>CM067541.1:50000-10050000 GCA_034509755.1 Anisodus tanguticus | reverse complement strand
AGACTAAATGCAAGGAAAGATGTGTGCTTGGGCAGCGGATTTGGACATATCGCACTAGACTTAAACCATATACATAGTTGAACAATCTTCCAAAATAATACGGTACTATTATTTTTATTGAAGTTTGCATTCAATCACATAAAATTAATGGATGCAACTTAAAATCCTCCATCTGCCTCTAACTAATAAGGCTTGAACTATGTAAAATTGAACAATTTATGCAAAATACATATACTTATACTAAGTTTGTAGCTACGGGCCACGGCAACAAAATAATTGAATATCACTTAAAATCGTCGATCCAGACAGAATACGAAGTTAAAAAAAAGACCTTATCGAACTGAACGAGAACTTGAATGGCGTGCTCCGGGTAAAGAATGCCGTTAGAAACCATTTCATCAAGTGTTTCAGTCAAACACATACCAATCGTTGACCTCCTGTATAGCTCAAATGTCGCCATTTTTGAATCCTTCTTAAGATCTGCAAAAAATTAAAAATTATTCAGCTCAAAAATAAAAAAGCAGATATTCAAGCAATAATTAAATCAAACTATATCGGATTCAATTATGTAAATATATTAATGAACTTTCAGGTTGAGGGAAAAGAGAGAAAGTTACGATTGAGAGAAAGGAGTTGGGGATTTGTTTGAAGAGAGGGAAGGAAATTGGGACATTTTATACCCGAATATTCGTAGCGAATGGCTTATATAGGCGAGCGGTGGAAACGTAAACCCAAATGACTAAAATACCCTTCAGTTGATGTCTAATTTTCGAGGGAATTCTGTGATTGTTGTCCCAATGCAAGAAAATTTAAAGCGAAGATAAATTTCGAGAATTATGTTTGATGTAAGTTCAAAATAGTTTCTTTAAATATGTACTGTTTAAGTTTATCAAAAATAAATATTTTTAGTATCCTCATATATTATTGAGCTTTATTTGTTGGAATTGACGGGAACTATGAAAAAAAAGGAAATGAGTTGGACCTCACTTTTAAAGGTACTACTTTTATATTAAGATTTGATGGAACTTTCTTGATGTTTATGATTAATTTTTTTCCCCACTATTTCTTTCAAATCTAACCAAAATATTTAATGGAGACTAAAAGTATTAACTTTTGTAAATTTAAAGGACCATAACTGTTCCGTGTATACGTAAGCGACTATTTTGAACCTACTATCAAACATAATTGACTTTTTTTTCATTTTCTCGCTAAATTTCTACCACTCTTCATACTAGAAAGTATAAGTTAACACTTCATATACGTTAAACTTATTAAGATTTAACTATTGATAACTAATGTTGGATTAATTTTTTTTTAAATCAAATCAGCCATAACAAACTTAATCAAGTTAATTCAACAAAAGCATAGCAACTTATAGAAATTCTTATATTGGAAAATAAACTTTTAATTTTTTTAAGAAGTATATAGTTCTATAATATGAATCATTTATCAATATGCTCACAAAAATAAGCTATCAACTATAATACTGCATTCTTAACTATATATATATATATATATATATATATATATATATATGTCTGGCAATTCAAATCCAAAATTGATTATGTAATTGCACAACTTCAAGAGCTACAGGCGTGAATTGATCTCCTTCCAAACGCTTTTACTTAGTTTGGTAGGAGAAGAGTTAAATTTTTATACAAATATTTTTTGAAAAAATATTTTGTATAATACCTTTGAACTTTCTTGAATGTGACGATGTTTATGTTAGGATTTGCCTGATTTTTTTACCTTATTTGGATTCTAATATAATTATGTTTTACTATAAAAAAATTCTTGGTAGAAAAAGTTTTTTTTTTTTATAGAAAATGAGTCTACCATATTTATCTTTTTTCTTGTTGGGTAAGTTTAGGACTTCTATAAATAAGAGATTCTTTTTTCTCATAAACAACACAATAACATTCATAATGTAGTCGTTTAGAGAGTTTTGTTTAGGGAAATTTTTTCTCTCAATAGTTTTATACTTTTATATTAGTTTTTCATATATATATATCAATTGATCAAATCATATTATAATGTTATATTTTTTTTAGTATGTTTTTCTTTGTTGTTTAATTTATCGTTGTTCAATGTTTGCAATTATAAGCTTTCGCATTATATCCTGTTATTTCGATCCCAACAAGTGGTATCAGAGTCAATGGTTCAACGGTTGAAGACATGTTCAAGGTGGCCGGTTCAAATCAAGTTGCAAGAAATTTCACGATAATGAAGATTATGTCCGGTACTACATGTGAAAATGAACTTTTAACCATATATTTTAATATTCTCGCTGCTGCATTTTTAAAATAAAGTAAAATATTTTAAAACTATTTTAAACCCACAATATTTTAAACTTTATTTTTAACTATGGCAAGCAACAATGATGAAGATTATATGAAGATGGAGAATCAAATTTATTTTGCCAGAAAATCCAGGCCAAGGGAAGATTTATTAGGGTTTGCCCTGAATTTCCTACCTTATTTGGATTTTACCATAATTGTGTTTTACTACAAAAAGAATTTCATGATAGAAAATAATTTTTTTATAGAAAAGGAGTCTACTATATTTATCCTCTTTCTTGTTGGAGAAGTTTTGGATTTCTATAAATAAGAGATCTTGTTTAGGGAGAGATTTTTCTCTCAATAGTTTTATACTTTTATATTAGTTTTTCATATGTGTAGATCAATTGATCAAATCATATTAGAATATTATGTTTTTCTTTGTTGTTTGACTTATCGTTGTTCAAGGTTTGCAATTGTTAACTTTCACATGATGCCCTGTTATTTCGATCCCAACAATTTATTCGATGCATATTTTGTATTATTTTTTGTCCTAATTATCCCCATTCGCTATTTGGTCGCCTTCACCTTGGAATGACCTCAAGCCTAAAGAGGTGTGATATACACTGTCACAAGAACTGCAAAGCATTTTTTAATAATAAATATATTTTGTTTGTTGTAAATAATATAAACTAAAACTCCAAAGGAGAAGACAAGAATAAAGAGAAGAGTGCAAATCTTATTTCTTTGTATTTTGGTTGCATTTTTCATAGGAGAATAACACACTATTTATATGTTATAAAAAATCTCCTCAAATTACAAGAATTAAATGGGTTCATGCACTTTGTACATGAATTCACATTCAGTTGTAACATCATGTATAAGTAGAACATTCACTAAATGAACATCCACCAAATACAATAAATTCATAACATTTTTACCTTTATAAGTTCATTAAATTGGATCATTTTTTCGGGCCCACTTTGTAAAACATGCTCGGACAAAAGACTCATGTGTGCTATCGGTAGGAAATAAGACTCTTGGGATGTAAAAAGGAAATCAACAAACCGCACCAAACTGATAATTTGAGTTAAACTGAGAAAAAAATCGAGTAGTGATTTGATTTGACTTGGTTTGGTATTGAAAAAAATCCGACCATAATTGATTTGGTTTGATTTTAATTTTAAAAAGTCAAACAACACCAAACCAATCCAACATTACATGTATACAATTTTAAAAAATATTTTATACATAAAAATATTTATTTATAATGTAATTTATAAATATTTCTTAAAAATTTTCATATTTTTTGTCTTTTCACCTATTATTTCAAGTTTGGACTTGAATGGTCCAATGAGTTTTATAGCCTATAGCTATTGGTGACTCAAATAAAGTTCAAATCAATACACTCCTAAAATAAATTCAATTCTAACACTAGGAGTAACAATAATAATGAATATCTATTCTTAGTTTTGAATTGGTCTAGACAATGAAAATACATAATTTAATTAAATTAATTTTTTTATATTATTTAGTCATGTAATTGATACTTATTAACTCTACTTATTTAAGCATGACATAGTACCTTTTATCTTTTTTGTTAAATATTTTAGTACAATGTCATCACTCATCTCACATTTTGTGTTATTTTTTTAAAAAAATACCTTAATTAGATAGTTGTATCTTACTAGAGCTAAAGAAATATTTGAAGCACAAATTATATGTTTTGTTTGAAGACTTTATCAGAAAAAACCCGAAAAATTCGAAGTTGAAAAACCCGACTTTTATTAGTTTGATTTGATTTGTAGATTTAAAAACCTGACACAATTAATTTGATTTGATATTCAAAAACCCGGTCCGTGGACATCCCTACTCTTCACAATGGGTGCTATTGCTTTTTGCTCACAATTTTACACTATATGTTCATCTCCTTTCTCCTTTTGTCATGTTATGATGGATCACAAGTAAATTCACTACATTGAATACACATGCTACTCTACTGAACAAAAAACACGGGATTATATAGGATGACACCTTGAACTTCGAGTTTAGACCATTTAGTAAATTGGCAAAACTAATTGCTAGTTTATTAGATCAGATTAATAATAAAAAAAAAGTAAAGGTGAAGACCAAAGAAAACAGGAGAACACTTCTATTATTTGATGCATATGAACTTGCCTTCCTATCTAGTAGCCAAATATTGGCAAGTAAAATCCATGTTACGACGTCCAACTTGAAGAAGTCTATCAAATTACAGCTTGTTTGGAGGTGGTTACGTATCGTTTCATAATATATCGATAGTTTTGCATTGTATTACTATATGATTGTGATGAATATAACATTTATATAGATTGTACTTTTCGCATAGTTACAGAATGTTAGCAATCTAAAAAATAAACTTACTATGTATTATTAAAAAAGTAAGATATATACAAGGTAAAGTCATTATAAAAAAGTATGGTAGAAGGTAAAATAATATAATAAATAAAAAGGTAAAGGCAAGATGAAAGGAAAAAAAGGCCATGACGCGATCATATTTAATTGATCATTACATAAAATGACATGTTTCATCATTACATAACAATTGATTTAACAAACGGTGATACAACAAAATAAAGTAACAACCAAACTAAATATTATATTTAAAATAACAATACGATACAATACAATAGGTAAAAACCATTCGAACAAGCTGTTAGTGCAACTCTAGATAAAAATGAGAGAATGCTATACAAATGTATAATCTTTCTATTTGCATTATGAAGTATCAGACGCAAAAGTTTGTTTAGTCGAGGAGATTCAATGCATCCAAATCAAAAAAAGAAATATATGAATTTAACTTATATATACAGAACGTGTAAGAAACTTTAGTAATGATAATTGAAAGAAATTATTCCCTTCATTATTTTCATTAATTGAAAGGCTATATATACGAGTTACATATTTTCATAATAGGAAATTTCCTATTCTACTTCTAAATCCTTCTTCTACCATAATTCTAACTATACAATATGGTAAGTGTATATCCTATTTTAGGTAACAAATATACTACAATATACACACAATATACTTTCCTTAATATACAATATTTGTCCATTGATTTTCTGCTTGTTGTTCCCGTGATGGGCTCTGTTTAACACACCCCCGCAGTCATAGCGGGCGGTTTTCGAACGCTGAGACTATCCCTAAAATCTTCAAAGAGAATCGCTGGTAGACCCTTTGTAAAGATGTCTGCAATTTGATAACGAGACGGGACATGGCATATGCGAACTTGACCCTTTGCAACCTTTTCACGGACAAAGTGAATGTCCATTTCGATATGCTTGGTGCGTTGGTGTTGAACGGGGTTACCTGAAAGGTAGATGGCACTAATGTTATCGCAATATACCAAGGTTGCCTTCTGAATGGGACAATGAAGCTCCAAAAGCAAATTACGTAGCCAACATGATTCGGAGACCACATTCGCTACCCCTCGATATTCTGCCTCGGCACTTGAGCGTGATAGAGTTGCCTGACGTTTTGCTGACCAGGAGACCAAGTTGTTGCCAAGGAACATACAGTAGCCAGAAGTCGACCGTCTAGTGTCGGGACAACCACCCTAATCAGCATCCGTGTAGGAGGCAAGTATGCATGTAGATGACGGATACAAGTGCAACCCATAGTCTAGTGTCCCCTGAATATACCGAATGATGCGTTTGATTGCATTCATGTGCTCAACTCTGGGATCATGCATGAATAAACACACCTGCTGAACCGCATATGTAATATCCGGTCTGGTAAAGGTAAGATACTGGAGGGCCCCTGCAAGACTGCGATAGCGGGTCGGGTCCTCGTATGGTGCACCTGCTGTGGCACTTAGCTTTGGATTTGCATCAACTGGCGTGGAAGTGGACTTACAGGATGACATCCCAGCCCTCTCGATTATCTCAGCAGCATACTTCCGTTGAGACAGAAACAACCCACCTGAATGACGCTTGACGGCAATCCCCAAAAAATAACTCAAAGGCCCTAAGTCTTTCATAGCAAACTCAGAACTGAGCATGTTCATGATAGACTGGCGCAAGGCATCGGAAGAGGCAGTCAAGATGATATCATCCACATACAACAGAATATAGGCCAATGACGAACCACGGCGGTAGATGAACAAGGAATTATCTGACCTGCTGTGAGTGAACCCAATAGTCGAAACAAAGTTAGGAAATCGTGTATACCAGGCCCGTGGAGACTGCTTAAGCCCATATAATGATTTCTTCAACAAACAGACATGATTAGGGCGGTTGGGATCCCTGAAACCCAACGGCTGATGCATATAGACTGTTTCCTTGAGGTCACCATGTAGAAAAGCATTCTTGACATCCAACTGATGAATTGGCCAAGTCTTTGAAAGAGCCAAGCTAAGCACAGTGCGAATGGTAGCCGGTTTGACCACCGGACTAAACGTCTCACCACAATCAATTCCAACCTGCTGAGTCTTACTATCACCAACAAGTCGCGCCTTATGTCGAGCAAAGGACCCATCTGAATTCTCCTTATGAGCAAAAATCCACATAGACCTGATAACATTAATACCATATGGACGGGGCACCAACTCCCACGTCTTATTAGCAATAAGAGCATTATATTCACCAGTCATAGCAATTTTCCAATTAGGGTCATTTAAAGCGGACACATGATTGCGGGGCAAGGGGGATTTAGAGACATCCGAATGTAAATTAAAATGTCTTTTAGGTGTAAAAATACCCCGCTGACTACGAGTGACCGGTCTATGACTTGAGGAAGAATTGAGGGAATTTTCTGGGCTCGGGACGGATTGGCCAGCAGGCAGTGGGCCTGCTGGCCCAAAACGGTAAAAATCGGACTGCCGGGACCGGTTCCGAATTGGGGCTGGACCGGCCAATAGGCCGGAACTGTTCCGGTGGCTGGAATAGCTAGGCGTGTCGGTACTGTGGGGCCAGCGGGCAGTGGGCCCGCTAGAGGATTTTGGGTACGGCAGATGTCCGAAAAATTTCGAATAATATACGGGGATATTTGGTCATCGAAAAAATTATACGACTTAGGTTCGGGAGTATGAACTTTCGTAAATGGGAATTGAGTTTCATCAAAAATGACACGGCGATTGATTATGATTTTCTTGGAGGATAAATCAAAACACTTATAACCACGATGATTCGACGGATAACCCAAAAACACACACGGGGTAGACCGAGCCTGAAGTTTGTTAATTGTGGTGGATGGGAATAACGGATAACACAAGCACCCAAAAATCCGAAGATGAGAATAAGAAGGGTTCTTATTATATAGGATTTTGAGGGGGAGAATATGTCAGACCTTTAGAAGGGATTATGTTAAGAAGATATGTGGCCATTTGTAGAGCATGGTGCCAAAAATATGAAGGTATGGAGGCATGAATTAGGAGAGTTCGGACAATGTTATTGATGTAACGAATTTTGCGTTCGACCTTCCCATTTTGTGAAGATGTATGAGGACACGAAAACCGAAAATTGATCCCATTTTTAGCACAGAATTCCCGGAACTCCCTATTGTCATACTCTTTCCCATTATCACATTGAATATTTTTTATTTCTCTTTCGAATTGAGTACGAATGAACGCTCTAAATTGGATGAAGACGGAAAACACTTGTGATTTATTCGCAATTGGAAACGTCCACAAAAATCTAGAATAATCATCTAAAAAGAGAACATAATATCGATGACCCAATGAACTGAGAACAGGAGACGTCCATAAGTCGCTATGAATAATCTCAAATGGCATTGAAGTATGAGAATTGGAGTCTACAAATGGCAACTTAACGATTTTCCCTAAAGAACAAGACTGGCAAAGTGGAGTACGACTCGTACCCTTACAGGAAATAAAGCTATTTTGATCTAAAACTGATAAAATAGAAGATCCCGGATGACCCGACGAGCATGCCACATTGAAGGAGAGATGGTCGCAAAGGCGTGACAAGGTTTGACTCGATGGATGAAACCGTGGCATGATAGGATACGATCCCCCATACTATCACACCTCATGAGATGACTCCCCGTCTTGAAATCCTTCACAGAAAAACCAAAAGGATCAAATTCAACGGAAACGAAATTGTCAGTAGTGAACTTCCGGACAGACACTAAATTTTTAATCAATTTAGGAGCATGTAAAGTATTTTTCAAGAGAACGGGTGGATTGGGGGGAGACAACGTTTTCTGACCATAACCCTGAATTGGAATAGAGTTGCCATTACCAACAATTTTACCCCGAGGGGTGCTCAAATTGGAATAAGAGGAGAGAGTACCTGATTCGGAAGTCATGTGAGTAGTTGCCCCGGTGTCCATGTACCAATTTGGGTCCGGTTGAGTCAACCCCAACGTGTGCATTGCGGCCTCGATATCAGTTTGAGTGGGGCCTGCTGCATGATGGGCCTGCGGTAGTCGGGGCCCAAGAACTCATGTCTGTGGTGCACCTGGGCCGTAGCTGTTGTTGCTACCGCTACTGGGCCACTGGCCAGTGGGCCGCCACTGCTGGGTATTGGGCCTGGACTGTTGGCCAGCCCACTGGCCGCTGGAAGTTGCTGCCGAGTGGTACGGGTTCCACTGCCATGGGCCCCACTGCTGGGCCTACGGTGGTGGTGGGCAACTGTACCCTGGCTGGGACCCACCGCCTGCTTGTTGACCACCGGAACCGCCACGAGAACCACCGCGTTTGCCCCCGCGGTTTTTGTTATTATTTTTGCGATTATTCTTGCCGCCACCACTATTATGGTTTTGGCCCGAATTATTAAAACCCGAAGGACTAGGAGAGGACGCCACCATGACAACTGGGCTTGCTCCGGTAGCCGCCTTTTTAGCCAAACCGGCTTCTTCCAACGTCAGCATGGAGCGGGCTTGATGGAAGTCGGGAAGAGGGTTGCTTTGGCGAAGGAGAGTTCCAACACCATTATAGGCCTCTGAAAGACCGGCAACCAACTGTAGAACTAGACGATTATTTGTTACTGGTGCGCCAACATTACGGAGTTGATCCGCCAACTCCTTTAGTTTCTTGCAATATGCAGAAACATTCGGAAATTCGTCCATTCGAACGAGAGAGAATTCATGCTCGAGTGTGACGACATGGGAATGTTGGTTGTCTTGGAATATGTCACGCAATCTATTCCATGCAGCCATAGCCGTGGTTTCGACTCAATAATCGTCTGTAGAAGGTCCACCGAAATAGTGGCGTATATCCACCGAAAAACGGTAGCATCAAGTGTAATCCATAACCCAGGATCCTCCGCAGGAAGGGGTCTAGCGGGAGGAATGATGTGATGAAGAACTTGATAAGATATAGCGTGAATTTTAAACAACTCCGCCCACGTTGCATATTGGACGTTTTCCATCTCAAGGACAATAGGGATACTTAGCTTGATATTGGAAACCGTGAGGGCAGGGTGAAAATTGTTCTTAGACATATTGAAAGAACAAAGAAGGAGGGGAAATTTTAAGAGAGGTTTTTGAGAGCGGAAGACGAAATTTTGGAAGAGAAAACCCGAGGAGGGGGGGGGGGGGTCTCGGCCAAAGGGAGGCAAAAGTTTGAGAGAAAAACTTTTGTTTAGACCTAGTCTCTTGATACCATGAAAGAAATAATCCCCTTGATTATTTTTATTAATTGAAAGGCTATATATACAAGTTACATATTTCCATAATAGGAAAATTCTTTTCCTATTCTACTTCTAAATCCTTCTTCTACCATAATTCTAACTATACAATATGGTAAGTGTATATCCTATTTTAGGTAACAAATATACTACAATATACTTTCCTTAATATACAATATTTGTCCACTGATTTTCTGCTTGCTGTTCCCGTGATGGGCTCTGTTTAACAATAATACAGAATGATGATCATCTAATAATTACCATGTTAATAAAAATTACTATGTTTCTTTAGTCAAGAAAATTCAATGCAGCCGACAAACAATTGGATTTACTTAGGTACATATACAGTAAGAATTATTATATTATTAGTGTAATTTAATCTTTTGGCGTAGATTGTCTGTTTTAATTTTCAGTTAGTTCCACTTATTATGAACTAATGAATAGATCCGATAGTAACTTCTGTTGAAGATCATGTTAAGATGACTAAGAATAAACATCGACTGATTAGAGATAAGGCTGTTGATTAGTGATAAGTTTAATAATAGAGTCCATGTTAATGTATAACTCTAGTATAGCTTTGTTACCTTCATATAGTAGAAGTGTATTACTAGCAGCCTAGTCGAGTAGTGCAAGTGTATAAATACACTACCTGTGTATCTGTAATTGTTATCAGTTGAATACAAAAGCTTCATACATATTCATAGCCTCAGTTTTCTCATGGTGTTAGAGCATTAAGCTCTTCTTCCGCTATTATAATCTCTGATTATCATACTCAGTCCAAAGGAAATGGCATCAGCCTCTAACACCCTCTCAACCTCCTCATTGCCTTAGTTTCCATAAAACTTAAACCATCTAATTACCTGATATGGAGGACTCAGATGCTGCAGCTCATCCAATTCATGAGACTAGTTTATCTCATTAAGGATGAACCATCAACAGTGGATAAACCAAAGGCAGCAGTCACTGAGGATGTCTCTAGCAGTGACAAGGCTAGTGACAAAGGAAGTAACAAAGGCAATGACAGTGATGATTGGGAACAAAAGGATGTATTTCTGAGAAGTTGGATCTCTGGTACATTATCAGAAGAAACCATTTATCTCATTGTAGGCTGCAAAACTGCCAGAGAGATGTGGGAAATGTTGTTGTGCCTGTGTTCAAAAAATCAGGAAAAACAGAAACCAAACGGAAAGACAAAAAACCAGAAAAAACAGAAACTGGAAAAATAATACAGAAGTAAGAAAATATCCGAGACCACAGAATTCACTCGTGTGTCCTTAAGGATTTTAATCCCCTCACTGTACCCGAGGTTATGGATTACTTCCTCCCAGATAAAACGGATATACCGTCGCAGAGTAGCGGTACGTCAAACGCCTTCGACTTCGACGAACTCAAAGTTGGCAACGAAACACAAGTAAGACTCGATAGTTTTATTTGTGAAAAAGAATGCGAAATTTCGATGCAGAAATTTTTGATTTTTGGTATCTTTAAAATGAGGCATTGCCTTAGTTTATATAGCCTTGAAGGTGCCTCTTCGGAATAGGTTGGTGACTGTTTCGGAAAGGTTGCCTTCCATTTCTCATTCACACCAACTTGGCTAGTTTTATTCATTAACTAGCTTTAACAATCCCCCACATGAATGGGGAATGGCTATATGATGAAAAACATGCATGACAAAAAACTGTGTGATTCGTAAGCAAGGATTAATCGCATCTGGATAAGTAGATTTCTCTTTGAACTTTCCGTAGTGAACATATGTCGGATATACTCGGTCAATCGGTAGATGTGATATCCTTGAACCGTCGAGCTTTGGTGTATACCTAGACAACCACATGTCACACAATTAACCCTTTAACCGTCTTTGGTTCTCATTGTTTTGTTCGTTTCACCATGAACACCGCCTGGTTCATAAGTGCGTAGAGAATTGGCCTTACATAATTCTCCTTGAAGCGGCTTACACTTCACACTTACATAGGTGATTCCTAAATGTGTCATCCCGTAGATACACTATTTGATATACCCCGTACCAAACTTAGGAACCATTAAAAAGCCGCAATGCTTTATCCTGGTACTGAACATTGTCTCATCACGAGAATGGACCAAAGAGTTATTGTGACAATGTTGAACCGTCATTAATGACTTTGTTTGATCTCTTTGAACCTAGATCTTGGGATCTCCAGTCTTCTAGGTAGAGTTACCGTCACGATGACTTGTCCTCGGCCATAGTCCCATTCCCCTTGATGATCTTTCAACTACCTCTCTAGTTAGGCCTTTAGTTAGTGGATCCGACACATTATCTCTTGACTTAACATAGTCAATTGTGATAATTCCACTAGAGAGTAGTTGTCTAACGGTTTTATGTCTTCGTCGTATGTGACGAGACTTTCCGTTGTACATAAGGCTCCCGCTCTTCCTATTGCCGCTTGGCTATCGCAATGTATGCATATAGGAGCCAACGGTTTGGGCCAAAATGGAATATCTTCTAAGAAATTCCGAGCCATTCAAATTTCTTCACCGCTTTGTCTAAAGCTATGAACTCGATTCCATTGTAGAGCGGGCGATACATGTCCGTTTGGATGACTTCCAAGACACTCGCTCCTCCACCTATGGTAAAAACATATCCACTTGTGGAGTTAGTTTCATTGAACCGGTGATCCAATTTGCATCACCGTATCCTTCAATAACTCAGGATACCTGTTATAATGCAAAGCAAAGTTTTGAGTATGTTTTAAATACTCCAAAACTCGTTTCATTGCCACCAATGTTTTTGGTCGGGATTACTAGTGTAGCGACTTAGTTTACTTATAGCACATGCAATATCGTGTCGCGTACGGTTCATGATATACATCAAACTTCCCAACACTCGCATAATCCAATTGAGAATGACTTTCACCTTTATTCTTTGCAAGAGCAAGGTTCATATCAATTGGCGTCTTTGCAACTTTAAAGTCCAAATACTTGAACTTTTCAAGTACCGTTTCAATATAATGAGATTGAGACAATGCTAGACCTTGAGGAGTCTTATGGATTTTAATTCCCGAGAATTAAATCGGCAACTCCTAAGTCTTTCATATCAAACTTACTAGCAAGCATGCGCTTAGTAGCATTTATGTTAGCAATGTCGTTACTCATTATCAACATATCATCCACGTACAAACAAACAATGACTACGTGGTTTGGAGTGTTCTTAATGTAGACACATTTATCACACTCATTTATCTTGAATCCATTTGACAAAGCATTGTATGGTCAAATTTTGCATGCCACCGTTTGGGTGCTTGTTTTAGTCCGTAAAGAGACTTAACAAGTCGACACACCTTCTTCTCTTTCCCCGGAACTACAAACCCCTCAAAGTTGTTCCATGTAAATTTCTTCCTCTAACTCTCCATTTAAGAAGGCTGTTTTCACATCCATTTGATGGATTTCAAGACCGTACACGGCGGCTAACGCTACTAACACCCGAATAGATGTAATCCTCGTTACCGGCGAGTATGTATCAAAGTAATCAAGACCTTCTCATTGTCTAAACCCTTTAACAACTAGTCTTGCCTTATATTTATCAATAGTACCATCACTTTCATTTTCTCGCTTGAAAATCCATTTGGAACCTAAAGGTTTATTCCCCGGATGGAAGGTCAACCAATTCCCAAGTATGGTTGTTTAAGATGGATTCTATCTCACTATTGATTGCCTCTTTCCAAAATTGAGCTTCCGATGAAGACATAGCTTCGTTGAAGGTTCGAGGCTCATTCTCCAACAAAAATGTTAGAAATTCTGGTCCAAATGAAGTAGACGTCCTTTGACGTTTGTCGCGTCTCGGTTTTTCCTCATCGTGAATATTTTCCTTTGTTTCTTACCGAGGTCGTTTAGATTCTTTGCTAGACGACTCACATTCCTTTTTATACGGATATATGGTTTCAAAGAAGTCGCATTATCTCGATTCAATTACCGTATTTACCCGAATGTCGGGATTTTCTCGATTTGTGAACCGTAAATCGATATGCCTTACTATTTGTGGCATATCCTATGAAAACACAATCAATGGTTTTAGGTCCTATTTTTACCCTTTTGGGTTTAGGAATTTGCACCTTGGCCAAACACCCCCACACTTTGAAGTATCCCAAATTGGGCTTCCTTCCTTTCCACTTTTCGTATGGAATAGATTTTGTTTTGCTATGGGGCACTCGATTGAGTATTCGGCTAGTCGTTAGAATGGCTTCCCCCACAAGTTCTCGGGGTAAACCGTAACTTATTAACAGTGGCATTCATCATTTCTTTCAGTGGTTCTATTTTTCCTTTCCGCAATTCCGTTTGATTGTGGCGAGTAAGGGCGCTTGTTTGATGAATAATGCCATATTCCAAACATATTTGTTCAAAAGGAAATTCATATTCACCGCCCCTATCACTCCTTATCATTTTAATCTTTTTGTTAAGTTGAGTCTCAACTTCAGCTTTGTATTGCTCGAATGCTTCAATTGCTTCATCTTTACTATTAAGTAAATAAACGTAGCAATACCGCGTACTATCGTCGCAAAAGTTATGAAATACTTCTTTCCACCGCGAGATGGGATTGACTTCATGTCACAAATATCTCGTATAGATTAAGTCTAAAGGACTTGAATTCCTTTCAACCGACTTATAAGGATGTTTAACATACTTAGACTCAACACAGATTTGACATTTTGATTGATTGCATTCAAACTTAGGCAATACTTCCAAACTAATCATTTTTCGCAAGGTTCTATAATTGACATGTCCTAAACGTGAATGCCATAAATTATCGAATCGAATCAGCTTTTGACAAAGAATAATTATAATACACAACGGTGAAGATTTTATTTCTTCAAACCGAATCAAGGTTACACAAACAGATTTAAAATACTTGAAACGAAATGCAGTAAATTGTATGTTGTATACTTGATGAAGTTTTTATATCTTCAAATCAAGTACCCAAATGAGTAGAAAGTTATGAAAACTTTAATCTCAACCGGAGTAGAAAATCCGAAGATTTTAGTCTCCAAACAACATATAAGTTCGTTACACCGAAACAACAAACACCTTTTTTTTTTTTTTTTTTCCAAGAATTGTATGTTGTATACTTGATGAAGTTTTTATATCTTCAAATCAAGTACCCAAAGGAGTAGAAAGTTATGGAAACTTTAATCTCAACCGGAGTAGAAAATCCGAAGATTTTAGTCTCCAAACAACATACAAGTTCGTTACACCGAAACAACAAACACCTTTTTTTTTTCCCCAGTAAATTGTATGTTGTATACTTGATGAAGTTTTTATATCTTCAAATCAAGTACCCAAAGGAGTAGAAAGTTATGGAAACTTTAATCTCAACCGGAGTAGAAAATTCGAAGATTTTAGTCTCCAAACAACATACAAGTTCGTTACATCGAAACAACAAACATACACCTTATTTTTTTTTTCCGACAACGTTCTGTAATTGTTAAACAAGAACAAATGAACACAGAAATAATGATTAAATTCCTTAAGCTTGTTGTTGTGCCCGTGTTCAAAAAATCAGAAAAACAGAAACCAAACGGAAAGACAAAAAACCGTAAAAAACAGAACTGGAAAAATAATACGTAAGTAAGAAAATATCCGAGACCACGTAATTCACTTTGTGTGTCCTTAAGGAATTTAATCCCCTCACTCGTACCCGAGGTTATGGATTACTTCCTCCCGTGATAAAACGGATATACCTGTCGCAGGAGTAGCGGTACGTCAAACGCCTTCGACTTCGACGAACTCAAAGTTGGCAACGAAACACAGTAAGACTCGATAGTTTTATTTGTGAAAAAGAATGCAGAATTTCAGATGCAGAAATTTTTGGTTTTTGGTATCTTTAAAATGAGGCATTGCCTTAGTTTATATAGCCTTGAAGGTGCCTCTTCGGAATAGGTTGGTGACTGTTCGGAAAGGTTGCCTTCCATTTCTCATTCACACCAACTTGGCTAGTTTTATTCATTAACTAGCTTTAACAGGAAACTCTGAAGTAAACTTACCTTCAGGCCACTAAAGACAAAGAGTTTCAATTAAAGCAGCAGCTTCAAACCATTAAGCTTGGAAATAAGACAACTGATGAGTTCTTGAAAGAGTTCAAGAACATATGTGATGGTTTAGCAGCCATACACAAGCCAGTAGATGAGGATAGTAAAATGATTAACTTTGCAAGGAGACTAGGTCCTAAGTATAAAACCTTTAGGACTGTCATGCTTGGCAAACCACCCTATCCAACTTTGAATCAACTAGTTAATGCTCTAAGAGGTCATGATCTCAGGGAAGATGATGGAGAAGACACACAATAAGTTAACCATAACACTGCCTTCACTACTCAAAGGTCTAGGAACTATAGGGGAAGAGGAAACTCCTATTCAAAAAGAGGAAATATGAGCTACAGCTTAAGGGGAAGGGGCTATAGACCTGCTGGACAAGGCACAAATCAGACCACTTAAGGTGCTGTACATCCCTCAAAGGAGAAGGAAGATCCTAATGCTTGTCAAATTTATGGTAGAAACAACTACACTGCACTAAAATGCTTTTACAGATGGGACGTCTCATATCAAGCATTAGAGTATTTTCCCAAGCCTTGGCATCAGTAAACCTACATGACTCTAAAAATGGAGACAGTGCAGTCTATGTGGATTCAGGAGCAAGTGCTCACTTGACAAACTCTTCAAGTAAGCTATCTAATCTAAGACCTTATAAAGGAACTGATAAGATAGTTGTGGGAAACAGAAATGAACTTAATTTCATACATGTTGGCAGTGAATGTATGTCTGGTTTAAAACTTAAAGAGGTCTTAGTTGTCCCTGAACTTAAGAAGAAACTTCTGTCTGTGAGTAAACTAACTAAGGACAATTATTGTTCAATTGAGTTTGATGAATCAACTTTTGATGTAAAGGACAAGAGAACAGGGAAGAAACTGGCCAGGGGATCTAGAAGAGGAGGACTCTATGTGTAAACGTGTAAATATATTCCCTAACCATAGTTAGAATATTTTCATATATTGTGTAAATATAATTATGGTAAGACTAGGATTACTCTTTTGTATAGGCTTAGGATTCCTATTGTATAAGGGATGAATATTGTACTCTATATATACCTTGATATTAATGAAAGACTCCTCAAGGGAGATTAATATCATCTTACATGGTATCAAGAGCCAAATAAACAAAACCCTAAAAACCTTTCTCTTCCACAGCCGCAGGCTGCCTCTCCTACGCTGCGGCCCTCCCGGATTTTCTTCTTGTTTTTCGGGTTTTGTTCTTCCTTTCTTCTCTTCTCTAATTGGCTATCCCTGATTCTTCCACACTTTCTGACGCCTCTACCTCCACAAATCCCACCACAAAGTCATCACCCCCGTTTCATCCGCCCTTCCTGTTTCCAACATCAAGAACCATATTCCCCTTATTCTTGATCAAGAAAACAAACAGTATTCTCCCTGGGTTGAACTTTTTCGCAATCATGCATGTCTCTATAACGTGCTTGACCATATTGATGACACCATTCCGCGCCCAACGGAGGTTGATGATTCTATCTGGCATCGTCTCGACGCCGGCGTCAAACAATGGATATATGGTAGTATGTCTCAGGATTTGCTCCTTACTATCACGAAATCTGACTCCACAGCCCTTGACTTGTGGAATCGTTTGGAGGAAATTTTTCAGGACAACAAGCACACTCGTGCCGTGTATTTGGAAGAACAATTCAACAAAACACGTCTTGAAAACTTTTCCAATGTCTCTCGAGTACGCAAGCACTTAAACTTCTAGCGGATCAACTCTCCAACATCGGCACGCCCGTCACCGACGATAAAATGGTGCTACAAATGATTTCGGCCTTACTAAGGGCGAATATGATACTTTGGCCACCATTATTCAACAGCAAGATCCGCTACCGAGTTTTAACAAAGCTCGCTCACAATTGTTGCTCGAAGAAACCCGTCGTGCTAAGCGGGATGAGCACGCCCACAGTGTTAGCCGTCGACACGCAACCCCAAGATCGGACTCCACCGTATAACTCCCAACAATGCGGGCCGCGGCGGCAAGGGTGGAAAAGGCGGCGGCGGTAGAGGAGGCCGTGGTCGTGGCAAGGGTCACGGTCAACAGCAACAGAGATCGCAGAACAACTGGGCCGCGACTCCTCGGCAGCTTCGTCTACAGCGCGCGCGCGCGCCCCAAGACAGAGCCGCGGCACCCCGGTTCGAGCCGCGCGCGCAAGTCCATTCCGACCGCGCAGCCATACAATCCGTATTCTTACCCCGGTTTGTTAGGCCCCGCTCCACCCCCCACAAAGAGGCCCACTTCATGCAAGGTCGTCCCGCAGCCCTCCTCCGCATGACACCCACCGAGTTGGGTCGGGCGTTCAAGACCCTATCTATGCAACACCGACAATACTTGGTACATGGACTCAGCGCCACATCTCACGTCACCCGGTCTGCAGTACTATTCCTAAACCGTTTTGTTTAAAGCATCCTCAATATGTTACAGTTGGTAGTGGACAACGCATTCTAGTTAAGGGTTATGGTACCTCATACACACAACCTCCTCATCCACCCTTCTCCCTCAAAAACACCCTATATGCCCCACACATGATTAAGAACCTCATATTTGTCCGCCAATTTACTCGTAATAATTCTGTCTCTGTGGATTTTGACCCTTTTGGTTTTACTGTAAAAGATCTTCATACGGGGACACCTCTTACGAGATGCAATAGCATGGGGGATCTCTATCCATTCACTTCCACCTCCGCTGCTAGATCTTGCTCTTCCGTCACTCTAGCAAATGTTTTTCTTCAACTCCGGCATAATAGGCTTGGTCATCCAGAGTCCCAGCTTTTTAATTTTCTTAGAGGCAACAATTTCATTGCTTGTAATGGGAAACTTGCCCAAAATTGTGTTTCTTGTTCTTTAGGCAAACATATTCGTCTTCCGTTTAAATCATCTACTAGTGTTATATTTGCTCCTTTTGATATCATACATGCCGATTTATGGACATCTCCTATCCCTAGTTCTCTCGGTCATAAATACTATCTTGTGTTGCTTGATGATTTTTCACACTACGTTTGGTTATACCCTCTTAAATTTAAATCGGAAGTGTTTGTCAAATTTCTTGAGTTTCGCAATTTCATTCAAACACAATTTGGAAAAGGCATAAAATCATTTCAAAGGTGATAATGGTCGTGAATTCAATAACTCTATGTTTCACCACTTTTGTACCAATAATGGCATGGTCTTTCGCTTCTCCTGCCCTCACACCTCACCACAAAACGGTAAAGCTGAAAGAATCATCCGCACCATTAACAATATGATTCGCACCCTATTGATTCATGCCTCCCTCCCTCCACCCTTCTGGGTCTATGCTGCTAAAATGTCAGAATACACTCTAAATATTCTCCCTACTAGCACTCTTCACAATATGACCCCTACCGAAATCCTCTACCATTGAATCCCCTCTTATGATCATCTACGGATTTTTGGTTGTCTGTGCTATCCCAACCTTAGCTCCACCGCCCCTCACAAGCTTGCTCCTAGGTCCGCTCTATGTGTCTTTCTAGGATTTCTGCCGAACCATAGGGGCTATCTATGCTATGACTTGTCGACTCGTCAGATCCACATATCTCGTCACGTCACATTCGACGAGACCACATTCCCTTTTTCGAATCTTCCAAAATTCCAAAAACAGGACTACTCATTTCTTGACGAGTCTGCCATCTCTCCCCTCATAATCGAACAACTCACATCCTCTGTTCCGTCGTCAGAGCTGCGGCACCCAAACTTCAGAGAAGCCTGTCAACCTTTTAGCACCGCGACTCTCGATCCAGGAGCCGCGGCACTTCCGACGGCTTCGCCCCCACCCTCTCCTTATCCGACTTTACCCCCGTCTCGTACACCACTCCGCCACCCACCGTCCCTACCCATCCAATGGAAACTCGTTCAAAGCATGGAATCTTCAAACCCAAAGTCCATTTCAACTTGTCTGCCCAAACCATCTCTCCACTTCCAAAGAACCTAAAATTGGCCAAACAAGACCCTAATTGGAATGCGGCTATGTATGAGGAATTCAATGCTTTAACTAAACAAAGACACGTGGGATCTAGTACCTAGACTCGAGGGGGTGAATGTCATTCGTTGTATGTGGCTATTTCGTCACAAGTTCGGAGACAATGGGGATCTTGAGAGGTATAAGGCCCGTCTTGTGGCTAATGGCACAAATCGCGAGAGGGCATTGATTGTGGTGAGACCTTCACCCGGTTGTCAAACCGGCTACCATCCGCACGCTTTTGAGCATAGCCATGGGCAAACACCGGCCGATCCATCGCTTGATGTGAAGAATGCATTCTTACATGGGGATCCGAGAGAGACAAGTCCTACATGCATCGCCACCGTGGTTCACCCATCCAGCCAGCTCCTCACTATGTGTGCCGTCTCCGTAAGTCACTATATGGCTCGGCGGGTCCCCCGTGCGTGGTATGATCGCTTTGCCATGTATATCTTACGTTGGGTTTGTATGCAGCAAGAGTGATACATCACTTTTCATTTTTCATCGAGGTAGTAGCACGGCTTACTTATTACTTTACGTGGATGATATTGTTCTTACCGCCTCCTCCGACGGATTGAAAAATGAGATTATTGCCTTGCTCAAGTCCGAATTTGCAATGACCGATTTGGGAAAGCCGAGTTACTTTTTGGGGATATCGGTGACCGTGTCCGCCAATCATATGTTCTTGTGTCGCGTAAGTATGCGAAGAGATTGTGTACGGGGGCTAAGATGGCGAACCCAAAGAGGTGCCTACTCCGCTTGATTCCAAATCTAAGCTCGGTGCTATGGATGGTGCTCCGCCTCTCGATCCTACTCGTATAGGAGCCTTGCAGTGTGCACTTCGATCTCACATTCACCAAAGCTAGACATAGCTTATGCTTTGTTCGACAGGTGTGCTTATTCATGCATGCCCCCGTGGAGTCTCATTTCATCGCTCTTAAGCGTATCATTCGATACATTAAGGGCACTCTTGATTATGGTTTGCACCTATACCCCTCTCGCACCGACATGTGTTGCTTTCATATACGGATGCGGATTGGGCGGGGTGTCCGGACACGCGACGCTCCACCTCCGGCTTTTGTGTTTTCTTAGGGGATAATCTGATTTCTTGGTCCGCCAAGCGACAGCTACCCTATCTCGCTCCAAAGGCCGAGGCCGAGTACAGAGGCGTTGCAAAATGTAGTAGCCGAGATTTGTTGGCTCGTAAATTTACCGTTAGAACTTCGTTGTCCTTTGCGTCGACATCTATTGTGTATTGTGATAACATCTCTCGCCATCTATCTTTCTCATAATCCGGTTCAACATCGCCGAACCAAGCATATTGAGATAGACCTACACTTCGTTCGTGAGAAAGTTGCGTTAGGCCATGTCGAGTGTTACATGTTCCATCATCCTATCGCATGCGTACATATTTACCAAAGGACTTCCCGCACGCTATTTCTTGACTTCGAGCCGCTCCCGCGTCCGCCTCCTCCCGCTCCGACTGAGGGGGTGTGTAAACGTGTAAATATATTCCCTACCCATAATTACAATATTTTCATATATTGTGTAAATATAATTATGGTAAGACTAGGATTCCTCTTTTGTATAGGCTTAGGATTCCTCTTTTGTATAGGCTTAGGATTCCTATTGTATAAGGGATGAATATTGTACTCTATATATACCTTGATATTAATGAAAGACTCCTCAAGGGAGATTAATATCATCTTACACTATGCATTGAAGGATAACAACCTACTAGCATTCACAGCAACACAGACAAGGAGTAGAAGTAGTTTTAGTTCTAGTGATGTTTGGCATGCCAGACTTGGACATCCAAATTCAAAGTTTTTAGAAATATTATACAAAATAAGTGTATCAATATCACTTGTTGGAATAAAAATCCTATTGTTTGTGTTAGTTGTCAAATGGGAAAGGGTTGTAAATTGCCTTTTGGCTTGAGAAATAAGATTGAGAAAGAACCATTGTTGAAAATCCATTGTGACTTACGGGGTCCTGCACTTGTTGAGTCTTCCCAACACATGAAGTATTATGCATTATTTGTGGATGATTATAGTAGATACACCTGGATATATCCATTAAGAAGAAAATCAGACTTCTTTGAAGTATTTGTTAAGTTTCAGAAATGGTTGAAAAACAGTTTTCCAAAAGCATCCGTGTTATAATCTGATGGAGGGGGTGAGTTCTCTAGCACAGAATTCATAAATCACTTGGAAAACCATGGCATTGTTAGGCATATATCCTATCCAAATACACATGAGCAGAATGGTATTGCAGAAAGAAAGCATAGACATGTGGTAGAAACTGGCTTAACCTTACTGTTTTATGCTAAATTGCCACTACAGCTGTGTTCCTGATAAACAGGCTTCCATCTTGAGTATTTGAAAAAGAAACACCCTTTCACAAACTACATGGAGCACATCCTGACTATAATAGCTTGAAGGTGTTTGGTTGCAGGTGTTTTTTTTATATCAAAGAGAGCAGCAAGTTCTCTCCAAAAACTTATCCATGTGTCTTCATTGGATACAGTAGCCTCCACAAAGGGTACAGATGTTACTATCCATCCACAAGACGAGTGTTTATATCAAGACATGTTGTCTTTGATGAACTAACCCTTCCTTATGTGCAGGAAAACAGCAACAACTCTTATACAGGCTCAATTCATCTTGCCACTTTCTATGAATTCTTTTCATACTCAAGGGACACAATTGATGCCATGCCAAGTCAGGAACCCGACCCTCCTCATGATGCTCCTGCTGAATCACATGATACTTCAGGAAAAATGTTGCTAGAAGAGACATCTATCTCATCATCAGATGCTCAGACTACTACTGTGGAACACAATACTTCAGGGGAAGTAGATGCTGTTGAAATATCAACATCTGATTCTTCTGAAGTTTCAGCTGATGATCAGGGTACTGAGGTGATGCAGCAGACACAATCACAAGATGATAGCAAGCAGCAACAACAACAGTTCATCATTGAAGATCAAAGGGGACTTCAACTCGAGGTAGACTTATCTTAGTTCTTTATTGATCAACCATCTCAATTACAGGTTCCAGCTTTACCAACTACAACACCAGCAGTAGAACTGTTGGCTTACAAAGGATTGCAGGAACGGAAATTACAAGTAACTGCTTATGTAAGAATTGAAATTACAATTCAACTAGAAAACTGAAAATTACAATAGAACGACAAAACTGAAATTACAACTTTGTTGAAGAAGAAAAACTGGAAACTGTTTTTGCTGAGTCGAGTGTGGCACTCTGTCCTTAAGACAATATTGCCCCGTATGTATCCTTTATACGTCCTGGACAATTCGTCTCCCAAGATAAAACAGCAATGGAACAATTGAGCAAAGGAAACTCAAGAGCTACCGTGAAAAATATTGAGTAACGAAATGATGCTTGGAAGTAGGAAGAAAACTATTTTTTGCTTTGTGTATTTTCGTGTTTATCAAGTGTGCCTCAACAATGGTGTAAGGGGTGTTTATATAGGTGAGGGAGGAGCAGCAAAACTGCCTCCATAAGTGCCATTACTGGCCAAGTAATGGCCATTATGGAGGTAGTAATGTCACCAAAATAAATGGTGAAGAACACCAACCAAAATAAATGGCTGAATTGAGTGCTGTGGCGTTTCTGCTTTGACCGTCCAAATTCTGACTTCTGGAAACTTCAGGGACCAAACTGTACTACTGGCAGGCCCGTGGCCCGTGGCCCGTGGCCTGTGAACCCGGAACCCGGAACTGGACCGGACGGGCGGGCGGGCGGGCGGCGGCGCGCGTGTGGTCTTTCCTCGAACCGAAGCACATCTAGGTCCTCCCTCCTTTAAACACATGGGATACCCCTTGGGGTCCCAAACCCCAAACCAATTTCGAGTCTTATATACACAACAATTCTTTCTTCCTCTACCGATGAGGGAGAATTGAACACAATACCACACTTTTCATGCTTCAAACACCTCACTTTGTGGACCAATATCTCTTTCATTTCTCAATGAAATTTGACGATTCTTGGCCCTACGGTTATCTACGTACTTAGTAGATCATGCATGTGTGAAGAACCGGATTCTCCAACATACGTAACACTAGTGTTTAAGCCGTTAAAGTTGGTCGGTCGCAACTCCCGCCAAAGGCATATTTCCAACAAGAACATGGTATGATAACCATGTCAAAAGCTAAGGCTTTACCAGTGACTCATAATTCACTATCTGCAATTAGGACAATATTGTACCTAGTGAACCTAAGTCACTAAAAGAAGCACTCAACACTCCACAAGAATCAAACTTGGACCTTGGTTTCTAAAACTGCTAGGATGAATGTAGTAGGATCTAAGTGGCTGCTTAAAATAAAAATGAAAGGAAGAAGTATACCTGAGTCAGCCACCAGGTTTATTAATCCAAAATATCCAGATCATGTTTGCTGGTTGAAAAAGGCACTCTATGGCCTCAAACAAGCTCCTAGAGCTTGGTTTGAGAGGTTTAGTCTATACCTACTTCATCTTGGATTCAAATGTAGTAGAGCTGATTCATCTCTTTTTACTCTTCACAGTTCAGAAGGAATAATATTGTTATTACTGTATGTGGATGATATAATTGTAACGGCCGCAACTCAAAGCAAATGGATGCAGTTGTAAAGAAACTGGGCACTGAGTTTGCCATGAAGGACCTTGGACAACATGATTTTATAGTCACACAAAAAACAAAATAAATTGCTTATAAAATTGTTGGAACTTATAATCTTCTGTGTGACTATAAAATCATGTTGAAGTTTAAAATTATAAATTGCTTCTCAATATTGAAAGGTTACTCGTATCCTATAAAATGGAAAATAGCGTGTAACAATTTTAGGAATTTCTTCTTCGAATTGCTTTTCTGTTCTGTTTTTCTCGTGCATGTCGAATTCCACGGTTTGTGTAACAATAGAATGATGTTACGTGAGAGGCAGAAGAAGAGAGAAATTTTAAGGGTACGGTTTACTTTTAAGCTGCTGCAAGTAGTTTTTTTTTTTTTCTTTTTTTGCTTCAGTGTGACTTGTGAGGAAACCTTTTGAAATTTGAATTATTGACAAATTTTCTAATGTGTTAAAAGAACGGTTCCTTAATTGAACTGCATGGATGATTATCTCTCATACAATAATTTTTTTTATCAAACACATGAACTGTTGGAAAACTTTCCTGTACTTGTACCGCCCTCGCTTATAACATCGACCCTGATCATAGTTAGCTGTAACGGAGCATGTACGCGACGATCAAACACGGCTTTGCCAGCTGCCTGTGATAGGAAAAAGAAAACTTGATCAGATAGTTCGAGTAATTCTTTTGTTATAAAAAATAATATTTACAAAGTGGTCGTGAATTTGAGATTAAAAAAAAAAAATCAGTGGTGAAATGCAAAGAATATTGACAAATGAAAACAGGCGCAGTAATGTATATTATTGAAATTAGTGGCTACATGCAGGGGCGGATTGAAAAAGGGTAGGATTCCTCCGGGGCATAGTCCAGTGTCAAAGCCTGGGCGCTATAAGGCGCTCTGGCATGGGACAGCGTGGGTTCGATTCCCCGCAAGCACGAAGAAACTCTGCATGTTGGGGAATTTGACCTTGTCTCATTGATCAGTTGTACGCTCCCAGAAAAACTGGCCACCGGAGCACATCCCGCGATTTACCTGGTAATAGTGTTGAAGGACCGGTGCTATTACCTCCAGGACGTCTGGGTAATACCAGTGAAGTAGTCAGGCGCAAGCCTGGAAACCTGGATTATCAAAAAAAAAAAAAAAGGTAGGATTCAAGATTTTAAAGGGATGGGTGCAGGGCATGCAGCTTTATCGTATCTGCTGGAACAAATATTTTAATTAATTATGAAATAATACATTTGATAAGAATTTTGATATTCAGATTAAATGAGTGTGAATCCATAAGTTTCACTTCACTTAATTTATACTTTTAGGTTCATTTAAAAGATATATTTTTCTTACAAAATTCATGAATCTAGTAATAAGTGTTATTTGATGAGAACTCTTTGTCTTACAGGAAATTTTAACCAATAGAAGTTCTTTTCTTTTTCTTAAAAAAAACTTTACCTTGAAAATACTTGAGACGTAGATCAAAAGGTGAAATCACCGATTCAAGAATAGAAGAGTAACGTTCTTGAATGCTTAGTTGTGTGGCTTGATTGAATTCTGAAGATAGAGTTGTTATTTATTCTTCTGTTTGCTTGTGGAGAGACTCCAAACTATCTTCAAGAAATATCTTGACGTGCGTCTAAACGAAGCAAGTCCTATTTTGCATCTCTAATATTATTATCATATGTATTCTAATAATTTGATGATATTTCAGTTTAAGCAGTTGGAAGATATTGTTATTCTTATTCTAGTAGTATGGGGTTCATCTTAACCTAGTACATATTTTCGACACAAAATATAATTTTATATGTTTTGTTCATTAATATTACAAAAAATAGTAGGTTTGAACCCATAATTCATTATTATTAACTGCTTATAATCTCCATCAACAATTGAATTTCAGAAGAAATTTAGACATCTTCCAATCATGTAATTGGACTAATAAAAGGAACTGAACGAAGTTATTGACATTCATGATATAATGCATCATTTAATTACTTTTAAATTAAATATGATTAGAACAAATAGATAGATCAGTTTGTGATTTATCCAATATTACTGATTCGATATTTTCATGCCCCTGTAAAAGAAATAAAGAATTACTCTTTTTGGCAATACGTACTTAAATTACTGGAAAATTATTGATATATAGCCTCGGTTGGAGTACGTACTAAATTACTTATTAAGTAGTACTAATTCCTTAACTTACAGGAAGCATTGGAACATGACTAGGCTATACAGTTTTTTTTGTGCGATATTAAGAATCAACTATTATAGTGAAAGTGGTAGAATTGAATCCGTCCAAATGAGCTAGGGTATTTAGATGGTCTCTATTTGGTTTCATTTTGAGGCCGAATCATCGTTGCACATACTGTGACGGGGTGTGTGTACAAGGCATTGGAACAAATTCATCGTTGTATGGATGACAAACGATTACTAGCGATTTTGATTCATGCAGTAAAATTGCAGCTTGCAGTCTGAATTGAGGATAATTTTGGGGGTTAACTCAGTACCTTCACGGGATCACTACCCTTTGTCTTGGCCATTGTAGTGTGTGTATCGCGTAGGACATAAGGAACATAATAACTTGATAGTCATCCTCACCTTTAGCTTATCACCGCAGTCTGTTCAAGGTTTCAAACTCAACGATGACAATTAAATATGAGGGTTATGCTAACCCTAAAAATCGTGAAGAGAGACATGTTGATAACGTTCAGAATCAACATAACCTTGATTATCTAATGCCATTTTTGACAAGGCTCCAACAGAAAATATGAAGGAAAGAAAGAACTATAAATAAGATATATGGTTATAGATCTAAGGGAAAAAGCTAAAATATGTCATTGAACTATTGAAAATGACTCGTTTATGTCCCTCGTCAATAGCTTGGCTCATTTATGCTATCGTCGTTACCAAAATGGTTAATCCATGCCATTTTTATTAACGCCGGTGTTAATTAAAAACGGTATTATAAAACCGACATTAATGAAAAATGGCATGGATGAATCATTTTGGTAATGACAATAGTATAAACAAGCCAAATTATTGACGAGTGACATACATAAGTCATTTTCGAAAGTTCGATGACATATTTGAGCTTTTCCGCTAGATCTAATACAAGAAACATGGAAGGAAAATGAGTAGTATAATACTATAATCACACCCAACATTGATTTTCTCCTCCTCTTTTAACTTCCATCACATTCTCTACACGAACAACACTCCCTACTTAAAGGAAAACGTGAATTTCTTATGAACACTCCCATCAGAACGCCATTAAAAATTCTGAAATTTCTGGCAAAAAGTTCGTCAAAAACATTCCCGATAAGTCAATTTCTGACAGATTAAAAATCCATCAAAAATTCGCATTTTTTAACGGTGAATTATTTCACCCCTCCAAACAGAGACTATAAAGTAAACTACTTTACAATAATCCAACAAATATAATTGATGTCCTAATACAATATTAGATCCTTCTAAAAAATGCACCTAGAAAGAGGTATTGAGAATGAAATCAGAAGTTAATCCACCATAAACAGCACCAATGTTACCAATTATTGAGATCAATGCATATTCTTTCTTATTGAAAGATCCTGGATTCAAAGCAAATTCCAATCCAATGGGACGTAAATAGATCTTCCTTCTTGGTAATTTCTTGCCCATAATAAAACCTATGGGATATACAAACACCATAACCCACACCATTGACACAACACATTCTGATGTCTCGTGAAGATAATATTTGGTTGTTATTATCAAGAAAATGAATGATAATAAACCCAGTAACAACACACGAAATGTCCATACAGGTTCATAATCAATATCATCCTCGTCGTTGATTTCTTCGCTAAATTTTCTGGCTTGTTGTTCATATTGTCTTGTTTCATCTCTATCGTTTAATTTTTCTTCTTCTTGTCGTAATTGTTGATATGTTGATGCATATTCGTTGATTGGTTTGGTTCTTGGCTTCAATTGAGATACATGCGACGACATTGTTGTAGGGGGAATAAGGAAGAGCTGTATTTAATTTGTTTGAGAGAGCTGGACTCGTTCACCATGTCACAAGGGATTTGTTACTTTTTTTTTTTTGATGGACCAAATTGTACATTTTTTTCACTAGAGCCATATGCAATAATGTTAAGATAAAGTACGGTACAGAAGTTCAAATAACTTTTAGCCTCATTTACAACTCAAGAAGGAAATATATTATCTTATGACTTGTCATGCTCAGACACGTAAATAAGAAAACCAAGCTATATTCATCCTTGTCAATATATACACCATATACATTAATTAGAAAGAGTCAATCATATCTAATCTTCCTAATCAATTCCTAATAATCTTCTACCTAATTAACATAATATTTCTAATTAACATTTTACTACCTACCATATATAACATGATACTACATTATTACATAATAATAATATTATTGCATAATATTCTAAATACATAATAATAATATTATTGCATAATATTCTAACAATATTTGATTCCCCTTTTTGAGAATACTTACATATAAAAAATTTCACCCGCATTTTATAATTGAGGTTATTACCACATACTAAGATCTTCTTTTTTTTCAAGAACACTTCCACATGAGAACATAATTAAGTGATTTTGAAATGCTTTGTTTATCCTTAGGAGTTGAATCACTCTTTTCCGGCGATATCCGCCTACATTTTTTTTATCAGTTTCTGTAATCTTGCTAAATGCAAGGCCAAACAATATTTATACCATGAATTGAGCCATTTTTGTAGACGTGTAAATATATTCTCTACCCATAATTAGAATATTTTCATATATTGTGTAAATATAACTATGGTAAGACTAGGATTCCTCTTTTGTATAGGCTTAGGATTCCTCTTTTGTATAGGATTAGGATTCCTCTTTTGTATAGGCTTAGGATTCCTATTGTATAAGGGATGAATATTGTACTCTATATATATCTTGATATTAATGAAAGACTCCTCAAGGGAGATTAATATCATCTTACATGGTATCAAGAGCCAAATAAACAAAACCCTAAAAACCTTTCTCTTCCACAAATAGTCGGTGCCCTCTCCTACGCCGCGGCCCTCCCGGATTTTCTTCTTGTTTTTCGGGTTTTGTTCTTTCTTTCTTCTCTTCTCTAAATGTCTATCCCTGATTCTTCCACACTTTCTGACGCCTCTACCTCCACAAATCCCACCACAAAGTCATCACCCCCGTCTCATCCCGCCCTTACTGTTTCCAACATCAAGAACCATATTCCCCTTATTCTTGATCAAGAAAACAACCAAAGATTTCTCCCGGGTTGAACTTTTTCGCAATCATGCATGTCTTTATAACGTGCTTGACCATATTGATGACACTATTCCGCGCCTACGGAGGTTGATGATTCTATCTGGCACCGTCTCGACGCCGGCGTCAAACAATGGATATATGGTAGTATCTCTCAGGATTTGCTCCTTACTATCATGAAATCTGACTCCACAACCCTTGACTTATGGAATCGTTTGGAGGAAATTTTTCAGGACAACAAGCACACTCGTGCCGTGTATTTGGAAGAACAGTTCAACAAAACACGTCTTGAAAACTTCTCCAATGTCTCCGAGTACCGCAAGCGACTTAAACTTCTAGCGGATCAACTCTCCAACATCGGCACGCACGCTCGTCACCGACGATAAAATGGTGCTACAAATGATTTCTCGGCCTTACTAAGGGCGAATATGATACTTTGGCCACCATTATTCAACAGCAGATCCGCTACCGAGTTTTAACAAAGCTCGCTCACAATTGTTGCTCGAAGAAACCCGTCGTGCTAAGCGGGATGAGCACGCCCGGCAGTGTTAGCGTCGACACGCAACCTCAAGATCGGACGCCACCGCACGGCTCCCAACAATGCGGCGGGCCGCGGCGGCAAGGGTGGAAAAGGCCGCGGCGGTAGAGGAGGCCGTGGTCGTGGCAAGGGTCGCGGTCAACGTAACCAACATCGACATGTCGAACGAGAGATCGCAGAACAACCGGGCCGCGCTCTCCTTAGCGCTTCGTCTACAGGCGCGCGGCCCCCAATTCGAGCCGCGACGCCAAGTCCATTCCAAGGTACCAGCAGCCATACAATCCGTATTCTTACCCCGGTTTGCTAGGCCCCGCTCTAGCCCCACAACAGGCCCACTTCATGCAAGGTCAGGTCCCGCAGCCCTCCTCCGGCATGACACCCACTGAGTTGGGTCAGGCGTTCAGCACCCTCTCTATGCAATAACCTGACATTACTTGGTACATAGACTCAGGCGCCACATCTTACGTCACCCAGTCTGCAGGTACTATTCCTAAACTGTTTCATGTAAAGCATCCTCAATATGTTACAGTTGGTAGTGGACAACGCATTTCAGTTAAGGGTTATGGTACCTCATACACACAACCTCCTCATCCACCCTTCTCCCTAAAAAACACCCTATATGCCCCACACATGATTAAGAACCTCATATCTGTCCGCCAATTTACTCGTAATAATTCTGTCTTTGTGGATTTTGACCCTTTTGGTTTTACTGTAAAAGATCTTCATACGGGGACACCTCTTACGAGATGCAATAGCACGGGGGATCTCTATCCATTCACTTCCACCTCCGCTGCCAGATCTTGCTCTCCCGTCACTCTAGCGGCTGTTTCTTCTTCAACCTGGCATAATAGGCTTGGTCATCCAGGAGTCCCAGTTTTTAATTTTCTTATAGGCAACAATTTCATTGCTTGTAATGGGAAACTTGCCCAAAATTGTGTTTCTTGCTCTTTAGGCAAACATATTCGTCTTCCGTTTAAATCATCTACTAGTGTTACATTTGCTCCTTTTGATATCATACATGCCGATTTATGGACATCTCCTATCCCTAGTTCGCTCGATCATAAATACTATCTTGTGTTGCTTGATGATTTTTCACACTACGTTTGGTTATACCCTCTTAAATTTAAATCGGAAGTGTTTGTCAAATTTCTTGAGTTTCGCAAGTTCATTCAAACACAATTTGGAAAAGGCATAAAATCATTTCAGTGCGATAATGGTCGTGAATTCAATAACTCTATGTTTCATCATTTTTGTACCAATAATGGCATGGTCTTTCGCTTATCCTGCCCTCACACCTCACCACAAAACGGTAAAGCTGAAAGAATCATCCGCACCATTAACAATATGATTCGCACCCTATTGATTCATGCCTCCCTCCCTCCACCCTTCGGGTCTATGCTTGGCTAAAATGTCGAATACACTCTAAATATTCTCCCTACTAGCACTCTTCACAATATGACCCCTACCGAAATCCTCTACCATAGAATCCCCTCTTATGATCATCTACGAATTTTTGGTTGTTTGTGCTATCCCAACCTTAGCTCCACCGCCCCTCACAAGCTCGCTCCTAGGTCCACTCCATGTGTCTTTCTAGGATTCCCGCCGAACCATAGGGGCTATCTATGCTATGACTTGTCGACTTTACCCCCCGTCTCAGACACCACTCCCCCACCCACTGTCTCTACCCATCCAATGGAAACTCGTTCAAAGCATGGAATCTTCAAACCCAAAGTCCATTTCAACTTGTCTGCCCAAACCATCTCTCCACTTCCAAAGAACCCAAAATTGGCCAAATAAGACCCTAATTGGAATGCGGCTATGTATGAGGAATTCAATGCTTTAACTAAACAGCACACGTGGGATCTAGTACCTAGACCTGAGGGGGTGAATGTCATTCGTTGTATGTGGCTATTTCGTCACAAGTTCAGAGACAATGGGGATCTTGAGAGGTATAAGGCCCGTCTTGTGGCTAATGGAACAAATCAGCAGGAGGGCATTGATTGTGGTAAGACCTTCAGCCCGGTTGTCAAATCGGCTACCATCCGCACAGTTTTGAGCATAGCCATGGGCAAACACTGGCCGATCCATCAGCTTGATGTGAAGAATGCATTCTTACATGGGGATCTGAGAGAGACAGTCTACATGCATCAGCCACCAGGGTTCACCCATCCAGCAGTTCCTCACTATGTGTGCCGTCTCCGTAAGTCACTATATGGCCTAAAGCAGGCCCCTCGTGCGTGGTATGATTGCTTTGCCAGGTATATCTTGCAGATTGGGTTTGTATGCAGCAAGAGTGATACATCACTTTTCATTTTTCATCGAGGTAGTAGCACGGCTTACTTATTACTTTACGTGGATGATATTGTTCTTACTGCCTCCTCCGACGGATTGAAAAATGAGATTATTGCCTTGCTCAAGTCCGAATTTGCAATGACTGATTTGGGAAAGCTGAGTTACTTTTTGGGGATATCAGTGACCAGGTCTGCCAATCATATGTTCTTGTGTCAGCGTAAGTATGCAGAAGAGATTGTGTACAGGGCTAAGATGGCGAACTGCAAAGAGGTGCCTACTCCAGTTGATTCCAAATCTAAGCTCAATGCTATGGATGGTGCTCCAGTCTCTGATCCTACTCTGTATAGGAGCCTTGCAGGTGCACTTCAGTATCTCACATTCACCAGGTCAGACATAGCTTATGCTGTTCAACAGGTGTGCTTATTCATGCATGCCCCCAGGGAGTCTCATTTCACTGCTCTTAAGCGTATCATTCGATACATTAAAGGCACTCTTGATTATGTTTTGCACCTATATCCCTCTGCACCAGACAAGTTGCTTTCATATATGGATGCAGATTGGGCAGGGTGTCCGGACACGCGACGCTCCACCTCCGGCTTTTGTGTTTTCTTAGGGGATAATCTGATTTCTTGGTCTGCCATGCGACAGGCTACCCTATCTCGTTCCAGTGCCGAGGCTGAGTACAGAGGCGTTGCAAATGTAGTAGCTGAGATTTGTTGGCTCAGAAATTTACTGTTAGAACTTCAGTATCCTTTGCGTCAGGCATCTATTGTGTATTGTGATAACATCTCTGCCATCTATCTTTCTCATAATCCGGTTCAACATCAGCGAACCAAGCATATTGAGATAGACCTACACTTCGTTCGTGAGAAAGTTACGTTAGGCCATGTCCGAGTGTTACATGTTCCATCATCCTATCAGTATGCATACATATTTACCAAAGGACTTCCCAGACAGTTATTTCTTGACTTCAGAGCCAGTCTCAGCGTCCGGCCTCCTCCCGCTCTGACTGAGGGGGTGTTTAAACGTGTAAATATACTCCCTACCCAAATTAGAATATTTTCATATATTGTGTAAATATAATTATGGTAAGACTAGGATTCCTCTTTTGTATAGGCTTAGGATTCCTCTTTTGTATAGGCTTAGGATTCCTCTTTTGTATAGGCTTAGGATTCCTCTTTTGTATAGGCTTAGGATTCCTATTGTATTAGGGATGAATATCGTACTCTATAAATACCTTGATATTAATGAAAGACTCCTTAAGGGAGATTAATATCATCTTACAATTTTATTGCCTTGTTCATTTCAACTATTTTAAAATACTCAAAAATAGAATTTGGATATATATGATAGAATATTACCGTATCTTGTATATTACCATTGATACTACCATATCTTGTATATTACCATTGATAGAATATTATCATATTTTGTATATCTTTTATATTAGGTAAATTTATATTCCAATTGTAATTAGAAAGATTTAGTTACCCAGTTTGTAATTATGTAACACTATATATATTATACACAATAATCAATGAAAGGCAAGGAATATATTCCTATATGGTATCAGAAGCCAAACACTAACATCTTTTTCTCTCCAAGTCGTTGCCCCTCCCCCCCCTCGGCATCCCTCTTCCTCGGTAGCCCTCTCCCTTCTTTCTTCGACTTTCCTCTCTTCCTCTCCAATTTTCAATGGCTGAACAACCTAAATTACATCATGCTCTTGCAGTTAACAACATCAAAAATTTCATTCTCATAACTCTTGAGATGAAAAAAGTTCAGTATTCATCTTGGGCAGAATTATTTAAGATTCCTTGTCGTGTATACAAAGTCATCGACCATATCATCCCTCCAAAATCAAATCCCCTAGAAAGACCTGATGATTCTGACGATGAACTATGGTAGCGCTTAGATGCAGTTATCCTACAATAGATCTACGACAAGATCTCGAACGATCTATTGCATACAGTCATTGAATACGATGCCACTGCACGACAAACGTGGGAGCGCTTGGAAAGTATTTTTCATGACAACAAGACACACTGTGCCTTGTATTTGAAAAATCAATTTCAGGTCATTCAGCAGGATGATTTTCCTAATGCGACGGCCTATTGTCAAGAACTTAAGATGATTGCCGATCAACTCTCCAAAGTCGGTGCACTGGTCACTAATCAATGATTGGTGATGTAACTTATTGCGGGTTTGAATGAAAATTATGACGGCATCGCTACCATCCTCCAACAACCCACGACATTGCCTCCGTCCTATGAGGTTCGTTCGAGACTCATTCTTGAAGAAACTCAAAAAACAAAGCGGGCAGCTACTAATGTCGGCACAGCCGACGCCGCCCTTGTAGCCACCGGCAGCAACCATGCTGACCCGAGAGGCTCAACTTCCGCCCCATCCCATAGACAAGCCAACGATCTGACATGTGGCTCACGTTTCTGAAATAACAAAAGAAGCAATTTTAGGAACAGCCGCGGCAGCGCCGGAAATAATGGCAGCGGCGGGAGGAGGTAGCCCTCACCGGCTAGCAGCCACCAACAGTGGCAGTAGCCTCCACCGTGGGCTACCTACCTACCATTGGTTGTGTGGGGCCCATCGGCATGGGCTGCTCCACCATGCCCCTACCCAACGTCCTCCTAAGCCCAACCTCCGGTCCGACAGGCCCAGTCCGACATCTTCGGCGCATGGCCATAGCAGGAATATAGTGTACAAGTTTCTCCTCATTCAACCTACGCACCGACGAATATTGAGGCACCTATGTACACGATATCTCTCAATGTTCCTAACAATAGTTGGTACATGGACACTGGCGCCACATCTCATATGACGGCATCCCAAGGTACTCTCTTATCTTATTTCAAAATGAGCAATTTAAATCATACTATTATTGTTGATAGTGGACAAGGCATTCTCATTCGAGGTTATGGACAATCTTCTCTTTCCCTACCAAACCCCCCGTTAGCCTTAAAAATGTCCTCCATTCCCCGAAACTTATCAAAAATCTAATCTATGTGCGTCGTTTCACAACCGACAATAATGTTTCCCTTAAATTTAATCATTTTGGTTTTTCTGTGAAGGTCCTTATGATAGAGATGCGAATACTGAGATGTGATAGCTAGAGATGGCAGTGGATCCTGGACCTGGTCCAGATCCGGTGAATCCAGATCCGTTTTATAGGATATGGATCTTCAAAATTTGGACCGGACAGATCCGGATCGGCTCTGGATCTGGATCTGAATCTTGTATTTGAGATCCGTATCCGGTCTAGATCCGACTCGTGGATCCGTTTTTTATTAAATATATTCATAACCTAGAATGTAATTTTACATAGATTACTCACAATTTAAATAATATTTCACATTGTGCAACTAAAAATATGTCCTCCATTTGTAAAACTAATAGTACTATGATTTATCTACAATACTAACAATAAGAAGTATATCCCTTTTAATTGTACAAACACAAATTCATTTGTACTCTATTGATATGGTTTAGATAGAGTACTCATAATTACTATTGTATCTCCTTAATTTGTACAAATATAATATATTCCCCTTTAACCCTGTTATAATGGCACAACTGATATGATTTGCATATATTACATACAATATAAAAGATATTCACTTTGTATAAATTCAAAGTTCCTAGAGTACCCATAATATTGTGCGTGATAAAGGCATGTATTAAACTGAATTATGAAGATACTAGACTGGTTAATGGCAGAAAAAAACTAGTTGAGACGCAAGCTTAGCCATATTTTGAAATGGAAGGCACGCAAGTTGCATAACGGACAACAAAATCAGATTATATATTTTTTAATCAGATTGGGTTTCATTTTGTCAAAAAAGTTTCAACAGGTGAAAATATTATTCAAGGCAAAAATTTTACATGTGGATCCAGATCCGATCCGTGGACCCGATGGATCCGATGGATCAGGATTTGGATCTGATTTTTATGGACCCGATGGATCTGGATCCAGGTATGAAAAATGGATTTGGATTTGGATTTGGATCTAGTAGGATCCGGTCCACATCCGATCCGTTGCCATCCCTAGTGATAGCACCGGGGACCTTTATTCTATCACCACCTTCGTCAGCCATCCAGCCTCCTCGTCGTTAACCTTTGCAGCAATTTCATCTCCTTTATGGCATAATAGATTAGGACATCTTGGAGACTCTGTTTTACGCCCCCTTAGCAAAAATAAATTTATTGTTTACAAACATGTCCCTTCTCCTTCTGTTTGTGAATCTTGTATTTTTGGAAAACATGTCAAGTTGATATTTTATTCTTTATCCACTTGTACTTTAATGCCTTTTGATATAATATACAGTGATTTATGGACTTCTCATATCTTAAGCACGGTCGGGCATCGCTATATGTTGTTTTTAGATGATTATTCAAACTTCCTATGGACGTTTCCCATTGGTAATAAGTCTCAAGTCTATTCTATTTGTCTTCATCGACACCGGCAGCCATCCCCACCACTGCCATCCCGAGGTGAGAAGTCCACCCAGCCCCACAACGGAAGCCTCAAAACAGCCCGTTATGGCCTTCTGTCTGGACTGTCTCTTGGCCATCCCCCTCTCTCCGACGCCGCTGCCCCTTTTCGACCCCACCCTCTACTCCCGGTAGTCCACCCAATCTCACCTCCACTTCTCGGCCACCACATCCCAATACTGTCCAACCTCCCACGGCACACCTATGGACTATCGAAACCCGTACTATGCATGGCATTTCCAAACCCAAACGACTATTTAACTTGTCCACTTCGTTTGCCCCTTCCCCTGTTCCTCGTAATTCAAAAAATTCCTTATCCGGTCCTAATTAGAAAAATGCATGATTGATGAATATAATGCTTTTATTAAAAATAAGACGTGGGATCTAAAACCTCGTCCTCCTGGTGCTAATATTATTCATTTTATGTGGATTTTTTGACATAAAAAGAAATATGTTGGTTCTTTTGAGAGGAACAAGGCCCGTCTTATAGGTGATGGCATGTCTCAACAGGTGGGAGTGGATTGTGATCAAACTTTCAGCCCAGTGGTGAAACCAGTGATTATTCAGACCGTTCTCAGTATTGCTTTGCCCAAGTCTTGGCATATTCATCAGCTTGATGTCAAAAATGATTTCTTGCATGAAGACCTTCATGAAACCGTATATATGCATCAGCCTATGGGATTCAGGGATCCGATTCATTCAGATTATGTGTGTCTTTTGAAGAATTCACTCTATGGACTGAAACATGTTCCTCATGCATGGTACCAATGGTTTGCTGATTTTGTATCCTCTATCGGGTTTTCACATAGCAAATCTGATCATTCACTGTTCATGTATAGCAAAGGTAATAACATGGCATACATCATACTATATGTTGATGATATCATTATCACCACATCTTCTGATGCACTCCGCCGATCCATTATGTCACTCCTTGCCTCTGAGGTTGCTATAAAGGATTTGGGCCCCTCTAAGCTATTTTTTTTTTTGCATTGCTATTACGAGACATGCATGTGGCTTATTTCTTTGTCAAATGAAGTACGCCGAAGAGATCCTTGACTGAGCAGGCATGACATCTTGCAAACCGACCCATACACCAGTGGACACTAATTCCAAACTCAGTGCCTCTTCGAGTTCTATGTATGCCGACCCGACTCACTATCGTAGTTTAGCAAGAGTGTTGCAGTATCTCACTTTCACGAGACCATATATATCCTATGTCGTGCAACAAATATGCTTACACATGCACAGCCTGACGGACGAACATATGAATGCCCTCAAACATATTTTGCGATATGTACAAAGTACTCTTTATTTTGGCCTACACCTGTACAAGTCCTCACTCTCTTGTCTCATATCTTATTCTGATGCTGACTAGGTGGATGTCCTGACACTCGTCGATCCACGTCGGGTTACTGTATGTTCCTCGGAGATAACTTGCTTTCTTGGTTTTCTAAAAGACAATCTACTCTATCTCGATCCAGTGCCGAAGCTGAGTACATAGTTGTAGCGAATGTTGTTTCTAAGTCTTGTTGGATACGCAACCTTCTACTTGAGCTTCACTGCCCACTCCTTAAGGCTACAATGGTTTACTATGATAATGTAAGTGCGATATATCTTTCCGGCAATCTCGTTCAACATCAGCGCACTAAACACATTGAAATGAATATTCACTTTGTACATGAGAAAGTTGCTCGTGGACAAGTTTGTGTTCTTCATGTTCCTTCCCGATATCAGATTGCTGACATATTCACTAAAGGACTTCCGCGCATACTCTTTGATGACTTATGAGCCACTCTCATCGTACGAGAACCTCCCGCTTCAACTGCGGGGGTGTGATAGAATATTACCATATCTTGTATATTACCATTGATAGAATATTATCATATTTTGTATATCTTTTATATTAGATAAATTTATATTCCAATTGTAATTCGGAAGATTTAGTTATCTAGTTTGTAATTATGTAACATTATATATATTGTACATTATTTGTAATTATGTAACATTATATATATTGTACATTATTTATAATTATGTAACATTATATATATTGTACACAATAATCAATGAAAGACAAGGAACATATTCCTACCGTCTATTCAAGAAGCAGCCTATAAATCGACACAATAAATTTCGTTATCTTAAATGCAAGAAAAAAGTAGCAAAATAGGAAGGGAGACCACAACTGAGAAAAAAAAACAAATAGGTCAGCATACATGACATAATTGATGATGAATTCTTCCAAAATTTTGCAACAGAAAAATGCCTAAAATCATACAAATAATAGCCAATTATCCAATCATTTTAGATGAGAAACATTAAATCACTATAATCTAAGCGTTAACAGATTAGATAAAGAAACTACATCAAACAATCGAAAAATGAAAATGAAAAAATATAAAAGTAACGAGATAGAATCCTCAATAATCTCCCGCTCGTGCTCACAATTTGGCTTTAATCTCTTCTCGACTTCTCAACCTCCTCTTAACAATAAGCAATCGTTGTTAATTTTGTATTTATAAGAATACGCAATTCCAATATCATAGATAAAACCAAGTTATTCCACACCTTTTTAGCATCATAGAACTTCATATTAAATCAATCATGTTACATGTCCTAGTAGAAGGAAACTGAAGAAAAAGGAGCAGAAGATAGATTTTCAGAAAAGAAATAAATGATAATAATGTGAACATGTATCATATTCATATGTGTCACCTGTCCACCGGGTCGGGGACCCGCCCGGCCCGACCCGAACCGGCCCGAAAAATAGGGCCAGGGTCAGCTTTTAGCTGACCCGAGAGCCACTCGACCCGATCAGGATCAGGGTCGGGCCAGGGTCAGAAAAATTTTACCCGTCTGACCCGGTCCGACCCCGACCCGCATATTTTTTTAATATAATTTATATTTGTTTTCCTTCATTAATATTTATTTTGTACTTATATATATTTTTGTCATTAATAAGTGATATAATGCATGTTTTTTTATATATATGTATTGCTCTAATCTACATTGAGCTCAACATAAAATAAGATAAAAACGGTAGCTAATTATTAATTATATATTTATATTATTAGTCATTTTGTTAATACCACGGAAGCATAATGTACGGAGAGAAAGTAGTTGTAAATTGGTGAAACTTTAAATGGTCAAACTTTAAATGGTCATAACTCTACGCTCGGATGTCCGTTTTACCCGATTGTTTTTTTGATTTTGCATATTTTTTTGAGACGGGGCCGGCCAAACGCCGCATGGCGGTTTGGCGCAGCCAATTTTTACGAAAACGTTTGTTTTCCCAATCAATTTGTATTTTTCCTCAAATCGATTTCTAATTTTCTTTTTTTTTTTAGTCAAGATCTCACGATATACAATACATTTCAACGTCGAAATTTCGTGGTAATGTAGGGGTGAATACCAATTTCAGTTTTGGAAATTCATTTTTTTTTTTAAATAAAAAAATTCTCGAGCTGGCCCGACCCGACCATGGCCCGCCAAAAAAATCGTTGGGTCAGGGCCAGGATCGGAATTTTAAAGAAAATATAGGGTCAGGGTCGGGCAAGAAAGAAAAAAAAAGTCACCCGACCCGACCCTGACCCGGCCCGACCTTTGGACAGGTCTACAGTGATATATACACACAGACAGAGGAATAACGGTGCACCAAAAATTATGCATATTTGAATTTGAATACCCAAACACAAACACCCAAGATCCATTATATATATATATATATATATATATATATATAATATCTCCATTATGGTGTTGTGAAGTGCCGTTCTTCTTATTGCTTTTATCATTAACAATTAGTAGTAATTATTACTAATATTAATACCAAGGAACGTTTCTTTATAATGGACCTTTGGTTTTTCAGATTTTGACTTTTAGACTTTCTAGTACAATGTATCTGAGGAGGCTTTTGCACATTGCCACTAAAACGAAACTGTCGTTTGGTTTTTGTGATTTTGCATGTTTATTGTTTTTATTAATAAATTTAATACAAAGTAATCACAATAATTATAGGAGAAGTGATGGAAAATAATGCTATTAATTGGTGAGTGAATGTTTATTATGGGTGGAGTGATGAAATCTTTAATATTTTATTTTATTTAGTAAAATAGAGAAATGAAGAGAAAATATCAAAAAATTGAGAAAAAAATAAATACCAATGGAGGCCATAGAAAGGTGCCACGTCACCTTGTCTATGCCTAGCTTTATATTATAATATAGATTATAGGAGTAATTAATATGCACATCTTTACTTTAATTTACAATATTAGTGTTAAATATACACAATATACATGTGTATATTGTGTATATTAAATCTCGGATTTGGTCCCAATAATAGCTCTCGGTTTTGGTTGTTTATGTAAAGTAATTTATGGTAAATATTTAGTATCCTAGTTTAGGTAATATTGTAATATAATTAGTAGTGTATTACCATAATAAATGTATTACCATAAATGTATAGAATAAGATTTTTAGAATAGAATAGGAATAAGATTCTCCTATTTTGTAACTTGTATATATAGCCTTTCAAGTAATGAAAATAATCAAGGGGATTATTTCTTTCATGGTATCAAGAGACTAGGTCTAAACAAAAGTTTTCTCTCCCAACTTTTGTACCCTCTCTCGGCCAAGACCCCTCCCCCCTCGGGTTTCTCTCCCAAATTTCGTCTTCCGCTCTAAAAAAATCTCTCTGAAATTTTCCCTCCTTCTTTGTTCTTTCAATATGTCTAAGAACAATTATCATCCTACCCTCATGGTTTCTAACGTCAAGAACAGTATCCCTATTGTACTTGAAATGAAAAACGTCCAATATGCGACGTGGGCAGAATTGTTTAAAATTCACGCTATCTCCCATCAAGTTATCCATCACATAATTCCTCCCGCTACACCTCTTCCCGCGGAGGATCCTCAGTTATGGATTACTCTTGATGCTACCGTTCTCCAGTGGATCTATTCCACTATTTCGGTTGACCTTTTACAGATGATTATTGAGCCGGATACCACGGCAATGGCTACCTGGAATAGATTGCGTGACATATTCCAAGATAACCAACATTCACGTGCCGTCACACTCGAACAGGAATTCTCTCTAGTTCGCATGGAAGACTTTCCAAATGTATTAGCATATTGCAAGAAACTCAAGGAGTTGGCGGATCAACTCCGTAATGTTGGCGCACCTGTAACAAATAATCGTCTGGTTCAACAATTGGTTGCCGGCCTTTCGGAGGCCTATAATGGCGTTGGAATTCTCCTTTGTCAAAGCAACCCTTTTCCCGCCTTCTATCAAGTCCGCTCCCTGCTTACTTTGGAAGAAGCCGGTTTGGCTAAAAAGGCGGCTACCGGAGCAAGCCCCGTCGTCATGATGACGTCCTCCCCAAGTTCTTCAGGTTTTGTTGATAATTCGGGCCAAAACCGTACTCATGGTGGCGGCAAAAATAATTGTAAGAATAATAATAAAAACCGCGGGGGCAAACGCGGCGGTTCCGGAGGTCAGCAAGCAGGCAGTGGGCCACGTCCAGTGAACAATGGCCCACCACCCTACTGGTCCCAGTAGTGGGGCCCATGGAAGTGGGGGGCGGGGCGGTGGGCGGTGGGCCGGCAGCCCCTACATTCCAAATAGGTTCCCAAAGAGCCGGTGGCCGCGCCTTTTCAGGCCCAATATTCGACGGTGGCGGCCACGCCACCGGCCCGAAACGCAACAACCAGCAGCTACAGTACAGTGCAACCCAGTCCTGGAATACTTGGGGCCCGACCTCCGTAAGCTCATCATGCAGCAGGCCCCACTCAGACAGATATCGAGGCCGCGATGCACACATTGGGTTTGACTCAATCGAACCCAAATTGGTATATGGACACCGGTGTCACTACTCACATGACTTCCGATTCAGGTACTCTCTCATCTTATTCCAATTTGAGCGACCCTCGGGGTATAATTGTTGGTAATGGCAACTCTATTCCAATTCAGGGTTATGGTCAGAAAACGTTGTCTCCCCCCACTCCACCCTTTATCTTGAAAAATACTTTACATGCACCCAAATTGATTAAAAACTTAGTGTCTGTCCGAAATTTCATCACTGACAATTCAGTTTCTGTTGAATTTGATCCTTTTGGTTTTCTCCGTGAAGGATTTCAAGACGGGGAGTCATCTCATGAGGTGTGATAGTAGGGGGGATCTTTATCCTATCATGCCCGGTTTCAGTCCATCGAGTCAAGCTTTGCCGTCAGTTTTTGCAGCAATTTCTCCTTCCTTGTGGCATGCTCGCCTTGGTCATCCGGGATCTTCTATTTTATCAGTTTTAGATAAAAATAACTTTATTTCTTGTAAGGGTACGAGTCGTACTCAAATTTGTCAATCTTGTTCGTTAGGAAAAATTGTTAAGTTGCCATTTGTGGACTCAAATTCTCATACTTCAAAGCCATTTGATATTATTCATAGCGACCTATGGACGTCTCTTGTTCTAAGTTCGTTAGGTCATCGATATTATATTCTTTTTTTGGATGATTATTCTAAATTTTTGTGGACGTTTCCAATTGTCAATAAATCTCAAGTGTTTTCTGTCTTCATAAAATTTAGAGCATTCATTAGAACACAATTCGAAAGAGAAATAAAAAATATTCAGTGTGATAATGGGAAAGAGTATGGCAATAGGGTGTTTCGGGAGTTCTGTGATAATAATGGGATCAATTTTCATTTTTCGTGCCCTCATACATCTTTTCAAAATGGGAAAGCCGAACGCAAAATTTGTTCCATAAATAACATTGTCCGCACTCTCTTACTTCATGCTTCCGTACCCCCATATTTTTGGCATCATGCTCTGGAAATGGCAACATATCTCCTTAACATAATTTCGTCCAAAGGTCTGACATATTCTTCCCCCCTCCAAATCCTATATAGTAAGAACCCTTTTTATTCCCATCTTCGAGTGTTTGGGTGCTTGTGTTATCCGTTATTCTCATCCACCACAATTAACAAACTTCAGGCTCGGTCTACTCTGTGTGTGTTTTTGGGTTATCCGTCTAATCATCGTGGTTATAAATGCTTTGATTTATCCTCCAAGAAAATCATAATTAATTGCCATGTCATTTTTGATGAAATCCAATTTCCTTTTACAAAAGTTCATACTCCCAAGCCTAGGTCGTATAATTTTTTGGATGACCAAATATCTCCGTATATTATTCGGCATTTTTCGGACATCTCCCGCACCCAAAACTCTCCAGTGGGCCCACTGCCCGCTGGCCCCACTGTATTGTCCCACGTTCCAGTTAGTGGATCAGTCCCAGCAATTGGGCCAGTCCACCCACTCGGAACCGGTCCATGGTCGCTCCAGATTACCGATTTGGGCTAGCAGGCCCACTGCCTGCTGGCCAGTCCGTCCCGAGCCCAGCAAATTCCCTAAATTCACTCAATTCTTCCTCGATTCATAGACCGGTCACTCGTAGTCAGCGGGGTATTTTTACACCTAAAAGACAATTTTAATTTACATTCTGATGTCTCTAAATCCCTCTTGCCCCGTAATCCTGTGTCCGCCTTAAATGACCCTAATTGGAAAATTGCTATGACTGATGAATATAATGCTCTTATTGATAATAAGACGTGGGAGTTGGTGCCCCATCCATATGGTATTAATGTTATCAGGTCTATGTGGATTTTTGCTCATAAGGAGAATTCGGATGAGTCATTTGCTCGACATAAGGCGCGGCTGGTGGGTGATGGTAAGACTCAGCAGGTTGGGATAGATTGTGGGGAGACGTTTAGCCCGGTGGTCAAGCCGGCTACGATTCGCACTGTGCTTAGCTTGGCTCTTTCAAAGACATGGCATATTCATCAGTTGGATGTCAAGAATGCTTTTCTACATGGTGATCTCAAGGAAACAATATATATGCATCAGCCGTTGGGGTTCAGAGATCCTAATAGTCCTCATCATGTCTGTTTGTTGAAGAAGTCCTTATATGGGCTTAAGCAGTCTCCACGGGCCTGGTATACAAGGTTTGCTGACTATGTTTCGACTATTGGGTTAACTCACAGTAGGTCAGATAATTCATTATTCATCTACCATCGTGGTTCATCCTTGGCCTACATTCTGTTATATATGGATGATATCATTTTGACTGCCTCTTCCGATGCATTACGCCAGTCTATCATGTTCATGCTCAACTCTGAGTTTGCTATGAAGGACTTAAGGTCCTTGAGTTACTTTTTGGGGATTGCCGTCAAGCGTCATTCAGATGGGTTGTTTTTGTCTCAAAGAAAGTATGCGGCTGAGATCATCGAGAGGGCTGGGATGTCATCATGTAAGTCCACTTTCACTCCAATTGATACTAAGCCCAAACTTGGTGCCACGACCGGCATCCCTTACGAGGATCCGAATCGCTATCGCAGTCTTGCAGGGGCTCTTCAGTATCTTACCTTTACCAGACAGGATATTACGTATGATGTTCAGCAGGTGTGTTTATTCATGCATGATCCCAGAGTTGAGCACATGAATGCAATCAAACGCATCATCCGGTATATTCAGGGTACACTGGACTATGGTTTGCATTTGTATCCTTCATCGACATCCACACTTATCTCATACACTGATGCAGATTGGGGTGGTTGTCCAGACACCAGACGGTCTACGTCTGGCTACTGTATGTTCCTTAGCAACAACTTGGTCTCTTGGTCTGCGAAGCGTCAGGCGACTCTATCCCGCTCAAGTGCCGAGGCTGAATATTGAGGGGTAGCCAATGTGGTCTCAGAATCATGTTGGTTACGTAATTTGCTTTTAGAGCTTCATTGTCCGATTCAAAAGGCAACCTTGGTTTATTGCGATAATATTAGTGTCATCTACCTTTCGGTAATCCGGTTTCAGCACCAACGCACTAAACATATCGAAATGGACATTCACTTTGTCCGTGAAAAGGTTGCTCGGGGTCACGTTCGCGTATGCCATGTCCCGTCAAGATATCAGATTGCAGACATCTTTACAAAGGGTCTTCCCTCGGTCCTTTTTGAAGATTTTAGGGACAGTCTCAGCGTTCGAAGACCGCCCGCTATGATTGCGGGGGTGTTAAATATACACAATATACACACAATATACATGTGTATATTGTGTATATTAAATCTCGGATTTGGTCCCAATAATAGCTCTCGGTTTTGGTTGTTTATGTAAAGTAATTTATGGTAAATATTTAGTATCCTAGTTTAGGTAATATTGTAATATAATTAGTAGTGTATTACCATTATTAGTGTATTACCATAAATGTATAGAATAAGGTTTTTAGAATAGAATGGGAATAAGATTATCCTATTTTGTAACTTGTATATATAGCCTTTCAAGTAATGAAAATAATCAAGGGGATTATTTCTTTCAATATTACCTAAACTAGGATACTAAATATTTACCATAAATTACTTTACATAAACAATCAAAACTGAGAGCTATTATTGGGACCAAATCAGCCAAATTCGCCATAAAGAGAATGGATCCCACGCCCGCACCAGGATAGGGCTGTCAATTTCATATACACAATATACGCATGTATATTGTGTATATTTAACAATTAGTTACGCTTAGAATTACTTGATCACTTGATCTAACTAAGTGAAATAAATGCCACGTTTCAAATTACTTCCTAGATCTACTTTTACCATAATAATCTCAAATTAAGTGTGCCTTAATTACTTGGCCTTTAATTAATCTTCTCCATTCATGTTTACGATTTTTTGGGTTTAAGAAATGTTATCTTGACAAGTGCTCTAGTTTTTTAGCGGCTAACTATTGTTACTTAGACCAGGACTTAGGCCTACATTTGAGTGAGGACTATAAATTAGAGCTCAGCTACTGACCAAATATCACATATTTTTTATTTCTTTCGTTTTATTGTAGGAACTTTCCTCATTGATCCTGGTTAGTTTTCTTCCACATCTTTGTACACTATATTTAAATATCTGAATTTTATCTTCCATATGCATGAATGCAATAACATGCATTGTGCTCTTGAAACTATCTATTTGTAGTTTAAATTTTAAAGGAAAATCTTCAGGAATATTTGCAAACAAATTTTGAAGGCTTTGTTGTATCTATCTTGAGGGCTTGTTGTCAGTGGTGAAGTGTTCAAGATTTAATTTGTGTATAAAAAGTATTTTTTGTCTATATAAAATAGTTAGTCTCAATATAATTTTTCAATGAAAAGTGTTTAATTGAACACTCTTCACTCTATGTGGCTTACACCATTGTATGTTGTATTCTGTAAGGTTTATCGTCAGTTCCCAACAACAATCGTTCATAGTGATCTTGTGGCGCAACTAAAAGATCTTATAAATGTAGTCAAAGAAATGCAAAATTGTCACCTACAACCATTTTGTTTCACCTTTATCACTACCTGACTAGAAGGCGCTTCTCATATTTTTTTAAGCAAATTTAACATTTTTTTACCTACAAAAATAAGTTTGTTTTTACCTTACTTACATAGTATCGATTGAACCCCTCCATTGCGTGTAGCTCCGCCCTGAGTGGAATTAATTAATACCTTAAAGAAAATATTTTTCGCACACACCTCATGCCAAAATACTACCCACACTTCAAACACATAACCAATGAAAAAATCTATTTACATACATCTTGTTTGTTTATTTATACAGAGAAACAAAGAAAGTAAAGAATGAATGGTTGATGTGCAGGTAATTAGTAAAGAATGGCATCCAATAATGGGCTGGCAAAGATAGAGACACAAAAGATGAAAGAAGAGATATGCCATGATGATAGTTCAGCTCCAGTGAAAGCTCAAACAGTGGATGAGTTGCATTCCCTACAACAGAAGAAAAAATCAGGACCCAATACCCCTATCAAGGTCCTTAACCAAAGTGCCTTTGGATCTGAAGTTGACAGAAATAAACAACAACTCCAATCTATCAGGTTACTTATATTAATACTAATAACTTTGGAGTAGTCCGTTTCAGTTTATGTGATATTATTTGTTTGTTAATTCGTTCCAAAATTATATTTAGAAATTCGCAATACTAAACTTCAGATTTTACTCTTAACGAAAAGCTTTTATAGCCACACAAATATTATGATAATTTAAGACTACAAGTTTCAAATATCAATTATAGCCAAAGAAATATTATAACATCACAAGTTTCAAATATCTTCCATCTTACTTAAACTTCATGTAGCTGAGTCAAACTATTTCATATAAATTGAAATGGAGGGAGCACTAAATAATATGTGGTCTCTTTCTATCAATGTTTTTTTATTCTCTTATTTATCAAATTATGCCAAAAATCAATTATCCTCATAAATTTCATAAAATTAAATACTCTATAGCACATGAACTTTTTACTCGTAAATTTAGTTTCTACTTTATTGATTTTATATTTTAATATACTTAATTACAGATATGACCTTATATTTTTTCAAGATTAAATAAATATACTTAGTTACAGATAGACATTATGTTTTTTCAGGATTAAATACTGAACACCCTAGTAGTAATAATGAAATACTATTCAAGCTAATATTTGTGTATGATTTTTATAGTATAGAGTGTAAGTATTCTATTTAAAATACAGAGGGTCTGCAACTAAGTCACATTATTAGGATGTTTAGTGTAATTTATCCTATTTCTTATTGCTAATGCAAATAAAACTCAATTTTTTTTATAATAATGCTAATTAAATATTGTGGTTTGTTATAAAACAGTGCATCATTGGCATCATTGACAAGGGAAACTGGGCCAAAAGTTGTTAAAGGAGACCCTGCTAAACAGGCCGAGACACCCAAGGTGGCCCATGCCTCTCAATTTCAACATCAACACACTATTCCTAATCTTAACATTAGTGACAGTTCACTCAAGTTTACTCACATCCTCTACAATCTCTCCCCTGCTGGTAATATATTAATTATCTTGTGTTATTCACGTTCTCAGTGACGATCACACAATTTTTTTTATAAAAGGTGTCGATATTGAAAAATGGAAATAAATAAATAATTTTTCGACTGCGTGACATCACTTCGTCTAATGTGCCTCTATCCCTTACACATTCTTGATTCAAAGTACCTCATCATGATCCTTTCGAGTTTAACTTATACACAAACAATATAAATTTCTTTTACAATTAGGTTAATGTTAAAACTAACTATAAGCAAATGTTAGAATCGTGTCACTATTCATCTAAAAGTTTAAGATGCATCAAGACATACTTATATTTAGTTTATTATATCTTTAACACGCACCTTCTCATTTACGAATGTAATTTAGTGGTGAGAATTAAATTAAGGATCACTATTTGGTTTGGTATAATGCATATTGAATTAAATGATCAACTAATTTAAAAGTTTAAGAGGTTAGAAATAGTGTATTTTGATTTAGTGAGTTATATGTTCAACACTTGGGAAAATAAAATAAATAATTTATTGTAATTGGATAAATACATTGATAATATAAAAATTCCTTACGCTATTAATATATACTCCCTCCGGTTCATTCAATACTAAAAATCTCTATTTCCCACCGAAAAATATTCAGTGGCTATTTCCCACTGAATGTCGGTGGAAAGAACCTAAATAGTAGTGTTTTTACACGGAAAAATTATGAAATTTTCCAGCGTTTCAATGAGAACCTGTTTACCATCATGCATTTTTTCAGTGAGCTGGTTTGGTGGGAATGCGATGAGAAAATCATGTTTCATAGCATAAATTTCCCACTGAATGTTTGTGGGAAAACCTTTCTTTCTAGTAGTGATTAAGTGTTTACTTAGCCTTTTTTATTTGGTTCAAAATAAGTGTCCACTTACCTAATCAAGAAGAAATTAATTTTATTTTTTCAAATTTATCCTTATTAAGTTATTGAAGGGAAGCCTTGGAGTAACTAATAAAGTTGTTGTCATGTGATCAGGAGGTCATGGGTTCAAGCCGTGGAAACAACCTCTTGCAGAAATATGAGGCAAGGCTGCGTACAATAGACCCTTGTGGTCCAGCCCTTCCCCGGACCCCGCGTATAGCAGGAGCTTAGTACACCGGGCTGTCCATCTTTATTAAGTGCTAAGTGACAAGATCAAGTTAATAGCAATATGCAAATTCTAATTAAGAGTAATTTAGTCAATATAGCTAAAAAAAAAAAATTAAAAATTAGTATTTCTTAAGGAGTGCGTTAAAGACTAAGTGAACATTTATTTTGACTTGGAGGGAGTATAAGTTAAATTTCCCTCATTTATGTTTGTTTCATTTGACATGATATTAGTACTCCCCGTCTCGAAAAAATTGTCTTAGTTTGATTTGATACGGAGTTATATATAAAGAAAGACTTTTAAAATGTGTGGTCATAAATAAGCCTTAGATATTTGTGTGATTTTAAATTAACTCATAGAAATTAAATAACTTTTAAATAGAATGTATCAATATTTATAGAATAAACTAATAAGGAAAGAAAGATAAATTTTTTTAGGGAGAGGAAGTACTATTTAGAGGGTCAAACGTCTTTTTTTCATTACTCCTCTTCATTTGCTTCTCAAGAGCAACTATATATGTTAGTACTTTTGACAAGTACTTGCCATTTTGCATTAAGTATATTAACTTCGATTCTTCATGTTTTATATCTGAAATTAGCAAAAAGGCTAGTCATTGTCTTGACAATATTTGATTAAAATTTGAATACATAATTAAATCACATTTGTGCATGTGTTTAATTTGTAGAGCTGTATGAGCAAGCAATCCAGTATGAAAAAGGCTCATTCATCACTTCAAGTGGTGCTTTAGCCACACTTTCTGGTGCCAAAACAGGGCGCTCCCCAAGAGATAAGCGCGTTGTTAAGGATGACACCACATCAGATGAACTTTGGTGGGGAAAGTAAGTTCATCTTTTGATTTTATGCATTGGATATTCGAAATTTACTGTCCCGACTAACGGATTAGGTATGATAAGGGGTAAAACGCATGCTACTTACGAATTCGGCCAAATTCGGTAGCTTTGGATCAAACCCTGTGTTTGTGTTAAACAATCCACTTAATATGTATAAATATTATATTCAGAATCCTTTAAGCTGCCTTTTCTAAAATTCAGAATCCATAAACTTCAAATCCTAGCTTTCTGTTGCTCTTTGAAACCTCTAATTTAAGATTCTTGACTTATTTCCTACTAGAATTGTTTTATTTCCATTGGTTTGTTTTCGGGGTATTGGGCATTTTTTTTAACTTCATCTTGTGTTATGGTTTTCAAAAGGGGATCACCCAATATTGAGATGGATGAACAGACTTTCTTAGTCAACAGAGAAAGAGCCGTTGATTATCTTTGCTCATTGGAGAAGGTATGTATACTAGATTGTACTTTCCCAAAGTTTATTTTCATATTGCTATCAAAATTTTAGTACTGTAAATATCATACCTCACATATATATGTGAGTTGTGATTCCACCTAGACATCTACCTTTCCATAGCTAATTCCATTTGTGTAATACACTGTTCTGTCTAGTTTAAGTTTTGCAACTTACTAGACTATCAATAAGTTAAAGAATTTATATTAACATTTCAGGTTTTCGTTAACGATCAGTTCCTCAACTGGGATCCAAACAATCGTACCAAAGTTAGAATTGTATCTGCCAGAGCTTATCACTCCTTGTTCATGCACAACATGTAAGCATCTCATCATGAATATAAACTGGATTATACACTGACAGTATAATTGTGTGGGTGATAGGTGTATCCGGCCTACTCCTGAAGAGCTGGAGAATTTTGGTACTCCGGATTTCACGATATACAATGCTGGGAAATTCCCGTGTAACCGTTACACACATTATATGACTTCTTCAACTAGTATAGACCTTAATCTTGCTAGGAGAGAAATGGTCATCCTTGGCACACAGTATGCAGGAGAAATGAAGAAAGGTCTGTTTAGTGTAATGCACTATCTAATGCCTAAGCGTCAAATTCTCTCTTTACACTCCGGCTGCAATATGGGAAAAGACGGAGATGTCGCCCTCTTCTTTGGATTATCAGGTACATATGTAACTTATATACATTGACAACATAAAGAATTTTACACTAAAAGTTTAACTTAATCGGTTATGAGGGAAATTAATCCCATAGTCCATTTCATTCCCAAGATTACAATTTATATACAAGTGTACAAGATCATTCTATGGCTAATATTAAGGAAGACTTGTCTAATCATATCCTAATCATCCTAATAATATGAATCCTAATAATATGATAATAAATCATATCCTAATCATCCTAATAATATGAATCCTAATAATAAATACAATTACATTGCTGATTTGATATGATTGATCCATAATTATCTCAACAGTCCCCCATGCCTTAGCGAAAGGTTCTCGTATCTTTGAGGCTGTCCACAAAATCATCAAACAATACGTGCGGAAGACCTTTCGTGAAAATATCTGCAATATGATAACGGAACGGTACATGGAGAACACAGACTTGTCCACGTGCAACCTTTTCACGGACAAACAAGATATCAATTTCTATGTGTTTTGTGCGTTGATGCTGGACAGGGTTACCTGATAAGTATATCGCACTCACATTATCATAATAAACCACAGTTGCTTTTTCAATCGGACAATGGAGTTCTAAAAGAAGATTACGGAGCCAACATGATTCAGCGACCACATTACCTACCCTTCGGTATTCTGCTTCAGCGCTTGACCGAGACATTATCGGATGTCATTTCAGTGACCATGAAATGAGGTTGTCACGCAAAAACACACAATAACCAAAGGTGGAACGTCGTGTGTCCGGGCAGCCACCCCAATCAGCATCTGTATAAGATGGGAGACTCGAAATGGAGGACTTATACAGATGCAATCCAAACTCAAGAGTACTCTTAACATACCACAGAATACGCTTAAGAGCCCCCATATCCTCTTCTTTCAGATCATGCATATGTAAACATACTTGTTGAACTGCATAAGAGATATCATGTCTCGTGAAATTAAGATACTGCAATGCTCCTGCTAAGATGCGGTAATGTGTTGTGTCACAGTATGGAGAACCCGTAGAGTTACTCAATTTTGCTTTTGTATCAACCAGCGTATGTGACTGTTTCCACGAGGACATGCCGGTTTTTTCAATGATCTCCTCGGCGTATTTCTTTTGACAAAGAAACAGACCACCTGCATATTGAGTTACAACAATGCCTAAGAAATAGTTTAAAGGACCCAAATCCTTCATAGCAAATTCCGAAGCAAGGAAAGTCATAATAGATTGGCGAAGTGACTCAGAAGATGCTGTGAGAATAATGTCATCCACATAGAGAAGAATATATGCTATTCATTACCCTTCTTGTAAATGAACAAAGACTGGTCGGACTTGATGTGTGAGAATCCCAATGTGGCTACGAACCCTGCAAACCTGTTATACTCTGCCCGGGGGGCTTGTTTCAAACCGTATAATGATTTTTTCAACAAGCAAACAAAATTCGGATGAGTCGGATCTCGGAATCCCAATGGTTGGTGCATGTAAACTGTTTCCTGCAGGTGACCATGTAGAAATGCATTCTTTACGTCCAGTTGATGAATGGATCATTATTTCGACAATGCCAGACTGAGAACAGTCCTGATAATCGTTGGTTTAACCACTGAGTTGAACGTCTCACCGCAATCCACGCCAACCTGCTGAAACCTATCATCACCAACAAGTCGAGCTTTGTGCCTCGCAAAAGAACCATTAGAATTCTTTTTATGACAGAAAATCCACATAGACCGTATGATGTTTACATTAGACGGACGGGGCACTAATTCCCACGTCTTATTTTTAATAAGAGCATCAATTTCGTCTAACATGGCAGCTTTCCAATTCGGGTCTGATAGGGCTGCTTTTGGATTTTTTTTGAAGTGGAGATGGTTGGACCGAAGATGTTAGGTTAAACTGACGCTTGAGACGGAAAATCTCGTGCATGGCACGGGTTTCAATGGTCTGAGGTTGGGCTAGAACCGAAGGCTGGGGCAGTGGGCTCTCAATTTGTGAATTGGGCCGAGGGGAGGTTCGAGATTGGGCCAAAACTGAATGTTGGGACAGTGGGTTTGCGGTTTGAGAATTGGGCCGAGATAACTATGGATAGGTTATTTACAACATATTTTAGATTTAGACTCAATATGGTATACAGTCAGACCTCTCTATAATAGTCATTCTCTACAACAACATTTTACTATAACATCCATGTATTCCGTGAAACCGATCTTTCATGTTATGTATATTATGTCTCTGTAACAACCTTTCGCTATAGCAGCCACAAAATTTATGGACAAACGATGTTGTTATAAAGAAGTTTGACTGTAGTATAAAGGGAATGGTCTATCTAACTTTGTGAAATGTTCTTTTTCCATTTTGGGTATGTTTATTTAGGAACGGGGAAGACTACATTGTCTACGGATCATAACAGGTACCTAATTGGAGATGATGAACATTGTTGGAGTGATCATGGTGTTTCGAATATTGAGGGTGGTTGTTATGCGAAATGCATTGATCTATCAAGGGAGAAAGAGCCAGATATTTGGAATGCCATCAAGTTTGGCACTGGTATTTTTCTGATTCCCACTTGATCATATTGTAGACATAATTAATTTACTAAGACATTGCCGGTGTAAGGCAGTGGTGACATTCTTTCTTGTTCTTGGCAGTGTTGGAAAATGTGGTTTTTGAAGAACACACGCGAGAAGTGGACTATACGGATAAATCTGTAACAGGTAAATCTATAGCTACGTAGATTATATCGTGTAAAAAATTACAAAATTGGTCTCTAACAGCAGTTATGTCTCAACTAATGTCAATGATTAGCTACGTAATAAATTTGCTTTGGTTGCAGAGAACACTAGGGCAGCATATCCAATTGAATACATTCCCAATGCTAAAATACCATGTGTTGGTCCTCATCCTAAGAATGTCATCCTTCTTGCTTGTGACGCCTTTGGTGTGCTTCCTCCAGTCAGCAAGATTAACTTAGCACAGACAATGTACCACTTTATTAGTGGCTACACAGCTTTGGTATACACACAAGAACTTATATAACCCGACAGTGTAAAGAATTTTTATATTATCAGCATATCCTAGCCTGCTATAGCAGGTAGCACTTGGTTATCTGTTATGTTGCTCGGACTCTCCAAAAATGATGTACTCGTATTGGATCCTCCAAAAATGCACTATTTTTGGAGGATTGGACACGCACCTGCAACATTTTTGGGAGTGCGAACAACATAGGTTATATGTAGTTATTTTTCAGGTGACTTGACAGTGTAACAATTCTTTTAGACCGACAGTTTATAAAAGTTAAACTCTACTTCATAGGATGAATATAAGACGAGGAAACTTTTTTATCTTTGATAATTCAAACAGGTGGCAGGAACAGAGGATGGAATTAAAGAGCCTACAGCAACATTTTCAGCATGCTTTGGTGCAGCATTTATAATGCTTCATCCAACAAAATATGCAGCAATGCTAGCAGACAAAATGCAGAAAAAAGGAGCTACTGGATGGCTTGTGAACACTGGATGGTCAGGTGGAAGGTATAACTTATAAGCACTAACCACAACTTCTATTAATTCCAAGCAGAATATATCGGGACCCCCCTAAACTTGACGACCTTTATTCAGTGCATACCTGAACTTTATATTGTAATAAAGTTCAAGTGTGCACTAAATAAAAATCATCAAGTTCAGGGGGGTCCTGATCTATTCTGCCTTAATTCTACTTATGTAATTAGACTTAATTAGCTAATTAACTTTCTTGATTACAAGCAGCTATGGATCAGGTAGCCGTATTAAGTTAGCATACACTAGGAAAATCATCGATGCAATCCACTCAGGAGATCTTTTGAGTGCGAATTACACGAAAACTGAGGTGTTTGGGCTGGAAATCCCAACTGAACTTGAGGGAGTTCCTTCAGAAATTCTTGATCCAGTGAACGCTGTAAGTTACCATGTACTAACTCTGTTTATACGCTGATAGTGTAAAAAAAACTATCAGTACGTAGATTTTAACATGTCATAGTACGTGACATGCCATATTTTCAGATAACTAATTTCACTTATTATAGCAACCTTGTTTAGTGGATTGAAGTTAATTAACTCGCTAAATTCTTGATTTTTTTTCCAGTGGCGTGATAAGGATGCCTACAAGGAAACTCTTTTGAAGCTAGGAGGTTTATTTAGGAAGAACTTTGAGGTGTTTGCAAACTACAAAATTGGAGCTGATAACAATTTGACTGAGGAGATACTGGCTGCAGGTCCCAATTTCTGAGGTTGAAGAATTATTAGCTGAGTGAAAGTTGGGGGAAATAAAAATATTGCGTTTTATATATGTGCTGCATTTTTTATGTAGCTAGTTAAGATGGTTGTTTTCATTCATACCCAACTTGTCTTTTTTTTTTAAAAAAAAATATCTTTTTCTTGTGGTTGTGTTTGTTTTTTTAGTGTAGTTGAGGGAAATGTAATAATTATAACTTCATTCACGAGTGCTGTAATTTCCTTGGTTTATAAAGAAGGCTTCAAGGATTCACTTATTTGTCCCCCTGTTGCATTTCAATCTTTCTCACGGTACGGTCAAACCTTTCTATAATGGTGTTTAGAAGTTTTTTTAACTGCTATAGCGAAATATTATAGAGAATAAATAATACAACATAATATGAAAACTTGGTCATTATAATTACAATGTTGTTATAAACAGGTCTTACCGTATTTAAGAGCTTATAGCATGTTCTATACCTAGTCAGGTCGAAGGGTCAAAGACATCTAATTTTCTAAATAAATTTGATTATTGATTTTATATTTTTTTTAAAAATAAAATTTCCATATCTAGTAGTCGCATCAAGAATATTACTAATCAAAAAATCTTAATGCTACACGGACTTCAAAATATTTTTAAAATCATAATGAAAGATCATTTGAGTCCCAAATAGTAATAATGTGTTTTTCAATGTTTTATGAGGCAGAGGATTAATAAGAATCAATCTACATAACCGGAAACAAACATGGCCTAATAGATCCCACAATTTAGACCGACATATTCGGAATCAAACATGGCCTAATAGATCTCACAATTTAGACAGACAGTTTATAAAACTACTCATGCTTGATGAATTGTCAAAATTGTGTATAATGAAGCAGTGTAAATCCATGGATTTTTTTTTTGGTTTTCACCCGGTATTTGGTACCCATTTTTGGGGTCGACTAATTCATTTTGATTTTCGAAAAAATCAAACTTCAGACCTCTAGTCAAGGTCGAGGAATTCTATACATGCCACCACAATCTCCGATAGTCAAGCTTGAGGTATCCGCCAATTACTATATATCCAATTAAATTAGAGTTTTAAGTTACATACGCGCAATTTTTTTACACTTCAATGCACTTTAACCGGTTATTTCATCTAGTCACTTTATTTTCTTTATTACCGTATTAGACTTGATAGGAAGAGTTTCATATTATTCTAGGTCAATTAAACCTGATAATATAAGAATATTTTTAATGTCAGAGCACCAAACATCTCATGAACATGTAGTAATTTTCTGCAACCTCTAAATACATAAATTTTATTCTAAAAAGTCTAATTAAAGAAGTCATTTCTGATAACGACCGAAAAGCAGATAATTTGACATTTATATTTCGTCATTTTCCCCATATACTGGAGTAATAAAAATTCAGACACAACAAAAAATGAAAAAATCACATGACAATCAATTTTTGGCAGCTACACAAACCTCATTATGAACAACTAACAAAGATGCTTTATACTTCCCTGGAAGTTGGAAGTGTGACTGTCCAAGTAAACTAACAAAACAAAGAACTCCCGCTAAAGTTAGTAATGCAAAAGAATTCAGAAATTCCCAAGTGTTTTGCCTCTCCAAAAAGAGATACAATATGAGCCATCTGAATGGTTCTTGTGTAAAATTCATAAAGTTAAACCATCATTACCAACTGCAAAACACCTTCATTCCTACAAGTTATCCTTTTTTTTTTATCAAATTGCTCCTAATTTTGTTGTACAGAGACATTCATCCACAACTACAAACATGTACAAATGATTAATTGTTTAATAAAAGCAAAGTTTTTGGGGCCTGAAAGAAATAATCCCTTGATTATTTTCATTAATTGAAAGATTATATATACAAGTTACATAATAAGAGAATCATATTTCTATTCTGTTCCTAAAACCTTATTCTATACATTTATGGTAATACACTAATTATGGTAATACACTACTAATTATATTACAACATTACCTAAACTAGGATACTAAATATTTACCATAAATTACATTGACTAAACAGCCAAAACCGAGAGTCATTATGGGAGCAAATCCGAGACTCAATACACACAATATACACATGTATATTGTGTGTATATTGTGTATATTTAACACACACCCACACATAGCGGGCGGTCTTCGAACGCTGAGACTGTCCTTAAAATCTTTAAAGAGGACCGAGGGAAGACCCTTTTGTAAAGATGTCACAATTTGATATCTCGACGGGACATGGCAGACGCGAACTTGACCCCGAGCAACCTTTTCGCGGACAAAGTGAATGTCCATCTCGATATGCTTAGTGCGCTGGTGCTGAACTAGATTACCTGAGAGGTAGATGGCACTAATATTATAGCAATAAATCAAAGTTGCCTTCTGAATGGGACAATGAAGCTCTAAAAGCAAATTACGTAACGAAACATGATTCCGAGACCAGGTTAGCTACCCCTCGATATTCAGCCTCGACACTTGAGCGGGATAGAGTCGACTGACACTTCGCAGACCAGGAGACCAAGTTGTGACCAAGAAACACACAATAGCCTGATGTAGACCGTCGGGTGTCGGGACAACCACCCTAATCAGCATCTGTATACGAGACAAGTGTGGATGTCGATGAAGGATATAAATGCAAACCATAGTCAAGTGTACCTTGAATATACCGAATGATGCGTTTGAGTGCATTAATGTGCTCAATTCTGGGATCATGCATGAACAAACATATCTGCTGGACATCATATGTAATATCCGGTCTCGTGAAGGTAAGATACTGAAGGGCCCCCGCAAGACTGCGATAGCGGGTCGGATCCTCGTAGGGTACGCCGGCCGCGGCACTATGCTTGGGCTTTGTATCGACTGGAGTGGAAGTGGACTTACAGGATGACATCCCAGCCCTCTCGATGATCTCAGCTGCATACTTTTGTTGAGACAAGAACATTCCATTAGAATGACGAGTGACGGCAATCCCCAAAAAGTAACTCAAGGACCCTAAGTCTTTCATAGCAAACTCAGAGCTGAGCATGGTCATGATAAACTGGCGTAAGGCATCTGTAGAGGCAGTCAAAATGATATCATCCACATACAACAGAATGTAGGCCAATGACGAACCACGACGGTAGATGAACAAGGAATTATCCGACCTGCTGTGAGTGAACCCAATAGTAGAAACATAGTCAGCAAACTTTGTATACCAGGCCCGTGAAGACTGCTTAAGTCCATATAAGGACTTCTTCAACAAACAGACATGATGTGGATGTTTGGGATCCCTGAATCCCAACGGTTGATGCATATAAACTGTTTCCTTGAGATCACCATGTAGGAAAATATTCTTTACATCTAACTGATGAATAGGCCATGCTTTTGAAAGAGCCAAGCTGAGTACAGTGCGAATGGTAGCCGGCTTGACCACCGGGATAAATGTCTCACCACAATCCACCCCAACCTGCTGAGTCTTACCATCACCCACAAGCCGCGCCTTATGCCGTGCAAATGAACCATCTGAATTTTCCTTGTGAGCAAAAATCCACATAGACCTAATAATATTAATACCAGAAGGACGGGGCACCAACTCCCACGTCTTATTATCAATAAGAGCATTATATTCATCGGTCATAGAAATTTTCCAATTTGGGTCATTTAACGCAGACACAGGAGTACGGGGTAGAGGTGATTTAAGAACATTAGAATTTAAATTAAAATGTCTCTTTGGTTTAAAAACACCCCGCTGACTATGAGTGACCGGTCTATGACTTGAGGAAGAAGTGGGCGGATTTTGGGAATTTTCTAGGCTCGGGATGGACCGGCCAACAGGCAGTGGGCTTGCTGGCCCAATACGGTAAATCGGCACGGGAACTGGACCAGTTCCAGAATTGGGCCGGACTGGCCCAATCGCTGGAACTGATCCAGTGATGGCAGTTTGTAACAGACCAGTGGGGCCAACGGGCAGTGGGCCCGCTGAAGGATTTTGGATGCGGGACATGTCCGAAAAATGGTGAGTAATATACAGGGTTATACCATCATCCAAAAAATTATACGAACTAGGCTCGGGAGTATGAACTTTAGTAAATGGAAATTGGGTTTCATAAAAAATTACATGGCGATTAATGATGATTTTCTTGGAGGATAAATCAAAGTATTTGTAACCACGATAATTAGACAGATAACCCAAAAACACACACGGAGTAGACCGGGCCTGATGTTTGTTAATAGTGGTGGACGAAAATAACGGATAACACAAGCACCCAAAAACCCGAAGATGAGAATAAGAAGGATTCTTATTATATAAAATTTGGAGGGGGGAAGAATATGTCAGACCTTTGGAAGGAATTATGTTAAGGAGATATGTAGCCATTTAAAGAGCATGATGCCAAAAATATGGGGGTACGGAAGCATGAATTAAGAGAGTGCGGACAATGTTATTTATGGAACGAATTTTGCGTTCGGCTTTCCCATTTTGTGAAGATGTATGAGGACAAGAAAAATGAAAATTGATCCCATTATTAGCACAGAACTCTCGAAATACCTTATTGTCATATTCTTTGCCATTATCACACTGAATATTTTTTATTTCTCTTTCGAATTGGGTTCGAATGAATGCTCTAAATTTTAAGAAGACGGAAAACACTTGAGATTTATGTGCGATTGAAAATGTTCATAAAAACCTAGAATAATCATCCAAAAAGATAACATAATACCGATGACCCAAAGAACTTAGAACAGGAGACGTCCATAAGTCGCTATGAATAATATCAAATTGCATTAAAGTATGAGAATTTGAGTCTACAAAGGGCAACTTAACAATTTTTCCTAAAGAGCAAGACTGACAATTTGGAGTACTATTCGTACCCTTACATGAAATAAAATTATGTTTATGTAATGACGACAAAATAGAAGATCCCGGATGACCAAGATGAACATGCCACAAGGAAGGAGCAAGGGCTACAAATACGGATGGCAAGGCTTGACTCGATGGACTGAAATCGGGCGTGATAGGATAAAGATCTCCCCTACTATTACACCTCATGAGAGGACTCCCTTCTTGAAATCCTTCACAGAGAAACCAAAAGGATCAAATTCAATAGAAACGGAATTGTCAATGGTAAACTTTCGGACAGACACTAAGTTTTTAATCAATTTGGGGGCATGTAAAGTATTTTTCAAGATAAGGGGTGGATTGGGGGAGACAAAGTTTTATGACCATAACCCTGAATTAGAATAGAGTTACCATTACTGACAATTATACCACGAGGGTTGCTCAAATTGGCATAAGACGAGAGAGTACCTTGATCGGAAGTCATGTGTGTCGTTGCGCCGGTGTCCATGTACCAATTTGGATCCAGTTGCGTCAACCCAATTGTGTGCATTGCAGCCTCAATATTGGTGTGAGTAGATGTGGGGCCCACTACCGAGAATGCTTGTGTGGGCCAAGGCCCAAGTAATCCACCCTGTTGCCCCGCCCAACCGATCTTTGAACCGAAAGGCGCCCGCCGACCGTTGTTGGGCGGAAGTTAGGGCCGTCCGGCCCCACCGGCCGCTGGAAGGGCCTGGAAAATAGGGGTTGCTGGCTCACGGCCCATTGCCCCAGCCCCACTGTCATGGGCCCCACGGCTGGGACCAGTAGGGAGGAGGCCCATTATTGACTGGACGGGGCCCATTTTTGGACTGCTGACCACCGGAACCATCGCGTTTGCCCCGCGTTTTTTGTTATTATTCTTACAATTATTTTTGCCGCCACCATGAGTACGGTTTTGGCCTGAATTATCAACAAAACCTGAAGAATTTGTGGAGGACGTCATTAGGATGACGGGGCTTGCTCCGATAGCCGCCTTTTTAGCCAAACCGGCTTCTTCCAAAGTAAGCATGGAACGGGCTTGATAAAAAGCGAAAAGTGGGTTGCTTTGACGAAGGAGAGTCCCAACGCCATTATAGGCCTCCGAGAGACCGGCAACCAATTGTAGAACCAGACGATTATTTGTCACAGGTGCGCCAACGTTACGGAGTTGGTCTGCCAACTCCTTGAGTTTCTTGCAATATGCAGATACGTTTGGAAATTCTTCCATGCTAACTTGAGAGAATTCCTGCTCGAGTGTGACAACACGTGAATGTTGGTTATCTTGGAATATGTCACGCAATCTATCCCAGATAGCCATAGCCGTGGTATCCGGCTCAATAATCGTCTGTAAGAGGTCAACCGAAATAGTGGAATAAACCCACTGGAGAACGGTAGCATCAAGAGTAATCCATAACTGAGGATTCTCCGCCGGAATAGGTGCAGCGGGAGGAATTATGTGATGGAGGACTTGATGGGAGATAGCGTGAATTTTAAACAATTCTGCCCACATCGTATATTGGATGTTTTTCATCTCAAGAACAATAGGGATGTTGTTTTTGATGTTAGAAACCATGAGGGCATGATAAAAATTGTTTTTAGACATATTGAAAGAACAAAGGGAGAGGAGGGGAAATTTGGGAAGAGTGGAGGTTAATAATATCACGAATTTCGATGAAGGGGGACGAAATCCGGCGACGGTTGTGGCCGAGTAAGGGCAAAAAAACCGAGAGCAATGGCGGAAGCAAGACCTAGTCTCTTGATACCATGAAAGAAATAATCCCCTTGATTATTTTCATTAATTGAAAGGCTATATATACAAGTTACATAATAGGAGAATCATATTCCTATTCTATTCATAAAATCTTATTCTATACATTTATGGTAATACACTACTAATTATATTACAACATTACCTAAACTAGGATACTAAATATTTACTATAAATTACATTGACTAAACAACCAAAACCGAGAGTCATTATGGAAGAAAATCCGAGACTCAATGTATATTGTGTGTATATTTAACAGGGCCTTTGATTCTTGGGGCCTAAAGCAAATATTTTAGTGGTCTTACCCTTCAACCACCCATGTAACCAAGTTTCGTATTCTTTTCTTCTCTTTTTCACCCCAAACTGTACGAGTGCAGGCGTTTCTTTAAATGTTTAAAGTATGAAACTTTCAAAATTTTAAATAGTACTAGTACATATTTTCACCTCAAACTGTACGAGTGTAGGCGTTTCTTTAAATGTTTAAAGTAGGGGTGGCCAGTGGGCCGGGCTCGGGTCTGGAGGGGTCGGGGTTGGGGCGGGACGGGAGAAGGGGTCGGGGTCCGGTTCGGCGGGGTCTGGCGGGGTCGGGTCTGGCGGGACTTGCTCCAGTCCCGCCCCGATCCCGATCCCGTCGGTATCGGGGCGGGGCGGGGTCGGGGTCGGGGGCGGGGCGGGGTACGGCGGGTTTTCCTTTTTTTTTAAAAAAATAACATATGTATAAAAAAAAACTCAATAAACAAAACAAGATAGTGTAATAAAAACATCCCAAGGCTGTTTTTGTGCCTCTTATATTATTTAATAGACATATGATTTTTTTGTAATACAAATACAATTGTCTAAAATCTAAATTGCAACTTTGTGGTGTTGTCCAAAAATTGCAAATTACATAATAAAATTGCAATTAAAAAAATTACATTCTCAAAAAAACCTGTTCTAATTGCTTGATGATTTCCTGTGGTTCTTCGGTTGGAATTGGTATTTGTTGGTCAAATTGATCCACGTCGCTTCCACTACCTTCGGTTAAGATTTCGTTGTAGTTTTCATCATCTTCTTCGTTGATCTCCGGTTGACCGCACCTTCTCCGCTCCGCTCGTATCCAATCTCTGAATAATACTGCAATTTCCAAGCTGTCTCCGGCTAATGAGTGTCTGTGGTCTCCTATTTGATATCTGCTTGCGAGAAAAGCGCTTTCGGACGCGATTGATGACGCTTGAATGTTCAAAACATCTCGAGCCATCAATGAAAGTGTCGGAAAGGTCTTCTCATTCCCCCTCCAGGTATTTCACAAAGTCTTCATGTCCATCTTCATTGATAACTTCTTGATACGGTACGAGAACCCCGCAAAACAAAAATATCCAACTCGCTAATTTGGTTAGTAGTAAAGGTACGGCCGCACATTCTATTTCTGAGGCTTTCAATACTAGCCGCAGAAACAACATGTCTTTTGTGAGGTTGTGTTGAAGATGAAGAAGATGGTATGGAAGCCGGTAAGTTACTAGCATTTTTTTGTTGATAAAATCTATATATATTTTTGCATTGGTGTTCTACGCTAGACACCACTTCTTCTTTAGTTTGTTCAATAGGTGGTGGGTGATTTAGGTTTTTGGGACTTGGAGGTGGTAGTACTTCTATACAATCGTAAATAGTTTCAATTAGTGATTTAGTACCGTCTATTTTAATAGTATGATTTAATACAGAACCAATAATATAAATAGAGGGAATAGGAATAAAATATTTTTTTATTTTGACAAATATTTTTTTAATAGCTGCCTTATAAGCTGATTTTTTCATATATTCACTAAGTAATAAAAATATTAGAGTTATATAAAATAACATAGTTGAAATAGTAGGATAATATATACCGAAAAATTCTTTTGTTGCTTGAAAAAATTTCTCTAAAAATACAATAAGTTCGGAAATTTTTACCCAATCACTATCTAAAATCATATCAGCTGGCTTTTTATTATGAGAGTTAAAAAATAAAGTTATAGGTAATTTATAGTCATAAGCAACAAGTAGTTGCTCGTATAAAGAATTCCACCTAGTGGATACTTCTTGTGGAATTTTCTATAAGGTAGTCCACAATCGTGACAAGTTTTTTTATATTCTTTTCTACGTTGTACTTTATTACTTTTAAAAATAAAGTTTATAGCAAATTGTATTTTACTAAGAATGTCTTCAAAAAGTGATAGACCATCCTTTACAATTAAGTTATATATATGGCACGCGCATTTTATATGAAAATGGTCTGGAAAAGATGGAGTTAAACTATTTTTTAAAATTGTAATTGCGTAATTGTTATTAGAAGCGTTATCTAATATAATAGTCATAATTTTATCGGTAATTCCGTAATAATCGCACACTTGATAAATATTTTCTGCAATAAAAGTACCAGTGTGCCTATCATCTATATATCTATACGCTAAAATACGTTTTTTCATAGACCATTTATAATCTATCCAATGACAAGTTACAGTTAAATAATCATGGCCGTTAGTACTAGGACCTATATCAGACGTGATAGATACTTTGCCATTAAAATGATATAATGAAAAACGTAAATATTGTTGATATTCATGCGCGAATTTAAATACATCTCTCTTAACGAGTTGATCTAGGAAAACCGTTAAAAGCGAGGATTATATATATCTCTAATGTAATGAATAAAACCGGGAGATGAAGGAAATGAAAAGGGCAAACCCTCCACAACAACTAATTTTGATATTGCTTCCCTATCTCTATGTTTATTGTATTTAGAGCCTACAATTCCCCCCGTCATAGGGTTAATTTGACCACGTACTTGGTCCGGGACGATATCGGTATGTGAACCTTGTCCCGATGGAGCGGGCGTTTGCGCACCCGGTTGAAGCCCGGTATTGGGCATACCTAGCTTGGATGAGCACTTACTACGTGTCTAATTAAACCCCCGTCCCACCATGACCTTTTCCAGTTTTAAATTTTAAAACATTTTTACAAATTTTGCATATGGCTACTTGATTCTCTACGTCCCTATCAAAAAATGTCCATGCATCTGATTTTAATGGTCGTTTTGCTGGACCTCGTCTCATACTAGGGGGAATAGGAGGTATTTCAGTTGAAGGTGCACTAGTGGGTGTGTTGTCATCAACATTAGTGGGTATATCATCTAGATCATCGTCTAAATTAAAGTCTTCTTGAGTTTCAGAAAATAGCTCCTGGTCTAAATCTAATGGTATTGTAGAAAAATGTTGAGTATCAACAAAATCATCCTGTGTAGGAATAAGATGACTAGAAGAAGTACTCTTGCCCTGGTTGCCCCTACTAGAAGAAGCACCCTTACCCTTACCCTTAAACATACCTTTTAATCCTTCCATTTTAATTATGATAATAAATAATTAAAGACAATAAAATTAAGTGCGCTAAATAAAATAAACAGACAATAATAATTTAATGGAGGAACGAATGTACCAAACACCGACGTAACGTCGACGTGTAATCGAGAGGTTGAAAATTGAAACTTTGCTCGATGGAAGATCCTCAAGCTAGTTGCCAACTTCACTCCCAATTCCCAAGTGAATAAATAAAATTGAATATTTAGCAAACAATGTAGACTTGTAGAGAGATATATTGAGAAATTAGAGAGATTGTAGGAAGATTTGTGAGAAAGATGAAGAGAAAATGAGTTATTTATAGTTGGAAAATTGGGTTAAAGTGTAAATATAATAACTTATGGGTTAAAAATAAATATTAAGGGGTAGGGGGGAGGCCTAAAATGGCCGTTGGCCAACGGCCATAATCTAAAATGGTCGTTGGTGCAACGGTCATGTTTGCAAAGGGGGGAAAAGGGCGGGGTCGGGCTCGGGCTCGGGACGGGGTCGGGTCTAGCGGGCCTGGGGCGGGCTCGAGTCTGGCGGGACGAGACATTGTCCCATCCCGAGTTCGAGTCCCGCCACCGTTATTTATTTATTTATTTATTTATTTTAGCGGGGTCGTGGCAGGACCGGGGCGGGCTCGGGACGGGGTCGGGCCGTCCCGGCCCACTGGCCAGCCCTAGTTTAAAGTATGAAACTTTCAAAATTTTAAATAGTACTAGTACATACATTCGTCCATATAGTCATCACCTGTCATGTGAAATCAAATACTAACACATTAAGAAAGCTTCTTCTCCAAAAATCAAATTGATATTTGACACAAAAAAAAACATTTATGTGAAACCAGAAAAAAGTGCAAAAAAGAAATTTCCCAAGACTTTTAGAACTTTTAGCACTTGGCCATTTCTTGCAAAAAGAAGTGTTGTTTCATGATGCAAAAAGGAAAAAAGAAATAACAAGTTCTCCAAGCAGATACGGTTCAAACATGAACGTAATACGTAATGTCTTGTTATCTTTCTAACAAAAGAAACAGAATTTAATAGCACGTGAGATAAACATAATTTACTTTGAGTCGAGGGTCTATTGAAAACAGTCTTATAGAATTGTATTAGTCTCCCTTGGGGAGTCTTTCTCATTAATATAAATATATATAGTGTGTACAATGTGGAATCCTAATACAATAAGGATCTTATATCTACCATAATTATACAACACTAAATATTACAAAATATACGGGGAATATTTTATAATATATGCTAATACACTCCCTCAGTCGGAGCGGGAGGAGGCCGGACGCTGAGAATGGATCTGAAGTCGAGGAATAACTGTCTAGGAAGGCCCTTCGTGAAGATATCCACATACTGATACGAAGAAGGTTCATGCAACACCTTAACATGACCGATAACAACCTTCTCATGAACAAAGTGTATATCCATCTCAATGTGTTTGGTTCGTTGATATTGAACCGGATTATAAGATAAATATATGGCGGATATGTTATCACAGTATACCAAAGACGCCTTGCGCAAGGGACACTGGAACTCCAAAAGAAGATTTCGGAGATAATGTGGCTTGCCTCTTGGCAGACCATGAGATGAGATTATCCCCTAAGAACACACAATAGCCGGAGGTAGAGCGTCGCGTGTCCGGATAACATGCCCAATCAGCATCCGTATATGATAACAATATGTTCGGTGCTGAGGGGTATAGATGCAATCCATAATCAAATGTGCCCTTAACATATTGAATGATACGCTTAAGGGTAGTAAAATGAGGTTTATTGGGAGCATGCATGAATAAGCATACCTGCTGAACATCATAAGAAATATCAGGTCTGGTGAAAGTAATATATTGTAGTGCACCTGCAAGACTCATGTAAAGGGTGGGATCGGTCACTGGATTACCATCAACAACACTAAGCTTTGATTTAGAGTCAACCGGAGTGGACATTATCTTGCAGTTTGTCATTTTAGCCCTGTATACTATCTCCTCTGCATACTTGCACTGACACAAAATAGATTATCTGCAGACCTAGTCACTGATATCCCTAAAAGTAACTCAACTTCCCCAAGTCGGTCATATCGAATTGGGTTTTAAGCAATGCAATAATTTCGTTTTTCAACACATCAGATGAGGCAGTAAGCACAATGTCATTCTCATATAACAATAAATAAGCAATGCTACTACCGCGGTGAAAAATAAATAGAGAATTATCACACTTGCTGCATAAAAAAAAACCACTCCGCATAATGTACTGTGCAAAGCAATCATACCACGCTCTAGGGCCATGTTTCAAACTATAAAGTGACTTATGGAGATGACATACATACTGAGGGGCTGTCGGATGGACGAAACTTGGTGGCTGGTGCATGTAGACAGTTTCTTTTAAATCCCCGTGTAGAAATGCATTCTTAGCATCAAACTGATGAATTAGCCAGTGCTTACCCATAGCAATACTCAGAACTATGCGAATGGTAGCCGTTTTGACAATCGGACTGAATATCTCACCACAATCAATACCATCATGCTGATTAGTGCCATTAGCCACAAGTCTCGCCTTATATATTTCAAGATCATCAATGTCTCTATATTTGTGACAAAAAAGCCACATGCAATGGATCACAATCACCCCCTCCGGTCTTGGAACCAAATGCCAAGTGTGTTGTTTAGTTAAAGAATTAAATTCCTCACGCATGTCCGCATTCCAATTAGGGTCTAGTTTGGCTAATTTTGGGCTTTTTGGGAATTGGAGATATGGTTTGTGCGGATAGATTAAACTGAGCTTTGGGTTTGAAAATCCCATGTTGGGCACGGATTTTCATATGATGTGTGAGGGCTGTAGTGGGTCAGATACTGTGGGATGGTGTCAAAGCAGGTGTTTCGATGACAGGAGCTTTGACTGGTGGGTGTTGTGTGTGATCAACAGAACACGGGGTAGTCCAGAGAGTGTCGAGTGTTTGGATCTGGGTGTTTTGGGTCGGAGAGTTGGTGCGACTGACGGGGTTGGGGTGATGGGTCGACGGAGATGGTGATGGGGAATGGTGGGGGTCGATAGGGTTCTAGATGCAGGTATTATTTGGTGGTTGAGTTGCTGGTACGGTGGTGGTATCAGTGGTGGGGACATAGGGATTGGTTGGAACCGTGGCATAGGATGATAGTGACACTGGGGATATTAGTGACGGTAGCTGGTGGGTGGTTGGGGTGATGACTGGTCGTGATAGTGGGACGATGGGCCGACTGCCGATGATGGAGGTGGTAGTCGACGATTGCAGGGACGTGGACGGAGATGGCAGATGAGAGATAGATATGCGGCCAGAATGGGCAGCGATAGCTGGCAGAGACGGTGGCGGAGGGTGGCCGAAAATAGTGTTGGCGGTGGCAGTTGTATTTTGCAGCAATGGGGATGCAGGGACGATGGTGGCTGTTTAATAGAGTTCGGTGAGTATGACGGGTGAGGTGTCAGACTCGTCTAGAAAGGTATAGTCCTCGTTTCGAAACTTTTGGATGTTTTCAAAAGGGAAGATAGCTTCATTGAACATGACATGATGAGACACAAAATTTTTGCGGGAAGACACATCATAGCACAGATAACCCCTATGATTAGGTGGGAAACCTAAGAACACACAAGGAGTTGTATGGAGTGCAAGTTTATGAGGGGTTGTGGAAGCAAAATTCGGGTAGCATAGGCAACCGAAAACCCGTAGGTGTTCATAAGTTGGGATCCTACGGAATAGGATTTTCGGTGGATGTTCTATTTTGAAAGGTTTTAGTGAGAAAATATTTAAAATATATTCGGTCATTTTAACAACATAGACCCAAAAAGAGGGGGAGAGAGGCATGAAACAGGATCGTACGAACCATGTTATTGATAGTGCGAATGATTCGTTCGGCCTTGCCATTCTGGGAGGAGGTGTGGGGACACGAGAATCGGAAAACCATGCCGTTAGTAGAGTAAAAATTATGAAATGCTGAATTGTTGAACTCACGACCATTATCACACTGAAGTAATTTTATGTCTTTTGCGAATTGTGTTTTGACATAGACACGGAATGGAAGAAATTTGGAAAATACTTCAGACATGAATTTAAGCGGATAGATCCAGACAAAGTGAGAATAGTCATCTATAAGACGAGATACAATTTATGACCTAGTGAGCTAGTAATGGGAGATGTTCATGAACAATGCAAAAGGAGAATACGTAACACTTGAAGAAGACTGAAACGGAAGGCGAACATGTTTGCCTAAGGGACAAGAAAGACACTGTTGGCCAAAATCCACTCAATTCTTCCCCAAGTCACAGACATGTCACTCGTAGTCAACGGGGTATTTTTAAACCAAAAAGACATTTTAATCTAAATTCTAATGTTCTTAAATCTCCATTACCCCGTAACCCAGTGTCTGTCTTGATTATTTCTTTCATATATATATAATCAGACTCAAACATGCCCTAATGGATTACATGATTTTTTTTTGTGAGTACAGCTAAAAGTTGTCCTTCAAACAAAAGTCATATTACATATTAGTAGGCTGGCCAGTGGGCCGGATCGGTCCGGTCCCGCCCCGAACCCGACTTTTACTTAACTATCTTTTCTAACATAACAATCATTTAACTATCTTTTCTAACACAAAAGTCAGTTAACTTTGAGCAACTAATACAAAAGTCACTAAAACCACTTTATGGTGTCACTAAACCATTTTTTCTTGAATAACATATTTTTTACTTTTTTTATTAAAATCTAATAAAAAAATTTAATCAAAAAAGTCCAACCCGACCCGACCCGGAACCCATATAAAAAAAGTAAATAACTCTTCATATTCTTTTCTTTTTCCTACCATTATTTTAACATATTTGGTTTAAAATAATACTAGGTAATTCTTCTAGCTACCCAAGTCAATTAACATTTTAATTAGTAGGTAATGCTTTAAAATTATTGTTCTTACTCCACAAGAAAACCTATTATTAAGTAATATAAACTTGAGCTTAAGGCCAAATTCTCAAGAAAAAAGGTGTTGTTAAGAATAAAGTTTGTACATGTTCATCTGTGAATTCTACTTTCGCATTATAGGTACTTGCCTACTCCTCTCCCAAAATATTGGTACTGGTGCACATGTTGGTTTAGATTTAAGATTTAACCACCTTTTCTCCTCTAAATTATATTTGTTTAAACATGTTGTGAGAGTCTAGAGGTAATATCGTTGAGATCTACTTCCGCACTGTAAAGGCCTTATTTTCACGTATTTTCTACTTTATAAAAAACGTTCTTCATTTCAGCAAAAAAGGATCCACTTTTTTGCCTTAACAAGTAACAAACAGTGATATAAATAAGTTGTCTGCAAACCAATAAAAGTATGTGGTTACCTTGCAAAGCCTTTAACAAATGAAAACAGAATATGAAAAAGAAAAAAAAAAGTGAAATGGAGTACTAAAAAATTAATTCATTAATGATAATAGTAATTATCTGCATAATTAACCAAAGTGTAAAGATTCAATGATTTTATACTACCCTTCAAAAGCAGAAAGATATTATCATAATTTCATCATATTCTTATTTTTCAAGTGTATATTTAACGGCAAAATTAATTCAGAAATTATTTTAAATTATAATCCGAATTCTCAAGTCAAATCAAGCATGTTAAAATGGTAGGGAAAGGAGAAGAATATGAAGAGTTATTACTTTTTTCATATGGATTTCGGGTCGGGTCTGGTTGGATCTTTTTTATTAAAATTCTATTTATTAGATTTTAATAAAAAGATTAAAAAATAAGTTATTCAAGGAAAAGTGATTTAGTAACACCTGAAAGTGGTTTTAGTGAATTTTGTGTTAGTTGGTCAAAGTTAAATGACTTTTGTGAAAAAAGTGATAGTTAAGTGACCATATGTGAACAGAAATTGGGGAGTTTCTATGTAACTCTTACAAATTTTGAACGACAAATATTTTACGAGTCATAATTTTCACTAGGAGTCAATACAAAGAAGTACATACATGAAGAAGCCGAGGAAATATGTATACTAATATATATACCGAATACAAATTGACATGTGTAATTTCTGGAAAGGATGACACAATTGACCCCCTCGACAAGGATAATGATGATCTCGGGTTAGTTTGTAGGTACCTCGCCTACTCAATGAGGTATGTGCTACCTCCTATATTATTGTAATAATCGACCGGTAATTCTAGCCACAAAGGTTTAGCAAGGGGAATAAATCTTGTCTTTATTAAGATTTGAAATCTATAATTTTCACCCACTTTATTAATCGTTAGGCTACACTTTCGAGCTACTTGTGGCGCATAATCTACCACACATGACTTGGCCTTGGCAAAAGGGATAACCTTAAACATATCACTTATCACTTATATGAATAGTATACCGCAGTTTCTTAAAACCATAGGCCTTCCCATATATGCATGAAAGTTGTGGAAGTAATAACTTATGGATTATCATGTTTTCAAAAGAAAGATACTCTTCGATAAACAAATGAGCACATTCAAGAGTAAAATTAATTGCTCATATACATTGTTGCACGTATATTAAACCATATTAATCTATCATAATGTAAGTGATATATTGATATAGAATCGATGTTCATATTTTTAATTTATCACAATAATCAAGTAATAAAGCTTACATATGAAATGCACTATCACTTTGATGCAGGCACTTATTATTTTGATACATATATCGGGTTCGATTAAGTATATTCCCATTCTCTTGTTAATTGTACTATGATATCATACAACAAAAGTACTTCTTCAACAGCCATCCGTTGTAGTCTAGTTGGTCAGGATACTCGGCTCTCACCCGAGAGACCCGGGTTCAAATCCCGGCAACGGAACAACTATTTTTTCCCACCTGACCTTTTTCGACTTTGCACCTAATCTTTTTTGCTAAAAAATGGATGTTGAAATATTGTGCTTACAGGCCTAAAAACAGCAACTTTATTCTACTATTTGCATCTCTAAAAAATTATGGGTACACATTATGGTCAATACTATGTCTATTAGCAGATGAGAATTAATTTTTATCTCTACAAAAATTTAAATAATGATCTTTCGTGAAAGTCACCCCCTTCACTGAGCGTTAGAATACAACTTCGGTTGCTATTTGTGGCGCATAATTTACCACACATGACTTGGCCTAGGCAAAAGGTGCAGCCATAAACATATCACTTCTCCCTGCTTGCGGCGAGATATATAATTTCCGTTTTGACAATCAGAAAGAAAATTACATCATTCTAGCTAGGTGAAAAGAAAATAATAAATTGAACTGTTATATATGTTGGAAATTTGCCTTTGGCGGGAGTTGCGACCGACCAACTTTAACGGCTTAAACACTAGTTTTACGCATATTGGAGAATTCGGTTCTTCACACATGCATGATCTACTAAGTACGTAGATAACCGTAGGGCCAAGAATCGTCAAATTTCATTGAGAAATGAAAGAGATATTGGTTCACGAAGTAAGGTGTTTGAAGCATGGAAAGTGTGGTATTGTGTGTAATTCTCCCTCATCGGTAGAGGAAGAAAGAATTGTTATGTATATAAGACTCGAAATTGGTTTGGGGTTTGGGACCCCAAGGGGTATCCCATGTGTTTAAAGGAGGGAGGACCTAGATGTGCTTCGGTTCGAGGAAAGACCACACGCGCGCCGCCGCCCGCCCGTCCGGTCCGGTTCCGGGCTGCGGGTCTTCTGATATTATCTTTTTGGGCCAGAAAACTTTGCCAGAAGTACAGTTTGGTCCCTGAAGTTTCCAGAACGTTAGAATTTGGACAGTCAAAAGCAGAAACGCCAAGCACTCAATTCAGCCATTTATTTTGGCTGAATTACTCCTCCTATAATGGCCAAATCCGTTGGTCTTTCACAATTTATGTTGGTGGCTTTACTACCTCCATAATGGCCATTATTTGGCTATTATGGAGGTAGTTTTTCAGCCCCTCCCTCACCTATATTAACACCCCCTTACACCATTGTTGAGCACCAAGAATGACAAAGAATAACACTAAGAACAGTGCACGAAAATACACAACCAAAACAGTTTTCTTCCTACAACTTCCAAGCACATTTCGTTACTCAATATTCTTCACGGTAGCTCTTGAGTTTCCTTTGCTCAAGGGTTCCATTGCTGTTTTATCTTGGGAGCCAAATTGTCCAGGACGTATAAAGGATACATACGGGGCAATATTGTCTTAAGGACAGAGTGCCACACTCGACTCAGCAAAAACAGTTTCCATTTTTCCTCTTCAACAAAATTGTAATTTCAGTTTTGTGGTTCAATTGTAATTTCGGATTTCTAGTTGAATTATTCAATCTTTGTTCATCCTTTTGAATACTTGTAATAGTAATATACTTCCCGTACTGCATTATAAAGTACCATAGAGAAAAAATCTCCCAACAATATAAACTATTTCGATTAAATGAAAAGACTGTTATGAATGGGCCCGAATTGATATTAACCAATTGGTAAAAGCAGTCCAATCCCATATTAAGTGGCTATGTTTGGGATCCAGGTGATAAATAGTGTCTTGTGGAGCAATTGAGGTTATGCTAATATTGTTGAGAAAATTATTGTAATAGTTAGTTTGAGCTTTCAATCAAAGGAATTAGTCGTTGAGCATTTAAATGTTCACTACAAGCTCGCTATGTTATTTGGACTTTATGTGGACAAAGTATTCATCCACTTTAACACATTTCAACTAGCATTGTTAGTTATCTCAAATTCAAAATTGTAGCTTAGTGTCGTTTTAACTAATCAAACAGTGGGAAAGACCCTGTGCCTTTTTTTTTTAACCATTTGATATTCGAAATTTACTGATCCGATTAATTCAAATTACATCACGTAAAATTAATTTAAGGATAAAAAAAACACTCCCTATCAAAAATAATTGCTCCATTTCCAAACTCGAGCCGAAGACATCTGATTGACCTATTGATTACTTAAGAGATATTCTCACTCCTATAGTTTAATTGGGAATGTGAAATGTTAAATCAGCAAACCAGCACTATAAGTTCTCTCTATTTCATCCGAACCAAACAACTAGCGTTATATCTAACTAAGAAACATACTGACAAAAGTTATTTTTTAAAGAATGTTCTTCCAAAAATAAGTTATGTTCTTGTTGTTCTGCACCATATAACTTGTGAAAATAAAACTTTGTGCTTGATCATATTTTCAGAAGAAAAATACTCTCTCTATAAACAAGAAAGCACACTTATAAGAGTAAAATTTAGCTTACTCAGACACGATATATATCAATTTATCATAGTCTAAATGATATTTTAACGTAAAATTGACATTCATACGTTAATACTTTTAAATAATAAAACACATTAATGTAAAAGACATATGTTATGCTCCTATCACTTCGGGTGCATGCACTTATTATTTTGATACAAATATATGTTTCGGGTTTTTTTACCAAAAAAAAGGTATCGGGTTCAGTTCCTTTCTCATATTTATGATATCCTAGTTTTTAGATTAAATATGATATCAATGGCAGTATCATCAACCTTCCGTTGTAGTCTAGTTGGTTAGGACACTCGGCTCTCACCCGAGAAACCCGGGTTCAAGTCCCGGCAACGGAATAAATGTTTTTTTCAAGTCCCGTTCAGGTCATCGAAGCATTGGTCCTCCTTAAAGTTAAAACTAACATGCAAGTTCATATAATATTTAAAATAGCAATTTTTTCTCAAGTGAAGTACATGTTTAAATACAATTTCAAAATATCCGTTCTCTTAGCTTTTTTTTCAATATTACTTTTTTTTCCAAATATTATATTTTCTTATAAAACGTCTACTAGATTTGCTATATATCTCAATTGATTCTGTTGATAAGGTTCCGAACTCCAGTTAAAAGAAATACAGAAATAGATAACAAATCCAAATATTTTATGTAGCAAAAAGAAGATAAGATGCGAAAAAGTATACGTTGAGTGGAACAATAAATCCAAAAATTAAAATAGAGAGAAGACAATAGAGATGACAAATCAGAAGACCTAATGCTCTAGCTATAGCTATCAAAAACCAGTGGTCATATTTTATTTGTGTCCTATTAATAATGAGATTCAATTAAAGAGTTTAAGTTCATGTAATTGTTAAGATTCCACGTCGGAAATGGAATGGGAACATGAACTTCTTATATGGATTTGGACAATCATCATCCGGCCCATATCACATATTGGACGTTTTCTATTTCAAGAACAAGAGGAATGTTATTCTTGATGTTAGAAACTGCAAGGGCAGGATTGTCCAAGTCCATATAAGGAGTTCATGTTCCCATTTCCGATATGGACTCTTGAGTAGTCATATGCCTAGTTCGTATACATTTTTGGATGACGATGTTTCCCCATATATTATCCACTATTTATCGGACTTGTCCCGCACACAAAATCAGCCAGCGAGCCCACTGCACGCTAGCCCCACTGTTCTCCCATCTCGGTCAAGTGGGCCAGCCTCACGGTCCAGTCCATCTCTCGGAATCGGGCCAGTGATCCACCCACTGCCTCAGTTATTGGGCCGGCAAGCCCACTGCCTGCTGGCCAACCCAGTCCCGCCGTAGCTCCAGTGTTTGGGCCAGCATGCCCACGCTCCCGCCGGGTCGGTCCCGGTTCCCAGCTTCCGTCACTACCCAAATTCCACCAAATTCTCCATCGAGTCATAGATCAGTCACTCGTAGTCAATAAGGTATTTTTTAAATCAAAAAGATATTTTAATCTAAATTCTAATGTTTTTAAATCACCCTACCCCGTAATCCTGTGTCTGATTTAAATGACCCGAATTGAAAAATTGTTATGACCGACGAATATAATCCTCTTATTGATAATAAGACGTGGGAGTCCATCTGGTGTTAATACTATTCGGTCTATGTGGATTTTTACTCATAAAGACAATTCTGACGGTTCTTTTGTGAGGCATAAGGCTCGTCTTGTAGGTGATGGTAAGACTCACCAGGTTGGTGTGGATTGTGGTGAGACATTTAGTCTGGTGGTCAAGCCGGCTACCAACTCTTTCCAAAGCATGGCACATTCATCAGTTAGATATGAAGAATGCTTTCTTACATATTGATCTTCAGGAGACAGTCTATATGCATCAACCCTTGGGGTTTAGGGATCCCAAATATCCTCATCATATCTGTTTATTGAAGAAGTTCTTGTATGGGCTTAAGCAGTCCCCACGGGCTTGGTATAAGAAGTTTATAGACTATGTTTCGACTATTGGGTTTTCTCACAGCAGGTCTGATAATTCATTGTTCATATATCGTCGTGGTTCTTCCCTGGCTTATATACTATTATATGTGGATGATATTATCTTGATTGCCTCTTCTGATGCATTACGCCAGTCTATCATGACAATGCTCAGTTCTGAGTTTGCTATAAAAGACTTGGGGCCCTTGCGTTACTTTTTGGGGATTGATGTCACTCATCATGCATGTGGGTTATTCTTATCACAACGGAAGTATGCAACTGAGATCATTGAGCGAGCTGGTATGTCCTTATGCAAGTCCACTTCCACTCCAGTTGATACTAAACCCAAGCTAGGGGCTGCGGCTGGCTCCCCTTACAAGGATCCGACCCAGACATTTACGTATGTCGTACAACATGTGTGTTTGTTTATGCATAATCCCAGGGTTGAGCACATAAATGCGCTCAAATGCATTATTCGGTACATCTAGGGGACACTTGACTTTGACTTACATTTATATCCCTCATCGACGTCTACACTTGTCTCGTATACAGATGATGATTAGTGTGGATGTCCAGACACCAGACGCTCTACGTCTGGCTATTGTATGTTTCTTGGTAATAACTTGGTCTCCTGGTCTGCAAAGCATCAGTCGACTTTGTTCCACTCTAGTGCAGAGGCCGAGTATAGAGGGTAGCCAATGTGGTCTCTGAATCCTGTTGGTTACGTAATCTTCTTTTAGAGCTTCATTGTCCTATTCAGAAAGCTACCTTAGTTTATTGTGATAATATTAGTGTCATCTACCTTTCTGGTAATCCGGTTCAACACCATCGCACTAAACATATAGAGATGGATATCCACTTTGTTCACAAAAAGGTAGTTCGTGGACAAGTACGCGTCTGCCATGTCCCTTCCAGGTATCAAATTGCAGACATCTTTACCAAAGGTCTTCCCTCGGTCCTTTTTGAAGATTTTAGGGACAATCTCAGCGTACGAAGATCGCCCGCTATGAATGCAGGGTGTGATAAATAGGAGCAGTTCGTGTCGTGATATACATAACTTGTATATCACGGTTTGGTGTATATTAGGTAACATGGGTTTTGTATTAAATTAGAATTGTACACTTACCATAATTGTGTAATTATTGTACAAGTAGAATAAGGTTTTGGGAGTAAAATAGGAATATGATTTTCCTATTATGGAAATTATAAATTGTATATATACTCTTTCATTAATGAAAATAATCAAGGGAGTTATTTCTTTCCGCAATACATTAGATTTTTACTACCTATTATTTCTTTAGCCTTAGTTATCTTATTATTTTTGTTGTTATTCTACCCTTTTTCATCTTTCTTTGAATTGAGGATCTGGTGGATATAACCTCTCTACCTTTTTAAAATAGGAGTAAGGTATTTATAGACACTACGCTCCTCGGACCCTACCTCTGAAATTATATTGAATTTGTTGTTATAAATTAATTCAAAGAATATCTACAAATAAGTCTATATAAAAAATAAGATTTATAATCTTAGAAGTTTGATAAATTACTTTCTATAATAAATAATTGTTAGAATAGAGGATTTCATATATAGTATCCTACTAGGAAAATGATTGTAAGGTAGAATAGATTCTTGAAATGAAAAACGTCCAATACGCGATGTGGGCAGAATTATTCAAAGTTCACGCACGCTCGCATCAAGTCCTCCATCACATAATCCCCTCGGTACCTGGCATGGAGAAGGTGCCTACCCTCGAGGATAATCCTACGTTATGGACAACCCTTGATGCTACCATTCTCCAGTGGATTTATTCCACTATCTCTACAGACCTTTTATCGACGATTATTGAACCCGACGCTACGGCGATGGACACTTGGAATATGGTGCGTGATATATTCCAAGATAGCAAGAATTCTCGTGATGTCACCCTTGAGCAGGAATTTTCCCATGTTAACATGGAAGATTTTCCTAACGTCTTGGCCTATTGTAAAAGGCTGAAAGAATTGGCGGACCAACTCTACAACGTTGGTGCACCCGTTACCAATGATCGTCTTGTTCTTCAAATGATTGTAGGCCTATCTGAGGCCTATAATGGCGTTGGAACACTACTTCATCAGAGTAATCCTTCACCACCATTTTATCAGGCCCATTCCATGCTCACGTTGGAAGAAACTGACTTGACTAAAAAGACCGCTAGAATAGAGGATTTCATATATAGCCTACTAGAAAAAGGATTGTAAGGTAGAACATGAATATGATTTCATATATAGTATCCTAGTATGAAAAGGATTGTAATTGAGTGTCTATAAATAGAGCTCAGTGTAATCATGTAGGTACAATAATTTATTAATACTTTCTCCCATATTTTCTCACATGGTATCAGAGCTTCTACGATCTTGGTAGAGAATCAAAGAGCTTCCGCTGCCGGCGGGTGGCACTAGAAAATGTGTGTTGCCCGTCTGGCCAAATATAATGATAGAGTGAAGATTATAGAGAACTTTCAGATATTTATAAATAAAATATTCTCCTTCAGATAATAGAATATTATCACCGAAATAAAAAAAATCGGCGTGAACAATATTGCGTAAACAGTGTCGCGTGAACAATGGTTTTTTCGCGTGAACAGTTACCAGATTTTGATCATCGGAATTAGGGTTTCGGTGATTCCAGGCTATTTTCGGCCATACTTTTAAGAATTATTTTTACTGTCAGCATCACGTATCGATTCTGAGCTGACCCATACCACTTTCTTTAAGGTTCGACAATTTTTCAGGCATAATTTCTCATCTCGTACGGTATTGCCATCATTCCGATCCTACCCACAAAATACCATCACAGTCTCGTGCCTCAATTTCGATGACTGTTTTGCGTTCTTCTCTTCTAGAGCATTAGTAAGAAAGTATCTGTTGTGCAATATTCTAGCGAAGATTCGAAAAAATAAATAAATATCACCACCACGCATAATTTTTCGGTGATTGCTAGCTTCACATCTCTATCCAGTGGTGTTGTGCATAATTCAACACCACCACAACATAGATCAAGTTCAATCTAGTGAGACTAATTGTTGTGCAAATTTCCAACAATTTCCAGGAAAGCAAATCAGTCACCGTGCAATATTTTCGGTGACAACATAGATGTCCGCTACAAAATTACTTTTGGGTAGTGTTGCGCAAATTTCAACACCATCATGAGGTAGATCAGTCTCTTCCGACCAAAACCCAATCAGCGGCTCTGACAAATACCCACTCACACGCCACCACGTGCCGCTCGAAGTGCCAACTTCGGTTCGCGCGTCAGATCCACGCGCCGCACATGCACCTTTTTCCGATCAGATCTCGACGATTTTCTTCTTGGGTTATGTTCGTCAGATTTCACTACGTCTCTCGGTTTTGATATGTTAAACTCCAAAAATACGGAAATTGAAAGTTCAAGTCCTATGATTACTTCAAAATCCTTAAGGAGGAGATTAGAAAATCGCACATCACAATCCATGAAGAAGCGAAAAGGACAAGGTCGTCTTGGAAGATCTCGATCTAGGTGTAGTTATTGTAATAGACTTGGACACATTCGTGAAATATGTTATTCTCTCCATGGTAACCTTGAGGAGGAAGTTTATATGAAGCAACCACCTGATTTTGTTGCTCATGGGGAGTCTACCCCAATTGCATCAGTCACTTTATGGTCTGAAACAGTCTCCCAGCGCCTGGTTTGGAAAATTCAGCACAATAATTGTGGAGTTTGGCATGACTCGTAAGAAAGGTCTCAGCAGACTAAAGTATTTTCTAGATATTGAGGTTGCTCAATCCAGATCAGGTATACTCTCCGGTGATATTATTACAAAATTTGTGAAGTCGAGTGATCAGCTTGCAGATATTTTCACCAAGTCTCTCACTGGTCCTCGTATTAATTCCATCTGTAACAAGCTCGATACATATGACTTGTATGTACCAGCTTGAGAGGAAGTGTTAGAATAGAGGATTTCATATATAATATTCTACTAGAAAAATGATTGTAAGGTTGAATAGGAATATGATTTCATATATAGTATTCTAGTATGAAAATAATTGTAATGAAATGTCTATAAATAGAGTTCAGTGTAATTATATAGATACAACAATTTAATAATATTTTCTTTCATATTTTCTCACAATAACAATAACCTAATATTATAAAATATTAAATTGTCAATGTATATAACTTAAATTATTCATCAAAAGGGATCCATACAGATGTCATCCACAATGCAAATTGGTACTTGTACATAGTATGATATTGTGTCGGATCGATGATGACTAGAGTAATCGTGTTCTCCATTCATGCTATTTTCATCCTCGTGATATAATTTTGTCTTTGTCTTCACGCAGGAACATGAAGAGGACAGATTTGAAAAATGAAAGAGAGGAAAAAAATCTTCGGTAAGAGTTCTATTATGATGTGATTTATTTAAGGGAAATAATACAAATTTATTTGAAGTATTCAATTTATTTTATATTTGTCCTAATTTCATTTGGTTCATGAAAGGTCTGCACCGTTAATTTTGTCCCATATTTGTGTTTTCCTCTAATGATTGTCAACTTGGTGTTGAAATATTTGCCACAAGAAGGCATAAAAAAACCAAGATTCAAATTTATTCTTAAACTATCACATTGATTCACAACAATAATTTGAAATATGCTCCTGAACAATTGAAAAGTTCATAAAGATACCCCTACTTAGGTTGTCCACAATTAAAGACCATTAGTAAAATGGTATATTAAGGCTCCTACGAACGAAGAAAAGTGAGAGCCATATATAAAAATATATCACAATGTTAGGAATATATTCCGTCTTCTTTATTTAATATGAAGAATTGTAGTCTCTTTTTTCATATTTTTTTTTCAAGTCCCACAGATTTTATCGCCATAGAATCCGACCAATTTACTTGTTGGAAAAACGGCACTAAGTATATATTAAATTTATAAAAGTGTCACTAATATGAACAAATCTTTGGGATTGCAGCGGGCTTCCTAGGGTTTGTTGGAAATTTGCGTTTGGCGGGGAGATGCGTCCACCCATCTTTAATGAATTAAACACTAGTGTTCCGCATGTTGGAGGCTTTGTCTCTTCACACATGCATAATCTACTAAGTGAGTAGATGACCGTAGGGCCAAGAATCGTCAAATTTCGTTGAGAAATGAAAGAGATATTGGTCCACGAAGTATGGTATTTGAGGCATGGAAATATGGTGTGGGACAAATCTACCACATCGGTGGGAAAATGAAGAATTGCTCTCTTTATAAGTCTCTAAAGTGGGGTTTGGGACCCCAAGGAGTATTCCATGTGTTTAAAGGAGGGAGGACCTAGATGTGCTTGGGTTCAAGGCTAAGCCGCCGCGCGCCTGTCCCGTCCGGTCCGGGCTCGGGTCACGGGCTGTGGGGACTTTCTGATATTATCTTTTTGGACCCCAAATTGCTTAATATTTATAGTTTGATCCCTAGAGTTTCTGAAAAGTTGATTTTGGGAATGACGGAAGGAAGAAACTTTCTGCCTACCGTTTGAGTTGTTTTTTAGAGCATTAACCAGCCATTACTTGGCTGTTAACTCCTCCATAAACAGCCCTCCTTCATGACCATAAATCAGCCTCTCTAAATGGCCATTAACAGCCCTCTCTAATGCCATTAACAACTCTCACTAATGCTATTAACAGCCATGTTTGTGGCAGTTGAGGAATCCCTCCTCCATGCTATATATTGATGCCTTTTGGCTCAATTGTGTTGCACCTACATACACGAAAATAGCAGCACAAAACAGTTAGCAAACACACACATATACACAAGATATACACAATAGAGACACACTATATACACAGAGACAAAACAGAAGAGAAAGTCAATCCAATAACGTTGGACGAAAATAGAAACTCTTCCTTCCTTTTCCATTTATTCAGCAAGTCGATTCGTATTTGTTTTCTTCGTTAGACTCAACCTATTTGCTTTGTAGTGTTGAGATTAAAAGTGTTGTTTTATCTTGGGAGACTATTAACCGCTAACGTAAAAGCATATATACGAGGCAATCTTGTCTTAAGACAGAGTGCAATCACTCGACTCAACACACAGTGTAACCATCCAGATTTAGTGTTTCTTGATTTCAGGTTATCAAGATTCAAGAGTCAACAACTTTGCGGCAGTTCTGAAGATTGATTATTTGTTTATTCTTTCGAACACTTGTAATATTTATTTACTTCCCGTACTGCTTTACAATAGCAACCAACAGGGTTCATAGAGGAGCCCAATATTGAAAGTCGAATCAATGCCTGATTTACCCTTCTTCAGCTAGGCCAGGAACGAAAAATGAGATGTTTAAAACTTTCTAGCAGTGAAATCTCAGGTTGATTGCAGCTTGTAACCTTAGGGCGATAGCCGAACCACGGTTAGTCACTCCCGCCAATGGATCCATTCTTCTCTTACGTGAGTGAGTAGGTGGATACTGTCTACTCATACTGTTCACACCGACAAGGACTTTCACTTTTTAAATAGAAGGGAAGAGGTCAGTCCCAACATGAGAAGGATATGAAAGAGAGTATCAATAACCATTTCACTCGAACTGAATTTTTAACTGAAGTTACTCACGTTTTTTCTCAATTTGAGTACAAATGAGATGGTCAAAATTCTTGTTAATCGCTTCTCCACCAATGTGCATGAGGCGTGATTCGTTGGAAGTATGTGAAAATGAAATTTGACCTTTAAAAAGGTTAAATAGAAAATCATTTTCTATTTGAAGACGTAATCATATGAATTATTGATGTATTTATAATTAAGGCATTAAATACCTATTTTGTTGGTGCAAATTTTTGTAGAAAAACAATAAAATCTAAGGGTGTCATTTTGTATTTCTCTCTTGCGAGCTGAAGGATGCCAACATTTCACTCTTATGGAGTGTGTTTGGTATGGTGATAACTGAAAGTGTTTGATTTCGTGTCGAGTACCTTCCAAAGTGGTTAGTAATATACTACTCTTACAAGTATAATTCTAGGCTATAATTAAGATAATAAATAACCAATTATACACGTATCATATACAAAAGATAATTCCTATATTTATAAATATTCTATCACACCCCCACAGTCGAAGCGGGAGGTTGTCGTACGCTGAGACTATCCCGAAATCTTTAAATAGAACCAATGGAAGACTTTTTATAAAAATATCGGCGATCTGTTAGCGTGACGGGACATGTAAGACACGTACTTGTCTACGAGCAACCTTTTTGTGGACAAAGTGAATATCCATCTCAATATGTTTAGTGCGCTGATGTTGAACCAGATTTTCGGAGAAATATACCGCACTAACATTATCATAATAAATCAATGTAGCCTTCTGAATAGGACAATGGAGCTCCAGAAGAAGGTTTCGTAGCCAACAAGACTCAGAAACCACATTGGCAACTCCTCGGTACTCGACTTCGGCACTGGACCTAGACAAGGTAGCCTGCCATTTAGAGGACCAAGAGACCAAATTGTCACCAAGAAAGACACAATAACCAGACGTGGAACGTCTGGTATCCGGACATCCACCCCAATCTGCATCTGTGTAAGAAATGAAAGTGGTTGTCGAAGATAGATATAAATGCAAGTCATGGTCGAGAGTGCCCTGAATACAACGCACAATGCGCTTGAGAGCATGCATGTGATCCTCCGTCGGGTTATGCATGAATAAATAAATTTGTTGCACAACATAAGATATGTCGGGTCTCATGAAAGTAACATATTAAAGGGATCCTGCAAGGCTGCGGTAATGTGATGGATCATCATATGGTGTGCTGAAAGTAGCACTCAACTTCGATTTAGTATTAACCGGTGTGGAAGAAGGCTTACAAGAGGACATGCCAGCCCGTTCAATGATCTCTTCTGCATACTTTCTCTGTGACAAAAATAGACCACCCGCATGACGTGTTACAGCTTTTCCCAAGAAATAACTCAATGGCCCCAGATCTTTCATGGCAAATTTTGAGCTAAGAAAAGGCATGATAGACTTGCGAAGAGCATTAGATGAAGAAATTAAGATAATATCATCCACATACAAAATAATATAAGCCATATCATTACCGTGATGGTATATGAAGAGACAATGATCAGACTTGCTGTTAGAAAACCCAATAGTAGAAACATAATCTGCAAACCTCTTGTACCAGGCCTGAGGAGCTTGCTTGAGCCCATACAAAGATTTCTTCAATAAGCATACATGATTAGGACAAATGGGATCTTTATAACCCACATGCTGATACATGTACACAATTTCTTTGAGTTTGCCATACAAGAATTCATTTTCATATCAAGCTGATGTAGAGGCCATGCCTTAGAGAGATCTAGACTTAGTACAATCCATATAGTTGTCGGTTTGACCACCGGATTGAAAGTCTCACCGCATTCCATGCCAACATGTTGAGTATTTCCATCACCGACAATACATGCTTTATGCTTCTCAAACGCACCATCAGATTTTTCTTTATGACTAAAAATCCACATAGACCGAATCACATTAACATCAGGAGGATGAAACACCAAAGTTCTAATAATGTTGTTAATGATTCGTATTTTTCTTTCCTCTTTTCCATTTTGAGATAAGGTATGTGGACAAGAGAGACGAAAAGATAAACCCTTAGCTTTGCAAAAATCCCAAAACGGCCCATTATCGAATTCTCTACCATTATCACATCGAATATTTTTAATTTCCTGTTCAAATTGAGTGTGGATGAATGCTCTAAAAGAGAGAAATAGAGAAAAAATTTATGACTTTTTAGACAAAGGAAATGTCCACAGAAAATTAGAGTAATCATCCACCAAAAGAAGATAGTATCGATGGCCCGAAGAGCTTAAAACGGGAGATGTCCAAATATCACTATGGATAATATCAAAAGGCATAACAGTGCATGAATTAGAAGCAACAAAAGGCAATTTAACATGTTTTCCAAGAGAACATGAGCGACACACATGAGAACTACGAGTTCTATTACACTCAATAAATTTATTTAGCCTAAGGGAGGCAAAAACAGGTGCTCCCAGATGACCCAAACGTTCATGAAATAAAAAAGGTGTGTCATATCCCATTTTAACCATGGTCACAGCGGAGTACAACATATTGGTGATTCCTGGATTGGATTAAGGAGTCGCCACCTAATTATTTTACGGTGAATTAGGACACCTAAATATTAACTAAATGCTGCAATGTAACTCCGATTTTATGGTCTGCAAAACTAATGAGATTCTAGGTAAGGGTTCTTTATTATCCTAAAGGGAAGGCGTTAAGCATCTTTTAAGATCTGCTAACTTGCGGTTATCCGATCAAACTCAGGTTAATTATTGTAATAAGGAAAATGCATGTTTAAAAATATAAACTTAAAATGATGTTGCAAGTATTTAATGAAATGAAGCATTTGTACAAGTATGTATTTGTATAAGTATGCATTTGTATGGCATTAAAAATACATGTAAAGTTGAAAAAAAAGTATGCTTTTGTATGAAAATTGATAAAAATATGTGCAAGGGGATTTTTTATAGGCGACGGGCTAAAAATAGGTAAACTAGCGATTTTCGATTTTAAAACTAACCGAGCCTAAAAATAAATAAACTAGCGACTGGTTTCCAGTTTTAGACTATCTTATTAATTAATTCTAAGTCTACCTATTCTAAGCATTTCAATAATTACATAAGTACAATAAATAATATTACAATACAGAACGGGATAAAGTTGAATTAAAGAAAGTAAAAATAACAACAAAATAAATAATCTCCGAGGAGTATTTGCCTTCGTTGACTTTGTTCCTTGCAAGTTGTCAAGAACAAACGGTTAGAAACAGTTGAATATAAATAACTTCGGATCCGTATCCAAAACAGTAAATGTTTTTATTACGGAGGGCTCAGACTTAAATTTTGAAAAGATCATTCCAATCACGTCGTGGCTGCGAACATATAACTCATTGGTCATTTTAGTTGCCTCGCCTACTAAACATGTTGATCTCTCGGATAAAAAAAGATTTAAGTTTTCATCTTTGCCCAGAAGTTTTATTTCCGTCTTTCCAACTGTGAAGGCCTCAAAATCGATGGATATTTTCATCGGGCAGTGTAGTATCATGTTCAAATCAGTAAATTATACCGAAACGGCAAGCTGAAACCGAGAGACAATTTCCGAAGGGATGCGACCTCAAATTCAATTTCATTGACCTAAGTGTAGAATTTGTTCAAATCAGCGAAATACGGCAAACTGAAACCGAGAAGCAATTTCCGAAGGGGCGCAACCTCAAATTCAATTTCATTGGCCTAAATATAGTATTTGTTCAAATCAGTAAAACAATAAGATATCCGTGTATGGATGTTTAAATGCCAAAATAAACCAAGAGTTCGCATTTAAAAATGTCCGACCCGAATTCTGAAATTTTTGAACCGAAACAGAACTTGAAATGCTCCTGAAAACTCGACCCGAGTCCTGAAATTTGACCCGACCCGGATTTCGACAAAAACAATAGTAGAGAAAATTAGGTAATCGACCCAGTTCTGAAAAACAGACCCGGATAGATGAAGAAAATAGTAGAAAAAATTAGGTAATCGATCCAGTTCTGAAAAAAATAGACCCGGATAGATGACTCGGATTCGGGTCGACCCGACCCGACCTGACAAATGCAACCCGAAACAGTGGTGATCCGGAATCAATTTTTGGATTTTCAGATAACCAACAACAAGATATAAAACACAAAATCTAAAAATTTATTCGAACAGGGTTGACTCGACCCGAATAAGGGTTCTCGACCCGAATCATTTTTTTCGCCAATTTCAGATAACCAACATGATATATAACACCTAAATCTGGTAATTTATTCGAATCGGGTGGACCTGACCCGGATCGATGACCCGACTCGAATCAAGGGTCTCGACCCGAATCAAATTTTTTTCGCCAATTTCAGATAACCAACATGATACACGACACAGAAATCTGGCAATTTATTCAAACCGGGTGAACCCGACCCAAATCGATCACCCGACCTGAATCAGGGGTCTCGACCCTAATCAATTTTTTTCACCAATTTCGGATAACCAACATGATATACAACACATAAATCTGATCCTTACCCTTGTCCGGGTCGACCCGACCCGAACAGACCCAAATCGGACACTCGAAAACAATGAAGAACAAACCACAAAAAACATAATTTTTTTTGGATTGGGGTTTACGGGACCCAATAGAAGTATCTAAAACCAAAGTTCAAGAATGAAACGCACCCATTTTCTTTTCGATTTTGGACTTATTTCTTGAATAACAAGGAAGGCGAATGCTAAAAATCAAGAACATAACAGATATTTTATTTCTTTTGGTCTCCGGTCCTTTTCCTTGAAGAACAAAATGGGTGTTATAGGTAGAATTCGAAATTCGAATTCAAATAAAAGAGAAAAAAAGTGACGATTTTGACAGATTTCGAAACTGAGATGATGATGACAGGGGTACGGGTTGACGCTCATACCCACTGAATCCTTGAAGGCTCATCCTAGAGACCCAACGACTAATGTATGCTTTGCAATTTCAGGACGATTTGATTGGACGAGCTAGGCTCTGAGATTTTGAGAAAAGGGAAAAGGACCGGGGGTGATGCGAGAGGTCTGAGGTGGAAAGGACATAGTGGCAGGGACGTCGGTGGTGGCATTTATCCGGCGGTCCGAGGGTAATTTCGGGTGAAAGGCCGCTGGTTTGGAGAGGTCTGGTTTTGGGGCGATTTGAGAGGATATGGGTTAGTGAGGTGATGGGATAGGTTGGTGGTGTCAGGCGGCGGTGTCGGTGACTGCTGGTGTCAGGCATAGGGTGCGGCGACGTGGGGGGTAGAAGTGTAGGGTGTGTGCGGCCGATTGGGGGGTTAGGGTGTTAGGTTTGAGGGGTAAACAGAAAAAATGATATTGGGAGTTAAAAGGGATGTGGGCCGAGTGGGTATGGGTTGGGCTCCAGTGGGTTTCGATTGGGCCTGGTCGGGTTTGGCCGACTGGGCCCTATTTTTATGGGATTTGGGTTTAAAATATAAAAGGGGTTCAATATTAAAAATGCATTGGAGAAAATGTAAATTATTTTAAATAAGATATAATGATGTGATAATAATAAAATATAATATTTGCGAAATGTTTAATGCTTAAAGATGAAAATGCGATGTCGTTTTGCGGAAAATAAAATAACATAGAATTTTCGGATAAAACTATGATTATGAAAAAAAAATGCAAATGACAGTAAAAAATGTGAATAATAATAATAATAATATTTAGAATAATAATATATATATACACATGTATGTATATATCGACGTAATTTCATAGAGTCATTCGGTCTGAATGCTACATGAAGAACATAAGCCAGATGACGGAACGGGAAGACCCAGGATGTAGAAGATCATAACATGAGTGATTCGGCAGATTTGGATTCATATATATATCCACCCATGTGGTACTTCATTCTACGATATATATAAGATCCATCTGTATAGATATCATCATCTACATCCAGAAAGCCGTATGCTTTGGAAGAAGCTTGTACAGTTTGGGAAGGGGTTTTGATTGATCAAATATATATATTAAAATTGTTTTGAGGTGTTAAAAAATATTTAAAATTATAAATAAAATCAGAAAAGATGAGACAAAAATGGGTGTCAACAAAGTGCTAAAGCTGTAAAAGTTGATGGTGAGTTGGCTCAATTTGTAGTGGTAGTGATGATAGGATATAGCTCGCCCGACTATCACATCTCATTAGGCGCATCCCCGTCTAAAAATCCTTTACGAAAACCCAAAAGGATCAAATTCAATAGAAACCGAGTTGTCTGTGGTAAATTTCTATATGGAACTAAGTTTTAATCAGTTGAGAAACATGAAGGACATTCTTTAAGGTTAAAGGTGGGTTCGGGGGGTTGGAGGGAGGGACAAGTTTGTATGACCATAATGACGAATTGGAATTGAATGACCATTTCCGATGATTATACCACAATTATTGCTCAAATTAAAATATGACGAGAGATTACCTTGTGAGGATGTCATATGAGACATCGCTCTGGTGTCCATATACCAGTTTGAATTGAGTGGAGTGAGTCCAAGAATGTGCATTGCGGTCTCGATGTCGGTTGGTGTGGCTGTTGCTGAATAGGCTTGCTGCTGTTGAGGAAGTGGCCTAAGAATGTTGGCATGCTGTTGAGGAAGTGGCCCAAGAATGTTGGCATGCTTCTGCGGCCTATTTTTCGGACTGGGCCTGGCCCACGGAGTCGAAGGAAAATAGCACGGTGGGATAGCCCATGGACATTGCCAAGGCCACTAGGGCTGTCCGCCACCCCACTAGGCCTGCGACTGCCATGTATGGTTGGATCGCTGCTGTTGGTCACCCCCTACTGCCACCGCCGCTACTATGGTGGCCACCACCCTTGCCACCGCCATAATTTTTACCACTATTATTTCAATTTCGTCCCCTTTGACCACGATTTGGTGATGTATTTTCATATTGTGAGGAGTTGTCATTGGACTCCTTATATGAAGTAGCGACCATGGCAGAATTATAAACGGTGGCGACCTTCTTAGCATAACTTGTTTGTTCTAGTATAAGCATCGAACGAGCTTGGTAAAATGGTGGAAGAGGGTTACTTTGGCGAATGAGTGTACTAACACCACTATACGCATCAGTGAGACCAACAACCATTTGTAAAATGAGCCGGTTGTTAGTAACCAGAGCCCCGACATTCTTGAGTTGATCCGACAAAATCTTAAAGCCTTAGACAATATGCAGATATACTGGAAAAATCCGATATGTCAGTGGTAGAGAATTATTGCTCAAGTGTTACGACACGGGTATTTTTATTATCCTCGAATATGTCACGCAGTCGGTCCCAAGCCTCCATTGCCGTGGAGTCGGGTTCAAGAATTATATGCAACAAGTCACTAGAAATCGTGGCGTAAATCTACTGGAGAACCGTTGCATCGAGGGTCAACCATAATTCCTTTTCATCATCGGTTGTCGGCACCTTCTCCTTGTCTTTTTTTGGTGAAATTATGTGATTGATAACTCGGTGTGACCTACAATGAATTTTGAAGAGCTCCGTCTACGTCGCGTAATGGACGTTCTCCATTTCAAGAGTAATGGAGATATGAGACTTGATGTTCGAAAAAACAAGAGCGGGATGAAAACTTGATTTTGAGTCAGACATGGCTGACGGGAAAGAGGAGAGAATGAAGAACAGGTGAAGGTGGAGCAGCACTAGGGCATGACGGAAGGTGTGGAGGAGAGGAAAGTTGCCCTAGAATATGATACCATGAAAGTGTTTGATTTCGTGTCGATTACCTTCCAAAGAGGTTGGTAATATACTACTCTTACAAGCATAATCCTAGGCTATAATTAAGGTAACAAATAAGGAGGAAAGGCTTAGGGTGGATACATAGGCACCCAGAGAGGAGGAAGGGCGTAGTAATCGACGAAATGCTTCGGGGGGTTGAAAATCAGCATAGATCCGGAGATTCCCGAATAGGGCAACCTTTCAAACTGCTGTTGAATCCATCGGCAGGCAAGAGACAACCCGGCGAACTAAAAGAATCCGAGGCAGCCACCTGTGCGGAAACCCGTCGACTTCCTGACCCGATTCAACGTCAAAAAATGGCTTGTCCCTACCAAAAAGTATTCATATTTCCTGAAGAAAGCATCTGTTCCTTGATCTCTAAGATATTTCATAAAACTCTGTATGGATCCTCAATCACCAATTATACACCTACCATATACAAAATATAATTAAAGATCATTCCTATATTTACAAATATTCTATCAATAACATTTTCCGTAATTTTTTTTTCATATTTGGTTGGTTAAAATCTTTAAGAAAATATATTCCTTCAACTCAGGAAAAAAACAAGTTCCTAAACTCATTGTCTCCTTCTTACCAACCTTCAACTTAACCCCGCCACCCCTTGACTACCTTACCCTACCACCCCTACCCCCACTCGCCACCTCACACTCACTCCCACATTATTTTTCTAGATTATATATAAATGTTCTTGGATAATTATAAAACATCATAAAGCAAGTACTAAGAAGATCTCTTATTTTAAAAAAAATATTTTTCAAGAAAACATTTTTCTTCATACCAAACACACCCATAATTTCTATAACAACTACGTAATTGTATCTAACGTTAAACTTATCGAGAATAGTTTCCAAAAGGGGTAAGAGCTACTCCATAAACATATGTTTTATTTGTTTCATCACTATTTAGGTGCAAACGGATCGGAGCTTCAAGTACATATCACAATGGTAAGAACCCTATATATACACGTTTTTAGGTAATATATAAAGATTTAGATGTTAAAAATAAAAATAAACGCGACCTACATTTTTATTGAACAAATTTAAATATCTGGATTATTATTATTATTATTATTATTAATCAAATACAACTTATTTGTGATATGCATGCTTTGTGTTCATCTCATCCTAATCATATCAAATTTAATGTATATCCACAAACCTAATAATGGATTGCTGAGCCTAGTTCCACAAGAGCGTTATCACGAGCCTTTACTTGATGAAAGGCGCCCTGAAAGATAGAACAATTTCTCTTAGGGATTCCTTTCATTATTCACAATATATATAGCTGTACAAAGGTTGATTCCTAATATGGTACGAATCCTAACTTACCTTACAAAGGTTGATTCCTAATACAATTAGAATCCTAAGTTTACTTAAATATACATCTATCATAATTACAAAATATACAGAGAATATTCGCTAATACTCCCCCTCAGACGGAGCAGGAGGAGGCCGAACGCTAAGCCTGGATCGGAAGTCGGTGAAGAGCTGTCGCGGTAGTCCCTTTGTGAAGATGTCTGCATACTGATAAGAGGAAGGCACGTGTAATATTTTGACCTGACCACGGACAACCTTCTCTCGCACAAAGTGGATATCCATCTCAATATGCTTAGCCCGCTGATGTTGGACCGGATTATGAGACATATAGATGGCAGATATGTTGTCACAATAGACTATAGATGCCTTGCGGAGTGGACACTGGAGCTCCAAAAGAAGATTTCGGAGCCAACAGATCTCAGCAACTACATTAGCAACACCGCAATATTCTGCTTCAGCACTCGAACGGGATAGTGTGGCCTGCCTCTTGGCGGACCATGAGATAAGATTATCCCCAAGAAATACACAAGGTACTCGAGGTGGAGCGACGTGTGTCTGGGCATCCTGCCCAATCTGCATCCGTGTAGGCAAGTAGCTTGGTTGGGGGCAGAGGGGTATAGGTGTAATCCAAAGTCTAGTGTGCCCTTAACGTATCTGATAATACGTTTGAGGGCGGCAAAATGGGACTCTCGTGGCTCGTGCATGAACAGACACACTTGCTGAACGACATATGCAATATCAGGCCTAGTGAATGTAAGATCCTGAAGAGCACCTGCTAGACTCCGATGTAGAGTGGGATCAGAAACTGGCGCACCGTCATTGGCACTAAGCTTGGATTTGGAGTCCACTGGAGTTGGCATAATTTTACAATTTGTCATCTTGGCCCTGTACACTATCTCTTCTGCATACTTACGCTGACAAAGGAACATAGTGGCTGCATATCTGATTACCGATATACCCAAAAAATAACTTAGTTTGCCCAAGTCAGTCATAGCAAATTCAGTTTGAGTAGAGCAATGATTTCATTCTTCAAACTGTCAGATGAGGCAGTAAAAACAATGTCATCGACATATAATAGCAAATATGCAGTGCTGCTACCTCGGTGAAAAGTGAAGAGAGAGTTATCACACCTGCTACATACAAAACCAAACTGCAGAAGATACCTAGCAAAACGATCATACCAAGTGTGGGGTGCCTGTTTCAATCCATACAATGACTTCCTGAGATGACACACAAACTGCGGAGCTGCCGGATGAACAAAGCCAGGAGGCTGATGCCTGTACACAATCTCTTTCAAATCCCCATGAAGAAATGCATTCTTGACATCAAGCTGATGAATCGGCCAATGCATGCCTATAGCAATACTGAGAACAGTCCGAATAGTGGCCAGTTTAACAACCTGACTGAATGTCTCACAACAATCAATACCCTCCTGCTGATTAGTGCCATTGGCAACTAGTCTTGCCTTATACCTCTACAAGTCACCACTGTCTCTGAACTTGTGCCGAAATAGCCACATACACCGGATAACATTCACACCTTCGGGTCTAGGTACCAAATCCCAAGTGTTCTGCTTGGTTAAAGCGTTAAATTCCTCGCACATGGCCGCATTCCAATTTGGGTCTAGTTTTGCTAGTTTTGGATTTTTTGAATGGGTGATAAGGTTTGTGTGAAGAGATTGAAGTGAACCTTGGGTTTGAAGATCCTGTGTTGTGCACGAGTCTCCATGCGATGAGATGACAGTGGTGGTGGGTCAGGGCTGGGAGGTTGCTGGTCCACTAGTTCTGGACCAGTGGGCAACAGATTCAATTGGGACCGGGAGTTTTCGGACCGTGTCTTTGGATCGGAAAACCGCTAGAATCGCGGGGATCGATTGGGGAGTGATGGGCAACATTGTCGCTGGTGGTGTAGGTGACTCGACTGGGGGTTGTAGGGGTGAGCAGGGAGCTATTGGGGTGGTGTTGGACATTGGCGAGATTGTCGGAACAGTGGGCTGCTGTTGGTATAGATTTTGGATGACCGGGGACAGACTTAGTTCATCGAGAAAGATGTAATTGGTGGTCTGAAATTTTCGGAGATTTGAAAAAGGAAAGGTTGTCTCGTCAAAGGTGACGTGACGGGAGACGATGATTTTGCGAGTAGCAATGTCATAGCACAAGTAGCCCCGATGATTAGGAGATAGACCAAGGAAGACACATGGCAGAGTGCGAGGGGCAAGTTTGTGAGGTGCAGTGGAGGCCATGTTGGGGTAGCATAAGTATCTAAAAATACGTAGGTGATCATATGATGGTAGCCTACGGTATAAGATTTCGGTAGGGGTCTTATTTTGGAGTGTGCTAGTTGGTAAAATATTAAGAAGGGATTCTACCATTTTGACAACATAGACCCAAAAAGGCGGTGGTAGGCAGGCATGAAACATAAGTGTGTGAACCATGTTATTGATGATACGTATAATTCTTTCAGCCTTTCCGTTTTGGGAAGAAGTACATGGACAAGAAAAATGAAAAACCATGCCTCGTTTAGAACAGAAATTGTGAAATGTCGAGTTATTAAATTCATGTCCATTATCACATTGGAATGATTTGATAGATTTTTCAAATTGTGTTTTAATGAATTTTTGAAACTCGAGGAATTTTGGAAAAATTTCATATTTGAATTTCAATGGGTAAATCCAGATAAAATGTGAAAAATCATCCAAGAATACTAGATAGAATTTATGACCCAAAGAGCTAACAATCGGAGATGTCCACAAATCAGCATGAACAATATCAAAGGGAGAAAAAGTAAAACTGTTTGATGACATAAATGGAAGACGAGTATGTTTGCCTAGTGGACAAGAAAAACAATGGTGGACAATTTTCCCATTATTACATTGAATACGCTTAGAAGTCCTAAGAAAAGTAAAAACTGGGTCTCCGGGGTGTCCGAGTCTGTTGTGCCAAGTTGAGGGAGAAATCGTCGCAATGGATAGAGGTGTTTGCGGTCTGACATCGGAAGATTGAGTGAATGGGTAGAGGTCTCCCACACTATTGCAGCGTGTAAGAATTTTCCCCATATTAAGTTCCTTCACAGAAAAACCAAAAGGGTCAATTCGACAGACACAGAATTATTGCTAGTGAATTTTCTAACGGAGATTAAGTTTTTAATGATGTTAGGTGTGTATAGGACGTGGTTTAGGGAGAAGGGCGGATGTGAATGTTTGGTGTGTGTGTTACCGTAACCTTCAATTGGAATGCGATGACCATTGCCGACAGTAATAAATTGAGGACACTTTAACTGACGTAGTTGAGATAGGTTACCTGACGACTGGGTGAGGTGAGATGTGGCTCCGGTGTCCATGTACCAATTGTCGTCGGGCAGTTAAAGGTTCACGGTGGTGTAGGCCTGGCCCAAATCAGTTGGGGCCAAGCTGATGGGGTGGCGCTGCTGCTACTGGAATGCAACCAGGTGGGCATGCTGTTGCTGCTGGTGGTCCCGGGCCGGAGGCCGGGCGGGGCCCAAGAGGCCGCCGACCAAAGTCGTTGGAACCGGGCCCCGCAGCCGGGTATGGGCTTGCGGGCGAGGCCCGGTTCGCTGGGTTGGGCCACCACCGTCGCCGCCGTCCACCATTGCCCCACTGGAAATTCGCAGGCTGCGGGACTGGTTCTGATACCATGAAAGATAGAATAATTTTCCTTAGGGATTCCTTTATTATTCACAATATATATAGCTGTACAAATGTTGATTTCTAATATGGTACGAATCCTAACTTACCTTACAAAGGTTGATTCCTAATACAATTAGAATCCTAAGTTACCTTAAATATACATATATCAAAATTACAAAATATACAGAGAATATTCGCTAATACGCCCTATAGAATTGAAAAGTTGTAGCGTAAAAGGAAAGCAAATTGAGTTGGTATTTCTCAGCGTAAAAAAAATAAATACTATGATTTTGATTTTTGACATTGTTTTTTGCTAAAAAGGTGAAATAATTGCCTCAAATTCAATCATTCCTCAAGCACGACACAATACTATTAGTTAAAATATAGCCGTGCACTATGAGGAAAGTCTCAAATGAATAATTATAAATAAATTAATTAACAAAAAAAAAATGTTGGATTTGTAAATCTTGTTTGTCATTGAAAGCAAACGTGTCTTTTTTTCTTGTTAAAATATGTTGATTTTGTAACTACTTACATACTACTACAAAATAAAACAACGCAATCAAATTACATTTTTTTCTCGTGTCCTGACAAGTTGGCAATTGACATTAGGAAATTATAATTGACATAGCTGAGTATGGTTGAGTTATTCCACGTGAAGCACATGAACACCAGGTATTATAACTCTTGAAGTCTATTTAATTTCTAGAAAATTAAACTGTTCAAAATATGAATTATTCCACGTTAATATGTTCATTTTGCTAAAACTTTGCAAAGTTAACAAGGGTTAGAACTTATTACACATCATGATCCTAGAACAAATTATTTTAATCTCCAATCATGATTATTGTAAATAGTTTTAAGCATTTGAAAATGTGATTGCCAACTACCACAATAGAACTTTACCCTCTAATCTTATATTTGTTGGGAGATTTTTCTTTTTATGGTACTTTATAAAGCAGTACGGGAAGTATTTAACTATTACAAGTATTCAAAAGGATAAACAAAGATTTCAATAATTCAACATGGAATCTGAAATTACAATCTAACAACAAAACTGAAATTACGATTTTGTTGAAGACTGAAAAATGGAAACTGGTTTATGCTGAGTCGAGTGTGGCACTCAGTCCTTAAGACAATATTGCCCCGTATGTATCCTTTATACGTCCTGGACAATTTGTCTCCCAAGATAAAACAACAATGGAACCCTTGAGCAAAGGAAACTCAAGAGCTACCGTGAAGAATATTGAGTAACGAAATGATGCTTGGAAGTTGTAGGAAGAAAACTATTTTGGTTGTGTATTTTCGTGCACTGTTTTGCTGCATCTCTTTTTTTCATTCTTCTTTTTCAACAATGGTGTAAGGGGGTGTTTAAATAGGTGAGGGAGGGGGCTGATCACTGCCTGAAAACTGCCTCCATAATAGCCAAATAATGGCCATTATGGAGGTAGTAAAGTCACCAACATAAATGGGAGAAAGACCAACGGATTTGGCCATTATAGGAGGAGTAATTCAGCCAAAATAAATGGCTGAATTGAGTGCTTGGCATTTCTGTTTTTGACCGTCGAAATTATGATGTTCTGGAAACTTCAGGGACCAAACTGTACATCTTGAAACTTCAGGGACCAAACTGTACATCCGAAAGAATTCTCGGTCCAAATCGTATATCTGAAACTTCTGGGATCAAACTGTACTTCTGGCAAAGTTTTCTGGCCCAAAAAGATAATATCAGAAGACCCACAGCCCACGACCCACGACCCGTGACCCGAGAACCCGAGAACCCGGAACTCGGAACCAGAACCGGACCGGACGGGACGGGCGGGCGGCGGCGGCGCGCATGTGGTCTTTCCTCGAACCGAAGCACATCTAGGTCCTCCATCCTTTAAACACATGGGATACCCCTTGGGGTCCCAAACCCCAAACCAATTTCGAATCTTATATACACAACACTTCTTTCTTCCTCTACAGATGAGGGAGAATTACACACAATACCACACTTTTCATGCTTCAAACACCTTACTTCTTGAACCAATATCTCTTTCATTTCTCAATGAAATTTGACGATTCTTGACCCTACGGTTATCTACGTACTTAGTAGATCATGCATGTGTGAAGAACCGGATTCTCCAACATACGTTACACTAGTGTTTAAGCCGTTAAAGTTGGTCGGTCGCAACTCCCGCCAAAGGCAAATTTCCAACAATCCCCTCTTGAAAGAGATTTTGGCGCACTCACATGGTGTCTTTTCATTTCCAAGCAATATTTCAAATGCGGACCGATGTTGCATAAGGAGAGGTAGCCTCGGCTTTGAACCTTCCATAGTTGAATACCATCGGACTTACTTACTGCACGGTAAACGTGATGTCTTGAACCGTCAGTGTTTAGTGTAAGACAAGACAACGGTACCAACACAACAAATTCCCTTACTCTCTTCTTCGTAATGTTTTGTCCGTTTTGGCCATGGACAACGTCTTGGATTCTTAAGTGCGTTCAATTTGAGGCGGCCCGTCCTCGCACTTAAATAGGTGGTCTCCTACAAGGTATCCTGCTATACCCCACTTCACAAGTGTTAGGAACCATTAAAAGTTTCCCAAAGACCTAACCTCAACTCGTTGAGGATCATTACGGTTTTGAAAACTTAACCTTTACCCATACTGCAGATAGCACTTAACGTCTATCACGGGAACGGCTTTGGATTTGGTGTTTCTTTTCGAAATCACTATCCGAAGTGCTCATGCCTCCACCGAAGCGATCAACCGAACCTTTACAACTTAGTTTTCCCATTGAACCAAATTACCGGGATCTCCAGGTTCGTAAGGCCGGGTTTCCACCGTATTGGTCCGTATATTTTGGGTTTTAAGCCCATTCCCCTAGACAGCAGCGAACACTTGATCTCCGGGTAGTCCCTTAGTTAGTAAATAAGGAAGTGACACCCGTGATGATCAACTCGCCATACGGTCTTATGTCTCCGACGGATCGTGACAGATATGTCCGTACGCCGTCATCCGTGTCCTTCCTAAAGCCGATCGGCTAGCCACGATGTATAACTGCTGAAGGCATGGGTTTCTCCCAATAAGGGACGTCCTCTAATGAGTCGTGAAGTTACTCAACTTCTTTCATGCTTTGTATAAAGCGATAAACTCCGATACCATCATGAATTGGTTGATGCAAGTTTGCTTAGAGGATTTTCCAAGAACCACCATACACATTTACTTGTGGCTTTGGTGTTCTTCGGATCGATGTCCGGTTGCATCACCGTGTTCTCTCGTAACCGCTGGACATCCGAATACTATAATCCGTAGATAAGCGAATAATTCGTATATCGTCATATCCGACTTAACGCCTTCTATTGATCATGTATTAAGATCATCGCTGAACCTTAGTTCAACCGATCTGTTTGTTGGACGATACCGTGTCGGTTGTAGTGTGTACAATACATTGAACTACACGTGACCCGAGCATATCGCTCCTTGTCTATGGGTGCACCATGATTCCAATCAGTTCTATGATTCATATCCATTGGTGGCTTCAACGAGACTCGTCAACTATCGACCATCCCGTTAGATGTCTTAGAAATCCAATTCCTAAGATGTCATTTGTGATACTCATATCTTTCATATCAAGACTTTGTTTCAATATGATTTTCACTCTAAGACCGTTGGTTTTCCAACCGTTGGCTTTCTAACTTCGAGTCAATGTTTCGTGATCGATTCATTGTTTCGTTTTATCCGAGACTTTCGGACCAAAATGTTAACATTTCGGGGACCAAAATGAAAGTTCGGAAGAATCCCAACAGTTCAAAGAAACCAATTCGATCCTCTTCTTCCAACTCTCCGGTTGGGAAGGTCGTTTCAACACCCATGCCATGTAAGACTACAATGGCCCCGGATGTGAAACTACTCTCGAGGGAGCACTTTTTACAACCCAAAGGTTCTTTTCCTGAGGAAGATCAACCATTACGCAAGTATGGTTCTATATGATAGAATCTATTTCTTTCTTTAGCTTCTTTCCAAAGCAAGGCTTTTGGAGATGACAATTATTTGTTAATTGTCCATGGTTCATTCTTAACCATACAAGCTAGAAGGACTGGAACAAGTCTTTGTCCCCTTCTTTGCTCCGTCTCGCTTCAACATCTAGAATCCCCGAGTTCTCAGATCTGGAATATTAAGTTCCTGGATAGCCGAAGAACTTTCGAGTCCTGTAGATACGGAACGTCTAGTTCCGGACAAATCGAGCCCTCGTGGGTTCTTGTTAACCTTGAGCAATTACTCCTTTTTCCTTTTTTCAAGGAAAGCTATCTTAAAAGAATTCACATTCTTTGATGCCAAGAGGCGATCGCACTCATCGTTATTTACGGATCCAAAGGTGGATATGCAATCTACAGTCTTAGGTCGAACTTGACCTGTCTCGGTAGTCCAACTTCTACCAAGCCATCCCACATCACAACTTTTGTATGTGAGATCATTTCCATGTCTCACACGGAGAGTTATCCTTATCCTTATCCTTATGCGGAGTTCTGTTGAGAATCGCATTAGCGGTAAGGATCGCCTTGCCCTACATAATTTAGGCGTACGGGTTTGCGCTTGGCTAACACCGTTAGACTGAGGTGAGTAATGAGCAGTCGTTTAATGAACGATGCTTCACATTCTCCCCCTCTATCACTACGAATTTCTCAATTCGTAGGTTTAGTTGATTCAACTTCTGCTTTGTAGCGCTTATCCGCTTCAACAACTTCATCTTTGCTTTTCAACAAACAAAGGATTCCATACGTTGTACCATCATCAATGAAGATCACAACGTACTTGTCTCCCCCCTCTATTTTGTATAAACTTCAAATCACCCAATTAGGTGTGACTAAGTTCTAGAGGAGCGGTGCTTCTTTCGCTATTCCCTTGACGGAATTTGGAAAGGTGATTTTGCCTCTTCATCTACCTCACATTTATTTTGAGGGTTTTTGTCGACAGAAGGCAACAATCTCAACATCGTTAGCTTTTGAATGACTTGCTATTTAACGTGTCTTAATCTATGATGGCATAGATGCACGGATTACAAATATATCATTCATTTGGCTACAAACGTACTGTATCATTCTTAGTTATTACAGACCTATTGGACTAGTCTCAAACTAGCTTGACCAACAGCGTCCCTTAAACCAAGTTAGGGACATGTATCACCTCATCTTAGAGTGATCTCATTCCCTGAAGTCCTATTGAGGACAACCTCTCCAACCCTTCTACTTTAGAGGTGGCGTTGCTTCACATGAACAACCTTTTGCCCGTGGTTAGGGTGTAACCGGATCATATGTGATCGCGATACTTTGGCCCACTGCAGTTGCTTTGGCAGACTGAGTGTCCAATTTCTTTACTGCCTTTATTTAGGCCTTCAGATCATTTAGGACCTGAAAACTCTGGCCCACCTTACTAGGTGTCCATTACTTTTCCTATGAAATGAATTCTGGCACCACTCCAGTCGCCCGGAGGCTTTCTATGACTGAGTGTCCAATATCATCATATCAAAGGAATTTTGGCCTACTCCAGTCGCCCGGAGGCTTTATTTAACTGAGTGTCCAATGTCATCCTATCAAAGGAATTTTGGCCCACTCCAGTCGCCCGGAGGCTTTATGTGACTGAGTGTCCAATATCATCCTATGAAGGATCTTCTGCCAAATAGTATGACAGGCTCAACGTCTTTAGCTTTTAGACTCCTTCCGTTAAGATTGGTGCCCAGATAATTCTTGGCGCTTACTTAAGAGTGGTAAGAGTTTTCGCACGATTAGTGGATCTTTCTCCATTGTATGTGCGACATACTTTACACACTTTTAATTATTACACTTAAAAGAACGGATCTTTTTAAGTCGTTTACCAAATCCAATCTTTAAACGGAAAAGAAGATGAGATTAAACTTCTGATTTGTTAAAGCGTAAGGAATATAAATTATTTTCATATTCCTCCTTACTTTAATCCATTTTTAATCGACATAATTTAATCTTTATTCTTGACAAGTAAGAAAAATACTTATCATTTAATCCTTATTCTTGACAAGTAAGAAAAATACTTATCCCAATTTCGGATTACGCTCACTTCGGTCACTTCATCGACCGAGTGTCCATTTCCTTCTCACCATTATTCGGATCCTTTGTCCGGGACGAGATATAGGCCTTCTGCTACAAGATAGAATAACATCTTCGCCTTCTCCTCTTGTCCCGCTTGACATCCTCGGGCTTTCGAGAGCGCTTGTTTCCACCGCTTGGTAGCGGTGACACCATGAACACGTTCATCATCATCACTCTCTTCTACCAGAAAACCATTTCCATATCCAGATTTGGTCACACAACTTTTGACCGACATCTTTCGAATACTAATAGTAATACAATACAAATATTGTCTTAAGTTGTTGGGAGATTTTTCTCTTTATAGTACTTTATAAAGCAGTACGGGAAGTATTTAACTATTACAAGTATTCGAAAGGATAAACAAAGATTTCAATAATTCAACATGGAATCTGAAATTACAATCTAACAACAAAACTGAAATTACGATTTTGTTGAAGACTGAAAAATGGAAACTGGTTTATGCTGAGTCGAGTGTGGCACTCTGTCCTTAAGACAATATTGCCCCGTATGTATCCTTTATACGTCCCGGACAATTTGTCTCCCAAGATAAAACAGCAATGGAACCCTTGAGCAAAGGAAACTCAAGAGCTACCGTGAAGAATATTGAGTAACGAAATGATGCTTGGAAGTTGTAGGAAGAAAACTATTTTGGTTGTGTATTTTGAGATTTTTCTCTTTATGGTTGTTGGGAGATTTTTCTCTTTATGGTACTTTATAAAGCAGTACGGGAAGTATTTAACTATTACAAGTATTCGAAAGGATAAACAAAGATTTCAATAATTCAACATGGAATCTGAAATTACAATCTAACAACAAAACTGAAATTACGATTTTGTTGAAGACTGAAAAATGGAAACTGGTTTATGCTGAGTCGAGTGTGGCACTCTGTCCTTAAGACAATATTGCCCCGTATGTATCCTTTATACGTCCCGGACAATTTGTCTCCCAAGATAAAACAAAGAATGGAACCCTTGAGCAAAGGAAACTCAAGAGCTACCGTGAAGAATATTGAGTAACGAAATGATGCTTGGAAGTTGTAGGAAGAAAACTATTTTGGTTGTGTATTTTCGTGCACTGTTTTGCTGCATCTCTTTTTTTCATTCTTCTTTTTCAACAATGGTGTAAGGGGGTGTTTAAATAGGTGAGGGAGGGGGCTGATCATCGCTGAAAATCGCCTCCATAATAGCCAAATAATGGCCATTATGGAGGTAGTAAAGTCACCAACATAAATGGGAGAAAGACCAACGGATTTGGCCATTATAGGAGGAGTAATTCACCAAAATAAATGGCTGAATTGAGTGCTTGGCATTTCTGTTTTTGACCGTCGAAATTATGATGTTCTGGAAACTTCAGGGACCAAACTGTACATCTGAAACTTCTGGGAAAGTTTTCTGGCCCAAGAAGATAATATCAGCCCACAGCCCGTGACCCGAGAACCCGTGACCCGGAACCCGGAACCGGACCGGATGGGCGGGCGGCGGCGGCGCGCGTGTGGTCTTTCCTCGAACCGAAGCACATCTAGGTCCTCCCTCCTTTAAACACATGGGATACCCCTTGGGGTCCCAAACCCCAAACCAATTTCGAATCTTATATACACAACACTTCTTTCTTCCTCTACCGATGAGGGAGAATTACACACAATACTACACTTTTCATGCTTCAAACACCTTACTTCTTGAACCAATATCTCTTTCATTTCTCAATGAAATTTGACGATTCTTGGCCCTACGGTTATCTACGTACTTAGTAGATCATGCATGTGTGAAGAACCGGATTCTCCAACATACGTTACACTAGTGTTTAAGCCGTTAAAGTTGGTCGGTCGCAACTCCCGCCAAAGGCAAATTTCCAACAATATTATCTTTTATTAGAGTAACATTAAAAACATGTACAATGAAATGCATTTTACTTACTTATTGTGGATGTGTCTTAAAGCATTCCTAATTATCAACGTGCCAATGAAGGTTACAAACACTGAAACACGAAAAAGTTTTGCTAATTTAAGAAAACACGCTTAAGGAATTAAATGAGGTAAAAACTTATAACCAAGTTAGTCCAAAATTGATGAATACAAAAGAAGTGTCTTTCATATACTCATTTATCACTTAATCATTGTTAAATAATATATATTTTCACTTTAATTTATAACTACTATGGTTAAGTAATACTTGGTTTGGTATAGATATTTGCCACAAAAAAATTTGTTCTTCATGCGTATTTTAGTCGGATAGCTTATGAAAGATATTAAAATTTTTATTTAGGGGTTGTTTGGATAGTGGAATGAGATAGATAAAAATATCTCATGAATTAGCTATTACACATTCTATGTTACAAATGAGATAACCAATTCCACCATTTTAGTACAAAATGGTTCTTCTGGATTAATTAATATCATAACCAAACGCGAGATAAAATAATTTAGCATTTTATCTCGAATTGTTATCCCTTATCCAACCAAATTGGTTTGGAAGTGAGTTATGCAGGTAGTAATACCATGTTTGATAGCTGGTTAGTAAGTAAGTTATTCATGCATAAAATTAATATGATATTTGATTTAGAATTTAGAAATTCACATAACTAATCCATGAATAACTAAATCATAAATAACTAATATCTACGTAAGATACTATATAAATCCTCTCATACATAATCAATAATCAATATATTCTTAATACCGGCATTACTCTATTGATTCAACCATCAATCGACCCCTTAGTTCTTTCCATTTTTAAAAAAAATAATAGTAACCTTAATCTTTTTTGTTTCTTTCCTTTCTTTTTGGACCATTTTGGTCAAAAACTTTTTGCCTAATAAAAGCCACCATCCATCCACTTGTGTTGCGTTATAACATTCCAGTAATTCACTTGTAACACCGAACCCAACCAAACCGTTCATATCTCTTCGTGTGTCTGCCGTGTCTCTCTTGATTTATACACAAAACACAAACATATAAATATGTGTTTGTGGGTGTGTGTTACTCTGTGTAAATCGGCTGTTTCATTTCTCCCTCTTTGGTAGTCCAGCCCCTTTGAAACAACTTTCACATTACGCCAAACTCAAATTAAAGTAAAATCAATGTATCAAGAATCGGGCATAACCTAAAAATATTGTATCTTTTTTGGTTTTGGTTATCTGGGGTTAGTTTTTTTTAAATCTTTATTGGTTTTGGTTATCTGGGGTTAAGTTATTTTGAAGAAAGATTCAATCTTTCTTGTTTTGGTCATTTGGGGTTATGTTTTTTGATAAAAAGATTCAATCTTTTTTTAGTTTTGGTCATTTGGGGATAAGTTTTTTGGTATAAAGATTCAATCTTTCTTGTTTTTGGTTATTTGGGGTTAAGTTTTTTGATAAAAAGATTCAATCTTTATTGAGTTTTGATCATTTGGGGTTAAGTTTTTTGTTAAAAATATTGAATCTTTCTTGTTTTTGGTCATTTGGGGTTAGGTTTTTTAATAAGAAGATACAATCTTTTATTGTTTTTGGTTGTGGGTGTTGAGGTAGAGGTACCCAGAAACAGTCGTTCTACCCACCAAGGTAGAAGTAAGGCAATAAAGTCTGTGTACACTCTACCCTCCCCAGATCCCAGATCTCACGTTGTGGGATTTCACTGGGTATGTTGTTGTTGGTTGTGGGTGTTGAGGAATTTGGTGTAAATACATAAATTTTGGTGTAAAAGGAAGGTGTTTTATAGGGGGGGGATGAGGATGAGGGGTCAAAATGTAAATGTAGTGGGTTATGAGAGGGAGGTAGAAGAAGAGGAAGAGGAGATGGAAAGGGAAATGGAAATGGTTGGGGCGCGTGGGTCTCCCCAACAACAAATGAAGTTGGTGGTGGTAGGCTATGCTCTTACATCCAAGAAAACTAAGAGCTTTTTGCAGCCCAAGCTTGTAGGTCTAGCCAGGTAATTTATCCACTTCTTTTCTCCTCCCGTTTTTTTATAATCATGATAAGCTCTAAAGAAATTTTGCTGTCATTTGTTGAATTGCATATACATTGTTGTTTATGTTAGAAATTGTGATAAGCAGAGGTGGATACACTATATAAATACATACATATATGTATATACATATATGTATATACATATATTCTAAACGTGTACCATATAGTGTATAATTCCTACCCATAATTAGAATATATATATCATATATTGTGTAAATATTTAGTGATGTACAATTATGGTAAACTAGGATCCTTCTTGTATTGGGGTTCTACATTGTACAATATATATATTGGTATTAATGAGAAAGACTTTCCAAGGGAGATTAATACCATCTTACATGGTATCCAGAGCCAAAACCCTAAAAACCTAGAGTCACTCTCGGATTGCCGCCGCCACACTCCCCCCCCCCCCCACAATTTTTTTAGGCAGCCCCCCCCCCTCTCTCGATTTTTTACCTCTCGATTTTGTGTCTTTATACTACCAATATGCATCCTATGGCTACTCCCACGTCTACTGACGCTTCCGCTTCAACCCAGTCGTCATCCAAACACCTCCCACAAACCTCTCCTCACCATCTTTCCATCCGACTCTTGCCGTTACTAACATCAAGAATTTTGTTCCAGTAATTCTTGATCAGGAAGATGGCCACTGTTGGTCATGGGTGGAACTGTTTCGCATTCACACATGTGTATATCATGTGCTTGACCATATCGACGACTCCGTACCTCGCCCTCCTGAAATCGATGACACATCATGGCGTCGTCTCGATGTCGTCGTCAAACAGCGGATATATAGCATAATATCTAAGGTTTACTCTACACGATCATGAAAACAAGCGCCTCCTCTCGTTAGTTATGGACACGTTTGGAAGAAATATTTCAAGATAACAAGAACACTCGGGCAGTGTACTTGGAACAACAGTTTAACAACACATGTCTTGAAATTTTTTCTAATATGTTTGAGTATTGCAAGCAGTTGAAACTGGTGGCAGACCAATTGTGCAACGTCGGTACTCCTGTTTTCGAAACAAAGATGGTCTTACAATTGGTTGCAGGTCTACCTAAGGATGAGTATGACACTCTGGCCACGATGATACAGTAGGCCGACCCTCTACCCAGTTTTAACAAAGCTCGTTCGCAATTACTGTTAGAGGAAATCCGTCGTGCAAAGCAAGACGAGCACAACCAAAAGGCGTTAGCGATTGAAATACCTATGCAAAATCACAACGCCGCCTACCAGGGGAGAACAGCTAGCAACGGCAGAACCGCGACGGCAGGGTGGCAGGGGCCGCGGCAGTGGTCGTGGTAGCAAGGGGCGTGGTAAGGGCAGGAGTCAACAAAACAGTCAACAGCCGCAGCAGCCCAACCACCCTGCCTCGTGGGCCGGCCCATCAACAAGTGTTCACAATCAGAACTGGGCCTTCTACCCGGGCTATGCTCCAGCCCGATCACTATTTCAGCAACAAGACGTGCTGGGCCCAATTTCGAGTTATCGCCCAGTCCAATACCAGCAGCACTAGGCCCACGTCGCACAGGCCCAGTTCCCGCAGCAGCCCACAAATCCGATCCGCACTGATTTGGGCAAGGCGTTCAGCAGTATGAATTTGCAGCAGCCCGATAAAAATTGATACATGGACTCTGGAGCCTCATCTCACCTCACTCAGTCTGCAGGTAATCTTTCATAATTATTTCGTTTAAAGTCTCCTCAATTTATTACAGTAGGCAATGATTACCGTATTCCAATTCAGGGCTATAGTCACGCTCACGCTCCGCCACCTTACCCACCCTTCTCCCTAAATAACGTCCTGTATGCCCCAAACATCATCAAAAATTTAATCTCAATTAAAAAATTTACTCGTAATAATTATGTCTATTGATTTTGATCCATTTGATTTTTTACTGTGAATGATCTACGTATGGGGACTCCTCTTACGAGATGCAATAGCACAGGGGACCTCTATCCATTCACGTCCTCATCTGCTGCCAGTTCCCGCTCACACACGATCCTAGCTGTTCTGTTTTCGTCAATTTGGTACAATAGGCTTGGACACCCGGGATCTCCTGTTTTTAATTTTCTTAGATGCAATAATTTTATTAATTGTAATAGGAAACTTGCCCAAAACTGCGTTTCTTATCAACTAGGCAAACATGTCCGTCTTCCGTTTAATTCATCCGTTAGTATTACGTTTGCTCCTTTTGATATTGTTCATGCTGATTTGTGGACGTCCCCCATTACTCGATCCTTGGGTCATAAATATTATCTCGTATTATTGGATGACTACTCTCACTTTATTTGGATTTACCCACTAAAATTCAAGTTCGTCTGCCAAATTTCTTGAATTTTGCACATTTATCAACACGCGGTTTGAACGAACCATAAAATCTTTCCAATGGCCGTGAATTTAACAATTCCACATTTCAAAAATTTTGCAAAAATAATGTCATGGTCTTTCGTTTTTCGTGTCCTCACATGTCCCCTCAAAATGGCAAAGTCGAGCATATCATCCGTACAATAAATAACATGGTCCACACTTTCCTGTTTTATGCCTCTCTTCCTCCCTCCTTTTGGGTTTATGCAGTCAAAATGGTCGAATACGTCCTTAATATTTTACCCACTAGTACCCTTCATAACATGACTCTAACCGAAATCTTGCATCGTCGGATTTCCTCCTATGATCACCTTCGGATATTCAGTTGCCTATGTTATCCTAATCTCACTTCCATCGCCCCTCACAAATTAGTCCCCCGCACCACTCCGTGTGTCTTCTTAGGATTCCCGTCGAATCATAGGGGTTATCTGTGCTTCGACTTGTCCACTCGTAAAATTCACGTCTCTTGTCACGTCACCTTTGATGAGACAACGTTCCCATTTTCGAACATTCAAAAATTTCAAAAAACTGGATTACGATTTTCTAGACGAGTCTGACCTCTCTCCCGTCTCCCTTTGGGAACTGTGTCAGCTAAGCCCCACCGCCTCGTCACACCCACCCTCTGCCACCCACCAAATCTGCCCGTCGGCGTCTCTGCCACCATCGTCAAATATGTCACCGTCACCGCCAATTGCTTCCACTGCCATCAATCGTCCACTACTCTCCACCACTTCACTGGTCGTCGTCCCGTCACCTGTGCCATATTTGCAGTCTCCTCACCAAGCTGAAATCAGTCCATTACCCGACAAACATCCAACCGACCCCATTACCGGTCCCATTCCTCCACTAACTTCATACCCCATTATACCGACAACAGCGACACCACCCAACCCAGATACCAACACCGAAATCGACCCTAAACCCACCAATCATCACTGTTCTGACCCACCAAACCACCACCCTCGACCAACACCCAGTCCCGATACCGAGACCTGCGCAAAACACGTCTCTGCCACCACCCAGTCCCACAAACCACTCAACCCGTGCCTTTACCCAGCCTACACCCTTACACCGTATGGAAATCCGTGCCCAACACGAGATTTTCAAACCCATTGTCCAATTCAACTTGTCCACCCAAACTATTTCACCTATTCTCAAGAACCCAAAATTAGTCAAAATGGACCCGAATTGGAATGCGGTCATGTGTGAGGAGTTTAATGCTTTAACGAAACAATATACTTGGGACTTGGTTCCTTGATCGGAGGGGGTGAATGTGATCCGTTGCATATGGCTTTTTCGTCACAAGTACAGGAACAATGGTGACTTAAGAGAGATATAAGACACGACTTGTGGCAAATGGTACTAACCAACAGGAGGATATTGATTGCGGTGAGACATTCAGTCCGATTGTTAAACCGACTACCAATCGCACAGTTCTAAGCATTGCTATAGGAAAGCACTGGCCGATTCATCAGCTTGATGTGAAAAATGCTTTTCTACATGGGATTTAAGAGAAACTGTTTATCTGCACCAGCCGCCAGGGTTTGTCCATCTTGCAACCTCTCAGTATGTATGTCGTCTCCGTAAGTCAATTTCTGGTTTAAAACAGGCTCCTAGAGCGTTGTATGATCGTTTTGCACAATTCATTATGAGTATTGGGTTTACATGCTGCAGATGTGATACCTCTCTTTTTACTTTCCATAGAGGCCGTGATACTGCTTATCTATTGTTATATGTGGATGATTGTTCTTACTGCCTCCACCACTGTGTTGAAAAACGAGATTATTGCACTGCTTAAATCTGAATTTGCTATGACTGCTTTGGGGAAGTTGAGTTATTTTTTGGGCATCTCAGTGACTAGATTTGCAGACTATATGTTTCTTTGCCAGCGTAAATATGTAGAAGACATCGTGCACAGAGCTAAGATGGACTATTGCAAAATCATATCCACTCTAGTTGATTCTAGATCCAAACTTAGTGCCGTGGATGGTAATCCAGTGACAGATACTACTCTGCATAGGGGTCTTGTAGGTGCACTTCAGTATCTCACGTTCACCAGGCCTGACATTGCTTATGCTGTTCAACAAGTATGCTTATTTATGCATGCCCCCAGGGAGCCTCATTTTATTGCCCTTAAACGTATCATTCGATATGTTAAGGGCACATTTGCTTATGGACTACACCTATACCCCTCCGCACCGAACATGCTATTATCCTACACAGATGCAGATTGGGCAGGCTGTCCGGACACTCGTCTTTCTACATCTGGCTACTATGTGTTTTTGGAAGATAATCTCATATCTTAGTCTGTCAAGCGGCAGGCCACATTATCCCGTTCGAGTGCAGAAGCTGATTATAGAGGAGTTGCTAATGTTGTTGCCAAGATCTGTTGGCTCTGAAACCTTCTTTTGGAGCTTCAGTGTCCTTTACGGAAAACGTCTCTAGTGTACTGTGATAACATATCCGCCATATACCTGTCTCATAATCCGGTTCAGCATCAGCGAACCAAACATATTGATATGGACATCAATTTTGTTCGTGAGAAGGTTGCTCTCGAACATGTTAGAGTATTGCATGTGCCCTCTTCTTATCAGTATGCGGATATCTTCACGAAGGGCCTCCCGAGAGAACTGTTCGTTGCCTTCAGATCCAGTCTCAGCGTTCGGCCTCCTCCCGCTCCGACTGAGGGGGTGTGTGAACGTGTACCCCATAGTTTATAATCCCTACCCATAATTAGAATATATCTCATATATTGTGTAAATATTTAGTGATGTATACTTATGGTAAACTAGGATCCTTCTTGTATTAGGGTTCTACATTGTACACTATATATATTGGTATTAATGAGAAAGACTCTCCAAGGGAGATTAATATCATCTTACATATATGTATATATACATACATATACATATACATATATGTATACATATATATCATGCATTTCCATTTTTTGAATGCTTCACATAGAAGCTTTGTTGATTGGCTGATCTAGCTCCTTAGCAGGTTCATTGGAATTGCTTTTTTTAGGCATACGAATTCATTCATATATATAACGTAACATATATATATAACAACAACATAGCCAGTGAAATCCCACAACGTGGGGTCTGGAGAGCGTAGAGTGTTCGCAGACCTTACCTCTACCTTGGTAGGTGGAGCGGCTGTTTACGAGAGACCCTCGACTGTCTCTCTATATAAAACAAAAAGGGCAGCCCGATGCACTAAGTTTCCGCTGTGCGCGGGGTCCGGGTAAGGGCCGGACCACAAGAGTCTATTGTACGCAGTCTTACCTCACATTTCTGCAAGAGGTTGTTTTCACGGCTTGAACCCATGACCTCCTGGTTTCTATTTTTTGAATGCTTTGTTGATTAGCTGATCTAGCTCCTTAGCAGGTTCATTGGAATCACCTTTTTAGGCTCAGCCCTTGTCTACATACGAATTCATTCATATATATATATATATATATGCGCGCATCTGTGCGGACGCGCGTAACATGTACATTTTTATGTATGTGTGTGTATAGATATTTATGTATGTTGTATGTGTATGTATATACATAAATATATATGTACATGTGTGTGTCTCTCTCCCTCTGTGCATATATATATATATATATGTATGTATTATGTATGTGTACATGTATGTATATGTAAAAAATACACCTCACCCATTTGGGATCCATGTTTATTCAGTTTTATTTGAAGATTACAGATTCCTTTTATTTCTGCTATTGCCTTTATTATCTGATGGTTCTTGGTTTACTTTTCTGCTGCCAAAATGTGGAAGAAAGTGATTTTTTTTCTTCTCGAGTCCAGAATTTTGGTTACTTGCATCCACATTTAATCATGTTTTTCATCGCAACCAAGTGGCTAAGCATGCTCCTTCATTATGTAGGAATAAGGGAATACTGTTTGTTGCTATAGATCAGAGCAGACCCCTTTCAGATCAAGGTCCTTTTGACATTGTGCTCCACAAGGTTAGTTCATTGTACTACCTTTGATGTTCCTTATTATTTTACCTATATATAATTTTTCGTGCTCTTCTTCTCTTGCAGTTGTCAGGAAGCAAGTGGAGCCGTATTCTTGAGGTTAGTTCATATGAAAAGCTTTCTTTGTCTGCTTATGTAGTATGAATCACGTAGATAACTATTGATGTGTTATTGCGACAAATATGTACTCCCCCTGTCCCAATTCATGTGATTATTTCCTTTTTAGTCCGTCGGCTCAGTCCCAAAAAGAATGTACACCGTTCTATATTTAGTAACAATTTAACTTTGAACTTCCCATTTTACCCTTAATGAGATGATTTATAGGCACACAAATATCTATGAATTGTTTTAGGCCACAATTTTGAAAAGTCTTTCTTTCATTCTTCAACTCCATTTCTCTTTGAAAAGTTTTTACCGAAGTTCAGTTAATTGTCATTTATGGCTAGTTAACTTTCTTTCATCTGCTTTCTCTGTTAAAGCCTCCTCTCAGTTTAGTCTAAAGGAGTACGTATGGAAAATCCCTGTGTTTCTTATCCTAAACACTTCATCTTTTATGGACAGGATTATAGGCAAACACATCCACATGTCGCGGTCCTTGATCCTCCAGATGCCATACAGCATGTATATAATCGTCAATACATGCTTGAAGATGTCGCAGACCTAAACTTGTCAAATAGCTATGGTAATTTTTCCGCTTTTGTTCTATGATAAGCGAGAGCTTCTTTTATGAACTTATGGTTAGCTATATACAATTACTTGTTATTCTGAAAAGGGGAGTCTGTTTATTAGTTGTGAAATGCTGAAACGATGAGTAACATGCTTTTAACTGCATGACAGGCAAAGTAGGCGTTCCCAGACAATTGGTTATAGAGAAAGATCCTTCGTCTATCTCAGATGCAGTGGATAAAGCTGGTCTTTCACTACCTCTTGGTATGTATATCTTTATTGAGATAATTACAGTCCAACGCCTTTCGGTGATTTAATTTACAAAATAGCCAGCAAATGTATAAGGTTATGTATATTTAAGTATAAATGTATGTATAATATACATATTGTATACATATATACATATAATATACATGATCAGTGTATATGTTTTGTATATTTTGGCTAGCACCTGTGATTAATTTGGCCAGACAGGCCAAAAATGAAAAGGCCTATCTTTATTTAGTTGTTGCATACTTTGGATTAATCGACTGATCTATAACCATCTTCTGAATTTTCACAACTCTGATAACCTCTTATCGCGATAAAAAGTAGGGCTAGCCATCAGATCTTTTCTTGCATGGATGCAAGTCTGAATAAAATGGTAGGCAATAGAGGGATAGACTAATTGTTTTTGTGGCTGTTTTTTTTCCTGCTGAATGGAGTTGTTTTTGTGTTCTCAGTTGCGAAGCCTTTGGTTGCAAAGTCACATGAGTTGTCTCTGGCGTACGATATGGTCTCTCTTCAGAAGCTTGAACCCCCGCTTGTTCTGCAGGAGTTTATCAATCATGGTATGTATTTCATTTACAGATTAAATTTGTATTTTTTTCATGTGTAGTTTTGATTGAATTGGTGAGGTGGTGATACTTTTAATTTTGTGGATGTAGGAGGTGTACTCTTTAAGGTTTTTATTGTTGGGGAAGCCGTTAAGGTTGTCAGGCGTTTCAGTTTACCTGATGTTAGCAAACGTGAGCTGTCAAATAGTGCCGGCGTATTCCATTTCCCTAGAGTTTCGTGTGTTGCAGCATCTGCCGAAGAAGCTGATTTAGATCCTTGTGTTGGTGGTAAGCCAACTTTTCTATATGAATTTGTTTACATTATTGTACATACTGGAATGTATCAAGCAGGCTTTGATGTATACACCTATAGTTATATAATTTTTTTAATGACTGGTGTCCGGGCCAGCTTGCGCGCACCTCAACTAATTCCACGGGATACCTACCACCTCCCACCTGCAACAGGTATTAGGTAACTCTGTCCACCCAAGGCTAGAACATATGAGAAGAAATCACCTAGGGTTTTTGTCTGCTGGGATTTGAACCTGAGATCTCATGGTTCTCAACCCACTTGATTGACCACTAGGCCACATTCTTGTGCTAGACACTTAAAGATATGACCTACTCTTTGTTGGATAAATCATAAAAAGTTTCTTAAACATTTGATTCCTTGTTTTCAAACAAGTGGGAAGACTTCAAAGATTCTTCATCCATTTAATAAAATTGTCATCTACTTTTTTGGCGGTAGATTGTCAAGCTTAAGCAAAATTGTGATTGATTAAGGCTATCGATACTGTTCATCAAGTCCAAGTTTAATCTCCTGAAGTTTAATCTGTCCTAGTCTTCTCACTATCAACTTTTTTCACTATCAACTTGAACAGGTTGACTTAGCTTTGAAAGCTAACATGAGTATCAGTCTCTGCATACTTGCGCAATTTTCCCTTAAGCTGATCAAACTGTTGGTCGCTCTAGTCACCTTGATCTTGTCGACTAAATTAAATTGGAGAATTGTTATATCGCACTTGATGAACTCCTCAATAGCTCCGCCCCTAGATCAAATTTTTTAGTCCCGTAGTTTCCTAACAATTGGAAGAATTAAGATTTATATAGGTGATAACAATAAGTTTACGTTTAACTTAATTCTTGTGCTTTCTAGGAGACTTTTAGTCATGCCAGGGATTCTCATACCAATAGAAACTTATAGAGACCTCCTAGTACTTTCTATTTTTATTTTATCTTGTATAATAGGCCTGAGATGAGATTGAGCTACGTGGTCAGTGAGGATTCATATTAGCAAACCCCATTAATCTGCTATTTTACCTTTGGTCATAACTAGGCTTTTCTTAGTCTGAACACCTTAATTTACTGTGGTATTGCATGTTGTGGGGTGCTTTTATAACCAGTATGGTGTTAACTTGATTCATATTTATCCTCTGCAGAACTTCCTCCACGACCATTACTTGAGAGGCTTGCTAGGGAACTTCGTCGTAGACTGGTATTTTCTGTTCATTTTCTCTCTTTTCCTTAAAGAATTATGACTGAAAGGAAAAGGCTATGATGGCTACATGCTCTGTCTTCTTGTCTTAATTTGTTATTTTAAAGTTATATTACAATGTGTCGTGCAGGGTCTTAGGCTCTTCAACTTGGATATAATCAGAGAGAACGGGACCAAAGATAGCTATTACGTTATAGATATCAACTACTTTCCTGGTAAGATAAGCCTTCATCAATAGATGTATCTTTTCCCGGCTTATACCGGTTTAGTTTGATTTCTTTGTTTCCTTCTCCTATGATTATGAACTTCTTTTGCTATATAAACTTCAGGGTATGGGAAAATGCCGGAATATGAGCACATATTTACAGATTTTCTCCTGAGCTTGATGAAGCAGAAATAATAAGCTTGTCCTCCCGTTATATATCTATATATATATAACTTGTATATAGAGGAGAAGAGGATATCATCCAGTCTGTACAAAGCAGGAGAGAACTTACATGAGTGCGATGACTAAAAGATATTAGAAGACGCGGGCGGAGAAGCACAACAGAAGTTCCAACAAATGTCTGAAATGACTTCTGGCTGAAGTTCACAGTACACAATTCTAGCTACAAATCCTGGGCTCCAGTTTTTGTTTCTTTATTCAAAATATTTGGTCATTTTATTCTTTCTTTGGGTGGTTACGAAAGGAGAAAGATCCCCTTAGTTGATAGTGGATTGAGGAAGTTGAGTCCCTGGTAAATATTTTCTGGAAAGTAAATGTGCCTGTATCTAAAGTACCTAAATTTTTGCAGCCACCTTGTATAAATGCCTTTCTTTGATGGGAAAATGCATCGACCCTTTTTGCTCTTTTACATCTTTTTTTGAGAACTTAAAAATTTCTGATCCGAGCATCTATCGGAAATAAATTTTCAATCCCACAAAAAGTTTGAGGTACGGTTTGTGTACATCCTATCTTCTTCAAATCTCATTTTGTGTAATATACCGGGTATGTTGTTAAAAATTTCTGATCCTTATAAGAGAATAATAATAAGATTTGCTTAAGCAAGGTAATAGCTTCTATTTTCCATTATTGGGTCGACGTCCTGTGACTCAAACCACTCTTAAGTAGCATGTCTTTTAGCAGGTATGCTGCTACGCGAGCGAGGGAGCCAATGTACGACAAATCTTGGACGAGAATTCGCTCTTTTTGATCCCTTGTTGACCAACGATGGTTGCACTGAGACTAAAAACATCAACAGAACGCTCTCTTATCCCCGTTGACTAGCTAGTGTGCAATGATAACATGGAAAAGATTATAAAGTTCAAATCCTTATTCTGTCTATTCTTCCATGTTCACCAACTAAGAGCTGGAATTAGAATTATTACACATTAATTAAACTAAATTTTTTATGTATAGAAGTGTTGATTTTTTTTAGAAATTGATTAATAAAGAAATAGGTTAATAGATTTTTTTTATCTGAGATATTGGTAAATTCAATTTTGATCCTTTGATATGACTCAATGCATTTAATTTTTAATTTATTTAAAATGTGTTGGTTCCTTTATTTAGAAAATATGTTATATTTGGACAAGTAGAAGTATATTTTCCTCTAATATGGAGTAACAATACAAGCTTAACATAGCTCATGAGTAATTAAATGGTTAATAATTTTAGAAATTTGTAAATATTCATAATCCTTACTGGTAGTCGTAGTATTTCTCGTTTAGTTTCTTATCCTTTTATTTCTATGACTATCTACTATCTTTTTATTATTTGTTTAGCGTACTCTTTTGTTGTAGTTCCTTTTTCCTTTTTGACCTGCCTTGTTTTTGCATTATCCTGAGCCGAGGGTCTATCGGAAACAACCTCTCTACCTTTCAAGGTAGGGGTAATGTCTGTGTACACTCTATTCTCCCCAAACTAAACTTGTGGGATTATACTGCCTATGTTATTTTTGTTATTGTAATTGAAAGATGGAATAATTTCCCTTGGAGATTCCTTTCATTATTCACAATATATATAGCTGTACAAAGGTTGATTCCTAATATGGTACGAATCCTAACTTACCTTACAAAGGTTAATTCCTAATACAATTAGAATCCTAAGTTACCTTAAATATACATCTATCATAATCACAAAATATACAGAGAATATTCGCTAATACTCCCCCTCAGACGGAGCGGGAGGAGGCCGAACGCTAAGGCTGGATCGGAAGTCGGTGAAGAGCTGTCGCGGTAGTCCCTTTGTGAAGATGTCTGCATACTGATAAGAGGAAGGCACGTGTAATATTTTGACCTGACCACGGGCAACCTTCTCTCGCACAAAGTGGATATCCATCTCAATATGCTTAGTCCGCTGATGTTGGACCGGATTATGAGACATATAGATGGCAGATATGTTGTCACAATAGACTATAGACGCCTTGCGGAGTGGACACTGGAGCTCTAAAATAAGATTTCGGAAGGGGTCTTGTTTTGGAGTGTGCTAGTTGGTAAAATATTAAGAAGGGATTCTACCATTTTGACAGCATAGACCCAAAAAGGCGGTGGTGGGCAGGCATGAAACAGAAGTGTGCGAACCATGTTATTGATGGTACGTATAATTCTTTCAGCCTTTCTGTTTTGGGAAGAAGTATAGGGACAAGAAAAACGGAAAACCATGCCTTGTTTAGAACAGAAATTATGAAATGCCGAGTTATTGAATTCACGTCCATTATCACATTGGAATGATTTGATAGATTTTTCAAATTGTGTTTTAATGAATTTGTGAAACTCGAGGAATTTTGTAAAAACTTCAGATTTGAATTTCAGTGGGTAAATCCAGACAAAATGTGAAAAATCATCCAAGAATACTAGATAGAATTTATGACCCAAAGAGCTAACAATCGGAGATGTCCACAAATCAGCATGAACAATATCAAAGGGAGAAAAAGTAACACTGTTTGATGACATAAATGGAAGACGAGTATGTTTGCCTAGTGGACAAGAAAAACAGTGTTGGGCAATTTTCCCACCACCGGGTTATTCATCACATAATTCTGCCGGAAAAAGGCAAGGAGAAGGTGTCGAAAACCGACGACGAAAGAGAATTATGGTTAACCCTCGATGCGACAATTCTTTAGTGGAATTATGCCATTATTTCTAGCGATTTGCTGCATACAATCATTGAACTTGAATCGACGGCAATGGAAGCTTGGGATCGCTTACGCGACATATTCCAAGACAATAAAAATTCCCGAGCCCTTACTCTGGAGCAGGAATTCTCCACCACCGACATGGCCGGTTTTTCCAATGCATCTGCATATTGTCAACGACTCAAGGTATTGTCGGATAAACTCAAGAACATCGGCGCGCTGGTAACTAACAATCAGCTTATCTTACAACTAGTGGACGACCTCACCGGTGCATATAGTGGAGTGGGTACGCTCATTCGCCAAAGCAATCCTCTTCCACTATTTTACCAAGTCCGCTATATGCTTATTCTCAAAGAAGCGGATTTTGCTAAGAAGACAACCACCGTGTCAAATTCCGTCTTGATTGCCACTCCGTCCGATGAGAGTTCGTCATAATTTGAAAATTTGCCGCCAAATCATGGCCAGAATGGCCGAAACGGCGATAATGGGAGCAAAAGTTGCGGCTGCGGTGGTGGTAATGGCGGCAACAATCGCAGCGGAGGAGGTGGCAGCGGCTAACAACACTCGCCAGCCTAGTGGCAGTCGAGGGCACCTTGGGGCAGTGGGCCGGCACCATGGGCCTGGAAGTGGCCTTGGGCCTTGCAGCCCTTCCCTATCCTGTCGGCGGTAATTGGGCCAGGCCCAGTTCCCAACTAGCAACCACAGAAGGCCCAGCAGCAGCAGCTAGGACTTCTTGGGCCATTGTCGAGCCAGTGGCAGCAGGCCCACTAAGCAGTGGCGACCATGACATATATTGAGGCCGCGATGCACACTCTTGGGCTTACTTCGCTCGACGCAAATTGGTACATGGACACCGGTGCAACGTCTCACATGACGTCTTCACAAGGTAATCTCTCGTTCTATTTTAGTTTGAGCAATAATTGTGGTATAATTGTCACAAATGGTCATTCAATTCTAATTCGTGGTTCTGGTACTACAAACTTGTCTCCCCCGAACCCACCGTTAATTTTGAAAAATGTCCTTCACGCACCTCATTTAATTAAAAACTTGATTTCAATTAAAAATTTACCATTGATAATTGAGTTTCTGTTGAATTTGATCCTTTTGGGTTTTTCGTAATAGATTTTCGGACTGGATGCGTCTAGTGAGATGTGATAGTCGGGGCGAGCTTTATCCAACCACCACAACCACACATCAAGCCAATTTACCATCCACTTTTGCAGCTTTAGCTCCTTCCTTATGGCATGAACATTTGGGTCATCCGGGAACACCTATTTTTGCTTCCCTTAAACAAAATAAATTTATTAAGTGTACTAGACCTCGTAGTTCTCATGTTTGTCACTCATGTTCTCTTGGAAAATATGTTAAGTTGCCTTTTGTTGCTTCTAATTCTCGTAATGTTATGCCTTTTGATATTATTCATAGTAATATTTGGACATCTCCCGTTTTGAGCTCTTCGAGACATTGATATTATCTTCTGTTGTTGGATGAGCACTCTAATTTTTGTCGACATTTCCTTTGTCTAAAAAGTCATAAGTTTTTTCCACATTTCTTTCCTTTAGAGCATACATCTGCACTCAATTTGAACGGGATATTAAAAATATTCAATGTGACAATGGTAGAGAATTTGATAATGAGCCTTTTTGGGATTTTTGCAAAACTAATGGTTTGTCGTTTCGTCTCTCCTGTCCACATACATCATCTCAAAATGGAAAAGCAGAAAGAAAATTTTGAACCATTAACAATATTGTTAGAACTTTCCCATGCATCTCTACCACCATCATTTTCGCATCATGCGTTACAAATGGCAACCTATATTTTGAGCATACGAATCCCCACTTAAGATTTTATACCTAAGGGACCCATCATATTCTCATTTACAGGTTTTGGGTGCTTATGCTATCCTCTCTTTTCTTCTACTACCATCAATAAACTTCAACCCTAGTCCACTCCGTATTTTTTTTGGGATATCCGTCAAATCATTATGATTACAATATTTTGACTTATCCTCTAATAAAATCATCGTAAATCGTCACGTAATTTTTTATGAAACAAATTTTCCTTTTGCCAAATTACATTATTCCGGGCCTCCTACTTATGAATTTCTTGACGATAGCATACCCCCGTATTTGATCCATAAATTAGCCTCCCAAATAAGCCCAACATGTCCTGGTGTCTCAGCCCGATTACCGAGCCCTGCGGATGCTGGACCAGCTAATCTCTCGCTGGCAGCCCACTGCTGAGAGGCCTAGTGGCGGGCGGTCCACTGGGTCTCGGCCCAGGCAGTCCACTATCCCCTAGCCCACTGCCCGACAGTCCAGTCACTACCAGCCCACTGCCGGGCAGTCTGCTAGTCTCGTCCGACCCGACTCTAATTCCGGCCCAACGGCCTGTCACTCGTAGTCAACACTGGATTTTTAAGCCAAACAAAAAATATGGTCTTCACACCCATGTTACACGGTCATCGTTGCCCCGTAATCCTGTGTCTGCCCTTACTGACCCGGATTGAAAATGACTATAGATGATGAATTTAATGCTCTTATTAATAATAGGACGTGAGATTTAGTGCTCCGTCCCCTTGATGTTAATGTGATTCGGTCTATGTGGATTTGTAGTCATAAAGAAAAATCTGATGGAACATTTGAGAGGCACAAAACCCGTCTTGTAGGTGATGGGAAAACTCAACTGGTTGGTGTGGATTGTTGTGAGACTTTCAGCCCGGTGGTCAAACCGGCAACTATTAGAACAGTCCTCAGTCTGGCTATTTCGATGGCATGGCCGCTTCATCAGCTTGATGTCAAAAATGCCTTCATATATGGTGACCTCAATGAAACAATATACATGTATCAACTCATGGGTTACAGAGATCCTACTTATCCTAATCATGTGTGCCTGATAAAGAAATCATTGTATGAGCTCAAACAAGCTCCTAGGGCCTAGTACAAGAGGTTTGCAGATTGTGTTTCACATATTGGGTTTTGTAACAACATGTCTGATCATTCTCTATTCATATACCGTCAGGATAATTATATTGCTTATATTCTTTTGTATGTGGATAATATTATATTAATTGCCTCATCTGATGCTCTTCGCAAGTCTATCATGTCACTGCTTGATTCTGAGTTTGCAATGAAGGATCTAGGGCTACTGAGTTACTTCTTAGGGATAGCTGTGACATGTCATGCAGTTGGTTTATTTTTATCCCAAAAGAAGTATGCTGCAGAGATTATTAAACGAGCAGACATGTCATCGTGTAGGTCATCATCTACTCCGATTGATATTAAACGAAAGTTGAGTGCTTCGTCCAGTAAGCCATATGCCGATCCATCACATTATCGCAGCCTTGCAGGGCCCCTGTAGTATCTCACATTCACAAGGCCCGACATCTCTTATGATGTACAACATGTTTGTCTATTCATGCATAACCCAATGGAGGATCACATGCATGCTCTCAAACGCATTATGCGTTATATTCAGGGTACTCTCGATTATGACTTGCATTTATATCCGTCTTCGATAACCATTTTTATTTCATACACAAATGTCGATTGGGGTGGTTGTTCGGATATCAAGCGCTCCACGTCTGGTTATTGTGTATTTTTTGGTGATAATCTGGTCTCTTGGTCCTCAAAACGGCAAGCAACCTTGTCCAGATTCAATGCCAAAAGTAGAATACCGAGGAGTTGTCAATGTGGTGTCTGAATCTTGTTGGTTACAGAACCTTCTCTTAGAGCTCCACTGTCCGGTTCCGAAGGCGATATTGATTTATTCATTTATTGTGATAATGTTAATGCAATTTATCTCTCAGGGAATCCGGTTCATCACCAACACACTAAGCATATTGAGCTGGATTTCACTTTGTTCGCGAAGAGGTTGCTCGTGGACAAGTACGCGTCTTACATGTCCCGCCACATTATCAGATTGCCGAGATATTTACAAAATGTCTTTCGCTGGTTTTATTTGAAGACTTTCGGGATCGTCTCAGCATACGCCGACCTCCCGCTTCGACTGCAGGGGTGTAATAGAATATTATTTTCATAATAATTGTACATCTCCTATATTGGGTAGAATTAGATTCCTCTTGTAATTAGGATTGTTTAGTTATCTAATTTGTATCAAAGTATATTATTGTAACACTATATATATTGTAAATCATTGATGAATAAAATCAAGAAAAAATATTTCTTACGGTATTAGCCTTAATGAAATAATATTACATGTAAATTAGAATGGAGGGAGTGAATAATTTATTTTCAATTGTGTAAACCTGGGACATTTAAAAGAAAAAGCAAAAAAAGAGGAAGAAAAGAAAGAATAGAATGGTCAGTTAGGTACTAGAAGAAGTTGGTGCAAGGTTTTGTCCAGATTTTGACCAAGATAAATTGAAGACATCAAGAAAACAAATTTTTTTTTTTTTTTTTTAAAAACACAACATTTGTTCTTTAGATTGGTTAGTGCATTTCTCAAAGATTTCACTTGCACAGATTTCTCGGTGAGCAGAAGAAGAAGAAAAGACAATCTATACACAAATGAAACGACTATCTGCTAGTAGCTTTGCATATGGACTCTGTTTTTTTTTTTTTTTTTTAAAAATGAAACTGATGGTGTACTGTTCTTGCTCTGTCCAATCAGATTTATAGAAAATTATGATATTGGTTAACTAATTGTTGATTTGGAATTTTGTTGCATAAGATGTACGATTAGTTTTTGCTATTTGGGCCTTGGATCAAAGTAGAACTGAGAAGCCACCTATGATCACTGCTAACAGTTTTTATTCTCAGGTGCCAATGGGGATTTTTTGTGCATTTGCTGATTTGGGGTTTTATCAAGAACTTTAATTTTTCTTGTTGGTCTACCACCATCTTAACCAAAAATGAAAAAGTGAAAACTTGGAAAAATATTTAAGTAAATAAAAGTGTATTCTCTCTAATATATTAAGTTTTTAGATAAGATGATCACACACTTTAATATGATATCAGAGTATATAGAGATCGTGTGACTGGGATCGAATCTCACTATCACCCATTATCAAAAAGAATTTCTACGTGTTTGGCTTATGAAAAGGGTATTAAGCCCGCACCTGAAGAGGCGTGGTGAGAATATAATTAAGTAAATAAAAGTGTGCTTTGTCTAATAATTTTAAGATAATGGTAATGTAACAATTTCTACGTGTTTGATCCATGAAAAAAGAATCATGTCTGGACTTGAGGAGACATGTTTAGATGAGATGATCATACACTTCAACAAATATTTTGGGCTATTCTTCTTTCATGTATTATTAATTATTATATTTTGGTAGTTGTGGAAGCAATTTTGATTGAATCCTTTTGTTTAAAGAGAGATTAATTGCTGAGTAACAAAACATATTTGGAAGAGAAAATTAGGATAAGTAGAATCTATAGTTGTGATGCAAGGATATCTGACATTCGAGTATTTAATTCTGAAGAAATTTACTACGACTTGAATCTCAAAAAGATAATAATATCCGAAACTGTAAAATATGCCTTGAAAACAATGAACATATGCAAATTGTCCCCAAAATCTGGATTAGAACAAGCAAATATAGGCGCTATGTGTGTATTAGAAAAACATACGTATAAGATGATTTAGAAGCAGACATGGTTTTTATTCATGTAGTTTGTTTGATTTGACCTGGGAGCAACGTCTTTGCTCTTCTACTATTGTTACTGATATTGAATATATTTTCATATATTCACCGTATATTTTGCAAATATTCTGTAATTAATATTTTTATATAATTATGTAAAGTAGATATCCTCATTCTATTATGATTACAATTGTACACACTATATATATATATATATATATATTAATGAGAGGACTCCACTAAAGAGAGATTTACACTATTCTACATGATATCAAGAGCCAAAAAATCTCTCATTACCCTAAATCCTATACTTGCCCCCCTATTCTTTCTCTTTCCGACGCCAAAACCATAGTATAAACCGCTGATATACACCTTGTATACGGCTGATATACCCTAACCGCCGATATACAATTCGTATACGACTGATATACCGCCGCACTAACCCCCTCTCTTTATTTACTTGGTTCCGGAAGCCATCATGGCGTCACCCGCGGCCCACATAGCTTCTCCCGCTTCCTCTTCCTCAACCCCCGACGTCACAAATCCTCCTCCCTCTTCCACCCCCAATATCTTTCATCCGGCTTTCGCCGTAAACAATATCAAGAACTTCATCTCGTTAAATCTTGATCAAGAGAATTGATAATAAGCGTCATAGGTTGAACTCTTCCAAATACAACGTGCTTGATCACATTGATACCATCTATCCCCGCCCATGCGACGTCGACAACACGACGTGAAAACGGCTTGACGCCATCGTCAAGCAGTGGATCTATGGCACTATCTTCGAGGATTTGCTTTATACTATTATGAAGACCGGAGCTTCGGCTCACGAGTTATGGACAAGGTTGGAGGAATTTTTTCAAGACAACAAACATACACGTGTCGTGTATCTTGAGAAGCAATTCAACATCGTCCGTCTTGAAAACTTTGCAAATATGGCCGACTACTGCAAATAATTAAAATTGATTGCCGGCTAATTATCTAACGTGGCTACTCTAATTTTAGACACAAAGATGGTTTTGCAATTGATTAATGGTTTGTCGAAAGGTGAATACGACACATTTGCAACGATGATCCAACAGGTCGATCCCTTACCGAGTTTCAACAAAGCACGGTCCCAATTGCTATTAGAGGAGACGAGACGAGCAAAACAGGACGAACACAATCCCAAAGCGTTGGTGGTTGATGCCCCAGTGACAAACACCACAACCACCGGCCAACCACCATGCTCCGATCACCACCAGCTGTAGAATAACTACGGTGGCGGCAGAGGCAGAGGTCGCGGGGGTGGCCGAGGAGGCAAAGGAAAAGGCCGAGGGGGTCGGGCCAATTCAGCCAGCCATCCACAACAGGCCCAACACCAACACAGTGGGTCGGCCCACTGCCCTGGCAGATGTACGGGAACTGGGCCTATACCCCCAGCAACTTTCCAGCAGCCGCGACCCAACATTTTGGGAGCCCACCCAACGTCACACTCGACGGACCCCAACCATTAGGCCCATTTTTCCGTAGCCCAACAATCCACTATCGACCTCACTCCAACAAATTTGGGCCAGGCTTTCGGCACCTTAAATCTTCAATAGCCCGATGACGCCTGGTATATGGATACGAGCGTCACGTCTCACCTCACTCACAACTCTGGTAATCTTCCTCAAGCGCGTAATTTAAATACTCATCAATTTATTATGATCGAAAATGGTCATCGCATTCTAATTCAAGGGTTTGGCCACACACAAACTCCGTCACCTCACCCCCATTCTCCCTCAAACACGTTCTCTATTCCCCTAACATCATCAAGAACTTAATCTTTGTTAGAAAGTTTGCCATTGATAATTTCGTATCTATTGATTTTGACCCGTTTGATTTTTCTGTGAAGGACCTATGTTCGGGGAAACTTCTTACGAGATGAAATAGTGTGGGGGACCTCTATCCTTTTCTATCCATGTCCGCTGCAAGTGTCAATCCTCCCACCTCTCTAGCTGCAATCTCTCCATCAATGTGACATAGTAGACTTGGACATCTCAGAGCTCATATTTTTTATTTTCTTAGAAACTACAATTTAATTCAATGTAATAAAGGGAACCTTGCCCACAATTGCTACTCTTGTCATCTTTGAAAACATGTTAGACTCTCATTTACGTCATCTTTGAGTGTTACTTTCTCTCATTTTGATATTATTCATGGGGATTTATGAACTTTTCCTATTACTAGAAAATTGTGTCATAAATATTATTTAGTATTATTGGATGATTTTTCTCACTTCCTATGGGTCTATCCGCTCCAATATAAGTCTCAAGTCTATTCCAAGTTTTTTGAATTTCGTACGTATGTCAAAACACAATTTGAAAAGCAATAAAGACGTTTTAATGTGACAATGGTCGTGAGTTTAATAATTTCCTCTTTCACAAATTCTGTGTGGCTAATGGCATGGTGTTTCGATTTTCATGCCCCAATACTTCCCCTCAAAATGGTAAAGCTGAAAGAATTCTCCGCCCCATTAACAATATGATTCATACCCTAATTTTTCATGTGTATCTCCCCCCACCTTTTGGGTATATGCGTTAAAAATGACAAAATACATTCTTAATATACTACCTACAAGTACGCTCTAAAATAGGACCCCCACAGAGATCCCATTCTGTCGGATCCCTACCTATGATCAACTTCGATGTCTATGCTACCCAAATCTTGCCTCCACAGTACCTCACAAATTAGCACCTTGTACCACTCCGTGTGTCTTCTTGGAATTCCTGTTGAACCATAGGGGTACTTATGCTATGACTTGTCTACATGCAAAATCATAGTCTCATGACACCGCGTTCGAGGAGAACGTTTTCCCATTTGCCAACATCCAATAAAATCAAGCCACTGATTACAGATTCCTTAATGACTCGGACACCTCACCTCTAGTCCAAAATGCACTACAATATCCACCACATCCGGCCATACCGCCTCCACCCCCCATCCAATTCGACACCCCCACCTGTCCCGACGACCAGTGCCCCTACCACAATCCCACTGCCTAAAGACAATCCCACCCCACTTCCTCTCCCCCCCATCGAATTTTCCCGGACCCAACCCGCCAACCCCAATACACCATCACCCACCATACACTCCCTAGCCCCACTGTCCTGACACACTGCCCGTCACAACCCAACCCCTATGCCCAACCAGTGACCGTTTCCATGCACTGAATGGAACCCGTGCACAACACGGGATTTTCAAACCAAAAATGCATTTTAACCTATCTACTCAAACTATCTCACCTATTCTTAAAAACCCAAAATTGGCCAAGCTTGACTCGAATTGAAATGCGGCCATGCGTGAGGAGTTTAATGCATTAACACATCAACCACTTGGAATCTTATCCCGAAACCAGAGAGGGTGAATGTGATTCGTTGTATGTGGCTCTATCGTCACAAATTCAGAGACAGTAGTGAGCTTGAAAGCCATAAGGCAAGACTTGTGGCCAATGGTACTGGGCAACATGAGGGAGTTGATTGTGGTGAGACTTTTTGTTTGGTGGTCAAACTAGCCACCATTCACACTATTTTGATCATAGATATGGGGAATAATTGACCTATTCACCAGCTTGATGTAAAAAATGCTTTCTTACATAGGGATTTGAAAGAAACCATTTATATGCATCAACTGTCTGGCTTTGTGCATCCGGAGATTCCTAAGTATGTCTGCCATTTTCGTAAGTCACTATATGGATTAAAACAAGCCCCAATGGCTTGGTATGAGCGGTTTGCTACATACGTCATACAGATCGGGTTCATGTGCAGCAAGAGTGATCATTCACTTTTTATTTTTCATCGAGGTAATGACACAACTTACCTTCTTTTATATGTAGATGATATTGTTCTGACAGCTTCTTCTGATGCACTGAAACACGAGATCATTTCCATGCTCAAGTCCAAATTTGCTATGACAGACTTAGGTAAATTGAGTTATTTTTTGGGAATATCAGTGACCATATCAGTACATGCCATGTTCTTATGTCAGCGTAAGTATGCCGAGGAAATTATTTACAGGGCTAAAATGGCGAACTACATGATCATGCCCACTCATGTCGACTCAAAGTCAAAACTCAGTGCAGATGACGAGGATCCGGTAAGCAATCCCTCTCTTTATAGGAGTCTCACAGGTGCTCTTCAGCATCGCACCTTCACTCAGCCCGACATTGCCTATGATGTTCAGCAGGTGTGCCTGTTCATGCACGCTCCTAGAGAGCCTCACTTTACGAATCTTAAGCGTATCATTCGGTACATTAAGGGCACTCTTGACTATGTACTACATCTATATCCTTCCTCATCGATTATGTTACTATCTTACACGGATGTCGATTAGGCAGGCTGTCCGGACACTTGTTGCTCTACTTTCAGCTATTGTGTATTTTTGGGGGATAACATTATTTCATGGTCTGCCAAACGGTAGTCCACGCTTTTCCGTTCGAGTGCAGAAGCAGAATATCGAGGCGTTGCGAATGTTGTTGTTGAGTTGTGTTGGCTCAAAAATCTCCTTCTTGAGCTTCATTGTCCTTTATGTAAAGCATCTTTGGTTTACTGTGACAACATATCTGCTGTCTACTTGTCTCATAACCCGGTTCAGCATCAGCGAACCAAGCACATTGAGATGGATTTTCACTTTGTTCACGAGAATGTTTCAATGGGTCACGTTAAGGTGTTGTATGTTCCTTCTTCGTATCAATATGCAGATATCTTCACTAAGGGGCTTCCTCGGCAACTGTTCCTTGACTTCCGATCTAGTCTCAGCGTCCGACCTCCTCCTGCTCTGACTGAGGGGGTGTGATAGTGAATATATTTCCATATATTTACCGTATATTCTGTAATTAATATTTTAGTGTAATTATGTAAAGTAGAGATACTTATTCCATTAGGATTATAATTGTACATACTATATATATGGTATTAATGAGAGGACTCCAATAAAAGGATTTACACTATTCTACACATGTCAAACTTGTACTTCATACGGATATCACTTGTACTAATTTCAGTCTTTAAGTCTCATATTTAGTATTATCACCTGAATGAATAAGTTGCACATTGATATCACCATTCTTTTGGAGCTCGTGTGTCAAGAATAACTTTGGTGAAATGTGCTTTTGTCCTATCTCCTTTTCTGAATTCTCCCTTCAATTGAGCAATGCATGTTGTATTATCTTCATATAAGATTGTGGGTATTTCAAACCACATTTACTTCCAAGCTATTCAAATAATCATAACATCAATTGGATTTATTGATATTTCTTCATTTTCTTGAGTTTGCGGCTCATTGATTTCTTCAAGAATATCAGGATTGATCAAATCTTGCATTTCTTTATGAGATTCTTTCTTAGTGTCATCTTGACCATTTATTTTTCTTTTTCTAGGATTCCAATCCTTAGAACCCAATGGTCTATCACGCTTCAGGCGTGCTTTTGGACTCATTTGCTATGACACTAGTAGATGGTCCTACAGGAACATCAATCTGAATTGGGACATTCTCTGTAGGGATATGTGATTCGATAATCCTTTTCAAATTTGTAAATGCGCATGACATTTGATTTGCTATTTTCTGCAAGTGCATAATCTTTTGGACCTCTTGATCACTAATAGAAGCACGTAGATCAAGATGAGACGATGATGAATTTTTCCATAAATTTTTCCTTTTATTTTATTATTCTCTCCCCCTAATTTTGGAAAAAAATTCTCATCAAATCGATAATATGTAATTGATCTTATGTCAATATCTCCGTGTAAGGAAGAACTTATATCATGCTCATAGTTATAGCAAGATAAATAAATGCATCAATTGAACAAATATATGGTACTTCAGGACCAATCTAATTTTCTTATTTCAACTTCTTTTAGCAAGTAGTCTACTACTTTTTAGAAACTCTTCAAAAGCTCCGATAATATTCAAGTTAGCAACATTATGAAATTTTTTGAATATCATAAAGGGATAAGGGTAAACAGATTCATCTTTGTACCATTCATCAATAAATATTTATTAAGGTGATTTCAGTACATCAACCTTAGTTCATTTAATCCATTTATGGATTACAAACAAGTTTTTCAATAACTTGTATATGCTTCAGACATTTTGAATCCTTAAAAAAAATTCATATAATTTTATCACGTGAGCCATATAGACTGAGACAATTTTCATTTAGTATTTAATTTACATGACATCTTCTCATGTCAGGACTGCAGGTCCAGTAAATTTATCAAGATCTTGGTAATTACTCCTACATCAATATGCTTTTAGAGACGTAGAATTCAGATCATCATAATATTATACAATATTGCGCACTATATTGTATCAAATATATCGTCGACGAGATATCATTTTGTATCGGTTTGCAATTAGACACAACTTACTGAGATCTTATCACTTATTTTCAGGTACTTGAACCTCGTACGAGGTTTTGTAAAGTGTTATGTCGTAGGCTCTTCAAGAGCACATTGCCTCCTTATTATGATCATTTGATCCTCTCCTTTTTCAAGTATTATTGCGTTTGAAACCGATTTGTCTACTATGCTTCACACATGATGTAAACCCTGTCCTTCAGGGACATGTAGGAGCATCTTGCAGCTGGAATATGAAATAGTTGGGTCAGCAAATGCTTCTAGCATTTGACTTGAATTATCGTTTGAACGAGGATCATACTAGTGATAATTCACAATATATTTCATAGTTGTTTATTCTCTCTACCTTATGTTAGAAAAACTAACATACATTTTCACCTTCTTTGGGGAATTCATCTGTGTGCATCGTGGTAGATTCATTAATCATATAGCGCACAACAAAAACTATTAGATGAAAATATTAGGTTCCTGATCTTGAACCAATTATGAGGGGAGAATTTATCATAATTTATTGGTCTGAAGCATACAAGTATTGTTGTATGTAATATGTCATATTTCAGATCAACACGTGAAGCTTTGTTCTCATTCGCAATGGTTTAACTATTTTTCAGAGACATTCAACGCTAAACCAGCTTGAATATAAACCAGCATTAACAAGATGAATTATCTTGATTACACAATCTGAAGATTGTGCTCTCAACTCAATTATTTTGAGCAAGCAACTTTGTAAATGTCAAACTGCAGGTTGACAATAAACGTACATGTGACCGTCTTATCAATGCATCTATTTAAGAACAAATATATATGGCTCACGTGAACAAATATATATGGCTCATGAGAACAAGTAAATTAATTCTTGAAGAATCTTCTAGTTCTTCAATATATTCTGAGTACAAACTTAGCACATCAGATTTAAATCAAGACAATCAAAATTGTCACGTCAATTGATAAATTTATTTATATTAGTGAACTTCAAGTTTATCATGTCATGTGCTATTTGTTTTAGTAAACTTCTGATTTACTATAACATGAATTCTATTTTGTACAATAAACTTCTGGTTTATCGTGACATGTGATTTCATCATGCTTATATTTGTGCAATACAATTTGGAGAATAAAAAGGGTAATATTTCAAATACATATTTCTTACCCACTATGATTTTGTAGATATTTAGTCATCCAATCATTTATAGTTTCAATATGATAGTCATTTACTTTAGTAAACTTCGGGTTTACTATAACTTGTGTTTCGATCATAACAACTTTTTACAATTTAGAACGAATGACGTAATATATATAAGCTCTTCAGGAGCCTCTATTTTATTCTCCATAATCACACATATTGTTTGGACACTATTGATATCATGATCTTCTAGATAAATAGTGTCATGATCTTTTAGATAAAAATAGTTAGCTCTTCTGGAGCACTTGATCATTAATTTTGTACAACCAAATATTGCTTAGATACTGCTGATATCATAAAAGAAGTTATAGTTAGACACTGCTGGTGTCATTAAGTAAATAGTAATCAAATGAACATTTAAACACAATACAATTTATAAATAATGAAAAGTAAGTTCTAAACTTTAGTATTTCAGACATATCATTCAGAGAGAATACCATTAACATTCGAATATTTATCATCAAGTGCTACAGTAATCATAATATATCAATGTGGTTATAGTAGATAGTATTCTACACAATTTGTATCCTTTTGCCTTAGAATGATACATAATAAAAAATTTCAAGATGATTTGACGTGCAATAGGTATAAGGGCGAATTCACCCTTTTTCGTTTGAATTTCGGTCTTCACATATTCCAAGGATGCTTGTACACATTCATAATACTTATATACAGATGCACAACCAGTGATGATAGATTCACATATTTTGTAAAGTTAAAAAGGCACCAAAAATTTATACATAGCACATAAGTACGAAGATAGTTATTGTATGCATACATAGCACTAACGTATTAAATGTTGATTTACTATGTCATTTGCATTTTTAATAATGAATCTATTTTGAAAATCATATATACATGCACTGCAAGAAAAAATTAATGTCTAGTACCAACCTTTGTGAGGTCAAGTGATGAAACAGGTGAATTCAATTTTCTGAATACTTTCAAAATAGAAGCACAGTACTTTATGTTAGTTATACCATACACTACAAATCTTTCATCTATTACTTTAATAGAGAGTAAAAGTTAGTCTGTAAAAATCACTAAGTACAACTATAACCGCAGTTTAAAAATCGAGAGAGTGACATACCTCAACAGAGAGAAGGAAATTTTTTTAGCCCGCATACATTTTATGAATGAAATGAGAGCCACCACTAACAAAATTGTTACTTGATAGATCAAATGATAAGAAGGCAGTATACTTCAAACGATGGAATTAGTTGTCTCTTAAGTTTCTACAACTTATTATTCCATAAATATGCCGGTGAGTTCAAATATAAACTTCTTTTAATATGCGACATAAAGAAGTAAATTTTTGAAGTTAAACACTTTTGAAAGTAAAATTCAAAACCTTACTACTTGGGGAGTAAAATTTAAAAGTCTATCACTTCAGGAGTAGATTCAAAGTTCTACTACTTTGGAGTAAATTACAGAGACTTAATGCATCGGGAATAAATTTTGAATTCACTACTTCACGAGTAAATTTCAGATTTACTACTTCAAGAGTAAAATTTAAAGTTTCTACTACTTCGAGAGTAGAGTTCAATGTTCTACTACTTCGGAAGTGAAGTTCAAAGATTTACCACTTCAGGAATAAATTCAAAATTTTACTACTTTTAAAATTCTACTACTTCCGGAGTAGAGTTTAAAATTTGCTACTTCGGGAGCAGATCTCTGAGTTTGCTACTTCGAGAGCAAAATTCTAAGTTTGCTACTTCGGGAGCAAAGCATAAAATATTTAGAATATTATTTCTCAATTATCCTACCTCTTCTGGAGGTGGGTCGTGATATTTTCACAATAAAGAGCACGTCTGTCTTTATAATCTTTACTAATCATCACATTCATCAGGGAATGGATCTGTACTTATAACATTTATCAAAAGTTCTCATTCTTTAGGAATGAAACATATCTCAACGTGCCTTAAACATATCAAGTAATGATAACTTAGAATTTCTTTAAGATCTTGCTACTTCAGGAGCAAATCGAGGCATATATAAGAACATGCCTTAAGCATGCTTAGAATATCTTTTAAGATATTGCTACTTTAGGAGCAAATTGAGGTATTTATATGATATAGAGAATTTTTATCTAACACATCTTTAATAGTAATCATAATATACCTATAAAAATATTACAACTTCTGATGATTATACACACAAATAAATTTTATTATAACAAAACTAATGAAAGGTGATCACTTATGATTTCAACCCAAAAGAAACGAAGGACCAAAGAACCATAAAATTAATTTTCAATAAATTAGGAAATAGACATGAAAATTCCAGCAACAAGATTTCAAGAAATGGAAAAAGGGAGAGGTGTAATATCTATACATGGATAACCACAGTCAGATAGATAGTTATTATGGATAGTTAGTAAACATACATGTTCTTTTGTACATAAATAAACATAATTAAAATACTAGATAATATGATTCTTATCTGGAAATTGCTTTAGTCTTTCCAAAATATCTGCTGAAGATGGCAGAGTCTCATGCCAATAACGTGTTATAAAATGATAGCAATAGCAATATAAGACAAGAGATGTAGACAAAGAAGTAGAGAGGAGGATGATACTTTCTTCTTATTTCAAGTGTATGTTCTTCTTCCTTCAAAGGTGAATAACATCTCAATTTATAGGATGAAACCACCCAATGAATGTTACAAATATTAAGTGTCCAAATCAATAGGTACATGTAACCATCCAATGGAGGTTATAAATATTAAGTGTCCAAATTAATAGTTATATGTAACATACAAAAAGTTAATGAATGTGTATGAACATTCATACCAATAATATGTATTTCATAACATTATTATTGTTGTAATGGAAAGGTGATTTGACAATTGAAAAGATTATTCCACTGTTTACCCTTTTTTTCCAATTCGAGAATGTACACAATTTTTCACCTTTCTCTTTTGAATTAAATATTTTTATACTTCATTCGTCTCAAAAAAATTATCCTAATTTAATTTGGCACAAAATTTAAAAAATAAAGGAAGACTTTTGAAATGTATGGTCCAAAACAAGTTTTAGATATTTGTATGGTTGTAAATCATCTCATAAAGTTAAATTATTTCTAAATATAGAAATGTGTCAATTTTTTTAGGACAAACTAACAAGGAAAGTAGAATAATTTTTTTGGAACAGGAAGTAATACTTCTCTTATCTTATTTTCATCATAATTTCAATTGCTCAAAATCAAAGCTCCCTATAATTTCAACTCTTCTTTCTCATATTTCAATCTCCGAGGGAAGATTTCAGAGAAGCAACAACACATATTGGAATTTAGTCTCAAATTTCTTGAATCAGGTTTCATCATTCCAGCTTTGTAGTTTTATTTTTGTCTTCTATTTGTTATTTTTATTGTTTTTACTTTATAGACATTTTAAATTATTTATTAAAATTTAAATATGTCAATTAGAAAATATGAATTTGACCATTCAAAACTCCAAAAGGAAAAGTTGAAAATTATAATTGATAAAATCTTATATAAGATCAACAATATCTCAAGAGAGATTGAATGAATTGGGTATACTATCGATTGAAAGGATTATAGGAGAAATCGATTATAAAATAACTATTCATAACTTTGCATCTCAAAAAGCTAAAAAAATAGACTCAAAAAAAGATTTTCTTTTCTTTTTTAAAAAATAAATAAAGACTTCATTTTAAAGTTTGACTAAACCGACGTACTAAAGTTAACCTATAAATTAAAGGGCAAAAAGTGCTCGAATTTTAAAAAATAGGAAATAGCAAACATTCCATTTTTGGTTGTGGATTTTACTTTTTAAAGAAAGGAATTAATGTTCAGAATTTGGTTGAAAACAAATTAGAGGTAACAATTTGCTTATGGGACGTTGTAATATTTCTAGACATTGCTAATATCAATATAAGTATTTTCAGTTCTATCCAAGAAAATTATTTGCTTACGTAGTTTGGAAAAAGAAATCTAGATGATCTACTGATTTCTGGCTTCGACATGAAGATTTGACAAGCAATTGAATTTTTGGGTGTGTGATTTTAAATTTGATTTGTGTAGGATATATAATTGCAAATTTTGTTGGAACTACTTATTTAAAACTTGGGTGAATATTGGGATGCTTATGGAAGAGGAATAGAGGGCATTGAGGGAGGATGGTGATGTGGCATGTTATTTGACGTCAATCTCACTAAAATGTTATGTCATGTTGGATATTGTTAATTTATGGTGGAAGGGACATTTTTTGATAATAGGAGTAATTTTATTCTCAAACAGAAGTTAAATATAATTATTATTTAAAATAGAGAGGTTAGTCTGACTCTTTTTCCTATATTTAATAGTTAGCATATGACCAAGCTACACCACTAGTCCCCTATCATCAACCAATCAAAAATTCATAAATAGCTATAGTTTAGATCATAACTATAAAATGTATCAGGCAAAATAACTGTACCAGGTGAGAATTAGCTATATCACCAAAAAAGTTGTATCAGATAAGTATCAGCTCATTTGTATCAGGCAGATCAACGCATACAATATAAACTGAAATTACGCGAATAAGTAGTATCATTGCAGATTGTATCAACACTAATAGTTACGTTTTGTAAATATAGTAACTACATTTCATAATTTTTAAAAATTATAACTACATTTCATAATTTTTTAAAATTATAACTACATTTCATAAATATAGTTATAATACTTAGTACGTCGCATATTTTTCCTTTTTTAAACTATCACCCTTATTTTTAAACAAGTTTGCAACGTGATGTAAATAATAGTGCAGCCAATAATACTATATTACTATAATAACTAATCATGGAGTTACTAACCAAAAAAAAGAAGACGACAAAATACCCCTATTATTTTAATTTATCTTTTATTTGTCTCGTTGCACTGCATAATCTAACTTACTCTCTTGTTTGTCCATTCGCAAAGACAAGGTAAAGAACCTAATCAAAGATCAATAAGATATTGAAAGTAGAATTTGTTTTGTTCACATAATTATTGTGAAGGTGGAAATAAATTAAATAAACAATTAATCTAGCAATTTCGTCCCATAACTTCTTGTTTAACTACAATTATGTGAAGAACAGGACAACTCTTCGATCCTTCTCAATCTGTTTGGATATGTCACTAAAACAAAGTGAAATAATTGTGTCTTTGTTTTCTTTTCCTATTCAAGAAATGGTGGAAATGGACAGATGAAAGCTCCAATGTTGATGAATTCATCATAAGTATATACGAAACAAATCTAGAGTGAATAGTTATTGCTTTATAGTAGTAGTTTAAATAATTTCTTTTGATAGTAACTTGGGATAAAAGGAACCCAAATACGTAATAGTACTCAAGAGTTATGCTGTTAGACTCTATTGTTTACCCCAAAAAAGTTACAGTTGGATTTATAAGTGATTTTAAGGATACGTAGATTGATTTGCAATAGGTGATGATAATTAATTAATAATAATTAAGCAAAAGTAAATAGTAAGTAAGAAAGTAAGCATGTACTGCAGTAAATCAAAGATGAATCTTTCCAGCAAGATTGGTCCGGGCCTTAGCTAAATTGCTTCGGTCTCCAGCCAACAACAAGAGCTAGTGATTATAATTGTAGTAAATAAGATCGTATAAGTGTGAATAATGAGAATTAGATGCCCTTTCAACATGAAGGTTGGACTCATTTTATAGCTAGGAAACAAAGTGTTAATGACCGAGATTTTCTCTCCAATTAAATGCAATAAATGTCAATTAAAGTCTCTTAATGATGGAGGAGTAACAGATGGAGTCATATCCGGAACGGGTATACGTTGGGCGCCTCCGATTCTTCACCCGGTGTCAACTGGCTCGATTGTTATCCGGTCTTGTCTCGACATCCTACCTACCCCAATGTCACTTGCATCCGATGTAGAACTCAACTGCCTCCCTCGAACTCCATACCTTGCCATGTGTCGTGCTGATTCTCATTGTATACAGATAGTCCCCACACTTTCCGAACCAAAGTTTACCGAAGTGACGGGAAGTGGAAATGATTTTTTTGTTGTCTTCTATTGCAAGCTTCTTTTGAAATTACTCTGAAATAGGCGGGAAATGAAACGTTGCCTCTTCTCCAAACTCTGACTCACATCTTATCATTCTGCAAATTCGGACATGTGTCATATTCTGATTGCACCGCCTCGTCGGTTGGTTCACCGAAACATTTCGCAATGATGACTGAAACCCCTATAAAACCTTTCCATTCTCTTCCATTTTTCATTTCTGCAAATTCCTTTCTCAAATCTACGCATCTGTTCTAACTTTTTCCAACTCAAGTCTTCAAATCTTCTTCATCAGGACTAAAACCATCCGTTTTTCTTCAAGACATTCTTCTCCGACACCTTCACCACCGCCAGCCACCGATGACGCTACTAGCGTCGGTGAATCCCCTGAATCTCAGGCTGTCGTCGAACCTAGAGCTTTTGATATGATCCATTCTTCCTTTCGTTTCGATAATGAGTTTGTCGTTCGTGCCGTCACTTCGAAATCAGACCGAGGTAAAAAGGCTAAGAAATATCCAACCTCCATAAGTTCCTCCGTTCTTGACAAAGTCCAGAATGATTGCGGTTGGACTGGTCCATCCGGGATTATTATATCCGACCTAGACAAGGATGTTACCACTTACATGTTTGGGTACTCCAATGTTTACACCTACCCTTTCACCTTCAAGTTTTTCCCTCAAATCGATAACATGATCCTTGAAATGTGCAAGACTAAAACTTGTATCTTGCACAAATTGGTCCGTCCATCTGGAGGGTCGTAGCTTGCCTCCAAATTTTGGCCACTGAGGTCAATAAAATTTTTACCTCGGCTCATCTGATCCGATTATATGTTCCAAGGTTTTTTTTGTGGCGGGATTGTCCAGATCTCAAAATTAGGAAAATTCACCATTCTCTCCAGCATCGATGAGATGGAGACTGAGGTTGGATGGATCATTTTGTCGCGGTTCATACTACTGAAATCATTCCAGCAAGGTTCATGCTTTTCCCAGAGGAATGGAACTTAAATCGTATGTACCAAAAACTCTTCTCTTTACTTTTGTATAATACCTGCAACTTTGATGATTTCCCTAAGTTTTATGTTATCTCCTTCTCGGACGTCCACTAGACTCCGGCCCTTGTCGAGAACCTTCACACATGGGTCAAAAAATCATAAGCACTCATTCGCATAGAGACCGGACATGTAAAATACTTTCCAAAAACTGATGAAAAGCTCAAAGCCATGGTTTGTATCTTTCGAACTATCTTTTTTCACTATCATTTTCCTGCACATTTTAACCACTCCTCTTTTGTTTTAACACCCAGGTTTGCTGAAGGGAACCGTACTCCCGAGGACTAATCGTTCATCCACTACGGTTCTCCCTAGTTCGGTACTTGATCCGGCTGCCTCCACTAGCCGCATCGCCCAAGTACCAAAGAAGAAGAAATCCTCCAAACCTATGAAGTCTCCTTTAGCTACTTCGAAGAGGAAAAGAACTCTAAAAGCGGGTGGCCCTTCCGAGGTTAAGAACACCACCACTACTCCGAAGTGCTACCACACCACCAACTGTCGAATAGATGCCTGTCATCATCTTCGATGCTGACAAAGTAACAGATGAGGACTCGTTGACAAAGAAACAAAGTACTTCAACTCCTCTTCTATTATCGCAACTGCCACCCAGCTTCGGGCAAGAGGAATTTGACTGCCTCTTTGATGAAGCTAGAACCTCTGCAAGCCCGGCTCCACCGATGAACACCTCTGGGTTTGCAAATCTATCAATTCCCCAGAGGCTTTCTAAATCATCTCCCCCCCCCTCCCGAAGAATCATGACACCTTCCGATACAAGATCGTGGAAGTATTTCCGACCCCGAGTGTGTATCTGAAAAAGATAAGGACTGCAACCCTCTATTTGTCCGAAGATATGAACCTTTTATCCCGACCGTTAGGGTTGCAAACTACCTCCAATTTCTGATTTCAGAGTCTGACAAGGAAAAAATGAAAAATGTCTTGTGGCAATGCCTCTTCAACGAAGGCATGTACGTATCCAACCGGGTATATCTTTAAAACCTTTTTTGACTTGAATTTACACTTGTCTTTTTCTTATAACACAGTTTAACTCGAGCTCAGCTCATGTTTTTGCAGTCATCTATTTTGGTCGGGGAAGGTTTCCTCCGATGCCTCGAGGAAAACAAAGACCTTAAAAGCCAAATGGATGCCCAAGAAAAAACGATTCGGCATCTCAAAGGAGTCCTTCAGCAAAAAGACGCTCAACTGCGGCGGGCTGGTGATTTGCCCGTTGTTAGAGCTGAATTGGACTGGATTAGGGGTGACTACCTCTGGGACATGAATGATCTCGAACTCACCCAAGAGGAAAATAAGTCTTTGGACAATGAGAATGATAGTCTCTTCCACGATGTCCAGGCCCTCACCCAAGAACTCGAAGAGCAGGAAGAGGTCTGACACTATCAAGTATAGAAGGAAGGCTTCCTTAACACGGAGATCGATCGCCTCACCACCGAGCTCACCATACTTGATGTGGAGAGAACCGCCGAGCAGGCTGCTATAAAGTAGAACATTGAATGAGACTTGAAAATGTCTCAAGGTCAAGTCTGCTAACAAACTCTGACCATCGAAGAGCTTAGAGCCGAGCTCGAAGCCTCTTCCTAGGGGAACGCTGAGATTTTGACCTAACTGAACTAAGCATTGGCTGAATGAGATCAGGCTCTTGTCGATGTGGAGGCTGAAGTGGCCCGGACAGTGCTGAAAACTGATTACATAATCTGAAATGTCTGGAGGTTTACTTTGGAGCAGGCTCAGGATGGGATCCCGAAGTTGGGTGAAAAGATTGTTGAGGCAAAAGACCTTGAGCTTAGAGCCATCTGGAAGCTGAATGGTGATAGCTCTAAAGAATACCCCGAGGGCTCCGAGTTCGAATCCAACCAATCTTCAGGCTTTCATGCCTTTGTGTTTTTCCCTTTCTTTTCCTTGTATTTTTTTGGCACTGGCCATTTTTCGGCCCCACTTATGAATATATATCAAACCCCTTTTTATTATGATGGAAACTTTCCTACTGTTTGTTTACGTTATTGCTTTCTTGTTTTCAATAACTTAACAAAATAAATGTAGTCCAATTTCGAGCTAATTGCCTCCGACTTCGGAGTTGCACTCAAAAAAACCATCACTTAGTTTGCTTTGATACGGGTAAAAGTTCTCCCTGTCTTAAAAATGACTTAATCAATTTTGAGATACAAACTTTTACTTTTGTTTGCTTCAAACTGGGCAAAAATCTTTCAGGTGTTAGGTCATTTAATGACTAAGTATAAGGACCTTATTTTTATACTTATGAATAAGACGTCTTTTTTTCATTTTTGGCATGAATGTTGGAATTTTATTTATTCTCAACTTTTCTTAAACAATTCAAGTGTCTTTAAAATAGACTGGATTCATTTGATCCGGTACCTTAGAAGATACTTTAGAACATTATTCATTTTATTCCAGATGCTTTTATTGATGACAGTCCCTAGTTAAGGACTTAACAATTTGTTAGCTCGTAAGCTTACGATTTTATCAACTATCTGGGGAAATACTGGTGAAAGGGAAATGCGAAAGTAAACTTTTGAGACAAACTTTGAATAAAGCGCAATTTCATTTATGCTTTGCTTCGGACGAACAACCGGGCAAGATTCTTTCGATATTTTTACTTTTACATGACTTTTTTTAAACATTAACACTAATTGGATAAGATTCATTCGATCTTTAATCCTTACAAAACTGTTGAACTAAAAATACAAAAAACTTCGAATTCCTTGAACCTGATCGATCTTATCAGAGCATCCAAGGGTATGACAATCCCTTAGTGTTTGTGTTTAAAGCATGAGAACTTAAACACTACTTGCTTTCCACTGCTGGTCAATCCCCAATGCTTTTGTCCGATTCTCATTCATTTAGTAACACGCTTTACATTATTGCCTCATTAAAAACCTTGCTGGAAAAACCCTTTTCGGGATAAAAATTGTGTTAAGGAAAAAAGAGTGCAACATGTGTTTTTATACCTAATTCAAATTCTCCGGTCTTTTTCTTATAACTCCGATTTTTTCTCTGCAAAAGTTAATAGCTCCAAAACAAATAAAGTTCAAATAATTAACCTAACACATACCTTAGCAATAATATCGCTTCAAGTGACTAATTTTCCAATTGTTCGGAAACTTTTGTCCATCTTTGGCTTTCAATTGGTATTCATCTTTACCAATTATTCCTAACACTTTGTAGGGTCCCTCCCAGTTCGGTCCCAACTTTCATTCATTGAGATTTTTGGTGTTGAGTGTCACTTTTCGTAGAACCAAGTCCCCTACTTAAAAGTGCCTAAGATTGGTCCGCCAGTTGTAGTATCTTTCCATCATTTGCTTCTGAGCCACTAACCATAGCAATGCTAGCTCACAGTACTCATCTGTTAAGTCAATGAATCGTTTGAAGGGGAACCCTACCTTCTCTGATCCATTCGACACGTGCAATTTCTTTTCCGTCGATACTCCCCGCAATTTGTATTTGCATTCCTTTTGTATCTGCTTGTTCTGTTAATTCAATAGCTTTTTTCATTGCTTTTCGAAATGAAACTCTATTCTTTAATTGTCCAGCTATAAATTCTGCAAGAATATTAGGGTTTCCATAAGGTTTTGCAATTCTTGTGACAGCAATGTTCAGTTTTCGGTTTACACAATTAAATTCTTTTTGTAAGGTCATTTGTAATTTTATAGCTTCGTTATTTGACTCTTCGGTTGCACGACTGAACCTTAAGTTTGGTTCTCCGACTTCCACCGGAATCAATGCTTCTGCATCGTAAACCAAATAGAACGGTATTTCCCCGGTGCTAGATTTTTGTGTCGTTCTGTATGCCCACAACACCTCCGGTCGAATTTCTCTCCACTTGCCTTTTGACTCTTTTAGTCTTTTCCTCAAGTTCTAAATGATTATTTTGTTTGTTGACTCTGCATGCCTATTTGCACTTGGGTGATACGGAGTCTACACTATGCTCTTAATTTTTAACCCCTCAAGAAAATCTATGACTTTCTTTCCAACGAACTGACGACCGTTGTCACAAGTAATCTCCTTCGAGATGCCGAACCAACAAATGATGTGATCTCAAATAAAATCGATGACTTCTTTTCTCTAACCTTCTTAAAGGCCTTTACTTTTACCCACTTAGAATAATAGTCAATCATAAATAAAATAAAGCGTACCTTTCTGAGTATTCATGGGAGTGGTCCCATAATATCCATTCCCTATTTCATGAATGACCATGGTGACAAGACCGGATGCATCAATTTTGTCGGTTGGTGAATCATGGGTGTGTGCCATTGGCATTCATCATATTTCTAAACAAAGTTCTTGGCGTCTTCCTCCATCTGAGACCAATAATACTCAGCCCTAATCAGCTTCTGAACCATTAACTCCGCACCTGAGTGATTGCCACAAGTCCCCTCGTGAACCTCGCGCATCACATAATCCGTTTCTCCGGGACCTAGGCACCTTGATAAAGGATCGTAAAAGGACCTTTGGTACAACTAGACATCAACCATGCAATACCTAGCTGCCTTCGTACGTAGGGCCCTTGACTCATTCGGATCACCAGGCAACTTCCCATCTCGAAGGTCATCAATGAATTTATTCCGCCAGTCCCAAGTCAAACTCGTGGTATTCATTTCGGCATAGCCACCATTAATCGTAGAGTTTATCAACTGCACCACTATACCAGAGTTAAATTCCTCAGCTTCCACAGATGACCCCAAATTTGCCAATTCATCAGCTTCATTATTTTGCTCTCGTTAAACATGTTTCATGGTCTATTCCTTGAACCAATGTAATAATACTTGAATTTTTTCTAAGTATTTCTGCATTCTCTCTTTTTTCACCTCGAACACGCCGTTCACTTGATTGACAACCAGAAGCGAGTCACACTTTGCTTTGATGACCTCTGCTCCCAAACTTCTTGCCAATTCTAGACCTACAATCATAGCCTCATACTCAGCTTCATTGTTTGTCAATTTCACAGTTCTTATCGACTACCTAATAACATCCCCCCATGTGTTTTCAATACCACCCCTAATCTAGACCCTTTTATACTCCATGTTTATAGGTAGCCGTAAGTGCAATTTTGCAATCATAGCCATTCTTGGTTTATACTCTATGTCATATCCACTAATTTCTATTTCCTACTTGACTAACTTACTGGATAGTTCTAGTTTATGCATTACATTCTTTAGTGGATAAGTTGTTACTACATATATAGCATGACATTGAAAGTACGGTCTCCATTTTCTAGCAGTCGTTATCAATGCTAATGCCAATTTTTCTAAGTGAGGATACCAAGTTTCTGCACTAGCTAGTGTTCTACTTACATAATAAATAGGAAATTGTGTACCTTTCTCTTCTCGAACCAAAATTGCACTTACAACTACTTCGGATACTGCTAGATACAAGAACAGTTGTTCATCCGCCTTCGGTTTATGCAGCAGTGGCGGACTAGACAAGTACTTCTTCAAATCCCTCAACGCTTGTTGACATTCCGGAGTCCACTTGAAATCATTCTTCCTTTTTAACAAAGAAAAGAATCTATGACTTTTCTCCGAAGACCGAGAGTTATATCTTCAAGAACCTCATGAATTTCCTCGATAGCCTTGATCTTATTCGGATTGATCTTGATTCCTCGATTCGAGACCAAGAAACCCAGAAAATTGCCAGAATCAACTCCAAAAGCGCACTTCTCCGGATTCAATTTCATGTTGTACTTTCGGAGTATGTGAAATATTTTCAACAAATGCTTTAAATGGCCCTCTGTCTCCGTGGACTTAACTAACATATCATCAATATAAACTTCCATTATGTTACCTATTTGGTCCTCGTACATGTGATTAACTAGGCGTTGGTATATTGCTCCGGTATTTTTTAAATCAAATTGCATCACGTTATAACAGTAAGTCTCATGTCTAGTTATAAAAGAATTTTTCTCTTGATCCTCGAATTCATCCTGATTTAGTTGTATCCGGAGTAAGCGTCAAGAAAACTTAGCATCTGGTGAGCTGTCGTAGCATCGATCATCCGATCGATGTGCGATAAGGAAGAAGAATCTTTCAGACAAGCTTTATTCAAATCCTTAAAATCTATGCACATTCTCAGTTTATTACCTTTTTAGGCAGAATAACTATGTTTGCTAGCCAATTCGGATATTATACTTCACGGATTGATCCTATATTTAATAACTTTATTACCTCCTCCTTGACAAACTTATGCTTGTAGTCGGTCATGGACCTCCTTTTCTGCTTTATCGAGGGGAAATTCAGATTAGCTTTAAGAAATTCAATTAATTTAATTTTGAGCTTCGGGGATAACACAGTGCCCATGTATACTTTTTATCTGGCAGATGTATGAATAAGATGACTTGCTCCAGTTCCTCTATAATTGATTTGGTGGCATCTGAATCATCCGGCAACATAAATGACCTCGGGGCACAATATTATCATTTTCTTCCTCGTGTTTTTTTTACTTCTGCTTTTCGAATTCGATGCACCCGATTTCTGAAATTGCTATTTTACTTCTTTACCCTTCCTTTAATCCTTCACTTCTTTTGGTGTTTGCATCAATTCTTCTACCACAAATATTTTCCTCGCTGCCGGTTGCTCTCCTCAAATTGTCTTAATTCCCTTTGGAGTTAGGAATTTTATCATCATATGTAATGTTGAAGGTACATACTTCATGTCATGTATCCACGGCCTACCGAACACCGTATTGTACCTCATCTCACCTTCGATTCGCTTCCTCCAGTAAGAAATCCCTATGTCGCACCCATTTTTTACCACGGTTCGCGACGTAATGGTGTCGATTCCCTGGATTGATAAAGTTGTTAAGGAGTCGCCACCTAATTACTCTACGGTGAATTAGGGCACCTTAATGTTAAATAAATGCTGCAAAATGAACTCCGATTTAATGGTCTGTGAAATTATGAAATTCTAGGTAAGGGTTCTTTATTATCCTAAAGGGAAAGGGTGAGGCACCCTTGCTGCAAAGTGAACAACGTAAAAGTTTTTACCTTTATTCTTTGGAAAAGTCTTGCAAAGGTGATTGCGGTTTTGAGAAATAAATTCCCGGTATAAACTCCGAAAAGTAGGCATGACATTGTTTATAAAAAATATATGAAAAGTATGCATTGGTATGACATTGTTTATAAAATATATGCAAAGTTGATTTTTGGATAAAAAGCATGCATTTGTATGACATTATATGTAAAATATATATAAAGTTGGTTTTGGATAAAAGTATGCATTTGTATGACATTATTTACAAAATACATACTTTTTTGCAATTGATAGTAAAGGAGGAAAGTAAATTATTTATAATGCAAAGAAGTGATTTATATGGAGGGTCATTTTAAATCGCAAATCGGATGAAAAACAAAACCTTGTTTGTATGATTAATAATGCGAGTAAAAGATGACCAAATTGTTTTGAAAGGTTTTAAACACGCATGACGAGCCTAAAATGAATAAACTAGCGACAGATTTCCAATTTTAAACTATCCGGGCCTAAAATGAATAAACTAGCGACGGGTTTCCAGTTCTTAAACTACCCTATTATTCCATTCAAAGCCTAATTATTCTAAGTGTGTCCGTGATGGCACAAAATTGAATAGTTAAATTACAACAGAAAAATAATAAAATGCGGGATTAAGGAATTAAAGCATCGACTAGGGCAGATGACGATATCATCTCGCCCTATTTGTTTAGAAGTTCCGAGGCCGGAGAATGCAAGGAATATGGATGCGGGTCTTTGTTTGACAATAGCCATGATGAATCTCATAGCGAGACTCTTCGTTGCTCCCGATGCATTTCATGCAAACAAAAGAAACGAAAAGGATTAGTAGACGGAACATGAGGATATATACATAAGAAAACATAAAGGGGGGGGGGGTTAGAAAATACTCAAAATAATCAGATGTAAATGTAAGGAACTGCTAATATATATAACTAAACATGCATATACAAATACTCTGTATTAACTAGCAATTTAAGCGAACCAAAAGCCCATATACTTTTAAATACAAAATTCGGCCTGCAGTATAGCATATAACACGCAAAAATGAAAGATAAGCCCATAATTTATTCTCAAATTTTAAGAAGGAAGAAGAAGCAAACTGGCCCAAATCAACTCAAACTCAGATTCATTCACTCCTACACCCATATCACATATAAACTCAGTTATTAGAATTGATATATAAGATATACAGAGATGTATGATATAGTTGGGAGTATACAAAGGTATATAACACCTGTATATACTAGGCGTATACCTAAACTTTACGCCTCGTATACCCTGAAGTATATCATTTGTATGCTCAACATTTTCATACACAAAAAATAACAAGGTGACAGCCTCAAAACTATGCAGTAAAACAAAGATCATTCAATGATACTCCAAAGCAAAAATAACTGGCAAATTGTGCCTAGATGAAGAAGATGGGATACCAGGTAAAGAGGGAAAGTGCACAACATCCTTAGTGCACACAATGAGATAAGGCAAGTGAATGATCATGTCCAGTTTTTATATCTCTGATAGCATACTACATGACCTTAGAATGTCTATCTTAAATAAAAGGGAAAACCCCATGTGCACAGATATTCAGAAACATGGACAAATAACAAACTCATACTCAAAGGGAAGATCCAGAAATAGTTTAACACTCTAAACATATGGGACAGATGCAGACTCTCCCTACTTTCAAATTGAGGGACACAAACCTTTAGACTTAGATCCTTAAATAAGAATATAACATACTGCATTCTTAGTCATACAAAGATACACATTCATCTAAGTCAAATAACACATTCCACATGATTTGAAGAGGTAATCCTAAACCAAACACATGAGGGAGGTCTGATTTATAAAACATAAGGTCACAGTCATACATTCTTGTATGAAATAGGTTTTTCTAACTGATGCAAGGGTCATGTTATCAAAGTATGCAATCTCAGCCAATTTTAAACAGACAAGATCACCTAATACTAACTCATGAATCCCAAGAAGACACATATACTCTCAACAAACAGCCTAAACATGGTCAAACAAAATCAATGAGAAAGGGAATACATATTGCTAACAGGTAACTTAGGCATGTAGATGTGCAGCTTGTCACAGAGTACATGCAGTTTATTTATAAAAAGAAACTAATTCAATATTTCTATTCATTCATAGATAGCTTCGACATCTAATCATATCCTATATACAATCAGATTTCAAACTAGGTGCAAACAGGGATCTCTAGCTTAACATGACAATAACCAATTTTCAAGCAGGTGCTAACACAGATGTCCGCAACTTAATGAACAAGATAGGATATAAAAATGACTGAAAAAGTCATCATATACTGGCATGGTAACACATTAACACTTAGACATGATAGGGTAAGCATATTATGAGTTTGGGTTGACATGTAATCAGAGGAACAATCATGTGTGTGGTTACCAATAATATTTCAGAGATACAAAACCAACTAAACTAAACTAACTTCCATAGTTAGATCCATATTGTGCACTCAAGCATAAGGACCCTCAAATGTGCAAGATAAGCACATGGACATACTTATGGGCATGCTAGCATAGACATAGTTCAGATAACCTTAACAGACATGGAATGATCTAGTGAATAATGTAATGCTAGCATGGGTCATTTTACACTCAGACAAAGAACACAAACATGTAGCTAATTTAGAAAGCATAAGAAAAACTCAACATAGACAAATAACTATTTTTTCTTAATGATTCTTCAAATGTTTAGGATCACTCAAGCCAAGGAACTGAATATGAAAGAATCATATATATGTTACTCAATTAGGCAGTCTATTCCAAAACATCTTGTTTAAAAACACCAAATCATTCAGAAGAACCAATCAAACATACATGAGGCTCCTATTGACGATTCCAAATTTATTATGCAGGGTCACAACAAAATAACAAGTGTTCAAATAAATTCTAGCTTCTACTGCTCCTAAACCTTATAAGGCACATGAACAAATCATCAAAAACACCCATCTATGTTTTCAAAACAACCTAAACTTCATTATTTTAACTAGCAGACTTTCAACAGGTCATAAGCCAATCATGATCACAGATTTAGAATCCAACAACCACATGACAGGACTAAAAGCAAAGACAGACATCAAACTTTGTAACTTATCCTACACTATTCATCAAACCAAGGCATATACATCACACGAATCTATCTAGCAAGTCCTGGTCTAGCATATTTGAATGTGATGGTAAGCTAAGCAGTCAAACATCAAGACAGTTAAGCTAATCTCAGTTCCTTTCAATCATATTAAGACTCAAATGACCCTATACCATGATTTCTATTACTAAATAGATACCAAGACAACACATTATTGACCTCATGTGACTTACAAGCAATCAAGAAGTAAATAATTTACCCTAATAGATAATCGACACACAATTAACTAAATTAGACATATAAAGCAGTAACATTTATCATTAGAGTATTCTTTAATCATAAATAATTAACCAACATACATGTAGTCATACAAACAAGCATTTTTTGCTATACTAATTGTAACTACTTAGCAAAACACTTTTATCCCTATCTAACAACACTAATCACACTTAAACCACAACAACAAGCTATTAATTGGATATTTAACTAAGCAAATTAACCATAGATATACACAGAAAATGAAAAGATGGGACTGAGAGGAATTCGATCCTACATTCTCCAGGTAGCGAACCGAGACGTCATATCGAATCGTCGAATCCGCTCGGAGAAGTTGAGTTTATACGGTTTGAAAAAAAGAACAAGAGCTTAAATATTTTGTGGCTTTGTCAAGCCAGAAACGAGAGTAAAAGAGGGGATTTTTCAGAATCAAAAGCTTGTTCAAAGGGGGATTTTTCATTTTTTCAAAACTTGTTCAAAATTTAAGGGATTTTTCCAAAACCAAAAGCCCCCCTCAAACACAACCCAAAGGACCGTATTTATAGCCAAAATTGAGGGGTTTCAACAGCTAGAATTCAAAATTTGAATTCAAAGAAAAGAGAGAAAAAAGTGACGGTTTTGGCAGATTTCAAAACTGAGATGATGATGAAGGGGTACGGGTTTATGCTCTTACCCACCAAATCCTTGAAGGTTCATCCTAGAGACCCAACAACTCATGCATGCTTTGCAATTTCAGAATGATTTGATTGGACGAGCTATACTCTAAGATTTTGAAAAATTGGGAAAGGACTGGGGTGATGTGAGAGGTATGAGGTGGAAATGACGTGGTGGCAGGGACGTCGGTGGTGGCATTTATCAGGTGGATTTTAGAGAGAGGGCCATCGGTTTTTAGGTCGTTTGGGTTTTAGTTCTGTTAGGTTTGGATGATGGAATTAGGGGTTTTGGTTGATGGATTGGGCTGGGTCAGTTAAGGTATTGGGCTAAATGAGGGGTTTTAGTTGGGTTTGGCCGATGGGTTTTGAGATGGGGATTGGGCTGGGTCGGTTAAGGTATTGGGATAAATGGGGGGTTTTAGTTGGGTTTGGCCGATGGGTTTTGAGATGGGGAATTGGGTTGCGGGTTTTGGTTAGGCCGATTGGGTCCCTTTTGGTGGGTTGTGGTAGAATGTTTTGGGTTGAAATATAAAAGGGAGTTTATTATAAATAAATAAAATGCTTTGCAAAAAGCGTAAATTATAAAGATAAAAATAACAGTGTGATAATAATAACACCATAATATTTGTGAAATGCTTAATTTAAATTAAAATGCGGTGTCTTTTTGCGAAATAAAATAACATAAAATATTAGGGTAAAAAACTATGATTAGGATATTTAAAAGGCAAACGATAGTAGAAAGAACGCGAACAATAATAATAATAAATAATGATATTGAGAATAGATGATGATATTAAAGCCTTATATATATATATATATATATATATATATATAAAATGTTTTTGAGGTGTCAAAATATTTAAAATTGCAATAATATCGGAAAATAAGGGACGAAATTAGGTGTCAACGCCCTGAATCTCTTTTCTCGAGTTATAGAGACTTTCATATTTTTGGCGGTCATGACGGATCCTTTCAGAACATCCATCCCTCCGATAATAATATTTATAACATGATGTTTAACGGGATACGCTTGTTTATTTGCTTGTCTGCTTCTGTAGTTTCCATTTGCTCGATTGCTCAAAAAATTTCATAGATGACCATTCTTTAGAAATTGGGCCACTTCATCCCTCAACCGCCGACAATCCTCCAACCGGTGACCGTGAGTTCTATGATAATCACATATAAAATTTGGATATCTTTGGGATGGGTCTGTCCGGAGTAGTCTTTGTCATATCGCCTCCTTGATATGTCCAATAGCTGAAACAAGTCTGGCTGCATCAACATTGAAATTGTATTCGGAAAGCCTTATACTTTCCATATTGTTAGAAGATGCACCACCGGTATAATTTTTAAATTACAGGCCCCTACTGATAGACCCTCGATCGTTGCGTCTATCACATTATCCTCTATCCGATGAGAAGTTACAACCGTTGTATCCCCGATCTGACCTGAAGTTTGATTGTTCAAATTGTTTGTATGGTTGATACCTATCCTTTAGAGACTTCAACTCCGACTCAGTTACCTTCTTTGACTTATCAAAACTTTTATTTTGCCCTGTTGATTCGAGTGGAAGCTCAAACTGATCATCATCTACCCGGATCTTAGACTCGTATCTATTATGTACGTTAGTTCATATTACTACTGGGAATTCTAACAAGTTCTCTTTTAATTTCAACGAAGCACTGAAACTCCTAGGATTCAACCCCTTGGTGAAAGCTTCAGCTGCCTATTCATCCGGTACTGAGGGAAGAAGTATTTGTTCCTTTTGAAACCTTGTCATTACCTCTCACAACAGCTCCGTATCCTTCTGGGAAATTTTGAATATGTTCGCTTTTCTTGCTTGGACATTCTTCGCTCCGGCATGTGCCTTTATAAAAGCATCTGCAAGCATTTCAAACGAAGTAATGAAATGTTCAAGTAATAAAGAATATCAGGTCATTGCCCTCTTAGTCACCGTTTTACTAAACTTTTTGAGCAACACCGACTCTATCTCATCCGACTGCATATCATTGCCTTTCACCTCACAAATGTATGATGTCACGTGCTCCTATGGATCCGTTGTGCCATCATATTTTAGGAGATCCGACATTTTAAACCTCTTTGATATTAACTTTGGAGCTAGACTTGGTGGAAACGACAGCTGGATGTACTTTTTTAAATCCGGACCCTTCGAGATTGGAGGTGCCCTCGGGATCTGATCTATCCGTGAATTGAAGGTGTCAACCTTCTTTTCGTTAGCCTCTATACGTTTATTCAAAGCTTGAAGCAGCTTCAAGAGTTTCGAGGATTCATTTGCCTCCGAACTATTGCCACTTCCATCGACTCGATCTTCACCCAAGACTTGATCTTCACCACAGGCTTGATCTTCCTCACGAATAGGGCGAGTTTCATATGCCGCACTTGCTCCACTGCTCTATTTCTCCAATTGAGTAATAGCCTCTTCCTGCTTCTCTGGCATGGAAAAGATTCGAGCCAAATGAGACCCAGCTATCCGTACTTCACCATCTTCATCATTGTTTGGTGTTTTCTCACAGGATCTTCTAAATCCCTGGGGTTAAACCACATGGTTATTTTGATGCTCTACAGCTATTGGGTCAACGGGCAGGACGTTGCCATTGTTATTACTGTTGTCACCGACGTTGTTGTTATCGTGGTTGCTAACCTCGATATGGATTTGACTAGCCATCTTGCAAGTATTTGGTGCTGACCTATTTCACAAAACCTCAAAAGAATAAGTGAAATTTGAGTTTGAACAAATCACCACAATTATCATTAGCCCCACGGTAGGCGTCAAACTGTTTACCCCAAAAAATGTACAGTTGAATTTGTAAGTGGTTTTAAAGATACGTGGATTGATTTGCAATAGGTGATGATAATTAATTACAAATAATTAAGCGAAAGTAAATGATAAGTAAGAAAGTTAGCCTATAATGGAGTAAATCAAGATGAATCTTCTCAGCAAGATTGGTCCAGACCTTACCTTAAGCTTCGATCTCGAGCCAACAATGAGAGCTAGTGATTATAATTGACGTAAGTAAAATCGTACAAGTGTGAATAATGAGAATTGGATGTCTTTCCAACATGAAGGTTGAGCTCCTTTTATAGCTAGGAAACAAAGTGTTAATGACCGAGATTTTCTCTCCAACTACGTTGGGCAGCCTCCGGTTCTTCACTCGGTGTCAACTGGCTCGATTACTATCCGATGTTGTCTCGACATCCAACCTACCCCGATGTCACTTGCATCTGATGTAGAACTCAGTCGCCTCCCTCGAACTCCATATCTAAATCTTGTCACCTGTCGTGCCAGTTTTCACAGTATACATCTATGTCGATGGTTGCATGTCAGATCCTTCAAAATAAGTGCATTTATGAAGGATTCGGCATAAATGCGGCAACATTTTTAAAGAGTCTGAGCAACATAGTTGAAGAGAAGGTTCATGTATTTAAGCTTGTAATACTTTATTCGAATTGTGACTTTTTAATTATAGGGTTGTCGATTGATGATTATAATAGTTTAAAACTTTAAATTTCTTGGCGGATAATACTTACAGCCTAATTAAGGTGGATAGTTACTGCTTTATAGTAATACATGAATTTTAATGCAGGAACTAATAATGCATGATTAAGATATATTTTTTGGGTTTAATTCATGTATTACAAATTTCTGTATTCATATTTTATATTTTTTCGCATAAAATAATAAATAAATTATAAGCAATGTCTATTATAAGAGTCACAAATTATTATTTTTTTAAAATACTGTTTTGGATGATTTTTACCTATTGTATTGTATTGTTAGTTTAAATATATTTTGTCTTAATTATTACTTCAATTTTATTGTATCGTATTAAATTTATCGTTATATAACGGCAAAAAGTGCCATTTGATTTAACGATGGATTTGGTGTGATTGTGTCGTTACTTTTTCTTCTTCTTCTTCTTATTTTATCTTTGCTTATTATTTAATAATCCTATTATATCATTTACCCTATCTTTTTTATAATAACTCTACCTCGTATGCTACTTTTCTTGTAGGTTTATCCTTCAAAAGTTGTTGTGATGTATGACATTATGTGATGATCGAAAACGATATAGTCTATCCAAACATTGTATTCATCCAAAAAATACAGTACATTACAAATACACCACAATCAGGGGCGTATACTCTAGAAATAATGGTGCACGTGAAACCATGGTCTCTACACCAAACTAGGTATTTTATGTACTTATTTCCTAGAATTGATCTAATATTATATGCTGATATATATGCTCCAAAAGGATTGTATGGTGCATTTGATTGTATGCTAAGTTATTTATCTAAAGAAATAAGGATTAATTCCAACATAATACATTCTTTTTACTCCCTTTTAGTTAGAGATGGCAGTGGATCCTGGACCCGATCCGGATCCAGTGAATCCAGATCCGTTTTATAGCATATGGATCTTCAAAATTTGGACCCGACGGATCCGGATCAGACCCGGATCGGACCCGGATCCATTGCTGACGGGTTGGATATGGATATGGATATGGATATGGATCTTGTATTTGAGATCCGTATCCGGTCCAGATCCGACCCGTGGATCCATTTTTTATTAAATATATTCATAACCTAGAATGTAATTTTATAAGTATTTTCTTAAAATTGCTAAGCACATCCTTGTAAGTTTAATTCTCAAAACAAGTTTAATTTATCCCCGCGTTAACTCAAAAACTAAAAAAATAAAGAGGTAACTTCGATAATAAAATCAATGTTATATTAGTGAATGACTAACATCTCCATAGACAAGTAGTTAAAATTATATTCACTTCATTTGTGAAGATTCCAAGCACATGCAAGTTCTGCATTGTGAAAATACTAGTTAGCATTTTCCACAACTATTGTCATTGTCCAACATTTTCAATTAATAGCTCACAATCAAAACTAGACAACGAACAAAATATCTCATATGAACATTTCAAAATTGAAACACAGTAAACTGTTAGCTAAGTAAAAATCGTTTGTCAGTTCAAAAAAAAAATCTTAGCGAGGTTACATTTTTAGCAAGGCAAAATTTTTTACATGTGGATCCAGATCCGATCTGTGGACCCGGTGAATCCAATGGATCCGGATTTGGATATGATTTTTATGGACCCGACGGATCTGAATCCGAATATGGATTTAGGTATGAAAAATGGATCTGGATCTGAATCTAATAGGATCCGGTCCAGATCCGATCCGTTGCCATCCCTACTTTTAGTGAAACACTCGTGTACTAAAAATCCTAAATTTTTCTGACCACAATACAATACGATATATTATGAAAAGACACGTAGCAGCCATCCAAACAATAGCGTAAATGATAAAAGTTTGCAACAACTATACAAGATGTATAAATAGCTTGCATTCATTTCTTATTGTTGGTAAACACTTGAATGGTTATTAAATTTCACCTAACTACAGTTGGGGATTGCACTTGCTGTTTATGTATTAAATTTGACGTATGCAACACTGATGAAAAGATTGCAATCAGACAAGTAGGAGAAAAACAACAATACTCCCCTTGTTTTGGATTATGTGATACTATTATTTTAATAAATTTAAATAAATGATATCATTTTATATTTAGTAATAACTTAACTTTAAACTTTTCATTTTACACTTACTAAAATAATTTATAACTAAATAAATATTTATAACTTGTGTTAGACCACAATTTTTTTCAAATATTTTCTTTTTATTCTTAAACTACATGCTCAATCAAACACCTTCACAGAGCAGAATAATAAAGATAAAACTTAGGCACAACAACAGACAGCTAGCTAGCTAGCTAAATTAAAATTTTGCATGCCCCTATTTAATTTGTACACCTTCTCCATAACAACCATATATAACTTCCTCAGTAATTGGTCAAAGTCCTCTCATCATACAAAAGATTTTTCTCTAGATTTTGGGGCAATATTCCAACAATACTCTTTCCTGTGCAATATGATTCAAGGGGCTGCATGCTTTCACAGAGCTCTACTTTCTTCTTTACATAAGGTCAGTGTGTATATTATTCTCCATCTTCCTCAAAACTTTTTCATATGGTATCATATTTAGGCCATAGCCATGATTTTCTTCTGCAATATAATCCTTTAATTTTATGAGTTTATTCTTGTAAGATTATATTATTCTCTTTGTTTCATTTTACGTGTTTTAAGTTTGATTTGATACAATTCCACCTGTGAAATTATACTTGAAATACTGTTGATTTTTTTGTAAACACGAAGTTTATAAGAGAGTTTTGAATCTTATGATCTTAAACTAAAGATCAAAGGTTCAAAAGTCTCGCTTATTTTCGTTAGTTTCGTGCCTAGTCAAATTAAGATACTTAAATTAAAACAGTGAGAATATTACTCACTTTGTTTCAACTTGTGTGACATGCTTTTCTTTGTATAAAAAAGAATGATACGCTTCTATTTAGAAACAATTAACTTTCTACTTCACGCTTTCCTAACCACATAAATCTTATGAGTATGACATGTAGGTCACAAGTCTCGAAAGTTTTATAGTCACATGTTAGATAATTTTTCACTAGTTGTCTCGTTTTGGATATCCGTTTAGTAAATCACCCTTTTTTATTTTCTTACAATTTATAAACCTTTTTAAGGCACGGTCTAAAGATTTCTTTTGAGCAAACTAAAATTCGTATGAGAAAATTTTATTCAAACGCCAGACAACAGTCGAATATTTTGTTTGTAAGATTGAGAAACATGAACAAAAATTAGACCGGAGTCTAATATTATCTGGAAGGATAAATATTTTAAGGGTTACATATATTCTAATTTTTAAAAATAGGGACAAATTTAAATGATGTTCTAGAAAAAGGATATTTGTGTGTATGACTCAAATGTTATGACATAATTAAGATCATAATTTTTTTTTTAAAATGATTTTTTTATTCATTCAAATTGTGTCACATAAATTAAAATCGAAAAAAAATATTTGCATTTCCAAATATACGCCCACACGTGTTGGGGCCAAATAAGTTTTATGACCTTTGAGCTTTTATGTTTGCACTATTAATATCATGCACTGGATTTAAATATATTATAGCATTTGTGTCGCATAAAAGGAATTGACAAGTATTTGTGATTTGTAGGTAGGACCAAGGAACTTTATTGCCCCAGCAGCTCTAAGTACTTCTGCACAACCTTCTACTTATGGGTGAGTTGCATTTTAAAGTTTAAACCAACGACTTCATGTTTTTTAAATGTTTATTTGAAGTTTTGCACTTTTGAGTTTTTCAAAAGTGTTCGTTAGCTAAGCTTTGCTAAAGTTGAAACAATTATTTGGAATTTGGACATGTATTTTATTAGAAAAATATTATTTCATTTGAAATGCTTTCAAATCAATCTTTAAATTTTAAATTCTCTATTTCATGTTGAAGTTAAATTATGGAACGAATGGTTAACAAACACTTATTTGTTTCTTTTAAATATCCCAAATCTATGGACAAACATCTAAAACTATTTTGAAAGATTTGAAAAATTGTTTGAAAATTCTATATAATAAAAAAGGCACAATAACCTTTTTTCAAAATATTTAGCACAAACAAACACGATTTGCAAAAAAAAATTAGAAAAATTACGATTGCAATTTCAATAACTCCAAAACATCAAAGCAAATTGCCCGAAATTTAATTCTCTGAATATATTTTTAACAAAATCCTTTTTATGTTTATGTATATTAAATTGACCTTCATTGACAGTCATAGTCAACATTTTATATTGTAAAATAAATGTACCATCATAGTTAATATTTTATATATTACATTGTTATTATAATGTCAGGGATTACGAATCAACGGATGTTTTTGATTGGGATAATCTAGGATTCAAGTTAATTCAAACTGATTATATGTTTATGGCAACAAGTTCTCAAGATGGAAATTTCGAAAAAGGCAAACTTAATCCTTATGGAAATATTGAATTAAGTCCCTCAGCTGGTGTCTTGAACTATGGACAGGTACTTTATTTTTATGTTTTTTAGTTCAAAATTTTCTATCACCTTTTTTTTCGGGTTAATTTCGTAAATGGTGACTCAACTTTCATTTTATTGCACTAAAATTACTAACTATTTTTAAAATGAAAAAAATACTCAATTTTATCAAAGTATCACAAAAGTTACTAAATTATTATTTTTAATAAAAAGTCACTTAACTTTGCCTAAGTATAACATTAAGTCATTAGGAGGGGGAAAAGAGACATTACTTTAGGCAAAGTTACTCTGTATGACTTTTTGTTACAAGAAAATATTTAGTTGTTTTTGACAATACTTAGGTAAAGTTTAATGATCGTTTTGTTACAAAATATAGTTTAATGACCGATATGTAGACAAATTTGAATAATTTTTTTGTTACAAAAAAATAATTTAATACTTCTAGTTGAATAAAATAATTTTTTTATTTTTCATCCGATATCCGACTACATTCGGATTCGCGTCGCATAGGGTCCATTCAGTGGAAGTGCTCCCTATCAACGATTTTTTATACCCGGGCTCAAACCCAAAACACATCTGATTAAGAATAAAATAAAAGTTGAATGATAATCCCTGAAATTATTCCAATTTTCTTCATTATGGGATCCATCACGATCCAAATGAGAGTAGACAAAATTGTTATGAAAATCAAACTAGAGATTGGATTATAATATGACCAGATTTTCTTATAATCGCAGTCGACAATATTTTGAACAAATATAAAATGATCAATTATTTTATGATCAGATTATTATAATATGACCAGATTTTCTTATACTCTTCAAATGTCACTAATATTTTATGATTAAAATTACGTTATTATATGGATTGAATGTAGTAAAATAGCTTTAATCATAAGAGTATTTATCAAAATTATCCTTTACATCTTCTTTAAACGTCTCACTTAATTAACAAGTGAGACTAGACTTGATAGAAAAAGTAATAAATGATTTTAAAAAAAAAACATCAAATGTTTTTGGAAAATATATTAGATTTTCAAAATTATTAAACATTTTGGACAGAGGAATTGGAGTGACTGTCAAGTCATTTATTTCTGACGATGATATGCTAGAGAAAGTTAGAACAAGGCTTTATTTGCTAGCAAACGTGTTGGAGTGTATTTAACTATTTATGTAAGTGAGGGGTAGTTAAGTAATTTCCTTTTCCGGACTGGTTAGGTTGTTAGGATCAGATTATTAGTGAAGTTAGTTATATTAAGTATAATAATAATGATTACTACTCAATTTCTCACATCACTGGGTATGTTTTTTAATTGTCACAAATTGAATTCGGTTATATTATTTCACCTTATTTGGTAAAGTGATGAAACTAAAAATTAAACAGGGTTTAATTGAAGGCACAAAAGCTTATAGAAGAAATGATGGACAAATTTTTCTTTTCCGTCCACAAGAAAGTGCAATTAGAATGCAAATTGGTGCCGAAAGAATGTGCATGCTTTCCCCTTCAACTCAACAATTTGTGGATGCTGTGAAGCTAACTGCTCTCGCTAATAAGCGTTGGGTAACTATTCTTCTCTAAAAATATCTTCAATTAAATCTGTTAAATAAGGCAATATACACACAATATACATGTGTATATTGCCTTATTGAAGGTCTCGGATTCTGCCTATAATTGGGCTCTCGGTTTACATAGTAAATAGACAATGTAAGAATATTGTATATTAGGAAAATATATGTGTAGTTTATTGTAATGTATTTGTTACATAAATCAGGATTATACACTACCATAATTGTAGAGTTAGAATTATGGTAGAATAAGATTTTAGGAATAGGATTCGCCTTATTGAACAAAATGTGTTTGGTACGATAAAAAATTAAAAAAATTCCTGCATTTTGTCGTGGTTGGTTATCTTGAATTGTTAAAATTGTCTCTAAGGAAAACAAAATTCTCAAAGGAGAAAAATGACTACCCTCGTACGTTCTGTTGGCAAAGTTATTTTTCTTTAAGAATATTTGTATCTTTTATTGTATGTCAATTGTTTCAATCACTGTTGTCTGTTGCTGCTATGAGAGTTAATTTCTTAAATGGTTACTCAGATTTATAAGTGGGATGTGTTTTATTTAACCCATATTCGATGATGGGTCGGACATTTGGGTTAAGTGTGGGGAAAATGGGTTAATTACATGTCATGCATGTGCCATGCCAACTAAACATCTAAATTGATATGGTATTTGAAAGAAAAAATACATTTTTTCATCCTTAAACCTGCATTGACAGAGAAAATATATATTTTCACCCATAAACTTGCATCGAAAACTCACTTTAACAATTAAATTTTATTTATAATTATTTAACCATTTAAATAACTTATACGTGAATTATACTTAACCTTACGTTGCTTAGACCACTCTTACAATGAAATATGTAGAATATTCTCCGTCACATCAGTGTCACGTCAACAATCAATTAAATTTAAATTTTTATTCTTTTTTTTATTTTTGTATTTTCATATTTTCATTTTTCTTTTTAAAAGTCCCAATTCCATTCCTTCTTCTTCACACCCCCACCCCCAACCAAACCCACTTTCTTCGTTCCTTCTTCTTCGCACCACCCCACAACCAAACCCACCTTCTTTTTGGTGCTCCCACCTCCACCCTCCCCCGACCCTCTTGGAGAATTAAAGCTTAAATACAAAATGAGATCTGCTAAAATAGTGAAAAGGAGCAAGCTTTACTCACAAAATTTTATATCAATAATTCATTTGAATTGCTCAAAGTTCAAAGTACAATGATCGTTTTGTAATAAATGTGGAAGACAAAAGGGACTGTGGTTAGTCGCCGGAGAATAGATCAGAAAGAGCAGAAGACAGTGAGAGTAGTTTGACACAGATCTTTTGGAGAAGACAATAAATAAAGAGAAGAGAAATAAAAACTTAAAAAGAAAAATGAGACCCATAAATTTTATTTGTCTTAAAATAAAAAATTCATATAATTAAAAATATATATATTAGTATATCAAGAAAAAAAAATTAAGAACATTAATTATATATTGACAATTAAAAAATGACATGTGTATTATTTTATCACTTTTTTAAAAAAAAAAATCCATCTCACTAGGTGAGTACGCTTTCTCTACTTATTAAGATATTTAATACACATCAACAAGAATATGGGGTAAATAATTGCAAGTAAAGTTTAATTACTAAAGTAAATAACATGTGTATTAATTATATATTGGCCATTAAAAAATGATATGTGTATTATTTTATCACTTTTAAATATTTTTCATCTCACTTACTTCCAGGAATGTGAGTACACTTTCTCTACTTAGGGGAATATTTAATATACTATCAACAAGAATAGGGGGAGAAGTTAAATAATTGCAAGTAAAGTTTAATTACTAAAGTAAAAAAATTATGCAAATTTAGAGGGTGAAAAGATGTATTTAGTCTATTTGAAATCAACTTAACTAGCAACAGAAACAGCATTATCCATCAACAATTATTTTGTGAGACACTATTCTTAAATTAGATAATTTATTACTCATCAAAAGAAATGATTTTACTATAATTGCATCAATTTGGATGATCATTTAAGAAACTAACTCTTAAAAAAAATACCATTGATACACTGACTTCATATCTACCCTCCACCTCTACGATTACCATATGTTACTTATTATATAATCGAACCAAATTCCGAAAAATGATCTAAAAATGATTTTCATACGATAAAACATTTGTTACTGCGACATTTTCTTCGTACCAAACACATAATTTTTTTCCTCACGGATTGTCATATCTACACAGTTTCTATTTTACTTGAGCCGATGATTTATTGGAAACAACATCTCTACCTGTCAAGGTAGGGATAAGGTTTGCGTACACTCTATTTTTCACATACCCTATTCGTGGAATTACATTAGCTATGTTATTGTTGTTATCATATTTACCCATATTAATTTTATTTAACTATATGTATATATATATATATATATATATATAAACAGATCCCACCTGCTGGAAAAGGGTCACTTTATATTAGGCCTCTGCTCATAGGAAATGGACCTGTACTTGGAGTTGCTCCTGCTCCCGAGTACACATTTCTTGTCTATGCTTGCCCTGTTGGAAATTATTTAAGGGTAAGTTTATTAGTTACATTTATTTTCTTGATATAATTATCATTTAATTTCCTAATATAAATATCTTCACTAAAGTTTCATGTGTTTTCTACTTTTCTTTCTATTTTCATAAAGAATGGGACACAACCATTAACATTATATGTTGAGGAAGAACTTCATCGTGCCGCACAAGGAGGAGCTGGTGGAGTCAAAGCCATTACTAATTATGCCCCGGTAAATGCTTATACTAACTTATATATAGTTATCACTAAAAATCTCTATTTTTTCACTAAAAAGTATTCCGTGGTTATTTCTCATTGAATATCAATGAAAAAAATTTAAATAATAATATTTTCATACAAAAAAATTAGGAAGTTTCTCGACATTTCAATGAGAAACTATTTTTCACCATGTGTTTACTTATGAAACTGATTTGATGAAAATGAGATTAAAAAATTATATTTTATAACACAAATTTTTCATTGAATATTAGAATACTTTTACTTGTTATAGACTACTTATAGTAGATATTACATACACTTCTTGTGGAGGATTAACTGATAGTGTAATTTTTTTTTTGACCGTTAGCGTATATAAATGGAAAATGTTCATATTTGTCATTCAACTTTTGAAAAAGGGTCATACTTGCTCTCCGTTTAAGTATGGAGTCAAATATGTCCAGTTATATTTGTCTTTGTTGATGGAAAATCCCACGTGGATGTCACATGGGATCCACATGGAGGGTGGGACCCATCTTCGTCTTCAACAGCCACAGCATCCGCCGCCCCCCCCCCCTCCACCGCCTTAGCTTCGACCACCAGGCTGCGTTGAACCCCTCTCCACAGCCACCACCACGCCACTGCCTCACCGACTTCTCCTTCTACTCCCTCCGTTCTCCCCCCACCCCACACTGCTCCGGCGAGGAGCTCCAGCTCCTGTGAACCGGAGCAGTCACAAACACAATACCACGGAAATCGAAGTTGACAGTGTCACTCTTCTTTCTTCCTCATTACTTTCCGTTTTGTTCAAATGGGTATTTATATCTCCCTTCTCATTTACCATTGACCTAATCCCAGTACTCTACATTGACATTTACCAAAACAAGAATTGGATAATGAGCAAGATTGATTCTTGAAACACCTTAAAGATTCAAAATTTTTAATACGGGGCTTTCATTTCTTGTATTTACAAAATCTATTACTCAATCCCAATAATGGCGATGTCTTTACTTTTTTGTTTTTATCAACAGATCTGAGCTTTAATTGTTATTAATCTGTATTCCAAAAAAATCGGTAAACAATAAACACTGAAAATAAACAGAATCAGTGTTGAAAAAATAAGAATAATTTTTTAGAATATAATCGAGCCCACTTAGTTCAAAGTGTGTCCTTAAGGAAATTATTCCCCTCACAGTACTCGAGGTAGATGGAATATCCCCTCCCAGGATAGAACGATTATCTTACCAGAATAATTCCGGTAGCGGCGAACCACTCAACAAGAGTATATCACACAAATTTGTTTATGCGAAAGAAGAAGAAGTTTGTGTTGTTCGTAAAATTCGTAAGTAATATTCGAGGAATCAAACGAATCTATAGCCATGGAAGTATCGTTTCGAAGGTTTGCAACCTTTCGAACGACCACCGAAAATGGTGGGAAATTTAAATAAGGAAAAGAAATCGGGTCGCGGGTCGACACGCGTATCCGGCCGGTCGCGGTCGTGGGTCACTAACGGTAGGATTGGATAAGTTAATTAATTTAATTAAATAATGATTAATTAAATAATTAAAAATTAAAGAAAATTTGGTTCAAAAAGATTATCAATCAATCAGATCATTTGACCAAATCCAAATCCGGAGCCGGAGCCGGAGCCGGAGCCGGAGCCGGAGCCGAGCGAGCGAGCGACGACGGCGCGAGGGGTCCTTGCCCCCTCAACCCTTTTACTGACAAGAAGGAGTAATTCTACTTATAAGTAGAAGAACTTTTCTTTCCACTACCGATGTGGGACAAATGCTTATTTTATAAAGCAAGAGGGAACTCCCACTTTTCTTTCCACTACCGATGTGGGACAACTCCCACTTTTCTTTCCAATTATTTCCCATTCACCAATATCAATACCCAACAATCCCCCACATGAATGGGGAATGGCTATAATATAAAAGTGCGGACAAGTGTGATATACAAGCGAGAATTGACTGCATCTGGATAAGTAGGTTTCCCTTTGAACTTTCCGTAGTGAACTTATATCGGATATACTCGATCAATCGGTAGATTTGATATCTTTGAACCGTCGAACTTTGTTGTATACCTAGACAACATAAGTCACACAATCAACCCTCAACCATTTATGGTTCTCACGGTTGTGTTCGTTTCACCATGAACACTTCCCGGTTTCATGAGTGCGTAGAGAATGGGCCTTCACCGTCATTCCCCTTTAAAGCGGTTTACACTTAACACTCACATAGGTGATTTCTAAACATGTGGTCCTATAGCCACATTATCCGGTCATACACTTTGCGTATTTAGATAATCATTAAAGAACCTAAATGCTTTATTAACTCATTAACAAGCCATAAGGTTTTATCCTTATTTCTGAACATTGTCTTCATCCGAGAATGGGTTGAGTTATTTGACAATGTTGAACCGTCAGTCACAACTTTGTTTGATCTCCTTGAACCTAGCTCTTGGGATCTCCATCCCGCTAGGTAGAGTTACCGCCATGATGACTTGTCCTCGGCCTTAACCCCATTCCCATTGATGATCTACTAACTCCCTCTCTAGATAAGCCTTTTGTAAGCGGATCCGCCACGTTATCTCTTGACTTTACATAGTCAATCGTGATAACGCCACTAGAGAGGAGTTGTCTAACGGTATTGTGTCTTCGTCGTATGTGACGAGATTTTCCGTTGTACATTACGCTCCCTGCCCTACCTATTGCTGCTTGACTGTCACAATGTATACATATAGGAGCCAAAGGTTTGGGCCAGAATGGAATATCTTCTAAGAAATTCCGGAGCCATTCAAATTTCTTCACCGGCCTTGTCTAAAGCTATAAATTCAGATTCCATTGTAGAGGGGGCGATGCATGTCTGTTTTGATGATTTCCAAGACACTGATCCACCCCCAATTATGAAAACATAACCACTCGTGGATTTAACTTCAAATGATCCGGTGATCCAATTTGCATCACTATATCCTTCGATCACGGCGGGATATTTGTTATAATGCAAAGCATAGTCTTGGGTGTGTTTTAAATACCCCAAGACTCGTTTCATTGCCATCCAATGAGTTTGATTGGGATTACTCGTGAATCGACTCACTTTGCTTATAGCACATGCTATATCCGGTCGTGTACAATTCATAATATACATCAAACTTCCCAAAACTCGTGCATAGTCCAATTGTGAGTCACTTTCACCTTTATTCTTTTGAAGTGCAAAACTTACATCAATTGGAGTCTTTACAACATTGAAATTTAAATACTTAAACTTGTCAAGTACTCTTTCAATATAATGAGACTGCGATAATGCTAGACCTTGTGGAGTTTTATGAATTTTGATGCCTAAGATCAAATCAGAAACTCCTAAGTCTTTCATATCAAATTTGCTAGCCAAGGATACGCTTCGTAGCATTTATATCGGTAATATCTCTACTCATTATCAACATGTCATCAACATATAAACAAACAATGACTTCATGATTTGGAGTATTTTTAATGTAAACACATTTGTCACACTCATTAATCTTAAATCCATTTGCCAACATTGTTTGGTCATATTTTGCATGCCATTGTTTGGGTGCTTGTTTAAGTCCATAAAGTGACTTAACAAGTTTGCACACTTTCCTTTCTTTACCAAGAACCACAAAGCCCTCAGGTTGTTCCATGTAAATTTCTTCCTCCAATTCTCCATTTAAGAAAGTCATTTGACATCCATTTGATGGATCTCAAGACCATATACGGCCGCCGTGCCACTAACACCCGAATAGATGTTATTCTTGTTACCGGCGAGTATGTGTCAAAGTAATCAAGGCCTTCTTTTTGTCTATAACCTTTGACCACAAGTCTTGCCTTATATTTGTCAATAGTGCCATCAGCTTTTATTTTCCTTTTAAAAATCCATTTTGATCCTAAAGGTTTATTTCCGGAGGAAGATCAACCAATTCCCATGTATGATTGTTCAAAATTGATTCAATCTCACTATTGACCGCCTCTTTCCAAAATGTCTTGAATCGAAGAAGACATCGCCGCTTTAAATGTTTGAGGCTCATTTTCAAGCAAGAATGTCACAAAATCGGGTCCAAAGGAAGTAGATGTCCTTTGACGTTTGTTACGCCTTGCATCCTTTTTACTTGGTGTATTTTCCTTTGGTTCTTCCCGCGGTCGTTTAGATCTTTCACTTGACGACTCACATTCGCTTTTATACGGATAAATGTTTTCAAAGAATTCAAAGATTATCTGATTCAATTACCGTATTAACATGTATTTCGGGATTGTCCGATTTGTGAACCAAAAACCGACAAGCTTTGCTTGTTTGTAGCATAGCCAATAAAAACACAATCCACGCTTTTTGGTCCGATTTTTACCCTTTTGGGCAAAGGAACTTGGACCTTTGCTAAACACCCCCACACTTTGAAATATTTCAAGTTGGGTTTTCTTCCTTTCCATAGTTCATATGGAATAGATTGTGTTTTGCTTGTGGGGCACCCCGTTGAGTATTCGGTTAGTCATGTAAGGATAGCCTCCCCCACAAGCTTTGCGGTAAACCGAACTTATTAATAAGGCATTCATCATTTCCTTTAATGTTCGATTTTTCCTTTCCGCAATTCCATTTGATTGTGGTGTGTAAGGGGCGTAGTTTGATGAATAATTCCATATTCTAAACATATCTCTGCGCAAAAGGAGATTCGTACTCTCCACCCCTATCACTTCTAATCATTTTTATCTTTTTATTCAATTGATTTTCCACTTCGTTTTTGTATTGCTTAAATGCATCAATTGCTTCATCCTTACTATTAAGCAAATACACATAACAATATCGAGTGCAATCGTCAATAAAAGTTATAAAATACTTTTTCCCACCGCGAGATGGTATTGACTTCATATCACATATATCTCGTGTGAATTAAGTCTAAAGGATTTGAATTCCTATCAATAGACTTATATGGATGTTTAACAAACTTAGATTCAACACAGATTTTACATTTAGATTTATTACACTCGAATTTAGGCAATACTTCTAAATTAATCAATTTTCGCAAGGTTTTGTAGTTGACATGTCCTAAACGAACATGCCATAAATCATTTGACTCCAATAAGTAAGACGAAGCTGAATTTTTATTAATACTGTCAACAACCATTACATTGAGTTTGAAAAGGCCCTCGGTGAGGTAGCCCTTTCCTATGAACAAATCATTCTTACTTAATACAATTTTCTCACTAACCAACACACACTTAAACCCGTTTTTGATGAGTAGTCCTATTTGAAACTAAATTCTTCCGAATTGTTGGAACGTGCATAACATTGTTGAGAGTCGGGACCTTGCCGGAAGTCATCTTCGAAGTATCTTCCCATATCCTTCAACCTTGGCATTGCGTATTTCCCATAAACAATACCTTTTCGGGTCCAAATGGGAGCATAGGTTGCAAATGCTTCTTTTGTAGCGCAAACATGTCGAGTGGCACCGAATCAAGCCACCACTCCTTTGGGTTTCCAACCAAATTGCACTCCGATAGCATTGCACACAGATCATCCATATCATCATTCTTTTCCACCATATTGGCTTGTCCTTTTCCCTTGTTCTTTTTCGGGAGACGACAATCTGGGGCTTTGTGGCCAGCTTTCCCACAATTAAAGCAGTTGCCCTTGAACTTTTTTCTTGTTGGAATCCTTCTCCTTTCCGGAAGGCCTCTTCCTTTTCTTGTTCTTTTTCGTAGCAAAGATCTTCAACGATGTTTGCCCCTTCAATTGGTGAAGTCTTACGGTACCTCTTCTCAGCGGTTTTGTTATCTTCCTCGATCTTGAGACGAATCACAAGATCTTCCAACTTCATTTCCTTTCTTTTGTGCTTAAGATAATTTTTGAAATCTTTCCATGAGGGCGGCAACTTCTCAATCATTGCACCACTTGGAATGCTTCATTTACTACCATACCTTCAAAATAAGGTCATGGAAGATAAGTTGAAGCTCTTGAACTTGGGTTCCAACGGTTTTTCCATCCACCATTTTGTAGTCTAGGAATTTGGCAACCACAAACTTCTTCAAGCAAGCATCTTCGCTTTGTACTTCTTTTCAAGTGCACTCCATAGTTCTTTGGAGGTCTCTACTGCGCACCGTAGACGTTGTACAAGTCATCTTCTAAGGCACTCAAAATGTAGCCTTTGCACAAAAAATCAGCCTGTTTCCAAGCCTCAAGAACCATGAACTTTTGGTTGTCGTGCATGTCGGCGGCAGTACGGGAGAGTCCTCACTGGTGAACTTTTGCATACCAAGGGTGGTAAGCCAAAAGAACATTCTTTGTCGCCTTCCTTTAAAGTTGGCACCGGTGAACTTCGCAGTTTTCTCGGCCGGTGGCACAGTGGTACGGGTTGTAGGAGTAACATTGGTGCAAGTAATTGCGAGAGGTAGTTCCAGCCTCAATTGCCATTATTCGTTTGTCACTTTGTCAAATCGACAAACCGTTTTAGTTAATAAAACCGAATAGCAATTCAATCACGGACTTAAACGATGAAGATTTTATTTCTTCAAATTGCGGTATAATTATGAAACTTTAGTATTCCAACGAAGTTTTTATATCTTCGAGTCGAATACTAATATTCATATGGAGTAGAAAACTGCACAAGTTTTAATCTCCAAACTGTAATGCAAAGAACGATGAAGTTTTTATGTTCTTCAAATCGTTGTACAAGTATGAACTTTAATATTCCAACGAAGTTTTTATGTCTTCAAGTCAGAATATGAAATTTCACACGGAGTAGAAAACCACACAGGTTTTAGTCTCCAAAACAAAATACAGATTAATCTAAAAATATAATTTCCTTAAGATGGTTATTAATCTGTATTCCAAAAAAATCAGTAAACAATAAACACTGAAAATAAACAGAATCAGTGTTGAAAAAATAAGAATGATTTTTTAGAATATAATTGAGCCCACTTAGTTCAAAGTGTGTCCTTAAGGAAATTATTCCCCTCACAGTACTCGAGGCTGATGGAATATCCCCTCCCAGGATAGAACGATTATCTTACCGAATAGTAGTACTCCAAATTCCGGTAGCGGCGAACCACTCAACAAGTAGTATATCACACGAATTTGTTTATGCGAGAAGAAGAAGAAGTTTGTGTTGTTCAGAAAATTCGTAAGTAATATTCTGAGGAATCAAACGAATTTATAGCCATGGAAGTACTGTTTCTGAAGGTTTGCAACCTTTCTGAACAGCCACTGAAAATGGTGGGAAACTTAAATAAGGAAAAGAAATCGGGTCGCGGGTCAGACACGCGGATCCGGCCGGGTCGCGGGTCAGGGTCACTAACGGGTAGGATTGGATAAGTTAATTAATTTAATTAAATAATGATTAATTAAATTCCGAATCCAAATCCGAATCCGAATCCGAGACCGAGGCCGAGGCCGAGGCCGAAGTCGAGCGAGCGACGACGACGGCGCGAGGGGTCCTTGCCCCCTCAACCCTTTTACTGACAAGAAGGAGTAATTCTACTTATAAGTAGAAGAATTTTTCTTTCCACTACCGATGTGGGACAAATGCTTATTTTATAAAGCAAGAGGGAACTCCCACTTTTCTTTCCACTACCGATGTGGGACAACTCCCACTTTTCTTTCCAATCATTTCTCATTCACCAATATCAATACCCAACATTAATTTTACTATTGTAGCTCTTGTTTGGATGATTGTTAACTATTGTATAGTGTTGTTATGGTTGTTTGGTGTTGTTTGTGACTGCTCCGATGAACCGGAGCAGTGGGGGGGGGGGAACGGAGGGAGTAGAAGGAGAAGGCGGTGAGGCAGTGGCGTGGTGGTGGCTGTGGAGAGGGGTTCGCCGGAGCGTGGTGGTCGAAGCTCCGGCGGTGGTGGCTGTTGAAGACGAAGGTGGGTCCCATCCTCCACGTGGATCCCGTGTGGCATCCACGAGGGATTTTCCATCAACAAATGATAAATATAACAACTTTGCTAACGAAAAGGGCATATTTGACCCAACAGGACAAATATGACCATTTTCTCAAAGTTGAATGTCAAATATGACCCTTTTCTTGGTAAAATCTTGGCTTGTTTTAAAAGCACTTTTTATTATAATACTTTCTGTTAAAAATACTCTTGAATAAGAATAGTTTGTATCTAGCTAATTAATTTAAAAAATATTTATGTCAATATTAAAGCTGTAATTTACGTTTAAACAAGGTTTCAAAAATACTTCTCAGAAGAAATTACTTTTTTCGCTTATGAAAATAACTTCTACTACTGCTACTACTACTTAAAAATATTTTATTTTTTTCTAAAAACGTGAGCAAACACTTCAACACTTTAAAATAAAAAATAAAAAAAAGATAATAGGTACTTTTAACTTTTCAGAAGCTTGACCAAACAATTAGTATCACAATATTCATGTAAATGGTATCGAATTGTTACTCTTTGGATCTTTAAAATCCACATTTTTTGGTCATGTAGGTGATGAAGGCTATAAAGAGAGCAAAAGAGAGGGGATACTCAGATGTATTGTACCTTGATTCAGTAAATAACAAATATATTGAGGAGGTCTCTGCCTCTAACATTTTCCTTGTGAAGGTAAATTAAACCATGCTCTATTTTATACTCAAAATTCTTTTACAGTTAATGTAATATTTGATCCTCCATTTTAAAGATTTCAATAGGTGAAAATTAATTTAAAAGATTTTAATACATCCAACAGGGAAAAATCATTTCAACCCCAGTTGCCAGTGGAACCATTCTTGAAGGAATTACAAGGAAAAGCATTATAGAAATTTCACATGATCTTGGTTACCAGGTATGCACAATATTGTTAGTCCCTTGCAGTTTAAGTAATTAATTAATACCAATATGGATTGTGGTGGGATGGTTGGAGTCCTTCACCCTTATCTAGAGGCTTTTAGGTTTGTGTTCTGAGAATGGAAAAAATCGTATTGGAGCGCTGCTCTAAAATGGGCCCTGCAACGCGCGATCCGGATTCAGGGTCAAATGTGGGTCCTAACATGGGTGAAAAACAAAAACAATAATTAATTAATAAAGAAAGGATTTAGCTTATTTATACTCCATCCCAGTTTATGTGACACTCTCCTTTTTAGTCAGTAAAAAAAGAATGACGTATTTCTATATCTAGTAACAGTTTTAATGTTAAACTTGTCATTTTACCCTTAATGAAATGACTTATAGCCACACAAATATCTATGGTTTATTCTAGATCACAAATTTGTAAAGTCTTTCTTTCATTCTTAAACTCCATGTCCAGTCAAACATATTCACATAAATTGGGACGGAGGAAATAGTAAAATAAACATTACAAATTTAATTTAACGGGTCGTAGAAAGTTATCTGTCTTATTTTTAAAGTAACTAGTTTCACTTATATTGTACAATTACTTGTATATATTTTTTAGGTTACTTGAGAATCATATAATTTTTATTCACACATGAGATACTACTTGCAAAGAATTAATCAGGTACTAATTATATTTGAATAAACGTATTGATTTTTACGAATTAATTTGTACACCTTGGTCCAGGTTGAAGAACGTTTGATTGAAGCTGAAGAACTGATTAGTGCTGATGAAGTATTCTGCACAGGAACTGCACTTGGTGTTGCTCCTGTAGGAAGTATTACCTACAAAAACAAACGGTAATTTTAAATCCAATTTGAGATATACTCGCGTCTCGATTAATTATCGCTCAGACATTGCATACACTACCTGTTCCAGGACATACTTTATGTTCATTCAAAAAGTTTAAACTATTAGCATAACTATGAACCCGTTTGGATGACTCGCGTCTCGATTAATTATCTCTCAGACATTGCATACACTACATGTTCCAGGACATACTTTCCGTTCATTCAAAAAGTTTAAACTATTAGCATAACTATGAACCCGTTTGGATGAGCTTATGTCTTTTGACTTATAAGCCAAACGTCATAAGTTAAGAATTCTAGCTTATGACTTTGGGCTTATTTTTGTTGTTTTAACTGAGAAACAAGTGTTTAAAAACACTTTTTTATTTTACCAAAACACTCCAAAAATGCTCAAAAACTATTTTAACTTAAAATAAGCCAATCCAAACTGGCTCTATATATTGTTTTTTCCGAGTCATCCATATTTAATTCTTTCTTTTGCTTCTTTTTGTTAATTATCTAGCTAATTAGAAATTTGTGATGTAAATTTGCAGAATTGAATACAAGGTAAGCCCAGAACCAATAAGCGACCAATTGAACTCGAGATTAACAGCAATTCAAAAAGGTATTATCGAGGACAAGAGGGATTGGATTATTGAGATTAAGTGAACTTTGACGTTAAGAAAGTTATACTTAGCCAAAGTTTTGCTATGTTTGTAGAAATTAAGATTGGTGCAATGTAACAAAATTAGTAATGATTTTTAAACATAAGATTAGACAAACTATCATTGTGTTAATTAAAGCGTTATTGTGTAAGAGCTCCTTATCCAAGAAATTGCACGATTTTCCCTTCAAATGGGCTGATCTTTAAATTTTGCCCTTCAAAATCAAACTTATATCTAGCGGGGCTAAATTCTTTAACAAAATAACTTATGAGATATTATGATGCAATACTTATGCTTCGCGAAAAAATTATTTGTATTGAGGGACAAAAATTAAAGACTAACACAAAATAGGGGAAAAAGTGCAAAATGACCCCTCCTTATCCCCTAAAAAAATATTTGGCCACTGGATTGGATTGATGCTTTTTTAAATTTTTTTTATTACATAGGGGTATGGAAAGGGGAAATGGGAGAGGTGATTATAATATGAGGAATCAAATACTCATCAATAAGGTGAAAGTTCATGTAGTCAACCAACGGATTAAGATTCCTATTGAATTGATGTTTTCAAATTGCATACTATAACATTTTTGTTGGATAATGGAAAGGGAAGAAGACATGGTGTGACCACTAACAAAAAGAAAAGGCCCCAAAAAATTCCATTTTGAATAAATGACCCGTAATAGACCTTAAGCCTAAAATAAAAACAAATTTTAGCCAAAACCTAAAATTTCCCACTACACACTTTCATTTTTCCGCCGCCGCCGTCGGACTCTAATAGTCATGGTTATGAATCATGAATGAAGGAAGAGCAAAGAAAGAAGATGAAGAGGCGGAGGGAAATTAGAACAGTGAAGTTGTGGCGGTTTTCAGGATGCCGGAGCTGATTTTCAGGCAATCGGAGATGCATAAGCTCTTAAATCGTCTCCTTCGCACTGCCTACGAATTTTGTGAATTAAAGTCAAATAAAAAACAGTGGAATCGATTATATAGCAAACATCAATGTTCAATTGAATCACTAAAAAAAACAGAGTAATAGAATGTTGGAGATCTAAAGGAACGAAAATTCAAAAACTCAAGTTCAAGCTTATGATCACGTTTATCTTCACGCAATAAAAGTTCAATCTTGTTATCTCCTTCCAAAATTTATGATACAATCTTTGGGTGTAGAGTTATTGTATTTAATATATGCATAATTAGTGAGTATATGTTGATTTTCTTTTGTTATACACAAATTATACAAAGATGTTATTTTTCTATATACATTGTAGGAATACCTATTCAATACAACAATTATGCAATTTTTATACATATGATAACATTTTCTATACATATATAATAGTGATACATATTCTATACAATAATGATACAGTTTATATACGTATAATACATATTTTATACATATATACAACAATGATACAGTTTATATACATATGCTTAAATTAGTTGAAAAATGACTTGAAAATGAAATTATTTTGAAAAGGCTAAAAAATGACCTTTAAGATTATTGGGCCACCGGATGTCAATAATTTCACCCGGATGACCATTTGAGTCCTTCATCGCTAATGGAAATGCAGCATTGTTGCCAAAAGTTAAAGCATTGGACGCGATGTTTACAGAGCGGGATTGCAAGGCTGAGGCCCAAATCTACTGACATGCTTACATTTTCAAAAGAAGAATTAATCTATATAACCGGTTACTCAACCGATTAAATTAAAATATATATGTACATAATTATGTATAATCTATATATTCCGGTCAGAAAAAGTAAACACTAAATCCAATTGTATATTTATATAGCATCACTTTTGCAAAATATGATCAGGAGAATACGTTGGAAATTCATGACAATTAGATGATCGACTGGTATGAATAATCAAATATGGTAACATGTCCCTAGCTTGTACCCAAATCCTTTTAACACACTTACGGAATACATCAAACATTTTCCATATGTGTCTTTTACACACCTTTTGATGCTACATTTTCTTAATAAGTGTATGTCACGCCCTAATGATGTTGTGACAAATGTCATTAATTTAAGAAAAATAATAAATAAACTCCACGACCACCCTCCTTTTTGCCTGAAAACGACTTACTCATCAGAAAAACAAGGGCGCCGACTCCTCCTCATTTTTCTTCTGTCCTTAGACTACTTCCCCCACGCTATCATCCTCATATAAATAAAAAAGCAAATCTAAAAACCTCTAGTACAATGGATAATAAGTATAATATGTAAAAGATTGCTCGTGAAATTGGGGTATATCAGAGAAATATATATATATATATATATATATATATATATATAAAAAAAAAGTTGTGGAGGTCACTATATCCATTATCCTTCACCAACACATTAAATCATTTAATAGTATATTGTACTAGTCATAGAAAAAACTTCTTAAGATTACGTAGTCAAAACCAAACCGCAAATAGATAGACTTGAAAGTTATCTTGAGCTGTACACAAGATCAAGTAAATCAAATTATTGGTTGACCTTTTAACCCTAGGTAGGTTTAAGTATAGAAAGTGATACAGACCTATGTGTTGTGTCTTATTTAATATTTAATGTAATTTCCCCCCTCAATTCCTGTTGATTTCCAGTCATATAGCTATATACACCACAAAAAAATACTGTGAATTTGCACAAAGAAAAGAAATATGGCAAGTAATGGAAATGAACAGGACTTCAGCAGAGTTTATTCACTTGTTTAATTTCTTAATTCATCTTTTCATTTATTAGTTTCATTAGGAGGCTTCTAATTAGGATTCAAGTGTCTGAACTTAAGACATTTATATTATGTCTTAGTATATATTTTCTTTTTCTCATTTTTATATAAAAGGGATGTTCAAATTAATTTGTGAGCATCTCGACTGTTTTCACGGGATACCTATTACGTACCTCCTACTGGCATAAACTTAAGCAGATGCAAAGAAATTTCTGCCTCTTTTATTCTGATTAAAAAGAGGGACTAGGATTAATTGTTATTAAATTAATTCCAAAATTAAGTGGCAGAAGAAAATGTTTTTGTCTTAACATGTATATGATGTCAAATTCTCATCTCTTCCTGCATATGCTCCTTTAATTTACATCCAGCTAAAACCTATAACTTGAAAAATTGTGAAGGTTGTCTCACCTTATTAGGTGCAAGAGGTGTGGAAACACTCTCATCATTTTTCATAAACATGGTTTTATTAATGTTTATTAGAAACATAAGGAATATTAAAAACAATATTTCTTATTTTTTTTGTCCAATATCTGCATTAATTTGACAGATATTAATGTCATGTGATCAGGAGGTCATGAGTTCAAGCCGTGTAAATAATTTCTTCCATAAATGCAGGGTAAGACTGCATACAATAAACCCTTATAGTCCAGTCCTTTCTGAACCCCACACATAACGGGAGCTTAGTGCACCAAACTACTTTTTCTTAATGTCCATTAATTTGACAAATATGTTGGAAATTTGCCTTTGGCGGGGAGGTGCGTTCACCCATATTTAATGAATTAAACACTAGTGTTCCGCATGTTGGAGGCTTTGTCTCTTCACCCATGCATAATCTACTAAGTGAGTAGATGACCGTAGGGCCAAGAATCGTCAAATTTCGTTGAGAAATGAAAGAGATATTGGTCCACGAAGTAAGGTGTTTGAGGCATGGAAATATGGTGTGAGACAAATCTACCACATCGGTAGGAAAATGAAGAATTGCTATCTTTATAAGTCTCTAAAGTGGTTAAGGGTTTGGGACCCCAAGGGGTATCCCGTGTGTTTAAAGGAGGGAGGACCTAGATGTGCTTGGGTTCAAGGCTAAGCCCACACGCGCACAGCCCGCCGGTCCGAGCTCGGGCTCGGGTCACGGGCTATGGGCTGATATTATCTTTTTGGACCCCAAATTGCTTAATATTTACAGTTTGGTCCCTAGAGTTTCTGGAAAGTTGATTTTGGGAATGACGGAAGGCATAAACTTTCTGCCTACCGTTTGAGCTATTTTTTGGAGCATTAACCAGTCATTACTTGGTTGTTAACTCCTCCATAAACAACCCTCCTTCAATGACCATAATCAGCCTCTCTAATGGCCATTAACAACCCTCTCTAATGGTCATTAACCGTCCTCACTAATGGCTATTAACAGCCTTGTTTGTGGCAGTTGAGGAGTCCCTCCTCCATGCTATATATTGATGCCTTTTGGCTCAATTATGTGGCACATACAGACAGAAAAATAGACACATACAGTGACAAATATACACAACAGAGACACTATATACACAGAGACAAAACAGAAGAGAAAGTCACTCCAAAAACGTTGGACGAAAACAGAAACTCTTCCTTCCTTTTCCATTTCTTCAGCAAGTCGATTCGTATTTGTTTTCTTCGTCAGACTCAACCTATTGGCTTTGTAGCGTTGAGATTAAAGTGTTGTTTTATCTTGGGAGACTATTGCCCGCTAACGTAAAAGCATATATACGGGGCAATCTTGTCTTAAGGACAGAGTGCAATCACTCGACTCAACACACAGTTGTAACCATCCAGATTTAGTGTTTCTTGATTTCAGGTTATCAAGATTCAAGACACAACAAGCTTGCGGCAGTTCTCAATATTGGCCTATTAGTTTATCCTTTCGAACACTTGTAATATTTATTTACTTCCCGTACTGCTTTACAATAGTACCCAACAATATAAACATCGACATGATTGAGTTATATCCTATTAATTCATTAGAGAGTTCAGGTTTCCCATATAGTTTGCCACCTCTAGGACAGCCAGACGATTCTTTCAAACAAAGAAAAATAGTGAAACACGTCAACGAATTGGCTAAAATCCTAAAAAAAAAAAAGGTAAAATAAGGACAAATTATATTTTGAAGGGCTGCATCCCTTTCGTCAAAAAATTCTGATGTGTAAATTATTGAATCTCTTTGACGTAGGAAAATTTTCAGCATAGTGACAGGGTGGCCCAAATATTGGTGTAAGTCGCCAACTCAAATTAAATTCAAATATATCCTAAATGATGCATTTTGGATTTTTTATATTTTCTTGTTAAAATTCTTGGCTCTGTTACAGCTTAAGCAGAATATAGATAAGATGTTTAAATATAAAGTGTAACATAACTTATGCACGCACAAATTTCATCGAGAGAGAAATTAGAAATTAGTGCACATAAAGGTGAGGAAGAATAAGGTCGAGTATGCAAGTCCAATGATGTGACAGTGGGGGCTCTCTCGAAGGCCAAGTTCTTTGCACCTTCACGGTGTATCCCTTTATAATTTGGTCTTCAATATCCGTCCTAATTTAAGATGATATTTGAATTTCAGAGAGTAAAATAAATTTCTATTTGATTGTGATTTTTTTATATGTTTTTAAAATATTTTTCTTTGTTAAGTATTGCGACTTATAATATTTTTTACATAGTTTTTAAATATGTAAATTTCATTTTAAAAAAGTATAGATTTTATGTTCGAATTCGTAATAAAAAAATATGAAGTCTGACTCTCGAAATCAGAAACACATAAATTGGGACATAATAAGTGTTCATGTCTCTAATTTAGTAAAAGATGTGACCAAGGACTTCATTTTATTGTGAGATGCTGCCAAGTAGTATGATAAACACGACAGAGAGAGACATATAGGGCGTACCATCATATTTATTTAAAGAATTTCCAACATAATTTACCTAGCTAGCTAGATTATTAAACATTTATTAGATTCAAATTGGATCTATGTATGTTTTTTTCCCATCTCTCATTCTCAGGCAAGACAATGATCATGATCTTTTTTTTTCTCCATATGTATAGTTCAATAGAAAAATAAGAGTTTTAAGCTTTATCAATTGACGAAAGAAAGTTAGTCACGTAAAAATGTGTTTGATATAACATAAGTCATTTTCAAGAAAATAATTTACCATAGAAGTCAAATTTTCTAGTGTTTGTTTACCGGAAATTATTTTGGGAAAACAAACTTAATTCTCTCACTTTTTGATGGAAGTCATATCATTTGCAGCTATATCTTAGCTATCATTGCAGCTATCTTAATTACTCCCTTCGTTTCAAAAAGATAGGTTTAGTTTAACTTGACACAAAGTTTAAAAAATAAATAAAACTTTTAAAATGTGTGGTCCAAAACAAATCTTAGATATTTATGTGTATGTAAATGATCTCATAAAGTTAAATTATTTTCAAATATAGAAAGAAGCCGATCTTTTTGGAGCAAACTAATAAGGAGTGTAAGCCAATCTTTTTGGGACAGAGAGTAATTATCAATTGAGTAAATATATATGTTGTGCTATCTTATTTTCAAGATTATAAGTGCACATTTTAAAGAGTTTACTTATAGATATTCTTTAAGTAATTGGACTGTATAAAAAATTGATAATATATATTATAATTTATACTTATGAATTTCATATCACTTGCTCCATTTGATAGGTTCGGAAAAGTTACACTCTATTTGCAAAAGGTCTCAATTCCTTTTTCCTTTTTTATACTTTGGGTAGACTACCAGCTTGTGTCCATGATATTTCCAAATGGCCTTAATTAAAAATTATTTATATTCATCATACTAGTCATAACATTGTATATTTAATGATTCTTCACTAGAAAGACAAGAAGAAAGGTCTTTTCCTCCAGCATTAATTCTGGCCAGTACCCCCCCCCCCCCAAAAAAAACATCCTAGCTACATTCTCAAAACATATTTATCCACTATACTAATTATTATAATCTCTCTCTACACACACAAGAAAAAGCATATAGAAGAAGATCAAATTAGCTTAAAATCAACCAATTTTGGTTAATTAGTGAAAACCAAAACAAGAAATGGGAAGAGCTCCTTGTTGTGACAAAAATAATGTCAAGAAAGGTCCATGGTCACCTGAAGAAGATGCTAAGTTGAAATCATACATTGAGCAACATGGCACTGCTGGAAATTGGATTGCTTTGCCTAAAAAAATTGGTACTAAAATCTCAAATTCTTCTTGAAAATTTTTATATTTAATTTCCTTATTAATTATTTCTCTTGATTAAACTCAATATATAGGATTGTTTTGATTTTTTTGAAATATTTATTAGGCCTTAAAAGATGTGGAAAGAGTTGTCGGCTTAGATGGTTAAACTATCTGCGACCAAACATCAAACATGGTGGATTCTCAGAAGAAGAAGAAGATAACCTCATTTTGAGCTTCTATATAAGTATTGGAAGCAGGTAATAAACCCTTAATTTTTCTTCAAATCATTCATTTTTCTCCTTCATGTTTATACTTCTATAACTAATAACTATACACCCTTTAACTAGCAATACTTGTTAGTACCAATTATACCAAGGTTTTGTGTGATGTTGAATGTAGGGCGGTTTATGTGAGTTCAACTAAACCAACTATTACCTATAGCTCCGAAATGGATGGAGCTTTTGTCCAATAGGTTCAATTGAATATATATATTCGTGCTAAAAGTTTAAAGGTTGAATCTGTCTCTAATCCGCCTAGAACTTACATATATAAGCAAAATTAACAATTTAAAACACATGCCTATAATAATTAGATCAAACTGATTCTGAATGCGTTGTTTGCCTCTAGATTTTGAATTCGCTTCTGTTAATTAGTTATTTCCTTGGCTAATATTATGATGAATCATGTGGTCTATTATTGCAGCTCAACTTCGTGGAAGAATCGTGTCACGACCCAAATCGGAGAGCTGCGACGGGCATCCGGACCTCACCTGCCGAGTACCACTAACCATACAGTTAATACATATTCATAATTAAATACGGACTAAGCCGAAAAAGGATTATGGAAAGTCTTAACCAGAAAACCAACTTATATATATATACACCCCAGGCCGACGAGGCCGTACATGACTACTACACACAGGACATCTGTCTACAAGCCTCTAAAGAGTATGTGATATCAAAAGGTCGGGACAGGGCCCGCCATACCCATATATACATGCAAAAAATCTACCGTACCAAAATTAGATCGACACTCCGAAACAAGGGAGTGCTCCAAAATTCGTTGAGTCAGCAACCTACTGCCGTGGATCGTCGTCCTGTCTATGTGAACCTGCGGGCATGAAACGCATCATCCCCGACAAAAGAGACGTCAGTACGACTGATGTACCGAGTATGTCAGGCATGAACAATTGAATAACAAGGAAATAACAATAAATTGAAACAGAAACAACCGACCAGTAGTGTATGCCTCTGAGGGCCCTAATACATATGCCTAAATGTTATGCACAATGCAAATGCGGTATACATATAAATATTGGTCACACAAGGGCATCAATATTGACCTCTTCGGGCTCTTTCGTAATAGTCTGTACCAGCTGCATGTGGTGTGCGTATATAACGTCTTTCCCTTTCCCCATATCCCCTACATATCATATCATATCATATTTACCATATAGTAGCGTGCATAGCACATGTGTGTCCAGGATAATATATGAATATAATGCAAAATGAAAATGCATGAATAACAATAAAACATCCTGAATGACATAATATCCTTGTACTTTCGGCTAACACTGTGAATATCAACATCTTTTCTGTATGCCTCAATAAGGCTTAGGAACATATTTAGACATGCTTTTAACATAGAAATCAGTAACATGAATATTTTTAATTACTAAGAGTAGAATAATTTATGGAACAATATCACGATTTATATTTTGTTACATGGAACATGCCAAAAGAAAGAAATATTTTACCTTAACATACCTTGAGTATTGTCCTTTCAATAACTCTGTATTGAATTTGCTGGAACGTTGCTTGAAACAATATTGCAGGACGTTGACAACCAATATAAACCTAGTAAATTTGCACTGATCCTCTCACCATAAATACATTGGGACAAGCTCACCAAGGCCCATATTACCTTAGTACGCAAGTGTGATGAAAAATGTGCAAGGGGGTTCCATTAATCAATAAGTTTCAACTTTTTAATTAGAAACAAAGGTAAACTAAAGGCATCCTGCACAAGTTCATTGGTCTGCTATGGAGTCCTTTTGCAAGTAAAGACTTAGCTTTTGCCATCCCAGCCATAAACTATTGAGAAAGGAGCATAGCATGCCCACATTACTCTGCAATTCGGGAGATTTGACTTTGGCTTATGCGAGAGATATATCTAGCCACAGGCACATCTAAGCCCTTCACTTAATCAATGCTTCCAAGTATCCAAACTTTCTTTTTCTACACAAGTTTACTAAATACCATTTAATGGGTTTCATCATTTGGTCTCCCACTTAGCCAATCTTGGCAGTGGAGTCATCCCAAATGATACCACCTAGTGAGATAAAACCTATTAGTTTACCATATGAGAAATCAACCCAATTAAAATGGGTATTCCAATTTATAAGGGGTAAACAATAAGAAGGGAGAAGTTAAAATGCTGAGGGGCTGGGAGACAGAGTTTAACTATTGATAGGTGGCATATTTTTTGTTTAAAAAAATTTGTAATTATGTTACCAACGAGCCATTTGGCTGACGGCAGAGTTACCAACGAGACCATTTTGAAACGGAGGGTAAAGTTGGTTCTATATTAATTACATTTGGGTTATATTGGCTTTTACCCATATTTAAATAAATATATAAACAACAACATATACAGTGTAATTTCACACAATGGGCTCTGGAGAGAGTAGAGTGTACGTAGACCATACCTCTACTTTGAGAGTGAGAGGTAGAGAGGTTACTTCCGAAAGACCTTGGCTCAAGAGAAAACATGACAAAAAAAATCAGATAAGGTTTGAAGAAAGTAAAGTAAAGTACAGAGATCACGACAAAATACTATAGCTAAACATTAATGAAGAGATTTTAACAGTAAGTGCATCAGTCTAATACGATAATCGAAGTATAATCAAAAGTAGGTAGTAACAGAAAATTAAAGGACATGAATCCACAAGGTAACACTACGCCTACTAATATGAAAGGATACACGAAACTGTATTGCTACCTAACCCTCTATCATAATCTGCGTCCTCCACAACCTCCTATCTAAGGTCACTTCGAAAGTCCAATATTTTGCGAATCCCATAAAGTTGAAATTAAAGTTATTGAATGTTGCCTACTCCCATAACTATAATGGGGAGCTTAACTTAATGCCTAAATTTCTGTGTGAAGTCCCAAAGGGAATATCCCCTCATCAAGAAAGAGCAACACAGAAAATGTCCTAAACAAACAACCAAAAAAAATTTCAAAGAATTTAACTGCTACTAAAGGCACATACTGTCAACATTTGATGACAATAATAATCACTAAACATGTCCGTGATAAGCCCCTATTAGTCATGACAATAGCCAAACGACGACTATTGTCACAACTTTTTAATTAAATATATATTAAGCTCATAATAATAAAATTAAAATGGTTTTGTTTATTAAATGAGAGGGACAGTCACTAAGAAGAGGAAATTCCTTTAGATGTGTCCTATGCAATCACTTGACAAAAATGGTTTTTATTTTCCTTATAAAAAATTGTTGTTGAAAAGCATGTTTTTTTTGGACATAAAAGGGACTAAATAATTGTGGATTATTCTGTCTCCAAAGAGAAGCAGATAAGCGATTTCATACATTTTAAAGTTGTCAAAAGAAGGATGCTGACACTGACAAAGTTTATATAATCATGCACCATATTTAATATTATTGTTTTTGAGAAGTTACATTTTCCCCTGATATTTTCTCATTAAGTCGGTCTGATGAAACATATTTCATTTTTCTACCATATTTCGTACATTGTCCTTATCAATAGCAAATTTTTTTCGAGCTTAAAAAAACAAAAATATAATTACGCAATAACTAGTTTCCGAAAAGTGATATTACCTCTATACTAATTAATGTGGCATACTTTCTCTTTTAGTTTGTTTAAAAAATAATAACACTTTTTTATATTTAAAATTATTTAATTTTTAAATTATTCTATTTTCAAACCATACAAATGGTTATAGTTTATTTTAAACAATAAATTTAATAACTCTTTCTTTCTTTTTATAAATTATGTGTGTAGTCCAACAACGTGATTAAAATGGGACGAAGGGACTAGTTGTTTTCATGTCACAACATTGAAAAAGAGTAGAAATCTTTGGGAAACAATATAAAGTGAAGATAGAGAGGTCTCTAATTTTAAATTCTCTAATTTGTTCATACGACTCTTAATTCTTTTACGGGTCGTCTTTTAAGGCGATGTTAATACAATTTAGTCATAGTCTGTTACAATATTCTCTTTTTATTTGGTTTTTGTTTTTATTTTTTATTATTTTCTTTAAACTAGTTGTCACTAATTATTCAATATGAATGAGGAAGAAAACCAGGAAAAGACCGGGCAGATTGAACCCAAGATGTCGATTTTTTCAGAAAGCTAAGAAGATATCACGACGTGCATAAGTTGTGTATACTTATACTAAAATATACATATACTATACATATGATATACACTGATAGTGTATATCTTGGGTATATACACTGATAGTATATATCTTGGGTATATTTCGCAATGTTGGCTGAATTGTACATATCCGCAACTTTCCCATAATACAAACACCACTGATACAGTACAAGCTTCACCACCAACTAATTATGTAGACACATGCACCATGAACATCCTTTAAAAAGAACACTGAATTTTCTCCAAAGCTTAACCATCCTCTTATCCACATCCAAAATTACTGCTGCGATCGAGCAGTTCACCAAAAAAAATGGGAATTATGAATTTCGAATCTAATGACCAATGAGGTAACTATCAAAATAATTTTGTTGCTAAGATTGAGGATCACAAAATTCTTCACATTACGAGTCTAATGACCAACAAGGCTCTGTCAAAATAAAATTACTGTCAAGATTGAGGTCATAAGATTCTAAAATTTACCTTCCTCCGTACATGTTTTTAGCAGTACTGGATGATGCAAGAGTAGTTGTTTTCCCTTGTGTTATAATATTTATACTTATTGTATATTACAACTTCAGCTATGAAGTTTCAAGAAACAAAAGTTTACTCAGATAAAGCAAACAGTATCACCAATACATCTATGATCTATGTATACACAGGGCTCCATAGTCATGGAACCATCTATAAAGGAATATAAAACAAAAAAACAATCTTTAAAGTAACTCTTAAGGTTTGCAGCTTCAGAGCCCCCAAACAAGTTCTGTACACTTCAAGAAGTCTCTTCAGACGTCATTTTTCACATATATATTTCCTGTACACTTCCAAGAAGTCTCTTTACAAGGCAGGAGTTCACAGGCACATCAACCGTGCCCGCACAATAGGCAGTCCATAAGAATGCACAAACAGCACCAACACCGCAATTTAATGCACGGAAAAGATTCATCTACTTGCCACGCGATTCTTCACCTTCCAAAGATGTACATGATGAAGGATGATGAGGACTTTTAATTTCCCAAGATGTACTTGGTGAAGGAAAACGAGGACTTTTAATTTCTGAAGATTTACACGGTGAAGGAAGACGAGAACTTTTAAGTTCCGAAGATTTACGCGGTGAAGGGAGACGAGGACTTTTAATTTCCGAAGATTCACGCGGTGAAGGAAGAAGAGGACTTTTAATTTCCGAAGATTCACATGGAGAAGGAAGAAGAGGACTTTTAATTTCCCAATATGTACGTGGCGAAGGAAGATGAGAACTTTTAATTTCCGAAGGTGTACATGGTGAAGGAAGATGAGGACTTCTAATTTCCAAATAAGTATGTGGTGAAGGAAGATGACGACTCGGAATTTCCAGTGACTTACTTGATGAAAGACGATGGGAAGGATTTTTAATTTCCAATGACGTACGTGATGAAGGAAGTTGAGGACTTTTAATTTCCAAAGACGTACGTGATGATGGAAGATGTGGAGGACTTTTAATTTCCAAAGACGCATGTGGTGATAGAAGATGAGGACTTTTAATTTCCAAAGACCTATGTGATAAAGGAAGATGAAGACTTTTAATTTCAACAGATGTAAATGATGGAGGAAGACGTGAAGGACTTTTTCCTGCAAGCAACAAAGCGTGTCAAAAAACATCCAGATAAATAAGACTGTCCCAAATAGTCATTAAGCTATTTGAACCTGGATTAATGTCTCCTATGTCTTGAACCTTATGGATACTCATGTTCTCTTCGTCATTTTTAGGAACAGCTTTGCCCAGTGTAAGTGAAGTTGATTTGAACTGACAATAAGCTGATGTGAGTTGTTGATAAATCTCTTTCATCCTCCCACATTCCTCCTCGTCCTGCCTATCCATCTCAATGAGGATCTGTGGAAATGCGCATGGAATAAGATGCATACATGAATGAACATATTAAAAGAACAGTGCAATTAGTCATACCTGAGCAGGAGGGTTCTTGAACAATGGTTCAAACCTTTCCCTGCAGTACTCATGGAAGAGGAGTGTACAGATTATCAATGGAATAATGATGCTTGATGTGGATGAAGATTTTTTAAATCCAAAGACTGCCAAAGCTATAATTTGCATCAGCACCATTGAGAAAATTGTTGTGTTGTGCACAATAGGCCAATAGGTTCCACCAGTTTGATATTTTGTCACATACACATTGAGGATCTGATAGTTCACTAAGTTGTCAAACCACAGGTTAAAGAGGAAAAAGGGAAAAATATACAAGAATGTGCATATTCATTGGTGAAAAGGAAAGTACACAAGTCAATCAGCAAACACTTTGCAAATAAATCCCTTCTCATCTCAACAAGTAGCAAGACTAATAAAAGAACACAATTCTGCAGAGTGTTTTCATAAGAGGGAAATGAAAAGCCTCCTAGTGCCTTAAGCGAGAAGCAGTGAGAAGTGAAGTGTATGCTTCTTTGAATAATGCGTAGAATTTAGAGAGAATACAAAAAATAACATAATATATTCCACTGTGTACATGCTACCTCACACCAGCACACGTACCGGGTCAGACAATACTGTATTAGTTGACAAAACTACCAAGAGTGTCAACGAAAAGCTTGAACTTTGGAGTAGCACTTTAGGAGAGTAAGGGTTTTAGGATAAATACAATTAAGACTGAAATTTATGCACTGCAATTTTGGCCAGCATATGAAAGTGAACTAGAGGTGAAATCAGACAGGATTGTGGTGCCTAATTGCAAACAATTAAGATATTTAGGACTGATGTTCCAGGAGAATTGTATGATTGAAGATGTCACACACAGAATAAAAGTACGATGTTGAAAAGGAAAGTACTACCTAAATGTCATATGATAGGAGGATACCTACAAAAGTGAAAGACAAATACTATACAACGGTTCAAAGACCAACAATGTTGCATGGGAGTGAATGTTGGGCCTCTAAAGTCCAGCATATTGACGAGAGTCACAAGATGCGGATGCTAAAATGGAGTGCAGTAAGTCACACAAGATTAGACTATTAAAATAACCACATTTGGCAGAAGGTGCAAATAACACATAAGAGGACAAATCGACCTCCAGATGCACTGATTTGTAGGTGTGGAACCATGGTGAATGCAGGTGTTAAAAAGGAATGAGGCAGACCTAAAATCACATGGAAGAAAGTTGTCTCGAAGTCCTACAATATCTTTGAATTCATGTAGACCTAGCGAAAATAGAGCACAATGCAAGAAAAAAAATCTATTGAGGCGATACCAATTAGTTGGGATTCATTTTTTACTCATGTTAATACATTTACTTTAGGTCCATTGCTAGCTAGGAATCTTTATGATATTAATGATTCATATGCTAGTAGAAAATGTAGAGAATCTCTGATGCTAGAGAAACTAATTTTGTTAACATTGGACTATGACGGGCTTAAATGGAGCGACATGGATAGTCAGGATCCATATAGCTGACCTTAACTCGTTTGAAATTGAGGCGTAGTCATTATTGTTGGGTAACGATAGTTAAGTCCCTGTTCAGTAGTCTGAAATGCTCTTCCTAGAAATCGGTTACTATTTACCCTAAGTTGAATGTATACTAAAGATATCCCGTATCAGCAACAATTTATGTCACATCAATAGCAAAACATCACAGAAACAGAAAGGTCTGTGACGTATTCTAAAAGTACCAATCTTCATAAGTTTCACCACATGAGAGAGATGAGAAGGGCAGGCTCTACTAACAAGAAGCTCATTAACTGTCAAAATGTAAAGGCAAGAACAGGCATCCAGAAAACATTACCCCACAAATCAAGACAAAATCAGGATTCACTTTATAATACTAGGGTCATTCATAGAGTTCAATAGATACTGATAAAGAAAAACGTTACAAGAATGTTAGTTCTCAAGACATTGTAACCAAAAAGTCGATGAGCTAAATATTGATTAAAACAAGGTGATATAAAAGCAGATTTGAACTAAGTGGGATATAATTACCTGATTACGATATACAAGGTAGGCAATGGAAAAATAAACCACCAAGAAGGGCAGTATTAAGGGTGCCAAAATGGCATATGCAAAACCAAAAAGCCCAAATAGGAGGATCCTCGGGACTTCTGTATGGTATGGAAAAGTCAGTGTTCCATGAGATGAAGCATCCTTGTTTCTCAGAATAAACCTGGAGAACAATCTGCAGATGAGACCAAATGGTTGTAAGAGTTCAACAGACAGACTTGCCCAGCCTGATGTCAAAACATAAGTCATAAAGAAGGTGGCCTGCAAAGAAACCATAATTCCAATCAATAAACTCTTGATGTCACATATATTCATGAATTATACTATACCAGTATCATTGATGAAAGAGTAGGGTAAACAAACTAATTCATTTACATTGCTAGGAAAAGTAGATAATGAGAAAACTAGCCAAAGAGGGGAAAAGTTAGGGTATGTGAGGTTCTACAATCCTCAACTGGACTGGTTAGAAGCAGATTTGGCACTAGAAGACATCATTATGCATTAGTAGTGTTGTTGGACTTCCTCTCATATTCAGTCTCAGATTTTACATATTTACCTTCTCTTCCCTTTATCAAATCAAACAATGTCAGGAAGCAGCAGTTTTGTTGGACTTCTAATACTTCCAGTCACAGAAAAAATGGAAACTATTTCCCGTTTCAGCCCTTTATCAAATCAAACATGTTGGAAAGTGGATATGTACTTCCTTCAGAGGATTAGTACCTTCTTTCCAACTCCTGAATAACCTTGAATCGTATTTAGCACAACTTGCATGTAAAATTCTCATACCATGAGATTAATCAAAACTAAAACATAAACTACACAAAAGAAGACTAGCTCTAGCATTCATCAAGCAGTGGAAAAGCTAAAAGAAACTTAAAGCATTAATCACACAGGAAAGCCTCAAATAAAACATTATGAAAACCTAAATTCATGAGAGAGCGGGAGAAAGAGAGTATATTTATGAATATTTGAACAAGATAGTTATACCAAGAGAAAAAGCAGGTAAACATAGAGAGGGGGTGGAGTTACCGTTGATGGCACAGCCGTTGAAAGTAGATTGTTTACATCCTTGAAAATTTTATTTAATCTCTCAATAACAGATCCGGAGACAATGTTACCAAAGAAAACATTCCAGATGAAGAAGCATAGAACTTTTATGCATGCACTCCTATTCCTGCCACTACGAGAGATAGAGCCCTCCATTTTAGAAAATAGCATCATCAACGGAGGAACTATGTAGGAAAATAAAATTAATACAACACTTGGTAGATATCCTGTGACAAGCTGAGTAACTCCTTCCCTGCAAGAAAGAGGGAGAAAAAGGATTACTATATTACTCATGTATGTTTCCTCTCATAATGTACTTTCTATTTCTCAAGCAATGACAAAAAAACACAAATTATTTCATGCATGAAAATGAAAAGCTCCAACCAAAACACACAGGAATGTTATAATACAAAGGAAGGTAGTAAAGATTGAGAAGAAGAAAAGTTATCACACAATCGCTTGAAAACATCTTTTTTGTTGGGTCCAACTAGCAGTAATTTCAATTAGGTTCCACACGTTATCTTTCCATACTGCCCCATACTTGTAGCTAGATCAAGAAAGAACCTTTGGATCGAGATCCACAACTACCGATTCCAATTATTCTTTTTTTATTTTTGTTTTAGTCGATATGATCTACTACTCCCATTTGTTAGTCAACCATTAACTTCTTCTTTTAAGCCCTTTAGTCCGTCCAGCGATTTTCGGTTGGGGTCCACCCTGGGGTTTAAGTTAAGACCGTTTTCTCTTTCTTTTTCTTTTGGATGATGACAAACGAACTAGAAACTGCAAACACTTCTAATTAGATGAATCGTTTTTTCTAAATCCCCAGTATCATTCTTTCAAAAGAAAATCTGTCTTGAAATTTTGCAACCAGACTTTATTTCATTACATTACAATATATTGTCTATAAGTTATCTACACACACACAAACACCTTCCATTCTCTCTCTCTGTCTCACACACACATTCATGGAATACCACCTGTACTCCATGTACAAGTCAAGAGACTAGGTCAACAGAAACAAAAACAAAACACTGAATTACCTCTTTAAAATTCCTCTAAGAAATGGAAATGTCTTTTGCAGCTTGTCAAGGTGAACGAGACTTTGTGTTACTGAAACAGGCACAAGGAAAAATGCCACAAAAAGAATAGAGGCCACTAGAAGCGCAATTTTACGAATCCAAAGAAGTCTGTAAGGAACACAAATGTTTGACCAGTACATATCATCTGGTTCTGGAGCAAGATCCGTAACCCATGACATGGGATTCGAGGATTGAAGACCTTGCGAAGCAACTAAAGCAGTATACCGATTCCTAAAAAAAACTAAAGCAGCTGCAGATTCCTGCAAAAAAAATGTATATCCTTCAGTACACGTCTTGTTTGGCTAATAACAGTTTCAAAAGATACAACTATCTCGAATTTAACAAAAGAGTTGAGCACAAGAAAGCAAATCACGAATAAAAGTTAAGAGGGATTAGTACTGGAACATAAGCAACTCAATGTTATTTCTGTCATTGAAGTGAAATATTTGAATATTAAGAAAATGGACATTGAGCTAAACTCAGGCCCAGTTTGCTCATGAGGTAAGGATTGTCTAAATTTATACAAGGAGATAACATCCCTTACCCTCAACCAATGCGGGAGTCTAACACTCCCTTGCACGCTCAAGACTGGACATCTAGAGCGAGGACAACATAACATTAGGGCGCAACATTAGGTAAATCAAAGAAGAGGATGAGTTTAGTATTCCTTATGTATACATAATCCCAGAGGGAATCCGGATCTTGAGTGAACCTCAAAGCCATGCCAGCATGGAGTTAATTCTTTCTATGGACAGCCTTTTTTTTAAGACCTAATCTAGGCATTAGCCATTTAAAAAGATGGAGCTCTAATACCGTGTAAAGAAAATGGACATCGAGTCTAACTCAACACCAAAAGTTAGATTATGGGGTAAGGATTACCTAAAACCATACAAGAAGACAACTCCCTATACCCTCAACCACTGTGGGGCTCTAACGGAGAGGACGGGGAATACGGGATTTCATGAACCATTTAAGTATTTGAACTTTGGAGCAATAACCACGACGAACTAGTTCCTACTAATTACCATTCACTAACTCATGGAGCTCTATTTCATCATGCTGCATGCCAAGTTTTTTAAAAGTCAATTGTACACCACATAACGTTTCAGATAAAATTACTTTCACATAGTTCCAAATAGGTAATGATGGACACGCAATACTGAATAGAAACTGTGTCCCTAGGCATACAGTGCATAATCATAATAACAAAACCATCCCTTGACAGGTATTGGTGCTGCGTACTGACAGGTAACAGAAATCATAACAAGCATATAAAATACGCATATTTGCAAGAACAGATAAAAATGAAAAGGAGAAATTTGTTGGAATTCGTGAAATATGAAAACCGATGGAAAAAGCAAAAGTTCTAGAAAGGTAAGTGATTCGTTCCTAAAGTGGCAAAGAGAAAGGAACCTAAATGACAATTGTAATAAGTATCTATTAATGCAGGATTTTCCTCACATTTCTATCTTGATTACATCAGAACCATGCGAAAAAATCTGAAGGCATTGAAAGTTATCTGAGACAGAGAGAAAAATTGTGCACGAAAAAAGAAAGATTACAACTACGTTTGTACAATCATCCATAGGCTTGCATCTTGCATGACAGAAAATGTAAAGAAGTGAAATTCTCCACGCACCGCCTAACAGATTCCTTTCTTAACTAAATATTTTATGTGTAGCATAGGTAATATGAGCCAACACTTAATAGCGGTATTTGGTCATCCTAACATAGAAGATCCAAAGCTATAAATGAAAAAAAAATGGATCTGCACTCGGTCAGATATAGTGGTAGCAAGAAGATAGTATTTTTTTTGGTTAATTACTAAACCTTCAAGAAACCAAGGAATAAATCGAGAACTTCTACAATGAGCATTTCTAGCTAAAAGAAACACGACAGTAATCAACGTTCTGTATCATATTAGGCCATCATGGCCACTCTGTACATTTGTTTGTAAGGTCCATTTTCTTTACTTCTCCATTATGATACCAATCAGTAGGTCCCAAAATCTGAACAAAGCAAAATAAAAGATGTAGCTGCAACCCCAAAAAGCAAAATAAAAGTGTGTGTGTGTGTGTGTGTATCCAACCCCAACCGTAAATATTTTGTTAAATTAAACCACAGAGTACAATATGGCAAGCAGAGAGTAATAAAGCAGTAAACTTATGTCAACAGACTGAAGAGAAGCTGAGCAACAAAATGCGCTAAAAAACTTCATGAAAACATAATCCTCTATGCAATAAAGAAAATGTGCATTGAAGTACTCCAAAGTCCTAACATATGAATATGATAATATAATGGGACAGATGTCACCTTCTTTCTCAAATCTGAACCACCATAGTCATCTCTTGCTTTATCACGATCATGCTCATTGGGAAGCATCTTGAAAGACAAAGTAGTTCCTCCACATAGGCCACATCTCATAAAATTTGATCCAACGTAAAGCTCCTTTTGGGTTGTTTTAAGCATCCTGAACATCTCCTCTGCATCAGTCTGTCGTCATACAACTTATGGTACATTAACCATCAAATAAAGAAAAAAGTAAAGGAGTGAAGGAAGAGCACCAACGAAGAAGTTAAATGTCAAAACACTAGTGTAAGTAGACGTCTAGATCAAGAAGAAACCAACTGGAGTACTATCTTAAGCTCATTCAGATATAGTTTTTTTTCTCTTTTTTTTTTCCATATCAAAATGGTTTATAAAAAACACAAAGAAGAAGAAGAAGAAGAGAAAGGGAAGTGAACTGCTCGAGGAGTAGTGCTTCTCACTTGGGGCCACTGAAGCTAATAAAAATGAACCACACGCTTCCTTGGAAGACAGACAATTTGTGAAATAAAGAAATATCAAAACATATATGTATTTAGTACTTATTAATCAAATTTCAATTGACATAAGTAACTAATTTCAACATCCAATATGCAGTAATACTGATACTAATCCAACTACTCAAAATTGAGATCCACAGACGATCGCTTCTAATGAGATCACTTTGTGTGTTATTGTTTGAAGTGCACACTTCTCTGAGGTGCATGGTTTCAATCAAGAAGAAATAACCCTTTGCTTCGCATCACTCGTAGCTTTAAGAGACAAAGTAATAGGCTTTCAATGATAGTGGTCTAGTGATAAGAACACAACACATGATGTATGGGTTAGTTGCACGATCAGGTTTGAACCCTACCGCAGACAGAAGTCTGGCATGTAACTGGAGAAGGGTAGTAGAGGGTCGGGCCCAGTATCTACAGAGTTTCAAAAAAACAACGTGCCACTGGTCCTCAAGGATTTGTCGATTATCACAAAAAATAGTGGATTCAATATTTCGAGATAGCCAGAAAATAACTCAGCATTTGTCTAGAAAAGAAATTCTTTGGAAAAAAAATACTTTCATAAACAACATCAATGGCATGAGCAACTTCATATTTTCAAAAGCATAAATTCATAATGCCATATCTCATTATCTCTAAGCTTCGATGGGTTACCCGATATCTCTTCTAGTGGGAAGTAGCAGGTACCTGGTGGAATAGTCAAGGTGCGTGAAAGTTGACCCGGACACCACCATTATCAAAAAGAATGTGCAAGAAACTACCATAGAAGGTCATCATTCTTATCACAAGCATCACTGATCCCTTTCTAAAATGCTAGAATCATCATATGCAATTGCCCCCTAGATTTTCAAACTAAAAGAGATATCTCCATCTCAGATGAAATGTTCATCCCATTCCATAGATAAGACCAAAAAACATGTACTTCCCAACAAAAGCTTCTGCTATCTTCTTTTCATTTTTTATGATAAGTAAAGCATCGGCTATCTATTATGTAGTACTCTGTGGCTAGTATCTACCATAAACCATACATTGATTGCACCTCATCTTACACATCTCAAAGTCATTTCCTAAACCTTTCTGACGATGAAAAATGGGACAAAACTTATAGGTCCCAGTCCCCACATCCCCCTTCATGCAATACTCGAAAATACACAGTTTCATCTTCAATATAAATAATCAGTTCGGGCAAGAGAAACTTTGAGCAAACACCAAGCTCTCCAAAGCTGCAACGCAAATGCTTGCCTAGTTAGACTACAATAAAAAGTATCTTAATCTCACCAGCAGCTTCTGAAGAGAGCCAGAGCGATAGACAATTTGATGAGATAGATAACTTGATGCGAAGTAATTCGTGAAGAATTTTTCTAGTGTATGACTGTATGATTCGTCCTTAGACTTTGGGATGGCACGGACCAGAACTGTGAAGTATCTTGGGTGGGAAAGTGATGAAGTGAAGTATGCCAGCCGCTTCCTTGAGATACTCTTGTACTCCTAACAGCAAGCAACAAAACTTTTAAGATTAAAAAAAAACTGACACAGCATAAGTATGAAGTATCCAGTGTAAAATAATACAAGTTCAACAGAAAAGAAGATAAGCAGATGATTTAGAAATTAGTAGTAAATTCTTACAAAGTAAAGAAGAAGACAAGCACAGCAGGATATGATATAGAGTGCGAGGCAGTGAACCCAGAACCTGAAGAAAAAGTAGAGGCAAATTTAAGTGAAAAGTAAACTGTGATCGAAAAGAAGATCAGTAAATCAAGAAATAATATTTCATTAACACATACTTCTCGGTGAAAATCGGAATTATGGTAAACTTACAAGTTGATCTCTTTATAATAGTTTCTCTTTACTGAGTAACATTAACTTCAGATGCAAAAAGCTGAAAGTTAACTAGGCATTTGCAGATTTTTAGACACTAAGCAAAGACAAGATTTTTATATCATATGGAACAAAATCACCACTTGCATAATGCATCTGTGTACGTCCACTTAGAAGGGAATGGATTAATTATCAACATTCAAATAATTAGCAGCATTGTTTCATACCATCTTGACTCTGGTTCAACATTCACAATGGTGAATACCTCCAATGACTCGGCTGGAATTTGCTGACGTTGTATGTCTTGACCAAAATAATTAAGAGGCAGCACGAGGAAAAGGCCTAGAGTAGTTGCAATGGAGAATATTCGGAAACTGTCCATAATAAGAAGCAGGAAAAGGTAAGTATACTTATAAGACTAATGGTACAGACCCGACAAAGATGAAGTAAAGACAAGCCCGCAGCATACTTCCAAGAACAAATTCACCATCTAACATATACTATACATCCTTACTGGAAAATTGCGTACTGCGATAGAACAATGACATCACACTCTCCACCGTTATATTGGGAACAATATCTATTTAATATCAGGCAATGGAAACAACCAATAAATATTTTCAGCAACAAGTAGACATCTTTCCACTGGAATTCCTCAGCTTGATGAAATATTCCACTAAAAATACTGAACTTCAGTTGAAATGTAAATGAAGTTGAGGGAAGAATAATGTTGCTAACTCTGAATTTCAGCCACTAAATTGACTTTCTCAGCAAAAATAGAAGAGGAAGTAATTAATACAATGAGGAAAGTTCAGCTTTCACCTGAAAACAATCATCCGCACCAACACTAACGCATCCAAGCCCCCGGCAGCAACTATTTCTTCATCAGATGCTTCCCATGCCTTCAATATCCAACTAGGAGAAGGAACAAATCGCTCAAAATTAAAGCCACCAAACTGTCTTTTTCGCACCTGAGCAAATCTCTGGCTGAAGTAGACATTTACAAAAGTTGGTTGTTTCCTTAATAAGGAATACAAAATGAACAGCACCAAACAGACTGCAATATTGACTCCAGCAGAAGTCAAGAGAGCAGATAGCTTCATTCCCGTCTTCCAGATAAGCCAGCAACCTCAATCAATACTTAAGATGGTAGGCATTCCCTAATGACCGGAAAACATCCAGTATCCAGAAAAACAGTTGTGTTTGCAGTCCACAAACTGCAAATGTAAATGGTATAGCTCAAGTGCTTTTCACAAATATGATAGAACTAGAGATAAAAACTTCCATAAGTTTAAGAATTAGTAATGTGACGCACAGAAAGAGGTCGTCTTCTATCAACAAACTGTCCGGTAATGAGGAACCACAAATCGTACACTACATTAAAGTTCATAACTCAAAAATATCCTACCTTTCTTAATGAACTATACTAAAAGTTCATTTAATCTAATGACAATGAGCCAATGACTACACTAGCATAATATATCATTTACAAGCCACAAAACTAAAAAACAACGGAATACAAGCACACATCTTTCTTATTCTTCTTTCTTTTTTAGTCATTAGTAAAGCCGAAGTCAATGGGGTACTAGTATGAAGAAATTGAAACCTCGAGCTTGAGGATGTAGTTTTTCGATAAAATGATTTAGTGATCAATGAAGTTGGTTGAGAATCATGAGGTCTCAGGTTCAAATGAAGCCAAAAACACTAGGTAATTCCAAACAGAATTACCCAATACCTATGCTGGTGGGGTAGCAAGTACCTGTGGAATTAGTCCAATGCGCACAAGCTGGCACGAACAACAACATACCCAGTGTAATCGTACATGTGGGGGGTCTGGGAGGGTAGTGTATATGCGGACCTTACCCCTACCTTGGCAGGTAAAGAGGTTGTTTCCGATAGACCCTTAGCTGGCACGAACACCACGGTTAGAAAAAGAAGGGAGGGGGGAGGGGGTAAAGGCCACTGAGATTCCAACTCGCGATTCAAATTCTCAACTGTCCCTACGAAACGCCACATCTATCAATTTATGCAAAAATCACTTCGAAGTTCGAACAGTTAAACGCAATTTCCAGAATTACCAATTCAAAGATACAATTGAACAGTTAAGCAAACAGCAATTTCAACAACTAAACAATTTATCACACAAACACCAAACAGAAACTAACAACAAACATTAATGGAGAAAAAAAAAAGTTAGACAACAATTCAATTCAATTGAATTAAGCAAAATCATAAGAACAAAGGAAAGCTTACGATAATTGAATCACCAAAAATTGATAATTAACAATTCCTCTTTTAAAGCAAACAAAAGACTAATTGCTTTTACTTCACAGGGACTACAAAGAGTATACAGAAAGGTAAACAAATTTTTTACAAAAAAAACTAATTATTGCTTTTGAAGTATTCAATTTGCTTTTAATTTTGTGGGACAGAAATAATGAGCTGCTAAAATTAATTTTGAAGAAGAAGGTAGTGGAGTAGAATTGGAGGCGCGTCGGTTCAGAGTGACTATCTTTGACTATTTTAGTAGGCGTTTTGCTATAATTTGACTATCACATATGTCATCTAATTTCCGGTCCGTGTAGCCTATTATATTATCGTTATATATATATATATATATAAAAATTGCTCAACTTCTTTTATAATTTTACGTATACATTTTTATATACTATTAAACATTACATATATATATATATATATCATCTCTTTATATATTTATTTTATTCCATTTTATATGAAATGTTTGATTGAGCATGAAATTTTAGAAAGATTTTTTTTTATGAAATTTATGATTATAAACATGCGTCCTAGTTATCACATTTACATGGTTATAAAATTTTGTTATTAAAGATAAAATAGGATGTTTAAAATTAGATTATTTAAATATTAAAAAATATTATTCTTTTTTGACATACTAAAACAACAGAACGTGTTGCGAAAAATGGAACGGGATATTGAATAAGCATTGATTTATCTCGATTAACTTTTTGTACGTCATGTGAGTGCATGTTTATATTGTATTATAATAAACAAAAGATCAACTTGTTAGTAGTCAACCACGTGTTCCAACTAATTTAAATCCAAAGCATAGTCAAGTGATTGAATGATTGCTCTTAGCTAGCATGCTTTTATTTCAATTTTCAAACAATGTTTATATCCGAAAAAGTAATTATATATTTTCTAAAAGATCTATTTAATCAAGTACTTGCATCTTTCGTTTGTGAAATTGTAGTTAGAAGAACTTAGAAGTTAGCTCTTAGGCTGTGAGACTCTTTATGGCAATGGAATTTATACCATACTAAAAATAAAGGTTTTTTCCATCGATATTCAATAAAAAATTTATCTATGAAATATGATTTTTTTATCTCATTTTCACTGAATCAGCTCACTGGAAAAACGCATGATAGGAAACAGAACGGCGGGAAACTTCGTAACTTTTCTATGTGAATACATTATTATTTAGATTTTTCCCACTGACATTTAGTGAGAAATAAAAATTGAATATTTTTCAGTGAAAATTCAGTAGAAAAATAGAGATATTTTAGTAGGTGATACGAGACAAAAACATGATCTTATACATATTAATGTGGACTTCCATATCTGAATTCTATAAACTCAAGTATTAATAAAATAAAATACGATGTGTTATAACTAATTAACAAAAGGTGTTTTTTTCCTAAAACGGATTCACATAATCTTATCAACCTCTCGTCCAAAATTACGTAGTAGAAACTCAAAGCAATATTTCTCAAATTGTATTTATGTCCGATCCAACTCTACTTTAATACGTAAATTGTTTCAAGATGAGACTTTGATAAGGACCACATAATTGGGTGGCTGTAGTTATCAGGGAAAATTAGAAACGAAATATATTGTTTTCAAAGAAGTAAAATAAACATATTTTGCCCACTTACGTAACTACTCCTAATATACATATTTTCAAATGTTTTGTCACTTTGTCAGCTAGGAAACATACACTTCCGAAGCGGTTGAAAATATAATTAAATATTAAAAGTACAATTATCTCATCTAAAAATTTAAGCAGTTAGAAAAAGCACACTTTTAATGATTAACTTTTAATATTTAATTATATTCTCAACAAAATCAGACAAGTACCAACACCAACTATAGCCTCTTGTAATTGTCTTTTTTTTCTTTAATTTCTAAAACCCATATTAACGTATATTAATAAAATATAATTCATAAATTTTGTAATATTTAGTGTTGTATAATTATGGTAGATATAGGATCATTATTGTATTAGGGTTCCACATTGTATACACTATATATATTTGTATTAATAAAAAAGACTCCCTAAAGGAGATTAATACATTCTTACATGATAACAGAAGCCAAAATCTAAACCCTTTTTTTCACCCGCAACCTTCCTCGGTTTACTTAAAAATCGACGGTTGTTGTCCTGCTTTTTCTCTTCCTTTCCCGAGAACAAAGCAGAACCTTTCTACTTTCTCTATTCACTTACTAAGAACCAAAGCAAAACTCCTCTTCTTTTTCTATTCACTTACCTAGAACCAAGACAAAATTGTAGGCAGCCTGTCCTCTCCTTCAAACAAACTATCAGAACACAAAACTGCTTTTCTGTGTCTATCTTCCTTTACCGGAAAACAAAATTTTGTCTTCTTTTTCCTCCTTCACCAAAAATAATCCACTATAATAACTTCTCCCACAACTTCTAATTCTGAAGACTAATTTTGGGCTCAATTTCATGCAGCCTACAAGTCCGCCTTAGGCCAGTCAATGGGCCACAATAATTCAGCCCTATTTTCTGGAGCCCAGTAGTACTCTCCAGGCCTCCCTCAGTCCAATTTGGGCCCGACTTTCGTCACATTAACCCATCAACAGTTCGATAATGCGTGGTATATAGATACGGGCACCACGTCTCACTTCACCAATAATTCTGATAATCTTTCTCAACTACGAAGTTTAAATAATCCACAATCTATTATGGTTGGAAGCGGTCATCGCATTCCAATTCAAGGGTTTGGCCACACACTAACCCTACCATCACATCCCCAGTTCTCCCTGAATAACGTCTTATATGCTCCTAACCAGTTCTCCCTGAATAACGTCTTATATGCTCCTAACATCATCAAAAACCTAATATCCATTAGGAAATTTGTCACCAATAATTCTGCCTCTATTAATTTTGACCCATTTAAATTTTCAGTAACGGACTTCCGTATCGGGAAACTCCTTACGAGATGCAATAGTGAGGGTGATCTATCATTTCCTATCCACGTCCGATGCTCGTGTCAACTCGTGTCAACCCTCTCACATCTCTAACTGCCCATGTCACTCCTCTCACCGCTTTAGCAATAATTTCTCCGTCAATGTGGCACAATAGAGTTGGACACCCAGAAGCTCCTGTTTTTAATTTTCTTAGAAACAATAATTTAATTCGTTGTCACAGTGGAAAATTTGCCCAACAATGTCTTTCTTGTCATTTAGGCAAACATGTTCGCCTTCCGTTTCAGTCTTATTCAAGTGTAACGTATTCTCCCTTTGACATTGTTCATACAGATTTATGGACATCTCTCATTACTAGTTCACTATGTCATAAATTTTATATCGTCTTATTAGATGACTTCTCACTTTGTATGGGTCTATCCGCTTAAATTTAAGTCCAAAGTGTTTGCCAATTTTCTTGGATTCCGTGTCTATGTCAAAACACAATTTGAAAAAGACATAAAATCGCTTCAATGTGATAATGGTCGTGAGTTCAATAATTCCGCTTTTCACAATTTTTGCTCTACTAATGGCATGGTTTTCTGGTTCTCGTGTACCCACATCTCCCCTCAGAATGGCAAAGCAGAGCGAATCATCTGCACCATAAATAACATGGTTCGCACTCTCCTGTTTCATGCCTCTCTCCCTCCGTCCTTTTGGGTCTATGCAGTCAAAATGGTAGAATACGTCCTAAATATTTTACACACAAGCACTCTTCATAATATGGCCCCGACCGAAATTTTATACGGTCGGATTCCCTCCTATGATCACCTTCGGATATTTGGTTGCATTTGCTACCCTAATCTTGTCTTCACCTCCCCTCACAAATTAGCACCCCGAACCACTATGTGTGTCTTCGTAGGTTTTCCGTCTAATCATAGGGGATATATGTGCTATGACTTGTCCACTCGTCAAATTCACGTCTCTCATCATGTCACGTTTGACGAAACAATATTCCTTTTTTTGAACATCAAAAAATCTGAAAATGGACTATACTTTCCTCGACGAGTCAGACATCTCACCCGTCATACTCAGCGAACTGCGTCAATCCACCACCACCGCCCACCCATCTCTGTCACCACTGCCTGGCACTGCCACCTTCGGTAGTTCGTCAGAAAATAATCCAGCCAGTACCACCATCGTATATGTCATCTACTCTAGTCTATCAAACACTGCTCATCTCCGACCCCACCCCCGTCACACCCACCACTCGCCAGCAATCGGCAAACCCATTGTCACCGACCGCTCCTGCCGCTCCTCCAGTCACCTCACCCAGGTACCCAATCAACCCCACATCACACCAAACACAGCCCCGACCTCCAGCTAACCCCACCCCGACTCCAGAACTCGTCACCCACCAATTCGCCGTCACCAGCAACCAAATCGACATATACCCTGCACTGCGACCTAACCCGATCCTCACCAACACCCGCTCCAGCTCAGTCACCCGACATCACCAACCACAACCCCATTGAACTACCCTCCCCCAACACGTATCTTCAGTCACTGCCTTTCTAATACCGCCAGTCACTGTCTCCCAAACATCCAACCCACTGCCTGGCCCACACTCGACACCCCACCAAAATACCCAATCTGCTCCTGCCCCCACGCACCATATGGAGACCCGTGCTCAACACGGGATTCAAACCCAAAGTCCAATTTAACCTATCCACACAAATCATATCCCCAATTCCCAAAAACCCAAGACTAGCCAAACTAGACCCAAATTGGAATGCGGCCATGTGTGAGGAATTTAATGCTTTAACAAAGCACACTTGAGATTTGGTTCCTAAACCGGAGGGGGTGAATGTTATCCGATGCATGTGGCTTTTTTGTCATAAATTCAGAGACAGTGGTGATCTAGAGAGATATAAGGCGAGACTTGTGTCTAATGGCGCTAATCAGCATGAGGGTATTGATTGTGGTGAGACGTTCAGTTCGGTTGTTAAACCGCCTACCATTCGCACAATTCTAAGTATTGTTATGGGTAAGCATTGGCCGATTCATCAGCTTGATGTGAAGAATGCATTTTTACATAGGGATCTGAAAGAAACTGTTTACATGAACCAGCCGTCTGGTTTTGTCTATCTAGCAGTCCTTTAGTATGTTTGTCGTCTCCGTAAGTCACTTTATGGTTTGAAACAGGCCCTTAGAGCGTGGTATGATCGCTTTGCACAGTACATTATGCGGATTGGGTTTGTATGCAACAAATGTGACAATTCTCTATTTATTTTTCATAGAGGTAGTAGCATTGCTTATTTGTTGTTATATGTGGATAACATTGTGCTTACTGCCTCCTCTGATTTATTGAAAAATGAGATCACTGCCTTGCTTAAAACCGAATTTGCTATGACTGACTTGGGGAAGTTGAGTTACTTTTTGGGAATATCAGTGACTAGATCTGCAGATACTATGATTTTGTGTCATCGCAAGTATGCAGAGGAGATAGTATACAAGGCTAAAATGGCGAAATACAAGATAATGTCCACTCTAGTTGACTCAAAATCAAAGCTTAGTGTCGTTAATGTTGATCCAGTGTCTGATCCTACCCTTTACAAGAGTCTTGCAAGTGCACTACAGTATCTTACTTTCACCAGGCCTGATATTGCTTATGTTGTTCAGCAGGTATGCTTATTCATGCATGCCCCAGAGAGCCTCATTTTACTGCCCTTAAGCGTATCATTCGATATGTTAAGGGCACACTTGATTATGGATTGCATATATACCCCTCAACACCGACCATGTTGTTTACATATACGGATGTTAATTGGGCAGGTTGTCCGGACACGCGACGCTCCACTTCCGGCAACTGTGTGTTCTTATGGGATAATCTCATTTCTTGGTCTGCCCAACACCAGGGTCATGTGGAAAGGCAACCTCTGGAATCTCCCACACTAGTCTTGTACGTGAATAAAAAAAAGAAGAGACAAGCCACATTATTCCGTTCGAGTGCAGAAGCACAGTATAGAGGTGTTGCAAATGTTGTTGTTGAGATCTGATGGCTCCGAAACCTTCTTTTGGAGCTTCAGTATCCCTTGCATAAGGCATCTTTGGTTTATTGTGATAACATATCCGCCATATATTTATCTCAAAATCCGGTTCAGCATCAGCAAATCAAGCACATAGAGATGGATATACACTTTGTTCGTGAAAAGGTTGCTATCGGTCTTGTTAAGGTGTTGTATGTGCCTTCTTTGTATCAGTATGTGGATATCTTCACGAAAGGTCTTCCTAGACAGCTATTCCTCGACTTCAGATCCAGTCTTAGCGTCCAACCTCCCCCCGCTCCGACTCAGGGGGTGTATTAACGTATATTAATAAAATATAATCCATATATTTTATAATATTTAGTGTTGTATAATTATGATAGATATAAGATCTTTATTGTATTTGGGTTCCACATTGTACACACTATATATATTTGTATTAATGAGAAAGACTCCCCTAGGGAGATTAATACATTCTTACAACCACGCAACAATTTAGTTTGTTTTTCTTTTCTTTGGTTGAAACAATTGAGCTTTTTTGTTCTTATGTTCACGTCATGGAGAAAGTGGTTACCACAGTTTTTTGGGTTAGCAATATTTATTGTTTTGATTCCAATACACATTTATGTTTCATATAAGTATTGAAATATGCATGAACTCATCCGAAATGTTGATGAAGAAACTAGTTCAAATATTACGACAACAACAACATACCCAGTGAAGTCCCATAACGTGGGGTCTGGAAAGGGTAGAGTGTACACAGACTTTACCTCTACCTTGATAGGTAGAGCCGCTATTTCCGAGAGACCCTCGGCTCAAGACAAAGCATAAGCATAAGCACAAGCAAAGCAAGAAAATAAGTCATGCTAGCGCATTCTGAAAAAGAAGCAGTAACTAATGCAAGTACATAAGATAAATAAAGTATATTAAAGAACACATATCAGTAGAAATCAAATGCTACTATAAAGTACTACTGCGCCTACTAGTATGATAGTCTAAGTGGGTCTACTATAATAACACTACAACTACCAGTTTGTAAACGTAAATAGGGCTACGCTCTACTACCTACTACCTTCTACCCTAGTTCAAATATTGATATATCAAAATAAAGAGTATGCCAAGGTCTTGCAATATATCCACGTCTGTGTACGATTGCAAAGTCATAACACACAACAAAAGACAAAAATAATCCTAGACAGATCCACTTAGGTTTAAAAATAATACGCGGAGGAAGACAAAAATAATCCTAGATAGATCTATTCATATGTAAAATTTATTTACTAACAAAAACGTTAATGGAGAAAAAGCTAGACAATAACTCAATTCAATTAAGAAAAAAGGAACAAGGAAAAGTACTTATGGTAATTGAATCACCTGAAAGTGATAGTAATTTTTTCCTATATGATGAATCCGACAAAAAAAACAATTCCTCTTTTAAAGCAACAAAAGACCAATAGTTTTTACTTCACAGCGACCACAAGGAGCATACACAAAGGTAAACAGATTTTTCACAAAAAAAAAAGGATGGAGAAAAATAAACCTAGAATTTTTTTTAATTATTGCTTTTGAAATATTCAATTGCTTTCACTCTTGTGGGATAGAAAATATGAACTACAAAAATAAATTTGAAGAAGAAGGTAGTATATAGAGTAGAATAGGAGGCGCGCATGGCATAGAAAATAGATTTTTTTTGTGATTATTTTTGGTTCCAAATGTCACATGTCCTCATTTAATTCGCCATTTTGCCATTGTATTATACACTTTATATTTTCTAGTGATTGTTAAAAAAAATGTCTAATAGGTACACATTTAAAGTAGTGTAAAAGCTTAATTAATCAGAACAAGTCCAAGTCTAAGTGTCAAAGTAAAACATGAGTACAACTTTAAGGAGCCGCTTATGCTTAGCCTTTATTTATCGTGTGGGTTTATTCCACTAGTGATAGCGTTCATTTTAGACTTATATTTGCATAATTTTAAAATGCATTATTAGTCTAAAGTTTGTTTTATTCAACATTATTAGCAATAGATGTACGTAGTAGTTATATGTCATGCTCAGGCCTCAATATTCTCGCGAAAAATTATCTAAGATTGCATGTGAAGAATACTAGTGAAAGTCTTGATATAAAGAATAGTTTGTTGTACTTGTAACCGAACTCGCTAGGTTGATTTTAGACCAAATATATAGGTGTCTCATAAAATTGTCACTACTTTTCATTTTAACACATCTTATATTTATTAAATACTTCAATATTACAAATTTCCGGCGAGTAGAATGTGGAATTTTGGATTTTAGATCATTTTATATGCCCAAGAGATGTGAGAAACACTTTCTTTACAATATTAACCTATTGTGTTTATTATGCATACTTCCGACGACGTCCTAATATCTAATATGTACAAGTATCAGTTGAAATATCAAAATGAAAATTTAAGGGACCATTTATGTATTTAGCCTTAATTCTTCTTATCCATTGGATAATGTGACATGTCTATATGTATATAGTAAAGTTTAAAAAAATTAATATATCTTTTTATTGTCATCAATCGACGAGGAGACTGAAATAAATGGAATAGCTATCCCATCCTTAAATGTGAAGGTGGTAGGAATATGTCCACATTGTGAAACAACTAATGGTGGGCATTCACTTTATTAGGTCCTAGTGAAGATAGAGAGGTTCTCTAATTTTAACTAATCCCAGAGGATGCTTGCAAGACCCCCACACACATGCATAAAAATGTGTATAACATGATCGAAATGTCTGAAGAACCTTCGATATCCTTATAATATTGTCGGAGAAGATATCGGAGAAAATCACGCACCTCCGATGGATACAACAAGTGAAGAAGCAAATGAAATCACTTCAGTGTTTGGACTGGGCTGTTGGTTTCATCCGAACAAGAGAGTGGGCTGAATACGAATGGACCTTGCTATGTACATTTGGGCTGCAAACCATTTTTACACAGACAGGCCCAAAATGCGAAATCAACACAAGAGGATATTTAATTTCTGTCATTTTCATTCTGTTAGGTTTATTAATAATAGCAAATAGAATTTTTCCACTTGGCAATAGTGGGTTATAGGAAGATTCCATTTTCTTGTATATATATGTTGCGAGATAGAGTCATGCATGGACATGGAGTCTTGCATGCATGAGGTTACCTAGTCTAGTTACAATAGGATATTTAAGTATGATGTATATACGTTGTATACATAGTATACAAGGTGTATTAGGAGTCAAGTTGTATTATACTTAGAACTCTACAATTCTTATATGTATAAGTAGAGGTAAAGTTGTACATAATAAGCATTCAATATACTCAATCCTTCTCTCATCTCTGGCTGTGTAATTATACATGGAATCAGAGCATATACACACATAAACCATGCTGAAAAACCTGTTATCAGAAAACACAACAATGGCCTCAACTTCTGTCCCGACCTCTTTATTCCTCTCTGTTTCCTCACTGCATCACCTTATGGTTGCGTGTCCTATCAATCTCAAGCCTACCAACTACCTTATTTGGAGAACTCAAATTATGCGGTTGATGCAAGTCATGAAAGTGACAAAACTAATTCGAGAAACTAAGCCTGAGACATGCTCATCTGAGGACAAAGATGATACTGGGAAGGCTGCTGATGGAAAGGAAAAGGAGACGGTTTCTAAGAGTAGTGGGATGAACAAGATGTTCTTGTGAGGACTTGGATATCAGGAACTATGACTGAGGAGAGCATTTACCTCATTGTGGGGTGCAACACATCCAAAGAGATATTTGACACTATTGTTTCATGTCAAATTGCCTCACTTCCTATGGGTTGAATCCTTCTTAACAGTTGTATTCTTAATAAACATGATATCTTCCTCAGTTATAAAGAATGAAATTCCTTTTGGTGAAACTACATGATACTGCTCCTGACTACAATATCCTGAAAGTTTTTTGTTGTAGGTGTTGTCCATATATAAAGGGATAGAACAAATTATCTCCAAAGACATATCCATATGTATTTATTGGCTACAACAGTCTACACAAGGGATATATGTGTTATCGTCCTCAGACTATGAGAGTCTATATGTCTAGACATGTCATCTTTGATGAGCTTACTCTGTTATATATTTAAGCAGATCAACAAAATAACACATTATCCTCACCTTATCTAGCTACTTTCTTTGAATTCTTTCCTAATGTGCAGGAACATGCTGATATTTCAAGTGGAAGTAACATCTCATGGGAAGTGTTATTGGAAGATAATGTTAATGCTGAGACTGTGCATGAGCCTGCTCACACTACTGAGACTGTGCATACTGAGGTTGAGACAGTGGATGCGAATAATGTGCATGAGCCTGCTCAAACTACTGAGACTTGCATATGCATAGTCATGATGAAGATCAATTTATGACTCAATTTGAGGATCATGACAGTGGATATGATACTCACAGTGTCTCAAGTGATGATGATGTTCATATAATAGAAGATGGAGTGGGCAACAAGCTACAGAGGCTACAAACATAGGTGGAGCTCAAGGGCCTAGTAACTTTGCAGCCTATGATCTACAAGGCATACAATTGGAAGTTGATTTGTTAAAATGATTCACAACACTGAAAGTAGTGAAAATGTACCTATCCAAACTTCCTCATATAAGAATGAAGTTGCACAAGTAGGTGGAGAAGAAGTAGCAAAAGGGCATCACTTAGTGACTAGACACAAGGAAAAGAAGATGCATATAACTTGCACATCACTGGCTGCTGAGATGATAGATATGAAATCAAAAATTGTAAGTCAAGCACTTGCTATTCCCCATTGGTATGCAACTAGGCAGGAAAAAATTGATACATTACAAAATAACCAGACCTGTACTTTTGTATCCAAGACTGCAGATATGAATGTTATTGGTTCATATGGGTGTTCAAGATCAAACTAAAGTCTGATGGCACTATTGATAAATATAAAGTTAGTTTGGTTGCAAAGGGATACTCACAACTTGAAGGCATTGACTTTGAAGAAATATTTAGTCCAGTAGTCAATGCAACTACTATAAGAGTAGTTTTGTCAGTTGTTGTAAGTTTGCACTAGTCCATCAGGCAATTGGATGTTAAGAATGCTTTCCTACATGAATATATTCGCGAAGAAGTATATATGAGTCAACCTCCAAGGTTCATTGACTCAAAGTACCCAAAGCATGTGTGTCTCCTTAAGAAGGCATTGTATGGGCTGAAATAGGCACCTAGAGCCTGGTTTGACAAGTTTAGTATCTATTTGCTACACCTTGATTTTCAATGCAGTAAAACAGACTCATCCTTGTTTACTCTTAAGAATATAAGATGGACTATCTTACTTTTTCTATATGTGGATGACACTATTATTACTGGCAGCTCAAATGAATTCATCAGTGACATAATTTCTGGCCCTGCAAAGCAGTTTTCCATGAAAGATCTTAGACCATTACACTTCTTTCTAGGAATTGAAGTACAGTACTTCAAAAAAAGGATCCATTTGTGTCAGTGGAAGTATGCTGCTGAGTTGCTTAAGAAGACTAATTTGGCACAAAAACATGGTATACAGGTAACAACATGCAATACAATTTATGCATAATTATAGAGAAGTATTGTAGGAAGTCTCCAATAACTATGCTTGACTAGGTCTTACATATCACATGCAGTCAACCTAGTTAATCAATTCATGCAAGTTCCAAATAGTGAACATTTTCAGGTTGTAAAGAGGATCCTTAGATATGTGAAAGGAACATCAGAGTATGGTCTAAGATTACTAGCTAGATCATCACTTAGATTGTATGGGTTCTCAGATGCAGATTGGGGAGGATGTGAAACAACAAAGAGGTCAACCACATGTTACTCAATATATCTAGGTGAAAATTGCATCTCTTGGGCTTTTAAAAAGCAGTATACAATGTCAAGATCCAGTGCTGAAGCAGAGTATAGAGCACTTGATTCAACATCAGTTGAAATGACTTGGATAATATACATTCTGAGAGATATAGGAGTATACTTGAAGTCAGCACCAACATTGTTTTATGGCAACATCAGCGCATTGTACATGACAGTAAATCTAATTTTACATGCTAGAACTAAACATGTGGAGATAGATTATCATTTTGTAAGGGAAAAGGTAGCCAGAGGTCAACTTGTGACACATTTTGTAAGATCAAGAGATCAACTAGCACATATACACACACTAAGGCACTGACAAAGCAGGATTTCACAAAATTCAGAAGCAAGCTAGGAGTGTGCATACCACTACCTCACAAGTTTGAGGGGAAGTGTTGCGAGATAGAGCCATGCATGGACATAGAGTCTTGCATGCATTAGGTTACCTAGTCTAGTTACCATAGGATACCTAAATATGATGTATATACATCTGTATACACAGTATACAAGGTGTATTAGGAGTCAATTTCATAGTTGTATTATACTTAGAACTCTACAATTCTTATGTGTATAAGTAGAGGTAAAGATGTACATGATAAGCATTCAATATACTCGATTCTTCTCTCATCTATGGTTGTGTAGTTCTACAATATACACAGCCATGTGCAGTGCATTCTTTGCTCAATACGAAAAGGAAAATTTCCTAAGTCTTCTCTTGCATTTTAATTTTATGCTTTACATTTTCAATTTATATTTTGTCATGGTATCAGAGCAGGTATGATCCTGCGAATTAAAATCTGTTTTTACTTTCCTTTCATCTACAATCTTGTTTCTTTAATTTATAATGAGCACTACTGGTCAAACCAACACAAGTGTCTCAACCTACTTCACTAAAATGAAAAGTCTATGGGATGAACTAGATGCCCTTAACACTTTTTCTTATTGTGTGTATGAGTGTGAATGTGGTGGTAAAATAAAAATCATCAAAGCTCACCAAGATGAAAGCTTGTTACATTTTTTTAATGGGGCTGAATGATGTGTTCATAGGGGTAAGGAGTAATATTCTCTTGTCTACTCTTTTGCCCAGTATTGGACAAGCTTACTCTCTTGTGATTCAAGATGAAAAATAAAGAGAGATACACACTTCGCCTGTCTATCCAGCAGATGCCGAGTCTTTTGTTGCAAACACACAGCCAGAGGGAAAAATAAACAAGGAGTACAGAGGGAACTATTATGAACAGAAGAAGAAAAGTGTGGTTTGTTCATACTGTAAAAAGATTGGACATACCATAGACAAATGTTACAAGATCCATGGGTTTTCCTCTGATTTCAAATTTACAAAGTCTAGGAAGTTTTAAGGAAAAGCACATGCAAAAAATGTTGCAGGTTCAGTTGAAAGAGGCAGTGCGACAGGTTGGAAATTCATTATTACTCAGCCAAGATAATGTTGTGCAACTCTTGCAGTTGCTAGAATAGATGCTAACCAAGCAGGAACCAGTAGAAAAGCCACTGCCAATATAAGCCATGCTGGTATAACAAGAAAATTCAATTCTTATGCCTGTTTTATTAAAATTGATAGGAATTCTTGGATATTGGACAGTGGAACCTATAATGGCCAAACTTCATAATTCCTATAGAGTTCAAGTTACACATTCTGGCAGTATTTGTTTGTTGTCTAAAATAGTCCTGCATAATATTATATATATTCCATATTTTAGGTTTAATCTCCTATATGTGCATAAATTCTATAAACAACTCAACAAATACCTCATTTTCACTCCTTATGCTTGCTACTTGTTTCAGGGCCCTTTTCAGAGGATCCTATTGGAGATTTAAGTAATATGAAAAATATTTTATCTAGTAAATCTTATTCTATATTTTCTTTACCTTGTATTATCTGTCCAATGGCAAGGCAATTCAGGTTGTCATTTCAGTCTAGTTCCATTTCTATAAAGTCCATTTTTTATCTAATACATGTAGACACTTAGGGTCCATATAAACACATGATGGATATAAATACTTTCTCACCATAGTGGATGCCTTTAGTAGAGGAACTTGGACATATCTTTTGCGTAACAAATCTAATGCATTCACAGTTTTGAAAAACTTCTTAAACATGGTTGAGAGACAATTCAATGTCAAAGTTAAAGTTGTTAGATCTGATAATGCCTTTGAATTAGGTTCAGGGACTATTCAAACAGAAATTTTTGCATCACAAAGGATTGTTCATCAAACTACTTGTGTCTATGCTCCACAACAGTTGTGGAGAGAAAACACAAGCATTTACTTGAAACATCAAGAACTTTTCTTTTCCAGTCTCACTTACCTATTCATTATTGATGATATTGCCTATTAACTGCCACTTATCTTATTAATAGGTTTCCATCTAAGATTTTTTTATTGCAAAACACCTTATGAAATTTTGTTCAAAGCTAAATCAACTTATTCTCATTTAAGAAGTTTTGGGTGTTTAACGTTTTATTTCTACTTTGCAAAATTCCAGAACAAAACTTGATCCCAAGGCTTTACCACATGTATTCTTGGGTTATCCTCATGAAAGAAAGGATATATAGTTTTGAACCTAAAAACTTTAAAAGTATCAGTATCAAGAGAAGTAGTTTTTCATGAAGAATTCTAACCCTGACTCTACACCATCTTCATCCACTCTACCCAGTAATTCTACTTCCATTTCAGACACTGTTCTCCCTCTACTAATACAAATGTTCCTATACCTCCCCTTACCATCTTAGAACCCTTATAGATGTTGTTCTTAGGCAATCTACTAGAGCTCCCAAACAACCTTTCTACCTCAAGGATTACATATGTAATGCCAGTCAATTAACAAATGTTAGTCCTTCTTATTTCCTAAGCTCAGTAACTTCTATCATCTTTCCCTTCTCAGGATTGTCTTCTACCAATCAGAATATGCTCAATTCACTGTCTAATATGCAGGAACCTAACAGTTATATACATGTTGCTCATCACCCAGGATGGCAAGAGGCCATGGCTAAATAAATTCAGGCATTGGAAATGAACAATACATGGGAAGTTGTGATTTTACCCCCTGACAGGAAGGTCTTGCCTTGTAAATAGGCGTATAAAGTTAAACAACATTCAGATGGAAGCATAGAAAGATTTAAGGCAAGATTGGTTATTCAAGGTGATATTCAAAGGGAAGGAATAAATTTTCATGAGACATATTCACCAGTTGTCAAAATGACAACCATTAGATGTCTATTATCTGTTGTTGTTAAAAAGGGATGGGGTGTCTCTCAACTAGATGTCAACAATGCATTCTTGCATGGTGACCCAGATGAGGAAGTCTATATGAAGTTTCCAGTTGGTGTTACACCTCCTACACCTAATCATGTTTGCAAATTGAAAAAATCACTCTATGATCTACGACAAGCCTTGAGGCAATGGTATTCTAAACTTGCATCATCTTTGAACTTTAAAGGATATACTCATTCTCTGTAATAGAATATATGCAAATATATTCTTTTGGTATAATTAGTGATTTTGTATATCTGTAATTATTGTAGCAATATTTTATAATAGTTAGGTGAATATTTAATTTCCGTAATTATAGCCTAGAATTTCTATTGTATATCATGTATATAAATCATTTACATTAATGAAATCAGTAAGGGATTATTATCTTTCATGGTATCAGCAGTCTAGGGAAAACCTTTTTCCTTCTCCACACAGCTTACGTCACCCTACTCTTCTTCGACCGTCTTTTCCCTTCATTTTTTTCCGAAACCCTAATTCTCCTCTTGTTCCCAATCATGTCTAACACAAAGAATACCTTTCATCATGCCCTTGCAGTCTCCAACATCAATAACAACATCCCCATTGTTCTTGAAATGGAGAAAGTCTAGTACGCAACATGGTCAGAACTTTTTAAAATTCACGCAAGGTCTCATAGAGTCCTCCATCACATCGTCACACCGGAAAAAGGCAAGGAGAAGGTGCCTTCCACCGATGATGAAATAGAGTTGTGGGAAACTCTTGATACTATGGTGCTCCAATGGATTTATTCCACCATCTCTACAGACCTCTTACTGACAATTATAGAACTCGACGCCACGACAATGGAAACTTGGAATAGGTTGCATGATATATTCCAAGATAACAAAAATTCCCGTGACGTGACCCTTGAGCGAGAATTCTCTCACATAAATATGGAGGATTTTTCGAATGCCTCAGCCTATTGTCAAAGGCATAAGGAGTTATCGGATCAACTCAAGATCGTCTGCGCGTCCGTCACAAATGATTGTCTCATTATTCAGATGGTTGCAGGCCTTTTTGAAGCATATAATAGGGATGAAACTCTTCTTCTCCAAAGCAATTCTCTCCCACCGTTCTACCAAACACATTCCATGCTCACCTTAGAAGAAACAGGATTGGCTAAAAAGACGGCTACCGAAGCCAATTCCGCCATGATGGTGGCCACGTCCCGTGAAGCCGATGACTCAATTATTTTCCAAAAATTATGGTCAAAACTGTAACAACGGGGTGACAAAAGGTCAAAACCGTGGAAAAATTGCGGTGGCGGATGTGGCGGTGGCATGGGTAATGGTCACGGCGGCGGCAGTGGCGGACGTGGAGGCGGCAATGGCGGTCATCAGGGGACCGGGCCACACCACCCCTGGCAGCAGGCTTGGGCCGCTGGGTAGTAGCCATGGGGCCTGCCTTGGGCCAGTTGGGCAGTGGCCCATGTCGTCTTGCCCGTTCCCATCACCAAACTGGGCCAGGCCTAGTGGATAGTAGAGGCAGCGGGCCTTGGAATAACTCGACCTGGCAGTAGCCTGGCCTGCTTGGGCCTCGGCCTCAGCAGGCTTTCGCTGTTGCGGGCCCACCCATGTCTTCGAACCACACGGATATCGAGGCGGCAATGCATACACTTGGGTTAAATCCTCCGGATGCAAATTGGTACATGGACACCAGTGCTACTTCTCATATAACATCTGCGCCAGGTAATCTTTCATCTTATTTCAATTTGAGCAAAAATCGTGGCATAATTGTTGGTAGTGGTAATTCAATTCCAATTCGTGGTTATGGTCACACAGATTTATCTCCCCCGAATCCACCTTTAGCCTTGAAAAATGTCCTTCATGCTCCTCACTTAATTAAAAATTTGGTGTCTGTTCAAAAATTTACAACTGATAACTCAATTTCTATTGACTTTGACCCTTTTGAATTTTCTGTGAAGGATTTCTAGACGGAGATACCTCTAATGAGATGTGATAGTCGAAGTGAACTCTATCTTATCACCACCACCACTACCACTAAACAAGTCACACCGTCAACGTTTGCCGCTTTAGCACCTTCCTTATGTCATGCGTGTTTGGGTCATCCGGGAGCGTCTATTTTTTCCTCCCTTAAAAATAATAAATTTATTGAGTGTAGTAGTGCTCGGAGTACTAATGTTTGTCCTTCTTGTCCGCTTGGAAAACATGTTAAATTGTCGTTTGTTGCCTCAAATTCTAGTACTTTGTTGTCATTTGATATTATTCATAGTGATTTGTAGACATCTCCCGTTTTGAGCTCTTTGGGCTACCATTATTATTTGTTATTTTTGAACGATTATTCTAATAGGAAAGCCGAAAGAAAAAACTGCACTATTAATAATATTGTTCAGACATTACTAGCTCATGCTTCATTACTACCTTCTTTTTGGCATCATGCATTATAAATGGCTACTTACCTTTTTAACATATTCCCTAGCAAAGGATTAGCATACCAATCTCCACTCAAAATTCTTTATCACAAAGATCAGTCGTATTCTCATCTTAGCGTGTTTGGGTGTGTATGTTATCCTCTCTTCCCTTCTACTACAATAAACAAAATTCAAGCCCACTTTACCGTTTGTGTGTTTTTTGGGTTATCCGTGTAATCATCGTGGTTACAAATGTATAATTTATCCTCTAATAAAATAATAATTAGTCGTCATGTCATTTTTTATGAAACTCAATTTCCGTTTGCTAGGTTGCATAATTTTGTGTCCAATTATTATAATTTTTTGGATGATGGGCTCTCACTGTATATGGTCCACCATTTTATCCAGCCCACACCTCAGCATCCAGAGCAGCAGACACCGGCAGACCCACTACTTGCTGGCCCAAATACCCCGTCCTCCAAATCTGCAAGCATGCCCACTGCCGTGCGTAACGTGGCAGTGGGCCTGCTGGCCCAATCCAGTCCAGCCATCACCCAACCCAGGTCCTCCCAACTCATATCCAGCCTACTTCTGTTCCGGGACAAGGACCCATTACTCGTAGCCAACGGGATATTTTTAGACAAAAACGACATTTTAATCTCAACTCTAATGGCACTAAATCCCCCTAACACGTAACCCCGTGTTTGCCCTTCGTGACCCGAATTGGAAAATGGTCATGGATGATGAATATAATGCTCTTATTGAAAATAAGACATGTGAGTTAGTGCCCCGTCCGCCTGATGTTAATGTGATTCGTTATATGTGTATTTTTATTTATAAGGAAAAATCTAATGGTCAATCTTCCGGCCGCCCAACTTGTAGGTGATGGAAAAACTCAACAAGTTGGTGTGAATTATGGAGAGACATTTAGTCTGGTGGTCAAACCGACAACTATCACACTGCTCTCAATCTAGCACTCTCAAAATCATGGCTCATTCATCAACTGGACGTGAAAATGCGCTTACATGGCGAACTCAAGAAAACGGTATGAATGCATCAACCCTTGGATTTCAGGGACCCCACTCATCCTAATCATGTATGCTTGCGGAAAAAGTTCTTATATGGGCTCAAACATGCTCCAAGGGCCTAGTACAAGGTTTGCAAATTACGTGAAAACTTAACAGGTCCACGTTGCTAAGTTGCATAATTTCGTATCTAATTCTTATAATTTTCTGGATGATGGCCTCTCACCGTATGTGGTCCATCATTTGGCCCGACCCACATCTCAGGATTTGGACCAGCAGACACCGACATGCCCAATGTCTATTGGCCTAGAACCTTCCCGTCATCAAATTCAGCCAGCAGGCCCACTGCCTGTTGGACCAGCTCATACCGTCACCGAGTCACTGCCAGCAGGCCCATTGCCTGCTGGCCTAAATTCCGCCTTCCCTGATTTTCTGCCAGCAGACCCACTACTTGCTGACCCAACCCAGTCCAACGATCACCGACCCACTGTGATCCCAACCCGAATCCAGTCCGCCACCGTATCTCCTAGAGTGGGCCAACCCACATCGTCTACTCCTATTCAGCCCATTATCACTCCGGGACATGGACCAATTACTGGTAGCCAACAGAGCATTTTTAAACCAAAGCGCCAGTTTAATCTCAACTCTAATGTACTAAATCCCCCTACCACGTAACCTCGTGTCTGTCGAATTGGAAAATGGATATGGATGACGAATATAATGCTCTTATTGAAAATAAGAAGTGAGAGTTAGTGCCCCGTCCACCCGGTGTTAATGTGATTCGTTCTATGTGAATTTTTGCTCGTAAGGAAAAACCTGATGGTTCTTTTGAGAGGCATAAGGTCCGTCTTATAGGTGATGGCAAAACTCAACAAGTTGGCGTGGATTATGGAGAGACATTTAGTCCGGTGGTCAAACCGGCAATTATTCACACTGTTCTCAGTCTAGCACTCTCAAAATCATGGCTCATTCATCAACTAGACGTGAAAATGCGTTCTTACATGGCGAACTCAAGAAAACGGTATACATGCATCAGCCCTTGGGTTTCAGGGACTCCACTCATCCTAATAGTGTATGCTTGCGGAAAAAGTCCTTATATGGGCTCAAACAGGCTCCTCGGGCCTAGTACAAGGTTTGCATATTATGCGTCTACTCTTGGGTTTTCTCACAGCAAGTCTGATCATTCTTTGTTCATCTACTGTCGCAGTACTTCTATGGCATATAATCTTTTATATGTGTATGATATTATATTGACTGCTTCCTTTGATAAACTGCGCAAGTCTATCATATCTCTTCTCAGCTCCGAATTTGCTATGAAAGACTTGGGGCCTTTGAGTTATTTTTTGGGTATAGATGTAACTCGTCATGCAGGTGGTCTATTTCTATCCAAAGGAAGTATGCAGCAAAGATTATTGAACGGACTGGCATGTCATCATGTAAGTCATCTTCTACTCCGGTTGACACTAAATCGAAGTTGAGTGCTACTTCTAACACACCGTATGAGAATCCCTCTCACTATCGGAGTCTTGCGGGGGCTATTCAGTATCTTACGTTTAAGAGGCCCGATATTACTTATACAGTGCAGCAAGTGTGTTTATTTATGCATGATCCAAGGGAAGAACACATGCACGCTCTCAAACGCATTGTGCGTTACATTCAGGGCACTCTTGATGATGGTTTACACTTATATCCATCATTTGTATCTACTCTCATGTCTTATACAAATGCTGATTGGGGTAGATGTCCAGATACAAGGAGTTCGACATCTGATTATTGTATGTTTCTTGGTGATAACTTGGTCTCTTGGTCAGCTAAACGTCAGGCCACTTTGTCGCATTCCAGCGCAGATGCCGAATATCGAGGGGTAGCCAATGTGGTGTTTGAGTCCTGTTGGTTGCATAACCTCCTCTTAGAACTTCATTTTCCTATTCAAAAAGTTACCTTGGTCTACTGTGATAATGTTAGTGCGATATATCTCTCGAGGAATCCTGTTCAACATCACCACACTAAACATATCGAGATGGATATTCACTTTGTTCGCGAAAAGGTAGTTGGTGGACAAGTACGTGTCTTGCATGTCCCCCCAAGTTATCAAGTTGCTGACATATTTACTAAGGGTCTTCTCTTAGTTCTGTTTGAAGATTTTAGAGACAGTCTCAGCGTACGACGACCACTCGCTACGACTGCATGGGTATTCTTTTGATATAATTAGTGATCGTGTATATCTATAATTAGTGTAGCAATCTTTTATATTAGTTAGGTAAATATTTAATTTCCGTAATTATAGCCTAGAATTATTATTGTATATCACATATATAAACCCTTTACATTAATGAAAATGATCAAGTGATTATTCTCTTTCAATACACTCTTTAGGTGTTGCAGCTACAAAAGCACCCTAAGAATTTCTGTACACTTCCAAGAAGTCTCTTCAGACGGCATTTTTCACACAAATATTTTCTATACGCTTCAACAAAGTCTCTTCTCGAGGCACTTCACACATCAACCATGCCATAAAATATGCAGTAATAAGAATGAAGAATCAGCACTGATTCCACAAATAAATGCACAGAAAAGATTCATCTACTTGCCACCCGGTTCTTCAATTTCCACAGATGTACATGATGAAGAAAGACGGGGACTTTTAATTTCCAAAGATTGACGCGGTGAAAGAAGATGAGGACTCTTAATTTCCAAAGATGTATGTGGTGGAGGAGGATGAGGAGGCCTTTTCATTTCCAAAGATGTACGTGATGACGGAAGATGAGGACTTTTAATTTCAAAAGATGTACATGATGGAGGAAGATGAGAAGGACTTTTCCCTGCAAGCAACAAAGTGTCAAGCGTGTCAAAAACATCCAGATAAATAAGAGACTGTCCCACAATAGTCATTAAGCTATTTATGAACCTGGATTAATGTCCTCTACGTCTTGAACCTTATGAATACTCATCTTCTCTTCGTCATTTTCAGGAACAGCTTTATCCAGTGTAGATGAAGTTGATTTGAACTGACAATAAGCTGATGTGAGTCGTTGATGCATCTCTTTCATCCTCCCACATTCCTCCTCGTCCTGCCTATCCATCTCAATGAGGGTCTGTGAAAATGTACACATGGATTAAGAGGCATACATTGAAGAATGTGTAAAATGCACTGTGCAATTAGTCATACCTGAGCAGGAGTGTACTTGAATAATGGTTCAAACCTTTGCCTGCAGTACCCGTGGAAGAGGAGTGTACAGATTATCAATGGAATAGCAGAGCTTGATGCCGATGGAGATCTTTTAAATCCAAAGACTGCCAAGGCTATAATTTGCATCAGCACCATTGAGAAAATTGTTGTGTTGTGCACAATAGGCCAATAGGTTCCACCAGTTTGATATTTTGTCACATATACATTGAGGATCTGATAGTTTCACAAAGTTGTCAAAACACAAGCTAAAGAGGAAAAATATACAAGCACATGGATATTCGTCAGCGAAAAGGAAAGTACACAAGTCAATCAGCAAGAACTTTTAAAACAAAATCCCTTTACTCATCTCAACAAGTAGCAAAACAAATAAAAGAATGCAATTCTGCATAGTGTTTTTATATGCGAGAAGAAAAAAAAAGCCTCTTAGGAGTGAGAAGCAGTGAGAAATGAAGTACCTTTTAAACAAAAAAAAGAAAGTGCATACTTCTTCAAAAAAATGCGCACAATTTAGAGGGAATACAAAAATAACATTATATGTGAGAATTTAGCTCTTCTAACATTAAAATTGCAAGCAACATCGTCAATGTCATACAACAATGACAATATTAATCTATGGTTCAAATTAAATATCACAAGAATGTAATTTCTACAAGCTCAGAGAAAGATAACTTCAATCCATTATTTGTTTTGAACTAATTAACTATAGAGAAGGATTATTGAAATTGTACAAGAAATCAATGGGTTATAGAACCCTAAATCAGTGAAGAAGAGATAGAACAAGAAGAAGAGAGAAATCTGTATTCTTTCATTATTTGTGTTAATTACAAATGAGGCTATACAGTGCCTTATATACATCTGCATTTCTACTTAACTAACTACACTTAACTAATATTAACTAACTAACAGTAATTAGGATCCCAACTGCTAAGGTGAAATGACTACTATACCCTTAGCTTAAGTGATGCCTATTTCTACAATTATAATCTAGCATCGACTTATTCATATTTAAATGTTTTAGGATTAGCTTTGTTGCATAAGGTCATTTTCTTTTTTCAAACAATTAATGTTTAGATCAAAATTGGAGAACAAAAAGTCAAGGAGAGAACATGCAAGAAAAAGAGAAATCGGCAGCAAGAAAAGTAGAAGAGAAGCAGAAATCGCAGGACAAGGGTACCGGCACAAAGGACAAGAATAAAGGGTCACTTATAAGGGGAAAAACAAAGAAGCAAATCAAAAGATGCATAGACACAGAAGCAATTAGTAATATCAAATAATCCATAAAAGCATAACTGGATGGATGTGTCGGCGAAGGAGTATATTCATTTATGGACCAATGTTGGGGTGTCCCAACATAACCTGTCCAATAATTCAAGTCAATGTAGTTAACCTTAATAGCCCAAATCAACCCAAAAGCAGGGGGACAGGAAGGAAGAAGAAAGAAAAAAAAAGGGCAGCCCGGTGTACTAAGCTCCCGCTATGCGCGGGGTCCAGGGAAGGCCGGACCATGAGGTCTATTGTACGCAGTCTTACCTTACATTTTTGCAAGAGGTTGTTTCCACGGTTTGAACCCGTGACCTCCTGGTCACATGACAACAACTTTTCTAGTTACTCCAAGGCTCCCCTTCAAAGAAGAAATAAAGAGTGAATTCTTTTTTGTAGAGTCAAGGGGCAAAAGGAGTTGGGGATGAGAAAGATTGGACCTAGTAACTCAATAGTATAATTATATCATTTGGAAAAAATAAAAACAAATGAATGGGGAAGTGCTTTTCATTGGGCAGGTTGGCAAGACCCATTGTTTTGTGCAAATTAACCATTTAGGGAGTTGAGTGTGAAATGCTCATTAACTTGAATCAAACAGAAATCTGTTACTATCTATCCTAAGTCGATTCAATCCTAAAGATATCCCATATCAGCACCAACTCATGTCCATATTTAACATATCACAGAAAAATAAAAATCTGTGTGACATATTCCAAAACATATGAGAGATGAGAAGGGCAGGCTCTAGAAGCAAGAAGCTCATTAACTGTCAAAATATAGAGGCAAGAACCGGCATCCTAAAAGAATTTCTTCCCACCAATCAAGACAAATTCAGGATTCACTTTTATTACACGAGGGTCAACCATAAGCGGAGTTCTATAGATACTGATAAAGAAAAACGTCACAAGAATGTTAGTTCTCAAGATTCTGTGACCAAAAAGTCGATGAGCTAAAAAAAAATATAGATTAAAACAAGGTGATATAAAAGAAGATTTGAACTAAGTGGGATATAATTACCTGATTACGATATACAAGGTAGGCAATGGAAAAATAAACCATCAAGACTGGCAGCATTAAAGGTGCCAATATGGCATATGCAAAACCAAAGAGACCAAATAGGAGGATCCTCGGAACTTCTGTATGGTATGGAAACGTCAGTGTTCCCTGAGATGATGCATCCATGTTTCTGAGAATAAATCTGGAGAACAAACACCAGATGAGACCAAATGGTTGTAAGAGTTCAACAGACAGACTTGCCCAGCCTGATGTCAAAACATAAGTCATAAAGAAGGTGGCCTGCAAGAAAAAAGATCATATTACCTAATGGAGTAGAAGTGGACTTACAGATGAAAGATGAAAGATTAGGGTAAACAAAAAAGTAGTTCATTTACATTGCTAGGGAAAAGTAGATAATGAGGAAACAGATAAAGGGGGGAAGGGGGGGAGATAATCACCAGAAGACATCATTATAGTCTTGTAGTTTTGTTTGACTTCCTCTCATATTCAGTCTCAGATTTTACATATTTATCTTCTCTTCCCTTTATCAAATCAAACAATGTTATATTTCATTTTAGCTTGAAACTGGTAACAGTGTATTCATCAGCATTAAGGGAATGCTACACACCATATTTACAGTTTAAAGAAAATCAAAAGAAATACTGTTCATCTTACAAGGATGTCTAATAAAGATTCAGCATCATCTACATAATTATCCTTCACCAGAGATGAAAAGGCAGTACACAGTTCATCCTAATTTCATGTATAAAACTGCATTTGTCTTCAAAACACCTCATGCATCCCTCCTTCCAAATTGTCCATCATATACAGCTGCGATAGTTCCATCATTTCTTTTGTCTTACACTGTCTCCCACATTATTCCAACACCTCAGAACTTCAATCATGGACTGGCATGACCTATTCAATGCTAATCTTGTTTAGGAAGATCTGCCACAGTTGGAAAGTCCCTTCGCAATGCAAGAAAATATGACTATTATTCTCTGCACGTTCCTTACATAAGAAACATCTTGAGCTTAAATGGATACCCCTTCTTTGTAGATTTTCATGAGTCAGTTGCCCTCCTAGCCACCAACCAGGAAAAGCATAACACTTTGCAAGGAGCCCTGACTTTCCAAATGCTCATCCAAGGCCAACTTATGTTTTGCTGGCTAGAAATTGTATGCCAACTTCAGTGTGAAGCCTCTGTTCCTGTTGGTTTTCCATATAATGGCCTGAAACACTTTCAGGACCTTAAAAAATTCAGCAGCTCTCTCAACCTCCCTGAACTATGCGCCTATCTTCGCTTTTCGATCAGCTGTAGCTCCCCGTTCACTTACCCTACGAACTACAACGCGCCTTACTGGAAGAAGAACTCCAGCTTGTCAAAAAAGAATTGCTCATCAAACTCGGACTACCACGGAGTCACAAAAGAGAGAATGTCTATGATTCAAATAATGTATGGATAGACACACGACCCAGTCATTCAGCATTCTTATGAAATAGAAGCTCTAACTTTGCAAACTCAACGTGTCTTTAATTGTAGCATCTATGTCACAACCAGTTGTCATTCCAAAATGATAGCTACCTCCCATTCTCCACTGTAAATCCCAGATTTTCAATAAAAACAGGCTACTAAGCTCTGAATCTCCAGACACTTGCACCATAAGCGGATGTTATCGGCTTAGTGCACCATTGTCCATGTTGTCCATATTTTATGACAATCACTTTTTTTTGGTTGAAAAGGACTTCATATTATATATCAGGCATCTGTACAAAAGAGTGTGCTACCAGTAGCACTCATCATAATTGTACTCCACAACCATTTCATTAGGAGGCCATAATTGTGCCTCCTGAGGTTCCAAATTCCAAGGCCACCTTTTTTGCTAGTGATGACTGATCTCTAGTTTAACAAATGAAAACTTTTGCTATCTTTGTCTCCTTCTCAAAATAAGTTTCTTCTGAGCAAGTCCAGTCTCCTTTCTACCTTTGCAGGTATTGGAAATAGGACATTGCATATGTAGGCAAAGAATCCAGGAAAAAACTATCAGGATCACCCTCCCACCTAGAGATAAATGTTGTGCCTTCCATCTAGCCAGTCTCCTTTCAGCCCTCTCTATCACTCAACTCCATATCTCCTTCGCTTTCTCTTGATTCAAGAGATAGTCTCGGATACGAAGTTGGCAATGAGACTATTTTACACCAAGAATTGTTGCTACAACCTAAACCTCTGCCACTTATTTGACTAGAATCAGACTAACTTACCGTCAATTTACTTGAAGCCTTGAAAACTTTTAGCCACCCATTCTGATTGACAACTCTATATATCTGCTGAGATAATATGATTAAATAATTAGAAGTATGCTCTCTCTAACAGCTCAAGCTTTCAAATGAGATGATCAGACACTTCGACATGGTATCAGAGCCAAATTTTGGTTAACCTGTTTGTGCAACTATTTTCTCTCTTCATGTTCTATCGTACCGGGTTTATCACTCTCGATTCAGCCCTCGGAGCTACTCTAGTCTTCTCTCTATCCCTCTAAACTCAGTTTATCGAGCCACTAACATTGCTCTAGGCCCACTCATTAGCCTATGAGCCACCTCTCTTTATATGCATTAAAAATCTATAATAATGTGCAAAACCCAACACCGGGTTATATGTGCAGGAAGTGTTAGAGAAACACAATTGTCCCTCATTGGTAACATAACGGTTTCCACAGGGATTCTTGGGCCACTCCATCTATTGCCTTAAGTTGGATGGATAAATATTAAATACTTCGTATCAGATAATGTAATTGAGACATTCTCGTATTCCTCCATTTTAGGTGTATTCTAAATGACCTCGACCAAATCCTCTGCTTGCTAATTCAGTTGATCTTTATGTTCAAGATACAGGTACACAGAGTTCGTATGGTGACTCATTACCTACTCCAACGACATCCCTGCCTTGGTCGAGCACACATCAGACGAAGTTGATCTCACTATTGCTCTTCGAATAGGTATTCAGACTACTCGTAACACTCTTATCCTTCTTGAGTTATCACAGTTTGTCACCTTCATATCATGCCTTTGTTACCAATTTAGCCACTGTCAAAATACCTAAGATTGTAGCAGAAGCAATGGCTCTTCCAGGTCGGTGTCACAGGCTATGAGTGAGGAAATGGCTGATCCTCATGATAATGGTACTTAGGGAGATAGTTCCTTTACTACTGGGCACAGCAACAATTGGATGCTGCTGGGTGTTTAGGATCAAGGTGGATGCTGATTGGTTTATAGACTCAGAGAAAGAATAATAACCAAGGGATATATGTGAAGATTGCATCTGCTCGCCTCCTTACTCGACAGCAGCCATGTTTCATTGGTTCCCTTATCAATTGGATATCAAGAATGCCTCCCTTTATGAAAACTAGCCAAAGAGGTCTACATGGAGCAATCATCAGGATTTGTTACTCCGTGGGAGTCTTGATAAGTATGTTGACTGCGTCAATCTCTTTATGATATCAAATCAAATCAAACAATGTTGGGAAGAAGCAATACTGGACTTCTCTTCTATCTTTAGAGAAAATGGAAAATATTCCCCTTTAACGTCCTTCATCAAATCAAAACATGTCGAAAAGCATATAGGTACTTCCTTCAGAGGGTTAGTACCTTCCTCTTCCACTCCCAAATAACCTTGAATCGAATTTAGCGCAACTTGCATGTAAATTTTCCATATCACAAGTTTAATGCAAAACCAAAAAACAGAAACTACACAAAAGAAGCTAGCTCTAGCATTCATCAAGCAGTGGAAAAGCTAAAAGAAACTATTAGCACTGATCACGTATTAAAGCCGCACATAAAACATAATGAATACCTAAATCCAATAGATAGAGAGTATATATTTATCAATATTTAAACAAGAGAGTTATACCAAGAGGGAAAGCAAAACACACGGAGAGGGGGTGGTTGTTACCGTAGATGGTACAGCTGTTGAAAGTTGATAATTTACATCCTTATTACCAAGAGGGAAAGCAAGTAAACACACGGAGAGGGGGTGGTGGTTACCGTAGATGGCACAGCTGTTGAAAGTTGATAATTTACATTCTTAACAATTTTGTTTAATCTCTCAATAACAGTCCCTGAGAGAATGTTACCAAAGAAAACATTCCAGATGAAGAAGCATAGAACTTTTATGCATGCACTCCTCTTCCTGCCACTACGTGAAATAGAGCCCTCCATTTTAGAAAATAGCATCATTAATGGAGGAACTGTGTAGGAAAATAAAATTAATACAACACTTGGTAGATATCCTGTGACAAGCTGATTCATTCCATTCCTGCAAGAAAGAGGAAGAAAAAGGATTACTATAGTGCCCATGTATGTTTCCCTCTCATACTATACTTTCTATCTCTCAAGCAATGACCAAAAAAATATATTTAATGCATGTATTAAAAGCTCTAATTAAAGCAAACAGGAAATAATAACACAAAGGAAGGTGCAAATTTCCGGCATCATCCTTCCTTTCGATAAATTCAGTCTTGAAATCATGTAGCTAGACTTTATTTCACACATTACAATGTAATGTCAAATAAGTTATCTACAAGCACGCAGACCTCCCTCTCTCTCTCTCTCACACACACACACATAGAATACCACCTGTACTGCATGTACAAGTCAAGAGACTAGGTCAAAAGAAACAATAACAGAACACTGTGTACCTCTTTAAAACTCCACTAAGAAATGGAAATGTCTTTTTCAGCTTGTCGAGGTGAACGAGACTTTGTGTGATTGAAACAGGCACAAGGAAAAATGCCACGAAAAGAACAGAGGCCACTAGAAGAGCAATTCTACGAATCCAAAGGAGTCTGTAAGGAACACAAATGTTCGACCAGTACACATCATCTGGTTCTGGAGCAAGATCTGTAACCCATGTCATGGGATTCGGAGACTGAAGACTTTGCGAAGCAACTAAAGCAGCATACCGATTCCTGAAAAAAACTAAAGCAGCTGCAGACTCCTGCAAGAAAAATTTATATACTTTAGTTCACGTCTTGTTTTGGTTAACAATAGTTTCAAAAGACGCAACTACCTCCAATTTCTTGAAACAAAAGAGTCGAGCACACAAAAGCAAATCACCAATAAAGACCAGAGTGATTATATACACATACTCTGGGACAAAACAACATAAGGCCAATTACATAGATAGACACTTAAAAGTTGCCACCAACTGCCACTTAGACACTTTAATGCTGTGACCAATTAGACTCCTCTTGTTGGAATAAGTGTGTCAAATGCACACCCCGATCTAACCTGGCAGCACACGTGTAATATGTTCACTTTCCAGGGCGTGGAGAGAAAAAAAATGAGCGCAAGAAGATAAAGATTACAACTAGGGTTATACAATCACAAATAATTGACCACAGGCTTGCATCTTGCACGACAGAAAATGTAAAGAAGTGAAATTCTCAACCCACCACCTAAAAGCTTTTTTTTCCCTATGTAATATGATCCAAGACATTAGTAGCGGTATTTGGTCATCCTAACATAGAAGATCCAAAGCTACAAATGAAAAAGAAAAAAAGAAGAAGACAAGGATCTGGAATAATTTTGCACTTAGTTAGAGATAGTGGTGGCGAGAAAATAGTATTTTGGTTAGAGTTAAGGGTCAAAAACATACCTCAAGTATCACATTTTTTGAGTTTCCTACTTTCCTACCTAAACTATCACCAACTAGTTTACAAAACACACCTCAACTATCAATTGTTCACTTTTGCTAATGCTACCTCAACAATCAGGTAGGAAAATTGAACATTGATAGTTGAGGTGTGTTTTGCAAACTAGTTGGTGATAGTTTAGGTAGGAAACTCTCACACCTGATAGTTCAGGTAGGAAACTCAAAAAATAATACTTGAGGTGTGTTTTTGATGCTTATCTCTTTCGGTTAAATACTAAACCTCCAAGAAACCAAGGAATAAATCAAAGAACTTTTACAATGAGCATTTCTAGCTAAAAGCAACAAGATGGTAATCAACACTCACCTAGTATCGAACTTGGCCATCATGGCCACTCCACTCATTTGTTTGCGAGGTCCATTTTCCTAATATTATCATCCTACCATTTGTTTACTTCCTTCTCGATTATGATATGAAGAACTAGTTTTAAAAAAAAAAGGGCAGCCCGGTGCACTAAGCTCCCGCTATGCGCGGGGTCCAGGGAAGGGCTGGACCACAAGGGTCTATTGTACGCAGCCTTACCTTGCATTTCTGCAAGAGGCTGTTTTCACGGCTAGTAGGACCAAAAATCTGAACAAAGCAAAATAAAAGACGTGCCCACAATTTTTCTCTTTATACATACATACATATATATCCCTAACAATAGATATTTTGTTAAGTCAAACCACAGAATACAATACGGTAAGCAGAGAGTATAAAAGCAGTGAACTTATGTCAACAGACTGAAGAGAATCTAAACAACAAAATGTGCTAAATACTTCATGAAAACATAATCTTCTATACAATAAAGGATATGTGCATTGAAGAAATCCTAACAAATGAATATGACAATATAACGGGGACAGATGTGACCTTTTTTCCCAAATCTGAACCATCAAAATTATCTCCTCCTTTATCATTATCATGCTCATCGGGAAGCATCTTGAAATACCGAGTAGTTCCTCCACAAAGGCCACATTTCATTAAATCTGATCCAGGAAGAAGTTCCTCTGGGGATGTCTTAAGCACCTCCAACACCTCCTCTGCTCTATTCTGTCGTTATACAATCAATGGCACATTAACCACCACATAAAGACAAAAGCAAAGGAGCAGCAAATGAAGACCAACCAAGAAATTAAATGACAAACCAATAGTGTAAGCAAGCTTTTAGTATCAAGAAGAAACCAACTACTATTTAGCTAATATAGATATTTTTTCTCTTTTTCTTTTTCTTTTTTTAGGTCAAATCAAAATGGTCTATGAAAAACACAAAGAAGAAGGAAAAGAGAGGAGGTGAGGTGGGAGAGCTGCTCAAGGAGTAGTGCTTTTCACTAAGGGTCATTGAAGCTTAGTCCCATTTTTTTTTGGAAAATAAGGTGTTTTCCAAGTTCTCCAAAAACTTGAAAACAATTTCATTTTCAAAGTTCTCAGAAAAATGGTAACTTGTTCTCTTTTTTTTTTTTTTTTTTTTTTTGCAAAAAATATCAAACAAACAAAACTTCAAAACTTGAAAATGATTTTGAACCAAAAACAAATTCACCTTGTTTTTGAAATAAACGGCACTTAAAGAATTTCAGACTAATCAAAGGACCTTGGCGTTAACACAATGGTAGAGTAACATACACTGGTTTAAAAGCGAAAAGCGCACATAAGCGACAAGGTCCATGGGGTTTGAACCGAAGAGAGAAAAGTGAAGCGCACGCTTCCTTAAAGTCAATCCAACAATTTGCGAAATTAAAAAATATCAAAACATATATATATTTAATACTTATTAATCAAATTGCAATTAACATAACTAATTTCAACATCCAATATGCAATAATACTGATAATAATCCAACTTCTCAAAATTGAGATTCATAAACAATCACTTCTTAATGTGATTACTTTGCGGGTCATTGCTCAAAATTGAGATTCATAAACAATCACTTCTTAATGTGATTACTTTGCGGGTCATTGTTTAAAGTACACACTTTTCTGAGGCGCATGGTCTCAACAAGAAGAGCTTCACATCGCTTCGTAGCTTTAAGAAACACAGCGATAGCTTTAAATAACACTAGTAACAAGATTCAAGAGGTAAATTTGGATATCAGGACTTGAGGTCACAATCCAGAATGCGACTTCCGCATCTAATTTCATGTTTAAACAAATAAGTCCGCCATCAGCAAAGGACCATTTTGCAGTTTATTTTGGAAGTATCATGGAGTGCATTTTCAATTCATTTAAGCCAACAAGCACTAATAAAAATGAATATCCTAAAAATTAAGACGCTATAACCTTGCAATTCTCAACTAAACATCATTTCGCAGTAAAAACAATATGCAATTGAAAGATTTTTCTATTTAAGTTTCAGTAAGCAGCAGAAGAGAGAACTCCAAGCATGAGTTACCAGAGTAATAGACTCAGTCATGGTAGTGAAAAGCAAAGAGGACCCTAAAGGCGCAAATGTCAGCAGTAACTATGATTGATCAAGTATAATGTTGGCAACGCTTATGCCTCGGGCAAAGAACACCTTAGGAAAAGCTGACTTCTAGCTCTGATATTTTTGTGAAGTACACTATAGAAAGTCCTACAAGTACAAAGGAAAAGAAAAGGAACAAAATCCCAAAGACGGACATCTAAAAATGGGACTAAGATTTGTGATGTGTGAACAGTTCAGCCTCATCAACAACCTAAAAGGGGGGGGGGGGGGACTTAGGAAGGATGTCTTTTTGTAAAGCCTACAGAAGAAAGATTAAATATTCCCTGCATTTTGAGTTGGGCGTACATTACGGGTTCGAACCTGTGTAAATAAAAACCAGATATTTAAGTGGAGGATAGAGGGCCGGTCTCATTATCCACCAAATCTCGAACCATGTATCACTGGCCTACGGGGATTTCTCGATCATCAAAAACATAGTGGATTCAATAATACAAGATAGCCAGAAAATGACTCATCATTTGTTCAGAAAAGAAACATTTTTTAAACAAACATATATTTTCATAAACAACATCAACGACAGAGCAACTGCATATTTTCAAAAGCATAAATTCATAATGCTATAAAATATGATAGAGAAAAGTAATTGAAGGATATTTTATTCATTCAGCAGCCAAGCTTTAAATACAACAGAGAATAACAACCTACAACTAAACTTAAGGAAACTAACTAGCTATATTGTTAGAATAGGAATAGGATTTCATATATAGTATCCTACTAGGAAAAGGATTGTAATGTAGAATAGGAATAGGATTTCATATATAATATCCTACTAGGAAAAAAATTGTAATGGAGTGTCTATAAATAGAGCTTAGTGTAATCATGTAGATACAACAATTCAGTAATATATTTTTCTCCCATAATTTCTCACATGGTATCAGAGCTTCTACGATCTTGTTAGAAAATCAAAGAGCTTCCGCTGCCGGCCGGCGGCACTAGCCAATGTGTGTCGCCCGTCTGACAAAAGATAATGGTAGAGTGAAGATTGTAGAGAACTTTCAAATATTTATAAATAAAATATTCTCTAAAAAAAATAGGCCTGAACAGTGTCGCAAGAGCGGTATTTGCCTGACGTGAATAGTAATTTTGGCGTGAACAGTTACTAGATTCCGATCGTCGAAACTAAGGTTCCGGCGAATCAACGCAATCTCGGGACATTCTATTAAGAATTATTTTTACTGTCGGCATCGCGTAGAGATTCCGAGCTGACCCATACCACTTTTTTCGAAGTTCGACAACTTTTACGGCATAATTTATTTACCATAACAGTCCCGTGCCTCAATTCCGGCCACTGTTTTGCGTCCCGTAGGGTCGTGTCATCATTCCAGTCCTACCCATAAAATACCATCACAGTCCCATGCCTCAATTTCGATGATTGTTTTGTATCCTTCTCTTCCAGAGAATTAAGAAAGTATCTGTTGTGCAATATTCCAGCGAAGATTCGAAAAAAAATATCACCACCGCGCATAATTTTTTTGGTGATTGCTAGCGCAGAATCCGACACCACCACAACATAGATCAGGTTCAAACTAGTGAGAGACTAATTGTTGTGCAAATTTCCAACAATTTCCAGGAAAGCAAATCAGTCACCGTGCAATATTTTCGGTGACAACATAGCTATCCGCTACAAAATTACTTTCGGGTAGTGTTGCGCAAATTCCAACACCACCACGAGGTAGATTAGTCTCTTCCGACCAAAACTCAGTCAGCGGCTCCGACAAATACCCACTCACGCGCCACCGCGTGACGCTTGAAGTGCCAGCTTCGGCTAGCGCATCAGATCCATGTGCCGTACATGCACCTTTTTTCGTCCAGATCAACACACCGCGCATGCACCTTTTTCCGGCCAGATCTAGGTGATTTTCTTCTTGGGTTATGTTCGTCAGATTTCGCTATGTCTCTCGGTTTTGATATGTTAAACTCCAAAAACATGAGAATTGGAAGTCCAAATCCTATGATTACTTTAAAACCCTTAAGGAGGATATCAGAAAATCGCACATCACAGTCCATGAAGAAGCGAGGAGGAGGATGTTGTCTTGACAGATCTCGACCTAGGTGTAGTTATTGTAATAAGCTTGGACACATTCGTGAAGTATGCTATTCTCTCCATGATGACATTGAGGAGAGGAGGAAGTTTATATGGAGCAACCACCTGGTTTTGTCGCTCAGGGGAGTCTAGCTTGGTCTGCCGATTGCGCCGAGCACTTTATGGTCTGAAACAATCTCCTTGAGCCTGGTTTGAAAAGTTTAGCACAGTAAATCAAGAGTTTGGCATGACTCGTAGTGAAGCTGATCACTCAGTGTTTTATTGGCATTCCGCTCCAAATCTGGTATTTCATGAGAGGACTTAACACATTGAGATTAACTGTCACTTTATCAGAGAAAAGATACTTTCCGGTGATATTGTTACAAAATTTGTGAAGTCGAGTGGTCAACTTGCAGATATTTTCACCAAGTCCCTCACTGGTCCTTGTATTAATTACATCTGTAACAAGCTCGGTACATATGACTTATATGCACCAACTTGAGGGGGAGTGTTAGAATAGGAATAGGATTTCATAAATAGTATCCTACTAGAAATAAGATTTCATATATAGTATCCTACTACGAAAAAAATTGTAATGGAGTGTATAAATAGAGCTTAGTGTAATCATGTAGATACAACAATTCAATAATATATTTTTCTCCCATAATTTCTCACATATACAATAGGAGTCTTATACAACAATACAAATACTGAAAAGCAGTAACTATAACCAGTAACTAATGCTAATCATGATAGGATTAGATAATGATGCGTAATAAATGCCATATCCCATTACCTCTAAGCTTTGGTAGGCAGAATTACCCAGCAGCTATGCTGGTGGGAGGTAGCAGGTACTCGGTGGAATAATCAAGGTGCACAAAAGTTGGCCTGGACACCGCCGTTATAAAAAAAGTTGCAAGAAACCTAACCAAAAGACTACCATAGAAGGTCATCAATTTTATTACAAGCATCACTAATCCATTCTAAAAGGCTAGAATCATCATATATGATTGCCCCTAGATTTTCAAACCAAATGAGATATCTCCATCTCAGATGAAATGTTCATCTATTCTTCAGATAAGACAAAAAAACATGTGCTTCTCAAAACGAAGCTTCTGCTATATTATGCAGTACTTTGTGGCTAATATCTAACACAAAGTCACAAACCATACATTTCACCTCAACTTACACAAGTACAAGTTTTTTCCTAACCCTTCTGGCTGCAAAAAATGGGACAAACTAATAGACCCCACATCTCCCTTCATGCAAGACTTGAAATTACACAGTTTCATCTCCGATATTATAATCAGTTGAAACTATAATAAAATAATCAACTCAGGCACAAGAGAAACATTATCCACTGAGTTAAAAATCATGTGCCACTAGCCCTCGGGGATTTCTAGGTTATCAGAAAAGAAAAAAGAACTTGAACAACACCAAAATCTCCAAAGCTGAAACGGAAATGCTTTCTTAGTTAGACTACAATAAGAAGTATCTTAATCTCACCATCAGTTTCTGAATAGAGCCAGACCGATAAATAATTTGATGAGATAGATAACTTGATGCATAGTAATTCGAGAAGAACTTTTCAACTGTATGACTGTATGATTCTTCCTCACACTTTGGGATGGCACGGACCAGAACTGTGAAGTAACTTGGGTGGGGAACTGATGAAGTGAGGTATTGCAGCCGCTTCCTTGAGATACTTTTGTACTCCTAAATGCAAGCAGCGAAACATTTTAGATAGAAAAGCCTGACAAAAAATTAGCACGAAGTATCTAGTGTAAAACAAATACAGGTTCAAAAGAAAAGCAGAGAAGCAAATGATTTGGAAATTAGTAGTAAATTCTTACCAAGTAAAGGAGAAGACAACCAGAGCAGGATATGATATACAGTGCAAGGCAGTGAACCCAGAACCTGAAGAAAAAGTAGAGGCAAATATAACAGAGAGTAACCTGTGATTGAAAAGAAGCTCAGTGAATCAGGAAATATTATGTCATTACCACATACATTTTCTGTGAAAATCGGAATTATGGTAAACTAACTAGTCACTCTCTTTTATTATAGTTTCTCTCTACTGGGTAATATTAACTTCAGATACAAAATGCAGAAAAGGTTAAACTTTCCATTTGCAAATTTTTGGCCACTAGACAAAGACAAAAGCGTTCTATTCTCAATTCTATTTCATCTGAAACAAATCACCACTTGCATTATGCATCTCCATTTATAAGAGAGTAGATTAATTATCTACATTAAAATAATTAACAGCATACTTGTACATGTTTCATACCATCTTGACCCTGGATCAACATTCACAATGGTGAATACTTCCAATGACTCAGCTGGAGTTTCCTGACGTCGTATATCTTGACCAAAATAATTAAGAGGCAGCACGAGGAAAAGGCCTAGAGTAGTTGCAATGGAGAACATTCGGAAACTGGCCACAATAAGCAGCAGGAAAAGGTAAGTACACTTATAAGACTAATGATATATAGACCTGACAAAGATGGAGGAATAAAGACAGGCATGCAATATATATCCTTACTGAGAAATGCATACCACTTGAGCATTTATGAAAGCTAGTACAATGACATCAAACTGTCCATCTTTATATTGGGAACAATACAACAACAACATACCCTGTGATCCCAAAAGTGGGGTCTGGGGAGGGTGGCGTGTACACAGACCTTACCCCTACCTTGTGTAAGGTAGAGAGATTGTTTCTGATAGACCCTTGGCTCAAGAAAAGTATTCCCAAAAAACAGGTTTGACAAATACAAGAGGTGAAAATACTGTAGAAAAAATAGGTAATGACAGCAAAACAGTAAAGATACCCAAGTAAGAGAAACAACAGTAGTAATACAATTGAAGAATAAGATAAAAATATAATAATAATAATGATACTGATAAGAAGGAGAGGGAACAGACAAGGGGCTCTAAGCTAGAACCATGCTCTTCCACGGGATAGAGAGAAATCACTCGATTACTTACTAACCCTCTACCGTAATCCTTGACCTACATGCTTTCCTATCTAGGGTCATTGTCTTCGGTGAGCTAAAATGTGTCGTGTCATGTCTAATCACCTCTCCCCAATTCTTCCTCGATCTACCTCTACCTCTCCTTAGACCTATCACTACCAACCTCTCACACCTCCTCACTGAGGCATCTGTACTCCTCTTTATATGCCCGAACCATCTCAGTCACGCTTCCTGCATCTTGTCCGCCATCGAGGCCACTCTCACCTTGCCCAGTATATCTTCGTACCTAATCTTATCTCTCCTAGTGTGCCCACACATTCATCTAAGCATCCTCATCTCCGCTATATTCATTCTTTTGAATGTGTAAATTCTTGACTGGCCAAGACTCTACCCCATACAACATAGAATATTGGGAACAATGTCTATTTAAAATCAGGCCATGGAAACAAGCAAGAAATATTTTCAGCAACAGGTAGACATCTTCCACTGGAATTCCTCAGCTTGATGAAATATTCCATCAGTAATTACTAAACTTCAGTTGAAACAGGAACGAAGTTGAGGAAAGAATAATGTTGCAACTCTGAATTCAGGCATTAAATTGACTTTTTCAGCAAAAATAGAAGAGAAAGTAATTAATACAATGAGGAAAGTTCGACTTTCACCTGAAAACAATCATCTGCACAAACACAAATCCATCCAAGCCCCCGGCAGCAACTATTTCTTCATCAGATGCTTCCCATGCCTTCAAGATCCAACTAGGAGAAGGAACAAATCGTTCAAAGTTAAAGCCACCGAACTGTCTTGTTCGTACTTGAGCAAATCTCTGGCTGAAGTAAACATTTACAAAAGTTGGTTGTTTCCTCAATAAGGAGTACAAAGTGAACAGCACCACACAGACTGTAATATTGACTCCAGCAGAAGTCAAGAGTGCAGATAGCTGCATCCCTGTCTTCCAAATAATCCAGCAACCTCAATAATTAAATTCCCTAATAACTTGTAAACCTCCAGTAGCCAGAAAAAAGTGGTTGTGTTGTCCACAAACTGCAAAAGTAAACATTATAGCTCAAGTGTTTCGTTTTTTTCACAAATATGATAGAACTAGAGATAAACACTACCCATAAGTTTAACAATTAGTCATGTGATGCACAGAAAGCACATTATCTAAAACCAGCAAAAAGATGGTCCTCTTCAATAAACAAACTGTCTGGTGATAATCGAACCACAAATTGTACACTATATTAAAATTCACAACAACAACAAGATACCCAGTGCATTCCCACAAGTGGGGTTTCACAACAATAACATACCCAGTGAAATCCCACAAGTGGGGTCTGGGGAAGGTGGGTGTGTACGAAACCTTAACCCTATCTTGTGAAGGTAGAAAGGTTGTTCCCAATAGACCCTCGGTTCAAGTAAAGCATTTCAAAACAGGTTTGAAAAGGAAATACAATAGTGAAGAAGCCAATGTCGAAATAATGGAGAAAAGACCAGTAACAACAACAAATAATACGATAACCGAAGCAAAGGAAACAACAGGTAATAATAAAAATCAAAGAATAAGATAATACAAGAGTAATAATGATAATAATAACAATAATAATATTGATAAGGACTACATTAAAGTTCATAACTCAAAAACATCCTACCTTGTTTAATGAACTATACTAAAACTTAATTTACTCTGTCGGCAACGGCTACACTAGCACAATATATCATTGTCAAGCCACAAAACTTAAAAAACAAAGGCCTAACATACAAGCTCACATCTATCTTCTTCTTCATCATCCTCTTTTTTTGAGGGGGCATGCTTTACATGTACTAGGGAATGCCAATTGGGCAACAGTAACAGTAAAACGCCACTGAAATTCCAACTCATGATTCGAATTATGAACTGTCCCTTGGGAACCACCACATCTATCTTGTTGCCAACAATCAATTTTTGCAGAAATCCCTTTGTAAAGTTAAACGCAATTGCCAGGAATACCAATTCACAGGTATAATAAACTTAGTTCCCGTTTGGTCACGGATAGTTTTCACTTTTTTCCGGACTATTATTCTGGACATAGAATTGTTTCAATTTTTGGAAATCCAAAAAGTTGTTTTCACAATTTTCACTCCAAATCACTAACAAAAATCCAAAAACAACTCCAATTTGTATTCATATCCAAACACAACACCAATTTTCAAATATCATTCTCAACTTGAAAACAAATACACTCCCTCCGTACCAATTTATGTAACACCATTTGACTAGGTACAGAGTTTAAGATAGAAAGGAAGATTTTGAAATTTATGGTCCAAAATAAGCCTTAGATATTTATGGCCCTAAATTATTTTATAAAATTAAATTATTTAATTTTGAAATATAAAAAGATAGACATTCATTTTTTGAAAGACTAAAATGGAAAGTGTGCCACATAAATCGGGACACTGGAAGTAGTAGTTTTCTCCGAATTTTCACAATTCTTATGTCCAAACGCCCACTTATGTAACAGCAACGTGAACAACTCAAATTCATCAAACAAATAGTGATAGAAACTAACAAAAACGTTAATGGAGAAAAAGCTAGACAAATAATTCAATTCAATTAAGAAAAAAAACAAGGAAATTATGATAATTGACTCACCTGAAAGTGAAATTATTTCCAATTTCAGTAGCACCAAATGATGAACCGAATAAAAAACTAATATTTCTCTCCTTTAAAGCAACAAAAGAGCAGTTGTTGCTTTTACTTCACAGCAGATTTTTGACAAAAAGGATATAGATAAAAAGAAAACCTAGAATTTTTATTAATTGTATTGTTTTTTAACTTTGTGGGACAGAAAAAGATGATGAGCTGAGGAAGAAGTATTTATTTGGACAATCTTCACCATGAAAACTAAAAACTAGCTTTTAAAGCTTGCTTTAAGGGTTCAATTAGGCAAAACTCCGTTCGTAACTTTACGAACGGAGAGTGATTGAATTTGACTATTTTAATACTTTTGGATCCAATATTTAATTACTACTTTTATGGTTGTATGAATTACCTGATGAGAATTAGATTTCGAGGGACCCACGGAATGCCACGTGGGTTGGTTGAATTCTGATGGGTTTCCTATACCGACTTAAACTGTCATTGTCGCACTTTGATTTTGATTGGTGTACACAACTTTAAGCAAAGCAAATATTAGGAAATTTGTTCACAATTGCTGCTTTTTTCTAAGGTCGGCCAGAGGGCCGGCCCGACACCGCCCCGGTCCAGCCCTGACTCCGACATTTTTTTTAAAAAAAATTACGGTATCGGGATTCGAACCCGGACGGAACATGATCTCGTCTAGGCCCGCCCCAGTCCTGCCCGAACCGATCCCGATCCCGCCCAAAACCCCCTTTGCACAAATAACTATTGCACCAACGACCATTTTACATTTTGACTGTTGTGCAACGGCCATTTTTGGTCTCCCCCTCCCCCAACCTCCCCTACCCCTTAATATTTATTTTTAACTCATAAGTTATTATATTTACACTTTAACCCAATTTTTCAACTATAAATACCTCATTTTCTCTTCATCTTTCTCACAAATCTTCCTACAATCTCTCTAATATCTCAATCTATCTCTCTACAAGTCTACATTGTCTACTAAATATTGAATTTTATTTATTCATTTGGGAGTGAAGTTGGCAACTAGCTTGAGGATCTTCCGTCGAGCAAAGTTTCAATTTTCAACCTCTCGATTACACGTCGACGTTTGGTACATTCGTTCCTTCATTAAATTATTATTGTCTGTTTATTTTATTTAGCGCACTTAATTTCATTTACTTTAATTATTTATTAGTATAATTATAATGGAAGGATTTAAATGTATGCTTACGGGTAAGGGTAAGGGTCATGCTTCTTCTAGTAGGGGCAACAAGGGCAAGAGTACTTCTTCTAGTCATCATATTTCTAGACATAATCATATTCCTACATAGGATAATTTTGTTGATACTGAATATTTTCCTGCAATACCATTAGATTTAGATGAGAAGCTATTTTCTGGAACTCAAGAAGACTTTAATTTAGACGATGATACATCCACTAATATAGATGACAACACACCCACTAGTGCACCTTCAACTGAAATGTCTCATATTCCCCCTAGTATGAGACGAGGTCCAGCAAAACGACCATTAAAATCAGATGCATGGACATTTTTTGATAGGGACGTAGAGAATCAAGTAGCTAGATGTAAAATTTGTAAAGATGTTTTAAAATTTAAAACTGGAAAAGGTCACGGCGGGACGGGGGGTTTAATGAGGCACGTAGCAAGGGTTCATCCAGCTAGGTATGCCCAATACGAGGCTTCAAAACTGGGTGCGCAAACATCCGTTCCATCGAGACAAGGTTCACATACTGTCCCGAACCAAGTACATGGTCAAATTAACCCCACGACAGGGGGAATTGTGGGCTCTAATTACAATAAACATAGAGATAGAGAAGCAATAGAAAATAAGTTGTTGTGGAGGGTTTGCTTTTTTCATTTCCTTCATCTCCTGGTTTTATTCATTACATTAGATAAATGTATAATCCTGCTTTTAACGGTTTTCCTAGATCAAATGTTAAGAGAGATGAATTTAAATTTGCACATGAATATCAACAGTATTTACGTTATTCATTATCTCATTTTAATGGCAAAGTGGCTATCACTTCTGATATAGGTCGTAGTACTAATGGCCATGATTATTTAACGGTAACATGTCATTGGATAGATTATAAATGGTCTATGCAAAAACGTATTTTAGCGTATAGATATATAGATGATAGGCACACTTGCGTTTTTATTGCAGAAAATATTTATCAAGTGTGCAATTATTACGGAATAACTGATAAAATTATGACTATTACATTAGATAACGCTTCTTCTAACAATTATGCTATTACAATTTTAAAAAATAGTTTAACTCCATCTTTTCCAGATCATTTTCATATAAAATGTGTGTGTCATATATATAACTTAGTTGTAAAGGATGGTCTATCACTTTTTGAAGACATTCTTAGTAAAATACAATTTGCTATAAACTTTATTTTTAAAAATAATAGAATACAACGAAAAGAATATAAAAAAACTTGTCACGATTGCCAACTACCTTATAAAAAAATTCCAGAAGAAGTATCCACAAGGTGGAATTCTTTATACGAGCAACTACTTGTTGCTTATGACTATAGAAAACCTATAACTTTATTTTTTTAACTCTCATAATTAAAATCCAGCTGATATGGTTGTAGATAGCGATTGGGGAAAATTTTCCGAAATTATTGTATTTCTAGATAAAAAATTTCAAGCAACAAAAGAATTTTCCGGTATATATTATCCTACTATTTCAACTATGTTATTTTATATAGCTCTAATATTTTTCTTGCTTAATGAATATATGGATAAACCAGCTTATACGGCAACTATTAAAAAATGTTTATCAAAATTAAAAAATATTTTATTCCTATTCCCACTATTTATATCATTGGTGTTGTATTAAATCCGACTATTAAAATAGACGGTACTAAATCACTTATTGAAACTATTTATGATTGTATAGCAGTACTACCACCTCCAAGTCCCAAAAATCCAAATCACCCACCACCTATTGAACAAACTAAAGAAGAAGTGTTGTCTAGCGTAGAAGACGAATACAAAAAAGTATATAGGTTTTACCAACAAGAAAGTGCTAGCAACCTACCGGCTTCCGTACCATCTTCTTCTTCTTCAACACAACCTCACAAAATACATGTTGTTTCTGCGGCTAGTATTGAAAGTCTCAGAAATAGAATGTGCGGTGGTAACACTACTAACCAAATTAGCGAGTTTGATCTTTTTGTTTTGCAGGTTCTGTACCGTACCAAGCAGTTCTCAACGAAGAAGGACATGAAGACTTGATGAAATACTGGATGGAGAATGAGAAAACCTTTCCGACACTTTCAATGATGGCCCGAGATGTTTTGAACATTCAAGCGTTATCAACGACGTCTGAAAGCGTTTTTTCTGCCGACAGATATCAAATAGGATAGCACAAACACGCATTGGCCGGAGACAGCTTGGAGATTGCAGTATTATTCAGAGATTGGATACGAGTAGAGCGGAGAAGGTGCGATCAACCGGAGATCAACGAAGAAGAAGACGAAAAACTACAACGACATCTTATCCGAAGGTGGTGGAAGCGACGTGGAGCAAATTGACCAAAAAATACCAATTCCAACTGAAGAACCACATGAAATTATCAAGAAACTATAACAGATTTTTTTTCAAAATGTAATTTTTTTAATTGCAATTTTACTATGTCATTTGCAACTTTTGAACAACACCACAAAGTTGCAATTTTGACAATTGTATTTGTATTACAAAAAAATCATATGTCTATTAAATAATATAAGAGACACAAAAACAGCCTTGGAATCTTTTTATTACACTATCTTGTTCAATTATTGAGTTATTTATATATAATTCTTTAAATTAAGTGCAAAAAAAAAAATCCCTCCCCCGTCCCGATCTTGCCCTGCCACTTTTCCGACGTGATCGGAACCGGGATAGGACTTCGACGAATCCCGCCTATCCCAATCTCGTTTGTCCCGCCCCGACTCGATCCCGCCCCTCCCCCCATCCCACCCCGACTCGGCCCGGCCCGTTGGCCACCCTTACTTTTTTCAATATTAGTTTTTATCTTTCTCGATCGAGGTCATCGAAAGAGTCTTGCCTATTGTGATTTAACTTTTCCTTATGATTTGCAAGCAATTACATTATAGCATGTTTACCCTTCCGGACGAAGACTTGATAGGTGTAGTAACTTAAATTCCATAAATTACCGTCATACTTTCATGTAGACAGAAGTATATGCTTTAGGTGAACATATATTTATGTCTGCTAACAAAGCACAAAGAGTAATTGATCAAGTTCACAGACGTTTCTACGACGAAATATTTATGATACTAAAACTCATGTCCGATCGAGCATGTTATCTTATTTTGAACCGGAAGATTGTCACTAGTAGGTAAGTTTGGGGGACCGATGACTTTTCTGCAACTTCTTATATCACTATTTCACTTTCGGCAAAGCATAGTGTTTTCCTTACACATCTGAAGAATAGAGACGGCGAATTCTCTTGTTAAAAAATAAAATATTAATTTTATTCATCGTGCGATAGTGTATTTCACTAGTCATAGCTTTCAGTTTAGACATATATGATAAAGCCCGTGATATACATAGGTTTGTATACCATGTATATCACGGTTTCACAAGGCAATTTGCCTAGTGTGAAACCGTGATATACACGGTATACATACCAGTGTATGTCACGATTTTGTGTCATATTTAGTATAAGGTTTTGTGCCATATTTAGGGTAACATTATTGTATTAAATTAGTATTTTACACTTACCATAAATATAGGATTCTTGTACTACTAGAATAGGGTTTTGGGAGTAGAATAGGAATATGATTTTCCTATTATGAAAAATTGTAAATTGTATATATACTCTTTCATTAATGAAAATAATCAAGGGATTATTTATTTCATGGTATCAGAAGTCTAGGTCTCATATTCTCTCCCAAATTTCCGTCCATCTTGCATCGATTTTCGAGCCTTTCTTCTCGGTTTTTCATGCCCGGTGGTGCCTTCTCTCTTTCCAAATTTTTCTTCTCAATCCCTACATCACGTCTTGCGTTACTATTATGGCTAAGAACACATTTTACCCTGCCCTTACTATTTTTAACATCAAGAATCACATCCTTATCATTCTTGAAATAGAAAACATCCAATACGCGACGTGGGCCGAACTGTTCAAAGTTCACGCACGCTCGCATCAAGTCCTTCATCACATTATCCCTGTGGATCCTACGGATACGGAGGTGCCAAAACCCAAGGATGATCCTAAGTTGTGGACGATCCTTGATGCTACCGTTCTTCAATGGATTTACTCCACTATCTCTACCGACCTGTTGCAAACGATTATCAAACCAGACGTTACGGCGATGGATGCTTGGAATAGAGTGCGTAATATTTTTCAAGATAATCAAAATTCTCGTGTTGTTACCCTTGAGCAGGAATTCTCCCACGTCTATATGGAAGATTTTCCTAATATTTCAGCATACTGCAAAAGGTTGAAAGAATTGACTGACCACCTCCGCAACGTTGGTGCGCCCATCACTAACGATCGTCTTGTCCTTCAAATGGTTACAAGCCTATAGTGACGTCGGTACGCTTCTTCGTCAGAGCAGTCCTCTTCCGCAGTTTTATCAGGCCCGTTCTATGCTCACGCTCGAAGAACCAGGCTTGGATAAGAAAGCGGCCACTGGGGCCCTTCGGTCTTCATGGTGATCGAGTCCAACTTTTCTCCCTCTGTCTCCAACAATTCCGACCAAAACCGCAACAACGGTGGAAGCAAAAAGGGTCAGAATCGCAAAAATAATAGTAAAAAATGTGGTGGAAATCGAGGTAGCAATAACGGGGGTGGCAATGGGCCTCGGGGTAGTGGGCCGCAAGCCAACTGGCCACAACCCTGGGGCCTATGACTGTGGGCCTGGGCCAAACAACCCCTATTTTCCGTCGTCGCAACATTACTAGGGAAATTGGGCCCAAATTCCCCCCAACAACATGTCTAATTTCTCGGGTCAGTAGTGGTACCCGAGAGGCAGTTCTGGGCCGGGGCAGCAAGCTGTTGTGCTTGGGCCTCGGCCTCCGCAAGCCCATCATGCAGCGGGCCCCACCCCTTCAGACATTGAAGCCGCTATGCATACACTTGGATTTCATCCCCCGGAAGCAAATTGGTATATGGACACCGGAGCCACTACTCACATGACATCCAACCAAGGTACTGTCTCGTCTTATTCCAATTTGAGCAACAATCGTGGCATAATTATTGGTAATGGTAACTCAATTCCAATTCGTGGTTACGGTCATAAAACTGTCTCCCCCCATCCACCTCTTGTCTTGAAAAATGCCCTTCATGCCCCTAACTTAATTTAAAAATTGGTGTTTGTCCTTAAATTCACGACTGATAATTGAGTTTCTGTTGATTTTGATCTTTTTGGGTTTTCTGTGAATGATTTCAAGACAGGGATTCCACTCATGAGATTTATGATAGTATGGGAGATCTTTATCCTATCACGCCAACATCCGGTCTCTCGAGTTAAGCATTGCCATCCACTTTTGCAGCTCTAGCTCCTTCTTTATGGCATGTACGTTTGGGTCACCCTGGGTCATCTATTGTTTCTTCCTTACATAAAAATAATTTTATTTCTTGTATGGGTACGCGTAGTACTCCAATTTGTCAATCTTATCCTCTAGGAAACATGTTAGATTACCATTCGTAGCTTCTACTTCTCGTACTTTAATGTCATTTGATATTATTCATAGCGATTTATGGACATCTCCCGTTGTGAGTTCAGTGGACCATCGTTATTATGTTCTATTTTTGGATGATTATTCTATTTTTTTTATAGATCTTTCCGTTAGCGAAAAATCACAAGTTTTTTCCACATTCTTAAAATTTAGAGCATTCATCCGTACCCAATTCGACCGGAAAATAAAAAATATACAAAGTGATAATGGCAAAGAATATGATAATGGGTTGTTTCGGGATTTTTGTCACAATAATGATAGTTTTTCGGTTCTCTTGTCCTCATACGTCTTCACAAAATAGGAAAGCCGAACGTAAAATTTGTACCATTAATAATATTGTCCGAACTTTATTGGTCCATGCATCTGTACCCCCTTCTTTTTGGCATCATGCTCTACAAATGGCTACTTATCTTCTTAACATACTTCCTACCAAAGGATTGACATATTCCTCCCCCTTCAAATCCTATATAATAAGAATCATTTGTATTCCCATCTTAGGGTCTTTGGGTGCTTATGTTATCCACAATTTCCGTCAACTACAATTAACAAACTTCAAGCCCGTTCTACCCCTTGTGTGTTTTTGGGTTATCCGTCAAATCATCGTGGTTACAAATATTTTGATTTATCGTCTAATAAAATCATCATTAGTCGCCATATTCTTTTTGATGAAACCCAATTTCCGTTTGCTAAAGTGAGTAGTCCCGGGCCTAGTTTGTATAATTTTTTGGATGAGGAGGTCTCCCCGTATATTATCCACCATTTTTCAGACGTGTCCCACACCCAAAATCCGCCAGCGGGCCCACTGCCCACTGGCCCTAATGTTCCATCGAACCAACCCAGTGTGCTAGACTCCTGGCCCAGTACCGATCTCGGTACTGTTCCAGTGGTCCAGCCCACTGCCCCAGTCACCGTTCTAGATCCAGTTTATGTTATTGGGCCAGCAGGCCCACTGCCTGCTGGCCAATCCGTCAACAGCCCTAAATCCACCCACTTCCTCCTCGAGTCAAAGTCCAGTTACTCATAGTCAACGGGGCATTTTTAAACCAAAAAGACATTTTAATCTCAATTCTAATGTCTCAAAATCCCTTCTACCACGTAACCATGTGTCTGCCTTAAATGACCTGAATTGGAAATTAGCTATGGCCGACGAGTATGATGCTCTTATTATGAGTAAGACGTGGGAGATCCCCAGTCCTTCTTGTGTTAATATTATTCGGTCTATGTGGATTCTTACTCATAAAGATAATTCTGATGGCTCTTTTGCAAGACATAAAGCTTAACTTGTAGGTGATGGTAAAACTCAACAGGTTGGCATGGATTGTGGTGAGACATTTAGTCTGGTGGTCAAACTGGCTACCATCCGTACTGTTCTCAGTTAGATGTGAAGAATAATTTCTTACATGGTGATCTTAAGGAGACCGTTTACATGCATCAACCCTTGGGTTTTCGCGACCCCAAATATCCTAATCATGTCTGTTTATTGAAGAAGTCCTTGTATGGGCTTAAGCAGGCCCCACGGGCTTGGTATAAGAGATTTGCAGACTATGTTTCATCTATTGGGTTTTTGCACAGCATGTCTGATAATTCATTGTTCATATATCGTCGTGGTTCTGCCCTGGCTTATATTATATTATATGTGGATGATATTATCTTGACTGCCTCTACTGATACTTTGCGCAAGTCTATCATAACCATGCTCACTTCTGAGTTTGCTATGAAAGACTTGGGGCCCTTGAGTTATTTTGTTAGGGATTGTTGTTTCTCGTCATGCAGGTGAGTTATTCTTATCACAACGAAAGTATGCCGCAGAGATAATTGAAAGGGCTGGTATGTCCTCTTGTAAGTCTACGTCTACGCCAGTTGACACTAAACCCAAGCTAGGTGTTGCGGTAGGCACCCCATACGAGGACCCCACCCACTATCGTAGTCTTGCAGGGGCACTTCAGTATCTCACTTTTACACAACCGAATATTACGTATGTCGTGCAGCATGTATGTTTGTTTATGCATGATCCTCGGATTGAGCACATGAATGCGCTCAAACGCATTATCCGCTACCTACAAGGCACTCTTGATTATGGCTTACATCTATATCCGTCGTCGATTTCTACGCTTGTCTCTTACACAGATGCTAATTGGGGTGGTTGTTCGGACACCAGACGCTCTACGTCTGGTTATTATATGTTTCTTAGTGATAACTTGGTCTCATGGTCTGCCAAATGGCAAGCTACCTTATCCCGCTCTAGTACAAAGACCGAGTATCGAGGCGTGGCAGTGTGGTTTCTGAATCATCTTGGCTCTGTAATCTCCTCTTAGAGCTTCACTTTCCAGTTCACAAAGCTACCTTGGTTTATTGTGATAATGTTAGTGCGGTATACCTTTCTGAAAATCTGGTTCGACATCAACGCACTAAACATATTGAGATGGATATACATTTTGTTCGCGAAAAGGTAGCTCGTGGACAAGTACGCGTCCTGCATGTTCCAGGTATCAAATTGCAGATATTTTTACCAAGGGTGTTCCATCGGTTTTATTTGAAGATTTTAGGGACAGTCTCAGCGTATGAAGATCGCTCACTATGACTCCGGGGGTGTGATAAAACCCGTGATATACATAGGTTTGTATACCATATATATCACGATTTCACAAGGCAATTTACCTAGTGTGAAACCGTGATATACACAGTATACCATGGTTTTGTGCCATATTTAGTGTAAGGTTTTGTGCCATATTTAGTGTAACATTATTGTATTAAGTTAGTATTATACTTACCATAATTATAGGATTCTTGTACTACTAGAATAGGGTTCTGGGAGTAAAATATGAATAAGATTTTCCTATTATGGAAAATTGTAAATTATATATATACTCTTTCATTAATGAAAATAATTAAGAGATTATTTCTTTCAATATATCTCCGATGTTTGAATTTTTAAAATGCATTAGTAAAGTCTAAAATTTGTTTCATTGTATACTCAACCGTTTTTGTATAAAAAAATTCTCTTTTTAAGGCTTGAATAATATAATCGCAGAGATGAAATTAGAAAAGTAAAAAATTAAGATTTGAAGTAGAAGTAAAGTTTACATACATTCTACCCTTTTCAGACTCTCGTGGATTACACTCAATATGTATTGTTGTTTCTATGGTAAGGTCTGAGGTGAACCAAAAAGGAGGCATTTGAGTACTGTCCAATAGACACCGGTCTTAGTTGAGCTATGAAAATATAAAGTGGCGGTAGTTTTAAGGCGCTTATGTATAAGACCTTGATTTTATCTTCCTCCAATGGTAATGGTGACACATATGTATGTATAATAAAAAAATTGTTAGAATACATTGACAACCCCTAAACTTTGTTTAAACATTCGAAATAATAGTGTGTTTCAATTGAGCACATGTTACGAAAATAAATTAAACATATAAAAATACCCCCTCCTTTAATTACATATCAACATCAACTGGAACATGCATGTGTTTTATGATTTATTGAGATTAATGCATATAATTAAAGGATGTGGCATATTTTAAGTATTAACTTGTCTACATAATGTGCGCTTAGAATAGACTCAAAAGCTTTTTCAAATGTTTGAGTAGAATGCACAGTTGTGAACATAATGAACGCTTGGAAATACGCGCAAAAGATTTTTCAAAAGGTTAAGGAGATCGATGTATTCTACCTAAATAAGTTGTACTATCTCTGGCCCAATTTATGTGAAGGTGTTAGACTGGACACAAAGTTTAAGAGTGAATGGAAGACTTTTGAAACTTGATGTTCAAAATAAACCATAAATATTTGTATGACTATAAACCATCTCATTAAGAGTAAAAATGAAAAGTTTAAAGTGAAATTATTATTAAAAATAGAAAGATGTCATTTTTTTAAACTGAATAAAAAAAAAGTACCATATAAATTAGACGGTGAGTAGTTTCTTTACTCGTCAAGTTTCACAAATATAACCTTTTTTATAGTTAAATCATGCGATTATCATGAAAAAATTATTTTAAAAAAAAAGAAGATGCCGACGAGAAGAAGTAAATAGTTGCAATAGTTATCTTTCTATCCCATCCTCAAATCAAATGTGAAGGTCCTAGGTATATGTCCACATCTATAAACTAATGGTGGGCTTTGATGGTTCACTTTCTTATTAGGTCCTAGTGTGGTTTACATACGGCTCATATCATTCTAGATGAGACCTCACTATGTATTTGCAACTTTGTATACTCCTTTTGTACCACCTTATATGAGTAGTTATGATTTTAATATGTATAATGGTGTTTATGTGACTATGGAATCATGTCATTAAGAGTAAAAGAAAATGTATAAATTAGATTATTTTTAAATATAATAAATATTATATATTCTTTTGTTGATAGACTAGAAAAGAAAACGTGTCGAGAAAATGGAAGAGAGAGAGTAATAAAATTCAAGATATTCAACATTTTAAGAATGTTAATTACAAATAAGCGTCGTTTTTTATTCTTGTTTTGTTGTATCAAAATAAATATTATATATTTTTTTGTTGATAGACTAGAAAAGAAAACGTGTCGAGAAAATGGAAGAGAGAGTAATAAAATTTAAGATATTCAACATTTTAAGTTAATTACAAATAAGCCTCGTTTTTATTGTTGTTTTGTTGTATCAAAATGAAATTAGACATATAATATCTCGATTATCTCAAGTCATGTGAGGGCATGTTTATATATATATATATCATGATAATAAACGAATAGTGAAAGAAAAGATCAATTTGTCATTACCCATTGATTCATATAATAGTGTCATGTCATGTTTATCGTGTCAACCGTAATTATTTAAGACAAAAGCATAGTCAATTGATTGATAAATCTGAATGATTGATATTAGCTAGCATGCCTTCATTTGGAACACTCTTTTATACCAAAAAAAAATATCTTGATATTTTGTAAAACATCTGTTTACATAGATTACTATCATTCTTTTGTAAAATTGTAGTTAAAAGTTAACTGTAAATTTACTGGTAATTGAATCTATATGAGACAACATACATGATCTTATACATATTGATATGAACTTCCATATTTGATTTATAATAAAATGTAGTAATAAAATAAATTACGAGGCGTTTTAAGTAATTAAAAAGGTGCTTCTTACTACAAAAGTTACATATTCATATCAACTTCTAATCCTCAGGTCTTACAAAATGAGGCAGTAGAAACTCAAACCAAATACTTCTCAAATTGTGAGCGAATTATGCCAAACCGTACCTTAATGGAGTACTAAATTATTTTGATAAGACTATGATAAGGACCTTATAACTGAGTGGCTGTAGTTATATCAAGGAAAATTAGAAATGAAATGTATTGTCAGCCAGGAAATAAAGTTGATTATGGCAATAGAACATGATGTTTTCAAGGAAGTAAAAGAAGCATATATTTGTCCACTTACGTAACTATTACTAATATATTTTCAAATATTCACACTTTGTCAGCCAGGAAACAGACTTCCAAAACAGACAAGTACTAACACCAATTATTAGCTTCTCTTGTAGCTTCTTCTTTTTTATTTGCTTGAAATAATTGAGCTTTTTTTTGTGACACATATAACTGGTAAAAATGATTTAAATTTATACATTAACGTTTGCAAAATTCATTTACATGTTAGTATAATTTGACAGATTTCATTTCATAGATTACTCAATTATGTTTTCACCATCAGCATGTAAAAGTTAAACTCACTAAAAGTAACACGAAAAACTGCAAAATCGTCACAAAACTTATCCATCTGCTATTGTGCTTTGTGCATTCTTATGTTCACAACAACAACACACCTAGTGTAATCCCACACGATGGGGTCTGTGGAGCGTAGAGTGTACACAGACCTTACCCCTACCTTGGAAGGTAAAGATGTTGATTCCGAAAGACCCTCGACTCGAGAGAAAAAAAAGACAAAGAAGGTCAAATAAAGTTTGAAGAAAGTAAAGCAAAGCAAAACAAAGTAAAGAGATCATGGCACACGAGTAATACCAAGTGTGACATGCCCAACTACCTACTAGCTTTCTACCTTGATCTGTACACGCCTATATAGGTGCAGTTCCAAGGTCCATTCTTATGTTCACATCATGGAGAAAGTCTTTGCTACAGCTTTTTGGTTTGTGAGTTTTGGATGTTTGCAACATTTTTAGTTTTAATAAAATTCCAATACACATATGTTTCATATAAAATATGAACTCATCCTAAAATGTTGATGAAGAAACTACTAGTTCAAATATTGGTATGTCGAAATAAAGATTATGCCAAGATCTTGCACTATGGCCATTGTCATTTATCTCTATCTCACTATGAATTATGATGTACTAACCAAGTGATTGGTTTAAAGCTAGTGAATAACATTAATCTTATTTTCTTGGTTGAACGGTTGAAGCCTATAATTTGGCTTATCGTCTGGTTAGTAGGCATGTAGTTTTACAGGGGTGATCTAAAAATTCAGAAGTTTTATTCATTTTTGGAATTAATAAATGTCATCAAGAAGGAGAAAAAAAAAGACCAAAAAGTATGTAACAACAACATATCAGTATAATCCCCACCGGATGGAGTCTGGGGAGGGTAGATTGTACGCAGACCTTACCCCTACCTTGTAAAGGTAGAGAGGTTCCTCCCAAAAAATATCTAACAATTAGACTAATTTCTTGATGTGTGGCTAATGCAAAGAAACAGTGGTTACAAACTCACTTCAGGAGGAGCCCTGTAATATGCAGGAACAATGGAGGGGAAGAACATCTGCCCAACGCCTTCTGCCTTGATGATGGGTATTAGCGAATATTCTCCGAATATTCTCTGTATATTTTGTAATTATGATAGATGTATATTTAAGGTAACTTAGGATTCTAATTGTATTAGGAATCAACCTTTGTAAGGTAAGTTAGGATTCGTACCATATTAGGAATCAACCTTTGTACAGCTATATATATTTGTGAATAATGAAAGGAATCCGGAAGGGAAATTATTATATCTTTCATGGTATCAAGAGCCTAAAACCTAAATCCTCATTCCCGGCCGAAATCAGAATTTTTTTTTCTGCTTTCAGAGAAAAAAAAAATTGGTTTCTTCCTCCATATTTCGGCCAAACCAGAAAATTCCCTTCCCTCGACAGGCGGCAACCATGTCTTCCCCCACAAATTCCGTTTCATCCACTGGCACACTTGAAAACCCCTCTCAACGTTCGATCTTCTTTTCATCCGCATTCGCCGTTAACAACATCAAGAATTTTATCCCTATAATTCTTGACCAAGAAGATCGTCAATATTCCATGTGGATGGAACTATTCTACATTCATGCATGTGCATACAACGTGCTCGATCATATTGACGAATCTGTTCCTCGTCCCACCGATGTTACGGACTCAATCAAGGCGTCGTCTTGACGCCATCGTCAAACAATGGATCTACGGCACCATCTCCAAAGACCCGTTGTGCACTATCATGAAAACAGGCTACGGCATGTGAACTTTGGGTCCGGCTAGAAGAAATCTTTCAGACAATAAAAATACTCGGGCCGTATATTTGGAAGAGCAATTCAATAATACCCGCCTCGAGAATTTTAACATGTCTGAATATTGTAAGCAACTGAAACTCATAACCGATCAACTATCCAACGTCGGGACTTCTGTTTCAGAAACCAAGATGGTGCTTCAACTTGTTGCGGGTTTACCAAAAGGTGAATATGACACACTCGCAACAATGATTCAACAAGCCGACCCTCTCCCAAGTTTCAACAAGACACGTTCACAACTATTGTTGGAAGAAACTAGACGTGCTAAATAAGAGGAACATAATCAAAAGGCGTTAGCCGTTGACGGGATGGCAACACTTGCGGCCGCAAAGCCGGCAAGCACTGCGCGCCCAGCGGCCGCCAAAGCAGCCGACGGCAAGCAAATGCCGCGCGCGGCGGCCGCGCGGCGGCGACGGCCGGCGGCGGCGGCTGCCCGATGATAATTGGTACATGGACACCGGAGCCACATCTCACCTCACCCGGTCGTCAGGTAACCTATCTCAACTACATCGGTTAAAGTGTCCTCAATTTATTACTGTCGGCAATGGTCATCGCATTCCAATTGAAGGTTACGGTAACACATACACCAAACATCCACACCCACCTTTCTCCCTAAACCACGTCCTATACACACCTAACATCGTTAAAAACTTAATCTTTGTTAGAAAATTCACTAGCAATAATTCTGTGTCTGTCGAATTTGACCCTTTTGGTTTTTCTGTGAAAGAACTCAATACGGGAAAAATTCTTACACGCCACAATAGTGTGGGAGACCTCTACCCATTCACTCAATCTTCCGCTGTCATACCGCAAGCACCTCTATCCCTTGCGGCAATCTCTCCCTCCACTTGGCACAACAGACTCGGACACCCCGGAGACCCAGTTTTTACTTTTCTTAGGACTTCTAAGCATATTCAATGTAATAATGGAAAAATTGCCCAACACTGTTTTTTCTTGTCCACTAGGCAAACATACTCGTCTTCCATTTATGTCATCAAACAAAGGTTACTTTTTCTCCCTTTGATATTGTTCATGCTGATTTGTGGACATCTCCGATTGTTAGCTCTTTGGGTCATAAATTCTATGTAGTATTCTTGGATGATTTTTCACATTTTGTCTGGATTTATCCACTGAAATTTAAATCTGAAGTTTTTACAAAATTTCTCGAGTTTCAAAAATTCATTAAAACACAATTTGAAAAATCTATCAAATCATTCCAATGTGATAATGGACGTGAATTTAATAACTCGGCATTTCACAATTTCTGTTCTAAACAAGGCATGGTTTTCCATTTTTCTTGTCCCTATACTTCTTCGCAAAACGGAAAGGCTGAAAGAATTATACGTACCATCAATAACATGGTTCGCACACTTCTGTTTCATGCCTGCCTACCACCACCTTTTTGGGTCTATGCTGTCAAAATGGTAGAATCCCTTCTTAATATTTTACCAACTAGCACACTCCAAAACAAGACCCCTACCGAAATCTTATACCGTAGGCTACCATCATATGATCACCTACGTATTTTTGGATGCTTATGCTACCCCAACATGGCCTCCACTGCACCTCACAAACTTGCCCCTCGCACTCTGCCATGTGTCTTCCTTGGTCTATCTCCTAATCATCGGGGCTACTTGTGTTATGACATTGCTACTCGCAAAATCATCGTCTCCCGTCACGTCACCTTTGACGAGACAACCTTTCCTTTTTCAAATCTTCGGAAATTTCAGACCACCGATTACATCTTTCTCGATGAACCAAGTATGTCCCCGATCATCCAAAATCTATACCAACAAGCACCCACCGTTCCGACAGCCTCGCCACTATCCCAAGGCACCACCCCAACAGCCTCCCCGCTCACCCCTACAGCCCCCGGTCGAGTCACCGAAACCGGGCCCACCGAATCTGCGCCCATTGGTCCGTAACCGGTGGACCAAAGACCTCCCGCCCCCGACCCACCGCCACCGCCGTCTCATCGTATGGAGACTCGTGCACAACACGGGATCTTCAAACCCAAGGTTCACTTCAATCTCTCCACACAAACCTTATCACCCATTCCAAAAAATCCAAAACTAGCAAAACGGACCCAAATTGGAATGCGGCCATGTGCAAAGAATTTAACGCTTTAACCAAGCGAACACTTGGGATTTGGTACCTAGACCCGAAGGTGTGAATGTTATCCGATGTATGTGGCTATTTCGGCACAAGTTCGTAGACAAGTGGTGACTTAGAAAGGTATAAGGCAAGACTAGTCGCCAATGACACTAATCGGCGAGGGTATTGATTGTGGTGAGACATTCATCCGGTTGTTAAACCGGCCACTATTCGGATCGTTCTCGCATTGCTATGGGCATGCATTGGCCGATTCATCACTTGATGTCAAGAATGCATTCCTTCATGGGGGATTTGAAAGAGATCGTGTACATGCATCACCTCCCGGCTTTGTTCATCCGGCAGCCTCCGCAGCTTTGTGTGTCGTCTCGTGAAGTCATTGTATGGATTGAAATAGGCACCCCGAGCTTGGTATGATCGTTTTTCCGGTATCTTCTGCAGATTGGTTTTGTATGTAGCAGTGTGATAACTCTCTCTTCACTTTTCACCGAGGTAGCAAAGACCGCATATTTGCTATTATATGTCGATGACATTGTTCTTACCGCCTCATCCGACGGTTTGAAGAATGAAATCATTGCTCTACTCAAAACCGAATTTGCTATGACCGACTTGGGCAAGCTAAGTTATTTTTTGGGTATATCGGTAACCGTATCTGTGACCACTATGTTCCCGTGTCGGCGTAAGTATGCGAAAGAGATAGTGTACGGGGCCAAGATGGCAAATTGTAAAATTATGCCAACTCCGGTGGACTCCAAATCCAAGCTTAGTGCCAATGACGGTGCGCCGCTTTCGATCCCACTCTATATCGGAGTCTAGCGGTGCTCTTCGATCTTACATTCACTAGGCCCGATATTACATATGCCGGTCGACAGTGTGTCTGTTCATGCACGACCCCCGAGAGTCCCATTTTGCCGCCCTCAAACGTATTATCGGATACGTTAAGGGCACACTAGACTTTGGATTACACTTATACCCCCCCGCCCCAACCAAGTTACTTGCCTACACGGATGCGATTGGGCGGGATGCCCGACACACGTCGCTCCACCTCGTGGCACCGTGTATTTCTTGGGGATAATCTTATCTCATGGTCCGCCAAGAGGCGGCCACACTATCCCGTTCGAGTGCCGAAGCGAGAATATCGCAGTGTTGCTAATGTAGTTGCTTTGAGATCCGTTGGCTCCGAAATCTTCTTTTAGAGCTCCGTATCCACTCCGCAAGGCGTCTATAGTCTATTGTGACAACATATCTCGCCATCTATATGTCTCATAATCCGGTCCAACATCGGCGGACTAAGCATATTGAGATGGATATCCACTTTGTGCGAGAGAAGGTTGCCGTGGTCGTGTCAAAATATTACACGTGCCTTCCTCTTATCGCATGCGTACATCTTCACAAAGGGACTACCGCGACAACTCTTCACCGACTTCCGATCCAGCCTTAGCGTTCGGCCTCCTCCCGCTCTGTCTGAGGGGGAGTATTAGCGAATATTCTCCGAATATTCTCTGTATATTTTGTAATTATGATAGATGTATATTTAAGGTAACTTAGGATTCTAATTGTATTAGGAATCAACCTTTGTAAGGAAAGTTAGGATTCGTACCATATTAGGAATCAACTTTTGTACAGCTATATATATTGTGAATAATGAAAGGAATCCGGAAGGAAAATTATTATATCTTTCAATGGGGAAAATGATTCCAGAAGCGCTCTGTATCACGTCATAGGAAATTATCAGCATAAAAGTGTTCACACAGAATATGTTAAAAGTTCAGAAATATTGAAGCAAAGGCAAGATTGATGTCTATCGAGATAAACCGGGCACCAATCCACGTGTGTTTGAGTGATGGGAAAGGCACCAACAACCGACCAACACCATAGATTGCCACAACAAAGAATTGACAAACAAGACTCAATGGCAGAGGATGTAAGCCAGAAAGCAAAGATATCGGTCCTGTTGAGAAAACTCCTCCGAGGCTCAAATAGTCGAAGCATGCCTGTTGCATCTCATTCCTAGCATGATCAGGTGAAGCACTAAACACCTTATATAAAGCGCCAGCCAACGTATTAATGGTAGATGCCACAGGCTGCACATACAAATATTGAAACAAAAGGAGTCAATCGTTTATGCAGCTAAAAATACCAGTTAGAGTCACACCTATATTGCTCAAGGATAATTATGTAGATCAGAAAATCATCATTCATGATCCAAGCCTTTTCACATCACCATTGCTAAGGGTAAATTCTCTTAATAAGTCATTGTAGGTAAAGGTAAGATCTTAATGAGTCATGGTTGGTAAATGTAAATTGTAAGTATGTGAGATCACTAGAGGTGCGGTCGTTTTGTAGAAAATCCTAAAACGCTGTATTTGCTTGAGCCAAGCGTTTTTCACATCATCGTTAGAAAAGGTAATCTTTTTTCTTGTGTTCCCTTTTCATGTCTTTGGTATTTAGATTTTTAGCAGGTGATTTCATAAGAGGTGCTTTAGTTTTGTGGTTCCTAATTCTTGATGGCCCAACAAATTCCATCACAGGAGTGTACCTACCCGTGTTTTTACTTTATTGATAAAAAAAATGACATGCAGCAACAGTTAAAATATAGCCAAAGTATACCTTGCGCAAGGTGTAAAAGGACTTGAGATATTTGCAGAGAGTAGGTGCATCATTCAAATTACGAAGGGGTTTGAGAAGACCACTCAGCACAACGATATCAGACCATGCTACAGTCATGCCTCCACCAGTTAACGGATGGCACATATCTGAAAGCATCATCCATGAGGAGAGCACCAGGAGTTGGATGAGGAGCAGCAAGTGTCCTTCGGTTTGGCATTATCCTGGTGTTTCCTCTATCAATTGCGGCAACGAATGCATAGTGTATCTCAGGAGGGACCTGGAATAGCAAGGTAAAAATTTCATTGAATCCTGTGAAATTGAAGTAACATACATTCCATCAACACGTTACCTGGGGGCAACAACAGTTTTAAATATTTAGCCATTTCACTATTGGAAACAGAAGGAACCCTTTGACCAGGTACATCGACAAGACAGCGGATCTCAGTACTGCTTATGGAATAGAACAAGAGAGGTGAAGGGTCAGCCAAAATGACATGTCCATGGTTTGCATGTGGAAGTTGGCAGTTTTCTAGGACCAAACCAACAAAACAAGAAGGCACAGACCTGTGGTGGAATATGATGGAATCAATGAGCTTCAGGAGAAAAAGATAATAAGGAAAAACAAACAAACAACAATTGTTGATTCACACAAACTCGACTGCTTTTTCAACAAATTCTTACTCGTAAGATGGTCTAAATGAGCCTTTGAATCAATATTATTTTCAACTTTCCACCCAAATCAAAAAACTAAAGTTTTTAATAGCTGCCCTTACATTTGGGTTGCAAAGGTTCGAGAAACAATCATCACACACAATGGTTAATGGTGCACAGGCTTTCAACTCTTCACCAGATTTAGTTTTGTACTGTACACCTTTAATTGTCCCCTTCTCTTCGAGCAGAGATGTGACTGTTCCTTGCTCTAGTTTGACACTGTCAGATAATCAACGACAATGAGTAGCCATTAGTCCGTGAAAGAGCATAACACCAATAAGGATGTTTCATACTGAGAATTTACAAGCTAGGTCATTAACAAATAATGAGAGGAGGCATATACTTGCGTAGAGACGCAACTTTATCTCTCATTCTTTGGATGAAGCGCCCATTTTGAAAGCTCCTTCCAGAAACATCTGCGTAAAATTTCTCCAGGGGATAAGATAGCCTGGTGTTTTTTCCATCCTTGAAAAGTGCATACCCAAAAACTCGCTGAGCATCAATGTTCTCCACACAATCTAAAGTTAGTAAAAGAAATTATGGGGTTGTATACAAGAAAGAATGATAAATCAATCAATCAATCATCTACACCTCAATCCCAAGTCTATTGGTTGGAAAATAGGAGGCAAAAGTATCTAAGGACGACGTTCTTGTCTCCATTCAGGGAGATGTATAGTTTGACCAGAACAACAAATGAATTTCACTACACAAGTCTAACAAGCGGCTACTGACCTTCCAGTCCCAACTCAAGCAATTTGAGATAGCCGCCTGCTTGTAGCAATTCTCCAACAATTCGGTCAGGCTCTACCCAATCTCTTTCAATTACATGTACAACTGAATTTGATACATTATTATGTTTTACTTCAAAAATGATTTCTGGGTGGAAAAGTTTTTCTTTGTAAAAAAGTACTCTACCATATTAGAAGTTTTGGATTTTTATAAATAGAAGCTATTTTCTTCTCATAAACAACACAATAACATCCACAATGTAAATACAATAGCATCCACAATATAGTCGTTTAGAGAGTTTTGTTTAAGGGGGAACTTTTCTCTCATAGTTTTTATGCTTTCTTTGATAATCAATTGACCAAATCATATATATATGTTTCCTTTAGTATAGTTTATATGTCATCTCATTTATTGCTGTCAATGTTTGTAATTATAAATTTTCGCATGACGCCATAATTATTCTTTTCTGATCATTATTTTCTTAATTAGTGACAAATGACAATTTATTTACGGACTTTAGATTTTACAATTGTTAGTATTTGTTAATTTTACAATCTATTAGTATTAGTATTCTTGATGCAAAATTTATGTATCTTATTAATTTTATAGCTTCTCTTCTCGATCGGGGGTTCACACATAGATTATCTTTTCATCATTGACGTCGGAGGTGGATTCAGAATTTAAACTCTATGGGTTCAACCTTCTACTATTCTTAGTTTGAATCCGTTGTATTTTAGTTATGGGTTTATATCTACTATTTATTATAATTTTAATAATTTTTTACACATAATTTATGATCCACGTCGAAAGTTAAGGTTCAATTGAAGCCCCACTTATCATGCTACATCCGCCACTGATCGATGTACAAAATCATAAAAATATTTGTGATGAATTACAATAACCATGAAGTTAGACATCGATCACAACTCTAATTAAATAAACCCTATCCTAGTCTCTTTTGAAATCAAAATCCGTGAGTATTTCAAGTACATAATAGGTATGCTCTCATTAAACGTCTTTAGTAAGTGGTGTAAAGTTCGATGGACCATTAACAGAAACACAATTTTTGTAGGAGACTTCTTCAAACTTCTTTTCCTTTCAAATACTCTTTTCTTCAATGCATGCACAGTAATGAGCGGATCCTAAAATTGAAAGTAAATTTGGTGGCGGTGATGGCGTCAATACGGATAATGCAAGTGGTAACGGATTTAGCATCAGAATTGATAATTAAAGATGTTTTTTTTTATATATTTTTTTCAGATTTAGTTTTGACTCTGGAGATTTGAGATTTGTATTGATGTTGTTTAGGTATTGTTCGGCTTTCTCGTGTCATGAGGGGTCTGAAATTTTATTACACTTTGCTTTAGAAAAATTGCTATTAGCAACGAATCCGTGAAGTGTTGCTTCATTATTATGTATATTTATTTACTCAAATAATAATCATCATAACTGTCAGTTGATAATAGTTCAAAAAATCTATATTGTACACAAGGTTTTAAAAATTTAATTTAATATTCTTCCATAAATAATTGACTGAAGATCCTCAATAACTAAAATTCAGGTGTACCAAATATTATTAGGAACAAAATTTAGAATTTCATTATTTACATTCAAGAATAATAATCCTCATTAAACTAAAACAATTGGTATCACCGTATCCCCAAGTAAATTTGGAGACTTGAAGACCTTATATGGGTATATAAGCGTTTCGGGTTCTTGTCAGATTTGTTTTATAATTTGTTTTGGTTTTATTTAGGTTTAGTTTCTATTTTTGCCTTATTCTTCATAGTGCAATTTTTATGAATTAATATTCAACAATAATTTTGACTTTCAGTTTCAGAATTCCGCAAGAATCCCTAGCTAAATTTCTTGCTTATGCTCTCATTGCTTTTATTGACAAGATTAGGAATCCGATTTTCTTATTGTTTTTTCCAAAACTTCGTCGGACAATGTTTGGTTTCTGTTTGTGTTTTAATGGAATTCTAAAAGAATGTAATTACTAATTGTTACTTGCTTTAACGGAGAGGACTTTTAGTGAACATTAAGTCAAAGTTTATTGGAAGCCATGGTTTTACAGGTGACCTTTTGATTTATTGGAAGCCATGATTTTACAGGTGACCTTGATAAAGAGAGGAAGAAGAAGAAATGCAAAGTGTTGACACTTTGTCGGAATAAACGAGGAACAGAAGTCTTTTGTTTTGGTCAGTTCTTTTTTGGATAAGCACTTTATTGGGCCTTTTCCATCCTTTGGGATGCAGATATGAAAAAGCAACATTTGAGCATGTTCTTTATTTACAAATGAAGATGCCCAATTTCTATCATCCTAAGCAGAATAATTGTGTACAGCTTTACATATGATAAATGACACTTTGTAGATAAGATTTATTTTTTAGATTATTCTAGAATAATGATGAGCTATAGAAATTTAGATAGAGTTTGTTACAGATGTTTTGTCTCTAGTCTTTAGGCTACCTGTATAAAGAAACATCTGATTATACACTTGGAGGTAGAAAAGAAATACAGAAAATTTCCCAAACTTGTTCTTCAAGATTTCTCTATGAAGTCTTTCATGGCATCAGAGCATTCTTAAGGGAAATTTCTTCTTCTCTCGATCTTCTTTTCTTTCCAAACACTGTTTCATTCTTTCACTCACAGTAGCAGAAAATGACTACTGGAAATGAAATCAACTTCTTTCAGTAAGAAAAGTTCCATTGCAGTTGATTTTTCTCATTCATACTACCTGACTGCTTCAGATTTACTTGAAAATAACCTTATCAATGTCACTTTTGATGGATCTAGCTATGGTAACTGAAAAGGGGGAGTTTTAATTTCATTATCAGCTAAAAACAAGCTGTGTTTTATCAATGAAAAGGCAGAAATACCAGAAGAGAGCTCACCTCTTTTTGAACAATGGAGAAGATGCATATGATCATCGCTTGGTTGTTGAATTCCTTAAGCAAGGAAATTTCTGAAAGTGTCATCTATTGCCTCACTACCTCAGAACTTTGGAATGAACTCCAAGAAAGATATGGGCAACCTGATGGAGCAAAGCTATTCCAGTTGCAAAGGGAACTAAACAACATCACCCAAGGTACTAATGATATAGCTAGTTATTTTAACAAGCTAAAGAAGCTTTGGGATCAGATGAAGGTGTTAAATACCTTCATGACTTGTGATTGTGATTGTAAGTGTGGTGCTAAAACACACAACCATAAGATGAATGAAGATATGAAATTGATGCAATTTCTCATGGGCCTCAATGAGATGTATTCAGGATGTAGGGGGAACATTTTAATGATGAAGCCCTTCCATCCACAAATCAATCTTACTCTGTGATTTTACATGAGGAGTCTCAAAGAGAGATAAAATCTGAAAATATGGTTTTCCCAGATTCTGCAGCTTTCAATGCAGGAAAATGGAATGAACAGAGGCGAAATAACCGATCCAGAGGAAATGGACAGATTGCAAGGAAAAAATTTCAAAGTATGGGACAGAATAATAACATGTACTGTACTTATTGCAAGAAAACTAATCATGTTAGAGAAAATTGCTATAGATTAATTGGATACCCTACTGATTAAGTTTACAAACAAGACAAAGAAGCATCATGATAGTGCAAAAGCAAATGTTGTTGAAACAGTAGAAAATAATTTCAACAGAGGAACTTAAGAAGCAAATAGGGTAGTGGAGCAACCAGCAACTCCTATGAGAGGGAGAAACATGTCTGATATTATCAATTCACAAGATTTCACTCAGAGTCAATGTGAAGAAATGATTCACATATTTCAGTCTATCCAAAATGGGAAGTCTCTGGCATCATGTTCTAAGAATTATTTTGCTAATATGGCTGGTATTGCATCTTCTTTCCATGCCTACTCTTCATATTTTTCTACACTAACCACCAACCCCTGGATCATAGATTCAGGAGCATCACAACATATGACTTATGATAAATCAATACTGCATGATATAAAGTTGCTTCCTAGACCTATTTTTGTTACACTACCTAATTCATATAAAGTTTCTGTTAATTGTTTAGGGAAAATTCATCTCACCCCTACACTTACTCTTCATAATGTGTTGTTTGTTCCTTTTTTTAAGCACAATTAATTTTCAGTTATCCAGTTTTGTGTACCAAGTGGTCTTGGTGTTCTTATTGCTAAATATGGTTGTTTTCTTCATGACCTTACATTCAACCAGAGATAGATTTTTGGTGAAGCTGCTGCAGGTCTTTATGTGGTGAAGGATAACACATCAAGTTTCAGTTTCAATCCAGTCAAGCCTATTGAGTCTTCTAGTTTTCAGTCTTTTTTATTTTCTTCTAAAGATCATGTTCAGTCCAAACATGTTGAGTCTATAGTAAAGTTTGTGTGTTCTGAGTCATATAAGAGTTCTGAAATTCGCACTGATAATTCTATCAATGAAAAATTCTTCTGAAAATTTCAATTCTCATAAACTTTGGCATTACAGGTTGGGGCATCTGCCCTACAATTTTATGAAAAATATTAAAGAAATTCCTCATTCTCACACACAAAAATGTGAATTTCCCTGTGATATTTGCCCAATGGCCAGACAAAATAAATTACCTTTTACACATAGCCAAATTTCTTCCACACGGTGTTTTGACCTTATACATATAGACACTTGGGGGCCTTACAAGACACAAAACTTATAAAGGGGAGAAATATTTTTTAACTATTGTGGATGATTACTCTAGAACCACATGGATTTTCTTACTTTCAACCAAATTTAATGCATTCCCTATTTTACAATCTTTTCTGGCTTATGTTGAGAGGCAATTTGACAGAAAAGTAAAAATCATCAGGTCAGATAATGCTTATGAGTTAGGTTCAGGTGTGTTACCCTCAGAATTTTTTACCTCCCAAGGTATTGTTCATCAAACCACATGTGTGGCTACCCCACAGCAAAATGAAGTAGCAGAAAGAAAGCATAAGCATCTTCTTGAAGTTTGCAGAGCACTCTTGTACCAGTCTCACTTACTTTCCAAGTGCTGGGAGAAGCTCTACTCACTGCCACTCATCACTTGATAAACCTATTCCCTTCTAAGGTTCTAGGAAATATTAGTCCACATGAAAAATTATTTCAGAAAAGTCCTTATTTACATCTCAGGCCTTTTGGTTGTCTATGTTTTGTGTCTACTCTTTCAGCCAATAGGGACAAGCTTGCCCCTAGAGCTTTCCCTGGAATTCTCTTAGGATATCCATTTGGGGAAAAAGGGTATAAGATTTTGAGTCTACAAACTAGACAAGTTCTAGTTAGTAAACATGTTAAGTTTATTGAGAATATTTTTCCTTTCACCAAGTCAGAACCTATCTCTAAATCATTCCCAGGATCCTTTCAATCCAATGAGTCACTAGCCACAGAGTCTACTGATGCTACTCCTTTCACATCTTCATAGGACATTCCTCCTACCCCTCTCCCTCACTCAAGTTTGGATATTGTTCCTACTTCTCATCCTATGTTATCTCTTGATCCTATTCCTACCACTCCTATTCCTGTGTTATCTCAGCCTGAAGACCTGCGCAGATCAACCAGAGGTACTTTTTCGTAGACATTTCATGATTTCATTTGTGATGGTGCTTTTAGTGTGATGTCTCCTAATCCTTCCTACTTTCCTTTTAATTCTTTTCAATATTTTCTTTTGAGCATTCACAATAAAGTCATCACTGATTCTATTACTGCAATCAAAGAACCAAAGTCTAACCTTCAAGCAGCAGAACACCCTAGCTGGAAATGTGCTATGGAACAAGAAATCCAAGCATTAGAATCAAATTCCACTTGAGAAGTAGTACCTTTGCCACCTGGGAAGAAACCACTGCCTTGTAAGTGGATTTACAAAATAAAACTTAAGTCAGATGGCAGCTTAGAAAGATTAAAGACACATCTTGTGGTGAGGGGGGATATACAAAAGAAAGTAATCGATTATAATGAGACTTACTCACCTGTGGTGAAGATGACAACTATACGTTGTATTATCAGTATTGCAGTCAAACACAATTGGCCTCTCCTTTAACTTGACGTAAACAACGCCTTCCTCCATGGCGACATGGATGAAGAGGTATACATGTGTTTTCCTCCTGGGATGTCATCCCCATCTCCCTCACATGTTTGTCGATTGCATAAGTATCTTTACAGACTTAAGAAGGCATCGAGGCAATGGTATGCCCGTTTGTCAACTGCTCTGGGAACACGAGGTTATACTTCATCCTTGAACGATTATTCACTTTTTTTCAAGACTTCGGGCACTCTCATTACACTCCTGACTGTTTATGTTGACAACATCCTGTTAATCGGAAATTATCAACATGAAATTAATAAACTCAAAAGGTTTCTTGGACAAGGAATTCAAAATTAAAGATTTGGGTACTGCAAATTATTTCCTTGGAATGGAGTTTTTCCATATACCTGATGGTGTTCTTGTTACTCAACGAAAATTTGCTCTTGATTTAATCTTTGAATATCCAGAAATTGGACCCAAATATGCTTCTAACTCCTTTGGATCCCACCATCAAACTCACTCCAGATTCAGGCTCCCTTCTACCCAATCCAACTATGTATCGTCATCTTCTAGGTCAATTGAATTATTTGACCCACACCCGCTCTGATCTTTCCTACACTGTCCAGACCCTGAGTCAATTTATGCAAAATCTCAAGTTGGGGCATCTTCAAGCAGCTTATCATACACTTAGATATTTGAGAAAAGATCCAGCTCTTGGGTTATTCATGAACTCTTCCCCTTCTCTGCAAATACTTGGATTTTGTGATGCCGATTGGACCACTTGTTCTGACTCAAGAGGCTCTGTTAGTGTTGGAGGGTGTCCAGTTTCCTAGAAGTCTAAAAAGCAACCGGTTGTTGCTCTTTTTTCAGTGGAGGCGGAGTATCGCCGTATTGTTGCCGCAATCGCTTGGCTTGTGCGATTATTTTCTGAGTTATCTCTTTCCCCCATCTCTCCCGATCTCACTACAGTGTGACAATCAAGCAGCAATACATATAGAGAAAAATCCAGCCTTTCATGAACGAACAAAGCACATCGAACTCGATTACCATTTTGTTTGAGAAAAACTGGTCGATGGCCTCATTTTTTCCTTCTTCCTTCTTTACTAAGGCCTTAGCTGGACCTTTACTCCGCACTTTCTAGGCAAGTTAGGAGTCCGATATCCGGACTCCCACTTGAGGGGGGATTTTGTTAGCCATGATTTTACAGGCAAAGTGTTGTCGGAATAAACGAGGAACAGAAGTCTTCTTTTTTTGGTCAGTTCTTTTTGGATAAGCACTTTATTGGGTTTTTTTTTTTTTTTTTTTTTTTAATAATCCAGATTTCCAGACTTGCTCCTGACTAATTCATTGGTATTACCCAGTCGTCCTGGAGTTAATAGCACCGGTCCTTCAACACTATTATCAGGTAAATCACGGGATGTGCTCCGGTGGACAGTTTTTCTGGGAGCGTACAACTGATCCATGAGACAAGGTCAAATTCTCTAACATGCAGAGTTTCTTTGTGCTTGCGGGGAATCGAACCCACGCTATCCCATGCCAGAGCAATTTATAGCACCCAGGCTTTGCCACTGAACTATGCCCGGAGGATTTTATTGGGCCTTTTTCATCCTTTGGGATGCAGATATGAAAAGCAACATTTGGGCTTGTTCTTTATCTATAAATGAAGAAGCCCAATTTCTATCATCCTCGAGCACAATAATTGTGTACAACTTTATAGGGGGTTCATGGTTCGATTTGACCTGATTTTTGGTTAAAATCAAATCAAATCAAATCAATTAAATCGGATTTTTTAATATTCAAACCAAACTAAATTATTATTATATAAATTCTATCGATTTCGATTTTATCAGTTTTATTGGGTTGATTCATTTTATTTTTATTTTTGATGGTTTAAAAATATATTCTATAATACATAGAATCTTTGAATTAAAAGGTAACTAAATACGGATTTGACCATAATCCATTCAAATCTAAGAATCTTCTTAGTTAATTCATTAACTTTATTCAAGTATAGGCTTATGGCTATGTGTATATTGATTGTGTGAGAGTAAAAGGTGGATGAGTGAATTATTTTCACCTTGAGGAACGAAAGTAAAGTCGTAAATGATTTGGATAATGATATATATTACTAATTATACCAGTAATATTATGAATATAATAATATATTACCAATTATACTAGTAATAGTCTGAGTATAATTTAATAATTGTATTGGTAAGATTATGAGTATAATAATATATATTAGTACCAATTATATACATTTATGAATATTATAATATATTTACTAATTATACCGGTAATATTATGAGCATAATATATTATCAATTATACTAACAATATTATAAGTATAATATAACAATAGGAAAAACATATACTATATATTTAAAGAGGGGAGGTTGGTAGAAGAGAGAAAAATGTTAAATTTCCATTACCAATAAAATTATAGTTTATGTTACTGGGCAAAATCATTCTTTGAAAGAATGAGTCCAAAACTAAATATATATTGAGCATGAAATTAGGGATCAAGGTTGTTAGAGTCCAAAACTAAATAATTAAGGTAACTTTATTCCTTATTGGATTTGTGATGGAGATACGGGTGTAAGGAATCTAAACTAAGTAATTCTGCTAAGAAATTATAAATATTTTAAAATAGTGACCGTAACTTTTCCCCCCAATTTGTGGACTTGGAATGACCGTGGGTTTTGAAGAATATATATTATAAAGATGTATATACTTATTAGTTTCGTTCGGATTATTTTTTATTTAACACCAAATCAAATTAAAATATTATCGATATTTCAAAATTTAAAACCAAACCAAGTCAAATCGAGTTGGTTTTCAGTTTATTAAATCGGTTTAACTCAATTTATCGGTTCGAATCGATTTTTCGATCTCATTTGAACACCCCTACAACTTTACATATGATAATGGCACTTTGTAGATAAATTTTATCTTTTAGATTATTCTAGAATAATGATGAGATGAAGAAATTTAGATAGAGTTTGTTACAGATTTATAATGATGAGATGTAGAAATTTAGATAGAGTTTGTTACATATTTTTTGTCTCTAGTCTTTAGGCTACCTGTATAAAGAAACATATGATTGTACACTTGGAGTAGAAAAGAAATACAGAAAATTTTCCAAACTTGTTCTTTCAAAGTTATGCTTAAGGTACTGTTAAGATGCATTGAAAGTTATTAAGGCGCTTCATAACACAAACTCATGTGGAAGAAGTAACAACAACAACATACCCAGTGGTGAGGGTAGAATGTACACAAACCTTACCTCCATCTTAGTAGGTAGAGTGGCTGTTTCAGGAAGACCATCGGCTCAAGACAAACATAATCACAAGCAAGGCAATCAAAACAAAGCAAGAATAAAGCAAGAGTAAAGCAGGATAAATGATCATAATCAGATAAGGAATTAAAGCAGTATAAAGTGCATTCGAACAAAAGAGTGCAGTAGCTAACACAATTAAATAAGCTAAACAAAATACACTAAAGAATACATAGCAGCTGAAATCAAACTATAGTGGATTATAAAGCAATAATGTGCCTATAAGTGTGATAGGCTAATCGGGCCTATAGTAATAACACTACAACTATTAATTTGTAAGCATAAGTAGGACTATGCTCGAGTACCTACTATTTTTCTACCCTAATACGTGTCCTCCACAACCACCTATCTAAAGTCATGTCCTCAGTAAGTTGCACATGCGCCATATCCCGTCTAATCACCTCTCCCCAATACTTCTTCAGCCTATCTCTACCCCTCCTGAACCCGTCCATAGCCAACCTCTCACACCTCCGCACTGGGACATTTGTTTCTATCCACTACACATGCCCAAACTATCTCAACCTTGCTTCTCGCATCTTATCATCCACCGAGGCCACTCCCACTTTCTCTCGGATATCATCATTTCTAATCATATCTCTCCTTGTTTGCTTACACATCCATCTCAGTATCCTCATCTCCGCAACTTTCATCTTTTGTATATGCGAAGTGTTGACTGGCCAACACTTCGCATATACAAAAGATGAAAGTTGCGGAGATGAGGATACACTCTGCCTCATACAACATACTCGGTCAAACCACCACCCTATAGAACTTGCCTTTAAGTTTTAGTGGCACCTTTTTGTCGTACAAGACTCCAGATGCGGGCCTTCATTTCATACACCCTACCCCAATGCGATGTGTGACATCTTCATCAATCTCTCCATTCTCTTGGATAATAGACCCTAGGTACATGAAGCTTACTTTCTTTTGAATGACATGAGTACCAAGCCTTACCTCCACGCCTGTCTCAGGGTCGCTCCAGTTGCTGAACTTGCACTCCAAATATTATGTCTTAGTCCTACTCAACCTGAACCCTTTAGACTTCAAAGTCTGTCTCCAAACCTCCAGTTTGGCATTCACTCCGCTGCGAGTCTCATTAATCATGACTATGTCATCTGCGAATAACATACACCATGGTACCTCCCCTTGGATTTATCGCGACAGTCCGTCCATCACCAAAGCAAATAAGAATGGGCTAAGAGTTGATCCCTGGTGCAGCCCCATCATCCCTGGGAAGTGCTCCGAGTCTCCTCCTACTGTCCGTACTCTAGTCTTGGCTCCTTCATATATATTCTTGATCGCCCTAGTGTACTCCACAGGTACGCCTCTATCCTTCAAACATCTCCATAGAACCTCCCAAGGGACTCTGTCTTATGCCTTCTCGAGGTCGATGAAAACCATATGCAAGTCTCTCTTCTTCTCTCTATACTGCTCCACCAACCTCCTAATAAGATGAATAGCTTCGGTAGTCGAATGCCCCGATAAGAATCCAAACTGAATATAGAAAACAGACACATCTCTCCTCACCCTCGTCTCCACGACTCTTTCCCAAACTTTCATATAGTGGCTCAATAGCTTGATACCCCTATAGTTGTTGCAACTTTGGATATCATCTTTGTTTTTTGTATAAGGGAATCATTGTTCTCCATCTCCATTCTTCGGGCATACTTGCCATCTTAAGAATGACGTTAAACAACTCAATCAGCCACTCTAAACCGGCCATGCCTGCGCTCTTCCAAAACTCAACTGGATCTCATCAGGCACGGTCGCTCGTTTCCTGCCCATCCTGCGAATAAAACCCGTAACCTCCTCAACCTTAATGCTTCTACAATACCCAAAATCCCCGTGCCTACAAGAATGCTCCAGATCTCCCAGCACAATGTCTCTATCTCCTTTTTCGTTCAAGAGTTTGTGGAAGTAAGACTGTCACCTCCGCCTAATATGCGCTTCCTCCACCAGTACTTTGCCGTCCTTGTCCTTGATGCACCTCACTTGATCCAAGTCACGGGCCCTCGTCTCCCTTGTCTTGGCTAGTCTGTACAACTTCTTATCCCCGCCTTTCTCCTCTAATTCCACATACATGCGTTTGAAAGTCGTCATTTTCGCCGTTGTAACCGCTAGTTTTGCCTCCTTCCTCGCTATCATATACAGTTCCCTATTCGTCCACTTCTCCACCTCATCTCTACTTTATACCAATTTTACATACGCCACTTTCTTCGCTTCCACCTTCTCTTGAACTTCACCATTCCACCACCAGTCCCCTCGATGTCCACCACGATAACATCGCGAGACTCCTAGCACTTATTTGGCTACCTCACGAATGCAACTGGCCGTCATGTCCCACATACCGGTCGCATCCCCACTACTCCCCCAAGCCCCCTTGGCCATCAACCTCTCCCCCATCTCATTTACACTAGCCATGGTCAAACTCCCCATTTGATTCTTAACCTATCATCCACAACCCTCTTCTTCTTCTCCAGCTTGATCTCCAAATCCATAACCAAAAGCTTATGTCGAGTTTAAGATCCTCCTTCGGAATAAACTTACAGTATTTACAAAGACATTTGTCAACCTTCCTAAGAAGCAAAAAGTCTATCTGAGTCTTAGCCACCGAACTACGGAAAGTCACCAAGTGTTCCTCCTTCTTCAGGAATCTAGAATTGGCTATCACCATCTTACAAGCTCTAGCGAACTCCAAAAGTGAGACGTCTTCCTCATTTCTGACCCCGAGTCCAAATCCTCCATGCACGTCATTATAACCCCCTGGAAGTGACTTGATATGTCCATTGAAATCTCCTCCTACAAATAACTTCTCAGTGGGTGGTATACCTCCCACCACTTCGTTTAAATCCTCCCAAAAGCATCTCTTCTCCTCCTCGTCCAAGCCCATTTGTGGCGCATAAGCACTAATAATGTTCATAGTGAATCCTCCAACTACCAACTTAATCGTCATCATTCTGTCATTGACCCTCCTCACCTCTACCACATGATCCCTTAGTTCGCTATCTACCAAAATGAGTACCCCATTCCTATACTTCAACCTACCGGAGAACCATAACTTATACCCGTCTGCATATTTAGCCTTAGGTCCTACCAATTTGGTCTCCTGGACGCATGTTATATTAATCTTCCTCTTCTTAAGAATCTTAACTAGCTCTATGGCATTCCCCGTTAAAGTCCAAATATTCCAAGACCCTATTCTCAGCCTAGCATCTCTCTTATCCCACTTACCCCCTACCCCTTGCCCCCGCCCTCGACCGAGAACATGACCCTAGTCTATCATTATTCACCAAAGTCACTAGAGCAAAGACACAAAGAATACTAATCCAAGGTTATCGCTAACACACACGGGAATCAATACTAGAGCACAAGTTAGCAAGAATCTAGAGGTAAGTCAGGCTACTATAGATCTGAATGATAAAACAAAGGGCAACAAGAATACACGCAAGAATGTAAAGTCCAGATTCAATAAAACGCAACATGCAAAATTGAACAGCACGGATAAGAACAAATATTGAGTACAGACAATTGGAGGTACCAACTCCAGGATGATAAAACATGTTCACATGCCGGAAATTGTTGTTCAAGCGTCGAAAAATACTGTTCGCTGCCTAAAATTATTGTTCCTACCGGAAACCATTGTTCACTGTCAGACGACGTCGCAGATCTAGTGATACCTGGAAAAAAAGGGAGAGACAGAGACTGCCGGAGGTTGACGGAGACTGCATGATGCAGTGGCTGGTGGCGCCGGCAAGCAAGGCTATTGGGAGCAGAGAAGGTTGGCGGCGGAGTCCGTTGGAGTCCAGCGGCATAGATCAGGGGTGGGGTTCGGTCGGGTGAGCAGATGGGGGGGGGGGGTTCTCTTTCTCGAGCAGATAGGGGCTGACAGAGAAGAAACAGTCACCGACAATAATTGCTTCCGTTTTCTACCCTTTGAACCAAGCTAAAAATAACGTTAAACCAAAAAATGGGTACTAAACAACTGTCATCTTTGGTTTTGAATTTTTATGATGGTGAATTTAAGTGTGTTTTGCTTTATAAATGTATATTTACCCAATGACGTTCTTGGAACTTAATGTAATCCCAATGACGTTCTTGGAAATTCTAATGTAAATAAAATCGTGTAGTTTGATCAGTGCAGTAAAGAAACGTGCATTGTTATTTCTATAGTCCCGTAAATGCATCACATGGACTCATAAAGTATTAATTCAGATACTTGTATTATTTATTTGGAATTACTTATGAAAGATTCGTTAATCACCAAAGTGACCGAATCTTTATGAAATCAATTTCAAAATAATGATCGATATATTCTATATTCAATTACCCATTAATCTTGGTGCTTATAAATTATATAATACTTATGGGTAGATTGAAGTTTTTGTTATAAGACATTTATGGATCGTTCAAAGGTTGATTGTTTGTTCTTATAATTATTGTACATTATGTCAGCACCTCCGAAAGAAACGGAGGACTTCATTCAGTGACCCCGCGATCGCCCTCTGAACGATCAGAATAAGGTAAAGCTTGATAATTTAGATGTACTGTTAGTTTTACTCTTTTATCCAAAAATAATAAATACTACTAATTGATACATTAAAGATTATCGAATTACATTAAAGTCATATTTAAGCATTATTATGTCTAAAGTTGTATGTTGTATTTCGTCCAAAGAGGATATCAATATACACTTAATTCTATAAGAAATCATTTCTGAATCTGATAATATGGTTAAATTCATAACTCAAAACATTAATGAGTGAGTATATTTTATTTGTATCATTTGATCTTCGTTCGCACTCTGCTTCTGTTACGACCTTTAACATACTTAACTTCTCATATTTGTACGAACAAATCAAATTTCATCTCGGAGTTTTTAATGCGACACTTTATACTGAGAAGACAACTGATATTACTGAAACTAGCAGTGCTGAAGAAAGGCCTCATTCTAAGCACTGGGACCGGTCTAACAGGCTAAGCCTAATGTTTATAAGGATGAACATTGCAGGAAACATTAAGACTACTCTTCCCAAAATTGAAAGTGTTAAAGAACTTCAGAAACTTGTGGAAGAATGCTCCCAAACTGCTGATAGGTCTCTTGCTGAGACACTAATGGGTACTTTGACCACCATGAAGTTTGGTGGTTCACGTACCATGCATGAGCATGTCATTTAAATGATAAACATAGCAGCAAGACTTAAGACTTTGGAAATGGAGTGGATGAAAATTTTCTTGTTCAATTCATCATCAACTCATTACTGTCTGAGTATGGTCCTTTCCAAATGAATTACAACTCCATGAAAGACAAATGGAACGTGCATGTATAGCAAGGAATGCTGGTTCGCGAGGAAACAAGACTGAAGAATCAAGGAAACTACTCCATTAACCTTGTAAGTCGTCAAAGAGCTGGAAAGAAAGGAAAGAAATATGATAAGGGAAAACAGAGGCAATAATGTTAATGAGTCCTCTTATTAAGTATGTAAGAACGAACACAAGCATGATAAGTGTCGTTTCTGTGGAAAATCTAGATACTTTCAGAAAAATCGCCTGAAACGTAAGACATGGTTCGAGGAAAAAGATAAGCCTAGTGCTTTTACATGTCTCGAATCAAATTTAACTGAAGTTTCTTATAATACTTGGTGGCTTGACTCTGTTTGCATTGTTCATGTTTCTAATACGATGCAGGAATTTCGTACAACACATATCATAAAAAAGAATGAAAGATATGTCTACAGGGGAACAAAGTGAATGCTCTAGTTGAAGATGTTGGGACTTATCATTTGATCCTAGATTCTGGCTATCACTTAGATTTATTTGAAACTTGTTATGTACTTTCTCTTTCAAGAAATTTAGTTTCTTTACCTAAATTGGATAAGACTGGATACTCTTTTAATTTCAGAAATGGATGTTTTAGTTTGTTTAAGCATAATCATCTCATTGGTACTAGTATTATTTGTGATAACTTATACAAACTGAATCTTGATAATATATTTGCCGAAACATTCTTAACTCTGCATCATAACGTTGGAACCAAATGAAGTTTGGTGAATGAACAGTCTGCTTACTTGTGGCATAAACGTTTAAGTCACATATCCAAAGAAAGACTGGAAAGATTAGTTAAGAATGAAATTCTTCCAGATTTGGATTTTATAGAACTTAACATTTGCGTGGATTGTATTAAAGGAAAACAAACAAGACACACAAAGAAAATAGCCACAAGAAGCACACAACTTCTTAAAATTATATACACTGATATATGTGGTCCTTTTGATGTCGCATATTTCAGTAAGGAAAAGTACTTTATCACTTTTATTGATAATTTTTCACGTTATGGATATGTCTATTTGTTGCATGAAAAATCTCAAGCACTGAATGTCTTGGAGGTATTTATTAATGAGGTTGAAAGGCAACTAGACGGAAAAGTGAAAATAATCAGGTCAGACATGGGTGGTGAGTATTATGGATGATATGATGAAACTGGAAAACACCTTGGTCCATTTGCTAAATTTCTTGAAAAGCATGGCATATGTGCTCAATACACAATGAATAATATAGCAGAAGGGCGTAATCGTACATTAATGGATATGGTTAGAAGTATGTTGAGTGATTCATCTTTACCCATGTCATTGTGAATGTATACTTTAAGGACTGTTGTTTACTTGTTAAATAGGGTTCCTAGTAAAGTAGTTTCGGAGACACTTTTTGAACTTTGGGCTGGTAGGACACCTAGTTTGAGGGACCTACATGTTTGGGGTTGCCCGGAGAAGTTAGAGTTTATAATCCACAAGAAAAGAAACTGAATTCAAGAACAATCAGTGGTTTCTTCATTGATTATCCAGAAAAATCAAAAGGGTATAGATTTTACTGTCCTAATCATAGTACGAGAATAGTTGAAACTGAAAATGCTAAGTTCATTGAGAATGGTGAAGTTAGTGGGAGTGAAGAATCACATAATGTGGAAATTAAAGAAGTTAGGATGCAAATTCCTCTACCATGCACTTCTTCTAAAATTGTTGTTCCTGGAGTTGTTGTACCGCCTAACAATCAACAAGAACAACAAATAAATGATCTTGCTATTCAGAATAAAGCCCTAACTTGTGAATCAGCAGTAGATGAACCAGAAGAAGTAACATTAAGAAAATCTCAACGACAAAGGAGATCTGCTATTTCTGATGATTATTTGGTATATCTACACAAGTCAGAAATTGACTTGGAAATTGATAATGATCCAGTTTCATTTTCACAAGCCGTTGAAAGTAATAATTCTGACAAATGGATAGATACTATGAAAGATGAGTTGAAATCTATGGAACATAATAAATTTTGAGACCTTGTTGAGTTACCAAAAGGTTGTAAAAGAATCGGGTGTAAATGGATCTTTAAGACCAAACGTGACTCAAATGGAAACATCGGACATCACAAGGCTAGACTTGTTGCCAAAGGTTTCACTCAGAAATATGACATTAATTATAAAGAGGTCTTTTCACCTGTCTCTAGAAAAGATTCACTCAGAATTATAATGGCTTTAGTAGCTCATTATGACTTAAAGCTATATCAAATGAATGTGAAAATTGCTTTTTTAAATGGAAATTAGAGGAGGAAGTTTATATGGATCAACTAGAGGGATTTGTCATTAAAGGAAAGGAACACATGTTGTGTAAACTTGATAAATCAATATATGGATTTAAATAATCTTCCCGACAATGGTATCTTAAGTTTAACGAAACTATTGTCACCTTTGAATTAAAGAAAAATATTGTTGATCGGTGTATATATCTGAAGGTCGGTGGGAGTAAGTTTATTAAGTTAGTCCTTTTTGTTGATGACATTTTGCTTGCTACTAATGATCTTGATTTGTTGCACGATATCAAGAAATTTCTCTCTAACAAATCTAAAATGAAAGATATGGGAGAGGCATCCTATGTAATTGGAAAAAAAATATTCCGAGATGGATCAAAAGGATTGTTGGGATTGTCTCAGAAAGCCTACATTAATAAAGTGTTAGACAGATTTAAAATGAAAAAATGCTCATCAAGCCCTGTTCCAATTCAGAAAGGAGATAAATTGTCTCAACCAATGTCCAAAGAATGAATTGAAACGTAAGAAAATGAAAGATATTCCTTATGCATCAATAGTTAGGAGCCTAATATATGCCCAGACATGTACGAGATCAGAGATTAGTTTTGCTATTGGGATGATGGGTCGATATCAAAGTAATCCAAGAATGGACTACTGAAAGGCTGCAAAAAAAGTGTTGCAATACTTGCACGGAACGAAAGATCATATGCCCACTTATAGAAGATCTGATCATCTTAATGTGATTGGATATTCAGATTCAGCTTATGTTGGTTGTGTGGATAAAAAAAATCTACATTTAGTTATTTGTTTTTGTTAGCTGGAGGAGCAATAGCATGGAAGAGTGCAAAACAACTTGTTATAGCTGCATCCACTATGTAAGCTGAGTTTATGGCATGCTTTGAGGCCACGATTTAGGATAATTGGTTGCAGAACTTTATTTCAGGACTTGGAATATTGGACGGTATTGCCAGGCCGCTGAAGATTTATTGTAATAATACTGCAATAGTCTTCTTCTCTAAAAACAAGTATTCGTGCTAAGCATATGGAGTTGAAATACTTTTCGGTTAAAGAAGAAGTCCAGAAACATAAGGTGTCAATTGAATATATTAGCACCAAACTTATGATTGTCGATCCTTTGACGAAAGGATTACCGCCCAAAACATTTGTTGAACATGTTGAAAGAATGGGACTTATTGGTGGCAATGAATGATTTTATGTAAAGATTTTATTATGTTTATGCAAGTGACACTTTGAGCTCATTCATATATATATATATATATATATATTTCTGTTATTACCTGTTTTCTCTTGTATACATTATGTTTAGAATGACGATAACATGTTTTTGCTTAGATAAAGATATTCTAAGCATTATTGTTGGACCATTATATATTTAAAGGTTGTGTTGGATAATAGATTAATATTATAGTACATGAAAGGAATTATGTCGAGATGTGATGTATGACCGCCATGATTCATATTAGTTGATTTACTTGATAACAACGAATGATGTTGGATTTAATATTATGTGCACATGATGATTGAAATATTTATTAAAACTATAAGAACGTGTGCCAAGTGGGAGAATGTAACTTACTACCCACGTAAGCTTTTTATTGGTTTAATGAATAAAATGATCATTATGTTAAATCCTAATTTAAAACTACCCACTCCTTCACGTTGATGGAGCGTGAAAAGAACTGTTCAAGGAAAACTCTCTCATAAAAGGGTCCTCTCTTTCTGCCAATGATTGATAACATTTTCCATAGTACATTTTCTGAAAGTGAAGGAAAAGAGAGAGAAATAACTTTTGAACAAGAATCAGAAAGAAGAACTCTTTCCCTCTAAAGTCAAGAAATATTATGGCTGATTCAGGTATGTTTTTCTTGACTAAATCTACTGTTAATTATTTCATGTGAAAATCATGTAATTCCACGTTCCTGAAATTATCGATAGGATTATAAATAGATTGTTTATGAATCACAGTCTAGAATCATGAAAATCTTTACAATAACCTCCAAAAAACATTTCAAAATCAGCATAACTTGTTTCTCAACTTCTAATCACCCCTTTCTCCCGCTAAAAACAGTATACTATCCTTCTAACAATTCATGTGTGAAGCTGAAATTCCTAATCTAGTGTCTATCATATCGCCATTGTCCATAAAAGGTCGTAGTCGTGGAAGAGCCCTATCAAATATATAATCTGAACTCAGTACACAATAACAACATACCAAGTGTAATATCACGAGTGATGTCTGAGGAGGGTGGAATGTACGCAGACCTTATATCTAACTTTGTGAGGTAGAGAGACTGTTATCTCAAACTCCAACTCAGTACACATTTTTATAGTAACATCCGCGCCAGCTTGCTCATACCATGATTAATCCACCAAGGGCATGTTACCTCCTAGCAATACACGGATCGGATAATTATGTCCACCAAATCTTACTCAATACGAAAATGTCACCTAGTATTCTGTCCATCAAAACTAGCATTCGAACCTTGGTTTTTCTTATAGCTCTTCAAATCCATCTTTGATTGAGGGGAGAACTAGTGTTCTTTTAAGAGCTAATGCTTCCCATCGAGATCTTTTCTTTTACGAGTAATCAAATTGTCACTTTTTTTTTTTGGTCGAAAGACTAATAATTTTTATTCAACCAAATAGAGATATTTACAGCTCTAGTACTTTGGACTCTAGAACTAGTCCTCAAAAATAATATCTTGCTATACTAAGAATAATAACAACATTAACAATAAGCTTTATTCTTAGGTATGATAGCTAATCAATACGCGTAAGCTGATTCCGAACATCACAGTTATAAAAAAAAGTAACATAGCTGTTCAATTGCTCTAGGATCTTCTTCAAATTGTCACATTATCTAAGTCATTAGGCCAATTAAACAAAGTATACGTAAATTAATGCAAATTAATTCAAACGACTTAAGAACGAACTAAAGTTAGATTGATGAAGAAGGATCAATCTCTCTGTTTTTTCGTGTTTCTTTCTACTACTTGAGGGAATCTCTCTGTATTCTATCACTGTCAATAAATATAATACAAGATTATAAATACAAAATAAATAAATAAATGACTCGGTTGGATTTGTTAGTGCTTTGTTGGCGCTCTTAGTATTTAGCTATGAACGTGTGTTAGCATGAAAAATTATTCCATAATTACTTCGACTTTTTAATTTTGTGATACTTTATTTTATACTCCCTCCATCCAATTTATATGTTTTTGAGAATCAATTTGACTAAACTTCGAAGCTAAATTGGATTAGATTATCTCAATATTTTAACATTAAAATTTATATATTTGAAAACTACATGAAAAAGTACTATAAGTTGCAATATTTCTCATATCAATTTGGTGAAAAAATATATTTTAAAATATTGATTAAAGTCCATGCAGTTTGAATCTCGAAAAGCGAAAAGTGTCTCATAAATTGGGACAGATGAAGTACTATTTTTTATACTTTATGTCATATTATCGTTTTTTTTAAACAGAGAACTCTTATCGTTATTACTTATTAATACTCAAATCTTATCAATGTGCTTATAATGCTAGTAGTAATTAATATAGGAAGTCAGCAACAATTTGACTAATGCACGACTAATGTAAACATAATTTACTTAGCTAACGTGAACTATATAACTTCTTAAACGCTTTTGTTACACAATGCTATTTAAATGAACTAACTTTTCTCCCTTAAACCAGCTAACTTGACTCAACTATAGTATTACTCTTATATTATTTGATCACATTTAATTTGTTTTCCTGTTTTTCGGTATTAAACTCTGCATATATATGCGGCATTTTACACCAAAAATCAAACCGTATTGATTATACAAAGATTGTATTAGCCAAATACTGGACGAATAAGAGTTTTATATTGAGATTAAGAACCCGTTTGGCCATAAGAATTTTCACTTTTTTCCCGGATTTTTTTCACTTTATTTGAAAATCAACGTTTGGCCAGAGAAATTTCAAATATAACTTGAAGTTGTACTTGAAATTTGAAAAAAAAATCCACTTTTTCACTTTCAGTACATTCAAACAATCAAATATTCTTTACAAAAATTATAATCAAATATAACTCCATCTTCAACTCCAACTTCAAAATTTCAAATAAAATAAAAAATATTTTGTTTTCATGGTCAAAACGCCTACTAAGTTTCTTATTCCTCAACCCAAACCACCCTTACTTACTACTCCCGTAATCATGTGGGTTATTAATTCATGGCAACTCAAGTATGTTTTGAAATATTAAAGTGGAGTCCGGTGCACTAAGCTTCCGCTATGTGCGTGGTTCTGGGAACAGCTGGACTACAAAGGTCTATTGTATGCAGTCTTACCCTGCATTTTTGTAAGAAGTTGTTTTCACGACTTAAACTCGTGACCTCATGATCATATGACAACAACTTTACCAGTTTAATCCAAGGCTCCACTTCTATGTTTTGATATATTATTAAAAATAATAATTCATTGCCATTTTTATTAGACAAACTTTCTCATATACATCAAATGCATCCTAAACTATACCCAAAAAATCCCGTTCACACTTTAACTAATCGGGTGGCCTATTTCCTCCTTAACCATTTAAAAAGTGAATCTAATACCACCATGATACACATATAACCAGTTGTATAAGAGGAGGTGTTACACACTCGCCGCCATATCAGCGCCACGCCGAAAATCTTCTAAATTTTAATTTTATATTCATTTCCTTTTCTTTATTCATTTGATTTTCTTTGTTAATTAAATTTACACTAATTAATTCCTAACTAGCTATTAAAATTCTTCAATAATCATATCTTCTTCATCACTAAACTATCCCACCACCGCATTTCACTCAAACCACCATATCCGCCGCCACTATCGCTATCAATTCCACTGCAACTTTTCAGAGGATAAGAAAATGAGTGAAAGAAATAATCCCTTGATTATTTTCATTAATGAATGAGTATATATACAATTTACACTTTCCATAATATGGAAAATCATATTCCTATTCTATTCCCAAAACCCTATTCTATTTGTACAAGAATACTATAATTATGGTAAGTGTACAATGCTTCATTAATTACAACTAACATATTACAATTATGGGTATACACGGTTTGACTTGTCAATCCGTGAAATATTTATCACACCCCCGCAGTCATAGCGGGCGGTCTTCATACGCTAAGATTGTCCCTAAAATTTTCAAAGAAAATCGAGGAAAGACCTTTAGTAAAGATGTCTGCAATTTGATAACTGGAAGGGACATGGCAGACACGTACTTGTCCACGAGCTACCTTTTCGCGAACAAAGTGGATATCCATCTCGATGTGTTTAGTGCGCTGGTGTTGAACCGGATTACCAGAAAGATAGATGGCACTAATGTTATCACAATAAACCAAAGTAGCTTCTGAATGGGATAATGAAGTTCTAAGAGAAGATTACGTAACCAACATGATTCAGAGATCACACTAGCTATCACACGATACTCGGCCTCCGCACTAGAGTGTGATAATGTAGATTGTCGCTTCGCAGACCATGAGACCAAGTTATTGCCAATAAATATACAATAGGCAGACGTGGAGCGTCTGGTATCTGGACAACCACCCCAATCAGCATTCGTATACGATACAAGTGTAAAAGCCGACGACGGATAAAGATGCAAGCCATAGTCAAGTGTTCCCTAGATGTAGCGGATAATGCGTTTGAGCGCATTCATGTGCTCAACCCTAGGATCATGCATAAACAAACATACCTATTGTACGACATATGTAATATCCGGTCTCGTGAAAGTAAGATATTGAAGAGCTCCGACAAGACTACGATAGTGGGTAGGATCCTTGTAAGGTGAGCCAGCCGCAGCACCCAGCTAGGGTTTAGTATCAACAGGAGTGGAAGTAGACTTACACGAGGACATATCGACCCTCTCAGTTATCTTAGCGACATACTTCCGTTGTGATAAAAATAACCCACCTGCATGTTCTGTGACAGCAATCCCTAAGAAGTAACTCAAGGCCCCCAAGTCTTTCATACCAAACTCATAACTGAGCAGTGTCATGATAGACTTGCGCAAAACATCATACGAGGCAGTCAAGATAATATCATCCACATATAACCTAATATAAGCCAGGAAAGTACCACGATGATATATGAATAATGAATTATCAGACATGTTGTGAGAAAACTCAATAGAATAAACATAATGAGCAAATCTCTTATATCAAGCCCGTGGGGCCTGCTTAAGCTCATACAAGGACTTCTTCAATAAACAGACATGATGAGGATATTTGGGGTCTCGAAAACCCAAGGGCTGATGCATATACACGGTCTCCTTAAGATCATCATGTAAGAAAGCATTCTTCATATCTAATTGATGAATGGGCCATGCCTTTGAAAGAGCCAGACTGAGAACAGTGCAAATGGTAGCCGATTTGACCACCGGACTAAATGTCTCACCACAATCCATGCCAACATGCTGAGTTTTACCATCACCTACAAGACGAGCCTTACGTCTCACAAAAGAACCATCAGAATTACCTTTATGAGTAAAATTCTGCATAGACCGAATAATATTAACACCAGAAGGACGAGTACCAACTCCCACGTCTTATTTTCAATAAGAGCATCATATTCGTCGTTCATAGCCAACTTCCAATTCGGGTCATTTAATGCAGACACTGGGTTACGGGGTAGGGGGATTTAAGAACATTAGAATGTAGATTAAAATGTCTTTTTGGTTTAAAAATACCCTATTGACTACGAGTGACAAGTTTGTGACTTGGGGGAGAATTGAGTGGATTTTGGGGAAAAATCGGATGAGTGATGGACTGGCCAGCAGGCGGTGGGCCTGCTGGCCCAATACTGGAAACTGGATGCGGAACAGTGTCAAGGGCATAACCTATTTCGGGAGTGGGCTAGGCAACAGGCCCACTAGCCGAAACTGGGGCAGTGGCAATATGTGGTGGCGGGCCAGCAGGCAGTGAGCATGTTTGGCGGTTTGGGGGTACCGGATTGGCCCATAAGGTAGTGCATAATATACGGTGAGACGTCGCCATCTAAAAAATTATACGAACTAGGCACGATACTACTCACTTTAGCAAAAGGAAATTGGGTTTCATCAAAAATAACATGGCGACTAATTATGATTTTATTAGACGATAAATCAAAACATTTGTAACCACGATGATTATATGGATAACCCAAAAACACACAAACGGTAGAACAAGCTTGAAGTTTGTTAATTGTAGTTGACGGAAATAATAGATAACATAAACACCCCAAAACCCTAAGATGTGAATATGAAAGATCCTTGTTATAGAGGATTTTAAGAGGGGATGAATATGTCAATCCTTTGGTATGAAGTATGTTAAGGAGATAAGTAGCCATTTGTAGAGCATGATGCCAAAAGGAATGGGACACGGAAGCATGGACTAATAAAGTACGGACAATGTTATTAATGTTATGAATTTTTCGTTCGGCTTTTCCATTTTGTGAGGACGTATGAGGACAAGAGAAATGAAAAACTATGCCATTAGTATCACAAAAATCTTGAAACAACCCATTATCATATTATTTGCCATTATCACACCGAATATTTTTTATTTCCCGATCGAACTGGGTACGGATGAATGCTCTAAATTTTAAGAAGGTGGAAAAAACTTGACATTTTTCGCTAACGGAAAGGTCCATAAAAATTAGAATAATCATCCAAAAACAAAACATAATAACGATGACCTACAGAACTGAGAACGGGAGAAGTCCATAAATCGCTATGAATAATATCAAAAGGCATCAAAGTGCGAGAAGTAGATGCTACAAATGGTAATCTAACATATTTTCCTAAAGGACATGAATGACAAATTGGAGTACTACACGTACCTTTACAAGAAATAAAATTATTTTTATGCAAAGAAGAAACAATGGACGACCCAGGGTGACCCAAACGTGCATGCCACAAGGAAGGAGCAAGAGTTGCAAATGTTGATGGCATGGCTTGACTCGAGAGACTGGATGCAGGCGTGATAGGATAAAGATCTTCCATACTATTACATCTCATGAGAGGTATTCCCGTCTTGAACTCTTTCACAGAAAATCCAAAAGGATCAAAATTAACATAAACACAATTATTAGTGGTGAATTTACGGACATACACCAAATTTTTAATTAAGTTAAGGGCATGAATGGTGTTTTTCAAGATAAGAGGTGGATGAGGAGGAGACAAAGTTGAATGACCGTAACCACGAATTGGAATTGAGTTGTCATTAACAACAATTATGCCATGATTTTTGTTCAAATTGGAATAAGACGAGAGAGTACCTTGGTCGGACGTCATGTGAGAAGTGGCGTCAGTGTCCATGTACCAATTCACGCTGGAGGATTTAATCCTAGCATATGCATGACTGCCTCAATATCTATCAGAGTCGGCGTGGGGCCCACTGCCTGGAGAGCGTGCGGAGGCCGAGACCCAAGCACACTTGCTTGCGGTCCAGGCCCAGACTGAAATCTGCCAGTATGTGGATTGGGCCTGGCCTGGTGCTGGGGCAGGTTCCAGTGGGTCGGGTAAGGGGTGGGAGGAAAATAAGGGTTGTTGGGCCAAGGGTCACTAGTTAGTTCCATGGCCAAGGAGCCCAAGGCTGGGACCAGGCGGCCTGCAGCCCACTGTCACTATTTCGAGACCCACCCCCACTATGGTTACTGTTCCCGCCGGTGGTTCCACTGTTCCGGCCGCCACCATTGTTGCCGTCGCGATGCTTGCCATTATTTTTACGGTTTTGATCCTTCTTGCCGCTATCGGTATTGCAATTTTGGCCCGAATTGTCAACAAACCCGTGAGATTTATCGGATGAAGTCATCATTGCCAATTGGCACCAGTAACCGCCTTTTTTGCCAAGTCGGCTTCTTCTAACGTGAGCATCAAGCGGGCTTGATAAAAAAAGTGGAAGCGGATTACTTTGACGGAGGAGAGTCCCAACGCCATTATAGGCCTTAGAAAGGCCAGCAACCATTTGTAGAACAAGATGATTATTGTTCACATGTAAGGCTGTCCAATGGGCATGGTCGGCCCGGTCTCGTCGCGACACAGCCCCAGTCCCGCCCCGACACTGCCCCGGTCTCGCCCCGACCCCGACATTTAAAAAATCAAAATTTTTACGATATCGGGACGGGACATGGTCTCGTCCCGACCCATCCCGGCCCGCCCCAGTCCCGTCAGGTCCAACCCGGTCCCGATCCCGCCCGAAATCCCCCTTTGCACAAATAACCGTTGCACCAACGGCTATTTTACATTTTTGTCGTTGTGCAACGGTCATTTTTGGCCTCCCCCTCCCTTACCCCCTTAATATTTATTTTTAACTCATAAGTTATTATATTTACACTTTAACCCAATTTTCCAACTATAAATATCTCATTTTCTCTTCATCTTTCTCACAAATCTTCCTATAATCTCTCAATCTATCTCTCTACAAGTATACATTGTGTACTAAATATTGAATTTTATTTATTCATTTGGGAGTGAAGTTGGCAACTACCTTGAGGATCTTCCATCGAGCAAAGTTTTAATTTTCAACCTCTCGATTACACATCGTCGTTACGTCGGCGTTTGGTACATTCGTTCCTTCATTAAATTTTTATTGTCTGTTTATTTTATTTAGCACACTTAATTTTATTTACTTTAATTATTTATTAGTATAATTATAATGGAAGGATTTAAACGTATGCATACGGGTAAGGGTAAGGGTAAGGGTCATGCTTCTTCTAGTAGGGGCAACAAGGGCAAGACTACTTCTTCTAGTCATCTTATTTCTAGACAAAATCATATTCCTACACAAGATGATTTTGTTGATACTGAACATTTTCCTGCAATACCATTAGATTTAGGCAATGAGCTATTTTCTGGAACTCAAGAAGACTTTAATTTAGACGATGATCTAGATGATACACCCACTAATGTAGATAATAACACACCCACTAGTGCACATTTAACTGAAATGCCTCATATTCCCCATAGTATGAGATGAGGTCCAGCTAAATGATCATTAAAATTAGATGCATGAACATTTTTTGATAGGGACGTAGAGAATCAAGTAGCTAGATGTAACTTAAAACTGAAAAAGGTCACGGTGGAACAGGGGGTTTAATGAGACACGTAGAAAGGGCTCATCCAGGTAGGTATGCCCAATACGAGGCTTCAAAACTGGGTGCGCAAACGTCCGCTCCATCGGGACAAGGTTCACATACTATCCCGGATCAAGTACATGATCAAATTAACCCCACGACGGGATAATTTGTAGGCCCTAATTACAATAAACATAGAGATAGGGAAACAATAGCAAAATTAGTTGCTGTGGAGGGTTTGCCTTTTTCATTTACTTCATCTCCTGGTTTATTCATTACATTAGAGAAATGTATAATCCTGCTTTTAACAGTATTCCTAGATCAACTGTTAAGAGAGATGTATTTAAATTTGCACATGAATATCAACAGTATTTATGTTATTCATTATATCATTTTAATGGCAAAGTGGCTATCACTTCTGATATAGGCCGTAGTACTAACGACCATGATTATTTAACGGTAACCTGTCATTGGATAGATTATAAATGGTCTATGCAAAAACGTATTTTCGCGTATAGATATATAGATGATAGGCACACTGGTACTTTTATTGCAGAAAATATTTATCAAGTGTGCGATTATTATGGAATAACTGATAAAATTATGACTATTACATTAGATAACGCTTCTTCTAACAATTATGCTATTACAATTTTAAAAAATAGTTTAACTCTATTTTTTTCAGATAATTTACATATGAAATGTGTGTGTCATATATATAACTTAGTTGTAAAGGATGGTCTATCACTTTTTGAAGACATTCTTAGTAAAATTCAATTTGCTATAAACTTTATTTTTAAAAATAATAAAATACAACGAAAAAAAAATATAAAAAAACTTGTCACGATTGCCAACTACCTTGTAGAAAAATTTCAGAAGAAGTACACACTAGGTAGAATTCTTTATACGAGCAACTACTTGTTGCTTATGATTATAGAAAACCTATAACTTTATTTTTTAACTCTCATAATCAAAATCCAGCTGATATGGTTGTAGATAGCGATTGGGGAAAAATTTTCAAACTTATTGTATTTCCAGAGAAATTTTTTCAAGCAACAAAAGAATTTTTCGGTATATATTATCCTACTATTTCAACTATGTTGTTTTATATTGCTCTAATATTTTTACTGCTTAATGAATATATGGATAAACCAGCTTATAATATATGGATAAACCAGCTTATAAGACAGCTATTAAAAAAATGTTTATCAAAATAAAAAAATATTTTATTTCTATTCCTACTATTTATATTATTGGTGTTGTATTAAATCCGACTATTAAAATAGACGGTACTAAATCACTTATTGAAACTATTTATGATTGTATAGCAGTACTACCACCTCTGAGTCCCAAAAATCCAAATCACCCACCACCTATTGAACAAACTAAAGAAGAATTGTTGTCTAGCATAGAAGACGAATGCAAAAAAGTATATAGGTTTTACCAACAAGAAAGTGCTAGCAACCTACCGACTTCCATACCATCTTCTTCTTCAACACAACCCCACAAAAGACATGTTGTTTCTGCGGCTAGTATTGAAAGCCTTAAAAATAGAATGTGCGGTGGTAACACCACTAACCAAATTAGCGAGTTTGATTTTTTTGTTTTGCAGGGTTCTGTACCGTATCAAGCAGTTCTCAATGAAGCAGGATGTGAAGACTTGCTGAAATACTGGAGGGGGAATGAGAAGACCTTTCTGACACTTTCAATGATGGCCCGAGATGTTTTGAACATTCAAGCGTCATCAACGGCGTCTGAAAGTACTTTTTCTGCCGGCAGATATCAAATAGGATAGCACATACACTCATTAGCCGGAGACAGCTTGGAGATTGCAGTATTATTTAGAGATTGGATACTAGCAGAGCGGAGAAGGTGCGGTCAACCAGAGATCAACGAAGAAGAAGACGAAAACTACAACGACATCTAATCCGAAGGTGGTGGAAGCGACGTGGAGCAATTTGACCAACAAATATCAATTCCAATCGAAGAACCACAGGAAATTATCAAGAAACTAGAACAAGTTTTTTTCAAAATGTAATTTTTTTAATTGCAATTTTACTATGTCATTTGCAACTTTTGAACAACACCACAAAGTTGCAATTTTGACAATTGTATTTGTATTACAAAAAAATCATATGTCTATTAAATAATATAAGAGGCACAAAAACAGTCTTGGGATGTTTTTATTAAACTACATTGTTCAATTATTGAGTTGTTTATATATAAGTTATTTTTTAAATTAAGTGCAAAAAAAAGAAGGAAAATCCCGCCCCGATCTCGGCCCGCCCCAGCCCGGTCCCGCCCCGCCCCGCCCCGCTTCCGATGGGACCGGAATCGAGACGGGACTTTGGCGAATTCCGCATGTCCCGCCCCGACCCGATCCCGCCCTTTCACCCGCCCCAACTCGTCCTTGCCCGGCCCGTTGGCCACCCATAGTAAGAGGCGCTCCAACGTTACGGAGTTGATCCGCTAATTCTTTGAGCGTTTACAATAAGCTGAAACATTCGGGATAGCTTACATGCTGACTTGAGAGAATTCTTGCTCAAGGGTGACAACTCGAGAATGTTGGTTATCCTAAAATATATCACGCAGTCTATTCCAGGTAGCCATAGCCGTAGGGGTAGCGGAAGGACGGTAGCATCAAGAGTAATCCATAAGTGAGGATCCTCCGCGGGAGTAGGGGTAGCGGAAGGAATTATGTGATGGAGAACTTGATGTGAGATTGTGTGAATTTTGAACAACTTTGCCCACGTCGCATATTGGTCATTCTCCATCTCAAGAACAATAGGGATGTGATTCTTGATGTTGGAAACAGTAATGACAGGATGAAACATGTTCTTAGACATAACGAAAGAACAAAAGGTGAAGTATGGATTTGAAATAAGTTGGGATAAGAATAAGGGCACGGAAGCCGAGAAGAAGACTCAGAAATCGAGAGGTTACGAAAAAAAATAGGAGAGGTATGAAAAATCTAGATTTCTAATACTATGAAAGAAATAATCTCTTGATTATTTTCATTAATGAATGAATATATATATATATATAATTACACTTTTCATAATATAAAAAATCATATTCATATTCTATTCACAAAATCCTATTTTATTTGTACAAGAATATTATAATTATGATAAGTGTATAATGCTTAATTAATTACAACTAACATATTACAATTATGGGTATACACGGTTTATGGGCTTGTCAATCCGTGATATATTTATCAATGAAAAGTAGTGTTTCTTGCTATTCATCGACGAAAAATAGTAAGAAAAAACACCTTATATGAAGAATAATCCAAATCAGAATTCAAGAATTTTTTTAGGGACAAAAAAAGAAGAAGATAAATTTTAAAAATTATAAGTGCAATTGAAAAGAATGGCTTTACTCTCAAATCAAAGTCAAATTACAAAGGAAGAATGGTGACTTTCTATTGTGATTTATGGTGGTGAACGGTGAAGAAGAGGAATTGGTAGTGGTATTTTTATTTTGGTGGTGGTAGGTTTAGTGATGACTATTGAAATCATTAGAGGTGATGGTAGATGAAATCGATGGTAACGGTATTATGACTTTTTCTTGTGTTGGTGGTGGTTTTGGAGTGGTACCAGTGTTGTTGTTGGTGATCTGGTGAAGAGAGGGGGGTGGGGGGGGGGGCGGCGTGGTGGAGCTTAAATGAAGAAAAAGGGTTTGGGGCTGGGGGTGGCGCGAGGGTGGAGGAAGAGGGGGGCTGGAGGGTGGTGCTGGTTGAAGAAGGAGGAGGAGAATTTGGGGTGTGGGGGTGGCGTGAAGATGGAGGAAAAGGGGGGGGGGGGGGTGCAATGGAAGAAGATGTTGAAAATAAAGGTTTTATCAAAATTAAAAATCTATTTTTATTACTTTCATTTATACAAGGTCGTGGATAACACAGATTATGATACATGGGTAGTAGTTAGTCAAGCGTAGTCCTACATATACTTACAAACTGATAGTTGTAGTGTTATTATTGTAGGTCCGCTTAACATATCATACGAATATACATAGTATTGCTTTATAGTCTTCTGTAGTTGTATTTCTTCTGCTATGTGTTCATTAATGTACTTGGTTTATCTCGTTTATATGCGTTAGTTACTGCTTCTTCCTTGTTTTTCAGGATGTGCTATTATGGCGTATTCACGTTTGCTATCAACATTTGCATACTGCTTTAAATTTTTTACCGGGTCTGACTGTTTTTTATCCTGCTTTGCATGTTCTGAGCCGAGGGTCTCTCGGAAACAACCGCTTTATCTACCAAGGTAGAGGTAAGGTTTGCGTACACTCTACCTCTCCAGATTCACGTTATGAGATTTCACTGGGTATGTTGTTGTATTACTTTCACTCACCTATTTTTTAATTATAATTTTTTTGTGTTACATCAGCTTTTAATGTGGTATTAAATTTATTTTTTAGATGATCATAGGGTAATAGATCGCCCGATTAGTTGGAGTATGAACTCGACTTTTTGAATATAGTTCAGGGTCATTTGATGTATGTAAGATTGAAATAAACTCTCTTAGGAATTCCTTTCATTAATCACAATATATATAGTTGTACAAAGGTTGATTCCTAATACAATAAGAATATTGAATTACTTTAAATATACACCTATCATAATTACAAAATAATGTATTTTACCCACTAAAATTTACAGAGATTCATGTCATGTTTGGTTTCATGCACATGTTTGTTTGGCCAAGCGTGAAAGTCGCGAAGTAGTCAAATGCATCCAACAAAAACACACCCGATTAACACGAAATAGAAAATAAATTACTTAATGAAATCAGCATTCCCATATTTTAGATTATTTCCTTTACGTACAAAGAATTATATCATATAGTATAATGTAGCACAGGTTTAACATAGTAGTACTAATTACGGAGTAATAAGAAAGTTCAAATAATTTCAATTGAGATCAACGGCTAAAAAAATTACGTTGAATTTTTGAATTTATAATAACATTACAAAAAGGAAACCCACTAAAATATATTTTATCTAATTTTTTCATTTTATCCTCTTTTTATGTCTAGTGTCATGGCCAATGCAAAAGGTTAAATGGTCATTAATAGAATTTTCATTTTACCTCGTCCTCCTTCCAACACTTCTTTTTCTTGTGTGATAAGAACGAAAGCGCATGCATAAGTAATTTGTTTCAAATTATTATCGTTGTTGTTCTATCACCTTCTATGCATATATATATATATATATATATACAATATATATATATATATATATATATATATATATATATATATATACATATATTTATTCAAATTATCTATATTTGAATCATAGCTAAAAAGCATTTTCAGGAAAAAAAATTGGATTTCTTACAGTAATCTAATTCACACGCCATCACAGGAGGAAGAAGAAACTATTGAAATAGCATTAATTTTTAATCTTTATTAAATAATTCTTTTTTGTTTCCAAAATTATACCCTATGAACTCGAGTCAAATCTGAGTTGAGATGTACTTATATACATGTATAATACATTATAGCAATAAAAATTCTACATTATTCTCTCATCTACTTTATAAAATTCATTTCTTTGTTTTATTTTGTTTTGCCCATTTTTCATCTTCTTGGTGAAAAAATTCAACATAAATTGACAGAAAAACGTGATGGGTGCAGGGGTGGGCAAAAAATCTGGAGAATCGAAAAAACCGAATTCGGTTTGGTTTTTATTCTTTTTTTTTTAAAAAAAAAAACAGATTTTTTGAAAAATCGAACCGAATCAAGATTTAGCGATTGGGTTCCGTTTTTTTAATTTTGGATACGAATCTAACCGAAAAATCGAATTAAATATATAATTAATCTTATTTTTTATTTTAGGCTACTACTATCTCTTGAATCATAGCCATTGAAACCAAACTATGAATCTTTTATGGAAGTCGAATGCGGCATGAACTTGATTAACATATCACGGAAGCATTGACAGAAAATGTAGGGAAAGAAAATAGTTGTAAATTGGTAAAACTTTAAATGATCATAACTCTACGCCCGGATGTCCGTTTTACCCGATTTTTTTTTATTTTGGGTATTTTTTCAAGACAGGGCGGGCCCAAACTGCGCAGCCAATTTTAAAAAAAAACATTTGTTTTCCCAATCAATTTGTGTTTTCCCCCAAATCGATTTCTAATTTTCTTTTTTCTTTAGTAAATCTCACGATACACAATAGATTTCAACGTCGAAATTTCATGATAGTGTAGGTGTGAATGTCAATTTCAGTTTTGGAAATTCATTTTTTTTTTAAAAAAAATGAAAAATTCCCTGATCCGCCTCGCCCCGGCCCACTAGAAAAAAATCGATATAATCCGATACGTTCGGCGATATAAACCGAACATATCGTTTTTATTTTTTAAAGTTGGATTCGATTTTAAAAAATAATTTTTATTCGGTTCATATTTTTCGGATACAAAATCAATATAACCGATATACGCCCACCCCTGGACGGGTGTTTCTTGTTTTTTATTTTGATTTTCCATTCTTTTCAAGATTGGAATCAAAATCAAAGACGTGTAATATTCTAATTATTTTTTCACTACTTTTTGATGTTATTACAAGTTGTGAGTAATTCAAGGTCATACTCTTTTTCTTATTGTACTTTCTTGCCCAAATCATAGCATCTCCATTCTGTTTTTGAGCTTTTTTCCCTTTTTGGTCCCCTCTCTATATATCTATAGCTATATCCACATTCAATATATCATTTTCTTTTACATATGTACTGTCTCCTTAATTATATCATCATATAATTTGTTGCCCAAGAACTCTTAACTTCTCATCACATTTGTCTCCAATTCATTTTGTGCTAAAATCAACCCAAAGTTTCAATCTTTAGCACATTTTTGTCCAAAATTTCCAAAAGGGTCTTCACCAAAAGCATCATTTTGAGCTAAAATCAACCCAAAATTTCAACCTTTAACAGATTTTTGTACAAAATCACCAAAAGGTCTTCACCAAAAGCATCAATTTGTGCTAAAATCAACCCAAAAGTTTCCATCTTTAACACATTTTTGTTCAAGATTCCCAAAAGGGTCAATTTGAGCTAAAATCAACCCAAAGTTTCAATCTTTAACATATTTTTTCCAAGATTCCCAAAAGGGTCTTCACAAAAAGCATTATTTTGAGCTAAAATCAACAAAAAGTTTCAATCTTTAACACATTTTGTCCAAGATTCCCAAAAGGGTCTTAAAAAAACCATCAATGGCGCCATTATTTAGCTGGTTGTGGGGTAAAGAAATCCAAAGGGGTACCCCCGTTGTAGTAAAAATGGAGGACCCAAATCACTGGTCCATGGTTGAGCTAGAATCTCCATCAGAAGATAATTTTCTCTTAACCAACGATAACGTTTCATTGCCTCATTACAAAGGTGAAAAGGCAAAAAACAAGAATGCAAAACAACTCACATGGGTTCTTCTTCTTAAAGCACATAAAGCAGCAGGTTGTTTAACTTCAATTGCTTCTGCATTATTCAGTTTTGGTTCCGTTATTCGACGTCGTTTAACCACCGGGAAAACAGATACATCTACAGGGAATAACTGGTTTTATTCTTGTATAAAAGTATTCCTATGGTTGTCCTTAATCTTGCTAGGTTTTGAAATAGCTGCATATTACAAAGATTGGCACTTTATTACTAGTACTAAGGATTTTTACACATTGGTAAATCCATTAGCTGTGAAGGGTGTGTTTGATTTGATGTATTCCTTATGGGTTTTGATTAGGGTGGAGTATCTTGCTCCACTTCTTCAATTATTGGCCAATGTATGTATTGTCCTCTTCCTTATCCAGAGTTTGGATAGGTTAATGCTGTGTTTGGGTTGTTTTTGGATCCGGATAAAGAAGATTAGGCCAGTTTTGAAAGAGGGTTCAGTTGATCTTGAGGCTGGTGATGGTGGTTACTATCCCATGGTTCTTGTTCAAATTCCCATGTGTAATGAAAAAGAGGTAATTTATTCTGTTCTTCAAGAATTTATTAATTTCCCAAATGTTGTCAAATGAACTTCGTCGCTAATCCGTTGTTAAATTGCTCGTAGCTAACATAATTTTTTGATAATTCATCGATAATTATAAGACTAGCGAATTTGTCTGCCACTAATTCCTGTTTTTTAGCAGTGATTGATATTAAGGATTCATATAGGTGACCTTAATTAGTACGGATTGAAGTTTAGTTGTTGTTTCGTTGTGTGAGATTCATTTCTATGTTTATTGGTGGTTTGCTTATTGTTTGTTTTAAAATTGTGTTGGTGGCGATTGGTATCAGGTTTATCAGCAAGCAATTGCAGCTATGTGCAGTTTGGAGTGGCCTAAGTCGAAATTGTTGATTCAAATTCTTGATGATTCCGATGATTCCACGACTCAGATGTTGATCAAAGAGGAGGTACATAAATGGCAAAAGGATGGTGTAAACATTGTATATCGTCATAGAGTGATTAGAGAGGGTTACAAAGCTGGTAATCTTAAGTCAGCAATGAATTGCAGCTACGTCAAGGACTATGAATTTGTTGCCATTTTCGATGCTGATTTTCAACCATCACCTGATTTTCTTAAGAGAACCGTACCGTTCTTCAAGGTATTCAATACCCTCCATGATCTTCATTTCTTGTATATGGTTCCCGTATAGAATCACATTGTGTGTATAGTATGTATGATCTATTGATGCATTACATCCAAGTCTAACTGTATTTGTGTGTGTAGAATATGATCATGTAGTTTGTTTTATTAATATCTCCTTTGACATTGAACTGTAGGATAATGAGGAAGTAGGGTTGGTTCAAGCAAGGTGGTCCTTTGTGAACAAGGAAGAAAATCTTCTAACAAGACTGCAACATATTAATTTGGCCTTTCATTTTGAAGTGGAACAACAGGTGAACGGGATTTTTCTAAATTTCTTCGGATTTAACGGGACTGCTGGAGTATGGAGGATTAAGGCGTTGGAAGGTTCTGGTGGATGGTTGGAGAGGACAACAGTTGAAGATATGGACATTGCTGTTCGGGCACATATCCATGGATGGAAATTCATATTTCTGAATGATGTCGAGGTAACACGTTGAACACGGGTTACTTCTCACAAGTAAATGTTTATTTCCGAATCTAAAAAACCTCCTTGGATTTTCAGTGCCAATGTGAGGTACCAGAATCATACGAAGCATACCGGAAGCAACAACATAGATGGCATTCGGGGCCAATGCAGTTGTTCCGTCTTTGTTTTCCTGCCATCATTGAATCAAATGTATATAACTCATTTCACTTGAATAATATCCATCTATGTATGATAATTAGCATATATATTGTCTGACATATTATGCTATCAATTTGGTTGATGCAGATAAGCATTTGGAAGAAGGGCAACTTGATATTTCTTTTCTTCCTTCTAAGGAAGCTAATACTTCCATTTTATTCTTTCACTCTGTTTTGTATAATCCTCCCAATGACGATGTTCATTCCCGAGGCTACGCTCCCCACATGGGTTGTGTGTTACGTCCCCGCTACCATGTCATTTCTCAATATACTTCCATCCCCTAAATCTTTCCCTTTCATCGTACCATACCTTCTATTCGAGAACACCATGTCCGTGACAAAGTTCAATGCCATGATCTCAGGCCTCTTCCAACTTGGAAGTTCTTATGAATGGATCGTAACCAAGAAATCAGGACGTTCTTCCGAGGGTGACCTTTCCTTGTTGGTTGATGAAAAACCAAAACATCAAAGAGGTATTTCGGAGCCTAATTTGGGAGACTTGAAGGAGGAAATTAAGCAGAAAGCAAGAAAGTCTTCGCGGAAGAAGAAGCACAATCGAATCTATACGAAAGAATTGGCTTTGGCTTTCTTGCTGTTGACAGCTGCAGTGAGGTGCCTCCTATCAGCTCAAGGAATCCACTTTTACTTCTTGCTGTTTCAAGGGATATCATTCCTTCTTGTCGGGCTAGACTTGATCGGTGAACAGGTTGACTAGTCGAATATTAATAGGCTTCATGGGGACATATACTATTTCAGCTTAACTGTCAAATCACAGACAGGATGCTGAGCCTGGCATTGGTGCGGTATGTAAATTTGGAAAAGCCGGGGAAGTTTTGGAGAGATGATGGCACTATTGCCTTTCCTCTGAACGTTAAACCCCAATACCAACTCAAGAAGAAGATCAAGTTTTGGTGGAGAAAATATTAGAAAAGCGTGCAGCATATTTGAGTACAGAAAGAATGGTAATAAATAATCAGCAATACAGTTAAGGCCCTCTCCCCTTTCTGTCCTGTAATTTCTTTACATTTGGATTCTTTTATTCTTTTTGTAAGAAGAATTTGTTGTCGAAAGTTAAATACGGAACTTAGTGAAAGTTGAATACCATAGCAGCATGCATCTTTTTTTTTTTCTACAGAACAAAAAATCATTCTTTTTGTCATTCAAATTCTCAGGTAGCACTTGTAGCGAAAACTTATATGTTGTAAATAAAGGATTGTATATTTCCACAGAAAACTTTGTGTCTTGGGGTGTTTATTAGTCTTTTTGTTCAAGAATCTACGATATGCTGGATTGTTCTTGCTAGTTTCTGAAATTGCAAAAAAAGGGCAGCCCGGTGCACTAAGCTCCCGCTATGCGCGGGGTTCGGGGAAGGGCCGGACCACAAGAGTATGTTGTACGCAACCTTAACTTGCATTTCTGTTAGATGTTGTTTCCACGGCTTGAACTAATGACCTCCTGGCTCCTGATCACACAGACATCAACTTTACCAGTTCTCCAAAGCTCCCCTTCAGTTTCTGAAATTGCAACTCTGAGCTAAATGTATTATCATGTAGCAAAAGAGCCAGTTCTATCTGCCTTCTCCAAAAATTGTCATTATTAAGGAATTGCTGGAAACAACCTCCCTACCTTTCGAGGTAGGGGTAAGATTTGCGTATATTCTATCCTCCCCAGACCCCGCTTGTGTGATTTCACTGGGTATGGTTGTTGTATTAAGGAACTGCCGGATAATGCTGTTTCTTGGATTTCTATTCTATTCATGAAAACATAGCTGGATATTCTAAACAAAACACGTATATTATGCAATTAAATCATTTAAACATAGCAACAATCTTGCATGGTAATGCATACTCTCCCGATCCAATTAAATACATTAACATTCTAAGACATTTTATCAAACACTTTATAGGTATGCTTCTAATGAAGGTATATCTTAACTCACCTCAAAATCTCATTTTGAGCAAACGTAAGCTCCAATCAAAGTCAATCACGCCAAGCGATCAGTTCTACATTAACAATATCATACTACATTAATTCCAATATTTTGGAATCATCAATATCCAACCACAATTTAACTTTGGGCCAAAATCCCTAAATTCTCCATTCTAGTTCCTTGCATTTTATTTCGGTTTAAATAACTCGATACAAGACCCCCAATCGAGTTATTGAAGTGCTTGGAATCAATTAACAATTCATCTTAATCAACTATCCAAATCCAACTTACATCTCTTTCTGAGCAATTCAAAACCCGAAGTTCAAAATCTTGATTTCTAGGTTCTCGTTTATCATCGATTTTAAATCATGTTTTTCGACTTGAATAAATTTCCTTTAACCATAATCAAATCACTATATAGAAGTTGGGTTAGCATCCTGATACCAAACTGATGGTATCAGGTGTCATTTGTAACAAGGAAGAAGAAGAAGAAGTAGAAATGAAGAATAAGAAGCAGAATAGAGAGGAAATTAGGAGAAAAGAAGGAATCAAATCTTATATCATATCAATAATACTTGTAATTCAGTACAACGGACTCTTTATACTCATCCTACCATTGCATATTAAATCTACGAAAATAATAAAGAAACAAAAATATAAAGAATGCTGAAAGTGTGATCTTAACCGCCATAAGTAACTTTCCCGGCAAAACTGGACTTGGCTCATTTCGTGTGAATCTGTCCACATCATACATGAAATGGCATTCTAATGCAGTACTCACTTTTTAGCCACTGATATTGGTATCAATACTCCCCTCCTGAGCAACATCCTTATCCTCAAGGGTGAAGGATGGAAATCTAGCCCTTATGTGAGAAGCAATCTTCTGAGCAATCTTACCTCACGTTGTGGGATTTCACTGGGTATGTTATTGTTGTTGTTGTTGCATGTGAGAAGCAAGCTCCCAAGTAGCATAGGAAGGGTCCAAACCTATCCATTTGATCGGAGACTGAGCAACAGTTTTATTGTCTTTCTTGACCAATCTTCTGTCTAAAACAAGCTCTGGAGTAGGGTAATGAGAACTGGCAAGATCCAAAACAGGAGGGTGGATAATAGTAGTTGGGAGTTCATGACAAAACTTTAACTGTGAGATACGAAAAGTGGGATGAATCAGAACTTCAGGAGGAAGGAGGAGTTTGTAAGCAACTTTTCCAACTTTATCCACAATGGGGTAACGACCAAAATATCTTGAGGTCAGTTTATGGTATGGAAAGATAGAGAGGGTGGATTATCTGTAAGGTTACAGCTTCACAAATACCCAATCTCCTATTTGAAACTGCCTATCAGTCCTATGAGCATTAGCAAGTGATAACATCCTTTGTTGTGCCTGTGTAAATGAAACTTAGCCAGTTGTAACTTAAATTCTCTAAGCAACATCATATCCTCAATAACTCTAGCTTCAACATCACCTGGTAAATAAGGTAAATGTAAAAGTGGAGGATAACCATATAATAGCTTAAAGGGAGAAGTTTGAGTAGCAGAATGTGGACAAGTGTTGTACCACCATTCAGCTAATGATAAGAATGCAACCCAATCTTGAGCCGTATCAGTACAGAAGCACCTTAAATAAGTCTCAAGACACCTGTTTAAAACCTCAGTCTGGCCATATGTTTGGGGGTGGTAAGTTGTAGAAGTCTACAATGTTACACCTTGTGCAGTTAAGAACTCCTTCCAAAAGTTGCTGACAAATATAGGATCTCTGTCACTAGTAATGGTAGCTGGAAAACCATGAAGCTTGAAGATGTTATCCAAAAAAATAGGCATCAAGGACTGGGCATTGTAAGGGTGAGAAAGAGCAATAAAATGACCAAATTTTATGAGTCTGTCAACAATAACCCAAATAATTGTCTTGCCTTTGAATTTAGGCAAGCCTTCAATGAAATGCATACTGATATCAATCCATAGAAGAGCTGATATAGGTAGAGGCTGAATAAGACCAGAATAAGCAGAAGAGTCATGCTTGTTTCTTTGACAGACATCACATTTGTGGATAAAATCAATAATATCAGCTCTAATGCTCTTCCAATAGAAATAAGCTAAAACATTCCTAGTTGTAGCATCAATGCCAGAATGTCCACCAGAAGGAGTAGAGTCCCATAGTTTCAGTATTTCAGTTCTCAAGTTGGCATCATTGCCAATCACCACCTTGCCCTTTCTCCTTAACTGGTCATTGAGCCAAGTGTAATGCTTCTGAGAGGTATGTTGCAATGACTGAATAAGAGTCTGCAACTCAGGATCATTCTTCCAATTAGCTTTAATCTCATCCCACAACTCGGACTGTACTGAAGAAACCATGAGTGACATCAGCTCAGCCCCTTACACTCTAGATAAAGCATCAGCAGCTACATTGTCGTGCCCTTTTTTGTACTGAATCTCAAAATCAATAGGTAGAAGCTTGGCTAACCACTTGTTTTGAGAGTCAGTGTGAAGTTTCTGCTCCAATAAGTAGTTCAAGGCCTTTTGGTCAGTTTTAACTATGAAACATTGGCCAATGAGGTAGTGAGACCACTTGGTGACAACAAATACTAAGGCTAGTAACTCCTTCTCATATACAAAGAGGCCAGCATGACTCACAGTAAGACCCTTGCTAACAAAAGCAATAGGGTGACCTTCTTCCATTAATATAGCACCAATGCCATAATCATTGGCATCTGTTTCTACAACAAAAGGAACTGAGTAATTAGGCAAGGCCAGAGCATGAGCAGATGTCAATACTAATTTTAATTCTTGGAAAGCTTGTTCAGCAGCAGCATTCCAAATGAAATTGTCCTTTTAAAGTAACTCAGTAAGATGTTACCCTTTGATGAACTTCTTGTAGTAACCAGTCAATCCCAAGAACCCTTTCAATTGCTTGAGAGTGACAGGTATGGGCCAATCTTGCACAGCTTTGTATCTTCCTTGGATCAGTAGAGACACCTTCAAAAGAAATAAAGTGCCCCAGATATTCTACTTGAGCAACTCCAAAGATACACTTAGATTTCTTTTCTAATAAGTGATTCTGAGACATGATATCAAACACCAGTTTAAGATGACCAATATGATCTTGTATACTCAAACTATAAATCGGAGGAAAGGTGCACCGGAGGGGAGCTAAATCCGTGAAAAACAATATCTTAGTATATATTTAATTAGTGATTGTAATTATTTCAAATGTGTTAAAAACCTCTATATTTTCAATCAATACCCTATTAAACTAGACCATTCACATTAGTTTATAGTTTCTACTTACAACAATAGATCTTTTAAAATGTCCTTTTCAATTGCCTTTGGGTATAATCTAAACAATACTACTACTAAGTTTTAATACTTTACTTTAGAATTCTTACTGACGGACTAAATAATTGGAGTAATATTTTAGTGAGTGAGCCACAAGGACTGTCTTCTATAACCAGTCCAAGGGAGGGAGCCTATGAGGTTAGTTGTGATTCTCCACTTAAATATTTAACTTGTTTATCATGATGACCACGACTTTCAATCATATTCTTGATAAATTAAGAATAATTAAGAGGATAATGATAAATTAAAAGAGAAAAAAAGTACTTCAAGTGATAATTGTGGTTATAAATGACATGTCATTTCAAGTGTGTTAACTCCCTAAAAGTTGGCCTCACTTTGAAGCATTTATAGGATTCAATTACTATTAGAACATCAAAGGATATGGTGAGATCTCGGATTCAAGCTATGAGTATGAAAAATCCTTGGTAAGGAGTGCTTCCTCCAGAAATGGGTTCTATCTGATACGAATCCGGATATAGTAGGGCTCAAATGCGGGTAACAAACACCAAGTGGAAAATATAAAAAAATCAATTACTCCCTCCGTCTCAAATTATTTATCATTTTTTTAGTTTACACACCTCTTAAAAAATACTCCCTCTGTCCCAATTTATATGTCACACTTTCCTTTTTAGTCAATCCCAAAAAAATGACACATTTCTTTATTCGGCAATAATTTAACTTTAAACTTTACTTTTTACGCTTAACAAGATAATCTATAACCACACAAATGTTTTAGCTTGTTTTACACCACAAGATTCAAAAGTATTTCTTTATTTCTTAAACTCCATGGCCAGTCAAACTACATCATATAAATTGAGACGGATGGAGTATTAATTAGGAGGAGTATTTGACCTACTTTACCCTTATTTATGGTTAAGTTATAATCACTAAGGATGGCAATTGGGCGGGTACCCCTTCCCCCGTACCCGCCAGAAAATTTTATACCCGCCACCCGTGGTGGGTACAATTTTCAACATCCATACCCGCCTAGCGGGTATATTCCTAAATCCACACCCGCTCCACCACCCAAGTGGATATCCGTCACCCGCCAATACCCGTCTGCCATATTTTGTAATCAATTCATTTGTGATCAATTATTGATCAACATGATCCCAAAAATTCAAATTTCAAAAATTATCCCAAAAATTTGAGTCAAGAATCAATATTGTCAATCTTTGGGAAAGAGGGAGGAGAATTTTGGATTTTTCACCATCAGAATTCCCCATTTTTTTCACCTCTTCCCCCTTACAACAAAGAATCAAGAAAACAAAATTTTCAAGAAAACTCAAAAATTATCCACCCAAATAGCTATATATTACAAATGTAGACAAAACTCAAATATTATTTCAGCTATATAAGCTAAAGTTTTTTAACTTTTTCAATTGAAATCCATAAATCCAATAGGTAAAACTTAACAAATGCACAAAAATTGACCTCACCAAGACAACCCCAAAGCACAAAGCAAAGACATCAATATTTCCCAATATTTCCCGATCAGCATCTCCTTTAAAGAAAAAGGCATAGACGTCGAGGTGGTTCGTGAAAAAAGTTCATGATTTTTTCTTTAAAGAAAAAGGCAGAGACGTCAAGAATGAGAGGGGGAGGAGAGACGACGTGAAGGGGAACGAGAGAGAGGGAGGCGTGAAGGACTGAAGAAGCGTAGGGTTTTGAGTTTTGTTGGAGAATGAGACTTGCCGTGACTTATGGGTTGAAGGCACGACTTATGGGCTGCTAATATTTTGGGCTTGGGGCGGGTATAAGGCGGATGGGTAGGCGGTTGGATGCGGGGCGGGTATGACTGCAAATCCACCACCTACCCGCCTACCCGTGACGGGTACATTTTCAATACCCATACCCGCCTACTACCCGCCAAAGTTATACCCATACCCGCCCCAACTGGGGCGGGTGCGGTGCGGAATCCGCAAAATTATACCCACCTGCCATCCCTAATAATTACTCTTCATTAAATATTTACTTTATTTATGTGTTATCTTCATTAATGACAAATGATAAAATAGAAAAAATAATTAATTATGTATTAAACTTTTAAAAAGATAAATATTTTTAGTAATGATTACAAATAATATGAAACGGATGGAGTATTATTGTACTTATTTGTGTAGCTTTTATAGGTGCTTGCTCCTAACTAGAAGTAGAAAGTAGTTGATAGTTGGAACCAATTTGAATTCTCAAATTGATGGGAATTAATGCTGAACTGACAACAAGACTTAATTGGACTCGCAACAATCCAATAATGTACTTAGCATTATCCTAGAAGATTGTTACTCCCTTAGTTTATTTTTACTTATCCAGTATTTTAAAATAGATTTTTATTTTTACTTATCACTTTTAATATATCAAAAAATGACAATTTTTTTACTATTTTATTCATAATATTAAGTATTTTTTTCAAGTTCATTAAAACTATACATCAATTAATATGAATATCATAATAAATTATGTACTTCATTTATTATTTTTTACGGGGTGTACAAAATCAAAACGAAGATAGCATAAAATAATTGAAATTAATTCGCTCTTAATTAGAACAGATTATAATTTTTGAATAAAGAATCTTTCAGTAGGAAGGGTCTACCCACTTTGGAAGCTTACATACTCATGTGTCAATTTCAAATTAATCGAATAAGCAAATTTTGAAACAAACGATATATTAATTAATTCAATTTTGGCCTACATACGTGTTGCTCAACTAATCCTAATTGCCTTGTTGTCCTTTTCAATATATCCATATTCCTCTTAATATTAATTCTTTTCTGGTGCGCCTTGGAATAAGTCCACCAACGCCACCGTCCTTGTATTTATTGATTATTCACACTCCATGTAACAAAAAGGAGATTAAGTTATATGTATCGATAATATAAAAAATTATATTATTATTTTTTATAATATTATATAATTTATTTTATTTTATTATAAATTCATTTTTTTTTAGAAAAGCTTATCTATGGAAATTATTTAAATAATTTAATTACTTGACTAAGTATATTACTTAAATAAACTCACTACAAAAAGCCCTCACATCAAAGCAAACAAAAACACTTTCCCCCTTAGTTTTTGAACATTTCTCTTCAGAACCATCTACTCCAATTATCCAAATAATTGAACCCTTCTTCACACATATATATTTAAGTTCCTATCTACCTAGTATTAATTCAACTCACAAAAGAAAACACACACACAAAAAAAAAAGGTGAAAAATGAAGAGTAATGTGAGTAACAAGAACAAATTCATGCGAATTCTTGCATTACCATGGAAAGCATTAACAAAAGCAAGAGATTGTTACGTGAACAACATGATGAATTACGCGGTGGTGAATCCGCGAACATTGCCAAAGAGTTATAGTAGAAGTGTTAGCCGCTCGTCGAGTTCTATTAATAATGATAGCGAAGATTTCAGAGAGTTAGTTAGAGCAGCATCAACTAAAAGCATGATGGATATTAATTTTGACTTGAATTTTGTAATGCAACAACGGACATCGAGGAAATTAGTGTCAAGGAGTTGTAGTGTGGGAATGGCAAGAATTGATGAAGACAAGCCTTGTGTTGTAGGAGAGGATCATGAAGATGTTGTAATAATGAAGAATGATTTGAAGTATCCAAGAAGTAGAAGTTATGGGATTATGAAGAAAAATAATGGTGTCTTTTGAATTCAAGGTTCTTGGTTCAACTGAATTTGGGACAGGTGGATTCAAAATTCAAATTTTTAAAATTTTGTAGCGCTAAACTCACTGTACTTTTGTAATATAGATTCAAAAGTTATGAGTATTTCTTAAAAGTTTACTTCCTCCATTCCTTTTTATGTGTCGATGGAAATAATTTCGAGGAGTTGTAGTGTAGGAATGGCAAGAATTTATGAAGAGAAGCCTTGTGTTTTAGGAGAGGATCAAGAAGATGTTATAATGATGAAAGATTTGAAGTATCCAAGTAGTAGAAGTTGTGGGATTATGAAGAAAAATAATGGTGTCTTTTGAATGATCAATGGTTCTTGGTTAAGCTGAACTTGGAGCGGGTGCTCGAACTAAAGGCAGATTTAAAATTTAAATTTTGACGGGTTTAATCTTTAAGATTTTAACACTAAACCTATTGTACTTTTGAATTATATATAGGTTCAGAAGTTAATACTGGTTAAATTTTTACTACTTCCGTTCCTTTTTATGGGATTTTTATGTGGCTGGATTTAGGATACAAAGATTAAATTACTTGATTTTCGGTGCGAAATTGGACATATATAAATCCTTCAAGGTTTTAGAGATAAAATCTCCATAGTTGGAAATGAATGGAAAATAGTACTATTAGTCAGAATACTCCCTTTGTTCCTTCTATTCAAGTGCATTAAAAGTTAATTTTCATTGTTACTTGTTAATTGTAGAAAATCAAATTTATTAGCAGGAGATGAACCAGAAACGGATCCATGATTCAGAATTTGATGGGTTAATCTTTAAGATTTTTAATACTGAGCTTATTGTACTTTTGAAATTATTATGGGTTTGAAACTTAACATTGGTTAAAAATTGTTACCTAGTCCGGATGAGAAAAACAATGGTGTCTTTTGAATTCAATGGCTCTTGGTTAATTAAGCTGAATATTGAGGAGCAGGTGCTGGAACTTCTTGTTGCTAGTACCAAAATCCAAGAAGAAAAGCCATTGGATCATCATTTTGCTTTTTCTTTTTTCTTTGAACAAAATATCACCTAATGGTTTAGTTGCTATGATGTATTGGAGGAAAAGTGATGTTTTGAAAGATTAGAGCATGCCAAAATGGGGAGTTGAGGTGGTTAGATCTATATCCCGAAATGCTCTCATCATAGGAGCTTATGGTTTCATTCTTATTGTTGTCGGAGTTACACATCCCTCTTCTCGAGGTGGAACGACATACGAGAAACAGATTCTCAGCCTGCAATGTCCGGTAACAGCACTGAAGTAGTGAATCTATCGGCACCATAGCAGTGGTATACATTTTTGGACCTAAAAGCCGGCCTACTAACCTTTCGGAATGGGGGATCCCCATTGGCTAAACTACGTGAATAAAACAGATTTCTGCTATATAATCACTACTTAATTTTCTAGTATGAGACAATTTTAATTGTTAATTGCTTCCTACTCAAGGTAAAAAGTTTCACTAAGCTAGCTCCTAGGTGGAAAACATCATATGTATTTTTTTCTTTGATATTCGAGGGGCCTTAATCTATGAGATGGGTAAACTACTCTATCTAGTGGTGACATCACGAATGATTTTTTTATGTAAAAAAAATAGTTTTGTGACTTTTCGTGATATTTTAGGAAATTTAAGTAATTTTAATTTAATGGTTCAAAATATGGCTTAATTGTGGAACTTATCTGCGAAACTTGAGTGGTGTGTTCAGGTATATATAGGAGTGTGTCGAGAGCTCACCACAATAACACTGCAGCTCACCACAACTACAACTCACAATATCAGCGTGCAGTTGCACACAAGAGAGTAATGCACTTAGTTTGTTAGGATGGTTAAGTTAGTTACACAGATCTATTTTTGCTCTTAGGTTTTCTGTTTTGTGTAACATTTTTCTTTCATGCATTATAACTATAAATAGGGGTCATTTGATCCTTAAAGAGAGAGAAAATTTGAGAAAAGCTTTCGCAAACACTGTGTTCTTCCCTTTCACATTTACTTATGTGTTGGCTTCACAAGTGCACTGTTACTTAGCAGATTATTTGCTTGAAATGAGGTTGTCTCCTAGAAATACACAATAACCGGAGGTGGAACACCGTGTGTCCGGGGCAGCCACCTCAATCAGCATTTGTATAAGATGTGAGGCCAGAAATGGTAGACTTATACAAATACAACCCAAAATCAAGGGTACCCTTAACATACCGCATAATTCGTTTGAGAGCCCCCATATGTTCTTTCTTCGGGTCATGCATTGTAAACAAACATGTTGAATTGCATAGGAGATGTCAGGTCTCGTGAAGGTGAGATACTCCAATGCCCCTGCTAAGCTGCGGCAATGCGTGGGATCACTATAGGGAGAACCTGCAGAGTTACTTAATTCTGTCTTGGTGTCAACCGACGTGTGTGACGATTTGCAAGAGGACATACCAGCTTTGTCAATGATCTCCTCAACATATATTTTTTGACAAAGAAACATACCACATACATATTGAGTTACAACAATGCCCAAAAAATTGTTTAAAGGACCCAAATCATTCATAGCAATTTTCGAGACAAGAAAAGACATAATAGACTGGTGAAGTGACTCAGATGACGATGTGAGGATGATGTCATCCACATAGAGAAGAATATATGGCATAGCATTCCCTTACTTATAAATGAACAAAGACTGATCGGACTTGCTATGTGACAATCTAGTGTGGAGACAAAACCTCAAACCCGTTGTACCACGCCTTGGGGGCCTGTTTTAAACCATATAATAATTTTCTCAACAAGCAAACATAATCAGGGTGAATAGGATCTCGGAAACCCAATGGCTAGCGCATGTAAACTATTTTCTGTATGTGACCATGTAGAAATGCATTCTTGACGTCCAACTGATGAATGGACCATGATTTTGACAGAGCAGACAAAGCACAGTCCTGATAGTTGTTGGTTTAATTACTAGGCTGAATGTTTCACCGCAATCCATGCCAACCTGCTGAGACTTGCCATCACCAACAAAATAAGCTTTGTATCTCGCAAAAGAACCATCAGAATTATTTTTATGACAAAAACCCACATAGAACTTATGATGTTCACGTTAGATGGACGGGGCACCAACTCCCACATCTTATTTTTAATAAGAGCATCAATTTCGTCTAACATGGCAGTTTTCCAATTCGGGTATGATAGAGCAACTTTTGGATTTTTCAGAATTGGTGATGGTTGGATTGATGAGGTTAAATTAAATTAACGCTTAGGCAAAAAAATCTCTTGCATGGCACGGGTTTCAATGGATCGAGAGGGAGCAGAGACTTGGGGCTAGGGCTGTGGATATTCGGTAATGGGACTGGGCCGAGAGGGGCTGCCCAACTGGGCTTGTATTAGTGGGCTGGTATGTTGGGTCGATGAAATAGATGAGGGAGCAGTGGGCTCCCTTTTGTGGGCCAACTGGTGGTGAGGACAGATCTGGGCCGAGGCCGAAGAGGAGGAGGCAGTGGGCTCCCTGACTCGGTCTGGCCCAGTCCGATTTTATGGTTGGGTAGTGATGTTTTGGGCCGGTCCAGTTGGCTGGGCAGTGATGTTTTGGGCAGGTCCAGTCGGGACCGAGGAGGTAGTGGGCCCCCTCGGTTGGGCTTGGGAAGATGGACGATTTAGATTGTAATGGAAAAATGGGTGTAGCCCCTCGTCCAAAAATTCATATAAGGCAGGGACGACTTATGAGAATTAGGAAATGGGAATGTGGTCTCATCGAAAATAACGTGATGAGAGACGGTAATTTTCCCATTAGACATATCATAACACTTATATCCCCTATGATTTTGCGGGTATCCCAAAAAGTCACATGGAGTGGAACGAGCTTAAGGTTTGTTTATTGTTGTGGAAGAAAACAATGGCTCATTTGGCACATCGATGTCGACTAGGCACATCCTGGGGTTGAAGAAGGTCCCAAGGGTTCGGTTGTTCGTCGATTCAAGTGGTACGTGAGTTGGGTTTAGAACGTCGTGAGACAGTTCAGTTCCTAACTACCGTTGGTGTTAAAGGGAGAACTGCGAGGAGCCAACCCTAGTGCGAAAGGACTGAGTTGGGCTAACCTATGGTGTACCGGTTGTTATGCCAATAGCAGCGCCGGGCAGCTAAGTTGGTATGGAAGATTGCAGATGAATTTCTCGAATACATATTGATTTTCTGTAAGTGAACGGCTACAAGACCATAGAGTAGGCAGAGAATGGAAAGCAAGCGGGAATTGAATTTCTTCATGTGAGCGATGGAATTGATTACTAAGCTTTGGAGCGAACACAAGAGCAAGAAAGGTTTCGGTTTGTGAAGTCTGAGCATTGTAATTCCTAGAGTTTCCTATACATGTTTGAGGTGTTAGAGGATAGCACAAATACCCGAAAACCCTCAAATATGTAAAAGAAGGAGTGCGATTGTTCAAAACTTGTGTTGGTGATAGGTTTGAGAGTAGCTTGCTACGAAAAATGTTTAAACATATGTAGCCATTTGAAGAGCATGTTGCAAAAAAGACAGTGGTGTGGACGAATGCGCAAGAAGTGTGCAAATTAAATTATTGATTGTTCAGATTTTTCTTTCGGCTTTCCCATTTTGAGAAGTATGTTGACATGAAAGACGCAATGACATACCACTTTGGTGACAAAATTCCTTAAATTGATCATTTATGTATTCCCTCTCATTGTCACATTGAAAACATTTAATGAATCTCTCAAATTGGATTTGGATGAAAACACTAGATTATTTTAAAATAGTGGGGACCTGCGATTTTTTTCCAATGGGAAATGTCCACGAAAAATTAGAATAATCATAGAAAATAAGCATATAATACTTATGACATGCCGAACTTAAAACTGGGGATGTCCACAAATCACTATGCATGAGATCAAATGACATAATAGTATTGGACGTAGATAAAGAAGAGGGAAATTTAAAATGCTTCCCAAAAACACAAGTCTGGCAAACATGGGAGTCCACAAGTTTGTTATAATCAATAACTTTATTTTTTCTAAGAGAATTGAACATCGGTGCTCCTGGGTGTCCCAATCGGTTATGCCATAAAACAGGAGAAATAACAGCAAAGGTTGATGAATTTGTGACTTGGTTGATGGTGGCAGTGATGGGATACAAATCACCAGTGCTATTACATCTCATTAGTGGCATCGCCGTATGAAAATCATTCACAGAAAATCCAAATGGATCAAAATTAGCAAAAACATCGTTGTCAGTGGTGAAACAACGTACATATATCAAGTTTTTAATAAATTTGGGTGCATATAGGACATTTTTCAAATGTAAAGGTGGGTGAAGGGGGGAAGGTTTAATTGACCAATACCATGAATTGGAATTTCCTGCCAAATGGCAACGACAATATTTTTATTAATGCTCATATTAAAATAAGACGAGAGATTACCTTGAGATGCCGCCATGTGTGATGTTGCCCCAGTGTCCATGTATCACGAATTATCAAGAATATTGAGATTCATGTTGTTAATGGTTTGCTCGATATCCATGGGAGCATAACTTGCGGAAGATGGTCCATGGGCAGAAAAAATCTTGCTACATACAAGAACCGAGAACCCCAGGCTGCCTAGATGTTGGAGGAGGTCGGGCTCACTAAGCGGTATGGTACGGGCAGGGAGGGGCAGCCCACTGTTTCGGCTGCCAGCCCCACGGTGGACACTGCCCCCGCTGCCCACAGGCTGGCAGGTTGGGCTGCTGCCAGTGGGGTCTATTTTGGCCATGCTGGCCGCGGTTGTTGCCGCCACCCCGACCCTATCCTTTTCCATCATTATTTTTTCTTTTGTTATTGTTACGATTTTGACCCATTATTTTGTCGGTTCGAACCACCGCCGAAACTAGAATTTTGAGTCCCAAAATCATCTGTATAATTGTTGGTGGAAATAAGAGCGGTGCCGGCATTGGTTGCACCTCCGTCACCTATTTTTGTTTCCGGGTTTCTTCAAGAATTAATCTCGAATGAGCCTCATAGAATGATGGTAAGGGATTGCTATTGTTGAATGAACGTAGCAACACCATCAAATTGTTCATTCAATCCCGCAATCAATTGTAGAACTAACCTTTGATTCGTCACCGGCGCACCAACATTTGAAAGTTGATCGGAAATCATTTTCAACTCTTGACAATACGCGGAAACGTTTGAGAAATCATCCATTTTGACATTGGTGAATTGGTTTTCAAGATATACCGCCCGTGAAATTTTATTGTCTTGAAAGATATTTTGCAAATGCTCCCAAGCTTGTTGAGTCGTAGAATCCGGTTCCAAAATGGTGTGCAAAAGGTCATTAGAGATTGTGTCGTAAATCCATTGAAGGATTATTGCATCTAAGCGAGGCCATATATTTTTGTCAACAACGGTGGTCTCCGATGAAGACTTGGGAGGAATAATATGGTCAATAACTTCATATGCTCGACAATGGATTTTCAATAACTCCGCCCAAGAAGAATATTGCCCTTTTTCCATCTCAAGAATAATTGGAATAAAGTTCTTGACGTGATTTACGGCAAGAGCGGGATGAAATTTTTGTTGTTCGGCCATTGGTTATGTTGAGAGGGATGAAAAACCGAAAGGAGAGTGTATGGTTTGGTAAGAAAAGAAAGCAAAAAGAAGGGGTTGTCGTCTAGGAGGGTTGGCGAAACCCTAACCCTAGTTAGGCTTGATGAAGAACGCCGAAAAAGAGAACAAAAAAATTTCGGTTTTTGGGGGGGTGGGAGGATCGGCCGAAATAACAATAATTTGGGGGGGGGGGGTTAGTTTTTGGCTCTTGATACCATGAAGGAAATGTTTTCCATATCTCATTTCATTCCAAGATTATAATATATATACACACATACAAAATCAATCTAGGCTAAGAATATGCTAATTATCCTAATTACATAATATTTAATTTAATTACATAGGTATGATTTGATATGATGGAGATAATTTTGGTTTGATGGAGATAAGTATGATGGGATGAAGATGAAAATCGTCCTTTATGATTCTGGCCAAATAATTATAAAATCATGATTTTGGAAGATTTCTCCCTCACTACTATTGAACTCCACTACAATAACCATAAAGAAAAAGAAAAAAGAAAAAAAATGAAGAACATTGATGCATGCAGAAGAGATCTTGAGTTACAGAGGAAGAAATGGAATGGGTAAGGTTATGGGGAAAAGACGAAAATGTAAAAACAAATAAAGTAAAAGAAAATAGTACTAGTATAATAAATAAAATGTAGAAACAAAACAAAAAATTATTTTTTTTGCTCATCTCACGCTCTCTCAGAGAGTACACTACACTCTCCATGCCACGTGGCCCACAAGAGTGTAATTCATCCACTCTGAACAAGAATAAATGGGTCATAGGACTCTTGCAAAGTTTAAGTGTCTCCTTAAAAATAAAGGACGAGTTTGAGAGGGACTATGTATTTTCTCAAATATAATTTGAATCTTGTTAGACTTGCAAAGACGAATATCGAAACATAGGTCCTACCAATAAACCATGTTCAGAAAACTTTAAAATGTTCAAGAAGGTAAACTTTTATTCCTTTTTGTGTGTATATATTATTTGTTATACTTTGAATTGGTTGTAATTAAGCTAAGGTAATACCATAATGTTCTTGTAAGGCAACTTTGCAGCTTGTGAGTGGTATAAATGATCAGCAAATACTGGAGCCTTTTTGCGGAACAGACTATGAAGAACACGAACCGCGCCAATTGACTGGTGAAAGAAGATCTCTTGAAGAAGATTTGATCTTTCTAAGATATGATGACTTCATCTGTCGAGAAAGTCGTGTAAGTCCCTCAGTTGATATTTCAAAGTATGAATATTCAATAAATTAAAATTTTAGAGTTGCCTCTGAATAACAATACATAAAAAGATCATGTAAATGCAATAATCTCAATGAATTAAACAGGCGTAGGTCCTGTTCTATACGTATATGCTTTCTGATTGTAGGTCGCGACACGCAAGCTCTCCACTTATTGGACAAATGACCCTAGAGTTCAAGAGGCTCTCCATGTTAGAAGGGTATTTCAATTATTTCATTCGTACATAGTAAATGTTGCTTGCTAGTGGTGCAAGATATTAAAAAAAAAAATCTTTCTCGTTCATCTTCAATTAGGGAAATAAGAAGACCATGGGCGAGATGTAGGCAAAGTACCGGGGATACAACTTACACAATAACTTTCATGAATAGTATACCTTATCATGTAAACCTTAGTTCTAAAGGTTATCGATCACTTATATATATGTTTGATACATTCACGCTAAAACAAAGTTTGTGTGGTTCTCTAATTGGTGCTTTAAGCACTCAATATTTAGCTGAAGTTACTTTATACATACATAACAAAGATTTTGTTTGAGCAGTGGCGATCATGACATGGTTGTTCCTTTTCAATCGACACAAACATGGATAAAGTATCTAAATTATTCTATTATTGATGATTGGCGTCCATGGACTATTGATGGACAAATTGAAGGGTATGTATAATTCTTCAAATTTTACTTCTCCGGATTTTCGTTCAAATTGGATAAAGACGATATGATTGTTATGAAATTCTAAATTTTATAGCTTTGATTCTCATGCAGTTACACAAGGTCTTTCTCTAATCATATGACATGTGCAACAGTAAAGGCAAGAATCTCAAACTCAATAGTGAAATTGTTTTATGCTCACATTTCTCAATTGTTTTTATTCTTCCTTCTTGTTTCGTTTTTTTTTCCCATTAGGGAGGAGGGCACATAGCTCCCGAGTACAAACGTGAAGAGAGTTTTCATATGTTTAAAAGATGGATATCTCAACAATCTTTTTAATTAGTTTAATATTTACTTCTTTGAATTACCATGAAAATATTACCTTTCTAGACTTAGAAGCTCATAAAAATCTAGGAAAAGAAGTTGAATTGCACACACATTGTCAATTGTTTAGCTACTCATACATAGTAGAATAAATCTCAAATAGTACTATAGAAACATTGAAAAAGTGATAATATGTTTATATTGGTTATTTATGTAGTTAAATTGCACACACATTGTCAATTGTTTAGCTACTCATACATAGTAGAATAAATCTCAAATAGTACTATAGAAACATTGAAAAAGTGATAATATGTTTATATTGGTTATTTATGTAGTTAAATGAATGCTTGTGCTCCTAAAATGTTTGAAATGCGGACCAAGAGTGATCAAGTAGGGAGTTTTTTTGTACCTGTATGTCTATAAGACCTTTAGTTGAATTTGTGCCAGAGGATTTCAGAACCTGGACATCGAATTGCACCAATGTGATAATTATATGCTCTAAAACTATAGGAAATCAAAAGATGAACGGAAACTCCTCTGTTATGGATTAGGAGTCATCCTCCTCCATTAAAAGTGAAATCTCACGCGCGAAGCCAGAAATTTATACAAGAAAATTAATAAAATTATAGAATGTCACCCTTAGTATTTGAACATCTAAAAAAAAAAAAAAAAATTGAACTTCTTTTGTCACTTCACTGAAATTATTCCTTATGCTAATGGGATTCAATAGTTCGCTTAAATAAATTGCATTTACTTTATTTGTAAAATATATTTTTTTCAATGAAATGGATTCAATTGAACTCCTTCCTCCCATGTAATTCTGCTTCTGCTCACAAGTAATATGTAATAAGCATCATTTAAAAAGTCACAAATGCACAAGATCCTAAGGGATTAATGAGGAACAAATTTTTGGAGGACCCGATTTTGAAAGATATTTGAGTAAGATTTTGTTATAAATGAGAATTAGGTATAATTTAAAATAATATTTCTACTATATAGAAGAGCCAAGTGTGGAACGACCCAATGGCAAATTCGTTATTGGGAAAATGTTATTTTTGGTCCTTATGTTATTGCATTATTCTTATTTTAGTCCTTGTAATATTTAACTACACACATTTAACTTTCAATTAAATAATGTGTGTGTTTAGTCCTTAAACTAACGGATAACAAAGAAATTAACGGGCTGTTAATTCTAAAAAGGGCAATTCAGTAATTCCATTGTTACTTTCAATGTGGACCCCAAACTTTTATTAGACGATCTTTCGGGAGATAAGTTTTAGACACATATTTTTTTCTAATTAGTAGGGGAGAATTATAAGGAATATGATAATTCATACACATATATACATATATATAGGCCTGGAACTATTTTCAGGCGGTCAGGCCGTGTCCGGTGGTTCTCAAGGTGTCTGTTTGGTGGCTCACTCCTTCACGCGGCAGTATTCATGGAGGATTTCTTTATAGGTGGAGAGTGTATAGTAGAAAAATATTAATAAAGGGGGGGGGGGGGGTTGGATTTTTGTTTGTTGGCAAGTGAACAATGAAAATTTTGGAAACCCAACTTTGCCCTCATTAATATTTAACAGCATGTTGATTTATTTAATTTCTTTTAGTATAAGGATTAAAAACACATGCATTACTTAAGAGAAGATTAAATAGGCTTAATTATATATCATAGGGACTAAATTAGAAATAATACCATAATACAAGAACTAAAAAGGTCGTTTTCCCTTCGTTATTTAACTCGGTCACTCCGTTTGCTCATGCTTTAGTGACGTGTCTTTTGTATTCAACACCATTGCATAGTTGTGTATAGGATGCCAGGTGTTTATAATTTTACGGATTTCATACCGCACCCGCTTTAGTTGGAGCGGGTATGAGTATAATTTTGACGGATAGTAAGCGGGTATGGGTAGGTGGTGGATTTGCAGTTATATCTGTCTGCCCCGCATCCAACTGCCCGCCCCAAATCCACCCGTCCGTCTTATACCCGCCGACTATAATTTTATTTGTATAACTTTATATTTATCTAAAGCCCAAATAATTTGTCACACATAATTTTAGTAGCACATAAGCTCAATAATAATGAATTTTGAGGATATCTACTTGGGTGGTGGAGCGGGTGTGGATTTAGGAATATACCCGCCTAGACGGGTATGGATGTTGAAAATGTATCCGCCACGGATGACGGGTAGGTGAAGAAATCGAATTATCTCTCCGGTTGGATGAAACCACCCCGGATCCTCGGTAGGACTCTTATTTGATAGGTCTCTACCTTCTTGATCGTTGCATCACAAGTTCACACGGATACAGGTGCGGGGGAGGGGGTACCCGCCCCGCCCAATTGACATCCTAGTTGGGTAGAGAGTTTCTTTGTCTCTTTCTTTTCTCTGTTTGCTCTCCAGTTCTTTCCTCATCGTGGAATTTTGTAATCCCTGTATTCTTAGGCCGACCTTTAAAACTCCATGCTATTCAAGGTAACCATTTAGTTCAAAAGTTAATTTTAGGTTGAACAAATAAACAAATAGTTTGATAAAGAATACTCTAATGAAACACTTGGTCGCTTTAGCAAATAGTTCACGCTCGTTAAAAATTAATAAAAATACAATATATAAGTGTCGCTTTAGCAAAAAAAAATTATTCCATAATAATAGTCGTAGAAATTCAAACCACTTGATTCGGACAATTAGACTAAGCTTCCCCCTGTCTCTCTTCTTTAGCTAATGATGAAGCAAATCCCTAAAGTCAAAGTAGTCCATGAAAGCATCTGTTTTTTCCGTTCAAGAAATTCCTTAGTTTTTTTTATTTAACCTGGGGCTTTCCTATATTTTATGCTTTCCTCGAATTGAACTCTTGTAAATAAACCGTCACTAAAGAGATTTTGAGAAGAGTTGCTCTTTGGAGAGCACAATACGATGAAAGTTGTAAGCTGTGTTCGGGGGGGAGTTATTGTCTATCATTGGCCTCTATGGTAGAATCAGTTGAGACGGAGAAATTAAATCCTGACAATGTAGAATGAGGCGTATCCCTCTGGTACATTTTGTCTTTAACAACAAAATATGAAGAGTTATTTGTTATTGTGTCACATTATATAGAGCATAATATTTAATTTATATCTATTGATAGTGTAATGGAATTTTTATACTATTAATATAATTTAACATGTTATTTAGCATTTATTTTAGGTTATCAATCAATGTTTATTAGATATAATTACCTGTAATTATCTTTTAAGTGAACTTCCTTTTGCAGTCTTGGAGCAGATGATGTTTTCATTAAATGAATGGGGTACATGTTGATTTATCAATAGAAGAAACTAAATTAATTGAAAATTGATCCATTGAAGGGCAAGATTTAATTGAACTAGAGAAACTAAGCCTCGTCAAACTCCTACTTTCGAGATCGATGGAAGTTCAAGCACTAGCATGATGTAACAATGAAATCGCTCCCGATATACTCCCTACGGTCCAATTTACTTGTTATTTTTATTAAAAATAAATAGTTCAAAATAGTTGTCATTCTAGAAAATCAAGATATAATTAATGTTAAACAGTCCATCATCACAGCCCATCACGGGCAGAATTCAGCCCATCACGGGCAAAGGTATACATGGTATATTAGGAATGTATATGGTAGTATATTGTAAAGAAAAGGATACCTTAATTAGTGTTATACTATTACCATAATTGTATAGTTAGAATTATGGTAGAATAAGGATTTAGAAGTAGAATAGGAAAAGGATTTTCCTATTATGGAAATATGTAACTTGTATATATATCTATTCAATCAATGAAAATAATCAAGGGGATTATTTCTTTCATGGTATCAGAGACTAGGTCTAAACCAAAAGTTTTCTTCTCTCAAACTTTTGCCTCTTTGGCCGAGAACCCCCCCCCCCCCCCTCGGGTTTTTCTCTCCAAATATCTCGTCTTCCGCTCTCAAAAACCTCTCTTAAATTTATCCTCCTTCTTTGTTCTTTCAAATATGTCTAAGAACAATTTTCACCCCCGCCCTCACGGTTTCCAATATCAAGCTCGGTGTCCCTATTGTCCTTGAGATGGAAAACGTTCAATATGCAACGTGGGCGGAGTTGTTTAAAATTCACGCTATCTCTTATCATTCTTCATCACATAATTCCTCCCGCTAGACCCCTTCCCGGAGGATCCCGAGGTGTGGATTACACTTGATGCTACCGTTCTTCGGTGGATATACGCCACTATTTCGGTGGACCTTCTACGACGATTATGGAGCCCGATACCACGGCTATGGCTGCATGGAATAGATTGCGTGACATATTCCAAGACAACCAACATTCCCGTATCGTCACACTCGAGCAGAATTCTCTCTCGTTCGAATGGACGTATTTCCAAACGTTTCGCATATTGCAAGAAACTAAAGGAATTGGCGGATCAACTCCGTAATGTTGGCGCACCGGTGACAAATAATCGTCTAGTTCTACGGTTGGTTGCCGGTCTTTCGAGGCCTATAATGGTGTTGGCACTCTCCTTCGCCAAAGCAACCCTCTTCCCGACTTCCATCAAGCCCGCTCCATGCTTACGTTGGAAGAAGCCGGTTTGGCTAAAAAAAGCGGCTACGGAGCAAGTCCGGTTGTCATGATGGCATCCTCTCCTAATCCTTCGGTTTTGTTAATAATTCGGGCCAAAACCATAATCATGGTGGCGGCAAGAATAATCGCAAAAATAATAACAAAAACCGCGGGGGCAAACGCGGTGGTAATGGTGGAGGTTCCGTAGTCAACAAAACGTCGGTGGGTCCCATCCAATGAACAAGGCCCACCACCCCCACGGGCCCGGCGGTGGGGCCCATGGCGATGGAGCAAAGGGGCGGTGGACCGTGGGCCGCCGGCCCATACCGGCGAGCGCCGGGATATTCCGGCGGCCGGTGGGGCGGCCAACGGTCCGGGCCCAATGCCCGGCGATGGCGGCCCACCGGCCGCGGCCCAACAGCGGCGGCGTGGGAGCGATTCGGGCCCGAGTCCGGCACGGCCAGGAGTTCTTGGGCCCCGACCTCCGCAAGCCCATCATGCGGCGGCCCTACTCGGACCGATATCGAGGCCGCGATGCACACGTTGGGATTAACTCAACCGGACCAAAATTGGTACATGGACACCGGGCCACTACTCACATGACTTCGACTCGGTACTCTCTCATCTTATTCTAATTTGAGCACCCCTCGGGGATAATCATTGGTAATGGCGAGTTCTATTCCAATTCTAGGGTATGGTCGAGAAAACGTTGTCTCCCCCCAATCCACCACTCCTCTTGAAAAATACTTTACATGCTCCTAAATTGATTAAAAATTTAGTGTACGTCCGAAAGTTCACAAATGACAATTAAATTTTCGTTGAATTTGATCCTTTCGGTTTCTCTGTGAAGGATTTCAAGACGGGGAGTCATCTCATGAGGTGTGATAGTAGGGGGGATCTATATCCTATCATGCCGGTGTCGATCCATCGAGTCCGGCCTTGCCATCGCTTTTGCGGCCATCTCTCCTTCCATGTGGCATGCTCGTTTGGGTCATCCGGGATCTTCTATTTTATCGCTTTTAGATAAAAATAGCTTTATTTCTTGTAAGGGTACGAGTCGTACTCCAATTTGTCGATCTTGTTCATTAGGAAAAATTATTAAGTTGCCATTTGTAGACTCCAATTCTCATACTTCTATGCCATTTGACATTATTCATAGCGACTTATGGACATCTCCTGTTCTTAGTTCAATGGGTCATCGATATTATGTTCTCTTCTTAGATGATTATTCTAGATTTTTGTGGACGTTTCCAATTGCGAATAAATCACAAGTGTTTTCCGTCTTCATAAAATTTAGAGCGTTCATTCGTACTCAATTCGAAAGAGAAATAAAAAATATTCAATGTGATAATGGGAAGGAGTATGACAATAGGGAGTTTCGAGAATTTTGTGCTACTCATGGGATAAATTTTCGGTTTTCATGTCCTCATACATCTTCACAAAATGGAAAAGCCGAACGCAAAATTCGTTCCATAAATAACATTGTCCGAACTCTCCTAATCCATGCCTCCATACCTCCGTATTTTTGGCATCATGCTCTACAAATGGCCACTTACCTTCTTAACATAATTCCGTCTAAAGGTCGACATATTCTTCCCCTCTCAAAATCTTATATAATAAAAACCCGTCTTATTCTCATCTTCGAATTTTTGGGTGCTTGTGTTATCCGTTATTCCCATCCACCACAATTAACAAACTTCGGCTCGGTCTACTCCGTGTGTATTTTTGGGTTATCCGTCGAATCATCGTGGTTATAAGTGTTTTGATTTATCCTCCAAGAAAATCATTATAAATCGTCATGTCATTTTTGATGAAACCCAATTCCCTTTTACGAAAGTTCATACTCCCGAGCCTAAGTCGTATAATTTTTTGGATGACCAAATATCCCCGTATATTATTCGGAATTTTTCGGACAACTCCCGTGCCCAAAATCCTCCGGGCCGGGCCCACCGCCCGCCGGTCCCACAAAGGCGTGCGTCACCCCCCTCGCTATTCCGGCCCACGGAACAATTCCACTCCGAATCGATTCCGGCTTGTACCGATTTGGGCCGGCGGAGCCCACCGCCCCGCCGGCCGGTCCGTCCCGAGCCCGAGAAAATTCCCAAAATTCCATCACTTCTTCCTCGAGTCATAGACCGGTCACTCGTAGTCGGCGGGGTATTTTTACACCTAAACGACATTTTAATTTACATTCGATGTCTCTAAATCCCCCTTGCCCCGCAATCCCGTGTCCGCATTAAATGACCCTAATTGGAAAATTGCTATGACCGATGAATATAATGCTCTTATTGATAATAAGACGTGGGAGTTGGTGCCCCGTCCATATGGTATTAATATTATCGGTCTATGTGGATTTTTGCTCATAAGGAGAATTCGGATGGGTCATTTGCTCGACATAAGGCGCGACTTGTTGGTGATGGTAAGACTCGGCGGTTGGAATTGATTGTGGTGAGACGTTTAGTCCGGTGGTCAAACCGGCTACCATTCGCACCGTGCTTAGCTTGGCTCTTTCAAAGACTTGGCCAATCCATCGGTTGGATGTCAAGAATGCCTTTCTACATGGTGACCTCAAGGAAACGAGTCTATATGCATCGGCCGTTGGGTTTCGGGGATCCCAACCGCCCTCATCATGTCTCGTTTGTTGAAGAAGTCATTATATGGGCTTAAGCGTCTCCACGTGCCTGGTATACACGATTTGCTTGATTTTGTTTCGACTATTGGGTTCACACACAAGCGGAGTCGATAATTCTTTGTTCATCTACCGTCGTGGTTCGTCATTGGCCTATATTCGTTATATGTGGATGATATCATCTTGACGCCTCCTCCGATGCTTTGCGTCGATCTATCATGGCCATGCTCGCCCGAATTTGCTATGAAGGACTTAGGGCCGTTGAGTTATTTTTTGGGGATTGCCGTCAAACGTCATTCGGTGGCTTGTTTCTGTCTCAACGGAAGTATCTTCTTTGAGATCATAGAGAGGGCAGGGATGTCATCCTGTAAGTCCACTTCCACACCGGTTGATGCAAACCCAAAGTTGAGTGCCGCAAAGACGGGTGCACCATACGAGGACCCAACCCGGTATCGCGATCTTGCGGGAGCCCTCCAAGATGTCGACCTTTACCGGACCCGATATTACATATGCGGTTCGGCGGTGTGTTTATTCATGCATGATCCCGAGTTGAGCACATGAATGCAATCAAACGCATCATTCGGTATATTCGGGGGACACTAGACTATGGGTTGCACTTATATCCGTCATCTACATCCACACTTGTTTCCTACACGGATGCTCGATTGGGGTGGTTGTCCCGACACCGGACGGTCGACTTCGCTCACCGTATGTTCCTTGGCAACAACTTGGTCTCCTGGTCGGCAAAGCGTCGAGGCAACGCTATCACGCTCAAGTGCCGAGGCGAATATCGAGGGGTAGCAAATGTGGTCTCCGAATCATGTTGGCTACGTAATTTGCTTTTGGAACTTCATTGTCCCATTCGAAGGCAACCTTGGTATATTGCGATAACATTAGTGCCATCTACCTTTCGGGCAACCCGAGTTCAACACCAACGGACCAAGCATATCGAAATGGACATTCACTTTGTCCGTGAAAAGGTTGCAAAGGGTCAAGTTCGCGTATGCCATGTCCCGTCTCGTTATCAAATTGCGAGACATCTTTACAAAGGGTCTACCACGGTTCTCTTTGAAGATTTTAGGGACGATCTCGGCGTTCGAAGACCGCTCGCTATGACTGCGCGGGGGTGTGTTAAACAGTCCATCATCACGACCCATCACGGGCGAGAATTCGACCCATCACGGGCAAAGGTATACATGGTATATTAGGAATGTATATGGTAGTATATTGTAAAGAAAAGGATACCTTAATTAGTGTTATACTATTACCATAATTGTATAGTTAGAATTATGGTAGAATAAGGATTTAGAAGTAGAATAGGAAAAGGATTTTCCTATTATGGAAATATGTAACTTGTATATATATCTATTCAATCAATGAAAATAATCAAGGGGATTATTTCTTTCAATTAACTACCGATTTTCATCTTTAGTCTTACTCAATAAATGTGTAGAGAGATTAATGTGGTGAAACAAAGCGTAGTATTAAATTGAGATTAAAAATAAATAAGAATAATTTAGTCAAATCACTCTCTTAGTTAATGTTTCTAAGGGCGTGTAAAATAAACATGTGACCAGTAAAGTGGACCAAAGAGAGTACGATTCAAAATCTTACCACAACAACAACGTATCCAATATAATCTCACAAATGGGATATGAGGACTCAAAATCTTCTATATATATAATTTGATCTTCCGACTCCTATAATTCATAAACCAAAGAATATGGATATGATAAAAATTGGCGCAATTATAATCTTCTATAATTTTTTTGATAGTTGTAACTAATGGTATATTGGTTTACTAATTTATCAATGATTAAAACATCAAATTTAATTTTATCAAAAGGACTAAAAGAATCTCCCGAAATAGCCTCCCTACCTTCTCAAAGGTAGGAGTAAGGCCATCGTATAATCTACTCTCTTTCAACCCCACTTATAAAATTACACTAATTTATTGATATTGATTAAAAGAATTTATCAAATCACGTTGCAGAAACTTTAAATCCAAAAATTAATTAAAAAAAATAAAAGAATGCTTCTAATAAATCTAGCATAAGTTACAAATGAAGACCGAGGTATGGCAAAGTCCAACTTCAATACAAAACATCTAAAGACAAAATATCCAAAGTTTGACGTAAATTTTCAACTTCAGGCCAGATTTTTTTTTTTCCAATTTCGCATAGTGATTCCAGACACATGTTTTTGCACTTGACCATAGTATATATAGATAGTAGATAGAATAGAGACTAGTCTAGGTCTTAGAGCCTGTTTGGATATGCGAATTTTAACTTATTATTTTTGATTATTTTAATTTAAAAATAAATATTTAATAACATTTTTTATCTTAGGAATTTTAACTTATTATTTTTAATTTATTTTAACTTAAAAATAAATATTTAATAACAATTTTGATCTTATCCAAACATGCGCTTAAAATAAATCAATCCAAACAGCCTCTAACCCGTTTATGCCGGATGGACCCAAAAAAGCCCGAATTAATAATTAATTGATGTAAGCTTAAAGCCTCGTTCGTTGGAAAACCTAGCCCTCTTTTTGGCTATCGCCTACATTACACACATTTGTGGGCAATGTGTATGTGATGCTCTATCGCCCTTCACCCCTCTCTTCTTCATAGCTACTTCACCACCTCTTCTCTTATAACTCGAGAAAGTTCTAGAAGATGCTAGAAGTTTATAGAAGCAGCTCAGTTGAATGGAAGCCGTCACCTGTTGTAGCCCTAGCTACTAGCGCCGATCATTCTCAAGTCGCCGCTGCGAGAGAAGATGGAACGCTTGAGATTTGGCTTGTTTCACATGGCTCCGTTGGATGGCACTGTCAACTTGTACGAAATACATATTTTCCTGTTTTTTTTTTTATTTAAAATATCTTAGAATGTGCTCACTTATTTGATGTATTGGATTCAAATTAAATAGTGATGATTCATATAGTCGACAGAAACTAGCTTGAGATTGAGATTCGTCCTTTTCTGGTATCAAAATTGGAATTAGTGTGTTGTTAACGCGATTGAGTTTTTTTTGTTCCTATTTTTGATTTAGAATGTGGTCACGCACTGGATATAGTGGGATAAAATGGATTTAAATTTAGCAAAATAGATATTGATGATTCATCTAGTATTGCAATTTGTGTGTTGTTCACGCGATTGAGTACTTTTTTTGTGTGTAGATACTGGTGTATTGGGATCAAATGGAGCAAAATAGATAGTGATAATTCATATAGTATTTTCTTTTATCAAAATTGGAATTAGTGTGTTGTTAACGCGATTCAGTTCTTTTTGTGTAGGTAATACATGGAAATCCTAATTCGAGGGTTTCCTCGTTAGCTTGGTGTCAGTCGGGATCGAGGAAGTTACCTGCAGGTCGGTTATTTTCGTCCAGCATTGATGGATCAGTTTACGAGTGGGATCTTTTCGATTTGACTCAGAAGGTACGTCCACAAACTTTAGCAACATCTGTTGTTGTTGCTGTACTCTTTGAGAAACTAACTTGACTCGCATTACGATTCTTTTCTGTCATGCTATAAAGTAGAACCAGATCCAGCCAGTGAATTAATGTGATAAGTGCATGAATATATTGATTGATTGAATTGGAGGACCCAGCGTATATTTAAGTTGTTGCAGTTTAAAAGCTCGTAGTTGGACTTTGGGATGGGCCGGCCGGTCCGCCTCACGGTGTGCACCGATTCTCTCGTCCCTTTTGCCGGCGATGCGCTCATGGCCTTAATCGGAAGAGTCGCGGTGAGGCCAGCGCACAATGAGTCGTCGTCGGCGTTTTTCGGAGGACGCCGGTAGCGTAGCACGGACGAGCCATGCATACCACAAGTGTGCCCCTACTACACGCCGACATGCCCACTGGGCGCTGGCCTCAACCGGCGACAGTTCAACACCTCTACCCCTTATATATGCTTTAAAAAAACCCAAGTGTCAGGAGTAGACATGCTTATGACAGAGAATCATAATGCACGTGTCATAATGCACGTGCAGTGCACCAACGTGCACGACCGATCTAGTGCTTTCATAAATGACTTGTAAGCATTGAAAATAACATTTTTTATAAAAAAACATTTTTAATATTAATTAATAAAAATTAATAAAATAAACGTAAAAATGAAAAAAAAATGTTAGGAATAAATTTCCAACATATGAAATAACCTTGCAATACATAATGGAGTACACATTTGTACAAGTAATATAACAAAAAATATATTAAAAGCCAAAAACAATACGTTAAAAATAGCAAGATTACGTAAAACATAAAAAAGAGGTAAAAATAACGTGCAAAGGTGAGTAAGATGCAAGAACATGATAAATGCGGATCAAACATTGGTGAGACCGTTCATAATAGATGACAGGACTAGATGGTGCATATGTCTCCAGGTCTTTGTTGGACGCATGTAAAGCATGGCCTCATTTTTAGTATTATACGTTCTTTTGATTTCTGCATGGAATGTGAATGTATGCTTTACAAGTCAAGCACAAGCATGTTCCCGCCTATGTCGTTGGATGTTGGCTTATGTTGTCGGACATCGGCCTATGTCGCTAGACGCCGGACGTCCGCCTAGGTTGTGGTGCACGACGGCCACTACTACCGCTACGACTATCGTTTGGCATTCATCTTACAAGTCAACTACTCGCCCATGTCGCTGGACATCCTACGTCCGTTTGTGTCGCTGCACGTCGGCCTATGTCACTGCACGTCCGTCTATGTCGTTGGATGCAGAACTGGTGTATGATATGATGTGTGATCTCTGGTCCTCAAAAGGTATAGATTATTTAATAGTGGAATGAAATGGACTTGAGTTGAGTGATATAGAGGACTCATGTAACAGAGATTTGAAATTGAGGCATGGTTGATTGATGTACAGAGTGGATGACCTGCTTTTTGATTAACATAGAAAACAAGGAAAATCAAACTACCACATAAAAGGAACTAGACATTTTGATTGTCATTATACAAAATTATATGATATTATCTATTCCTTTCTTCTACCAATATTCTACTTTTTTCAAGTAAATAAATTAGTGGATTTCCTTCAAACTACTTGTGAAAAGGCTATGTTTAACTTCCATTTATGGTGTTGAGAGATGAAATCCTCTATAATATTTCCCCTTAATGAATTTCTAAATTGAGCGGAACATAGTTACAAATGGCAAGTACTTTTGGTAAAAGCTTATGAGCTGCATAAAATTATAATCTATTGTCTTTAGCTGTAATTGTCTTAGATACTGTGCTGTTCCAGTTCTTGCATGGATTTGGCATAAAAGATAGTCTTTACTGCTGTGTGATCGAGGATGCAGGTCCTTCCAGATCAATGTACTTCAAGATCCATCCATTTTCTTACCTGTAGTTTTGGATTTGGTGTTGACGACTCGAGTAATGTTGTTTCTATGGTTGCTTGCAGACTGTGCTAGATTCTATTGGTGTTTCAATATGGCAGATGGCTGTGGAGCCATGCAATATTTCACAGCTTCATCAAAATCTCCCAAAACAGTCTGAGAATGGCCATGCTAATCATACAAGTGGTGCTAGTAGCGATAATGAGAGCAGTGATGGTGAAGAGGATGATGACTCGGTTGTTATTCATGTGGATGATGTTAGTGAAAATGGTCGAATTGCATTTGCTTGTGACGATGGTTGTGTTCGAATCTACACTGTTTCGGATGAGAAGAATTTGTCTTACAAAAGATCGTTGCCTAGGGTCAGTGGTGAGAAAGCTGCCCCTAAGAGTCAAAGCGCAAATATCTTATTTTTGCTTTGGGAATTTCATAGTTACTTTTTGGATAATTGCAGGGCGTACGTTGAGTGTCACTTGGAGTTCTGATGCAAAGAGGATATACTCTGGTAGTAGTGACGGGTATGTTCTATTTTGAACTTAACTATGTGCTGTACATTTACTTGTTGATTTCTGATGAAAACTGAATTGAGGCATAACTTTGGGGGAAGCATGACTGTCTATTGTTCGTGGTGTGTCAAATGTGAAATTTCTGAGTAGAGATTGTTCCTTTGCAGGTTTATAAGATGCTGGGATGCCAAGTTTGCACATGAAATCTACAGGATAACAGTGGGTCTTGGAGGTTTGGGTAGTGGATCTGAACTATGCATATGGTCGTTACTTGCGTTGAGGTGAATATCACATTGGCAATCCTCCCCTTAAAAGTTTTGGAAAGAGAGAAAGAAAACTAATTATTTCCCCATCTTTTTGTGTCATCTAAGATTTTCCATTTCCATATTGCTTCTAACTTCATATTGCTGTTTGCAGATGTGGTACCCTGGTTAGTGCAGATAGTACTGGGAGTGTTCAGTTCTGGGACTCCCAGTATGGAACTCTTTTGCAGTCACATTCCAGTCATAAGGGTGATGTGAATGCTTTAGCAGCATCTCCCAGCCATAGTAGGGTGTTTTCTGCTGGTTCTGACGGTCAGGTACTTAAACAAAACTTCCTAGCCGAAGAAATTTCTCTGTTGGAGTGCATGTCATTTGTGCTCAATCCACTAGGATCTCATTGAGCCCGTACTTGTTTACCAAGATTATTGATGAGCTGACTGATAATGCTATGTTAATTGTTGAAACTAGCAAGGGTGTCAGCCAGAATTTTGAACTATGGAAAAACACTAGGGATTAAATGTTTTAGTATAAGTAGAAGCAATATAGAACATATGTATTTCCAGTTTAGCCAACATACAATAAGTGAAGTTGAGGTGAAATTGGGCAGGATTGCGGTACCTAAATGCAGACAATTCAAATATGTAGACCTCTATGCTTGTCCCAAATTACTAGTTACATAAATTTTGCAGGCGACCTATTACAATTTTATACTTGTCCTAAGTGTATCGAATACCACCTTGAGATGTCATGTGACATAGGGGTACTAGGTTGTCCACACAGTTTAAATGCTTTTTTGCGCTTCTCAAGGGTCGTAGGACTTTAAGCGAAAAATGAAGCGAGAAGCGCAAAAAAGCAACAAGGGTCGTAGGACTTTAAGCGAAAAATGAAGCGCAAACTTCACAATTTCAGAAGAATACAAAAACGAACATTGCACAAATAAATAAAATAACTAAGTAAACAAGAACTCAACAAAAATAATATCTATTAGCAAATCTTTCTAGTTGCTTGTTAAGATTTCTTGCCTGTCTTCATTCAAATCAGATTTGCTTGCACAGTGCAGGAAAGAGATACTTGTAAGATTTCTTGCTTTCTTTTCCATTCATGTCTTCTAGCATATCAAACGTGAAGAACAATTATTGTTTTTAAGGATTCAAAATCGAGCTCTTGGTTTTAGATACTAGAGAAGGTTGGCTATTGAATTAACGGTAGGATAGGCACGAGAAAGGCTGAAAATTGATGATGAAGGAAATAGTGTGATGGAGGTCTACGAAAGAGAACTAGTAGAGACTACTAAGTGGGTGAGCTGAACTGGGCTTTAGTGGGTCTGTGAGCAAGTTCTGAGAAAATTGCGAGAGTGGGAATGCTGACAATAGTGCTTTAGATGCTGCAGTTTTAATGAATAAGAAAAAGATAAGATATCCAAAACACTTATAACTGTTAGTAGTACATGGGTTGAATAGCGTGTCTAAAGAAAAAAAATATGTTTAGAAGCATTTGATTATTGTTGCTTGAGAGGCTTGACTTCCATATTTCCAGAGAGTGCTTTCTGTATTTTGCTGTTTCATTTTTTTCAAAATAACTTGGACTTGCGCGTAAATCTTCACTTCCTTTTTTATTTCTTGCTATCATTTTTTTTTTTAAAATCGTTTAAGGTGAAGGAAGGTGAAATCAAAAGGGAAAGAGTTGACCACTGACTAAAACAGAGGGTTTCAGCATTTTTATAAGAATGTATCTGTAATCTTCTCTGATTTTATTGGAGATTTTCTCAGCTATAATTGTGTAGAGAACTCAATTTAAGCTTGCTTTAATAGCTGCTAATGATTTGCTACTGCTTTTAGGTTATACTTTATAAGCTCTCAGCCAATGAGGTTGGGTCTCATGATGGAGACATTTCTTCTGTAGTCATGAAGAAATGGGTTTATGTTGGTCATGTGAGGGCCCATACACATGATGTAAGGGCCTTGGCAGTTGCTGTACCCATCGCTCATGAAGGTCAGTTATTTTGTTGTGCCTGTCGTTCACTGAAAATGATGTTGAAATTTTGGACTTCAGGATATCCCTTTTTTTGGGTTTGTTGTACTTATTGTTTAACTTTTCTTCTCTTTATCAGAGCCCATGGTCGACCAGAAGGCAAAGAAGCATCGTTCTAGGGAGAAGCCCCTTGAGTTCAGTTACCATAAATGGGCACATTTGGGTGTGCCAATGCTTATCTCAGGGGGTGATGACACTAAACTTTTTGCATACTCTGCAAGGGAATTCACCAAATTTTCTCCACACGATATTTGTCCTTCACCTCAGAGGCCACCCATACAACTTGCAGTAAATACAATTTTCAGTCAGGCTTCTTTACTCCTAGTCCAGGCTTCGTACTGGATAGATATTTTTTGTGTTCGTGTAAAAAATGGGGTTGTGTCAGACAGCTGTGGCCCATCTGGTGGGGCTGCAAGAACAGATCTAGTGGCTCGTGTTAAGTGCAAAACTTCGAGGAAGATCACATGCAGTGCAATTTCTCCTTCAGGTGTACTGTTTGGTTATTCTGACCATGTAAGACCCTGCCTTTTTGAACTTAAGAAGATTGGTGCTGGCAAGAGTGCATGGACTGTCAGCCGAAGGCAGCTCCCTTTGGGACTTCCATTTGCCCATTCAATGGTTTTCAGTGCAGATTCTTCTCGAATGATGATAGCGGGGTGTGACAGAAGGATCTATGTGAGTAATTCTGTCGTCCAATTTATCTTCTATAGTTTTAAGTGATAAATGTGTTTCATCTTTAAAGTCAGGGTGATAGTTCACAATGTATGTTTTATGTTACAATCACTTCTGAGCAGTTGAGTATATGACAGATTTTCTGAGGTGTTGCTCTGAATACATTGGGGAGTTTATAGGTGGTAAGGTTCTTACTAATGTCGAAACTTTTTAATCAAGAATCATCATTTTAGAACTACACCAACTTAAGGAACTACATCAGAGTTTCTCCGCTTTGCATATTTTATGTCAACTTTTCTCTATTTACGTGTTTGTCACGTATATCCCATAATAACTAGTACAGAATCTGTATCCAAAGCAATACTGTTTTGTGTTTTTCTTATTAAAAGTAATGTATTTTGAAATGTTACTCATTTCTAATGCGATCATGGGAAACTAGAATAAAAACTTGGGAACTTTTGAAAAGATATTACTGCTTATATTATGTCTCCTAACAAGTAAATAATGAAGTTTTGCTTATATGAAATACAAGATAATTACCAGTTTCAAAAAAGTTACTGCATTCCTAATGTCACATACAAGGAAATTATGAGGTTTTTTAATTAATTTAAAAGGCAAACAATGAATAGAAGGAATAATGAAATTTTTAAGAATTAATTATAATTAACAATTGTATCCAACATGGAATGTACTTGCGAATGGTAGCAAAGTCGTTCAACATTTCGTCTTGGGCTTGTGCTTTTAGAATAATACATATATACAGATAATAGAGAGTGGATTTTCTTGTGTGGTACCCTGCTACCCGCACAACTTCATCTATGTAAAGCTGGCACGGGATAGCTGGTTGCAGCGTCAAAGTACTCTTTGAAGTATGATGAATCCTGTGACGACGGAATTAATATAAATGATTCATAGCTGACCCATGAAGTGTAGTAAATTGATCGATTAATTGAATTGATTGCTGTACAATGTAAATGTATAGGTCCTTTTCCAATATGTATACAAGCAAGCAGATGTTAGCTATATATGGTGTGTACATATACAAATGCTTACTCCTACATATACAGTACTTAAAGTTTTTAAGTTGGTGTTTGACCTAGTTTTGCTGTTTAGTGGGTATTGAATCAGATGCAACTTTATTTTGTTGCATCATGTGAAGGAAGTTGAGAACTTTCTTCAATAAAAAAAAATTCTTCATGTTTTATCTCCTCCCCACCCACCAAAAATAAAAATAGGAGAGGAAATTGTTTCTCTAGTACTTAAGCTCATATTTTGTTGATTTTTTTAGTGAGATGGTCACTAACTTTGTCCTGCTAGTGAATTTAAACCTGTGTTCAGAAAAGTGTTCGCTCCGTCGCGTAAAGTGACGAAGCGGAGCGATGCGAGATGCCCTCGCTTTGAGATGTCTAAGATGCGATATCACTGAAGCGTGCGCTTCCAGTGACGAGCTGACAAAGCAACAAGCGATCGGTTTGTTGCTTCTTACTTCTGAGCTTTTACCATTAAAAGGGAAAAAGAAGCAAAAGCCAGACAATTACCCAGCTAATCAGACCAGAATTCGTACACCGACACTTCTTGCATGAATCTGATCTAGCAGCCAGGTGCTTCTTTCTCTTCTTCTTCTGCCTCCTCTTCTACTTTTTCTTCTCTAAAGTTTCACTGCTACAGAACCTGTAACCCTGCGTCAGGGCTCTGAAGAAGTGCAGAAGCTTTGCATCTTTTCTCCTTCAAGTGTTTTCTGCTCAGTGAAGAAACCAGAGAGGATTTGAACTTTTTCTTCTTCGTCTCGCAACACTACTCTCTCTATTGTTATAATCGTCTCAAGAAAGAAAACAGAACGTCTTTCACTCTGTTTACTTGAATAGAGTATGTGAAAAAGACACTGTTATGAAAAGCCAATTAGTTTATCACCCTCTCTTTTTTGTATCAATCTGAAAAGGGTAAATTTATTTACAGCAAATTGTTTTTGTATTTTACCCTCATTTTAATACTGATGTGAAAACGGTACAATTATTTTAGCAATCTGTGTCTGCATTCTACTCCCTTTTCTTATAAATTTATAGCCAATTTAAAACAATCACGAGGTGTATGATTCTTATGGCGTTTAAAATGGAGGAATAGGATTATGGTAAAATGGTAATAATCTTAGGCTCCTATAGCATGTTTGGCCAAGCTTATTTTTTTCTAGAAGTGCCTATTTTTCTCCAAAAGTGCTTATTTTAAAAACACTGAGGTGTTTGACCAAGCTTTTGGGAGAAAACAAGTGCTTTTCAAAAAAGTGTTTCTTAGCCTGTTTGGCCAAGCTTATTTTTTTCTAGAAGTGCCTATTTTTCTCCAAAAGTGCTTATTTTAAAAACACTGAGGTGTTTGACCAAGCTTTTGGGAGAAAACAAGTGCTTTTTGAGGAATAGCAGAAACAATTTTTCATAAGCTAAACGAAAAAGCTTTTGCCGAGAAGCACTTTTTTGAAAAGCACTTCTGAGAAAAATACACTTAGAAACACTTTTTAAACGCTTGGCCAAACACTAATTGCTGCTCAAAAGTTCCTTTTCAAATTAATTGGCCAAACACATACTATTTCTCACCAAAAGTACTTTTTTGAAAAGCACTTTTGAAAAAAAGCAATTTTCAAAATAAGCAGATTTTAGAAGCTTGGCCAAACAGGCTATTAGCCTATCAGCTTGTGAACTTTGAGTTTGAATGATTTCATTTAACTTCTGCCTCTGTTTTTACTTTTGAGTAAGTTGATTGTGCTTGTTGTGGGTGACAGTTATGTGAGGACTTGTATAGTATGTGCTTGTTGAGTATTGCTCTTTCATTTATGATGATTTCCTGATTATTTATGTGTATAATGCACCTTTGGGACTTCTTGAATTAGTGTGGTTTCTCGCTTCTTGCTTATTTATTGCTGAAAGCCCCCATGACCTCTTTTGTCTTTTTGCGCTTTCATATTTGAAAACACTAAGTTAAACCAACTGTAATTTCTCCCAGTAAACATGGTCCATCTCGCACAAACATGTTTAGTCTAATGAAGAATTACTATATAGTACAAGTGGTATAACTTTTTCCTACTGCTTTGTGTGGTAGAATAAGGAAAAATAGCGATACATGCGTCCCTTTTGAACTGCCTTGCCTCAGCAGACTCATCACTGCCAATCTACATCACAGGGGAGTTTTGAAGAGGAGTTGGTGGAAGGTTAGAGTACATTAAGGAAAAATGTAGAGCAGGTGATAGAGGAAAAAAGAGGCCTGAGGGAGTTGGGAAGAGGAGATTGGCACTAAGAGGAGAAGTGGTGCTTGGTAGGGATTGATGAATTATTTGTGTGTGTGGGTGGGTGGGGGGGGGGGTTGAGTAGGATGCCAATGAAAACAGAGGAGAGAGTCGGGCTGTAACTGGTGGGGGAGGGATTATAGGCCTTGTTGCTTTCAGATTTGCCTTCAATTCTGTTGTTGACAGTAATGTCCTCTTGAGTTAATCCTTTTCTTCGGAAGATGCGGGAGTTAATGTATTTTGTAAATTTGGACCAATGTTAAATAGACAATAAAAAGTATCACTCCTATGATAAAGTGTAGTAGTACTTGAGGTATAATTGTGATGTTGTCAATGTATATTGTCTCTGACACTTGTCTTCTCTTCTAGGTGGTTGATGCGGTAAGCTTGGAACTAGTGCATGTTTTTACACCTCGTCGTAAAGAGCATTACGAAGAATTGCCACCAACTGAACCTCCCATTACGAGAATGTTCACTAGTGCAGATGGGCAATGGTTAGCTGCTGTCAACTGCTTTGGAGATGTTTATATATTTAATCTAGAGATACAGAGGTATTGGACTTTCTCTAGGACATGTGTCTAGTATTTGATCTATCTTCAATTTTCCTCATTGTGGTTTTGTGATTTGTTCCGTAAACTTCTAGGTTCACTATGTGACAAATATAATTTTTTTGTAGTCTCAAAATTCTTCAATGATGTTATTGCGCATTGAAAATATGTAATACATCATTTCTTGTGTTGCACGTCTATCTCTTTAGTAGAACTCCCATTTTCCACTTGATAACTTTAGCTGTCAAGTCGGTTCATTATCCTCGTGGGACCTTCATTTTGTATTTCCTTCTTGGGGTACTGACTGAATTTAACGTGTAACAGGCAACATTGGTTTATATCAAGATTGAATGGTTCTTCCGTTACAGCGGGTGGCTTTACTCCTAGAAATAGCAATGTGCTTATAGTATCCACATCTTCAAACCAGGTATATGCCTTTGATGTTGAAGCTAAACAACTAGGAGAATGGTCCAACCGGAATGCATTTTCCCTGCCGAGAAGATTTCAAGAATTTCCTGGAGAAGTGATTGGGCTTTCTTTTGCTCCTACTACTAATTCATCATCTGTCATCGTCTACAGTTCAAGGTGTGCCTTTGCAGTTTTTGCCAAAGCTGTTTTTGATTTTTTGTTATCTTGGTCTTCTGCTGTCTTATCTAGTTGAATTATTTTGGTGACATTCCACTGTAGGTTGTTTTAATGTGCATTAGTTTATACCGGCCTTTACTAGATAGGGTTTATTAGGATATGGCACTTCGTTAAGAGAGTGGTGAATAACATAAAGTGCGGGTTGGCCTCTTAATTGGAGCTAAGTACTAAAGAAACGGACTTACTTAGCTAGGCTTGTCATTTTATATGTTTGAAAACAAAGATTTTGTTTTTGATGCATCTAGGCAGATCAGCACACGTCAGAGGTTCGAATACAAAGATTTTGCTTTTGATGCATCTAGACACATCAGCACACATCAGAAGTAGCAGTAAGCACATGTGATGATCTGCAGGTTGCTGTGGTTCAGATCATTATAGCTGACGAGATTGTTTAAAGCAATTTACTAGCTGAAAGTTCTCTTTTTTTTTTTTTTATAGTTCACTGAAATTTATGTGAATGATCGTGACAACTCTTCAAATCCTATTCAGTCTGATTAGATGTCACTGAAACAAAGTGGTGTCTTAGGCGTAGAGGAACCACACCAATCCATCCCGAACTTGGTGGTTAAACTCTACTGTGTTTGGTTGTGTTAAGAAATATAATTCCTTATCTGCACCCAAGGGTGTGACCTAATGGAATGAAGTGGGAGAAGAATCATGAGGTCTCCTGTTCAAATCCCAACGACGACAAAAGACACTAGGTGATTTCTTCGCATTTGCCTAAACCTTGGTAGGCGGAGTTACCTGGTACCCACGGTGGAAGGTAACAGATACCTGATGAAATAGTTGAGGTTGGCACAAACTGGCCATGAAACTGCGTCATAGAACAAAAGAAATCTAATTCCTTATTCTAACCTAATGTTGGTCCAAGTCATTCCTAGAAGCGTTCAGTTGAACGTACCCAACTTATTTCCTGCATATTCCTTCTCAGTTTTTTGGAACTTTCTCAAGTTCTCTATCTGGTTTACTTCAAAAACCCTAAATGCATTATTTCAGTGCTTTAGTTCCATAAATATCACATGATAACATTTTATGGCTTTATTCTGTAGGGCGATGTGCTTGATTGACTTTGGGTCGCCAGTTGGTGATGATGACGATACCGACTTAGCTAATGGTCAAGATTTAGCTTTGAAGAAGCTACACAATGGTACTCCTGCAAATGGGACCTTAAAACGCAAGTTGAAAGGGAATGACTTAGATTTGAAACAAAATGGTAGAAAGAATTTTGAATTCTGTGCTTTCAGGGATCCTGTTTTATTTGTTGGACATCTTTCAAGAACTTCCACCTTGATCATAGACAAACCTTGGATTCAAGTGGTTAAAACTCTTGATGCTTCACCTGTTCACAGACGTATTTTTGGGACTTAACTCTCGTCACAGTTTTTGTAATACTAGGGAATGTTTCGAGGGGAGTATTCAACTCCTTTCACTCATAAATTCTTTGTTGTTAGTTGGAGTTTGGGTGGGGAAAATGTTTGAAATCAATTCTCAATTTTTTTATATAGCTTCACTTCATCTGCAGGACTATTATGGAAATTGCGTGGACCTGTAAATATAACTTGTGAGCTTTACGAAGTGTCCGTTGGCCTGTTCAGATATTGACTAATGTTTTCATGTATCAATTTTGTTTTTTTTAGTTTCTGTATTAATCAGTTTAGCCCCTTGAAACAAACATTTTGATCCACAATGTTAAAGTCATCTTTTTTTTTATTGGTACTTCTCTTCTCTTGCTTTAAGTTATACTATATGATTTGTTTGTAGTTGATTCAGATTAATTTAACTTGATTTTTAATAGAAAACTAAAGAGTGTTTTAACTAGCTTTTTATTGCGACCAGAACATAAACAATGTCGGTATCTTTATGATTTTCTGGGATATTCAAGGTTCACGTTCAGATAATTCTTTCATCTTTTCTTTCTATTTATTTTCTTTACTTCACTACTATCTCAAGCATTTCCATTAGTGATTATTATTTCCTTCTACATATGCTACTTTGACCTCTGCTAAAATTATGGTGCCATTTGCTTCAATGAGTTCGTACAGGTCTGAAGTAGTTACAGGTACAGTTTTGGGCGGGGAGGCGGGCGTCGACCTTACCATATGAGCATTCGGACTATAGCAGTTCCGATGAACAGTTACTTTTGACATGTTAGGTAATTATAATGTTATTGATTTTTTTCTCAATTTTTGTTATCAGATTATAATATCTTCTAAAAAGCTAGTTATCCCCTTTGAGCTTTAGCATTTTAGCAAGGAGGAACTACCAAATTATACTTTTGGAATTACAGGTTCAATATCTAATTTTTTTTTTTTACATATCTATGCTTCATATGGAAAATATTTAGTTTGATTGAATCCATAGGCCAAGAGCTCCATCAACCAAAGAGTGTAAATACTTACATATAGTAAGCAATGACTTAATTGTGGAAATATTTATAAGCAATTACTTAATTGTGGAAATATTTATAAGCAATTACTTAGATTAATTTGATAATGAGGTCACAGATTCAAGCCGTGAAATTAGCTTCTTGCAAAAATGCAGAGTAAGGTTTTGTACAATAGATCCTTGTGGTCCGGTCCTTTCTCGAACTCCGTGCATATCGAAAGCTTAATGCACCGACTACCTTTTTCTACTAGATTAATTTGAACTCTTTGTCAAAATTAAATCTTGCATGTCAATTCCTTTACCGTAAAATTTGTTCCCACATTCTCGTGTCTCGTAAAGAATAAACGTATATATGGTGAAGAGTCAACAATAACAGTGGTAAATAGGTATATTTGGAAAAATAATAAAACATTTCCAAATTATGGGATGTATGTGTTTGCTCACAAGCAATAGCACATGAATGGGGTCCGACACTCACTTTCACTTGCAATATTTTTGGGCCAACCATAGATATCATAGAGCCCTTCTTTCACGGCTCAAACACTTGTGCAAGTTGACAATGATTGATTCACTTTTTGTCTCCAATATTCAGATGAAGATCCAAAATTTAAATAAATTCGCTCATAGTTAGCTTGGAAGACAAATGGACGTAGTCAATTCATTATTCTTAACGTCTTTAATCCCAAAATCGAAAATGCGGCCCTTCCACCGCATTTGTGCCCCCTAGCTACTTTTGCGGATGCACAAGATAGTCAAAACTCAGCAACAATCTTTTGTGATCTTAGAATTCGACGATTTGTGTTGCTATGGTTCCAAGATCACGATACATATCTAATTGTTCAATTAAACTCTAGTTTATTCACAAATTCGTTAGAGATGAATAATCCCCTTTGTACTTCAGAAATACTCCTTGATTGAGAAAAAAAGAATTAAAGTTTTTGCCATATCACTTATTCTGGAATTGTAGTTCAATTGGTCGAAGTAAAGCCATGTCAAGACAGAAATGTGAAGTATCACTTCACTTGATAATAATGAAAACGAACTTGGTGTAAACATATATTTTTAGTCGAAAGCAATAGAATGTTGAGGTACCCATTGCCTTCTTGTGAATCTACAACGAACAGTACCGCAGCCCCTCTCCTTTTCTGATTTGATGATTAACATTCAAAACCATTAATTAGTACTTAGCAATTGACTCATCTTTATGGTTTCTCCATACATTCTAATATTTAAATTCATGTACTACCAAATTAACTATCTTTAGGAGTTTTTTTTTGGGTCAAGAATACGAAAGGACAGTTTTCCATTTGTTTATGTGATGATTAATGTTGAAGACATAATTAAGTAAATATATATGCTCTCCGATAGCTTAAGCTTTAATTTTAGACGAATGTGGCAGTCTTACTTCCATAAACTCTTGAACGAAGGAGATAGAGACATTGTGCTGGGAGACCTGGAACAATCTGGTAGGTATCGAGATTTTGGGTATTGTAGAAGCATTAATGTTGAGGAGGTTAAGGGTGATGTTCGCAGGATGCGTAGGGGACGAGCGACCGGGCCTGATGAGATCCCAGTTGAATTTTGAAAGAGCACAGACATGACAGGTTTGGAGTGGCTGACTGGGTTGTTTAACGTCATTTTTAAGACGACGAGAATGCCCGAAGAATGAAGGTGGAGTACAATGATTCCTTTGTACAAGAACAAATGTGATATCTAGAGTTGCAACAACAATAGGGGTATCAAGCTGCTAAGACACAATGAAAGTTTAGGAAAGGGTCGTGGAGATGAGGGTGAGAAGAGGCATGTCTATTTCCGAGAACCAGTTTGGATTCATGCCGGGGCGTTCAACTACAAAAGTCATTCATCTTATTAGGAGGTTGGTGGAGCAATATAGGGAGAGGAAGAGAGACTTACATATGGTTTACATCGACCTCGAGAAGGCATACGACAAAGTCCCTAGGAGATGTTTAGAGGTTACAGGTGTACCTGTGGCGTACACTAGGGCAATCAAGGATATGTATGATGGAGCCAAGACCAGGGTACGGACAGTAGGAGGAGACACGAAGCACTTTCCAGTGATGATGGGGCTGCACCAGGGGTCAGCTATTAGCCCATTCTTATTTGCCTTGTTGATGGATGGATTGACGCGACAAATCCAAGGGGATATGCCATGGTATATGTTATTCGCAGATGATATAGTCCTGATTGATGAGACTCGCAGCGGAGTGAATGCAAAGCTGGAGGTTTGGAGACATACTCTGGAATCTAAAGGATTCAGGCTAAGTAGGACCAAGACAGAATACTTGAAGTGCAAGTTCAGTAACGGGAGCAACCTTGAGACAGAAATGGAGGTGAGGCTTGGTACTCATGTCATTCCAAAGAAAGAAAGCTTCAAGTACCTCAGATCTATTATCCAAGGGAATGGAGAGATTGATAACGACGTTACATATCGTATTGGGCAGGGTGGATGAAATAGAGGCTCGCATCTGGATTCTTATGCGATAAAAATGTGCCACCAAAAGTTAAAGGCATGTTCTATAGGGCGGTGGTTAGACCGACTATGTTGTATGTGCGGAGTGTTGGCCAGTCAAGACTTCGCACATCCAAAAGATGAAAGTTGCGGAGATGAGGATGCTGAGATGGATGTGCGGGCATACAAGGAGGGATAGGATTAAAAATGATGATATCCGGGACATAGTAGGATTGGCCTCGGTGGAGGATAAGATGCGGGAAGTGAGGTTGAGATGGTTTGGGCATGTGCAGAGGATAGACACAAATGCCCCAGTGTGGAGGTGTGAGAGGTTGGATATGGACGGGTTCAAGAGGGGTAGAGGTAGGTTGATGAAGTATTGAGGAGAGGTGATTAAACGAGATATGGTGCAGGTGCAACTTACTGAGGACATGACCTTAGATAAGGGGTTGTGGAGGACACATATTAGGGTATAAGGGTAGTAGGTAGTTGAGCGTAGTCCTACTTACGCTTGCAAATTGGTGGGGGTAATGTTATTATTGTAGGCCCGCTTAACCTATCATACTAGTAGGCGCAATATTGCTTTATAGTTACATGTAGCTGATTTTCTGTTGATATATGTCATTTGGTGTACTTTGTTTAGCTTATTTACCTGCGCTAGTTAATGCTTACTTTTTCAAAATGCGCTATTATGGCTTATTCACTTTTGATACCAGCATTTTCATACTGCTTTAAATTTTTCCGGACCGTTTCTCTTGCTTGCTTTACTCTTGCTTTGCTTGTGCTTATACTCTGTCTTGAGCCGAGGGTCTCTTGGAAACAGCCACTCTACTTACCTAGATAGAGGTAAGGTCTGCGTACACTCTACTCTCGCCAGACCCCACGTTGTGGGATTTCAATAATTATTTACCAAAATAAACAAGAAACTGATAAGCCATTTTGTGTGTCCTAGTCTCAGATATCCAGATTTGGGTATGTTGTTGTTGTTTCTATACAACTAGTATGAGATTGAGATAATATAGATGGATTGACTAATCTGTATGCATTAGAAATGATTAAAAGAGAAATCTTATGAATCAGATTTAATGAGATAGATGAGCTTTAATTTTAATTATTTATCTGTTACTTTCTACCCAACTAGTATGTGATTGAGATATAAAGATGGATTGACTAATCTAGTGTTTCTCTATTTAGAAAAGGGGAAATTGAGAACCTTGATGGGTTTTGTACCAGATGCAGCCAATGGGTAACAGGTTCAAATGAGTTTAATTTTTTTATACGGGACATTGATAAATATATGTTTAATAAATTTTAAATATATAAAAAATATGCTCAGTTCTAAAAATTTTAAAGGTTAGAATCCGTTAAATTTAAATCTTAAATTCGCCTATGTTAGAAAAGCGTGAAAAATTCATTCCTTGCTATTGTGTTTTGTCCTCGTTCTTTGCTTTCGTAACGGAAACAACCTATCCATCTCTCAAGGTAAAGGTAAGGTTTGCCATCTGCGTATTCTCTACTCTCCTCAGACTCTATGAGATTTTACTGATTATGTTGTTGTAATTATCAATTAATAGCAGTAAAGTTTATTATGTAACTTTTTCTTTTTTTGATATTTAGTTTAAATAAAGGTTGATATTTATCTTCAGAGTTGAAACACTTGAACGAACCTTAGCATATACGTGCACGTGTGGGCACAGATAATTTCAATAATTGGCACAAACAAAAGATTGTGTGGAAGCAATCACTAGGCCTAACTCTATGTTTCTCTTTTCATTTTCTTAACGTAATATCGACAAAATCGTGTCTGGAATCTTTTGACTTTAATTTAATGGTACAACTTTAAAAGAAAAAAAAAACAGTGCTAAGCTCTCGTTGTACTTGAATTATGAGTCTCACGGAGTATTTTATATTGATAATATGTATGCAGTATTAATATACATTTTTATAAAGATTATTTACACAGTGACTTGACTTCAAGTCATACAACAAGAATATTTCTTATCGCTGATGTATGACTATTTGCTGTGAATTTTTTATTTTATTATAATTGTGTTTTACTTCAGAAATGTTTTCTTGGTACAAAAGATTTTTTTGGTGGAAAAGATCTCTTTCATATTTGACTAATTCTTTTTTGGAGGAAAAGTTTTGGACATCTATAAATTCAAGTCTTCTTCCCCAATTATAAACACACAAAAATATCCGCAATGTAGTCATTTCGAGAGTTTTGCTAAAGGGAAATTTATTCTTTCAATAGCTTTAGAATATTTTTTTATATTAGTATTATCATGTGTAGGTCAATTGATCAAACCCATATCATATTATCAAAGTCTTTTTTTTTATTATAGATTTTTCATTGTTGTTTGATTCATTGTCGGTTTATTTTGATACATTCCGCATGACGCCCTGTTATTTCGATCTCAACATACCCTTCAATAAACAACTTAATAAAGAAAAGAAAAGAAGAAAAAGAAAAGAAAAAGTTTGGTAAATTATCCAAATTAATTATACACACTCACAAATCAATCAGAAGCTACTCAATATTGAAGTGCTACGCAACACTAACGTGACTGTTTAGCTATCAAATTCATGGTTAATCTATCGTTAAATAACACGTAAGCTGTAGCTAACAAAATTTGTGTATAATCTATTACTAATTTATTGTTAAATCGAAATAGTAACGGATTTTGCTATTTTCGCGGTAACGTTTTTTCCCCAGTTAGACCAATAGAACTACTTGTAGATTGGTGTATGTTCTCGGTCTGAAACACAATAAGATGGAAAATTAGTTTAACACAATATTATTACTTTAGGCTTCATTTGTTTTTGTTAAGATTAAGGCGTCTGAATCTGAATGCACATCTGAATGATTGAGATGTTGTCTCCAAAATCTGAATACTAAATGATTTAGACTGTTTGTTTTTCAACATCTCAATATGCAAAATGTAATTATTTAAAAATAAAAAATATACCATTCAAATAAAAAAGTAATTAAATACTTAAAAGTAAATAAAACTTAATAAAATAAAATTATTATTTGATGAAAATGAAATATTTATGTTCGCTACTGATGGTGGAGATGTTTTGTAGTGGTGACAACAATGATTGTTGATGTAATTATAATGATAGAGGTGGTAGGTGTAATATCGATTGATAATAATGGTTGTCAGCAGTGGTGGTTGCTGGTAGTAGTTGTGATGACAGAGGTGTTTGGCGGTAGTAGCTAGTGGTTGACGACGGTGGTGGTGGTTGACAGTGATGATAATGGTTCTGATGGGAGAGGTGGTTAATAGTGGTGAATTGGGTAGTGGGGTGGAGAGTGGGTGGGGGTGGTGGAGGTGGGGGTTGACAATAGTGATGGTTGTGATGGCAGAGGTGGTTAGTAGTGATGGGTTGGGTTGTAAAAGGTGGGGTGGAGGGTGATGGTGATTGTGATGACACAGGTGATTAGTGGTGGTGGGGTGAGTGTGGTTGGGGTGGATGGGGTTAGCAGGGTGAGGGTAGGGGTGGGAGGGAGTGAGTGGAGTAAAGTTGGTGGTTGTGGATATAGTGGTAATTATCTATATAAAAATACCTCTTAATGATATTAAGTTTTTTTAAGATCTTATTGATTAAGACCTATTCAGATCAAATAAGTGCTTAGATCTTAATGTAAATAAATATACTTAATAGCCTAAAATTTAAACCATTCAGATTCAGACTTTATTAGGTGCAAATAAATGACACCCTTAATTTTTCTTACCATGTTTACCATTTATCGACCTTGTTTTTCTCCACCCCCTAATTATGAGCGACTCAGAAAACAAGACAGCAACCCATGCATGGTTTATTTCGCTGGTCAATGTTTTTAAACCGTATATTTTCGAGTATATTATATGCTACTCACTTGAGAAGAAAAATCATTAACTAAAATCAACGGACTTTTGTACTACTAACATTTTTAATTCGTAATTTTATAATAATCTCGGTGTTCTGCATGCAAAAACTATATATATAATCCGAGTTTCTTTTATTAGTTGGAAAAAGCCCTTTCCTCTATAGGAGTATAGGGTCTTGTGCAGTAAATCTCACGGGGCAATCGTTTCTCGTCGTATCTCAATTCAAGAAATCTTGTGATTTTCTTATAGAAATATTGCAAGGTAATATTTATTTGAATATAGACGATATGTCTTTATTCTTTCTGACACAATAAAGCAAATCAATTGAGTGAAAGTAGGTTTGACAATTCCTGTTTTACAAACTTAATTAAATTGTCCCTGCTATTGCTTTGTAGAGGAGAAAGTCCCGAAGTCGAAACCCCCCATCTGTATCAGAGGCCCCTTGGTCAGGTGAGATTTAAGTCGAGGGATATGCGCGAGTGGCAGCCATGCAAGGGAGAGGATCAACGGGATACGAACCCAGCAACAACCCTTGCAATATTTCAGCAAAGACTGTCACCATACGGATTCGAACCCGCGACGTCGGAGTGGTTGTACCCCAATCACCTTGCCACTTACTCGCCCGTGCCCCTGGTATTGCTATTGCATAATTTTTGCATGGAACATTCAATCACATGCAACCTTAGAGCTAGAAGGAAAAGAAAATAGTACAATATCAACAACTAATCATTATCGGTAAAAACTTGTCCGTATCGAGTATTTATTCTAAAATAATTTAATTTATCACTAGTTAGTACTAAGTTATTTTATGAAGTGAAAAAATATATTCATAAATTATAATTAAGTGATAAAAGTGTATATACAAACACATACTATTTATTATATTTATTTGTTTAATTTAAATACCCAGTGTGGATACTATTACTTCTTAGGCGAGTAGAAGGTAATAAGTATTCGATTGTCAGGACGACACCTTTTGATATGAAAAGAAAAGAAAAGAGTGCAACACTATAATTGCATTATTCCCTTCCAATTAAAGCTTCCACTTCCGCATTGCAATTTTACTCTATGTTTTTAGTAATAACATTTGATTAGAGTGGACCATGAAATAAAGATAATTGTCACCACTCAGATGCAATAGCTGGAGATGTATTGTCTTTTTCCTAAAACTATGTCACTCTCCAAGATATGGATGCCAATTATAAGGATCATATGACCAATAAAGATTTGGAGGGAGAACTTTATTCATTAGGACAAAATCAATAATTGGACCAAATATTTTTTATATATCTATATATATATAGGTGACATTTATAGTGTGTAGCTGTCATGATGAAGGTAGGATTGTGCCTTTTTGGTCCCTTTTGGTATAAAATGACTTTAAATGGATCAATCTTTATCATTCATCTTGTCTTGTTACATTTTTTTTTACCAGATTACATTACCGGAATTCACCCAACTCAAATCACATCAATATATTCTCACATATAAGTTACTGGTCAGCGGCTATATCTACTAAGATAGAGGTAAGATCTGCGTACACTCTATTCTCCCTAAATCTTTCGTTATGGTATTTCACTGGGTATGTTGTTGTATATAAGTTACTAGTCACATTCTATGTTTACACTAATGTGCACATTTTTACCTCAATTTAAGATTTAACCATGATAAATTAATAAAATTTAATGTAAACATCAGGTGCAGGTAAATTAAATAACAATAACATATTTGGTGAAATCTCACAAAGTGTGTAATGCAGACCTTACCCCTATCTTGGAAAGTAGAGAGATTGTTTTCGATAAACCCTCGGCACAAGGATAAACAACACAAAATAGTATAAAACATAAATAACGATAGCGACGTACTATAAAATGCATGATAGAACAAACTGAAAAAAGGTTGTAATTACCACAAATTAATATGATAATCGACGTATAAGAAATAACATGTAGTAGCAGAAATAGATCAAAGGGCCAAAAACTACAAGAGTAATACTACTACTGGTAATATGAAAATGATAAACAAGACACCACTCAATTACATACTAACCTTCTACCCTAATTCATGTCTTTCATAACCTCCTTGTAAAGAATTGATTTTGGGCCTAACTCAACCCCAAAAGCTAGCTTGTAGGGTAAGGATTGTCCAAGTCCATATAAGGAGTCCATCTTCCCATTCCATTTTCGATATGAGACTCTTAACACTCCCCCACACCACCCAGACCTCGTTAACTGGAGCGTGGACAATATAATTTTGGGGCCCAACATCGGTGAACAAAGAATTGGAATGATTCTGGCTCTGATACCATGAAGAAAATTAATTCCATACCTTTATTTCATGGCAAGTATACAACATATATATAACTATACAAAATCAATATAGGCTATCCTAAGGATATGATAATTAATCTAATCATCTTAATTATATGATAATTGATTTAATTACAATATGATGTGACATTATTGGAGATAACTATGGATTATGTCCATAATTATCTTAACAGTCTCCCGCAGTCTTAGCGGGAGGTTCATGTATGCTGAGACTGTCCCTAAAATCATCAAACAGTACGCACGGAAGACCTTTGGTGAAAATATCTGCAATCTGATAACGGGACAATACATGGAGAATATAGACTTGTCCACGTGCAACCTTTTCACGGACAAATAAGATATCCATTTCTATGTGTTTTGTACGTTGATGCTGGACAGAGTTACCTGATAAATATAACGCACTCATATTATCGCAATAAACCACAATTGCTTTTTCGATTGGACAATGAAGTTGTAACAGAAGATTACGGAGCCAACATGATTCGGAGATTGTATTAGCGACCCCTCGATATTCTGCTTCAGCACTTGACCGAGATAGTGTCGGTTGGCGTTTCGATGACCTTGAAATGTGGTTGTCTCCTAGAAATACACAATAACTAGAAATGGAACGTCGTGTGTCCGGGTATCCGCCTCAATCAGCATCTGTATAAGATGTGAGGCCAGAAATGGTGGACTTATACAGATGGAACCCAAAATCAAGAGTACCCTTAACATACCACAAAATTCGTTTAAGAGCCCCCATATGCTCTTCCTTCGGATCATGCATATGTAAACAAACTTGTTGAATTGCATATGAGATATCCGGTCTCGTGAAGGTGAGATACTATAATGCCCCTAATAAGTTGCGATAATGTGTTGGGTCACTGTATGGAGTACCTATAGAGTTACTCAATTTCTCATTTGTATCAACCGACGTATGTGACGATTTGCACAAGGATATACCAGCTTTGTCAATGATCTCATCGGCATATTTCTTTTGATAGAGAAACAAACCACATGCATATTGAGTTACATCAATGCCCAAAAAATAGTTTAAATAACTCAAATCCTTCATAGCAAATTCCGAAGCAAGGAATGATATAATAGACTGGCGAAGTGACTCAGATGATAATGTGAGAAGGATGTCATCCACATAGAGAAGAATATATGCCAAGTCATTTCCTTTCTTGTAAATGAACAAACACTGATCGAACTTGTTGTGTGAGAACCCTAGTGTGGATACGAACCCTACAAACCTGTTATAGCACACCCCGGGGGCCTGTTTCAAACCATATAATGATTTTTTCAACAAGCAAACATAATCCGGATGAGTATGATCTCGAAAACCAAAAGGCTGGTGCATGTAAACTGTTTCCTGTAGGTGACCATATAAAAGGCATTCTTGACGTCCAACTGATGAATGGACCATGATTTTGACAAAGCCAGACTAAAAACAGTCCTGATAGTTGATGACTTAACCACCAGATTGAATATTTCACCGCAATCCACGCCAACCTGGTGAGACCTGCCATCACAAAAAGATGAGCTTTGTGTCTCGCAAAAGATCCATCAGAATTCTTTTTATGACATAAATACCACATAGACCGTATTATGTTCACATTAGCAGGACGGGGCACTAAATTCCACGTCTTATTTTTAATAAGAGCATCAATTTCGTCTAACATGACACCTTTTCAATTCGGGTCTAATAGGGCCGCTTTTGGATTTTTGGAAGTGGTAATGGTTGGACTGAAGATGTTAAATTAAAATGACGCTTGGGTCGAAAAATCTCGTGCATGGCACGGGTTTCAACAGTCTGGGGTGGGACCGATATAGATGATTGAGGCAGTGGGCTTACAATGTTTGGACTGGGCTGAGACATGGGTATATTTTGGGCTTCTGAGACTGGGCCTGTCGGCCTGATTTATGAGTCAGATGAGGGAGCAGTGGGCTCCCTAATTTGGGCCTTCCAATCACGAGAAGTGGACTGGGCCGAGGTCGAAGAGAAGGGAGTAGTGGGCTCCCCGACTCTGATTGGACCAGTCCCATTTCGTTGTTGGACCTCATTATTTAGTGGGTTTTGTTGGGCTGGTCCAGTAGAGAAAGAATTGGTTTGGGCATTTAGGTGGTGATTTAAAATTGGATGTATGCCTATGTCCAAAAATTCGTATGAAGGTGGGATGCCATGTGAGATTTAGCAAACGGAAATGTGACCTCATAAAAAATAACGTGACGAGAGATTATAATTTTTCCATTAGACATATCATAACACTTATATCCCCTATGATTTTGTGGGTATTCCAAAAAAACACAAGGAGTGGAACATGCTTGAAGTTTGTTTATAGTTGTGGATGGAAACAAGGGATAACAGAAACATTCGAAAACCCTTAAATGTTTATAGGAAGGAATACGATGGTACAACATTTGTGTGGTGATAGGTTTGAGAGTAGTTTTCTAGAAAGAATGTTTAAAAGATATGTGAACATTTGAAGAGCATGATGTCAAAAAGACGGTGGTGCGGACGAATATTCAAGAAGTGTGCGAATTAGATTGTTGATTGCTCGAATTTTCTTTCGGCTTTCCCATTTTGAGGAGAAGTATGTGGACATGAAAGACGCAAGGACATTCCATTAAGGTGACAAAATTCCTTAAATTGGTCATTTATAAATTTCCTCTCATTGTCACATTGAAAATATTTAATGAATTTCTCAAATTGGGTTTTGATAAAAACACTAACTTGTTTAAAAAATGTGAAGACCTGCGATTTCTTTCCTATGGGAAATGTCCACAGAAAATTCGAATAATCATCCAAAATAAGCATATAATACTTATGACCTGCCGAACTTAAAATCGGGGATGTCCACAAATCACTATGCATGAGATCAAATGGCATAAAAGTATTAGAAGCAGATAACGAAAAAGGAAGTTTAACATGCTTCCTAAAAATTCAAGCTTGGAAAACATGAGAGTCCATAAGTTTGTTATAATCAACAAAATTATTATTTCTAAGAAAATTGAACATCGGTGTCCCGGGTGTCCCAACCGATTATGCCATAAAATAGGAGAAATGACTGTAAAGGTTGATGGATTGGTGAGTTGGTTGTTGTGAGTGGCGGTGATAGGATACAAATCCTCAGTGCTATTACATCTCATTAGTGGTATCCCTGTCTGAAAATCCTTCAGAGAAAACCCAAACGGATCAAAATCAACAGAAACATGGATCTTGGGCCTAACTCAACCCCAAAAGCTAGCTTGTAGGGTGATGATTGTCCAAGTCCATATAAGGAGTACATATTCCCATTCAATTTCCAATGTGAGACTTTTAACACTCCTATCAGGTGGTGATAAATATTTACCATTAATGTTCACAAAATAAAATTGTGGCTTTTCCCTTGCTTATTAGTCTTAAGGTTTGCTCTTTCATTTCTTCATGATGGATATTTCTCAAATGCAGCCTGTAAAAGTCTAGTGTTATGCAAGAATTCTTCATTTGAAGCATAAGACATCCATTTTTTTCATTTGAGTGGGGTGAGGTAGAAGAATTATTTTACAAACTCTTTAAACTTAAATGAATTAATTATCTCATGAATTTGTTAACAACCAGAGAGCAAATCATAGCATAGTGGAGTGGTAAAGAATGATATGCACTACTCGAGTGAAAAAGAAAATCCCAGTTTCTTTTTTTTTTTAAATAAAAAGGTACTATAGTTTGAAACAAAGACAGAATTCATGTTCTTCTGTTTTCACATTTATGCTTTGAGGTTGTTTCCCACTAAATGGACAGGAACAAATAACTAGAAGGATTAAAAAAAATAAGAAGGATAAATACAAGATCCTCAGAAGTCTAATGCTATTTTTTTTTTTTTTTACTTTTCATGTCCCACTTATCCCCACAATCCAATCCTCTACAGCAACTGAGACAGAAATATACCAGTTATCCAATTCTCATCCCCTTTTTCTTACTTACCAATTGAAATTAGCTATTTTAATTATGTTGCTCGAACTCTCTAAAAATGTGGTAGGGGTGTATATGATCCTTCAAATGTAGTTACTACCTTTCTGAAGGATTTGATACAGGTGTAGCAGTTTTTTGAGAGTCCGAATAACATTGATTTTAACCTATGTTCGGGCTCTTCAAAAATGCCATCAGGTATGTGTTGGATTCTCCAAAAGTAGTGCATTCTTGGATGATCTGACATAGGTACAACAGTTTTCTTTAGAGCCCGAGCAACATCGATTTGAACCTATTTTACTCGAACTCTTAAAAAATATCGTTGAGTGCGTGTCGAGTCCTCGGAAAGTAGTATTCTTTTGGAGGATTCACACAAGTGCAACAATTTTTCTGAAAAGTTCGAGCAACATAGATTTTAATTACATTCACACACCAGATTTCTCAGATGAAGCTTTTCCATTCACAGATGTTTTCAAGAAACCAAAGTGTTTCCCCATAACAGATTTACCCTGAAAAAGGAAAAAGTGATAAATTGGCATTTGCAAAGAACAGTCAATGAACAAGCCATGACAATAGAAAAAAAGAAGAAGAAAAATAGAAAAAAATATACCTTTGAATATGTTCCAGAATAGCCTGCTACTTGCTCCATGTAAGTTGTATCATTATAAAAACTTGTGTTATCCTGAAAACATAAGTGACAATTGTAAAAGAATGAACATGTCCATTCTTTCATGTACGACGTAAGTGTTGAGACATAATATAATCAAGTCATAAAAGAAACGTGTTCTTTATAACGGCGTAAGTTTTTAGATGAGAAGATCACGCGCTAGTAAAACGGTACTGTGGAGTTAAGGTACTCCCTCACCTCTTTCATGTAGTCATTTTTTTGGCTATGAATACACGAGGTAGATGTTAATGCCTACCCCCCCCCCCCCCCCCCCCAACCACCACCAGAAGACGGCTTTTGATAAGGGTAAAAAGACTAAGGGCAACCCGATGCACAAAGCATCCCGCGTTAGCAGGGTTTGAGGTCCGAGGAAGGGCCAAGTAGACAACTTACCCTAATACAAGCATTAGTTACTACTTTCACGGCGTGAACCTGTGATCTATAGGTCACATGGAGACAACTTATCGTTGCTCCAAGGTTCCCCTTGTAAGGGTAAAAAGACTATAAAAAAGAAATTCAAAGGCACACAATTGAACTTGCCTTTGGGAAGTTAGATACTGGAGAACTAGCAGTGTCATCAAGATAAATATTCTGTTTTTTCCCACTCTGCTCTTTTATTTTCGTTCTCTGTTTAGCCTTTGTGTTTTCAGTCTCATAAGGATATAACATGTATCCATTTTCTTCACAACATAATTCTTTATCCTCATGAAAATTATGTGGTGGACCTGATGAAGCATCAGAAACCATAGATAAATCTTCATCAACATATGCTGATTTTCCCCTACCATCATTTATTTCATAAATATTTCTCCCCTTAACTTCATTGAAATGATTTGAAGAATAAGAAAATTCATCAAAGTACGTTGTCCATCCAGATTCACACTCACTAGTGCATTCAGAACCTGATATGTCCATCAAGATTAACAAAAAAAATGGTTATTTATGAAAGAAGAGAGGCAAGTAATAAAGAAAGAATTACTAAAAGATTAATATGGGCTGATTTCTCTTTGTTGGTACTATATTTATAAGTAGGGAAAGGAGAAGAGTAAGGTATATAGAAGTAGAATCAACCAAACTTAGCACACTAAAATAGTAGACTAGTTTTGTCTGTTTGCTTTATTTGTTGCCTTTTATTTATTTATTTATTTATTTATTTATTTTCATCTCAATTTTGTAAAGAATCAAAATTTGCCAGTTGGCTTAGTCATGGGGTAGGGAAATAGAGATAGTGAGTCTTGGCCATTGACAATTGATATTGGTAGCAAAGGTGATTGCATTTACAACAATTAGGACGACGGTCACAAATAAGTTGGGGTTGGCGGTATGAATCTATTATCGCCCATGACATATATTTAAGCCCATTAACATAGGTAGTGAGCCCTAGACACGTCCTAAAATATTTTGTGTTCTGAGGATTCATCGTAAATTGATTAATTCTACCCTAGATGTCAACTTACTGCAAACCTCCTCCTTTATCTGAGATCGAAATTGAGATCGGCAATCTGAGCAAACTCATACAGACAAAAATCGCAAGAAACAAATATGCTTAACAATTTACATAAATAGCAAGTAGTGTTGAAGTGTGTGACCATCTCATTCAAATTCTTAAGCTATTAGAGAGAGCACACTTTTATTTACTTAATTATATTCTCAAACACACCCCCTCACATACACGCCTAATTTATTTTTTCATGGGCACACCACATGATTTTTTTTATATTGAGTGGCATTGAAATTTGATCTCAAAACCTCAGCCTGATTTGATCGTATAAATACCACTCATCCCTTCAATAACCTATGTGGGACTCAACATGTAGTTGTTTGCTGACATAAGAGGACCATTTAAAAACAAAATCTCTTGGCTCCATTGGTTTCTTAATTGGCCATGATTGGAAGCACAGGTCTTTGATGGGTTACCAGTTTGTCTTAGTCTACTTGACTTTAGAAAATCTCCTAGTAATAATGCTATAAGACCATAAATGCCAATTCTTGAAAAATAATGCATATGTCCATCATTAAATGACTATAAGACAAGTTATTATTGGGTTGTAGTATATCAATTGAGTTTTATTTTTATGAACAACCAGTATAAAATCTTCCTACATTATTCGGTAACTTGAATGATAATTACTCCTAACATGTGTAATTAGTAACTTGCAAAGTAAAACAACAACGTTCTACGACGTACAAACTACATTACACAATCAGTGAATATAAGTTAAATTTATATTGTATCATTTGTTAGCTCCTAATGTGAAGTCACAATATTTCCCTTTTTTCAAGATTACTATAACAAGTGCAGAAGAAGGTTATCATAACAAGGATTTAGCACACTCACTGAAGGCCTCAGGTGAAAAAAATCACCATTCACATGTAGGGAGAGAAATGAAAAGGTGTCAAAATTAATTGTCTTTATTAGGAGGGCTAAAAGTTGCCGGCCAAATTTTTGGAATGCAAAACATTTAATTGAGTGGTCATGGGTATCCTTTATGAGTCATTTGATCCCTTAGCCTATTATATGCACATGTACTCTGCTCGCAGGAGAGGAGGCACAATCATAGTTATGAGTTTGACGGGACTCAATAATTTTAGCTGAAATTTATAACTTTGTCACAAAGTTTATAGTTATATTAAAATTTTCATTTAATATGTATAAATAATTAATTTAGAATTCAATAAATGAAAACATTATATCCAAAATTTATAAACTAAAATTACTGACTCTGTCTCTGTTAGTGTTGGCTTCTTGCCCATTCTAGAACCCCCTTTCCTCTAATCTATTTGCTACTAGCTAAAACTTGGACTATTGTATATACTACAATTAATTTGGGAAATGCTAAATATCCCATTGAGGATTTTTAGAAACTTGTTTATATACTCTTTCACCCAACTATGCTAAAATCAAGAGCAGCAACTCTAAGTCAACTTTAATTTGAAAGAAGAGCAGTTGAAATTATATTCTCAGTAAGGGTCGCTTGCAGTAGATGCGAATCCAAAATCTAGAGTATGTGAATTCATAATGAATGTCGTCTTAATTATTATATGTATATAACAGTGTAGATCTTGGTGGTAGTAGCAAATATTCAAATGAAAACTTTAAAATCCGAAGACCGGGAATACTTCATGTGAACGACACTTGCACATGGGTTAGAAGATCCCAAGGGTCGGAAACCCGACATATAACGCGTTTCATGCGTACTCTGAAAGGAAATCGGGTTGAAATTTTTGAACTGGACGTGGCAATAGACGACACGGTTATGGAGTCCGAAAACGTCGATGGGACCTCAAGAAGAGTTATCTTTTTCTGTTAAACAACTTGCTCACCCTTGAAACGGCTCAGCGTTAGATAGGGTATGGCGGCTAGCAGAGCACCACACGTCGTGTTGTGTCTAGTGCGCCCCCGACGTTCTTTGAAAATTTGGAGGACCAAGTGTCGGCCACGCCCGGTGGTACTTATAACCACATCAAGTTTTCAAGGTGAACAAACTCTAATAGATGGAACAATGTAGGCCAAGGGAATCCGCAAAATGAATCCTTTAAAAGTGCTTATGCTAAAAATTTAGGAAATAACTGTAACTAATTTAATGTATTGAGTGACAATATCCTAGGATATTTTGTTTCAGAAATACTATAAAAATCACAGAGAGCTTAATATCAGTAACTAATTTAATGTATTGAGTGCCAATGTCCTAGGATATTTTGTTTCAGTAGTACTATAAAAATCACATAGAGAGCTTAATATCTGTAACTAATTTAATTTTAATGTATTAAGTGCCAATGTCCTAGGACATTTTGTTTTAGAAATACTATAAAAATCACACAGAGAGCTTAATATCTGTAACTAATTTAATGTATTGAGTGCCAATGTCCTAGGATGTTTTGTTTCAGATGTATTGAGTGCCAATGTCCTAGGATATTTTGTTTTAGAAATACTATAAAAATCACATAGAGAGCTTAATATCTGTAACTAATTTAATGTATTGAGTGCCAATGTCCTAGGATATTTTGTTTCAGTGATACTATAAAAATCACATAGATGGCTTAATATCTGTAACTAATTTAATGTATTGAGTGCCAATGTCCTAGGATATTTTGTTTTAGAAATACTATAAAAATCACACAGAGAGCTTAATATCTGTAACTAATTTAATGTATTGAGTGCCAATGTCCTAGGATATTTTGTTTCAGTGATACTATAAAAATCACATAGAGGGCTTAATATCTGTAACTAATTTAATGTATTGAGTGCCAATGCCCTAGGATATTTTGTTTTAGAAATACTATAAAAATCACACACAGAGCTTAATATCTGTAACTAATTTAATGTATTGAGTGCCAATGTCCTAGGATGTTTTGTTTCAGATGTATTGAGTGCCAATGTCCTAGGATATTTTGTTTTAGAAATACTATAAAAATCACATAGAGAGCTTAATATATGTAACTAATTTAATGTATTGAGTGCCAATGTCCTAGAATATTTTGTTTCAGTGATACTATAAAAATCACATAGATGGCTTAATATCTGTAACTAATTTAATGTATTGAGTGCCAATGTCCTAGGATATTTTGTTTTAGAAATACTATAAAAATCACACACAGAGCTTAATATCTGTAACTAATTTAATGTATTGAGTGCCAATGTCCTAGGATATTTTGTTTCAGTGATACTATAAAAATCACATAGAGGGCTTAATATCTGTAACTAATTTAATGTATTGAGTGCCAATGTCCTAGGATATTTTGTTTTAGAAATACTATAAAAATCACACACAGAGCTTAATATCTGTAACTAATTTAATGTATTGAGTGCCAATGTCCTAGGATATTTTGTTTCAGTAGTACTATAAAAATAAAATAGAGAGCTTAATATCTATAACTAATTTAATGTATTAAGTGGCATTGTCCTAGGATATTTTGTTTCAGTAATACTATAAAATTTCATAGACAGCTTGGTATTGTCTAGGAATGACAAAATTAGCCGATGATATTCGTCCAATTCATTCAACTATGTGCATGTTAATGATAAGTTCGTTTATTAGTTCACTCCATCAAAATTAAGTTGATATGTGTTGGGATACAATTGTTGTAGGGAACGGGAAGTAAGTAACTATTACAATGATAGAAAGGATAAACAAACTATTACAATAAAATTGGAAATCAAAACCTTAACAAACTGTTTGTATGATTTGCTAAGTCGAGTGATGTCACTATGTCTTTAAGACAAGATTGCCCCGTATATCTCCTTTTACGGTGTTGAGCAATAGTCTCTCAAGATACAACAACAACTTAACAAATGAGCAAAGGAAACTCAAGTGTTACTCTTGCAGAACTTTGAGTATAGTAACTTTGCTAGAGAGGAAGAAGAAGATGAACTCTGAAAATTCTGGAGTATTTTCTAAGTGTTGAGTGTTGTTCAATTGAGCCAAATGCCTCAATTTATAGTGTAAGTAGAAGACCCCTCAACTAGCCAACTAATGGCCTTCAATAGCCATGGAATTGCACTCCTCCCTAGGGTTACATTCAGCCAAATAATGGCTGAATTCATGTGCCAAGTAATGGACAATCAATGCTCCAAAACCAGCCCAAAGGATTTTCCAACTTTCCGTCGCAGGATTTTTGAGGCGGTCTGTCCTCGCACTTAAATAGGTGGTCTCCTTCAAGGTATCCTGCTATACCCCACCTTACAAGTGTTAGGAACCATTAAAAATTTCCCCAAACCTAATCTCAATCGGTGAGGATCATTAAAGGTTTTGGAAACTTAACATTCACCCACACTGCAGATAGCACTTATAGTCTATCGCGGAAACGACTTTGGATTTGGTGTTTCTTTATAGAAATCACTATCCGAAGTGCTCATGCTTCCACCAAAGTGATCAACTGAACCTTTACAGTTTAGTTTTCCCATTGAACCTAATTTCATGGGATCTCCAGTCAGTAAGGTTGGGTAACCACTGTATTGGTCTATATACCTTGGGTTATAAACCCATTCCCCTAGACATGCAGAACATCTGATCTTTGGGTAAGCCCTTTGTCAGCGGGTCTGCTATGTTATCCTTTGACTTTATGTAATCAATGGATATTATACCCGTGGTGATTAGCTGCCTAACAGTCTTATGCCTCCGTCGAATATGACAAGACTTGCTTTGTACATAGCATTTTGTGCCCTTCCTAGAGCCGACTGGCTGTCGCAGTGGATCATTACAGAAGGTACGGGTTTATTCCAGCAAGGAACATCCTCTAAGAAGTCGTGAAGTCACTCAGCTTTTTCTCCTGCTTTGTCTAAAGCGATAAACTCGGATTCCATCGTGGATCGGGCGATGCAAGTTTTCTTAGAGGATTTCCAATACATATCCCCACCACCAATTGTAAATACATACCCACTGGTGGACTTGGTGTTCTCTATGTTAGATATCCAGATTGCATCATTGTACCCCTTTAGTACAGTTGGATATCTTGAATAATGCAACCCGTAAGTTAGCGTGTATTTTAGGTATTGAAGTACCAGATTCAACGCCTTCCAATGATCATTACTCGGATTACGGGTAAATCTAGCCAACTTGTTGACTGCATAAGCAATATCAGGTCGGGTGCAGTTTGTTATGTACATCAAACTACCAATCACCTGTGCATATTGCTCCTGGCATATGGGTGCACCACGATTTTATCAAGCTTTTGATTTCTATCCATTGGTGACTTTATAGGCGAACTGTCATGCATCTCAAACTTTCTCAAAACATACTCGATGTAGTGAGACTGAGATAAGACCAGTTCGTCAGACGTCTTAGAGATTTTTATCCCTAAGATGACATCTGCGATACCCATATCCTTCATGTCGAAGCATTGTTTCAACATGTTCTTAATCTCTAGAATTATGCTAGGACAGCTCCCTGTGATCAACATATCATATACATACAGGCATATCATAACAAATGAGTCAGAGTTACCTTTCATGTAGACACATTTGTCACACTCATTAATGGCGAAATCCTTCGATAGTAGAATACTATCAAATTTTTTGTGTCATTGCTTCGGGGCTTGTTTCAGCCCGTATAGAGATTTGACAAGCCGACAGACTTTCTTCTCTTGCCCTTTAACCACATACCCCTCGGGTTGGTCCATATAAATTTCTTCTTCCAAATCACCATTTAGGAAGGTTGTCTTGACATCCATTTGATGTATCTCAAAGTCATGCAATGCTGCAATCGTGATGAATACTCATATGGACGTCATCCTAGACACCGGGGAGTACGTGTCAAAGTAGTCAAGGCCTTCCTTTTGCCGATAACCCTTGACTACCAACCTGGCCTTGTACTTATCGATAGACCCATCTGCTTTATACTTCCGTTTGAGTATCCACTTACAACCCAATGATTTATTTCCCGGAGGAAGATCAACCAACTCCCAAATATGGTTATGCAGAATGGAGCCTATTTCACTCTCAATAGCTTCTTTTCAGAGCGGTGCCTCTGGAGTTGACAATGCTTCAGGAATTGTCCTTGGTTCATCATCAACCATATAAGCTACAAAGTCAGGAGCGAAGGATTTATCCTTTCTGGCCCTTTTACTCCGCCTTAGTTCCATCTCTGGAGTTTCCAAGTTCTGAGAATCTGGAACACTAGATTCCGGATATTCAGCCACTTCGAGATCCACTAGATCTGAACCATCTAGATCCGGGCCGTCAACGACTCCCGGTTCCTGAGAGTTTTGTTCATAACTTCGTTTGCGAGAGGTTATGTCTTTTTCCTTTCTAGGAAAGGTATCTTCAAAGAATTGAGCATTTCTTGATTCCATGATTGTACCCCCGTGGATAACTGGAATATCTGACTTATGCACTAAGAAGCGATAAACACTACTGTTATTTGCATATCCGATGAATATGCAATCTACAGTCTTAGGCCCAATCTTGACCTGTTTTGGCTTGGGAACTTCAACCTTTGCCAAACAACCCTATCCCTTTAAATATTTATAGGTGGGTTTCTTTCCTTTCCATGATTCATATGGAGTTTTGTCCTTACCCTTATGTGGGACTCTGTTAAGAATCGTATTAGCGATAAGGACAGTTTCTCCCTACATGTTTTGGGGAAGACCGGAATTGATGAGCAAGGCATTCATCATTTTCTTCAATGTGCGGTTCTTACGTTCCGCCACACCGTTCGATTGAGGTGTGTATGGAGTCGTCGTTTGATGAACAATGCATGATTGGGCACAATATTCCTCAAATATCGCTACGTATTCTCCCCCTCTATCGCTACAAATGGATTTAATCTGCATGCTTAGTTAGTTCTCAACTTCTGCTTTGTAACGTCGGAACGCTTCAAAGGCTTCATTCTTACTTTTCAACAAGTAAAGGTAACAATACCTTGTGCTATCATCAATGAATGTCACAAAGTACTTATTCCCCCCTCTAGTTTGTGCAAACTTCAAATCAAATATATTTTTGTGAATAAGTTCTAGCGGAGCGGTATTCCTTTCGACGGATCGAAAAGGAAGCTTTGTGAGTTTTGCCTCTACGCACACCTCACACTTATGTTGAGGGTTTACGTCGATAGACGACAACAACTATAACTTTACCAACCTTTGGATGGACTTGTAGTTAACATGCCTTAATCTATAATGCCATAAATTAGAGGACTCAAGCAAGTAAGAAGAAGATGATTCAATATTAATGCTTGTGTGTAATACAGACATGGTGTTAACTTTGAAGAGGCCTTCACAGACGAATCCTATTCCAACAAATGTTTCATTCTTAGTGACTACAAATTTATTGGACTCAAACACTAGCCTAAAACCAACATTAACTAATAAAGGACCTGAAATTAAATTTCTTCTAATCTCAGGAACATGCAACACTTCCTTCAGAGTGAGCTCATTTTCCAGAAGTCATCTTCAGAACTACCTTTCCTACCCCATCACGTCAAATGAAGCGTTGTTGCCCATGAACATCTTCTTGTTTGTAACCGGTGTATAAGTGGAGAAGGCATCTCTGTTGGAATAGATGTGTCTTGTAGCACCTGTGTCCATCCACCATTTCATAGGATTCTCAACCAGGTTTGCTTCTAGCACCACCGTTGAGAACTCCTCAATCATGTCATCCAGAAACTGGTATTTGACGACGTTAACCTGTGCCTTGCCCTTATCCTTGGCCTTCTCTTGTTTCTCAGTCTTGAGATTGCGACAGTCCTTGATCATGTGACCAGGTTTCCCACAGTGGTGACAGTTTCCTTTGAACTTCTCCACTGCTTGGGTCTTGCCGTCTTTCTAGAACTTGCGCTTCTTGCTTGTGTTTCCTTTGGCCTCAGCCAGATTTGCCTTTGCCTCAGCGAGTTATTTACCCCTAGGCAAGGCCTTCTTATTATCTTCCTGAATTTGGAGTTTGATAATAAGTTCTTGAAATGTCACCTCCTTTGTCTTGAGTTTTAAGTAACTCATAAACTCATTCCATGAAGGATGTAACTTTTCAATCAGTGATGCAACCAAAAACTGCTCATTTGGTTTCATTCCTTCCAAATCCAGTTGATGTAGAATCATTTGGAATTCCTGAATTTGGGACATCAATGTTTTACCATCCACCATTTGAAATTTTAGAAATTTCCAAACGATGAATTTCTTAGAACCTGTATCTTGTGCGTTGTACTTCTTTTGCAGCTTCTCCCACAACTCTTTGACAGTGCCAACGGTGCAATACACCGTGTAGAGAGGGTCTGATAAACAGTTCAATATGTAATTCTTACACATGAAATCACTATAACTCCATGCATCAAGAACTATCTTCATGCCATTAATGACATGGATACCTAGGCCCCCTTCACCCGTTTCAGAAGGTGAAGGGTCCATTTCATCTCCAGCTTGTGGAGGATCTTCTGTTAGGAAACGTGTCATTCCCATAACAGTCAGATAGAATAGCATCTTTTGTTGTCATCTCTTAAAGTTTGACCCCATGAACTTTTCAGGGCGTTCATGGTGAAATCCAGCGGGTGGAGGAATGACAACATTCCCTTGAGCGACAGTAAAGGCGTTGGATGAGCCTTGAGCAACCGAAAGGCATTAGGAGTGCCTTGAGCAGTGGGGAAGGCAAAGGGATTGCCTTGAGCAGCAACAACAGAATCAGAAGCAGTTTGATTTATGCTAGTCATCTTTCTAACTTACTTACCGGGCAATCTTGTCTTAAAATTGTTGGGATACAATTGTTGTAGGGAATGGGAAGTAAGTAACTATTACAATGATAGAAAGGATAAACAAACTATTACAATAAAATTGGAAATCAAAACCTTAACAAACTGTTTATGTGATTTGCTAAGTCGAGTGATGGCACTATGTCTTTAAGACAAGATTGCCCTGTATATCTCCTTTTACGGTGTTGAGCAATAGTCTCCCAAGATACAACAACAACTTAACAAATGAGCAAAGGAAACTCAAGTGTTACTCTTGCAGAACTTAGAGTATAGTAACTTTGCTAGAGAGGAAGAAGAAGATGAACACTGAAAATTCTGGAGTATTTTCTAAGTGTTGAGTGTTGTTCAATTGAGCCAAATGCCTCAATTTATAGTGTAAGTAGAAGACCCCTCAACTAGCCAACTAATGGCCTTCAATATCTATGGAATTGCACTCCCCCCCTAGGGGTTACATTCAGCCAAATAATGGCTGAATTCATGTGCCAAGTAATGGAGAATCAATGCTCTAAAACCAGCCCAAAAGATTTTTCCAACTTTCCGTCGCAGCTTTCTGCCTTCGAAGCGCCGCGGCTCCAGTGACTGACCAACCAATTTGCGCCGTGGCTCCGACTGTGTGGCGCCGCGGCCCTTCACAGCTCCGCGGCGATTTTCGACTCGTTTCATTTTACACTTTGTACACTTCTTCCTTCGTTTACCAACGTGGAATACTTTGTCATTTGGCCAATAACCGTCCATAATTCTATGTCTCAAATGTATTACATACGTACCAATATCTCTTTCACTAATGAAATTTGCAATATTTGGCACTACGTGTGCACTTGTGTGGAAACGACGTTTTCGACGTGCGGGCCCCAATTGTTCGAGCTATAAATTAATAGGATATACTTAATTCCACATTTAGTAAATTTCCAACAATATGTATCCCAAATTTGGTGGGTTCGAAATAACAGGGCATCATGCGGAAGATTACAATTGTTAACCTTGAATGACGATAAATCAGACGACAAAGGAAAAAACTATAAAAATACTTTATTATATGATATGGATTTTTCATATGTAGGTCAAAAAAAGAGTTTCGTTTATATTAATTTTTCATATGTAGGTCAAGTGTAGAGATGAAAATATTAGTCTCTACAAAAAACGACTAATATTAGTCTCTAAGAAAAGTATAAATTTTCATATTTAAAGAATTTCGTTTATATTAGCTTTTCATATGTAGGTCAATTGTAGAGAGGAAAATCTCCCCGTAAATAAAATTCTTTAAATAACTACATTGTGGATGTTCTTCTGTGTTGTATTGAAGAAAATAACTCCTATTTATAGAAGTCTGAAACTTCACTTCCAAGAAAATGATAAATATGATAGAATCTTTTTCCACAAAGAAAATCTTTTCCACCAAGAAAATCTTTGTGAAGTAAAACACAATTATGGTAAAATTCAAATAAGGTAGGAAATTCATGGCAAATCCAACAAAATTGACCCAAGTAGAAAATTTTAAAACTTGATAAGAGTTGAATAAGTTGAATTATGACTCATAATTTAGCTCATTTTGACTAAACCCGCTTCAGGCCAAGTAATTTTTGAATGAGTTAATAACCACAAAATTGCACGGTTTTCCCCTTCGAATGGGTTGGTCTTTAATTTTTTTTCTCTCAACTAGAGCTTATACCTAGCGAGGCATAATTTTTTTAAAGAGATCTTGCACAATTTGTGCCAAATCCTTAAAGACTTATGCCCCGCTAGACCAACCCAAATAGGGGGAAAAGTACAAGCGAAAAATTAAAGACCAACCCAAATAGGGGGAAAAGTATAAATGATTTGTTAATGTTAAATATACACTTACCATAAGTAGTGTATATCACGGTTTTATAGCTATATTGTACCCGTGATGTACAGTTACCATAATTAGTGTATATCACGGTTTTGTAGCTATATTGTACCCGTGATATACAGTTACCATAATTAGTGTATATCACGGTTTTGTGGCTGATTTGTAGTGTAAATAATTATATTAATTAGTATTGTACACTTACCATAATTATAGGATTATTGTACTACTAGAATAAGGTTTTGAGAGTAGAATAGGAATATGATTTTTCTATTATGGAAAATTGTAAATTGTATATATACTCTTTCATTAATGAAAATAATCAAGGGATTATTTCTTTCATGGTATCAGAAGTCTAGGTCCAAATTACTTTCGCTCTTCTCCAACTTTGCTCTCGGTTTTTGTGCCCCTTACTTGGCCAAAACTGCATCGGAATTCGTGCCCTCCTTCTCAGATTTCGTGACAAAATTTACCTCATCTCTTCCCAAATTTCCTTCCCAATTCCTTCGTTCTTTCGTTATTTCTAAGAACGTGTTTCATCCTGCCCTTACAGTTTCCAACATAAAAAATAACATCCCTATTGTTCTTGAGATGGAAAACGTCCAATATACGACGTGGGCGGAGTTGTTCAAAATTCACGCCATCTCACATCAAGTTCTCCATCACATAATTCCTCCCGCTACTCCTACTCCCGCAAAGGATCCTTAGTTATGGATTACTCTTGATGCTACCGTCCTTTAGTAGATTTATTCTACTATTTCCACCGACCTTCTACATATGATTATTGAGTCGGACACTACGGCTATGGCTACATGGAATAGATTGCGTGATATATTCCAAGATAACTAACATTCTCACGTTGTCACCCTTGAGCAAGAATTTTCCCAAGTTCGCATGGAGTATTTCCCAATCGTTTCAGCTTATTGTAAACGGCTCAAGGAGTTGGCGGACCAACTCCATAATGTTGGAGCACCTGTTACTAATAATCGTCTTGTTCTTCAAATGGTTGCAGGCCTATAATGGCGTGGGGACTCTCCTTCGTCAAAGTAATCCGCTTCCCCCTTTTTATCAGGCCCGCTCGATGCTCACCTTAGAAAAAGTTGGCTTGGCAAAAAAGGCAGCTACCAGCGCCAGTTCCGTGGCAATGATGACTTCATCCGATAATTCTCATGGTTTTGCTAACACTTCGGGCCAAAACCGCAACAATGGTGGCGGCAAGAAAGGTCAAAACCGTAAAAATAATGGCAAGAATAGAGGCGGCAACAATGGTGGTGGCCGAAACAGTGGTGGTAGCAGCGGCGACTCTCGGGGAAGTGGGCAGCAACATCAAAATTGGGCCCAACAGTGGGCCCATATGCAGTGGAACTGGGCCAGTCCATATTGGCCATATAATGGCTATTTTCCGAACCCTTACGCAGGAAATTGGGCCCAATTTCTCGGGTCCAGTCTAGGCAAACAAGCAGTTTTATGGGCCGGGGCAGCAGGCAGGTGTGCTTGGGCCTCCGTAGGCATTTTAGGCAATGAGCCCCACACCGACTTCGACAGATATTGAGGCCGCAATGCATACGCTTGGATTAAATCCCCCAAACCCGAATTGGTATATGGACACCGGCGCCACGCCACACATGACGTCCGACCAAGGTACTCTCTCGTCTTATTCCAAGTTGAGCAACAATCATAACATAATTGTTGGTAATGGCAAATCAATTCCAATTCGTGGTTATGGTCATAATACGTTGTCTCTTCCACATCCACCTCTTGTCTTGAAAATACCCTTCATGCTCGTAAATTAATTAAAAATTTGGTGTCTGTCTGTAAATTCACCACTGATAATTCTGTTTCTGTTGTTTTTTATCCTTTTAGGTTTTCTGTGAAGGATTTCAAGACGGGGATTCCTCTCATGAGATGTGATAGTAGGGGAGCTTTTTATCCTATCACGCCCGCATCCGGTCTCTCAAGTCAAGCTTTGTCGTCTACTTTTGCAGCTCTAGCTCCTTCCTTGTGGCATGCACGTTTGGGTCACCCTAGGTCACCTATTGTTTCTTCCTTGCATAAAAATAATTTTATCTCTTGTAAGGATATGAGTCGTACTCCACTTTGTCAATCATGTCCTTTAGGAAAACATGTTAGATTACCATTTATAGCCTCTACTTCTCGTACTTTAATGTCATTTGATATTATTTATAGTGATTTATGGACCTCTCCCGTTTTAAGTTTTGTGGATCGTTATTATGTTCTATTTTTGGATGATTATTCTAATTTTTTATGGACTTTTCCGTTAGCGAATCAAGTTTTTTCCACCTTCTTAAAATTTAGAGCATTCGTCCGTACCCAATTCGAAAGCGAAATAAAGAACATTCAATGTGATAATGGCAAGGAATATGATAATGGGATGTTTTGAAATTTTTGTGCAATTAATGGCAATATTTTTCATTTTTGTTGTCTTCATACGTCTTCACAAAATGGGAAAGGCGAACGAAAAAATCGTACCATTAATAATATTGTCCGAACTTTATTGGTCCATGCTTCTGTACCCCCTACTTTTTGGCATCACGCTTTACAAATGGCTACTTATCTTCTTAACATACTTCCTACCAAAGATTTGGTATATTCCTCCCCTCTTCAAATCTTATATAATAAGACGCATTCGTATTCACATCTTAGGGTCTTTGGGTGCTTATGTTATCCGCTCTTTCCGTCAACTACAATTAACAAACTTCAAGTCCGTTCTACTCTTTGTATGTTTTTGGGTTATCCCTCTATTCATCGCGGTTAAAAGTGTTTTGATTTATCGTCCAATAAAATCATCATTAGCCGCCACATTTTTTTCGATGAAACCCAATTTTCGTTTGCAAAGGTAAATAGTCCGGGCCTAGTTCGTATAATTTTTTAGATGACGATGTCTCCCCTTATATTATCCACCATTTATCGGACATGTCCCGCACCCAAAATTCGCCAGCGGGCCCACTGCCCACTGGTTCTCCAGTAACGTCATCATCTGCCGTCGTGGGTCCAGCAACTGGGCCGCCTCTCCAGCCCAGTTCTGGCCCAGTCTCGGGTTCTGCCATCAGTTCCAGTTACCGTGTTGGGCCAGCAAGCCCACTGCCTGCTGGCCAGTCCGTCACATGTCACGATATTTCCCAAAATTCACCCAATTCTCCCCCAAGTCTTAGACCGATCACTCGTAGTCAACGGGGTATTTTAAACCGAAAAGACATTTTAATTTAAATTCTAATGTTCTTAAATTCTCTATACCCCATAACCCAGTGTCCGCATTAAATGACCCGAATTAGAAATTGACTATGACCGACGAATATGATGCTCTTATTGCAAATAAGACGTGGGAGTTGGTACCCCGTCCTTCTGGTGTTAATATTATTCGGTCTATGTGGATTTTTACTCATAAGGATAATTCTGACGGTTCGTTCGCGAGGCATAAAACTTGACTTGTAGGTGATGGTAAGACTCAACAGGTTGGTGTGGATTGTGGTGAGACGTTTAGTCCAATGGTCAAATCGACTACCATTCGCACTGTTCTCAGTCTGGCTCTTTCCAAAGCTTAGCCCATTCATTAGTTAGATGTGAAGAATGCTTTCTTACATGGTGATCTTAAGGAGACCGTTTATATGCATCAGTCTTTGGGTTTTCGAGACCCCAAATATCCTCATCATGTCTATTTGTTGAAGAAGTCCTTGTATGGGCTTAAGCAGGCCCCATGGGCTTGGTATAAGAGATTTGCAGACTATGTTTCGTCTATTGTGTTTTCGCACAGCATGTCTGATAATTCATTGTTCATATATCGTCGTGGTTCTTCCCTGGCTTATATTTTATTATACGTGGATGATATTATCTTGACTACCTCCACTGATGCTTTGTGCAAGTCTATCATGGCCATGCTCGGTTCTGAGTTTGCTATGAAAGACTTGGAGCCCTTGAGTTACTTTTTGGGGATTGTTGTTTCTCGTCATGCAAGTGAATTGTTCTTATCCCAACGAAAGTATGCAACTGAGATTATTGAGCGTGCTGGCATGTCCTTATGCAAGTCTACTTCCACCCCCTCGATACTAAGCCCAAGCTGGGTGCTGCGGCTGGCTCACCTTACGAGGATCCGACTCGTTATCGCAGTCTTGCAGGGGCTATTCAGTATCTTACTTTTACGAGACCAGATATTACGTATGCCGTACAGCATGTGTGTTTGTTTATGCATGATCCCAGGGTTGAACACAGGAAAGCGCTCAAACGCATTATTCGATACATCCAGGGAACACTTGACTATGGCTTACATTTATATCCGTCATCGACATCTACACTTGTTTTGTATACAGATGTTGATTGGGGTGGTTGTCCAGATACCAGACGTTTCACGTCCGGCTATTGTATGATTCTTGGTAATAACTTGATATCATAGTATGCGGAGCGTCAGTCTACATTGTCACACTCTAGTGCAGAGGTCGAGTATCCAAGGGTGGCTAATGTGGTCTTTGAATCATGTTGGTTATGTAATCTTCTGTTAGAGCTTCATTGTCCTATTCAGAAAGTTACCTTGGTTTATTGTGATATTGTTAGTGCCATCTACCTTTCTGGTAATCTTGTTCAACACCAGCGCACTAAACACATCGAGATGGATATCCACTTTGTTCGCGAAAAAAGTAGCTCGTGGACAAGTACGCGTTTGTCATGTTCCTTCCAGGTATCAAATTGCAGACATCTTTACCAAAGATCTTCCATCGGTCCTTATTGAAGATTTTAGGGACAGTCTCAACATACGAAGACCGTCCGCTATGACTGCGGGTGTGTGTTAAATATACACGTGATATACACTTTACCATAAGTAGTGTATATCACGATTTTGTAGCTATATTGTACCCGTGATATACACTTACCATAATTAGTGTATATCACGATTTTGTGGCTGATTTGTAGTGTAAATAATTGTATTAATTATTATTGTACACTTATCATAATTATAGGATTCTTGTACTAATAGAATAGAGTTTTGGGAGTAGAATAGGAATAAGATTTTTCTATTATGAAAAATTATAAATTGTATATATACTTTTTCATTAATAAAAATAATTAATGCATTATTTCTTTCAGTTAATGACCCATTTATTTATTAATTCAATTTATTTTAAACCGTCCAAATAAACCAACACACTAATTAAAGAAAAAGGCATCTGAACAATAAATGTGAAAGTAGACAAGACGGTGGGACTATCGTTCTCACATTCAGAGTGATTGTCAAAACTGAACCTTTACAGAAAAAAACAATTTCGTTATTGTCCAAAGCTAAAGTTAAACGATTAAAAGAAAACTACAAATTCAGATTATTATTTTGTATCCAAATCTATGTTCCGTCTCTATCAGAATAACGTTTCTAAGAGTACTTATTCCAAGTTATGACTTTTATAAAATATAATCGTCAAGATTTAGCAACTTTTTTCTTTTCTTTTGATGCAATTACTTCGTAGGTGTTATTGCGTAATTAGGACTTTTGACAAGGAAATTCAAAAAGGTAAAAAGAATGCCTCTAACAATACGCAAAAATGGGCTAAACATTAAGCCCTTTGACCTTATATACAATTCTCAGACACCCCCATAGTTCAACCCATTGTTGTAGATGTCAAACTTAACCCATAAAATCATAACTTCCCAAGAGTTGATATCTAACCCAAATTGATCCATGAAAAATCTATCACAATATGTTCAAAAAATTTATTTTTTTATTTGATATGTTATCTATCACCATAATAAAAAAAAAATAGTAATTTATTAGGTACTAAAAAATTATAAAAAAACAAATGAAGCAATTAAAGCTTAGTAAGGATTGAGCGGGTTAAATTTTAACCTGCTTTTTAACCCATTTCAACACAATTCATTGCAGCCCAAGCAACATTTGGACGGGTAAATAACCCGCCCATTTATTAACTCAATCAATTTTGACCCGTCCAAATTCAACCCAACTTGCCCATTTGACACCCCTAGTTACAGTGGTTGATTCAGATAGATTAAAAGAGCAGTTTAGTACACTGAGCCGTAAGGTTTTTCTATATGCGGGTTCAGCCGTACCACATTAAGTTCTATATACGTCATCTATCTTATATTTTTGTAAAAGGTTATTCCTGCCACTTGAAATCGTAAATGACGACAACTTTAGCATAGTATAATAAAGGGTAAAATTAACTTTTTCCCCACATATTAGAGGAATAAATTTGACCGTCTTCCCTTTTTCAAATGAGTACAATGCTAAGTTCATTTGAGGGTTTTACTTTTTTCATTTGTAACCTCTTGATTACAAAGCAGAAATTGAGAGTAATGAAAAATAGTCATTATTTGATTGATCGTACCTACAGATTGGGTTTTTCCTATATACACTCAATCATTTTTGACAAAGATAATTGAAGCTTTATATGACTATATCACATGATGATTTTTGGAATGTATGTAGGGTATCCCAGGGATTATGAAATAGAGGTAGAAAACAAGAGTAAGATATAAAGTCAGATTTTTGACATGACAGAAAAAGCATAAGATTTATGAAGGAAACAAACAACTGACTATTAATATGACGCTATTTTTGGACTATCAATAAATTAGACGTCAATCACAAACTAATTGAAGTCGACTATATCAACTCTTTGTATATGTTGCTCTCAATTTCTGCTCTGTAACTGAGACTCATTCGAAGGTAACAAAGTGATTAGGACATGCTAACAGATGTAGTGAAACATAGTGAAAGCAATAAGGTGACTTAAAATACTCGAGACAGACGATAAAACGTCCGCAAACTTGAACAGGAGCATGGCCATTGCGTTGGATAAAACAGAATAATTGCAAGGTTATGTGTTACGGTGCTTTGGTTGTGCATCGCATAGCAACCAGAAAAGATCCATGTGAATTTTACTCACCTGTTGAAGCTTTAGGAAAATATTGAAGGACAATAAAGAATTCCTGTTAAAACCAGTCTTACATTGTGCTATTATGGGGTCACAACAGTTGGAAATAGAGAGAAGGAAAATAATCTAGGTACCTCTTTATAGTATGAGATTATATTACCAAAGATAACTGGTAAAATTACATCTGTAGTTTATTTTATTTTGTATCTGTTATTATTTTTCTTGCATGAACAGGAACTAAACAACAACATACCCAGTGAAATCCCACAACGTGGGGTCTGGGGGAGGGTAGAGTGTACGCAGACCTTACCTCTACTTACATCTACCCGGTAGAGCGGTTGTTTCCGAAAGACTCTCGGCTCAAGACAAAACATAGGTACAAGCAAAGCAAGAGAAACGGTCAGACCCGGACAAGAAATTTAAAGCAGTATGAAAATGATGGTAACAAATGAGAATAAGTCATGATAGTACAATCTGAAAAAAGAAACAGTAACTAACGCAAGTAAATAGGATAAACAAAGTACACTAAAGAACACAAAAAGGACACATAGCAGCAAAAATCAAACAACAGGGGACTATAAAGCAATACTGCGCCTACTAGTATGATAGGCTAAGCAAGCCTACAATAATAACACTACAATTATCAGTTTGTAAGCGTAAGCAGGACTACGCTCAACTACTTACTACCCTTCTACCCTAATCATGTCCTCCACAACCCCCTATAATAAATTGAGCCCATAATAAACTTCCACCAGCCTAAATTGATAGAGCTTAATTGGCCAATCTACAAAAAGACCTTGAACTTGAAGTATTAATTAACTTTCTGGTCCTCCTTCACAAAGAGGTTCTGAAATCCAATTTATGCTCAAAAAGTCACTGCAAGAACTAGGATTTTCTTTTTGGCAACTAAAAACAGCCACAAAGTAAAAATATCAGGCAACCTGAGGGTCACAGAATAGTCCCGTCCCTAAAACTTATTCGCTGCGACCACTTTAAGTCACCTCCCATGGTGACATTAGCTGCCACAAATAATGAACAAAGTCACCACAAGACTTACCCAAAAAAGATGTTCAGAAGAGGTCACCACTAATAAGTGGCCATTCGCAAGACTACTACTTTTACAAAAAATGTATCCAGAATTCTAGATTTGACATCATTTTCACTTACAGTTTAATATGAAGCCGCAAGAGGGTCAAGGGGGAGGAGAAATATAGTCTTTCATACAAGAAAGAAGACTGGGAGAAACAACTGCTGACGAATTTACATGTACAGTTGTTTGTATTCCCAGTGAGAATGAAGTCGCTTTGGCGAAATTAATGAATAATAAGCCGCTTCTGTGAGGAAACTCACTTGATTCACTGAGAGCACAACTTACTCCGACTTGTGCTTTGGCTTGAAAAATCAACCTTAACAGATGAAAACAACAGTTTCAGTAAAGCAGAAGGTAAATATTCATAAATAAAAGCGAAGAGGAAGTACAGATATGCCCAGCCTATCAGGTAAGATCACCATTCACAAAGTTGATGAGATTAAGCTAACATAATTAATATCCATTCTCTAAGTTGGCAGGTAATAAACATTTCATGATGCTTCAATGTAAGCTACTGTTTCATAAATGAAGGCACTAGCAAGGTATCACATTGTATGTGATGAAGTATTGTTAAAATTTTACTAGTTTTCTAACAGCTAGGCCCACCAAAATGCGAAAGAAAAGAGAACTTGGCAAAATAAAGCATATGTAATTGCTACTTCATATATTCTGTCTAGTTTAAGCAAAGAGGAAACTTGACAAAATATATTATATGTACCCGGTACATTATATGCTATTTTTTATGAACCGAGATATGTCTTGACCAACCCTTTGGGCCAAGCGCAGCCTATGAAACTGGGGAATGATGGGGCCGTCCCTTCTAGACTTGGTAGATCATACATTTTGCTAAGTCAAAACTTGACTAAATAGATGACATACAAATTTACATATACTATAGACTTGAGATTAGATCTCACTTGCTTGAATGTCTAAATACCATCAGGGATTATTGATGACTAAAGAATGCAAATGCTGTGCACAAGCATATGAAGCACTACGCCGACATTTTAGAGTCTATTCTTAATCATTATTAGAATCATATGTGTCCTATAGAAAATTCTAAGGAAGAAGTATCAATGTATTGGCCCTAAATTAGGGGATTAACCTGCTGCACCCTTTCTTTCCATGGAACATGCTAATTCTGATCAAGCATTTAAGATATAACTAATAAGGTCGAAGGAAGATGATACTGATGCCATAAGATAAGAATACGCATCAATACTGTTTTATCTTTATCATAATATACTTTATTTGGACAAAAAGAGACTTATAAATTCTGTATCATCTTCCTTTGTATGATTCTCCAGTAATTAATTTGAACTAAAAGAAGCCACTTGGTAACAGACTCTGCAATGAGGGTCAAACATTAACCATAACCAAGCAGCCTTTTCTTTTCCGGTGAACTTCCACATTACCCCTTTTCCTACTTAAGTTGGACCCCATTCTCAGACCCCAAGTATCATCAATCACTGCAACTGAATGTCATTGTACTCTCAACCACTAGCTAGAATTTTTGGATCACACTGCTCAGCTGATTAAAGCCATACTTCTTGTGTGGATGAAGAAAACACTTTCAAATTACTCATATAATTTAAATATCTTCATATGCAAATGACAACATTTTAATTGAAGCATCCGGTACAAACATTTGAACTCCTAAACTCCAAAATATAAAACTAATTGGCCTTTTTTTTTTCATAAAAGAAACCCCAGAAGGGCAAAGAAGCTGAGAACATTACTACCCAAATTTATAGATTCTGCCAGCACATCCAGTACCAACATCAAGTTCCATGAAATATTTCTTTTTTGAGTTAAAGGTAACCAATTATATTAAAAATAAAAGGTGCTATGTTTAGAACTTTACATACAGCAATAAGTATAAGGGGCCCCTGTTCAAAAAACTATAAACTTATACATTGTCTCTCTCTCTCTCTCTCTCTCTCTCTCTAGGGAGTTTGTTTTCTATTACGTCCTCTTTATCATGTACATTGACATATCCGAAGTAAAAATTAGTCCTTAAACACCAAAGGAGGCAAGGAGCTACATAGCTATGAACTCAGTAATTATAAACATAGTACGCATAACCTGAAATTCGTATAAAAATAACTATACAAGCGTTGAACTTGTTTATCACGTCAGTACTATAGAAATCATACAATCATCAAAATCTTAAAAGCAATGAGAGGTGGTATGTGTTGCATGTAGAATTAAGCAGGGGCAATGATGTAGTTGCTAAGGTACACTGGTGGAGCTACAAAAGTGGTGTTGGTTCCACTACTTGGTAGTGCAAACAGCATCATCATGGTTGACCATCATATCAATTTAAGAAATTCGGATTTCCAAAAGGCTTTTTCTTTCAATATAACAAATGTTTCATTCTCTAGGATTATCTGAACATGCCAAGTTGTTGACAAACCCAATGGCAAAGCCGAGGGAGGGAACGGGCACTCGGAAGGGATAGTCCCTAAGCACTTTGGCAAATCTCAAAATTGCTATCAAATTACTTAGTGCTTTTAAATTAGACCAAGTTCAAGAATTTATTGTTTCACCAATCCTTAAACATGACAGTTTTTCTCCTAAAAGTCAACAACACTGTCAAACCAGAGAAGGAATAAAAGAATGATACCTCAGTAAATCTTTGACCTGCTTGCCTTCATTGATCATTACTCATTAGGCCTGCTTAAGCTAGATTTGATAGATATTTATTTTGAAACAACTTGCTAGTTTTATTAACCTGGTTACTAACAACCTTTAGCTACAGGCGTTCAAATGAGACCGAAAAACCAATCCGAACCGGTAAACCGAGTCAAACCGACTTAATAAACCGAAAACCAACTCGGTTTGGTTTTAAATCTTAAAAAAACGATAACATTTTGGTTTGGTGTTAAACCAAAAATAATCCAAACCAAACCAAACCGATATGTATATACATTTTTACAATATATATATATATATATATATTCTTCAAAATTTTGGGTCATTCCAAGTCCAATACAAATTCAAATTGGGGAAAAAAAGTTACAGTACACCATTTTAAAATATTTACAATTTCTTAGCAGAATTACTTAGTTTACATTCCTTGCACCCATATCTCCGTCACAAACCCAGTGAGGAATAAGGTTACCTTAATAATTTAGTTTTGGACTCTAACAACCGTGATCCCTAATTTCATGCTCAACATAGATTTAGTTTTGGACTCATTCTTTCAAAGAAAGGTTTTGCCCAGTAACATAAACGATAATTTTATTGGTAATGGAAATTTAACATTTTTCTCTCTTCTACCAACCTTCCCTCTTTAATTATATAGTATATGTTTTCCCTATTGTTATATTATACTCATAATATTATTAGTATAATTGATAATATATATTATTATACTCATAATATTACGGGTATAATTAGTAAATATATTATAATATTCATAAATATATATAATTGGTACTAATATATATTATTATACTCATAATATTACCAATATAATTATTAAATTATACTCATACTATTACTAGTATAATTGGTAATATATATCATCATCCGCTTCATTTACTCTCACACAATCAATATACCCATAGCCATAAGCCTATACTTGAATAAAGTTAATGAATTAACCAAGAAGATTCTTAGATTTGAATGGATCATGGTCAAATCCGTATTTAGTTACCTTTTAATTCAAAGATTCTTTGTATTATAAAATATATTTTTAAACCATCAAAAACCGAACCAACCCGATACAACCGAAACCGATAGAATTTATACTATAATGGTTTGGTTTGTTTGAATATTAAAAAACCCGACTTAATTGGTTTGGTTTGGTTTGGTTTTAACCCAAAACCGAGTCAAACCGGACCATGAACACCCCTACCTTTAGCAGCCTTTTATAGAAGACAGAATGCCTGTCCCAAGACCCACCACCGGACCCCCTAGAAAACCCTGCAACACCCCTTAGCAATAAGGAATAGCTATCAAAAAGCATACTCTTAAAAAAATAGCAATCAAAAAGATCAGCAAAGGGAATTGTTGATTAGGATAACACGCAATTTTTTAAGTTCAACTTCAACTTGTGATCTTTCAACAAGCATTTCAGGCTTTAGATTTTTGTATCAATATAGCAGGTTTATTTTTGCCTTAGATGTGAATCTTTGTTGTCCACAATTTAGTATACTATTAAATCAATTTCTAATTTCACAGTCCAGTAATCTTGCAAAAATAGAACATCCACCTTCAAACTAACATTGGAGTATGTAGAACAACACAGACAGAGAATAGATTATTCAACCTTTATTGCTTCATTATCAGGCAAAGGAAACATCCCTTAATTTAAACTACTTTGACAATTAATCCTCTTCAATCATGCTATATTACGACTCTTAATATAACCCTTTCTGTCAACTACATTCCTGGAAAAAATCGTATGAAAAAAATAAACACGAACTGACATTTCATATTATGCAGCCTGGTGAAATTCTGAGAGAGCAGTATGCAATAGTCCTCCTCTACCATATTCTTGATTAGTATTAATGCAAAGCTCCTTATAAATTTAAGGAACCAACAATATTATTTATTTCTAGCTTTCTAATTCCTACTTTTCTTTCTATTTTGTTCTTGTATTTGCTTCACCAATTCATCACTTCGTAAAGCATTCTTACAGCTTAACACAGTCACTTTTTTTTTATAAGGAAAGCAAGATTGAGCTTGATTCGATCCCAGCTTAACACACAGTCACTAGAAAATGCATTCACACACAACAAAAGGAACACTTTTAATCGACAACTTATCAGAAAAAATAACATATCACATATATGACAACTTAGAAAAGCACATCTAAGCAAGCATAATTAGCTACCTGACTTTCATTTTCCGCAACATTGCTATTTGAAGACTCCCCCTTTTTAACCCACACAAAGCTATTATCCCTCTGCTTCAACATTTTTCGCGGTTCATACCTTCTGGATCTCCCATGACCATACCTCCTATCACTCAATGACAAATCCCCAAGATCTCTCTCAATGTTCATCTTCAAACCGGCATCCGAATCTACCAAAGGTACGTCTTTGCTTTTACCACCGTATGCACGAAATGCGCTTCTCACTCTCACCTTCTCATTAGTTCTTTCTTTCACATCAACTGAAACCTTCTCCTTTTCTGCATTACGTTTTTGTCCTGATTGTTCCGCGCTGTCTGCTTTATCACTCACTTCTCCAACCCTATCACCCATTTTCCTCCTAAACCCAACTCTACATTTCTGTCCTGTGAATTCCTTATCTACCTTGTTTTCTTCTACCATCTCCACCGTGCAAACATTAACCACTTCTTCGACCTCCGTATCACCGTATGCACGAAATGCACCTCTCATTATCACCTTCTCATTAGCTCTTTCTTTCACATCAACTAAAACCTCCTCCTGCTCTGCATAATCTTCTTTTCCTGATTGGTCCACACTATCTACTTTATCGCTTACTTCCCCAACCCTATCACCCGTCTTTCTCCCGCCATTTTTCTTTCCCCTAAACCCAAATCTCAATTTCTCTCCTCCGATTTCCCTATCTACATTGCTTTCTCCTACAACCTTGACCTCCTTATCTCTGTATGCATGAAATGCACCTCTTGTTCTCACCTTCTCATTAGTTCTTTCTTTCATATCAACTGAAACCTCCTCCTTCTCTTCATTATGTTCTTGTCCTGATTGCTCCGCACTGTCTATTTTATTACTAACTTCTCCAACCCTATCACCAATCTTTATCCAGCTATTTGTCTTTCCCCTAAAGCCAACTCTACGTATCTGCCCTGCGATTTCCCTCTCAACCTTGTTTTCTTCTACAACCTCCACCGTCCAAATTGTAGCCACTTCTTCGACCTCCTTATCACCGTACCCACAAAATGTATCTTTCACTCTCACCTTCTCATGAGTTCTTTCTTTCACATCAACTGAAACCTCCTCATTTTCTGCATTACGTTCTTGTCCTGACTGCTCCGCACTGTCTGCTTTATCCCTTACTTTGCCAACCCTATTTTTCTTTCCCCAAAACCCAACTCTGTGTTTCTGCCCCGCGATTTCCCTATCTACCTTGTTTTCTCCTACAACCTCTACAGTGCAAACATTAGCCACTTCTTCAACCTCCTTATTCACAGTAGTCACTTTTTTTACCTCCTTATTCTTGCCATTCCACTGATTTTTACCCTTAGATGATTCTATTCCACTATTTTCCACACTCACCACAGCCACATCAATAGTTGAAACTTTAGCCATACCTTCTTTTCCATCCCTTTCAACCCTAGCTATCCTATTTCTAAAATAGCCCTTTTTCTTGTTTTTTTCACCTTCTTCAACCACTTGAGCAGTGATTTTTACCTCCTTTACCTTGGATTCTTTAGCAATCAAACCCACCTCACGCCAACTTTTACCGCTTTGATGCTTTTGTAGATTTTTACCACTATGGATAGACCCATTTGAAATGTGATTTCGATGTTTTTTATCATTTTGGCCAACTGGGTTTTTTGGGTGTTTTTTTTCCTCTTTTTCTTGCTGCTTTTTTTGTTTTTCTTTAAGCCATCGCTCTTGGAGCTGGGCTATGGAGATGTAATTGGAAGGGATAGAAGGGTACTTTTGGCAATCAGCTTTTTCAGCCATTGAAGATTAAGAAAAACTGTTGAACAATCAACAACAAATGATGGATTGAAAAATGGAATTTTAATGATTTTTTCGAAGGTAGAGGCACAGAAGAAAGCGTGTCTACTCACTTTTTCACCAAACGTGACACCTAAGCACCTCTTTTAAACAAAAGGGATATACTAGCCTTTTTCTTCCTTTCTTATTTCAATTTTAATCCTTGTGATAATCTTTAACGGAAGAGGGAGAAATCAAATAGAATTTCTTCCAACAATTTGATAAGATTCCCTCTCTTCTCTCCTTTTACACTCTCTCTGTTTGCACCGTGACTAGATAATTCCCCTCTCATTTCCCAACCTTTCTTCAACCCATTTTGGGTAGTTACTGTGCAGCCTATAGTAGTTATTTGATTAGCTTTTGGCTTTGGATTATTTACCTGATTTTAGGCGTAATTAGCATCTGTTTCTGATTGCTACAGTTCATGCTCTACCTTTGATTCTGATCTTGCCTCTCTTTTAGTTCCTGTTCAGTCCTTAACTTTAGTTCTTGTGAAGCCTTTATTTGTAGTTCTTGTGTAGTCCTTATTTTAGTTCTTGTTCAGCCTCTTATGTTTTGGTTCTGCCTGTGTGTGTCCCGGTGCTTTGTATTCCCTTGGTTAGTCGCTTATTGTTTTACTGGCTCTAGTGAACAATGGTAGATTAGGGTTATGTTCTCGATCGAGGACGGGGGCGAGAGTTAAGGGTGGTAAGTGGGGTAAGGGGGTCTTTAGGCTGAGAATAGGGTCTTGAAATATAGAGACTTTAGCGGATAAGTCCATAGAGCTAGTGAAGATTCTTAAGAAGAGAAAGATTAATATATCGTTTGTTCAGGAAATTAAATGGGTAGGAACTAAGGCTAAAGAGGTGGATAGGTATAAGTTGTGGTTCTCAGGACGTTCGAGGTATATAAATGGGGTAGGCATTTTAGTAGAATAGGAGCTGATGGATCAAGTGGTAGAGATTATGAGGGTCAACGATAGGATTATGGCAATTAAGTTGGTCGTTGGAGTGTTCACTTTGAACATTATTAGTGCTTACGGTAACGAACTCGGATGAGGAGGACAAGAAGCTCTTTTGAGAGGATTTTGGACGAGCTGGTGGAAGGTATACCGCTAACGGAGAAGATATTTGTAGAAGGAGATTTCAATGGACACATCGAGTCAACTGTGAGAGGTTATGACGGTGTGCATGACGATTTTGGTTTCGGGGACAAGAACGGGGAAGGAGTCTCACTTTTAGATTTCACTAAAGTTTTTGGGTTGGTGATAGCCAATTCAAGTTTTCCGAAGAAGGAGGAGCACTTGGTAACCTTCCGTAGTTCGGTGTCTAAGACTCAAATAGACTTTTTGCTCCTTAGAAAGATTATAACAATCTTTGTAAAGGTTGTAAGGTTATTCCAAGCAAGAACCTGATGACCCAACATATGATCTTGGTGATGGATTTTGAGATCAAGAAGAAAAAGAGGGTCGCGGATGACCGGCCAAGGATCAAATGGGGGAGTTTGACCATGACTAGTGCCTTGGAGATGAAAAAGAAGTTGATGGCTATGAGGGCTTGGGAAAATAGTATGGATGCGACAAGTATGTGGGATAGGACTGTCAGTTGCATTGGAGAAGTAGCTATAAAGGTATTGGGGGTCTTTAGAGTTAGTCGGGGTGGCCATCGAGGGGATTGGTGGTGAAATGGAGAAGTTCAAGAGAGGGTGGAAGCAAAGAAGGTGGCGTATGCGAAGTTGGTAGAAAGCAATGATGAGGTGGAGAAGTGGACGAATATGGAATTGTATAAGATGGCAAGGAAGGAGGCAAATTTAGCAGTTATGGCGGAAAAAATAAGCCTTTTAAATGCTTGTATGCAGAATTAGATGATAAAGGCAGGGATCAGAAGTTGTATAGACTAGCCAAGGCGATGGAGAGGAGGGCATGAAACCTAAATCAAGTTAAATGCATCAAGGATGAGGACGGCAAAGTCCTGGTGGATGAAGCTCTCATTAGACGAAGATAGCAGTCATACTTTCACAAACTTTTGAATGAAAAAGAGGATGGAGATATAGTGTCGGGGGAGTTGGAGCACTCCGAGAGGCATCGTGATTTTAGGTATTGTAGGTGTAAAAGGGTTGAGGAGGTTAAGGGTGCGGTTCGTATGATGCACAGAGGAAGAACGACAGAGCTTGACGAGATTCCATGAAATTTCATAAGAGCGCATAAAGGGCAAGTTTGGAGTGGCTAACTGGGTTGTTTAATGTCGTTTTTAAGGCGGCGAAAATGTCTGAAGAATGAAGGTGGAGTACGATGATTCCTTTGTATAAAAATAAGGGTGACATTCAGAGTTGCAATAACTATAGGGGTATCAAGCTACTAAGTCACACTATGAAAATTTGAGAGAGTGTGGTGGAGATGAGGGTGATGAGAGGCGTCAATATTTTTGAAAATCAGTTCAAATTCATGTCAGGGCGCTCAATTACATAATCAATCCATCTTGTAAGAAGATCAATGGAGTAGTATAGGGAGAGGAAGAATGACTTACACATGACGTTTATCGACCTAGAAAAGGCATACAACAAAGTCCTAAGAGATGTTCTTTGGAGATGTATGGAGATTAGAGGTATCCCTGTGGCGTACATTCGTGCGATTAAGGACATGTATGAGGGAGCCAAGACCAGGGTTCGGACAGTGAGGGGAGACTCATAGCACTTTCCAATTTTGATGGGGTTGCACCGGAGATCAACTCTTAGCCCTTTTTTATTTGCCTTGGTGATGGATGCATTGACGCGGCAAATCCAATGTGAGGTGTCATTGTGTATGTAATTTGCGGATGACATAGTTCTAATTGACGAAACTCACAACGGAGTTAACGCTAGGCTGGAGGTTTGAAGACAAACCCTAGAGTCTAAAGGGTGAGTCGAACCAAGACAGAGTACTTGGAGTACAAAATCAGTGGTGTAATGCTTGAGCCTAGAGTAGAAGTAAGGCTTGGTACCCAGGCTATCCAAAAGAAAGGAAGTTTCAAGTATCTTGGATCTATTATACAAGAAAATGGAGAGATTGTCAATGATGTCACACATCGTATTGGTGTGTGGTGTATGGTGGATGAAGTGGAGACTTGCTTTAAGAGTTTTATGTGATAAAAAGGTACCGCCGAAACTTCAAGGCAAGTTCTACAAAGTGGTGGTTATACTGACTATGTTTGTGGGGCAGAATGTTGGCTAGTCAAGAACTCTCATGTTCAAAAGATGAAAGTAGCGAAAATGAAGATGTTGCGGTGGATGTGTGGGCATACTAGGAGAGATATGATTAGAAATGATGATATTCGGGATAAAGTGGGGGGTGGCATCGGTGGAAGACAAGATGCGGAAAGCGCGACTGAGGTGGTTCGGACATGTGAATAGGAGATGTTCGGATGCCCCGATGAGGAGGTGTGAGAGGTTGGCTATGGATGGTTTCAGAAGAGGTAAGGTAGACCAAAAAAGTATTGGGGAGAGGTGATTAGACATGACATGACTCAATCTCAGCTTACCTAGGACATGACCGTATATAAGAAATTTTGAAGGATACAAATTAGAGTAGAGGTTAGTAGGTAGTTGAGCATAGTCACACTTATCTTTCCATACTAGTAGTCATAGTATTACTCTGATAGTTTCCTGCCCTTCGATTTCTGCTATTACTTGTTGTTTCTTATCCTTTGACGTCTGTTAATATTTGTTGTTTCTTGTCATTTGACTAATACTTTATTTTTCTGATTTATTCGTTATTTTTCATCTTGCCTTGAATTGCATGTTCTTATGTTGAACGTTTATCGAAAACAGTCTCCCTATCATGGCAGGGGTAAGATTTGCATATATTATATCCTCCACAAATCTTACTTTGTGAAATTTCACTAAGTATGTTGTTGTTATTGAATTTGTTTATGTGATTTTAGTCCAATTATTAAATGTGGTTAAAATGGTAATAAATTATTCAGCGGGGCTAGATGTATAGTCTTATCAGTGCTCGTGTGATTAGGGATGGCAACGGATCGGATCTGGACCGGATCCTACTAGATCCAGATCCAGATCCGGTTTTCATACCTGAATCCAGATCCGGATCCAAATCCGTCGGGTCCATAAAAATCAAATCTAAATCCGGATCCACCGGGTCCACGGATCGGATCTGGATCCACATGTAAAAAAATTTGTCTTGCTAAGATTTTTTTTTAAACTGACAAACGATTTTTACTTGGCTAATAGTTTACTGTGTTTCAATTTTGAAATGTTCATATGAGATATTTTGTTCTTTGTCTCGTTTTGATTGTGAGCTATTAATTGAAAATGTTGGACAATGACAATAGTTGTGGAAAATGCTGACTAGTATTTCCACAATACAGAACTTGCATGTGCTTGAAATCTTCACAAATGAAGTGAATATAATTTTAACTACTTGTATATGGAGATGTTAGTCATTCATTAATATAACATTGATTTTATTATCGAAGTTACCTATTTATTTTTGGGTTTTTGAGTTAACGCGGAGATAAATTAAACTTGTTTTGAAAATTAAACTTGCAAGGATGTGCTTAGCAATTTTAAGAAAATACTTATAAAATTACATTCTAGGTTATGAATATATTTAATAAAAAACGGATCCACGGGTCGGATCTGGACCGGATACGGATCTCAAATACAAGATCCAGATCCAGATCCAGATCCGATCCGTCAGAAATGGATCCGGGTCCGATCCGGATCCGTCGGGTCCATATTTTGAAGATTCATATCTTATAAAACGGATCTGGATCCAACGGATCTGGATCCACCGGATCCGGACCGAATCCAAGATCCATTGCCATCTCTACGTGTGATTGATCACATAAAACAAGAAACGGAAAAGACAAAAAGTAGTAATTCCATGGAAGTTTTATCCTAATTGTTAAGGTTTTATTTGGGAATTGCCAAATTATATAATTAAAAATTCATTATATATTTAAAGTTATTAAAATTTATTATAATATTAATAAAATTTTACACATAAATTTATATTTTGAATCTATAGATGAATTTAGTGTAAATATTTTGAGTCGCCTCCGAGTATATGTCATGTGCAAATACCACCCAAAGTAGAAGCTTCAGATTTTCACTCCATAATAACAATTAATGAAAAACAAATAATTGTAAGGATTCTTTCTCCATAACATCTTTTCTATTGTATAATAACATGAAAGATTAATTTTTTTCCACAAAAGTTCTCTATTGATTTTTTATGAACTAATAAAGAGCCTGGATTATCTGTTTTGGAAAAAAAATATTGAGTAAATTTTTTATTGGATCTTTTTGGCTAGTGCCAACCTGGCAACCTTTTTCACCCAAAAAAAGGGTGTGACACGTAAGCACCTCTTTTAAACAAAAGGGAAATAGCTTTAAAAAAAAGTAGCCTTTTTTTTTATCCTCGAATTATTTTCTTATTTTAGTTTTAGTCCCTAGTTATATTCGATTAAATGGATTTAACCAATTATGCCTTTTCTTTCTTTATCCTTGAGTTATTATCTTATTTCAGTTTTAGTCCCTATAATATTCGATTAAGTGATTTAACCTTTATAGGAGGAGGGTGATTTTAGTCCAATATTAACTGTAGTTAAAATAGTATAATAAATTATTCACTAAAGCTAGATGTGTTGTAACAACCCCAATTTCTCGATACAAACACTAGGGATTTATATAATATATTGATCACAATAACGGGAAGATTACAACTATAAAATGTCAATGAAACTACTAAACAACCAAGAAATAGAATAGTAATCAGAAGGGGGTGAGAGAGAGACTCATAGGAAGAGAATGAGAGCATATAATTCTTCTTCACATTCAGCATAACCGTATTTCTACCTCCAGCCTCCTATTTATCAACTTGAATCCCAAAGATAGCCACATAACCTGGTGTTGGGCTTGTTTGATACTGGCCAGGCCCGTTCATAACAATACTCCTCTCCTCAATAAGAACCAAGTAGAGTAATACTGATATCTTAGTGGTGAACCTCATAATTTTTTTCTTTCCCTTATAATTGAAGTGAAAATGCCGATGTCCACCTGGATCGAAAGGGAACCGAGATGAACCCACTGGTATCCTAGTCATAAATTGGTGTAGCTTATCAATGAAACCAAGATGAACCAGCTAGGAAGTGGCTGCTTCACTTCAATCAGAGTTGAAAAAATACTAAGCAAATCTAGTGCAATCACGGTAAAAACAGAACAGACAAGAACACTACAGTAACCATGATGCAAAACTAATAAATGCTGGAATTTTGCCACCAAAACTTCATGAGTAACCTTAAAATATTCACCTATCAGTAATGTATTATCTGCTCCTGAAAAGGAAGGACCTGGGAATGCAGCATAGGCACAAATAGCAGAGGACCCAACAAACAAGGTGTGATCACCTCCATTATAAGACCTTGCTCGTGGCATCGCTTGAAAATAAAAGTCTGTTAAATAGCCTTCAAATGTATCTGTTGTAAACTTGAGCACACATTTACTGGAATAGTCATGGCCATGGGTAAGTGAGGCACCAGATTAGCACCAGACAATGAAAATAGCAAAACGAGGAGTCCTTTTCTCCTAGGCAATATAGTTTCCGTATTGTCAACACCATTGAATGGGTATCTCGTTCAGCAGTAGAAAAGTGAGTAGCAGATGTAGAATTGACATAGGCCGATGCAGTAACAAATGACAAAGTAAAGGAAACTACACCATTTCCGATCGGGATCCCACACTTTAGTCCTAGGATTAGAATACGGAAATAAGAAAGACTTGATAGCAGATCGCAGCAATACTTTTACCTTAGTGGTCCTTGTATAACCAGTCACATGTTTTACCGTGGAACTGATTCCGGGATCCCATAAGATTTTTCAGTATTTTCTTATGATGACCTGGTCGAGAGACTACGATACATCGGTGTAAAAGATTTCCTTTTTTCTGCCAATAACCATCACTCTTCCAATCATGAAGCTGAAAAGCTCTTTACTAGTTTCATGCAAAACCAAAGTGTGATTCATCTTTAAAGTATCAGCAACCGGAGAAACTTCAGCTACTAGTTTTGCAACTTCATTGCTAAGAATTTCAGAGTCCATGGCAGCTGCTTTCATTCGATTGGCAAGTGCCTGGCGCAAGCTAGAAGCAACCTGAGGGTCTCTTGGAAACGCATCCATTTGCTTCAGGGAAATGACATCAATTATTCTGTCAATACCCCGAGAAGGTTCTGTTATGTGGTACTTAGCCAAAGAAGCCTTCAAAGTCTGATCCTGGCAATCAATTATAATTGTGGCAGCCATTATAACTCTCTTAGACCGTGAACCATGCCCCTTAACAGAAAATAGCAACTCTATAGCTCCTTTACTAAATCCCACGTTTACCATTTCTTCATAGACTTCTTTAACATTATCAATATTCCATTGCCTTGTAAATACATGGAATAAACCTCTCCAAATATCCATCCAACAATTTTTGACATACATGTATATATCAATCATAATAATCCCAAATAAAGCTAAAGATGACTTGCTAGTCATAAGTCTCTGCCCAGTGTCATACCTCTTGTTCAAATGGATGTCAAAATTACTAACATAATCAAGATAAGGACCAAGATCAAAGACAAGATATGACGAAGTTGGCCTTGAAAGATGAACTACACCAAACACAACAAACAAGAGCACATCATATTTGTTGATCAGAATATTTGGCAACTGCTCCGAGTATCGTGCAACAAATGCCTCGAGCACCCCCTGTATTTTCTCCTCCCTACCAAGTTCACTCGATTGAGACAACAAGAAACCATGAAAATTTCGCTCCTGCCCAGCATCAACCCAATTGCAAAAATTCCATAAGGTGGACATAATGAACTTATCAGGATTCAAGTAGCCTGAAGCAGCATGAAATACAGAATTTCTTGCAACTCTAAGGAACATAGTAAGTAAACTAGAGCCAGGATCAAATGGAAACTCTAACCTAAACCTAAAATGAGCAGGTGGAAATAGATGTAAAGTGAAGATAAATGCAACATGACCAAGTCCATGTTGCATATTAAACATGACAAGGTCACCGAAACTAGAAAATGGAGAACCAATCCATAATGGAGATTTCTCTACATTTGCAAGAACCAATTGCAGTATGTCATTTTCAATGGGAACAATTTCCTCTTCCTCATTCTTGTCCATGTCAATTTCTCTATTGGTTACCTTACAAGCAAAGTTCCTTGAATAGTCCTTCTCGTCAATTTTAATTCGCAGTAGTTTATCCACATCACAATTTCTATCAATTAAAACCATTGAGGACGTAAAATCAGTGGGGTTCCAAAAATTACCGATCGGATCGTCTAACACCTCAGAAATGTCTGCAGGTCTTGAGTTGCCATCGTCCAAATCAGAAGCATTCTTCGATTCAGCGACCTCCTCGCGCTTACATTGTTTAAATCAGTTTCCATTGCAGCAGGAAGGACTTCTGGCCGGGCTATAGGTCCGACACTAATGGAGTCAAAACAGGCCAGACTCTCCACCGAACTTGCAAAGCTCCGTTGTTGAAATCGCAAAAGCAATTTCAAGTTACAATGGTAAAGAATGGATATTAGGCATAACTCAATCCAAAAGCTAGCACGGTGAATATTGTTCAAATCAATATAAAAAGTACATGTTCACATTTAATAAAATTATTTGTTGCGAAACAACCAATCGAACCAAATAAGAGCTTCACCATCAAAATAAAACGAAGGAAGAGGGCGCCAATCCTTCTTGGAGAAGCCAATGTAGGAGACTTGGAATGATCCGGTCTGAAGTCTGAACTCAATATTTTAAATCGCTAGTGTTTGTGTCGAGAAATTATAGATTTGGCGGCGGCAATCCGGAAGTGTGGATTTTTCGTGCAGAGCAGTATTTCTCCTGCGTGCCATTAACGCCGGTAATTTCATAGCGAAAATTTAGTGCACTAACGTTTCTTTATTAATATGTCACGTGCAAAACCATTCAAAGTAGAAGCTTCTGATATTCACTCCATTATAAACAATTGAATGGATTCCTTCTCAATAACATAAAAGATTTAACTTTTTTTTTAAAAAATCTCTATTGGATTTTCATGAACTAATATAGAGCCTAGATTATCTATTTCGAAAACAAAGAATTTGAGTAAATTTTGTATTGGATATTTTTTCAACACTTGTACGTATTATAACTATGCGCATAATTCTGAAAGAATGGTTAGTGAACAACGTAACGTAAGACACATTTCTTCCTTTTCATTCTTACACGTTCAACAAGTTGAAAGTTTGAAAGATAATTGCTATGAAAAAGTTTAAATAAAGCTCATTTTTTTCATTAAAGTGTTTGCTGTAGAAAAATTCATGAATAATACCGGAATTATCCTCTGCAGAAGTAAATAATCTGCTTGTCTTTCATGTTTTGTCAATAATTGGACTAAAATCACCCTCTTTGTTTAACTGAAGATTAAATTCGCTTAGTAGAATATCATAGGGACTAAAATTAAAATAAATTAATAAATCAGGGACCAACATTGCTTTTTTCCTGAACAGAATACCTTCTTATTTTTGGTCTCTTTTTGCTTTTTCTTTTTAGATTTTCATTTACTTTAATTATTAAGAAAATTAAAAAAATCTCTATGTATAATTACTCCAACAACTTTGTTTATTTATATACCCTCTTTTCGTTTCACACTATACTATCTTATTAGCGTGGGTCAAAAATGTCATTTTATATTTAGTTGTATATACCCCTCCCCTCTATATTAATTCATGTGAAAATGTACCATTCGACATGGATTTTAAGAATAAAATAATTTTTTAAAAGATTTATGATTTAAAATAAATCATATATTTAGTAGTATATACTCCTTCCCCTCTATTTTAATTCATGTGAAAATGTATGATTCGACACGAATTTTAAGAATAAAATATTTTGTTATAAAATCTATGAGCTAAAATAAGTCGTAGATATTTATATCTTTTTTTTTAATTTCTCACTCGGGGTACGATATCCGCATTGGAGTCTGGATGTATCTGGATTCACACCGGTTAGAGCCCATTTCTGGGGGAAGCGTTCCCTACCAAAAAAAATTCATACCCAAGGCGAGTCCGGATGTATCTGGATTCACATCGGTTAGAGCCCATTTCTGGGGAAGCGCTCCCTACCAAAAAAATTTCATACCCAAGGCTTGAACTCAAGACCTCTGGTTAAGGAAGAAGCAACACATCCATTATACCACATCCTTTGGTGGTGCTATAAATCATCCCTTTGAGGGTCAAATAAAAAGTTTAAAGTTAAATTGTTACTATATATAAAGATGTATCATTTTTTTTATTTGAAATTGACTAAAAGCAAAAAGTGTCACATAAATTGAAACAGATGAAATATCAGATACAAGAGAGGGACAAATTACTTTGATCTCTTTTGTTTTGCAAACGAGATCATACCTTATACCATAGATATGCTAATTAAGATAGATTTTATTAATATTAATCCAGATGATTTATACTAATTATTCAAAAAAACTTAATTGGTTGATATAGTTGATTTTCTGTTATGCAAATTGATGATATAATAGTCAGTCCAATGGCTTCTTCAACGGCTGCAATATCTATAACAAACTTGAGAAAATATCTCCATTTAATTAAACAATTATAAAAAAATAAAAAAATTATGTTGAACGCATTGACACAAAAGATCTCTAATCATATTTCGACTTGTGATGTCATATTAAATCATAAGTTTTAATTTTTTTCAAAATTTCGTATCCACATATATATAGAACATAACCATACATGTCTTCAGATTATAGGATATGGATCATCAAAATTTGGACCCAACGGTTCCGGATCGGACTCGGATCCATTTCTGACGGATCGGATCTAGATCTAGATATTGTATTTGAGATCCGTATCCGGTGCAGATCCGACCCGTGGATCCGTTTTTTATTAAATATATTTATAACCTAGAATGTAATTTTATAAGTATTTTCTTAAAATTGCTAAGAACATCCTTGCAAGTTTAATTCTCAAAACAAGTTTAATTTATCCCCGCGTTAACTCAAAAAATAAAAAATAAAGAGGTAACTTCGATAATAAAACACAATGTTGTATTAGTGAATGACTAACATCTCCATAGACAAGTAGTTAAAATTATATTCACTTCATTTGTGAAGATTCCAAACACATGCAAGTTCTGCATTGTAGAAATACTAGTCAGCATTTTCCACGACTATTGTCATTGTACAACATTTTCAACTAATAGCTCACAATCAAAACGAGTATGAACATTTTAAAATTGAAACACAGTAAACTGTTAGCTAAGTAAAAATCGTTTGTCAGTTCAAAAAAAAATTCTTAGCAAGGCAAAATTTTTTTACATGTGGATCCAGATCCGATCCGTGGACCCGGTGGATCCTATGGATCCGGATTTAGATCTGATTTTTATAGATCCGATGAATTTGGATTCGGATCCAGGTTTGAAGAACGGATCTGGATCTGGATCTAATAGGATCCGGTCCAGATCCGATCAGTTGCCATCCCTAGTTAGTATCCTCCCCATCTTTTAATCTCCTTAAATACCCTTACTATTTCTTACCAGATAACTAAAAATGAGGACCTTTTTGTCATTTCAACCCAAATTCATTTCCCTCCCAAAACTCAATTCCCTCCCGTGCAGCAGTGGACAACAAGCTTACACCTATCAAAAATTAAAGATTTCTTCAAATTGAGTTTGGTATCCAACTGAGGCTAATTAAACTTAGGGATGGCAATTGCCAATATGGGGCAGGGCAAGCCTTGACCCGCTCTTCTCTGCCCGGTTTAGTTATTTTTGAAAAATTTCTGACCCCCAGTTTCACCAAAGCCTGTGCTGCCAAATATCTTCTTAACTACTAGGTTTTTCAACTGTTTCTCTTGTTTCCTCAGATTCATTGACAAGACGATTTGAATTATTTAATTTATTCAGGAACGTGATGCCCTTTCAATTAATTTGTGTGTATTACTGCATCATACACACAAATTGGCTGAGATATGATTATGAGTCATTTTTAATAGTTCGGCTCATTTATGTCATTGTTTACAAAAATGGCTCATCCATGCCATTTTTCATTAACACCGATTTTACAATATCATTTTTCATTATAGCTGACGTTAATGAAAAATGGCTTGGATGAGCCATTTTGGTAACAGTGAATGAATAAATGAGCCAAACTATTAACGAGTGACATAAATGAATCATTTCCAATAGTTCGATGACATATTTGAGCTTTTTCCCACGATAATATTTAGTCAGCAGAAATTGTTCTTATGTTCTTATACAAAGTGTTTGTATACACTGATACCTAGGACTTCTCCAAATGATTGCAAGTTTTTAGGTGTTTTCTTAATGTCAGTGAATTTAGTATATTAACTAAACTCCCAATTCATATCTGGCAATCCTAAATCTAGATGTACCTTTCTTTTTCGGCATAAAAACTGATTTCTTGAAGTATTAATTCTCCTTTTGAATACATGAAGGAATAGGAGACATTAAATTAAGTAGGAATCTCATCCAACAAGCTATTAATTAAAGTGCGAGTCTTCCTCCAAATGAAAGGACAAGTATCGTTTCTGTAAAGAATGGATCTTGGGCCTAACTCAACCCCAAAAGCTAGCTTGTAGTATGAGAATTGTCCAAGTCCATATAAGGAGTCCATGTTACCATTTCATATCCGATGTGAGACTCTTAACATCCCCGCACACTCAGACCTTGATAATTGGAGCGTGGATAATATAATTTGGGGCCCAATATCGGTGAACAAATAATTGGAATGAGTCTGGCTCTGATACCATGTAAAGAATTGATCTTGGGCCTAACTCAATCCCAAAAGCTAGCTTGTAGGGTGAGGATTGTCCAAGTCTACATAAGGAGTCCATGTTCCCATTCCATATCCGATGTGGGACTCTTAACAGTTTCTTCCACGTAGTCAATTCCTTGCCACACCATCTTTCCATTCATTTTTGGCACATCTGGCCCACACTCCAAAGAGTTGTTCATGTCCCGCTGGTTTCAAAAGAGAGACTTATTTCTTCCCATATCTGTAAATGTTATTTGCTCAACAACGTATTAAAGAATCAGGTGAACCTAGTTGTTTCTTCCTGCATTTGTCAATACTATTATGTGCTTGACAAGAATTAAAGAATCACATGAACCTTATCATGCCTGCTGTTTTTGACATTGTTGAAACCGCATTTGTTGTTTTAGACTGATTCATTTTTTATCAGAATATTAGTAGTATCTTTTTCACTTTGATGTCTCTTGGCAGGAAACTAGATGCTAAAGATGAAGTGAACAACTCCGAGTAATGTCGATGTGATTGCTTTTATTTATTTTGTCTCGTACTATATTGTCTAGTTGTTATGAATAAGCTTTTGATATACTTTTGGTGTTTTGCAGACAGTTTGTATGGAAAGATTATGATATCATGTGTAATTTGTGTTTTATGTGGGCACACTTTGTACCAAGCTTATTTACCTAAATCGTTGGTTCCGTTATCCAGGACCAACCTCTGAATAAGATTCCTAAAAATCTACAGTTGCATTTATAACGTCAATTTAGGAAAAAGGAAAATAATCTCTTATTCGGGTTAAGGAGTGGTGGAGTAGTTAAATATGTATGTATTTATCATGCATTTTGATTAGTCTATAGAATTGTATACCATGTAAAGAATGGATCTTGAGCCTAACTCAACCCCAAAAGCTAGTATCAGAGCCAGACTCATTCCAATTCTTTGTTCACCGATGTTGGGCCCCCAAACTATATTATCTACGCTCCAGTTAACAAGGTCTGGGTGTGCGGTGGAGTGTTAAGAGTCCCATATCGGATATGGAATAAGAACATGGACTCTTAACAAGAATACTTGTTTTATAGTTTGCTTTTAAAATATTTGACTCCTGCGCTATGAAGTGGAGAACTCCAAATAAATGGAACCACAGCTAATGTTGGTGTTCTTGTATTTGAAGATGTTGTGTCGGTCCCTTATTATGTGTATTTCCTAAATCTGTACCATTTTCACTGGATAATTTATATTACTATTTGTAAAAGTAAACTGTGAATTTAACTACTTAAAAATCTTGGCTGATCTACTTGTTTACTATTTACAATGGCTTAACAAATTTGGTGCTTGAAGCTAATACTACTCTGCTTGTAAAAGTAGTGGCTCATAAAGTTTCATAGGTTCAGTTTATGTTTAGTCTATTAGTCTACATGGAAGGCAATATAATTTCAAGTGAACTTGCTAAATTAGCTGCACAAGGTGGATTAAATTTAGCTATCCATGAAATCAGCAAGAATTAGTGACGGATCCAGGTCCAACACAAGAAAAAGTAAACCGTACACTACTAAAAAAACGACGTACATTTTCAATGGAATCCGTTGAAAATTGGCTCATCGGAAACATTTCTAACAGATTTTCTGTTGGAAATTCACGCTTTTTTAGTGCTGCGTGAAAATACAAGAGAAGGGGCAAATTATTCTCGTTCTAAGATTATTGATCCGACTTAGTTTTAGCGTCCATACTTCAGTAACACAAGTGATGAACGAGAAGAAAAGCAACATACACAAGTAGAATATGATTCAGAATCAAATTTGTGTAAGCAGAAGAGAGAAAAATACGCTAGCAAAAGGAAGTACATTTATGGAAGGTCCTTAGTCCTCATCTGAATAACCATTTATTCATATTCTTGAATAAAGCAGACAGTAAAAAAAAATGCAAGAAAAAAGAAGGATGAAAAACTACATGATATATTGTTGGGAGTTTTATGATTCTGTTGTTCTAACTTAATTCTTGTCATGATCGCCCTCGAGCTGGCTTAAGTTCCCTTTCTCCCTGATCAGTTGAACATGGTGATGCTTGCAGTAGAGGCGCCCCTCGTGCGCGATATAGTTGGATGGGCTAATTACACAACCTCCATGGCTACATTTGAAGCAACGTTTGTGGTATGGTGTTCCATTCACAGATACCTATAAACATAGGTGAATCAAGAATTTAGATTTTCTTGTATATGTATATATAGTTAAAGTCGAAAGTAATGGATTCAGTTGAATTGGCAGAACCTGCCTTTAATCCGGCTCCTTATAAACACACTATCAAATTACATTTTATCTTAAAGGGTTGAAGGATCAATAAGCGTTTGTTGTTAGAAAAAACTTTTCAGAATCTGGGAAGAAATAAACCGGCTTTGATAGTGTATTCAGTGTCCTTAAGGAATTTAAGCTTCCCTCTTATGTTGCTGCGGAGATGGTAGCAGCATTCCTCTGGGTTTTTATAAACACAACGAAATTTAAGTTTAACCAATAAATTTGAACTTCTCACAAGAACACAATTTGTGATTTTCAAAGAGTAATAAGAGAAATGGAGATGAATTATGAACTATTCGATCTTTTGAGGAGAAACAAGTAGTACGATTTAAAATACTTTTAAGTGTATGTTAGTATCAACAGACTTATTCGTTCCCAATAAGCACCATATATTTATCCTTTTCAATGCACACTTATTAACAGTCATCAATTTGAATGTGAATACACTTTAATTTAAGAAAAACATATTGAATAAAATATTTATATTCTTCAAAAGATGACAAATCTCCTCTTCTCAAATACTAATCCATCAAACAATAACTAATACTAACATTTGGATCCTCTAGAAAGTTTTTGGTGTAGCATATAAAAGATAGCAGTTCACATGAAAAATCTACCTATATTTACTAGCAGTGAGCTTTTCAATTATGTACACAAATTGTTGCCAAAATATTACTAGCTTATTGTACCTTTTCTGTTGGATAGACAGTATTTTTGCAGCCAAAACATTTCTCCCTTGTTCCAACAAACATGCTTGAAACTTTAGCTGCCTGTGGTTTCTGTTTCAAATATTCAAGATAGATTAGTTAATCACAAAATATCCTCCGATATGGTGACAATCTATGTTACTTGGACATTTTTGAAATGATGACATGTCCTCCAAAAGTAGTGTTTTTTTTCGGAATCCGACACGAGTGCGGCAACATTTTTAGAGAGTCCGAGCAACATATTTGACAATCATGAGTCATTCAAATTCAATTACCTCCTCTTTCTCTGGCTTCACAATTTTTGGTGTTCCTGGAATTAATTTATCTGTCAGTAAATTTTGTGATTTGCAAAGTTGATTTGAAATTATGCACATTTTTTTCTAAGTACCTTCAAAGCTTTTGTCTAGACTTCCGGTTCTTTTGAAGAGCTGATCAAAGTGAGGTCTACAGTAGAGAACTCCCTCAAACGAATTGTAGTTGCTAAGCTGCAATTGAATATATTGAACAATATTAAGGACTGATAATTAGTTGGAAAATTGTATCAAGAAGTCAAAAATCAATCTTCTGATATGTGTTTATGTCATAAAATATTGAAATACTAAACACAAATTTGAACAATGTGCTCTACTGGATTGGCTTAGAAGAAAACAAAAAGTAAGAAACTAGTATCCAACAGTGTGGCCTAATGGTTAATAAAGTAGGTTGAGAATTATGAGGTTTCATGTTCAATTTTAGCGGAGGCAAAAATATTAGGTGATTTCTTCCATCTATACAGGCCTTAGTGGATAAAATTATCCGGTATCTGTGATGGGGAGGTATACGGCATCCCATGAAATTAATCGAGGTGCATACAAGCTGGTCCAGACATCATTATCAAGAAAAAGTTAGAAAAAACTTAGCACAACTTTGAACAATGAGCTATATATGATGGATTGGCTTAGAAGAAAACAAAATGTAAAGAAACTAGTAATACTTATTTTCGAGTTCTTATGATGCAACTGGGGCGTATCGACAGGAACAAATCAATTTAGATAGTCCTTTATAGCTTCGGTGGTGATTAGGTCAATGCGTTATTGCTTCAGGAGAAACTCCCATCGAAGTTCATTATCTTTAGGTACTTTTTACAGATTTAAGGACACTATCTATGGTAAGAAGTCTAAAAATTAGATCCTCTTTACATTCGTAGCAGAAAATATTTTAGTACAATAACAACAATAACATACCTACTATAATGGCACAAGTATAGTCGGGAGATGATAGAGTGTACGCAAAACTTACCCCTAACTTGGGAGGTGGAGAGACTGTTTCTAATAGACCATCGAAAATGTTTAGTACAACGAACAAAAAAAAAGGACAAACCTTGAGAGTACCCTTACAGTGATGGCATCTGAAACAAGCTTTATGATATACTCTATTGTCTGCAGTTAATTTATCAACCAAATACGCTGTCTTTTCACATGCCATACATTTTTGTGTTGTTCCTGCAAAAGCCATTTGTAAGTTTTTAGCCTATTTACTCAATTTTCTTGATTTTTTAGCAGAGAGTACTTGGGGTTGGGGTTGGGGTTGGAGTTGGAGAGAAAGATAAGAGAGAAGAAGGAAGATAAAAAGTCACGGTGAGGCAAAAAGGAACAATGTAACTAATTGAGAAATGGACATTTGACTGTCTTTTTGTCCCCACTATGACGCATCCAACTACCCCACTTAAGGCCTTTTTCTATATCCTTCTCGAGAATTTTTTACACAACTTTATATATATATATATATATATATATATATATATATATATATATATATATATATCGAGTTCTCGCTTTATCCTGGAAGTGACAGTAAAAGTTACGATTGAGTATTCAGAAGACTACGAGTTTAAACTATGGAGAGATTCTTATGCATCAATGCAAAGTAAGATAACGCTTAACGGGATCTTTGTGCATGCATCGAGCTTCCTCGTATTGAGTTTTCACTTAATCTTAGGAGTAACCGTAAAAGTTATGGTCGAGTGATCAGGAGATAATAAGTTTAAACTATGGAAATATATCTTTCTGCAGAAGTGTAAAATAAGATTGCGTAAAATATACCATGTAGTGCGACCTTTCCGACGCTTAGGAGGAACTTTGTGCACGAAGCTTCCTTATATCGAGTTTTCACTTAATCATGGGAGTAACAATAAAAGTTGTCATCGAGCGATCAGAAGATCACGACTTTAAATTATGAAAACAGATTCATAGAGAAATTAAAGTAAGATTGTGTATAATAAATCAATAAGGTCGGACCCTTACTTGGACCAGATGCTTAGTGGATTTTTTGTACACGCTTTCCTTTATTGAGTTTTTGCTTCTCTAATAATCTAATGGTGAAATTTAAATTTGCGGATAGTTATTGACGTGAAATAAAACAGTGAAAATGAGAATGAAAGTAATTAATCATGATTGTTACTTGCATAGCCATCAAAGTTCACATGTCGTGTTGGTGAAAATGCAACTTTAATTTCTCTTTACAGCTTCAAATTTTCTGCTACTGGTATGAAATATCTACTACTATAATTATTAATGAATATTAGTATTATATTGTAATTATTAGTGATGTATATTTATGGTAGTAATAGGATTCTTATTGTATTAGGACTCCGTCGTGTACACACTCGACGTACTTTCCAATCACAAAAACCCGCTTTTTTTGGCGTCCACTATTCTATTCCCGATCTTTTGAAGGTCTATATATATTTGTATTAATGAGAAAAGCTCCCCAAGGGAGATTAATACAATTCTACATGGTATCAAAAGCCAACAATACTTCCCAACCCAAAACCTAATTTCGGCCGCCCATTCCCCTCTTTTTCCGGCGCCGAACCGACCGTATACCGCTTGTATACCTTTGATATACAATGATATACAGCTGCCCAGTCCCCCAATTCTGCTAACAGCCCTGTATACACCTGGTATACTGCTGATATACAACCCTCCCTCCTTCCCTATCTCTCCAACGGGTCGTATACCCCTTGTATACAACATATATATGCCGATATACACTATGTATACGACTGATATACCATCCCTATCATTGTATACTACCCGTATACAGCCTCCGTAAGCCGTTATACACCTCATATATGGTTGTTTCTGCTTTATATACGTCCCAACCCCCTTACTATTTTCTCTCTCCTATCCGATCTCCGGCAGCCACCATGGTCGGAAACCGCCACGGATATGGTTGTGGACATAGGCGCATAGGTCGAGCTGGGAACTGGGCTTCCAGCTTGGGCCCAGCAGCCCCCAGACAGAGCCCATTAGTTGTGGCCACCAGACACAACCCGGAAGCTGCGGCCCAAGTTCCGGCAACAGGGCAGCTCGCCCAGACTAATTGTTGGGCCACAGCCATTTGGCACACCATCCTTCAGCCTAGCAATGGCCCAGCAGTCTGGGATCACATCCGACAGCCCATAGAAGTCAGGTTCAATTTCCTGGGGGCCACTTCTCTACTACGGACCTTCCCCAATCCAATTTGGGCCAGACTTTCAGCACATTGACTCCTCAGAAGCCCGATAATGCATGGTATATGGATATGGGCGTCATGTCTCACCTCACCAACAATTCTGATAATCTTCTTCAAATGCGTAAATTAAATACTCCGCAATCTATTCTGGTTGAAAACGGTCATCGCATTTCAATTCAGGGTTTTGGCCACACTCTAACCCCACCACTGCATCCCCACTTCTCACTAAATAACGTCCTCTATGCCCCACACATTATCAAGAACCTAATCTCTGTTAGAAAATTTATCACAGATAATTCTGTATCAATTAACTTTGACCCGTTTGGGTTTTCTATAACGGGCCTACGTACCGAGAAACTCCTTACCCGATGCAATAGTGAGGGGGGCCTTTATCTTTTCCTATCCACGTCCGCTGCCAGTGTCACCCATCTCACATATCTAAATGCCCAAGTCTCTCCTCCCACCGCTTTAGCAATAATCTCTCCGTCAACCCGGCACAATAGACTTGGACATCCATGGGCTCCTGTTTTTAATTTTCTTCGAAACAATAATTTAATTTGTTGTCCTAGTGGAAAATCTGCCCAACAAGTGTTTTTCTTGCCCTTTAGGCAAACACGTTCGCCTCCCTTTTCAATCTTCCTTAAGTGTTACGTTTTCTCCGTTTGATATAGTTCATGCAGATTTATGGACATCTCCTGTTATTAGTTCAATGGGTCATAAATTTTATCTTGTATTATTAGATGACTTTTCTCACTTTATCTGGATTTACCCTCTAAAGTTCAAGTCTGAAGTTTTTACCAAGTTTCTTGAGTTTTGTAACATTATCAAAACACAATTTGAAAAATCCATCTAATCGCTCAAATGTGATAACAATCGTGAGTTTAATAATTCTGCGTTTCATAATTTTTGCTCCAATAATGGCATGGTCTTCCATTTCTCATGTCCCCACACCTTACCCCAAAACGGAAAAGCCGAACGAATCATCCGTACTATCAATAACATGGTTCGTACCATTCTTTTTCATGCCTCTCTCCCCCATCATTTTGGGTCTATGTAGTCAAAATGGTAGAATACATCCTTAATATCTTACCTACTAGTACTCTTCACAACAAAAACCCCACCGAAATTCTCTACCGTCGGCTCCCAACCTATGAGCACTTACGGATTTTCGGTTGTTTGTGCTATCCGAATCTTGCCTCCACGGCCCCGTATAAACTCGCACCAGCACCACTCCTTGTGTGTTCTTAGGTTTTCCGCCCAATCATAGGGGATATATGTGCTATGACGTGACCACTCGTCAAATTCACGTTTCTCGTCAAGTTACGTTAGACGAGACGATTTTTCCGTTTGCAAACATTTAAAATTACCGCAACATGGAATATAACTTTCTTGATGAGTCCGACACCTCCCCCGTCATTCTTCACGAACTCAGTCGTCTGTAGCTTCGATCAACCATCCCAGCCCAGATCCAACACCTTCCCACCGGTACAGTAACATCAACGACAACCCAACCACGATATCACCACTACCACCTGTTATCAGATCTACTTTCGGGTCCCGCACCATCACCACCTCCGACAGCCTACCCAACCCAACCATTATCATCACCGTCACCTAACACCACTAGTCAACACCTACAACCCGTCGCCTTACACCTCTGTTAGTCCCGACCATGTACACCGTACAAATTCCGACACCAAACCAAAACTCAGACCCGATCCCACACTGTGACCCGACACCCAGTAGACCTACCCTACATATCTCACCATATGGAAACCCGTGCCCAACACGAGAATTTCAAACTCAAAGTCCAATTTAACTTATCCACACAAACCATATCCCCAATTCCCAAAAACCCTAAATTGGCCAAACTAGACCCAAATTGGAATGCGGCCATGTGTGAGGAATTTAATGTTTTAACAAAATAACACATTTGGGATTTGGTTCCTAGACCGGAGGGGGTGAATGTGATCCGATGCATGTGACTTTTTCGTCACAAATTCGGAGACAGTGGTAATCTGGAGAGATATAGGCGAGACTTATGGCTAATGGAACTAATAAGCAGGAGGGTATTGATTGTGGTGAGACGTTCAACCCGGTTGTTAAATCGGCTACCATTCGCACAGTTCTGAGTATTGATATGGGTAAGCAGTGGCCGATTCATCAGCTTGATGTGAAGAATGCATTTCTACATGGGGATCTGAAAGAAACTGTTTACATGCACCAACCGTCTGGTTTTGTCCATCCAGCAACCCCTCAATATGTTTGTCATCACCGTAAGTCACTATATGGTTTGAAACAGGCCCCCAGAGCATGGTATGATCGCTTTGCACATTACATTATGCGGATAGGGTTTGTCTGCAGCAAATATGATAATTCTCTATTTATTTTTCATAGAGGTAGTAGCATTGCTTATTTATTGTTATATGTGGATGACATTGTGCTTACTGCATCCTCTGATTTGTTGAAAAATGAGATCATTGCATTGCTTAAAACCGAATTTGCTATGACTGAATTGGGGAAGTTGAGTTACTTTTTGGGGATATCAGTGACTAGATCTACAGATACTATATTTTGTGTCAGTGCAAGTATGTATAGGAGATAGTATATAGAGCTAAAATGTTGAACTGCAATATAATGTCCACACCAGTTGACTCAAAATCAAAGCTTAGTGATGTTGATGGTGATCCAGTGTCCGATCCCACTCTTTACAGGAGTCTTGCAGGTGCACTACGGTATCTTACGTTCACCGGGCCTGATATTGTTTATGTTGTTCAACATGTATGCTTATTTATGCATGCCCTAGGGAGCCTTATATTACTACTCTTAAGCGTATCATTCGGTACGTTAAAGGCACACTTGATTATGAATTGCATTTATACCCTTCAGCACCGATCAGGTTGTTATCATATACGGATGTTGATTGGGCAGACTGTCCGGACACGCGACGTTACACCTCCGGCTACTGTGTGTTCTTAGGGGATAATCTCATTTCTTGGTGTGCCAAGAGGCAAACCACCATATCCCGTTCGAGTGCAGAAGCAGAGTATAGAGGCGTTGCAAATGTTGTTGCTCAGATCTGCTGGCTCCGAAACCTTCTTTTGGAGCTTCAGTGTCCCTTGTGTAAGGCGTCATTGGTATACAGTGATAACATATCCGTAATATACTTGTCTCATAATCCGGTTCAGCATCAGCGAACCAAACACATTGAGATGAATATACACTTTGTTCGTGCGAAGGTTGTCCTAGGGCATGTTAAGGTGTTGCATGTGCCTTCTTCGTATCAATATGCAAATATTTTCACTAAAGGACTACCTAGACAACTATTCCTTGACTTTAGATCCAGTCTCAGCATCCGGCCTCCTCTCGTTCCGACTGATGGGGTGTATTAATGAATATTAGTATTATATTCATTGTAATTATTAGTGATATATATTTATGATAGTAGCATGATCCTTATTGTATTATGACTCCGCATTGTACACAATATATATATATATATATTAATAAGAAAGACTTCCAAAAGAAATTAATAAATTATGTAATAATCAAACTTATATATATATATATATATATATATATATATATATATTAATAAGAAATACTTTCAAAGAAAATTAATACAATTATGTAATAATCAAACTTATAGACCGTTAAAAATCTTTCCACGATCATTTCAAGATTGGATTTTCTACTTCTTTTTGAATTATTTGGTTGTTTTGGGTGGACCATATTCTTGTCATCAAAATGAAAAAGAAAGTTGTCAGGACCATATGCAGACACTTCTGTTTGGCTTTCAAATTCAAATTCCAAAACAGTGGCACTCATCATTTCCCTATCCGAAGGGGGCACATGCCACAATCATAAATCGAAATGTCAGTGCAGTTATTATCCATCAATTAACCGCCCATTCATTTCCGTTGTAATAGGTTATATGAATCTTTATATTGATCCTAAACCTACGACAACTTCAAATTGACTAAGCTTTGCCACATAAATAGAGTTATCATGTTATAATTGTTTGTCTCTTAAGAGACTTTTTATATGACCCAAATATTGAATAGTTAAATAACCTTGTCTTCCAATTAAGGAATGCATCAGATAATATTATATGGTTATGAATATATATATCAGTAATGTTGTTGTTGGAAGGAAATAATTTACTGTGTCCCTAAGATAACTGTATTTTTTTGAAAAATTCTTATGAAATAAAATTCTTATGATTAAGGTTTTTGCTAAAGAATCTCTAACCTACTTATAAAACGCATGGACTAGTAGAAGGCTCTTAGGGCATTTTGTCAAGTTCTACTCAGCGTTACAAGGTAATTGGTACATGGTAGATCCAAGGTGATTTTCATTAACTATTTACTTGAATAATAATGATTGAAGGTACGTTCCTAATAAATTTTCCGTTGTGTTGGCTTTGTACTTGATTTAATATTCAACCCATCTTCCGAAGATTATTGATAAATTCAAATCTTGAGTATCCTTGTGCTATTTTGTTGGACTGGACTCGTTTAAAATTAAATACAATGCCTCAATCTGGTTAATTTCAAGAGAGGTAAAGAGATTTTCAAAGTAGTTGAGATATGATCATATGAGAAGTTGAGGTCCCATAAAGAATAAGAAACGAAAGAGAATTATTTTCATTAATGTCAAAGGTACATATACATGATATATAATATTTAATTTATGAAAAATTAAATTTTACATTTTTCTAATACAAGACTATTACATTTCCCTAATACAAGACTACTACCATAATTACACATGTACAATATTTGTAATAATTACAAGAGAATATATGTGTATATACACGTAATATACACGGCACATGCACATATATTCTTTCACACCCCCGTAGTCATAGCGGGCGGTTGTCGTACGCTGAGACTGTCCTTGAAATCTTCAAACAGAACTAAGGGAAGACCCTTAGTAAAGATGCCAACAATTTGGTACCGTGAAGGGACATGCAAGACATGTACTTCTCCACGAGCTACCTTTTCGCGAACAACGTGAATATCCATCTCGATATGTTTAGTGCGCTGATGTTGGACCGAATTCCCAGAGAGATATACCGCACTAACATTATTGCAATAGACCAAGGTAGCTTTCTGAATAGGAAAGTGAAGCTCTAATAGGAGGTTACGCAACCAACAGGACTCAGACACCACATTGGCTACCCCTCGATACTCGGCCTCCGCACTGGATCGCAATAAAGTAGCCTGGCATTTAGCCGACCAAGAGACCAAGTTATCACCAAGAAACATACAATAACCAGATCACTATGAATAATATCAAATGACATCAAAGTACTAGAACTGGAAGCAATAAACGGTAATTTATTATGTTTTCCAAGCGGACAAGAAGGACAAACATTAGTACTACGCGTACTATTACACTCATTAAAATTATTATTTTTAAGAGAGGAAAGAACATATGCTCCTAGATGACCCAAATGCGCATGCCACAAGGAAGGTGCTAAAGCGACAAACGTTGACGGTGTGGCTGGACTAGTGGTAGTGGTAGTGGTGGTGGTGGTGGTTATGGGAAAAAGCTCGCCCCGACTATTACATCGCATTAGAGGTATCCCCGTCGTGAAATCCTTCACAGAAAATCCAAAAGGGTCAAAGTACACAGAAATCCAATTATCAGTTGTAAATTTCCGAATATACACCAAATTTTTAATTAAGTGAGGAGCATGAAGAACATTTTTCAAGGCTAAATGTGCGTTCGGGGAAGATAAATTTGTGTGACCATAACCACAAATTGGAATTGAATTACCATTATCAACAATTATGCCACAATTTTTGCTCAAATTGAAATAAGACGAGAGATTACATGGTGCGGATGTCATGTGAGAAGTAGCACCAGTGTCCATGCACCAATTTGCATCCGGAGGATTTAATCCAAGTGTATGCATCGCTGCCTCGATATCTGTGTGTGTTGGGACTACTGTTGCTGGGCCCGTATTGTTCATCGACCTAGGCTGTTGCCGCTGCTGGCCATTGTTGGGCTTGGCCCTGTTTGCTGAAGGGAATGGCAAGGCGGCGTGGGCCACTGCCTATTTGCCCAAGGCCACTACCCAGCGGCCCAATCCTGCTGCCACGGGATCAGTGGCCCGGTCCCCTGTCCGCCGCCACTGCATGCTGGTCATCTGCCACCGCCGTCACTGCCACCGCAGCCGCTACCCTTGTCGCTGCCACGTCCGCCACTATGAGTTTTTCCACGGTTTTGACCCTTTTTGCCACCCCCGTTGTTACAGTTTTGACCATAATTTTCGGAGAACGATTTAGAGTCATCAGTTTCATGGGACGTGGCCACCATCATGGAGAAATTGGCTCCGGTAGCCGCCTTTTTAGCCAAACCTGATTCTTCTAAGATGGGCATGTAACGTGCTTGGTAGAACGACGTGAGAGGATTGCTTTGACTGAGAAGAGTTCCAACGCCATTATACGCCTCAGAGAGGCCTGCACCCATAAGAAGAACAAGACGATCATTAGTGACAGACGCACCAACATTTTTTAGTTGATCCGACAACTCCTTGAGCCTTTGACAATAGGCTGAGGCATTCGAAAAATCCTTCATATTTTTATGGGAGGATTCCTGCTCAAGGGTCACGGCACAATTTTTTTTGTTGTCCTGGAATATATCCCTCAACTTATTCCAAGCTTCCATTGCCGTAGCATCGGGTTCGATAATTATCTGTAAGAGATCAGTAAAGATGGTGGAATAGATCCATTGAAAGACTGTAGCATCAAGAATTGCCCACAACTCAATTTCAACATCCGTGGAAGACACCTTCTCCTTGCCTTTTGCCAGTGGGGCGGTGTGATGGAGGACTCTATTAGACACTACGTGAATTTTAAATAGTTCTGCCCATATCGCGTATTGGACGTTTTCCATCTCAAGAACAATAGGAATGTTGTTCTTGATATTGGAGACTGCAAGTGCAGGATGAAATGTGTTCTTTGTGGTAGACATGATGGGGTAACAAGAGAAGAATGAGAGATTCAGAAAAGAAAATTGAAGGGAAGCGGGTGATCGGCCGGCGGCTGAGACCTAGGTTGTCGAGTAGGGCGGCGGAAGCTTAGGAGAATTTTGGAGAATGAAATTTTTGCCCTAGACTTCTGATACCATGAAAGAGTAATCCCTTGATTATTTTCATTAATGTCAAAGTTATATATACATGATATACAATATTTAATTTATAGAAATTAAATCTACCTTTTCCTAATACAAGATTACTATCTTTTTTTAATACAAGACTACCACCATAATTACACATGTACAAAACTTTTAATAATTACAAGAGAATGTATGTGTATATACACGTAATATACACGGCACATGCACATATATTCTTTGAAGAAATGACAGCCAGCATTCAGTCAATTAATTTTTCTTTAGATCAGTAAAGTTTGGTGATCAAATGATATTCGATCTTATATATTATCAGTTGGTTTATTGATTGTCGGTTTTTAATTATGCTAAATCGATAACAACAACAGTAAGATATTGTTTATCGATTTTTGATTATTCAATTAGTGGTTCATAATTAATGGTTCGATTTTTTATTTAACTGATTAGAAAGAACTCTTCTCTTACGTTTTGATAAACTAATTAAACTAGCACTAGGCCACCAGTGACAACTGATTACTTGTGTGAGTATAAGCCTGACTAGATCACAACAAAACCATAAGTACCAATATTCATGCCAAGAGAAAAGTTCCATAGGTATAAAAAAAATTAATAAAACCTTATTGGGTTATCGGTTAATAATTAGATTTAAAAATCGATAATCGAACCGATAGAACAACGAAAAAATACAAAACCGTCTGAAAATCGTCACTTCTAAAAAATTCACTATTTTGCCTCTGAAAAATGTTCAGTGGCTATTCCCACCGAATGTCGGTGAGAAAAACCTAAATATAATAGTGTTTTCACACGGAAAAATTAGAAAGTTTTCCGGTGTAGGGAACATGTTTTCCACCATGTGTTTTCTCATTGAGCTGATTTAGTGGAATGAAGTGGAAAACTCATGTTTTATAACACAAATTTATCACTGAATATCGGTAGAAAAATATTTATTTCTAGTAGTGCGTTAACCCAATAATCCGACACTGATAAACCGACAACATTTTTTTGATTTGGTTTACCCATAAACTCAATCGAACAATTATTTCTCCTTCTTGGATACGAATTATAAAAACTAATATGTGGATTATTGTTGAAGGAAGAAGGTGTTCAAAAGGCATCAGTGGACTTCAAAGAGTTAGCCGGCTCATTATTCAATATCTGGACTAATAATTTGAAGCATCTGAAGACTTAGTTGCTTTAAAGAAAGACCGGGTTTGTGTAGATGCAAGACTTGGAATTAAGTAAATAAGTGATCAGTAGATGATCTTTTTTGTTGTTTTGTTTTTCGTCTTCTAGTAATCAAAAGTGAGTGCGTTAGCGGGTATTTGGTTACGTGTGTTTATCATCACTCTAATTATAATTAGTACAAGGCACCACGTTAGGTATAGTTTGTGCACTATATTTGATTGCTGAATAAATTATCTGGGATTAATAATATTGAGATTATGATAGGAGATTATTAAGTGGAAGAAAAGAAAACCATAAAAGATCACATTTTGCATTTGTGTAAAGATGAAATGAAATTCTACTTTTTTACTGTTAAGTTGAATAGTTTTTATATAAAGTTTATGTTTGTTTTTTCTTGATAAAAAAATTATACAACTCTACAAGCTTTTCACTTTTTTCAATATTCTTTCGTAGATGGCAAGATAAAAGAACAGAGTCCCGCGCCTAAATGACATCTTTTCTAAGTCATATTGCCAAAAGGGATCGTGATCTCCACAATAGATCAATACGGATTTATTGTGAAGGAGTCCACGATTTACCCCAAATGTTAATGGCCCCATTTGCCGTCCGTCAAATGTCAAATAATTTCTTTCTTTTTAAAAAAATTTACTTTACAAAACATGGGGTGATCCACGATTTGCAAAACGAATAAATTTTTTTTGCAAATCGTGGACCACCCCACGTTTTTTAAATTTTACTTTGCAAATCGTGAGGAGGTCCACGATTTGCAAGGTAAATTACATTCTTTTTTTTTTTTTACTTTTCCTTTTGCAAAACGTGGGAGCTCCACGATTTGAATAGGAATATATATATATATATTTTAATTTTGTTACTAATTGCAAAATGTGTAGGGTGAAGAATTGCAAGATTCCCGCCCTCAGGGGCACATGTGAGTTGGTAAGTGGCAAGGTGATTGGGGTACAACCACTCCGACGTCGCGGGTTCGAATCCGTGTGGTGACGCGAGTCTTTCTGCGAAATATTGCAAGGGTTGTTCTTTGGGTTCGTGTTCCGTTGGTCTTCTCCTTGCAGAGCTGCCACTCACGCATATCCCTCGATTTACATCCCACCTGACCAAGGGGCCTCAGTTACAAGTGAGGGTTTCACCTTCGGGACTTTCCCCTTCAAAAAGAATTACAAGATTCCCTTTGCAAAACGTTGGCACCCCACGTTTTGGCCTTATCTTATTTCTCTTTTTCTCCGCCTCCATACATCTTCATCAGACGGAACCCTTTTTTGTTTCAAAAATTTGTTTCATCTACTTTGTAGAATTCCTTGCTCATCTTGATAAAAAATTTGTTATCAACAAATATATCTTGAAGTATTTTCTCTAACCCATTTTTTTCCATATATAATATTGTTTTGTTATGTTAGATGATATAGTTTGAGTGAAATAAGGCAAATAGGTTGTGGGTATTTGACTGTTAATAGCTGACAAGATTATAATAGGTCACTGAAAAAAATAAAACTCAAATTGGCTTCGGTTCTTGAACTTTCTAAGTTCTTGTTGGATTCAACTTGTTGATATCTTGAATATCTCAATTTTACATTGTCTAGTTTATAGAGGAGAGTTTATTTGGCGTTAGCACAATGTGGAGGAGAGCAAGTTGCAATTTTTTAGCACTTTATGTTGTGAAGTTCTTAACTAGTTTGCCTCCTTATAGTTTAGTTGCGCATTTTTTAACTGTCCCTACAAGTAGTCTTAGTGTTAATCAAGCATGGACCTTCTTGAAATGTTTTTAGATTAGTATATTCATGTAACTAATTTTTAGTTTGGAAATCCCCTTAGATTCTATAGGTTCAATTTTCTACTACCTGTTATTTTTTTTTATAAAGTTTTGACATGATAAATTATTTCAATCCGATGGAATTTATGAATAATTTAATAAGATCAGTAGTATGTAGATAACAACATATGTCGTTTGTCTCATAAATATTTTATTTTAATGGTAGAAGTAATTTCTCCATTCTCAATTAATGTGAAGGGTTCTAAAATTAGCATTTAATTACTCACTAATCAAAATTTAAATATAATATTATAAAAATATAAATAATTTAATCTCTGTCTCTGTCTGGAACGACACTAATGTTACCGTATTCATCCGATTCTTCCTCTTCCTCATTGCTGGTATTGTCATCTTCATCCCCCCACTGTTAGGTAGACGATTTTCTCCCTCCCATCTGAGAACGTCGTAGTCCAAGTCCAAAATTTTGCATTGTTCTCTTTGTTCACCGTTGTCAAATATCCATTCATTCATAAGGCTTTTGCAGCATCAGGGTATCCCCAATTAACACTTTTTGGTAAATGTTTTCCTAGGCCGTGAGGCTTGTAGTCGTGAACCTCTCCTTCGATGATATGTCCGGCGTCTCTTGGCGGTTATGTGATATTTATTGATTCGTTCTTCAAGGGGTGAAGAACACCGTAATATTTTTGTTGATGCAGGCTAGTAAAACAACCAAACATGGATTTCCCCCATAGGTATGGTGTAATTAAATTTAATTTTTTATCTCTCCTGTTTGGATTTCTTGAACTCCCCTATCCTTTCTGTTTCTTTTTAAACCAGTCGATGAAGAAAAGTTTTTTAGACATTTCAGAAATAATCGGTGAAAGTATAGAGGAATGAATTCAAAAAATACTTGTTGAATTGTTATATTTTTTGGTTGAAGTATTCCGCTTATTTATAGATGGTTGAATGAATCTCAAGTACTATTAAACACATCATCATATATTGCATGCAAATTAGTAGGTGATTGGACTATACAATGGATAACGTGACAACTCTTCTCACTTTTCTGATACGTATATGACATAATATTTCACGTGCTTAAAGTTATTCATGTTAGGCGATAAATAATATAACTTTATGACTCATCTTAGTTGATGTTTTTATTTGACTAATTTTTAATTTCTTAACTTTTTTGTTTATAGGTATGGATCTTCCACGAATGACCCTACATCCGGGTCTAGAAGAGTATGATGTGCTAATAATAAATGAGAAGCATCGATCAAATAGTGTGTGGAATGAGACCTTGGCAGGACACAAAGCGTACCTATCTCCACGTCGTCCAGATCGCGAATTCTGAAAGCACATGAGGCGTCATCCTTTGCATCCCCGCATCCTTGACTACTTTGGCAGGTGTGAATTTAGGGGAGTAATGGAGGTAGGATTTATCCTATATGATTGGAGAATCATCACTGCACTTATAGAAGGTGGCGCCCTGAGATGCATACCTATCATCTACGTACGGGTGATGCAACAATCACTTTACATGATATTGAGCTCATGTTTGGCATGATTGTAGATGGTGACCCCTTGTTTCAAGCTAATGATAGAAATATAAACCTTTAGAGGTAGCAATAGTTGATCCGCGACCTTACTGGTTGGGCACCCCGCTGAGGATTGTTTTTACTATATTAGTAGGGTGAAAATATGTACATTAGTTGAACATATGAAACGCTTAGATGCGATTACAGATCAGATCACATAAATTGATGTGCAAAAGCAGGACAGTTTGTACTTGCTATGGTTGTGTGGCATCATAATTTATATTACTTGCTTGACACGCGTGACCTTAACGTAATGGGCACACAATGTGTCTAAACACATGAATGATTGCAACCATCATTCACACACATAAGTTTTGTGTTTGGCATTTGAAAAGCAATTTTAATAAAAAGTTCCTTAACAGTGACCTTGAGAACCTAATGTGATTGGAGGCTACAGAGCACCAGAAGAAGAAGTACAAAATGAGAATGTCACAAATTAAAAAGTTGTCACCTCCAGTGTATCCATGCTTACAAAATATTTCGGATGAGAAATGAACATTAATTAAGAAGGTCATAGGTGGGGGACTATGACAACGAATGTCTCAGAGTTTTACAATAGTTTATTGAAGAAAGCTCATGGATTGTCTATTACTGCCATGGTCATTTGAAGTTTAAAAATCTTGTTGATCGGTTTGATCAAAGAAGCTCTCTTGCTGCTTTATTGATTGCGAATAATAAGCCTTGGTCGCTCGCTGTTGAAAAGAAGTTTCAAGAATACGCGGAGAGGGCTCAAATACACACCGACATACAATAATATAATACAACGGAAAGGGTCTTTGAGATTCTAACATTTGCACACGAAGGTATGGACGGAATGTCCATAAAGTCTATGCTGAAGGAAAAAATGTTCGTGTAAAAAGTGGAGAAACTACCATATGCCATTAAGTTTTGTAATGTATGTGGAATTCAGCCAAATATCTATGCTAGCAAGTATTACAGTTGCAGGTATTACAAACAAACGTACAATGAAATTTTTTCACCCTTGGGTGATGAGGCATACTGCCACCTTCTCCTTTCAATTTAGTTGCAAACACTAAATACGAGCAAACCTCAGGAGAGCGGACTACAACTAGAAGGAGGAATGAAATGAATATAGCTCCTTCTCGCATGGCTAGAAAATGTAGTAAGTGCAAGCAAACAAGTCATAACAAAAATTGATGTCCCATGCGGACTTAGTAATTGTTGCTTGGTCGTTATTATGTTTATTCCTAAACTGTATGTTGTTGTTTCCTTATATAACCTTCTATGAATATGTTGTTGTCCTCATTATAATAAATATATATTACATTTTGTGGATTTTAATTGCGTATTTAATTTAACATTTACTATTCATTTAATGTGTAAAATTTATTTGACTTGTATTTTCGTGTTTTTTTTGCATGTTCACATATTATTTCACAAAATTTTAATTATTGTATGATTTTGTAAGTTTCGGATTGAGTTAAATATTTTTGACTATTAGTGTGTCTACAAATAAAAAAAAATCCTAAAAAGTGTCGTATGCAACATAGTAAAATGATTTTTAAAAAAAGTTATTCCTTTGCAAAGCGTGGAGATGTCCACGATTTGGAAATGAATTTTTTTTTCTTTTGCAAAATCGTGAACCTCTCCACGTTTTGCGAAGGAATTTTTTTTCAAAAAGACTTAATTTACCTTGCAAATCGTGGGGAGGTCCACGATTTGCAAAAGGATTTTTTTCCTTCTGCTAATCATGGACCTCCCCGCGATTTGCAAAGTAAAATTAAAAAATTAACTTTATTAATATTGACGGGTGGCAAATGGGGGTGTTAACATTTGGGGTAGATCGTGGGATGCTCCACGATAAACCCGTTTTGGTCTATTGTGGAGACCACGACCCCTTTTGACATTATGGCTTAGAAAAGGTGCCATTTAGGCGCCGGACTCTAAAAGAACAATTAAATGATTTGTAACCGTTGTTTTTCTTAGCTTTTTTAGGGTTCCCCATCCAATGTCTGGTATTTGTATTGGAATTTGACTAGCCGGTGTTGCCTGTAGGTCATGATGTGCCTTGAGATGGCCGTCTCCTGTCTATTCAAATTCGCGCCGGATAAAGCTCATTTCTGGGGAAGCATTCCCTACCAAGATTTTTTCTATACTCATGACTCGAATCTGAGACCTCTGATTAAGGGGGGATTAACCTCATCAAGTGCACCACACTCTTTGATGGTTCTTATTCTTAGCTTTTATTATTACTATTCGTATTACAAAGTGGACTCAGATTTTTCAATTTGTATACAATTTCACAATATCTACTTTGTCACGTCAATATTAAAATATTTAATTTAATAATTAGACTACTATCTTATTTGGCCAAGCTTATTTTTCTCTAAAAGTATTTTTTTTCTTCAAAAGTGTTTATTTGAAAAAACTGAGGTGTTTTGCCAAGCTTTTAAGAGAAAATAAGTGCTTTTGAAGAGTAGCAGAAACAATTTTTTCAGAAGCTAAAAAAACTATTTTTGCCTAGAAGCACTTTTGAGAAAATACACTTAAAATATTTTTTAAACGCTTGGTCAAACACTAATGGCTTCTCAAAAGTATTTTTTAAATTAATTGGCCAAACACAAATTATTTCCATCAAAAATATTTATTTGAAAAACATTTTTAAACAAAAATTCTTTTCAAAATAAGTAAATTTTAAAAGATTGATCAAACAGACTATTAATCTCAATATTGTAGTGTTTTTTTACCGATTCAATGTTTCAGACCCCTCCCCCAAGACTTCATTTTATAATATAATATTCTTAAAAGAAGTATATTAAATTATTTCAACGTGCTATAGGTACCCTCTTTTGCAATAATTTAAACTTTAAAGTCAAACGAACACCAATATCCCCAAAGAAGATTCCACGAAATATATTTATAATCCCGCATTAAAATAGCAAAAAGAATATATTAATTAAGAAGTGTTCAAGCCGTCTCGTTTGATTTGACTATTTCTATATTCCTCTTTTGGATCTAGTCTTCCAAATGAACTCTTATAAATAAGCATACACACCATCTCTTTAAAGTCTCAAAATTCAACATTAAAGTGCAATATCATCCAAAATCCCAATAATCTCTTTGTATTGTTTCCCTAAATGTTCAATCATTTTATTTGTGGAAATTTGCATCATCAAGAAGATCAAGATTATGATATGGAAACATTAAGCCCTTGTTCAACTCCAAAAAGATCATCAAAGAAAACTTCATTATCAAGAACCAAAAATAGCAGACATAATCCTTATGCAGACCGGGGCCTAGACAAATTCTCAGCTCTCTTAGCCAATCTTGAAGACAAAAAACAAAAAATTTATACCCAAATGGGATCTGATGATATCTCTTTTGTTCGATTCGTTTTCTCAAATTCGGATTCAATCAAGCCCATTGTTGTCAAATTGAAGGACAAAAACCAAACATGGTCAAGTGACACTGACTATGACAAGCAAATCATCAAGAATTCAGAGTTTGTTGATAAGAGGACCATTCACGAGGTTTCAAATATTCCAGCTAGTGAAATTAATCGAGAACGAAAAGTGGAACCAAAGAGAAGGATTTTTTTTAGGAATTTGAAGTTGGTGAATCTTAAGAAGCCAACTTATTACATGCCATTGGCTATAATCTTGATATTGGTTTTTTTAGCTGTTTATGGAAAGTGTTTTGCAATATTGTGTACCTCAATCGGATGGTACACAATTCCGACCATAAAAGCTAGCTCAAGAAGGACGAAAAGGAAGTAGTGAGAAGATTGAGTGAAAAAAAGTTACAATTCGTGAAGGGTCAAATTGAAAACACGGCCATAAGAGCAGCTCGTGAAGATCATCATCAAATCTTTTTTTTTTTTGTGCATACTTTCCTTAATTCTTTTTCTTGATTGACATTTTTTTAATGACTGAAAAGTTCTTTTATTGATATGTAAATCTTGTATTTTCGAGTTGGTCTAGAAATTCGGTCAACTCTTTATTTTAACGTGTTCTTCTGACCATATGTACATTAAAAGAACGTCTATTAATTTGTTCTTGAATTGTACGTCTTTTTAGAGTTCATGGAAATCAAATAATTTGAGTATTCTTATATGTACTAATAATTTAAATGGATTTTTATACAATCAGTTTATTTTATTTACATTGTTAGTACAACGAATATTCAACGAAATAATATCTACACGTAAATCTTCATAAAAAATATAATCTTAAAGGTGATTTGATGATATACAAATTGTTAGTTTATTGAATCATAATGTATGAGTAAACTGTGACAATCCATGTGAGTGATCAGATACTTACTGAGTTTTAGTAGTTTGACTATGATCTGATATATATATTTATATATATATATATATCATTGTGAAAATCGGCATAAAATTAGTCGTTGGGATGAATCCTCGAAAAAACTCTAATGCAATATCATAACTGAGTTGAAGGTCGATGGCAACTCATGATAATTATTTATGACCCGTCAATCTACAATTTTAGTAATTCATTGTTTGAAATTTTTATCCACTACGCAACAACCCAACGATTTTTATTTTTTTTATTTTATTCTTTTTATATTAGCTAACATAATTACTATAAATTCTTTTATATAATCTAAAAAATTTAATTTAGAAGAATAAGTACAAAAATCTGGAGATTTGACATTAGCCCCAAGTCTTAGTACTCAAACAACTACACTTACTATCATGCTATAGCTAATACATAGGGGTCGTTTGATTCACGAGATAAGGTGGAATATTCTAGAATTAAGTTTGAGACTAAATTGATAATTTATTTGATAGTATAAATTTATCTAGATAACCTTTCAACCAAACAAAATATAAATTTAATTTCAAACTTAATCCTGAATATCCCACTTTATGCCGGACTATAATACTTAGTCGTCGAAAACGACCCCTAAGGACAAAAACTCAATTCTCTCAACCTCTACTTGCTTGCTTGAATTTTAGACTTCCTCTGCGAATAACTTCTTGAATGACGAGTCTTATAAGTGCATGAAGACTCCTTTATTTCTGTTTGAACACTCTTGTATCTTTTCTTGCTAAATGAAATAAGTATATCCAAGCTGCAAGAATGGCTCAGTTGATTGAGCATGGGGCTTCCGACCTACAAGGGTGGCTCAATTGGTTGAGCATGAGCTTCCATAATGGAAGTCTCAAGTTTAAAACCCCTTGCCTACTACAGTAGGGGATTTTGCCTTCTTGGTCGAGCTCGTCGCCTGGGGATTATCTCTCTTGTGTGATTTGCGGGGTTTACCCTGTGCCCATCCGAAGAGTAGCGGCTACGGTTCCCTTGTCATAAAAAATAGTTATATCCAGCTAAGCTCAATCTAAACATTAAAATTTTTGCCTTTTTCCTATTTGTATTAGTCACAGCCCTTGCTATCTCATCATGCCATACCATAGTGGCCCTTTGAAGATTTCTTTTACATTCAAGAGGCTTGCTTTGATATAATATCCCTTATTATATTGGACAACTTTTGCAATGAGTATGCACCATATATTGCACCGATAATTTATCCTTTTTTCCTAGACAAGTTCCACAATAATTTGCAAACTGCAGCCCTGTTTGAAGTCAGTATATACAACATTTTCATGCCTCCAACAAATTTAGATAAGTATAATTTTTTTCAGATTAACATTACTTCCTGGTCACTTCAGTTCCTCCGGTCCATAGAAATCTCCTGCATATGACTTTAATTTCCTTGATAACATTCTTTGGCAAGATAAAAACATGTGACCAAAAAGTCCGTATAGAGAATAAGACAGACTTAATAGTTCTAATTTACCTAGGACAGAAAATTTTTAGGTCCAACTTGTTACTCTTCCCATATCTTATCAATAAGTGGTTGATACTGAATAGCAGATATCCTTTTAGTACTAAGAAAAACTCCTAAATACCTAAATGGAAGAGTGCCTTTGGTGAAATTTAGACGGGTCAGAATATGTTTCTGAATTGCATTGATAGTATTTGTTATATATGAGTATATATCGACCAAGGGCGGAGCTAGTCCTTCGATTACGTACAAGTTCAGTCGAACATAGTAATTTTGGTCTAAATCTTATCTTTGTATTAAAAATATATACAAATTATTAATTTAGACCCTATAACTTTAAATGATTAGATATCTTAACTCATAACTTCAAATTTTGGATCCGCATATGACAAACTATAAATGGTTACAACAACTAGGCTGGTGACATTCTTTTTAGCCGTCTCGCTAAAAATATTAAAATCCATTTTTGTTTTAGCTTAATGATCTCAAGTTCTGTTACTACAGGTCTCATTTAACAAAGAATTCAACTTTCTAATTCCAAGAACAGGAATGCCAATTTTCTTTTGTTTGCTTCTTATAGCATATTAAAAGAAATGTCTTCTTCGTTAATTATCATTGAACATTAGTTGTTCAACATTTCATCGCATTAAAACGAAGCTCTTGAGCAGTTTTAGATCGAAAAAGCAGCCCACGTGTCTTTGAATTTTGAAATAGATAGAAGATAAATCCCACTTGAGAGTGGATTAATTTGAGGATGGTAGCAATTTTAAATACTGCAGCTCAATAAAAAAAAAATTCAAAAATTGGGAATAGGGGAAGGAGAAATGGGATGGAATTACGAGGTGGAGAATCGAACCTAAGTAATAAAGAGAAAGTTCAAGTAACCGACCAACTGAGCTACTAAGTTCAGCTCAATATTGACAATCAAGTTTGTGGCATCATTAATATTAAACTAGAGCAATAATTGAATTATTAAATACATTAGAAATCTGTCCAACAGGGCGGGCCGAGGCGGGTCACGACGGGGCAGGACCCGACGGGACGGGGGAGGGTCGGGACATGGGCTAGGCAGGACGGGAAGAGGTCCCATCCCGCCGGAAGAGGGGCCGGGATTTGGGGGGACGGTTCGGGTCGGGATCAGGATTTGTTTTTTTATTTTTTGCCACTTAATTTAAAAAAATAATATATATAAACACTTCAATAATTGAACAAGATAGTGTAATAAAAAAATCACAAGGCTATTTTTGTGCCTCTTATATTATTTAATAGAAATATGATTTTTTTGTAATACAATTTCAAAATCAAATCACATAGTAAAATTGCAATTAAAAAATTACATAGTTAACCATACTTTTTCTAATTTCCTCTTGAGGATCTTCGATTGGAATTGGAATTTGTTGGTCAAATTGTTCGACGTCGCTTCTTGTTCCCTCGGACAAGATTTTGTTGTAGTTGTTGTTTCTTCTTTATTGATCTCTGATTGATCGCACCTTCTACGCTCAGCTCGAATCCAATCTCTGAATAGAACTGCAATCTCCAATGCGTCTCCCACCAATGAATGTCTATGCAATCCTATTTGAAATCTTTCAGCAGAAAAAACGCTTTCAGACGCTGTTGATGACGCTTGAATGTTCAACACATCTCGAGTCATCTTTGCTAGTGTCGGAAATGTATTCTCATTCTGCCTCCGGTATTTCAGCAAGTCTTCATGTCCTTCATCATTGACAATTAATTCGTACGGTACAACACCCTGCAAAACATAAACATCAAATTCGCTAACTTGTGAAAAAGTTGAACCACTAAACATTTTATTTCTAAGGCCTTTAATACTACCAGCAGAAACCACATATTTTTTATAAGGTTGCACCAAAGTAGTAGAAGATGATACAGAAGTCGGTTGATTATTTGCACTTTGTTGTTGGTAATACATATATACTTGTTTGCATTCAATGTATATGCTAGACGTAACTTATTCTTTAGTTGGTTTGTCAGTTGGTTCTTCAGTTGGGTCCGTTGGAAGTACTTATACACAATCATAAATCGTTTCTATTAGTGTTTTACAACCGTCTACTTTAATAGTCAAATTTAATACCGCACCAATAATATAAATAGTAGGAATAGGAAAAAGTACTTTTTTTGTAAAATATTTTTTCAATAGATGGCTTATAAGTTGATTTTTGCATATATTCATTAAGTAACAAAAATATTAGAGCTATATAAAATAACATATTTGAAATAGTAGGATAATAAATACCGGAAAATTCTTTAGTAGCTTGAAAAAATTTCTCGAAATCCATTAAGTTCTAAAAAAAAAATTCAATCATTATCTACAAGCATATCCCTTGGATTTTATTATGGGCGTTAAATAATAAAGTTATAGGTTGTCTATAATCGTAAGCAACAAGTAGTTGGTCATACAGAGAATTCCACCTAGTCGAAACTTCTTTTGGAATTTTTCTATAAGGTAATCCACAATCGTGACACATTTTTTATACTCTTTGCGTCTTTGTATTTTATTACCTTTAAAAATAAAATTTATAGCAAATTGTATTTTATCAAGAATTTGAACCACGACACCGATAATTTTTTTAAAGTGGGTCGGGATGGGCTGGGTCGGGATCGGTCCGACCCGGCCCACTGGACAGCCCTCAATAAAGTATGACATTTACCTACTGCCACCATAATTTTGCTTTCTATTCAGCGTTCGTCTTAATTAATAATCCATACAGCTTGTCTTCATTTTCCTCATGGGAAATATAATTTAGATTAGAGATTTAAATAGGAGGAAGTTGGGTCAATACATAATAGTATAATACACGTTTCCTGTTTATCCAAGTGACTCGACTAGTAGCGGGCGTTCGGATAGTTTGGATTGAATATGAAAATTTTGATTTAATTTATTTTGGGATTAAAGAAATTAAGATTCAAATAAGTTTGGAATGGATATGTTTTTTTTAAGTTTGATTATTTCGAATTTTCGATTTTGAGCCTACGAATTGAGTTTTTTCTTTTTACATAAATGAATGAGAAATTATTATGTTCATTCTCACCATAATTATCCAACTAAATGTTCCTTCAAATTAATCACTACTCACTCCTTACAAGCTCTATGCGATTTAAGCATCAATTAATATGTTTCTTTAAGGACTCAGTGCCACCACTCCTCAAATACACCACAATAACATAACATACCCAATGTAATCTCACAAAGTGGGGTATGAGGAGGGTAGGATGTACTCAGATCTTACATCTATCTTTGGGGGCAGAGATGTTATTTCCAATAGATCATCGACTAAAAATAAATGTAGTAAATGCATGATTGCAAGAACTCCTCAAATGACAATGAAAAATAAGGCCACAATAAATTCATCTCAGTTTGCACTATTCCGTAGCCTAATAATTTATATTTACTGATTTAGTAGGGTATTGACTTAATATTAGGTATATTGGGAAATAACAACGAGTATGTTGTTGTTGTATTGTCTATAGAAACAAATATAAAGATATAAAAATTTTAGATTTTCGAACGATCCTTCAAAGTCCCAAATTCAAATTCGAAACTCAATCCATCATTCAAAAAAAATAAAAGTTAAATCTAGAATCCCCATAATTCCAAAATTTAAAAATAAAAAGATTTAAAAATTCAAATTTCAGTTTGGATTTTGATTTTGCACAAATTATGCCCAGTCCCGAACTAGGTGCGACATACTAGACGTAACTACTCCCTTGATTGGGGGTTGTGCCGCCCTGTTTGTTTTTCAATCGATACACAGTTAAGACTGTCCACACATCTAACAAGCTCGTGTAATTCATCGATTCCACTGACTAGACCAAAAATGATTCAATTGTTCTAGACGTGCGCTTGAAGTGAGAATGTGTTATTCCTATTGGGTTGGGCCCTTCCCCGTAAAGCACACTGTCGGGGCATATGCCCCTCTTATTACCCATATATGAGCCGTCGTCTTAGTCTTCTCTGACCAGATCATTGTTAGCTCCCGCTTTGACCATAGATTTTGGGAGTATATTTTGAAGATTTGTTTTCAAATCTTTGTTTGGCCATAAATTTTTGACAGATTTTGAAAACAAATCTTCAAATTCCAAATTGGTTCAAACATGTTTTTCGGTCAACATCTATGTTGTGGCCTTTTCAAAAATTTTAAAAACTACTCCAAGCTTTGGTATAATATAAAAAAGCCCCATCTATTTATGACCTAACTAATTCTATCTACAATGTTACTCCATTAATTTTATCTATTTATGACCCAACTAATTCTATGCATGCTCGTCGTGAAGAGATTGTTCGTACAATATGAGAAAATTATATTAAAGAATAGCTAGTTACTACCATTATTTTTCTTGCACGGATAGATTTTTGTATTGTAATTTGAATTATATTAATTAGTAAGTGTGTTATTAAAAATATCATATTTTGCATAATTTGGGATTAGCAAGTATGTTTGTTTTATATGATTGAATATTCTTGACAGTTTTTATAACTTATGAACATAAGTAATGTTTCATGCTTTTTTAAAATAAAAAGTAAAATATGTTTTGAAAAACTATTATCAATTACATTTTCAAAACTTGAAAATTTTTATCCAAATCAAGTTTTTTTTTTTTTTTTTAAAAAATCTATGACAAAACGCTAGCTTACACCTATAGAATTTTCAGAAGCAGATATAAATTTAAGCTTTATGGATTCAACAATCCGTATCTCAAAAAGATTTTGAAAAGAAAAAGAAAGTTAATAGTCATTACTTGACATAAGTACACGTTGAATAGTCTTCAAAAATCCACGAAGACATCTTGTCATCATATGTGCCTTTCTTCGTTATCCATTTCTCACATCGCCAGGCGCTAGGGTTTACTCTTCTGCATACCAACTGTTTGAGGAAATGTTCAGGAGAAACAACAAAAGGCAGGATTGGTTCCATCACTAGATCAATTGCGATCCAAAATTGTAATAGTTGATTTTGGTGTGTGTGTGTGTGTGTGCGTTTGGGAAATTAAGAGTAGAGTAAATTCAGGATGCGAGGACGATGTGGAAGGAGATCGGAGACAGAGAATTTGGCAAGCTTCGCACTAATTTATTCAGGAATCGTATTAAGTCGGCTAGAATCTCTTCTATTCAACTCTCCAACTACAAAGATATCATTTCTCCTCATCGTGGCTCCGTCAACTCCCTTCAGGTCACTTTTCCTTTGAACCGGATCTACGATTTCAAGTTATATTCACAACTTTTGAAGTTCTAAAGCTTGGATAGAAATGCACGGTGTGTAACATTTTTTAGCAACGGAACTATGGCTGACCAATGGGACGGGACTGGACGGGACGGGATTAGGGGGACGGGGATTTGGGGATGGTGGAGTGGGTCGGGATCAGGATTAGGGGGATAGAAAGTGGTCACATCCCGTCCCACACCCACTATCGGAGGGAACGCGATTTTGGGGGACTGGATGGGATAGTAAGGGATTTGGGGACTTTTAAAAACTTTTTTCTAGACACTTAATTTTAAAAAAATATATTTAAACACTTAAATAATTGAACAAGATAATGAAAAACATCACAAGGCTAATGCACTCTTATTTTATTTAAAGAAATATGATTTTTTTTCTAATACAATTTTAAAATTGCAACTTTGTTTCGTAGTTCAAAAGTTGCAAATCACATAGTAAAATTGACATTAAAAAAATTACATATGCAACCATACTTTTTGTAATTTTCCCGATTTTTGTGTTTATCATATTTTGGAGCTATAACTCCCCCTTCATCGGGTTAATTCGACCCTGTACTTGGTCGGGGATATTATGTGAACCTTGTCCCGACTCAGAAGGCATTTGCACACCTGTTTTTTCAGCCAAGTATTTGTTATACCTTGCTTTGTGATCCTTTTCCACATGTCTCATTAAACCTCCTGTACCACCTTTACCTTTCTAGTAATGTACCACCTTTACCTTTCTAGTTTTAAATTTATAAGCTTCGCGACAAATTTTACAAATAGCTAGCTAATTAGGAATGCTCTCATGCAGGTTATTTTAATTTTTGTTGTTTTTGGCCTCTTCTCATACTAGGTGTAATAAGAGGGATTTCAGTATCAGCTTGAGACTCAGTCTGAGCCTGAGGTGGAGCTTCACTAGTGGGTGTGTTATCTAAATTATCTTCTAATTCATTTTCTAAATCATAGTCTGGTTCAGTAGTTGGAGATGCAGAATATACCTCATGATCTAATTACACATTTGCATTAATATCAATATTAAAAAGTTCAGTTTCATCTACATGAGTGAAATTATCATAATTAGGATTACTAGAAGATGCACCTTTACCCCTACTACCTCTACCAGAAAAACGTTCACCTCTTTCTATTATAATTATGCAAATAAAGAATTAAAGTTAAGAAAATTAAGTACGATAATTAAAATTAAACAATAATAATTTAAATAAAAGAAGGAACGAGTGTATCAAACGCCGACGTAACGTCGACATGTAATCGAGGTTGAAAATTGAAACTTTGCTCGATGATCCTTAAGCTAGTTGCCAACTTCACTCCCAATTTTTGAACTTTGATAGAAATTAACAAATAAAATATAATATTTAGTCTACAATTTAGACTTGTAGAGAGATTAGAGAGATGGTAGGAAGATTTGTGAGAAAAATGAGTTGTTTATAGTTGAGAAATAGAGTTAATGTGTAAATATACTTAGAGGTTAAAAATAAATATTAAGGGGTAGGGGGGTTTATGGGGGTGTTGAGGGGTCAAAATGATGGTTTGTAGTCGTTGCCAACGGCTAGAATTGCAAATGGCCGTTTGTGCAATGGTTACTTTCTGGCAGAAACAGGGCCGGGCCGGGACCGGGACGGGCGGGACATGCGCTTGTCCCATCCCGATTTCGAACCCGACTAGAGTCAATCCCTATCTTCTAATTTACCCTCAATCCCTATCCCTTAATTTACCCAGTGAAATCGGGACGGGATCAGGCCGGACCGGGGTGGGATCGGGTTGTCCCGGCCCACTGGCCAGCCTTAAACGGAACCGTTAGTTTTTGCCTAGACCCTATATATTATGAAATCACTAGATAGTTATAAATATTCGACTGTGAACCCGATGATTATTGTAGTTTAACTTGAGGTTGTTATAAGAGCCCATAAACTTCAAATTGTGAATCCGCCTCTGAAATGAAGTGTGTCGTAAATTAAAACACAAAGTTAAACTTTTTTCATTGGAATTAACAAGTAAGATCATCACGAAGAATAAGTTCTTTATGTTTAAGGTAGAGTTTGACTGTTTTCTAATTAGGCAAGTTCCATGGCAAGTTCAATATTTTCTAACTTCTATGATTATCACTAAATCCTAGCATTCCATATTGAAATGATGATGAATCAACTTGGTTCGAACCCGGTAGGGCCCTTCTAATTTTCTTGATCAAAATGATGATGAATCAACTATTGTAAAAAAAGTGAGTGTAAAAGATTTCAACTTTCAATGTAATCTTAGCTACCGTCCAAGTAGTTCATAGATGGAACGGATTTTAGTTTCAAGGATCTGGGATTGAAGTGAGCATTTGGAGGCTGGTGATTCATATAGCTGAGCCTAAGTATTTTGTGATTGAGGTGGAGTTGATTAACATTAGCTCCAAGTAAAATCATACTCTCTTTGTCCTAATTTATGTGGCACAGTTCGGATTTCGAGAGTCAAACGGCTTAATTTTGACTGTTTATTCGAGCATGGAATCTTCAAATTTTTTGAAGTAAAATTTACATATTTGGAATCTACGTAAAACTAGACCCAATGGAGCACTGGTTAGCCGTCAGGCTTAAGATCTCAAGGTTGAGGGATCGAATCCCTTGCTAACCTTTTACTGCGCGTTATACCATTTCAAAAAAAAAAGTACTATATAAGTTACATTGATTGACAATTCAAAATATATAAAAGATATATGAGAAAATTACGATGACTTGTTTGAATCTCAAAATCCGAAAGGTGCTACATAAATTGGGACGGAGGGAGTAGCTAATAGAATGTAGTGGTCCACATGTAGACATTATCATAGATGAAAAGCATAAAATTTAAAAATTAAGCTTAATGGAAGTCGATCCCTTGCTGTTTCCAAGTATCTCTATTTTGCATTAAGCCATTAACTCCCTTATATTTTAGGTGCCTTATTGTGTGCATTGTGTCAATTGCATCTTCATATTTTATAAAGAAAAGCAAGATGAGAATATTCGTCTTGCCCCTCGGATATTTCGAACATGTTTACAACCGCCACATGCAATAACTTGGAGATACGTGTTTTCTGGAAATAATAGTTAACCATATAATCGAAAAAATGAACTGGGAGTCACTTGTGGAGAAGTAATTCGGACAAGCGTAACACTAGGGAAAAAGTTGGACTGTGGACATGGTAATCTCTCTCAATTGCGCACAGTATTTTTTTGTTCTCAAGAAATCCAGATTATGAGCTTGTACATGCCTGTCAGGAAATTAAGGATGTAGCTGTTAGACTAGTACATGAGACTAAAGTTTGAATTCTTTTAGTTACCTTCATCTATCTTTGTGTGTATTTTAGATAATTTTTGCCAGATTATATCTGGTTGAGGTGTGTAGATGGAACTTGCATTATTTTAAAAGTACCTTTGTGTATATTATTGTGATCACAAAATCAGGTTGATTTGACAGAGGGACGATATCTGTTATCCTCTGCTTCGGATGCATCAGTTGCTGTTTATGATGTCCAACGTGCAACTGATTACGATGGAAGTGGTCTGATTGCAAAGCATAAGCACATATTTTTGGTTGAGAAACAACACGAACAGGGCCACAAATATGCCATTTCCACAGCCATCTGGTATCCAATTGACACGGGGCTTTTTATTACAGGCTCTTATGATTATTACGTTAATGTCTGGGATACTAACACGACACAGGTAGTATTGCTTTCTGATCACCTTATTATACTCCACGGAAGTGCAGTTTTTCAGCTTATTTTTCTTTTTATTGAATAAGTTTCTTGCTTAATTTTGGATTTTCTTAATTGTTCTTAAGGTGGTAATTAATTTCAAATTGCCTGGAAAAGTGTACAAGACTGCAATGTCTCCGGTGGCAACATCACACATGTTGATTGCTGCTGGAAGTGAAGATGTTCAAGTTCGTCTTTGTGATATTTCTTCGGGTGCATTTGCTCATACATTATCTGGCCATCGCGGTATGCTGATATCTATTTCAAGTATTTCCTTTTGCTATGCTTTACCTTTTAGATCTACCAGACATGGTATTTATCCAGTGGGGAGTTTTTCTCTATATCTTTATCTCATGAGGTTTTGCAAAGTTATCCTTGACTCAAGAATTAAGCTCTAGGTTCTCTTAGAGCAAACAGAGACAGGGTTGGCTTTTGACAAATACAAAGCATCTTAATAGCATCTATGCTTAGACTGATGCTTAGACCAATCAGGGTCTGTCCCCATTCCAGTTCTTAGGCAGAGTAGCATGCCATTATGTGGGGTAGTGTGAGCAGTTAGCAATTTAGGAATTCCTGGCTTGGTGCATCTTGATCCATGTAGAATTTTTATATCATACCCATTCCCGCCTTCCATAAGCGCTGGCTAGGATGATTTACTATTTTGTGTATTTTAGCTGAAATCGAGTTTTTTCTGGATTGGTGATAAAGAATGGGATTCGAAGTCGCTGTCTGGATTATCTTTTTTTGGGGGTCGGTTTTCTGTCTGAATTATTTTTCTCTGATGATACATGGTCTTCTCAACTATTTCTGGAAATGATAAAGCAATTGTGAGCTAGAGTGTAGATGCAATAACAAGAAAAACGACTCAACATTATCTTCTATTGAAAAGCTAATCATCCTTCATCCAATGCAACTTTTGTAAGTTCAATGCAAGTTCAGCAGCACAGTAGTCGGAGCAAAATGCCAGACAATTATGCTTGGCATCCTAGTGTAGTATGTTGTTGGAGTCCCTTCAAGACAACTTTATTCTAATTTATTTGAAGCATGTATATTACAGGTAACCAATAATACACACTTGAACATTGTGGTGTAACACTGTAACCAATAGTGCTTTGTCTCAACTATCCAAACCACAGGCAAATGGTTGATGTTCAATTCAAGATCCCTGAATACTATCTGCCTAGTTTCTATGAGGGTCGCTTATTTCATATTACAGGTAGATGAATGATTTTTATGCAGTATTAGAGAGCTGTATCATGGATGTTAGTTATGTTGAAGGCTGCTGCATAGTGTGCTGTGAGCACCAAGGTCTTTCTGAAGCTTTAAGCACATTTGCCCCAGGGATTTGGTCTAGTGGTAAGTGGTAAGAGTGCAACTTGGATGTATGGGTAGGCACATGTTGGGGGTTCGAACCTACTGCTGACAAACATCTTGTATTTAAGTGGAGAAGGGTAGAGGAGTTGGCCCAGTACCCACCGAGTTTCGAATCATGCGTCGCCCGCTCTCGGATTTTTCCGTTAATAAAAGAACACACTTGAGTGAAGAAAGGAAACAATAAAATGAAAAAAGGAACGATGGAAAAATAATTATGAATACCTTTATACAGATAAGAATTTGAGAACTATATAGGACCACGTCACATGAGATAAAAAAGAAGAAGATTTCAGAGTTAGTTTCAGATGGAAAGATGCACTTTTAAGTTTCTAATTCAAATACAATGATGAATTTGCTTATATTAATTTCTAATTTATTTATCAATACATTCCTCAATGATTAATATATCATTCAAGATGCTAAAGTGCCTACCTTAGCAACTTGGTGCTTGCACTAAAGTGCTGCCTTAGCAAGGCAAAGCGTCAACTCCACCTAGTTTGAGATTCCTCAAATGCACCTTTTACAATACCTTTGCTTCATTTTAGAGCCACTCGTATAGGTTTCATGTGACATGTTTCACTGCTAAAATAACAATGTGAAATTTTCATGTGTTTATTCTGCTCAGTCTGTTTCAAAAATCTCTAAATATAATGTTGAACTTTCTTATTTTAAACGTTTTCACCTCGCTCTGCAGCATCCAGTATTGACTCCATTTATTCGTCTTTATACCTTGCTACTCATACCTCACATTTCAATTTGTTCAATAATACTGTCCAATTGAGGATATTCCAAAATATTTGGCACCATTCTATTAATAATATTATTTCTTACACTTTTCAAAACATTCTACAATTAAAGTTCAATTTACTGTACTAATTTTAATTTGGATGTGATATATTCTCTATCAAACTAACTTTTCAACCATTACTTTTAATATTTTCTTCTGCTACCATTGTATAATCCTCAAGTTAACATCTTAAACTCGCCTGTCCGGTCAAACACCATTAAGGAAAAGGAACAGAGTGCCCATTTTCAACCTCTCCAAATCACTGGACCAATCCTACAGAGTCATATTTTTTCTTTATTTCACATTCAAGCTTTTTGTGAGTACCACTACTAGTTCAGAAGCACTTAGATTTTTTTTCTTCGTCTTGGGTTATGGCAGATGGAGTAATGTCAGTTGAATGGTCTGCTTCTAGCGAGTGGGTTTTGGTAACCGGGGGATGCGATGGGGCCATTCGCTTTTGGGACATCAGGCGTGCAGGATGCTTTCGTGTTTTAGATCAGTCTCATTCTCAGCTCGGAAGACGCCCAACTCTTCTTACACGTTCTACTGCAAACAAGGTTACCTTCTGTTGTTACATATTATTTAGAATCATATTCGAATTCTTAATGACACATGTTTTTCTTCTATTTGACCTGCTTTGTTATTGCTTTACTCTAAGCGGTGGGTCTATCAGAAACAACCTCTCTACCTCTCAATGTAGGGGTAAGGTCTGCGTACACTCTACCCTCCCCAGACCCCACTTGTGGGGTTACACTCGGTATGTCGTCGTCGTTGTATTTCTTCACAAAATTGAGAGGAATCATTGTTCGCCTTTTATTTGTGATAGCAAACTGTTCATGTTCCTTTAATTTAATATTGACCCATTAAAATCTAGCTATTCTAATTCATTTGGGGTGTACAACATCTGTATCAAGTGAGTTCCTTTTTTAATTGGGCAGAGTTCTGGGAACAGATGTTTTCTCTCTTATCTTCATATTGGTACCCTTTGGAGAAGAAAAAGGAGCAGATCATTAGTAGACTTGTTTTTATTGCAACTTTTTTGCTTTTCTTTCTGAGAGCACAGAAACCACACGGTTGTCCTCTAGGTTTACAAGTAAGTTTACGCTTTTGGTCCCATCTCCTTTTGCGTCAATGAACCTTCCCTATGTTTTCCTTCTAAAAAAACCTTCCCTATTTTTAATTTATGTGAGTTGATCTACTGAAAAGCTTAATCAGGGTGGAATTGCTGATTCTGTTTGATCTTAAGGTTTTTTAGTTTTCGTGCCCGTAATATATTCTATCTTCCTGCTCAGAGCTCCACGCTGAAATCATCTTCAGGAGGCCCAAGTTCATCTGCAAAAGGCCGTCCATCTCAGAAGAAAATGGGAAATGGTGTGAGTATCAAACAGTCTGCAATTGCTAGACAAGTGAGGGGGGCTGGGAAGCAGCGACTGCATCCAGGGATGCTGTCTAGTCAGGATAGAGCCACTGCTCATTATGGTGCTGTCAATGGATTAAAAGTGACCAATGATGGAATGTATCTCCTTAGTGCAGGTTGACATTGCAATTTTTTTCAAAGACGTTTCCTCCTTCAGCTTTTGTATTGCTACTGCTTGGAATTTGTATGTGCATTCTGACTAGTATTCTCCGCTTAAGAGGCTGAAAGGTCTTACGTCATTATCTTTGTTAGATGTATGTATGACAATCTGCGGTCTGGCACGTATTTCTTGATCTTTTTATAGTTGGTCAACTGTGAAGTGCGACTTCTGGAATTTATACAGCACGTTATAGTGCTTTCTAATCTCATTTTCATATCCTTCAGCAAAATCGGTGTTCTTAGGCACTGATTCTAAAACACTGCATGTAAGATGTCATTTGAAACAATCTTGGTTAAATATTTCAGAAAGGTAATTTCAATTAAGACATTTATGTTTCAGGATGCAGACATTTTTTTACTCTCTATCTAGTATGGAGCGGTAAAACAACATTAATGGACATAAAAGCTGGACTTATTTGTATAGAAACCAAAAACTGGTTGTTCAGCCAGTTTAAGTTTCATTTAGTTATTTAATTACGTAAAATGCAATTAGTTCCTACACGCCATATTCAGACTACTACTGATCATTGGTAGCTAACCCACTCAAGAGGAAGTTTACTTCCATTTTCTGTTGGTGTCATTTAGAAGTACTGGACTTGATATGGGTAGAGTTGTTCCAATGTGGTTTAAGAGATCTCATCTGTAGTTTATTGCTTTTGGCTGCACGGTGGAAAAACACATGCAACTGAAGCTTAATCATCTCTTCCTTTGGATTTCAGGTTCTGATTCAAGGTTAAGGTTATGGGATATTGAATCTGGTTGCAATACACTTGTGAACTATGAAACATCACGATTACAGGCCACCAAAGCTATACAGTTAGCCATATCTCATGATTCAACACTTGCATTTGTGCCATGCATGTCAACCACTAAGGTAAACAATGTTCAAACCCCCCCCCCCCCCCAAAAAAAAAAAAAAACCCCCCCAAACCCCACCACCTTGATATTATTATGCAAAACTATTTTTCTTTAGTAACTTAATGTGGAAATCTTGTAGGCATTTGATTTATGGTCAGGCAAGACGATGATGGATTTACGTGGCCACTATGAAAATGTGAACTGTTGTCTGTACAATTCACTGGACCAGGTACAGTAATTTCTTTGTCTCTCTCTAGGTACATGTTTTTGGTAAAACAGTGAATTCTGCATAAGCTGTGATCTACTGAACCTCAAGTATCTGAGTGGTAACTTTTTTCTTTAAACCAAAACATTTCATTCATTGCATGCAGGAAGTTGGTCATAGAAAACATTTAACTGAGCGGATGACTCACCCACAACTAGCTAATAGGTTATCCTAGTCATGTATACACTTAAGTATTCTTTCTTTATACCAAAACGTACATGAGATGCAAAAGATCTCACAACCAGGCACAATATTATTATTTAGCTTATGCAGCATATAGTACAAGCAACCTTGTTTCCATTATCGACCTCATTCGTATGATTCTCTCATTAAACTAAAAGCTTGACAAAGATGCTGTCTTGTGGTTTTGGTGGTGACGCATTGATACTTGAGGCTACTTCATTTCTGTTTGCTTTTATCTCCTTATAGATGGCAATGGTGTTTGAGTGTTTCTTTAATTCGTACTACCCTAGCCATCAACCCGTGAGGACTATGATAAACTGTTTTTATTCATATTGAAACTATTATGTCCATGTTAGTGATGAATTTGTATCTGGATATTTTCAGGAACTATACACAAGTGGTAATGACCGGAAAATTCTTGTGTGGTCTCCCAGAGAAGTCACTACTGAACTGGTACAGCCTTGCAAACTTATTTTTTTCATTGGTACAGCCTTGCAAACTTACTTTTTTTCATTTGCTTCTTGCTATGTTTGTACCGAGTGTATTTGAACAATGGCTGCTTAAGACCTAATGCTCTCTGCTAATATGCAGGAGGAGAGGGATGGCCAAGCTTTTGCGATAGATCAAGATAATTGGAGCGACTGAGCAGCTCACAAAATTTCAGAGGTTCCATGTCAAGTTTAACGTTCAGTTTTCTTCATTCTGTATGCACCATCTACCACTGCACCTTCGCGTGATCTAAGATGTAATAAATGATGCTCTAAAACATTTTCGTATTTCTGCTTAAATGTTTGATTGTATCGTAAACAGGCGCGCAAATAATGGGGATTAGTTCTCCAAAGTCCAAATAGAAAGACGAGTTTTCTCATCGAGAAACTTCGTTTCTTTTTCATTCCCCATTCGTGAGAAGTTCAGAAACATTGTAATTATGTTTGAATAAACAAATGCCACTGTTTGCAATTGAAAGCCTGACAGGTGTTTCAGAAATTTTACACTGAATAAATGCACGGATTCGCGCCTTTTAAGTGGTCAAACATGGAGCTTTTGTTTATTTTAATTTTCATAATAGAGTTCGAAGATATAGGGATATCTTCAAATTTCTTTCTCGCACCTCATGAATACATGAGGGTAGATTGGGTTAAATGAATTAAACAATGGGTCATACTATAATCCGTTCAATTCTTATTAAGGTTTAATTTTCTTGTTTTTTTTTATATTTTATTTAATTACCTAATAATTCTTTAACTATATGCAAATATATCAAACAAAAGTCTCTTTAAAATTATTTAAACAAAGTTTCATGTAGTAAAACTTGAGCTACATACCAATCCAGTTTCTAGATGGACTGAATTGAGTGTGTCAAAGTGGGCTCGATTACTAGATAAATGAGTATTCAATGATCTTGAAAATGGATAAATTGAATATTTGATCCCTATTTGCCGCATTGTGAAACCTTCAAAGTCAAAAGTGAACTTGTAAATTTGAATTTTTGCTCACGGGTCAAAAGTGCAAAATTTCAGAGCCACAGATCTCCAACCCTATTCTTATAAATCACCTATTATCAACCCGCCAAACTTAAATGAATTACGCAAATCATAATTTCATGAGCTAATTTTATTCTATCACTAAGAGTAGTAAAGCGATTCTGATCAAGCACAATCTAGTTATCAAATCACCGTTGTATTCAAATACATTTGTATTTTAAAAATTCCATTTGTACGTAAACTGAGAAAAGCACTTCACTTATGATTGACATTAATACAGAAAAGATCAAATACATACTCGATAAACTTTAAACCTCTTCCAGGCCAAATGAATGTCTTGCTTGACAATCCTATAAAATTCCCATTATATGATACCAACTGTCGTATTTCGTCTTAGGCCAAATATATAGACAGCCTCTTAAACTTGTCCGACTTCTTTTTATCTAGACACTTTAACTAAAAACCCATCGTATTGACCACCCAATATTGCCGAATAATGTGTCTATATCACATATTCAAAACTCAACTTTGGTTTCTTCTATTTGCTTTCCAATCATAAATCATCAACTTAACATCCAATTGAAGAATAATAGATGTAATCCTCCAATCTTCAATTAATTTCTTGAGTTCATCGGATCCTAGTCTTTCAACATCATGTAGAAAAGGAATGATCGGAGCAAAAAGCGAGATCAGTGCAGGGGCATTAGTTGATTAGTGGATTTTTGCAGACTCGAAGGATATCAATAAAAATTCTACAAGTTATGTATTATACCAGTCTCGCTTACTTATAGATTAACTTAAAATTGTCTCAATATCTATATATTGTTAATGTTCAGAACTTAATCTCTTTTCTTTAATGTAATTCGTACCAAAAGTCTTCCATGTATGTATTGGAAGATCTGTATCTCGTCCTAAAAAGAATGTTATGAACTAGGTAAAGTTTAAGTGTGCACTAAATAAAACATGTAAAAATTTAGATGATTTCGTTCCTTAATTTTACTTGAGTTTTATAACGAAAAAAAAAGACCCATATTAGTTTGTTAGGATATACTCATTATAATATCAAGAATGTACGTGGTCCACAGACCGTGTGATCAATAGAAAAAGTGAACTTTTCTTTAGTTGCGAATTTGCAATTAACAAATTGGTCTTCTCTATTCTTTCCATGACCGATCAATAGATTCAGCTTTGTCATATATTTCATACATCACACTAGATAGATATCATATTCATGAAATACGATTCACTTTCAAAATGTTTTGGTGGTGAAATGGTAGACACGCGAGACTCAAAATCTCGTGTTAAAGGCCGTGCTTAAAAGTTAACATCAAAATTGCCGACCCCACAGTTTTATGGTTCTATTAGAAGCTTCGACTTGATAAAGCTAGTGTTCCATTTTTGAAAGATTAATAGTATTATTACTCTTACTAATTAGTCATTATCACTTCCATAAAATAATGGCTACTTGGCCACTTCCTTTTTCTTTTCTCTTTTTTCTCTTTTTATGTTTTTCATAATGTTCTAATCTCTAACAAAAATAAAATAATCACTCCGTATAAAGTATGGAAGGATTAAAAAAAGAAATCATAATCAGCTTCTTGGTCCAATCCACGTGTCATATTTAGCAGTGCGTGACATGGCCCACACCAAAAAGCAAAAAAGTAGTTCTTAAAACTTTGAGATGAAATCAGTAAGTAGTTGTTTGGACATGTGATTTCATCTCATGAGATGAAATTAACGTTTGGACATGTGATTTCATTTCATGACATGAAATTCTATATCATCCAAAAAGGCATGGTTTGAGATTCTAAATCATGATTTTAAAATTTTTAAATGTAAAAGTTGATCAATAAGTTTATATTTTGTACAAAAAAGATCCATGAGTTGGTAGATATATTTACCAATCATGTTTACCAACCATTTATATCAAATATTAAAAGATCTACATGTTGTATTTTTTTTAGAAAGACTTTCTAGTAGCGTAATAATTTTGTTATGAACTATGATTTGCTCATTTGGTAAGTTTATATAAGAATTAGAAATATTTTGATGGTTTTCACAACTTGTGGGGTTTTTATGTCTATAAGAAAAAATACAACTTAAGAAATTCAAATTGCATGTACGAACAAAACTTCAACTTCAAATCATCATAATTTTAGATGCCAATTTATTTCATGATTTCAAATCATGAGATGAAAAGTTATGGAATTTCAGTTATGTTTCTTGTAGAGCTTTTAGCTATTGTTAAATTTACATAAGAACCTTTTATTCGGATATAATATAAAGGTGTGGAGGGCGGTTCAAATTCCATCAGTTTTATTATTAGCATTCTCCTTCTGATCCTATCCTTGACGTAATAAAAGAAAATATGCAATAATATTGTTAGTATTCCTTTCCACACCCTCTGATGAAATAAAAGAATCTAAGGAATTGCAATGATTTTCTTTTCTATTGATATTCAATATTACATGAGGAAGAAAAAGAGACTCATTATTAAAAATAGAGGATTTTTCTCATTGATGAGAAATTTATGTTATAAAATATGATTTTTTCATCTTATTTTCATCGATCAGTCTCACTGGGAAAATGCATGGTGAGAAATAGATTCCCATTAACATGTTCAAAAACTTCATAATGTTTCAGTGTGAAACCAACTATTTCGTTTTTTCCCACCGACATTTAGTGGGAATAGCCCCCGAACATTTTTCAGTGAGAAAATCAATGGGAAAATAGTGATTTTTAAGTAGTGACTATTGATAAAAATGGGGCTTGAACTTAGTTTAATTTTAAAAGTTAGCTAAAAAATAGACATTACACAAAATTATATAAGAGGATAAATTTATCTACATATCGACGTAGGACTACTAACACCGTTTGCTCGCTAGCCTTACAATTAGAAAATGGATAATATGAGAGCCCAACATCAAGTGAAACAAAAGTTGGGTGGCCCCAGCTCTTAATGATAGTTCCAAAAGCTAATTCAAGAAATCATATAAGAAAAAAAGTTGTCATCTCCACCTATAGAGATGGGATTACTAATAACTCCTCCACGCTAGGCCTGGTAATTAGGGAATAAATAATATGCGAGTCTAATATTGGCGAAACACGAATTGTATAGGAGTCTAACATGGATTCAAACACAAATTGGTGAACCTAATCTGATATCATAAGAAAATGGAAAGGAATTAATTTCACAAACAAAAGGAATAGAAATACAAAAGATAGGACAAAAAATGAATAATGATATTGTCCAAACCCTTGTCGTGACTTCAGCTGAGATGGAAAATTCAAATTACAGAAAAGAAAAACTTATTTTAGGTGAGATGGATAAAACAATGCGTAAGAACAAGACACGTAAATAGATTCATCAAGTGAAAAAGTAGTTGAGAATTTGAATTCAAGTAAGGTCATCCAAAATTTAGTAGATGTTGTGATGGTTGAAGATACATAGTTTGTTGGGGGCAGAGAAAAACGATGAATATTGACATAATCCAGCCAAAAGAGAAGAAGCGGGGAAAAGAGGTGGTGCAGGAGGCCAGCCTTAAATGGTCTCCATCGCCCAAATGAAGCTAATGGCGTGGAATTGTCGAGGCTTGGATTTTCTGTGAAGGATTTTCAGACGGGATGTTACTAATGAGATGTAATAACACGGGGGACTTGTATTCTATCACTACCACTACCAACAACCACATGACCAAACCATCAACTTTTGCAGCTATTTCCCCTATCATATGGCATAATCGGTTGGGGCACCCAGGAGCACCGGTATTCAATACTCTTGGACAAAATAATTTTATTTCTTGTAATAAACTTTTGGACTCTTCTGTTTGCCAGGCTTGTGTGTTTGGGAAACAAGTTAAACTTCCTTTTGCATTATCTAATTCACAAACACTTATGCCATTTGATCTTCTGCATTGTGATTTGTGGACTTTCCCAGTTTTGAATTTGTCGGTCATAAATATTATATGTTTATATTGGATGATTATTTGAATTTTCTATGGACATTTCCCTTAGGGCGGAAATCCCAAGTCTTCACCGTTTTTAAACAATTTAGTGCTTTTATCAAAATCCAATTTGGCAAATCCATTTAAAGTTTTCAATGTGGGAGGGAATTTATAAATGCCCAATTTAATGATTTTTGTCACCAAAATGGGATGTCCTTGCGTCTTTCATGTCCACACACATCACCTCAAAATGGGAAAGCCGAAAGAAAAATTCAAACGATTAACAATATAATTTACACCCTTCTTGTGCATTCGTCCACACCACTTGGCATCATGCACTTCAGATGACCACATATCTTTTAAACATTCTTCATAGAAAACTACTCTCCGTTATATCACCTACACAATGTTGTACCATCGTCTCCCTTCTTTTACACATTTGAGGGTTTTTGGGTATTTGTGTTATCCCTTATCTCCGTCCACAACCATTAACAAACTTCAGGCCCATTCCACTCCTTGTGTATTTTTGGGATACCCGCAAAATCATAGGGGATATAAATGTTATGATATGATGAATGAGAAAATCATTATTTCTCGTCACGTAGTTTTTGATGAGTCTACATTCCCGTTTGCTAAATCTCACGTGGCATCCCCACCTTCATATGATTTTTTGGATGACGAAATGCATCAAATTTTACATCACCATTTACATACCCAACACCATATGGGACCAGCCCACACACCTCCCCAGCCCAATCGAGAAATGGGACTGGGCCAGTCCATGGAAAAGAAGTCACTGCCTCTTCTCCTTTGGCCTCGGCCCAGTCCACTTCTCATGGCGGGCAGGCCCAAGGGGGAGAGCCTACTGCCCTCTTACCCGTATCACTGACCAGGTCTTCGGACAAATTTTTCCAGGCCCAAAATATCAACCCGTGTCGGTCCAATAACCAATCAATAGCCCATAACAACCAGCCAACGATTTTGGCCAAAGACCAGTCATCCCCTCGATCCACTAGCCAACCCGAAAGCCAAAATCCCCACCTTGGACCATTGAAACACGTGCCATGTACGGGATTTTTTGGCCTAAGCGTCATTTTAACCTAACATCTTCATTCCAACCATCACCTCTTCCAAAAAAATCCCAAAGCGGCCCTATCAGACCGAATTGGAAAGCTGTCATGTTAGACGAAATTGATGCTCTTAGTAAGAATAAAACATGGGAATTAGTGCCCCGTCCATCTAATATGAACATAATTAGGTCTTGAACTTTTGATCTACAATTCTGCCACTGGGATCTTGAACTTTTACGCTCTCTGGTAGGCCTCTTGTGATATCCATTTCAACTAGTAGTCATGCATATGAGACCCTTTCTATCTCAGTTGTACAAGCATCAACATATAAAGGTTTTCCTATCAAGCTTCCTATCCTACTCAGTGTAGGGCTTCCCCAACAATTTATAGGCAAATTTGGCAATCAGATCCATAAAGAAATTGTTCTCAACACTTCATTATTAAAGCAGAAATTCGGAGTCCAAGCTTGAATTATTACTGGTCTACTGTTTATGGTATGTGACCCTGAGTACACTACTACATCTTTATCCTCCATATTGTGAAACAACACCAGGAAGTACCCTTCATTATGATAATAGATCTTAGGTTTTGTAGCAAAGTTCTACGTATTAGAAATGAACATGTCAATTGCCCCAATGGATGGTGAATTGCCCACCACATACAACACAATTGATTGTTTTCATGTTTGCGTGTCCTCTTCAATTTCCTCTGGCTGAATCTGAGCTACTTTCTCCCCATCAACAATTATCGGCTCAACGTACTGCAATGTCTTACCCTTTGCTTTCATTTTCGAGAATAGTGAAGCCCATGTTTGCCCTTTAGTTGCATCGTCCCCAATTGTGCCTTCCCTATCTAGGTTATTTGCAGAAGGGACCACAATTGGCGATTTTGCTTTTACTAGCTCCCCTTTCCCCGATTGATGTGCCTCGTTGTCCTCTATCTCTTTTCCTAGTGCTGGGAATTCTTCCAATCGGATTACCCTATCCGTTCCAGCATTCGGTGATTCCGCTTTTGATTCTTTGCATGGGTTATTCCTTACTTCCGTACTCGATGAAAGTAATTGGCTTCCTCTCTTTCGTGGTCGCCCTCTCTTCGCCATTTTCAAGCAGAGAGAGAGAGAGAGAGAGAGTGAATAGTATATATCTATCCAATGTTTCTGCTATATAAATTTATAGTAATCAACAATTGCAACTTCGGGCTTGATATATCAAATTTCAGATAAAATTTATGGCTTTCGACGCGGATTTCTACAATTTCAGTTGTGCATGTCGGAATTGGTCCTGAAATGACTAATATTACAAATAGCTACTATAAATTTCCAGTTAGGATTTTAGAGCAGACACAAATGCAAGAACATGTGTACATAATATGCCTTCCATAGACCATACAATACATAGATGTAATATTTGTACCCATAATGCTCATCACATTGTAAATTATTGGAATTGTTTTACATTCTTTTCCCATCTCCATTAGGCAGCATCCATGACATGTTAAAGCAACTAGCCAGCCTCCCACTAACACGAAAAAAAGAATTGGAAAATTAAGTAGCTGACCAAACCTAAAAATTGTAGATTAATGGGGAAGAAGTTTGTTGCTCCCAAACGCAAACACAAGTATACGTGGTCGTACAAATAATATAGTAATTTTATAAATCGGATGTCGAATCCACAGGGACTTGTGATTAACTGTCAACTAAATTATACTAATTCTAATTATCTAAACAAGAGATGAAATTCGAGGGTTATAATTATAGACTATCTAAAAATAAAAGAAAATATATAATAAACTTTAACTAAGAAAGATCGGGGTTTTTATGTTATCAATGATATGAATGGTCCAGGGTTGCGGTTGATTCACCAATCCTATTGAGCTATCAAACTATTTCTCCTTAATCTGAATTATTGACGATTGCTAATTAACTGAATTATTAACTCTCGTAGTATTCTTCCGAACTACTACTCGCCTATTCAAAACAGTTCGCCGCTTATATTCATATGAAATTGACATGTTAAGAACGTAATTCGTTTACGGTATTTAATTGAACGCGACACCTAGGTATATTCTTATCCTAGCCACAAATCCTAGCCAACTATAGGGATAATCAGATCACGCTTTCTTTAAACCCTTCTCTAATCTAACAACATCTTTCCCGAGCATGTATATTAGATAGTCGATAGAACTTAACTGCTGGCCAAACAATCAAGCAATTATGCACAAAATTAAAGAAACAATCAAAATTCAATAACTCATATTAAGATAGAAATAATTGTCAAACGCCAATATTCATGGTTTACCACAACTATAGAACGTGAAGTTTATCTCTACATGGACATGGAGGAAAAATAACAATTCATACAAAGAAACATAGAAACTAGTAGTAAGGAGAAGAAAAGGTAAAACCAAATAACTCCAGCCTCCACGGCGACTCTAAGCTTTCTCTGGGTCAAAGGTTTTGAACTCAGGATCAAAAGTTATCCCAAAACTATGTAAAAATCCTGTAGAATATGTATTTATAGGGTAACAAAAGGCCTGAACTTTTAAAAACCAAATCCAATTCAAACCGGGAAAAAAACAGCAGGAGACCGCGCCAAGCCCGCGTCGCAAGCATAGCGCGCAAGTCATAAAAAATGCGCAGAGAGCACTTCTTCGTGCGATACCAGTGCGCCGCAAACGGACAGAGGCAGATCTGATCCCAATCTTTTTGATGCCATAAATTCCAGCCACGTACACAACACCCCAATTCCTCCAATTTCAATTGCTGCCATATCTCTGTCCCTTTTCTTATTTGCAATTTCATTACATCATTAGGCAATCATTATGCCTCTCACTTGTCCCCTATCTTTTTCTCCCACATTTTATTCAATTTTGCTCCAAATCTCTTCATTTTTACATCGTTTTATTACTACATAATAAAAATATAATATTAAGCACAAAGCAATATAATTTTACTCAAATGATTTTTAAAAGTACTAAAATATGAAACACAATAAATAAATATATGCATTTTTTTACCGAATATCAAAGTTAACTCCTAATTAAAGCAGAGTAGGGTAATAAATATAATGCACTAGGATAAGACTACACATTATACGAACCAATCAATTTTACCTTAGAAAATCACAAATTAAAATGATAATACATATCATTTTAAACATGATTAAATAATAACTACGCCTCACTCACAACATTATACGAACCAATCAATTTTACCTTAGAAAATCACAAATTAAAATGATAATACATATCATTTTAATCATGATTAAATAATAACTACGCCTCACTCCCAAGCTAAACTAGTTTGGGTCATAATTTAAATGGTAACAACTTATACAATCAAATCTCTCTATAACAACATCGTTTGTTTCAATTTTTTTTAATTGTTATAGCGAAATATTGTTATATAGGACATATAATACGACATAACATGAAAGATTAATTCCACGGAAAACATGAATATTATAGTGAAATGTTGTTATTGAAGACAGTTATTGTAGAGAGGTCTGACTGAATAAAATATATATATATATCTTGATTGAATTGCTTGATTTAGTACAAATACCCCACACGAGTAACTTTTCTTTTCCCAACAAAAAAAAATTACTCATAATTTGTTTGAGTATAAGTTGTATACCTTGACATTGTACGATTACATTTTATACATCAAGTGAGGCTAATTTAATTTCACAATATGTAATTCTTCGGACAAGCTTGATATGATAATCGATAAAATAATATAATAACTTGATATACCTTAAATTGGTCTGATAATATAACAAATATTGAACTATTTGTATATAATTTGATATACCTTAAATTTGTGCAATACTAGTAGTTGGACTAAAGAGATAAACCAATGCGCGTTCCGTCCTAATTCTTTCACCGTGTGATGAATTAAGTCAAACTTTAAACTCTTCTAATAATCCATTAATAGAATGATTTCTACCCATTTTGATTTAGTCGTATCAATTAAAATATCACGCTCTTTCAAGAACCTATGGAGCTGTACTTTCAAGTAATTAATCAATTTTAAAGCAATAAATAGAATAATAAGGAATCAATGATGTAATATAATATTAGGATGAAGAATAATTATATACATATTTTAATATTAGCAACTCTAAGCTTATAAACTACAAGGCTTTGACCTCCAAGTACAGCACAAGTCGAAATACTTTAGTAATTATCTATACCATCCATGACCGACGTGTAAGTAATAAAATAATGTTCCTATTACCAAACTTTTATTTTTTAATCCCTTAAACCATAAAAATAATTTTTTATTCCAAGTTTTTAATTTGTTAGGTATTGTCTGCTTCTTGAAATATAGTCTTTCCTCGTTAACAATTGCATAGATTATTGATATATCAGAAAATATAATTAGGTTTGTATATAAACAAATTGAAAAGAATTTTGACGTTGAAGATCTATAATATGATCTAAGATAAGATGATGAGATAAGCTTAAATTAATGTATGAGGTCATTAATTTACTACCATAATCCTATCTTTTCAGCTCATATAAGTGTGATTAAGAGTTGTTTCAATTATTTTTATGATATTATGGACGAATAAATCCATCTCTTAAAAATTAGAAGAGCCATGAGGAAGGACAACTCTTTTGGCATTTGTACAGACACGAGTATAGATATATTAAAATCACATGTAAACTCAACTAAAAACATAAGTTTGTTGATTGTAGTATAATTAAGAATTTGAATTTTGATAATAAATGAAAATAGAAGACAGTTAAAGATGACACATCGCTATTATGCTCGAATTAATTATTGAGTTAGTCGTATCATTTGTTCGATCAAGAAAAAAAACATTTATTAACTTAGGTTCGAGGAGATGGCTATCTCCCACCTCTCTTTTTATCTCTAGCGGCGGATTCAGAATTTAGACCGTAATTTTTAATAAATTGAGATATATATTTAATTATTCACATTACTTATTTTTTTTACGCACATACGTAAATTTCAATCACAAATTATTAAGTTTTATCAAACCAATAAATTATATATAATCAATCGCTCATTCCTATTTTAAGAGAAACTTTTGTTCCCAAAAAAAATGTGATTTTCAAGGATATTTTGTACTATAAACTTTCTTTTGTATGATTTACAGAAATATTCTTTTTAGGTCATCATTTAAATTTAGTCCCTATTTTTAAAAGTTTTACAAATATAGCTCTAAGGACTGATAAAATATTATATTGTCATTAACGTTTTTTAAATTTTAAATCGCTTTGGTGTGTAAGTTGATAATTAGAGAGCAAGCTAGTAGCTTGGATCTGGTTTTGTAATGTTTGCACTTGGTGATTAATGAAAAACGACAGTTAATTTCCAAAAAAATAAAATAAATCGTGATATAATATTTTCTCCTAAGATTTTTTGGTCAGTAAGGATCTTTAGGTCATGGTCTAAAAGGTCATAAATTATCAGAGAAATAAAAAGAGAACAGTTTACTAACAATTATCCTATAACGAAACAACCATCCAAAATAAAAAGAGAACAGTTTACTAACAATTATCCTATAACGAAACAACCATCCAAAATAATTCTGTTTTCTTTTTATAAGTGATAATATATGTACGATAAAGTTTGAAAGTATCTGATTTTATTCTTTTAAGTTAATAATAATAATCTTAAGGATGGAAAAATGTATAGGAAAAAATCTTTTCAATTAATAATATCTAATTTAATTTGGAAGTTAGGCTAGGAATGCTTCAATAGTGTTTGAAGATATTCGTTGTCTACCATGTCTTGGATCTACTTTGAGATCCCTTTGAGTACATAATGACTCTTTGAAAAATTAAAAATTGAAAGCAAAAAAAAACAGATTCATTTTCTTTTCCCACTTGAAGTTTACAGGATTTTATTATGTAAATCTTAATAGTATTAATTTTTATAAATGACCCTTGACAATGTGTGGATAGGTGAGGGAATATATTAATTGCAGAACACGTGGCTCAATATTAAAGGACCAAATCACCTCCATTTGTTTTTTTATTTTTCAATCCAGTAACTGCATTGGAATCCGACTATATCCGAATTTACCCTACGTAAAGCACATTAGGAGAAAAGGCTTCCTATTAAAAAAAATTCATACTCAAGACTCGAACCTTAAACCTATAATTAAAAGATAACAGCTCCATTCACTGCAACATCCTTTTAATATTGTCATCTCCATTTATCAGGGTTGTTACAGACGAAATTATTGATACATATCTCTAACAGATAAAACTGACTAATGTGATGCTGCCTGGTGGTTTTTTCTTCCAGCCAAGTAATATTGAAAGTTTGATAAAACAAAACTTTGTATCTTTCAGCGGTGTACACAGGATTGTACGCGAATAATGTCGCCCATTGTCACAATTTGTTAATTTACGCAAATTGTTTTTTAGGCTACTATTCAAATTTTGTCCTTATAATTCTTGCTGGATAACGTTAAACTGATTCAGGTTTAATATTTGTAATAACTTATAAAAAATCACATTTTCTTAGAATATTTTAAATTTGTTCAAAAATGATCTTTCGATTGTGATTTAAAAGATTTATAAACTATAATAAAAATAAAAGAAATTATCATTAACTAAACAATTATTCCAAAACCGAAACAACCGGCGAAAGTTTCACATCACAATTGAACTTGTACTTAAGTGGATATACGTATATCATGACTATATATGTGTTGATTTTAGGGCTTTTTCATTATTTCCAAACTTAAATTGATATTTACTTTTTTTAAACAATGTTAGCCTATTTTATATAAATACATATGATTCAGAAATATATATTTACACATTTATATAAAGCATTGTTTTGCAGAACATTGTTGAATGAATCCAAAATGACCTCCCCTCCTTCACCTCTTGTTCATGCTCAAAAGTTTGCAAAAAATGGGATGCTGCTAGTGATAAATATGTCCTTTAATTTTTAAACTTTTTTTTAAAAGAAAATGAAATGAGAAAAAAAAGGAAAAATGTTACTAATAAACAATAAGTCGTGCAAAGCCGGCCAAAATGCCAATTGGAAAATGCATTCCCTAGAAGACAAAATCTGATCTTTGGAGTTGTTCAAATCTCTCTGTTCTTCAAAAGAAAATAGATTTTATTCCTCCCATCTGTGGTTGCTTCTTTCTTTTCTATTTTTAGGTTATTATTTTTGTTCAAGTACATGTTTTTGTCTCTCTTGAGATCGTGCAAAGGTTGGTGCGGCCTTCAAGGTACATTTTTGTTTTGGTTTTCCATTATATCCGAATTCGCGGTGTATAGGGCTCATGCGGAGGAAGCGTTCTCTACCAACGATTTTTTAAACTCATGGCTCGAAGCCAAGACATCTAGTCAAGGGAGGAGCAACCTCATCTACTACACCCCATCTTTTGATGGTGCATTCAAGGTACATTGAAAGAGAAAAAAGAGATATTTAGGGAAGTTTCAAGAAAGATTTATGTGATAAAATGAAACAAAAAAGAATTAATTGTTTAAAATGAATTATTATTGTTTTATGTACGTCAGAATAAATGGAAAATTCTCTGACGCGTTAAGATGGAAACAAAACGATAGACAGAATCAACGGTGTCAATTGGCAACGGATAATTGAAAGAGAATAACCCCTTGATTATTCTTCATTAATGAAAAGATATATATACATGATATATAATATCTAATTATAGAAATTAAATCTACCTTTTCCTAATACAAGTCTACTACATTTTCCTAATACAAGACTACTACCATAATTATGCATGTACAAGATCTCTTATAATTATGGTAAGGAATATACAAAATATACACACTATATACACAGTTTTGACGGTGTATATCGTGACACACTTTCACACCCCCGCAGTCATAGCGGACGGTTGTCATACGCTGAGACTGTCCCTATAATCTTCAAACAGAACTAAGGAAAGACCCTTAGTAAAGATGTCAGTAATTTGGTACCGTGAAGGAACATGCAAGACACGTACTTGTCCACGAGCTACCTTTTCGCGAACAAAGTGAATATCCATCTCGATATGTTTAGTGTGCTGATGTTGGACCGGATTCCCAGAGAGATAGACTGCACTAACATTATCGCAGTAGACCAATGTAGCTTTCTGAATCGGAAAGTGAAGCTCTAATAGTAGATTACGCAGCCAACAGGACTCAGACACCACATTGGCTACTCTTCGATACTCGATCTCCGCACTCGATAGCGATAAAGTAGCCTGGCGTTTAGCCGACCAAGAGACCAAGTTATCACCAAAAAAACATACAATAACTAGATGTCAAACATCTAGTATCTGGACATCCACCACAATCAACATCTGTATAAGATACGAGAGTATAAACGAAGGATGGATATAACTGCAAACCATAATCAAGAGTACCCTGGATGTACTGCACAATGTGTTTGAGAGCGTGCATGTGTTCATCCCGCGGAGCATGCATAAATAACTACACATGCTACACTGCATAAGTAATATCGGGCCTCGTGAATGTAAGATACTGAATAGCCCGCCCCTACAAGACTGCGATAGTGGGAGAGATCCTCGTAAGGTGTGCTAGAATTAGCACTCAGCTTCGGTTTGGTGTCAAACGGAGTAGGAGATGACTTACATGATGACATGCTAGCCCGTTCAATAATCTAAGTTGCATACTTCCTCTAGGATAAAAATAGACCATCTGCATGACGAATGACAGCTATACCCAAAAAATAACTCAGCGACCCCAAGTCTTTCATAACAAATTCAAAACTGAGAAGAGATATGATAGATTGACGAAGTTTATCAGAAGAGACAGTCAATATAATATCATCCACATATAACAAAATATATGCCAGAGAAGTACTACGATGATAGATGAACAGAGAATGATCAGACCTGCTGTGAGAAAATCCAATAGTAGACATGTAATCTGCAAACCTTTTATACTAGGGGCCTATTTTAGCCCATATAAGGACTTCTTCAGCAAACAGACATAGTGTGGATGATTGGGGTCCCTGAAATCCAATGGATGATGCATGTATACTGTTTCCTTGAGATCACCATGTAAGAAAACATTTTTCACATCCAGCTGATGAATGTGCCATGCTTTTGATAGAGCCAGACTTAGAATAGTGCAAATAGTTATCGGTTTGACCACCAGACTAAATGTCTCTTCACAATCCACGCCAACCTGTTGAGTTTTGGCATCACCTACAAGACGGGCCTTATGCCTCTCAAAACAACCATCAAATTTTTCCTTATAAGTAAAAATTCACATAGAACGAATTACATTAACACCAAGCGAATGTGACACCAACTCCCACATCTTATTTTCAATAAGAGCATTATATTCATCATCCATGGCCATTTTCCAATTCGGATCATGAAGGGCAGACACTTGGTTACGTGGTAGGGGTGATTTAGTGACATTAGAATTGAGATTAAAATGTCGTTTAGGTTTAAAAATACCCCATTGGCTACGAGTAACAGGACCTTGACTCGGAATAGAAGTGGACTGGAGATGGGTCGGTGTGAACGTCTCGGGACTGGCCAGCAGGCAGTGGGCCTGCTGGCCGATGGACTGGGACTGATAGACGCGTGAATTGGGCTAGCAGATAGTGGGCCTGCTGGCCGAGAAACAGGACCAGAAAGGGAATGGCTTGGGCCAGCAGGCAGTGGGCCTGTTGGTCGAGAAGCTGGACTAGGAGGGATATGAGATGGGCCTGCTAGCCGAGAAATAGAAACTAGACAAGGGACAATTGGGCCAGCAGGAAGTGGGCCTACTTGCTGATTTGGGTCACGGGTCTGTTGGTCCAAATCCCGAGACAGGGAATGTACTAAATGGTGGACCACATTCGGTGAGAGCCCATCATCAAAAAAATTATAAGAAGTAGACACGAAATTACACAATTTAGCAAACGGAAATTGGGTTTCATAAAAAATAACATGACTACTAATTATGAGTTTGTTAGAGGATAAATCAAAAAATTTGTAACCACAATGATTAGACGGATAACCCAAAACACACAAGCAGTAGAACGAGCTTGAAGTTTGTTAATTGTAGTTGATGGAAAAAGAGGATAGCATAAACACCAAACACCCTAAGATGAGAGTACGAATGATCTCTATGATAAATAATTTTTAGGGAGACTGGTATGCTAATCCTTTGCTAGGGAGTATGTTAAGAAGGTAAGTCACCATTTGTAAAGCATGATGCCAAAAAGAAGGGGGTAAGGAAGCATGGGCTAGTAATGTGCAAACAATATTATTAATGATCCTAATTTTTCTCTCCGCTTTCCCATTTTGTGAGGACGTATGAGGACAAGAAAACTGTAAAGATATGCCATTAACATTACAAAATTCCCGAAATGACGCATTATCAAATTCCCTTCCATTATCACATTGAATGTTTTTAATTTTCCGTTCAAATTGGGTACGGATGAATGCTCGAAACGATAGAAAAGTGGAATAAACTTGAGACTTTTTAGACAACGGAAAATTCCACAAAAAAATTAGAATAATCATCCAAAACTAACACATAATAACGATGGTTCAAAGAGCTCAAAACGGGAGATGTCCACAAATCACTATGAATGATATCAAAAGGCATCAAAGTACTAGAATTGTAAGCAACAAACGGTAATTTAACATGTTTCCCTATCGGACAAGAAGGACAAACATTAGTACTACGTGTACTATTACACTCAATAAAATTATTGTTTTTAAGAGAGGAAATAACAAACGCCCCCGGATGACCCAAACGTCCAAACGTGCATGCCATAAGGAAGGTGCTAATGCGGCAAACGTTGACGGTGTGACTTGATTAGTGGTGGTGATGGTGGAAGTGGTGATGGGATAAAGCTCGCCCGACTATCACATCTCATTAGAGGTATCCCCGTCGAAAACTCCTTCACATAAAATCCAAAAGGGTCAAAGTCAACAGAAACCCAATTATCAGTTGTAAATTTTTGAACATACACCAAATTTTTAATTAAGTGAGGAACATGACATATATTTTCGAGGTGAGAGGTGGGTTTGGGGGAGATAAATTTGTGTGACCATAACTATGAATTGTAATTGAATGACCATTAGCAACAATTATGCCACAATTTTTGCTTATATTGAAATAAGATGAGAGATTACCTGGTGCGGACGTCATGTGAGAATTATTACCGGTGTTCATGTACTAATTTGCATCCGAGGGATTTAATCCAAGTGTATGCATCACTACCTCGATATCTGTATGTGTCGGGGCTACCGCTGCTGGGTCGGCATCAGTGAAGGCCTGCCGCCATGAACTGTTCACTGGCGCAGTTGGTTTGAGCCTCTCCTGGTCCGCGTTGGGCCTGGCCCAATCAGCTGAAGGAAATGGGCAGGGCGGCATGACTGTTGGCCCACAACATAGGCCACTGCCCGTTGGCCCACGGTATGGCCCAGCGGCCCAGGCCTGCTGCCTTGGGTTCAGTTGCCCGGTCCCCTGCTGGCCGCCACCACCTGTTGGTCTGCCACCACTGCTGTCACTGCCACCACGGCCGCCACCTTTACCGCCGCCACGTCCGCCGCCATAATTTTCCCACGGGTTTGACCCTTTTTGCCTCCCCCATTATTATAGTTTTGACCATAATTTTAGGAGAACGATTGAGAGTCATCAGTTTCACAGGACATGGACACCATTATGGCAAAATTGGCTCTGGTAGCTGCCTTTTTAGCCAATCCTGCTTCTTCTAAGGTGAGCATGAAACGTGCTTGGTAGAATGGCGGAAGAGGATTGCTTTGATGAAGGAGCGTACGAACGCCATTATACGCCTCAGAGAGGCCCGTAAATATCTGAAGAACAAGATGATCATTAGTGACAGGCGCACTAACATTTTTGAGTTGATCCGACAACACCTTGAGCCGTTTATAATAGGTGGAGGCATTCGGAAAATCTTTCATGTTTATGTGGGAGAATTCTTTCTTAAGGGTCACGACACGGGAATTTTTGTTGTCTTGGAATATATCACGCAACCTATTCCAAGATTACATTGCCATAGCGTCAGGTTCAATAATTGTTTGTAAGAGGTCCGTAGAGATGGTGGAATAAATCCATTAAAGGACTGTAGCATCAAGAGTTGCTCACATCTCAATTTCATCATCTGTGGAAGGCACATTCTCCTTGCCTGTCACCGATGGGACAATGTGATGGAGGACTCTATTAGACCGAACGTGAATTTTAAACAGTTCTGCCCACATCGCGTATTGAATGTTTTCCATCTCAAGAACAATAGGTTTGTTGTTTTTTATATTGGAGACTGTAGGGGCAGGATGAAAGGTATTCTTTGTGGTAGATATGATGGAAGACAAGAGGAGAATTAGGGATTTGGATAAAATTTGAAGAGATGGGAGGGGATCGTCGGTCGGCGGCTGAGTGGATGTCGAGTAAGGGCGGCGGAAGCAAGTGGTTTGGAGAAGGAAAATTTTGCCGTAGACTTATGATACCATGAAAGATAATAATTCCTTGATTATTTTTCATTAATGAAAAGGTATATATACATGATATACAATATCTAATTATAGAAATTAAATCTACCTTTTTCCTAATACAAGACTACTACCTTTTCCTGATACAAGACTACTACCTTTTTCTAATACAAGACTACTACGATAATTATACATGTACAAGATCTCTAATAATTATGGTAAGGAATATACAAAATATAAACCAAAATATACACACTATATACACGGTTTGACCGTGTATATCGTGAAATGCTTTCAATAATAACTTGCTTTCATCTGCATTCGATATTTTTACTAAATTAATTAATTCAAGAGATGTGTGGATTGTCGCCTCTATAAATTTTATAAATAAAATTACTTCCTTCATCTCAAAATATTTGTCACATATTGATTTTGTTTCTCAAAAGTCAAATTATATTAATTTTAATTTAAGATCTAATTTTTCATCATATTAATATGAAAAAAATTACAAGTTTCATGGATATATATATATATATATATATATATATATATATATATCATGTGATTTTCTTTTGGCCTTGAGTACTTTGTGTCATTTAATATCCCGCCGATATAATTTTTTTTTCAATACTCACAATCCTTATTGTAGTTAACAATTCTAATGATTGAATTTTTATGCTTAGTTCGTAGGAAATAAGATATTCAAATAAATAATTTTATAGTGAATGACCACTACTAAAAAATTACTATTGTTCCACTGAAATATGTTCAATGGTTATTCTCAATGTAGGTGGGGAAAACCTAAATAGTAGTGATTTCACACAAAAAATTATGAAGTTTCTCAGCGTAATGTGAACTTGTTTTCCACCATGTGTTTTCCGAGTGAGCTAATTTCATGGGAATGAGGTGGAAACATTATATTTTATAACACAAATTTTCAACTGAATGTCGGTGGAAAAAACCTTTGTTTCTAATAGTGGACTGAGCTAACTATCGAGACTTTGGACTATCCGGATACATACTCTGGATGATCAAAGGTAGGATATTTTTCCATTTTATAAGAACTTCAGTACCAGAAAAAATGGTATCTCCAATTATAGCCCCTCTGAGATGTAAAGAATATCTCTTTTCACCATCCTCATAATGTATAAGACAAATGTATGATTTGGATTAAAGTTGCATTCTGTGGTTGGTTAAACCGATAACTGAACTGTTTACGACTAATAACTAATTAACCGATAACATATATTTTAACGGTTTTCTAACTATTTAGTATGTCTACAAATTGATAACCGATAAATCAAATTGATAATATTCAAAATCAAACCAAACCCACTGATAACCCGCCTATACAGTTCTAAAAATATACAACAAAAGCGAGTGTATTTGATCTCTTTTCCACATTCCAACAGTGACATTCCTAAACAAACTAGAAATAAACTCTCATATTATATTAAAAGAAGGGAGGAAAGACATTACAGTTGAAGTTGTAATTGTTGTTACGTGGGGATATCGTTTTATAATAGTCTATACAATAATAGTACAACAAGTGTAACAATGGTTAGGGTTTTGAGACAAAGGAAAGGAACAGAGAATCGAACTTTGGACTTTGTCGGATTTCGTTAGTAGTTTTGAACATCTCAGTACTTGTCTTCCATGATTAACTGTCCTCATTATTCCCTCCAACTGAATTCACCCCCACCCCCCAAACAAGTAACCCAACCTCTTTTCATAGTATATATACCACGTTCTCTCAATTACTTTTATTTTTATTTTCATAACGTATGGTGATGTTTGGCCAGCTAGTGTATCTTGATTAATCTATTAAGTTCCAATTTATTCTGTTAATAGTTGATACGAACTCAAAATGCAAAAGTAATAGTAAAATAAAACAAGACAGCTAAGAACATAGTAGGATAAAAAAGATAACACAAATTATTAGATTATGGAGAAATAGCAATTAGCAGAAAGAAAGGATAATTAATTTAAGGGAGAAGAACTTAAATTTATAATTGAATCCATAAAAGAAAAATAATATCTTGATTATTTTCATTAATTGAAAGAGTATATATACAATTTACATATTTTCATAATAGGAAAATCATATTCCTATTCTACTCCTAAAATCATATTCTAGTAGTACAAGACGCCTATAATTATGGTAAGTGTACAATGTAATAATTACAATACAATATTACCTAAACTATGGAACATAACACGGAAATAAACATAAACACAAGCCAGGAATATCTTCCATATTCCATATTTGACACACTCCAGCAGTCATAGCGGGCCGTCTTCGAACGCTGAGACTGTCCCTAAAATCTTTGAAAAGGACCGAGGGAAGACCCTTTGTAAAGATGTCTACAATTTGATACCTGGAAGGGACATGACAGACGTGTACTTGTCCACGAGCTACCTTTTTGCGAACAAAATGAATGTCCATCTCGATATGTTTAGTGCGCTGGTGCTGAACCAGATCCCTAGAATGATAGATGACACTAACATTATCACAATAAACCAAGGTAGCCTTCTGAATAGGACTATGAAGCTCTAAAAGAAGACTACGTAACCAACATGATTCAGACACCACATTGGCTACCCCTCGATACTCGGCCATTGCACTAGAGCGTGATAAAGTTGACTGACGCTTGGCAGACCATGAGACCAAGTTATTACCAAGAAACATACAATATCCAGACGTACACCGTCTGGTTTCTGGACAGACACCCCAATCAGCATCTGTATACGAGACAAGTGTAGACGTCGATGAAGGATATAAATGTAAGCCATAGTCAAGTGTCCCCTGGATGTACCGAATGATGCGTTTGAGAGCATTCATGTGCTCAATTCTGAGATCATGCATAAACAAACACACCTGCTGTACGACATACATAATATCTGGTCTCGTGAACGTAAGATATTGAAGAGCCCCTGCAAGACTGCGATAGCGGGTCGGATCCTCATAAAGGGAGCCAACCGCAGCACCCAACTTGGGTTTAGTATCAACCGGAGTGGAAGTGTACTTACAAGATGACATCCCGGCCCCTCAATGATCTCAACTGCATACTTTCTCTGGGATAAGAACAACCCACATGTGTGACGAGTGACAGCATTCCCCAAAAAATAACTCAAGGGCCCCAAGTCTTTCATAGCAAACTCGGAACTGAGCATTGTCATGATAGACTGACGTAATGCATCAGAAGAGGCAGTCACGATAATATCATCCACATACAATAGTATAAAAGCCAAGGAAAAACCACGACGATATATGAACAATGAATTATCCGATCTGCTGTGAGAGAACTCAATAGTCGAAACATAGTCTGCAAACCTCTTATACCACGCCCGTGGAGACTGCTTAAGACCATACAAGGACTTCTCCAATAAACATACATAGTGAGGATATTTGGGATCCCTAAACCCCAAGGGCTGATGCATATAAACTGTCTCTTTGAGATCACCGTGTAAGAAAACATTCTCCACATCTAACTGATGAATGAGACATGCTTTCGAAAGAGCCAAGATGAGCACAGTACGAATGGTAGCCGGCTTGACCACCGGACTAAAAAGTCTCACCACAATCCACACCAACCTGATGAGTCTTATCATCACCTACAAGACGAGCCTTATGCCGCGCAAACGAACCGTCAGAATTATACTTATGAGAAAAAATCCACATAGATCGAATAATATTAATATCATATGGACAGGGTACCAACTCCCACGTCTTATTATCAATAAGAGCATTATATTCATCGGTCATAGCAATTTTCTAATTCGGGTCAGTTAAAGCAGACACAGGATTACGGGGTAGGGATGATTTAAGAACATTAGAATTTAAATTAAAATGTCTTTTTAGTTTAAAAGTACTCTGTTGACTACGAGTGATTGACCTTTGACTAGGGGGGAATTGGGCGGATTTTGAGAAATATCGGGATACGTGACGGGCTGACCAGCATGTAATGGGCCTGCTGGCCCAACACTGGAAAGTGGTGACGGGACTGGGCTGGAACCCGTCACTGGAACAGTGGCGATAATGGGTTGGGAATCTGGCCCACTTCTCGTCACTGGTCCAGTTTCGGGACTGGTTACCGTGACTGGAACTGTGGGGCCAGCGGGCAGTGGGCCCGCTGGTGGATTTGGGATGCGAGACACGTCAAAAAATGGTGAATAATATCGGGGATATATCATCATCCAAAAAATTATACGAACTAGGCACGGGTCTATTTACATTGACAAACGAAAATTGGGATTCATCAAAAATTACATGGCGACTAATGATGATTTTATTAGATGATAAATCAAAACATTTGTAACCACGATGATTTGACGGATAACCCAAAAACACACAAGGGGTAGAACGGGACAAGCACCCAAAGACCCTAAGATGTGAATACGAATGAGTCTTATTATATAAAATTTGAAGAGGGGACGAATATGTCAAACCTTTGGAAGGAAGGATGTTAAGAATATATATAGTCATTTGTAGAGCATGATGCCAAAAAGGAGGGGGTATAGAAGCATGAATCAATAAAGTTCGGATAATGTTATTAATGGTATGAATTTTGCGTTCGGCTTTCCCCTTTTGTGAAGACGTATGAGGACACGAAAAATGAAAATTGATCCCATTATTAGCACAAAATTCCCAAAACACCCCATTGTCATATTATTTGCCATTATCACAATGAATATTTTTTATGTCCCGTTCGAATTGAGTTCTAATGAATGCTCTAAATTTTAAGAAGATGGAAAAAACTTGAGATTTTTTCGCTATCGGAAAAGTCCATAAAAACTTAGAATAATCATCCAAAAAGAGAACATAATACCGATGACCCAAAGAACTAAGAACATGAGACGTCCATAAATCACTATGAATAATATCAAATGGCATTAAAGTATGAGAATTAGAGTCTACAAATGGCAACTTAACTATTTTTCCTAAAGAACAAGATTGACAATTCGGAGTACTACGCGCACCCTTACAAGAAATAAAATTGTTTTTATCTAAGGAAGACAAAATAGACGATCATGGATGACCTAGACAAGCATGCCACAAGGAAGGAGCCAGAGCTGCAAAAGTGGATAGCAATGCGTGACTCGAGAAACCGGAACTTGGTGTGATAGGATAAAGATCTCCCCTACTATCACACTTCATGAGAAGACTCCTTGTCTTGAAATCCTTCACAGAAAAACCAAATGGATCAAATTCTATGAACACGGAATTATCAGTGGTGAATTTTCGGACAGACACCAAAATTTTAATCAATTTTGGAACGTGAAGGATATTTTTCAAAATAAGGGGTGGATGGGGGGGAGAGATAATATTTTATGACCATAACCACGAATTGGAATTAAATTACCATTACCAACAATTATACCACGATTGTTGCTCAAATTGGAATAAGATGAGAGAGTACCTGAGTCGAACGTCATGTGAGTAGTGGCGTCGGTGTCCATGTACCAATTTGGGTCCAAAGGATTTATTCTAAGTGTGAGGGGACTGGGGCCCAAGTACACCGGGTTGCTGTACCGGCCCAGAACTGGGGCGAAAACTACTGGGCCAAACTGGATTGGGCCTAGAAAAACGCTGCTGGGCAGTCCAGTGGCCAAACGTCGAAACTGCTGGGCCGTAGGGACTGTTGGGCCACTGCTCACTGGCCCAAGCCCACGGCCAGGGGGCCCAAGGCTGGGACCAGTTGGGTTGTGGCCCACTGCCGTTATTTCGAGACCCACTTCCACCGTGACCATCTCCGGAACCACCGCGTTTGCCCCCACGATTTTTGGCATTATTTTCAGACTATTTGCCACCACTATGAGTACGGTTTTGGCCGGAATTATCAACACCACCCGGAGAATTTATAGAGGACGTCATCATGACTACGAGACTAGCACCGGTAGCCGCCTTTTTAGCCAAGCCGGCTTCTTCGAGGGTAAGCATAGAACGAGTCTGATAAAATTGCGGAAGAGGGTTGCTCTGACGAAGAAGCGTGCCAACACCACTATATGCCTCTGAAAGGCCTGCAACCATTTGTAGGACCAAACGATCATTCGAAACAGGCGCGCCAACGTTGCGGAGTTGGTCCGCCAATTCCTTTAACCTTTTGCAATATGCCGAAACGTTTGGAAAATTTTCCATATGGACGTGGGAAAATTCCTGCTCAAGGGTAACAACACGAGAATTCTGATTATCTTGGAATATATCACGTACTCTATTCCATGCCTCCATCGTCGTAGAGTCGGGTTCGATAATCGTTTGCAAGAGGTCACTAGAAATGATGGAGTAAATCCACTGAAGAACAGTAGCATCAAGGGTCGTCCATAACTTAGGATCATCCTCTGGTTTGGGCACCTCCGTATCCGTAGGAGCCGCGGGGATAATATGATGGAGAACTTGATGCGAGCGTGCATGTACTTTGAACAGTTCGGCCCACGTCGCGTATTGGACGTTTTCTATTTCAAGAATGATAGGGATGTGATTCTTGATATTTGAAACAGTAAGGGCAGGGTGAAACATATTCTTAGCCATAATAGCAACGCAAGACGTGAAGTAGGGATTGGGGAGAAAAATGGGGAAGAGAAAAATAATTTCCGGGCACGAAAACCGAGGAAAGGAGCTCGGAATCGGCGGTTTGGACGAAAAAAATTGGGAGAAAGTGGGAGAAAATATTAACCTAGACTCCTGATACCATGAAAGAAATAATCTCTTGATTATTTTCATTAATTGAAAGAGTATATATACAATTTACATATTTCCATAATAGGAAAATCTTATTTCTATTCTACTCTTAAAACTCTATTCTAGTAGTACAAGACTCCTATAATTATGGTAAGTGTACAATGTAATATTTACAATACAATATTACCTAAACTATGAAACATAACATGGAAATAAATATATATACACAAACCGTGATATGCACTATGTGTATATCACGGAATATCTTCCATAATCCATATTTAACAATCCATAACAAGAAAAATCCAAATTGGATTCATTAAAGAGAAAAAGAGAGATTCCCTACACTCACTCAAAGAAATATCATACTCATTCATAGGGGTGTCAATGGGTTTTAAAAAAACCGACTTAGCCGATTGAATCAGTTATTAGTTTTTTTCTAATAAAACCATAAATATTTTACATAAATTTATAACTTTATCGAATAATTATGTTATAACACTCACTCGCCTTGATATAATCTTGTAAGGGTTCCACATCGTGAATGCTAGACTGGGATGTGTCAATAGAAACATATCTCGAGTAATTTTAACTATGAAGATTTTAGGTAGATAAACATATTTTACCTAATATTTTTTTTATTGAGATTTCAGGTAGCTAGTCTTTTACTATCTTTTCCCATTTCATCAACTATTGGTCATGTCCTTGGGTACTTCTCTCCTCTAGCTTTTTTTTTTGTGTAGAAGTCTTTTTCTTTATCTTTTTAGTAGGCGTTTGGCCATGAGATATAAAATTATGACTTTTTATGTTGATTTTAAATTAATGTTTGTTTATGAAATTTGTATAAAATTTTAATTTCAATTTCATATCATGATTTCAAATCTCAAATTCTCCAAAAAGGCATAATTTGAGATTCCAAATCATGATTTCAAAAATTTTAAATGTAAATTTACCAACCATTTATATATAAACAAAGATCTGCAAGTTAGTAGTATATTTATAGCAAAATTTACTCTTATCAACCATTTACGCAACTAAATTTACTTCTATAAAACTCATGTTTAATTTTTCTTTTTATTGAACTAAAGTTCGATCAACAGAAGTTGTATTTTTTTAGAAAGGTCTTCTAGTAGCGTATTAACTTTGTTATGAACTATGATTTGCCCATTTGGTAAGATTGTATAAGAATTGTGAAAGTTTTGATGGTTTTCACAACTTGTGGGTTTTATGTTTATGAGAAAAAAATATAACTTAAGAAATTCAAATTGCATGTCCAAACAAAACTTGAACTTCGAATTATACTGATTTCAAATAACTGATTTCGTATCATGATTTGAAATCACGTTCATACGGGGCCTTAATGTACTTCTTCTCGTTTTCTACTAAATGAATAAATTATCATTAATCAATTTTAACAACACAAAAGAATTCATTAATCAGGGGGTTAAACGTCATGGCCCAGTTATTAGATTAAGACAGTTATCCTTCCAATCATTCTTCAGGGGCATAACAACTAATTAGTCCAAGATTGCATTAATGATTAATCTCATTGAAAGGATGGCTCTAATTTTTTTATTTTATGAGTTGCATGACCTTGGTCCCACTTCTGAGTTGTACGTTGCCTTTTTTTTTGGGGGGGTTAACTCATTGCCTGTGGTTTTGCCCCACCAATGGACTCTAAAGATTCCAAATGGAATTAGGGATTTCAATTCCTTCCATCCCTATTTACGTTACATCTTTAGAATTTCGAAATTCAAATAATTTTTGTTAATTATATTTTTATATATTTTAAAAATATTTTGAATTGTCAATTATTGTGATTTATAATATTTTTTATATAGTTTCCAAATATATGAATTTTATTTCAAAAAAACTTAAAGATTTTATGTCCGAATTTACGATAAAAATTAGACTGTTTTAAACTGTTTGACTCTTGAAATTTTAACAGCGTTATATAAATTGGGACAGAAGGAGTATAAATTAAGTCAAGTTATTTAACTAAACATTCTTCCATTTCCTTATAACCCTTTCTACTAGTATAAATAAGTTCCCAACTTTCAGTTCAATATTCCAAGTGAGATCATAAGCTTATTTTGTCAGTTTCACTTTTTGAGAATATTTAGTAAATAAATCACTGCAATATAAAAGATCACATATTATGGAGTCTGTGGGAGCTTTCTTTGATGAAGAATATTGTCAATCTTTGAGCAGAATGTTCTTGTCTGAAAATTCAGATTTTATGTTTCAATTGCATGGTGATGAACATCAATCAGACAATATTATTGAAGGGAGTTTTTTATCTTCACCTAATTTTCATACCCTTAATTGCAATTTAGAGTATTTTTCTCAAGAAAATAGCATTGACAACAGTGGAAGTGATGGTATGTTTTTTCTCAACAATACAAGTCATGATCAATATCTGCAACATAACAATGAGTCCACTGATTTTTACATGATGGGCCACAAGAATCTTGAAAAATCAACACTAAATCAAGTGTCTCATGATGATTATAATAGCCAATTGGACAATGAAATGCTGCTAAAAAGGAAGTTTGATGAAGTTGAACTTCAATCAGTAGCAGAGGATCAGAAATTCAAGAATTCTGAAAATCCCAAGAAGAAATCAAGGGTGTCAAAAGATGTGAGTAATAAAGTTTTAATAACACAAATTCATTATCATTCTGCTAGAATCTTGAACTCAAGATGAGTATAATAGTCGCAGATATATAATATATACAAATTATATATGAATTATTTATCCATATAAATTACAGCCCGATGCATTTGGGCAATCTTGTTTACAAAATATGATCAAATGTATATACATATAATATACATAATCAGTGTATGGGTTTTGTATAAATCGGTCATATTGGTAAATAACTTTGGGCGAACGGTACATATTAAAAGGTTTTCTTAATTTATAGTATGTATTTAGCTAGCGAATGTAATTATTTTTTGCCGATCGGCGAAATGGGTAACTTGCCATTAATTTTTTTTACTCAATGCAGGGACTAAAAAGTAAGAAGAGTGCCCAGCCAAAAGCCAAAAAGAACCGGAAAAATATCAAAATTAACAATGAAGAAGTAGGAGAGAAAGAGAATAATAATATTAATAATAATGCAGCAAATTGTGAGAGTGGACAAAGTACAAGTAGCTGCAGCTCTGAAGATGATTCCAATGGAGGCACAGATTTAAAAACCAAAACAAGGGCTAGTAGAGGGGCTGCAACAGATCCACAAAGCCTTTATGCAAGGGTAAGTACATCAGCTTTATTCAATTATTGTTTCTTCTTGACATCCAAAAATATTGTCTTAAAACTAAGACTTCAACTTCAATATACTGACAATATATAAAAGATTTTTCATGTTATTAGTCACTTAAAAAGATAACTACATAACTACAGATAATCATCCATAAAAAATGGTATCTAAAAAATTAAGGTAAGTTACCTCCTACTCCCACCGTCCTAATTTTTATGATGCACTTTGACTGGAAGAGTTAATAAACAAAAAACACGTTTGAAATTTGTCTAAAACAAGTCATAGATATTTGTGTGGTTATAGATTATCTCATTAAGGCTAAAATAAGAAGTTTAATGTTAAATTGTTTTTAAATATAATACTAAGTTATTATCCTTTTTGGGACACACTAAAAAATAAATTGTATCTGAATACAACATGTTAAAATATACTAATAATATAAAAATTCTTTAAACTGTTAACAGACATAAGTTAAATCAAAAGCTAATATTTTTCATTTACAAAATGCAGAAAAGAAGAGAAAGAATCAATGAAAGATTGAAAATCTTGCAGAGTCTTGTCCCCAATGGCACAAAGGTAAACAATACTTTTCATTATAATGCATCTACTCGAAATCTGTGTTGCTCGGATTCTTTAAAAATATCAATGAAGGTGTAGCTTGAAATAGCGTGCATACCATTTGTTTCTGTAATCAATAATCCTCTGACTGAGTTCTTTAAATGATATCTCAGGTTGACATAAGCACAATGCTTGAAGAAACAGTCCATTATGTGAAGTTTTTGCAGCTACAAATTAAGGTATAAAGAAAACATAGTTTCTCATTTTTTTTATTTACTTTCTTTGTTATTTGATTGATTGAAATATGAATAACTAAATATTTCCTCCTTACCGCAGTTACTGAGCTCAGATGATATGTGGATGTATTCACCAATTGCTTACAATGGAATGGGGATTGACCTCTCTCATACTTAAGTTTATGAATTTGGAAGCAATAACAGATGTCATTTTGCTTTTAATTATTGTCCTATAAGACATTAACACCCCCATATGCTGACTATGTAAAAACACAATTTTTAATTTTGATCATGAGTAATTCTCATGTTTCATATATTAGACATATATAATTAGCCTACCAATTGCAATTATTAATAACCATAACTCTTACACGTATCAAATTTTTTATAGTTTTCTTGTCGATACTTGGATGGTTTTGACCGTGTATATGGTGTGTATATTTTGTATATTTCTTATCATAATTATTAGAGTTTTTATACATGTATAATTATGGTAGTAGTCTTGTATTAGTAAATGTAGTAGTCTTGTATTAGGAAAAGGTATATTTAATTTCCATAATTAGATATTGTATATCATGTATATATACATTTTCATTAATAAAAATAATCAAGAGATTATTCTTTTTCATGGTATCAGAAGTCTAGGACAAATTTTTTCCTTCTCCAAAAACTCTCTCTTCTGCTGCCCTCTCAGATTCCAAGCCTCGGCCGACGGCCGACCATCCCTTTCAATTTTTTCGAATCCCTAATTCTCCTATTGCTCTTTCACTATGTCTACTACAAAGAACACATTTCATCCTGCTCTTGCAGTCTCCAATATCAAAAACAACATCCCTATCGTTCTTGAGATGGAAAATGTTCAATATGCAACGTGGGCAGAATTATTTAAAATTCACGCAAGGTCTAATAGGGTCCTTTATCACATCATCACACCGGAGAAAGGCAAGGAGAAAGTGCCTACCACCGATGATGAAATAAATTTATGGGCAACTCTTGATTCTACGGTGCTCCAATGGATTTATTCCACCATCTCTACGGACCTCTTACAGACTATTATCAAACCCGATACCACGACTGTGGAAGCTTGGAACATGTTGCGTGATATATTCTAAGACAACAAAAATTCCCGTGTCGTGAGCCTCGACCAGGAATTCTCCCACATTAATATGGAGGATTTTCCGAACGTCTCAGCCTATTGCCAACAGCTCAAAGAGTTGTCGGATCAACTCAAGAACGTTGGTGCGCCCGTCACTAATGATTGTCACGTTCTTTAGATGGTTGCAGGCCTCTTCGAGGCATATAATGGCGTTGGCACTCTTCTTCGTCAAAGCAATCCTCGCCCACCGTTCTACCACGCACGTTCCATGCTCACCTTAGAAGAAGCAAGATTGGCTAAAAAGGCGGCTAACGGAGCAAATTCTTCCATGGTGGTGGCCACGTCCCGTGAAACTACTAACTCTCAATCATACTCCAAAAATTATGGCCAAAACCGTAATAACGGGGGGCTCCTCACATAAAGGACTACTTTTGCATCATCTGGTCTTCCCGACAGGGAAGTTTGTAGGGGTATACTTTAGCGAGGAACTCAAGTATGCCAAAAAAAAATAGGATACATTGTAGTACCAATAAGTGGATACCTCTTTGAGAAGGGAGAGGGAAGCACATTTAAAGGCTTTGTTAGCTCTCTCTCGGAGAAGAGAAAAGAGGCGAAGAAAGAAGGGAATGTAGTGATGGCTTCAACAATTCAAAAAAGAGGAGTTGCTCTTAGAGTTAGGTAGCGAGTGGAATAAACGAGTGACCCACTTGACTTTTTGGTCTGGCCAATTCGAGTGGGAAAGGCGGCTTCCGGTAAATAAAATAAAACCGAAATGGAGGTTTTATTTTCGTTGATCCCTCGAGGGAAGATTTTGTGCCTCCTGACAAAAAGGGTCAAAATCGTGGGGAAAATCGCGGTGGTGGACGTGGCGGTGGCAAGGGTGGTGGCCGCGGTGGTAGTGGCGGATGGATCGAAGGTAGTGACGGTCAGCAGGGGTCCTGGCCACTGAACCCTTGGCAAGCTTGGGCTGCTGGCAGTGGCCCTGGGCCATGCCTTGGCCAATGGGTAGTGGCCCATGCCCAGTTCCTTCATCAACTTGGGCCGTAGGACAACACAGGCCCACTGGCCAAAACAGGCAGCAACCTACTGGGTCATGGCAGTAGAATGGCCTGCTTAGACCTCGGCCTCAGCAGGCCTTCGCTGCTGCGATCCCAGCAGCAGTCCAGACCCATACGGATATCGAGGCAGCAATGCATACACTTAGATTAAATCCCCCGGATGCAAATTGGTACATGGACACCGGTGCTACCTCTCATATGACGTCTGCACCAGGTAATCTCTTGTATTATTTCAATTTGAGCAAAAATCGTAGCATAATTGTAAGTAGTGGTAATTCAATTCCAATTCGTGGTTATGGTCACAGAAATTTATCTCCCCCAAACCCACCTTTAGCCTTAAAAATGTCCTTCATGCTACTCACTTAATTAAAAAGTTGGTGTATGTTCGAAAATTTACAACTCATAATTGGGTTTTTGTTGACTTTGATCCTTTTGGATTTTCTATGAAGGATTTCACGATGGGGATACCTCTAATGAGATGTAATAGTCGGGGTGAGCTCTATCCTATCACTACCACCACCACCATTATCACTAATCAAGCCACACTATCAACGTTTGTCGCTTTAGCACATTCCTTATGATATCCTCTCTTCATGTCCACTATAATTAACAAACTTCAAACCCGTGATACCGCTTGTGTATTTTTGGGTTATCCGTCTAATCATCGTGGTTACAAATGTTTTGATTTATCATTTAATAAAATCATAATTAGTCGCCATGTCATTTTTTTTATGAAACCCAATTTTCGTTTGCTAAATTGTGTAATTCTGTGTCTAATTCTTATATTTTTTTTGGATGATGGGCTCTCACCGTATGTGGTCCATCATTTAGTCTGATCCCCGCCTCGGGATCTGGACCAACATACCTGTGACCCAATTTGGCAAGCATGCCCACTGCCTACTGGCCTAATTATCCAGGGTCCACATTCTATTTCTCGGCTAGTAGGCCCACTACCTGTTGGCCCGTATAATAACCCTCTCAGTCCAGTTTGTCGGCCAACATGCCCACTGCATGCTGGCCCATTCATGCCTCATCCCTATCCAATGTCTCAGCCAGCAGACCCACTGCCTGTTGGTCCACTACGGGACCCGAGTCCACACCTCCCAAATCGAGCTAGTTCTGACACCCATACACCGACCCAGGTTCGGCCAACATCTATTCCGAGCCAAGATCCCATTACTCGTAGCCAATGGGATATTTTAAAACCAAAATGACATTTTAATCTCAATTCCAATGTTACTAAATCACCCCTACCACTTAACCCAATGTCTGCCCTTCATGACCCGAATTGGAAAATGACCATGGATGATTTTTAAACCAAAACGACGGTTTGCCAGCCAGTCCACTGCCAAACCGTTCCTTACCCAACTCATGTACGATTCTATCTCTAGTCAAGGGCCCGTTACTCGTAGCCAATGAGGTATTTTTAAACCAGAACGACATTTTAATCTTAATTCTATTGTCACTAAATCACCCCTACCACATAATCCAATGTCTGTCATTCATGACCCAAATTAAAAAATGGATGACGAATATAATGCTCTTATTATAAATAAGACGTGGGAGTTGGTGCCCCGTCCGCCTAGTGTCAATGTTATTCATTCTATGTAGATTTTTACTCATAAAGAAAAATCTGATGGTTATTTTGAGAGGCATAAGACCCGTCTTGTAGGAGATGGCAAAACTCAACAGGTTGACGTGGATTGTGGAGAAACATTTAATATGTTGGTCAAATCGATAACCATTCGCATTGTTCTCAGTCTGGCTCTCTCGAAAGTATGGCTCATTCATCAGCTGAATGTGAAAAATACTTTCATACACGGTGATCTCAAGAAAACAGTTTACATGCATCAACCATTGGGTTTCAGGGACCCTGGTCATCCTAACCATGTTTGTTTGCTGAAGAAGTGTATGGGCTAAAACAGGCCCCTCGGGCTTGGTATAAAAGGTTTGCAGATTATGTGTCTACTATTGGGATTTCTCACAGCATGTCTGATCATTCTCTGTTCATCTATCGGCGTGGTACTTCTCTGGCATACATTCTGTTATATGTGGATGATATTATATTGACTGCCTCTTCTGATAAACTGCACAAGTCTGTCATGTCTCTTCTCAGTTTCGAATTTGCTATGAAAGACTTGGGGCCCTTGAGTTATTTTTTTGGTATAGCTGTCACTCGTCATGCATGTGGTCTTTTTCTATCCCAGATGAATTATGCAGCTGAGATTATTGAATGGGCTGGCATCTCATCATGTAAGTCCTCTCCTACTCCGGTTGACACAAAATCGAAGCTGAGTGCTAATTCTAGCACACCTTATGCGCATCATTCCCACTATCGTAGTCTTGCAGGGGCTCTTCGGTATCTTAAATTCATGAGGCCCGATATTACTTATGCAGTTTAGCAAGTGTGTTTATTTATGCATGATCTGAGGGACGAGCACATGCATGCTCTCAAACGCATTGTGCGTTACATTCAGGGTACTCTTGATTATGGTATCACTTGTATCCATCCTCCGTATCTTGGTGATAACTTGGTCTCTTGGTCGACTAAACGCCAGACTACTTTATCGTGATCCAGTGCGGAGGTCGAGTATCGAGGGGTAGCCAATGTGGTGTCTGAGTCCTATTGGCTGCGTAATCTCCTATTAGAGCTTCACTTTTCTATTCAGAAAGCTACCTTAGTCTACTGCGATAATGTTAATGCGGTCTATCTCTCATTGAATCCGGTCCAACATCAGCGCACAAAACATATCAAGATGGATATTCATTTTGTTCGCGAAAAGGTAGCTCGTGGACAAGTACGTGTCTTGCATGTCCCTTTACGGTACCAAATTGCTAACATCTTTACTAAGGGTATTCCCTTAGTTCTGTCTGAAGATTTTCGGGACAGTCTCGGCATACGACAACCGCTCTCTATGACTGCGGGGGTGTGAAAGCAGGACACGGTATACACGGTCAAAACCATTTATATTGTGTGTATATTTTGTATATTCCTTACCAGAATTATTAGAGTTCTTGTACATGTATAATTTTGGTAGTAGTTTTGTATTAGGAAAAAATAGTAGTCTTGTATTAGAAAAAAAGGTATATTTAATTTTCATAATTAGATATTGTATATCATGTATACATACCTTTTCATTAATGAAAATAATCAAGAGATTATTCTCTTTTAGGTAGAGTCGGGGTCTTTTCTAACTTGGCGGGCGGATCCATATCATTATACAGTCAAACCTCTTTATACTTGTCATTAGTTATAATAACATTTTACTATAGCTATCTGATTTTCTCCTGAACCGATTTGTCATGTTATATTTTACTTATGTATAATAGCTTTCTACCTATAACAACAGTGACATTCATTGTAGTGGTATACTGTTTGTAAAATTACATCTCTACAACAACCATACTCAAATATTATGCAAAGTAATATTTTGTAAAGAAATATATTATGTATAAAAATAAAATATTAAAATATTTATGTTAAGCTCTTAGATGGTCTTCAAGAGAAAGCTATTGAATTCCCTTTTGATGAAAGTTTGGATAAAATTCTTCATCAATTCAAGCGTTATATTATCACTAAAAGACTGAAATTTACGAAACAACCTATAATTGTAGAACTTTTACGTCAAACTTGAAATATTTAAATTCCCAATTAATTTTAAATGCATATGTTCCTTATATTTTAATTCTTTATTGGTATGGTACAACTAGTTATGAATTTATTAGTCATTTTAATTTTTAGTTAATGATATATAAAAATCAATTGAGGTTTTAGCATTAACAAATATATAATTTTTGTCTATAACATAAAAAAAATTAAAAAAAGTAATTTGTGTACTTTTGTTTATAAAAGCTAAGTGTTATCTAAATATCAAATATCAAATATCAATATACATACATAACAATATCTCACGATAGCAGTCATGAAATTTTCAATCAAACGGTGCTATTATAAAGAGGTTTAACTGTATGTTAATCTGAAACAGTGAAAATCATAACTAACTTAAACCAAATATCATTGTATAATGTTGGGTGAATAAGTTAAAACACATCTAAACTATTAAACTTTTGTGAGTTACATACCTAACTATCTGGTATTCTCATTACATACCTAAACAATCTAGTGTTAAGGTAAGTCTTGCCCAGTTTCAAATAAAAATTGGATTTGTTCTCCATTCTAACGAAAAGGTCATTCTGGCATCATTTCTTTAACTAGGTTAAAATTTAAATGGTGGCATTGAAGATCCTATGAAAGTTTTTGCACGGATTTCCCTTCAAACGTAACGCACTAGTCTTTAATTTTTGCCTTTCATATATGTGGTATTTAGTTTTGCTCCCGCTTCTTATTTAATGAAAATATCCAGGCATGCTTCACTCGGCATGAGTTCTGTAACATTTTTATCTTCGAGAACTGAACTTTTGCCTCACTCGGCACAAGTTCTATAGGAATTAAGTTATGGGGCATAAGTTGTTTAGTATTTTTCATATTATGTTGAGTGTTGAAAGTTGTCTTTTCCGACATAAATTGTGTAGATGTTATGATACGTATGCCGAAGCTAAATGTAAACTTTGTCGAGCCAAATCTAAACTTATTTGTTTTTAAAATTATGTAAGTGTTTAAAAGTTTTGCCTTGTTCGGCATAACTTTGGAATATTATGATACATATGTCGGAGTTAAACATAAACTTGCCAAAGCTAAGTTATGTCGTGCCAAAAGTGCTTACGGCAAAAATTAAAGACCATAATTTGAGGGGCAAAAATTAATGACCACCCGAAATAGAGACATATGTGCGAATGACCCGATCCTATATGTGCAACTCACCCGTCTAGACTTCTATTATCATAAGGCCTCCCAGCCCATTGGTTACATATATTAGCCCATTTTGTTGATGAAGCGCTCAATTAGATGAAGTTTCGTAATGTTTGCCGTTAGGCCCATTTCACGTAATACAGTCCATTACCTCATAAACTTTTTAGATTTTTGAAAAAACGTATATAACTGAATTTGAGAATATTTAAAAATAATAAATACTAGTCTATAAAATACATGAAAGAGATACATGTCTTCAAAAAGCTCAGGAGGCTGAATTTGAAACAAGATATTGCAAACTATAGAACAAACGCCAGAGTAGTAATAAGGAAATCTTACCCACCCCCAAAATTTATAGCAAATCAATCATAGAATGACATATATCTTCTGCATATTTTTTTATAATTTAACTATAATTAGTAAAATATGAATTTTCACTTAATACATTATTTAATTATTGTAAAATATATTAGTACTATAAATTTTAAACATGTGTGAATAAATTTTTACCTTTTACCGTAATAATACTATAGTTGTAACATGTAGGTCAGCCGTCGAATTTGACAGACATAAGGTGTGTTCGGAACGAGGAAACTCCTTTCAGGAAAATAAGTGATTTTCTTATTTTCTTGTGTTCGACCTGTAAGCAATAAATATCATTCTAAAAACATTTATATATAATCTAAAGATGAACTATGGAGGGTAGGGGTAAGGTAGGAGTGGAGTGGTGGGGGATAGAGGTGGGGGTGGGTATGGAGTGGGGTAGGGGGGTTCGAGGTGATGGGTGGGGGTGAGCATTTGGGAGGGTGGGCGTGTGGGTAGGGGGTTAAGATGAGGTGTTTGAAGGTGGGGAAGAGAATCACTTGTAGAATATATTTGTTGTTCTTATTTTCATTAGAAGTCCTTTTCTTCATTTTAAAAAAAAAAAATTCTTTGAAAGAATATTTTTAAAAAAAATTGACTATCTGAACACACCGTTACAAGCGGCAATAGATGTTTCCAGGTTGTTCTCATAGGACCTATAAATATTCTAGAAACCAAGGTAGAAAGGCCACCCAAATTTCACGGTAAATTTAGTTTTGTAGCCCTTTATAAATAAATTTTACTTATATGAATTTTTTTTTAGTATGAGATCAATATAAAATAACATAAAACTAAAATATATGAGATTTTTACTTATTTTATTTAAAATATGTATGAGTAATTCCTCCCTAAAAGGACATTAAGTCAAATTTGACATCAACGGTCAACCAGAGAAAATTCAACAGTTAGATAAAACGTGCAGGTCAACTACCTGTGTTTGTAGAGCAAGGTACAAGCTGGACCAGGAGTACCACTTTACTTATGTCGACTTTACAATTTTCAATAGTTTAAATTCATTATTTTCTTTTACTTTAAATTTGACGTGATATTTGTTCTCATTTACAACTTTAATACTCGTTTCACCAATACTATATGTATATTTTAAACTTGTGTCTAGTTAAACACAATCACTAAAATGAAATACAGAGCATAATTTATTCTATTTTTTGTGCTGAAATGCACAGTAACCATATATTATAGATTATGATCGTAGTAGTAATAAAATGTTGTCTGCATATAGACCAATTGGAAACTATTGTTGGATATGTAAAGTAGTACGAGAAGTAATAAATATTACAAGTGTTCGAAAGGATAAGCAAACAAGCCAATATTATAATTGCCGCAAGCTTGTTGAGTCTTGAATCTTTATAACCTGAAATCAAGAAACATTAAATCTGAATTGTTACAACTATAATTTGAGTCGAGAGATGAATATCTGTCTTTAAGACAAGGTTGTTGGGTATTGATATTGGTGAATGAGAAATGATGGGATGAAAAGTGAAGAGAATGTAAAAGGTCCCTTTTGCCTTGGGTAAACCAGTTGTCCCACATCGGAAAAAGAAAGGAAAAGAGAGGTGTATATATTACATTACACCTTCTCCAGTCACTAAAAGGGTTGAGGGGGCAAGGACCCCTCGCGCCGTCGTCATCGCTCGCTCGGCTCGGCTTCGGCTTCGGTGATCCCATATTTAAATTTCCCACTAGTTTTTAGTGGTTGTTCAGAAGGTTCTGTGTGATATACTGCCGTTGAGTGGTTCGCCGCTACCGGAGTACTACTATTCTGGTAAGATAATCGTTCTATCCTGGGAAGGAATATTCCATCAACCTCGAGTATTGTGAGATGAATAATTTCTTTAAGGACACACTTTGAACTAAGTGGGCTCGATTATATTCTGAAAAAAAAGTTATTCTTATTTTTCAACACTGATTCTGTTTATTTCTAGAAATTAATTTTACTGTTTCATCGGTTTTGCAATACAGATTAATAACAAAGGTTGCCCCGTATATATGTTTTTACGTTAACGAGCAATAGTCTTCCAAGATAAAACAGCAACTAATCGACACTATAAAGCAAATAGGTTGATTCAGACGAAGAAAACAAACACGAAACGACTTGCTGAAGAATGGAAAAGGAAGGAAAGTTTTCTGTTTGTCCACTGTTTCTGCTCACGTTTTTGGATTGAGTTTCTCTTGTTATCGTTATGTCTTCTGTTTGTGTCTTTGTCTAGTCTCAACAATTGAGCCAAACGCTTCAATATATAGTATAAGGAGAGGGACTTCTCAACTACCAACTAATGGTTGTTAATAGCCAAGTAATGACCATTTGTGAGGAGTTAATCAGCCAAGTAAATGACTGATTTAATGTGCAACGTAAAGGAGCTTTTAGGGAGGAGTTATGTGCAGATTAATGGAGTTTTAACGCTCCAAAAACCAACCCAAAAGGCAGGCAAAAACTTTCTATCTTCCGTCGTTCTCAATTTCATCTTTCCAGAAATTCCAGGGACCAAACTGTAAATATTAAGTAATTTGGGTCCAAAAAGATAATATCAGAAGCCCACGACCCGAGATCGGAGGGGACTGGCGGGCGGTTGCGGCGCGCGTGTGGACTTAGCCTCGAACCCAAGCACATCTAGGTCCTCCCTCCTTCAAACACATGGGTTACCCCGTGGGGTCCCAAACCCTTAGTCAATTTTGAGACTTATAAAGAGAACAATTCTTCCTTTTCCCACCGATGTGGTAGATTTGTCTCACACCATATTTTCATGTCTCAAACACCTTACTTCGTGGATCAATAACTCTTTCATTTCTTAACGAAATTTGACGGTCCTTGGCCCTACGGTCATCTACTCACTTAGTAGATTATGCACGTATGAAGAGACAAAGCCTCCAACATGCCGAACCCTAGTGTTTAAGTCATTAAATATGGGTGCACGCACCTCCCCACCAAAAGCAAATTTCCAACAACTATATCAAGCGTTCGGCTTATATACTAGGGGTACCATGAACTTGAATTTCATGAAAATAACTAAACGCAAATGTTTTAAGCCTCTGAAAACTAATCTTCAGAGTAACAATGATTTCGTAGCAAATAATAATAATGTTTACACTCAAGTTTTCTTTTTTCACCCGGTGTCAGTTATTCGTTTTGTGACCGATTAATTTGAATTTGCATAAAAAAGCCTCACTTTGAAAATAAATCACTTTACTACCAGAGACGACTCGATCCACGTAAAATTGTTCACACTCAAGTGGCGAAATATGCATAAGCTAAGAAATGTTTGTTTTTCCTTATAGCTGTCCACAGTGGGATATTTGCCTTATAATTGCTAGCTGATCATTTTAACTTTCCTTCGTAGTCATGCAATTATGAATAGTCAAATAGATAAGAACAATATAATTTTAAACAACGTCATCCCTACAAAAGCCTAGAATCATTAATTAAAAACATGGATTAGTCACTAGCATAAGGTCCAGTTGGTCCATTGACAAATTCATGCATTTACATACGTCATAGTAGCCAAACTCGTAATCAAACCCTATGAAGGGTATAAGGAAAGTGAAACAGTCAACGTTGGCAAGTTGATAACACGGCTGCTGGCTGCTGGCTGCTGATAAAGTCACACAAGATTTAAGTCAATAGTGCGAAATAACACTGAATCTACTACTCTTGTAATTAATAATGGATGCGGTAAAACTTAAAACGATTACATATAACTAACTTGTGTTATCACATGTTAAAGTACATATGGTGTAAGAAATATTACATTTATCAACACTATAACTTAAATATTTTTCAATTATATTTAGTTTTTAGTATCTTATATGTAATGCTGAAATCAAGATTATTATTAAAGAAATTTAAAATATAAAATAGACATACGTAAAAATTAAATATTTCAATATTTACCATATATATATATAATATAATTTTAACGTTATATATAATCTAATGAATTGATAGTGCTGGTTGGGGAGAGATGTTTTGACTTTTGAAGGAGTACATAGTCGACACCACTAACATTATAGGCATATTCCCCATCTTGCGCTAATAAAATAGTACTTCCTAATTAGGCAACCGACCCCAATCACTACATCCTTGTAGGCGCCCTTCTTTGGCACTAAATAACTTCCACTTGGCCCTCAAGCAATATCTCTCATTTTTTATTATTTCATTCAATTACTCAAGCAACTACCTAATTACCTTCCTCCTCCTAGTCTTGCAACTTCCTCCTCTTTCTCCTCACACCCCAATATATATATTACAACTCACCACTTCACTCACTCAAATTAAATCACCAATCTTTCAAATCTTCTCTTCTCTCCACCCATAGATTGTTCACTCTTTGTTTCTTTCGAGAAGAAAACAAGTTGTAATGGCACTTGAAGCTTTGAACTCTCCAACTACCACAACTCCACCATCATTTCTATTTGAGAAAATCACTCAAAATTATGTAGAATCTTGGACAAAAGGCAAGAGATCGAAACGACCTCGTAGCATGATGGAGCAGCAACAACCAATAATTAATGAAGAAGAATACTTAGCTTTCTGTCTTCTCATGCTCGCACGTAGCGGTGATAATAATTTTACTACTACTAATTCAATTATATCAAAGAATTTGTACAAGTGTTCAGTGTGTTGTAAGTCTTTTGGTTCTTACCAAGCTTTAGGAGGACACAAAGCTAGTCACCATATTAAACTACTCAGTAACGGAGATAAAGTCAATTATGAACACTCCGTTACAACCACGACTAGTGCCACGTCAGCTAACAGCGTTAGTGGAAGGACTTACGAGTGTTCCATTTGCCACAAGACTTTCCCAACTGGACAAGCTTTGGGTGGTCACAAAAGGCGTCACTATGAGGGGAAGGTGACGTCATCGTCATTGTCATCGGATGCACTGGGGTCCACTAGCAGCCAGCGTGGCTTTGACTTGAACATTCCGGCTTTGCCGGAATTGTGGCCGCGTTTTGTATCCGGCGAGGATGAGGTGGAAAGTCCTCATCCAGCTAAGAAATTGCGATAATTTCTGCCAATTAAACTTGAATTATTCAAACAACAATAGGACTTGAAGACTTGAACAAAGCTACACAAATTTAGTTGAGGAGTTCAGAAGTGTAGTTCTTTGATTAGTTGTTAATTTCTCTATCTCAATTGATGTGTCATCATTTTATTTTTTGTTTGTCCAAAAAAGAATGTCATATTTTCATATTTAAAAATAATTTAACTTTATGAGATGATTTACCATCACATATTTATTAGTGTCACATAAATTGGTATGGGGAGAGTACATGTTTTCTGGGAGGGTGGATACAATTGTTTTTTGTAAATATCGAATGCACTTGGTGAAAGTGATTATTTTGTTAAGAGTCTCACATTGGATATGAGATGGGAACATGGACTCCTTATATGAATTTGAATAATCATCACACTACAAGATAGCTTTTGGGGTTGAGTTAGGCCTAAGATCCATTCTTTACATGGTATCAGAGTCAGACTTATTTCAATTCTTTGTTCACCGATGTTGGACCCCCAAATTATATCACGCTCCAATTAATAACGTCTGGGCATGCGGGGGAGTGTTAAGAGTCTCACATCGGATATGGAATGAGAACATAGACATCTTATATGGACTTGAACAGTACAGGACGGGTCAAATCCTTAGCGGATCAAGACTTGCCCCAACTTAATATGCCCTATTGCCATCCCAAATGTTGCTAGAAGAATATTCCGATACGAAATAGTTTCATGCGTGTATAGTCAGTATATATTGTTAACGCGTTTACTATTTGTAATACGACTTTTTCATGATTCACAATTATAAATTATTTATTCTTCCTTTTCCTTGGGAGATAAAGTTAATTTTGTGCAAAACTAGGGAACCTGTTAAATTTTAAAAACAAAATATAGGCGCGTTGAAATGATCAATTCTGACTAGACGTGACTCAGGTTACAACAATTTAAAACACAAGTAATTGACTATATGTCTGCAAAAGCTTTCTACCATGTGGTGCTATTATAAGCATATACACCTTTCTCAGAAAAAGAAAATTAAATCTGCTAGGCCAAAAGAACCCATTAATTGTGTTCACCTGGCATCTCATAGCGACAAATAGGACAGTTGCCCTTATTTCAAGCCAACTCCACATGCAACGAATATGAAAGTAATGTGAACAAGGCATGCAATTAACTTGTGTTCCCACTGCTATATCCCCCAAACAAATCACACAACAATTCTTTGTTGGATATTCTATTATACTTTATAGAGCAGTACGGGAAGTAATAACTATTACAAATGTTCGAAAGAATAAATAAGTGGTCAATCTTCAAACTGCCGCATGTGTGTTGTGTCTTGAATCTTGATCACCTTGCAAAGCCAATGTTGAGAACTGCCGCAAGTTTGTTGTGTCTTGAATGTTGATATCCTGAAATCAAGAAACAACTAAATCGGATGGTTACAACGTTGTGTGTTGAGTCGAGGATAGCCCTCTATCCTTAAGACAAGATTGCCCCGTATATATGCTTTTACGTTAGCGTGCAATAGTCTCCCAAGATAAAACAACACTTTAATCTCAACACTACAAAGCCAATAGGTTGAGCCTGGCGAAGAAAACAAATATGACTCGACTTGTCAAGATATGGAATAGGAAGGAAGAGTTTCTCTCTACTCTTCTCTTTTGTCTCTGTGTATATTGTGTGTCTCTCGTAGTGTATATCTTGTGTATACGTGAGGGTTTGGTCACCGTTTTTCGGTCGAAAATTGTACTTGATTTTCGCCGAATTTCACTCACTTGTTTTGTGGCCGTTTTTCTCACTTGTTTTGTCTTGAACTTCGATCGGTTTTTCGTGTCTTTTTCGTCTGTTTTGTGGCTTTGTTTCTTGCCTGTTTTTCGTCTATTTTTCTCCTCCGATTTGAGCCAAAAAAGGTTCAATATATAGCAAGGAGAAGGGGTGTACAACGCCCAAAACATGGCTGTTAATGGCCATTAGGAGGCCATTAAAACAACCAAGTAAAGGCGATAAAAGGCCATCAAGGAGGCCGATTTAAGGTTGTAAATGGCCAAGTAATGGGCTGTTAATGGAGGATTTAATCAGCCAAGTAATGGCTGATTAATGCCTCAAAAAATAGTCCCAACGATAGGCTTTCTGCCTTCCGTCACCTTTCCAGAAACTCTGGGGACCAAACTGTAAATATTAAAACTTCAGGGACCAAACTGTACATATGAAAGAATTCTGGTCCAAACTGTACATCTGACAGAGTTCTCTGGTCCAAAAAGATAATATCAGAAAGCCCCAAAGCCCGGGACGGGCGGGCGGCGGCGGCGCGCGTGTGGGCTTAGCCTTGAACCCAAGCACATCTAGGTCTTTCCTCCTTTAAACACATGGGATACCCCTTGGGGATCCAAACCCCTTACCACATTAGAGACTTATATAGAGAGCAATTCTTCCTATTCCCACCGATGTGGTAGATTTGTCCCACACCACATTTCCATGTCTCAAACACCTTACTTCGTGGACCACTATCTCTTTCATTTCTCAACGAAATTAGACGATTCTTGGCCCTACGGTCATCTACTCACTTCGTAGATCATGCATGTGCAAAGAGACAATGTCTCCAACATGCGGAACACTAGTGTTTAATTCATCAAAGATGGGTGGACGCATCTCCCCGTCAAAGGCTAATTTCCAACATTCTTGTCACTATTAATCATCTTCTTCTCCATCGACTTAATTAACGATAAACTAGCCTAATGTTCGAACCTCGTCTTGTCATATACATAGGTACAAAAGGACAACAAATGGCACGCGAATGATCTCTTTGTTGATTTCTATTGAACCATATTCAACCTCTACTTCTTCCAAATCAAAATAAGTGATCATAGGCCAGTTGCTATTACTCAAGAGCTTTGATTCGATTATTTCTTCATATTTTTTCAGCGGAAATATTGCAGTACTCTTTTTCGTCGTCGCTTAGACGTAAAATGTACCTTGTTCTAGTTCTTCCTATTCGTGGTGAACAAACGATCACTACAAGAGGAAAGATATTTGTCAGTTGTCATATGTTGAATGTTGTTTCCAAAAGTACTTTTCGCAACAACAAAAATTATTACATGCTATTGAAATAACATTCGATACGAAAAGTTTTGATAACGACATATTAAATTTGTTGTCATTTACATTTTTAACAACAATATATTAGATATTTGTTGTCATTTACGTTTTCTAGCAACAATATATTTATTGTTGCTAAAGTTTTATTGACAATTTTATACTTTATTATAGTGGACCGATCATCTTGTATTCCGTTTTTGTTGTTAATTTCAATCCATCGGTGTATGGTTTTGAATGTATTGGAATTCCACTGGCATCGATGAATTAAAAACAATATACATTGGTGCAATCACTGCGGATAATTTTTTACTTTTGTCTCTTTATTATAGCTTAACTAGTTTCCTAACTATTCGGAATTCCAAATTCAATTATGAAAATAAATCACTCTAAAAGTTATAACCGGAATCCTTATTCAAGTAGGAGATGGTCAAGTTTCCAAGTTAGTGTGAATCAAGTAGATAAATATGATTTACTTGAACTTTAATATAATGGTGCTTTTATATTACGTTTTATGTACGTATGTCAACTATCAAAAATTGTAAAATAAAATAATTTAAACTGTTCATATCCACCAAAAAAGTTTTTTTATGATTTTCACACCTACCCTACCACTAAGATATTTTTTTTATTGGTAAACTATATTTCCACTAAATTATTAATCAATCATTGAGTTTCAAATTGATTTGCAATTTATGCTCTTTTTTTCCTTTTTTCCTTTTTTCCTTTTTTTCTCTCTTCTGAACTAGATTGACCTGTGCAATGCACTAAGCTTGTGTTGTGTGCAAGGTCTATAGAAAGGTAGAACCATACTGGGTCTACTATGCACAGAGCTGTCCCTGGGCGGTTGAAGCGCCACCGCCGCACAAGACCTCCCGGTCGGTGGGGCCTCCGCCTCATAATTTTTATTTTTCTTTTATTGGTTTCAAATATTAAGATATGTATTAAAAATGATTCCAATTTTATCATGTATCCAAATTCAATTATGAAAATACCAAAGCCTTTTTTTTTAACACAAAATCAGATTTGGCCCCAAGTCCCAACCAGTCGGCCCAAGTCCCAAATAATGTTTACTATACATTTATTTAATGTTTTGATCAATAATTTTTTTAAAATATTGATTAATTAGTTAATTTTAATTTTTCATGTGAATAAAAAATTGTCTCTTTTTATTTCTCGCACTGGGCCCTTAAAAGTATAGGAACGGCTCTGACTATGCATAACATTAGCTTGTATTCTGCAAGACGTTATTTTCACGGCTTGAACCTATGACCTCTAATCACATGACAACAAATTTTACCGTTGCCAAGGCTAACAATTACATATCAAGAAAATCTAACAAGGAGACTTCATCTTCAACATTTCTGGACATGATCAGCTGCCTAACTATCACTATAATTATTAGTCCCTTTGTCCCCATTTCTGTAGCCCTTTTTTAGTCTGACATAACATAGAAAGAACATCAACTTTCTATAATTAAAAATAATTTAATTTTAAAATTCCTCTTTTACCCTTAATGAGATAATTTATAGTCACTTTCTTTCGTAAACTTTGTGGCAAATCATACAGTGCTACATAAATTGGGACGGAAGAAGTACTACAATTTCTGGTCCAAGTATGAAATTATGGCTTATGCCAGTAAAGATGGGGGAAGATTAATAACTTAACTTTCACTTCAACAGTCTATAATTAAGTGATTCTAGTAAAGCAACTGAGAAGAATTACTTAATGCCAAAAACTCATGGATGGTGTGACCAACCCAATGTAAATTAGTTTAATATCAATGAGAAGTTCAGAAAACTCTGCTTAACAAAAACGAAAAATAAAAAGATAGACAAGAGAAATGCAATGGTTTATGTGCCAAAACATACTGTAATAGGCAGCTCCTTCAATTACATATAACTGCGCGATTTAATAGGGGCAAGGAGTGGTTTAACAATTACTCCTGCTCTTGCAACATCTAGCGAAGAATTGTCACTTACGTAATTCAACAACATAAATAACTAATTACTTGTGCAAGTATCGCCTAGAGGCGTATTATAAGTTACATGCCATGGTAATGCACACTGTTTCGACAATTTTACAGGAAAAACACAAAATTAGTCTAGACATGGCTTTTCTGAAGTTAATACATTTATCCAACTATTAGGAAAAAGCAGTGGAAGTGGACTAAAGATGAGCTTATGGGAGCCCATCATTGGTGCTAATAGGAGGAGGTGAAGGCTTGGGAATATAAGGCATAAGGGGAGTACCATGCTCAATAGGTCCTGGTCTTATTGAAGCTTTCGAGCTAGGAACTGGATCCATGGGACGATAATCTTCCAGACCTAAGTTGCTTGAATCGTCCTCATTGGTGCTTGGACCGTAGCCATTGTCCTAAGGATCGGAAATAATGGAGAAAAAGAGGCTTTTAGTTATCCATGCACAGTTTAACTTCTATACACTTCAAATCACCTAAAAGATACTACAAGTAACCGTCCATAAAGTACCTGTAGCTTTCTGCTCTTTATGGTCATCGTCATATCGTTATTTTGCCATTTGAATGACATTCCTGTGGTTCATTTATGAGAAGGCTACGTAAATACCCTTGTGTAAAACTTGAATGCAATTATCTGCTCAATTCTGTAGTTTTAGCCTCAGTATCTGGCGAACTGAGATTTGTATATATCTCATATCATTCTTCTAACAGCAGCACCGTGCACATTAACAAACCGAGATGAATTTATCACAAAATGTACTGAGTATTGACATTGACTTTGTGAATGATCCTCGGTAGACATTTGAGAATCATCAAGAAACAACTATGACAAATAACATAAGTAGCTCAATAACAGTAAGATGCATTGGTGCATACAAGCATAAAGCAAGACAACTTAAGTCTTTAACTGTTAGTTCACTGCTCCCATTGATACCAAATCTGATCCTCAATTAAGTGGATCTTATTGAGAATTGGTGTGTTGTAAATCATATATACATCGAGGAAGAGTCATCTCTGTACAATCCAAAACATACTCGTACCAGAATGCCAAAACAGTTGGTCAGTGACATGGGCTTTCTTCAAGTTATTTTCAACTCTACCTACATTTTAATTACAACTATAAAGGGCCCTTCTATGGTAGGAGATATATTAAATAGATTTGGACCCACTCTAAAAGAACATGAGGACGCATTCGCAATCTGTTAACTGGTCCACTCCCAATCCACAGATGCGGGTTAAATTGTTTGGTTTGGTGTTAATGACGGGAAGAGGAGGAGGAGGAGGATAGGGAAGCGAAGAGTATACAGGTAGATAATCATTTTTCTCATTAGGCTCACTTGATTGCCTATATAATTAAAAACTGAAGGAGGGATATCAGCCAATCGTTCAAATAGGATTCCTTGCTTAAATATATTCATTTTTATGTGTATTGTTTATTTATTTTGATAAGTTTTATTCACAAGATTTGTGATTAGAGAAAACCATATACTCTCACATCAATTTGTAAAAGAATAGAGTGAATGACAAAGATGTGGAATTTAGATATGCTAAGGAAATGAGTTTAACAAATAGCTGGTGAGTGAAATAGCCTTTTTTGGAGAGTACATCGGCAAGAATGAAACTCAAAGGAATTGAAGGTCCCGCACAAGCGGTGGAGCATGTGGTGTTTGAATAAAATTCTCAAATAAGTCAATCAATCAACTAACCTTCAATCTCAAACTAGTTAAGAGTATGTTATATGGAACACCTATATATATTCTGCTAAATATGTTCCTCTATTCTTTGACGTACTCAATCAGTTCTCTTTTGGTGTTCTCTAAGCAATGAAGTAAACTAGCATTTTCATGTTCTATTTGCATAGTCACAACAACAAAAAAAGAATTGAACAAACTTGAGTAACATTTCTGATCGCTAGTTAGTCCAAAAAGGAACAAACTACAGCAATTTCACGAATCATTAGCACAGGAATGAGCTAGTTTAAGGATCAATATTGCGAAATCTCTTCAATAAACTTGATATAGTACCACGTCAGGTATTCAGAAAAGCATCCAATAAAAACTTAAAACACAAATATGAAAAAGCTAACGTCACAAAACAGAAGGAGCCTTGAGTAAATAATAAAGTTATTATCGGGAGGTCACCGGTTCAAACCGTGGAAATAACATCTTTCACATCATGCAGGATAAGGCTACATACAATAGACCCTTGTGGTCTGGCAAGCGCCCGGGCTGCCCTTTTTAACGTCACAAAACAATAAGCAGGGGTATAGGCCAAAGTTAAAAAAATAACAGGAACTGAAGAGGTACCTCCAGTACTGAAGCAAATAAGTGACACAAAAGCTGTAATCCCCATCACCAAGAACAGAACAGAGAACTCAAAAGCCTTCATACTGCAACAACAAATACAACTGATAAAAAAAATTGATTTTTTTTCTACTTTTTCTTTACACCCTCTTCAAGAAAAGAAATAAAACTCAACCCATTTGAAATGTTTGTTCAAGAGCTGCCTATTTTCGTGGATGAGTAGAATAAGAAGAAGAAATAATTCTAGCCCATGTGAGCGTATATATACTCACTCTGTCTCAAATTATTTGTCGTAATTATTAAAAATATTTGTCTTAAAATATTATCATTTTAGAAGTTTAAGGCATAAATAATCATTTTTTCTCAATTTTACCATTGAAGAGTAAACATTTAATTGAGAGAAATTATAGCTTAGCATAAATAAGGATAAAGTAGGTCAAATATCTTGCTAATTAATATTTCTTAAGGAACGTTTAAACCAAAAAACAACAAATAATTTGAAACGGAGGAGTAATATAGAGAAGTATTTTAATGATTTAGTGAGGATGAGTCATGGAGAAGATGAAGTAGTGTAGTGCAATGTGTATAGGGAGAGTAAATGAGAGAGCTAATTGCACTTTGATTTGTTTTTTTGAGTTTGCAGAAACAGCGGGGAATGAAGCGAATTGAATGCTTAACATGGGGGAAAACGAGCCTTTGCAGTCTTGGATATTGGTCTTTTTCATATCACCGCAAAAGAGAGCTTTTTGGCTTCTTGTAATTTTTACCATTTGGGATAAAAGGCGACGTCCGGTGCACAAAGCATCACGCATTGACAATGTTCTGGGAAGGATTTCAACTCAAGGGTGTAATATGGACAGTCTATCATAATGCATGCATTAGTGGTTACTTCTATGATTCAAACCCGTGACATATAGATCATACAGAGACAACTTTAGATTGCTCCAAAGCTCCCCTTTCAAGTTGTGCCATTTGGGATAAAGAGGGGAAAAACAAAATTTAATATTTATTGAAGCTTTAATAATTTTACATATATTTATGCTTCCCGTAGAGAATATAAGATTCAATTAACTCATTAAGAAGTGTTCTATTTGCCTTCCATATGTAGGCAATATCTATTACAATTGAGATCAAGTGTTAATCATGTTAGTCTGTGTGACCAATACTCGCCAGGATGCTTTTTTTTTTTCTTTTTTTTTTTTACGAAGGAATCCCGAACTGACGCAATAGCCTGCAAACTACGTCAGCCGATTAACCACACTTGGCAAGCCATGTGTGACAGGCTCAACCAAGAAGGTTTATGCAGGGGATCGAACTCGTGACCTTGCGGTCCCGCGCTCTACTGCTACACCAACTTGGCTACCCTACTCTGCCAGGATGCTTTTTATCTTATCAAAGACATATCTCAGTAGAAACTGTCTAATAATAAACTTCTAGTATTAAAAATTAATAATTTATAATACCAAATTGAGATTGAGGAGAGTTGTTGTTAGAACCTTCTAGTCGCACTTGGAAATATTTTGCGCTGGATGGTATGTGACTTGAATCCCGGCTTTTGTTTACTTTGATATCGTATTAAATTGTGAATTGTTACAAATTAATAATTTACTTACGTATTTGTTTTAATCTACAACTAAGTTATAGTATCATATTCTATCCATCATATCTTTAGTGAGTAAAATAGTCTATTGCTAGTCATTTGAAATTGGAAAAAATAGACAACTATGTCAAGTTAGCATGGCTAAACCACAGGAAAATAAATACTCAGATATACAACAGCCCTACAAGCTGCTGAGTCCATTAATACACACAAACCGAAATTAGAAGCATAATACTTCTCCACAACATACTGAAGTTGAGAAAGCTACTGATGTAAAATAATATTACTATGTCATGCACACACTTTGAGAAGTACATTGTAACGGTACAGGCGTGGTATATTCTTAACGTCTTTCACTCATCGATACAGTGCAAATATAAAATAAGGAAAATCAATGGAAGAATGAATCAAATTGTGACCCCTGAGCCAAGGGTCTTGACCTATTCTACATCATCCTGTGATAATTGTTGATCTCCTCAATATACAGGACTAATCAGCAATAATTTTATCTCAATTCCCCCCTTTTGAGACTTCCAGAGCAGGAGTTACAAACTAAACAGCAACAGCTTTCTTTGAACTTGCCACATACGTCAAATATATCGTCCAGGCATAAACGAATGCACTGTTGGCCAATGGCTGCAAAAAGAGCATTACCAAAAACATTAATCTCATGAGTAATTAGAAGACCAGGTTCAGAATAATTGAAGTTGAACTGAGCACTTTAAACAAATTTTAGATTGATGAAAACTAGAGCAATAGATGTTTCCCATAAGGGCTCATAGTCGGACCCCAGAAGTTGTGGATCATCTCATTAATCTATGTTACTTGAATTCTTCAAAAATGTCACCATGTGCGTGTTGGATCCTCCAAAAGTAGTGCATTTTTGGGGATTCCAAAATGGGTGCGGCAACTTTTTGGAGAGTCCGAGCAACACAAATCTCATTGAACATAACGCATTAGATCTACTTACAAAAAAGACAAGTGTAACATAGTACCTGCAAATGGACAGGAATTACTTTATATGTCAGGAAATCACACAACGGCCAGTACATTAGGCCATTCATCATTGTTGGGAGCAGGTCACGCTTCAACCTTGCAACGATTTCCTCCCCATTCTCACCTGAACGTTATATTAAGAAAAGAGTCAAAGGATTGAATCATGTTGCACCAGTGAGACAGTAAATCAAAAGGCAAAGGCAACCATCAGAGTTCATGAAGCTGACAAATAATCCTAGACAACACAAGCAGATTTACTATATAGAACTTCTAACTCTACGAGGAAAAAAAAGAGCTCCCTAGATAATGGTTGCATAATCATGAAACTCTTCATTTTTGTTGACAATTGTACTGGCAATTATAGTGGCAATATAGGCAGAGATTCACAAGAGGAAACAGCGAAGAAGAAACAGATCCCTTAATGTAATATCTAGAACCTCAGCCATTGAATGTAGTAAATTTTCACCTATATCATTCAACCAGTCCCACCGACTTAAACATCTTGATAGAAAAATATCGCATGTAGTTGAGAAGATTGTTTCAAGTTTTTTACAGGTATCAACTCGTAAAAAACATGTTTCCGAGGTCTGGTAGAAAGACACATCAATAATAGCAGAAAAGAAATTACACTAGATCTACCATGCCCACTGTGCCAATTAAGTTTTAGGCCATAATAATTTATCTTCTTATAAGTTTCTCAAGAGATCAAATCTGATGATTGAACATTTGTGTCGACTCAGATTGAATGGACAACAACTGATATCCAGCCAATGCTTTAGTATTAGTAAATCAGTGACAAGTAATAGATATACTCCAGATAAAGGTCCTTTCATTTTCCATTTTATTTTAGAGTGATTGAGATAGCTTCTGTCTGCTTACCAATCTATTTGATTGGCTGTTCAGACTTCAATCAACACCCCACGAATCAAGATTGAGAACCACAAAATACAGAACGAACGATTTTACCTACTAAACAGCCATGACCCCTATCCCCTAGTCCCAACCCTTTCCAACTCCCCATGTCAATCGTCTCTAGGCCGTCTCAATCTTCTCCAAGACCCCGCCCCCAGCTTGCGGTCACTCAACTATTTCACCGTGTAACTGCATCCTCACACCAGTGCAGGTACCAAGTAATTTTGCCTATCAAGATTCAAAGTATCTTATTGTCGTAAGATATCCTATATACATGTGTATGTAAGGGCTAGAATGTATAACTACATAACCTAAAGAATATATCTTCCTTTTACTAATCAGAAAATATATCTTCAGATTATGTACTTACCTACAAACTAGCTTTTGTGTATACATGTATATAGCAAGGTAGATCATAAAATTAGAGTCCCTTTGTCAAAATCAACATCAGATTTCAACTGTGCCTAAATTTTCTATCACAAGAACTACTATATATGCCATAGTGCATGAAGTGAGAGGTGCTATTGTCATTCGTTATTGCTTGACCAAAGACCAGGATTAGCAACCAAAAAGGCTTATGTCATGCACGAAGTGCTGTCCGGCGAAATTGGGGGAGTAGAGAAAGCATCCCTGCAAAGACAAATATGAAGCATTTGTGGATACTAGAACTTTGATATTGTGTATATGGTTGACTAAGATTAAACAATACGAAACCTTAGTTTACCAATCAAAAGAAATAGGAAAACATTAGTTTCTTTCTATGAGGTTTCCATATATCAAATAATCTTATATCAACTTCCGCAACTATTCATTTTACTGTTTGGTTTTTCCAAAGCTTAAGATCTTGTAAAGGAAAAAATGCTAAAACTCTCAGCACTCAGTAAATTTAATTTTTAGTTGGATTTATGGTTGGATAATACTACCAAATGACTAATGTGTAATCATTTGGCAGATTTCGCCTCTATGAGTTTCCCTCGTGTGACATATCTACTACAAGTGCTTTGGAAGTTACCGACTTTCCAAATTTGAGATGCACAGTCATACGCAGGAGGTAAAGTTTATCTGTGACAAATAACATAATTGAGAAACATATTAGCGACTTTAGTACTAGAAAGCAAATGAAAGACAGAAGAAGAACCTAATGTGTACCTTGTAGAGCAGCATTGAATTGAAAGAGAAGAAAATAGAATTAATTACAGGGCCAAAAGCAAGTTGTCCCATCAACAGCTTCTTCAACGTACTAATGATATCCCGCTTTGGCAATACCCTTGCCACATATCCAAACCAAAGATGTTGCGCTGTTCCTAATATTAATAGTCCAAAGCCAGCCATTCGCAGAGTCCTAATTCTATCTAAAGAATCTGAAGGTGACATCGTAATCATCTGGCAAATGCAAACCACATTACTCACAAATCATGTTTAATCAATTGTATTGCATCAATAAATTCAAACTTTCCAGTTCCTTTACCTAATCAAAGAAAATAATTACCAGTATATGTTGTGTTTGGCAATTGGTATGGAAGAAAATGTTTTTTGGGAAACTGTTTCCCTTGATGAAATCATTTTCCAATTTGGTAATTATTTTGAATTGTTGGAAACATTTTCTCCCAAAAAATGGAAAACGGAAGTCATTCTTTAAAAGTATACCTATCTTTTATGTATCTCGCTTGCTTCAATCTAACAATTGGACATTTACGTCAACTTACAACACAAATTATCAACCAAAAAGAAGGAATATTTACACAAATAACCGGTCAGATTCACTGTTTATTTTTTCTAGCCCGTATACATAGATTATACACATACTATACATGAGTTATACATATACTATTGTATATTCATTGGCTATTTTTAGTTTAAGCGATTATTTATGCTAATTCTTGAAAAAACGATCTTGATATCATAACTTTCACTTTGTACCATTATCATGTATTACTACCTGCTTTACTTAGATATCCAATCAAACAAAAATGGTCCAGAAAATTGCATCATAATGTAAAATATTTTCCACTGAAAATATCAGGAATATTTCTTTAGAAAACTAGTCCTTTAAAAATGAGGAAAATATTTTCTAATAACCAATAAAAAATAAGAAAATAAATAAAAAAAATTATTTATTTTCTACTAACAACGAACATGGAAAAATAAGTTAGATATTCCCTTATTTTGCAGGAAAACATTTTCCTCGATACCGAACACACCCTTTAAAATAAAAAATTAGACAACAAAATGGGAAAATATACCTGGGAAGTAACATCAGAAGCAGCATATATAATAGCAGAAGAAATACTTTTTGTAATAATTGGACGAGACTCTAGAGCTCCTAAATACCATCCCAAAAATCCCACTTGGGTTTTTGAAGATGATGATGAATACGATTTTCGAAGCAAAAACAAAAATGAAAAAGAGGAACTGTATTTGTATTGATATTGAAATTGTTGGTACAAGATTTAGTAGAGTTTGTGCATATTCTTGAAATTGAATTCTTTGGAAGTGAAACAACGTTTTGAATGTTGAATTGTGGTGCGTTTAGCTAAGCTTGTTACAAAATTTACTCCCATTTTTTTGGGGGATTCTTGAATGAATTGAGATTTTTTTTCCCTCTGTTTTCTTCCTTTTAATTTCCTCACTCGTCGACTGTATGATTTTGAATATTTCACTTTCCTTTGGTCGGGAATAAGTCATTTCGGAAATTAATTATTTTAAAATTATTATTCCATTTTTATTGTGAGATAAAAACAACACTACAATTCATGGATTAATTATTCTGCTATTTTATCTCAATCAAACATGGGATAAACTCATCCCAAAATTAATCCTGAAATTAATCATCGTTTATCCCTCATACACTAAACAAGCCTTTAGGTGTAGGAAATTGATTTCTTGAGTATTTCATTCCAATGTTAGGATATATATATATACAATCATAGGATGTAATACTAATCTAAGTTTACCTATAATATAATATGTTAATTACTTACCATCATCCTAACTGATTACTAATTGATACTAATTACAATATCATTATTTAGGGAGAATAAAGATAATTATGGGATTGCCCCATAATTATTCTTACAGCCCCCCGAAGTCTTAGCGGGAGGTTCTCGGATGATGAGACTATCCCTGAAATCATCAAAAAGTACGTGTGGAACACCTTTTGTGAAGATGTCAACAATCTGATAACGGGACGGTACATGGAGAACACAGACTTCACCACGGGCAACCTTTTCTCGGACATATAAGATATTTATTTCAATGTGTTTCGTGTGCTGATGCTAAACAGGATTTCTGAATAAGTATATCGCACTCACATTGTCACAATAGACCACAGTTGCCTTTCCAATCGGACAATGTAACTCTAACAGGAGATTACGAAGCCAACATGTCTCAGCAACCACATTGGCTACCCCTCGGTATTCTGTCTCAGCACTAGACCGAGACAGTGTGGATTGTCATTTTGATGATCATGAAATGAGATTGTCCCTCAAGAACACACAATAACCGGAAGTGGAATGATGTGTGTTCGGGAAGCCACCCCAATCTGCATCTGTATAGAAGGAGAGACTCGAGATGGAGGACTTATATAGATGTAACCCGAAATGAAGAGTACCCTTGACATATCGCAGAATTCTCTTGAGAGCCCCCATATGTTCTTCCTTCAGATCATGTATATGTAAACAAACTTGCTGAACCGCATAGGAAATATCAGGTCTCGTAAAAGTCAGATACTGCAAGGCCCCTGATAGGCTGCGGTAATATGTAGAATCGTTGTATGGAGTACCTGCATCGTTACTTAATTTTGTCTTTGTGTCAACCGGAGTATGTGATGGTTTGTAGAAAGACATCCATGCTTTGTCAATTATTTCCTCGGCATATTTCTTCTGACTTAGAAACAATATTGAGTGACAGCAATGCCAAGAACATAATTCAACGGACCCAAATCCTTCATTGCAAATTTAGCCGCAAGAAGGGACATAATAGACTGGCAAAGTGAAGTTGATGACGCCGTGAGAATAATGTCATCAACATACAGAAGTATATATGCCATGTCAGTGCCTTTCCGATAAATGAACAATGACTGATCGGACTTGCTGTGAGAGAACCCCAATTTGGAAACAAAACCTGCAAACATGTTATACCATGCCATTGGAGCTTGTTTCAAACCATATAAGGATTTCCTCAACAGGCAAACATGATATGGACGGGCATAATCGCGAAAATTCAACGGCTGATGCATGTATATTGTTTCCTGCAAGTGGCCATGTAAGAATGTATTTTTGACATCCAACTGATGAATGGACCAAGATTTGGAAAGTGCCAGGCTAAGAACAGTCTTGATAGTTTTTGGCTTAACTACCGGACTGAATGTTTCACCACAATTTACTCCAACATGCTGAGACTTGCCATCACCAACAAGACGAGCTTTGTATCTCGCAAAAGAACCATCAGAATTCTTTTTATGACAAAAAAACCCATATAGACCGAATTATATTCATATTAGATGGATGTGGTACTGAATCACATGTCTTATTTTTAATAAAAGCATTAAATTCGTCTAACATGACAGTTTTCCAATTCGGGTTGGATAAGGCAGCTTTGGGATTTTTTGGTATCGATGATGGTTGGACAGAGGTGAATAGATTAAAATGGTGTTTAGGTTGAAAAATTTCGTGCATTGCACGAGTTTCAATGGTCCGAGGTTGAACAGTTGGGCTGTCGAGTATGCAAGATGGCTGGGTGGTTAAGCGATTTTGGGCCTGGGCAGTGGGCTCGATATGGCTATGTGACTGGGCCTGTGTAACCCGGCAAGTGGTAGGGGTTCGGGCAGGGGTATAGGGGTTTCCCTTTGTTGGGTCTGCCCTCCACCAAATGTGGATTGGGTCAGGTCGTTAGGCCATGGGTTTTGGGATGGCCCGACAACATTATTTTGAGAGTTTAGATGATACCTCAAAATTGGATGAATTCCGTCGTCTAGAAAATCATATGAAGGTGAGGATACCACTTGAGATTTTGCAAACGGGAATGTAAATTCGTTAAAGATGACATGACGAGTAATATTAATTTTTCCATTTGACATATCATAACACTTATATCCCCTATGATTTTATGGGTATCCTCAAAACACACAAGAATTGGATCGGACTGAAGTTTGTTAATGTTGGTGGATGGAAACAAAGGATAACACAAACACTCAAAAACCCGTAAATGTGTAACTGATGGGAGACGGTGGTACAATATTTGTGTGGGTGACACATTGGAGAATAGTTTACTAGGAAGAATATTTAAAAGATATGTGGCCATTTGAAGTGCATGGTGCCAAAAATTTGATGGTGTGGACGAATGCACGAGGAGAGTGTGAATCATATTGTTAATTGTTAGAAATCTTTCTTTCGGCTTTCCCATTTTGTGGAGATGTATGTGGACATGAAATACGTAAAGACATCCCATTTTGGTGACAAACATCCTTAAATTGGGCATTTATGAATTCCCCCCCCCCCCCCCAATTGTCACATTGAAAACATTTAATGAATTTGTCAAATTGAGTTTTAATAAAAACACTAAATTATTTAAAATGGTGTAGGTTTGTGATTTATGTCCTAATGGAAAAGTCCACAAAAAATTTGAATAATCATCAAGAATGAGCATATAGTATTTATGACATGCAGCACTCAAAACTGGTGATGTCCACAAATCACAATGCAAAAGATCGTATGGCATAAAAGTATGATAAGTAGACGAAGCAAAAGGAAGCTTAACATGTTTACCAAGAGTAACTCAATTTCTTCCTACATGGTATCAAGAGTCAAAGATCTTTTGCTCTCATACTTCTTCCTTAAACTGATTTCTTCCTTCTCTTTCATTTACCTCTCATAAACCCTAAACCTAAACCATTTCTAAAACCTAGCAAAACCCTAGCCGACAACTACCACAACCCTCCATCGGCTTACTCCTAACCTAAACCCTAACAAAAGCTAAGGGTTCTCCACATCCAAAACATCAAACAATACTTATTTTCCTTTCTAGTTTTGATTTCTTGTGGAACCTATGACCGAAAAACAAACATTTCATCCCGCTCTTGCCGTTAATAACGTCAAGAACTTTATCTACATAACACTTGAAATGGAGAAAGGGCAATATACCTCTTGGGCGGAATTGTTCAAAATTCATTGTTGCGCATATGAAGTGATCGACCATATCATATCCTCCGAGTCATCATCGGACACCATTTTGGTGGACAAAAAGTTATGGTCCAGTTTGGATGTTATTGTCCTTCAATGGATTTGTGGCACTATATCCAACAATCTTTTACATACCATATTGAGCCGAATTCTACGGCTCAACAGGCATGAAAACATTTACAAAATATATTTCAGGATAACAAACTTTCTCAAGCCGTTTATCTTGAACACCAATTTACTAATGTTAAATTGGATCATTTTTCCAACATATCCGCTTATTGTCAGGAATTGAAGGTGCTTGCAGACCAACTATCCACGTTGATTCACCCGTAACAAATTAAAGATTCGTCCTTCAGTTGATTGCAGCGTTGAATGAACAGTATGATGGAGTTGCTACGTTCATTCAGCAGAGTAATCCCTTGCCACCTTTCTATGAGGCATGTATGAGGTTGATTCTCGAGAAAACATGGAAAGCAAAACAGGCATCCTCTGGAGCAGCCACCGTCGGAACTGCTCTCATCTCGACCAACTCATTTTCCACGGATTTAGAGTCTCAAAATTCTTATTCGGAGGGCAATAGTAATCGTCACAATAATGACAAAAAATAGGGTTCAAACTGTAACAATAACAAAGGAAAAAATAATGGTGGAAAGGGACGAGGAAGAAACGGTGGCCAAACTGCTGACGGCAGTGGCCAGTCCGGGCAGTGGCGGGCAGGTGGTAATCAGTGGGGGCAGTACCCACCATAGGCCTGAGCCCCACAGTAGGCTGCCCTGCCATGCCCATATCCGACTTCATCGTGGGCCAGGCCTCCCCCTTCAAATCATCAACCTGGTATTCTATGGTCTCGTCCACAACATGCATTGGCGGCCCAGACACCATCTTCTGTCGGCTATGCACCCACTGACATTAAACAAGCCATGAACAATATGAATCTAAGTGTTCCAGATGAGTCATGGTACATGGACACAGGGGCTACGTCACACATGACGACATCTCAAGGTAATCTCTCATCTTATTTTAATACGAGCAGTAATAAAAATATTGTTGTCGGCATGAGCAGGAAATTCCAATTCGTGGTATTGGTCATATAACACTACCCTCTCCATACCCACCATTATACTTGAAAAATGTATTACATGCTCCAAAACTTATTAAAAACTTGATCTCTGTTAGACGCTTTACAATTGACAATAATTTTTCTGTGAATTTTGATCCGTTTGACTTTTTTGTAAAGGATTTTCGGACGGGGATGTCACTAATTAGATGTAATAGCATGGGGGACTTGTATTTCATCACCAATGTTTCTAACAATCACATGGCTAAACTATCAACCTTTGCTGTCATTTCTCTTATTATATGGCATAATCGGTTGGGACACCCAAGAGCACCAGTTTTTAATAATCTTAGGAAGAATAATTTATTTTCTTGTAACAACTTTTGGACTCTTCTGTTTGCCATGTAAAGAATGGATCTTGGGCCTAACTGAACCGTAAAAGCTAGCTTGTAGGGTGAGGATTGTCCAAGTCCATATAAGAAATTCATGTTCTCATTCCATATCCGATATGGGACTCTTAACACTCCCCCCGCACGCCCAAACCTTGTTAACTGGAGCGTGGATAATATAATTTGGGGGCCCAACATAGGTGAACAAAGAATTGGAATGGGCATAGCTCTGATACCATGTCGGAAATTGATTCCTTGAGTATTTCATTCCAATGTTAGGATATATATACAATCATAGGATGTAGTACTAATCTATGTTTGCCTAAAATATAAGATGCTAAGTACTTACAATTATTCTAATTGATACTAATTACAATATCATGATTTACGAAGAATAAAGATAATTATCGGATTGCCCCATAATTATTCTTACATTAGGGATCAATATTTCACTTCAAAGGTTATTTAGTTTTTGGTTAGAGTTATGCATGTATTAGCAATGTAGGGATTAGTTATAGGAAAATCTATTTATTATTTTATGATTTTAGTTATGCAGGGTTTAATTATTCATATATTTGTTATATTTCATCTTATATCCTCCATAAAATACTACTCCATCCGTCCCAATTTATGTGGCACCATTTGACTTGGCACAAAATTTAAGAAAGAAATGAAGACTTTTGAAATGTGTGGTCCAAAACAAATCTTATATAAATATGTGGTTGCAAATCATCTCATAAAGTTAAATTGTTTCTAAATATAGAAATGTGACTTTCTTTTTGGGACAGACCAAAAAATAAGTGATGTCACATAAATTGGGATAGAGAGAGTGTATAGATTCTCTCATAACTTATACATGTATTAGTTTTTGAATTGCAAACCAAACACCATATTATAGGTGTTGAATTTTATACCTAGCAAAAAAACTATCAAACATTATACGTATATTATTTATAGAAAATTTAATATATGAATAGCTTAGCTCCAAGCCATCAACCAAACGCCTAAATATTTGTCTCTCAAGGCAAATTGAACTTCAGAATATATCTTGATGTTCGAACTTCATTTATGACAGTGTTTTAAAATTTAAATGGTTGAATTCAAATTTTATACCAATATCTTGAAATTCAAAATAATCTTCCAAGTTATGTTGGTCATCTTTCAACTCTAGTGACTACTCGAATTCGACCAGCAAGACATTATCATAAATGAAGCAACATTAGAGCTGGTTAACAATCTCATAAAGAAATTCTCATGTTAGAAAAACTTGGATTAATTATTCTTTTGCCATTGTATAGTTCATTCTATATTTAAATGACCATTTTAATTAAAGATGTCATCCATATTTTTTGTATACTTTATCAAACATTACAAAATTTATTTTTCATAAAATATTTTTTCACGAAAAACATTTTTCCTTCGTACGAAACAGGCCCTAATTATATATAGTTTGAATACTTCGAGGAGTAACTTAAGTACTTGTGATGAACTAATTAGTGCCACTTAATGCGAAGTTGACGCATGATATGGAACTAGTGTAATGTGACGTTATCACCAACCATTTCTCGTGAAATTTCTAGAGAGGATTCATTAATAGCATTTTTCTTTTGTGATTCGGATAGTCGGATAAAAGTAATTTAACTAGGTTTATAAATCAAATAAAACCAAGTATACTTTTCAGTTTTAGGCTTTTCATATCTTTCCTATGTGTATATATTCTTCATACTTGTAAGGAATGAATTTTGGGTCTAACTCAATCCCAAAAGCTAGCTTGTAAAGTGAAAATTGTTCAAGTTCATATAAGTAGTTCATGTTCTCATTTGATGTGTGATTCTTAACAGTACTATCAGTATCATTCGTATATAATATGCTTTTACATGGAAGTGCGATACACAATATTATATTCCTATTTTCGGAAGAATTAATTTCACCGATGATCAAGAAACTTATTCTCAGTAATATTAAATTATTTTTTGTAACAGTAAGTTATCAAACTAATTATTCGTAACAATCTAAAAATAGTTTTCTAATAGTAAAATCATTAAACTATGTATTAATTGCACAAAAATTATAAATCATCATTCAATTTTTCGACCTCGAAAAAACATGTCATCACCACCGCATCATATTTCCATTGTACATGCCACGCGAGAAAAGTTTTGTCACAAAAATTCCTTTTATAACCTATATTTTTGTTAGGGTTTTTATCCTGATATTTTTTATGATATTTGAGTTTTACTTTTCTATTAAATGAAAGTCAAAGAGTTATCATAATTCTTTTACTTTTTCTGAAAGAAAAATATAATTCTCTTTCGTATTTGGTTATTTCTAGCAAAGGCGGACCTACATGGTATGGAGAGGGAGGCACGTACCCTGTTAACTTCGGAAAAGCTGTGTGTATATATCTACTTTAAAATTTTAGATATATGATAAAAGGACTCCTCTAAAGTTTCTAAACAATTGTGTTAGGTCAGTTGGTCATTGTGCACCTTAGGCCCCTCAGTGCGGCTCAAGTCCGAACTACATCAATATTCTTTTTAGTTGGTGCCAAGTTTCGAACATGCAACCAAAGGCTTTAGAATTGTGCCGAAACCATCATGTCGCAGAGCAAGCTTTATCTACTTATGTCATGTAATTATATTTATAAAAACATTAATTCTATGGTGTTTAATAAGTTTTTCAAACGAGACAGTGTTGCGTGACATTGTGATCAGAAGTGAATCCAAGAATTAAAGACGACACTTCAATTAACGTGTATCTGCCTTTTAAGTGCCCCGTCGTCTTCAGATCCTGGATTCACCTCTGGATTCCTAGTCTTGGAGAAGAAATTTTGGACATATATAAATTGAAGACCTTCTTCCCACAACTACACAGAAAAACGTTCACAATGTAGTTGTTTAAAGAGTTTTATTTAGGGGAGATTTTCTCTCAATAATTTTTATGTCTTTTAATTTAGTTGGTCATATGTGGGCCAATTGGCCAAATCATATTTTAGTATCCTTTTTGTTGTACGATTTATCGTCGTTCATGCAATTATTAGCTTTCGCATGACGCCCTGATTTTTTCGATCCCAACAAGTAGTATCAAAGCCAATGATTAATGAGGTTAAAGACGGGTTTAGGACTAATTCAAATCAAGCTGCAAACCAGTTTCACAATAATGAAGATTTTGTCTGAAGTGCTACATGTGGATACAAAGTTTCAACCATATTTTCAACATTTCTGCTGGTGCATCTTTAAAAATAAAATATTTTAAAATTATTTTTACCCCATAATATTTTAAACATTATTTTAACCATGACAAGCAACAATTATGAAGATTATGTGAGTAAGAAGGACGGAGATTGTCTTGTCATAAAATTCAGACCGAAAAGGGAAGATTTGTTAGGGTTTTTGCCCTGATTTTTTTACCATATTTGAGTTTTACTTTTCTTTTGAAGAAAGTCAAAGAGGTACCATAATTTCTTTTACTTTTTTCTGAAAGGAAGATATAATTCTCTTCCATATTTGGCTAATTTTTGTCTTGGAGGAAAAGTTTTGAACATCTATAAATGGAAGAACTCTTTCTCACAACTACATAGAAAAACATCCACAATGTAGTCGTTTAAAAAGTTTTGTTTAGGAAAGTTTTTCTCTCAATAGTTTTTATGTCTTTTAATTAGTTTGGTCATATGTATGCCAATTGGCCAAATCATATTAAGTTTGTCATGTATATTTTAATATATTTTTTTATTATCCGATTTATCATCGTTTAAGGTTTGTAATTATTAGTTTTCGCATGACATCCTAATTTTTTCGATCCCAACAATTTAAACATTAATAATTAATAAAAACTAAAATCAAAAGAAATGAAATGATAAAAATGCTTCCAGATTTTGGCGATCCTCAATGATGCGAGGCGTGCTTTGACAGCTCTTATACTATATTTGTCACATAATCAGAGGTGTACATGAGATTGTCAACCTCGTTCCGGCCAACTTTCCAGAATGTCAAGTTGATGATCTTTCATATAATAATTGAAGATATTTTTTAGAGGTTTTCGGCAATGGTGTTTAGATTTCGATTGCGGGTTTAATATACTTCGGCGAATCCAATGCCCTAACAATTTTGATTATCCAGCAAAGTAGAGAAAATGACAACTCTCCTTTATACATATGACTTCCGACAACTCGTTTTCCTATTTATTATCTTAGTTTAATAATTTTTTAATATTCATGTTTAAAATATAGGTTGTGAAAAGGTAAATGTTTGTGATATTTTTTCTCACATCATCGACATGTACAAATGAAAAAATGTGTCAAAGGGTATTTAGTTTTATATATGCTCTTGAAAATTGGATCAAACACGAGTTATCGTATGTCCATACTCCACTGAAGAATAGGGTATCAAAAAGAAAACACTAATATATAGTTATAATTAAAGTGATTGTGATTTTGATTATGGCCGGGAAGCAATTCAGGTAGACAAGCGATAGTATAAGCAAACTAACACGCAAGCGAGGTTGAAGGGCCTTGCGTAACTTTTGACCCTTTTATCGATAACCTCTTATTTGTTCAACTACTCATGGACCTTACGTTTAGTAGATATAAGAAATACCATGATGATATGGTGACAACATGTCAATTTTTTTGGCTCTTTTCTTAGTTGAGATCTATCGAAAACAACCTTCCGACCTTCACAAGGTAGACATAAATTCTGTGTACACTTTACTCTCTCTAGACCTCATCTAATGAAATTTTACTGAGTATGTTGTTGTTATTGATGTCACTTTTTTGGCATCAAATATTTCAGTGATTTGTGTCTTCTATGCAACTAACACATAGTTTGTTTTGATTTAGTAACTTTACTGTTACGAAAATTACTTTTGTGATTTTAGTATTACAAAACTAATTTTATACTTTTATATTTATGAATAATTAGTTTAGTAACTTTACTATTATAAAATAATTTTATGACCTTAATATTAGTGAAATTAACCTATTTTTGGACTGAAAATATCAGCCAAAATTAAAGAAAATAAAATAAAAGTACAGTAGCTAGGCTAACTGATAAGTTAAAAGTGATAGTAGCATTCATCTGTGTAGAAATATTAGAGAAGTGCACAAGAGTACCATGAGGAGGAGTACATATTATTATTGTTATGGTTGAGTTTGTTATGTTGGTTGAGTTAGTTAGAAGAGTTAGTTAGTTGGTTAAATTGGTTAGTAAATATTTGTCATGAGTTGTATGTGTATATATATATATAGTGGTAATGAGAAGCATTGTATAAGGTGTGAAGATATATACAGAAAATATACAACAACAGAAGCTCAACTTTGAGCACCAAAACTTTTCTATTCTCTCTCCATCTTCTTTGCTCCTTCGATAGAGATTTAGTCATCAATCACCGGTAATCCTGAGAGTGAGCACATGGAATTCAACATGGTATCAGAGCTTTGGTGATAAAGCACAGAATAAAATACAGATCGAGGTGATTCGACATAAATCGAGGGAGTTTTCTACATGCAAAGGAAGACTCGAGAGATCTAGATGCTTTGCATCACAATCTGAGAATTGCGAAGCATATCAAAGCATTGTAGTGGATAAGACAAATCGATACAGTGTGGATTGAGACAAAATTAGTCACATGCAGTGACAATTTCTAGAGAACTGCACATCAAGAAATTGAAGGTGATAAATTCCAGAGAACTGCAAGTTGAGAAATTAAAATCTGAAGATTCAAAACTTGATGATAATGGGAGCAATTGAAGAAGACATGATTAACATGGCTACAACAACAACAGTAAACATCGACAATAACCATCCATTGTACCTATTCCCATCAGATGCACCAGGTTCACTATCGGTTGGAGTAATGTTGACAAGTATGGATAACTACACTCTATGGAGTAGGGCAATGAAATTAGCCTTGTTAGGCAAGAATAAAATTGGATTTATAGATGGAACAGTAAGGAGGGAAGCCTTTAACAGTGAATTAGCTAAACTTTGGTATAGATGCAATGCTATTGTAGTATCGTGGTTAATGGGGAATGTGAGCAAAAATTTGCTCACTGGAATGTTGTTCAATTCAGATTCGTATATGATATGGGAAGATTTGAAGGACATGTTTGACAAAATAAATAGCTCGAGGGCTTTTCAGTTGCATAAGGAGATAATTACATTAAGACATGGAAATTCATCAGTTTCCATGTATTATTCCAAACTTAAGGACCTTTGGGATGAATATGATTCAATTATACCAACACCTTCATGTTGTCCTAGATCTAAGGAATTTGTGGATCATTTACAATATCAAAGAATGCTGCAATTTCTTATGGGACTCAATGACAGTTATGGACAGGCCAGGAGTCAAGTGATGATGATGCAACAAGTGCCAAACTTGAATCAAGTTTATGCAATGATTAACCATGAAGAAAACTAGAGAATGATCCAAGATACAATGGAGTCATCAGCCATGTTTACAGCCAAACATGGAATTGGGAGACCTAGGCAGAAGAAGCCATACAATCCAAATGCAATATGTGACTTTTGTCATGGTAAGGGACACTTGAGAATAGACTGTTACAAACTAATGAAATGTGACTTCTGTCACAAGACTGGTCATGTGCAAGAAGGTTGTTACAAACTCATTGGGTATCCAGAGAATTTTAAGGAAAATACTACTTTCAGGAAGGCAAATATTGTGACATGAGGAAATGTGCAAATTGAAGACACTAGACAAGAGGATGAAACTCAAGGTTACCTACATGTGCTGAGTTTGCAGTCTGGGAAGGATATGCAATACTGCTATGGAGGAATACCAACAACACACAACTTACAGACATACAGCCATCAAGGACCACATTTTGTACCTGGGCACAACAAATATCAGCAGCAACATGACACACATATGACTGTTGGCCAATTTACTCCCAGCCAACATCAGCAGCTTCTCAATATGCTCAACAAGAAGGATATAATTGGAGAAACAACTGTTAAGGCAAACATGACAGGTATATCTAATCTTAATATGAGAAGAATGATAAAATGGATCGTGGATACAGGAGTGACCAATCATATGATTGGTAATAAAAAATACTTACAGAACAAAAATGTGATAGAAGATGCAGGAAAGGTACATATGTCTACAGGAGACTCAGCCAAAATCACACACATTGGTGATTTTCATATAGGAGAAGGTGATATACTTGAAAATATTTTGTGTGTGCCAACATTTAAGTTCAATCTGATGTCAGTTTCTAAGGTGACAAAAGAACTACACTGCAGTGTTACATTTTTCCCAAAATGTTGTGTTTTTCAGGATCTCTCATCTGGGAAGGTGAGGGCGATTGGTAATGAAGAAGAAGGACTATACATACTGTGTCTAGACACATTAAATAATGCAGGGAGATGAATAAATTTCTGACAGTAACTCAGCATGTTGATGCAGCCATATGGCATCACAGACTATGTCATGTACCTATGCATGTATTGAAGAAAATATCATGTCTCAAGAATATTGATTTTTCTTCCTTTTTAAATAATTGTGAAGTGTGTCCTCTAGCTAGACAAACAAGGAAGTCATTCCCTAGAAGTACTAGTAGGAAGACATGACCATTTCAGTTGTTACATATGGATGTATGGGGACCTTACAAAGTTGAGACATATAATGGCATGAGGTATTTTTTTACCATAGTGGATGACTATTCTAGATAGACTTGGATTTTTTTAATGAGGCTAAAGTCAGATGTAGTCACATTACTTTAAAGTTTCTTTACTGAGGTACATATTCAATTTGATGTGAAAATTAAAAAGGTAAGGTCAGATAATGGGACAGAGTTTTTTAATCAAAGATACAGGGAAATGTTTCAGTTATGTGGTGTAGTGCATGAAAGTTCCTGTCCACATACACCACAACAAAATGGTGTTGTGGAAAGGAAGCACAGACATATTCTTGAAGCAGCAAGACCAATTAAGATTCAGGCTAATTTACCAGATAAGCTATGGGGCTTCTGTGTGGAAGATGTTGTATTTGTAATGAATAGAATCCCTAGTTATGTCATAGGTAGCAAGTCTTCCTATGAACTACTGTATAATACAGTGTCATCCCTCTCTCATATGAGAGTAATATGATGTTTATGCTTTGCCACTACTCTGATCAAGACTGACAAGCTTGGCCCTAGAGATGTGAAATCTATTCTTCTTGGATATTGTTCTGCTCAAAAGGGTTACAAGTTGTATGACATGAACAATAGAATAATTTTCATGAGTAAGAATGTAGTATTCCAAGAGACCATTTTTCCTTTCAGGAATAATCTAGAAGAAGAATATGGACTTATGAAGTCCCATGAGCATTTCAACTTTGATGATCTAATCCATCCACAGAACATAGAAGTTGTATGCAGTAGTACAGAGGTATAGAATTTATGTGCAGGCCCAGACTATGCCAATGTTCCCATTGTAGTTCATGGTCCAAGGCATCAGTCCGAAGAGCAATCTGTTGCACAACTAATTGGATCAACATCATCCTCTGATATTGATGTTAGAAGGTCTGCCAGAACTAGCAAACCCCCTATATGGCATAGAGATTATGTCACTAAGAGTGGCTCTAACAAATATTTATACTCAATATCTGATGGATTAAGTTACACAGGACTTTCATCTATCTATCAAAACTTTGTAGCACAAGTTTCAGCTGACATTGAACCACACACATATTCAGAGGTTGCAGCAGACCACAAATGGGTTAAAGCAATGAAAGCTGATATTCAGGCACTGGAGGACAACAAAACATGGGAGTTGGTTCAACTTCCAAAAGGTAAAAAGACTATTGAATGCAGATGGGTATACAAGATAAAATACAAAGCTACAGGTGAAGTGGAGAGATTCAAAGCTAGATTGGTGGCCAAAGGATACAACCAAAATGAAGGTCTTGACTATCAAGATACATTCTCACCAGTTGTCAAGATGACTACTGTGAGATCAGTTATATCTGTTGCAACAGCTAACATTGGACAGTCCATCAGATATGTGCAATGCATTCTTATAAGGAGACCTATATGAGGAAGTGTATATGACCTTACCTGAGGACTTCAATACTGCTGGAGGTAATAAACAGGTTTGTAGGTTGGTGAAATCTTTATATGGGTTGAAACAGGCCTTAAGGCAATGGAATATCAAACTCACTTCAGCATTGGTCTCATTTGGTTTTGTCCAGAGTCATAGAGATTATTCTTTGTTTACTAAGCAATAATGAGATCAACTAGTTGTGATACTTGTGTATGTAGATGACCTGATTATCACTGGGAATAATCTCACTCTTATTCAAACTGCCAAGGAAACTCTTCAATCCATATTTAAAATTAAAGATCTAGGAGAGCTCAGATATTTCCTTGGGATAGAATTTGCAAGGAGTTCCCAGGGTATTCTTATGCATCAAAGGAAGTATGCCTTGGAGCTTATATCTGACATGAGATTAGCAGGTGGTAAGAATGCTCCTTCACCTATGGACATGAACTTGAGTCTCACCACTGTGGCATATGATCAAAATGCAGCCTCTCAGTCCACTTCAGACACTGCCTCTTCTCCACAGATATCTGAGTTACCACTAGCAGATCCTAGTATTTACAGGAGACTGATTGGGAGATTACTATATCTCACAAATACAAGGCCTGACATAGCATATGTTTTACAATGCTTGAGTCAATTTATGCAAGCCCCTAAAAGATCACATATGGAAGCTGGAATGAGGTTGGTCAGGTACATTAAGCAAGCACTAGGATCAAGCATTCTTTTGTCCAGTTCTAGCAGTTCTCAGCTCCAGGTATTTTGTGATGCAGACTAGGGCTCATGTGTCAATAGCAGAAGATCAATCACTGGGTACCTAGTCATGTTTGGCCATTCTCCTGTATCTTGGAAGTCCAAGAAGCAAGTAACTATCTCGAGGAGTTCAGTAGAGGCTGAATATAGGGCCATGGCAGCCTCGATTGCAGAAGTGGTTTGGCTCACTGGTTTGTACAAAGAACTTGGTGTACAAGTTCAGTTACCAGTCATTGTTTTCACTGATAGTAAGTCTGCAATTCAGATTGCAGCTAACCATGTCTTTCATGAGAGGACTAAACACATCGACATAGATTGTCATTTTATAAGGGAATGGATTCAGGCATGTCTCATTCGTGTTGCTTACTTGCCATCTGCTGAGCAGCCAACAGACATACTCACCAAGGCCCTTAGCAGTGTTCATCATGCTTATTTGCTGTCCAAGCTAGGAATGGAGAATATCTTCATATCTCCTAGCTTGAGGGGGGTGTAGAAATATTAGAGAAGTGCACAAGAGTACCATAAGGAGGAGTACATATTATTATTGTTATGGTTGAGTTTGTTATGTTGGTTGAGTTAGTTAGAAGAGTTAGTTAGTTGGTTAAATTGGTTAGTAGATATTTGTGATGAGTTGTATGTGTATATATATATAGTGGTAATGAGAAGCATTGTATAAGGTGTGAAGATATATACAGAAAATATACAACAACAGAAGCTCAACTTTGAGCACCAAAACTTTTCTATTCTCTCTCCATCTTCTTTGCTCCTTCGATGGAGATTTAGTCATCAATCACCGGTAATCCTGAGAGTGAGTACATGGAATTCAACAATTTGCCACCGACACCTTTCACCTCTCCATTTTCCCTAAATTCGCACTCCACAGTCCACACACACAACTAACCCCAAAACTTTTTCACAAAAAAAAATGGCGATTTCAGACAAAGTAACAGGGAATTTAACAACGTTATACCTCGCAATGATCAGTGCAATGAAAGCTTACGGTTTAATTACTTGTCGAAATTTCACCGGTTGTTTCGTTCTTATTCTTTCGATGGCCGCACTTGTTGTTGTGTTGATTGCGAGTTTAATTTGGGATATATGGCTCAAGGCCAAAAATGTTATGGCTCGTGATCATTATAATAATCATAATTTTTGTCGAGGTGGCATTTGTTGGCACGGCGTTGCAGTTAGTTCTCCGGCGTCTCAGGTCCGGTTCCGGCTTCCTCAAAATCTTATTTAATCGCGATAGATTCGTAATTAGTTTACCGTCAAATCTTTTTATAGTGGCAGCTTTTGTCTTAAATTTCATGATGGTTATAGTGGTGATGTTATGGATGTATACTGATATTGGACGTTTAGATCTCTTTTAGTTGCAAAGAATTATTTTTCTATACTACTCCCTCTAGATAAAAAAAGAGTGTCCATATAACCATTTATACACTCCTTAAGAAAATATTAATTTCTAAATAAAAATAAGTAATTTAACTAAAATGTCCCTAAGTAAATAGGTATTAGAATTTGATCATCTAACACTTATTAAGAGCAAATCTGGAAAAGTAAAGTAAATTCCTTCTTGATTTAGTAAGTAGACTATTTTTTACTCAAAAAAATAAAAATTAAGTGGAAATTTTTTTTTATCCGGAGAAAATCCTTTTTATGTTATAAATAAAAATAAAATACTCAGGAAGTTTAATGTGGGATATATGGCTCAAGGCTAGAAATGCTATGGCTTGTGATCATCATCATAAATAACATAATCATGAATTATATCGAGGTGGCATTTGCTGGCACGGCTTCTCAGGTCCGGTTCCAGCTTCCTCAAAATCGTATCTAGACTGACAGATTCAAAATTAATTTAGATGATGTGAGTTTTGGATTATAGAATGTTGTTAATTTTTAAAATAAATACTCATACAATAAAATTCGAGTAGGAAATCTCGGGTTCTATAGAATCCGCAGCTGTATGGTCAACATCTTTTGCTGGTTCAGATTACTCAACGTTATAATTTCAAGAAGCTTTCAAGAGCAACAAGTCGTTGTAGTATAGTGGTAAGTATTCCCGCCTGTCACGCGGGTGACCCGGGTTCGATCCCCGGCAACGGCGATTATTCTTTTTTTAAATCATTTTTAGGGAGGTATTACTAATATAAGAAAATTTATATAAGATGAAATAATCAATGTATTCGGTGGAAAGCTCTGGCAGTACGACACTGAGGTAGATACAAGACGAAATTAGATATTGATTCATATCCCATTTAATTGGTGATGATGAAATTATGCTAGTATTGATGAAAAGTCTAATCATGACATGTCAACCATTTCTTTTGCAACATATTGATGCAATATAAACATGTCATAACTGGTAAGATAAATTAAAACAAAATATTTTAAACCTATATTTACAACAAAAACATACCTAATGTAATTTGATAAGTTGGATATGAGGAGAGTAATGTATGTAGATTTTATTCCTACTCAGTAAAGGTAAAGAGATTGTTTCTGAAATATCCTCAGCTTAAAAAATTCAATTCAAAGCAGTTAAAAAAAAAAAACGAAAGTGAAGAAATCATGATAAATAATAACAAAAGCAAAACACATCAGTCTAAAAGAAAGAAACAATAATAACAGTAATATAATACGATAATTAAAATAAGAACAAGTAATTACGTGAATAGAACTACTACTAGAAAATTAAAGGACAAACAACTACGAGAATAGAACTATTACTGTTATGAGAGGATCACAAGTTGTTTATTCAACGGCTTAAATATGAGCGAGATTCCTTTTTATTTAACACAGTTTTTTCTTCCTTTTAAGGCTTTGGGATAAAGATAGTAAAATTATCACCCAGAATTATTAAAAGAGTTTTGATTAATGGCTGAATACTATTCGCTTCATTTTTCTACGACAGTATTGGACTCGTTTGGTACGAGGTATAATGTATAATTAATATCAAAATTAAATTTGAGATGAATTTATTCCACGTGGTTGAGATAAAATTACTGTATAACTAATCCCGAAATTGTAGTGTCATTTTTATTCTTGTAGGAGACAGAGATAACTAATCTCGGGATAATTTATTCCCAACAAAACAAAAGTTTTACGAGAAAAATTATCCAAAATTGCATTACACATTCACAAAATAACATATGTAGATTGTAGAGGCTGCTTTGTTGGTTAGAGTAAACTAACTCAAATAGTAGTGATGACTCCCACAGTAGGAATATTATTTTGCACCATAATGTATTTTTTTCCTTAATAACACACACCTTATTCAAATAAAACATCGTAAGGCAAGACTAACATCTTTAACACATAAAAATACATTAATCTTATATTGGTTTCTAACGTCTAGTACTCACATTGAATTTTGACAAACCGAATTCGAGCGTAAAAAAATTATATTGGGCGTTAAATGTTTACTAACAAAGGCAATTTCATACTTGAAAATTTAAGTGTGAGATCTATGATTAAGAATAAATATAATAAGTAATTACCACAAACCCTTGTTGGTACAAATACACTGAACTATTTTTTGTTTTTCTCACTCCTAGTGCTCAATACCCATACTTGGGCCAATTAAATCCGAATTTGAGCTGAAAAAGTTCCCACATTGAAGGGTAAAATGTTTCCTAGCAAAGTCAATTCCATACTCAAGACTCAAAAGGTATGATTTATATATTGTTAAGAATGAAAGAATACTTATCACTCCACTATGAACCCATATCGGTAAAAATACACTAATCTACTGTGTCTAAGCTAAAGCACAAGGCATCTTGGGAGAGCTTTCTAAGACATTACCATATTCTCAAGTGAAATAATAATCAACAAAAAGACAAAGCACCAACAGTCAATTTTAGAGAATAAGAAAAAATGATTGCCTTGTCAAATGATTTTCACTTAGGTAACAACCAGGAAATGCCAAACAAGGTCAGAATCACGTTGTTTTAATGTTAGTCCAAACATCAAACAATAGGATAACTCAGACACCTTAATTTTTGTTTTTGCACACTCGTTTTGACCGCACGCCTAATTTCCCAACCGAGTGGTCGTTCAATCTTCAAACTACGCTATTGTCTTCAGCTAGCTACAATCCATTGAAAACGTGTGAATTATCTTCTACTTAAAATTATTAAGGAGTAAGTTTTATTTCTTTGTCCTAGATTTACAACAAAATTTTCTCACATATAAACACATCTTATTCGTTAAACTAAACACAGTGAAAATAATTATTGACGGAGTAAAAGTTAACTTAGTTTATGATCTTTATTGCTCCGATATTATTTGTGTTGAAAAACCTATTTACATGTTCAAACATTTATGAAATGTCAGTTTTATTTACTCCCTTTATACATCACTACATCACATTTTATGTTATGTAATTTTAAAATGTCACTTTTATTTACTCCCTCCATGCACCAAAAAAACGTTTTATGTTATGATGTTGATTAGATATAAAATTTAAAAAGTTTATTCAACTATAGTAGAAAATATTGTGCAAGTATTATTGAAAAGTCAAATTAATATTTAAATTCTTAAAATCATGAAAAGTTTAAAAAAAATAAAAGGTATGAAATATTCTAAAGATCTTCGTTAATTAAATTAATAAAAATAATTACATCTAGCCCTCAATAAATTAGGATAAATTAAATATTACTCCGCATCTAATGATATGACTTAATAATTTCAAATACCAATCAAAACAAACAACTTAAGTGTTTCCTAATTCATCTAAATTTTGGTGAATAAAATTATTGTGTGCATATAAAATAATCTATATGCGTTATTAGTCAGAACGCCACCTTATTATTAAAAAAAAAACTTTCTAATGAACTACTCATTTAAATACATCATGCGTTTGACACAAACCGCTAACCATACCCACCTTACAAACTAATAAAAAGTAAAATCCCCATTGCCTGAATTTAAAGATCATTCTACTTTAAATTTGATCCAACCAAATTAAATTAAATTTATTGTTTCTTGATTTATTTCTCTGAGAAAATTATAATTTCTTTGAAGATTTGAAGCAATTGTTGATTCAAATCAATTTTGGGGGTTTTCCCATTTTTGGCCAAAATTTGTAAATTCGGATTTTGGAGGCTATGGGGTCGTATTTTGATAGGTGGGAAAAAGATCCGTTCTTTTCTGCTGCAGAAGAGGTTCAAGAATCTGCTGACAGGTAATTTTAACATATTTTTTTGTAATTTTTTTAATTTTCCTAATTTGTTTTGGTTGGGGTTTTTAAACCAATATTGCAAAGTTTGAAGCTTTTGTTAGTTTTGGTTTGTGGGGTTTTGCCCTTTGTTGAAATATTTGGTAATTTAACATTTTTTCTGTAATTTCTTTATTTTTTTTAATTTTCCTAATTTGTTTTGTTAGGGTTTTTAAACCAATTGTCTGTGTTGAAAGCTTAAATTATTTACTGGTATTGGAATGGTTTTTGAGCTCCAATAGAGTGGAATGGATATTGGTTGATTGATTTTTTTTTTGGTAGGTTTGAATTAGTTTTGTTAGAGTTATTATTCGATTTTAGTTATTATATGGGTTTTGTGTGAATTTCTCTATTATATTGATGCAAAATTTGAAGCATTTTTTGGTAGAGTGGAATTGGTATAGGTTGATTGATTTTTTTGGTAGGTTTGAATTAGTTTTGTTAGAATTATTATTTGATTAGTATAAGGATTTTTTGTGTGTGAATTGACCTATGATAGAGGTGTAAAGTTTGAAGCCTTTGTTGGTTTTTATTTGTTGGGGTTTTGTCCTTTTTATCGAAATATTTGTTTAATTTCCTTTTTCAAGGATGGAATCAACTTATAGAACATGGATTCATGCGTTGAAGGATACTTCTGGTCGTTGGAATTCCGATGAGCTATGCAGAGACCTAAGGACTACTCTTGACACTGCTAAATGGCAGGTAACCCCCTCCCCCCCAAATAAAAAATAAAAAAGCGCGTCTTTCCCAAATTGTTGGAGTTGGCTTTATGGATCTTTATACTCCTCCCCGCCCCAACAGAAAGAAAAAAACAGATAAAGAGAAAGGCCAGAAAATAAAAGATTAATGTACATGTGTACTCACATATGGGATGTTATTGTTGGATAAAGGGCAGCCCGGTGCACTAAACTCTTGCTATGCGCGGGGGTCTGGGGAAGGACCGGACCACAAGAGTCTATTGTATGCAGCCTTACCTTGCATTTCTGCAAGAGGCTGTTTCCACGGCTTGAACCCATGACCTCCCAGTCACATGGCACCAACTTTACCAGTTACTCCAAGGCTCCCCTTCAAATGGGATGTTATTGTTGGATATGAAAGAAAAACAAAAGCTGAATATTTTAATGTTAATGCAGTTGGAGGAATTTGAACGGGCAGTTAGTTCGAGCTACGATAATACTTCTTCAACTGATGATGCTAAAGAAAGGCATGGAGAATTTGTTATTGCCATCGACAATCAGATTAAGAAAGTAGAGAAGAGTCTAAATGAATCAGCTTGTTCACAAGGCAATCAATGGGTGCGCTTGGACGAGAGGGAACTCGATGAACTAGCTGTGTTTCTCTCAGGACCGTTGGCATCTTCTTCATTTTCGGACAAATCCTCTGTAAAAGTTGATGAAGAGGATTGTAAGCAACGAATGCCAGAGTATTCAAAGAGTTCGTCCAACTTAGTGGAGGGGAGTGAAGTTGAGACCACCAAGGATGAGAAGTTTCCAGGGCACCGGAAGACAACAAGTGCTTGTGGTGACATTAGTGCCTGGAAGATTGCAGTTGCTGATGACATTTACAGCAAACAACCAGCATCATCCCCTCGCAAGATACCCAGTATTCAAGGGCTGTTGAATTGCATGGAGTCTGCAAAGTTGAAATTGTCAAAGAATGGTTACAGGAAGTTGAAGTTCAACAATGTTGATCATCAACAAGCTGATTGTATATTGCCACAGTCTCAGCCATTGACTAGGGTGTGTATTTGTTTCTGAAGTATCTTCCATCACTAACTCCGTCTGTTCAATTTTATGCGACACAATGACTTTTCAAGGTTTATCAATTTTTGTTGATATTACATTAACGAATTCAAGTTCTAAAATGAAACTTGAACTATGAAAAACTAGATATTGCCACAATGAATATAGTCAAACTATATAGTATAACATTTCTAAAGAATCATGATCAAAATCATATAGTTTTACCTTTTGAGGTCAAATAAATTGGAAGAGACGATTTGATTTATCAAAAGGGCAGCCCGGTGCACTAAGCTCCCGCTATGCGCGGGGTCCAGGGAAGGGCCGGACCACAAAGGTCTATTGTACGGACGATTTGATTTATCAATTGTCCTAAAAATACTTCTATATTTTCTTCATCAAATAAAGATGTTCTTAATTCTTATTGAATTTGATTTTTTATGTAGGGAATCAACACATGTTGTGAGAGGAGCAAGAGTTGCCTTGATTGTTGTGATGAAAGTTATGAGAAGCAACTCTATGGTTGGTATGGAGCAGTACAACGACAGCTGCAAAGGTCTCAGTATTATGTGAAATATAATCGACTTGTTCAAATGGTTTCTTCGGTGGTTCTTCTAATTGTCTTCATTGGTGAGTGCTAACTCAAGCTTGCTTGTCCATAATAACCGCTGTTTATCTTTCACTTGTAAAAAAACCTTTACTTCTTTTGACCTTTCACAATTTTGAAAGAAATTTTTAAAAGCTTACCTTTTTAAAAAAAAATTAAGCACTAATAGTTTCACCACTGTTGAGGTTCTCTTTTAATCTCTTTGAATTTAAAAATTGTTAAACTTCATGGTTGAGTTCTCTTAATTGCAGGATTGTATTTCTGTAGCTACTCTAGATAAGGCTTTGTCAGTGCAGTTGATGCCTATTTTTTTTCTTTGTTCTTGTTTTAGGCTTTCTTTTCCTTTGTTTAACGTCACTGATTTTATCTCTCTCTCTCTCTCCCTCTCTCTCGGGTTGTCTTCTCTTATTTGTTATTCTCTAAGGATTGCAATTTCTGCAACTTTTAACAAACTTATAATCTATCCCATGAGACACAAAATCTAGAAGTCTTGCTCCATTGTTGTTGTTTTTGGTTGCGGCAATTATTCTTCTAATTTTCCTTTCTTTCTTTATTCTGCTACCTTGGATATTGACATGGATAACTGTTTGCAGCAAAATTCTGGTCAGGTGATAACAGAAGTTCTCTCTTGTTCTGAGAACTTTACTCCACCTAGCAGCCTTTGCCGAACATAGAAAGAATTTTCTTATATAATGTTACTTGTTGAACTTATCTTAACAACTCCACATACGAGAGCATAGTGCACCGAGCTGCCCTATTTAGTGACTTATCATGTTCGTGATCTATGTTAAAGATTAAATATTAGTTAGTTCTTCCTCCTCTATTTCCAATAATACTACTAGTCTATGATACTAACCTTACCGGTTTAACTTTTTTCTGGTTTGCATTTATTTGAGTGAAAGATGTCAGAATGAGGGGAAGAGCTCAGTGTGTATTTCCTCTTGCCTTTACATATTCTTTAATTGGACTGGCAAATTGAAATCTTTGTTAGTTGGGATGTGGTAAAGACTTTATCCACACTTTTTCGGGGTGTGGTAAAAACTGCCATTCTTTTACCTCATAGATCAACCTCATATCATCACTATCAAATTTATCTGGACATGTGTAAAACACATGTCCACAGAAGTGTAGTGTACATTTTTCTTGATAACCCCCCCCCCCCCCCCCCCCCAAAAAAAAAAAAAGTTTAAAGGAAAATTGTCAATTGGTGAACGTTAGTGTAAACTTAAGGCTAGTGTTTTAGATCACATCATAATGTGGAGGAGCACAAGTGGTACATTTAACTCTTCCTACTGTACAATGAGGTCACGCGCTGGTTGGGTCTTGATTCGTCCTCCCTATTTGCTCCCCTGTGTTGAGTTGGTAGAAAGAAATGAAAGTAGCTCTTTGTTATTTTTGTTTAAGATATGGTCTTGTTTAAGGCAATATCTTATGAGGGAGCATCTGGGGAATATCATTTTGTAAATGGAGGATACCACTGGATTATTTTAACATTACAGTTCTCTGGGGCGCTAAATTGCGAGAAATCCACAGAAGAACCCCCAATGTATGGGGATCTCACTTTGCATGAAAAGCGATAGATTAACCCTCTTAATGATGGGACAAAGAGCCCTCTATCATAGTTAAATCCTTTTCTATAATTCCGTAGGTTTTAAGGTGGGGCTACACTGTTATACAGTGGATAAAGCTGTAAAGATGTAACATTCACTTGCATTAGATGTGGTAGTATGTTGACTCTCTTTGTTTGTACTTTGAGATAATTAGTCTTATGCTTGTTGACATTTGTGTTATGCATTGTTACTGAAGTTATATAGGACCCGTGGCTTAGTCAAAATTGTGTGTGAGTTTCTTCTACTTATTGGGCGCTCAAATTTTTGTCTTCTTGCTCTGCAGTTTTACTGGCGTTCCATATTTGAGTGATGAGCCTATGTTCCTGCAAACAAAGAAAGCTTGCAGGGTTTGAAAGATCAACGAACAGCTGCCTATCAACTGTACCTTAGACAGGCAGGTGATTTTGTTGGAGTCATATGAAGCTGGAGCTGATTGCACTAGAATTGTAGTAATACCTTAACCTCTATCCTGCCAATTTAAGTGCCACTAGTGGTGGCTAAATACTGTTGTATTATAAGAGTATATTATGGATTGCAGGTAATGTTGTTCCAAACCTGCATCCACAGAAATGAACCATTTCAGGTCTATTTGACCCGCTAAATCTTGTATAGCGTGCTATTGTTCATTATTTGGATGTTAGTCTAAGCTGCCACTTCTTTCTCCTGTTCAGGCTTCTCTCACCATTCTTTTGTCAATTGAAGTGACACTTCTGTATAACACGATTAGGTACGCCAGTCGGTCTTACTTTTAAGCCCCTGAAATTTGATCCATTTTACATTGGTGCAAGTCCAATCCTAGGCCTTCTTGTCCTGTCTTTCACTTGGTTGTTGGGCTACCTTCATCATAACAAGCAAGGAAATGTTCATTTTTTCTGTTCTTGTAATCACCATTATAAGTATCTTTTCCATTTGGTGTTTGTTATTTCGCTTTTCTATAGTTAAGACTTCATTACACCCAAATTTTTGGTTGCTATTTCTACAGTCATGCTTGAGATGAGTTTTAAATGGAGTAACACGGTCAGGGAGGATTCATATAGTCGAGCTTAACTTTCTCGTGATGAGACGTAATTGTTGTTATTGTATTTCTCATTCATGTAATTTCGTCTACTGTGACTTAATCACTAAATAACATTGAAAGACAACAAGGAAGCAGTATTTGAATTAAAGTTAGTGTCTGTTTCACTACTTCATTAGCAAATAAAGTTGCTTTACTGGCAAGTTGAAGTTTGTATATGAATCCAAACCTTCCTGTGAGGGTTTGAATCCCCATATGTACTCTCATATTCCATTTCCCTTTCCTCTATGTATGATATAACCTTTTTTGGAGATAATAGCACTTTTAGTCCCCCGATTATGAGTAAATTATGATTTTGGTCTTTGTGATAGTTTTATGTTCTTCTATGTAGAAAATATGTTATATTTAGATTAGTTATTGAAGTATATTACCTTTAATCAAATATGGAGTAACAATACTCCATACAATCTTAACATAAGGACGGGGTTTTAAATGATAGAACGGTTAATATTTCAGAAAATTCGTGATTATTCACAAGCAAAGGAACTAAAGGTGCACATATCACTAATTAAATACTAAATGTGTTTAGTAAAATATTACCAGGACTAAAACCAGGATTTACCTAAAACTGAGGGATTAAAATTATTAACTCTTTTGTGGTTTGATCAATTTTGTTAAATATTTTAAATAATGGGTTAATTAGGTAAAAAATCCCACGATTTCAACAAATTTAACATTTTCAAAGAAAGTTGTCCGCAAAGCCAAAATAAATAAAATACGTGACTAGAAACTTATTACTCATCCCTCTCGATCACTATTTAGTTACAGTTCCGATAAATCAATTAACAATTCAATAATCAAAATTGACCCCCGCTCATTTCAATATATTGCACAAACTTCTCAACATGTTCTCCATCAAATCCAATTCGTCCATGGCCTCCCTCTTCCAGAAATTTCAAGAGTAATCTATGTTTCTCACAGTCCTCAACTGTAACTTCTTTATTACTTTTGATGTACTGTTCAAAGATGTAAACTTGGACTGTTGGACATGTAATTTTAATGGGCGCCAAAGATTCATATATAACAGTTTCATTTTTATGATACTTTGTTATTTGGAGAGTCAAAAAGTTTATATTTGATCACTTTTAACTATAAAAATTGTGAATTTGTGATGTGTATAATACTATTTCTGGTATCTGTGATTATAAAATGTGGTATGTACTTATTGTATTGTATTGACAGAAGCCGTGATATACATGGACAAAGTCGTGTATATCAAAGGAACGAATTGTGTATATTAAACTTACCATAATTGTAGAATTCTTGTACAAGTGTAATTATGATATTAGTCTTGTATTAGAAAAAAACTATTAGAATTATAGTAGGAAAAAGTAGATTTATTCTAACATTAGAAGAGGCCGGCTTGGCTAAAAAGGAGGCTACCGGAGCTAATTCCGTCATGATGATGGCCACATCCGATAACCCTCACTTGTTCTCGGATAATTCTAGCTAAAACCGTAACAACGGTGGCGGCAAAAAGGGTCAAAATTAGAAAAATGGTGGCAAGAACTGCGGCGGCGGCAGTGGCAGTGGCGGTGGCGGCAGTGGCGGACGAGGGGGCAATGGGTCGGCTGGGCCGCAGCACCACTGGCCCACGACACCTTACCCACCTTACCCGGTTTTTTCTTCATCTTGGGTCAGGCCCAATTTCAGCCAGCAACCGCAGGTAGCCCAACCAGGACCGGGGCCGGGCCCCGGCGTGGGCCGACCCTTCCTCGGCCTCAGCAGGCCGCGGCCCAATTTCTGGTCCGACATCTATGGATATTGAGGCTGCGATGTATACACTTGGATTAAATCTCCCGGACGCAAATTGGTATATGGACACCGGAGCTACTTCTCGTATGACGTCCGCGCTAGGTAATCTCTCATCTTATTTCAATTTGAGCAATAATCGTGGCATAATTATTGGTAATGACAATTCAATTTCAATTCGTGGTTATGGTCACACAGATTTTCCTCCTCCACATCCACCTCTCGTCCTTAAAAATGTCTTTCATGCCCCTCACTTAATTAAAAATTTAGTGTATGTCCGATAATTCACAATTGATAATTGGGTTTCTGTTAACTTTGACCCTTTTGGATTTTTTGTGAAGGATTTCAAGACGGGCTTACCTCTAATGAGATGTAATAGTTAGAGAGAGCTTTATCCAATCACCACCACCACCATTTCCATGAGTCAAGCCACACCTTTAACATTTGCCGCTCTTGCTCCTTCTTTGTGGCATGCACATTTGGGTCATCCGGGATCGTCTATTATTTCTTGTCTTAAAAATAATAACTTTATTGATTGTAAGAGTACGCGTAGTACTCATATTTGTCCTTCTTGTCCTCTAGGGAAACATGTTAGATTACCGTTTGTAGCCTCTGTTTCTAGTACGTCGATGCCTTTTGACATTATTCATTCTCTCCATTATGAACACACGCTTTGCCTGCTCATTGCCGTGTCCATTACTGGTCCTATTAAGAGCGAAGAGAAGGTGAAAAGGTCTGTCAAAGCAGAGCATACACATGCTTCTATTGCTAAGTAACAATAAAGCAAGACAACATTTTGCGCCCACATATTAGAATTTATGGGTAACGAGCTCGCTTATTGATTAGCCCATAAGTAAACCCATGGACTCCATTGGAATATTCCTTCCGACTAAGCGTATGAACTATAAATTGTCCTAATAAGACAATTCAATCAACCTTTTGTTTGAAGAGTTGAGGCTCAAAAACACACTTCAAGTATCACTTTTGTTTGAATTTTCTACCTGAACTATTACGTATCAAGTAGGAAAAGCGAACTAGTTTCTATCCTAAACTATCATTTGTTCACTAAATGTTATTTTATCAAATCAAAACACACCTAAACTATCATTATCATAAGGTCATGCCACTAACCTTTAGATGTAAACAGGGCAGATAGAAATCAAACTATAGATACAGGTAAGCAATGAGAGTTGTGTTGGAAGCTGAAACAGCTCCAGACTTTCAGAGACAGAAAAAGAAGGAAACGAGCTCGCCTAAAGAACAATTGGAGAAAATTGTTCTTGAACAGTTCCATTCAAGAACTCAATCGAGTTCTAAAACTGATAAAGAAAGAAAAGAGAAGGATTATATTAACTTTGATCTCGAAAACTATCGATTAGAAAGGTTGAGACTCGGCTACATAGGAGGGGGGAGTTTTGGCGGGAAAGTTAATTATAACTAACTTCTGGACTACTCAGTTATCCCTATACATGTGCAGCTCACTATTAGGAAAGGAGAAGGTTTCTGCAATTTATTCGCTAGAAAAACAAAGGAACAGCCAGCCCAAACATGTGAGATTCAGCAATAATAAATATGATCAAAGAGCACGAGGTTCCGCAGCATAACTAAATTCTGAACATCACTCAATACAACCATGTAGAAGTGTTGGAGATAATACCACGTGATATTTTTACTTGAATTTGAATTTTGTTATCTTAAGTTAACTTATCACTTGCTGTAGCTATCAATAGGATAAATATAAATAGTCATCCTTAGAAGAGTTTGTATAGAACTACACTACCTCATTCCATTGTATATATGTTGGAGAAGGACACTAATGAAAAACAGTCTTGAAACCGTCAGTTGAGCTACCTTTTCAAGAAGAATCATTATTTTTGCTATTCATGGCTCTTAAACCAAGCTACAAAATTTCAAGATGATCTTACTAGCTACCTGTTATAACTTTCATACATCTTCAGGACTATACCAGATCTACTAAAATGAACACTCAGGTTAATGATGTCCTCAAAGCAGCATGAGCCAGCACCAAGAAGGCAGTTCACCTCTTCCAGAGTATCATTTGTAGCGTCTCATTCCAAGTTCTACGCATATGCCCAAATGATCATTATCTAGTATCTTCAAAGAAAGAATCCGGTATTTCCAGAGGAGAAGACAATGTTGACACACATTTGAACTGTTACACGAAAATCATACAGTGTTCACATCAGATTACTGAACTATGCAGGTGTTTACAACAAAATCACCAATTATCAAACACAGATTGATACCTTATGCAGCTTGTATTTGTCCCTCACAGCTCCCAAAGAGCTTCCTCTTCTACTTAATTGCAAGTCATGTATGACAAGAACACATTCCTTTAAATCTGCTGCTCTATATCCGGAGCAACATTGAAAGGCCAGACTCTATAAATGAATAGAGTTAATTTAACACTTACATATATCAAGGAACTATGAACACGGTGAACATTGAATCAAAATCCTCACCCAAGGATGTGACTTTGGCTGTAATGTGAACCTTGACAGGAATATAACAGCAGCAGCTACCAAAGAAGGCAAGAATTTCACGCAATTGTAATCCAATAAACTTAACTCCGCTAGGTAGTGGCCCAAAAACTCTAACTGCAAATCGGGGTTCTGTGAAAAGCAGAAAAAATAAAATAAGCAAACATTTAACAGAAACAAAGTTGAATTGAAAATCATAATGTTCATCTCATATTGGCATTTACTTTGTAATCTTCTTGGGCAACCCTAGTAAATCTTCTGATAAATGTTTTTGTTGTGGGATTACCCATTTCAAATTTGAGGCATTTTAGCACATCAGCCTCCATCTTTACCACATCTTTCTTTGTAAATGTATCGTCTGTAATATAACAAAAATCATCAACATGTGGAGGGCTGATTTCCTCATACTTCCTGGTCAAAATCAACAGATTATATTAGATTCACAAGCAAAAATTCACCAAAAAAAAACATTTCACCAGCGGAACAAAACCAATTCTTGGATCCAATACTTACGCAGCAATGAGCATTGAAGAAACACCCAAAAGCTGAAGTCTTTGCCTAGGGATGACACTCACTGATAAGAATCTGTCAATGTAGGAAACAGTAAGATACAGCGTGTCTGAAAGAAGTTTGTATTCCTCCGCAACTTCCACCAGCCAGTCCACTAAAACGCCTCTCATATTTGCAGTCACATCTTTCTGAACCTTCTCAACGTAATCAGGCAATGGTCTTCTCTTTTTCTCAATCTAATTTGAAAAACCAGAGTTCAGTCAAAATCTCAAAAGCCCAAATATCAATAACTTGTTAAAGTATCGCACAAACCCAAACAACTTAAAATGGCTGGAAATCAAGATTCGATAACTCAATGATATTAACAACAACCCAGTTGCCAAAATTCAATCTTTAGTGTACCCATTTGCAAAATCATCCATAAGAAACCAAATCAGGCTCTATTAGGTAAGACCCAATTAAACATTTGACTTCTTAATTCATTAAGGGCAAACAAATGATTAAGATTCAAACATGTTTAAACATACATGAAATGCAAACACACTTAATCATTGAGATCCAAATGATTAAGATTCAGATATTAATGAAGCCTAAGACAACACTCAAAATTTATTGAAAAGAGTAAAAAATAACTAACCTCCATTTGATGAAGATAATCATATATATCAGAAGCATAGGCACTACACATCTGGGGGTCATCATCCAAATTAGCAACAACATCAAATTCCTTCTCTTTCTCACTAACAGAGCTTTTGAGCTTCCTATTAGTAGTCTGTTTACATTTGGACTTCAAAGGCATATAATCAAACACCTTGTCGTCAATCTGATTGATACCCAAATCTTGAATCTCAGCCAACACAACTCTCTTCTTGGTGGGCTGTTGCAGGTGCTGAACCATTGCTTCTGCAGCTCTTTTCTTGGCCAAACGTGTAACTCTCACACAATTTGCTTGGCTTGCCATTGCTTGCTACTCTGTATCTCTTTCTCTCCCTTTTCCTCTCTGTGTACAGAAATGTAGAGCGAAAAGGAAGAGAAAGTTGACGAAATGAAAGAGAGACATGTGTGTATATTTATATGGCGCCATATTCAGCAGAAATTATTCAGTTTTGGCGCTATCTGGGGTGGCATATGGTTTTTGGGTTTAAGATTTGGAAATTCTTGTTTGGAGGGTTGTCTTGTCCGGAAAGTTTTTGGTTAATTGTTTTTTCAGATTGAATTTTAAAAAGTGAGTTTTGAGTTTCCCTCCACACTCACCCGCTTCTTTAATTATTTCTTCATCCTCTAAGTTACACTCACCCGCTTCTTTAATTATTTCTTCATCCTCCAAGTTACGCTTTAGTATGTGTCAATTTATACGATACACTTTTTTTTTTAATTCATCTAAAAAAATAATATATTTTTTTATTTAGTAATAAATTAATTTTAAATTTTATTTTTTACGCCTAACAAGATAATTTATAATCACATAAATATTTTGACTTATTTTATATCATAAGATTCAAAAATATTAATTTATTTTTCGATCAAACTATATCACATCAATTGGGACGGTGAAAGTATTTTCTTACGCCAACTTATAATAGGGTAAGAAAACCAGTAATTCTTCTGGCATATAATGTTGGAGTAATATATTTGATTGGCCGTATAAGAATAAAAGTTTCTGGATAATTAATGTATGCAAAGTTTAGTTGGATTAAGTCATGCGAGAATCTATTGTAGCAAGTGTTATTTTTATTTGATAGGATATGTACTTTCTTATGGTTGTAATGCAAAAATTAAATAATATGAAATTATTAGTAAATATACTTTTTCGTAGATGTTTGTTCATTGAGTTGAATCATTGATAATGAAATATATGAGGTATAATATAAAATATATATTAATTTTATACGAGATAAATTTGGTTAAACTTTTGCTTTTAAATTTAACACCAGCCTTGTTAAAAGACTTTGGAGAATGACACCTTTATCAATTGATTGTTTTATTCCGAAATTGTTATACTACTAAGTAGGGGTGAATTTAGGCATAAAAGTTGGATCACGTAAACACATGGTCACTCGACTAAACTCGGTATATTATATGTATAATTCTTAAAATATATATAATATTAACTGAAGGAATCCTGATCAAATGAGGCCGAATGGTGCATTGAATAAATATTGAGTTTAATTCCTCAAAGTCTAGAGATCAAACACAACTTGCTACAATTTTATGTCTTTTTTAAAACATGCATTTTATCTCTTGAAATTATGGATTCGCTTGTGCTACTTAGAATATGGTACCAAATTTGTGGTATGACCAATCTGGTTATTACTTATACTGACATTATAAATTATCCCAATAATTTCCAAATTATTTACTCATTAATCACATTGTTTTTGAGGGGAGAAAATCAGTTTGACGCTGGGTGGCTGGCATATGATTTTTGAGTTTAACATTTGGAAATTGTTGTTTAAGGGGTTCTCTTGTCGGGGCAAATTCTTAAAAAGTGAGTTTTGAGTTTCCTTCCATACCCACCCCATTTTTTTGGGTGGATTTCCCTTTAAACGCATTGGTCTTTAGTTTTTGCCCTTTATATTTGTGGTCTTTAATTTTTATCGCTGCTATTTATTTTATAAAAATATTCAAGTCTACTTCACAATGTATAGTTTCTGTAATATCTTCGGAAACTGAAATTTTGCCTCGATCGGCTTCAGTAGTTGAACGCCCCAGGATGAATCCAAATTGGTTCTCGGAAATAGACACACCTCTCCTCACCCTCATCTCCACGACCCTTTACAAAACTTTTATAGTGTGGCTCAGCAGCTTGATACCCCTATAGTTGTTGCAACTCTAGATATCATCTTTGTTTTTGTACAAGGGAATCATTGTACTCCACCTCCATTCTTCGGACATTCTTGCCGTCTTAAAAATGACGTTAAACAACTCAGTCAGCCACTCCAAACCTGCCTTGCCTGCGCTCTTCCAAAATTCAACTGGGATCTCATCAGGTCCGGTCGCTCGTCCCCTACGCATCATGCGAACAACACCATTAACCTCATCAACCCTAATGCTTCTACAATACCCAAAATCCCAGTACCTACCAGAATGCTCCAGATCTCTCAGCACAATGTCTCCATCTCCTTTTTCGTTCAAGAGTTTATGGAAGTAAGATTGTCACCTCCGCCTAATATGTGCTTCCTACACCAGTACTTTGCCGTCCTCGTCCTTGCACCTCACCTGATCCAAGTCAGGGGCCCTCCTCTCCCTTGCCTTGGCTAGTCTGTACAACTTTTTATCCCCGCCTTTTTCCTCTAATTCCACATACAGACGTTCAAAAGCCACCGTTTTCGTCGCTGTAAGCCCTAGCTTTGCCTCCTTCATCGCCATCTTATACAGTTCCCTATTCGTCCACTTCTCCACATCATCCTTGCTTTTTACCAATTTTGCATACGCTGCTTTTTTCGCTTCCGCCTTCTCTTGAACTTTACCATTCCACCACCAGTCCCCTCGATGCCCACCACAATTACCCCGCGAGGCCCCTAGCACTTCTCTAGCTACCTCCCGAATGCAACTGCCCGTCCTGTCCCACATACCGGTCGCATCCCCACTACTCCCCCAAGCCCCATTGGCCATCAACCTCTCTCCCGTCACATTTGCACTAGCCATGGTCAACCCCCCCCCCCCCCCCCCATTTAATTCTTAATCTGTCATCCACAACCCTCTTTTTCTTCTCCATCTTGATCTCCAAATCTATCACCAAAAACTTATGTCGGGTTATAAGATCCTCCTTCGGAATAACATTGCAGTCTTTACAAAGACCTTTGTCAACCTTCCTAAGAAGCAAAAAGTCTATCTAGATCTTAGCCATCAAACTACGAAAAGTCACCAAGTATTTCTCCTTCTTCAGGAACCTCGAATTGACTATCACCATCCACAAGTTCTAGCGAACTCCGAGTAAACATTTCATTATAACACGTTAAAGTACAATATTGACATTAAAATTACTACCCTGTATATAAGTAAGCTAAATCCTTTATTGATTATACTTGTCTGTAGTGGCCCCGGAACAATATTAGTCCGTCAATTAAGATTTCTCTCTTGTCATAAGGAATGAGTGAAATTTTTGCCTGTCCTGCTTGTTTCTTCTCCTGATCTTGCATATAAATGTTTCACCAAAAACGACGTTGTTTTTGCCAACCGTCCAAGGTTGCTTGCTGGAAAACATCTTGGTTACACTTACAATTATACCACTCTTGTTTGGGCTTCATATGGACGACATTGGCGCAACCTAAGACGGATTGCTACTCTTGAAATCTTGTCCACTCAGAGAATTCAAATGTTTGCTGATATCCGTAGACATGAGGTTCGCGCTTTGCTCCAACGACTTGTATGGGTAGTGGTGGAGATTCCAACACGAACGTGGTGGATATGAAAGCGGCTTTCTTTGAGATGACAATGAACATCTTGATGATGATGATTGTTGGGAAACAATACTATGGTGATTATTCTGGTGAGAAATTGGAGGAATCAAGGAGGTTTAAAGAGATTGTGACAGAAACTTTCCAATTGAGTGGTGCAACAAATATAGGAGATTTTGTGGCAATGCTTAACTGGATTGGAGTAAACAAACTTGAACATAAGTGAACTTACTGAAGGAAAATAGGGATGAATTCATGCAAGATTTGATTGAAGAGCACAAGAACAACAGAAAGGGATGTTCTTTGGATCAAAAGAACAATGCCATGATTGATGTTCTCTTATCCCTCCAAGATTCCGAACCAGATTATTACACAGATGATGTTATTAGGGGCATGGAAATAGTCATGTTAACAGCAGGGACTAATACTACAGCTAGCACAATGGAATGGGCATTATCACTGCTTCTCAACAATCCCGGGGCATTAAATAAAGCTCGAAAGAAATAGACACTCACATTGGAGAGTCATCAAGATTACTTGATGATTCAGACCTTGCTCAACTCCCTTATCTCCATGGAATCATAAACAAACTCTCCGAATGTGCCCAGTTGTTCCATTTCTTGTGCCACATGAGTCCTAGGATGAGTGTGTCATTGGAGGTTTTCGTGTACCCCGTGGGACAATGTTGCTAGTGAACTTGTGGGCAATACAAAATGATGCTAAGTTATGGGAAGAGCCGAATGAGTTTATGTTGGTGTTTACAAGGATTGCAGGAACGGAAATTTCAAGTAACTGCGTATGTAAGAATTGAAATTACAATTCAACTATAAAACTGAAAATTACAATATAACAACAAAACTGAAATTACTATTTTGTTGAACAAGAAAACTGGAAAGCGGTTTTTTGCTTTGAGTCGAGTGTGGCACTCGTCCTTAAGACAATATTGCCCCGTATGTATCCTTTATACGTCCCGAACAATTCGTCTCCCAAGATAAAACAAAGAATGGAACTATTGAGCAAAGGAAACTCAAAAGCTATCGTGAAGAACATTGAATAACGAAATGATGCTTGGAAGATTTAGGAAGAAACTTTCGCTTTGTGTAATTTCGTGTATGTCAAGTGTGCCTCAACAATGGTGTAAGGGGTGTTTATATAGGAGGAAGAGGACTGTTTGATTTGCCTCCATAACAGCCATTATTGGCCAAATAATGACCATTATGGAGGTAGTAAAGCCACCACATAAATGGAGAAAATTGCCAACGGATTGACCATTATAGGAGGTGTAATTCAGCCAAAATAAATGGCCGAATTGAGTCTTTGACGTTTCGTTTCGGACCGTCGAAATTCGCCTTTCGAAAATTTCGGGGACCAAACTCGTACATCTTGAAACTTCGGGGACCAAACTGTACATCTTGAAACTTCGAGACCGAACCGTACATCCGAAAGAATTCTGTCCAAACCGCACATCCGAAACTTCGGGATCAAACTCGTACTTCCCCGGCCCAAAAAGATAATATCATAAGGCCCACAGCCCACAGCCCACGACCCGCGAACCCGCGAACCCGCGAACCCGAGAACACGGAACACGGAACACGGAATACGGAATCGGAACCGGAACCGGACCGGACTGGCGGGCGGCGGCGGCGCGCGTGTGGTCTTTCCTTGAACTGAAGCACATCTAGGTCTTCCCTCCTTTAAACACATGGGATACCCCTTGAGGTCCCAAACCCCAAACCAATTTCGAGTATTATATACACAACAATTCTTTCTTCCTCTACCGATGAGGGAGAATTGATCACACACCACACTTTTCCATGCTTCAAACACCTTACTTCGTGAACCAATATCTCTTTCATTTCTCAATGAAATTTGACGATTCTTGGCCCTACGGTTATCTACGTACTTAGTACATCATGCATGTGTGAAGAACCGGATTCTCCAACATACGTAACACTAGTGTTTAAGCCGTTAAATTTGGTCGGTCGCAACTCCCGCCAAAGGCTAATTTCCAACAATCCCCTCTTGAAAGAGATTTTGGCGCACTCACATGGTGTCTTTTCATTTCCAAAGAATATTTCAACGGACCGATGTTGCATAAGGAGAGGTAGCCTCGGCTTTGAACCTTCCATAGTTGAATACCATCGGACTTACTTACTGCGCGGTGAACGTGATGTCTTGAACCGTCAGTGTTTAGTGTAAGCCAAGACAATGATACCAACACAACAAATTCCCTTACTCTCTTCTTCGTAATGTTTTATCCGTTTTGGCCATGGACAACGTCTTGGATTCTTAAGTGCGTTCATTTTGAGGCGGTCTGTCCTCGCACTTAAATAGGTGGTCTCCTACAAGGTATCCTGCTATACCCCACTTCACAAGTGTTAGGAACCATTAAAAGTTTCCCAAGAGCCTAACCTCAACTGTTGAGGATCATTACAGGTTTTGAAAACTTAACCTTTACCCATACTGCAGATAGCACTTAACGTCTATCGCGGGAACGACTTTGGATTTAGTGTTTCTTTTCAGAAATCACTATCCGAAGTGCTCATACTTCCACTGAAGCGATCAACTGAACCTTTACAACTTCGTTTTCCCACCGAACCAAATTACGGGATCTCCAGCTTCGTAAGGTTGGGTTACCACCGTATTGGTCCTTATATTTTGGGTTTTAAGCCCATTCCCTGACAGTGCAAGCCATCCGATCTTTGGGTAAGCCCTTTGTCAATGGGTCTGCTATATTATCCTTTGACTTAATGAAATCAATGGATATTATACCCGTGGTGATCAGTTGCCTAACGGTCTTATGCCTCCGTCGAATATGACGAGACTTGCCGTTGTACATAGCGTTCCGTGCCCTTCCTAGAGCCGACCGATCGTCGCAGTGGATCATTACCGAAGGTACGGGTTTGTTCCAACACGGAACATCCTCTAAGAAGTCATGAAGCCACTCGGCCTTCTTCTCCTGCTTTGTCTAAAGCGATAAACTCCGATTCCATCGTGGACCGGCGATGCAAGTTTGCTTAGAGGATTTCCAAGACACGGCCCCCACCACCAATTGTAAATATATACCCACCGGTGGACTTGGTGTTCTCTATATCGGATATCCGCTTTGCATCATTGTACCCCTCTAGTACAAATTTGGATATCTCGAATAGTGCAACCCGAAATTTAACGTGTATTTCGGTATTGTAATACCCGATTCAACGCCTTCTAGTGATTATCACTTGGATTACGGGTGAACCTAGCCAACTTATTGACCGCATAAGCAATATCGGGTCGGGTGCGGTTTGTGATATACATCAAACTACCGATCACCTGCATATCGCTCCCGGTATACGGGTGCACCAAGATTTTTATCAAGCTTTTGATTTGTATCCATTGGTGACGCTATCGGAGAACTGTCTAACATCTTGAACTTTCTCAAAACATCTTCGATGTAGTGAGACCGAGATAAGACCATCCGTCGGACGTCTTAGAGATTTTAATCCCTAGGATGACATCTCGCGATACCCATATCTTTCATGTCGAAGCATTGTTTCAACATGTTCTTAGTCTCTAGGATTACCCTAGATCGCTTCCTGTGATCAACATGTCGTCTACATACGGGCATATCATAACAAATGAGTCGAGTTACCTTTCGTGTAAACACATTTATCACACTCATTAATGGCGAACCCCTTCGATAGTAGAGTACTATCAAATTTTTCGTGCCATTGTTTCGGGGCTTGTTTCGGCCGTACGGAGATTTGATAAGTCGACGGACTTTCTTCTCTTGCCCTTGAACCACGTACCCCTCGGGTTGGTCCATATAAATTTCTTCTTCCAAATCACCGTTTAGGAAGGTCGTCTTAACATCCATCCGGTGTATCTCCGTGTCACACAAAGCCGCGATCGCAATAAATACCCGTATGGATGTCATCCGGATACCGGAGAGTATGTGTCAAAGTAGTCAAAGCCTTCGTCCGTCGATAGCCCTTGACTACCAACCTGGCCTTGTACTTGTCTATAGACCCATCTGCCTTGTATTTCCGTTTGAGTATCCATTTACAACCCAACGGTTTATTTCTCGGAGGAAGATCAACCAACTCCCAACTATGGTTATGCAGAATGGAGCTTATTTCACCCTCAATTGCTTCTTTCCAGAGCGGTGCTTCTGGAGTTGACAACGCCTGAGCAATTGTCCTTGGTTCATCATTAACAATATAAGCTACAAAGTCAGGACCGAAGGATTTATCCTTCCTGGCCCTTTTACTTCGCCTTAGATCCATCTTTGGAGTCTCCAAGTTCTGAGAATCTGGAACGCTAGATTCCGGATGTTCAGCCACCTCGAGATTCGCTAGATCTGAACCATTTAGATCCGGCAACAAGGACTCCCGGTTCTTGAGAGCTTTGTGCATAACTTCGCTTGCGAGAGGTTATGTCTTTCTCCTTTCTAGGAAAGGTACTTTCAAAGAATAGAGCATTCCTTGATTCCATTATTGTACCCTGGTGGATATCTGGAATATTTGACTTATGCACTAAGAAGCGATAAGCACTACTGTTATTTGCATATCCGATGAATATGCAATCTACGCCTCTTAGGCCCAATCTTGACCTCGCTTTGGCTTAGGTACTTCAACCTTTGCCAGACAACCCCACACCTTAAAATACTTGTAGGTGGGTTTCTTTGCTTTCCATGATTCATATGGAGTTTTGTCCTTACCCTTATGTGGGACTCTGTTCAGAATCGTATTAGCGGTAAGGACGGCTTCTCCCCACATGTTTTGGGGAAGTCCGAATTGATAAGCAAGGCATTCATCATTTCCTTTAATGTGCGGTTCTTACGTTCCGCCACACCGTTTGATTGAGGTGAGTATGGAGCGCCGTTTGATGAATAATGCCTTCTTGGGCACAATATTCCTCAAAAGGCGCTACATATTCTCCCCTCTATCGCTACGAATGGATTTAATCCGTAGGCTAAGTTGATTCTCAACTTCGCTTTGTAACGTCGGAACGCTTCAAAGGCTTCATCCTTACTTTTCAACAAGTAAAGGTAACAATACCTTGTGCTATCATCTATAAGTGTCACAAAGTACTTGTTCCCCCTCTAGTTTGTGCAAACTTCAAATCACATATATCTGTGTGAATAAGTTCTAGAGGAGCGGTATTCCTTTCGACGGATCAAAAGGAAGCTTGGTGAGTTTTGCCTCTACGCACACCTCACACTTATGTTGAGGGTTTATGTCGATAGAAGGCAACAACTCCATCTTTACCACCTTTGAATAGACTTGTAGTTTACGTGTCCTAATCTATGATGCCATAAATTAGAAGACTCAAGCAAATAAGAAGAAGACTCAACTTTATTTCCTTGACGCAATACGGACATGGCATTCACTTTGAAGAGGCCTTCACAGACGAAGCCCCTCCCCACAAATGTGCCATTTTTAGTGAGTACAAATTTATTTGATTCAAACACTAGCCTAAAACCAAAGCATTAACCAATAAAGGTCCGTAAACTAGATTTCTTCTAATATCCGGGACGTGCATCACTTCCTTCGAGTGAGTTCCTTGCCGGAAGTCATCTTCAGGGACCACCTTTCCAACCCCTAGCACGTCCGAGGAAGCGTTGTTGCCCATGAACATCTTCTTGTCGGAGACCGGAGTGTACGTGGAGAAGGCATCTTTGTTGGAACAGATGTGTCTTGTTGCACCTGTGTCCACCCACCACTGCATCGGATTCTCCACCAAGTTGGCTTCTAGCACCACTGCAGAGAATTCCTCGATCATGTCATCCGGAGCGTGTCCTTGACGACGTTTGCTTGAGCCTTGCCTTTTGACTTGGCTTTCTGTTGTTGCTCGCCTTGAGCTTGCGGCATTCCTTGATCCTATGACCAGGTTTCCCACAGCGATGACAATTACCTCTGAACATCTCTGCTGCAGGGGCTTTGCCGTCTTTCTGGAACTTCCGCTTCTTGCTTAAGTTCCCTTTGGCCTCAGCCAGATTCGCCTTTGCCTCAAAGATGTTGTCTACCCTTTGGCAAGGTCTTCTTATATCTTCCTGGATTTGCGCTTTGATAACAAGCTCTTCAAAGGTCATCTCCTTTGTCTTGAGTTTCAAGTAACTCATAAACTCATTCCATGAAGGAGGTAACTTTTCAATCGCGATGCAACCAAAAATCGCTCATTTGGTTTCGATCCTTCCAAATCCGGTGATGTAAAATCATTTGGAATTCCCGGACTTGGGACATCACTCGTCTTCTTCGTCCACCATTTGGAATTTTAGAAATTTCCCAACGATGAACTTCTTAGTACCCGCATCTTGTGCGTTGTACTTCTTTTGCGCTTTTCCCACTCTTTGGCGGTGCCAACGGTGCAATAGACCGTGTAGAGAGGGTCCGCTAAGCGATTCAAGATATAGTTCTTGCACATGAAATCGCTATGATTCCATGCGTCACGAACCATCTTCATGCCATTAATGACATGGATACCAAGGCCCCCTTCACCCGTTTCATTGGGCGAAGAGTCCATTTCATCTCCAAACTTGTGGAGGATCTTCCGTAAGGAACCGGGCCATGCCCATAACTCGTCATAAGTAAAACAAAGATCTTTGCGCCATCTTTTGAATTCTCGATCCCATGAATTTTTCGGGCGATCATGGTGGTGTGATGAAGAGGGTGGAGCTCCAACAATCGGGAAGGCGGCGATGTTACGCCTTGAACAGAGCGACGGTGAAGCGGCGGAGTTATCGCCTTAGGCGATAGCGGCGGTGGCGAGAAGGCAACAACATTGGCTCGAGAGGCGGCGGCGGTAGCAGCGAGGCGGATCGGTCATATTTCCACCATGTTATTGCGCTTACCGTAAGCAAAATATTGTCTTAAGTTGTTGGTGTTTACAAGGATTGCAGAACGGAAATTACAAGTAATCACGTATGTAAGAATTGAAATTACAATTCAACTATAAAACTGAAAATTACAATATAACAACAAAACGAAATTACTATTTTGTTGAACAAGAAAACTGAAAGCGGTTTTTTTGAGTCGAGTGTGGCACTCGTCCTTAAGACAATATTGCCCCGTATGTATCCTTTATACGTCCCGGACAATTCGTCTCCCAAGATAAAACAACAATGGAACTATTGAGCAAAGGAAACTCAAAAGCTATCGTGAAGAACATTGAATAACGAAATGATGCTTGGAAGATTTAGGAAGAAACTTTCTGCTTTGTGTAATTTCGTGTATGTCAAGTGTGCCTCAACAATGGTGTAAGGGGGTGTTTATATAGGAGGAAGAGGATCTGTTGATCGCCTCCATAACAACCATTTATTGGCCAAATAATGACCATTATGGAGGTAGTAAAGCCACCACATAAATGGAGAAAATTGCCAACGGATTGGCCATTATAGGAGGTGTAATTCAGCCAAAATAAATGGCCGAATTGAGTGCTTCGACGTTTCGTTCCGGACCGTCGAAATTCTGCCTTTCTGAAAAATTTCAGGGACCAAACTGTACATCTTGAAACTTCAGAGACCGAACTGTACATATCTGAAACTTCTGGGATCAAACTGTACTTCTGGCAAAGTTTTCTGGCACAAAAAGATAATATCAGAAGGCCCACAGCCCGCGGCCCGCGAACCCGCGAACCCGAGAACACGGAACCGGACGGGCGGCGCGCGTGTGGTCTTTCCTTGAACCGAAGCACATCTAGGTCTTCCCTCCTTTAAACACATGGGATACCCCTTGGGGTCCCAAACCCCAAACCAATTTCGAGTATTATATACACAACAATTCTTTCTTCCTCTACCGATGAGGGAGAATTGATCACACACCACACTTTTCCATGCTTCAAACACCTTACTTTGTGAACCAATATCTCTTTCATTTCTCAATGAAATTTGACGATTCTTGGCCCTACGGTTATCTACGTACTTAGTACATCATGCATGTGTGAAGAACCGGATTCTCCAACATACGTAACACTAGTGTTTAAGCCGTTAAAGTTGGTCGGTCGCAACTCCCGCCAAAGGCTAATTTCCAACAGTTTAAGCCTGAAAGGTTTATTGAGTTAAGAGGGCAACGAGACGGGTTCAGGCTAATGCCCTTTGGATATGGCAGGAGAGGATGTCCAGGTGAGAATTTGGCAATCCATGTGGCTGGTTTGGCATTAGGTTCACTTATTCAGTGCTTTGAATGGGAGAGAATAAGTGAAGAGCGGGTTGATATGACTGGAGGACCTGGACTCACTATGCCTAAGGCAAAACCATTGCTAGCAAAATGTAGGCCACGCCAAAATATTGACAACCTTCTTGCTCATTTGTAATCACAATTCTCCCCTGCACTTGCTCTTTTCAAACAGAACTAATAAATGCAGAGAAACTACGTTACATTTGTCTATTGACACCTTACTAAACAAAACTAAGGCAAAAGTAACGTCTATTTTCAAGTAGCTTGCTAATTGTTCACAGCTTGCAAGGCCTGATCCGTAATTATTGGAGTAGGCAGGCTTACTGTTATAGGATATCTCTTCTTTAGTTTCTAATACAACAGCTACTACGTCTCAATCCCAAACTTCTAGTTGCTAATAAATACTAGTAACATCTAATTTATGTTACGCCTTCTGCTTTAGTTTGTGCAATACTTGAATACAGATATCACTCAATTTAATTGTTCAAGTCTCATAGCCAATATTGGCTTCATTCTTCCTCTTTAGAGTATCTCTTGAATAATCAGCTTTATAAGCGTTTCACATGTCCGAAACTTGCCTTGAAATAATCTTTGATTCCTCTCCTTCCGGACATAGTAAACTCCTCCTGCCAGTGCAATTCTATAGACTTCAATACTTCATGAGCTGCACTTTTGCCTCTTGCATTCTGCACTTCCCACTTTTGCCTCTTGCATTCTGCACTTCCCAAGTAGTAGTCTACTCCAAAACTTGAAGCCACCTGATGTTTGAAGATCAAATGCATAACAGTTCATTACTAGATGATACAATTGTACATACTAGCCAAGGCAAGGGAGATGATACAATGGTTCCATTCAGGAAATACATGAAAATGACATTCCTGAAAGCTCTCAAGGTGATGGATTGTCCAGCACATAAAGACCTTCTCACAATCAGAATGCAACAAACACTGAAACACAGAATAATCAACTCTGTAGGACCACTAGGACTCATCGTCCGCCTGAAAGACTTAATCTCCTTGTTGAAACACACAATGAGATAGATATTCCTAATGACGATGAACCTACAACCTACAGCGAAGCTATGTTAGACATTAATTCGCAGAGATGGCAAGAAGCCATGAAATCTGAGATTGACTCGATGTACATCAATCAAGTTTGGAACTTGGTTGAATTGCCAACAGGGGTTAGACCCATATGATGCAAATGGGTCTTCAAGAAGAAGATTGACGCATATGGAAAGGTACAGACTTATAAGGCAAGATTGATGGCTAAAGGTTATAATCAACGGCCTGTGGTCGATTATGATGAAACCTTTTCACCCGTTACGAAAATTAAGTCCATTCGGATTTTGCTTGCAAGCCGCATACTATGATTATGACATTTGGCAAATGGATGTTAAAACTGCTTTCCTCAATGGTAACCTAATTGTGGAGGTGTATGTGATACAACCTGAGGGTTTTATATCCAAGACTAAGCCCAAAGCAGTATGCAAACTACAAAAGTCCATTTATGGACTTAAGCAAGCCTCAAGGAGTTGGAATATTTGTTTTAACAAAGCAGTCAAATCTTTGACTTTGTTAGAAGCAAAGAAGATCTCTGCATTTATAGTAAGCGCAAGAAAGGGAGTATTGTCTTCATTGTTATATATGTAGATGACATATTAATAATGGGAGATAATAAGACTCTCATGCAATCAGTCAAGGAATGGTTATCCAGCACCTTCATGATGAAGGACTTGGGTGAAGCCTACTACATTTTTGGAATTAGGATCTATAAAATAGACCTAATAGATTGTTGGGACTGTCATTGTCCATATACACAGACAAAGTGCTAAGACAATTCTCTATGGAAAACTCCAAGAAAGAAAGTCTTCCTATGGGTCAAGGCATCAAGTTATCAAAGAAGGATAGTCCTTCTACTGTTGCAGAACTTGAACGCGTGAAAATAATCCCATATGCTTCAGCTATAGGATCTATCATGTATGCCATGACATGTACGGGGCCAGATGTGGCCTATGCACTTAGTATGACTTGCAAATTTCATCAGAATCTTGGGGAATAACATTGGAAAGCAGTCAAGAGTATTCTTAAGTATCTTAGATGAACTAAAGAATATTTCTTAGTCTATGGTGGACAAGAGAAGCTAGTGTGTACTGGGTACACTATGCTAGCTTCCAAACAGACCTTGATGACTTCAATACTCAATCTGGATATGCCTTCACTTTCAATGGCGGAGTAGTGAGTTGGAAAAGTTCCAAGTAAGCTATAACTGCTGATTCAACAACTGAAGACGAATACATTGCTGGATCGGAAGCTGGTAAAGAAGTTGTCGCGATATCTGAGTTCATGAATGAACTAGGGGTTGTTCCAAGTGCCACTTGTCCAATAACGATTTATTGTGACAACACTGGTGCAATTGCGCAAGCTAAGGAACCAAGATCAACAAACAGAAACAAACATGTACCGAGGAAATACCACATACTCAGGGAGATGGTGGAAACTGAAGAAATAAGATTAGACTATGTTCCCACAGATGATAATCTAGTTGACCCGTTTACTAAACTATTAAGTTTAGTTAAGCATAATGGTCATTTTGAAAACATGGGTATTAGATACATCGGAGATTAGCTCTAGGCCAAGTGGGAGATTGAAAGTATGTATGTCCTAGAGACAATCAATATTAAGGACAAATGTACTTGAACACATTCGTATTATTAAGAAGATTAATATTTATGGCATTTGCAATTATTGATTTATTATTTGATTATTTGTAATTATTCATTAATGTGCATCCCTTGAGCTTACGTTGTCATTAATAGAGTGAGATATTGATGATAGAGCGTAACTCTAAAATAGCCTCGACTAATGATCATCGAGAATGTGATATCGATGATATGTTATAAGTCGACATGTGGTCTGCGTCACATTCTTAGAGAATGTAGTATGTCTCACCTGCTACTAGTAATGGTTACTAGTGATGGACACATAGATACTTTTGGAAAGTATTGGTTTACCATGCTAATAAACTATTTGTTATACATGTCTAAAGTGTTATCAGCGTGTGGGAGATGAAGGTCAGTTGACTTGAGGTCAATACGCACCTTGTTTACAGAGTAATGTACTTTGACCATGTCCTAGATTAAACTCCTTATAGGATAAAATACGGCTTGTGTTGGGTGCATTATGATGTAAATTAAGGTGGTAGTTGAGCCAAGAATAGGATTCATTCCTCGATTGGATATTCGAGAGAGCACTCAACTTATCAATGATATTAGGTCGACCAAGTCATTGGCCAATGCAAGAGACATATTTAGAATATGATCTAGTTGTCGACTAATATAGATGAGATAAAGTGATAAAGCCATTTGGATAGACACATGAAAAATCCTAAGCTTGATCGAGTGTGTCGCGAATGAAAGTAATTTATCATCTCATATCAAGGTTATGTTTAATGGATTCATGTAAACGTTCTTCATATATTGAGTTCATCGTACGGCACAATCTAGGAATTCCGTATGGACCTTAATTGGATTAGTGTCGATATATGAAGGCCTATAGGGCCACACTATGTCGATTGTCTCTTCGATCTAAGGGTGTATTGAGAAAGTATTAAATATTCGATTTGGAATCGAGTTATTCAAATTAATAATAACTATGAGACAATTTCTATTAGATGGAAATTATATAATTAAATTAAAATTAGATTTTGGATTTAATGTGCTGAATATATATATTAAATGAAAGCGGGAAATAAAATTTTATGTAAGGCACCGCGGCACCGACCCGACAATGAGCCCAGTCGGACTGGCCCACTGCACCTCGGGTTTTGGGCCAGGCTTAAGCCTAACCCTAAAACATTTTTCTGACCTAATTTTCAACTATAAATACAACACTCCTCATTGTTTATTATACACCAATCCTAAAACTAATTCTAGACTTAGAGTCTAGGACGAAACTCTCTCAAACATATGCCAAGATTTCTTGGCTTTCTTGACAGTGGAATACACCGTAGCAATGCGCTTGCAATCGAAGGGAGAATCGCGTGTTCACCCTAAAGTAAAGACTCTAGATTTTAAACCTGTAAGTTCTTGTTTAAGTTTTCTTTACAGGTTTTTATTGTCATATAACCATGCCAGAAGGAATTGTTGGGTAAATATAACAAAATTTTAAAACTTTCGTTGTGCCTACTTATGTGTTTTGAACCCAACAAAACCCTACAGTGGTATTAGAGCCTAGGCTGGTTCAATGGTTATATAATAATTGAATAACATAATAATATGGGTTAAACATAAAATTGGATTAAAACAAGGCTTCTTGAAATCCTACATATCTTGACCGAATGGTTAACCTTTTGATATCACCCTAAATTATCACCTACGCTAAATCGAGGAAGTCATTCCGTTCTAACTCGGACAAAGGCAAGTGCAGATAATCGGTTCATTGCAAATATGGTGCACGATGAAGAACGAGTATGAATGGATGATGGTCGATATATCCGTTATTGATAAGGGTGGGTGAGGATAAAAGATTTGTGATTTGATCCCTAAATTGGATTTAGGGCTCGAACGATTTCAGAAAAATCAACACAGAAACGTTTTGTCAGGACGTCGGCGTCGCGGCTCCATAGTGGAGCAGCGTGGCTCCATAGTGGAGCATCGCGACCCTAAATGAATTACAGAAGCCGAAATGCTTCTGCCTTGCGAGCGCCACGACTCTAAAGCATTGCAGAAGCATTCTGCCTTAGTGGCGTCGCGGCCCCCACCTGTAAAAAAAATTGTTCAGAATGTTTAACCCATGATTATTATTATACAGTGTATTTGATAAGTATATTGTTTATGTGTTAAATGATTGTCATTTAGATTACTACAATAATGTCCGCAAATAATTATCTGGGTAGGCGGTACCCAATATATGCTTACTCATTTGCATGATAATTAGAATGCTTTGTTGGACATAGCATGCTATAGTTGATCTTGGTTAAAATTCTAAATTAAAATGTTCTCCAAAATTTAATACAAGTCTCATTTAAAATGAATGCGTCATCCGTTATAATTAATTGTAGTGCAAAATCCTTTTCGACTAGATGAATATTTATGCCACAGCATTTGCTCTAAGTCTACGAGGACTCAAACTCTTTCATAGATGCATGTTAAATGTAGAATTTGGTGATAAACCTTCATGAGTATTTACACCACATTGTTTGCTCTATAAGGTGAAACTCACTTAGATACATAATTGCAGTCGCATAACGGGATTGACTTGCTAGGATGTCTTGGCGCCACAGTGTCGGACAATCCGAGGGACGCAGATCGATTGTTTAGAACATTCAGTTAAACAAAAGTTACAAATTGTTTGTAATTGGTTTGGAGACCTACCAGATTGTGCAATTGAAGTTATCAGCCACAACAAACGCGGAGATATCATAAACCTGGATCTTGGCCCATTATGACCATATTTTATATGAGTCCGTATTCTTCCATGGGGTCGAAGGGTATGTTGAAATAGTGGGAGCTAATTAAACTAAAGGTCATGCTAATTAGTTAACGATTGTGTTGAATATAAATTATATTATAGTTTAATTTCAAGTCTATCTATATCTTCGATTTATACAAAATGTCGAATCAGTCACTGAAAATGTCGGTCGAGACAAACAAGCTGACTAGAGCAAATTGCCCTGACTGGTTAAGAAATTTGCGATTGGTGTTAAGACAAGAAAGAATTGAGTATGTGTTAGACACAATGTTCCCCACAGTCCCTGCTGAAAACTCTGTTGAGTATGCCCTGTTTGACAAAGTGGCTTATCAGAAACATCTAGATGATGCTACCTCGGCACAATGTGTAATGTTATCCTCTATGTTTGTGGAGTTACAGAGGCAACATGAAAACATGGGCCCCAACGAAATGCTAGAACACTTTAAGAGTCTCTATGACTCACAGTCTCAAACAATGGAGTATGAACTGTTGACAGACCTTTTCAAGTATAAGCTGAACGAAAGGGGTCAAGTGTCAGCGCATGTTCTGAAGATGATTGGGATGATAGAAAGGTTGGCTTCAACTGTAACGAAGCTGCCTATAAATGTCTGTGTCAACCTGATCCTGAATTCACTTCCTGATTCATTTGAGAATTTCATTGTGAACTTCAATATGAATGGGACCAAGGCAAGTCTTCCAGAGCTTCACAACATGTTGAAGACCTTTGAATCATCTACCTCTAAAGGTAAAGCCGTGCTCATGGTGGGCTCTTCTAGCAAGTTCAAACCTAAGGGTAAGAACATGCAGAAGAAGAAGGGTAAGACAGTTGTTGCACATACAGTTATGAAACCTGGAGGATGTGTTCAGAAGAAGGCAAAGGTAGCTTCAGATGTGTGCCTCAACTGCAAGAAGAAGGGGCACTGGAAGAAGGACTGCACAACTCCAAGAGAAGGTAAAACACTAGGTGCTCCTGGCTCTATTGGACAAGGTATGCTTGTCATTGAGATAAATATATATATAAATAACTCTTACTACTGGGTATTGGATACCGCATGTGGCTCACACATTTGTAATAATGTGTTGGGTCTGATTGGCAGCAGAAATGTTGGACCTTGGGAGGTAGACCTGCGTGTTGGAAATGGAGCACGAGTGGATGTTGAACGCGTGAGAACTTATAGACTAGATTTACCTTCAGGCTTTTGTTTAGAACTAAATAATTGTTATTTTGTTCCCTCATTAACGAGGATTATCATTTCTATCCCAATGTTAGACATTGAGGGGTTTTCTTCATTTATTGCTAATGGCAGTTATGTATTGTCTTTTAATGGTTTTGTTTGTGGAAATGCTCCGCTTGTGGATGGTTTGTATGTTCTAAACTGTAGTCGTGAAATTTTCAATATGCAAAATAAACGAGCTAAGATAAGTAATCCAAGAAATCTCACCTACTTATGGCACTGTAGACTTGGTCACATCAATGAATCAAGGATAACAAGATTAAAAAAGTTAGACTACTTGGAACCATTTGGCTTGGAGTCCTATGTTATTTGTGAATCTTGCTTGAGAGGAAAGATGACCAATACGCCACTTTCTGGGAAAGGGGTGCAAGTCAAAGAGGTACTTGAGTTGGTCCATACTAATGTATGTCGGCCATTTTCAACTCAAGCTATGGGAGGCTTCCCTTATTTCATCACTTTTACAGACGATTTCACAAGGTTTGGACACGTCACACGTGTATCTTATGAAACACAAATCCGAAGCCTTTGAGAAATTCAAGGAGTACAAGTCAGAAGTAGAGAAGCAACTTGAAACAAGTTTCAAGACCCTTTGATCAGATCGAAGAGGTGAATACTTAAGTAAAGAATTTATGGATTACTTGAAGCTTCATGAAGCCCAATCACAATGGATACCTCATGGAACGCCACAAATGAATGGTGTTGCTGAAAGGAGAAATCGAACCCTATTAGATATGGTTAGATCCATGATGAGTTTCTCAGCTCTACCAACATACATTTGGGGCTATGCATTGCAAAGCTCAATTTATATTTTGAACAGGGTTCCTTCAAAGTAAGTAGAGAAAACTACATATGAGATATGGAATGGCAAGAAGCCAGCACTTAAACACACGCGACACTGGGGGTGCCCTGCATATCTAAAGAAGATGCTTACTGACAAGTTGGAATCTAAAAGTGAGAAATATTATTTTGTGGGGTATCCAAAGGAAACTAAGGGATACTATTTCTATCTTCCTGGAGAACATAAGGTCATTGTTTCCAGAAATGCAACTTTCCTTGAAGAAGAATATGTCTACAAGGAGCAGAGCTGCAATAAGATAAAACTTAAAGAAATTCAAGAACCACAAGATAACACAGAAGTTGAACCCTTGTCAAAAGACCTAGATAAGAATTCAGTGGGAGTATTTGGTGAAGATTGGGTACTTAGAGTATGCCCTTCAGTCAGTGGGAGTGATGTGAGAGATAGTGCATAAATGCAAGGCTCTCATACACAACCAATGGAAGATGATACAATGGTTGTACATCATTTCATTCAGAAAATACATGAAAATGACATTCCTGAAAGCTCTCAAGGTGATGGATTGTCCAGCACACAAAGACCTTCATACAATCGAATGCAACAAACACCGAAACGCCAGAATAATCAACTCCGTAGGACCACTAGGACTCATCGTCCGCCTGAAAGACTTAATCTCCTTATTGAAACACACAATGAGATAGATATTCCTGATGACGATGAACCTACAACCTACAACGAAGCTATGTTAGATATTAATTCGTAGAGATGGCAAGAAGCCATGAAATCTGAGATGGACTCGATGTACATCAATCAAGTTTGGAACTTGGTTGATTTGCCAACAGGGGTTAGACCCATATGATGCAAATGATTCTTCAAGAAGAAGATTGAAGCATATGGCAAGGTACAAACTTATAAGGCAAGATTAGTGGCTAAATGTTATAATCAACGGCATGTGGTCGATTATGATGAAACCTTTTTACCCGTTCCAAAAATTAAGTCCATTCGGATTTTGCTTGCAATAGCCGCATACTATGATTATGACATTTGACAAATGGATGTTAAAACTGCTTTCCTCAATGGTAACATAATTGAGGAGGTGTATGTGATACAACCTGAGGAGGTGTATGGTCCATTTATGTCAAAAAATGTTGTATATGGATTGTTTTTAGTAGAATATTATCTTAAAATATGAAATAATAACACAATTTTAACATAACACATGAGTAACTAAATGTGAAACGGTTAATAATTATGAAAATTTGTGAATATTCACCGACAAAGAAATCAGAAGTGCACATTTGAAATAATTGAAGACTAAATGTGCGTATTAAGATATCGAACTAGAATTAGAATTTATCAATAATTAAAGGATCAAAATTACTATTATCCCTTTAAATGTTTTTATCCCCGTTTTATTAATACATGTATTCTTCTGTTCATATTCTATCAGATAAACAATAATAGTAGTGCTACGATAGATTCTAGCATAACTTAATGTCATTAAAAAAATATTTACTCGTGTAAAGCCAATCAAATGTTGCACAATGTACCCGCAAGGGTAGCCAAGTTGGTGTAGCAGTAGAGCGCGGGACCGCAAGGTCACGAGTTCGATCCCCTGCATAAACCTTCTTGGTTGAGCCTGTCACACATGGCTTGCCAAGTGTGGTTAATCGGCGACGTGGTTTGCAGGCTATTGCGTCAGTCCGGGGTTTACCCTGTGCGCACTCGAGAGAGTAGCGGCTGCGGGTTCCTTCGTCAACAAAAAAAAAATGTTGCACAATGCAAGAATAATATTATTTTTAGTTTCTCATTCGGTATTCAGTATTCGTATTGAAGTTCGATTAAATTTCAATTCGCACCAAAAAGTTTCATCTCAGAGGTTAAAGCACTCCCTATGTTAAGTGACTTCGTACCCGGGAGGACTGTTGATTCAAGAATAATTTTCTTAATCTAAGGATGCGTAAGAACATAAACCTTAAAGTTAGAGGATGAAAAAAAATAAATTAAAGAAGCGGGTGTGTGTGTGGAGGGAAACTCAAAACTCACTTTAACCAAAAAATTTGCCCCGACAAGACAACCACTTAACAACAATTCCCAAATCTTAAACTGAAAAAACATATGCCGCCCACCCAGCGCCAAACTCAAATTTTTCTGCTTAATATGGCGCCACATATATACATACACCCATCTCCCTTTCCCTTCCTCAGCTCACTCTTCCCTCTCTCACACACACACATACAGAGGAAAAGGGAGGGAGAGTAGCAATCAATGGCAGACCAAGGAAGTTTTGTGAGAGTTACACGATTGGCCAAGAAAAGGGCAGCAGAAGCAATGGTTCAACACCTTCAACAACCCAACAAGAAGAGAGTTGTGTTGTGTGAGATTCAAGATTTGGGTATCAATCAGATTGACGACAAGTTGTTTGATTCTTTGCCTCTGAGACCCAAATGTAAACAGACTACTAAGAGGAAGCTCAAAAGCTCTGAAAAGGAGAAGGAATTTGATGTTGATGTTAATTTGGATGATGATCCTCAGATGTGCAGAGCATATGCTTCTGATATTTATGATTACCTTCATCAAATGGAGGTTAGTCTTTTTTACCCTTTTCAATAAATTTGGAGTGTTGTCTTAGGCTTCATTAATATCTGAATCTTAATCATTTGGATCTCAATGATTAAGTGTGTTTGCATTTCATGTATGTTTAAAAATGTCTGAATCTTAATCATTTGTTTGCCCTTAATGAATTAAGAAGTCAAATGTTTAATTGGGTCTTACCTAATAGAGCCTGATTTGGTTTCTTATGGATGATTTTGCAAATGGGTACACTAAAGATTGAATTTTGGCAACTGGGTTGTTGTTAATATCATTGAGTTATCGAATCTTGATTTCCAGCCATTTTAAGTTGTTTGGGTTTGTGCGATACTTTAACAAGTTATTGATATTTGGGCTTTTGAGATTTTGACTAAACTCTGTAGTTTTTCAAATTAGATTGAGAAAAAGAGAAGACCGTTGCCTGATTACCTTGAGAAGGTTCAGAAGGATGTGACTGCAAACATGAGAGGCGTTTTAGTGGACTGGCTGGTGGAAGTTGCAGAGGAATACAAACTTTTAGTAGACACTTTGTACCTTACTGTTTCCTACATTGACAGATTCTTATCAGTGAATGTCATTCCTAGGCAAAGACTTCAGCTTTTGGGTGTTTCTTCAATGCTTGTTGCTGCGTAAGTATCGGAGCCAAGAATTGGTTTTATTCTCTTGGATATGTGTAATTATATTTTGCTTATGAATCTAATATAATTTGTTGATTATGATCAGGAAGTATGAGGAAATCAAGCCTCCACATGTCAAGGACTTTTGTTACATTACAGCCAATACATTTACAAAGAAAGATTTGGTGAAGATGGAGGCTGGTGTGCTACAGTCCCTCAAATTTGAAATGGGTAATCCCACAACCAAAACATTTCTCAGAAGATTTACTAGGGTTGCCCAAGAAGATTACAAAGTAAGTGCACAAATATAACATGAACATTATGATTTTCAATTCAACTGTGTTTCGTTAAGTGGTTGCTTCTTTTTTTCCCTCCTTATACAGAACCCTGATTTACAGTTAGAGTTTCTGGGTTACTACCTAGCAGAATTAAGTTTACTGGATTACAACTGCGTGAAATTCTTGCCTTCTTTGGTAGCCGCTGCTGTGATATTCCTTTCAAGGCTCACATTACAGCCAAAATCACATCCTTGGGTGAGGATTTTGATTCAATGTTCACTTATGTTTAGTTTTTGATATATGGAAGCGCTGAATTAACTCTTTTCATTTTATAGAGTCTGGCCCTTCAAAGTTGCTCCGGATATAGAGCAGCAGATTTAAAGGAATGTGTTCTTAACATACAAGACTTGCAATTAAGTAGAAGAGGAAGCTCTCTGGGAGCTGTGAGGGACAAATACAAGCAGCATAAGGTATCAATCTGTGTTTGATAATTGGTGATTTTGTTGTAAACACCTTCATAGTTCAGTATTCTGATGTTAACATTGTATGATTTTCCTGTAACAGTTCAAATGTGTGTCAGCATTGTCTTGTCCTTTGGAAATACCGGATTTGTTCTTTGAAGATACAACATTATGATTTCTCTGGCATATGCTTGAAAATTGGAACGCGACGTCACGATGATACCTGAAAGAGGCGAGCTGCCTTCTTGTCTTCCTCAAGCGGGAAAGCTGGCTCATGCCGCTCGGAGGATATCATTAACCTGAGTGCTTATTTTAATATATTTGGTATAATCCTCAAGATGTATGGAAGTTATAGCAGATAGCAAAAATAATGATTCTTGTACATGGTTGTATTGAATGATGTTCGGAATGTAGTTACAGATACATTATTCTTGTAATAAGCTGGAAACAACTACATAATACTAATAAAAAGTTATGAATGTATAGAGTATTGCCTTCATTTGCAGTACTAAACTCCTAATGCCTTATTGTAAACTGTTGAATGAAATGTGATTCAAATAACACATGATGAATATAAGGGATTTGTAATTGGTCTCTAATCCTTATTAGTATGTAATTGAGGCTAATTATTGTTGTCATAAGTGTACATTCTTATGTTTACACTCACAATACGAGGTAGTCTAGTGGTAGTATTGACTTTCCTCTTCTCAATTGAAACTTGAAAGTCTGGAACTGTATCAGTTTCAGCACTTATGCTTATATGCTATTTTAAATCAATTAAGACAAACATGCTCCAAATCATAAGTAGTAACGTAGTAAATAATTCGGAAATTATTTAATCATAGTATTATAATTCTAGCATTTTTTTGTGGGGTAATTTATAATTTTGGTAAGTAATAACTGTTAAATATACACAATATACACGCAATATACATGTGTATATTGGTCTCGGCTTTGCTCTCCAGATTACTCTCGGGTTTGGCTGATTTGTACCATATAATTTATGGTAAATATTTAGTATCCTAGTTTAGGTAATGTTGTAATATAATTAGTATTGTATTACCATAATTATTGTATTACCATAAATGTATAGTTAGTATCCAAGTAGAATAAAGTTTTAGGAATAAAATAGGAATATGATTATCCTATTATGGAAAAATGTAATTTGTATATATAGTCTTTCAATTAATGAAAATAATCAAGGGGATTATTTCTTTCATGGTATCAAGAGACTAGGTCTTGCTTCCGCCCTTGCTCTCGGTTTTTGTGCCATTTCTCGGCCACAACCGTCTCCGTTTTCCGTCCCCCTTCACCGGAATTCGTGATATTATTTACCTCCACTCTTCCCAAATTTCCCCTCCTCTTCCTTTGCTCTTTCGTTATGTCTAAGAACAATTTTCATCCTGCCCTCATGGTTTCTAACATCAAGAACAACATCCATATTGTTCTTGAGATGGAAAACGTCCAATATGCGACGTGGGCGGAATTATTTAAAATTCACGCTATTTCCCATCAAGTCATCCATAACATAATTCCTCCCGCTGCGCCTATTCCCGTGAAGGATCCTCAGTTATGGATTACTCTTGATGCTACCGTTCTCCAGTGGATTTATTTCACTATTTCGGTTGACCTCTTACAGACGATCATTGAGCCAGACACTACGGCTATGGCTACCTGGAATAGACTGCGTGACATATTCCAAGATAACCAACATTCACGTGTTGTCACACCCGAGCAGGAATTCTCTCAAGTTCGCGTGGAAGAATTTTCAAACGTGTCTGCAAGAAACTCAAAGAGTTGGCAGACTAACTCCGTAACGTTGGCGCACCTGTGACAAATAATCGTCTGGTTCTACAATTGGTTGCCGGCCTTTATGAGGCCTATAATGGCGCTGGAACTCTCCTTAATCAAAGTAATCCACTTACCATTTTTTTTCAAACCCGCTCCATGCTTACTTTGAAAGAAGCCGGTTTGGCTAAAAATGCGACTACCGGAGCAAGCCATGTGGTCATGATGACGTCCTCCACAAATTCTTCGGGTTTTGTTGATAATTCGGGCCAAAACCGTGCTCATGGTGGCGGCAAAAATAATCGTAAGAATAATGGCAAAAACTGCGGGGGCAAACGCGGCGGTTCCGGTGGACAACAAATCGGCAGTGGGCCCCATCCAGTACATAGTGGGCCACCTCCCTATTGGTCCCAGTCGTGGGCCCCATGGCAGTGGGGCTGGGGCAGTGGGCCGTGGCCCAACAACCCCTATTTTCCAGGGCCTTCCAACGGACAGTGGGCTGGACAGCCCCAATTCAGGCCCAACAATCAGACTTCTTCCTCTCGGTTCAGTCCTGGGTCGGGGCAACAAGGTGGACTTCTTGGGCCTTGGCCCACACAAGCATTTTCGACAGTGGGCCCCACACCGACTCATACCGATATTGAGGCCGTAATGCACACGCTTGGGTTGACGCAACCTGATCCGAATTGGTACATGGACACCGGCGCGACGACACACATGACTTTCGAACAAGGTACTCTCTCGTCTTATTCCAATTTGAGCAACCCTCGTGGTATAATTGTCGGTAATGGTAACTCTATTCCAATTCAGGGTTATGGCCATAAAACTTTGTCTCCCCCCAATCCACCCCTTATCTTGAAAAATACTTTACATGCCTCCAAATTGATTAAAAACTTAGTGTCTGTCCGAAAATTCACTAATGACAATTCTGTTTCTGTTGAATTTGATCATTTTGGTTTCTCTGTGAAGGATTTCAATACGGGGAGTCCTCTCATGAGGTGTGATAGTAGGGGAGATCTTTATCCTATCACACCCGGTGTCAGTCCATCGAGTCTAGCCTTGCCGTCAGCGTTTGCAACCCTTGCTCCTTCCTTGTGGCATGCTCGGCTTGGTCATCCGAGATTTTCTATTTTGTCGTCATTACATAAAATAATTTTATTTCATGTAAGGATACGAATAGTACTCCAAATTGTCAGCCTTTTTCTTTAGGAAAAATTGTTAGGTTGCCATTTGTAGACTCAAATTCTCATACTTCAATGCCATTTGATTATTCATAGCGACCTATGGACGTCTCATGTTCTTAGTTCTTTGGGTCATCGGTATTATGTTCTCTTTTTGGATGATTATTCTAAATTTTTATGGACGTTTCCGATTGCGAATAAATCTCAAGTTTTTTCTGTTTTCTTAAAATTTAGAGTATTCATTAAAACCCAATTCGAACGAGAAATAAAAAATATTCAGTGTGATAATGACAAAGAATATGACAATGGGGTATTTCGAGAATTTTGTGCTAATAATGGGATCAATTTTCATTTTTCTTGTCCTCCTACATCTTCACAAAATGGGAAAGCCGAACGCAAAATTTGTTCCATAAATAACATTGTCCGCACTCTCTTAATTCATGCTTCCGTACCCCCATACTTTTGGCATCATGCTCTTCAAATGGATACATATCTCCTTAACATAATTCCTTCCAAAGGTGTGACATATTCTTCCCTCCTTCAAATTTTATATAATAAGACTCATTCTTATTCTCATCTTCGGGTTTTTGGGTGCTTGTGTTATCCGTTATTCCCATCCACCACCATTAACAAACTTCATGCCCGGTCTACTCCGTGTGTGTTTTTGGGTTTTTCGTGTAATCATCGTGGTTACAAATGCTTTGATTTATCCTCCAAGAAAATCATCATTAATCGCCATGTAATTTTTTATGAAACCCAATTTCCATTTGCGACAGTTAATACTCCCGAGCCTAGTTCGTATAATTTTTTGGATGATGGAATATCCCCGTATATTACTCACCATTTTTCGGACATGTCCCGCACCCAAAATTCTCCAGCGGGCCCACAGCCCGCTGGCCCCACTGGTCCATCGCACACTACCATCACTAGATCGGGTTCCGGCGGATTGGGCCGGTCCCAACCCAATTCTGGAACTGGTCCAGTTCCAGCGCCAGATACCGTCTTGGGCCAGCAGGCCCACTGCCTGTTGGCCAGTCCACCCCGAGCCCAGAAAATTCCCAAAATCTGCCCACTTCTTCCTCAAGTCATAGACCGGTCACTTGTAGTCAGCGGGGTATTTTTAAACCAAAGAGATATTTAATTTAAATTCTAATGTTCTTAAATCACCCTTACCCCGTACACCTGTGTCTGCGTTAAATGACCAAAATTGGAAAATTGCTATGACTGATGAATATAATGCTCTTATTGATAATAAGATATGGGAGTTGGTGCCCCGTCCTTCTGGTTTTAATATTATTCGATCAATGTAGATTTTTGCTCACAAGGAAAATTCAGATGGTTCATTTGCACGACATAAGGCGCGACTTGTGGGTGATGGTAAGACTCAGCAGGTTGGGGTGGATTGTGGTGAGACATTTAGTCTGGTGGTCAAGCCGGCTACCATTCGCACTGTACTCAGCTTGACTCTTTCAAAAGCATGGCCTATTCATCAATTCTATGTAAAGAATGTTTTTTCCTACATGGTGATCTCAAGGAAACAATTTATATGCATCAGCCGTTGGGATTCAGGAATCCCACACATCCTCATCATGTCTGTTTGTTGAAGAAGTCCTTATATGGGGTTAAATAGTCTCCACGGGCCTGGTATACAAGGTTTGCTGACTATGTTTCGACTATTGGGTTCACTCACAGCAGGTCAGATGATTCCTTGTTCATCTACCATCGTGGTTCGTCCTTGGCCTACATTCTGTTGTATGTGGATGATATCATTTTGACTGCCTCTTCCGATGCCTTACGCCGGTCTATCATGACCATGCTCAGCTCTGAGTTTTCTATGAAAGACTTAGGGCCCTCGAGTTACTTTTTGGGGATTGCCGTCACTCGTCATTATGATGGATTGTTCTTATCTCAACGGAAGTATGCAACTGAGATCATGGAGAGGGCTGGGATGTCATCATGTAAGTCCACTTCCACTCCAGTTGATACAAAGCCCAAGCTTAGTGCCGCGGCCGGCGTACCCTACGAGGATCCGATCCGCTATTGCAGTCTTGAAGGGGCCCTACAATATCTTACCTTACGAGACCGGATATTACATATGCTGTCCAGCAGGTGTGTTTGTTCATGCATGATCCCAGAATTGAGCACATAAATGCCCTCAAACGCATCATTCGGTATATTCAGGGTACACTTGACTATGGTTTGCATTTGTACTCTTCCTCGACGTTCACACTTGTCTCGTATATAAATGCTGATTGGGGTGGCTGTCCCGACACCAGACGGTCTACGTCAGGCTATTGTATGTTTCTTGGCAACAACTTGGTCTCCTGGTATGCAAAGCGTCAGTCGTCTCTATCCCGCTCAAGTGCCGAGGCTAAATATCGAGGGGTAGCTAATGTGGTCTCAGAATCATGTTGGTTACATAATTTGCTTTTAGAGCTTGATTGTCCCATTCAGAAGGCAACCTTGGTTTATTGCGATAATATTAGTGCCATCTACCTTTTTTGGTAATCCGGTTCAGCACCAACACACTAAGCATATCGAGATGGACATTCACTTTGTCCGTAAAAAGGTTGCTCGGGGTCAGGTACGCGTCTGTCATGTCCCGTCCAGATATCAAATTGCAGACATCTTTACAAAAGGTCTTCCCTCGATCCCTTTTGAAGATTTTAGGGACAGTCTCAGCGTTCGACGACCGCCTGCTATGACTGCAGGTGTGTGTTTAATATACACAATACACACACAATATACATGTGTATATTGTGTATATTGGTCTCGACTTTGCTCTCCAAATTACTCTCGGGTTTGTCCGAATTGTACCATATAATTTATGATAAATATTTAGTATCCTAGTTTAGGTAATGTTGTAATATAATTAGTATTGTAGTACCATAATTATTGTATTACCATAAATGTATAGTTAGTAACCAAGTAGAATAAGATTTTAGAAATAGAATAGGAATATAATTCTCCTATTATGAAAATATGTAACTTGTATATATAGTCTTTCAATTAATGAAAATAATGAAGGAGATTATTTTTTTCAATAACCAAATTGGTTATAGAACAAATTTGGTACTCCTATTTTTAGACCACATTTGATTCAGGATACAATCTCGAGATACAACAATCAAATGACAAAGATGTCATTCTCCAAAGTCTAACAAGGCTAATGTTAAAATTGAAGGTAAATGTTTATCCATCTCTATTGTAAGACCAAACATATGTTTTGAGTTATACCTCATATATTCCATTTTCAATTCAATGAACAAACATCTATAAAAAAAAGTGTATCTACTAATAATTTTGTAATTATCTAATTTTTGTATTACAATCGCCATATTATGATTACTAGTATAGTTGTCCACAAATTAAGGATCCCTAAGAGTATTTTTTTTTAATGATTTTATCCCTCTTTTATTAATATATATTCTTATATATCCATATTCTATGAGACAAAAATAATACTACAACAAATTTTCGCATAACTTAATGTCACCAACTAAACGCTACATAGATAGGAAATATAACTAAACGCTGCATATATTAGCTTTTCTGATCTATCCCACCAACTAAAATTAGTCAAATCAGAAAATCTATAATTATTCTGAAATTAGCCTTTTCGATCCATCCCACCAACTAGGTGAAATTATTTGACTAATATTACACATATTACATTAATAATAAATAAATTATAATAATTATTCCTATAAAAACTCTGATTTGACTAATTTTACGCGCAAACTACATAATTGAAATGACCATAGATTCACTATATTTTTAAATATAGTTTTCTAAATATTTTTATGTAATTTTAAATATTAGTAGTTTTTTATTTCATAATTGTTCTCGCCTCGAATTCTGCATTCTGCCGTTTTATCGACTGATGAAATCGGGAGACAAATTGATTCTTCAACTTAAGCAATTTGGGCTGAAAACGGAACTCTAATTTTCAGCAATGTTGAATTTTTGATGTCATGTTGGGTGGAAAGAAGAACAACTCAACATTATGTAACCCTTCAATATTTCTTGGATGTGCTGGACAATTATCTACCACAAACAAAATTCTTCTACCATGCATTTTCTTTATCAAACCAACGGATATATTCATCAAAAAGCACACTTGTCATCCAAGCTCTTTTGTTGGCACGGTAGTGACAATTCAAGCTATTCATGTTGACATTCTTGAAGCAACGTGGCTTTACATATTTTTCAATAATCCATAAAGGGTTTTTTTCAGAGTCATCCTCATTGCAACAAATAACAATTGTTAGTCTTTCTTTGTCTTGTTTTCTTCCTTGTAACCTATAAAACAAACCAGTTTCATCCAGTTTCACACGATCTTGGTACTGGAGAAACCACTCATAAACAACCTTCTTCATATCTGGAAATTTTGTTGGGTTGTGTCGCTTGATATCCCTTCCTCTTTCTAGGTTGGCTGAAAGATACTCAACTGATCATTTGAGTGTGTTTGAGATTGTACCTTGACTAACTTTCAAATGAAACTTTTCTTCAAGCCACAACTGCAAATCTTTTTAGTGCATGTCGAATGATCTCTCTTGTACTCATATAATTCTTTGCGTATTTGACCCGTCATTGTTGATTTCGTGACACCTTTTAGATAAAGAGCCATTGTTGGGTGTAGTTTCAAGAAATTTTCTATCTTGTTTATATAGTATTTTCTTTCACCATCATACATGGAATGTTTTTAGTAAAAATACAATGAATAATACTTAATTATTAAGAAACAATGAACATTATTTATTAGTTTTCATTAATATTATGTACAATGAATCTATGTAATTCAATTACGTAATATGATACATGATTTTTTTTAAGATACAATGCTTTTTGATGTAATCAAAATTTAACTTCAATAAATTACAAAACTCTCTTTAAATTAATAAATATTAATTTATTGGTTAATTAATATCTCTATAAAATAATAAAATATCATGGTCCCAACAATATTAATTTATAGAGGTTTTACTGTAATATCATAGGGAGAGATTGTTTTTCTTTGAGTTTTATTTTTTTCACCGGGGTCCTTTGTTTTTATCGCCGGTTTCTTCCTTTTCATCACCTGCCATTGTTTCAGGGTTTTTGTGTTCTTTCTAATGTGACTCTGATACCATGTTAAAATTGAGATGACAACGAAAATTTAAAGATACATGAACAATAGGAGAATTCTTTGTACTTTTCATTCATCATAATGACCTCCTTTATATAGATGTAAGATCATCCATTTCCTAGTCAATAGTGTAAACGGTAACCCTATTATAATAGGATTACAAATTATATATTATCATAATTATCATATTTTATATTATCATAAATAGATTAAACTATTATAATTAGATTAGAATAGAGTCTTCAATATCATCCCACGTTAATGAGTTCCGACGAATAAAAAGAGACGGCTTATTGAAATTATGTCCAAGATCTCTCTCTCATCTCGAACATGCCCAAAGTAATGGAATTGACAGACAATTGAAACAGTCATATGATTCGAATAGTATTATCTCTCTCTTAGTTTTCATCTTTATATGTTTTAATTTAATTATGCATGAAATTTGAGAACTTACACTAAATATAAAAGGCTAAGACACATAAATTGAAATCGATCATGTACGGATACCAAGAAAGACACTAGTGGAGTACAATATTTTAACGGTGATCAACTGTCTTTTATTTGTCTTTCATGTGACTTGAAATGTCAAATATCTCACCAACTGAACTGACCACTATTAATTATACAAATTTCATCCTACTCTAATGATATGATATTTGCTATAACCATCATATCACATAGCACACAAAAATAGCATATCTTTGACCAATTCACCACGAACTGCCTGTTAATAGCTGTGTAAGTTAACCAGTATTTAATTTTGAAACCTCTTAAGTAACTCTACTTGATCACCAAGTAATCAAGAGTAAAAAAATCATCACCGTAAATCACCATTAGTTCATAAATTAAGTTGATAACTAGACCTCCTCTCCAAGTTATAGTAACAGTAAAACATAAGTCAAGTGCTGACCTAAAGTACTAAGTACTAACACGATACTATGTCAATGGTCAACTGAATCGGATTTCTAAAAGAAAGATTTTTGAAATGTATAATTTTAAACACGAAGGGAAAACTATATTAATAACATCTCCTCAACAAACACTAAATTAAAAATGAACAAATTTCATCAATATTTTTTCCTACATTCTTGCAAAAGTTTTTGTTCGGTAGAAACAAGATGGAATACTACAAAAGCATCAACTAAAATAGTTTTTTTTTTTTAAAATTAACTATGACCTCTCCTTTTTTTTTCTTCCTTCTCACATTGAATATTTACTTAAATCTTTACTAATGCCAATGTGGTTAACAATAGCATTCCTTATTGCATCTGTGTGCATTGAAACCCCTTTATCCTCAAACCCTGACACATAATTTTTAACTTCTTTTCGTATCATATCTTGCAAAACTACATAAAATTCTGGGCTAAATAACTGTTCCTCCATACTTGAAGGACCAAAACTGCAATTCTGATGCATAAAAATCGGAACTGAAGATGGAGCCGTTTCAACTACTTGCTGAATTCGGGTGACCCGATTCGAATTCTTACAAGATACGGATCCGGGTAAAGAGAGACTCAGAGATGTTGGCGGGTCGGGTATTGATGAAACAGTTTCAATCTGTTGAGCTGAAGGAGGCAAAATCCCACCGGGTCGATAAACATTCAAATGAGGCAACACAGAAAAACCCGAATCACTCAAATAGGATCCAGATGGACTACCCTGACCCGACCCGGTACTAAATGCTCTCTTTAACGGCGGTTGAGGAGATTCGAACGTCAAATCTTCCGATTTCGAAGGGCACTTGCGTTTAAGCGTGGAATTCCAGTGATTCTTAATTGCGTTATCGGTTCGACCCGATAACAAACGGGCTATCGTAGCCCATTTGTTACCGAATTTCTCATGGGCTTTGATAATTGTTTCATCTTCTTTATGAGTAAAAGGCCTGTGCTCCACTTGAGGAGAAAGCTGATTACACCACCGGAGCCTACACGATTTTCCGGATCGACCCGGAATCGATTTACCAATAATCGACCAGTTTCTCGCCCCATGTTCCTCTAAAAGCTTCTGTAATAGCCCGTCCTCTTCCGGACTCCATGGACCCTTGACCCGACCCATTTCCATTGAACGGTTCACAAAACTAGCAGTGGAAGATGCCGGGGACGGAGAGTAGCGTTTACTTGGTAAAGACTTGTGGGTAGAGGGGTATATATAGTGCGAGTTTTGGGGGGTGGGGGACCGGTTAATAGGCAATTACTAATATACAGCTGGAATGGACACGCGTCAAATGATGTGTGCGATTAATGTGGACAACTGTATGTATGTATCACACTGCTAAAATCTCGGGAATTTAGTTTTTAATTCAGTTGTAGTCGTAGACTCGTCGTGAAAAACAAAATTACAGTACTAGAGTTCACACTAAATTAATGAACGAGATTACGGGGTTTTAAAAGCAGTTATTAGTAGTATTTAAGTATGACTAGCAGTTATTACAGGGAAAAACTTAACTGTATTCATATTAAATTAATAAATTATATTGTAAACGTTACGTATTTGATGTTAGTTCATAAACATAGGTTCAATTAATAAGTGTAATAATTGATTGTTGGGACGTGCACTTATGTGTTTGGTAATCTAATGTGATGGTAATAGAAGGCTCAATTCGATGACACCCGTAAAGCTAGCGGCCCTCTAACCCTTATATAAACGCACATCAAGATTATACTGATATTTCACACGATATATATTGTGTAATAGTCATTTATTCAATTCTACTTAAACTTTTCTGGTTTACCTCAATATTTTCCACCAACGGTTGATGAGCAGTTTTTGAATATTAAACGTAACTTTTCAAAAGGTAATTTTAATGTAAATTGACATTGATATATTATGAAAGGATAATATAGAAGAAGGTTGAACTTTTTGTCAATCCGCAATATGCTCTAACAATATATACAATCATCCTTGCTAATCGTAATATTATGTTTGGTTTTGGTTTAGCATGTTTAATACAGTTATAGTATTTAAGTATGACTAGTAGTTGTTCTAGGGGAAAACTTAAACGTACTCACATGAAACTAATGAATACAAAAGATGTGTTCTTAAGTACACTTATAGTATGACTAATAGTTGTTATAGGGAAAAACTTAATTGTGTTCCTTAGATAAAAATAATTTTATTTCTTGTAAGGTTACAAGTAGTACTCCGAATTGTCAATCTTGTTCATTTAGGAAAAATTGTTCGATTGCCGTTTGTAGACTCTAATTCTCATACTTTAATGTAATTTGATATTATTCATAGCGATTTAAAGTTTTTTCCACTTTCTTAAAATTTAGAGCATTCATTAGAACCCAATTCGAACGGAAAATAAAAAATATTCAATGTGATAATGACAAATAATATGATAATGGGGTATTTCGGGAGTTTTGTGCTAATAATGTGATCAATTTTCATTTTTATTGTCCTCATACGTCTTCACAAAATGGAAAAGCCGAACGCAAAATTCGTACCATTAATAACATTATCCGAACTTTATTGATTCATGCTTCCGTACCCCCTCCTTTTGGCATCATTGCCATGCTCTACAAATGACTACCTATCTTCTTAACATTCTTCCTACCAAAGGTTTTTCATATTCGTCCCCTCTTCAAATTTTATATAATAAGACTCATTTGTATTCACATCTTAGGGTCTTTGGGTGCTTATGTTATCCTTTGTTTTCATCCACCACAATTAACAAACTTCAGACTCGTTCTACCCCTTATGTGTTTTTGGGTTATTCGTCTATCATGGTTACAAATATTTTGATTTATCGTCTAATAAAATGATCATTAGTCGCCATGTTATTTTTGATGAGTCCCAATTTCCATTTACTAAAGTGAGTAGTCCTGTGCCTAGTTCGTATATTTTTTTGGATGACAATGTCTCCCTGTATATTATCCACCATTTTTCGGACATGTCCCGCACCCCAAATCCGCCACCGGGCCCACTGCCCGTTGGCCCAACTGTTTCATCACCGCCTCTTTGTTCCACCATCGTGTCCAATCCGATTCTTGGGCCAGTGACGGTAATTAGGCCAGTTACCCAGCCCATTACCGCCACTGTTCCAGTCACAGGATCCTCCAGTTCTCGTGTTAATCCAGCAGGCCCACTGCCTGCTGGCCATTCCGTCACGTTCCCGATGTTTCCCAAAATCCGCCCAATTCTTCCCCGAGTCATTGACCGGTCACCGTAGTCAACGGGGTATTTTTTAAAAAAAAAAGATATTTTAATTTATATTATAATATTCTTAAGTCCCCTCTACCCCGTAACCCAGTGTCTGTTTTAAATAACCCGAATTGGAAAATTGCTATGACCGACGAATATAATGCTCTTATTGATAATAAGACGTGGGAGTTGGTTCCCCGTTCATCGGGTGTTAATATTTTTCGGTCTATGTGGATTTTTGCTCATAAGGACAATGCTGATGGATCTTTTGCGAGGCATAAGACTCGTCTTGTAGGTGATGGTAAGACTCAACAGATGAGTGTCAATTGTGGTGAGACATTTAGTCTGGTGGTCAAGCCAGCTACCATTCGCACTGTGCTCAGCTTAGCTCTTTCCAAAGCATGTCCCATTCATCAGTTAGATGTAAAAAATGTTTTCTTACATGATCTCAAGGAGACAGTCTATATGTATCAGCCATTGGGGTTTATGGATCCCAAATATCCTCATCATGTCTGTTTATTGAAGAAGTTCTTATATGGGCTTAAATAGTCCCCACGGGCTTGGTATAAGAGGTTTGCAGACTATGTTTTGACTATTGGGTTCTCTCACAGCAGGTTTGATAATTCATTGTTCATATATCGTTGTGGTTCCTCCTTGGCTTATATACTATTATATGTGGATGATATTATCTTGACTGCCTCTTCTGATGCATTACGCCAGTCTATCATGACAATGCTCAGTTCTGAGTTTGCTATGAAAGATTTGGGGCCCTTGAGTTACTTTTTTGGGATTGCTGTCACTTGTCATGCATGTGATTTGTTCTTATCCCAACGAAAGTATGCAACTGAGATTATTGAGCGATCTGGTATGTCATCCTGTAAGTCCACTTCCACTTCAGTTGATACTAAATCCAAATTGGGTGCTGCGGCTGTCTCACCTTATGAGGATCCGACCTGCTATCGCAGTCTTGCAGGGGCCCTTCAGTATCTTACGTTCACTAGACCAGATATTACGTATGCCGTACAATATGTATGCTTGTTTATGCATAATCCTAGGGTTGAACACATGAATGCGCTCAAACGCATTATTCGGTACATCCGGGGAACACTTGACTATGGCTTAAAACGACAATCTTGATGAATTAAGATTTTGGTTTGTGATCCGGACATATTATTACATTTTGTTACTTGCCAATTTTCCATTTTTATACCTTATTAGATTATAACTGCAATAGGTTTTTAAATTTAATACATGATATTACAAAATATTTTAGATCCATTTAGTTAGAATATGATGGTCTTATAGTGTCAAACTGTCAGTGCAAATACTATAAATTAAAAGTCAAGATAATTCTACAGAAATATTTACCAGTGCGATTGTCAAGGAAAAGTTGGATCTCAGAGCCAGCATTGAAGTACTTCTAATGGAGGAGATATATTCCGTAAATGAAAGATATGGCGATATGCCTACAATGGGTTCTTTGAAAGAGTCTATTGGTGTGGAATTAGTACTCAAGAATGATAGGTAGGACTGTGATTCCAACATTTTGATTCTTTATGCATTTGCACTTTTTCGTGGCTTCTTAATTTAGTGTGCTTTGCTTGGGTTCTTCTTCGCTCACAACATGCCAAAGAAGTGTCCTGTTATTTATTAAAATGGTACTGGTGAGGTTTCAGATAAGCTTGGTGTTGCTGCACTTTCAACAGTAGCAGACACTGCCGCGGCTATTGATTCTACGGGAAGAAGTAAACTAGAGGTAATAAATGTGCTAAGCTCCTGATTTCATTATTTATTTTCTTAGTGTTCTTCAAAAACAGATTCTGATTTATTAGCATGTTCCAAATGTTCTTTTTACTTTACCATTGGTCGAGGAATGGATTGGTGGTTTGCTTATATGGATTTGGACAACCCTCCCCTCATGAGTTAACTTTTGGGGTTGAGTTAGGTTCGGTGTCATATTTTTACATGGTATCAGAGCTAAATTCATTCTCGTTTGGACTCCAGGTCCACACTCCAACTGGCCCTGGACGTGAAGGGGGTGTTAGAGTGGGTTAAAGTCCCACATTAATTGAGAAATGAATTGGTGGTTTGCTTATATGGACTTGGACAATCCTCCCCTCCTGAACTAGATTTTGTAGTTGAGTCAGCCTTGGATGTCATATCTTTACAACCACATTATTGGTATACAAGTTTTAACCTTTAGGCTTATGGTATAGTGCTAACTTGAAATTTGACATTCTGAAAATGCATGTTTGTAGGAAGGAAGGCGCTTAACTTGGAGGAAGAGAATGATGATAGCTAATGGAGTTGCTAAAGGTAGATTTTCTGTGCAACTTGGCTGATCAATATAAGGTGAGGAGACAACTTCAATACATATTTGTCTCGCCCCGCATGACAGAGAAAGTTTTTCCTCTTCTGGTGACTATTGGTCCCACAATCCAGTCAATTGGACTTGGCTCTGGAGCTAAGCCTGATGTCTTTTCTTACTGACACAGGATTTCTCAGAGACACCACCTGCTCAAGAACTAATTGCAAGGTATCTACATGATGTTGAATGGAAGTTCAGGCATATTTTTAAGACAAACTTAGCTGTTCTTTCCTTATTTCTTTCTGTAGCTTTACATTATTTAGAGTATCTGTTGGGAGTTTTGCTCTATGGTACTTTATAAAGCAGTACGGGAAGTATTTAACTATTACAAGTATTCGAAAGGATAAATAAAGATTACAATAATTTAACATGGAATCTGAAATTACAATCGTTACACAAGTAAAAACTGGAAATTCCAGTTTTGTAGAAGACGGAAAAATGTAAAATGTTTTTGCTGAGTCGAGTGTAGCACTCTGTCCTTAAGACAATATTGCCCCGTATGTATCCTTTATACGTCCCGGACAATTTGTCTCCCAAGATAAAACAGCAATGGAACCCTTGAGCAAAGGAAACTCAAGAGCTACCGTGAAGAATATTGAGTAACGAAATGATGCTTGGAAGTTGTAGGAAGAAAACTATTTCGGTTGTGTATTTTCGTGCAATCGTTTTTACGCATCCGTTTATGTATTTTCGTGCATATGTCTTTGTGCTCAACAATGGTGTAATGTGGTGTTTATATAGGAGAGGGAGGGGTGTTTAATGCTGAAAACGCCTCCATAATAGCCAAATAATGGCCATTATGGAGGTAGTAAAGTCACCAACATAAATGGGAGAAAGACCAACTGTTTTGGCCATTATAGGAGGAGTAATTCAGCCAAAATAAATGGCTGAATTGAGTGCTTGGCATTTCTGTTTTTGACCGTCGAAATTCTGATTTTCTGGAAACTTCGGGGACCAAACTCGTACATCTTGAAACTTCGGGGACCAAACGCACATCCGAAAGAATTCTGTCCAAACTCGTATATTTGAAACTTCGGGATCAAACTGTACTTCTGGCAAAGTTTTCTTGCCCAAAAGATAATATCAGAAGACCCACAGCCCGTGACCCGTGAACCCGAGAACCCGGAACTCGGAACCGGAACCGGAACCGGACCGGACGGGACGGGCGGGCGGCGGCGGCGCGCGTGTGGTCTTTCCTCGAACCGAAGCACATCTAGGTCCTCCCCAAACCAATTTCGAATCTTATATACACAACAATTCTTTCTTCCTCTACCGATGAGGGAGAATTACACACAATACCACACTTTCCATGCTTCAAACACCTTACTTCGTGAACCAATATCTCTTTCATTTCTCAATGAAATTTGACGATTCTTGGCCCTACGGTTATCTACGTACTTAGTAGATCATGCATGTGTGAAGAACCGGATTCTCCAACATACGTTACACTAGTGTTTAAGTCGTTAAAGTTGGTCGGTCGCAACTCCCGCCAAAGGCAAATTTCCAACAATCCCCTCTTGAAAGAGATTTTGGCGCACTCACATGGTGTCTTTTCATTTCCAAAGAATATTTCGGCGGACCGATGTTGCATAAGGAGAGGTAGCCTCGGCTTTGAACCTTCCATAGTTGAATACCATCGGACTTACTTACTTGCGCGGTGAACGTGATGTCTTGAACCGTCAGTGTTTAGTGTAAGCCGAGACAACGGTACCAACACAACAAATTCCCTTACTTTCTTCTTCGTAATGTTTTGTCCGTTTTGGCCATGGACAACGTCTTGGATTCTTAAGTGCGTTCAATTTGAGGCGGCCGTCCTCGCACTTAAATAGGTGGTCTCCTACAAGGTATCCTGCTATACCCCACTTCACAAGTGTTAGGAACCATTAAAAGTTTCCCAAAGACCTAACCTCAACCGTTGAGGATCATTACGAGTTTTGAAAACTTAACCTTTACCCATACTCGCGATAGCACTTAACGTCTATCGCGGGAACGGCTTTGGATTTGGTGTTTCTTTTCGAAATCACTATCCGAAGTGCTCATGCTTCGACCGAAGCGATCAACCGAACCTTTACAACTTAGTTTTCCCATTGAACCAAATTACCGGGATCTCCGGTTCGTAAGGTTGGGTTTCCACCGTATTGGTTCGTATATTTTGGGTTTTAAGCCCATTCCCCTAGACAGGCGAAACACTTGATCTCCGGGTAGTCCCTTAGTTAGTAAATAAGGAAGTGACACCCGTGATGATCAACCGCCATACGGTCTTATGTCTCCGACGGATCGTGACAGATATGTCCGACGCCGTCATCCGTGTCCTTCCTAAAGCCGACCGGCTAGCCACGGTGTAGAACTGCCGAAGGCACGGGTTTCTCCCAATAAGGGACGCCCTCTAATGAGTCGTGAAGTTACTCAACTTCTTTCATGCTTTGTATAAAGCGATAAACTCCGATACCATCATGAATCGGTCGATGCAAGTTTGCTTAGAGGATTTTCCAAGACCCACCATACACATTTACTTGTGACTTTGGTGTTCTTCGATCCGATATCCGCTTTGCATCACCGTGTTCTCTCGTAACCGCTGGACATCCGAATACTATAATCCGTAGATAAGCGAATAATTCGGATATCGTCATATCCGACTTAACGCCTTCTATTGATCATGTATTAAGATCATCGGTGAACCTTAGTTCAACCGATCTGTTTGTTGGACGATACCGGTCGGTTGTAGTGTGTACAATACATTGAACTACACGTGACCCGAGCATATCGCTCCTTGTCTATGGGTGCACCATGATTCCAATCGGTTCTATGATTCATATCTATTGGTGGCTTCAACGAGACTGTCAACTATCGACCGGTCCGTTAGATGTCTTAGAAATCCAATTCCTAAGATGTCATCTGTGATACTCATATCTTTCATATCGAGACTTTGTTTCAATATGATTTTCACTCTAAGACCGTTGGTTTTCCAACTGTTGGCTTTCTAACTTCGAGTCAATGTTTTTGTGATCGATTCATTGTTTCTGTTTTATCCGAGACTTTCAGGACCAAAATGTTAACATTTCGGGGACCAAAATGAAAGTTCGGAAGAAGCCCAACAGTTCGAAGAACCAATTCGATCCTCTTCTTCCAACTCTCCCGTTTGGAAGGTCATTTCAACACCCATGCCATGTAAGATTACAATGGCCCCGGATGTGAAGCTACTCACATGGGAGCACTTTTTACAACCCAAAGGTTCTTTTCCCGGAGGAAGATTAACTATTACACGAGTATGGTTCTATATATGGAATCTATTTCTCTCTTTAGCTTCTTTCCAAAGCAGCGCTTTTGGAGATGACAATTATTTGTTAATTGTTCATGGTTCATTATTAACCATACAAGCTAGAAGGACTCGAACAAGTCTTTGTCCCCTTCTTTGCTCCGTCTCGGTTCAACATCTAGAATTCCTGAGTTCTGTAGATCTGGAGTATTAAGTTCCGGATAGCCAGCAACTTTCGAGTCCTGTAGATACGGAACGTCTAGTTCGGGACAGTCAGGCCCTCGCGGGTTCTTGTTAACCTTGAGCAATTACTCCTTTTTCCTATTTCAAGGAAAGTTATCTTCAATGAATTCAGCATTCTTTGACGCCAAGAGGCGATCAACACTACTGTTATTTGCGGATCCAGTGAATATGCAATCTACAGTCTTAGGTCGAACTTGACCTGTTTCGGTAGCCCATCTTTTACCAAGCTACCCCACATAATTTGGGCGTACGACTTCGCGCTTGGCTAACACGGTTGGACTGAAGTGAGAAATGAACAGTCGTTTAATGAACGATGCTTCACATTCTCCCCCTCTATTGCTACGAATTTTGCAATCCATAGGCATAGTTGATTTTCAACTTCAGCTTTGTAGCGCTTATCCGCTTCAACAACTTCATCTTTGCTTTTCAACAAACAAAGGATTCCATACGTTGTACCATCATCAATGAAGATCACAACGTACTTGTCTCCCCCCTCTATTTTGTATAAACTTCAAATCACCCAATTAGGTGTGACTAAGTTCTAGAGGAGCGGTGCTTCTTTCGCTATTCCCTTGACGGAATTTGGAAAGGTGATTTTGCCTCTTCATCTACCTCACATTTATTTTGAGGGTTTATGTCGACAGTATACAACAATCTCAACATCGTTAGCTTTTGAATGACTTGTTATTTAACGTGTCTTAATCTATGATGTCATAGATGCACGGATTACAATATATCATTCATTTGGCTATAGACATATTGTACCACTCTTAGTTATTACGGACCTGTTGGACTAGTCTCAAATCAGATTTGACCAACAACGTCCTTTAACCAAGTTAGGAACATGTATCACCTCTTTTAGAGTGATCTCATTCCTTGAAGTCCTATTGAGGACAACCTCTCCAGCCCCTTCTACTTTAGAGGTGGCGTTGCTTCACATGAACAACCTCTTGCCCGTGGTTAGGGCGTAACCGGATCATTTGTGATCTAGATACTCGGCCTACTCCGGTTGCTTTGCGGACCGAGTGTCCAATTTCTTTCTTGCCTTTCTTTAGGCCTTCGGATCATTCGGGACACGGAAACTCGGCCCACCTTACTAGGTGTCCATTACTTTTCCTATGAAATGAATTTTGGCCCCACTCCGCCGCCCGCAGGCTTTATATGACTAAGTGTCAAATATCATCATATCAAAGGAATTTTGGCCCACTCCAGTCACCGGAGGCTTTGTATGACCGAGTGTCCAATATCATCCTATCAAAGGAATTTTGGCCCACTCTAGTCGCCGGAGGCTTTGTATGACCGAGTGTCCAATATCATCCTATGAAGGATCTTCTGTCAAATAATATGACAGGCTCAACGTCATTAACTTTTAGACTCCTTTCGTTAAGATTGGTGCCCAGATAATTCTTGGCGCTTACTTAAGAGTGGTAACAGTTTTCGCACAGTCAGTGGATCTTACTCCCTCGTATGTGCGAACATACTTTACACACTTTAGTAATTACACTTAAAAGAACGGATCTTCTTAAGTCGTTTACAAAATCTAATCTTTAAACGGAAAAGAAGATGAGATTAAACTTCTAATTTTAAAGCGTAAGGAATATAAATTATTTTCATATTCCTCCTTACTTTAATCCATTTTTAATCAGACATCATTTAATCTTTATTCTTGACAAGTAAGAAAAACTACTTATCCCAATTTCGGATTCAGGCTCACTTCAGTCACTTCATCAGACTGAGTGTCCATTTCCTTCTCACCATTATTCGGATCTTTTGTCCGGGATAGATACGGCCTTCTGTCGCAAGATAGAAGTACATCTTCGATCTTCTCCTCTTGTCCCGCCTTGACATCCTCGGGCTCTCGAGAGCGCTTGTTTCCACCGAGTCTTGGTAGCGGTGACACCATGAACACGTTCATCATCATCACTCTCTTCTACCGTAAAACCATTGCCATATCCAGATTTGGTCACACAACTTTTGACCGACATCTTTCGAACACTAATAGTAATACTATACAAATATTGTCTTAAGTTGTTGGGAGTTTTGCTCTATGGTACTTTATAAAGCAAGACGGAAGTATTTAACTATTACAAGTATTCGAAAGGATAAATAAAGATTTCAATAATTCAACATGGAATCTGAAATTACAATCGTTACACAAGTAAAAACTGGAAATTCCAGTTTTGTAGAAACGGAAAAATGTAAAATGTTTTTGCCGAGTCGAGTGTAGCACTCATCCTTAAGACAATATTGCCCCGTATGTATCCTTTATACGTCCTGGACAATTTGTCTCCCAAGATAAAACAGCAATGGAACCCTTGAGCAAAGGAAATTCAAGAGCTACCGTGAAGAATATTGAGTAACGAAATGATGCTTGGAAGTTGTAGGAAGAAAACTATTTCGGTTGTGTATTTTTGTGCCTTTGTTTTTCTGCATCCGTTTATGTATTTTCGTGCATATGTCTTTGTGCTCAACAATGGTGTAATGGGGTGTTTATATAGGAGAGGGATGGGCTGTTTACTGCCTGAAAACTGCCTCCATATTAGCCAAATAATGGCCATTATGGAGGTAGTAAAGTCACCAACATAAATGGGAGAAAGACCAACTGTTTTGGCCATTATAGGAGGAGTAATTCAGCCAAAATAAATGGCTGAATTGAGTGCTTGGTATTTCTGTTTTTGACCGTCGAAATTCTGATTTTCTGGAAACTTCAGGGACCAAACTGCACACGGGACGGGCGGGCGGCGGCGCGCGTGTGGTCTTTCCTCGAACCGAAGCACATCTAGGTCCTCCCTCCTTTAAACACATGGGATACCCCTTGGGGTCCTAAACCCCAAACCAATTTCGAATCTTATATACACAACAATTCTTTCTTCCTCTACCGATGAGGGAGAATTACACACAATACCACACTTTCCATGCTTCAAACACCTTACTTCGTGAATCAATATCTCTTTCATTTCTCAATGAAATTTGACGATTCTTGGCCCTACGGTTATCTACGTACTTAGTAGATCATGCATGTGTGAAGAACCGGATTCTCCAACATACGTTACACTAGTGTTTAAGCCGTTAAAGTTGGTCGGTCGCAACTCCCGCCAAAGGCAAATTTCCAACAGTATCTAGAGATATAATCTAAAAGCTGGTGGGTGTTTTAATTTTTGGAGCAAAAGTTAAAAACTGTCATGGATTGGGCATTTGCTTTCATCTGTCTCTGTTGCAATATCCTATTAAATCATCAGATTTGTTAATTTTTGTAGGGTTGTACTGTTGTTTTTCAGTTCATGCATCCCTATCTTGTTATATTATTATTAAAACAAGTAATGTGTCAGTGTCATATGTCCGTGTGTGTGCATCTTATTATTCATTTGAGTGAGCAACAATGGTGAGAAAAAGAACTAGCAGAGAAGTATTATATAGTTTTAGTAATTTTTAACCATTGATTTAAATGGATTGTAAATTCATAAGCTTTGCAAAACTAAATCAGTATTTGAAGTCAATTGGAAGTGTAAAATACTATGTTCATCCATAAAAATATTTCTGCAGTTTATTGCTCTAAGGTTTTCCTTCTTCCATTGTTCAAGGAATTGTCGAAAAATAAATGAAGAAAATTTATAGCTTTCTTTTTTTGCTCATAGTATATCATGAGATCTTCAAACAAAGTGCATATAAAACACTAAGTTTTTGTTTGAAGTCGAAGATGAGAAATCTTTTGAAGGACAGACCAAATTATAGACTTTGTTCAGAATAAAGAGAAGAAACTAGAAAAAGTGAAACATAAATAAGCTTTGGCTTATCAAACACGTTGGGACTATAAATAATGATCATACGTGTGCTGGGACAAAGTGAAAAAGTTGGATTCAGTGATAAGCTTTGGAGATTTAGACTTTGTTAAGATACTTTCTGCATTACTGTATCTCTTATCCGTGAAAAAAGTTGAGACATATTTAGGCAGAAAGCTATTTAAGATTCATTTTACCAACAAAATCATATTTGTACTTGGCATAAAGTGAAAAAAATCAGATTTAGTGATAGGTTGTTTATTTTATAATGAAGGGAGATGTGTGTTTTTTTAACTGTACATGCTTGTAGTGAGCTTATATCCACATTCATATGTGCTATTTCAACTCAATAATTTTATCCATTCAATCAACATAGATGCTGATCTGATCACTATTGAGAAATCACGAACCAATGGGAAGCTCCTCTCAGTGTGAAATATGAAGCTTCATTAACCCAAGTGTCTTGGAGTACTCGACATCAAACATCTTGCAGCGATCGACGTGAAATAGTGAGCAGACCTCTCTATGGTGTTGCACGCTAAGTTTCTTCTTCCGTTTTGGTTGCTTCTCTAGGATCGACTTGCCATCATTAATCTTTTAAAGAGGAACTGAAGACTCTGTGTCCATAAATAAAGAGATCAGCTAAGGTCTGTTAATTTTACTTTCAGCTCTCCTTTATCGAATTGTTTGTGAAAACTAAAATGAAAAATGAATGTAGAACTTCTACACATGTTCTTATTATTCTTATTTTGGATATTGTGCTTGCAAGACCGTAATATGAGTGTTGTTTACAGATAAAAAAAAACTTCATAACCTATTTATTCTTATGCTACCTTTCTAGATGTAATCCTTACTGTTATGATTTCTGTTGTCGTTAAGGTTGTGCTTGTATGTTTTCATGCTACCTAGCTCTGTTGAGGTGCTCGGGTTAAGGGTCAAGTTGGTAATTTTTCTTACATCTCCCCCTCCTGAAGCCCAGTTGGGAAAAAACGACATTTGAAGTCCACTTCCTTGAACAATATTCTAGAGAAAATTAAGTGAAAAATGTTTTAATTTCAACTGGCCGGCGTCGGTGTTGTTTGTCTCGGGAGTTTCAACTGCTAACGCCTTTTGATTGTGTTTGTCCTGCTTGGCACGTCGGATTTCTTCTAAAAGTAATTGTGAACGGGCCCTGTTGAAGCTCGTTAATGGGTCGACTTGTTGAATTATAGTCGCTAGAGTATCGTATTCGCCCTTTGGTAAGCCAGAAACTAGTTGTAGGACCATTTTTGTTTCGGAAATTGGTGTCCCCACATTGGATAATTGGTCCGCAACAAGTTTCAATTGTTTACAATATTCAGACATGTTGGCAAAATTCTCGAGACGTGTATTGTTGAATTGTTCCTCCAAATACACGGCACGTGTATGCTTGTTATCCTGAAATATCTCCTCCAAAAGTATTCATAACTCACGAGCCGAGGCACTGATTTTCATAATCGTATGAAGCAAGTCTTTAGAGATGGTGACATAAATCCACTATTTGACGATAGCGTCAAAACGATGCCACGTCGATAGGGCGAGGGAAAGAGTCGTAAATATGATCAAGCACATTATACGCACATGCGTGAATACGAAATAGTTCAACCCACTATGAATATTGACCATCTTCTTGATCAAGAACTAAGGGAATGAAATTCTTGAAATTCGTGACGGCGAACGCCGGATGGAAAGAAGAGGTGGAGGAGGGAGCGGGGGTTGTCTATGACGACTGTGGAGGAGGCAGAAGCCTTAGGAGAGATGGGAGTAGACATGAAAGTCTCAAAAAAGGGACAAGGAAAAACGGAAAAAAAAACTGGGGTTGCCGTCGGCCGAAGTGAGGGGGGGGGGGGGGTCGCGGCGGCAAGCAAGAAGAGACGGGTTTATGTGTTTTTATGGTTTGACTCTAATATCATGTAAAATTGTATTAATCTCATTTGAAAAATATTTTTCATTAATACAAATATATAGTGTGTACAATGTTAAATCCCAATTGCATAAGGATCCTATATTTACTATAATTATACACTATTATTAATTACAAAATATATGACGAATATATGGTAATATTCGCTAATAGAATATATTAGTTATGACTTGTAATAGTTATCTAACTTCGTATGTTTGGTCTTCTTTTTTGCAGTAAATATCCGAATGAACCACTTGCTGTGAACTATAGCTGCTACCAGAATCCAGATTTTATCCACTTTTAGAATCACCTCTTGTATTGGTTAGACCACCAACATGGGCAATCTCACGACTTTATCTTTCTAGCAAGTTCCTTAGTGTAGTGGTATAATATTAAGCATATAATGTTAAGATTTAACCTGAAGGTGCTGCTAATATTGTGAAATGCCCGTGATGAGCACGGGCACGGGCCATCTAGTTGTACTATAAAAAAACGACGTGGTGGCACTATAAAAAGAAAAATATTTGCCAACAACATTTTTGTTGCAATATGTTATTGCCAAAAGTACTTTTCACAGCAACAAAAATTGTTGCATGCCGTCGCAATAACCTTCGATGCGAAAAATTTTCGCAATAAAAAGTTTTTTTTTGTTGTCATTTACATTTTTCAGGAACAATATATTAAATTTTTTAGCAACAATATATTTATTATTGTTAAAGTTTTTTTGTCAATTTTATAATTTCTTGTATTGCGAATCCGCTAATATACTATTCTCAACTGCATGCAGCCATGCACCTTTATCGTACTAGCATAACTCAAACGTAACCTATAAAAATAGTTCAAACTTGAATTCTTTAAGACTTAATAAAGTGAATATAGATGATTCATGTACTCGATCACAACTAATAGACAGTTAATTGTTGTAGACTTAATTTCAACTTTAGCAATTAAAACATATCGCTTTTTATACGACTCAAGAAAATAATGATGGAGATTAAAATATGAGTATTAGAATATTTAATTTAATTTGAAATTGAACAAAAATTCCTTGAAATAATTTTTAAATACACAGTTAAATTACAAAAAAAATACTGTACATCATAATTTCGATTCATAATAACCGGTACTTAGAAATTGTAATTAAGAAATAAAGAAAATCAATTATGACACAAAACTACTTAAGTGTGATATAAACTATGAAGGAGAGTAGTGAACACTTTTTGCTTCCTTTTCGTTTCTTAAATGCGAAGAAAAATAAATTGGCCCAAGGAAAGAAAATATATTGCTCACATTTTCATATGTACCTAACTCGTTGAGTACGTAATACACTTATAGATTTTAGAACTTTAGATGTATAAAGGTAGAGATTATTCTCTTCAAATTTTGAGAATTGTGCGTACCGCAATAAAGTGGAACAATTTACGTCGTTCATAGTATATTTATAACACCCTGCCAACTGGTTGTTTAGAAAACAAATTCATGTTAAATTCATATTATATGAAGGCTTCAGCTTAAAGTTAATCCTCTTAAGAGTAGTCTTTTTCTTCTTCAATTTCTCCCCCTTCTACCCCAATTCTATAGGTCATAAGGCTAATGTTTAGCTTACTATGGTAATGTTAATTAGAATTATCCTCGTATGCGTTAGAGGCGGAATTAGAATTTGAAAGCTTTATGAATTCTAAATTCTAACATTTTTAAGTTTATGGGTTTAAAATTAATAATCTATACATATTCAATTGATCTTTAAGATAAATACTAGATTTGAATCAAAGTTACTAGGTTCGGTCGAACCTATAGCCGACACTCTAGCTCTGCCTGACTCGGCAATGGCGTCTAATAAATTTAAAAGATCCAATGTAAGAATTTGATGAACTGAAATCTTTTCTACTTCAAGGTGAGGTTAGAAGTTGGTAACCACCCCCACCCCCTCAACCTCTAAAGAATTTTGATACGTTGGTAAGCTATAACCAATGTAAAGTAGACCATGAACAAATGAGGGCATTTCGTCTAATGGTATGGTTCTTGCTTTTGGTGTTAGAGGTCCCGAGTTCAATTCTTGAAATGCCTCGTTATTTAGATGTTAACTTGTTAACAAAAGTGACATGCATGCATAAAGAGGGGTAGGATGAATAGGATTCCTCCAATTTTAATTAGAGTTCTGGGCATAGAAAAAATCATTTTAGAGAGAGTTTCTTCCTTAAATGGATCTTACACGGCACCGACCTAACACCGGATAGAAAGCACAAAAAAAAGACATGCAGAAGTGTGCGTTTTGCCTCCCGTGGGATAATTGTATTTCACAATTTCGATGAAATATTATATTTTCTCAATTTCTAAAAGGAAATTACTTTGTCTTTGAATATATATGTACTTCCTTAGTTTAAAAAACAAATAATTGTATTTCACAATTTCGATGAAATATTATCTTTTCTCAGTTTCTAAAAGGGAATTACTTTGTCTTTGAATATATATGTACTTCCTTAGTATAAAAACAAAAACAGCCTCTTGCAAATTGCATGAAAGGGATCTCTCTTTTCATTAGTTTATACACACGGAAGTCAAATAAGTGGGTGGTTACAACTAGCAAAGAGTCCAAGTGGGATTAATTATTTTAAGATTAATATAATTGATAATTAAGAGATGAAAAGAATAGCTAGAAACGAAATGGATACGTACGTCGCAATCTTAGGTTTAATTATTAGGGTGAGGAAGCTTCTATAGTTAGTTGTTCGTCAGTTGTTGTTGGATCGGATTAAAATAAAAAAATATATGTTGATTTGGATGGGTAGGTTTGACCCAAATAGATTGGGGGAGAAGTGTGCCCAAAACAACCTGACATAGTTCACGTGTTTCATTTATAAATTGAAGTACAAAAATAGGGAACAATGACTTCTCAATGTGGTAGTCGGGTTCACTACATAATGCAACCTAAATAGTAATTGGTTCCAATAATAGTGTAAGAAACTTTTAGAATAATAGCAGTAAATTTGAACCTTTAATAGTAGGTAAGCTATCATATTTAATAGATTAACACAATTCCTGCATCCGTTACATTCTAATTTGACTGAGAATAAAGTTTACGAATATAAAAAGGATGTTTATATATTATGATCTCAAATTAAAGATGTGTATAATGTAATACTCTTTGAATCATGTGATCTTAAACATGCAATGCGGAAAGTTGAAACAAAAGAATTATTAAATATAAAAAAAGAGACATTATATTCTTTTTTAACCAAACAAAACGGAAAGTAAGACACATAAATAGAAATGAAGGGAGTAACAATTATTAAGACATTTCCTTGAATACAAAAGACCTCATAATATATTTTTCTTATATTGATAGTGCATATAATTGAAATTCAAAGGTAAGACTGTGTACAACAGACCCTTGTGGTCTGGTCCTTTCCTGGACCCCGCGCATAGCGAGAGCTTAGTACACCAGGTTGTCCCTTTTAATATTAATAATGTCAAATCTCTTAAATATATTTTAAATATATATCACAGGCAAAAATTTAAAAACATAATATTTAAAAGTATATAAATAGAAATCCATACCCTAGAGATTGAGTCGTTTTAATTTATACTCTAATGTGAAGGAAGAATGACTAAGTAGTAAAGCGCTCAAACTCAAACTCAAACTCAAACTCCCTTAAATTGTATATTTTAAATAAAAATAATTGCATTTTCAATCTTTATTTTCTAAATCCGAACTGAACTAAAAACCCAATTTTTTTAATTTCTCAATCCTAAAACTAAATAACTAATCAAAATTAAAATTCGGTTTGATTTTTTTGTTTAATCGGAATAACACACACCCCTAATGGAGGGGAATGATGGATGAGTTGGGGTCTGGGGTGCTTGGGGTTGGAGTTGGGGGATTGTTGGGAGTTGAGGGTGATAATCAACAAAAAATACCGTTTATGAAACTTGTTTTCTTTAGAAGTATTATCCTGATTTTATAAATTTATTTATTGTTGTTAGAAATTCTACAACAATAAATATAGAGCGTTGGTATATCTCTATGAACTCCTTTGGACATCGTATTTATGTAAGAAATAGTATTATCTCGTTGTACATATAATTCAATATGGGTTTGCACGTGAACTTTAATCTGGATTTACAAGTTTGAAAAAAGAATTTGTCAAAGGTTACGATTCCCAAATAACCGATCTCTATTTTTACAAATCAAAAATTGTTATTTTTATATTTTTGAATTTTAAAACAAAAAACATGTTGTAAACTGAACTAAGGCATGGGTAATGTTGAAAGTAAGTCCTCCCCCCCCCCCCCCCCCCCCCCAAAAAAAAAAGATAAAAGAAAATGATTTAACTTATATTTACTGATAGGGTAAAGAAGTCGTCCAAATTATCTGAATAATAGATAGAGAAGGTGCATTTAAGTCATTACGCACATTTTTGAAGAATTTTTACAATCTAAATTTATATAATTTAGCATCCTCGAGATTTAGAATGTGGCTCTCTCCTTGATAGCAAAGAAGCGCTCGTAGCGTCCCACCCCCTTGTAACGCATACCGAGTCCTATTCAACATCTGATTATAATAAAATGAACCTTGAGACCATTGGCTAATATTTGTGGAACCAACATCACATGGCACCTAACCAATCACACCAAATTTTGGATCATTTTTCTAGATTGAATTAGCGAATGACAAGCCAGGACCAATCCCACAAATTGCATAATAATCAATGTCTTGATGAATTGGCTCTTTTGCTGCTTCCCATGTAAGTCTTAGAATTGATGATTTTGACTGACATTCAGATGGAATGTACCAATCAAAAATGTTGTTTACTACTACTCCTCTGCCAGACATGTTGCTTTGTCCTGCTAGAATGATTATGCTTTTGTTTCCATTTGTTGTTGTGTTTGCAGGGCTGACATAAAATGGGTGTGCCAAAAGAATCAAGAAAATATAGGACAGTAACATCTTTTTATTGGGCTGAAACATAGGCAAATGACAGAGTATTTATGTATTGACAAATTGTAGTTGATGTGTCACATGGTAAATTGATAAGAATGTGTTAATGATATAACAAAAAATGGCATCCAAGTCTTGAGAAGACAGATTTGTTGCCAATTTGACAATGGAATGCATATGAAGAAAAATGATCACCAAGTCTTGAGATGACAGCTTGGTTACTACTTGATTAGCAACTTGCCTTTCACAGAGTACTGAGGAATATAGGCAATGTGCAAATTTTGGCAGCGAAAAGTGATCGGTTGCATATATAGGCGAAGTCTGTTTGCATTTAAAATTTATTCAGGCTAACTAAAAAGCGAATACAAGTACATAAAGGCGCTTTCTTGAATTTCTTGGGGTACATTATAACTTCGGAATAACTGGTAAAGTTGCTGTCATGTGACCAGGAGGTCACGGGTTCAAACCGTGAAAACAATCTCTTGCAGAAATGTAAGGTAAGACTGCGTACAATAGACCCTTGTGATCCGGCCCTTCCCCAGACTCCGCGTATAGCGGGAGCTTAGTGCACCCAGCTGCCCTTTTAGAGTATAGATTCGGAAATAAGATGCTTCGGGAAGAGATAGTGGCTAAGGAGAGCGAAATGAGGTGGGAATGTTCTAAGCCATTGTGTAATTAGTTAAGACAGAGTAGAAAGTACGAATTTGATAAAATTTAGTAATTTCGGTCTGTATATGTATTTAGAAATCAATTAAATATGTACATGTGATAAACTTCAGAACCCATGAAATTTAATCCTAGATCCAGCCTCTTAGTCAGTTGATGTCATATATATGGTAAGTTGGAAAGGATGCATATCATAGATTCCAAATATAGTGCAGCTTCATATGGTAAGTTAAGGATTGCAACTGTGGCTTCACATGGTAAGTTGGAGAATATGCATATGATGGTTTTTCCAAGTATGCTGTGGCTTCACATGTTAAAGTTTGTGAGGATGAATATGTATGATGATAAATAGTCTTGAGATAAATATTACTTCCTCCATTCATTTTTAGTTGCTCACTATGGTATATAATTAGCATTGTATACTTATCATAATTGTAGGATTCTTGTACAAGTAGAATAGGGTTTTGAGAGTAGAATAAGAATATGATTTTCCTATTATGGAAATTGTAAATTGTATATATACTATTTCATTAATGAAAATAATCAAAGGAATTATTTCTTTCATGGTATCAGAAGTCTAGGTTAATATTTTTCTTCCCAATTTCTGTCCAAATTGTGCATCGGTTTCCGTGCCAGGCGGAGTCTTCCCTCTTCCTAAATTCTCTTCCAAAATCCCTACATCACGTCTTGCGTTGCTATTATGGCTAAGAACACGTTTCACACTGCCCTTACAGTTTCTGACATCAAGAATCACATCCCTATTATTCTTGAAATAGAAAACGTCCAATACGCGACGCGGGCCGAACTGTTCAAAGTTCATGCACGCTCGCATCAAGTTCTTAATCACATAATCCCCGTGGCTCCTGCGGATACGGAGGTGCCAAAACCCGAGGATGATCCTAAGTTATGGACGACACTTGATGCTACTCGTTCTTCAGTGGATTTACTCCAATATATCTACCGACATGTTGCAGACGATTATTGAACCAGACGCTACTAGGGATGGCAACGGATCGGATCTGGACCGGATCCTACTAGATTCAGATCCAGATCCGTTTTTCATACCTGAATCCAGATCCGGATCCAGATCCGTCGGGTCCATAAAAATCATATCCAAATCCGGATCCATTGGATCCACCGGATCCACGGATCGGATCTGGACCCATATGTAAAAAAAATTGTCTTGCTAAGAATTTTTTTTTGAACTGACAAACGAATTTTACTTAGCTAACAGTTTACTGTGTTACAATTTTGAAATGTTCATATGAGATATTTTGTTCGTTGTCTCGTTTTGATTGTGAGCTATCAATTGAAAATGCTGGACAATGACAATAGTTGTGGAAAATGCTGACTAATATTTCCACAATGCAGAACTTGTATGTGATTGGAATCTTCACAAATAAAGTGAATATAATTTTAACTACTTGTCTATGAAAATGTTAGTCATTCACTAATATAACATTGATTTTATTATCGAAGTTACCTCTTTATTTTTTGGTTTTTGAGTTAACGCAAGGATAAATTAAACTTGTTTTGAAAATTAAACTTGCAAGGATGTGCTAAACAATTTTAAGAAAATACTTATAAAATTACATTATAGGTTATGAATATATTTAATAAAAAATGGATCCACGAGTCGGATCTGGACCGGATACGGATCTCAAATACAAGATCCAGATCCATATCCGATCCGTCAGAAACGGATCCGGGTCCGATCCGGATCCGTCGGGTCCAAATTTTGAAGATCCATATCCTATAAAACGGATATGGATCCACCGGAGCCGGATCGGGTCCAGGATCCATTGCCATCTCTAGACGCTACGACGATGGATGCTTGGAATAGAGTACGTGATATATTCCAAGATAATCAGAATTCTCAGGCTGTTACACTTGAGAAGGAATTCTCACACGTCAATATGGAAGATTTCCCTAACTTTCCAGCATACTGCAAAAGGTTGAAAGAATTGGTGGACCAACTCCGCAAGGTTGGTGCGCCCGTTAGCAACGATCGTCTTGTTCTTCAGATGGTTGCAGGCCTCTCTGAGACCTATAGTGGTGTCGGTACGCTACTTCGTCAAAGCAGTCCTCTTCCACAGTTTTATCAGGCCCGTTCCATGCTCACACTCGAAGAAGTCCGCTTGACTAAGAAAGCGGCCACTGGGCCCCCCTCTGTCGTCATGGTGACCGAATCCAATTTTCTCCATCCGTCTCCAACAAATTCGGCCAAAAACGCAACAACGGTGGCAGCAAAAAGGGTCAGAATCGCAAAAATAATGATAAAAACCGTGGCGGCAACCGAGGTGGCAATAACGGGGATGGTAATGGGTCTCGGGGCGGTAGGCCGCAAGCCAACTGGCCACAGCCCTGGGGCCCATGGCCATGGAACTGGGCCAGTGGGCCTGGGCCACACAACCTTTATGTACCGCCGTATGTCCAACATCCTTATTGGGCACAGTTTTCGGGTTCAGCTTCCAGGCCCAATTTTTCCCAGAATCAGTGGGTACCGAGAGCAGGTTCTGGGTCGGGGCAGCAGGCTAGTGTGCTTGGGCCTCGACCTCTGCAAGCCCATCATGCAGTGGGCCCCACACCTACCGACATTGAAGCCGCGATACACACACTTAGATTAAATCCCTCGGACCCGAATTGGTACATGGACACCGGATCCACTACCCACATGACGTCCGACCAAGGTACTCTCTCGTCTTATTCCAATTTGAGCAACTCTAGTGGCATAATTATTGGTAATGGCAATTCAATTCCAATTCATGGTTACAGTCATAAAACATCGTCTCCCCCCGTCCACCTCTTGTCTTGAAGAATACTCTTCATGCCCCTAACTTAATTAAAAATTTGGTGTCTGTTTGTAAATTTACCACTGATAATTGGGTGTCTGTTGTTTTTTATCCTTTTGAATTTTCTGTGAAGGATTTCAAGAGGGGGATTCCTCTCATGAAATGTGATAGTAGGGGAGATCTTTATCCTATCACGCCCACATCCGGTCTCTCGAGTCAAGCGTTGCCATCTACTTTTGCAGCTCTTGCTCCTTCCTTGTGGCATGCACGTCTAGGTCATCCGGGGTCGTCAATTTTGTCTTCCTTAGATAAAAACAATTTTATTTCTTATAAGGGTACGCGTAGTACTCCATTTTGTCAATCTTGTCCTCTAGGAAAATTTGTTAGGTTACCGTTTGTAGATTCTAATTCTCGTACTTTAATGCAATTTGATATTATTCATAGCGATTTATGGACATCTCCTGTTTTCAGTTCTTTAGGCCATCGTTATTATGTTATATTTTTGGATGACTATTCTATTTTTATGAACTTTTTCGTTAGCAAAAAAAATCTCAAGTGTTTTCCACTTTCTTAAAATTTAGAGCATTCATCCGTACCCAGATCGAAAGGAAAATAGAAAATATTCAATGTGATAATGGCAAAGAATATGATAATGGGGTGTTTCGGGATTTTTGTGGTACTAATGGAATAAATTTTCATTTTTCTTGTCCTCATACGTCCTCATAAAATGGGAAATTCGAACGCAAAATTCGTACCATTAATAATATTGTCCGAACTTTAATGGTCCATGCTTCCGTACCCCCTTCCTTTTGGCATCACGCTCTACAAATGCCTACTTATCTTCTTAACATACTTCCTACCAAAGATTTGGCATATTCATCCACTCTTCAATTCCTATATAATAAGATTCCTTTGTATCACATCTTAGGGTCTTTGGGTGCTTGTGTTATCCACTATTTTCGTCAACTACAATTAACAAACTTCAAGCCCGTTCTACTCCTTGTGTGTTTTTGGGTTATCTGTCTAATCATCGTGGTTATAAGTGTTTTGATTTATCATCTAATAAAATCATCATTAGTCGTCATGTGATTTTCGATGAAACCCACTTTCCGTTTGCCAAGGTAAATAGTCCAGGGCCTAGTTCGTATAATTTTTTGGATGACAATGTATCCCCGTATATTATTCATCATTTATAAGACGTGTCCCACACCCACATTCCACCAGCGGGCCCACTACCGGTTGGACCTACAATAACGTCACCAATACCTAGCCCTTCAGGAACGGGTCCAGCCACTAGGCCAACGCTGCAGCCCAGTCCTGCTCCTATCTCAGTTCTCGATCCAGCCCATAATTCTGTTTCCAGTCGTGGGCCATCAGGCCCACTGCCTGCTGGCTAGCCCGTCACCAGTCCCGCTATTTCCCAAAATCCACCCAATTCTCCCCCGAATCATAAACCTGTTACTCGTAGTCAGCAGGGTATTTTTAAACCAAAAAAATATTTTAATCTTCATTCTAATGTTCTTAAATCACCCCTACCCCGTAACCCAGTTTCAGCTTTGAATGACCCGAATTGAAAAATTGCTATGACTGACGAATATAATGCTTTTATTGATAATAAGATGTGGAGTTGGTATCCCGTCCCTGTGGTATTAATATTATTCGGTCTATGTGAATTTTTACTCCTAAAAAAATTATGACGGTTCTTTTGCGAGGCATAAGACTCGTCTTGTACGTGATGGTAAGACTCAGCAGGTTGGTGTGGATTGTGGTGAGACATTTAGTCCGGTGGTCAAGCCGGTTACCATTCGCACTGTGCTCAGCTTGGCTCTCTCGAAATCATGACCCATTCATCAGCTAGATATTAAAAATGCTTTCTTACATGAGGATCTTAAGGTGATAGTTTACATGCATCAGCCCTTGGGTTTTAGAGATCCAAAATATCCTCATCATGTCTGTTTATTGAAGAAGTTCTTGTATGAGCTTAAGCAGGCCCACGGGCTTGGTATAAGAGATTTGTAGACTATGTTTCGACTATTGGGTTCTCTCACAGTAAGTCTGATAATTCGTTGTTCATAAATCATCGTGGTGCTTCCCTGGCTTACATATTGTTATATGTGGATGATATTATCTTGAATGCTTCTACTGATGCTCTACGCCAGTCTGTCATGACAATGCTCACTTCTGAGTTTGCTATGAAAGACTTCGAGTCCTTAAGTTACTTTTTGGGGATTGCCGTCACTCGTCATACATGTGGGCTATTCTTATCATAACGGAAGTATGCAACTGAAATCATTGAGCGAGCTGGTATGTCATGCAAGTCCACTTCCACTCCCGTTGATACTAAGCCCAAGCTAGGGGCTGCGGTTGGCTCACCTTACAAGGATCCGACCCGCTATCGTAGTCTTGCAGGGGCTCTTCAGTATCTTACTTTTACGAGACCAGACATTACATATGCCGTACAATAGGTGTGTTTGTTTATGCATGATCCCAGGGTTGAGCACATGCATGCGCTCAAACACATCATTTGGTACATCTAGGGGACACTTGACTATGGCTTACATTTATATCCTTCATCGACGTCTACACTTGTCTCGTATACAAATGCTAATAGGGGTGGCTGTCCAGACACCAGACGTTCTACGTCTGGCTATTGTATGTTTCTTTGTAATAACATGGTCTCATGGTCTGCGAAGCGTCAATCTACATTATCACGCTCTAGTGCAGAGGCCGAGTATCAAGAGGTATCCAATGTGGTCTCTGAATCCTGTTGGTTACGTAATCTCCTTTTAGAACTTCATTGTCCTATTCAGAAAGCTACCTTGGTTTATTGTGATAATATTAGTGCCATATACCTTTCCGGTAATCTGGTTCAACACCAGCGCACTAAACATATAGAGATGAATATCCACTTTGTTCGCGAAAAGGTAGCTCGAGGACAAGTGCGCGTCTGACATGTCCCTTCCAGGTATCAAATTGCAGACATCTTTACCAAAGGTCTTTCCTCGGTCCTTTTTGAAGATTTTAGGGACAATCTCAGCGTTCGAAGACCACCCGCTATGACTGTGGGGGTGTGAAAATATATATAAGTATTCACGGTATACACATACCTTGTGTATACCGTGTATATCATGGAAACCCATCACAAATGGGAATCTATGATATACACGGTATACACACCGTGTATATCTTATTTTTGGTAACAAAATATTTTGTAGTAATTGTATATAATTAGCATTGTATACTTACCATAATTATATGATTCTTGTACAAGTAGAATATGATTTTGGGAGTAGAATAAAAATATAATTTTCCATATTATGAAAATTATAAATTGTATATATACTATTTCATTAATGAAAATAATAAAGGGAATTATTTCTTTCAAAAACCAAGTATTCTTTGGCATTGTTAAAGATTCACGGGTTATATATAGAATAATTAAAGGTCGGTTAAATGTGTTTTAGGTTTATTGGATTCATTTTTCTGTTTGTAGATAAACAAACTCATCACCAAACTGAAGTATTTGACAAATTAAGCAAGTCTCGTAAAAAATAGAAACTGATGTGATGACTCTTTCGGCTTTATTTATTTCTTTTCAGTTTACGGGCTTCGTCCTGGACCCGGGCATCTGCCTGGGCGTCCTAATTCTACTGTTGATATTTGGAAAAACGGAACCAAATATCTTTAAAATGTAAAATATTTACCCACTCATGCTTTCTCCTAAAGTAATTTCGCTTTTATCCTAGCCGGCCGAAAATATTTATTGGAGTACTCCTTGGTTAAAATCTTTCCTCCATGATACCATCGCAGAATATTTATATATCATGATGATATCACGGAGGACTAAGAGAAGGAGTGAAGCAGTCTTTCATGATACCATCTCAGTATATTTACATATCACGGAGGACTAAGAGAGTGTCTCATTGAAGGGCTGAAGCAGCTCTCCAATATCATCTCAATATATTTTATATACTATTATGATATCATGAAAGAGTGAGGAGTGTCTCATTGAAGAATTGAAGCAGTTCTCCATTATACCACTTCAATATATGTATATAAGATGATGATATCATAGAGGATTTTTTTGAGGAAAGTGTGTTTATTGAATAAATGAACATGATCCTCTATAATAAGCTATCAATATATTTATATACCATATGAGTTTCATAGATGGTTGATGAGTATTTTTGAAAAAATGAAAGAAGTCCTCTATGATACCAGCATGGTATATTCTGATATCATCATGATATATAGAGAGATAGGGTGATACCATATTGGTACCATAATTTTTGGGGCATTCAGATAAATAGTTTTGGCGGAATGAAACTAAGAAGGTATGAACATTTAATTATTTTGCTTGAAGGGGGCACCTACGTTCTTTCCCCCGATATTTGAACTAGTTTATTAACTAGATGACCCAATGCAAGCTTGAAATTTTGAGCCATTTTATACGTGAATCTTTTGGCGATTGTCCCTTTTCGCATTGTTCACAGTAATTTATGGACATTTTAGGCCACAATCTAAAGATTATCTTGTGCAAACTAAAATCTCTAAAAAAAAATATAAGTTATTGCAAACGTTAGACGACATTCTAGTGTTTTGTTTGTAAGGTTGAGTAATATAAGCAAACATTAGACTTGAGAATAACATTATGCGAAGGGTAATTTTTCAAAGGTTATATTTGCATAACTTTAAAAAATAAGGACAAAATATAAATAGTGGCTAACATTTTTCTTTGGCATAAATCAGCCGTTTTATATAGATAATATTAAATAGTAAATGTTCACTAGTTTAATATTAGAGCCCTAATTAACTTCAATGTTTTCCATTAGCAAATGCTTCTACTCAGACGTGAATCAATCAACAACGAAAAAATTAGCAATATGAAGCAGTAAACCTTTACAACATTAATAAGAATTGCATTTCTTTTTCATCTCATTTTACGAAAATGAGAAAAACAATGCAATAATAAGAATGGTCGTTTGGTCGAACCCTTGATAGAAGACTTCAAAAACTCTTTAAAAATTAGGGGAATAGGAGAATTTTCAAATGTCTATTACCACAACAATTAGATTGTAGCATAAAGAGTTAGGATGTATTTATTTTCTGCAAAAAGTATTCCAATTTTTTTCATATCTGATTGGTCAAAATTTTAGAAACGTTTTATCAAGGAAAACAAGTTCCTTAAAAATAAAAACAAATGATTCTCATGTGAAAATGAAAAAAACAAGTTCCATAAATGACATTTCACTTCTCTCTGTCTTCCAACACACCTACCTACACCTCCAACCGCATATATAAATATTTTTGAAAAATATTTTCCCCATAACTTTTTTTGTTGTACCAAACACACAGAAATCAGCCCAGCTTTCCCTTGGCCCAATCGTCTCTTCTTAATTGCACAGTCCACTTCTTCTCGGAGACCCAATTCCTTATACTCCATAAGTCATAAGATGTGAAATTTTCGCCAGTTGTTTCTTTTTGAGAAATCTGTTTAGTAAATATATATTTTTTTAATATTATGTTAATTGTAATTTATGGACCTATTAGATCATGGTCGAAAGATTTTTCTGACCAAATGTCCTATTAGATCATGGTCGAAAGATTTTTCTGACCAAATGATTTTTTAAAAACTTTGGTGTAAAAAGTTGTACGTTATTGCAAACGTTAGACGATAAAATATTATTTTGACTGAAAGGTTGAGCAATATATGATTAGAACCGAGTTTAACGTTGTCTAAATGATAATTTTTAAGAATTATATATATGCAACTTTAAAAAAAATACAAAATCTAAATAATGACCTAAAAAGGAACATTGCGTAAAACAACCTCCATAACATCAGTTAAATTACGAGATAAGAACTGTACCCGGTAGCTTATTTTACACATGCTATTACATTATATTCAATTTATATATATATATATATATATATATATATATATATATATATATATATATATATATATATATATATATATATATATTCTTCTTGTTTAGTTATTACTTTCTCCGTTTTACTTTATTTGTCTTAGTTTGATTGGACACAAAGTTTAAAAATGTAAAGAAAACTTTTAAATCTTGTGATTGTTAACTAAAGATATGGATAATGTACAATATTCTTTATTTGTGTGGTCTTAAACATGTTATGTTAAATGTTAAAATTAAAGTGTTGTCAAATTATGAAAGAGACATTTTTTTTAAATGAATGATAGTCAAAAGGAGCAGTTCTTCTCTTAAATTTGCTCTTCGTTTTTGTAGATTACTATGAGTCGGCAATTTCCTCCTTTTGATCTTCTCCTTAACGTTGGGTGCAACCTTGGATTGGATTTATATATCTCCAAGGACAATTGCTGCTACACTCTAATAATTGTGAGAAAAATCCTTTAGATCTGTACAATAAGTTAAAAACCAATCTGGCAGTGTCCACAATGCGAATGATGTCAAACTATAGTAAATGTGATTCTCCCAAACATGTTTTACCTTATAGTACCTGAAAAGAAATGAAAAAAGAATTTCCTTTTTAGATATGTTTTATTAGTTTATATACACTAATTATGTAAATAATTAGAAGCAACAAGATATATCTGTCTGGGGTCGGGTCTGGTTGTTAGACCAGCTATGTTGTATGGAGTGGAGTGTTGGCTGGTCAAGAACTCACACGTCCAGAAGATGAAAGTAGTTGAGATAGATGTGCGAGCATACAAGAAGAGATAAGATTAGGAATGATGATATTCAAGACAAGGTGAGAGTGGCTTCTGTGGTGGACAAGATGAGGGAAGCGAGACTGAGATGATTCATACATGTGAATAGGAGATGTATAAGTGCCCTCGTGACGAGGAGTGAGAGGTTGACTATGATTATCTTGAAGAAAGGTAGAGGTAGGCCAAATAAGTATTATGGAGATGTGATTAGACAAGACATAGCACATCTACAACTTACTGAGGACATGACCCTAGATAGGAGGTTATGGAGGTCAAAGATTAGGTTAAAAGTTAGTAGGTAGTCGAACGTAGTCTTGTTTCCTTATCAATATCTTATTCCTTTATTTTATTATTACATGTTATTTTTCTTTGCTTCAATTATCATATTACTTGTTGTTGTCGCTGTTCATTTCTCCAATATTTTCGAAATGACTTCTTCACTACTATATTTTTTCAAACCTGCTTTGATATGCTTTACTTGAGTCGAGGCTCTATCGAAAACATGCTCTCTACCTTCTTAATATAGGAATGAGGTTTGCATACACACCACCCTCCCTATACCTCACTTTTATGATTATACTCTAAATGTTCTTGTTGTTGTAACAAGGTATATTTGTCTATAGCAAGGGTAGATTGATAACGTAGAAAATGCTACTAATAACTTAAGTTTGTTAGTCTTTTCCCTTAATTGTTTGACTGATAACTCTGGGCGTGTTTTCTCAGGACCCACCATGGATCCCTGGCCAGATAGAAGATCCAAATGTATTGGACCATTTCAAATTTTCAGATTGGACCATGAGTACGGCCTGGCCCATAAGACCTTGCCAGAAATAATGGAGCAGTTCTCAGTAGATGTGTCACTAGCAAACACACCAATACTATGGTGCCAGAAAAAAAAACCATTAATAATATATACACATATATTGCATAAAGGGCAGCCCAGTGCACTAAGCTCCCGCTATGCGCGGGGTCTGGGGAAGGGTCGGACCACAAGGGTCTGTTGTACGCAACCTTACCTTGCATTTCTGCCAGAGACTGTTTCCACGGCTTGAACCCATGACCTCCTGATCACATGACAACAACTTTACCAGTTACTCCAAGACTCCCCTTCATACACATATATTACATATATAGCAAAAATGTTCTACTGTAAAATTGAATGTTTTATTTGGCATTTACCTGAGAAAGAGACTCTTCATGGCCTGCAGAGAGTGTGTAATTGCATTAGCACAAGAACCCCATTGGATTCTCAAGATATGGTAGCATATCTTTTATCTTCCCCCCTCCCCCACCAAATTTTGAAAAATAGAGTTGAAGAAACAAAAAGCATACACTTTCTTATAAATATAAAATTTATTTTGAAGTTAAAGAAATCAATATCTGAGTGAGACACAATGGAAGAAAAAGGTATCTATCTACATGCAGTATCAATTAGACATATTAGTATGTTTACTTTAGAGCATTAAGTATCAATTAGACATATTAGTATGTTTACTTTAGATCAAATGCTCGTTAAGAGTCTTTGAATTTAACACACTTATATCAGTAGAAAATGGAGTAAGCTTTTATTGCTTGAGAGACTAATTTATTTTTATGATATTGGATTTCGAATGGGTTAATTAAGCCAGTCCATAGATATTCTTAACATCATTGTTCATTTGATTAAGAATATTACTACACCTTATATAACTTGTTTTCAACTAATGGACTTTGTTTACCCACCCTACAATCTCCCCTCAAACTAAGTTTCACAAACTCATCATTTTATTGGCTTATTTGAAGATTAATTATTATGTATACCCACATCAACCATTATTATGTCCATCAAAGCCCATTGGTTTCTTTTTTGTGTATGTGTTTTTAAAGCTACGGTAAAGATAGTAAATTGGCTCGTAGAAGAGCAAAGACATTAAGACGGACCCCACACCATCATCTTTGTCATTTTCATACTCATTTTGTTGAATCATTGGCCCTAATACCAATTGCTAGCTAAAACAACCTAAAAATACTTTTAACATAATGTGATATTATCCATTTTAGACCAAGTACGCACGTTTCCCTGAAAGACCTCATATTATGCAGACCACATGTTGACTTATCACATATCATCGATATCCCATTCTCGATGATAATTAGTCGAGGCTATTTTAAGATTTACGCTCTATCATTAATATTTCACTCTATTAATGACAACGTAAGCTCAATGGATGCACATTAATGAATAATTACAAACAATCAAATAATAATTCAATAATTGCAAATGCCAAAATATTAATCTCTATTAATAATAATATGAATGTGTATAAAGTAGATTTGTCCTAATACAGATTGTCTCTAGGACATAAATATACTTTCATATACTTGAATGTATTTAATACATAAATATAACTTCAAAAGTGAAAAGTAAGTTAGAAAACAGATATAGGTTGTTTCCCAAATTTAAGATACAACTTTTAGTTGAATTTGAACTTTTTCATGACCAAACAATGATTTTCAAATAAAATGAAAAATTATTTCAGAAAAAAAATACTTTTATGGCCAAACGATCCTTAGTTGTATCGAGTTTCTTGTTTGCAATTAACTGCAGAGACCATAGCCAAAATTCAAATGCTAAGTGTGAAATAACATCATTGATCTAATGTAAATTTACTTAATGTCTGTTGGAGATTTTTGAAGTAGAAAGAATATTTTAAAAGTCAACTAAGAAAAAAGAATAATACAAAACTGTCGAAGGAATACATTTTTCGTTAATTTAAGGTCACTTATAAATCTCGTCGTACGTGAAAAATCAATATTTCAAACAGTGACGAAAAAAGAAGTAGCGGCTACTGCAGTAGGTGAAGGAATTATTTTCAAAAGCTTGTCTATATGCTGATTTTATTTATATGCTTTTGTGTTATGGGACAATTATTATTTACAAATGATAGGAACTAAACATAGGATAACCACTTCATTATTGATTCAAGTACAATGATTATTCTACGGGTGATAGGAACCAAGCATTCGATAACAATTTCATTATCAATTCAAGTACAATACCACGCTGGCTGTCAACACCAATAAATAGAACAATACAAAGCAAAACTCAAGAGTTTGATGTCCAGCAAATGGTTACAGATGAACTTCAGTTCTGGTTAATGCAGAGGCGGAGTCAACATTTGAAACTTATGAATTTGAGATTCTAATTTTTTGAAATTATTAAATTCTAAATTAATAATTTAATTTGTACATATTGTACAGAATTTGGACCAAAATACGCTATTAGGTTCTGCCCAATCCATCGAAGCACTATCTGCCCCTAATTGAAATGAACGTGGCGCAATGAGTTGTACCTGATATACCTAGAGGCCAACCCTGACTAGCACTTTAACTATGGGTTCATCTGAACAAGAATTTGAATTTGAGCTGAGTATAGATATATATGTTCTATTTATTAAAATCTTAACTAATTAATATTAGATATTAAATCATAATTTTAATAGTATAGTGAATTTATTGCAAAGTTAAACCGATTAAATTTAAATCATGATCCGTCTTTTATAATACTGGATCATTCTTCACAAATACTGAGGAAATCATTATTTGGCAATTGAATTATTGGCCCTTTTGAGCCATTCTTCAATTTGTAGTTTCTTAAATTCGTTATATCAACACTTGGATTTGTGGATATTATTCTCTCACTTATGGATTGTATTATACGAGTGTAGGAAGAATTTAAGAACAATAATAATTCATGTTTATTAATCTAACTACTACGTACACTCCATAACTGTTAAGCAACTGTCAATGACTACTACAGCTAGCTTGCGGCATAGTATTATGTAACAGTATTTGGCCGCCGTCAGTATTAAACACTTTTAATTAGGACAAACATTTATTACAAATTTATAATGTTAAATATTTCGTACTCTCAATATCTCGGCTATTATTTTACCTATTATTTGAAAATTAATAAATATAAGATAGGTATCTTTTGTAAACTAACCTAAGTGATATATAATTGTATTTTAATGTTTAATTAGCATTATTAAATTATTTAGTTTAGAAGTAAAAATTGGTTAGGAGACTTACAAGTTCTCTCCTTGCGGAAGCGGATTATTTGTAGCAATCACGACTCGAATTACTGATTGTCCGAAATCCTCACGTGATGGATGAACTCCTTGTTTTCACAACTTAAAAATCCCTTCGATGCAGATATATATCTTTCGTATGTAAAACCCTAACTGTCTCTAGTCTAGTGAAAAGACTTCACCCATAATGGTATTTTTATAAGTTGGTATCAGGATTTTAGAAGGACTAGTTAAAGGGTTAACATGCTAATTAGCACCCTTATGAATGGACTCGACCGAATAGCAAGGTTCCAACAAGTTTGATATAAATATTGAATACATGTAAATATTTATCTATTAAAATAGTACTCTAAAGATGGCCACTTCTCACAAAAGAAGAGATGATGTTAACTGGAACCAACTCTCACATCTCTCACTGCAATCCAATTCTTGGAATTGTCTTTACTTCTTTTTCTTTAAGGGTTGGAAAAATTGAAGTCCATTATATGCTAACTACCAAAAGCAATGAACAAATATACCAACAATGACACATCATAGAAAATCAAAAGATATTGTCCCCCAATTTCCCCAGTTAACTTCCCACCTTTCACCTGTTTGCCTCTTGTTATTTGTGCATAGTTTTAGGGTGAATCTAATTGCATCCATATAGTGTTCTAATCTTTCTATAAACTCACTTTTACACTCTTTAAATACTCCTAAACCTTCTTCTTGGATTTTGTGTCACTGCTTTCGAACTCTGTCCTTTATCTTTTTCTCGTAACTTATACGAATTATGTCGGTTTTAGTACATAAGTAATTCATTTCCTAACCAACAACCAAACGAACCCCTAAATTTTCATTTATCACCTCAATACCATAGTTGAAGCAAAAATGTTACTGTAAGAGACATGCATTTTATGTTGCAGTAGTTATTTTATAGCATTTTCTTAAAAACAAAAACTAGCATTCAAGCTTGGCTAATTAATATTATGGGAGGTATGAAATGCAATAGGCACATGAAACATCAAAAGCTTAGACGATTTTTCATTTACACCGATAGTGCATCTATATGGGTTAATAACACAGTTGGTCCCTCCGATTATAAATAAAATTTGAATTTAGCCCTTATCATCTAACTAAATACGTTAAACCTTCAGTTAATTGAATATACACTTTTGATTTTTTTAAAAATAAATTTTCACAAGTTCATCATAATTACTTATTGTTAAAATTTGTATTGTTACTTTATATTTGAATGTAATATAACTTAAAGATAGACAATGTATGGCATATTTCCTACCTTTAAGGGATCAAAACATCCACAATTAACTCATTAAAGATTAAATATGATGAGTCAAATATTAAAGATCAGAATTATAAATGACCGAGGGACAAAAATGTTCTTATCCCTAAATATTATGAGTGGCGTTCCGACATTCGCGCTAGATTTGACCCGCACAATCCCATTATTTTATGTGTAATTTCTGAATAAAATTGCTAGAGCTTCAAATAATGAAAAAGAAAAAGCTAGTTATGATTCTTTATTTTAAAGAGGTTAAGAAAGCACATGTTAGGTCTCTAGTGGAGGTCTCAAAATTACCTCAGCTTTAATCTTTTGATTAATTGTTTATGCATTAACTGTATTTTTATTTCAACACCTCGCAATTTGAAACAACAGAAGTCTTAAAAGAGACTAGCTCTTCCAACGAGGTCAAACATAAATAATTGCAAATCCAACTTCCAGACAAATTTTTCACTAAATAAATTCAAAATATAAATTAATAAGTACAAGAAGAAGTTAAGAAGATTCAACATTTGCTAAGTATATGTAAATTTAATTTTAATCTTATATATATATAATAGTATAATTTTTCAACGAAGGGAGTTCGGATAGCTCCACCCATGCCGACAACAAGTTTTTCCCTTCAGAGGCGGATCCATCCTTAAAAAGATATTTTTGATATATATAAATAATTTATTAAAAATCTAATCAGCAAAAAGAAATTGGGATTCAGAATTCATAAACTAAAAATTATGACTCCGCCTCTATTTCCGGAACAAAATCCACACCTTTCACCTAATTTGATTTTTTTTTCCCATACACAAGTCGTAGCAGTAAATAGAGTAAAAAATTTCAATCCATATGGCCACTGGACAATGAAGTACTGAACAAATAACAGCCTGGAACCTGTTATTCAACTCACATTCAAATTTGAAGCTATGAAATATTCAACAAATTTTATACAAAGAAGAATAGACATGAAATTATTTTCAACTGTTCATAAGCATTTTGATTTCCTCCAAATAAAATGCCAGCCATCTTTGCCTCTACAATCCAAATCTTTGAAAGAGTCAATTTTGACATGTAAATATGATTATGAGCAATTTAACTTGTGAATTATAGCAAGAACAGAGTGTTATTGGACATAAATGGATGTGTAACTAATTGAGTATCCGTAGTCTCCTTAGGAAAAACTAATTCATAGACAAATTTTGAGAATCCATAGATTGATTTTAAGGGTACTGGCAGCTGGATTGTCTACTCGACTTTCGCCATGTAAGGGGAAATAAACCTTCTTTATCATCTCGTGCCATATGCAATATACTTTTTCCTTCTTGTGAACCACGTTTATGTTTTAGTCTTCTTTGTCGAAACGGATGCAGCCACTGCCCACGAGTCATCGGAGCTATCAGAGCTAAACGACACATCCATAACTCCTACAGGACTTCCTGGCAATGCACCAAATTTGCGTTTATTTGAGCTGAAATTAATGTTGGACGCCACTTCCTGGACTAGCTTATAACAATCTGTCACATTGTCCTGTTTCACACAATTTGATTCCAATTAGAACTTGGAATAAACAGATTCAAAATTTAAACGTCGTAAATTCTGAAATGCACATACTTATTTATATAGTTAAACGTCTCTATAACAAACTTCATTTTTTTGGCTGCTATATCGAGATGTTATTATAGATAATATATAATGTAATTTAACATGAAATATTGATTCCACATCAAACATGGTTATTATAGTAAAATGCTATAGAGACGGACTATTATACAAAGGTTTGACTGTATATGCATAACCAAATTCCATTCACTGCGATTGCATCATGAAGATTGCGACCGTGATGAGTCACCTGACACTAGAAAAATATGTGAATTCAACCGAGCCCCTTGCCTCTCAACCCAATCCATGCCAACAAGTCCAAATGATAATGTTGACATAACCAAAGGCTCAAAACACAAATTGGAACATAAATATTAAAAACGAGAGGGTGAGTTATCACATTGATCCTCGAGCATTGAGTTCTGCCAAACCGATAACCTATTATTGGATCCGCTACTACCAACTAGTACAGCAAATTAGGGAAATATTTAACTAGAATTAAGACATGAAGTAATAAATAGACATACCTTGACTATTCCAAGAATGCCCAAAAGTTGTTCTTGGTACTCTTCTCCATTGCAAGGCTCTAGCCTATCAATAACATGTAACATTGTAGCAGCAGCCGTAGCAGAAGGAAGATAACACAAAAATCTACAATCTGCCAGTTTTTAAAATTAACCAGTTAGTAAATAATTTAGGACCAAGAATTAATCTTGCCTTTTCAAGTGCTAACATTTTCATTCATAATTAATTACCAGTAATGGTGGATAGAAGCACCCTCTCACATCTCCTAAGAAGTTCGTAGCAAATGTGGTTATTTAATCCAAGCCTTCTGAAGAAGTAATCAATAAATGAAAATGGGGTTACAGGATTCATCTTCCACTTGAGTGTAGATAGTACCAATAGCTCCATTCTCTGAATTGTTCTTGGCTCAAACAAGTATCTTGATTCCTCCACCTAAAAAAAAAATCAAGAAAATACCCAAATTAATAACCAAAACACTGAAATTGCTACACAAATTATGTTTTTCTAAGACCACAACGGGCCATTTGGTTGTTGGTTAGAAGGTAACTTATTCATGTATTAAATAATGCATAACTTGTAGCATGTTTGGTAACAAATGTTTTTGCTATATTTGAACATCGTATAACTAATACATGAATAAGTAATGAGGGAATCTATATTATTATTGTTAAATATACACAATGATATACACTTACCATAAGTAGTGTATATCACGGTTTTGTAGCTATATTGTACCCGTGATATACACTTACCATAATTAGTGTATATCATGGTTTTGTGGCTGATTTGTAGGGTAAATAATTATATTAATTAGTATTGTACATTTACCATAATTATAGGATTTTTGTACTTTTAGTATAGGGTTTTGGGAGTAGAATAGGAATATGATTTTCCTATTATGGAAAATTGTAAATTGTATATATACTCTTTCATTAATGAAAATAATCAAGGGATTATTTCCCTGCTTGCTGCCCCGGCCCATAGGTGTTGCGGAATCCACTGGACCACTGCGTATTGGGCCTCGGCCTCCGCAGGCCCACCATGCAACGGGTCCCACTCAAATCGACATTGAAGCCGCGATGCACACACTTGGTTTAAATCTCCCAGACCCGAATTGGTGCATGGACACCGGAGCCACTACCCACATGACGTCCGACCAAGGTACTCTCTCGTCTTATTCCAATTTGAGCAACAATCGTGGCATAATTGTTGGTAATAGAAATTCAATTTCAATTCGTGGTTAAGGTCATACAATTTTGTCTCCCCCCATCCACCTCTTGTCTTGAAAAATACCCTTTATGCTCCTACATTAATTAAAATTTTGGTGTATGTCTGTAAATTCACCACTGATAATTCAGTTTCTGTTATTTTTTATCCTTTTAGGTTTCTGTGAAGGATTTTAAGACGGGAATTCCTCTCATGAGATGTGATAGTAGGGGAGATCTTTATCCTATCACGCCCATATCCGGTCTCTCGAATCAAGCCTTGCCATCTACTTTTGTGGCTCTCGCTCCTTCCTTATGGCATGCACGTTTGGGTTACCCTAGGTCGTCTATTGTTTCTTCTTTACATAAAAATAATTTTATTTCTTGTAAGGGTACGCGTAGTACTTCAATTTGTCAATCTTGTTCTCTACGAAAACTTGTTAGATTACCATTTGTAGACTCTACTTCTCGTACCTTAATGCCATTTGATATTATTCATAGCGATTTATGGACGTATCCTGTTCTCAGTTCTTTGGGCCATCGTTATTATATTTTATTTTTGGATGACTATTCCAATTTTTTATGGACTTTTCCGTTAGCGAAAAAATCTCAAGTGTTTTCCACCTTTTTAAAATTTAGAGCATTCATCCGTACCCACTTCGATCCGGAAATAAAAAAATATTCAATGTGATAATGGCAAAGAATATGATAATGAGGCATTTGGGATTTTTGTGCTACTAATGGGATAAATTTCCGTTTCTCTTGTCCTCATACGTCCTCACAAAATGGGAAAGCCGAGCGCAAAAATCGTACCATCAATAACATTGTCCGAACTTTATTTATTCATGCTTCCGTACCCCCATCTTTTTGGCATCATGCTCTACAAATGACTACATATCTTCTTAACATTCTTTCTTCCAAAGGTTTGACGTATTCTTCCCCTCTACAAATTTTATATAGTAAAACTCTTTCGTATTCCCATCTTAGGGTCTTTGGGTACTTGTGTTATCCACTCTTTTCGACAATCACAATTAACAAAATTCAGGCCCGTTCCACCCCTTGTATGTTTTTGAGTTTTCCGTCTAATCATCATGGTTACACATGTTTTGATTTATCATCTAATAAAATCATCATTAGTCGTCATGCTATTTTTGATAAAACCCAATTTCCGTTTGCTAAAGTGAGTAGTCTCGTGCCTAGTTCGTATAATTTTTTGGATGACGATGTCTCTTCATATCTTATCCACCATTTATCGGGCTTGTCATGCACCCAAAATCAGCCAGCGGGTCCACTGCCCGCTGGACCCAATGTTCCGCCACATCCACCGATTCTAAGTGTTGTTTCTGCCTCAGTTTTGAATATTGGGCCAGATGCCCAGTCCAATACCGAAATTGTTCCTGCTCCAATCCTCGCGTCTGCAACTGTTTCTCGTGTTGGGCTAGCAGGCCCACTACCTGCTGGCCAATCCGTCACCCAGCCCAATTTTACCCAACATCCACAAAATTCTTCCCCGAGTCATAGACCTGTTACTCGTAGTCAGCGGGGTATTCTTAAACCAAAATGATATTTTAATCTCAATTCTAATGTCCTTAAATCACCCCTACCCCTTAACCCAGTTTCAACTTTAAATGACCCGAATTGGAAAATTGCTATGACCGACGAATATAATGCTTTTATTGATAATAAGACGTCGGAGTTGGTACCCCATCCTTCTGGTGTTAAAATTATTCGGTCCATGTGGATTTTTCGTCATAAGGATAATTCTGATGGCTCTTTTGCGATGCATAAGGCTCGTCTTGTAGGTGATGGTAAGACTCAACAAGTTGGCGTGGATTGTGGTGAGACATTTAGTCTGGTGATCAAGCCGGCTACCATTCCCACTATGCTCAGCTTGGCTCTTTCGAAAGCTTTGCACATTCATCAGTTAGATGTGAAGAATGCTTTCTTACATGGTAATCTTACAGAGACAGTTTATATGCATCAGCCCTTGAATTTTAGAGATCCCAAGTATCCTCATCATATCTGTTTATTGAAGAAGTCCTTGTATGGGCTTAAGCAGCCCCCACGGGCTTGGTATAAGAGATTTGCAGATTATGTTTCGACTATTGGGTTTTCTCACATCATGTCTGATAATTCGTTGTTCATCTATCGTCGTGGTCCTTCTCTGGCTTACATACTGTTATATGTGGATGATATTATCTTGACTGCCTCTACTGATGCTCTGCGCCAGTCTATCATGACAATGCTCAATTATAAGTTTGCTATGAAAGACTTGGGGCCCTTGAGTTAATTTTTGGGGATTGATGTCACTCGTCATGCAGGTGGACTATTCTTATCACAACGGAATTATGCAGTTGAGATCATTGAGCGAGCTGGTATGTCCTCATGCAAGTCCACTTCCACTACAATTGATACTAAACCCAAGCTAGGGACTGCGGCTGGATCGCCTTACGTGGATCCGACCCGCTATCGCAGTCTTGCAGGGGCTCTTCAGTATCTTACATTCACGAGACCAGACATTACATATGTCGTACAACAGGTGTGTTTGTTTATGCATGATCCCAGGTTTGAGCACATGAATGTGCTCAAACGCATTATTCGATACATACAGGGGACACTTAACTATGACTTACATTTATATCCTTCATCGGCGTCTACGCTTGTCTCGTATACAGATGCTGATTGGGGTGGCTGTCCAGACACCAGACGCTCTACGTTTGGCTATTGTATGTTTCTTGATAATAACTTGGGTCTCCTGGTCTGCCAAGCGTCAGTCGAATTGCAGACATCTTCACCAAAGGTCTTCCCTCGGTCCTTTTTGAAGATTTCAGGGACAGTCTCAGCGTACGAAGAACGCCCGCCATGAATGCGGGGGTGTGTTAAATATACACGTGATATACACTTACCATAAGTAGTGTATATCACGATTTTGTAGCTATATTGTACCCGTGATATACACTTACCATAATTAGTGTATATCACGGTTTTGTGGCTGATTTGTAGTGTAAATAATTGTATTAATTAGTATTGTATATTTACCATAATTATTGGATTCTTGTACTTCTAGAATATGGTTTTAGGAGTAAATAGGAATAGGATTTTTCTATTATGGAAAATTGTAAATTGTATATATACTCTTTCAATAATGAAAATAATCAAGGAATTATTTCTTTCAATTATTTTATAAAAGATAGAATATGAAATAACTAATCTATGAATAACTAAAACATGCATAACTAATCCCTACATAGCTAATTATGCATTACTAATTTTTGTGTAACTCTAACCAACAACCAAACGACCCCTAAGGATAGTGATGGACGAATAAAATCCCTCCATATTTAATCAAAGGACTCGGGTTGGAGCCCTCGTAATGAGAAAAAAATCCAAAAGATAACATTATCAGCTCGAATCTAGATTAGTCGGAGCAACAAAGCGAGCACCAGACACCAAATGAGATTAAAAAAAAACAAATTTTGTAAGAACATACTTGGAGATCTAGAAGTAAAGGCACTTGAGTCTCTTCAACCTTTGCAGCTAAAGAAAGACAAGTCACAGCAACAAGTTGACTCATCCATGGCTTCTCAATTTGTGACTGAAAGCTCAAAAGAAACCTATCAAGGTAGTTTACAGCAACAACTGCAGTTTGAGCAGAAAAATTATGATAACCAATGGATTCAAGAATCCATTCAACTGCTTCTTTTCTAGATACAGACAAAAATGAGTTGTTTATTACAACATTATACATTTGATTTTCTTGTTCTTTGGACAATAAAGAGTTTAACTCTTCTTCTTCCCATATCAAATCTTGTTCTAACAAAGAATTTTCTTGTTCTAACACTTGATTGCTTTCATTTTTGCAATACAAAGAATTAAATAAGAAAATTGGAAGGTTTGCTTGTGATAGTGAGCCATCTTCTTCTTTAAAGAAGATGGATGGTCGGACTTTCATTTACTTCACTTTATGTGCAAGAAAAGGTTACTGGAAGATGAATAGTAGGCTCATTTGAGCCTTTTTTTCCCTTTGTGTTTGTCTCTTGTTTGTAGAGTTGGAGGAAGAGAAGAAGGGGGCTTGGGAGTGATATATAGTAGGGAAATGTTGTGTGTTTATTGTGGGACTTGTGAGTTGTGAGGGCCTTTTCCTTTGGAAAAAATTGCACAAATATAACACTTTGTGGCCCACGCTCTTTAAATTTATCTTCGTTTAAGAAATTTGTGTAAAAATAGTTTCGGCACTATAATATACACAAGTCTTTTTATTCAGGTAAGATTTGTAAAGAAATTTAACAAGATGTGTAGAATGATGACTCTTCTCATGATTCTACTAACGTATGATGTTTTGTAGATCGGATTGTCCTTTAAGAAGTGTAGAATGAATATAGTACAAGTCTTGCTAGTCTAGGAGACTTGTAGAACAACTGAACAAGATAAGTTTAATCAATCTGATAATATTTGTGAATAATTTAATAGATAGAAAGAAGATTGTATTGCAATTACAAACCGTCTGTTATTAACTTGTTGAAATCTGATTTTTATTTTTACAGATATGTAGCACTTAAAAACATTTTTGTACGGATTACTAAAATAAGGACACAATTTAAATAGCGAGCCACAAAGTGTTACATTTGTGCGAATCTCCCTCTCCTTTACCTCTTGATCCCTCGGAAACAGAGGCCCAATGGAGTAGGAAGGTAGTTCAGCAGAAGTAAGAGGGGGTGGGAGAGTTTATTCAGTATCCTCCCATTAATCCGTTATACTAAATTGTAACCTATATATACATGCAAAAAACCAGAGTCCGGCACCGAAATGACACCTTTTTAAAATTTAAAGACAAAAATGGTAAATTTATTTACATACCATAATAGGTTGTTCGTTGGAAAATCAACGAACCGTGTAATATGTTGACGGCTCCATTTAACGTCGTTCGACAAAAAATAAAAAAATCATAATTTAAATACAGTTCGCTGAGCATTGAATGACTTGCATTTAAATTATTTTTAATTCTTTTTGCAGTTCGCCCAACAACTAGCGAACTGCTATTAAATTAATATTTTTTAATTTTTTTGCACTTAGTTTAGGGTCCAGCGAAATGCAACTTCATTGTATTTTTTATATATTTCATTTATATTGTGACTTAAAATGAATAATAATTGTCGGATCTCGTGATTTAAAGAAAATAAAGTTGCAGATTCAAATGTCAGACGAGCATTGTTTGGTCACACAAAAATATTTTTTTTGTAGTTCGTCAATCAAATTGCGACCTATTTTACTTTTATCCTGTCACTAAATTCCGCCCATCTTTATCCATTTTATATCCTTCTATCTTTCAATTTTTTCTCATCCATTTTATATCTTTCATCTTTTAATTTCTCTTATCTGTTTCATAATATTCATCTTTCATTTTTTTCTCTCATCTATTTCATAAAAAATGACGGAAACTCATGTAAAATTTTATTTACTTTAGGGTGGTGAAGTTGTGTATGAAACAGGTTTTGTTAGATACAGCCGATGTCCTGAAATAGGGCAAAGGTTTCCAATTTCCCTCAAATACAATGGTCTGCAACACGTCTTAAGGAGTAAAATGTCATAAGTGATCCTGAACATTCGGTAGTTATCACCGAATGATGTCCAATGTCATGTACAACTGATGGTTTATCAATTTACGGTGAGATTCCAATTAGGGACGATGAGTCTTTATCGTTATTTCTTCGTAGTCCAGAGATTTTTAGAAATCACATAACCATAGTGGCGCTTGACATGTATGCAACTGTTGAACACTCTACCCAGGTTGAAGTACCTACAGACAATGAGTTCGATCTTGGAGGTACTAAATATCTCCCAAGTTCGAATATTGGTTTTCCAAGGGGTATAGTTCAACAACAAACAATGATAGGAGTTGGTAATCAATCGAACGATACGACTAATTTTGATACACAATATGATGGTGTGTCTTCAGCACACTATCATAACTTTGATTGGAGTGGACATAATTGTGAGGCGGGGGGACCGAGTAATCCTACGACACATTTGAAAATTTTGAGTGAATGTCCGACACCCTTCACATCCAAGTCCAAGTGAATTAGACGATGGAGATTTTGAAGATAACCCCACATTGACTCAACTCACACAAATTGTGAACAACAATGATTTAGCTAATGATCGAGTAAATGAGTCGGATAGCGATAGTCCATTAGATCATGTGATCAATCGTCTGATGATGATGACGATTCTGATGAAGACGTTTCTCCCCCCGATGATCTTAGTGTTAATTATCATTCAAATGTGATTCCATAGTTGGATAATACAGAAGAAGAAGAAGAAGAAGAAGAAGAAGAAGAAGGACCGAAAGATTTTGCATGCATGAGAGATAATGGACCTATTCGGGCTGCACTTTGGAATTTCGAAAATCCTAAAGTTATCAAACCAGGTTAGTTTGGTACAAATAATTTTATTAATAATATGTATTTTTTTGAATTTTTAACTTTAATTGGTGTCATTAGAAGTTGATATTTTCCTTGTACATGCAATTAAGTATGTTATTTCACAACAAGAAGTAAATGAAATGTGCACTGAGACTCTACAATATAGCCCACATAAAAGAATATAAAACGGATCAAGCAAAGGTACATTTTGGAAGGTTATTTGCAAGCGACATGAGTTAGGTTGTAGTTGGATCATGGATGATCTATTTTACGGCGATTGCAAGTGGTACGTGGAAAGCGGGCAAAGGTTGAGCCACACTCATGTGAGATGGATGATTATACTGAAGATCATTTCAATTTGAATAGCAACATGATTGCTATTGCGTTGATACCAACTATTATGATCAACACACAAATCAATATTAAGGTCGTTCAGGAAGTTATAAAAGGGCAAAATTATACTCCTAGTTATAGAAAAGCGCAAAAAGAGCGTAAGAAAGCTTTTGAGATGGTTTATGGTGATTTTGAAGGTTCTTTCAGGGCATTGCCTCGATACATGCCTACCCTATAATATTTTAACTGGGGCACCGTTATTGAGTGGACGCACGAGTCAACTACAATGTAAGGTGAACACATCTTTAAGTATCTTTTCTGGGCCTTTAAACCAAGCATCGATGGATCCAAAAGTTGCAGGCTAGTCATCTCAATAGACGACACTCATGTCTATGGTAAGTATGAGATGCAATTGTTGATTGATGTTGGAATTGATGCTAACAGCAATATTCTTCCACTTGCATATGCTATAGTTGCACGTGAGAGTTTTGAGTCATAGACTTGGTTTCTCAGTTTATTGTGGAGACATGTTGTTTGTGATAGACAAGAAATTGGATTAATTTATGACTGTCATCAAGGCATCTTGCAATGTATCCTAACACATGAATGGTTACAACCACACGCACCATAGAATTTTTGCTCGACATTTGAAAAGCAACTTTAACAAAAAGTTTCTTAACTATGATCTTGAGAACCTAATGTGGTTGGCAGCTACAGAGCACCAGAAGAAGAAATACCAAATGCGGATGGAACAAATCAAAATTTTGTCACCTCCAGTGCATATGTGGTTAAACAATCTTCCAATGAAAAAAATAGATAATGTATAAGGACGGTGGTCGTAGGTGGCGGGTTATGACGACAAATGTCTCTGAGTCTTATAACGGTTTATTGAAGAAATCCTGTAGATTGCCTATTACTGCCATGGTTCTTCTGATGTTTAAAAATCTTGTTGATCGATTTGTTGAAAGAAGCGTCTTTGCTGCTTTGTTGATTATAAATAAGAAGACTTGCCCGCCCGGTGTTGATGAGAAGTTCCATGAATATTGGGCTAGGCCCACCATGCATATTGATATGATGAATTACAATGATGGGAACAGGGTCTTTGAGATTCTGATATTTGCACACGAAGGTAAAGACAAAAATGTCCATAAAGTCTCTGACAATGGAAAAAAGTGTTCGTGTGGAAAGTGAAAAAACTACCATATGCCATGTTCTCATACAATTAAATTTTGTCGGGTTCGTAACATTCAACCTAAGGACTATCTTAGCAAGTACTACAGTTGCAGTTATTATAAGAAAACGTACAATGGAACGTTTTCCCCCTTGGGTGATGAGGCATATTGGCATGTAACTCCCTTCCGTTTAATTGCAAACATTGAATACGAGAGACCTTTAGGAGCCCAGAGAACAACTAGGAGGAGGAATGAAATGGATATTGCTCCTGCTCGCATGGCTAGGAGGTGCAATACTTGCCGGCAAACCGGTCATAACAATGGAGGTACGGAAGCATGAATCAATAAAGTGCGAACAATGTTATTAATGATACAAATTTTTCGTTCGGCTTTCCCATTTTGTGAAGACGTATGAGGACAAGAAAAATGAAAATTGATCCCATTATTGGCACAAAATTCCCGAAACACCCCATTGTCATATTCTTTGTCATTATCACATTGAATATTTTTTATGTCCCATTCGAATTGAGTTCTAATGAATGCTCTAAATTTTAAGAAGATGAAAAACATTTGACATTTTTTCGCTATCGGAAAAGTCCATAAAAACTTAGAGTAATCATCCAAAAAGAGAACATATTACCGATGACCCAAAGAACCAAGAACAGGAGACGTCCATAAATCTATGAATAATATCAAATGACATTAAAGTATGAGAATTAGAGTTTACAAATGGCAACTTAACTATTTTTCCTAAAGAACAAGATTGACAATTCGGAGTACTACGCACACCCATACAAGAAATAAAATTGTTTTTATCTAAGGAAGACATAATAGACGATCCCGGATGACCTAGACGAGCATGCCACAAGGAAGGAGCCAGAGCGGCAAAAGTGAATGGTAATGCGTGACTCGAGAAATCGGAACGTGATGTGATAGGATAAAGATCTCCCATACTATCACACCTCATGAGAGAACACCCCGTCTTGAAATCCTTCACAGAAAAACCAAATGGATCAAATTCTATGGACACTGAGTTATCAGTGGTGAATTTTCGGATAGACACCAAATTATTAATCAATTTTGGAGCGTGAAGGGTATTTTTCAAAATAAGGGGTAGATGGGGGGAGACAATGTTTTATGACCATAACCACGAATTGGAATTGAATTACCATTACCAATAATTATACCACGATTGTTGCTCAAATTGGAATAAGACGAGAGAGTACCTGAGTCGGGCGTCATGTGAGTAGTGGCGCCGGTGACCATGTACCAATTTGGGTCCGAAGGATTTATTCCAAACGTGTGCGCGAGACTTCAATGTGGGTAGGAGTGGGCCCCGCTGCATGATGGGCCTGAGGGGGCTGGGGCCCAAGTACACCGGGTTGATGTCCCGGCCTAGAAATGGGGCGAGAACCACTGGGCCAAATTGGATTGGGCCTGGAAAAATGCTGCTGGGCAGTCCAGTGGCCAGAATGCAAAACTGCAGGGTCGTAGAGACTGTTGGGCCACTAATAAATTGGCCCAGGCCCACGGCTAGGGGGCCCAAGGCTGGGACCAGTTTGGTTGTGGCCCACTGCCGTTATTTCGAGACCTACTGCCACCGTGACCATCTCCGGAACCACCACGTTTGCCCCCGCGATTTTTTACATTATTTTTCCGACTATTTTTGCCGCCACCAGGAGTATGGTTTTGGCCGGAATTATCAACACCACCCGGAGAATTTGTAGAGGATGTCATCATGACTACGGGACTAGCACCGGTAGCCACCTTTTTGGCCAAGCCGGCTTCTTCGAGGGTAAGCATAGAACGAGCCTGATAAAATTGCGGAAGAGGGTTGTTCTGACGAAGAAGCGTGCCAACACCACTATATGCCTCTGAAAGGCCTTCAACCATTTGTAGGACCAAACGATCATTCAAAACAGGCGCGCCAACATTGCGTAGTTGGTCCACCAATTCCTTTAACCTTTTGCAATATACTGAAACGTTTGAGAAATTTTTCATATGGATGTGGGAAAATTCCTGCTCAAGGGTAACAACACGAGAATTCTGATTATCTTGGAATATATCACGTATTCTATTCTAGAAATAGTGGAGTAAATCCACTGAAGAATAGTAGCATCAAGGGTCGTCCATAACGTATGATCATCCTCTGGTTTGGGCACCTCCGTATCTGTAGGTGCCGCGGGGATAATATGATAGAGAACTTGATGCGAGCGTGCATGTATTTTGAACAGTTCGGCACACGTCGCGTATTGAACGTTTTCTATTTCAAGAATGATAGGGATGTGATTCTTGATATTAGAAACAGTAAGGGCAGGGTGAAACATGTTCCTAGCCATAATAGCAAACGCAAGACGTGAAGTAGGGATTGGGGAGAAAAAATTGGGAAGAGAAAAATAATTTCCGGGTACAGAAACCGAGGAAGGGGGCTCGGATTCGGTGGTTTGGATGGAAATATTAGGGTGAAAGTGGGAGAAAATATTAACCTAGACTCTTGATACCATGAAAGAAATAATCCCTTGATTATTTTCATTAATTGAAAGAGTATATATACAATTTACATATTTCCATAATAGGAGAATCATATTCCTATTATACTTCTAAAACATTATTCTACTTGAACACTAACTATACAATTATAGTAAATCAATAAGACTAATTAATGTAATGTGTATCCTAAACTATTACAACAATATACATACCAAATATACACAATAATCCGTGGGCCTCTATGTACATATCTGAAACACTAATTATACGGTAATATACAATAGGTATACACGTATACCTATGGTATATTTAACAGAATCGACGTGGTTTAGGTGCCCCCAATTCTTCAAGCTCACGAATGAGCCGATTTGACTCACGATACCTATGATCCAATTCACGTCTTAATCTGCAGTAGTACTCACGTGGATCTAATTTTTGCACTATTAAAAAATTAATCTTCTTTTTCGTCAAGCATGTGTGGGTTGTACATATCCATCTCAAAATCATATGGATCCCATGTTCCAATGTCGTTGTTGGGTGACTCTGAATTTGAGCTATCATTCCTGTTTTTCGAGAATGCGCAAGCAAAGGGTGAGGAAGAGCTTCCAGTAGTGTTGTCATTATTCTTTGACATTCTTTTGTAGTAAATAGGTTGTAAAACGTTTATTTCACCTGAAGATAACACCTTACGGTTATAATACTTTATAATCTTGATTTTTTTATAGTATTCTTTTTTGAAGTAATCCAAGACTCATTTCTGTCTTTTTTTTCATGGACAAGTCAAATCAAATAGTGTCTTATTATATGCTTTTCAGAATTTGACATGTACGTATCTTTCTCTCTTTTTTCTTACACTCGTTGCATATTTTGCCAACTGCAAAAATAAAAAATTAAAGAATCTAATTTCTTTTTGAACGAATCCAAGTATATTTTCAATAAAAGGACAGATGTGAAATCAAATAAGACTTATCACTATTTTTTTGCATGGACAAGTCAAATCGAATATTGTATTATTACATGCTTTTCAGAAATTGACATATACTCATCTCTCTCTCTTTATTTTTCTTACAGTTCGTTGCATATTTTGCGAAGTGCAGAAATAAAAAAATGTACTATTTTTTGGACTCACATGTTTATTATAAATTGTATTATTCATGTGTATAACAATTTCTACTTTCTTTTTTAAAATAAGAGATTCATCACTTTATTCATGGTATATTTGTATGTGATTTCATGTTCTTACTTTTATATACTATAGTTTCATAAGAATCTGAAATTTTGGAAGGAATCCAAGTATTATTTTTTCAGGGATAAGTCAAATCGAAATGACAGTTCGTTGCATATTTTGCTAACTATAAGATTAGAAATTTGAAGAATATGATTCTTTTCTGAAGGATTTCATGTATATTTTCAATAAAAGGGCATGTGCTTTTTATATAAATATGTAATAGTTTTGGGATTTGACATCAAATGAAAGACTTTTAGTTACTTGTTAGAGTGACCATGCAGTAAATGCAAATAGAGGTATATAATTCTTTTTTAAGAAAACAATATTTTCTAATTAACGGATCTCGCTTTCATCTATAAATAACTGGACTCCTTCAATCAAAAAATATAAACTTTCAACCAGTATTCTAAGTGTTCAATTTTATATATCTCCCACTAGCGGATGGTTTAAAAAAAACAACCATCACAAACGCATCCTATTATTTTCTTCATGAATGTTGTTCAAAGCGAGATTCAGTTCTTGGGGTGATGTGAGGGGCATTCCTATTGCACGGCGTTTTGGACGCGATAGGCCATGAGCTTTTAAATCATTCTCAATATTATGAACTTCCGTCAAACGGTAGTTCCATTCGCTCCTTATCTTGCTATTGTACTGCTCATTCGGCTTAAGAGAATACTCAAACTCGTGTTCCAAGACCCATTGACGCAAAAATGTCACCTGGATGATATGTCATTGGGCTGCGTTGCCAGAAGAGTGGATTCCAGGATGACATATCGAAAGAGTTCGTTTTATCTGAGTGAGATCGATGAATGAAGTATTATGTTGCACGTATTTATAGAAAAATGTGGAGTGCGGAATGATTTAACTCACACGTGCGATTTAAATAATCAAATAAACTACTTAGCTTATGTAAATTAAAAATTAATGCATTCTGCAACCAAAAATGTTACACATCCTAGAAATGAAAAGATTACTACAAAAGCAAATAGGAGGAAAATTCAATCCCCACCCTATTATCGCAAACTAGGAAAAGTATAATTTGAAACTTCAAACAAATAAATGAATTCTCAATCTTGATTGCAAACTAGTATGATTGGCTTCTATATTAACATGAATATTATACATTTTAATTAAGTCAGTGATACTTATATAACTTATTTTACAGACAAATGATACACCGGGAATTATTATTTTTTGGATTAAAAATAGCGTTGGAAACATTGTGAAGTTCTCCTAATTGCATGGAAGGGGGAAATACCTGATCATCGGTTAGGTTGTCTAACACATCCCTACAAATTGCTAGCACATTTCGCGCATCGCTTTGACGATTCCCACGCCGATTCCACTTCTGCGCAAACATCATAACTCACTCGTTTACTCTTGAACGACTAATGATGGTTGCATCGAGATAAGTCGCTCCCAAGCCCATACCTGTATTAAGTAAATTAAAATAGAAAAAAATCCAATTAAATAATAAAGATAATCAAAATAGAACAACATTATATCGAAATTCACGTACCTCTAACAAAGAAATAAATCCACAAACATCACGGAGATTCGACATCAAAGTACGACATAGAGAATTGTACAAGTATGATAATGTCGCACACCCCAAGCTTTTCTACTCATTGCATCAAGGTCCTCCATGTCAAGCAAGAGGTCTAAACTAAGCCATGCACCAGAATTTTCGGGGAATATCTTGCCACCAAATAGCCAAAGTAGGTACAACCTGACCCTCTGTTGCACCACAATCTCGGTATCGTCTTCAATATCATCCAAGAATTTCACATACTTAGCTAATGCTTTTATTCTCAACAATCTATTAGCTTCAACAAATCTATCTTCGGGCAGCCAACCAGTAAGCTCGTTCATCAATTCTTCCCACCTTGATTTGCTTATTTTTCTAACACCATTATGCACCAACGGGTCGCCATCTACGGGAATGCATATAAGACCTCGACATCCTGCTATGTGATGGTACATTCACCAGTGCGCATATGGAATGTAGGCCTCTCTGGACGCCATCTTTCAATAAGTGCAGTGATAATTCCTTCATCAGATTACACGTCGCCTACCACTAAAACTCCCCTAAATTCACATCTCTCAAAGTAACCAATGATGCGGTGATGCAAAGGGTGTTGCCTCATGTGATGTCAGAATTCAAAATCCGCACGACGTTTAGTTAAACATGCATCCTTTCCAGTCAACTTCCCGTCCCACACAGACATCATACTCTTCTGGACTGGGATGTACAGTCACCCTTGGACGATCCATACCTATATTGTGCATTTAGTTAACTTTTTTTAGTTAATTGATTCTAACAATACTTGATCAAAAGGACAGTTCTTTCAACGTTAAACACTCTAATATCAAAGTAAAATCATATCTTAATTACTCAAACAATAATATGTTCTTAAATTTAGCGTAGCATATGAAATAAAACTGAATAATCTCATTTATACTCATCATTAAATTTTAAAAAAGTGAACAAATTGTTATACAAGATAACTTTTTATTTGTTTTTCTTTAATTAATATTAATTGCAATTCGATATATGGTCAACGAATTGTAATTATTCTTTTATTATGTTTTAATTGCAGTTCTTGGGCTAAACACCGAAATGTAAGTAATATTTTCTAATGCTTTTAGTTAATCGAATCAACAATTGGAATTTGCAACTATTATTTAATTAACGGAATCGGAAAACTTAGCACTTTTGTTTTCTTTATTATAATCTACTGCACTTTTTAATCTAATGAGTAATTAATTTTTCTTTATTCTAATCTACTTTATTTTTATTTTTATTTTTCTTTATCATATCAAGAGAAGAAAATACTTAGTTAAACACCTACAATATATAAAAATAAACAAGTGTTTTTTTTGTTTTCAACTAAACAAATGTTATTTTTTGATAAATAGAGACAGAAACAATTGTTATATATGAGCCGATGTGTCCTTTTCACCCATTTAAAGTTGTGTCTCTAGCTCTCAATAATTAAATTCTTGTCTTAGAGTACAAAATCCAGGATGACTAAACAATATTCTCGTTTTAGAGTACAAAATATTTAATTATAAAATCTAAATAAATCAAAAAATTAAATATGAACCGATCTATAATGACTAAATTAAATTATATATGTAAAAAATTACAAAATATATGAATTACCTCAAAATTGTTTGAAGAAAATAGTGGATGAAGAATGGAAGAATGCTTCTCTTGAGGAGGAAGAGGAAAAGAAAAAACTCAGAAGAGGATGAAGGTGGAAAGATGGGAAGAAGGGATTTTATTCGATAATATCGAAGTGGTTACTTCTGTTAGATTTTGTTTTAGGAGTCTCACCAACAGTTGATAAAATAATATATAATCTTTTTCGCTAGGTATTGGCCGCACTCACTATCGTGCAAAAAATTAAACACAGTTCGCTAAATACAACACAAACTACATTTATTTTTAAAAAAAAAAAAAAAATTAGCACAGTTCGCTCTGTAACGAACTGTATTTAAATTAATTTTTTTAATTTGGTGCAACGTTAAATGGCGGCTGTCAAAAAAGGTTGCCAGTTCGTGAATTTTTCAACGAACAACTCATTGTGGTACGTAAGTAAATTGACATATCATTTTGGTCTTTAAGTTTAAAAAAGGTGTCATTTCGGCGCCGAAAATCATTTTATCAAGTAATCATTCATAAAAGTAGATTAATAGTTTGAAAATTATAGAAAGACCAAGTTAATTAAGTAATATTTTTACACTAAGTATAGAACTCGAATAGAATATAAAATATCATCAAAGTTAACTTAATTACAAATTTCATGTTTGAATTACGGGAATGAAGTTGTTTAATATAGAGAATATATTTACTCTCAAAATGAAATTTTCTGAGATGAATTCATATTAGACGGACAAACGCAGTGAAAAAACAGGTGAGATAATATAAGCACACGCATGTTAATGTCAAAAGTCATAAAAAATGTACACGTGGAATATGATAACACGTAGATGGGTTCATGTGGAGGCTGAAGGTCTGTGAAGCATTTATTTTTCTGCAATACTATTAAACAAATATATTGATGACCAATTAATTAATTGATCCAATGAAGTATTTAATGCCCGCACGAATTAGGAAGCTTCTAAACTACGATAGGCTGTGAATTTATGTAGGAAGCTATTAATTAATGCATGATCAAAGTCATTACCTAATGATGAGTCCAGCAATTAATTATTTTACTTGGCACATGCAAAAAAGCAAACAAAGAAAAGAATAGAAACTCAAATAGCTTTAATTCCTCTCCAACATTATCTGATATATGGTTCTTAATAGTTAAACCATTTCATCACCAAATTAATTTTTTATCACATTTGGAGAGGCAATAGTTCGGCGGCAGGTGGAAAGACCTAGATATCATGCAAAGATAAAACTTTTTAAAAGGAATATTTTTCTTCTAAATAACCAATCGATGTTTAATTTAGAGAATTATATGAAGTTATATATATTTTAAGTGACCTAATTTATTTAATATTTTTTACATGGTTAGTATATAAACTTTGAACTGTCTTAGTGAAAAAAACTCCGAAGGGGATAAGTCGATTATAACTAATAAGTTTAAATAAATTGCAATTTATTATATATATACTAAGAATATGCAAATTTCCGCAGGAATTTTTTGAGGCACTCCGTCGGAAATTGGTTCATGAAAAGTTTTTTTGATGAATTTGCTCTTCAAAAGCAACTCTTTTCAAAATTTAACTCAAAAAGTAATGAGTCATTGACCTTCTCCGACCCTGACCGCCAATTATGTAATTCTAATGAACCTCCATAAAATATTTGTGTAATTTTAATTCTCACAGTCCTGACTTCTTTATGGTCAAGTTAGAAAGGAGAAAAGGGTTGGAGCAATTGTTTTTTGTTAATATTTTCAAAACGTTTTATACTATGGTGGAATAGTCATATATACCTTCGGATCTCTTCTTTTACGAAGCATATTGATTAAAGGATGATAAGCCATAAATAAAGAAAAGATGAGAAGAAAAGAAGAGAAAGAGATGAGAAACATCAAATAGTACTCTTAATTACCATCACCTACGACCGGTTGAAACAAGAATTTCAATTAACACAAGAAAAATAGTAAATGGATTAAAAATGTAAAGAATGAATTTTGAGTCTAACTCAACCTCAAAAGCTAGCTTGTAAGGTGAAGATTGTCCAAGTTCATATAAGGAGTCCATATTCCCATTCCATATCCGATGTGGGACTCTTAACACTCTCCGCACGCCCAGACCTTGTTAACTAGAGTATAGATAATATAGCCCAGACCTTGTTAACTGGAGCGTGGATAATGTTGGAATATGTAAAGCAACAACGGGAATAGTAAATAACTATTACAGTGATAGAAAGGATAAACAACAAAGAGGACAACAACAAGTTGTCAATATCTTGATCTTTTATTGAAACTTCAAATATGGATCTTGTATTCGGGAATACAAGAACATGAACTACTACACTTGTGGCTTGTAGATCCGTTGAGAATACGAACGGTTAGAGTCCTTCGTCTGATAAGTTAACACCTGAAACACTTAGCAACCAATTAGATAATCACAACACCGCCAGCTGAGTCGAGAGATGGCTATCTGTCTTTAAGACAAGATTGCCCTCGTATATAGGCTTTACGAAAGTGTGTACAATAGTCTCCCAAGATGAAATATCAAACTATCAAGTGTGCAAAGCCTACACAAATGATCTCAGCGAAGAACACGAATAATGAAGATTGCTAAGAGAAGGATTGCTTATCAGGAAAATCTGATCTCTTTGTGGTGTTGTAAACTTATTTTTCTGTTCATATGTTCATATATGTTCATCTATAGAATTAAGCCAAAGGCCTCCATTTATAGGTGTGTAAGATGGCCTCTTCAAGTGCCCATGTAATGGTCATTTAAATGAACTTTTAAACCACCAACTAATGCAACCAAATAATGGCTGAGTTATGGAGGAAAAACTGCCAAGTTAATGCTCCAAAACCTCTCCATAATCAGCCAAACTTTTGGACTTCCGTCGAGCAAACATTGTTTGGGAAGCGTCGCGGCGGCTAACGAGATTTAGCGTCGCGGCGGCTACACGCCGCAAAGATTTAGCGTCGCGCGCTGCTGACGATTTAGCGTCCGGCCGCAAGATTTAGCGTCGCGGCGCTGCAGCATTTAGCGTCGCGGCTCCAGAACCCCAAAGTTGGAATTAGCGTCGCGGCGCTCCGACCCAGTCCGCGAGGCGTCGCGGCCCTTCTCGGCTCCGCGGCCCTTTCCGACCCGTTCCATCTTACACCTCGCACAATCCTTCCTTCGTTTACCAACGTGGAACACTTGTTATTCATCTAATAACTATCCATCATTCTATGTCTCAAACATTTCACTTACGTACTAATATCTCTTTCATTAACGAAATTTACGATACTTGGCACTAAGATTGCACGTGTGTGGAAATGATATTTCCGACGTGCGGGGCCCAATTGTTCGAGTTATAAATAATGGGATAAACTAAATTCCACATTAGTAAATTTCCAACATATAATATAACTTGGGGGCCCAACATCGGTGGAATGGGTCTGACTCTGATATCATGTAAATAATGGATTTTGGGCCTAACTCAACCCCAAAAGCTAGCTTGTAAGGTCAGGAATGTCCAAGTCCATATAAGGAGTCCATGTTCCCATTCCATATCCGATGTAGGACTCTTAACAAAAAAAATTATAATTAGCTACGAATTTTGTCACTAAATTACTTGGCTAACAAAATAATTTGATAGTTCGTTGCTAAATAGAATTAGCGACGAATTTCACCGTTTAGCTACATAATCTACCCGTCGCCAATTGGTTTTTTTTTTCAAAGTAGCGGAGGTCCTATAATTTGCCTTAGTTTAGCTCTTTTCCCCTCATCATTGGATTTATTATAATATGTGGACTGTGGTCATATGTTCACTTTGCTCGCTTATGCAATATGTTAAGTTTGTAGGCATGATCTCGATTGCTGGGTTGTAGGGGTGTGGGGCAGCCTCCTGCGATGGACTAAGCAAGGACCAGAAGCCCACGAGGATTTCTACTTGGAAAATAGCTTAGAGGACATCCGAATTCTACTAAGTTTAGGGTATTTTGTCGCCTATATATACATGATTTTTTCGCATAATTATGTATCCCTAAAAACATCTTTTATTGAAAATAATAAAAGTTGGTGACGGTCATGGTTTTCTTCCCCTTGAGGATTTTCATGTTAAAATTGTGTGTTCTTTCCTTTTCGTTATCATATTTTAATTCTAGTTGTCTCATAACACAATATTTAGATGTTATGAGATCCGAATTTTAAAACATGACAGTTTATTGGGTTCAAGATTGGTTATTTATACGTTTTATAAAGTGAATTTCTTAATTTAAATATAGAGTCTGAATCCAAATTGCTGAATTTTATCGAATCCGTGTAACTGGTATTATCTAGATGTCCCTGACAATATTAAAAGTTAAAGACGTATAAGGAATAGTCTGTCTGTGTCTCTCCAGTCTCTACCATTACTCTTTGTACCAAAAAAAGTTTACAGCTGATATAATTTATTCTGCAGAGTAGAGAGAGAGCGCAAAAAGAAATGGAAATATATGAGTAGGTATATTTACCAAAAATACACCAATATATTTTTTTAAAACAATTTGATATCTAAAGTCTATTCGCACCTAAAAAGCGCATTAAACGAGGTATTGCATTTCCTACCAAGATAATTCTCTATTTTCAAAACTCAGAAACAAACTTGTTATTCAATTGTTTTACCACAATCCTTACTGGTACATTTTAAAGTCAAACAAACATGACAACTAAATCAATAATGTCTATATGCCCCGAGTAAGTTCATTAAACGAGGCAATGTGCTCCCTTCAAAAATGTGTTAGACATGATATAATTCAATAAAGTTTATTTTCCTGAAAATATTTTTTTCATTCTTAAAATTTGAAGCCAAAATCGCGAAATAAAATAATCATTCTACCATATCTTTTCGTGGTATATGTTTAGACTTTAGAGTCAACAAACATGATAATAACCAAATCAATGTGTTGCGACCTAGCTCCTATTTTGCTATGATAAGTTGCTTTCTTTCTTTTCTTTTCTTTTCTTTTCCTTTGGTTTTTAGCTTCTCTTCTTCTTTCTTTTCCTTTGGTTTTTAGCTTCTCTTCTTCTTTCTTCCGTCCACCCTTTAGAGGTGTAAGATGATATTAATCTCCCTTGAGGAGTCTTTCATTAATATCAAGGTATATATAGAGTACAATATTCATCCCTTATACAATAGGAATCCTAAGCCTATACAAAAGAGGAATCTTAAGCCTATACAAAAGAGGAATCCTAGTCTTACCATAATTATATTTACACAATATATGAAAATATTCTAATTATGGGTAGGGAATATATTTACACGTTTACACACCCCCTCAGTCGGAGCGGGAGGAGGCCGGACGCTGAGACTGGCTCTGAAGTCAAGAAATAACTGTCTGGGAAGTCCTTTGGTAAATATGTCTGCATACTGATAGGATGATGGAACATGTAACACTCTGACATGGCCTAACGCAACTTTCTCACGAACGAAGTGTAGGTCTATCTCAATATGCTTGGTTCGCTGATGTTGAACCGGATTATGAGAAAGATAGATGGCAGAGATGTTATCACAATACACAATAGATGCCTGACGCAAAGGACACTGAAGTTCTAACAGTAAATTTACGAGCCAACAAATCTCGGCTACTACATTTGCAACGCCTCGTACTCGGCCTCGGCACTTTGGAGCGAGATAGGGTAGCCTGTCGCTTGCGTACCAAGAAATCGGATTATCCCCTAAGAAAACACAAAAGCCGGAGGTGGAGCGTCGCGTGTCCGGACACCCTGCCCAATCGCATCCGTATATGAAAGCAACCTGTCCGGTGCCAGAGGGGTATAGGTGCAAACCATAATCAAGAGTGCCCTTAATGTATCGAATGATACGCTTAAGAGCAGTGAAATGAGACTCACTGGGGGCATGCATGAATAAGCACACTGCCGAACAAAGATAAGCTATGTCTGGCCTGGTGAATGTGAGATACTGAAGTGCACCTGCAAGGGTCCTATACATAGTAGGATCAGAGACTGGAGCACCATCCATAGCACTGAGCTTAGATTTGGAATCAACTGGAGTAGGCACCTCTTTGCAATTCGCCATCTTAGCCCTGTACACAATCTCTTCTGCATACTTACGCTGACACAAGAACATATGATTGGCAAACCTGGTCACTGATATCCCCAAAAAGTAACTCAGCTTTCCCAAATCAGTCATTGCAAATTCGGACTTGAGCAAGGCAATAATCTCATTTTTCAATCCGTCGGAGGAGGCAGTAAGAACAATATCATCCACGTAAAGTAATAAGTAAGCCGTGCTACTACCTCGATAAAAAATGAAAAGTGATGTATCACTTTTGCTGCATACAAACCCAATCTGCAAGATATACCTTGCAAAGCGATCATACCACGCACGGGGGGCCTGCTTCAGGCCATATAGTGACTTACGGAGATGGCACACATAGTGAGGAACTGCCGGATGGGTGAACCCCGGTGGGCGATGCATGTAGACCGTCTCTCTCGGATCCCCATGTAAGAATGCATTCTTCACATCAAGCCGATGGATCGGCCGGTGTTTGCCCATGGCTATGCTCAAAACTGTGCGGATGGTAGCCGGTTTGACAACCGGTCAAGGTCTCACCACAATCAATGCCCTCCTGCCGATTTGTGCCATTAGCCACAAGACGGGCCTTATACCTCTCAAGATCCCCATTGTCTCGAACTTGTGACGAAATAGCCACATACAACGAATGACATTCACCCCCTCGTGTCTAGGTACTAGATCCCACGTGTGTTATTTAGTTAAAGCATTGAATTCCTCATACATAGCCGCATTCCAATTAGGGTCTTGTTTGGCCAATTTTGGGTTCTTTGGAAGTGGAGAGATGGTTTGGGCAGACAAGTTGAAATGGACTTTGGGTTTGAAGATTCCATGCTTTGAACGAGTTTCCATTGGATGGGTAGGGACAGTGGGTGGTGGAGTGGTGTATGAGATGGGGGGTAAAGTCGGATAAGGAGAGGGTGGGGGTGAAGCCGTCGGAGGTGTCGCGGCTCCTGGATCGAGAGTCGCGGTGCTAGAAGGTTGACAGGCTTCTCTGAAGTTTGGGCACCGCGGCTCTGACGACGGAACAGAGGATGTGAGTTGTTCGATTATGAGGGGAGAGATGGCAGACTCGTCAAGAAATGAGTAGTCCTATTTTTGGAATTTTGGAAGATTCGAAAATGGGAATGTGGTCTCGTCGAATGTGACGTGACGAGATATGTGGATCTGACGAGTCGACAAGTCATAGCATAGATAGCCCCTATGGTTCGGCGGGAATCCTAGAAAGACACATGGAGTGGACCTAGGAGCGAGCTTGTGAGGGGCGGTGGAGCTAAGGTTGGGATAGCACGGACAACCAAAAATTCATAGATGATCATAAGAGGGGATTCTATGGTAGAGGATTTCGGTAGGGGTCATATTGTGAAGAGTGCTAGTAGGGAGAATATTTAGAGTGTATTCGACATTTTAGCAAAGATAGACCCAGAAGGGTGGAGGGAGGGAGGCATGAATCAATAGGGTGCGAATCATATTGTTAATGGTGCGGATGATTCTTTCAGCTTTACCGTTTTGTGGTGAGGTGTGAGGGCAGGAGAAGCGAAAGACCATGCCATTATTGGTACAAAAACGGTGAAACATAGAGTTATTGAATTCACGACCATTATCGCACTGAAATAATTTTATGCCTTTTCCAAATTGTGTTTGAATGAACTTGCGAAACTCAAGAAATTTGACAAACACTTCCGATTTAAATTTAAGAGGGTATAACCAAACGTAGTGTGAAAAATCATCAAGCAACACAAGATAGTATTTATGACCGAGAGAACTAGTGATAGGAGATGTCCATAAATCGGCATGTATAATATCAAAAGGAGCAAATGTAACACTAGTAGATGATTTGAACGGAAGACGAATATGTTTTCCTAAAGAGCAAGAAACACAATTTTGGGCAAGTTTCCCATTACAAGCAATGAAATTGTTGCCTCTAAGAAAATTAAAAACTGGGACTCCTGGATGACCAAGCCTATTATGTCGGGTTGAAGAAGAAACGGCACCGCTAGAGTGACGGGAGAGCAAGATCTCGGCAAATGAGGTGGAAGTGAATGGATAGAGATCCCCCGTGCTATTGCATCTCGTAAGAGGTGTCCCCGTATGAAGATCTTTTACAAGAAAACCAAAAGGGTCAAAATCCACGAGAGACGAATTATTACGAGTAAATTGGCGGACGACATATGAGGTTCTTAATCATGTGTGGGGCATATAGGGTGTTTTTGAGGGAGAAGGGTGGATGAGGAGGTTGTGTGTATGAGGTACCATAACCCTTAACCGGAATGCGTTGTCCACTACCAACCGTAACATATTGAGGATGCTTTACATGAAACAGCTTTAGGAATAGTACCGCAGACCGGGTGACGTGAGATGTGGCGCCCGAGTCCATGTACCAAGTATTGTCGTTGTTGCATAGAGAGGGTGTTTGAACGCCCCCCAACTCGGTGGGTGTCATGCCGCGGGAGGAGGGCTGCGGGACCGACCTTGCATGAAGTGGGCTGTTGTGGGGCTGGAGCGGGGCCTAGCAAACCGGGGTAAGAATACGGATTATATGGCTGCTGGTACTGGAATGGACTTGGCGTCGCGACTCTGAACTGGGGCGCCACGGCGCTGTAGACGAACTGCTGAGGAGCCGCAGCCCAGTTGTTCTGCGATCTCTGTTGTTGTTGCTGCTATTGGTTCTGTTGACCGCGACCCTTGCCACGACCACGGCCTCCTCTACCGCCGCGGCCTTTTCCACCTTTGCCGCCGCGGCCCTGCCGTTGTTGGGAGTTGTCTGGTGGCGTCTGATCTTGAGGTTGCGTGTCGACAGCTAACACCTGCTGGGCGTGCTCATCCTGCTTAGCACGACGGGTTTCTTCGAGCAACAATTGTGAGCGAGCTTTGTTAAAACTCGGTAGCGGATCTGCCTGTTGAATAATGGTGGCCAAAGTATCATATTCGCCCTTAGTAAGGCCAGAAATCATTTGTAGCACCATTTTATCGTCGCGTGACAAGCGTGCCGATGTTGGAGAGTTGATCCGCTAGAAGTTTAAGCTGCTTGCAGTACTCAGAGACATTGGAGAAGTTTTTAAGACGTGTTTTGTTGAACTGTTCTTCCAAATACACGGCACGAGTGTGCTTGTTGTCCTGAAAAATTTCCTCCAAACGATTCCACAAGTCAAGGGTCGTGGGAGTCGATTTCATGATAGTAAGGAGCAAATCCCGAGAGATACTACCATATATCCATTGTTTGACGCCGGCGTCGAGACGGTGCCAGATAGAATCATCAACCTCCGTAGGGCGCGGAATAGTGTCATGAATATGGTCAAGCACGTTATAGAGACATGCATGATTGCGAAAAAGTTCAACCCAGGGAGAATACTGGTTGTTTTCTTGATCAAGAATAATGGGAATATGGTTCTTGATGTTGGAAACGATGAAGGGCGGGATGAAACGGGGGTGATGACTTTGTGGTGGGATTTGTGGAGGTAGAGGCGTCAGAAAGTGTGGAAGAATCAGGGATAGCCATTTAGAGAAGAGAAGAAAGGAAAAACCCGAAAAACAAGAAGAAAATCCGGGAGGGCCGCGGCGTAGGAGAGGCAGCCGACGGCTGTGGAAGAGAAAGGTTTTTAGGGTTTTGTTTATTTGGCTCTTGATACCATGTAAGATGATATTAATCTCCCTTGATGAGTATTTCATTAATATCAAGGTATATATAGAGTACAATATTCATCCCTTATACAATAGGAATCCTAAGCCTATACAAAAGAGGAATCCTAATCTTACCATAATTATATTTACACAATATATGAAAATATTCTAATTATGGGTAGGAAATATATTTACACGTTTACAAGAGGCTCAACCTCCAATGAGAGAAAAGAAAACTAAGTAGACGTTTGGACATGCGAGATGAAATCAGCGTTTGGATATGTAATTTCATCTCAGATTTCATTTCATGAGATGAAATCTCAAATCATCCAAAAAGGCATAATTTGGGATTTCAAATCATGATTTCAAACTTTTTAAATGTAAAAATTTACCCATAAGTTTATATTTTGTAAAAATAGATTCATAAGTTGATAGATATATTTACCAGTCATGTTTACCAATCATTTATATCAAATATTAAAAGATCTACAAGTTTGTAGTATATTTATAACAAATTTACTCTTACCAACCATGTGAGAGGATTATATTAAAGAGTAGTTACACTACAACTCATGTTCAATTTTCCATTTTATTAAACTAAAGTTTGATCAATTGATGTTGTATTTTTTAGAAAGACCTTCTAGTAGCGTATTAATTTTGTTATGAACTATGACTTGCCTATTTGGTAAGACTGTATAAGAATTGAGAAAGTTTTGATGGTTTTCAAACTTGTGGGATTTTTTATGTCTATAAGAAAAAATACAACTTAAAAAATTAAAATTACATGTCGAAACAAAACTTTAACTTTAAATCATCATGATTTCATCTCGCGATTTCAAATCATGTCCAAACAGCTCCTAAAGGATCAAACATATAGTCCATTAGTCAAATATGAATAAATTTATCTTGATTAACTCCCGTTACTTGATTTACATAAAAAGATTTGTTTTACGATGATTCCTAACAAATACATTGTACGAGAGAAAGAAATACAGTAGAAGAATAGATCATCACTGCAAGGAGTTCAAGTATCTTCATACAATGTATTGATTTTTCAATAAGAATATGCGAAGCAATCTACTTGTTTAACATTTGATTACTCCATTTATTTTAATTTACGTGATAAAATTTGATTAGACACGAAGATTAAGAAAAAAATTTAAAACTTTTGAAATTTATGGTCAAATAAGATAGAAAACTTTTGAAACTATGGCCTTAAACCGTGATGCCCTTGAGTCCCTAACAGAGGACGAGCTGATGAAGATGGGTCAAGCAGAACTGACCGACTTCTGAAGATGGTGTGCACATGACATCTTAGGTGAATTTCATATCAAAATGGGAGCAGAAAGTAAAATTTTTTGTAAGACATGACTTTTAAGTTCACATGATCTTTTGGGGCTCAATATGGCATAGCTCAAAAGGCAAATTGTGCGAACCTAGGCTCAAAATGAATAATGTGTGCCATGAACTTGGATTGTAACAAGTATGGTATCAGACATTTACTCTCATTTTAAGGAGGGGAACTTAATTTCCAGTTGGAGGCTTGCAGCGTGGGTTCGAACCCTGGTGGGAGCAATTTGCTCTCTTCTGGGATAGGACCTTATAGGTGATATCAGTTGCTCTGTTCTCAAACCCTGGTCATTCAGGCACATCCCGCGATTTACGGGTAGTAGTGCTGAGGGATCGGGACTACTATCTCCAGAAATAGTCTGGCGTAAGCCAGGAAGCTAAATATAAAAAAAAAAAAAACACAAAACAAATATGATCTGTTGGTAAACGAATATCCTAGCTGCTACATTGACCAAAGGTGCTGTCAGAGGGTTCTTTAATTTGTCTGTCATTACACATTTTTTAAATTTGCAGCAGACAAGCATTCATTAGATCTGTTATTTTCTTGATCCTTGTTAAAACGAGATCAACGATGGCGGCTTTACATGCCAACAGCTTCCTTCTTTAGTATTTATTCTCAACAACCACATTAGTTTCAATTGTTGACTAGTCATTTCTTTCATCTACCTAAGCTCGCAGAGTTAGCCGATACATCTACTAATGAAGATAAAAGATACCCGATGAATAGTCGTGGTGCCTGTGTTATGCGGTACCTATATTGGTGAAAGGTAGCAGAGTACCTAGTAGAATAGTTAAAATGAGTGCAAACCAACCGGAACTTCACCTGTCATAAAAAATTATATAAGGAGACAACCCATACCCCCAACTAATGCACAAGTTGCAAAAAATAATATTGGTGACTCCAAGACAAGAAGTTCCCTATGAGCGCATGTTTACCAAATTCCTTGCAAGCACTATCAGGGATGAAACAAAAAGAAATTGTTACACCTATGTGTTAGCATACTTCATGTGAAAAAGATTTCACATACTTGGACTATGGTTAAAGTGAAAATGGAAAATTGTGCAATTGATGGATCAATCTAAAATTTTAAGCAAGCAAAATTAAGGCAGATTCTCAGGGTATTATATGGATGAATTATCCATGTTCTTCTTTGAGCTCGACGATCATGACTGTAAGCTCCAGGGTGCAGAATGGAACGAGTAGCCAGAGCCATTCCAGAACGCTGTGCTGAAACTTCTAATCTTTCTTTTTCTCTTTCTGGGATGTTGGCTTTTGATAAATGATTATTTGACTCAAGATGGTACCATTCATCAGTATGCCTAGCGCAGATGCCAAGGCAACTGCAAATACATCGAAACTTGGAGAGTTACAAGGGCAGGACTGGTAAAATTACAAAGATCATACAAGGATAGATGTAAAGCTGAAACTACGCCAGATGATAGAAACAAATTTGCGGTAGATAACTCTGGACATGTTATGCTGAATAAGAAACTATAGACATCCTTTCTGATACAGAAAAAGAAGAATATTATTCAGGAATTTCAAATGTTCATGGTCTACTATCACATATGAAAATCATTTAAAGATAAACCTTGTTAAGAAATTGAATGACGGTACGAGACGATATTGTTTGCTTCCAAGATAGGGATGGTAGTGCTATTTAGTACGTAAATTGACATCCCGGGTGGTGAACAAATTCTTTGTATTTTTGTCTTTCATCATAAGCATACCTTAAAGATGCTTTGACTGGAGAAACTGAGCCAATATCACATTCGACTAGAGCTGCAGACAATGGTGAAAAAATAGGATACTAGCAGAGGCGAATCTAGGATTTCTAGATGATGGGTGCATTATAGGAGAAAGGAGAAAAAAAATGCATTAAATGGGGATTGATCCTTGAACCTATAGGTAAATAGTTTAGCTTTAAACCAAGTGCACTACTAACCCTTTTATAGCATGGATTCCAAAAGGTAATACTAGATATATTTTAAGAATTATACACATACTATACCGAATTTAATCGGGTGACCATGGGTTCACGTGACCCTTTTTTAACACCCAGTCACACTGTGGGTAATGTGACTCCCAATATACGAGTAACGCTCTAATCATTGTTATGCACATTTGACAAAACTAGATTACGACAAAGAATGCATCAGGTTATAAGTTCCAAATAAAATAAGACACAAAATGCTTCCATATTTGGATAGACAAAATTATATGAAGGTACAGATCAAACAAGATAAGAAAGTATACCACTCATGGGAGCTTTTTCCTGGAGGCTGGTAAAAACTCTAACTGCAACATATAAAGGTAAAGAAGATGAGAACTCCATTTTGGTAACAGAGAATCTACATGCAAAGGTTCGCAGTCAGAGTTAACTTACCCATGGAACCGGTGAAGTTCATCAAAAATGTCAAAAAGCTCAGTTCACCAGTACTTTTGCCCTGCTCAAATGAAGGCAATTAAAAAGGCGGCATAAAATAAAGTAGGAAGCAAGAGAACATTATAGATGAAGCCACAAAAAGATCTCTGAAGTCAAATAAATGGGGACTGCAAATATGGTGAGAGGTGGTTTCTAATCGTTTGATGAACGAGTATGACAAGGGAACCCGCAGCCAGTACCCTTTGGGTGCGCATAGAGCATATTCCTGACAGAACGAGTACAAGAATTCTGTCAGGAATATGCTATTCATGTCAGCACATTCATCTACTTGCATGTGTCGTTTGCTTTTACCCAAATACAACCGAACTCATACTAGTCTGCTTTAGAGACGCAAGCGTTTCTTTCTTTTCAACACGTCATAACACTGGCATCATTTCCACAGCATATAAGAGAAAAATTTCAAGGATCGTCAAGGCATAGAGAGTAATTACACTTCCCAGTTGATCCACAATAAACACATCTTGTTTCGATATGAAATCAAGTTTCAAGTAAAATAAAAGAACAGCAAGGTGTGTGACAGACGTATGTATGACCAGACATAATATGCCCTTTAACAGGCAGTTGGCAGTAGAATATGTTTAGTAGTTAACAACCAACATAATAGGTAAATGAATTCATTATTTTAGAACTTAGCCAATAAAACCAGGTTACTTCAAACATATACCAACATCACTCTGAAAATGAGAACCATCATGGCATTAATATGTACCTTAAAGTTCTTCCATATCTGCGGAATCCTTGCAAAAAGAAAGATCGCATGTTGGGAAGTCTGAAACAATTTAGTTTAGTTAGACTGTTAGATTAGATATATTGTCCAACATCATAAGAAAATATCACATGTTGTATAAACCATTTAAGAAAACTCTTCAGCATAAAAATACTTATTTAATGCATTCTTTCAATCTCTTCCCTATTTCTCGCAAGGTATCAAGCCTCTAAAATTTTGTCTCTTTCCTAATCTCACTTGCGTCGTTCTTCTTTTTGGCGATTGTTCTAGCACTACTCTCAGTAGTCCAGAGAATGTTTTCTGTTCCAAAACTATTTCTGCTCAGTAACTAATTCCAGAAACACAGGTGCCAGTAGTTCAAGGGTTATGCTTCAGCATCTAAAACCACTTTGAGTTTAAGGAAGAGCATTAGAATGTTAAGAATTGCATACGAACTTCTAGGCATAAGATACTTGTGACGCATTCTCTCAATCTCTTACTCTTATTTCTCATAATTTTCAGAAAAGCATGAGCAAAGGTAAAGAGTACATTTGGACCCCCTTAATGCATAGAAATGTAAATCTTTTGGAATGTTTTATCCCAGAAAACAAACAGAGCTAGGAAACAGACCAAAGTTAAAGGCTATAACTTACATAGAGAGCCTCAAAAAGAACGGGATCAATTTGACCTGCCAAAATAGTCGGTGCTACAGCACAATATCTGTTTACTAAATAAGGAGGTAACTGCAGACTAATTCCATAGAAGAATGATACAAATAAACATGAGTTGTCTAAAATAAATGGCTCAATTATATTTTTGTGCATGTTTATAAGAATATTTATCATGAAAAGTGGAGCAGGTTGAAATTAGGATACAGTAATCCTTTCATCCATGTCTTCATTCCTAAAGGTTGAGAAAAATAGTAGATAATTGCAACCAAAATTATAGCTGCACCAAGAAAAAACACACAAGATATTAGAGATACTGAGCCAGACATATGAAAGTATAAAAATGAGATTTCAAACTGACACTGACTGAAGCTAAAGCACTCCATCCACGAAGGAATCATTCATTAATCAAAAAAGCATAGTGAAACCATCGGCCATCACTTTACTGAAAGCTGACACCAATTTTTTATCCTTCCCCTTTCCATAGACACTTGACTTGAATCTTTATGAAAGGAAAATACGAGAATGAAAAATCGCAATTAGAAGCATTGATCGAAGGCTATTGTAGAGCTGCTTGAAGGTAATGCAACATATATTCAATGAAGTCAAGAAATTGCAGGACACATATGACTTTTGTTGCCCATAAGTTCTAGTTGTAATGTGCGCATAAGTTATGAGGCAGGAGTTCGGGATATTTCAAAAAGTTACAAACAGTGAAGATAGTGTAATGTGTTGCCTATTGGGTAGGCGTTTCAGTAGAAATTGACTTGCGAACAACACATGCAATTTTGCCTACGAGGCAAAACTTGTGGCCAATTGAGCAAGTTCATTATATTGAAATGTCCCAATTCTTGCCTCATAGGCAAAACTAATTTATGCCCACAACTTATGTCTGATGGGCAACAAAGGTCATTTTAAAAAAAAGAACTTGTTAAGCCGCCCAAAGTTCAAGACCACCTCTTCTGAAGGTCATTCTTGCAATTCATTCCAGTAAAATTGAAGAATAGAAAGGGATGTCTAATCATTTAAAACAACCACCTCAGCAAGATGCAGATTTGAGAAGCTGTGAAGCCCTAGTTTCTCAAGATATAGCAAAAGGAACTAAAGAATCCGGTCAATGTATTATTGGCATGTCAAATGTACCTTGGATCAAAAGAAAAGCATATTCGCCAAAAGCTGAAAACGGAAGCCCTTTGTGAAGACAATATGCCAAAGCAATGGTATAACCAATTAGTTCGAGTTCGAAGGCCACAACACTAAGTCCTCTAACACTTTTGTGTTGCACAATTTTAAGTATCTGAAAGAGGAACAGAAACAATGAACCATGCACTTCTTCAAAAATCATCAAGCGAGAAGTTGAGGACAAGAAACTAAATGCTCGAATGAAATATCATCCTAATGGATGCCATTGATATAGCAAATAAATCAATCAAAGAAATAAATTCAGGTCATAATTACTATTCAAATACTAAAGAATTATGGGTTATCTAAGCCTAGAAATTCTCCAGAACTCACTTATCTACATTCTACGCAAACATACAAATCTCTTATAAGAAATAAGAAGACTCGAAAAGACATCACTATAGACAATGAACAAAATTAAGACAATCATTCACACCCTAAACAACTTCTTTTGCCAAAGACCCACCCAATAAATACCAAAAAGAGAAAAGGAAAAGAAAAATATTCACAAAAATACACCAATCAATGAAATGTCAAACTTCCTCATGTCACTAGAGGTCCTTTTAGCGACATGAGGAAGGGGCATCTAAGGATAAATGTGGAATTCATAGACAAATTATTTAGTAATGGAATGAAATGAAGTTAAAGAGAGTGAACGATACAGAGGATTCGTAAAAAAATTAATTATTTTGTGGATTGAGGAGTAGTTGATTGATTGATTTATGATGATAATCATCTTAACATGCGGAATTGAATTGAATGACCAGCTTATACATGACTACTACTACAACAACAACAACAACATACCCAGTGTAATCCCACAAGTGGAATCTGGGGAGGATAGAGTGTACGCAAACCTTACCCCTATCTTGGAAGGTAGGGAGGTTGTTTCCGATAGACCCTCGGCTCAAAGGAAAGCAAACCAAAGCAGTCTGGCAAAAAAACATGACTTTCCAAAGCATTCAAGAAACACCCATAACTTTTCTTGATCTAATTTTAAGTTCATTCAATACTCTCTCACAATAGGACTCAACAACAACATACCCAGTGAAATCCCACAACGTGGGGTCTGGGGAGGGTAGAGTGTACGCAGACCTTACCTCTACCTTGGTAGGTAGAGCGGTTGTTTCCGCGAGACCCTCGGCTCAAGACAAAAAATAAGCACAAACAAAGCAAAAGCAACAACAACAACAACATACCCAGTGAAATCCCACATAGTGGGGTCTAGGGAGGGTAGAGTATACGCAGACCTTATCCTACCTTGAGAGGTAGAGAGGCTATTTTCGGTAGATCCTCGGCACAAGAACAGACACTTTAAAGTAGTAGATATAAAAGAAAACTCATGACAATACTATGAAAAACTTGATAAAGCTGACTGAAAAAAAGGAGTCGTAACTATCATAAAATAATATGATAATCAAAGTGCAAGAACAACAGACAGTATAAGTATCAATAATCTAAGAACCAGGAACTACAAGAGTAATACTACGACTACAAGTATGAAAGGATAACACTTGACTACTAACTAATCTTCTACCCTAATATGTGTCCTCCATAACCTCCTATCCCACAATAGGACTCAATATAACTAAAAAGATTAGATTCTTGAAGGGCTTAAGGGAAATAATTGAGGAAGTTTAATCAGCGGACTATACCATGACTGTAAAAGTTTATTCCCTATCTGGTTAAAAACACAGTATTAAGAAACACACATTACTTAACTGGATCCAAAATTGAGCTAATTCAATACTACTGTCAAAACAACACTCAATTAATACATAAAGACTGGATTTTTAAAGGGCTTAAGAAAAATAGCCTTAGGAAGTTTACCAAAAGAACTATAACTGTATAACATGAAAGTAGAAATATATATATATGGCCAAAAACCCATAGTAATTAAGAAAACTTGACTGGATCCAGAATTGAGCTAATTCAATACTACTGTCACAACACCACTCAATTAATACATAAAGACTGATTTTTTTAACGGCTTAAGTAAAATAGCCTTAGGAAGTTTAACCAAAGCACTATAACATGAAAGTGAAAGTTTATACATTTGGTTATCAACCCAGTTATTCAAGAAACAATCATTACTTGAATGTATCCAAACTGAGCTAATTCATTACTACAATCTCAACAAAACTCAATCAATACATAAAAACTTGATTTTGAAAGGGCTTAAAGAAAATAGTCCTAGGAAGTTTCACCATAGCACTATTTTTTTATAAGGTAAATAATTTTATTGACAATTGTGGAAATTCCGTGTACAAGGCATATACCAAAAGAAGAGAACCTACACCGAAATATGTTTCTCAACAAACATGATCCAATCCTCTATACAAATAGGAACCTCATAAGTACACCAAAATGAAACTAGAGACAACATACTACTTTGCATTTTTACAAAATCTTGTTCCACCCCTTCAAAAGCCCTCTGATTTCTCCCTTTCCAAATAACCCATATGATTGCTAAGGGGGCAACACTCCATTCCCTTAGTCTTCTCTTCCCCATTCTATGAGTCCAGCTTTGCAAAGCCTCCTTCATTGTGCCCGGCATCATTCATTGCATCCCAAACAAATTAAGAGCCATCCTCCCTAACATATTAGCCACTTTGCAATGCAATAGAAGGTGATCTGCATTTTCACCCGAACTCTTGCACATAAAGCACCAACTTACATAGGTGATTCTTTCCTTTCTTAGATTTATTTTCGCGGTTAAGATCACACCCCTTGCCGCCAACCATGCAAAGAAACACACCTTCCTCGGTGCTCTAGGAATCCAAATGGAATCATGAGGGAAAGTATAGTCGTCTCTCACGAATAAACACTTGTAATAAGATCTGCCAGTAAACAACCCGTTTCCACTCGCCCACCAACTCCATGCATCTGAGATATTGGCTGAATTATCCGGCCCATACAATATCTCAGTCAAATTGTGAAATTCTTCCATCTCCCAGTCCTGAAGGTTCCTTCTGAATCTCAAATCCCAATGAATTACCCCCTTGTGTGACCTACGAATCTAATGGACTGCCATCTCTCTTTGGCAAGACACCCGGTATAAGTTAGGGAAGACTTCCCTCAACTCGCACCATAGCACTATAACATGAAAGTAAAAGTTTATAATTTGGTAATCAACCTAGAGTAATTAAGAAACACACAGTACTTAACTGGATCCAATATTGAGCCAATTCAATACTACTGTCAAAACAACAGTCATAAAGACTCGATTTCTCAAGGGCTTAAGGGAAATAGCCTTAGGAAGTGTAATCAAAGCAGTATAACATGAAAGTACAAGTTTATTAACTATCTGGTTAAAATCCCAGAGAAATTAAGAAACACCCATTACTTAACTGGATCCAAAATTGAGCTAATTTAATCCTACTGTCAAATAACACTCAATTAGAACATAAAAACTGGACTTTTAAGGGCTTAAGGTATGTAATAGCCTAGGAAGCTTCACCAAAGCACAAACACAAACAAGTTTATAGATTTGGTTATCAACCCAGAGAAATTAAGAACACCCCATTGCTTAACTGGATACAAAATTGAGCTAATTCAATACTACATTACAATAATATTCAATAAAATCATAAAGACTGGATTTTACAGGACTTAGGGATAATAGCGAGAGGAAGTATAACCAAAGCAATATAACATGAAAGTAAGAGTCTATATATTTGGTTATCAGCCCAGAGTAATTAAGAAACACCCATTACTTAATTGGATCCAAAATTGAGCAAAATTCAATACTACTGTCACGACAACACTCAATTACGACATAAAGACTCAAATTTTGGCACTAAGACATGAAAGTAAAAGTTTATAAATTTGCTATCAATCCACGAATTCAAGATAGACGCACAACTTAACTGGATCTAAAATTGAACTAATTCAATACTACACTCACAACAAGACTCAATTAATACATAAAGACTCGACATTTACAGGGCTTAGGGGAAATTACCTCAGGAAGTTTAACCAAAGCACTATAACATGAAAGTAAAATTTCATAAATTTGGTTATCAACCCAGAGTAATTAATAAACACCCATTATTTCATTGGATCCAAAATTGAGCTATTTCAACGCTACTATAACAAACACACTCAATTAATACATAAATACTAGGTCTTTTTAAGGCCTTAAGGGAAATCACCTGAGGACCAAAGCAGTACAACATGAAAGTAAAACTTGATATATCTGGCTAAAAATCCAGAGTAATTAGGAAACACACATAATTTAACTGGATCCAGAATTGAGCTAATCTAATACTACTGTCACAACAACACTCAATTAATACATAGACTCAAATTTTTGAAGGGATTAAGGGAAATAGCCTTAGGAATAATAACCAAAACACTATAACATGAAAGTAAAAATTTATAAATTTGGTTATCAACCCAGAGAATTCAAGATAGACCCATTACTTCACTAAAGCACTATAACATGAAAGTATACAAGTATATAAATTGGGTTGGATGGTTGTTTACCGTGGTTCATTATTGTATTGTTTTCTATGAAACCATGTTTGTTTCCATTGTCCTTAAAATTAACCCGTTGTAATTCTGTGGTTATATAACCATAAAAAATTCCAATTTTTTAAACCACAGTTTTGGTGATTTTTGTGTGGTTACATATTTTTACTCATTATACCCCACCCCACCACGCCTCACCACCACCCACCCCACCACGCCTCACCACCACCCACCCCTCCACCACCCCCACCCCACCACGCCTCACCACCACCCACCCCTCCACCACCCCCACCCCCACCCTACTCCACCAGACCACCACCACCACCTACTTATCTTTTAAAGTTTCAATTTTATCCTTCACCTTAGTAAACTTACATGTTATTATCTAGTACCATACAATCTAACCAAACAATAAAATGTCATTAAACCACAACAAACGATACAATCTATCTAAACATTGTATTCATTAATACAGTACAATACGATACTGTACATTATTTAATACATAAAGATAAGATTTTTACAGTGCTTAATGTTAATTACCTGAGGAAGTTTAACAGTGGTGGATGCAGCAACAATTGCATAACCCAAAAGCTTTGAAACTAAAGGAAGCAAACAATCTTTCTCTGGGAATTCACCATTACTAAGGGATCCAAGTGCACAACCAAAGTCCATTCCAAGAAACTTTAATTCCACCATTTTTTATCTATCAATTGATGGATCAAGAACTCTTTCTGGGTTGTGCCCTAATTTAGAGAAAATTTGTTCAGATATTGATTTGAGTTTTTCTTTTGACAAATTTAAATTGGTATTTCTGGGATTTAGTCCTTCAAGACTGTAAGAAGAATTGTGAATGAAGGTTACAGTTAGGTTAGGTGGCAGGCTTCCAGGTTGTGGCAATTTGTGGTCCCCACAAAAAGAAATTTTCTCCAAAAGTAATTATAATAGCTAATTTATATGTAAAAGAAATATACTGATACATTAATTATGTATAGAAATTATATGTATACAAGTTAAACCTCTCCGTAGCAATATCATTGGATCCAAAAAAATTTGACTGCTATAGCAAATGACTGTTATGCACTTAAAGCAGATAATATCTCACTGTTATAAGCTAAAAAGATGCATAAAACCAGTGTTTTTCGAGGCATTTTCGGGGTGAGTTTCGGGTCGAGCCTCGAGGCAGGGCGTACCAAAAATGCTCCGGGGCGTAAATAAAAGGAAGCATCGGGTGCAAAAGCGTATGTCCTGAGCAATAAATTGATTTTTCTTGTTTTAAAAGTATTTTTGCTATAGATTATAATTTTTATTATTAATGATATTTATACTTTATGTTATCATGTATTCATGTTATATTATTTGTTTTCTAAAATATATAAATAACACAGTCATAAATATTCTTTTTAAATGGTTATATCTGAAATTGGTAGGATCGAGATTTCATAGCATTATGTTCCTGATGTAACTTTTTTTATTTGTTGTCATTGCTATTACAATGATGACTAGACTTCGAGTATAATCGAGACCCCCAGAAAGGAAAGGATCCAACAGTGTGACTATTCGTGGCACCAACTCGGCATTCTATTACGGCTTACCTTATGGTTAGACTTCAGTTAGCGAAGCATATGTAGAGTTAGTGATTGTTGGAGAAAACATGTTACGCTTTCGGGTACAAAGTTGGGATGGAATACTTAGGTTGGTATTGTTGATGGATTGTGGTTTGTTGCCTTATTTGATCTAGTGGCTCATCGCCACGTGTATGATAATAAACTTGACCGTATATAGAGAAAGGATTGATTCATTCTTGACATGATGTTATGTGTCCATGCGTGGCACCATTGACTTGATATTTTCTCATTGGACATATATTCTCGTTGGCATTTGATATCATTCATACATTTGAATCGGATTTCGCGCCGCGATATATATACATATATTGGACTGATTTGCACGTTCCACAACATATATATATATATATATATATATATATATATATATTGGACCCGGTTACACATTGCGCAACATATACTTAAATTGGATCAGGATGTGCGCCGCAGCAGGTACATAGACTTCGCGGGTCCCCCATGAGTCATGACTATCGAGGTTAGAGGTATTTCGCCCGGAGCGTGTGTGTATCATTGCATTGCATTGCATTGCATATGCATTCATATCCACATATTCATACTTATTGGATTCAGACTTGGTTTTGTAGTTGTGATGCTATTCTTGGATTGTGTAATCTTTATATCTGATTGTGAGCATGCCTATCTTTCAGTCTCTTACTTTATTTATGTTAATGAACTGTTGTCGGTCTATGATACATACCGGTACATAGTGTTTGTACTTATACTACCTTATTTCATTCTTTTATGAGTGTAGATTACGTGACAGGGTCTACTCCTTCTCCTCATGACTGATTTCCGAGACTTTGCTAACGATCATCTAGGGTGAGCACATGGACGGATCCATAGCCCGGATATCTCTCTTATTTACTTGTCTTATTTTGCTACTCTAAGACAATATTGTACTTTGGAGACTATGTATTAGTATTCAGACTTGTAGTTATGTAGTAGTGGCTCTTGTACGATCTTAGACCAGATTCCTTGGGACTGTTGTATTACTTCCGCACTATTTAATTATCTATCCTAGACTTATTATGTATATTTGATGGTTGGGTTCTACTTTATTTTTTATTGAGCCGTGATTAAGGGACGGGTTCGCCTACCAGGTGGGAAAAGGGTAGGTGCCCGCGCATTCCTCAATTTGGGACGTGACATCACCCACACCAATATAACAATACAAAGTAATGAAATAAAGAGTTGAAGTAAGAAATTCTCATTAATGGCTTCAAGAATTCACTTTCAAGGTGGTGGATGCCGAAAGCCTAGTCTCCAAAGCTTGTTCTCTCTTCTAAGCTCTCAAATTATGTTGGAGAATATTTTCTTGAGAGTTGGTGTATTGCGCAATATCTCTCCCTTCTCAAAACCCTAGACAAGGCTTATATAGGGACCTAAAATTTCGGACTCACTTAATTATAAAAATGCCACCGCCATCCACTCTGCGACCGCAGAACATGTCTGCGGTCCATAAAATGGGTTTAGGATTCACAGAGTGGTCTTCCATCTTGATTGTCTCAAACTGCGGCAGGAAGTGCGGCCCACTGAACTAAATTGTGGTCCGCAGAAATGCTCCAAAATATCTCAATTTGAGCTGGAACTGTTGAGGAGCAGTGGTTCACAAACCGGAATGCGGTGGGTCGCATTACAGGGCTCCAAATTCCTCTATTCACTGTTTGAATCTACAATGCAGCCTTCTCATCTGCGATCGAGAGTCTGATTCTGCGGTACGCAGATCTGGTTTTTGCTGCATTTCTTCCTTTTTACGGCACTTTTGTCCATGTTTATAATCTTTTCCTCATTTTTGGTGTCCTGAGGTAAAATTTCTACAAACACAAAATAAAAATAAGAAATGATATTAAAACTTACTTAAAGGGCTAGAAAAGCTTAAGAAAAAGGTATTAAAAATGTGTAATTTCACTCACATCACAACGTGAGCTAACGTAAAAAGAATTCTAGTGGATTTTGTCTATTTAAAACAAAAAAAATAAAACTTTAAAAGTTAATGTTCTTAATTTGGTATACACACTTCATACATCAAGAAAATAAATAAAAGAGGAGATATCTTGCAATCTAGAAATTTAAATACCTATGAGAGTAAAGAAAAAAAAAGGAGCTAGATATGCCTTTAATAAGTCCTCCACTTATTCTCGTGTGACGACATCTATCAAAACGATTAATTATTAACTAATTTGAATGAAATTTGACTTCTGAGTTCTTTGCCTCTAGAATTTAACGCCCCTAGTTTCTCGTGAAATCATATTTGGGTTTTGATAAATTATCATGTTACATTTCAATGGAAGTAATATGAGTATTGATGGCTCTTCCACTTGTAATGAGATTTAACGTTCAAAGGGCCAAGTATATATGTGGTGTGTTTATATGTAAACCGGTACAGTTGAATTTGTATACGTGGTCAAGAACACGTGAATCTCAAGTGAATGATTTGATAATAAAGTTAGATAAAATATAATATAAATAAATAATGCTAAGATAAAGTGTAGAGATAATTAGCCTAAGCCTTGTGAAAGCTTTTGGGCAAAGTCTCTGTAACAAGTAGGAAAGCACGATGATTGATCGAAATTAAGAGTGTATTGTAATAGCTTGAATATGATTTACAATGAAACCATGTGCCCTATTTATACATGAGCTTTACGGGTACACACCCCACAAAATATGCCATCATCAATACAAGAGAATGAATGTTGTAATAATTGGACAATTAGCATCTCCATAAATACTATTAATGCTATGTTGGAAAATGTATGATTGGTTCGGTAACGGTCGTTCGTTGCAATATAAACGACTCTCCTGACCTTCCGAGTCACCGATACCACATATGCGTACGATGCTCCCGGAACCGCTCATGTCTTATCGGTAACACCACAGGCTGACCTGGACTTGACTCAACATTATTTTTCACGTGTCACATCATAATTCATACAACTATCTCATACGAATTTTGCCTCATACAGACAGTCTCCGCACTTTTCGAGTGTAACCTTTGCGCACCCGGAAAGTGGATGAAAACCCTATACTTCGGTAGAAAATTTAAAATGTAATGGTTGAAGAAACATCAAATGTCACATCTCTTCAATGCCTCTGAAATGACGTCAATAGACCAATTGTTCTGATTGACGTAAAGTACTGCAATGATGATGCATGACTTTTCACTTCCAAACTTTATATTCTCATACTATAAATAGGTGGCCACTTTATACAGAAGGTAACTACAATCTTCTTCAAATTTACAATCTTCAAAAACTTTCTTTCCTTCTTCAAATTTTTCCATAATGTCGTCACTAAGTCTTCTCATTCACATTCTCCTAACAACAACAATGGTCCTCCAAATTGTCATCCCGAGAAAGAACATATTGTCCCTAAGAATCAAGAAATTGACTTGTACTCCATCGCTGCAGAAATTCTTCCTTCTGGTTGTGATTTCTCAGGAGACCTTCGTGTTTAAGGGAACTTCTAACATGTTGAAGAAATTGAATCCATGATAACTGCCAAAATTCTCCCTGAAGTTATGAAAGATTGTAACTTCACCTCCGACATAGTCATTGGAACAGTTGATCCAGTCGATCGAGTGCACCACCATGTTGAAGGGTTTTCCATGGCTTACACCTACCCCTTTAATATTGGTTTCAAACTTCTTATCCCAAAAAATCATCGAAGACATTTGTTGTCGATATAGAGTTTGCTTGGGGCAAGTTACTCTACAAATTTGGAGATTGGTATACTGCATTTAGATGTTGGTCGATAGTGCCAATGCACCATTCACCATCGACCACATTTTCCTTCTTTACTACCCTCGGGTTTTCCAGGGTGATATTATCCACTTGTACCCCCGTGGAATTCGTAGCCTCGTTAATGCTGAAGATGATTTTGACCGAGGTTGGCTAATCTAGTTTATTTTGATCAAGACCGACCAGATACATCAACCTTCTGTAGATCATTTTTCAGAAGAGTGAAACCCTTCTCGTGAGTATCTTTAAACACGAACTTGTTTATCTTGCTTTTGAATAAACGAACTACCTTTTTCTCATGCAAATATTATATTTTCACAACTGTTTTAGTTGAGCCACAACGGATTGAAGGGATTTTCAAGTGGGTTGTTAATCTTCTCTATGCCTCTCCCGACATCACCCGGTCATGAAAAAGTATCACTTCTAAGTAGTGGAAGAGAAAATATCACGATAAGTTTTAACCTTAATTCGACCATTTATATAGGTTCATCCATGGATTTCTTTTTATTCTATTTACTCTATCCACAGAGCTCCCGACAAGAAAATCTAAAGCCCAGAAGGTGCCTTCTCATGCAGCCGCTTTGTCCAACATTCTTCAGTCTGCTTCAAGTAACTAAAAGCAGAAAATTCAAGAAGAAGTTCCCATGACCCCGGTGGGAATCGGTTCCAGGGTTAAGAACCGTCACTGGCTTACTGAGCTTTGGAAAGATGTACAAGCGGAGGCATAATCGGGTGTCATTCAAATCGATGAGGAAGAGAAGGTAGATGATGAAAGCACTCGCCCCGAGAGTCCCCTTTGTGATGTTCCGTAGACTGTGACAACTGTTCTCCCGGTTGACCTTTCTAAGCACAGCTCAATCCCTACTTCCGGTATAGAGGCCAGGACATTTGCTTCTTCTCCCCAAAAATCCCTTAATGCCACTCTAGAGGCTTCTCTTGCACACGTTGCAAACTTACTTTAGCAGGTAAAATACTTCCTCTTTTTAATCGTTCTTTATTTATCTTTGTCTCCTCACCAGGTCTAATTCCCTTTACCAGTGCCATGCCACTGCACTTTCTACTTGATCTAGCTAGGGCGATGGGCCCTTCTCAGAGATTCGGGCTCTCCTTAAGCCTTCATCCAGATACGTCTGTAGGATGTCGTTGATTCACTACAGGACCGGGAGAATTCTCTTCAGGTCTTAACCACTTCCTATGTTACCCATCAAGGGAGAATAGCTAAGTTGGCAGCAGTCTTGGCAGAGGCCCAATGGCAGTTAAACGCCTCCAAGAATACCATTGCTGAACTCCAAGCCAAATGCCAAAGATGGAAGCTCCGTAGGGATATGACAATTCTGAAGAGTCACGTGGATACCCTTGAAGAAGCCAGCAAACCAGCGATTAATATCCCCTCCGAACTCCTGATGCATAGATTGACCTCTACGATGTTGATCTATCATTGGAAGCTCTACGTGGAGATAGATAGGATTCAAATATAGAAGATGGTGATGAAGCTGGTGATGAGCCCCCTCCCCTGTTTGACCTTTTGATATTTTTATTTTATTGGTAATATTTGAAACACCCCCGGCGGATCATAGAGCTGGCATACTGTAACTTTTCACGTGGGTTTTAATTTCTGTTTTATTTTTTTGAATGCTATTGGGTCACTTTTGGGCCTGGTCGCCATCCTTTTGTAAGCTAATTGGTTTCAATCCGGCAGATAATCTGATTGAATGAATTCCCTTTTTCGCAATTTTGCTTAAGGTTTCCATTTCATACTTTTATTTTCGGAAGCAAACTTCTATTCCTTCCATAAGTCTATCTGTTGATTTTTACTTCTATAAACTTCGTAAATAATAAATTCTGAGTTTTTGAAAGTCTTTTAACAACTTTCTATCAAACCTAAATTTATTCTAAATCTTTTATCGGGGCTTCTCGTGGCCTCTATAGTTGATTCCGGACTTGCCTTGATTCCGGCCAACTTAAAACTCTGATACCTTTAGTATCCGGATCCTTAACTTTTACTTTTTGTTAAGATTTTTAATAAAAAAGGACCCTTATTTTTAATCGTGTTGTAGAAGAGGGTGTCTCCTGTCTATTATGACGTGGAATTTTCGATATGTTTAAGACAGCATACGTTTTTATACTTGTGATGGCAAAAATTTATTAATGATAAAAGAAAGATTTCATTGATTTCTTTAACTTACAAATGTGAACACAAGTGCAAGAAAAATCTGTATGCCATCTAGTGTGGTCAGTCCAGTTACATGTATTTTGAAAATCAGTACAGTCTCTAACATCTGGGAAGTCCCCAATGTCGGGTACTTTTCCTTGAAGCGTTGAAATTTCCTTAAATTTCCTTCACTCCTATACGGGTGTATATGGCCCCTAGTGTCTGGAAGTCCATGCTATGAAGACCTGGACACTAGATAGCTCTCCTGGATAGTAAGACTATCAACATGCTTATTTGTTTATGCTACCTCATTAAAAATCTTGCCAGAAAAACTCAATTGGGACAAAAATCTGACGAAGGAAAAAAGAGTACATCGCATGTTTATATCACTACATGTAGTATTTATTCAAATGACTTACATTCCAATAACTAGGAAGTTTGTTTCCTTGTTGGTATGTCAGATGATAAGCTCATTTACCAGCAATACCGATGACGGTGTATGGCCCTTCTGAATTTGCGCCTAATTTCCCTGCATTATGTTCACGGGTACTCTGAGTTACCCTCCGAAGCACTAAGTCCCCGACTTTGAAGTGCTAAAGATTTGTGCACCGGTTATAATATCGCTCAATTATTTGCTTTTGGGCTATCATCCTGACATATGCAAGGTCTCGGCGTTCCCCGAGCAAATCTTGGTGCACGGACATTGATTCTGCATTTGATTTATCATCTGCCCGGAGATACCTCAAACTGGGAGTTCCAACTTCAACCGGAATCAAGGCCTCTGCACTATAGACCAGGGAAAAAAGAGTTTCTCTGGTATTCATTTTTGTTATAGTTCTATACGCCCATAATATTTCTGGTAGCTTAGAAGGCTAATTTCCTTTTGCAGCTTCCAGTGTCTTCTTCAAGTTCTGGATTATAGTCTTGTTTATTGACTCTGCTTGACCATTTGCACTGATATGATATGGAGTGGAGGTGATGCGTTTGATATTCAATTCATCTAAGAACTTCGTAACTTTGGCCCCAATATAATTCCGGCCGTTGTCACAAGCTATCTCCTTTGGGATGCCAAAACGATAGATGATATGCTGCCAAATGAAGTCTATTACCTCATTTTCCCAGAGTTTCGTATAAGCTGCAGCTTCAACCCATTTAGAAAAATAGTCACTCATAAATATAATTTGAGATACTTGTCCTGGTGCCGTCGGCAAAGGTCCGACTATGTCCATTCCCAACTTCATGAACGGTCATAGAGATACAACTGGATGCAACTTCTCTTCCAATTGATGTAACAAATGTGCATGACGCTGACACTTGTCACATATCTTTATGAACATTTTTGTGTCTTCCTCGATCTGGACCAATAATAATCGACCCTCATGAGCTTCCTTATCAAGGATTTCGCTCCCGAATGGTTTCCGTATATACCTTCGTGGACTTCCCTCATCACATAATTAGCTTTATTGGGACCTATGCACTGGGCTAAGAGACCTTAAAAGCACCATCGATAAAGCTTTTCGTCTATGACACAGTATTGGGCAGCTTTGGTCCTCAAAGCTCTGGATGCTTTCCGGTCCTCCGGTAGCTTTCCGTTTATAAGGTAGTCTAAGAATTCATTCCTCCAATCTCAAGTTAGCCTGGTTTAATTTACCTCATTGTAACCTACGAAATCCAGTATCGAACGTAACAACTGAACAACTGATTCAGTTTTAGAACCTTCAGCTTCCATGTGAAGCCTAAGTTTGGGAGTGCATCTGCTTCTATGTTTTCTTCCCGGGGTATATACACAACCTTCCATTCTTGGAATCAGGACAACAACTTCAAAACCTTCTCGAGGTATCTCGACATACGTTCATATTTGGACTCAAATACCCTATGGACTTGGTTCATTACCAGCAACGAGTCGCACTTGATTTCAATAATCTGGGAGCCTAAGCCCCGGACTAGTTCCAAACCTGTAACCAAAGCCTCATAATCGGCTTCATTGTAAGTCAACGGAGTGCTATGAATTGCTTGTCTTAAAATTTCACCGGTGGGAGTATGCAATACTACTCCTACGCCGATCCTCTTGACATTGGAGGCACCATCTATATAAAGTGTCCAGACCCCAAGGATCTCTGCCTATGGAGTTACTCCCGGACTGAAATCACCCACAAAATCTGCAAGGACTTGCGACTTTATCACATTCCGGGTTTATATTCAATAACAAATTCACTTAAGCCAAGCGATCGAAAAGTGCAGGCTTATGTAACACATTTTTAAGTGGAAATATGGTCACTACGACAATTGGGTGGCATTGAAAATATGATCGAAACTTTCGCGATGACATAACTAAATCAAAAGTTAGTCTTTCGAGCAATTGGTACCGGGTCTCGGCCCCTGATATTACTCTACTTACGTAATAGACAGGAAATTGCATGCCTTTTTCCTCCCGTACCAGAACTGCACCTACCGCCACATCCGAGACTATAAGATATATGAGTAATTGTTTTCCATCATTTGGTTTTGACATGAGCGGAGGACTGGATAAGTAGGCTTTCAGGTACCGTAGGGCACTACTGACATTCGGGCATCTAAACAAAATCATTTTTCTTCTTCAGAAGTAAGAAGAACCTGTGACATTTTTCGATGACCGGGAAATAAATCTGCTTAGAGCCGCTACTTGCCCGATTAGCTGTTGAACTACTTTTACATCTTCAAATATATCCGACATGTCTTCAATAGCCTTTATTTTATAAGGGTTTATATCGATTCCTCTCTGAGAAACTAAAAAATTGAAGAATTTTCTGGAACCCACCCCAAAGGCATACTTCTCGAGGTTAAGCTTCATATTAAACTTCCTCAATATCTCGAAAGTTTCCTGCAAATGACTTATGGTCTTCTGCATGAAGACTCTTAACAAGAATATCGTCTATATACATTTCTATGGTTTTTTCTATTTACTTTTCAAACATTTTGTTTACTAACCTTTGATATGTATCTCTGGCATTTTTTTAATTCGAATGGCATAACGTTATAACAATAGGTGCCAAAAGTAGTTTAAAAGTTGTTTTCTCTTGGTCTTCTAGGTGCACTCTTATTTGGTTATACTCGGAATACGCATCGAGAAAACTCATTATTTCATGTTCGGTCTTGGTATCGATCATTTTATCTATGTTTGGCAATGGAAACGAGTCTTTTGGACATGCTTTATTTAAATCTTTACAATCAATGCACATCCTAAATTTGTTCCCCTTTTTAGGTACTACGACTATGTTTGCTAACCAGTCCGGGTATTTCACCTCCTGGATTGACCTTATATTAAGTAATCTAACTACCTCTTCTTTAACAAACCAGTTGCGGAGTTCCGTGATCGGCCGCTTCTTTTGCCGCACGTGAGGGAAATTGAGATCCAGGCCAAACTTATAAGTTGTGACTTCTTTAGGGATGCATGTCATATATTCATGTGACCATGCAAAACAATCAACGTTAGCTGCAAGATATTTAAGAATTAAACCCTTGAGCTCCGGGGTTAACCCAATGCCTAGGTATACTTTCGGATGTAGAGCAATCTGTTCAAGTTCTTCCACAGTGGACTTGGAGACATCTGACTTATCTGGTACCTAAAAATATCTAGGCACCTCGTACCATTCTGAAAACTCCTCTTTCGGATAAGATGATTTTACTTCTACTTGCAGAACCTGGTGAACATCTTCTGTTGTGGGCTCCGCCTTCTGTAACTGCCATTTAAGATCTACCGCTGCCTTTGATTCCTCTAAGGCGTACATCTCCCTGGCAGCGGACTGCTCATCTCAATTTTTTTGGATCCCTTATGGGATCGGAAACTTCATCAATAGATGCAATATCGATGGGACCACCTTCATATCATGTATCCATGACCTCCCAAATATTGCATTATACCTCATGTCACCATAAATGACATAAAATTTAGTCATCTTAATAACTCCCATGGCATCCATCGGTAGGTCTGCTTCCCCTTTTGTGGTTTCGCTTGACATATTGAAACTTGAAAGGGTTCTGGCAAATGGGATAATTTTATCTGTCATATTTATTTTTTCTACGACCTTTAGCCGAATAATATGACATGAGCTCCCAGGATCGATCAAGACTTTCTTCACCTGAAAGCAATCAATAGGTACCGTGATCATCAATGCATCGTTATGAATGAAGATCACGTCGGCATGGTCTTCTTTAGTGAAAGTGATGGTACGTTCATCTGGTATCTCCCAAAACCTTTTCTCCCAGGTTACCGAATTTTTTGTTTTTTTAGCCGCAGTGGAAGATGTAGCGGTAATCATTGACCCACCAAAGATCATGTTTATGACATGGGGTGGTGTGTCCAGATTAAGTTTGCCTTCGGCAGGTGGACCCCGCTTATAGTTGTTACAAGCTCTTTCGCTCAAATATTTTCGGAGGTGGCCCCTGCTCAGCATTCCCGCCACCTCTTCTCATAAATGTCTGCAGTCTGCGGTTTTATGTTCATGAGTGACGTGAAAATCACACCAAATGGACTGATCTCTTTTACTAGGATCGGATTGCAATGGCTTTGGTGATCGGGATGCTGGATAAGTTCTTAGTACCGCCACCATTTGATCCTCGTTGATATTGAAGTTGTATTCAAACAATTTTAGATATGTGGTACCCTTATTAGAAGAGTTACATGAATTCCCTTTATCGAAATTCACCAATCCTTGATTGTTTCATCCAGATCCTCCTTTATTATTTGCGTTTTTAAATGAGCGAAAACTTTGTCCACCTCCTTACTTTCCGGGAGTAGGATAAGTTCGGAAGCGGTTCTTTGAGAAGTTTTAGTCTGCTTCGGCTCCTTTTTCTAACTTTTGAGAAATACTTCTGGCCTAAGTCCTCATTAAATCATCTACTATCCGGATCTTGGACACATATAGGTTGTGCATGTCATACTATGTTATAGCCTGGAATTTCAAGAGATTTTCTTTGAGCTTTCGTGAGGCGTCCGAACTCAAAGGATTTAAACCCTTTATGAAAGCCTCTGTAGTCCACTCGTCCGGGACTGTCGGTAGCAACATCCGCTCCTTCTGAAATCGTGAGACAAAGTCCTTAAAGAGTTTCATTTCTCCCTGCGCAATGCGAAAGATATCCGATTTGCACGTCTTCACCTTTCGTGCCCCAGCATGAGCTTTTATGAACATGTCAGTGAGCTAGGCGAACGATCCAATCGAATTCTCGAGGAGGAGTGAATACTGTGTCAGGGCTCCCTTTGCAAGTGTTTCAGAAAACTTCTTGATCAAAATCGATTCTATTTCGTGTTCTCTTAGATCATTTCTCTTGACGACTATGGTATAGGCCGTTATGTGCTCCTATGGATCAGTAGTCCTATCATACTTGGGTATAAATGGCATTTTAAACCTTTTGGGGATCAGTTCGGGCACAACCTCAGGTTTATACGCCAATTGAATATATCTTCTCGCGTTCGGTCCTTCAACTATAGGAGGATCTCCCGGTATTTGATTTAACCAGTGCTAAAACTTCTTGGTAATTTTTTTTGCCTTTTCTGCATCGGTGTCTACTTTGTTCATCATATCCTTCATAAATTTCAAAATATGTTCCTGGAACAAATTTTCAAGAACGTCTTTGCTTCGCTTTCTGAAGCACCGTCATTTTTCGATCTACTCTGATCATTTCCGGTATCTTCGTTGACATTTGGTGGAGGTGCTAGGTCGTTTGTTGGAGTACTGCCAGCGTTCTTGGACATGTATTCCGAGTGAAATAGCATCAGGCGGTCCAACTGCTCACTCATAGCTGCATTCTGCGCCCTCAGATTTTGTATAGCTTCCTCAGGCGTTTCATCATTGGGAACATCTTCCTGTCGAGTCTGTCCGCCTCCCAATGTAGCTCTGTCCGCAGCCGTCGGGTCTCTTAGTACCGGATTCTCTACTAGTAGGCCATCTGGTTCGATGGGGAGATTGTTAGTGTTATCTCCAGTGTTGCGGTTGTCTCAGAATTCTTCTCTTTTCCTGTCATTTGTTTGCTATGAACAAAAAACAAGACTCAAAGAGAAAATTAGATTAATAGAATTGAGGGGTCACTTGTGAAACCACAATTGTCCATGCCCCATTGTGAGCGCTAAATTGTTTACCCGTAAAATGGTATAATTGAATTTGTATACATGATCAAGGACACGTGGATATCAAGTGACTGATTTGACAACAAACTTAGATAAAATATAATGTAAATAAATAATGAGAAGAAAAGTGTAGAGATAATTATCCTGAGCCTTATGAAAGCTTTTGGGCAAAGTCTTTGTAACAAGTATGAAAGCATAGTGATTGATAGAAATTAAGAGTGTATTGTACTAGCTTGAATATGATGATTTACAATGAAATTATGTGCTCTATATAAACATGAACTTTACGGGTACACACCCCCACGAAATATTCCCTCATCAATACAGGAGAATAAATGTTGTAATAATTGGACAATTAGTATCTCCATAAATGTCATTAATGCTCTGTTGAAAGATGTATGACCGGTTCGATAACGGTCGTCCGTTGCAATACAAACGACTCTCCTGAAAGAAATAATTCCTTGATTATTTTCATTAATGAAAGAGTATATATACAATTTATAATTTTCGTAATAGGAAAATTTTATTCCTAGTCTACTTCTAAAACCTTATTTTACTTGTACAATTATGGTAAGTGTACAATTCTAACTATATACAAAATTGTCCTAAAATCAATGCATCAAACCGTATATACTTATGGTAAGTATATCACGGGTATACTATTTATCACACCCCCGCAGTCATAGCGGGCGGTCTTCGTACGCTGAGACTATCCCTAAAATCTTCAAAAAGGATCGAGGGAAGACCCTTTGTAAAGATGTTTGCAATTTGATACCTGGAAGGGACATGGCAGACGCGTACTTGTCCACGAGCTACCTTTTCGCGAACAAAGTGAATGTCCACTTCGATATATTTAGTGCGTTGGTGCTGAATCGGATTACCAGAAAAGTAGATGACACTAACATTATCACAATAAACCAAGGTAGCTTTCTGAATAGGACAATGAAGCTCTAAAAACATATTACCTAACCAACATGATTCAGAGACCACATTGGCAACCCCTCGATACCCAGCCTCTCCACTGGAGCGGGACAAAGTCGACTGACGTTTTGCAGACCAGGAGACCAAGTTGTTACCAAGAAATATACAATAGCCAAACGTAGACCGTTTGGTATCTGGACAGCCACCCCAATCAGCATCTATATACGAGACAAGTGTAGACGTCGACGAAGGATATAAATGTAAGTCATAGTCAAGTGTTCTCTGGATGTATCGAATAATTCGTTTGAGCGCATTCATATGTTCAACCCTGGGATCATGCATAAACAAGCACACATGCTGTACTGCATACGTAATATCTGGTCTCGTGAAAGTAAGATACTGAAGGGCCCCTGCAAGGCTGCGATATCGGGTCAGATCTTCATACGGGGAGCCAGCCGCAGCCCCTAGCTTGGGTTTAGTATCAACTAGAGTGGAAGTGGACTTACATGATGACATATCAGCTCGCTCAATGATCTCAGTTGCATACTTCCGTTAGGACAAGAACAACCCACTTGCATGACGTGTGACAGCAATCCCCAAAAAGTAACTCAATGGTCCCAAGTCTTTCATAGCAAACTCATAACTGAGCATTGACATGATAGACATGCATAATGCATCAGAAGAGGCAGTCAAGATAATATCATCCACATATAACAGTATATAAGCCAAGGAAGAACCACGATGATATATGAACAAATAATTATCAGATCTGCTATGAGTGAACCCAATAGTCGAAACATAGCTCTTATACCAAGCACGTGGGGACTGCTTAAGCCCATACAAGGACTTCTTCAACAAACAAACATGATGAGGATATTTGGGATCCCTAAACCCCAAGGGCTGATGCATATAGACTGTCTCCTTGAGATCACTATATAAGAAAGCATTCTTCACATCTAACTGATGAATAAGCTATGCTTTCGAAAGAGCCAAGCTGAGCACAGCGCGAATGGTAGCCGGCTTGAGCACCGGACTAAACGTCTCACCACAATCGACACCCACCTGCTGAGTCTTACCATCACCTACAAGACAAGTCTTATGCCTCGCAAAAGAATAGTCAACATTGTCCTTATGAGAAAAAATCCACATAGACCGAATAATATTAACACCAGATGGACGGGGAACCAACTCCCACGTCTTATTATCAATAAGAGCATTATATTCATCGGTCATAGCAATTTTCCAATTCGGGTCATTTAAAGTAGACACTGGATTACGGGGTAGATGGGATTTAAGAACATTATAATTAAAATGGTTTTTTAGTTTAAAAATACACCGTTGACTACCAATGACCGGTCTATAATTCGGGGGAGAATTGGGCGGATTTTGGAAAACATTGGGACACGTGATGGACCGGCTAGCAGGCAGTGGGCCAGCTGGCCCAACACGGTAAGTGGCACTGGATGTAGAAATCAAGACTGGACCAGTTTCGAAATTGGTCTGCATCACTGGCCCAATTACCGAGACTGGCCGAATCACGGGGCTGGTAATTGGGTTGTGCATAGTCGTTAGACCTGAAACTGGAACATTATACAGTGACGGTACGGCATGTCCATCGGGCAGTGGGCCCGCTGGCGATTCGGGGTGCGGGACATGTCCGATAAATGGTGGATAATATACGGGGAGATACTGTCATCTAAAAAAATTATACGAACTAGGCACAGGACTACTCACTTTAGCAAAAGAAAATTGGGATTCATCAAAAATAACGTGACGACTAACTATGATTTTATTAGATGATAAATTAAAGCATTTGTAACCACGCTGATTAGATGGATAACCCAAAAACACAAAAGGGGTAGAACGGGCCTGAATTTTGTAAATTGTGGTGGACGGAAACAACGGATAACATAAGCACCCAAAGACTACGTAATTTGTTGTTAGAGCTTCATTGTCCTATCCAGAAAGCGACTTTGGTTTATTGTGATAATATTATTGTCATCTATCTATCGGGTAATCCGGTTCAGCACCAGCGACTAAACATATCGAGATGGACATTCACTTTGTCCGCGAAAAGGTTGATCGTGGTCAGGTACGCGTCTGACATGTCCCGTCCCGGTATCAAATAGCCGACATCTTTACAAAGGGTCTTCCCTCGGTCCTTTTTCAAGATTTTAGGGACAATCTCAGTGTTCGAAGACCGCCCGCTTTGACTGCGGGTGTGTGTTAGATATACATATGATATACCATATATCATATGTATATCATACGGTACATTGTCTCGGGTTTGCGGTACATAGTGTATATTTAGTTTAGGTAATATTTGGGTGTAATTAGTATTGTAGACTTACCATAATTGTATTACCATAATTGTATAGTTAGTGTCCAAATAGAATAATGTTTTAGGAGTAGAATAGGAATAGGATTCTCCTATTAGGGAAATATGTAAATTGTATATATACTCTTTCAATTAATTAAAATAATCAAGGGATTATTTCTTTCAATAAGTCCCATAACTTAATCAAGGACTATATCATATTAATCAATTAATTGATAATAACTATGATAAAAGAATGTTAGACGTCATATAATTATAGATTGAATCTATGGCATATGAAGTATATCTATTTTTTGGGCTGATACATCGTCGTTACCCTGTGTTTGACCACATATTTTACTAGTGACCTAAGCCAGCTTTCAACTTAATCATTCATGATTAAGTTGTTTTCTGGTTGACAAATAAGCTATTGGTGATCATAGAACGGAGGTGATCATCATATAAGATTAGCATTTAAATATGTCTGTCTAACACTCAACTAATTGATGTATCCTCCCTATCTAAATTTACATTACTGCAATGAAGTAAAATTTCAATTTTATATTAATGCTGCAATTTCCCTTCTGTAATTTTGCTTCTGTTGCTCACTCCATTGAGGATTAATATCTAAACATAAGTATTGAATGCTTTAGCTTTAGGATATGAGACTATGTATATGTGCACCAATAGCAGTTTATCAATTTTCTCCTGAATGATTTAGGGAATGTATGGCAAAATTATTGATGAGGAAACCAATGCCTCAATCATGTTCTTTTAATCTTTGAATACAGGATGCAGTCCTATGATTGATCAATTGACTCATAACTCGATGTGAAATTAGTCGGTTTGATCACTGCAATTCTTATTCGAGCTGTTATATGTATCGTTCAGAGTGGGAACAATCTTCTTGCTATCCAATTTAACAAGATTAGAATTATGTTGCTCCATAATTATGTTGGGAGAAAAATTATACTTGTCAATAAGAACAACATCAATAACATATCCAGTGTGGTCCAACGAGTGGGTCTTGGAAGGATGGGGTGTATGCAGACCTTATCACTGCTTTGCGGTGAAAAACAATAGTACTTGTCAGTTGTCAATCTTGAAAAATTAGGGCAATTCTTCAGAAATTCCTCGATTTACTTAAATTTGCAGCTAATTCAATCAAAATCATGTCTGGAAGTAAGAGTGGGTAACAACAAGAACATACTCAGTGTAGTCTCATAAGTAGGGTTTGGGAGGATATAGTATACACATACCTTACCCATATAGACCTTCGGCTCAGAATAAAGCAAAAACGGAAGGAAGAGTGAGTGGGAATAGAAATTTACAGTAGTAGTCTAAACATGATGGACAAAACAAATGGGGTAAATGAAAGGTACAGGAAATATTACTATTGTTGAAACCAAGTACAAGTGGAAGAATAAACAGCTTGATGAAAAGCATCACTTGGAGTCCTCATAATAAGAAACAAGGATTATTTACATAATAATTATACAAGCAGAAAAATAATCCTTCTTATTAACGTATATTATAAATATACTCCATATATTTTGTAATATTTAGTGTTGTATAATTATGGTAGATATAGGATCCCTATTGTATGAGGATTCCACATTATACACACTATATATATTTGTATTAATGAGAAAGACTCCCCAAGGGAGATTAATACAATCTTACATGGTATCAAGAACCAAAATTTTATTCCTACCCTAAAGCCCTAAATCGGCTACCCTTCCCCTTTTTTTTCGGCACCAAACCGGCCATCTACCACCGGTATACCGCCGATATACGCTGATATACACCTCGTATACATCCCCCTAGACCTCCACGGCCTAGTATACCTCTAATATATCACCAATATATGGTCCTCTTCCCTCTAATAAATCTCCAACATGTCGTATACTACTAGTATATAGCTTCTCGAAGCCGATATACACCTAGTATGCGGTTGAAACTGCCTGTAAACAGCCTCTCTAAAGCTTATATACACCTCTTATACGGCTAATTCTGCCTCCCATCCACGTCGGCCACGCCACGAACCCCCCCCCCCCCCAAAAAAAATTGCAGCCCACATGTCAAATTGGCTGCTTCATCGACTAGCAACCTGGGCACAACACCGCTGGGCCTCAGCCATCAGGCCCTAATGCCCGCAGCCCATCAGCGGCCCAACAGTCTGGGCGCACCAACAACAGGCCACAGCCTTCCGGCCCACTATCCTGGAGCCCAACAGTCCGCTCCAGGCCTTCTCCAATCCAGTTTGGGCCAGGATTTCGGCACGTTGACTCCTCGAAAGCCCGATAATGCGTGGTATATGGATACGGGCGCCACGTCTCACCTCACCAACAATTCTGGTAATCTTCCTCAACTGCGTAATTTAAATACTACGCAATCTATTATGGTTGGAAACAGTCACCGCATTCCAATTCAAGATTTTGGCCACACTCTAACCCAACAATCGCATTCCCACTTCTCCCTAAATAACGTTCTCTATGCCCCCACACATTATTAAGAACCTAATTTTCGTTAGAAAAATTGTTATATATAATTTTGTCTCAATTAATTTTGACCCGTTTGGGTTTTCTGTAACGGACCTATGTACCAGAAAACTCTTTACACGATGCAATAGTGAAGGACCTCTATCCTTTCCTATCCACGTCTGTTGTCAGTGTCACCCCTCCCACATCTCTAACTGCCCAAGTCACTCCTCCCACATCTCTAACTGCCCAAGTCACTCCTCCCACAGCCTTAGCAACAATCTCTCCGTCTACTTGGCACAATAGACTTGGACATCCCGAAGCCCCTGTTTTTAATTTTTTTGGAACAATAATTTAATTCATTGTTCTAGTGGGAAACCGGTCCAACAATGTTTGTCTTGCCCTCTAGAAAAACATGTTCACCTTCCTTTTCAGTCTTCTTTAAGTGTTACGTTATCTCCGTTTGATATTGTTCATGCAGATTTATGGACATCTCGTGTTATTTGTTCACTGGGTCATAAATTTTATCTTCTGTTGTTAGATGACTTTTCTCACTTTATATGTATTTACCTTCTAAAGTTCAAGTCTGAAGTCTATACCAAGTTTTTTGAGTTTCATAACTTTATCAAAACACAATTTGAAAAGTCCATCAAATCATTCCAATGTGATAACGGTCGTGAGTTTAATAATTTTGCGTTTCATAATTTTTGCACCAATAATGGCATGGTCTTCCGTTTCTTCTGTCCCCACACCTCACCCCAAAACGGAAAAGCCGAACGAATTCTCCGTACTATCAACAACATGGTTCGTGCCTTTCTTTTTCATGCCTCTCTCCCCCCATCGTTCTGGGTCTATGCAGTCAAAATGGTATAATATATCCTTAATATTTTACCTACCAGTACTATTCACAACAAAACTCCCATCGAAATTCTCTACCGTCGGATCCCCTCATATGACTACCTTAGAATTTTTGGTTGCTTGTGCTATCCAGCAATCACTCAACCCATCCCTAAGACCATCCGACACCACCATTGCCCCAATTAACCCGATCCAGCCACCCTACCCAAATACCTATCCTGCCCATACCCCCACACACCGGATAGAAACTCATGCCTAACACGGGATTTTCAAATCCAAAGTCCAGTTTAACTTATCCACACAAAGTCACAAACTATTTCCCCAATTTCCAAAAACCTAAAATTGGCCAAACTAGACCCAAATTAGAATGCGGCTATGTGTGAGAAATTTAATGCTTTAACGAAACAACACACTTGGGAGTTGGTCCCTTAACCGGATGGGTGAATGTGATCCGATGCATATGGCTTTTTCGTCATAAATTTAGAGACAGTGATGATCTAGAGAGATATAAAGGGAGACTTGTGGCTAATGGCACGAATCAGTAGGAAGGTATTGATTATGGTGAGACATTCAATCAGGTTGTTAAATCGGCTACCATTCGCACAATTCTGAGTTTTACTATAGGTAAGCATTGGCTTATTCATCAGCTTGATGTGAAAAATGCATTTCTACATGGAGATTTGAAATAAACTGTTTACATGCACCAGTCACCTGGTTTTGTCCATCCAACAACCCCTCAGTAAGTATGTCGTCTTTGTGAGTCACTTTATGGTTTGAAACAGGCCCCTAGAGCGTAGTATGATCTCTTTGCATAGTACATTATGCGGATTGGATTTGTATGCAGCAAGTGTGATAATTCTCTATTTATTTTCCATAGAGGTAGTAGCATTGCGTATTTGTTGTTATATGTGGATGATATTGTTCTTACTGCCTCGTCTGATTTGTTGAAAAATGAGATCATTCCATTGCTTAAAACTGAATTTGCTATGACTGACTTGGGGAAGTTGAGTTACTTTTTGGGCATATCAGTGACTAGATCTGCATATACTATATTTTTATGTCAGCGCAAGTATGTAGAAGAGATAGTATACAGGGCTAAAATGGCGAACTGCAAGATAATGTCCACTCCGGTCGACTCTAAATCAAAGCTCAATGTTGTTGATGGTGATCATGTGTCCGATCCCACCCTTTACAGGAGTCTTGCAGTTGCACTACGGTATCTTACTTTCACCAGGCCTGATATTTCTTATGTTGTTCAGCATGTATGCTTATTCATGCATGCCCCAGAGAACCTCATTTTACTGCTCTTAAGTGTATCATTCGATACGTTAAGGCACACTTGATTATGGATTGCATCTATACCCCTCAACACCGACCAGGTTGTTATCATATACAGATGTTGATTAGACAGGTTGTCGGACATGCGACGCTCCACCTCCGGATACTGTATGTTCTTAGGGGATAATCTTATTTCGTGGTCTGCCAAGAGGCAAGTCACCCTCTCCCGCTCGAGTGCAAAAGCAGAGTATAGAAGTGTTGCTAATATTGTTGTGAGATCTGTTGGCTCTGAAACCTTCTTTTGGAGCTTCAGTGTCCCTTACGTAAGGCGTCTTTGGTTTACTGTGATAACATATCTACCATATATTTATCTCATATTCCGATTCAGCATCAGCGAACCAAACACATTGAGATGGATATACATTTTGTTCGTGAGAAGGCTTCTATCGGTCATGTTAAGGTGTTGCATGTGCCATCTTCGTTTTAGTATGCGGATATCTTCACGAAGGGTCTTCCTAGACAGCTATTCCTCGACTTCAGATCCAGTCTTAGCGTCCGGCCTCCTCCCGCTCCGACTGAAGGGGTGTATTAATGTATATTATAAATATACTCTATATATTTTGTAATATTTAGTGTTGTATAATTATGGTAGATATAGGATCCCTATTGTATGAGTATTTCACATTGTACACACTATATGTATTTGTATTAATGTGAAAGACTCCCCACTTACATATTAACGTATAGTATGCAACACTAAATAATATAAAATATATGGAATATATTTATAATATACGTTAAATACTTCTTTAATCTTGCTCTAGTTGCAGTACCATCATTCCATCAATAAAGTAGCAATATATACAAATCATTAATCAACATGTTTTAATCTTGATTATGCATTTATCTGTTCCTACGCCTTTCTGTCGGAATGAGGTCTGCTAATCACCAGCATAATTTTTACATCCTCTGTTAGCCTTGCTCTTTCACCTCATTTCACAGTATTGGTGCTTTTCGAATTTCAAGAACTGCTCTTCTTTCCTCCTTTTCCGAATGCCCCGATTGGTTCAGCAAGAATGTGCTTCATTGCCTTCACTCCCAGTGGATTACCCTTGCTCTGTATCAATAAAAGCAATCATGTGAGTAAAGAAAAAACCATATACACTAACCATAATAGTGGACTGTGATAACCTAGTAAAGATGGTTAGTAACATGCTATAACCAGTTATTACACTGATAATGTCAAAAATTATTTATGTTGTAGAGCATAGGCACAAGCTGATGGTCTTTCGGAAACAACTAAGTAGAGGTAAGGTATGTGTATACTCTACCCTCCCCAGACCCCACGTTGTGGGACTTCACTGAGTATGTTGTTGTTGTTGTGTATATTACATTAACTCCTTTGTAGAAATGATAAGTGCAGATCGCGTGAGTGAAGGAAAAACCATATACACTAACCATAGTAGTGGACTCAAAACTTTGAAAAGATGGTTAGTAACATGCTACAACCAGTTAAATTACACTGATAATGTCAAAATTCTTTATGTTATACGTGTATAGAACATAAACTCCTTTGTAGAAATGACAAGTGCAGACCGCATCAGTAACGGAAAAACCATATACACTAACCATAATAGTGGACTCATAACTTAGAAAAGATGGTTAGCCATGCTACAATGAGTTAACTAACGCTGATACTGTCAAAATCTATTCATGTTGTACGTGTATAGAACATAAACTCCTTTGTAAAAATGACAAATGCAGATCACTTACAATTGAGCAAGTGCCTGCACGGATGTTGCAGACAGGATAGTCGTGTGGGCAGCAACTATAGTGGTCTTCACAACACGTAGCTCCTTCAAGCGGGCAGCAACCCCAAGAGAAGCATTGGTTATAGTACTCAAAGACACAACAACAAGTGGTTCCCTCAGGGCATTGAGAATATTCATCACAGGTTGTGGGTGGCTTGACAGGAGATGGAGGAGATGGACCGGGGTTAGGAGGATTTTCGCCTGATTTTATGGGATATGAAGGCTCTATGGCTATTCCACACAAGCCTTTAGAGCTGGCAACGTTACGTTGGACTCTGAGGTAGCCCTTTTCTCCCCAGTTAGCGCCCCACGAGTTCCTAATAATCCAATAATCCATACCATTCTCAGTACCATATCCAACAGCAACCACTCCATGATCCACTGCAGTACCACATTTTCCAGTAAAGATACCCTGCATTATTAGAACCACATAAAAGTTAATCGCTTGAAGTAATTGGCTGTGATCATTGGTATATCATAGTTTTCGAACTACAATTAGGAGTCTGTTAACTAATACAGCCAACGATATCTTTATGTTACATTAATTGAGGCGTAGTTGTTGTTTGTTTAGGAAAAAAGATAGGTCGATGTGAGAATAAAAACATTACCGTTTTGTAGTGCTGGAAATCTCTACCACCAGCTTCAATGGCGATGCTCACAGGTTGATTTGCAACAGCCTTTTGCAGTGCCTTTTCATCATTAGCAGGAACATCTTCGTAGCCATCTATAGTAACAACCTTGGCATTTTTCTGCATAAATCAACAAATAAAATGTTACATCTTTAACAGCTTAAGCTTTTTTGATACGGCATTTCAAGAATGCAAAACTAACCCTTGATTGGTCACATCTACCATCACGGGCTGTGTAGGGGTAGTCTTCTTCAGTATCAATTCCTCCATTTTTTATGATGAAATCAAAGGCGTAGTCCATAAGACCGCCATTGCAACCTTCATTGTAGGAAGTATCACAATCCACCAGCTCTTGCTCCGACAGTGATATAACATCACCGGTTACTATTGAGTTTACTGCTTCAACGGAAGCAATGGCAGAGAATGCCCAACAACTCCCTGGTTCATTTCAAATTGGTTAATACAAAAAAAAAAATCAGCCATACAACAAATATAATGAATTGAAAGTAATCAAAAGTTTAGCTATTTTGTATGGTTGAGGCACATAATTTGGTGGTATTTTAGTAGTAAAATTGTTACGTTACATATTAGAGTTGCAACATTAGACCCTGAAGCGCGTAATTAAGTTGATTCTACTTTAAGAAATGGTGTCTTACTTAATTAGGTTAGTTTATATTCTATCTATTAAAACCAAGACATGTAGTTGGAAAAACATATTTCAAATAGGTCAAAAAGCTTCGAGATGCCAAAAGATTTTTTTTTCAGAGAATAACCAAAGAGGCAGCGTGTAATAACTTTATATATATATATATATATATATATATATATATATATATATATATAGAAAATGTCAAACATTTTAGAACAAATTAGTTTGCCAAATGAATAACATTTGAAATCTAAGAGAGTTTCTTTTTTTAACAATGTAAGTCAATGTCATATCACATATGGTATCTAGAAGGCTCAAAGTGACGTTATCGGGTCACATCGTGTACAGTTTATATCAGCTTGCAAATTAATACTTATAGCAAATATTCTATTAACATCAATTAGTGAGCATTTCCATCATTATCAAGTTTTGCTGTTAAAGCTTTTCACCATAATCATATTGCTCAGGTATACGGAAAGATGGGGTCGAGGAATAATGACAGAAAAAACACAAAAAGAAAAGAAAACACAGCTTGCGACCCCACAAACTATATCTCTTCTCCTCCCCTTTATTATTGAAGGTATCCTTTCTATATATATAGGAACATATTAGATTTTAATTTAACTAATATATTTTGGAAAATTTTAAAACAAATTATAATATCGTAATTAATCTTGTATGTCTTATCTTCAAGGTAACAAGTTCTATTTATTGTAAATAAGTATATCATTATATGTAACTAAACGAACTCAAACTGTCATCAACAGAATCTATAAAAGCAAAAGCATATTAAAACAAAAATTATCTAATTACAAAACAGTAGGGATTAACTACAAGAGGCAAGAACAGACATCCAGATTGTTTTGACACAGTACAAAACAATATGTAACAAGTGACCACTAGTTTTAATAGCTTAAATTTTCGGAAACTTTTAAATTATTTATAGGATTTGACTTGTATATACCTATCGTATAAATAATTTTTATATTATGGATATAATTTAACTTCTTGATGAATTGATATATAGTACCTCAAAAAAAAAAGTACAACTATGCAGGAATCTTTACTCTAATTTTTTACACCATGATTGTACATAACTTAATTTTTTGTAATTAGAAAATACTTGTCGACGGTTAAGTCACCTAAAAGATATTTTTAGTGAATAAGCATGTACGATCTAATTAGTGATGCTAGTGGAACAACAGCTAGATCTCTATGGGGTCAGTTTGGTATGCGGACAAGACGGATATTTAATGATTATGTCTCGAATTAAATTTATATTGTGTTTGATTGATCGTATAAATTTATGTCAAATATAATATAAATTTAATCTCGAAGTTAATTCTGTATATCACATCTTATCAAACTTAGAATTATTTTATCCCACCTAAAAATTATAATCCAAAGATTATTTAATCCGTAGACCAAACGAGGCCTATATGCTTTGACAACACTTTAAACCGCGATAACTTCATCTGGAAAAAGACGTTTAATTTATTTTAGATCTATAACGAATATTGCACATAGCCATAGCTAATTAATTACTTACCACAGCTTCCTTGATCCTTAACACCAACAAGAACATCTTTTTCTCTCCAATCAACTGATTCCGGCAAGTTGTCTCCAATTTTAGGAAGATACCTATCACTTTTATTCTTAATCAACCTCCGGCGATCACCAGAACCCTTAGTACCCAAGTATATCGACCTATACTCCTCGTTAGTCAAATCAGCAAATTTCGTCAATCCTAGCTTATAACTCTTATTCGGAACAGAATTCTGTTCGTCTATATATTTCAAGTTATCCTTAAAGATCTGAAACTGCTTGTCCTTTTCGTCTAACGCGTTGTACGATTTGCCGTGGCTAACTAGCCACGACTCGTACAACGCTAGGACTTCATCTTCAGTACGACGATGAGGATCATGGTTTTCGTCGTAGGTTATTATGGACATGTCGGAAGCGGAGGATAAGGTGGAGAAGAGGAACATGAGAAGTAAGGATATTGTGAGAGTTGCCATGATTGGTTTTTTTTGTTTCTTCCTGGTTTTTTGGGAAGAAGAAGAAGGGATTGGGAGAAAAGGAGAGTAGGAAGAGTGTTATAAAGGGAAGGGGAGGGGTATTTTTGGTAATGTTAGAGGTGTGTGTATACGTATTTTATGGCTTGTAGGAAAAGATGAAAATGGAGAGAGAGAAAAATAGGAAGGACTAATTAGTGAGGACTTATGAGAAGGTTTAACGAATCATCAAAAAGGCACAAAACAATGGTATTTGGAATCATCAAATTTCCTGTTGCTTGGAAGTTGGAACGGATGTGTGGCTAATTCTCTAGAAGAGTGAATTTTTGAATAATCCGGCATAAATATGATAATATTAATAAAGAATTGCGATATAGATCAAATCACATTATGCGTATGAGCTAAGTAATTTATTGAATGGTGAATAAAACCAACAATATTGATAAAGAATTGCGACATAGATCAAATCACATTATGCCTATGAGCTAAGTAATTTATTGAATGGTGAATAAAACCAACAATTTAAACTAAATAATTTAAAAGATATTCTCTCCATCCCAATTTGTTTTAAGGTTGACTAGTTTTGAAAGTCAAACAGTTTAATTTTTTACTTAATTTTAAACATAGATTTTTCGAGTATTTTATAATAAAATTTACATATGTGAAAATTACATAAAAATTACTATAAGTCTGTATAGTTAATAATTAACAATATATAAAAAGAATTGGAGAAAATCGTAGTCAAAGAAAGAATTGTTTGACTCCCCAAACCAATCAACCTTCAAACAAATTGGGACGGAGAGAATAATAATGTATAATTTAAGGCTGGCCAGTGGGCCGGGACGGCCCGACCCCGACCCAACCCCGTCCCGAGCCCGCCTCGGCCCGTCCCGAGCCCGCCCGGCCCGCCCCGACCCCGAGAAAAAAAAATGGTAGCGGGACTCGAACACGGGACGGGACAATGTCTCGTCCCGCCAGACCCGAGCCCGCCCAAGGCCCGCCCGCCCCGAGCCCGTCCCGATCCCGCCCGATCCCGCCCGAGAGCCCCCCTTTGCAAATATAGTTGTTGCACCAACGACCATTTTAGATTTTGGCCGTTGGGCAACATCCATTTTTGGCCCCCCCCCCCCCTCCCCCAACCCCCTACCCCTTAATATTTATTTTTAACCCATAAGTTATTATATTTACACTTTAACCCAATTTTTCAACTATAAATAACTCATTTTCTCTTCATCTTTCTCACAAATCTTCCTACAATCTCTCTAATCTCTCAATATCTCTCTCTTCAAGTCTACATTGTTTACTAAATATTCAATTTTATTTATTCATTTGGGAATTGGGAGTGAAGTTGGCAACTAGCTTGAGGATCTTCCATCGAGCAAAGTTTCAATTTTCAACCTCTCGATTACACGTCGACATTACGTCGGCGTTTGGTACATTCGTTCTTTCATTAAATTATTATTGTTTGTTTATTTTATTTAGCGCACTTAATTTTATTATCTTTAATTATTTATTATCATAATTAAAATGGAAGGATTAAGAGGTATGTTTAAGGGTAAGGGTGCTTCTTCTAGTAGGGGCAACCAGGGCAATGGTACTTTTTCTAGTCATCTTATTCCTATACAAGATGATTTTGTTGATACTCAACATTTTCGTACAATACCATTAGATTTAGATGAGGAGCTATTTTCGGAACTCAAGAAGACTTTAATTTAGACGATGATCTAGATGATACACCCACTAATGTTGATGACAACACACCCACTAGTGCACCTTCAACTGAAATGTCTCCTATTCCCCATGGTATGAGACGAGGTCCAATAAAACGACCACTAAAATCAAATGCATGGATATTTTTTGATAGGGACGTAGAGAATCAAGTAGCTAGATGTAAAATTTGTAAAAATATTTTAAAATTTAAAACTGGAAAAGGTCACGGTGGGACGGGGGGTTTAATTAGACACGTAGTAAGTGCTCATCCAGCTAGGTATGCCCAATACCAGGCTTCAAAATCGGATGCGCAAACGTCCGCTCTATCGGAACAAGGTTCACATATTGTCCCGGACCAAGTACAAGGTCAAATTAACCCCACGACGGGGGGAATTGTAGGCCCTAAATACAATAAACATAGAGATAGGGAAGCAATATCAAAATTAGTTGTTGTGGAGGGTTTGCCTTTTTCATTTCTTTCATCTCCCGGTTTTATTCATTACATTAGAGATATATATAATCCTGCTTTTAACGGTTTTTTAGATCAACTGTTAAGAGAGATGTATTTAAATTCGCACATGAATATCAACAATATTTACGTTATTCATTATATCATTTTAATGGCAAAGTATCTATCACGTCTAATATAGGTCGTAGTACTAACGGCCATGATTATTTAACGATAACTTTTCATTGGATAGATTATAAATGGTCTATGCAAAAACGTATCTTAGCGTATAGATATATAGATGATAGGCACACTGATACTTTTATTGCAGATAATGTTTATCAAGTGTGCCATTATTACGGAATAACCGATAAAATTATGACTATTACATTAGATAACGCTTCTTCTAACAATTACGCAATTACAATTTTAAAAAATAGTTTAACTCCATCTTTTCCAGATCATTTTCATATAAAATGCGCGTGCCATATATATAACTTAATTGTAAAGGATGGTCTATCACTTTTTGAAGACATTCTTAGTAAAAATACAATTTGCTATAAACTTTATTTTTAAAAGTAATAAAGTACAACGAAGAAAATAATATAAAAAAACTTGTCACGATTGTGGATTATCTTATAGAAAAATTCCACAAGAAGTATCTACTAGGTGGAATTCTTTATACGAGCAACTACTTGTTGCTTAAGACTTTAGAAAACCTATAACTTTATTTTTTAACTCTCATAATCAAAATCCAACTGATATGATTGTAGATAGTGATTGGGTAAAAATTTCCGAACTTATTGTATTTTTAGAGAAATTTTTTCAAGCAACAAAAAAATTTTCCGGTATATATTATTCTACTATTTCAACTATGTTGTTTTATATAACTCTAATATTTTTATTACTTAGTGAATATATGAAAAAACCAGCTTATATGGCAGCTATTAAAAAAATGTTTATCAAAATAAAAAAATATTTTATTCCTATTCCCACTATTTATATTATTGGTTTTGTATTAAATCCGACTATTAAAATAGACGGTACTAAATCACTAATTGAAACTATTTGCGATTGTATAGAAATACTACCACCTCCAAGTCCCAAAAATCTAAATCACTCACCACCTATTGAACAAACTAAAGAAGAAGTGGTGTCTAGCGTAGAAGACCAATGCAAAAAAATATATAGGTTTTATCAACAAGAAAATGCTAGTAACTTACCGGCTTCCATACCATCTTCTTCATCTTCAACACAACCTCACAAAAGACATGTTGTTTCTGCGGCTAGTATTGAAAGCCTCAGAAATAGAATGTGCGGTCGTACCTCTACTACTAACCAAATTAGCGAGTTGGATATTTTTGTTTTGCAGGGTTCTGTACCATACCAAGAAGTTATCAATGAAGATGGACACGAAGACTTGCTGAAATACTGGAGGGGGAATGAGAAGACCTTTCTGACACTTTCATTGATGGCCCGAGATGTTTTGAACATTCAAGCGTCATCAACTGCGTCTGAAAGCGCTTTTTCTGCCGAGATATCAAATAGGAGACCACAGACACTCATTAGCCGGAGACAGCTAAGGTGCGGTCAACCGGAGATCAACGAAGAAGAAGACGAAAACTACAACGAAATCTTATCCGAAGGTGGTGGAAGCGACGTGGATCAATTTGACCAACAAATACCAATTCCAACCGAAGAACCACAGAAAATTATCAAGCAATTAGAACAAGTTTTTTTGAGAATGTAATTTTTTTAATTGCAATTTTATAATGTAATTTGCAACTTTTGGACAACACCACAAAGTTGCAATTTAGATTTTAGACAATTGTATTTGTATTACAAAAAAATCATGTCTATTAAATAATATAAGAGGCACAAAAACAGCTTTGTGATGTTTTTATTACACTATCTTGTCTTGTTTATTGAGTTTTTTTTATACATATGTTATTAAAAAAAAAAAAAAGGAAAACCCACCCCGATCCCGACCCCGCCCCGCCCTGCCCCGATTCCGACGGGATCGGGATCGGGATCGGGACGGGACTGGAGCAAGTCCCGCCAAACCCGACCCCGCCAGACCCGGTCCGCCAGACTTGAGCCCGGTCCACTGGCCACCTCTAGTATAATTCGATATGTGGCAAAACATAATTTTTGAATCTCCTTCGTCATTTGTATTAGGACTAAAACTTATTCTTATATGAAGTGAATCCTACCGTTTATAGATATCAAGTAATTATTTTTCTTAATTTATGCAGCATATTTTTTCAATTAAGGAAATTCAATTAAATCCCCTACCTCCTGCTATCGTTTCCGATCCATAATTTTTCAGTTAATGAAATTCATATACGTAGTTCTTAAAAAGCTTTATTTTAAAACAAAAACCAGGAAGGGGGTGAATATGCTATAGTAAGAGATTTCTTCATTAAAAAGTTCCAACTTCTTTATTTTACTTTTTTCCAAATAGGAAGAAGAAGATTCCAACTACTACAGTCCAAGCTACTAGCTTAATACTTCTAGTTTACTAACACTTGTTTCTTTTAAATTTATCAAAAACAACATACTTTTATGTTTAGCTGTCGTTAACTTGGAACTTATATCTTATCCTTAATCGTTTTGGTTTTATAATCTTAAGAATTCAATGATACGTTTAAAATCATATATTTTAATGTAATTTTTATTTCCCGAAGAGAGTTGTAAAGAGAAAATTACACTGGATTTTATTTTTATTTTTATTTTAAAGAATGGGAGTTGAGATTCTGATATTTGTCCACTAGTGGAGCATAGATTTTTAAAATTGAGATTCTTATCTAACTATTACATGGTAAGGACACGTTGCTTGATCTTATTGGAAAAGTAAAGACTGGTTGGGCCTTGTTGTTCAGTTTAAAAAAAAACATAATCAATTCATGGTTACACGAAAAATAAGACAGTAAAAGAATAGGAGAAAACAAATGATACGATATAATAATACACACGTAAAGATAGTGATCGACGCGATATCTAGAATAATACAACTAAAAAAAGAAGAAGAGGAGGTGGAAAGGCTAGCCCTCCACATCTCTCACACACATCACGACAAAACTCAAATACCTACTACCCTTCTATTTTAATCATCGACAGTCAAATCTTCCTATCTAAGGTCATGTCCTCAGTCAACTGGAGTTGGGCCATATCCCGTCTAATCACCTCACCCAGCTCTTCATTGGCCTACCTCTACCTCTCTTGACTCCTATGACCGTCAATCTATCACACCTCCTAACTGGCGCATCCTCACACCTCAGCCTCCACATGCCCGAACTATCTCAGTCTCGCTTCTCACATCTTATCCTCCATGAAGGGCACTCCGACCTTGTCTTGTATATCTTCATTCCTGATCATATCTCTCCTAACATGACCACAGATCCATCTGAGCATCCGCATCTCCGTTACTTTCATCTTCTGAACGTTGACGTTCTTGACTGGCCAGCACTCTGCCCCATACAACAATGTTGATCTAACCACCACTCTGTAAAACTTACTTTTCAGCCTAGGCGACACATGTAAAGAATGGATCTTGGGCCTAACTTAACCCCAAAAGATAGCTTGTATGGTGAGGATTGTCCAAGTCCATATAAAGAGTTCGTGTTCCCATCCCATATCCAACGTGGGACTCTTAACACTCTCCCGCACGCCCAGACTTTGTTAACTGGAGCGTGGATAATATAATTTGGGGTCCAACATCGGTGAACAAAGAATTGAAATAGGCTTGGCTCTGATATCATATAAAGAATGGATATTGGACCTAACTAAACCCCAAAAGCTAGCTTGTAGGGTGAGGATTGTCCAAGTCCATATAAGGAGTTCATGTTCTCATTCCATATCCGATGTGAGACTCTTAACAACACCTTATCGCAAAGCACCCCGGAGTCAAGGCTCCATTTCATCCACTCTGCTCCAATACGATGGGCGACATCATCGTCGATCTCGTTCCCTTATATAATAGATCCAAGATACTTAAAACTCCCTATCTTGGGTATAACTTGTTCCTCAATCTTTACTCCCACATGGACGATAATACATCTCAATCTATATAAAAAAAAAAGAGTATTGGCTTATCCATTTTCTTCGGACCGAAAAAAGAGAAGGGATCAATGCTCCACAGTCCACACTCTATTATTGGCCGTTTAATAATGCATACACCTCCATCCCCTTTTCAATCTTCTTGAATCTACATAAGTTAGAATAGAGTATTGAAACAAAATTCATGTGAAGGGAAAACAAATAAATTGCAAAAGATAATAGAAAAAAATTGTTGCGCCTAAAATAGTAATATCATGAGATACTAGGAGTCAAATTTCAATAAAGACAAAGGGGACAAAACAAAATGGTGTCTTTAAATTTGAATAAATCACCTGAGTGTGCATAATTATTCGATATTTGTTATAACTGTAAAACAGAAGATTCTAAATGAATTTGAAGTGCGTAATTGAGTGGATTGTAACATAATTGTAATCAACCAAAAGAAATACAGCGTCGATCCAAAAAAAAAAATAATCTCTAGCTATTAATTATTTTTCTCTCATAGAAACTAGAGTTATTTTTAAAATCCTGCGATCTCGATGCGACGTCTAGTTGCCAAAGGCTAACATGAAAATTGATCTAAGACCAATTCAACTTGTGCTTCATTATCTCTGTGATAATGTGATTGATTGCTGCTTTTTTTTTCTTTCAACACACTCTATACTTCATATCACGAGTCATCAATGAAAGTAACAAGGAAACAAAACAATATTTATAATACAGAGGAAAAGTAGAATATGTCGATAATATTTCATAGTAATACATTTTTTTGGATTTTCCATCGGGTATCGGATATTTATATTGGGGTCCGATTAATACGGATTAACGTCGCGTAAGACTCATTTAAAAAAAAGTACTCCATAATAAAAAAAAAAATCAAGACTTGAACTTGAGACCTCTAATTAAAGATACTGGATCTTATCCATTCCATAACAACTCTTTTCAATAAGTAAGACATTATTATAGGTTATAAAGAATATTCAAAGGGGGTGATGAGAAAGATAATTTACATTATAAGGGCTTTATATGCATCTTATGATCCATACGACAATGATGGTGACTTTTGTGCCGCCATTTTCAAGAAGTCGTATTAGATTTAAACGTAGGAAGATATTTTCATTTGATAATGTATATACAATTAAACCTGCTATAACAATTCGGTTGTTCAAATATTTTTTTACTGATATAACAAAATGCTATTATAAAAAATATATAATATTATATAAAAATCAGTTTTATAAAAAATTGATTATTATTATAATATTATAAAAGATATTTGTTATATAAAAGTTTTACCGTTTGTAATACTATTTGATTATAATAAAGAGAAAATATCAGACGATGCATCTGGCCATGTTCTATGACCACATAATTTTCTATTTTTGTTCTCCTCTATCAGTTTTGCCTTGAAATTTACGGTCTGGGGGAAAGGTCAAACAAATTGGCCAAATATGATTAAGACACAAAACCATTTTGTATTAGCGTTTCGATAAGATATTAGTTTGGGATGAATGATTCCATGAGGGAAAAACAGAAGAATGAAATTCACTGATTTTTCAAATAAAATCTGAATTATTTTTTAAAGATCCTCAAACAGTGTTTTTTCTTTTTTAAAATGTGAAAAAACAGGATTTTTATAAAAAATTGAAAAAACTAATTATTTTTTAAAAATGTGGTTTCCACATTTTAAAACTAACTCTGAAAAACTAGATTTGTTTCATATATAGAAAAATAATAATCGGGTTTTCACATTTTAAAAAAAATAGTTTTCCAGATTTATTTTGAATTTTCCATATTTTAAGAAAATACAGATTTTTAATTAAAAAATTAAGTTTTTCACATTTTTTTTAAATCAGTTTAAAAAAATCTTTAATGGTAATTAATTAGGTGTAATTAAATTTGAAGTACCCAAATAAAAAATGAAACATGTCAGATTTTATGTTGAGAGTGAAATATACTCTCATTGTCACGCATCTCTTAAGGTGGTAATTATTCAATTTTTAAAAAAGTTTAGGAGGTAACAATGATTTATCCCTAAAAAGATATGTCGTAACAATTTTGATCAAAATTAAGGAAGTTAACACTACCTTATCACTGAAAAGGTATGTCGTAACAACATTGTTCTAACATTCAGGTAACAGTGTCTTATCCCTTTTCAATATACTCTCTTTTTACTCTTTTGGTATGGGAACAGCAAACATCATTTGATTATTAAAAAGGTAAAGTTGATTTCTTTACTACTACTACTATTTGGAGTAAGGAATATTTAACTTAGACATTACCGTAATATTGTAAATTATGGAAATTACAGGTGAGGTTAGCATGTTAAAATTAAATTTGAAAAGATATCTCTAAAATCATTTTTTAATTAATTTATATATTTACTTTATTAAATTAAAGTAATCAAATAAATTGAATTAATTTGATATAAATACACCCTGCAAATAAATATTCATCATGAAATATTTAAATTGGTGTTGGTGGGATTAGCATTCATTTTTAGTATTAAATTAAATTCAAGTCGGATTACCTTATGTAAATTACATACTAGAATTACAAATAGAGTTGCCTAGAAAAAAAAAACTTTGTTTTCCCTTTGCCTCTTGCACATTCTTGATTTCTATCATTCAAAGGGGGGCAAACATGTCTGCCGGAATTGCACGTGGTCGACTTGCTGAAGAGCGCAAATCATGGCGTAAGAATCACCCACATGTATGTTACTGTTGATTATACTTTTTTTTTTGGGAGCACAGTAATTGGTTCTACGGGTCTGCTGTTAATTTGACATTTTTTTGATAGGGTTTTGTGGCAAGGCCGGAAACTGGTCCAGATGGGTCTGTCAATCTGATGGTGTGGCATTGTTCTATCCCCGGAAAACCCGCGGTGAGTAAACGTTTCTTGAAGTTTTCTCCTTGTGTTACTTTTGTTTGGATAATTTAGTAGTTAGTGATACTAGCCGAGGGTCTATCCGAAGCAACTGCGTACATCCTACCCTACCCAGACAAGGTGAGGGATTACACTGGGTATGTTGTTGTAGTGATACTCTTACTAAATTGTTTCTTAGACTAGTGACGGGGTAGGAGGAGGGGAAGGGGGAGAAAACTTAGTCACACCCGGTGTTTGAAGGAAACCACATAAATTTGTAATGGTTAAGTGATAAACTGAAATTGTAATACACATTAATTAATCATGACAATTGATAAAAGAGTGTCCGCCTTGGTGAGCTCGCTCACATTGCCTGTCTCAAACCCAGATAATGGATGAGTGTTGTTATAGGGTAAAACTTGTCAACTCATGATGAATTCCCGTAATTGATAAAAGAGTGTTAAAGCATGTATATATTCAGTGATTTGGTGCAAATTCCTTGTCCGTGATCGGAATATGTCTTCTTCTTTTAGTTAGCTTATTGTTGATCAGTGTTGATTGCTTTGGTGTTGAAAATCAGTGGTAGGTTCATGAGGATTTTTATCGATTCTATGTTAAGTGAACTGTGAAGAAAAGGTCGTGCTATTTAGTTAGTAAAAGCATGTATATATTCTTGTAGCAGTTATGGAAAGTGTTCAATTATATTGGTTGTAACTTGCTGAATTTTCTTATTGTTGCTAGGGTTTTCATACTTCCTTAGTTTGTCTTTTGATTTAGTTCACTGAATATAGACCAGTAAAGCAAATAATTAGTTAGAAGTGAAGAGAATTTGGTAACATGAGTAGGAAGAAGATTCAAAGAGATCTGAGCTATGCTTGATTGGATGAGAGTAGTTGTAGCTTGCACATTCGGTTTAGTGATTTTGGATTAAGTTTAATTTTGTCCACACATGGAAAATATTCTCTCTGGCAAGAAAATATGAAACTCCATTCTATTTTGTTAACAGTTTCAGCTTTACAATCAATATAATTTACAGTACCTTATGAAAAAGAAAAGGTTTCAGCTTGATATATAAGTGCATATACTGATTTATAAGGCTCTGCTTTGTAGCTAGAATAGCATCATGTCTGCGCTGCCTGTATTGCCCTTACATTTGTTATCTCTATCTGCATAATTCCCGATAAGAAAAAGGTTTCAGCTTGATCATTGCAACCATTTGGAGCAACTTCCAAATCATATTCTTGGTTCCTACTTCCTAATTCACAATCCACGAAATCTTTTTTTCTTTTTTTCCTATGGTTGAAGATGCTCTGTGGAGAAAAGGGGGAGCAAATATTGTATTGGAAAAGAAAGAACCTTGTGGGAGGGAGCTTGAGTTATAAAGTGTCATGCGTAAATTATGAACCTCAATGGACTTTTCGGGAGTTTATGAATGAATGAGAAATTAGACTACATGTTGTTTGAAATGAAGAAAATAATAGGGAGTCTAATGGGTACACATACAAATTAGGTATTTGAGTCTCTCTTCGATACAAAAATCTATATCAAAGACCATTGAAGGCGTTCATAAAATTCATCTTACTGAATTATTCACAATGGTTGTAGTCAGTGAGTTTATCGATGACGTTGTCAGCTATGGGCCTGAAATCAATTTGTGTTAGATTTTGAGAGTCGCTCAAGGCCTTGGTTTAGCATTTGCATTTTGGAACTGAGAGAGTAGAGAAACTGTCACAACTTTACTAAACGAAGTAAGAAATTTATGAACCCTTACAGCCTGGTAAAGTAAGTCTCTGGATTTTCCTGGATTTAATATAGGGAGTAATATTGTCTAAAAAAATAGGGAGAAAAAAGAACACGATCTTTGCGAGAATGCAAAAGTCCATTTCCCTAAATACCAATAAGGTTTGAACTTTAATAGCTTTGTAATGTATTAATTGCATATACAGTAGAAACTCTATAAATTAATGCTCTTGGGACCACCAAAATTTATTAATTAAAAGAGATATTAATTAATCGATAAATTAATAATTATTAATTTATATATTAATTAATACTTTATCAATTTATAGATAAATTTATAATGAAATACTCAATTTATAAACACCCTTCAATCTTCCATTTCATTATTGTTCAATGTACTATATCAAATGAAGCACCCTTCAATCTCCCACTTTATTATGCTTCTTGTGTTCAATGTACTACTTTATGGATATTAAAAAAGATTTCCTATATAAACACAAGATCAAATCACGCTAACACAAACAATGGATGTCGAACATGTCCTGAACTACCCAGAAGAAAATGTAGTTGCACAGTTGTTGACTGATGAAGAAATAATTGAGAGCGTTATGGTAACTGATAAAGGTGATGAAGATGATGATGAAAGTTCTACAGTAGAGCCCCCTTCGCGAAACGAGGCTATTAAAGCGGCAATCACATTGAATAATTTCTTGTTGAGCTATGAGAAAACAACACCAGAAGTTCTTACAATGATAAGAAAAATTAGAGATGAGATTCAATGTGACATTGATTTCAACAAAAAACAAAAGACAATTGAGTCATTTTTCAAGAAGTCTTTATAAATCACTCATGTATTATGTAGTATATAAGGAATTATTAATTTATATTTTACATGGGGTCTATATGAGTAATCAAAAATGTATTATCTTATAATTTTAGCGAATTATTAATTTAGCACGTTAGTCCCGAGTCGGGACCGACCAAAAATATTATCTAAGAGAGTTTATTAAATAATCGAGTATTAATTAATAGAGTTTCTACTGTAAATGAAAGGATGTTTTGTTGAAATGCTTGCTCTTAAGTAACTTGTTGTAAACAATCATGGCAGAATCTTACCAGATTTCATGTGCAAAAAGCTCCCTCTCTATCTAACTCACTTTGAGTTTCTAAGCGATGTTTAAACTTGCACAGACTGACTGGGAAAGTGGCTTCTATCCAATAACAATGCACTTCAGCGAAGATTATCCTAGCAAACCACCTAAGTGCAAGTTTCCTCAAGGTTTCTTTCATCCTAATGTTTATCCATCAGGAACCGTATGTCTGTCTATCCTCAATGAGGACAGTGTAAGTTCTTGTCATTGTTTTTTTGTTACTTTATCAGTCTTATCAATTGGGATAACGACTTCCAATTGACTCTAATTCTTACGTCGTTTAGGGGTGGAGGCCTGCTATTACAGTTAAACAAATTTTGGTGGGTATCCAAGATTTGCTTGATCAGCCAAACCCGAATGATCCAGCACAAACGGATGGTTATCAGCTATACATGCAGGTAATCTACTCAAGCTTGATGTGTACTTTATTGAGCTTTTTCTTTTAATTTTTTTTCTTAATTAAATTGGTGTTTTGACTTTTTTCTATTGAAATTGTTTACAATGATAGCTTTTGTATTCGAAATCCTAGATGATGATTTCAATTGTGAAATGTGTATATGGATGCCTAGGTAACAATTAAATTTTACAGTGTTTTAAATCCATTAAAAATTGTTTTAGGAGGGATTCCAAATGACAATTAATTGCTTCCAAAATTTTAGTTAAATTATTAATGAGAAAATTAATTGTCGGTTTCCATTCAAAGTACATGGTGCATTTGAAATGCAATATTGGAGTGAACTGTATTAATCCTTGTTTAGCTTGTGATTGCAATATGTGACCTTACTTTTGCAGGATACTGCTGACTACAAGAGACGAGTGAGACAGCAGGCCAAGCAGTATCCAGCTCTTGTCTATCATTAGTTTGTTATGAACTATATAATTAATTATGTGACATTGGTGGCCGTGTGGCTAATTTGGTACTTATCTTCTTTAGATTCAACAATGAATATTTTGACAATGTGGTCGGTCTATTCGTTCTTTTACTTCGACAAAAGGCTTTCTTTTTTCTATGCTGACAATCCGGGTTGCTGATTGTGTGAAAACGAAAAGCAGTCTACTAGTCACTATTTGTTTATAGAAGGACCAATGGTCAAAAGATGATAAACTTCTCCTCAGGTAACTGAGTTTTCTTCATGGCTTATCACGTACTTTGCTTCTCAAATATGGAACAAATAGTGATCTTGAAAGGTTAGTGAACTGCAACTATATGCCCTATTTAAGTGCAACTCCCTTTGTCAATAGCTATATCCGAGACATGGGAAGTATTGCTTAACACTCTAGATTTTGTCATCTTTAAAGTATTGCTTGGAACATAACATGCTATTCTTGAGATACATCATACAAGCAAGGTCATCAACCTTGATGCTTATTGTAGGAAAAATAAGGAGAGTCAGTGCATTATATTTTCAATTAGTCTTCCAAGGTGCCAAAAACATGGCACTTGAGCTCCTCTATTAATCTCGGTAGATGATTATACGAAGAGCCTCTTTTTTCCACAGCCCTCTTAATCATTGCTTCGACGTCTTTTGCTCTACTTTTGATCTTTTCACTTTCCCCGGAGGTGTTCATCAACATCTTCATACTTGCCTCTATCTTCTCCGTCTTGACAACTGTATCCTTGATATCAAACGAAATGTGCCACACCTCTGCCCCAACCCCAACCCCACATCCAAGAACCTCCACCAGCTTCTCATTGTAGAACTGCTGCGCGAACAAGGGCCATGTCAGCATTGGCACTCCAGCTGTGAAAGATTCCAGGGTGGAGTTCCAACCACAATGAGTCATGACAGCTCCAGTTGCGGGATGGTTCAAGATCTTCCGTTGTGGCACCCAACCTCTGACTATCAAACCTTTGTTGGTAAGCATTTTTTCCTCAAATCCATTAGGCATCCAACTTTCTTACTCGTTTTCTTAGGTTTTGTTTCCCTTTCTTATCACCCAAAGAAACGACTAATTCGAGGCCTCAAGAGCCAAGGCAATTTCGGTGAGCTGAGCATCAGAAACCTCCTTTTCCTCAAATCCATTAGGCATCCTTATGTTTTCATGTAAAAAATAAAAAGGAGAAAATGACGAAGCAATCTTGTTGCATTAAACTATGTCCTTGTCGATTAGTCATTTTACCCTTTCCATATACTCTGTTTTTCTCCCCTGTTTTGCTTTGGAAACTAAAATAATCATGAATGCTTAAAAAGGTCAAGTTGATTTCTTTAGTACTCCCTCCGTCTCAAATTATTTGTCATTTTAGAAGTTGCAGACAAAATTAATTAGTTCTTTCTCATTTTATCCTTTGTCATTAATGAGGATAACACATAAATAGAGTAAACATTTGGAATATGGTGTATTGAACTTCGCGTTGGTGACTTGTAGATAAAGCATTTATGTATTAACTTTGAATAACATTATGTAAACGAATGCTTTATCCACCAAGTTACCAACGCGAATTTGAAATGCTCATTCCTCGTCCATAAAAAGCTTAATCCGAAAGGCTCCTCGAGTCTCTAGCTAGTGCGAGGCGGGGGAGGGAGTGAAAATTAGCCAGCCACACCTGATATATGCTCGAAACTACATTAATTTATCATGGTTAAGTGAGAAATGTATATGGGAATACCTACATATTGATTAATCATGATTAAGTGAATATATGTAAAAAGGTACATATGTATTCATTTGTTTGGTGAAAACACGGGAGGTGCATATTTTTGGAAAAATTAGTAGAGCTCGGGATATCTTACAATCCGACATAAGATCGTGGCTAAGACTCAAATAAACTTTTTCTCCTTAGGAAGGTTGACAATGATCTTTGTAAAGACTGCAAGGTTATTCCGAGTGAGTATCTTACAACCCGACATAAGCTTTTGGTGATGGATTTAGAGATCAAGATGGAGAAGAAGATGAGAGTTGTGGATGACAAGCTAAGAATCAAATGGGGGAGTTTGACCATGGCTAGTGCAAAGGAAATAGGGGAGAGGTTGATGGCCAAGGGGGCTTGGGGAGTAGTGGGGATGCGACCGGTATGTGAGACAGGACGGTCAGTTGCATTCGGGAGGTAGCTAGAGAAGTGCTAGGGGTCTCGCGAGGTAGCCGTGGTGGGCATCGAGGGGACCGGTGGTGGAATGGTAAAGTTCAAGAGAAGGTGAAAGCAAAGAAAACGGCATATGCGAAATTAGTAGAAAGCAAGGATGAGGTGGAGAAGTTGACGAATAGGGAATTGTATAAGATGGCGAGGAAGGAGACAAAGCTAGCGGTTAGGGCGGCAAAAATGGCGGCTTTTGAATGCATGTATGTGGAATTAGAGGAAAAAGACGGGGATAAGAAGTTGTACAGACTAGCCAATGCGAGTGAGAGAAGGGCCCATGAATTGGATCACGTGAGGTGCATCAAGGACGAGGATTTTTGGTAAAGCTCCGCATAACTTGGCTCTAGATCATAGATGGTGTCATAAATCATAGCATAGCTTCGTGGTTCTGATTCTTTAACTCTCTTCAACAACTCCCAGTATGGTCCTTCAGGATTGGTTTTCACATCATCTGGTAGTTGAGATCTTTTCATTTCAATCTTATCTGGTAAACCTGGAACCAAGAAACTTTCTGAATCCGAATTTACCTTCTCATGAGATGTATACAACTTCAAATAATGTTCTACACAATGGAACATAACATTGGTTGGATAAAACATAAGTCTAGGTATCTTCAGTTGCTCAGCTACATCCGTGGTCCATGGAATGAACAGGTCCAAAACAATGCAATGAGGACGAAGCTCAATAATAAGATCTTCCATAGGTTTTTGAAGCAAAGCAATTCCATAAATACACCGGTAGCCATTTCTTGTGTAGCGGTAGCACTGAAGTTTTTGATCCCCTCAGGTAATCCTACTTCAACTGATGGGAATTTGAGTTTGTGGACGAATATTTTGTGGCCTAAATCGATGGCATGATCAATGGAGGACTCAAAAAGGAGGGCGTTATAGGGGGTGGTGATAATACTAACTTTGACCCCATGGCTAGCAAAAAGTCTAGCTGTATCAACTAAGGGGATCATGTGACAAAGTATGGAACGAAAACTACATGGAGTTCACTGTTTTCTTGTGCAATGGTTGATTAATAGTCACTGATTAGAGGGCTTCGAAATTCAAGGATTGGTATATGTTCATTTATATAGCTTAAAGTGTTAAAAATACAGTGTTACTTTCATTGAAGTCACCGTCAAATCTGTCATTGATCATCTGATAGGAGAATATGTTTGAAGAAGTATTTGGCCGGCTTTATCTATTAAGATAGAATCCAAACAAAAGCTATTAAGTGCCAACTTTTAGACGGTTTTGATTTGTATGGACCCTCAGAAGTCAGAACCTATGTTGCTCGGATCCTTCAAAAATGTCTCTGGAGGTCTATCGGATTCTCTAAAAAATTATGCATTTTTAAAGGAACCGACATAGATGTAACAACATTTTTTAAGGACTCGAGCAATATAGCCTAGAACAGACATCCTTGTTGCAGGTGGCGAACCTCTTTATCATATGAACGTCTTCCTGGTCCTTAAATTGTACTTATAACTCAATATATGCTAATATAGTCTAATTTTTAATCTGTTATTCACCGTTTGTTATGGTAAAAAATAATACTGTTTTGTGATGAGATGCCTCGAAACAAGAACGCTGAATCTGATTTAGCAACAAATTTTTTCTGACTTGATATATAAATACATTTTAGAGGAATGAAAATAGCACTTTTTTAATATTCATCAGTTCACAAGGGTGAAATACAACTTCCATCTATTCAAATTAATAAATAATGCAACCAATTTAACTGCTAAATACTGGTTCTGCAAAAATATCTTCTCTCCACATTCTATTTCCTTCTCATTCAAGTGAGGCTGTTTTTCCCAAGACTCCAATTAATACAAAGGGCTATTGACATTTACAACATACCTTAGTAATTATTGGCATATTTTTAGTCAAGAATCAGTCTTTGCAATGAGAATGAAACAGGAGAGGGAAAAAAAAGGTATCTGCTTTCTATACGATTTTACCTCCGTTTTAACTTAGTTAGCATTTTCATTTTCCAAAAAGAGTGGGCGGCAATTCAAATAAATTTCACTTACCATTCTGGCGGGGTAGCCGTGGTGGGCGTCGAGGGGACCGGTGGTGGAATGGTAAAGTTCAAGAGAAGGTGGAAGCAAAGAAAGTGGTATGCGAAATTGGTAGAAAGCAAGGATGGGGTGGAGAAGTGGACGAATAAGGAATTATATAAGATGGCGAGGAAGAAGGCAAAGCTAGCGGTTACGACGGCTTTGAACGCCTGTATGTGGAATTAGAGGAAAAAGACGGGGATAAGAAGTTGTACAGACTAGCCAAGGCGAGGGAGAGGAGGACTCGTGACTTGAATCACATGAGGTGCATCAAGGACGAGGACGGCAAAGTACTGGTGGAGAACACACATATTAGACAGAGGTGGCAGACTTACTTCCATACACTCTTGAACGAAGAAGGAGATAGAGACATTGTGCTGGGAGATTTAGAGCAATCCGAAAGGTACCGTGATTTTGGATGTTGAAGAAGTATTAAGGTTAAGGATGTTGTTCACAGGATGCACAAGGGACGAGCGATCGGGCCTGATGAGATCCCAGTTGAATTTTGGAAAAGCGTAGGCAGTGCAGGTTTGAAGTGGTTGACTGAGTCGTTTAATGTCATTTTTAAGACATCGAGAATCCCGAAGAATGGAGGTGGAGTACAATGATTCCTTTGTATAAGAACAAAGGTGACATCCAGAGTTGCAACAACTATAAGGGTATCAAGTTGCTAAGTCACACTATGAAAGTTTGTGAAATGGTCGTGGAGATGAGGGTGAGAAGAGACGTGTCTATTTCCGAGAACCAGTTTAGATTCATGCCGGGGCATTCGACTACATAAGACATTCATTTTATTAGAAGGTTGGTGGAGCAGTATAGGGAGAGGAAGAGAGACTTACATATGATTTTCATAGACCTCGAGAAAGGCATACGACAAAGTCCATAGGGAGTTTCTATGGAGATGTTTAGAGGTTAGAGGTGTACCTGTGGCGTGCACTATGGCGATCAATGATATGTATGATGGAGCCAAGACCAGGGTACGAATAGTAGGAGAAGACTCGGAGCACTTTTCAATGATGATGAGGTTGCATCATGGATCAGCTCTTAGCCCATTCTTATTTGCCTTGGTGATGGATGGACCGACGCAACAATTTCAATGGAAGGTTCCATGGTGAATGTTTGCTATGTACATTAAATCTCATTCATACTGAAATGAGTGTTTGAAATTTCACACTTCATAGTTATCAAACTACTCAAGTTTCCAAAAAAATCATAAAGTGCATACTCATGTGCATCATTCAAAAGATTGGCATATAGATAATTTGGTGGATGCACACCAAAGATCTTATACTTGCGGCTTTTGTAATGAGAAACTATATCATGATAGCCACTGGGAGCTGACATGCTACAACAAATATAACCCAATGTAAAAGATAAAGAATAACAATTACAAAAATTAGTCTATCATATATACATACAAAACACATTTGTATTAAATTCTTATAAGAAAAAGAACAATTAGTCCATAAATTAAATGATTTTTCTGATAAAAAAGACATTATTTAAATTGACGAGGCAGTATGGAGAAAGCATATGTAGCAGAATAGGACTAATTAATTGAGCTAAAAGCTGCATCAAGAATTCTATCAGGCAGATTGAGAATTATATGTACACGTATGATGAGTAAATTTCTTAGTTCTCTATCACTTTGCTCTTTCTATGTGTGATATTTAATTTTCAGCGACTTCCATAGAAAAGAGACCTATTAGATGATCGCACTTCTGGATATTGCTCAGAAGCCAGATGTTGACAGAGGCTATATTTAGACAGCAATAGACCAACTGCTAAAATTGTGAGTGTAATGTACAATTTGTTCAACTCATCTTTCAGGTAGTAACTGTAATCTCAAAAAAAAAAAAAAGTGGTAATATTCATAGAGCCTTCCTCGTAGATTTCTTTTGATGTATTCTCTGTTAGACACTTCAATGAAGTAGATGTTTGTGTATTCATTTGAAATATATTTTCTTGTGATATGGTCAACAGAATAATCCTTGAAAAGAACTATTTTTTTCTGATTGTATACTAACACAAAACAACTCAAGAGCTAATAACATAAGGGAGAATTTATCCTTTTCGGGGGTAACAAGTTGTAGGAACTTTAACTAGGGGGATTATTTGTATCCCAGTCAATAAGAATTAATTAAAAGAGCATGATATTAGAGATGACAAATCAGTCTAGATATATTCTTTTCTATTAGTAATAAATAGAATAAAATAGTTGTTACAAAAAAAATTAAAAAGGGGAGGTAGGCGTAATATTACAAACGTGAGGGGAGGTTTCTGAAAATTTTCCTATATTTATTGAGTTGATGTAAATATCGAACCCCGGTAACTAAAACATGGTAAATACAACCTTGTAACTAAGCATTGTAGATTTAGCTTCCACGTAACATATAGCCAGATGAAATTTAGGGTGTGTTTGGTACGAAGAAAAATGTTTTTCACAAGAAAATAATTTCTTGAAAATATTTTTTTAAAAAAATAAGTGATTTTTTGTGTTTGATATATAATAAAAAATATTATCCCAAAAGTATCTACAGGAAACTCAACGCCACTATTCTTGAACAATTTGAAGTCAGCCCTTCTTTTTCTCACTATTACAGATATAAAAATAATGATCAAAATCGAATTTAATTATCAACTGCTCGTATAAAAAATAAGATGGACTATTGAGGTTAAGGGGTAAAGGTGGTGCAGATGGGATTGAAGTGCGTTGAGACGGGTTGAAGAAGAGTCATTTTTTTTATTTTTAAAATATATATTTAGCAAAAAGTAATATTTTTTAAAATTTTTGATCAACTGAACAAAGAAACTTGAAAAGTATCTTCCTCTGTACCAAACAGACCCTTAGAGGAAAAAAAGAGATTGCATGGTATACGTAAGAGTCGTAGACTCGTATTAGTGTGCACGTGGCCCGATTCACCGAACCAAAAGAAAATGCTAAAAGCAATGAAAACCGGTCCTTCTCGTCATATATCTTAAACCGGTCTAGTTAAGAAAAAAGGTTCCCGGTCCAAAACAAAACCGCCCGCTTGTTCGATCTTATCAAAACCAACGGCTGCGATTAATACCTGAGATACAAAGTTAGGGTTTCACCGGTATATAATGCTCACAGTTTCATAAATCGGGTTGTTGCGGTGCAGTTTTCTCTGCCCTCCCTCAACCCTAAAAAAACCGAAAAATTCTCCCTCTTCTCAGTTTCTCTCGGATCTCCCTGTGACCAATTTCTATCCCCATTTTACCCTTTATCTCTTACAAAAATCCCCAAAATATCCCTACATTTTCGCTTTACTTAGGCTTTCATCTCATACCTTTCACAAGAGAGTAGAAGGAACTGAAAAACTAAAAAAAAAAGGTGTTGCTCTTGAAGGTTCTAGAAGACTTTAAATTTTTTGTTGTTCTAGAAGGTTCTATTATGGCACAGATTCAGGTTCAACATCAGAGTCCAGTTGTGGCGGCCGGAGGAAATGGTGTTGCTGCGGTGACGGCTGTGGCGGCGTTGCCAGGTGGAGCAGCGGCGGCGAATCAGTTTACGTCCACGTCACTATATGTTGGTGACTTGGATTTTAATGTGTCTGATTCGCAGCTTTATGATCTCTTTAATCAATTAGGTCAGGTTGTTTCTGTTAGGGTTTGTAGAGACCTTACTACAAGGAGATCTCTTGGATATGGATATGTTAACTACAGTAACCCTCAGGATGGTTAGTGGCTTATTGTTTTTGTTAAATTTGATGTTCTTACTAGTTTGATTGCATGTCAACAGTCTTTATTAGTGCATTTTAAAGCCAAAACATAACTTTGAGGGAATTTTTGGTCCAATAGGTGGATGGAGGTACTTTTAATGAATTTTGGGGGTATATCCTAAAAATATTGCTTCACATTTTGTGAAAATTACTAGTTTTGGATATGCTATTGGAAGTTACTCGATTACCGTGGATGTTTTTTTGGAAAAAAATTGCAAAGCACATATCTTTATCTATTTTAATACTCGCTATGTCCGTACACACCCCTTAAGAAGCAACAAATAAAGTGGTAATTTTACTATATCACTCCTAATTATCACAATTCATCTCACTCATTGGGAAATAAATTGAAAATAATTAGTACTTAATAAGAAGGGTAAAATAGGTATAAAATGGTAAATTATCTCGTAGTTTTCCAAATCTATTTTTTAGTATAGTGGACAAGTAAAAGTGGACGGAGGGAGTACATTATTAGATTTAACACCCCTAGCAGTAGTGTAGGATGTCTTGAAGTTATGTACTTGTGCAGCTTGATGTGCTTAGTACTCAATGGGAATGGTGTTGCAATTGTCCGTAAAATTGTTAACGTGTTGCACATTCTTGCACATTTTCAGTTACTGTATATGTGACTTTTCATTAATTTATGCGGACACCTTTCAAACCAAAAACCATGGTTATTTGGTTCCTATCATTTGCTTGTGCTGGTGAAGTATTTAGTTTTAAACAAAAAAAATTGAACTTGTAGTTTTGCCAGTAGAATGTTATTCATAAGTATATTGAAGTGCACCATGTAGTTCCTGTTTGTATAGAGGATTGGGTCTCTTCTGGAGAGAACCATATTTTGTTGGTTTCTCCTTTTTTGGTTAACCTCTTTTACACGGCCATGATGGCCTTCTTATTAAATTCAACGAAATACTTTACTTGTTTAAAAAGTATATTTAAGTCATCATAATGAGGCAGTGTTGGAAATTTAAGTCTACATGATGGTGTTGTATGTGTAATTTTACTCACTTTTGCGTCTGAACAACAATACAGCACAGTTTTGATCAAACTGGTTATGTTTAATATTCTTTTGAACTTGGAATAATGTCATATGTATATATTTTAATCATCTGCCTTGCTAATTGGTTTCGGAGGTTCTTTGCTCTAATTTTTGCTCTTTTATTTGGTCACAGCTGCAAGGGCAATGGAGATGTTGAACTTCACTCCTGTCAATGGGAAGTCCATTAGGGTGATGCACTCTCATAGGGATCCCACTCTTCGTAAGAGTGGATCAGCAAATATATTTATTAAGGTATTATAGTTGATACCTGGATCTTGTTATGATGTGATATGTGATTTCACGTGCATTTTTTGGGGATTTGCTAGCTTCTCTTGTTCCGTCATATTCATAGGGACATATACCGGACACATATAGCTAATAGTGAGAAATAGGTTGAATTCTTCTTGTCATCTGAAGTATCAGTGTTACTGCTTCATATATATAATTGGATCTATAACATGGCAGCAAATAAATGATGCTCGCATCAGCTTCCAGATAAGCACCCAGGCTCTGTTTAATCCAGTCTTTCTACATCTTTGAAAAGTTTTAGTTGGTGACACTACTGGTGTGCACACATACATTTTTAGTAATGGGGACCTGCAATATGTATTGGTGCTGGTTATCTTTTTATATTTTTGTTCCTAATGCATTTATTTGAATTATTTACACAGAATCTGGACAAGTCAATTGACAACAAAGCTTTACATGACACCTTTTCAAGCTTTGGCAACATTCTTTCTTGCAAGATAGCTACTGATTCTAATGGCCAGTCAAAGGGTTATGGTTTTGTACAATTTGACAACGAAGAATCTGCTCAAGGTGCCATAGATAAGTTAAATGGTATGCTGATGAATGATAAGCAAGTGTATGTTGGGCATTTTCTTCGCAAACAGGAAAGAGACTCTGCAACTGGCACAACAAAATTTAACAATGTCTATGTGAAAAATTTGGCCGACTCTACAACTGATGATGAGTTGAAGAGTGTTTTTGGTGAGTTCGGGAGTATTACTAGTGCATTAGTGATGAGGGATGCAGATGGAAAATCCAAGGGCTTTGGGTTTGTAAATTTTGAGAATGCAGATGATGCTGCTAAGGCTGTTGAATCCTTAAATGGAAAGAAATTTGACGAGAAAGAGTGGTATGTTGGGAAAGCACAAAAAAAATCTGAAAGAGAGCAAGAATTGAAAAGCAAGTTTGAGCAAACTGTCAAGGAGGCGGTTGATAAATACCAAGGTGTTAATTTGTATGTAAAAAATTTGGATGACACCATTGATGATGAGAAGCTTAAGGAACTTTTTTCGGGGTATGGTACAATAACTTCATGCAAGGTATGTGATTTCTTGTGGATGAACTTTTAGGTCGTTGCATTGATTCATTTAGCTTAGATTCTCTATTCTTATGTGTTTCAGGTTATGCGGGATCCAAGTGGAATCAGCAGGGGATCTGGATTTGTTGCCTTCTCTACTCCTGAAGAAGCTTCCAGAGCTGTAAGTATTATTTATATGGCAAGTCTTTTTGTTGCATTGTACTCATTAAGTCATAACTCGTAGCTCATTTTTTCTTCCTTTTTTTAAGCTTTCTGAGATGAACGGCAAAATGATAGTTAGCAAGCCACTCTATGTTGCACTAGCACAGCGGAAAGAGGAAAGAAGAGCAAAGTTGCAGGTAATAATTAAGATCCCAACAGTGTGGCAGTGCTGAAAGGATATGGCATCATGCTGCTTTACTTGTTAAATGAAACACGGAATACTTTGTCCATAGTTTTGGCTCTTGGCCTTGGGTTAGATGCTCAAAGGATATCTAGAGACTAGAGTTAATCTGACTAATATGTTTCAATGTGGCCTAACCCTGTCTGTTGCTGATAAGTTTTGATCTACTGAAATAGTTACCAAGTAAGGTATATTGATGAATGCACTAGTTGGTACAGGCACAATTTTCACAACTGCGACCTGTGGCAATGCCCCCATCACTTGCTCCTCGCATGCCAATTTACCCTCCTGGTGCTCCTGGGATTGGGCAGCAGCTATTTTATGGGCAAGGCCCCCCTGCTCTACTTCCTCCCCAGGTAACCATGTTAGTTCTTATCAATTGTGGTCAACTTAGTTAGATCTCTCTGTATTTCGGGTATGCTCCCTATAGACTTTATACTATATGGTTGGGGTTAATGCATGTTAAGTTTATAAATGGCTGCACTTGACATTGGAAAGATTGCACCAAATGTGTAGAAATATGGGTCTTGTTGTAAAAAAAAATGGGTTGATTGTTGATGCATAATCTTATCTTCCAGGCTGGGTTTGGCTATCAACAACAGCTTGTTCCTGGAATGCGTCCTGGAGGAGCTCCTATGCCGAACTTCTTCATGCCGATGGTCCAACAAGGACAACAGGGCCAGCGCCCAGGTGGTCGACGAGGAGCAGGGCCTGTGCAACAAAATCAACAGCCTATGCCCTTGATGCAGCAGCAGGTTGATTTCTACTTTCTCTCTCTACATGTTTTGTTATCCTGATATTTTTTTGTTAAGACCAGTAAACTAATGATAAAAGATTCTATCCTTCAGATGATGCCAAGGGGAAGAATGTACCGCTATCCACCTGGGCGTAATGTGCCAGAGGGGCCAATGCCAGGTGTTGCTGGGGGTATGCTCTCTGTTCCATATGATATGGGTGGTATGCTTCCTCGCGATGCTGCAATGGGACAGCCTATGCCAATTTCAACATTGGCTTCTGCCCTTGCAAATGCACCACCTGAACAGCAGAGGACGGTGAGTTTATTAGACTTTACAGGTCTTGTTGACTGAACTAGGGTTTCAACGGTCTCTTTGTTCTCTTGGCAGATGTTGGGTGAAAGTTTGTACCCACTTGTTGATCAGCTGGAGCACGAGCATGCTGCAAAGGTTACGGGCATGCTTCTTGAAATGGACCAGACCGAGGTTTTGCATCTGCTTGAATCTCCGGACGCTTTGAAGGCTAAAGTTTCTGAGGCTATGGAAGTTCTGAGGAATGTTCAGCAGGCTAACAGCCCCGCCGACCAACTTGCCTCACTTTCCCTCAATGACAACCTTGTTTCTTAGTGAGTCAAGCTTGTCCTAGTGAATGCAGAATGCGTTTTTTTTTTTTATGAATGATCTCTCTAGTGGAGGATAAACAGATTTTGCAGGATGAGTTTTGGAAACTGCTAGGGTTTTATCACAGGATGTTTTATCTTTATGAGATAATTTTATGGATTCGTAAGATTATGCTTTTATGTTATGATCTCGTGAGTTTTTAATACGTTACTGTTTGCACTCTACGTTGCTTGCTTCATCCCTCTTAAAGCCTGCTTTTGGGGGTCACATGTTTGTGAAGGTGCTTGCGCAGTTGTGCCTTTATGATATCTAGGTTCAATAGAGCAGCAAAGTGCCCACATTGGCACTAGGCGGCTACCATTGGACCCCCCCCCTAAATAGATCTAAATCAGCAAACCAAGGGGTTTGATCTTCAACTATTTTTATTGTCAAAATGTGTTCATCTGGGAATTCTTCTTGAACTGCAACTGTCTCATTTGGTTGTTTATCCAACGGGGAGAGATGGTCAGCGATTTGATTCTCAGCACTCTGTACTTTTAGTGCCGAGTGATCTGTGTCGACAATCACCGTTGAGCCATTAAGACGAGCTCTTGAAAAGTTATGTTTTAACAAACTCTTGAAAAGCTATGTTTTAACAATATTATCCCTACTTGTATATGTTTCTATATAGCAAGTCTGTTAGATTGATATTGTCAAAGCGTAGAACTTCCACGAGGCATCACCCATGGTGGGGGCTTTGGAGTTTTAACAGTGTCACCTGAAGAAGTGAGGTTGAGCAAGCTGTGGTGTTATGTTGTGTGTTTTGCTTGTATCATAGGTGGTTATTAGGAAACTAGTCAAGTGCTAGTTGGTTGCTTGAAAAATGTGAAATGTTTTACATTTAATTGTCTATTCTCCGTTTAGTCTAATGAAGTCAGGCATCCTGTGGTCCTTATTGTACAGTAACATATCAGTTAGATGTTGCTACACTTTTACGTTAGTATGTTTTTCTGTGACATCAACAAGTAATCTACCTTTTGCGCAAAGGTTAGAAAAAGTTTGGTTCTCGCAAAATAAAAGAAGAAAACAAAGGTACAGAATAGACAATTATCTATCGATAACGTGTCTGAATTATCTTTTTTTATATAAAAAAAATGTCTGTTTCATTTCCTAGGAATGTGCTTCACCTTAGCAAAATAATTGTTACTTTAGCAAGTATTATGTTTTAAAAAATCAATAAATACGTGGACTTTACTAGTATATGTTTTTTGAGAATTGTGCGATATGAAAGAGGAATACCATAATGCTAAGGATATAGTTAAAAATATTTATCTTGAATTTCTAAGAGATATTTATTTTGGGATTAATATTTTTTGCTAAAACTTTTAAAACGGAGGGAGAATAGTATTCATAAACCGCTTTTTATTGGATTAAGTGTTTGTTTTACCCGTCCCCTATTGTGCTGTTGGTTTCACACTTTTTGTCCTGGTTAATAATCTTTTCAAAAAAATATGTTCGCTTCAGAAAATTTATTGGATGAATTTTTTGTTGCTCATTGAGCATAAAGACGTTTATGATGCAGGATTTTGATATATTTCAACAAGCTTGTAATAGTCAGCATGCTCATTTGCCATAAGTTATGTGTCATAAGCAAAAGTGACGTATGTTATTCAATTATTTAATTGTTACGAGTTATACTGAATGAGTAAGATTTGGTAACATTTATTCTATTTATCGTATTAAATTGATCACAAGTTGTAATATATTGATAAGATTGTATATATCATTTAATTTAAATATTTTTTTCTTTACTTTATAGAGTTTGATTTTTATAATTCAACAATAATGTTCTGCACCTTTTAACTTAAAATGTATGCCATTAAATTATAATTAAAAATTGAATTGAATTTGATCATAACTATTTCCTTTAAAAATAAATAAATCATTGCAATTGAAAATCTTGCGTGATAGGTAATACATTATATTTTCTTCAATTTTTGTAACTTATTGAATTATTTTCAACTCCCGTCTCATAACTAAGTAATTCGCCAATCACAACGAGAATAAATATCCAATTTGAAATAGAAATTTGTCTAGTAAAGATTAAGGTTATGTTCTAAAGATTTTAATTAAGGAAAATTGATATAAATAGTGTATCTTTTTTGTAAACGTAGAGAGAGACTTGTAGAGAGAAAATGAAAGAGAAGAAAAATGGAGGCCGCATGAGGGTGTATAGATGAAGAAGAAAGGGAGGGTGGAGGTTTGGGGAGGGGAGGGGGAGAGGATTACAAAAATATGTATATCGTAATAAAAAAAAGGAATAAATAATAAATTTTAACCAAAAAATTCACTTTTTAAATTATTTTTATTTTGTGAGCCACACATCAGCTCACATTGGCGATATTAAATTCATTTTTTAAATGTGTAAGGGTAATAAGTCGCCCGATAAGTTTGAATACGAACTCGATTTTTCGGGACAAATTCAGAATAAAAACTGTGCCCTTTTTCTTGAAACTATGATGTATTGCTACTTGCTAGTGGCATAGCAACACAAATTAATAAACATATGATAAATGATATTTACCATTTTTGTTTGTCATTTTGATCTATTGCTAACATCTAAAAGCTCAAAGGTTTTATGTGCAAGTTGAATACTCCCCCACAGTTTATAATAAGTACCCACTTAGCTTTTTTATTTAGATTTAAAATAAATTTTTATTTATATAATTTTATTATTTTCTTCCAAATGTATTCCTATTTAGATTAATAAGTTTTTATATAATCAGGAGTACCTATTTTTTTTTAGAAATTGGTATTTTCTTCAAGAATATGAAAAATCTGAATGAACACTTATTTTAAATAGGAGGGAGTAATAAAAAGGAGAAAAGTACTATAACATGATATGATAAAACATGACCCAAAACACATCTTCTAGATCTCTTTTTTCCTTCCCTATCATATATTGGATTTATGTAACAATACAATTTTTATTGAAACTTTTCGCACGAAGAATTTGCTTTATTTTCTTTCTTAATAGACTGATCTCTTTCGCATGATCTTCTGGTATTTCGTATATTTCTTTACTTGTTTCATGATCTTGGCACGAAAGACTGTCCAATTTATGTAGCAATACAATTTCAATTTTGAATTATCTATGATCGAATAGAATCATATTTAAAAAATGAACAATTGAAAACTCTTGATGTGTTTTTTTCGCTTGGATTGTTTTTTCAATTACATGTCGATACAAAAAGAGAGAAATTAAAAATTAAATATACATACATAGTGTGAAAGATTCTAATTGATATCATTAATCTATAACCTTAATGCTATTTTTGATGTTTTTCAACAATTGATTTTAACAAAAGTATAACGAGATATGAAGATAATATAAACCTTATAACATTTTAAAATATTAGATCGAAGACTTACATCTCTGGATAAATATGATGTTCATACACTTCTATCGAAAAATTACACGTTCTGGGCAAATTTGGTTCACAAGTGAGCTTTCATGTTCAAAAAATAAAAATGAAGAAAATAAATGCTAAACAACAACTTGTTGGGTACTCTATTGTACTTTATAAAGCAGTAGGGAAGTAAGTAACTATTACAAATGTTCGAAATGATAGATAAATGGTCAATCTTCAAAACTGCCGCAAGCTTGTTGTGTCTTGAATCTTGATAACCCTGCAAGGCCAATGTTGAGAACTGCCGCAAGCTTGTTGTGTCTTGAATCTTGATATCCTGAAATCAAGAAACAACTAAATCTGGATGGTTACAACGTTGTGTGTTGAGTCGAGGGATTGCCCTCTGTCCGTAAGACCCCGTATATATGCTTTTACGTTAGCGGGCAATAGTCTTTCAATATAAAACAACACTTTAATCTCAACGCTACAAAGCCAATAGGTTGAGCCTGGCGAAGAAAACAAATATGACTCGATTTGCTGAAGATATGGAATAGGAAGGAAGAGTTTTTGTCTACTCTTCTCTTTTGTCTCTATGTATATAGTGTCTCTATAGTGTATATCTTGTGTATACGTGAGGGTTTGGTCACTGTTTTTGACTGACTTTCAGCCACTGTTTCGAGCAGTTTTTGCTCACTGATTTCGTGATTTTCAGTCTGTTTTTGTGCTGCTATATTGCTGTATTTCCCGTCTGTTTTGAGCCAAATGAAGCTCAATATATAGCAAGGAGGAGGGGCTGTACAACTGCCCAAAATATGGCTGTTAATGGCCATTATGAGGGCATTAAAACAGCCAAGTAATGGTTGTAAATGCCATCAAGAGGGGCTGAATTATGGACATGAAAGAGGGTGATAATGGAGGAGTTAATCAGCCAAGTAATGACTGATTAATGCCTCAAAAAATAGTCCCAACGGTAGGCTTTTTGCCTTCCATCACCTTCCCAGAAACTATGGGGACCAAACTGTAAATATTGAAACTTCAGGGACTAGTCCAAACTGTACATTTGGCAGAGTTCTCTGGTCCAAAAAGATAATATCAGAAAGTCCCGCGGCCCGAGCCCGAGCCCGAGCCCGAGCCCGAGCCCGAGCCGGCGGCGGGCGCGACGCGCGTGTGGGCTTAGCCATGAACCCAAGCACATGGTCTTCCCTCATTTAAACACATGGGATACCCCTTGGGGTCCCAAACCCTTTACCAATTTGAGATATATATATAGAGCAATTCTTCCTATTCCCACCGATGTGGTAGATTTGTCCCACACCACATTTCCATGCTTTAAACACCTCACTTCGTGGACCAATATCTCTTTCATTTCTCAACGAAATTTGACGATTCTTGGCCCTACGGTCATCTACTCACTTGGTAGATCATGCATGTGTAAAGAGACAAGGTCTCCAACATACGGAACACTAGTGTTTAATTCATCAAAGATGGGTAGACGCATCTCCCCGCCAAAAGCAAATTTCCAACACAACTCATATATGAATAGTTTATCATTCAATATTCATATCATATCATATTGAATTATTATAATGAAGTGATTACTTTATTAACCATAGTAAATAATGAAAAATGTATAAGAAAATACAATATTACAATTGTGTTTTCACAAAAGTTCCCAAATGGGACCTATGATTTAGGACCTTGTCCAACTGTCTTTTTTTGCCAAATGGGACCTAGGGTTTTAGCACACTGCCTTTGGGAGTTGATACAACATTTCACTGTGCCTCCTTTTCCTCCTCCAAATTCTTCCATTAATCACCTGAAATTTGGATATTTGCCGGAGGTGATGAACGTTTGACAGCTCCATTCATATAATCGCGAATTTGGAGCATGGCTTTGTCCATTTCGAGGAGAATTTTGCCTTCTTTTGCTTCTTTCAATTCACTTAGTCGAACACTTTCTGCTTCTAATGGTGCGTTTCCTCCCAAATCCTTCTGGGTTTCCAATATTCTATTGTAAAAATCAAATCTTTATTGTAAATTTCAATCTTCAGGTGGGTGGATCCGAGATTTTAAATTAGTGGGTGAAGAGTAATATTGCATCCTGTGTTTTTTTCCGATAAGGGGTGAAGATCAGGTGTGTTGGAGGGTGGGGAGGATACAATCAATGTGGAAGGCCACTTGTGAAACTTGTTTTCCCTACTTCTACTAGAGAAGTCATTTTCCTCATTTTTAAGGAATTTGTTTTCCTAGAGAAAATATTTTCCAAAGTTTTTACCAACCGAACATAGGAAAATATCCGTACCGAACACACCCTAAAGATATGCATTTTCAAAATCTTGCAAATACATATGTATGTATAGTTTGTGATTCTTCACAAACTATATGTTTCCACATTTATTTTGTATCTTGTTATTTGCTCTCTCCTTTCATATATTTCTGTGACATGTACTTTTCTTCTGGGCCGAGTAGAGGAAACAACTTCTCTACCTTTGTAAGATCTCCGTACATACTACCCTCCCAAAAACCCACCTTGTGGGACCACAATGGGTTGTTGTTATTGTATAGTCTATGCAGAATCCACTGGTTAATAATTGGATCTGCCTGTCTTCTATAGATGCTAAGATGCAAATTTTTTATTTATTTTTTATTTTATTTTACAATATTGTGAAACAGGGAAGGCTAATGTTCTTGGGGATGGAGTGCCTTGTGTGGAATCTTCTGTCTTCAGAAAGGTAAATTCTTGTCACTGAGAATTCTTGTTTATTATTATCCTTTGGAGTAATTTTTTTTTTGTTGTATGTGCATTAAGCACTGTTTATATGAGGTTCTCTTACCTTAGAGGTGCTACTTAAGCTTACCAGGCTTGAAAAAAGATGACTTTGATATGAGTATTATAAGCCCATTTCTAATTTCTCGATGCAGGACGAATCAAACTTACTCGCTTGGCGAAGATATTCGACTTCCATGCTGACTCCTGATTCCAGTGATGGTTCATTTCCTTCAGATCTATTAACCAAGAAACGTGTCTCAACTCCAGAGCGTGAGATAGGTATAAGGATTTGACATTTTCATTAACTGTCTTGGTCTGTCACTTCTGCTAGAAGTTTTATTATTCATCGTTGTCTATGCTGACCGTTAATTGTTAAAACCTGTTTGTGAAATGCTCTATTTGGAAATGTTTGCTGTGTTTGAATACTTTGAACAAGACACAACAAGTACTACTACTATGCCTCGATCACAAGCATGGGACTGGATAGGACTGGGAAGAAAAAATGTATCTTTTTATAAGTGAAAGAATTGTAATAAGATTGTATTACCAAAAAGGGAAAGACTGTAAAGAATAGGTAAAGGGATACCTATCTAAAGTAAGTTCATCTTTATAAAAGCCATCCAATCATAAACACTAGGTGATTTATTCCCTTCTACCTATCCTAGCCTTGGTGGACAGAGTTACCTGGTACCTGTTGCTGGTGGAGGTGGCAGGTATCCCGTGGAATTAGTCGAAGTGTGCGCAAGTTGGCGTGGACACTACAACAACAACATACCAAGTGTAATCCCTCCAGGTGGAATTTGGGGAGGGTAGAGCGTATGCAGAACTTACCCTACCTTCACAAGGTAGGGAGACTGTTTTTGATAGGCCTTCGGCTCAAGAAGAGATGAAAAGACAGTAGTAATAATAGGCAGTAACAACAAGATAATAAGGTCCAAAAAAAAAGCCATCCAATCATCCATACATGTTGGGTATCATGAGTTCAGCAATTATACAAAAAGTTACACAATCAGCTGCATTTGCAAAAAGATCTTTTTCCTTCCACTCAAATGTTTTTCAGTTTCATTTCCTCCATGTGGTCCACATAACTCCCTGGGCAGTCACTTTCCATGTTCTTTTCCTTCTTGTGCCCTTCTCTGCTTCCAGCACTCAAGCATTAGTACCAAAAAGATTTAGCAGCAGGTTCCATAACTTCGTCACAAACTTTGCAATCCTTGAGAAAATGGTCATTTCAGTCCTTCTCTCTCTGCACATAGAGCACTAGCCACATGACTCTTTCTTTCCTTAAGTTCACAGCTGGTAAATTGTCATTCCCGTAAGACCATACACTTGTCGCTCATTGGTAAGGGTTTCTGAAAGGCATATGACAGGGGACTACTCAACCAGGGTTGGATATTCAAATTATTTGCATGGTATTAAGGTCATGTTTAAGTAAGCCGGTTGTCACAACCTTTTCTCAATTATATTCTATCAAATGTTGCTATGGGCTTCTCTGCCTCTCGCTGTTTCTCAATTCAGCCCATTAAGTCCCTGCCCCTGCTTTAAGTTGACCATTTTGTACAACTCTTTCCAGCCTTTCATGTTATCTCTCCACAATGCAATTCATACTAGTTTATCTGGTGAACTTCTTCTGAAATTCATCCATTGCACGAACTTCTTCATCCACTAATCCAACCCAAACCTTGCTACACACCCTCTAGTCTCTCTACCCAATCCCCCTAGTTTTATTGGTGAATGGTCTCGAGTGCAACATGTGATGCTTTTTAGTCCTCTTCCTACAAAAGACCTAATCCTATTCTAAAATATATTCCCCGATTCCAGTAGAGAAGTGAACCCCATTTCAACAAAAAACAACTTCAAATTAGTATTTCTTTCAATTCTACTAAAGGTACAAATCTGTTTCTTCCAGAACTGCAAGAATTCTGAAAGTATTAAAAAAGTGCCTGCAAATATGAAATTCTTAGAGAAGGTTGTTAAATCTGGTATTTAGAAACTGAAACCAACACTAAAAGATATAAAGCCTCAATCTAGTGACAATACATAAGTAAACTAGCATCAAAGAATCAGCGCAATATTCAAACTTGCTTTTAGTTACTTGGTCGATGTGCTTTGAGAGCTCTAGGATAGGAGGATAATATCCAACCCTGTGCATATCCTGTTTACTGGGATAAGAATCCTCCTCCTAATCCAATTGGCAAGCATCTAAGAACAATAGTTGGAACAGAATGGTAATAACATTATATAGATCATCATCTTGTAATTGCAATGAGTGTTAATGGGTGACCGTATTGAGTGAACGTTCATATTCAGACCAATGTTATTTTCATGAATTCCTGCAGTTTTAAAGAATAACTTATAAGTAGAACGTTATTGGATATCACTTCTTGCAGAAAAGATATCTTTGGCTTCAATTGCATTTCTATGGGAAACTCCACTTTTCCTCATTAGCTTTCTGGAGAATGAGCCTTGTGTATTTTTAACTATTTGGCACAAAAGCAACTATGCGTCAGTCCCAAGCATGATAGGATCGGCTTTTTGGCACAAAAAGATTATATAATATTGATCAATGGAATCGTAGTTCCTCCTATTACCATGACTAAATTAGAAGCCGGAGGAATTTCATGAAAACAAAGTTAGTTATCATGCTTCATGGAAACGTGTTTGCTTGATCGCTACATTGGTTTAAGTAACAAGAAGTAATAGTTAAAACTGTTTGTTGCTTGCTTAACATTTCACCAACTATGAGGGAACACTTTCTTGGTCATCATATATTGTCCTTCGCAAGGATGATCACCTCAAATTGATAGTACAAAAGAGAGTTGGTCTAATTTTGTCTCGTATAATTTCCTGCATCATCTATACCAAAAAAATATTCAAAATAGATGATTCTATATTGTTTGACTTTGTGTAGCTATCTTGTTGATTACTGTATGTGGCAGGGCTCTGTCAGGACCTGGTCATTCCAGTAACGAACTTTCTTAATGAAGACAAGGGCTTCATGTGTTTGGCTGGTGATGTTTTTGATGTGCCAATCAGGAAAGATATTATTCATCGGGTTGTGAGATGGCAGCTTGCGAAACGGCAACAGGTATGTGCGCGATTCTTTTGAATCCCAAATTTTAAGTTCTAGACAGCATACATATTGGCAAGCTACTCCATTTTTACTCTGTTTCTCCTGCTTAAAAGCATTTCTCATCTTTTCTGTCATTCCTTCTCTGGGAAATGAAGAGATTTAAGGGAAAAAAGAATCATAATGAACATCTTAAGGCATATGAAGACCAACAAAACTTATATGCCTTTGGGGACCAACAACCTTTTTGTAATGTTGCAGACAAACAAAGTTGCCTTGACAAAGAAAAATGTTGTAGACAATAAATGATCTACTGTGGATCGTTTAAATCAATCAGGGCCTCCCGTTCTCCTACCTGCTTTCTACATTTATGCCTGTTCCCTTGATTCTACCATTTCTTTGTAAATTGTAGTTACTTGCCAAGGCAGTAGAGGATTCAATGTGTATTATAGACCTACTCTTGGTGAACTTTGCAGGGAACTCATTCAACTAAAACTATTAGTGAAGTTAGTGGAACTGGTAGAAAACCGTGGAATCAGAAGGGCACAGGGCGAGCGAGGCATGGAACACTACGTGGTCCTCAGGTCACATTATCTTGAATCCATTATGATTTATGACTATTTGATATCGTTTCAGAAAAATTAGAACGTGTTTTCATGATCAATGCAGTTTCGAGGTGGTGCCGTTATGCATGGTCCAAAACCACGAAGTCATGCAATCAAACTGAACAAGAAGGTTCGGCGGCTAGGATTGAAGATCGCACTATCAGCTCGTGCAGCTGAGGGGAAGGCAAGCAACATCCCCCTTCCATGCACACAATTTCTTGTTTGGGAACTTTTCCCCAACGAACCTCGGAACTAAAAGAAAGCAAAAGATAGAAACTCAAAGAGTAAATGATGAGTCGTTGAGATGTTTGTATCGATCGGTTTCAAATACTTTCGTTTTTATTTTGGGGTTTTGAAACAAACATCCAAGTGAGATGTCAAGCTTCACTTTCTCTTGGAACTCTCTTTCTTTTGGCCATTCGAAAATACATTTAATAGAAATAAATGTTTACTCGGTAAAAATCTATTAATTTTCACTATATGATAAGTGAAAGCATATTTGGAACAATGAATTATAATTTCATGTGACCTCTTCACAAGTTGAGGGAGAGTTGTTCAGTTAATCATTAACCTTGATAAGCTTCCAGAATTAACCAGCTTTGGTTTATACGAGTGGCATTTTGGTTTATTTTTGTTGAGAGTTGATCAGTTTAATCATTAACCTTGATAAGCTTCCAGAATTAACCAGCTTTGGTTTATACTAGTGGCATTTTGGTTTATTTGTGTTGTTGTGTTACTCCTGCTTTCCTTCTTAACAAATGATTTGAGCTTTTCTTCTTTTGCATTACTTCATTGATTTAGTTATGTCAATTGCACTGCATGCAGCTTATGGTTTTTGAGGATTTGGTGCTTTCTTCGCACAAGACAAAAAACATAGTGAACTATTTCAACCAATTGGAGAATACCAAGAAGCTTCTGCTGGTGGACAGTGGCCCAATCAGTGAAAAACTAAAGTTGGCTACTCAGAATGTACATTATGTCAATGTGTTGCCTTCAATTGTAAGTTTCCAATTATATTAGCATCAGTTTCACAGTGTGCATTCAAGTGTTTCCACGATTACGTGTGGGCTTTACTATATGGTTATTGCATTATTTTGCTCAGAATGCTATTTTACGTTTCTTTATTAATTGCTATGTCTTATTTGCTATACCTTTTTACTTATGTAGTTTTTTCCATACTGCCTTGTTGTGTGTTACTTGAGCCGAGGGTCTTCCAGAAACATGATCTCTACCTCCATGAGGTAGAAGATTTGTGTTCACTGTACCCCCAGACACCACTTGTGGGAATACACTGGGTATGTTGTTGTTGTAATATGAGGATCACTTCATGGAGGTTTTGTTAAGATGACTTCCATAACATTCTTGATTTTGGAATGCATGATTTGCTTTTGCCACAGCATTCCTCAAGTCACCAGCTTTTTATGCATGTGATCCTATTGGTTATAATAGGGGAAAGCTACACTATTTATTTGAGTTCATCACTAAAGCATGCTCTTTTACTGTAATTCTCCCTAGCCCAACAATTCCCCAGCACAAGTGAAAAATAATAAATTGACTGGAAAAAGCTGATCCTTTATTCTCTTTGTTCCATACCAGGGTCTAAATGTCTACAGTATTTTGCTACATGACACACTAGTCATGTCTCGTGATGCGGTGAATAAGATAGTAGAGAGGATGCACACTCCGATCAATCGCTAAGTGAGCATCTGAGGTTTGAAAGAGAATGAATCTTGTCAGTTTTTGTTAGCAAAGATGAAACATAGAAGATATTTCTTGTATTGTTTTTTGTTAGAGTTTTAAAATCGTAGGGGGCTGGTTGGTTTTCTTATCGCCATCTGTTATTTCCTTGCAAGTACAATCCACATTTTGCATTGCATCATGCAAGTAATAGAGGTACTGCTTGAGATTCTGTCACATAACATAATTCCTGGTTTAGGAGAACATTACACTGCCTTCTAATGCACTTCTTGGTGAACCTTGACATAGAATTCTTGATCGTTCCTTCATTACTAATTATTCTTGTATAGATTTTCTTCTGGATACATAAGTTGTATATGAGCTAGTCCTGACCCTTGAGCAGTTAGGGGTCGTTTGGTTCCTGATTAGGAAGTGCATTATTCATGTATTAAAACCAATGTAACTACTATCAAGTACGTTGTTTGATTGGTGGTAAATTGTCTTTGATTGTTATGTAGAATTGTGTTTATACATTGACCAAACCAGATAGAGGATGAATATAACTTTTAATAGGCGTTTGGCCATAGAAACCAAAAAAAAAAAAAAAAAAATCACTTTGTTTGGAATTTTTGAAGTTGGAGTTGTATTTGGCCATAGTTTTGCAAATAATAGTTGGCCGTTGGAGTGTACTTTTCTTAAAATTATGAAACATGATTTATACCTCCAATTTTTAAAAACTAGTAAAATCACCCAAAAAAGTTAATAAACTTAACTAGTGCGTAAGTACTATTCAACAATCATTTCCTATTACGTTAAGCATGATTTATATAGACTTTCTTTAATATAATGATAATCAAGTTTACATTTATTCGCATTTTCAACATGTATCGACATTAATCACGGGTATGAGCTTGTTCACTTATGCATACGAGCTACAGAACAAAAATGACTTGATGCATTTCTTTTCGCCTACGAGATACTATGTAGTATTACACTTCGTCAATTCTAGATATTATTACAAAAGTACTCAAAAATCAACAACACTAATAGTAATAGTTATTCTTTAATATAATCATCTCACGTTGAACAATCTGTTTTCGTCGAGCATGCATTTCCCGATCAGCTTAATTAAATGGGGTCAAATTTATATAAGTAAAAGAAATAGGGTAAAATTTAAAAAGTGAGACAAAAGCAACAACAAAAAAAAAAAGTGAAGTCTAGGTTTTAGTTGTTTCCAAATATAATTGTATTTGGAATTTTCATGTTCAAACACTAATTTTTTTTTTAAAAAGTGAATAGTTTCTATGGCCAAACAAATACTTAGTCTTTGCCTTTGTAGTCATGATTTCACACAGTTAACGAGGAGGAATCAGGAAATTACACCCAATGACCTTGAAGATGATTCTCCCGCCCTGCTTGCCTTATGGGCAAATCATCAAAATAGGTCAAGGGCGCGTCGAAACGGTCGGTAGCTGCATAGTCTCATCCGAAGTAAAAGGAAAAATTGATTGAACTCGAAGTTTTGCCCATGAATCAAACGGACTAAAAAGTTAGATCACCCACCTCTAAGGATCCACCTCTAATGCCATTTTTGTAGATCACCCACCAAGGAACTGGAAGTTCTAATTGGGCAATAGTGGCCAGGTCAATAAGAATCAAAATCTAACATATTTATCTACCCATGCCAGGAGGGGATACTTGAATCTTGCATTAGATTATTGTATTACACAAACAAAATTGAAAAAATCCAACTCTTTTATTTATGAATAAGAGTGGAAATCAATCTTTCTTAAGATTGCCTTTAATGGATGAATATTCTTATATTAGCCTAAAATAGTATTGCCTTTAGGAAGAAGATGCTGGAACGGGTGCTAGCTCTTTTGACGGAACTAATTAAGTTTGTTCGATCCCAATTTAGGGGCAACTAAAGAAGATCCGAGGTCTTTTCGATCCCAATCTTCGGGCAACTAAAGAAGTTCCAGGGAATTGATCAGAAATCAAAAGAGCATTGGATTAACTCGGGTTGACCATAATTAATGGATCATTGTAGTAATAAATGAGGGACCATTTCAATTTCTTAGTTGTTTCAATCAATGTCCCATCTTTCAAGCAAGAGTCACAAAGTTCTTTCTCCCTAGCCTAAGAGAGTCACTGCAACGCCCAGCTATTGCGTGTAAAGGAGGTGGAAAGACTAGTAAAATGGTGCGAACCATGCAAATGTCTTCTCTTCAATAAAGTCCTCCAAACCCACACCAACACCCAATGGGAATATTGACAGAGTCAATATTTTTATTAAAGGGCGTTAAAATATAAAAAAATAATCACACAAAAAAGTATAGATATCTCACACAAAGAAGTAAATAGAATTCTTATTAAGAGGTGTCAAAATATACTATAGTATAATTTTTCACCAAAGAGTGGATCAATTTGACACCATTTAGATAAGGGAAAAGGGTCAGATTTGCCCTCCAACTATGTATTAAGGATCACATTTGCCCTCCGTTAAAGTTTGGGGTCAAATATACCCTCCACGTTAGCAAAGTTGTTAAATATACCCTCAGTTGTACAAAAATCTCATGTGGATGCCACATTGGATCCACGTGGACGCCATGTCAGATCCACATGGAGGACAATAAACACATGGCAAGTTGGACCCACATTGCCACCTACTTCTACTCCCTCTGTTCAGCGTCTCTCGCTGCTCCGGCGAGGAGCTCCAGCTCCGGTGAACCAGAGCAGCCAACCACCGCCATTGTCGACGAGCTGCCGCCCTTCACCCCACTAACCAAACCACCGTTACCACACCACACCATATGCCATTATCGACATAGTCCCGTCGACCAACCCTCCACCACTGTCATTCCAATCCGACCCGATTCCCCCAACCCACATGTTACCGGCGTCACTTCATTCCCACCAGCCAATTACCCACCAGTCACCGACACCCTTTCCCCACCTGTCACCGGAACCCAACCAACCCCGACAGCCATCTACCCACCGGTCATTGTCACCATATAACCACCCAACTGTCGAACCCCTAACCATGTCGACCCACTCCACTCATCTAGTGTTTGCTGGTGGTTGCGAAGCAACGATGAATACGTGGTGGGTCCGCTAGTAGATCCGGTCAGAGTTTGATGGGGGTTCACCGGAGTGTTTGTCGGTCGCTGTGATGTTGTTTGGTTTATGGTGTGGTTGTGCTAGTATAATGGTAGTGGTGTACGCAATGGGGTGGTCGGCAATGGTTGTTGGAGATTGGAATGGTGGTACAGGGGTCGTTTCGTTAAAGTAGTTGGGTGACAATGTGGGTCCCACCTGTCATGTGTTTATTGTCGTCCACGTGGATCCGACGTGTCGTCCACGTGGATCCAATGTGGCATCCACATGGGATTTCCGTCCAACTAAGGGTATATTTGACAACTTTGCTAACGTGGAGGGTATATTTGATCCCAAACTTTAACGGAGAGCAAATGTGATCCTTAATACATAGTTGGAGGGCAAATACGACCTTTTTCCCTTTAGATAAAGGTACTCCCTCCGGATAAAAAAAAGTGTTCACTTAGCCTTTATTTTATGGTTAAAAAAGAGTGTCCACTTACCAAATCAAAAAAGAAATAACCTTTTTCAGATTTGTCCTTATTAAGTGTTAGGTGACCAAATCCCAATACCTATTTAATTAGGGGCATTTTAGTCAAATTACATATTTTTTACTAGAAGTTAGTATTTTCTTAGGGGGTGTGCAAATGACTAAGTAGACACTCTTTTTTATCTGGAGGGAGTAACTTCGCCACATAATACTGAAATCTACTCCCTCCTTTTACTTTTACTTTTACTTGTTCACTATGGACTTTGAACATCCTTTAAGAAACAATAAATGAAGTGCATATTTTACCATTATATCCATATTAATTGATGTATAGTTTTAATGAATTTGAAAAATGATCTGGATGAGTAATTAATGCTAAGGGTAAACTAGAAAAATAAATTATTTTTCTCTTGATATACGTAAGTGAACAAGTAAAAGTGAGAATCTATTTTTGATATAGTGGACAAGTAAAATTTATCGGAGAAAGTATCTTTCCCAAAATAAGTAAATAAGGGAATAATTGAGAGATAATAAAGTAAGAATGTCATGATCTCTTGGATGCTTTCACTTTTTTCTATATGATTGATATTTTCTGCCCTCTTTCCATTCATAAGGTTATGTTTTTTTTCTAGTCTTCTGTTTGGTTTTGTCTTCCTGACATAACAAGAAAGTGAAAGGCAAGAGAAACGAATTAACTCTCGTACTCCTTTACATTATCTTAGAGGAAAACTCATTGCTTTAACAATTGATATTGATCCCGGGGTATCATCTACTATATTTATAAAATTTTCAAGAAGGGGGATATCATGCACAGGCTGACGGAGTGCGGGGGTGATGAATATGATTAAGAAAGACCGGTAGGCTTCTAAGCAGCAAATTCCTGAAGATAATATGCACATGATATCTTAGGATAATGTCATATCAGAATGAAAGAGGAAAATGAAGACTTTATAAGTCATATGTAACTCAAGTTCACATTGCAAGTGCCCTTTTGAGACTCTATGTGGCGTAGCTTAAACGACAAATGTAGAATAGTATAATTCTCTTTGGTCAGAGGCTTCTCATTAATGCAATATATATAGGTGTTTATAATTACAAAATCTAATTGGAGAAGGATTTCTACTTTACATAATTACACTAGAATAATAATTACAGAATATATGGAGAATATTAATATATTCTCTATCACACCCCCTCAATCGGAGCGGGAGGAGGTCGGACGCTGAGACTGGATCTGAAGTCGAGGAACAGCTGCCGAGGAAGTCCCTTAGTGAATATATTTGCGTATTGATAGGAAGAGGGAACATGTAACATCCGAACATGGCCCATGGTAACCTTCTCACGAACAAAATTAAAATATCCGTCTCAATATGTTTGGTTCACTGATGCTGAATTGGGTTATGAGACAAGTAAACATCAGATATGTTATCACAGTAGACAAGAGATGCTTTACGTAAGGGACAATGAAGCTCTAGAAGGAGGTTTCTGAGCCAACAAATTTCGGCAACAACGTTCGCAACGCCTCTATATTTTGCTTCTGCACTCGAATAGGAAAGCGTGGCTTGCCGTTTTGCAGACCATGAGATGAGGTTATCACCCAAAAATACACAATAGCCGAAAGTAAATCGACGTGTGTCTGGACAGCCGCCCCAATCTACGTCCGTATATGATATCAGCTCGGTCAGTGCAGATGGATAAATATGTAACTCATAGTCATCAATACCCTTAACATACCGAATGATACGTTTAAGGGCTGTGAAGTGAGGCTACCTGAGATCATGCATGAACAAATACACTTGCTGAACCGCATAGGCAATATCAGGCCTAGTGAAAGTAAGATACTGAAGTGCACTTGCGTGACTCCTATAAAGAGAAGGATCAAGCACAAAATCTCTATCATCTGGGCTAAGCTTCGACTTTGAGTCGACTGGAGTGGACATGATTTTGCAGTTTGTCATTTTAGCCATGTAAACAATCTCTTCGGCATACTTACGCTGACATAGGAACATTGCATTCTCAGATCTGGTCACGGAAATCCCCAAGAAATAACTCAACTTACCCAAGTCTTTCATGGCAAATTCGGATTTGAGCATGATAATGATCCAATTTTTTAGCACATCAGATGAGGCAGTCAGGACAATATCGCCGACGTAGAGCAAAAGGTATGCAGTGTCATTACCTCAATGAAAAATAAAAAGTTTGCACATGAACCCAATCTGCAAGATGTAAGTGGCAAAATGGTCATACCATAAAGTGACTTTCTAAGTCGGCAAACATAGTAAGGAGTCGAATGATGCACAAAGCCAGGTGGTTGATGCATGTATACAATTTCTTTCAAATCCCCATGTAAGAACGCGTTTTTCATATCAAGCTGATGAATCGGCCAATTATTTCTCATAGCTATGCTCAAAACAGTGCAAATGGTGGCTGGTTTAACCACTGGATTGAATGTCTCACCACAATCAACTTCCTTTTGTTGCCCCATGCCATGCCACAAGTCTCGCCTTATGGCGTTCAAGCTCACCACAATCACTGGATTTGTGATGATATAGCCACATGCAACGAATCACATTCACCCTCTCTGTTCTCGGGACAAGTTCCCAGGTGCACTGTGTAGTGAGCGCATTAAATTTCTCACGCATGGCCGCATTCCAATTTGGATCAAGCTTAGCTAATTTTGGGTTTTTAGGTATAGGTGAGATGGTCTGAGTAGATAGGTTAAAGTAGACTTTCGGTTTAAAATTTTTGTGTTGAGCACGGGTTTCCATATGGTAGGTTAGAATTGGGACTTTTAGGCTGACGGGAAGTGGGGGCGGTAGGGATCGCGGGGTTGTGGGGCCGTTGGGGGCATAAGGGTGGTTGACGGGTGCTACTGGAATGTCGGCAGGGGGTTGGGGCAGTGAGGTAGGGGACTGGTTGATGGAGGTTGTGGGTTGGGACAGTGAGGTAGGGGACTGGTTGACGGAGATAAGGGACTGGTTGACGGAGGCGGGGGGTTAGGGCAGTGAGGCAGGGGACTAATTAACGGAGACAGGGATGCCGTGACTGGAGTAGTATGTGGGGAGGTGTTTGACGGGACTTGGGGCAGTGACGGGACTTGGGGCAGTGACGGGACAGCGGGGCGGGGCGGGGAACCGTGATGGAACAACCGAATATTAGCACTATGTATGGCATTTCGCAGGAGAGGGGAAGTGTCCGGGTCATTAGGAAATTCGTAATCAGTGACTTGAAGTTGTTGGACGTTTGCAAACGGGAAAATGTTTTCCTCTAACGTGACATGGCGAGAGACTAGGATTTTATGCGTAGACAAATTATAGCATAAGTACCCCCAATGGTTCGACGGGAAACCTAAGAAGACGCAAGGAGAGGTGCGATGTGCTAATTTGTGAGGGGTCGTGAAGGCAAGATTTGGGTAACATAGACAATCAAAAATCCGAAGGTGATCATATGAAGGGATTCAACGGAATAAAATTTTGGTAGGGTTTTATTTTGAAAGGTACGGGTAGGTAATATATTAAGAAGGTATTCTACCATTTTTATCGAGTATACCCAAAAGGGGGGGGGGAGAGGCATGAAAGAGTATTATACGGATCATATTGTTAATAGTGCGGAGTATTCTTTCGACTTTACCATTTTAAGGTGAGGTATGAGGGCACGAGAATCGAAACACCATGCCATTATCCGCACAAAATTTATGAAAGGGGGAATTGTTAAACTCACGACCATTGTCACATTGAAACGATTTTATGGCCTTTTCAAACTGTGCTTTAACATATGTTCAAAATTCAAGAAATGTGGAGTAAACTTGAGACTTATATTTTACCAGATAGACCCAAAGAAAGTGAGAGAAGTCATCTAATAATACCAAATAATATCTATGACCTAGTTTGCTAGTAGTGGGAGATGTTCATAAATTCGCATGAATGATGTCAAAAGGAGAAAAAGGAACACTTAAAGATGACGTAAACGGAAGTCTAACTTGCTTTCCTAGAGGACAAAAATAGCAATTTTGGGCAAATTTCCCTTTATTACATTGAATTAAATTGTGACTTCTAAGAAAGTTAAGGACTGGTGCTCCTAGGTGTCAAGGCTATTGTGCCAAGTTGATGAAGAGATTGCAGCTAGGGAGGTAGGTGGATTGACACTTGCAGCGGAATTGGATGAGAAATGATATAGGTCCCCCACACTATTACATATCGTAAGAGTTGTCCCCGTACGTAGGTCTTTCACAGAAAAACTAAAAGGGTCAAACTCAATAGATACAGAATTATCACTAGCAAATTTCCTAACATATATTAAGTTTTTAATGATGTTAGAAGCATATAGGACATTTTTAAGGGTAAAGGGTAGGTAGGTGGTTGTGTTTGAGTGGTGTCGTAGCCTTGAATTGGAATGCGATTGCCATCGCCGACCAAAATAAATTGAGGACTGCTCAAATTAGATATGTGATGGAGATTACCATAGTCGCAAGTGAGGTGGGATGTGACACATGTATCCATGTACCATGCGTCGTCGGGCTGCTGGAGATTCATAGTGTTGTAATCCTGACTCAGTTCGGCATGGATCATGAGACCGTAGGCCTGCTATTAGGCCGTGGAGAAGTTGGCCTAGTGTTGGTGGCCCGTGTACCGTGGGCATGGAGGTGGGCCCAGGATGATGGGTTGCAGCGAGGAATATCTTGTCATGTTCGTGGATGGTAGGTTAGATAGAAAGACGAGGTTGTTGAAGAATCCTAAAAGCAAGCGATACACTTTTCTTGTGAGTTGAATATTTTAGAAAAGTTCAGCATAATATTCTTAATACAATTTGTATTAGTAGTTGATACGAAAACGTGGCGCATAGACACCGTGAAGGCCAGTAAGCAAAAGACCAACACCCGTTCGGATGCAGCTGATGATGAAGACAACAATAATGTACTGTTGGAAAGAAGTCTCAGTGAAGAAAAAATACGAGAGGTCGAACAACTTAGACTTGGTCTGAGTGTTGCTGAAGAACAATATAGAAGATCCGAAGAGATGCTGAAACTTGAGCAGAAAGAGTAGATTTATTAGCCCGTATTAGAGAATCGGTTTCAGGACCAAATAGAGAGAGGAGTTGGGATAATTTGGGTGAGAGGAGGCTAGGGGTTGGGCTAATTAGAGATCCTTCTCCAATTAGGTTTTGTAATTGTAAACACCTAAATATATTGCATTAATGAGAAGCCTCCGATCAAGAAGAATTACACTATTTTACAGTAGAATAATAATTACATAATATATGAATAATATTAATATATTCTCTATCAATAAATTTATGCAGGCCTAAACTTAAAGTGGACAATACATGCCATGGATTTGGATCATAACAATAAATACATGGAAAGTTTACCTTGTTCTCGTTCTTGCTAATAGGTGATCATACAATTTAATATGTAATCAAAATCGGTATATACAATCAATATTTCACATACTTAACCTAAAAATGAATCCGTCATAGAAATGTATATATTGGTTTACGGACTAAAAGTTATAAATATCTAGGTCGATTATTTCATCTGAAATATTCGATGATAATAATATATAGTAATGACTTATAATGGAGCTAACGGAATCATCGTCACATTTGTTAATTACTACTGTAATTAGTTCCTTTCAAGCGGCTATTGCCTCAATATAGTTGTGCAAGTACAGCATTATCACCCTTTTTACACAACCACACAACTCATTTTGGCTTTTGCCTTTCTAAATATGCTAACTTTTTGTGTAAGCTGCGCCAGTCTATTATGGTTTTATTTTTTTGTTTTCAATTTGATGTATGGTACTCACAGTAGAGCATGTCCAATCCGGATTCGGCCATGTAGGGCCTATTCGGGGGAAGCACTTGCTACAAAGGATTTTTTCCTACCTAAAACTCGAAAAGAGAATTTTTTAAAATTTGTGTCCGAGGTTGAAAATGTTCTAAGGTTTTACATCATATATCATATTAATATTTATTTTGTACTATTTTCAAACAGTAAATATATATATGTATATGTATATATATATACTAAAAAAGACATTCCATTGTCATGAGGCCCACGATACCAAAAACAATTGTGAAAAATACGTTACACTAAATAAATCCCATTTGAAAAAGGTAGATAATCTTGATAAATGTTGAATGGAATCTTCAAATTGTGTATCCCTCCTGATGTTGCCTTTTTTTAAAGTGGATAATCAGCATGAAGCACAAGTTTCCAAAATATGATTAATACGTTTACCAGAATATGGGTGATGTGTATAAATTATTATCATAAGATATAAATGTGATCTGACCCCTCACTTCTCTATCAAAGTTACTAAAAATGTGATCTAATTGGCCATCTACCCAGTCAAAGTCAACAAAATTCTCTGAAATTTTGAGACCGAATTCTACAACCATTGATCACAACTATATGGCTTCTATTCAATATCAATTGTTATGCTATGTTTGGTAACTCCCCATCAATTTAATAGAGCAACAAGCCCTCAAAGAATCTTCAAAATTCTATAAATAATTTTGATGGACCTTACATCTTCAAGATAGCATTTCAAGCCATAATATATTCTCCTTATTTTATTTTCTTTCAATTTTTTTAAATAACAGAATTTTCATAGAGATATATCCTGACTCTATCTGATCCTCCACTATTTCATAAATTTTTAAAGCATTTCATTTCACCTCATATATAACATAGTTTATGCCAATGTATTCAACATACCAATTGAATTCGCAACATCTATATCCGCTCTAATATGTGTATTTGTTGTTCAACTCATAGAGACAATTATCTTCAAATTGTTAGAACAAGCATAATATATATATATATATATATATATATATATATATATTATATAATTGTAACAGGAAATCTAAGAGCCAAATGCTATTGGTAAGTGAAATATGGAATAATTTCCCTTGGGGATTCCTTTCATTATTCACAATATATATAGCTGTACAAGGTTGATTCCTAATATGGTACGAATCCTAACTTACCTTACAAAGGTTGATTCCTAATACGCTTAGAATCCTAAGTTACCTTAATTATACATCTACCATTATTACAAAATATACGGAGAATATTCGAGAATATTCGCTAATACTCCCCCTCGGACGGAGCGGGAGGAGGCCGAATGCTAAGGCCGGATCGGAAGTCGGTGAAGAGGCATCGTCGCGTAGTCCCTTTGTGAAAATGTCTCGCATACCGATAAGAGGAAGGCACGTGTAAAATTTTGACCGACCACGGGCAACCTTCTCTCGCACAAAGTGGATATCCATCTCAATATGCTTAGTCCGCCGATGTTGGACCGGATTATGAGACATATAGATAGCAGATATGTTGTCACAATAGACTATAGACGCCTTGCGCAATGGACACCGGAGCTCCAAAAGAAGATTTCGGAGCCAACGGATCTCGGCGACAACATTAGCAACTCCGCGATATTCGCTTCAAAGACTCGAACGGGATAGCGTGGCCGCCGCTTGGCGGACCATGAGATAAGATTATCCCCTAGAAATACACGGTACCACGAGGTGGAGCGACGTGTGTCGGGGCATCCCGCCCAATCTGCATCCGTGTAGGCTAGCAACTTGGTTGGGGCGAGGGTGTATAGATGTAAACCAAAGTCTAGGTGTGCCCTTAACATATCCGATAATACGTTTGAGGGCGGAAAAATGGGACTCTCGGGGGTCGTGCATGAACGACACACACCTGCCGAACGGCATATGCAATATCGTGCCTAGTAAATGTAAGATCGAAGAGCACCCGCTAGACTCCGATATAGAGTGGGATCGAAATCGGCGCACCGTCATTAGCACTAAGCTTGGATTTTGAGTCCACCGAGTTGGCATAATTTTACAATTTGCCATCTTGGCCCCGTACACTATCTCTTCGCATACTTATGCGACACAGAACATAGTGGTCGCAGATCTTGTCACCGATATACCCAAAAAATAACTTAGCTTGCCCAAGTCGGTCATAGCAAATTCAGTTTTGAGTAGAGCAATGATTTCATTCTTCAACCCGTCGGATGAGGCGGTAAGAACAATGTCATCGACATATAATAGCAAATATGCGGTCTTGCTACCTCGGTGAAGCATGAAGAGAGATGTATCACACTGCTACATACAAAACCAATCTGCAGAAGATACCCGACGAACCAATCATACCAAGCGCGGGGTACTTTTGTTTCAATCCATACAATGATTTCCCGAGACGACACACAAACAACGGAGTCTGCGGATGAACAAAGCCGGAGGGTGATGCATGTACACACAGCCTCTTTCAAATCCCCATGAAGAAACGCATTCTTGACATCAAGCGATGAATCGGCCAATGCATGCCCATAGCAATACCGAGAATAGTCCGAATAGTGGCCGGTTTAACAACCGGATCGAATGTCTCACCACAATCAATACCCTCCCCGCCGATTAGTGCTATTGGCAACTAGTCTTGCATTATACCTCTCTAAGTCACCACTTGTCTTTGAACTTGTGACGAAATAGCCACATACACCGGGATAACTTTCACACCAAATGGTCTAGGTACCAAATCCCAAGTGTTCTCGCTTGGTTAAAGCGTTAAATTCCTCGCACATGGCCGCATTCCAATTTGGGTCCGGTTTTGCTAGTTTTGGATTTTTTGAAATGGGTGATAAGGTTTGTGTGGAGAGATTGAATTGAACCTTGGGTTTGAAGATCCCGTGTTGTGCACGAGTCTCCATGCGATGTGAGGGCGGTGGTGGTGGGTCGGGGGTGTGACGTGAGGTTCTTCGGTCCACCGGTTCCGGACCGGTGGGCGCGTGTCGCCGGTGGCGCAGTGACTCGACCGGGGGTCGTAGGGGTGAGCGAGGAGCGGTGGGGTGGTGCCGGACGGTGGGACTATCGGAACAAAGGGATGCTTGTTGGTATAGATTTTGGATGACCGGGGACGTACTTGGTTCATCGAGAAAGATGTAATCGGTGGTCCGAAATTTCGGAGATTTGAAAAAGGAAAGGTTGTCTCGTCAAAGGTGACGTGACGGGAGATGATGATTTTGCGAGTAGCAATGTCATAGCACAAGTAGCCCCGATGATTAGGAGATAGACCAAGGAAGACACATGGAAGAGTGCGAGGGGCAAGTTTGTGGGGTGCAAAGGAGGCTATGTTGGGGTAGCATAAGCATCCAAAAATACGTAGGTGATCATATGATGGTCGCCTACGGTATAAGATTTCGTAGGAGTTTTATTTTGGAGTGTGCTAGTTGGTAAAATATTTAGAAGGGATTCTACCATTTTGACAAAGATAGACCCAAAAAGGCGGTGGTAGGCGAGCATGAAACGAAGTGTGCGGACCATGTTATTGATGGTACGTATAATTCTTTCAGCCTTTCCATTTTGGAAAGAAGTATAGGGACAAGAAAAACGGAAAACCATGCCTTGTTTAGAACAGAAATTGTGAAATGCCGAGTTGTTAAATTCACGTCCATTATTACATTGGAATGATTTAATAGGTTTTTCAAATTGTGTCTTAATGAATTTTTGAAACTCGAGGAATTTTGCAAAAACTTCAAATTTGAATTTCAGTGGGTAAATCCAGACAAAATGTGAAAAATCATCCAAGAATACTAGATAGAATTTATGACCCAAAGAGATAGCAATCGGAGATGTCCACAAATCAGCATGAACAATATCAAATGGAGAAAAAGTAACACTGCTTGATGACATAAAGGGAAGACGAGTATGTTTGTCTAGTGGACAAGAAAAACAGTGTTGGGCAATTTTTCCATTATTACATTGAATACGCTTAGAAGTCCTAAGAAAAGTAAAAACTGGGTCTCCGGGGTGTCCGAGTCTGTTGTGCCAAGTTGAGGGAGAGATCGCCGCGAGGGAGAGATCGCCGCAAGGGATAGAGGTGCTTGCGGTATGTCAGCGGAAGATTGAGTGAATGGGTAGAGATCTCCCACACTATTGCAGCGTGTAAGAATTTTCCCCGTATTGAGTTCCTTCACAGAAAAGCCAAAAGGGTCAAATTCGACGGACACGGTAATTATTATTGCTAGTGAATTTTCTAACGAGATTAAGTTTTTAATGATGTTAGGTGTGTATAGGACGTGGTTTAGGGAGAAAGGTGGGTGTGGATGTTTGGTGTGTGTGTTACCGTAACCTTCAATTGGAATGCGATGACCATTGCCGACAAGGTAATAAATTGAGGACACTTTAGCCGACGTAGTTGAGATATGTTACATGACGACCGGGTGAGGTGAGATGTAGGCTCCGGTGTCCATGTACCAATTTTCGTCGGGGCTGTTGAAGGTTCACGGTGGTGTATGTCCGGCCCAAATCGGTCGGGGCCGGTGGCCGGGCTCGCTTCGGTCTTCCGCTGCGTGCTGCTTCTTCTTTGGATTGCGATGGGCCTTTATGTAGCCGTAGCTTCTTTGGGCTTGGACCGCCATCGTGGGGGCTTTATTCTTTGCTGCTGCCGGTGGGCTGCTCGCTGGTGGGCCGGGGCATGGCCCAAGAGGCCGATCGACCAAGGCTGCTGGGCCGGGCCCTACGGTCGGGTGCACGGGAATGCGAGCGAGGCCCGGTTCTGCTGGTTGGGCCACCTGCTGCAGTCTTCCGCTCTTCTTTGTCCGGTGGTTGGGCTGCGTCCGATCCACCGGGTGCGTTGGCCCTTTCCGCGGCCCTTGCCTTTGTTGTTGCGACCTCCGCCGCCACGACCTCCGCCACTCTGCTGCTTCTACCGCCGGAATATTTGGTTGCTTCTTGGTCGCAGTGTTGCCATCCGTCAACGGCTAACGCCTTTTGATTATGTTCTTCTTGTTTAGCACGTCTAGTTTCTTCCAACAATAGTTGTGAACGTGCCTTGTTGAAACTTGGGAGAGGGTCGGCTTGTTGAATCATTGTTGCGAGTGTGTCATATTCACCTTTTGGTAAACCCGCAACAAGTTGAAGCACCATCTTGGTTTCTAAAACAGAAGTCCCGACGTTGGATAGTTGATCGGTTATGAGTTTCAGTTGCTTACAATAATCGGACATGTTGTTAAAATTTTCGAGGCGGGTATTATTGAATTGCTCTTCCAAATATACGGCCCGAGTATTTTTATTGTCCTGAAAGATTTCTTCTAGCCGGACCCAAAGTTCACGTGCCGTAGCACTGTTTTCATGATAGTGCACAACGGTCTTTGGAGATGGTGCCGTAGATCCATTGTTTGACGATGGCGTCAAGACGACGCCAGATTGAGTCTGTAACATCGGTGGGACGAGGAGCACATTCGTCAATATGATCGAGCTCGTTGTATGCACATGCATGAATGTAGAATAGTTTCATTCACATGGAATATTGACAGTCTTCTTGATCAAGAATTATAGGGATAAAATTCTTGATGTTGTTAACGGCGAATGCCGGATGAAAAGAAGATACTGAACGTTGAGAGGGGTTGTCAATTGTGCCAGTGGATGAACCGGAATTTGGGGGGGAAGACATGGTTGCCGCCTGCCGAGGGAAGGAAATTTTCTGGTTTGGCCGAGAAAGAGAGGAAGAAAGCAGATTTTTTTTTTTTTTTTTTTTTTTGCGAAATCAGAAAATTTTTTTGCTAATTTCGGCCAAGAATAAGGAAGAGGAGGGATTTAGGTTTTAGGCTCTTGATACCATGAAAGATGGAATAATTTCCCTTGGGGATTCCTTTCATTATTCACAATATATATAGTTGTACAAGGTTGATTCCTAATATGGTACGAACCCTAACTTACCTTACAAAGGTTGATTCCTAATACAGTTAGAATCCTAAGTTACCTTAATTATACATCTATCATTATTACAAAATATACGGAGAATATTCTAAGAATATTCGCTAATAGTAAGTACAATATTTCTACAATATTTCATCGTACGATCCAAATGTTTGGCATATGCTTCTGATGCTGTGGACATCACTCTATTGCTTAACAAATGCGTGCTATTTTAAAGGCTTAACACATCTACCTCCCCTCAAATTTACGAGCAAATTACATTTAGACATTTGATCTATTAGTTATTTCAGTTGATCACCTAAATACATGATAAAATATTTATATTAGACACTTTTGATTCAAATTTTGAATTTCTTTTTGCTCGTGTCTCAAATGATTACTACGTAGATAAGTTAATCACTTAAAGTATGACACCTCCTTCAATTAGACACAACTGGAACATGCCGAAAATTTTACGACTTATTGAGACTAATTAGTATAATCACAGAAGGTGACATATTTTAAGTTGTAAACTTATCAACTTAATGGACATTTGAAAAAACGCGTAAAAGAAATAATTTAAAATTTGAACCGAAAAAATCTAATAGAAATAATTTATCATTTATTCGGATGATCAATTAGAACAAATCATAATCAAATTTGCTGACAAATATTAATATATCAGAGGTTGTCGGTGTATCAAGCCTAATATTATTATTACCAACCAATGTGAAATGAAGTCCACAGACCACAAGAGAGGGAGAGACACAGAAAAACAGGCATGCATGTGAATTATGATGGACATGTACTTGGCGTGAATATGGGAAACGAGAGTGACAATGTGACAAGTCAAACAGTGTACTAGAACTTAAATAAAATAATATTCAAGTCTATTTAATGCTTATTTTCTGCACATTTATATTACAGTTCGACTAAAAAGATATCAGAGTTTTGTTGAACTTGTCAACACATTGTCAGATTAGCAACCAAAAAAGAAAGTGCTCCATTCATTCCAATGTATGTGTGCGATTTATTTGAGAGGAAGTCTAATAAAGAAATGAATGTTTTTAAAATTATTTTCTTAAATATATATACATTACAATATTTGTATAACTATGAACTTTAGAAGTTTGTGTATCCCTTAAAAGAAAACCACGAAGGGTTGTGAATGTACTCTCTATATATATGATATGATTGATCAACTTTTAATCAGAAATTTTAGATTTGAGCATTGAGAATGGGTTATAAATACTTATTGCACCAGGTACTTAAACCAACCAAATAAATGCGTTATGCATGTCTTCATAAAAATAATTATCACAAAATTATAGTTAATTAAGTACTATTATACATTTTTACCTTAATTTATTACTTAATCGTGATAAATTGATATGATTTAATGTAAACACTTAGTTCGAGTGAGTTTCTATCTTTAATAGGCCTTATGTAACGAGAATCCGAATTAATCCGACTCTAATATCAATGGGTACGAGAATCCAAATTAATACGGCTCTAATACCAATGGATAAGAATAAAATTTTGTGATATTAAATATTTGTATTGCTATAACGGCTTCTTATATTAAAGATAACAATATGAGCAATTAAAATTAAGTATTGTTCAAATATCAAGAAGCATATCCTTATTTTTTTCTTTTCTTTTTGGCAAAGTATTATTTTCATTCAGCGGAAAGACAAATTTCATATTTTTTTTATTTTCCACTCGGTGTTCAATATCTGCATTGGAATCCAACTATATTTGAATTTGCGCCGTGTAGGATCTATTCGGGAAAAGCGCTCCCTATCAAATATTTTTCTATACTCAAAACTCAAATCTGAAACTTCTAATTAAGTGACGAACAATTTCATTAACGGCACCATATACTTTGATGGTAGTCAAATTCCATCTCAGAGTTAAAACAAAAAGGAAAGAAAGACCACTTAGCCAGCAGGCAGCTGCAGCTGCCGTGACAACATACTCATCTTTATTTATTGTACTTATAATAATGTCTTTCACTTTCTCCTTTACCTAATTTACAAAACTCATTTACTCTTCTCTTATCTCCTCACTTTGTTGAGAAGAAACAATTTAATACTCCCTCGTCTCAAATTATTTTTTTTATTTTATATTTTTTAGAAAATATTAATTAAAAGGGGTATTTAATCAATTCGTAAATAAAGAATACTTGTGTACCATTTTTCATACGTTATGGATATTTTGAACTTTTTTATTTTTTAAATATATAACTTTGATGTATGAGTTAACTTGCATGTAAGTATACGAGATATTTACTACATTAATCATTATAAATACCACATAACTTTATCTATCAAAACTTAAATATATGAAAAAGATCACGTAATATTTTTTGTTTATGCAAAAATTAGCAATCTTTTATCATGTAAAAAGAAATCTCATTTACTTTTAAAACTGTTGTAAAAACATATCTATGTCTTATATGTTTATAATATCAATAAATGCACAATATTTGACTTTTTTCCAAATTTATTATTTAAATATAATTAAATAAATGATATTCTTATTAAATCAATAAATACAATATAACTCACGAGATGCTGATAATCTGAAGGGTATTTGTGTAAGAATAATTATGGGACAATCTCATAATTATTCTCAATCACTACTAATTATTATGTAATCTTGTAATTATCATTGTAAATCAATTAGTCATCAATTAGATAGATTAGCATCTTAAATTTTAGGTAAACTTATATTAGTACTACATTGTAATATTATATATATTTGCTATCATTGGAATGAAATACTCAAGGAATCAATTCTTTCATGGTATCAAGAGCCAAAGATCTTTTGCCCTAAACCCTATTCTTTCTTCTCCCTTAGCCGAATTTTTTTTCTCTCCCTAAGTATTTTCGGCCAACTTGGTTTAAGTATTTTCCAAACTCTAAACCAAAAATAACTCCTAAACCTACAATATTCCTCTAAGCATAATATTTCCCTACTTACTATTTTTTCAGCTACTGGTTTAGTACCCTAAACCTACTCATCTCCTAAACCTACAAACAAACCCTCCTCCCTAGCTGACACCTACCCTCTTCGGCTAGTACTTGATTTTCCTCCCAAAAACCCTAACAAATATTAGGGCTCTTCCATCCACTTCCAAACACCACCTACATTTCTTCTTATTTTGTTTCTAAGTGGAACTTATGGCTGAAAAACAATCTTTTCATCCCGCTATTGCCGTTAATAATGTCAAGAACTTTATCTTCATTACTCTTGAAATAGAGAAAGGGCAATATATCTCTTTGGCGAATTGTTCAAAATCCATTGCCGCGCATATGAGGTAATCGACCATATCCTTCTGTCTAAATCACCATCGGATACCACTACGGTGAACAAGAAATTATGGTCTCGATTAGATGCTATAGTCCTCAATGGATTTATGGCACAATTTCAAATGATCTTCTCCATACCATCTTGGAACCCAATTGTACGGCTCAACATGCATGGGAACGATTGCAAAACATTTTTCAAGATAACAAAGTTTCTAGGGCCGTTTATCTTGAACACCAATTTACGAATATTAAATTAGATGACTTTGCCAACATCTCAGCCTATTGTCAAGAATTAAAGATGCTTGCGGACCAATTGTCCAACGTTGGTTCGCCCATGACAAATCAACGATTAGTCCTTCAGTTGATTACCAGATTGAATTACCAGTATGACAGGGTTGCTACATTCATTCAACAAAGTAATCCATTGTCTCCTTTCTATGAGGCCCGTTCGAGGTTAATTCTCGAGGAAACAAGGAAGACAAACACAGGCATCTTCTGGAGCATCCAACGTCGGCACCGCTCTCGTCTCCACCAACTCATTTTACACGGATTCGGAGCCCCAAAATTCTAGTTCGGGGGGGCATAATAATCGTCAAAATAATGGCAAAAAATAGGGTTCAAACCGTAACAATAATAAAGAAAAAAATAATATTGGAAATGGACGAAGCCGTGGCGGTGGCCAACCTGCCGGCGGCACCGGGCAGTGGCGTCCAGGCAGTAGTGGCGGTAATTAGTGAGGGCAGTACCCACCATGGGTATGGGCCCCACAATGGGCTGCCCCGCCATGTCTATACCCTACTTCTTCGTGGGCCAGGCCTCCACCTTCAACTCGCCAACTCAGAATTCTAGGATCTCGTCCCCAACATGCGTTTGCGGCTCAAACACCATCTTCGGTAGGTTATGCACCCACTGACATTGAACAAGCCATGAATCATATGAATCTAAATGTTTCAGACGAGTCATGGTACATGGACACAGGGGCTACGTCACACATGATAGCATCTCAAGGTAATCTCTCGTCTTATTTCAATATGAGCACTAATAAAAATATTATTGGTCAGGTAACACTACCCTCTCTACATCCTCTATTATACTTGAAAAACGTCTACATGCACCAAAATTAATTAAGAACTTGATATTTGTTAGACGTTTTACAATTGGCAACAATGTTTATGTGAATTTTGATCCGTTTGGATTTTCTGTGAAGGATTTTCATACGGGGATGTCACTCATGAGATGTAATAGCACGGGGGACCTGTATCCCATCACTTCTGTTTCAAACAACCGCATAACCAAACCATCCACCTTTTCTGCCATTTCTCCTATTGTCTGGCACAATCGGTTAGGCATCTAGGAGCACCAGTTTTTAATTCTCTTAAGAAAAATAATTTATTTGCTTGTAAACGAACTTTGGACTCTTTGTTTGCCAATCTTGTGTGATTGGTAAACGTGTTAAGCTCCCTTTTGCGTCCTCTCCTTATCATACTTTTATGCCGTTTGATATTTTGCATTGTGATTTGTGGACATCACCTGTTTTGAGTGCTGTAGGTCATAAGTACTATCTGCTAATTCTAGATGATTATTCAAATTTTTTGTGGACTTTTCCCTTAGGACATAAATCACAAATCTATACCATTTTAAAACAATTTAGTATTTTTATCAAAACTCAATTTGGCAAATTCATTAAATATTTTCAGTGTGACAATGGGGGCGGGGGGGGGGGGGAATTCATAAATACCCAGTTTAAAGATTTTTGTCACCAAAATGGGATGTCTTTGCGTATTTCGTGTCCACATACATCACCACAAAATGGAAAAGCCGAAAGAAAAATTTGAACAATTAATAATATGATTCACACCATTCTTGTGCATTCTTCCACACCACCAAATTTTTGGCACCATGCACTTCAAATGGCAACCTATCTTTTAAATATTCTTCCTAGTAAACTACTTTCCAATGTGTCCCCTACACAAATGTTGTATCATCGTCTTTCATCTTTTACACATTTGCTGGTGTTTGGGTATTTGTGTTATCCTTTGTTTCCTTCTACTTCCATTCACAAGTTGCAGGCTAGGTCGACTCCTTGCGTGTTTTTGGGATATTCATTAAATCATAGGGGATATAAATGTTTTGATATGGCGACGAGGAAAGTTATTATCTCTCATCACGTAGTTTTTGATGAGACTAAATTTTATTCCCATTTGCTAAGTCTCATGTGGCATCATCACCTTCATATGGTTTTTTGGACAACGAAATACATCCCATGTTACACCACCATCTCAATAATTAACCACAAGTTGACCAGCCACCCCGTAACAACCAGGCCCATGTGGGGGAGCCCACTGCTCCCTCACTGATAAACCGAGCCAGCCCATTACCCCGGTCCCAATAACCACTCGGTAAATCACCCCCCCACACCTTCAAACTTGGACTCCACTCCACCTCTTGAGATCCCTACCACCCAACCGATGACAGTACATCCTTAGACCATTGAAACCCGAGCCATGCACAAGATTTTTTGGGCCAAACGTCTGTTTAACTTACTATCTTCGGTTCAACCATCACCCATACCAAAAAATCCCAAAGCAACCTTATTGGAAAGCTGTCATGTTAGACGAAATTAATGCTCTTATTGAAAATAAGACATGGGAATTAATGTCACGTCCATCTACTGTGAACATTATTAGGTCTATATGGGTTATCTGTCACAAAAAGGATTCTGATGACTCTTTTGCGAGATACAAAGCTCGTTTTGTTGGTGATGGCAGGTCTCAGCAGGTTGGAGTAGATTGTGGAGAAACTTTTAGTCTGGTGGTTAAGTCAGCAACTATCCGGACGGTTCTTAGCCTGACACTGTCCAAATCCTGGTGTATTAATCAGTTAGATGTCAAAAATGCATTTTTGCATGACCATCTACAGGAAACAGTTTACATGTACCAGCCGCTGGGTTTCCGAGACCCTACACATCCAGATTATGTGTGCCTGCTGAAAAAGTCCCTATATGGTTTGAAACAAGCTCCACGAGCTTGGTATAACAGGTTTGCAGGTTTTGTATCCACTCTTGGTTTCTCCCACAGCAAGTCCAATCAATCATTATTCAGTTATAAGAAGGGAAGTGACATGACGTATATCCTTCTATATGTAGATGACATCATTCTCACTGCATCATCTACCTCTCTTCGCCAGTCTATTATGTCCCTTCTCGCAATAGAATTTGAGTCCTTTAAATTATTTTTTGGGCATTGCTGTCACTTAATATGCATGTGGTCTGTTTCTAAGTAAAAAAAAATACGTCGAGGAGATACTTGAAAAATCCAGTATGTCATCCTGCAAGCCATCACATACTCAAGTGGATACAAAAGCCAAATTGAGTAATACTGTAGGGGCTTTATACAGTGACCCTACACACTACCGCAGTCTCGCAGAGGCCTTGCAGTACCTCACTTTCACGAGACATGATATCTCCTATGCTGTTCATCATGTGTGTTTGCATATGCATGATCCGAAAGAGAAACATATGGGGGCTCTCAAACGGATTCTGTGGTACATCCAGGGTACTATTCAGTTTGGATTACATTTGTATAAATCCTCCATCTCGACTATCCTCTTATACTTATGCGGATTGAGGTGGCTGCCCGGACACACGACGTTCAACCTCAGGTTATTGTGTGTTTTTGGCGGATAATCTGATTTCATGGTCATCCAAACGCCAGCCAACTTTGTCTCGCTCAAGCGCTGAGGCAGAATACGGGTAGCCAATGTGGTCGCTGAATCGTGTTGGCTCCGTAATCTTCTCTTAGAGCTCCACTGTCAAATTGAGAAGGCAACCGTTGTTTATTGTGACAATGTGAGTGCGATATACTTATCCGGTAAACCAGTTCAACATCAACGCACAAAGCATGTCGAAATGGATATCTTATTCATTCGAGAAAAGGTTGCCCCTGGACAAGTCCGGGTTCTCTATGTACCGTCATGTTATCAGATTGCAGACATCTTCGTGAAAGGTCTTCCGCGCGTACTTTTTGATGATTTCAGGGACAGTCTCAGCATTCGAGAACCTCTCGCTAAGACTGCGGGGGACTGTAAGAATAATTACGGGACAATCCCATAATTATTTTCAATCACTACTAATTATGTAATCTTGTAATTATCATTGTAAATTAATTAGTCATCAATTATGTAGATTAGCATCTTATATTTTAGGTAAACTTAGATTAGTACTACATTGTAATATTGTATATATTTGGTATCAGTGGAATGAAATACTCAAAGAATCAATTCTTTCAATTTGTGTGTCATTTTTCGTACGTTAAGGGTATTTTAGCCTTTTTTTTTTTTTTTTTAATATATGACTTTGATGTATGAATTAGCTTGCACATAATATATGATATACTTGCTACGTTAATCAACCAAAACACCACATAACTGTATGTATCAAAACTTGAACAAATGAAAAACTCACCTAGTATTCGTTGCTTCTACAACACTTAACAATTACTTTCTTTTACCATGTAAAAAGAAATCTCATTTGCTTTAAAACTGCTGTAAAAATTTATCTTGATCTGATATTTTTATAATATCAATAAATGCACAATATTTGATTTCTTTTACAAATTTATTATTTTAATATAATTAATAAATGATATTTTTATTAAATTAATAAATATAAAATAACTCATGGGATGCTGATAATCTGAAGGGTATTTTGTGTGTCGTTTTTCGTACGTTAGAGTTATTTTGATCCTTTTTTTAATATATAACTTTGATGTATAAATTAGCTTGCACGTAATTATACGAGATATTTGCTACGTTAATCAGCACGAATATCACATAACGTTATCTACAAAAATCTGAACATATGAAATTACTTGTAAACGTGTAAATATAGGAAACAATATATTCCCTACCCATAATTAGAATATTTCCATATATTGTGTAAATATAATTATGGTAAGACTAGGATTCCTCTTTTGTATAGGCTTAGGATTCCTATTGTATAAGGGATGAATATTGTACTCTATATATACCTTGATATTAATGAAAGACTCCCCAAGGGAGATTAATATCATCTAACATGGTATCAAGAGCCAAATAAACAAAACCCTAAAAACATTTCTCTTCCACGTACGGCCGCTTCTCTCTACGTCGCGGCCCTCCCGGATTTTCTTCTTGTTTTTCGGGTTTTATTCTTCCTTTCTTCTCTTCTCTAAATGGCTATCCCTTTTTCTTCCACACTTTCTGACGCCTCTACCTCCACAAATCCCACCACAAAGTCATCACCCCCGTTTCATCCCGCCCCCATACGTTTCCAACATTAAGAACCATATTTCCATTATTCTTGATCAAGAAAACAACCAGTATTCTCCCTGGGTTGAACTTTTGCGCAATCATGCATGTCTCTATAACGTGCTTGACCATATTGATGACACTATTCGCGCCCTACGGAGGTTGATGATTTATCGGCATCGTCTCGACGCCGGCGTCAAACAATGGATATATGGTAGTATCTCTCAGGATTTGCTCCTTACTATCATGAAATCTGACTCCACGGCCCTTGACTTGTGGAATCGTTTGGAGAAAATTTTTCAGGACAACAAGCACACTCGTGCCGTGTATTTGGAAGAACAGTTCAACAAAACACGTCTTGAAAACTTCTCCAATGTCTCTGAGTACTTTATGCGACTTAAACTTCTAGCGGATCAACTCTCCAACATCGGCACGCCTGTCACTGACAATAAAATGGTGCTACAAATGATTTCTGGCCTTAGTAAGGGCGAATATGATACTTTGGCCAACATTACTCAACAGGCAGATCCGCTACCGAGTTTTAACAAAGCTCGCTCACAATTGTTGCTCGAAGAAACCCGTCGTGCTAAGCAGGATGAGCACACCCAGCATGTGTTAGCTGTCGACACGCAACCCCAAGATCAGACGCCACCAGACAACTCCCAACAGCGGCAGGGCCGCGGCGGCAAGAGTGGAAAAGGCTGCGGCGGTAGAGGAGGTCGCGGTCGTGGCAAGGGTCACGGTCAACAGAACCAACAACAGCAACAACAACAAAGATCGTAGAACAATTGGGCCGCGGCTCCTCAGCAGTTCTTCTACAGCGCGCGGCGCCCCAATACAGATCCGCGGCGCCCCAATACAGGGCCGCGGCGCCCACGATGCGAGCGCGGCGCCCGAGCCGCGGCGCCAAGTCCATTACAGTACCAGCAACCATACAATCCGTATTCTTACCTCGGTTTGTTAGGCCCCGCTCCAGCCCCACAGCAGGCCCACTTCATGCAAGGTCAGGTCCCGCAGCCCTCCTCCGGCATGACACCCACTGAGTTGGGTCGGCGTTCAGCACCCTCTCTATGCAATAGCCTGACAATACTTGGTACATGGACTCAGGCGCCACATCTCACGTCACCCAGTCTGCAAGTACTATTTCTAAACTGTTTCGTTTAAAGCATCCTCAATATGTTACAGTTGATAGTGGACAACGCATTCCAGTTAAGGGTTATGGTACCTCATACACACAACCACCTCATCCACCCTTCTCCCTCAAAAACACCCTATATGCCCCACACATGATTAAGAACCTCATATCTGTCCGCCAATTTACTCGTAATAATTCTGTCTCTGTGGATTTTGACCCTTTTCGTTTTACTGTGAAGGATCTTCATACGGGGACACCTCTTACGAGATGCAATAGCACGGGGGATCTCTATCCATTCAATTCCACCTCCGCTGCCCGATCTTGCTCTCCCGTCACTCTAGCGGCAGTTTCTTCTTCAACTTGGCATAATAGGCTTGGTCATCCAGGAGTCCCAATTTTTAATTTTTTTAGAGGCAATAATTTCATTGCTAATAATGGGAAACTTGCCCAAAATTGTGTTTCTTGCTGTTTAGGCAAACATATTCGTCTTCCGTTTAAATCATCTACTAGTGTTACATTTGCTCATTTTGATATCATGCATGCCGATTTATGGACATCTCCTATCTCTAGTTCTCTCGGTCATAAATACTATCTTGTGTTGCTTGATGATTTTTCACACTACGTTTGTTGTACCCTCTTAAATTTAAATCGAAAGTGTTTGTCAAATTTCTTGAGTTTCGCAAGTTCATTCAAACACAATTTGGAAAAGGCATAAAATCATTTCAGTGCGATAATGGTCGTGAATTCAATAACTCTATGTTTCACCGCTTTTGTACCAATAATGGCATGGTCTTTCGCTTCTCCCCGCCCTCACACCTCACCACAAAACGGTAAAGTTGAAAGAATCATCTGCACCATTAACAATATGATTCGCACCCTATTGATTCATGCCTCCTCCCTCCACCCTTCTGGGTCTATGTTGCTAAAATGTCAGAATACACTCTAAATATTCTCCCTACTAGCACTCTTCACAATATGACCCCTACCGAAATCCTCTACCATAGAATCCCCTCTTATGATCATCTACGGATTTTTGGTTGTCTGTGCTATCCCAACCTTAGCTCCACCGCCCCTCACAAGCTCGCTCCTAGGTCCACTCCATGTGTCTTTCTAGGATTCCCGCCGAACCATAGGGGCTATCTATGCTATGACTTGTCGACTCGTCAGATCCACATATCTCGTCACGTCACATTCGACGAGACCACATTCCCGTTTTCGAATCTTCCAAAATTCCAAAAATAGGACTACTCATTTCTTGATGAGTATGCCATCTCTCCCCTCATAATCGAACAACTCACATCCTCTGTTCCGTCGTCAGAGCCGCGACTTGGAGGGGAGGCGCCGCGCGCCTGATTTCCAGAGAGCATCTTTTGAAACATCGTCGACAGCGCCGCGACCCTGTGCTGAGGTGCCACGGCGCCCAAACTTCAGAGAAGCCCATCAACCTTCTAGTGCCGCGACTCTCGATCCAGGAACCACGGCGCCTCCGACGGCTTCGCCCCCACCTTCTCCTTATCCGACTTTACCCGTCTCAGACACCACTCCGCCACGCACTGTCCCTACCCATCCAATGGAAACTCATTCAAAGCATGGAATCTTCAAACCCAAAGTCCATTTCAACTTGTCTGCCCAAACCATCTCTCCACTTTCAAAGAACCCAAAATTGGCCAAACAAGACCCTAATTGGAAGGCGGCTATGTATGCGGAATTCAATGCTTTAACTAAACAACACACGTGGGATCTAGTACCTAGACTTGAGGGGGTGAATGTCATTCGTTGTATGTGGCTTTTTCGTCACAAGTTCAGAGACAATCGGGATCTTGAGAGGTATAAGACACGTCTTGTGGCTAATAGCACAAATCAACATGAGGGCATTGATTGTCGTGAGACCTTCAGCCCGGTTGTCAAACCGGCTACCATCCGCACAGTTTTGAGCATAGCCATGGGCAAACACTGGCCGATCCATCAGCTTGATGTGACGAATGCATTTTTACATGAGGATCGAGAGAGACAGTCTACATGTATCAGCCACCAGGGTTCACCCATCCAGCAGTTCCTCACTATGTGTGCCGTCTCCGTAAGTCACTATATGGCCTGAAGCAGGCCCGTGCGTGGTATGATCGCTTTGCCAGGTATTTCTTGCAGATTGGGTTTGTATGCAGCAAGAGTGATACATAACTTTTCATTTTCATCGAGGTAGTAGCACTTTGCTTACTTATTACTTTACGTGGATGATATTGTTCTTACCGCTCCTCCGACGGATTGAAAAATGAGATTATTGTCTTGCTCAAGTCCGAATTTGCAATGACCGATTTGGGGAAGGCTGAGTTACTTTTTGGGGATATCGGTGACCGGTCTTCCAATCATATGTTCTTGTGTCGGCGTAAGTATGCGAAGAGATTGTGTACGGGGCTAAGATGGCGAATCTGCAAAGAGGTGCCTACTCTAGTTGATTCCAAATCTAAGCTCGGTCTTATGGATGGTGCTCCGAGTCTCGATCCTACTCGTATAGGAGCCTTGCGGGTGCACTTCGGTATCTCACATTCACCGGGCCGGACATAGCTTATGTTGTTCAAACGGGTGTGCTTATTCATGCATGCCCGGGGAGTCTCATTTCACTCGCTCTTAAGCGTATCATTCGATACATTAAGGGCACTCTTGATTATGGTTTGCACCTATACCCCTCTGCACCAGACAAGTTGCTTTCATATACGGATGCAGATTGGGCAGGGTGTCCGGACACGTGACGCTCTACCTCCGACTTTTGTGTTTTCTTAGGGGATAATATGATTTCTTGGTCTGCCAAGCGACATGCTACCCTATCTCGCTCCGATCTGCCGAGGTGAGTACGAGAGCGTTGCAAATGTAGTAGCTGAGATTTGTTGGCTCGGAAATTTCTGTTAGAACTTCAGTGTCCTTTGCGTCAGGCATATATTGTGTATTGTGATAACATCTTTGCCATCTATCTTTCTCATAATCCGGTTCAACATCAGCGAATCAAGCATATTGAGATAGACCTACACCTCGTTTGTGAGAAAGTTGCGTTAGGCCATGTCAGAGTGTTACATGTTCCATCATCCTATCAGTATGCAGACATATTTACCAAAGGACTTCCCAGACAGTTATTTCTTGACTTCAGATCCAGTCTCAGCGTCCGGCCTCCTTCCGCTCCGACTGAGGTGGTGTGTAAACGTGTAAATATAGGAAACAATATATTCCCTACCCATAATTAAAATATTTCCATATATTGTGTAAATATAATTATGGTAAGACTAGGATTCCTATTTTGTATAGGCTTAGGATTCCTATTGTATAAGAGATGAATATTGTACTCTATATATACCTTGATATTAATGAAAGACTCCCCAAGGGAGATTAATATCATCTAACATTACCTAATATTTTTTACTTGTACAAAAATTAACAATTACTCTCTTTTATCACATAAAAAGAAATCTCATTTACTTCTAAAACTGTTGTAAAAACTTATCTAGATATTTTTAAAAATATCAATAAATGCACAATATTTGACTCTTTTACAAATTTATTGTTTAAACAATTAATAAATTATGTTCTCATCAATCAATAAATACAAAATAATTCACGGAGTGCTGACAATCTTTTTTCATTTATTTTTTACACGTGATCCAAAGATAATGGCTTAATACATTAACAACCCTCAAACTTGTAGCAAATTTCATTTAGACATTCAAACTATGACTTATTTCGATTGAGCATCTAAATATATGATAAATTATTATTATTAGACATTTTTAGTTCAGATTTTTTTGTATTGTATTCTCAAATACCCATTACGTAAATAAGTTAATTACTTTAAATATATCTCCTCCTTTAAATATATGAATTAGTCTCAATAAATAGCAAAATCTCATGCATGTTTAAATGGGGACAACGATGACACATTTTATGTGATTAATTTATTTATGTAATAAACACTTGAGATCAAATTCAAAAGTTTTTTTTAAAATTTAAATCGAAAATGTCTAATATGAAAACTTTATTATGTGTTTAGGTGTTCAATTAGAAAAAGTCTGTAATTCAAGAGTTTAAATAAAATTTATTATACCATATTTAAGGAGCTTTCAATGTATTAAGCCAAAAATAATAGTACTTATACTACTTACTCTTTGGAAATTAAATATTTTCTTAATTTTCAAAAAAGTAACTCTTAATTTTAAATTTCAAACTTAGTCACATTTTTTGCCTTAAATATTTATGTAGCTACCTTGCGGACAAGGTTGGGTTACATAAGTTCAAGATTGCTTACTGCTTGTTCCCCGGGCACAGCGGGATGTTAAATAGGAAAACTTAAAATTATGCGGCGTGTGTTTAATCCCTCTCTTCTAGGTAAGACTATATCATATGCTATGTTCTTAAATCCTCTTCTAGATAGGATTATATTAGTTACTTTGTTTTTAAATCATAATCATTCAAGTACTTGGCAGTACTATTGAGGGATCGGGACTTTACTCTACGTAAAGAAATGGGATTTCAATGTCTAACACCTATACAAACAGCTTAAAAATGTATGATCAATTTTCAAGAACTGTGTCTAATATTTTTTTTTTGTAGATCTATTGCTTCTTGTGGCTGCAATTTCACTGGTAAATTCTTAGAATCTATGATCTTTCAATTGTTTTTTTCTTTTTACATTATTTTTATAACAGTTCTTGTTTTATCTGTGAATTTGTTTTGTTTGAGATTGTTTTCCTGATAATTTTGATGGGTTCTGATTTAAAGGTCAAAACTTTTTTCTCGTTTCTTCTTAGGGTTGCTGATGTTTGATTCAGTGTATAAAGTTCATTCATCAGCTCCCCCCCCCCCCCCCCCGGGAGTTTCACTGATAGTCTTAGATTTTGATGTTCTATGATCTTTCCATGTTTTTTTTTTGTTTACAACAGTGGTGTCCAGATTAGCTTGTACTAGACTGATTATTTGCTACTGTGCATAAAGAAAGATTCTGGATAAATTTATTCAACAATGCTGGGGCTTCATGTTTTTGTTACAGTTTAATTGAGATTTTTGTTTATTTTTCTTTAATTTAGCTCTGGTGTTATCTGTGACTTTGTTTTGTTTGAGATGGGTTTTTATAATGGAGAGCTTTCTTGCTAATTTTGATGATTCCTAATTTAAAGGTCCAACCTTTTTCTCTTCACTTCTTGTTTTATCTGTGAATTTGTTTTGTTGAGAATTTTGATGGGTTTTGATTTAAAGGTCAAACCTTTTTTCTTGTTTCTTCTTAGGGTTGTTGATGTTTGATTCAGTGTGTAAAGTTCATTCCCCCCCCCCCCCCCCCTTTTTTTTTTTTTTTTTTTTTTTTTTAAAAGTAGTTTCACTGGTAGGTGTCAAATGGGCGGGCTGGGTTGAATTTTGGCGGGTCAAAATGGGCGGGCTGGGTTGAATTTGGGCGGGTCAAAATGGGCGGAGTTAATAACCGCCCAAACTTTAACGGGTTGGGCGGGTTATGTTTTCATGGGCTCACATTTTGCCACCTCTATTCACTGGTAAAGTCTTAGATTTTGATCTTGTATGATCTTTCCATGTTTTGTTTTTGTTCGGATTAGCTTGTACTAGACTGATTATCTGCTACTGTGCATAAAAAAAGATGCCGGATAAATTTATTCAACAATGCTGGGGCTTCATGTTACAGTTACAGTTTAATTGGGTTTTTTTGTTTATTTTTCTTTAATTTAGCTCTGGTGTTATCTGTGACTTTGTTGTGTTTGAGATGGGTTTTTTTATGGAAGAGTTAAAAAGCTAGAGTCTTTAGTCCATTCTCACTGGAGTTTTAAGAATCCAAAATCAAGAACTCTTCATTTTTTCAATTTTGAGTGCTCATTGGGTATTTGATTAAGTGTATCTGATTGCAGAATATTTTTTAAGCTTTTCAGTTCTGGTGTTATCTGTGAATTTGGTTTGTTTGAGATGGGGTTTTAAATAGAGAGCTTTCTTGAGAATTTTGATGGGTTTCAGATTCAAAGGTCCAACCTTTTTTCTTTTTTGGGTTGCTGATGTTTGATTCTATGTATAAGGTGAAAGTATATTTATGTCCTAGAGATAATCTGTATTAGGACAAATGTACTTTATACACATTCGTATTATTATTAATGGAGATTAATAATTTGGCATTTGCAAATTATTGAATTATTAATTGATTGTTTGTAATATTCTATAATATGCATCCATGGAGGTTACGTTGTTATTAATAGTGTGAGATATTAATATTATAACGTAACTCTTAAAATAGCCTCGACTAATGATCATCGAGAATGAGATATCGATGATATGTGATAAGTCGACATGTGGTCTGCATCACATAGTATGTCTCACCTGCTACGAGTAATGACTACTCGTGATGGACACATGAATACTTTGGTAGTATTGGTATACCCTGCTGATATACTGTTTGTTATACTTGTCTAAAGTATGATCAGCGTGTGGGAGATAGAAGTCCTTAGACTTGAGGTCAATACACGCCTTATCTACAAAGTAATGTACTTTGATCCCGTTATAAGCTCAAATGCCTTATAGGTTGAGATACAACTTGTATATGGTACATTACGATGTGGATTAAAGGTGGTAGTTGAGCCAGGATTAGGATTCATTCCTCGAATGTATATTCGAGAGAACACTCAGATTCTCAGTGATATTAGGTTGACTAAGTCGTTGGCCAACGCAATAGACGTATTTAGAATATGGTCTAATTGTCAACTAATATAGATGAGATACAATGATTAAGCCATTTGGATAGACACTTGACAAATCCTAAGCTTGATCGGGTGTGTCGTGAATGAAAGAGTTTTATGTTACCACATAAAGGTTAAGTTTACTGGATTCGCGTAAACGTACTTCACATATTGAGTTTGTCTTGCGGCACCGTCTAGGAGTTCCGCATAGACCTTAATTTGATTAATGTCGATATGAGAAGACATGTAGGGTCACACTATGTCGATTGTCCGTTCGATCTAAGGATGTATTGAGAGAGTAATTAAATGTTCGATTTAGAATTGAGATATTTAAATGAATAATGATTATTTTAATTAAGTCAAAATTGGATTTTGGATTTAATTAAAAATGCGCAGAAAATAAATCGAGGCAGTGCAGGAGCATGCCGAGCGCTGCGGCGCCTCTGCCTCGATTTTTGGGCTAGGCCCAAGGTCAAACCCTAATCCGGTTTTGACATAATTTTCACCTATAAATAGTGGCATTCTCTTCATTATTAATACACCAATTTCAGATTATCATTCTATAAGCCTTCGAGACGTAGAATTAAAACTCTCTCGAACCTCTGCCGGATTTTCTAGCTTTCTGAAAGAGAAGTACATTGAAGCTTGAAACTTGCAATCGGAAGGACAACCGCGTGTCCACCTTATATTAGATAAAGACTCCAGATATTCTAACATGTAAGTTTATGCTTTATGTTACATGTTTGATTGTTGTATAACCATACCAGAAATGTTGTTGGGGTAAGTAAGAAACAAAATTTCTAACTTCCGCTGTGCCTTACTTATGTGTTTTGAACCCAACAAAAACCTACATAAGGTTCTTTCATCAGGCCCTCTTGATTTTCAGGAAATTAAGGAAGAAAAACTATTTTATTTGGTTTTGATGCTTCTGTAAACAGCTGATTTTAAGATGGAATGTGTTTATCTACTTAATGTTATGACGAATACAACTTAATTCGATCTTGATGATGTATGGAAGTTAAAAAGCTGGAATCTTTAGTCCATCCTCATTGGAGTTTTAAGAATCCAAAATCAAGAACTCTTCATTTTTTCAATTCTGAGTGCTCACTGGTATTTGATTAAGTGTGTCTGATTGCAGATATATCTTTTCCGTTAAGCTTTTCAGTTCTGGTGTTATCTGTGAATTTGGTTTGTTTGAGATGGGGTTTTAAATAGAGAGCTTTCTTGAGAATTTTAATGGGTTTCTGATTCAAAGGTCCAACCTTTTTCCCTTTTTGGGTTGCTGATGTTTGATTCTATGTATAAGGTTCTTTCATCAGGCCCTCTTGATTTTCGGGAAATTAAGGAAGAAAAACTATTTTATTTGGTTTTGATGCTTCTGTAAACAGCTGATTTTAAGATGAAATGTGTTTATCTGCTTATTGTTTTGACGAATACAACTTATTTCGATCTTGATATATGGAAGAGTTAAAAGCTGGAATCTTTAGTCCATCCTCTTTGGAGTTTTAAGAATCCAAAATCAAGAACTCTTCATTTTTTCAATACTTGAGCCGAGGGTCTATCAGAAACAACATCTTTACCCCACAAAGGTAAAGGTAAGGTATGCGTACATCTTACCCTCCCCCGACTCCACTTTGTGGGATTACACTGGGTATGTTGTTGTCGTTGTTGTATTTGATTGCAGATATATCTTTTTTTTAAGCTTTTCAGTTCTGGTGTTATCTGTGAATTTGGTTTATTTGAGATGGGGTTTTAAATAGAGAGTTTTATTGAGAATTTTGATGGGTTTCCGATTTAAAAGTCCAACTTTTTTCCTTTTTTGGTTTGTTGATATTTGATTCAATGTAAGGTTTTTCGTCAGACCTCTTTTTTTAAGGAAATTAAAGAAGAAAAACTATTTGAAGATGGAATGTGTTTAAACTGCTTGTTGTTTTGATGAAAACAACTTTTTCTGATCTTGATGATGTATTGAAGTCTGAAGAGTTAAAAAGCTAGAACCTTTAGTCTGTGCTTATTGGAGTTTTAAGAATCCAAAATTAAGAACTGTTCATTTGCTCAACTCTAGTATGCTTATTGGTATTTGATTATGTGCTTCTGATTGCAAATATGTTGAATAAACCAGCTCAATAGTGCTGGAGTTTCATGTTTTCTTTTTTACAATTTATTGGGCTTTTTTCCGCTTTATCTGCAAGCTTTTTAGTTTTGGTGTTATCTGTGAATCTGTTTTATCCTGAGATGAGTTTTTTAAATGGGATTTTTCTTGAGTTTTAATTGGTTTTCTGTTTTCAAGGTGCAACCTTTTTTGGTTTGCTGATGTTTGATTATAAGTATTAATTCTTTCATCAGCCCACTTTTTCACTGGAAATTAAGAAAGAAAAAGGGCAGCCCGGTGCACAAAGCATCTCGCGTTAGCAGGGTCCGGGGAAGGGCTGTACCCCTATAGGTGTGATGTAGACAGTCTACCCTGATGCAAGTGTGACCAACTTTACCGTTGGAAATTAAGGAAGAAAAACTATTTTATTTGGTCTTTGATGCTTCTGGATACATCTGATTTGAAGATGGAATGCGTTAAACTACTTATTGTTTTGATCGAAACAACTTTTTCAATCTTGATGATGTATTGAAGAGTTAAAAAGCTGGAATTTTTGGTCCATGCTCACTAAAGTTCTGAATCCAAACTCAAGAATTATTGATTTGTTCAACTTAGTATTCTCACTGGTATTTGGTTACGTGTATCTGATTGCATTTTTTTTTTCTCCCTCTCGTTTCAGTTAATTCTTGGTCTTCTCATGTGAAGTGTTAAATGTCCAGATTCTCATTTATTTTCTTCTCTCTCTCTTTGTTTTATTTCCCCCACCTGGGTCCAATCTTTCTAGTGCGATGTTGTTTTTACTGATGCTCCATCCTGTGTCTTCTTAATTTTCAAGGTTGGTGTCTCCGAGAGTTACATTGTAGTTTCTGTACATAATGTAAGTAGTACAAGTATTAGAAAATCTGTATATAAATAGTTGATGATGTTGCTTTTAAAACTTACTACACATGAAGGATTGTTTTCAAAAATTTCAATATTGTTATTAGGAAGAAATTTTCTCTTATGATGTTCACCTTATCAGCATTGAGGCTGCACTTGTTGCATCATAACATGTACTAGATAATAATTCTATTTTATTGCTGTCTAATGTTACCTGCCTGAATCGGACTAAGTATGGTTTAAACTAAAAAGTTTCCAGGTCTGTTGAGGACAAAGTTTGTGGATCTTCTGGCACTATAATATAGCCCTAATGCAGGGGCAAAGGAGTGCCATCGGTTCCCTGCGAGAAACTTTAGGTTTATCTAGCGATGGCGGTGTAGATCAGCAGATATGTTGGAATAATTTGCAAAATCCTGTACAAAATCACCTGCCAGATTATATGGTATCTTCTAATGAGACCACTAGCCCATTCTTCAATCCTATGAGCCAAGAAAGACAGAATGCAACCGGGTGGAGTTTAGGAGAATCAAGCTCCTCTATTGGACCGAATTGTGCAAGTCGGAGTGAACGGAAAACAGATCATGGATGGTCATCCACAATGACTCCTTATCCTGGACCTTCTGACATTCTGTCATTGAGTAATATTGAAGAAAACTTGAACAGCAATCGAATAGATAATAACACTTCATTTTCTCAAGGTTGTTGTTCTAGCACCATTCCTCATGATATCAACAGAAATCCAGTGTTAGAGGGGCACAACGACAATAATGACGATGATGATGACTGTCAAGTGATGGAGTTTACTCCATACATATCCGATAGACCAGGAAAAGAGCAGATGTCATCTGGTAGTACTTCTGGAACTAAGAGAAAAACACTTGAAGGATATCTAGCGCAATCTTCAGGAAGTGGAAGTTCTGATTATATTCCTCTTGCTGAAAATAGCTTATGGCCTTCTGTACCTGCCCCACATAGTATGAGTATAGATACAAATATCTCTGCTCCAACAGAAAGTAACAGAAGCATCAATATGTCAGAGGGAGGAGCAGTTACAGAAACTCCACCGGCTTCAAGAAGTGAAGAAAGTTCTCATAGAAATTTCAGGGTGAGGACTAATGATTCACTTCAGCAAGACTATCTTCCTAGTAATCTCTGTCCTGCTGTGGATGATGTTGGAAATGTTAATCTGTCATCTGAACAGCAATTACCAGAGCTCCTTCCTAATATCCCTTTGGATTTGAGGTCAGTGTCTGCTGCAGACAATGGAAATACTCAAAGACAGCCTGTTGTAATGCATGTTCCTTCTCTGCATCGACGTGCACAAGCTAGGTGGAGTTCAGCATCAAGTTCAAGAACTGGCAGTTCAAGTTTTGCGCGAGAAAGAAATTCTGCAACACTTGAAGAGCCTAACTCAAGAAGTGTGTCAAGAGACATCTCACAACATCCTATGTTCATACCTTCAACTGATGGGAGAAACTTGAACCAAAATCCTGCCAACTCGAATTTAGCTGGAAGAAATACTTCTGTTGCTGGAAATGTTGCATCCAGTTCAGGGGTCCACACATCTTCTCCTACTAGGGTTCTCCATAGATCTCCTCAATATCACCGGAGGCTGTCAGAATTAGTCCGTAGATCTTTTTTGTCTTCAGCTGGTACTGGATCTGGAAGTCATAGTGGTAATAGTCTTCCACTACGTTTGAGTTCTTCTGTCTCACAGGAGATGGCACTTTCTGGAAACCATGAGCATCATACATTGAGTTCAAGGTCTCCAATGATGTTGGAGCGACATCTTGATTCCTGGAGGAGTTTGGCTGCTGCACGTGAAGGAAGAGGCAGGCTAGTCACTGAGGTATGCTCACTTCACTGATCATGTTATAGTTATCACCTCCTTGTCTCATTCAGCATAAATTGTTGTGTGGGCCAGGTGTTATATCCAGTCATACCCTAACAACAACATACCCAGTGAAATCCCACACCGTGGGGTCTAGGGAGGATAGTACCTCCACCTTGGTAGGTAAAGCGGCTGTTTCTGGGAGACCCTCGGCTCAAGACATATCCAGTCATACCAATGCCATTAGATTTTCTTTAGTGATTAAATTAAGTGGTGGCCCACCAACTTTGTTTATACATGCATACCTGTCCCTAATTTGGATTTGATTGATTAAATTAGGGAAGGTATGCATCTAATTTAGAGGTTTCACATGTTTTACCGCAATTTCGTCTTTGCAGAACTTTGTCGTTAACTTGTTATAGCACTAGAATGAGAAGATTTTTGTTATGCGATTTAGTTTCATTGTTGAAGCCTTCTATTACCAATTGCTCACCAGCTATTTTTTTATTGAACAGATTCGCAATGTGTTAGATCTTATGCACAGGGGTGAGGGCCTAAGTGTTGAGGTTAGAATCTTACTGTTATCTTATCAGGAAAAAGTAAAAATATTTTTTGAGGTTAGATTCTTAATGTCTTCAATTGAATGATGGGTTTATATGTCCAGATTTTGCATGCCTTCGTTTTATATGCTCGTTTAGAGATAAAGATCTTTTTCAGTAATCTTCTATGACCTGGTGTATAGCGGAGACAATAATAATGTAATACGACACGAAGAGCTCTGACCTACACACCTTTCCCCTTCCTCTATTGGTGTGAATATTTAACATCAGCTAAGTCATACATAATTTCGTTCTTTTCCTTTTTGTGGAAAGAAAATTAAGCTGAACTAACATGATATGGTAGATGGGCTAAAGTTGAAAAAAATTTCTTTCAACAAAAGCATCAAAGAAATACCATAGCTATTCTAGGAACTAGAAAGCATGTGAAGCAACTGAAACTGTATATGCTTTTTCTCTGCATGAACTGCATGAATGACTGGTACGTCTTTAAAATGACCAAGCTGCTGCAAGTCATTTTACCTCCACCAAGTGCTGGCAAAATGATTAAAAAAAACAAGTAACCATCCAATCCGACCCGTTAGACATGGGTTGGATAACTGAATTTTTAAATCCTACCCGTTAGGGTTGGATAACTGAGTTTTTAAAAATGGATCAAATATGGATATTATCCACTAAAAAATGGATATCCAGTTGGATAAAAAATGGATATCCATATTGTCTGCTTGTTATTTTTCTTGAGTACTTGCTTATCCATATTATCTGTCGGTTATCCCATTTTGTATCCGTGTAAATATGAGTGGGTTGGATGTTTTATCCGTTTTGTTTAACCCATTTGACCCGCCCATATCTGACCCGCCCGCCCGTTTACCTCTCCTACCTCCACCCATCTGGCATCCTGGACTTTAATGTATTAGTTTTGGGGGCTATTTCTTTTTTGGTAGTCACCGGGTAGAAAGAGATGGACAGGCGAACTCTGGACTTTATATCTATTTCCTTTTTCCTTGCATAAAGGAAGTTAAAGGCATATTAAAATGATAAACAGGTTTGAGTCAGTTCTCTTATTGTCTTAGCGAGGAGTTATTTATACTGATAGAATTAGCTATCATACCATCCTTTCCCAAATTTAAATAATTCATTCCTCATTCCAGGATGTTATGATCCTTGATCAGTCAGTTCTCTTTGGGATGCCGGATATTCATGATCGCCATAGGGATATGCGGCTTGATGTTGATAATATGACATATGAGGTTAGTCGGCCAAACAGAATCACATTACATCCTATGTGAATATGTTGTGCTAAACTGTTCCTGTGTGATGTATTTCCAGGAGTTATTGGCACTTGAGGAGCGCATTGGGGATGTTTGCACCGGGTTAAGTGAAGAAACTATTTCAAGTCGTTTGAAGCAGCGGAATTATATTTGCATAAAAACAGAAGAACCTGAGGATGCAGAACCATGCTGCATATGCCGGGTACTCAATTTGATATTCTCTACTATTATTCCATTAGATTGAACCTCGTGAAGTGGAGTTTTAATGGATTTTTGATATTTACAGGAAGAATATAATGACGGAGATGATCTTGGAACACTGGAGTGTGGTCATGATTTCCACACGGACTGCATTAAGCATTGGCTCATGCAAAAGAATTTATGCCCGGTATGCAAAACGACAGGGCTTATTACATGAGGAATTAACCATATTCTCATGTTTAAAGAAAATGGATGGCCAAATTTGGGAAGTATTCTTTAAGCTATTGAAGGTTGACGCCACTAAGCGTGTCCTCTTCTCTTCCATGGCTTTGTTAATTCTATTGATATCTCCATTGGAAGGAGTTTGTTCGAAAGGTGAAATTAGCTCTAGCAGCGTTAGACATTCATTTAGGACAAAGTTACATTAATGGTTATGTGGAATTTTGCATTTGTTTTTCCAATTAATTGATACCCTTTGGATATTTATCTGGTCCATTGTCTTTGCTGTTCTTTTTGAACAAAATGCATGTTTATCCCTATGCATGCCTTCGACGTTTTACCAGTCTTTGAGGATTCGGTAAGCTGTTTCCAGCTAGTTCCGAACTGAGACGTAGTTATTGTTATTGTTGTTGGACTGTGCAAGCAAAACTGTTAGAACTAGTGTACCCATAACGGGTGAATACATGAGTTATTCCTCATAGGGATATAGTTCATGAATGGAGAAAAATGTAACTCCATAGACTCCCCCTAGTTAATGGAGGGAAGTTATGAAGTTCTTCAATAAAGTGGGAGTTAAAGTTACTTTGTTCTACTATAAAAAGGATGACTTTGAGGTCTTTCTACATATGGAAAAAATTGAGAGTACAACACTCCACAAGTGATCTGGTAAGAAATTGCTTTGACAATTGGTGATATGTCTAATTCCGCATAAATCTTCAAGTTGTAATTCCTTCGTGAGTTCTTTCTAGAAATAGTCTTACCTTTATAAAGGTTATACAGAGTTTCTAAAACGAAAAATCTATTTTTTTCTAACTTAAACCTGACTATGATACTAATGAAGGAATTATACTAAGATTTATGCGGAATTAACATACCTTCTTCTAGGATGAATGTGTGTTACTACCATCAATTGCCATAACGGTTTCCTACTAGATCACTTATGGAGTTTTGTAGTTTCTAGGCAACAACTACATTCTAATCTAAAAAAGAAATTTAATGAAAAAGGAAGAGCTTAGCAGAATTGAATCTTGTACCTTTATAATGTATTAATGCTGGCGCAACTCTCATTATCATTGAAGGACCATTCACTTTCGAACTGTTATTAATTCTGTCACGAGTCTTAAAATTCACAAAAAATCTGATTCATTTACGTGACTAGCTTTCTTAGCTTATACAGTATTATATAATACCTATTGCTTATCAAAGAGGTATTGCACAATGCATATTTTAACATTTATTTTACACTCGTGCTTATAAGTAGTAATAAGTATAGATAAAAATATTAATTTTGTTTTTCACGTGGTGTCCGGGACTTGAGTAATTCGGAGTTGCTAGAGGTGTAGATTCAAAATTTAAAATTTTATGAGTCAAAGCTTTAAAGATTTTAACATTGAACTAATTATATTTTTAAAGTATGGTTCAATATCTACTATTTATTGCAATCTTAGTGGGCTTTTACACATAGTGTGACCACCAACAAAAAAAAAAGGCCTAAAAAATTCAATCTTGAGTAAATAATCCGAAATAGCTTTTAGACCCAAAATAAAGATAAATTTAGTCAAACTTTACTTTCTCGCATTTTTCTCCGTTTCTTTCCCCTCTTACTGGACAACCACCAAAGCTTCATGGAGGCCGACGACCACAGCGCCTCCACGCTTATTCGGCAAACTCCAACGTCGGGAGAAGTGATGCCGATGAATCTCCTGAGAGCTGAGACTGGAAAATGGGAATGGAGAAGATGATGAATTTTGAGTTTCAAAGACAAATTAACTTTACATATTCATATCAACTTAAATGAGAACATGAACAAATTAGAAATACTGGGGAAGGAGAAATAAAAGATGTGGTGCACTAGTATCCAGGGCATGTGATATGTTCGATGACCATAATTTCTGTAGCATAGTGCATTGTCATGCTATACAAATGAGTTTTGGAGATCATCTTGGCGTTGGAAATGAATTGATGAATATATATGGAAAGATTGGCGAATGAATATTACAAGTGTTTGACAGAATGTCTGTGAGAATTCAAACTGTATCATTATTGTATAATATGTGTAAATTAGTGAGTATACGTTGATCATACATTTATTATACACAAATTATACAATAATGATATATTTTCTGTACATATACTTTAGGGATACATATTATGTACGATAATGATACAGTTTCTATACGTGTGATATATTTTTTCTATACATATACAATAGTGATCTATATTCATTACAACAATTATACAGTTTCTACACGTATGATCTATTCTCTATACATATAGCGATACATATATAGCAATGATACAATTTGTATACATATGCTGGAATTAGTTGAAAAATGACTAGAAAATGGAATAATTTTGAAAAGGCTAAAAAATAACCTTTAAGATTTTTGGGCCAATGAATGTCAATAGTTTCACCCGAATGTCGTTTGTCCTTATCCCATAAATTCATACTTCGCATCGAAAATAGTGGGTCCAGATAAATCATCTACTGTAACGTTGGATCCGCCCTTGGGTGTCGTATTGCATAAGAATCATTAAATGCGAAAGCACTTCCTATTATGATTTTTTTAATATTAGAACTCAAACCTGAAATCTTAATTCTATCCATCACAATACAATCTATAATGGTAGACAAAAATATTTACCCTTATAGACCCCTTCAAGAGCTCAACAACCTCATATAGTTTAAGAAAATAAGAAATAGAAGTGGCAAGCTATTAAACATTTTTTTTTGTTGTTGGATAAATTAAATTTAGTTTTGATGTCATCCAAATATATTTAAGGTTAAAAAAGAGTAGGTGGATAGGTTCATTCATTATCAATTTTCAATTGCCAACGAAAATCCAAAACGGTCGATTATTTCTGGTTGAAATCCGAGTTGGATCTTTTGTTTCTCATACACTTGTTGATACACTACATCTTGTTTCCAATGTGGCCCGTGTTTGATAGCCCGATCATAGTGATTTTAATTGTGGTTACATTCATAAGATAGACTTTTTAAAATTTACTGAATATCTTAACCTTTATCTTCAATTATTAAAGTTATTGAAACTTTTTCCATTAGTAAATCTTCTATCTGCTCTAGATCCTAATGGATTCTAACTGTAAGTATAATGTACAGTAATTTTAAAGCATAGTCTTTTAAAGGGGGAAATATGACTACTTTGAAATATTTTGACATATAGAATTCATTCGGTCCAATATTTGGAGTTCCGATAAAGTCAAGAGTAAATAAGATATAATTTTTTAACAATAATGGTATGAATGACTTTCCATTCCAAGAAAAGGTAGATTTACGATATTTTGCACAGTTCAATACTGTAAATTTGGACCTTTTCTTGAAGAAGTTGTCATTGAGGCACTTTACAAAAACATTATTTGGTTGAATATCTTTGAAATATTTTGACATATAGAATTCATCCGGTTTCAATTTTTTTAAAAAAAATAATCTATTTTCCAACTGAAAAATGTTCGGTGGCTATTTCCAGCTGAATGATGGTGAGAAAAAACTTAAATAACTATGTTTTCACACAAAAAAATTAGAAAATTTCCAACGTTTCAATGAAAATATATTTTCCATCACGCGTTTTTCAATGAGCTGGTACGGTGAGAATGAGGTGAAAAATTATATTTTATACCACAAATTTCTCACTGGATGTCGGTAGAGAAAACCTATGTTTCTAGTAGTGTCTAATATTAAGTCAAGAATAAATACGATACAATTTGCTAACAACAATGATATGGATAACTTCAAATTACAAGAAAATATAAATTTTAAAATATTTTGCATAGTTCAATAGTAATTTTGGAACTTTTCTTAAAGAAGTTATTGTTAAGGCACTTTACAAAAACCTAAACTTGTCAGTGGGCCGGGTTGTAGAAAATTAAAATCGGTCGGTCCTGGTCCGGGTTGGGCATACCGGGTCCAACGGGTATGGTCCAGTTTTGAAACAACCTTGACTCGTGCGGGTTCGGTTTCACCCGGGCCGGGTTGAGTTTTAATAAAATAACATTATTTTTTTTAAATTTTAGTTAAAACTTTTTATCATAAAAATAGTGTTAGTTTAGTTGTTAGTTGTAAGTAGGGCTGTCCAACGGGGCGGGGCGGATCTCGGCGGGATGGGATCCGGCTGGACGGGGGAGGGTCGGGACGTGGGCTCCGGCTGGCCAAGCGGGTCGGGATAGGAGGGACGTGAAGAGGTCCCGTCCCACATCCCGCCGGAAGAGGGGCCGGGATTTTGGGGGACGGGTAGGGATCGGGATTTGTGGTTTTTTTTTTGTAACTTAATTTAAAAAAACAATATATATAAACACTTCAATAATTGAACAAGATAGTGTAATAAAAAATATCCCAATGCTATTTTTGTGTCTCTTATATTATTTAATAGAAATATTATTTTTTTGATACAATTTCAAAATTGCAACTTTGTGGTGTAGTTCAAAGTTGCAAATCACATAGTGCAATTAAAAAAATTACATAGTTAACCATACTTTTTCTAATTTCCTCACAATGTCTTAAGGATCTTCTGTTGAAATTGGAATTTGTAGGTCAAATTGTTCGACGTCGCTTCCTGTTTCCTCAGACAAGATTTCGTTGTAGTTGTTGTCTTCTTCTTCGTTGATCTCCGATTGACCGCACCTTCTACGCTCCACTCGAATCCAATCTCTGAATAAAACTGCAATCTCCAATGCGTCTCCCGCCAATGAATGTCTATGCTCTCCTATTTGAAATCTTCTAGCAGAAAAAACACTTTCAGACGTTGTTGATGACGCTTGAATATTCAACACATCTCGGGCCATCTTTGCTAGTGCCGGAAATGTATTCTCATTCCGCCTCCTGTATTTCAGCAAGTCTTCATGTCCTTCATCATTGACAAATAATTCATACGGTACAACACCCCGCAAAACATAAACATCAAATTCGCTAACTTGTGAAGAAGTTGAACCAATAAACATTTTATTTCTAAGGCCTTGAATACTAGCAGCAGAAACCATATATTTTTTATAAGGTTGCAGTGAAGTAATAGAAGATGGTACAGAAATCGGTTGATTATTTGCACTTTGTTGTTGGTAATACATATATACTTGTTTGCATTCAGTGTGTATGCTAGACGTAACTTCTCCTTTAGTTGGTTTGTCAGTTGGTTCTTCAGTTGAGTCTGTTGAAAGTATTTCTGTACAATCATAAATCAATTCTATTAGTGTTTTACAACCTTCTATTTTAATAGTTGGATTTAATACCGCACCAATAATATAAATAGTGGGAATAGGAAAAAAATATTTTTAAAATTTTCAAAACATTTTTTCAATAGATACCTTATAAGTTGGTTTTTGCATATATTCATTAAGTAATAAAAATATTAGAGCTATATAAAATAACTTATTTGAAATAGTAGGATAATAAATACCGGAAAATTATTTAGTAGCTTGAAAAAATTTCTCTACAAATCTATTAAGTTCTAAAAAAAATTCTCAATCATTATCTACAAGCCTATCCCTAGGATTTTTATTATGGATGTTAAATAATAAAGTTATAGTTTTTCTATAATCGTAAGCAACAAGTAGTTGCTTATACAGAGAATTTCACCCAATCGAAACTTCTTATGGATTTTTCTATAAGGTAATCTACAATCATCAAGTTTTTTATACTTTTTGCGTCTTTGTATTTTGTTACCTTTAAAAATAAAATTTATAGCAAATTGTATTTTATCAAGAATGCTTTCAAAAAGTTTTAGGCAATCCTTTGCAACTAAGTTATAAATATGGCACACACATCTTATATGAAAATGATCACGAAAACATTAATTTAATCGAACTTTTAAAAGTCTTATAGCATAATCATTAGAAGTAGCATTATCTAATGTAATAGTCATAATTTTATCATTTATTCCATAATAATTACAAAATTCATTAATATTTTGTGCAATAAAACTTCCAGTGTGCCTATTATCAATATATCTATATGCTAAAATATGTTTTTGCATAGACCTTTTTCGATCTATCCAATGAAATGTTACCGTTAAATAATCATTACCGTTAGTACTACGGCCTATGTCATAAGTGATAACCACTTTGCCATTAAAATGATACAATGCATAACGTAAAATATTATTGATATTCACTTGCAAATTTAAAAACATCTCTTCTAACAGTTGATCTAGGAAAACCATTAAAAGCAAGATTATATGTTTCTCGAATGTAATGAATAAAACTAGGAGAGGAAGGAAATGAAAAAGGCAAACCCTCCACCGCAACTAACTTTGCCATATTTTCCCTATCTTTGTTTATATTATATTTAGGACCAAATATTCCCCCCGTCGTCGGGATAATTTGACCCTGTACTTGGTCGGGGACACTATGTAAATCTTGTCCCGACTCAGCTGGCACACTCGATTTTTTAGCCTGGCAGTAATTCCACCTAGCTGTGTGCTCGCCTTGTACACGTCTCAATAAACCAATTGTCCCACCTTGACCTTTTCCGGTGTTAAATTTATAAATATTTTTACAAATTTTACATCTAGCTAGTTGATTCTCTTATCCCCTATAAAAAAAATGCCATGTAGATGTTTTAAATTTTCATTGTGTGGGGCTCGACTCATACTAGGGGGAATATGAGGCATTCCAGTTTCAATTTGAGACTCAATCTGAGCCTGAGGTTGAGGTGTACTAGTGGGTGTGTCATCTAAATTACCGTCTAAATTAAAGTTTGGTTCATCTACCTCATCGTCTAATGATATATCATTAAAAAAATAGTTTCATCTATATGAGTAAAATCAATTAAATCATCGGGACTAGGAATATGATTACTAGAAGAAGTACCATGCCTTTGTTACCCCTACTAGAAGAAGCACCCTTACCCTTACCCTTAAACATACATCTTAATCATTCCATTTTAATTATGCAAATAAATAATTAAAGATAATGAAATTAAGTACGATAATTAAAATAAAGTAACAATAACAATTTAAAGAAGGAACGAAGGTACCAAACGCCGACGTAGCGTCGACGTATAATCGAGGTTTAAAATTGAAACGTTGATCGATGGATGATGTTCAAGCTAGTATCCAACTTCACTCCCAATTTTTAAACTTTGATATAAATGAGCAAAAAAAATAATTTATTTAGTAGGAAATGTTGAATTGTAGAGAGATAAATTGAGAGATTAGAGAGATTGTAAGAAGATTTGTGAGAAAGATGAAGAGGAAAATGAGGTATTTATAGTTGAGAAATAGAGTTAAAATGTAAATATATTAACTTAGGGGTTAAAAATAAATATTAAGGGGTAGGGGGCCAAAAATGGACGTTATAGCCATTGCACAATGGCCAAAATCGAGTTTTGGTCGTTGTTGCAATGGTTATTTTGCAAGGGGGGGGGTGGCGGGGGGGGGGGGGTCGGGATGGGGCGAGTCGGGTCTGGATCGGGACAGGCGGGACGATCCCAGGCCCCGTCCCGAGTTCGAACCCCGACACCGACAATTTCATTTTTAGGGGGATCGGGGCAACCCGGGATTGGGCCAACCCGACCCACTGGAAAAGAAAGAAAATAAATATTTTTAGTTTAATTGTTAGTTTATTACTATTTAGTCTAATTCAAAATTCAAACTTAATAAATTTTAAAATTTAAAGTAGCTAAATACGAAACTATAAAATATATAAAGAAAAGTCTTCTAGCAATATATTTTGTTACATATGATTTTTTAGTACTTATAGTTAATACTTATAAAAAGAAGTAATAAAGTAAGACAATTCATAATAAATCAAGGCTTAAAACTTTTTATTTATAGATATTTCAAATTGAACTCAAAGTCACAAATACAGGAAGAGCACCTAATTTACACACCCACCTTCTAAAAGGGTTCTGTTTCAACTAGGTTTACACAACCACCTTTTAAAAAGGGTTCTGTTTCTTTTAAATAAAGACTATCAATGATTTATCAATTTTGAAAAGTTTGATACATATTTGTAAGCTCATCCACGTCAATATGGGGTGTTGATCTTGTAGGAACTCCATCTTCCAATAATTCTCCAACTCTTCATCTTCCGGCTCATCTAAGTTGTTATCTGTACGTCTTTGATTTTTTCTCTCCGACCTTATCCAATCTCTGAAACAATACTAGAACTCCAAAGCATTGCTATTCAATGAATGACAAGTGTCTCCTAATTGCTTCATTGCTTGGCTCAATGCTCTCTCTGATGCAACAATTGAAATTGACACATTTAGTACGTCCCGGGCCTTGCGAAAAGAACGGGAAACTGGTTTGTATTGTCCTTTCACCATTTCAATGGTGCAAAATCCATCCTTTCACCATTTCAATGGTGCAAAATCCTTCTTTGGATCGGTGGCCTTTTTTAAGTAGAATTGAAGCTCGTCAATGTTCCTTCTACTTGGCGTGGTACTAGAAAAAGTCCCGCAGATAGAAAAATTAACATCTTCATCGTCGTCAAAATCTGAAGATGTAGAAGCAGACCTAGAAGGGATATTTGTGTCATGTGTAACATGTATAGCAGAATTATCAACTAAAGTTGCATAATAATTATATAATTGTTGCACTTGTGTGTTTAGTATACTCATACAAGTCAAGTAACACAACTTTTCAGCTTCAATTTCCATATAGTCATACAAACTTTTAATTAAATTATGAGTGTCATTTAGCTTACACGAAGGATTTAAAACAACACCAATTAAATAAATAGGAGGAATAGGGAAAAATATTTTTAAAATTTTATAATTATTTTTTCAACGACCTCGGTATATTTAATATCTTTCTTGAAATTGTAAAGTTGGTAAGAAATTTCAGCTATATGAGCTAAAGCATTTGCAACAGTAGGTAAATAAGCTCCAGAAAACTCAAGAGTAGCCACATAATTTTTTTAAAAATGGTACAACTTCATCAATGGTTTTCCAAACATCAGGTGTTAACAAACAATTTGGATCTTAACAAAAAGCATTAGCAATTTCAGTTATAGGAGCTTTATAGTTATAACAAACTTTCAATAATATATAAGTATAGTTCTACCTAGTAGCAATTTCTTCACATATATCTTTGGGGAAGGTTATATTGCACACACTTTTTCTTAAATTTGTCAATTCTTTTAGATTTGTTATTTTATTGAATAACACTAACAACTCTTCTAACTAGAGTGATATCATGTTTAAATAATTCAAGGCCAGCTTTAACAATTAAATTATAAATATGACATATACACCTAACATGAAATATTTCATCGAGGGGTGGATTCATATGGATTTTTAATAGTAACACAACATCAATATTATTTAAACATGATATCAAAGATATTGTTAATGTTTTTCAATAATAACAAATTAAAAGAACTGACTTTAGCAACATCATTAATTTTATTTATTTTACAATATATTTAGCAACCTTATTTGTAGACTTTGTCTTACTTATTAGTCATGCTTTTAAAAATAATTATTTGATCACTTTTGCATTATAAAATCATCATTTATCTAATGACATGTAATGATCAAATAATTATTTCCATTAAAAGCACGACTAATAAGTAAGACAAACTCTACAAATAAGGTTGCTAAATAAATATTGTAAAATAAATAAATATTATCCATGAAGCTTAAAGATATCATATCTACAAGTACTTCTAGGTACACCTTTAAACAAAGGATTATGAACTCTTTCAATATACGTAATAAGATATGGCGAGGAAGCAAAAGTAAAAGGTAGACAACCTAAAGCAATCATTTTTGCTAACTCCTCCATATCTTTCATTTTATCATACTTATGGTATCCTCCGGTTGTTGGGTTTAACGTTGCTTGATCATCAGCTAATTCCCCATTCCATTCAATTGGGTGTTTCTCCAGTAAGTGTCTATCCAAAGTGCTCGTCCCCGTCCGCTTGGACAGCTCAATTGATTATCAAGGGGATATTTGAAAAAAGTGCTCGTCCCCCCTTTGTTGTCTCCAGTTTTATACTTAAAGTCGTTCATAAAGATAACATTTAACATACTCGGTACCTTCAATTTCAAACATAAATTTCTATGCCCTACTTCTCTTTCTACGATTTTTCATATCCATGTGTAAAGGTGGCCTGCCCCCACCACGACCATTACCCCTACTTTGAGCAACTCCACTAGTAGGTGTAGGTGGTGTATCATTATTACCTACTTCAGTTTCATTATCACTATGTCATAATCTTGTTGCATTAGTACATAATCCACATTATTATATGTGATGTTTCAGAAACATGTGTAAAATACTCATTCATACTATTATTACTAATACTAGAAGAAGCTTTTGATTGTCTACCTCCACCCCTACGGCTACTACTAGTATTACTTTTACCCCAAATCAAATTCGCACCTTTTTAAATAAATTCATTATGCAAGTTCAAAATTCAAACAACAAAATAGACAAGTAATAAAAATTAAATTTACGACAATAAAAATACTAAATACTAAATACAAGAAAGAGATGGAATACGAGTGTACCAAATTTCCTGCAATAAGTTGAACAATTAGATGACTTGAACGTTACCACAATTGCACTTGCTCCTTGGTATTTTTTTTTCAAAAAAAAAATCGCAAATAAAATAAAATTAAAATTAAGTAACAAAACAAATAATTATTGGTTGCACTTTGTGAGAGATAGAATTGAGAATTTGAGATGGAAAATAGAGAGTAAGTAAGAGAGTTATGTGAAAAAAATATGATGAAGCGTAGGGGCTATTTATAGATTTTCTAAAGGGAGTGGGAGTAAGTTTTTAATTTTTTTTTTAAAAGGGCAAAATTTGCCCAATTAAATAAAACTGGAACGTTGGGGGCAAAAGTAGCAGTTTGGGACTTAATACCGTTGGCCCAACAGTCAGAATCTAAATCTGCCCAATCTTAAAAAAAAAAAATCAAAGTTTGAAAGAATATTACCGTTCAACCAGGCCGGTCCGGTTCCGGTTAACCAGTTCAGTCATGATGTGACTTTACCGGTTCCAACCGGACCGCTTAACCGGCCAGCCCAGATGACCGTACGGATCCGGTCCACTACAAAACCCAGACCGGCCCTGCCTACTGCGTAACGGACCAGTCCAATCCGGGTTTAAATCGGTTCGGTCCAATCCGATCCGATCCAACCCGTTAGACGAGAAAAATGTAACTCCGACTTCCCCTAATTAATGGAGGGAAGTTATGAAGTTCTTCAATAAAGTGGGAGTTAAAGTTACTTTGTTCTACTATAAAAAGAATGATTTGTCATTCTACATATGAAAACAATTGAAAGTACAATACTCCACGAGTGATCCGGTAAGAAATTGCTTTGACAATTGGTGTTAGTAACACACATGGATCATAAATGAATGTATATCTAATTCCGCATAAATCTTCAAATAGTAATTTCTTCGTGAGTTCTTTCTAGAAGTAGTCTTACTTTTATAAAGGTTATACAAAATTTCTCAAACGGAAAGTCTATTTTTTTCTTCTAACTTTTAACCAAACAATGGTGGAAGAAAACACATCCAAACATGACTCTGATACTAATGAAGGAATTATACTCGGAGATTTATGCGGAATTAATATACCTTCTTCTAGGATGAATGTGTGTTACTACCATCAATTACCTTAACGGTTTCCTATAAGATAACTTATGGAGTTTTGTAGTTTTTCGGCAACAACTATTTTCTAATCTAAAAAAGAAATTTAGCTCAAAATGTCAAAATGAAAAAGGAAGAGATTAGCAAGAATTGAATCTTGTACCTTTATAATGCATTAATAATGGCGCAACTCTCTATCATTGAAAGACTATTCACTTTTGAACTGTTATTATTTTATTCACGAGTCTCTTAAAATTCACAAAAAATATAGTGACTAGCTTTCTTAGTGTAAACGTGTAAATATATTCCCTACCCATAATTAGAATATTTTCATATATTGTGTAAATATAATTATGGTAAGACTAGGATTCCTCTTTTGTATAGGCTTAGGATTCCTATTGTATAAGAGTACAATATATACCTTGATATTAATGAAAGACTCCTCAAGGGAGATTAATATCATCTTACATGGTATCAAGAGCCAAATAAACAAAACCCTAAAAACCTTTCTCTTTCACAGCCGTCGGCTGCCTCTCCTACGCCGCGGCCCTCCCGGATTTTCTTCTTGTTTTTCGGGTTTTGTTCTTCCTTTCTTCTCTTCTCTAAATGGCTATCCCTGATTCTTCCACACTTTCTGACGCCTCTACCTCCACAAATCCCACCACAAAGTCATCACCCCCGTCTCATCCCGCCCTTACTGTTTCCAACATCAAGAACCATATTCCCATTATTCTTGATCAAGAAAACAACCGAGTATTCTCCCAGGGTTGAACTTTTTCGCAATCATGCATGTCTTTATAACGTGCTTGACCATATTGATGACACTATTCCGCGCCTACGGAGGTTGATGATTCTATCCGCATCGTCTCGACGCCGGCGTCAAACAATGGATATATGGTAGTATCTCTCGGGATTTTCTCCTTACTATCATGAAATCGACTCCACGACCCTTGACTTGTGGAATCGTTTGGAGAAATTTTTCGGGACAACAAGCACACTCGTGCCGTGTATTTGGAAGAACGAGTTCAACAAAACACGTCTTGAAAACTTCTCCAATGTCTCTGAGTACGCAAGCGGCTTAAACTTCTAGCGGATCAACTCTCCAACATCGGCACGCATGTCACTGACGATAAAATGGTGCTACAAATGATTTCTGGCCTTACTAAGGGCGAATATGATATTTTGGCCACTATTATTCAACAGGCAGATCCGCTACCGAGTTTTAACAAAGCTCGCTCACAATTGTTGCTCGAAGAAACCCGTCGTGCTAAGCGGGATGAGCACGCCCGGCAGGTGTTAGCTGTCGACACGCAACCTCAAGATCAGACGCCACCAGACAACTCCCAACAGCGGCAGGGCCGCGGCGGCAAGGGTGGAAAAGGCCGTGGAGGTAGAGGAGGCCGTGGTCGTGGCAAGGGTCGCGGTCAACGAACCAACAAGCAGACAACAACGAGAGATCGTAGAACAACCGGGCCGCGGCTCTCGGCCAGCTCGTCTGCGAGTGGCCGCGGCGCCCAAATCGAGCCGCGACGCCAAGTCCATTCCAAGTACCAGCGACCATACAATCCGTATTCTTACCCCGGTTTGCTAGGCCCCGCTCCAGCCCCACAACAGGCCCACTTCATGCAAGGTCGGGTCCCGCAGCCCTCCTCCGGCATGACACCCACCGAGTTGGGTCAGGGCGTTCAAGACCTCTCTATGCAACATGTACGACAATACTTGGTACATGGACTCGGGCGCCACATCTCACGTCACCCGGTCTGCAGGTACTATTCCGAAAGCGTTTCATGTAAAGCATCCTCAATATATTACGGTTGGTAGTGGACAACGCATTCCGATTAAGGGTTATGGTACCTCATACACACAACCTCCTCATCCACCCTTCTCCCTCAAAAACACCCTATATGCCCCACACATGATTAAGAACCTCATATCGTCCGCCAATTTACTCGTAATAATTCTGTCTCGTGGATTTTGACCCTTTTGGTTTTACTTGTAAAAGATCTTCATACGGGGACACCTCTTACGAGATGCAATAGCACGGGGGATCTCTATCCATTCACTTCCACCTCCGCCGCGGATCTTGCTCTCCCGTCACTCTAACGATCGTTTCTTCTTCAACTTTGGCATAATAGGCTTGGTCATCCAGAGTCCCGAGTTTTAATTTTCTTAGAGGCAACAATTTCATTGCTTGTAATGGGAAACTTGCCCAAAATTGTGTTTCTTGCTCTTTAGGCAAACATATTCGTCTTCCGTTCAAATCATCAACTAGTGTTATATTTGCTCCTTTTGATATTATACATGCCGATTTATGGACATCTTCTATCACTAGTTCTCTCGGTCATAAATACTATCTTGTGTTGCTTGATGATTTTTCACACTACGTTTGGTTATACCCTCTTAAATTTAAATCGGAAGTGTTTGTCAAATTTCTTGAGTTTCGCAAGTTCATTCAAACACAATTTGGAAAAGGCATAAAATCATTTCAGTGCGATAATGGTCGTGAATTCAATAACTCTATGTTTCACCATTTTTGTACCAATAATGGCATGGTCTTTCGCTTCTCCTTCCCTCACACATCACCACAAAACGGTAAAGCTGAAAGAATCATCCGTACCATTAACAATATGATTCGCACCCTATTGATTCATGCCTCCCTCCCTCCACCCTTCTGGGTCTATGCTTTGCTAAAATGTCAGAATACACTCTAAATATTCTCCATACTAGCACTCTTCACAATATGACCCCTACCGAAATCCTCTACCATAGAATCCCCTCTTATGATCATCTACGAATTTTTGGTTGTCTGTGCTATCCCAACCTTAGCTCCACCGCCCCTCACAAGCTCGCTCCTAGGTCCACTCCATGTGTCTTTCTAGGATTTCCGCCGAACCATAGGGGCTATCTATGCTATGACTTGTCGACTCGTCAGATCCACATATCTCGTCACGTCACATTCGACGAGACCACATTCCCGTTTTCGAATCTTCCAAAATTCCAAAAACAGGACTACTCATTTCTTGACGAGTCTGCCATCTCTCCCCTCATAATCGAACAACTCACATCCTCTGTTCCGTCGTCAGAGCCGCGGCGCCCAAACTTCAGAGAAGCCTGTCAACCTTCTAGCACCGCGACTCTCAATCCAGGAGCCGCGACATCTCCGACGGCTTCGCCCCCACCCTCTCCTTATCCGACTTTACCCCCCGTCTCAGACACCACTCCGCCACCCACTGTCCCTACCCATCCAATGGAAACTCGTTCAAAGCATGGAATCTTCAAACCCAAAGTCCATTTCACCTTGTCTGCCCAAACCATCTCTCTACTTCCAAAGAACCCAAAATTGGCCAAACAAGACCCTAATTGGAATGCGGCTATGTATGAGGAATTCAATGCTTTAACTAAACAAAGACACGTGGGATCTAGTACCTAGACCGAGGGGTGAATGTCATTCGTTGTATGTGGCTATTTCGTCACAAGTTCAGAGACAATGGGGATCTTGAGAGATATAAGGCCCGTCTTGTGGCTAATGTCACAAATCAGCAGGAGGGCATTGATTGTGGTGAGACCTTCAGCCCGGTTATCAAACCGGCTACCATCCGCACAGTTTTGAGCATAGCCATGGGCAAACATTGGCCGATCCATCACTTGATGTGAAGAATGCATTCTTACATGGGGATCCGAGAGAGACATCTACATGCATCGACCACCGGGTTCACCCATCCGGCCAGTTCCTCACTATGTGTGCCATCTCCGTAAGTCACTATATGGCCCGAAGCGGGCCCCGTGCGTGGTATGATCGCTTTGCCGGTATATCTTGAAGATTGGGTTTGTATGCAGCAAGAGTGATACATCACTTTTCATTTTTCATCGAGGTAGTAGCACGACTTACTTATTACTTTACGTGGATGATATTGTTCTTACTGCCTCCTCCGACGGATTGAAAAATGAGATTATTGCCTTGCTCAAGTCCGAATTTGCAATGACCGATTTGGGAAAGTGAGTTACTTTTTGGGGATATCGGTGACCGTGTTTGCCAATCATATGTTCTTGTGTCGGCGTAAGTATGCGAAAGAGATTGTGTACGGGGCTAAGATGGCGAACCGCAAAGAGGTGCCTACTCCGTTGATTCCAAATCTAAGCTCGGTGCTATGGATGGTGCTCCGCCTCTCGATCCTACTGCGTATAGGAGCCTTGCGGTGCACTTCGGTATCTCACATTCACCGGGCCGGACATAGCTTATGCGTTCGGCGGATGTGCTTATTCATGCATGCCCCGGGGAGTCTCATTTCACTGCTCTTAAGCGTATCATTCGATACATTAAGGGCACTCTTGATTATGGTTTGCACCTATACCCCTCTGCACCAGACAAGTTGCTTTCATATACGGATGCAGATTGGGCAGGGTGTCCGGACACGCGACGCTCCACCTCCGGCTTTTGTGTTTTCTTAGGGGATAATCTGATTTCTTGGTACCATGAGCGACGAGGCTACCCTATCTCGTTCCGTCTGAGGTGAGTACAGAGGCGTTGCAAATGTAGTAGCTGAGATTTGTTGGCTCAGAAATTTACTGTTAGAACTTCAGTGTCCTTTGCGTCAGGCATCTATTGTGTATTGTGATAACATCTCTGCCATCTATCTTTCTCATAATCCGGTTCAACATCAGCGAACCAAGCATATTGAGATAGACCTACACTTCGTTCATGAGAAAGTTGCGTTAGGCCATGTCCGAGTGTTACATGTTCCATCATCCTATCAATATGCAGACATATTTACCAAAGGACTTCCCGACCCCGGTTATTTCTTGACTTCAGAGCCAGTCTCAGCGTCCGGCCTCCTCCCGCTCCGACTGAGGGGGTGTGTAAACGTGTAAATATATTCCCTACCCATAATTAGAATATTTTCATATATTGTGTAAATATAATTATGGTAAGACTAGGATTCCTCTTTTGTATAGGCTTAGGATTCCTCTTTTGTATAGGCTTAGGATTCCTCTTTTGTATAGGCTTAGGATTCCTATTGTATAAGGGATGAATATTGTACTCTATATATACCTTGATATTAATGAAAGACTCCTCAAGGGAGATTAATATCATCTTACACTTAGCTTATACAGTATTATATAATGCCCATTGCTTATCAAAGAGGTTGCATAATACATATTTTAACTAATTTTGTGTTATTATTTATTGATTTTTTGTGAAGTTAATCATATAACTAAAATAATATTTGTGATGAACTGCAAATTAAATCTTCCCAACATGACTATTTTTTTTAATCTTTCAATTCAGTGTCCAGTATCTCCTTTTCACACCACTAATTCAAATTTACATTAGAAATTTTAAGTTGGAATAAAACGCTTTCTATCAAAGATGATTCAATTCTCATAAACTAAAAACTTTTAATTAAGAATAAGAGGTCATTTACCACTCCACTACATCTTTGGTGATAATTTAATTTTAATTAAAGCATCAAACAAAATTGATCAATTTATTAATTCAATTTATTTTAATCCATCTAAATTTGATGGGAGACCTGAGTTTGTAATCGATTATAAATATTATTTTAGTTATATGACTCTTTTCACCGTGGATAATTACATACAACATATAAGGTAACACATGAGTTCAGTTTATAAAATATTCTTTTAGCATTATTTTCTAAAGTCAATGAATTAGATTGAAAATGATGAGATTTCATGTTCAAATTCTAACGGACTAATAATATTATGTATTTTTTTTCATTAGTCAAAGTTTTAATGAATAGAGTTACCTGATACTTTCTCAGTGCAATTGAAGTGTCTTAGTTTGACTAAACATGAAGTTTAAGAATTAAAAAGAGACTTTTGAATGTTGTGCTCATAAATTTAAAATGTATATACTGTACTCCTCATCCCAATTTATGTGACACCATTTGACTTGACACAAAGTTTAGGAAAGAAAAAAAAACTTTTTAAATATGTGGTTCAAAATAAGTCTTATATATATATGTGTGGTTGTAAATCAACTTCATAAAGTTAAATTATTTCTAAATATAGAAATGTGATATTATTTTTGGGACAGACTAAAAAGAAAATGATGCCACATAAATTGAGACAAATGAAGTACTAAAATATTCTTTGAATATTATGGTTATAAACTTGTCATGTAGGATTATTTGAATAATCAACTTACTAAATATAGAAAAACACATTATTTTTGGAATATACCAAAATAAAATGTAAAACACTTAAAACGAACCTCATCCAACGATATTTGTTGATAAACAATAGTAAGACGAGAGAAAGAATCCAAAAAAATCACATTGAGATGTTGGGACTTATTATGTCTCATAGTTATTTCTTCTCAGTAAAAAATAGTGTTCATTTAGTTTTTATTTTTTGAATAAAAAAAGTATTTACTTATTAAATCAAGAAAAAAATTATTTTATTTTTTTAGATTTATTCTTATTAAGTGTTAAGTAATTAAATTCTAATACTTATTTAATAAGGAGATATTTTAATTAAATTACCTATTTTAAATTAAATATTAATATTTTTTAAAAGTGTGTGTGAATGATTAAGTGAGCAATCTTTTTGATTATGGAGTAACATGTATCATTTGACTATTCTCTCCATTGGCACGCTTAAACAATTTCACCCTTTTTAGCAGTTCCATCATTACAGCTGCTCCCCTCCCCCTACTAACCCTTAACCACTCAAACTCCAGCTTCGCCCAGCACTTACACTGTACTTTCCTCTCTGTATTTCTTTCATGTCTCATTTTCAGCTAACCCAATAGTATATTCTTTCTTCTCACTAGAAGAACAAAAAAATGTCAGCTTTTCTTAACGATGAGCTGTCCAAGAAAACATCAATCTTTGGTTTACACTTATGGGTAGTTGTCGGTATTTGCGTTGGTGCAGCAATAGTGCTCGTACTCCTACTTATTTCACTTTGGTACACTTCTAAACGCAATTCTAACAACCCCCAAATCACCCAAAACATCATAACTACAGAAATCAAAGAGATCCGAATCGACCCATCAAGAACTCAACCCGAAAACCCGGTTCTTGATCCAAACCCACTTCCAGAACCCGAAAAAGAACCGATCCAAAGAATACAAATTGAGATTGGGAATACTGGGAATGGAAAGTGTCATTTGGTTAAGCCTGATCGGGTCGGATCGGGTGGAGGGTCGGGTCATGGGAGTGGGGAACAGGGTGGTGGTGGTGGTGGGATTAGTGGACCTGAGGTTTCGCATTTAGGGTGGGGTCATTGGTATACTTTAAGGGAGCTTGAAATTGCTACTAATTTTTTTGCTCATGAGAATGTTATTGGTGAGGGTGGATATGGTATTGTATACCGTGGAATTATGGAAGATAATAGTTATGTTGCTGTTAAGAATTTGCTCAATAATAGGTAAAGAATTCAAAGATATTTGCTTTTTGTGATACTGATATAAAGTTCTTTTCTTTGTGCTATTTTTTTGTGTATGCATAGTGCAATTGTGCTTATATATAGATGCTAACATGTTTAGGTTTGTCACATGCTTTTCACATGAATGCCTTCATGCCATTCATGTTAAGTGTATTTCCACGGTTATGCATCCTTTGCTCATGAGTTCAATTAGAATTTATACTGAGTAAGTTATGTGTAAGTGCAGTTTGTTATACTCCCTTAGTCCAACTTTATTGGAAATGTTTGACTTAGCACGAAGTTTAAGAATGAACGAAAGACTTTTTTAAACTCGTGGTCTCAATCTCAAACAAGCCTTAGATATTGTGCGACTATAAATTGAGAAAGGTTGAAATGGAAAGTTTAAAGTTTAATTGTTACCAAATATAGAAAGGTCATTCTTTTTGGGACCGACTAAAAAGTAAGCGTGTCATTTATAATTAAATTGGGACGGAGGGAATATATGTGTACATTTTTAAGAGTTTGTAAATGTACATGGTCTAAGCTGAAAGTTGTGGGTTCTGTTAAACGAGCTGTGAAGGGCTAGATCTGTAACTGGCTTTTGGTTTCTTGATTAGTTGAATGCAAGGTGGAATTTGATGGGTAGTTATAGACTTATTTGATGAGAAACATGTCCCTTTTTGTTCTTTAATTTTTTTTTCATGTGACATTCTTTTCAGGGGACAGGCAGAGAGGGAATTTAAGGTTGAAGTGGAAGCAATTGGTCGAGTTCGGCACAAGAATTTGGTGAGGTTACTTGGTTACTGTGCTGAAGGAGCTCACAGGTATTTCAGTTTCAGCAGTCTGCGATTTGATTTGATCGATTATTGTTATGTTTATGTACTTGTAGTCTATTAGTATTGCTTAGACCTACAATTGTGCTGATTTTAGTGTTGGGATTACTAGAGATAATTCAATGCTGTTTTCAGGATGCTTGTGTATGAGTACGTGGACAATGGGAACTTAGAGCAGTGGCTCCATGGAGATGTAGGGCCATACAGCCCTCTTACATGGGAAATTCGGATGAACATTATTCTCGGAACAGCAAAAGGGTATAAACTCAGCTGTTTTTTGGGATCTATAAACTTGGTACTTTTTTCATTTTGGGCAGTCACTGTTATCTACATTGTGTTAAATGGAAAACTAAAACTTGACAATTGATGCAGGTTGACCTATCTGCATGAGGGCCTCGAACCCAAAGTTGTTCATCGTGACATCAAGTCCAGCAATATTTTGATTGATAAGCAGTGGAATTCAAAAGTATCTGACTTTGGTTTAGCTAAGCTTTTGGGCTCAGAGAGGAGCTATGTAACTACTAGGGTTATGGGAACTTTCGGGTTAGTGCTAGATATCTCAAATCTACACATTTTCTGTTGTTTCTAGTGTTGAGGCAACCATGTAAACTGAATTGCCAATCTTCTTGTTTCTCTTATCAGCTATGTTGCCCCAGAATATGCTAGCACTGGCATGTTGAATGACAGAAGTGATGTTTATAGTTTCGGAATTCTTATTATGGAGATTATTTCTGGAAGGAATCCTGTGGATTATAGCCGTGCTCAGGGAGAGGTTTGTACCTATTATCTAAACTCTCTTGTTTCAAGAAGCATGTTTAATCTTGCGTCTTGTTTAGTTCTGACTTTTGCAATGGATCTAACTCTCAGGTCAATCTGGTTGATTGGCTGAAGACAATGGTTTCTAACCGGAATTCCGAGGGTGTTTTGGATCCCAAATTGCGTGGGAAGCCTTCTTCAAGAGCATTGAAACGTGCCCTTTTGGTAGCATTGCGCTGTGTAGACCCCAATGCTCAGAAGAGGCCAAAGATGGGGCATGTGATACACATGCTTGAGGCTGATGATTTTCCCTTCCGTGATGTGAGTTTGAGCTTTACCTCTTTAGAACTGCATGCCTTTAAAATATCTTATTTTACTAGTCATGACGGCTTAGCATGCATTTTGGTTCTTGGTATCTTACTTTTTTGATGTATGGTAACCTCCTTTCTGTAGAAGAACTCAACTTCTTCTCTCTTAGTTATTAAGTAAGGAACAAAGAACATATCCCCTGGGAAGTGTTACCAGTATCAAAAAAAAAAAACATATCTCCCTGGGAAACGGAAAATTCAGTGTTATCAAAAGCACAAAAGCCCTGAAATTCATTGGGCTTTATGCGCAAAGCGCAAATAAAGCTAGGACTTTAATGAAAAAGGTGCAAATGGAGAAAAAAAATACAAATATGTTTGATTAGTCCAAGTCTAAGAATAATAAGCATAAAAAATGGCAGCCCGGTGCACAAAGCTCCCGCTATGCGCGGGATCCGGGGAAGGACCGGACCACAAGGGTCTATTGTAAGAATGAATAACAAATATATGGACAAAATTGCTTTTTTTTTTTTTACAATAAAGTGAAATATCATTTTTAGTGTCGCCTCTTCCAGAGATGTGCATTAGCAAGGAAAAGTATGATGACACCGAAACACACATTAAGCGAGGCGAAGCGCTCTAACATGTTTTGCGCCTCGCTTCAGGGATTAAGCGCACCTTTGACAACATTGGACGGGATGAAGTGAATTGAGTCTAAAAAGCACTAAACTATGGTGCAATTGTGGTTGCTTTAGTGTTTACTTATATGTGCCGTATTGAAGGTCATGTATCTGCTTTCCCAAAATGAGTATTCAATGCATGCCACATTCTCCTCTAGTCTACTGGACGATGCTTGTTACACCACAGATTGAGTAATGGGTCATTCGGATACTGAAACTTGAATGAATCTCCCTCTCATTTTATAATACTCCCTCCGTCCCAATTAATGTGATGGTGTTTGACTAGGCACGGAGTTTAAGAATGAAGAGAAGACTTTTGAAACTTGTGGTCTAAAACAAGCCTTAGATATTTGTGTGGCTAGAAATTATCTCACCAAGGGTAAATGAAAAATTTCAAGTTAAATTGTTACTAAATATAGAAAGATATCATTCCTTTTGGGACGGATTAAAAAGGAAAATGTGTCATATAAATTGGAACGGTTTGGTAATACGAACTAACAGTAGTTGAATGACCTATCTATTTTCTGTCAATCCTTGCATGATTTTACATTGCTTCCCTCCCTTGGGTAACTGTGTGAACATACAGGAGCGAAGAGCTTCAAGAGAAAATGGACGTTCGCATCATGATGGAATGAAAGAGAGGGTAATGGATAAGTGCATAATTGAATCAGGTGATAGCAGTGGATATGAAAGTACTGTTCAAACCAACCGGTCTTTGTTGACGAAGAAAGAAATAGATGACGATGAGTAGCCTGGCCAAGTGGGCTAAAAGGTCAAATTCGACCCCCCTGGTTTCCACTTTCCTCTACCATTCATTTTGGAGTTGGCGAATGTACATATCATTCACTGGTGCAAATTCAGCATTCTCTTTAGGTTTTGTAGAGTAGCTCTTATTGTTGTTGTTATATGTAATTGCTTTCAATTTTGTTAAGAGCATAGCTCTCTTTAGTAGTATATATAATTAAATTACCATTTCACTCTTGTAGTTGGATGTATTTTCCAAATGAAAAGAAATGATCAAATTGTATTTCCACAACCCATGTAACAATATCCTTTTTTTCCCTTGTACTCTATATCAGTTAAGTCTTAATGTGAGGAGATGATGAAAACTGATCAGGAGAAGGGCTGTCCAACGGGGCAGGGTGGAGCGGGCCGGGGCGGGTCCCAGCGGGATGGGGAGGGTCGGGACGCGGGTTTCGGCGGGCCGGGATAGGCGGGACCGGAAGAGGTCCCGTCCCGTCCCGTCCCACATCCCTCCAGAAGAGGGGCCGGTATTTGATCTCCGGTTGACCTCACCTTCTACGCTCCACTCAAATCCAATCTCTGAATAAAACTGCAATCTACAATGTGTCTCTCGCCAATGAATGTCTATGCTCTCTTATTTGAAATTTTCTAGCAGAAAAAATGTTTTCAGACGTTGTTGATGATGCTTGAATGATCAACACATCTCGGCCATCTTTGCTAGTGTCAGAAATGTATTCTCATTCTTCCTCTAGTATTTCAGCAAGTCTTCATGTCTTTTATCATTGACAATTAATGCATACGTTACAACACCCTGCAAAACATAAACATCAATTTCGTTAACTTGTGAAGAAGTAGAATCACTAAACATTTTATTTCTAAGGCCTTGAATACTAGCAGCAGAAATCGCATGTTTTTTATAAGGTTGCATCGAAGTTGTAGAAAATGGTACAGAAGTCGGTTGGTTATTTGCACTTTGTTGTTGGTAATACATATATACTTGTTTGCAGTCAGTGTGTATGCTAGACGTAACTTTTCTTTAGTTGGTTTGTCAGTTGGTTCTTCAGTTGAGTCTGTTGGAAGTACTTCCGTATAATCATAAATCGTTTCTATTAGTGTTTTACAACCGTCTACTTTAATAGTCGGATTTAATACCGCACCAATAATATAAATAGTGGGAATAAGAAAAAAATATTTTTTAAAATTTTTGAACATTTTTCAATAGATGCCTTATAAGTTGGTTTTTTCATATATTCATTAAGTAACAAAAATATTATAGCTATATAAAATAACATATTTGAAATAGTAGGATAATAAATACCGAAAAATTCTTTAATAGCTTCAAAAAATTTTCTAGAAATTCATTAAGTTCTAATTTTTTTTCCCAATCATTATCTACAAGCATATCCCTTGAATTTTTATTATGAGTGTTAAATAATAAAGTTATAGTTTGTCTATAATCGTAAGCAACAAGTAGTTGCTCATACATAGAATTCCACCTAGTCGAAACTTCTTCTGGAGTTTTTCTATAAGGTAATCCACAATCATGACAAGTTTTTTTATACTCTTTGCGTCTTTGTATTTTGTTATCTTTAAAAATAAAATTTATAACAAATTGTATTTTATCAAGAATGCTTTAAAAAAGTTTTAGGTCATCCTTTACAACTAAGTTATAAATATGGCACACACATCTTATATGAAAATGATCAGGAAAACATGAATATAATCGAACTTTTAATAGTCATAATTTTATCATTTATTCCATAATAATCACAAATTTCATTAATATTTTGTGCAATAAAACTTCCAGTGTGCCTATCATCAATATATCTATATGTTAAAATACGTTTTTGCATAGACCAATTTCGATCTATCCAATGACATGTTACCGTTAAATAATCATTACCGTTAGTACTACGGCCTATTTCAGAAGTGATAGCCACTTTGTCATTAAATGATACAATGCATAACATAAATATTGTTGATATTCACTTGCAAATTTAAAAACATCTCTTCTAACAGTTGATCTAGAAAATCATTAAAAACATGATTATATGTTTCCCGAATGTAATGAATAAAACTAGGAGAGGAAGGAAATGAAAAAGGAAAACCCTCCACCGCAACTAATTTTACCATATTCTCCCTATCTTTGTTTTTTTATCATATTTAGGACCAAAAATTCCCCCTGTCGTCGGGTTAATTTGACCCTATACTTGGTCGGGGACACTATGTGAATCTTGTCCCGACTCAGCTAGCACACCCGATTTTTTAGTCTGGTATTAATTCCACCTAGTTGTGTGTTGCCTTGTACATGTCTCAATAAACCAACCGTCCTACCTTGACCTTTTCCGATTTTAAATTTATAAATATTTTTATAAATTTTACATCTAGCTAGTTGATTCTCTTGGTCCCTACCAAAAAAATGCCATGCAGCTGATTTTAATTTTCGTTGTGTGGGGCCTTGACTCATATTAGGGGGAATATGAGGCATTCCAGTTTCAGTTTGAGACTCAGTCTGAGCCTGAGGTTGAGGTGCACTAGTGGGTGTGTCATCTAAATTATCGTCTAAATTAAAGTTTGGTTCATCTTCCTCATCATCTAATGTATATCATTAAAAAAAGCAATTTTATCTATATGAGTAAAATCATTAAATCATCGGGACTAGGAATATGATTACTAGAAGAAGTACCATGCCTTTGTTACACCTACTAGAAGAAACACCCTTAACCTTACCCTTACCCTTACCCTTAAACATACCTCTTAATCCTTCCATTTTAATTATGCAAATAAATAATTAAAGATAATGAAATTAAGTGTGATAATTAAAATAAAGTGACAATAATAATTTAAAGAAGGAACGAAGGTACTAAACGCCGACGTAACGTCGACGTGTAATCGAGGTTGAAAATTAAAACTTTGATCGATGGATGATCCTCAAGCTAGTTGCCAACTTCACTCCCAATTTTTAACTTTGATATAAATGAGCAAAAAATAAATAAATTTATTTAGTAGAAAATGTAGAATTGTAGAGAGATAAATTGAGAGATTGTAGGAAGATTTGTGAGAAAAATGAAGAGGAAAATGAGGTATTTATAATTGAGAAATAAAGTTAAAAGTGTAAATATATTAACTTAGGGGTTAAAAATAAATATTAAGGGGGTAGGGGGGGGGGGCAAAATGGCCGTTATAATCGTTGCACAACCGCCAAATTTGCAACGGTTATTTTTGCAAAGGGGGAGGGGGCTGGCGGGGCGGGATGAGGCGGGTCGGGTTGGGATCAGGACGGGCGGGACGATCCCAGGCCCCGTCCCGAGTTCGAACCCCGACACCGACAATTTTTTTATGGGAAATCGGGGTGGGGCGGGTAGCTAGCCGAGCCAAGTCGAGATCGGGCCTACCCAACCCACTGGACAACCCAGTACATTGTACCCTATGTTTTGCATTGTATGGATTTCACCATGTTCAAGAAAGTGAATACTTTATCAGTTTCACTTCATATGTCACTCTTTTCGTTTTAGTCTATCCGAAAATGAATGACACATTTATATATTTGGAAACTCTTTAACTTTAGACTTTTCATTTTGTTCTTAATTGCTGTCGTATTTCCTCTTTCATAACTACTTTGCTCTGTTGCACTCGAGCCGAGGGTCTTCCGAAAACAACCTCTCTACCTGTACGAGGTAGGGCTAAAATCTGCGTACATTCTACCCTCTTCAGACTCCAGTTGTGAAATTACACCGGGTATGTTGTTATTGTTTAATACCATAAGTACTTTATACTTTTATATATGTCAAAATCTTTTTTTTCTTTAAACGCCGTGGCTATTCAAATGCCGGAGAGTTTGCTTTAATGCTTTGGTTATTTGGTTTCTGAGTTGGGATATTTGTGGATGTTGGAGAGGGGTGCGGGGTCTACAAAGAGGGAAAAGAGGAAGGTGTCTACAAAGAGGGAAAAGAGGAAGGTGTCTTTTGCTTGGCAGTGACTTGAGAAGATACTGTTTGACAGCTAGAATTGGGCACACATTATGGAATTTGAACCCCTCACTCACTTATTGTGTTTTCTGCTATTGTCTCAAGGGAAAAGTCATGAGGGCTATTTTCATAGTGACTAAGTTAAGGGCCCTACAAATCAATGATTATTTTGACCTCTGCATGTGAAAGGGTATATATAGTTTGAAGTGAAGATGTAGCTGAGTTTCATTAGGTACTTTAAGGCTTTGGGGAAATATTTCTCTTCCTTTCTGAAGCTAAAGCAGAAAGAAATTATTGTGGTAAGAGTTCCCTGACATTCTTTGGGGCCATCTAATAAACAAGGAGAGTTGTTCTTCTTTTGTTGTCATTTTCTGCTTTGTTTTCTGTCTTCTATCTTTCTCTTCTTCAGTGACAACACTTAAAATGGCTTATGCGTTGAACCGAGGCGCAAAACATATTTAAGCTTCGCCTGTTTAGCGGGCATTTTAGTTTCGTCATCAAGACTCAAAAATATATTTTTCATTGATAATGAGCGCAATCCGAAGAGACGAGTTTCACTTTATTGATTTTTTTCATTTTTTTTCCATGTATTTGTTATTTATGGTTATAATTATTAGTCTTGGATTACACACATTTGTGTTTTTTTCTCCATTTGAGCCTATCCTCACTGGAACCCACACTTTATTTGCGGTTTGCGCTTAAAGCCTCAACGGATCTTAAAACGTTTTGGGCTTTTCGTTTTTTATAACACTGCATACTCCTTTGCAAACAAAAGGGAGTTGTATCATCAATATCTTATTGCCAGAGCTTCTTATCGAGTTAACATCATCTTAGTTGCAATTCAAGTGTCTTGCTATTCAACTTCTGATGGGATTATTATATGTGCGTTTTCCTTCACTTATTAGGAAGATGAAACTATTCACCAAGGTTGGTAAGCTTCAATCACCTGCCCTTAAATTGCGATTTAGTTGAGATCGGCTATATGAATCTTTTATATCTATTCTTTTTTGTTTTGTTTTTCACCCGGTGCTGATAACCAATGCCATATTGGGGCTAACTAAATTGGAATTAGTGCCGGAAAGTTCCACATTTGGGTTAAAGGGCTTTCTAACAAAGATGATTCCGTACCTAGGATTCGAACACGAGACCTCTGATTAAGGATATATGAATACTTACTACTACACCACAAATCTTGTTAGTTCTGGTTCTTTTATATCTATTCTGCTTTCATTATTGGTGACCTTGATGTAGAAAATTAGTATTCTTGAATGAAATGACTTCAATTAGGGAAGAGAGGAAAACTATTTGGAGATGAAACAAGTGTGGAAAATTCTTCATGTCAATTTCACCATTGGTACAAAGTCAAGGTCGGAGCTAGACGCCGACATACAGATTTGACCGAACTCAATAAATTTAGTTCAAACTCGATATTTTTATTAAACTTTTTACTAAATATGATAAAAATTAAATTCAAAACTCAAATATCTAATGTCTCGGTCTTAGAATTTAAAACCTGTAACTCCGAAAGAGACTCATGATTTGTCTTAAAAGTAAAAGAAAAGAAAAGACATTGTACCACAATTTGCTTTTATGATGGGAGGAGGCTCACATGTTTTGCCCAAAATAAGCAGCCTTTATATTTCCTAAGAGAGTTTGGTATGATTCGAAAAAATAAGTCACTTTTAGGAGCATACCTTTTGGTTATTTTGATTTTTGATGTTCGATAGATAAATGAAAAGTATTTTTAAAGTTCTTTTATTCATTAAATATTGATAAGAGTATAACGACCAAATGGTGTTTTTAATTTTTTATAAATATTGAGTATTGAAGATTGATAATAAGATATAAGTCAAATTTGAACATTTATATGCTAAAGGGTTGAGATAGTTGTGATTTGTGAAGAAAACTAGCTATTGCTAGGAGTGGGCATAATTTGGGCAAACCGAAATCTGATTTTTTTTGGGTTTTCGTTCAGATTTCGGATTTAATATTTGAGAAATTAGAATTTCAAATTTGAGATTTATCCGAAAATCGAAATATTTATACCTTATACTTAGCCCTACGCCCCTACCCATTAGACATCCTTCTTAATAAAGTCCAATACGCTCTTAAATGAGTAATAAATATACTCTTAGCCCACTTAATGCTTCTATCGCTATGATTTTCTCTAATAATAATTTCATTACTTGCACGAGTCATTAGTATGTCAAGTGCTTATAAGTAAATATTTTATTTCAATGATTATAATGGAAATTTTCTTAAAAGGGAAATCGACATAAATATTTCGTTTGAATGTTCCTTTTGTAGAAGAATAAGCGCAACTTATAGACTCAAATCAAAAACTCGAAATAGCCAAACTAATTAACGAACTTAAGAAAATTGAACCAATTCGAACTTTATTTGTTTGGATTTGGATTTAGCTTTTCCAATATTTTGACAATATAATTTACATAATCAATATTTTTTGACAATATAATTTACTTTCCAAAATATTTTTCGTCATACCAAAGTTTCCTTGTTTTTTCTGCATTTATGGTCATACCAAACTTTCCTTGTTTTTCCTGCATTTATGAACATAATTAATTGACTTCAGGTCATATTAGATATCAATTTAAAATTCATGTGACTGACTTTCTGGTAGAAATATTTTGCATTTTTTTTCTTCTTTCTATAATGATACAATTGAAGTGACTCATGGTCAAATAATTATTCATTTACTATGTTCACACCCCCTTTTTCTCCAAGAAGTTTCCAAGTTAAGTCACTAGCAAAAGTAGAAACTATTTTTTGTTTACTGCTTTTATAACAAGTTGACTTAGTGTCTTCTTAAATACCAGAAATTCATGTTATTAGTGGAAACTAATGGCAAGATAAAAGTCTGGTTGTACTAAATAATTTTTTGCCAATAAAGAATTGACTTTAAATTCTATTTAACAAAAACACATGGGTGATTTCCAATTATTTCTATTTATAAAAAAAATATTAGTTTGTATATGCAATGTTCCTCACGATTAATGGTCCTATTAAGGCAATTAGATCCATAATTCCCCTTCTTCCCATTCATTCTGTTTCCCTTTTCTACCCCTTGCAAGAATCATGATGTTACTCTTAGAATGTGAAAATAATGATATATAAAAAGGAAAAAATAATTTGTAAAATTTCCAGAATTTGGCTAAAGGACACAAGCTTGTTTGGCCAGCTGATTAAAATAGTTTTTAAGTAGCAATTGTTGAAATCATCTTTTTCAGTATTGAAGCTGATTTATATCTAAACAGTCATTTGTTCGAATATAAGTGTTGAAGTTGAAAAAAAAAACTAAGACTTAAAGCACTACATATAGTATATGTATGTCCTGAGACTTTGAGGACTAATTATTTCCAGGGGCGGATTCACAGGATAAGCAATGTATTAATATATTAATTCACATAATATCTTAAATGATTGAGAAGAAGAAAAAATTATCACACAATTATCGATCTTATTTCTTCTATGTATCCAGAGATTCAGTGGAATTCAATAGTTTTGGCATAAAACTTATATATATCTCTTAAGAGATTCAATAAACACATACAAATACTAAATTTCAAACATTTACTAGTACTAGAGATCGTTGTCTTAAAATATGAAGACATAAAGTTTAAATTCTGAATTCGCTTCTAATTATTTCGATTGGTCCCCTTTACATACAAATACTAAATCTCAATCACATTTAATCATGATTATTCAAATCATACACAAATGTCAACTCTTGTAATCATGCTACATAATTTAAAACTTATTACACCCTCCGTCTCAATTTATGTGATAGTGTTTGACTAGACACATAATGTAAGAAAAAGAAAGTCTATTAAAACGTGTAAGCTAAAACAAGTCACAAATATTTATGTAGCTATAATTCATCTCATTAAGAGTAAAATAGGAAGTTTAATGTTAAATTATTTTAAAGGAAGTATGACCTATGTTGCTCGGACTCTCCAAACTTCCTGGCACCCGTGTCAGATTCTCAAAAAACGCTAGCTTCTAGAGTATCCTACACACACTGAGCAGCTTTTTAAAAGAGTTCGAGCAATATAGACTAAAAAGAGAAGCAAGACTATAATTTGGGATAGACTAAAAAGAAGTATGACGTATAATTTGGAACAGAGGGAATACAACTAAAGCAACTTTTGGCATGATAGATGGGGCAATGGAAAAGACAGTGTGAAGCAGACTTGGAATTATTGCAAGCGTTCAACTCGCCAAGTTCAATATATAGAAAAATATGGACAACTGACTGAGGCAAATTTGTTGTCTTCTCATTCCTCTCAATTCTCTATATAAGTAAACTAACTTATGTTCAAGAAAATATCCCAACTTCCATTTCATTCTTCAACAATATGACTAATTGTATTATCTTGTGCTTCTGTTTCCTCTCTATCTTTATTTCCATTTACTTTGTCTAAGTCAGAAACTTATATCATCCATATGGACTTATAAGCCATGCCTGAAGCTTTTTCGAGCCATCATAGTTGGTACTTGACCACTCTTACTTCTATATCAGATAGCTCAAATCTTGTATATGTTTACACTAATGCCATTCATGGTTTTAGTGCAAGTCTTTCTCCTTCTGAGCTAGAAGTTATCAAGAATTTACCAGGCTATCTTTCTTCAACTAAGGACATGACAGTTAAAATCGACACGACGCACACGTCACAATTCCTTGGCCTGAATTCCAATTCTGGTGCATGGCCTAAGTCAGATTATGGCAAAGATGTTATAGTTGGTTTGGTTGATACAGGGATTTGGCCTGAGAGTAAAAGTTATAATGATAATGGGATGGCTAATGTTCCATCAAGATGGAAAGGTGAATGTGAAAGTGCCACTCAATTCAATTCCTCTTTGTGTAACAAGAAACTCATTGGGGCGCGTTACTTCAACAAAGGCCTAATTGCTAGTAATCCGAATATTACCATCGCGATGAATTCAGCTCATGGCACGAGTGGTCACGGAACTCACAAATCTTCCACAGCTGCAGGAAGTCGTGTAGAATCTGCATCTTATTTCGGTTATGCCCCTGGTGCTGCTACTGGCATGGCACCAAAGGCTCATGTGGCAATGTACAAGGCTTGTTTGATGAAGGTCCTACAATGATATCTGATATAATTGCTGCAATTGATCAAGCAATTGAAGATGGTGTAGATGTATTGTCCATGTCATTTGGCATGGATGGTCCTCCACTATATGGTGATCCGGTATTCATAAACTCAATAAATCTCTACTTTGCTTTGTTATTCTACAATATGAAAATAGCTAGCAACATCCCTATTTATAATAGTGCAAAACCTAGTTTGATTATAAACTGGAAAACCTATTCCTATATAATTCTGACTAAAACTCCTATTTAGACCTGAGTTTAAATTCCAAATCCTAAACAATTTGGTTTCCTACTCCAACTAAGAATTATTCTTCCAACAGGTAGCTATTGCTTCATTTGCTGCAATGGAAAAAGGTATATTTGTTTCCACTTCAGCTGGAAATGAAGGGCCTGATGACGAGTCTTTGCACAATGGAACACCTTGGGTTCTCACTGTTGCTGCTGGCACGGTTGATCACGAATTTATCGGGACATTAACTCTAGGCAATGGAGTTTCAGTCACTGGTTTATCCCTCTACCCCGGGAATTCATCAAGTTCAAGCGAAAGGTCCATCCTTTTTCTGAACTCATGCCTAGAGGAGAAGGAACTGGAGAAAAATGCATACAAAATCGCGGTCTGCTATGACGTGAACGGATCAATAAGCGATCAAGTCTACAGTGTAATAAATTCAAATGTTTCTGGTGGTGTCTTCATAACGAACACCACTAACTTGGAATTCTACCTTCATAGTGAATTCCTGGCTACATTTTTGAACTTTCAAGATGGCGAAAAAGTTTTGTTTGAGTACATCAAGAATAGTCCTTCACCTAAAGGAAAACTCGAATTTCAAGTGACACATCTTGGTGCTAAACCAACACCAAAAGTTGCTAGCTATAGCTCAAAGGGACCATCACAAAGCTGCCCTTTTATCCTAAAACCCTACCTGATGGCTCCGGGCGCCTTGATAGTAGCATCATGGCCTGAAAAATTATCAGTAGGTGAAATTAAAACGCGAGAGCTTTTTAGTAGCTTGCCGATGTCATGCCCTCATGCTGCTGGTGTAGCAGCACTTCTGAAAAGGGCCCACCCCAAACGGAGCCCTGCTTCCATCCGCTCAGCCATGATGACCACAGCCGATGCGTTGGACAACACGGGTGGGCCCATCCGAGACATCGGTAACAACAACAATGCTGCTAATCCACTAGCCATAGAAGCTGGCCATATCAATCCAAACGAGGCACTAGACCCCGGACTTATTTACGACATTGCACCACAGGACTACATAAATCTCCTATGTGGTCTAGATTTTACATCACAACAGATAAAAACCATCACAAGGTCCTCTTCATATTCTTGTTCCAACCCTTCTTTGGACTTAAACTATCTATCTTTCATTGACTATTTCAACTGGAACATCAGCAATTCGGATCCGAAACGGATACAAGAATTCAAGAGGACAGTAACTAATCTTGGAGATGATAATGTCAACATACACAGCAAAGTTGACCTCAATGGGTGAATATAAAGTTAGTGTTGAACCTGACAAGTTGGTTTTCAAAGAGAAGTATGAAAAACAAAGTTACAAGCTAAGGATAGAAGGTCCATTGCTAGTAGATAATTTTCTGGTTTATGGTTCTTTGAGTTGGGTTGAAACGGTAGGAATTGATTCCTTGATCCAATATTATCCCAAAGATACAATATATATACATACATCCTAGGCTTGAATAGTGGAAGACTAATCTACCTTACCTAAAATATAAGATACTAATTACAATCATAATAATTACAATATATTACAATATCAATTATAATAAATGAGAAGTAATTATGGGATTCTAACATTCCTCCGCAATCTTAGCTGGAGGTTCTCGGTGAAAGTATATTTATGTCCTAGAGACAATTTATATTAGGATAAATGTACTTTATACACATTCATATTATTATTAATGGAGATTAATATTTTGGCACTTGCAATTATTGAATCATTATTTGATTGTTTGTAATTATTCATTAATGTGCATCCCTTGAGCTTACGTTGTCATTAATAGAGTGAGATATTTTATGATAGAGCGTAACTCTTAAAATAGCCTCGACTAATGATCATCGATAATGAGATATCAATGATATATGATAAGTCGACATGTGGTCTGCATCACATCCTTAGAGGATGTAGTATGTCTCACCTACTACGAGTAATGGTTACTCGTGATGGACACATGGATACTTTGAAAGTATTGGTATACCCTGCTGATATATTGTTTGTTATACATGTCTAACATATGATCAGCGTATGGGAGATATAAGTCCTTAGACTTGAGGTCAATACGCGCCTTATCTACAAAGTAATGTACTTTGATCCCGTCCTAAGCTCAAATGCCTTGTAGGTTGAGATACGGCTTGTATTGGGTACATTACTATGTGGATTGAAGGTGGTAGTTGAGCCAAGATTATGATTCATTCCTCGGATGTAGGGGTGGGCATATATCGGTTTATATCCGAAAAATATGAACGAAAAAAAATCATTTTTAAAAAAAAAAAACCGAATACAACTTTTTTTTTTAAAACCGATATGTTCGGTTTATATCGCCGAACGTATTGGATTATATCGGTTTTTTTAGTGGGCCGGGTCGGATATATATATATTTTTTTAAATTGAATTTCCAAAACTGAAATTGACATTCACACCTACACTATCATGAAATTTCGACGTTGAAATCTATTGTGTATCGTGAGAAGTTTACTAAAGAAAAGGAAAATTAGAAATCGATTTGGGGAAAAACACAAATTGATTGGGAAAAAAGATGTATTTCTAAAAATTGGTTGCGCCAGTTTGACCGGCCCCGTCTCGAAAGAATAAACAAAATAAAAAAGAAATCGGGTAACACGAACATCCGAGCGCAGAGTTATGGCCATTTAAATTTTTACCAATTTACAACTACTTTCTCTCTACATTTTATGTCAATGTTTCCGTGATATGTTAATCAAGTTCATGCCGCATGCGACTTTCATAAAAGCTTCATAGATTGGCTTCAATGGCTATGATTCAAGAGATAGTAGTAGCCTAAAACAAAAAATAAAAAAAAATGATATATTTAATTCGGTTTTTCGGTTCGGTTCATATCAAAAATAAAAAACCGAACCGAATCAGGATTTTCGGTTAGGTTTTTCAAAAAATCGTGTTTTTTTTATAAAAAAACCGAGAAAAAACCGAACCGAATTTTCGGTTCGGTTCGATTTTTTCGATTCTTTGGGTTTTTTGCCCACTCCTTCAAATGATACCATTTGCCCATGTGTTTTTATAAAGAAAACAATATCGGAGTTTGTAATACTTGATGTATATGTTGACGACATAAACCTCATTGGAACTTCTGCAAAGCTCAAAAAGGCGATTGATTATTTAAAGAAGGAATTTTAGATGAAAGATCTTGGAAAGACAAAATTATGTCTTGGTTTACAAATTGAACATTTGACAAATAGTATCTTTGTCCATCAATCTGCATATACAGAAAAAATGTTGAAACGATTTTATATGGATGAAGCACATTCATTAAGTACTCCGATGGTTGTTAGATCACTTGATGTGAATAAAGATCCGTTTCGACCACAAGAAAAGAATGAGGAAATTCTTGGTCCTGAAGTACCATATCTTTGTGCAATCAGTGCACTAATATATCTTGCCAATACCACAAGGCCTGACATAGCATTTTCAGTTAATGTGTTAGCAAGATATAGTTGTGCTCCTACAAGGAGACACTGGAACGGAATTAAACACATATTGCGATATCTAAAAGGGACTGTCGATTTGTGCTTATTTTACTCTAACAATTGCAGTCCCGATCTTGTTGGTTATGCTGATGCAGAGTATTTATCTGACCCACACAAAGCTAGATCTCAAACATGCTATGTATTTATATTTGGGGGTGCTGCCGTATCTTGGCGATCTACAAAGCAGTCTATCGTGGCGACCTCTTCAAATCATGTCGAAATAATAGCAATTCATGAAGCAAGTCGAGAAGTTGTGTGTCTGAGGTCAATGATACATCTCATTCGAGAAAAATGTTGTTTAAATGTGACAAAATACCCACAATATTATATGAAGATAATGGAACATGCATTGCTCAATTGAAGGGAGGATTCATAAAAGGAGATAGGACAAAACACATTTCACCAAAGTTGTTCTTCACACACGAGCTCCAAAAGAATGGTGATATCAACGTGCAACAAATTCGTTCAAGTGATAATATGGCGGATTTGTTCACTAAATCTCTGCCAACTGCAACTTTCGAGAAGATGGTACACAAGATTGGAATGCGAAGACTCAAGCATTTGGCCTAAAGTTCTCATCAGGGGGAGTTAATACATGTTGTACTCTGTTTTTCGTATAAGGTTTTGCCCCACTGAGTTTTCCTTGTAAGGTTTTTAATTAGGCAACCAAAATATGTATTATTAAAAATGTGTACTCTTTTTCCTTCACTAGAATTTTTTCCCACTGATTTTTAACGAGGCACATTAAATATGGACATCCAAGGGGTAGTGTTATGAAAAACATATCCTTTGTATGGATGTCCATACACATTCACTAACCTTTTGTATGTTACATATACCTATTAATTTGGGCACTTATTATTTGTAACCTCCATTGGGTGGTTACATGTACCTATTAACTTGGGCACTTAATATTTGTAACTTTCATTGGGTGGTTTCATCCTATAAATTGAGATATTATTCACATTTGAAGGAATAAAAATATACACTTGAAATAAGAAGAAAGTCTCCTCCTCCTCTCTACTTATATCTCGCTCAAGGCTTAGCATTTCGCTCACATTTTTTTTTATATAAAGTTCATGTTAGGTTTCTGAAAAATTAATACAATAACATTGTATACAACTTTCATACAATATTTAATGCTTAAAAATTGCTCAAAATTTTATTGTATGAAAAATGTATGAAATGTGTATATCTCGCTCAAGGCTTAAAAAGTGCGATCAAAATTTGTGTACGAAAACTGAATTAAAAATTTCACTCACATAGACACATTTCATACCGTTTCTATACACAAAAAATGACTGAATTGTTCAAGCCTTGAGCGAAAAAAACTAAAAAAATAATTAATTTTAAAAATAATTTAAAAAAAATAATACTTTTTTAAAAAAGGTATGAAAATGAAGATCTGTTATATTTTATAAATTTTTTGTTATGTTTTGTAAATAAGAAAATATATCATTATGTTATAAAATGATAGCAATAGCAATATAAGAGAAGAGATACACCATTTTTCTACACAAAAAATTGAGGGAAATTGTTAAGCCTTGAACTATATATACACATTTCATTCATTTTCACACAGTTTTCATACACAAAATTTTGAACAATTTTTTTAAGCCTTGGGGGGGGGGGGGGGGGGAATATATTTTTAAAATAAATATTTAAAAAAAAAAATACTATTTTAAAAAAAATAGAAAAATATTTTTTTAAAAAAAGTTGTGCTAAAACTTCGTATATATTTTATAAGAAATCTATTGCTATGGTTTGTAAATTGAAAATTTTTGTTATATTTTGTAAATACTTTTCTTATTATGTATATATAGGTCAATCACCCTTCTCATTATTACCTATTTCACAGGAAAATGTTAAATGAGCAATATGATAAAAAGGCTTGAAAATGCCCAACTAGTCCCAAAAATATTAGCCGGGCCATTTGAAAATGATATATTATATGGGCTTGTCTTGTTTGACAGCCCAAGAGAACTAAAATGTTATCAGTTCATTTGCTCCATTTTTTTAATCTCCAATTCAATAGTGTTTGGTTTTTCTTCTAAAGTAAAGTTAAATTAAATCGGATACAAATTTAATTTAATAACTAAGTATAAAAGATCGAGCAATAGTGCAAAAACAAATTCTGGGAGTAAAAGCAAAATGATTACTTATACATTGATAATATCGAGAAATTTTACACTACTATTGTACCTTAACCTATTGTAGCACATAACGTGCTTCTTTTCTAGGTTATTAATCTAAACCGACACTCATAATTACTTTTTAGGTGGCCTGATAGTATAAAAATATGATTTATACCATCATTGTATACAATAACGAAGCTATGTATGGTGAATGACGGTTTAATTGAATCTCCTTCGCCGAAAAATTATACCGCGCATATAAGTATAAAAAAAATGTTTACGTCTATATATTAACTCGTTGAATCCTCTTTATATAAAGTAAAACTTTTAGTGTTATATTTTTTAATCTCCTTATTAAATTTTTTGGCTCCACCGATGATAGTATATGTAGACGTTAAACTCAAAAAAAGAAAAAAAACACATACTCGATTCCCTTTTCTTTTGGTTCTGCAAAATATAAAAATAAATAAAATGGATGTAAAGATGCAAACAGAAAGTGAAATTTTCTTATTAATTCATTTGTTTTGCAGCTTACGAGGAACAATATTGGACCCGAGCCACAATGTTTCAAGACCAAATTGAAGATCCAAATTTAGTTGTGGTAGCATTTAGAGGGACAGGCCCATTTTATGCAAATGCATGGATTACAGATATAGACCTATCATGGTATGATCTTGAAGGCATGGGTAAAATCCATGCAGGGTTCATGAAAGCCCTAGGGTTGCAAAAGCCCATGGGCTGGCCCAAATATATTAATCAAGAAGCCCAAGAACAAAATAACGATACTAAGCAATTTGCATATTACAAAATCAGAGAAGATTTGAAGAAAATATTGAGCAAAAATGAGAAAGCAAAGTTCATTGTGACAGGACATAGCTTAGGTGGTGCATTAGCAATTTTATTTGCAAGTGTGAAAATTTTGCATGAAGAAGAGTGGCTATTGGATAAACTTGAAGGGGTATATACATTTGGACAACCTAGAGTTGGAGATGAACAATTTGGGAATTTCATGATGGAGAAATTGAAGAAGTTTGATGTTTAAGTATTTTAGGTATGTCATTCTTTTTTTGAACGAAGAGAATTACCTTTAGGACTCTCCGATTTGTATATATAGTTCGAGCTAAAAGACTATATATGGTACTTTGGTCACCGCATTGGAGACACATCTATCAATATCATTGATTAGGAAATTAAACAAGTTGATCAGTCTTAATTAAATTTCAGTTGTTTATGGGGTTAGTTTCAATTCAGCAAAGTAATAATTTGTTACTAATTGCAGGTTCTGGAGGAAGAACCAAACAAGGTGCTGAATGCTGCTTTTGAGCTAATTAGGAGTTTTATACTCTCTTGGATAAAGGAAAGTGATTACAAACAAAGTTGGTCTGAGATAATGTTTAGGATGGTAGGATTAGTAATCCCGGGATTATCAGCTCATGGTCTGGTAGATTATGTTAATCTTACCAGCTTAGGATCTGTTCTTCATCTTCCTCAAATCACAAGGACTTAAACACGATTAACTTACAAATGAATCTGCTCCATTTTACTCAGTCAGGGTGAAAATATCCTCGAGCCATGTATGAAAAGTGATATTTGTGGTAGCCATTCATAGCTTTTCCAAATTCATAAAAAAAAGAACTTTTTTTGAGAACCTTTACAAGATGACTGCGTTCATTCCAAATCATAGTCATTGTTCATTACTATTTGATTGAGCACGACAATATGCTAGTCATTTGGCGCCACCCCACCATAAAAAGAAGCATTTGAATAGCCACTACTCTTAATTCCCTAATACTGCTAAGCCACGGGTTTGAACATTTGATAATTATGCAAAATATTACTACAAAATTTTAGTTTCTAGCTGTCATGGTTACACATATAGTAGAAAATTACGAGATGTAAGTTCAAGTATAATAATTTCTACATAGTCCAATCGAAATGGCGTTTCACAACCATGTCATCCAAACTTAATCACATCTAAAAGAGCAGAGTCGGACACCAAGGCACAGAGTTGAATCATTTTCTATCTTCCAAGTCTAATTGTCAGTCAATTCCCAGCATACTTTTCCCGATTCGCAGCACAAACAACAGCGGCCAGCTGCAGTAAGCAGCAATATGGTTAATGAAATTTCCACAAGTTTTGTTTCTATAATCAATAATGGTAATGTTCATGTCAGCTTATGCAATCTTAGATTGTTCCACTATGTACCTGCTACCTCCCATCACACAAGTATCTAGTAACTTTGCCCATCAAACCTTGAGGATGAGAAGAAATCACCTAGCGCTTTTGACTTTGTTGATACTAACCCTGCTCTCCAATGGTTTTCAAAAAACTTCATAGACAAGTAGGCCACACCCTTGGATGCTATGGAATTGCCACACATTAAAACCCCGAGAGAAGGGATCCTTACATGTACACTGCAGAACTAGACGGATAAGACTCGTGCACCTTTTCCGTGATTGGCAACTAAAAATTTCACTTGCCGGAATTCCATTGCTCTGCTAACTAGTAGAGCTCTACATAACCCTTCCTGCTAATACCAACGTCAATGGAAAACAAATGTGTCTGACAACAATCACTGCCAATTCCACTTCATATAAAGTATATATTGAGCATATTTGTTACATACATCACTATATAGAAGAAGGTCATGTGCTCCAGAGAAAGGTATCCATAATTCCACTTGGCGAAGAAATTACCAGATTCATCCAAGCACAGGTTGTCAGGAGGGTCCAGAGAAGTAAGCTGTAACAGCCTTCAACTTTGCCATTTTAAGAAGATATCCATAGTTCCACTTGGCAAAACAGATTACAAGATTCATATGACCACAGCTTATCAGGAGGGTTTACAGAAGTATGCTGTAACGGCCTTCAACTTGCCGTTTAAGTAATTCTTCTCCACCTGAATACATGCATTCCCAGAATTAAAATAAAATATAGTGTATGAATAAACAAAGTCAATTAAGAAACCAAACTACAAAGAATTCCCATATGTGCCCACCCACTGGCTTTAAGGAGAAATAGAAGACCAGGGGAGGGAAAGCACAGCTGATATGATGAATCACTCGTTTCAAATATACCAACCAAAGTAATAAGCAATGAGTTAATCAGTAAAATCCATTTTGTCACAACTCTTATCACAAAGTTTTGAATGGAAACAGTTCTAGGTATAGAAAAGGAAACTAGTGAAAGCAATAAATCCGTGTTAACATTGATCATGATGTAAAACTGGTGTGACAAAAACTTGTCATACCCATACCGGATACTTATACACACAGATTATCCCCATAAACTTGTACACAAACACCATAGCAATAAATTGGAAAGCTTATTTAGTGTAAATAAAATCTGTCCCAGGACACTAAACAACATCCTCTTTCATCGAGTTTCTTTTGGGGGGAGGGTTGAAGCAGGGTGATTACGGAGAAAGATAACTACATTAGTGTATGCCCTCATAGAAGCAAATATTTGCAACAAGACAGGTGAATGCTGGATGAATACCTCTAATGACCATGGTGGATTTGCAGAGAGTGACAATTCTGCCAACTGATTGATATCAACATTTCTTGGGAGGAACATAACAACTTTGGAGGCAATTCCCCTGCCAATGCTGAAGAGGAAGTTCCTGACAGTAATACACAAAAAGATGCACAATTTTGAGAAGTACTGTTTGAGAAATATGAGAACTGAGGCAGAAGTCTCAAGGCAAATCTAAATTGCATACCCATCATGCGGCCTAAGCATGGTTTTCATGTCAAATGTTCTTTCCTTCAAGTAGTCTGGTCCTCCCCAAGGTGGTGACATAAAGACTACATCTGCCTGAAGCAAAGTAAAGACCATCTTAAATCTTGAAACTAGGTAGAGGAGAAAAGAAAAGAGAGAGAAGACAACTTGAACAAGATTTTCACAATCAAAGGAAATAACTAGAGAACCAACAAAGCTGAATTAAATTATCACACACACAAAACGTCTGTTGGAGAATAGAGAAACTTGTTACCTTCAAATTTGGAGCCAAAACAAAAGAATCGCCTCTAATGAAGTCTATCCGGTCACAAACTCCATAAATGGAAGCATTATATTGAGCAAGGTCTATTCTCTTTGGATCAATATCGATAGCAATGACATGCTTACTCCTGAAAATAGTTATCCATTGAATTAATAATTGCAGGTATTTGAGGCGCTGTCGGTGAAAGAAAGTATCCACATTCTTAACCATGCTAGGATAGATAGAAAAGCATCCAACAAGTGCTGCATAAATACTTGCTATAGATATATTTTATTTACTGATAAAAGAGAAATATTTCCCATAGTATAGCCAAAATACTATTCCATTATTTCAACAACGAAGATGTCCAAATGATAAAGCAGCATTATACAACCAATTAGCAAAATCAGTATGCCTAAAGTACAGACAAAGTCTTGAAAGATGAGGCCCAAAGATAGGACGACTCGAAGCACAAGCTCCAATATGAGGCCCAATGACCTTTGATTGCACATTACCAATGGGATTAAGATGTCATACTTGCATTGACAAGAATCTAAAGACTGATATAGCACATACCAAAAACAGAAAATGAAACGCAGCCATACTCACCTCTTAGCAAATTGAATTGAATTCCCACCGACTCCAGTAAAGAAATCCACTATAGTACCAGAACAACAGCGAAGTGCATGATGCTTGGCTATAGCCTCTGGCGTTACAGAGAACCATCCTTCTTCATCCATCTTTATTCCTTCATCGTACTTGTTAAATAGTAGATACCTTTGACACCAATATTTGTTCAAACTGGGAGATATTTCTTCATTATTATTGCAGAATTCCAGCTCTATGGACCAGGAAAAGAAAATTCATTAACCAGGGATAATTGGATCTTCATACTTTAGTTAGCTAGAGCTACTAATAGCTCTGACACATATAAGGAGGTTAGAGATGATAATGTTCATAGAAATGGAGATGGAAGTGACCTCCAATATCCAATGCCGAAGTTTTTTTGACTCAATAAAACCAGCAATCCCAAAAGAGTCACTTGTTTCAATTTATCAAAGTGATTTCAACTCTAGCTACAAGCATAGTCATTGAAGAAAAAGATTCTAAACTTAAGCTACAAACAACTGAATTGTCAGCACAAAAATTCAGGAACAGAAATTTCGAAGAGAAGTATATGCTACTTATCAAATTTTACAATTTTTAAAGTTCAACTTGATGAAATATAGCAGTCTAATTGAGAACACTGTTGGAAAGAAAGACTTAAATCAGGGATCCATTGATAAACTCTCAGTTACACGATATATGGCACGATCAAGTCCAGAAACACAGGTTACTGTTCACTATGTACCCATGGCTCAGAACTAACGAACCATGCTTACCAAGAATTCATATTCAATTACACCACTCTTCATACACATTAAAGATGCAGAGTCAACACAGTTAATGCCAGGTAACATTGAAACATATAAGTATGTAAGGCAAGATTAAGGATTGCTCAATTTCACAAACCTTGAGCTTCGGTTGGCAACTTCCATTTGGATTTCGCCTCTCTGACTCTCTTTTTCTGTATTTTAGAGCTAAAAAGACACACATTATCAGAAAATTGCCCTGTTTCCTCTGATCCATTGAGTTGTCTGTCCAACAATACATCATCCTCTCTAATTCCATCTGCAATGTCAAGGTCAGACTGGTCAGCAAATTGCCCTGTTTCCTCTGATCCATTGAGTTGTCTGTCCAACAATACATCATCCTCTCTAATTCCGTCTGCAATATCAAGGTCAGACTGTACACTTGCAGAAGTTTGCAGATCATTAGATTCGTTAAAATCTGCAACATCCAACTCCACCATCTCAAGTGTTGTTTCTTGTTGCTTGGTAGTAAAATTGGTAAATACTAGGTCGTCCATTCCTGGAGGTGGATCCCATGTACATTGCATAGTCACCATATTATAAAAGTAGTTTCTTTGGTAATCATTGTCCCAATACAGCCTCCAATCACCAATAGTTCCTTCACAATTATTATTAGTTGTATTACAACTATTTAACTCTTCATCAACATCATCGCAGAGCAACCCATTTTCTGTGTGATGTTCAGCAGTTTGCATAGCAATAGACTCTACTTGCTCTCCAGTTAAAGGAGATCCCATATAGGCACACTCCATTTGCTCGCCATTTAAGGATTTTCCCTCACAATGACTATTTGATCCCTCTCCGTTGATCCATTCACTGTCAACACTGCTATTTATCGGACAGATTTCTGCATGGTTTCCACATTCCAAACTTGAATTAACCATTACATCTTTTTTCAACTGAAGTTTTTCATACTTAGAGACAGTATCCTTTGTATTATCCAGACTAAGATCCGATTGCTGGTTGCAAGCAATGCATTCAAGGGACGTGTGAGCACTATCAGCACTCAAATTGTTCAAACCTTCCTCCCCACCATTAGGACAATGGACATGACCATCCCCAATATAGCAGGTTGAAAATTCACTTTGTCCAAGAATTGACATGCAGGAAGAAGCCTTGTTTGAGTTGCCATGCAGAGTACCATTAGACTCACATTCTTCCTTCTGCTCTTGTATTGAATTTAGCACTTCATCCTGAGTATTCTCGCATGACAAAAGATTCTTCTTCTTTCCATCCTTTATTTTTGCCTTAACTGTTCGGTTTCTGTTGTGCTAGAAGAGATAGAGAGACATACAAAGAGGAGACATACAGGGAAGAAGTTATACCCCTAGAATGAGTGCAAAACAGCAAACATAATCTATGAAAAAAAAATCTAAAATCCATGAGCTTCATTGAACTGTGCTTTTATAAAAATTGTGGTGTCTAGACCAGCTTGAGCACACTTGAACTAATTCCACGGGGTACCTGCTATCTCCCACTAGCACAGGTACCGGGTAACTTTATCCACCGGCTTGAACAAATGAGAAGAAGTCACCTAGCGTTTTTGTCTCCCTGGGATTTGAACATGAGATGTCATGGTTTTCAACTCACTTCATTAACCACTAGGCCACACCCTTAGTTATTTTTAAAAATTCCTTTTGATAATGGGAATGAGCTTCATTGAACTATTTACGTATATTGTTCAATTATTTAATGAAGATATGTGACAGGAACTTGAAAGAAATAAAGATTTCAGTCACCAACCATGAGTGAATATCCTTAATAAGTTGATTTTAGCAGTAAGACTATTTGAGTTTCTTACTCTATTTATCAATTAAGAATCTGAATAACGTGTTATTTGTACTTCAGATTGAAACCTATAAAAAGAGTAGACTCTCATCTCTCAATTAAATAATACCATAAAAAAATCAGTCTCACTATCTGAAAGAAACTGGAATACTACTCGAACATAGAACCTTTAACTTTCCTATGTTTGTCAGATGTAAATGAGAAGAACCTATGCAGAGAGAAACTAGGAATGCATCAACTATTATACAAAAGCAAAGCATCTTCAAGCGTGCACAATTATCTATAGGAATTATGGAAATGATTTTGGATGTATACTACCTAGAGCTAGAACTATATGAAAAACAAACATATGAAAACCAAATAAGTTATAAGAAAAAATAGGATACCTCCTTGTTAGTGTGGAATGAAACGGGAAGGCCCATCTCATTCATTTGTTTGACAAGCTCCAAATCTTCCGGTGAAGAGCCAAACTCTGCCAAGACAAAAAGAGAACTGCATATTAACTACATAAAGTTCAAGATTTTTTACTCCTAATTTTCAAATATCTCCTACTGACACAAATATCAAATGTAACAGATAATCAGCAATTAGCTAATAATACAATAGAGCACTTGCCATTTAACGGGGATGCATTAACTTTGTATCCATCGGTGTTCTGCACAAAAAAATGTGCATAAAGGTTATACTGAGATGCATAATCAGTCAAGAAATTAAACAACAACCTAAAGAGAGCAGGAGAGGGTGTGTGTCTCTGTGTGTGTATATATATATGATGTCCAAAAAATCAGCATTTCGGCGTTGAAACTCGGTGGGTAATGGACATGCCCCTACCCTTTTCCACTTAAATAACGACTTGGTTCAACAGTAATGTTCCAAACTTGTGACTTGCATACATGCATACATCCAATGATATGTATGTGTCTGCATCAACTAAGGTTCAATTCCAAACTAGTTGGTACCTATCAATACACTTATCCCTTTCTTTTTCTATTCATGCCCATTTAAACTAGAACCCACGTTAAGTTATTCTTTTTTTGCTACCGCCACCACTATGTATATGATCCTACACATATATGTACACATCCATAATGATATGCATGTGCCTACATCAACTGAGCTTCAATTACAAACTACTCCCTCTATTCCAATTTAAGTGTCTTAGTTTGACTGTGTATAGAGTTTAATGGGAAAAAAAGTTTTTTGAAACTTGTGGTCCTAAATTAAAAATGTGTAATGCACTGAAATTTCCTTTAAATCTTGTGGTTTTAAACTTGACATGTAGAATGTTTGAATTGTCAACTTACTAAATACGAAAAGAGACACTCTTTTTGGCAGCTTACCCCCTTTATTTTTCTATTCAACCCCATTTAAACAAGAACCGTTAAAAAGGTTCTTTTTCTTTTCCTTCTTTTACCCCCTATTTGGATGGTTGTTTCCCATGGTTTATTATTGTATTGTTTTCTTTGATACCATGTTTGTTTTCATTACTGGTTGTAATTCCGTTGTTATAAACCATGAAAAAGCTCTATTTTTATAACCACGGATTTGGTGGGTGTTGTGTGATTACTTGTTTCATTTCCCAATTATACCCCCACCCCACTTATTTTCTAAAGTGCCTATTTTATCCTTTACATTAGTTTTATTAATATATATAAACTATTTTATAATTAAGCTTTAAGAGTATTTTAATAAACGCACATGTTATTATACAGAGTACCGTACCGTCAAACCAAACAATAAAAATATTATCAAATCACAACAAACATACCATCTATCCAAATTTTGTACTCATTAATACACTACAATATAATACGATACTGTACATAATGAAACCATCGATAACGACCATCCAAACAGGGTGTTACTACTAGCGCCACTATGCACATATACCCAGTTGAATGAAACAATCAAAAAAGGGTCAAGTAAGCTTACCGTATAATCCAACAAAATTTGCGCTTCTTTTGAATAATCTCTGTAAAAGGAATAAAATAAGCAGTTTAAAATTAATCAGTTGCCCTAATATAACTAATTTAAGACATTCAAATTAATAAGAGAGGGGAAAAGAGTAAAGAGTGGTTACGAAAGATGAACTTGAGTAAGTTTGAACAGAGAGCCCAGAGCTGCAATTGCTGAACCTCCTTCTTCTTCTTCTTCAACTTGAAGCGTTACGCATTCCATTGTTACTGATAAAAAAAATCTACTTACTGTATGAGTCAATTCAGCCAATATATATATACACCTCGATAAATGGAATTGGAACATGTAATACACTTGCGACAATCCTCATCCTAGCTACTTTTTTTTAAGGTTAGTTAGTCACAAAATACATTCATGTGCGGGCGTAAGAGTGTTAAGAGTATACTTTATTTTAAATTAAAATTTTATTTGTATGTGTAATTTTTTTTTTTATATAAATATAAAATATCACAAGTAATGAAAATCATCATTTTTTTTTAATTTTTTACATAATTTTACAAAATGAGCAAGTCATCGTTCATAATAAAATTAATAGACTTCTAAAAGACTTTTCTAAAAATTATAATATAAATTGATCAAACTTTAATTTAATAAAATAAAAAATTAAATATGAGTTATAATATAACTACTCTTTAATATAATTATCTCACATGATTGGTAAAAATAAATTTGTTATAAATATATTACTAACTTATAGATATTTTAATATTTGATATAAATAGTTGATAAATATTATTATTAAATATATTTATTAATTTATGAATATATTTTTATAAAATATAAATTTATGGGTTAACTTTTATATTTTAAAATTTTGAAATCACCATTTGGAGTTTCAAATCCTTTTTGGGATTAATAGCATGTCCAAACGCCTACAAAGACGATTCTCTTGACAAGCTTCAAAGCAAAACGTTGAATTTTGCAGGAAATATTTGGACATGGCCGCGATCAGACTCCGACCCATTTGGACAATATTTGGAAAAAGAATTCTTTTTGAAAGAAATTGAAATTATTTTCCTTGTGAATGTTAAAGATGTTTGGCTAGTTATATTCTTTATTTAAAATATAAAAGGCTCAAATATGTCACGTAAGTATAAAAAATAATGACTCATTTATATCATCAATGTTACTAAATGGCTCATCATGTTATTTTTCATTGACGTCGGTTTTACAATATGACATGTGACTCCAACGAAATTATGTTTATGGGTGGATCGGGTGTATGATCCGATTTTTTAAAATTAATTTGAGATATAAAACTGAGTTGGTTTAATTAAACATCATGAATCACAAATTGAAGACCACAAGTCATATATGATATTGTAAAATCAGTGTTAATAAAAATGTCATGAATAAGCCATTTTCGTAACTATAATGACATAAATGAGTCAAACTATTGACGAGTGACATAAATGTTAAATCTGTTTTCTTTACCAAAAAACTCATCTTATTAAAAAAATATCAAAAACTAGTTCTATAGTCAAACGTTGTTTTTTCATGGTTGTTATAGTGAGGTGTTGTTATGTATGTATATTGACATTGATGTTTAGATCTAATTTAGTTGTTATAAACAAAAATACCTAAATAATTATTTTCTTGTATTTTTATGTTATAAAAACAACATTTATGTTATAGATAAGCAAAATATAATATGAAAAATGGGAGAAAATGAAGCCTGCAGTAACATGTTAAGGAATGATTCTCTACAGAAAGGGTTTTGGTTAAACCTCTCTACTCTTGTTATTCCTCTGCAGCAGCAACTCTACAAAGTTTAAGGGGTTTTGATGTTGAAAAAAATGGCAACACATTCAGATGCAGACGCCGTTAAATCTCTCAACAAATCTCCCGGTCGCCGCCGTTTACTGTAACTTCTCTTTCTCTTCTTCTATGTCCAGCAAGAAGGAATGTAAACATATCATATTGGGACATCAACTAACAATGTTAAAGATTGCAACTTTATTTGGAATTTTAAAGTTGGAGTTGTGTTTGATTATAGTTTTTGCAAAGAATATTTTGTAATGACAGTGAAAAAAGTAAAAATAAGTTTTTAGGTGTTTTCCGAATTCCAAATAAAGATTGCAACTTTAGTAGGCGTTTGGCCACAGAAACCAAATATTTGGAATTTTGATGTTGGAGTTGAAGGTGGTTTTAGTTTTTGCAAAGAGTATTTGGTTGTACGAAGTTAATGCCCTTGAAAAAAGTGAAAACAAGGTGTATTTGAAATTTTCATGGCCAAACGTGATTTTCAAAAAAAAGAAAAAAAACAGCTGGTGTACTAAGCTCCCGCTATGCGCGGGGTCGTGAAAGGGCCGGACCATAAGGGTCTATTATACGCAGTCTTACCTCACATTTCTGCAAGAGGCTGTTTCCAAGGCTTGATTTTCAAATAAAGTGAAAAAAAAATTCCGGAAAAAAGTGAAAAATTCTCATGGCCAAATGGTCCTAATTTCCGAGGTTGTTATTACAGATCTAGGCTGCCCTTTTGGGGGGCAAAAATCAGTGTTAGTAAAAAAGGTCATGGCTTTTGTGCTTTAGGAGAAGTGAGCACTTCAAACAATGACTCGAAAAGTGGTCTGTCTAGACGACAAGTGATATGGTCTTTGGAGTTATTGTATATTGAATGCAGAAGTTTGTTATATCAAACTTTAATTTCTTTATTATAGTAGTACCGAATTTGTACCTCCTCCGTCACAATTTAAGTGTCTTAGTTTGTCTGGGCACGGACTTTAAGAAACAAAGTGATACTTTTGAGTTTTGTGGTCTTAAATTAAAGATGTGTGTAGTCTTTTAAATTTTGTGGTCTTAAACTTGACACGTAGAATGTTGGAATTAGAAAACTTACTAAATACAGAAAGAGACACACTTTGGGACAGTCCAAAAAGAAAATTAAGACATTTAAATTGGAACGGATGGAGTATATGTTTGGTATTTTTTAAATTTTCATAAATTGTGCGTGTTGCTTCAAAGAAGCATGCCTTTTAGTATTACTGGCAAAAATAAACTTCAGGCTATTGGCATGTATGTTAAACCATTTTACTCATTATAGCAAGCAGTTCAAGTAGTTATATATTCCTAGTCAACTAGTTCACTTTTGGCCCTTTGTTGATGTTTTCACATCTTACATGAATCAAGCAGCGAAAATGCTCTTTGTTTCTACGCTTTATTAGGGGTCGTTTGGTAGGATGTTTTAGAGAAAATAATACATGTATTAGCTTTGGTATTCTTAATCCCTTGTTTGGTAGTGTTTGCATTAGTTATATACCCTATTCAGGACTATTCTTATACATAGTAATCCATGGTATTAGCAATACAATGGTTATTAATACATGAATAAGCATGATTAAAGACAGAACTGCCCTTAATACACCTAATCAAACAGCGGATAAGAAATAATCACAGAATAACTAATCCCAGAATTACTAATACACCCTATTTAGTACTATTCTTATACACTTTACCAAATGACCCCTTACTGTCTTGAGGCGGCCTGAATATCTCAACTTATTTGCAGTTGCTTGTTCTTCTTCAATCATAAGATTCAGTCTCTATCAGTGTTGTCAAAGGCATGCTTTAAGCGCACTTAAGCCCTGAAGCGAGGCGCAAAACATGGTGAGCGCTTCGCCTATATTTCACTTTATCGTAATGTTTTTTTCAATTTCTATGTCCATATATTTGTTATTCATGCTTATTATTATTTGTATTGGACTAAACATATGTGTGTGTGTGTGTGTGTGTATATATATATATATTTGTATTTTTTCACCATTGCGCCTTTTTCCATTAAAGCCCACACTTTATTTGCGCTTAAAGCCCCAACTTACCTTGGAGCTTTTCTGCACTTTTCGCTTTTGATAACACTGGTCTCTATGTCATATCAAACAGTTTGACTTACAGTTGAGCCTATTAAATGTGCAATTACTGATAGCCTTTTTGCTAGTCTATGATGCAAAAAGTATGAAAAACATTAAGTGATCCCTCCGCCTAAAATTTGTACATGAGCCCTTTGTACTCACTGTTGTTGCGCCTATGATTGTCAATTGTTGCTTTTCTTTTGTGGGGATTGAATTTGTTGAGTTTTATGTATGGTGCAGTTCAAGACATTTTCGGAGCGGATTGAGGATGTTGACATTGATGTGTACAGAAATCTTGACCCTTTAAAAGCTGAGCCATCTGAAGGTTCCTCCTTCCGGGACTGCCTTACGGAATGGAGAGTACGTATTTTCATATTTTTATTTGAGAATTTCCTTAACCTTATATGTAAAAAATGTCGAATATTTTTGGGAGAATTTTTTTACAACTGTTTTTTTTCTTGTTGAATTGCATTAACTTTATATTTCAACTGCAGAGTGTCAAACTTTTTGGTTTTGTTAGAGTGACAGTTGCGAGTTTTTTTTTTTTGGAGATTTTTTATATGGGCTTGAATTTTATGTTTGTGAAGAAATGTCAGCAAAACAATTCTGTTAATGATGTATTGAGAAATGAAAAGAAGCTCTCATTTCACAAAGTTACCTAGAAAATTATGTTTTCGGATAGTGTTTACATCTTTTGTATTGAAGAAGATTCAAACAGTTCATAAGGGTTCAAGCACGATCTCTTTTCCATGAGCCTGTAAAACAAACAAGGAAATGGTTGGTTCAGAGTTTTATAAGTTTCTCCGTTGTCCAAATAGTTTTGGACCTGTGCACGTGGATTTGGTTATAGTTTCAGTGCTTTTAAACACCAGTTCAAGTACATTCAACTGTTAGACAAGTTTTAATGTAGTTCGCAAGAAGTACATGTTGGAAATTTGCCTTTGGCGGGAGATGCGTCCACTCATCTTTGATGAATTAAACACTAGTGTTCCGCATGTTGGAGACCTTGTCTCTTCGCAGATGATCTACGAAGTGAGTAGATGACCAGGGCCAAGAATCGTCAAATTTCGTTGAGAAATGAAAGAGATATTGGTCCACGAAGTAAGGTGTTTAAGACATGGAAATGTGGTGTGAGACAAATCTACCACATCGGTGGGAATAGGAAGAATTGCTCTCTATATATGTCTCAAATTGGTAAAGGGTTTGGGACCCCAAGGGGTATCTCATGTGTTTAAAGGAGGGAAGACCTAAGTGTGCTTGGGTTCAAGGCTAAGCCCACACGCGCGCCGCCGCCGCCGCCGCCGCCCGTCCGGTCCGGTTCCGGGTTCTCGGGTTCACGGGTCTGTGGGCTGTGGGTACTTTCTGATATTATCTTTTTGGATCGAGAGACTCGCCGGATGTACGCTTTGATCCCCGAAGTTTCATATGTACGCGTTTGGACCGAATTCTTTCATATGTACAGTTTGGTCCCTGAAGTTTCAATATTTACAGTTTGGTCCCCAGAGTTTCTGAGAAGGTGACGAAAGGCAGAAAGCCTACCGTTGGGACTGTTTTTTGAGGCATTAATCAGCCAAGTAATGACTGATTAACTCCTCTATTAACAGCCCATTAGTTGGGCAATTGAACAACCTCCTTCATGACCTTATTCACCTTATTCATGGCATTAAAACCTGCCATTACATCCCTCCTTTAAGGGCCATTACAGCCTTGTTTATGGCTGTTGGGCAGCCCTTCCTCATGCTATATATTGAGCCTCCTTTGGCTCAAAACAGTAGCTAGAAACAAGCTGAAAACAGACGAAAAACACACAGAAAATCAGCAAAGCAGTGGCTGAAAAATCAGCAAAACAGTGGCTGAAAAATCAGCAAAACAGTGGCTGAAAATCAGTCAAAAACAGTGACTGAAAATCAGTCAAAAACAGTGACCAAACCCTCACGTATACACAAGATATACACTATAGAGACACACTATATACATAGAGACAAAAGAGAAGAGTAAAGAGAAACTCTTCCTTCTATTCCATATCTTCAAAGAAGTCGAGTCATATTTGTTTTCTTCGCCGGGTTCAACCTATTGGCTTTGTAGCGTTGAGATTATAGTGTTGTTTTATCTTGGGAGACTATTGCCCGCTAACGTAAAAGCATATATACGGGGCAATCTTGTCTTAAGGATAGAGGGCTATCCTCGACTCAACACACAACGTTGTAACCATCCGTATTTAGTTGTCTCTTGATTTCGGATATCAAGATTCAAGACACAACAAACTTGCGGCTTCTCAACATTGGCTTTGCAAGGTGATCAAGATTCAAGACACAACACACTTGCGGCAGTTTTGAAGATTGACCATTTATTTATCCTTTCGAACATTTGTAATAGTTATTACTTCCCGTACTGCTTTATAAAGTACAATAGAGTATACCAACAATTTAAGACAAGATTGTATTGTATTACTATTAGTGTTCGAAAGATGTCGGTCAAAAGTTGTGTGACCAAATCTGGATATGGCAATGGTTTTCTTGTAGAAAGAGTGATGATGATGAACGTGTTCATGGTGTCACCGCTACCAAGACTGGTGGGAACAAGCGCTCTCGAGAGCTTGAGGATGTCAACTGGGACAAGAGGAGAAGACTGAAGATGTTATTCTATCTTGCAGCAGAAGGCCTATATCTGTCCCAGACAAAAGATCCGAATAATGGTAAGAAGGAAATTGACACTCAGTCTGATGAAGTGACTGACGTGAGCCAGAATCCGAAATAGGGATAAGTATTTTTCTTACTTGTCAAGAATAAGATTAAATGATTTCTGATTAAAAATGAATTAAAGTAAGGAGTAATATAAAAATAATTTATATTCCTTACGCTTTAAAAATCAGAAGTTTAATCTCTTCTTCTTTTTCGTTTAAAGATTGGATTTTGTAAACGACTTAAAAAGATCCGCTCTTTTAAGTGTGATGATTAAAAGTGTGTAAAGTATGTTCGCACATACGATGGAGAGAGATCCACTAACTGTGCGAAAATTGTTACCACTCTTAAGTAAGCGCCAAGAATTATCTGGGCACCAATCATAACGGAAGAAGTCTAAAAGTTAAAGACGTTGAGCTGTCACACTATTTGGCCAGAAGATCCTTCATAGGATGATGTTGGACACTCAGTCATACAAAGCCTCTGGGCGACTGGAGTGGGTCAAAATTCCTTTGATATGATGATATTGGACACTCAGTCATACAAAGCCTCCGGGCGGCGGAGTGGTGCCGAATTCATTTCATAGGAAAAGTAATGGACACCTAGTGTGGTGGGCCGAGTTTCCGTGTCTTAAATGATCCGAAGGCCTAAAGAAAGGCGAGAAAGAAATTGCACACTCAGTCTGCAAAGCAACTGCAGTGGGCCAGAGTATCCAGATCACATATGATCCGGTTACGCCATAACCACGAGCAAGAGGTTGTTTATGTGAAGCAATGCCACCTCTAAAGTAGAAGGGGTTGGAGAGGTTGTCCTCAATAGGACTTCAGAGAATGGGATCACTCTAAGATGAGGTGATACATGTCCCAAACTTGGTTTAAGGGACGCTGTTGGTCAAGCTGGTTTGAGACTAGTCCAACAGGTCTGTAATAACTAAGAATGGTACAGTATGTCTGTAGCCAAATGAATGATATATTTGTAATCCGTGCATCTATGCCATCATAGATTAAAACACGTTAAATAACAAGTCATTCAAAAGCTAACGATGTTGAGATTGTTGCCTTCTGTCGACATAAACCCTCAAAATGAATGTGAGGTAGGCGAAGAGGCAAAATCACCTTTCCAAATTCCGTCAAAGGAATAGCGAAAGAAGCACCGCTCCTCTAGAACTTAGTCACACCTTTATGGGTGATTTGAAGTCTATACAAAATAGAGGGGGGAGACAAGTACGTTGTGACCTATTGATGATGGTACAACATATTGTATCCTTTGTTTGTTGAAAAGCAAAGATGAAGTTGTTGAAGCGGATAAGCACTACAAAGCAGAAGTTGGAAATCAATTAAGCCTATGGATTGCGAAATTCGTAGTGATAGAGGGGGAGAATGTGAAGCATCGTTCATTAAACGACTGTTCATTTCTCACTTCAGTCTAACGGTGTTAGCCAAGCGCAAAGTCGTACGCCCAAATTATGTGGGTGGCTTGGTAAAAGTTGAAATACTGAAACAGGTCAAGTTGTACCTAAGACTGTAGATTGCATATCCACTGGATCTGCAAATAACAATAGTGTTGATCGCCTCTTGGTGTCAAAGAATGCTGAATTCTTTGAAGATAGCTTTCCTTGAAAAAGGAAAAAGGAGTAATTGCTCAAGGTTAACAAGAACCCGCGAGGGCTCGATTGTCCGGAACTAGACGTTCCGTATCTACGAGACTCGAAAGTTGTTGGCTATCCTAACTTAATAATCCGGATCTGAACTCGGGGATTCTAGATGTTGAACCGAGACGGAGCAAAGAAGGGGAACAAAGACTTGTTCCAGTCCTTCTAGCTTGTATGGTTAAGAATGAACCATGGACAATTAACAAATAATTGTCATCTCCAAAAGCGCTGCTTTGGAAAGAAGCTAAAGAAAGAAATAGATTCTATCATATAGAACCATACTTGCGTAATGGTTGATCTTCCTCCGGAAAAGAACCTTTGGGTTGTAAAATGTGCTCCTTGTGAGTAGCTTCACATCCGGGGCCATTGTAGTCTTACATGGCATGGATGTTGAAACAACCTTCCCAACCGGAGAGTTGGAAGAAGAGGATCAGAGTTGGTTTGCTGGACTGTTGGGCTTCTTCCTGAACTTTCATTTTGGTCCCTGAAATGTTTACATTTTGGTCCTGAAAGTCTCGGATAAAACAAACAATGAATCGACCACGAAACATTGACTCGAAGTTAGAAAGCCAACAGTTGGAGAATCAACGATCTGAAAGTAAAAGTCATATTGAAACAAAGTCTCGATATGAAAGATATGGGTATCACGAGATGACATCTTAGGAATTGGATTTCTAAGACATCTAACGGATCGATCGATAGTTGACGGTCTCGTTGAAGCCACCAATGGATATGAATCATAGAACGATTGGAATCATGGTGCACCCATAGACAAGGAGCGATATGCACAGTCATGTGTAGTTCAATGTATTGTACACACTACAACCGACCTGGTATCGTCCTACAAAGCGAATCGTTGAACTAAGGTTCACCGATGATTTCAATACATGATCAATAGAAAGGCGTTAAGTCGGATATGGCGATATCTGAATTATTTGCTTATCTACGATTATAGTATTCTGGATGTCCAAATGTTCGGAGAGAACACAATGATGCAACCGGACATCGATCCGAAGAACACCAAAGCCACAAGTAAATGTGTATGGTGGTTCTTGGAAAATCCTCTAAGAAAACTTGCATCGGCCGATTCATGATGGAATCGGAGTTTATCGCTTTATACAAAGCATGAAAGAAGTTGAGTAACTTCACGGCTCCTTAGAGGACGTCCCTTATTGGGAGAAACCCGTGCCTTCGCGCTTCTACACCGTGGCTAGCCGGTCGGCTTCAGGAAGGACACGGATGACGGCGTCTGGACATATCTGTCAGGATCTGTCAGGAGACATAAGACCGTATGACAGTTGATCATCACGGGTGTCACTACCTTATTTACTAACTAACGGATTACCCGAAGATCAAGTGTTCTGCACTGTCTAGGGAATGGGTGAAAACCCAAACAATACGAATCTTTGCGGTGGTAACCCAACCATACTGATTGGAGATCCCAAGAATGTGGTTCGATGGGAAAACTAAGCGGCAAAAGGTTCATTGAGCGCTTTGGTGGAAGCAAGAAGCACTTCGGATGATGATTTCTGTACGGAAACATGAATCCAAAGCTGTTCCCGCGATAGACATAAAAGTGCTACCTGCATGGGGAGTAAAGGTTAAGCTTCCAAACCTTTAATGATCCTCAAACGGTTGAGGTTAAGGTTGGGAAAACTTTTAATTATTCATAACACTTGTGAAGTGGGGTATAGCAGGATACCTTGTAGGAGATCACCTATTTAAGTGCGAGGATGGCCGCCTCAAATGAACGCACTTAAGAATCCAAGTGTGTCCATGGCCACAACGGACAGAAACGTAAGAAGGAAAATGAATAAGAAGAATTATTGTGTTGGTATCATTGTCTTGGCTTACACTAAACACTGACGGTTCAAGACATCACGTTCACCGCGCAGTAAGTAAGTCCGATGGTATTCAACTAAGGAAGGTTCAAAGCGAAAGCTACCGCTCCTGATGCAATATCTTTTCGCTGAAAGATTGCTGAAATGTAGGCACCTTGTGCGTGCGCCACAATCTCTTTTCATAGGGGATTGTTGGAAATTTGCCTTTGGCGGGGAGATGCGTCCACCCATCTTTGATGAATTAAACACTAGTGTTCCGCATGTTGGAGACCTTGTCTCTTCGCACATGCATGATCTACGAAGTGAGTAGATGACCGTAGGGCCAAGAATCGTCAAATTTCGTTGAGAAATGAAAGAGATATTGGTCCACGAAGTAAGGTGTTTAAGACATGGAAATGTGGTGTGGGACAAATCTACCACATCGGTGGGAATATGAAGAATTGCTCTCTATATATGTCTCAAATTGGTAAAGGGTTTGGGACCCCAAGGGGTATCTCATGTGTTTAAAGGAGGGAAGACCTAGGTGTGCTTGGGTTCAAGGCTAAGCCCACACGCGCGCCGCCGCCGCCGCCGCCCGTCCGGTCCGGTTCTCGGGTTCTCGGGTTCTCGGGTTCTCGGGTCGTGGGCCGTGGGGTGGGGACTTTCTGGGGACTTTCGATATTATCTTTTTGGACCAGAGAACTCTGCCAGATGTACAGTTTGATCCCTGAAGTTTCATATGTACAGTTTGGACCAGAATTCTTTCATATGTACAGTTTGGTCCCTGAAGTTTCAATATTTACAGTTTGGTCCCCAGAGTTTCTGGGAAGGTGACGGAAGGCAGAAAGCCTACCGTTGGGACTGTTTTTTGAGGCATTAATCAGCCATTACTTGGCTGATTAACTCCTCTATTAACAGCCCATTAGTTGGGCAATTGAACAACCTCCTTCATGACCTTATTCACCTCATTCATGGCATTAAAACCTGCCATTACAGCCCTCCTTTAAGGGCCATTACAGCCTTGTTTGTGGCTGTTGGGCAGCCCCTCCTCATGCTATATATTGAGCCTCCTTTGGCTCAAAACAGTAGCTAGAAACAAGCTGAAAACAGACGAAAAACACACAGAAAATCAGCAAAACAGTGGCTGAAAAATCAGCAAAACAGTGGCTGAAAAATCAGCAAAACAGTGGCTGAAAAATCAGCAAAACAGTGGCTGAAAATCAGTCAAAAACAGTGACCAAACCCTCACGTATACACAAGATATACACTATAGAGACACACTATATACACAGAGACAAAAGAGAAGAGTAAAGAGAAACTCTTCCTTCCTATTCCATATCTTCAGCAAGTCGAGTCATATTTGTTTTCTTCGCCAGGCTCAACCTATTGGCTTTGTAGCGTTGAGATTATAGTGTTGTTTTATCTTGGGAGACTATTGCTCGTTAACGTAAAAGCATATATACGAGGCAATCTTGTCTTAAGGATAGAGGGCTATCCTCGACTCAACACACAACGTTGTAACCATCCAGATTTAGTTGTCTCTTGATTTCAGGATATCAAGATTCAAGACACAACAAACTTGCGGCAGTTCTCAACATTGGCTTTGCAAGGTGATCAAGATTCAAGACACAACACACTTGCGGCAGTTTTGAAGATTGACCATTTATTTATCCTTTCGAACATTTGTAATAGTTATTACTTCCCGTACTGCTTTATAAAGTACAATAGAGTATACCAACAGTACACATAGGCATCACACCACGTTCTACACAGATATGTCTAAGCAAATGAAGAGTTCATGCAATATAGCTTCTGACTGCTTTGTCATTTGATTTTGAAGTTGGGTTTCACTACTTCTGATTGTGCTTTTCCCACTTCTTATGGATGTTTTTTCTTTCTTTTTTGGATTTCCACTAATTCTCTTTTTCTTCTCTGGACAAAATAACAGGAATTAAACACTGCAGAGGATTTTATTTCATTTTACGAGGAAATATTTCCCTTGGTACAGACGCTACTGCAAATTATACTGCAGAAGGAACTGATAGTCGCAAAACTTCTTTCAAGATTGCACATGAAAGGGAGACTATCCATTGAGCCAATCCTCGGGTATTTCGCGAACTTACTGGGTTCTCTTAAGGATGATTCACTTGGTTTTTGCTTTTGTTTTTCTTATGAACAGTACACCTTTTTTCTCTTTAGTTTTGGAAGTTGACCACCTCTTATACAAAATACTAAAAGTAGATTCTTACTGACCAAATTAAGAACTTTTATGAACAGGGAAACTTATTCAGGTTCCTTGATTTCTTCCCATGTGAGTATAACCCCTTTGCTAGTGGTAAGAGCGCGGAGCATGATGTGTGGGTTAGGCTCACGTCACGGGTTCGAACCCTGCCACAAACAAAAACCTAGTATTTAAGTGGTGTAGTTATCTACCAAGTTTCAAATTATGCGCTACAGGCCTCGGAGATTTCTCGGTTATAAAAATTTAAAAAGAAAGAAGAAAAATATTACTCTTTTGATTGCTTTGGAAGTGTAAATGTCACTTCGTTATCTGCTTCAGAATTATGTTAGGCTCTCAAAGCTCCTAAAAAGTTCCTAGAACTGTAAATTTTCATTCATCAATCTCCAGAAGCTAACTGCTAAACATGATCTTCTTCGGCAGACTAGGAATATTGGATTTTTTCTAGCTTTAGAATTGAAAAAGGTTCTCTTATGATTTTTGCTATTGCTTTGCTATATGTTATTGTTCCCACCATTTTTTCATAGAGCGCCAGAGATGAAGTGCTTAACTGATTCTTTTTCCTCTTTATCATCAAGTCCCGTTATTGATGAGCTATAGTTTTCTGTAGGTTGATTGCAGCCCTATCTAGAGATCTGCTGGAGGACTTCTTACCGTGAGTGCTGCTTCTGTCTGATTTTCTTGTTCCTTCATTCCGATGAACATCGTGGGAACTGGGGATTGTTTAGCACCTTGCTTATAGTTTCGCAGCAGTAAAATTTGGAAATAGTATCGTCATTTCTGGGAAGAATTCCCTAATATTGTTGCCCCTGCTGTCAGCTTTTCTTTCTTAACTGGTTGTAAATTGATACATTTCATTGGCTTCTGCTCGTTACTATGTTCCCCTGTGCTTCATCTTTCTAATTCGATGATGTCGGGATATATGAGCTTGAAGACGTTAAGTATCTGTGGGTGTGTGCCAATCAACTCTGTCCTAGTACTTGTACAAGTTCGGGCGTAAAGAACACCTTACCCATATCTTTATTCCACTATGGTCTACTTCTTCTGTAAGTTTGTGCATGCAGAACAGTTTTTAGTTGTTCCTTTAAAAAATTCTACTCATATTTTTGTTGCCAGCTTTCTCCAGAGGATTGCTGACTCTTTGGCGTGCCTTCATTTTACTCCTTTAGGCTTCAACCAATGTCTATTCTATTCCAAAGTCATAAATGAGCAAAGCGTCCGCTTGGGCAGCTCAATTAGTTATCAAGAGGGATATTTGGAAAATAAATGAGCAAAGCAACATGTAAAATGAATCCATTTCATTAAATACACTATGGTGATGCAAAAGAGAAATTATTTAACAAGTTTCCCAACCAGCTCTTATTTTCTATTAGAAAGACTTTGAGATGAAAAAGAAGAAAATCTCGCAAACAACTTGTTGAGGTTTCCCCTTAATTTCTAGGCAAGTTGTACGAAGAAACCCAAAAGTAATTTTCTAGAACGACTCACAAACTGTGAACTATGTTGCATCCATTTATACTACCGTTTCATTAAGCTCTTGTTTAATTTTATTCGATTTAATTTGCGGATATTGTTTCAATTTTTAATGGCCTGAAATTTATAATCTTTGTTATATTTCAAATAATGAAAAAAAAAGAATCTAATTTACCACAACAACAATATACCGGATATATTTGCACAAGTGGAGTTTGCGAAGATGGGGTGTACGCATACCTTATTCCTACCTTTGTGTGGGTAGAAGGTTACTTCGATAGTCTCGACTCAAGAAATTACTAAATTAAAAGAAGAAACCCCACAAACAACTTCTTGAGGTTTCCACTTAATTTCTACAAGGTAAGTTGTATGAAGAAAACCAAAAGTAATTTCCTAGAACGACTCACAAATCGTGAACTATACTGCATGCATTTATACTACTGTTTCAGTAAGTTCTTGTCTAATTTTATTCAATTGAATTTGTGGATATTCTTTCAATTCGTAGAGGCCAAAATTTACTAATTTACTATAACAATAATAACATATCCGATATCAGAGCTGGCTGGAGGGTAAAGCATGTGAGTCAATTGCTTTAGGCCCCACATTGTTTTGGCCCCCAAATTTTGCTAATTATATTTGACTTGAGTTGAAAAAATGAAACTTATATCTGGTCTCTTAATGGTGGAAAGCAAAACTCCACTTTCAAAAATGCAGTATATGACTTTAATTAATAGTTAAGTTAAATTTAGTGTTAAGAGTTCCACATCGGATATGAAATAAAAACATGAACTCTTTATATGGATTTAGATAATTTTACCTTATAAGCTAGCTTTTGAAGTTGAGTTAGGCCAAGATCCATTTTTTATCCTTAGAAACTGAAAAAGAATCCTAAACTCTAATCTTGCATGTGAATGTAAATAACCCATAGGTCATCTATTCCGACAACTTTGCTTCGTTTCAAGTTTCTCTGTATAGTGTATTATATTTCTATTTCCTTTTTCTTAATATCTCTAGGAGTTTTAAAATTTTGGTTAAAATAATAACTAAAAATATTACTGCATAAAGTATAGATTGCGCGCTAGAAACATTGCAACAAGTATATGGAAGTTGCGAAAAGATTTCGTTTTTTGAACCAAGTTTTATTATTTCATATGTATATCTTGGCCTTTTAGCTGTTTACTACTATATAATTTAAGTATGTCAACTAGAAATGATAAGTGTGATTACTAAAAGACTTGATACTTTTCCAAATGATTATATTGTTTATAAAATTATGTTAACAGTTCTCGTAACAATTGCATCAACTACCGAAAAGAAGTTTGTAAAATTAAAGTTTGACAAATTTTAATTTAGATCAACAATATTTCAAGAGAGATTAAATGGCTAGCTTGACGATATTATCAATCGAGAAAGAATTATTTCAAGACTTTATTACAAAAAAGTATTAGTAATAAAGTTGTATCTCAAAATATATATGATGTTTCTTTTAGAAAAACTCAAGGCCTCTCTTTAACGTTTCACTTTAGGAGGACAAAGTTGTTGAGCCTCCGTGCTCGGTATATCCCCACAACTAAAGTTTAGGAGGTTAGGATATACGTAAATCTTACACCTATCTTTGTGGGGGCAAAAGATTGTTTTGATAGACTCTCAGCTCAAGAAATTATTAAACTATCGTCTCAATTTATGCAATACTGCTTGATTGGTCATGAAATTTAAGAAAGAATGAGGATTTTTGAAACTTGTGGCCTGAACCAAGTCTTACACATATGTGTTATTATAAATCATCTCATAAGCGTGAAAATGAGAATTTTAAGGTTAAATTATTTTTAAAGAATTAATGGTCAAAAACATACTGTAGACATAAAAAATTTGTGGGACTCTACTAGACAAGTTCAATCCATCTTCAAATTCAAAGAGATTTCTTGAGGCTACTCTATCCTAAACCTTAGCTTACGCCTATATAAAGGGACACATATTCCCTTGAAGAGGCATCTCGAAAGTTCCATAAACTCATGGAATAATCACAAAGAGATCAAGATGTGGTAGGACTTTTCTTGACAATCAAATATTTTAAGAAGATCCACAAAATCCTTTCATAGAGATAAATCCCAATGAGGCCTATATCATCTTAGTTCGAGAAACACGCTACTAACGGCCCTCGAATCATGGACTGCATATCTGGATCGGATCGAGAGAGCCAAAGGTGATAGAGACTTGATTGGAACTTGCCTTATCATCGTCGAGCATAATCTTCTTTTCATTTGCCAATTGCATAACTTTATCCTCGAAGACAAAGCATTTCTCAAGAGGGTGACCCACGAGTCGATGATACTTGCAATAGTTGGGGTCATTTGTTCTTCCAGCTTCATCAGGCCGCTTCATCTCTGGTAACTCAATGAGTTTCAGCTGAAGTAGTTCATCAAAAATTTCAGGAACATCGGAATCCAGAAAGGGGTATTCTCTTCCTTGCATCTCCTTCAAGGTCGCTTTTCGGCTTGTGTTGCCTTGATAGGAAGTTGCTTTCATACTCTGTTTCTTGCTCACCTTCGTAGTAAACTTTACATGCGAGACATTGACGTTCATGGATTCTTTATTGTCATTCTTGGGCACAAACTTGCTCCACCTCTTGGTTTCTTGCTTGTCCTTTTCTTTGTGCGGATCGTAATCACTTTTTCGCGAGTTTCGTACCTCAACTATGCATTATTCCATTTAACTATCTAAACTATCACTCTCTTTTTATTAAAACACACATCTATGTTGAGTTGTCCTCCACAACCTATTGTCGATTGGAAAAAAATATTTGGTCAACTCAAAAAAGACTTTGAAATGCAAACGAAGAGTCCCCACAAACAACTTTTTGAGATTTCCACTTAATAATTTCTATCTAGGCAAGTTCTAGGAAAAAACCAAAATTACAACCGTGTATGCATTTAATTGACTTGACCCAGCAAGAATTAAGTTTCCCACCAGAAACCATAAAAGTTGTGCATATATATATCTACAGCTCTGAATTACACTAAAAATCATCCCTTCATTCTTGCATCTGATTCATCCATGGATAAGGTAAGGTTCGATTGAAAACTAAACACCTAGTTTTTCTCACCTGGGGTTCCCTCAGATTCCAATGTCCCTCAAGTTCTATTATGTTTGAGTTATTATTTAGGAGGTGGATCAGGGCGGGTTGCGGGTTAAAATAAGGGAGTGGGTAACTTTAGTGAAATTGGGTTATTTGGGAGATTCCGTTTGATTAGGGTATTTTTAAAAAATTTACTATGGGAGGGTACATTTGACCCTAACTTGTAACGGAGGGTAAAATAACTAATTAATTAAAGTATGAGTGTATTTTTGACCCTTTTCCCTTGTATATACATTTAATTATGATTTATTAATGTATATTTTTACTTTATTAAATTATATAATTATGATAAATTGAATTGGTTAGGTGTAAACACTAAACACTAGACATGATGAGCAAATATTTAGCGTGCAATACTTGTTATCATTGGTATCAGACTATCAGTTAACGTTAAACAAAAAGAATTGCTAATTAGCACTTGAATTTACTTGCTTATTCCAAAATTACATCCACAGATGCGCAACTTGCTATTTGTAGGTGGTGTTATATGTCGTTATCCAATTCATTATGATCCTATAAGTCCCAATTAAGTGTACAAGTCAAGATGACCCCTTGAATAGAGCATTAACCTACTTTTTACCTATTGCCTTTTTTCCAAAGTCAATTATTATTGCACCGTTAGACAAGCCCTCAGCCTTGGGTGTTAGGCGTGTTTAAGACGCAGTTGAGCGTTTAAGGCGTAAGTCTCACAAGAACTAAGCCCCGCACGTGAGCCCTGAGACATTTTGCCAATTGTCAGGCCCCGAGGCGAGCCCGGGACGAGTCCTGAAAATACCTTTTAAAACACTGGTACCAATATCCCTTAGTTTCAATTTCCATTGTTAAGGTTTATCCATTTTCATCAAAGAATTAATAGTGATTCTCCACTTATCTAAATATAAAATAAATTGAACTATACATCTCACCAATTGAACAAATCCTTCTTGTCTCTAATTAATTAAGTTGCAAATACAAACAATATTTAAGATGACGTTTTCTTGTAGTGCTTTGTTGCACTTGAATTTCTGTGACATTATTTACAACTACATCATTAGTAATGCTTTAAATGAAAAGCTTCTAGACCTACAACTGGATTACAAGAGCTGCATTTTAGTTTGAGTTGTGAATATGTTCCACCCACAAAAATAGTAGTTTGGACTCGAATTATACATTAAATAGGATTATTTTACGACAAATTTATATTTAGTTAGTATCATTTACACTAAAATTGTGAGATGAGCTATTAATACGCTCGTTTGGAACGAGGAATAAAGAATAACTAATCCCGGTATTAAATTGTAGATGTGTTTATCTTATGTTTGGTTGGAATAAAGTAATGATATAACTAATTACCAGGATTAGTAATCCCGAAATTGTAATGTTATTTTATCCCTATGGAAGAGTGGAATAACTAATCCGAGGATAACTTATCTCATGATTAATTATTATGAAATAACTTATTTTCAACCAAACGAACAGAAACCACAAACCAATCATTATCCGCAAATGCTACTAGTTTTGAGTTGAGATAATTTCATTAACGATAGTAAGAGAGGAAAAAAGGGTCAAAATTTTAAATATGTTCTCTGTTATTAGTTGACCACATCGCAGCCCTAGGTGCTAATCAAAGTGTTTAAATGCTAATTATATCCAACTAATTAAATAAGGACATATGTGCTTTACTTTTGTAAGGACAAGGGGGCACCTAATATCAACTATTAGTGGAAGGCATATTTAATTTAAACTATTTCGTACGTGTAGGGCTATATTTCAACATTTTCATCTATAATATTTGATTTGATTAGAAGTGGAACTAGAATTTAAACTTTATGAGTTTTAGATTTGTGACACCGTATCAAATGCTAGTAATTAATTTTATATATACCAAGTGATTCTTTTAACACAAATACATAATTAAATCAAAGCTATTAAGATATGCCGAATTCACATGTTATATACTCGTGTATTTGACCTGGGAATATCGGGGGTAAATTTCGACATTTTCCCTATAATATTTGACTCGAGAATACTGGAATTTGTCCAATTGGCAGCCATTAATTATTGAATTTTGTCACATGTCGACAAAAGAGAAAAGGAAAATGAATGGGAAATAGTCATAATGTTGGAAATTTGCCTTTGGCGGGAGTTGCGACCGACCAACTTTAACGGCTTAAACACTAGTGTAACGTATGTTGGAGAATCCGGTTCTTCACACATGCATGATCTACTAAGTACGTAGATAACCGTAGGGCCAAGAATCGTCAAATTTCATTGAGAAATGAAAGAGATATTGGTTCACGAAGTAAGGTGTTTGAAGCATGGAAAGTGTGGTATTGTGTGTAATTCTCCCTCATCGGTAGAGGAAGAAAGAATTGTTGTGTATATAAGATTCGAAATTGGTTAGGGGTTTGGGACCCCAAGGGGTATCCCATGTGTTTAAAGGAGGGAGGACCTAGATGTGCTTCGGTTCGAGGAAGGACCACACGCGCGCCGCCGCCCGCCCGTCCGGTTCCGAGTTCCGGGTCACGGGGTCACGGGGTCACGGGCTGTGGGTCTTCGATATTATCTTTTTGGGCCGAAAACTTTGCCGTGAAGTACGCTTTGGCCCCGGAATTCTTTCGATGTGCGGTTTGGTCCCCGAAGTTTCAAGATGTGCGGTTGGTCCCCGAAGTTTCAAGATGTACAGCTTTGGTCCCCGAAGTTTCCGAAAATCAGAATTTCGACGGTCGAAAACAGAAATGCCAAGCACTCAATTCAGCCATTTATTTTGGCTGAATTACTCCTCCTATAATGGCCAAAACAGGTTGGTCTTTCACCATTTATGTTGGTGACTTTACTACCTCCATAATGGCCATTATTTGGCTATTATGGAGGTAGTTTTCAGCCCCTCCCTCACCTATATAAACACACCCTTACACCATTGTTGAGCACTACAAAGAGCAGAAAAATAACGAGTTCATAAAGCTCACGAAAATACACAACAAAAACAGCTTTCTTCCTACAACTTCCAAGCATCATTTCGTTACTCAATATTCTTCACGGTAGCTCTTGAGTTTCCTTTGCTCAAGGGTTCCATTGCTTTGTTTTATCTTGGGAGACAAATTGTCCAGACGTATAAAGGATACATACGGGGCAATATTGTCTTAAGGACAAAGTGCCACACTCGACTCAGCAAAACCAGTTTCCATTTTTTCGTTTTCAACAAAATTGTAATTTCAGTTTTGTGGTTATCTTGTAATTTTCAGATTACTAGTTGAACTATTGAATCTTTGTTTATCCTTTCGAATACTTGTAATAGTTATATACTTCCCGTACTGCTTTATAAAGTACCATAGAGCAAAATCTCCCAACAACTTAAGACAATCCTTGTATTGTATTACTATTAGTATTCGAAAGATGTCGGTCAAAAATTGTGTGACCAAATCTGGATATGGAAATGGTTTTCTGGTAGAAGAGAGTGACGATGATGAACGTGTTCATGGTGTCACCGCTACCAAGACTGGTGGGAAGAAGCGCTCTCGAGAGCCTGAGGATGTCAACTGGGACAAGAGGAGAAGGCGAAGATGCTATTCTATCTTATAGCGAAGGCCTATATCTGTCCCGGACAAAGGATCCGAATAATGGTGAGAAGGAAATGGACACTCGGTCGATGAAGTGATCGAAGTGAGCCGTAATCCGAAATTGGGATAAGTAGTTTTTCTTACTTGTCAAGAATAAAGATTAAATTATGTCGATTAAAAATGGATTAAAGTAAGGAGGAATATGAAAATAATTTATATTCCTTATGCTTTAACAAATCAGAAGTTTAATCTCATCTTCTTTTCCGTTTAAAGATTGGATTTTGTAAACGACTTAAGAAGATCCGTTCTTTTAAGTGTAATTACTAAAGTGTGTAAAGTATGTTCGCACATACGAGGGAGTAAGATCCACCGACTGTGCGAAAACTGTTACCACTCTTAAGTAAGCGCCAAGAATTATCTGGGCACCAATCATAACGGAAGAAGACTAAAAGCTAAAGACGTTGAGCCTGTCATACTATTTGGCAGAAGATCCTTCATAGGATGATATTGGACACTCAATCACATAAAGCCTCCGGCGACAGCGGAGTGGGCCAAAATTCCTTTGATAGGGTGATATTGGACACTCAGTCATACAAAGCTTCCGGGCGACTGGAGTGGGCCAAAATTCCTTTGATATGATGATATTGGACACTCAGTCATATAAAGCCTCCGGGCGACTGGAGTGGTGCCAAAAATTCATTTCATAGGAAAAATAATGGACACCTAGTAAGGTGGGCCACGCTTTCCGTGTCTTAAATGATCTGAAGGCCTAAAGAAAAGGCAGTAAAGAAATTGGACACTCAGTCTGCCAAAGCAACTGGAGTAGGCCAGAGTATCGAGATCACATATGATCCGGTTACGCCCTAACCACGGGCAAGAGGTTGTTCATGTGAAGCAACGCCACCTCTAAAGTAGAAGGGGCTGGAGAGGTTGTCCTCAATAGGACTTCAAGGAATGAGATCACTCTAAAAGAGGTGATACATATTCCTAACTTGGTTAAAGGACGTTGTTGGTCAAATCTGATTTGAGACTAGTCCAACAGGTCTGTAATAACTAAGAATGGTACAGTATGTCTGTAGCCAAATGAATGATATATTTGTAATCCGTGCATCTATGCCATCATAGATTAAGACACGTTAAATAGCAAGTCATTCAAAAGCTAACGATGTTGAGATTGTTGCCTACCGTCGAAATAAACCCTCAAAATAAATGTGAGGTAGATGAAGAGGCAGAATCACCTTTCCAAATTCCGTCAAGGGAATAGCGAAAGAAGCACCGCTCCTCTAGAACTTAGTCACACCTAATTGGGTGATTTGAAGTTTATACAAAATAGAGGGGGAGACAAGTACGTTGTGATCTTCATTGATGATGGTACAACGTATGGAATCCTTTGTTTGTTGAAAAGCAAAGATGAAGTTGTTGAAGCGGATAAGCGCTACAAAGTCGAAGTTGAAAATCAACTATGCCTATGGATTGCAAAATTCGTAGCAATAGAGGGGGAGAATTTGAAGCATCGTTTATTAAACGATTTCACTACTCACCTCGCCCTAACGGTGTTAGCCAAGCGCAAAGCCGTACTCCCAAATTATGTGGGGCAAGGCGATCCTTACCGCTAATGCGATTCTCAACGAACTCCGCATAAGGATAATGATAGCCCTCCGTGTGAGACATGGAAAGGATCTCACATACAAATGTTGTGATGTGGGGTGGTTTCATACCTAAGATCGTAGATTGCATATCCACCGGATCCGCAAATAACGATAGTTTTTATCGCCTCTTGGCGTCAAAGAATGCTTTGAATTCTTTGGAGATAACTTTCCTTGAAAAAGGAAAAAGAGTAATTGCTCAAGGTTAACAAGAACCCGCGAGGGCTCGATTGTCCGGAACTAGACGTTCCGTATCTTCATGACTCGAAAGTTGTTGTCTATCCGGAACTTAATATTCCGGATCTGCGTAACTCGTGGATTCTAGATGTTGAACCAAGACGGAGCAAAGAGGGGACAAAGACTTGTTCCAATCCTTCTAGCTTGTATGGTTGAGAACGAACCATGGACAATTAACAAATAATTGTTATCTCCAAAAGCGCTGCTTTGGAAAGAAGCTAAAGGGAGAAATAGATTCCATATATAGAACCATAAGTGTGTAATAGTTAATCTTCCTCCGGGAAAAGAACCTTTGGGTTGTAAAAAGTGCTCCCCTGTGAGTAGCTTCACATCCAGGGCCATTGTAATCTTACATGGCATGGGTGTTGAAACAGCCTTCCAAATCGGAGAGTTGGAAGAAGAGGATCAGAATTGGTTTGCTGAACTGTTGGGCTTCTTCCCGAACTTTCATTTTGGTCCCCGAAATGTTAACATTTTGGTCCCGAAAGTCTCGGATAAAACGAAACAATGAATCGATCACGAAACATTGACTCGAAGTTAGAAAGACAACAGTTGGAAAACCAACGGTCTTAGAGTAAAAATCATATTGAAACAAAGTCTCGATATGAAAGATATGAGTATCACGAGATGACATCTTAGGAATTGGATTTCTAAGACATCTAACGGATCGGTCGATAGTTGACGGTCTCGTTGAAGCCACCAATAGATATGAATCATAGAACCGATTGGAATCATGGTGCACCCATAGACAAGGAGCGATATGCTCGGGTCACGTGTAGTTCAATGTATTGTACACACTACAACCGACTTCGGTATCGTCCAACAAACAGATCGCTTGAACTAAGGTTCACCGATGATCTTAATGCATGATCAATAGAAGGCGTTAAGTCGGATATGACGATATCCGAATTATTCGCTTATCTACGGATTATAGTATTCGGATGTCCAGCGGTTCGAGGGAACACAAGTGATGCAAACCGGACATCGGATCCGAAGAACACCAAAGTCACAAGTAAATGTGTATGGTGGGTCTTGGAAAATCCTCTAAGCAAACTTGCATCGACCGATTCATGATGGTATCGGAGTTTATCGCTTTATACAAAGCATGAAAGAAGTTGAGTAACTTCACGACTCATTAGAGGACGTCCCTTATTGGGAGAAACCCGTGCCTTCAGCAGCTTCTACACGTGGCTAGCCGGTCGGCTTTAGGAAGGACACGGATGACGGCGTCTGGACATATCACGGGATCTGTCGGAGACATAAGACCGTATGGCGCTGATCATCACGGGTGTCACTTCCTTGTTTACAAACTAAGGGACTACCCGGAGATCAAGTGTTCTCGCTGTTTGGGGAATGGGCTTAAAACCCAAAATATACGAACCAATACAAAATGTGGAAACCCAACCTTACGAACCTGGAGATCCCGGTAATTTGGTTCAATGGGAAAACTAAGTTGTAAAGGTTCAGTTGATCGCTTCGGTCGAAGCATGAGCACTTCGGATAGTGATTTCGAAAAGAAACACCAAATCCAAAGCCGTTCCCGCGATAGACCTTAAGTGCTATCTGCAGTATGGGTAAAGGTTAAGTTTTCAAAACTCGTAATGATCCTCAACAGCCGAGGTTAGGTCTTTGGGAAATTTTTAATGGTTCCTAACACTTGTGAAGTGGGGTATAGCAGGATACCTTGTAGGAGACCACCTATTTAAGTGCGAGGACGGGCCGCCTCAAATTGAACGCACTTAAGAATCCAAGACGTTGTCCATGGCCAAAACGGACAAAACATTACGAAGAAGAGAGTAAGGGAATTTGTTGTGTTGGTACCGTTGTCTTGGCTTACACTAAACACCGACGGTTCAAGACATCACGTTCACCGCGCGTAAGTAAGTCCGATGGTATTCAACTATGGAAGGTTCAAAGCCGAGGCTACCTCTCCTTATGCAACATCGGTCCGCCGTGAAATATTGCTTTGAAATGAAAAGACACCATGTGAGTGCGCCAAAATCTCTTTCAAGAGGGGATTGTTGGAAATTTGCCTTTGGCGGGAGTTGCGACCGACCAACTTTAACGCTTAAACACTAGTGTAACGTATGTTGGAGAATCCGGTTCTTCACACATGCATGATCTACTAAGTACGTAGATAACCGTAGGGCCAAGAATCGTCAAATTTCATTGAGAAATGAAAGAGATATTGGTTCACGAAGTAAGGTGTTTGAAGCATGGAAAGTGTGGTATTGTGTGTAATTCTCCCTCATCGGTAGAGGAAGAAAGAATTGTTGTGTATATAAGATTCGAAATTGGTTAGGGGTTTGGGACCCCAAGGGGGTATCCCATGTGTTTAAAGGAGGAGGACCTAGACGTGCTTCGGTTCGAGGAAGGACCACACGCGCGCCGCCGCCGCCCGCCCGTCCCGTCCGGTCCGGTTCCGAGTTCCGGTTCCGGTTCCGGTTCGGTTCGGTTCCGGTTCCGGGTCACGGTCACGGTCACGGCCGTGGCCGGGTCCGTGGGTCGTGGGTCTTCGATATTATCTTTTGGGCCGAAAACTTTGCCGAAGTACGGTTTGGCCCAAATTCTTTCGAGATGTGCGCTTTGGTCCCCGAAGTTTCAAGATGTGCGAGTTGGTCCCCGAAGTTTCAAGATGTGCGAGTTTGGTCCCCGAAGTTTCAAGATGTACGGTTTGGTCCCCGAAGTTTCCGAAAATCGAATTTCGACGGTCGAAACAGAAATGCCAAGCACTCAATTCACCATTTATTTTGGCCGAATTACTCCTCCTATAATGGCCAAAACTCGTTGGTCTTTCACCATTTATGTTGGTGACTTTACTACCTCCATAATGGCCATTATTTGGCTATTATGGAGGCGCTTTTCAGCCCCTCCCTCACCTATATAAACACACCCTTACACCATTGTTGAGCACTACAAAGAGAAGAAAAATAACGAGCTTCATAAAGCTCACGAAAATACACAACAAAAACAGCTTTTCTTCCTACAACTTCCAAGCATCATTTCGTTACTCAATATTCTTCACGGTAGCTCTTGAGTTTCCTTTGCTCAAGGGTTCCATTGTCTTTTTTTTATCTTGGGAGACAAATTGTCCAGACGTATAAAGGATACATACGGCAATATTGTCTTAAGGACAGAGTGCCACACTCGACTCAAAGAAACCAGCTTTCCATTTTTTCGTTTTCAACAAAATTGTAATTTCGCTTTGTGGTTATCTTGTAATTTTCGATTACTAGTTGAACTATTGAATCTTTGTTTATCCTTTCGAATACTTGTAATAGTTATATACTTTCCGTACTGCTTTATAAAGTACCATAGAGCAAAATCTCCCAACACATAACTCATAAAAGTGATAGGTCCTCAAAGTGCTTCAGAGGTTCTTTCCTTCCTAAACTCTTTTCACTTTATTCTGTACTCCCTCTCAAATTATTTATCTTTATTATTAAAATTAATTATCATTTTAAAAATTTAAAGTATAATTAATTATATATTTTTTCTATTTTATCCTTTGTCATTAATAAAGATGAAACATAAATAAAATAAATATTTAATGGAAAGATAATAACTTAGACATAAATAAAAGTAAAGTAGGTCAAATATCCCTCATAATTAATATTCTGTCCGTCTCAATTTATATGATGTAGTTTGACTGAACATGAAATTTAAGAAATAAAAGAATATTTTCGAATTTTGTGATCTAAAATAAGCGAAAAATATTTGTATGGTTATAGATCATCTCGTTAAGAATAAAAAATAAAATTTAAAATTAAATTATTATCAAATAAGAAAATGTGTTACTACTTTTAAATTGACTAAAAAAAAAATATATCATATAAATTGAGACGGTGAAAGTTAAAAAAGGACAAATAATTTGATTACAGGTTAGAGATATTATTGGCGTCACTATCACTCCAATTCCCAGCAAATCTCATAGCCTACAGCTAATTCATCTGACACACTGTCAGTTAGCCCACCAAAAACTGTCAATATAAGTCAGTACATCTCCCAACAAAGTCTTTAAACTCCTATGCTGATACTGACAAACACCCCCACTTTCTTACATTTCCTCTTCTATTTGCCACGTTCACTTCTTTTTATATTATCTTTTCGACCTACGTCAAACTATTTGGGAAGATAGCAATCTCAATCTTTTCAGCATTAATATCAATAATTCACAATATTTGTCATCCAACTATGCCCGAATCGCTTCTTCTTTCATCTTACTTATCCGCTACTGTGTTTCAATTTATACTATTTATTTGACAATAATTTAACTTTAAATTTTATATGAATAATCTATAATCACACGAATATGTTTAATCTTATTTTAGATCATAATATTCAAAATAACAACAACAACATACCCAGTGTAGACCTTATCTATGCCTAAGTAGAGAGACGACCATAATATTCAAAAAAAATCTTTATTTCTTAAATGTATTCTGCATTAAAATATAAATAAATTGGGAGGGAGGGAGTACTATGTTATAGAAAGAGACAAATATAGTAGTCTTTTCCTTAACTGAATTTACTGTCACTATAAAGTATAAACCAACTTGACTCCAAATCTTGAATACACAAGACACCCTTTATATTTTTGTTTTGTTCGGTCTAGTTCTTTCATTTTTGGGATCTGGGGAGTTTTAGTTTGGATCAAATGGAGGGAGCTGCTGATCAGGTATTCAATTCATTGGAACCAGAATTCGCTGTTTCTTCATCAGTCACCCGTCAGAAAGCAGCTGCTGCTAAACAGATCATTGAGAATCATTACAAGAACTATCTTCAAGGCTTGCAAGATCGCAAAGAAAGGTTCTTTTTTCATCTTTTACTTGCCTGCATTTACACAATGTTTGTAGTTTGTGTTGTTTTAACCGGGGGCGGAGTCACATTGGTGGTTATGAGTTCCGGCGGTATCCAGTAACATTGGCTCAAATCCTGTATTTGTGTTAAAAAAAGTTCATTTAAGCATATAAATAATCTGTTCAGAACCCAATAAGATCGCAAAGAAAGGTTCTTTTTACCTGTCTGCATTTACATAATGTTTGTAGTTTGTGTTGTTTTAATTGGGCGGAGCCACAATGGTGGTTACTGGCTCAGCCAGTAACTTTGGCTCAAATCCTGTATTTGTGTTAAGAAATTCATTTTAAATGTATGAATAATCTATTCAGATTACAGTAAGTGAAAGGAATTATTGTTCAGAACCCGTAAACTAAAAACTCTGGCTTGCAAGATCGCAAAGAAAATTTCTTTTCTTACGTAATATTGTGAGGATTCATCATGAATTGACTAGATTTATATAGGCAACGCCAATTAATCAGGAATGTACTTCAGTTATGTTAATACCATTTACTTTAGCTGCTGTACTTTCTTGGAGTCTTTTAGCCTTATCAAAGATTCACCAGCAGGAAATATAGAGAACGTGTAGTACTTTTCATTTTTATTTTTATCTTGTATAATGTTGACTTGGTTAGTGAAGATTCATATAGCCTATTCCAACTTGTTTCGGACTGCGACGTAGTAGTTATTGTATTTATGCAATATGTGTAGTTTGTATGACTACAATGGGTATGTTGTTGTTGTTGTGTAGTTTGTATTTGACTTTTTATTTGTTTTCTGTTATGTTTGTGTGTTTCAGGCGAAGATCGTTGCAGATGAAGGCGCAAGAAGCACAGATACCAGATGATGAGCAAGAGAAGATGCTGAGGAATTTGGAGAAGAGGGAGACTGAGTTTATGAGATTGCAGAGGCATAAAGTTGGAATTGATGACTTTGAACTCTTGACTGTCATTGGTAAAGGCGCATTTGGGGAGGTACATTGTTTTTTTTACATCTATATTTCATGGAATTGGTTTCTGTGATTAATTTTTTCATGATGTAAATATAGTTTAAAAGATGTCCTGAAATCGTATCGCTTTATTTGATATTGGAATGATTTGGGCTCAAATAGAGCAGAATAGATATAGAGGATTCTATAGCCGATCTTAGTTGGGGATTGAGGCATAGTTCATTGGTTGATCGATTTGTAAATTAGGTCTGATTAGATACGTGGATCAACCAATCAAATGACAATGTTCTATCAGAATACCTTAGATTATGTTTTCGTTTTTCTATTAAGTGATTGCTAAGACTAAAGTTTGTGCCTTTGCAAGTTATTTAACTTCAAAAACAAAATCATCTAGGCTGAGCTACTTATGAGTTACTTTGCACTAGTTGTGAGTACAGAGGTGTTTGAATCAGTCATATAGACAGATAGAAGATCTTAATTTGCATGTCGTCCCACACGTCATCTCTTTTAAGGAAGTTTTATTGATTAAACAAGATGATTAATGGATTAAGAGAGATCAGTTGGAAAAATTGTTATTAATCTGTATTCCAAAAAACCAGAAAACAATAATAGTTGAATAATGAACAGAATCAGTGTTGGAAAAATAAAAATATTTTTCAGAATATAATCGAGCCCACTTAGTTCAAAGTGTGTCCTTAAGGAAATTATTCCCTCACAGTACTCGAGGTTGATGGAATATCCCCTCCCAGGATAGAACAATTATCTTACCAGAATAGTAGTACTCCAAATCCCGGTAGCGGCGAACCACTCAACAGTAGTATATCACACAGAATTTGTTTATGCAGAAGAAGAAGTAGTTTGTGTTGTTCAGAAAATTCGTAAGTAATATTCTGAGGAATCAAACGAATTTATAGCCATGGAAGTACTGTTTTTGAAGGTTTGCAACCTTTCTGAACAGCCACTAAAAATGGTGGGAAATTTAAATAAGGAAAAGAAATCGGGTCGCGGGTCAGACACGAGGATCCGGCCGGGTCGCGGGTCAGGGTCACTAACGGGTAGGATTGGATAAGTTAATTAATTTAATTAAATAATGATTAATTAAATAATTAAAAATTAAAGAAAATTTGGTCCAAAAAGATTATCAATCAATCAGATCACCAAATCCGAAGCCGAAGCCGAAGCCGAGCGAGCGACGACGGCGGCGCGAGGGGTCCTTGCCCCCTCAACCCTTTTACTGACAAGAAGGAGTAATTCTACTTATAAGTAGAAGAACTTTTCTTTCCACTACCGATGTGGGACAAATGCTTATTTTATAAAGCAAGAGGGAACTCCCACTTTTCTTTCCACTACCGATGTGGGACAACTCCCACTTTTCTTTCCAATCATTTCCCATTCACCAATATCAATACCCAACAAAAATGAGCATTGGTGGAGTTAGAGTCTGAAATATCTACACATCACATTTCCTTGTAAAGCTATTTAAAACTTGCACTGGCATTGATGTGGAGAAACACAGGATCTCCAGCTTGTAATGTCCATTTCTGATGATATCAAATTGGAAATATATGATTTGAGAATTGACAGCTTTTTCTATATGATCTTTTGTATTCTCATTTGTTCTAGGATTTATGTTTTTTTTAACCTTGTAAAGTTTGTGAAGGGGAAGGAACTCATTATTATAGTGTAAGCTCTATGCTAGACATGAGATCCATGCTTGTACTAAATGTGCACTAAAACACTTTAATTTCTACTTTCAGTAAGAGGTCTATTGCCTAGCATATTGAGACACATAATTATACAATGTTCACGTGTGGACATGAAGAAAACAGATTTCAAGTGAAGTGATTTCTTACATGATCTAATTTATTAATGCAGGTTAGACTGTGTCGATTTAAGAGTACTGGTGACGTTTTTGCCATGAAGAAGTTGAAGAAATCAGAGATGCTTAGCCGAGGGCAGGTGAAAGTTGATGATATAGCGAAATAATTTTCCTATGAAATACTTATATAAGACTATTTGAAGAAGCTGGTTGATTAAATTTTCTGATCACCATGCTTTTTGTATGGAAATTTCACCTTCTCGTACCTTTTTAAGGAAAGAGAACCAACCAGTAGAATGCTAAGCTAGAGATTCTAGTTTATGAATATTGTGTGTGCATCTTCAATTACTAGTATTCTATACTAATCTGTTTACAAATTCTATGGTTAATTCCATGTTATATTCAAGTATGCAATAAATAAACTTCATGTGGTTCTTTCAGGTTGAGCATGTCAGATCTGAGAGGAATTTGCTTGTAGAGGTTGATAGTCGGTGCATAGTGAAACTCTTCTATTCTTTCCAAGATTCAGATTTCTTATACCTTATCATGGAATATTTACCTGGTGGTGACATTATGACCTTACTGATGAGAGAAGATATTCTTTCCGAAGATGTCGCACGGTTCTATATGGCAGAAAGTATTTTAGCAATTCATTCTATTCATCAGCACAATTATGTGCACAGGTATCTGAACAATGCATCAATTGGCTGTTTGTGCAATCTTGCATGTTACTTGATTGATTCACTATATTATATAAAAGTATAGCAATACATGCTGAGAATATAATTAAGTAAAAAAGTGTGTTCTCTGTAACAACTTAAGCTTTTAGATGAGATGGACACACACTTCAACACATTGAGCATAAGTTCATTATGTGAGGTTTAATTAATCGGTTTGATATGGATATTGATACTACGTTTTACGCCATTATCCATTTCGTGTATGCGAACATTTGCAGGCTTAGTCTGCAATTTCACTTTGCAGCTGATTCAGGATTTATTCTGTTTTCAGGGACATTAAACCTGATAACCTTATACTGGACAAAAACGGACATCTAAAGCTTTCTGATTTCGGTTTATGTAAACCACTGGAAACTAAATACTCATCACTGTTGGAAGATGAAGATCTGACAGCTCAAAATCCCTTAACTGAGACTACTGATAGTGATAAAGCTCCATGGTTAATGCCAAAAGAACAATTACAACAATGGAAACGCAATCGCCGTGCCCTGGTATCCTCAAAGTCTTCTATTTGGTTCTTTGTTGATTGATTTAGCCATGATAATATTTGAACATAATCAACTTATCAGTGAAACTTTTTTGTAGGCGTATTCTACTGTAGGAACTCTTGATTACATGGCACCCGAGGTTTTGTTGAAAAAAGGATATGGAATGGAATGTGATTGGTGGTCATTGGGAGCAATCTTGTACGAGATGCTCGTAGGTTATCCTCCTTTCTGCTCAGAAGATCCAAGATTCACATGTCGCAAGGTACTTCAATATTCTTTTGTTTATCTTATGGTGAAAATAAGATAATTCCTTTCACACACAGAATCTAGAATGATCTACGAATTTGATCGAGACAGAACTTTTATGAACAAAGGTTCCAAAGTCATGGTTCAAAAATGATTGCTTTCTCTATTCTTTGAGCATCCTTTTGGCCAAGAGGAATGAGTTTCAAACTTGTGCTCAGCATCCTGTTAGCATTTACAAGTATCCCTCATCTTGTATGATGTTTCGTATTTCCTTCTATTTTTGTATCATGTGTTATATTTCCTTTATGGTATCAGATTATCAATTGGATAGCATGCTTGAAATTTCCGGATGAACCAAAAGTATCAGATGAGGCTAAGGATCTGATCTGTCGTTTGTTGTGTGATGTTGAATCAAGATTGGGGACCGGAGGAGTGGAAGAAATAAAGGTAAATAACAACGAACGGAACAAATTAATGCCAACTGACTGTGCAAAAACAATAAAAAATGCAATATGCTCCTTTCTCTTTTGAATTATATTGTGAAAGAAATAATCCCCTTGATTATTTTCATTGATTGAATAGATATATATACAAGTTACAAGATTAGGAGAATCCTATTCCTAAAACCTTATTCTACCATAACTCTAACTATACAATTATGGTAAGTGTATAACACTAATTAAGGTATCCTTTTCCTTACAATATACTACAACTATATATACCATATATACACTAAGCTGGGCTCTTTGGACTGTTGGCCGAAAGCCCACTTTTGCTCTCTTTGCGGTGGCCGAAAGCCCACTGTGCTTTGTTCCTTTGCGGTGGCCGAAAGCCCACTGCTTTCTGTTTAACACACCCCCGCAGGTCATAGCGGGCGGTTTTCGAACGCCGAGATCGTCCCTAAAATCTTCAAAGAGAACCGCTGTGTAGACCCTTTGTAAAGATGTCGCAATTTGATAACGAGACGGGACATGGCATACGCGAACTTGACCCTTTGCAACCTTTTCACGGACAAAGTGAATGTCCATTTCGATATGCTTGGTGCGTTGGTGTTGAACGGGGTTACCTGAAAGGTAGATGGCACTAATGTTATCGCAATAGACCAAGGTTGCCTTCGAATGGGACAATGAAGCTCCAAAAGCAAATTACGTAGCCAACATGATTCGGAGACCACATTTGCTACCCCTTGATATTCGCCTCGGCACTTGAGCGTGATAGAGTTGCCTGACGTTTTGCTGACCAGGAGACCAAGTTGTTGCCAAGGAACATACAGTAGCCAGAAGTCGACCGTCTGGTGTCGGGACAACCACCCCAATCAGCATCCGTGTAGGAGACAAGCGTAGATGTAGATGACGGATACAAGTGCAACCCATAGTCGAGTGTCCCCTGAATATACCGAATGATGCGTTTCATTGCATTCATGTGCTCAACTCTGGGATCATGCATGAATAAACACACCTGCTGAACCGCATATGTAATATCCGGTCTGGTAAACGTGAGATACTGGAGGGCCCCTGCAAGACTGCGATAGCGGGTCGGGTCCTCGTATGGTGCACCTGCTGTGGCACTTAGCTTTGGGTTTGCATCAACTGGCGTGGAAGTGGACTTACAGGATGACATCCCAGCCCTCTCTATGATCTCAGCAGCATACTTCCGTTGAGACAGAAACAAGCCCCCTGAATGACGCTTGACGGCAATCCCCAAAAAATAACTCAACGGCCCTAAGTCCTTCATAGCAAATTCAGAACTGAGCATGGCCATGATAGACTGGCGCAAAGCATCGGAGGAGGCAGTCAAGATGATATCATCCACATACAACAAAATATAAGCCAATGACGGACCACGTCGGTAGATGAACAAGGAATTATCAGACCTGCTGTGAGTGAACCCAATAGTCGAAACAAAATCAGCAAATCGTGTATACCAGGCCGTGGAGACCGCTTAAGCCCATATAGTGGTTTCTTCAACAAACGGACATGATGAGGGCGGTTGGGATCCCGAAACCCAACGGCTGATGCATATAGATGTTTCTTTGAGATCACCATGTAGAAAAGCATTCTTGACATCCAACCGATGAATTGGCCAAGTCTTTGAAAGAGCCAAGCTAAGCACGGTGCGAATGGTAGCCGGTTTGACCACCGGACTAAACGTCTCACCACAATCAATTCCAACTTTCTTGAGTCTTACCATCACCAACAAGTCGCGCCTTATGTCGAGCAAAGGACCCATCGAATTCTCCTTGTGAGCAAAAATCCACATAGACCTCGATAACATTAATACCACATGGACGGGGCACCAACTCCCACGTCTTATTAGCAATAAGAGCATTATATTCATCGGTCATAGCAATTTTCCAATTAGGGTCATTTAATGCGGACACGGATTGCGGGGCAAGGGGGATTTAGAGACATCCGAATGTAAATTAAAATGTCTTTTAGATGTAAAAATACCCCGCCGACTACGAGTGACCGGTCTATGACTCGAGGAAGAATGGAGTGAATTTTGGGAATTTTCCGGGTTCGGGACGGATGGCGGGCGGTGGGCCTGCTCTTGCCCAAATCGGCTGACGGACTGGATTCGGTTTACGGACCGGTTCCGAGTGGGCTGGACCGCCCAATAACGGGAACTGTTCCAGTGGGCTGGAGCGATGAGGGAGTGACGCTCTTGTGGGGCCGGCGGGCGGTGGGCCGGCGGGGGAATTTTGGGTACGGGAGTTGTCCGAAAAATTCCGAATAATATACGGGATATTTGGTCATCCAAAAAATTATACAACTTAGGTTCGGGAGTATGAACTTTCGTAAACGGGAATTGAGTTTCATAAAAAATGACATGGCGATTGATTATGATTTTCTTGGAGGATAAATCAAAACACTTATAACCACGATGATTTGACGGATAACCCAAAAACACACACGGGGTAGACCGAGCACAGGTTTGTTAATTGTTGTGGATGGGAATAGTGGATAACACAAGCACCCAAAAATCCGAAGGTGAGAATAAGAAGGGTTCTTATTATATAAGATTTTGAGAGGGGAAGAATATGTCAGACCTTTAGACGGAATTATGTTAAGAAGGTAAGTGGCCATTTGTAGAGCATGATGCCAAAAATACGGAGGTATGGAGGCATGGATTAGGAGAGTTCGGACAATGTTATTTATGGAACGAATTTTGCGTTCGGCTTTCCCATTTTGTGAAGATGTATGAGGACATGAAAACCGAAAATTTATCCCATGAGTAGCACAAAATTCTCGAAACTCCCTATTGTCATACTCTTTCCCATTATCACATTGAATATTTTTTATTTCTCTTTCGAATTGAGTACGAATGAACGCTCTAAATTTTATGAAGACGGAAAACACTTGTGATTTATTCGCAATTGGAAACGTCCACAAAAATCTAGAATAATCGTCTAAAAAGATAACATAATATCGATGACCCATTGAACTAAGAACAGGAGATGTCCATAAGTCGCTATGAATAATGTCAAATGGCATAGAAGTATGAGAATTGGAGTCTACAAATGGCAACTTAACAATTTTTCCTAATGAACAAGACCGACAAATTGGAGAACGACTTGTACCCTTACAAGAAATAAAGCTATTTTTATCTAAAGCGATAAAATAGAAGATCCCGGATGACCCGGACGAGCATGCCACATGGAAGGAGAGATGGTACAAAAGGCGATGGCAAGGCTGGACTCGATGGACGAAAACCGGGCATGATAGGATATAGATCCCCCTACTATCACACATCATGAGACGACTCCCCGTCTTGAAATCCTTCACGAGAGAAACCGAAAGGATCAAATTCAACGAAAACGAAATTGTCATTTGTGAACTTTCGGACGGACACTAAATTTTTAATCAATTTAGGAGCATGTAAAGTATTTTTCAAGAGGAGTGGTGGATTGGGGGGAGACAACGTTTTCGACCATACCCTAGAATTGGAATAGAACGCCATTACCAATAATTATCCCCCGAGGGGTGCTCAAATTGGAATAAGATGAGAGAGTACACGAGTCGGAAGTCATGTGAGTAGTGGCCCGGTGTCCATGTACCAATTTTGGTCCCGGTTGAGTCAATCCCAACGTGTGCATCGCGGCCTCGATATCGGTCCGAGTAGGGCTGTGCATGATGGGCTTGCGGAGGTCGGGGCCCAAGAACTCCCGGCCGTGCTTGGTCTGGCCCGTAACTACTACCACTGCTGCCGGCCGGGCCACGGCGGCCGGTGGGCCGCCACTTCTTGGGCATTGGGCACGGATCGTGGCCCCCAGCCGCCGCCGGAATTTCCCCGTTGCCTGGGTATGGGGCTGCTGGCCCACGGTCCACCGCCACTGCTCCCCGCCATGGGCCCCACCGCTTTGGGCCCATGGGGGGGGTGGGCCTTGTTCATTGGATGGGACCCACCGACGTTTTGCCGACTACGGAACCTCCACCATTACCACCGCGTTTGCCCCCGCGGTTTTTGTTATTATTCTTGCGATTATTCTTGCCGCCACCATGATTATGGTTTTGGCCCGAATTATTAACAAAACACGAAGGATTAGGAGAGGATGCCATCATGACAACTGGACTTGCTCCGGTAGCCGCCTTTTTAGCCAAACCGACTTCTTCTAACGTAAGCATGGAGCGGGCTTGATGGAAGTCGGGAAGAGGGTTGCTTTGGCGAAGGAGAGTGCCAACACCATTATAGGCCTCCGAAAGACCGGCAACCAAGCGTAGAACTAGACGATTATTTGTCACCGGTGCGCCAACATTACGGAGTTGATCCGCCAATTCCTTTAGTTTCTTGCAATATGCAGAAACGTTCGGAAATACATCCATTCGAACGAGAGAGAATTCCTGCTCGAGTGTGACGACACGGGAATGTTGGTTGTCTTGGAATATGTCACGCAATCTATTCCATGCAGCCATAGCCGTGGTATACGGCTCCATAATCGTCGTAGAAGGTCCACTGAAATAGTGGCGTATATCCACCGAAGAACGGTAGCATCAAGTGTAATCCATAGCTCAGGATCCTCCGCAGGACGGGGTCTAGCGGGAGGAATGATGTGATGAAGAACTTGATACGATATAGCGTGAATTTTAAACAACTCTGCCCACGTTGCATATTGAACGTTTTCCATCTCAAGGACAATAGGGACACTTAGCTTGATATTGGAAACCGTGAGGGCAGGGTGAAAATTGTTCTTAGACATATTTGAAAGAACAAAGAAGGAGGATCAATTTAAGAGAGGTTTTTGAGAGCGGAAGACGAGATATTTGGAGAGAAAAACCCGAGGGAGGGGGGGGGGGTTCTCGGCCAAGGAGGCAAAAATTTTGAGAAAAGAAAATTTTTGTTTAGACCTAGTCTCTTGATACCATGAAAGAAATAATCCCCTTGATTATTTTCATTGATTGAATAGATATATATACAAGTTACAAGATTAGGAGAATCCTATTCCTAATCTATTCCTAAAACCTTATTCTACCATAACTCTAACTATACAATTATGGTAAGTGTATAACACTAATTAAGGTATCCTTTTCCTTACAATATACTACAACTATATATACCATATATACACTAACTGGGCTGCTGGACTGTTGGCCGAAAGCCCACTGCTTTGCTCCTTTGCAGTGGCCGAAAGCCCACTGCTGCTTTGTTCCTTTGCAGTGGCCGAAAGCCCACTGCTTTCTGTTTAACATATTGCTTTTTCATTAACGGTATGCTGTCATGATGCCTCTGTTTTTGTGGTTTTCTTACTCTTAATGTGTCAATATGTTTCTAGGCTCATCCGTGGTTCGAAGGAACTAAGTGGGATGCACTTTACGAAATGGAAGCTGCCTACAAGCCCATCGTTACTGGAGAATTAGACACTCAAAATTTTGAGAAGTTTCCTGAAGTGAGTATTTTTGCTTTATAGCAAGCTTATTGTATTAATTTGACTTTCTAGGGAGGATGTAGCAGTTATAAATTAACAGTCATGACAATGGGGGTTAGTTAGAAGTCTTCGTTTTGCGTCATGCCCATGAGACATATATGAGTGTGACATTTTCCTCATATGTATCTCTTTCGCCTTTCTGACATTTCATTTTTCTCCACCTAGTCCAAAGATCAGGAAGATACCAACCACCTTTTCTTTACCTTAGTAACTTCTATATGCAATTCGACTAATTCATCCATCAACTTGCGCGGTTGAATCTTGGCTATTTTCGAGTAGTATCAATAGATATAACCTTTTCGGCTTCTTATGAAGTCATTATTTTGCATTTCACTTCCACAAGCCTTTCGTTCTCAACATTGATCCATGTAAATGCTCAAATTCTGGAGTTCTCAGAATTTATTGTCTTGCTCAAAGTGATATTATCCTTTTATTTCAAAGCAGGTTTATGTGAGATTATCCTTAAACAACCTCTTTTTCCTTTACATATTCTCACTTTTCACTTATAGGTACAAGATTCACAATCGACAGCACCAAGAGTGGGACCCTGGCGAAAGGTAGTGATTACCTGTTCAGACTGCATTCCGTCCCCTAAAAAACACTATAGGAAATAAAACTCAATGCTAGTGCGCAAGTACAGTTAGACCTCTCTATAACGACGTTATGTCTAGATACTTTTTGGGTGCTATAGCAAGATGTTGTTATAGATAACATATAACATAAATCGATTCCAAAGAAAATTTGGCCGTTATAATGCAATGTTGTTATAGAGAGGTCTAACTGTATGAGCATAATACTGATCATCTAAATATTTGACAACTTTATGCTTGTCCTAGTGAGACCATTACCAGTTAACTGTTGCAGTGATTCTTGAGAAGGAGTTAGTAACTTGTGCATGCTTCTTTTATTGAGAGTTATAAAGTTAATATTTCCTTTTCCAAAGACTTTAGCTCCATATTTAGTATATACTGGAATGATTCCTAACTTGTTGATTCCAATGTGCAGATGTTAACGTCAAAAGACGCCAATTTTATTGGATATACTTACAAGAAATCAGACATCCTTAAATCAGCTGGAACTTCAGGTGCCAACTTTTAGAATACTGCTGCCTTGTATTAAATTCTTCAACTTTTGGCTGTGAACATATTAGTTAGAATATGCCAGGTTACTTATGAAACTACTTTATTAATGAAAGGAAATAAGGTAACTACTTAATTAGTGTAAACTAGCTGCTTAATTGGTCTATCATAAATTTATGCAGCTTCAGTAGAAATTGCATCCTCTAAATTAGTGGGATTAGGAATTGTTGTGAATAAGTCATTGTTATCTCTACAATTCACAAGGATCAAAAGACATTGCTTCAGCACGTTATCAAACTTTGCAGTTTTCTCTTCCAGCTTATTCTTAAACATGGCATCAGAGCCTTTAGGGGTTGTTTGGTTGGTGAACAAGTTATCCCCGGATTAATAATGATGGGATTATTTAGTGGATAACACTTTTATTTTGTAGATGTTTGGTTCATTGGACTAAAAATGAGATATAAAGGGTATAATATAAAAGTATAAAACATATGTTTCTCTGACCTCCTCCGCCACTACCCCACCCCCGCAAAGAAAAGAGACCGAAAAAATAACGAATATGAAATATGTTGTTTTAGAATCAGCCTCAGCTTTGCTCACTTGTTAAGTAAGAGCTCAGATATAGACAATAGGTCAGAAAGTAGTCAGTAACACTGTCTCAATACTATTGATCTACCTCTAATCTTCATCATGCAGGGATAGATGCGAGTTCAAATGGATCGAAGCCTCCTCCATCGTTAGTATCATTATTTGGTACGGTAACTTTACATGATTTAACATACACTTGTTGCAATTTGAACCATGAGATGAGTGTTGCTGAACCTAATTTTCTACCCTATCAGATGATATTGAACTAAACAGTTTGGATTTAAAAACACACAAGAATTTAAGGACTATATGAGGATGCTACCAACTCGGTTCCTTTATTTTGAACCAAATTTACTGCTAAATTCTGTTCTACAAGTTTGGATCAACATATCTAGTTAATACAAATAATACATGTTATTTTTCCTGTTACTTTTGGTGACAGGGCGTGTAGAGTTGCAAGACACAAGAAAGGAGGATGACCAAAAGAGGAACAGCTGAATTTGGAGTCCACTTTGCATGTCCTTTCTACTAAGGACAACAAGTACAAATTGTTTGTGTATAAAAAAGGGAATAAACAGTCAGCATTAAATTTGTCAATTTTTTTTGTTGAGTTTCACTTTTATCCTTTCTGGCCTTCACCATGTAATGGTAAATGTACAGGAAACATATACATGGTCAAAAACATTTACGGGAAATACCAGTTTTGCTTCAAATACTTTGGTTAATTCTTGAATTATTACTTTTTCTGGAAAACTAGTTGCAAAATGTGTACCTAGAGATGGTTGGCGGAACCACTCTTTGCCAAGGGCTTCGTGGGAAATTTACACTGCATATATAGAAAATACATAGACGTGCCTTTGAAGTTGCCATTATTTTCCATTTAGACACCTCCACTGAGGCTAGTAACACTTTTAACTTCAATTAATGTGTGTCCTGATGTGTCAAATTCACTAAAACTGAATAAACCACACTTCCGTGTTGTTCGATGATTGTGTTTTGATAAACTTCAACTTTTACTTTGTTGTGTTCTTTATCTCTAACTACTTATTTGTGTAAAAGGAACCCAGCTTCAATTGATACATAAGCTAATTTCTGTTAAGTGTGGAATTTTACTGTTGAAGAAAGTAGACAAATGGAGAGGTTTAAGAAAATAAAGTTTCTCCTTTTCTTTTTAACCACTCCAAATTCTTTTTACTATTCTTTATGTTAGTATGGCAAATGCCATGTGTCATTCTCTCATTCGTTCATTATTTGTTTCATACACGAGTGAATCTCACGCGTCTTATTTGTTATGCATATTGTTATTTAAGTGTTTAATTGGCACACATTAGCTGAAGTTAAAGGGTCAATAGGTAATGCCTCAGTTGAGGTGCGTAAAAGGAAAATAGTGACAACTTTAGGGGGCTGTTTACATACATACATATTATACTATAGGTTGACTCTCCTTGTATTTTTAGTAAGCTTACTTTTTTATATTTTGACACCCCTTAGTGAAATCCTCACTCACACGGATCACTTCTAGGTGTTAGAAAAGTTGTGAATAGTATCTCAAAAAGACTCATCCTTTATAGAACTTGTAAAAGCTACCAAAAGGATTGAGCTCGTGCACATGAGAAATGTACTGATAGGCAAAACTGGCAGGATTTGCCCCCACCCCCTGTGCATGGGATATAACTACTACTGGTTTATACTAGATTAGCTTGTAGAATCATGGGGTCTACGCTTTTACTGGTGAAATATCCTTAAGGATTGGCCCCCACCCGTGTGCGATATATAACTGCTACTAGTTTATCCTAAAAGAACTTGTTGAATCTTGGAATAACTAGTGAAATATCCTTAAGAACCAGTAATCGAGATTATGGTCATTTGACTTAAACAAGATAGGCATAGGATATGGGACACAAAATGGTATAATATGGATCTAACACAAGGATTATAGGCCAGGGGGATCTTAGGATAATTTTCAAACCACAGAAGTTAGGCACATTAAATTTCAAAGGTATCTTCTGTCCATGAGAAATGGACAACATAATTGCACATTTAACTCGATTTGTTACAGCACTCAATCAGGACTATATGCAACAAAATGAAGGAAATTATTACAAACAGGCAAAAGTATTAGGATAATAAAGAACTTAGAACTTGGACAGTGACGCGATTAGTATTGAAAGGTATGCCAAGTGATAGCAAAAATTGATGTGTTGCATTATATAACCCATACAACATGAAACACATATCTTCACGAGGCCAAACTTTTGAATTGTTGCTAGCTTTTGGCAGAACTAGCAGGAGCAAACATTTGAAGCCGCCAACAACTTTAATACGCAAAGGCTTATTGACAAAGCCAAACCTATGACAAACTTATTGCCCTCTATAATCTGCCATCCAGAAAGTGAGAACTATTTTAGTACTGTACATAAAAACACCCCAACATATACATAATATATTTTACAAGAATGTGAAAGTATATTTATGTCCTAGAGACAATCTGTATTAGGACAAATGTACTTTATACACATTCGTATTATTATTAATGAAGATTAATATTTTGGCATTTGCAATTATTGAATTATTAGTTGATTGTTTATAATATTCTATAATATGCATCCCTAGAGGTTACGTTGTTATTAATAATGTGATATATTAATATTATAACGTAACTCTTAAAATAGCCTCGACTAATGATCATCAAGAATGGGATATCGATGATATGTGATAAGTCGACATGTGGTCTGCATCACTTCCTTAGAGGATGTAGTATGTCTCACCTGCTACGAGTAATGGCTACTCGTGATGGACACATGGATACTTTGGAAGTATTGGTATACCCTGATGATATACTGTTTTTTATACATGTCTAAAGTATGATCAGCGTGTGGAAGATAGAAGTCCTTAGACTTGAGATCAATACACACATTGTCTACATAGTAATATACTTTGATCCTGTCCTAAGCTCAAATGCCTTATAGGTTGAGATACAGCTTGTATTGGGTACATTACGATGTGGATTAAAGTTGGTAGTTGAGCCAAGATTAGGATTCATTCCTCGAATATATATTCGAGAGAACACTCAGCTTCTCATTGATATTGGGTTGACCAAGTCGTTGGCCAACCCAATAGACATATCTAGAATATGGTCTTGTTGTCAACCAATATAGATGAGATATAATGATCAAGCCATTTCGATAGACACTTGGCAAATCCTAAGCTTGATCGAGTGTATCGTGAATGAAAGGATTTTATCTTACCACATAGAGGTTAAGTTTACTGGATTCATGTAAACGTACTTCACATATTGAGTTCGTCTTGCGGCACCGTCTAGGAGTTCCGCATAGACCTTAATTTGATTAGTGTCGATATGAGAAGGCATGTAGGGTCACACTATGTCGATTGTCCTTTCGATCTAAGGATGTATTGAGAGAGTATTAAATATTCGATTTAGAATCGAGATATTTAAATGAATGATGATTGTTTTAATTAAGTCAAAATTGGATTTTGGATTTAATTAAGAATGTGCTGAAATTTTTTAGGCCAGGCCCAAGGTCAAACCCTAATCCGGTTTGACCTAGTTTTTTACCTATAAATATAGACCTATACTTCATTATTCATTATACTTGATTTTCATATAATTATTCTAAGTCTTAGAGACTCAGAATCAAAATATTCTCTCGAACCTCTGCCGGATTTCCTAGCTTTCCAAAGGATGAATACATTGAAGCTTGGAGCTTGCAATCGAAAGGGCATTCGCGTGCGCACCCACTGTTGATTAAGAATCCAGATATTGTAAACATGTAAGTACCCTTCAAGTCTTATGTTTACGGTTTTAAATTACCATATAGTCGAACAGTTCTACATTTGTTGGGTTTGAAACAAGTTTTAAATATCTGCTGCGTACAACAATCCAACAAAAACCCAACAGAATGTACCCTTCTAAAACCAAGAAAAATGTAGCAGGATCATCATCTTGCCTTGGCCTGTGCTTTCTTTCTGCCCAGAAACATTAAGACGCGTGGGAAGAACGACTTCTTCTTTTTCTTCGGGACCTTCACTTCTGGAGATGAATCAGTTTCAGTGTTGCTTGTTTGCACATTTTCTTTTGGAGCCTCTGGTGCATGTTCGGAAGCTTTTGATTCTTTACTCTCCTCAGAACTCATTTTTGTGCTTGTTATTTTGTTTACTGGGGGAACAGATACACCAGATTTCCTTTTTTTCTCATGCTCCGCTCTCCATTTCCTCAGCTCATCTGCTGCCAATTTTCCTTCTTTAGCTTTCTCGGCCTTCTGCCGTGCGATTTCCAGTGCTTCCTTCCTTTCAGTCATTGCAAGATTAACCTCATCGAGCCTGTTTAGACTACTCAATTCTGATTCCTTGGCTACTTCTATTTGGGACATAGCAGCAGTTACCCTTATGTTAGCTTCTTTTTCTGCCTCATGAGCCTGCTTGCTGAGTTCATAATACTCCTCCAAAGAAAGTGTTACTCCAGTTGCCTCATCCTTAGTGTTTTCGGTTGATTCACTCTCTTGTAGAGCACTGATAGCTGCTACAACCAAATTCTCTGAAGCTTTTGCACTTTCTATCTCCTTTTTGGATGCAAGCAATTTACTTTCCACGGTACTAACTACTGCCTTTGCTTGCTCCGCCTCCTCCCTTGCCTTCCTCAGCTCTTCACGAGCCGTTTGAGCGAGTGACTTTGCACGATCGGCGTCTTGCGCTGCCTCTTGCAGTTGCTTGGGAAGCTCCACCATCTTTTCTCTTGCTTTTTTTTCCTTCGACTGCAAAAGGGCAATCTCTGTCTTTGTCCGGTTCAACTCAGATTCGAGAGATGCAACGGCGATTCCCGCCATTCCTTCTCTTTGTTGTAAGGAAGCTAAATTGGATTTTTCATTTTCCAATTCTGCCTTCAAAGCAATTGTTGTTACTTTCAGGCATTCTACTTCAGCTGTTGCTTTCTCAATGTTGAGCTTCACTTCTTCAAGTTCCCTCTTAGCCGATGCCACTGCTGCTTGTATCTTATGATGACTTCTTTTCTCCGGCTCTAATAAGTTCCCTTCTTCATCAGCCTCCTGTTTCAATTTTGATTCCATGTAAGCTGCTAACTCATTGTTGAGATCTTGTAGCAAACCCGAAGCAGTATCTAATTTTGCTTTATGATCTTTCGCAGACGGGATTTGCTGGTTTAGCCTCTCAAGCTCCTCTTCTGCCTGTTCCAGTTCTTTCTCCCAGTTTAGGGTATTTTGCTCTTTCACCATAACCGTTCCGACTCTATGTTCCTCCGCCTCTAGATGTGCAGCATGTGCAGCCTCCAAAGAATCCTTTGAAGTAATGAGCTCGATAGTTAAATCCTCCAGCGTCTTCTCAACTTCACTTGATACCGAAGCAGCTTCTTCTGCTTTTTTCAGAGCAACATCTTTTTCGGACACCAATAAAGCATAATCCTTACGGAGAACTCCTAATTCGGAATTCACAGATTTTAGGTCTGAAACTGCAGCTTCGAGCCTGGCTCGAGCAACTTCAAGCTGTGCTTTGGCTGCAATACTAGCGTCATCAGCAATCCTCCGTTCCATTTCTTCTACCCTGACCTTGGCAAGTTTCGAATCCTGCCTTGCTTGTTCCTCTTCTGTTTGTGCTCTCTCTAGGTTGAGCTTTAACTCTTCTACGAGTCTCTTAGTGCTATCTAGTTCTTTCAGAACTAGCACTTTTGCATCTTCCGCATCCTGATATTGTTTCTTATATAACGGGGTTTCCTCCTGCACTTTTGCTAGTTCTTGCTCAATAATATTCCGTTTCTGCACAAACAAAGAAGAAGAAAAAAAGCAAACTTTAAATGTCAAGAAAATAAGACTACTAGCATGTATTGGCCAAGATTCTGAGAATCCAAAAGTGCTTATGTTACAGAGTTGAGGTGTTTGGTCAAGCTTTTAGGAAAAACATAAGTGCTTTTGAGTAGTAGCGGAAGTTGTTTTTCAAAAGCTACAAAATTAACTTTTTCCCTGAAACACTTTTGGAACCTTGACCAAGCTTAAATTGTTGCTCCAATATTAGCAAAAGTGTTTTTTAAAATTGATTAGCGAAACACAAACTGCAACTCTCCAAAAGTATTTTTTCAAAAAGAACTTCTGACAAAAGTATTTTTCAAAAAGAAGCTTCGGCAAATAGGCTTTACTACCACTTAATAGTTAACACGAGAATACCTCCACTGTCTGTTGTCGATGAGCCTTCCAGTCGACAATCCCTCCAAACTTTGAAACTGCCTGTTTCACAGATTGGATTGGTGCTGCTGTGTCGATATTAACTCTGTTTATGTCAAAGTTCTCAGGATGCTTAGAAGGGGAAGTGGGTCCTGGGATCTTGACTCTGAGAGTAGACGCATTGGCTAGGGGCTCATCGATGTTATCCAATGACTCTACATGACTGTTATTTTCAAGTTTTGTCACTTGGATAGGAGAAGTAGACGGTGAATCATCAACACTTTGTGTACTACTAGGAGAATTATTACTTGCTTCTGCTCCTAAATGATTAGATTGAATATGTACAGAAGAATCTTTTATTCCTTCCTCTTTTAGGGCCAATGTGTCTGAATTCCCGGTTAATAATGATGAAGTATCTGTCTCATCTTTTCCATCAGAAGTATTATGTGGTTGGCTGTCAACATCACCATTAGAACCACTTGGTTTTTCATTTGATAGAGACGATGGACTGGTTTCGGATGGAGCTGTTGTATTTCCTTCGACATGAGGCTCAGATGGTTTCAGACTCTGCACCAGTTGAGATGAGTCCTCCTGATCAACCATAGGTGTAGTAGAAGCTTCATCAGATTTAATGGAAGACACTGAATTTAAAGTTCCTTTTGTATGAGTCTCACTCTTTTCAAGCGACAGAGAAGGCTCTTCTACATGCTCAAAAGCATCCGCAGCTGGTTCTTGAGTCTCGGAGTTTGCTTTTTCATTCGCGTGTTGGCTGGTATGAGTTGCACCAAGTGATTGATCCTCATTTGGAGAGGAAACTTCAGGTATAGGAGAGGATTCTGGAGAAATTTGCTTCAGATCTTTCGCATCTTCCATCTCCAGTTAAGAGCTAAGGATAACTGAGTGGAGATCTAAAAAATCAATCAATCATAGAAAAAGTTAAGACATATATAACCTCTCTATCAAATTTCTGCAAACATCTCAGGAGTAGAACTTAGATTTCAAATGGTTTTCCTTGATAATACTAACTGGAGAAACTCAAAGCAAACACTTAAGTAGGTTCATCCATTTAGAAGCAAATTTGAATTGCATACTTAAAAGTGAAACAAAAGCCCCAATGTAGGAAACACGTTTAGTGAATACCTATGGACCCAGAGACGAGGTAGGGCATAAGGTTACGAACAAAATGCACTATTTTTTGCACAAATACTAGATTACTTACTCGTACGTATCTGTCTTATGTGACCATTCTTTTAATTAAGGAATACTAATACTAAGAAGTCAGAATCATCAAATGTGAAGTTTGCCTTTGCTGGAACAGTTGAGGGAACATGACTCAAAAACTAAACAGCTTTCTTGGGGGGGGGGGTGCAGACCCGAAAGGTTCTCCATTTTACATCCCTAACATCAATAAGGACAGCCAGGTGCACTAAGCCAAAATATTGGATCTCATAAGTTACACAGCTGCAACAACAATCTTAAAGTATCTGTATGTCCTACAAAAGGTAAAATATCAATTATGAGCAACACATTATCATAGCAGAGATGAACGATCACAAAAAGGAAGGGACAATAATTGAATGCACCTCAAGTGGTAAGTTCTTTTCTTTGCCAGTCTCGAACAACAAGCTAGCATATAGTTCTACCACTCAAAGATACGTTATGACAAGAATAGTTAGCCAAGGATTCACTATTGATATGACCCGAGCGAGCTCAAGACCATTCACTCGTGGCCAAGCAAGGGAGCTCCAAGAATTACAATCCATGTTCATGACGAGAGGAGCGTTGGAAGAGCTTGAAGAGAATATCTCACGAGTGTATAATGTTTTGATGATAGCTTGGAAGGATATTCAAGAAGAAGAAGATACAAGAGAAGGAGTCACTTCACAAAGTGGCTAAAGAAGAACCCATGTGGGGTTATTTGTGCAAATGCCACTTTTGTGCCTTTGTTGTAATAGGCATAACTATAAATAGTTGCCTTAGTTTCATTTGAGAGAGTTTTTTTTGGATGACAATTAATACCTTCATTAGAATTCTACTTAGGCATATAATTAGTGTTAATTAGTGATACACTTAGTTAGAGTGTAATTTCTTTGTTGTTGGAGAACACTTCCATGATTTCTCACATGAACATGTTCACTAGTGGAAATCATCTATAGTGTAGGTGCTTTAGTTGAATTTAATTGAAGGAGGTCTTGAGTTTAATATACCATTGGTTGCATTTGATTTCAATTATTGTGTTTCACTCTTATCTTTCTTTTCTTGCAATTTTAATTTCAATTCTATCCTTGTTTTGTGTGTTTGAGTTTCTTAGGGTTTCCAATTAGGATTTTATCAACTATGAACTTTATTACGCCACAGGCGGGCTTGGACAAAGAGGAAAATAGACGTTTTTGGGAGGATTTGGATAAAGTGGTGGGAGGTATACCATCCACTGAGAAGTTATTTGTAGGAGGGGATTCAATGGACATATTGGGTCACTTTCGAAGGGTTATGACGACGTGCATGGAGGCTTTGGACTCGGAGACATGAACGGGGGAGGCGTCTTACTTTTGGAGTTTGCTAGAGCTTGTGGCATGTTGATAGCCAATTCGAGGTTCATGAAGAAGGAGGAACACTTGGTAACTTTCCATCATCCGGTGGCTAAGACTCAGATAGACTTTTTGCTTCTTAGGAAGGTTGACAAAGGTCTTTGTAAAGACTGCAAGGTTATTCCGAAGGAGGATATTACAACCCGACATACGCTTTTGGTGATGGATTTGGAGATCAAGTTGGAGAAGAAGAAGAGGGTTGTGGATGACAAGTTAAGAATCAAATGGGGGAGTTTGACCATGGCTAGTGCAAAAAAGATGGGGGAGAGGTTGATGGCCAATGAGGCTTGAGGGATTAGTGGGGATGCGACCGGTATGTGGGACAGGCGGCCAGTTGCATTTGGGAGGTAGCTAGAGAAGTGCTAGGGGCCACGCAGGGTAACCGTGGTGGGCGTCGAGGGGACTAGTGGTGGAATGGTAAAGTTCAAGAGAAGGTGGAAGTGAAGAGAGCGAGATATGTGAAATTGGTAGAAAGCAAGGATGAGGTGGAGAAGTGGACGAATAGGGAACTGTATAAGATGGCGAGGAAGGAGGCAAAACAAACTTTTACAACGGTGAAAACGACGGCTTTTGAACGCCTGTATGTGGAATTAGAGGAGAAACGTAGGGATAAGAAATTATACAGACTAGCCAAGGTAAGGGAGAGGAGGGCCAATGACTTGGATCACGTGAGGTGCATCAAGGACGAGGACGACAAAGTATTGGTGGAGGAAGCGCATATTAGGCGGTAGTGGCAGTCTTACTTCCATAAACTCTTGAACGAGAAATGAGATGGAGACATTGTGCTGGGAGATCTGGAGCATTCTAGTAGGTATCGGGATTTTGGGTATTGTAGCAACATTAAGGTTGAGGAGGTTAAGGGTGTTGTTCGCATGATGTACAGGGGACGAGCTACCGGGCCTGATGAGATTCTAGTTGAATTTTGGAAGAGCGTAGGCAGGGAAGATTTGAAGTGGCTGACTGAGTTGTTTAACATCATTTTTAAGATGGCAAGAATGCCCGAAGAATGGAGGTGTAGTACAATGATTCCCTTGTACAAAAATAAAGGTGATATCCAGAGTTGCAACAACTATAGGGGTATCAAGATGCAGAGCCACACTATGAAAGTTTGGGAAAGGGTCGTGGAGATAAGGGTGAGGAGAGACGTGTCTATTTTTGAGAATCAGTTTGGATTCATGCCGGGACGTTCGACTACTGAAGCCTTTCATCTTATTAAGAGGTTGGTGGAGCAGTATAGGGAGAAGAAGAAAGATTTACCCATAGTTTTCATCAACCTCAAGAAGGCATACGACAAAGTCCGTAGGGAGGTTCTATGAAGATGTTTGAAGGTAAGAGGTGTACATGTGGCGTACACTAGGGCGATCAAGGATATGTATGATGGAGCCAAGACTAGGGTACGGACAGTAGGAGGAGACTCGGAGCACTTCCCACTGATGATGGGGCTGCACCAGAAATCAACTCTTAGCCTATTCCTATTTGCCCTGGTGATGGACGGATGGACGCGATAAATCCAAGGGGAGGTACCACGGTGTATGTTATTCGCAGATGACATAGTCCTGATTGATGAGACTCGCAGAAGAGTGAACGTCAAGCTGGAGGGTGGAGACGAACTCTGAGTGTAAAGGGTTCAGGTTGAGTAGGACCAAGACAGAGTATTTGGAGTGCAAGTTCAGCAACGGGAGCGACCCTGAGACAGATGTGGAGGTAGGGCTTGGTACTAAGGTCATTCCAAAGAAAGGAAGCTTCAAGTACCTAGGGTCTATTATCCAAGAGATTTGATGACGATGTCACACATCGTATTGGGGTAGGGTGGATGAAATGGAGGCTCACATCTGGAGTTTTGTATGACAAAAAGGTTCCACCAAAACTTAAAGGCAGTTCTATAGGGCGGTGGTTAGACCGACTATGTTGTATGGGGGGGGGGAGTGTTGTCCAGTCAAGACTTCGCACATATACAAGATGAAAGTTGCGAAGATGAGGATGCTGGAATGGATATGTGTGCATACAATGAGAGATAGGATTAGAAATAATGATATCTGGGATAAAGTGGAAGTGGCCTCGGTGGAGGATAAGATGCGGGAAGCGAGGTTGAGATTGTTCAGGCATGTGCAGAGGAGAGACACGGATGCCCCAGTGCGGAGGTGTGAGAGGTTGGCTATGGACAGGTTCAAGAGGGGTAGTGGTAGGCCGATGAAGTATTGTGGAGAGGTGATGATATGACGCAGGTGCAACTTACTGAGGACATGACCTTAGATATGGGATTGTGGAAGACACAGATTAGGGTAGAAGGGTAGCAGGTAGGCGAGCGTAGTCCTACTTACGCTTACAAAATGATAGTTTTAGTGTTATTACTGTAGACCGATTAGTCTATCACACTTATAGGCGCAATATTGCTTTATAGTCCCCTGTAGTTTGATTTCTGCTGCTATGTGTTCTTTAGTGTACTTTGTTTATCTTATTTAGTTGTGTTAGCTACTGCTTCCTGTTGTTAGAATGCATTACCATGGCGTATTTGATTTTGTTATCAGCATGTTCATACTGTCTATACTGCTTTAATTCCCTGTCTGAGTCTGACCGTTTCTCTTGCTTTGTCTTGCTTGATTTGCTTGTGATTATGCTTTGTCTCTAGCCGAGGGTCTCCCGGAAACAACCGATCTACCTACCAAGGTGGAGGTAAGGTCTGCGTACACTCTACCTCTTTCAGACCCCACGTTGTGGAATTTCACTTGGTATATTGTTGTTGATTCGTTTAAGAATTATCAGCTTAGAGGATTAATAGCAAGAAGATAAACCCTTGGATCAACAAAATTCATGAAGAATCTTGGATTTTCCTTGCACTTAGACCACAACTGACGAGTTAGATATGAAAGAATTCTAAAATTTACATGTGCAGAGATCATGTGGAAGCTTCATAACTTCAACTACATTAAACATATGCCCCTAGAAGGTTTAATGCAGTGACGGCGAAGAGATAACTATTCATAACAAAAGCTATGACAAGCTGAGGACTAACAGTATGCACCCGAATTATGTTAGGTTTAGCAGAACCTCCATAGTTTACTTGAAAATCAAATACCACAGGGTAGAAGTAAATGCAAAAAGGAAATAGAAATTATAAACACTAAACTTGCAGCTAACGAGATCGCAGCATGTGGCCTCATCTAAGCAAGCTGATCAAGCCCCCAAAAACAAGTACATATACACCAGAAGTAACCATCAATCATGGGATCGAACACCTTAAACGAGCAAGCTAAAAATTTAAACTATGCTTAAAACAAGATTAGCTAATTCTCAAAGAGCTCCACTGTTTATTAACCTTTATAAAACTAGTTTTATGGGATTATCACAAATGTTTCTTTTTATTTTCTTCTGATAAATAGGGTGTCAGGTCAACCTACTTGCACCTCGACTAATTCCAAGAGTACCTCTTGTGCTAGAACTTTAGCTCGGAAACAGAAAAGTACTGTACACACTTTTTTGAAAAGACCATGCACGGAATTATTTAAAGAATTCTTAACGTAGGAAGAACAAGTTCTTTTTTTTTTTTTTTTTTTTTTTGATAATCCAGGTTTCCAGGCTTGCGCCTGACTACTACACTGGTATTACCCAGACGTCCTGGAGGTAATAGCACCGGTCCTTCAACACTATTACCAGGTAAATCGCGGGATGTGCTCCGGTGGCTAATTTTTCTGGGAGCGTACAACTGATCAATGAGACAAGGTCAAATTCCCCAACATGCAGAGTTTCTTTGTGCTTGCGGGGAATCGAACCCATGCTGTCCCATGCCAGAGCGCCTTATAGCGCCCAGGCTTTGCCACTGGACTATGCCCCGGAGGACAGGAAGAACAAGTTCTTTCTTTGGCCTTTCCATGAGCTTCTTCTATTTTGTGAGGAGTATATAGAAGTCGGATTTGGTATTTGGATATTTTTTGTATCAATGATCTGCGAATTATCAACGATTCATTCCTAGATTTTCTAACTCCCACCAACACAGATATCGGATAACTCTATCCATCAAATATTAGACAGAAGAGAAGAAATCACCCAAAAAAAAGTTTATGGAATCATAAGACAGGAACATCAGATATATCAATTAATTTATGTCCACAAAACAAAGGTACCAACTTGGAACTCTTGAAAAAAAATCCAAGGTAAACCCCATGTTTATAATATGTGAGATGGAACCAAACTACATCGAGTCATCATAAGCCTAAATTCACATCTACTCCTTCTGGTACACAAAGCTTAAACATAATCATAATGTTAATTACAAATTAACATATAGATTACATATTCGAATATAAGCAAATTAACATGAAAAATTGTTGGAAAAAAAGGAAAAGAAAGGAACATACCAGGAATAATCCAGAAGCTATTAACAATCTTTCTCTGTGTGTGAGAATATTTTCCAAAAAAAGGAAATAAAAAGTATTCTTATTAAATATATGGTCCAAAATTCACTGTAAAACAAAAAGAAAAGTCAATTATTAGGATCAAAACATGTTCATAAAAGGAAAGGGAAAAAGCAACAATGGTGAGGGTGGAGCCTACCTATGTATGTACAACACAAAATTTGAGATAAATCTGTATGAATGAATCAAAAAGATTAATATATGTATTGAAATGAAGATATGAAAAATAAAGAGGAAAAAAGCGAGTTTATTAGCTCGCTTTTGTCTTCTTTTTTCTCAGTTTTTCTCATTTTTTTTTCTTCTTCTCTGTTTTGTTGAATATAAACAAACAATAACTAAAAAGTTCGGTATTTCGATGTTTTCTTATAAGAATGGTAAACCGTTGACAGTTAGATAAGTACGCGGTTGAATTACAGTTGACCGACCAAATATGTAGGGGCAACATGGACTTTTATAATTAAAAAAAAACATATGGCATTTTTCATTACCAAAATGAACTCCTTTTATTGTTTGGGAATTGCTGGAAGAAAAATGAGAGGTTAAGAGGTCATAATTCAAATCGTAATAAAATTATTTTGAGTGATAGTAATTTTAAGGTTATTATTATCTAATTTGACATTCCGTAATTTTTCGATAATTTTCACTCTATTTGTGTTTTTTCTTGTTTATTTTTTATTTTTTGAATCGTGAAATTATTATAATTTTTTGATTTTTTATGTATAGTTATATTGTTAGTGTGTTTTACTCAAATGATTCTTTGAGTTTAGAGAATATTTGGTTTTTCGTGTAAATATACATTTTTTAAGTTTATATATGACGCTTTTTATCTTCTCTATCATATATCCAAACGGATTTTACTAAAATGCAATGATTGCATGTGATTTGAGAGTCTCATATCAGATATAAAATGGGAACATGACAATCATCACCCTATAAGCTAGCTTTTAGAATTAAGTTAGACTCAAAATACATTATTTACAGCACTAAATTAGAAAAAAACCAAAAATATTCTTTTATTATGCGAAAAATATCATATATGTCATCTGTTATATTTTTGGTCCACTACGTCCCCTATGTTAAAGAACTGGTGCAAAAATATCATTCTCCGTTAGATACTCCCCCATGGCCAATACCAGGCATGTGTGGCTTGACATTTCGCTGAAATGTAATGCCACGTCCATGTGTCATGTCATCTTAACGCCTCCAACCCCTTTTTTCCCTACGCTAATGATCAGGAAGATGTCTGTGTTGATGATGGTTGGGAGGGACTACCAGCTGTTTTTCTTAGATGATGAAGAATACTCTGATCTAGTAGATGATCCCTTCAAGGTCGGTTCATTAAAATAAGTGGCTTAAATCCAAATTTTAGTAAGAGTTCTCTTTTCATACTTGCTTAGATGTAGTATATTTTGGCATTGAACTTCATATAATACTATTATTAGTTAGTGATTACCTGTAGCCGACATCTGGGGCAAATGGAAGAGAAAGTCGATGTTATGAAGGACAATAACGTCAGAGTCGACAAAAATGATCTTGTCATAGTCCGTGAGTTGCCATAGCCTGAACTTGCTATAGTTATATTCATTATATGTGTTATTCTCGGCTCTAGGGTTTCAGATCCTCTCGATGAACCGGAGTTTCCAACCAGCTCGGGTGAGAGCCTCACGTTTAGGGGCGGAGATACTCGTGTCCAAAAGGAGAATAAGGCCGCGTTTGGTTCCTGTTTTGAGAAGACTTTGAGCTAGAGCAAGTGCACCACAAACATAGTCCTCAGAGGAATGAAGAACTGTGGCGTATGCTTGTCGTTTTGTTGTCGTTGTGATGCTTTTTATGTGGGAAGAAACATCATGGACCTCGTTCATTTATGGAATCAAATTATGTCAATATTTTAGTACATAATACATGATATAGCAATAAGAATTCCGAAAAGAGATTAATTAGTTCTATACAAATAATAAAAAATAAATATGTATACAATCAGATCAATGTCATTCAATAAGATAGTCAAAAGTGAATTTCTATGATAACTTTTATAGCTTTCAAGAATACAAATTATAAACATTGAGGTAAAATGTTCTCAGTTATTACTTCAATATCTTCTTACAAGATTACTAGTATAAGATTAATGAAAATACAATTTAAAATTTATGCTTGATTACTAGTAAATATCAATAATGGCGTTATTCTAGCATACAGCGCCTGTAGCTCAGTGGATAGAGCGTCTGTTTCCTAAGCAGAAAGTCGTAGGTTCGACCCCTACCTGGCGCGAGCTTTCATCATTTTTTCATTGGTTCACAATTTTTTTTTCATTTTTCTTCTTCTTTTTTGCTTCCTTTGTTATAATGTTAACCCAATCCTTATAGAAGAAAAGGGGGAAAAAGATACTCCCTCTATTTTAATTAATAAGGTGATATCTTACTAGTATAAAATTCTTTTGAAAATAAAATATGTAGAATTTGTGATCTTAAATATGTCATAACATTTGTGTGACTATGATTAAAAGCATACCTTCAAAGATAAGATAAAAAATTTAAAGTCATATTTCAAATATAAATCCAGTAACACTTAATTTTTGAACGAATTACAAAAATATTAAGGATGAAGTAGTAAAAATCTTGATCAAATCAAAAGTGTTTATAAGTTGAAAAGTCATAAATTCGATGATTTAACTTATACTTTTAGCTTATAATCCAAGTGTTTAGACAAGTCAAAACATACATATAGATTAGTTTGATCAGCTTATAAGCTCACTCGAACCCTATCTAAATAGACAAACCTCATAAGGACATTCCTGCAATGAGCATGTAACAACGCATGCTGCATTTTCGCTATAAACGGAAGTTGATGGACGGAGAAGAAGGCCGCCGTAAGCAATCAAGAAGCAAGCCAAGAAAACCAAGTTTATTTTGATGATCAATGCCTTTAATGGAGGAGCCTTCATCATCATCATTCTTTCAAGAAATAAATTAAAACCAAAGTGTAGAAAACACCCACAAAACCTTATTGAAATTTTATATGAAATGCGTTCTCTCAATTTCAACTGGTCTAAAATGTAAAAGGGATTTTAATTTATAGAAGTTGTTGGAGTAATAATTAAGGGAGAAACCTAATTTAAGAAAAAAGTCTAAGGAAGAAGTAAACAAAATCACTAGCTAGGAAATCTCTAAAATTGTTGTTTCTTTGTTTTAAGTGTTCCTTTCTTCGAGTCAAAAGGGTCAGACCAAATGATTGGGTCAATTGTTTTCCATATGTTTTAAAGGTAAATTTTTTACGAGGCACACTGTTTTGAGATCGTCGTTTAACTTGTGCCTGCCTTTTAAATATATATACTTTAGATATGCAGTGTCAAAAGTTAGATTTGACAAAATCAAACCTCAAATAGTTCATATAACTGAAGTTCAAAATAAATCAACTTCAGTCATTTATAACTAAGGGAAAATAACACTTTACATTTAACCTTCAATTTAACAATGTGGATGATTTTGGTCCAATAACAAAAAAAAAAAACAGACAACTGTTAAGAAGGGAAATTTAGGTATTACATGTACAATTTTCGGATACAAAATACCAAGAACAAGGATAACTTAATTTGCTTTTAAGGATTAATTACGTCATTTACTATCACAAACTGTTTTTTATATCTTATAAAGCTTCTCCTAGCTTCAATTCAGAATACTTGTTTGTAGTTGAGAAAATGAATTTTATGCATATATTGATAGAGAATAAAATTTGAAAGAACCATTGAAGATTGGTATCTAATGTTGGATTCCAAAATTTCATATTTCTACTATTTTGCAAGTAACAGAATTACATTCTTTCTCAAATGTTTGTCCTTATGTTTTTGTCTACGCCGAGAAGTAACCATAAAAAACAATGAAGGGGACAACACACTGTAACCCTAAAACTACAAAGAAATGAAAGAAGAAAGAAACAGAATTGGCATTGGGTGGAGAGGAGGCGTGCCTTCTCTAATGGAAAGAAATGAATTGAGAGAGCTGCTATTCATGGAGTATGGATACAGCTGCAACTAATTTAGTTGTGAATATCACGAAAATCAAGCTGAAAATTCCCGAATTACCCTTCTCAATAGTTAACTATCTGTTTGTTTATTTGTGTTTTGTTTAGTAATTGGACCAAAATCACCCACATCATTAAATTGAAGGTTAATTGTGCTTAGTCGAATATCGCACGGGACTAAAACCGGAATATAGTAATAACTCAGGGACTAAAAATGTTGTTTCCTATAACTAAAATTCAAGCAAAATAACTAAAGTGAGATAAAAATGATTAAACTTCAGCTATAGATAGACTTTGTTAAAACTAATTTCAAACATCATATGTCTGAAGTTATCTCAAAGCAAGTATACGTGCAAAGCTTTTAAAAAGCGAGCACAAGTTAAATGACCATGTAAAAATTGAGTATGCATGCACTTTGACATTTTTAAAGGGTCATCTTCTTACTGGTTAAATTTAGAAATAATTCTTTCTTTTTTAGAAAAAATCATTTCCATATGTACACCTTCCCTAATATCCAAGATTTAAAAGTAAAAGTTAAATAATCTTCGTGTCTGTCTTTCTTTAACGGCGGAACAAGCATAGCCCTTCTTTGGTCATTAATACTGTATGTCTTAGTTGCTGGCAGAAAGAAAATTCATGCTAAAATAAACATTACGAGACTAATATATTTTTAGTGACCTAAAGTAACTTCCACATTTTCATTTTTACCAAATCAAAAACAGTTGCAAATTTGCAATAATTAACATTTTGACGGTATGTATGGTAAGATTTTTTTTGAGAAAGTTACACATTTGGCTGCTTTAAAAATAATTATAACTATCAGTCACACATATAAAAATACATATACTAGTTATGTATATTATATATCCATATAGCTATTATTTGTGAGCGGCTATAAAGTATATAATAATAATCTCCAATATTTTTCAGGCTTCTCTGAAAGCGAAGTTATAACAAGAAATATTCTGAAGAAAGAGAACGAAAAGGACATACCAACCTCACAATTTCAAAAAAGATAATGGATAAAAAAATTCACTGGCAGCACATATATTTTCTAGAGGGGTTAATGCCATCATATAATCAAATATGTACCGAATAAATAATGCGAAATTAAGGATGATTAATTATCCTGTTTAAAAATAAGCTAACTATAATTGAACAAGTGAGTTTCACTGTTCTAGGATTCTATCTTATCATCTAGCTTCATTTAGCATATGAGTGATAAATAATTCTCTTCTCCTTTATGTACTGTACAAATTACTCCAACTCAGTCCCAAAAGCCACTATTATATACTCCATTACTTCTTTAAGCAAAAATTCATGACTTTAATTAACCAATTTACCTTGTAAAATGAAAATAATCAAGAGATTATTTCTATTTTAGGTATGCATTTTTTTAGTATTTGAAGCAAGATATATTCGTGCAAAGCACGAACATATGCACTAGTTATTATAAAAGCATGAATATAAATATTAATTGACCAAAATATTCTTTAAATATTGAACGACTTTTACAACCTTCATATTTAAATTATCTCTTCAATATTAATGTCCAAAAACGTAAAAGTGTTTCAATTGTTGTAGAGTCCAAGCCTCTTTGTAAATTAAATTATCCATTCAAAGTAGGACTTCCAATCCGTGATTGGTTATTCAAAGAATTATGAGACCGATAGCTCCCAAAATTGCTGTAGTTGGGATATATATAAATCCTATTCTGTATAGAAGTCATGTGTTTAAATGTTTGTTTAACTAGACACAGCCATCAAGAAGCTACACCAAAATTTTCAGCATTACTTAGTAAAACAGAAAAAGAAAACAATTGATTAAATTAGTTAGTTCAAAAATAATTAGAAAAGTGATTTCCTATCTAGAAGAGTCTATAATTAGATAAATTAGAAGACTATAATTAGAAATGTTGATCGCGCCGAAAATATCTTCAAATATTAAAAGACTTTTATATCTTTTAATGACTATATTATTTCTATAAATTGATAATTTCATAGAATAAAATTTTAATCTTTTAGGACTATCTAATATTTATTTTGAAGTAAATTAAAAATATTTTTTTAATTAAAGACTCATTTTCGTAGTAATCTCATTTTGACAATAAAACTAGACAATGGTGATTTTCAATCAACAATATCTTATACACTTATATTAATCCATCTTAACATAGGTCATCTGATAAATTTACAATAGCTATCCAAGGAACTGTAATTTTTCAGACAAGCTTTTGAACCCTTTTGAGAAATAATCACATGAAATTTTGTTTGTGTATTTGTAAAGGGTTATGGGTATGACAATTTGTAATGGAACCACAAATCTAAAAAATAGTATTAAGATAAAACTTGTACATCGGTACGGTATCCAGAGACGAATGTAAACCCAATACTTTGTAGGGAGATTTTGCTCTATGGTACTTTATAAAGCAGTACGGGAAGTATTTAACTATTACAAGTATTCGAAAGGATAAACAAAGAATACAATATTTTCGACTAGAAATCTGAAAATTACAATATAACAACAAAACTGAAATTACGATTTTGTTGAAGAGTCGAAAAATGGAAACTGGCGGTTTATCTTTGAGTCGAGTGTGACACTCATCCTTAAGACACCCGTATGTATCCTTTATACGTCCTGGACAATTTATCTCCCAAGATAAAACAAGAATGGAACCCTTGAGCAAAGGAAACTCAAGAGCTACCGTGAAGAATATTGAATAACGAAATGATGCTTGGAAGTTGTAGGAAGAAGAAATTTCCTTGTGTATTTTCGTGTGTTGCCTCTATCAAGTTTCGTTAGCTTCTTGTTAGTGCTCAACAATGGTGTAATGGGGTGTTTATATAGGAGAGGGAGGGGCACATTCGCTCGAAATCGCCTCCATAATAGCCAAATAATGGCCATTATGGAGGTAGTAAAGTCACCAACATAAATGGTGAAAGACCAACGGATTTGGCCATTATAGGAGGAGTAATTCAGCCAAAATAAATGGCTGAATTGAGTGCTTGGCGTTTCAGTTCTTGACCGTCGAAATTCTGAACTTCAGGGACCAAACTGTACATCTGAAAGAATTCTGGTCCAAACTGTATATCTGAAACTTCTGGGATCAAACTGTACTTCTGGCAAAGTTTTCTGGCCCAAAAAGATAATATCAGAAGGCCCACAGCCCGTGACCCGTGACCCGTGACCCGTGACCCGTGACCCGTGACCCGTGACCCGTGACCCGAGAACCCGGAACCGGACGGGCGGCGGCGCGCGTGTGGTCTTTCCTCGAACCGAAGCACATCTAGGTCCTCCCTCCTTTAAACACATGGGATACCCCTTGGGGTCCCAAACCCCAAACCAATTTCGAATCTTATATACACAACACTTCTTTCTTCCTCTACCGATGAGGGAGAATTACACATAATACCACACTTTTCATGCTTCAAACACCTTACTTCGTGAACCAATATCTCTTTCATTTCTCAATGAAATTTGACGATTCTTGGCCCTACGGTTATCTACGTACTTAGTAGATCATGCATGTGTGAAGAACCGGATTCTCCAACATACGTTACACTAGTGTTTAAGCCGTTAAAGTTGGTCGGTCGCAACTCCCGCCAAAGGCAAATTTCCAACATACTTACAATAAGAAGTAAAGTTGTTCCCTTGTAAAATTCACTCAAATTGCAATGATAATAATAGATCCGAATCCACAATTTCAAATATATAATGAATTTAATGATAAAAAATTTATTAGTTAAATTCATAGATTATAAAGCTTAAATTCTGCATCTATCTCTAATTGTATCATTTACTTTTGGCCTTGTAATAGAGCCTTGGAAACTAATTTAATTAGTTAAATTGGTCAAAAACTGCTGCTGTTTAACCCATTTGATGCATTAACTTTAGAATGTTCTTTATGACAATGGACAGACGTGTAGACTCGTCCTAATTAAAACTCTACTCTTAATCAATGTATATTTGGGATCAGATTAATTGAATCAAGTTATCAGCCTTCTCTTTAGACGAAATAATATTCGTTCTTTTCTGATACCTAACAGGAAGTTGGTTTGCATGCACTTCTAATTTATCGAGAAGAAAACAATGGCAAGTGGAGGTGGGATGGCTAGTTCCAAGCTAAGAAATAACGGATGCGAAGTCAGAATTTGAAACTATAGGTTCGAGATTTTGATTCTTTTTAAGTTATAGATTCTAAATTACTAATTTATACAATTTTAAATGAATTTTTAAAAATAAATATAGATTGGATTAAAGTAGAGATGACAATGGATCTTGGACCCGGTGGATGCATATCCGTTTTATAGTACATGGATCTTCAAAATTTGGATCCGACGGATCCGGATCGGACCCGATTCATTTATGACGGATCGGATCTGGATCCGGATCTTGTATTTGAGATCCGTATCCGGTCCAGATCCGATCCGTGGATCCATTTTTTATTAAATATATTCATAACCTAGAATGTAATTTTATAAGTATTTTCTTAATTTTTTTTCATAATTTATGTATTGGGTAAAGGGTTGAACCAGGACAAGGCACAAGTCACACAACCATGTAATTTGTCTTTAAAGTTTCATTTCTTTTACCTATATGCTCTCTGCAGTTTCCCATATTTTCATTTCAAAAAAGAAAAAATTATCACTCTTCTTTAAATTTCCCTTTCTTGAATCTGCTAGCCGTAAGCTTTAAGTATATTTCTCTCATTTGTTTGATCAGTAAAAAAAAAAAACCGAGACTTTTGATATATGACTGACATTGTTTTATGTTGTTTAATGAAGTCAATAGGTAGAACTACAAGTGAAGCATCACTAAAGCCTCCAAAAATTAGCTCAAAGTTGCAACATGTTCAACATCACTAATGAAGTCAATCGTCTTTATTTTCTTGTGATGCTAAAACTTTGTTCAGTATTTTGGAAGAATAGTGTCATGTTTGTGTAGGTTGATTGAATGAACTCAATCATTTTTTTCAATCAGATTGCGTTTCATTTTGTCATAAAAGTTTCAACATGTGGAATATTATTCAAGCCAAAAAAATTTACATGTAGATCCAGATCCGATCCGTGGATCCGATGGATCTGGATCCGGATCTGATTTTTATGGATCCGATGGATATGGATTTGGATCTGGATCCCGATATAAAAAATGGATTTGGATCCAGTAGGATCCGGTCCAGATCCGATCCGTTGCCATCCCTAGATTAAAGTTACTGAGTTCGACCAAAACGGTAACCTACACGGTAGCTCCGCCTCTAGGTAAGATATATATTCAACCTAAAATTAAAGATTACTTGAAGTCGCGCTTTTCTCTCATTGTTAATCATCTAAAAGGGAGATATTGCTATATTTTTAAGTCCTATAACTGTCCTGTCCAGATTCATAGTTTGTGTGTATAAACAATTCTTGCAAAAAGTAAAGTAACCACTCAAACGATATATATGGTATTATTTTCCTCGGTCTCAATTTACCTTTTTTTTTGTCTATCTAAATAGTATATCATACTTCCTTGTTTTTGAAAATAATTTAATTTTAAAATTTTATTTTATTCTTAATAGATGAGATAATTTATAGCCACGCACAATTTTGTAATTTATTTTAAATCATAAATTTCAAAAGTTTTTCTTTCTTTCCTTAATTTCGTGCACATTCAAACACCGTACATAAATAAATTAGTTAGGACAAAGGGAGTACTACTTATTTAGGAGAAACTTTATTTTATGCGGAACTCTTAATCAGTTCATCTAAAAAAAAATGATACATCTTTATCCTTGAAAACATCACAATTATTTAGAACTTCTCATTTTATCTAAAATTGACATGTTTTAATATTTATAAAAATTACATGACATGCTTAAGACTATAAATTCAAGATATATTTTAGTTATGCGTGACAAAAACTTACCGTCTTTATGCTTTTTTTTAGTATATTTACTTAATGGAATAATCAAGCTTTAGTCTAGTCAAAAAATTTTTTCACTCTTGTCGCCTACATATGGAATATATACAATTGTGATAGAATAAGATGTCTCCAAATATAATTAGTCTCCATCATAGATGAAAAACGTCCATTATGCAATATTAGCGGAGCTTTTTAAAATTCATTGTTGCTCACACCGGGTTATCCATCATAAATTCCGTAAAAAGGCAAGGAGAAAGTGTATATTTTAGGAATTATGGTTAACCCTCATTACTTACCGTAATTCTTGAGCCCGATTCAGCATAGGATTAACGCTTACATGACTTGTTTTTCTTCACACTATATTTACTACCACTTTTTCCCAATGCGTCTGCATATTGTCAACAACTCAAGATTATATCGGACCAACTCAAGAATGTCGGGGCGTCGATAACGAACAACCCGGCTCGTGTTATGAATGATTGTCGGCCTCCGTTTTAGTGGAGTAGGTACGCTCAAGCTCTTCCGCCGTTTTATCAAGCTCGTTCTATGCTCATACTAGAAGAAGTGGGTTTGCCAAAAAGATAGCCACCGTGTGAAATTCCGCCATGGTTGCTGCTCCGTCCGATGATAATCCCTCACAATTTGAAAATTTATCGACAAACTATGGTTAGAAGGGGAGAAATGGCAATAATGGAGGCAAAACCACGACGGTGGTTGTGGTTGTGGAAAAGGCGGCGGCAACCACCGCGGAGGAGGTGGCGGCGGCCAGTGGCAACCGAGGGCCCTATGGGGCAGTGGGCCGGTACCGTGGGCCTAGTAGTGGCCTTGGGTCGTGCCTCCCTACCCCATTCCCCGCAGGAAACTAGGCCAGGCCCAGTCCACAACCAACAACCCGGCGGCTGCCAGCGGCCAACAACCCAACATTCTTGGGCCACTGCCGAACTAGTGGCAGCAGGCCCATGCGGCAGTGGCTTCCCCAACTAATATCAAGGCCGCGATGCTCACTCTTGGGCTCAACCCGCCATATTCTAACTAGTACATGGACACCGGAGCAATGTCTTAAATGACGTCCTCACAAGGTAATCTCTCATCCTATTTTAATTTGAGCAATAATCGTGGTATAATTGTCGGAAATAATAATTTAATTTTAATTTGTGGTTATGGTAATACAAACGTATCTCCCCTGAACCCACCGTTAGCTTTAAATAAGTCATTTATGCTCCTCAATTAATTAAAAACCTGATTTCAATTAGAAAATTTACCACTGTCAATTCGGTTTCTTTTGAATTTGATCCTTTTGGTTTTCTGTGATGGATTTTCAGATGGGGATGCGTCTAATGAGATGTGATAGTCGGGGAGAGCTCTATCCAATCACCACAACCACACATCAAGCCACATTACCATCCACCTTTGCAGCTTTATCTCATTTTTTATGGCATGAACGTTTGGGTCATTCGGGAGTGCCTGTTTTTGCCTCCCTTAAACAAAATAAATTTATTGAGTGTACTAGAACTCGTAATTCTCATGTTTGTCGCTCTTGTTCTCTTGGAAAATATGTTAAGTTGCCTTTTGTTGCTTCTAATTCTTGTATTGTTATGCCCTTTGATATTATCCATAGTGATATTTGGACATCTCCCATTTTGAACTCTTTGGGCCATATATATTATCTTCTCTTGTTGGATGATTACTCTATTTTTTTGTGGACGTTTCCTTTGTCTAAAAAGTCATAAGTTTTTTCCACATTTAGAGCATTTAGAGCATACATCCGCATTCAATTTGAATGAGACATTAAAAATATTCAATGTGATAATGGTAGAGAATTTGATAATGGGCCTTTTGGGATTTTTGCAAAACTATGGTTTGTATTTTTGTCTCTCGTGTCCACATACCTCATCTCAAAAAGGAAAAGCAGAAAAAAAATTTGAACTATTAACAATATTGTTAGAACCTTACTTGCCCATGCCTCTCTACCACCATCCTTTTGGCATCATGTATTACAAATGGTAACCTATCTTCTAAACATACTTTCGATCAAACAATTAGCTTACAAATCCCCTCTCAAAAGTTTATACCTAATGGACCCATCATACTCTCATTTACGGTTTTTCGGGTGCTTACTCCGGTCTACTCCGTGTATTTTTTGGGATATCCGTCAAATCATCGTGATTACAAATGTTACGACTTATCCTCTAATAAAATCATCGTGAGTCATCACGTAGTTTTTTATGAAACAAATTTTCCTTTTGCCAAAATGCATTGTTCTGTGCCTCCTACCTAGCAATTTCTTTACGGTAGCATATTCCCGTATTTGGTCCATAAATTGGCCTCCCAAACAGGCCCAATTTTTTTTGGAGCCTCGACCAACAACTCGGCCCAGTTACCGAGCCCAATGGATGCTAGCCTAGTCAAGCCCCTCATTGGTAGCCCACTGCCGAGAGGCCCACCGGCCCGGGCGGTCCCATTGGGTCACGGCCAACGACGGCACACGGGAAGCCCAGCTGCTGCCAGCCCACTCCCGGGCAGTCCGGCCTCTTCAGCCCCCGGACCCTTCTCCAATTCCAGCCAAACAGCTAGTCACTCATAGTTAACACGGGACTTTCAAGTCAAATAAAAAATATGGTCTTCACATCCATGTTACCAAATCATTGTTGCCCCGTAATCCTGTGTCTGCTCTTAATAACCCGAATTGAAAAATGGCTATGGATTATTAATATAATGCTCTTATTAATAATAGGACGTGAGATTTGGTGCCCTGTCCTCCTGATGTTAATGTGATTCAACCTATGTGGATTTTTAGTCATAAAGAAAAATCTGATGGTACATTTGAGAGGCATAAAACTCGTCTTGTAGGTGATGAAAAGACTCAACAAGTGGGTGTGGACTGCGGTGAGACTTTCAGTCCGGTGGTCAAACCAGCCATTATTCGCACGGTCCTAAGTCTGGCTCTTTCGAAGGCATGACTATTTCATCAGCTTGATGTAAAAAATGCATTCCTGCATAGAGAACTCAATGAAACGGTGTACATGTATCAGCCCATGGGGTACATGGACCCCACTTATCCTAATCATGTGTGCATATTAAATAAATCCTTGTATGGGCTCAAACAAGCTCCTCGGGCCTGTTACAAGTAGGGCTGGCCAGTGGGCCGGGACGGCCCGACCCCGACCCGACCCCGTCTCGAGCCCGCCCCGACCCCGCTTAAAAAAAATAAATAAAATAACGGGGGCGGGACTCGAACTCGGGACAGGACGATGTCTCGTCCCGCCAGACCCGACCCCGCCTGACCCGACCCCGCCCTGAGCCCGTCCCGACCCCGACCCCGACCCCACCCTTTTCCCCCCTTTGCAAAAATGGCCGTTGCACCAACGACCATTTTAGATTATGGCCGTTGGCCAACGGCCATTTTAGGCCCCCCCCCTCCCCCAACCCCCCCTACCCCTTAATATTTATTTTTAACCCATAAGTTATTATATTTACACTTTAACCCAATTTTTCAACTATAAATAACTCATTTTCTCTTCATCTTTCTCACAAATCTTCCTACAATCTCTCTAATTTCTCAATATATCTCTCTACATTGTTTGCTAAATATTCAATTTTATTAATTCATTTAGGAATTGGGAGTGAAGTTGGCAACTAGCTTGAGGATCTTCCATCGAGCAAAGTTTCAATTTTCAACCTCTCGATTACACGTCGACGTTACGTCGGCGTTTGGTACATTCGTTCCTTCATTAAATTATTATTGTCTGTTTATTTTATATTTTTATTTAGCGCTCTTAATTTTATTGTCTTTAATTATTTATTATCATAATTAAAATAGAAGGATTAAAAGGTATGTTTAAGGGTAAGGGTAAGAGTGCTTCTTCTAGTAGTAGGGCAACCAGGGCAAGGGTACTTCTTCTAGTCATCTTATTTCTACACGGGATGATTTTGTTGATACTCAACATTTTCCTACAATACCATTAGATTTAGACCAGGAACTATTTTCTGGAACTCAAGAAGACTTTAATTTAGACGATGATCTAGATGATATACCCACTAATGTTGATGACAACACACCCACTAGTGCACCTTCAACCGAAATACCTCCTATTCCCCCTAGTATGAGACGAGGTCCAAAGAAAACGACCATTAAAATCGATGCATGGACATTTTTTGATAGGGACGTAGAGAATCAAGTAGCCATATGTAAAATTTGTAAAAATATTTTAAAATTTAAAACTGGAAAAGGTCACGGTGGGACGGGGGGTTTAATTAGACACGTAGTAAGTGCTCATCCAAATAGGTATGCCCAATACCGGGCTTCAAAACCGGTGCACAAACGTCCGCTCCATCGGGACAAGGTTCACATACTTGATATCGTCCCGGACCAAGTACGGGTCAAATTAACCCTATGACGGGGGGGAATTGTAGGCTCTAAATACAATAAACATAGAGATAGGGAAGCAATATCAAAATTAGTTGCTGTGGAGGGTTTGCCTTTTTCATTTCCTTCATCTCCCGGTTTTATTCATTACATTAGAGATATATATAATCCTGCTTTTAACGATTTTCCTAGATCAATTGTTAAGAGAGATGTATTTAAATTCGCGCATGAATATCAACAATATTTACGTTTTTCATTATATCATTTTAATGGCAAAGTATCTATCACGTCGATATAGGTCGTAGTACTAACAACCATGATTATTTAAATTGTAACTTGTCATTGGATAGATTATAAATGGTCTATGCAAAAACGTATTTTAGCGTATAGATATATAGATGATAGGCACACTGGTACTTTTATTGCAGAAAATATTTATCAAGTGTGCGATTATTACGGAATAACTGATAAAATTATGACTATTACATTAGATAACGCTTCTTCTAACAATTACGCTATTACAATGTTAAAAAATAGTTTAACTCCATCTTTTCCAAACCATTTTCATATAAAATGTGCGTGCCATATATATAACTTAATTGTAAAGGATGGTCTATCACTTTTTGAAGACATTCTTAGTAAAATACAATTCGCTATAAACTTTATTTTTAAAAGTAATAAAGTACAACGTAGAAAAGAATATAAAAAAACTTGCCACGATTGTGGACTACCTTATAGAAGAATTCCACAAGAAGTATCCACTAGGTGGAATTCTTTATACGAGCAACTACTTGTTGCTTATGACTATAAATTACCTATAACTTTATTTTTTAACTCTCATAATAAAAAGCCAGCTGATATGATTTTAGATAGTGATTGGGTAAAAATTTCCGAACTTATTGTATTTTTAGAGAAATTTTTTCAAGCAACAAAAGAATTTTCCGGTATATATTATCCTACTATTTCAACTATGTTATTTTATATAACTCTAATATTTTTATTACTTAGTGAATATATGAAAAAACCAGCTTATAAGGCAGCTATTAAAAAATGTTTGTCAAAATTAAAAAATATTTTATTCCTATTCCCTCTATTTATATTATTGATTCTGTATTAAATCCTACTATTAAAATAGACGGTACTAAATCACTAATTGAAACTATTTACGATTGTATAGAAGTACTACCACCTCCAAGTCCCAAAAATCTAAATCACCCACCACCTATTGAACAAACTAAAGAAGAAGCGGTGTCTAGCGTAGAACACCAATGCAAAAATATATGTAGATTTTATCAACAAGAAAATGCTAGTAACTTACCGGCTTCCATACCATCTTCTTCATCTTCAACACAACCTCACAAAAGACATGCTGTTTCTGCGGCTAGTATTGAAAGCCTCGAAATAGAATGTGCGGCCGTACCTCTACTACTAACCAAATTAGCGAGTTGGATATTTTTGTTTTGCGGGGTTCGTCATCGTATCAAGAAGTTATCAATGAAGATGGACAAGAAGACTTGTCAAATACGGAGGGGGAATGAGAAGACCTTTCGACACTTTCATTGATGGCTCGAGATGTTTTGAACATTCAAGCGTCATCAACCGCGTCGAAAGTGCTTTTCTCGCAGCGAGATATCAAATAGGAGACCACGGACACTCATTGGCGGAGACGACTTGGAAATTGCGTATTATTCGAGAGATTGGATACGAGCGGAGCGGAAAAGGTGCGGTCAACCGGAGATCAACAAAGAAGATGATGAAAACTACAACGAAATCTTAACCGAAGGTAGTGGAAGCGACGTGGATCAATTTGATCAACAACTACCAATTCCAACCGAAGAACCACATGAAATCATCAAGCAATTAGAACAGGTTTTTTTGAGAATGTAATTTTTTTAATTGCAATTTTATTATGTAATTTGCAACTGTTGGACAACACCACAAAGTTGCAATTTAGATTTTAGACAATTGTATTTGTATTACAAAAAAATCATATGTCTATTAAATAATATAAGAGGCACAAAAACAGCATTGGGATGTTTTTATTACACTATCTTGTTTTGTTTATTGAATTTTTTTATACATATGTTATTTTTAAAAAAAAAAGAAAACCCGACCGTACCCCGCCCCGAGCCCGACCCGACCCCGCCCCGCCCCGATACCGACGGGATCGGGATCGGGACGGGACTGGAGCAGGTCCCGCCAGACCCGACCCCGCTAGGCCCCGCCAGACCCGACCCCGACCCACTGGCCACCCTTAGTTACAAGAGGTTTGTATATTATGTTTCTAATATTGGGTTTTCTAACAGCATGTCTGATCACTCTGTATTGATATATCGTCACGGTGGTGATATAGCTTATATTCTTATGTATGTGGATGATATTATCTTACTGCCTCATCTGATGCTCTTCGCAAGTCTATCATGTCTCTTCTTGGCTCAGAGTTTGCAATGAAAGATTTAGGGCCATTAAGTTACTTCTTGGGGATAGCTGTAACACGTCATGCAGGTGGTTTATTTTTGTCTCAGAAAAAGTATGCAGAAAAGATCATTGAACGAATTGGAATGTCCTCATGTAAACCGTCTTCCACTCCAGTTGATACTAAACCAAAGTTAAGTGCTTCTTCCAGCAAGTCATATGTTGATCCATCACATTATCGCAGCCTTGCAGGTGCCCTGCAATATCTTACTTTCACGATGCTCAACATCTCTAATGATGTGCAACATGTTTGTCTATTCATGCATAACCCGATGGAGGATTGCATACATGCTCTCAAATGTATTGTGCGTTATATTCAGGGCACTCTCGATCATGGCTTGCATTTATATCCGTCTTTGACAAACACTCTTATGTCAGCATTCACGAACATCGCTTTATCCTAGTCACCATAGACTACTTCACGAAATGGGTTGAAGCTACTTCTCACAAGTCGGTGACAAAGAAAGTGGTAGCCGACTTCGTGCACAACAACATTATATGCCGATTCAACATCCCAGAGTCAATCATAACAGATAATGGAGCGAATTTGAACAATCATCTGATGAAGGACATCTGTGAACAATTTTGTATCACTCATCGAAATTCGATTGCATACAGGACACAAATGAACAGAGTCGTAGAGGCAGCCAACAAGAACATCAAGATGATACTAAGAAAAATGACCAACAACTATAAGTGTTGGCATTAACATCTGCCTTACACATTTCTAAGGTATCGAACAACCACTCAGACCTCAACTGGAGCAACTCCATACTTGCTTGTCTATGGCACTAAAGTAGTGATACTAGCCGAGGTAGAGATACCTTCGCTCAGAATCATACAAGAAACATAACTAGACAACACAAATTAGATCCGGAAAATATATGAGAAACTGGCTCTAATCGATGCAAAAAAAATGGTTGTCATATGTCACGGTCAATTATACCAATAGAGAATGACACGCGCTTTCAACAAATAGGTAAGGGACCGGATCTTCCAAATAGGACAACTGGTACTCAAGCACGTGTTTCCGCACCAAGATGAGTACAAAGGAAAGTTCGCACCTAACTGGCAAGGGCCCTACATAATGCGCAAGGTATTGTCACGATGAGTTATCATCTTCGTAGAAATGGATGGCCAAGAGTGGCCTAAAGCAATCAACTCATACGCAATCAAGTAGTACTACGCGTGAAGACACGCTCATCGGTTTGTAATCACTTTTTGCTTGTAATAGTACTTTTACTTGTAATCTCATTCTTTCTTTTGCTTGTAATCGCACTTCTTTGTTTGAAATTGCCTTAGAAAAACCAAATAAACTTTGTAACGAACTACGCAAGAACCTGATTCCCAAAAAAAGGATACGTAGGCCTCCATTATGGACTAGGTCGCAGTACTATCAAACCCATCATTCCTTGTAATGAACTACACGAGTACCCGACTCCTAAAGAGGGATACGTAGGCATCCATTTCGTATTTGGTCGCTCTAATAGCAAATTCCATATTGCCATGTGATATGAACTACGCAATGACCTAATTCCCAAAAAGGGATATGTAGGTGTCCATTCAGGACTCAGTCACATTATTACAAAAATCAACTAACTTTATATCGACCTAATTCCTGAGATGGGATACATAGACATTTTTTGAGCTCGATCGCACCAAACAAAACACCCAAAAAACACTAGAAAGACTCGGAGACATCAAGAATTCAAAAAATCGCCTCACATAGTGTAAACTGGAGCAGAATTTTGAGAAGATCTCAAAAATTCCACCAACAACCCTACTCAAAGAATCAGCCGGTCCAAGTTCATAAATGCGGCAGAATGTTTGAGGAACTCAAAGTACTTTTAGTCAGGAAACCAGGAACTAGTGATTACTTTAATTTATTAGTTTCCTTCATTATTAATCAATCTAAAAGAGACTATTTTCTATTTTTAGATGCATTATTTTCATCCACTCAGTTGTATACTTGTATATAAACAATTCTTGGTAACTTGAACCAAATCAATCATGCAAAGGATATTATATCAGTATCTCTGTTAGATGGTGGAAGTATATATATGCACAATTGTTGTCTTTGACAGACAAATTAGAAGATCCAATTCAGAACCGCCGTTTAATTTTGAAGCAAAAGATGTTCCCTTATATCTTTCTTATTGCCTTTACACGTTTTGCGACCATAATTAACTTTATTTAACTTAAAAAGAGCACTTAGGCAGGGAACCTTCCACTATAGTAACAAGAATCGGTGATTGTTGAAATATGTGATCATTTTATCTAAAAATTTAAATTGTTAAAAAAAATTTATTTTATTTACTTAATTATATTTTTAATATATTCATTCAAGCGTGATAAGTCAAGCACGTGAATTATTTTTAATAAAATAATGATGAGTCTCGAACTCAGGATATTTGTCAGCTTTGATATATATTATATACCATATTAAAATGTTTGATTATCTCATTTAAAATATTAAGCGAATCAAAAGAATATATTTATTGATTTACTTATATTTTCAACGGTGATTACTTTAGTTCCCCTCATTATTAATCAATCTAAAAGGAATAGATAAAGAAGTATACATCGTGCTTAATATAACCCCAAAAAATTAGTTTTTGAGAGGATTATCTGATATCATATCAGGAGATCTTTTCATCTTTAAAGAATCAAAGTGCGACACCGCCAAATTATCGAGTACACGTCTAAAGTGGAGGCTGGCGCTGTCTTTAGATATTATATTATTGGCCACTCACATATGTATAAACAATTCTCGATAAATTAAACAAAAAAACAACCATGCAAAAGATATTAGTAGATCAGTATCTCTGTTAGATAATGGAAGTATATATGCCCAATTGTTTAGTCTTTAACAGACAAATTAGATAACCCTTATAGCTATTCGTCTCGTCTTTACACGTGTTGCGACCATAATTAATAGGTTGATTCTTATTCGATTAATGTACGTACATAGTCCACTACTAGTACTATAAATTAGATCGTCTCTGGAAGATGTTTAACAACAATTAGCAATCATTCATTCCGATAATTAATTACTTGTCACTCAATTAAAAATGGCGTTGAAGAATACTTATAGAAGAAATGTTGCAAGTGATGGGAAAATTGAAATGAGTTTGCAAGAATTCAAGAAATGGCTAATGAGATTTGATACAAACAAAGATGGGAAAATAAGCAAAGAAGAACTTCGAGAGGCACTAAGGGCAAATGGCGGCGGTTGGTTCAGCATGCTAAAGGGCAGACGTGGCATAAAAGCTGCAGATTCTAATAGTAATGGATATATTGATGAGAATGAATTCAATAATCTTGTTCAGTTTGCACAGAGGAATTTAGGTGTTAGAATTATATCATATTAATTCGTGTAATATTCTTTGGAATAGAGTTGCCAGTACTAACGGACAACTCAATTCATAGCTCTACCTAAATTCCACATTTTTATATTTTCTTTGGGATTAGTCTTATTTAAAATTAAAACGTCTAAATCTAAATACATATTTGAATGATTAAGATGTTTGTCTCTGCATCTGAACGCTGAATGATTAACACTGTTTGTTATTTAACATCTGAATAAGCATAATGTATTTATTCGAGCATAATGTATTTATTCGAATATAATAAAATATATAATTTAAATAAAAAAGTAACTAAATATTAGAAATAAAATTTAATTTAATAAAATAAAATTATTACTAATTATTTGATAAGAAAATGAAATATTTATGTTCGCTAGTGATGATGGAGATGTTTTGTAGTGGTGGTGATGGAGATGGTTGGTGTTAGTAGCTATTAATGGTGGTGGTAATAGTTGTGATGGTGGAGGTGGTTGGTGTTGTAGTGACTGGCGCGATGGTAGCGGTCCGTAGTTGTGATGGTGAAGTTGGTTGATATTAGTAATTGTCGGTGTTGGTGGTGGTAGCTGAAGTATATGTGGTGGTATTGGTGGCAGTTCCTTGCGGTGCTAGTTATGACGGTAGAGGTGGTTGGTAGTAAGGATTGGCTGCAGTAGTGGTAGTGACTGATAGTAGTGGCGATGGTGGTGGGGACGACGACAATCGACAATGGTGATGATTGTTGATATAATTGTAATGATAGAGGTGGTAGGAGTGATAACGACTGACATTAGTGGTTGTCAGTTATGGTTGTGATTGCAGAGATGGTTGGTGGCGGTGGCTGGTAGCTAGCGACTGTGGTAATGGTAGCTATGATGACAAAGGTGGTTAATGATAGTGGGCAGGGTGATGAGGGGTGGTGGGTGGGAGTATGTGGGTGGGGGTTAGTGGAGGGGTGGTGTGGGGAAGGGTGATGGTGGTGGTTGTGATGGCAAAGGTTGTTATGGTGGAGGATTGGAGGGTGGGTGTTTGGTGGGTAGGGTGGGGTTGGGTTTGAGGGGTGGATGTTTGGTGGGGTGGGGTTGGGTTTGAGGGGTGGATGTTTGGTGGGGTGGGGTTGGGTTTGAGGGGTGGGGATGAGGGTGGAGCTGGTGGTTGTGGACAGAGTGATGTTATAAACTATTCATACAAATATACCTATCAATGATATTAAGATTTTGTTCATGATCTTAATGATTAAGATTTATTTAAATTAAATTAATGCTTAGATCTTTATGCAAGTATAAATGTACTTAATAACTTAAGGTCTGAATCATTCAAAATACCATTAGGTGCGAACAAATGAGGAAGTGAAAAACATCAGTATTTGATCAATATTGTCTTCAGAAAATCTTACAGAGTTGTTCTGTTTATATATAGACTACTGAGAATTGAGAAACATACATGTAAATAGCTCTCAAGTAAAGTTACTAATTAAAATGCATAGGAAAAGAGCAAACAATGTAAAGATGAATGCTTGTTTAGCATCACATCATTTAGTCATTAAACAATTAGAAAAATGAAAAGAAAAAAAAACAGCTTCTCATCAGCTTAATTGTGAGGTAGCTTCTTGGTCCTCTGAGATCATGTCATCTGAATTTGGATCCACAACTAACTCTAAATTGGTACCTCAAATCAATTATTCTGCATACTTCACCAGGATCAATAGCATATGTCTTTCCTTTTTCATCTCCTTCCTCCATAGTTTCTAAGACCATAGAAATAGCCTGTAAGACAGTCTGTTTTGTTCCTTCAGCTTATTTTGATTCACAATATGTTACTTTTCTGTATCCTTCAGCAGATTTAATAAAACAGAATATGTGTTCAACTTGTGATGGATTGTCCTTCATAATTTCCTAGCAGTGAACTCAGTCTGATACCAATCATTATTAGTTTAATTAGCACACCAGAGGGTAAATTGTGTCTTGAACTTACCACACCAGAGGGTAAATTGTGTTTTGAACCTCTTAAAATTTTGCCTATCTCGAGTTATAACCTGTTGAACTTAGGTACATGGAACCGGTTCTCTGTGTTGGTTCAAATAACTAAATCAGAGAATATATTGTGGAAATAAATAAGACTTGAAATCTTCGGGAAAACCTCATTGCTCAAGTGAGAAAATCACTAGCACTATGTAGGATTTCAACTCAAACTCCACTAAAACAAATGGGCGAATTCATGTTACAATTCTATAACCTAAGAAACTTCCTTTAGCCCCTTCAACGCCTACAATCTCTCGACTATAACAACACTTCTAGCTAACTCTCAGGGGCGTCTTTGGGCCCGTGAAAGCTGTGCTACCGCACAGAGCCCCCGAAAAACGAAAAAATTTAGGGGCCCTTTTTTCCATTTTTTATTAAGTAGTATTAGCCAAAATTTACTGTAAAGGCCCATAATTCACAGGTCTTAGCCCAATCTAATTATTGAAATCATATATTTACTTATATTAAGGGCCCACTTTTACGACTTAGAACAGGGTCCCAAAATGTTTGAGACGGCCCTACTAACTCTATCATTTAACTACGTGAAAAAGTGACTCCTAATTTAACTTTATTATGCAACACTTCTATCAAACAACTCATATAACAGGAGTACAGGACTACATTCTTCGCTAATAACCATCTCATACATTACCATTACATTAATTTGTTAATCATGAACATCGAAAGTTCGAAACTGATCAACAATTTTAAAATGTCTAGTTCGAAGCTATGTATTTAACCTAACATTAACAAGATAAAGTGAGGTGCAGCTAGATTCCACTATCCAGCAGGCAGCTTTAGCCACAGGAACTGTTGATTACTTTTCTCTAATTATTAATCAATCTTAATTGCTGATTTTAGTTGTATCACTCTATCCACATTCATGGATGTATTATGTATAAATTAACAATTCTTGTAAAAGTACTAAAGCAACCATGCATGCAAAGTGATTGTACTACATTAGTATCTCTATTAAATAATGGGAGTATATTTATGTACAACTATTTTACTCTATATAAACACGCAAATTAATTTCTTGTATTAGATAAGATTCATAACTGTTGTTTCAAAGAAAAAGATGACCCCTGACGGCTTTCTTCTCGTTTTACACGTTTTAGGACCATAATATTGGATTGCATGCACCACTTCTTGACAAGGGAAGAAATGACAACTGGAGTTATGCATTTAACATAAAAAGAGTACTTGTAGGCGGGGTAACTTCCTCAATCACTACTAAAGATTTGGAATTAGCAATCGATAAATTATATAGCTAAACAATAAAATTCGTTGCTTCTATCTAGCGACGAAGATCGTAGCTAACTATAATTTTTTATAGTGAATATATCCCGAACGCTAAAAGTTTAAACGGTTAAAAGACAAATATTTATTTACTTAATTATATTTTTTAACTTTTTTTCATGCGAGGGTTTAATTTTTTTGTTATGAGTTAACCAGGTGAAAACTCTTTATAAAGGGTGGCTATGAGCCTCAAATTTAGGACCATTATCTACTCCGATATCATGTTGGAACGTATTATCTCATCAAAAAAGTTAAAGTGATAAAATGACCACACATTTTATTTATTTAATTACTATATACTAGTATTACTTTAGTTCCTCTCGTTATTAATCAATCTAAAAGAGATAGTTTGCTCCCGCCCAAAAAGTATAAATCAAAGAACCAACCAAGTTGTCGAGTATACGTCTAAGGTGGAGGCTGGTGATGTTTTAGATATTGCGATATTGGCCACTCATAGTTATATACAACTCTTGATAAATTAAACTAAAGCAACCATGCAAAAGATATACTATAAGGAGTATTATATAAGCATCTCTGTTAGATAATGGAAGTATATATACAGTTGTTTAGTCTTTAACAGACAAATTCTTAGATCCCATTCAGAACCGCCGTTTAATTTTGAAACCAAACAATAACCCCTTATAGCTTTTCGTCTCACTTTTACACGTTTTTGCAACCATAATTAATCATTGATTCTTATTCGAGTTAATGTACATACATAGCTTTCGGTTCTAATATGTCCGCTAATTAATTTAATTACTACAATCATACTACTATAAATTTGATCGTCTTCTCAATATGTCTAACAATAAAGCAAACATGTATTCAATAATCCCTTGATTATTTTCATTAATGAAAGAGTATATATATAATTTACAATTTCCATAATAGAAAAATCATATTCCTATTCTAATCACAAAACCCCATAATCTACTTGTACAAAAATCTTATAATTATGGTAAGTATACAATTCTAATTATGGACAGAACTTAACCAAAATCGTGTACACTAAACTTGACCAAAACCGTGATATACCATGTATGTATATCATGGGATACCATATATTTAACACACACCCGCAGTCATAGCGGGTGGTCTTCGTACGCTGAGATTGTCCCTAAAATCTTCAAAAAGGACCGAGGGAAGCCCATTTGTAAAGATGTCTCCAATTTGATACCTGGAAGGGACATGGCAGACGCGTACTTGTCCACGAGCTACTTTTTCGAGAACAAAGTGAATGTTCATCTCGATGTGTTTAGTGCGCTGGTGCTGAACCGGATTACCAGAAAGGTAGATGGCACTAACATTATCATAATAAACCAAGGTAGCTTTCTGAATAGGACAATGAAGGTCCAAAAGAAGATTACGTAACCAACAGGATTCAGAGACCACATTGGCTACCCCTCGATACTCGGCCTCTGCACTAGAGCATGACAATATCGATTGACGCTTTGCAGACCATGAGACCAAGTTATTATCAAAAAACATGCAATAGCCAGACGTAGACCGTTTGGTGTCCGGACAGTCACCCCAATCAGCATTTGTATACGAGACAAGTGTAGATGTCGACGACGGATATAAATGTAAGCCATAGTCAAGCGTCCCCTGGATGTACCGAATAATGTGTTTGAGTGCATTCATGTGTTCAACCCTGGGATCATGCATAAACAAACACATTTGTTGTACGACATACGTATATCTGGTCTCGTGAAGGTAAGATACTGAAGGGCCCCTGCAAGACTGCGATAGCGGGTCGGATCTTCATAAGGCGAGCCAGCTACAACACCCAACTAGGGTTTAGTATCAACCGGAGTGGAAGTGGACTTACAGGATGACATCCCAGCCCTCTCAATGATCTCAGTTGCATACTTCCTCTGAGATAAGAACAACCCACCTGCATGACGAGTGACATCAATCCCCAAAAAATAACTCAAGGGCCCCAAGTCTTTCATAACAAACTCAGACCTGAGCATCGTCATGATAGACTGGCGTAGTGTATCAGAAGAGGCAGTCAAGATAATATCATTCACATATAAGAGTATATAAGTCACGGAAGAACCACGACGATATATGAACAATGAATTATCAAACCTGCTTTGAGATAACCCAATAGTCGAAACATAATTTGCAAACCTCTTATACCAAGCTCGTGGAGACTGCTTAAGCTCATACAAGGACTTCTTCAACAAACAGACATGATGAGTATATATATAATTTACAATTTCCATAATAGAAAAAATTTATTCCTATTCTAATCACAAAACCCTATTATACTTGTACAAGAATCCTATAATTATGGTAAATATGCAATTCTAATTATGGACAAAACTTAACCAAAACCGTGTACACTAAACTTGACCAAAACCGTGATATACCATATATGTATATCACGGGATACCATATATTTAACAATTCAGATAATCATTTGCTGTCATTTGATTAAAAATGGCGTTGAAGAATACTTATAGAAGAAATGTTGCAAGTGATGGAAAACTTGAAATGAGTTTGCAAGAATTCAAGAAATGGCTAAAGAGATTTGATACAAACAAAGATGGGAAAATAAGCAAAGAAGAACTTCGAGAGGCATTAAGGGCAAATGGCGGCGGTTGGTTCAGCGGGCTAAATGTCAGACGTGGCATAAAAGCTGCAGATTCTAATAGTAATGGATATATTGATGAGAATGAATTCAACAACCTTGTTGAATTTGTTTTTTGTTGAAAACGAAAAAATGGAAACTGGTTTATCTTGAGTCGAGTGTGGCACTCTGTCCTTAAGACAATATTGCCCCGTATGTATCCTTTATACGTCCTGGACAATTTGTCTCCCAAGATAAAACAGCAATGGAACCCTTGAGCAAAGGAAACTCAAGAGCTACCGTGAAGAATATTGAGTAACGAAATGATGCTTGGAAGTTGTAGGAAGAAAACTGTTTTTGTTGTGTATTTTCGTGAGCTTTATGAACTGTTATTTTTCTGCTCTTTGTGGTACTCAACAATGGTGTAAGGGTGTGTTTATATAGGTGAGGGAGGGGCTGAAAACTCGCCTCCATAATAGCCAAATAATGGCCATTATGGAGGTAGTAAAGTCACCAACATAAATGGTGAAAGACCAACTGTTTTGGCCATTATAGGAGGAGTAATTCAGCCAAAATAAATGGCTGAATTGAGAGCTTGGACGTTTCTGATTTGACCGTCGAAATTCCAATTTTCTGAAAACTTCAGGGACCAAACTGTACATCTTGAAACTTCAGGGACCAAACTGCACATCTGAAAGAATTCTGGTCCAAACTGTATATCTGAAACTTCTGGGATCAAACTGTACTTCTGGCAAAGTTTTCTGGCCCAAAAAGATAATATCCCAAGACCCCGGAACCGGACCGGACCGGACCGGACGGGCGGCGCGCGTGTGGTCTTTCCTCGAACCGAAGCACATCTAGGTCCTCCCTCCTTTAAACACATGGGATACCCCTTGGGGTCCCAAACCCCAAACCAATTTCGAATCTTATATACACAACAATTCTTTCTTCCTCTACCGATGTGGGAGAATTACACACAATACCACACTTTCCATGCTTCAAACACCTTACTTCGTGAACCAATATCTCTTTCATTTCTCAATGAAATTTGACGATTCTTGGCCCTACGGTTATCTACGTACTTAGTAGATCATGCATGTGTGAAGAACCGGATTCTCCAACATACGTTACACTAGTGTTTAAGCCGTTAAAGTTGGTCGGTCGCAACTCCCGCCAAAGGCAAATTTCCAACAGAATTTGCACAGAGAAATTTAGGTGTGAGAATTGTATCATATTAGTGTTAGTGTATAATGTTATTCTGAATTGAGTTGCTACTACTAACGGACAACTCAATTAATTCATCTCTCTACCTAAATTCCATATTTATTCTAGTATAGTATAGTCTATAGTATTCATTTTCTCTTACAATTGTATGGAGAGAGTTCGGAAGATCAATTCATAATTTCTCCTTTTATGTATTCATTTGGTTAAAAGTGAAACATATCAGTATTTGATCAATATTATTATCTCCGGAACATCTTGAAGGGTTGTTCTGCTTATAAATAGACTGCCGAGAATTTCCTGGGGATTTTCCTACGAGTTATTAGTATTTGATCAATATTATTATCTCCAGAACATATCAGTATTTGATCAGATCGGGGTGTCAATCTGTGGGGCCGTGAATGTCAGATTAGGGTAACATAGACAATCGAAACTTCTAAGATGGTCATAGGTAGGGATCTGACGGTAGAGAATTTCGGTGGGTGTCCTATTTTGAATCGCACGGGTAGGTAAAATGTTGACAATGTGTTCTACCGTTTTTAGCGCATATACCCAAAAGTTAGGAGGGAGAGACGCATGAAAAAAGAGGGTATGAATCATATTATTAACATGCATTTCTAACCGTTTGTTCTTGACAGCTTGCAAAGAACAAAGTCAATGAAGGCAGATACTCCTCGAAGTTTATTTATTTTGTTGTTTTTACTTTCTTTAAATTCAGCTTTATTTTGCTCTGTATTGTAATATTATTTCTTGTACTTATGTAATTATTGAAACGCTTAGAATAGGCAAACCTAGAATTAATTCATATGGTAGTTTAAGACTTGAAACCCGTCGCTAGTTTATCCATTCGTAGGCTCGGTTAATTCAAACTTAGAAATCATTCGCTAGTTATTTATTTTAGGCTCGTGATGCATGTTCAAAATTTTCTAAACAACTTTGGTCATCTTTTATTCGCTTTAGCAATCATACAAATAAGTTTATCTTTTAATTTGCAATTCAATGATTTCCAAAAGATTTACTTCTTAGGCATTATAAATAATTTGTTTTACTATCAATTGTTAAAAATATCGAAGGGAGAGAAAGTAGTACTCATAGAAGTTGTAAATGGTAGTCTAACGTGTTTCCCTAACTGACAAGAGGAGCAACTATGAGAAAGGTTTTCTTTGTTACATTTGATTAAATTTCAGTTTATAAGAGAATCAAAAATGTGAGAACCCGGATGACCAACTCTACTATGTCACGTTGAGGGAGATATGGTTGTTAGAACTGTGGGAGGAGTGACACTAGCAGCGGATGTGGGTAGAAACGGATATAGGTCCCCCTCACTATTGCATCGCGTAAGGAGTTTCCCGGTACGGAGGTCCGTTACGGAAAATCCAAACGGATCAAAGTTAATTGAGACGGAATTATCGGTGGCAAATTTTCTGACACAAATTAGATTTTTGATGATGTTTGGGGCATAAAAGACGTTTTTAAGAGAGAAATGAGGATGCGGTGGTGGGGTAAGGGTGTGGCCAAATCCTTGAATTGAAATGCGATGACCACTATCGACCATAATAGATTGTGGAGTTGGTAACTGGCGCAGCTGTGGAAGATTACCTGAATTATTGTTGAGATGAGACGTGGCGCCCGTATCCATATACCACGCATTATCGGGTTGTTGGCGGGTCAAGGAAGTCATTGATTTGTTCTTGGGTAAAGGAATTTTTTTTAATTATTGTCGGGTAAGGAGAAAGAAAGAAAATAGAAAGCAGAAAAAGTATTCAATATGTTTTCTTTCACGGTCATTGGAAGAAAGTAGAAAATATGATTTCCTTTGTGCTGTATTGATTCTCGGGCAGTGGAGAATGGATGAAAGCATAAACAGAAAACAGAAAAAGCATGATTTCTCTTAAAATAGAAATAGAAAGAAGATTCTTGGGAAAGGACAATGTTGCAGGGAGGAGACAAGGTAATTGATGTCTTCTGCGGACCAAGCTTCGAGAAAAGAAAAGGGGGGGGGGGGGTTATTGTCTGAAATAGGGTCTAGGCTTCTGATACCATGTAAGATTGTATTAATCTCTCTTAGGGAGCCTTTCTCATTGATACAAAATATATATAGGTGTACAATGTGAATCCTTATACAACAAGAGATCCTAATTCTACCATGATTAAATAACACTAAATATGATAAATATAAATATTGTACACTTGCTAATAATATTTATTTGGTTAAAAGTGAAACATATCAGTATTTAATCAATATTATTATCTCCAGAACATCTTGAAGTGTTGTTCTGCTTATAAATAGACTACCGAGAATTTCCTAGGGATTTTCCTACGAGTTATCAGTATTTGATCAATATTATTATCTCCGGAACATATCAGTATTTGATCAACGATATTTGCGAATATACCTAGGGATTATTTTTTGAGGAATTACTTGAGATTTTATTACTTAGGGAATTACTTGGGGATTTTGTTGTTTCGAATTTAGCTGGAGATTTACTTAGACATTTTACTACCTAGGAAATTATTTGGGGATTTTGTTGCTACGAATTTAGCTGAGATTATTACTTGGAAATTTACATGTGAATTTTATTACCTATGAAATTACTTGGGAATTTAATTTATTTATTAGAGATATAAAGAATGATATTTTTTTTACAAGTTACAAATATTAGTGATTGTATGCAAATTAAATAATTTACAATTAACCTACAACTAATAAAAGTTAATATTCAAATAACGTCCTTTCAATATTGGTTTTATCTATTATGTAATTTTAATTAATATGTTGGTTCCATATAAAAATCAATGATGTGAAATTTGTTTGGATTGAAAATTACATCTCATTAGGCATGGTATGGTTGATATTAATATTTTTTGGACGTCCGGTACTATTTTTTCTATCCCATTTTACGTGGAACATTTTCCTTTTCCGATGTGTGCAAAAAGAATGTCCATATTTATATATTTTAGGAACTATTTAGTTTTGGACTTCTCACTTTACCCGTAATGAAATGATTTCTAACTGTTGGAAATTTGCCTTTGGTGGGGAGGTGCGTCCACCCATATTTAATGACTTAAACACTAGGGTTCCGCATGTTGGAGGCTTTGTCTCTTCACACGTGCATAATCTACTAAGTGAGTAGATGACCGTAGGGCCAAGGATCGTCAAATTTCGTTGAGAAATGAAAGAGATATTGGTCCACGAAGTAAGGTGTTTGAGGCATGGAAATATGGTGTGGGACAAATCTACCACATCGGTGGAAAAATGAAGAATTGTTCTCTTTATAAGTCTCAAAATTGGCTAAGGGTTTGGGACCCCAAGGGGTAACCCATGTGTTTGAAGGAGGGAGGACCTAGATGTGCTTGGGTTCAAGGCTAAGTCCACACGCGCGCCGCCGTCGCCCGTCCCATCTGGGCTCGGGTCTCGGGTCTCGGGCTTCTTCTGATATTATCTCTTTGGACCCCCAAATTGCTTAATATTTACAGTTTGGTCCTTGGAGTTTCTTGAAAGATGAAATTGGGAACGACGGAAGGCAGAAAGTTTCTGCCTGCCGTTTGGGTTGATTTTTGGAGCGTTAAAACTCCATTAATCTGCACTTAATCTCCTCCCTAAAAACTCATTTATGTTGCACATTAAATCAGCAATTACTTGGCTAATTAACTCCCTCACTAATGGCCATAAACATCCATTACTTGACAATTGAGAAGTCCCTCCCCTTATGCCATATATTGAAGCCTTTTGGCTCAATTGTTGAGACTACTATATACTACACAGAGACAAACAGAAGAGAGAAACAGATCAGTCCAAAACGTGAGCACAAACAGTGGACAAAAACAGAAAACTCTTCCTTTCTTTTCCATTCTTCAGCAAGTCGTTTCGTGTTTGTTTTCTTCGTCAGAATCAACCTATTTGCTTTGTAGTGTTGATTAGTTGTTGTTTTATCTTGGGAGACTATTGCCTGTTAACGTAAAAGCATATATACGGGGCAATCTTGTCTTAAAGACAGAGAGCTATCTCTCGACTCAAATACGATTGTAACAATTCAGATTTAGTGTTTCTTGATTTCGGGTTATCAAGATTCAAGACTCAACAACCTTGCGGCAGTTCTGAATATTGGCTATTTGTTTATCCTTTCGAACACTTGTAATATTTATTTACTTTCCGTACTGCTTTACATATCCAACACTAACCATATAAATTGGGAAGAAGGGAGTAATTCATTAACAAAATAATTGTCATAATTTTGTTGATAATTAATAATTTTATATGGTTGATATAAAATGATATAACAAAGCTAAGAAACGATCACATGTGGTATTTTTCGGATAATATCAAAAATATATTAAAGTGTGTATAATTGAAGATTTAAATTTTTAAATCAAGAAAGATTAAGTTGCATTTATTATTAAAATGATGTAACTAATTTTTAATTGTATTTCCGACTTTGTATATGCTACTTTTTTAAATATACATTAGAAATAATGTAATTCAATTATAATATCTTACTTAAGTCTATATATTAAGTAACATTTATAAATATCACTTAAGTATCAGGTAATCTTCTGATTCTATTTTCAAACGACATCTTAATTACTATTAATACAATAATTAGATCTTGTATTTATTGATAGAACTGAGAAATAATATTACAGCATTTACTCCCTTAACAGGGGAGTACAATATATTTAATTAAATTTCTCATATAAAAGAAAATTTTAATATATTGTTCAAGGCATATAAAAGAATCAGAAAAGAAATAGTGAATGGAAAATTCTTATGAAAATGACGGTAGCGGATAACTGGACATCACTGTACCACATCGGCTACAAAACATTTGCCTGAGCACTTTATAACATGTAATCGGCAATTTTTGCGGTGTACGTCTTGTGTGTGTCTCCATTTACTTCTATATGCGGAATCTTCAATTTAATTTGTTAACCACCAACTATAATTAGCACGCGTAATTTAATTTTGTTAATTAATAATTAAAATGATAGTGATAATTTATTAAGTGTTTAACGTAAATTTGAGTTGAAATATGAATATGTGTACAGTAGGGCGAAATAGTTGTTTTGATGACCATTGTGATAAGAAATTTGCAAATTGGAGAATAAAAATACGTTGAATATAATTTTATTTTTGCCTAAAAGTTCTTACAGATTTAATTGAAATTTTCATGAAGAATTACCTTCGGATTTCCTAATAAAATTCGCAAGAAAATTTTCCTTTTTCACCAAAATTTCTTGCTAATTTTTTATATTTTTTGCAAAAATTCCCCAAGTAATTACATGCGGATTAACATTCCCCATGTAATTTATCTGAGAAAATATAAATCCATATGTAATAATTACCCATGAAGGTTTTACCATTAAATTTTTTTTCGCAAGAAAATTTCCATAAAACTAAATTACCTGTGAATGTTCCTTTATAATTCTCAAGATATTCCCCATATAATTTGCATTTTTCTAGTAGCGACACCCACCATTAGGTGGCAAAATACAGATAAATCTCTAGAATTCCAAATTAATAGGCAAAACTTGCTTTATTACAATTTCTAATAGATCATCAGAATTGGGTCACAAATTATAACAGAATTCAGTTTAGTGGATAAAATTTATCTTATCGCTAATTTTGAAAGATGGCTATAATTTGGGCAAAAAATCTTAAAGGATCACCATAACTTATTGTGCAAATATTTCTCCAATATATTTTTTCTTTAAACGTGATTTAAATCAGCTCCAAATTTGATATCCAACCTTTTAATGCCTATCTCAACAAAAAAATTTCATTAGACTCAACCCAAACGTTCAAAAATAATAGACCCACTTTATCTTCTTCAAAAGCTTTTGTTCAAACCTAATAAAACTCAATAGTGGTGTATTTCAAATTAATCTCAATCATTAAGGATAGACAAAATAAGATCCGCTCAATTTCAACCACAACTAAGCAATGAGTCTTCAATTTTTCATTGTATTATCTCATTCTTTTTCCATTTTAATTGTGTGCTCACAATTTATTGGAAGAAGAAGGACGAGGATGAAGGTAGAAGAAGTTCTGAACATAATTCTAAAGATTACATTCGCTAGTTAAATATAAAAAAATATGTACATTCATGCCCTTATTCTTAAGTCTCACACCATATTATAGTCTGTTTGATCAGATTTCTCGAAGGCGAAAAATGATTATTTTAAAAAGTTAACGTGTTGTTATATATTATAACAAAAATTATTTTTCAGAAGTTCAAAAAAGTAACTTTTTCCGTAGAACCTTTGAAACTTTACCCAAGCATAAATTATTGTTCTAATATTGATATAAGTATTTTTAAAATTGATTATCCAAACACAAATTATTACTCTTCAAAAATATTTTTTTGAAACAGTATTTATGACAAAAAATACTTTTCAAAATAAGTAGACTTTCAAAACTTGGTCATACGATTGATCAACTGTCTTGAGAGGAAGAAACGATCTCTTCTTGTATACTCCTTTTTTTAATCGGTTTAAAAGAGTTATATTTTCTTATTTAAAAATAATTTAATTATAAATTTCTCATTTTACTCTTAATGAGATGATTTATAGCCACATAAATATTTATGACTTTTTTAGATTATATTTTTCAAAAAAAAATCCTTTCTTTCTTAAACTCCCTACACATGAGTCAAACACCATCACATAAACTGAGATAAAAGGAATATTATTTTTCATTAATCCGTCACATATAATAATGCAATTAATAAAAGATGGTTGAATACATATGTAACCCCTTAAAGTTAGACCAATTTTTTATTTAGACACCTAAACTAAACTTTGTTCCTATTGAACACTCACACCTAAGCCCAATTGGAAGTTAACTCCCTAGATAGTTACCAAAGTTTAGGAAATTTTCTATAAAAATCACTTGAGTTTCATTTAGGACAACAAAATCACTCAACTATCACTATTATTCTCAAAAGATACCTAAACACATCAAAAGATTTCTTCTCTCCTAGTTGGCATGTCATTTCATTAAAGTCCCATCATTTTTAATACTTGACATATTTAACTCAAATTCATTTAACCAAATTCATATTTTAAACCCAATCAAATATGACCCGGTTAAAAAGCGGCAAAAGAATCAACCCATATTTTCTATTTAGCCACTTTTTCAAATATATTATCTTTCAATTTAAATTAAAATTCAAGTAATTTTTATCTTTTTATTCAAATTTAATTTTTAAGAAATACTCCCTCCGTCCCAATTTATGTGATATTTTTTGTTTTTCGAGAGTCAATTTGACTAAATTTTGAAGCTAAATTAGATTATATTAACTCAATATTTTAACATTAAAATTAATATATTTGAAAACTACATGAAAAGTATTATAAGTTGCAACTTTTCTCATATCAATTTGGTGGAAAAATTACATCTTAAAATGTTGATCAAAGTTCATATAATTTGAATCTCGGAAAACGCAAAGTGGCACATAAATTAGGACATAAGTAGTACATATTTTTTCACATTAAACAACATATTCTTTCCACATCAAAATGGAATTGCACAACTAACACAAGATTACATTCCTATCAGTTTAACTTTTAAGAAATCTAATTGAACCGTATATTTTAAAAAATAAAGTTAATGTAAATGTTTCTTTTGTATTTTGAATAATTTATCCTTAAATATGTAGTATGTAATTTTTGGTATTTTCATTTTATACCATCGAGATTTTTTATTTCTCCTGCGGAAAGTATAGAATTTTCATTAGTATAATTTTATTTTAAATGTTATATTATTACTCTTATATTTTATTTTAAATTGTTATATTATTAGTCCTATATGAAATATAATATATTCTTAATTTATTTTACGGTAAGATATAGATATTTCAACTTGCCATGTTAATATATAGCAATATATTAAACTAAAGCTCTAAAGTAACTCAAATTCAAATTTCTTATATTTTATTTTTAATTTTAAAACTTCATATTTGTTCCATTGCCGCTTTTTATTTGTTTGAATAAAGATATGTGTGGTTAAATGGGTTTAATGAGTTAAATAAGTTTATTATTTAAAAAGAATAAGATTTTAATAACTTCATCTTGAGACTTTTGAATTTTAGGTATTTTTTTAGAAAAATAGTAATAGTTAATTTGTTGTCATTTAAAAGGTACATGCGATCTAGTTTGTTCCATTGCCGCTTTTTATCATGTTTGATTGGATATAAGATATGTGTGGTTAAATGGGTTTAATGAGTTAAATAAGTTTATTATTTAAAAACGAATAAGATTTTAAATGAGTAACATTTTAAAACTTCATCTTTTAATTCAAATTCATTTAGGTACATGCTAGTTTGTTCCATTGCCGCTTTTTAACTGGATCATGTTTGATTGGATATAAGATATGTGTGGTTAAATGGGTTTAATGAGTTAAATAAGTTTATTATTTAAAAAGAATAAGATTTTAATAACTTGTCATGCCAACTAGAAGAGAATGAATGAGACTTTTGAAATATTTAGGTATTTTTTTAGAAAAATAGTAATAATTAACTGACTTTGTTGTCCTAAATGATATAAAAGTGATTTTTGTCCGTAAACTTGAATGACGATCTACGGAATTAACTCGCCCAAATGTGCTTATACTTTATAGACACAAATTTCATAGTCTATAAGGAAGCGCGTGTTGTTCAAGTGCTTCTGCTGTGGCAAAAAGAGCAAATAACAATTCGACAAGTGGAAATTCTTTTTAAAAAAAACTCACCCCCAAATTGTATTTTACCTTCAAAAAGTGATAGACCATCCTTTACAATTAAGTTATATATATGGCACCCCCACTCCTCGCGTCATTACTCTTCGCACCCCCACTGCAAATCCCCATTTTGTTTTATCATTGCCATAGTCTTTCACCGTTTGACGCGCCTAGAATTGAGTGTCAGGTAATCAATGTGTGTCTAATTGACACACTTTATTTACACTATTAGGGACTCAATAGGAAAGCTTAGTTCAAGTGTTTAAATGAGAAAATACTACAAGTTTAAAGGGCCATAAAAGATCTTAGCTAAATTGAGTTCTATTAATTGTATAAAAAATATTAAATATTGCGTGTAATTACAATTTATAAGTCAACTAAGTAGTAGTACTAGTATGTTTTATCCCAACAAATTGCAGTCTATCTTTGTTCCCTGTCGAAGGCCATAAAAATAATTTAAAGGTCCGTTCGATTGCCACCATGTGAAATGATGCAAAGATTCTAAAGGAAACAAAGGTTATTGGTGTCAGGAGTTGTCAATCCAAAAAGGACAATATATTTGAGTTGTGCATGAGTTGAGTTGTGCATGAGCACATAAAAAGCTACATGTTACATTCTGATGGTCCCTTTGCTAATTATTATACGTGTTTAACTTCTATTAACAAATATATATTTAATAAGCTCGCATTGGTTATATATAAACAATTTGCTATCACATTAATTGACAGATTAAATAACACTATGATGATATAATATTGTTTATATTGTCAGGTTATGTTACTTGAATCCATTTATTGTCATTTACCAAGTTTTATAGGTGTGGTCAGTCCAACTGACTTGTGGTCCATTGCAAATATTAAAATCTTCCAAAATGTATTTTTTTATATGCGTGAAAAGTTGGAAAATAAAACACACAAAAAATTGCAATTTTTTTTCTTATTCAAATTATAAAAGATTACGCTAAACTCGTGTGGTCTCCTTGGGTATGTCATCTCAGAGTGGACACTGTGGAAGTACACATTGAAAAGGTGAGCTAATAAAGGACGAAGAAATAATTACTCCTAAAATGTATGATATCTTTCAAAGTATTTAAATTTGATCATTAATTAAGAAGCTCAAATCACTTTCTTATCAACTTAATTATTTGAATCAATATAAAGAAGTTCAAATCACTTTCCTATCAAGTTTGTGTTAAATATACACAATATACACACAATATACATGTGTATATTAGGTCTCGGCTATGCTCACGGATTGGCCCTCGGATGGGCTGATTATTATGTGTAATTTATGGTAAATATTTAGTATCCTAGTTTAGGTAAGGTTGTAATATAATTAGTATTGTATTACCATAATTAGTGTATTACCATAAATGTATAGAATAAGGTTTTAGGAATATGATTCTCCTATTATGTAACTTGTATATATAGTCTTTCACATAATGAAAATAATCAAGAGATTATTTCTTTCGTGGTATCAAGACGTTTTGCTCATGTTTTAAAATACTTGCATATATTCACCCTTATGTTACACAAGAAAATCAATTTAAGAATACAAAAAACTATGATGATCCCTCCAAGCAAGCATAAACTTATCGTCAAATATCTCTTCTATTACGAAAATAATCTAATCTAGTATAGTAGTAATTTCAAACTAACGCAAGCCGATAAAACCCCTTCTTTAGGGACAGTCGCATAGATTGAGACGTGAATGTAAAGCAAGTTAGTCAAAACCCGTTTTATTTACCGTAAGAAAAAATCTCGAAGATCATCAATGAGTTTAAGTTCTATTAACTGACGATGTAAAATATAGTTTCAATTATGTCATTTCTTAGGTAATTACAAGTAATCTCTTGATAAACAATACTCCCGTCCCAATTTGTTTGAAGATTGACCAATTTGTGAGTCAAACAGTTCTTTCTTTGACTACGATTTTCTCCAGCTCATTTCATATATTGTAAATTATTAATTATGCAGACTTATAATACTTTTTATGTAGTTTTCAAATATGAAAATTTTATGGTAAAATACTCGAAGAATTTATGTTTAAAATTAAATCAAGAAAAAGTTATTTGACCGCTAAACTGGTCAACCTTCAAACAAATTGAAACGGAGAAAGTAATAGATAATCTGATAAAAATGGTAACTAACCTGCTATCACAAACTAAAATCCGTTGCATGACAAATAAGTACTAGCAATACTCATTTGATTTTCTCTTCCATTGAAATAGATTTCTTACAATGAGCAATTGCAGCTTGTATAGCAGCTTGCAACTCTTCCATAGTGTTGTCACTTGAATAAGAAGAAGAAGAAGAATTATAAGTTCCTCCTGTTGGTGTTGCTACAAGAAGACCACTGTTTGTAGGAGATGTTCTCATTGAAGATGGTGCTGATGAATATTGCCCTTTTATTCCTCTTGAACTTAATAAATTCCAAGAAAAAGAATATGATTGCATATGAAATTGCATATTCTTTTTGTTTCTAAAAGATAAAAATGGCCTAACCATTCTTATGTACCTCTTCACAACTTGAGTCATCACATCAAATTTCATCTTCTTGCTATATTGTTGTGATCTCTCTTTGTTTTCTTTTTCCTTTCTCCAATTTGGTAGTCCAAAAGGGGAAAAAGACTTAGCCTTTTGTTTCCCCTTAGATGTATAAGTAATATCTTCATCTAATAATATTCTTTGATTCTTGAAATTTTGGACTTTATGGTCATCAAAAAAGTGATCTTTTTTTGGGAGAGTGAAACTATCAAGGGAATTGGTGGAACATCTAGGGGATGATGTGGAGAGATGGGAAAGAAGGTGAAGAGGAAGTAAGTGTCCATGGAAAAAAATATCATCAGCTGGTGATAAATCTATGGCAAATGATGATGAAGAAGTAGTAGAAGAAGGTGGGATTTGTTTTGTTTGTTGAAATGAGATTGTGAATGAGAATTCATGTGAAGGAGATGATGATGAAGATGAAGGTGAAGGTGGTGTTGATGAGGCTGCACTTGCACTGTTGGTGATGGCCTTTTGATGATCACTTTCTTGATTTCTTTGTTTCTCTTCTTTGTCGTCTCTCATGTTTTGATGTTGTTGGATGTCCATAGACCATATGGATATATGTTTAAAGGGTAAGAAAATCGCTATAGTAAGATCTAATATATGGGGTGTTTGTCTAACTTCTCTTAATGTTCTTCTTTGTATGAAGGGACAAAAAAATTACAAAAAAGGATAAGGATATGAGAAGAATGGTGTCTTTGTTATTGGTGGACATAGTTACTTGGTAATAAGTACCTTGTGAAATTAGTTCAGATGCACATAAATTGACTCAGACGCTATAAGCAACAACAACAACGATAATATATCAGTGCAATTTCATAAGTAGGGTTTGGGGAGATAGAATGTACGCAAACCTTATTTCTACCTTTGTGGGGCAGATATGTTATTTTCAACTCAGACGCTATAAATATAAAATAAATATAAATAAAAAAGGGTATTTGGATAATGGGGGTGGGTGCTCGGAGGGGAGGTTCTTGCTTGTAGACTAATATGTCTTTTGAAGGGACAAAAGAAGTTATAAATGAAATAAGGATACGAGAAGAAGGGATCGTTGTTATTAGTGGACAAGAGTTACTTGGTATATATATGACTAGAAAATAGCAAGTATTCTATGGAATTAATCAAAATGTGAAAATTGATCCGGACATAAATAAAAAGTTGGGTCTTGTTATTGTGGGGTGGTGTAGGTGAAAGAAATAATCCCCTTGATTATTTTCATTGATTGAATAGATATATATATATACAAGTTACAAACCTTCTTCTACCATAATTCTAACTATACAATATGGTAAGTGTATATCCTAATTATGGTAAGTGTATATCCTAATCTAGGTAACAAATATACTACCATATACACACAATATACTTTCCTTAATATACAAATCTTGTCCACTGTTTTGCTGCCCTAAATACTACCATGGGCTGGACGTTCTGGGCTAAGAGAGGCCCACTGCCGAGAGGCCTAACTGGGCCGCTGCTGCTTGCTGCTTTAGTCCATTGATATACATGTGATATACACTGCTGTATATTCAGTGTATATCACATGTATATTGCTCTGTTTAACACACCCCCGCAGTCATAGCGGACGGTTTTCGAACGCTGAGACTGTCCCTAAAATCTTCAAAGAGAACCGCTGGTAGACCCTTTGTAAAGATGTCTGCAATTTGATAACGAGACGGGACATGGCATACGTGAACTTGACCCTTTGCAACCTTTTCACGGACAAAGTGAATGTCCATTTCGATATGCTTGGTGCGTTGGTGTTGAACTGGGTTACCTGAAAGGTAGATGGCACTAATGTTATCGCAATATACCAAGGTTGCCTTCTGAATGGGACAATGAAGCTCCAAAAGCAAATTATGTAGCCAACATGATTCGGAGACTACATTCGCTACCCCTCGATATTCTGTCTCGACACTTGAGCGTGATAGAGTTGCCTGACGTTTTGCTGACCAGGAGACCAAGTTGTTGCCAAGGAATATACAAAGAGCGAAGTCGACCGTCCGTGTCGGGACAACCACCCCAATCGACATCCGTGTAAGAGACAAGTGTGGATGTAGATGAAGGATACAGGTGCAACCCATAGTCTAGTGTCCCCTGAATATACCGAATGATGCGATTGATTGCATTCATGTGCTCAACTCTGGGATCATGCATGAATAAACACACCTGCTGAACCACATATGTAATATCCGGTCTAGTAAAGGTAAGATACTTTGGAGGGCCCCGCCAGGCGCGATAGCGGGTCGGGTCCTCGTATGGTGCACTGGCCGTTGCGGCACTTAGCTTTGGATTTGCCTCAACTGGCGTGGAAGTGGACTTACAGGATGACATCCCAGCTCTCTCGATGATCTCAGCAGCATACTTCCATTGAGACAGAAACAACCCATCTGAATGACGTTTGACAACAATCCCCAAAAAATAACTCAAGGGCCCCAAGTCTTTCATAGCAAATTCAGAACTGAATATGGCCATGATAGACTGGCGCAAAGCATTGGAGGAGGCAGTCAAGATGATATCATCCACATACAACAGAATGTAGGCCAAGGACGAACCACGGCGGTATATGAACAATGAATTATCTGACCTGCTGTGAGTGAACCCAATAGTTGAAACAAAGTCAGCAAACCTCGTGTACCAGGCCCGTGGAGACTGCTTAAGCCCATATAAGGACTTCTTCAACAAACATACATGATGAGGACAGTTTGGATCCCTGAAACCCAACGGCTGATGCATATAGACTGTTTCCTTGAGATCACCGTGTAGGAAAGCATTCTTAACATCCAACTGATGAATTGACCAAGTCTTTGAAAGAGCCAAGCTAAGCACAGTGCGGATGGTAGCCGGTTTGACCACCGGACTAAACGTCTCACCACAATCAATCCCAACCTGCTGAGTCTTACCGTCACCCACAAGTCGCGCCTTATGTCGAGCAAATGACCCATCTGAATTCTCCTTATGAGCAAAAATCAACATAGACCTGATAACATTAATACCACAAGGATGGGCACCAACTCCCACGTCTTATTATCAATAAGAGCATTATATTCATCAGTCATAGCAATTTTCCAATTAGGGTCATTTAAAGCTGACACAGGATTGCGGGGCAATGGGGATTTAGAGACATCTGAATGTAAATTAAAATGTCTTTTAGGTGTAAAAATACCCCGCTGACTCCGAGTGACCGGTCTATGACTCGAGGAAGAATTGAGTGAATTTTGAGATTTTTCTGGGCTCGGGACAGACGGGCCAAGGCGGGCGATGTGGGCTCTGCCGGCCCAAATCGGTAAACTGGGGTTATCCGTTGGATCTGTTCCGGACTGGGCTGGACTGGCCCAATTGCTGGGACTGATCCAGAAACTGGAACTGCAGCTGCTGGCGGGACTGTGGGACCAGCGGGCAGTGGGCCCGCTAGAGGATTTTGGGTGCGGGAGATGTCCGAAAAATTCTGAATAATATACGGGGATATTTGGTCATCCAAAAACTCATACAACCTAGGCTCGGGAGTATGCACTTTTGTAAACGGAAATTGGGTTTCATCAAAAATGACATGGCGATTAATTATGATTTTCTTGGAGGATAAATCAAAACACTTATAACCACGATGATTGGACGGATAACCCAAAAATACACACGGGGTAGACCGAGCCTGAAGTTTGTTAATTGTGGTGGATGGGAATAACGGATAACATAAGCACCCAAAAATCCGAAGATGAGAATAAGAAGGGTTCTTATTATATAGGATTTTGAGGGGGGAAGAATATGTCAGACCTTTAGACGGAATTATGTTAAGAAGATATGTGGCCATTTGTAGAGCGTGATGCCAAAAATATGGAGGTACGGAGGCATGAATTAAGAGAGTTCGGACAATGTTATTTATGGAACAAATTTTGCGTTCGGCTTTCCCATTTTGTGAAGATGTATGAGGACACGAAAAATGAAAATTTATCCCATTATTAGCATAAAACTCCCGAAACTCCCTATTGTCATACTCTTTCCCATTATCACATTGAATATTTTTTATTTCTCTTTCGAATTGAGTACGAATGAACGCTCTAAATTTGATGAAGACGGAAAACACTTGTGATTTATTCGCAATTGGAAACGTCCACAAAAATCTAGAATAATCATCTAAAAAGAGAACATAATATCGATGACCCAATGAACTAAGAACCGGAGACGTCCATAAGTCGCTATGAATAATGTCAAACTGCATAGAAGTATGAGAATTGGAGTCTACAAATGGCAATTTAACAATTTTTCCTAATGAACAAGACTGACAAATTGGAGTACGACTCGTACCCTTACAAGAAATAAAGCTATTTTTATCTAAAACTGATAAAATAGAAGATCCCGGATGACCCAGGCGAGCATGCCACATGGAAGGAGAGATGGCTGCAAAAGCTGACGGCAAGGCTGGACTCGATGGACTGAAACCGGGTATGATAGGATACAAATCCCCCCTACTATCACACCTCATGAGATGACTCCCCGTCTTGAAATCCTTCACGAGAAACCGAAAGGATCAAATTCAACGAAACAAATTGTCATTTGTGAACTTTCGGACAGACACTAAATTTTTAATCAATTTAGGAGCATGCAAAGTATTTTTCAAGAGGAGTGGTGGATTGGGGGAGACAACGTTTTCTAACCATACCCTAGAATTGGAATAGAACTGCCATTACCAACAATTATCCCCCGAGGGGTGCTCAAATTGGAATAAGATGAGAGAGTACCTGATTCGGAAGTCATGTGAGTAGTGACACCGTGTCCATATACCAATTTGGGTCCGGTTGAGATAACCCCAGTGTGTGCATTGCGGCCTCGATGTCGGTTTGAGTGGGGCCTGCTGCATGATGGGCTTGCGGAGGTCGGGGCCCAAGAACTCCTGGCCGTGGTGGAGCTGGGCCGTAGAATCGCTGCTTGCTTTGCCGCTTGTTGGGCCACCGGCCGCGTGCCGCCACCGCTGGGGGTGTTGGGCACGGACCGTTGGCCAGCCCCACTAGCCGCCGGAACCTCGCCGCCGGATGGTACGGGTTCCACCGCCATGGGCCACACTGCTGGGCCCAGGGGGTGGTGGGCCACTGTACCCTGGATGGGACCCACCGCCTGCTTGTTGACCACCGGAACCGCCACCAGAACCGCCGCGTTTGCCCCCGCTGTTTTTATTATTATTTTTGCTATTATTCTTGCCGCCACCATTATTATGGTTTTGGCCCGAATTATTCACAAAACCCGAAGAACTAGGAGAGGATGCCACCATGACGAGTGGGCTTGCTCCGGTAGCCGCCTTTTTAGCCAAACCGGCTTCTTCCAACGTAAGCATGGAGCGGGCTTGATAGAAGTCGGGAAGAGGGTTGCTTTGGTGAAGGAGAGTTCCCACACCATTATAGGCCTCCGAAAGACCGGCAACCAACTGTAGAACTAGACGATTATTTGTTATCGGTGTGCCAACATTACGGAGTTGATCTGCCAACTCCTTTAGTTTCTTGCAATATGCATAAACGTTTGGAAATTCGTCCATTCGAACGAGAGAGAATTCCTGCTCGAGTGTGACGACACGTGAATGTTGGTTGTCTTGGAATATGTCACGCAATCTATTCCATGCAGCCATAGCCGTGGTATCCGGCTCAATAATCGTCTGTAGAAGGTCCACCGAAATAGTGGCATAGATCCACCGGAGAACGGTAGCATCAAGTGTAATCCATAACTCAGGATCCTCCGCAGGAAGGGGTCTAGCGGGAGGAATGATGTGATGAAGAACTTGATAAGAGATAGCGTGAATTTTAAACAACTCCGCCCACGTCGCATATTGGACGTTTTCCATCTCAAGGACAATAGGGATACTGCTCTTGATATTGGACACCGTGAGGGCAGGGTGATAATTGTTCTTAGACTTATTGGAAGAACAAAGAATGAAGGAAATTTAAGAGAGGTGTTTTTTAGAGCGGAAGACGAATTTTGGAAGAGAAACCCGAGGGGGAGGGGGGTGTCTCGGCCACAAGGAAGATAAAAGTTTGAGAGAAAAACTTTTGTTTTAGACCTAGTCTTTTGATACCATGAAAGAAATAATCCCCTTGATTATTTTCATTGATTGAATAGATATATATACAAGTTACAAACCTTCTTCTACCATAATTCTAACTATACATTATGGTAAGTGTATATCCTAATTATGGTAAGTGTATATCCTAATCTAGGTAACAAATATACTACCATATACACACAATATACTTTCCTTAATATACAAATCTTGTCCACTGTTTTGCTGCCCTAAATACTACCATGGGCTGGACGTTCTGGGCTAAGGGAGGCCCACTGCCGAGAGGCCTAACTGGGCCGCCGTCGCGCTTTTCTTCTTTACTTGCCGCACCGTCGCTTGTCGCTTTAGTCCATTGATATACATGTGATATACACTGATGTATATTCAGTGTATATAACATGTATATTGCTCTGTTTAACAGTAGGGGAGGGAGGTTTTTTATTGTAGACTAAAATGTCTTATGCTAAATGTGTGGCAATTATAGTAAATAGACATAGTTGAAGGTTTAAGGCATGTGGTAGCTATGAGACGGAGATGAGTTTTCATATAGGCAGTTAAAGGTGCTAATTTTTGGGAAAGAACATTGACAGAACAAAGTCCAAGGTTTTCCAACTTCTTAACAAAAATCTTTAGGTGAAAACTTAGAGTATAATGTATTCTAAATTATGGGTATCTTGTTTTGGACTCTATTTCATAATACTCAAATGATTTGCCCATACTGCTAAGAGGTCGTGCTCACATACATACACATTCTTAAATTTCTTAAGAACTACTACCAACCAATGAGGCGAGATGATTTGGATCCCTCAATCTTTAATTACAAGTATCTAGTTAAAAGCTTGAAAATAAAAATAAAAACATATTAGTGAAGGGTGTTTCACCCTTTTAGTGATTTTTATCTAACACAAATTCAAATTAATTGGATTATGACTAGATAATTGATTGGATAATGAATTCTGAATAAATGATTAATCGGAAAAAATTAGATGTCCTGCACTATTTCCAAGAAGAATCTTTGATTTTATCACATAATTAGACTATTTTCTTCCCACTTAGATATGGCAATTTCACAGTCTTGATATCCTCGTTCTGCACGCAAATGACTTGGGAAAAAGTGTTTTATTGTATTTTTTTTTAGTTTATTTGTGAAGGGGAAAGTCCCGAAGACGAAACTCCTCACCTGTATCAGAGATCCCTTGGTCAGGTGGGATGTAAATCGAGGGATATGCGCGAGTGGCGGCCCTGCAAGGGAGATGACCAACGGGACACGAACCCAGCAACAGCCCTTGCAATATTTCAGCAAAGACTGTCATCACACGGATTCGAACCCGCGACGTCGGGGTGGTTGTACCTCAATCACCTTGTCACTTATCAACTCGCCTGTGCCCTCGAGACTTGTATTTTTTTATTTTTTTTTAGTTTCTTAATATGTGTCTGATACTTGTTTGGTCCTATTAATTTAGATTTGCATCTGAATATTCCATTTTGAGGGTAAAGTATTTTTATTAAAGTCAAGTTCATACTTAAAGTTTGAATTCGATATTTTTAATTAAGATAGAAATACTATCACACCCATAGTAGTTGTTTTACTGTGTGGCATATATAAGACTAGGTAGAAGATATTCTCTTCTGTCACTAGCATAAGTTAGCCCACTTAATTTAATACTTTGACCAATTTATATATGTGTTGTGTGTAACCAACGCCAAAATGGTGTATGTACATGAAAATAGAGTATTAAACAACACAATTAAAGAGCAAGTTTTTTCTAATAAGAAGATTACCAACTCTTTTCATTTTTCATTCAAGTTGGTGAAAACATTAATTGATGAAGTCTAATGTAAGAGGTTTCTTAACCACTAATTTTGAACTTGAATAGTTGAATTTAATATACCAAAACTCTTCTTTTCTATAAATATTTCTTTTCTTTTTTTTTTACAAACTGACTTGACTTTTTCTAATTTTCTCACTGGTAATTGACCATTCAAACATGCTGAAATTCTACTTATACACCTAATAGTTGAATATGTAAGGTCTGATTCTTGTAAAAGTCACTTTTACTGACTCGATTACTATATTTTTTTCCACTTATTTATATGTAATACAAAAAAAAATAGTAAGAATTAACAATGACTAATTCTTTTTTTTAAAGTTTTGCGGCATGAGTTATATATCGGTAGAGGTTGATTTTCTTGTATATAAGATCTTGATTGTTTTTCAATGTATATAGGATCTTATATTTATTTTTTCTTCGATCTACATATTGATAGTTGCCCGCTTAGAAGAGCAACTCGCTCTTTAGTGTTGTCACACAAGATAAGCCCGTCGCCCGCCTGCTGGTTGGATGAATCGAAGTTATCTTGTCAACTGTTCACCAAGTCACGTAACGCGCGCTGCTGGTGTGCTTCCTGCTCGCGAGGATGGAAGCGTGCCCCTATTGGTAGTGATACCCCGATTTCATGGATGAAGGCTAACGTTTTCTATTGAAATAGAGGGATGTGCAGTCAATTCTACTATTGAAATAGAGGGATGAAGGCTAACATTTTCTAGAGATAGTTTGCCCTGAGTTAGGATATGGAGAATATTTAGTATAGTATCTTATTAGTTAATTCCTTGTATAATTAAGATCTCTTATTTTGTTTATTTAGTTTATGCTTTGCTAATTTAGGCTAGGGTCTGTATATATAAATTGATTTCAAATTGGATCATTATCTAATAATATTTGGAGATTATTTCAAATAACAGCTTGTTTATTCAATTAGCTCAATATTTCAACTTCAAACTTGAAATATGAAATATGAAATTTGAAGTTTGAAAAATAGGTTTTGGGAATTTCAACTGTATTTTCATGTCAAAACATAATTAATATTTATTTTAAAATTATTTTATCTGTTAGAAAAAAAGATAGTCTGTTATTTTTCCTTTTAGAAAATCTCAAATTCAATAAAAATAAATAAATACGATACTGGAAATGAAAGTTTAACTTCTAAATATCTTTTTTCAACTTAATTTTTAAAATTACTTTTTTCAAATATCAAGCAATTCACGTCCGATCACCTAGTTTTATTAAGGCACTCTTTATCTAAGTAATTCCCATTTAATTAATGCATATGATTGATTTGTTTAAGAAAGTTTTCAATGTCCTTACCAACATTGGCTTTCAATGTGTGACTTTTAGAATTTCCTTAGTTTACTATTCGGTTGAAAATGGCATAACAAAACAATGAGACGTAAAGAAGAAAATGTGTTTGTTAATTGATGGAACTTGGTAGGTTTAAGCAACTTCAAAAGGTTCGATTTAGATAGAGTCAAACATTCCTATCTAACCAATATACATATGGACTTGCATATTATGGTTCATTACCAAAATGGGTATCATCATTATGTTGAATTATTAATCTACTATGGTCGAAGAATTGACATAATTGACAGATTTTTGTGAGGAATACTAACTCTTTTCCTTTTAAACATGTGAATTTTAACAAAAGTTTGTGGAACACAAATCACCAAGTAAACTAATACTGAGTTGGTATAAGTATAGACCAAAAAGAACCTAGAGCAAAGTTAAAATAAAAATGATCGATAGATATAAACATCAACTTAAATTCGAGTTATATCAATTTCTTCTCAACAAATAAGAACCCGTTTAGGTTATATGTAAACGATCGATTGATAAGCTTTAAGTGATGGTAAATATTTTAAAGTGTTAGAAATTCATTATATAAATCAACAGGTATGTATTTGATAGAAGTGATAAAAATGATAATAAATAATTCATATATTTGATAAATAAGTGCTGAAAAAAATAATGATAAGTTGTTCTTTTACTAAAATGACTTATAAAGTACCTTTGAATTTCTATAACAACTTATAAATTAAATAATATCCTTTTAAAGTAAAGGAGGAACGACATATACATAGTAGAAAAAAATTGAATTTTTATTTGGAAAATATATTTTAAGAATTAAAAAGAATATTAAGGATAAAATAATAAAAAAACTAATAAAACTAAAAGTGCTTATAAGTTAAAAATAATAAGTTGGGATGACCAACTTATGATTTTTGACGAACTTTGACTTATAAACATATGATTTATAAACATGTTTTATGTTTATGAAGCACATAAATAAATTAAATAATAATTATAAACCAGTTTAATCAGCTTATAGATTTAACCAAATGTAATTTAAATCCTTTGGGCCACTATAATCATACTTATCTGACAAAAATATTCGTATATTCTCAGTCGTCCGCGAGTTCTCCCAAGCCAAAACGGGTTCGTTCATTTTCTCTTTTGTTGCTACTGTTTTTTGGTTTTGGGGGTTGGGCAAAGAACCACACACGTGTACTAATAAGTGGTCCTTTTAAAGACCATGTTAAAAGCACAATATAATTTTGGCTGCTTAGTTAAGGTCATGAATATCTCTCAATCATAGAAGCATGACTTGGATGGACATTTCATCTTTTCCAGTAGAACCACATTCATTCATCCAAAATATATATATTAGAAGCCCTTACTTCATTTGAAGTCTATATTTTCATCCTCCCGGCGGGGTAAGACTTATAGTGGTATATATATATATATATATATATATATATATATATATATATATAATAAATCTAAAGATAAAAAATGGGGAACAAAAGTTTGAGGGGTGAAGAAAGAGGAGATTTTGCAACAATATATTTTGTCTTATACTATGTTGTTTGCTTACTTTCCTTATCTCCTTAATTAGACTCTTTCTTGATATCTTTTGTAAGAAAAAATATAAAATATATACTAGGGAATAATAATATTTTTAATCCTTCAATTATTAATAAATTATCATTTTGATCCTTGTGATAGTCGCATATAGCCTTTAATCAATTGTAATATGCAATTTTATTCATTTTAGCATTGCAAGTTCTTGTTGTGCATCCCTACCCGATCATTTTCTCGAATTGTCTATTTTTATCCAAACTGCTAGCTTATAGGAGGGGGGGTTATAGACCCGAGACAGACTCCCATAAGCTCAATGAATTAACGGTTGAACTAAATAAGCATCAATGTTTTATGCTGAATTTGTATTTTTACTTCACATTTTAAGAATAAGTAGTTCTAAGAATATCTTAATATAAATTTTTCCTATATAAAAGGATTAACATAATATATTTAAATTAATTAAAGATTAAATATTTAATCAAATATTACAAAGATCAACTAAAATTTATCAAAAATTGGAGGACCAAAAATACTATAGCCCATAAAAAATGGCATGAAGTTTTCAAGTGGCTTAGTGGGGATAACAGAAAAAGGATCTTTGTTGCTATGACTGTGAACTCTTTGTTTTATGCCCCCCCCCCCCCCCCCCCCCCAAGCCATGCTTCTCCGCCAATTTGCAACAACAAGCAAAAAATTGATTGTCCAGCTCACCGCTCGCATGTATCTCGACTAATTTCACGAGATACTTGCTATTTTCTATCAGCACAGATATCAAATAATTATATTCACTAGGGCTAGGACAGATAGAAAGAAAATACTTAGTTTTTGTACCTTTCTTAAAATTTAAGCTTGTGATTTCATGGTTCTCGTAAATGATAAGGTAATTTTTTATGTCTTGGACCTCTTCTATTTAGGAGTGTTGTTTTTATCAATGCATAAAGTTATATTACTTATAGTATTATTTTGTGAGAGTATCATTTTTAATCACTTCATTGACGAATTCTGATTTCGATCCTTGTAATATTTGATAAAGTATTTAAACTTCAATCAATTTAAATGTGTGATTTTGGTCTCTATATAAGAAATATCTTATATTAAGACTATCTTTTGAAATAATTATTCTCAAAACATAGAAGAGCAACACATTTAACATTTAGCATATGCTTAAAAAATTAAGTGTTTAAAATTCATTAATTTGTGAAAATTGATAAGTATAGAGATAAAAAAAAATGCATATTTTGGGTAGTATGATGTGTCAATGTTCCAGGGCCAACCCAGCTTAAATGGATGGCTAGTAGCAAAAATCAAAGACTTGTCAATAGTGCTATTAAAGCCTAAAGGTATTTCGAAAAGGGTGAGACAAAAACACAAAACAGCTGTTCATTGATACTTCCACATTAAGAAGTTGAAACAATGAGAAATACAAGATTCTTTGGCTCTAAAGGATAAAACCAAATAAATTCAAGACAACTCTTGTTTGGGAAAATTTCCCTCCAGCTCTGGAGTCACAAGAAGAAAATCTGGTCCCAATATTGACCAATTGGAAAGGGAAGTTAACATTCAGCTTTGTACCAAGGCATTTTTTTTAAGTACTACTATATTACTAATTGAGGTAAATTCTACGTTCTACCCTTTCCAGTAATACTATACTACTAATTGGGGTAATATTTGCATAGACTCTACCCTCTCCAGACTCCATTTGATAAGATTATACTGGGTATGTTGTTGTTGTAGTACTATACTACTAATTGGAAACTGTTTCTAAGTATAGTTTAGCCAAAGATAGTTTATTTGAGCAATTTAGTTCCTCCAAAGTGACCATCAAGAGGTTCATTGCTTCAACTCTGTATAACTATTAACCGTAATTTGTGGAGGCTTCAGTGCTCTCACCCTTTTGAAATGGTTTGCCCTTGTTACATACACCTAAGAAGGAAGAAAAGGAAGTACAATACTTCAAATTGTCCCTGAATATACAGTGAAAGTTTCAAATCGTCCCTGTATATACCGTGAAAGTTTCAAATCATAAGTAACAAGAAGATACGTAGCTACGAATCATCAAGCTTTCAGTACTTCAGAGTGTTCCTAGTAATGAAATTTTAGAATGGACTAGCCATTCGCTTTTGCAAGGAGAGACGAACAGAAAATAACAAGGGACACTGTACTTCCGAATACTGCTTTTCAAACTTCAACCAACTAATAGTAAGCAGAACAGAATTCTCAAATCAAGTGAAGCTTGTACACAAAAGAGGTTTGTTTTAAATTAGCTGTAACTAAAATGAAGTGTGATTGTCTTTGTTCTTTCATTTCTTTGGCATTTAGATCAATGTACACAAAAGGTTAAGGTTAATGTACACATAACGAACAATATACATTCTCGATAAAATATTAGATGTCAGTACTTAATCAATCCCAAGCTCTTCAACCAGGGAAGCACCTCGGACAAACCTTCCTTCAAGCTTCTAGGGTGGTAATCTAGTTCTGCCTTTGCCTTGTCACAAGAGTAAGCCCACTGATGTCTAAGCACGCAAACAGTCTGTTCAAGATGATGTATAAAGAGGTATTAAGAATTAAGGTCCAATGCACGCTAATGAGTTGTGAAAAAGGAAAAAGAAAAGAAATGTAGTTCAGCCGAAACCGCATAGAATGTGTAAAACCCCTTCGACGTAATCATCTGTTTTTGGGACGGGTGAAAAGAATTGGCCTGCTTATGTGCTAACATCATTGTCTACTTTTGTTTAGTGCAGCAAATACTAAATCTTTTAGCAGCTCGATAAGTAGCAAACATTTTCAAAGAAGGAAGAGCGACCAAAGAGGCACACATACTGCCTGGTTATGCAAATGCAGAGTCCAGAAGTAGAGGTTTAGTTTGAGAAATAAGGAGTCAGACATACGCAACATAGTGATGGTTGCCATGCATATAAATCAGATACATAAATATAAGTCCTGTAATTTATTTGTTGAGTAATAATACCGAATTATAAGCTACAAAGATGAAAAAGGTCTACTAGATATGCTAAGGAAACAATTTGTTACACTTAGGGCCAAAAGCGAAGGCACTGCTAATCCCCGCAGACTAACTGAACTGCAACAATCTGCAGCAATTTAAGCAGGTGAAGTGGAGACGAGCAACAAAGCAGCCATTCAAACTTGATTTTCAGGAATTAATTGGCAAGAACCTTAGAGAAAAATAGAAAAGAAAGCTAAGCCCTATATATCTGTCATTGTGGCATTGCAGCATTAAACCAATTCCTTCTTTTGCCGATGGTTTGGTCTCGACTCTCAAACAACTTAAGACATACTCCCTTAAGAAAACAGTATAACAAATAAAAACTTGAAGAATCAATCTGTTTCTTACCGGAGGACTGATTAGAGGAAGCTTTCCGGTTAATTTGGAGAAAAGAACTGATATCCAACCGTAAGCTTCAATAACAAGTAGAGGGATACCAAACGAAGGCCTCTTTGTCTGAGTGATCATGGCAGCGATATCGAAAACGTCCCTAAAGGAAGCATTCTCCCCAGTAAGAAGATACCTTTCACCTGGTTTGCCTTTGTCCATAGCTGTGATATGCCCGTCAACCACATCATCAACATGGCTAAAAGAAAACCTGTCGTTTGCTTGGCCAATGTAACCAGGTAAACGCCCATTAAAGCGCTCAATTATCTGAAAATGAAATGTGTTTAAACTCAATACCACATAAATTTCATATGCTTGACAAATTAAATTACAGAAGCTAATTAGTAAAATTGCTAGATCCTACAAATGCAAGATGAGCATTGTCTATCTTGTGTCAACAGGCAAGGTGAGATACAGAGTCCCTCAGTTTTTTTATTGTGGCAACTTAATTTTAACCTTTTTTAGTTAGCTGATGATACCCTTCAGATTTACACATTGAGGAAGTTTTCCCTTCGGTTATTCATTTGAGATTCACAGGCAAAATGGAAAATTCCTGATTATCTCCTTTTTAGTTTTTATCACCTCTCCTCTTCTTCTTCCTTCTCATTTTGAATTTCCGTTCTGTCCATTGGACCTGCATCTGCACCTCATGCTTCATTTCTCATCTTCATCTTTTCCTTCACAGGATCCTTTTTCCTACAGTCTTCTTTTCACTCTTTCCCTTACTTTTGTTTTTCTCTTTTCACGTTTTCTTTTTCCTTCTACTACTATTCATCTTCTCCGATTTCTCATAAGACATACCCCAGATAAGTCTAATGATGCACCTCTACTTACCTTCTACAACTCTCCTCAACTCTTTTTTCTATTTTGATTTTTGTCTCTTCCTTCTTTCACTTACAACCAGAGTAGTTAAATGAATTTCAAACGATTATTTGCTAATTCTAGGGAAAAGGAGGGGAAAAAATTACTTAAAACCACCCCTCTTATAAAATGATAATTATGGCATCAATGAACATGCTTTAGTCTTGGGAAAAAGCAGTGATTATGCATGAAATAATAAAACATTTAAAAGTTTTTAATCAACTACAAGAACATTGCCAATGTAGCTATGACCAAATCCACAACATTAAAATGATTTACCATTCGGGGCAACTGTATTTCCAGCCATAAAGGAAGTAACAAGTTTGAAATATTTACCATACGGGCAACGACATTTCCCAGCCGTGACCTTCCCGGGACCATATATTACTCCTGGATAAACAGGCAATATTGGCATTCCTTCAGACGCAGCATCTAATGCAACCTTATCAGCAACAGCTTTCGATTTCTCATACTCCGTACAGAAGAATTTTCCAGAATGAGTCTGAATTCGATAACATTTAATCAAACTTCTATGAGAAAGGCACATATAAACATATGAAAGATGTTGTTTGAATTGTTTGAATTGCCTCATCTAAAGCTCAAAGTGTCAAAACATGAGAACGTTTATTTACTTAAGGTATGTATTGTGTGAATTACCTCATCTAAAAGCTCAAACTTTAAAAACATGAGAACATTTATTTATTTTGGTACGTAGCTTGCCTACTAACGTGCGGGCCTACTATTTTTTTTTGGACTAATATTAGTTTATCGGTGACCCAAACACAACACTTTTGCTTGCTATGACACGTGAACCGTGTCTCTAAAGCTTACACTGTTAAAGAAGTAATGCACTTATTTATTTTAGATCTGTAACTCAGTCGATCAGCTTTCATACCTGAGTTTCATTGGCAAGATATCCGTCAGTAGGTCCCAAGGCAAAAAACGATGATGTATACACTATTTTCTCTATAGTTCCTGTTTCCTTGTAAGCTTGCAACACATTCTTCAAGCCTCCAACATTGACCTGTAAATGCAGTGCAATAACATAAAGTATAAAGCAGCTATAAATACTTCAAAGTAGCAATAAAGAGTATATTTGGTTTAGCAGATAACTGGAATTTATTCTCGTGAAAAACGTTTTCTTTAATATCAGTTTCAGTGTTAGGTCATTTTCTTTAGTTTTCCAACTCTTTCTCCTCATCATTTGCTTCAAGTCAACCTACCAGCACGGAAGAGCGTGGTACCACTACCCCTCTCTAAGTAAAGGTAAGATTCTTAGCCTTACTTATTCAAAGGGGAGAGTGGAACCTCGAAAAGCACTGTTGAGAGGAAGATCAATAAACATTATAGTCAATCTTTAGGAGTACTAAAGTATCACAAAAACCTATCATTCCAATATCATGTAATACTCAAAAATATCACAAAAAGCTTTTCTTATAGCCTATCATTCCAAAATCATTTACAATAACAACATACCCAATATAATCCCACAAGTGGGGTCTGGGATTCCAAAATCATTTAGTAATACTCAAAAATATCACAAAAAAGCTTTTCTTCTAGCCTATCATTCCACCATCAATTAATACTCAAGACTAACCAAAAAACCTTTCCACCACCAATTAATACTCCGAATTACTCCCTCCATCCCAAAATACTGTCACCTTTAAGTTTTCGCGAGTCAAATTACGTGAACTTTGACCCAACATTTAGAGATATATGAAAATCTGTAACTTATACTTTAATACTTTCCTTAAGTATCTAAGTTCTAATTTTAAAATATTAAATTATTCTAATCTAAATTAGATATGAAGATTAGTCAAATTGACTTTCGAGAAGCAAAACAATCATAAAAACGCTATTTTGTACTTTATCATTCCACTGTCATCTACTTGTATTGTATATCTAAATACCAAATGTAACACTAAAAAATAATTTTTCAAATTAGAACATTTTCCTTCAAGCGCAACACATAATTTAAGCTCACTGATAAGAATCTAGAAGGATCTGGAAGCCATGGCTCGACTAGTGCAGCAGCGTGAAAGATGACATGGCAACCGGAACAGGCGTGGAGGAGTGACTGATAATCGGTGACATCTCCGAACACAAGCTCTAGGGTTCCGCCGCGGGTTCCGCCGTCAGTAGGCGGAGGTAGAGAAGAGAGATCGCTTGTACGGCGGACGAAAGCTTTAACATGGTGACCGCCGTTGAACAACTCACGGCAGAGCCGTCCACCTAGGTAACCGGAAGCTCCGGTTACCAATACCACTCTCTTCTTCATTTTCTGTTGTACTTTACTCGCTCTTTTAGTCAACCCCGCGTGAATTTACTTATTTCGCAAAATTTTAATCACACACGAATTTGGCAAAATTAAAAATTATCTTGTTTAAGAAATAAAAAAATATTTTTAAAATATATGATAAAAACAAATCTGTTGTTGTAAATCATTTTTAAATTTAAAAATATGTAATCTTTTTGGACAAACTAATAAAAAAAGTAGGATAATTTTTTTAGATAGAGAAGTATAAAATTAGTTATTCTTAAATTTAAAAATACATTATTCTCTTTAGAACATCTTGAAAAGAGAAATATACTATTATATTAAAGGCTAATACATCCACAAACACTTTAACCTCATATTCTGAAAAAGTTTGTGCATTCTCAAACAATTTATTAAGTATATAAGTTAATCATATAAAATATGTCTCATCATTTAATTATATATGTAAGCATTAATTGAAGCATGCTGAGGTTTTACGGCTTACTGAAATTAACGTATAAAATTAAAGGAGGTGAGACATTTTAAGTCGTTAAGTAAGCACATAAAAGATTTTAAGATTTTAAATTTAAAGTATCTAATATAAATATTTCATTACTTGTTCAAATACTTAATCAAAATAGATTATAGTTCGAGTGTTTAAGTAAAATTTTACTAATAAATTTAAGGGAATATTGATGTATTAAGCCAATATCATGGAGTACCACCAATGGGACGGGACGGAGATTTTGGAGATGGTGGAGTGGATCGGGATCGGGATTAGGGGGATGGAGGGGGACGGGATTAGAGGGATAGTAAGTGGTCTCATTCCGTCCCACATCCCACTATCAGAGTGAACGGAATTTGGGGGGACGGGATGGGACGGAAAGGGGGATTTTAGGGGACTTTTAAAAACTTTTTTCTAGACACTTAATTTTTAAAATATATATATATTTAATCACTTAAATAATTGAACAAGATAGTGAAAAAATATCCCAAGGCTAATTGCATATTATATTATTTAATAGAAATGTGATTTTTCTAATACAATTTCAAAGTTACAACTTTGTTTCGTAGTTCAAAAGTTGCAAATCACATTGTAAAATTGGCATTAAAAAAATTACATATGCAACCATACTTTTTCTAATTTACTGACAATCCCTCGAGGATCTTATGTTGGAATTAGAATTTATTGGTCAAATTGTTCAACGTCGCTTCCTGCTCTTTCGGATAAGATTTCGTTGTAATTGTAATCTTCTTCTTCATTGATCTCTGGTTGACCGCACCATTTATGCTCCGCTCTAATCTAATCTCTAAATAAAACTGCCATCTCCAAACTGTCTCCCACCAATGAGTGTTTGTGCTCTCTTATTTGAAATCTTCCAGCACAAAAAAGCTTTCAGAAGCCGTAGATGACGCTTGAATATTCAACACATCTCGGTCATCTTTGATAGAGTCGGAAATGTCTTTTGATTCTCCCTTCAGTATTTCAACAAGTCTTCACGTCCATTTTCATTAGCAATTAATTCAAACGGTACAACACCTTGCAAAACATAAACATCAAACTCGCTAATTTGTGAAGCACTTGAACCACTATACATTCTATTTCGAAGGCCTTGAATACTTGAAGCAGAAATCACACTTTTTATAAGGTTGAAGTGAAGTAGAAGAAGATGGTACAGAAGCCGGTTGATTATTTGCACTTTTTTCTTGGTAATACATATACATAGTTTTGCATTGTGTTTGTATGGTAGAGATAACATGTTCTTTAGTTGGTTCTGTTTCAACTATTTCTAGGAATTCATAAATCGTTTCAATAAGGTCATTACAATCGTCTACTTTAATAGTAGGATTTAATACATCACCAATAAAATAAATAGTGAGAATAGGAAAAAAATATTTTTTAAATTTTACAATCATTTTTGTAATAGCTTGAGCGTAAGTTGATTTTTTTTTATATTCATTAAATAACAAAAATATTAGAGCTATATAAAATAATATAGATGAAATAGTAGGATAATAAATATCAGAAAATTCCTTAGTAGCTAGAAAAAAATCTCTAAGAATACAATAAGTTCCCAAATTTTATCCCAATCATCATCTACAAGCATATCCGAATGATTTTGATTATGTGCGTTAAATACTAAAATTAAAGGTCTTCTATACTCGTGAGCAACAACTAATTGTTCATATAAAGAATTCCATCTAGTTGCAACTTCTTCTGAATTTTCCTATAAGTTAATTCACAATCATGACATATTTTTTTAAATTATTTGCGTCTTTATATTTATTACCTTTAAAAATAAGGTTGATAGCAAATTGTACTTTATCAAAAATAGAGCTAAAATATTTTAGGTCGTTCTTTACAACTAAGTTATAAATATGACATGCACATCTAACATAAAAAAATCGGGAAAAGATGGAGTCCATCAAGTTTTTAAAATGTTTACAGCATAATCATTACAAGAAGCATTATCTAATGAAATAGTTATAATTTTATCAGTAATTTCATAATATTCACTAATTTCATGAATATTTCTTGAAATAAAAATTCCCGTGTGTCTTTCATCAATATATCTATATGCTATTATACGTTTTTGCATAGACCAATTGTGATCTATCCAATGACATGTAACAGTTAAATAATCATTACCATTAGTACTACGGCCTATGTCAGAAGTGATAGTCACTTTGCCCTTAAAATGATACAATGCATAACGTAAAAATTGTTGATATTCATTCGCAAATTTAAAAACATCTCTTCTAATAGTTGATCTAGGAAAATCGTTAAAAGCATGATTATATGTTTCTCGAATGTAATGAATAAAATCAGGAGATGAAGTAAATGAAAAAGGCAAACCCTCAACAATAACTAATTTTGCTAAATTTTTCCGATCTTTGTGTTTATCATATTTTGGAACTATAACTCCCCGTCATCGGGTTAATTGGACCTTGTACTTGGTCGGGAACACTATGTGAACCTTGTCCCGACTCAGAAGGTATTTGCACACTCGCTTTTTCAGTCAAGTATTAATTATGCCTTCCTTTGTGATCCTTTTTCACATGTCTCATTAAATCTCCTGTCCCACCTTGACCTTTTTTCAATTTTAAATTTATAAGCTTCGCGATAAATTTTACAAATTAGCTAGTTGATTAGGAATGTCCCTTTCAAAAAAATATCATGCATGTGATTTAAATTTTCATTGTTTTTGGCCTGTTCTCATACTAGGGGAATAGGAGTGATTCCAGTTTCAGCCTGATACTCAGTCCGAGCTTGAGGTGGAGCTGCATTAATGGGTGTATTATCTAAATTATCTTTTAATTCATTTTCTAAATTATAATCTGGTTCAGTAGCTGGAGATGCAGAATACACCTCATGATCTAATGATTGCACATTTGCATTAATATCAACATTAAAAAGTTCCAGTTTCATCTACATGAGTGAAATTAGATGCACCCTTACCGGCTTACCCCTACTATCCCTACTACCTCTACCAGACAAACGTCCATCTCGTTCTATTATAATTATGCAAATAACGAATTAAAGTTAAGAAAATTAAGTACGATAATTAAAATTAAATAATAATAATTTAAATAAAAGAAGGAACGAATGTACCAAACGTCGACGCAACGTCGACGTGTAATCGAGGTTGAAAATTGAAACTTTGCTCGATGATCCTCAAGTTAGTTGCCAACTTCACTTCTAATTTTTTAAACTTTGATAGAAATTAGCAAATAAAATATAATATTTAGTGTGCAATTTAGTTAGTAAATAAAATATAATATTTAGTGTGCAATTTTGACTTGTAGAGAGAGATTAGAGAGAAGAAAGATTTGTGAGAAAAATGAGGTATTTATAGTTGAGAAATAATGTTAATGTGTAAATATACTAACTTAGGGGTTAAAAATAAATATTAAGGGGTAGGGGATTTACGAGGGTGTTGGGGGGCCAAAATGGCGGTTTGTAGCCGTTGCCAACGATTAGAATTGCAAATGACCGTTTGTGCAACGGCTTCTTTCTGACAGAAACGGGACGAGGCCGGGGCGGGATCGGGAGCGGGATAGGCGGACATGCGCTTGTCCCCTCCTGATTTCAAAACCGATTAGAGTTAATCTCTATCTCTTAATTTAACCAGCAAAATCGGGGCGGGATCGGGCCGAACCGGGGCGGAATCGGTTTCCCGGCTCACTGGCCAGCTTACTTGAAAAAAGCATCCAAAAGATTAGTACTTCCCAAATAAAACCTTTTTTTTGTCAGAAAATCTTTTTCTATTGAAAATATTTTCTTCAATTCCAAAGGCCCTAACTCTGTCTCACCTGAGATTTTCCACCGCCGCAATAAGGATCACCGGCACCGGCAGTTTTCATATCTCCGTGAAATCTGAATACCGATATTTTAGGTAACTCAAATTTTCATGGTTCCATGTTTTCGTACTTGTTTTCTTCTAGTTTTAAGTAAAGGCGATTACTCTTTGAAATTATAGTTTGTTATAAAGAATTTTGATAGAAAGGTGAAATTTTTTGTGATGGTGGGATAGTTTTTTCAATTGGGTTGGTGTCTTTTCTCATTTTTCTGTTAAATGGTTTTTATTTGTCTCCAAATTTGTGAGAAAAGAACATTGTTGAAAAGTAACAGTAAATGCTACTCCCTCCGTCCCAATTTAAGTGTCTTAGTTTGAACTAGGCACGTAGTTTAAGAAATAAAGAGAGATTTTTGAATCTTGTGGTCTTAAATTAAAGATTTGTATAATGTACTAAAATGTACTTTAATCTTGTGGTTATAAACTTGACATTAGAATCTTTGAATTGTAACTTACTAAATATGGAAAGAAGCACTCTTTTTGGGACATACATAAAAGAAAAATAAGACACTTAAAATGTGGGAGAGAGAGTATTGTTTTCTAATTTACTTCATAATAATTGATGTTAGGTATTCCTTTCCTTAAGCCGATGGTCTATCGGAAACAGCCTCCCTACCTCTCATGGTAAGGTAAGGTTTGCGTACCACTTGTGGGATTACACTGGGTACGTTGTTGTAATAATTGATGTTAGATTGGTAATTCAGCATCACATTTTTCATTACTTTTCTTCCATTCTGCACAAAAGAAAAGGATATCCAATGATGGATTCACCATTGAGTATATTAACCCAAAAAGACGAATGTTGTGGTCAAAAGGCGAAAAACAAGAACTTGATGAGCTCAATTCTTTGAAAAACAAGAAAAAGAGAAATTTTTGAGTTATGATGCCTAGGATCCCTTGATAACTTAAGATCAGTGATGATATGGTTATGAAATCTTGAAAACTGTGATTTGATGGTATGTGTGGAGCAGATGTGTGTGATTTCTTCAATAAAGTAAAAAGTGTGGGTAGATGAAACGTTGTCATGTTTTAGGGTAATATGCCAATGATGCCTCTTGTCCTTGTGATGGAAGAATTACTGAATATAGAGGACAAATCTTTGATCATGATGAAAGGTTGTTCCTTTTGAACCATTCAGCTTGGAGGGACTTAATTGAGTCTTCTTGCTTATCTTCCTTTTTTGTGATATTTGTCTTCCTGTTTATCATATTTCCTATCAGTTGGTCAATTACTTTACAAACACTGAGGAGAAAAAACATAAGTTGACAATAAAATCGGTAGCAAATAGCTGTGGCTGACTTTTCTCCATTTGATACCTGACTATTTCCCTGTAAGTGTTCTCAGGTGCTTAGAGTGGTAGGATGTGGCAATCTTTGGATAGGACTTAAATATAAGCATTGTTCTGCTAGCACAGTGCCTGCTAATCAGGCACTAAATATACAATTTTTTTGGATTGTATATTTGCTCGAGTGCAAAGGCGAATTTACATATAAAATACAGGGCACGTGAACCCATGGTCTCCCCGTAAAACTAGATATTTTATGTACATATTTTCTAGATTGATATAATATTAACTGCGGGCACTCATGCTCCACGGAGGCTGATTGATTATGTTGTTTCTTCTCTTTGGCATTATAGAGAGAAGCCATTTTAGCTTAAATGTTAAACATAGTGGGGTGAAACTGTTTCTGGGTTATGGTTGTGAAGCTAGATCTATCGCTCTTAGTTCTAGTTCATGGCTAACATCCAGGCATTGACACCTGCAAATTATAAGCAGAAGAAGATTCACTGCTAAGTGAAAAGAAATGGGCTGTACTCCGTTGACTATGTGTTCATAAATTGAGGTGGCCAGATTTTCTTATGGTGTTCTAGTAGTACTCTAGATAGGATGGATAATTACTTTTCTGTATTTCTTAAGGGTAGCGTGACTGATGGAGTTTATGTAGTTATGCTTTGTATTTTGCTTCTGTACCAGCCTGGTACCAGACTAATAAAAGAGTTTACTTATAAAAAAAAAAAATTGAGGTGGCCAGACTGGAATTCTACTGGCAAAAGAAGTTGACTCCCTGATTGGGAGGTTGATTGCAACATTGTTTGCGGGCAATGTTGTAGAAGGAAGAAGATTTCTGTGAGCCTGTAATCTGTGTAAAGACATTGGGTATGTTGTTGTAACCTGTGTAAAAAAGGGACTGACACTCTCTACTTTTACCTGTTAAATTTTGTATCTTGAGAGGATCGAACTAGATACCATTAGTTTTATCACTGAAAGGGAGTGTTGTTAGTTAACTCTCTAGGATGATGAAAAGAGAAAAATGGGTTTCTTGTTCACCTGTACGAGATTGCTTTCTTTGTAAGTACGGATCGACAGAGATAGGTCGTAAGTAAGATGAAATTTCCTGTGCCCAATCAATCACGATAAAAGGATGTGAGATTTTAGGTTTCATTAGGGTAGACCGAAGACCAAGCCAATCTCGAAACAAAAATGAAAACTTATTGCAACTACGAACGTGAACATATGCTTTCTCATTAGACTATTTTAACCGATTGTTTATGTTGCACGTGTATTGTTTTTTTTTTTTGAATATGTATTTCGAAGGGATCACAACAATTTATGCCATTCTAGTTTATTCTTGAAGTTAAGGAATTCAATCTTTGAAAGGATGGGGGATTTATATTCAATACGGTTCTGTTAATCTCTTTCTGGATCTATTTTCCATGATTGTTGAGTCCTCTAGATCCTTTACTTCAAATGCTGAAATTGTAGCTTACGAGGAAATAAGTCTAGTATTTTAAGATGGCCAGTTAAGATGCAGAACATTTAGTTCTGCTGGACCATTTGAAAGGCAACTGATTCTGATGTCAGCCATAAACCGCTCCCAATCTGATTTGTAACATCTATGTTGCTTGGTGCTTTATTTTTCTGTGCCTTGCTTGCATTTCTTCTGTGTTGTCTTACTTAGAAAAGGATGGTTCTAAAGTAGGTGTCAAGCTGAGAAAAGGCGGAGAATTTTGGAATTCAAGAAAAGAAAGGCATTGCCCAATACATTTATTCTATACAATAGGAATTCCAAGCCGTAGAAGGCAATGTGAATTCCTACGACTCCTCTCACTCTCAGGGACGGATTGAACAGTAACTGTAAGGGAAGGATCTCTATCATTGGTTCATCAGAAGCCATCAAGCACGAAAGCATCAAGGAGTGTGCTAGTGTCTAGTGAGTCCAATTTTTTGTTGATGATTGTTGTCTGTTCATGCAGACCATAAGGGAAGTGCTAATATAATTTGTCTAATCTCATTTCCTTTGTAACCTAGAGAACGGGTTTGGTAATCATGCTTCTTTCAGTTGCCTAGAGTGTTGCTTATTGGCTCACTGCTTTAGTTCTCTCTCTCGTTCTTTGTGATAAATAGGTTTTCTTTTCTAGCAATGGCTTCTATATAGTAACATTAAAGACCCAGGATGCACAACGTATTGCAGCATATGCCGCTAGTTAACCCTCAGGCACAGTAATGATCCCAAATCGCAGGGAAATAGTAGACAATTTTTTTGTTTTATTCTTCTGAACTTTGTTATGCAGTCTTTTGTATGCACATCTTCTTGATACTTGTCCAAAAAGAAAATGAAAGGAACTGTTAAACTTTATTCAAGATTCCACTTCTAACTTCTTCTTATTACTCCTGGTGTTTATTTGCAGTAAAGGTTCTTCTTGATACACGGAACCATGATTTCAAGCAGCAACTTATTTCATAAAACCCACTATGAGATCCTAGGTGTGAAGGAAGATGCAAATTTGGAAGAAGTCCGTAAAGCCTATCGTTCAGCCATACTTTGTTTTCATCCAGACAAGCAGCAAAGGGCATCAGAAACATCCAATGCCGAATGTCTGACAGAAAACAAATTTTTGGAGATACAGAGAGCCTGGGAAACCGTTAGCAACCCGAGGTCACGTGCACTTTATGATGCTGAATTGCTAACTTTGAGACAGGATGCATCAATTGCTGAAGATGTGAGCTTAGAGGACCTTACAGTTCCAGATTCGGGTGATATTATAGAGCTTTCTTATCCTTGTAGATGTGGTGACTACTACTTCATTGATTCTTTCGAATTGGCAGACACAGGTTGTTCAATATCAAGAGACGGGGATACGGTATCTTTACTTACATCTAAATCTTTTCCAACATCTATTGTGCTTCCTTGTGGATCTTGCTCACTTAAAGTCCGCCTACTGATTAATGGTGATACTAGGCTTCACATAGATGATCACTTGTAATTTTGACTGGTTGGAAACATTATTCTCTATGGTATTTTTACTAAATTGTTGGAAATTGAATGACAAGAAAAAATAGGAAGTACGAAATTTGTTGGTTTTTTTCTTGGTTACTAATTCTAAAAAGTTTATTCGGAGATCCTTCTATGATGGCATTCTTCCTCTTTGACTTTACGATATTATTCTAGCAAAAGCTAGTGATGAGCTGACAGTATCATTGTTTGTAGGCTACATGACAGGGCCATCTTTTCAATTATTTTTATCGAAATGCACCTTAGATCTAACGACTCAAATGTCATTCATGAATCAAAGACTGTTCTAAAGAATGTCCAATATCTTGATTTGGATATAGAAAACAAATAGCCTAAACTGTGAAAACGGGGTTGTGGGAGAGCAATACAAACGTCTTGATGCTAGGCGAAGTAGCCCAAATTTTGCATCCTAGATGGCGAAAGTCTAAAGCTGATATCATCACTATATTACGGGGTTGTGGGAGAGCAATACAAACGTCTTGCTGCTAGGCGAAGTAGCCCAAATTTTGCATCCTAGATGGCGAAAGTCTAAAGCTGATATCATCACTATATTACACCCTTAACATGAATAGCACGGGGCATGTGGTATCTCAGGGCACGTAGAAGATAGCACAGAGCATGTGGGATCTCAAGGCATTTAGAATCCCGTGTGAATCTAATAGCTGAAAGCATCACTATTTTAAGCTCTGACCCAAGTAGCATGAGGCGCGTGGAATTGTGTGTGGAAGGACCACCTTGTAAGGCTATTGGTATCCTAATTATGGGAGTATTGAATGTGTCTAATAGAACTAGTTGAATTATCATGGTAGCTGAGAGTTATGATCACATGATTAAAGTAAGATGCATTAAGTAGGATGCGTTCTTCCACTTTCCACATCTGGATGCTTTAGTTTACGTAGGTTGTCAATCAGGAAAATCATTTCATTTAATTTCTGTTCCTCATTATCATTTCAAACTTGGTATGTAGTTTAAGCATTTGAGTCAGTTCACTCTGCAAATTCACTTCTTTGGACCTTTTATCAAGAGGATTTAAACTTGTTGAAGTCACATGTTGTAGCACCTGGTCTAAGTTTATATAGGAATTGCTAGAAACAAGAAAACATAGAGCATACAGTTCCTAGTTGCACAAAATCCTGGTTATTGTTTGTCTGGTAATTGTATGGTAAAATAGCTAATGATAGTTTCGGTTCTTTGTGAGGTGCAACTACCAAAAAAATGCATTGCCTTCTTCGCTCACGCGAGATTTGTAGGGTCAGACTTTCTCCTCATTGTCCAGGATTTCTAACTATTTCCTCCACGAGAATCGAGCTGCGTCTGTCTTCAGAAAAGACCAGCTAAACATCATTTGCTTGGTCAGCCTTCACTTGATTGACAACCTAATACAAGGCAAATAACACTTTTTAGCTTTCTTCAAGATTTTGGCCCGAACCATTCTACAGATTTCCACGCGTTAAACATCCGTTCACCACTATTTTCCAACTCTTCTCAACTCCAGGGTGAAATTTTTTCAAGTAGGCGTTCATGGAAAGGATATGAAAAGAACATATTGACTTTTAAGATTCATGTCAAAGAGTCTTTTATCCAAAACAACCTTTTTGCCAAAGTTGCATAAACCCATTTTGTGTTAGACATGTTTGGTTCAATGGTAAAGGATAATTCTCTTATACGAAATTCCAGTCAAGAAATATGAATGGACCTGCAAGTGGTTATTATTTGGTACACTGTCCTCTTTTCCCCCCTTAACTTTAGGCTGAAGTGAAAGCAATTCACCACAAATTTAGCATCTTGCCCATGACTAAGAAACACCAAGTTTACTTATATGCAATACAAATTTATAAGTCCATTGCTTTAACTTTAGAAAATACCTTGCAGGTTCCTTTACTGAAGTCTTCACCTTAAAGATTAAAAGCTCATATTTTCAAGATAGAAAGCCACTTTCAAATGGAATATCAGAAGAGAGATCATTTAGATGACTAACAAAGAATTTAGTTCTGTTTGTTGTAACTTTTCACCTACAAATCTCATCAAGAAAATTCAGCTACTCTTCTATAAAGATGGGCTTTTCTCCTAATCAAGAGTCACCAAATCATTCTAAGAGATTCAAATTCTTGTCTCAACCCTCAAAGATGCATTTTCCAACTGCCATTCTTTTCGGAAAAGAAGACAATCAAGTCCAGAAGAAGATGATCCGATTTGTGACTATGATGATGAAGAGGATGTACTCATTTAAAGCCATGTAATTCTTCTAAGTTCAATGCTATTAATTTGAACATATTTTTCTGAAAACTGTTTCGCGGTTTTAACAGCAGGTATTTATATCAGCAGTGGTAAGTCAATACATAGAATTGAAGTGCAGAAGAAAGACAACCATCACAACAGACAAGTTTACCTGGGCTTTCTCTCCAACAACAGGAGATTTATTCATCTCTGCAAGACTAAGTGCAAAGGAGGAGGACAACAAAGATCAAGTAACGGAAGAAAGGGATGATTTTTACTCTGTTGCTAGTCGTCTTTCTCCCTGCTCAAGTGCTACAAGTTTCGAGGCATTTGTCACAGCTAAGACGATCTTTTCATGTTCATCAAGCTTAGACAGGATTGACTTCCAAGATTCCTGGATGCATTCTGTTATTCAAGAATTATCTGACTGCGAAGGATGGCCATTTGGTCTATACCGAAAAGCCTTGTTACTTCCACCTTTGCCAAAATCACCATCTGATTCTTGGTCATGGCGTAAGAGTGCTAGAATGGTTAAGATGCATTGATAGAATAAATTATCTCAATTCTGCGAACCAATTTTACGTTTTCCATGTAGAAAGGATGTTGATCTTATGTTTATGTATGAACTATGATCTTTAAAAATGGCTACAATCTTTGCAAGATTGACAAAGCTTTTTTTTATTATATAATTTACAGGTTCAAAATTTTATTTTTGGTGGCCCCTTGTCTCCCACTTTTCTCAACAGGCATACTTAGAATAATTATCCACATTAGTGTCAATCAAACATGTTCATAGATTCAGTCTGTTCAATTGAACACAAAAGAGATAAAAGTATAGAACCAGTGAACCTGATTCATGAGTCAACCGGAATCGATTGACATGCAATCCTATCTTTCTGAATACTCAGGAAATTATCTCCTTGAAGAAGTTATTGTGAAAGAACAGTGCAACTTAATGGATCACATTGACAAAAACCAGTATTATCTAAAACTTCCTTTTCTCTTTCCAGGAAAATGTTATACAAGTGAGTTAAAGACGAAAACACTTCTGACTTTCAGCCATCATTGAAGGCCTATGCTCTTTGCTCAACATATGAACCAGCTAGTCCCGAAGTCCCAAGAACTGTAACCTGGAATGAGAAAGCTTTCTCAGACACCACTCTGAGAAAACAAATAATGATAACAATTTACAGCCAAAATAGTTTTTTTCAATTAGAATAGTAAATTTTGTATCAGAACAAAATGCTTATATGTTCTCTACATAACAAAGTTATCATCTGGTTATGTAAAACAAAAAAGTTTTGGGCTAGGGATGTGCAGAAATAGTTAAAATAGCGAAATGCAACACAAATATGGAATATTTTGAAAAATAAACAGTCAATAGACAAAGTACAATAATAGAGAAATTAATTTTTGAAGACACAATTGATGAATCACAAAACGCTAACACCGAAGAAACAGAACCCCACTCTATCAAAAAATAAACACAACCCAGCAGAGTTTTCTTGTCCTCATACAAGAGAAAAGTAATTTGGATTGCAGATATTGCTTGTGATGAAGTCATAACCTATTCATAAAAAACTGAAATATATGGAACCAACTTGCTGAAAAGTAGATCGTACCTTTCCCCATTCAGAATCAAGGCCACTGCATCTCATCTCCAAGTGTATCATCTTTGTCCCTAGTTCCATCTCAACTTTCTTCTTCAAGTATCCCTCTTCAGACCCAAAAGCATTCAAATAGGTGACATAACGTTGAAATATTGTTTGGAATGCATCAGAAAATTCTTTTGACATAGGCTTTACATTCTGCAGCAATATAAATAAATGAACAGCAAGAACTTGAGAAAACTTGAATGATGTCTCTAGTTTCATAAACTCATCTTACCTCACCACTTAAACCCATCACATCATCAATGTCCATTTTCAGAGATGTGAGAATCCCTGTGAACTCCTCCACTGCCTCTGCTGCACGGAAAACATTAATCAAGGCTTCCTGACCAGCCTTGTCTTCAGTACTTTTAGTTAATGCATTCTCTGCATCACCAACAACTGCATTTGGGAGCTCGTCCCAGCTTGTAGCCATTAAGTCCTTAAAAGCTAGTTTGATCTCCAGATCTTTTATGTCAGGCATGTGGGCCACATCCTCACAAAAAGAACGAGTGCTTCCTATTGCTGTTGTCAAAGGATGCTGCAATTCTAGAGTGTGCAAAATCTATTTAGTTTCAAATTAGTGAAGATCCAAAAAATTATAAGCACTACCTCACATGTGATCATCAAGCTGCTTAATGATTTGCAAGATCTAAACTTTGTATTACACTTTTGAAACCTTAGGAAAAGCAATCATTGAGGTCCTTCCTCCCCAGTCAAAATTCTACTCCCTCTGTTCCACTTTATGTGACACAGTTCGGAGTACGAGGGTCAAAACTGACTAATTCCAGCATGAATTTGAACATAGAATCTTCAAGTTTTGTTTTTTAAATAAAATTTACATATTTAGAAACTACATAAAAGTACTATAAGTTAAAATAGTTATCAATTCAAAATATTAAAGAAGTATTTGAAAAAGAATGATCAAAGAAAAACTCATTTGATTCTCCAAATAGTAATAATGTCACATAACGGGGAACATAGAGAGTAAATGAGGTTGTGGTGACCCTCAATATAAGTAATGTTCTCCAGAATCCAACCAAGGAACCAGCAAGTAGTACATTTGTTATTACTCACACACCCACAGTGTGTGTGCACTCACAGGGTGACTGAGCTAAGCATTTACAGAAACCATACTCAAGCCTACCAAGACTAAGTATTTGCAGTGGGACAATTTATGTCATGCTCAGAAAAACATTTCCTTTTTTTTCAGTAGGACAATGCCATGCTCAGAAAAACATTTGAGGTAGAAACTAGTAAAACCTACAAACTACTGTCGAAATTATATAAGCTCAATCAGCATTTCTAGTAGGAAAGAATATGCCTGCTACAATCAGAAATTAGGGAGCAAAGCACAAAATCCCAAAAGAGAAATGAAGAATCTCTAAAATTAACCAGTGGTATTACTGTTAACGTGAAAGGAATGGAAATAAAGTTGCAGTCTAGAAGTTGCAATTCAGACCTTGCATCATTTAGGTACAACGACCTCCCTTCACTCCCTCGTCTACATTCCTCTCCCACTATTCATGGGCCTACTGCCCACCCCAAAATTAAGAAAATTAAAGAAATTTAACCTTTACCTTTTCAAAAAAAAAAAAAAGAAAAGAAATTTGTGATTGAGAATCAAACATCTAAGTGAAGAAACAGCAAAAAAATGGTAAAGCATTAAAATTCCTTTTTCATCTCCCCAAGCTAAGTGTGATTCATGTGTCTCATACCAAGAAAAAAGCTAATAATCAGTAAAACCAAACTTCAGATGTTTTATAATACAAGCAAATCGATAAACAATGCACTATAATCTAGTAGGACAATCACATCCAGTTCAGATATCATATCGAAAAATAACCATGAATTCAACTTCTTCAATCATCCAATTGTTCCTCATTCCTAAATTAGTTGGTGTTTACTATGTGAATCATAGTTTGACTATATTATGTTGGGGGTCAACCTACCACCACCCTATTTTATATGAGCTTGAGACCTACTATGTCCAGTCAAGAATTATCACGTTCAGAAGATGAAAGTTGCGGAAATGAGGATGTTGCGGTGCATTTGCGGGCATACCAGGAGGGATAGAATTAGAAATGAAGATATCCAACACAAGGTGGGAGTGGCCTCGGTAGAGGATAAGATCCGGGAAGCGAGGCTAAGTGCAGAGGAGATGGTCGGATGCCCCAGTGCAGAGGTGTGAGAGGTTGGCTATGAATGGTTTCAGAAAAGGTAGAGGTAGGCCGAAGATGTATTGGGAGAGGTGAATAGACAGGACATGACACAAGTCTAACTTATCGAGGACATGACCTTAGATTGAAAGTTGTGGAGGACACATATTAGAGTAGAAAGCTAGTGGGTAGTTGAACGTTGTCCTACTTATCCTTTTATACTAGTAGTCGAGTATTAATCTTGTAGTTTCTTGTCCTTGTATTTCTACTTGTTATCTGTTGTTTCTTGTACTTTGATCATCGTATTCATGTGTTATTTTTTTCCGGACTGCTTTATCCTGCTTTTTATAGTATTTTTTGTCATAACTTTTTATACTGCTTTGGGTTGCGTGTGTCGAGGGTCTACCGAGAATAGTCTCTCTACCTCCCAAGGTAGCTCCCAAGGTAGGGGTAAGGTTTGCGTAGACTCTACCCTCCCCGAATTTTACTTTTGTGGTATTTCATTGGATATGTTGTTGTTGTTGCTGCTTGAGATCAACTATACTTCATGAAACTCACGCGGAGAATCAAATATTTTGACTTCTTACCTCAACAATTATCCCTTAATCTAAAACAAGTTGGGGTTGGCTATATGAATCCCAAAATATCTGTTCTGCTCCATTTGGACCATGGGTTAAATTTCTACCATAAAAAAGATGTTATCGATTACCACAAACTAGTTAGTGTTTACTTTATCAATCACATTTTGACAATTCTTATTCATGGGCACCACTCTACCGCCACCCTCCTTTTTATATATGCTTAACAAGCGAATTGTTGAACTGAATCGTACCAATCTCTACTTGAGGCTATTAGATCATCTTTGTACTTGATGCTCTATTTTCCAATTATGTCTTCAAATAGGCAGACTAAGATTCAACTTCTAAGAACAACAACATCCATTTGGACGTCTCAATCTCAAACAAGTCGTGATTAGCTATATGAATATTCAACATCCAAATTTGAACTATAAATTCAACTTCTCCCAATAAACAAGATCAAAAAAGCCTATACATTACCAATTTGAGCAGAATAAAAATACAATCTTTTAATTGGGCACGTACAAGAACTTAGGAATATAAGCTTATACTGAAGTACATAAAAGAAAAAGAGATGAATATGCAAGTACCACGAAAAGGGTTTCTAGGAATAGCTGAAAAATTCAACTTCTCACAATAACAAGATGAAAAAGCGCAAAATATTATTATTTTAAGCGGAATAAGTCAATAAAAATACAATCTTTAAAATTGGGTATGTTTAAAAACATGTGAATATAAGCAAATATTGAAGTACATATACAAAAGAGATGAAAATGCAAGTACCACAAAAAAGGTTTGTAGGAGAAGCTGTTAAAAATCTTAGACATTTCCAATTTGAGCAGAATAAATTGGGTATTTCAAGAACATGGGAATATAAGCAGATATTGAAGTACACATACGAAAAAGACATGAAAATGTTAGTACCACGAAAAGGGGTTGTAGGAGAAGCTGAAAAATAGGGGGATGACAAATGAACGATACAGTGATTGTTCCTCTCTCAGGGGAATGAAGTTTGTATCAACTTGTAACATTTTCCAATTAAAATTTACTACAAAAACACCACTATTAAAACTACTTTCTCTCACCCAAATTATGATTAATATTATAAAATATATTTTTTCATCATATTGACATAAGACGGATTACAACTTATTGTATAGTTTTTAAATATTTAAATTTTAATTATAAAATATTGATTAGATCTAATCTAAATTAGTAAAAAAATTATTTAATTGACTCTTAAAAATCCAAATGTATAACGTAAATTGAGAAGGAAAGGGCATTAGAAGCCAATTATGATTACTTCAGTATTTTTCATGTAAGTGCCCATCAATACTCGTGTAAATAAAAAGGAGGGATAATTTCAGAGAGTTTTATAATACTAATTTTAGTTGTGGTTTATATTACGCTTACCTTCGTTATTTTAATTTCTTTGTAACTATTCTTCTAATCTACTTATTTTTAATGTAAAAAGGTTATGATTTGACCAGTATTCCCTTTCTAATATACTCTATTTGTTTAATAAATTTTGTGAGCATCTTTTTAAAATCCGAATTAAACAAACGATGGCATATACAGAATTTATTAGCTATATCTCTATGCGAAGATTAACGCAAATATATAATTCAAAAATCAAAAAAACAGTGAGACGTACCTGAACGTTGTCCGTCGTGTTGGACAACATTATGAGAGACACATGTTTGCTTAACTTTCAGACAATATTCACAGACAGTTTTACATTTATGGCTAAGATTGGATAAGTCTCTAACCGCTTCAGTTGAGACCAATTTTTCTAGATTGCGGTAGTTGACATGCCCCAACTTTTGATGTCATAGTGTTGTGTCATCGATCTTAGCGTTATTGCATGTTTCTTGTCTTACAACAAGATAGCAATTATCACATATTCTTGTACCTCAAGATCGTCATTACACAGTTGACTTATAATAATTAAATTAGCCATTAAGCCTTCAACATGTAAGACATTTCTTAAGGCAGGAAATCCAGGAACATCCAAGATCACTTTTCCAATTATTTTGCTTTTACTGTCATCTCCATAAGTCACGTTTCCTCCATTGAATCCCTCATAGTTCCTTAGAAATCCTTTTGTACCTGTCATGTGGCGAGAACATCTACTATCAAAGTACCAAGAACCTGAAATGTTAGTTCTTAATGCAGTTATGACAACATTACAAGTTACATCCTTTTTAGGAACCCAAACTCCCTTAAAATCTTTTTTACCTTTTGGCTCAGAAATGTTACTTCAATGTTTATCCGGAATGTTGGACAACAATTTAGGCAACATTTTGCTCACATAATTTTGATGTTTGAAACAGTATGGTTTTAAGTGTCCAGGGGAGTTACAGTGATGACATACAAACTTCATATTATTTGACATATATGAGAACCTATTGTTCATTCCTTTTTCTTTTACAAAGCGTATTTTCTCATTTTTATCAAAGAGATTAGAGCATATGGTTTTAAGAGAGTTTTCGTACCCAATTCCTGCATGTGAAGGTTTACTAAGATTGAATATCTCATTCAATTTTGAAGTCTCTGTGTTGAGCTTGCGGAAGGTTGCTTCAGCTAAATCCAATTTTGCACGGATCTTACCAAATTCAATATCCTTTTTGGTAAGTGCAACCTCAAGTCGGGTTATCGTGCCTTTTAAAACAAAATTCTCATGAGTTAAAGATTTTACCTTTTTGTCAAGTTGCTTGAATTCTATGATTAATGCTTTACAAATACTTTGTAATTCATTAATCATATCATATTTGCATTCATCTTGATCTATACATTCATCCTCACTAATAGAAATAGAACTACTAAAGCAATTGACATCAGAAAAGTTAAAGAATTCATACCTTTCGGATGTCGCTGAGGATGTTGATGTCGTTGTTGATGTTGGAGCAAATTTTGTGACATCTGAGATAACATTGTATATGACATCTTCATTATCCGATAGATACTGTTCGAAAACAGTGGCCAGCATTGCTTGTGTTTCAATTTCACGATCTCCTTCCTTTTGTTCTTCATCATCACTAAGAGAAAACCATTGGTTCTTACCAAATTTTCTAAGAGTGTTTGCACATTCGTTAGCATAATGACCCCAACCTGAGCATGCATGACATTGCACTGACTCAAGTTGTTTGGGATCAAATTTGGTACGATCTGAGTTGGTTCTTCTTAGTTGATTTCCTTTTTGTACATTTAAAAGGAATCTAGTGGCTTTTGATTAAATACTTGGTTTTGGTGCTCTTTAGATTTAGATTGATTTCTCTCATTGTTGAACTTCATCACCATTGAATTGTATTTTCGAGTGAGTAAGACAACATTTGCACCTTCACTAATTTCTTCAAGATTCTCATCCTCTTCTTCGATTTGACTCTCCGAGGATTGAACTTGAAGTGCCACATTCTTGCTTTTATACAATTCCTTTTGATTCTCAATATTCATCTCATAAGTTTTGAGTATGCTCATCAAGGTATGAAGGTCCATTGTGGCAAGATTGTGAGCTTCTTCAATAGCACAAATCTTTAAATTGAACTTTTCAGGAAGAGAACAGAGAGCTTTTTCAACAAGTTGAGTGTTGGTTAATGGTTCACCAAGCACTTGACATTCATTTGAGATGTCAATCAACTTTTCAAAAAAAGATTTAATATCATCCGCTTCTTCCATCCTTAAACGTTCATATTTACTCATGAGCATGCGTATCTTTGTTCGACGAACACTTGAGCTACCTTCACAATGAATTTGTAAAGTATCTCATGCGTCCTTAGCCGTGGGGCAGTTTTGAATGAGTTTGAACATGTAGAGATCAACCCATCCAAAAATTGCATTTAAGGCCTTTTCATTAAAGCTAGCACTATTGGTTTCTTCTGTAGTCCATTCGGATTCAGGTTTAGCAATAATGTCTTCTTCCTCATCCGGTGGCAACATTGGAACAACATACCCATTGGATATGCGAACGTAGGCGAATCTTCCAATAGGCATAATTTGATCCATCTAAAATAGGAAGTCTACCAATAGTTGGATTTGCCGGATCCATAACTTATGACAACATGACGAAGCACTTATTGTGTTAAGTGTCGGCTTTGATACCACTTGAAGGGTGTCAAATGCTATGGAAAATAAAAATAAGAGATCGAATAAACGAAATGTCAATTCTGTTTCAGAATGTCGTCAATTATGTCGCCCGACACCAGTAACAACACTTAGTAAAACTGTAACTTTAAAGAGTAAATGCAACGGAATTTAAAGAACACAACGATTTAAAATTTTCATAAGTTATATAATATATATAACTTATGATGGTCAATGACCTGATGTATTATATATATATTATATACAAAAATATAAATTCATTTCTTTACAGATTTACAATATAAAATGGAATGGAATTAAAAGTTGAAGTCGCAGATAACTTCGGCCTGAAAAATCTAACTAATTAGACATACACAACCTCTCATTACATTCGCTCTATACAAAACTAATCTAGAATCTAAACAACAATTGTAATGTTGGACGGAATGTTGTCGACACACTCAGGCGACACTTGTGATCCAGATTTCTGAGATGAAATCCCGAGATCTCTCTTGGTATTTTTGCAATCTGATTTTGAATGATCGATTCACTGTTGTGGTCTCTCTATTTATAGTAGAGAGTTCCCTTGAAAGACTCATCGATCGGTTGTTATAGTTGAGGAAAAGATGGACAGCTTGTGGTTTGACTTGTTACTTACTCGAATTTTTCCCCAAGCTTTGACTCTTTTCCCACGTTTTACACAGCTCTCAATTCACCATGCCTAAGTCATTTTTACCTCACAGTAAAATATTATTGTTTAGCGTGAAGTAAGACAAAACTGTTTTTCGAAAATGTTGATCAAAATGTTATGACATATGTCCCAACAGTTTTATGTATTTAAATCAGTACTTCATAAGATATGTTGGGTCAAATGTCACAACACCAAATCCAACATTAACACATTTAATTTGTAAATGCTGACTAAGACTTCAGCATCAAATCCTAAAAGTAGCTACTTGGTGCCATTTTCTACCTCCAAATATTATGAAGAACAATAATTCGGTATAAACGCGTTATTGTTTGATTAAATCAAAGTATGTTTCACAATTCTTTAGACTTTTTCCGCTTGACATGTTCTTTTCACACTGTGTCTCAACTCCCTCATTTTTGTGCATGACAGCAAGATCACTCATCTATTAACCGAAATTTGTGCTTTATTTTTTTAAAATCTTTTTGGTTATGTTTATTTCGTAATGTTTATGTCCTCAACCAAGGTAGATGTAAGGTCTGCGTACTCACTATTCTCTACAGACTTTATATTGTGAGATTTCACTGGGTATGTTGTTGTTGTTGTATGTCACCAACAACTCTATTCATTTATTTTTACATGATATTCTTTTTTATAGTCTAATTTAAAATAAATGACACATTTTATATTTTAAAATAGTTTAATTAATTTTAAACCTTTTATTTTACCCTTAAATTAATACTTTTAATTTATAGCTACACAGAAATATCATGACATGTTTAAAATTATAAATTTTTAAATAAAATTTAATTTTTTTCGTACATATAAAAATATTTCCCCGTTTAGCTAAACAGGGTCATTACAAGATAAAGGGTCTTTAGGCAGGGAGGGACCAGAAGTCCAGTTTTCTCCAAAGCAGTAATTTAGTGCAGTAGTTATATATATTTAGAGGAACATTCTTGCACAAATAATTCCTAACATTCAAAATAAATAATTAAGTAATTGTTGAAACATTTTAAACTTGTATTTGTGATTAAGAAATTCCAGAGTCGGCTCAAACCGGTCCAAACTTAATTAGCTTTAGTTGAGTCTAGGGATGGCAGGTGATATAATTTTGCGGATTTCGCACCGCACCCGCCTCAGTTGGGGCGGGTATGGGTATAACTTTGAAGGGTAGTAGGCGGATATGGATATTAAAAATGTACCCGCCACCCGTGGTGGATTTGCAGTTATATTCGCCTCCCCCGCCCCGCATCCAACCGCCCGCCTACCCGCCCCATAAGCCCAATGCCAATAATAAGTGAGTAGGCAAAACCTTACTCACTTACACTTAGTCCTTACTCAAGTTCAGCAGCCTTCACTCTTCGGTCTTCACGCCTCCCTCTCTCGTTCACTCTTTAGTCTCTGCCGCCTGCCGTCTCTCCTCCCTCTCTCTCTGTCACGCCGTCATCAGCCTTCACGCCTCCCTGTCCCTGAGACCCTGACAACATGTATTGATTAAGAGGACCTACTACTCTGAGAACAAAATGTTTGATTTTGTTTTTATTTGTGATAAAATTTAGAAAAACATTTTTGGTTTACAAACTATATGTTCTGATTTTATAACTGTGAACCAAATCAACTACTCTAAGCTGGTTGATTTTCAAACTGAACATGCCTTTGGGTTCTTTTAAGAACACAAATAATCAATTATGTTTTGGTAGTTATTTTCAAAGGAAAAAAGTTCATATTTTGTTAAAACCAGTGTGCTTACATGCAATGCCCACTACTAAAGATGTGTCAACAACCTTATAAAAATCCATCCATTTTGTTTTTCTTGGTGCAAGTTTATCATGAATTTGTGTTTTGTATTATCTGAATATATTTAGGCCTAAGTGATAGTTGTATTATTATCTGAAAATGTTTAGTATGGTGCTTTGGCCATGCCTAACTTTTTAAAAATGTAATTGGATTTTGTGATGTTTTCTTCTAAACGACACCTATCACTAATTACTGACTGGAAAAACACACCGTCGAAATGTAAATACAAATGCTCCAATTGGTACACATCAATGTTCTTGGTAATCCAAACTCCTGCTAATGCTGTGATGGAGTGTCTTGTTATTGACTTATTGTTGAGTAGTTAGTTGCAGATGCATTTTTTATATGCTGATATTTCCTTAGAAAAATTCTGATTGTATATATGTAATTGCATAGGTAAGAATGGCAAGTAAGGGTACTTGGTCCTTATCGTAATCGACTTCTTCCGGAAACGGTGGAGGCATTGATGTGTGCTCAAAACTGAATTTGGGTGGATATTAAAGGCAACATTAATTTGATTAAATTATTTATGTTGTATTAAATTGAAGTTAGACTCTAATTACTTTGAATATACATTATGCAGGTGGTGGTGATGTCAAGGAGACGGAAATATGTGATCTTGAGGAATATGATACTCAAGTCCTCTATTGAATAATGAATTACCTGAAATATCTCATTGTTCACTGGGGTCCTTGGAGAGCAATGATTGAGTTTATTCAGCACATTGTTCTTTCAAGATGTTCTCAAATGAAGAAGCATGTATTGCTTGAAGTATTTATGGAGACATTAGTATTTTTTATGTAGTTTATCGTGTTTATATAATGTACTAATTTAATTTATAAGACTATTTTGTTTTGGGTTTGATCACTATTTTGTATTGATCACAAATGAATTGATTACAAAATATGACTGGCGGGTACAGGCGGGTATTGACGGGTGGCAGATATCCACTTGGGTGGTGGAGCGAGTGTGGATTTAGGAATACACCCGCCTAGGCGGGTATGGATGTTGAAATTGTACCAGCCACGGATGGCGGGTATAAAATTTTCTGGCGGATACGGATGCGGGGGAGGGGGTACCCGCACCCTCCCCGCCCAATTTCCATCCCTAGTTGAGTCATTGGTAAGAGTCTTAGCGATCGTTTGGTTAGTGGACTAAGTTATCCCTGAATTATACTATTATAGTTTTGCTGGAATTATAATTATTAAACTAATTTATTCCATTTTTAGATGGGATGAAATAATATCAAGTTTGATGAGATAAGTTTGAATATCGCAAGATTAAATTTACAATTAAATTTATATTTTCTTTGATTGAAGATATAGGTTTATACTGAGATTAATTATATCTTCAACCAAAATATAAATTTAATCCCACAAAATACTCACCTTATTCCCCAAATGACCACTTAAGACACTCTAAACTCATTTTATTACAAAATTGATAAGTCGCTAGACCGATCCAACAAGTGAATTCATCATCAACAACAACAACATATCCAGTGAGATCCCACATCGTGGGGTCTGGGGAGAGTATCAACACTACTTCAATTTTTTCAAAATTTAAAAACAAACTTATATTTTTAACTTTTTCTTACGAATCTCATTTTTAGTACAAAGAATCAATCATTCGTTACAATATAATCTCTATATTATTAATCTCTCTTTTACGAGCTTTGCATAAATTGTTTCTTCGCCAAATGACCCCTTATTAAGAGTTAAAAAGTCGCATACTCTGACTAGGGCTGTCCATAATTTGAATATATTCGAGAATCCGAATCGATCCACGTTATTCGAATGATCGGATCTCGGATTTTTGATATTTTGGTTCGTATATGAGTTATGATTTTTTAAATTTTGAATATACGGATTTGATAGGATTGATACATTTCGAATCAATCCGACCCGAAATCCGAATTTTTTAGATATATGTAAAAGGTTACACTTCTATTTATTAGACATTTATTTGGAATTTCAGTTTATTTTGTTGATGATTGCAATTTATTTTGTTGATGATTGCATTTAATGAACTTTATTATACATTGTTTGATGAAGATTATGAACTAGGTATTAGGATGTTGGCGTGCTGGAACAGGACTATAAGCATCTTAAAAAGGCGTACAATCAGATTCGAAAAATCAAAATGTTTAGCCGAATCAAACTCAAAATTTCGATCTAAAGTTAATTTGGATTGAATTCGGATTGCATTTTACAAAATCTAAATCCAAAATTATAATCTGAAGTGTGCTAAATTCGATCTGATCCAACCGATGAATATGTCTACCTCTGACCATGGATATGTAGGTGAAGAATTATGCTAAACTCAACTTCAATACTAAATATTGGCACAAAATGCTAAAACAGAGTCGTAAATTGTGTCCCTATATCGAATTACTAAGAAGAAAATAAGATTTAGTGACGGATAAATTATATAGTTAAATAATAAATCCATCGTTAATTCTATTTAATAATGAATTATTAAAAAATATTTATTAATTACAAGCAATTTAGCAATGAATAGGTGACGAAGGTTTTAGCTAATTCGGTTTCTTTTTTATATAATTAATAGAAACGGATACTCCAAGTTAGTGTACTCTTGAAAAACAATCAGTCCTAGTAAGTTTTTGAAATTAGTAAGGACATAATCAATTAATTAGCTCAACTTTTTGTCCATGCACACATCTCTTAGGACAATTGTCATAACCGACAAGGCTTTCTTTGTTACCTTTGACAAAGTACCAGCCATGGAAAAGGAAAATAATTTCCCCATCACCTCGGTCCCTCCAAAGAAAAAGAAAACAATATTTTGATCATTGGGAAGAACAAAAAGTGGAGAGATTAAAAGAAAATGAGAGAGACAAGATGAAGATTCCATATTATAGAATTCACACATCACATATGAACTTGATCTTATGAGTTGACATTTGTACAAACATTAAAGTTTTCACTATCTCCCTTTGTTATTTTATAGTAAGTACCTTATTACATATGTTGAATTTTAATTTCAGGATTTCAATTGAAGTTGAATCTTTCCAAGTTCAGACCATTTCTTTCTCCTTATTTTCCTCTAATACTCTACAAGGTAGATGACCAATATTCAAACTAACAACACTGCAAAACCCAAAAAAAAAATCTAATTTTTCCTTTGCTTTTTTATGGAGATTCTCAAATTATGGAAACCCCAGGTTAGTTGGTTTGCTTATTTAATTCAAGTTATTTTCATTAATTTGGTTCTTTGATCCAATACCAATTTAAGTACTAGTATAACTTGTTGGTGATTCTTGTTTTTTTTTTTCTATTTTCTTTTTGCAGGATTTATTTGTCATAAGGTCACCTAAGCAATCTTTGAGATTGGTGCTCTTAGTATTTGCAGTGGTTTGTGGAATTTATATCTTGTCAATGTGCATAAACCAAACAAGTAATTATCTTTCACAAGCTAAATCACTAAGCATCCATGTGATTAACAGACATAATTGTCATTATCCTATTTTTCAAGAAGAAGATATCCATTACTTGCATTTCCCACAGCCTCAAACTTTTAGCAGGTAGCTGCAACTATATATATACATATCCTCCTCAATGTTGCTTGGGTTTTCCAAAATGTTGTCGCACCGGTTTCGGATTCTCCAAAATTGCACTACTTTGGAGGACCGAAAAAGTCCAAAATGTTGTCGCACCTATGTCGGATTCTCCAAAAAATGCATACTTTTGGAGGACCCAACTCGCACCTGGTAACATTTTTTAAGAGTCCAGGCAACATAGATCCTCCTTATGGTTTTAACCTATGTTGCTTGGACTCTTCAAAATATCAACGGGGCTATGTCGGATTCTGGAGGATGTGCGACAACAATTTTGGAGGGTCCGAACAACAACGGTTTTAGTATAGAGTTAGATTTATTGAATTGAATTAAGTGACATGTTTTTTTATTGCATTGTAGGGAGGAATGTGCTTGCAATCCTGTTCGATTTTTCGCAATTTTGTCGATGCAGAGATCAGGGAGTGGATGGTTTGAGACATTGTTAAATAGTCATATAAATGTGAGTTCTCATGGAGAAATTTTTGGTGCGAAGTCAAGGAGAACTAATGCTTCAGTAATAGTGGATATTATGGATAAAGTTTTTAATCTTGATTGGGTTAGCAGCTCATCCAAGAATGAGTGTTCAGCTGCAATTGGATTTAAGTGGATGCTTAATCAGGTACGTAGCAGTACTATTTCAATTATGTTCATCAATTGAACTTGATTTCTGTCATATATAAATATCTTCATGTTGCATAAAAGAAAAGTTTTTTATTTCTTGATAATGGTTCTCTTTTCACCTTTTTCCTATAATGGTGGTGTATGGGACAATTTGTGCATATCTCAACTATTTCAGTTCTGATGGTTCTTTTTCACTTTTTTTCGATAGTAATGATGTCCGAGACAGTTTGTGCGTATCTCGACTAATTCACCATCTGTACAGGCTAGGGACTGGATAACTGTGCCCACCATAGCTTGGACAAATAGGGGGAAAATCACGTAGCTAGCATTTTTGTGTCGGTTGATATTTCAACCCTCTTATCCTAGGATTTTCATCCATTTCATTAACCGTTAGATATAAATACATGATTAGTTTCACGAGTATCACCGGTAAACCCTATGTTAGTGGTATTTTCTAGAGATGCATTAGTTGATAAATTTCACCATCAAAACAAGGTTGTCGGATAACTCTTCCCGCCAAAGCTTGGTCAAACATGAAAAAATCACCTAGCTAGCGGTTTTTGTCTCTCTGTGATTTCGACCCTCTTATCCCATTATTTTCATTCATTTCATCGACTGTTAGACATAAACACAAGATTAGTTTCACAAATCTCACCGATAAACCATGTGTTAGTGGTATTTTCTTAATTAGAGATGCATTAGTTGATAATTTTCAAGACGGCTAGATTTTTCTCAACTTTTCAACGTATATGAATTTGAAGGGAGCTTTGGAGTATCATGAGGAGATAGTGGATTACTTCAACAGAAGAGGTGTCTCTACCATATTTCTATTCAGAAGAAATCTGCTACGAAGACTAATCTCTCTACTTGCTAATTCCTATGACAAGGATGCTAAACCATTGAATGGAACACATAAATCTCATACTCATTCTCCATATGAGGTCCTTACTTGCCCTCATTTTCCCGCTCAACGGCAGCTATGTCGCTCGGACTCTTCAAAAATGTCGTCAGGTATGAGTCAGATTCTGCTATGTTTGAGGGTCTGACACGGCGCGGCAACATTTTTTGAGGGGTCCAAGCAACGTAGCTCAATGATATTTTTGGTACGAAGAAAGGAAATGTTTTTCAATAAGTCATTTTCTGGTGTGTTATCACCAAAATAAAAATGGGAGACGGAAGTCATTTTCCTTACCGCTACATTGACTTTTAACTTCATCTTACTTGTTCCAACTAACACTCGGACATTATTAATCTTTATTACTCAAAAGTTTCATGAAAGCCTAATTTGCTAATACTATTATTGATTTTAAATATTTAATTTTGCCAGAAAAATATCTCACTCGCCAGCCAAACATCAAAAAACATTTTTTAGGAAATATTTTTAATGAAAAAACTTCCATAAACGACACGGTGTCTTTTGAAATGCAGTTCCTCAGGTCATTAACTTGATGTTTCTAAACCTGTTTCAGGCTGAAGTATTGGCAAAATACAAGCCAGTGGTGAATATGTCATTACTAACACCAAACTTGAGGCATGCACAGAGGAAGGCTAATAGAGCTATGGAATGCTTTAAGAGCACTCGACACATTCTTCTTTACTATGAAGACGTCGTCCAAAATCAAACAGTAAGGCCGCCTTAACACTCCATCGGTTCCATAGTATATGACATTATTATTACTTGGATAGTCAAACCCTTTTTCTCTTTTCTTGATAAGTTTCTACTTCATAGTAACTTCTTGTTTAGTTTCTATGAAAAATGGCGAGAATTGTCCCTCAACTATGGAAAATAGAATAAATTTGCCATTTGTTTGAATTTAGTCTCAAATATATCCTTACGGTTAGGCAGATTGACTGAGATCTGTTAGTATTTGTTCCCAAATATGCCCTTAACATAAATATACTGGGGCATATCTGAGCCTGTCCGCAACAGAAATGTCACAAATCTGCACGGATCAACTAACGGTAAGAGCATATTTGGGACCAAATTTTAAAAGGAAGACAAATATGTTCTGTTTCCCATAATTGAGGGGCATTCTGGTCCTTTTCTCTTGTTTCCAATGATGTAAACTATATTTCAAAAGGATTAAGATATCGATGTCCAAATTAAGACCGAGAACGTTTGACCGTCATAATTCGCACCCCTTCGTTCTTTTTGAAACCGATGGAGTAAAATTTCTGAAAACTGTCTTAAACTTGATATTTGATCCCAGCTTATTTGAGACTGAAGCATAATTGATTGATCGATTGTCTTAAACGTGACAAATTATAATTTTTTAAATATAATCATGATGACATAGCGGCAATGTCTATTTTACTTTCTGTGCAGAAATTAGCTGATGTGCAAGAGTTTCTGGGGCTGCCTCAAAGAGAACTCAAAAGTGGTCAGGTTAAGATTCATAATGGTCCTCTATCCCAACAAATAGAGAATTGGGATGAAGTCCAGAAAAAGCTCAAGGGAACACCATATGAGACATACCTTAAAGAAGACTAACTATACTACACTATATACAGTAATACCAAAGACAACACATTTGATAGAGAATTGGCTATAGATTGCTATATGGACATTCAGCGCGTCAGAAATTAATACAGACACAGAGTGCTTCGACAATTTTTGGTCTCATGTGAACCTCTCAGTAAAATTCAAACTCAGGATGAAGTTCTGACCAAGTACAAGAGAAAAAAGAACGAGCAGATCTCGTGGGATTCCCAAGAATTCCACCCGAATTCAATCTTGTAAATCAACAGCCTCAATTATCAAATTTTGAGGAATTCTTTTCTGCCACATTGCTTACACATCAATTTTATTTGTTATACATCATATATGAAATACTTTGAAAGTTCAATTTGGGAAGAACAACTCAAGAATCTCCAATTCTTTTTCCCTTTTTCTCTCTTTCCTTATTGTAAAGAATGGATCTTGGGCCTAACTCAACCCCATAGTCCAAGATCTATTCTTTACACTTGTGAATATTTCCATGGGTTTTGATCAATGTAGAAAATGAATTTCGTTCTCTACTTTGAGAAAGTACTTGAGATATTCCGGGTGAAACACAACTAACACATTGCTCAACCAATATGGGACTCTGAAAACATAACCTGGTAGCCCAACAGGAAAAACCAAGAATTAAAAGGTGTCCGACTTTGATACAATCGAGCATGCCCGCGCTTTAGCACTTCCCTTCCAAAAGTGGAAGTAGGAGAAGAAAAGCGCACTCAGATCAATTACCATGGCAGTGTCATAAGATAAAAAATCACCGCAGGAACTTAAAGTCAATATCTTGGGGAAAGGCCCTTGTAAAAGAAATGGACCTTAGGCTAACTCTAAAAAGCTAGCACATACGAGGCGAGAATTGTCCAATACGAAATGTGGATACAATTCATTCCTTCAAGCAACGCGGGAAACTTAACAATCTGCAAGATGCTAACTCTTCTGCATAGCTTGAATTCTAGTTGTGCATGTTCCAATTAAGTCATGCAATGCTGGCTTGTTATCTCCCAACAGCAAGAAGCTAGTAACAACTTTTACTGATGAAATGAGAGACATTAGTCCAATTTGCGTAATATACAGTACTTATATATTTGAAGTGCATATTCACAAAGCCAAGATAAAAAATTTCCCAACTATGATTTCAATGAATCTTTGTCAGATCTTTTATCGGAAGGGAGCCTTGGAGTAACTAGTAAAGTTGTTGCCATGTGACCAGGAGGTCATGGGTTCAAGCCGTGGAAACAACCTCTGGCAAAAATGCAAGGTAAGGCTGCATACAACAACAGATCATTGTGGTCCGGCCCTTCCCCGGACCCCGCACATAGCGGGAGCTTAGTGCACCGGGCTGCCCTTTTTTTGTCAGAGCTTTTACAAATTCGGTTTCTATCCAGAGAGCTTCTGATATAAGTGACCATCTAAATTCTAAAGACTATCTATACAGAAATGACACTAGAAGAGTTTAGTAATCAAATGAGTCATTGATTAACGTCACCCTTAGTTAATTCTGAACCATGTTTTTCAGTTTCGATCACAAATTGGTCAATAATCCGTACAGTATTTACAGGATCTTGATTAGGGGAAGCTGCTCTCCATTTGCTCGGGAATTTCCAAAGGTAACTCGGTTCCTGGTGCTGTTTTGGCTCTCCATCCCATTTAGGATCCAGTTTCCACTCTTTCAGAACCTACAAATTTAACAGATATTAGAGGAATCACCAAATATAAAGTGAGTTCAATTCCGGGGATGTATTCTTTATTTCCTGAATGATTTATGGATCGTTAGGGATAAAATAAAAAGGTAACTTTTTTTGGAAGATTCATCCTGAGGTCGCTTAAACTACTATGATAAGGAAAGTGAATTCTAAATGTCAACTGCCACAATTCCTTCATAAAGCAGTGGTAGCGAGCTCTTGGTTTTTATTAACCTGTTTATACTGAAAAGTGGCAAAATACCTTATCAACTGCAAGGGTAAAAACTTCAAGATCGCCTTTGTTATTGATATGAAACCGTGTAAATGACTTGTAGTTAGCAATGCGGAGTGATGAAAAGGCTTCATCGAAATGTATATGAAGCCAGTTAATGCAAATGTATACGTAGCGTCCGAAAACCAAAGAAACCACCGGAGTTGAAAAGACCCAAAAATAAAGGAAGACAGATGCATAATAAATTATAGCACCCCCTCGAGATAGGGAATCCATCCCATTCTTGCAGATAGTATTCCTGGTGACTGCCATTACCTGAAAACATACATCAGATTAGAGGGAGACAACAACAACAACAACAACATACCCAGTGAAATCCCACAATGTGGGTCTGGGGAGGGTAGAGTGTACGCAAACCTTACCTCTATCTTGGTAAGTAGAGAGGCTATTTCCGAAAGACCCTCGGCTCAAGAAAAAGCATAAGCACAAGCAAAAGCAAGAGAAACGGTAAGACCCAAACAAGAAATTTAAAGCAGTATGAAAATGAGAGTAGCAAAAGCGAATAAGTCATGATAAAGCATTCTGAAAAAGAAGCAGTAACTAACGTAGGTAAATAAAATAAACAAAGTACACGAAAGAACATACGGCAGCAGAAATCAAAGGACAAGGAACTATAAAACAATACTGCGCCTACTAGTATGATAGGCTAAGCAGGACTACAATAATAACACTACAACTACCAATATGTAAGCGTAAGTAGGACTACGCTCAACTACCTACTACCCTAATCCGTGTCCTCACTTTGACAACAAAACATATTGCAGGCTATATAACATAAAGGAGATTGATTACATACCCTGCTTGAATCTTCAAATGATGGGTAAGGAGCTTTACTCATATAGGATGTTCCATATAAATTGTTGAAATTGTTGAAGACATGTGTTGGGTGCAAAAAAGCACCCCCACAACCATGAACACGTAAATGCTGGACCTAAACTGATTTATTCGATTCAACAAACTCATGGCGCATATAATGATGTACATCCCCAGCAATTCGAAGTCTACATCTCCCTTTTAAATGGTCACGTATCAAGTGAGAGACATTCTTTCCAGTAACTTGATCGAAATACCAATCGAGAAGCCAATTAGTTTCATGTGTCATAATGATCACAGAATCATTCTCACCAACCTGAAATTCGTTATCAAGGGTTAAAGTTTTCACCTCTTTAAAGGAGGATTTTTTTTTTTTTGGGGTAGGGGTGGCGTATATGGTTTCATTTTGTATTCGAAAAATATGAACAGAATAAAAATAGTTTTTTTTTAAAAAAACCGAATACAACTTCTTTTTTTAAAAAAAAATGATATGTTCGGTTTATATCGCCGAACGTATCGGATTATATCGGTTTTTTCTAGTGGGCAGGGTCGGGTCGAGGAATTTTTTATTTTAAAAAAAAAATTGAATTTCCAAAACTGAAATTGACATTCACACCTACACTACCATGAAATTTCGACGTTGAAATCTATTGTGTATCGTGAGATGTTTACTAAAGAAAAAGGAAAATTAGAAACCGATTTGGGGGAAAACACAAATTGATTGGGAAAACGGACGTTTTAGTAAAAATTGGTTGCGCGGCAGTTTGGGCCGGCCCCGTCTCGAAAAAATACCCAAAAAAAAAAAAATCAGGTAAAACGGGCATCCGAGCGCAGAGTTATGACCATTTAAAGTTTCACCAATTTACAACTACTTTCTCTCCCTACATTTTATGTCAATGCTTCCGTGATATGTTAATCAAGTTCATGCCGCATTCGACTTCCATAAAAGCTTCATAGATTGACTTCAATGACTATGATTCAAGAGATAATAGTAGCCTAAAATAAAAAATAAGAATAATTATATATTTAATTCGATTTTTTCGATTCGGTTCGGTTCCAAAATTAAAAAATCGAACGGAATCACTAAATCCTGATTCGGTTCGGTTTTTTCGGTTCTCCGGATTTTTTGCCCACCCGGGGTGGGGGGTGGTGGCGGGGGGGGGGGGGTAAAGGAGACATGATAAATGCCCAAATTTATAAGCAAGCAACAAATAACGCCTGACTTAAATAAAACAGAAAATAATGTAAATGAAGTTCGAACTGGTTAATATAGTCTGTCTTATTAACAATTTTTACTAAAAAAACCATAACACGTTGAACTCACTGTCTACCATCTAATACATCTCCTTCAGAATAACTGGTCCTTTCCTAGCAAACTGGGCTTCGGATATTCACAAAGAAGCGCAATTAACTAGCTTCACCTCCATATTCATCAAAAGGTAGAAGGACAGGTAAAAGAGAATAGTGGTTTTCCAATATTGCTTAACTCAACGCCGTTTAAGGACCCTAACATCTACAAGAATGACACGCTTATATGGAGGGGCATAAAATTATTCTACTTTTGCTTGTTCCTTGTTTAAGTCCATGCTTTCTAAGTTACAAGCTAGATCTTACTTTTATCCACCTTATATTTAACTTAACAAGGTAACATATTGTACAAATGTCTTCCATCTCACCTTCCAGTTTTACCCCCTCCTGTCCTCCACCTTTTCCTCCAACAAACATAATGCAAATGTCAGGGGAATTCAGATCTAGACAAGATGTGAGAAAAATAGCATGATAAATTAGAGATTTAGATGCTCTTCAACAAATTCACATTCCAACAAACTTGCACAAGAAAACGTCAATTACATAGACATAACAAGTCTTGGCTGAGAAACAAATCGACTTACATAATTCTTAAATGTGTTGCTGGAAAATGAGAAGAAAACTGTCTGATGGAATATCATTGTAAAGAATAAATTTTGGGTCTAACTCAACCCCAAAAGCTAGCTTATGAATATGAGGAGTCCAAATTCTCATCCCACAACCAATATGGGAGAATCAACACCCCTGCGCACGCACAAGATTAGGCATCTGGAGCGTGGACAATATATGATGGGGGGGCCAACATCGGGTAAACAATGAGTTGGGATGGGTCTAATACTAGGTAAAGAATCGATCTTGGGCCTAACTCAATCCCAAAAGCTAAGGGGATTGCCCAAGTCCATATAAGGAGTCCAAATTCTCATCCCACAACCGATGTGGGAGAATTAATCAGAGCCAGGCCCATCCCAATTTCTTTGTTCACCGATATTGGGTCCCCATATTAAATTGTCCACGCACTAGATGTCCAGCCCTCGGCGTGAGAGGGAGTGTTGAATGTCCCACATCGGCAAGGGATGGGAGATTTGGTCTACAAGCCGTGTCTAGTAGAGTCTTGTTTATGGGTATGTTGTGCACCATACTTATAAACAGGAGGCTATCTGACATTTAGGGATGGTTTCCATTCTTTCATCTCATAAATCGTGCAGTAGAGCTGAGTTATAAGCATTTCATTCCTAATCCGTCTCGTATTTATGATTCCAGCGATGCCTACAACAAGGAAGAAGTTCAAGAGTGTGAGGGCGTTGGATACGGCTGCGGGCGAAGCTACCAGCCGATTGCCACCCGCCAGCGAGGGCCAGACTGAGACCCACGATGCGACTCCTTCATATGATTCCCCTAGTTCACCACCATTGGAGGAGATTAGTGGAGCTGCAGTACCCCCGGTTCCTCCACTTGATACTCCAGCTGAAGATCTTGATATGCGTAGTGCGGTACAGTTATTGACACGATTGGTGGCCGCACAGGCCCAACGTCAGGTTCCCAGTCCTTCTGATAGAGCTGCTAGCGCAAGAGCTCGGGATTTTATTAATCTAGACCCTCCGGTATTCACGGGATCAGACCTGAATGCGGACCCGCAGAATTTTCTGGATCAAATACAGCGTACCTTGCGGGTGATTTACTGATACTGAGTCAGTAAAGTTTGCTTCTTATAGACTGCGGGATGTCACGATGACTTGGTATGAGACATGGGAGCAATCTAGGGGACCTCGTGCTCCACCAACAGGATGGAGAGAATTTTTCAGAGGCCTTCTTACAGCATTTTCTGCCACTAGATTAGTTCCATATTATGGGTTGCCTAGTCTCTTGGACTCTGCAAAATATCGTGAAAAGGGAATTAATTAAAAGTTGCAACAACTCGAGTATCATTATTTAAGTTATTAAGCAGAAAACAGAGAAAATCTAACTAATAAAAGGTAGAGAAACAGAAGAGAAAGCAATAGCATTATGTTAAGCATATATCAGCATGTAGCACTCACATGTAATTTCATCCGAGAGAAATCTTCCGACCAACCTGAAACAGTAGCACTATGTTCACGCGAACTAGTATTACTTAAGAATGGATGCTCAAGTAGCATTAGAGCTGTTGGCCGATCTGCAGGTTTCCTCTGAAAGCAGCACCGGAGGAAATCCTTTCCTTCCGAAGACAACGTTTCTGGTACAGGTGGTGATTTGTTCAGTGCACTGAACATAGCTTTCACCTAACAAAATGAAAAAAAAGGACACGGTTTCTTTAGACATCATCACTGGAATAACTAAATACTCCCTCCATTTCAATTTGTTTGTCTAACTTCCCTTTTTAGCATGTTTAAAAAAGAATGACACTTTCTATATTTAGTAACTCTTTACACCCAACATCTTACATGGCATATCTAATACCACGGATTCAAAAGACATTTTGGCATATTATACACAGACCACAAGATTCGGAAGTTTTCTTTATTTTCTTAAACTCGGTGTCGAGTCAAACTAATACATACAAATTCAAATGGAGGGATTGAATATCCGGCCTCTTCATGAGATCGGGCAAGTTGACCATGATTTTGTCTTGCTTGTTGTGTCTTTTCAGCTATGTTGCTCGGACTCTTAAAAAGTTTTATTAACGCGGCTTACTCCACATTGAGATCGGGCAAGTTGAAGGATCCGACACGGAAACGACAACATTTTTGGAGAGTCTGAGCAACATAGCTTCTCAGACTATGATGCTATTATGTGGAAACCTGATGGCTCAAAGTTTATTAACGGCGCTTACCCCGTCCAAACCACTCCAAGGGGGCTGTCCAGTAAACATTTCAATGACAGTACAACCCAGACTCCATATATCAATAGCACAGGCAAGCTCTGGATTGGAATCTTTCCGTAACATAGCCTGCATTACCTGCACGAGACGAAAAGAGAAAACCTTAAGAACAAGCAGAAGAAAAATGGTCGTCAGTATTAGAAAGTATCTTCAGAATACCTCTGGAGCCATCCAATGCGGACTCCCTTTCAGAGATAGATTAGTTGCATGGCCTGACAGCTGAGAAAGAAGAAGCAAAATCATGTTACTGCAGTAATGCTAAATAATAAAAGATTCAGAAGCATTTTTGCTTTGTAGGCTTTAATGCTTAATAGCTGAAACATTTAACTCATTTCATATAACATGTAAGGAAATTCTGGGCGTACAAGTTTTGCTAGTCCAAAGTCTGCAAGCTTGACAATTCCCAATGCGTCAACAAGCAAATTTGCACCCTTAATGTCCCTATTCAACGAAACCATCCAAGCCATTAGAGTTACGGTCATATCAACTAGTTAATATATATACTACAAAAAAACTAGAATTAGCTATGAACTTTGTCGCTAATCTTTCGCTAAATAGCTCATAGATAACATAATTTTTTTTTTGACAATCTGTGGCTAATCTTATGCTAAATAGGATTAGCGACAGATTTTGCTGTTTAGCTACAGAATTTGTCTGTCGCTAACCCCTGTTTTTCTAGTACGGGTATATAACCAGATAAAACATTCATTCCAGTCAACAAGATAAGAATCCAATGAAATTCCTCAATCATATCCTAAGTACAAAACAAAAAATTTGAAAGAAATAGCAATGTTACTTTGTAAGCTTTAGTATCCTGTAAATGGATCATTAAATATCAACTAACATTATCACCTTCGTTAAAACAGGCAATTTACCTGTGTATCATCTTAGTGCTATGCAAGTAAGCCAGCCCTGATACTATATGCCGTGTAAAATTTCGAACAATTGACTCTGTCATAGCTCCACCATGGTCCCGGACATACTTATTAATTGATCCTGGATGAACATATTCCAGATATATGCAAAAACTATCTTCCATCTGAACAGCCAATAGCACTTTATGATCTTTGTCTATTAAAATGTTCGAAAAGAGATATTCAAATAGTTGGTATAAGATGGTATGTAAGAAGATCCCTTACTATTTCACTGCTGTAATATTGAACAATATTTTGGTGCTTTAACTGCCGGAGAACTCTTATTTCCTAAAACAAAATCAACAAAATAAATGTATATTAAGTAAATATATTTCTTTATAGCCTATCTCATAGCATAAACTGGTGAAAAGCACTTAATAGCATTTGCTGTTACATACAAAATCTCAACCTTGCAGTGTCAGATAATGCGAAAAATCATCCATAAGCAAGTAGAATAATGAGCTATAAGATATGCTTATATAGCATGCTTAAACTGCTTGAAGTTCAGTTTACTTAATCACAGATTTGACCTCTAAAATATATTTTCCTCGCCATGTATCGCGTAAATTACAAAGTAAAGACCAATTTTACGATTATATACTATAAGCAGGACATTAGGACTAACCTGTTCTAGCTGCTTTATGCATTCGGCAGATTTAGGATCATCTGGATTGAGATCAACTTCTTTCATCGCACACAAAGCACCAGTTTCACTATAAGAGGAGAATGAAAAAATTATATTGACCACAAAAGTAGGAACTAGCAAAATAGCTAACTTTAATAATTACCGGTTAGTAGCTTCATATACACTTCCATAAGTACCACGCCCTAAAAGTCTCCCCTTTTGCCATTGACCTTTAACATATGATACATCTGGTTTATCCACATTGTTATGGGTGGTAGGTAATTGTGGCTGTTGTAAAACTCCGGGTGGAAGGGGTAGCGGGTGCACATTATTTCCTTCAGGCCAATCCACAGGACTTTCTGGGAGTGATTTGTGATGTGAGTGCATAGCACCATTATGGTGATTCCAAGTTATGTTTACTAGATTTCGTCGAGTCGGGCTACTAATGGGAGAATGACCAGCGCTTTGTGTGACCCTTGCGTCTAAAAGTTGGATAGAACACCCTGCCCCTCTATCAAAAGAAGTGTTGGGAGGTGATGATGCCTGATGAAATGTAGGATGGAAAAGGTCTACTGTGTTATATCGTTTCGGGCTAAGATTCGGACTTGTAAAACCACTGCCTGGAGCACTTCTAGCAGGGACGTTAAGTCTGAAATTCTCTTTGACACCTTCAGAACTCTGATCCTGAGAGAAACGCTGACGGCGATAAGTTGGAGTAGATGATCTTCTATGCACAGGATTTTCCATCTCTACTGGAGTTTGATGAGGATCCCTGCAACATGAAGAATATTTGAATTTTGACATATTGCTTATTGGATTTGTTTTTACGAAGTCATCATCTCCAAGTTAAAGTGTTGCTATCTAAAGAAGAAATCAGTAGCCTCCATCATTTGCTATTAAGACTACGCAGGACTAGTAACATACTCCTTTTGGTTTTATGTTACCACAGGGAGGGGGTATTAATGACTTCTAATTGATTATTCTTCCAAGAGAGGTCACTCAAGGGATCAAGAATTCCTTAAATTCGGTTCAACAAGAAACACCAAACCAATGCCTTTGAAGCTGTTAGACCAACTACTTTCCATTGCAAATACTGTTATAAAATCATATTAGCATCGACATCCTTCACTATGATAAATCTATCAGCTGTGAGTTACCTCCACAAATGCAAAAGATCTGGTGCATGAGCGGATTCAAACAATAACCAAATACCTACAACATGCCTTCCACATGAATATACCAAGGATAAACTGGAAAAAATGACTTTTTAATTCCACCTACCTGAGTTTCACTATAGCTAATATCAAGTCTGGATAAAAGAGGATGATGGTTATCATAGATTTACATCAGCGCAAAAATTGTTAAAACATGATAGTCCTCTAAACATCGAAAGCATCTTATTTTTCTTATTAGACATACTATTTACTAGTATTAGTAAGAACAAATTGGTTCCAGTAGAATGGAATGGACATACAACAATTTAGACGGTATTTGGATAAGCTTACAAGTTTATCAAATCAGCTAATCAGCACTTTTTTTTGCTTATCTATGCTTGATAAGCACCAGATGTACTTGTAAGCTATGTTGCTCGGACTCATCAAAATTCCGACAGTAGCGTGACGGATCCTCCAAGATTATTGCACTTTTGGAGGATCCGACGCAGGTACCGCATCATTTTTGTAGTCCGAGCAACATAGCTCATAAGCCAAGTACTTATAAATAAGTCAAAATCAGTCAACACTCATTAGTTGGTCACCTCTAACTTATGCCATTTCAGCTTATAATAACCTTTGGTTTGACTAAATGTTTATTATTGTATCCTCGGTATCATTTGTAATCTCCGAATACCCTCTTCAAAACAGAACACCTAACTCCCCCTCCATTCTATTTATGTCATTCATCCTTATCATTGTACAAATACTTTTTAGTTCATATTCTTTGTAACTAGCTTTAAGGGTGTTTTAGTCATTTTTAACAGAAAATATGTTTATCAAAACACATCTAACTGCTTACTATCAGTTCCAACACTTTCTATTTAAACACGTAACAATATAAATATGTTACACTATTTAATGCTTATCAACTACTTTAATCAGCTAAGCCAAACATAAATACATAATGATCAAAATTGAGAACTTTTCCTCATCAAAAGCATAAATAGTGAACACAAATTAAAAGAAACTGACCTTATGACAGCATGATTTGAAGCATCTCCTTGGACTCTAGTAGGCAAATTAGTATCACTAGTACTATGTTTCAGAGCAGAATTGAACTCAGGTAGCGGCAAAGGCTGAGGCTCGACTGATTTAGACCAGTGACAAGGCTGCTGACACCGAGAGGATCGAGACCCTGATGACCCTGAATTCTTGTAGGAATCAGGAGAAACTGGCATGGATTGAGAGCCAAAATTTGGGTGCAAATCAATCTCATCATCACCAACATGTCTCAATTTGCGCAGCCGAGTAAGGCGCCTTCCTCCACCTCCATAAGTTTTAGGAGACTCATGGGAAGGTGAAGTTGAAGCAGAGGAACTTGAAAACAGTGAAAATGCTTTCCTTGAAAATGGCATTTCAATTTGGAGTTAGAAACTAGAACAATATACAATATGCTTCTATGACTAAAAGCATGTCATGGGGACAAGAATTGAGAAAAACAATCCAAGAATTGCTTGTGGAATTATGGGATTTAGGCTTGTTGTTGAAGAAATTAAAACGCTATGCTTCTATTAGTACTAAAAACATGCCATGGGAGACAAAAAATGAGCAAGAAGATTCAAAAATTGCTTATGGGGTTGGTGGGATTTAGACCATTGAAACTCCTCAAGAATGGATGATGGGGTTAAAGGGTAGTAGGTTTAGTTATTGAAGAAATTAGAACACTATGCTTCTATTATTACTAAAATCATGTCATAGGGACAACAAGTGAGAGAAAAAAATTCAAGAATTGCTTGTGGGGTTGTGGGATTGAAACTCCTCAAGAATGGATGATGGGGTTTTAAAGGGTAATCAGAACAATATGCTTCTATTAGTATTAAAAACATGCCATGGTGACAAAATTGAGAAAAAAATATCCAAGAATTGCTTATGGGGGTTAAAAATGAGTACTAATATGGAGAAAAAATTAGAGCACTATGCTTCTATTAGTACTAAAAATATGCATGGGGACAAAATTTGAGCAAAAAACTCAAGAATTGCTTGCGGGGTTGTGGGATTTAGGCCATTGAAACTCTTCAAGAATGGATGATGGGGTTAAAGGGTAGTTGGTTTTGTTGTTGAAGAAAACATAGAGAGTCGTCTCTTGCAGGCACACACACTAAGAAATCTCATTTTTTGTCAAATGTTTGAATACTCAAAGTATACTTTCTATGTGATTGGAAGTCAGAAACACGATATCTTGTTTTGTTTCTTTTTGGTTTAAAGTCAATTTGTCAGTAAAAAGAATATACGTATGTGTGTGAACATCCTTAAAAAATAGACAAAATTTTCCATTTTGCCGAGATGTCAAGGTTGACAAGTACTAATCGCCGTGTGAGAATAGAAAAGATCACACGTACTTTATAAAACGACATCATGACCGTGAAGTCAGCCAGTCATGAGGCCTTATTCTTTTTCATTGAATGAAAGAAAAAGGTTCAAATATTCTATTGAACTTTATGAAATGGTTCAACTTTGTCGATCATAACTAAGAATATATCTCTATCGTTATAATATTAATTTAAATATGTCTGTTTTTACGAATAACGGAAACTTTTCAACACATGAGTATTTTTTCATAAGAAAACTAGCAAGACAATTTGAACTTTGAATATCATCTTCTTCAACATTCAAAACCTCCGACAACAATGTCTTTATTCTCAAAGGTCAAATCAACCACCCTTAAGAGTCGGGCCTCAAATCATCTCAAATAAAAAGCAAGTGCACTAGCAAATTAAATTTCTATCTCTGTTAGAATTTAATTGAAGGAATTTTAATTTCTAATTCATTTACAGTTGCATTGTGGGGATCAAGGTAGGATTATAGTGGTTGAGGTGATATTAAGATTAAAGTAAAAGGATGATAGTAAAAACGATAAAGATGAAGGTGTGAGAGAGATAATTTGAATATAGTAGTTTTTGTGTGAAAATTTTCTGTTTTTCCTACGTGTGTCATTAGGGTGAAATGGTGGTTTTGTGACGGTAGTCTTCAAGCAGTGTTTTTTATATTAGAAATAATTAATTGTTACGATGTGTGATTGATTTAAGGGTAAAAAGTCATAATTGTCCTTCTACTATTCAAAAAAATTTAATATTATCCTCAGTTATCCGTCCATTCATATCTTGAGATCATGAATATTGCTCAAATTTGCCCTTCCTTCGTTAATTCCATCCATATTAGTGTCAACTCACCATAGCAACCCTTCTTCTCACACCACCACCCGAAGTCACCAACACAACTTCATCATATGTACCATTATCGCAAACTTAAATCATCTACCTATATTTCATATTTAAGAAAACACACTAACTTCTGAAAAGAACCCACATTGACATGCTTTAGGTATACTACTAATTAATTTTAAAAAGATGGTGGCAAACTTTTGAGGATGATTTTGGATGAAATTAACCGATACGATCGAGGATGATTTTTTCTTGAGATCAAGGCCACAAGGTTCTGCCCTTATTAATTAGGGCCGGCCATCAGAAAATTTTCAGGCCGTTTTAAACTCCACCATACATAGTAGAAAAGGAATATAGAATCAGTAAGCTTTGGCGGAGAGAAGCTACAACAACGTCAACAACAATATACTCAGTAAAATCTCACAAAGTGGGGTCTAAGAGTTAGAGTAGAGTGTACGTAGATTTACCCCTATCTTGGGACGTAGAGATGCTATATTCGATAGACCCTCGATACAAGGACAAACAATTCAAAGCAGTACGAAAAAAGAAATAACGCCGATGAATAAGTTGGGGCAAAATATTATACAAAGCATGATAGAACGGTCTGAAAAAAGGAGCAGTAATTACCCCAAACTAATATGATAATCGAAGTACAACAAACAACAAATAATAGTAGAAATCGAAGGACAAAAATCTATATTTTAACCATTGAAGAAGCTACTCGACTAATTCAGAAGGCTACCACTGACGATTAACCATTGAAGACTAGGCTGCAAGAGCCACAATTTATTAAAAGTCATACATTTTAAAATTGAGTCATACATATTTTCTTGCCCTTCACATTATTTCCGAAATGTAATGTGATACTGGTAGCTTCTTAATTCTTGCGAGGCAATTGTCAGCATGCTTTATGGTTGGAAAATATTGCTCTCTGCTCTGTGGATTAAGCCGCTCAACCCTGCAAACGACAATTTATATACAAGAATTACTATTCTACCTTTACCATGCATTAGGTTTATAATATTTATATAGGGGTGACAAATGAACGAATTAGGCTGAAATGGCTAAAAACCGGATCATGATTCAACCCGCCCAACACTTATGAAGTGTTAAATTCTTTATTTGATTTCTTATAATTTATTTAAGTACCTAATAGAAATAAATTCCTTTTATTATGATGTATATAGTATATCAGATAAAAAATCTCTTTCTAAAAAAACATTTAGTCAAAGTTTTTCATGGGTCAATTTGGATTGCATATCAATTCAATGTTTAAATGACTGAATTGGACGGGTCAAAATAGGCCGAGTTAAAAGAATGGGTTATTTGAGTGGATTAGACAAATGATAAATCATAATTTTATGGACTAATTTTTGTACTCCTATTTTCTTACGTAACATTGATCAATATTCTAATGTGAATGTTATGTGGTTAATGGAAAATTTACCTATAGTTGAGAACAAAATAATGGAGGAGAACTGAAATTTCAAGCTTGGCCAGGTCTGCTCCAGGGCACATCCTGCGTCCAATTCCAAAGGGAGCAAATACCCCGGGCTTGGTTACATGATCCTGCAAATTCCATAAAATTGTTAGCCATCAAGAGTTCAAAATTCACTCGTGAAATATATACTAGTAGCAACGATTATGGAGAGATGAATATGATTCCTTTCAAAACCGTAGAAAATAGCGCCCGCAAATTACTTTTTGATCTTATATTTGAAAACTAGCCACTAAATTGAGTTTCAAATTCACATTTGAAATTCTATGACAACAGAGGATGGAGGAAGAGTATTATTTCCGAATTTGGACAAATAGCGCCCACTGATTACTTTTGTTTAGGTCCTGTATTTGTATTAAGAAATTCATTAAATATGTATAAATATTTAGTTGTGAATCTGATAACTATAACAATGTACATTCCAGAGTTTCATTTGTGGAATTTAAAACTCCATAACAATAGTTATTTTTTTATTACAGTGGCTAAAAAGTGACTATTTTGTGAAGTTTTAGCCCTCCCTAATTAACCACAAGTCATGGATATGAGAAAAATCTTGACACGAAGTGATTGTCATAGGTCTTATATGACCCAAATTCGTATTAGTCGGGATCCCGAAACGGATACCGCAATAGATGAGAAAACCCAAAAAAAGTAATTGATATAATGTTGGATATGTAAAGCAGTACGGGAAGTAAATAAATATTACAAGTGTTCGAAAGGATAAACAAACAAGCCAATATTCAGAACTGTCGCAAGCTTGTTGAGTCTTGAATCTTGATAACCTGAAATCAAGAAACACTAAATCTGGATTGTTACAACTGTGGGCTGAGTCGAGAGATGACTCTCTGTATTTAAGACAAGATTGCCCCGTATATATGCTTTTATGTTAACGGGCAATAGTCTCCTAAGATAAAACAACAACTAATCAACACTACAAAGCAAATAGGTTGATTATGACGAAGAAAACAAACACGAAATGACTTGCTGAAGAACAGAAAAGGAAGGAAGAGTTTTGAGTTTTCTGTTCACTGTTTGTGGACAGAATTTCAGTTGTTCTCTTCTATTTCTGTGTTGTATATAGTGTAGCTTCAATATATAGCATAAGGGGAGACTTCTCAACTGCCAAGTAATGGCTGTTTATGGCCATTAATGAGGGAGTTAATCAATCAAGTAATGGTTGTTTATGGCCATTAGTGAGGAGTTAATCAGCAGGTAATGGCTGATGATTTAATGTGCAACGTTCCAAAAACCAACCCAAACGGTAGGCAGAAACTTTATGCCTTCCGTCGTTCCCAATTTCATCTTTTCAGAAACTCCAGGGACCAAACTGTAAATATTAAACAATTTGGGGGTCTATCAGATGAAGCCCAAGACCCGAGCCCGGACGGGACGGGCGGGCAGCGCGCGTGTGGGCTTAGCCTTGAACCCAAGCACATTTAGGTCCTCCCTCCTTCAAACACATGGGTTACCCCTTGGGGTCCCAAACCCTTAGCCAATTTTGAGACTTATAAAGAGAACAATTCTTCCTTTTCCCACCGATGTGGTAGATTTGTCCCACACCATATTTTCATGCTTCAAACACCTTACTTCGCGGACCAATATCTCTTTCATTTCTCAATGAAATTTGACGATTCTTGGCCCTACGGTCATCTACTCACTTAATATATTATGCACGTGTGAAGAGACAAAGCCTCCAACATACGGAACCCTAGTGTTTAAGTCATTAAATACGGGTGGACGCACCTTCCCACCAAAGGCAAATTTCCAACATGTAATACATATATATACAAAAGAATTAAATTAAGAGAAAGCTAATAAGTTGCTGTAACTACTCACATCCCATCTTGAGGGGTTGAAATCCTTAGGGTTTGGATAGTTGGTAGAATCCATGTGTACATTCCTTGTCCACGTCAATACCCTCCATCCTTTAGGTACAGTATACCCTACAAGATCAGCAAAACCCAATTATTAGCTTGCAAATTAATTCAATTAGTAATTAAAAACTACTAACCGTTCATGTTAACAGTTGTTTTAGCTTCTCTATGAAGTGGTGTTGACGGATTAACAAGCCGTAGTGTTTCATCAATCACCTAAGAACAAAGTCAAATGTGGACGTCCCCACACCGACCCATGTCCGACCCACTTTTATTCCAAGTCAAAGGCCCGTTATTCATAGTCAACGGGGTATTTTTAGACCAAAACGTTATTTTAATCTCAATTCTAATGTCATTAAATCACCTCTACCACGTAACCCCATATCTGCCCTTCGTGACCCGAATTGGAAAATGGTCATGGATGATGAATATAATGCTCTTATTGAAAATAAGATGTGGGAGTTGGTGCCCTGTTCGCATGGTGTCAATGTGATTCGTTCTATGTGGATTTTTACTCATAAGAAAAAAATCTGATGGTTATTTTGAGAGACATAAGACTCATTTTGTAGGTGATGGCAAAATTCAATAGTTTGGCGTGGATTGTGGAGAGACATTTAGTCCGGTGGTCAAACCGGCAACCATTCGCACTATTCTCAGTCTTGCTCTCTCGAAAGCATGGCTCATTCATCAGCTGGATGTGAAAAGTGCTTTCTTACATGGTGATCTCAAGGAAACTGTACACATGCATCAACCCTTGGGTTTCAGAGACCTTGATCATCCTAACCATGTCTGTTTGCTGAAGAAGTCCTTGTATTGGCTAAAAAGGCCCCTCGGGCCTAGTACAAAAGGTTTGCAGATTATATGTCTACTATTGGGTTTTCTCACAACAGATCTGATCATTCTTTGTTCATCTATCATCGTGGTACTTCTATGGCATACATTCTATTATATGTGGATGATATTATATTGACTGTCTCTTTTGATAAACTGCGCTAGTTTATTATGTCTCTTCTCAACTCCGAATTTGCTATGAAAGACTTGGGGCCTTTGAGTTATTTCTTAGGTATAGTTGTAACTCGTCATGCAGTTGGTCTATTTTTATCCCAGAGGAAGTATGCGGTTGAGATTATTGAGCAGGCTGACATGTCATCTTGTAAGTCAACTCCTACTCTGGTTGACACCAAACCGAAGCTGAGTGTTAATTCTAGCACACCCTACGAGGATCTCTCCCATTATCGTAGTCTTGTGGGGCTCTTCAGTATCTTACATTCACGAGTCCCAATATTACTTATGCAGTGTTGCGGGTGTGTTTATTTATGCATGATCTGAGGAAAGAACACATGCACGCTCTCAAACGCATTGTGTGTTACATTCAGGGCACTCTTAATTATGGTTTGCACTAATATCCATCATCTGTATCTACTCTCATGTCTTATACAAATGTTGATTGGGGTGAATGTCCAGATACCAGACGCTCGACATCTGGTTATTGTATATTTCTAGGTGATAACTTGGTCTCGTGGTCGGCTAAACGTCAGGCTACTTTATCGCGATCCAGTGTGGAGGCCGAGTATCGAGGGGTAACCAATGTGGTGTCTAAGTTCTGTTGGCTGCGTAATCTCCTATTAGATCTTCACTTTCCTATTCAAAAAGCTACCTTGGTCTACTGCGATAATGTTAGTGCGGTCTATCTCTCTGGGAATCCGGTCCAACATCAGCGCACAAAACATATCAAGATGGATATTCATTTTATTCGCGAAAAGGTAGCTCGTGGACAAGTACGTGTCTTGCGTGACCCTTCAAGGTACCAAATTGCTGACATCTTTACTAAGGGTCTTCCCTTAGTTCAGTTTGAAGATTTTATGGACAGTCTCAGCATACGACAACTGCCCGCTATGATTGCGGGGGTGTGAAACAATATACGTGTGAATACCGTATATCCCGTGTATATTCATAGTAAGATTCTTGTACATGTGTAATTATGGTAGTAATCTTGTATTAGAAGAAGGTAAATTTAATTTCATAATTAAATATTGTATATCATGTATATATACCTTTTACATTGATTCAAAATTTTCATAATTGAGGTAAGCATGTACTCTCTCCGATTAATAGTAAGTGTTTACTTAACCTTTTTATTTTGATCCAAAATAAAAATTCACTTACATGATCAAGAAGAGATTAATTATTTTTTTTCAAATTTATCCTTATTAAGTGCTAAGTTATCAAATTATAATGTGTCAAGTTAATAATAATATGCAATTTTTAATTAAGAGTAAATTAGTCAAAAACTTCTTGATATCAATCTACGCTTATTATAAAAAGTTCTCTGTAATTGGTGTTTCAGTACCTGATAGTAGAAAACATCTATATAGTCACATGAAGTGTAACTAAACGCATCAACAAAGGTATTCGGGTAACATAACAAAGAGATTTTTTTTGTGTTCAATTCATTGCTATTTTATAGTGGAAAAAAGCTCAAATATGTTATCGAACTATCAGAATGACTTATTTATGTCACTCGTTAATAATTTGACTCATTTATGTCGTCTCCGTTATCAAAATGACTCACACATGTCATTGCCGTTACCAAAATGGCTCATTCATGTCATTTTTCACTAATGACGACGTTAATAAAAAATTATATTATAAAACATGCGTTAATGGACAATGGCATGCATGTGTTTTGAAAACGGTGATGAAATAAATAAGTCAAACTATTACAAATGAAATAAATGAATCATTTTTTATAGTTCTTTGTCATCTTTTAGTTTTTTCCCTTTTACAGTTCTCTTAGAGGTCTAAAATATGCACTTTGCACTTACTAGTGCAATTCATTCTTAAATTCTTGCCCAAACATGTGCGTTTGTTTAATTTGGAGTTTTGTTTTTGAAACAAGACAACTTAAAATACAAAACTAACTCTTATAACAATTTCATATACGAATTCTTCCAAAAATATATCCAATCAGTTCAAAAAAGAGAAAAAAGCAAACAAAGAAAAACATCACCATATAGTAGGCAGTTAGACAAAAAGAAATACAACGATGTAGTTCTACATGTACTAAATATTGTACGTACTAAAAGGTGAAAACGAGACAAAGCTTTCATTGTTTAGTTAATATCCTTTGAAGATTGGCGGAGGTGGTGATGCGTAAATTGAACCGATATTTGGTGGAAGGACAACATGTTCGAAAGGTGGTGGTGGAGGGGAGTGTACGGGTGGTGGTGGTGGTGGTGGTGATGAGTGTACGGGAGGTGGTGGAGAGGAAACAGGTGGAGGAGAGTGGACAGGTGGTGGTGGAGAATGGACAGGTGGCGGTGGTGACTTTGGGGTAGGTGGAGGATTAGGTTTTTGTTTAGGAGGTTGAGGTTTTGGTGTGGGAGGTGTTTTTGGTTTTGGTGGCACTTCATTTTTCTTATGAGGAGATTTTGATGAGGGTCCTCCACATTTAGCCTTACTACAATCAATTGGCTTGCTAACAATAGGTTGGCATTGTTTTTGAGACTTTTGTTTTGGTCTATCAGGCAAACAATTGTTGGTATCATCCAAAGTCACATCTTTCCTCGTACGTGGTTCACAACCTTTGGCCTCGCCATTAAAGTAATTGAACGAAAACTTGAAACTCTTCAAACTCGACGAACTACATAGATTCTCAGGAACAAAGCCAGTTAAGGAATTATGTGAAAGATCTAAATGTTCAACATGTGAAAGACCATTAAGAGTCTTTGGCAATATCCCAGAAAGCGAATTCCCAGCAGCATTGAACACCGTTACATTCTTTAACAACCCTACCTCAACAGGCAAACATCCACCAAGATCGTTGTTCATGAACACGATCTCATCCAAGTTCGACATCTTCCCAATGGTATTAGGAATACAACCATGGAACTTGTTATTGGCAAACGTCATGACAGAAGCCGAAGAATTTCCAAGAGTCTCAGGGATGGTAGATACGAATCGATTGTCATTCAAGAACAAAGCATCAAGATCTTTGTCAAACAATTGTGGAGGCAACTCTCCTTCAAAGTTGTTAAACCTTAAATCCAAGTACTTAAGGCTAGGCATGTTTAGAACAACCTTAGGAAAAGGGCCAACAAGACGATTATTGCTAAGATCTAACTCATGCATCAATGTAAGCTTAGAGAAACTCTCTGGAACAATTCCACAGAATCTATTGGAATTTAGGTGAAACAAAGCTGCATCTGTCAATAATCCCAATTCAACAGGAAGATAACCTGCTATATCTGCATGATTAAGATCAATCCCAGCAACAACAGTGACATTAGGATCATCTAGAGCTGGCGAACAAAACACGCCTTTATAGTTACAAACATCTGGACCTTTCCAATTACTGGTGAATTTAGAAGGGTCAGAATATACAGCTTCTTTCCATGCCTTTAACGCAATGTAGGCACGTCGAAGCCTGGAATTAGGAAATGTGTATTCTACCTTCACCTCGAATTCATAGTTATCGGGTAAATTACCATTTTCAGGAAGTGTTGAGAGCTGTCGTCGTGCAAGAAATGATGCTTCATGGTCAGAAAGTGCACAAGACAAAGAAAACAGAATTGAAGAAAACAACAAAATGAAAAAACATCGATACGCCTGCATTTTTGGAGGAGAAATTCAGACTAATAAGCCGCCTCGGAAGAACCCAAAGGCTGCCCTGTGGAAGATTATTTGCAAAAGAACTATTTGTTAAACACAATCAAAAATTATGAAAGTTAAAAAATGTTCATCATATGAGAATTGAAGATTGATTTTTCCTTTTTTTTTTTTGTTTTTTGTGGGAGATATAGTTGCAGGTTGGGGTCAAATTATGTCAATGCAGTGTTTGAATTGAGTCATTAAAATATTCACTTGCATGAAGACAAGGAGTGTATTTAGGGAACAAATGAAAGGCCAATGGTGATGAACGCTACAAAGAATTTCACCACAAAATAATAGAGGAAACAAAGGTAAAATTGCTCAAAGCCATTGGTTTACACCTCAAAGTAATAACAACAAAAGAACGAAAAAGGGACCCCTTGCGCAGCGTGGTACTGGTCTAACCTTTGAAATCAATTGAGTCACCATGATTTAACTCCTTCACAGACCTGTCGGACCGGGGTGTGGGGGCTCATGGGGTGGGAGTTCCACCTTTTTTTGGAAACCGAAAGAACGAATGGATCATTTTATAAAGAAGTTTAGAAGTTTATTTCAACTTAATATCATGATTTCCTGGGTTACTATATTAATTAATAAATTTTTAATTCTTAAATACATTTTAATAGATGCATTTACGATAATTAACAATCAGTATATCCCGTGCTTTCCAAAATATTTACTCTCATATGCTCGCATGCAACATAACGCCATGGAATTTGTATCAATTAAACGCACGTAGTCATCACCATGCCACAAGAAACCACACATTGCGAAAATGAATTAATAATTCTATCCATACAAAGCACTTTTGTGCAGGAAGAGCCGTGGATAATGGATGGAGCTCACAAATTCACTAAATATTTAGACATGCAAATGTCAAATGATTCAATATATTCTAATCTTCATAAACAAGGTACATGTCAAAATTGCTAACCAATGAATTCTCTCCATGTCGAATTTGTCCCTAAGATATTCCAAGGTTAAGAAGCCTGACTTGCAGAGTGAATGGTAAAGGGCATAACTTTTGTTATTCAGTGAAAAGCTTTGCCCAAATACTCTCGAAATTTCTTGAAAAAAGAAAGTTACTGGATAGAACATACTCATCACTGAAGAATAGTACACCAACTTCCATGAGGAAACACCAATGAGTAATCAACTCAGTTAGACGGTCTCTGGCATGCAACAAACAACTGCCAACTGATAAAAGCAATCAGCAACGAGCTGAATAGCTCAAAGCCTACCACTTTTGGAAGGTGCCAACCCAAGCCTCGCCTCAGATAACTGCAAATGCCACAGCAGTAGCTTAGCAAGTCAGTTTTTCGAACATGAAAAAGACGACTAATACACGAGCAATTATTTTCTTTGAAGAGAAGTTATTGCTTCAAGATCAGGCTCCCAGCTTACAAATTCATGTCAAATTAATGCTGGACAAATAATTGCTAATAGTAGCAAATCCAAAATGACTCCCTGCAATAGTCCAACCCATTTGAACCCATTTCGTTTCTCAATCATACGAAAAGTTTTTCCACAAATTTCTTGGGCGTTTTCTGTTGTTCAAAATACAAATTGCCACAATTCTATTCGTTCACATATCTTATGTATTTCTGACTTTCATATTTAGAAAGAAAAGGAAAAGAAGTCGACAAGCCGTCCATGTCAGAAATTGGTCCTTTTTTTTTACTGTAACCAGGCAATCACAATAAATGCAACAAAAAGAGTGATAAAAAGAAACTACCAGAGCACTACTAAATACTGGAAAATATCAATAAAAAGTTTATACGACTTGAAAAAATCATGAAATTTCCCAAACTATAATTGGTTTGTATTATAACTTACCCCTCCATCCCAATTTATGTGAAGGTGCTTGACTGAGTACAGAGTTTAAGAATGAAAGGAAGACATTTGAAACTTGTGGTCCGGAATAAGCCATAGATATGTGTGGCTATAAATCATCTCAATAAGGGTAAAATGTGAAGTTTAAAGTTAAATTGTTATTAGATATAGAAAGGTGTCATTTATTTTGAGACTAACTAAAAAGGAAAGAGTATCACATAAATTGGGTTAGAAGGAGTTTAAGACAGAGAAGCTAATGTTGATTTAAATGGGGTTTTATTATTCGTACTTAAAAGGTGTCTATGCATTTCGCTAACTAGAATAGTAATTATTTCCAGCCAGAGCCATTACCAGTATACACAGGCAATTTCTAGTACTACCACATCTTTTTTTCAATCATTAGAAGCATTTAACATCGCACTCAAAAGTTTGTACTGCTTCATTCATGTGAGCAGTGACTTAAGATTTGCATTCATTCTGAATTAATTCACTATAATAAGAAAACAGACCTGGTTATGGATGGCATTGTTGCCACAATCCCAGCACATGTATATATGATGGGTATCAAAGTCTTGGGTTTGTTTTTCCTAAGCCACATAAGAGAACCCAATGCTGCTAGTGATATACTGAAAATCTGAAGTAAGAAAGACCAAATGTTAAAGTCGAAAAGAATAAGTGATAGGAATGACGTGATAGACTTTATCACAACTCCATGCTAAGTAATGATAATACTAAATAATGACAACGCTGTTCTGTCTTCCCTCTTCTTTTTTTCTTTTTCTTTTGGGCGGGGGAGGGGGAGAGATTGGGTTTACATGGTTGGGTATTTGAGGGAAGGAGGTGCTACACTGCAAAGGCTAATAAATTGACTCGGAAGAACAAAATTATACCAAATTTGCATTTGCTTCTAGGCCTTGCAAGATGTAGTCCCACGTGAATTCCAATCCTCTAGCACCCACCCAAAGAGGTGCCAATCTATGCAGAACAGAATCAGCAAAAGCCCACCCTGTGAAAACAAAAAAACAATGACGTTAAGCAATAAAGTTAGAGCAATTTCAAAAGCAAAAATTTCCTCCTATACTTTTTGGTGCATAAATTTATTCAATTGTTACTCCTTGGTTTAACTTCACAAAAAAATTCTAAAAGGTCACTATGTTGGTAGAGCATACACCTCTCATCTAGAATTTCAGTTTTATCAGAACAAGTGTAACACAATAAGATCATCATGATGGAACTAAGACAATTATGTCCAACAAAAGAGAAAATACTATTGCCGTGTCTCCCCTTCTGAAGTTGCAATAGTGTCAACGAAACTCTCATTATCAGTCATATGACTCCTTTGACCACTTATGCCAGCACCTTTAGTAAAATTTGAAATTACGCAATATGACTTTACATTAAGTTTGTGCTTTAACAAACTTTGCCACAACAAGAAATAATCTGCCAATGCTGAAAGATACTAGTCCAATCTCTGTTCTTTTTTTAGAATGGTAGCAGTAATACTAGTCCAGTTTCTATTCACTCAGATATTTTGTCTAGCAACCCAGTTCAGATTCACAAAAATAACTTTGCTAAACAATCATGACATGCTTTTCTGTCTCACAGGCAAAACATGTAGGGAAGCTGCTTGGTGGGCACTGTTATGCGAAGGTGTTTGCTTGAACAAGGCGTTCAAGAGAAAAAGGAAGACATTGAAATTTGTGGTCTAAAATAAGCCATAGAAATTTACGTGGCTATAAATTATTTCATTAAAGGAAAAATGAGAAGTTTGATGTTAAAATTTTACTAAATATGGAAAGATGTCATTCTTTTTGGGACTGACTAAAAAGGAAAGAGTGTCACATGAATTGGGACAGAGGGACTATATACTCTCTTCTCATGCTCAGTCAAGCACAAAGCTTCAGCCTTCAAGCACCAAAACCAATACAGAAGAAGTTACGATAGATAAGGTGGTAAATTCAGCTGATAATACGTACCTAGTACCTACTATCTGCTTTCCATTTTATAAATACACGTTTACCTTCTGAACAATCCAGTGAATCAATTAAAAAAAGGTATTCACCAAATTGTGTAGGCCAGCATCTTGAAACAACTCCAAATTCTAATCTGGATTTCCAGTTGACTTATCAGGCTAAATAGGTTTAGTCACCCAGTAATCAAAATTTGACTAACTCATGTTATTTCAGGAAAAGGGTAAATCATACTCACCTAGTCCAACAGCTTGAAACTTATGATTCTGCGAAATATTTCTGTGTGTCAACTGTGTCAAAGCAAAATATAGGCCCGCAACATCTATAAATCCGAATAAAGCCTTCAACAATTCCTAGAAAAAGGAAAGATACATTTTACGATCAGCTAATAGCAAATGTCTTCTGAATAAAAAAACTAACAAAAAACCATCACTAAATTGCAAAAAAAAAAGGATTTAACTTTTTTTGTGAGACATCAGTTATTCTTGCTAAGAAAAAGAAATGACACCAAAGACCAGCCTCCATTGGAAAGATTTTAGTGTAGGGAACACATGAAGAGAACATACATTGACCATTTGATTCATCATTGACCCAAGTTTCTGTCACACAGTAAAATGTAACATTCTTCTATCATTAGTGCAACTGAATCAGCCTTAATGCTTTGCCTTCCTGTTTGTTTTGGCTATTCATTATGCTCAGCACGGATTTAAATTCCTGGGCAAAGAAAACAAAAGGGACATTTCTCCTATATGTTGAGATAACGAAAAGAGGGGGGATTGGAAGGGGAAGTTTTTGGGTTCCAATTTCTCAGGTCATCCAACTATGCTAAATGGATACAATTAAATGCTTGGGGAAAAGGATGGTTGAAGAAAAAGAAGACTCAAAAGTACTTCAAGCCGAGTCTACATCCAGCAAACCTACAGTTCAGCAAGCCTTGAATATGGGTCGTCTATAGACAGTTAAATTCAATTGTGTTTAACCCATACAAATAAGATCTTTACTTATCAGTATCTGTTGAAGAACCAAACCAAAAGCCACGAGTTCTTATCAATCTTAACAAAAAAATCGATAAATAGACGTGAAAGTTTATAAGCTGCAGTTCTCCTTCTGACAGGAATCTTTCACCGTGCTATGCAGCAGTATGATTTTTAACGGGAAAAAATGAATAAAAACAGAAAGAGGGGGCTGGGTGTGATAAGGGCCAACAATCCTACTTTATTGAAGCTAACACTATTATAGATGAAACATCATATAAAAATTGATCCTTGACAGCAAGACAACAGCTAAAATGCCAAAAATAAGATGATAGTGGTCATGATGGTCATTATGATAACAGAAACATATTAAAAGAGGGATATGAAATACCTGATATGGATCAAAAGTGTCGCTTTCAGATACATTAAGAAATGTTGCTAGACAAACTAGCTGAAAAAGAAAAGAATCTAAATGAGCTCGATGGGACACCAAAAGGAATAAAACAAACAAAAGTAACATCAGGAAATTAAGTTCATATTCTTTGACATTGTTTCTGGTTAAATTGTACTCAGAGCTAAAATACATTTCATCTCAGTTTCCTTAAGTTCTTGTTGGGAAGAGCTAATTCTATTAAGTAAAATAGGTAATGAATCCACAGTCATGGCATAATCGAGCAGTAATTATTTACCTTTACTAGTGATGTAATAAGGTAAACAACAGAAGCTCTTATTGAAGTCCACAGTGTGTCGTACTCAGACCTGCATAAAAACACCATGTCATGGACATCAAGGTTAAAAAAAAAACTGTTCAGAGCTATGGTATGGTTTATAGAGGCCACAATTCCATGTCATGGACATCAAGGTGATAATGCTCTTGATCCTAAAGTCATAGATTCAACAGAAAAGGAATATACTAGAACAACTCCCTCAAGAAGGGCAGAGATATATCATACATAACAACAGTCCAATTTGACTAATTTTTACAGCAGACAATGAAAGTGATGGAGTACACAGAATACTATCAAGTAGCAGATTTAAATATTAAAGTCAAAAACACTGACACGAAAGCAAATAAGCAAAAAGTTATGGATATCCTGATACAATTGCCATTACTCATGAACATATTTAGAGAAACTAAGAGCGAGCGAAGGTATAAATGCCCAATTGCCTCTGTTGTGGTTCTTATTAGCAAAAGCTGTTTGCTTGAAATGTAACAAGATTAAATAGAGGAAAAACATGATCGTCTGCCAGTGGAAGGTAGAGTAAATCATGGATTCTATATAAACCAATGGATCGTGACATAAACCGTATATCTCAGAGAGGTTGTATGGGTTGGTTGTAATGGAATGCTTTTATTATCTAAAAGACTATTAAACAAACCTATAGGCTTAAGTAAATTGTATCTTATATATGCTCGCCATCAGATAAACAGATAGCTAAATTTGCCTGCTTGAAACTATTAGGACGAGATGAAGCTGAATCCATTACAACATCATTCTTAAGAGACAAAACAAACAACAACAACATACCCAGTGTATTGCCACAAGTGAAGGGTAGGATGTACGCGGACCTTACCTCTACCTTTGTGGGGTAGAGAGGATGTTTCCGATAGACCTTAGCTCAAGACACAAAACAAACCAAAAGAAAAGAAAACCACCGCCCTAGTCCTTTATCCCACATTCATAGAATTGAAAAAACTTACCTAATGTATGCACCACTGACGAAACCAATAAATGCGACATTTTTTGCATATGATTTTGCCACTTAACCATGGTTAAAGGTACACCAACAACTTCAAACATCATGATAAAAACACTTAATCATTGATAACCTATGTTACTCGGACTCTTCAAAAATGCCGACGGTGCGTGGCGGATCCTTCAAAAGTAGTGCATTTTTGGAGGATCCAACACGGGTGCGGCAACAGTGTTGGAGAGTCCGAGCAACATAGTTGATAACAGCTCATGATTAAAGAAAAAGAATATGAATGTAAAGCCATAATCAATGACGGTGTTAAATCATAACCTATAAAGATCGCATCTTTTGAATATTTTGATTAATATTACCAATCAAAAACTCTTCAAACTGTTTAACATTAATTCCTAGAATTAAAAATACTAAATTCAGTGCATATTCAGCTGCCAGTAAATCATACAAGTTAAAACAGGTAACTAAATTGAACACTAAACATGAGACCCCAAAAGAAAATCACTCGATCAAAAACATGGAAATTGAAACAAAACCCAAATTGCATACAAGGATATCGAAACGATTCTTGGGTAATAGACAGCATAACCTATAAAGATAACATCTTTTGAATAATTTGATTAATACTACAAATCAAAAGCCCTTCAAACTGTTCAACACTAATTCCTAAATACTAAATTCAGTGTTTATCCAGCTGCCAGTAAATCACGAGACTTAATACAGGTCACTAAATTGCATAATAACACTAAACATGAGACGTCAATAGAAAATTACTCAATCAACAACATGGGAATTGAAACAAAACCCAAATTGCATATAAGGATATCAAAACGATTCTTGAAAAAGCAACTACGTTTGAGCAAAAACGCGCAAAGGGGTTGCTGAGTAATAGACGGCATAACCTATAAAGATAACATTTTTTGAATAAATTTGATTAATATTACCAATCAAAAACTCTTCAAACTGCTTTAACATTAATTCCTAGGATCAAAATTACTAAATTTAGTGCATATCCAGCTGCCAATAAATCATACTAAGAGTTAATGCAAGTCACTAAATTGCATACTAACAGTAAACATACAACAACAACAACAACAACAATAACATACCCAATGCAATCCCACAAGTGGGCTCTGGGGAGGGTGGTGTGTAAGCAGACCTCTAACTTGGGAGGTAGAGAAGTTGTTTTCAACAGACACTCGGCTCAAGAGAAAGAAGATCAAAAAGGAAATAACGAGGGCATACTATGGAAAGTAAGACAAAGCATTTCGAAAAAGGACAAGGAACATCAATTATAATAAAAATAAAAGGACAAGAATTACAACAGAAATAGTACGAATACTAGTAAGGAAGGATACACGAGACAACCCCTACTACCTACTAACAATAAACATGAGGCCCCAGAAGAAAATTACTCAATCAAAAACATTTAGAAAACCCAAATTGCATAAAATGAGATCAAACGACTCTTGAAAAAATTAACTAAATTTGGGCTAATTAAGAAAAAAGAATCTTACAAAGGGGTTGCTGAATAATAAACAGCATGGGGCCCAAAAGTTAAGATTGCACAGTTGAAGAAGTGGAACACCGTCATATTTCTTCTTCCTTCGGAGATCTCAAACCAAGTTGCTGTAGTTGTGTGTTCGTCTCTGCTCAACTGGGTTCTTTCATCCACTTTATCGGCCCACTTTTCTATTTCTATATGGTCTTTGGACTGTTTACGTGGGCTTTAAATTTAGATTTCCAACAATTTTTTGCACGGATTTACTTTAAAGTTTAAACTAAGGGTGGTCAGTGGGCCGGGTCGGGATCGCCGACCCGCCCCGTCCTGATCCCCTAAAAAATTATGGTGTCGGGTCTCGAAACCGGGACGGGACCTGGGCTCATCCCGCCCGCGCCGTCCCACTTCGACTCGCCCCGCCCCGAACCCCTCTTCCCCTTTGCAAAACTATCGTTGCAACAACGACCAAATTTAGATTTTGGTCGTTGTGCAACGGTTCCAACGGCCATTTTTTATCCCCCCATCCCCTTAATATTTATTTTTAACCCCTAAATTAGTATATTTATACTTTAACCCAATTTTTCAACTATAAATACCTCATTTTCTCTTCATTTTATCTCACAAATCTTCCTACAATCTCTCTAATATCTCAATCCATCTCTCTACAAGTCTACATTGACTACTAAATATTTTATTTTATTTTCTCATTTGTATAATTGTATCAAAGTTCAAAAATTGAGACTGAAGTTGGCAACTAGCTTGAGGATCATCCATCGAGCAAAGTTTTAATTTTCAACCTCAATTACATGTCGACATTACGTCGGCGTTTGGTACCTTCGTTCCTTCTTTAAATTATTATTGTTACTTTATTTTAATTATCCCACTAAAATTTTATTATCGTTAATTATTTATTTGCATAATTAAAATGGAAGGATTTAGACGTATGATTAATGGTTAAAGTAATTGAGCTTCTTCTAGTAGGGGTAACAAGGGCAGAGTACTTTTTATATTCATTCTATTCCTAGTCAGGATGATTTGATTGATTACATTCATATAGATGAAACTGATTTTTTTAATGATATATCATTAGATGATGAGATATATTCTGCAACTGAACTAGACTTTAATTTAGACGATAATCTAGATGACACACCCACTAGTGCACCTCATCAACCTCAACATCAGAATGAGTCTCAGCCTCAAACTGAAACTGGAACGCTTCATATTCCCCATAGTATGAGTCGAGGCCCCACACAACGAAAATTAAAATCAGTTGCATAAGATTTTTTTGATAGGGACCAAGAGAATCAAGTAGTTAGATGTAAAATTTGTAAAAATATTTATAAATTTAAAATTGAAAAAGGTCAGGATGGGACGGGAGGTTTATTGAGACATGTACAACACTTTCACAAAGTTAGGTAGGATGAATACGAGGCTACAAAGTCGGGTGCGCTAATGCGCTCTCAGTCGGGACAAGGTTCCCATAGTGTCCCGGATCAAATACATGGTCAAATTAACCCGACGACGAGGGAATTGTAGGTCCTAAATACAATAAACACAGAGATAGGGGAGCAATAGCAAAATTAGTTGCGGTGGAGGGTTTGCCTTTTGCATTTCCTTCCTCTCCTACTTTATTCATTACATTAGAGAAATGTATAATTCCGTTTTTAACGGTTTTCCTAGATCAACTGCTAGGAGAGACGTTTTTAAATTTGCACATGAATATCAATAATATTTACGTTATGCATTATATCATTTTTCTGGCAAAGTATCTATCACTTCTGATATAGGTCGTAGTACTAACGACAATGATTATTTAACTGTAACATGTCACTGGATAGATCATAATTGGTCTATGCAACAACGTATTTTAGCATATAGATATATTGATGATATGCACACTGGAAATTTTTTATTGCACAAAATATTCATGAAGTTTGTGATTATTATGGTATAACTGAACAAAATAATGATTGTTACGTTAGATAATGCTTCTTCTAATAATTATGCTGTGAGACTTTAAAAGATCTATTAACTCCATCTTTTTCTAATCATTTTCATATAAAATGTGTGTGTCATATTTATAACTTAGTTGTAAATGATGGTCTATCACATTTTGAAGACATTCTTAATAAAGTACAATTTGTTATAAACTTTATTTTTAGAAGTAATAAAATATAAAGAAAAAATGAATATAAAAAAACTTATCACGATTGTGGATTACCTTTTAGAAAAAATCCTGAAGAAGTAGCGACTATGTGAAATTCTCTATATCCGGAAGGAATAAGCAAAAATTCGCTACACCCATGAATATGAAGAAAAATAAGGCATTAAACGGTAGTAGTCAGTTATTTCTAAGTCAGTACTTGGAGAGGGTAGAGAAACTACTTATTTCTTACGATTTTAGAAGACCTATAACTTTATTTTTTAACGTCAATAATTGAAATCTAATTGATATGCTTGTAGATAATGATTGGAAAAAAATTTCAGAACTTATTGAATTTTTAGAGGATTTTTTTCAAGCAACTAAAAAGTTTTCTCGTACATATTATCCTACTATTTCAACTATGTTATTTTATATAGCTCTAATATTTTTGTTACTTAGTGAATATGGAAAAACCATCTCATAAGGCACCTATTAAAAATGTTTATCAAATTAAAAAAAATCATATTCCCACTATTTATATTATTGGTGTTGTATTAAATCTGATTAAATATTTTTTTCCTATTTCCACTAAATATTTTTGAAGTTCAAACCCTTTATATTTGTGGTCTTTCATTTTTTTGCCCTACTGTTCATTTAATGAAAATATCTAGACCTGCTTCGCTCAGCATAAGTTTATAACATTTTTATCTTCAGAAACTGAACTTATGTCTCACTTGACACAAGTTATACAGGAATTAAGTTATGCGGCATAAGTTGTGTACTAGTAGTATTTTCAGATTATGTTGAGTGTTGAAAATTTTATCTCATCCGGCGTAACTTGTATGGGGTTGTTATGATACATATGCCAAAACTAAACGTTAAATATGCCGTTCGAAATCTAAACTTATGCCTTTTTATTAGATTATGTTAAAGGTTGAAAGTTTTGCCCTGCCCCACATAACTTGTGGGAGTGTTATAATATATTTATCGAAGCTAAACGCTAATTATGCGGGCCGAACTTTATCTTATGCCGCGTTAAAATATTGAAGAGCAAAAATTAAAGACACTTGAAATAGGGGTTTGAAAGGAAGCAGCGAATGACCACTTTTCGGGTCACTAATTAACAATAGTTATTGTTTTAAATTATTTAGCAACATTTAATTATTCTTAATGCAGAAATAAATTTGTACAAAGATATCCCTAACTTTTACCTGTGAAACTCTAGAAAATGTGTGTTAGAGTTCAAAAAATTATTGGAATTAGAAATGTGCAATATAAATTTTGGAATTTTTTCTGGAGTTTGAACTTTTATCAGTTTCTTCACCACCATTTTAAAGTGTTCAATATTTTAACTGGAATTTCATGACATGTAATTTCGTCTATTAAGTTCAAACTTCAGAATAATAATGAAGTTTCACCTTTATAAATTCGATTTCTTTTTATAGCCATGCTTGTTTGAATTTCAAGATTATTTTATTGGAACTCCAGGACATTTTCTAGGACAATGTCCTAGAGCTTTAACTTTATAAGTTCCAATTCAGAATGAGTTTCACTTGTAGAAAAATTTAAAAAGTTATATATTATTAGGAGGTATCCATAGTCCATTAACATTAATGATTATTTTACTCATAATACTTATATTTCACTTGAAAAATTTATATATTTTATCACAAGGTACCATGAGTGGAATGATCCTATAACTTTAGTTCACTTATGGTGGCACCCTGAGTTTAGACTCAGGAAAAAAAATAGAGAGTTTGAACCGTCATCGTTCAAACTCCATGAGCAATTCTTGGTGGTAGTTCAAACTTCATGAAAAATGTTGTGGTTTGGATTGCCACAGTCCAGAACTTCATGAAAACCTATGGAGTTCAAGCTCCATGAAAAAGCGCAAAGATAGTATATATAGTATATTTTCTTCAAATTTTATTTTCGCGTTAAAAATTATTGTTTTTCAATTGCATTTTTAAAAGACGACTAACTATTAACAAGCGGTCCAAAAACTTATTATCCCACCCAGTTTTCTCCCTATAAACACCGTAAAGAATGGATCTTGGCCTAACTTAACCCCAAAAGCTAGCCTGTAAGGTGAGGATTGTCCAAGTCCATATAAGGAGTCCATATTCTCATTTCATATCCGATGTGGGACTCTTCACACTCCCCCGCACGTCCAGACCTTGTTAACTGAAGCGTGGATAATATAATTTGAGAGCCCAACATTGGTGAACAAAGAATTTTTTTTCCCGAGAAAACAAGCAACTTTCTCTGCCTGCTCTGTGTTTCTTTGCCCGAGAAACAAGACAAGCATTAAAATTTTGTCCACTGTTCCTCTGTTTTCGTTCACTGCAAGCAACTTTTTCTGCCTGCTCTGTGTTTCACTGCCCAATATTAGTAGAAGCCAATTATAATTCAAAACCCTTTTGTTTGTTTTTTTTTCTTCTTTGTTTTGTGTTCCTTCACTTGTGAACAACCAGAAGCACACACGCTTTTTTGTTCTCTTTTCCCTTTACCCGAGAACATTCCGAAGTTTTGTCCTTTACTCGAAAAAATATATGTATATTTTTTTCCATGGCACCATCAACACAGCAATGCCTAACATTCAGGGACAAGCAGTCAGCAGCCGTGACCCAGCATCAGTTGGGGCTACATCCGCGGTCCAACCTCTTGCAGTCTAACAACCCAAGTACTGCAAACCAATTTGGGCCCAATTTCAGGTAGCCTACCAGTCCTCCCCAGGCCGGTCAATGTGCCACAGTAACCCGACCCTATTTTCTGGAGCACAACAGTCCACTCTAAGCCTCTCTCAATCCAATTTGGTCCCGGCTTTCATCACATTGACTCCTCGGCAGCCCGATAATGCGTGGTATATAGATACGGGCGCCACGTCTCACCTCACCAATAATTCTGGTAATCTTCCTCAACTGCGAAGTTTAAATACTCCATGGTCTATTATGGTTGTAAGCGGTCATCACATTCCAATTCAAGGGTTTGGCCACACACTAACCCCATCACCGCATCTCTCTTTCTCTCTTAATAACGTCTTCTAGGCCCCACACATCATCAAAAATCTAATTTATGTTAGAAAATTTGCCACCGATAACTCTGTCTTGATTAATTTTGACTCGTTTGGATTTTCTGTAACGGACCTCCGTACCGGAAAACTCCTTACAAAATGCAATAGTAAGAAGGACCTATATCCTTTCCTACCCACATCCGCTGCTAGTGTCACTCATCCCATCGTTCTAACAACCATATCTCCCTCAACGTGGCATAGTAGACTTGGTCATCTAGGGTCTCACGTTTTTTATTCTCTTAGAAATCGAAATTTAATCTAATGTGACAAAGGGGACCTGTCTCATAGTTGCTCCTCCTGTCAGTTTGGGAAACACGTTAGACTACCATTTACGACTTCTGTGAGTACCACTTTCTCACCTTTTGATATTATTCACGTTGATTTATGGACCTCTCCCATAACTAGCAACCTAGGCCAAAAATATTATTTAGTATTTTTGAATGATTTCTCCCACTTTCTTTGGGTCTATCCACTAAAACTCAAATCTCAAGTGTTCTCCAAATTTGTAGAGTTTCATACACTGATCAAAACGCAATTTGAAAAAGACATAAAATTGTTTCAATATGATAATGGTCGTGAGTTTAATAATTCCTTATTTCATAAATTCTGTGCGGCTAACAGTATGTTTTTTCGTTTCACCTCCCCTCAAAATGGTAAAGCCGAAAGAATTCTCCGAACCATTAATAATATGATTCGTACCCTCATTTTTCATGCATCTCTCCCTCATACTTTTTGAGTATATGCACTAAAAACAGTAGAATACATTCTCAATATTTTACCTACCTGTGCGATTCGAAATAGGACACCCATCGAAATTCTCTACCGTCGGATCCCTACCTATGACCATCTTAGAATTTTCGGTTGTCTGTGTTATCCTAATCTGACATCCACGGCCCCCCACAAATTGACACCCCGATCTACTCCGTGTGCATTCCTAGATTTCTCGTCAAATCATAGGGGGTATTTGTGCTATGAACTATCCACCGACAAAATCATCATTTCTCGCCATGTCACATTTGCTGAGTATGTTTTTCCGTTTGACAACGTTAAAAAAATTCGAGTCACTGATTACAAATTCCTCAAAGATTCGGACCCATCCCCGCTTGTCCAACAAGCATTCCGTCAGGCTGCCAATGTTTCGACAGCTGTCGACACTGTTCAGCCACCGTCTGTCATCAATTTCACTAGTCAACCCACCTATATTGTCACAGCCACCACCAATTGCCATTCCCACCGTCGGCAGTCGGTCGGCTGCCCCACATACACCAATAAACCCAGTGTCACAACCACTCATTCCTGACATTCAACTCAGTCGTTCCACCACCACCACTGTACCACCGTCTCTGTTACTGTCGATAGATACCACACCCAATTTTCACCAATCGTCAGGGTTTCCACCACAACTGACAACACTCGCCGTCACCACCAGTGCATCGATCCCATCCCAGTCACCAACCATCAACACAACCTCCACTCCCCGGCCAACTTCAGTACCACTAGATCCTCCGTCGAGACCTGCATCGTCACCACCTCCGATAACGTAACCCACCCAACCAGCGTCACCTGCCACCACTGGTCCACACCCACTGCACTATATCGATTCTGATGACTCACCTCCACCGTCTGTCCAGCAAATCGACACCTCATAGCTCCCGAGACCTACCTTACCCGCAAACCCGATACCCAGCAGACCCACCCCACAGATTCCTGCCACCTTGGACCGCATGAAAACCTGAGCCGAACATGGGATTTTCAAACCCAAAGTTTAATTTAATCTATCCACACAAACCATATCCCCAATTCCAAAAAACCCAAAATTGGTCAAACTAGACCCAAATTGGAATGCAACCATGTGTGAGGAGTTTAATGCTTTAATGAAATAGCACATTTGGGATTTGGTTCCTAGACCGGATGGGGTGAATGTGATCCGATGCATGTGATTTTTTCATCACAAATACAGATATAGTGGTGACCTTGAGAGGTACAAGGCAAGACTTGTGGCTAATGTCACAAATTAACATGAGGGTATTGATTATGGTGAGACATTCAGCCTGGTTGTTAAACCGGCTACCATTCACACAGTTTTGAGTATTGCTATGGATAAGCATTGGCCTATTCATTAGCTTGATGTGAAAAATGTTTTTTTACACGGAGATTTGAAAAAGAATGTTTATATGCACCAGCCACCTGGTTTTGCTCATCCAGCAGTCCCTCAGTATGTATGACGTCTTTGTAAAGCACTGTATGGGTTGAAACAGGCCCATCGAGCATAGTATGATCGCTTTGCACGGTTTATTTTGCAAATTGGGTTTGTATGCAGCAAGTGTGATAATTCTCTATTTATTTTTCATATAGGTAGTAGCATTGCATATTTATTGTTGTATGTGGATGATATTGTGCTTACTACCTCCTCTGATTTGTTGAAAAATGAGATTATTGCCTTGCTCAAAACTGAATTTGCTATGACTGACCTAGGGAAGTTGAGCTATTTTTTGGGTTCAGCGTAAGTATGTAAAGGAGATTGTGTACTCGGCTAAAATGGAAAATTGCAAGATCATGTCTACTCCAGTTGACTCTAAATCAAAGCTTAATTCTTTGGATGGTAATCCAGTGTCAAATCTCACTCTATATAAGAGTCTTACTGGAGCACTACATTACCTTACTTTCACCAGACCTGATATTGCTTATGTTGTTCATCATGTATGCTTATTCATGCATGCCCCAGAGAGCTTCATTTTACTGCCCTCAAACGTATCATTCGATATGTTAAGGGCATACTTGATTATGACTTGTATCTCTACCCCTCAGCACCGACTAGGTTGTTATCATACGGATGCTGATTGGGCAGGCTGTCCGGGCACGCGACAATCCACCTCAGTCTATTGTGTGTTCTTAGGGGATAACCTCATTTCTTGGTCAGCCAAGAGACAAGCCAGATTATCCCGTTCGAGTGCAGAAGCAGAATATAGAGGTGTTGCTAATGTTGTTGTTGAGATCTGCTGGCTCCGAAACCTTCTTTTGGAGCTTCAGTGTCCTCTCCGTAAGTCATCTTTGGTCTATTATGATAACATATCCGCTATATATCTATCTCATAATCCGGTTCAGCATCAGCGAACCAAACACATTGAGATGGACATCCACTTTGTTCGTGAAAAGGTTGATCTCAGTCATGTCAAGGTATTGTGTGTGCCTTCTTCATATCAGTATGTGAATATATTCACAAATGGCCTTCCTAGACAACTCTTCCTAGACAGATACAGTCTTAGCGTCCGGCCTCCTTCCGCTCCGACTGAGGGGGTGTATTAGCAAGTGTACCATGTTTATATTTACCATATTTAGTGTTATGTAATTATGATAGAATTAGGATCCCTTGTTGTATAAGGATTCCACATTGTACATCTATATATATTTTGTATTAATGAGAAAGGCTCCCCAAGGGAGATTAGTACAATCTTACAAACACAACATGTCCCATATAACCTTATAAATGGGGTCTAGGGAAGGTAAGATGTACGCAGATCTTACCCCTATCTTTGTGGGGTAGAGAGGTTGTTTTCTAATAGATCTTGGGCTCAAAAAATTAATTCAAGTGGTAATGGAAGGAAAATAACGACAGAAAATCTGGACTATATGGGATAGACCATCTTTGCCCTTTGAACATAATATTTTTTAGATTTTTAATCTTTTTTTAAGATTAGGTTTGTTGGATTTAAAAATAAGGACCAATGTGAATCTCAATAATAGCTAATGTGTGCCACTTTTCTAACGACAAGGACCGGAAAATTCCCAACTATCAATGAAGAGCAAAAATGTCCCTAGGTGTATAATACAAGGGCAATTGTAGCCCTATTCTGAAAGAAAGAATCCAAAAATAATAATCTCACGCGTATCAGTCAGTGAGGTGCAAAGGCATGCATGGATTATTGTTGGAGTAATTAAGACCAATTTATATATAGCAATTGCTACTAGGCTCGTAGAGCGGGAAAAAAACAAGTTTACGGAGAAACCCACAAAATATTAAGTTTGCACCAAATATTAATTACTTCTTGTTTAAACTTTAAAGTAGTTCCTATACCACGTGTGCACAGTGCATATTGTTGGTTACAAAGATGCAGAAAATGAAAATTACAAGTAACTGCTAAGTATTACAAGAACTGAAATTACAATTGAACAATAAACTGAAATTACAAAGAAGTTGAAGAATAAACTGGAACAATTTTTGGTATGCTGAGTCGAGTGTTTGCACTCTGTCTTTAAGACAATATTGCCTCGTATGTATCCTTTCTACGTCCTGGATAATTGTCTCCCAAGATAAAATAGCAAATGAACAAATGAGCAAAGGAAACTCAAGTGTTACCGTGAAGAATTTTGAGTAATGAAATGATGCTGGAAGATAGTAGGAAGATTGATTTTGTTTCTGTTTATGTGTGTCTGCTTGTGTTTTCGTGTAGCTCAACAATGGTGACAAAGGGTCTTTTATATAGTTGAAGGAGAGGCTTACTAACTGCCCACATAAGTGACATTACTGGCCAAGTAATGGCAATTATGGAGGTAGTAATTCACCAAAATAAATGGTGAATTTGATGTGCAACGGATGACATTTAGGAAAAGTAATTCAGCAATGGCTGAATTGAGTGTTGGTTGACGTTCTGTTCTCTGCCCAATCTGACTTTTATGAAAGAATTTTGGACCAAACTGTACATATGAAAGAATTCTGGTCCAAAAAGATAATATTAGAAGAAGCACAACCCACAGCCCGGACTGGACAGGCGGGCGGCGCCGGCGCGCGTGTGGGCTTTCCTCGAACAAGCACATCTAGGTCCTCCCTCTTTTAAACACATGGGATACCCCTTGGGGTCCCAAACCCCAAGCCAACTTTGAGACTTATAAACAATTCTTTCTTCCTCCACCGATGAGGAAGAATTGATCTCAATACCACACTTTTCCATGCTTCAAACACCTCACTTCGTGGACCAATATCTCTTTCATTTCTCAACGAAATTTCACGATCATTGACCCTACGGTCATCTACTCACTTAGTAGATTATGCATGTGTGAAGAACCGGATTCTCCAACATGCGGAACACTAGTGTTTAAGCCGTTAAAGTTGGCCGGACACAACTTCCGCCAAAGACAAATTTCCAACACATATACATGTCATAAGCACATAATTCTATAGCAAGTCGACACAGTGACACAAGATAATAAACAACTACTCCAGTTGATACTGTAGCAAGTCAATGAAGCTACTAACAATCTAACATGTACCATGCCATTAAGCTTAATCTGTAGAATTATGTTTCATGCTTTATAACTCATAAAAGGTTGTTGAAACAATCCTATAAATTGATCTTAAAATTTTCTTATAACTTACCATCCTTTAATTTCTTTAATTTCCCAATTCCCAAGTCAAATTATAATATTAATACATGGACACATCTTCCTATTTACCACTCATTGGAGTATTCATTTTCTTATAATTTTTTCTTTTCAAGATTTAAAAGTCATCTACTTACAAGCTCATGAGTCAGCCGGTGTATGGCCCATAATCGGTCATCTCCATTTACTAGGTGGCGCCGAGCAGCTTCTGTATATACACTCGGAGCCATGGCCGATAATTATGGGTCAGCATTTAATATCAGGCTCGGCACTCGCCGAGCTTTTGTGGTTAGCAGTTGGGAAATGGCAAAAGAATGCTTTACTTTGAATGACAAAGCATTAGCCAGCCGACCCACAATTGTGGCTGCAAAGCATATGAGCTATGGTTATGCGGTTTTCGGGTTTGCACCTTATAACCCTTTTTGGCGTGAGATGAGAAAAATTGCTATGTTTGAACTGTTATCGAATCGGAGACTTGATACTCTCGAGCATGTTCAAGTGTCTGAAGTGGATATGGGGATTCAAGAGCTGTACAAATTGTGGGTCGATAACAATTCTGGTAGGTAAAGTTGGTGTCAACTAGGTTGGTTGGATAGAATTTCAATAAGTTAAAACAAGTTGAGTCTATAAATGGATCATGTCATGATTTTCTGGAATCTTGATGAGTTTGGTTAATTTGGACAAAACTATTCGTCATCCAATCCAAGCTAGCCACTTTTCAGCTTTATAATTGAAAAATAATAAATGCTTTTTAGTTTTAGATTGCACAGGTGAACTTCAGGACATTATTATGAAATTTCATGATGCTCGTGGAATTTGAAATTTCATGATAATGGCTATTTTTCAGTAATAGAATCCCCCAACTAAAGAAGAGATCTTGGCGGAATTGCCACATATGAAATTGAGCACAGTTTTGCAAAGAAATAACCCACTTGTTTCTCGAGAAGAGATGGGAAACATGTTTAATATCATTTGATTGAATAGTTGACTCAACCCCTTGTTGTTTGAAGAAACCCTCCACTTCAATTGATATTTTTTCACGAAAAGCAGACATGAGATAAGAAATCTAGTGTTTCACTAAGATTTCGAATAGCGGTCCCTAATACATTTTTCCCCAAAGCAAGTTCGCCACTAACCGTAGCAGCACCATCCGCTAAAATTAGTCCCGGCATCATATCCATAGTTAGCCCATTCATCCTAGTTAGCAGTTCCAGTTCTGTATCAAGGTCACGACCGATATCGTCACTAGCATCAAGATTGTCACTATCATCAATATTGGCACTATCATTAATATACTATATTATGAATTAAATTTGACACCTTTAAATACGCAGGCCGATGCTCGTCGAGCTCAAAAGATGATTTGAGGATTTGACACTAAACGTAATTGTCAGAATGGTTGCTGGTAAACGTTATTTTGGTGCAGGAGCTACTTGTGATAATGATGATGAGGCTAGGAGATTCCAAAAGGCAATAAACCAATTTTTTCATTTAATTGGAATCTTTGCACCATCAGTTGCATTTCCAATTTTAGGTTGGTTTGATATAAATGGTCATGAAAAGGCTATGAAGAAAACAGCTTGATTTTATACTTGAAGGATGGCTAAAAGAGCATCGTGAGAAAAGAAGCAGTACAAGTACTGAAGCTAAGAGTACTACCGAGAATGCGGCACAATATTTCATTAATGTCATGTTGTCACTTCAAGAAGAAGGTCGACTCTCTAATTTTCAATATGATGTTGATACAAGTATCAAGTCCACTTGCCTGGTAAGCTCTCGAGTATGAAAAAAGTCTAATTTTGATTATATACAATAAAGTTATCGAGAAATTGGTATGATATAATCTTTTTAGATCAAGTGATCCTCGAACTAACGTTGACATTCCTATGCACAAACCTGAGGCAAATGCATATATATATATATATATAATATTATTAATGTGTGATAGTGAGGCTCGAATACATAAACTTAGCATATAGTTATAGTATTTTATTGGTGTTATTGAGGTGTGATAGTGAGGCTCGAATACATAAATTTAGCATATAGTTATATATTTTATTGGTGTAGCTCTAATTTAGAACAATCTGTTGAACAATAAGTATTAGTGTAGTTGTTGTTGTAGTGAAGTAATCCCTAGTAGTTATTGTAGTTAAGTAATGTTGCAAGAACAATTTGCAAGTTGGCTAAAGGTGAGGAGTTTTTTGGGACTAAAATCGAACATATGTTTATAATAGTTTTATTTTCAATAGTTGAGGGCAATTTGGCCGTTTCCCTTTTTAAAATTAGATTTGGATGTCTGTTAGTCTTGAGGGGCATTGCTGGACCAGTTGGCTAATAACGACGACTTTTTCAGGACTAAATCAAATGAAGGTTATAATATCTATTCAGATAGTTGAAGGACAAGTTTGACCATTTCTCATTCATTTTATAGTGACTTGAGGGGTAATGAATATGCGGCTTATTACTAGGAATTAATCAATCTGGCCAAGAACATGTGTATTTAGGGAAAAACTCAAATATGTCAGTGAAATTATCGAAAATGACTTATTTATATTATTTGTTAATAATTTGACTTATTTATGTCATTGACATTATCAAAATAGTTCATCCATGTCATTTTCCATTAGCGCATGTTTTACAATATCATTTTTCATTCTGGAGTTAATGAAAAATGACGTGGATGAGCCATTTTAGTAACGTCAATGACATAAATGAGTCAAACTATTGACGAGTAGCATAAATGAGTCATTTTCAATAGCATATTTGAGCTTTTTCCCTTTGTTTTATATCCATTACCAACGTAAATAACTTTTTATACTATTAGTACAATTTAACTTGCTTTAAAAGGTTACTCTATCTAATTTTCCTGGTCACTAGTTATACTTATTATGGATAGTTAGCTTTAGTTATCTTTAAACAACTTGATAGTATAAAACTTATTTACATCGTAACTACATAGAAGTTAAACCCCGATTCAATTTGTTGTACTTAATATATTCTTTTTGGCGTTGACCCTTAGTTTTGGAGGCAGCGACACAACAGCAGGGACACTAACATGGGTCATTTCATTACTCCTAAACAATCCCAAAATATTAAGAAAAGCACAAGAAGACATAGATCTTCATGTTTGCAAAAACAGACAAGTTGATGAATCAGACATACCAAACTTAGAATATATTCAAGCAATTATTAAAGAAACATTACGTTTGTACCCTGCTGGTCCACTATTAGGACCTAGAGAAGCAATGGATAACTGTGAAGTTGGTGGTTACAAAATTACACCTGGCACTAGATTAATAGTCTTAATGTGTGGAAAATTCAAAGGGATCCAAAGTTTGGGAAGATCCTGATTCTTTTAAACCAGATAGATTCTTGATGAGTAGTCATTCAAATGTTGACGTAAAATGTCAAGATTTTTAGCTCATTCCGTTTGGTTCTGGTAGACGATCTTGTCCCGGCGCATCTCTGGCGCTGCAAGTTCTTCATCTAACGTCGGCGCGTGTTCTTCAAGCTTTTGAGTTTTCTAAGTCTGTGGATGATCAACCGATGAGAGCCCTGGTTTGACTATACCTAAAGCAATGCCGTTGGATGTTCTCATTAATCCACGTCTCAGTGCCGACCTTTATGGTTGTTGATGCATTTGTCATTGTTATATGTCTGTTTATTACACACATTAGAAACAAAAAACTCTGGTCGAGTGTCCCAACCTAAATTTCCTCGTTCAGGATATATGAAAGTAGGTTATGGATCTGTTCAAGTTGGTTGATTAGTCCTTTTCTATTCAAAACAATACAAGTTTGTGCCTTCATTTTACATGAATACCATATTTGAGACGTCTTTTCTCAACATTGTTGTGGCTTATGACTATTGGATGTCATTTCAACGATTCATCACTAAAACTATTTCTCCTTGATCCGAACTTAAGACTGGTTATATTTTGTAAAACAAGGTTTAACTAATTAGTGTTCAACATATGAAAAGGAAAAATAATTGCTTTATTCATCCTTTATGTACCAAAAATTTATAAGAAATCAATGACCAACAAATTTACTCACCATTTAATTGTGTACGTATCTTACAACATTACATAAATAAACCCCATTCTTTAAAAAAATTCTCTGTTTGTAAATGAGTGTAACAGAAACATATCAACACTTTAACAAATATCACTTAAACCCTATTGAACATCTCCATTCCCATTGCCATTATGCATAATAGGTGCCATTTCTGAAACACTCCAAACTTTCACAGATTTATCAAGACTCCCACTATAAAGCACCCATTTTTGGTCACTTCTTGTTGACTCTTTATCCTCTTCAACTGCCAAACATTTCACTGGCCCACTATGTCCTGTCAAAACAGACAAACATGTGTGAACAGGATCTTCTTTCCTCCAGACACATATGTTTTTGTCTGCTGATCCACTAAAAACAAGATTCCCTGCTGATTCAAGACATAGCACAGCCAATTTATGACCTTTTAGTACACCCCCATGAGTCCAATTTTTCTTCTCTTTTCCCCAACAATTGACAACCCCATCTGATGATCCACAGTATACAACTGAGCCTGACTTGTTAACTGTCAATGCAGTCACTGCACACTCTTGATTTAAAAGGGTCTGTACCAAAACATGCCTTATGGTTTTTGGTGTAAATTCCCTTTGCCAGATTTTGACAGTTCCATCTGCTGAACCTGTATATAGGGGTGATAAAATTAGCCTACGAAAACATAACCAGTTTATTTATGAAAAATTACACGACGTGATAAATATTTAGATTGTATTTACAAAATATAGTTGTAGTTTCAAAAAAGCACGAAACATAGCTATTAATGCTTATACAATATGCGTTGATACAATTTTTTTGCGCGATTTCAACTGATATAATATGCGCTGCTACAGTTGCTCGTTGCTACAGTTGATGATGAATCTTCTATCCAGATCTAATTTCGACCCGTCTTCCAAGACAGTTGATACTCGTCTGATACATCAACTGTAGCTACGTTTCGTAAATATGCAAATTGTAGTTCATTTCGTAATTACACTCTGAACTTTAGTTATTTATGAAATTTTATCTTTAACTAGCTTAGCTCATTTTAGCATAACCCGTTTCAATCCATTGGGTTGATATGTAGCTCAAGTTGGGTTGACATGTACCCCAACTTGACCCATAGAAACCTTGTCAAAATATTATTAAAAAGATATATTTATATTTGATAAGTTGTATATAGCCATAATCGAGGAAAAAATAATTTTAATAGGTACTTAAAAAATTATAAAAGAAAAAATAAAAAAATTAAAACATAATAAAAATTGACAGGTTGGGTTAGGACTCGCTTTTTAGCTTATTTTAGCCCAAGTAATTTTTGGGTGAGTCAATGACCTGCTCATTTTAATCCGTCCAAATCTAATTGTAACACACCCATTGAACACCCTTACCTGTATAGACAATACCATCAACACTAGCTACTACCGAATTGACAGCATCTTCATGGGCTTTGACAGATTCAAGGCATTTTGAACTGTCAGCTCTCCAAACTTTGAATGTTCTGTCCCATGAAGCAGAGTATAAAAGGCCATGGTTATGGTCCATGCTTAAACAAGAAATTGCATCCCAATGTTTGATCCAAATGGAAGCTCTGTTATGTTTGGCTGACATGAAGTAGTTGCTTGGCCTAATTGAAGCCTTGAAAATGTCAAAGAATGTTGGTAGAGTTCCATTAGGCTTGTAACTGCTAGGATTGTTAGGTTGTACCTGTTGAGATATATCATACAATTTTGTAAATAAAAGTGTGTTTACCTTCTTAAACAGTTTAAACTTTCAGATAGATACTCATACAAGCGGTAATGAACCACGAATCGTAACAAGAGGATTGGAAATATGCAAGAATACCACACCCCAAATTCAGATATTCAACCCAAAATAATTTTGTACCACTTTTACCACTTCAGTAAAAGATCCCTTTATACCAAGGGGCTTCCCAAATATATATATAAAGAAAAAATTATTTTTACTTTATTCACCCAGTATAATTTTTCGAAAAAAGGGATTCAATCGAATCCCACTGCATTACATGTGGCTTCGCTGTTGCACACAAGGCAAAAGGTCCTCGTTCAACGTTCAAAGTCATCCATTCTCACTTACTTCAAAAAGGTGGAATCTCCCACCCCAGGAGCCCCCACACCCCGGTCCGACAGGTCTGTGAAGGAGGTAAATCATGGTGACTCAATTGATTTCAAAGGTTAGACCAGTACCACGCTGCGCGCATAAGGGGGCTCCTTTATTTCAAGAAGACCAGTATCATCGTCATCCATTCTCGAAAAAAATTATACATGCATAGTGCATGGCCATTAGAAAAGGGGGGAGGGGGGGGGGGGAAGGACAAGACATACCTCTGAACCATTAAAAATAGAGCAATTATGTCTCACCTTGGCACAAAAATGCCTTTACCATTAGCCAAGTAGAGCATATATGCCCCTGAACTATTGAAAATAGAGCTAGCAATAACCGCAAGTGTATTTTTTGTACCCAAAAGCAAAAGAGGCTCCACTAACAAACCGTAAAGACATATACATGCCAAAGAGCAAACAGAGGACATAATTCCTTTATTTTCAATAGTTGAGAAATATTTTTGACCCCTTTTCAAAAGCAAAAAAAGGACCAGCATATGAAAATGCATTGAGATATAATGTGATTAAATAAAAACAATGTGTTCTAACTAACAATTTAAGCTTTTTAGATAAGGTGATTCCACGACTCAACAGTACCTTCCAAACTCGAACTTTTCCATCTTGATGACCGGTGAAAATCTTGTCCCCAGAAATAATAATGGCTTTAACAAGACCACTATTTGATTTAAAACCCGAAAATTCCTTCATATCCTTCCACACACGTATATTTTTGCTATCGGATCCTGTATAAAGAAGACCATTTTCTGCAGCCAAAGAATATATATGTCCTTCTTCACGAACAAGTGAACCAATTAGGCAAATTTTATGGCTATTTTCTGAAACATCATCATCACTTTTGCACAAATTTGTGTTATTTATATTACAACTTTGGTTCCATGGTGACATTTTCATAGGAGAGCCTTCACAACTAAGACGATCATAAGGCGAAAATTTGTTTTTTCGTATGTTAAAATCATCATCATTCATAGCAGAGGACATGTTTGGATGAAGGGATTTTTTTTTTTTTTGTAATTTAAGAGGGAAATTAAAGGGTTAGTTTGAAAAGTTAGAGAGAATTATGGTGGATTATGGATTTATTTGGTTGTTGTATTTAACATTCTAGTTCTTTTTCCACCATAAAAGAAAAAGAATAGAATTTTTTGACGTTAAAAATATGAGAAGAAAGAAGCAAAGAAGAGAAAATGATGGAAAAGGAAATGAAGGAATTGGAGAGAATGGCGTTGAGGTTTTGTAGGGAATATGAAACGATGGGAAGAGGAGAGAACGGTTTTAATTTTTGTAATAATGTGGGAATGGGAATGAAGAGGCTACTCCCCCATCTCAAATTATTTTTCCTATTTTTTATTTTAAGGGCCCATAAGAAATACTCTATTAGTCCCAAAAATATTATTTTGATTCCGATAGTGAAAGTCAAATTAACTAATGTTCTGTGTACATTCGGACATAACTTCACATAGTTAGAAAATATTCTTTGACTGTTCAAATAGTAACTAAGATAATTTTTTGGGATGTTGGAAGTATTAATTAGGAAGGATATTTGACTAACTTTACTCTTATTTATGTCTAAGTTATAGTTTTTCTCCATTAAATATTTACTCTATTTTTGTGTCATCTCCACTAATGTTAAAATTATACTAAGAGGTAAAATGGGAAAAATATTAATTGTGTGACTTAAATTTTTAAAATGACAAATAACTTGAGATAACTATTTTTTATAACCACTATAAGTAATTTGAGACGAAAGAAGTATTAGATATTGAGACACATATAATCTATAGTCGCATCAAAAATCATACTGACAGAATTTCAAAAAATCATAGAGAGACCCACCTAGGAGCCTATCTTTTTAAAAAATTTATCCTATAAGAGGGTGGGTAAAGGATAATGATGGAATTTGAATCCTCCACCTTAATTGTTGAAGGCATGAAGTTCTATAAAGTGAACTAGTCTCAACCCCAAGCACCTAGGAGTTGAACTTATAATCTTTTTACGATTATATTAAGATATTTTTTATATCAAAGAGATTCATCGGTTTACATATAACCAAATAAATTTCTTTTACTCGATCTATTGCGAAATGTCATTTTCAGTTGGAGGGTATTCAATGGAATCCTTCAGCTCTAGCTCCATGAATGTATATAAATATAATTTAATTCATATATTATAGAAATTATCAGAAAACATTATTGTAATCGTGCAAAGAATGTTTAAATTATTATATACCTTAATATGTTGTAGCATGTTAATTTATATTATTTTATTCATCTCACTTATTATGAATAATTACATATAGTTACTTTTAGAAGGCATGTTAGTATAAATTTTATTTAAGTTTATAAAGTCACGGTATTCAATTAGGTCTATGATAGTATGGGAATGGAAAAGAATGAATAAGCAATTAGATCTTATAAGTAGAAGCTTTTAAATTTTTTATTTTAGCCTTAAAAACATGTTCTTATTATAATTATATAAATGTATATGTTTAAAACTATAGGTTCTACTAATATTTTTATTGTATGTCAAGAATGTAGTTTATTTTTTAAAATTTCGTGTCAAACATAGTCATCTATATCTATATTTATCTATCTATATGTATATTATTTTAAAAACATTAATATAAATGTTGGTTGACCAAAATATTCTTTAAATATTGAATGACTTTTATATTCTTAATGAGCTCTAATCCTATTTCTTTTTAATAACATACTTCTTAAACCAAAAAACCTAAAAGCACGTTGGTCATTTTTAGGGATAATCCTATTACTACTAGGAAGCAGGAACTAACTATTTCATTAAGTAGCTAAGGAACTTATTTATTTTAGTTAGAAAATGACTTCTATTAAAATATATACTCCTTTGCAAATGAATAGGTAAATATTATTAGACCATATTTTAATCTTAGTTTACCTTTTACCTCTTATGTTTGATCTTAAAAATAAAATAAGAGTCATTAATCTAAAGTATTTATTTCAAGACAACGAGTAAACTAAATATAACAATGTCGAATAAAACTATAGTTTTGAGAATTTTATCCAATATCTAGGGATTTGAATTCCTAATTAACTAATAACATAATATTACTAAATTAAGCTACATAATAAATTCGGATGAGAGTTGAGACGAGTTACTTATGGGTCAGGTCTAATTTCATTAAAATGAGGGACATTTTTTAACCGTAAGAGTATTTGGGGTCAATAGGTGAAAGAGAGACATTTTAACCTGAAAACTAACGCTAAGGACAATAGGAATCTAATAGGTGGAAGGAAGACAAATTTAAACCATTTTCAACAAGTTAGAGACTTTTTTTACCCTTTCCATTTCGCATTTAATGGCATTGCACATAGGCATAAAATGTGTGAAATGTTAATTCAGTTATATTGATCGATTTTTATGCCCTTCACATTATATTATTTTTGTAAGTAAACTATTTCGTACTGGATAAAATTAGAATATTTGATAATTATTTTTAGGATATATATAAGTTGAAAGTTTATTATTTTAAGTACGTATTTTATAATATTTGATGCAAGATATATTCGTGCAGAGCACGAACATAGATACTAATATAAAACAAAAAGGAGAAGAGTATTATTTCGATCACTAGCTTGTCGCATCACGTCATTCCTTTGCTATTCTAATTTCTACGCTCTATCTTTGTAACACGAGAGTAACTCGATTCAATGTAAATTGTATTAAGTCATTTAATTAACCAAGCAAATCTTTCTTTTATCAAAATTGGACCATCTTGTATCCTTACTACTACATTTCAGAACCTGAATTTCTGGAAATTCATGGAATTAAAGGTGCTTTTGTAACAAGATTATCTATCAAGGATAAGAATTTATTTCTGCCTCACTCAAGGTCGAAAAATTGCATTATACATACATATATCTATATATATATATATATCTATATATATATATATATATAATGTCAACTTTTTCTATGTATATATAATAGATGATGAATCTTTTGATGAAAATTCTTTTTCTATCACCGGCTGTTGCTCGGTAACATTCTCGACTTTTCAAGTTCATTAATCTTGCATATTTCACCATGGTGTTTCGAGCTTCTTCATGTTTCCAAAAATTTAATTTTTATGCACCGACGATATATGAATAAACTTTTACTAGAAACTTTACCAAATTTCCACGTTTACGAAAAGTAGTCACGCAATGGGAATTCATGCAATTGATTTTTCAACTATAAATTTAAGATTGCACCATTGTAGTTGTAGTGATCTTCAAAATTTGAAAGAATTATTGCATCTATGTATTTCTGGAAGAGTGTTCACATCAATAGGTTTTAGCCATGCAAAAATGGCAGAAAAAGGAGTAATATTCCATTTCACCGAAAATAGAAAAGAACATTCAAATGATGAGGTTTCCTTAAGATTTGTTGGAGTCGCCAAGTTCAACGGTCTGTTTAACTTTTCCCACGATAATGTAATAATGTATTAATTTTTCTTAGGGAGTCTTTCTCATTAATACAAATATATATATTGTGTACAATGTTAAATCATAATCGAATAAGGATCTATATTTACCATATTACATACAAATATTAATTACATAATATACGATGAATATATGGTAATATTCGCTATTACACCCCCTCAGTCGGAGCGGGATGAGGCCGGACGCTGAGACTGGATCTGAAGTCGATAAACAGTTGTCGATGAAGCCCCTCAGTGAAAATATCTGCATATTGATACGAAGAAGGCACATGCAACACCTTAACATGACCTATAGCAACCTTCTCACGGACAAAATGTATATACATCTCAATCTGCTTGGTTCTCTGATGCTGAACCGGGTTATGATATAAGTAGACCGCAGATATGTTATCACAGTAGACCATAGAATCCTTACGTACAGGACACTGAAGCTCTAAGAGGAGGTTTCGGAGCCAGAAGATCTCAGCTACAACGTTTGCAATGCCTCTATATTCTATTTTTGCACTCGATCGGGAGAGTGTGGCTTGCCTCTTGGCAGTCCACAAGATAAGATTGTCACTTAAGAACACACAGTAGCCAGATGTGGAACGACGCGTGTCCGGACAGCTTGCCCAATCGGCGTCTTTATATGATATAAGCCTGGTCAGTGTAGAGGGGTAGAGATGTAATCCATAATAAAGGGTGCCTTAACGTATCGAATTATACATTTAAGAGCTGTAAAGTGAGGCTCACTGTGGGTATGCATAAATAAACATACCGCTGAACAGCATATGCAATATCAGGCCCGGTGAATGTAAGATACTGAAGTGCACCTGCAAGACTCCTATAGAGAGTGGAATCGAACACCGGATCACCGTCAACAACATTGAGTTTCGACTTCGAGTCTACCGGAGTAGGCATGATTTTGCAATTCACCATTTTAGCCCTGTACACAATTTCTTATGCATACTTATGCTGGTATAGTAACATACTATCGCGAAGATCTAGTCACAGAAATCCCCAAGAAGTAACTCAACTTCCCTAAGTATGTCATAGCGAATTCAAATTTAAGCAGCATAATGATCTTATTTTTCAACACATCAGAAGAGGCAGTCATAACAATATCATTCACATATAATAACAAGTATGCAATGTCACTGCCTTGATGAAAAATGAATAGTGAATGGTTACATTTGCTGCACACGAACCCAATCTGCATAATGTAGGTAGCGAAATGCTCATACCAAGCTATGCTCAAAACAATACAAATGGTAGCCGGTTTGACCACCAGATTGAACATCTCACCACAATTAATACCCTCTTGTTGCCCTGTGCCGTTTGCCACAAGTCTGCCTTTGTAACATTCAAGATCACCACTATCTCTGAACTTATGACGAAAGAGCCACATACAATGAATCACATTTACCCCCTCTGGTCTCGGAACAATATCTCACATGCACTGAGTGGTAAGCGTATCAAACTCCTCACGCATGACCGCATTCCAATTCGAGTCAAGTTTGGCTAGTTTTGGATTTTTAGGTATTGGTGATATGGATTGTGTGGATATGTTAAAGTGGACTTTGGGTTTGAAAATCTCATGTTTGGTGTGGATTTCCATTTGGTGGGTGGGTACGGGGGCAAGGCAGGGGGTCTCGGGTTGTGTGGCAGTGACAGTGAGTGGGGAGGGATTTGGCAGAATGAGGCAGTGTGGTGTGGGGCTAGACAGTGGGTGTCGGGATGGTGTAGGGGTATGCGGGTTAGGAGGTTGGGTTGCGGTATATTATGGGGTGGTTGGGTGTAACGGGGGAAGGCAGACGGTGGATGGGGGGAAGGCAGACAGTGGTAGAGGGAGGCAGACATTGACGGGTTGTGTGGTGTGGTAGCGGTAACACTGGTTGAGTAGTGGGTTGGAGCTAGAGAATGCGTGACCGGTGGAAGAGATATGGCAGTTTGTGGGATAGGTGGTTGTGCCGGTGGGATGGCAGGCAGTGGTCGGGGGAGAAGGGGTATGGGGGTAGGTAGTGGCGGGAGAGGGCGTTCCATGGAGCATGTGTTGTAAGATAGGAGAGGTGTCTGAATTATCAAGAAATCCATATTCGGAGATGATAAACTGACGGATGTTAGAATAAGGTACGGTAGCTTCGTCAAAGGTGACGTGACGGGAGACAATGATTTTGTTTGTAGATATATCGAAGCAAAGACATCCCCTATGGTTGGATGGGAAACCCAAGAAGACGCAAGGAGTGGACCTAGGTGCTAACTTATGAGACGTCGTGGAGGCAAGATTAGGATAGCAAAGATAATCAAACGTGTGTATGTGACCATATGTGGGGATACGACGAAATAGAATTTCAGTCAGGGTTTGATTTTGGAGAGTTGTGGTAGGCAATATGTTAAGTATGTATCATACCATTTTTAATGTATATACCCAAAAGGATGGTGGGAGAGAAGCATGAAGGAGCAAGGTACGAATCATATTGTTTATGGTACGTAAAATTCTTTTGGCTTTACCGTTTTGAGATGAGATATGAGGGCACGAAAATTGAAATACCATGCCATGATCCGAACAGAATTTATGGAAGATGGAATTATTAAACTCACGACCATTATCACATTGGAAAGATTTTATGTCCTTTTCAAATTGAGTTTTGATATATGTTTGGAATTCAAGAAACGTGTGGTAGACATGTGACTTAAATTTGAGCGGATAGAAAATGCGAGAAATCATCTAACAAAACCAAGTAATATTTATGACCAAGTTTTCTAGCAACTGGAGATGTCCATAAGTCCGCATGAATAATGTCAAATGGAGAAAAAGTAACACTTAAAGAAGACAAAAACAAAAGTCTAACATGTTTACCTAAAGGACAAGAAAAACAATTTGGGGCTAGATTCCCCTTGTTACATGAAATAAAATTGTGATTTCTAAGAAAGTTAAAAACGGGAGCTACGGGGTGTCCAAGTTTGTTGTGCCACGTGGCTAAATAGATCGCAGCAAAGGATGTGTGAGGGTTGATGCTGGCAGGAGAGGTGGATGAGAAATGATAGAGATCCCTCACACTATTGCATCTCGTAAGTGGTGTCCCCGTGCGTAGGTCCTTCACAGAAAAACCATAGGGGCCAAACTCAAAGGGATACCCAATTATCAGTAGCAAACTTTCTAACAGAGATTAATTTTTTATGATACGAGGGGCATATAGGAGGGATACGGGAGGGTGAGGTTTCGGTACATGTATGGTTCCATACCCATGAATTGGAATACGATTTCCATTGCCGACTAAAATATATTGAGGAGTGCGCAAATTAAAGATACGTGAAAGCTTACCAGAGTTGCGTGTGAGGTGAGATGTGGCGCCCGTGTCCATGTACCAAGCATCGTCAAGCTGCTATATATTCATCGTGTTCTAGGACTAAGATAATTTTGTCGGTGTGAGAAGTCTGGATAGTGACTGCCCCGGGTGGGCCTCGGTAACGTGGACATTATGTGTTGGACCGGACTGCCGAGAAGTGGGACCTTGGCCCAATAACATGGGCTCCTGCTAGTGAGCCATGACAGTCAGGTAAGGGCACGGTGGTGAGGCCCAACTGTCGGGCACCTGCTGTTGACACCCAATTTTGTCCCATCTTTTATGATTTTATTTGTAATTTTAAATATTTTTTGATACCTTAAAACAATTTTAAAATATCGGCATATATATATATATATATATATATATTATTTGCATATTTATTGTCATTTGCATTTTTTATATCAAAATCATACTTTTTATCCTAATATTATATGTTATTTTATTAGTTTCACAAAACGACATCGCATTATTTTTTTTTTATTTAGCTCCAAGCATTTTGCAAATATTATATTATCATATTGTCATCTTTACAATTTATAAATTTTTGCAAAGCTTTCTTTTTATATAATAAAACCCCTTTTTATATTTTTAAACCCATAACCCATTTTTTATCTTAACCCAAACAAAATTCACCCAAAACCCATTTTTCGTCCAAGCCCAATACCCCTTATTCCCTAACCCAAGCCCCAACCGAAGCCCAACTCCCCTTTTCTTATTCCCCATCGCCCCAGCCCAAATCTCCCAAATCTCCCAAACCCAGTACCCACTCGACCAACCCGTCGATCCAACTCCTGCGACCCGCCCCTTTCATTCCCTTATACCCAAAACCAAACGCCCCCCACCCAAAACAAAAAAAATGAAAACCCTAATACCCTTTCTCCCAAATCACCGCTGCCCCCATACCCGCAACCCATACCCGCGACCCCACACCCCCAAAACTCGCCGGTCACCTCACCCGACACTGCCACCAACCCTCCGACTCATACCCACAAAATCCGCGACCCATACCCCTAAAATCCGTCCCAAATCGTCACTTTATTTTAAAAAATTTGAACTTGTTTGAGTGTTGAGGGGTACGAATCCATCTATAAATACCCCCACTTTGTTCTTTTTGGGGGGGATTTTTTGAAAGGATTTTTGAGGAGGATTTTCGGAGGTCCGATTCCATATAAATATCTTGTTGTGTTCTTGATTTTTAGTTTCCCCCTCGTTGTTATTCAAGAAATAAACAAGTCCAAAATCCGAAAGAAAGGGTGTTTTGATTCTGCTTTTGATTCCGGGTCGGGTAAGAACCATTTTTTTGTTGTTGTTGCTGTATATTGGTTATCTGAAATTGGTGGGAAAAAAATCTGATTCGGGTTTGACACCTGATTCGGGTCGGGTCGACCCGGTTTGGGCATATTTCCAGATTATTGCATTTTTCATATCTGTTGCTGGTTATCTGAAAATTTGAATTTTTGATTCCGATTCTGGTCACTATTCCGGGTCTGTTTTCAGAATTAGTTCACTGTTTCATTCGGGTCACTGTTCATGATCCGGGTCGGACATTTAATTACTTACTATTGTATGCGGCTATGATGTTTATTTTTACTGCTTTGAATAAATATCGCATTTAGGCCGATGAAAATTGAATTCGAGGCTGTGCTTTTTTTTTTTGTTTTCAGTTTACTGTTTTTTAACATCCGTGCAACGGATATCTTACTGTTTTACTGTTTTACTATTTTTACTGTTTTGAACAAATACCGCGCCTTTCGGTCATTGCTTTCTGTTTCAGTCTACTGTTTTCGGCATTTAAACATCCGTGCAACGGATATCTTATTGTTTTACTGTTTTAAAAACTAAACACCGCGTCTTTTCGGAATTTGACTCTCTGTTTTTTTCTACTTACTGCTTTGATTTAATTTTGCTGATTTGAACACGATACTACATTGGCCAATGAAAAATATCCGTCGATTTTGAGGCCTCCACAGTCGTAAAGACGGAAATATAACTTCTGGGCAAGGATGAGACTTAAACCTTTTTATTTCATCCGAGATCAACATGTTTAGTAGGCGAGGTGACTTATATATTCGCAGCCACGACGTGATTATAGTGATCTTTTCTTTTTCATCCAAGAGACCAACACATTTAGTAGGCGAGGCAATCAAAATAACCACATTAGTCATATGTTTGCAGCCACGACGTGATTGGAATGGTATTTTCAAAATTTAAATCTGAGCCCTACGTGACCAAAACGCTCATTGTTTTGGATACGGATCCGAAGTTATTTTTTTGTTAACTGTCTCTAACCGTTTGTTCTTGACAGCTTGCAGGGAATAAAGTAAATAAAGGCAGATATTCCTCGGAGTTTATTTATTTTATTTTATTTATTTTCTTTAATTCAGATTTTACCCCGCTTTGTATTGTAATATTATTTATCGCACTTATGTAATTATTGAAATGCTTAGAATAGACAAACTTAGAATTAAGTCATAGGGTAGTTTAAAATTTAGAAACCCTCCGCTAGTTTATTTATTTTTAGGCTCGTCATGCATATTCAAAAAATTCAAAACAACTTTTGGTCATCCTTTAATCGCTCTATTAAATTTTATAAATAAAGTTTTATCTTTTTTCCAATTCGCAAAATCAAATGATTTCCAAAAAAAAAAAAACTACCTCTTTAACATTATAAATAATTTGTTTCACTATTATCGTTACAAATGCATATTTTAACTTTTCATGTGTTTTCTTTCAAATTATACAAATGCATACTTGTATAAAAAATGCATCGTTTATTAAATATTTGCAAACATCTTTTACTTTATATACTTTTCAAACATGCCTTTTTCTAGCAATAATTAACCTGAGTTTGACCGGATAACCGCAAGTTAGCGGATCTTAAAGGATGCCTAACCCCTTCCCTTTAGGATAATAAAGAACCCTTACCTAGAATTTCATTAGTTTCGCAGACCTTAAAATTGGAGTTATTGCAGCATTTATAGTCAACATTTAGGTGCCCTAATTCACCTTAGAATAATTAGGTGGCGACTCATCAATCCTTAAGTTACCCAGGAATCACCGGATACGTTGTGCTCCGCTTCGACCTCCTGCGGGTCGGGTCAAAAAATGGGTGCGACACCTGCCATGGCATTGGGTCGGCCCACTGAACCGGCTACCGAGCCGGCTGTTGTGGATAGCCACCCATGTTGGATCGGCCTCTGCCGACGCGACCTCACCCTCTGCCGCGGTTGCCCCGCTGCTGCTACTAGTTGTCGATGGGGCCGGCTGGTGCGGTGGTGTTTTCCAGTGCATTAACCACCAACGTCTTTTGGTTGTGTTCATCCTATTTTGCATGTCTGATTTCTTCCAAAAGTAATTGTGACCGGGCCTTGTTGAAGCTGGGCAGGGGGTCGGCATGTTGTATCATTATCGCAAGAGTATCATATTCTCATTTCGGTAAACCATTTATTAGTTGCAACACCATCTTAGTTTCTGAAATTAGATGGCCCACATTGGACACTCAATCAACCACCAATTTCAGTTGGTTGCAATAATCAGACATGTTTGCAAAGTTCTCAAGATGCGTGTTGTTGAATTGTTCCTCAAGGTACACAACGCGTGTGTGTTTAATGTCCTGAAATATTTCATCCAACCAAATCCATAACTTACGAGCCGAGGCTCCAGTTTTCATAATCGTATGAAGCAAGTCCGTAGAGGTGGTGACATAGATCCATTGCTTGGCGATAGCGTCAAGTCGGCGCCATGTGGTGTCGTCGACCTCGAGAGGGCGATGGATGGAGTCGTCGATATGATCAAGCATGTTATAAGCACATACATGAATGTGAAAGAGTTCAACCCACGATGAATATTGACCATCTTCTTGATCAAGAACCAAAGGCATGAAGTTCTTGATATTTGTGACGGCGAATGTATGATGGAAAGAAGGGGTAGAAGAAGAAGTGGGGGTTGTGTATGACGACTGGGGAGGAGGAGGAAGCCGTAAGAGATGTGGGAGTATCCATGGAAGCCATTGGATAGGCTTATTTTTGGTGAGGAAAGAAGAAGAAAGCAATTAGGGTTTTTCTAAGGATGTCGTCGGCCGAGAGAATGAAGGGGGGGGGGGGGGGGGGACGGTGTGATTTTTAGGGTTAGATATTTTTGGGGTTTGGCTTCTAATACCATGTAAGAATGTATTAATCTCCCTTGAGAGCCTTTCTCATTAATACAAATATATATAGTGTGTACAATGTTGAATCATAATCAAATTAGAATCTATATTTACCATAATTACACACAAATATTAGTTGCAGAATATACGACGAATATATGATAATATTCGCTATTAGATAGTTTGACACGTACACCAATGTCGCATTCGACATGGATTACATGAATAATTTTTTTGAATATTTATGCTAAATCAATATATACATTTCGTTGCACATAAACTATTAAAAGTTAATCATAGTTGATTTATTTGTACTCTCTTCTCTATTAAGCGCTTAATTATGATTAATCTCCTCATATACCTAATTAGTCATAGTTTGACTTGCCATAAAGTTTAGTAAAGAAATAAAAAAAATTGAAACCTATGTTCTTAAATATCTCATAACATTTATGGGATTATAAATTTTTTGAAACTTAAAGCATTAGATATGTCATAACAATTTGTATGACTATTATGAAATTTCTCATTATAGGAATATAAATATGTGACATTTTTTTAACAAAAAAACAGACTATATATAATAAGGAAGTAGTTTCAAACAAACTGGAACAAAATATAATTATATATAATATCGTGTGTCCACGGAGGAAATGAGATTTCTTACCCTCGAACAATTTGAATAGCAGAAAATGATTTTAAAATTTCTTATGTGTGTTTTTTTTTTCAAATCTCTTATGTGTTTAAAATGAAAATCTCTTATAAAAAAAATTATAAAGCTAAAAAAGTTTATAAAGAGCTAAAAAATCATTTCTCCATTGTACTAGTAAGTATTTTGTCATACTATAGGATGAAATGGGGTTGCAGTGGAACCTTCACAGACAAGCTGCCACATAAGGAGTTGGAGAATCATACGATTACCTATTAAGGTGAAACGCAGAGGCAATAAAGCATAACAAGCTGCAAAATACAGTTGCTTTAAGAAAGAAACTAATTGAATCATTGAATTTCTAACCGTTAACGATGACTTGCCAATAATCTACGTAACATATATATAGTTTATTATGCAATCTCCCATCTATAATCGGCACTAATTTATCTGCCTGCACATGGAAGAGATAATTTTGACACGAACCGGCTAACTATTTTATCTAAAAATTTGAATCGTTAGAAAGATGTATCTTCAAACTTATTTCTTTTTCATAGCCAAACATAAAAATAATAATTAATAATGAGTGGCTCCGAGACTTGAATTCAAAAATTTTGTTTGCTTTAGAGAAAGCACACTTTATTTTTATTGTGATTTCCATATTGGTGAAAAGGACAGAGACAAGGAACTAAAACGCCAAAATATAATGTTACAATCGGAGTCGAACGCATGACCTAAAATATAATTCAATTTGCTACTAACGCAGAAGTTTCTTCTGTTTAGGAATTTAACAATCAATGTGTATATATAACCAAATATTACATATTCACAGTGTGATGTTCTAGCAAAAAGGATTAATGTGGCTTCACCATTGATTGGTGAAATGCAGTGCAAGAGACACTTTATAATAAGGGTATTGTCCAACACCGTTTTATCGAAATTCGATTATATATATGTAGATAATGCTTTCTTAAAAATATGTGTATACACAATAATTTGATACTGCATGTGCAAAATTTTACGTACGTCTCTGGTGACGGGCGTTTTATGTATTAACACCAACATGCTACAACTAATTCGTAATAAATTTAGGGGAAAATTCATAAATATACAATTGACTGACTTATATTACAAAAATGTAGCCCAAAACTTACATTGTGAAAATATAGCACAAAAATATTTTTATACTACATTATGTATATATAAAAATATATAATAATGTATAAGAGGTGTGCATACACAATTATACAATATTATACAAAAAATAACTTCAACACCACCAACTCCCATATACACCCCCAAATATTTAGTTCCATCGCCGGATCTGAAATCTAAGACGGAGCAACAACATCTATAAGCCATCGCCGAAGATCATGCCGGAGCTTTGGCTCACCACCAGATCTGAGAGAGCACCAAATCTGAGAGAGAGAAGATAGAACAGTCGCTCACCGGACAGCGCCGCAGCGACGAGACGGTAGTGGTGCCAAGAGAGAGGGGGAGGCAGAGAGAAAATTTAAAAAGGTATGTTAATTTTGATAACACTGCTAAATTTCATAGAGCGTAATTATCTCATAAATTCAACAGCATCTTGCTTTGGCCATTTTCTGCAAGTGCCATTTTCTTGTAATTGTTGGACTTTTAGCATCCAACTTAATTATAATGACTCCTTTGAGTACAGAATGGGAATAGAAAAAGATTATCAGGAAAAGCACCAGCTAATTTAGTTTTGATGCGTTATCGACTGTACATCCCAGCATTAACCATTAAACTTCAAAACCCACTGCAACTGACGATCAATATCACAATTTCTGCGCGGGAGGGGGGGGGGGGGGACTTCAAGGCATAATTAGTGAAAACACTTCTTTAATATCTACTGGATGAAATTGATATGTAGTAGGGTAAAACATTTCTTCGTTCACAGAACTCAGACAACCCACACATTAGCTTAAAAGACTATTACAAAACGAAGCCGGCTGGGACGATACAAGCAAATGCTCTACAGAAAACTAATTGACAACAGAAGACATGCTCTACAACCCCCTTTACCTAACAACTAAAACTACAATTGAACTCACAATACACCAGAGCAAAAAGCTTCTTTACATGGATGCCAGAAGATCGCGCATTTCTGAGACAGATGGGACGTTCTCACTGAGGTAAATCTTGGCTACAAGCTGAGCAAAACTGTCGTACTTGTCCAAGAACTCCTTCTGCAAGAATATGAATGTTGTAGGTGAATTTGCTATACAAAAAATGAACCAAGGGAACATAGAGATCAATTGAGGAAGTGACTAATACAAGCCTCGGCACAAAATAAAATTTTGAAGCTGCTCCAAAAATGGATACGCAAGATTTCACTATTACAGGACAATGCAATTGTAAAGGAATTTAAGATGTCTCCATTGTACCACAGGTCCATTAGTCATGATTTTTGTTTATATAATCACCAGTGTAACTCCTGCTTTTAAAATGGCACAATTCTATCCATTCTCCAGCTCACTGTCCATCTCATCATACAGCAAGGACCAAGTTCTTTCATAAGAGAACTCGGACAATCCAATGGACAGAGGATTCCCCTAGATTGGCTCCCAAACTTGTCACAATTAAGTTAAGAGGAGCAAACTAAAAAATCCAACCCCCAAACATCAAATTGACACATTGATGGAAGAAAGTTTTTCAGGTAAGGCAAACTCTTGCTTGCTAAGTGCGACCAAGATATTAACTGACACGACCAGTTTTGCGACGTGAAGCACACTAGGCACCATGCAATGTATTTCTTATTGAGATCCCCAAGTGATCAATTTCAAAACCCCGTGTGCTAGATATACCTTGCATTTATCCCATAATGAAGGCAATAACTCCTCTGAGGTCAAGTTCTTCTGCAATCTCTTATACATTGCACTGATGGACTTATCCACCTATAGAAGCAAAGTTTGAACATTTATCAAAGACCCCTAAATGTAAGACATTAAAGTGACACATTTTTATGTTAAAAAAATAAAAGATTAATGGAGGCAATTGACAGACTTACCCCAGATAAACTGGACTTTACCACCTTCCTAAGATCCATCTTTGACAGCCCAAGTTGGAATGGAATCTAAAATATTTAAAATGGCATAGATCATTAGAAGCTGATGATCTATTGATGCAGTCAAATAAGTAGCATTTGCATTTGAAGTTCATCAAACCTCAAGCTAGTTCAAATTATGGAACAAAATATCCTGTCACTTCATACAATATTGTCCTCATACAAGTCAAATTAAGATACCCTTAAGTGGAGGGCAGACAATAACTGTTGTAACCCGAGGAGAAACTTAGAAGACAAAAAAGTAACCTAACCTCTTCAGGCGGGATTGTGTACATCAAATCCTCGATTCTTCGAACGAACTGAAAAAGTCGCTCAAATTGCTGCGGGAAAGTATAGGTTTTAAGGTATATCATCAGAAAGACTAGGATCTAAAGAAGTACTAGTAACAATAAAAGCAGCAAAGAGAACATTACAAAATCAAGAAGCTAGAAATAGAGAAGCTTACATAGAATATAATCACGTTGATATGGCGTGTGCAAGCTTGTTCATAAGATTCACTGGCTTCATGATAGAATTTCGCTAATGTCGGCACCATATTAGCCAGGTCATAAAGACTGCACATTGCCTCCCATCAGCACTTAAACTGATTTGATGGAATAGAATATGTAATAGAGTTCTGAATTCAACATTAGAACAATACCTATTCTGAAATGCTGCATAGTTTTCTAAAAGCATAATGTCTTCATTTTTTGGGTCTGCTTTAGCAATTTTATCCAAAGTAAGGAACATTGTACTGACCTGCCAAACAATTTCCAAACAGCCATGCCACAATATTACATAAGGGAAAAAATATTATCTGACGACAACAAAGTGTAGAAATTAAAATCATCACATAGAGGAGAAAAAAATTATATAAGTATTTCCTATTTTCTTATTTGCTTTTTCCCCCTAAATCCCACCTAAGTTATATTTGATTTTCTAATATAGAATATTAGAAAAGTAAATAATAGAATTATTAACTGCTATACTAACACCAACAACAACATACCCAGTGAAATCCCACGTGGGGCCTGGGGAGGGTAGAGTGTACGCAAACCTTGGTAGGTAGAGCGGTTATTTTCGAAAGATCATCGGCTCAAGACAAAGAATAAACACAAGCAAAGCAAGAGAAACGGTCAGACCCGGACAAGAAATTTAAAGCAGTATGAAAATGATAGTAACAAAAGCGAATAAGCCATGATAGCGCGTTCTGAAGAAAGAAGCAGTAACTAACGCATGTAAATAAGATAAACAAACTACACTAAAGAACACGTAGCAGCATAAATCAAACGACAGGGGCCTATAAAGCAATATTGCGTCTATTAGTATGATAAGCTAAGCAGGCCTACAATAATAACACTACAACTACCAGTTTGTAAGCGTAAGTAGAACTACGCTCAACTACCTACTACCCTTCTACCCTAATCTGTGTCCTCCACATCCCCTATCTAAGGTCATGTCCCCAGTAAGTTGCACTTGCGTCATATCCCGTCTAATCACCTCTCCCCAATACTTCGTCGGCCTACCTCTACCCCTCATCTACCCCTCCTGAACCCGTCCATAGCCAACCTCTCACACTTCCGCACTGGGGCATTTGTGCCTCTGCACCACAAGAAAGGAAAACAAAAGCAATTACATGTTGGAGTGGCCTCGGTGGAGGACAAGATGCAGGAAGCGAGACTGAGATGGTTCAGACATGGAGGAGAGGCACGGAGGTCCCGGTACGGAGGTGCGAGAGGTTGGCTTTAGACGGGTTCAGAAGAGGTAGAGGTAGACCGAAAAAGTATTGGGGAGAAGTGATTAGGTAGGACATGGCGCAGTTGCAACTTACCGATGACATGACCTTAGATATGAGGTTGTGGAAGACGCAAATTAGGGTAGAGGATTAGGTAGTAGTACGTATCTCGTGTTTCTGTAGGTTCATGCCCTTTGATTTCCTGTCACTATTTACTATTTCTTGTACTCCAATTATAGTACTAGCATGATGCATTTACTGTTAAAATCTCTCCATTGATGCTTAGCTATAGTATTTTGTCATGATCTTTGTACTTTACCTTAATTTACTCTACTTTCTTCAAACCTTATCTGACCTCTTTGACATGTTTTCTCTTGAACCGAGGGTCTTCCGGAAACAGCCTCTCTACCTCCCAAGGTAGAGATAAGATCTGCGTACACTCTACCCTCCCAGACTCCATTGTGTGGGAATACACTGGGTATGTTGTTGTTCTCGATTATTAAGAAACAAGTCGGAGATAAAAGCAGTCACAAACTTTTAGAATCTTCAACTGTCATAATCTCACATATCAATAGCTCTTCACGCTCATTTATTTAGAAACAAGTCGGAGATAAAAGCACTCACAAACTTTGTGTATGCATGGTCAACCAAATCCCTTGATTGTCCTTGGATGTACTGCTCCATACGGGTTGCAAGCGTGGCAAATCTACAATACCAAATGAAATGATTGATCATTCAAGACAAAAAGATCAACTAACAGTAGACTGAAAGCAAAATAAGTAGCAAATCCGATTCTGAAGTAGAATTACAACAAGAAGCACACAGACAGACATTTATTGATAACTTCAATAGAAGAGTAGTTGGAGGAAGCTCACAGTAAAAGATAAGAAAGAAACTAATTAATCATAAAAGAGGTAATACAGAGATGGAAAGAGTGTGAAACTGCACAAGTGGAAGGAAGAAAGCCCAAATGTCAGATATACTAACTGAAATTGAGGCGATGAACATCAAGCTGGAATAAAACTGGCACTGTCTAACTTTACTTGAAAAGGAAATCATCGGTAAATAATAGAAATAAAAATAGCTAAGCAAACTGTAAGTTAAAGTTGGACAAATTCATTTCTTCAAGTAAAGGTAGTAATTTCTTGGTAATAACAATTAAAGTATGAAGATTGTGAAATCGACCTCTCTTTTTCCTTTCAAACTGGAGAAAAAAAATGTTCCCATAGAAACAAACCCATACCATTGCCAATGTTAATGAAGGCCAATCCTTCCGTGAAGAGAATATGCTATAAGAGCCTATATACCAGCATGTCTAAACGCGCTACTAATCAGACCACATAAACTAGGAGGGTAAGATAAAAAGACAAAATTTAACTGCAATGCCACTAGTTAAACACATTGTCCTTCTGACACCAAATTTACATGTTTAAGCAATACCAACTTTACACCCTAAGTATGTAAAGCCACTATTCAGATGCCCCCACGTCGAACCATTTAGCTACATATTTGACAGCCAATCTGTTCCCATAACGCAAGTATACAAAAATAAGGTCAAATGAAACTCAGTCCACCTTGGTATATATGACAAGAATCCCGACTGTCGAACATTTCTCTCATTTCTTTCAATTTGATGACAAGCTTCATCAACAAACTGCAACAGAAGCAAACAGAAAAGAGAGTTAACACCATCACTTATGAGTCCCAAAAGCATATATTACGACAAGAGCTCACCCGACTGAACTGCATTGAAATTCTAGATTCCAAGTCATCAAGCAAGATGCGCACAAATCCTGCAGCATCAGCCTTCTGACCTGAAATGTAACGTTCTGTTATTCCATGCATTGATATGCAGCGCAAAGGATCAATCTTGTATGCCCAATCCACCACTGCATAGAAGTCTTCCTAAAACACATTTAAAAAAGCAGGTTTTGTCAGATGTTTCGAACAGAATCTGCAACTATCCAACTAATGATTATCCCCATTAAGAACCAAATATTGAGACAATCAAACTCCGAAACTACAAAGAAAATTGATGACACAAAAGAAACAAAAAAACTACTTTAATAGAGAAAACTAAGCTACAAGCACCATACAGAATAGGCACAACTTGCTGGCAAACATCCAGCACTAGCTCCTCAGGCAAGGACAATAAAATATGTCCAGAAATCAATAACTCGGTTTATCAAGTGGTGGTTCTACAGAACACAAGAAGAGACGCTGGTGCATCGTAAAGGTCCACCAATTTGTACACAACAGCAGGAAAAAGGCATTTTGATTACAAAAAAGATGGTGTGAACACTGAACGTGATAACACATAGCTCACAGTAGAAGAATCACCAAACTTAAAAACATTCCTATAAGTAAGATCTATTTTTTTTATTCAGAATCTCAATCTGATACTAACAGAAGTTAACTGAATCCCCGCAGGGCCATATTTTTTTATTCAAGTTTAACATATTATCGTTATTATTATTATTATCAAACAAAAAGGCTATTGTGAGGATGAAATGTATCATTACTTGTATTCCATCAAGTAAATCATGAAGTGATTTGTTCAGTGCCTCTAGCTCACCAGTGTTTTTACCTGCAAGATAATAAAAAAGTAGTCCTTGATTGACCATAAATCGGGTTAGGCAAGAGAAATAACAAGGACAAAGAAGTACCAGCTTTGTTGTCATTCTCATCAATATCCATAATGCCCAAATCATCATAATTTGCATCATCCTCATCATGAGCACTTTTATTGCCCTTAGCAAGACCTCCTGGTGGAACGAGTGCAGGAACTTCAAAGCACATGAAGTGAGCAAAGAAAGAACTCTGCATTTAGGAAAAAGAAACAAAAAACTTGAGATTGGGAGTGAAAGAAATATTAACCGATTATTTTTTATGAAGAGCAACATTAACCAATTATATAAATATACTCCAGAGAAAGAAGAAAGTAAAGGAGCACCTCATCGACAAGTAGAGGGATAAATATTGTCAGCATTTTAGCATATGCCTCCGAAACTGTTGAAGTGTCTGCACTGTTCACACTTTGATTTGAACCAATTGAACCTTCAAGCCATACAGTTGGATTTCTTGACGCCTTTGTACTGGCACGAAGCTCATTTGCGAACTCACGAGCCTGCAAAGTATGGCACACTTAAGGAATCATTACTTTAAACTTGAAATGTTCTTTATCAAGGATCTGCTATGATCCCAAAACTTTTCCCATTTTTAGCTCTGAAATTTGGTACAAGTAGGATCACGAGCAATGGACAATAAATAGGAATATTTCATCAGAAATCAAAACAAGATTTAAGGGGTCCACCAATGCTGATAAAAACAAACAGAACAAGCATTGTAAACTGCATACATTTGTTAGCCAAGATGGCTTACAAGATTCAACTCTCAATACATTCTCCTTTGAGCAATTTCATCTTGCATATCTCAATTTCTCTCTTTCCAACTGAGTTTCAATTGTACACATCATTTAGGAATCAACTAGGATGATTTTTCTTTTAAAGGGTCAATTAGGAATCAACTAGGATGAAGATGACATGCCTATAATTATGATGCTTTGCCATTCTAGGATATTGTAACATTATTTATATCCCAACAGCTTGAGAAGATAATCAAATTGAACATTTCACACAATTATCTTTTTCATCTCCTTTTTCATGGTATTAGAGCTAAAGGAATTATAAGTCCCTTCTCTGGAGATCAAAAAGATTGAGTCAGGATGTATTGCTACTAGCTTTGTTAATTTAATCAGGCTTCCCTTGGGCTTGAGAGAATTTACACACGATTTACCAGCTTTCCCAAAATAAGGAGAGATCTGCTACTTGATACTCATGGAAACATCCACTACTTAGCAGATATGCTTACAAAATCACCTAGAGGTTTAAGGATTGACTATATTTGCAGCAGACTAGGAGTTACGATATGTCTTTTCCAACTTGAATAGGACTGTTAAGAATATTTGTGAACATCTTGTAATTAAAGTTGTAGTTTAGAAAAATAATATGCATATAAATTAGAACGACTACATGTCACTGGGATGATTATATGCATGTAATTATGATCATTTCCTATCCTAGGAAGTCTGTAAACGTTATGTTAAACCCTAACAACTTGAGGGAAATAATCAAGCAACATATTCGCAATTCTTTTCTTCTTTTCTTACAACATCAAAAGTTGCAAATTGGAACTGTTTTTCGACTGCGTGCCCGTGGAAGTATGTATGATTCAGCTTTTTCTTATAGGTTAATTGAAATTTCTAGGAGACGGGTAGCAGGGGCATCCACAGTTGGCACACAAATGGAAAGAAAAAAAAAAGAAACAGACATCAATGCATAATGCGAATATGTTTTCCAAATCTTTACAAGTTAGGCCACTCTCAGACAATTAACCCTGTTTCACCCTTGATTACTGCTCCCTGGCTGCAAAGAAAAAAAACTGCTAGCAGAATGCACACTCTCAGTTCTGGCTGCCCAATGTGATTTTTTTAATGACGGTGGTGTCTTGGCCAGCTTGCCCAATGTGAAGATTATGACAGAACATGCAAGAACATCATCTCATTGACCAAGCAATGTCCTTGGTAGCTTTTGAGCTGTGTCTCTTTTGAGTGAGAAGGTAGCTGTTAATTGATTTATCTTTTAAGTGTGTTTATAGGTCTAAGTATTCCAGAAATTAGCTAGTTTAGTAAATTTCAGGACCTTTTCAAGAGGATTGTAGTCCAGTTATCTTTAATTCACTAGTGCTGAAATCTTCTAGCGTCAAGTACACTTGGTCGAAGCCCTCTAAACTAGGGCTCCAAGTTACTTGTATGTGTAGTAACTCTTCATCTCCAAAATTGATCTCCCAGAGTCCCTTACTCATCCAGTTTGTATGTATACTAAATGTTCTGAGTCAAATTATCAATCAGTGTCTTTGAGTGGCTAGTGTTGTGTTGATCCCTTGAAAAGTGTTGGAACTTGGATTCCCTTCTTCCCATCTTTTTTTTTTAACTCATCTGGTTTCCTACTGCTGCCCATTTACTTTTTGTACAGCTTGTTATTGCTTATAGTGAACAGCCTGCCCTTAGGTTTCTCACTTTCAAGAGAGAAATCTGCACCTCTTTTACAATTTATCCCAGGAACTGTCTAACTGTCATCATAGGTTACAAGTAGATTAAACTTGTTCAAATGCAGGTTCACTCGGCAACTCTTTGATGCAAAGGACACTGAAGTTTTGAGATGAAGAAAACAGATATTCAAATAGTTTAGAAGTGCACAAATGTTGTGGTGAACATAGAACGGGACCTAAGCAACCTACTCGGCTAAAAGAAGGAAAGTAAAAGCAGTTATTGAAAGACATGAAAAGACAATTGGATGATATCAATAACTTTCTGACCTCCCGGCGCAAAAGCAAATTAAGGGATGTACAATAAGCTTTTCTTAAAGGGCCCAAGCAATTCTTGTCAAGACTCTGAAAATAAAGGATGGCCAAAAAGACATCAGAAACTATTGAAATAAACAGTAAGTTAATCAAAAAATTGAATCAGTCTTGACCTTCAGATGCTGCAAAAGACGAGCATATGTCCTGCATTTGTATCTCAGATCAGCATGGTCAGGCCTCTTCAATTGTCCACGCTGTTTAATTCATGTTATCTGCTGTCTATAGTAACTACTTACAAAAGAAATGACAATTTAATAAAAAGTAGAAGTGACAGCAGAAGAATACCTGAGAAAAATAACTCTTATCACTTATCATAAAATCCACCAAACTGGTAAAATAGTTTCTCAAGAATTCAGATGCTCTTCGAACAAATGTCGTTTTTAACTTTTCAAGCTCTGCTCGTTTCTCCTTTACCTACAAGAGATTCAAGAACATATCCATAAGTAAAAGTGAGCGCAAACTTTTACACCAAAATAGAGAAAACATCCACTGCCTACGTGAAATAGTTTATCTGAAAGGCAGGATAACTTGGTTTCGCATAAATTGGCAAACAAGCACATAAGATGTAACAATACGATTTCCATACTTCCCATCCATTTATAGTAATAGATCGTAAGCCCCAAATAACCAACAAGAAGTTTATCAATAAGAACTAGCTGGTTATGATGAAAAAAGAAAAAGGAAGAGTTCCCTATCCATTTTATAAAGTCAAGGTTCATCAACGCCAGTCACGTCACATCATACAATTTTACAAATACCATGTACGGTAAAACCTCTATAAATTAATAACCTTGGGACCATGAAATTTTATTAATTTAGAGAGATATTAATATATCGATAAATTAATATTTTATTAATTAAAAGAGAGACTTTTTAAATTCAGCAAATTTAGTACATGCATATGTATTGAAAATAAATGAATTCATATATGTTTCATTGATTATATTCATGCATCAACCAATTCTTTGTAACTAATTAAATATATTCATGTATAATATCAATTCATTGTATACAATTAACTATTATATTCATGGACGCATGTATCAATTCATTGGAATTACTTAAATAATGTATACATGTTTACATTAATTCGTTGCACTTAAATAACTATTATAGCCAATTAAATATATTCATGCATGATGAATGAAACATATACTATATAAATCTCAATATGGAAATAAAATAATTCATAACACCCAACCATGTCTTCTCATCTAAAAGGCATCGCAAAATCATCCATGAATGATCAAATGCGTAAAGCATTATGTGAGTATAAGAGAGACCATCCCACATGCACTCAAAAAGATTTACAAGAGTGGGTTGATGAAAAATATCGTTTAAAAGTTAGTCAAGGTACAATATCAAACACTCTCAAGAGATCATCGGAGTACCTTTCAGCCAACTTTGAGAAGGGTGGGGATATTAAGCGACACAAATCGGCGAAATATCCAGATATGGAGAAGGTTCTTTATGAATGGTTTCTTCAGTACCAAGATCGAGTCAACATGACCGGAGAGCTTATTTTGGAGAAAGCAAAGGATATAATGAAGCTTTTGCATCCTCAACACCCTCATGAACATCAATTTTCTCAAGGTTGGCTTGAAAAATTCAAGGTAAGACATGGTATTAAATCATTCCGTCGCTTTGGAGAAAGTGGTTCGGTTGACATGCAGACACATGGAAATGAAACTGGAGGCTATAAGGGAGAAAATAAACCAATTTCCCATTAAAGATGTTTTTAATTTGGATGAAACAGGTCTGTTTTACAGGTTACAAGCTGATCACTCTCTTGCAACCAAGCAACTTGAGGGAAGAAAGCAAGACAAAGAGAGGCTTACAATTGTTATTTGTTGCAACGAGGATGGTTCGGAAAAAATTCCTTTATGGATTATTGGAAAATATGCAAAGCCACGTTGCTTCAAAAATATCAACATGAGCAGCATCAATTGTCATTATCGTGCCAACAAGAGGGCATGGATGACTAGTATGCTTTTTGATGAATATGTTCGCTGGTTTGATCACAAATGAATGGCAGAAGAATCTTGTTGATGGTTGACAATTGTCCAGCCCATCCAAAAAATATTGAAGGGTTACGGAATGTTGAGTTATTTTTTTTTGCCACCTAACATGACATCAAAGATTCAACCATGTGATGCAGGAATAATTAGAGCTTTCAAGATGCACTATCGTAGGAGATTCTACAAAAATCTACTGGAAGGTCATGAGTTGGGGCTACCTAATCCTGAAAAGATTAATGTTTTAGATGCCATCAATTTTGCGCTCTCCGCTTGGACAACCAATGTTTCTCAAGTGTCAATAGCAAATTGCTTTCGGCACTGCAAAATCCGTTCAAATGAAGAAATATCAAGTGAGACAAACTTTGAAGAAAGCCTACATGAGCTTGAGAATATGGTCAAGGATGTTGGTTATCGCAATGAAATGGACGTCAACAAATTGGTGGACTATCCGGTGAAAATGATGAATGTTCAATGGTTCAAAGTTTAGAGGAAATTGTTGCTTGATATTATTGAAGATCCTACTAATGATGAAGCTAAGATGATTCAATACCGTTGGAACCAAATACGAGAAAGGAGGCTTTGAGCGCGACAACAACTCTTCAAAATTTTTTGTTGCAACTAGAGAACTCGACACCGGAACTCTTGGCTGCAATTAAAAAAGTTAGGGATGAAATCCAATTAGATTTAAATTTTAAGAAAAATCAAGTAACAATAGATTCATATTTTAGCAAATTACCATAATATTTATAATTGTAATATTTATGAATTATTAATTTAGAGTTTTAATGGGACCTAATATTTATAAAGGGATTTTCCGAAAAATTATTATCTTATTATCTTATCGAATTTGATGATTTTTTACAAAGGCCCAAGTCGGGACCGGAAGATTTTATTATTTTAGAGAGTTTATTAATTTATAGAGTATTAATTTATAGAGGTTTTACTGTATTTGCAATAATTCAACCATTTTTTATTTCCTTATTTCCCCAACCACCTGAGAAACAACAGTTACCCAAGAACTGATCAGACCAAAAAATTTGCTATGATTTAATATGTATGCCTATCTATATTGAGAAAATACATCATTACCCCCCTGAACTTGTACCTTATTTTCAAAAGACACTTTAACTTTGCGGGGGTCCTATTATCCCCTGAACCAATTCGAATTGGAACTAATATGCCCTTTTAAGCCACCTAGGATAGTGAGTGTGGCTCACTCTCCTTAAGAGCGTAATACAACAACAACAACATACCCAGTGAAATCCCACACCGTGGGGTCTGGGGAGGGTAGAGTGTACACAAACCTTACCTCCACCTTGGTAGGTAGAGCGGTTGTTTCCAGGAGACCCTCGGCTCAAGAGAAAGCATAATCACAGGCAAAGCAAGAGAAACGGTCAGACTCAGACGATAAATTAAAGCAGAATGAACATCCTTTTGTTTATTAAAAATTTAAAAGTATATTTCTGTTTTTACTTTACTTTTTTGCTTTTTCTTTTCTATTTCTTTCTTTAGTTTCTCCTTCTTCTTCGTTACTGGCTGGTCGTGGGATTTCAATGCTGCCGGCGTTTATTTTCAGATGGAGATTATGAACAGGTAATAAAAAGTGAAAAGGAAAAGTGGAGAGGGAGATGGTCACTCTCAGCCACCATTTTTTTCCGGCAAAAAAGCATTTTCCGGCAAAGAAATGACAAGAGTAATGGTGGTTAGTCATTGCAACTTCAGCAAGTCATTCACTTCATTTTTACTGACAATGAAATGGTAGAAGATTAATTTGAGTGATACATTCACAAGAAAATGGGCATTCATGGTATAAAGCTAGCACAGAGCCTTCTTCACCAGTCCATTAGCAGAGAATCTCTTCTTCGTTCTTGGTAGATTTTTTGCCACAGATGTTTTGTATAATATCTAGGAGAGAGAAATAACAATGATAATAGCACAAAATAGTGGAGTGATTCTCATTTTCATTTCTGAAGGTTGAATCTACGTGCTACCATTTTTTGATTTGGTAAGAAGTTCAGGGAAAGGGAGAGGTAGGTGGGGTGGGGGCTTGGAAAGTCTTTTTTATTTATTTATGAAAGATATTTTTTTTTTGTAATTTGTGTCATTTTGACACGTGGCCATCAGGGATCGGTGCGTGAAAATCACCTTTTTCCTTAAAATTGGGATTGACTGAAAAAGGAGGTAATAATATTGGTTCAAAATGGTTCAGGGGGTAATCGGACCACCGCAAAGTTAAAGTGGCTTCTTGAAAATAAGGTACAAGTTGAGGAGGGTAATGATGTATTTTCTCTATCTATTTTAACCTTTTCTGCCGTATATGATGAAGCACGACATTGAAGAAGAAATAACTAAAAGAATCAGAAAGCAATAGATGAGCAAGTGGACATACAGCTTTCATTTTTGCATAGCTAGGATCCAAATTAGGAGCTTCAAGACCACGTAAAGCATTAGTTAACCACTCACATGCCTCAATGTTTTGAAGCATTCTTGCCTCGTCAAATGAACCACCTGTTAAAGATGCTGCATACTGCAAAAAAGAATGACCAAGTAAAAGCATTAGTTTATTTAAGATAGTTCACTAACAAACTCAGAGAGAGAGAGAGACCTCAGAGGGTATACGCAATCTCTCAAGAAGCTTATCAAGTTCCTCAATCAATGCTTTGTTGTTAACTGACTGCATTTCTAGCTTGTTGTTGCGGCTTTCTATCTGCATAGAGAAAAGATCAGCAGTGCACTAGCAAAGGAGGTCATACATTCAAATAATAGACTGACAACATTCTAATGCAATTGATTTATGATAAACTTTTGATTTCCCATGTAATGCAATATGGGTTTCAAGTGTGCCGAGGAAGCTGTGTTTTTTCACTTGTCTAGCCACTAGAGGGGTGATTTTTGACGGCGGAAAATCTTAGAAAGCAGAAGGTTGTCTGCATCCGTTGGTGCTACATGTGCAAGGAGGGAGGCGTGGGTGTGGATCACCTTCTTCTACATTGCGGGCTTACCATGAGATTATGGTGGGATATGTTTAGGTGGTTTCGCACTCCTTGGGCAATGCCAAGCACGGTGAAAGATTTGATGTTATTTGGAAGAGTGTGCGCGAAGGACGAGAAGACGAAGGGCTTGGATTGTGGTTCCGCTTGCGTTAATGTGGGTAGTATGGAGAGAGAGAAATAGAAGAGCTTTTGAAGGAGTAAAATCGAATTTCTCTGAGTTGAGGAGTAGTTTCCGCTCCCTTATTTTCATTTGGTGTAAACAGAAAATTCCTTGTTGTATAGATGATTGGGCGAAGTTTTGTAGAGAATCATATTTTGTAGATTCTTTACCTTTGGTATATCCGTTGTATACGGCCAGTTTGGCCATTTTATGAATGCAAATACTTTTACTTGATAAAAAAACATTCTAATGCAATTGAATATTTGAATGTGTATATGTAATGTTAGAAAACTCAGTCTTACAGCAACTAGAACCATGTAAACATAGAAATAACATCCTTTTTTTCCTGAAAGAATATATACAGAAAGATCAGATTTCTAGATAACCAAACTTGGTTCAAGTCCGGAAGGAAATGATATTGTCTAGGTTTATCCATTGGACATTGCGTTGGAAAAAAAAACTACAAAACTACATATCAGAGAGATGCATTAAGGACTATGACACAAAATTAATTATCACATCCAATAGATTCACAAGTTAAGAGCAAACATATAAGGGCAGCCCGGTGCACTAAGCTCCCGCTATGCGCGGGTCCGGGAAGGGCCGGACCACAAGGGTCTATTGTACGCAGCCTTACCTCACATTTATGCAAGAGGCTGTTTCCACAGCTTGAACTCATGACCTCCTGGTCACATGGCAGATCATATTAGAGATATATAGACAAACCAGTGGTGAGTGGACTAAGAAAAGCAAAAGTTATCTCCTTGCTGCTAATACTAGATAATAAACTACAGAAGTGGAATGCCGAGATTCCTACTGATTCAATGTCTTCTCTCATGTGTCTAAGCTTTAAGTTGAAGATGGCCAACCATTCATCCATATCTTCAACACAGCTAGTGGCTGCTTCAAGCCCCTGTAAGACCTGCAGGACAAATATTTCAGAGGCAGAAACATGTTGCTGTTTCATGGAAAACGTGGAATTCAGCCCTAATCTGAGGAGACAAGAAATTACATGAGGGGTATATCTAAGAACATACATAGAGAGAATTGGAGGATTTGGAAGAAAAGCTGAAGGCAAAGTTTGCTGTTAACTACACTTGGCAGGAAAAAAGTTTGACAATGCAAGAGTTGCATAGCCTATTGAATTAGAAGTCTATCGGTTGTTATAAAAAACGATATCAGCAGCAACTACTGAAAGAAAAAACAAAAGCTTTCCTGACACAGGTATCAAAATTATAGGAACTCTTTTACCAAAATATTGACCGGTCACCTCATCAATTAATGGTTCGTTCTCCAAAATCGCATGCACATTCGCAGCTTCCAGAGCTTGAACCTCTCGCTTTAACCGCTCTGAGAATGCCTCAGCTTCACCAATACCCATTACATAACTGTAGGAAGTTGGAAAAACAAAATCAGGACAAGGAACCAAAATATCAGTGTTGTCAAAAGCGCACTTTAAGCCCTGAAGCGAGGAGCAAAACACATTGAACGCTTCGCCTCGCTTAATGTGCGCTTTAGTGTCATCATCAAGGATCTAAGACATACTTTTCCTTGCCAATGAGCGCTTCTTGAAGAGGCTACACCAAAGAATTGATATTTCACTTTATTGTAAAAAAATTCAAGTTGTCCATATATTTGTTATTCATGCTTAAAATTATTAGTCTTGGACTAAACATATATATATATATTTGTATTTTCTTCTCTATTTGCGCCTTTTATAATTAAAGGTCACGCTTTGTTTGCGCTTAAAGGCCCAACAGACCTTAGAGCTATTTTGCGCTTTTCGCTTTTGATAACACTGCAAAATGTTACTCGGATAAATCAGGGACTTGGAAACGAAGAACCGAGAACAGCTAACAAGAAAAAAAAACTAAGGTCTACCACTGATGCTACCTACTGGTTGGTGTTTTCTGACACAAATAACCAACAGGGGTTTTCAATGACATTTCAGAGTCTTCAGTACGCTCTACAGTATTTTCACCACAGCTTTTACTCTTGTGTTTGTCAAACCTGTTATTGAAATCGCTTCTCTTAAGCCAGGGTCTATTTAAAACAGCCTCTCTTAACTCTCAGAAGGTAGGGGTAAGGTCTACGTACACCCCACCCTCCCAGACCCCACTTGTGGGATCACACTGGGTATGTTGTTCTTGTTGGTGGTGGTGTTTTCTGCTTCTTTTTATTATCCAACTCTTGATTTAAGCTAATTCTTCAGTAAATTAACTTGATTGAAACTAATTATCAGTAAAATTATCACAGCAATTAAACGTGAAACTAAAAGCTGGTAACTTAATTAGTTTTTATGGTATGATCAATTGAAAACTGAAAATCAACTATGCAATTGAAGTTATCTTTATGCAGGTTCGTTTAAAATTATATTTTACTCCCTCTGTTTCATTTTATGTGTCTTAGTTTGATTGGGTACGGAGTGTAAGTAAAGAAGATCTTTAAATCTTGCGGTCTTAAACTAAAGATGTGTATAATGTACCAAAATTCCCATTGAATCTTATAATCCTAAACATGCCACGCGGGATGTTTGAATGAAAAATTACTAAACATGGGAATTGGCATTCTTTTCTAGTCATACTAAAAAGGAAAATAAGACACATAAATTGGAACAGAGGGAGTAATGTTGAATTATAGTAGAGATTAACATGGTCATCATTATCTAATGGATACTAAATTAATAATGTCCGTTGAAGTTTTCATGTTACATGCAATATATGTTTAGGTAATATCTGGATTTGGTTAAAATTTTCTTTTTTTTTCTGTAAACAAGAAATTTTTGTTTTTGCACGTCTCAATTGAATAGGCACGCCCTTAGCTTCTAGAATATCGCTTGAGCCTCAGAAATCTTGTTCTTTTTATGTTTTTCGCTCTCAAAAACACTGCTTATACCCGATTCCACGGGAAATAGATCTTTCTTACAGTTGTTAACACTCCTAAAGCACCTAATCGTTACTGCAGGAGACATCCTAGCCATTATTATGCAATTGCTCTCACAATTTTGTCAAGAGATGTCTTGTTAATGCAGACATAGCCAGCTTACATTTTGAGACGAAGCTGAGATTATCAAATGTCAAAACAAGAGAGAAAAAGAGGTCACATACGTGCCTAAAAGAGCCTCCATGTCTTCTTCCTCTGCTTGAGACACAAGTTCCCTTTCAACAGTTACTTTCATTTCACGTTCTTCCACAACAGCACTGACAGGCCCATCTTGAAGATCAGTATGTTGTTTGGTAAATGTTGGAGTATTTTCCTACATTAGATTTATATAGATTAGAATTGCAAAACTCATCAAGCACCAAGTTCCATTTTAGTTCCTACTGGGCTGGGGATAAGGATCTATAGTCATATATCCTCTAAAGAAACATATAAAAGCAACTAGTTGTGAACAGATATGTATTTCAAATTAAAAAAGAAGTATGTGTTCCCTGTGGATGTAAGCAGTGTGTATTAGTATGTGTTCCCTGTGGATGTAAGCAGTGTGTATATGTATAGTATGTGTTCCCTGTGGATGAGCAGTGTTTTTTTTTTCCCGAATAAAGTATAAATACTATTAAACAAAAGGGGCATTAACTATCCCGTATAGAAGAAGTATACCAAAAAGTAGAAAACCTTACAGAAATACATGATTTTCTACGAATGCCACCCAATCATCTATACAAGCAGTGTGTATAAGTATGCTCTTCGAAGGGCCTTTTTTTTTTTGAAAAGTTATGCTCTTCGAAGGCTTTTCAGGATAGCCTCTTGGTTTTAATGCAACATGAGGTTCCTTTAATAATAGATGATTGGTGTCTCCTGCAGAAAACCATAGTTTTGTGTAGATTCTCTACTTTTTGTTATACGTATAACTTACACATGTGAGTGTTCTCATACTAATTTTTTTTTTAAAATGGTATACAGCTTGTATTTGGATGTTTTTCCACATTGATAAAATTATTGCTTTATCCACACAAAAAAAGACCATATCCTTGTTGAAGACAATCTAACTAAAGAAAAAAGGAAATGTAGGTAAACAATATAATTCTGATGACTATTTGCTTTATCATTGTATATGTTCCTGATAGTGTGTCCATCTTCAGCTAATAGAAAGTAAATGTGCATATTTAAAACGAGAACAGGAAAGATTGTGTACACTAAGCACATAGTTAGGAATTTTGTATTACATGCCTATCCTAAATCCAAAATAAGGAGATAACACTAATGGATAAAAACTTAAAAATTTGTAACTTTAGGGGGCACCGCACAAGTGGCACGATACCAGCCAAGGTGACATGATTTAGCAACCATTTAAACTTTACCAACCATTTTAATTTTGATAGGCATATTTGAGATCTCCCTTTAAAGATTCAGACAACATCTGATACACGAGAAGCAAGATTAGTAGTTTTACCATAATATGTTACTGGCAGCTTTACCAATATAGGTTACTGACCTCAGTAACAAGAGAGTGCACTTGCAAATTTACAAGATAACAGGAATGACAAACAGATAAAAATCATCTTGAATAAGAAACAGAATGAAGCAAGTCAACTTTCCAGAGATGGGGCCTACAGATGTGCTATTAAGATGTTCAAAGCAAGTTGCAGAACTATTATATGCACCTTTGCCCAAAGAGCCATCTCCACCACATCAATGCCAACAACCTTGGGGAGACGACCCAAAACATCTTTACAAATGTTTAGAATGCAAAGCAATACGCGGTTCCTACAACAATCAAGGAAAAAGTCCATCAGCAAAGGAAAAGGAATCATATTCGCATAAGAATTCAGATAGATATAAAATTTTGAAAACAAACCTATCATCAACATTACGCATTGTCCACTGAGATGGAGCAACACTTTGACTTCTGAGATTATCAAAGCCCTACATAAAAAAAAAAAAGTCCAAAATAAGTTCCAAATATCTTTATTATAGGAGTAAAGACAACATAGATCTTCAATGATATTACCAGCATAAATGTACACCCACTTGGATCATTAGTTACAACCTCCACCTTCGACAGATGCGTAAGCATGTATATTTTTGCAGGCTACATGCGCAAGCATAACACAATTGTCAGTGAAAACATGACATTTCGACCTGATTTGCTTTAAATGAAATCACTAGTCCAATATATTGATTTTGGGAGATCCAACTTGGTCTTTCCAATGTTTTAAAACGCGAAAGCACAAGACAAGGTGCTCAAACAATGTTCAGCAAGAAATTGCTCAACGTGCCAAGCAGCTACTTCTCAAAATTTCTTGAAAATTATTATATGTGATTACAGTAAAGAAAAGGGTGGGGGGAGGATTAAAACGAGGTGGAAGGGAAAATTCAGCAAATTATCTGCTTCAAATTAGAGCGACTGTTCTTAACAAGCGGGAGTTACCCAGTAACTTCGAAGGTAAAACAAGTAAGAGAACTGACAGCCTGAAAGCAAAGCATCAAGAGTAATGTTCAACCCTAGCTGCCTCCAAGCATCTTGATTGTGCTTCAGTTTCTACTTTAATAAGATTGGCTATATCTAGGACAATTCAGTAAATATAAATACTTCTAACCAGTTTGATATATCATTATAGCTTCATTGTGCACATTATAAAGGTTGAGTAAAGAAACTGCCATGTAAATTTTGTGGCTATACTATCAGCATAATGACAGATTCATTTTTTGTTCTTTTGATAACCCATAATGAAGTCAGAGGTTCATACTCACGTGGGTGGACAACTACACTACATTATCTGGTATCAGAAAAAAATTAGTAAAAGAGAATAATTCAGAAGTATTTACCTCAAGAACTCCACCAGTTGAATATTTTAACACATGAAGAAAAGCTTTAGTCCGTTGACCTTTTGCTTTTGCTGAACAAACCACGCATCATGATAGATTGAACAAACTGAATGACCAACTCTGATTGACATTTTAAAAAAGAGAAGGAAAAACTGAAAGTACATACAACCCCACTCCATTTTGTGAGGTAAACATTATCTGTTGAAATGGCACAATCATTAGAGGACTTCACTGACAATATTAAAGTCAACAATATTGGATGAAGGAAGAGCTTCTCTCTCAAAAATTTGACTGTTACTTGAGAAATTTGAAGATATGTATCAAAATAACCTCATCTTTCTTTTCTTTTCTTTTTTGATTAGGTAAATGTATTTCATTCATAAACAAACCTCTTACCCGAAAAGAGTAAATAAATAAATAAACGAAACTTCATTCTTAATTCCGTTAGTCGAATACTGATCATTTCCTTCAAATTGTTTAGAACGGCAGGGCAGAATGTGAAAGAGATACAATTCCTCCTTTCGTCCAACTCCTAAAGATATTTGGGGTCCCAATACTTCATTTTTTCATTTTTGGGCTTCCATTCCACTGATTGTTCCACTTTTTGCATCTGTCGCAATCAAATTTGGCGTAAGCCCCCCCCCCCCTCTCTTTTGGTCAATGTGGTACCTACCAACCAGTACTCTGGCCCATAGTAAACTTCAACTTAATAAGAACTCATTTCTCCCTCCCATAGTAAACTTCAACTTAATAAGAACTCATTTCTCCCTCAACCCTTCTTTTTTTTTCCTTTCATAAGGGTGGTGTTCGGGCCAGCTTGTGCACCTCGACTATTCCACTGCAACCTGCTACCTCCCGCTCATTCCTCCCTCAACCATAACAATTCCAAACAAATACACCATTGAGGTTTTCAGCTCACAACTCAAATCACCACCACCATACCTTACACTACTTACCAGACAACTAAATAAACTCTACAATAGCAATTATACAAAGCATCTTTCGGTTAAAAGGGAGAATTCCATCGTGGAAAATACGACAACCTAAGTGACAAACAACATAAAGGATGCCGCAAATTTCATTTTTATATCCATGGACGTATTGGAAATCAAATGCGAACCCTAGAAGGCTCCATAAGAATACAGAACCATGGAAAATGGCCAGCTCCTATGTAACAGACTAACAGTCGCATTCAAGCAACTTGCACTAAGTCAACAGCCTGTACAAGTTCATATTGGCATCTTTAGTTGTGCTTACTCAAGCAGAGTGATCTTTGTTACTCATAAATGACGCTTTGTACTCAGATTTTGCTCAATCTTTTCGGCAATACAAATTAGTATAACTGTAGTTAGTCTTTTCTTTCTCTTTTCTCTTTTTGATACGGAAAACCCACCCTCCTAAATCCTGCAACCCATAAGCCAAATAGTTGCCTAATCTGCGACCTCATGGTTACTCTTCACCTTCCTCTAAAACGGTTAGCCAACACTGAAACATCCAGCTTCCCTAAGCTAGCTAAGGCCTCTGATATCTCATCCTCGAGCAGTACCTAACAAATCTTCTCTATATAGTTCCAATTTTACAAGATATCCCTAAAGAGACCTGAGCTAGCTAAGGTCTTATTGAGCTCATTTCTAGATCTTGAAGCAACTCAACAAACTTGATTTCATCAAATTGAAATAGATCACAAGTAAAACAAGAGAATCACCCAGCTTTACTTTACATAAATCAACCGAGTAAGTTTTCCATATCCATTCCGTTCCAATTCTAACAAATTTGATTATACTAAATAATCTGTCTATATAAAACTAAATTTTAACTAAATCTAGCTAATTGAAACAGATCACGCAGTAATACAAGTAAAGACAACAGAATCACCTAGCTTTACTTTACATATATCAAACATAAATCAACCGAGTAAGTTTTCCATATCCATTCCGTTCAATTCTAACACATTTCATTATTACTAAATAACTGTCAATTTGAAACTAGAAGTAAACTAAATCTGGACAAATAACATAGATATACGCACTGGAAATGGCGATAACTCTAGGTATAGCAGTAATACAAGTATAAACAACAGAATCATCCAGTTTTACTTTACATATATCAACCGAGTAAGTCTCCATATCCATTCCGTTCAATTCTAACACATTTTATTATTACTAAATAAACTGTCTATATAAAACTAGAAGTTAACTAAATCCCGCGAATTGAAACAGATCATGCAGTAATGCAAGTAAAAACAACAGAATCACTGAGCTTTACTTTTCATAAATCAACCGATTGAGTTTCCACATCCAGTCCGTTCAACTCTTAACACATTTTCATTATTATTACTAAATAAACTGTCTATTTAAACTTAGAAATTAACTAAATCTGAACAAATGATGTAGATTACGTACTGGAAATGGCGATAACTCTACGTTTAGCGGTGCGACTACAACCTAATTTGAGCTCATTTTTAGCTCTTGAAGCGACTCAACAAACTCGAATTCATCAAATTGAAACAGATCACGTAGTAAAACAAGTATAAACAACAGAATCATCCAGTTTTACTATACATAAATCAACCGACTAAGTTTGCATATCCATTTCATTCAATCCTAACACGATTCATTATTTAAACTTAGAAGTTAACTAAATCTGAACAACTAGCGTAGATTACGTACTGGAAATGGCGATAACTCTGGGTTTAGCGATGTGACTGCGACCTAATTTTCCGGTTTTTGCCCAGATCCCGCGGCTTTTAGCGACTCTGATTGACATGACGATCTTCTGTTTAGTGCTTTCTAAGGCCACCTCACAAGCTCTCCTCAACTCTTCGTCATCGGCACTCGATTTAGCCATTTTTGTTCTTCTCTACCAAGGAGAGGACAAAGTCCCTGTATTTTAGTTAACAGTTTAGAAAATGTAATAGTCCAACCTTTTCTTCTTCTTTTTTTTTTTATTACGGGGAAAAAGGGTTGAGTCAAAGTTAAACGGATTAAAATTTATTTATTTCCTGTTTTAAGATTTTTGTGCACCAATAAATACATTTTTGTAGTCTTAAGTATACAAATAGTTGTCTAATTTTTTCTATATCTCTTCTTGAATGTATCACTTTTAGCACTCGTTAATGGAAATAATAATGGTAAATCTAAAAAATGACATTATTTTTTATAAATTATTTACCATTTTTTATATCTGAAATTGAATGGACTATTTTAGTATCAGAGGGACAAATTAGGTAAAACTTAGGGTGTGTTTGGTAGGAAGGAAAATATCTTTTTAGAAAATGTTTTTTTGGAAATTAGTAAATGTTTTACTTATTTTTTAGTGTTCGGTAAGTAAGAAAAAAAATATTATCCAAGAGAATTTATATGTAATCTAGAAAAATATTATGGGGGTGGGATAGGGTGGAGAGTGGGGGTTCGGGGTTGTGGAGGGTGGGATAGTCAAGTGGTGTGAGTTGGGGCGTTCGGTGGGTGGAGAGGAGACAGTGAACTTAGAATGTCACTTATGAAACTTGTTTTCCCTACTTCCATTATAAAAGTCATTTTTCTCATTTTTAAGGAACTTATTTTCCTACAAAAAATATTTTTCAAAAATTTGACGAATCAAATATTATAAAATAAAATAAAAAATTTGAAAAACATTTTACTCCATACCAAACACACCCTTAGACAGGTTAAAAGATGTATAATCATGAATATAAATTACTTATTGTGCAGCATATCCAAAATTGCTTTTATCAAAATGACTTCGGATATGAGTTGGGCACCTGATACAAAAGAAATCTATTTATTTTTTAATATCTAACTTTATAATCAGGATAATAAGAAACTATTTATTATATCATAAACTGAAATTATAGCATACATATCTTAAGATAATAGTTTGTTGGAGTGTATTTTATAATTAAAATTAATTATTCATCTTTCATATTTGTTAGTAGCTATAAAAGCTAGAAGATGATCATAACTCACACTCTTCCACTACTCCATGATGTAGAATGTGGTTATTACTCTCATTAATCACATTTTCATATTCTTACTCACTTAACTATCCACTACTCTCTATATTTCATATATGAATAATTCTACACCTATAAATAGAGGTGTTTCTTTCATGAGTTGATATGAAAAAAGATTGCATTGTGTACGAGAGATGTGAAAAATATTGTGGTGTATAGTAAGGTTGGAGAAGTCAAAAAGAGAGTTGAGAGAAACAAAATATTCTAAGTCTCCAACTTAGTTACTACATAAGAGAGTAATTTTATATTGAAGGAAAGTGTTATTATTGGTGGAGCTTGAACTCTTCAACTAGTCCAGAGTTGTTTGAGTCACACAACATTGTCGGGTTGTTGTTGTTAAACAGAGCAATATACATGTGATATACACTGAATATACAGCAGTGTATATCACATGTATATCACAGAATTGGGCCTCGCAAGAGGCTCTCACGGCCAGACCAAGAATTGGGCCTCGCAAGAGGCTCTCACGGCCAGACCAAGAATTGGGCCTCTCGGCCTCTCGGCCAGTGTCCTCCCTCGGCCAGATTTATATATGGTATATATTTGTAGTATATTGTAATAACAAGGATACCTTAATTAGTGTTATACACCTACCATAATTGTATAGTTAGAATTATGGTAGAATAAGGATTTAGATGTAGAATAGGAAAAGGATGTGTAGTATTATGGAAAGATGTAACTTGTATATATACCTATTCTATCAATGAAAATAATCAAGGGGATTATTTCATTCATGGTATCAAGAGACTAGGTCTAAACCAAAAGTTTTCTTCTCTCAAACTTTTGCCTCTTTGGCCGAGAACCCCCCCCCCCCCTCCCTCGGGTTTTTCTCTCCAAATATCTCGTCTTCCACTCTCAAAAACCTCTCTTAAATTTATCCTCCTTCTTTGTTCTTTCAAATATGTCTAAGAACAATTTTCACCCTGCCCTCACGGTTTCCAATATCAAGCTCAGTGTCCCTATTGTCCTTGAGATGGAAAACGTTCAATATGCAACGTGGGCGGAGTTGTTTAAAATTCACGCTATCTCTTATCAAGTTCTTCATCACATAATTCCTCCCGCTAGACCCTTCCCCGCGGAGGATCCCGAGGTGTGGATTACACTTGATGCTACCGTTCTTCGGTGGATATACGCCACTATTTCGGTGGACCTTCTACGACGATTATGGAGCCCGATACCACGGCTATGGCCGCATGGAATAGATTGCGTGACATATTCCAAGACAACCAACATTCCCGTATCGTCACACTCGAGCGAGAATTCTATCTCGTTCGAATGGACGTATTTCCGAACGTTTCGCATATTGCAAGAAACTAAAGGAATTGGCGGATCAACTCCGTAATGTTGGCGCACCGGTGACAAATAATCGTCTAGTTCTACGAGTTGGTTGCCGGGCTTTCGGAGGCCTATAATGGTGTTGGAACTCTCCTTCGCCAAAGCAACCCTCTTCCCGACTTTCATCAAGGCCGCTCCATGTGCGACGTTGGAAGAAGCCGGTTTGGCTAAAAAGGCGGCTACCGGAGCAAGCCCGCTTGTCATGGTGGCATCCTCTCCTAGTTCTTCGGGTTTTGTTAATAATTCGGGCCAAAACCATAATAATGGTGGCGGCAAGAATAATCGCAAAAATAACAGAAATCGCGGGGGCAAACGAGGTGGTTCTGGTGGCAGTTTCGGTGAGCAACAAGCAGGCGGTGGGTCCCATTCGGGGTACGGTGGGCCACCACCACCGTGGGCCCGGCGGTGGGGCCGATGGCGGTGGCACCCGCACCCTCCAAATAGCTTTCTACCACCGGCCGGGGGGGCGGCCGGTCCCAACGAGCCCAATACCCAGCATTGGCGGCCCACTGGCCAGTGGCCCAGCAACGGCCCCCACAGCGGTAACATCCCAGTTCCAGCACGACCAGGAGTCCTTGGGCCCCATCCTCCGCAAGCCCATCATGCAGCAGGCCCCACTCAGATCGATATCGAGGCCGCGATGCACATGTTGGGATTAACTCAACCGACCCAAATTGGTACATGGACACCGGGGCCACTACTCACATGACTTCCGAATCAGGTACTCTCTCATCTTATTACAATTTGAGCACCCCTAGGGGAATAATTGTTGGTAATGGCAGTTCAATTCCAATTCTAGGGTATGGTCAGAAAACGTTGTGTCCTCCCAATCCACCACTTCTCTTGAAAAATACTTTACATGCTCCTAAATTGATTAAAAATTTAGTGTACATGTCCGAAAATTCACAAATGACAATTACATTTTGTTGAATTTGATCCTTTCGGTTTCTCTGTGAAGGATTTCAAGACGGGGAGTCATCTCATGAGGTGTGATAGTAGGGGGGTCTATATCCTATCATGCCCGGTTTCGGTCCATCGAGTCCGGCCTTGCCATCGCCTTTTGCGGCCATCTCTCCTTCCATGTGGCATGCTCGTTTGGGTCATCCCAGATCTTCTATTTTATCGGTTTTAGATAAAAATAGCTTTATTTCTTGTAAGGGTACGAGTCGTACTCCAATTTATCGTCTTGTTCATTAGGAAAAATTGTTAAGTTGCCATTTGTAGACTCCAATTCTCATACTTCTATGCCATTTGACATTATTCATAGCGACTTATGGACATCTCATGTTCTTAGTTCAATGGGTCATCGATATTATGTTCTCTTCTTAGATGATTATTCTAGATTTTTGTGGACGTTTCCAATTGCGAATAAATCACAAGTGTTTTCCGTCTTCATAAAATTTAGAGCGTTCATTCGTACTCAATTCGAAAGAGAAATAAAAAATATTCAATGTGATAATGGGAAGGAGTATGACAATAAGGAGTTTCGAGAATTTTGTGCTACTCATGGGATAAATTTTCGGTTTTCCCCCGTCCTCATACATCTTCACAAAATGGGAAAGCCGAACGCAAAATTCGTTCCATAAATAACATTGTCCGAACTCTCCTAATCCATGCCTCCATACCTCCGTATTTTTGGCATCATGCTCTACAAATGGCCACTTACCTTCTTAACATAATTCCGTCTAAAGGTCTGACATATTCTTCCCCTCTCAAAATCTTATATAATAAAAACCCGTCTTATTCTCATCTTCGGATTTTTGGGTGCTTGTGTTATCCGTTATTCCCATCCACCACAATTAACAAACTTCGTGCTCGGTCTACTCCGTGTGTATTTTTGGGTTATCCGTCGAATCATCGTGGTTATAAGTGTTTTGATTTATCCTCCAAGAAAATTATTATAAATCGTCATGTCATTTTTGATGAAACCCAATTCCCTTTTACGAAAGTTCATACTCCCGAGCCTAAGTCGTATAATTTTTTGGATGACCAAATATCCCCGTATATTATTCGGAATTTTTCGGACAACTCCGTACCCAAAATTCTCCAAATAAGGCCCATCGCCTTGCCGGCCCAACAATCTGCCACACCCGGCTCTTCCAGCCATCGGAACAGGTTCCAAATCGGGCCGGTCCAGCCAAGGTCTGGAACGGTCCGTGAAGCCGAGTCCGGCCATTTCCGATTTGGGCCACGGAGCCCACCGCTGCCGGCGATCCGTCCCGAGCCCGGAAAATTCTCATAATTCCATTAATTCTTCCTCGAGTCATAGACCGGTCACTCATAGTCAGCGGGGTATTTTTACACCTAAAAGACACTTTAATTTACATACTGATGTCTCTAAATCCCCCTTGCCCCGCAATCCTGTGTCCGCATTAAATGACCCTAATTGGAAAATTGCTATGACTGATGAATATAATGCTCTTATTGATAATAAGACGTGGGAGTTGGTGCCCCATCCATATGGTACTAATATTATCAGGTCTATGTGGATTTTTGCTCATAAGGAGAATTCAGATGGGTCATTTGCTCGGCATAAGGAGCGACTTGTTGGTGATGGTAAGACTCAGCAGGTTGGTATTGATTGTGGTGAGACATTTAGTCCGGTGGTCAAACCGGCTACCATTCGCACCGTACTTAGCTTGGCTCTTTCAAAGACTTGGCCGATTCATCGCTTAGATGTCAAGAATGCTTTTCTACATGGAGATCTCAAGGAAACATCTATATGCATCAGCCGTTGGGTTTCGGGATCCCAACCGACCTCATCATGTCTCTGTTTGTTGAAGAAGTCATTATATGGGCTTAAGCGATCTCCACGTGCCTGGTATACACGATTTGCTGATTTTGTTTCGACTCCTTGGGTTCACACACAGCAGTCGACAATTCTTTGTTCATCTACCGCCGTGGTTCGTCATTGGCCTATATTCTTGTTATATGTGGATGATATCATCTTGACTGCCTCATCCGATGTTTTGCGCCGGTCTATCATGGCCATACTCAGTTCTGAATTTGCTATGAAGGACTTAGGGCCGTTGAGTTATTTTTTGGGGATTGCCGTCAAGCGTCATTCAGGTGGCTTGTTTCTGTCTCAACGGAAGTATGCTTCTGAGATCATCGAGAGGGCTGGGATGTCATCCTGTAAGTCCACTTCCACACCGGTTGATGCAAACCCAAAGCTGAGTGCCGCAGCAGGTGCACCATATGAGGACCCGACCCGCTATCGCAGCCTTGCGGGCCCTCCAAAGATCTTACCTTTACCGCACCGGATATTACATATGCGGTTCAGCGAGTGTGTTTATTCATGCATGATCCCGTGGGTTGAGCACATGAATGCAATCAAACGCATCATTCGGTATATTCAGGGGACACTGGACTATGGGTTGCACGTGTATCCTTCATCTACGTCCACACTTGTCTCTTACACGGATGCTGATTGGGGTGGTTGTCCCGACACCAGACGGTCGACTTCTGGCTACTGTATGTTCCTTGGCAACAACTTGGTCTCCTGGTCGGCAAAGCGTCAGGCAACTCTATCATGCTCAAGTGCTTGGCGAATATCGAGGGGTTGCGAATGTGGTCTCCGAATCATGTTGGCTACGTAATTTGCTTTTGGATCTTCATTGCAACCTTGGTCTATTGCGATAACATTAGTGCCATCTACCTCTCAGGTAACCCCGTTCAACACCAACGCATCAAGCATATCGAAATGGACATTCACTTTGTCCGGGAAAAGGTTGCAAAGGGTCAAGTTCGCGTATGTCATGTCCCGTCTCGTTATCAAATTGCGTACATCTTTACAAAGGGTCTACCAAATGGTTCTCTTTGAAGATTTTAGGGACGATCTCGGCGTTCGAAAACCGCCCGCTATGACCGAGGGTGTGTGTTAAACAGAGCAATATACATGTGATATACACCGAATATACGCGTGTATATCACATGTATATCACGTAATTGGGCCTCGCAAGAGGCCGTCACGGCCGTACCAAGAATTGGGCCTCTCGGCCTCTAGGCCGTGGGCCTCCCTCGGCGCATTTATATATGGTATATATTTGTAGTATATTGTAATAACAAGGATCCTTAATTAGAGGGATAAGTTATGGTAAAGTGTTAGAATAGGAAAAGGATGTGTAGTATTATGGAAAGATGTAACTTGTATATATACCTATTCTATCAATGAAAATAATCAAGGGGATTATTTCTTTCAGTTGTATCCTTGAGGGATAAGTCGAAAGTGTTCTTCTGGCTTTGAATCTCCTTAAAGAGAGTGAGATATCCGTGCCTCAACCTAAATATTTATTTATTCAATTTTGTTCATTTTATTATAAATTTCAACTGTAATAATGTGTGGTATATTCACCAATAATTTTAAGGAGATCTATTCTTGTTACAGTTTGAAAAATTGCGGATATCAAGATAGGAAATGTCAACATCATTCCACTTCGACGTCGCTGGATCTCTTTAAGAGATTGAAGGGCAAAATACTTTTTTCTACTTGCTAAACTCAAGCGGAGGAAAGATAAAAAACTTTTAACCTTATACCATAATGAATAAAGTGATATTACTTTTCAAGAGTAGAAGTTGTTATTTAAATTCTCAAAATAATTGGGGCTAAAAAAATGAGAAAAATATTTATCATGAAAAGTGATTTATGCATCTTTAAGTTTGTTTTATAAAGTCTGGCAAGTGCATGTATTAATCTTGAAAAATTCACATGTTATTTCTACCTCAATGGTTGAATATTTGTTGATCTTTCACTCTAACTAAAAATATGTATAGCATTCATTTTGACGTGAGAAATTTGAGTGAGTCAAATTTCATTCTTGAAATGAAAAATATAAAAAAACATGTGATAAAACTTTTCTTAACCAGTATATGAGAAAATTGCGAAGTACAATTTTGTGGATTGTACTAGTGTTACAACTCCTTTTTGGTTGAGATACGTGAAAATGGTGTGATAAAGAAAAGGAGTATGCTAGACTAATAAAAAATATGAGATGTGGCAGATTGCACTTTGGATTTATACTGTGTATGCAGTAAGTACTTAACCGGTACAAGCAAGCTAGGTATATATTTATTTGGTCCAAAACTTTTATGGCTTGAGTCGTGAAATAATTTCATGCTATACTCAAAGGTTTTTTTTATGCAGATGAGAACACTTATTGGAGATAAAAAAAATATTATTATTACAGACTCTATCATGGAGGCTGAATTTATTATTTTAACTTCGACTAGTGAAAAAGTGAATTGGTTTAGAAATTTATCAAACATTTTATTTTGAGAAATCAATTCCTCTAATTTTGAAAGCACCATTATTATTGGTAGAGTACAAAATCGTTATTACAACAGTAAATTGAGACTCATAATGAGAAAATACTACACAGTGAGATCACTTGTGAAAAATGGTATACCCTAAATATTGATGGTGTTAAATCTTGTGATTATATTGCAAATTCAAATATTAAGGCCTTTGCATGAGAAAGGGTCTGGAGTACATCGAGGGGATGGACTTGTCACGCCCCGACTTTACTCAAGTCTTCTCTTAAGGCGTGATGACACCTGGGCAACTATCATTTCCCAGGCGTACCATTAACTTCTTTTCTTCCTAAATTAAACATGTATCTAGGTGCGGAAATAATATATAGAATAAGAAATTCGAAGTTTAAAAGGAAACAATCTCATGTGGGGCATTCTCCGAGATAATGAAACTTGGTTCTTCGACCTACTTAACCAAGAGTGACACTCACCAATCCGAAGCAATGGATTTGGTGGAACAATGAGGCTACGGGACGATCGCTAGCCCTGTTGCGGAGCTTTCCCTCTTTCATGTTTTTCTGAAACATGTTAAATAAAAGAGTCACATCTACCATCCGGGGCTGAGTGAGAACCTCGCCTTACAATTCAAAGTAACCTCGCAATGTTCTAAGTACAATCTTACTATAAACATAATAAACACGTTATAAAACTATATTACAACACTTTCAATGTACAAGTCAATAATAATTATTCACACACAAAATCTTTTCCCAACTCACCCTAGGGAAATACTTAGTTTAACCAGTACACCTTCACGAAAGGAATTGCGGGACGCGTAATCCGATCCCATAGATTATATTATATATTTGTTGCGGTACGTGCAACCCGATCCAATATATATGTATTTGTTGCGGTACGCGCAATTCGATCAAATATTTTATATATATGTTGCGGAACGCGCAACCCGATCCAATATATTTATATGTATATATACTGCATGAGTGATGCTAAGACCACTTATGAATCTATCGGGGTGATGTAAGATCGTTGTACCTCCGATTAACCTTACTGGAAAGAAGCTTTCAATGTCAATGACGATCAACTCATACATGATTAACATACTGGGAACATAAGATCACGAAGTCATGCATATCATAATAATAGACTTCCATACTTAGTCATATTTCCAACAAATTCAAATAATAATTCTTTCTTTCAACTTTTTGCCTTTCTCGCTTGCAAGGGTTATAACTCTCGAACCGTAACCCCAAATAAGGTGTTTCTGGTGCCAACTCGAAATTAACACGGGACCTATCACTATATCAAGTTTTCTCTGAAAACTTAATGTAACTAGTACAAACTCACGAAAGAAACAACCCTATGAAAACTATCTCGCCAGTTTTTTTTTTTAAAAAAAGGAAATAATATTAAAACAGTTATAACTTTTTACCCATAAGTCATACCAATCTCCGTAAGGTCTCAAACTGTCAAGAACAGAGAAAACTAGAACTTTTATTTAGCACAAACCTTCGTATTCATTACCTATTTGTACATTTTTTCGTTATATGTTATGCCCCTCTGGATTTCAATCGATCTGAGACAGAAACTTTAAACATCGATAACTCTCAAACCGTATATCAGTTTTGGCCCCATTTGGTCTCAATATGACCGTGAAAGAGATATGTACAATCATGGAAAATTTCGTCCCATTATAACAAGGGTAACTTAGTGAAAACAATCCACAATTACATGACGCAAACTTGTTCCAAGATAATACTTATATCAAATAAGTCATCACAAGTTATTATAGAAAATTTTAAGTTATATGGAGGCATCATCGTAGAAAAATATTAAATATTCAATTTCAGTTCTTGACATAAATTAATCAAAAGAGACAACTACTAAGAGTGTAAACGGCAACTACAGAAAAATCCACAAGTCAACATATCCAAACAACGTATGAATCATAAATGTTGTCTCTTGTGGCCATCAATAATATTTCGTACTTGTAAATTCTGTAGTTCAATATTTACAAATATTGGATAGCTATTAACATGCATATTATTTTTAACATTCAATGTAACTCAAAACAAAAGGATTTTACTAAGAATTTGTGAGTGAAAAACTCACATTTATTTCTTCGAAATCTTTTCCGACCTCTTCAAGATCTTTTGCGAAGGTTAATTCACAAATAAAAATGGCTATGATCTATTGCGTATTAAATTCACTGAAAGCAGCAGCAAGCGTCGTCACCGAAACTCAACAGGAACCAGAACTCAAACTCGCAATTTCTCAAACTCTTTTGCTAAAACTACTTTTTTTTCTTCCAGATTGCTTTTGCTTTCTATGTTTTGTCCCCTTTTGTTGTGTTTTATATAAAAGTGTATGTGTGTGTTGTGTCGTGTGTGTGTTGTGTTTGTAACTGAGTGCAAGTGTGCCCATGATAAATGGGACGTGAGGGAGTAAAATGGGGAATGTAAGAGTTCAGGTGAGTGAAATTAGGGGACTAGTTTTGGGTTATGTTATTATTATTATTTTTTATTCTCGGGACTTTACATGACTAAATTCCGAAAAATAATTTGAATCATATATGAGGAAACTCAACTTGGGGACTAGAGATCCTATAACCAGGTTCAATGGAAAAAATGAATCATATGATTTGTGAAGGTTGAGTCTAAAAGCTCTTAATGAAATTTTGTATCTCGTATGAGTGAGGTGTTAAAGTTACAGGAGCACCCTTGACAGAATTTCACCTATGTTAGTGTGGAGGTATAGACTGCTTCCTATAAGAATTGGGTTTGTTCCCAAAAACACTCATGAAAATTGGAATAGCACAAGGCCGTAATGTGCTGGCTAATAAAGCTTATGTCAACACCTTGATTATTATGTGTAAGCAGTGATACTTTATTTCTCCTAAGCAATCATAGTTCAATGCGGAGCACACTGCTAACTCTAGAGTAGAGATCGTTGTTTTATTAAGTGGAGGTTCAATGCAAAGCACACATTCATTATGCATAATAGTCTCCCTTCAACTAAATTGGTGAACTCTCTTATTTTAATATTAAAATAAGTGAGAATTGTTGGAGTATATTTTATTATTAAAATAAGTATTCATCTTTCATATTTGTTAGTAGTCATAAAAGCTAGAAGATGGCCATAACTCTCACTCTCCCACTACTCCATGATGTAGAATGTGGTTATTACTCTTATTAGCCACATTTTCATATTCTTCCTCACTTATCTATCCACTACTCTCTATATTTACTATATGGATGATTTCTACACCTATATATAGAAGTGTTTCTTTCATGAGTTGATATGGAAAAAAGATTGTACTGTGTATGAGAGATGTAAAAAATATTATGGTGTATAGTGAGGTCGGAGAAGTCAAAAAGAGAGTTGAGAGAAAGAAAATATTCTAAGTCTCCAACTTAGTTATTACAAAAGAGAGTAATTTTATGTTGAATGAAGATGTTCTTATTAGTGGAGCTTTGAACTCTTCAATTAGTCCGTAGTTGTTTGAGTCACATGACATTGTCGGGCTGTTGTATCCTGGAGGGGACAAGTCGAGAGTGTTACTACTGGACCGGTGAAGTTTATGCCGCAATGAGCTTGAGTCTCCTTAAAGAGAGTGAGATATCCGCGCCTCAATCTGAATATTTATTTATTTAATTTTGTTCATTTTATTGTAAATTTCAACTGTAATAATTTGTGATATATTCACCAACATAATTTAATCTTTTCTTCTTTAAAAAATCTTTTTTTATGTTGTTAGACTTATTAAATTTCTTGCTTTTGTACGTGTAATAAAATGTGTCAAATGTTGGAATTGAATGAATGTGTGTCGTGATCTAATTGTATCAAGAATTTTCAACAATGTTTTTAGGGACTCTATTCTCCCCTTTTGAATAAGTAAGATTGTTGTTTTGGTCAAAACATATTAGAAAAAAAAATAGTTTAAGGAATGGGTCATATATATGTGCTTTCGTATTTATTTAATTTTTTAGTCTCTAATTATACTATTTTCTTATTTGTTTGATTTTTAGTCTCTAATGATAAGTTTAGTTGTTAGCAATAAAGTAAGATTTTACATATTTTATTTTTAAAACATTCTTTCTTCAAATTTATTGCATAGCTCTCCTATGAATTTATTAGGATTCGTAATGTAGCCCTAGTCAATCGACTCACCCCTTTATTATGAGTTTACTTATATAACATCTCATTTTATTAGTCACATTCATTTTGTGCAATAGTTTTGCATTTAAAAGACATATTTTAAAAAGTATTTTAGTTTTCCTTTGTTAATCTTAATGTTATTTATTCTCTTCATTGTAACGTGGAGGCTTAAATATGTGGAGATTCTATCTATTCTTTTTGTTATTTTATGGGGTCGTGTTTATATATGGTGTGGTTGTTATAAGTTTGTATTCAATTGTTCATTCAAAAGAGTATCCATCCATCTATTTCGTTTTCTCTAGTTTCTCATGAATTAGAGCAAAACGATCCTTATTTTTCAGACTTATGAAAAGTGATCTTGACATAAAAATAAAAAAAAATCAGTTTTGTACCCGAATGAAAAAAAATAAAATGTCCAGATCCAAAATGTTTGTCACCTTTTGATTCTCAAAAAACAAAAGTGAACTCATACATAATTATGTAAGTCATGAAATGTTCGCTCGAACCTAGTCAACAACTTATTGTTGAATCTTCATTTGTTTATTTTTGTTCAATGGTTATTTAAAAAAAAGTTAAAAGAATATAAGGAAGTCCACTGAAGTCGTGTTTTTCGATTATCCCGATCATTTGGTTATCACTAGTATTGTGACTTCTAATGACAACATATAGTTATGTGACTTTGATGTAAAAATTCTATAATTGCATAACCATTTGTGAAAGTTACTCGACGAAATTATCTGAACTACAAAATTACCACACCTCAATACCAAGCAAGTTGAAATTGGAACAACGCGTTGTCCATGTTGCTACTACTTATTAGATGTTGTGCATACTCACAATTGTATGTTACTGCGGAGAGAGTGATGAAGCAAAGAGAGCCAGAACACTACACTTCTTAACAGCTGTTGCATATATGAAGCCTCACAAAAGTGACCAAATCCAAATGCTAAAATTTTCTAAATTGCTCAATGCTGCATGGATATATCAAGTTTGGACCATTTGGTCACATTATTCTCCAGTCAGTTATTAGTATATGTGGACAAATGAAAGCCAAAGGCGGATCCACCTTCTAGCATGGGTGCACGCGCACACATTGTCTTCAACTCGAACTATGTATGGTTAAAAATCTAGACTAAATTCATATCTAGTGTTAAAAAGAATAGTGGATGCATTAGTTCTTATTAGCAAAAAAATATAGATCCTCTCATGAGAAAAGCAGCGTGCATCCTTTTCCTGCCTCTGATTGAGAGTGCTCACATACCAAGTTCTGGTGGAACGTCAATTAGGAAGTTCCAATGCTTTAGCCACTCCCTTGGATCTATAATGAGCTATGGTATGAGTCGCATGCTGCAGAGGAACCAGCAAATCGTTGTCAATGCAATCGTACCTGCAAATAGTCAAATCCAGAGAATGAAGGCTCACTTGGTAAACACATTACCAATACAAAGATCAGTTTGTTTTTACAGGATTTAAGCAAGAGTCGCTGTTTTTTCCAACTGCATTTTAGGGGTTAACTACAAAGACTTCCCGGAAGACTGCTAAAAACAACATTTGCCTCTCTTGTGATTCAGTAACAAACATATTTTCTACTTGAATTGATTGACTTGCGATTAAATTATTATTTTGTTTCAAATGGCACATATTTGAAATAATCAGACCATATTTGTAAAAAAATATTTAATTAGTTCTCTGCTTAACTACTGTAATACAAGACCTTAGGAAAACATAAACAACCTCCGCAGCTTATGTTTTTAATGAAATTTATGTTCTTCAGATATTTCAAAATATCAATAGCCAAAGGGCATTTTGGTTGATTCCGTTAGAAAAAATAATGAGTTTAGTTACAAGGGTTTCATAATAGTGAAAAACCCATGAAATTTAAGTGTTATGGAGAGGAGGACCTTCTTTGTAACTGCCACAAGTGTGACCTTGAATGCTACTCCATGTGTGTTGCAAACCAGTAGCTCCACCACACAACCAACTACAAAGTCTAAAAGGAAATTTGCATGCATCTATATATATATATATATATATATATGTAACATCCCGTACTTTCGGGTTACGGTTTGAACCGCTAGGCATATGGAAAATCGCTAGGTGTGTGTAAATAAACCCGAGCATTGGGGAAAATTTGGATCATATTTACGTATGCTAATAAAGAGATTAGTATATAAAATGATTAAACCCCGAAATAATTTTGGACGTAACAAGTGTGACGACGGGGAGCGAAAATAAATTTAGTGCGTGCACAAAGGAGTTATGGACTAATGTCATATTACAAATTATGACATTAAATATATAAAAGTCTTATAAGTCATTAAGATTTAAGTGGATTGAGATCAAGAAATCAACTATTTGGATAATTAGTTAAATGTTGAATTGTAGTGGAAGATAAAAGAATTTATTAAAGTTTTAATTGGATATATATTAAGGGACATCATGTCCAGGTGGCATTGTAGAGAAAAATAGCTAGTGACTAATAATCATATAAGTTGGTGTTGTTAATATTTATGGATGAGTGTCATTTGATCTTTGGGATGAGTTACATGTGTAAAGCAAAGAGGAAGAGGTGGCAATGTAATCTTTGGAATTACTTTGATGGGAATTTACAAATTGAAAATGGGCAGCCACTGGTTTCACGAGAAATAGCAACAATATGCAGCATACCTCTTTATAAATTATATCCAGCAACTTTTATATACCTAGCAGTATAATATATAAGTACATCACCCTTAACAAATAGAAAACAGCTATTAGGAAATGAATGATTGCAATTGCTACTTCTTTCCCACAAATAAACTTTTCCTTTCCCTTTTACCTTAAAAGAAATCGTACAAGTACAGTGGCAAACATGTTTTGCCCTGTCCGATTCAATTAAGTGCAGCAATATTTTTTTCGCTCTCGTGCTCTTTCTAATATCAAGGTATGTTAAGATAAATTATTTTTTTCTTTTGGCATATTTCATGTAACGAAATATAACCATGATATTGCTCCATAATTTATTCTACTCCTAGTAGTTAAGAATATTCATATTATTGATTCCTATGTTAAAAGCATGTCTAAATATATTCCTAAGTCCTTATTAAGGCATACAGAAAAGATGTTAATATTTACGGCGTTAACCGAAGGTACAAGAAAATTATGGCATTTAGGATATTTTATTGTGAATCATGCATTTTCATTTGCATTGCATTCATATTTTACCCAAGACCGTATATTGGGGACGGAAAACGGAAAACGCAGACCACCTGATCAGCTGGGATATGATAATGATAAAGCATGTATGGCTTAATGAAGGAAGATGCCTGATTAAGGGCCAATATATATATATATGATGTGGGGAGGAAGATGTCCTTGTGTGGCCAGTATATATGTATCTACCGCATTATGCATGACATATAGACATACTATGCCCACAGAGGCTGACATGAAATGATGCCCACAGAGGTTGTTATGGTAAGGAAGATGCCCAATGGGGCCAATGTATATGTACACCGCATTGTGCATGATATTTAGGCATATACACCGCATTGTCAGAGATACTTACTATTGGTCGGTTGTTTCTGTTTCAGTTGTTGTTATATCCCTGTTATACTATTATTCATGCCTGACATACTCAGTACATCAGTCGTACTGATGTCCCGTTTGTCGGGGGACGCTGCGTTTCATGCCCGCAGGTTCACATAGGTTAGGTGACGGTTCACGTTAGTTGATTGCGCATCCAACGGATTTTTGGAGCACTCTCCTTGTTCGGAGTGTTGGTCTAATTTTGGTACGGTACATTTTTGCTAGTATATAGGGGTATGGCGGGGTCCTGTCCCGACCTTTGATGTTGCTACTCTTAGAGGCTTGTAGACAGGTATCATGTGTGTAGTTGTTATGTATGGCCTTGTGGGCAGCCTCCTTGATGGCTATTAACAGCCATTACTTGGCTGTTTAATGCCATCCTAATGGCCATTAACAGCCATGTTTTGGGCAGTTGTTTAGCCCCTCCTCCATGCTATATATTGAGCCTCCTTTGACTCAATTCAGTCACGGAAAAACACTGCAAAAAAAAAAGACACAGAAAAATAGTACATTCGTGACTGAAAAATAGCACAAAACAGTGATCAAATTCTGCTTGAAAAACATTGAGTAAACACCCTCATATACACAAGATATACACTACAGAGACACACTCTCTTCCTATTCCATATCTTCAGCAAGTCGATTCATATTTATTTTCTTCGCCAGGCTCAACCTATTGGCTTTGTAGCGTTGAGATTAAAGTGTTGTTTTATCTTGGGAGACTATTGCCCGCTAACGTAAAAGCATATATACGGGACAATCTTGTCTTAAGGACAGAGGGAAATCACTTGACTCAACACACAACGTTGTAACCATACAGATTTAGTTGTTTCTTCATTTCAGGTTATCAAGATTCAAGACACAACAAGCTTGCGGCAGTTTTGAAGATTGACCTATTTGTTCAACAATATTCAATTTCTGAATATTGAATATTTGTTTATCCTTTCGAATACTTGTAATTGTTATTTACTTTCCGTACTGCTTTATAAAGTACAATAGAGTACCAACAAGTTTCTACATCAGACATGAACAAGGTGAGTGCGCTTCTGATAAACAATTAAAACAGAACTGTACACCACATGCACATTCAACCTCATAGTATTTGTTGTCATCCTCGATAAGGATTAGGGCACCATTTAACCCTCTTGTTATCATCAATATATGACTTAACAGAAAACGATCAAATTTCTCTTCCAAAGTAGGATCTTTGTAGTGACGAGATCCCTAATCTTTCCTTCTTCATAGACTGCGTTGCAATTTTGGGCCATGCATGTTATTCGTTTACTCTTACCCTCATTATCTTTACAATGAAATGCTTTGTCCAACCTACATAAAACAATTGTAGGAAACTTTTAGCCTACATCATCGTCTGGTTGAGTGAATCTAGCACCGCAACGACCAATGCAATAGGTGAATCTAGCTCTTTTAACTTTTCAAGATGTGCAAGTATAATGAGTAAAGGGCTTTTTTTCATTTTTTTTTGTCGAAATTAATTACTGGCGCTAACCAAAATATACAAAACATATACAATGATTATGTATATTATATGTATATTTATATATACAATATATATATCATATGTATCTTTATACTAAAATATACAAAAACTAGAAAAAGTCAAGGTGGGACAAGAGGCTTAATGAGACATGTGGAAAAGGATCACAAAGCAAGGTATAACCAATACTTGGCTGAAAAAGCGGGTATGCAAATACCTTCTGAGTTGGAACAAGGTTCACATAGTGTCCCCGACCAAGTATAGGATCGAATTAACCCGATGACGGGGGAGTTATAGGTCCGAAATATGATAAACACAAAATTTAGCAAAATTAGTTGTTGTGGAGGGTTTGACCTTTTCATTTCCTTCCTCTCCTGGTTTTATTCATTACATTCGAGAAACATATAATCCTGTTTTTAACGGTTTTCCTAGATCAACTATTAGAAGATATGTTTTTAAATTTGCGCATGAATATCAACAATATTTACGTTATGCATTGTATCAATTTAAGGGCAAAGTGGTTATCACTTCTGACATAGGCCGTAGTACTAATGATAATGTTTATTTAAATGTTACATGTCATTGGATAGATCACAATTGGTATATGCAAAAATGTATTAGCATATAGATATATTGATGAAAGACACATTGGAATTTTTATTTTAAAAAATATTGATGAAATTAGTGAATATTATGGAATTACTGATAAAATTATGATTATTACCTTAGATAATGCTTCTTCTAATGATTATGCTGTAAACATTTTAAAAATTTGATGTACTCCATCTTTTTCGATATTTTTCATGTTAGATGTGCATGTCATATTTATTACTTAGTTGTAAATGATGGCCTAAAACTTTTAAAAAACATCCTTGATAAAGTACAATTTGCTATCAACTTTATTTTTAAAGTTAATAAAATACAAAGACACAAATAGTTTTAAAAAACATGTCATGATTGTGGATTAACTTATAGAAAATTTTCAGAAGAAGTTGCAACTAGGTGGAATTCTTTGTATGAACAATTAGTTATTGCTCACGAGTATAGAAAAGCTATAACTTTATTATTTAACGCCCATAAGCAAAATTCTTTGGATATGCTTGTAGATGATGATTGGATACAATTTTGGAACTAATTGTATTCTTAGGGAATTTTTTTCTAGCTACTAAGGAATTTTCTTATATTTATTATCATACTATTTCATTTATGTTATTTATATAGCTCTAATATTTTTGTTATTTAATGATTACATGAAAAAATCAACTTACGCTCAAGCTATTACAAAAATATTTGTAAAATTAAAAAATATTTTATTCCTATCCCACTATTTATTTTATTGGTGTTGTATTAAATCCTACTATTAAAGTAGACGATTGTAATGCCCTTATTGAAACGATTTATGAATGCATAGAAATACTTCCAACAGACCAACTGAAGAACCAACTAAAGAAAATGTTATCTCTAGCATACAAACATAATACAAAACTATGTATATGTATTACCAAGAGCAAAGTGCAAATAATCAACCGGTTTCTGTACCATCATCTTCTACTTCATTTCAACCTTATTAAAAACATGTGATTTCTGCTTCAAGTATTCAAGGCCTTCGAAATAGAATGTATAGTGGTTCAAGTGCTTCACAAATTAGCGAGTTTGATGTTTATGTTTTGCAGGGTTTTGTACCGTTCGAATCAATTGCTAATGAAAATGGACGTGAAGACTTGCTGAAATATTGGAGGGAGAATGATGACATTTTCGATTCTATCAAAAGATGGCCCGAGATGTGTTGAATATTCCAAGCGTCATCTATAGAGCGCTTTTTCTGCTGGAAGGTTTCAAATAGGAGAGCACATACACTCATTTGCGGGACACAATTTGGAGATTGCAGTTTTATTTAGAGATTGGATTAGAACGGAGCGTAGAAGGTGCGGCAACCAGAGATCAATGAAGAAGACGACTGCAATTACAACGAAATCTTATCCGAGGGAGCAGGAAGCAACGTTGAACAATTTGACCAACAAATTTCAATTCCAACAGAAGATCGTCAAGAAATTGTCAAAAAATAAGAAAAAGTATGGTTGCATATGTAATTTTTTAATGCCAATTTTACTATGTGATTTGCAATTTTTGAACTACGAAACAAAGTTGCAATTTTGAAATTGTATTACAAAAAAATTATATTTCTATTAAATAATATAAGAGGCAATTAGCCTTGGGTTAATTTTTTACTATCTTGTTCAATTATTTAAGTATTTAAATATTTATATTTTTAATTTTTTTAAAAAAAATCCCCCTTCCCGTAGCGTTCCGTCCCCCCAAATCACGTCCCCTCTGATAGCGGGATGTGAGACGGGACGGGACCACTTCCTGTCCCCCTAATCCCGGTCCCCGTCCCGCCTATCCCTCGACCCATCTCCCGTCCCCTCAAATCCCATCCCGTCCCGCTGGTCAACCCTACTTAGATCTTACTGTATTTTATTATACGTATGAATTTTGATTTGATTCAAAATGAAATTTTGAAATAATAATTTTACTTATATATTCTGTTAATCTCAAGTTGTACACACTACTTTGATTTAGGGCTGGCCAGTGGGCCGGGACAGCCCGACCCCGACCCGAGCCCGTTCCGAGCCCGCCCCGGTCCCGCCCCGACCCCGCCCAAAAAAAAAAAAAAATTTACGGGGGCGGGACTCGAACTCGGGACGGGACGATGTCTCGTCCCGCGAGACCCGAGCCCGCCCCAGGCCGCGAGACCCGAGCCCGCCCCGAGCCCGCCCGACCCCGACCCCGACCCCGCCCGCCCTTTGCAAAAATGGTCGTTGCACCAACGGCCATTTTAGATTATGGCCGTTAACGCCATTTTAGCCCCCCCCCCCCCCAACCCCTACCCCTTAATATTTATTTTTAACCCATAAGTTATTATATTTACACTTTAACCCAATTTTTCAACTATAAATAACTCATTTTCTCTTCATCTTTCTCACAAATCTTCCTACAATCTCTCTAATTTCTCAATATATCTCTCTACAATTCTACATTGTTTGCTAAATATTCAATTTTATTTATTCATTTGGGAATTGGTAGTGAAGTTGGCAACTAGCTTGAGGATCTTCCATCGAGCAAAGTTTCAATTTTCAACCTCTCGATTACACGTCGACGTTACGTCGGCGTTTGGTACATTCGTTCCTTCATTAAATTATTATTGTCTGTTTATTTAGTTTAGATCACTTAATTTTATTGTCTTTAATTATTTATTTATTATCATAATTAAAATGGAGGATTAAAAGGTATGTTTAAGGGTAAGGGTAAGGGTGCTTCTTCTAGTAGGGGCAACCAGGGGCAAGGGTACTTCTTCTAGTCATCTTATTCCTACACATGATGATTTTGTTGATACTCAACATTTTCCTACAATACCATTAGATTTAGACCAGAGCTATTTTCTGGAACTCAAGAAGACTTTAATTTAGACGATGATCTAGATGATATACCCACTAATGTTGATGACAACACACCCACTAGTGCACCTTCAACCGAAATACCTCCTATTCCCCCTAGTATGAGACGAGGTCCAAAAAACGACCATTAAAATCAGATGCATGGACATTTTTTGATAGGGACGTAGAGAATCAAGTAGCCATATGTAAAATTTGTAAAAATGTTTTAAAATTTAAAAGCTGGAAAAGGTCACGTGGGACGGGGGGTTTAATTAGACACGTAGTAAGTGCTCATCCGACTAGGTATGCCCAATACCGGGCTTCAAAACCGGGTGCGCAAACGCCGCTCCATCGGGACAAGGTTCACATACGTCTTCCCGGACCAAGTACGGGGTCAAATTAACCCTATGACGGGGGGAATTGTAGGCTCTAAATACAATAAACATAGAGATAGGGAAGCAATATCAAAATTAGTTGCTTTGTGGAGGGTTTGCCTTTTTCATTTCCTTCATCTCCCGGTTTTATTCATTACATTAGAGATATATATAATCCTGCTTTTAACGGTTTTCCTAGATCAACTGTTAAGAGAGATGTATTTAAATTCGCGCATGAATATCAACAATATTTACGTTTTTCATTATATCATTTTAATGGCAAAGTATCCATCACGTCGATATAGGTCGTAGTACTAACGGCCATGATTATTTAACTGTAACTTGTCATTGGATAGATTATAAATGGTCTATGCAAAAACGTATTTTAGCGTATAGATATATAGATGATAGGCACACTTTGGTACTTTTATTGCAGAAAAATATTTATCAAGTGTGCGATTATTACGGAATTACCGATAAAATTATGACTATTACATTAGATAACGCTTCTAGTAACAATTACGCAATTACAATTTTAAAAAATAGTTTAACTCCGTCTTTTCCGGACCATTTTCATATAAAATGCGCGTGCCATATATATAACTTAATTGTAAAGGATGGTCTATCACTTTTTGAAGACATTCTTAGTAAAATACAATTTGCTATAAACTTTATTTTTAAAAGTAATAAAGTACAACGTAGAAAAGAATATAAAAAAATTTGTCATGATTGTGGACTACCTTTTAGAAAAATTCCACAAGAAGTATCCACTAGGTGGAATTCTTTATACGAGCAACTACTTGTTGCTTATGACTATAAATTACCTATAACTTTATTTTTTAACTCTCATAATAAAAAGCCAGCTGATATGATTTTAGATAGTGATTGGGAAAAAATTTCCGAACTTATTGTATTTTTAGAGAAATTTTTTCAAGCAACAAAAGAATTTTCCGGTATATATTATCCTACTATTTCAACTATGTTGTTTTATATAGCTCTAATATTTTTATTACTTAGTGAATATATGGAAAAACCAGCTTATAAGGCAGCTATTAAAAAATGTTTCTCAAAATAAAAAAATATTTTATTCCTATTCCCTCTATTTATATTATTGGTTCTGTATTAAATCCTACTATTAAAATAGACGGTACTAAATCACTAATTGAAACTATTTACGATTGTATAGAAGTATTACCACCTCCAAGTCCCAAAAATCTAAATCACCCACCACCTATTGAACAAACTAAAGAAGAAGTATTGTCTAGCGTAGAACACCAATGCAAAAATATATATAGATTTTATCAACAAGAAAATGCTAGTAACTTACCGGCTTCCATACCATCTTCTTCATCTTCAACACAACCTCACAAAAGACATGTTGTTTAAACGGCTAGTATTGAAAGCCTCGAAATAGAATGTGCGGCCGTACCTCTACTACTAACCAAATTAGCGAGTTGGATATTTTTGTTTTGCGGGGTTAAATACCGTATCAAGAAGTTATTAATGAAGATGGACATGAAGACTTGCTTGAAATCTTTGGAGGGGAATGAGAAGACCTTTCCGACACTTTCAATGATGGCTCGAGATGTTTTGAACATTCAAGCGTCGTCAAGCTGCGTACGAAAGCACTTTTTCTGCAGAGCAAATATCAAATAGGAGACCACAGACACTCATTAGCGGAGACGGCTTGGAAATTGCGGTATTATTCGAGAGATTGGATACGAGCGGAGCGGAGAAGGTGCGGTCAACCGGAGATCAACGAAGAAGATGATGAAAACTACAACGAAATCTTAACCGAAGGTAGTGGAAGCGACGTAGATCAATTTGACCAACAAATACCAATTCCAACCGAATAACCACATGAAATCATCAAGCAATTAGAACAGGTTTTTTTGAGAATGTAATTTTTTTAATTGTAATTTTATTATGTAATTCACTAATTTGTAACTTTTGGACAACACCACAAAGTTGCAATTTAGATTTTAGACAATTGTATTTGTATTACAAAAAAATCATATGTCTATTAAATAATATAAGAGGCACAAAAACAGCCTTGGGATGTTTTTATTACACTATCTTGTTTTGTTTATTGAGTTTTTTTTATACATATGTTATTTAAAAAAAAAAAAAAAAAAAAAACCCGCCATATCCCGACCCCGAGCCCGCCCCGACCCGGGCCCGACGGGATCGGGATCGGGACGGGACTTGCTCCAGTCCCGCCAGACCCGACCCCGACACCGCCAGACCCGGCCCGCCAGACCCGAGCCCGGCCCACTGGCCAGCCCTACTTTGATTTGTAACGTTTGAAAATGTTTGATATCATTTGATTCTTCTATTTCATTTTATATGATTCTTTCACTTTTAGTATATTTAATTTTTCTTAAGTGATGTAAAGGCTCATACATTAGTCTTTACTGCTAGCAAACTTTAACTTAAGATTAAAGCAGAACCGCATTCAAGATTTTGATAACCCGTTTGATCCATAGATCATCATCTTAAAGTAAAACATTAAAATGTATTTGAAGTGAAGCTTTTATTTCTTACTCACAAATTATCTTTCACAAACTTTTTGTAGAAGTGAATTTTGCTTCTGAACGCAACATCTTCACAATCTTTTTTCAACTTCAACTTGAATTTTTAATACTTTATTATTTCAACTTTAACTCAAATAATTATAAATTCGTCGATGTAAAAGAATTCAGAAAGTCATCACGCGTTAAGGAATTGGAAAGATTGGTTAGTGTGTATCGACATATTAAAACAAATACTCGTTCAATTTCTCTCATATGCTTGGTCGAAATTCCAATACGTAGCCACTTCATTATCAAAGAATTGCACGTGAGACTTTTGCTTTACACGGTTCCGTCCCAAGCTTCCGTCGTCAATCGACTTTAACATTAAATCACTATCTATGAATGTACTTCACCATGAAGTCTAAAAGCTTATGGGGGGTATTAATATTTTATTTATATTATATTATTAAATATACTAGTAATGAAATGGAGCTGTAGAGCAATACTAAGTTAATTTGTCTTTTTCTGACCTATGTTTATAGGTCATAATCAACTTCTCGTATTTGTGTCGAGTAGATTGCTTCCATTGCATACAATCATTTTCCTTATACTTCATGATGTACAATGCACCTACACCCAACTATCTTTTATGTAGTACCTCATCTCGATCAAAAATAGTGAATTAATTTTACTTTTGTTAACATTCTAAAGTAATTTAAGTGTTTAGTCGAATTCAGTGATAGCTGAACTATTCTAGAACTGAATTTACTTCTAGCCCTCCACTACAAGAACTTCATCGGCTACTAAGGCATCTTAGCCGAGTTATTAGTTAGAGGTACAACTGGGACCCACTCAGATGCAGACGCCTCAACGACCAAGTCAAAAGGGTTTTCGAACCCCTAGAAGCGGTAACAACCAACAATAGCTAAAAGAAATGGCCATTATCCGAGCAAGAGGAGTAGAGGGCGAGAAAATCGGCACCACCTCCCCCATAGTCGGCCATTGAACTTAGTGGGTTACTTGATGGCTGACATAGGGGCGGGGGGGTCACGTTGTACAATTTTTCTTTTTTTTATACTATAAATAAGATTCATTCTTTGTATATAACACACAATCAATCAAACAACTCAAATTTTATCTATCTTTCTATCCCTTTATCCTTTACTTTTACTGTACTAAGATGTATTCATGTTTCTTACCTCTTAGTTTACTCATACCGTCGTCCTAACGCTTTCTGGAGTAGTTGGGGAACCCATTATTGGAAATTAGAGTTCTGTTTTCAGCCCAAATCGCTTAAGTTAATGAATCAATTTGTCTCCCGATTTCATCAGCCGATACAATGGCAGATAGCAGAATTCGGGGCGAGAACAAATTTGGAACGCCCAGTGGGACCATAGGTGAATTAATTGCAAAGTTTGATTCTCCAGGTCAAGATCATTCTTGGCGTATGCACCTAAGGTCCGGTAAGAAAATGAACCTCGAGTCCAGTCCATATCCTAAACAAAATCCTCCTAGAAGGAACAACGAACCAGCATCCTCCTCGGGCATGCCTACATCGGTTTATACCCCTCTACTTCCTCCATTAACCCAAGTTGTAGAAGAATCTAGCTAATCTGAAGGTCCAACCATAATGACTACGTCTTTTATTAGACAACAGATCGATTTGGGCATCCACGACATTATGTACCAAGTTTCTAAATAGTTGGCTGACATTGTTAAGCCGATGGAAAATAATGAGGTTCAGCAAGCGAGGGAGATGGAAATCAACCGAATGCACCAATGAGAATGTTCGGCTAGTTCTGTCATCCCTCTGACGAGCGATGTTGTTCAGCATGAGACTGTGACTCCCGGTGTTGTTCCTCAGCCGCAAGTGCATTAGCTAGTGCCCACTCAGGCGCAACCGATAGCACACCTAGGAATATAAGCCCAATCGTCTGGCAACTAGCACACTGCATGGTCGCCGCCGAATCTTGGGGGGCAAAGTGTGTCACTTGACCAAACGAGTATGCAGTATGGGCATATCAACATGGCTCGGAGTCCAGTTCAAGCTCCAGGACATTTTGGATTACCGTATGTTATGCCGCACGTTTCTACGAACGGCTTTACGATGCAAGCGAAAAATGTTGGACAGCCGAATGGGCAGTCGATGGCCCCTAGCTATGACTTAGCTCGGCTATCTGGTGATGTTGTTTACAGTGGAATACCATTCCAGCAGTCATTGCCAGTACCCAATCCATACCTTTTAGAAAGCGTAAATTTTCTAAGAACGGCAGACGTCCGAGGAGAGCAGCCATGGAACACCGTTCCACCTTATCCTCAGGCTCCGTTAGCCGTTCCAGGAGCTCAGGTTGCAGGCTTTGGTGGCTATACCCAACAGCAGCCATGGGGCATTACCCCCACCTATTGGTAATGTCCAGCAGACCACCTACAACCTTTAAAACCATGTCCAATAAAGTACAGAATGGAAGCCGTCAATACAGAACGCCTACCAGCCAAATCCAGTCAAGAATCGGCAGGGGACATCACAACTGATAAACCCAAAAATTATTGCTAATACCATGCGTAGGTACTTCGGTATCCAACCGAAATCTTTGGACATGCCAGTTTACAAGAAGCCTTACCCCAATTGGGTAGATCGGATAGCACATTTGCCTAGGGGCTTCAAAACACAAGAGTTTGCCATTTTCTCAGGCGACGATGACAAATGCACTATCGAGCATATCAGTAGATTTACTGCCTAATGCAGCAAGGCTGTCCAGAATGAGTACCACAAGTTGCAGCTATTCCCTCTCTCTCTAACGGGAACATCTTTCATATGATACTCATTTTTTGCTGGGCTGACATGGAGGGTTGCTTCCATAATAGGTTCTATTGGCCCCACCTCAGGTTACTGTGGCTGATCTAACGAATCTCAAACAGCAAGTCGATGAATTGGCTGCCGATTTTATCGAGAGGTTTAGAAAGAAGGTTGGGAAATGCACCGTACACTTCCCCGAGTCAGAGTGTGCCTACATGATAATCAACAATATGCACCCTCAGTTAAATGAGAAGTTGGTGGGACAATCATGCTCTGACCTGAGCTAGTTAGCCGAAAAGGCAAGCCAAATAGAGCAATACATCCAGGAAAAGGAGCGGAGAAGAACCAGCCGAAATCGAGTCTCCTACTTAGTATCCATCATTAAAGAGGATGATTCAGGCTCAGAGTCAGGCGATTGCACGGCAGACCCGGTGCTTGAGATTGTTAGGGGTAAGGTTTACTTTTGCCCAGTCTTGAAAGCCGTAAAAGGCAATGAGACGAGTTCATCTGATGAGAGGGTCGGTTACTCATTTGACATCACGAAGGTAGATCAAATCTTTGATCATCTGTTCAAAAATAAGCAGATTTGGCTGCTTGATGGTCATAGAATTTCGTATGCCGAGGAACTCAAAGATAAGAAGTAATGTAAGTGGCATAATTCATACAGTCACTCTACTTCTAATTGTGTGGTCTTCAGAAAGGTGATCCAAACGGGCATCAAAGATGGGAGGTCTAAGCTAGCCGACAAAAGTATGGCTGAAATGTCCATTGATACTGACCCCTTTCCTGCGGTACCAATATCTATGGTATCTTTTGCTAAGCCCGATGAGTTAAGGGACACCAAAGGAAAATATCCGATGAAAATGGTGTGGGTCCTAAAGAAACCTACCGAAGGGGAGAAGGCCACAAGGACCTCTATGTTCAACCGGTTAGGCAGCCTATATGACATTCATGATGACAGTCAGCCAGTTGGGAGCAGTTTTCGTGGCCGCTCTGAATATTTGAGGATATTGAATGAGAACTTCAGGAACAAACCATGAGGTTCAGAAGGGTCCCTATCGATGTCAGGCATATGCCTGGGGAGCAAGTACGGATGCCAACCAGCCGACAGCCGAGCATACCCCGAATAGATGAAGAACCACTTCCTAAAACCAAACAGAGAGTGGTCGAGTTTAACATAAATGAGAGTGTTTCGTCCTTACGTATCATAGCAAGAAATGAGGACCAGACGAGACCCCGGAGAATGATCAAACCACCCGCCAACACAGAAGAAGGGAAGTGGTCTGTCAATCAGGCTTCCGGAAAGAAAGAGGCACCACCGAGAGTCGCATCCAGGACTCAGAAAAGAAGGATGCAACATGCCAAGGCCTTGCGTAAGATGCAACAGACATTGCATCTAATTTCCAACACTAAGGCAGCCAAAAACTAGGAGATTTATGAGTCTGCGTGGCCGAGGCTATCGAGCGGGCATTCGGTTCAATTGCTTCGGGGGTAATGTCGCCTGAAGAAGAGACGTCGGGTCAACCATAACTAAATGAACAACCTACCGACAACCCAATTGAGGAACCCCGGCAAGAGAATGTGGCCCCAAATAGACCTCTAACCGAGGCAATCCCACAGATCATTCAGTTAGAGGATCCCCAACGGATCCCTATTTGTCTCTAGGAAATGGAAGCTATGAGCTTCTGGTCAGCCGAATTGGATAAAGGAGGGGACTCCATCCTCGATTTATTTAGCCATGACATGGCTGATGAGATGTGGGCAGACATTGAAATGGTCAGCCTAATTCCATGTGAGTTCTGGGTCAGCCGCTCCGCGTTGGATAGCCTAGAAGGTGTTATTTGCGTAGAAGACGCATAATGGGCAACAAAAGTCGATACCACGGCTAGGGATGCTTTGAGCACTGCATTTAGTGCACCCACAGAAGATATGGTTAAACACCTCAAGCCCCTCTATGTGAAGGCGTACATCAACGGCAAAACCATTAGCCGAGTATTCGTCGACAATGGGGTTGTGCTGAATGTGATGTCGCTGCTTACTTTGAAAAGACTCAACAAAACCAGAGATAATCTCATCCCAACTAACATGAAAATGGCTAGCTTTATGGGAGAGGTTTCTGAAGCTTTGGGGATTTTAGTGGCAGAAATCACCATGGGTCCCAAGACGGTCAGATCTGCATTCTTTGTGATAGATGGGAAGCCGACCTACACCATTCTGCTGGGCAGGGACTGGATTCACACCAGCCAATGCCTTCCTTCTACCATGCATCAAAAACTCATCTTTTGGGAAGGAGACAAGATAGAAATCGTCCCAACGGATGATAACCCGTTCCAACCAGGGGTTCAGAACATAGAGGTTGTCCTCTATTCACCCTATGTGGCAACCATAGCCGTCACAGAGTAGTATGCAAATGGATCCTCAAAATCCTGTAATCTTATCTCGCGAGGATTTGAAATAAAATAATTAGTCGGACCACGGCTTCCCTTGGAGGATTTAAATAGTTGAGGAAACCCAAATCATATGTGACATGTGCCATCGGCTGACCGCTCTAAGTTCTGAGTCAAGGATAGCCGAGGCATCGTAGATGGGGAACCACGACATTGAACCAACGCTTGCAGCCGACGAAGTTGAGCTGCCGATGGAACTTGAATCGCCCATAAGGACTATGCCCAGTTTTGAGTCTCAGGATCCTTTAGAAGATATCAAGTCGGGAACTGAATAAATCCCTCGGCTAACACACATTAGTGGTTTGCTGAAGGAAGAAGACAAACAAGGCATAACAACCCTTCTAATGTAGTATAAAGACTACTTTGCATGGGATTATCATGAGATGCCGGGGCTGACACACACCTTGGTAGAGCATAGACTGCCAATCAAGGAGGGTTTCAAGCACCAAAAACAACCGCCCAGAAGATATCACCCTCATTTGATGCCTTAAATCAAAGCCGAGATCGAACGACTGCTGAAAGCCGGGTTTATCAGAACGACTAAATATATGGAATGGTTGGAAAATGTCGTACCAGTCAAGAAGAAGAATGGAAAGGTTCGGGTATGTATTGATTACAGGAACCTATATCTAGCCACTCCTAAAGATGAGTACGTCATGCGGATAACCGACATGCTAGTCGACCTAGCGGCCGCTAATGGTGTATTGACCTTCATGGATGGATACTTTGGCTATAATCAGATATCGCTAGCCGAGGATGACATTCAGAAAACCGCCTTCAGATGTCCAGGAGCATTGGGCATTTATGAGTGGGTAGTTATGCCTTTTGGTCTGAAGAATGCTGGTGCCACTTATCAAAGGGCAATGAACACCATTTTTCATGACTTGATTGGCAAGACTATGGAGGTCTACATCGATAATGTAGTTGTGAAGTCTAAGGACTTCCATGATCATTTAGCCGATCTTGAATAAGCATTAAAAAGAATGAAAATTCATAATCTCAAAATGAATCCAGCCAAGTGCATGTTCGGAGTATCGGCTGGCAACTTCTTTGGCTTTTTGGTAAACAAAAAAGGCATCGAGATAGATCGTAACAAAGCCAAGCCAGTAATGGGATCCGCACCACCTAAGACAAAGAATTAGTTACAAAGCTTATTAGGAAATATCAATTTCTTAAAAAGGTTCATATCTAACTCGGTTGGCAAGATGAAGGCCTTATCACCTCTGCTCAGACTTAAAGAGTCAAAAAAGCTGGTATGGGGTTCGGAACAGCAAGAGGCCTTTGATCAAATTAAAAATGCCTTAACTACTCCCCCCGTACTAGTGCCTCCCGTGCTAGAGAAGCCGTTGAAATTGTATATTTCGGTTGTAGAATTATCTATCGGTTGCTTGCTAGCACAGGAGGCTGATAATGGAGTTGAAAGAGCGGTTTATTATCTTAGCCGAATGCTCAACGATGCTGAAACTAGATATACTCATTTGGAAAAGCTTTGTCTGTCTTTGTTCTATGCTTGCACAAAACTCGAGTATTATCTAATACCTCGCGTTATATATGTTTTGTGTAAAGTTGATATTGTCCGGTACTTACTAAATAGACCTGTCTTGCAAGGTCGATTAATGAAGTGGGCAATCAAGCTCACTGCATTTTCTCTCGAGTATAAGCCACTCAGGGCCATCAAAGGCCTGGTGGTAGCCGATTTCTTGGTAGACCACCCCTATGTAGATGTGGAGGACCCATGCGCCCCTCTACTGCATATATAGACGTCGTCCCTTGGACGCTGACTTTTGATGGGTCAAGAACCCAGAAAGGAGTTGGAGCCGAGATAACGGTAACCGATTCTAGAGATGAAACATGGAGGTTCTCTTATCGGTTAGATTCTGACTTGACAAATAACCAAGCCGAATATGATGCTCTCATTATAGGACTCAAACTCTTAGTCTCTATGAAAGCAAAATACATCAAGATTCATGGAGACTCTCAGTTGGTTATCAAGCAATTGGCCGGGAAATATGACTGCAATGATCCGAATTTGTTGGCCCGTTATGAGACGACTAGCAGGTTCCTTAGTAAGTTCGCATCATCCATACTAAGTCATGTTCCTAGAGGCATGAATGTTGAGGCTAACGACTTAGCGCAATAAGCTTTTGGCTTTAGAAAGTCTCTACTCACTTTAGAGTACGATGAACTGCCAGCCAAAGTGTTAGCTATTGATCAGATCGACTCATGGAGGCACTTACTAATTGACTACCTAAAAAATCCCTCCAGTTGCAAGGACCTCAAAGTTAAAAGAAGAGCATTAAAATATGTGCTAATTGACGATGACCTCAATAAAAGAAGCGTGAATGGGGTACTACTCAAGTGCATTGCCAAAGCAGAGGCCTTGAGGGTCATGGGAGAAGTTCATGAAGGAGTATGTGGATCACATAGAGCGGGGCCAATGATGAAGTGGTTGATCTACCGCCATGACTATTATTAGCCTACTATCACAACTGACTGCTTCCAGTATGCAAAAGGATGCGAAGAATGTCAGAAACATGGACCAATCCAATGGGTACCAACCGAGTTGCTGCACCTAGTCATAAAACCTCGGCCCTTCAGAGGATGGGCTATGGACATCATCGGAAAGATTCATCCATAATCGGATAAAGGCCACAATTCATTATCGTGGCTACCGATTACTTCACTAAATAGGTGGAGGCTCAGCCGATGAAAAGGGTCCACCAGACATATGTCATCTAGTTTATCCAACACCAGATCATATACAGATATGGTATTCCTGAGACGATTACCACTGATCAAGGGACGATGTTCACTGGTTCTAAGGTGGCAGTCTTTGCTGAGAAGTTCGGTATCAAGATGATCACATCTTTGCCTTATTACGCATAGGCGAATGGGCAAGCCGAGGCAACCAACAAACTTATTGTGGACACATTTAGTAAAAACATGGAGGATAAACTAGGAATGTGGAATCTCACTCTAGATGAAGTTGTTGGCCGATCAATAATTCTAAATCTACAGCTACCGAGGCGACACCGTATCAGCTAACCTATGGCCAAGATGCCCTGTTACCGTTGGAAGTTAATGTCAAATCATTACGGGTGGCCAAGCAGAACACTCTAAGTTTAGAGGAGTATCAACAGGCCATGCTAATGGAGTTAGACCAGCTAGATGAAGATCGACTCATGGCCCTAGAGAAAATCAAAGCCGGTAAACGTAAAATGGCTAAAGCATACAACAAACATGTTAAGCCTAAGAGGTTTGCCGAAGGAGACTTAGTTTGGAAAACCATTTTGCCTATCGGGATGAAAGATCGTAAATTCGGCAAATGGTCACCAAATTTGGAAGGACTTTTCGTAGTAAGCCAACGGATCACCGGCAACGCATATCGACTAATAAACATGCATGACGTAGAGATGGACAGGAATGTTTACAACAAGTATCTAAAAAAGTACTATCCTTTGATTTGGGACATGCATGAATAAACGACAGCCACAGACCGGCTGCGTGGTCGCACAAAATAAGTTAATTTCCTTCGACGGGAGATATATGGCTAAATGACAGTCACAGACCGGCTACCTAGTCACAAAATACAGAGAAAGTCATTTCTTTCACACACATGTGTCGTAAGGTTGGTTGCACTGCTCAGGCGAAGAAATGCCATCCCAAGTGGTCAAAGATAATGGCCCATCAAATCTGCGGGATTTATTCTAAATTTGCTCAAGAATGTTGAGAGCAATGCTGAAGTTAAATGATGGGATATGGACTCCCACATCCAAGTAAACCAAGCACAAAAACAGAGGCGTCGCACATACCCGAGCCCGGCGGTACAACGGAAAATCAAATTCCGACAGTGCGGTGGCATCAAAGGACACATGCACCTCCATTCGGCTTCTGTGACTAACTACACTCGGTCCAACCAACCCGAATAATGAGCGACCTTAGTCACCAGAGTACAAAGGTTAGCCGAACAGCGGCCGCCAGTGAATCAGTCACAAGTAGAAAGAAAGTCATGGTTTATTGGGATATATTGAAACAAGAGAGAATCACCTTGTTCCGATCCACCGTATGGAGTCAGAACCAGCTGTTCTTCAGCAAAGGCCAAGGCAGGGGTCAATTTACTGTCAGCTAGAATAATTTTTCCTGATCTTCGAGATGAAAAAGATGAAGCCATGGTTTCCTACTAAGAAAAGGGCCAAATATTAGGTAAGAAACCTATGGGGAAATACCTTTCCCTAAATAACCTTCAAAGGCGCGACTGAAATTAATTTATTGTTTCCAAAAAAGCACGATCGAAATCATCAGAGCCAATTTGTGGTAATGGAGACGCCTCGGTTAAAGGGGAAACACAATTCAGAAGTAATCATCACTGTATGCACTGGAAACAAGACAATTGAAGTGACATGCGTGGTTGTCAGACCGAAACGACGGCTACTTTCGGATACATCAACTCAACTGTCACACTCGAGTTAATGTAGGGGGACAATTGTTAACACTCAAAAGTAATTTAAGTGTTTAGCCGAATTCAGTGACAGCCGAACTATTCCAGAGCCGAATTTACTCCTAGCCCTCGACTACAAGAACTTTATCGGCTACTAAGGCATCTTAGTCGAGTTGTTGTTAGAGGTACAACTGGGACACACTTAGATGCAGACGCCTCAACGACCAAGTCAAAAGGGTTTCCGAACCCCTAGAAGCGGTAACGACCAACAATAGCTAAAAGAAATGGCCATTATCCGAGCAAGAGAAGTAGAGGGCGAGAAAATCGGCACCACCTCCCCCATAGTCGGCCATTGAACTTAGTGGGTTACTTGATGGCTGACATGGGGGGGGGGGTCACGTTGTACAATTTTTTTTTTTTTTTTTGTACTATATATAGGATTCTTTGTATATAACACACACAATCAATCAAACAACTCAAATTTTATTTATCTTTCTATCCTTTTATCCTTTACTTTTAATGTACTCAGCTGTATTCATGTTTCTTACCTCTTAGTTTACTCATACCACCATCCTAACGCTTTCTGGAGTAGTTGGGGAACCCATTGCTGGAGATTAGAGTTACGTTTTCAGCCCAAATTGCTTAAGTTAAGGAATCAATTTGTCTCCCGATTTCATCAGCCGATACAACGACAGATAGCAGAATTCGGGGCGAGAATAACTTTTTCAGATTTACCCTATTAAGTGTTAGATGACCAAATTTCAATAACTATTTAATTAGGTGCATTTTAGTCATATTACCTATTTTTGTCTAGAAATTAGTATTTTCTTAAGGAATGTGCAAATTGTTAAGTGAAAACTTTTTTATCAGGAGGGAGTAGTGCCTTTTGATAAATTAAGGGGTTGTTGGTAGGAGTTATACAAGTATTAATATATGAATTTGTTATGAAGGATTAGTTAGTCATGTATTACTAATTCCATCTTCTACCATGTATAAATTGTACATAAATTTTCTTATAACTTATATATATTTTAGTTATGCATAATTATAAATCGATAACCAAATACCGTATTCAATGTGATGGTTGTTATACATAGCAACCAAACTATTACCACATATAATACTTATATTTAGTTTTAATACATGAATAATTCACTTCTCAACTAACTAGTTATTAAAAATTATATATATGCACACACTATACTCGTCAGGTTGTGAGATTTACTACAGTCTCTACATGTACAAACAACACCAACACGCATAGAGAAACATCAAAGATTCTTCTATGCTTGTACAACGTCTTCCTCGTGAGTAGTTTCAGACGTGTGTCCACTCCCCACCCCCACCTGGACCCACCCATTTTCCCTGCTCATCATATACACACACAGAAAAAGAGAAGAAAAAGCGCCCGTGTGTGAGAGAGGAAAACAAACACAAACAACAACAAAATAATGATGTGGGAAACCGGTGGATCATCAGCACCTTCCTCCGCCGGAGCCGGCGGCGGTGGAGGCGGAGGCGGAGGTGCTGGAGTTGGTCTACCGGAAAGTGGTGGTAATAATAGTGGGAGGAGGAAACCATCATGGAGAGAAAGAGAGAATAATAGGAGAAGAGAGAGAAGGAGAAGAGCTGTAGCTGCTAAGATTTATACTGGAGTAAGAGCTCAAGGGAACTATAATCTTCCTAAACACTGTGATAATAATGAAGTTCTTAAAGCTCTTTGTGTTGAAGCTGGTTGGATTGTTGAACCTGATGGTACCACTTATCGCAAGGTTCTTGTTTTTTCTCTCTCTTCAATTTACTCTACACTTTGTGTAAATTGAATATTTAGGTGAAATTGATTGATTGTTAGGTTATTTTTTTTTGTTTTTTTGTTTTTTTGGTGAACCCATTAGTGGGTTTTGCTTGAATTTGCTTAGATCTAAAGGTTTGATAAATGGGGTTGCTCCTTTTGGGATCAAGATTGCTTTTTTAGTGCCACCCATTTTAATGGATTTATTAATGCTTCATGGGTGATTTGTGAATTGTCTTATGGTAGTTATGATTCTTTTTTTAGTCAGTTTTATCATGTTTTTTATAGTATTGTGTCCTGGATTTTCTTTTATATATACTGCTTTAAAGTGTTTGTTCTTGTGCCGAGAGTCTACCAAAAATAGGCTCTCTACCTTCAAAGGTAGGGGTAGTGTCTGTGTACACTCTACCCTCCCCAGACCCCACTATGTGTGATTTCATTGGGTATGTTGTTGTTGGGTGATTTGTGAAATTGGGTTGGAGTAACTGTTGTCTTTTGTTTCTCTATGGAGTTCAATTGAACTTCTAATTATTGGTTTTGTATGCATTTTAGAATTTATTAGAGTCTAGCACAACATTGAGGTGTAGTTGATTGATGATTGTTAGTTTTTGGTGATTTTATTAGTGGGTTTTGCTTGGATTTTGTTTAGATCAAGATTGCTTTTTTATTTCATTCATTTTTTTGGATTTATTGATGTTTTAAGGGTGATCTGGGAATTCGGTTGGAGTGACATTTGTGATTTTGTTTCTCCATGAACTTGAATAAACTTCGATTTATTTGATTTTATATGCATTTTAGCATATATGAGCATCAATATTTAAGTTGCTAAACTTCTGGATTTGCTGTATTCTTTGTGTTGATCTGTTCATGTTGTTGTGAGTTGGCTATTTGAGAAATTAGAGTGATCGAGTGCATAGTTTTGTCAGAAAATGGGAGGGGTTTTAGGGGAAAATACTTGACTTTTCGAGTTCAATGTTGTTAATTTGGTAGTGAAAAGTAGGTTCTCTTTATGGGCAGCGCTAGGGTACCGGGAAGAGGTTTATCCGAACCCCCTTTGTCGAAAAATTTACACTGCATAAATAAGGTCAAAATTATTTTTATGTACATATATTAGATGTTGAATCGTTTTGGCTTCTTCATATATTTGTTTCTTATATTTTGAATCACCTTACTGCAAATCCTGGCTCCGCCAGTCCCTTTATTTGGAGCTTCTGGGGGTGGAGTTGAATGATTTTGCCTTAGGTGATTTCTTCTGTAGTGAATGCTTTTCCAGCTTCCAATTTGTGATCTGTTGAGGTTTCTTTTATTAGCTCAATTGCCATGCTATTATCCTGAAAATTCTCTCTGTAACTCAAATTTCATGAGAACTTTAGTGTTAATGCTTCCTGAGCTATCTATCTTAACTGTGTGGTTTGGGGTTTAGAACTTGAACAAAAAGCAATGGTTTAGGGTTGTGTTTGGTATGACGAAAGTATTTTTCATGGAGAATGTTTTCCTAGGAAATATTTTCTTGGAAAACAAGTGGATTTCTTGCTTATTTTCTATTGTTTTTTAAGTATGCAAAAAGATATTATCCCAAGAGCTTTTATATGTAGTCTAGCAAAACACAATGAGGGTGGGATGGGGTGGGGAGTGAGGGTTTTGGGGGTCGCGGGGGGTGGAATGGTCGAGCAGTGGGGGTTGGGGGCATTGGGTGCAGGGGCGGAGCTAGCTCATCGGGTGTGGGTTCGGCCGGACCCAGTAGCTTTGGTTCAAACCTTATATTTATATTTGTATTAAAAAATCATTGAATATGTATAAATTATTTATTTAGAACCCAGAAACTCTAAAAAACTAAGATCCAGAACCCATAAATGTCAAATCCTGGCTCCGCCTCTGATTGATTGGGTGGGGGAGGAGACAATGAACTTGAAACATTACTTATGGAACTTGTTTTCCCTACTTCAATTAGGGAAGTCATTTTCCTCATTTTCAAGAAACTTGTTTTCCTAGAGAAAATGTTTTCCAAAACATTTCGACCAGCTAAACATGGGAAATTGGAAAACCTCCATACCAAGCACACCCTAGTGAACACACTCGCTGGTAGGTTATTAGCTCCCCCTCTGGTTGAGCATCGTAGTAATTTCCTGTCTTTTCATGCTATCCTGCAAATTTCTCCTCTGGAACTCAAATATCACAATATTTATATTGTTTTCTTTTCTATCCATCTTAACTGTGTGGCTCGGGTTAATAACTTAACAAAAAGCAAAACTTGAGATTTGTTCTAGGTAATTATAGTCTCCTAACCTTAATAGGTGCAGATAATTTGATACTGACTTCCTTTCTACTATTATGTGATTCAGGGATGCAAGCCAACCCCAATGGAGATTGGCGGCGCTTCAGCTAACATCACGCCAAGTTCTTCACGGCATCCAAGTCCCCCATCATCATACTTTGCTAGCCCAATTCCGTCTTATCAGCCGAGTCCAACTTCCTCTTCTTTCCCTAGTCCATCCCGTGGTGCTGATGCTAACATGATGTCATCACACCCATATTCTTGTCTCCATAATGCCATTCCGTCATCCCTTCCTCCGTTACGAATATCAAACAGTGCCCCTGTAACGCCACCTCTTTCATCACCAACTAGGCATCCACCTAAGCAAACATTCAATTTAGAGACTTTGGCTAAAGAATCAATGTTTGCTTTAAATATCCCTTTCTTCACTAATGCTTCAGCCCCAGCAAGCCCAACTCGAGGTCAGCGTTTTACTCCTCCCACTATACCCGAATGTGGCGAATCTGACTTATCTACCATTGATTCAGGCCAGTGGATCAACTTCCAAAAGTACGCGACCAATGTTCCAGCTTCTCCAACTTTTAATCTTGTAAAACCTGTGGCTCAGCCACTTCGTCCTAATGATATGATCACAGAGAAGAAGGGTAAGAGCGTAAAATTTGACTTTGAAAATGTATCAGTCAAGGCATGGGAAGGGGAAAGGATTCACGATGTAGGATTCGATGATCTGGAACTCACGCTTGGAAGTGGCAATGCTCGCATATAAGTTAGTTAGCTGATGAAGCACTTTGCATTCGAGTGGATTGTCCAAACTTCATCTGGAGAGAGATTGCACAAACGTAGATCTTGCATAAATTGCTTCTTAGGATGGATTGGATTTTCTCTGTTGCTATTTACCGTATGTGTAACATTCTTTATCTTCTTTTCTTTTAATCTGAAAAGGCCCCTTTAAAATTTATACGGGTCTTTTCACAAGCATTATGTGTAGATATGTGCCTGTTTCTGTGGTCGATAATCATTTTCTTCATTGTAGACTTAGATGGAGCTTCTCCAAAGATATGAACCATTCACAATTTTTCCTTCATATTAGAACTTGCTTCTTTTTAATGGATTCAGCTTCAATTGATATGGACAGTGATTTTTTGTGGTCACTCCATGTTTTGTGTGCACAACATAAGGATATCAAGCGTGTTACAGTTTATACATTCGAACTACTTATAATCTGTGCCCTTCTGATTTGATTTGTTTCTGAGTTTTGTATTTCTGTCTAGTTGAAGATATTCTTGCTATCGTTTGGCCTAATTGCAAGATGCAGGGACTATTGATCTTGTTATCAGATTAACAAAGAGATAGGGCTTTTATAAGATGGCCAAGCAAATTATTGGCGTTCCATTCCAGCTTGTCATGTCTCTCGGGGGACTGACTAAAAATGACCAAAATTGTCACAAGATACAAGTGGCACACATTGAGAATAAAATAAGATAATATCGCTTGAGATGGTTTGGTCATACATGTCATCAATCTCCAAATGTACCGGTACCGGTCCATAAGTGTGAAATCATGGTGAGGGAAGATGTTAGAAGAGGATAAGGTAGACTAAGAATCATGCAGAAGGAAGTTATCATGAACCCCTACAATATTTTTGAACATGCAATACCAATTTGCTGGAAATATGTTTTTGTCATGTTTGTGTGTTTAGTTAAGGTCCTATGCTTTTCATGCTTACTTAAGGTCCTATGCTTTTCATGCGACTTTTCACTCTAGTAGAGATTTTTATGCAAATAAAAAAAAAATAGAGAACTTCTAGTCTTTATTTTTGTTTTGTATAATATTGAACTGTCTCTCCTCCTGTATCTGTAGCAGTGGTATTACTATTTAGTACTTGTGTAGTATTTTTTTTCCCTTCGTTTTATTTGTTACTTGTTGCTTTATTGATTGTATTTATCTTGCTACTTTATTGTCAAGTTTTTCCTTTAACCTGTCTTTGGTACTGCCTCAAGTACATCCCACCTTCCTCAGACTCTACTTGTAGGATTACACTGGGTATGTTGTTGGTGTATGATATTGAAATTGAACTGATATGAATTTAGACAAAAATATAATCAATAAGGATTTATATAGTCGATTTTAACTTGGTTGGGATTAAGGCATGACTTTATGTATTATCCAAGATGATTGACTGCAGCAAAGGGTTGTCCAGAAGTTGCAAGCATTTATCTAGGGGTGGCTAGTGGGCCGGGATCGGGACATTCGGGCCGGGTTTGGCGGGATCAGGTCGGGGCAGGGAATGATCGGGTCGCGGCGGGATCGGGATAGGCGGGATTTGCTTAAGTCCCGCCCCGATCCCGATCCCGATCCCGATCTCGTCGGGATCGGGATCCGGCGTTTTTTTTTTTTGACACTTAATTTAAAAAATAACATATATATAAAAACTCAATAATTAAACAAGACAAGATAGTGTAATAAAAACACTCAAGACTGTTTTTGTGCCTCTTATATTATTTAATAGACATGATTTTTTTTGTAATACAAATACAATTGTCAAAATTGCAACTTTGTGGTGTTGTTCAAAAGTTGCAAATTACATAGTAAAATTGCAATTAAAAAATTACATTCTGAAAAAAACTTGTTCTAGTTTCTTGATAATTTCCTGTGGTTCTTCGGTTGGAATTGGTATTTGTTGGTCAAATTGATCCACGTCGCTTCCACCACCTTCGGATAAGATTTCGTTGTAGTTTTCGTCTTCTTCTTCGTTGATCTCCGGTTGACTGCACCTTCTCCGCTCCGCTCATATCCAATCTCTAAATAATACTACAATCTCCAAGCCGTCTCCGGCTAATGAGTGTATGTGCTCTCCTATTTGATATCGGCCGGCAGAAAAAACGCTTTCAGACGCAGTTGATGACGCTTGAATGTTCAAAACATCTCGGGCCATCATTGAAAGTATCGGAAAGGTCTTCTCATTCCCCCTCCAGTATTTCAGCAAGTCTTCACGTCCTTCTTCATTGAGAACTGCTTGGTACGGTACAAAACCCTGCAAAACAAAAATATCAAACTCACTAATTTGGTTAGTAGCGGTACGGTCGCACATTCTATTTCTGAGGCTTTCAATACTAGCCGCAGAAACAACATGTTTTTTGTGAGGTTGTGTTGAAGAAGAAGAAGATGGTAGGGAAGCCGGTAGGTTACTAGCACTTTCTTGTTGGTAAAACCTATATACTTTTTTGCATTGGTCTTCTACGCTAGACAACACTTCTTCTTTAGTTTGTTCAATAGGTGGTAGGTGATTTGGATTTTTGGGACTTGGAGGTGGTAGTACTTCTATACAATCGTAAATAGTTTCAATAAGTGATTTAGTACCGTCTATTTTAATAGTCGGATTTAATACAGCACCAATAATATAAATAGTGGGAATAAGAATAAAATATTTTTTATTTTGATAAACATTTTTTAATAGCTGTCATATAAGTTAGTTTTTCCATATATTCACTAAGTAATAAAAATATTAGAGCTATATAAAACAACATAGTTGAAATAGTAGGATAATATATACCGGAAAATTCTTTTGTTGCTTGAAAAAATTTCTCTAAAAATACAATAAGTTCGGAAATTTTTATCCAATCGCTATCTACATCCATATCAGCTGAATTTTGATTATGAGAGTTAAAAAATAAAGTTATAGGTTTTCTATAGTTATAAGCAACAAGTAGTTGCTCGTATAAAGAATTCTACCTAGTGAGTACTTCTTCTGAAATTTTTCTATAAGGTAGTTGACAATCGTGACATGTTTTTTTATATTCTTTTCTTTGTTGTATTATATTATTTTTAAAAATAAAGTTTATAGCAAATTGTATTTTACTAAGAATGTCTTCAAAAAGTGATAGACCATCATTTACAATTAAGTTATATATATGACACGCGCATTTTATATGAAAATGATCTGCAAAAGATGGAGTTAAACTATTTTTTAAAATTGTAATAGCGTAATTGTTAGAAAAAGCGTTATCTAATGTAATAGTTATAATTTTATCAGTTATTCCGTAATAATCGCACACTTGATAAATATTTTCTGCAATAAAAGTACCAGTGTGCCTATCATCTATATATCTATACGCTAAGATACGTTTTTGCATAGACCATTTACAATCTATCCAATGACAAGCTACCGTTAAATAATCATGGCCTTTAGTACTACGACCTATATCAGACGTGATAGATACTTTGTCATTAAAATGATATAATGAATAACGTAAATATTGTTGATATTCATGTGCGAATTTAAATACATCTCTCTTAACAGTTGATTTAGGAAAATCGTTAAAAGCAGGATTATATATATCTAATGTAATGAATAAAATCGGGATATGAAGGAAATGAAAAAGGCAAACCCTCCACAACAACTAATTTTGATATTGCTTCATATCTCTATGTTTATTGTATTTAGGGCCTACAATTCCCCCCCCCCCCTCATAAGGTTAATTTGACCATGTACTTGGTCCGGGACAATATCAGTATGTGAACCTTGTCCCGATGGAGCGGACGTTTGCGTACCCGATTTTGAAGCCTGGTATTGGGCATACCTAGCTGGATGGGCCCTTACTACGTGTCTCATTAAACCCCCCGTCCCATCGTGACCTTTTCCAGTTTTAAATTTTAAAACATCTTTACAAATTTTATATCTAGCTACTTGATTCTCTACGTCCCTATCGAAAAATATCCATGCATCTTATTTTAATGGTCGTTTTGTTGGACCTCGTCTCATACTAGGAGGAATAGGAGGCATTTCAGTTGAAGGTGCACTAGTGGTGTGTTGTCATCAACATTAGTGGATGTATCATCTAGATCACCGTCTAAATTAAAGTTTTCTTGAGTTTCAGAAAATAGCTCCTCGTCTAAATCTAATGGTATTGTTGGAAAATGTTTAGTATCAACAAAATCATCATGTGTAGGAATAGGATGACTAGAAGAAGTACATTTGCCCTTGTTGCCCCTACTAGAAGAAGCCTGACCCTTACCCGTAAGCATACGTTTAAATTCTTCCATTATAAATTTATAATTATACTAATAAATAATTAAAGTAAATGAAATTAAGTGCGCTAAATAAAATAAACATACAATAATAATTTAATGAAGGAACGAATGTACCAAACGCAGACGTAACGTCGACGTGTAATCGAGAGGTTGAAAATTGAAACTTTGCTCGATGGAAGATCCTCAAGCTAGTTGCCAACTTCACTCCCAATTCCCAAATGAATAAATAAAATTGAATATTTAGTAAACAATGTAGACTTGTAGAGAGATAGATTGAGAGATTAGAGAGATTGTAGGAAGATTTGTGAGAAAGATGAAGAGAAAATGAGTTATTTATAGTTGAAAATTGGGTTAAAGTGTAAATATAATAACTTATGGGTTAAAAATAAATATTAAGCGGTAGGGGGGTTGGGGGAGGCAAAAAATGGCCGTTGCACAACGGCCAAAATGTAAAATGATCGTTGGTGCAACGATTATTTTTGCAAAAGGGGGTTACGGGCGGGATCGGGGCGGGCTCGGGATCGAGTCGGGACTAGCGAGACTGGGGCGGGGCGGGGCGGGGCGGGACGAGACATTGTCCCGTCCGATTCGTGTCTCGATACCGATTTTTTTTTTACACCTCGGGTTCGGGGAGGGACCGGGTTGTCCCGGCCCACTGGCCAGCTCTAGAAAAACGTCATCAACAAAGGTTACAAAATAGTGTTTCCCACCTAATGAATGTGTTTTGGAAGCACTCCAAACATCAGAGTGAACATAATTCAAAATACCTTTAGTATTATGAATTGTTGTTCCAAATTTAACCCTTGTTTGTTTCCCCTTGACACAATGCTCACAAAACTCCAAATTGCAAGCCTTTACTCCTTTTAACAATCCTTGATATGATAAAGATTTCAAAGATTTTCCTCCAGCATGTCCCAAGCGCACGTGCCATATCCTGGTCGTTGTTGCATCTTTGTCATCACCGGATGTCACTGTCATTGTCCCAATAAATGTACTACCATGATAGTGGTACATGTTATTTTCTTGAATTCCCTTCATTACCACCAGTGCACCAGAGCATATTCTCGTTATATCCCATTTCTGCAACGACTTTGAACCCCCTTTGACTCTAGGGCTCCCATAGAAATGAGATTTTTCTTCAAATTCGGTACATATCGAACATCTGTTAATGTTCTGATTGATACATCATAGTTCCTTAATCGGATTGAATCAATACCATATGCGGTAAGAGGATTGTTATTTGTGGTGTGAATAACTCCACATTCTCCTTCTTGAAAATCAATCAACCAGTCCCGGTTGGGACACATATGATACCTACAAGATGAGTCCATCAGCCATACATCAGATGGTCTGGATGGCTTCTTTGTAACTAGTGAGAAAGCAGAATCGTCACAATCAACTACATTTGAATCCATGACAACATTGTTAGGTTTGGCTTTATTTTTCAACTTTGGACAACCTTTCTTCTAGTGCCATTTTTCTCGGCAAAAACGCATTCATCTTTGTTGAGTCTAGATCTTGACTTGGATCTTCCTTTCTTCGCTCTCATTTGGTTTTGAGAACGACCTCTCACGACCAGTGCTTCTCCTTCTCCACATTTTTGTTTTTCTCTCTTTCGTTGTTCATAACTGTACAAGGCAGAACAAACTTCTTTGAGAGATATTCATCATTCCCATGAAGTAAAGTAGTTTCGAGGTGCTCGTACTCATCGGGAAGTGAACTTAACAACATTAAGATCATGTCTCCATCACTAAAAGTCATATTCATATTTTTCAAATCTATCGCCAACTTATTAAAGCTAGGTGATATGATTATTCATTGTGGTACCAGGAACATATGTGAAGCGTAACAACCTTTTTTCATGTAGAGTTTATTTTGACTGTTTTTCTTCAAGAAAATATCCTCCAATGCATTCCACAATTTACTTGCAGAAGTTTCCTTCGTGTATGAATACTTGTGTTCTCTTTCAAGATAAGATCGAATGGTACCACAAGCAACACTGTTGATAATCTTCCAATCTTCTTCTCCTATATTGTCTGGTTTCTTTTCTTCAATGGCAATATCTAGCCCTTGTTGAAAAAGAACATCAAGAACCTCACATTTCCACATCCCGAAATGTCCTGATCCGTCAAAAATTTCAATTGCAAATTTCACATTTGACACAATTTTTGTCATAAGCGAAAATGCCAATGACGTATTAGTGACACCCGATGTGGATTCTTCATTTTTCTTGTCTTCCATTTCTACTACAAATTATTTATTAGCTGACAATACGGAAGACCAAAGTAATTCTTTTCTGATGTGAAAGTTCAGACTGTGCTGCAACCATAGAGCATACTCAGACATAATCTTGGCTCTGATACCAATTGTTGCGGAAGCCGAATATATAGAGAGTGATTAAATCACAACTACTATATCTAAAGACAAGTAATAAATAGTAATAGAGACAACAATAAAAAAGAACACCAAGAATTTACGAGATTCAACAAAATTGTATTTTTGACTATTCCTCGAACACAACCAACCCAAATTTTATCCACTCTAAAATTACAAGTGAAATACTACAAGAGAGAAAAGAAGATTCAAATGTCTTAGAAGATGAGAAGGCAAGTGAGGGATGATTCTCAAATGAACAAAACTCTTGCTATTTATAGAAGAGAAATTGCCTTAAGAATGTCATGCATGACATCACATAAAGTGTGATCATGCAATGTAAATGCATGAAAATGCATTTACCAATTTCATTCTACAAAAGTAGCTTTCAGTGTTCACATTAGTTCATATAGAATCTTGACAAATTTAACAATACCTTCCATATATACTGCTAGTAAAAGCAAGCGAATTGCCGACAGAAGTTTCAAGGGGAGGTCCGTCGGAAGTTGGCTCGTCAGTGGACTTTCCATTGGAAATTCCATATTTCTGACGAACATCCCTTGGATTTCCGACGGACTTCCCATTGGAAATCTCATATTTCCGACCAACATCTCTCAAAAAAATTCCGTCAATAATTGGCTCATCAGAAGCTTCTCCGACGGACTTTCCATTGGAGATCTTATATTTCTGACGAACATCCCTTGGAATATTTCCGACGGACTTCCCATTGGAAATCTCATATTTTTTACCAACATCTCTCAGAATTTTTTCATCGGTAATTGGCTCGTCAGAAGCTTTTCTGACGGACTTTTCATCGAAAATTCCATATTTCTAACGGACTTTCCTCAGAATTTTGAGTGGGAAAATGGAAATGAGTATAAAGTCACTGTGGTTTTTGCATTGTGAAAGAGGGCCTCTATTGAAATAAAGGAGGATAAGTTTGAAAGAAGTAATCCAAGTTATGAAGAAAGAGAAAATGCCTCTAGTGAATGCAACTGAGAAGCACCAAGTGAATATATACAAAAGGTAGAAAACTGGTGCAAGTGCAAGTATTCTTGGGATACATTTTGGTAGCTTTGAGACTAAGAAATAAGAGTAATTTAGTGCTAAAAGGATACAAGGAAAGGATTTTCCAAGTAATGTTCCATTCTGGTTTAGTTTCCTCCTTTTGGCCCTTTATATCATATATATAAGTTTAAAGTTTTATACATGTATGTTTAGTGTACGAAATGTTTACACCATCAGGAAGGGGAAGCCACTGTTGTAGCTGCGGAATTTAGTAGCTTTGGCTTAAATTTTGAGTTGTACTTAAAAAAATATTTAATATATATAAATAATTTATCAAAAACTCAATAATAAAAAATGATTGTGGTCAAAATTCATATATTAAAAATTCTGACTCCGCCTTTGTTATCAGGTCATTTTTAACTGTTATAGTAGGTAAGCTATTATATTTTCAAGATCACAAATCTCATATTTTAAGAAAAATCTACTTGTATTGGATGATCTAACAATACAAAAATTCTTTATAATGACCTACCATATATGGTTAATAATGCTGGCGCTAAATTCAAAGTTAATAATAATGCGCTTTTTGTACCGACCTATGTTGGTCGGACTCTTCAAAAATGTTGCCGCACCCGTGTTAGATTCTCCAAAATTACACTATTTTTGAAGAATACCACACATGAGTCGACATTGCTGGATAGCCCGAGCAACATAGCTACCAACTACTAACGCAAATCCTTAAGGAGCTGACCTAACTTCTATTTTTCATTTATTTCAATGGTCCCAAGGTAATGAAATTTAAACCAGCTTGTTGAGAAACCAAGTTCAGGCTTTAGTTCCTGTTCACTGATGATTTTATGATTTAAATTGACTCTTGAATGAGCTTTAACTTGAAGTAATATGGATTGTTGCGTATTGTACTCGACCACTTGGACTTTTAACCATTTTGTCCCATCTTAATCTGTCGTTTCTTTTCTTTTTTGTCATTATCAAACTTGAGATGTTTAAATTGACAGGTAAACAAAATAAACTTTTTTTTGCGCGAATTTCCCTTCAAAGGTATTGGTTTTAATTTTTTCCCCTCAAATTTGGAATATTTAATTTTTTCCCTTCGCTGAAATATATCATGAGGTTCTAGGTTCAAACGTCAGAGTATTTATTTAGCGGGAGCTTAATGCACCGGATTGCCCTTCCAGGTTCGAACCCCTGCTCAGTCAAAAATCAAAAAAAAAAATATTGCAATTTGAATTTGAATTTGCAAGACAGAGTTTGCCTTATGCCTAAAGGCAAACTCTGCCTTTTAAGCCTTAAGATAGAGTTTGCACGCAAACTCTGCTTGCCTTAAGGTAAAATTTGCTATCTTAAGGCAAACTCTACTGGATAAGGCATAGTTTGCAGGCAAAGTCTGTCTTAAGGTAGAGTTTGAAATTCTGCTTTCAGACATAGTTTGCGGCAAACTCTGCTTTGCGAACTCCAAACTATGCCTTGCGAATTTCTTTTTAGGTTTTGTCTGAGCGGAAGTTCGAATCCGGAATCCAGAAATTTTAGAAGAAAGCAAAAATTAAAGATTTTTAATTTGAGGGGCAAAAATTAAAGATCACCCCAAAATAAGCGCATTCCTGCAAATTGCCTCAAAATAAATTATCATATTACAAGTTCATTAAAAATAAACTGAATAACAAATAAAAGGACCCAACCCAGATCTGCTATTTGCACCCCGACCCATGCCCAATTTTGTCTTTTAGGCCTTTTTTTGTGAGTCAACCGGTCCCGTTAGGCTTAGTTTAAAAGATTTTTTTTCATAATCGAGGTGTATACGACCCAGCTTGTGTGCACCTCGAACTAATTCCACAGAGCACCTACTATTTCCCATCAACATACTAATACTAGTATAGGTTAGCCGTGTCCGCCAAGGCTTGAATGAATGGAAAAAATCACCTATAACTTTACCTCTGCTGGAATTTGAATATGAGATTTCATAATTCTCAACCTATACTTCATTAACCGCTAACCACACGGCCACACCCTTGGGTAATCTATAAATTCCATTAACTTCTTCATTATTAATACAAACCAATTTGAATTCATATTCTGATGCATAAACATTTGCCTTATCTTTGGTATCTAACTTTAGGTCATCCTTCTAGCTAAGACACTATCATAAACTAGTCCTAGAAGCATCTCCATTCATCTTGAATGATCCAACAACTCATTGCTTCAACTTCAAAGTGTGACAAACTTGCTCAAAATGAAGCAACCAAATAAGGAAAAAAACATATTACATACACTGAAATGTCATGTTACAAATACTAACCCTTCCTAAGCATGTTAGTACTCACTCTGATTGGTTTCATTTTCTCCAAGAATGCATGGAAATGACCTTCATAACATTTCCGTTCAACAGATTCCATATTATCTTACCTTTCCTTCAGAGACCTGTTGCTAGACTTTCTTAACACCCAAGATGGCAAGCAGCCTTTCAAGGGTGACTGTAGAAATAACGAAGAAGTCGATAACTGCCTTTGTCTTGTTGAGATTGAAGAAAGACAGCTGAAAGCACTTCTCAGCCTTCGTTTCTCACTTTCATATTCTGGGCCGTTAGGGTCATGTTCCACCGCAGCAACTTTCAGAGACTCAGGTAGCATGAAGTTGAATGATGAACCTGCATGCACGAAAAAAGAAAACAATGAAGCATATCATACGAAATCCTTAATAAGCTCGAAAAACATGTGATAACCAATCCCGAAATTCTGTTTTTGAATTTATCTTTTATCTCTGGTGTACGCAAAATGATTAACACACTCAAGAAGGTTCCAATCCTCTTTTCCGATATATTAACTCATACTAAGTAGGGTAATCATGGTAGCCCAGTTCGTTGGCTACCTAAACTTCACCTTGTTGGTGGGGTTTTGATTTCCCAAAAAAACTCATACTAAGTATAAATAAGTACATGCAGTTGGCTTTTACACGACAAACACTTGTACAAGAACGGTCTTAAGGAGCATTGGGTGTATGCAGTGTTCAAGCACTTAGTTCATCTTAATCCAGTACTTTTGATGCGAAACATAAATTTATATGTAAACATTTACTAAAGTTGCAACAACTAGCAGGTGTGAACCCTTTATTTTAAAAAGGGACAAAGGTGCAAAATATACCCTAAACTTTGCGATATAGAACAGATATACCCTCGTTAAAAAAATTGTGCATATATACCCCTATCGTTACACAAATGGTGCAAATATACCCCTGTCATTACACAAATGGTGCAAATATACCCCAATCATTACACAAATGATGCAAATATAACTTTTTTTCGCCGACAGATTTTTTTTTAAAATTATTTAGTTTACTTTTTAATTAAATAAAATGCCACAAAGCTTTAAAAAATAAGTCTACCTATTTTTTAGTAGACTCATATTTTTAAAGTCACGTGGTAACTTTTTCTAGTGGGTCGAATCTGATTCGTTTAAGAAAAATATCTCTGGGCTTTAAAAAAAAAAAAAGTCAACCCATTTTTCTAACGAGAACCAGACAACCCACCAGAAAAAAAATACCACGTGACTTTTAAAAAAATAAGTCTATTAAAAAAAATTGGGTAGACTTTTTAAAATGCCACGTGACATTTTTAATTAAAAAATAAGTTAAATGATTATTTTAAAATATTCCGTCAGCAAAAGGGTATATTTGCACCATTTGTGTAACGGCAAGGGTATATATGCACCATTTTTTTAATGATTGGTATATCTACTCTATATCGCAAAGTTGAGGGGTATATTTGCACTTTTTCCCTTTTAAAAAATACAACAGATTCAGTGCTAAGAACCTTAAAGATTGATCCGCCTCTATTCAGGAGCATAGTGCCTAACTACACTCAGTGGATCATATCTTAAGTATTAATTATAGCTATTGCTAATTAAAAAGGTGAAATGACAGAGGATACCTAATTTTGCAAGTCGGTTTACCCACTTTGGAATCTTTTTTCCAGTCAGCTTGTAGCATAAATCGTTGCAAAAATGGTTGCAGTTCTTCACAATCAAGTGATACGTGTCACCATTATAGCTAGCAGCTTGACGTTCGATAAACTCTCTAACCTGACAGGGATCCAACTTTGTAATCCCAATGAATATCGATTTCCTAAACTTGAACCCTGGGCATTGCCGTGGTTCAACTTCAAATACGCCACTGCTTGGATAGTCATGAGCTCCAAATGCATATTCTACACCGTGAACTGTAAAGTATAAATCAGATTAACTGAAAGTACAAAAATATTAGGCTCCAAATATAACTAATTCAGGTAGCAGATCCACTCATATTTCTCCTTTTTCCAAGTCAGGTTTCACAAATGGCTTACTAGTTCTCGTAAAACTACTATTACAATGCAATGGTCAATGGTTAACACATCTTTGGGATTCCCCTATCGGAATTTTTGGTGTCCCACATAAGGCTTTCTCCAGGGGATTAGAACCAATATAGGAGTCAAAAATTAGATGCACAAAGCGGAAAACTAATATGTCTCTTTGCTATCTTCTAAATAAATGAACGACTTTGGAACAACAAATATGGGGGAAACTATTATATCTCTTGCACAATCCATAACTTTCCAATCACGCAAATTCAAGACCATTAAAGGGGAGCCTTGGAGCAACGGTAAAGTTGTCTCCGTGTGACCTATAGGTCACAAGTACGAGCCGTGCAAGCAGTCATTAATGCTTGCATTAGGGTAGGTTGTCTACCTCACACCCCTCGGGTGCAGCCATGCTAATGCGGGATGCTTTGTGCACCAAACTGCCCTTTTTTCTACATGTTGGACCCAGGATACTATTTTTGGACTGGAAGTCGTCAAAAGCTTCTCTTTAGTGGAAAAACTATCAATACCAATAAAATCTCATATCATGAAACACAAGAAAGTAACTGACATGACCATACAAAGAAACATGCATTTAGACTGGTTAGGTATTCAACAACAATAAGATAGTTTCCAATGTATCCATGATTTGATTCAGAGGAATCTCTCTTGCCAGCAGAAGTATAAAGTCTTTCTGAAGTTCCTCTCTCGAACCAATACAACTTTAGGAGAATTTTGAGAGTTCTTTGGACTCGCCGAAGAACTTGTAGAAAATGTAACCAGGTAACATCAAACATTTAGGGGAAACTAAGTGATTTATAAGTATAGCAGTAACACCGCGGGAAATCTCAGAAAGCACCCTGAGATGTATTGAGAGGAACCAGAATACATAATGACTCCTGGATCGCTACATTTTAGGTTTAAACCAAAGGACTGAAAAAAAACTAGAGTTATGTTACACCAATACTAAATAAATGCATCTATCTACTTTTGATCAAGTAAACCACATTTACAAGTTGGATTGAACATGTTTATCCAAGATATAAGTTTCATTTCTGAATCTGAACACACGACTTTAAGCTAATTATCTCATTTTAGCTAAAACACAAGTCAAGACAGACAAAGTAATTCATCAGGTAATGAAACAAACCACTGTAGATCTGATCAAACAGAACTAGGAAAAGCAATATATAAAGCAAAACCCCCAAAAGAACTGTATCTACAAAAATAGGAGCAACATATCGACAACAAGAATGGATATCGCATTGGTGAATTACAACACAAGTAGCAGTGAATAACAAAAAACAAGTAAAGATGGAAAATCTAAAAAGACTATACCTTCCACGCCAGAATGAAAGATACCAAGGCCAGCCCAATATACATAGCCATTCATAGGAGTCAAGTCATACACATTGAGATAAACAGGTGTGTCACCAGGACCATATCGATCTGACTTTGCTTTGGGGAGCAAACAAAAGTGTGCTGCTGATTTGTTCTTCAAGTGGAGAGACGAAATTGATTTCCATCCTTTCTTTGGTTTTGAGGTCATTTTCCTTTCACTACTGAAATTAAGGTTCACTCAAGGCCCACTGGCCTCTTGCTCTCTGCATGAACCAAAAAGCATAAGGAATCTTAAGGAACTTTATGAACTCAGAAAATCAAATAAAGAAATAAAAGAAAGAGGAAATCAAGTAAAGAAAGAACAGAGAATGAGACGAGGAGAAATTAAAACCCTAGAAAGATCAATAATCTGGCTGTTTGATCACAATATTTCAAAAAGATTGGTGACATGCTTTATCTCTGCAACTAACAGAGCATATCATTTGCTTCATTATTTGAAGCATTAAACATCATGTTATCACTAAAACAAGCTGAAACATTACTTTTGTCACCTCATAAAACTCATACTGCTTACTTCAGATTTCACAAATGAGTTACAGTTCTCATTCAACAACATGCCATAATCGGTTGTGTACTAAGCTATATCACGTGCCTTAGCACAGGTAGCCAGGAAACAAAATTTTAGATTATTCATGTAAGGTTTTGTCCTTGCACTGACATTGTGCTGCCCTGTAATTTCTTTCCTGATCTAAACAACTTTGAGTACAATTTCTTTCTCTATCCAACTTCACTCTAGATCATGAACACCATCATATGCAAGGTAGCACATAGCACTTATTGTTCAACTACATTTTTGACTTGCTGAGAACAGGTATCATGCAAAAGGGAAACTATATTTCCTTTTGCAAGTACAAAATGGTTCTTTAGATAACAGCGTACTTCACTTATCAAGTTAGCTGCTCTATGATACCCCACTTGACCCTTCGAGGATATACAGTAGTAATCTACTTTTGCAGCTTTCCTGGTGAAATAAACGCTACTCTAACTTCTTAACTTTGAAGTGTTCAATGATAGATTGTGTGCTCAACAGAAGGGGGTAAATGTCAGTAATCAATGCGGTAAGGAAATTTCCTAGAAATAATATTAAGAATGAATCTACAAAAGCGGGAAAGAGGAAGAGAGGGACAAAAAAAATAGGATACCTATCTCTTTCAGCTTCAAAGAGAAGTCCACTATATGTATGAGTGGGAAACCACTAATGTGTACTATCATCTGTAGCGTGCATCCACTAATAGCTATTTTTAGATCAAAAAAGTCAAAGTTCAAATTCAAGGGAGAAATACCATATCTGTTCATCAGCCAATTTGCTAATTTAGACACAAACAAATATGCACAATCTAATTGTCTGGCAGTTACAAGTATGAAGAGATATGCATAAGAAAACACTTTTTGTTCGTTTACTATAACTGCTGTCACTTGAACATAAAAAGAATTCAGATAAACTATAACTACCTTGAAACATAACGACAAATTCAACTCAATTGAGAAAAGGAAGCTGAGTTGACTCTTCTTTAGATCTAACCATCTGGCTAATTGTTTCAACAGCAAATTTGTGAAGTTCCTCATTATCATTTCTCATTAATGCACATGTGTAGGATATATAGAACTTCTACAAGAAACCTTTTGCTCACATTTCTTCTTACATAGCGAACAAATCCTGGTTCAACTGATAAAACATAGATGCAGAAAATCAACTGATAAAACATACAACAACAACAACAACATACCCAGTGAAATCCCACAGCGTGGGGTCTGGAGGGTAGAGTGAACACAGACCTTACCTCTACCTTGGTAGGTAGAGCGGCTGTTTTCGAGAGAACCTCGGTTCAGAACAAGCAAAGCAGAAAAAACCAGTTAGCAAAAAAATTTAAAGCCGTATGAAAATGCTGATAGCAAACGCGAATACACCATAATAGCGCATCCTGAAAAAGAAAGAAGAAGCAGTAACTAACGCAGATAAATGGGATAAACCAAGTACATTAAAGAACGCATAGCAGAAGAAATAAAAGTACATAAGACTATAAAGCAATACTACGCCTATTCATATGATATGCTAAGCGGGGCTACAGTAATAACACTACAACTACCAGTTTGTAGGCGTAAGTAGGACTACGCTCGACTACCTACTGCCCCTCTACCCTAATTTGTGTCATTCATAACCCCCTATCTAAGGTCATGTATTCAGTAAGTTACGCCTGCTCCATATCCCGTCTAATCAACTCTCCCAAATATTTCTTCGGTCTACCTCTACCCCTCCTAAACCCGTCCATAGCCAACCTCTCACACCTCTGCAGTGGGACATTTGTGTTTCTCCTCCGCACATGTCCAAACCATCTCAACCTCGCTTCCCGCATCTTATCCTCCACCGAGGCCACTCCCACTTTGCCCCGGATATCATCATTTCTAATCATATCCCCCTTTGTATGCCCACACATCCATCTCAGCATCCTCATCTCCGCCACTCTCATCATTTGGGTGTGCGACGTCTTGACTGGCCAACACTCCGCCCCATACAACATAGTCGGTCTAACCACCACCCTATAAAACTTATCTTTTAGTTTTTGTGACACATTTTTGTTTCACAAGCCTCCATTTCATCCACCCTGCCCCAATACGATGTATGACATCGTCATCAATCTCTCCATTCCCTTGGATAATAGACCCGAGGTACTTGAAACTTCTTTTCTTCGGAATGACCTGAGTCTCAAGCCCCATCTCCACACCTGTCTCACAGTCGCTCCCGTTGATGAACTTGCACTCCAAGTATTCTGTCTTGGTCCTACTCAGCATGAACCTATTAGACTTCAGAGTCTGTCTCCAAACCTCCAGCTTAGCGTTCACTTAGCTGCGAGTCTCATCAATCAGAACTATGTCGTCTGCGAATAACACACACCATGACACCTCCCCTTGGATTTGTCACGTCAGTCCATCCATCACCAAGACAAATAAGAATGGGCTAAGGGTTGATCCCTGGTGCATCCCCATCATCACAGGAAAGTGCTCCGAGTCTACTCCCACTGTCTGTACCCTGGTCTTGGCTCCATCATACATATACTTGATCGCCCTAGTGTACATCACAGGTACATATTTAGGCTCCAAACATCTCCAAAGAACCTCCCTAGGGGCTTTATCTTACGCCTTCTCTAAGTCGATGAAAACCATATGTAAGTCTTTCTTCCTCTCCCTATACAGCTCCACCAACCTCCTAATAAGATGAATTGCTTCTATAGTCGAACGCCCCGGCACAAATCCAAATTGGTTCTCGGAAATAGATATGCCTCCGAACCCCCATCTCCACGACCCTTTCCCAAACTTTCATAGTGTGGCTCAGCAGCTTGATACCCCTATAGTTGTTGCAACTCTTGAAATCATAGATGCAGAAAACAAACCAAATTGCCAAGAGAAGATGACAAATGGAAAAATGGAGGGAAAAACAAATGGTCATTTGGAAAGGACTTCAAAGACTAAATTGACTGTCTTTGTACCTCTTGAAGAGAAAATATGGTAAATAACACCTTTACCTACTTATTTCAACAAAAAAAAAAGTAATAATGTCCTTACCTGGCAACACAAAAAAGTAGTGTGGAGGGTTCAAAGTCCAAGTCAAAAGCAAGGAAAGTAATCAGATTGAATCAAATGGCACTCATTATGCAATTGTCAACATCCATACAAACAACATAATTCTGTTTTGCTCCAGATGTGCCAGGCAGAATCAATTAGAACTACTTCAACATCTATACAAACACACACACAATTCTATTCTGCTTCAGATGTGCTAGGCAAAATCTGGGCTGACTACTAATTCAACCAAACCAACTGCTAATTAAATTTTCCTAAAACAAAAAATCATTGCCTTGAAATCATGAGCTAAATATTGTACTTCAAAATTAAAACTTTAGATCCATACTCGTATGTGTGTATTGCTATGTGTTGCTTCTTTGTTTTGTATCGTAATATCTTGCTACCTTATTTTTCTTGAATTCCTGCATTGATTACGTTTCTTTTGAGCAGAGTGTCTATCAGAAATAGTCTCTCTACGTCACAAAGGTAGATGTAAGGTATGCGTACACTCTATCCTCCTCAGCCCCACTTGTGGGATTACACCGGGTATGTTGTTGTTGTTGTAGAACAAATATTCGTTCCTCCAAACTTTAATCCAAACCCCATATGTCTTGAAATGATATTTTCCCCACAAATAAGGAAACCACCAAAAAATTCTCATGAGACACACAATTTGCATATTTATGGAAACCCAATGAAAGAAAAAGGAAAGATATAATTCCAACTTGTAAAAATAGCAGCTTTAGATCAGATCTTGCTGCTAGTTTTACAAATACAAATAATTCATGAACAACAACAAACTTTAGCCAAGAATTAGGTGAAAAAGATCCAAACTTTAAATCACAACAAATGTAAAACAAAATAAAATAAAGCTTTTCAAGAACCACCAACTAAATTTATCAAGAAGAAGGAAAAACTTACATATTGCCATTAGAAAAGATTGCAAAGGCAGCACCTTTTTAGTTTTCCCTAAGCATGTATGTATGTATACAAACAAGACAGACCACCCTGGAAATTAGGCCAATTGTGTCCCTGTCCAACTGTTATTATTAACACATACTACCCAGTAAATTAAACTACAAGAAAATGTTGTTTGAGCAACAAGTGAGGGTATAATTTTTGCTCACTATGTTAAGAAGAAGTAAAAATTTGAGAGACCCAAAAAGAAAAAAAAAAGAAAAAAAAAGGGAAGTAGAGGGAATTTGAAGAGACTCCAAGATTTTCAGAAGCTAAGCAGAAACTGACAGAAGAGTCTCTCTCTCTCTCTCTGCCTCTCTTTTTTCTTTCTGTTTTCTTAAAACGAGTTTGATGAGGAAGGAAAATGTTTTACTTTAAAAATTCATTGTTTTTAGAATATTTTTAGGGCAAGTTACACATTTGATAAAAAATAATTAAATTCATTAGTTAAATATATAAAAAATATACACTATATCTTATCAAAAGTATATATTATTAAGTATTAATATATAAAAAAATATATTCTACTGATTATTATTTTGATGAACAACTATTTATATCAATTTCTTTGTTTTTTTACTGTTTGAAACTTTTGGATATAAAATGTGAGTTCTATTTTATGTGGCAGATTTTCAAACTATATAGAATCTTTGAGTTTTTTAAATAATTTTGAAAAAAATATTATTAATAGTAGTAATAGTTAATAAATTAAACTATTTAGAATTTTTTAAACTCTCCATCTTGTCGAAACAAAAGATGTGGTATTAATTTGAAAATACTTATTAAAAAAGTGGTATGCTATTTAATTTTTTATTCTTCAAACTAATAACTATGACTATTTAGTTAACTGCTGAAATCCATGTTCATAAAGGTTTCTGTTGACCTTTGGATGGAAAATTGCGGAGAAAAGACTATTTTTATTAGGTCAATTTCTCACTCAGCCGTACCTATTTTATGCATTCTTATCGTTTGGTAGATCTAAGTCTATGACTATTTTGGGTCCGAGCTTCGTATTTTAAAAAACATGGTGAAGTCTATGCTAAATTTCATATCAACCTCGGACACAAAATTATAAGATACACCTAAAAAAAAGTTAAAATCCTCGTTGGGAAAAGGAGTCAGCAGTTGTAGAAGGGTCATTGGGTCAGTCTTTAGGTAAAAAATTGTATACCATCGCTATGATGATGATAGATTCACTAAATAGCTTCATTATTGAATATTGTAGGCCTTCCGGGCTGCCATTCAATATTGAAGTCAAGAAAATGTATTAGATCAACCAATCAAAGGGCTTTCCTTTTCGACACAAGACCATATTTGCTTCTTATATTCCACCATTAATTTTCTATGGTGAACATGACATTGTTGCACTAAATTAGAATGAGAGTGTTACACTGCATGCAAGATTTACAAATTGGTTACAAGTCATGAGATCTGATCTGAAGGTAAACTCTAGACATTTGGGATTGAAGAGTTTGTTGGAAATTTGCCTTTGGCGGGAGTTGCGACCGACCAACTTTAACGGCTTAAACACTAGTGTAACGTATGTTGGAGAATCTGGTTCTTCACACATGCATGATCTACTAAGTACGTAGATAACCGTAGGGCCAAGAATCGTCAAATTTCATTGAGAAATGAAAGAGATATTGGTTCACGAAGTAAGGTGTTTGAAGCATGGAAAGTGTGGTATTGTGTGTAATTCTCCCACATCGGTAGAGGAAGAAAGAATTGTTGTGTATATAAGACTCGAAATTGGTTTGGGGTTTGGGACCCCAAGGGGTATCCCATGTGTTTAAAGGAGGGAGGACCTAGATGTGCTTCGGTTCAAGTAAAGACCACACGCGCGCGCCGCCCGCCCGTCCGGGTCCACGGTCGTGGTCGCGTGTGGCCGTGGGGGGGGCGTGGTGGGTTGTGGGGTTTATGTGGGTGTGGGTCATGGGCCTTCGATATTATCTTTTTGGGCCGAAAACTTTGCCGAAGTACGGTTTGATCCCGAAGTTTCGAGATATACGATTTGGACCGAGAATTCTTTCGGATGTGCGGTTTGGTCCCCGAAGTTTCAAGATGTACGGTTTGGTCCCCAAGTTTCCGTAAAATCGAGAATTTCGACGGTCAAAAACGAAATGCCAAGCACTCAATTCGACCATTTATTTTGGGTGAATTACTCCTCTATAATGGCCAAAACAGTTGGTCTTTCTCCCATTTATGTTGGTGACTTTACTACCTCCATAATGGCCATTATTTGGCTATTATGGAGGCGATTTTCAGCGAGTTTTCAGCCCCTCCTTCACCTATATAAACACCCCTTACACCATTGTTGAGCACACTTGATATGCACGAAAATACACAACCGGAAAAAATCTTCTTCCTACAACTTCCAAGCATCATTTCGTTACTCAATATTCTTCACGGTAGCTCTTGAGTTTCCTTTGCTCAAGGGTTCCATTGCTGTTTTATCTTGGGAGACAAATTGTCCAGGACGTATAAAGGATACATACGGGGCAATATTGTCTTAAGGACAGTGCTACACTCGACTCGGCAAAAAACAGTTTCCATTTTTTCGTTTTCAACAAAATTGTAATTTCGGTTTGTGGTTATCTTGTAATTTTCAGATTACTAGTTCAACTATTGAATCTTTGTTTATCCTTTCGAATACTTGTAATAGTTAAATACTTCCCGTACTGCTTTATAAAGTACCATAGAGCAAAAATTCCCAACAACTTAAGACAATATTTGTATTGTATTACTATTAGTATTCGAAAGATGTCGGTCAAAAAAATTGTGTGACCAAACCTGGATATGGAAATGGTTTTCTGGTAGAAGAGAGTGATGATGATGAACGTGTTCATGGTGTCACCGCCACCAAGATCGGGTGGAAACAAACGCTCTCGAGCAGCTGAGGATGTCAAGCGGGACAAGAGGAGAAGAGTGAAGATGCTATTCTATCTTGTAGCGAAGGCCTATATCTGTCCCAGACAAAGGATCCGAATAATGGTGAGAAGGAAATGGACACTCAGTCTGATGAAGTGACTGAAGTGAGCCAGAATCCGAAATAGGGATAAGTAGTTTTTCTTACTTGTCAAGAATAAAGATTAAATGATGTCTGATTAAAAATGGATTAAAGTAAGGAGGAATATGAAAATAATTTATATTCCTTACGCTTTAAAATCAGAAGTTTAATCTTATCTTCTTTCCCGTTTAAAGATTGGATTGTAAATGACTTAAAAAGATCCGTTCTTTTAAGTGTAATTGTTAAAGTGTGTAAAGTATGTTCGCACATACGATGGAGAAAGATCCACTAACTGTGCGAAAACTGTTACCACTCTTAAGTAAGCGCCAAGAATTATCTGGGCACCAATTATAACGGAAGAAGTCTAAAAATTGATGACGTTGAGCCTCGTATTATTTGGCGAGAAGATCCTTCATAGGATGATATTGGACACTCGGTCACATAAAGCCTCAGGGCGTACCGGAGTGGGCCAAAATTCCTTTGATAGGATGATATTGGACACTCAGTCATACAAAGCCTCCGGGCGACTGGAGTGGGCCAAATTTCCTTTGATATGATGATATTGGACACTCGGTCATAGAAAGCCTCAAGGCGGCCCAGTGGTGCCGAATTCATTTCATTGGAAAAGTAATGGACACCTAGTAAGGTGGGCCGAGTTTCCAGTCCTAAATGATCCGAAGGCCTAAATAAAGGCGAAAGAAAGAAATTGGACACTCGGTCGCAAAGAAACTAGAGTGGGCCGCAGTATCTAGATCACATATGATCCGGTTATGCCCCAACCACGGGCAAGAGGTTGTTCATGTGAAGCAACGCCACCTCTAAAGTAGAAGGGGTTGGAGAGGTTGTCCTCAATAGGACTTCATGGATTGTGATCACTCTAAGATGAGGTGATACATATTCCTAATTTGGTTTAAGGGACGCTGTTGGTCAAGCTAGTTTGAGACTAGTCCAATAGGTCTGTGATAACTAAGAATGGTACAGTATGTCTGTAGCCAAATGAATGATATATTTGTAATCCGTGCGTCTATGCCATCATAGATTAAGACACGTTAAATAGCAAGTCATTCAAAAGCTAACGATGTTGAGATTGTTGCCTTCTTCGACATAAACCCTCAAAATAAATGTGAGGTAGATGAAGAGGCAAAATCACCTTTCCAAATTCCGTCAAGGGAATAGCGAAAGAAGCACTGCTCCTCTAGAACTTAGTCACACCTACTTGGGTGATTTGAAGTTTATACAAAATAGAGGGGGGAGACAAGTACGTTGTGATCTTCATTGATGATGGTACAATGTATGGAATCCTTTGTTTGTTAAAAAGCAAAGATGAAGTTGTTGAAGCGGATAAGCGCTACAAAGCAGAAGTTGAATATCAACTAAGCCTACGGATTGAGAAAGTCGTAGTGATAGAGGGGAGAATGTGAAGCATCGTTCGTTAAACGATGCTCATTACTCACCTCGGTCTAACGGTGTTAGCCAAGTGCAAACCCGTACGCCTAAATTATGTAGGGCAAGGCGATCCTTATCGCTAATGCGATTCTCAACGAACTCCGCATAAGGATAAGGATAACTCTCCGTGTGAGACATGGAAATGATCTCACATACAAAAGTTGTGATGTGGGATGGCTTGGTAGAAGTTGGACTACCGAGACAGTCAAGTTCGACCTAAGATCAGTAGATTGCATATCCACTTTGGATCAGTAAATAACGATGAGTGCTTGATCGCCTCTTGGCATCAAAGAATCTTTGAATTCTTTTAAGATAGCTTTCCTTGAAAAAGGAAAAAGGAGTAATTGCTCAAGGTTAACAAGAACCCGCGAGGGCTTCGATTTGTCCGGAATCTGGACGTTCCGTATCTACGAGGACTCGAAAGTTCTTTGTCTATCCGGAACTTAATCTTCCGGATCTACTGCAGAACTCGGGGATTCTAGATGTTGAACCGAGAAGGAGCAAAGAGGGGACAAAGACTTGTTCCATACCTTCTAGCTTGTATGGTTGAGAACGAACCATGGACAATTAATAAATAATTGTCATCTCCAAAAGCGCTGCTTTGGAAAGAAGCTACAAAGAGAAAATAGACTCTATCATATAGAACCATACTTGCGTAATGGTTGATCTTCCTCCGGAAAAGAACCTTTGGGTTGTAAGTTGTGCTCCCCTGTGAGTAGCTTCACATCCGGGGCCATTGCGATCTTGCGTGGCATGAATGTTGAATTAGCCTTCCCAACCGTAGAGTTGGAAGAAGAGAATCGAGACTTGGTTTGCCGATTGTTGGGCTTCTTCTGAACTTTCATTTTGGTCCCGAAATGTGTACATTTTGGTCTGAAAGTTTCGGATAAAACAGAACAATGAATCGACCACGAAACATTGGCTGCGAAGTTAGAAAGCCAACGGTTGGAAAACCAACGATCGAGAGTGAAAATCATATTGAAACAAAGTCTCGATATGAAAGATATGAGTATCACGAGATGACATCTTAGGAATTGGATTTCTAAGACATCTAACGGATCGGTCGATAGTTGACGATCTCGTTGAAGCCACCAATGGATATGAATCATAGAACCGATTGGAATCATGGTGCACCCATAGACAAGGAGCGATATGCTCGGGTCACGTGTAGTTCAATGTATTGTACACACTACAACCGACACAGTATCGTCCAACAAACGAGATCATGTGAACTAAGGTTCACCGATGATCTTAATACATGATTAATAGAAGGCGTTAAGTCGGATATGACGATATCGAATTATTCGCTTATCTACGGATTATAGTATTACGGATGTCCAAATGTTACGAGAGAACACAAGATGCAAAGCGGACATCGGATCCGAAGAACACCAAAGCCACAAGTAAATGTGTATGGTGGTTCTTGGAAAATCCTCTAAAGCAAACTTGCATCGGCCGATTCATGATGGAATCGGAGTTTATCGCTTTATACAAAGCATGAAAGAAGTTGAGTAACTTCACGACTCATTAGAGGACGTCCCTTATTGGGAGAAACCCGTGCCTTCAGACGAGCTTATACACTTGTGGCTAGCCGATCGGCTTTAGGAAGGACACGGATGACGGCGTCTGGACATATCTGTCGGGATCTCGGAGACATAAGACCGTATGGCGATTGATCATCACGGGTGTCACTTCCTTGTTTACAAACTAAGGGACTACCCGAGAGATCAAGCGTTCGCACTGTCTAGGGGAATGGGCTTAAAACCCAAAATATACGGACCAATACGGTGGAAACCCAACCTTACGAACCTGAGATCCCGGTAATTTGGTTCAATGGGAAAACTAAGTTGTAAAGGTTCGGTTGATCGCTTCGGTGGAAGCATGAGCACTTCGGATAGTGATTTCGAAAAGAAACACCAAATCCAAAGCCGTTCCGCGATAGACGTTAAGTGCTATCTGCAGTATGGGTAAAGGTTAAGTTTTCAAAACTTGTAATGATCCTCAACGATTGAGGTTAGGTCTTTGGGAAACTTTTAATGGTTCCTAATACTTGTGAAGTGGGGTATAGCAGGGGATACCTTGTAGGAGACCACCTATTTAAGTGCGAGGACGGGCCGCCTCAAATTGAACGCACTTAAGAATCCAAGACGTTGTCCATGGCCAAAACGGACAAAACATTACGAAGAAGAGAGTAAGGGAATTTGTTGTGTTGGTACCGTTGTCTTGGCTTACACTAAACACCGACGGTTCAAGACATCACGTTCACCGCGCGATGTAAGTAAGTCCGATGGTATTCAACTATGGAAGGTTCAAAGCCGAGGCTACCTCTCCTTATGCAACATCGGTTCGCCGAAATATTGCTTTGGAAATGAAAAGACACCATGTGAGTGCGCCAAAATCTCTTTCAAGAGGGGATTGTTGGAAATTTGCCTTTGGCGGGAGTTGCGACCGACCAACTTTAACGGCTTAAACACTAGTGTAACGTATGTTGGAGAATCCGGTTCTTCACACATGCATGATCTACTAAGTACGTAGATAACCGTAGGGCCAAGAATCGTCAAATTTCATTGAGAAATGAAAGAGATATTGGTTCACGAAGTAAGGTGTTTGAAGCATGGAAAGTGTGGTATTGTGTGTAATTCTCCCACATCGGTAGAGGAAGAAAGAATTGTTGTGTATATAAGACTCGAAATTGGTTTGGGGTTTGGGACCCCAAGGGTATCCCATGTGTTTAAAGGAGGGAGGACCTAGATGTGCTTCGGTTCAAGTAAAGACCACACGCGCGCCGCCGCCCGCCCCGTCCGGTCCCGGTTCCGGGTTCCGGTTCCGGTTCCGGTTCCGGGTTCTCGGGTTCTCGGGTTCACGGGTTCACGGGTTCACGGGTTCACGGGTCGTGGGTCGTGGTCGTGGGCTCGTGGGCGTGGGCATGGCCTTCGATATTATCTTTTTGGGCGAAAAACTTTGCCGAGTACGGTTTGATCCCGAAGTTTCGGCTATACTGATTTGGACCGAATTCTTTCGGATGTGCAGTTTGGTCCCGAAGTTTCAAGATGTACGAGTTTGGTCCCCGAAGTTTCCGAAAATCGAATTTCGACGGTCAAAAACAAAATGCCAAGCACTCAATTCAAATTATTTATTTTGGGTGAATTACTCCTCCTATAATGGCCAAAACAGGTTGGTCTTTCTCCCATTTATGTTGGTGACTTTACTACCTCCATAATGGCCATTATTTGGCTATTATGGAGGCGCGATTTTCAGTGTTTTTCAGCCCTCCTTCACCTATATAAACACCCCTTACACCATTGTTGAGCACACTTGATATGCACGAAAATACACAACCGTAAAAAATCTTCTTCCTACAACTTCCAAGCATCATTTCGTTACTCAATATTCTTCACGGTAGCTCTTGAGTTTCCTTTGCTCAAGGGTTCCATTCTTTCGTTTTATCTTGGGAGACAAATTGTCCAGGACGTATAAAGGATACATACGGGGCAATATTGTCTTAAGGACAGAGTGCTACACTCGACTCAGCAAAAACCAGTTTCCATTTTTTCGTTTTCAACAAAATTGTAATTTCGGTTTTGTGGTTATCTTGTAATTTTCAGATTACTAGTTCAACTATTGAATCTTTGTTTATCCTTTCGAATACTTGTAATAGTTAAATACTTCCCGTACTGCTTTATAAAGTACCATAGAGCAAAAACTCCCAACAGAGTTCAACAAGAGCGTGAACATCACATTATACCTCTCCAAACCACAAGAGATAATTTGTCCACTATACGATTCATCACTAATCTTTTATTTTCTAGGTGTGGGTGAGATATTGAAAAGTCATCTTAGCCTTTCAGCTTGACTATAAGTTCACCTCCGAGAACCAACCCAATCTTCTGAAGGGCTAGGACTTTGTGGGGTTGAGGACATGTACCCTTTAAGTTGATTATCCTACCGACTAATAAACGATGAAGGGAGAAGGCAAACGAGAACGGACTCAAACTTGAACCATTTTTTTCGCTCTCTCTAAAAAAAAAGGAAAATATATAAATTATGATATATCTTGTCCTTTATAGATTCACAACCTCGGGAACCTTCCTTCTAATCGATTATGAGAAAAGGAATAATAATAGTATCACATAACGTGGAATATATTAAAAATCAGAGTTTGAAAATAATATATCGATGATATTATTTTAGTATTCAAAGTTGACAATAAGTTTTAATGAAACAATTGTTGGATTACAAGGATTTGCAGGAAACGGAAATTACAAGTAACTGCTTATGTAAGAATTGAAATTACAATTCAACTATAAAACTGAAAATTACAATATAACAACAAAACTGAAATTACTATTTTGTTGAACAAGAAAACTGGAAACTTGTTTTTGCTTAGTCGAGTGTGGCACTCTGTCCTTAAGACAATATTGCCCCGTATATATCATTTATACGTCCTGGACAATTCGTCTCCCAAGATAAAACAGCAATGGAACTATTGAGCAAAGGAAACTCAAAAGCTACCGTGAAGAATATTGAATAACGAAATGATGCTTGGAAGATTAGGAAGAAACTGCTTTGCTTTCTGCTTTGTGTATTTTCGTGTATATCAAGTGTCTCAACAATGGTGTAAGGGGTGTTTATATAGGAGGAAGAGGGACTGTTTGACTGCCTCCATAACAACCATTATTGGCCAAATAATGACCATTATGGAGGTAGTAAAGCCACCACATAAATGGAGAAAATTGCCAACGGATTGGTCATTATAGGAGGTGTAATTCAGCCAAAATAAATGGTGAATTGAGTGATGGACGTTTACGCTCCGGACCGTCGAAATTCGACTTTCGAAAACTTCGGGGACCAAACGAAAACTTCGGGGACCAAACTGTACATCCGAAGAATTCGGTCCAAACCGTACATCCGAAACTTCGGGATCAAACCGTACTTCGGCAAAGTTTTCGGCCCAAAAAGATAATATCAGACAGCCCACAGCCCGTGACCCGTGAACCCGGACGGGCGGGCGGCGGCGCGCGTGTGGTCTTTCCTCGAACCGAAGCACATCTAGGTCTTCCCTCCTTTAAACACATGGGATACCCCTTGGGGTCCCAAATCCCAAACCACTTTCGAGTCTTATATACACAACAATTCTTTCTTCCTCTACCGATGAGGGAGAATTGAACACAATACCACACTTTTCATGCTTCAAACACCTCACTTCGTGAACCAATATCTTTTTCATTTCTCAATGAAATTTGACGATTCTTGGCCCTACGGTTATCTACGTACTTAGTAGATCATGCATGTGTGAAGAACCAAATTCTCCAACATACGTAACACTAGTGTTTAAGCCGTTAAAGTTGGTCGGTCGCAACTCCCGCCAAAGGCTAATTTCCAACAACAATTACTCATTCTTTTGATTGGAAATGACTTTCGTTCGAAAAATAATTTTTTTAGAGAATATATTTGCTACAATTTAACATTTAAACATTATATAATTTTCAGAAATACCTCAAATAGCTCAGAGAGTGAAGTCTTGTTTTTTTACTTATTGTTTCCTGTTGGGTTTTTACTGCACTTGGAATAAAGTTAAATCAGACAAAGCAAAGTTACAATTGAGTAAAGGACAAGCTAAGTTGAAGCCCTTGAAATGACAAGAGCAAAAGAAAAAGCAGTAAAAAGAAAAGTAGGCATCTTGGAATTATTATATCAAAATAGAATAACAAAAGATTAAAACAAATTGTTCATTTTACATTATTTCTATTCAGTTTTTATTCCATAGTGTATATCAATTTCATTCAGTGGAGTTTACGTTTCTTTTTGAAAAGAAGCTAATTCAATGCAAAATTGACAAAATTGAAGCTTTAAAGCGTTAGTTCTACCGACTCTACTGCCTTTCCACTTTATAGCTAAAAGAACTAGAAAGCTAGAACGAAATACATAGGGTTGGCCAATGGGACGGGATGGAATGGAATGGGGATTTGGAGATGGTGGAGTGGGTCGGGATCGGGATTAGGGGGATAGGAAGTGGTCACATCCCATCCCACATCCCACTATCAGAGGGAACAGGAATTTGGGGGGACGGATGGGACGGGAAGGAGAATTTGAGGGACTTTTAAAAACTTTTTTTTTTAGATACTTAATTTTAAAAAATATATATTTAAATACTTAAATAATTGAACAAGATAATAAAAAATATCTCAAGGCTAATTGCCTCTTATATTATTTAATAGAAATATGATTTTTTTTCTAATACAATTTCAAAATTGCAACTTTGTTTCGAAGTTCAAAAGTTGCAAATCACATAGTAAAATTGGCATTAAAAAATTTACATATGCAACCATACTTTTTCTAATTTTCTGACAATCTCTTGTGGATCTTCTGTTGGAATGAAATTTGTTGGTCAAATTGTTCAACGTCGCTTCATGGTCCCTCGGATAAGATTTCGTTGTAATTGTAGTCGTCTTCTTCATTGATCTCTGGTTGAACACACCGTATACGCTCCGCTCTAATCAAATCTCTAAATAAAACTGCAATCTTCAAACTTTCTCCCGCCAATAGTGTATGTGCTCTCATATTTGAAACCTTCAAGCACAAAAAGCGCTTTCAGAAATTGTAGATGACGCTTGAATATTCAACACATCTCGGGCCATCTTTGATAGAGTCGGAAATGTCTTTTAATTCTCCCTCCGGTATTTCAGCAAGTCTTCACGTCCATTTTAATTAGAAATTGATTCAAACGGTACAACACCATGCAAAATATAAACATCAAACTCGCTAATTTGTGAAGCACTTGAACCACTATACATTCTATTTCGAGGGCCTTTAATACTTAAAGCATAAACCGCATGTTTTTATAAGGTTAAAGTGAAGTAGAAGAAGATAGTACAGAAGCCGGTTGATTATTTGCACTTTTCTCTTGATAATACATATACATAGTTTTGCATTGTGTTTTGCTAGAGATAACATGTTCTTTAGTTGGTTTTGTTTCAATCATTTCTAGGCATTCATAAATCGTTTCAATAAGGGCATTACAACCGTCTATTTTAATAATAGGATTTAATACATCACCAATAAAATAAATATTGGGAATAGAAAAAAATTATTTTTTAATTTTACAAACATTTTTGTAATAGCTTGAGTGTAAGTTGATTTTTTCATGCATTCATTAAATAACAAAAATATTAGAGCTATATAAAATAATATAGATGAAATAGTAGGATAATAAATACCAGAAAATTCCGTAGTAGCTAGAAAAAAATTCTCTAAGAATACAATAAGTTCCCAAATTTTATCCCAATCATCATCTACAAGCATATCCGAAGAATTTTGATTATAGGCGTTAAATACTAAAGTTAAAGGTATTCTATACTTGTGAGCAACAACTAATTATTCATACAAAGAATTTTACCTAGTTGCAACTTCTTCTGGATTTTGATTATGGGCGTTGAAAATTGAAATTTTGCTCAATGATCTTCAATCTAGTTGCAAACTTCACTCTCAATTTTTTAACTTTGATAGAAATTAGCAAATAAAATATAATATTTAGTGTGCAATTTAGACTTGTAGAGAGAGATTAGAGAGATGGTAGAAAGATTTGTGAGAAAAATGAAGAGGAAAACGAGGTATTTATAGTTGAGAAATAGGGTTAATGTGTAAATATACTAACTTAGGGGTTAAAAATAAATATTAAGGGGGTAGGGGGGTTTATGTTGTGTTGGGGGGCCCAAAATGGCGGTTTGTAGCCGTTGCCAACGGCTAGAATTGCAAATGGTCGTTTGTGCAATGACTACTTTCTGGCAGAAACAGGACGGGGCCGAGGCAGGATCGGGACGGGCCGGGGCGGGACCGGGATAGGCAGGACACGCGCTTGTCCCATCCTAATTTCAAACCCGACTAGAGTCAATCTCTATCCCCTAATTTACCTAGCAAAATTGGGACGGGGTCGGATCGGATTATCCCGACCCATTGGTCAGCCTTAGTTCTACTTTTGATTAAACTTGAAATATCTCTATATAATTTTCTTATGAAACTGTTTCTCTTTTTTTTTATTAAAAAATTTATGATATCTTCAAATCCATTAAAAATTCAATCAAACTATAACAATTACTATGCCTAAAAGTCCTAAACAAATTGAGGTCCGCTATATAAATTCTCACAGCTCATTTAAGTTTAACTTGTATTATCATCATATTAAATAAATTAATAAGTAAAAATTAAATCTAAAATATATTTCCAACTAGTAGATATCACCTAAAAGAAGGGTAAGATGAAAGAAATTATTTTTTATATTTGCATAAAAAAGAGTTTAAATAATATACACTTTTAGCGTAAATAATTTTTACACCATCATATTATCTTTACCTGTTACATCTATTATAGCATGTAACATATCTTATTTTTAATATTCTAAATTCTACATTTTAAGGAAGCTTACTTATAGATATTAATTGAATGACATGATACAAGTAAAAATAATTTTCATTGACAGTGTATAAAACTTAACTTCTAAAAAACAATTTATTCTAAAAAAAAATCATCATAGCTTAGTTATCCTTTGTTTTTCCTCATTATTTCCCACTAATTAAAAAAACGAACAATCTCTGTAATATCCATTCAAAAGTTCAGTCACTATCGTGATAATGAAACAACGGAAAATAAAATGGGGAAATGTCGACAAGATCTACGTTACAACAGTACATAAGTACGAGTATTTTTTATTTATTTTTGGATAGGTTGAACATAAGTATCTTTCAGAAAGGAAATTAAGATGAAATAGTAAAATAAAGAAAATATTTTTTAGAATGACTTTATTGGTCCGCTCCTTTTAATGGACAATGACAATCTTAACCGTCTTTGAGAGTTAACACCCGCACTCCATAGATCAAATCGTGAACTCTTGCAGTATTGCGTCAGTCCGGAGTTTACCCTGTGCGTACTCGAGAGAATAGCGGCTGCGGGTTCCTTCGTAAAAAAAAAGTCGTGAACTCTTTTAGTGTCTTTGAGAATTAACACCCGTACTAGATCAAATCGTGAACTCTTTTAGAGTCTTTGAGAGTTAACACCCGCACTCCATAGGGGTGATAACCCTTTTGACCTCTAAATTATGGTAAATCCTACTCTTGATATAGTATTCAATACGTATGTATATATGTTTATCCTTCACTTCATTCTTTTCCTTTCTGAAGTTTCGATGTAAAGATTCCTCTACCAACGTATATGATTCTTCATATTTAACTTACTACAAATTTAACATAATACATGAATAATTAAGTGGTCGACTGGTTAATAATAATAATAATAATAAATTTATAAATATTCATGAGTAAAGGGACTAAATTTGCACAATTCAATTAATTGTAGATTTAACGTGATCATCAGTCAGATATAATTAAAATCATTAATAATTTAGGGATAAAAAATACTGTTAACCCTTATCATTAACATAACATTATGAAAGACTACAAAACCAAAACGATTTGGATTCTCTATATATTGTTGAAATATTTTAAATTTGAGGGCTGGGAGAGGGGGGGGGGGGTTATTGCACGATATGTTAAAGTCAGTCAGTCATACTTTTGCAGGGACAAAAATTGTTTTGTACCTCTAGCAATTAGTTTGTTGCAAGTGCTTATTCTTTTTTTGTTTCTTTCTTTTTCTTTTTGCACTATAAATGATATAATGCAAGTCAACTGCTTCATGCATGTTGTTGTACTAAAGTCCAGCTCTTTCATCAATAGATACAGCTGCTTTTGCGTCAATTTTTTGAAGGCCTTCATTAAAATCTTGTCTCAATTAGAAGCAGACCAACTTTCAGCTGTCTCACGAATGGCAAATAATGGTTACATTTTATAAATATAGAAGACTAATGTTATTGCTCCTTTGAAGGGATAAGGAAAATGAATGTTGGAATACTCAAGTAAAGACGGGTTTAAAATTTAAATTTTATGAATTCGGGATGTTACTCATTGACCACTTGAGTTACTAGGTCGAAATCTAATATATATGCATTACAAAAGTAGATTAGTTAGCTCAAATTTTTAGTAAAGCTATTAAATTTGGCCAAATCCGCACTTACATATGTGCATTTGCCTTTGTGCTCAGGTAAGGTAAGACCTACTACAAATCTTGTTACAGAACAATGAAACATCAAAAAGGGGATAAAATTAGCAAAAGATATAGAATATTGGAAGTGGAAACATATTACTCCCTCGATTTCGAAATAATTGTCTAGTTTTGACTTGACGGTTTAAAAAAGTAAAGAAAACTTTTAAATCATGTAGTTGTTAACTAAAGACATGTTGAATGTATCAAAATGCCATTTAATTTGTGATATTCAACATGTCATGTGAAAAGTTAGACTAAAAGAGTTATCAAAAAACGAAAGGAGACATTCAATTTGAAAATGACTAAAAAGGCGGGAGAAGTATCTATTTGCCATCAAACGTATCAGTGAGGATTTAGGAGGACATACAATGTTACTCTTTGAGGGCTATTTTTAAAGATTACAAATATTTGTGGGAAGCTAATAAAGGCCAGTATTAAACACATATGGAGGGAGTAAATGATTAAATAAAATAAAATGAGGTGCAAATCTCGAAAGACTATTAGAGGTGCAAAACGGCTAAACCGATGTGGAGCTTGGAAAATGGACGTATATATATATATATATTTCAGCAGTTAAGTAATGACTAAATTACCAAAGTTACCCCTAAAAGAACAGTTCTATATAATAACGAGAATACCCCTGGACAACCAAAGAGTATATAACTATATATAAATACATGCGATCCTGTTTGGATTAACTTATTTTAAGTGCTTTTAAATTTAAAAAGTTTCTAAACACTTTTACAGTGTGTTTTGATAAAATAAAAAAATATTTTTAAGTACTTATTTTTATGTCAAATAGTAAAAATAAGTTAAAAGTCATAAGTTATAATTCTTAAATTATAGTTTTTGGCTTATACATCAAAATTCATAACTCCATGGACTCTATGCAATAAACATGCCATCTTTCTGTCTGTTTTCAACCATCTATTTCTCCCATGACCTTTCAGTTTCGGTAACCCTTTGTCTCTTCTCTTTCTCTAGGGTTTTGAATCTTGAGTTTGTATTCATGAAGAAACATAAAATTTCTACTTAATTATAGGGGTTTTGAGTTTGCTAAACGTGGGTAATTTACCGTCGGTAAAGTGAGAATTTTTTATCTGGTTTCAAGCTGATTTCCTGCAATTAGTTTTCCCTTAAGGTTTGGATTCCTTTATTTTTTGCTGCATTGATTCGATGTATAAGGTTTAATATGGTTCAGTTATCGCACTGTCTCGCTGTTATTAATGTTTTCTTATCCGAATGCTCTATTTTACTTTCCTTATTAGTTGTCATGTTTTATTCACTGTTGTATTTCCATTTTCACAGCTACTTTGATTGCGATATTTGAGTTGAGGGTCTTTTGAAAATAATCTATGTATCTCCACGAGGTAGATATAAAATTTGTGTACACTCTAACCTCCCAAGATTCCAAGCGTGGTGGGCCCATAACCCACAGGTCCCAGAATCGTAACCTGGCTCTGATACCATAAAAGCGGAACGAGGTATAATATGAAAATATATAATAAAAAAGCAGTAAATAAAAGCAAGTATAAAACTTACAAGTTTTATTTCAACAGAAGGAAAGCAAAAAAGGAAACATGGGAGATATATAATGGGAGAGATGGAGTAGGCAAGGAATTTTTGTTTAGGGAAATTTCCGGGTGCCTTAACAATACAACTTGAGAGCCTTTATATAGGCCTCGCAAATAAATCTTGTCCTAACAGGTGGACGGTATAGATTAAAAACTTTTATGAAAGGTCGCTTGCTCTTTTCTTTTATGAAAGGTCAAGTGCCTCTTCCTGTTGGAGTGGGGTCCTTCCTTTTCGAAAGGTTAAGTTCATGTTGATGTGATTTCTTCTTTTTATCTTGTATGCTTTTGAGGCAGGTCTTTTGTCATCATCCTTTCTTTATTTCAAAAGATACGATTGAGCCAATCCTTTAGGATGTAGCATGTCGCCATTATCTGAGTCACTTTCTTGTGACGATGCTGCGCCAATGAATTCCATTATTGCCTGAGGATTTGTGTGATCATCTAATTTTGATAAAGCTTCTTGGAGCCTTCTCTTTATTTCTGCTTTGGAAACTTTGGGTTCCCTTCTTGCTGAAGAAGATGATGTACTCTTTTCCTCTTTGGGTTTAGGAGTCCATCCTTTAATCCTGATACTTTTACTCAAGTATCTGATTCTATCAAATTCATGAATATCAAATGACCAATTAATAATATAAGAGATCTTTCTATGGATAAAATATTTGCATAATTTAATATGCTTAGGCAGAGTTGAGATCTGTTGTTCTTCTTGAAAAGTCTTGTAATGCACCTGGAAGTTGGGGGCCATTACTTGCTGGGTTCCTCCAAATAGATTCCACAATTCATAAAATCATCTTGGGATGACGGCCTCTTTTAATTTGTCGAATACTTAACGAACCATGTGTGAGTGTACGGTCTAACATATAGGAAGTTAAACCATGCTGTTTTATAATCATACCAATTATAGGTATGTGGCCTATGTTGTCTTGATAATGGGATGGGGGTATATAGATGATCATGCCAGTTAAAAGGACTTAATATCCTATTAATGGTAAATTTAGAGTATTCGATACTCTCTGAATTCTTTTCAAAATAATGGTGCTCGATTTGGATCGAGTCAGTATCTCTAATATAAACTCATAATATTTTCTGGTTTTAAGGGGATTGTCAGTATCGACGTGCTGATAATTTGTGTAACAGGGCTTTAGAAGTTCTTCTACCCTGAAGTTTTCACATTGTTTATCCAGTGCCATTATTGGCACAACCTGTGTGTTGACGAACTCCGATTTTGGGATATCTTTATTTAATTGGACCGTCTCTTTCTGCTTCTGAGGAGTCTCTGGTTTTACCGCTTCTGAGTATGATTCCGGGGATTCTTAGAGTAGCTATCTCGATTTTATCAAACTTAGTAGCTAAAGCAAAGCGTTCCTTATTAGACAAAAAACCTCTCTATAAATCCCCCTCAAATTTAGGTCAAGTAGGAGACTGAGCATTGATACCTCACTCAACCTCCCATATTTCAACCCAAGCATGGGCAACATCCTTCAACTGATATGCTACGAATTCCACAGCTTCAGAATCATGGGCATTCATTGCCCTTAAGGCCTTGAAAGTCTCATCCACAAAGTATTGGGGATCATCTTCTTCTGTCGAACCAAAGAACTTGGGCGCATTCAGCCCCAAAAATGGCTTAAGTCATCCTCTTCCACTAAACATCGGATCCGCACCCCCACGTTGCTATTGGGACGCCACCAGAGTGGTGAGTATCTGGATCACAGCCTGCATCGATCAGACATCATTTACACTTTCAACAGGGGCTATAGGGGCAAGTGGAGCAGAAGGTGATGCTTGATTTCCATTGTCATGATTAGCCTCAACATTCACGTAAGTAGCGGCGGGGTTAGGGACCCTGGCAGGTCGTCCACCAAATGATGAACTCGAAGAAATATTGATTCCTAGATTAGAAGTTCCCACATGAGTCAACATGTGAGGCACGGATTAACTAACGCGTCAGAATGAACCTAAAGAAAGTTCAAGCTCTATAAGACAATCTAGAATCAAGAAGAATTAGAAACGGCTATACAAATGTCCTGGTAGTCTTTCAATCTAGCATGTGACCAGGCTACATGAGGAATACTCCACTAGACATAGACACATCTAAACTTAGACTCTCATACCAAGCTTGTCACGCCCCAAACTCGACCCTGGACGTAACAGGCATCCGATGTTATGAACAACACCAGTAGCACATTATAAAATATTTAAACAATCATTCTAATTTGTTAACTATTTATAACAAGTCATAAAGAGATTAAAACATGAGCATGCTCAACTTAATAAAATCAACGAAAGTCTAATACATATATTTAAATCATAAAACGTAGCAAAGCCTCAGCAAGTCATACTAGCTTTAAACATCTACCAAAAATCTGACAACTATCTATGGACTTCTAAGATAAACAATGAGTGTCTAACTTCGGGACGCGACCCAAAACTAAATAAATAGACAGTAAAGATAGGACGGTGCCCCACGAACAAGCATATGAGCTCACCCAAATAATTAAGTAAGCATCAAGTTCTCCTATATGATATGCGTATCACGAACCTGCTCTTCTACGTTACTTGACACACCATAAAAAATAACAATGGTATGCCTGAGTACTGGATACTCAGTAAGTGTTTAAGGGACAATAGTTAACAAAGCCAAAATAAGATAGTAGAATCAGTAAAACAATATTAATGAAAATCATTCGAAATCCAAAGTTAGAGTATGATTTAAAGCTTAGTAAAATCCAACAAAAGCAAGCAATAACGAAGAATACATCAAGTTAAACTCAATAAGCGTTTACCATATTAAGTCTTTCACTTATGAACACGAAATTATCGACAATCCAACTTATGGGCAACCAAAGAATTAACACATGTCAACTCACGGGCGAACACTATACATCTGAGATTTATCCCACGGAGGCTAATCATCATCTGGACTAGCACAACAATAGATACACCGGACTACACGTCTTGGAGGTCAATCATCATCTGGACTAACATAGCAATACTAACAAGTGATATGTTAGGATCCATAACGGCTAATCGTCCTCTGGACTAGCACATCTTGCCCATACAGGCCCAAACACAAACAAGTACAAGTCATGGCATATTAACTGAATCATCAATCATGGCTTATAGCCGAATTCAATTTTCAAACACCTTCTCAAAATAGGGTTATTTCAAGTCATAATCAGTTTAGGAACCTTATTCAAATCACTTATTCAGTTTAAAGTTCAAGAAAATTCATTCAAAGACAGAACACATTTAAAGCTTCAATCTTTAGAAAATAAATTCAATCATCTCAAAATGGGGAAAAACAAGTTAATTCAAAGTAGTATGTCACGTAAAAGGTTTGATGCAAGCTTGACCCTACACATGCATGACCTTGTCTAAAAGTCATCTTCAAACAAAAAATAAGTTCAACGAAAAATAACCACCAAACTAGGGTTCACGTGTACAAACAATCAAAGATGAGTTTTGAAACTTCAATAATAATTTCATAAAATCATAAGTCTTACCTTTTGATGAAATCCCTCAAGCCCCCTCTCTTTTTCTTTCCTTTAATTCTCTAGAATCTAGGGTTTGAGAAGATGATCTTGTGTTAAAGAGTAATGATTTTGATGTTAGATTGATATAGTATTGATGAGAATTGATAAAGAACTTACCTTAGATATTTTTGGGAAGCTTTAGGGTTATTTTCTCTTAAAAAGTCATCCAAAACGAAGTGGGATGAGAGACTTAAGAAAAATCACATACTGGTTTTTTTTTATAGGTGGGTCTGGTTCGCCCTAAGTTTTTTGTCGCATATCCTCATATGCTGTAGCATTTACCATCACATATCCAAATAGAATGTATGGAAATTTTGGGTCAAAATGCATTAGATATGTGCCGCATATGCCATCTGCGAGGCATATCAGTCCAGCAAATTGTTTTGCGTCCTTTCAGTAAATCAATCATAATGTTTTACTCACAGCTTCGTTTGAGCTCCATCTTATATCGTTGGAAAGATATTTCAAAGGGCTACAACTTTCATTTTTAAGATTTCTATAATTATTAAAGGATTTACACGTAAATAGGATGGAAGTCAGACCTATCTTATACTTAGTTGATTCTATCGAATCTTACGCACTTCACTATTCTCATTGGTCTTAACTTAACCATTTTCACCCAAACTCACCTCGATAGGACTTCATATGTCTAAAATGTCATATTAATACTCATTTAACCATTCACACCTAATCAATATTTAAAGAGTGTTACATCTATTCAATACGGATTCGAATTCATTGGACCAGTAAGCTAAATTAGTTGGGCCTATAAATTTGAAACATTGAAACTCGAAAGCTAAAGTAAAAGTGGAAGCTTTTAATTATAATAACTTAATAAGCTTGAGTTTAAAGCGCTTAAGCATGTTTAGCGATTAATGCAACCACGTGACGTGGAAAGATGGTTAATTAGAATTGTTGGTGCCTGTCTCGAATTTAAACTTTTCGAATGGAAAACCTTTCAATAAGAAGCGATTTTTTCTTTTGACTTCAAAAATATCAGATGATTTTTTCTAATACACCCTCATGCAAGATAGTTTTATTTGTTTTTACGCTTGCTTTATAAAATTGTAGATTTTATTTATGTTGATCAGTTTCATATGAGATTCCAAAGTATATATAGTCCACCGGCCAAAGGATAAAATTTCAAGTAACTTGTTAGGAATATTGAATAGAAAGAATAAAAAATTCGTCGAAACTTCACTAATACATCCAAAGACTTTTAAAATTCAACATTTAAACAACTATTATAATGTCGGATTCAAATTATAAATTTGGCAAAACATGACAAAAAAAATCTCCAAGAAAGTTGAGAGCAATGGAGGGAAGTTTTTTTGGACAAACAATGGAGGGAAGTTAGTACAATCAAATTATCACGCATTTAACGAGGTTTGATTTGATCTTCTTCCATGTTTTCTTGATTAATTCGGCTTTCTTTATGGTATTGTTTGTAAATAATGGATCTTGAGTCTAACTCAACTCCAAAAGTTAGTCTGTAGGTGAGATTGTCCAAGTCCATATAAGCGAGTCCATGTTCCCATTCCATTTCCGATGTGGGACTCTTAACACTCTCCCGCACGCCCAGGACCTCGTTAACTGTGAACAATATAATTTGGGGGCCTAACATCGGTGAACAAATAATTTGAATAAGTCTAGCTCTGATGCAATGTAAATAATGGATATTAGGCCTAATTCAACCCTAAAAACTAGCTCAAAGGGAGGAGGATTGACCAAGCCATATAAGGAGACCAATGACCACTTATCCCACCGATGTGGGAGAACCCGCCTCACGCCCAGAACTGGACATCTGGAGCGTGGACAATATAAGAGAGGGGCCCAACATCGTAAATAATGAATTGAGACGGGTCTGACTCTGATACCATGTAAATAATAGATCTTGAGTTTAACTCAACTCCAAAAGCTAGCTTGTAGGGTGAAGATTGTCCAAGTCCATATAAAGTCATATTTCCATTCCATTTTCGATGTGGAACTCCTAACACTGTTCACTGAAAAAAATAAAAATTAATGATGGACAAATTATATCGCAAAACAATAAAAATCAGTTGTTAATTCTATTGATAGCGACGAATTATATATATATATATATATAAAAACTAATAGCTACGAATTATTAAAAGTTTCGTACACTAATTGGTAACTAATTATTTTTTTAGGAGGATCAAAATAATACATAAGAAAAAGAGGTGTCACTATAACTAAAAGTCTAAAACCCCTCTAAACCTCTTTCATTTTATTAGTCGTACATTTATATTATCACTTGTCTTAAAAGCCTCATGAAAATGTGCAAGGAATGCAATTACAACCTCTTTTAAGCGCACGTTAGAAAAAAAGAACACATACCTAAGATCTCTTTTTGAGCCAAGTAATTTTTTTAGTTCACTAATTAACTACCAGATTCTTTTTCTTTAAACTTATTTTTTCGGTTAAGCGAATTTTTATATAGTAAAAAGAATAAATCATAGTTTACTTTGTTGGTCAAGTTTTGGATAACTTGCGAATTACTGGAGTAAAACTTATTTAAGGAAAGTTATAGGATCATGGGGGGAAATCAGGTAAGAATTACGATAGAAATAGACAAGAGAATTATTTGAAAATTAAATAAATGTCAACACAAAAAGAAGCACAACGCCGTCTGTGGGGATCGAACCCACGACCACGTGGTTAAAAGCCACGCGCTCTACCACTGAGCTAAGACGGCCAGTTGTTTGATACTTTGCGGAATAATAAAATTATATTATCCCGTCTTCTATTTTTTAATTGTGTTACATGTTTCTTTTTTGTACGTTGAAAAAATTAAAGAAATTTCTTCATATCCTTCATAAAAAACATGGCTTAAGTCGTCTAGGAGAACAAACTCTATATCCTTGATCATATCTTCCAAGATTAACAAATTTCTATATGTTTGTGGCCTTTTGTTCGCCAGAAAATTTACGCGTTTGCATATGTGATGGTGGTGTCGTTCACTTCTAGCAAATATCAACAATAGTCAACAGTAGTGTCTATTATTAAAAATTTAACGAATAAGCAATCTGTTTCCACTTATAGTTCATGTTATACCTCTTTCTTTTGTAAATTTGAGACCTTATTTGGTGCTTTATATTTTTCCAACGTCATTTGATGTAGGCACCCACTTACAGAAGAAATCTCAACATTCGCTTTTTCTGGTCATCTCTAAATATTCCTCCAAACAACATTTTTAGTTTGATTCTTTCAAACTATCATCGAGAATTTCATATTTCCTACACAAGGAGGCAACCATATGTTAGTTTAGCATGTTTATAAATTTGTGAAGGAATTATGCTATTCATTTTTTAACATAATCTCCGATTTGCTTGCATATAAGTTAGATAGGAATGTTTTTCTCTATCAAATTTTTATTTTGCTCTTTTCATATATCCACATAGTTGAAAATAGAAGTGTAACATTACATAAGACTCGTTGAAAGCTGTTTATAATATCATCAAGCTATTCAAACATTGGTTTCTCGGTGAAAATATCAAATTCACTTTGTTTAGACAGTGGACAACCCTTAATACGATGTGCAAAAACCTCCAGATCTCATCACAATCATTTACCTTAGGAGTTTTTAATAAAGAGTGCTTTACAATTAAATAAACACTACAAATGCAAATATGAATTAATCAAATCATGAATATGAACCATTCATCTAATATAAAAAACTCTACTTACTGTTTTATTTTGTATCTACATATTTTTATATTAGTATAAATATATTAGATACAAATACAATATTTTTAAATGGAAAATGTTTTTGAAACGATAAGCATGAAGCATCTTGTAACACGTTAAAAAGATTAGTCAATAGATACCTTCCTCTAATATTGAATCAACATACATCTAGATATTTCCGTAACATACTCATCGCCAGCCTTTAGCCCTACTCCACATTCAATGCATCTCCACCGTTAATCATATACAAGTTCATTCAATCCAAACCGTTCGATCATCCTAACCCTGTTATAAATTGACGCATCATTTCTTCATCAACTTGCAATTCATTTTCAATCTCTTCCTTCTTCACCGAATATCTAATTTATTCAGATCTGTTCAATATCATTTATCTGCTTATGAATCGGTATTCAGATATGTGTAGATCGTTCGCCGATCTACAGTTTGACTATGGTATTGATCGGCTTGCTTTTGAACGTGTATTCTGGCTGTTGTTTAGTTATACACGTTCATAAGCAAACAAAGCAACTGCTAATTTTATTGAGACGCCCTTCTCATCATGTTGTTGGTACAGAAATGATTTTGAATTCAGATGTGATTTGATCCTTCACCGATCTATCAGTTTGAGTTGTATCCCCGATTGCTCTCATGACCAAGCTGTCGGTAGGATTTTGCTTGAACCGTTGACGGTTCCTTTGGATTGATAAAGAACGGTTAGATCTGATGGATTTGATACGAGATTGAGAGCTGTGAACAACGTTTTGGCCTCCGTTTCGTCGTTCGTAGTTAGAGTTTTGTTGGTGAGCCAATATATTTCTTATATATGTATTTATCTACAGTTTTTGACCAAATTCTATTTATTGACATCTATTGTGGTATTTCTGGATGCTCCAGGTAACCATTACCATATCTCTGTAGAGCTCGATGGCAATTGGATATCACTGGTTCTCAAATTATGCGAGATCCTCGAGGGTTGGTGATCGGCGAGCTTGAGGTTGTTAGACAAGGTTATAATAGTTTAGTTTGTGGTCTATTATCAGCTTAATTATTAATAATTTGCATTAGTTTTCCCGATAAGCATGCATATGTACGAGTTAGTGATGTGGTCATAGAGAAAAGAGGACATGTGAGGGATATGCGATGTTCTTTTGTTCTTGCTTGTCCCGACCTTTGCCATGATGGGTGCGCTCGCATGGCAGGTCAAAATACCTAATAAATGTTCGATTTTTGTGTTTGGAGGGGAGATGTTACTGGGTTTTCGCCCGGGCTCTCCTCTCTCCGTGTCTTGTCCTTTGCTTCCCTCCCTTCTTTCCAAGAATTGTTCGCTGGAATTGTCTGCAAGATCTACGCCTCCAATAATGTCGCATCAAATTTGGTGTTTACCACCCGGTTTCGTTTTTCTGCAAAGTTAAAGCAGCACTCCACCTAGTCAAGGGAAAATTATGTCGTGCATATCTCAAATACAACAATGGATAGGCGAACTTCTGCTCCAGCACTCCAACCAAAGGTACAAAAATGAATTACATTCACTAACATTTATCGTTAACTTGCATATATAGCATAACACCTTTCAATGAGTAAGTTTTGCAAATAGTTGACAATATAATGTACTCATAAAAAAGATCACAAAATTAGTCTTGAAATAGTTCATAAAATTTTAACACTTTTAAACAAAGATGGCAATGTTTATTTACTTGTCAAAATGTTAATTCTAATCATTAGTATGAGCCAGCCATTCATTTTACTTATCATCATAATTTCATAATGAATTGTATTTTGCTAGAAAATGGACGTTATTTTCCGGCCGGTGAAACAATCCGGAACCTGTCCACAAATTTTGACATTTCCTTGCAATCAACATTATGTTTTTGAATGAGTAACTAGTATTCCAAATATTAAATTCTTAAAAATTTGATGTCCCCTATGACATGTAGGTGTGCCACAATTTTCTAATTGGTCACTCGTAAAATATTATATATTTCTAACCTCGTGAACTATCAATGCGGCAGACTTCCTAATTGGTCATTTTTATATTATTTTAGCTGCTAACCTCACGAATCAGTCTATTCCAATGCGACAAATTACCTAATTGTTCATTCTCATTAGATTATAGCTTGCTAACTTGACGAATCATCCAATGAATGTCACCGGTTAAGTTTTTGATCATCAACTATACAATTTACATTCCAAGTTTTGTCAGTGTATTTTAGACTTGGATGCTTGTACAAATGTTTCTGTCTTAATATATATTATCATCATCATTATTTTGATAATTTCAATACTCAATTATTGATTGGTAAGAGATAGATGGATGATCATTGCATTTTCTTCTTGTTGTAATTGTGGATTTCGATGGAGTGTTTGTAATCATTGAGGGTGAATGTGTACTTGGAGATCTTACCTTTACAGTTTAGGATTGTTTGAGATTCTCCTTCTCCATTGGTTGCGGGATGGTGCTCTCTAGATGCCAAGAATATGAGTTTTTCGTCGGCTCAAATGGTCAAGTAATTGGAGATGTTGTGTTATATTGTGAATGGAGTTCTACTGCTGAATTTACTAGAGCGTTACTCCGCTCAGTCATTCTTCAGTTGGAGCTTCTTTTTTGTTTTTTGTTGTCATTCTTCACGAGCAGTGAATCAGAGTTTTAGCTGTTTTCGCTGTTTGGGTGACAAGTTGGAATACCTGCTGATCTGAAATTTAAGTATCATTTCAAAACCATATAGTGTTGCTGGCTGAGTTGCTGTAAGCTGGTCCGGATTGTTCGCTGCCTAACTGAAGTTGTCCTTGAATTTTATTATTTTTGCGAATGTGGTCTATATTTCGTGGAAGCAGAGGTACTTCAGGAAAGCAATATCAAGGGTCTATCACATGTTTCATTTTATCATCTTTGATCTATTTTATCGTCTTTCAATGGAACTGAGTAAGGCAATTTTGTAGATGAATGATGGATGCCGGTTCTTTCTCATGCCTGATTTGAGATTTTACAAGTCTATACCCATTATAATGAGAATATCTGCTATCTTGTGCTAATTCACTAGGTTGTGGAAGTGTATTTCTCTTGGCTGAAGATTATTTCAAGGAAATTTGTCATCTCTGATGCATGGGTAACTAACTAGATCTACTATTGAGGTAATGTGTCGTAATTTCATTACGTTTTTTTGTTGTGCTTACAGAGTAATTGCGAATTTATAACTTTCAGAGTTATTGCTGAACCTTAATTCTATAGCATGGTGGAAGCTTATTTTCTAGATATTTGTATGTACGGGAAGTTTGTTTAATTCTTGATGTTCTTGAAAGGCCAAAATTTACGAGCGTTATTTACGGCAGCAAATATAATACTATTTTTTTTAATCTAATGAGGTAATTTGAGTTTATTTTTTATCCTGTTATGTAGTAGTTTATATGTTGAACTAAATATACGGCATCGAGATGCAGTCCCTATGGTCTCTTTTCTCCCCAAATAACCCTGTCGAGGCAATTAATATTGATATTTTAAATCCTAGTAGGGACAAAATCACGTTTTATCTTACAAAGATGTATGTTTTCCAATTATTTTGACAACTAAACAGAACATTGTAAAAACTTGGTCTAGTTTTCTGATCTTTCAATCTCATGTATAGACTTTTGGCCGCCTTTAAGTAATACGGAGTAATTCGTACACCAGAGAAGTTAAGGTTTTCTGCACCACACTAATTTTAACTGAGAATTTTGTCAATTGTTTTTTACCCGTACGTGCATAGTATTAAATGTAAAAAAAGGTTATTTGTTACTCCCTGTTTCAATTTATGTGGCAATTTAACTAAATTTTGAAGTTACATTGGATAAGATTAATTTGATATTTTAAAATTAAAATTTATATATTTGAAAATTATTTAAAAAATTTATTTTAGTTTGGTGAAAAAGTTGATAGTCTCAAATAAATTGGGACGGAGTGCTATCCAAGCATTCTTATCATTTTCTTCCCTTTATTGTATAAAATTATATTAAAGGCCCACATAAATTTGGACGGCGGGAGTAGTATCCAGACATTCTTAATCATTTTCTTCACTTTATTGTATATGTTTTTGGGAAAAAACAAAACAATGTTATATAGATAGACTATACGAGTTGACCAATTGTTGCTTGTTTGATGGATCCAAGAGCTCGGCCTTTGGGGGAGCGCTCAATGCTTTTTGAGAGGACGGTGGTTCGAATCCCCCTGGATCCCGTAATCATCGTTAATTAAATTTCAAATACATCAAGTATTTAAGTTCATTATTTTGAAGAAATTATTTTCCTGATGGTCTTAAAAGATTTAATGTAGAGGGTTCATAGTTTCAAGGCCATAAAATTAGTTGATAGTTTGTCATAGAGAAGTTTTATCAACTGTAATTTGCAAATTATTTAAATGAAACTTTTAATTTTGTAATTGTTAATATAAAAAATTGTGTAATAATAGTAAATTATATCGTTTGTGTGCTTGGAAGCATAATGAGATGTTTTTAGATCCAGATGGTGCTGTTTATAACGTAAGTATCCAACATCTTAGCTTTCCCTAGTTGAATGATTCATGCAACTCTTACCACTCTGCTGTATTATTATGGTCTATTAGATTGGTACGAGGAGACATCAGCAAGGCTGAAGACGAAGATAACGCAGTTCTAAGATTCATCAACTCTTGTTGTGTTATGTTGGTAAACCGTTTGTGTTATTCAAGCATCTGTAGGGTAATATGACGATGATTTCTGTTTATATAAGAAAAGGAGGTTTATTTCAGTCCATATGTAAGAAATGTAACACGAATGTTTTGAAAGATAAATAAATAAAGTAGTTTGTTTGGTGGCATTTTAACTTGATTTTTATTTAGTACTCTTTGGTCGAATTGGTTTTGGAAGTGTTCATTTTTGAAGAAAAACTCAGCTACGTGCTTAAAATTAGTTGTTATTTGTGCTTCGATTAAGTTGTTTTCAAGTAAACGAATGATTATATTGCTCTTAGAAATCAAAACTTATTTTCGTTATGATAGATTTAATTTCCAAATTAACAAGATTATTGTTACTAGTCTTCCTTGTGTGTGGTATTGAATGATTTCTTATTGGATTCTAAATCTCCCACTAGATCGAGGGTTCAAGATTGGCATGAAAATCGATCAAATAAGTATTCAAAATATTTTGTAATACTAATATTTTGAAATAAATCATCACCTAAAAGTTAAAGACGACGTATATTTATCTTTCATCCTTTGACAAGTGATATGGTCTCTGATTTAACATCCAAGTAATATGTAGAAGTAGCATCAATGTACTTTTTTTTAAAGTTCATCACACAACCACGCTCTCTTTGGAAAAATATTACTCGCATCTAGTATTTAGTAGGATGATTAAGGCATTTTTATGTCATATGTTTGTGTATATAGGTATTATGTGTGATTTTCCAAAACTGTCTTACTTACCTTATTTCACCTTTAGGGTGAGTTTAATAATATTTTTTAATTTTTTTAATGTTTCGTTGGTTAAAATATTTTGAAAAATATTTTTCTTTAAAAATAAGTTTCTTAAAAGTAAAAAATGACTTCGTAGGAAAACTCAAGTTCCATAAATGACGTAAATTGCCTCTTCCCTGCCATCCAACAATCACCTGCCCCGTGCTTACCATCCCAATTTGACCCACCGCTTTCCCTTCCCCCTTCCCCCTTCCCCTTCCCCAGTCCAAGCTCCCACCGCCTAGCCCTCCACCCCTACCCCTCGGTGCCCCCTCCCCTAGTCCCTTCCGTATAATATTTCCCTAGAATATACATAAGTATTTTTAGGATTATACTTTTTTTACTTTTTATCAAACACCAAAATAAATAAAACAATATTTATTTTTCAGAAAAAATGTTTACCTTCCACACAATCATACCTTAGGAAGATGAACTAATTTGATTTTTCACTTCTCCTCTTATTAAAATTGAAAACATCCATCCACATGCTTCAATGCATTATCGAACATCAAAGTCTCACATCCACACACAGTTAAATATACACAATATACCCATAATATACATGTGTATATTAATCTCTCGGTTTTAGTGTACAAACCGTGTACATGGTAGATAAATTAGGTAAGGTTTTAGTCTCCTAGTTTAGGTAATGTTGTAGTGTAAATATTATTGTATACTTACCATAATATTGTATTACCATAATATTGTATTACCATAATTGTATAATTATGATCCACGTAGAATAAGGTTTTAGGAATAGAATAGGAATATGATTCTTCTATTATGGAAATATGTAACTTGTATATATAGCCTTTCAATCAATGAAAATAATGAAGGGATTATTTCTTTCATGGTATCAAAGCCTAGATCTTAAAATCCTACCTTTGCTCTTGGATTGTGTGCCGACGGGAATCCTCTTCTTCCCAAATTTTCTCCCAAATCCCTCAATCACATATTGTTCTATCAATATGTCTACATCCCGGAACACATTTCATCCTGCCCTTACAGTTTCTAACATCAAGAATAACATCCCTCTCGTTCTTGAAATAGAAAACGTCCAATATGCGACATGGGCCGAACTGTTCAAAATTCACGCACGATTGCATCAAGTCATCCATCACATAATCCCCGCGGCTCCTGAGGATATGGAAGTGCCAAAATGCGAGGATGATCTTAAGTTGTGGACGACTCTTGATGCCACTGTCCTCCAGTGGATATATTCCACAATTTCTACCGACCTTTTGCAAATAATTATTGAGCCTGACGCTATGACACATGCGACTTAGGATAGACTGCGTGATATATTCCAAGATAATCAAAATTCTAGAGCCGTTACCTTGGAGCAGGATTTCTCCCACGTCAATATGGAAGATTTCCCTAATGTTTCGGCTTATTGCAAAAGATTAAAGGAATTGGCGGATCAACTTCGCAATGTTGGCGCACCAGTTTCGAACGATCGTTTGGTCCTCCAAATGGTTTCGGCCTCTCCGAGGCCTATAATGGTGTTGGAACGCTTCTTTGGCAAAGCAATTCGCTTCCGCAATTTTATCAAGCCCGTTCTATGCTTACACTCGAAGAAGTAGGCATGGCAAAAGGGCGGCTACCGGTGCTAGTCCCGTTGTCATGATGACCGAATCCACGGTGTATCCTACCGGTTCGAACAACTCGGGCCAAAACCGCAACAACAGTGGCAGTAAAAATGGTGGAAATAAGAAAAATAATGGCAAGAATCGCGGTGGCAACAACGGCGGCAAGCGATAGAATGGTGGTGGCGGTGGGGGTCCTCGCGGTGGTCAGCAGCAACAACAATAGTTCTGGGGCCCACAATGGGCCCCTATGCAGAGGCAGTAGGCCCCACAACAACAGTTTGGGCCCATCCAGTTTTCCACACAACGACAGTTTCAGCCCAGCCAATTCTCGCCCAACTGGCAGTGGGCGGCCCAGCAACAGTCCAGGCCCAATTCAGCCTGGTCCACACACAAGATCGAGCGATCGGGCCGAGACCGCAAGCAGGGGTGCTTGGGCCTCGGCCCCCGTATGCCCATCACGCAGCGGCACCCACGTCTACCGACATCGAAGCCACAATGCGCACGCTTGGTTTAAATCTTCCGGACCCAAACTGGTATATGGACACCGGTGCCACTACCCACATGACATCCGATTCAGGTACGTTCTCGTCTTATTCGAATTTGAGTAACCCTCGCGGTATAATTGTTGGTAATGATAATTCTATTCCAATTCGTGGTTATGGTCATAAAACGTTATCTCCCCCCATCCACCTCTTATCTTGAAAAACACCCTACACGCCCCCAAATTGATTAAAAACTTAGTCTTTGTCCGTAAATTTACTATTGACAATTCCGTTTCTATTGAATTTGATCCATTTGGTTTCTCTGTTAAGGATTTCAAGACGGGGAGTCCTCTAATGAGGTGTGATAGTAGGGGAGATCTTTATCCTATCAGACCCAGTTCAGGTCCAACGAGTCAAGCCCTGCCATCCGCCTTTGCAGCCATTTCTCCTTCCGTGTGGCATGCTCGTCTTGGTCATCCGGGATCATCTATTTTGTCGTCTTTAGATAAAAATAGTTTTATTTCATGTAAGGGTACGAGTAGTACTCCAAATTGTCAATCTTGTTCTTTAGGAAAAATTGTTAAGTTGCCATTTGTAGACTAAAATTCTCATACTTTAATGCCATTTGATATTATTCAAAGCGACTTATGGACGTCTCCTGTTCTTAGTTCTGTAGGTCATTGGTATTATGTTCTATTTTTGGATGATTATTCTAAGTTTTTATGGACATTTCCAATAGCGAAAAATTCTCAAGTTTTTTCCGTCTTCTTAAAATTTAGAGCATTCATCAGAACCCAATTCGACCGAGAAATAAAAAATATTCAGTGTGATAATGGCAAAGAATATGACAATGGGGTGTTTCGGAAATTCTGTGCTAATAATGAGATCAATTTTTGGTTTTCTTGTCCTCATACGACTTCACAAAATGGGAAAGCTGAACGCAAAATTCGTTCCATAAACAACATTGTCCGAACTTTATTAATTCATGCTTCCGTACCCCCGTCTTTTTGGCATCATGCTCTACAAATGACTACCTATCTCCTTAACATAATTCCTTCCAAAGGTTTGACATATTCTCCCCCCCTTCAAGTTTTATATAATAAAATTCCTTCATATTCACATCTTCGGGTGTTTGGGTGTTTGTGTTATCCGTTATTCTCGTCCACCACAATTAACAAACTTCAGGCCCGATCTACTCCATGTGTTTTTTTGGGTTTTCCATCTAATAATCGTGGCTACAAATGCTTTGATTTATCCTCTAATAAAATCATCGTTAATCGCCATGTCATTTTTGATGAATCTTAATTTCCATTTGCTAAAGTTAATACTCCCGTGCCTAGTTCGTATAACTTTTTGGATGATAGTATATTCCCGTATATTATTCAACATTTTTCGGACGTCTCCCGCACCCAAATTTCTCCAGCGGGCCCACTGTCCGTTGGCCCCACTGGTCCGTCACCCATTGCTGGTCCCAATCCAGCCACTGGGCCAGTTCCTGCTATAGGGCTAGTCCAGCCCAATTCGGAACTGGTCCAGTTCCTGCTCCAGTTTACCGATTTGGGCCAGCCACCCACACGTCTCACGGCCAGTCCGTCCCGAGTCATGGACCAGTCACCTGTAGTCAACGGGGGATTTTTACACCAAAAAGACATTTCAATATACATTATAATGTTCTTAAATCACTCTTATCCCGAAATCCTGTGTCTGCATTAAATTACCCGAATTGGAAAATTGCTATGACCGATGAATATAATGCTCTTATTGATAATAAGACGTGGGAGTTGGTACCCGTCCATCTGGTATTAATATTATTAGGTCTATGTGAATTTTTGCTCATAAGGAAAATTCAGATGGTTCATTTGCCCGACATAAGGCGTGACTTGTGGGTGATGGTAAGACTCAGCAGGTTGGTGTTGATTGTGGTAAGACGTTTAGTCCGGTGATCAAGCCGACTATCATTCGCACTGTGCTTAGCTTGTCTCTTTCGAAGGCATGACATATTCATTAGTTAGATGTAAAGAATGCTTTCCTACATGGTGATCTCAAAGAAACAGTCTATATGCATCAGCCGTTGGGATTCAGGGATCCCAAACATCCTCATCATTCTGTTTGTTGAAGAAGTCCTTATATGGGCTTAAGCAGTCTCCACGGGCCTGGTATACACAGTTTGCAAACTATGTTTCGACTATTGGGTTCATTCACATCAGGTCGGATAACTCATTGTTCATCTACCGTCATGGTTCATCCGTGGCCTATATTCTGTTATATGTGAATGATATTATTTTGACGGCCTCTTCCGATGCCTTATGCCAGTCTATCATGACAATGCTCAGCTCTGAGTTTGCTATGAAAGACTTGGGGTCCTTGAGTTACTTTTTGGGAATTGCTGTCATTCGTCATTCCGATGGGATGTTCTTATCTCAACGGAAGTATGCAGCTGAGATCATCAAGCGGGCTGGGATGTCATCCTGTAAGTCCACTTCCACCCCAGTTGATACTAAGCCCAAAGTTAGTGCCGCGGCCGACGTACACTACGAGGATCCGACCCGCTATCACAGTCTTGCAGGGGCCCTTCAGTATCTTACATTTACGAGACCAGATATTATGTATGCAGTCCAGCAGGTGTGTTTGTTCATGCATGATCCCATAATTGAGCCCATGAATGCACTCAAATGCATCATTAGGTATATTCAGGGTACACTTGACTATGGTTTGCATTTATATCATTCCTCAACGTCCACACTTGTCTCATATACGGATGCTGATTGGGGTGGCTGTCCAGACACCAGACGGTCTACGTCTGGCTATTTAAGTTCCTTGGCAACAACTCGGTCTCTTGGTCTGCGAAGCGTCAATCGACTCTATCCCGCTCAAGTGCCGAGGCTGAATATCGAGGGGTAGCTAATGTGGTCTCGGAATCATGTTGGTTACGTAATTTGCTTTTGGAGCTTCATTGTCCCATTCAGAAGGCAACTTTGGTTTATTGCGATAATATTAGTGCCATCTACCTTTCTGGTAATCCGGTTCAGCACCAACGCACTAAGCATATCGAGATGGACATTCACTTTGTCGGCAAAAAGGTTGCTCGGGGTCAGGTACGCGTATGTCATGTCCCGTCAAGATATCAAATTGCAGACATCTTTACAAAGGGTCTTCCCTCAGGCCTTTTTGAAGATTTTAGGGACAGTCTCAGCGTTCGAAGACCGCCCGCTATGACTGCGGGGGTGTGTTAAATGTGTACATGGTAGATAAATTAGGTAAGGTTTTAGTCTCCTAGTTTATGTAATGTTGTAGTGTAAATAGTATTGTATACTTACCATAATATTGTATTACCATAATTGTATAATTAGGATCCAAGTAGAATAAGGTTTTAGGAATAAAATAGGAATATGATTATCCTATTATGGAAATATGTAACTTGTATATATAGTCTTTCAATCAATGAAAATAATGAGGGGATTATTTCTTTCACACATGCTCCAATATACTACTATCTTGTTAGTGGAGATGTCATTTTTTTCCTTCGAACTTAGAAAATTCTTGGTCTCTAGAAAGGTATAGAACACAAACAAATAGTAATGAAAAATTGTGTATATTGACTTAAGTAGTGGAAATTGATAGAGATAGGTTTCAAAGCTATTTTCTTCTCTTCCACAATTTTGAACTCCAGTGTTGTTTAAGGTAAGAAAGGGTTTACCCAATGGAGATATTAACTCTTCCGCGAACCAGTAACGCGTAAATTATGTCAAATCAAGACTAATCAATATCCAAATGGAACAAATTCGAACTTCTCCTAGAATAGTTTCCGGTGCGAAATGAAATTCATAGGATATATATGAGTAATTCAAAGGATAAATAGAAATATTTGATGGGGAAGAAGGAAGTAGTGGCTTCTACTCCCATACGAGCGCACATTAATCTAATTGAAGTCTAGAAATAAGGAGGAAGGACTTGACTTGATCACGCTATTCAGTATACTAGTATAGAATGGTGCGTTCCAGTGATAGATTGGTTTAGAAATTCATTTTCTTGCTCGTTAGCGCTGTTTTTTTATTGCAGCTAGCACGCTTGACTAATAAGATAGAAAGGGTCTTTCTCACTTGTTTGACGCCATATAAGGCTTTATTCAATCGACAAACAAGGGGGAAGTCTGCCACACCAACCCTTGTTGAGATAGGGACTCCAGCGCAGCGGTAAGAAAAAGTCACTCAGTGAATCGGTGGATCACACACTTGGAGACAGGGACAGGGGTATGCCTGACTCTTTAGAAAGTATACAAGTGTTGAAAGAGTGAAGTCTGGGGACAACGGTAAACGTGAGGAATGGAACCTCCGCCCTCTTAGTATAACCGGTAAAGTTATTGCCATGTGGTCAGGAGATCATGGATTTGTGTCTTGAAAATAACTTCTTACAGAAATGCAAGGTAAAACTGCGTACAACAGATACTTGTGGTCAGACCCTTCTCCGGACCCCGCACATAGCAAAAACTTAGTGCATCGGGGTATTCTTTTTTTTTTTTTAAAAGAATTTTTCTTGGATGTCTTTTTTTTTTTCTTTTTCTTTCGGCAGTTTGGTCCAAATCCATCATTATCCTTATTTTGCCCATGGCCTTTTCCCCCTTGTTCTAGAAGTACAGTGCATGGAATTTAGGCTATTCAAGTAAATAACTAAAGTTGCATTCTAAGCGAGGAAGAATAAAATTACAATTGTTAGACTGGAACTCAATTTTGTTTTTTTCTTCTTTTTGTTTTTGGGTGAAAATCATTTGTACTTCTTAAGTTGGCTTTTAGAAATTAAGCTGCTACTTCAACTTTAAGTAATAGTCATTCCCCTCGCATATTTTAGTTGACAAGTAAGAAAAGAGTCGCTCATAAGTGAGGCAGGATACAATTGCAACTGTTAGACTGGAGGTTCAATCTTGGTCTTTTTTATTTACTTCTTCAAGTTTGCTTTAAAAATCAAATTACTGCAAAACTTTTAATGGTAGCCATTCGTAATTATAGATGTTAGAAAAAAATATTCACGGAGGAGATAAATTCACAGCAGTTGTAAGAATTATGAACCTCAAGTCATGAGTATAACATTTGAAGGATTCAAGTACATCATCCATCCACCAACTTGTTGGTACTTCTAGTAATTTTCCAAGCATACGATTCTGAAAATGTATTAATCGTTTTTTCTCATAGTCAACAATTATGGGAACCAGAGAAAAAAAACAATTATGAAAAATAAAATATGAGCAATAGTGGTGAAGAATGTTAAGAGCCCACATCGGATATGAATAAAAACATGAACTCCTTATATGAATTTGGACAATTTTCACTGCAAAAGCTAGCTTGTAGGGTGGGGATAAAGAAATCAATAGAACTCGGAATTACTTATTGTAGTTTGAATATGACAATTTGACCGCTATGGTTAGTCATCCCAAGTGAGATGAAATTCTATTAACTTTAAAAAAACAAAGATCACATGATTAATCTTTGAAATTATCCTTTCAAATAAATAAAGATTAATATAGAATATACATCTAAAAATAGTTCAAATCTTTGTTGCTCGAATTTTTAAAAATATTGTCACATCCATATAAGCTCCTTAAAAAGTACATTAGTTTTTGGAGGATCTGACACGCACCTGATGATATTTTTAAAGAGTCCGAGCAATATAGATTCAAATATAATATAAATTTTCATATAAAAAACCCACAAACATGTATTTTAGTTAAGTGAAAGTTAAATGCGTGACTACATCAAAATCAAATTTTACGAATAGCTCTGAAATATTAAAAAGAAAAGAAAACTTAATACACTAAATTCGTGCTATGTGCGAATAACGAGAAAGAGCTAGAGCACAAAACTCTTAAATATTCTAAAGTAGAAAAGTTATATCATAAATTGTGATAAAAGGAGTATTAAGAAAAATATACCAAAGGTGGAAGCTTCCCTTAAAACTCTCATCTTATAGATCTAAATGCCACGTGGCGGCTGTTACTTACACCATGTTACATCCCACTATCCCCGGATCCGCAAGAGTAACACAACCATATGTTCATATGAGGACTTTTTTTTAATGTTAATTGTAACATCTGATTGTCCTTTTTTCTGTTATTGCTCTACACTTGTCTTAAAACATATACACACATACATAATCATATATATGATGTTATATATATATACACTCTTAACTGTTCTTTATATCAGTTATCATATATATACACACTCTTAACTGTTCTTTATATCAGTGTCTGATTTACTGATATATTTGTACTTTTAGAAGAAATTACATGTCATATTCTTGATTAGAGGAGCTGAAATTTCTAACCCAAGGTACGATCATGAATTAATTAATTCATTGTCTTTGATTCAACCTCTATATATAGTATGAAATACATATGAGCTAATGAGTGTTGGTGCTCTATTGTACTTTATAAAGCAGTACGGGAATTAATAACTATTACAAGTGTTCGAAAGGATAAATAACTGGTCAATCTTCAAAACTGCCGCAAGCTTGTTGTGTCTTGAATCTTGATAACCTTGCAAAGCCAATGTTGAGAACTGCCGCAAGCTTGTTGTGTCTTGAATCTTGATATCCTGAAATCAAGAAACAACTAAATCTGGATGGTTACAACGTTGTGTGTTGAGTCGAGGGATTGCCCTCTGTCCTTAAGACAAGATTGCCCCGTATATATGCTTTTACGTTAGCGGACAATAGTCTCCCAAGATAAAACAACACTTTAATCTCAACGCTACAAAGCCAATAGGTTGAGCCTGACGAAGAAAACAAATATGACTCGACTTGCTGAAGATATGGAATAGGAAGGAAGAGTTTCTCAATACTCTTCTCTTTTGTCTCTGTGTATATAGTGTGTCTCTATAGTGTATATCTTGTGTATATGTGAGGATTTGGTCACTGTTTTTCAGCCACTGTTTTGCTGAATTTCAGTCATTGTTTCGTGCTGAAAAACTGTGTTTTTTCCATGCTATTTGCTGTCTGTTTTTCGTCTGTTTCCAGCCTGTTTTCAGTCTGTTTTCTGCCAACGAATTGAGCCAAAAGTGGCTCAATATATAGCATGGAGGAGGGGCTAAACAACTGCTCAAAACATGGTTGTTAATGGCCATTAGGAGGGCATTAAAACAGCCAAGTAATGGTTGTAAATGGCCATCAAGAGGGCTGAATTATGGACATGAAGAAGGGTGATAATGGAGGAGTTAATCAGCCATTACTTGGCTGATTAATGCCTCAAAAAACAGTCCCAACGGTTCTGCCTTCCGTCACCTTCCCAGAAACTCTGGGGACCAAACTGTAAATATTGAAACTTCAGGTCCAAACTGTACATATGAAACTTCAGGGATCAAACTGTACATCTGGCAGAGTTCTCTGGTCCAAAAAGATAATATCAGAAAGCCCCCACGGCCCGAGCTCGGACGGGCGGGCGGCGGCGGCGCGCGTGTGGGCTTAGCCTTGAACCCATGCACATCTAGGTCCTCCCTCCTTTAAACACATGGAATAACCCTTGGGGTCCCAAACCCTTTACCAATTAGAGACTTATATAGAGAGCAATTCTTCCTATTCCCACCGATGTGGTAGATTTGTCCCACACCACATTTCCATGCCTCAAACACCTTACTTCGTGGACCAATATCTCTTTCATTTCTCAACGAAATTTGACGATTCTTGGCCCTACGGTCATCTACTCACTTCGTAGATCATGCATGTGTAAAGAGACAAAGCCTCCAACATGCGGAACACTAGTGTTTAATTCATCAAAGATGGGTGGACGCATCTCCCCGCCAAAGGCAAATTTCCAACAATGAGATCATGCCCCGGATAATGGTGCATTACCTACTCGGCCTCATCTTGCAAGGGCAAGGGATCCCTGGCCAGGAGGGTATTCAGCAAGTGCTTCCAAATCTCCTCAACATAAGGGCAATGATTGATAGTTGAACATAATTGAGAGAAATTCATCTGAAACTAGAGCTAGAAACACTTTATTTTGTTTCGTTCCTATTGTTCATTTCTTTACTCTCGAATCCAAGGAGAACTTCTCATATTTAGAATCTTTCTACGGTGGGCTCCGTTTACAATTTTTTTTTTTTTTTTTATATATTGTGATTGTTGCAGTTGTCTATGTATTCATTGAGTTAAAATCTTGAATTCTCCATTATTACAATTGATGAATGTACTGATTCTTTTTTTTTTTGCTCTCTGTCTTTAAATTCTGTAGATTTACACGCGAGTGATCTTGATTTGTGATATATAATAACTGTTACTCCATATTATTCTGGAGCCTGTTAGTTTTGTTGTGCCAAAGTTTGGATCTTTTTTGATCAGCCAAACCGGATGGACTAAAAAAGTAGTGTCTTTCATAAATTAACCACTCTGTTGTGGATAAGATCATGGAGTGAAATAACCAGAAAAGCTTTGTTGGTGCAGAGGCGGATGTGGAGTTGTAGCACCGGGTTCATCTGAGCCCAGTACTTTCTACGGGTGCAACAAATGATATATTTGAACTCATAATCTTAAAATTATGGGTTTAGTGCTAAGAATGTTAAAGATTGAATCAATAGAGTCTAAATTCTTGATCCGCCTTTGTGTTGGTGTACCATCTAACGTAACTCACCGACTTTGACCTTGTGACAGAGATGAATTGGTGATTGTTTCTGCATCTCGGGGAGAAAATTTGTGCTTGTAAAGAGGAAAGCTAGTCATTAATGTATAAGCAATTTGTACGGTTTGTTAATCGAAAGTAGTTTCAGATTCCTACATGGTTCTGGTTAGGCACACGAGGGCTTGTAGTACTCTCTTTGATTGATCCATCCATTTATTCGCTTAGGTAGTGAATCAATCACCTACCAAAAATGCACGCGTGCACGCCTTATTTGAGACCGCTAAGACAGCGTGGGTCCCAAAAGTCAATGTCATAGGTTCTATCATACAGAAGTGTGATCTTTTCCTTTTTATATCGAACAGAATGGAATATATTCATTAAGTAACTTTCACATAAAGTGTGACTCGGCAGTAGCATAGGCATGAAAACTGAAATAGAATTCTTTTAACAATACTTATGTGTAATTTAAAACATCATTTATATGGTATTTCATTTATGAAATGTTTTTGGAGATGGGAAATCTCGCGACTATCAAATAGAAGTTCCAGTTGCTCTGTGTTTCTTTATTTTCAAGTAAAACTTGTTCCCTTTTGTCTATTTCTATGGAGTTTTATATATGAAAATGTATTTGTTGACACCTGGGAAGTTCGATCTTTATATTAGTGGATTGGTGAAAGGCCTCACTTTGTTTATATTGGTTTTGCTGCAGTTAAATTATAAGTACTAGACACCAGTAGCAGTACCATTTATCATGTTCCGTCGCAAGACCCATTCCCATTGTGATCAGGAGGCCGGTGAGGATCAACCGCACAAGGTAATCAATCGTTGAAAAGTTTCAATTTGTTTGTCGATTTTTCTGTTTCTAAGTGTGTTGAAAATATAAACAACTTAAGCTTTTAGGTGAGATGGAACAGTACCTTCAGTAACCTCTTTCTTTTAGAGCTCAATTAAATCATAGTTTGGTTCTCTGAGCTTATTAAAACTTGTAAATAGTTGTTGATGTTATAAAGATGCATAATTCTTGCTTAATAATGCTTATCATGGGAAAGTTTCACAGACGATAAAGAAGTATATCTTCTTGATACTTCTGAGGGACTGTAGACATATTCTAACATCGTCTGTTTTTAACTTTGTTCTAATCAGATCATATCTATGAGTGAGAGGCTGTTACTTTTATTGCAGGTTAAGGAGCTTAGAACTTCCTTGGCGCCACTATCAGGACGCAGCTTACAGTACTGCAATGATGCATGTTTAAGGAGATATCTCGAAGCGCGAAATTGGAACGTTGATAAATCAAAGAAGATGTTGGAAGAGTCCTTAAAATGGAGGTCGACTTTTAAGCCTGCAGAGATCCGCTGGGTAAGAAAAGAGAGAGAATTTGTATGCTGTGGTTATCTTCTTGTTGACAAGTAAAATGCTGTGGTCATAAGAGTTAGCTCACGATAACTCATTTCTGATGTCGTGAATTGCTAAATCATGCAAGTACGTTAACTTTAGGTCCGATATTTGCTAGGAGTCTTCATATCGTCAGAGATTTGTATGCTAGCAGAAAACAAAATAATTTCTAGTGCTAGAGAAACTAATTTTTTATACGATTAGACTGAGATGGGCTTATATAGAGCGACATTGACAATGAGGAGACATACAACTAGCTCTAATTACTTGGGGTTAAGGCATAGTTGTTGTTATGAACTAAAAAAGAAGTAAAAACAAAGAAGAAGAAGCTAAAAAGATTTGACTTTTTTGTCGCCCTTGTTTCTATTTATCAACGATTCGTTTGTCATAATTAATCTTGTTTTTGTTTTTGAATATGTTTATCTTCGGGTGTTCTGCCTTTTGATATGCAGACCTCTGTATATTTTATGCCCCTGAAAGTACTTTTGTATCTGCTGAACATATAATTTGCAATTTGTCAGCATGAAGTTGCAGTTGAAGGTGAGACCGGGAAGGCTTTTACAGCAAATTTTCGTGACCGCGATGGCAGGACCGTTCTTATCTTACGACCAGGAATGCAGGTGAAGTCTTCGGAATTTGTCGTCTGGGAATTGGTAAAACATTCTTGAATCGGTTCTCATGATTCTTGCTTATATTTTGCAGAACACGACAGCACTAGACAACCAGATGAAGCATTTGGTGTATCTGATAGAGAATGCAATTCTTAATCTTCCACAAGCCCAAGAGCAAATTTCATGGTTGATAGATTTCACAGGATGGTCTTTAACCAATAATGTTCCCATCAAATCTGCTCGCGAGACCGTCAATATCTTGCAGAATCACTACCCTGAAAGACTTGCTATAGCATTTCTATACAATCCTCCGCGAATTTTTGAGGCATTTTGGAAGGTTTGATCTGAATCGTTTCTTTTTCTTTCACCTCTTAAGTCTTACCTGTTGATCAAAACAAAAACATAAAAAACTTCAGTTCTTTCTGATTAGTTATTTCAAGTGTTCTAACCTTGTTGATTGTGTTGTGTTTACTATTTTAAAGGCCAATTCTTACATTGTAGATACCGGTATATACATTTACATGAAATGATTCCCCTTGGTTGAAGATCAGTATACTAGCCTCGTTTGCCAAGCTTCCAAAATCTGTTTTGTTTTAAAAAGTGCTTTTTGTCAGAAGTGTGTTAAAAAAAAAGTACGTTTGCAGAGTAACAATTTGTGTTCGACTAATCAATTTGAAATACACTTTTGCCAATATTGAACAACAATTTGTGCTTGGCCAAAGTTCCAGAAAAGTCTTTTTGGAGTGCTCAAAAGCATTAACCACATCCCCTATTACTTCATCTATCCTTTTATTTATTTTCTAGAAACAACAACTCAGTGCACAAAACATCCCGCGTTCACGCAGGGTCCGGGTAGGTAGCCGGCCCTGACACAAGCATCGACGGCAGCAGATTCCATGGCTCGAACCTCGTGACCTATGGAAAGAACTTTACTGTTACTACGAGGCTCCTCTCTTCATCTTTCCTTTTATTAATGCTGATTTATTTTCCTTCTTGTACCAGATAGTCAAGTATTTTGTGGATCCCAAAACAATGCAGAAGGTCAAATTTGTTTATCCAAAGAACAAGGACAGTGTAGAACTGATGAAGTCATACTTTGACATGGATAATTTAACAACTGAGTTTGGAGGAAAAGGAAATTTAAAATATGATCATGAGGAGTTCTCAAGGCAAATGGCTCAAGATGATGTGAAAGCTGCCAAGTTTTGGAATTTTGACAAACACCACCCTGAAACTAATGGCTATTCTGCTGCTGAGGTTGCTCCAAAGACTGAATGTCTTGCTCCACCAGTCATAGTTTAGATGTTTTGATAGAGCACCACCTTATTCTTCTATGTATGAGTTGAAATAAATGTGCATTCAAAGACTAGGCAATAAATGCTAGGTGATTCCTTCTCTTTGTTTAAGATGTGTTTGACAGAGTTACATGGTACCCTATACTGATAGAAGATAGGAAATAAACAGTGGAGTGGATTAGTTGAAGCGTGCGCAATCTGGACACAACCATAATAAGAAAAGAAAATGTCCACTTCAAGACAACAAAGGTAAGATCTTTAAGAATGTGCATTTAAAGCCTAGTCAATAAACGATAGGTGATTTCTTTCCATTTGTTATAGCTTTGGTTGACATAGTTACATGATAATTGCATTGGTAGAATGTAGCAAGTGACCGGTGGGGCGGATTTGTCGAGGTGTGTACAATCCAAATACATCTGTAATAAGAAAGAGGAAAAGAATGTCCACTTCAAGACTTACTTCTTGTTAGCTCCTCCGTCTTAGATGGTTTAACCACGTCCAATGCGATGAAATAATTAAAAACTATGATGCGATCAAAATGAATTTTATTTTTTGTATTCAATAAATATTGCATGACCTAATAATTGGGGGAAGGACAGACTGCGAGGAGGGTCTTTTAGGTAGATGACTCATTGGGCTATTGGAGCGGGACTTCTTTGACAAAAAGAACTTAATTTTTTTTTTATGAAGGAGTCGTTATTTTCTACCAGAAACGCTAATTCAATAGCAGTTGGAAGCTTTTCAACCAACTTGGTTAAAACCAACTTGTTGCTTAGAAGATAAAATCAAACTGCTGCTAGCTTTAATGCCTAAGATTTTCTCTTCTTTCATAATTTGTTTTACTTATTTTATTCATTATCGTGGTAACCTGAATAAGAAAAGACTTGTCTAAAAGACCTGTTAACCTTAAACATCGTCTCAAACAACGATTTTTATCGGCTGTAAGGATGTTTGATAAGCAATAAAACACTTAAAATAATAAAGAGACATGCTATACTATTAATGGTCCTGAATTGCATATAACTTAAAAGAAATAAAGTTTAGCTCAAAGTATAATTGAGACTTTTGGGCTATGATATCTCTCTATAGAAGTTCCTAACCCAGATATTCACTCTTCCTTGTTGCAAGAAAAATCTGAGGCTGAATTGAGATCACCTTTTGAGTTAGATAAGGCAAAATTTTCTACGATGACTTGTGAACTAACTGTGAAAAGTTGGGGACACGTGTTGCGCACTGATTGGCACTTGTAATGCAATCTCTCAAAAAAGCTGTCAACAAAAAGTGGTGCATATTAGGTGCACTCGGGTTGGTCTGTAAAAGAATGTCTGGAAAATTAGGATACATAAAAAGGATTTGGCAACAAGCTCGGGGTTAAACTATGTATTAAGCCAATAAATATTCATTCATCGATTTACTTGGTCAAAAAAGAAAATATTATATTAGTCGTCAAATGTAAAACATGAAACGATATAATTACTGCTTCCCAGGCACTTACACCAAGCCCAAAAAGTTCAACACATTTACCAAATGATCATACTATAATTTTGAAGCCATGGACAAACCTCAGCAACAAAATGGAACATCAACAACAGCCAAAAGTTGCAACACCTAAATCCAAAACAATAAGGGGATACAAAAGAGACTTAACACGGAAAATAAAAAAACTCAGCAAAAATGTATGATGGTTAGAATTCACTCTCAAGACAAGCATATATCTGTTGTTAGCCGTTTGGTTTTACGCAAAAAACAAATGCAGCGATACATAATCATATAAACCGCCTTCTGAAGTTTCCGGTAGTAGTCTGGTAAGTGCGGATTAACAGACCGACTCCTATTCCAACTCCTACGCAAATGCCAAGGCCGATCCCTACACCAACGCGGACCCCAGCGTTGAACCAGGATAGTTCCCCATCTTCACCATCCATATATTCCGTTTGTCTCCAGTACATGCTGTTGTAGTCTTCTTCGCTTTCTGGTTCATATTTTGTATACTCTGTAACCTGTGAACACGCAATGAAGTTCAGAAGCTGCAAATTCTTGGACTAATTATGCTTCTGCCAAATATTGAAATTCAGAAATGCTAAAAGCCGGTACGATCTGTGAAAATCTTACGAAGAATCGGCAAAGGGAACACAAAAATCTGAAAATGAGGTGAAATACGCAAACATTCCTTACTTATCCAACTTCAAAACTAAAGCAGCACAACAGGCAATACAGTCGACTAAAACATTAATACATACTTGTAACGTTTGACTTAAGTAGGGAGCAAATTTGACCTCTTAACTATTTTTGCAAAATACTAAGGGAAAGAAAAAACAAATTTGGCCTCTATCACGCGTGTTATGGACATTACAAAAGAAAATAAAACTCTATGAGGTTGTTATAGCAAGTGAAAAAATAACGACTTATTAATTTCTTTTAAGAAATTCATGGCAAAAGCCACAAAAAGCAACACATGTGACGATGACATCAGGAAGCAGTAGTCATCCATTATAGGAGTGTAGCATCTATAAGGTTTACCAGCATTCACCGACAGCACATGAATAATATTTCCATGATTTGGGGTTCTAATTACTTTCTAATGCAAATCACTGCCACTTTTTTTTTTGGATCCGTAAAAAGGAGTAGTCTAAAGGATTGGGGGAGGCCTTCTGTTTCCTTTTTCAATGTCATCACATGGGATAAATGCTGTGCAAAATATTATTCATGGCACAGAAAACAATATTAGGAACGGATAGACATGGGATAATAGACAAACATATCTAAGGCCTTGGACTTTTGTAGTTTGACACTTCAATATACTACTAACATGGGACATTTCTTCTTTCCTTTCTTTTAAATTTTGTTTCAAGGAAGTCATACACAAGTTAGACCACATCTAGAGCATGTACGCAATTAGCAGATAATTCAGCAGTAACATATGACCAGTCACAAGTAAACCAAAGTTCGTTTTAATAGCTCAACATAAACAGCATAAAGGCACAGTGCTCTTGAAGAGCTGCAAAGGAATGCCAGGACGGAAAATGCGGAGACAATGCACCGAGCATGATTATTTGAGTAAAACAGGTATGTGTTAAGTAATAGGACCTACGCACACAAGAAGGAAATGGAGGAGCCAAATCATCTATTCCTACATCTTGAGGTGGCAAAGAACTGTGAGATATCTTCTTTCATCCTTTTGAGATAAATTCCGTAATGCCAAAATCTCGAAAAGATGCTTATCTCAACCGGATAAGGACCAAACAGAAGGAAACTAATCGGAAGATCTGAAGTACTATTCCATCACACATTTTGTGGAGTTCGTGATGGGGAACCGCAGATGGTGTCTCGTCCTTGTTTCTAAACTGAAAATCTGAATGTCTTCCATCTATTACATCATGTGAATACTGTAGATGCTCTAGTAAACTTTATAAGTTCTCTATAATCCAAATTAGGGTCTATTTATTGTCTTTTTTGTCTAAACACTGGCACCTCCTTGGTGCTATTTTAAAAAAAAAAACAAATTTCAATTTTTTCAAATAAAGATAAGGATAATGACCCCACACATCAAGATATTGCAGACTAGGAACAATGCCACATGGGAGAAGTATAAACTTAATATTAAAGAATCATCTGAAGATATGTCTCAGCCCATACCCTATGACACTGATTATGATGAGATTCTATATCCAGTCCAACTACTAAGAGATACAGGCCTTTTGGTATGTGGTAACACAGAAATATGTTTCATAATATGAAGCACAAATAACTTTATCCGAAAAAGTAGAAGAATATATGAAGTATGATTAAAGCCAGACACTATTGTTGGGTAAAAATAGGAAGTTTTCATGTCATGCTATCATTCCTTAGTTCCGACCCGGCCAACATATAGCATAAAAACTGACAACATGAAGGAAAAATGGATGAACATGAATAGTTTGTTCAAAGAAATTTAATGAACGCAGAAGCTACTGTCGAGGTGCATGTGCGTCAATAATGATGGGAAAGGACCTTGAAATTTCAGTTTAGTGCACACTTTCCTTCTAAAAGAAGTGAGAAGGGAACCAGACCCAAAACAAATAAAAAATTAAGAGTATAAATCTAGAAAAAGTCTTCAAGACAGAACCCACACAAGGATATTTTATAAAGTGCAGCTTGGTATCATGAAAAAAAAAGGTATAGAAAAGCTAAAGCTAAAATAACCAGTAGTTCACGCATCATTTACAGTTTAGGAAAGAAACATTTGTTCCCAAAATTCTTGTTTTTCCTACTTATTTTTACCGGGAAAACAACATGAAGAATAGTTTGAGTTTAAGCAATAGGTTCACCCTAAAAGAACGGAGAAGGAGAAGGAGAAAGAGGAGGAAGAAGGAGCTGCAAGCATTTATAGTTTGTTAAAGGCAGAATACCTAATTATCCCCCCTAAACTTGGCACTGTTTATTCAGTGCACACCTAAACTATTAGTAGACCTAATCACCCGATGCAGAAAATGATCAAAATGGTCCTTAATGTATAGGGTTTACTATTTTGGTCCTTGATATATACCCCTTAACAGAAATAATCCTTAACGTATGCAAAAAGTGATCGTTTTTGTCTTAAACCCTAAAACTAACGGTTATCTTCATAACATCTGTTAAAATAACGATCCTTAATGTGTGCAAGAAGTATATATGCACACATTTTTAAGTTTGTTAAATGGTTCAGTTTTGTACATTTTAAAAATAGCAGTGATAGTTCAACTAAGTTTAGAATTTGACTGTTTGGATGCGCCTTATCAGCAATTTTTGCATTTTGATATGCATTATAGAATCTGAAAACACCAAATCACTATACCAAATATACCTTAGCAGTAAAAAAGGGTGCTGAACTACCAATTATACCTGCTGATCAAGTCCAGATGAGACATCTTTCTGCTGTTCATCTGTTTCATGCTCCGGGATTGAGTGTAACATACCCTTTCTGTTGTGTTTCTTCCTGTTATTCAGCTGCAAACTCTTGGTTAATATAATAGGTGTCCCCGAGAAGCAACCAGTAACAAAAACTTCAATTGTCGGCGACAGTGATTCCGAACCTATAATTTGTTTACCCTTTAGGAAACCGGTCCCCGCATTCATCACCGATTCACAATCCATGTTCCATGTCCTGCCACTATTACTATTCGACATCTCTAAAACCCCGGAGAGGACGAGATCGTCTTTATTGAAGACCTCGAATTTCACGCTTCCCGTAAGCCTTATACTATCCGTGCTCACGAATGTAGCTTCTTCAGATTTCTTATCAACCCGATCCCTTCGAAGGAGGCAAGTCGCTCCTTCCGAATACATGGAACATCTCGTCCCATTGACCTCGAGAAGCGTGTCAGGACTTAGAGGGATGTGGTTGAGAGTAAGATATTCCGGGGCGGAATCATCGACCATAAAATTGCTGACTCTAATATAGAAAACTCTTATATCTAACCACGATAACGATAATTTACCACCACACGATTGATAGTACGACGGGTGCCTAATAATTTGGAGATTTCCATTGCTGAGTGATTCATGATGACCATTCTCCATGTTTATTAATTCTCAACAGAATCCTTCACCAGACACCGATATATGAACATAATCGAACCATGAATCGGGACCCACGTAGGCCAAAAAACCCTGTTCCATTATCCATTATCAGATATCTCTGATCAGAGAATCATACATTAATTTTTTTCCAGGCAAAACATGGAGAGAGCAACAATGGAAATGCAAAAAGGGAGATTATTCCACAAACTACAAGGAATATAAAGGTAATAAAGGGTCCAGGATTTTAGGAACAAAAAGACTGAATTTCGGGCATATAATGGAATTAAATTATCTAAAAAAGGGATCCAAAGGTAATTACTACATGCTTTCTTATAGGATCAAAAATATTTTTAACCAAGCAAAATTATGACAAGAAGGCTAGTAAACCAAACATAGTGCCAGGATTTTAGGAACAAAAAGACTGAATTTCGGGCATATAATGGAATTAAATTATCTAAAAAAGGGATCCAAAGGTAATTACTACATGCTTTCTTATAGGATCAAAAATATTTTTAACCAAGCAAAATTATGACAAGAAGGCTAGTAAACCAAACATAGTGGAGATAATTATGCCTTTCGCTCTGATGAACCTCTTTCCGCCTGTTCTCTAGAGTTCAAGAACAAATTCTTGCCTATCCCTTATTTGTCCATGTTGTCCGTTTTCCACTAAGATGGCTAGAAAAAAGACCAAAAAATAGAAAAGGTCAATGACAAAAACAAGAATTGGTCATACAAGTTAGCTCAACTAAAAACATAAAAACAACACATAACACAAATTGAATAAAAAGAAAATCTTGCAAAGAAGGCTATGTAATTAGCAGCACAAATCAAAGATTCTTGATAATTAAACTCAATCCCACCAGTAATTTTAGCACACAAATTACAAAACCAATCTAAAGTTGAAATCTTTTCTACTTTTCATCTCTTTACTCTCAAAATCAAGAATTGAATTGGGTCAGAAATAGAAATATCACAACAAATACACCAAAACCAGCAAGTTACAAACAAATTAGTAACAAATAAGTAAACTCCGCCCCCCCCCCCCCCGCCCAAAAAAAAAAACCCCACCTAATTCTCAAGAAATAAAAGAGAAAATTACAGATAATAACCAAAAATTTCTCTAAATTGATAAACTTACCAAGAAAATATTGCACAGCCTATCTTTTTTCTACTTCCAAGTTCCAAAATAGGTGTTTTTTTTCATCAACTTTTAACCAAACTTTTTGTGGGCTAAAAATGAAATACAGTGATGCTAATTGCTAGTCTTGTGGAATCTTCTTTCACTATATCAAAATATGCCTTTTCCTTCTATCTAGTCTCTACTGGTATTTTTGTTTTTCTGGTTATTTATGTAAGTAACACCATGTAGTATGTAGATATTATCATATTACTGTACTAATATTTACGCGGCTCTATCAAGAAATAAGAAAATAAGAAGAAATAATTTGAAGTATTGGAGGATAAGGAAAATATAAAATGTTTATTTATGCAGTATATCCATATGTCCTATAGTGGGGTCTTTGTTATATTATTCAAAAGATAATATTCATATCTATTCATATTAAGGTTATTGTCCAAAATATAGCAAACAATAGTTTAATTTCAAAATAGTCAGGATGGACTCTGTAAATTTTATTTTAGTTTTGTTACTTTCAGTTACTTAACGATATATTTTTAATAAAAAATAAAAAGTTGGGCAAGTTAACATTTATTGAGGCTAAATCAAAAATATATATTTCATGTATATTGTACATTAATATAGAAAAATATATATATTTATTGGCTATTATTTTGATGATCGACTATTTATGTCAATTTCTCTAAACAGTTTTGTAAAAGTCAAGGTCATATTTATTTTAATATCAATGTATTAATCTCTAACCAAAAGTCAGATTTGTTGTAAGTACAACCAGCATAGTTGTATCTTAATTCTAACTAATTGGTGTTGCATGTATAGTTAGTCTCATTATTACTATCAAAATATATAACAACAATAATAAGTATAAAATTTCAACTCAAACAAGTTAAACATTGATATGTATTATCGTACGTTTCATTTGAACTTATTCAGTCATTATTATCAAAATTTACATATAAATGAAAAGGTGCAGGAGACATTAATTAACACCCCTTCGTTGAAAATTACATTATGTAAATAAATAAAAATGGGAAATTTTAAAAAATATACAATTTGTTCACTTACATTGTAAAAAAACAGCTCAAAACTTACATTCAAAGCGTTGGCCCCAAAATACTTTTATATAGTGTTATACATTTATATAAAAAAAAACAGGTACATTATGTATGTAAGTGTTTGAATGTGTATAATAGTGTATAAGAGGTGTGTATACACCATATCAATATTATACAATATTATACACCCACTAACCCCCTGCACCTACCGATTTTCTCCACCGCTGACTGAATCACTTCCGGCGACTTTTCTAATGCCGGTAACTTCTCCTGCGCACACGTGTGCTCCACCACCGACTAGATTTTCAAGGATAGATCTAGATATAGCAAATTAGGTTTCAAATCACTTCTCCCTTAGTGACTGGACAACACAGCAGCGACGACAACTATGGTGCGTCGATGTTGGTGAGAGAGACAGTGGCAGAGAGAGAGAGCGCGCGTGAGAGAGAGAGAGACCGAGAGAGCAAGAGCTAGAGAGAGGAGGAGAGCACGATCTCTCACCGGATGGCACCGCGACGACGACGACGATCGGCGGTGATCCCGAGAGAGAGAGTGAGAGAGACGGCGACAGAGAGAGGAGGCCGAGAGAGAGAGAAGAGAGTGATAGATAGTGAGAGAGAGAAAATTTTGGGTCATTCTTGTAAGATTTAAAAAGTTTGGGTCATTTCTTGTAAGATTTAAAAAGGTGGATTGATTTTGATAGCATTAATACCCTAAATAACATAGTGTGTTATTCCAATAAAAATTTCTTTTGATATATATATATATATATATATATATATATATATATATATATATATATATATATATATATAGTTAAATCTATCTATAACAATATTGTTGGGTCAGAATATTTTTGACTGCTATAGTAAATGATTGTTATACACTTATAACATCATTGACATTTAAATAATAGTTTACTATTATAGGTAAAAAAGATGCATGAAAGCGTTTATTTTTTCCTAAAAATAATACAAAAGTAATGGGAAAGAGACACTCTCTCTCTAGGCTGTCGGTGCATGTTAGTATAACGTGTGCCGGAGGTGGTGGCCATGGCTGGAGGGCGGGGACGAGGCCCACGAAGATACCCATTACTGCGTTCTTTAGCTCGGTAAGTTCAAAACTTCAAATTGGTGATAAGAATGTAATCCACAAGTGAGGTCTGGGGAGGGTAAGATGTACGCAGACTTTATTCCTATTTTTACGGGATAAAAAAACTGTTTCTGATAGACTCTCGGTTTAAAAGTAACTTAAGTCATTGCAGGAATATGACAAATTGCAAATTGGTGATAAGAATAACGGTAAACAAACTGCTCCTGTAGGGTCGATTGATGCGACTGCTGTGAGCTCCTCTTCTGGACATAGCGGAAGGAAGGATTTGGGTTCTATAATTGCAAGCCCTAGTTGTGCATGTGCTGTAGAGGTATAGAGACCAATACTTTAACTTCAAAATAGTAGGGATGGACTAGATGGATTTTATTTTAATTTTGTTTCATACAAATACTTAATAGTATATTTTTTAATTAATAAATAAACATTTTCTAGAATTAGAGGTCATAATTATTACTGTAAATAAACATTTTCTAGAATTAGAGGTCATATTTATTACTCCCTCCAATCCTCTTTTAAATGACTTTTTAAGGTGTGACACACACACCTCTTGCAGAAATGTGAGGCAAGACTACGTACAATATACTCTTGCAATTCGGTCCTTTTTCGGATCCCGCGCATAGTGAGAGCCTAGTGCTAGGCCTGGGTCTTTTTTTTTTTTTTTTAAAGTGTCACACACCCATTAAGAAATTTAGTTAATTACCTTAAAGAGATAATATGAGTTAATTACTTATTCGCACCAAATATTTACATCAAATCAACTTACCATAAATTAGGTGATTTAATATAGCAAAAGTATGCATTAATTAAAAGAATACTCCCTCTTTTAATAGTAGTACTCCTATATATATTCCTAGAAAATTGAAAGAATAGTTGAAAGACGTTTTAATAAATTGTTCGCGCAATTTATTTTAGTTGGAATAAAAGAAGAATGGATAATTTCTTAATTTTCAAAAATAATAAAAAGGCAATTTTGAAAGGGACCAAAGGGAGTATGACATTAATGTAAAAATCTCTAATCAAATTAGTCAAACTTGTGGTAAGTACAACAACAAATAGCTACTATATCATAATATTAATTAATTAATATCGAAATATATTGTTATGTTCTTTTTATTACAGTCAAAATATACAATTACATTTACATTCAATCTCAAATAAGTTAAGCTTGATATATATTATCTTACTCCTCTATATCACTCCATTTATTCGGTCATTGTTGTCAAAATTTACATATTAAAAAAAAGGTAAGGAAGGAAAGAGACATGTGGCAAAGAATGAATTGATAGAGGCGTGGAGTTTAACTGAGATAAAACAGAATCAAAAAAATTAGGAGCGAAAGCCACTCGACTATAATGAGATGAGCGGAAGGCCTGCGTGTTTTTTTTTTTGGGTGGGTGGGTGGGGGGTCCGGGGGAAGAGGGGTGTGGGGGTGTTGAAGGAATTCATGAGCAAGAAGAAATGTTGATGGTGATGGGGGGCCAAAGAGATGGGTCTTGGATCACATTGTGAACCTTATCTACAAGAGAATTTCAGTATTACGAGGTCGGTGGTATCTTCAATTGAATGAAAGTGATGTTTAGAATTTAGAGCTTTTGTAGATTTTAAGAAATTGTGTGCTATCAAACGTTAAACATAACCACATGCAGTTTCCTAATAAGTGTTTATCATTAATTATGCATGTATCAGTCCACTGATTGGTAAGGTAACTAGTTTTGGTTTACCCACTTTGTGTGTAACTCATATCAGTAATTATATAATTTCATATTAGTTATCCACATTAATAAAATAATTCGTTCCAAAATACTTATCAATTTATAAAAATAAGATAAAATAATTGTTTTTTTATTTTGTCCTTAACAATAATTGCTTTTTGAAGTAGTCAATATTGATTAGAGTGCAACTAGAGATGGCAGTGGATCCTGGATCCGGTGGATCCAGATCCGTTTTATAGGATATGGATCTTCAAAATTTGGATCCGACAGATCTGGATCGGACCCGGATCCGTTTATGACGAATCGGATCTGGATCTGGATCTTGTATTTGAGATCCGTATCCGGTCCAGATCCGACCCGTGGATCCGTTTTTATTAAATATATTCATAACATAGAATGTAATTTTATAAGTATTTTCTTAAAATTGCTAAGCACATCCTTGCAAGTTTAATTCTCAAAACAAGTTTAATTTATCCCCGCGTTAACGCAAAAACCAAAAAATAAAGAGATAACTTCGATAATAAAATCAATGTTATATTAGTAAATGACTAACATCTCCGTAGACAAGTAGTTAAAATTATATTCACTTCATTTGTGAACATTCCAAGCACATGCAAGTTCTGCATTGTGGAAATACTAGTCAGCATTTTTCACAACTATTGTCATTGTCCAACATTTTCAATTAATAGCTCACAATCAAAACGAGACAACGAACAAAATATCTCATATGAACATTTCAAAATTGAAACACAATAAACTGTTAGCTAAGTAAAAAATCGTTTGTCAATTCAAAAAAAATTTCTTAGCAAGGTTACATTCTTAGCAAGGCAATTTTTTTTTACATGTGTATCCAGATCCGATCCGTGGACCTGGTGGATCCGATGGATCCGAATTTGGATCTAATTTTTATGGACCCGATGGATCTGGATCCGGATCTGGATTCAGGTATGAAAAACGGATCTGGATCTGGATCTAGTAGGATCCGGTCCAGATCCGATCCGTTGTCATCCCTAAGTGCAACTTATTAGAGAGAGATAAGGATATTGTAATAAAAATATACTTTTATTTATAATTCCTTATAAGATGTGTAAAGGAAAAACCGAACAAGTAATATGGGATGGAGGGAGTAATTTTTAAAAATTACGTAAATTAATATTATTAATCGGTATATTTGAGTTTGAAATGAAAAATTAAAGAAAAAAGTGTAAGTTTTTGAAATGAAGAATGCTGATTTCGTTTAGCTAACTCAATTATAGGAAGCAATGTTTTAAAAGGCGGGAGACGTGAGGCGATGCGTTTTACTTAGCACGGGTTGAGGTGTAAGCCTCATGGATCTTTCAATTTTTAATTTTTAATATAATAAAAATATTATAATAAAACAAAAATTGTAAAAAAGAAATTAATAATTTAAAAAATTAGATACATAATTAGAGAAACTCATACAAAACAAAATTTCTTAACTTTCAAACAATAAAAGAATCACAATTTTATAAAATATATTACTACGATACTATATTTACCTCTCTAAAAGAAATAATCAATAAAATTTATCAGTATTATAACTAAAACATTACTCCGACTCTTTCATAAATAAAATAAAATTATCTTTAAATAACGAATTAATAAAATATGATAATTTTGAGACATAAGACAAAACATGAAGATCACCGACATGTGAAGATGTAAAATTCGATTTTGTATTTTTAAAAGAAATATTAATTGATATTCACCTTCACAATGTTCTCAAATAGTAAATATAATATACTACTACTTGTTATTTGAGTTACTTTCAATCTTCTTATTTCCATATATGTAAAAAATATTAAGCATCATTCATTTATTAAAGAATTACGAGGTCCAATAATATTAATTAAGAAATTTGACACATAATTTGTGCAAGAACTTTAAGGCGAGCCTCGAGCGTTGAGCGTTAGGTGTGCTTAACACGTACAGTCGGCTGCTTAGGGTGTAAGGCTCACAGAAATAAGCCCCACGTGTAAGCCTCGAGGCGTTTTACTAATTCCCTGCCCCGGGGCGAGCCCTGAGGCGAGTCTCAAAATTGCCTTTTAAAACATGATGGGAAGAAATCATGGTTTCACACAGGTCCTCAAATGTCTTATTGTGATTTTTAATTTTTTTTTTTTGTAGAAATTGAAGCTATTATTATTTCTGTGACTTAATACTAAAAACAAATAGGTGATGCAAATATATTTTTATTGCGACTCTTTAAAGATTTGTCGAATACAAATTGAAAAATTAAATATCTTGAGCTTTTAGTCAAAGACAATGAAGAGGTTGTGTATTACTCCTATTTTTTTTTTTTTTTTGATAAATGACAAAGTGAAATTAAAAAAAAACTAATATGGGTAAACACATTATTCACCCAAAGATTTGGAGGCATACATATTTTATCTTCCATACGAAGAGTTGCGATTACCAAATCCTACGTCGCTGAATAAACATAAAAAGAGATAAGCCAACTTTAAATTTTGCTTTATTTATCCCATTTTAAAAAATCAAACGCCCGACTAAATAAAAATAATCTCTACATTATTAATATCCACATTACTTAACCTTGTGTCATAATTCCTATATGTATTACACTTAACAAACAACGTGTAAGTTTTTCTTCCTACACATTTCAATCGCAAATTCATGAATTTTAATGAGCGTCTAAAGAGATTTTTTTTGGATTACACGGGATACGTTGTTGTTTGTCTGATGAGATCCTTCCCTCTTCACTGTTTCTATCTTCACGAGGACCTATTTATTTCAGACAAATGCTAGAGACACATTTATTACTAGAAATATTTTTAAAATGCTTGACTTAATTCAACAAGTATAATTCACTCCGTTCTTCATAAGTTCAAGCAAGTTTGAATATTATTTTAACAAGTATGATTTTATTAAAATTTCACTATCCACGATTAAGATACAAACCAACCTTTAAAATAATCTCATTACTCAAAAAAAAAAAATTAGCATTGCAACGTCAACAAGTTCGAAGAATTGAAAATGTCAAAAACAAAAGCACATAAAAAGAAATCGGGAGATGAGAGCAAGTTGCCCGGACACCACGGTTATAAAAAAATAAACAATCTGGAGATGACACCTCTCGACCAACACAAATTGCAGAAAAGTACGTGATATGCTACTTTTTGCCATTTACAAGGAGATGACAACATTTATAGGAGTGTCAATGCCAAGATTTCCAATTCAATTATGCTGTGTATATATGCCAGTTTCTTTCATAATAATTACGTACATAAACTGGGTCAAAATAACCAGAACGAATTGAATAAAACCAAAACTGACAGAAAACAAATGAAACTAGGTCAAGAAAACCAGAACGAAAAGAACAATAAACAAAACTATCAGAAAACAAATCATCATCATTTGTCCCTTGACGCTCGCCTTCTTCATTACCATGGCAACCTTTTTCTGTAACAAATTGTGGTTTTCTACATGATCAGAATACTATAACAACACACCCAGTGAAATCCCACAACGTGGGGTCTGGGGAGGGTAGAGTGATCAGAATACTATAACAGCAATAAAATCTAACTGGAGATGCGGGTGAGCTAGAAATTTGGAAACTAGAGAAAGCACTAGCGATTACCTAGCAATAAAATCTCACTGGAGATGCGGGCGACTTAGAAATTTGGAAACTAGAGAAAGCACTAGCGATTACCTGAACGAAATCAAGACGATTAGATGTACTGTCCATCTCTGTGTCCAGTTCACTTAAGATTTTGTCCTGCAAGTAACATATACTGATTTTAACTTGCACTTGGCTTTAGAGAAGTTCAATAGAAGCTTGAGAAAAATTAGTTAAAGCTGCAGCATTTGTTAAGTGACGAGAAGTTTAAGCAACCGCTTAAGCAGGTGGTGAATTTCCAACACTCACATGTGCAAGAAGTTCATCATGTATGGTGAGCCCAACATCTCCAATTCTAACTATGCTGGAACTAAGCTCGTCTAGCTCTTCATCCTGTTGCCTGCACAAGGAATCGAATCTGTTGTCAGAAGTGAAAGATCCAGAAAATAGCTCCAGTCTACTCCAAGACTAAAATAAAGAAAACAGGCTTTCTGAAAGTTACATTCAGAACCCATAAAAACGCCATAGTATCATATTAAATAGATTCGATATTCTGCTATGTTCTCTAAATTCTATGTTGATTAAAGTCTTCTTGAATCTTGACATAATTTTAGGTACTAAAGGGTAATGAATACAGAAAACTATTCCATGATAAATGAAGTTGAGTAGACAAAATCAGAAAGCTAAAATACATGCCAGAATGGTTATGACTGACATAAAGATCTTGGGAGGTTGATGATACATATCCTCCCCTCCCCACATAAATAAAATCAAAGGCTAGGATTCCACAGTAAAGATGAGAAACCATTAAGAAGATTTCTCACAATTACAAATGGATTAAGTATGTGCAAGATTTTCCATGAGATTGGAACAAAAATGAGTCAGTAATAAAAATATGACAAAACAAGAACAGATGCAAAGAAATGGAGGGAAAATTACCTCATAAGAAGCAATTGCCTATCTGATTCTGATGATATGAAGTCATCATTATTTCGGGCAGTGTATCCATTGGTTCTCTCTTTTTGATCAGAATCTGGCAATCTCAATAGTTCTCGCCGCATCCCACTAAGATTAGACGTACTTGTCCCATTTGACTGCTTTCCAGCTACTACAGCTTTCTTCATGCTTCCCACCTGTGGTTAAAGGCAATTGAATTAGCTATTTAAATTTAAGGAACGATAGAAATAAATGTGGCATCAACAGAATCAGCTATACTTGAGCACGGGCATTGCTGGTCCATCTTCTTCTCTTATCAAGCTCAATATCATTAATACCATACCAAGAAGGATCTCTTGCTGCAACATCAATTGTTTTGTCCAATTCATCCACCTTCTCATCAAGAAAACAGGAATTCAGCATTGATAAAAAGATATGAAGTTAGTCAAAGTTGCAGTAGATCAATATCAAATCACACATTGAGAGAAGAACATTTTTCCCCAAGTGCTAAAGTCGACAGATTGGTCAGTACAAATTCATAGCCTGAAACTTAAGACAGGTGCAACACATCAAACATGCAATTGTATCTGGCTATCCAAAATCATCATTATTCATTCACATACAGGCAATCAGGAGGACATACAATGAGAATTTAACAGAACAAACAGCGATAAATATCACTTAATCATGTTTCAAGGAGCCACGTTTTCGTAAATACCTGCCACTCAATGCTCTCACATGAAGCAAGAAGTTCTTTGGTAAGTTGTACTTGCTCACTACTTTCTCTAGGAGTCTGCTCCCATTGATGAAACGTGGACAAGAGCTTGTCAATCTAGCCAAACATGCATTTCAAGAGTTAGATTCTGTAGTCAGCAAACTTGAGCACAGATGAGAACAAACAGATTCTAACAGCAAGGAAATTCTTAGTTCATCTTTTTCTCTTAACAATAACCTCAAGAAAATCACAAAAGTAGCTTGCTTACTTTTTCTTCTTTTTCCTCTATCATTTCTCCCTCTTTTCAGCATGAGATGGCTCATGAAAGAATCATGACGAGTATATTTTGATAGTGAACAAAGCTAAGCAGGTCTTTAGACAATGTGTCAATTACCGATTTACTATGTAAATAATATATAAGCGCGGAAGTGCGAAGAGAAATAAAATTAACATCGCCGAACTCCAATATAATTTTCTCAAATCAAACCAGATGCAGATCAATGACACATGAGGACCTTCCTGCTCACAGAACACACCTCAAAAGCTTTACCAAACAGAAATTACTTTGCATTCTTTATTTATTTTTTTGTTGGATAATTACATTCTTTGCATTCTTCTGTCAACAAAGACAAAAATAGACAGACTCCAATAGATGGAGTAACAGTCTTCCTATATAAAGACATGTTTTACAACTTAATTTCTAATATTCATCTCACATCCAAATTGATTCTGTCATTTAATTCCGAGTATAAGTGTATGCACTCGTCACATATTTTTGTAGGATTTGCAACACATGGATTATTTTGCAGCCATGCCAAAATTTTCTATATACATATCGATGAAGGCTAACATAAAGAATATTTGTCAACATGAGATGTCTGAGAGCCATGCTAAGTTGCTCAGACTCGGGTGCGGGTATCCGACACTGATGCGGATCCGAGGGTCGGATTCAGCAAAATCTAAATTTTAAGATTCAGGGGTACGGATCATGGATCCGGGTGGGATTGGGCTAAAAAAATTCAAATTATAAAAATAGAGCTATAAAGATTTCCTAAATTTTGGGAGATATTCTGAGGCAAACTTACATATTAATTGTAAAAAGATCAACATGCTAATAATTAATTTAGAAATTATCCCTCTTTTCTATGAGAAAGAGAACATTTATAAATAGCAAATATTGACCAAGAGGAAAAGCTAAAAAGGATTGAAGGTATGCCATTTCACATGTCTTCAATCTGTATTATCTTTTATTTTGAGAAATCAAAATCTCAACCCACCCCCCCACCAAATTTGTCCATGGACTTTGGTCAAAGTATCTGATGTGGATTGACCGAATCCCACACGAATCCTGCACCCATGTTGACACAGGTTCTCCAGCAAAAATGAAGAGTCTGTGCAACTTAGGAGCCATGCACTAACAAAATCATGTTTTTTTCCAGTGACAATGGTGTCCTTTCCAACTTGGACGTAGCTCCGACTATTCCACCGGATACCTGCTACCTCCCACTAGCATAGGTATCGGTTAACTCTGTTTGCCATTGCAGATGGGAAGAATTCACCTAGTGTTTTTTGCCTCAGGGATTTGAACCTGAGGCCTCATGCTCCTCCTCCCACTTCATTAACCGCTAGACCACACCTTTCAGTGCTACAAATCATGTTCTTTGACACTCATTTGTTGGTGAACTAGACAGTCTGAAAATCCTCTATGTATATACTGTCTTTATTCAGCTATTTGCATCTGCTGGATGCTTCTATTAATAATATTGCATTACTTGATTAAGAAGAATCCTCTAAGCATATCCTCAAACTATGGATCACAGTGTTCTGTAGAGTTTTGAAGCCAGAATCCAGTTTTAGGCTTTTAGCTAACTGTTTGAATTTTGGTAGCTCTCCTGGTATCAAGGGGGTCCGGTTATACTCCCAAAGTTACTCAGTCTCTGACCTAAGGTGATAGTAAACTTCCTATAAATTTACTTTTAGAATAATAGCTTTCTATATCTTCTTTCATGTATTCTCTACTTGAATGTCAGTATAAGCACAAAACCAAATTCAAATGGTAAATATATTGATATGTCGCTTGATTTTCCTTGCTCATGGCAGTAATGTGCTTAATTTCTTCTGCAACTGACTCATTTCTTATGATCTTTAAGTCGATGAATCAGGTACTGCAGGGGGGGGGGGGGGCATAAGTCGTGTAGAGGCTAAATTCTGATCATTATTCCAACTAGTGTTCCTGCAACTAAGATTTTCCCCTGTCATACTTTTTAGTTCCTGAACTTCAGAACTTCAGAACTAAGACTACTTTATTTTCCGATATGCGATTACCTTCTTTCTAAAACCAGCTGCTCTCTTATTCCTTTCATATTTTGAAAGGAGATTAAAATCAAGCACTTCATGAAGTACTAAACAGCATGGAATGAATACACCCCAACTTTTCAACATGGAGATTGTAATTTCTCTTCTTGGTCTATTTCAATAGGATAACCACTTTCCTCATGTAGAGTATTCTATCAGGTATTGTCTAGTTGTTATTATTATTATTATTACTTTATTATTTTTAATAATGGTGGTGTTTGGTCCAACTTGCGCACCTCGACCATCCCACTAGGTAGTTGCTAGTCTGCTACCTTCCACCAGCACGTTTCGATAGTAACTCTGCCTACCAAGGCTTAGACAAATAGGAAGAACACACCTACTATTCTGTCTCATTCGAACCTTGATCTCCCATGGTTTCCATCCCCCTTAATTAATCACTAAACCATACCCTTAGATGCTCAAGTCTTTTTAGTTCTTTTCCAATATTAGACAATACTCTGATACTTGTCTAATTCACCTTGTACACACCTATCAAGGCCACTCTTTTACTTAAAAAAAGGCAACGGAAATACAGAGCCATGGTTAATTGTATATGTAATATGCAACAACAGTCTCAACATAATCTCTGGATGTGTAAGTCTATACAATAGAAAGACACAATGATGGATAATGAGTGTCTAAAAGTGATCTTTATGATCTCTATGAAGAAATTCTTAGCCAATAAAAGGTGGCATAATGGTATAACCAATTAGTAATGAATAGCCAATGCCATAAAACTTACCTGTTATCGGAGTACTTTATTTTAATCCTTAGTCTAGAATTCTACATTGTCTCATACACACATTGCCCACCCCTCCTCAAAATGTTGAGAGAGAGAGAGAAAAGATGACAGAAAACACCATCAACCCCTTCTGTATCTATCTCCCATACAAGAAGAACAACATACTAATAAAAAAAGCAAATCCTAGACGAATGACATTTACTTCACTTCAAAACTATTAGAACATAACTAGATAGAAGTAGATGAACTTACAGATTCTTGAATTTCCTCCTTGACAATATAAAAGGGATCTTGAGCTGAAGACATCTACACCAACTGTAGAACATTTAACTGGATACATCAGAAAATTAAAAACAAATATGATACATATGAAAAGCATCAGGAGAAAGATGATGGAGAACTATATCTTATGCCCTGAGATTGCAAAGTAGTATATCTGAACATGCTTAAAGTGTATTATGACGCAGAGAGAATCAGTAGCAAATTTAGCAAGTACGCCTTCCAAGAAAATATGGAAGTTATCAGAAGGATGAATTCCAAAAAAGATACAATTATACACGACCGGAATGATATGTTTATTAAAGGTGAACACATTTCGTCCAGGTTAAACCTGAAATCCTAAAACTAATGGAAATGTGCATATGCTAACAGAGCTACAGTAAGATAATAAGGTAAACAACCCGCTTTCTCCAGCTAACGCGTCTGAGAAGTGAGAAACGTAAGAACCCCAACTAAATCAACTTTAACAATCCATGTTACCCTTCAGGGTTTGTAATGGTAGTCATTATTGATATAAAAGTTCCAGATTGTCATTCCAAAGCTCCCGAATATGATTGTTGGCTTTTCGGCAAAACCAGTATTTCCAGGAACTCAAAAATTTCTACTCAAATTAGAAAATTTTATCCATAATATCTGAGAATTAAAAAAAATATTTGGAACGAAAAAGGGTCTTCTGACAATCCTCAAATACAAAAGGGGTACAACCAGGTTCATCGAGGAACAACAGTACAACTCTGACTACAGCTCATCCACAGTGTTCTACAAGGGGTACTCAAGCACTAGCTAGCGAGCTCCTCATGTTGCTAGTGGCGTCAGGGTGTACAGGGTACTTAAGGTGAAGGGGAACCAACTCGTATATATGCTATGGCCAGGCAGTATGCTGAGGCATCAAATGCCGCGGTGACAACTGACAGGTATTCTTACAGTTTGTTCTCATGGGTCATTTGCACTTATAGATCTTGGACCTACTAATTCTTAGGCGAGCCATTTATTGTTCTGACTCCAATATGGGGAGTTTATTGTTGTGGATCAGGTCTGCCGAGATCGTGAGGTCTCAGTACATGGAAAAGACAACGTAGTTGACTTGATTGTATTGCCTATGGTTGACTTCGATGTCATTATGGGTATGGATTGGCTGACATCATGTCATGCAAGACTTGAGAGCTAGGCCATGGTTGTGAGGTTTGGTGTTCCGGGGAAACCACATGTCCAATGGAAGGGTATGGTTGCCTTGACATAGGACAAGATCATATCTTTCACGAAGGTGAAGAGGATGATTAGTTAGGGTTTCTTGGACTTTATTGCTACAGTTAATGACACCCGAGAGGGGGGGGGGTACAATGCTCGAATGTTCCAGTCATATGTAGTATCTTATCTGGAGGTGTTCCCATATGATCTACTGAACTAACCTCCCCATTAGGGAGATTGAGTCTACACTGGTACTTTATCAAGGACACATCCTATCTCTATTCTCAATATTTCCCCGTACCTTATGGCTTCAACAAACTGGTGTTACAAATATAAGATTTGCTTGATAAGAGCTTCATTAGGCCTAATGTATCAATTATGCGCGTGTACATCGACTATGAGCAGCTGAACAAGGTGACGATCAAGCATAAGTATTTGTTGCCACGTATGGATAATTTGTTTGATCAGACAAAAAATAGGTGATTTCTTCCCATCGGCCTTGGTAGAGAGTTAGCAGGTATCTAGTCCAGGTGTGCGCAAGCGGACCTCGCACCACGGTTATCAACAAAAAGAATAGATGATTTATTTGATCCGTTGTAAGGTGAAGCAGGAAATCAGCCACATTTCCCAAAATTTCGTGCAAAATTAGAACCAAAACAGGAAAGATGAAAGAAAATTTTGTAGTTAATCGCAAATCTTAAAAATCCTAAAGGCCTAAATTGCATAGCAAAATCGCAAAACCAAAAAGGCCTAAATCGAACCAAAACTAGAGCTACAAAGTGTAATTTCATACCTTACCTCCAAGTCAGCAAAATCGATATAGAGAGATGATGCAGAGAACTCAGATTTGGAGTGATTGAAAGTTGAAGAAATGGGGATCACTAATTTGATTTGGACTTTGCTGTGAATATGCGAAGACGAAAGAAAGGATTTTCTTTTTTCTTTTTTTCCCTTGGCTATTGGAAATACTTAATTAACTCGGATTATAATTCTGAATTAATTTATAACGTGTGATAAAATAATCTCAAACTTGATGAATAAGTTGGAATAAATTTATACCTTCTACAAAATAATAGAGTATATCGTATCAAACGACCCTAACTCTCTTATTATCTTATTGTTTGATTTTATGGTTATTTGTTGTTTCTTTTGTTTCACTTATTTGTTATTGCTACTATTCTTTCTTTTATTAATTTTTATATGATTTTTTCATTATTATATTTTCTTTTCTTCCTAATTTTGATAATCGAATTGAGAGTTTATTGAAAATTACCTCTACCTTTACAAGATAAAGCTAGGAATTACATATACATTACTCTCTTCAAAACCCACTTATAAGATTACACTGAGTATGATGTTATTGTTGTCCTTCATATAAATTTTTATCATAAAAATGTCATTGGTAATAGTCAAGTAGCTCAAAAATATCTTACTTACAAATGATTTTCATAATTTGGATGAGAAAAGATAAAACTTACTTCTGAACTATTCAAAATGAGACAATTTTATTATATATATATATATATATATATATATAACATAAATTGACATTCATATGGCAAACTTTCAAGGTAACAAAAATGGAACGAACAAGCTAAGAAAAAAGGTATGCTATCTTAAACCTGCCTTATTGCCCAAGAGTTTTGGTCCTCTTTATCCAGATGTCCATAATATTAGAAATGATAGTCACTGGTCCACCGGGCATAGTTGAATGACAAAGGAGGGGAACTTAAAATCCAGTTGGAGGCCTGCAGTGTGGATTCGAACTCTGATGGGAGCAATTTGCTCTCTTCTGGGATAGGACCTTATAGGTGATATTAGTTGCTCTGTTCTCAAACCCTGGTCATTCAAACACATTCCGTGATTTACTAGTAGTAGTGCTGAGGGACCGGGACTACTATCTTCAGATAGTCTGGCGTAAGTCGGAAAGTTGGATATCAAAACCATAACCATCATAACAATAAACTAGTCAATCATTGCATGTATGTAAATGTTAGGATAATTAGCCCATAATTAGCCAAAATCATCTCATATCAATTGTAATTATTAGTATCACATAATTTAGAGAATGATTGTAAATTAGTATAACATAATTAGGGTATGATTAGATAGGTCTTTCATTATTATTAGTCTTATACAACAACAACAACAACAACAACAACATACCCAGTGAAATACCACAATTATTAGTCTTATACACTTGTATATAAATGACTACATTGGAATGAAATAAACTCATGGGATTAACTTCATTCATGATATCAAGAGCCAAAATTTGATTTTTTTCCTTACCCTACCCGGCCGCCCACTTCTCCTCTCATCTCGAAAAACCCAAAACCCTAAACCACTCGGCTACTCTAAAACCTAATTAGGGTTCCACAAGCCGACACATCCACCGTAAACCCTAGCCGACACATCTTCTTCCAAACCCGAATTTGGGTTTCTTTCTCCCTACTTCTTTCTTGTTTTCTTGTGGTTGTTTTTTGGGTAACCATGACCGAACAAAAATAATTTCACCCTACTCTTGTCTTAAATAACGTCAAGAACTTTATTTCCATTACACTTGAGATGGAAAAAGGGCAATACTCCTCGTGGGCGGAGTTATTCAAAATCCATTGCCGATCATACGAAGTAATAGACCATATCATCCCTTTTGAGTCTTCATCGGACACTACTGGTGTTGAAAAAAATTATGGTCTCGCTTAGATGCTATAGTCCTTCAATGGATTTACGGCACCATCTCCAACAATCTTTTGCATACTATTTTGGAACCAAACTCTACGGCTCAACAAGTGTGGGAGCGTTTACAAAATATTTTTCAGGATAATAAACTTTCTAGGGTGGTATATCTTGAAAACCAATTCACCAACGTCAAGTTTGATGATTTTTCAAACGTTTCCACCTATTGTCAAGAGTTGAAAATGCTTGCCGACCAACTCTCCAACGTTGGTGTGCCGGTGACGAATCAACATTTGGTTCTTCAATTAATTGCGGGGTTGAATAAACAGTATGATGGAGTTACTACGTTCATTCAACAAAGTAATCTGTTCCATTTTATGAGGCTCGTTCGAGGTTGATTCTCGAAGAAACCCGCAGGCAAAGCAGACAGCCTCCGGGGCAGCAACCGCCGGAACAACCTTTGTCTCCACCAACTCATATTCCACGGATTTTGTGACACAAAATTCTGGTTCGGGTAGAACTAGAAATCACAACAACAATGGTAAAAAATAGGGGTCAAATCGTAACAACAACAAAGGAAAAAATAATGGCGGAAAAGGATGGGGTAGGGGCGGCGGCCAACCAGTCGGCGGCAACAACAACTACCAACAGCAGGGCCAGTGGCGGTCCAGCCAGTGGCAGCCGCAAGCCCAGTCCGGTGGGGGCAGTACTTGCCGTGGGCTTGGGCACCACAATGGGCTACCCCTCCGTGCCCATACCCCACTTCGTCGTGGGCCAGGCTATCATCTTCAAACCGACAGTCCGGAGTTCTAGGTTCTCGTCCGCAACAAGCTTTTGAAGCCCATGGGCTATCTTCCGCAAGTTATGTTCCCACCGATATTGAACAGGCCATGAACAACATGAATCTGGATGTTCCGATGATTCATGGTACATGGACACAGGGGCTACGTCACACATGATGGCATCTCAAGGTAATCTCTCATCTTATTTTAATATGAGCAGTAATAAAAATATTATTGTCGGCAGTGGGCAGGAAATTTCAATTCGTGGTATTGGTTAAGTAAACTTCCACCCGTCACCTATCGTTATATTTGAAAAACATCTTACATGCACCAAAACTAATTAAAAACTTGATATATGTATGACGTTTTACAATTGACAATAATATTTCTGTGAATTTTGATCCGTTTGGATTTTTTGTGAAGGATTTTCAGACGGGGATATCACTAATGAGATGTAATAGCATGGGGGACTTGTATCCAATCACTACCACCTCCAACAACCAAGTGAACAAACCATCAACCTTTGCAGTTATTTCCCCTATCGTATGACATAATCGGTTGGGACACTTGGAGCACTGGTGTTCAATACTCTTAGGAAAAATAATTTTGTTGCTTGTAATAAACTTTTGGACTCTCATGTTTTCCAGACTTGTGTGATTGGGAAGCATGTTAAACTTCCTTTTTCGTTATCTACTTCGCATACGCTTATGCCATTTGATCTTATGCATTGTGATTTGTGGACATCCCTAGTTTTGAGTTATGCAAGTCATAAATATTATATACTTATTTGGATGATTATTCAAATTTTCTGTGGACATTTCCCTTAGGGAAGAAATCGCAAGTCTTCACCGTTTTTAAACAATTTAGTGCTTTTATCAAAACCCAATTTGACAAATCCATTAAATGTTTTCAGTGTGACAATGAGAGGGAATTTATAAATGCCCAATTTAATGATTTTTGTTACCATAATGGGATGTATTTGCGTCTTTCATGTCCACATACATCACCTCAAAATGGAAAAGCTGAAAGAAAAATTCGAACGATTAATAATATAATTCGTACACTTCTTGTGCATTCGTCCACACCAATAGTATTTTAGCATCATGCACTCCAAATGGCCACATATCTTTTAAATATTCTTCCTAGCAAACTACTCTCCAACATATCACCCACACAAATGTTGTACCATCGTCTCCCGTCTTTTTTTTTTTTTACACATTTGAGAGTTTTTGGGTGTTTGTGTTATCCTTTGTTTCTGTCTACAACCATTAACAAACTACAGGCCCGTTCCACTCTTTGTGTGTTTTTGGAATACCCACAAAATCATAGGGATTATAAATGTTATGATATGACGAACGGGAAATTTTTTATTTCTCGTCACGTAGTTTTTGATGAGTCTACATTCCCGTTTGCTAAATCTCATGTGGCATCCCCACCTTCATATAATTTTTTGGATGATGGAATGCATCTAATTTGACATCACCACATACATAGCCAAAATCATGGGACCAGCCCAAAATACTCCCACACCATTTCGGCCCAACCACAAAATGGGACTGGACCAGTCTAATGTGAGGAGGCCATTGCCTCGTTACTATCGGTCTCGGCCCACTCCACATCTCATGGCTTGCAGGCCCAAATAAGGTAGCCCACTGCTCCCTCACCCGTGTCCATAATCCGACAGCCATGACCATCATCTCAGGCCCACACAATTGACTCGAGTCGGCCCAGCCACCAAGCAGAAAGTGACCTATCAGTTCTGACCCAAGATAGGACTTCCCCTAGGCTCAATAGCCTATTAAACAACCCAAATCCACAACCTCGGACCATTGAAACTCGTGCCATGCACGGGATTTTTTAACCTAAGCGTCATTTTAACCTAACATCTTCAGTCCAACCATCACATCTTCCTAAAAATCCCAAAGCAGCCCTATCATACCCTAATTGGAAAGCTGTTATGTTAGATGAAATTAATGCTCTTATTAAAAATAAGATATAGGAGTTAGTGCCCCGTCCATCTAATGTGAACATAATTAGGTCTATGTGGGTTTTTTGTCATAAAAAGAATTTCGACGACTCCTTTGCGAGATACAAAGCTCATCTTGTTGGTGATGACAGGTCTCAACAGGTTGGCGTGGATTGTGGTGAAACATTATGTCATGTAGTTAAGTCGGTAACTATCAGACCGTTCTTAGCCTGACACTGTCAAAATATTGGTCCATTCGTCAGTTGGATGTCAAAAATGCATTCTTACATGACCATCTTCAGGAGACAATCTACATGCACACGTCTTTGGGTTTCCGAGATCTTACACATTCGGATTATGTTTGCCTGTTGAATTTTTTTTTATGGTTTGAAACAGGCTCCCATGTGTGGTATAACAGGTTTGTATCCACACTGGGTTTCTTACACAACAAGTTCGATCAGTCCTTGTTCATTTATAAGAAGGGCAATGATATGACATATATCCTTCTATATGTAGATGACATCATTCTCACGACATCATCTACATTACTTCGCCAGTCTATTATGTCCCTCCTTGCAGCAGAATTTGTAATGAAGGATATGGGTTCTTTAAATTATTTTTTAGGAATTGCTGTAACTCAATATGCAGGTGGTCTATTCCTCAGTCAAAAGAAATATGCCAAGGAGATCATTGAAAAAATCGGTATGTCATCCTGCAAATTGTCATATACACCGGTTGATACAAAGGCAAAATTAAGTAGCTCTATAGGTACTCTATACAGTGATCCAACACATAACCGCGACTTAGCAGGGGCATTGCACTATCTTACTTTCATGAGATCTAATATCTCTTATGCGGTTCAGCAAGTATGTTTACATATGCATGATCTAAAAGAAGAGCATATGGGGGCTCTCAAATGAATTATGCGGTATGTTAAAGGTACTCTCCATTTTGGATTGCATCTGCATAAGTCCTCTATTGTGAGTCTTTCATCTTATACAGATGCTGATTGGGGTGGCTGTCCGGACACCCGACGTTCCACATCGGGTTATTGTGTATTTTTGGGACACAACCTCATTTCATGATTGTCAAAATGACAGCCGACGCTGTCTTGGTCAAGCGCTGAAGTAGAACACCGAGGGGTCGCCAATGTGGTTGCTGAATTATGTTGACTCCGTAATCTCCTTTTAGAGCTCCATTATCCGATTGAAAAAGCAATTGTGGTCTATTGTGATAATGTGAGTGCGATATACTTATCCGTAATACAGTCCAGCATCAACGCACAAAATACATATAAATGAATATATTATTTGTCCGAGAAAAGGTTGTGCATGGACAAGTTCGTGTTCTCCATGTACCGTTCCGATATCAGATTGCCAATATTTTCACCAAAGGTCTTCCACGCATACTATTTAATAATTTCAAGGACAATCTCATCATACGAGAACCTCCCGCTAAGACTGCGGGGGACTGTTAGGATAATTAGCCCATAATTAGCCAAAATCATCTCATATCAATTGTAATTATTAGTATCACATAATTTAGGGTAATTAGAATATGATTGTAAATTAGTATCACATAATTAGGGTATGATTAGATAGATTTTCCATTATTATAGTCTTATACACTTGTATATGTATGACTACATTGGAATGAAATAAACTCATGTGATTAACTTCCTTCAGTAAAGAATAGATCTTGGGCCTAACTCAATCCCAAAAGCTAGCTTGTAGGGTAAGGATTGTCCAAGTCCATATAAGGAGTTCATGTTCCCATTTCATATCCGATGTGGGACTCTTAACATGTATCAATGCCGCTCTTGAATATAAACTCCTGACTAGTAAAGAAACTGATAGAAATACTATGAAGCATGTTCATGCTTGCTGGGATAAATTTGCAAAAGGATGGTATAAATCAAACATTGATGCAAGATATAATAGCAACAATCTCAAAAGAGGTGATGGAGAGCTCATTCATAACAACAAATGTGATTGGATAATAGGACTAGCGAAGACTGCTAATTCTTATTGAAAGAAATAATCTCTTGATTATTTTCATTAATGAAGAGGTCTATTTATACAATATACAATATCTAAATATGGAAAATTTTATTCCTACTAGAATACTAATATCCTAATTACACTTGTACAAGGATTCTACAAAATATGGTAAGTAACCTAAATATACGTAAGTTATTGAGATACACGATTTTGGTTTCTATCACACCCCCGCAATCATAGTGGGCGGTTGTCGTACGTTGAGACTGTCCCTAAAAATCTTCAAACAGAACCAAGGGAAGACCCTTAGTAAAGATGTCAGCAATTTGGTACTTTGAAGGGACATGCAAGACGCATACTTGTCCACGAGCTACCTTTTCGTGAACAAAGTGAATATCCATCTCGATATGTTTAGTGCGCTGATGTTGGACCGGATTCCCAGAGAGATAGACTACACTAACATTATCACAGTAGACCAAGGTAGCTTTCTGAATAGGAAAGTGAAGCTCCAAAAGTAGATTACATAGCCAACATGACTCATACACCACATTAGCTACCCCTCGATACTCGGCCTCCGCACTGGATCGCAATAATGTAGCACGTCGTTTTACCGACCAAGAGACCAAGTTATCACCAAGAAACATACAATAACCAGATGTCGACCGTCTGGTATCTGGACATCCACCCCAATCAACATTTATATACGACACGAGAGTAGAGACGGATGATGGATATAAATGCAATCCACAATCAAGTGTGCCATATATGTATCGTATAATGCATTTGAGCGCATGCATTTGCTCAATCCACGGATCATGCATAAATAAACACATATGTTGTACTGCATAAGTAATATCTGGTTTCATAAAAGTAGGATATTGAAGAATCCCTGCAAGACTACGATAGGGGGGTGGGATCCTCGTATGGTGTGCTAGAAGTAGCACTCAACTTCGGTTTCGTATCAACCGGAGTAGAAGAAGACTTATAAGATGACATGCCAGCTCTCTCAATAATCTCGCAACATACTTCTTCTGTGATAAAAATAGACCGTCTGCATGACGAGTGACAACTATACCCAAAAAATAACTCAAGGGCCTCAAGTCTTTTATAGCAAATTCTGAACTGAGAAGGGACATGATAGACTTGCGCAAATTATCAGAGGAGGCAGTCAAAATTATATCATCCACATAGAACAGAATGTATGCTAGAGAAGTACCACGATGATAGATGAACATAGAATGATCAGACATGCTTGTGAGAAAACCTAATAGTAGACACGTAATCTGCAAACCTCTTATACCAAGCTCGTGGAGCCTGCTTAAGCCCATACAAGGACTTTTTCAGTAAATAGACATGGTGAGGATAATTGGGGTCATTAAAACCCAAGAGTTGATACATGTAAACTGTCTCCTTAAGATTACCGTGTAAGAAAGCATTTTTCACATCCAACTATGAATGAGCCATGCTTTCGAGAGAGCCAGACTGAGAACAATGAGAATGGTAGCCGATTTGACCACCGGACTAAACATCTCACCACAATCCACTCCAACCTGTTGAGTTTTACCATCACCTATAAGACGGGCCTTATGCCTCATAAAAGAACCGTCGAATTTTCCTTATAAGTAAAAATCCACATAGATCGAATAATATTGACCCCAGTTAGACGGGGCACCAACTCCCACGTCTTATTTTTAATAAGAGCATTATATTAATCATCCATGACTATTTTCCAATTCGGGTCATGAAGGGTGGACACTAGGTTACGTGGTAGGGGTAATTAAGTGACATTAGAATGTAAATTAAAATGTCATTTAGGTTTAAAAATACCCCTTTGGCTACGAGTAACGGGCCCTTGACTAGGTACTGGACAACAGGCAGTGGCCGGGGACGTTGGCGAACTACCTCGGGACTGGCCAACAGGCAGTGGGCCTACTGGCCGTGATACTAGGTCAGGCGGGTAATTTACTGGGCCAGCAGGTAGTGGGCTTCCTGATCTGAAAAATTCGACTGGACTGGTGGTATTTGGGCCAGCAGGCAGTGGGCCTACTGGCTGAGTGACGGTCCTAGGAGGAGGAATTATTGGGCCAGCAGGTAATGGGCCTGCTGGCAGATGTTACTCACGGGTAGAGTGGACCCATTGTTGCAGAATATACGGGGAGATAGTATCGTCCAAAAAATTATAAGCACTCGACACGAATTTAGACACTTGAGCAAACAAAAATTGGGTTTCATAAAAAATAACACGGCGACTAATTATAATTTTATTAGAAGATTAATCAAAATATTTACAACCACGATGATTAGATGGAAAACTCAAAAATACACAAGCGGTAGACCTAGCTTGAAATTTATTAATTGTAGTGGACGGAAAAAGTGTATAACACAAGCACCCAAACACCCTAAGATGAGAATATGAGGGATCTTTATTGTAAAGAATTTTAAGTGGGGATTGATATGCTAAACCTTTGTTAGGGAGAATGTTAAGGAGGTAGGTTGCCATTGGTAACGCATGATGCCAAAAAGATGGGGGTAATGAAGCATGAGCTAGTAAGGTTCGGAAAATATTATTAATGGTACGAATTTTTCTTTCGGCCTTCTCATTTTGCGATGATGTATGAGGACAAGAAATCCGAAAAGATATACCATGAGTGTCACAAAATTTCCGAAATGGCCATTATCATATTTCCTACCATTATCACATTGAGTGTTTTAAATTTTACGTTCAAATTGGGTATGGATGAAAGCTCTAAATTTTAAGAATGTGGAAAAAACTTTGAGATTTTTTAGACGAAGGAAAGGTCCACAAAAAATTAGAATAATCATCCAAAAATGAAACATAATAACGATGGCCCAAAGAACTCAAAACGGGAGATGTCCATAAATCACTATGAATAATGTCAAAGGGCATCGACGTATTAGAAGTAGAGGTGACAAACGTTAATCTAACATGTTTCCCTAGATGACAAGAAGGACAAATATGAGTACTACGCGTACTCTTACAATCAATGAAATTATTATTTTAAGAGAAGAAATAATAGACGACCCCGGATGACCCAAACGGGCATGCCACAAGGAAGGAGCAAGAGCGGCAAATGTGGAAGGTGTGGCTTGACTCTTGGAAATGGTGGTGATGGTGATTGGATAAAGCTCTCCCCGACTATTCCACCTCATTAGAGGTATTTCCGTCTTGGAATCCATTCAGAAAATCCAAAAGGGTCAAAATTAACCAAAATCCAATTATCAATTGTGAATTTTCGGACAGACACCAGATTTTTAATTAAGTGAGGGGCATGAAGGACATTTTTGAGGACGAGAGGTGGATGTGGGGGGAGGGGGGACAAATTTGTGTGGCCATAACCACGAATTGGAAGGTCTAGGCAATTCTTTGTTCGTCGATGTTGGGCCCCAAATTATATTGTCCACGCTCCAGTTAACGAGGTCTGGACGTGCGGGGAGTGTTAAGAGTCCCACATCGGAAACAATTAGGAAATCTGGAATTTTATAGAGTAATCACCTGTTACAAAATTCCCTTTCAGTTTCTCTTTTATCTCATAAGATGTTTTCCTTGATGAATTTACTATTTCCATTAACATTTTTATTTTTCTTAGGAGTTGTAGATGACAATGGTCATCTTCAGTGAAAAGTATACAGCACACTATTGTTCGATACGTCTATGTCTATATTTCACAGAAACTTCATGAACATATAAATTTCAACAAGGCCATTGAAACGGAACTTCAATTATATAACGAAGTTCTCATTTTTAACTAATAAACCACAAAAAAGAATTAATTTGCAGCAAAAATTAAATAATTGATTACTTCTGTAGTTGTATTGTTAGATTATGTTAGAATCTTTTAAAGATTCTAGATATCACAAGTATATAGCTTGATATGCTCCTATAGGAAAAAATCCCGTTTAAGATACAAAGTGATCTCTTTCAATAACAATGGGCACTATCACTCTTTCCCCCAATTTCATTATATAACTTAGAAGTTTAATACCAGAATAGTTTGGACAACATTAAACATGTCTATTGTTCTACTACATGAAAATTCAGGTACTCTCTTGTCAACTGGTTTGGCCTCTTTACACTCCTTGATATAACATTGACTAGCTTAGTAAGTTGATTACTCCAACATCTCCAAGGAACTTCTAAGTCTTAGTGGGAATATTATATGGACCACATGCTTTCTAACCCTCATATTTTCATGGCATCTTTTACTTTTGTAGGCCTAATCTCACGAGCATAGCTGAACATGGATGTATGGAGCAATAAAGTGATCTTTACGACTTGAATTCAATAACCGATTAAAATAGTCTCTCCAACTCTCGTTTATCTACATATTTCTAATTAAAACTTATAGGAATTATTTTATAATACACTTAACTTGATTTAAGTCTTTACCCCTTTTCTCTATCAATAGTGCTAGTTTATACATTTCTATCTCCCCTTAGGCGTCCCCTAGAGCTTCACCAAGGGCTTTGATGATAGCCTATTTACCTCTTAGCTTTGTTATGCTACTTCTCCATCCTTCTATTTTTGCAACTTTCTATAGCTTTGTGTCGCGTAATGTTCAGGATGGGGATTTCATTGCATCATGTATTCTCGATATCCTGAAACTTTCCGGTCCTACCAGCAAATTCAGTAAGAAAAAGGTGCAAGTTTAGGATTCCAAGATCATCATCACAGGATTGGACAGCTTAGATTTGGTGACATCATTGCCTATTCTGCGGGAGCTGCTCACTAGGTCTACAACAAATGAAATGAGGAGGTTGGAAGACAGCAATAACAATGCCAAAAGACTTGATCATACTTCGAGGGTACGTCAGAAAATTGGGTTCGGAGAACATACAAAAATTACTATAGAACCATAGTGCTGGTTAGTAAATAAATAAAAGGTTTTCAAGCTGGAAACCCACAACGAGGACAACATCAACAGGGATAGCAAGATGGTCGCTTAAGCAGGTCACAATTTCTATCTGGAAATGTCTTCAGAGGTTTTGACATAGAATTATTGGCGTAGACAGGGAGACGGCCAGGAGACTTCAGGATCAGGATGACCAGAGAGGTCATATTGTTAGTATAGTCAACAGGGGATTAGGGTTGTGAGGCCACCATTCTCACAAAGCAAGGAGAGGAGGGACAAGCGCAAGGGCAATATGGTCCTCGCATGAACAGAATTTAGGAAATCATTTGCTTCGCTAAAGTAAGGGATAATAATGACAACCCCTCTCGTGCTACCTCCATCCATGTCGTAGACCGGGGGCTTTTTTCATGTATATACAGATCGCATGATAAGCGCTAATATCCATATAACAAGGATTATTTCTTATAAGACATGACCAGGGGCGAAACCAGACAACGGTATTCAAAATGGTAAAAAGAATGTCTCTAGCCTGACTCAAACCCTCAACAATGGGCTAAACATTAAGCCCTTTAGCCTGTGAGCTGAAGTTCATATTGTTATCAGAAGCTTGCGCGAAGGAAGAAGCTAATCAATCAGAATTGAGACAGGGAGAAGCTTGCGCGAAGGAAGAAGCTAATCAATCAGAATTGAGACAGGGAGGAGAGGCGAAAGGGAGATTTTCGAGCCTGCAAGCAGCAAGCAACAAGCAACAAGCAACAAGCAACAACGGCTGAAAAAGGGAATTCAAAACTTAATAGTTATACATAAATAAACAAATTTACCTTATATATACAGTGTAATTTTTCGATGAAGGAGTACATGACAAAGTAAGAAAGAATAAAGAAAGACCTAAGATCAAAACTTTGAGAAGCTAAGATCAAAACTTTGAGAAGCAAAAAAAAGAACAACCTGTAGGGAATTGTTGGGTTCGTAAATCAAATAGTAATCACATCGGAAGTTTAAAAATTTCTTACCTAACAACAATTCTGGCATGGCTCATACGATAATCATGTTGTATGTTCAAAACATGATAAAAGAAAACTTACAAGTTTTCGTACGCGGAATTCAACACTAAGGTATCCACGCGATTTGTTTCCTCGATTGCATGATCTAACTCCAGTGTATTTCCTATTCAAGAAAGCTAGGAAATCTTGCTTTAGGAACTGAGAAGTTATTTTCTGTCACATCATAATTATATGATATGTGTTGTATATATAGGAGTTCAGGACAAAACCTAAACAGATATAAAACAGAAAAACCTAGGCCCATGTTAATGCTCAGTGGACCAGCCCATCTGGTCCACTTCACACGCCCAAAGTGGACGGCCAAGCTCCCATTTTGGGCCCGTAATTTCTGGCCCAATTGTTCCACGTATTTGTTTGAGTACCCATATAATATATCCAACACACTTAGTTAAATCCGAAATCCAATTCGACTTAATTAAATAATTTCTATTAAATAGAAATATTCCATAATTATTATAAATTAAATATCTCGATTCTCAATCGATTATTTAATACTTTCTCAATACACTCTTAGATCGAAGAAAAAATCGCATATAGTGTGGCCCTATAGTCCTTCACATATCGACATTAATCTAATTAAGGTCCATACGAAACTCCTAGACTGCGTCGTATGACGAACTCAATATGTGAAGTATGTTTACATGAATCCAACAAACTTAACCTTTATGCGGAACCATAAATTCCTTTCATTCGCGACACACTCAATTAAGCTTAGGATTTGCCAAGTGTCTATCCAAATGGCTTAATCACTTTATCTCACATTTATTAGTTGACAACTAGACCATCTTCTAAATATGTCTCTGGCACTGGCCAGTGACTTTAGTCAACCTAATAACATTGGGAAGTTGAGTGCTCTCTCGAATTTCCAATCGAGGAATGAATCATATTCTTGGCTCAACTACCACCTTGATTTACATCCTGATGCACCCAACACAAGCCGTATCTTTTCCAGAAGGAGTTTAAGCTTAGAACTTGGTCAAAATACATCATTCTGTAAACAAGGTGCGTATTGACCTCAAGTCAAAAGACTTTTATATTCCATACGCCGATAACACTATAGACGTGTATAACAAATAGTTTATCGGCAGGGTATACCGATACTTTTCCAAAGTATCCATATGTCCATCACGAGTAACCATTACTCGTAGCTGTGAGACATGCTACATTCTCCAAGAATGTGATGCAGACCACATGTCGACTTATAGCATATCATCGATATCCCATTCTCGATGATCATTAGTCGAGGCTATTTTGAGAGTTACGTTCTATCATTAATATCTCACTCTATTAATGACAACGTAAGCTCAAGGGATGCACATATATGAATAATTGCAAACAATCAAACAATAATTCAATAATTTTAAATGCCATAAATATTAATTTCATTAATAATACGAATGTGTTCAAGTACATTTTTGTCCCTAATGTAGATTGTCTCTAGAACATACATACTTTCAATCTCTCACTTTGCCTAGAGCAAATCTCTAATGTATCTAATACCCATATTTTCGAAATGACCATTATGCTTATCTAAGCTTAATGGTTTAGTAAATGGTCAGCTAGATTATCATCTCTGGGAATATAGTCTAGATATATTTCTTTAGATTCCACAATCTCTCTGAGTATGTGGTATTTCCTCTGTACATGCTTGTTTCTGTTTATTGATCTTGGTTCCTTAGCTTGTGCAATCGCACTAGTGTTGTCACAATATATCATTATTGGATGACTGACACTTGGAACAACCCCTAGTTCTTTTAAGAACTCAGATATCGAGACAACTTTTTTACCAGCTTTCGATCCAGCAATGTACTCGACTTCAGTCGTCGAATCAGCAGTGGTTTATTGCTTGGAACTTTTTCAACTTACTGCTCCACCATTGAAAATGAAGGCATATCTAGACTATGACTTGAAGTCATCAAGATCTATTTGGAAGCTAGCATCAGTGTACCCAGTAGCGACTAACTTCTCTTGCCCACCATAGACTAAGAAATATTCTTTAGTTCGTCTAAGATACTTAAGAATATTCTTGACTGCTTTTCAGTGTTCTTCCTCAGGATTCTGCTGGAATTTGCAAGTCATGCTAAGTGCAAATGCCACATTTGGCCTAGTGCAGGTCATGTCATACATGATTGATCCTATAGCTGAAGCATATGAGATCCTCTTCATGCGTTCAAGTTCTATAACAGTAGAAGGACTATCATTCTTAGATAACTTGATGCCTTGACCCATAGGAAGACCTCATCTCTTGGAGTTTTCCATTGAGAAACGTCTTAGCACTTTGTCTATGTATGTAGACTGTGACAACCCTAACAATCTATTAGGTCTATCTCTGTAGATCCTAATTCCAAGAATGTAGCAGGCTTCACTTAAGTCATTCATCATGAAGGTGCTGGACAACCATTCATTCACTGATTGCATAAGGGACTTATCGTTTCCCATTATTAATTTGTCATCTACATATATGATAATGAAAACAATACTCCCTTCCTTGGTGTTGCCATCGCCGGACTAACCACCGACGGCCGTGTGCTTTCTCAGTATATGCGTTCGGAGTATATTAATTATGGTTATTCTTATGAATCGGTGTTGCCTGTTGGTCGACTTGTTGTTCAGCACGCTGATAAAGCTCAGGTAACAAAATGTTTATCCAAAATCCTAAATTATAGATATATTCTGAGTCTGATCCTCGTGATATCTGAAGAAGCACATTTAACCTTCAATTAATCAAAATGTGTGTTTTTAGTCCTTTTTTATAAGTAGTATATTGAAATTGAACTACTTTTAGAACTATATTGCCGTCAAATATGGAGGAACAAATAGTACAAGCTTAGCATAACACAAGCTCAGGTTAGAAAATGTTTATCCAAAACCCTAGTTTTTATAGGGAAAATTATGCTGTGTATTTTTTGAAAATTTTTGCGCCTCGTAGCTCATACTTTGAAGTAAAACATAATTCCAATCCCAAAATTATTTCCATGTCGAGATCCACGTGAGTTTAGAATTAGAATTAGAACAATGAAGAAAAGTTTAAAAAGATTGAAACTACTATGAAGAAAAAACATCATAAACTTACTTAAAAATCTTCTTGAACTCAATGCCAACTCCAATATGGCTGCCTTATTTTTACGTTGTTGTTTTTGCTTATTATGAGTAATTACCAATAATTATTTTTTGGTGACCTGATTGCGTGAAAATTCTTTTACAATTTAATGTATCAAAATTAACTATTTTTTCATCTTATTTTGATTGAACGGGCTTTTGCAGAATCTGAGGTTATAGTGAAAAGAAAATTGAATTGCTCAACATTATCAGAGTATTTGTATAAAATGCAAAAAAAAAAAATGGATCTTTTCTTCAGCTATCCTTGCCTAGTATCTTACACTATTTACTAACTTATCTATATCCATATCTATTTTGCTAATGTATTAAAGTATTTTGTTGTTAAAATGCATAACGTGTATGGAAATTAATTATACAATGTTTTCTTTTCTCTCTCTCTTGATTTTTTGCCCTTTGAGTGTCAATTCTTTTACTAATAGATTTACGTCCATAAAAAGAACACATTCAGGTAAGACCGCTTTAAAAATCATATCTTGAAAAGAAGAAAAATATTTCTATCCATTCACTGATTGTCTGGACGATCAGAGACGAATATAAAATTGACGATATAAATTTAACAAAACATAATAACTTCCCTTGAAACTCTAATGGACTTAATCACATTGTAAAATTGATACAATATGTTGGTTACAAGGTGCAGGAAACGGGAATTACAAGTAACTGCAAAGTAATTCAAGAACTAAAAATTACAATAGAACAACAAAACTGAAATTACAATTTCGTTGAATAAGAAAAACTGAAACTGTTTCTGTTTTTGTTTGCTGAGTCGAGTGTGACACTCTGTCCTTAAGATAATATTGAACCGTATGTATCCTTTATACGTCCTGGACAATTTGTCTCCAAGATAAAACAACAATGGAACACTTGAGCAAATGAAACTCAAGAGCTACCGTGAAGAATATTGAACAATGAAATGGTGCTTGGAAAGTTGTAGGAAGAATCTGTTTTTGCTTGTGTATTTTCGTGTGTCTCAACAATGGTGCAAGAGGTGTTTATATAGGTGAGGGAGGGGCTGTTTAACTGCCTTCATAACATCCATTATTGGCCAAATAATGACCATTATGGAGGTAGTAAAGCCACCAAAATAAATGGTGGAAGACACCAACGGATTGGCCATTATGGGTGGAGTAATTCAGCCAAAATAAATGATTGAAATTGAGTGCTTGACGTTTCTGCTTTGATTGTCCAAATTCTGACTTTCTGGAAACTTCAGGGACCAAACTGTACATTTTGGAATTTCAGGGACCAAATTATACATATGAAAGAATTCTGGTCCAAACTGTACATATGAAACTTCTGGGATCAAACTGTACTTCTGGCAAAGTTCTCTGGACCAAAAAGATAATATCAGAAGAATCACAGCCCACAGCCCGTGAACCCGGAACCGGACGAGCGGGCGGCGGCGCGCGTGTGGGCTTTCCTCGAACCGAAGCACATCTAGGTCCTCCCTCCTTTAAACACATGGGTACCCCTTGGGGTCCCAAACCCCAAACCAATTTTGAGTCTTATATACACAACAATTCTTTCTTCCTCTACTGATGAGGGAGAATTGAACACAACACCACACTTTCCATGCTTCAAACACCTCACTTCGTGGACCAATATCTCTTTCATTTCTCAATGAAATTTGACGATTCTTGGCCCTACGGTTATCTACGTACTTAGTAGATCATGTATGTGTGAAGAACCGGATTCTCCAACATACGTAACACTAGTGTTTAAGCCGTTAAAGTTGGTCGGTCGCAACTCCCGTCAAAGGCAAATTTCCAACACAATATACTCATATTTCCATCTTGAGTCGATTACTATTTAAAAGAAATATCCAATCGGTCCGATAATGATGGAGTTAGGGTCAACACACCTAAATTTTTGTTTGACTTGAAATATTAAAATGTCACACCGAAAGAGAATAATGGGACATTCAAAGGTCAATTTTACCTACTATATGATTTGACTTTTAGATAGTAAAAGTATCAATTGGTATTCAATGTTTACATGAAATCAATAAATATAAAATATATGTCTTGTATAATATTTTTTAACATTTAATCATAGTTAAATAATATGTATTTGCATTCAGATTTATCATTTTTTAAGATTAATTGCTTAATCGATTCGATATAAAACCCGACGCGAGTAAGTACGTATTTGCCGTAATTTTGATTCCATCACCTATCACACACCAAGCTATTACTATAATTTTTGAGCTACATTTCGGCGCTCCAACTTGGAACTTTTCAATTACTCCTTTCATTTTAATTTATATAGCGTATTGATACCAACAAACTCCACGATTTACAATTGCCTATATAAAAGTGTCCTCAAGATTTAGGGATGTAACTGAGATTAGAAAACTTCTGATGCCAACAAACTCCACGAGATGAAAGTTATGCTTCTAATCTTACTTTATGTTGTTGTTTCTAGACATGTTGTTATTATGCAACACTACTACACCCTTATAAGCTCCAGTTATCAATTCAAAGTAAACGATGCCCAAAACATGAAGGAAAACAAACTCAACGTCATTGAGTGAATTGACAACATGATGTCAATGATGGCAAATATTCCTAATCAATACGATTATTTCATAGCGTATACCAATCATTTGGCTGGTTGGGCAGGTAGTTAGGTACTGCCGGCTAGAAACAGCCCTAACTGCCTGCTAGCAACAACCAGGAAGAAGAGATCAACTAAGCTTATATTTGAAGCACACATAAGAGTTGCTGAGCGGCACCAACGCCGTATTTCCGAATCGACGGAGAACTTCCTGGAAATTTATATATTGAACTTACTACAGTAGGGATTCATGTTCCAAAGTCCATCGTAAGAAAATTCTCTCAGCCATACCGTTAGGATGGTAGGTGTTGATTAAAGTGTTCATAAACAAAAGAGGTTTGATCTAAAGAGCCCTATTCAACTTGTTAAAAAAAGCAGCCTTCTTAGAAGAACCCTTAAGTATGGGTATTCTATACAACCAGAATGCATCATCTACCCTAAAATAATAAATTAAAATAAGTCAATAAAGTGATTAATAAAGCAAAATGAATGAAAATGTGTGCATAAGATAGTCACTTACCGATCTTTTTTGAAGTAAAGTGATTGAACAAATTATATAATTGTTCAACTTCAGGTACTTCTTTTGGTACATCTTTTGGTCTTACTAAATAAAACATAAGAACATTTTTATTAGTCATATAATAAAATTAAAAAGAAGAAAGTTCGTATTTCATGTTCTTATTCCTAGACAACAATACCAGACCCTTATAAGGTCAATTGCCAATTCAAAGTAAACAATAAAGTGTAAGTTCCATGAACATACTCTAAGCTAAGAGAAACCTATAATAGCACTAAATTATAACATAGGGGTATTAAATGGGCGAATTTAGTCGGATTTGGGTGAGTCAAAATGTGTTGAGTTAATAAATAAGCGAGTTATTAATCCGCCAAAAGTTACTTGTAGCTGAAATGGGTTGAAAAGCAGATCATAACTCAACCCACCCAATTCTTACTAAATTTTAATTTCTCTGTTTGTTCTTTTATAATCTCTTACTCCCTCCTTCTAAAAAAAAAGGATTGTCTTAGTTTGACTTGACACAATTTTTATGAAATATAGGAAGACTTTTGAAATGTGTGGTCCAAAACAAGCCTTAAATATTTGTGTGACAGTAAATCATCTCATAAAGTAATTAGATTGTGTCTAAATATAGAAATGTGTCAATCTTACTAGGACAAACTAATAAGAAAAGTAAGACAATCTTTTTGGGACGGACAAAGTAGTACACAATAAAATTATTATTTATTTTATTATGACTATGTATAACATATAAAAAAATCTTTTTGAAAATATTTTGACAAGATTTCTCATGAGTCAATGTGGTTTGCATATCAACCCAATTATTTTTGGGCTGAAATGAGTTGGATTGAAATGAGCTGAGCTAATAAACGGGTGGGTCAATGATCAGCCAATCTTGAACGGATTAAGAGAAGTATTTTCATGAGCTAATTTTATCGGGACAAAGACATAAATGGCCATCCGGGTGAAATTATTGACATCGGATGGCCCAAGAAACTTAATGGACATTTTTAGCTTTTTTAAGATAATTTTATTTTGTAACCATTTTAAAGCTAATTCCAGAAATGTGTAGAAACTGTATCATTGTTGTATAGAATATGTATCCCTACTGTATATGTATAGAAAATGTATCGTACGTATAAATATATATTATTATTATTATTATATAGAATATGTATCCCTATAGTATGTGTATAGAAAATATATCATTGTTGTATAATTTATCTATAATAAATATATATAATTATATAATTAGTGTATAATGTATACACACTAATGATGCACATATTATACCGTTATTATACACTATTTAAACACAGACAAGGATTATCGGATAAAAATTGGAGACCGCCAGTTTATTCGGCCATACTTGTCCCAAATGATCGTAGATCTGATGATTTCACGACGTTTATATGAACTCCGGCGACACAGATCTAGCGGGAGGTGTTCGAAAACTTGTCTTTCGGCCACAAGCTTCAAGAGAGAGCCACCGGATGAGGAGGCTCCTCTGGCTACCGTGAGCTTCAAGATCCGACGAGCAGTGTGGGGTGTTGTGGTCTTGGTTGGCGGATGAAGAAAAAAATAACGGTTGTGGTTGGCGGAGGAAGAAGGAAAATAACGGTGAAGTTAAAAGGGGGAGAGAAAGGGGGGGGGGGATGTCGGTGATTCTGTCACAGCCTCTGTCCTTCGGGTTAGCACTCTGTGGTGAACACTCTATTGTAATCTTCTTACTGTGCAATAGCTCACAAACCATACAAGAAATGTAAATCATACTAGGCATGCCCCATGCAACGAGCTCCTAGTTGGAGTAGTAGACGAAGGCTGGATTCGATCCCGGGTCTCCCACATGGGTTACCCATCTCCCAACCACTCAACCAAACCCTTGCGTGTTTATTATCCTTCAAAATGTTTAGCAAATTTAATATGTTAGATTTGATGGGAATTACGAAAGAAGGATTTAGCAGAAACTCACATTTGATACAATTTTTGCAGTGTTTGCTATTTTTGGTCTTTTCTATCGTCTAGTACATGTAATTTATGTTAGTTTTATATACTTTTTTTTTGCGTCTTGTACAACTTTTTGTGTTTCAATTTCTACGATTTGACGAAACTTTTCTAGTGTTTTTGAGTAAAACTCTTTTTCGCAATTTTTATTAAATAAAAAGATAAGAAAAAAATTAACAAATATGTTAGTTTTATATACTTTTTTTTGCGTCTTGTACAACTTTTTGTGTTTCAATTTCTACGATTTGACGAAACTTTTCTAGCGTTTTTGAGTAAAACTCTTTTTCGCAATTTTTATTAAATAAAAAGATAAGAAAAAAATTAACAAACCAAGTTTGCTAAATATTTGATGGAGACAAAAAATGCTATTTTTTAACAAATTTAAAGAAACAACATATCTATTTTGAACCTGCTACCAAATATAAGGGAACATTTTGTCATTTTCACCATCTTATTACAGCCTAAATCATAGTCCTAATATGCTAGATTTACTACTATGTACTAGATATGATATCTTCATCTCTCTCTCTAACAAGTCTTCTTCAGCAATACCTGTCACCTTAAAACGACGAACAAACACCGAAAATAAGTTTGCTAAATTGAAACATATCAATGTTTGAATAACAAGAACTTCTTGCATCTGATCTATTACTAGTATATCCCATCTGGGGTGCTTGAATTCTTGAACTTTAACCAAAAGGGTCTTGAAAAAAAATGAGTTTTAGAGAAGAATATAATGAAGATGGGAGAGAAGAGGTGGAGGGGATCTAAGGAAACCATTTTTGCATACGGGAAGTTGGTATCGTATTGGTTAAATCGAAAATCAAATTGTTAAGATCGAAAAATGATAAACCGATAACAAATATCTGTTTAGTTATTAATTAAGCATATTTACAAATCAAAAATTAATAAATTGAACCGAACCTGCCGATAACCCTAATCTGAAGAACAAAAATACTATATTTTGAACCTACTACCAACCATAAGGGACCATTTTGTCATTTTTCTTCATCTTATTACAACCTAAATCATAGTCCTAATATGCTAGATTTACTCCTACTATAATATCATCTCTAGGGGTGGACGTATATCGGTTCGGTTCGATTTTGTATCCGAAAAATATGAATCGAATATAACTTTTTTTTTTAAAAAAAAAATCAATATGTTCGGTTTATATGCCGAACGTATCGGATTATATCGGTTTTTTCTAGTGGGACGGGTCGGGTCGGAGAATTTTTATTTTATTTTTTAAAATTAAATTTCCAAAACTGAAATTGACATTCACACCTACACTATCATGAAATTTCGACGTTGAAATCTATTGTGTATTGTGAGATGTTTACTAAAGAAAAGAAAAATTAGAAATTGATTTGGGGGAAAACACAAATTGATTGGAAAAACGGACGTTTTTCTAAAAATTGGTTGAGCCACCGGCCCCGTCTCGAAAAAATACGCATTATAAAAAAAATATCGGGTAAAACGGACATCCGAGCGCAGTGTTATGACCATTTAAAGTTTTATCAATTTACAACTACTTTTTCTCGTTACATTTTATGTCAATGCTTCCGTGATATGTTAATCAAGTTCATGCCACTTACATAAAAACTTGATAGATTAGCTTCAATGACTATGATTCAAGAGATAGTAGTACCTAAAATAAAAAATAAAAATATATATATATTTAATTCAGTTTTTCGATTCGATTCGTATCTAAAATTAAAAAATCGAAAAGAATGACTAAATACTAATTCGATTACGTTTTTCAAAAAGTAAAAAACGTTTCGGTTTTTTTGGTTGTGCTGATTTTTTGCCCACCCCTAATCATCTCTCTGTAACAAGTCTTCTTCAGCACCTCGCTCACATTAAAAAGTTAAAACGACAAACAAACACCGAAAATAATTTTGCTAAATTGGAACATATCAATGTTTGAATAACAAGAACTTCTTGTGTCTGATCTATTACTAGTAAATCCCATCTGGGGTACTTCTTGAACTTTAACCAAAAGGGTCAGCAAAAACATGAGTTTTAGAGAAGAAAATAATGAAGATGGGAAAGGTGGGGATCTAAGGAAACCATTTTTGCATACTGGAAGTTGGTATCGTATGGGTTCAGCACAAACATCAAGCATGTTGGGTTCTTCTCAAGTGATGATGCGTGATAGCTCTATTTCAGTTCTTGCTTGTGTTATCATTGTTGCTTTGGGTCCCATCCAGTTTGGTTTCACTGTATGTATGTATGTATATATATATATATATATATATCCATTTTTTCAATTTATTTCTTTTCTATAGTTTGAATATATGTTTGAATATCTGTTGATAGACTGCATTTTTTGTTAATGATGATGAATTTGGATAAGATTGAAGTGTTTTGCTTTTCTGTTTTAGTGGTAAGGCTAAAAGGTTGAGTCTTTAATGGCTTTGACTAACTGTAATTTCCTTAAAATTGATAAATTTGGCTAAAAAAGGTTTGAGTCTTGATTGACATTCTTGTTAACTTAAATATGTAGGAATGCTAGAGATGGAAGTTCTCTTAAGTTTTCTCATTCAAATGCTTTGACTATATGTTTGAATATCTATTGACAAGCTGAAATTTCTTGTTTAGTGGTAAAAGGGATCAATTTGGCTAAAAGATTTGAGTCTTTATTGGCATTCTTGTTAACTTAAATCTGTAGTAATTAATAGAGATTGAAGTTCTCTGCTTTGACAATATGTTTGAATATCTGTTGAAGCTGCAATTTCCCTAAAGATGATTAATTTGAATGAGAATGAAGTGCTTTGCTTTCTTTTTTTGTGGTAAAAGGGATCAATTTATCTAAAACGTCAAATCTTTATTGGCATTCTTGTTAACCTAAATCTATAGTAATTCTGAATTATCTATTGACAAACAGCGATTTCCTTAAAGGTGATAAGTTTGAAGGAGAATGAAGTGTTCTAATTTTCCTTTTTAGTGGTAAAAGGGATCAATTTGGCTAAAAGGTTGAGTCTTTATTGGCATTCATGTAACCTAAATCTGTAGTAATTCTAGAGATTGAAGTTCTCTTATTCGAATTCTTCTCTCCTTTAACTATATGTTGACATATTGCAATTTCCTTAGAGATGATAAGTTTGATTGAGAATGAAGTGTTCTACCTTCTTGTTTAGTGGTAAAAGGGATCAATTTTGCTAAAAGGTGGAGCCTTTATTGGCATTCTTTTTACCTTAATCTGTAGCAATTGAAGAGATTTGAGTTTTCCTTATATAGTTTGCACTTTCTTGGAAGGAGAATGAAAAAGAAATTTTGTACTTTTCTTTTAAGTGATAAAGTGATCAATTTAAGTATAGAGTAGTACATAGAGGAATGTTGATTAGAGTAGGAGAGATCAGCAGCCTGTGTGTGGCTTGCTGGATTTGTACAGACTTACTTCGGTAATGAATAAAGTTGATAGTTACCAAAACAAAAAAATAAGATAAAGGGATCATTTGGCTAGAAGGTCAGTCTTTATTGGCGTTCTTGATAACTTAAATCTGTAGTTAATTTAGAGATTGAAGTTTGCCTTATGTAGTCTGCACTTTCTTGGCTGGTATAGGAATGAATATGAACTTTGTATCTTTCTTTTTAAGTGATAAAGAGATCAATTTCGCTAAAAGGTTGAGTCTTTATTGGAATTTTAATTTGCATCCTTGTAACATAAATCTGTTGCAATTCTAGAGATTGAAGATTCCCTTATGTAGTCTGAACTTTCTTGGGTGGTATGGGAATGAAAATAAACTTTGGACTTTCTTTTAAGTGATAAAGAGATCAATTGGCTAAAAGGTCGCTTCTTTATTGGGATTACAATTTGTTATGGCATTTTCTGACCTAAACGTGTAGTAATTCTAGATGTTGAAATTCCAGTTTTTTTAGTGTATCTCTGTATTTATGTGCATATATCACTGTTTGATCTTTCCTTTTTTTGTTCTTTTCTGGGTTGATGTTGTTGTAGTCTGGTTTTTCTTCGCCTACACAAACTGCTATAATGAAAGATCTGAAGCTCACTGTTTCTGAGGTACGGGTCATTCTTGCTTTATATAATTCGATTTATTACATGAGAGCAATTGCTGACTAAAGTTAATCTTTTTAGTTCTCGTTATTCGGTTCTTTATCTAATGTGGGTGCTATGGTCGGGGCAATATCTAGTGGTCAAATTGCCGAGTACATCGGACGAAAAGGGGTAAGTTTATGGCATCAATAGAGCTCTAGATCTTTTATCATCCTTTTCATCTACTTGCCCGTTTTGCACAAGTGGATACTCAAACCTTTTTCATCCTACTTGCAGTCTTTAATGATAGCTGCTATACCTAACATCATTGGTTGGCTTTCCATCTCATTTGCCACAGTAAGATAATTCTGTTTTGATGTTAATGATAAAGTTTATTTTTAAGATAATTCTCCGTTTTTGACTTGGATATTGAATCTAGGATCTGTCCTTCTTATACATGGGAAGATTATTGGAAGGTTTTGGAGTTGGCATAATCTCTTACACGGTAAACATTAAATTTGCCAATCCTCTCCTTTGATATTTTTTACGGGTTTTATTGGACATCTTAAAAGTTTCAGAAACTTGTTGCTTCCCATTTTCATGCTTATTTCAGGTTCCTGTATATATCGCGGAGATTGCACCTCAAAATCTGAGAGGGTCCCTGGGGTCAGTTAACCAGGTGAGCTAGTGACTTAATTCTGTTTCGAGGTTATGCCTGTTAAGTAAATCATATTCTAACTTTTCTATCATGCAGCTCTCTGTTACAATTGGGATCATGTTGGCGTATTTGCTAGGACTTTTTGTTAATTGGAGGGTGCTTGCTGTTCTTGGTAAATCATTATTTCTCTTAGGATCTCTGTTTAGATCTACAGTTTACAGTTGTAAAGTTGTGTATTCATTTCAATGGTATTTGTTGTGTATCATTTAAAACTTCCTCACATATACGATGGAAGCTCAAATTTCCTTCAAGCAGAGATGTGTTTTATACTCGGGGTCTAAAGGAACTGAGAGCAAATTAATAGGATGTTCGAACTTGTCTTGACTTCAAAACGAGTTTTAATTTTCACAAGGTTTGCTTGGTCTTTCAAGTTCAGTTGAGCGGATTATGAGTCGACCTCAAGAAGTTTCTGTGTACTCAATACATCTATTGGTTGTTGATTCATGGTCTAACTTATCTTAATAAGTTAAGAAAAACGCCCTCGAGGAAAAAAATTGAATATGTTCTAGCTTGATCTTACATCTCTTTTGAGCCGAGGGTCTATCGAAAACCTCTCTACCCGCAAAGGTCGAGGTAAGGTCTGTGTACATCCTACCCTCCCCAGACCCCACTTGTGGGATTACACTAGGTATGTTGTTGTTGTTCTAGCTTGATCGTCCAATTATTTGTCATCCTTGCTAACTGATTTAGCATATCCTCTTCCGCAAAGTTGGTATTACTGGTTGTGTCGTGATAGAACGAAACAAGCAACAACAACACACCCAGTGAAGTCCCACAACGTGGGGTCTGGGGAGGGTAGATTGTACGCAGACCTTACCTCTACCTTGGTAAGTAGAGAGGTTGTTTCCGAAAGACCCTCGGCTCAGGACAAAGCATAGGCACAAGCAAAGCAAGTGAAACGGTCAGACCCGGACAAGAAATTTAAAGTAGTATGAAAATGATGGTAACAAGATAAAAGATAGAACGAAACAAGATCAAAGATATATAGTACTCCGTCCGAATTTATGTGAAGGTGTTTGACTAGGCACGGAATTTAAGAAATAAAAGAAGACTTTTGAAACTTGTGGTCTACAAATACGCCATAGATATTTGTGTGGCTATAAATCATCTCATTAAGGGTAAAATAGGTATATTAAACTAAAGAACCAGAGTGTTTTAGCCTTTTCAAATGGGAAAGAATCCAAAGTTGCTTGTTAAGTAACTATTATTTTCTGCCACAGGAACGCTGCCCTGCCTAGCACTGATACCTGGACTATTTTTCATCCCAGAATCTCCTCGGTGGTTGGTGAGCACCGTTCTGTAATTTTCCGTGGTTCTTTGAAGGCTCTAGTTGCAGAATCTCATTTGATTTTCTTTGTGAGACATAGGCCAAGATGGGCTTGACAGAAGATTTTGAAACTTCTTTGCAAGTTCTTCGGGGGTTTGATACTGACATTTCCGTTGAAGTAAATGAAATTAAGGTAATTCAGCTGCTTGAAAGACCATGAACGAACGGTACTACTTACCTGCAATATGGATTTTATTGTCCTATTAAATGTCTGTTTTGTATAGAGGGCTGTAGCATCCACAAGCCGAAAGTCAGCAATACGTTTTGCAGATCTCAAACAAAGAAGATATTGGTTGCCTCTCATGGTAATTTCTTGTTTGGTGCTGTTTTCAGAAGATGACTGTGTTTACATATGCCATTCTTTTGATCAGATCTTTTAATTTTTCGTCCTGTAGATAGGCATTGGACTGCTTGTCCTGCAACAATTAGGAGGAACCAATGGTGTGATCTTCTATTCCAGTAACATTTTCCTATCTGCTGGTATGTTCATAACTTTAATTGAAATCTATTTCTCTACCTTTGTAGAATGATGGAAGTACCAAGTATTCTATCTGTAAAAAAAGGGATAATACATTTTTGGACCGCTCAAAAGAATAATAGCCAGCAAATTTATAGGTTTTGTGTATAAAGTATAAATATACATATAATATGCATATTGTACACACAAAGTATACGTAATATACATTTAATGTACATAATCAGTGTATAGGTTTTGTATATTTTGGCTAGCGCCCGTAATTAATCTTGGCCGACGGACCAAAAATGAAACTAGCCCCAAAAAGGTCATGAAGTATTTGGTAGAAGCAACATTATGATTCTCAGTATCCTTAGTTTGATTGCGTTCCGTCCTGCCAAAATGCAGTTGTGTGAAGCATCGAAACCTACTTTTAACAACCTTTTGCTGGTGTGAGGAGAACCTTAACCGAAACTACTGAAGAAACTTAATATTTTTCTTCAATTCTCTTATTGATTGATATGTTAATTCACCAGATTTGAGCCTATCTAATTTAGTTGTATCTTTAACAGGGATTTCTTCAAGTAATGCTGCAACTTTTGGTGTTGGTGCTATCCAGGTCCAGATCAAATCTTAGTTCGCTTGATACAGAAAGTTTGCTTATTCTTTTTTCTGTCATATATTGATCTATTTCCTTCGTAGCTAACATACAACTGAAGAAGATTTTTCATTTTTTAGGTTGTTGCCACTGCTATTGCTACATGGCTGGTTGATAAAACTGGGCGTAGGCTTTTACTGATTGTAAGTTCTGAAGAAATATAGTAACTAATATACGTAGTTTTAAAACTTTTTCCTAACAAAGGAGAAGTGCTTTATTATAGGTCTCCTCTGCTGGAATGGCTGTTAGTCTCCTTATTGTCGCGGTTGCATTCTTTCTGAAGGTATTTTTAGCTCAAGTTATAACTTGCTTTTGATTTTTTGAAAAACCAAGTCTTCTGGCCCTAAGGTAGGGGTAAGATGTGCGTACATCTTACCCCCCCCAGACCCCACTTGTGGGACTACATTGTGTATGTTGTTGTTATTGTAAAGTCTTCTGGCCCTAAAATGTTTCTCTTCTTTTGCGCATCATTATTCAAACAGGGTTTCGTAGACGCGGATTCTACCCTCTATGGCATTCTGGGTATAATATCAGTAGTTGGTGTTGTGGTATGTCCTCAACTTGATGCAGAAATTCTTTGCGACTCTTGGAAAAACACCCCTTAAAATTAATTTTTTGTTTACCCAACTTTTCGTTTCAGTTGATGGTTGTTGCATTTTCACTTGGAATGGGTCCCATTCCATGGCTCATAATGTCTGAGGTACTTGCGTTTCATTTATCACATAACTTGCTATTGCTTTTTCTTGTTAGTTTTTAACTCTGGTAACACTGAATCCAACACGTTCCTATCTCTACGAATCAGAAAACCTAGTACGAGCCTTTCGGAGTTGATATAAAAATTACAATGTTGGATGTTGATGGCCTGAGATTTCATACTTACTATTTCTTGAATACAAATTTTTGAGTTAACCCCTTCTATCCGGTATTGTAGATTCTTCCAGTTAAGATCAAAGGCCTAGCTGGAAGTGTAGCAACGTTAGCCAATTGGTTCTGTTCCTGGGTAATTACAGCAAGTGCACCACTGCTATTGGCTTGGAGCTCTGGAGGTATGTTTCTCGGTCTCTCAACCTAATCACGTACAGTTGAACATCTCTATAACAACCATCCTTTATAACAACTATAACAGCCATGTTTTCTGTCGAACCGATCTTTCATGTTATGTGTTCTCTATAACAACATTTCACTATAGCAGACGAAATATATCGGGACAAATGATGTTGTTATAGAGGTTGACTGTACACCCATCCAGAACCCGGTGAGTATAATTAACGTGCAATAATATTGGATATGGGATTAGCAGCCTCCATTTATGGTGCATGCGTAAAAGAATACATGTTTTGGTCAATATTTGCATGCAGCCTGTGAAAATTGTGCATCCCAGCACCTTATACCTGCTCCTGCATTTTATTCAGTGCTCACGAGCACCTAAGTGTCGCTTTATTGTTGGTCATGGTCATGTTGCTAGTTGATCTGACTTAATGCCTCTACATCTTTACCAGGAACTTTCACTCTTTATACGATTGTGTGTGCATTCACCGTGGCATTTGTGGCAATTTGGGTACCCGAGACGAAAGGAAAATCGCTAGAGGAAATACAGTTCTCCTTTAGATGATAGAATTCCGAATATTTTCTTTTAGACTCCCTAGTTCCTATTTGTTCATTCGACAATAATTCTCGCCCTTCTGCAAAAAGTTTCAATACCTTATTAGAAGAAAATCTCTGAGATTTACTTTTGATATATTCATCTTTTTTAGAAAGTGAATCATACAGATGATTCTTTGAAGAGCCAGGTCCTTGAGTGTTTACAAGCGGCATTTGAGTTGCATTCTTTAACGTATACTATATTCAGAATAATCTGTTACTGTAACGGTAATATACTCCACATTTATTGGACAATAATCTGTGAATTCATGGTACTAATCTGCCGTCTCCAAATTTCTGATATTTTTTGTTTTTTGATGACTGATTCATAAACCACTAACGCTTTCAGTCTTGTGTTAATTGTTCACATAGCGACTAAGGTCCTAACAACTTAGGGATCATTTGGTTTGCGGACTAAGTTATCTTGGGATTATAGTCCCTTGTTAAGTGTTCGCATAAGCGACTAAGGGCAGACTATTCAACATGAGGGACATCTAACTTAACACATTTAACATAAAGACAAGGATTAGATACTTAACGACTTGTATGCTTTCACGAGAGAGAGAGGAGCAACTCTGGAGAGAGACATCTAACAACTCGACCAGAGTGGATCCTGAAGTCTCTCAAGTCTGGTCAACAAGGAACTGTTGGGCTTTAAAGATGAGTGTAGTGTGAATTAGGAAATGGTGGAAAAATAAAATGGAGGGAAATAAATTTCATTTTGCAAAGGCACTTTATCCCTCGGTGGTGGGGAAATACTTCTTATGTGCTTATATATAGAATCACTTCTTTTCACTCTTGGAGAGAATGTCCCCTTGTGATGTCGTCGCGCTCGGCTTTGGATTTGATCAAATGATTTGATTGATAATTTTTTTGAATTAAATTTATTTTTAAATTCTATTATGTATTTGTCCTGATAATTTTCGTGCGGAGTTTTAATTAAATCAAAATTCACCGAATAATGAATTTTCCAACAGTAATAATTACCGAACAGTCGTACTCTTTAAGGAACAAGCATTTCTGCACCTGTTAAGACCCAAACAGTGAGTATAAATTCTGAGTCTACACCTCAGTTTTCAACTACTGAAAAATTAGCATTTCACTCCCTGCTTTTCTCTGCATTCTGCATCGTTTCTCTGAAAGCAAAAACGTAAGTGTTTAGTGTGATTTGCTGCTGCCATTTGAGTTCGCTGAAATTCAGTAATTTGCATTGCCGCTATTGTAGAATAGTTTTTCGTTCTATTCTGGGAGGAATTAATCCATTAACTTTGACAACTGTGAGAGGATTAGATTTCTTAAGGACGCACAAGAAACTTGTGGGCTCGAAATTTTTTCTGTTTCATCTATTTCTACATTAACGTTTTTTCATTCTGTTTTTTGGTTCTAAAACAGAAACTGATTTTACTAAAATACTGTTTTAAACACTAGAGATAACAGGAATAACCTCGCAGAGTGTCATGAGATAACAAGACATCAGTGACAATGCCCAGTGAAGAGAGTGGCGACATATGAGGATCAAACCTCGACCAAGTCAAACGTAGGGATTGTCGAACCGTATAGTCCACACTCGTAAATTAGAGGGGGGGGGGGGATGATTATCGATAAATGTATTAAATATTGGGACATAAAATCCTTGGAAATATAACAAAATTGGAGAATATATTTATCATAAATCAAGTTATTTAGTACGTATGTTGGCAGAAGGCAGGTACCTCATGGAATTCGTCCAAATACGTGTAAGTTGGTTCGGACACCACAGTTATATATATATATATATATATATATATATATATATATATATATATATATATATATATATATATATATAAACTAGAATATTACGGATAGACAAACACAAAACAATATTGCCTTGATAACTCCATTAGATGCTTTTTAGAGATTCTTGTACTGAAAGAAGCTGATTATGCTCATTAGAACTACAGGGAAAGTTGCTTTAGACTTTGAAAAGGGTGTTTTGGCATAAGCTGAAATTGAGAGAGAAAACTAGAAAAGTAGCTTTTAGCACAGAAAACATCTTTTTAAAGTGTTTGGTGAATGGTGAAAAGAACACTTTTTTACCACAAAAAAGGCACTGTCTGCTTCAGCTTCTCCAACTGCTCCACAAAATTTTCGGCTTTAAGACCATGTCAGGCTAACTTGCTTGAAAAGATACTTTTTTCATTTTTCAAACACTAAAGGTACTCAACGCGGAAGCGGTTTTAAGATTTAAAGTTTATGGGTTCTCGCTTGTTACTGAACCCCTAATCCATTTACGTTACTAGGTTTGCCGTGGGCTAAAACTGTTGGCCATTCTTCTGAACCTGTAAAATAAAGACCAAGAAAGTCGCATCAAATACTAAAATATACAACATATAAAACTACACTAGACATTAAAAGATATTAAAAAAATAGTAGAAATTACACCTCAAAAAGTACACCAGACTCTAGAAATAAATTTTAAAAGCAGAAACTATCAAATTTGTACCTCTAATATGAGTTCCCACTGATATTTTTTTCATAGTTACTGTCAAATTTTGATAGATAAAATTCGATAAATATTTGACAGAGACTAAAAGTATTAACTTTAGCAAATTTAAAAGATCAAAATTATTAAGTGCACCATTAAGAGACTATTTTGCGCCTACCCTCAAATGTAAGAGACCATTTTTATCATTTTCTCTCGAACTAAGACTGAAATAGTCATGCTAAGTAGGATTTGAATCTAAGATATTGGGTCTTGAAGACCAACGTTCTTCATAACTGAATTAAGAGTGCATTTTTATCTCAATAAATAAAAAATTCAAGTATACTTTTTTTTTTTATGTATGTATGATCGGTTTTACTATTTTGATGTACTGAAATGCTAGATAAATACGCATACCAGCTAAGAATCTACTGCTATTTTTATGTAGTAGAATATTTCAGATGTCCTTCCATCTTAGATGTCATTAAGGTGTAAATTTTACAATGAGCTTCATAATATTATTAGCTCATTGAATTGTCCTTGTAATTTCGTGGAAGGTGACTCAACTTTTACTTAACTGTACTGAAGTCACTAAATTATTTTTGGTAGCGAAAAAATCATTCAACTTTATATAAATACCACGAAATTGACTAAACTATTTATTATAACCATAAATCATTTAGCTTTACGTAAGTACCATAGCAAGTCACTAAGAGGAAATAAATATGATAGTTAGATAATTACTTTCTGTAATATCTAAATAAAGTTTAGTAATTTTTTTGTTATAACATATAATGTAATTATTCTGGTGTAATAAAACAAAAGTTAGACCATTCATAAAATCACCCCTTAAATTGCACAACGGATTTGGCAAAGATGTTACAAAGCCTTTGCGTTTTCTTCCATTTGTTAAATATTTCAATCCCCTATATCCCTTGAGAAGGAGAACCAGAAGTAATGCTCCTTGTTACAATTTATTTGGCACATGTTGTGGTCCTTATAATATCATGTTAGGAGAATTTCGGAGTTCATTGTTCAAATGATTATTTAGCTATTTGAAATTATGTAATAAAGTAATTCTTTTTATTTTGTCATAGAAAATTACTTTTCTATAGTTAAATCACACTAGAAATTATTCCAGCTGATTTTCTAAAATTTTCGACACCCAACTCCTGTTTTGGAACTTATAGCAGTCCACGTGGACTTAAATAACCCCGATATCAGTAAAGAATACCCGACCCGCACCGAACCCATTGACCCTAAGGGTGTGTTTTGGTATATTTCAGAAAATATTTTTCAATGTTTCATGTTTGGTTGATCAAAATATTTTCTCTAGAAAAACAAGTTATTTAAAAATGATGAAAATGACTTTCCTAATGGAAGTAGAGAAAATAAGTTTCATAGTGACATTCGAAATTTCACTTGTCTCCTCCCCAACCACTCCAACCTCCACCCATTAACCATCCCACCCCTTCACCCCCATCCCGTTCCCCATCCCATCCCACCCCACCTCTACAGTGTTATGCTAGATCGATCACTTTTCCGTTAATTTTTTTACCATGGAGAGGAGGGTAGCCAACTTTCTCAAAGGGGTGTCAATTGATACTTGCTAAAAAAATTACATTATGTAGATACGTAAAGTAAAATTGTGTAAATATATTATATCTTAAATTTCGTTGATTGTTTTATATATTTACTTCTTTATATTTGACTCTTTTAGAGAAGATTTTGTCTCTGTTACTTAACGAGGGTGCATAATACAACAAAGTTTTTCTGGCCAGGTTGGTTTTATCTTTAGTGCTGAGATTACAAGTTAATCCACGTGAATTGATATAAATGCCAGATCAGGAGTCCGGTGTCCAAAAATTGATGAATCTAGTCATACTAATTTTTGGTCTGAAATGACTATAAAAAATTACCTTTTCGTGACTAGTAAAGAAATATGACTTTACTACATAATTTTGAATAATTGAGTGACCATTTGAGGAATGAACTCAAAAGTTCTGTAGTGTGAATTATTAGTACTCACATTAACAACAACCACAATAACAACGTCTGATATTTAAAAGTTTGATGTTAATTTCGTTATGTTCTAGGAATATTTTATCAGCTTAATTATAAGTTATAAAATGACGCAGACGAATTTGTACGATAGTTCATTAAGATATCATTTATTTGGATACGAAAAATGTTTTTGAGTCACCTTCCAGAAACATAGTAGTACATAAATTTGCTTATATGAAAATATCCATTGAAAAACTAAATGAAAATAAATGGTGTAGAGAAAAGAAAGGCATTTTCAGCTAAATATCCTTCTTTTGTTATTTGTTTGCTGCATTTGAGTTTCTCCATCTTCTTTGCCATTTATTGCTTCTAATTGAGCTTGAGATTCCTCAGCCTGTAAATAAAATAACAAGTTGGTTAATCCAAACAAATGAGAGGGAAAATAATGTGACAATTTTGTATTTTTAAGTTATATATACTAACAAATAAAAATTAATGTACGTAGTTTAACACGTGATTAGTAGATTACTCACAACTTCCATCAGGTTATACCTCAACCTGTCAATAAAATAACAAGTTTAATCCAAACAAACGAGAAAATGATAATTTGATAATTTTGTATTTAAGTTATATCCACAAACAGATAAAAATCAATGTAGTTTAACACGTGATTTGTAGATTACTCACGACTTCTATGAGGTTATCAATTAAGTAATAATAGGTTGTCATAGATATTTATTCATAATTACATAGTGCATAGAACTCAGAGTCTAGTTTATTGTACTAGAAAATGGATATTGTCATAATATTTTCATGTGCTTAGCTTATTAAAGTAATTAAAAAGCATTAGATGAAGAACGAGTAAGAAAAATTAAGATTCATTACTACATTTGCACTTGGAGTTAATAACATTCTTGTGTCTAGAGTACTTACTCAAGTTTCTTTTTTTTAGACTGTATAATCAGTAAAATGAGGAATGTAACAGCATATACTAGTACTCTAGTAGTCTAAATGATTAATAGCCTTAATCATAAGAATATTCGTCTAAACTATTCTTTGTTTGGTGCTTAAAATTTTCACTTAATTAACACTCCACTAACGAAATAATGAAGGCAAATTTGAAAAAAAAAACTTTTTATTTTTTATAACGTCAGATATTGTGAAATAAATTCAGTTCACCAAAACGATTAATATTTGAGATCAGAGAGTAAGTATTATTTATACCTTTGATCTTCGTCCTTGAAATTGTAGCCATTATTGTAATGGTCATCACTTGCCTCTTTATATTTAGGCAAGGGAACTTTACCAGACTCAATGTTTTTAATATCTTCCACAAGTATTTCATAGTGCAATTTCACTTCTTCCTCAGTCTTGCCACATGCCTTAGCCACATTATGCCACCTATTTGGTGTGTCCTCTTCATAAATAACCAATGCATTCTCAAACTTCTTCTCTTGCTCCCAAGTCCATGTTGAATTTGTAGCCATTTTTGCAAAAACAGAGAGATTAAAATGTCTCTATAATGATAAAAAAAAGAAAAAGAGTAGAAGTAGATGATGTTCTGGTGCAAAAAAGATTAAAATGGATACTCTATATATAGCAATGGAGACACACAAAACATTTTTTTGCGCGGATTCCCTTCAAAAGCATTAGTCTTTAATTTTCGCCCCTCAAATTGTTGGTGGTCTTTAATTTTTTTTTTCGCTTAAAAATATCTCGAGGTTCCGGGTTTGAATTTCGTTCAATCAAAAGTTAAAAAAAAAATTATAAGATAGAGTTTGGATTCACAAAGAATAGTTTGCCTGCAAACTCTACTTATAAGACAGAGTTTGTCTTATGCCTAAGGTAGAGTTTGAAACTCTGCCTTCGAACCTAGAATTCATAAATTTTTAGGTGAAAGGTAAAAAAAAAAAAATTGAGGGAAAAAAATTAAAGACCATCCAATGCCCCACAAAAATAGACAAAAATATGGTGGGCCTTATTAGTCATAATTGATTACAACTAATTATCATGAATTTTCTTGTGGGTAAGAGATTTAAGTCTTAAACACAAAATGAGTAGTCCAGATAAAAAAGAAATGGAAAAGGCTTAAATATGATTTGTGTGTCTCCATTGCTATATATAGAGTATCCATTTTAATCTTTTTTGCACCAGAACATCATCTACTTCTACTCTTTTTTTTATCATTATAGAGACATTTTAATCTCTCTGTTTTTGCAAAAATGGCTACAAATTCAACATGGACTTGGGAGCAAGAGAAGAAGTTTGAGAATGCATTGGTTATTTATGAAGAGGACACACCAAATAGGTGGCATAATGTGGCTAAGGCATGTGGCAAGACTGAGGAAGAAGTGAAATTGCACTATGAAATACTTGTGGAAGATATTAAAAACATTGAGTCTGGTAAAGTTCCCTTGCCTAAATATAAAGAGGCAAGTGATGACCATTACAATAATGGCTACAATTTCAAGGACGAAGATCAAAGGTATAAATAATACTTACTCTCTGATCTCAAATATTAATCGTTTTGGTGAACTGAATTTATTTCACAATATCTGACGTTATAAAAAATAAGAAGTTTTTTTTTTTCAAATTTGCCTTCATTATTTCGTTAGTGGAGTGTTAATTAAGTGAAAATTTTAAGCACCAAACAAAGAATAGTTTAGATGAATATTCTTATGATTAAGGCTATTAATCATTTAGACTACTAGAGTACTAGTATATGCTGTTACATTCCTCATTTTACTGATTATACAGTCTAAAAAAAAGAAACTTGAGTAAGTACTCTAGACACAAGAATGTTATTAACTCCAAGTGCAAATGTAGTAATGAATCTTAATTTTTCTTACTCGTTCTTCATCTAATGCTTTTTAATTACTTTAATAAGCTAAGCACATGAAAATATTATGACAATATCCATTTTCTAGTACAATAAACTAGACTCTGAGTTCTATGCACTATGTAATTATGAATAAATATCTATGACAACCTATTATTACTTAATTGATAACCTGATAGAAGTCGTGAGTAATCTACAAATCACGTGTTAAACTACATTGATTTTTATCTGTTTGTGGATATAACTTAAATACAAAATTATCAAATTATCATTTTCTCGTTTGTTTGGATTAAACTTGTTATTTTATTGACAAAGTTGAGGTATAACCCGATGGAAGTTGTGAGTAATCTACTAATCATGTGTTAAACTACGTACATTAATTTTTATTTGTTAGTATATATAACTTAAAAATACAAAATTGTCACATTATTTTCTCTCTCATTTGTTTGGATTAACCAACTTGTTATTTTATTTACAGGCTGAGGAATCTCAAGCTCAATTAGAAGCAATAAATGGCAAAGAAGATGGAGAAACTCAAATGCAGCAAACAAATAACAAAAGAAGGATATTTAGCTGAAAATGCCTTTCTTTTCTCTACACCATTTATTTTCATTTAGTTTTTCAATGGATATTTTCATATAAGCAAATTTATGTACTAAATTAAAGACCATCCAATGCCCCACAAAAATAGACAAAAATATGGTGGGCCTTATTAGTCATAATTGATTACAACTAATTATCATGAATTTTCTTGTGGGTAAGAGATTTAAGTCTTAAACACAAAATGAGTAGTCCAGATAATTTTTTTTTTTGAAAAAGCTTAAATATGTCATCGAACTATTGGAAATGACTCATTTATGTCACTCGTCATTTGTTTGGATCATTTATGCCATTCCCCTTACCAAAATGGCTCATTCATTCAATTTTTCATCAACGTCGGTTTTACAATACCAGATATGACACATGGCCTCCAACTAGATTATGATTGTCGGTGGGTCGGGTGTATGGGTCAGATTTTCTATTAATTTGGGATTTAAAATTGGGCTGGTTTAATTAAACGATGTGGACCTCTAATTGGAGGCTACATGTCATATCTGGTATTGTAAAACCACCGTTAATGAAAAATGGCATGGATGAGCCATTTTTGTAATGACGATGACATAAATGAGCCAAACCATTGACGAGTCACATAAATTGGTCATTTTCGACAGTTCAATTGCATATTGAGCCTTTTCAAAAAAAAAAATCAGAAACTAACGTCTTTCACAGAGATATATATTGATTGCAGGTAATAAATCTAAGTTTTAAGACTCAGAATCGGTAGTTCATATGGGAAAATTTGTCTGATATTGACAACTCTTTTAGAGATGTATATTTGGTACGGGTAAGAAATTTAAGTTTTAAGACACAAAATCAATAGTTCAGGTAGAAAAAATTGTCTGATATTAATGTCTCTTCTAGAAATATATATCGAGTGCGGTAAGAAATTTAAGTTTTAACACTAGCCGTTGATGGCATGGCATCACCGGCGGCCAACATCACCCAACCACCACCGCAAGACCACCACCAGCAACAATCCAGTGGCGGAGGGCGTGGCGGCAGAGGCCGCGGTAATAAAAACAAAGGAAAGGGCCGTGGCAAGGGCCACCGAAACCAGTAATCAGGCTCAAACCCTGCTCCCTTTCTTCAGTGGGCCGGCAGCAACCGTGGCCCAATACGGGAACTGGGCCTCGCCTGCATGCCCTTACCCAATAGTAGTGGCCCAGTTCCAGCATGCTTGGTCACCAGGCATCTTGGGCTCCGCTCCAGCCAACAGCAGGCCCACCACTAGCAGCAGCAGACCCACATGGTTTTGACCCTCAGCACCCGCCAGCCAGCACCCTGGCCCCCACTGACTTGGGCCAGACTTTCAACACATTGAACCTTCAGCAGCCCGATGAAATTGGTAAATGGACACCGGAGCCACATCTCACCTCACCCCGTCGTCAGGTAATTTATCTCAAATGCTTCGGTTAAGGTGTCCTCAATTTATTACTGTTGGCAATGGTCACCGTATTCCAATTGAAGGTTACGGTAACGCCCATACCAAACATCCCCACCCACCTTTCTCCCTAAATCATGTCCTTTACACACATAACATCATTAAAAATTTAATCTCTGTTAGAAAATTCACTCGCAATATTTCTGTGTGTCGAATTTGACCCTTTTGGTTTTTCTGTGAAGGATCTCAATACGGGGAAAATTCTTACGCGCTGCAATAGTGTGGGAGACCTCTACCCCTTCACTCAATCTTTCGCTGTCAGAACTCATTCACCTGTCTCCCTTGCTGCTATCTCTCCGTCAACTTGGCATAACAGACTCGGACACCCAGGAGATCCTGTTTTTAATATTCTTAGGACTAATAAACGTATTCAATGCAATAATGAGAAACTTGCCCAACACTATTTTTCTTGCCCGCTTGGCAAACATACTCGTATTCCATTTATGTCATCAAACAATGTTACTTTTTCTCCATTTGATATTGTTCATGCTAATTTGTGGACATCTCCGGTTGTCAGTTTCTTGGGTCACAAATTCTATCTAGTATTATTAGATGATTTTTCACACTTTGTATGGATCTACCCAATGAAGTTCAAATCTAAAGTTTTTGCCAAGTTCCTTGAATTTCAAAAATTCATTAAAACACAGTTTGAAAAATCTATAAAATCTTTTCAGTGTGATAATGGACGTGAATTTAATAATTCGGCATTTCACAATTTCTGCTCTAAACAAGGCATGGTCTTTCGTTTTTCCTGTCCCTACACTTCCTCCCAAAACGGCAAAGCTGAACGAATCATACATAGCATCAATAACATGGTTCGTACCCTTCTATTTCATGTCAATCTTCCACCACCATTCTGGGTCTACGCTGTTAAAATGGTAGAGTACCTCCATAATATTTTACCAACCAACACTCTCCAAAATAAGACCCAACTAAATCTTATACCGTAGGTTCCCTTCCTATGACCAACTCTGCATCTTCGGTAGCTTATGCTACCCCAACCTGTCCTCCACTGTACCTCACAAACTAGCCCCACGCACCACACCATGTGTCTTCGTCGATTTCTCATCCAATCATCGGGGTTAGCTGTGCTATGACATAACCACTCGTAAGATGATTGTCTTATGTCACGTCATATTTGACGAGGCGAACTATCCATTTTCAAATCTCCAAAAATTCCAAACCACAGATTATACATTTCTTGATGAGTCTACTCTGTCTCCTATGATCCAGTCAATGTGCCACCGACAGTTTCCTATTCCGACGAAGACTACACTAGCAGCTCCGTCATCACCAGTGTCCGGCGTCGTCTCCGACCAGACACCACCTAGATCTCGGTCGAACCCTCCACTTCTCGACCCCCCTATGTCACCTGCCCCACCAACGGTTCCTCGACTAGCCATCGACCCGAGCCTAGCCAACACCCCCCAGAACCAGCAAACCAGCAGTCACATATCACAGACCAACCATTGCTGCCTCCAGAACCAGCAAGCCCGCAGACACAAATCCCAGTCCAAACACTACTGCCTACCCACCGTATGGCGACTCATGCACAATACGGAATTTTCAAACCCAAGGTCCATTTTAACCTCTCCACACAAACCATATCATCCATTCCAAAAAATCCAAAACTAGCCAAACTGGACCCTAATTGGAATGCGACCATGTGCGAAAAATTTAATGCTTTAACCAAGCAAAATATTTGGGATTTGGTACCTAGATCGGACGGTGTGAATGTTATCCGGTGTATGTGGCTATTTCGTCACAAGTTCGGAGACAGTGGTGACTTGGAGCGGTATAAGGCAAGACTGGTTGCTATTGACACTAATCAGCTGGAGGGTATTGATTATGGTGAGACATTCAGTCCGGTTGTTAAACCAGCTACTATTCATACTATTCTGAGTATTGCAATGGGCATGTATTGGCCAATTCATCAGCTTGATGTCAAGAATGCATTTCTTTATGGGGATTTGAAAGAAACTGTGTACATGCATCAGCCCCCTGGCTTTGTTTATCCGGCACTCCCGCAATATGTGTGTCATCTCAGGAAGTCATTGTATGACTTGAAACAGGCACCCCGCGCTTGGTATGATCACTTTGTCAGGTATATTATGCAGATCAGATTTATTTGTAGCAGGTGTGATAATTCTCTCTTCACTTTTCATCTAGGTAGCAACACTGCCTATTTGCTATTATATGTGGATGTCATTGTTCTTACTGCCTCCTCTGATGGTTTGAAGAATGAAATCATTGCTCTACTCAAAACTGAATTTGCTATGACTGATTTAGGCAAGCTGAGTTATTTCTTAGGTATATCCGTGACCAGATCTGCAACTACTATGTTTCTGTGTCAGCGCAAATATGCGAAAGAGATATTGTACATGGCTAAGATGGCAAATTGTAAAATTATGCCAACTCCGGTTGACTCGAAATCCAAGCTTAGTGCCAATGAGGGTGCACCAGTTTTTGATCCCACCCTATATCGGAGTCTTGCAGGTGCCCTTCAGTATCTTACATTCACTAGGCCTGATATTGCATATGTCGTTCAACATGTGTGTCTGTTTATGCACGCCCCTCGAGAGTCTAATTTTGTTGTCCTCAAGCGTATTATCAGATATATTAAGGGCACCCTTGACTTTGACCTGCATCTCTACCCCTCTGCCCCAACCAAGTTACTCTCCTACACGGATGCAGATTGGATAGGATGCCCGACACACGTCGCTCCACCTCGAGCTACTGTGTATTTCTTGGGGATAATTTTATTTCATGGTCCGCCAAGCGGCTGACTACGCTATCCCGTTCGAGTGTTGAAACAGAGTATCACGGAGTTGCTATTGTCGTTGCTGAGATCTGTTGGCTCCGAAATATTCTTTTGGAGCTCCAGTGTCCACTGCGAAAGGCGTTTATAGTCTACTGTGACAACATATCTTCCATCTATATGTCTCACAATCCGGTCCAACATCAGCGGACTAAGCATATCGAGATGGTTATTCACTTTGTGAGTGAGAAAGTCGCCCTTGGTCAGGTCAAAATATTACACGTGTCTTCATCATATCAGTATGCAGATATTTTCACAAAGGGACTACCGAGACAACTCTTCACCGACTTCCGATCCAGACTTAGTGTTTGGCCCTCCTCCCGCTCCGACTGAGGGGAGTATTAGCGAATATTCTCTGAATATTCACAGTATATTTTATAATTATGATAGGTGTATATTTAAGATAACTTAGGATTCTTATTGTATTAGGAATCAACCTCTGTACAACTATATATATTGTGATTAATGAAAGGAATCTCTAAGTGAAATTATTCCAATCTTACCAAATTTATATTTTAAAATTCAGTACGTACTCTCTTAACTTAGAATTCACAGTCTCGATTGTAAGTGCAATTAGACATCATCAAGGGTTCATGCTCATACTAATTAATCAGTTCACTCTAATTAACACATACATTAATTTTATTATTTAAGCAACAATTTATGGTGAGGGCTTTCATCATGAGAAAAAGACTACTCTTAAAGATAGCAAGCTAATACTAATATATGAAGGCATTCTATGTTACATGCCGAAGAAAGGGAGGAAAGTAAAGATACTATCACGTTTATAGTTTCCCCCCTAAAAAAGATAAACAACCAACAAATATTAACTGAGCTTTAGTTTATTGACAGGATGAGGTATCTCAAGCTCATCCTGTCAATAAATAACCAGTTCATAGCTCAGTTAACGAGGACACACCAGATAGGTCCAAAGGAGAATTAAAAGCAAATGGTGAACTCAATTTCTAATGGCTGAAAAGTGAAACGTTTTATAAATTTGCATTCACGGGGCACTTGAACAATATCAGTCGAAGGTACTCACTTTAATTAAGGCTTGATTAATCCGAAATTATGACTGATAAGTCTCACCTGAAGGAAGGAATAAAGTGTTCTCTAGCTACCAAATGTACTTTTCAAAAGCTCTAACACGAGAAATTAAGTTCACAATTTGATTTTAATTCCTCTTCGGATCCACTGAAATATATGGATGTATTCTATGTTACAACTTACAAGGTACAACTAAGAAATAATCCACAGGGATCTCGTGTTAGAGCTTTTGAAGGAGAAAATACATAATAAAGCAGCAACAGAAAAAGGGGCATTTTTTCAGGCCCAACATATTTTTGTCTATTTGTATATCTCAATTGCTATATATATATATATAGAGAGAGAGAGAGAGAGAGTGTCCATGTTAACTTCTGTACCAAAACATCATCTACACTCTCTCCTTTTGTGATTTTAGGGTGTTCATTGTTTTTTGCAAAAATGGCCTCAAATTCAACATGGACTCATTAATTAGCATTATTTAAACAACAATTTATGGTGAGGGCTTTCATCATGAGAAAAAGACTACTCATAAAGATAGCAAGCTAAAACTGATATATGGAGGCATTCTATGTTACATGCCGAAGAAAGAGAGGAAAGTAAAGGCATTATCACATTTATAATTCTTTCTCCTAAAAAAGATAAACAATCAGCATTCTTTCTCCTAAAAAAGATAAACAATCAGCATTCTTTCTCCTAAAAAAGATGAACAACCAGCAGATACTATCTGAGCTTTAGTTTATTGACAGAATGAGGTCTCTCAAGCTCATCATGTCAATAAATAACCAGTTCATAGCTCAGTTAACAAGGACATAGTCCAAATGAAAATTAAAAGCAAATGGTAAACTCAATTTCTAGTGGCTGAAAAGTGAAATATTTTATAAATTTTCAATTCATAGGAATGCAAATCTATAAAACGTTTCACTTTTCTGTTGAAGCATATTTGTGTATAGTAAATATCATCTAAGAGCCTCTAATTGTCCCTAAACAAGGACATGGTTAACAACCAAAAGGAGCAAGACTCCAGACTCTAAGATGATAAGAACTTTACACACTACAAACACTTTTCTAGCATTTAAAGGACCAAATATCTATGGTATCTTTCAAATCCTTGTCAAGTGATCTGGACAAAGTATGATGATACAATATCCTTTGTTTTTCATTTATTGATAAGTCTTTAATGGGATGAGTCAAGGCTAATACCATCATTAAATGTCTTAACAATATCTGAGTTACAAAGTCAAACATGTACATCGTTGCATCCTTGATTCTTGGCATTTCTAATTCTAAAGATTGAGCATTTTATGCTTGTCCAGATTTGGTAATTTTCTTCCTACACTTGGCATTTCAGAAAATGTTGTAAATCTTGATGTACCTACAAAAGCAAAAGCTAGGTTAGTTAAAAAATTGCCAAGAGTGTCGCCTTACATGTATACATGATGTATTATCACATTAAAATTCTCCTTCATCTTTCTTATTCTAAGGTACTGTTGGTTACAACAATGGCAGGAAACGGGAAGTAAGTAAATGTTATAAATTGCTAGAAAGGATAAACTAAAGATTACAACAAACTGGAATCAAGAACAATACAAACTCCTTGTGATTTGCTGAGTCGAGTGATGACACTCTGTCTTTAAGACAAGATTGTCCCGTATATATCCTTTTACGTAGTCGGGAAATAGTCTCCCAAGATACAACAACAACTTAACAAATGAGCAAAAGAAACTCAAGTGTTACTCTTGAAGAACTTTGAATATAGAAACTTGCTAGAGAGGAAAAAGAAGATTTCAGAAAATTCTGTTAGTATTTCTAAGTGTTGAACAATTAAACCAAAGACCTCAATTTATAGTGTAATGAGATGACCCCTCAACTAGCCAACTAATGACCTTCAATAGTCATGTAATGACACTTATTGAGGGGTTACATTCAGCCAAATAATGGCTGAATTCATGTGCCAAATTATGGAAATTCAATGCTCCAAAACCAGCCCAAAAGTCAGAATTTTTCATATTTCCGTCGCAGCATTCTGCCTCCGAAGCGCCGCGGCTCCAGTGACTGAACACCCAACTAGTATAGCGGCGCTACCTGGGAGGCGCCGCGGCGCTGCCTGGGAGGCGCCGCGGCACTCCGGCGCCTCAGCTCCGACGGGGCTGCGCCGCGGCCCTTCGCGGCGATTTCCGACTCGTTTCATCTTACACTTCATACACTTCTTCCTTCGTTTACCAATGTGGAATACTTGTCATTTGGCCAATAACCATCCATAATTCTATGTCTCAAACGTTTCACTTACGTACTAATATCTCTTTCACTAATGAAATTTGCGATACTTGACACTACGTGTGCACGTGTGTGGAAACGACGTTTCCGACGTGCGGGGCCCCAATTGTTCGAGTCATAAATAATGGGCTAAACTTAATTCCAAATTAGTAAATTTCCAACAATTCCCTCTTGAAAGAGATTTTGGCGCACTCACATGGTATATTTTCCAACAATTTTTCAGCGGACCGATTTTGCATCTGGATAGGTAGCTTCTGCTTTGAATCTTCCATAGTTGAATACCATCGGACTTACTTACTGCGTGGTGAACGTGATGTCTTGAACCATCAGTGTTTTGTGTAAGCCAAGTCAACGGTACCAACACAACAACTTCCCTTACTTTATTCTTAGTAATGTTTTGTCCGTTGTGGCCGTGGACACTTCTTGGATTCTTAAGTGCGTTCATTTGAGGCGGCCTATCCTCAAACTTAAATAGGTGGTCTCCTACAAGGTATCCTGCTATAACCAACTTTACTAGTGTTTCCCCAAACCTAACCTCAACCGTAGAGGATCATTAAAGGTTTTGGAAACTTAACCTTTACCCACACTGCAGATAGCACTTAACGTCTATCGCGGGAACGATTTGGATTGATGTTTCTTTATAGAAATCACTATCCGAAGTGCTCAACTGAACCTTTACAACTTAGTTTTCCCATTGAACCTAATTCCTAGGATCTTTAGTTAGTAAGGTTGGGTTACCACCGTATTGGTCCTTATAGCTTGGGTTTCAAGCCCATTCCCCTAGACATGCAGAACATATGATCCTTGGGTAAACCCTTTGTCAGTAGGTCCGTATTTTATCCTTTGATTTTATGTAATCAATGAATATTATACCCGTGGTGATCAGCTGCCTAACAGTTTTATGTCTCCGTCGAATATGATGAGACTTGCCATTATATATAGAATTTCATGCCCTTCCTAGAGTTGACTGACTGTCGCAGTGGATCATTACAGAAGGTACATGTTTGTCCCAACAAGGGACACCCTCTAAGAAGTCGTAAAGCCACTTAACTTCTTCTCCTACTTTGACTAAAGTGATAAACTCCGATTTCATCATGGATCGGGCGATGCAAGTTTACTTAGAGGATTTCCAAGACACAACCCCACCACCAATTGTAAATATATACCCACCGGTGGACTTGGTGTTCTCTATATCAAATATCCAGTTTGCATCACTGTACCCCTCTAGTACAACTGGATATCTCGAATAATGCAACCTGTAAGTTAGCGTGTATTTCAGGTATCGTAGTACCCGATTCAACACATTCGAATGATCATTACTCGGATTATGGGTAAACCTAGCCAACTTGTTGACTGCATAAGAAATATCAGGTCAGGTGCAGTTTGTTATGTACATCAAACTCCCAATCACATGTGCATATTACTCCTGGCATATGGGTGCACCACAATTTTTATCAAGCTTTTGATTTCTCTCCAGTAGTGACTTCATAGGCGAACTATCAAACATCTCAAATTTTCTCAACACATCCTCGATGTAGTGAGACTGAGATAAGAGCAGTCCGTCAGATGTCTTAGAGATCTTTATCCCTAAGATGACATATGTGATACCCATATCCTTTATATCGAAGCATTGTTTCAACATGTTCTTAGTCTCTAGGATCAAGCTAGGACTGCTCCATGTGATCAACATGTCGTCTACGTACAGGCATATCATGACGAACGAGTCAGAGTTACCTTCCATGTAGACACATTTGTAACCCTCATTAATGGCAAAACCCTTCGATAGTAGAGTACTATCAATTTTTTGTGCCATTGCTTCGGGGCTTGTTTCAGCCCGTACAGAGATTTGACAAGTCAATAGACTTTCTTCTCTTGCCCTGGAACCACATACCCCTCGAGTTATTCCATATAGATTTCTTCTTTCAAATCTCCATTTAGAAAGGTTGTCTTAACATCCATTTGATGTATCTCAAGTTCACGCAATGCTGCGATCGCAATGAATACTCGTATGGACGTCATCTTAGACACCGGGGAGTACGTGACAAAATAGTCAAGGCCTTCCTTCTGTCGATAGCCCTTGACTACCAACCTGGCCTTGTACTTATCTATAGATCCATCTGCTTTATACTTCCGTTTGAGTATCTATTTACAACCCAATGGTTTATTTCCCGGAGGAAGATCAACCAACTCCCAAGTATGGTTATGCAGGATGTAGTCTATTTCACTCTCAATAGCTTCTTTCCAGAGCAGTGCTTCTGGAGTTGACAATGCTTCAGCAATTGTCCTTGGTTCGTCATCAACCATATAAGCTACAAAGTTAGAACCGAAGAATTTATCCTTCCTGGCTCTTTTACTTCGCCTTGGTTCTATCTCTGGAGTCTCTAAGTTCTGAGAATCTGGAACACTAGTTTTCGAATATTCAGCCACTTCGAAGTCCACTAGATCTGAGCCATCTAGATCCGGGTAGTCAATGACTCCTGGTTCCTGAGAGCTTTATTCATAACTTTATTTGCGAGAGGTTATGTCTTTTTTCTTTCTAGGAAAAGTATCTTCAAAGAATTGAGTATTCATTGATTCCATGATTGTACCCCCGTGGATATATGGAATATCTGACTTATGCACTAAGAAGCGATAAACACTACTGTTATTTGCATATCCGATGAAAATATAATCTACAGTCTTAGGTTCAATCTTGACCTGCTTTGGCTTGGGCACTTCAACATTTGCCAAACAACCCCACACCTTTAAATATTTATAGGTGGTTTCCTTTCCTTCCATGATTCATATGGAGTTTTGTCTTTACCCTTATGTGGGACTCTATTAAGAATCGTATTAGCGGTAAGGGCAGCTTTTCCCCACATGTTTTGGGGAAGACCGGAATTGATGAGCAAGACATTCATCATTTCCTTCAATATGCGGTTCTTGTGTTCAACAACATCGTTCGACTGAGGTGAGTATGGAGCCGTCGTTTGATGAACAATGCTCGATTTGGCACAATATTCCTCAAATGGCGCTACATATTCTCCCCTTCTATCGCTATGAATGGATTTAATCTGCATGCTTAATTGGTTTTCAACTTCTGCTTTGTAACGTCGGAATGCTTCAAAGACTTCATCTTTACTTTTAAACTAGTAAAGGTAACAATACCTTGTGCTATCATCAATGAATGCCACAAAGTACTTGTTCCCTCCTATAGTTCGTGCAAACCTCAAATCACATATATCTGTGTGAATAAGTTCTAAAGGAGCAGTATTCCTTCGACGGATCGAAAGAGAAACTTTGTGAGTTTTGCCTCTACACACACCTCACACTTATGTTGAGGGTTTACATCGATAGACAACAACAACTCCAACTTAACCAACCTTTGGATAGACTTATAGTTAACATGTCATAATCTATGATGCCATAAATTAGAGGACTCAAGCAAGTAAGAAAAAACTTCAATATTATTGCTTGCACGCATAACAGACATGGCGTTAACTTTGAAGAGGCCTTCACAGACGAAGCCTCTTCCGACAAAAGTTCCATTCTTGGTGATTACAAACTTATTGCACTCAAATACTAGCCTAAAACCAACACTAACCAATAAATGACCTGAAATTAAATTTCTCCTAATCTCATGGATATGCATCACCTCCTTCAGAGTGAGCTCATTTCCAGAAGTCATCTTCAGGACTACCTTTCCTACCCCGGAACGTCAGAGAAAGCGTTGTTACCCATGAACAACTTATTGTCTGTAACTGGTGTATATGTGGAGACGGTATCTCTATTGGAACAGATGTATCTGGTAGCACCCGTGTCCATCCACCATTGTATGAGATTCTCTACAAGGTTTGCTTCAAGCACCACCGTCGAGAACTCCTCAATCATGTCGTCAAGAAGCGTGTCATTGACGACGTTAGCATGTGCCTTGATTTTGGCCTTGGCCTTCTCTTGTTGCTCAGTCTTGAGCTTGTGACAGTCCTTGATCATGTGACCAGGTTCCCACAGTGGTGACAGTTTCCCTTGAACTTCTCCGCCGCTTGGGTCTTGCCGTCTTTCTGGAACTTGCGCTTCTTGCTTGGGTTCCCTTTGGACTCAGCCAGATTTGTCTTTGCTTCAGCGGGTTATTTTCCCTAGGCAAAACCTTCTTATTATCTTCATGAATCTGGAGTTTGATAATAAGTTCTTCAAAGGTCATTTCCTTTGTCTTGAGTTTTAAGTAACTCATAAACTCATTCCACGAGGGAGGTAACTTTTCAATCAGTGATGCAACCAAAAACTGCTCATTTGGTTTCATACCTTCCAAATTCAGGTGATGTAGAATCATTTGGAATTCCTGGACTTGGGACATCACAGTTTTGCTATCCACCATTTGAAATTTCAGGAATTTCACAACGATGAATTTCTTAGTACCGGCATCTTATGCGTTGTACTTCTTCTGCAAATTTTCTCATAACTCTTTGCGGTTCCTATGGCACAATACACCGTGTAGAGTGGGTCTGAAAGATAGTTCAGAATATAGTTCTTACACATGAAGTCACTATGACTCCAAGCATCAAGAACCATCTTCATGCCATTGATGACCTGGATACCTTGGCCCCCTCCAACTGTTTCATTAGGCTGAGGGTCCACTTAATCTCCAGCTTGTGGAGGATTTTCTGTTAGGAAATGAGTCATTCCCATAACAGTGAGATAAAACAACATCTTCTGCTGTCATCTCTTGAAGTTAGAGCCCGTAAACTTCTCTGGGCGTTCATTGTGGAACCCGAAGGATGGAGGAATATTAACGTTCCCTTGAGCAACCGGAAAGGCGTTGGATGAGCCTTGAGCAGCAGTGAAGGCATTAGGTGTGCCTTGAGCAGTGGGGAAGGCAGAAGGGTTGCCTTGAGTAGCAGCAGCAGAATCAGAAGCGAGTTGTTCTCTTCCAGTCATCTTTCTAAGCACTTACAACAATCTTGTCTTAAAATTATTGGTTACAACAATTGCAGGAAATGAGAAGTAAGTAAATATTACAAATTGTTAGAAAGGATAAACTAAAGATTACAACAAACTGGAATCAAGAACAATACAAACTCTTTGTGATTTGCTAGGTCGAGTGATGGCACTCTGTCTTTAAGACAAGATTGCCCCATATATATCCTTTTACGTAGTCCGGCAATAGTCTCCCAAGATACAACAACAACTTAACAAATGAGCAAAGGAAACTCAAGTGTTACTCTTGAAGAACTTTGAATATAGAAACTTGCTAGAGAGGAAGAAGAAGATTTCAGAAAATTCTGTTAGTATTTTTAAGTGTTGAACAATTGAGCCAAAGGCCTCAATTTATAGTGTAATACGATGACCCCTCAACTATCCAACTAATGGCCTTCAATAGTCATGTAATGACACTTATTGAGGGGTTACATTCAGCCAAATAATGACTGAATTCATGTCCCAAATAATGGAAATTCAATGCTCCAAAACCAGCCCAAAAGTCAGAATTATCCATCTTTCCGTCGCAGCATTCTGCCTCCGAAGCGCCGCGGCTCTGCGAATAGCGCCGCAACGCCAGTGACTGAACACCCAATTAGCACCGTGGCGCTGCCTGGGAGGCGCTCGGCGGCGATTTCTGACTCGTTTCATCTTACACTTCGTACTCTTCATCCTTCGTTTACCAACGTGGAATACTTGTCATTTGGCCAATAACCATCCATCATTCTATGTCTCAAACATTTCACTTACGTACCAATATCTCTTTCACTAATGAAATTTGCGATACTTGACACTACGTGTGCACGTGTGTGGAAACGACGTTTCCGACGTGCGGAGCCCCAATTGTTCGAGTCATAAATAATGGGATAAACTTAATTTCACATTAGTAAATTTCCAACTGGTACTCAATATAGGACCTAATTAATCCGAAATTATGTCCGAAAGTGTCACTTGGAGGAAGAAATAAAGTGTTTTCTACCAAACATAATTGAGAAAATGATCAAAATGGTTCATAATATATGGGGTCTGGACTATTTTAGTCCTTTATATATACCACGTAATCAAGATAGTCCTTAATATATAAATAAAGTGATCAATTTAGTCTTTCATATGTACCATATAATCAAAATAGTCCATAATGTATAGCAAAAATGATACTTTTAATTCTTCATATATACCACGTAACCAAAATAATCCTTAATGTATGAAAAAAATGATCATTTTAGTCCTAAACCTTAAAAGTAACTATGCAAGTCAAGAATAAGCAAAAACCACCATTTCCCTCATGCCATCACCACTGTCTGCGCCTGTAACAATGCAGTATACATTTTTTTTTCTTTCCTTATAACATAGTTTTCGTTCTTGTGGTAAGAATCACAGTTGAGTTATGATTTCAAAGGCAAAATCATATGTTGATTATTGGTACAAGAATTTCCATCAGAGGTAGAAAAAATTGACCTTTCTCCTCTTCATATAAGATTTGGTTATGACGGGGGTTTCACTCCCATTTTTTTTTTTTTTTTATGTTTTATACAGCTCAGCTGAGTTGTTGGTTAAATTTAATAGAATTTTTGACTTGCATCATTATTTTTAAGGTTTAGGATTAAAATGATCACTATTTTCATACATTAAGTACTATTTCGGTTATGTGGTATATATGAAGAACTAAAATATTACCATTTTTATATATTAAGAACTATTTCGGTTATATGGTATATATGAAGGACTAAAATGATCATTTTTTCTACATTAAGAATAATTTTGATTACGTGGTATATATGAAGGACTAGAATATTCCAGCCCCTTACATTAAGGACAATTTTAACCCTTTTATCATATGTAACTTTGAAGAGTTAGAACACGAGATCTCTATGAGATACTTCTTAGTTGTAACATAAAATGAAAAATGGAAAAATGGGGCCACATTGTCGCCGTGAATGCAAATTTATAAAGGCATTATTACGTTTATAGTTTTTTTTCCCTAAGAAAGAAAAACAACCAGCAGAGCTTTTGGATTTCCATGCAAAGGCCTTATCACTCTCATGCCTTATATACCACTTCTTAGACTAAATCATAAACGTAAAAAAATTGTATGGAAATCCAAAATCTCTGCTGGTTGTTTTTCTTTTTAAAGGAAAAAATTATAAACGTGATAATGCCTCTAACTTTCTTCCCTTTCTTCGGCATGTCTTAGCAAAGTTCACATACATATTAAGTAAAGATAATGCAGATAAATTTGTAGGATAATTCACATATATAGGATATCATTAATTTGGACATGGAAGATGTTTTTGAGTACACCTTCCAGAGACATACATAGAACATATATTTGCTTATATGAAAATATACATTGAAAAACTAAATGAAAATAAACGGTACTGTAGAAAAGAAAGGCATATTAGATCATGGCTAATAGCCTTCTTTGTTATTTGTAATTTGCTGCATTTGAGTTTCTATCCTCTTTGCCATTTCTTGCTTCTTATTGAGCTTGAAACACCTCAGCCTGCCAATAAGTAACAAGTCAATCCAAACAATTGAGAGAAAAGATAAAGTGATCGTTAATCAAATTTAAATTATATACACTAACAGTTAAAATATCAGTATAGTTAAACACATGATCATAATAGATTATTCACGACTTCTACCAGGTTATCAATTAAGTTATAATAAATTATCATAGATATTTACTCATAAGTATTACTTAGTAGATGAATAAAGATTAAGAACAATTAAGATTCATTACTACATTTGCACTTGGAGTAATAACATTCTTGTGTATAGATAAGGATATATATACATCACAATCAAGAATCTATCAAGAGACTCAAGTTTCCTTTTTTATACTGGAGAATCAGTAAAATCTGGAAGGTACCACTACTAGCATATAGTAGTAATGTAAATCAACAGCAAAATGATTACTAATACTCGAAAAGAAAAAACATTTAATAGACTTAATTTAATGGAAACAATAAGAGTGCACTTCTAAACAGTCAAATATTACACTACAAAAAATTAAGACTTAGCACAAAAGTTTTCTTTCGCTAAACAACAAAAATTCTTTGTTGATCTTATTTAATGATAGATATAAAAAAATAGAGGTTTTTCCACCGATAATTATTGGGATTTGTGTTATAAAACATGTTTCCACCTAACTAGCTCACTGAAAAAACGCATGGTGCAAAACAGATTCTCATTGAAACGCTAAGAAACTTTCTAATTTTTCCATGTGAAAACATTACTATTTTTTCTTTTCTCACTGATTCAATTAAAATATATGTGGAAATAGCCACTGAATATTTTTAGTTGAAAATTTCAATGGGAAAATAGTGATTTTTTTAGTAGCGGGAGGAAGTATTATTTTACCTTAGTTCTTCATCCTTGCACTTGCCTTGCTATATTTAGGCAAGGGGACCTTACCAGACTCAATGTCTTTGATATCTTCCACAAGTTTTTCATAGTGCACTTTCACTTCTTCCTCAGTCTTTCCACAAGCATTAGCCACATTACTCCACCTATTTGGTGTGTCCATGTCAAAAATAGCCAATGCATTCTCAAATTTCTTGTTTTGCTCCCAAGTCCATGTTGAATTTTTTGCAAAAAGCAAAGAACACCCTAAAATGATAGGAGAGTAGAATGTAGATGATATTTTGGTACAGAAAATGTTGACTTGGATATATATATATATATATATATATATATATATATATATATATATATATATATATATATAGCAATTGAGAGACACAAATATACAAATATGATGGGCCTGAAAAAATGCCTTTCCTGCTGCTGCTTTATCATGTGCTTTTTTCCTTCCAACTAGTCATAATTAATTACAACTAATTATCATGGATTTTCTTGTGGGTAAGAGATTTAAGTCTTAAACACAAATTGAGTAGTCTAAATCGGAAAATTTGTCGGGAACTAACGTCTCTTTCAGAGATATGTATTGAGTGCGGGTAAGAAATCTAAGTTCTAAGAAATTTAATTTTTAAGACACAGATCGGAAATTTAATATGATATTAACGGCTCTTTTAGAGATGTATACGGTGGGGGTAAGAAATTTAATTTTTAAGACACATAATCAGTAGTCCAAATAGAAAAAATTGTCTGATATTGACGTCTCTTCTATGGATATATATAGAGTGCGGGTGGAAAATATAAGTTTTAAGACACATAATTAGTAGTTTAGATAAAAAAAAATTGTCAAAAACTAATGTCTCTTTTAGAGAGATATATTTAGAGTGGGTAGTAGGATATTTAAGTTTTAAGATTCAAAATAGTAATCCAAATCGGAAAATTTGTCTGCTATTAACATTCTTCTTTAGAGATATATATTGAGTGCACGCAAAAAAGTTGAGTTTAAAGACATATTAGTAGTAGTTTAGGATGGAAAAATTGTCAGAAATTAACTTCTCTTTTAGTATTTAGTGCGGGTAAATAATTTTAAGTTTTAAGACACAAAATCAATAGTCCAGATCAGGAAATTTGTACGATATCAACGTCTCTGTTAAATTCAAAGAAACCCTAAAATTAATAAAAATAGGCAATCTTGAGCCAAATCTTATTTTCTGAAAACAAACAAAGGTCCAGAAAAAACAAAGGATGGGTGCAGAGACTCAATGAAGTCAATTATAGCATCCTGGTTCTTGTTACAGTAGAAATTTCATAAGAAAAGAAGATAAGAAAAAAATGAATTAATAAAGAAGCATCGAGCAGTTCAATACTTTCTTGATAGAGAAAGCACCGCCCAAAGGGCCTCATAGAGACTCAATGAAGTCAGTTATAGCATCTTGCTTCTTGTTACAAATGAAATTTTATAAAAGAAGAACATAAAGCAAAAAATAATTGATAGAGGGACATCAAGAATTCAATATCTTCTTGAACGAGAAACACTGCCCAAAGGGCCTCATAGAGACCCAATGAAATCTATTATAGCTACATGCTTCTTGTTACAAAAGAAATCTCATTAGAATATGATGAAGCAAAAAAGGAATTGATAGTGAAGTGTCAATAAGTTCAAAACCTTCTTGATCGAGAAAGTACCGCCGAAAGGGCCTTATAGAGACTCAATGAAGTAAGTTATAGCATCCGACTTCTTGTAAAAAAAGAAATTTCATAAGAGAAGAAAATGAGGCAATAAAAGAAATGATAGAGGGGCGTCAAGAAGTTTAATATCTTCTTGATCGAGAAAGCACCGCCCAGAGCTCCTCATAGAGGCCGTCACTAGTAAGTTAAAATCACCTCAAAGCTGAAATGAAGAAAGTACCGTTCTTTCATTTTTCAACTTTGAGTAGAAGCTAGAGATATAGAGAGAGTGCAGGTAAGAAATTTAAGTTTTAAGACACGGAATCAGTAGTCCAGATCAAAAAATTTGTCAGATATCAATGTCACTTTTAGAGATAGTTATTGAGTACATATAAGAAATTTAAGTTTTAAGACATAATTAGTTGTCCAGATCGTTGTTTGACATAATGGCTCTTTTAGATATATTAGTATTTGTACCAGCACAATGCGCGATGGGTATCAAATGAAACTAAGCATAAAAAAATCTTATTTTATTTATTTGATATAATTACAAAATCATTATATATCATTGATATATGTAAATAAATTTGTGAAATATTAAATTATTATTTTACTTATTTGAACACATTATATTATCCTAATTTAACAAAACTCCAAATTTTATTAGGATTAACTTTGTTCATCATACCATCCTGATTAACTATTGATATTTGACATATAAAAATCATATCATTACAAAAGAAAAGATTTATTTGACAACTATAATTAGTAACTCACTCTAAACTTATGAATGCTATGTTTTAGAGTTATCCATATGAGAAATTAATTTATATATTCAATTTTTAATGCGGTACTAAATTTATTTATCTCCGATATTTTCAATTTCGGTTATATTTATTAATTCTTTTGTTATGCGGTCTTATTCATAATATAATTTTCTTATATAATATAGTTTAAATATTTTTTTATTTTAAATGCTAATAAATTTTTATACTCTGAGAAGTTACTTGTTAAAAGCAGTAAGGCAAACATTTTGAGTGAAGTATAAACAATAACTCATTCCCTCATTTTTTTTACCATTATCTCAATAATAACATCATCTAATTTGCATGATCTCCCAATGTTCCAATACTATTTCACTTATTCTCTTACAATAATGGACCAACAAATAGTAGTGAATTTTACTTTATATCACTTCCCCAAAAAAATGACTGTAATTTCTTCGCATATCTAATTTGGCATTCTTTTTTCTTTCAATTTTAAGTGATGAGATTTGGAAGTAAAATTACATATTGAATTTGATTGCGAATCCACACAATATTCATATATGCAAGATATATTTTTAATAAAGAAATACCACCATTGAAAAAAAAAATCATACATACTCGTGTGCATTAAAAAACATATAGGTTTCACTTGCATCACATTTCGTCTTTATTTACGTTTCTTTATTAAATCATGTCATATTTATCAAAATAAATATGACCCATTTTAAAAAAAGCTTATATAAAATAGTATTAAAAAGAAAGACGTACATGCACTTATAATAGTCATACAATTAATTAGTATTATAGAGAGAAGATAAAAATAAATACATCGAAACAAAAAATAAAATTTTATTTGAGCAGTACTTCTAGAGTAATGAGTAGAGTCAAATAAAAGAACCCTTCTTCTCCCATGGACAGAAATAACTCATTCAATATGGGAAACTTTTAAGTATAATCAAGATAATGGTCCTACTATTTTCTTAAATAATTATCACGATACTTGTTAATCTAAATATTGTAGAAGTTAATGATATTCTTTATATGAGCAAACAGATAGCATCAAGAGCAATCTCACAAGTAAAGTTTTTAGCGTTCTTTAAGTATTTAACTTACCATCTATATGTTGAATAATTTCTGTCAATAATAACAGTTGTTTTCTACTATTGGTGTTAATTCAGTAATTTCGAGAAAAAAATCATAGAGAATAGCTAATATCAACAAAAGATCACAATACCATATACATAAAAGATGTGCAACTTCGAATCAAACTTATACTCTAACAAACCTAAAATGAGGTCCAAGAATATTAATCTTTTAATCATTTAATTTCCATACAAAAACTTATCAACACACTTTACTATAGGATTGTTGTTTTCACTTATATACAACTCCCTCCCCAACCACGGTAACAAAAGATCACTATGTCAAATATATAAAAGATATGCAACTTCGAATCAAATTTATACGCTAACAAATCTAAAATGAGGTTTAAGGATATTAATCTTTCAACTTTTAATTTTCGCACAAAAATTTATCAACAAACTTTACTGTTGTTTTACTTTAGGTTTTATATTTCTTCGCTCAACCCTCTCGTATACGCACCTCTCTCCCAAACCACTATAACCTCTTTACAAAAAAGAAGAAAAACAAAGGAATAAGCGAGAGGAGAAGTAATAAATGAAGGGAATATATACCTGATTAGGTTTCAAATTTGATAAATTTTTAAAATTTAAATTTAACAAATTACAGATAGTAAACAAACAGTGACATTATGGGATATCGTACCTCATTAATTTTTTGACGATTCTCCATTTGTAATTGTAGTTCAATAAATACATATCTCCATATGCATATAATTGCAATACATATTATATATGTAAAAGAGAATTGGCATAATAATAAGAAAAGAAAAATGAAAGTTTTTGCATCATTAAAAGTCAGAAACTTATGGTAAACTGAAATTCAAAGAGTGAAGAGAAGGCAATCAATATACTAATTAAATTATTTACATGGAGGAGATATCAAATTCAAGTGTATCGATATCCTCAAATCTGTATCCCCCTACAATTTTGATTCAAAAACTATATCTTTCAGAATTTGTTTTCGAAAATTCAAATTTTGAAAATTTAATATTTCTATTGAAATTCAAAAACTTTATTTCTTAACGTTATAAATATTCCTTTCAAATTACCAAAAGTTTACTTCACTGATACCAAATAAATTTTAAAAGTATTACTTTGGTGATACAAATAAATTTTAATACTTATCTTTAGAAAATTGTAAAAATTACAAAACAGGAACTTAAAGAATAAATTCTTTATATGACTTTTTAAAAATAGATTCTCTACTTAATACATAATATTGTATAAAATAATATTTCTACTAAATAATAAATATGATAGGGAACCCAACTACTTTAAAAAGTTGATGATCCATTCCATATTTATTTATTTAATTATTTTACTAGGTCACAAAGATTATAACTTATTATAAAAGAAATCATCTCCTTCGCATAGTTGATAATCATTCAAATCCAATTTTAATTAAAAAAAACTATCTACTTAATTTTGAAGTTAGACGTTTATCCATTCAACTAATTATGTGTTGCAATTCAAATTCCAAAACAGAATATATTTTGATAAGAATGTCAGATTAACTTTGAAAGATTTAACTTTTTAAAGTTAAATTTAACAATTCAAAAATTCTAAATCATAATATCAAAAGTATAATGAATTCAGTGTTAAGAACTTTAGAAGTCACACATAACATCAACTTCTTCTCTTTCTAGTTTAGCCCTGCAAAATCACGTTAATCAAGATATAAGTTTATAAAATAAGGATTCACGGAGTAAAAAGATGAATCTTCAATCAAGAGTTCACTATAATTAAACTAATACATATCACATGTAATAAATAAACTATCAATGCAAAGTAAAACCGAGTGATGGGAAGAACTGCACGTCTTCATTCCTTTCCATTGTAGTATTTATATAAGTGTAATGCTGTGCATTTAAAATTTGAATGAACTGCTATGCTAATCTAATGAGTTAGGATAAGATATGATAATGTTGTACAGTTAAATAAGATAACTTTTATCTAATCTTTGTGGATTAAAATCTAAATTTGAATTCTTTTATCTCAATTCAGAAGTTTTTGTTAAGTCCCACATATGGACTTGGACAATCCTCACCCTACAAGCTAGCTTTTGGGATTGAGTTAGACCCAAGATCTATTCCTTCATAGTATCAGAGTCATGCCCATTTCAATTATTTGTTCGTAGATGTTGGGCCCCCAAATTATATTGTCCACGCTCCAGATAAGGAAGAACTTTTGACCCTAGCCCCGGCTTAACCACACTAAGACTTATTCAGTCTAATTTACAGACTGCTTACGGTAGAGGCAAGCGGAGTCAAAGGCCGACTCTACCTTTCTTTCTTTACCCTAGCCGTTCTTCAAGGAGACCCATGTGCATTTCAAAAATGGTAACATAAGACCCTTCTTCACTCATGTTTGTCATCTGCTTGTTCGAAGAAAGGGGGAACACTGAGCAAGTATGAGATATTGGCCCCGCTCCTCTTTCTTAAAAGCAAGGACCACTACGGGAGGTCAAACCAAAGATCTATGGAAGTGGGGGCTCATCCCCGGTCAATATTGGATCAAACAATAGGGGGCCATAGCACTGACCTCTTTTTTTTTATTGATTCAATACAATAGGGGAAAAGATCATACAGTTCCCTACCGAGACAAACTCTCAATGGATCCTCCGCGCGCTGGGAATACCTCTTTCGTGCGTCTTTCTCGTGGCGAGAACAGAACAACATGGAAAGACCGGATCGATCACAGATTCTCGGCCCCGTCCTTTGGCTTCCACTCCAGTTGACCTCTCTTGTTTCCATCCCATAGTGAAAAGGTAGAGAGCAAAACAACCGCTAAACGCTCTATCTATAAAGTCGAGCATCATACGTTCACTTCATTTTTTGAAATCTGATATTGTCCTTCCCCATGTGGAAGAAGTGTACACACATGGGGCCTACAACCTCAACCTCAGTATGAAAAGCATGACGGAGTCGACGGTGGTCAATCTTCCTTCTTCTTTGGCATCTCGATTGGGAGCATGAAAACAAGATTGAGACCCCAATCTGAGATCAATCTCGGTCCTTCTGATCCGGTTTGCCTTTCCAACAGGACAGACAGGTTTACGACTTTCGGTGGTTCAAAATGTATGGGTAAGGTTAAAGTATACGTCACGTTGCAATACAGATAATTGAAACAATGCCATTTGACCCAACCAGCGAATCTGTTTATTGAGTCGGCTAACGAGGTCTGGGCGTGCAGGGAGTGTTAAGAGTCCCACATCGAAAATGGAATGGGAACATGGACTCCTTGTATGAATTGGACAAATCTCACCCTACAAACTAGCTTTTGGGGTTGACTTATGCTCAAGATCCATTCTTTACAGTTTCTTTTACCTCAATTCAAATTTTTTTATCTTTTAATTTAATTAAACTTACTTTTTCTAATCTGAATTCAAATAATTTTAATTTTAATCAAATTCTACTTCAAATTTTGAAAAGAATATATATATAGCTATTAGTACTACAAAATCGTTAAAACATGTCTATTTGCTTCTGCTAGTTAACTATACTAAGGAAAAAGAAAAACGAAAAAGAAGTATAGCCTAGACATGAAAAATTGGCATACAAAATTGATGTGAAGTACTTCATTTTTTCTTTTTGGAAATTTAACTGCTTATCAGCTTAATTTATGAAGGACAATCATTTGATTTGTTTTTAAAAGATAACTATCTTTGAATTCAAACTATGTAGATCTCGAGAGATATTTTCAGTTCAAATTCAAAAGAAATTTTATCTTCCAATTCAAAAACTCTGATGGATAAATAGACTCTGATATAAAAAATTATTTAAGTTTTCATTACTTATATTGATAAATTTAGCATAGTTTCTCTACCACCAAATTAGGATAATCTCTAGGTTTTAAATTTTGAATATAGATTCATTATGTTTATCTTTTAAAGTTCTTAATAAGTTAATATTATTTTAATTTTAAGTTATTACATAACTTGAATGATATTGTCTTAAACCATATTGCTTGCACCTCTATTGAGTCCGAGTAAGAAATTTAAGTTTTAAGATACAAATCAGTAGTCCACATCGAAAGATTTTTCAGGAACTAATGTCTCTATTAATGATATATATCTAATGCGGGTAAGAAAGTTGTAAGAAAACAACATTAGTAGTCCAGATTAGAAATTTTTTTCTGGAATTAACATCTCTACACACGTGTGTTGCACATGTAATTTATCTCATTTTTAATAAAATATGTACCAAAATATAGTTAATCAGTAGTCCATATCAGAAAATTTATCAAGATTTAACGTCTCTTTTAGAGATATACATTTAGTGAGTGAAAGAAATTTAAGTTTTAAGACACATAATCAGTAGTCCAGATTGAAAAATTCGTCCGATATTAACGTCTCTTTTAGAGATATATATTAAGTGCGCGTAAGAAATTTAAATTTTAAAGACAGAGAATGAGTAGTCTAGATCAGAAATTAATCAGGATCTAACGTCTTTTTTAGAGATACTAGATCGGAAATTTAAGTTTTACTTCGTTTTTAATAAAATAATATGTCAAAAATCGTTAATTAGTAGTCCAAATCGGAAAATTTGTTAGGATTTAACATCTCTTATATATATATATATATATATATATAGGTGAGCGTAAGAAATTTAAGTTTTAAGACACATAATCAGTAATTTAGATGAAAGATTTTTCAGGAACTAACGTCTCTATCAGTGATATATATTTAATGCGGGTAAGAAATTTAAGTTGTAAGACAACAACATTAGTAGTCCAAATCAGAAATTTGTCTGGAATTAACGCTCTCTCTGCATGTGCGTTGCACGTGTATTTTATCTCATTTTTAATAATATATACCAAAACGTAGTCCATATCAGAAAATTTATGAGGATTTTGTAAGGTTTTTGTTGGGTTGTTGTACGCAGCGGATATTGAAAACTTGTTTCAAACCTAACAAACGTAGAACTGTTTGACTATAGGGTAATTTAAAACCGTAAACATAAGACTTGAATGGTACTTACATGTTTACAATATCTGGAATCTTTATCAACTGTGGTGCGCACGCAAATGCCCTTTCGATTGCAAGCTCCAAGCTTCAATGTATTCCTCCTTCGGAATGCTAGAAAATCCGGTAGAGGTTCGAGAGAGTGTTTTGATTCTGAGTCTCTAAGACTTAGAATAATGATATGAAAATCAAGTGTAGGTCTGTATTTATAGGTGAAAAATTAAGTCAAACCGGATTAGGGTTTGACCTTTGGCCTGACCCAAATATTTTTAGCACACTCTTAATTAAATCCAAAATTCAATTTTGACTTAATTAAAACAACCATCATTCATTTAAATATTTCGATTCTAAATCGAATATTTAATACTCTCTCAATACATCCTTAGATCGAAAGGACAATCGACATAGTGTGGCCCTACAAGCCTTTTCATAACGACACTAATCAAATTAAGGTCTACGCGGAACTCTTAGACGGCGCCGCAAGACGAACTCAATATGTGAAGTACGTTTACATGAATCCAATAAACTTAACCTCTATGTGGTAAGATAAAATGTACTAGGAAATATTAGAACAAATAGAACCTAAAGAAAATTCCAAGATAACTATACCAGAAGAAATATATATGGATTTTAATACCAGAACCCTGACACCATCAAAAAGATTAATACCAAAAATAGAAGGATCTAGACTGAGTATTACAAAAGAACCAATAATATCACGACAAACTAGTGTTATACAACCTAGAATATTAGATTTAATAAATATAAACACAAATAGATTAAAAATTAAAGGTATAATAACAATAGATTGTATAACTGAAATAAATACTAGAGCTATTAAAAGTTTTATACATATAAGTAAGATCGATGAAAATGATTGTGATTTAATAGACCCACAAACTTATAATTATCCTGAAAATGAAAGAGAAATAATAATTATCAAAAGTATTAATTTAAGATTCAAAATCCAAGATTTAGAATATAAGATAAATATAGGAGTAATAGAATATGATAGTTTCAATGAACTGCTTTTTGGAAGTGACTTTTTAACCATGATAAATTATAAGATAAATAATAACGGCATTGAAATAAATGATCAAGGGAAAACAAGATTTGTAAATAAAGTATGAATATACAAAGGGAAATAATAGAGAAAAAGCAGAAATTAAAAATAATAAAAACAGCTTTATCAGAAGAAATATTTTCACAACTCAAATACTTAAAATACAAGGCAAAAGAGATAAAACTAGAAGAAAGGATAAAACAGCTAGAACAACGATATGATAAATTTGACAAAATATGGATAGATATGGAAACGAATGGAAAAAGAAAATAAATAATCCTGACTAACTCTAATGAAAAAATTAATGCGTTATGGGAAGAAATAATGGTAAGAGAAAAAATAAAATATATATTAATAATGATAGATGAAATAAAAGAAAACCAAACACATATGCAAGAAGTAATAAGAGAAGAATTAACAAAATTATGGAATGTATCTGAAGTACCAACATTTAAAATATTACTGAAAAAACTTAACATATTAGTAGAAGAGACAAATAAAGATAAATGTAAACAAGTAGAAGAAAATGAACCTAGTACGAGCAAAGAAAACACATTAATTAGTACTACAACTCAACGACCAGAAATGGTACCGATAGATGCTTGGAGAAGAAGTAAAGAGTCAATAATGGTAGATATTAGTAAAATAAAAACAAAATTGTCAAAGAAAGTAGAAAAAAAATTTAGACAATTTAGCAATACTAAGTAAAAATGACAATTTTAATGGAAAACTAAGAGCCTAGTGTACTTACGTTTTTAAAAACCATGGAAAAATATAATAGAAGGAGAAAGATACAAGTATGAACCAATAAAAAAGAAAGAAAAAACTACACCAGACAAAAATAACAATTCAAAAGGTGAAAACATTTACTTAAAAGACGCAGCAAAAACAACCAACGAATATTTAAATATGAAACTAGATAAACAAGAACAAAAAAATATGTGAATTAGAAACAGAAAACACAAAATTGAAAACACACAATAATGAAGAATGATATAGCAAATATAAAAAATACAAACACAAATTTAAAGATACAAAAAAATACTAAAAGAAACCAAAGTAGAGTTGAAACAAACAAAAGAAGAATTGAATGAAGTAAAACAAGAATTAAATGAGGTAAAACAAGAACTAGGAGAATTAAAAGAAGAACTACAAATCCTTAGAGAAGAAATAAAAAGGTTAAAAGGAAAAAGGAAAAAAAAAAAAAAAGGATTAAAACAAGCGATGAAAGTACAATTAGTAATGAAAAAATTGATAGTGATATAGATGAGGATAACAACATAGAATTAACTAATCAAGAAATACAAGTAGCAGAATTCATAGAAGAAGACTCGAAGAAGACTCGAAAATAATAAAAGAAAACAACCAGATAATAGAAGCCCTACAAAAAATGAAAAGCGTAAATGCAATCATAGAAGATGAACCTGAAAGTGATATAGAAGATTAATTTAATAAGCCTATAGAAACAGAAATAGAAACTGATGATATAATAAATGAGGATGCAAATGATTATCCTGAAGAAGAATTGGTAGACCCTAACCTAGACATAATAACAAGAAAACGAACTAGATTACCAAATCATATACCAGTAGGACAAAAAGTTGAATTTGAAGAATTTGTAGAATCAATGGCACAAGGTGTAAATTACAATGGATATTTTTTAGACTTAGATAATGTTTATGATGAACATGAAATAGGAAGAAGAATAAATGATTGGAATCTTGGAATGTATATATCATTAATGAACTCTACACAAACCAAAAACCTAGAATATATGTATGACTTGATATCTAAAATATTAATTGGAAAGGTAGCTTATTGGATAGAATCTATAGCATACCAATTAAGAGGAGATATATTTAGCCATGTAGGAGATTTGTCATCAATTGGCATTCACAGGGACAATGTGGCCCCATTTTTATGTTTATGATTTATTCTAAGAAGTGGTATATAATGCATGAGAGTGAAATCAACCAGTGCATGGAAATCCAAAATCCGGGTAGGCGGGTAGGTGGTGGATTTGCGGTCATACCCGCCTACCCGCCCCAAGCCCAAAATATTAACAGCCCATAAGTCGTGCCTTCAGCCCATAAGTCACGACAAGTCTCTCATTCTCCAACAAAACTTAAAACCCTACGCCTCTTCAGTCCTTCACACCTCCCTCTCTCTCGTTCCCCTTCATGCCGTCTCTCCCCCCTCTCTCATTCTCGACGTCTCTGCCTTTTTCTTTAAAGGAGATGTTGATCGAGAAATATTGGAAAATATTGTTGTCTTTGTTTTATGCAATGGGGTTGTCTCGGTGAGGTCAATTTTTGTGCATTTGTTAAGTTTTACCTATTGGGTTTGTGAAGTTCAATTGAAAAAGTTGAAAAACTTTAGCTTATATAGCTGAAATAATATCTGGGTTTTGTCTACATTTATAATATATAACTATTTGGGTGGATAGTTTTTGGGTTTTCTTGGAAATTTTATTTTCTTGATTCTTTGTTGTGCAAGGGGGAAGAGGTGAAAAAAATGGGGAATTCTGATAGTGAAAAAATCCGGAATTCTCCCCCCTCTCTCCCAAAGAAAATGACCGTTACAATATTGATTCTTGACTCAAAATTTTGGGATATTTTTTGGAAATTGAATTTTTGGGATCATGTTGATCACTAATTGATCACAAATGAATTGATTACAAAATATGGCAGACGGGTATTGGCGGGTGATGGATATCCACTTGGGTGGTGGAGCGGGTGGGGATTTAGGAATATACCCGCCCAGGCGGGTATGGATGTTGAAAATTGTACCCGCCACCCGTGGCGGGTATAAAATTTTCTGGCGGGTACGGGTGCAGGGGAGGGGGTACCCGCACCCGCCCCGCCCAATTGCCATCCCTATAAACTATAGTAAGTCCATATATTATCATGTGCTACCAATATACTACTGAAACAAAAAAAGATACTGTTCCTATTCTATAGGAGTATCAAATGAAAAACAAAACGATACCATTCCTATTCTATAGGAGTATCGTCGGAGAAAAAGAATCATCTTTTAGTGCAAAGAAGACGCCTACAAAAGATGCCTGTGGAAGAAAGCAACCGACCTCAATGAAAAAACCGCCGGACCCATGAGGAATCAAAGACAAAAGATGACAAGCCAACAAAGGTTGAAAAAAATGGCAACAACGACAAACAACTTTAAGAAAAGCATGAAATGACAAGAGACAAAGTACTATTTACTTTATGACTTTTGTAACAAAAACACTATTTGCTTTTAGACTTTTTAGCATGCCAATAATATAAGGCAACCGAGGTTATCTATAAAAGGAGCCTCGTTGTAACCTTGAAAAATAACTTCTGATTACAAGAAAATCTTCGTTCTTCAAAATATTCCCTCTCATGTTTAGCTAAACCCCCTTCTAGCCTATAACTCATATCAAGAATAATATCATAATACCAGAGAATAGATACTTTGAAAGCTTATACTTAGAATCATACTAGTCCATAAAATAGCATCTCTTAAAAGAAATTTTAAGAAAGAGTCTGTCGAGCAACTCCCAGCACCTAGGCCATTTATCCCGTCGAATCTAGTGAGGAAAAAGGGAGGCAGAGCCAGGGTGGGTTGAGTAACTCCGGTGATCTTGAAATTCTGCTAAGAGGTATGTTTTCAAGACTGTGTTTCTAATTATGATCTTGATAAGTATAAGTCTCTGCAATTATGATGTTAAATATTGATAGAAGGTTATAGACTTTTATTTAAAAAATGAATTTTGAGTTGATAATACATGCTTTCGTACTACATGCTTATTATTTGATAAACTTACATGTAACTATGTTAATATATCATCTATATTCCTACCCTCTTTAGGGTTGTTAGATGATAAAAAGATCCGCTACAAAAAATGTTTAGGTAAAATTTTCGTTGCTTTCCCTATGGAAGAAAACATTTTCCTATAAGGTCAAGGTTACTTTACAAGAGTACCTAGTTATTAGACTACTTATCTAATGTTGGTGACAATTATCAGTTTAAGAAGAATTTTAAGATTTATTTGACAATTTTGATTCTGAAATTATTGCTCTTGAATAATATCAGTTGAAGGTACTCACTTTAATTAATGCCTAAGTAATCCGAAATTATGACCGGAAGTCTCACCTGAAGGAAGGAATAAAATGTTCTCTACCTACCAAATGTACTTCTCAAAAACTCTAACACGAGATCTCTGTAGGATATTTCTTAGTTGTAAGTTGTAACATAGAATACCTCCATATATTCCAGTGGGTCCAAAGGGAAATTAAAAGCAAATGGTAAACTCAATTTTTAGTGACTGAAAAGTGAAACGTTTTATAAATTTGCACCGGTGAATGCAAATTTATAAAACATTTCACTTTTCAACCACTAGAAATTGAGTTCTCCATTTGTTTTAATTCCTCTTTGCACTCACTGGAATTCTCAAAAGGTTGAACACGAGATCTCTATAGGATATTGTAACATCAATTAGTGACGGTGTTAGAAATTAGATATTGAGGTTCTGTATATTGAATTAAGATATATAAAATTCGACCACAAAATATAAGGTTCTGTTGGATCCGCCACGGTACGTCGTGGATAGACTTGTATATTTTACAGTCTCCCTTCTTGTTTCTTATCAATTGAGTGTATCTTCCCTGATTAAATATATCACATATTAAGACATTTAAATGTACCCTGACTATATATATATATATATATATATATATATATATATATGATCTAGGTGAAAGTTAACACGCAATGATTAAAACATATAAATGTACACCTCATTTGGGAGTAGCAGCATTATGATTATTCTCATCAATCATGCTAAAGTTCTAATTAATAAAGCTGCCATTAATAAACAGTCCGAGTTGATATTTTTATGGTTAACTTGCATTATACGGAAAACTAAATGAGCTAATTTAGTTCTTCTACTAATTTGTACTTGTGTAACTAAGTGAAAGCCGACCCCTATCAAAAATGAAACTTGTTATATGGTGGCCTTAAATTCTTCAAAAAATTTAACTTATATTAAGTTAAGGGGTTGTTAGGTTGATGAACAAATTATTTCGAGATTACATATAATAACAAAATTATTTAGTGAATATATTTTTATTGATGATGCAAGGTAAGGTTACGTACAACAGACCCTAGTGGTCCGGTCCTTCTCCGGATCCCGCGCATAGCGGGACCTTATTGCACCGGACTGCCCTTTTTTATGTTTGGTTCATTAGATTAAAAACGGGATATATAAAGGTTTATATATTACAAAATATGTGTTTGGTTTAAATTGGATTGAAAGATTGAAATAATTTTTCCTTAGGGATTTCTTTCATTAATCACAATATATATAGTTGCACATAGGTTGATTCCTAATACAATAAGAATCCTAACTTACCTTAAATGGTTGATTCCTAATACAATAAGAATCCTAAGTTACCTTAAATATACATCTATCATAATTACAAAATATACTGTGAATATTCGATAATATGGATAACTTTTATTTTCATTTTTAAACCTTATATTTCTTTAAACACTTTGGGAGAAAAGCTCTGTAGAAGGACAGATGTGTCTGTTTTTATTATTTTAACCTCAGATTGTTTTCCCACATAGAATGTGGTGTTAAAATAATAGCACAATTATGATATCAATAATTCAGGATTACTAATCCGAAATAAAAAAATTATTGTACTAAACATAAGATAAAATAATACCTTAAATTTCTAGTTAAATTTCTTATTCCACCAGCCACACGACCCTAACATATAAATATATTGTTACATTGTTAGTGAATGTTGACCTGTTACAATAGGTTATTAACCTTACTGTTTAGTTTACATAATTAGACTTACTATAAATAGCTACATAGTGACCGTTTTTGCAGGTACCTTAACCTCCATATGTAAAAAAAAAAAAAAATACACTGTGAATGTACATTAAGTTAAATTCTATTGAAAATAACATGGCAATAAGAGAGGAAATAAAAAGTACAAAGTTATCCTCTGAAGCTGTATGATAATTTAGTTGATATATAGACTGGAAACCTTATCATCCACGTTGGTGTCCAGTAAACATTTCATATTTGTGGATGCTTGTCAAGTCCTTCTCACAAGCTTTTAAGATCATCAATTTTATCTTTTTAATTTATTTTTTGCTTGACCGCAAAATTTTGCAACTTGAAGTAGGGCTTCTTATTTATCACGGAAAATTACTGTCAAATACCATTCAACCATCTAGTTTACCAAAAATATGTTAACAGTATATAAGTAGTAAATATATAATATACATATATATACATATAATATACATACTTATACATAATATATATAATCGAAATGTATATGTAGTGTATACTTCAGCCATGTTGATAAACTAGCTGGCCGAACGGTATGTTTACGTAACGTTCCCTTTATTTATATACTGGAATAAGTGTTGTTGAATTGATTCTTTATCTTACTGAATAAGACTATTGACATTTTTAGCTAAATTGACCAGGACAGGGAGAATCAATCACTTTTACTAGAAAGATCCATTATAAAAAAAGAATCAAAAGTCCAATAAATTTCAGATATTTCCAAGACCTAGTTTTCTAATTAAAAGAGGAATTAATTACATATGAAGTAATATGAACATTTGGTCATAACTTCACTTGAAGATGCTAAAGCAGTATTTGCAAGTTGAAGTTTTTATCCATAAAGTTCTGGTTTAAATTTAGAACTTAAAATTCAAGCGAATTACTTAGTAATTATTTCATGCATAATACTTGTCTGTTTTAAAATTTTTTGCCTCAGCTGTTGAAGTTTGAGGCTGAAAATTATCGAACACTAATCTCGCTAGCTCGTACTAGAATTCTGTTTTATTAATAAGGTCTAATAATTAACTTCGTCTTTTTAATATACATGATACAATGATTGATGTGACACCACTTATAAAAAATTCTGTGTACTTTACTCTAGCTAACTATAAGTATATACAAATACTAAACGACAATATTTAAAATACTGGTAATATATGGACCAACTAATTATTTGTTGTGTACTTCAAGAGAAATACATGATTTTCACTACAAAGTTTTGAACTTCTTTTTCTTGGTCAAGCGAAATTCATATTCAAATACAAATTCTACTTTCAAGTACTTATTTTCTCTTCAACCTCGAACGCTCCTCCTTTTTTTCTCCCTTCAACCAAATATTGTCCAAAGACATACTTTCTTGAGTTAATGGAGTAGTTTTTTGCCTGTTCAGATTTCTAAGGTCATTGTCACAAATTATGATAGATACTTTTCTTGAGACACAGTGATCATTTGATGGGAAATATGAGCTTTGCAACTTTCTTGGGAACCTTTTCAAAAGTTGATAGATACTCCAACACATAGCAATATATATAATAGGCTTAATGCATATGTGGACCCTTAAATTTGTCCGATTTTTCCATTTTGTCACTTTAAATAAGTCTTGTTCCTATTGAATTCTTGAACCCGTCCTCAAGTGTGTCTATTAAACACAAGTAGGCTGAATGACATAAATCGTGAGTTTCATTTTTTTTAATCTTGCACGTGAATGTCAATCGCATCCTACGTGAAACTTTCTATCAATTAAAACAACCACTCCCTATATTCACACAAATCTTAAGCTCAACTCTTATGCATACTAATTCAAATCAAGAATCAAAGCAGCTCATAGTAGCAGAACATGAAGCAATGTTAAAAAAAATGAAACTTCTGATTTATGTCATGTCAGTCGGATTGTATTTAATAGAAAAGGACGGGTTCAGGAGTCAATAAGAATAAGACTTAGTTGAAGTGACAAAATAAAAAAATCGCATAAATTTAAGGGTCACATATGCATTAAGCCTAATATAATATATACACTATGGATTCTTCTGATAATTGGATTCTATATCATCCTTCTGTACGTATTTTTTTTCTTTTTGGAGTAAAATTTTCCCATTGTTATTTTTCTCTTTCAAAAATCTTTGAAGCACCTCCTCATGTTATTTTCATCTGGTGCCTTCTTACATTTTGAGCTGGCTGCCTAACCTATCACTTTCTGCTTTTATAGGGTCCCAGAGTAAACTCTTCTTTTTTAGTCAGTTATGAATTCACAGTTTTATATCAGAATATATAAGGTGTGTTCTTAGTTCTTACTACTCCATTCGTCCAAAAAGATTGTCTTAATTTTACTTAGTACGGAATTTAAGAAATAAAGGAAGATTTTTTAAATAGGTGGTCCAAAACAAGAATTAAATATTTGTGTGCCTATAAATCAACTCATAAAGTTAAATTATTTTTAAATATAAAAATGTGTCAATTTTTTTGAGACAAACCAATAAGAAAAGTAAGACAATCTTTTTAGAACTGAAGGAGTATAATATATTATAGGGATCTTAACCGTTTTAGTCAGCCTGATTAAAAGAGAAGTTCATTGACTAGTTGTAATAAATTATATACATCACCGGTATACACACAATGTATAGCTTATATATTATAAGCACCCAACATTGATCGATTATACAATGATTATACTTGCTAACATTTTGTAAATAAATAAAAAGATTAGAGGTTTTATGGGCTTACTCATTGGATTGCTATGTAGTGTAGAGATCCCTAACTTGACTCTTTCTCGAAATATTCACCGTTCTAATTTACGTGGCAATATTTGACTAAAGACCGAATTTATGAAAGATTATGAAAAACTTTTGAAGCTTGAGGTCTAAAACAAGCTATAGATTTATGTGACTATAAATCATTTCATTAACAGTAAATTGAGAAGTTTAAAATTAAATTACTCTAATTATACAAATATATCATTCTCTTTTTAGACTGATTAAAAAAAGTATGCTACAAAATTGATAGGGGAGTACAAAAGATCATGTAAACATAGACAATTAAATATTTAAGTTTACTACTTCTAACAGTAAACACAAAACATATATATCTTTCTAAAAGAAATTAACTTCTATATATATATTTGTCGAAGATTCCAACTATTGAATTTATAGATCCACCTTATTCTCTTCTCATAACTCGAAAGAATGGATTTTTTTTTTCTATACATGATAAAAAAAGGAAGTCTGAGAATTTCTTATGGATGCAAAAGAAGGAAAGGACCTGTCTTCGATTGTTTTTTGTGATAGAACAAGTATAAAGTGATAATCCATCTTTGTTGGATGGGACTGTCCAATGAAATTAGTGGTGTAGTGAAGTGATTTCTTTAAGGGATATTTACATAAATAGCTACCTCGATTCACTGTTTATTTTTTCTAGCTGGTATAATACACTGACTATACATAATTATACACATATTATACATATATTATATATTCATTGACAATTTTAATTTTAACAGTTGGATGAACGGCTATTGCGGTTAATTTTTTTTAACAGCTTATATAAGATCATGAACAACTAAAAGTTATAATCCATATTCAAACCCAGGAGTTTGTAGACTGGAATATTTGCAAAAGAAATTGAAAAGCAAATCAAATTGAAAGGTGGCTCTAGGCCCACTACAACAACAACAACAAAAAAAAACTTTTAGCAGCATGAAATATGCCATTTAGTGACAATAAATATAAGAATTGTTGCAATAACAATTACTTATTAGTTGTTGTATCTAGCATCGTTAAATGCTTTAGAAGTAATTAAACAGTAAAGAGCTAGTTAATTAGCTATCATCAAAGTTGAGCAAGTTAAAATAGATTAAATTAATAAATGGATCATGGCCAAATATGTCCAAACTCCAAATTTGTTTAAGTTAAAGTGGGTTGGGTCAAGAAGTGAGTCAAATAATTGGTCATAACATGATTCCTCAAACATGATCTAACTTCCCCTCTTTTTTATTTTGCTTGTCAAGCGCTAGTCCTCTCAATGACTAATTATTTGAGGGAACATTCTTTTGGACTTCTTTGAAATGTTTTACTTTTATGAAATCATAAATTAATTATCTTATATTGTTGTTATTCGCCAAATAAACTGCACTTTCAGAGGGGCTCAAAATATATACTCCTATCTTGATTTGACTTTTTATAAAAACAATTATTTTGGCTTCTTTGCTAAACAATACACAAGAATTTCCAAGAAGCTTTCTAAAACTTCCTTACCCCAAAGTTGATTTGACTTGTTAACTCTTGACTATGGTCATTTAATGTTGCATATTCCCAATGGATTCAAAAATCAATATTTATTTAAAAAATTACTTATAATTACATAGTAAATAACTTAATTATGGAAATAATTTTTATGTTGTCAATGTATAGAAGTGAAATTCAATGCTCATTATCAAGATTAAAACTTATAGTTCAAATTTTAATAACTGGACTTGGGTAGAGGCCCATGTATAAAGGCCCAAAAATCTGTAATATCTTATTTTGTTCCATGGGATATACTACTATTTCTTGGAAATCTGCATGCAGTGTGGGATATGGTCTTTTTTTTTTTAGAGAATGACATTAGAGTGGCATTTAACATGCATCTTGAGACCAATCGTGTTTTTCTGGTTGATCTTGCCAAAGGGGATTATCAAGAAAGTTAAATAACTTGATCACCTAACTGTACAAACATTATGCACTTATTTACAAATTCGATTAATATAATTAAGTAGCATAGCAAGAAGGCCAAGTCGTTAATTTGGCCAGGAAAGACTGATCTGCTTTGAAGTGCGTTGCTAGTGTACTATATATGCATATTCCCCGTCTAGTGAGTTACATAAATAATGGCTTACTAGACACTAGAAAAAAAAAGAGATACGAGACCTAGATCAGACTGACCGATTGAAGAAATATTATGGAAATGTCCTCGGACTATTTGAAAGCCTTGCAAGACTTCTTTGAGTAACATATATAATGTAATGTCAAATAATCAAATATGATTCGACAAGATTTAATTTCATGCAAGTAACAACTTCTAGTCAATTAAAAGAGTTTTCTGATCAATCTAGAGATCATGTGAAGTTGTTGGAGCCAGAAGGTGTAATATGTTCTGTTCAATTTTCTCACCCACTATATTCACTTAATTTCCCATCAATTGACAAACTATGTTGTGAAACCTAATCTATCTTATGTTGGATACGTAAAGCAGTACGAGAAGTAAATAAATATTACAAGTGTTCGAAAGGATAAACAAAAAAGTCAATATTCAGAACTGCCGCAAACTTGTTGAATTATTGAATCTTGATAACCTGAAATCAAGAAACACTAAATCTGGATTGTTACAACTGTGGCTGAGTCGAGAGATGACTCTATGTCTTTAAGACAAGATTGCCCCGTATATATGCTTTTACGTTAACGTGCAATAGTCTCCCTAGATAAAACAACAATTAATCAACACTACAAAGCAAATAGGTTGATTCTGACGAAGAAAACAAACACGAAACGACTTGCTGAAGAATGGAAAAGGAAGGAAGAGTTTCTGTTTTTGACACTGTTTCTGCTCACATTTTTTGGACAAAATGTGTGTTGTTTTTTCTCTTCTGTTTGTCTCTGTGTTTATATGTTGTTGTCTCATTTTTTTTGTTTGTCACCCACAATTGAGCCAACAGGCTCCAATATATAGCATAAGGGGAGGGACTCCTCAACTGCCAAGAAAATGGTTGTTTATGGCCATTGAAGGAGGGAGTTAGTCAGCCAAGTAATGTCTTCCGTCGTTCTCAATTTCAGCTATCCAGAAACTCTAGGGACCAAACTGTAAATATTAAATAATTTGGGGGTCTATAAGAAGAAGCCCAAGACCCGTGACCCGAGCCCGGACCGGACGGGCGGGCGGCGGCGGGCGTGTGGGCTTAGCCCCGAACCAAAGCACATCTAGATCCTCCCTCCTTCAAACACATGGGTTACCCCTTGGGGTCCCAAACCCTTAGCCAATTTTGAGACTTATAAAGAGAACAATTCTTCCTTTTCCCACCGATGTGGTAGATTTGTCCCACACCATATTTCCATGCCTCAAATACCTTACTTCGTGGATCAATATCTCTTTCATTTCTCAATGAAATTTGATGATTCTTGGCCCTACGGTCATCTACTCACTTAGTAGATTATGCACGTGTGAAGAGACAAAGCCTCCAACATGCGGAACCCTAGTGTTTAATTCATTAAATATGGGTGGACGCACCTCCCCACCAAAGGCAAATTTCCAACATCTTATATGTGTGGAACTTGATTTTTTTCGGTTCCAACCTCTTTTCTCTATACCATGGATAAGATGATTGCGCTCAAACTCGCTCAATTATTGGAGATATATCACTTTAATATCTGCGGTCAGATGGTGTTATTCGATTTAGATTGACAAAATATACTAGAATTGAAACCACTTAATAACTAATATTTAGTGTAAGGGATTTTGGAATGATAATTTACAACTACATTAAATCAAAATTTTCTCCTGATATAGTTTGCATCTATGTTACAAGGATATAACAACAATTATAACTAGACACATCACAATTTAAAAACATATCAGAATCGACTATATGAATTCTCTCAATTATAGTCTATTTTGGTCCACTTCACCCTAAGGCTGTAGATAATTTTTTCCCTTTGTTCAAGTATCTTGGATTTATTATCTAAGGGAATTGAGAGATTGATGATGATGTCACACATCGTATTGGTGTGGGTGGATGAAGTGGAGGCTCGCATTCGGAGTCTTGTGTGATAAGAAGGTGCCACCAAAACTCAAAGGAAAGTTTTACAGAGTGGTGGTTAGACCTACTATGTTGCATGGAGCGGAGTGTTGGCCAGTCAAGAAGTCTCACGTTCAGAAGATAAAAGTTGCGGAAATGAAGATGTTGGTGGATGTGTGGTCATACTAGGAGAGATATGATTAGAAATGAAGATATCCGGGACAAGGTGGGAGTGACCTCGATGGAGGATAAGATATGGGAAGTGAGGCTGAGATGGTTCGGACATGTGATAGGAGATGTGGATGCCCCAGTGCGAAAGTGTGAGAAGTTGGCTATGGATGGCTTTAGGAAAGGTAGAGGTAGGCCGCATAAGTATTGGGGAGAGGTGATTAGACAGAACATGACGCAGTTGCAACTTACTGAGAACATGACCTTAGATAAGAGGTTATGGAGGACACGGATTAGGGTAATATGGTAGTAGGTAGTAGAGCGTTTTCGCGCTTATCCTTCCATACTAGTAGTCGTAGTATTTCGTATGTAGTTTTTGTCCTTCGATTTTAAAATTAGTATTTACTGTCTCTCGTTCTTAGCTTAGCATATTATTTTGTTGTAGTTACTGTTCCTTTTTCCTATTTGATTTGCTTTGTTATTGTTCTATTGCTTTATTGTTATTGTTGTATTGCTTTATTCTTAGCCGAGGGTTTATCGAAAACAGTAGGTGACCCCATTTATGGGATTACACTTGGTATGTTGTTGTTGTTGTTGTTGTCCCTTGTTATAGTGGATTCCATATGTTTCAATTTATACGACTATCGACACAACATTTAATAAATAAATAAATAACTTTCAAAATTTATAGTCTTAAACACATAGCTCTAAAACTTTTAAAACTTTTGATCTTACAAGTGCCATAATTTTTATGCTAATATAAAATTTTAATTCTCATTAAAGATAAACTGGAAAGTAAGTAAAAATAAATTATTTTCAAATATGAAAATGAATCATTATTATTAGAACGTACTGATAAGAAAATAATGTTAGAATTATTCTGATGGAGGTAACATTGATTTCCCCTTGGGCTCTACTGTCCTCTCACTAATCTTTCAAAATCTTTGATGAACTTTTTTATTCTTCAAGGTTTTTAACGTTTTCTTTTCCGGCCACGCCCCCTTGGGCTCTAGTGTCAAAATAAAACATGAAATTCTTGTTACATAAGAAAAATATCATAATTTAATGTACATCATAGCGGAGCCAAAGGTGTAGTCACATAGAGTGACGGATGGTCAGCTGAACATTCTTCATCAAAAAATTATACTGATTAAATAAAAAATTAAACGTATATAGGTAAAAGCTAGTATGTTTTGTACATATATATTAAATCTTGAACACCCTTAGTGAAATTCTCAATCTTTTCACTAGAAGAAGCAAGATATGCATATCGAAAGGGGATTAGTTGAGCATTCTTTGTCGAAATGTTATTCTCCTTTAGATAGAAAATTATACTATGTATATAGGTAAAAAGTTAATATTTTATACATATATATTATATCTTGAACACCCTCAGTGAAATTATCAGTTTTGTCACTGGACGAAGCCACTATATTGAAAGATGATTAGTTGAGCGCTCTTCGTTGAAATATTACATTCCTTTATATGTTTTTTTTATTTAATCTTTTGGCATTTTCTATATACATATAAGTAGTCTGTGTACGAAACATGTACAATGCGCGTATTACTTACTGTAAGATTGTATTAATCTCCCTTGGAGATCTCATTAATACAAATATATATAGTGTGTACAATGTGAAATCCTAATAGAATAAGGATCTTATATCTACCATAATTATACAACACTAATAAGTACAAAATATATGGTGCATACATTCTAATATTCACTAATACACCCCCTCAGTCGGAGCGGGAGGAGGCCGGACACTGAGACTGGATTTGAAGTCGAGGAATAGTTGTCTAGGAAGTCCTTTGATGAAGATATATGTATACTGTTACTAAGAAGGCACATGCAACACTTGAACATGACCTATAACAACCTTTTCACGAACAAAATATATATCCGTCTCTATGTGCTTGGTTTGCTGATGCTAAACCGGATTATGAAATAAGTATATCGTGGATGTGTTATCATAGTACACCATAGACTCATTACGCAAGGGACACTAAAGCTCCAAAAGAAGGTTTCGGAGCCAGCAAATCTCAACAACAACATTTGCAATGCCTCTATACTCTGCTTATGCATCGAACGGGATAGGGTGGCTTGCCTCTTGGCAGACCACAAAATGAGATTATCCCCTAAGAACACACAGTAGTCGGAGGTGGAGCGCCGCATGTCTGGACAACCATCCCAATTTGCATTCGTATATGATAACAACCTGGGCGGTACAGAGGGATAGAGATGCAATCCATAATTAAGTGTCCCCTTAACGTATCGAATGATACGTTTAAGAGAAGTAAAATGAAGCTCTCTGAGGGCATGCATAAACAAACACACCTACTGAGCAACATAAGCAATATCAGGCCTGATGAAAGTAAGATATTGAAGTGCACCTGCAAGAATCCTATAAAGAGTGGAATCGGACACTGGATCACCATCAACAACTGCAACCTATCACCAGCAACAACACATCCGACCACAGATCTGGTAACCCAACCCTCACCCGAGACCCAACCAGCACAAAAACCCTCTACCCATCCCACCCCTATCCCCACACACCATATGGAAACCCGTGTCCAACAAAAGATTTTCAAAATCAAAGTCCATTTTAACCTTTCCACACAAACCATATCATCAATTCCCAAAAACCCAAAATTAGCCAAACTAGACCCTAATTGAATATGCGGTCATGCGTGAGGAATTTAATGTTGTAACAACAAAACACACTTGGGATTTGGTTCCTAGACCGGATGGGGTGAATGTGATCCGATGCATGTGGCTATTTCATCGCAAATTCAAAGACAACGGTGAACTAGAGAGGTATAAGGCTAGACTTGTGGCTAATGGCACTAATCAGCAAGAGGGGATTGATTGTGGTGAGATGTTCAGTCCGATTGTTAAACCGGCCACCATTCGCACAGTTCTGAGCATTACTATGGGTAAACATTAGCCAATTCATCAGCTTGATGTAAATAATGCTTTTTACATGGGGACTTGAAAGAAACTGTGTACATGCACTAGCCGCTAGACTTTGTCCATCCGTAGGCTCCTCATTATGTATGCCGCCTTCGTAAGTTACTTTATGGTTTGAAGCAAGCCCCAAGAGCTTGGTATGACCGCTTTGCAAATTACATTAGGCAAATTGGGTTTGTATGCATCAAGTGTGATAATTCTTTGTTTATTTTTCATAAGGTAGTATCATTGCCTATTTGTTGTTATATGTGGATGACATTGTGCTTATTGCCTCCTCTAATTTGTTGAAAAAAGAGATCATTGCATTACTAAAAACCGAATTTGCTATGACCGACTTGGGGAAATTGAGTTACTTTTTGGGGATTTCAGTGACTAGGTCTGCAGACACTATATTTTTGTGTCAGTACAAGTATGCAGAGGAGATAGTATACAGGGCTAAAATGGCGAACTGCTAGATAATGTGTCACGACCCAAACCGAAGGGCCGCGACGGACACCCGGACCCCACCCGCCGGGTATCGCTAATCGTACAACCAACTTCTAATCACAATTGAATACGGACTAAGCCAAAAAAGATTATAGAAAATCTTAACCAGAAATCCAATTTTCATACATACATACCCATACCAAGGCCGACAAGGCCACACATGACAATTAACCACATGACACATGTCTATAAGCTTCTAAAGAATACATGACATAACAAGGACGGGACATGACCCCGCCATACCCATATGCAGATGCAAAAATACTATACCACGACCAACTGCAACTCTGAAACAAATGGAGTGCTCCAACATCAGCTGAACCAGCAACCTACTAGCGTGAACCGTCACCTTCTTTAACTGAACCTGCGGGCATGAAACGCAGCGTCCCCCGACAAAAGAAACGTCAGTACGACTGATGTACTGAGTATGTCAGACATGAACAATAGTATAACAGGGATTTAACAACAACTGAAACAGAAACAACTGACCAACAATAAATGCCTCTATGGGCCTTAATACATATGCCTAAATAATATGTACAATGCCGTATACATATACATCGGCCCCATTTGGCATCTTCCTTACCATAACAGCCTCTGTGGGCATAATATGTCTAAATGTCATGCATAATGCAGTAAATACATTTATACTGGCCACACAAGGAAATCTTCCTCCCAATCATATATATATATATATATATATATATATATATATATATATATATATATGGCCCTTAATCAGGCATCTTCCTTCATTAAGCCACACATGCTTTATCGTTATCATATACAAGCTGATCAGGTGGTCTGCGTTTCCCGTTTCCCGTTTCCCGTACCCAATATACGGTCTTGGGTAAAACATGAATGCAATGTAAATGAAAATGCATGAATAACAATAGCACATCCTGGGTGACACAATATTCTTGTACCTTCGACTAACACTGTAAATATCAATATTTTTCCCGTATTCCTCAATAAGGAATTAGGAACATATTTAGACATGCTTTTAATATAGGAATCAATAACATGAATATTCTTAACTTCTAAGAGTAGAACAATTTATGTAACAATATCACGGTTACGTTTCGTTACATGGAACATGTCAAAAGAAAGAAATGATTTGCCTTAACATACCTTGATATTAAAAAGGGAAGGAGGACGTTTGTTGCACCATATTGAATCGGACAGGAGCACTATGTTTGCTACTGCCTACGAACAGAAATGTTGCCGCCTCTACAATTCCTATACTTTGCAAAAGGGTGAAAGTTTTCTAAAATGAAATGTTACTAAAGTGAGATGTCCTGAACTTATTTCCCAAACAATGTAATATAACCCTTAAGTTAGCATTAAATGCTCTTCATCATATGGTCTCCCACTCAGCCAATTTGGCGGTGGGAGCATTCCATTTGATGCCACATAACCCCCCAACGTGCCATTTTACTTCTCCACTAATTGACTTCACCTCCGTATGATTTATCAATCACACACATAATTAATTATGTGATCCCAATTCACTTAAATCATGATAACTTATAAAACCTCCATATACTCAATGTCATAATTTTATAATATGACACTAGTCCATAACTTCTTTGTGCACGCACCAAATTTATTTCTGCTCCCCGTCATCACACTTGTTGTGTACAAAATTATTTCGGGGTTTAATCCTTTTATATACTAATCTCTTTATTAGCATAAGAAAATATAACATAAAGTTTCTCAACGCTCGGGTCTATTTACACACGCCTAGCAATTTTACATACGCTTAGCGACTCAAACCGTGACCCGAAAGTACGAGATGTTACATAATGTCCACTCCGGTTGACTCTAAATCAAAGCTTAGTGGTGATGATGGTGATCCAGTGTCTGATCCTACCCTTTACAGGAGTCTTGCAGGTGCACTACAATAACTTACCTTCACTAGGCCCGATATTCCTTATGATGTTCAGTAGGTATGCTTATTCATGCATGCCTTTAGGGAGCCTCATTTTACTGCTCTTAAGCGTATCATTTGGTACGTTAAGGGCACACTTGATTATGGATTACATCTATGCCCCTCAGCACCGACCAGGTTATTATCATATACGGATGCTGATTGGGCAGGCTATCCGGACATGCGACGCTGCACCTCCGGCTACTGTGTGTTCTTAGGGGATAATCTCATATCTTCGTCTGCCAAGAGGCAAGCCACATTATCCCATTCGAGTGCAGAAGCAGAATATAGAGGCGTTGCAAATGTTGTTACAGAGATCTGCTGGCTCCGAAACTTTCTTTTGGAGCTTCAGTGTCCCCCGCGTAAGGCGTCTTTGGTTTACTGTGATAACATATCTGCCATTTATTTATCTCATAATCCGGTTCAGCATCAGCGAACCAAACACATTGAGATGGATATACACTTTGTTCGTGAGAAGGTTGCTATCGGTCATGTTAAGGTGTTGTATGTTCCTTCTTCGTATCAGTATGCGGATATCTTCACGAAAAGTCTTCCTAGACAACTATTCCTCGACTTCAGATCCAGTCTTAGCGCCCGGCCTCCTCCTGCTCCGACTGAGGGGGTGTATTAACGTATATTATCAATAATATACTCCATATATTTTGTAATATTTAGTGTTGTATAATTATGGTAGAAATAGGATCCTCATTGTATTAGGACTCCACATTATACACACTATTTATATTATATTAATGAGAAAGCCTCCGAAAGAGAGATTAATACAATCTTACAAATACGAATTTGATAATAACGCAGGCATCAAGGAACATCATCACCGGGGATCAGCATAAGCAGAGTGAACAGAGTGAGACTAACAATTCCGAGCTCTGAGCAACACTTGTTCAAAACCTGTAATATACACACGGGGTTACTAGACATTGTATACTCCCCCACTAGTGACCATTATAACTTCTCCATGGCTTGAAGATGGAGTTTCCCGTGGTGGACCGGACCAATGAAAGAAATCAGAAGGGGCTCGTAGTACTTGGCATCTTCAAAAGTACTATTCGGAACTACTCTATGCTCAACTTTTTTTCTTTTTTAACAAACACCTACTATATAAGTTCCAAGCTAGAACACTAGATGCACTATGTTATGTACAATTTTCAATGTAATAGTAAACAGTGTGTAGTATCAAAAGTAATATCTGTAGAAATTGGCTACTTGAATGCAGGATGATGGGGATTGTGCATAGTTCTTGTCAGCACCATATACTATTAATAGAACTTACCAAAAAGTGATAAGCTATAATTGGGACTCTTAACTGCTTAAATGGAACTCATAACTCAATCATGATATGTATGAGGTACTTTTCCTATTCTAAGTTGCTTCATCAGGATGAGAAAATAATATTCTCTACTGTAATGAACCCCCGACTAATTTGTGGATCGAACTATAGTTGATTGATTAATTGATCATATAGCAAATATGCGACATGCTAGCATATGACCGGTAAGTGTAGGTTAATTTACCTGAATATAGATCAGCGGTGGAGCTAGCTTGAAGGAAAGGGGTTCGAATCCCCTTCCTTAAAAATATACTGCGCAAATAGGGTAAAGACTAGTTTTCATGGTTTATATACCAGTCCATCACTTTTAGTTATACTAATCTTGCAATTTAGCATCAAGAGTATTATTGTTTGGTCATCTTAATCTGTGTCTCCTTGAACCACTTAAACAAATTCAATTGTTATTCTAAAGTACGGATTTAGGGGTAAACAAATTTATATAAATTGTTGAGTCCCCTTGACACGAGGGAAAGTTCTAGGAAAGTGACAAAGGGGTTAAATTTTGTTTTAGGTCATAGAATCGAATTCCAGATGTGACATTTTTGAATTCCCTTGTATAAATTCCTGACTAGGCAACTGCTAGTGATATGAAGAAGAAAATATAGTACAAAACATAGCTTGAGTGGCACTCACTAATTCAAATTGTATCTCTAGTGCCGTGAAAGGCACCAACAAAAAATAATGAGGCCTACTTACTAATCTTTTACTAACAAAATTTAAGGAATAGTTTGAATAGGTGGTACACCAGAAGCCTGGAGCAAATACAACCTACAACACGGCGTTCCATCGTCCGGATGAGTTTCTAGCGACCGTGGCACACCCCGCAACTTGTCAAACAAGTTTAACGGATCGTGCAATAGCCCGAAGTGGGCGTCAGGATCGCCGATTTGGGAAAGTTTAACTTGAGAAAATCCTAGTGATTGTAATAACTGATCAGGCCAATCACTATAGAAATGGAAAATGGAGCTGCACATTTTGGTTGATTGCTTGTTCATGAAATCTGCTAAAAGTACTGTATGAGCAGAGGCAGTTTTATTAGCAATAACATTGAGTACTTCCATTGCATGACAATGTGATAGGTAGTAGAGGATTCCTTCTAATACCCATACTGTATTTTTCTTTAGGTCTAAACCTGATGCTTGTAGCTTTTCTAGCCAATTTTTTTCTCTTAAATCAGCTGCTACTCTCTTCAATGATTTTGCTGTCATCATTTGCTGCTTTTGTTCATTTGTTGCTTCCTTAAGAACAGTAGTTTTCATCTGCAAGACATCTGGGAAATCAACCTCAAAAATGTCACATTCTTTCAAGCAACTCAAGCGGTACGCCCTCGTATCCATACCTGCAGATAAACAGATCAAAATAACCAGGTGTCATGAGGAAGGTAACAACGTAAACCCTGAACTGCGATAAATAAGACAATAAAGAAAAACTACTAAAAAAGACGTAATAATTTAATGTAGTTTGGACAATTGACCTACATATGAGCAATTCACCTACGTTGTTCGGACTTTCAAAAATATCGTGAGGTGCGCATGGAATCCTCCAAAAAAAAGTACTTTTTTGGAGGATCCGACACGAGGCCAGCATTTTTGATGAGTTCGAGTAAAATAGCAATTCACTAATGAAAAGAGAGTACAAAATATTGAAAGAAAATTCTCACCCTGAACAAGATTCTCCAACCCTAAAGGACTACATTGTGGATGTTGTATAGTGAGAAGGAAGAATCCACAATTTATAAAAGTGTACTCGATCAATCCACGAAGGTGTGGCACTTCTAGCGAACCTTTTTCCTCCAAGAAAGGATTATCCAAATAGGAAAAAGATTTATACTTTTTCCTTTTAGAAAAAGTAAAACCAGTTCTGGTAAATGTTTTGTGCTTTCTTCAAGTAAAGGAAAATCTAAATGTGGTAAGAAAATCAGGATAAACGCCTAATACATTAGTGGTGTTCTGTATTGTCCCCCACAAAATGGATTTAAATAACCTGCAAGGGTATCAAATAACAAAATATAGAAAAGAACATACCGATGCACTAAACTTTCACTATACGCGGAGTTCCAAGTTAGCTGGAAAATTGCATCTTGTTAATATTTACCAGTTGCTATGTCTATCTGCAGGTATGAGTCTCTGCAGAAACATTTGATCTGTTTATTTTGTAGTAGAATGACTAACTTACTCATAGTTGAAGTGGTGACAAGTCACTACAAGTTACTAATGAAAGTGGCCTAGTTTACCACTTTGGAATGAAAGTGACTATTAAGGGTAATGGTACCAAAGATTCAGTTTATTAAAATGAACTATAAAGACATGGCACCTGGGCCTAACTCAACCCCATAAGATAGCTCAAAGAGAGAAGTATTGCTCAAGCCATATAAGGAGACCAAGGACCACTTATCCCACCGATATGGAAGAACTCAACACCCCGCCTCACTCCCAGGGCTGGACATCTGGAGCGTGGACAATATAAGAGGAGGGCCCAACATCGGAAACAATGAATTGGGACGGGTCTGGCTCTGATACCATGTAAAGAATGGATCTTGGGCCTAACTCAACCCTAAAAGTTAGCTCAAAGGGAGGAGGATTGTTCAAGCCATATAAGGAGACCAAGAACCACTTATCCCACCGATGTGGGAGAACTCAACATGAACCTTAAGCCTAATCAATCCAGAAAACCAATTGATGAGATGAGAATTGTCCATATGAGCGGATGTATCGTTAAATATATGGATTCAGTCGAATTCAATAATTTTAGCTCGTACCCTGTAAATATGTACAAATATTAAATCTCGAACCCTGTAACTCAAATGATCAGTGAGTTCAATGGCATCTCGATCCAATAAAGTTCAAGTCTTGCATCCATCTTTCATTTTCCAATACCTTATAAAGAGAGTCAATCGAACCTAATAGTTTTGGCTCAGATTCTATCTATGTTTTATGAAATATACCAAATATATACAAATATTTGATTTTGAACCCAATAACTCAAATGATAAGGGAATCCAGTGGCATCACCCGCCTCTGATTTTCCAAAACTTTATTAAGATACAACAGCTCATTCTCCGAATAAATGTGGGACAAACACTCTATATGCCTAAGATTGGACACCTGAAGTGTTGACAACATAACATGAAGGTCCAGCCCGCATTAGGTAAACCAAGAATTAGATTGGCTAAGGTCTCTGATACTATGTTAGGAAAAATAAATTTCGAGTTTAATTTAATTTCAAAATTAATTCATGAGGTGATGATTGTCCAAAAACATACAAAGAACAACAGGATAACATGTGAGACACTTAACACACACCTAAGGGTATGTCCTAGTAGTCTATGGAGTGGGTTGAGAACTATGAGGTTTCAGGTTCAAACTGACCTATATTTCCAAGCTAGCTTGGTGGACAGAGTTACTTGATGCCTATGTGAAATTAGTAGAGGTGCGTCCAAACTGACCGGGACACCACAGTTATCAAAACAAAAAAGTGGCACACTTGACACTTAAGACAGTTGATTTAGTTTATTTTGATCACCTACCTGCACCAAGAAAGACAACTTGTGTTGTTGCTCCACCACCACAATCAAAGGAACTAAGAGCTTCCTCAAGTTGTTGATCGAACCATAATGTTCTAACAGCAATCATAACACCAGACACTTCCCTTGCATTATTGACACAATCCCTCTTAATTTTTTCATACAAACTTTTCAAGTAAGTCTCTCCTGCTAGTAACTCTGCTAATGGATCATTTATCACATGCCTCCACAGTGCCCTTCCTGCTGCAATCTGGCACGCTGATCGTCGCGACGTATCCCATTCGTGTTCAATTGATAAATGGAGTTGTCGTATATTTTCGGTATACAACGAATCGGGTAGTATAAGTTGATCTGGCCATGGCTGGACTACACCATTTTCTTGTTTAGACATTTTTTTGTGCTAGTAGAAATGGAGGTATATGAAACATGAAATATATATAGGAGAAAATAGAGTAATATACAGGAGTCATTTGGTTGGCCTATGTATAAGGCTAATACAAGTATAAAACATTGCATAATTTAGTACGGCTTTTGGTTGGTATCAGCATGTCCGTATAGAATTTTGCATAGCTTTTACTGCGTTTGGTTGTTATTTCGATATCAGTATAACTGATATCGGTATAACTTTATACCTAAATTGTTGTATAACTTTATTCCACCTCCATGGTGGTATAAATTTATACATGGATTGTGGGATTAAATAGTCCTTATATAACTAATCTCTGTATAGCTAATTCATATATAACTAATTCATGTATAATTAATCTCCGTATAACTAATTCATGTATAACTTACCTTCCAACCAAACGACCCTGAGGGTTGTGGTTTATTTTTTTGGAGGGATAAGGAAAGAGAGCCACACAGAACCAATGTATGAGAAAAAAAGAACACAAATATCGTGTCTATTTCTTTGGTTTACGCAAAGAAAGGGAATGAAGGAGGCCACGACTGCCATCAATCAATTCCAACTTCTTGGGCTACTACTCCCCCACCCCGGAAGATTCTGTATTTAAATTCACATCCAAAATTATTTAATCTAATGAAACATTAATTGAAACGGAGAATACTTTTTGTTAGAGAAACAAAGGGGAAATAAAACACTAAATGTTAGGTAATTATTTATGAGTAAATACAAATATTGTTTGAGTCGTGCAGTGCATTATCCTCAAAATAACTATTTAGTAGTGTAAGTTTATCCTGGATTAAACAAGACTTCCTCTATCAGAGTTAGCAGAAACAACAAATAGTAGATAACAAAATCAGTAAGTTGTGAAAGAGAATAGATATTATGGAGTGATAGTTAAGTTAACTCTTGGTTAACTCATAATGATATATACATTAGGAGATGGCCCCACTTTTCCAGGACATGACACGTGTTAGGTTACTTGTCACATGACACTTTTCATATTTTGATGCACTTTTGGAACACTTGCCAAAAATAGTTTGCAAGTAATCAAATAGTATAGCTAGATTGAATATATCATGATGTCATACCGATTCCTTATGATTTGCATGCCACGGTTGTCATCATTTTTTTATTATCTCTATCGTACAACTTAAGGGTATTTTAGTCCGAAATTTTTCATTAAGCTTAAAGATATAATTTCCTTACAAATGACAAAATTAAGTATATGACAAGTGAGGATTGTTCAGTTGATAAAGCACCTTTACCAAAGACCGGTAAGTCCTAGGTTCCGGACACACTAAAGAAGAAATGTGAAAACACTATAAATCTTCCAAAATGGGAGTTAAAAAAAAGACAAAACTAAGTATGTTGCGCCAATCACCCTTACCGTTAGAATATAAGGCTGAGAGATCGAGTGGTCCAACCTTTTCCCTAACTCAAGTACTCATTTGTTTTCATTAGTTGTGTGCTTCAAAATTACTTTCATGTTCCTGAAAAAGTAATATATTTGTGTGAACTAATACTAGAGATATTTGCTTGGTTGGTGTTAAATGTTTGTAGGCAGATTCAGATTTCGCCATAGATTTTCAAAATAATAATATTGAACACGTTGTTTGTTCATGAAACTTTTTTCCCACTTGCCAAATTTTAAAATTTTTCCAAGTAAATTACATGTTCAAACAAAATTTAGAGTTCTTATTTTTCAAAACAACTTCAAAAACTCATTTTTCAAGTTTCAACTAAATATATGAAACGCTATCTAAATCTATTGATATAGAGTCTCCGCACCTATTACATGTGGTTCAAAAAACTTAACAAAATATGTAATGTGCGTGTATATTTTTTTACATTATTCAACTTCATATATCAGGTCATTAAATCAAAAGAATGGATGTGACTGCACTAGCTGTACACATGCTATATTTGCCAATGGTTTTGATGTTGATAAGGTTTTGGGAACTTTATGTACTTACTTGATGACATCATGCGCAAATTTGAGAGGAAGGTTCACATTTCCTTTCCATTGTCTTGATATGCTTCCTCATTCACGCTGGTCCCCTAGCTCATTTCACATGATCAATTACTATCCGATGGATGGATGGATGGATGGACGGACGGAGAGCAATTTTAGAACAAATTCAATAGTATAAGAATATTTTTGGCCCTTCTCCAAATATTAAATATTAGGAAAATGAACCTAAATAGGAGAAATTTCAGAAAAGTACACTTCGTTGATTTATATTGTAAAAATATAGCTCAAATCTTTAAAAAAAAAAAAGTGCAGTCCGGTGCACTAAGCTCCCGCTATGCATGAGATCCGGGGAAGGGCCGGACCACAAGGATCTGTTATACGCAGTCTTACCTTGCATTTTTGTCAGAGGTTGTTTCCACAGCTTGAACCCATGACCTCCTGGTCATATGGCAACAACTTTACCAGTTACACCAAGTACATTATGTGTATAGGTGTATGAAAGTGTATAATGTGTAGGTATATACACTAATAAATAATTATACAATATTATACACAAAAATACACACTTATACACATTTATACACAATTATACAATATTGTATAAATGGATATAAAACATAGATCTGGATTGGTTTGAATAAGAATTGCGCTTTTATACAAGACATATACATTATGTATAAGGGTGTATAAAAATGTATAATAGTGTATAAGAGGTGTGTATCCACTCATATACTCTATTATACATTATTATACAAAAACTAACTCCAACACCACCAACGACGAGTAGCAAGTAGCCACCAGCCATCGCCGAAGTTCCGTTCTCCGGCGAACTCCAACACCACCAACAACGGAGCAACAACATCCACCAGCCATCACTGGAGTTCCGTTCTGCAGTGAACTCCAACACCATCAACGACGGAGCAGCAACAACGGAGGATCTCCGACGAAAACCACCAGCCACACCAGATCTGAGAGAGAGAGAGCGGGGAGGAGTAGGGGTGGTCGCTCACCACCACTAGATCTGTTTGTGTGTGATTTCTTCGGCGGTCGCGGATGTGCAGTGGTGGGGGAGCGGCGCAGGAGGGAGAGCGAGAGAGATGAGGAAAAGGTGATCAATTTTGATAGCACTATTACTTTAATTAATATACAACATAATTAAATCAACAACATATACTCTTAAGTTGTATTATATATCCAATTTAGCCCAAAAAATTAGGGAACTAACTTAAAGGGCCTCAGTTTCTTTCTATTTCTCCTACGAACAAAATAATTTATTTTTAGTAATAATAGGAGTTTTCTGTTAAATTTTCTTGGTAACAGTTAATTAATCAATTATTTATGCGTCTTGTTCAATTTTTCTTAGTATCATATATATATATATATATATATATATATATATATATATATATATATATATATATATATATATATATATATATATATATATAGAATATGTATGTCTATTTAATAATATCTTTCCTTGAGGTTTTAGAACTTCTTGAATAATATTCTTTTACTTTAATTTTTTTATTTTACCCTTTAGTACGTTGTTGTTATGATTTTTTTAGCAAATCCAATATTATATTAATACTTCATAAACTATTACATCAAAATATGAACATCCCCCAGGATTTCCGATTCTTCCAAAACATCAGTACTAGTAGTCTTCCTATCATAGATGTCTCGCAGGACATTTAGATTACCATAAGTAGCCAGATCATAACATACTTATATTTACATTCTTATTCTTAACAAAAAGGTCCCTCCATTACGATCAACTTCCAGATACTTGTGAACAAACAGTGGTGGCCTTGCCAGATATATAATATTATTTAGACTAGACTGTGTAGGAGCTATCTTAGCTAGTTGATGAGCCACTTCATTCCCCTGCCTGGAGTTGTTCCTGATCATATCGGAGCCTTCAGTTGGAGCATTATGGACCTACATGCAGAAATAAAGTGTGCGTAAGTAGGTGTATTTTGAGTAATATATTTTATCACTTTTGTGGAGTCAGTCTCTGTTAAACAATAGCAGTGGGTTGGGCCTCTCGGCCAGATTTGCTAGAAAATTGTTCCAATAAGATATTGTATATATGGTATATATATTTGTAGTATATTGTAATAAAAAGGATACCTTAATTAGTGTTATACACCTACCATAATTGTATAGTTAGAATTATGGTAGAATAAGGATTAGAAGTAGAATAGGAAAAGGATTTTTCCTATTATGGAAATATGTAACTTGTATATATAGCCTTTCAATTAATGAAAATAATCAAGGGGATTATTTCTTTCATGGTATCAAGAGACTAGGTCTAAACCAAAAGTTTTCTTCTCTCAAACTTTTGCCTCTTTGGCCGAGAACCCCCCCCCCCCTCGGGTTTTTCTCTCCAAATATCTCGTCTTCCGCTCTCAAAAACCTCTCTTAAATTTATCCTCCTTCTTTGTTCTTTCAAATATGTCTAAGAACAATTTTCACCCTGCCCTCACGCTTTCCAATATCAAGCTCGGTGTCCCTATTGTCCTTGAGATGGAAAACGTTCAATATGCAACGTGGGCGGAGTTGTTTAAAATTCACGCTATCTCTTATCAAGTTCTTCATCACATAATTCCTCCCGCTAGACCCCTTCCCGCGAGGATCCCGAGGTGTGGATTACACTTGATGCTACCGTTCTTCGGTGGATATACGCCACTATTTCGGTGGACCTTCTACGACGATTATGGAGCCCGATACCACGGCTATGGCCGCATGGAATAGATTGCGTGACATATTCCAAGACAACCAACATTCCCGTATCGTCACACTCGAGCAGAATTCTCTCTCGTTCGAATGGACGTATTTCCGAACGTTTCGCATATTGCAAGAAACTAAAGGAATTGGCGGATCAACTCCGTAATGTTGGCGCACCAAAGTGACAAATAATCGTCTAGTTCTACGCTTGGTTGCGGGGCTTTCGGAGGCCTATAATGGTGTTGGAACTCTCCTTCGCCAAAGCAACCCTCTTCCCGACTTTCATCAAGCCCGCTCCATGCGACGTTGGAAGAAGCGGTTTGGCTAAAAAGGCGGCTACGGAGCAAGCCCGATTGTCATGGTGGCATCCTCTCCTAGTTCTTCGGGTTTTGTTAATAATTCGGGCCAAAACCATAATAATGGTGGCGGCAAGAATAATCGCAAAAATAACAAAAACCGCGGGGGCAAACGAGGTGGTTCGGTGGCGGTTCCGGTGAGCAACAAGCGGCGGTGGGTCCCATTCGGGGTACGGTGGGCCACCACCACCGTGGGCCCAACAGACGGTGGGGCCGGTGGCGGTGGCACCCGCACCCTCCAAAGCGGTTTAGCCGGCGGCCAGGTGTGCGGCGGTCCCGGCGAGCCCAATACCCGAGATTGGCGGCCCACCGGCCGGTGGCCCAAAGAACGGCCCCCACAGAGGTAACGCCCCAATTCCAAGACGGCCAGAGTCCTTGGGCCCCGTCCTCCGCAAGCCCATCATGCGGCGGCCCCACTCGGACCGATATCGAGGCCGTGATGCACACGTTGGGGTTGACTCAACCGGACCCAAATTGGTACATGGACACCGGGGCCACTACTCACATGACTTCCGAATCGGTACTCTCTCATCTTATTCCAATTTGAGCACCCCTCGGGGATAATTGTTAGTAATGGCGCTTCTATTCCAATTCTAGGGTATGGTCGAAAAACATTGTCTCCTCCTAATCCACCACTCCTCTTGAAAAATACTTTACATGCTCCTAAATTGATTAAAAATTTAGTGTCCGTCCGAAAATTCACAAATGACAATTCTGTTTCGTTGAATTTGATCCTTTCGGTTTCTCTCGTGAAGGATTTCAAGACGGGGAGTCATCTCATGAGGTGTGATAGTAGGGGGATCCGTATCCTATCATGCCCGGTTTCGGTCCATCGAGTCCAAATTGCCATCGCTTTTGCGGCCATCTCTTCTTCCATATGGCATGCTCGTCCGGGTCATCCGGGATCTTCTATTTTATCAGCTTTAGATAAAAATAGCTTTATTTCTTGTAAGGGTACAAATCGTACTCCAATTTGTCAGTCTTGTTCATTAGGAAAAAATTATTAAGTTACCATTTGTAGACTCCAATTCTCATACTTCTATGCCATTTGACATTATTCATAGCGACTTATGGACATCTCCTGTTCTGAGTTCAATGGGCCATTGTTATTATGTTCTCTTTTTAGATGATTATTCTAGATTTTGTGGACGTTTCCAATTGCGAATAAATCACAAGTGTTTTCCGTCTTCATAAAATTTAGAGCGTTCATTCGTACTCAATTCGAAAGAGAAATAAAATATATTCAATGTGATAATGGGAAAGAATATGACAATAGGGAGTTTCGAGAGTTTTGTGCTACTCATGGGATAAATTTTCGTTTTTCATGTCCTCATACATCTTCACAAAATGGGAAAGCCGAACGCAAAATTCGTTCCATAAATAACATTGTCCGAACTCTCCTTATACATGCCTCCATACCTCCATATTTTTGGCATCATGCTCTACAAATTGCCACATATCTTCTTAACATAATTCCGTCTAAAGGTCTGACATATTCTTCCCCCCTCAAAATCCTATATAATAAGAACCCTTCTTATTCTCACCTTCGGATTTTTGGGTGCTTGTGTTATCCGTTATTTCCATCCACCACAATTAACAAACTTCAGGCTCGGTCTACCCCGTGTGTGTTTTTGGGTTATCCGTCGAATCATCGTGGTTATAAGTGTTTTGATTTATCCTCCAAGAAAATCATAATCAATCGCCATGTCATTTTTTATGAAACTCAATTCCCATTTACGAAAGTTCATACTCCCGAACCTAAGTCGTATAATTTTTTGGATGACCAAATATCCCCGTATATTATTCGGAATTTTTCGGACATCTCCCGTATCCAAAATCCTCCAGCGGGCCCACTGCCCGCCGGCTCAACAATCTGCGCCACACCCGGCTCTTCCACGCCACATCGGAACAGTTCCAAGAATCGGGCCGGTCCACCCGGGCTTCGGAACTGGTCCGAAGCCGAGTCCAGCCATTTCCGATTTGGGCCGGCAGAGCCCACCGCTTGCCGCGGTCCGTCCCAAGCCCGAAAAAATTCCATTAATTCTTCCTCGAGTCATAGACCGGTCACTCGTAGTCGGCGGGGTATTTTTACACCTAAAAGACATTTTAATTTACATTCTGATGTCTCTAAATCCCCCATGCCCCGCAATCCTGTATCCGCATTAAATGACCCTAATTGGAAAATTGCTATGACTGATGAATATAATGCTCTTATTGATAATAAGACGTGGGAGTTGGTGCCCCGTCCATATGGTATTAATATTATCATGTCTATGTGGATTTTTGCTCACAGGGAGAATTCAGATGGGTCCTTTGCTCGGCATAAGGCGCGACTTGTTGGTGATGGTAAGACTCAGCAGGTTGGTATTGATTGTGGTGAGACATTTAGTCCGGTGGTCAAACCGGCTACCATTCGCACGGTACTTAGCTTGGCCCTTTCAAATACTTGGCCAATTCATCGCTTAGATGTCAAGAATGCTTTTCTACATGGAGATCTCAAGGAAATAGTCTATATGCATCAACCGTTGGGTTTCGGGATCCCACCGCCCTCATCATGTCTCTGTTTGTTGAAAAAGTCCTTATATGGGCTTAAGCGGTCTCCACGTGCCTGGTATACACGATTTGCTGATTTTGTTTCGACTATTGGGTTCACACACAAGCAGTCGACAATTCTTTGTTCATCTACCGCAAAGTGGTTCGTCATTGGCCTACATTCTCGTTATATGTGGATGATATCATCTTGACCGCCTCCTCCGATGCTTTGCGTCGCCCTATCATGGCCATGCTCGATTCCGAATTTGCTATGAAAGACTTGGGGCCCTTGAGTTACTTTTTGGGAATTGTCAAAACGTCATTCGGGTGGGTTGTTTCTGTCTCAACGGAAGTATGTCGAGATCATCGAGAGGGCTGGGATGTCATCTTGTAATTCCACTTCCACGCCGCCGTTGATGCAAACCCAAAGCTAAGTGCCGCAGCGGTGCACCATACGAGGACCCGACCCGATATCGCAGCTTGCAGGGGCTCTCCGAGATCTTACCTTTACCGACCTGGATATTACGTATGCGGTTCGGCGGTGTGTTTATTCATGCATGACCCCGAGTTGAACACATGAATGCAATAAAACGCATCATTCGGTATATTCGGGGGACACTAGACTATGGGTTGCACTTGTATCCGTCGGCTACATCTACGCTTGTCTCCTACACGATGCTTTGATTGGGGTGGTTGTCCCGACACCGGACGGTCGACTTCGGCTCTTGTATGTTCCTTGGCAACAACTTGGTCTCATGGTCGGCAAAACGTCGGCAACTCGGTCACGCTCAAGTTCCGAGGCGAATATCGAGGGGTAGCAAATGTGGTCTCCGAATCATGTTGGCTACGTAATTTGCTTTTGGAGCTTCATTGTCCCATTCGAAGGCAACCTTGGTATATTGCGATAACATTAGTGCCATCTACCTTTCGTGTAACCCCGTTCAACACCAGCGCACCAAACATATCGAAATGGAGTCTCAATCTCTAATGGAGAGAGATTATGTTGTTGTGCCATCACAAGACCATCATAGAGTGCTAGTAGTTCTGCCTGCATTGGTGAATAAGTGATAGAAACCAAAATTGTGTATCTCACGGACAATTTATGTATATTTTAGGTTACTTATCATATTTTGTAGAATTTTGTACAAGTGTAATTAGGATATTAATATTATAATAGGAATATGATTTTTCATATTTAGAGATTGTATATTGTATATATAGACATCTTCATTAATGAAAATAATCAAGAGATTATTTCTTTCATGATATCAGAAGTCTAGAGCAAAATCTCCTTCTCCCAACTACACTTCCGCCGCCTAGCACCCTCGGAATCCGCGATTCCGACATTTTTTTCTTCTAAAATTTTCCTATCTTCCCAAATTCTCTTCCTAATCCCTAATTCTCCTCTTATTCTTTCATTATGTCTACCTCAAAAAACATGTTTCATCCTGCCCTTACCATCTTCAACACCAAGAACCACATCCCTATCGTTCTTGAGATGGAAAATGTCCAATACGCGACGTGGATAGAATTATTTAAAGTTCACGCTCTCATCAAGTCCTTCACCACATGATCCCCGCGGATACAGGCAAGGAAAATATGTCTACCGCCAATGATGACCCTGTGTTATGGACGATTCTTGTTGCTACCGTACTCCAGTGGATATATTCCACTACCTCTACGGACCTTTTGCAGATGATTATTGAACCCGACGCCACGGCGATTGATACTTGAAATAGGTGCGTGATAATTCCAAGATAACAAAAATTCTCATGCCGTCACTCTTGAGCAGAAATTCTCCCATGTCATTATGGAGGATTTTTCAAATGTCTTAGCTTATTGTAAAAGGCTGAAAGAATTGGCGAATCAACTCAAGAACGTTGGTGCGCCCGTCACGAATGATCATCTTTGTTCTTCATATAGGTTGCCGCCTATCCGAGGCCTATAATGGTGTTGGGACTCTTCTTCATCAAAGCATCCCTCTTCCTCCGTTTTATCAAGCTCGGTCTATGCTCACCATTGAAGAGGCAGGGTTAGATAAAAAGGTCCACAACTGGGGCAACTTCCGCCATGATGGCGGCCTCCCCACAAAACTCCATCATCTTCGGCTAATTCCACTCCAAATTGGAACAACGGGGTGGAAAACAGGGTCAAAATCGGAAGTCCGGTGGAAAAGGCGGCGGCCACGGCAAAGGCAGCAGCCGCAATGGCAATGGTGGTGGAAGCAGTGGTCAAGGTGGCAGCCGGCAGAGGCAACCACAGCTTGGGTTAGGGCAGTGAGCCAACAGTGACGCTACCCCTTCCCAATTCCAATAGTCTACCCAGCGAATTGTGCCAACCAGCAGAGGCCCAATTCGCAGCCAGTTCCAGCAGTTTACCTAGCGAATTGGGTCACCAACCAGAGGCCCAATTGCAACAGTTTTAGTCCAGTCAGCCGGCTATTGGGCCTTGTCAGCAGGCCTTCATGACTGTGGGCCTAGCAGCAGTTCCGATACCCACGGATATCGAGGCCGCGATGAATACACTTGAATTAAATCCCCCGGACACAAATTGATACATGGACACCGGAGCCACTTCTCATATGACGTCCGTGCAAGGTAATCTCTCGTCTTATTTCAATTTGAGCAAAAATCGTGGCATAATTGTTGGTAATGGCAATTCAACCTCGTTAACTGGAACATGGACAATATAATTTGGGGGCCCAACATCGACGAACAAAGAATTGGAATGAGTCCGACTCTGATACCATGTAAAAAATGGATCTTTGGCCTCACTCAACCACAAAAGCTAGTTTCTGAGGGGAGGATTGTCCAAGTCCATATAAGGAGTCCATGTTCCCATTCCATTTCGATGTGGACTCTTAACACTAAATTTACAATCGTTGCTCAACACTTAATACTGAACTTGGGTGGAAACTTGAGAATAGTGAACTCTGTTATTTTATACACTTGGTGATTACTTTATGCCTTTCATCTTTTGTGATGTTGTAAGTCTGTAACTTTCGGCTTTGCTCTTAAGACTCCCTTTTTATCTCTGTATTTAACTGTGTCCTTTAAGAGGGGGCAAAGGGGGATAAAGAAACATAATTAGCTAGTATATATGCAGTTTTCAAATTCCTTAATAATGCTTTGATTTTGGATGTCCTTCTCAAAAGGATGCTTTGACTTCGGTTATGATTTTTTGTTTAAATGGGAAAAAGGTAAGTAGTATGAGATTCTCTTCCACCTGTTTCTTCTTCCTTACCAGCTCACCATTTAGTTCGTGATGAGTTTTGTCGTGCCGATGGCTTTTTAACTTTTGTGTTGAAGGTTGAAGAATGAAGGGTCTATGCATGGAAAAAGAAATTCCCAATGGAGGACTAATGGTAAGACGTACGTTCGCTTATCGTTTGGAGAAATAGAGTTATTTCAGTGGTTTCCCCCTTGCCTCGTGATGTTAAAGAGGAAAAGACTTAGATAATCCCTTATGTGTAGAGGAATATTTTTATCCCTTATATATACTATAACAACAATATACTCAGTGAAATTTCACAAAGTAGGATCTGAGAAGGTTAGAGTATACGCAGACTTTACCCATACGTTGGGAGATAGAGAGATTATTTCTGGTAGACCCTTGACACAAGAATAAGCAATTCAAAACAGTATAGAAAACACAATAAGGAGCCGTAACTACCACAAAATAATACGTTAATTAAGTTATAAGGAACCACAAATAATAACATAAATCACAGGACAAGAAACTATGATATTAATAATATGACTACTAGTATGAAAGACTAAGTAATACAATACTCAACTATGTTTCTCAAAAAAAAATTACAAGACTCAATTATCTGTTAACCTTCTATCCTAATCAGAGTCCTCTATAACCTCATATCTAAGGTCATGTCCACGGTAAGCTGGACTTGCGCCATGTCCTGTCTGATTACCTCTCGCCAATACTTCTTCGGCCTACCTCTGCCTCTTCTGAAACTATCCATAGACAAACTCTCACACCTCCCCACTGGGGCATCCCTGCATCTCCTTTGCACATGCCCGAACCATCTCAGCCTCGCTTTCCGCATCTTATCCTCCACATAAGCGACTCATACCTTGTCCCGGATATCTTCAATTCTAATCCTATCTCTCGCAGTATGCCCACACATCCAATGCAACATCCTCATTTTCGCAACTTTTATCTTCTAAACGTGAGAGTTCTTGTCTGACCAACATTTCTACCCATAAAATATAGTAGGTCTAACCACCACTCTGTAGAACTTGCCTTTAAATTTTGGTGGCACTTTCTTGTCACACAAGATTTCGGACGCGAGCCTCCATTTCATCCACCCTGCCCTAATACGTGTGTGACATCATCGTCAATCTCTCCATTCCTTGGATAATAGACTCAAGATACTTGAAACTTTCTTTCTTTTGAATGGCCTGCGTACCAAGCCTCACTTCCATGCCAGCTTCATGCGTTATGTTACTGAACTTGAACTCCAAGTATTCTATCTTGCTCCTACTCAACCTGAACTATTTAAACTAGAGTCTGCCTCCAAACCTTCATCTTAGCGTTAACTCCGCAGCGATTCTCGTCCATCAGAACTATGTCATCCGCGAATAACATACACAATGGCACCTCCTTTGCCGCGTCAGTCCATCCATCACCAAGACAAATAAAAATGGGCTAAGAGTTCCCCGATGCAACCCCATCAGCACTGTGAAAGTGCTCCGAGTCACATCCCACTGTCCTTACCCTTGTCTAGGCTTCATCATACGTGTCTGTGATCGCCCTAGTGTATGTCACAAGCACACATTTAGTCTCCAAGCATCTTCATAGAACCTCCCTTGGGACTTTGTCCTATGCTTTTTCTAGATAGATGAATACATTGTATATATACTACTGAATATATAACATCCCTTATGTTTGCAGAAGTGGACATCATTGGTCTTAGCCCTAACAGATCGTTTTAAACTAACGGAAGAAGTCCTACAGCTGACAACAGTAGGTCATTAATTGTTTTATTTTTGTCAAAATTTTCTCACTTCTTCCCTCCTCTGCAAATATGCCTAGAGTACTTACTCACATATATTACCATCTTCTACAGATAAGCCGCTGAAGGAATGTCCTCTTACTCTTCTTTTCTCTCTATGTTCATCTAACACATAACTTTTACCATTTACATATGCTATTTATATATATATACAAAAGAGTTTGTGTTTAGACAAAGAGATATATGGGTACGGTGGGATAGATTATGTTTCATTTATTATTATTTGTTGTATTTCATTTGATTTGATTGTGTTGCGGCAATAGTTTAAGATAGGAGTAGTATTTTTTATGTTACTGTTAAGCTTCGTAGCTTGTAATGATTCTCACAATAATTTGATAGTAATTTAAAGAATTAGATACACAGATTAGAAATGTAACTGCGTTGCCCCCAAGGGCACAGGCGAGTTGTTCAAGGCTCCGACGTCGCGGGTTCGAATCCGTGTGGTGACAGAAAATATTGCAAGGGTTGTTGTTGGGTTCGTTTAATCCCTTGATTTACTCCCACCCCGCCAAGGGGCCTCGGTTGGGGGTTTCGCCTTCGAGACTTTCCCCTTCACAAAGAAATGTAACTGCGTTCAAGGCTTTAGCAGAGAAGCCAAGTTTAATCCTTCGGCTGATTTATTTGTGAGGTTTTAGACAAAAAGAGAAGTCCTTTTTAGTTTCCTACAGCAGTTTCACTTCTGTCATGGATCTCAACCATGAACTGACGATATTACTTGGTAAAAAACAAGTGAAATTGTTCTTCTTTGCAAAATGAAATAGTAGTATCATCGTGTTTTAATGAACATATATATTTTTATCTTTTGATTCCAAAATTTGCTGCAATGCCTGCGAGTCCCCGTGACACGAAGTACTGTTAAGGGTTAGACTAAAGCTGTCCATTTTTGTAAACATAGCGATTGAAAGAAATAATCTCTTGATTATTTTCATTAATAAATAGGCATATATACATGATATATAATATCTAAATATGAAAATAAATCTACATTTTCCTAATACAAGACTAATATCATAATTACACTTGTACAAGAATTCTACAAATATGATAAATTACAATAATTTTTTGTCCAATGGTATACACGGTTTTGACCGTGTATACCCTTCTATCATACCCCCGCAGTCATAGCGGGCGGTTGTCGTATGCTGAGATTGTCCTAAAATCTTCAAACAGAACAAAGGAAAGACCCTTAGTAAAGATGTCAGCAATTTGGTACCTTGAAGGGACATGCAAGATACGTACTTGTCCACGAGCTACCTTTTCGCGAACAAAGTGAATATCCATCTCGATATGTTTAGTGCGCTAATGTTGGACCGAATTCCTGGAGAGATAGACAACACTAACATTATCACAATAGACCAAGGTAGCTTTCTGAATAGGAAAGTGAAGCTCTAATAAAATATTACTCAACCAACATGACTTAGACATCACATTGGCTACTCCTCGATACTCGGCCTCCGCACTGGATCGTGATAAAGTAGCCTGACGTTTTGCCAACCAAGAGACCAAGTTATCACCAAGAAACATACAATAACCGTCGGTATGTGGAACGTCGAGAGGATGGATATAAATGCGGTATCCGGACATCCACCCCAATCAAATGATAAGTAATATCTTGTCTCGTGATAAGACACGAGAGTAGAGACGGATGATGGATATAAATGCAATCCATAATCAAGCATGCCCTGTATGTATCGTATAATGCATTTGAGCACATGATATACAATATCTAAATATGGAAAATAAAGCTACATTTTCCTAATACAAGACTAATACCTTTTTCTAATACAATACTAATACCATAATTACATTTGTACAAGAATTCAACAAATATGATAAATTACAATAATTTTCGGTCCAATGGTATACACGGTTTTGACCGTGTATACCCTTCTATCAGGGATGTCTTATATTCAGCAGTACAGATAAAAAAAAAAGGGTAGCTTGATGCACTAAGCTTCCGCTATATTCAAAATTACAGATAAGGGATAAAAATATTCCTCTGCCCATACTGAAGGGTCTATCTAAGTCATATGAAACTACTTCGAAGTGCATCCATCTGAATTGTGGTTATACCTTCGGTTTAGCAATTTTTGGTTATCCTCCTATTTCATTTAAACCAGCACTCAAGATGCCTTTTGCTATCTGGCATTTAGAAGGTTTTTTTGTCGGGGGGGGGGGGGGTGGGGTGGCGGGGTGTCTTCTACTTGCTGTAGTCTTGAAATTGCACTGGAGCTTTCTTATTTGTAGTTCGTTAAGTAACTTTTATGCTGCAGGAATGTATCTCTGACCTTTCTTTTTTTGTTGCCGGAACTTTGTTTTAGGTTGACGTTGTTCAATTTAACGCGTACAAGCTTTGTACTTCAGCTGCGTTCATCTGGTACAATCTGATGGACTTGAAAATGTGTCATCTTAACTTATTGGGCTGTGATGATGATTTGCTTCTGTACCACAATTTAAAAAATATGAGAAAAGATAATTTAAGAAATGTGTCGAAATGTTTTTGCAGCAATTTCCTATCAAGATATATTTCTCAGACATTTCTTTTTGCTTTGCCATAACTTTGTTTAGGTTGATGTCGTGCAATTTATAGTTTTACTAGCTTTGTACTTAGGTGGGTGCAACTGGTACCATGTGATAGACTTATAAATGTGTCAAACTATGTTTTAGTGTTTCTCCTTTATAAGATAGTATATTGTTGTGTTGACGTAGTCTTTGCCTTCCGGTGAAAAGGTGAGTTGGGCTTTTAAACAATCTTTATTTTAAGGGTTGATTGTTTACCTAATTAAATATATGTACGTTGCTTGTGCAAGTAGTAAAGAGTTGGACAGAAGTAGTAAAGAGTAGGGCTGTCCAACGGGCCGGGGCGGGTCCCGGCGGGATGGGGGAGGGTCGGGACGCAGGCTCCGACGGGCCAGGTGGGACGGGAAGAGGTCCCATCCCACATCCCGCGGAATATGGGCCGTGATTTAGGGGGACGGGTCGGGATTTGGAGTTTTTTTTTTTGCCACTTAATTTTAAAAAATAATATATATATATATATATATATATATGTAAACACTTCAATAATTGAACAAGATAGTGTAGTAAAAACATTTTAATGTTGTTTTTGTGCCTCTTATATTATTTAATAGAAATATCATTTTTTTGTAATACAATCCAAAATTGCAATTTTGTGGTGTTATTCAAAAGTTGCAAATCACATAGTAAATTGCAATTAAAAAATTACATAGTTAACCATATTTTTTCTAATTTCCTCACAATGTCTTGAGGATCTTCGGTTGGAATTGAAATTTGTTGGTCAAATTGTTCGACGTCGCTTCATATTCCCTCGGATAAGATTTCGTTGTAGTTGTAGTCTTCTTTTCGTTGATCTCCGATTGACCGCACCTTCTACGCTCCGCTCGAATCCAATCTCAGAATAGAACTGCAATCTCCAATGTGTCTCCCACCAATGAATGTCTGTGATCTCCTATTTGAAATCTTCCAGCAAAAAAAAAAATACTTTCAGACGATATTGATGACGCTTGAATGTTCAACACATCTCGGGTCATCTTTGCTAGTGTCGGAGATGTATTCTAATTATGCCTCTAGTATTTCATCAAGTCTTCATGTCTTTCATCATTTACAATTAATTCGTACGATACAACACTCTGCAATACATAAACATCAAATTTGCTAACTTATGAAGAAGTTGAACCACTAAATCTAAGGCCTTGAATACTAGCAGCAGAAACTACATATTTTTTGTAAGGTTGTAGCGAAGTAGTAGAAGATGGTACAAAAGTCGGTTGATTATTTGCACTTTGTTGTTGGTAATACATATATACTTGTTTGCATTCAGTGTGTATGCTAGACGTAACTTCTCCTTTAGTTGGTTTGTGAGTTGGTTCTTCAGTTGGGTTTGTTGGAAATACTTCTATACAATCATAAATCGTTTCTACAAGTGTTTTGCAACCGTCTACTTTAATAGTCGGATTTAATATAGTACCAATAATATAAATAGTGGGAATAGGAAAAAGTATTTTTTTAATTTTATAAACATTTTTAATAGATGGAGCGTAAGATGGTTTTTCCATATATTCATTAAGTAACAAAAATATTAGAGCTATCAAAAATAACATATTTGAAATAGTAGGATAATAAATACCAAAAAATTCTTTAGTAGCTTGAAAAAATTTCTCTAGAAATCCATTAAGTTCTGGAAAAATTCCCAATCATTATCTACAAGCATATCCCTTGAATTTTTATTATGGGCGTTAAATAATAAAGTTATATGTTGTCTACAATCGTAAGCAATAAGTAGTTGCTCATACAGAGAATCCCACCTAGTCGAAACTTTTTCTGAAATTTTTCAATAAGGTAATTCACAATCATGACAAAAAAAATTATACTCTTTGCGTCTTTGTATTTTATTACCTTTAAAAATAAAATTTATAGAAAATTGTATTTTATCAAGATTGCTTTCAAAAAATTTTAGGCCATCATTTACAACTAAGTTATAAATATGGCACACACATCTTATATGAAAATGATTAGGAAAATATGGAGTTAATCGAACTTTTAAAAGTCTTATAGCATAATCATTAGAAGTGGCATTATCTAATTTAATAATCATAATTTTATCAATTATTCTATAATAATCACAAATTTCATTAATATTTTGTATAATAAAACTTCCAGTGTGTCTATCATCAACATATCTATATGCTAAAATACGTTTTTGCATTGATCAATTTTGATCTATCCAACGACATGTTACCGTTAAATAATCATTACCGTTAGTACTACGACCTATGTCAGAAGTGATAGCCAATTTGCCATTAAAATGATACATGCATAACGTAAATATTGTTGATATTCACTTGCAAATTTAAAACAACTCTTCTAACCATTGATCTAGAAAAACCATTAAAAGCATGTTATATGTTTCTCGAATGTAATGAATAAAACCAAGAGTGGAAGGAAATGAAAAGGGCAAACCCTCCACCGCAACTAATTTTGCCATATTTTCCCTATCTTTGTTTTTATCATATTTAGGACCAAAAATTCCCCCGTCGTCGGGTTAATTTGACCCTGTACTTGATCGGGAACACTATGTGAACCTTGTCCCGACTCATATGGTTTGACACACCCGATTTTTAGCCTAGTATTGATTCCATCTAGTTGTGTGATCGCCTTGTACATGTCTCAATAAACCTCCCGTCCCACCTTGACATTTTCCGATTTTAAATTTTTAAATATTTTTACAAATTTTACATCTAGCTAGTTGATTCTCTTGGTCCCTATCAAAAAAATCTCATGCCGCTAATTTTAATTGTTGTTGTGTGGGGCCTCGACTCATATTAGGGGGAATAGGAGGCATTCCAGTTTCAGTTTGAGGCTGAGGCTCAGTCTAAGCCTGAGGTTGAGGTGCACTAGTGAGTGTGTCATCTAAATTATCGTCTAAATTAAAGTCTGGTTCATCTACCTCATCATCTAATGGTATATCATTAAAAAAAAAAAAAAGCAATTTCATCTATATGAGTGAAATAAATGAAATCATCGGGACTAGAAATAGAATTACTAGAAAAAGTACCATTACCCTTGTTACTCCTACTAGAAGAAGCACCCTTACCCTTACCCTTAATCATACGTCCAAAGCGTTCCATTATAATTATGCAAATAAATAATTAAAGTAAATGAAATTAAGTGCGATAATTAAAATTAAATAACAATAATAATTTAAAGAAGGAAAGAAGGTACCAAACGCCGACGTAACATCGACGTGTAATCGAGATTGAAAATTGAAACTTTGCTCGATGGATGATCCTCAAGCTAGTTGTCAACTTCACTCCCAATTTTTTAACTTTGATATAAATGAATAAAAAATATATAATATTTAGTAGGCAATGTAGAATTGTAGAGAGATAAATTGAGAGATTAGAGATATGGTAGAAAGATTTGTGAGAAAAATGAAGAGGAAAATTAGGTATTTATAGTTGAGAAATAGGGTTAAAGTGTAAATATATTAACTTAGGGGTTAAAAATAAATATTAAGGGGGTAGGGGGTTTATGGGGTGGGCACCAAAAATGGTCGTTATAGTCGTTGCACAATGGCCAAAACCAAAATTTGGCCGTTGTTCCAACGGTTATTTTTGCAATGGGGGAGGGGGGCTGGCGGGTCGGGATGGGGCGGGGCGGGGCGGGATCGGGACGATCCCAGGCCCTTTCCCGAGTTTGAACCACGACATCGACAATTTTTTTTATCGGAAAGCGGGGAGAGTAGTGTGACGGGTCGGGTCGGGATCGGACCGACTCGGCGCACTGGACAACCCTAGTAAAAAGGAAAGCAGAGTTGCTAGGAGTGACAAGACAATTGGGTAATACAATATATAATTGGGTATTATGACAGAGAAGTACCTGTATATAGTTGACACGTTATTGTAGTAGGTAATGGAATTATTATTCGAGGATATTTAAAATTCAGTTCGTGTATTTTAATATCCAGGTCTATAATGGGCACACCCGGAGAGTATACCTATCAGTTGGCTAGACTTTAAAACATCAATTCAGTTGGCTAGACTTTAAAACATCAATTACAGCTAATTTTTCAGGTCTTGGTATTTTATAAGGTGCACGGACATAAGAAGTCATCCGGTGAAAATATTGACAACTGGATGACGACATAAAATCGAAATACATATTGTCAAAATATGTATTGTATATTAGATATACATTTATCAAACACTTTCGTATATACACTTTTCATACGATTTATATACTCATTATATACATATTTTTGTATTATTTATGTATAATGTATTCACGTAATTATACACATTATACATGTTTTGAAAATATTTTTTAAAGGAACACAATCCACTTGCTTTCTGGAAATAAATGAAAACATCGTTCCAATTGGATGGTGTTTGCTAAAAACGCAGATCCGGTCAGATCCTGAAGCAAAGTTTTGTGTGTTATGAGACAGACATCGTTCCTGAAGGAAATTGATTCTGTGATCTTTCATTGATTGACAATAGTCAGTTTTATACATAATTACAAACGTAATCTTAGGCTATAATTACGCTAACTAATTATACCTAATATATACAAATTATTACTTGCTAAATAATATACATATTCTATCACACCCCCGCAGTCGAAGCGGGAGATTATCGTACGCTGAGACTGTCCCTGAAACCTTGAAATAATACCAAAGGAAGTCCTTTTGTGAAAATATCGGCAATCTGATAACGCTATGGGACATGTAGGACGCGTACTTGTCCACGAGCAACCTTATGGCGAACAAAATTAATATCCATCTAGATATGTTTAGTGCATTGATGCTGAACCGGATTTCCCGAAAGGTATATCGCACTAACATTATCACAATAAACCAATGTAGCCTTATGAATAGGACAATGTAGTTCCAGAAGAAGATTGTGTAACCAACATGATTAAGAGACCACATTGAAAACACCCTGGTATTCGGCTTCAGCGCTGGAACGAGATAGTGTGGTCTGGCGTTTTGAGGAACAAGAAAGCAAGTTATCACTGAGGAACACACAATAACCAGGAGTAGACCTCCTGGTATCTGGACACCCACCCCAATCTGCATATGTATAAGAAATTAGAGTGGTTATCGAAGATTTATAAAGATGTAGGCCATGATGAAGAGTACCCTGAATATAGCGCAGGATGCGCCTGAGAGCTTGCATATGTTCATCCATCGGATTATGCATAAATAAGCAGATTTGATGTACTGCATAAGAAATGTCGGGTCTCGTGAATGTTAGATACTGTAAGGCTTCTGCAAGGCTGCGGTAATGAGAAGGATCCTCATAAGGAGTGATGGATATAGCACTAAGTTTCGATTTAGTGTCAACCGGAGTGGATAAGACTTACAAGACGACATGCCAACACGTTCAATAATTTCTTCTGCATACTTTTTCTGAGACAAGAATAGACCAATTGCATGACGGTGACGGCTATATCCAAGAAGTAACTCAGTGGACCCAAGTCTTTCATAACAAATTCTAAGCTGAGAAGTGTCATGATAGACTTGCGAAGAGTATCAGAAGAAGCAGTTAAGATGATATCATCCACATACAAAGAATATAAGCCATATCAGTACCTTTCCGGTAGATGAAGAGAGAGTTGTCAGAGTTGTTGTAAGAGAACTCAATAGAAGAAACATATTTGGCAAATTGTTTGTACCATGCTCTAGGAGCCTTCTTGAGCCCATACAAAGATTTCTTCAAAAGACAGACATGATTAGGATGATCTGGATTCTTAAAATCCAAGGGTTGATGCATGTACATTGTTTCTTTGAGTTCACCATGCAAAAATACATTTTTAACATCCAACTGATGAATATGCCAAGCCTTAGAGAGAGCAAGGTTGAGCACTGTGCGAATAGTTGCCGGTTTGACCACTGGGCTAAAAGTTTCTCCACAATCAATGCCAACCTGTTGACTTGCACCATCACCTACAAGATGAGTTTTATGCCTCTCAAAAGAATCGTCAGATTTTTCTTTATATCGAATATCCACATAGACCGAATAACATTAACATCAGACGGACGAGGCACCAAATCCCATATATTATTTTTAATGAGAGCATTATATTCATCATCCATAGTCATTTTCCAATTCGGGTCTTTGGGTGCAGACACTTGGTTACAAGGTAAAGGTGATTTTTGACATGAGTGAGAAGGCCATGATGATATTTGTTATTGGGTTTAAAAATACCATGTTGGCTCCTAGTAATGGGCTTAAGGTCTGAACTCGAAGTGGGCTGAAAAATGGGAGGGAGAGATGGATGTTGTGTTTGGTATGTGTTTGGGCCAAGAGATGAATGGCCCAAGGTGGGAGAGACAAAGGAAGAAGAGGATGGCTATGGGCTTGGTGGTGATGATTGGGCCGGCTAAGAAGAAAGGGAAGTTTGGCCTAGGGTTTGCGAAAACGGGCTGGGGAAGTGGGCTTCCTAGTGAGTTGGGTAGTGGAGGGGCGGGCTTTGAAGGAGAAAGAGATGGGATGTCCACAATTTGGGCTAGGGAGGTAGTGGTGATTAATTGGGTCGGCTCATTTGATTGAGAGGTGGATTGATTTTGAAGGTGGTTGATCATGTAAGGTGATAAACCTTCATTTAGGAAATCATATGTGGAAGAAGTAGGAGTATGCAGCTTTGCAAAAGGGAATTGAGTTTCATCAAATAATACGTTGTGACTAATGATAATTTTATTGGAGGATAAATCATAGCATTTGTAACCACGATGATTTGATGGGTAACCCAAACAGACACAAGTGGTTGAACAAAGTTGAAGCTTATTTATCGTAGTGGACGGAAAGAAAGGATAACATAAGCAACCAAAGACTCGTAAGTAGGAGTACGATAGGTCTTTTTAGTACGAGAATTTTTAGGGGAGATTGATAGGCGGGTGTTTTACTTGGTAAGATGTTAAGAAGATATGTTGTCATTTGTAATGCACGGTGCCAAAATGAAGGAGGAAGTGAAGCATGGACTAACAATGTGCGAATGATATTGTTAATAGAACGGATTTTTCTTTCGGCTTTTGTATTTTGGGATGAAGTATGAGGATAAGAAAATCGAAAAGAAATTCCATTAGCTTCACAAAAACTCAATAGTGGACCATTATCATACTATTTACCATTGTCACATTGGATATTTTTAATTTCCCGTTCGAATTGTGTTTTAATGTAGGCTCTAAAAGTAAGAAAAGTTGGATAAACTTGAGATTTTTTGGAAATGGGAAAAGTCCATAAAATTTTGAATAATCATCCAAATAGAGCACATAATATTTTTGACCGAAGAACTCAAAACATGAGATGTCCACAAATCACTATGTAAAATATCAAATGGCATAAAAGTAGAGTTGTGAGAATCAACAAACGGCAATTTAACATGTTTACCAAGATGACAAAAATGAAAGTTTCTAGTTTCATTACATTCAATCAAATTATTTCGCCTAAGGGAATCTAAAACAGAGCTCCCGGATGACCCAGACGGTCATGCCAAAGAGAAGGTGATAAAGCTGCAAAAATTGATGGAGATAAGGCTAGATTTTTTGTAGTGGTGGTAATGGGATTCACCCCAACTATCACATCTCATTAGTGTCATCTCCGTATGAAAATCCTTCACAGAAAACCCAAACGGATCAAATTCAACAGAAACTTGGTTATCGTAGTAAATTTTCTAACAGAAACTAAGTTTTCAATCAAGTTGGGGGCATGGAGAACATTTTTAACACTAATTGAGGGTGTGGGGATGATAAATGAGCACTACCAAAACCACGAATAGGAATAGAATGGCCATTTCCGACAATTATACCATGATTATTGCTCAAATTAAAATAGGACGAGAGATTACCTTGCGAGGATGTTGTTGACACCCAATTTTGTCCCATCTTTTATGATTTTTATTCGTAATTTTTAATATTTTGACGCTTTTAAAATAATTTAAAATAGAGGCATATATGTGTGTATCTTCGTATTATTATTATTATTCGCATATTTTATATCATTTGCATTTTTATATAATAATCATAAGTTATCCGAAAATTCTATGTTATTTTATTCTCGCAAAATTGCACCGCATTTCCCTTTTATTAAGCATTAAACATTTCGCAAATATTATATTTTTATTATTATCACATTGGTATGTTATTTTAAATAATTCACATCTTTTACAAAAAATATATTTTAATGTTAAACTCCTTTTTATTTTAACCAACTCCCCATTTTTCATTTTTTCAACCCAATACAATTTCTACCCAACCTAAACTAAAACCCATTTTTTTCGTCCAAGCCCAATCCCCAAATTAAATTCCCACCAGCCCAATACTCACTAACCCATTCGGCCCAACCCCCAAAACCCCTTCTCTCATTTTAACCCAACCAAAACCGAAGCCCAACTCCCCTTTTCTTATTGGCCCAACGCCCAAAGCCAAACTCCCCAATTAAATACCCATTTTCCTTAAACCAATTCCCATTCCCTTATAACCCCAACCCAACACACCAATAACCCAAACCCAATTAAAACCCCCAAAATCAAACCCAAACCGGCCCAACAACAAAAAAACCCCGACCCATGCCCCCTTTCCCCTTTTTAAACCAAAATAAAACAAAAAAAAAACCCCAAAAAATCTCAAACCCCCCCCAAATCAAAAAACCCTTCACCGCCGCCGCCCCCATACCCCCCCCCCCATCCGACCGGTCACCTCGCCCCCGCCACCACCCACTCCCCGCCACCAACCCCGACACCACCACACCCCTCCCGTCACTTCGACCCACGCCCTACCCCCAAAATCCGCTTCCAAAATTCGAAATCTTTACCTTTAATTCGAATTTCAAACTCGTTCTTGGGGGAAATCCACCTATAAATACCCCATGATTGTTCTTCATTTAGGAGGGGATTTTCGGAGAGAAAAAATAGATTTTTGGAGGATTTTCGGAAGATTATTCCATATATACATAAATATTTTGTTGTGTTCTTGATTTTAAAGCATTTGGCTTCTTTGTTGTTCAAGAATCAAGTCCGAAAAGGTTTGTCATCCCCTTTGATTCTCGATTTTCTTCACTCGATTTCGGGTCGGATCGACCCGACTCGGTCGACCCTGTATGGGTAACATTTTCGTAATTCTTGCATTTCATTTTATGTATGTTGGTTATCCGAATTTGGTGTTAAAATTTGATTTGGATCACCGATTTCGGGTCGGGTCACATTTTTTGGCCGGGCTCGACGACCGATTTGAATTTCCAAATTTCTTGACTCGGGTCGGATATTTTAAATCGCTCACCGCTCGTTTCTTTGGCACCTTTGTTTTCTTGTTTTGTTAATGTCGCATTAAGGCCGACGAAATTGAATTCGAGGCCGCGCTTTTCTTTCGTTTCGCTTCTCTCGTGTTTTTTTTAGTTTAATCGTTTTAGACATCCGTGCAACGGATATATTATTGTTTTATTAAGTTTACTGTTTTAGATTTCTTGCGACGGATATCATTGTTTTACTTGTTTTGAATAAATACCGCGTCTGTCGTTTCGGCGCTGTTTTTTTTATCGTTTCGCTTGCTCCCGTTTGATTCTTGTTTTTTACTTGTTTTATCATTCATTTTTACCGTTTTAAATCGAACACCGCATTTTTCAAACATTGCTTTCTATTTCGCTCACGCATTTCGATTCAAATTACCGTTCTACCGTTTTTTTTTTTTAAACTAAACACCGCGTCATTTTCGGAAATCGTTTTTATTTAAGCTCGCCTTTTTTCTCAAGCTATCGCTATCGCTATCGCTATCTAACGCCGCTGTTTCGTTTCGTTCCGATTTAATTTGCTGATTTGAACACGATACTACACTGCCAATGAAAAATATCCGTCGATTTTGAGGCCTCCATAGTTGTAAAGACGGAAATGTAACTTCGGGCAATGATGAAGACTTAAACCTTTTATTTCATCCGAGATCAACATGTTTAGTAGGCGAGGTGAATTATATATTCGCACCACGATGTGATTATAGTGATCTTTTCTATTTCACCCGAGAGACCAACACGTTTAGTAGGCGAGGCAATCAAAATAAACCACATTAGTCATATGTTTGCGACCACGGCGTGATTGGAATGTTCTTTTCAAAATTTAAGTTCGAGCCCTCCGTGATCAAAACATTCACCGTTTTGAATACGGATATGAAGTTATTTGTATTTAACTGTTTCTAACCGTTTGTTCTTGACGAAATTTTGCGGGGATTAAAGTAAATAAAGGCGATTATTCCTCGGTGTTTATTTATTTTATTTCTTTCTTTAATTCACTTTTATCCCGCTTTGTATTGTAATATTATTTATCGCACTTATGTAACTATTGAAATGCTTAGAATAGGCAAACTTAGGATTAATTCATAGGATAGTTTAAGATTTGAAACCCGTCGCTAGCTTATTTATTTGTAGGCTCGGTTAAATTCAAACTTAGAAATCCTTCGCTAGTTTATTTATTTTAGGCTCGTCACGCGTATTCAAGATTTTCAAAACAACTTTTGTCATCTTTTATTTGCTTTATTAAATCATACCGAATAAGTTTATCTTTTGTCAATTTACAATTCATTGATTCCCCAAATTTTACTTCTTTGGCATTATAAATAATTTGTTTTACTATCAATTGTCAAATACATATTTTTTCAACTCTACATGTATTTCTCTTTAAATACCATACAAATGCATATTTAAAAAATCTCTACATGTATCTTTCTTTTTAAAATGCATCATTTACTAATTATTTGCAAACATCTTTAAATCATTATACTTGTAAAAACATATATTTTTCTAGTAATAATTAACTTGTTTGACCGGATAACCGCAAGTTAGCGGATCTTAAAGGATGCCTAACCCCTTCCCTTTAGGATAATAAAGAACCCTTACCTAGAATCTCAAATAGTTTCATGACCTTAAAATTGGAGTTTACATTGCAGCATTTAGTTAATATTTAGGTGTCCTAATTCACCGTAAAAAATAATTAGGTGGCGACTCCTCAACCCATCATACCCAGGAATCACCTGGAATAAGTTCGTGCTCCGCTTTTGACCTCGGAGCCAGGTCAAAATAGGGCGCGACAGAATGGCGACTCCGCTGGGGATTTTTCAGGTTCCTAACCATAGCAAATTCAGGTTAATTATAATTGTGCTTTACTTTCTCTCTTTGTTTGATGTAATGCTTTGATTTGTTTCCTTTATGAAATTTTTTGCATGCATAACTGCTTTAATTTCTATGTTTTTTACTGCTTATCTTAAATTGGCATTTCGCTCATATTTCTTCCACTCTAGAAAATTGACACTATCACACACTACACGCGAGGTGTGTTTTGCGCACCCGCAAATTTCTTTCAATCTACCAAATTTTAGGAGAGTTGGCGTATGCGCGGAGTGACCGGACCATCCGGTGGCCGCGTAGCCTTCTCACTCGAGTAGTCCGCTCGGGAACCTTGTGTCTAGTCAGCCAAATCTTAGAAAATATAAGATAGAGCTATACCACCCTTTATTTTAAGTCATGCATGCATACACCTTAGGTGGGTCGATCCTTGGTGTCGACTCCACAATTAAGAAAACCGCCAAAGATGCCTACGGGTCTCACAACCCAACGACCAATCATCATATTATGTGTAGCGTGATAAGGATAGACTAATCCAAGACTAATCATGACATGCTGAAATTGGAAAATGTACATTCATTTTGTCTCATTTCCGACAAAGCATTGCAGTTTAGCAGCTTGGATCAAATCTGTCGTAATCCCGCATATCTGGCGTTTAGGCCCACCTCCGGATAAGGGAGGCCCCATGCATATTAGGATGCGCATTTAATTGCCTTACAATCATTTTGTTGTTTTTTCTGCTTTTTCACTATGTGCATATTATTTAAAGCAATAATTACTCGCCTTATACTAACTCTGTTTTCTTCATTTTTTTTTAGAAGGTTTATTTTGTCTAGATTATTTTCCCAAAGGTTGATTTGCGTTGACTAAAACTGGCAGACCATCCCTACTTCACGAGGTCAAAGGCCCAATCCTTCAACAAAATGACTGATTCAGATGCATCCAAACAGACTGACCTAGAACTTATCACTCTTTCCAGAGATGAACCAGAAGCTTCGGAAAATAGAAATGCTACCGTCCAAGAAAAATACATCGCCCAACTGTTACAACAGATGGCAGCCATGCAGACTGAGATAGAGCGGCTCCAAAATCTCACCAACCTGTCCCTTAGCGCCAATACCCCACACCCTGAACAAGGGACGGATGCAACTGCACCACAAATTTTTTCATCTCCTGAACCGCCATTTCCCCAAAACCTCCCCGAAAATTCGCCACTAAACAAAACCGATCCACAACACACTAATCCGCAAGCTAGTCCACAACAAAGCCCGCTACAAAATGACCCTGCAACTCCACATACCCAAATTAATCCACTCATCCAAAACACTTCTTCCGCGCAAAATCACCAGGCAGCCCAACACATATTGATGGCACACGTCGCTGATCCCAACGAGCAGCATGTGCCACCGGTATATGCCACGGAAGCTCAACCTTTCACCACCACAGTACCAAACATGGCTCTTCAGGAAATCAGCCAGTGTGAAGAAATGGACAGGCGGGTAATGATCAGAACCGATGAAAGTGTGGCGAGAGAGATTTACAGCCTAAAAGAGGCGTTCAAAAATATCCAAACCAGCAAGGGACATGAAGGACTTGAGTATGAAGATCTGTGTATGCATCCCGACATTGAATTGCCTGTAGGATATAAGGTGCCAAAATTTGGTTTGTTTGATGGGAAAGGAAATCCTCACGCTCATTTAAGATCATATTGTGACAAACTGATTGGGGTAGGTAAACACCAGGCCATCATAATGAAGTTGTTCACAAGGAGTTTGACAGGAGAAGCACTCGACTGGTACACAAGTCAGGACCCGCAAAAATGGCGTAATTGGGGCACGATGGCACAAGATTTCGTGGACAGATTTAAATTCAACACTGACATAGTCTTGGACAGATTTTATCTGATGAAGTTGGAAAAGAAGTCCACAGAGACCTTCAGAGAATACGCCATGAAGTGGAGGGCAGAAGCAGCGAAAGTTCAACCCCCGATAGAAGAAAGTGAGATGGCCACTCTCTTCGTACAATCTTTGAAAGATGCAACATACTATGAGAGAATGATAAGCGTCGTAGGACGAAGTTTCTCTGAAGCTATAAGGATGGGAGATTTCATAGAAGAGGGAATCGAACAGGGAAGAATTACAAACTTTGTAGCATTGCAAGCAACAAGTGAGACAATCCAGTCGGACTCATTTGAGGGAGCAGTAAAGAGGAAGAGAGACGGAGTGTCCTCTGTGGTGACAGTTCAGAAACATAGGCCAAATCAAATGTCAACCTACCAAAAGCCATCACCCCAGCCTCCCTACTACAATCAAAACAACCAAAGTCCTCAACCTTTCCTATTATTACCCATACGCCCAAAGCCCTCAACCTTACTATCAATACCCACCGGTCCCTACCCCGTCTACCATACCCATCCAATATATAGCCTCGCCTCAAGCGCCCGTCTATCGAATCCCCCACAATATCGGCCCCGCATACTTACCTCGTCCACAAGTCCATACACCAAATGCACCCGGACCCCCGCGCAAAATACGAAAGAAAGCCACCAAAACCTATACACCTTTAGCCGAACCTCGAGCCCAGTTATATGAAAGACTGAAAATCGCAGGAATACTCCAACCCATCCCAGGGCATATCCCCAATCCTATTCCCAGATCGTATGATAAAACTAAGCACTGTGCGTACCACTCGGGGATCACCGGACATGACACTGGAGTTTGCTTTGCCCTCAAAGACAAAATCGAGGCATTGATCAAAGAAGGAGTTATCCGACTGAAAGGACCTTCCTCTAATGTAAATGATAACCCTTTGCCAGATCATGACAATACCAATGTGAACATGATTACTGTTGATGAAGAACACAACTTGGAAGGGACCATTGTGCCAATCCAGATAGAGGAAAAGGTTGAATCATCGGCCTTTGTCACCCCTATGATTACAGTCCAAGTGAGGGCACCGTTTGGAGTAGAAGTGTTTCCTCCAAAGTCGCAGGTCATGGCATCATCTTTTCTTGGAAAAGTCTTATCAACCAATCTCCGAAGGAAGGGAGACGCTTCTTTACCAAAGTCTGTTCCACTTCTGGGTCAGTCATTCGTCAAAACATGCGCCACTCAGGAATCAAAGGAGGACAATGCAGCCAACCTCGCGAAGGGATTCAAAAGATTTTTCATGAATGAAGAAGAAGCAAAATGCAACGTGATTCTCAATGATCACGCTAGAAGCTCAACCGGTTGGGATGCGGAAGCGAGGAGATGTTTCGGGAAAATTGGACATGTAGCCTGGCCTTGTTTCTCCCAGAAACTAGTTAACTGCATTAATATTTAATGAAACAATGCGATTCAGATTGAGGCCTGAATCACATATATGCATTTAATGTGTTTTGCCTCAACCTTTTGAAAGCTTAAAATGACAAATCTGCATTGCTTTTGCTATTTTAAAATATGTTTTGTTCAATAATTTTCTTTTCTTTTTTCATCATGCAAACTAATAAATCATGTCGATAATATGTGACATATAATGAAACAAGCAAACAAGGTCCCAAACAACAAGCAAGGCTTCGACGAATATAAGGAAGACTCACAACCGGAAGAACTGGGGCATTTTTTTGGAATAAGTCAAAGCCAGATTTGGATGAAACACCAGGATGGTTGATAAGTTACAAGCATCGGCACGGACGTTTGCCATTTGTACTCTTGGGCTACCACGCTACGACCATGACTTCTACTGGGAATTTCCCTATCGTTCGAAGCCAAATCATGTACGAAGAGACTGATTGATGAAAGCAGATGGACGCAATCGTCCGGGGCAACCTTATCAGAATAGAATGGCTGATGCAGTTGAAGAGATACCATATCTAAGATTAGTTATTCTCTATATAATACTTTTTCTATGTTGTAAAAGTTGCGCTCCCTGGCGGGATACGCAAAGAACCCATGTCGGGTTCCGTTTCCTAGATTGCAAATTTCCCCAAAAACATAATTTTTTTGTAACATGAACTACGTCATGACCTGATTCCCTCGGCGGGATACGTAGGCGGCCACATCGGCCTCGGTCCCACTTTTAGAAAAACCCTTGCAATCTCCTTTACTTGTAATGAACTACGTCACGACCTGATTCCCTCATGGGGATACGTAGGCGGCCTAAATCGGCTTCGGTCCCACCATTAGGAAATCTTTTTTTTCACTTTATCTCACATATGACAAAATGCACCCATCCGATCACCCCGATAGGACAGCAAGCAACCCACACAAGACTCGGCTGGTCCAAATTGAAAGTTCAGCATCCTCACATGTAAAAAACTGGGGCATTTTTTTTAAGATATCACCGCAAGAGGACGCCAATAAACATGGAAAAGCATCGGCAAACTAAGTCTTCAGCCTAAGAGGATTTTGGATAAGACGTTTGCTGTTTCACCGCATGTCACTGCTCGACAGATATTTACATATATGCATACTTTCTTATAAGCACTTTATTTTTAACAAATATTTTCCATTAGAGTTCGACAGAATTTTTTACATATATGCCTACTTTCTTATACGCAATTTATTTTCACCAAATATTTTCATTAGAGTTTGACAAGATATTTTACATATATGCATACTTTCTTATAAGCAAATCATTTTTCAACAAATATTTTTTCATTAGAGTTCGACAAGAACTTTTTAATGATAAGCATACTTTCTTATAAACAACTTATTTTCAACAAATGTTTTCATTAACGGTTAGCCAAGACTGGGAACCGACAGAGCTACAGTCCGAATCAAGCAGGACATGCACCATCAAGAGCCAAAGCTACAAAGTCAACGCGAATCAACCACCCCTCCCCAAACTCACAAATTTTCTTTGAGTACAGGTTCTTCAGGTTAAAAAAGCAGGGAAGCCACATCACTTATGATCAATTCCCCAAAGAATTTCGGCACCACAACTCACTACAAGGATTACGTTTTTGTTTTGCATTTATACGAAGGCATCATTTGACCTACAGGGTCCCGACTATTATGTCTCGCGCAAAAGATGTTATTTCAAATCACAAGGAACGACAACTCGGCAAACCCGACGGCAAAGACGTCGCGTCACATTATCGCCCGTGCTAGGACGACCTTTCTATTCACAAATCCACATGAGTTTGGATCGGCGAAGACACAAAGAACCGAAGTGGAACCATCTCATTACAAAAGAACCGACGCAAGAACGTCACTCGCATCAAACGACGACAAGGATGTCGCGTCATATTTTCGTCCGGATGACATTTTCAATTTACGGTCCACAGGAGTTTGAATCAACAGAGGATTCAGCACAACGTGGAACCCTATTACAGCAAACTGACGGCAAGGACGTCACTTGCATCTCTTACAACAGGACAACATTACAATAACGTCATCAACGTTATGGCAAAGACGACTATTATCTTTTACAAGATCTCAACGACGTCAACAACACTACAATGACGTCTTCAAACGCAAAGAACTATCTTTTACGGCAATGCAAAGAACTATCTTCTACGGCAACGCAAAGCAACTATCTTTTAATCGCATCTTAACGACGTCAACGACAACGACGTCTTGATAATTTGACTATCTTTTACCGCATCTCAACGACGTCAACGACAACGACGTCTTCAATAATTCGACTATCTTTTACCGCATCTCAACGACGTCAACGACAACGACGTCTTCAGCAATTCAACTATCTTTTACCGCATCTCAACGACGTCTTTAGCAATTCAACTATCTTTTACCGCATTTCAACAAACGTCAACAACAACGACGTATTCAAAGACAATTATCTTCTACAAGAAGACAACATTACAATAACGTCCTCGACGTCGCCATGACAAAGACAACAATCATCTTCTACAAAGAAAACAACATTACAATAACGTCATCGACGTTATGGCAAAGACGATAATTATCTTCTACAAAGAAAAACAACATTACAATAACGTCATCGACGTTATGGCAAAAGACGACAATTATCTTCTACAAAGAAAAACAACATTACAACAACGTCATTAACGTTACTGCGCAAAGACATCAACTATCTTCAACGATTACAATGACGTCTTCAATTCAACGATCGCCTATCTTTTACAAGATTACAACAACGTCAATGACGTTCACAAAGACAACAAATATCTTTTACAAAGCATTACAACGACGTCAACAACATTACAATGACGTCTTCAACGCATCGACTATCTTTTACAAGACATTACAACAACGTCATTGACGTTACTGCAGCACAACAAATATCTCCTACAGCATTACAACGACGTCAACAGCATTACAATGACGTCTTCAACGTAGCAGCTATCTTTTACAGCATTACAACAACGTCATCGACGTTACTTTGCAAAGACAACAAATATCTTTTACAAGACTACAACAACGTCAACATCATTACAATGACGTATTCAACGCAAAGACTATCTTTTACAAACAACACATTACAACAACGTCATTGACGTTACGGCAGCACGACAACTATTCTTTACAACAACAACAACATCAGCAAAGTCTATGCAACGACGACATCATCAACGTCTATACAACGACGACATCATCAACGTCTATACAACAACGACGTCAACAACATTACAACGACGTCTTCAACACAACACGTCGATCCAACGACGTCATTTCAGCGCCCACCTTATAATGAGGGTATTTTAACTTCGATCGGTACCCACCTTATAATGAGGGTATTTTAATTTCAATAAAGCGCCCACCTCCTAATGCGGGTATTTCCAAGTTATTTTCTCTACAATTTTCCTCAACAGTTATACACTAATTTTATCTTAAGCTTTAGTTTGCAGGAGTTTTTAATTTGCAGGAACTTCATCACAACGTGGAGCTATCTCTTACGGCGAACCGAGGCAATTTGGTCAACGACCTACTTCGAACGTCGATCCGCTCTTTCCCATTAGTTTCTCGCATCTGCGACCAGTGTCATCCTAAGTCGACACTGGGGCATTGTTGCTTGAATGTGCACCATCTTTTTGCAACTTCACTTCCCCCCGGGGATTCTATTTCTTACCATGCGAGTCCCTCGATGATCGGGACAAAATTGGCTACTCGGTCAACTTCTTTGGCCGAAAACTCTTTCATCGTCTCCGTCCAAAGAGGGGCATCTGTTGACACCCAATTTTGTCCCATCTTTTATGATTTTTATTCGTAATTTTTAATATTTTGACGCTTTTAAAATAATTTAAAATAGAGGCATATATGTGTGTATCTTCGTATTATTATTATTATTCGCATATTTTATATCATTTGCATTTTTATATAATAATCATAAGTTATCCGAAAATTCTATGTTATTTTATTCTCGCAAAATTGCACCGCATTTCCCTTTTATTAAGCATTAAACATTTCGCAAATATTATATTTTTATTATTATCACATTGGTATGTTATTTTAAATAATTCACATCTTTTACAAAAAATATATTTTAATGTTAAACTCCTTTTTATTTTAACCAACTCCCCATTTTTCATTTTTTCAACCCAATACAATTTCTACCCAACCTAAACTAAAACCCATTTTTTTCGTCCAAGCCCAATCCCCAAATTAAATTCCCACCACCCAATACTCACTAACCCATTCGGCCCAACCCCAAAACCCCTTCTCTCATTTTAACCCAACCAAAACCGAAGCCCAACTCCCTTTTCTTATTGGCCCAACGCCCAAAGCCAAACTCCCCAATTAAATACCCATTTCCCTTAAACCAATTCCCATTCCCTTATAACCCCAACCCAACACAGCCCAATAACCCAAACCCAATTAAAACCCCCAGCCCAAACCCAAACCGGCCCAACAAAAAAAAACCGACCCATGCCCCCTTTCCCCTTTTTAAACCAAAATAAAACAAAAAAAAAACCCCAAAAAATCTCAAACCCCCCCCCCCCCAAATCAAAAAACCCTTCAGCCGCCGCTGCCCCCATACCCCCCATCCGACCGGTCACCTCGCCCCCTGCCACCACCCACTCCCTGCCACCAACCCTGACACCACCACACCCCTCCCGTCACTTCGACCCACGCCCCTACCCCCTAAAATCCGCTTCCAAAATTCAGAAATCTTTACCTTTAATTCGAATTTCAAACTCGTTCTTGGGGGGGGAAATCCACCTATAAATACCCCATGATTGTTCTTCATTTAGGAGGGGATTTTCGGGAGAGAAAAAATAGATTTTTGGAGGATTTTCGGAAGATTATTCCATATATACATAAATATTTTGTTGTGTTCTTGATTTTAAAGCATTTGGCTTCTTTGTTGTTCAAGAATCAAGTCCGAAAAGGTTTGTCATCCCCTTTGATTCTCTGATTTTCTTCACTGATTTCGGGTCGGATCGACCGACCGGTCGACCTTGTTCGGTAACATTTTCTTAAATTCTTGCATTTCATTTTATGTATGTTGGTTATCTGAATTTGGTGTTAAAATTTGATTTTGATCACCGATTTCGGTCGGGTCACTGACCCGGGTCGGGGCGACCCGATTTGAATTTCCAAATTTCTTGACTCGGGTCGGATATTTTAAACTGCTCACTGCTCGTTTCTTTGGCACTCGTTTTTTGTTTTGTTAATGTCGCATTAAGGTGACGAAATTGAATTCGAGGCCGCGCTTTTCTTTCGTTTCGCTTCTCTGTTTTTTTTTTAGTTTAACTGTTTTAGACATCCGTGCAACGGATATATTATTGTTTTATTAAGTTTACTGTTTTAGATTTCTTGCGACGGATATCATTGTTTTACTTGTTTTGAATAAATACCGCGTCTGTTCGGCGTTTGTTTTTGTTTTCGCTTTTGCTCCCGTTTCAGATTCTTCGTTTTATGTTTTATCATTCATTTTTACTTTTACTGTTTTAAACCGAACACCGCATTTTTCAAACATTGCTTTCTATTTCGGTTCACTGTTTCGGCATTCAAATTACCGTTCTACTCGTTTTACTTTTTTAAACTAAACACCGCGTCATTTTCGAAATCGTTTTTACGCCTCTGTTTTTACGCTATCATGCATCGCTACGCTACGCTCTGCTTGTTCTTTGTTTCGTTCCGATTTAATTTTGCTTGATTTGAACACGATACTACATCGGCCAATGAAAAATATCCGTCGATTTTGAGGCCTCCATAGTTGTAAAGACGGAAATGTAACTTCGGGCAATGATGAAGACTTAAACCTTTTATTTCATCCGAGATCAACATGTTTAGTAGGCGAGGTGAATTATATATTCGCAGACACGATGTGATTATAGTGATCTTTTCTATTTCACCCGAGAGACCAACACGTTTAGTAGGCGAGGCAATCAAAATAAACCACATTAGTCATATGTTTGCAACACGCGTGATTGGAATGTTCTTTTCAAAATTTAAGTTCGAGCCCTCCGTGATCAAAACATTCACCGTTTTGAATACGGATATGAAGTTATTTGTATTTAACTGTTTCTAACCGTTTGTTCTTGACATGACTTGCGGGATTAAAGTAAATAAAGGCGATTATTCCTCGGTGTTTATTTATTTTATTTCTTTCTTTAATTCAGCTTTTATCCCGCTTTGTATTGTAATATTATTTATCGCACTTATGTAACTATTGAAATGCTTAGAATAGGCAAACTTAGGATTAATTCATAGGATAGTTTAAGATTTGAAACCCGTCGCTAGCTTATTTATTTGTAGGCTCGGTTAAATTCAAACTTAGAAATCCTTCGCTAGTTTATTTATTTTAGGCTCGTCACGCGTATTCAAGATTTTCAAAACAACTTTTGTCATCTTTTATTTGCTTTATTAAATCATACCGAATAAGTTTATCTTTTGTCAATTTACAATTCATTGATTCCCCAAATTTTACTTCTTTGGCATTATAAATAATTTGTTTTACTATCAATTGTCAAATACATATTTTTTCAACTCTACATGTATTTCTCTTTAAATACCATACAAATGCATATTTAAAAAATCTCTACATGTATCTTTCTTTTTAAAATGCATCATTTACTAATTATTTGCAAACATCTTTAAATCTGTTATACTTGTAAAAACATATATTTTTCTAGTAATAATTAACCTGAGTTTGACCGGATAACCGCAAGTTAGCGGATCTTAAAGGATGCCTAACCCCTTCCCTTTAGGATAATAAAGAACCCTTACCTAGAATCTCAAATAGTTTCGCAGACCTTAAAATTGGAGTTTACATTGCAGCATTTAGTTAATATTTAGGTGTCCTAATTCACCGTAAAAAATAATTAGGTGGCGACTCCTCAACCCATCATACCCAGGAATCACCTGGAATAAGTTCGTGCTCCGCTTTTGACCTCGGAGCCAGGTCAAAATAGGGCGCGACAGATGTCATATGACATGTTGCCCCGGCGTCCATATACCACGATAGATCTGGTTGCGCAAGGCTAAAAGTGTGAAGGGTTGCTCAATGTCAGTTGGGATGGGTGCATTTGCATTGAGAGCTTGTTGAGGCCTTGGTCCAAGAAGCCCAGTTTGCTGCTGCCTGTGGGGTACATTAGGCCTGGCCCAATTGAAGGTGGGAAATGGGCAATGAGGCACAGCCTAAGGAGAACCATGTTGCCAAGTCCACGGCTGCCATGGATTGGTTTGTTTCCACGACTGCTTCTGTTGTTGGCCACCACGTCCGCCTCCGGTCCCCTGACCGAAGCCACCGCTGCGACCACATTTGCCGGAGTTCCGGCCACCACCATTATTTTTATTATTTTTTCTATTTTGTCCCTTGTTCCCACGATTATTATTGTGATTATTATTATTCCGATTTTGAGATGAATTACCTTAAGAATTATTTTGATAATTCATGTCATCATCGGACTGTTGGGAGTTTGCAACAAGGGCAGTTGAACCCGATTCACGAGCGGCTCATTGAAGGATCGTTGACTCCTCCAAGGCTAGCTTGGACCTTGCCGTCTCAAAACTAGGTAATGAGTCACATATCCAGCGTAGGCATCTGTTAGACCCGCAATTAGCTTCAACACCAAACGATGATTAGAGACCGGAGCCCCTACATTTGCTAATTGATCGGCAAATAGTTTGAGACGATTACAGTAGGCGGTGGTGGTAGGAAAATCCTCCAAATTTGTGTTGGAGAATCGATTCTCAAGATGCACAACCTTAGAATACTTATTGTCTTGAAAGACATCCACCAAACGCTTCCAAGCATTAGCGGTCGAGTCGTCAATCACCAAAATTGAGTTTAGGAGATCTTGAGAGATTGTCCCGTACACCCATTGTAGAACTGCCACATCAAGACGGTTCCAAAGGTCGGGATCGAAATCTTTGACGGCTTGAGTAGCCTTCTTTGCCTTCTCCTCCGTTGGTGGGAGGATGTGGTCAAGAACATTATGGACTCGAGCTTGAACCTTGAACAAAGCAGCCCGTGAATGGTATTGATTGGATTCATTATCTAACATGGTAGGAATGAGGGATTTCACGTTGGTAATGGCCAAAGCGGGACGAAACTTAGGTTGATCAGTCATGGTTGTGATGAGGATGGGTGGCAGATCAAAGATGAAGAGGATGAAGGAGGGAAACGGCGCTAGGTTGAGGAGAAGCGAAGAAACCTAGACAATCTGATACCATGAAGGAAATTGATTCTGTGATCTTTCATTAATTGACAATAGTCAGTTTTATACATAATTACAAACGTAATCTTAGGTTATAATTACGGCAACTAATTATACCTAATATATACAAATTATTACTGGCTAAATATATACATATTCTATCAGTTCCAACGACATTAAAAAAAACAGATACAATGAAACACATATGAAAATACAAAAAACACAAAAGAAGGGATTGTTGGAGAAGTGAAGCTCACCGGTCTAAATGGATGTTTGCGGGAAATCGCAAACCGGCCAGATTTGTAAACGAGCTATCTCACTGGTGTTAGTGGTAACGCGACGACGAGGGAGAAAAGCAAATGAGATTGGGGCAGTGGCTGGAGCATTGTGTGGGGCTCGCCGGATTTTGACGGCTTCATCGGAGAAGAGGCATCGTGAGGACTGCCTTAGAGAGATGAAGGGAGCCTTTGACTCCTTAGTGACTGATGGAAAAAAAAATCTGATGCTCTATTTTTTCATTCTTCGTGCTAAATGGGCTATAACTTCTCTTTATTTTGAGACTAGAGTATATTTCGTGTCAATAGCTTAAAAGTTGGTCATTTTGTTTTGTGGACAGACATACCATGTCCTTTTCCCATTTTATAACGAGTCTTATTGCGAGAGAATTCATTTTTAGACCATTAAAAAGTGAATTAGCTTCTATACATTTTTTTTATCTGATCTCTCTGAATGGACTAACTTCTGTACGTTCATGTTACAACAGATATGGTCAAAAAAATTCACAGAATCAGTTTATTTAAGTTAAATTCAACAATAATCAAAGTACATTAAGATCTATACCTAACTCAAATAGGAGACAACTAAATTTAGTTAAAGGATGCGCATGGCTGAAGGTAATTGTTCCAAACCTCTATAGCAAGAGACCGCGGGGTCCGGAAAAGGGCCGGACCACAAGGGTCTGTTGTACGCAGCCTTACCTTGCATTTCTGCCAGAAGCTGTTTCCACGGCTTGAACCCATAACCTCCTGATCACATGACAACAATTTTATCAGTTACTTCAAAGCTCAATTCTCATTATTTCTCTTTGCTGTGTGAATCACAGGCCTCATGGAACAAGTTCAACTTGGAAGAGTGGTAAATACTAAATGATAACACTGCCAGTTCTTTGACATGAGCAGCTGCTCTACTTTATCAAAAATCACAGAAAGAATGATGATGAGAAAAGCTCCAATGATGCCTTAATATTATCTTGCATGATCGATGCTGATGCTAATGATGCCTTATTTGATTATTCAGACTAAATCATAAATGTGGTCTAAAGAAAATATGCAAATGATGTACTAGGCTGCAACAATGATATCACAAACATCACGTTCCAAAGTTCTCAAAAGTAACCATTTCCCAAGTTCAAGATGTGACGAGCGTTGGAGCAAAATGATGTATAAGCTTGGGGCATCAATCTTAACAGCTAGGATATGATACTATGCAACCAATGCCTTTGGAACGTATTCCCTGTTTGGACTTGTTTAAATATAAGACAACAATAATGGACTATCAAAAAGAGTATTTTCAACATAAGCATCAGATTAATCTGAAAACCTCGGTTATATGCACAGAGATGGTCTAAGTTCTTCAATGCTCCAACAAAAATATGGTTTAGGAGAACAGAGGATTTGCTTCTAGGTCCTAACAAGGCTCTGCTATAGGAAAAACAAACGGCATTTACAAGCCAAGAGCATGAAGCATAATTGCATTTTGTGCATGCATGCGGTTCTCAGCTTGGGGGTATACAATGGAATTTGGTGCTTCAATCACACCATCAGTAACTTCCGCTCCTCTTTCCGCTGGCAAACAATGCATAAAGTATGCTTTTTTTCCAGCTAGTTTCATCAGTTCTTCATCCACCTGCAGAGAAATAATAAGACATAATGTCAAGCATGTTTCAGTATGGCATCAATACATGCATTAATACAGGCAAGACTTCAAGTTTATTTGATAAGTTAGGGAAGAGTTCAAGTTTGCAGAATATAAGGCAATGGATTGAGATTACATTTGCCTTTGATTCTTCATAAGTTGTCGGTCAGAATTAGAGGGTCGCTTTAAACGGACACAGGAAATATAGATATCTAAAACAAATATCTAGAACTGGCCAAAGTTACAGAACTAAATGACTGTGAAGCAAGCCCTTGCTTAATTATATGTTGTAACCTTGGTTTTTCATGTTAAAGGAACTAAGATTCTGTCTATACCCTTCCATAGTTCCATTAATATGAAAGTCTAAATCATGAACAAAGTTGATGCACAAACAGAACCTATGCAGTGAGCACCGGCCCATTAAAGTTCAAGAAAGTTTGGATAATTGCTAACATATTCAGGCAGTCTCAGTCAAAAATGTCCAGTGGTGTTTTCCACTTAACCCATCCTTTCTTATTCTTTGTTCTTCAGTTTCATATTCTTCCCCACCCACTCCAACAGTAAATGATAAACCGGTCCCTAAAAACCTGCATCCCCATGGACCAGAAAAGTTAAATTAGAAGACCACTTGGAGCAGCTCATTAAGTCCCCACAAAATATTTTCACAAACCCACAATAAAGTCACCCCTGCAACAATAGCTTGATAGCAGCCATAGCAAGACGTATTTCTAGGAAACTACTAGATTGCTGATGTAATGAGCTCTCTGGCAAGCAAATTCAGTGTTAGGTTGAAATGGATCTACTTGCACATGCTGAATAGACAATAAGAGCCATTTCTCATGCTCCTACCTGGAATCCTTGAAAGACTTGACGGCGATGTGCAGCTTCTTCCTTTAGTCCCATGCTGGCCCAGACATCTGAATAGACAACATCAGCGCCTCTAACAGCTTCCTTTGGATCATTAGTTATCTCGATTTTGCTGACTCCAGCCTGTCGAGCTTTCTCAACTGTTTCCTGATCAGGTTCAAAACCTTTGGGGCAGGCACAGACGAAGTGGAAAGGAATCACTGCAGCCAGCAGCAGCCACGAATGCACTATGTTATTTCCATCTCCAACATAAACAACCTGGAATTTGCAGCCACCACCAGATTATTGAAATCTAATTACCATTACAACAAAACATGTTTGACTTTATTTAAAAGAAATCTGAGATGTTTTGAGGTGTTTTAACTTCCACATCCACCCTCAAGGTTAGATGTTTAATGAATCCTTTTTTTTGTGTGTGTAAGAAGAACAACATAGATAATATAGATTGCTTTTTGGATTTTGTATGTGCATGGTGTTCTGTTTAGAAGTGCATGGTGTTCTGTTTAGAAGTGCAGGTGAACATGTACAAGAGCTTAATGCCTTTTGATTGAGATGTACTCTTCTGGGAGCAGATAAATAAAATGTAATTATTTCGTCAGGGAAACTAAAAAAAGAGCTAACCTTAGTTCCTTCCAGCTGGCCGACATGTTCAATTATTGTAAGGGCATCAGCCATTATTTGACAAGGATGGTTATAGTCTGTCAGGCCGTTGATCACAGGCACAGTTGCAAATTTAGCTAGATCAAGAATATCCTGCAAAAGAAAAGAAATATAATGGATAACAATATTTGATTTGCAATGGGAATGAAAGAAAGGAAATTTTCCTGAACTCAGTGGACAGATAACTCAGCCCACATTTCTATATAAGCAACGCCTAAAGAATATTAGACATGAACAGCTACACTCAGTTAACTTGCTGGGAGAAGCACAGCAACATCATCAAACTGCCATTATCTGTAAGATTCAGTAATAAAGCTAGTCTCAAATTTGAGCAATCATTGTTGGTTTGCATCATTGTAACCCTAGAGAAAAAGGAACAAAAGAAAAGACAGTTTGATGTCCATAGAGCCAAATGTCAACAGAGGTTTAATCATAAAAAAAGTTTGTTGGACCACCAAATATATAAACGGGCCTTCTCTTTATACCAGCCCCTACCTCCTCCTCATGGCCCCGAGGGAAAAAGAAAATATATGTTTCAACTATTATATGGAGTTTCCAAGAGCGGCTTTAATCAAAGATGCAAAAATGTGGACCGGACAAATGCGATGCTTCTTGCATGCCTTATTCTTACCAGGCACCAGGAAAAAAGTCACAACAAAAAACTCACCAGCATACCTGATGAGCAAAAACTCTAGCCATAATGATATCATTATAGCGAGAAAGAACACGAGCAACATCACGAGTTTCTTCCCGCTTACCCATCTGTATGTCATTTGGTCCCAAATAGATCGCATGGCCTCCAAGCAAGTAAAACCCTGTCTCAAAAGAAACCCGTGTCCTCATGGAAGGCTTAGCAAATATCATAGCCATAGTTTTACCCGAGAATGGGAGATATGTCCTCTCTCCTGATTTTAGCAACTCTTTAACTTCTCTGGCTCGATCCAAGATGTTCAAAATAGTGCCTTTGTCAAAATCACTAATGTGCAGAAAGTCCTTCTGATTGGCAATTGCTGGAATAGAAAATTTATAAGACATGTTAAAACTATCCATCCTCAACAGACTCTGTGTTAGCGGAAACGTAACAGAAAGAACACAAGATTTAACGTGGTTCGGATCAAAGTGGTCCTACGTCCACCAAACAACTGCCTTTATATTATTAACAAAGAAAGGGCAGATTTCCCAATTACACCTCAGAGAATTGCTCTCTCAACTCTCTACTCTTACAATGAATTGTATTATGATTTTGGGATGGTTTTACAATGAAGAATGATCATCCTTTTATAGATGACCAACGTGAAATGGTTTTAGCAACATTATTTAGTACTCGCGTAGTTTTCTTACTCTTCGATCTACATTACCATCTGTTGAACATTTGTGTTGTATCTTGTTATTATACTGCTATACTTTTTGTATCTGCTCTTTACCCTACCCAAACCCCACTTGTGGGAGCACACTGGGTATGTTGTTGTTGTTCTCTATAACAACCAAAAAATATCCAGACAAATGAGGCCGTTATAAATAGATAACTCATCAAGTACTAGGCTTCAAACAAGGATTAAACAAATCAATAAAAAAAAGTCTTCCTAATATTGAAACGAAATGTTCTATGTATGACAACACATTCCAATCATAAACAACCCCTTGCATTACAACATCGATCAAATCGCCAGCTCCAAAATTAAAAAAAAAATCAAATAAACAGAAAAAATTGAGGAAATGGAGCGAACCTTTTCCGATAACGGAGGAAGAATGAGATGTTACTGAAGAGGTGATTTGGCATGAGATGCGTTGACGAATAGCCGGAAACGTGATCGGAGAATGTACGATTACACCGGAAAAGTGCGACGATTGCTTGCCGGAGTGAGAGATAGTGGAAACAGAGGAGAAAGAGAGGGTCTCCGGTGATCGGAGAGAAGATAACTGAGAGAAAATGGCGGCCATTGTTAATGCTCTTTGGATGGTAACGGAGAGAGAGAGTAATTTGGTAAGTGTGGCAGAGTTTTTGTGAGTAATTTTAATAAAAATAAACCCTAACTCAAAGCCTAGTTTTAACGCGGAAGAAAATAATTACTGAAACATTAAGTTAATCACTATCAATTTCTTTAATTTATTACATTTTATGTGTCTTAACTTAAGTGAATATTTTTTTGAATTTATATGATATTAAATTACACATGTGTGTAATATTATACTACAATGTTAATATTTGAGTTTTATGGTCGTCATTAAATATGGTGTACTATATTTATGAGTACCATAAAAAATAAAATGGGTAATACTGAAATTTGAAAATTTTTAAATACAAAAAAATTATTTTATTATTTTTGAAGCGGATTAAAAAGAAGATAAAATATATAGATTAGAACCGTGGAATGTATAATAAGTTGAACAATACCAACAAAAGTTATGATAGAATGTGGAATATATAAATTAGAACTGTGGAATGTATAATAAGTTGGACAATACCAACAATGATTGTGATGAAGTGACGAGTATTTTTTCATTGTTAACGAGAAGTTTCGGATTCGAGTCCTCCTGGATATGGAGTCACTTTTGTTAGAGAGCGTTTTGCCCCTAATATGGGATTTCTCGGTGCGAATCTGAATTTAGTTGAACCTCATTACATGTACTAGACACCGCATGAGAAATAAAAAAATAAATAAGTTGAACAATAATTTTTCACTTATTCAAAATATGTTGAATCCTACAGTTTAATATGAGATAGCTTCAATTCATTTTTTAGATATAGATAATCGTGCACTTTGAATCAATTTATGTGAATCTAAATTAATTTATGAATTATTAACTATTTTTTATTAATATAAATATCAAATAACTATGTTCATCAAAATTTAAATAAATAAAAAATATTCATGCTTTCATTAACAATCGAAGAAAAAAAGGTGGAGCTAATAAGAAGGGATTCCGTCAGTTTTTGACGGCTTTCACTTTCAACCCGATTTACCGCCTACGTATTTTTTATGCCCAGTCATTCTGAAGAACACTTGCTCCGTCTTACTGCGGCTACTAATACGGAGTTAGCAGGGACTTCTTCCTTGAGTCGGATGAAAGATACAAAAGAATATTGAAAACAAGATAGGATCACTTCGATAGAGAATCACGCTTACCACTAAAACATATTGCCACTTATCAACTTTAGGAACTGGCCATCCACTGCTAGATTATTTTTTTTTAAGATATAATAATAAATATAATATTAGAGTTAAGGTTAAAGTATTTCTAAAAGAAATATCATACCTTTTTTCTTATTTTCTTTGTTTTTTGACATTTTGCTACCAAAAAACAGTTCGGTTACACATTGTTCATATTAATTTAATAGTTTATTCAAGAGTCACTCAATAATTAAGCTGTAAACAAAATATTCTGCTGATAGTTCACATATTTATACTTAAAGATTTCATCTTGTTTCGGTCGAGCTGGACAGCTGGTATTGTTGCTGTTTGCTCATACGATCGTCTACTAAGTCCTTTAGAGAAAGATTAAAATTTCCTACTCTTAATATTTACACTAAACTAATTAATATACACATTTCTTTACATATCACTGTATCATAAATAGTTAATACATTCTCACTGTAATTAGGAGAAAGATAAAATGTATAAATACCCAGTATTTATACCAAATTAATGATTACATAACACATTTCTTCATATATCACTGGATCACAAATAGTTAATACACATTTCTCACCTTAATTAGAAGAAAAATAAAAATTTACTCGCACTTAATATTTACGACAAACTAATGAATACATAACACATTCCTTCACATATCACTAAATTGTTGGACAACACAACACGTGAAAAACGTAATTACTTTATTATTGTAAAAGTAATTACACAAAGACTTGAATACTATAACTTGACTACAATATACACAAAGTTCTTACTCTTTTATTTTTATCAACACTTGACACTCACACATAAGCTTACACACTTTAGACCTACTTTGACACTTTTTTGGATGCACACTTGGGACATGCATCCTTAAGGACCCAAGGTCCCTATATATACATGATCAATGTTGGTTCATCAACCAACTTTACATTGCTAGAAGATTCTAGCTATAACATCATAATGGACTTGGCCAACATGGTAAACAACTACGACATTGACTCTAGAATTTTCTAGCAATTATTTTCCTATGTATTTCTTGAATCTTTACCACATTTCTAGATAGTTATATAACTTAATCTAGAATGTTCTACTAATGAGAGAGGGGCGGTGGTGATTTTTGTTGGTTACAAAGGATGCAGGAAACGGAAATTACAAGTAACTGCAAAGTAATTCAAGAACTGAAAATTACAATTCAACAACAAAACTGAAATTACAATTCTATTGAACAAGAAAACTGGAAACTGTTTTGTATATGCTGAGTCGAGTGTGGCACTCTGTCTTTAAGACAATATTTCTCCGTATGTATCCTTTATACATCCTGGACAATTGTCTCTCAAAATAAAACAGCAAATGAACACTTGAGCAAAGGAAACTCAAATGCTTCCGTGAAGAATTTTGAGTAATGAAATGATGCTTGGAAGTTGTAGGAAGAACTGATTCTGTTTGTGTATTTTCGTGTAGTGTAAAGTGTGCTCAACAATGGTGAAAAGAGTTGTTTATATAGGTGAGGGAGGGGCTATTGAACTGCCTCCATAAGTGCCATTCCTGGCCAAGTAATGGCCATTATGGAGGTAGTAATACCACCAAAATAAATGATGAAAAGAGCAACGGATTTGGCCATTATATTAGGAGTAATTCATCCAAAATAAATGGTTGAATTGAGTGTTGTGGCGTTTCTGGTCTGCCCAATTCTGACTTTTTGGAAACTTCAGGGACCAAACTGTACATCTTGAAACTTCAGGGATCAAACTGTACATATGAAAGAATTCTGGTTCAAACTGTACATCTGGCAAGGTTCTCTGGCCCAAAAAGATAATATCAGAAGAAGCACAGCCCACAGCCCACAACCAAAGACCCGAGAACAGGACGGGACGGGCGGGCGGCGGCGGAGCGCGTGTGGGCTTTCCTCGAACCGAAGCATATCTAGGTCCTCCCTCCTTTAAACACATGGGATACCCCTTAGGGTCCCAAACCCCAAACCAATTTTGAGTCTTATAAACACAACAATTCTTTCTTCCTCTACCGATGAGGGAGAATTGATCCCAACCACACTTTTCCATACGTCAAACACCTCATTTCGTGAACCAATATCTCTTTCATTTCTCAATGAAATTTGACGATTCTTGGCCCTACGGTTATCTACGTACTTAGTAGATCATGCACGTGTGAAGAACCGGATTCTCCAACATGCGTAACACTAGTGTTTAAGCCGTTAAAGTTGGTCGGTCGCAACTCCCGTCAAAGGCTAATTTCCAACAATTTTAACATAAACCATGAATAAAAAATACATATTCTGACCTTAATTTATACTTTAACCATGGATTGTAGTTGGTACTGGAGGAAGTTGAACTCATTGAAAAGGGATATGCAACAGTGGTATACACAACAAGGGACATATAAGCTAACATAACATGGAAGGTACTCAATATCAGCAAGCTATGAAGCATTGGTGGGGCAGCAGAGGAAAATGAGAGGGGCTGAGTTGATATGGAGTAGAATATTACAACCTAGACACATATTTATTGTTTGATTTGCAGGTGCAGGGAAGATTATTGACAAAAGAAAAGCTGCAGAGAATACAGATCCCAATAGATGACACAGATTGTTGTTTGTGTTCTGACAAGGCATTGGAGACACAAAGGCATATATTTGCAGATTGTGCTTGGACCAAACAGGCGTGGTCTGAAATGGCTCACTAGGCAGGCATACAATTGCCAGTGGGTGATGTGAAACAAGTGTTGGAAATTTGCCTTTGGTGGGGAGGTGCGTCCACCCATATTTAATGAATTAAACACTAGTGTTTCGCATGTTTGAGGCTTTGTCTCTTCACACATGCATAATCTACTAAGTGAGTAGATGACCGTAGGGCCAAGAATCGTCAAATTTCGTTGAGAAATGAAAGAGATATTGGTCCACGAAGTAAGGTGTTTGAGGCATGGAAATATGGTGTGGGACAAATCTACCATATCGGTGGAAAAAGGAAGAATTGCTCTCTTTATAAGTCTCTTAATTGGCTAAGGGTTTGGGACCCCAAGGGATAACCCATGTGTTTAAAGGAGGGAGGACCTAGATGTGCTTGGATTCAAGGCTAAGCCCACACGCGCCGCCGCCGCTCGCCCATCCGGTCACGGGTCGTGGGTCGTGGGACTTTCTAATATTATCTCTTTGGACCCCAAATTGCTTAATCTCTTGTACTTTGATTATCGTATTAATTTGTGGTTGTCAATATCCCTTTTTTGTATTTGTTACTATTCTATTATGCTTTTATAGTATTTTTGACATTTTATTCATTCCCGTAATTTATTTATATCAAGACTAAGATATGTCCCAGCGAGGGCCACGACCATACATTAACATTTAAAAATAAAAACCTTAGAACATTTTAACAATGAACTTTGACGAATATCGAGTAAGATGGTGCGAGTATAAGCAGTGCATTTGTTAAGTTCTGCTATAGCGAAGATTGTGGACAGCAGGGGCGGATATGATACAAGTGGCAAAATTACTGTAAATACATTATAAATTTTGGTTATTAGTTAAATATATCAATCCTAATTAAAAGTGTAATTTTTGGTTATTAGTTAAAAATATCAATCCTAATTAAAAGTGAATATTATTTGTGCACTTCTCCGAACATATATAGTAAGGTAAACCCCCAAAAATTCCAACATTAGAAGTTATAGTCCTACAATGGTTTGGTTAGCCTCAAAATTTCCAAGTTGTTGCAGGTTCCCAAAACCTAATTCTAATTGGTTTATTAAGATATTAGTTTTAAATTAACACTTCTCTGTGTCTCTAGTTCATAATTTCCACTTATAGTTGCAATATTTTTATTTTGTTTTCGTAATTTGCATCTCTAGGGAAAATTGAACCAAAATATGGCGGTATCGATATCAATACGAATCTTAAATTTTCTAACAGAGGGGACTCGTCCATTAATCTTGATTGCCATAGTCATATCTAACTTTGCAGCAGCATTAGTATTTTCGCCATATTTGGACACGATAGATGTGCCAATTATTGAGTTACAAGTGATGAGAGCTTGGTTCACCATTTTTTCGTGTTATTCGCTATACTTATGGTACATCTTCTTTTTCTTGGTTCAAGAACAAATGTGTCTGTGTTACACGAGATATTTTTGCGAGAGATGCACTAATTATTACAAAATTGTTGATGAAGAAGCACAAATATGTGAAAGAACTAAACTTGGAATGATGTTAGAACATATATTGGACTTACTAGAAGATCCAACTAGGGTTTTGGTTTATCTAATGGGACTAGCAACTTCCAAGCTACTAGTGAATTGTTCAGGGGATTTGATTAGAAATTGGGGGCATTATCAAGTGTGGGCTAGGATTTCTTTTGTGCTGTTATGGTTATGGTTATGTTCATGGTACATCACAATTATTGTTCTTCCTATCGCGACATCTTTGAGGCGATCAACGAATCAATCAATCAATTGCGCCTCAGTTCCAGAGAAAGATGCTGACGAAGAGATACGAGAATGTCTTCTGAAAGAAGGGACTCAATATTGAAATCAGTCAATCTACTCGCCTTAGTTCCAAGCTTTTGATTTCCCGAATTGTGTATGGTGTAGAGTAGACCTTTAGGTCTAAAAATACATGTCTTTTTGTTCAGCTTATAATATTTATGTTTTTTTATGAAGTGTTTAGATTGCTTTGTGCATAATGGTTTTTGGGTTTGTTGCCAGAAGAATTCACTTATTTTTCACTCTGAAGCACAAAACAAAGGAAAATAAAACTCTTGCTCTTATATAAACGGAATGAAAGAATCTTGGCTAAATATATAGATAAACACTTAAAATAATCATCAATTAAAAAGATGATCATCAATTCCTACATCTTGATTATCTTTGTCACCAGATCGATCAATGAATCCGACCGATCTCATATGTGAGTCACTATCGCCATCACATGTCAAATAACAGATCAAAAAATGACATGTGTAATTGGATTAAAAAAGATAGATGTAGTCCCCGGGTATAGGTGGATGGCAAAGGAGAGGAACTTAAAATCCAGTTAGAAGTCTGCAACGTGGTTCAAACTCTGGTGGGAGCAATTTGCTTTCTTCTGGGGTAGGACCTTATAGGTGATATCAGTTGCTCAGTGCTGAGGGACTAAGACTACTATCTCAAGAATAGTCTGGCATAAGCTAAGAAGCTGGATATAAAATTAAAAAAAAAACAGATGTAATTCAATTATATTTTACCCCAACACTCTATTTCTGTGCTAGAAACCAGGGGCGTATGTATCATTATCGGTGCAGGTTCAATTGAACTCGTAAATTTCAACGCGGAGCATAGATTTATGTTTAAAATTAATAAGATTAAAATAAATAGTAGACATAAGTTCATAACTTTTAATATAATAAATTCAATATTAAAAATCTTCAAATAATTTAAATCTTGAATGCGCCTCTTATAGAAAATAGTAATAACATAGGAAGATATTGACTGAGCGTCAATCTTTAGGTACTAATTGTTGGAAATTTGCCTTTGGCGGGGAGATGCGTTCACCCATCTTTGATGAATTAAACACTAGTGTTTCGCATGTTGGAGGCTTTGTCTCTTCGCACATGCATGATCTACGAAGTGAGTAGATGACCGTAGGGCCAAGAATCGTCAAATTTCGTTGAGAAATGAAAGAGATATTGGTCCACGAAGTAAGGTGTTTGAGGCATGAAAATATGGTGTGGGACAAATCTACCACATCGGTGGAAATAGGAAGAATTGCTCTTTATATAAGTCTCTAATGTGGTAAAGGGTTTGGGACACCAAGGGGTATCCCATGTGTTTAAAGGAGGGAGGACCTAGATGTTCTTACGTTCAAGGCTAAGCCCACACGCGCGCCGCCGCCGTTCGGTCCGGTCATGGGCTGTGGGGACTTTGACTTTCTGATATTATCTTTTTGGACCCCAAATTGCTTAATATTTACAGTTTGGTCCCTAGAGTTTCTGAAAAGTTGATTTTTGGGAGTGACGGAAGGCAGAAACTTTCTGTCTACCGTTTGGACTATTTTTAGAGCATTAACCAGCCATTACTTGGCTGTTAACTACTCCATTAACAGCCCTCCTTCAATGACCATCATCAACCTCCTTCAAGACCTTAAATCAGCCTCACTAATGGCATTAAACATGCCATTTACAGTCCTCCTAATGGCCATTAACAACCATGTTTGGGCAGTTGATCAGCCCTCCTCATGCTATATATTGATGCCTCATTTGGCTCAATGTGTGATAGCAATATAGCACAGAAAAACACATAAAAACAGAAAAACACAGCACTAAACAGTGGCGAAAAACTGCTCAAACCAGTGGCGAAAATCAGTGCATTTCGTGACTGAAAAACAGTGACAAAACCCTCACATATACACAAGATATACACAACAGAGACACACTATATACACAGAGACAAAACAGAAGAGAAGATAGAAACTCTTCCTTCCTTTTCCATTTTTTCAGCAAGTCAATTCATATTTGTTTTATTCGCCAGGCTCAACCTATTGGCTTTGTAGCGTTGAGATTAAAGTGTTGTTTTATCTTGGGAGACTATTGTCCGCTAACATAAAAGCATATATACAGGGCAATCTTGTCTTAAGGACAGAGGGCAATTCCTCGACTCAACACACAACGTTATAACCATCCAGATTTAGTTGTTTCTTGATTTCGGAGTTATCAAGATTCAAGACACAACAAGCTTGCGGCAGTTTTGAAGATTGGTCTATTTGTTCAACAAGATTCAATTTCTGAATATTGAATATTTGTTTATCCTTTCGAATACCTGTAATAGTTATTTACTTTCCGTACTGCTTTATAAAGTACAATAGAATACCAACAGTAATTCTATACTGAAGGCAGTCGAGAACCTACGATTTAAAAATTCATAATTTGTCACTGATTTACAGACCTTTATCTCTACTAGCTGGTTTTCAATTTTTACGTGAAAAAACTGCTTGTTAATTATCCTCCGTCAGTTTACAAAAAGGATATTAATTGATCACACTTATCACTTTACGTGCGGTGTTATGTTTGCCATTTTTGTTACACGCCTGAATTTATATATGGGACATTAAGCTCAAGATCAGGTGCATATTCACATTTTTTAACGTGGTGTTCCATATAGTTATCGGATGTGCTTAATTTTAAATTATTTTAAGGTAAATATAAATCGATAAATTATATACTGATAAATTCTCAAATATTATTGTGTCAGTATTAGATTGGATATTCGACTTGCTAGAAAATCCACTTGTGCTAGCATTCTTTGTAACCGGAGTAATATTATATTGACTTGGTCGACGTACGGTGGATTATTGGAAACGTTGGATCAAGAATTATCACTATGAAGGTGACGAGAGGATGGGAATGGTATTCGTATGGTTATTATTATGATTTTGGTGTATCGTATTTATTATTGTGTCATGTGGTAGATTGATTTGGCAGTGTTGTGCTAGTTGCTCATGTTCGGATAATAAGTTTGTGCACCAAGCAGCACAACGACCTACTAGTCTTCTAAATTAGATATGCAACTTCAATATTTTTGTTCATCTACCTAAATCTTAATATATCGTACCTTACTTTGTTCTTCATCATTTTGATTCAGATAAAGTAGGAAAATATTTTGTTAGAAGAGTTACTAGTATTACTTCTTAAATTAGGTCTCTCAAATAATATATTGTATAATCAAATTTATATATAATTCAAATTATGGATTATATGATTAAATTATTTATATATAAACATGTGTAGAAATTTAGTATTTTTGTACTACTAATTTACTTTTTCGTACAAACCCGAAAACTTGCTCGAATTACCTAAGTACCCAAAAGAAATTTTAAATTGAACCAGATTATCAAAGCACCGAAATTGAAATTTTCGATTGCACTTTTGGTCCTTCAAGTTTTAATAAAATATGATACTGGTCCGTTATTAATAAATGCTAGGCGTTCTTTACCATTGGAGTAATGTTGACTTGGTCCACGGTGGATTATTGGAAAAATTCTGTCAAGAACTGGTATTACTATAAATCCTTTTCCTTTTCAAACACTAATTAATTCTCAAAACTACCAATAATAATAGGATGAAGATAACTTGTCAAAATCTAATCCTAGTTGGTTTCAAATTAGCCTTTTACATATAAGTCACACTTTCTCGCAGGCCTTTAAAACCAAGCCCTTTGTTACTTTCTTTTGTCCAATAGTTAATTCAATCATTTGGCTATTGATTTATTTTAATATCGTTTACACAGATATGGAACCAAATTTTTCTAGGTTTTCTATCTTAATTAGCCTATTTTGCTTAATCTTCTTAACATTGTTATGTTCACCACTTTTCGACAAGCATGGGGAGTCAATAGTGGAGATTAAGATCAAGAGGGGTGTATTCGCATTTTTAACGTGTTGTGTCATATACTTATGTCTCCTTTTCTTCACATGTGACGATGAAGATATATTGGATATACCTAATTTTAGATTGTTAAGGCGAGTATACAAGGAAAATTTTTCCGATATTGTTGTGTCGATATTTGACTGGATACTTGACTGGCTAGAAAATCTAGCTATGCTGGCGTTCTTTGTAATTGGAGTGATATTGAATTGTTCGACGATGGGTTATTGGAGATATTGGATCAAGAATTGGTATCAATTTAAAGTTGAAGAGAGAATACAAATGGTACTCGTATGGTTATTTTTATTTTTTTGGTGTATTTGTTTTATTGTTATGTGTGCCAAATTATTTAGGCAGTGTCGTTCAAATTTAAAAGAGTTTGTGGACTTAGAAGCACAAAAACCTCTTCTCAAATAGAGATGCAACACTGAAGGATAGAGATGGCAATGGATCCTGGACCCGATCCGGATTCGGTGTATCCAGATCCGTTTTATAGGATATGGATCTTCAAAATTTGGACCCGACGGATCCGGATCGGACCGGATCCGTTTCTGACGGATCGGATCTGGATCTGGATCTTGTATTTGAGATCCGTATCCGGTCCAGATCCGACCCGTGGATCCATTTTTTATTAAATATATTCATAATCTAGAATGTAATTTTATAAGTATTTTCTTAAAATTACTAAGCACATCCTTGCAAGTTTAATTCTCAAAACAAGTTTAATTTATCTCCGCGTTAACTCAAAAACAAAAAAATAAAGAGGTAACTTCGATAATAAAATCAATGTTATATTAGTGAATGACTAACATCTCCATAGACAAGTAGTTAAAATTATATTCACTTCATTTATGAAGATTCCAAGCACATGCAAGTTCTGCACTGTGAAAATACTAGTCACCATTTTCCACAACTATTGTCATTGTCCAACATTTTTAATTAATAGCTCACAATCAAAACGAGACAACGAACAAAATATCTCATATGAACATTTCAAAATTGAAAAACAGTAAATTGTTAGCTAAGTAAAAATCGTTTGTCAGTTCAAAAAAAATTCTTAGCAAGGTTACATTTTTAGTAAGGTAATTTTTTTTACATGTGGATCCAGATCGGCGGATCCGATGGATCCGGATTTGGATATGATTTTTATGGACCCGTTGGATCCGGATCCGGATCTGGATTCGGGTATGAAAAACGGATCTGGATCTGGATCTAGTAGGATCCGGTCCAGATCCGATCCGTTGCCATCCCTACTGAAGGAGTTATGCAAGAAAAGAATTTAATTTTTGTTTTTAGCTTAGGTTTGTTTTCAATTCCTAAATATTTTATATCTAGTTTTGGAATCTTGTTTTGGGGTTTGTTTTGAGGGAATTATCTTTTGTTATTATATGAAGCAACAAAAAAATCTTTTTTTATGTTTATGGATTGGTATATCATTGTCACATGAGTTCTGTCCTTATCAAAAAAAATTGTCACATGAGTTCTGTCTTAAAGTTCTAAAGTTTAATTTACTTCCAAATCTTGCCTCGTGTACAATGTAATTAGTTGATGTAGTCTTTAATTATTTACATTACAATGAAAAAACACCAGCAACACTTAAATTTCTTGTATTAAGATTTAAAGCTCACTGAATAATACTGCTCAAGAGGACTACCGATCTCATTCAAAACGTGCACGAAATATTATTTTTCAAGCATAAAAGATGTGTTAGATTATTTATGGGTTGGGTTTGATATCCATGTAGATCAATAATCTAATATCACATATTTAATTAAAGTCTCATGCGTCATAATTAGAGTCCAACAGATGAAAAAGGACAAATTTAAATCACTTTCAGTGTGTTAGGGACTTTTTTTAAAACCATTTTCTCTTCAATTTTTTACTGAATATGGAGTTAGGCAAGAGCCATTCTAATTAAGGCAAGAAGTTAACTAGAAGAATTCTAAATTCTTGTGAGGATAATTATAACCGCTATAATTTATTCTCACCATAAACACAGAGATCGTCTTTCCAAATATAAAACAAAAGTTGCTGGGTTTTGATTTGAGCTGCTCACCTTTAAAGGAAATAAGGTAAATATCATTTTTGGTGTTTTATTTAGGGGTAAGAACACCCATGTGGTCATGCCTACTAAACACAAAATAATTATCCTTTCATGCCCCATTTACTTTCATACTCCAAAAATTATTTATCTTAAAACTCATTATAGTTTTTATAGGTAATTGTCTCTTTTTTCTTCTTTTTTTTCTATTTCTCTACTTCTTATCTTTATTTTATTCTTATCTTTTTTCTCCTTTTTTGTTCATTTTTTTTCATACTATATTTTGTTTATTTTTTCACTATTATCTGAGTCCATATTTAATTCTAACTTCTTTATTTTCGTATTTTTTTATTTTTTTATTTCCTTACTTCTTGTTCCTTTTTTAATTTAAATTATTTTTTTATTTTTTTTATTTCCATATATAATTTCATTCACCTTTTTACTATTTTTATTTATTTTTCTTTTTAATTTCAGGTGATTTTCATTTTTTTTTCCTTTTCTAATTTCATTTTTTCCAAATTATTTTTTCTTTATTTTTTAATTTTTTCATAATCTAATTCTACAAACCTTTTGTCTCCTTTATCTTTTTCAATAAAAAGGATAACATATATATTATCTTTTCTATTTATTTTATTTTCTTATATCTCAAAAAATAATTTATTCTAGCATATAGTATATCAAATTAGTAGCAGTTGAAGTATATTGTTACAGTATATTATGATATTCACATGGTATATATCATTTACTGAGTGGGTATCATACATGACTTGTGGTTCATTCATTCAAGAAAAGCACTCAGTCTTGTATGATACAACCTGATATATATCATATACGGACAAAGTATAATAGAGGACTGATTCATCCCTTCAATAAAAACACAACTCAATCATCTATGATGATACCCACATGGTATATCATATAATGACATGGTACCATAGGAGATTGATCCATTCCTTCAAAAAATACTAATCAGTCTTTTATGATACCCATATTGAATATCATATACTGAGAGGAAATCATAGACGATTGGTTCATTCCTTCAATAAAAACACAACTCAATAATCTATGATATCCACATGGTATACATCACATACTAACAAAGTACCATGAATTAATGACGCGCATAATTGGTATCATGAAGGACTGCTGAAGTCCTGTATGTAACAATCTCCAGTCCTCCATGATACCATCATGATATAAAATATATACTGAGATGGTATCATGCAAGATTGTTGCCATCATTCTTCAACAGTCTTATAGATAAAAATAAAAGAGTTTAAGCTTAATTTTGATATACTTTTTATATCATTTTAGCAACTTAAAGTTTATAAAAAAGTTAAATAATGTTTTAGTTATAATTTTTGTTTCATTTGCAAAAGAGAAAAAAATAAAAATCTATTTTCTATTAATTTTAATTTTAATAAATAAGCTAATGACTTTAATTATTTCTTATATTATTTCTTGTTGAGTCTAATTATTTAATTTTTAAAATATTTTTATTAACTAAAATAATTCATTAGTATTTCTATTTTTTATCTTTTATCTTTTAAAAGAAAAAAGAAGAGAAAAGACAAAAACAAAAAAGCGACAAAGAAGAAGAAGATAAACAAAGAACGAGAAAATTAAGAGAAAACAAAAACGAAAAAGGAGCCAATTAAGAGCAAAAAAGATATAAAAAGGAGAATAGAAAGAAAAAAAGTTTGGGAACAGATCAACAGCCGCAATTTTGGGGGAATTGATGCCCCAACTGTTCGGGTAAATAGTTTTATTCTAAGCGGTTGCTACTATAATTAAATTCTAAGGGGCACATTCGGGTAAATATTTTATATTTATGGGTAGTTTATGTACTTTTTCCTTTTATTTATTGGTAAATTTTGATTTAGTTTGTGAGTGACTCAACAATACATTTAACCTTCAATTATATTTAAAAACATGTATTTCTTGACCCTTCATATAGAAAATATGATATATTTGAATTATTTTTAAAATTATAATACTGTTAAATATAAAATAACGTACAAACTTAATATAACACGTGTAATGAAGCGGCAGGACAATTAATGATTATAGTAGAATTTGTGAACATTTACAAGCAAAAGGATAAAAATGCATATTTCAATTAATTGAATATTAGATGTACTTGCCTTAACCACACATCACGAAAACTAAAATAAAAAAAAATTACCAATAATTAAAGGACCAAGACTATTATTACTCAAGGAAAAGGCTCATATACTAGTATTATTTTTCACAAATCTAATAAATATATGACATATATGTCTTTGTATACACTGCTATCTATTACGTTTTCTTTTCAAACACTAATTCTCAAAACTAACCAATTTTAGGATGAAAATAACCTCTCATTATATATAATTGCATAAAGGAAAAAGCTTAAATATACCATCAAACTATTGAAAATGACTTATTTATGACACTCTTTAATAGTTTGGTTCATTTATGCCGTTACCGTTATCAAAATGACTCATCCATACATTTTTCATTAACGCCGATTTTTCAATATCATTTTTAATTAACGTCGACGTTAATAAAAAATGGCATGAATAAATTATTTTAATAACAACGATGACATAAATGAGTTAAACTATTAAAGAGTCATAAATGAGAATGAAGAAGAGGGTAACAATTAATCTGGACCATTAATTTTGTAACTGGACACGTGGCTTCATAAAAGGACTGTATTGAGGAGTACTGGAGGGGATCCAAACCCGTTGGTCTCATATAGCTTTTCTGTTTCACTTATATATAATTGATTTAATTTTACTTGCATTTCCACATATCGAGATATCTAGGAAAAAATCAGGAAACACTAATATGGATACTGGTAGGTCTAAGATCTTATTTATGCAATTTTATGTAATCTTCTTTACGGTGTTATTTTCGCCATTTCTCGACACGCCTGACTCGATATGGAACATTAAGTTCAAGAGGTCCGTATTAGCGTTTTACCGCTTTGTTCCATATACTTATGACTCATTTTATTCACATGTGACGATGAAAATGCATTTAATATATCTAATTTTAGATTATTAAGGCAAATATATACGGAAAATTTCCCCCGGTAATATTAGGTTGGATATTCGACTGGCTAGAAAATCCAGCTAAGCTCGCGCTCTTTGTAATTGGAGTAATAATGAATTGCTCAACTATGGATTGTTGGAGAGATTGGATCAAGAATTGGTATCATTATGAACCTGAAAAGAGGATGGGAATGATATTTGTAAGGTTATTCTTATGGTTTTGGTGTATCGTATTTATTGTTATGCCATGTGCTAGATTATTTTGGAAGTGTATTTCTAGTTTAATTGACTGTGGACGAAGAAGCACAAGAACCTCTTCTCAAATAGAGATGCAACACTGAGAGTTATGCAAAAAAAAGTAGTTTTATTTTTGTTTTGTTTTACTTTGAATTTTCTAGATGTTTGCGTCTTGTTTTTGGGTTTGTTTTGAGGAATTATATATCTTTTGGTTGTTGTTATGAAGCAGCCAAAAATGATCATTTTTTCATGTACATGGATTGTTATATTATGGTCATGACAGTTGGTCTTACACTATGTTTGGATTGTTGTTACCTATTATTTCCTAATGTATCGTATTATAGAGTATTTAGTTATATTATATCTTACTGTAATGTTTTGATGGATACAATGTTTGAATAAATTGTATCGTTTTCCGTCGTTACATGATGTGTTGCCATAGATCAGTAATTCGAAACCTACAAGATATTATTGTCATGACAGTTCGTCTTATACTCTATTTGAATTGTTATTACCTATTGTTTCGTAATGTATCGTATTATATAGTATTGAGTTATATTATATATCACTGCATTGTTTTGATGGATACAACGTTTGAATAGGTTTTATCGTTTCCGGTTGGTACATGATGTGTTGTCACACATCAGTAATTTGAATGATAAACCTACAAAAAAAGTAGGGTACGGAGTACAACTAAGTAGGGTAAAGAATAAAATAAGATTATTAGATAATAAGTAGACACAAAATCGGGGGGGGGGGGGGGGGATAAGGTAACGACACGATCACACCGATCGTTACACAAATGAGACTTTTTGTCGTTACATAAAGATATATTTAATATTACGATACAATAAAATGTAAATAACAATCATAATAAATATCGTATTAATTTTAAACTACCAATACAAAAGGTAGCAACCATCCAAACAGAGTGTTAGTTGATGGGTCCTAGAATTGTTAGAGTTCTAAAGTTTTAATTCTTGTTCCACTACTTTGTATTAATTTCAATTCTCAAGTAGTATCTTCCAATTTTATAAATACACACATATTATTTTATTTAAATGATAATATTTACACACGTAAAGAAAAATCTTCTTCTGTTTCTGTAAATGTGAGCTTAGGCCTTGGTCAATGTCAAGGGAGATCCAGATATCAATGTGGATTGTGAAACTTTGGGCCTACGACTACTTTGAGCTTAACTAGCCCGTTTTTCAGCGGGTCATTTGCACTTTTCCTTATTTTGTGGTGGTCTGTAGTTTTTGCCCTTCAAATGTAAATTATGTGTATTGGGGCATAGATTTTTTAAGGAATCCGACACACCTTATGTTAGATCCTTTAGAAGAATTTATGCCCCAATATGCATAAATTCAATTTGAGGGACAAAAATTAAAGACCAGCCCATTTGAAGAAAACCGTGCAATTAAATGTTGCTCAACAATGTCTTCTGGGGTAAAATTCACAAATTGCAAATTTTTAGTCTTTTGTAACTGAAAAGTAGTCACTGTTATAGAAATTTAAATTTCACAGACAGAAGTCATTGAGTTTCACATGTTCAATTCAAAACTTTATGAAAATAACTATTTTTAGAAACGAGAACGGAAATTGGCCAGGACGCTATTTCTACACGTCTTGTGTATACTACAATTGCATAACTGGATAAAATTAATAAGTGAGTCTGTGTTACTGGAGGCCAACATGTTGATTATATAGTAGAATATTTCTTATAGAACAGTTATGAAACCACTAAAACTATTAAATTCTTCATGTATATTCAAAGCGGAATAAGTGGACGTGGTGCGTAAGGTGAGGGAAGTTTCGAATGGTATTATTTGGATTTTGGGTTACAATTAATTTTAATTTATTTAGTACCTAAATCACTTTCGCTTGAGCCCGTCACCAAAACGCACATTAAGTGATTGCTTGGGCTGAACAAGAGAGGCTCAATGAAATTGATGATGAAAATCAAATTTTAATAAAAGATTATATATATATATATATATATATATATAAAAGTTGCTTGGGGTTAAGCCCGCATTGGGGGTGGGGGAAGGTCTCAAAGTGGCTAGTGGGGCACTGGTTGTCCCAAAATAGCTGACATTAATTTAACTAGTCTGCCAATTAATTACATATCTAATCCTATTAACGGTGATATGTATTTCTTTTTCTTGCTTATAAGATACTTATTGGTGAGAACTTTTTCCTTTGATTCCCAATAACTATCATTTCTGGCCTTTCCCATCCAACTCCATAACATTTTAACCACGGGATCAGTTACATCTTATCTTGTATTATTCATTATTTTATTTCTCATTTGGTGTTCTTATGTGTTAGGGCTCTAATTAATTTGAATTCGTGATGTATGAGGCTCATTAAAGGGAAAATATTCCCTGAGGAGGTGTCTCTGAACGATGCGAAATGAAATAAATTTGTTATTTATTAATAGTTGGGGTCAAATATGCTCTTGCCGTTACTAGTTTGGATCAAATTTACTCCTCTACTATGCAAAATAAAATAAATTTACCCATATTTTTAAATGGTGAAGCTTTCCGGTGATGCCATGTATCACGCAATAAGAATTACTTTTTCTAAACAGAGGGTAAATTTGAAACCCTTCCACATAGTATGGGGCAATTTGATCATTTCGCATAGTTCAAGAATAAATTTGACTCCCCCCCTAATTTTATAGCCGCATAGGGGTCAAATTTTATTCATCTTTTCTCTCTGTGTGTCAGTACCTCTACCACAATTACTTCTTCTTCCTCCTTTGACTCATATGCAGCTATACACCTGCATTAAATAAGTATTCTATATTGCATGTTCATGTTCAATTCGTTTAGCACACCCCCTTCTAGTGGTATAGGTGGTGTTAGGGTGACGGGGAGAGACAAGGAGGAAGAAAGGATGATTGGTGGTGGAGATAGTACCGGAAAGAGAGAAAATAAAAAAATTAGGGTAAATGGTCAAATTAGCTTTTGAACTATGCGAAAGGTTTAAATTTATTCTCCGTTTAAAAATTGATTCTTAATTGCGTGACACGTGACATCACCGAATGCTAAGCTTCAAACGTTTTAAAATAAGGGCAAAATTGACCCTTACCCTATATAAAAGTTTAAAATTAATTATTTTTTAAAATATAAAAATTACCATTCTTTTTAAAGATAAATTAAAATAAATATGCTATCACATACATTTATGTTTTAAAATTTATTACATCAATTTGAAAAGTGTCCCCAACACTTGTCCCAATATGAGCCTACAAGGTGAAGATAGTTTTGAAAGTGGTGTATGATTCTTTATATATAATTGCGGCTTGACCACCTTTTGCATTTTGTTAGAATACTACTAGTAGTCTACATTAATTGAACCGGACAGATAATTGGTATGTGATTGCTTATATTGATGCTATGTTATAATATGCTCCTTTTTAAGATATTTGACAATTTTAGTAAATCTTTTCTTTAATTTTTCATATGGATCTTTTTCCACTTTCCAGATTGGATTGAGACATCTCATCTGTTACTAAATCTTATCTTCCTCACTACCTATTACCACCCGTGGGCCATGATGTCCCGATCCCGCTCCGGCCCGTTCCGTCCCGATACCGATCCCGACACGATCGTTAAAATACGAGATTAGAATTGTCGATAGCGGGGTTCAAACTCGGGACGGGACTAGGGCTCATCCCGCACGTCCCGTCCCGGTCCCGCCCCGTTTGCAGAAACTAACAATTGCACAAATGACCATTTTTTAATTTAGTCGTTGCCAACGGCTATTTTGCCCCCCCCCCTCCCAACACCCCATAAACCCCCTACCCTTTAATATTTATTTTAACCCCTAAGTTAGTAAATTTACACATTAACCCTATTTCTCAACGGTAAATACCTCATTTTTCTCACAAATCTTCCTACTATCTCTCTAATCTCTCTCTCTCTCTCTCTCTCTCTCTCTCTCTCTCTCTCTCTCTCTCTCTCTCTCTCTCTCTCTACAACTCTAAATTGCACACTAAATATTATATTTTATTTGCTAATTTCTATCAAAGTTCAAAAATTGGGAGTGAAGTTGGCAACTAGCTTGAGGATCGTCGAGCAAAGTTTCAATTTTCAACCTCGATTATACGTCGACGTTACGTCGCCATTTGGTACCTTCGTTCCTTCTTTTATTTAAATTATTATTATTACTTAATTTTAATTATCGGATTTAATCTTCTTAACTTTAATTATTTATTTGCATAATTATAATGGAACGAGGTGTACGTTTTTCTGATAGAGGTATTAGGGGTAACATGAGTAAGGGTGCATCTTCTAGTAATCCTAATTACGATAATTTTACACTGATCTTTTTAATGTTAATATTAATATACATTAGATCATGAGGTATATTTTGCATCTGAACCAGACTATGATTTAGAAAATGAATTAGAAGATAATAACACACTCACTAGTGCAACTCCACATATGACTCAGATTGAGTCTCAGGCTGAAACTTGAATCCCTCCTATTCCCCCTAGTATGAGAAGAGGCCAAAAACAGCGAAAACTAAAATTACCTGCATAGGATTTTTTTGAAAGGGGCATTCCTAATCAACTAGTTATTTGTAAAATTTATCACGAAGTTTATAAATTTAAAACTGGAAAAGGTCAAGTAGGACATGAGATTTAATGAGACATGTGGAGAACTCTCACAAAGCAAGGTATAACCAATACTTGGCTGAAAAGGCGGGTGTGTAAATGTCTTCTAAGTCGGGACAAGGTTCACATAGTGTTCCCGACCAAGTACATGGTCGAATTAACCCAATGACGGGGGAGTTATAGGTCCGAAATATGATAAACACAAAGATCGGGAAAATTTAGCAAAATTAGTTGTTGTGGAGGGTTTGCCTTTTTCATTTCTTTCCTCTCCTGGTTTTATTCATTACATTCGAGAAACATATAATCCTGCTTTTAACGGTTTTCCTAAATCAACTATTAGAAGAGATGTTTTTAAATTTGCGCATGAATATCAACAATATTTACGTTATGCATTGTATCATTTTAATGGAAAAAGTGGTTGTCACTTCTGACATAGGCCATAGTACTAATGGTAATGATTATTTAACTGTTACGTGTTATTGGATAGATCACAATTGGTCTATGTAAAAATGTATATTAGCACATAGATATAATGATGAAAGGCACACTGAATTTTTTATTTCAACAAATATTCATGAAATTAGTTAATATTATGAAATTACTGATAAAATTATGACTATTACATTAGATAATGCTTCTTCTAATGATTATGTTGTAAACATTTTAAAAACTTGATTTACTTCATCTTTTCCCCATATATTTCATGTTAGATGTGTATGTCATATGTATAACTTAGTTGTAAAGGATGGCCTAAAACTTTTTCAAAACATCTTTGATAAAATACAATTTGCTATCAACTTTATTTTTAAAGATAATAAAATACAAAGACGCAAAGAGTATAAAGAGACATGTCATGATTGTGATTACCCTATAGGAAAATTCCAGAAGAAGTTGCAATTAGGTGTAATTCTTTGTATGAACAATTACTTGTTGCTCACGAGTATAGAATACCTATAACTTTATTATTTAACTATCATAATCAAAATCCTTCGGATATGCTTGTAGATGATGATTGGGATAAATTTTTGGAACTTATTGTATTCTTAAAGAAATTTTTCTAGCTACTAAAGGAATTTTTTGGTATTTATTATCTTACTATTTCATCTATGTTATTTTATATAGCTCTAATATTTTTGTTATTTAATGAATATATGAAAAAACCAACTTACGCTCCAGCTATTGCAAAAATGTTTGTAAAATTAAAAAAATATATTTTTTCTATTTCCACTATTTATTTTATTGGTGTTGTATTAAATCTTACTATTAAAGTAGACATTTGTAATGCCCTTATTGAAATGATTTATGAATGCTTAGAAATACTTCCAACAGAACCAACTGAAGAACCAACTAACAAACCAACTAAAGAATATGTTATGTCTAGCATACAAACACAATGCAAAAATATGTATATGTATTACCAAGAGCAAAGTACAAATAATCAACCGGCTTTTGTACCATCCCTTCTACTTCATTTCAACCTTATAAAAAACATGCGATTTCTACTTCAAGTATTCAAGGCCTTCGAAATAGAATGTATAGTGGTTCAAGTGCTTCACAAATTAGCGAGTTTGATGTTTATGTTTTGCAGGGTGTTGTACCATTCGAATCAATTGCTAATGAAAATGGACGTGAATACTTGCTGATTACTGGAGGGAGAATGAGAAGACATTTCCGACTCTATCAAAGATGGCCCAAGATGTGTTGAATATTCAAGCGTCATCAACAGCTTGTGAAAGCATTTTTTTCTGCTAGAATATTTCAAATAAGATAGCACAGACACTCATTGACAGGAGACTGTTTGGAGATTACGGTTTATTTAGAGATTGGATTAGAGCGGAGCATAGAAGGTGCGGTCAACCAGATATCAATGAAGAAGAAGACTACAATTACAATGAAATCTTATCCGAGGGAGCAGGAAGCGACGTTAAACAATTTGACCAACAACTTTCAATTCCAACTGAAGATCCTCAAGAGATTGTCAGAAAATTAAAAAAAGTATGGTTGCATATGCAATTTTTTAATGCCAATTTTACTATGTGATTTGCAGCTTTTAAACTACGAAACAAAGTTACAATTTTGAAATTGTATTACAAAAAAAATCATATTTCTATTAAATAATATAAGAGGCAATTAGCCTTGAAATATTTTTTCACTATCTTGTTCAATTATTTAAGTGTTTAAATAATTTTAAAAAAATTAAGTATCTCAAAAAAAATAATTAAAGTCCCCCCAAATTCCCTACCCGACCCGATCCGTCCCGTCCCGTCCCGTCTCATCCCATCCCACTAGCCACCCTTAGTACCACTAGTCCACTACTATTTAGATTCACTGAAAGTAGACAAAATCATGCTTAAATCTTCGATCGAAAAACCATTTTTTGTCTTCTTGTGTTAGCTGTCTATTTATTGGTAATTATTAATTTTTGAGTTTTAATCCAAATTATATACACGATGGTGTAATTTTTTGCAAAATTTTAATCTGTAATTATAGGTTAATTACTAATTTTATCAAATTAATAATTAACTGTAACTATCTAATAAGTGATTTGAATTGTGTAAATATGTTGTAAATGGCAGCGCGTGGAACTTAATTAACTCATATTAGAGGTAAATATAAGATAGAATATTGATGGATAATAACAATTATAGTAATTACCATGTTATAAATAAATTAAATTATAGTGATAGTATAAAAAAATTACAATATCGATTATGATCGAATTCCGCCGTGGTTGTCGTTCCATCCGATGATAACTCTTCACAATTTGAAAATTTGCCGTCAAAGGGGACGAAATGGCAATAATGGAGTAAAAATCGCAGCGGTGGCAAGGGTGGCGGCCACCAACGTGGCGGAGGTGGCGGCCAGTTGTGGCAGCCGCGGGCCCAGTGGGGAAGTGGACCGACACCTTGGGCCTTGCAGTGGCCTTGGGCCGTTCCGCCCTGCCCTTTTCCTTCAGGAAATTGGGTCAGGCCCAGTCCACGACACACTGGCTAGCCGCAGCCCCGCGTACTTGGGCCACAGCCGACCCAGTGGCAGCAGGCCCACTCAGTAGTAGCAACTCCAACCGACATCAAGGCCGCGATGCACACTCTTGGGCTCAATCTGCCCGACGCAAACTGGTACATGGACACCAAAGCAACGTATCATATGATGTCCTCACAAGGTAATCTCTCGTCCTATTTTAATTTGAGCAATAATCGTGGTATAATTGTCGAAAATGGTCATTCAATTCCAATTCGTGGTTATGGTAATACAAACTTGCTCCCCCCCCCCCCCGAACCCACCGTTAGCTTTAAAGAATGTCCTTCATGCTCTTCAATTGATTAAAAACTTGGTTTCAGTTAGAAAATTTACCACTGACAATTATGTTTTTGTGAATTTGATTCTTTTGGGTTTTTCATGAAAGATTTTCAGATGGAGTTGCGCCTAATGAGATGTGATAGTCGGGGCGAGCTATATCCAATCACCACTACCACACATCCAGCCACGTTACCATCCACTTTTGTAGCTTTAGCTCATTCTTTATGGCATGAACGTTTGGGTCATCCGGGAGCACCTGTTTTTGCCTCCCTTAAACAAAATAAATTTATTAAGTGTACTAGAACTCGTAATTCTCATTTTTTGTCGCTCATATACTCTAGGAAAACATATTAAATTGCCTTTTATTGCTTCTAATTCATGCACTGTTATGCCTTTTGATATTATCCATAGTGATATTTGGACATCTCCCGTTTTGAGCTCTTCAGGCCATCGATATTATCTTCTTTTGTTGGATGATTACTCTAATGTTTTGTGGACATTTCCTTTGTCTAAAAAGTCACAAGTTTTTTACACATTTCTTTCCTTTAGAGCATTCATCCGCACTCAATTTGAACGGGACATTAAATATATTTAATGTGATTATGATAGAGAATTTGATAATGGGTCATTTTGGGATTTTTGCAAAGCTAATGGTTTATCGTTTTGTCTCTCTTGTCCACATACCTCATCTCAAAATGAAAAAGCGGAAAGAAAAATTCGAACCATTAATAACATTGTTAGAACCTTACTTGCTCATGCCTCTCTACCACCATCATTTTGGCATCATGCATTACACATGGCAACCTATCTCTTCAACATAATTCCAAGCAAACAATTAGCCTATCAATCCCTCTCAAAATTCTATACCTAAGAGACCCATCTTACTCTCATCTCCGGGTATTTGAGTGCTTATGCTATTCTTTTTTTCCTTCTACTACCATCAATAAACTTCAATCGCGTTATACTCCGTGTAATTTTTTGGGATATCCATCAAACCATCGTGGTTACAAATGTTACGACTCATCCTCTAATAAAATTATTGTGAGTCGCCACGTAGTCTTTGATGAATCAAATTTCACTTTGCCAAAATACATTCTTCCGTGCCTCATACCTACGAATTTCTTAATGATAGAATGTCCCCATATTTGATCCACCCGTTGTCTACCAGCCCAGCGACACCTCTCGCTAGCAGTCCACTACTGAGAGGCAGCCCACTGGCTGGAGCCCCACTCCCGGGCAGTGGCAGCCCATCGACTGGAAGCCCACTCCCGAGCCCTGTGGCTGCTAGCCCAACAGTTCCTCTTGCCGGCAATCCACTGCCGAGAGGCGGCCCACTGGCTGGAGGCCCACTCCTGGACAGTGGCAGCCCACCGCTTGGAGGCCCACTCTCGGGCAGTCCTCTCCCCTCTCCCTCAGCTTCCGGACCCATCACATGTTAGCCCAATACCACTTCCCCTATCCAACCAACTCCAATTCCAGCCCCACGGCCAGTCACTCATAGTCAACATAGGATTTTCAAATTAAACCAAAAATATGGTCTTCACACCCATGTTACCAAATCACCTCTACTTTGTAATCACGTGTCTACCCTTAATGACCAAAATTGGAAAATGGTTATGGATAATGAATATAATGCTCTTATTAATAATAAGACTTGAGATTTGGTGCCTCGTCCTCCTTATGTTAATGTGATTCGATCTATGTGGATTTTTAGTTATAAAGAAAAATCTGGTGGTACATTTGAGAGGCATAAAGCCCGTCTTGTATGTGATGGAAAGACTCAACAGGTTGGTGTGGACTGCGGTGAGACTTTTAGTCCGGTGGTCAAACCAGCAACTATCCGCATTGTACTAAGTCTGGCTCTTTCTAAGGCATGACCTTGCATGGAGAACTCAACGAAATGGTGTGCATGTATCAGCCCATGGGTTATCGAGACCCCACTTATCCTAATCATGTATGTTTACAAAATAAATCCTTGAATGAGTACAAACAAGCTCCTCGAGCCTGGTACAAGAGGTTTGCAGATTATGTTTCTACTATTGGGTTTTCTATCAGCAGGTATGACCATTCCCTCTTTATATACCATCACGGTAATGATATGGCTTACATCCTTCTATATGTGGATGATATTATTTTAACTGCTTCATCTTATGCTCTTTGCAAGTCTATCATGTCTCTTCTTAGCTCAGAATTTGCTATGAAAGATCTGGGGCCATTGAGTTATTTATTGGGAATAGATGTAACACGTCATGCAGGTGGTTTATTTTTGTCTCAGAAAAAGTATGCATAGGAGATCATTGAACGGGCTGACATGTCCTCTTGTAAGCCGTCTTCCACTCGGGTTGATACTAAACTGAAGTTAAGTGCTACTTCCAGCATGCCATATGCTGCTCCATCACATTACTACAGCCTTACAGGAGCCCTGCAATATCTTATGATGTGTAACAGATTTGTCTATTCATGCACAACCCGATGGAGGATCACATGCATGCTCTCAAGCGCATTGTGTGTTATATTCAGAGCACTCTTGATCATGGCTTACATCTATATCCGTCTTCGCCAACCACTCTCATTTCTTACACCATGCAGATTGGGGTGGATGTCCGGATACCAGACGCTCCACGTCTGGTTATTGTGTCTTTCTTCGTGACAATTTGATCTCTTGGTCTTCCAAATGGCAAGCTACCTTGTCTAGGTCCAGTGCCGAAGCCGAGTACAACGGAGTTGCCAATGTGGTTTCTTAATCGTGTTGGCTACTAAACCTTCTTCTGGAGCTCCATTGTCATGTTTCGAAGACGACATTGGTTTATTGTGATAATGTTAGTGCGGTATATCTCTCAGGGAATCCGATCAACATCAACGCACTAAACATATTGAGATGGATATTCGCTTTGTTCGCGAAAAGGTTGCTCATGGACAAGTACGTGTCTTACATGTCCCGTCACGCTATCAGATCGTCGATATTTTTACCAAAGGTCTTCCGTTGGTTCTATTTGAAGATTTTTTGGACAGTCTCAACATACGATGACCTCCCGCTTCGATTGCGGGGTGTGATAGAATATTTTGTAAATATTACACAATCTTTAATTATCTTCTGTATATGATAGGTGTATAATTAGTTATTTACTACCTTAATTCTAGCCTAGAATTATGTTTGTATTATGGGTATATGTACTACCTCATTGGAAGAAAATAATCAAGGAAGATAATTCTTACAGATTATATATTATTGGGATCGAAATTATCAAGTTTTACATGGAAGCTAACAACTGAAACCTTGAACGATAACAAATCAGACGACAAAAGAGAATTATTGTTTGTGCAATTGACTTGCATCCGTACAAGCGTAGCGGAGCCAATATTTCAACTTCATGGATATTATTTTGAATTTTAAAATGATGATTTCAAGTGTCAATAATTGTGTTATGAATTTAATATTTATACATAATTTATGAATTTTACTAACACAAATGCTTTGCTAGAGTAAAAGCTAATGGGTTCGTTCAAATCTTATTCGGACTTCTCGCTCCGCTACTACATATGAGAGGAGATTAACAATGGAAAATTTCTCCATCCTATGCTTTTTTTAATCCAATCGTTGATATTATATCGCCCATACCTTTAGTTTTTTTCTCTTAATATGATATAATGTAGAGAAATATCGATAGAATAACCTCAAAAAATTACTTTAAAAGTGTTATAGATATTATCATATATTGTGGATGTCTATCTTTAGGAGAAATATTAGGGCTAATAACATTGGGACCAAATCAATTCTCTCCTATAAATAGAGATGTTCCCCTCATTGTATTTCATCCCTCAAGAGAAATAAAGCACTATCCTCCCTTTCTCCACAATATTCTTGTTCTAGTTTTGTTCTAGTTTTATTAATTTATTACACGTTATCAGCATGAGACTCTGCCATTTTGAGTTTAATTTTCTATTTCAAGCGCAATTCTTGAAGTTACACGAGTGTAAGATTAATGCTCTCTTACCATGGATATGCCCCTTAACATATTACTCCAAAGAGGAGCTAAGGTAAGTGGTTACTTGAGCACTTATTTTTAAAAGGTTACAAACCTACGGAGAAATCATTAATTGCTCCTGAAGAACAATACGTAATAATTCATGCCTCGATTTTCTCCTGAAGTAGCAATATCTTAAAAGATCAATATTACGTAGAAAAGTCTCTATGTTATAATTCATGCCTCGATTTGCTCCTGAAGTATCAATATCTTAAAAGAGGTTCTAAGCGATTATAATTTTATATGGTTAAAGCACGCTCAGATGATTATGTTCCATTCTTGAAGAATGTCAACCTTTAATAAATGTTATAAGTACAGATCCATTTCCTAAAGTGAATGTGACAATATGTAGTAAAGCTTATATATACGAACATGCATTTGGTTGTGAAGTTATCACGATTCAGAAGAGGTATAATAATTGAGAAAAAAATACATTCTAAATATTTTATATTTTACTCCTGAAGTAGTAAACTCAGAATTCTTTCCGAAGTAGCAAATTTTGAACTCTACTCCTGAAATAGCAGACCTTGGAACTTTACTTCCCGAAGTAATATAAGTTTGAACTCTACTCCCGAAGTAGTAGAACATTAAACTCTACTCTCTAAGTAGAGAAATTTTAAGTTTACTCCTAAAATAGTAAGAAATTGAAATGTACTCCTTGAGTAGTAAGACTCTGAAATTTACTCTTGAAGTAGTCACTCTGAAGTTACTCTCGAAGTAGTAAATATGAAATCTACTCCCAAAGTGGTAAACTTTGAACTTTACTCTTGAATAACTGTGTAGCTTTGTAGGTTATAACAATGATTTGGTTGGTTATCAAAATATGGCATACTTACTTTTACTTTTTTCATTCAGAGGCAATCGTGTGTACCAAGTCAAAAGATTATGCTACTGCTATAACTTGATGCATATGAAATAGTCACATGATCTATGCTCAAAAGAATGACTAGTCACATAACAATTATTTTTCATGAAATCATTTAAGATGTTCTAGCAGATATTGTTAGGTCTACGATATATTTATGTTGGGTAATTATTACCTCAATCTGATAAGCATCATATCTGTTCAAAGTGAATTTATAATATTTTAAGATGCATGTCGTACTGCTAAGTGATAAAGTACCGAGTAATTATCATCTATGATGTGATAACATATTTGTGGAAATAATGAACTTCTTAGTAGATTAAAAATTACTGAACAGTTGATAATGATTATGGCAATTGATTATAAGTACAACAACCCTTTGGCAATAATAATTAGTTTGAGTCCTTTTTTGTTTTTCAGATATAAGGAGATATTTATGGATAACCATTGAAATATATTACTAAATTATTATATTGATCATATAAGTAAATTGTTGTATCCTAATAGGACTTATCATGATATATCAAAATTTCTTTAAGTGGATATAGAAAATTGTTATATTTTAATAGGACTTGTCCAAACTTATCCATTTTAAATATATGACGCAGTTTGTTATATATTTAGTCTTCACTTTGTATTTTATGACAATTTACCTATTTTATTTTGTGCATGTCATTTCATTTGAATATATGGATAAAATATGAATAACTTTCAAAGAAAGTTTGGATTAGAATTGAATTATGCATTTATTATTTCTAATATTCATTCGTTTACCATTTCCTTTCATGACATCAGAAGTGTCTAATTAAATTTTCTTCATGACACCAACAGTGGCTAAGAAATAATTGATAGTACAAAACCAATTAAGGGCTCTAGAAGAGCTAACTATTTATCAAGAAGATTATGTCATTAGTAGTGTCCAAGCAATATGTGATTATGGAGAATAGATTAAATGCTCATGAAAAGCTTATATACTATTATGTCATTCGTTCTAGATTGTAATAAACAAAGTTGTTTGATCGAATCACAAGTTATAGTAAACCCGAAGTTTACTAAAGTAAATGACTATCATATTGAAACTATAAATGATTGGATGACTAAATATCTACAAAAATATAGTGGGTAATAAATATGTATTTGAAAGGTTAGCCTCTTTATTCTCCAAATTGTATTACATAAATATAAGCATGATGAAATCACATGTCAGGATAAATCAGAAGTTTATTATACAAAATAGAATTCATGTTATAGTAAACCAGAAGTTTACTAAAACAAATAACACATGACATGGTAAACTTGAAGTTCACTAGTACAAATAAATTTATCAATTGACGTGACAATTTTAATTGTCCTGATTTAAATCTGATGTGCTAAGTTTGTACTCGGAATATATTGAAGAACTAGAAGATCCTTCAAGAATTAATTTTCTTGTTCTCATGATAAGTTGATTACACCAGCTAATGTTGGGATTGAGTTCCCTAAATTCTGAAAAATATAAAAGGTGAATAAGGGCCCGTTCACATGTTATGTGATGTCTGAAATAGATGCATCGATAAGACGATCACATGTGCGGTTATTGTCAACCTACAGTTTGACATTTACAAAGTTGTTTGCTCAAAATAATTGAGTTGAGAGCACAATCTTCAGATTATGTAATCAAGATAATTCATCTTGTTAATGCTGGTTTATATTCAAGCTGGTTTAGCGTTGAATTCCTATGAAAAATAGCTTAACCATTGCGAATGAGAACAAAGCTTCACGTGTTGATATGAAATATGATATATTACATAAAACATCACTTGTACGCTTCAGACCAATAAATTATGATATATTCTCCCCTCATAATTGGTTCAAGGTCATGAACCAAATATTTTTATCTAATAGTTTTGTTGTGCGGTATATGATTAATGAATCTACCACGATGCACACAGATGGATTCCCCAAAGAAGGTGAAATGTATGTTAGTTTTTCTAACATAAGGGTAGAGAGAATAAACATCTAAGAAATATATTATGAATGATCATCAGTATGATCCTCGTTCAAATGATAATTCAAGTCAAATGTTAGAATCATTTGCTGACCCAACTATTCCATATTTCAGCTGCAAGATGCTCCTAAATGTCCCCTGAAGGACAAGGTTTACAACATGCGTGAAGCATGATCATAAATCAGTTTCAAACACAATAATCCTTGAAAAAAAAGAGAAGCAAATGATCAAAATGATCATAATAAGGAAGAAATGTGCTCTTGAAGAGCCTACGACATAACACTTCATAAAACCTCATACGAGGTTTAGGTACCTGCAAAAATAATGAAGTGATAAGATCTCAATAAGTTGTGTCTAATTGCAAACCGATACAAAATGATATCTCACCGACTATATATTTGATACAATATAGTTCGCAATATTGTATAATATTATGAGGATCTGAATTCCACGTCTCTTAAAGCATATTGATGTAGGAATAATTACCAAGTAGATACATCTTGGTAAATTTACTGGACTTGCAGTTCTAACATGAGAATATATCATGTAAATTAAATACTAAATGAAAATTGTCTCAGTCTATATGGCTCACGTGATAAAATTAGATGAATTCTTTTTTAAGTATTCAAAATGCCTGAAGCATATACAGATTATTGAAAAACTTGTTTGTAATCCATAAATAGATTAAATGAACTAAGGTTGATGTACTAAAATCACCTTAATAAATATTTATTGATGAGGGGTAGAAAGATGACTCTGTTTACCCTTATGCCTTTACTATATTCAAAATCTTTCATAAGGTTGTGCAAGTTGCTGACTTGAATGTGATTAGAGATTTTGAAGAGTTTTCAAAAAGCAGTAGGCTACCTGCTAAAAGAAGGTTGAAATGAGAAAATTAGATTGGTCCTGAAGTATAAAATAATTGTTCAATTGATGCATTTATTTATCTTGTTATAACTATGAGCATGATATAATTTCTTCCTTACACAGAGATACTGAAATAAGATCAATTGCATATTGTCGATTTGTTGAGAGAAATTTTCCAAAATTAGGGGGAGAAAATAATGAAATAAAAAGGGAAATTTTGTGGAAAATCCCATCTTGATCTACGTGCTTCTATTAGTGAGCAAGAGGTCCAAAAGGTTATTCACTTGTAGAAAATAACAAATCAAATGTCAGACGCATTTACAGATTTGAAAAGGATTACCGAATCACATATCCCTGCAGAGAATGTCCCAATTCAAATTGATGTTCCTGTAGAACCATCTACTAGTGTCATAGCAAATGAGTCCAAAAGCACTCCTGAAGCGTGATAAACCATTGGGTTCTAAGGATCGGAATCCTAGAAAAAGAAAAATAAATGGTCAAGATGATACTAAGAAAGAATCTCATAAAGAAATGCAAGATTTGATCAATCATGATATTCTTGAAGAAATCATTGAGCCGCAAACTCAAGAAAATGAAGAAATACCAATAAATCAAATTGATGTTATGACTATTTGAATCGCTTGGAAGTAAATGTGATTTGAAATACCTACAACCTTATATGAAGATAATGCAGCATGCATTGCTCAATTGAAGGGAGGATTCAGAAAAATAGATAGGACAAAAGCACATTTCACCAAAGTTGTCCTTCACACACGAGCTCCAAAAGAATGGTGATATCAACGTGCAACAGATTCATTCAAGTGATAATATGACTGATTTGTTCACTAAGTCTCTACCAACTGCAACTTTTGAAAAGATTGTGCACAAGATTGGAATACGAAGACTCAAGCATTTGGACTAAAGTTCTCATTAGGGGGAGTTAATACATGTTGTACTCTTTTTTCCATAAGGTTTTGTTCCACTGAATTTTTCTTGTAAGGTTTTTAATGAGGCAACCAAAATGTGTATTATCGGGTCCGTCGGGTTGGGATCGGCGGGATCGGGGCATTTTTTTTTTGCACTTAATTTAAAAAATAATATATATATATATATATATATAAAACTCAATAATTAAACAAGATAGTGTAATAAAAATATCCCAAGGCTATTTTTGTGCCTCTTATTTATTTAATAGACATATGATTTTTTTGTAATACAAATACAATTGTCAAAATTGCAACTTTGTGGTGTTGTTCAAAAGTTGCAAATTACATAGTAAAATTGCAATTAAAAAATTACATTTTGAAAAAAACATGTTCTAGTTTTTTGATAATTTCCTGTGGTTCTTCGGTTGGAATTGGTATTTGTTGGTCAAATTGCTCCACGTCGCTACCACCACCTTCGGATAAGATTTCGTTGTAGTTTTCATCGTCTTCTTCGTTGATCTCCGGTTGACCGCACTTTCTCCGCTCCGCTCGTATCCAATCTCTGAATAATACTACAATCTCCAAGCTATCTCTGGCTAATGAGTGTCTGTGCTCTCCTATTTGATATCTGCCGGCAGAAAAAGTGCTTTCAGACGCCATTGATGACACTTGAATGTTCAAAACATCTCGGGCCATCATTGAAAGTGTCGGAAAGGTCTTCTCATTCCCCATCTAGTATTTCAGCAAGTCTTCACGTTGTTCTTCATTCAAAACTGCTTGGTACGGTACAGAACTCTGCAAAACAAAAATATCAAACTCGTTAATTTGGTTAGTAGCGGTACGGCCGCACATTCTATTTCTGAGGCTTTCAATACTAGCCGCAGAAATAGCATGTCTTTTGTGAGGTTGTGTTGAAGAAGAAGATGATGATATGGAAGCCGGTAGGTTGCTAGGGCTTTCTTGTTGGTAAAACTATATACTTTTTTGCATTCGTCTTCTATGCTAGACAACACTTCTTCTTTAGTTTGTTCAATAGGCTGTGGGTGATTTGGATTTTTGGGACTTGAAGGTGGTAAGACTGCTATACAATCGTAAATAGTTTCAATAAATAATTTAGTACCGTCTATTTTAATAGTCGGATTTAATACAACACCAATAATATAAATAGTGGGAATAGGAATAAAATATTTTTTATTTTGATAAACATTTTTTTAATAGCTGCCTTATAAGTTGGTTTATCCATATATTCATTAAGCAATAAAAATATTAGAGCTATATAAAATAACATAGTTGAAATAGTAGGATAATATATACTGAAAAATTCTTTTGTTGCTTAAAAAAATTTCTCTAAAAATACAATAAGTTCGGAAATTTTTACCCAATCACTATCTACAACCATATCAGCTGGATTTTGATTATGAGAGTTAAAAAATAAAGTTATAGGTTTTCTATAGTTGTAAGCAACAAGTAGTTGCTCGTATAAAGAATTCCACCTAGTGGGTACTTCTTCTGGATTTTTCTATAAGGTAGTTGACAATCGTGACAAGTTTTTTAATATTCTTTTCTTAGTTGTATCTATTATTTTTAAAAATAAAGTTTATAGCAAATTGTATTTTACTAAGAGTGTCTTCAAAAAGTGATAGACCATCCTTTACAACTAAGTTATATATATGGCACACACATTTTATATGAAAATGATATGGAAAAGATGGAATTAAACTATTTTTAAAATTGTAATAGCATAATTGTTAGAAGAAGCGTTATCTAATGTAATAGTCATAATTTTATCAGTTATTCCGGAATAATCGCACACTTGATAAATTTTTTCTGCAATAAAAGTACCAATGTGCCCATCATCTATATATCTATACGCTAGATACGTTTTTGCATATACTATTTATAATCTATCCAATGACATGTTACCGTTAAATAATCATGGTCGTTAGTACTACGACCTATATCAGAAGTGATAACCACTTTACCATTAAAATGATATAATGAATAACGTAAATACTGTTGATATTCATGTGCAAATTTAAATACATCTCTCTTAATAGTTGATCTAGGAAAACTGTTAAAAACAGGATTATACATATCTCTAATGTAATGAATAAAATCGGGAGATGAAGGAAATAAAAAAGGCAAACCCTCCACAACAACTAATTTTGCTATTGCTTCCCTATCTCTATGTTTATTGTAATTAGGGCCTACAATTCCCCCCGTCGTGGGGTTAATTTGACCCTGTACTTGATCCGGGACAGTATGTGAACCTTGTCCCGATTGAGCGGGCGTTTGCGCACCCGGTTTTGACTCCTCGTATTGGGCATACCTAGATGGATGAGCCCTTGCTACGTGTCTCATTAACCCCCCCCCCCCCCCCCCCGTCCCACTGTGACCTATTCCAGTTTTAATTTTTCAATCAGCTTTACAAATTTTACATCTAGCTACTTGATTCTCTACGTCCCTATCAAAAAATGTCCATGCATATGATTTTAATGGTCGTTTTGCTGGACCTCGTCTCATACTAGGGGGAATAGGAGGCATTTCAGTTGAAGGTGCACTAGTGGGTGTGTTGTCATCTACATTAGTGGGTGTATCATCTAGATCATCGTCTAAATTAAAGTCTTCTTGAGTTCCAGAAAATAGCTCCTCGTCTAAATCTAATGATATTGTAGGAAAATGTTCGGTATCAACAAAATCATCCTGTGTAGGAATAGGATTCTGTCTAGAAATAGGATGACTAGAAGAAGTACCATTTCCCTTGTTGCCCCTACTAGAAGAAGCATGATCGCTACCCGTAAGCATACGTTTAAATCCTTCCATTATAAATTTATAATTATACTAATAAATAATTAAAGTAAATGAAATTAAGTGCGCTCAATAAAATAAACAGACAATAATAATTTAATGAAGGAACGAATGTACCAAACGTCGACGTAACGTCAACGTGTAATCGAGAGGTTGAAAATTAAAACTTTGCTCGATAGAAGATCCTCAAGCTAGTTGCCAACTTCACTCCCAAATGAATAAATAAAATTCAATATTTAGTAGACAATGTAGACTTGTAGAGAGATAGATTGAGAGAATAGAGAGATTGTACGAAGATTTGTGAGAAAGATAAAGAGAAAATGAGGTATTTATAGTTGGAAGATTGGGTTAAAGTGTAAATATAATAACTTATGGGTTACAAATAAATATTAAGGGGGTGGGGGTTGGGGAGAGACATAAAATGGTCGTTGCACAACGGCCAAAATATAAAATGGTCGTTGGTGCAACAGTTATTTGTGCAGGGGGGGGGGGGGGTTTCGGGTGGGATTGGGAACGGGACCGGGTCGGGCCAGGCGGATTGGGGCGGGGCGGGACGGGTCGGGACGAGACCATGTCCCGTCCCGGTTCGAGTCCCGATACCGCAATTTTTTTTTTAAAAAAAAAGTCGGATTCAGGGCGGGACCGGACCGGACCGACTCGGTCCACTGCCCAGCCATACGTTATTTTCCTTTCTTTTTCTCATGCTTGTTAAGTATGACTTTTATTATTTGTCCTCTTTTCTTTTCTTGTTTCCCTTTTCTTTTTGGTGGTCGGTTACTAGGTTTCCAAAGTTAATGAAATTGAGTGGGAAATTATCAGAAGGATGGATTATATTTGACTCTTGATAAAAACACATTTAAAGTATTATTTTTTTATATATATTTTTATCTGAACTATCAGGTGTTTGCATTTCATATCTGAACAGTCACCAACTATTATCAAAACACACCTCGAAATTAATGAGACAACTGTCTTGTGGACTAAATTTTGCAAATTAAGCTTTCACACGTCTTTTGACTATTGTATTCAAACACTTGATTTAATCAACTTCAAGGTGTGTTTTAATAAATAATTGGTGATAGTTTAAATAGAAAACTCAAACACCTGATAATTTAAATAGAAAATTCTCGTAAAAGATGATTTTTAGATGTGTTTCAGCCATTCTCTTTTGTATTCTCTTCATTTTTAAAGTTTCTATGTAAATTTGTGATACTTATCTCATTTAAATATCAAAGATCCAGATTTGACTATTCATTTATCATTTAAGTCTATTCATATTTGGTAAAAAAAATATACATCCCCTATAATCTAACATTACAACTAGTGTTAAAGCACAACAGTAATCAAGAATCACGATAAAAAAGTGTCGTAAATCATAAAATTGGAATGTCCTAAAATTATAAAATAAATAAAACTTGTTGTTATTAACTCCATGCATGTTCCAAATTGAGGCTGAATTAAAGGAGGACATATTTTAAGTAATTAACTTATCCACATAATGGAGACTTGAAACATGCACGGAGGATTTTTCAAAATTTAAGTTGAAAATGTTTGATAGAAACACCTTAACATGTGTTTATGTGCTTAATTAAAACATATTATAATTCGAATATCTAAACGATTTAAAAGCTTATCGATGTATTCGTTGAGCTAATGCTAATGAATGAAACTTAGTGGAGCTGAACTTCATATGTACCAAGGGTAAGGATATCATTTTACCTACTAAGCGCGGTAAAACAGGTCAAAATCGAAAAATGATACTCTACTTAGAATTATAGATTTGTGATACTTAAATAATTGAAAGATGTTATTAACAAACAATCTTTCTACTTAAATTATTATTTGTCATTGAATATGTCATGCATGACATAATCATCTATTTAGTTTATTTAAAGAAACATGTACAACTATATTGTGTTGTTGGAGAAGTAACAAGAGGAAGCAATGAACTAGGATCCACATGGCGATGCTGCTGTTATGTTTAGATATTTTTTTTTGCATAGATTGCCGTACATGTTATAATTTAGATACGGTAACAGAGGTGGATATAATTTTTTTTATTAAGTTAATAAATGTGAAAAGAGCACTAGTACCTGTTATTGACTTTATAAAAATGAAAACGAGCATAATTATTTTCTTAATTCAAATAGAAAAAAGATTAGATATGTCTTCACCCAATATATTTGGTATAAATGGTAAAAAGAGCTCATGGAAATATGATTAGTTTAATCAGATTAAATTGAGCGGATTATTTTTATTTATTACTCAAATATTTTGACGCTCAATTCAAATCATTTAAAAATTTAGGTTGATTTGACTAAATATGTAACCGAAATTGACGTATGAAAAGTCTTGTCGGATTTTTTTTTGTTTGGTAAGCTATATAGCCTTAATAAAGAAAACATTATTAGTAATTAAACATATTAGAAAAAATTAAACCTATGTAAGAGTTGGGGAATGCACACTCACCCATTGTTTAGCCTATCTTGACTCAACCATTTCAATCAAAGTAACTTTTGGGCTGGTTATTAGCCCACCTATTTATCAACTCAATCAATTTACCTCCCCCCCTCCCCCGTCCCCTCCCTCAAATTTCATATAATCCGCTCATTTGACATCCTTAATATAAAAAATGGAATTGCAATCTCCATTCTACAGCTGCTCTGATGTCTCGCCTGTCTGCTTGGTTATAGGGCTGGTTATAAGTGAGCAGGACTTTTGAAAATTAATAAAATATAATTAATTGACCAGTCGATAAACAATTACGGATCTAACCATGACTTTATGAATTTGACATAACTTGAGGAGTCGATCATATACATGTGCGTATAAAAAGATTCGCAAAGAAACAATTCAATTAACAAGATACAAAACGAGAATTTTCTTAGAATCGTACTCATACGATTTTGCACTTCTCAATAAATATTACTTCTATGTTTTATTATTCGAAGCAGGTACTCGATTTTGAATAATAAAAAATAAAATCCATTATTCTTAAGTCTCTCCGGCCTAGAAATTCCTATAACTAAGTGACACAGTAAAAACTTTTTTCATTTTTTTTATTTACTGATTTATGTACCAATGTCATTTATTCCACAGTTGAAAAAGTATAAATGGAATTAGATATATATTTAGAAGCAACTTTCTTTAATTCAATATCAAGACCGTCTAAATTTTAAGTTTACCCCTACGGATAAGGTGGGTGTTTCGCAGTCACAGTTCGATTTCGATAGTTCAGTAAATATCGAATTTTTAAAGTTCAGTTCGATACGGTACATTTCGATACGGTAATTCGATAATTATGTATTGAAAAAATTATATTTTGACAAAATTATGTTCATAATTTTTTCAACATTTGACATATTAGCTTTTAGAGAAATCACATACATAGATTAAATCTCCACTCTCAAGCTCTAACATTATGAATTTGGAGTCATGGGTCAATCAAGACATCCTAATGATCACTTGGTAATGTTATCTATATATAGTAGTGGGTGTTCGATATTTTCTTAGAGCTCAGTTTCAATAGTTCGGTAATCAGTATATGAAATAACGAACTTTTAAAATTTAGTCTGGTACGATAAATCAAACTTTGATACCATAAGTCCCAACTTGGCTCGGTAATTCAATTTTCGGTCAGTTATACCCACCCTGTTAGGGGTTTTGTCCTAATTCTCTTATTATATTAGAATTATACTTTTCTCTTGAAGGAAAGTCAAAGTATACCACAATTACTCTTACTTTTCCTGAAAACAAATATAATTCTCTTCCATATTTGGTTATTCCTTGTCTTGAAGGATAAGTTAAGGATATTTATAAATTGAACACCTCATTTCCTCGACTGCAACACACACAATAATAGCATCCACAATGTTGTCATTAAAGGGCCTCGTTTAAGGAAAGATTATTCTCTCATAATTTTAATATTTTTTATATTAGTTTTTCAATATATAGGTCACTTGACCAAATCATATTATAATATTATGCATTTTAAATATTTTTATTTGTTGTCTAATTTATCATCTTGTTGCAATTATTAGCTTCCGCTTGACGCCCTGTTATTTCAATCCTAACAAGTGGCATTAGAGTCAATGGTTAAACGAGGTTGAAGACATAATCAAGGCAGATTCACATCAAGTTGCAGGCTATTGACAACAATGAAGAATTTTTATCAAATAAGCGAGGAAAAAAATTCAAACTTCTACATGTGGAGAAAAAAATTTCAATGATATTTTCAACAATCCTACTGCAATATTTTAAAAACAAAAACCACTGTTAACCCTGCAAAAGGCCCAATTTAACCCTGCAAAGGGCTCATATTTAACTTGCAAGGGCTTCAATATTTTTAACCCGAAAGGGCTCCAATACTTTTAACACGCAAGGACTTAATTTTTAAACATATCAAGCAGCAATGATGAAGATCATGAACGTGAAGAAGGTGAATCAAATTTTGTCCGAAAATCAGGCCAAAAAGGGAGATTTGTTAGAGTTTTTGCCCTGATTTTCTTACCATGTTAGAGTTATACTTTTTTCTTGAAGGAAAGTCAAAGTATTACCATAATTACTTTTACTTTTTTCTAAAAGGAAAATATAATTCTCTTTCATATTTGGTTATTCCTTGTCTTGGAGGAATTTTTTTTGACATCTATAAATTGAAGACCTCATTTCCTCAACTACAACACACAAAATAGCGTCCACAATATAGTCATTAAAGAATCTCCTTTAGGGGTTGATTATTTTCTCATAATTTTAATTTTTTTTTTAATATTAGTTTTTCAATATGTAGGTCACTTGACCAAATCATATTATAATATTATACATTTTTAGTATAACTTCTTTGTTACTAATTATCATCTTTTAAAACTTACAATTAATAACTTCTGCATGACACCTTGTTATTTCGATCCCAACACACCTTTATATACCACCACGAAAATATAAGAAAGAAAAACAAGAGTTATTGGTAGCCATGCACTGAAACACAGCTCCAGAATCCTCTGTATAATTTGTTCTTTGCTTTTTCCCTGGACTCCATTCGGCAATTAAATTAAATATATCTATTTGCTACATAATGTGCTTGCTTTTAAAAGCATCCCATGATTCCCACCCATGTTACACAGATGTATTAAATATATGAAAATAATAATACAGGGATAAAATATATACTAGTGAAGTACCTTTCCTTATATTTGCTCGTTTCTATGTCCTATAGTACTAGATATTTTGTTTAAAGTTGTTTGCGGATGTTTATCCGTCCAATAAGGGTGAATTAGGATATTTGTAAGACTAAGTTGAAAAGTGTTTAGCCGAATCAAGTGACAGCCGAAGGTGGAAAATGATTCTAAGTTGGTAATTGAGCAGAATCATAGCCGAATCCGTTAGTCCTTATCCTCGGCTAGAAAAGCATCATCGGCTATTACAGTAGTCTGGCCGAGTCATAATTTCGAGGAACGGCTGAGACCCACACATGCTCGGACGCCTCGAAGACTAAGTCAAATAACCTTCTAGAAAAGGTAGCAACAGCCAGAAGGGAGTGCCATCAATTGTGCTAGAGGTTCAAGCGAAAAAATCGGCACCACCTCCTCATAGTTGGCTAGTGGATTTAGTGGGTAGTTTGGTGGCTAACATAGGGGGTCACGTTTATTTTTCATGTACTATAAATATAGGAATCATTTGTACAAAAGAGAACAACACAATCAATCAAAAATCTAATTTTTTCATATCTTCATTCCATCTTTATCGCTTTTATTGCACTCTAGCTGTATTTATGTTTCTTACCACTTAGTTTACTCAATCACCATCCTAACGATTTCTGGAGTAGTTGGGGAACCCATTGCCGGAAGTGAGAGTTCCGCTTCCGGCCCAAATCGCTTAGTTAAGAAATCAATTTGTCATCCGATTTCATCAGCCGATAAAACGGCAAACACTTCAGAGGGACACAAATTTGGCACGCCCAATGGGACCATAGGTGATCTCATAGCGAAGTTTGATTCTCCAGGTCAGGATCATACTTGGCGTATGCGCCTAAGGTCTGGTAAGAAAATGAATCCATAGTCCAGTCCACATCCTAAACAGAATCCTCCCAGAAGGAACAACGAACCCCCATATTCTTCGGGTATGCCTATATCGGTTGATACCCCGCCACTTCCTCTATCAACCCAAGTTGTGGGTGAACTTAGTCAATATGAAGGTCCAACTGTTATGACCACGTCTTTCATTAGACAACAGATTGACTTAGGCATCCACTACATTATGTACCAGGTTTCCAAATAATTGACTGACATTGTCAAGCCAATGGTGCATAATGAGGTTCGACAGGCGAGAGAATTGGAAACCAATCGATTGCATCCAGGAGAAGGTTCGGCTAGTTATGCCATCCCTCTGATGAGTGGCGATGTGCAACATGCAACTGTGGCTCCAGGTGTTATTCCTCAGCCGAATATGTATCAGTCAGTACTACTCAGGTACAACCGATAGCACACCTAGGAGCACAAGCCCAGTCACTTGGTAACCAGTCTACTGTATGGTTGCCACCAAACGTTGGGGGGCAAACTATGCCACTCGATCAAGCAAATCTGCAGTATGGACAGATCAACATGGCTTGAAGACCAGTTCAGGCATCAGGACACCTTGGTTTGTTGCCCGTTATGCCGTACGCTTATGCAAACGGCCCTACGGTACATGCGACCAATGTTGGCCAACCGAATTGGCAGCCGATGGCCTCTGGCTATGACCCTACTAGGCTATCTGGTAACGCTGTCTACAGCGGGACACCATTCCAGAAGTCGAAGTCGGTACCCAATCCATACCATCCAGGAAGCGCAAACTTTCTAAGAGTGGCTGATATCCAGGAGAGCAAACATGGAACACTATTCCACCTTATCCTCAAGTTCCGTCGGTTGTTCCAGGAGCTCAGGTTGCAGGCTTTGATGGCTATGCCCAACAGCAGCAATAGGGATGTATCCCCACCTGTTGGTAATGGCCAGCAGAATACTTACTACTTTCAAAACCCTGTTCAACAAGGGCCAGAATGGAGGCCTCCAGTTTAGAACGCCTACTAGCCGGTTCCAGTTGAGAATCGGCAGAGGACGTCACAACTGATAAACCCTGAAACCATTGTGGATACGACGAGAAAGTACTTTGGCATCCAACTGAAACCCTTGAACAAACCTGTTTACAAGAAGCCCTACCCCGATTAGATAGATCGGGTAGCACCATTGCCAAGAGGCTTCAAAATGCCTGATTTCACCACCTTCTCGGGTGATGACGGCAAATCTACCATTGAGCACATCGGTAGATCTACTGCCCAATATGGCGAAGTTGGCCAGAACGAGTATCACAAGCTGCAGTTATTCCTCGTTTCCCTAACCGGAACAACATTTGCTTGGTACTCATCCTTGGCCCCCAACTCCGTGCAGAGTTGGGCTGACATGAAGCGTTGTTTCCATGATAGATTTTATTGGCCCCGACCTCAAGTCACTGTAATTGATTTGAATAATCTCAAGCAACATGTCGATGAGTTAGCTACCGATTATATCGAGAGATTCAGAAGGAAGGTTGGGAAATAGACGGTACACTTCCCTGAATCAGAATGCGCCCACATGATAATCAACAACCTGCATCCTCAACTAAGGGAGAAATTAGTGGGATAGTCCTACTCTGACTTAAGCCAGTTACCCGAGAAGGCTAGCCAAATAGAGCAGTATATCCAGGAGAATGAGAAGGAGAAAAGACAACCGAAATCGAGGCTCCCATTTGGTATCCATTATTGAGGCAGACGAGTCTGACTCAGAGTCAGTCGATTACACGACAGACGCAATGGTAGCCGAAATTGTCAGGGGCAAAGTTTATTCTCGCCCAGCTTTAAAAGCTACGAAAGGCAAGGAGACAAGTTCAACTGATGACAGGGTCGGTTACTCGTTTGACATTACAAAAGCAGATCAGATCTTTGATCATCTGCTTAAGGATAAATAGATTTGGCTGCTTGATGGCCACGTGATTCTACCTGCCGAAGAGCTCAAGGATAAGAAGTATTGTAAATGGCACAACTCATATAGCCACGCTACTTCTAATTGTGTGGTCTTCAGAAAGGCAATTCAAAAGGGCATCAAGGAGGGGAGGTTCAAGCTAGCCGATAAGAGCATAGCGGAGATTTCTGTTGATACTGACCCATTTCCCTAAGTATCGATATCTATGGTGTCTTTTGCTAGGCCAGATCAATCAAAAAATGTCAAGGGGAAACAACCGACGAAAAACATATGGGTCCCAAAGAAGCCCACCGGTAAGAAGGGGGACACCAGGACCTCTGTGTTTGATCGGCTAGGCAGCTTACGTGACATCTACGAGGACAAGAATATGCAGCCAACTAGAAGCAGTGTTTGTGGTAGCCCTTATAAACCAGTTCGTGGCCGCCTTTATAAACCAGAGCACATTATTCGGGAACCTCACAAACAGTACCCGGTATTCAAAAGGAACCCAACAGACCTCAAGAGCAGGCTTGGGGGCAAGCATGGCCGCCAGTCGATGAGAAGCCGAGCGTGCCCCAGATAGGCGAGGAACCACTACCCATGGCTAAACAGATGGTGGCTGAGTTCAACATGAAGGAAGGCATTTCTTCCTTACGTATCACAGTGAGGGATGAAGGTCAGCTGAGATCCCGGAGGATAATTAAGACAACCGCCAATATAGAGGAAGGAAAGTGGTTTGTCAATCAGGCTTCTGGAAAGAAAGAAGCACCGCCGTGTGTCATATCCAGGACGCAGAAAAGAAGGATGCAACGCGCTAAAGCCTTGCTCAAGATGAAGCTAACGTTGCACATGATATCCAGCGTTTGAGGCAATCGAGTGGGCATTCGGCTGAGGCTATCGAGTGGGCATTCGGCTCAACCTCCTCAGAGACTATACTGCATGAAGAAGAAGTTTTGGACCAACCAGAACTGAATATACAACTTGATGACAACCCGACAGAGTAACCTCGACGAGAGACTAATATTCTGAAGGAATCCTTATCCGAGATGATTCCACAGGCCGCACAAAGGATCCAGGCATTAGAGCCCCACCCGGTTCCTATATGCCTCTAGGAGATGGATGATATTAACCTCTCGTTAGCCAAATTGATGAGGTAGAGACTCCATCCTTGATTTATTTAAGCAAGATTCAGTCGATGAGATTTAAGCAGCCATTGAAATGGTCAGCCTGATTCCATGCGAGTTCTGGGCCGACCGCCCTAAGCTGGACAGCCTAGAAGGCGATGTGTGTGTGGAAGACACTGAATGAGCGAAATTAGCCGATACCACGGCTAGGGACACTTTGAGCATTGTATTTGGTGCACATACGGATGAGATGGTTAAACATCTCAAACCCATCTATGTTAAGGCTTACATTAACGGCAAAGCTTTTAGCCGAGTGTTCGTCGACAATGGGGTTATGCTGAATGTGATGCCGCTACTTACTTTGAAAAGCCTCAACAAAGCCAGGGAGGATCTCATCCCAACTAACATGAAAATGACAAGCTTTATGGGAGAAGCCTCTGAAGCTTTGGGGATCTTAGTAGCAGAAATCACCGTATGTCCTAAGACGGTCAGATCTGCCTTCTTTGTGACAGATGGCAAGCCGTCCTACGCCATCCTGTTGGGCAGAGACTGGATTCACACCAGCCAATGCCTTCCTTCCACCATGCATCAAAAACTCATTTTCTGGGAAGGAGATAAGATAGAAATCGTCTCAGCCAACGATAACCCATTTTAAGTCGGGGTAAAAAACTTAGAGGTTGTCTTATATTCACCCTATGTGGATCCCATATCTTTTACGGAGTAGTATGAAGAAGGATCTTGGGAATACTGCAATTTTACTTCATGAGGTTTTGAAATAAAACAATTAGCCGAACCACGGCTTACCTTGAAAGAGTTAAATGATTGAGGAGACCCAAATCATACGTGGTCTGTGGCATCGGCTGACTGTTTTAAATTCTGAAGTAAGGATAGCCAAGGCATCATAGGTAGAGGACTATAACAGAGAACCAACACTGGCGACCGATGACATTGAGTTGCCAATGGAACTTGAATCGCCCATAAGAAGCGATATGCCTAGTTTTGAGTCTCAGGATCCCTTGGAAGATATCAACTTGGGAACTGAGGAAGTCCTCGACTAACACATATTAGTGGTTTGCTGAAGGAGGCGGATAAACAAAGCATAATAGCTCTTCTACTTCAGTATAAGGACTGCTTCGCATGGGATTATCATGAGATGCCTGAGCTGGCATGAACTTTGGTAGAGTACAGGTTGCCAATTAAAGAGGGTTTAACACCTCATAAATAATCGCCCAGAAGATATCACCCTCAGTTGATACCTCAAATTAAATTCGAGATTAAATGACTACTCAAAACCTGGTTCATCGGAACGGCTAGGTATGTAGAATGGTTAGCAAACATTGTGCCAGTCAAGAATGAGAATGTCAAGGTTTGGGTATGTATTGATTATAGAAACCTAAATCTAGCCACTCCCAACGATGAATATGTCATGCCTATAGTCGATATGATAGTCGATTCGGCGGCCGCTAACGGGGTGTTGACATTCATGGATGGATACTCCAGAAATAATCAGATAGTAGTAGCCGAGGATGATATTCACAAGACCGTCTTTAGGTGTCCATGGGACTTGGGTATTTACGAGTGGGTAGTTATGCCGTTCGGTCTGAAGAATGTTGGTGCTACTTATCAAAGGGCAATGAGCACCATCTTTCATGATTTGATCGGCAAGACTGTGGAGGTCTACATTGATAATATGGTGGTAAGGTCTAAGGACTTCAAAGATCATTTAGCCGATCTGGCACAAGCACTAAAAAGAATGAGGATTCATAATCTTAAAATGAATCCAGCCAAGTGCATGTTTGGAGTATCGGTTGGCAACTTCCTTGGCTTCTTAGTACATAAGAAAGGTATTGAGATAGATCAGAACAAAACCCAGGCAGTAATGGAGTCGGCACCACCTAGAACAAAGAAGGAGTTACAAAGCCTGCTAGGAAGATCAACTTCCTAAGGTGGTTCATATCTAATTCAACTGGAAAATGAAGGCTTTCTCACATTTGCTTTGTATTAAAGGGTCATAAGAGCTAGTATAGGGCCCAGAACAGCAAGAGGCATTCAACCAAATTAAAAAGGCCCTAGTAACTCCTTCCGTGCTGGTACCCCCATACCAGAGAAGCCATTGAAATTATACATCTCGGTTGCGGATATGTCTATCGACTTCTTGTTAGCATAGGATGCCGATGATGGAATCGAAAGGGCAGTTTACTATCTTAGCCGAATGCTCAACGAAGCTAAAACTAGATATACTCCTGTAGAGAATCTTTGTTTGTCCTTATTCTATGCTTGTACAAAACTTGAACATTATTTAATGCCATATGTGGTTCACATTTTGTGCAAGATTGACATCGTCCGGTACTTATTGAATAGACATGTTTTGCAAGGACGACTAATGAAATGGGCAATCAAGCTCACTGCGTTTTCTCTCGAGTATAGGCCACTCAGGGCTGTCAAAGGTCAGACAGTAGCCGATTTCTTTGCAGACCACCCTTGTGTAGATGTGGAGGACCCATGCGGGCCTCTACTGCATATGTGGACGTCGTCCCTTGGACGCTAACTTTTGATGAGTCAAGAACCCAGAAGGGAGTCGGAGCCGAAATAACGATAACCGATCCTAGAGATGAAATACGGAGGTTCTCTTATCGGTTAGATTCTGACTTGATGAATAATCAAGTCGAATACGATGCTCTCATCATAGGACTCAAACTCCTAGTTTCTATGTAAGCAAAGTGCATCAAGATTCACGGAGACTCTCAATTGGTTATCAAGCAGCTGGCTGGGGATTATGATTGTAGGGATCCAAATTTGTTGGCCCGTTACAAAACGGCTAGCAGGTTACTTAGTAGGTTCGCATCATCTACGTTAAGTTATGTTCCAGAGGCATGAATGTTGAGGCTAATGACTTAGCACAAGAAGCTTCTGACTTTAGGAAGTCTCGACTCACTTTAGAGTATGATGAGCTGCCAACCGAAATGTTAGCCATGGACCAGATTGACTCATGGAAGCGGTATTAATCATCTACTTAAAAGATCCTTCCACGTGCAAGGACCTTAAGGTTAAGAGGAGGGCCTTGAAGTATGTGCTCATTGATAGTGATCTTTACAAAAAGAGTGTAAATGGGGTGCTACTCAAGTGCATTGATAAGGCAAAGGCCTTAAGAGTAACGGGAGAAGTTCACGAAGGAATCTGCGTGTCACACAGAGTCGGGCCAAAGATGAAGTGGTTAATTTATCGCAAAAGGGGTGCTACCATCACGACCGATTGCTTTTAATACGCAAAAGGTTGTGAAGAGTGTCAGAGACATGGACCAATCCAACAGGTACCAGCCGAGGTATTGCACCCGATTGAGAAGCCCTGGACTTTCAAATGATGGGCTATAGACCTCATCGGCAAGACTCACCCACAATTGACTAAAGGACATAATTTTATTATTGTGGCTACCGATTATTTCACTAAATGGGTAGAGGCACAACCGTTGAAGAGAGTTCATCAGACATATGTCATTTAGTTTATCCAACACCAGATCATATATAGATATGGTATCCCTGAGACGATTACAACTGATCAAGGGACGGTGTTCAATGGTTCTAAGGTGGCAGCCTTTGCTGAGAAATTTGGGATCAAAATGATCACATCCTCGCCTTATTACGCACATGCGACTGGGTAAGCCGAGGCAGCTACCAAGCTTATTGAGGACATAATCAGTAAAAACTGTGGAGGATAAACTGGCAGTATGGCATCTCACTCTAGATGAAGCTATCTGGGCAATTAGGAAATCTAAGTCTACAGCTACTGGGACAACACCTTATCGACTCACCTATGGCCAAGATGCAGTGTTGCCCTTGGAGATTAATGTTAAGTCATTACGGGTGACCAAGCAAAATTTTTTAAGCTTAGAAGAATATCAATAGACCATGTTAATGGAGTTAGATCAGCTAGATGAAGATCGACTGATGGCCCTAGAAAGAATCGAACCCGGCAAACGAAAAATGGCCAAAGCATACAACAATCATGTTAAGCCTAAGAGGTTCGTTGAAGGAGACATGGTTTGGAAAACAGTGTTGCCACTTGGAATGAAAGATCGTAAATTTGGCAAATGGTCGCCAAACTGGGAAGGACCCTTCGTAGTAAGCCAACGGATTGCTGGCAATGCGTATCGACTGATAGACATGCATGATGAGGAGCTTGACAGAAATGTAAATGGCAAATACTTAAAGAGATACTACCCCTCGATTTGGGGTATACAAGAGTAAACAACAGCCACAGACCGACTGCCTAGTTACAAAAAATAGACCCTTTGATTTAGGGTCAAGAAATGGCCTGGTCACAGTCACATGAAAAGTACTTCCCTTCGATTTGGGAAAGACAAGAGTAAACAACAGCCACAGACCGACTACTTAATCACATAAACATACCCTTCGATTTGGGGTCGATAAAGCTAGGGAGCCGAGTTAGTCGGCATTCCACCAGCTAGAGGTTGCAATATATCACCAGTAACAGAAGTCTCAGGATTAGCCGAGTCAATGGCTGCTTGGGCATCTTGGGTACCCGCAATCTCCCTTTCTCTCTCAGTTGCAACAACAGCTACTACCTGAGCCGCTCCCGCTCCTGCTTGGACCTTCCTTTCAGCACCCAGCAAAGGCTCAACCACTACATTCGATAGGGCCTCGGTAAAAGCCTGAGTATCGGTCGATACCTCTTGAACAACAGAAGCAGCGATGGCTTCGGATTGCAAGTCCATAAGGGTATCGGCTGACAACTCGGCAACATGATCAGTTGGCAAGGGAGTAGTGATTGTCGGCATTGCTTGAACTAAACGACTTTTCCATGCAGTCCATTCATTCTCCAGTTTGGCCAGCCGTTTGCTACCCGCTTTCTGATCCATTTCCCAAACCACCTGCTGGTTACCGAGTTCCCGGATTTTGTTATCCAATTAAAGGCTCTATCTAAACAAAGAAGAACGGGAGGAGTCGTTGGCACTAATATCCGAGTCTAAGGCGCCTATGGCCGGAGTAATATCCCCTATTTCCACCTGGATCCGCTTCAACTCAACTCGCAGTTTGGACAGCTGCTCCTGCAAATCATTTCTTCGGCTGACATTTTGTTGCCTTTCTGCATTCACCTCATTGAAAGAAGTCTGAATGCGGTTCTTATCTTGCCGAAGAGAACCCAAGTGTTGCAAAACAGTGATAGCCTCATCATGGCTATCTTTGGCCGTTCTATGTAAAGAAAATAAATCATTCAGAGCCAAAGCCATGTCATTGTAAGTGGTTGCCAGAATCGGGGAATCCATTGTTTCTTTTGACAATCGTAGCAACGAGGCCCTCAGAGCATGGAACTTTTCTTTATTGATTGGAATTCCCCTGGCGAGAGACTCCTCGACGATCTCTCGATGGATGCCAACATGCAAAGCTGGTGGAGATGCAATGTCGACTAAACTAAAAAAGCAGAAAAAACATGATGCTCGGCATCATCGACTGGAAAAGGCGATATTCGGCGGTTGTTGGTTATAAACTGGTCGTATCCTGAAGAAGTCTTTGACACTTTGATGCCTAAATTGGCAACATCTAATCGCTTAGGACATGCACCTCGGCTCCTGAAATCGGAAGGCCAAGTATCGCTGTTACATTAAGCAGTGTGGGGTTTATCATTCCCCAAGGGAAAACAAAGGCATTGGCAGCGGTCGACTAGTAACCAAGAAAGGCATATATAAGACCGATGTTGCAGGAGGAGTCAAACTCCGACAGCACAATGGCGTCGTAGAGACCCGTGCGCCTCCATTCGACTTCTTTGGCCGACTGCACTTGGTTCAACCAAATAGAATAGTTGGTAATCTTGGTCGGCTAGGTACACAGACTAGTCGGACAATGGTCGCTGGTGAACCAGTCACATGTAATCGGAAGGTCGTAGTTCGCCGGGCTTAGATGTTGACAAAGAAGGAGGTCACTTTGTTCAGATGTACCAAAAGGGGCGAGAACCAGTTGCTCATCTATGAAGGAAAAAGTGGGGATTAGGTCATCAATAGACAAACCGGTGCTATCCGATCCCAGAGATAGAGAAGAAGATGAAGACATGGTTTTTCTTTTTCTGAAGAAGGCGAGAAATTTGGGAATGACCGAGAAGATTGAATGAGAAACCTTTTGGTGGGGGGATGTCTCCTAAGTATTTCCTTTTTCTTAGAGATTGATTGACACTCTGTTAGGAGTTTTTTCATCCAAAACGTGCGGCTAAAAATCCGTTAGAAATTAATTGTGGAAGCGAGACGTTTCTGTGGAAGGAAAAAAGAACTTTTAAAGACTATCATTGCATGCATTTAAGGCAAAAGTGATTGAAATGACACGTACGACTGCCACACGAAACGACGACCATTTTGGAATACATCAACTCGACAGTCGCACTTGAGTTAATGTAGGGGGCAATTGTTAACATTCAAAAGTGTTTAGCCAAATCAAGTGACAGCCGAAGGTGGAAAAGGATTCTAAGTCGGTAACTGAGCAGAATCATAGCCAAATCCGTTAGTCCTTATCCTCAGCTAGAAAAGCATCATCGGCTATTACATTAGTCTGGCCGAGTCATGATTTTGAGAAACGGTTGAGACCCACACATACTCGGATGCCTCGAAGACCAAGTCAAATGACCTTCTAGAAAAGGTAGCAACAGCCAGAAGGGAGTGCCATCGATTGTGCTAGAGGTTCAAGCGAAAAAATCGGCACCACCTCCTCATAGTTGGCTAGTGGATTTAGTGGGTAGTTTGGTAGCTAACATAGGGGGTCACGTTTATTTTTCATGTACTATAAATATAGGAATCATTTGTACAAAAGAGAACAACACAATCAATCAAAAATCTAATTTTTTCATATCTTCATTCCATCTTTATCGCTTTTATTGCACTTTAGCTATATTTATGTTTCTTACCACTTAGTTTACTCAATCACCATCCTAACGATTTCTGGAGTAGTTGGGGAACCCATTGCCGGAAGTGAGAGTTCCGCTTCCGGCCCAAATCGCTTAATTAAGAAATCAATTTGTCATCCGATTTCATCAGCCGATAAAACGGCAAACACTTCAGAAAATAAGTTATACTATTAATGAGATAAATAGGATGTGACGAGTAAAATTAATACGGGTGTACTTGTAATCATTTCAGGATTCCAGTTGAATATATATTGTTATTTTATACTGTAAAGAGATCTTATGTTGATTCGAATAGTATTCTAGACTGTGGCAGAGCTAAGGGGAGGAAAGGGCGTTTTAAAATTAAATAATAAATAGAGTTAAAGTAATTTTTTTATTATATATAAAATATTCAATATTTTTGATACGTCTAGTGAAATGACAAACGAGATTTAAGAATTACTTTAGATAATAGGTTTAAATTCCAATTGTGTCATTCTATTAATATTTTTTTTGAATTTCCTGGTATAACTTCCACCCATTTACTCAGGCTTCTTTTAACTTCAGCTATTTTGGGGAGGAAAATGTCAATTACTGCATTGTCTACATATGGTACAAACGGTTAAAAGTCTCACATTAGAAATTGAATGAAAACATGAACTTCTTATATGAACTTGGACAATCCTCACCCTACAAGCTAGCTTTTGGGGTTGAGTTAGACTCAAGATTCATTCTTTACATGGTATCAGAGTCAAACCCGCCCTAATTCATTATTTCCGATATTGGATCCCCCTCTTATATTGTCCACGCTTCAGATATCCAGACCTGGGCGTCAGGCGGGGTGTTGAGTTTTTTCACATCGGTGGGATAAGTGGTCCTTGATCTCATTATATGCTTGGGCAATCCTCATCCCTTTGAGCTAGCTTTTGGGGTTGAGTTAGACTCATGATCCATTTTTTTACATGGTATCATAGCATCCACATTCCAATTATTTGTTCACCGATGTTGGCCCCCAAATTATATTATCCACGCTCCAGTTAACGAGGTCTGGGCGTGCGAGGAGTGTTAAGAGTCCCACATCGGAAATGAAATGGAAACATGAACTCCTTATATGGACTTGGACAATCCTTACCCTACAAGCTAACTTTTGGAGTTGAATTAGGCCCAATATCCTATCTTTATACAAACTTCAATTTTAGATGTCCATTTTCTGTCTAAAATATAATTAGTTTACCAACACCCGGGTACAAATAAGTTTATTAAGGATCCTATAAGGTAAAAATTTACTAGCATTTGATATTTATATTATGTCAAAATATACATGTCAAGTGTAAGTTTTTACTTACAACTCTAACATCAGTATCCAGAAGATTGATTATTATTATAAGTACTAATTTAGATAGTGATGAAGCTAGAATATTCATTTAGGGAGTCAAAGAATTATAACTATATCTCAAGTTAGGATCAGACTAGCATCACATGGAATTCTTGCAACTCATTAACCGCTACGCTGAATCTTCAGTTTGTGTTAAAGAGTGTCAATACTGATATATATATATATATTCATATAACCAAAATTCTATTTAGTTATACAATGTAATTTTTCGGCGAAAATGTGTCGTTTGACACCCCTCGAATAATAGACTCTTGTGGTCCGACCCTTTAATTTTTGGACATAGCGAAAGCTTAATGCATCGGACTTTCCTTTAATAATGTTTGGACATAGAATTATTATACGTTTTTGATATTTTCAAAAAACACCAAGTACCTGTTTTCACATTTTTCACTCCAAATTACTCACAAAAATTCAACATTTTTCCAAATTATATTCTGGTCCATATACAACTCTAATTACCATTTTTCAACTTTTTTTCAAATACTACTTTTTTTTTATTTTACTTTTTATAACCAAACGCCCACTTACTATTTACAGCTTTCCACAAATATCAACTGGAATATTTATATTCCCCATGTTATTCTGAAATTCCAAGATAAAAATAGAAATGCATAGCACTTTTTTCAACCGTGTAACACTTTCCAAATTCCAATATGTACATTTTTTTAAGATTCATTACTTCTAATTATAGTACTAGTACTATAATAAAATAATCCTCCCATCATCTCTCTCTCCTCTATCTTTCCTCTCTTAAAACTCTTTCATTTCTTTACCTTCCATTGTTCAATTATTTCAACTTCTTTTTTTTTTCCTCTTTCATTTTCATAGTTGTTTAAATCTTGATCCATAAAAAGAAAGAGGCTATAATTTCAATTTCAAATGAAGATACAGTGTGATGTATGTAAGAAAAATGAAGCATCTGTTTATTGTATAGCAGATGAGGCTGCACTTTGTGAATCTTGTGACCATAGTGTCCATCATGTCAACAAACTTGCTAGCAAACATCAACGTTTCTCTCTTCTTCAACCTAATCCTAAACAAGTCCCTCTATGTGACATCTGTCAGGTATAACTGAATTTCACAACTTGATCTCAAAGTTCTTGTTCTTTTTTTTCCTTTATAACAACAGTGTTCTGGTCAGCTTTTGGGCACCTAAATTGTTTAATCGGTATATACTATTTCATATGGACCATCGAGTAATACTGTCCATCAAGACTTAGATGGATAGAATAGGAAGGAAATTACATAGTAATTTTTTGCCATAGTTTTATTAGTAGTTGGTAAAGTACTAGGATTAAAGGTTTGCTTGCCGAGCGTAAACCTTGGTTAAGACTTCAAAAAACACCTTAACAATTATCAACAATGTTCCTATTGACCTCAATCTTGGTTTTTACTAGATTGGATGCCGATCACTTGTGGCAGAACTAGGTAGAGGAAAGAGGGTTCAACTGAATCCCCTTCGCCAAAATATCATACTGTATAAATAGGGTAAAAATAATTTTGTTTATTATATGTAAATTGTTAAATCCCCTTATTATGAAGAAAAATTCTACTGTAGTTGTAAAGGGGTTCAAAGTTGCATTAGTTCCTAGACTCGAATCCCAATTGTAACATCCTATAATTCTTTTAATACCCTTACATAAATTCCTAGCCCCGCAACTGCAGATCACTGCATCTGCAATTTTTAGATCATGACAGATTTGGTACATAGGTGAAATAATACTCCAAAACAAAATAATCTTCACATAGTTACTAATCACCTTAACTTATTGAATGAGTTCTTGTTTAATTTTACCTTTTTGATAATGGGATTTTGATCTTTTTATGCAACAGGAAAGAAGGGGCTTCTTGTTTTGTCAACAAGATAGAGCTATTCTATGTAGAGAATGTGATCTTCCAATACACAAAGCAAATGAACACACTCAAAAACATAATAGATACCTTCTTACTGGTATAAAACTCTCAGCGAACTCCGCTATCTACTCTTCTCCATCACCAACACCATCAGCAGTTTCCTCTGCCAATTCATCTGTAGCTGCTTCTGTTACTAGCACAAAGGCAACAGCAGCAGCAGTGGAATCAGTGAAAGTTGTTAAAGAGAAAGTTGGTGGATGTAATAATGGGCAAGTGGTGAATGTTGGAGGAAATAGTTTGACAAGTAGTATATCAGAGTATTTAGAGATGTTGCCTGGTTGGCATGTTGAAGATTTTCTTGATTGTTCTACTCCTAATTGTTTCTCCAAGGTTTGTATTCATGCTCCTTGGTTTAGTCTTTTCTCTGATTGGAGTCTGTGACCATCACATCTAAAAGTTAAGCTGCTAGAGAGAACATAATTTATTTTATACTTAACTATCTCTTCAGCACGCCCCCTCATGTGTGGACTTGATTTTTTTATGGGTCGAGCACGTAAAAGTTCTTTTAAATAATGGGTGGCGGCGAGACTAGAACCTCAAGTTGTGGAATAGCCACTGATGCACACCCTTGGGGTGAAGCTCTTGTCGGAACTTTGCATAAAGGCTAGATGTTTCATGCACCAAGCTGCCTTTTTAGTGAGACTCAAACCTAAGAACTCTGTCTGCTTTGATCTCATATTGTAGTGTGTGACCATCTTATCTAGCAATTTAATCTGCTAGAGAAAGCACACTTTTATTTACTTAGTTATCTGCTCAAGAGTGTAAAATATAATGAAAACTGTTCTGATATGTTCTTTTGTGGTCATTGTCAGAATATTGGTGATGAGGATATGTTGTCATTTTGGGACACTGATCTTGAGAACCAATTGAGCTCTTTTCCCCCACAAAATGTTGGTCTTTGGGTGCCTCAAGCCCCTCCTCTACCAGAGGCTAAACAGCAGATTCAGCCCCAATTTTCTACTCCTCAAATTTTGAACTTTGGTGGCCAAATTGCGCTAAAAGACTCAAGAGAAGTTACTAACAAAAAGTCCAGCAGAAAGTGGAGAGATGACAATTCATTTGCTGTTCCACAAATCAGCCCACCTTCCACTTCTTTCAAGAGATCAAGAATTCTTTGATAGAAGATTTTAACGATCTTCTCTGTATCGTTCCAATTTTATCGGATGGTTCTATGCAAGAAAGACACGCACAAATTGAGAAGGCTACAATAATCTTTTTCTCTAACTTGTTAATCAGCTTTTTACCGTCTTTTTTTTTTTGCTGATTTAGTTTGATCCTTTTTCCTCCTATACAATTGGCTTTGTTGTACTTCTTGAAATGTCTGTTTGTTGTACCTCGTTCTAGCAAGTGCAAGGATCTCTTTTTTTGCTGTAAATATCTGTTTTTGTGAATCCAATGAATGGAAACTTTAAGATTAAGTGTTAAATCTGTGACAGACAATCTCAGGTCATGTCCTTTCATGAAAATTTTCTTGTTCTGTAGGGGAAGTTATACGGTTTGATTTGGATCAAAGAAGTGACAATTAAAGCAAGTCGCTAGATACTTTTACGTTTTTGGTTTGGAATCTAAGAAAGCCAGACTAACAAATTGGAAGCATCTACCTTTGTCATTGTGACGCAAGGGTGGACTGATGAGAGCTAATTATATATGAGGACTGAAACAAACGTTTAGGCTGACAAGTTTATGAAGCATGGGCGTAACATGACACCTTAAGTAAGCTAATCTAATATTGGAATGAAAGAGAAATGTGAAGAGTTTATAAGGTGTATAACATAAGTTTATATGGTACACACGCTTTTGGACTTGATCATAGCATAGTCAGAGGGACAAATCCATCAGATCTATTGAACGAAAGCAGACAATACATACCACGGACTTAGGTCGTAACAGTCTTATTTCAATAAAATTCTCTCTGTAAGGACTAAAAAGTGGAACCTTGTGCAACTACAAGTTTAGTCCCAAATTTTGGATTTTATTTATTTTGATTCACAAATTTGGACACTAGAAACTCCACCCTCAATCTTGAATCTCATTGCTACTCCGAACTATCGCCTTCACGTAAGAAGTGCAACTGTAGACAGATACTACTAGAAAATCACCATTTCCCAACTGCAGGTTCTGACTACAAAAGGGATGTCACAAATTTCCGACTACCGTATTCGGAAAGTGTTAAAAAAAAAACAAAAATTAACGCCGAGAGCTGTTTCCAAATTCCGAGCCTCCCTCCCTTCATTCAATGCTTGACAACTTTCTTCATGCGGCGTGACACGTCTATCTTTGATACTCATCAATCAGCTAAAAGACGACGGTTGCGAAGCAAGGGGTGAGGTAGCGCTTGCCATGGGAAGAGAGCTCTCACCCCAGCATATAAGCAGTGGAAGAAAATTCTTTAAAAAATATGTTAACTAGTGAACCTACTGTTTTCGTTTTAAGAATAAAGGAAGAAGATTCTGGGATTAAGATTTGGAATTTAAAGATTTAAATAATATCATAATTAAATGATAGGTAAAAGAGGTTGTTGAAAGGTGGCGAATTGGTTTGGCAGGGTGTAGTTCAATTTATTGATTTTAAAATCCTTACTCCTAACTAATTGGCCTTATTTTTAAGTATTTCAGTGCTTTCGCATTTATGGATCAGCCATTGAATTTGGTGATGGGGTTGATGAATGTTTAATTAAATAGAACGACTTTGTTGAAACTTCAAAATGATTTAGTCAAACTTAGAATTTTATTTAGAAGTTTAAACAGATCTTTCTTTAATATTGAGTTAATTAACATCAAGAAAAACGAAGATTTTGACTTTATAAGTTTTTAATAAAAGGTATACGTCAGAGTCTGATTTGTTTTACTAGAATTTTACCCCTATATATTCTACCTGTATCGTAGCATGAGATCCTCTTGAAAATACATAGGAGGATTCAAGATTTTAAATTAGCCAATATAAAATATCACTTATTACTCTGTTGTAATGATAAATGAGGAATTGATATAAATATATGCTTGGGAAAATGTCTATGTTTATCCTTGAAATATTCAAATTTGTTTTATATTTGCAGTCCATTTACCTTTCATGAAAGTCACGCGCTATTAATTTCATCTAATATTTGCTCCTACCGTTAATAGTTGTTCAGCTTGACTTTTGATATTTGGTATGGTAGAGCTACATACACAAATAATGATTTTACCCCTAAATTATCACGTTGTTTGTATAATTCATTTGTAATAATTTGAAGTAATGCCCCACAATAATTGAAAATGTCCAAATATACTTTTGAACTATTTACAAAAAGTCTAAATATGTTCTTAAATGACTCTCACTACACCAAACCAAGCCACCTAACTTTTTTCATGGTAAATTACACTCATTAGCGAGAGACACATTTGAGCCGAAAAATAACGATGTGGATTATTATGTATTGCAAGATAAACGAAAGGACAAATATAACATAAATTAAAAATATTTTTAGAATATATATTTAAACCTTTTAAGGGTCTATCGAGAATAACTCTTCTATCTTCACAAGATAGAAATAAGGTTGTCTACACATAACCCTCTACATACTCCACTTGTGGAATTGCATTGAATATGTTCTTGTTGTTGTTTTATTTGAACCTTTTCTCTCTACAACAATAACAACAACAATATACCCAATGTAATCCCACAAGTGAAATCTAGAGAGGATAAAATGTAGAATTCACCCTGGGAGGTTGTTTTCTCTCTATGATTTAAAAATCTTACTATAATAGATGAGAAGCTTAGCATAACAAGTAGGGGGGATAGGGACCAACATTGCCAAATTATTCATTCATTTCCCTGTCTCTATCCTTCTTATTTGTCTAGTATGGACTCACACTCATGTTATTAACTAGTAGGATCCTACCTTTGATTTGCTCTTTTAATTGAGTGAAAAAGATATTTCCCTTTGTCTTGTTCTAGAAAATAAAATTTCTCTTTAATCAATCACCTTTTAAAAGTTCAAATACACTTTAATTAAGAATATTAATTGCATAATTTGGATTTGCTTAATTACAAAATCGTAAATAAAGTCAACAGCAAGTGTGACAACATAGTTATCGACTGACAAATGTGAGATCCACATCTGACTCAGCTTCATATGAATGCATAACACGTGGAAAGAAACAAAATAAACAAAATGAAAAGCTATAAAAATTTAAGAGGACTAAACTACTAATCCATCATGAATCATTATAAATAAATTGCAAAATTATTGTTAATGTTGGGTTTGGTGTTGTAACATTTGACTCAATATATCTCCTGAAATAATGTTGTTGATTGCAAAAAATGTTGGGACAAATGCCACAACATTCAGACCAACATTTTTCATAACAATTTTGTCTTACTTCACGTTAAGCAGTAACAGTTTTACTGAGTGGTAAAAATGACTTAGGCATGTGAATTAGGAGCTGTGTAAAACGTGAGAGAAAGGGGAAGAAGTCGAGTGAAGAACAAGTCAAAGTTACTGAGATTTCGATTCCATGATCTTCTCCAACAAACACACAAGCTGCCCACCTTTCCCTCAACCTACTCAACCAATCGATGAGTTTTTCAAGGAAGACTCTCTACTATAAATAGAGAGGTTACAAGAGTGAATCGATATCCAGAAATAGATTGCAGAAATATCAAGAGAGCTCTCGAGAATTCATCTCAGAAAACTGGATCACAAGTGTTGCCTGAGCGTGTCGATAACATTCTGTCCAACATTACAATTGCAGTTTAGATTCTAGATTAGCTTTGTATTGAACAATTATAATGAGAAGTTGTCTATGTCTATTTAGGTAGATTTTTCAGCCAGAAGTTATATGCGACTTCAACATTTAATTCATTTTCCATTTCATCTTGTAAAATTGTAAAGAAATGAATTTGTAATTTTTTTATATAATAAATATATACAATACTTTCGGTCACTGACCGTCATAGGTTATATAGATTGTAAATATTAAACCTTTGTGTTCTTTAAATTTCGCTGCATTGCTCTTTAAAGTTTTTTGTTTTACTAAAGTGTTGTCACTGGTGTCAGACGGTATTATCGCTGACATTCGGAAACTGAATTGACAGTCAAGTTAGTTTATTTCCAGTTTGTTTTTTTTGTTCCATAGCATATCCGGACCTAAAAAGTGTTATCAGAGCCGACACTTAACACAATAAGTGATTGGTCATGTTGTCTCAAGTTATGGATCCGGCAAATTCGACTATTGGTAGACTTTCCATTTTAGATGGTTCAAACTATGTCTATTGGAAGATTCACCTTTTTCTCATATCAAATCAATTGATGTTAGGGCATGAAGATCTATAATCAATGGGTATGTTGTTTCAATAATGCAGCCGGATGAGGAAGGTGACATACTTGTTAAACCTGAATCCGAATAGACGGCGGAAGAAACCAATAATGCTAACTTTAACGAAAAGGCCTTAAATGTAATTTTTGAATGAGATGATCTGTACATGTTCAAACTCATTCATAACTGCCCCACGGCTAAGGACGCATGAGATACTTTACAAATTCATTGTGAAGGTAACTCAAGTGTTCGACGAACAAAGCTACGCATGCTCATGAGCAAATATGAACGTTTAAGGATGGAAGAAGCGGATGATATTAAATCTTATTTTGAAAAGTTGATTGACATCTCAAATGAATGTCAAGTGCTTGGTGAACCTTTAACCAACACTCAACTCGTTGAAAAGGCTCTCCGTTCTCTTCCTTAAAAGTTCAATTTAAAGATTTGTGTCATTGAAGAAGCTCACAATCTTGCCATAATGGACCTTCATACCGTGATGAGCATTCTCAAAACCTATGAGATGAACATTGAGAATCAAAGAGAACTATATAAAAGCAAGAATGTGGCACTTCAAGTTCAATCCTCGGAGAATCAAATCGAAAAAGAGGATGAGAATCTTGAAGAAATTAGTGAAGGTGCTAATGTTGCCTTACTCACTCGAAAATACAATTCGATGGTGAGGAAGTTCAACAATGAGAGAAATCAATATCTAAATCTAAACAACATAAAAACCAAGGCTTCAATCAAAATCCCACTAATTTCCTTCCAAGCGCTAAAAAAGGAAGTCCACTAAGAAGAACCAACTCAGATCGTACCAAATTTGATCCCAAAAAACTCGAGTCTGTGCAATGTCATGCATGCTCGGGTTGGGGTCATTATGCTAACGAATGTGCAAACACTCTTAGAAAATTTGGCAAGATTCTGTGGGTCTCTCTTAGTGACGATGAAGAAGAAGATGGAGGAGATCAAGAAATCGAATCACAATCAAAGTTGGCCACTATTTTCGAACATTCTTTGTCAGATCGAGAAGATGTCATCTGTAATGTTGTCTTAGATGTCACGACATTTGGTCCAACATCAGCAACGACATCAACATCGACAGCAACATCCGAAAGGTATGAGTTCTTTAACTATTCTGATGTTAATTGCTTTAGTGGCTCTATTTCTGTTAGCGAGGCTGATAGTATGGATCGAGTTGAATGCAAAGATGACATGATTAATGAATTACAAAATATTTGTAAAGCCTTAATCATAAAATCCAAGAAACTTGACACAAAGGTAAAATCTTTAACTCATGAGAATGTAGATCTAAAAGGCACAATAACTCGACTAGAGGTTGCACTTACCAAAAAGGATACAGAATTTGGTAAGATTCGTGCAAAATTGGATCTAGCCGAAGAAATCTTCCGCAAGCTCAACACCGAGACTTCGAAGTTGAATGAGATACTCAGATTTAGTAAACCTTCACATGCAGGTATTGGATACAAAAACTCTCTTAAAACTATACGCTCTAGTCTGTTTGACAAAAATGAGAAAATATGCTTTGTAAAAGAAAAAGGAATAAATAATAGGTTCTCATTATGTCAAAGAATATGAAGTTTGTATGTCATCACTGTAACTCCCTTGGACACTTAAAACCATACTGTTTCAAACTTCAAGATTCTGTGAGCAAAATGTTGCCTAAAAGGTTGTCCAACATTTCAGATAACATTTGAAACAACATTTCTGAGCCGAAAGGTAAAAACTGTTTTAAGAGAGTTTGGGTTCTCAAAAAGGATGTAACATGTAAAGTTTCTATAACTACATTAAGAACTAATATTTCAGGTTCTTGGTACTTTGATAGTGGATGTTCTCGTCACATGACAGGTACAAAAGGTTTTCTAAAGAACTATGAGTCATTCAACGGAGGAAACGTGACTTATGGAGGAGGCAGCAAAAGCAAAATAATTGGAAAAAGGATCTTAGATGTTCCTGGATTTTCAGCTTTAAGAAATGTCTTACACGTTGAGGGTTTAATGGCTAATTGATTAGTATTAGTCAACTGTGTGATGACAATCTTGAGGTAAAATTTAATAAGAATGCCTAAAGTTACGAATGAAGCTAATGAATGTGTCATGACATGTACTAGAACATGTGATAATTGCTATCTTGTTACAAGACAAGAAACATGCAATAATTCCAAGATCGATGACACAACAATGTGGCACCAAAAATTGGGGCATGTCAACTACCGCAATTTAGAAAAATTGGTCTCATATGAAGAGGTTAGAGGCTTACCCAATCTTAGCTATAAAGGTAAAACTGTCTGTGAAAATTGTCTGAAAGGTAAGCAAACCCGTGTCTCTCCTAATATTGTCCAACACGACGGACAACATTCAGGTACGTCTCACTGTTTTTAATTATTACATATGGATCTAATGGGTCCAATTGAAGTAGACAGTTAGGAGGCATGAGGTATTCCTATGTGATAGTAGATGATTTTTTAGATATTCATGTATATATTTTTTAAAAGAAAAATCACAAACTTTTGACATGTTTAAAATTTTGCACTCTAGAATTAGGAACTTGTTCTATTCTCCTATTTTTTGGATTAGATCCGACCATGGAAAAGAATTTGAAAATAGCTCATTCACAAACTTTTGTGAGAAAATGGGAATTTTCCATGAGTTTTCTGCTCCCAAAACTCCTCAACAAAATGGGGTAGCAAAAAGGAAGAATAGAACACTGCAAGAAATGGCTAGAGTTATGCTTAGTTCTAAAAAATTGTCAAAACATTTTTGGGCCAAAGCCTTGAATACTGCTAATCACATCGCTAATAGAGTCTACTTAAGGCCAGGAAAAAAGATGACACCTTATGAGGTGATAAATGGAAAGAAACCTAACTTACGAGTACTTTCATATTTTTGGGTGTATTTGTTACATTTTAAATGATAGAGATCATTTGGCAAAGTTTGACTCTAAGAGCGACAAAGGAATTTTTGTTGGCTATTCTCAAAATAGTCATGCTTATCGAGTATACAATCTGAGGACCAAAACTATACAAGAGTCTGTAAATATTAATTTTTGATGACTTTTCTGATCTTACAGGAAATACAAGTGAAAATAACACTATAGTTTCAGTGGAAAATGTGCAGACTGCTGAAGAATCAAATGTTGCCACACCCGAAGCAATATCTGAACCTGAAATAGAGACCACAGAGGTCATGAATGATGAGTCAATTGTTGAATTGATAAATCAAGTTCGAAGGGACCCCTCATCAAGGATTAGGAAGAATCATCCAACATGTCAGGTGATAGGGGAGTTTTTGAAGGAATTAGAACAAGAGGGAAAGAACCACTCAACTACAGAGAAATGGTAAGGTATGTGTGTATGTCTACCATATACCAAAAGGTTAGTCTTTCTTGTTTTATATCTACTTTAGAACCAAAAAATATTTTAGAAGCACTCAAAGATAATTTTTGGATTCAAGCAATGCAAGAAGAGCTTGAACAATTCTCTCGAAATGAAGTCTGGGACTTAGTTCCTCGTCCAATTAATACAAATGTAGTTGGAACTAAGTGGATTTTTAAAAATAAATCAGACGAATCGGGGGCAGTTGTGAGAAACAAAGCTCGTCTAGTTGCACAAGGATATACTTAGGTTGAAGAAATCGATTATGACGAGACCTTCGCACATGTGGCTAGAATTGAGTCAATTAGACTATTACTTGCTATTTCTTGTTACCTAAAAATTACTTTACACCAAATGGATGTAAAATGTGCATTCTTAAATGGTTATCTAGATAAGGAAGTCTATGTTGAACAACCAAAAGGATTTGAAGATCCTTACTATCCACACTATGTGTACAAGCTCAAAAAGGCTTTGTATGGGTTGAAACAAGCTCCTCGTGCATGGTATGGTTGTCTAACTAACTTCCTTCTTGAATTTGATTTTAACCATGGTGAAGCTGATCGTACCTTATTCATTAAACATCACGATGTAGATATTATTATTGCTCAAATCTATCTATGTAGATGACATAGTATTTGGTTCGACCTCACAGTCTTATCTAAAGTCGTTTGTTGAATCTATGTCATCAACTTTCGAAATGAGAATGATTGGGAACTAACTTTTTTCTTAGGCTTGCAGATTAAGCAAAGTGAAGATGTAATTTTCATCTCACAAAGTAAATATGTTAAGAATCTAGTTAAGAGATTTGGTTTGGAGAATGCTAAGTAGATGAAAACGCCAATGGGTTCATCGCAGAAGATATACAAGGATAATGTTGGTGAAAATGTCGACCCAACATTGTATCGATCTATGATAGGTAGCCTTCTTTATCTTACTGTGAGTCGCCCATATATTATGTTTAGTGTTTGTGTTTGTGCACGTTTTCAAGCCTGTCCCAAAATATCTCACTTAAATGCCATGAAACGTATTATTCGGTATGTTCCTGGCACACGTGAGTTGAGAATTTGGTATTTCAAAGACACTAATCCTAACTTAATAGGATTTAGTGACTCGGATTGGGCTGGAGACGTAGATGATAGAAAAAGTACAAGTAGAGGATGTTTTTATCTTGGCAATAATCTTGTTTCATGGTATAGTCGTAAACAAAACTGTGTCTCACTTTCAACTGTTGAATCTGAATATGTAGCAGCTGGAAGTTGTTGCTCTCAATTAATATGGATAAGACACATGTTAGACGACTATGAATTTTCTAGCAACATTTTGATTTTGTACTATGATAATTTGAGTGCTATAAATATTTCCAAAAATCCAGTTCAACACTCACGTACAAAATATATTGATATTAGACATCACTTTTTAAGAGATTTAGTCGAAAAATAGCTAGTTCATATTGAACATGTTGACACTATTCATCAACTAGCTGATATTTTTACAAAAGCTTTGGACCATGAGAGATTTTCTAGTTTGAAGAAATCTCTTGGTCTTTGTAATATTTAAAAAGGCATTTTTGGTTAATGTCAGCTGAAACATTGTCTAACATTTTAGGTGACATTTACCAATGTAATATCATAAACTGATTATTATTACTGTATAATGCATTAATTTTTGGTCACACAAGCATGATCCCTCAATAAAGAATGTGTATTTAACTTGATACCGTTCTCTGCGATGATATTATATATCATAAAAAGGGAGTATCAAAATAAGGCAAAACCTTAACAAATGATTGACAACTGTGCAAAATGGGCAAAACCCCTTAAAAAGATATCGTTCCTATTCTATAGGAGTATCGAGTGCTTCAAAAGAATTTTAAGAAAACTAAATAAGTATTCTTATTTTTTACACGAAAAAATAATTTTGTATGTATTTTATGATTAGATCAAGGATATGATGGAAAAATGTTACATTGGTCCAGTGTTAAACTCATAAAAATGCATATAACTTGTGTCTTGATTTGTTGCCAAAATAAAAAGTTCTTGCGGGATCATAATACTTGTGTTGTCCAAAATGTTGCCAACATTGCTGTTGACATTTTCAGTTTGAGATATTTGTTGGGATGTTGTTCTTAACTGATTCCAGAGAAATCAGATTTTTCTCTCTATGTTTATGCCTTGTTTTTATATGAATTTCAAACTTTAAAATGATAAGATTAAATTCCTACCGTGATGCTTATCATTTTATCCAAAATTTTAGGTGTAAGTTATTAGATAAATCTCAAAACCCCTAAAACTAAGGATTTTTTGTTGCTTTGAAAGATTTGTCATGTATATAAAATCCTCTCATTTGCATTTTTTTTTTATCATATCCGATTTTTCCTATTAAAAATATAAATAAATAAAAAAGAGGAAAATCACATCACAAATCGGGCTTAACATCACCTACCCGATGAGTGATTCACCATTCCAAACTCCACTCTTAATCTCAAACCCTAAATCCCCTAAAAATTCTCCTCAAACTTCACTAATGGATACCTCCCATATGTAACACTTATGTCAACCAACACACCGACCAACACACCCATGAGCACAAGCCATCCTTTAAACATTGAATCACCCAAACTACCTGAACCGCAACAACCTTGCCGGTCATCTTGCTTACAATCCTCATAGGACATGTCTAGGTCCATAGTATTTAAAGGTTTAGTGAAATATTTAGATATTAGCTACACTGGCGATGACAACAATCCAATAGATGTTGATGAAACATCTGATATGTCAGCCCTGGGCAAAAGGCCAAGTTCCTCCACATTCCGTACTTATCGATCGAGTAGAGTATTTGAGAGAACATTTGAAGCAGAACCAAGCAACAAAAGGTCCAGATTTGATACGCCTATAACTGCTTGCTCGAGCAGTAACAGTGAGGACACGGACCTTGAACTCTCAACTGAAGAAAGTGAAGAAGAACAAGTTGCTTCTGTACCACAAAAATGTGCCTCTGGAGAGGGAAATCCCAAATGAAACTCCCTTGAAACAATTCCTTCCGAAGGGAGTTCCCAAATCTACAAAATCAAGTGTTGCCCCAAATGTTGCCACAGATGTCACAACATCTCAGGCAACATTCCAGCCAACATACGAAGAGGCACACTCACCTACTTTCTCTAACAGTACTGAATCCATCAGCCTAGACTTGTCTGGTTCAAACAATGAGGTATCTACTTTCTCCACTAAATCTTACTCTAAAGCTAAACATGATAAATGAGACTATTATAGAAATAGAGTAATTAGGTCTGAAAGAGAGTTAGATATTTCCTCATATTATGAATATGGTCTGGTGGAATTTATGGAAGACAGACAACTTCTTGGCTCTGTATCGGAAAAGAACCATATGTTGATGAGATTGTAAGGTTGTTCTATGCCAACTTAAACTCTGCTATAGTAGATACCTCCTCAAAGAAATTTGGGAAGGTATATCTCTATAACAAAATTTATCAATTTACACCTTCAATCATCAATCAATATATGGGTCTTAATACTGAAGAGGAAGTGAGAGAAACAGAAAGAGTAACAGCAAATAGGGATACAATGATTGAGTATTGCACTGGAGGTATACTGAAGAAATTGATCCTTAGATTCCCAACATCAAAACTCACTACCTTATTTTCCACCCTCCATAAAATTGCAATTCACAATTGGCTTCCCTTTTTAAATGAGTCAGTCGTGACAACTGAACAAGCCTCCATACTGTTTAAAATTGGGAAATGATTCAAAGTTGATTTAGGACAAATGATCTTCTATCAAATTGCCAACTCGGCAGAAAAAGAGTCAACTTCAATCCTTCATTTTCCTTCTCTGATATACAAAGTATTAACTACCAAAGGCCTTGAGCCTATGATAGGAGACACTTTGGGGAAAGCTCTTGAACATTACATTGTCAACAAAGCAATTCTGAAGAGCAAAGAGAGTCATTGACCTACCTTGAAAAAGGAAGCAGAAAAGGAGAATGTTGTCAGGAATGTTTCCAACATTCAGGCAACATTAGTCCAAGACAGTCTATATTGTCCATAAATTGGCTAGTGGAGCAAATTGCAAAAACTAACCTACAAATTGTTGAGGTTGATACTGCCAGAGATGCCCCGGTTCAAGCCAGAGACCATTTCTTGCTTCTGCTTTCTTCACAAAAAGGGGGAGATAATTCTATACATGGGGAGCAAAGAGAAGAGGGTGAAGATACGAGTGGAGAAGTTGTTGCTGCTGAAGAAGTTGTGGATGCTGCTATGCAGAGAGAAGAAGTTGTTGGAAGGAAAGTCTTGCTGAAGAGGCTGAGTTGAAGGCCGAAGCTAAAGCTACTATACAAAAGGCCGAAGATGAAGCTGAAGCTGCTAGGCAGAGGGATAATCAAGTTGAAGTTGTTATGCAGAAGTAGAAAACTACTGGAAGCTGCTACTGCTGCATAATGAGCAAGGGAGAAGCTGTTGCTGTTAATGAATTTCTTTTGTTTTTGTTTTGGTTTGGCTATTTGGTGATGTGGATGGTTATCTTGACAATGCTCTATTCTAAGAATGTTTTTTTTTGGATGACATATATGCTGATATTATTTCTTCTAATCCTATAAGAGTGGTATATGCATGTATGTTGGTATGTCATTTTACTCTTATAGAGTGGTATACACATGTTTTGATTGTATACCATCACAAGTTAAGGGGGAGTATAACTGTATTCATAGTTGTTGGACAATAGCTATGACGTTGCCTTAAGTCATTTGCACAAGTTATAATGAGTTTTGTAAAGAAAGGCAAAAAGGGGGAGATTGTTAATGTTGGGTTTGGTGTTGTAACATTTGACCCAACATATCCCCTGAAGTACTATTGTTGATTGCCAAAAATGTTGGGACAAATGTCACAACATTCAGACCAGACATTTGTCCCAACATTTTTCATAACAGTTTTGTCTTACATCACGTTAAGCAGTAACAGTTTTACTGAGTGGTAAAAACGACTTAGGCATGTGAGTTAGGAGCTGTGTAAAACGTGGGATAAAAAGTCAAAGCTTGGGGAAGAAGTCGAGTGAAGAACAAGTCAAAGTTGTTGAGATTTTAACTCCATGATCTTCTCCAACAAACACACAAGCCGCCCACCTTTTCTCAACCTACTCAACCAATCGATGAGCTTTTCAAGTAAGACTCTCTACTATAAATAGAGAGGCTACAAGAGTGAATCGATATCCAGAAACATATTGCAAAAATATCAAGAGAGCTCTCGAGAATTCATCTCAGAAAACTGGATCACAAGTGTTTCCTGAGCGTGTCGACAACATTCTGTCCAACATTACAATTGCAATTTAGATTCTAGATTAGCTTTGTATTGGGCAATTGTAATGAAAAGTTGTCTATGTCTATTTAGATAGATTTTTCAGGCAGAAGTCATCTGCAACTTCAACATTTAATTCCTTTCCATTTCATCTTGTAAAATTGTAAAGAAATAAATATATAATTTTTGTATATAATAAATATATACAATACTTTCGGTCACTGACCGTCATAGGTTATATTTCCGCTGCATTGCTCTTTAAAGTTTTCTGGTTTACTTAAGTGTTGTCACTGGTGCCGGACGACATTATCGTCGACATTCGGAAACTAAATTGGCATTCAAGTTAGTTTATTTCCAGTTTGTTTTTATTGTTCTATAGCTAATTACCATACTCCCCCTAATTATTGCACCACGAGTGTGATTAGGAGTGTCAAAATTAGCTCGGGCGGGTCCTCTTTTACTTGGGTTTGTACTTCTAAAATTAAAATAAAAAGGGTTAAAATATACAGTAAAAAATTATCACTCATTGAAATATTGAAAATTTTTCAATAATTGTGACTTTTGTATTAGCAAGTAGCAAGGTAAGAGTTTTGCGATATTTCTGTTTGGATTACACAAGTACTTTGATAAAAAAAAATTATAATTATATGATCATTTATGAATTTTCATCATAATTATATGATCATTTATGAAATTTAGGAATACTTTTTTCAATGATAGTGACTTCCATTAACACATATTTCTGCATACACTCACTTCTGAACCTCATGTTGGTAAAGTTACAATTGAAATTACATTTACAATTGAAAAATAAAATGAAGAAAATAAAGTATTTTCAGGTTGAGACGCAGATATCTCTCTCTTTAAGGAGATTCAAGCTCATTATAGTAAATTTTTATCGGTCCAGCAGTAATCTTTCTGACATGTCCCTTTCAGAATACAACAGTCCGACCACGTCGTACTACTCTACAAACTATGGATAAGATGTTGGTCCAAAGATCCACCAAAAGAACACTTTCCTTGAACGTAACTAAATAAACTCTTTTTTCCTCACTTTTTTCAAGAACTCTCCAATATTTTTCTACTCCCCACAAGCTAAGGATGACTTCTATTTATAGGTGAGAAATTTATCCTTGAAATGTATTAGAAGAGAAGTGGGAAGGTAGGGGTAATAATATAGGTAAATAGTGGAAGAATTATAGTTTAGCAGTTACATAAGTTACCGGATATAATGAGGAAGAATGTGGATGAAAATGTGATAGTGGCTACATAAATCTTAAGAAAACTTTATGGCCACTTTCTGCCAACTACCTACCACTAACGTGTATTGGACAAATGAAGCAAATGAGATACTTTAATATACTGTACTATATTTTCTTAATATTAAAATGCTCACAAGATCTATCATTGCAATGTGCAACAGGGTTATCAGTAGATATTTTCTTATCAATAATGATTTTCATTAACGATTAAAACAACTATGTAATAAAATATAAAAAAGTGGTCCTTCATGTCATCTATTACCAAAACAAAAGAACATGTTTTCATCTACCAATGGGATGACAAAACTCACGATTTCAAACAGCTTATGTTCTAACAAAATGGTGGCCTTTCCTATTCTTGACACTCCACTATCTCCTCTCTTCTGGTATACATGAGACAATCATGTGGTAAATCATCAACAAATTTTGAGATGGAAATCTACAATTGTGGATTCAAGTTTTTTAGTTCTTATATCAGACATAAAGTTAATACTATAATTATAATTAGGTGCACAATATTTATAAATATTTACTAATACATGTACAAAGCGGAGCCTTGGGGTAACTGGTAAAGTTGTTGTCATGTGACCAGGAGGTCATGAGTTCAAGCCGTGGAAACAATCTCTTGCAGAAATATGAAGTAAGACTGCGTACAATAGACACTTGTGGTCCGGCCTTTCCCCGGACCCCACACATAACGGAAGCTTTGTGCACCGGCCTGCCCATTTACTGATATATATATATATATATATATAAATATATATATATATATATATATATATATATATGTGTGTATATATATATATATATATATATATATAAATATATATTAACCCTTTAAATCTGTTCCTGACTATCTGTATACCTAGGTACGTACACACATAACATTTCTTACGTGCAGGGGTGGGGCTAGAGGTTGAATCCCGTTCGTCGAAAAATCAAATTATATATATAAGGTCAAAAACATTTTTTATTTATATATAGTGGAACCGAACCGTGTAGTGTAGTTGGTTAGGATACTCGGCTCTCACCCGAGAGACCCCGGTCAAGTCCCGGCAACGGAATCTCTTTTCTACTTGAGTCGGAGGTTTATCGGAAACAGCCTCCCTACCCGTCAAAAGGTAGAGGTAAGGTCTATGTACACTCTACCCTTCCAGACCCCACCTGATGAGATTATACTGGGTATGTTGTTGTTGTTTTTGAACTTTCTTGGTGAAAAAAATTTCGCCTCTATCACTGCTTACGAGGATCCATATGACAATTGACAATCATGAAATGTCTGATGTTGTAGTTTTTTGGCAGTGCTCCTTGGAATTGAAATATGGCAGATGTAGCTAAAATCGTTCAACAAAACAACCGGAGGTGAAATATCTGTAGAAGCAGTAATCAAACAGCAGTTCCGTTGTAGTATAGTTGGTTAAGATACTCGGCTCTCACTTGAGAATCCCGAATTTAAGAATGTTTTGTATACCGGGCTGCCCCTTTCTTTCCTTCTCGGAAAAAGGACAAGTTCTTTTGTTTTTCTCCCACCGGATGTTGATTTAAGTCATATACATGATAACGTAAAGAAAATAAATTCTAGTAAACATGGATTTTATTTGATTTCTTAATAATCATTTATTTGAAAATCAATCGAATTATTATGTCTTTCTCCGGAGTCACTTCTCTATCTTTCGTAAAAATATTCATGTAAAAATTCTTCATTCCCCCATTCCCAACAACAATTAGGCAAAGTAGGCCAAAAGTTTAATATTATCCATTTTCAGAGATACCAATAGATATGTTTCATAGATTACACATATATTATACATCCGTGGGTCTTTTTAGATTAAGCAATTGGATGAGCGACTATTTAGGTTAATTCTTATAACAAGTTTTAGGAAGAATTTCTAACAATTTCCCAAGAGCCTAGTAAACAAAGGTCAAAAATTGACAACGAATACAAGATGATCCATCATAAAAGCAAGAACACCCTCCACTTGGCCAATTGAGCTCATCTTGACAAGACTGGTTTATTGAAACTTAAAAACTACGCAAGGCAATAAACACAGGTAGCTGTTTTGCTGGGATCAGGATCATGAAATATATTGCTCAAAGAATAAGTAAACTGGCCTTTGTTTGGTCACGGCTTTGAGGTCAGATGTAGCGGAACCGGAGATTACATTTGGTAATGGTACAAATTCTTATCAGTAACACGTGAGAGAATTATGGATTTAAATTTGATGGTTCAATCTTCATGTGCTTATCACTAAACTTATTGCACTTTTGAAATTAGTTCACAATTTAATAATGTGCTAGATTTTTAGTGATTTAGGTTGCACTCTTGGGCTCATCAATTGTTCAACAAATCGACTAACATTCTAACTCTAACTGGGAAAGAAAAAAGCTAGAATGACGATGTATACTCTTCAAATAATACAACAAAACTCGTGTAATCCCATGAGTGGGTTCTGGATACTCTTTAAATAATGAAGCCTATATTTGCAATGTAAATCAAGGCACTCAAGCATTCAAATACAGCAAGACAACAACAACGTACCCAGTGTAATTCCACAAGTGGGGAATTCAAATACAGCAAGAGTAGATGACATCGCAAAAATAAAAAAAATAGAAGCAGAAGGGGAAAGAGCAAGCAGATAAGAGATACAACATGATATGGAAATCTTGAAGTAAATTAAGAATTGAATTGAAGTCGAGATAAAATGATACACTGGGTTTTACAAAAGCCCATAATCCTTGAAAATCGGGGCATCAGATTAACTGATCTTTATTTAGAGATCTAATCTACAGCAGAACAGCACACATGAACAAATTCTTCTAGCCAAAAGCAATCAAGTACATAATAGTGGAACTCAAAGAAGAAGAAGAAAAGAAATGATATTCAGTAGACAGACTAGCTCATCCATCAAGAATACGAATAATTCACAGTAATGGTGCGAAACATGCTCTTCTTCTACTCTGCTCTAGACTGACCAGCACGAGAAGAGAGGATGATACCAACAATAAGGCCATATAAAGCCAGAGCTTCAGCAAAAATAAGAATCAAAATCATCCCAACGAAAAGCTTTGGCTGTTGTGCGTTGGCTCTGTGAAACAGAAACAGAAAAGAACAATTAGCGAGTTTCCTCACAAGGAAAGCTCCTTTTCCATTAAAGGTTATTATTACACCAACTCTACATTAGTCGACCATCAATGCCTACAACACGCCTACATAAAGACTCAAGGACGTATCATTTTAAATGACCAAGTCATACAAGTGTGATAATAAAGCAACAACATCAACCACACAGTACAGGTTAGCTAAACAGGCATAGTATCACTAATATATAGGTCAATAAAGTGGGAAAAGAAGGGAAAGATCTAGTATTCTCAGCTGACTGAGGAGTATCAAGACAGCACAACTAGATAGAGAGAGATAATAGACAAACTCATCAGGTTGGTCACAACAGCAATTGTTGCAGACACAAAAATGGTGATAGCAATGCTAGTTATGTGGGATTGTGAAATCCTGTTCATATCATCGCTACCATAGTCAATTGTGAATTAGTTGCTTTTACTGGAAGACGAATTCACTTTTTTCTGTTTGAAACATTGATACAGTCCCTACAAAAGATAGGTTTTACTGGCATGAAAAAATTCTTCAGCAGGGGTTGGTTTATTCATTGTTGGTGGACTTACATTAGGCCCAGTGTTGTCGAAGTCTTTTACTTTGGTTAGTCAATGAGAGTTACTTTGGTTAATCAATGAAGTGTACACAAAGAGTATATCTATAATTCTCTAATTACTAAGGGCTGGAATTTGATCGGTCCAAATAAAATGGAACAGATCTACATTGCTCACAAAGCCCGTCCAACTAATTTGATTGAAGCAAAATTATTTTTGTACGTTTTGAAGGGGGAAAAACATACTGAAACCTAAGGTATCCTAATATAACTTAGCTAACCAAACAACAACAATGAGTAACTAAAGAAAGAAAAAGTAAGCTTATAACAAGGACATCCATTTTAGCAGAAACAAGGAAAAACATAATCAACCTAGAAAGATCTAGTGCAGCTGAAAATACAAAAGGTAACCAAATGGCAATGACTTATATGATCATCCAAATTCACAGTGATACTTTTAACACCAAAGAGCAAAAAATGGCTAGAAGAAGGTTACCTAACACCAGCGTCACCAACAATTCCAATGGCCATACCAGCAGAGAGGCCAGCAAGACCACAAGCAAGACCGGAGGAAAGGTGAGCATATCCATCGAAAAGATAGTAAGACTTGGTTTTGGGGTTAATCCCTGTACTAATAATCACAGCTATAATCAATCCGTAAATACCCAAAACTCCAGCCATCACAACTGGCACAATTGACTTCATCACCAACTCCGGCCTCATCACACCCATTGACGCCACTCCTACCCCACTCTTCGCTGTACCATAAGCTGCTCCCATACCTTGGAAAATTTTGAAGATAAAACAAGCATAATTAGCATTGGAAAATAAGAGGGTGATTGCCTAAGCTTAAACTAGCTTATAAACACTTTTACTTAATTACGCGTTTGGTAAACATAAAGAAGTGCGTATAAGCTAAAATCAATCAAAAGTTATAAGTTGGTCCCCCGATTTTACAGCTTATAAACACTTTTGGTTTGACCAAACCTTTTATGATCTTATCCCTAATATCTTATGTAATCTCCAAAATACTTTTTCAAAAATATATCTTTTAATTATCTCTCTATTCTATTTCCATCATTCATCCTTTTTATGTAAAAATATTTCTAAATTATTATTATTTACAAATGGCTTTAAGGACGTTTCTTTGCTTTTTATCTTGCTATTTTATTTTCATATTTTCTTGGTACCATGCTTCAAATTTTTTTCTTTTTTTTCGAGCCTTCAATTGAAAATAGCCTCTCTACCCCACAAAGGTAGGAGTAAGCTCTACGAACATCCTATCATTTCCAGACCCCACTTGTAGTTATGTTGTTGTACAAATAGCTTTAAGGGACATTCAGTCTTTAACAAAAGTGTTTATCTACACCTTTTCACCAAACACAATAACTACCTATTATCCTATTCAACACTGCACATAATTACTCAATTACAAAATCAGCTTTAACACCTAAATGTGTTTTTCTTATCAGCTAATTTTAATCAGCTAACACAAACAGGCTCTAAATCACTAGCTAAATGCAGTTATTCATGTACCTTCTTAGAGAGCCTGATATATCAATTCAATTTCAAATTCTAGATCAGCCTCTTAGATATAAATATTGACGCATTACAGTGCGGCACACGTAGATATATACAAATCATCAAAATTCTTAGACATATGTAAATATATGAGAGATACATACGTTAAACTCAGATCAAGCATACAATCAATATATGCAATACAAAAAAATTATCAAAACTATATAACACATGCATCTATATTAGGCAATGTTCGATTCTAATAATAAACTAAAGTACTGAACTTAATAAAAGAACAGAGACGATTTACAAAATAAGCTTTCCAACAAAACAATTGCCGAAAACATTATAGTTATATTCTAGATCCTTCTGCAAGAAAAAAAGTTCCTTACAGGAGAAGACTAAGGCGGCAGCAGCGCCCAGGAAGCCGAAGAACGGAGCTGTTTCATCGCCGCTAAAAGTCGAAGACATTTTTTCCGGTTGGATCTCAGGCGAAGAGTGTAATGGATTGAATCTGAAGATAGTTCTCAATGTCTTTTAGAGAGACAAATATTTGTAGCCTTTCGCTTGTCATGGGAGCAGAGTAAAGACAAAACAGAAAATGGGTCCTTAGTTTCATTTGGTCCTTAATGTTAAATATAATAATTAAAAAGTGATCATTTGATCCTAAGTCACAGATAAGAAGTTTGTCCAATGATTCTTTTAAGTTAGAGTTAGAAATTTCAATATGGTTTTTGAAATCGAATTAAACGCTACAAAAAGATATTTTTATTTTGTAGTTTGATAATGCAGGTACAGTGCACATATCAGTTTATTTTTATTTTGAGTAGCGATTGTCTTTATGGGTCATTCACACAAATGTCCTATTTTGGTGTGGTATTTAATTTTACCCTCAAGTTTGTGTTTTTAAATTTTTGTCATTCAATACTTTTTGGGCGGCATAAGTTTAGATTTTGTTCGGCATAGTTTATATTTCGTTACCACAAGTTATGCCAGATATGGCAAAACTTTCAACAAAATAGGCATGAAAATGGATTATGAACATATGTCCCAAAAGGCATAACTTACACTTTCAACAAATTCTGGAAAAATTACACAATTTGTGCCGAGCAAAATAGGTTTGGATATTTTCATTAAATAAGAAGTAGTGGCAAAAAATTAACACCATTGTGCTTGAAGGGAAATCCGTGCAAAAATTTCAACTTAGGGCCAAACAGGACACGTTTTTTTTAAAAAAAAAAAAATAGGACCATTTCTATCAAATTAGAGAGAGAAAAAAACTTCACAAGAGTCCACTTGGGCCGCTCTGTAATTAGCCCAACATTCTTCTTAGAACTAGACCCATTGGACTTTTGGACATGATATTTTACATTTAATTGCACGGTTTTCCTTCAAATGGGCTGGTCTTTAATTTATGTCCCTCAAATGGAACTTATGTTTATTGGGACATAAGTTCTTTAAAGGATTCACCAAAATTGTATCGTATTCCTTAAAGAACTTATAATCCAATAAGTTTCATTTGAGTGCCAAAAATTAAAGACCAACACACAATACGGAAAAAGTGCAAATGACCCAATATTCTAGGCTTATCAATCTCAAATTATCACCATTTAATTGCACGATTTATCCTTCAAATGGGCTGGTCTTTAATTTTTGCAACTCAAATAGAATTTCTGCACTCAAGTTGTATCTGATTTTTAAAAAACTTATGCCCAATAGATATAAGATCTATTTAAGAGAAAAAATCAATGTCCAACACAAAATAGGGATTACAGCTATGTTAGATCTGAGCCTTTAAGAGTCCATTAAGACGAATTATACATAAGAATTGGGGAGTTGGCAAAGGACCGATTTGAGGTGTATCAATCATGTTAGCTGGCCTAGATACTTGGGTGAAGCTCGACTGAATTACGTAAATATCTTTTTTAGGTCACTATTTAGATTTTGCTCTTATTTTTTAAAAGTTATATAATTATATTCTTTAAAAATTATTCTTTTGATAATGTTAGATTGGAATCTAATGTTTATTTATATATTACTCAACCTTAGAGAGAAAACATTACTTTTTTGCACCCTCATTAATTTCGATGCTAATGATTATCTAAATGGTTGGTGTAGAGGCCAAATTACATTAGAAGTTTATCACAAACCACCCCCACAAAATTGGAGTTGTAATTTAATGATCATAAGTTCTTGTTACACCATTTTAACTGCAAGATTTGAATGTCTTATCGCCGTGTGTTATCAACCATTTTTTAGTACCGAAATAAATTCTTTGCAAGAAAAAGTAAAGAAGGGTTCATAACTCCATTTAAACAGTGTATGTACTTGTATATGCTTCTACCAATTCTTCTTCTGCTATGACATTTGCACATTTAGATACTATTATCAAACTATCAGAATGATTGGTTACCGAAGATATTTGTCCAATATTGCATCCTTTAGATTCCGCGTCAATCGGTTTTCAACCTCGAAATGTCGGTGAGGAACATACTAAGCTACCCAAAGAGTTAAACAAAATTTTACAACGTTACAACTTACAAAGAGCTTTAGGTCACTACAACTATCCTTGGATTTGACGGAATTTCTGAAATGGATCACGTAATTGTAGCAAGAGCATAACAAATTGAGCATTTTTTAATCAATTTTCCCTTTTTTGTTATAGAAAGTATTAATTGAGTCTCCAAGAAAATATGTTATCTAGCAGAAAAATGTGTATTTCTTCCTAAATTTATTTGTCATGCATTCAAGCTTACAAATCAGAAATGAATCTAACATTTAAATCAATCAATATAGAGTATCATTGCACATTATTTCATTATTATGCACCTATATTTTTTAGAATATCTGTGTGTATAAGTTCAATCAAAATCTCCATATGCAGCCTAAATTGTATAGAACTCACTCCGATCCACAGTACACATCCAGCTTAAGAAACCATTGCAACTTGTACATCTAAAGGTATAACCTAGATTAATGAAGTGGTTGATAATTATTAGGTCACAACAGGTTTAAAACCTAGCGGAAGCAAAAAAATTAGATGATAATTTATTGCCATCTATCCAAGCTTTGTTGGATAAAGTTACTCAATATTTGCGCCAGTAGTAAGTAATAAATATCCCGTGAAATTAGTCGAGATGCGTGCAAACTGACACGAATACTCATGGCGGAGCCACTTAGGCGAAGGGTGTCCGATGTACGCGATGTATATTGGTTAAATGTTAGCTATTATTAGTATATATTTAATTTTACACACCATTAACACAAGTAAGAAGAAAATTTGCACACCCTTCATCAAATTCTTGGCTCCGTTACTGTGGATACCCCATAAAAGAACCATTGCAACTTGAATCAACATTATTTAAATGCTTCACGAAATCTCCCATTGAAAAAGTGAATAATCGAAGTATTATTTTGTTAATGTTGGATTTGGTGTTGTGACATTTGACCCAACATAACTCCTCAAGTATTGATATGAATGTGTAAGTATGTTGGGACAAATGTCGCATAACATTCGGACTAACATTTTCTGAACAGATTTTGCCTTACTTCACAATATGCAATAATATTTGTGTAAATATTACTATGAGGTAAAAACGACTTGGCAATGTAAAAAAGAGCTGGTAAAAATGAGTGAGGACTAAGTCAAAAGTTGTTGCTTCTCGTGAGATCAAGACAAAGTTGTTGAGATTATTACTCCCTGGTCTTCTCCAACCAATCCCACCAACAGCTCACCTTTCCCTCAACTTACACAATCGATCGATGAACAATTCAAGGAAGACTTTCTACTATAAATAGAGAGGCTACTGCAGAGAATCGATATCCAGAACCAGAAAGTAAAATATCAAGAGAGCTTTCGGGATTTCATCTCAGAAATTTGGATCACCAGTGTTGCCTGAGGTGTGTTGACAACATTCTGTCCAACATTACAATTATTGTTTAGATTCTAGATTAGTTTTGTATGAAACGGTTGTAATGAGAGGTTGTCTATGTCTACTTAGTTAGATTTTTCAGGCAGAAGTCATCTGTGACTTCAACTTTTAATTCCTTTCCGTTTTATCTTGTAAATCTGTAAAGAAAAGAATTTGTATATTTGTATATAATATATATACAATACATTTGGTCATTGATCATCATAAGTTTATATTATATATATAACTTATGAAAATTTAAAACTTGTGTGTTCTTTAAATTTTCGCTGCATTTACTCTTCAAAGTTTTCTGTTTTGCTAAAGTGTTGTCACTGTTATCGGATGACATAATTTCCGACATTTGAAACCAGAATTGACATTCGAGTTTATTTTATTTTTGTTTTTATTGTTCCATAGCCCCTTCACATTTGATGGAGATAGATTTGGGCCCTTGAGTAGTTTCTTCACGTGAACAAAGAAGTTTAATTTTCCACAGCTAAATTGTCTAAATTAGCATGGAACCAATCTCAAATCAATGTTGCTAAGGTTATCGTGAATGAAAGAACTTTGAAAATTTTAGTCATATCTTAATTAAAAAAGTGACCTATATATTGGCAAGTCATTAATTCAATGTTTTGGGAAAACTAATCAATCCAATTTCTCTTTGGCGTAAGATAAAATATGCAATCAAGAACAAGAATTTAATATCAATTCAATAATCATTACTTAATCACAAAGCAAGTGAAAATATGGTTAGTAATGATTTATAATCTCTTAAAAATGACAAGTCATCCAATATTATTTGTTCCAAAATTTTTGGAAATAATCTTCGGACATAAAATTGTCTCATTTCAAATAATGCAGAGGCAAAATTAGTCATTTTTTATTCAAGCAAGAGCAACGTACTGTTACTTCAAGAACGATGTTTTTGAGCTATTTGATTAACAACGTCGCTATTTTTAAATTGAAAGCCAAATGAAGGATAAAGTTATCTCATTTCAAATTGTAATGGAACAAAATTAGCCCTTTTCCCTTGATTAAATTTTGTGAATAATTAAACTTAAACTATACGTATCATTTTAAAAAGCTTCTTTTGCATGCACGTTTTGCTTCTTCTTATTTGAAAATTCCTTCCAACTTCAACTTCTTTTTTCTTCATTTCTTTGCTTTTATAATCTCTTTTGTTCTTTAATCTTTTTTACATTCTCTCTGAAAAGCAAAACCAAATATATACACATAGAGAAATGTGCTTTAAGTTTAAACATTTCGTAGTCTGGAATTTTTCTCTTTCTTTCAGTTTGTCATTAGCTAGAAGCACCGAAAGATAAAAATACATGCATTTGCAGGCCTTTTTCTTTATATTATGCACCAATAAAAAGAATATTTGGTTTACAAGCCAAGCCCCTTTTTCCCTAATTTTCTTCATGGCTAAGCATTTCGTTCAATTTTTCTTAAAGTTTCTCCTTTTTTCCTTTTTGAGTATGCCTAATATTAGTGAGGGATGTAGCTAAAAGAATTACGGGTTTAACTGAATAGTATTATTAATACGGAACTTAATATACATGTAAAAATATTACATTTGAATCCATAATTCTAAAAGTTAATAAAATACCGTGGTAAAATCATAAAGATTGAATTTCTCGAATTATAATTTTGAATTTGTCTCCTTGATATAAGTTTTAAACAAAATCATATATGTCATTCTTTATTACGGCACATTGCCAATCTTTTAGTAGTGGAACTATGTTCTAGAGTATCCACAAACGTTTTTTTTTTCAGCCAAACAAAGTAATGTACTATTAAATATTTATTTTTATATTATTTACTATGATTAGTACTCATTATTTGATCTAGTTTAGCTCCTTGGTAGTCTTTATACAGTTATATATAAAGTATTACAAAATGATTAAAGGACGTGGTAGTAGAAGGACGTGATGAGAATAGTCAAACTTGCAAATATGGTATACAAGATAATATGATCGCTCTACATCTAAATCCTACATTATTGGTTTCAAGCTCATAAAATAAGAGGATTGTAGCAGCTTGATAGACAATATAAAATTTGTCAATTCATGAAAAATCCTTGTAATCCAGATATAGTTATTGTTTACTCATGCTGCAATATATTTTGTTGAAGATATTATTATAATTAAATATGTGAAAGTATACTTCCTAACGACTTAAGCTTAATTTTAGATGAGATGGCGGATAGTCATATAATTAGTATCAAAGACATTGTTCAAGTCTCATAAACCATTATCAAAAATTAAAAATCTGCTGGCTCGGTCAATGAAAAACAATGGATCCGCACATTTAACCACTTAAGTTTTTAGATTAGACAATTACAAATAATTTTATAACTTTTTTGTTTCTCACCGATATCCACTTGTCACACTCCAAATCGGAGGGGCACGACCGGCACCCGAGCCTTACTTGCAGAGCATCAACATACCTGACTCTTTTATAAAGTTTAACAAACAAACGGGTCGTCAAGGCAATCATGATAGACTGAATGAAAACAGAACTATAAACAGCTGACAGCACCAACCTAATGTGTATATATATACATAGATACGGGCCGACAAGGCCACCATGAAAGTCAATACATCAAAATATATGCCGACAAGGCCAAATATGATATCTATATACAAGACATACGTCTACAAGCCTCTAAGAGTAATAGTAACAACATAAGGTCGGGACAGGGTCACGTTGTACCCATAACACATACAAAAATATCATACCGATTCGACACAGCAACTCCGGAACAAGGGGAGTACAACAACACCACGCTTAGCAGAGGGCCTACTGGGGAGGATCGTCAGTCCGTCTACCTGAACCTGCAAAGGATGGGATCGAGAATTTATGATCGATTTGAAGAACCACTCCCAGATACGATTCTTCTCCCCCTTCGTACTACCAAAAAATGAGATTCTTGCCCTACCGGGTGAAATGCGGTACCCCAGCAAGGGACGTCAGTACGAATGAAGTACTGAATATGTAAGGCAAGTAAGAGCATAAGTGAGAATGTCAATTAAAAGAGAAACAGGGAGAATCAACCTATAACCCTGGAGGTGCCACTGTAGGCCATGATATACATATGTATATTGTATACGCGTAAATAACGTCATCGTATATATATATATATATATATATATATCATTATCATGTGTGTGTGTGTGCGTATATAACGTGTGTATATATATATATATATATATATCAAGCATCTATGGGCATTATCATCATCATTATCATAACCGACAGATCAGTGGTACTATATATCATATGCGTATATAACGTCGTCATACATATATATATATATATATATTCATGCATGAGGGATATTATGAACATTCTGAGCTTGTCGGAGTGACGTAAGGTTGTTACACCTTTTTTTTTAAAAATTGTAATGCACTTTATTGATGAATCATTAAAGTACACAAAAGAGAGAGGTTGTACAAGAACAGCCCTCACCTACCTGAATGGAATCCATTCATCACATATTTGGTAGGATTTCCAGATAAGCTCACAAAAAAAAAAGGATCACCTATATACATAAGATCCATCAAGGAACATCAAAAGTATAAAGTCTCTCTCTATTCCTTTGTATGGCCTTGTGATTATATCTTCTTCTGAAGGATGGAAATTGAAGCCTATCCATGTTGTATTCTCCTCTGGCTTCTAGTGGTAATTGTTGTGGTGTGTGGAACCAGACAGAATATACACCTTCGACTATCATTATGTAACTAACATATCATCAGAGGTCTTGAAACCAATAAAGATAAGCAACACAGGATATCACATAAGAAGATATAATCTAAAATGCAGAAAGTACTCCCGACAGGGACAAACAAGAGTCAATCACATTTCATAGAATGAAAACATTAGCACTTCTAATTCTAAGAATGGAATCATTTGGAGGGAATTTCGTTTACGTATTCATTCGTATCATGTCAATGGAAGAAAAGATAAGTCTTACCTACCTTTAACGTTCTCCTTACAAGCCAAAGGATACAGTCATATCTCACGTCAATCCACAACAAACGATAAGGAGACATCGTTTACCTTATAAAAGCTATAATTCGATATAAAAGAGCGACTAGCTCGTTCTACGAAAATGCAGACAACACTTCGCATGTCAAGGTCATCATTAGGAGTGTTATGGGGAGGAACTGGAGCCCCACCATGCTCCTCTGCAGGTGGCGGAGTCCGTGAAGCCTGGGATGGGGTCTTACTCTCTCCGAACCTATGTCGGCTAACTTACGACGACAACGATGTTTGAAGTACGGGTTGTAACACCACTACATGCTTTTAGGTCCCAAATTGACGATCAGTACGAATTTGTGTCACGTAAAATTCACTAAAATGGAAACACTCACTACCAAAAAATTTCTCATTCTGAAAACTCGACCCGCGCATACTCTAATCTCTTGAAAACTTCAACTTAAAAGTCCCAACCCCAACCAGCATCACTGTAGATTATATCAAATTAAACTAAAGCAATATATGAAAGATGAATGCAAAACATATTTTGAATAATGAATATGATAGTTTTGGCTTGTCTTTTTCGAACAAAAAATATCCATATCTAATTATGACTTGACTTAGCGTTGGGATTAGAAACTAGAAAAGGAAATAACAACAACATAATTCCACTTTTAGTATCCAACAGATCTGGTCAATAAGGACCTTCAGAGTCCACCACCACCTCCGGCGGCCGCCGACGACAAAGAAGACCAGGTTTCATCGGGTTCTCAAGCTCAAAACAGAAACCTGCTTCGGGCAGGTCTACATAGTTACGCAAGTTCCAAGTTCCGACAGTGAACAAGAATTTTCCGACAGAAAATAGATATTTGCATAGCTGAACATCGATTTTTGGCGGCGAGTAGGTTATATTCACCTAGAGTTGGTACCTCCAGGTGCCTGTATTCATTATTTGTCCTAACCTTCATAGTTAAATTTTGCATGTTTTGTTGTAATGTATATTAACTTTACATTCTTATCGTTACTAGTCTTCTCTTTAGCTATATCATTTTTGTCGTAGTGGCTAGACTTGCATTTAGATTCTTGTTAATTTGTGTTTTTTTTTTGCATCGATTTTGCATTGATTTGTATTTTTCGCATTAATTTTTGCTTGTTTTAGGGAAAATAGTCGATTAGTCTATAGCCGTTTTAGTGGTTTTGACGACTGATGGTAGACTATGGTTATGTTCTCGGTTGGGGACGGGGGCGAGGGTTATGAGGTAAGCTGGGTAAGGGAGAGAATAGGCTGAGAAGCGGGGTATCATTGAGCAAAACTGGACAAAAAAGCATTGGAGGGGATCCCATTCCGTCCTTTTCTGCGTGTATTTACTTTTATACATTAATATGAGTTTAACTAACGTAAAATATGTTTATATTATCCGTCACGTTTGCTTATAATAGAAGATAAACTTGCTTCATTTTCTTTAGAGAGTGAATTCTCTACGATCAATGTTACGCTCATGACATATGGCTGTCGAGGAAAATAGGTTAAAGAGAAGGACTGGCCGATAAGTTTCTAAAGGAGTAGTGCACCTGATAACACCTTAGTGCGAATCTAATTAACAGAATGAGAGAAGAAAATGAAGGCATTATAAGACATAATACAAATTTATATGGTAGGTGAAAGACTCGGAAGAGATGTATAGTCTACCTCATCGAATGACAACAAGTGAAGGATCGATCCTTTTTGTGTAGTGCTAATTTTAACTTCAATTTGTCTAATATGATCCATGGGATGAAGCTTAGCAAATGAAAAAAAAAAAAGGATAAAAAGGGAAAGAAAGATGAGAAAGAGGATTAAAGTGGAATGGTAGTTGATTAGGCCCCTCTAATTAACAGAGTTTGTTTGTAGGCCATCTAAAATACAGGTTAATTATAATTGTAACCATAAATTAAACTGCAATTACAATTCCAAACTAAGTTTGTCGCGCACTCAGAGGAGGATCCATAATTTATATTTTATGAGTTCAATGTTTAAGATTCTTAACATTAAATCTATTATATTTTTAAAATTATGGCTTCATATCTATTATTTATTATAATTTTTATGAATATTTTGTTGGGAGATTTTGCTCTATGGTACTTTATAAAGCAGTACGGGAAGTATTTAACTATTACAAGTATTCGAAAGGATAAACAAAGATTTCAATAATTCAACATGGAATCTGAAATTATAATCGTTACATAAGTAAAAACTGGAAATTCCAGTTTTGTAGAAGACGGAAAAATGTAAATTGTTTTTGCTGAGTCGAGTGTAGCACTCTGTCCTTAAGACAATATTGCCCCGTATGTATCCTTTATACGTCCTGGACAATTTGTCTCCCAAGATAAAACAGCAATGGAACCCTTGAGCAAAGGAAACTCAAGAGCTACCGTGAAGAATATTGAGTAACGAAATGATGCTTGGAAGTTGTAGGAAGAAAACTATTTTGGTTGTGTATTTTCGTGCACTGTTTTGCTGCATCTCTTTTTTTCATTCTTAGTTTTTCAACAATGGTGTAAGGGGGTGTTTAAATAGGTGAGGGAGGGGGCGATCATTTGCACTGAAAAGCGCCTCCATAATAGCCAAATAATGGCCATTATGGAGGTAGTAAAGTCACCAACATAAATGGGAGAAAGACCAACGGATTTGGCCATTATAGGAGGAGTAATTCAGCCAAAATAAATGGGCTGAATTGAGTGCTTGGCATTTCGTTTTTGACCGTCGAAATTCGATGTTCGGAAACTTCGGGCCAAACTCGTACATCTGAAAGAATTCTGGTCCAAACTGTACTTCTGGCCCAAAAAGATAATATCAGAAGACCCACAGCCCATGAGCCTGTGAGCCCGGAACCGGACGGGCGGGCGGCGGCGCGCGTGTGGTCTTTCCTCGAACCGAAGCACATCTAGGTCCTCCCTCCTTTAAACACATGGGATACCCCTTGGGGTCCCAAACCCCAAACCAATTTCGAATCTTATATACACAACAATTCTTTCTTCCTCTACCGATGAGGGAGAATTACACACAATACCACACTTTCCATGCTTCAAACACCTTACTTCGTGAACCAATATCTCTTTCATTTCTCAATGAAATTTGACGATTCTTGGCCTTACGGTTATCTACGTACTTAGTAGATCATGCATGTGTGAAGAACCGGATTCTCCAACATACGTTACACTAGTGTTTAAGCCGTTAAAGTTGGTCGGTCGCAACTCCCGCCAAAGGCAAATTTCCAACATATTTACATATAAATACATATATTACGTAAAAAGTATTGAATCCAAATTATAAATTCGATATTCAAAAATTGCATTAGCCTCTACGTGCACCAAATAGTCATGACCAAGGGGTTTCAGTGTTATCCATATGTATTCGTGGGGATCATTAATATTTAGCTGATGTCTAACAAAAAAACAATGAGTACAAGAAAGTATGTGAGCACGTTAAGTTACTTCAAGTAAATGGCAAAGGTATATATTCCTTGCATGCATTTTTTGACCTGTCAAAGCTGATAATTTCCACCTGTGTGCACGACTCATACTGCAAACAGTGAGGTAAGTCAAGGGAATAGGTTCTACAATTCGATATAATCGGAGTTTAATACGGGTACTGAATATCGAGTGGAAAACAAAAAAAAGAAGTAGAAATTGTAGGTTTTTGTTGGGTTGTTATACGCAACGGATGTTGAAAACTTGTTTCAAATCCAATAAACGTAGAACTGTTTGACTATAGAGTAATTTAAAACCGTAAACATAAGACTTGAATGATACTTACATGTTTATAATATCTGGAATCTTTATCAACTGTGGGTGCGCACGCGAATGCCCTTTCGATTGCAAACTTCAAGCTTCAATGTATTCCTCCTTTGGAAAGCTAGGAAATCCGGCACAAGTTCGAAAGAGTGTTTTGATTCTGAATCTCTAAGACTTAGAATGATGATATGAAAATCAAGTGTCATGAATAATGAAGTGTAGGTCTGTATTTATAGGTGAAAATTAGGTCAAATCGGATTAGGATTTGACCTTGGGCCTGGCCTAAAATTCGAGACAGATTAGGTCATGGAGTCGCGGCCCTATGGTGTGGGCGCCGCGGCACTGACGTGGCCCTACATTGTCGCGTTTTATTTTCCGCACATTCTTAATTAAATCCAAAATCTAATTTTGACTTAATTAAAACAATCATTATTCATTTAAATATCTCAATTCTAAATTGAATATTTAATACTCTCTCAATACATCCTTAGATCGAAAAGACAATCGACATAGTGTGACCCTACATGCCTTCACATATCGACATTAATTAAATTAAGGTCTACGCGAAACTCCTAGACGGCGCGTAAGACGAACTCAATATGTGAAATACGTTTACACGAATCCAGTAAACTTAACCTCTATGTGGTAAGATAAAATCCTTTCATTCACGACACACCCGATCAAGCTTAGGATTTGTCAAATGTCTATCCAAATGGATTAATAATTGTATCTCATCTATATTAGTTGACAACTAGACCATATTCTAAATATGTCTATTGCGTTGGCCAATGACTTAGTCAACCTAATATCACTGAGAAGCTGAGTGTTTTCTCGAATATACATTCGAGGAATGAATCCTAATCTTGGCTCAACTACCACCTTTAATCCACATCGTAATGTACCCAATACAAGCCGTATCTCAACCTATAAGGCATTTGAGCTTAGGACATGATCAAAGTATATTACTTTGTAGACAAGGTGCGCATTGACCTCAAGTCTAAGGATTTCTATCTCCCACACGCTGATCATACTTTAGACAAGTATAACAAACAGTATATCAGCAGGGTATACCAATACTTCCAAAGTATTCATGTGTCCATCACGAGTAGCTATTACTCGTAGCAGGTGAGACATACTACATCCTCTAAGGATGTGATGCAGACCACATGTCGACTTATCACATATCATCGATATCTCATTCTCGATGATCATTAGTCGAGGCTTTTTAAGAGTTACGTTATAATATTAATATCTCACATTAGTAATAACAACGTAACCTCTAGGGATGCATATTATAGAATATTATAAACAATCAACTAATAATTCAATAATTGCAAATGCCAAAATATTAATCTCCATTAATAATAATACGAATGTGTATAAAGTACATTTGTTCTAATACAAATTGTCTCTAGGACGTACATATACTTTCAGAAATAGCATTAGTGACCACTTTTTAACACTACAATTAAAAAATAATCACTATCGTTGAGTTTCAAATTTCACATGGAAAATTTTAAAAAAAATATTTGTGAATTAAAAAAATTCAAGACATTAATTATATATATATATATGAACATTCTTTATATTATCATCAGTTGAATTATTTATATAGTCATGTGGTAAATACAGTAAGAGCCATCAGGTGGATCCACCAGATTATCTCATTCATGTGAAAATATTGTCTTCTTTATTCTCTTTTTTAAAATCAAATTTGTGAATAAAAATTTCAAAAAATCATTCATTTCTTTTTTAATTATGTAAAGAAAATTCATAATTTTAATTTATTTTTTTATAATTAGTATATTTAATATACTTAATTACGAAATACTTCATAAGGTGTGTAAGTATAGAATTTTCACGATATAGGAACTTTTAATGTAATTAGGTGTATTTAAAATTCTTACACAATCGATATATATAACTTAAATATTTACTTATAATTATCTTTGTGATTGATAGTGTAGAAATTGTTTTACACCTCAATTGTGTCCAAAAGTTAAACTCAATTATATCCCATCAACAAGTGTTATACTAGAATGATAAGTACTCCATTCATATTCAGAGGTCTCGTATTCGAGTCCAGATTATAAAATCGCCTTTATAAATAAATACTTTACACTAAATTAAAAAAATTTAGCGTGAATTCAAATTTAATACCGTATTAATATCAATAATAAACACCATCTCAAGTACTAGTCTTTCTTCTCCTGACAAAACCATCACGGGCCGCAATTATTTGTCACGAGGTTGCTTGCTTGTGGTACTAAACATATCCTCCCACTTTGCTACCACCGTCGCACCATACAAATAAAGGACATATCCATCCTCACACTTCTATTAACCACACACACATCCCAAATCCCAACAAAGAAAAATACACCTCTATACCCACCCCACCCCCTTAACCCCATCACCCCTCTTGCCATTACCACCTTCACCTTTTGTCCTAACTTGTCAGATAACCAAACAAAAAATTTGCAGCTCATTATGCAGACTACAACAACAACTACTAGTAGTAGTCGTACTAGTAGTAATATTCTTTTCTTCATTCTTTTGCACCTCTTTTTGCTACTCACTTGTCACCGGAACTTAGCTTCCGCCGCAGGTGGCAAATGGAATTTACTAATGTCGAACATCGGCATTTCCGCCATGCACATGCAACTCCTCAACAACGACAGAGTCGTCATGTATGACCGTACTGATTTTGGCATGTCCAACATCTCGTTGCACGATGGAAAATGTCGTTACGACCAAAATGACACCACCTTAAAAGTCGATTGTTCTGCCCATTCTGTCGAATACAACGTTGCCAACAACTCGATACGTCCCCTCATGGTCCAAACCGATGTTTGGTGCTCTTCGGGTTCGGTATTCCCCGACGGTTCTTTAGTCCAAACGGGTGGATTCAACGATGGTGACAAAGTTGTACGAGTTTTCAAACCATGTAATACTAGTAACAATGCAACTACTAGTTGTGATTGGCAAGAAATTCAAGGTGGTTTAATTCAAAGAAGATGGTACGCTACCAATCATATTTTGCCAGATGGTACACAAATTGTTATTGGTGGTCGTCGGGCTTTTAACTACGAGTTTTATCCCAAGACTGTTTCGGCTAATAGAGCATATAGTTTGCCATTTCTTGTGCAAACAAATGATCCTAAAATAGAGAACAATTTATACCCTTTTGTTTTCCTTAATGTGGATGGGAACTTGTTCATTTTCGCTAATAATCGAGCTATCTTGTTCGATTACACCAAGAATGTTGTGGTGAAAAATTACCCGGAAGTACCAGGTGGTGACCCGAGAAGTTATCCAAGTACGGGTTCTGCAGTTCTTCTTCCACTAAAGAATTTGCAAGCACAAGAAATTCAAGCTGAGGTTTTAGTCTGTGGTGGAGCACCGAAAGGTTCGTTTATTAGTGCGGAAAATGGTAATTTTTTGGGTGCATTGAATACTTGCGGGCGGATCACAATAACCGACCCGAATCCACAATGGACTATGGAAACAATGCCATTGGCTAGGACAATGGGTGACATGGTAATTTTACCAAATGGGAATGTGTTGATTATTAATGGAGCGGCCACGGGTACTGCCGGATGGGAATGTGGTCGGGACCCGGTCTTAGAACCCGTGATTTACCGACCCGACAACTCATTTGATTCTCGATTCGAGATTCAAAATGCGAGTACCATACCCAGGATGTACCATTCAACATCGGTTTTACTCCGAGATGGTCGGGTTCTTGTTGGTGGTAGTAACCCACATACATATTACAACTTCACGAAAGTTTTTTTTCCTACAGAATTAAGCTTGGAGGCATTCTCACCCTCCTATTTGGATTCAGGGTCCGAGTATTTGCGCCCACGGATCATCTCCCCGGCTTCACAATACACGATTCGGTATGGGCAACTGGTGTCCATTCGATTTAATGTTTCCGGGTGGGTAAACAGAAATTTGGTCACGGTGACAATGGTTGCGCCTGGATTTAACACACATTCATTTACCATGAACCAAAGATTATTGGTGCTAGCAAATGAAAATGTGAAACTAGTTGGGGAAAAGGCATATCAAATCAATGTGGTCACTCCAAATTCAGTTAAATTAGCTCCACCTGGATATTATCTTTTCTTTGTGGTTCATCAAGATATACCAAGTGAAGGAATTTGGGTCAAAATTATCCAGTGAACATAGCAAATTCTTGTCAAGGATTATTTATTTATTTATTGGTTTTTTTCTTGCTCCCCACACACATATACAAAAAGGCATTTAAAACTTTTTTTGTAGGTTATCATTTTTATAATAATAATGTTGGCTATAAACATTCTCTTCTCATTTTGAGAAAAGCAATTGTAAGGATATTGATAGGTCTGGATTGTTTTGATTTAATGAAATTGTAATACTTCCTGTCTTCATTGAATATTCTGACAATTATTTTAAGAAAAGGAAAATTCAGATTTATTACATGCTTTAAGATAGAGGTGACATGGCATTTAAGACAGAGGTGGATCAGACCAAAATGGACATTATATTCTTCTCCAAAGCTTTCAATTGGAATGTTATAACTGCAATAAGTCAAATGTATTAGTAAATGCTTAAATGCTTGTCATATTCTTTGTATTTTATCTTTATCTAAGATCTAATTAAAGTTAGATCCATTTTCCCCCCTTCACAGAGGTAATTTGTATTTATAGATCTGGTCATTTCCTTTTCATCATCTTTATATATGTGTTTAGTTCTTGCAAATTGGCAACCTATTGGTGTTTAGTTACAAATAGTATTTTTCGTTTTTTTTTAAAGTTTGGTAGAAAACAAATCAAGGCAATATACATAGATAAACATCTTAATTTGGCCTCAACTGACAAGTAAATACCCCAACTTTGAAAATGCACATCTAGATAACTTAAATTTAATCGTGTCTAGATGTGCATTCTCAAAGTTGGGGTGCTTATAGGGCCAATTAAATCAAATTGAGATGTCTAGATGTGCATTCTCAAAGTTAAGGTGTTTACTTGTCAATCGAGGCCAAGTTAAAATTTATTTGCCACACTTAGGCTTTCATATAAAAATTTAAAGATTTTGGTTCTATATTTTTGAATTTCGATTTTTAAAAGGGCTATACGAATACTATACCGTGTTAAATTAGGTATAGTTTCCTTTTCGATTTTGATTTGTGAGGTGGTAACTTTAGTATTACTCTTTTCATAAGATTAATCAAACATAAACGGCTTATATAATACTAATAAAAGTGATTTTCTAATAATTGGTTAAACATAAACTGCTATTATTAAAAAAAAAAAAATTACGAATACATTACGTTATGGTGATGAACACATTACGTTATGTGGTTGTCCATTTAGTTTTCCAAGTTCATATATGTTATGAATCCATTTAATTGTATGGATGCCCTTCTCATTCTATGAACCAACTTAATTCATGTATCTATTAAAGTGTGTACTTAAGTCTTGTAACTCTTAGGATGATCACAACATCCTATAAATAGAAATGTTCCCACATTATGTAAGATACACTTGAAAACATTTGTATACACTTGAAGAGACTTGAACATACTTGAAATAAGAAGTCTTCTCCTCCTATTTCTTATTTTATATTGTCTTATTTGCTCTCAATTTACAACACGTTATCAGCATGAATTGCTCAAATTCTAGCCGCTTAGCATCATCCACGAGGCTCTAATTTCACTCTTGTTTTTTTAAGTTGATCATATTTCTTCACCCGGAATGTGTTTACAGTTTTATCTTACAAATATTATAATATTAATAAGCTATACGGCAGAAGGCTTTTTGTTTTGGTTTTACACTAGTTTTTAATGTCAAATATGTGTTTAATATAATTTTCACTAGCTCCTGTCGGATCCTAGTTTAACCTTTGATAAATATAATGTATGCAATCATATGCTACATGTTTAATACTTAAGGTGAACATATTAGTTTAGAAGAAAAATAATAATAATTTATTGTTATGCAACCATGATTATATATGCTAGGATGTTTATCTAGTGTTAACACCTTAGAATGATTTATAATTATTTAACTTTCTATATGATCATAAAAGGTAACAGTAGACTAAGTAATTGACATAACTGATACTTTATTAATTAAACTTATTGAGGTTATCTAATTATACAATTGCATTTTATATACATGGTGTAATTGATTATTAAGAATTAATTTATTATTATACATGATAAAGTAACAATAGATGTAAACTTTTCTTTTCATGAGTTAGTATACTGCCATATGATTTTGAAAAATTTCACTGATAAAAGTTTTTATCATTTCTAATTTATTTATTTTTATGATAGTTTTCACTATGTCAAATTTATCAAAGGTTGAATTTGTGGAACTTGACATCTCTGGAAAGAACTATTTGTCATGGGTACTTGATGCTGAAATAAATCTTGCCGCTAAGGGGCTTGGTGATACTATAGTCGAAAGAAATGAGGCATCAGGATAAAGCAAAAGCTTTCATTTTCCTTTTCCATCATCTTGATGAAAGGTTAAGATGTGAATAAACCTTGAAAAATCTGTTTGAACTATGGACTAGTTTGAAGAGACGGTATGACCATCTAGAGGCCACGGTATTGCCAAGAGCTCATTATGAATGGATGCACTTGTAGTTTCAAGATTTTAAGACCTTAATTGAGTATAATTCTGTTGTACACAGAATCACTTCCCGATTAATATTATGTGGGGAAACTATAAATGATGAGGACATGATGGAAAATACACTTACTATTTTTCATGCCTCAAATATTGTGTTACAACAGTAATACCGTGAGAAATATTTTTAGAAGTATTATGATTTGATCTCATGCCTTCTGGTGGCTGAGGAACATAATGTCTTTCTGATGAGAAATTATGAATCCCATCTCACTGGATTTGCTCAATTCCCTGAAGCGAATGTGGTAGCGGGAAATCATAATCAGGGCTATAATAATATATGTGGGTGTGGCAAGGGTAAGGTCCAAGACAATGGACAATATAATAATTGTCATGGTGATGGTCATAATACAAGGGAGAACAATATGAGTTCTCAAGAAAATCCTACAAATAGCAAATGTCATCAATGTGGTATGAAAGGTCACTGGAAAAGTGAATATCGGACGCCTAAGCATTTTGCTAGGCTTTATCAAAATTCTTTCAAAAGAAAGGAAAATAGACGTGGCACATCTTCTACTATTGCTCAAGTGGAGTCACACTTTACTCTTAAAAATGATGTTGAGGCAGGCCCTCACAAAAATATGATGGGAATGCTGAAGCAAATTTGGCTTTGAAAGATGATGTTTTTGATGGCCTCGATGATATTACTCATTTGGAAGTTGAAGACTTCTTTGGAGATCAAAATTAAAATTGAATAATTTACTGAGAAAAATCAATTATGTTGTTATTCTTATTTATGTGTTTTTTAATTATCATGTTCTTCTTCAAGAAGTACTTAGGTTTTTTATTGTTAGTTTCAATACCTCTTATATGTTTTTATTTTTATGAAGATAAACATAAAAATTCAATCTTCAATTGGATCCAAGATGAGTAGTGGAGAGATGTGCCTTCTGGATAGTGCTACAACGCACACGATACTAAGAGAAAAGAAATATTTCTCTCATTTGGTTATAAAAATGCCTATGTTATTACAATATTCGATAGTACAAAATTAATCGAGTGCTCTGGAAGGGCGGCCTTGTTACTATCTGGAGGAATTATATTGGCCATCAATAATGCATTGTATTGTAGTAAGTCTCAAAGAAACTTATTAAGTTTCAAGGTTATTCGTCAAAATGTCTATCATGTTGAGACTGCGAATGAAGAAAAGTTTGAATACCTTTATATTACTACAATAAGAGCAGGAGAAAAGTTTGTGCATAAAAAGTTACCCGCACTTTCTTCTGGGTTGTACCATACAAGCATTGGTGTCATTGAAACAAATGTCGTGGTAAACAAAATGTTTAATGGTTCCAATGATTTTATCATTTGGCATGACCAGTTGGGCCATCCCGATTTTAATATGATGCACAAAATAATTGAGAATTCATGTGGGCATACTTTAAAGAACCAAAAGATTCTTCAATCAATGGAATTCTCTTGTGCTGTTTGTTCTCAAGGAAATTGATTATTAAACCATCTGCAACGAAGGTTGGGATTAAATCCCCTGCATTTCTAAAACGTATACATGGTGATATATGTGGGTAAATCACCTTCCATGTGGACCGTTCAAATATCATATGGTCTTGATAGATGCATCTACAAGATGGTCACATGTGTGCTTATTATCAACTCGCAACATGGCCTTTGTGAAATTGTTGACCCAAATAATAAGGTTAAGAGCACAATTTTCAGATTATGCAATAAAGAAAATTTGTCTTGATAATACTGGTGAATTTACATCTCAAGCATTTAATGGTTATGGTATATCCACTTAAATAATGGTTGAACATCCGGTTCTCATGTTCATACTCAAAATGGTCTAGCAGAATCATTGATTAAAGACTCCAGTTGATAGCTAGACCATTACTGATGAGGACAAAACTTCTTGTTTCAGTATGGGGGCATGCTATTTTGCATGCAGCAACACTTGTGCGCAACCAATTATCATAAATTCTCCCCATTATAATTGACTTTTAGCCAAAAGCCAAATATTTCCCATCTTAGAATATTTAGGTGTGTTGTATATGTTTCCATTGTTCCACTACAACGCACAAAGATGGGTCCTTAAATATGATTAGGGATATATCTTGGGTATGAATCTCCATCTATTATTAAATATTTGGAACCTAATACTGGAGATTTATTTACGGTAAGGTTTGTTGATTGTCATTTTGATGAATTAGTATACCCAACATTAGGGGGAGAAAATAAGCAGCTGAAAAATGAGATAGATTGGAATGCATTATCACTATCTCATTTAGATCCTCGAACAAATCAATGTGAGAAAGAGGTTCAAAAGATAATTTATTTGCAAAATATTGCAAATCAACTGCCAGATGCGTTTACTAATCTTTCAAGGGTTACTAAATCTCATTTCCAGCTATAAATGCTCCAGTTCAAGTTGATGTTCTGGCAAGACAAACGTTAATGCAAATGAGTCTAGGCCACGTTTGAAACGTGGTACACCAATTAGTTCCAAGGATAAAAATTCTCAAAAAAAGAAAAGGAGTAAATTATCATAATATGGAGGTAATTTCTCAAGAAGAGCCCCGAGACATAACAAATGATAATATCACAAAGAAGGTCCATGTACTAAAAACATTGAGAATAAATAGATCTCAATAAGCTATATTTCAACAGGAAAGAGGTGGAACCGAAATGATACTGTGGTAGATAACATTTTTGCTTATAATATTATTGTTGAAATAATGCAATAAGTTGAGGATCTTGAGCCAAATTCTGTTGAGGAATGTAGGGACCGGCCAAAATGGAATGACGCAATTCAAGCAGAACTGACTTCACTTGAAAAACATGAAATTTTCGGATAAATAGTCCGAACACAAAAAGATATCAAGTCAGTAGGGTACATATGGGTGTTTGTGCGAAAATGAAATGAAAAAAATGAAGTCGTCAGATATAAAGCACGACTTGTGGCACAAGGATTTTCACAAAGACCTGACATTGATTATGTGAAGACATACTCTCTTGTTGTGGATGCAATCACTCTCAGATATCTTATAAGTCTGATAGTACATGAAAAACTTGATATGCGCTTAATGGATGTTGTCACAACCTATTTATATGGCTCACTAAGATTCCTGAAGTATTCAAATTGCTTGAAGCATACAAAAGCTCTCGAGAAACTTGTTCAATAAAGCTTCAAAAATCCTTATTCGAATTGAAACAATCTAGACGAATGTGGTACAATCGTCTTAGCAAATACTTGCTTAAAGAAGGATACAAAAATGATCCTATTTGTCCTTGTATTTTTGTGAGAATGTCTAATTGTGAATTCGTTATAATAGTCATCTACGTTGATGATTCAAATATCATTGGAACTCCTGGAGAACTTTCAAAGGCAGTAGAATACTTGAAGAAAGAGTTTGAAATGAAGGATCTTGAGAAAACAATTTTTTGTCTTGGTCTGCAGATTGAGATTTAAAGAATGAAATATTTGTCCATCAATCTACATATATTGAAAAGATACTAAAGCGATTTTACATAGATATAGCACATTCATTAAGCACCCCGATGATTGTAAGGTCACTTGATATAAATAAATATTTGTTCCGGCCTCAAGAAGATGATAAAGAGCTCCTTGGAGATGAAACTCCGTATCTTAGTGCAATTGAGGCACTAATGTATCTTTCTAATAATACTAGACCATATATAACTTTTGCAGTAAGCTTATTGGTAAGATTCAATTCCTCACCAACAAAAAGATACTGAAATGATGTTAAGCATATTTTCAGATACCTCAGAGGAACCATTGATATGAGATTATTCTATTCTAGTGTATCCAAATCAAAGATGATTGATTATGCAGATGCAAGTTATTTGTTTGATCCACATAAAGCTCAATCTCAAACAGGCTACCTATTTACTTGTGGAGATACAGCTATATCATAGCGTTCAACGAAACAATCCATATCAGCTACATCTTCAAATCATGCTGAGATAATAGCCATTCATGAAGACAGTCAAGAGTGTATACGGTTGAGATCAATGACTCAACAAATTTTACAATTATGTGATTTTTCAATGCAAACGAAGATTCCAACTATATTGTATGAAGATAATGCTGCATGGATAGCTCGATTGAAGGGATGATACATCAAAGGAGATAGAACAAAGCACATTTCATCAAAATTCTTTTTCACATACGATCTTCAACAGAATGGTGAGATAAATGTTCAACAGGTTCGTTCAAGTGATAATCTTGCCGATTTGTTCACTAAGTCATTACCAACGTCAACCTTTGAGAAGTTGAGATATAAAATTGGAATGCGTCGTCTATGAGATATCAAGTGAAGTTTTCATCAGGGGGAGCAAAATATGCACTATACTCTTTTTTCCTTAACCAAGATTTTGTCTCAATTGAATTTTCTTGGTAAGGTTTTTAATGAGGCAACACTCAATGCGTATTACAAGATGTGTGTACTCTTTTTCCTTGACTACGGATTTTTCCCACTGGGTTTTTTCTAGTAAATTTTAACGAGACATGCTATCTCTCGAATGGACATCCAAGGGGGGGTGTTATGAATACATGGTGATGAACACATTACGTTATATATGTTATGAATCCATTTAATTGTATGGATGCCCTTCTCATTCTATGAACCAACTTAATTCATGTATCTATTAAAGTATGTACTTGAGTCTTGTAACTCTTAGGATGATCACAACATCCTATAAATAGAAATGTTCCCACATTATGTAAGACACACTTGAAAACACTTGTATACACTTGAAGTGACTTGAACATACTTGAAATAAGAAGAAAGTCATCTCCTCCTATTTCTTGTCTAATCTATTTCTTGTTTTATATTATCTTATTTGTTCTCAATTTACAACACTTTTCTTAAATTCCATTTAACAAAATTTATTTTTACACTAAGCAGGCTTTGAAGGATAAGTGTGAAGAATTAATGCTTAAAATGTGAACTAAATTTAAGTTGAAAAGATCACTTTCCACATAGTTACATTTTATTTGGTAAAAGTTTATCCATATATCATGTGTTTACATCAAACCAATAAATGTATATTAATTATTAGAATATTCACAATTATACATAACTACGATAAATTGCATTGGTTTGGTTCAACGTACCCGAGTAAGTATTTTTCCATTTTATAGTTTACCGGCATAATCGCAGATAAAATCAACATCATTGATTCATTGTTCTTTCGAATTTATTATTTTGGGTGTTTTTCTATAAAATGGTCCCTATTCTATAACTTGTCGCAGTGTCCAACAGACACCACTAGTGACTAGTGGATTTTTTAACTTTACTTGGCCATAAAAAGAATGAACGTGAAATTCCAAATAAGTATCTGAAATGGCAACAAAACGTTTTTTGGTAGATATAAGAGGGGATAAATTGTTGAGTGCAAAGTAATTAATTACTATAACTTGAATAACACAAATAAATTAATTACCCAAAGAAGGATAAATTCGCCTGTTATTATAGTGTCGTAATATAAAATGCAATAGCTCGATGGAGTGGTAACATTCACAATATGGAATGTTTGTGAAGGTCCAAACAATTTATAAAAGCTTGTTATAAAGTTCGCAATTAGTTATATTTCCTATAACATACTATAATCTAACATAAATATATTATTTTCAGAATACATAAAACTACTATAGATATCTAAATACAAATTATTCAATGATAAATTCGAGGGGAAGTCATGATTTGAACTTGATGAGTTCATTAGCGTGTAAACTTATCACTGGAGTTATTGTATTTATGAACTTATGGATTCAAAATATAATATTTATAAAAGTTTCATTATTTTTCACATGTATATTTAATCCGTATTGAAAATACAAAGTTTCGTTGAATCAGTAGCTAATAAGGAGTACTATTTATATCTAATGACTCGTATCTTGAGAACTTAAAAATTATAGATGTTGCTTGGACTCTTTAAAAATATCAATAAATGTGTATCAGACTCTTTAAAAGTGGTGTATTTTTTTAGAATTCAACTCTAAATAGTGCGGCATTGAAAGTGAAGAATAAGCGCAACTTAGCTTAAAAGAAAGCAAGTTATAGAGCTCTTAGTATTGAGCCTTGGGTGGAACCAGTAATGCATACACAAAGCCTCAACCTACTTTATTGTAGAATATACTAATACTACTGTTGAAAGTTCGTTGAAAGTTAAAACTAATAAGTGCTTCAATAACGAAGTGTTTTCGGCTAGTATTTTTTTCTTTGGTGAAATTTATTCACTTTTGATGAATGTTTAATCTCATTTCAGATTTATTTCATCTTAATTTTATTTTGAATTTTGATTAAGTGTATATAATTGCATGATGATCAAATGTTTTTTTGAAAAAAAAAAGAGTGAACGTGAGTCTGACACTCGAAATGATTTCAATATTTATTGTCTTTTCTTATATATATTCTTAGTTATTACCACCTGCCCGATAATATTATTTTGAGATTTTGCATTTTTAAATTGCTTTACTTTTTTCATTGCTAATGAACCATTTTAGGAACTCATTGCCAAGTTTATGAGTTTTATAATGAAAGTGATATATCTTCTTACTTATTATTGTTTTGTATGTCAAAAACACATCTCTAATTGTTTGTTGAGTACGTACTTTTAGATGACGTTTAAAAATATACCTAAAATTAATCGTATCGTACCGAAACCGAAGAGGAACCGAAATAATAGAAACGGTTTTGAAAATTCAAATTTTGAATATATATATTAGAGTAACTGAAAAAATAATATGATACAAGAATTTTAAAATAACCGTCTGAACCGAATCATTGACACCCCTAGTGATATCTAATATTTGACTATCTTTAGCTAGCTGCAAACTTCATGCCTACTTTGTTGTTGTATTTAATTACATTTAATTTTTCTTTTCTCACACAATCATCTATGTAATGCATAATGCACATCATCAGCACATGGGTCCTAAAGGTTCCGAACCTCCTCCGTCGAAAATTACATTATATATATATATATATATATATATATATATATATATATAAAAGGTTTAAAGTTGGAATTATTTTTCTGATATATGTAGTAGATATTAAATTTTCCTAATTTTTTCATATGTTTACTTCTTTATATTTTAAATTTCTTAAGTAAAAATCCCGACTTTACCACAGATAATGCAGACGTTCATGCCCATCAATGTAAATTTGTAATGTCATCTTTTAATTTTCCGATTATCACCTATGTTTAATTAATCTGTCGTATTATCGTCAAACCTACTAACTGAAAAGCAATTACTAGCATATAGAACTCGAACTCTCACTTTCAATTGGTAATTAAAATATAATCTCAAACAAATTAAATTGTTTGTTATATTTGGAGCAAGTTAAAAGGTGTAAAAGACGGCGATTCGTACTAATGCCAAGTTGAAAAAAGTAGCCATAATAGAGAGTCATAGGTCAGAAAATGCAATAAAGAGATGAATCACGGACTTATTTGCACTGCACATACATTTTGGAGGTTACTCCTACTGCTTTTATATCCCATTTGATGATTCTTCACTTCCGTAACCCCTCTTAACTACTACTAGTAGTAGATAGTATTTTTTGACATTTGATTTGTCTTCTTCCTTTCACCGATAGAAACATATTTTTTTCCATCGATATTAGATAAATTTGTGCTATAAAATATAATTTTTCCATTTTATTCTCATCGAACCAGTTCACTAGGAAAATGCATGGTGGAAAACAAGTTTTCATTGAAACGCCGTAAAATTTCATAATTTTTCAGTGTGAAAACACTACTATTTACCGTGAGAAATAACCACTAAATATTTTTCTGGGAAATTCAATAGAAAAATAGAGATTTTTTAGTAGTTTGTTCATTTGATGGATTACTGAATGAATATTCAGAAACTCGTTGATCTGTATGTAAGAGAGAAAACAAAACGGGTCAAACACTATACATAAAATGAATATTGCCAACCTCAAAGTATTAAAAAAAAATTATCTCTTGAGATCCCTCTCTAGATATCTAGCAGCATCCATGAACTGTGATTTAATCTTTCTATATAGTTTCGTTGTTCTTCATGGTTTATGACTCTTCTCTATTCTTTTGCTGATAATTTCATATCTGGCTTGATTGGGATTCCTTGTTGCTTGGTCCATTGGACTTTACACTTCTGGCAATATTTGCTTTGGTGCAAATGAGATGTAACATGATAGTGTGTGCAATATATATATATATATATATATATATATATATATATATATATATATATATATATATATGCTAAGCTAAAACACAAAAGGTACAAAAGGATGAGGGTATACAACGACAAGTATGGTGCAAATGGCATGTAACATCTTACAATAGAATTTTTCCTTTCCAGTGATTAGCATCATAGATCACTGCTATACCTTTTTTTGTGTGTAAGGGACACGACAGTACCAGTATTTGATAAAAATGGATCTGAATAAAGTGGAAATGATATAAAAGATCTATAATCAACTCTAAAAATTTCGGAATAGAAGGGTAGTTATTGTTGATTGAAAAATATGCATTTTTGTCCTTCAAACGGGCTGATCTTTAATTTTGACCCTTCAAAATCGAACTTATGCCTAGCAGGGCATAAGCTCTTTAAGGGTGTCAGCAGTGGCAGAGCTAGAATTTTTACTGAGGGGTTCAAAAATACAAAGAAGTAAACACACGAAGAAGTTAAGGGGGTTCAAAGTGTACTATATATATACATAAAAATAATTTTAACCTTACATATATAATGTAATTTTTTGCCGAAAGGAGTGCGCTTACTAGCTCCGGCCTTGGGTGTCAAACATAACTTATGGAATATTATGATACGAAAATATAATTTATGTCCCACGAAAATAATGTTTGTTATGAGGAACAAAAGTTAAAGATCAGCACAAAATAGGTGCAAAAGTGTCAATGACCCTATGAAAGTACTTCAACACATAGTGGACCGCACAATCGGTATCCAAAATGAACGGGAGCCCAAAAAAATAGGCTACAATTCAAAAATAGTCATTTCCCGAATTCTAATTCGAAGAAGCTACACAATCAAAAGTCACTAAAAATATCCAATTTTTGGAATTCATGACAGTATTCTGAATTTTTCACTTGCTTAAGTTCTTCGAAATCCATGGCATTTTACTTGATGTTTCCACATCAAAAGTGGTTATTTTACAACGAACTTTCAAAAAAGGTCCAAAAAGTGACTAGCCGGTGCAATTTTTACCAGAAAAAAGTTTTGCAGTTGCATTTCTCGGAAAATATTTCTATATAGTCTCGTTGTTCTCCATGGTTTATGACTCTCTCCTTTATTCCTTGGCTGAGAATTTCATTGCTAATTGGGCTTCCTTGTTGCTAGGTCTGTTGAACTGCATATTCACATTTTTGGGCTTTCCAGTTCTAGCAACATTTGCTTTGGTGCAAATGAGATGTAACATGTTACAATATATTCTTTTTCCTCCAACTAACACCATATAATGTTCATGCAAATTATAAAATTATGCGTTGTTGTTTGTTTTACTTGATTCTAATGGTGTTTGTCTATTATGTAACTCTTTTGTAAATTCAGTAAATTTTCAACCTACATGCTTTGAGTATTGCTCGGACTCTCCTAAAATGATGTTGCACTCGTGTTGAATCCTTAAAAGATGCAATACTTTTGGAGGATTCGACACGTACTTATTGAGATTTTTGAGGAGTTTGATAACATAGCTTGGAGTATATATATAAGTTGTTTGATGCAGAAGGGTTTTGTTTGTGGCTTATACACCTTATAATATAAGGTGATGTTAATTCATTGAATATGTTATGCACATGGCAATACTATTACCTTTTGCATTCAAAGCGCACACATATATATAGTTAGTGGATTGTTTTTTCATGTTCTGTTGAGCCGAGTGAATTTCGGAAACAACCTCCCTATCTCCCAAGATAGGGGTAAAGTATGTGTACACTCTACCCTTCCCCGGACCCCATCTAGTGGGATTACACTGGATATGTTAGTTGTTTGTTTGTTGTTGATATTGTTTTTCATGTTCTCTAGTATCTACTGTATAATGTCTGCCCTGCACATGTGAAAATTGTAATGTGCAAAGTATGCTATATCAATAAAGAAAAAGTAAAGTTTATCGGGACTTCTTGAAAAGTAGTGTTTCTAGTGCAGAGTACCTGTGATTAGCTAGCCTACAATCACATACAAGATAAATAGAGAAGAAGAAATAAAATAAGGATTTAACGAGATTCAATCAAGTTTATGTTCTCAGAGTAGAAGCAGAGGGAAACAAAATGGAGATGTGCAATTATTGCTTATTTCATTGGGGTTGTACCTGGGTATAATGCTATGCAACGATATGTTAGCCAAAATTGAGGGAATGTACCAGAGCCTGCTCTATTTCTCCACGAGGAAGCTAACGCTCTCTCTTTCCCTCTCACTACCATCTGCCGCTAGGGCTGTTCATAATAATCCGATCCTATCGATCCTATCCGCGATCCAGTCGAAGTCGAAAAATCGGATATCCGAAAAAAATCGGATCGGATACGGATCACAATTTCTTTACTTTCGAATATCCGAAATATCCGATTTTTTTATTTTTTATTTTCTTTTGGTTTTCCCTAATAGTTAAGCTGCATTTGTGCTTTTCAGTTTTCATTGGGCTGCTAATTATCTCTGTTTTATCTTTGGGCCGAGGAATAATACTTCGTTGGCCCAAATTCTTCCATTGGCCCAATATGGAAGACGGTTAGTTTTATCTAGGCCTGGCCAGTGGGCCGGGCTCGGGTCTGGCGGGGCGGGCCTGGCGGGGTCGGGGTCGGGTCTGGCGGGGTCGGGGCGGGGTCGGGATCGGGGCGGGGTCCGGCGGGTTTCCTTTTTTTTTTTTTTAAATAACATATGGATAAAAAAAAACTTAATAAACAAGACAAGATAGTGTAATAAAAACATCCCAAGGCTGTTTTTGTGCCTCTTATATTATTTAATAGACATATGATTTTTTTGTAATACAAATACAATTGTCTAAAAAGTAAAATCTAAATTGCAACTTTGTGGTGTTGTCCAAAAGTTGCAAATTACATAAAAAATTACATTCTCAAAAAAACTTGTTCTAATTGCTTGATGATTTCCTGTGGTTCTTCGGTTGGAATTGGTATTTGTTGGTCAAATTGATCTACGTCGCTTCCACCACCTTCGGATAAGATTTCGTTGTAGTTTTCGTCTTTTCTTCGTTGATCTCCGGTTGACCGCACCTTCTCGCTCCGCTCGTATCCAATCTCTGAATAATACTGCAATTTCCAAGCTGTCTCCGGCTAATGAGTGTCTGTGGTCTCTTATTTGATATCTGCCGGCAGAAAAAGCGCTTTCATACGCAGTTGATCGCTTGAATGTTCAAAACATTTCGGGCCATCAATGAAAGTGTCAGAAAGGTCTTCTCATTCCCCTCCAAGATTTCGAAAAGTCTTCATGTCCATCTTCATTGATAACTTCTTGGTACGGTACAGAACCCTGCAAAACAAAAATATCCAACTCGCTAATTTGGTTAGTAGTAGAGGTACGGCCGCACATTCTATTTCTAAGGCTTTCAATACTAGCCGCAGAAACAACATGTGTTTTGTGAGGTTGTGTTGAAGATGAAGAAGATGGTATGGAAGCCGGTAAGTTACTAGCATTTTCTTGTTGATAAAATCTATATATTTTTTTGCATTGGTGTTCTATGCTAGACAACACTTCTTCTTTAGTTTGTTCAATAGGTGGTGGGTGATTTAGATTTTTGGGACTTGGAGGTGGTAGTACTTCTATACAATCGTAAATAGTTTCAATTAGTGATTTAGTACCGTCTATTTTAATAGTAGAATTTAAAACAGAACCAATAATATAAATAGTGGGAATAGGAATAAAATATTTTTTATTTTGACAAATATTTTTTTAATAGTTGCCTTATAAGCTGGTTTTTCCATATATTCACTAAGTAATAAAAATATTAGAGTTATATAAAACAACATAGTTGAACTAGTAGGATAATATATACTGAAAAATTATTTTGTTGCTTGAAAAAATTTCTCTAAAAATACAATAAGTTCGGAAATTTTTACCCAATCACTATCTAAAATCATATCAGCTGAATTTTTATTATGAGAGTTAAAAAATAAAGTTATAGGTTTTCTATAGTCATAAGTAACAAGTAGTTGCTTGTATAAAGAATTCCACCTAGTGGATACTTCTTGTGGAATTTTTCTATAAGATAGTCCACAATCGTGACAAGTTTTTTTATATTCTTTTCTACGTTGTACTTTATTACTTTTAAAAATAAAGTTTATAGCAAATTATATTTTACTAAGAATGTCTTCAAAAAGTGATAGACCATCATTTACAATTAAGTTATATATATGGCACGCGCATTTTATATGAAAATGATCTGGAAAAGATGGAGTTAAACTATTTTTTAAAATTGTAATTGCGTAATTGTTAGAAGAAGCGTTATCTAATGTAATAGTCATAATTTTATCGGTTATTCCGTAATAATGGCACACTTGATAAATATTATCAGCAATAAAAGTACCAATGTACCTATCATCTATATATCTATACGCTAAAATACGTTTTTGCATAGACCATTTATAATCTATCCAATGACAAGTTACAGTTAAATAATCATGGACGTTAGTACTACGACCTATATCAGACGTGATAGATACTTTGCCATTAAAATGATATAATGAATAATGTAAATATTGTTGATATTCATGTGCAAATTTAAATACATCTCTCTTAACAATTGATCTAGAAAAACCGTTAAAAGCAGGATTATATATATCTCTAATGTAATGAATAAAACCGGGAGATGAAGGAAATGAAAAAGGCAAACCCTCCACAAGAACTAATTTTGATATTGCTTCCCTATCTCTATGTTTATTGTATTTAGAGCCTACAATTCCCCCCGTCATAGGGTTAATTTGACCATGTACTTGGTCCTAGGACGATGTATCGGTATGTAAACCTTGTCCCGATGGAGCGGGTCTTTGCACACCCGGTTTTGAAGCCTGGTATTGGGCATACCTAGCTGGATGAGCACTTACTACGTGTCTAATTAAACCCCCCGTCCCACCGTGACCTTTTCCAATTTTAAATTTTAAAACATTTTTACAAATTTTACATATAGCTACTTGATTCTCTACGTCCCTATCAAAAAATGTCCATGCATCTCGATTTTAATGGTCGTTTTGCTTTGGACCTCGTCTCATACTAGGGGGAATAAGAGGTATTTCGATTGAAGGTGTACTAGTGGGTGTGTTGTCATCAACATTAGTGGGTGTATCATCTAGACCATCGTCTAAATTAAAGTCTTCTTGAGTTCCAGAAAATAGTTCCTCGTCTAAATCTAATGGTATTGTAGGAAAATGTTGAGTATCAACAAAATCATCCTGTGTAGGAATAAGATGACTAGAAGAAGTACCCTTGCCCTGGTTGCCGCCCCTACTAGAAGAAGCACACTTACCCTTACCCTTAAACATACCTCTTAATCCTTCCATTTTAATTATGATAATAAATAATTAAAGATAATAAAATTAAGTGCGCTAAATAAAATAAACAGACAATAATAATTTAATGAAGGAACGAATGTACCAAACGCCGACGTAACGTCGACGTGTAATCGAGAGGTTGAAAATTGAAACTTTGCTCGATGGAAGATCCTCAAGCTAGTTGCCAACTTCACTCCCAATTCCCAAATGAATAAATAAAATTGAATATTTAGTAAACAATGTAGACTTGTAGAGAGATATATTGAGAGATTGTAGGAAGATTTCTGAGAAAGATTAAGAGAAAATGAGTTATTTATAGTTGGAAAATTGGGTTAAAGTGTAAATATAATAACTTATGGGTTAAAAATAAATATTAAGGGGTAGGGGGTTGGGGGAGGGGGAGGCCTAAAATGGCCGGGACGCCAACGGCCAAAATCTAAAATGGTCGTTGGTGCAACGACCATATTTGCAAAGGGGGGACAAAGGGTGGGGTCGGGCTCGGGACGGGGGGCGGGGTCGGGTCTGGCGGGCCTGGGGCGGGCTCTGGTCTGGCGGGACGATACATTGTCTCGTCCCGAGTTCGAGTCCCGCTACCGTGATTTATTTTTTTTAGCGGGCTCGGGTCGGGGGTCGGGCCATCCCGGCCCAATGGCCACCCTTAGTTTTATCTCAATTATTTTTAAAATATATTATTACATTTGTATTTTTGTTTACTTAATGTTAATACTATTTTTTCCTTGTGATAATTGTTTTGTAGGTATGAAAGATTTGACTACGGAGCAACCAACATTTGATCTTGATGAGTCATTGGATACTTTCGAATGATGTAATAGTCTACTAGACTTATGAGCTATTTTGCATGGTGGTGAAACTTTATGGTATTTTAATTTGTGAACTTTATTCGTATTGGTGTATTAATTTGGATGTTGGACATTAGATGTTTTAGCTAGTAGTTAATGTATTGGACACTGCACCTATAAAGTTCTACTTTCCATTTTGGAGTTTTACTATTTGTTAGAAATTACATGTTTATGAAGAATGAAGACTATATTGCTGTGTATTGGTCGGTCACATGTTGGGTTGAGATTATTTCAGTATTTAATTGTGTTTACTTTAAGTGGTATGTGAGTTTTCTGTTAAACAAATTTGCTTAAGAGAGCACGATATTTATGTGGCAGTTGCTAGAATGATGAATGTATGATAAATTTCGGATATCCAGTTATCCGATCCGAAAATTTTGGATATCCGGTTTTTTCGGATCGGATTCGGATTATAATTTGACCGATCCGAAATTTTTGATATCCGAAATTTCTGATATTCGATTTTTTTTTCGGATCGGATTCGGATCATAATTTTACATCCGGAAATTTCGGATCGGATAATTCGAAATGAATAGCCATATCAGCCGCCGTACCGTCACCGCCTAGCCAGCTCCGGCGCTACCCAGCCACTATCGCCACCACCTGTTCCAGGTGTTTTGTTCCTTGCTTCTTTTGTGAGTTTCTCTTTGATTTTAATTTGATGTGTTGATGATGAATCTTTCTGTTTAATGGGTTGTTCTTAATTTTAACTACTGAAAGTTGTTAAACAAGGAATGAAAAGTAGGTATATTGTATTTTATTTGTGGATCACTGCATCTGTTAGTTTCTGCTCATTTAGATCTGCTGCTATTGAATCTACCCATGTGTAATCCATAAATTAAAATGTAATTAAAGTTTTCTGATGATTAATTAATACTAGATCTTCAAAAACTAATCATTGTTTGATTCAACTAGCACCACTCATCAATCCTCGCCTAGGAATAAGCAAGCTCTCTTGTGTTTTCTCTTTTATATTACGTTCTTGCATTTGCTCTTCTTGCTTTTAGTTACATCATTTTTGGCATTCCTGTTTTAGGTGTAAACCTTTTATTAGCCTATTAGTGTATATCCGCCTTCGTGGCTTTGGTGACTGATGGTATACTAGTCATATTCTCGGTCGGGGACGGGAGCGAGGGTTAGGGGTAAGTGGGGTAAGGGAGATGCTAGGCTGAGAATAGGGTCTTGGAATATTGAGACTTTAACGGGGAAGTCCACAAAGCTAGTTAAGATTCATAAGAAGAGGAGAATTAATATAGTTTGTGTCCAGGAGATCAAATCCCTTTGGACTAAGGCGAAGGCCTTAAAAATGAGTCAAAACTCTAACTATTGGCACTGGTCTAGCCTCCCAAAGGTAATCCACCCGGCCCTTTCCCAACCTATACAAGGAGAGCGGAAGATAACGAAAGGGATATGGGTAGGACCTAAGGCTAAAGATGTGGACGGGTATAAGTTATGGTTCTCGGGTAGGTTGAGGTATAGGAATGGGGTAGGCATTTTGGTAGACAGTGAGCTAAGGGATCAGGTGGTAGAGGTTAGGAATGTCAATGACAGTATGATGGCGATTAAGTTGGTAGTTGGAGGGTTCGCTATGAACATTATTAGTGCTTACGCGTTGCAGTCGGACTTGGACGAAGAGGAGAAGAGGCATTTTTGGGAGGATTTGGACGAGGTGGTGGGAGGTATACCGCCCACTGAGAAGTTATTTATAAGAGGGGATTTCAATGGACATATCAGGTCAGATCCGGGGGCTATGACGACGTGCATGGAGGCTTTGGCTCGGGGACAGGAACGGGGGAGGCGTCTCACTCTTGAAGTTCGCTAAAGCTTTTGAGACGGTGATAGCCAATTCGAGGTTCATGAAGAAGGAGGAGCATTTGGTGACTTTCAGTAGCTCGGTGGCTAAGACTCAGATAGACTTTTTGCTCCTTAGGAGGGTTGACAATGGTCTTTGTTAAGACTGTAAGGTTATTTTGAGTGAGTATCTTATAACCCGACATAAGCTTTTGGTGATGGATTTGGAGATCAAGATGGAGAAGAAGAGGAGAGTTGTGGATGACAGGCTAAAAATCAAATGGGGGAGTTTGACCATGTCTAGTGCAAAGGAGATGGGAGAGAGGTTGATGGCCAAGAGGGCTTGGGGGAGTAGTGGGGATGCGATCTGTATGTGGACTGGACGGCCAGCTGCATTCGGGAGGTAGCTAGAGAAGTGCTAGGGGTCTCACGGGGTAGCTGTGGTAGACTTCGAGGGGACTGGTGGTGGAATGGTATAGTTCAAGAGTAGGTGGAAGCATAGAAAGCGGTGTATGTAAAATTGGTAGAAAGCAATGATGAGGTGGAGAAGTAGACGAATATGGCATTGTATAAGATGGCGAGGAAGGAGGCAAAACTAGCGGTTACGGCAGCGAAAATGGCAGATTTTGAACGCCTGTATGTGGAATTAGAGGAAAAAGGCGGGGATAAGAAGTTGTACAGACTAGCCAAGGCGAGGGAGAGGAGAGCCCGTGACTTGGATAACGTGAGGTGCATCAAGGACGAGGACAACAAAGTACTGGTGGAGGACGCGCATATTAGATGGAGATGGCAGTCTTACGTCCATAAACTCTTGAACGAAAAGGAGATAAAGACATTGTGATGGGAGATCTGGAGCAATCCGAAAGGTACCGGGATTTTAGATATTGTAGAAGCATTAAGTTTGAGGAGGCTAAGGGTGTTGTTCGCAGGATGCGTAGGGGACGAGCGATCGGGCCTGATGAGATCTCAATTGAATTTTGAAAGAGCGTTGGCATGGCAGGTTTGGAGTGGCTGACTGAGTTGTTTAATGTCATTTTTAAGACGGCGATAATGCCCGAAGAATGGAGGTGGAGTATAATAATTCCTTTATACAAGAACAAAAGTGACATCCAGAGTTGCAACAACTATAGGGGTATCAAGTTGCTAAGCCATACTATGAAAGTTTGTGAAAGGGTCGTGGAGACGAGGGTGAGAAGAGGCGTGTCTATTTCAAAAAACCAGTTTGGATTCATGCCAGGGCGCTCGTCTACAGAAGCCATTCATCATATTTGGAGGTTAGTGGAGCAGTATAGGGAGAGGAAGAGAGACTTACATATGGTTTTCATCGACCTCGAGAAGGCATACGATAAAGTCCCTAGGGAGGTTATATGGAGAGGTTTTGAGGTTAGAGGTGTATCGGTGGCGTACACTATGGCGATCAAAGATATGTATGATGGCAAAGACCAGACTCGGAACACTTTCCAGTGATGATGGGGCTGCACCAGGGATCAACTCTTAGCCCATTCTTATTTGCCTTGGTAACGGATGGACTGACGCGATAAATCCAAGGGGAGGTGCCATGGTGTATGTTATTCGAGATGACATAGTCCTGATTGAGAGGTTTGGAGACAGACTCTGGAGTCTAAAGGGTTTAGGCTGAGTAGGACCAAGACAAAATACCTGGAGTGTAAGTTCAGTAACGGGGGCGACCATGAGACATGAGTGGAGGTGAGGCTTGGTACTCAGGTCATTCCAAGGAAAGGAAGCTTCAAGTACCTCAGGTCTATTATCCAAGGAAATGTAGAGATTGATGACGATGTCACACATCGTATTGGGCAGGGTGGATGAAATGGAGGCTCCCATCTGGAGTCTTGTGCGATAAAAAGGTGCCACAAAAACTTAAAGGCAAGTTCTATAGAGTGGTGGTTAGACCGACTATATTATATGGGGTGGAGTGTTGGCCAGTCAAGACTTCGCACATCTAAAAGATGAAAGTTGCGGAGATGGATGTGTGGGCATACAAAGAGGGATGGAATTAGAAATGATGATATCCGGGATAGAGTGGGGGTGGTCTCAGTGGAGGATAATATGCGGAAAGTAAGGTTGAGATGGTTTGGGCATGTGCAGAGGAGAGACACAGATGCCCCAGTGCGGAGGTGTGAGAGGTTGGCTATGGACGGGTTCATGAGGGGTAGAGGTAGGTCGAAGAAGTATTGGGGAGATGTGATTAGACGGGATATGGCGTAGGTGCAACTTACTGAGGACATGAAAAGGGGTTGTGGAGGACACAGATTAGGGTAGAAGGGTAGTAGGTAGTTGAGCGTAGTCCTACTTATGCTTACAAACTGGTAGTTGTAGTGTTATTATTGTAGGCCTGCTTAGCCTATTATACTAGTAGGCGCAGTATTGCTTTATAGTCCCATGTCGTTTGATTTCTGCTGCTATGTGTCCTTTGTGTTCTTCAGTGTACTTTGTTTATCCTATTTACCTGCGCTAGTTACTGACTTCTTTTTTCAGATTGCGCTATCATGGCTTATTCGCTTTTATTACCATCATTTTCATACTGCTTTAAATTTCTTATCCGGGTCAGACCGTTTCTCTTACTTTGCTTGTACCTATGCTTTGTCTTGAGCCGAGGGTCTTTCGGAAACAACCGCTCTACCTACTAAGGTAGAGGTATGGTTTGCGTACACTCTACCCTCCCAGACCCCACGTTGTGGGATTTTACTAAGTATGTTGTTGTTGTTATTGAGCTAGCAGATATGCATGGGATCTTTTATGGAGGACCGTATACTTCCAATAACAGACCTATTATTCTAAAGCCCTGGACCCCTGATTTTGATTTCACCATGGAATATTGGAATATCCAACTAAAATTCCGTTATGGGTTAAGTTTCCGAGATTGCCTATGAATTGTTGGGGATCAGTATCTTTAAGCAAAATTGCAAGTGTCATTGGAACACCTTTGTTTGCAGATGAATGCACTGCCAAGCAAACAAGGATGTCATTTGCGAGAATGCTTATAGAGGTAAATGTTGCAAAAAACTGCCTTCTCAGATTGTTGCAAGGATCCCAGTGGTCGAGATTTTGTGCAAATAGTAACCTATGATTGGAAGTCATCATACTGCCAGAAGTGTTTAGTTGTTGGGCACTCATGTCTAGAGCCCGAAGCTCCTACAGAACCAGCAAGAGAACCACCTAAGAGGAGGAGAGCTCCCAGGCAAGTTACACAAAAGTGGCAATACAAGGGGCATTTAGCCAGACCAGCAGAGATAGTCAATGTGAATGAGCAACCTGGCCCATCAAATGTTCAAGTCTCATTAGATAAAGAGCACAACAACACTTGTTCAGTGGTAATCCTGCCCAAACAGGGAAAGCCATAGCAAATCCTGAGCTTAATCATATAAACTTTCCTGCTTTTAGTAGTGTGATAAGGAAGTCTGGAACAAGTGTTATTGCTGCTGCAGTTACTTCAAAGAGCTCCTTCCTTGTGGATAAAGGTGGGGGGACTAAATCAACTCAATGAATCGGTTGTTTTGGAACATAAGGGGGATGAATAAGTGGTACAAGCAGAAGGAATTCAAGCAGTACCTCAAGAATAAACACATTAGATTAGCTGGTATTGAGGAAACTAGAGTTAAAGAACACAAGGTAAATAGAATTAGCAAGCATGTTGCACCAGGATGGGAAGTGATTACCAACTATCAGGCTGCACATAATGGAAGAATAGGTGCTCTGGAACACTACTTATATTATTACTGCAATAAAAAAGGATGGTCAGTATATACATTGTATGGTCAAAGATATATCTGGATCTTTTGAATGATTCATGACAGTGATCTATGGATATAATATAGTGGAACAAAGGAAAGAACTCTGGACTGGCTTCATTACTCTTGCACAAGGAATTACACAACCATGGATCATCTGTAGGGATTTCAACTCAGTCTTGTTGCCTGATGATAGATTATATGGTAACCCTGTGAGTTATGCTGAAATAAAAGACTTCACTGAATGTGTGCAGTTTCTCCAGTTGAATGAATTATCCTGGATGGGGGAATATTATACATGGAGCAATAAACAACTTGGCACTGATAGAATGTTGAGCAGAATTGACAGAGCTTTTGGCAACCATGATTGGATGATGCATAGGAGACATGTCACACTAGAATATGACCTTCCTAATATCTCAGACCATGCTCCTATGATTATGAAGATGGACAGTGTTCAAATGACTGTCAAATCCCCTTTTAGATTTTTCAACATTTGGGTTGAGCATAGTACTTTCCTGGATATTGTGGAGAGAACATGAAAGCATCAATTAGAGATAAACATGGCATGAAGAATATCTGATTAAAGCTAAAAGCCTTGAGGCCTTTATTGAGGAAGCTCAACAAAAAAGAATTCCAAGGTTTGCAAATGAGAATTGTGAAGGCTAGACATGACTTATATGAAGTGCAGACATAAACTGACAGTTATACTAGTGACAACTTACTACAGCTAGAGAAAACTGCTTTACAGAATCTGGAAAAATGGTCACGCCTGGAGGAAAGTGCACTAAGTAAAAATCAAGGTCCAAGTGGATTCAACTTGATGATGGTAACACCAAATATTTCCATGCAATAATCAAAGAGAGGACACAGAGGAAGTAGATAACAGAACTTACAGCACTGACAGGTTGCAACCTTACAGCTCCTGATGAGGTCAAAACTGAGATTGTGAGCTTCTATAAGTCATTGATGGGCACTGCAGCATCATCCCTTCCTGCTATAAACAGAGAAATTATGAATAATGGCACAACTATATCCCATGCTCAACAGATCCAACTATGTAGATAGGTTACTGATAAGGAAATTGAGGAGGGACTAAGGTCCATTGATGATGACAAGGCCCCGGGAATAGATGGTTATAATGCATTTTTCTTCAAAAGAACATGGCCTATTGTTAAGTATGAAGTCATACAAGCTGTCAAGAGCTTCTTCATTACAGGGAGATTATATAAGACAATCAATTGTACCTCCGTAACATTGGTCCCTAAAACTCAAAAGCCTGCTACAGTTAAGGAATTCAGGCCAATATCTTGTTGTACTATAATTTACAAGCTAATTGGTAAGATCCTTGCCTCTATAATGCAACCCTTTATGGCAGACTTGATATGTGAAACCCAGTCTGGATTTATTCCTGGTAGGAAAATATCAGATAACATAACTCTGGCCCATAAACTTGTTAGAGCTTACATAAGGAAACACTCATCACCCAGATGTGTTATCAAAATAGATATTCAAAAAGCATATGATTCCATTGAGTGAATTTTCCTAGAGCAAGTCATGAGAGAGTTGAAATTCCCTGAAAGGTTCCTAGGATGGGTTATGGAATATGTCAAGACAGTAAACTATACTATCATGGTTAATGGTGAACCTTCAGAACCCTTTGATGCAGCTAGAGGACTGAGACATGGAGATCCAATATCTCCATATTTATTTGCTATTGCTATGGAGTATCTTAGTAGATATTTGAATACTCTCAAGCAGTGTAAGGAGTTTAAATACCATCCTAGATGCTCAAAGTTGAATATAACACATCTGTGTTTTGCTGATGACTCTTGCTATTTGCTAGAGCTGATGTGCCATCTGTTACAGCAATACAACAGTGTTTTAAGACATTTTCTCTGGCTTCTGGCCTACAAGCCAATCTTGGTAAGAGTTCTGTTTATTTTGGGGGTACTGCTCAATCTGTCTAGGAGAGAATTTTGACATTATTAGGCTATTCATGTGGAGTTACCTTTTAAGTATTTGGGTGTGCCACTTTCCGCAAAGAAGCTCACTTTGATCCAATGGTTTCCATTGATTGAAAAGATCACTGCTAGAATTTCTTCATGGACAACCAAGAAGTTATCCTATGCTGGTAGAGTTCAGCTTATGCAATCTGTTATTTTTTATATACAAGCCTATTGGGCACAAATATTTGTTATCCCTAGCAAGGTACTCAAATCTATTGAGTCTTACTATAGAAGTTATGTTTGGTCAGCAACGAATGTCACTACAAAGAAAGTTTTAGTGGCTTGGGATAGGGTATGTACACCTAAATCAGCAGGAGGTCTTGGTCTTGTTAATTTACAGCTTTGGAATAAGTATAGCTAAAACCTGCTGGGATTTGGAGCATAAGTAGGACAAGTTATGAATTCGATGGATACATGCATTTTACATCAAAGGGCAACAGTTTCATGATATTGCAATACCACAACAAGCTTGTTGGATGGTCAGAAAAAGTCTAGAGGCTAGAGTTGTGACAACACAGATTCAGGCTAATCCAGTATCTGTGAAGTCTTTTATCAATGTCATCTACCTTCAGCTTATTGGGTTACAACCAAGAGTTCGGTGAAAATGTTTGATGTTTAGGAATTTGGCTCGACCGAAAACCATTTTTACTATGTGGCTGCAGGTACAAGATAGACTCCTAACTGCTAGCAGACTCAACAAATGGGGTATGGATCTTGATTGTGTTCTTTGTCAAAGACACCAGAAAGCCAGAGATCACTTGTTTTTCACTTGTGACTATACTATGGCAATATGGAGGAAGCTAATGCAATGAGCTCAGCTGCAATACAATTTCAACACTTGCTGGGATCATCATTTGCAGCAGCTCATCAAGTGTTGCAAAGGGAAGTCTCAAACAGCTCAACTCTTCAAACTCTTGTATGTATGATGTCTTGTTGAAGAGAAATTAGTGAATTTTTTTTTAACACAAGAGTAGGGGATGGGAACTGTTAGCTAGAGAGGTTGCATATGCTTGTAGTGTTAGAGCTAGTAGAGGGATAGCAGCTAAGGTTCAACAATTTGTAGTTTAAGCTGTAGCTGGTTTCTTTCTATTGAGTAGACTAGTTCAAACTTAGGAAATAGCAAGTGGGGTTTAACTTACTATCATTTTGTAATTATTCACTGGTGATTAATGAAAAAAGTTAGTTACCAAAAAAAAGAATACAACATGTGAGATCCCAAATAATATTCCCGGTACTCAATGATTGCCAACCTACAAGGTCAGTGAGAACATAATAGGATTAGAATTCAGGTAACGTGACTAAGCTCTCAACTCTCAGAGGTTGTCCATGATCGCGCTTAGATCGTGCAGTGCCAAAAATTGAGTGTTTCTTCGCTGGTCCACACCACGAGTTTCTCAAGGTCGAATGAATCTACTAGAATTTAAGACATAAAGTCAACAATTAATGTTAGTAGTATTTATAGGGGTGGCAAATTGAGGAGAATTTATGTAGAAAAATGGGTCATATGGTCCACACCACGAGTTTATTCTAATTCAAAATATATCTAATATTAGGTCGAATCGAATTGCATTGAATCTACTAAATTGAGGGATTGAACCAAATTTGCTACACTTGTGTTTTTTTTGTTTTTTAATTTCTAAAGTTTAAAAGCTTTCAAAATGAGAAATGGATAGTTTGAGTTAAATTTGGGTAGTTTAAAATGAGAATCGATAAATGAATCATTGGCCGACACAACCTAAAAGCTAGTTGAGCTGAGATGGGTTGAATCGTGAGCTAAACAATGTGTCGTAGTCCAACTCGTCTAACTTTATCTAATTTTAATTTTTTTTTGTTTGTTTAACTACCGAACAAAAATAATAAAACTTTTCTTCTTCTTTATTATAATTATATATAACATATCAAATAAAAAATATTTAAATATTTTGACAAGATTTCTCATGAATCAAATTAAGCTACATACTAGCCTAAATCAACCTACCTTTTAGATAAGTAGAATTTGGGCAGAGCAATGTCAATTGAGTTAATAAATAAAATGATCATTCACCAAACAAACTTGATCAAATTGGGTGAATCATGTTTTCATGAGTAAATACCGACTATCGTCATCTTTAATCTTATGTTTGAACCAGTGGTTTACTTGTGAAGTAAATGTCAATCCGATTGGTTGTAATTAAATGCCTACAAATTAAACTTACTTTGCAAAAGAGTCACCCCTTGATGTTACAAGGAGATCATAATACGTGCATTCCATTGTGCGGATTTTATTCGTTATTAATCTTTTATAAATTTTCATGACTAAATCAAGTACACAAAGTGGAAAATTTGGTAAAGAAAATTTCTCCTTTAATAGATACTTTGAATTAACGGGATTCTAAAACGAATATGGAAAATTGTTTAGGAAAAAAATTGCAGTGTGGGAGCAATAGATAAATGGGTCCCTATTAACTCTTAACCATCTCCTGTGATGGAAATGGATAGGGAACTACAATCCACTTCATCATGCAAAATCCCATGTAAAACAAACCAAACAATAAATCAACCACAGGAAAAAAACAATACGCCAATAACCTCAAAATTAGGGATGGCAACGGATCGGATCTGGACCGGATCCTACTAGATCCAGATCCAGATCCGGTTTTCATACCCGAATCCAGATCCGGATCCATAACCGTCGGGTCCATAAAAATCAGATCCAAATCCGGATCCACCGGGTCCACGGATCGGATCTGGATCCACATGTAAAAAAATTTGCCTTGCTAAGAATTTTTTTAAAACAGACAAACGATTTTTACTTAGCTAACAGTTTACTGTGTTACAATTTTGAAATGTTCATATGAGATATTTTGTTCGTTGTCTCGTTTTGATTGTGAGCTATTAATTGAAAATGTTGGACAATGACAATAGTTGTGGAAAATGATGACTAGTATTTCCACAATGCAGAACTTGAATGTGCTTGGAATCTTCACAAATGAAATGAATATAATTTTAACTACTTGTCTATGGAGATGTTAGTCATTCACTAATATAACATTGATTTTATTATCGAAGTTACCTATTTATTTTTGGGTTTTTGAGTTAACGCGGAGATAAATTAAACTTGCAAGGATGTGCTTAGCAATTTTAAGAAAATACTTATAAAATTACATTCTAGGTTATGAATATATTTAATAAAAAACGGATCCACGGGTCGGATCTGGATCGGATACGGATCTCAAATACTAGATCCATATCCAGATCCGATCCGTCAGAAATGGATCCGGGTCCGATCCGGATCCGTTGGGTCCAAATTTTGAAGATCCATATCCTATAAAACGGATCTGGATTCATCGGATCCGGATCGGGTCCAAGATCCATTGCCATCTCTACTCAAAATGGTTAACAGGCAAAATTTCCAGAGAAAAAACATAACAAGAGGCCATACACTGACGTGGGAATGACAATGGTGTACAATGAGAGTCATCAAGAAATGGATACACAACAAAAAAGGACTTTAAACTAAGCTTAACCAAAATTGAGGTGCAATTAATTTTAATAATATTATTGTATTGTTATTCATGTTAAGAGTTTCACATCGAAAATAGAATGAGAATATGGACTTCTTATATGGACTTGGACAATCTCCACCCTACAAGTTAGCTTTTGGGGTTGAGTTAGGCCCAAAATCCATTTTTTACATGCTATCAGAATTAGGCCCATTCTAATTCTTTGTTCACCGATGTTGGGCTCCCAAATTATATTGTCCACGCTCCAGTTAACGAGGTATGGACGTGCGGGGGAGTGTTAAGAGTCCCACATCGAAAATGGAATGGGAACATAGACTCCTTATATGGACTTGGACAATCCTCACCCTACAAGCTAGAACGCAGCAAAAACTAAATAGAAACTTACCTTCAGCCATAGTTGTTCAAGTGTCGTGGAAATCACATTTCTTCTAGCACCGTGTTGTAACCATAATAGTAAACCCTAGAGCCTTCTAGACTAGCCTATCACAATTTTAGAATGATGGATTGATGGAGTCACATGCGTATTTATAGGTAGACTGAGAACTCTTAGGCAGAAAACTTTAACCCTAGGGACTCCTCCATAAAATATGGTTACCCTAGGGACTCCTAATAAAAAAATTCCTCCCATCAAGGGAACTTCTGGATATGCATAACCAAAAATATTATCTACTATAATTATTATTTACTTGGAAGACAAGGTAAATAATATGTTATCATAATATGTGGGCCACTTTAAATGTCTCATTAAAGAGACGTCATTCTTACATTCTCCCACTTGGCTCGCATATTAAATCAGATAATGTTTGAGTGAAAATCATGGCCATAAACTTTATTCACTCGACTAAACTGTTATGCAACAATCACTTCAACTAGAACACATTTCTACACGAATCATGGCGGTCATGCTCTTAGACAAACACTTCCTTCTATGTATTACGATGTATAATATATTCTAACAAAGTGTCCAATAACTTTATGAATAAACTTAATGTAAGTCATTCAGAGTCCAACTTTATTGATCCAATGATCACAACATAATACATGAAAATCAAAATGTGCACTATCATGTATAATAAAGAAACAATAATGTCTAACAAAGTGTTAGAGAATAAAGTAATACTTAAAATGAGTTACTAAGACTCATACAGGTTACATGATCCTTGAAAACGTTAGCTGGTAAACCCTTAGTCATAGGATCAACAATCATCAAAGTAGTACTAACATGTCCAAAACTCACATCTTGCTTCTTGACATAGTCTCTAACCATCAAATACTTTATGTCGATGTGCTTATTTCGGCTGTCACTTTTATTATTCTTTGAAAAAAATACGACAGCTGAATTATCACAAAATCAATGGCCTTGCAATAGAATCGACAACTCTAAGGACCAAAATAAAATTCTTCAACCATAACGCTTGTGATGTAGTTTCATAGCATGCTATAAATTCAGCTTTCATTGTGGATGTTGCAACAATGGTTTGCTTAACATTCCTCCAAGATACAACACCTCCAACAAGAATAAAAATGTATCTAGAAGTAGATTTACCAGAGTCCTTGCATCCACCCAAATCAGAGTCTGAATATTCAATGACCTCCAATGAGCCAGAATATCTGTATATGAGCTTAAGATATTTGGTTCCTTGAAAATATCTCAAAACCCTTTTACCAGCTTTTCAGTGATCAAGACCAGAGTTACTTTGATATCTGTCAAGTATTCCTACTGCAAAAACTATATCAGGTCTAGTGCATACATAAGGCTTCCAACAAGTGAAGCATAAGGAATGCCTTTCATTTGCTATTGTTCCAATGCATTCTATGGACATTTATTCAATGAGAATTTATCACCTTTAATGATGGGTGCTGCTATAGGTGAATAGTTATTCATTCCGAATCTTTCCAAAATTCTTTCAATGTAGGCCTTTTGAGATAGTCCACATAATCTTTGAGATCTATCTATGTGAATCTCTATGCCAATGACATATGAAGCTTCACCCATATCCTTTTATCTCAAAATTTTGAATAAGAAACTGTTTCATATCATGCAAATCTCAAATCACTACTAGCAAGTAAAACATCATCCTCATATAAGACTAAAAAAAATATTTGCTCCCACTTATATTAAAGTATATACACTGATCAATGATGTTCTCCATAAATTCAAATGAAGCAACAACACATGAAATTTAATATACCATTGGCGGGAAGCCTGTTTTAGTTCATAAATGGATTTATTCAACTTGCAAACAATGTGACTTTTATCCTTATCACAAAAACCTTCAGACTGACGCGTGTATACCTCCTCTTCAAGATCTCCATTCAATAAAGCCGTTTTCACATCCATTTGATATAGTTCTAAATCAAAATGAGCTACTAATGCCATGATTATTCTTAATGAATTCTTCTTTGAAACCGGAGAAAATGTTTCATGATAGTCAATGCCTTCTTTTGAGTAAAACCTTTGGCTACAAATTTGACTTTATATCATTCAATATTATCATATGAGTCTCTTTTTATTTTATAAACCCATTTGGATCTTATAGTAGAGACTCCTTCTAGTAATTCAACGAGATTCCAGACTTTATTCTTGGCCATAGATTCCAACTCTTCTTTCATGGTATCATACTAAAATTTGGAGTTCTCTCCACTTATGGCTTGTGAAAAGGAGCATGGATCATATTTTAGTCCAATATCATGATTAGACTCTTGAAGGTATACAACATAGTCACTAGAAATTGCTAGTTTGCGAATTCTTAAGGATTTTCTTACTCCCACTAGTTCGGACACTCCTTCAATGGATTCAGGTAAAACGAGTTGATCTTCATGTGACTTCTCAAGTGGTGGCAGCTTTTGAACTTCTTGCTCTTCGGATAATTCATGAGAATTTATCTGAGCAACATTCAAGTTCCCAATATATAAAGGTCACCAAAGGTGGTTCCTTTGTTTCTTTCAATTCCACCACTTGAGTCGAACCACTCTCACTAACTTCATGTTCCTCGAGAAAGTTAGCATTTCCAGCCTCAACAATTTTAGGAGAATAAGAAGGACAATAGAACCTAAATCTTTTACAGATAACAACATATCCTATAAAGAAATCGCTAATTGTTCTTTCATCCAATTTTTTCAAATGTGAGTTAAAAACCCTCACCTAAACTGGACATCTCCAACACATGTAAATGGCATAAATTAGGTTTTCATCATTTCCATAATTCAAAAGGCGTTTTAGGACAGCCTTGGATGGAACCCTATTTAAAATATACACAATAATTTTTAAGGCTTCACTCCATGAGGATAAAGGTAAACTTGATCTGCTAATCATGCTTCTTCTCATGTCCAATAATGTCCGGTTTCTTCTTTCTGTCACACCATTTTATTGTGGTGTTCCTGACATGGTATATTGAGCAATTATACCTTCACTTTAAAGGAACTCAGCAAATGGACCCTTAGCTTGTCCCTTATCTGTGTACCTACCATAATATTCTCCATCCCTGTCAGACCTTACAATTTTGATCTGAGCTCCTGTTTGTTTCTTTCCTTCTATTTTATAAACTTTAAAAGCATTAAGTGTTTCTGATTTGTTGAACAAAAAATAGAGATACATGTATCTCGAATAGTCATTCAATAAAATAGATAAAATATATCTCACCATTCAATCAAGGGGTAGGAAAAGGTCCACAAATATCTGTATGTATGATCTCAAGCAACTGAGAACTCCTTTTGGCACCTTTAGTGGATTTGTTGGTCTGCTTACCCTTTATGTCGTCCACACAAGTCCCAAAGTCAGAAAAATCAAGAGCTCTTAGAACTCTTTCATTAACCAACCTTTTGATTCTTTGAATAGAGATATGTCCCAATCTCTTGTGTCAAAGACTTGATGAGTTCTCATTGATAATACATCGCTTAATGCCAACTTATTTATCATGCAGAGTTAAAACATTACATTCAATCGTGGCGTCTAGCTCAAAATTAAATAATCTTCCATCCAAATTTCTAAAACCAATATCTTTATTATCTTTCAAAAGTTTTACCGAAGAAAAATGAAAATTGAAATCATAACCAGCAACTGATAGTCTTGAAAGAGAAATTAAATTTCTAGAATACGATGGAACATAAATGTTTTTTCTAAATCTAATTGAAAATCATCTTTCAAAATGAGCCTGTAAGTCCCCACGCCTTCCACATGTGATGTCATCCCATTACCAGAATAAACATTTTGTTCACTTCCCATCGCCTTCCTTAGAGTTAGAAAACCCTGCATGGTTTTGGCAGTGGGAAAAATTGTGTAAGCTGCAAAACAAGGATACACACATAAGTTATGAAGTACAAACCATCAAAGTGAATTGCGTAAATACCGATTCTAAGTAAATTCTAAACCTTTCTATGGGCAGAGGTTGCAACTCATGCATAGACTTTACTTAACTTTATTAGACTAGTAAACCAAAATAAAACTAGAAAACAATCTAGGGCATAGGATAATTTTCAAATTAAAAGATTTACTATCTCGTTCCAATTAATCTCACCAAAATAGTTACTTCCCTGTGGGGCCGGATTACCATCTTAATGAGATAGCTGGACTAAATGAATGTCGTTATAATTTTTAATCACTAAACTAAATGCGATTAAACAACTTAATTTCTTTTATATCAAATACTCAAGATGTTGTGGCTAGTCCTAAGCACAAGATACAAAGAAAACTCAAAACGACATCTCACAGCAATTAAACTTTATCATCAACTTTAATAAAATGTTGATTGACTTCATAATGGGTAAACTGGATATAAGCGTAAAGCTTTATTACCCCAAAGTTAGATCTTATATTAATTAAAATATAAAAATCTAATTGAGCAAAAGCAAACTTTATAGACATATTTCTGTATCAACCAAAAAGTTTTTCCATTTTCAAAATAATAGACAACACTATGATTTGCCAAAAGTGGAAAGAGAAACCTAAGCATATTGAAACCGTAACTGGGCACTTAATTAAATGTATACATAAAGATGTAATTACCAAACCAATCAAATTAAATTTCCAATATCAACACTAATTCCTGTATACCAAGGCAGATCTGATTCTCCTCAAGTTGGCATATAATGAATATTCTACAAGGTGTATTATGCGAAGTACTAAATCATAGATGAGAGAACAACTATAAACATATAGATCTACCATTAATATACAAAGTGATGAAAGCCCCACCATATACAAACTATCCATAAACATCCTTGAACCACTTCATATAGATTAAATAATTCGGCAACAAAAATTGACAGAGTTTCGTTACCGATAGTTCAGTTCGAAAGGAAAGGCAGTTCAGTCATCCGTCTATTCTGCTTAATGCTTCATGGAATTCAAAAACACATCAAGATTGTCTAAGACACGTCAAAATTGGAATAGACGATTTAATCAAACATTCTGCCACCGAAACTTTCTGATCATGTGTTTATGAATTTCTTTTAATTATACAGTCACAACTCAAAATCAAATATGAGTTATATTGAAACACTGAACAACACGGCTAAAGGTAGGATCTGATGCCACATGTTGATTTTAAACGCATACATAGAGTCAAGCAGCGGAAAACTAAATAGTAACTTACCTTCAGCCATAGTTGTTCAAGTGTCGTGGGAATCACCTTTCTTCTAGCACCGTGTTGTAACCCTAATAGTAAACCCTAGAGCCTTCTAGACTAGCCTATCACAATTTTAGAATTTTGGACTGATGGAGTCACAGACATATACATGGGTAGGCTAGAGACTCTTAGGCAGAAAACTTTAACCTAGGGACTCCTCCGTAAAATATGGTTACCCTAGGGACTCCTAATAAAAAGTTTCCTCCCATCAAGAAAACTTCCGAATATGCATAACCAAAAAGATTATCTGCTATTATTATTATTTACTTGGATGATATGATAAATAATCAGTTATCATAATATGTGGGTCACATCAAATGTCTCATTAAAAAGACATTATTCTTACAGTTTTTTCTTGAGCCGAGAATCTATCGAAAATAATCTCTACATTTCAAGGTAGGAATAAGGTATGTGTACACTCTACCATTCTCAAACCCTACTTATGAAATTATACTGAATACATTATTATTATTATTATTATTATTATTATTATTATTATTATAAAATTACATTATTACAACTTTACAACCTAGTAGGAGTAGTATTTACACTCTACCCTCAACTCCAAAAGAAAAAGCAGACAGAAGATTTCAATTTAGTTACGTCAGCCAATACACACAACCCAAGAAGCCATTGATGATTATGTAAGAACTGAGTACTGCAAAATCGAAACTGGTTAGGTAAGAGGGCAGAATATTTGATATATATGTGAAGTTGTGACGTGTTAAGGAACATTGTCTTAGAAACAAAATTTGCCCCCACTATGTGCGATCGAATTTGGCGTTACCCCTAATATTTACACAACAATTTCCCCTAATGTGCACTCAAATAAGGGAAATTAGGAACCCATAACTATGCTCAGAACCAAGAATTCCCAGAAGATAAGAGAAGAAGAATGTTTTGTATCTTTTTCAAAAGCAACCCCAAATGATCCTTTTAAAGCAGGAAACAAATCATAACCGAAGGGGAAATAAATGAGAGAAATCAGTAGAGGGGCAGAAATCAAGTTACAGTTACGAATTTATTAAAACTTGAAATCAAGCTACAGTTACAAATTCATTAAAATTGCTCCATCCTTTGAATTATTTCCAACAAATTCCCCACAAATGCAAAGGAAAAATAAACAACACAAACAAGAATAGTTCTGAGCATCTAAGTAGGCTTGATACTTAAGTATTGGTGTCTTGCAATTGAACCAACACATAGTGAAATTAGACAACTTCTTTATCAAGAGAGTGGACGAATTTGGAACTCTCCCAACTAAGAAATAACTCCTAATAACACATATCTTACCTTTAAATATTATGAGTTCCGCGATAACCAACCAACAAAGGCCATTATACTTGGGATGCTCATGAGTGCTCTAGAAAAACTGCCCAAGTCTTTCATAGAAGGTGGCCAAATATTCACACTCAAGTAAGTAATTTCATCAAGTTTATCACATAGACCACCCAGACCCTGGGATATGAAACCATTAAGAGTCTTAGCTCAACCTCTCAATATATATGCGGTGAATTCATCAAGTCCGTCTCAATAAAACCACCAAAATTTTGGGCTCATTAAAAGCTAAAAAGCTTAACCTCACAAAATGTACTCATCATAGGAATAGGAAATGTACAAATATGAGTCTTTACATGGCTTCGTTAGTCCACAAGGAAACCATGCGTGAACAAGGTTGGGTATCCACCATGAATTCCTCAACAAACAGGCTTAAGCCTCATTCCCCTCGACGTATCTAGAACCAGTCTCATGTTTAGTCCTTTAGTTAATAGATCTGTTATATTCCTCTCAGATCTCACATACTCCATAGTGATCACTCTACTCACTATCAAAGTTCTCATAGATTCATGCCTAACATGTATGTCTCTTTTTGCCATTATATGCACTGTTCTTGCAACACAAATAGCAGTTTGTGAGTCACAATGTAGAGATATGGCAGGTCGCCCCCACAATGGAATGTCTGCCAATAAGTTTCTCAATCACTTCGCATCTTGCCCATCCAAGTCCAAAGCAATAAACTCGGACTCCATAGTGGATCGGGCAATACAAGTTTATTTTGAATACTTCCAAGAGATCGTTGCTCCACATAAAGTGAATACATATCCATTAGTCGAACTGACCTCGTCATTGTCAGATACCCAATTTGCATCACAATAACATTCTAACACTGCATGAAATCCTACATAATGCAAACTCCAATCCATAGTACCTCTAAGGTACTTCAACAGACGCTTAAGAGAATTCCAATGTTCTCTACTAGGGTTATAGGTATAACGACTAAGTCTACTAACTGCATAGGCTATGTCAGGTCGAGTGTAGTTCATTAGAAACATCAAACTCTCAATTATTGTAGCATACTCAGATTGAGACACACTATTGCCTTTATTCTTTTTCAAATGAATGCTAGAATCATAAGGAGTCTTAACAGGCACAACATCAAAATTGTTAAATTTCTTTAACAATTTCTCTACCTAATGAGCTTGAGACAAGGATAAACCATTACTAGTTTTGGTGACCTTAACACCCAAAATCACATATATTTCATCTAAGTCTTTCATTTCAAACTAAGAGGACAAAAACATTTTAGTTTCATTAATAGCATAAATATGTGTACCAAAAATCAACATATCATCTGCATATAAGCATACAATAACACAATCAGAGCCAAACATTTTTAATACACACAAGCATCAGCGCAGTTCACAATAAATCCAAAATTAAGAATAGTTTTATGAAACTTTTCGTACTACTGTTTTGGAAGCTTGTTTTAATCCATACAAAGATTTCTTTAACTTACACACTTGTTGTTCCAGTCCGGGAACCACAAAACCAGGAGGTTGTACTATATAATTTTCCTTCTCTAAGTTGTCATTTAAAAAAGTAGTTTTTACATCCATTTGATGTACAATCAACTTATAACTTGAAGCTAATGCAAGTAAAGCACATATTGTGACGATTTTAGTTACTGGTGAGTAAGTGTAAAAGAAATCAACACCAAATTTTTGTGTGAATCCTTTAATTACTAGTCTTGCCTTGTACCTCTCAACTGAACCATCAATTTTAGTTTTTCTTTTAAAGATCCATTTTTACAACCAATTGCTTTGCTTCCTTTAGGCAAGTCAACAAGTTCCCATGTATGATTTGACATAATAGTCTCTATTTCGCTATTAACATATTCCTTTCAAAAACTAGCATCAATTGAACTCATAGCCTCTTCAAAAGTTTTAGGCTCATCATCAAACACGTGAAAACATACAACTAGTTCATCTAGTTCATCCTCATCATTGAGTTCAGTTAGAAAAGTAGTCAAAAATCAAGACCAAAGCTAGTTTCCAGTTCTACGTCTCTTACTTCTCCTAGGTTCTATAGCATCAATTTGAACAATAGGAGAAGGTAAATGCATACAAGAAGAAGAAGAAGAAACAGAAATGGACACATCATGAGAAACATCATTTTTCTTTAAAGGGAAAATATGCTCAAAAAATCAGTATCTCTAGATTCACACACAGATCTATCATTCAAGAACATGAACATATAAGCTGCACTATTTCCAGCATAACCAATAAATACAAAGATAAACCCACTTTAGCTAAACACCTCCACACTTTCAAGTATTTCATATTAGGTTCATGCCCTTTCCACAACTCATAAGGGGTTTTGTCTAGTTTCTTATGGGGCACTTTGTTTAACACATAATTAGCAGAAAGTACGGCCTCTCCCCACATATTATCGGGCAACCCAGAACTAATCAACATTGCATTCATTATCTCTTTAAGGGTTCTATTTTTCCTTTCAGCAATGCCATTATGTTGGGGAATATATGGGGTGGAGAATTCATGAATAATACCATTTTGCTCACAAAGTTACTTTAAAAAGGTTGTTCCATACTCACCGCCTCTATCGGACCTAAGTCTCTTAATCTTACGGTCCAATTGGTTTCCTACTTATGCCTTATAAATTAAAAACATTTTTTCAGCCTAATTTTTTATTCTCAAAAGATACACTTTGGTATATCTAGAATGATAATGTAATGTAATACCGCCTGCCGCCTTTGATTTTGGTATTTTTAAAGTCAGCTAAATTCATATGTACCAATTCAAGCAACCCCGTTTGTCTATTAGTGACAGTCTTGAAAGGTTTTCTGGAATGCTTAGCTTCAACACAAATTTCACATTTATTTTGACCATTTCCAACTAGATTAGGAATTAAGGACATATTTTGCAAACATTTTATAGAGCCATAATTTACATGTCCCAATCTATCATTCCAAATATCAACAGATTCAAGCAAATAATCAGAAGTAGAAGTTTTATTATTAAACTCATCAACATATTCATTCTCTAAAATAAATAACCCTCCAGACAAAAGTATCCCTTCCCCACAAATTCTCCATTACGGGACAAAACTAACTTATCACCCTCAAAAACAAGTTTCACGTCAGCTTTATTCAGAAGAGCATCGGAACACCTCGGAGCTGCTAGAGTTTCCCATGAAGACTTGCCTCATTCTGCAGCTTTTGAGAACTAAGTAAATAGTTCATTATCAGAGCAAAAATGGTTGGTCGCTCTAGTGTCGACGATCCATTCAGTTTTGTTGTCAACCATATTGATTTCAGAAACTACCGCAGCAATGATGTCGCTTTATTCTTCTGCAATGTGGGATTGACTCTTGTTTTGATCCGGTTTTTGGTCATTGTTAGGAACATCTTTGCGGTTGTAACATTGACATGCTTTGTGATCCGTCTTTCCACAAACATAGCAGCCACCATTGCCCTTCTCAAACTTGTTGTTTTTCTTAAACCTATTATTTCTTAAACCTGTTATTTTTTGGAACAACAGATTCCACAATGTTAGCTTTATCAGATAGTTCATAGGGAGAAGAATCCTTATCTTTCAATCTGTTGGCTTCTTCAATCTTCATGTGGATGACCAATTCTTCCAGCGACATATCCTTCTTCTTGTGTTTGAGATGGTTGTGGCAATTAGACCACGAATCAGGAAGCTTCTCGATCAGAACATTGGCTTGCAACACCTCGCACATCTTCATACCCTCGGCCAGAATATTAGAAACCAGATTCACGTACTTATGAACTTGATCCATGATTGGCTTATCATCAACAATTTAAACTGTAACCATTTTCCAGTAGCATATTTCTTTTTACCGGCATCGTCAGTCCTATATTTTTTCTCCAAAGTCTCCCAAACAGATTTAGCAGATTTATTATTGATGAAGAGATCAAAGAGAGCATTAGTCATATGACTGAAAAGATGACCTCTAACGAATTTGTTGTGTTTTCATATTTTGCAATCTGTTCATCGATGTTGGAGTAATTGCAGCAGCAGCAGCGGCAACCGTAGCAGGACGTTGATGACAATCAGTTGTGAGGAAGTAATCAACCTCGAGTTGCTCGAAGAAGATCAAAAGCTTCTGAGCCTACCGCTTGTAATTCGTACCATCGAGTGCTTCGAGTTTAGATAGATCAGGAAGGGATTCATATAAAGACGAATCCATGATCTGAAATTGCAGTTGATGAATTTTTCTTCTAAATTGTAAGAACTGAGTACTGCAAAATTAGAAACTGGTTAGGTAAGAGGGCAGAATATTTGATATATATGTAAAGCTGTGACTTGTTAAGGAACACTATCTTAGAAGCAAAATTCGCCCCGACTAGGTGCAATCGGATTTGGCGTTGCCCCCAAAGATTTTACACAACGATTTCCCCTAATGTGCACTCAAATAAGGGAAATTAGGAACCCATAACTATGCTAAGAACCAAGAATTCCCAGAAGATAAGAGAAGAAGAATGTTTTGTATCTTTTTCAAAAGCAACCCCAAATGATCCTTTTAAAGCAGAAAACAAATCATAACCGAAGAGGAAATAAATGAGAGAAATCAATAGAGGGACAGAAATCAAGCTACATTTACGAATTTATTAAAATTTGAAATTAAGCTACATCTACAAATTCATTAAAATTGCTCCATCCTTTGAATTATTTCCAACAGATTATCCACAAATTGTCTGGCCAAGTTAATTGTAACTAGGCTGTATTCGTTGCCCTCTTGGCGTGGACTGGTGCACTATAGCAGTCCTAAAATATGTTAGGCTAGATGCATTAATAACTTCTTAAATTTATTAATTAATTTTATTAAAATACTTAAATTATAATTTATTTTGATTAAATATCTAAAAATATAATAAAACATTCCTATCAGATATTTTGTACTCAATTTTATTTTATGCATTTTTCAAGCGTCTACTACGTAAATAAATCTTATTAGAGTGCGACTTCATCAAGGATAGAGATGGTAAAAATAAGGGGTTATTTAGGGGGGTCGGGTCGGTAATGGGTCTAATTAGAGTGAGCTTTAAATGAATCAAGTATTGTGGATCTTTTTGTTCCTGAGCTGCCAAGCGGCCCTAGTTTATCTATATATATATAATCATGCAAATATTGTCTAAAATCACGAATTTCGAGTCTCAGGAATTATCTATTGCCCTCCACTGCCAAGCGGCCCTAGTATATCTATATATATCTATAATCATGCAAATATTATCTATTGCCCTCCATAGCATTAGTATATCTAAAATCACGAATTTCGAAACTAGTAATTTTGGTATATTGTTAAAATTTCGTGCACACCAAATATTGTCTTACTAAATGAAACAGAGGGAGTATTTGTGTTTCATATATATCAGTTTATCCTTAAGAAGATGATTTATAATAATATAAAATTTTAACAAATGCATGAATGTGATGTATTAAATTAGTGCTTGTTGTTGTATCAGGAACAGTTGCACCCGATGTTAAAGCATGAGTATTTTATATCCATTTATCAAAAATAAGTTGTAATTATATGACGATATTTAAAAACATATCTTGAGGTCGCCCTAAAACATTCATGGTATCATTATGAATATGCAAATCAAAACTATGAAATCATACAAGCATAGTGGAGATGGGATATGCATCACGATTGTGTCCCGAGTAGTTAAAAAAAGAACTTAAATAAAAATACTTAATAGCATGGCGATATATTTATACAAAACTTTTACCCCGAGCATACAAATCATAATTTCTTACAATAAAAGGGTTGCATGCACAACAACACCAATTATGAGAAAATCCATCAATTCACATGTAATGCGTGAACAGTGACATCTGTGGACCGTAGACAGTAGCTAGATACAAATAAGGGAGCGTGGAATACATTTGATGAGCTACAACAATGGTTAAAGAGTCTAACATAAATAAGTTAAGAGATCATTGAGCATGTCAACTGTTAGGATATCATAAGCACTTAAATAGTGTTACATAAATTAGGATAGTGGAGTAATACTAACATTTTGTTTGGATGGTTGTTACCTATGAATTGTATGTTGTTGTTAGTTTAAATACAATATTTATTTTGATTGTTAATTTAATTTTATTGTATTGTATCGTTAAATATTGTTACGTAACGACGAAGAGTCTCATTTTATGTAACGATCGATTCGTTGTTATCGCGTTATTACCTTATTTATTTTTTCTTATTTTGTCTTTACTTATTATCTAATAATCATATTTTATTATTTATCATACATTTTTATGATAGCTCTACATTGTATCGTACTTTTCTTGTTCGTTATCCTTCAAATTGTTGATGTCTAACATTATGTAACGATAAAAAATAATACAATCTATTCAAATGTTATATTTATTTAAATAATATAATATAATACGATACATTATGAAATAATACGTAACAAAATGTAATTACGGGACAAATGCATACGTGTGAGTTTTTAAGAAAAAAAGAGAGAAAAAACAAATACACGCTGACCACCAGGGCTTTTTTTCCAGTGATAAAACAGTGAGTGAACAGTGCATGTTTAGGGGGAAAAATAATAAAAAGGGGGCGCAGAAAAAAAAAGATAAAGAGGAATTAGGGTTCTCTATTTAGGGTTACCTTTGATCTCTGTTCCTCTATTTCTCTCTGTATTTATATATGCACGATAAGTAATCGGGTCGCAATCGGATCAAAATTTAGCACATTTTATTAGGGTTTTTGGATGCCAATTGATTAGTCGGCGAATTTGACAATAAAATCACTGTTCAACCAATCGGATTTAAGACTTATATCTGAGAATTTGAATTGAAATCGAAATTTATTGCATTTTGTAAATATGCGACGACAGGTGAAATCAAAAAGGGTTACTTGGGCTTCAGATGGTAGCCTTTTTCAGGTAATAATCTTTATAAAGATCCGTAATTTTCCTCATTTTATCTGTAATTATTTGTCCGATAGCAGTATTGAATAACTCCCCCAAAAAATTGGAAACTAATGAACTCAAAGTGTTGATATTGCTCAATTTGATTGTTGTGATAAAAACAGAGCTATCTTTTTAAACCAAGATTGGAAAGAAATGGGTCAAAAATCGGAATGGATTTTGACGATTCATATAGTCCACTCCAACTTAAAGTTGTTTCCGTGTGACCTATAGGTCATGGGTTGCTTGCATTAGGTTAGGCTGTCTACATCACAACCCTCGGGTGCATCCCTTCCCTGAACCCTCCGGACTCTTCTAATGCGGGATGCTTTGTGCACCGGGCTGCCCTTTTATATAGTTCACTCCAACTTAGTTTGGAAATGAGGGTTAGTTGTATTTGTTAGTGTTTTAATCCTAATAGTAATGTTTTATTACAGCTAGTTAAGATAAATTGGGTTCAGTTTTGAATGGTGTAGGGAATGGTATGGAGTTACTTTCTCAATACTTGTTTTAGATGTTATTTTGACATTTTGACAGCCAGACTTATCTTAGACTTAGAGCAGAATGGATATAGATGTTTTAGCGAAAGCCCGAAACTAGTTTGGAATTGATGGTAGTTGGTTGATTGGTTGATTGATTGATTGATGGAACACTGATTTTAGCAGATAGAGAAAGCTAAATGATGCAATTATATTTGAAACCAAAGAGTCCAGTTATATGTGTTGATTGAATTTTCTCGAGTGTACTCGTCCAAAAACAGAGGAAGAAGAGAAAAGGCAGATGCGGTTTCAAATTTAAGTGAAATTGTACTATTTATTCTAGGTCGCTAACGTATGCATAGACTTTTGTGAAGCTAGTCTCCAGATAACATAATGAGAGAAATCAGTACAAGGCACACTTATCAAAAAAAGGAAAAAGAAAAAGAAAGAAAATAAATCAGCACAAGGCACAATCTTATTGAAAAAGAAGAAGAGGATACAGATGAACAGATTCCCAAATTTCATCATCATCTTTTTTTAATTGATTTATAGTAGTGTTGGCCAGCTTGTGCTCACCTTGCCCACCAAGGTTGGCATAGTAGGTAAAAAGGCTATTTGGTGCTTTACTTCCTTACCTCGGGTAGGGCTCTTTGAACGACTCCGGTGTTATAGAATCTCTTTCTAGAAGAGGGCTAGTCTAAAGGCCTTGCCTTATGAAAGAGGATAAGAGGAGGGGAGCGAAGAAAGTAGGTTGCACGTGATAGACTCTGCTCCTATTTCAAATGCTCTTCTTGACGAATACACTAGAATTCTTAGCTACTTCTCTCTCTAGAATGTTGACATTTTTTATAATCTGCACTTAAAAGTTACTATCATTAGAAAAGGTAGAGAACCTCTAGATAATTCCTAATATGTCTTAAAAGATAAAGTGTTGAGTATTGGAACTAAATAGGTCCAGATTAAGTGAATGCATCTTGAGGATACATATAGCTGACCCTAACTATTTTGGGATTGAGGCATAGTTGTAGTTATATTCTTAAAAGCTATGTGGGAGAAATTCCTTCAAAAAGGTTCATGCTGCTCGAATTTACACTTGATAATAACATAACGTAAGGATATCTCCTCTTTTATAGAAAAAGAACTTAAGAAAATCATTTTTTTCCCAAGAAGTTTGCCTTTTCTTTTCAGATGTATAGATACGGAGTTTCAGATATGTACATTCTGGGCAGGGATCCAAGTATATTGCTCCCTCTGTTTCAAAAAGATTGTCTTACTTTCCTTGTTAGTCCGTTTCAAAAAGAATGTCTCTTCCCTTTTTTGGCAACTCTTTCATTCCAACTTTCCACATGGCATGTTTAAGACCACAAGATTAAAGGTCATTTTTGTACCTTCAACACATCTTTAATTTAAGACCATAAGTTTGAAAAGTCTTCTCTATTTTCTTAAACTTTGTGCCAAGTCAAAACCAAACAATCTTTTTAAAACGGAGGGAGTAAGTTAATAGCAATAAGATTGACATATGAAGGCGGGTAGAGAGAACGGCACATGGACAAGAGTTTTGCATTAGTCTAGTTATTTTTCAATGGTGTTGCAGTGAAAGATAGGGTCTTAAGTATTTTACTTTCAAGTGGCCAAAAGGCATGTGCAGAGAATCATGTTGTGAAGTTTGGGTATATTTGTTACAGGAATCATGTGCAGAGGAATCAGCCTGTAGGTGGCTTAGAGGCTGCTGTGGTTATGAGTGTTGAATAATGGTCTACCTGTGGTTTGAGTTATGGTATCAGAAGTCATGCAGAGGAATCATGTTGGGAAGTTTGGGTATATTTGTTATGTGTGAAGAAGAAGAAAAACAACACAACAGCAACAACAACATGCCCAGTGTAATCCCACAAGCGGGGTTTGGGGAGGGTAGGATATAAGCAGACCTAACCCCTAACCTTTGTGGGGGTAGAGAGGCTGGTTCCGATAGACCCTCGGCTCAAAAGAAGTGTAGTCAAAGCAGGACAGAAAGGAAAGTGATGACAACAAAATAGCAAGATAAATAAAGCAAACGAAGTAACAGGTAGTAGTAAAATTACTGGATAAGATACTATGCGAATACTAGGTAAGACTACTAATTAAGGTGAACAGGAGACTAGCTCCATGCCTCTCCCTCTAAAAATAGGAGAAAAACATAAGTTCCAGTAAATCAACCAAGTATGACACCATGATCATCTAGGGGGTAGGGAGCAAGGGGAAGGGCTAAAAAATACCAATGACAAGCTTGGTTGGGCAGACCCGATTAAGAAACCACCTGAGAAGAGTAATAAAAGCTTATACTGATACAAATGCTATTAGGCCGACAATCATGATGTGTATTATGTTGAAATAATGTCATTAAAAGATTAGTCCTTAACTATACTGCAACAAGTTTCTCATGAAAGCAAGTAATGTTTCTGTTAATTATCTTTGAGACCGTGGATTACTTGTGTCACTTCTAGTGAAGTTACCTTGCCTCCTTTAAGTTTGTCCTAGATTTTCTATTTCATTCAGATTTTGCTTCTCTAATATAGTAGAAGATGTTTTGGTAAGCTTACAAGCACTTTTTGACTTATTTACGCATTTGGTAAACAACCAAAGTGCTTTTAAGATAAATGTAGCAAAAATCCATATGTTAGTCACCTCCAACTTATGGTTTTCAGCTTATGTTTGTCACTTCCAATATTAATAATTACTCCCTCCGTCTCAATTTATATGATGTAGTTTGACTGGGCACGAAGTTTAAGAAATAATGGAAGATTTTTGAATCTTGTGGTCTAAAATAAGTCAAAGATATTTGTGTGGTTATAGATCATCTCGTTAAGCATAAAATGTATAATTTAAAGTTAAACTTGTTGCCAAATAAGAAAATGTGTCATTCTTTTTTTGACTAACTAAAAAGGAAAGTGTGTCATATAAATTGGGACAGATAGAGTATAAGTTTTATCAAGTACAACACAACAACAACATACCCAGTGTAATCCCACATGGTGGGGTCTGGGGAGGGTAGAGTGTACGCAGATCTTACCTCTACCTTAGAGGTAGAGAGACTGTTTCCGAAAGACCCTCGGCTCAAGAGAAAACAAGACAAAGAAGGTCAGATACGGTTTGAAAAAGGTAAGGTAAGGTAAGGTAAAGTAAAGTAGCACAACAGATAATATATGATATCAGGAAATGAAGGACAAGAAACTACACGAGTAATACGAGGCATGGCATGCCAACTACCTACTAGCCCTCTACCCTGATCCAAGTTTTATCAAGTATTTTTTACTATTTTATCACTAATAATATTCTTATTAATTCTAAAAGTACTATTCCCAAAACAGAACTCCTAACTTCCTCTCCATTCCATTTTCGTCATTAGTTCTTCCTATTGTACATATATGTTTAAATTATAATTTTTATAAATAAACTTTAAGGACATATTAGTCATTTTAACAGGAAAATTTATTGTCGGCACTTTTTTACCACACATCAACTGCTTATTATCAGTTTCAGCACTTCTCTCCAAACATGTAACTGGTTAAATATACTCCCTCTGTCTCAATTTATGCGGCACCATTTGACTTGGCACAAAGTTTAAATAAGAAAGGAAGATTTTGAAATGTGTGGTCCAAAACAAGTCTTATATAAATATGTGGTGGTAAGTCATCTCATAAATTTAAATTGTTTCTAAATATAGAAAGGTGATATTCTTTTTGTGACAGGCCAAAAAGAAAATGGTGCCACATAAATTGGGACAGAGGGAGTATATTTTAACACCAAAAAGTGTTTTTCGGCACTTAATACTTATCAACTATTTTCAATCAGATAAACAAATGGGCTCGTAATATACTTATAAAAAAATGGTAATATGGAGCTTTCTGGTCTTGTTTTTTGATCGGTTTGCCTATATCTCTTTGGTTAGCAGGGACTTTCTTCTTTCCCTTTTTCCCTTTTCATTTTATTCTTATTGTTTTTTTTGTTTTTTTTTGTTGTTGTTTGGTGTGTGTGTGTGTGGTGGGGGGAGGGGGAGGGGGAGGGAGGTAGTTGATTTCACATATCTTGCTTGAGATAGGTAGTAGGGAGAAATCAGAGATTCTTCTGTGTAGAGGCAAGAAAGAAGTTACATCCTTACTCTTGAGATTGAAGATTGAATCACTGGATGAAGTTGGTGTGTGACTACTTAAATTTGGTGGCTTATTTGAGAGAGGTTCTGTAGATACATGGCCGATCACGTAAAAAAGTCAGTTCTTTAGTTAAAGATGCCAGAATGATGTGGGTTCTAAAAACAGAATAGTATGCACTTTCTCGCTATGTGATGTTCTCACTATAGATCTTCTATGGTATATTTGTCTTATGTGGGATAAACTAGTTCATATTATATATTTAAAGTTGTTGACAGTAATTTTCATTGATCAATACCAATATATATATGCCGAGTTTTGATGAATGATGTATTTTGGTACAAATTTTAATCAAATCTTTTTCTGTGGATGGGGTATATTAGTGTTGAATGACTGATGCTGCCAAATAGAATACTTTCTTAATAATTGAATAGTTCTTTCTTTTAATAGGTAAAACTTTTCCTGTCTGAAGATTCCCCTTCCCAAGTTGGAATAGGAGGAACTCAAGATCATCTCCAAGCAAAGATATCATTGCCTTTGCACGCAGGTGTTTTGGTGTCTGATGATAATTTACCACCAGGCTTTGAGGGTGCACAGCCTGCAAGTCTCTGGAAGAATAAAATAGCTCAAATTCCTGTAATCAAATGGAGTCGTCCTCCCTCTGTAAGTTTTTTTTTTAAAAAAATTTTACTTTTCAGGTATTACTTTGTTTGTTACCACTATTTAGGCTGTTGGTTATCATGATAAAAATTAGACTCACGAAAATGAATTAACAAAATGCTCAGTTTATTGCCTTGTCCGGTTTGACTTCTTATCATGTCTAAAAACTTGGGCATAGAGGAGGTTGTTTATTTTGAATATAGTTCATGTGCTAGGAAATTTCAGAATTTATGAACGTTGATGTCATATTAGTTGGTTAAAAGAAAAATGAGATACTTTACTTTCTGACTGAGCTAATCCTGCATACCAAAAAGGCTGAATGGATGGCCATAGTATTGAAACTTCCAGACAGATAAATGAATTAACAAACTAGCAGAATTCTGGAGTAGCTCTCGCAAAGTCTATTAGTAGAGAAGGTACACCGAGCCAAAACCATATTCCTTTTGTCATTGACGAAAACCCTATATTTATTAAGTTAAAAACAGATCATTTTCCTTTCTATTGTAATATTGTTCTAGTTTTAAGAGAAGCAAAATATCTGCTAAATTCAAGAGATTTAGAGCAGTATAATATAATATATCTATATAATCAATATTCTTAAGGATTATCTGATAATCAGAAATTTAAATAATTATGAATGTTTCCTCGGTCTAAGTTTTCCTCAATTCGTGTAGTTTAGATTTTATTTTTTCATGTAGTTGACATTTGTTTTATGTCATAGTTTTCTAAATTTTCTTATAAGCATCCTTCTTATATGATGTTAACTTACTTAATTGAATAAGAGTGCTCTTTTCTTCTCTTCTCTTTCACTACTTTATAAGAAACATCTTATGTGTTCTATCAAGCAATGAGTAACACCCTCCATCCCAATTTGTTGGCGCCATTTGACACGTAAGCTAAATATGCCAAAGTTAACCTTCTTATAGGGTCCGCAACAAATCATGTAGCTCCTAGAAAAAGCATCTCATAAGGGCAAAATGGAACATAAGTGGGGTATTTACATTTAGAAAGGTCGCAATCTTTCTTAACATAGCAACAAAAGAAGCCAAACAAATTGCGATTGAGGGAGTATTTTATAACAGGGGATAAAACTAGGAAAATGTATCTCCAACCCAAGGATCTATCAGAATTCAGATAGATGATTCCACCTGTTGAGCTAATTTGAATAAGTGAGTCAATACTTGTATACAGATTCCAGTATACAAGTTGGATAACTTTTTTCCTAATAGGTATACACAACTTGGAAAAGGTTAGATTTTTTCCTTTTGCATTTATGATATTAAGGATTCATACTGTTGGCCTGACTCGAACTTGCTTGGTATTGGGGCGTAGTAGTAGTAGTGGTTGTTGTATTCTACTCACTTTGACTAAGACTATGAATCGCCTAATACTGTTACTTTCATAAGAAGGAAATCATCTCGAACTCATATATCCACATTAAAACCACATTCCTCCTTAGACCTGCTAACCGTTTCTGGGTATCAATGGTTTTCTCTTATTGCTTCCTCATCAAACAAAATCACATACCTCCTGTTCCCGGGAGCATTTCTGTTTGTATCCTGATCAAAGGTATCATAGAGAGATGCTGAGGAGAGAGAAGCATCGATGTAGAACTCCATCCTTTTAGAAACTTTTATCGAGAGGAATGACAAAACAAAGGGCAGCACAAATATTGTCAGAACACACAAGATTCCGCCAATACGTCTGAGATTGCTTACTAGATTTTAATTTAAGGGAGAAAATAGGAAGCTATTGTGGAGTTGGAACCTGCTGGATCCCTAACTATGTTGATTAACAAGAACCACAGTGCAAAAATTGATATGATCTGATAGTCTACTGGCGTATGATGTTCATGTGTCATATTTGAGTTCAAATGTTGAGGCCACATAATAGCTGTTGATAGTAATATATGCTGGAATTGATAATTTCATTTAAGCAGTATTGGGGGGAGGGGGAGCAGCTACTTATGCATGCCATGTCAGATTTTTGAAGCATGCATTCTTTATTTTGACTCGATCTCTTGGTATTTCTTTTTCTTTCTCATATATTTGCACACATGAAGTATCCCCAAAATCGCGAAACCCAAAAATGGAGGAAATATTCATTTGTTGATCCCAAAGCATGCTACTACGCAGCAGATTGTCGTAGCATCAGTGTCTATTGCTAATTCTGCCCCCCTTGATTTTCAATAGTTTGTTTTGGATATAAAATGGCAAGTGGTTGCGGGTGAAGAAAGCAATGAAATGGAGATTCAAAAACAACGGGAGATGAGAGTGCTTGAAGCAATTTATCCACGTGAATCTTCCATTCCTCCAAAGTATGATACTTCAATCTTGTGGGGATTTTTTTACTTTGGTTCCTTTCTTCTCATAGCATTTTTACAGTTCTTTTTTTACTTTTTCCTCATTGATCTTGAAGTTGGTTTTTTATTTCCATCCAGTCCTTCAATAGGTCCTGGAGAAGAGACTCTTCATAATGATCAGCACACACCTGTTATACCCTTAACTCCTGTTGAAGAGGAGGAAGTAGCAGATCCGTCATATGGTACTGTGCAACCTACTAATGCAGTCGTCTCAACGGCCCAGGTAATGCAGTCTGGAGTTCCCTTGTCCAATAGAAGTGCCGGAAATAACTTTCCAGTCCATGGAAACTCATCATCTGGAGTAGTTCATGGTGTGGAGCCTGATGTTGCAGCAGCAGCTCAGGCTGCTTTAACTGCACTCATGGCAGACAATGGCCAACGGAATCTGATTGACCATGAATTGCTCATAAAAATTTTGAGTGACCCGAAAATTGTTGGGCAATTGGTTACACATCAAGGAGTAGGCACCAACTCCCATAGCATGCCAGCTACAAGTACCCAAAGTATGTCTGCTGTTAGTATGCCCAACCCAAGGCCGCAGGCATCAAGTATTACTACGCAACCTTTTGTTCACACTGGTAGGACAGATCCTCCACCAGTTCAAGTCAGTAGAACAGAACTAGGTATGCCTTCGGTGGCAGGTGCTTCTAATGGGCCCTACCACTCTGCTCCAAGTAGGATAGGACCCGTTCCCAGTTTGAGGCCTCGTGGACCCGAGGCTGTATCAGCTCCTTTACCAAGTCCAGTAGCAACTGTGTCAACACCTTCTTCCTCTATGCCAGCACTGGTACCTAGGGACATCAACTATTACAAGAGTCTTATTCAGCAACACGGAGGAGAAAGGCAAGAAACATTGCCACCACAATATAGCAACAACCGAAGCAACCAACAATTAGGTTCAGTTCAAGAATCACAAAACAACCAACAATATAGCAATAACCGAAACAACCAACAATTAGGTTCTGTTCAAGAATCACAAAACAACCAACAATATAGCAATAACCGAAACAACCAACAATTAGGTTCTGTTCAAGAATCACAAAATAGCTATAATTTAAGAGATTCAAAACCTAAGATAATGAAGCCTTGCATCTATTTTAATAGTTCAAGGGGATGCCGGCATGGCGCGAACTGTGCATATATGCATGATGCATCCTCCCAACAGAGGGTGGGTAGCTTGCCAGAGGTTCAAAGTTCAAAGAGAATGAAAATGGATAGGGAGATTACTGGTACATAATAATGCAGCTGGCACTTCCATGTACATTATTTTTTTTCTCAGGAGAGGAGCCTGTTGCAGCAGAGACATTTTCCCCCTTTATTTTCTTCTTCATTCCCTACGAGAAGTCAATTTCGTTAAATATTTATTTATGGTTTTTTTCTCCAAATACGATTCAGGTCACTGGTAAGTTACTTCTCTTTTTTGCTTTTTTTTTTTCATCTTTTGTTATGATGCATGATGCCCAATACCTCCAATGAAGTTCTTTTTGCCTAGTTAAATGCCCTGGTGTTATTTTGATAGTGGTTGGACCTGTAAAGGAGTGTATATAAACACAAGTTTGATATAGTATAGGTTTAGTTGATCTTTTACCACGCACGACAAGGTATATATAGTTAATTTGATTACTTATGGTACTCGAGGTGTGAACTGGTAAGAACAAAATAATTTAACCCTTCAAACTTTAGTCTTTTCTTGAAGTAAACAAAATTGTATCAAGCACCAATAGTATAGGATGGTAAAGTAACACCTTGGACAATTTATTTCTCTAACATCTTCTTTCTTTCTTCTTTTATTTTTTTGTTTTGGTAAAATCTTGATTCTTCGAAAATCTGAAAATGGTTTATCTCAACAGTGTAAGTGTTCATGAATGACGAAGGGACTGCAATGTGATATAAATGGTCCAAATTAAATAATTCCTCTATTGAACCTTTGAGTTCTTTGGAATATGTCAATGCCCATATTATCATCTCCCAGTAAATGAAGACGATAGAGAGGTGGAGTACAAAGAAAATTCATAGCTATACATTCTTAACTGATCTACGTTGATAGTTCCGTGTTAGTAGTTGTGTCTTATTATTTTATTTAACCCTACTTATTATGATTTAAATTCTCTTTTAGGTGATGTGATCACGTAAACATCTATTACACTATCGATATGTAAAAGTTAAACTAGAAAAAGAGTTGCATATGCCTATACTATTTGGCCCAGTCAGTTGCTCTGGATGGTTGGGTCTAGTGGACCAAGGTTTATAACTTTGAGGATATATTACTACTTGGAAGTTGGAACCACACAGATGTCAAGGGAAGGTTTAAAAGATGTACTAAGATATTCTATCTCTGTTTCGTATGATGTGAACTTGTTTAGCTGGAGACGAATACAATAAAAAGATGTTAGAATTTGTGGTATTAAGCATGCTATGATATTTGTGTGCCTATTAGGGTAAAATATGAAGTTTAAAATTAAATTATTTCAAAGTATAAAATATTTTTTTTGAAACAAAATAAAAGTATCATATAAGCTAAGAACAAATGATATTTTTATACTATCAGATTCGTTTGGTTTGGAACTAGGTTATCCCAACATTATAATTCTGGGATTATAATCACGAATCCATGGGATTATAATCCCACATCCAATACGGGATACATAATACCAAAAAATTTTGGTATAAAGTATTAGCTAATACCAATACTCAAACACTGAATAATACAATCCCAAAATTTATATAGGAATTAGGTAGCCAAATGGATCCTCAACGTATAAAACTTAAACCCAAATAAACATGCTAGTGTACTCAAAATCTTAAGAAATTTGGTGACATAAATGCAACCCATTTGTTCTCAATGATTAGTCATGAACGGATACAAATTTCACATATTGGTAGTTATTGTTATTATTATAATCTCTCTGTCTCAATTTATATGATATAGTTTGATTGTGCACGAAATTTAAAAAATAAAGAAAGACTTTTAAATCTTGTGGTTTAAAATAAGTCAAAGATATTTGTGTTGTTATAGATCATCTCGTTAAGCGTAAAAGATAAAATTTAAATTTAAATTATTGTCAAATAAAAAAATGTGTCATTCTTTTGGAGATAATTAAAAAAAAAGTCATATAAATTGAGACAAAGAGAGTAGCGAATAGAATCTCAACATTGGTTAGTTGGCTACTTGCAAGAACACACCATATATATTCCTCGACATAGACACCCCAAAACAATATATTAATGTCTAAAATGGCCTACAGAAAATCCAGATGAAAATGAAAGTAGTCTATATATGGCTGACGCGAGGCACGCATGAGCCTAACAAATAAAATGATTGGCTGTTGTTTGAGATTTGGTAAATGATGCATCTTTTGGCATGACACACTACCTATTTTTAGAGAAATATATATTTTTGAAAAATATTCTTGTCCTTGTGTAGAGTGACGGAGCGAGAATTTTCACCAAGGGTGTTCAAAATATAAAAAAATAAGCATACGAAGAAGCTAAAGGGGTTCAATATCTCATATATATACATAAAAAGTAATTTTAATCATGTATAAATAATATTTTTTCCCGCCGAAGGGGTTTGGATGAAACCCCTCGGCCCTATGTGGCTCCGCCACTGCTTGTGTCGAGGGACTAGCGGAAACAATTTTTCTACCTTCCGAAATAATGCTAAGGTCTGTGTACACTCTACCCTCCCCAAACTCCTCTGTGGGATTTCACTGGGTATGTATTGTTATTGTTGTTGTATATATATTTTTGAAAAATAACTTAAATTGTTGGCAAATATTTTTCGAAAGTTTATATAGTGCCTGTTTGGAAAGTGTGAAATATTTTTTATCAAAAACATTTAGTATAAAATATTGGTAAAATGTTAGCAAATCGGATATTATTTTGAGGAAATTTGTAGAATATTGATATTAACAATATCTAAGTGTTGATTATATTATAATACTATCAAGTTACAAATTGAAATACTTGCGAAAGGAAAATATCTGTTGTCCAAAAGTGAGGAAATAACCATTTTCCTGTATTGGCAAAGTTGCCTCTCGAAAAGCATTCAACTTAAGAACCCGGAATAAGATTATAAATATTTGAAATAATATTTAGAGATTATTTCTAAGTGTTTGTTTATCAAAATGACCTATTAATTCAATCTCAAACTTGAAATATATAATATGAAGTTTAAAAACGAGTTTTGCAAGTTTTATTATGATTTTACTCATAAAACTTCAACTCTATTTTTATGTCTAACCACAAATTCAACATTTAAATAGCTTTTTTCTAACTTTATTTCATCAAATCTCAATCATATCTTTTCCTCTCTTTCAATGATCACACAATTAAAAAAATCCAAATCTTTTTATGTAATGACAGGATCTTTAGCAAGTAACCAAGTGTTCTCGCCCCTATCTGCCGTTGTATCGGCTGATGAAATCGGAAGACAAATTGATTCCTTAACTTAAGTGATTTGAGCTGGAAACGGAACTCTAATCTCCAGCAATGGGTTCCCAACTACTCCAGAAAGCGTTAGGACGGTGGTATGAGTAAACTAAGAGGTAAGAAACATGAATACAACTGAGTACAATAAAAGTAAAGGATAAAAGGATAGAAAGATAGATAAAATTTGAGTTGTTTGATTGATTTTGTGTTTCTTTCTATACAAAGAATGATCCTATTTATAGTACAAAAAAGGAAAAACAATTGTACAAACGTGCCCCCCCATGTCGGCCATCAAGTAACCCACGAAGTTCAATGGCCGACTATGGGGGAGGTGGTGCCAATTTTCTCGCCCTCTACTCCTCTTGCTCGGATAATGGCCCTTTCTTATAGCTGTTGTTGATCGTTACCGCTTATAGGGGTTCGGAAACCCTTTTGACTTGGTCGTTGAAGCGTCTGCATCTGAGTGGGTCTCAGTCGTACCTCTAATGGTCTAACTAACAACTCGGCTAAGATGCCTTAGTAGCCGATGAAGTTCTTGTAGTCGAGAGCTAGGAGTAAATTCAGCTATGGAACAGTTCGATTGTCACTGAACTCGGCTAAACACTTAAATTATTTTTGAGTGTTAACACCAAGTTATCCCTAGGTTCACTTTTACTTGTCATGTTTCGCTTCTCGATAGTCAATTTAATTAATTTTTCGGGTTAAATTGAATTTGATTAATTTAATATTTTAAAATTAAAATTTAAAATTTTGAAAACTATACGAAAAAATTATAAGTTGCAATTCTTCTCATATTAATATTATGAAAAAAATATATCCAAAAATGTTGGTCAATATTCATGTGATTTGACTCTTGAGAACCGAAACGTGACAAGTAAAAGTGTACGGAAAGAGTAGTATTTGCTCTTTGATGCAATTGTTTTAAAGGGACGGCCATCATAACAAGTAGTATATTACTATATTATAAGTTTGTTAGCCTGTTCTATCTTTATTTGGTTTAGTATACAGATTTTTAAAATTTTGACCTTCTGACACTCCATTTCTTATTTTTCTCTCCTCTCCCCTAATGAGAATAGATCTCAAAGACTATCTTTGGAGATATGAGAAATTACATTGATAGTCTAAATTATTTTCGCATTGTCAGAACTCAGAACTTCATATTTTAATATGATAATAGTCACAACTCATAACTTATACAGTATCTATCTTGCAGCTAGAAGTAGCTATTTCTCCCTATCAATAATATTGCAACCACTTGCATAAAAAATGAGGAAATGATTAAAGAGTGATTACTTAAAAGTCTTTAACCGTCACAGTGAAGGTCGTTTAGTTGCATCATCTTGCCCATAATCATGTCAATGGGTTGCATAATTTCATTTTTTATCATAATTAACTAAATGTAAGACAAGATATATCGACCTATAGTAATTTAAACATCCATATGACTTTCTCTTGACCGGTCCACTAGGGGCGGAATTACAGGGTTGGAAGGGGGTTCAATTGAACCCTTTTATCAGAAATTTACATTATATAAGGTCCATTTATTTATTTATGTATAATAATAATTAAATCCTCTTAACACGATATGAACTTCAGCTCAATGGTCAAAAAGTGCATAATGTTTAGCCCATTGTTGGGGGTTCGCATATCACTAGAAACATTTTCCTTACCTTTTTGAATTTTCATGTCAAAAATCCTAGCTTCGCTCATGTGGTCCACAGCCAAACATTTATTTGTGGTAACACATGGGCCATTTAGTAATCACAAAGCAAATAATATATATATATATATATATATATATATAACAAATTAAATTAAATATGGATGAGCAAATTAATCAATTACCACATGGATCCTGCAATTGAATTATCAGTAGCTACTTGCCCTATATAATGATGGTAAGATTTTAAGACTCTATTCAACTTATGTGGAAAAAATAAACGTCCCATGCCTATGTAAGATTCGCAGAGCAGTTAGTAAGTGGCAAGGTGATTGGGTACAACCACTCCGACGTCGCGGTTCGAATCCGTGTGGTGACAGTCTTTGCTGAAATATTGCAAGGATTGTTATGGGTTCGTGTCCCGTTGGTCCTCTCCCTTGCAAGGCTGCCACTCGCGCATATCCCTCGATTTACATCCCACCTGGCCAAAGGGCCTCTGGTATAGGTGGGGGATTTCGCCTTCGGGACTTTCCCCTTCACAAAGTGAAGTCTCAACATATGGGTTTTCTCGGGAATAAGCAACCCTTTTACTACAATAACCATATTATTATAATGTTTCACCTTCACAAAAAATAACCAATCTAATTTTAGATCACTGTACATAACATTACAATTTGCAGCTCGGACCTCGGTTATTACAGCTAAGATGATATATTGGCAGCGAGTGTATATTTATTTTAATTATACATGTATCATTGAATAATTTAAGACAATAAATATTTATCCAAGTATGCATCGATCTATATATTTTCATAAAGGGGCATGTGATTTGTGAACTATTGCCTATCTTTTGAAGACGTTTCTAAGTTTCTAATTTCATGGAAATAGTTTCAACTTACTTAAATGTGTACTAGATTAGATAGCATTATCTATACAATGATAAAGTAAGGAATTTTACGAAGAATATTCAGTATTAATATATGTATAGAAAATAATAAATTTCAATTTATATACACAATATAATTTTCGATGAAGAATATTTTAGTGATCACCCTTCTATGATTGTAGCTTATCCTGGTAATATATATGTTATGATGAATATATGAAACATTATTTAGAATATGATTTTTTACTTTCTTACCGGTAGTATTAACATTATTATTTTCATAGTTTCTTGTTTAATTTTTGTTACCACCTGCTATTTTTTGCACTTTGGTAATCACATTATTTTGTTGTTTGTTATTATTCCTTTTTCTGAATGCAATGCACTGTTTTCCTTACACTACAATAAATTTGATTATCATTGATGGATTATTTTGTAATTTAAAAATCATATTTTTTCATGAAAAATATTTCGTGACGGAAAAAAATTTGTCAATTGTACATCCCTAAACATGGGTCGCTAAATGTATACAAAAACGACTTAGTGTTTCATCGCTAAATAAAATTGTATTAACTACAAAATCATTTTTCGTCCCCAAATGCATAGTATTTGTGACGAATTCATTCGTCAGAAAAGCACAAAAAAATCGTAGTTGAAAGTGTATTTTCGTCACCAAAAGGTTTTTAATGCCGACGAAATTACCTTGTCGCTAACTTTTTAGTTTAATTAGTGACGATGTCAATTGTCTATGAAGTTATATGCATTTCGTAGTTGAACAAAAGCAATTTCTTCACCAAAGACAACCTTTTATATATGAAAAAATATACCGTCCCTAAATATATAAATTAGTGACAACTTTGCTTTTACAAAAATAACTTACAATTCTGTAGTTGAAAAACCATCATATCGTCGCTAAAAAATATTACTTTTACTGAATAAAAACAGAATTATCGTGATTAGTGACAAAAATCACAACAATAAAAACTGTAATAAAATTCAAATATAAATTGTAGTCAAAAGATGAATTATATTATAGATTAGTAGGCAATATTCCTGGGATTTGTATGTTTTGTCACAAATGATATGACGGACGAACATCTTCTATGACAAAAATGTGATTGTCTTGAAAATTACAATGTCATAATCATTGTGTTTTCTCCTCTCTTGTGAGTTACTTCCGCTTGTTTGAAGCTAAATAAAATTTGGAGCAATTATTCCAAACTCATTTGATAGCTTTGCCATGGAATTGTGTTAAGTGACCTCCCTTTACCAACTGATCTCTTATATCATCTTTGTTTCCGCACAACAACATACCCAGTAAAATCTCACAACATGGGTTTGGAAGGATAGAGTGTACGCAGACCTTACATCTATCTTGGTAGGTAGAGTGGCAGTTTTCGAGAGACCCTCGGCTCAAGACAGAGTATAATCACAAGCAAAGCAACAACAAAATCGAAGCAAGAGAGATGGTCAGAAAATAGTTAAAGCGGTATGAAATTGTTGGTATCAAAAGGGAATAGGTCATGATAGAGCATTTCGAAAAGTAAGCAGTAACTAGCGCATGTAAATAAGCTAGGCAAAGTAGGACATAGTAGGACACATAGCAACAGAAATCAAGCTAAAGAGGACTATAGAGCAATACTGCACCCTTTTAGTATGATAGGCTAAGCGAACCTACAATACTAACACTACAACTACCAATTTGCAAGCGTAAGTAGGACTACGCTTGACTATCTACTATCATTCTACCCTAATCTGTGTCCTTCACAACGCCATATCTAAGGTCATGTCCTCAGTAAGTTGCACATGTGCCATATCCCGTCTAATCACCTCTCCCCAATACTTCTTTGGCCTACATCTACCCCTTCTGAACCCGTCCATAGCCAGCCTCTCACATCTCCGCACGGGGCATTTGTGTCTCTCATCTGCACATGTCCAAACCATCTCAACCTCGCTTCCCGCATCTTATCCTCCACCGAGACCACTCTCACTCTGTCTCGGATATCATCATTTCTAATCATATCCCTCTTTGTATGCCCGCACATCCATCTCAGCATCCTCATCTCCGCAACTTTCATATTTTGGATGTGCGAAGTCTTGAATGACCAACACTCCGCCCCATACAACATAGTCGGTCTAATCACCGCCCTTTAGAACTTGCCTTTAAGTTTTGGTGCACCTTTTTGTCGCATAAGACTCCAGATGTGAGCCTCTATTTCATCCAACCTGCCCCAATACGATGTGTGATATCATCTTCAATCTCTTCATCCCATTGGATAATAGACCCGAGGTACTTGAAGCTTTCTTTATTTGGAATGACCTGAGTACCAAGCCTCACCTCCACGCCTATCTCAAGGTCGCTCCCATTACTGAACTTGCACTCTACGTATTCTGTCTTGGTCCTACTCAGCCTGAACCCTTTAGATTCCAGAGTCTGTCTCCAAACCTTCAGCTTAGCACTCACGCCGCTACGAGTCTCATCAATCAGGACTATGTCGTCTGCGAATAACATACACCATGGCACCTCCCCTTGGATTTGTTGTGTCATTCCATCCATCACCAAGGCAAATAAGAATGGGCTAACAGCTAATCCATGGGGCAACCCCATCATCAATGGAAAGTACTACGAGTCTCTTCCTACTCTCCGTACCCTGGTCTTGGCTCCATCATATATATCCTTGATCGCCCTAGTGTACGTCATAGGTACACCTCTAACCTCCAAACATTCACATAGAACCTCCCTAGGGACTTTGTCGTATGCCTTCTCGAGGTCGATGAAAACCATATGTAAGTCTCTCTTCCTCTCTTTATACTCCTCCACCAACCTCCTAATAAGATGAATGTCTTCTGTGGTCCAATGCCCCGGTATGAATTCAAATTGGTTCTCGAAAATAGACACGCCTCTTCTCACCCTCATCTCTACGACCCTTTCCCAAACTTTCATAGTGTGGCTTATTAGTTTGATACCCCTATAGTTGTTGCAACTCTGGATATCACCCTTGTTCTTGTATAAAGGGATCATTATACTCCACCTCCATTCTTCGGGCATTCTCGCCGTCTTTAAAATGATGTTAAACAACTCAGTCAGCCACTCCAAACCTTGCCCTGCATGCGCTCTTCCAAAATTCAAATGGGATCTCGTCAGGCCAGGTCACCTGTCCCTTGCGCATCCTGCGAACATCACCCTTAGCCTTCTCAACCTTAATTCTTATACATCACCCAAAATTCCGATACCTACCAGATTGCTCCAGATCTCCCAGCACAATGTCTCTATCTCCTTTTTCGTTCAAGAGTTTATGAAAGTAAGATTGCCACCTCCGCCTAATATGCGCGTCCCCCACCAGTACTTTGTTGTCCTCATCCTTGATGCACCTCACATGATCCAAATCACGGGCCCTCCTCTTCCTCGCCTTGGCTAGTTTGTTCAACTTTCTATCCCCGTATTTCTCTTCTAATTCCACATACAGGCATTCAAAAGTCGCCGTTTTCGCCGCCGTAACCGCAAGTTTCGCCTCCTTCCTTGCCATCTTATATAGTTCCTTATTCGTCCACTTCTCCACCTCATCATTTCTTTCTACCAATTCTGCATACGCTGCTTTCTTCGCTTCCATCTTCTCTTGAACTTTATCATTCCACCACTAGTCTCATCGATGCCCACCACGGTACCCCTCAAGACACAAAGCACTTTTCTAGCTACCTCTCGAATGCAACTGGCCGTCCTATCCCACATACATGTCGCATCCCCACTACTCCTCTAAGACCCATTGGCCATCAACCTCTCCCCGTCTCATTTGCACTAGCCATGGTCAAACTCCCTCATTTGATTCTTAACCTGTCATCCACAACCCTCATCTTCTTCTCCATCTTGATCTCCAAATCCATCACCAAAAGCTTATGTCATGTTGTAAGATACTCTCTCGGAATAACCTTGCAATATTTACAAAGGCCATTGTCAACTTTCATAAGGAAAAAAAAGTCCATATGAGTCTTAGCCACCGAACTACGGAAAGTCACCAAGTGCTCATCCTTCTTTAGGAACTTCGAATTGGCTATCACTATCCCAGAAACTCTAGTGAACTCCAAAAGTGAGATGCCTCCACATTCCTGTCCCCGAGGCCAAAGCCTCCATACACATCGTCATTACCCCTGGAAGTGACCGATATATCCATTGAAATCTCCTCCTACAAATAACTTCTCGTTGGCTGGTATACCACCCACCACCTCATCCAAGTCCTCCCAAAAGTGCCTATTTTCCTCCTCGTTCAATCCCGCATGCGGCGCGTAAGCACTAATAATGTTCATAGTGAACCCTTCAACTACCAACTTAATCGTCATCATTTTGTCATTGCCCCTCATAACCTCTACCGCCAGATCCCTTAGCTCGATGTCTACTAAAATACCTACCCCATTCATATACCTCGACCTACCCGAGAATAATAACTTATATATGTGCACATCCTTAGCCTTAGGTCCTACCCATTTGGTCTCCTAGACAAAAGCTATATTAATCCTCCTCTTCTTAAGAATATTAACTAGCTATATGGACTTTTCCGTTAAAGTCCCAATGTTCCAAGACCTTATTCTCAGCCTAGCATCTCTCTTACCCCACTTACCCCCTAACCCTTTCCCCCGTCCCCGACTGAGAATATGACTCTAGTCTACCATCAGTTACCAAAGCCACTAAAGCAACTATAAAATAATAAACTATTCAAACGTTTACCCTAAAACATGAAGGGATCAAAGTGAAAGCACAAGTTAACAAGAATCTAGAGGCAAGTAAAATCACTACGCCAAGAATGCTATAACTAAAGACAAGAAGGGTAAATGCAAGAATGTAAAGTCACAAATCAATACAACGAAGCGGCAAAATTTAACAAGGATAAGGACAAAGAATGGATACGGGCAACTGGAGGTACCAACTCCAGTTGAATCGAACTTGTTTGCCGGTGAAATCATTGTTCACCGGTATTGTTCACCGACACCGAAAGTACTGTTCACTTGAGTTTTCACCAAAAAGTCGAGTACATGTGTAGATCGAGGAGAAAATCGCCGGAAAAGGTAATAATAATAATAATAATATAAAATAAAATAGTTCAAAATAGTATCGTGACAAAGAATAGTAGAAAAATCCGAGTTTGGAGATTCGGTGTGGCAGTGGCAAGGTGGAGCGGGTTTTTGCCGGATTTTGGAGTTTGGTGTGGTTTCGCGGAAAAAAAAGAAAAGGAAAGGGACTGGTGTTTTTGGTTTGAGGAAGATGGAGAGAGAAAGGTGGAGGTGTGTGTGTGGTGGAGCGTCGGAGCAGTGAGGTGGCGGTGTGGTGTGATTTACCGGTGGTCTGGCCGGAGAAGGAGGTGGAGAGGCATCAAAGAGGAGGTGAGATCTGTGATTCTGGGCGCGATCGGGGTCGGGACTGGATGGTGGTGGCGAGCAGACTGTTAGGATTTATGTCTCAAATCCTACCTATTTAAAAAAATAGTAAATTAACGAAGAATAAATAACGCACACAAATTTATAGTGGTTCACCCTTAATGCAAGAGCTAGTCCACTTTGCCGCTACAGATTTTACTATAATGGAGTTTTGAGTTTACAATTCTCTCTTCTCTCTTTGTTGGCTACTCGACCACACTTCACACAGAGAAGAACGACGCCCTAGTTTATATATAGAGAGAAAACTAGGGCGAACATAATACAAGCCTAAAATTTCCAAAATACCCCCCACTAAATAACATTACATCGACTAATTCCAATAGCATTACATCGACTAATTCTAACCCCTCGATCGGCTCAATCGGCTAATTCCAGCCTCTGCGTAGGGTCTTCATAGTGTCGGCGGTGAATTAGGCTCCACAATTCAACAATCTCCCACTTGGAGACTAATTTCAATCATCTGTCTCCATCTGTAGCGGCGATTCCTATTCTCATCCAAGAAGTCCAACTGAAGTTGGACACAACTTCGGTTTATCATTCGGCACGGCCTTCGTCAACATGTCGGCTGGATTGTGACTCATTGGGATCTTCTCAAGTACTAACACTTCATCTTCCAAAGCTGATCGGATGAAATGGTACCGGTGATGTATGTGCTTCGTGCGAGGATGGTAAACCGGGTTCTTTTCCAAATGAATGGCACTCTGGCTATCACAGTATAACACACTCTCCTCGTAGTCCTGATCAAATTCCCGTAGAAAATATTATAGCCATATTATCTCCTTCGTAGCCTCCGTTACGGCAACGTACTCGGCCTCACAACTAGAGATAGCTACTATCTTCGGTAACTTTGAAACCCAGCAAATCGCATTACCTTTGAAGGTGTAAACATACACGGATGTGCTCTTTCTACTATCAACATCACCACCATTATCAGCATCAACATATCTCTACAATCCTGTCACTGACTTTCAGAAACACAAAACTGAGCTCTAGCTGCCCTTCAGATATCTGAAAATCCACTTCACAGCCTTCAGTGTTGCTTTCCCCGATTACTCATAAACCTGCTAACAACTCCCACTGCATGTGTGATGTCTGGCCTCGTACATACCATCACATACATAAGACTTCCAATAGCAGAGGCATATGGTACCTTGTCCATATGCGTCATCTCATCCTCGGTCACTGGCGACTGATTTTTTGACAAATAAAAGTGTCCAGCCAAGAGAGTACTGGCTGGCTTGGTATCATCCATCTTGAACCTCTTGAGAAACTTCTTCATGTATTCTTCTTATGAGAGCTTGAGGCCCTCCTTACTTCTGATGATTCTCATCCCAAGGATTTGGTTTGCGGCTCCCGTATCCTTCATTGCAAAATCTTCTGACAACTTCTTTTTTAGCCGATCAATCTCATGTAGGTCTGCTCCTATGATCAGCGTGTCGTCAACATAAAGAAGCGGTATCATGTAGAAGTCTTCAAATCTCTTGAAGTAACAACAGTGATCTGCTTCGCACCTTACGAAATCGACTTTCTTCATAAAGTTGTCAAACCTCTTATACCACTGTCTTGGAGCCTGTTTTAGTCCGTACAGGCTCTTTTGAAGCTTGCATACCAGATTCTCTTTCCCTTTGACCTCAAAGTCCTCTGGTTGTTTCATGTAGATTTTCTCATCTAAATCACCGTGAAGAAAAATAGTTTTCACGTCCATCTATTGAAGATGCAGATCTTCCTTTGCTACTAGCCTAAGAACAGATCTGATTATCACCAACTTGACTACGGGAGAGAATATCTCTGTGTAGTCAATGCTTTATAGCGCTTACTTCCATCGTGTTCTTTCTTTATCCGGTAGATCCATTTGTTCTGCAATGCCTTCTTCTTCTCTGGTAACTTATCTAACTCCCATGTATGATTTGACAACAGTGAGTCCATCTCATCTTTCATTGCCAGCTCCCACTTGATCGATTCATCAACTTGCATTTCTTCTTCGTAACATTCCGGCTCCTCTCTGTCAATGAGCAGAATGTAGTTGAGGGACGGAGAGAACCTGTGAACCGGTTTACTGATTTTGGATGATCTGCGTAATTCTGTGATCGGTGTCTGCTGATTTGTTTTAAGATCAACATTTTTATCAACCCCGCTATCACTAGCTTGTTCATCTGCCTCAGTAGTACCTGGTTGTAGCTCGGTTGCCGGGAAGTCTCTCAAATCGGCTGTTTCTGATTCCTTGTTCTTACATTCTGAACTCTCCTGCAACTTGTCCTTGTACAACACTTGTTCATGGAAGACGACGTCCCTACTTCGGATGATCTTCCAAATTTGGTCATCCCAGAATCGATAACCGAACTCGGTGTCACTATAGCCGATAAAGTAACACTTCTTAGATTTTGGATCAAGTTTGCTTCTAGAAGTAGCATCAATATGAACATATGATAAGCAACCAAACACTTTTAGAAAAGAAAGATTTACCCTTTTTTTCACTCCAAGCCTCTTCTGGAATTCTGAGACCCAAAGGAACAGATAGTCCTCTATTAATTAAGAAGGTTGCGGTATTGATTGCATCTGCCCAGAATGCCGTGGGCAGTCCAGCGTGGATTCTCATACTTCGTGCATGCTCGTTCAATGTTCGATTCATCCTTTTCGCTATTCCATTTTATTGGGGCGTTCCAGGAATAGTCTTCACCATCTTGATCCAATTATTAGCACAATACCGTTTGAAGTCACCATCAATATATTTTCCTCCGTTGTCGGACCTCAGGCTCCTCAACTAGAGGTTTGTCTCATTCTCGACCATGGCTTTCCACCTTTTGAAGACAGTGAACACGTCAGATTTGTTTTTCATAAAATAGACCCATAACTTTCTGGTTGAGTCATCAATGAAGGTCACGTAGTAATGTGATCATCCGAGTGAGGGGACAGTGGCAGGTCCCCATACGTCAGTGTGCACCAATTCAAGCTTCTCGACCTTTAATTCCCTGCCTGCATTTGAGAAACATACTCGTTTCTATTTTTCGAGAATGCAACTTTCACACATATGATGGTCCATCGACTTCAGCTCCGGAATCATGACGTTAGTCACTAAAAACTTCATCTCTTTCTCACTCATATGCCCCAATCTGCAGTGCCACAACTATGTCTTCTTTGTGTTGTCAACAACATCGACCGTATCACGACAACTCGTCGTCATATAAAGAGTACCAGTTTTCTTACATCGACCAACCATCACAGCACCCTTTGTCACCTTCCAGGACCCGTTACCAAACTTAAAAGTATGTCCCTCATTATCAAGCTGACCCACTGAGATCAGATTACGCATCAGCTTCGGCACATGTATGACCTTTGTGATATTCCACACGTGTCCATTTGACATCTTCAAATTAATGTCTCTAGTACCAACAACGTCTAAAGGCTCACCATCTGCCAAATAAATTTTTTCGTGATTCCCAGCAACATAATTCGTCATTAAATCACGATGTGGGGTGGTGTGAAAAGATGCTCCTGAATCAAGCACCCAAGAGTCGATCGGGCTGTCAACAGAAACAACAATGTATCACCAATGTCTTCAGTGTCAGCATTGATTCCACTCCCCTTGTTGTCCTCCTTCTTCGGTGCCCTGCAATTCTTCTTGATGTGACCCGATTTCCCACAGTTCCAACACTCAAGTGTTCGCCCGGATCTAGATTGACCCCTGCCATTCCTTGACTTCGACTTGCCCTTATTTTGGTTGTAGTTTCTGTCATAATTTCTGAATATGTTCTCAACATTCAAAGCATAACTTGTCGATGCTTCTCCAGAATATATCCTGCGAACCTCTTCAGCAAGGATACGATCTCTAACATCGTTGAATTTCAGTTTATCATTGCCAACAGAATTACTAATCGCTGCTCTCATCGGCTCCCAACTGTTCGGTAGAGACGCCAACAAAATTAGGGCCTGCACTTCATCTTCAAACTCGATTGCAACCGATGATAATTGATTAACAATCGTGTTGAATTCATTCACGTGCATTGCAACATGAGCACCTTCTTTCATCTTTAGATGAAAGAGTTTCTTCATAAAAATACTTTATTGTTAGCCGAAGGTTTCTCATACATGTCGGACAAAACATTCATCATGCCAGCGGTGGTCTTCTCCTTTGCCACGTTGCGAGCAACGTTCTTTGATAGTGTCAATCGAATTACTCCCAGAACTTGTCTGTCAAGGAGATTCCAGTCTACATCATTCATATCCTCTGGCTTCGGGCTCAGCGGTTGATTATGCTTTCCGTCGTACAAATAGTCTTCAATATGCATTCTCCAGAACGCAAAATATGTACCATCGAATTTACCGATGCCGTGTGCCGAACCATCTTCGCCTCCCATTGTTTTCTGAATCGCAATACAATCTGTCGCTCTGATACTAGTTGTTAGGATTTACGTCTCAAATTCTACCTAATCAGAAAATAGTAAATTAAACGAAGAACAAATAACACACACAGATTTATAGTGGTTCACCCTCAATGCGAGAGCTAGTCCACTTTGCCGCTGCAGATTTTACTACAATGGAGTTTTGAGTTTACAATTCTCTTTTCTCTCGTTGTCGGCTACTCGACCACACTTCACACAAAGAAGAACGACGCCCTAGTTTTTATATAGAGAGAAAACTAGGGCGAACATAATACAAACCTAAATTTTCCAAAATACCCCCACTAAATAACACTACATCGACTAACTCCAACCCCCTCGATCGGCTGATTCCAATCGGCTAATTCAGCCTCTGCGTAGGGTCTTCATTGTGTCGGCGGTAAATTAGGCTCCACAACTCAACACGGACGACTGGTGGACGTAATGGGGTTGCCGGCGGCGGGCTGGACGGAGTGGGGTGGCTGAACTCTCTCTATTGTGAATCGTTTATTTGTTTTGTTCAGATGAACAGTTAGGAAGATCGAATGGAAAACAGGACGTTGTTGGTATTCGAAAAGACAATAGACTACTTTATTTCTCAAGAACTTTCTTACTTTTCCACGAACTTTCTTGATTCCAATCGAATCTGTATTTATATTATATAATAAAATTAGTTAAAGTACTATAAAAAATGTAAAAAAAATGGTGATGTATCTATTACAACTGAAAACTTATCCTTACAAGTTTAATATAAGTGAGAGTTTATGAATTCCTAGGACATCATCACAAAGCTTATATTCACAAACTACTTAACTTGGCAACATAAACTCCATCAATATATTAATGAAAACAACTACGGGAACCAATGTAGACTTTCTCACATTAGAATCACACATGGCGACAACTAGAAGAGCAATTACATGTAATTATTGTATACTATCCCGTTCATTCATTTCACTGACAAAGAAAAGAAAACTTTTAGAAATTTGCCCCCAGGGTCTCATGTCTCTAATTCCTTCCTCAAAACCTGCAATCATCCGTTTCTGCTTAGATCGCCTGGGAATCTTTGCATGAGAACCTCGTAGGTATGTGTTGTCAAGACTCATTATAACCCATAGAGTGGAAAGTCACCTGTCAACGGTAAAAGAAATTCGGGGATGAATCAGCAACAAGTAATTTGTTTTGATACTCTAACCAATCAACAATTACATACTTCACCCATCACTGAAGTATGTCTATCATAAGTCTAAATTGGGTAGAGGAAAACCACTATCGGAAGAGTAAGATATGTTAATGAATAGACCACTGAAACAACCAATGTCTTACACCAAGGGGAGAGAACCAACTTTCAAACACTACAAAACCGAGAGGTCCACTAGAGTAGTAAAGAGATTTTGACTATAACAGGTTCTCAAGGACTAACATGAAGGAATTAAGGAAATATTTTCATATATAAAGACTGGCACAATCCAAGATTTGCTTTCTTGATATTCGGCGTTATTCCATAATAAAGACGTCCAAGAATCACCTTATTACAAACTAAAATAGTAAATGATTACACAAACTAAAGATGTGCAGTGACAGTTTCTACAAGATCAAATGAAACTTTTGAATGCATAACATACAAAACAATTACATAGATCATACAAAAAAGGTTTAGAAAAGGAAATGTTATCTCCTTGATTCTTTTTACCGTGAATCTACCATATCAGTTACAAAACTCCGGTACAGTATAGTAGTTTCCCAGTAGTATGTATTTAAAATAAATGACAATCTAATAAAAGCAAATCGCAGCTTTTTAGGAAAAAGAACGGTAGAAGCATGGTGAATTTCAAAAAGAAGAAGACCAACAAAAGGAGTAACATTTTGAAATTTCATTGATTATATAATCAAAACGAAATCTGAAATCCCAAGATATCTCATTACAAAGCTTTTTCTTTTAGCAAAAGTACATCAGAAACCTCAATTAATTAGCTTAAAATTCACTAATCAACACGATCAGCTATATGATTTTTTCATGAAATAAAGTGCAAAGCTAAATAAAATTTACAAAATTAAAAAAAAAAAGAATTGGTAAAGCCTCAAACCTCAGATTAAAAGCCTTTTCAAACAAAAAAAATGGCCGCCCGATGCATTAAGCTCCCGCTATGCGCGGGGTCCGGAGAAAGGCTAGACACAATGATCAGTTGTACGCAATCTTACCTTTCATTTTTGAGCACATAATTGAGCTGATAAGTGAATGCAAGAAACACAATTTACCACAATCTAAGGGGCCACAAAAAAGGGATGGAAGAAAATACAAATCTAACCTATGAATTTCTCCTATCACTTGAATTGCCCAAAGTAATTCCAGATACTTCAAGGAAAAAAAATAGCAATAACACCACAAAGACCGGAAATAACCAACTCAAAACATGTCAAGCCAATTAATTTCTTCAAACACTCATCTCCAGTAAGACGATATGAGTAGACAATTTAACATCCTGTTATTTTTATTCTACACTTCATATAACTAGTCTTCTCCAAATTCTACGAGAATGAACTTTCTGGCTTCAATTATTTTGCTTCAGTACAAGTTCTTCCTTCTAACTGAGCTCAATATATTTGCTTCACTCTAACTCCTATGGGAAAAGACTTTTTGGTGAAGTCTTGAGTTACAAAGACTATGTGGATGATAAAATTTTTTGTGGTAATGGACGATAGACTATATTGGTGCAAATACAATTAGTTGATGTAACAAAATAAAAAGATCGTGGAGCAGATAACCAAGAAATTAGCAAATTACGTCTAATTGAAGATGGATAAGTGGACAATAATCTTACAATCGGAGTGATTAGGGATGCTCGGAACAATGCTTGCCTCCCTACAACAGATCAAATGATGCAGATTACATTAAAATTATACTTAGGCTGATTGCATAATAATAACTAAAACGGAGAAACTAAACAACTTGCAGAAATGGATTCGGATGACCTCTAACATTCAGAAGAAAAAGAACCACAAATGATTACCATAAAATTGATCTGCTGAAAACAAAACAAGTAAGCAATCAAAGATGCTTAGAGATTTATGCTAATTACACACAAGCACAAACATATAAATGCTGATAAAGATTGACACAGAAAATAGCACATCTAACTACCTGACACCAACAATTACCTTGAAGTCATCCTTTAATGACCTCTTAATATACTTTAGGAAGTTAATTAAATTTACTTTTATTACTTGTGCATATATTAGTGAAGTAAGTATTTGTCAAAAATAAAATCATGTTATATTACCATTAGGATAAAAGGGGCTTTTTAAGAAAGCTTTGGCACAACCAACATAATACTATATTTTATGAGTTTAAGTTATATAGTTAGTGTAAGAAAATTTAGTACACTAACTATCAGTTTACTCAAAAGATATCATCAACTGTTAAGCCGTTAAAATGTGGAATTTCTAATTTTAAAAAGAGATAAGGATAAAAACCACAGATCAAGTATCATTTTTTTTAGTTCCCTACATGAACTATCAGTTGTGAGAGTTTCCTACCTAAACTATCACCAACTAGTTAACAAAACACACATCAACTATTATTTGTTCACTTTTCATACCTCAACGATCATGTGGGAAAAGTGAACAAATGATAGTTGATGTGTGTTTTGCTAACTAATTGGTGATAGTTTAGGTAGAAAAACTCTCACTCCTAATAATTCATGTAGGAAACTAAAAAAAGAGTGATACTTGAAGTGTGCTTTTGACCCATAACTTTTTTAAAATAAGACAAGTTATCTACTATAACAAAAAAGGTGACTTGATGGTGTAAACGTTCATGAGATGATGATGAATATAACTTAAACTCATCTTTTATTTGGATTTGGAGTTAATTACCAGGACATATATATGTCAACTGTTTTGGGATCTCCAAAAATCTCTCAACCAAAACCACAAAGTATAAAGTAATTAAAGTACTTTGCAGTAGTAGCTCCGAAATTACTATGCTCGAATTAAAGGGAACCTAGGGTCGCATAATTAGCTTATCATAAGAACATGTTTATTCAAATCTACTTAAATTTGAATGGGTTAAATGACCCGTTCATTTATTAATTCAATCCACTTTAATCCAACCTAAATCTCTGTCAACAATCAAATGCAAATAAGAATGTGAAGGAGGAGAGAAAGAGATAGAGAAGAGAGTGCGTGAACCAATTAATCATAGTTGAGCTGAAATATTAATATCTAAAAATTGAGTAGAGGCTATGATATGCAATAATAAAAGATTAAAGAGAAAAACATATATTGGCAGCTAGCTTAGGAATGTTAAAGAAAATGAAAGCAAAGGTATCTTCGCACATGGGTCGTGGTCATATTTGGAGGACCCTTTTTTTAAAACATTACTTAAACAAATGCAAAATATGAAATAATTTTTGGTTATTTTGTTTTCATTTGAAACTGAAAATGTAATATTAAAGGGTCATAGGAACATCTTCGTACAGGCCCAGCTACCACTGTAGAATAAAAGAGCAGCTTATGTTGATAAAAAAATTTCTTCTTTATTTGCTTCAACACTCAAATAGTTCGTAATTTAGGAGAATGCAACGTTTTTATGAGCTTCGATTTTCGGAAACTCATAAATTTAAAGAACTACTGTTACAGACAATAAAATAAATTAACGAAATAGTGCTGATGCTAAAACTGATAATTTTGTACTATGTGTCTCAAATTATTTATCATTTTTTTTAGTTTACACGCTCCTTATGAAATATTAATTAGGAGGGGTATTTGACCTATTTTACTCTTATTTATATCTAAGTTATAATCTCTCTCCATTAAATGTTTATTCTATTTATGTGTGATCTTCATTAATGACAAAAGGTAAAATAAAAAAGAAATAATTAATTATGCCTTGAACTTCTAAAACGCCAAATAATTTGAGATAACTATATTTAGTAACCACGACAAATAATTTGAGACGAATGAAGTACGTTATAATGTCAACATATAGATAAAATTCAAACTTCTTCAATAATCAATGCGAGTTTAAGTTACATATATGATTAGGTAATCTAACATGTAAGTATTCTTAAAATGTGAGATTATTATGAATTCTTAAAACGTGAAATTATTAATCTTAATAATAAAATAGGTTACCTGATGTAACATGTAAAGATAACTTGATGATGTAATTTAAAACATCCTTTCACGGACGGTATATAGTTTAAAGTAAACTCATTTAGGGTTGGAGTAAAGAAACGAAAAGCATTTAGGATTTGTTATTTACTAAAATTTTAATTAGTGTCTAAATAAGTTTTATAGTCAAATCTAGGATTTGTTACTTACTAGGAGTAGCTTTTTAATTAATGTCTAAATAGATTTATAGTCAAATCCACATAGAAATAGGTTTCCAGATTCTTAATAAAATATGTTTTGATTTTGAACTATATACATGGCATGATAGATGATACCCACTCAAACTCCTATAGATACCTGCCCCTTTTCCACTCAACATAAAACACCAAACTTTAGAAAGAAAAAAGACTTCATCGGAGAAAAATGTCAGCGTGCAGCAAAATCCGCCACATTGTTAGGCTTCGCCAAATGCTACAACGCTGGAGGAAGAAGGCCTCCACAACGGCTCGTGGCCGCGTTCCAACCGACGTGCCATCGGGTCACATAGTGGTCACAGTGATCCCCAGTTGCAAGAGATTTGTCGTCCGTGCCACTTACTTGAACCATCCAATGTTCAAGAAACTCTTGTCACAAGCAGAGGAAGAGTACGGTTTTACTAATTCTGGCCCATTAGCTATTCCTTGTGACGAGTATTTGTTTGAAGAGATACTTCGTTACTTGGCTCGATTCGTCTCCGCTAACAACAATTCGTCACTGTTCGTGCACTTTGAGGATTTTCAGAGATACTGTCACATGGATGTTCGAAATAACCTTGATTTCTGGGGCGATTCCAGACCCCTTTTGCAGAATAAGTCCGTCTGATAATCCACCAGAGACGGACACAGACATGCTCCTATTGTGACAAATAGGTAAAGTGTTAGTACAAAAAGGCAAAGTTTTTTCTCAATTATATATATATTAAGTTCGAGTGAAACACAAGTGGATCTGTCCAGACCCAACAACTTAAAATGTTCAGAGAATGTGATTGGAGATGACAATATTGAATTGTGTAACCATATGATCTAAAAGTTTAAGTTTAGATAGATCACACTTTTAGTCTTCTCAACACGTCCCCTCACCCTCACGTGCTGACTTATTTTTTTTTCATCATCTAAGTACGTGGAAATCTTTTTTGATAATGGGTGGCGGTGAGGTTCGATCTCAGGACCTTTGGCCTACTATGATACCATATTGAATTGTGTGACCATATGATCTAAAAGTTTAAGCTGTTAGATATAATAAACTTTTAGTCTTCTCAACAGGCAAGAAAGTGAACGAGTTGATTAACCACAGAGTCATCCCACGTTTTGAATCGGAGTGAAAATTCAAGAACAGAGAGGAAAGAGACGAGCAATGATTAATGTTGTACATATTTTTTGTACTTATTTTTGAGTCTAAAGATTGATTATTGTTGACAGGTTAAATGGAAATTGTAGAGAAATTAGAAACATGTATGTTCATTACTATAAATATACATGTTTTTTTTTTGGGATGAAATATGAAATATGATATGATGCCTTTTTGTTATTTATGGTGATGAATAATTGAGTAGTAACGTGCTCGCCGTTGTGCGGGTGTCATAATTGGCAGCAACCCACGCGAAATCGATATTAGACTATTAGTGTCGATTATTAAGAAAATAATACAGTACAAGTTTTAATTTTTCATAATCCATAACACATAAATATTATGAAAAAATGACGTAGATGCCCCATTTTTTTTGTTTATTTCCTAGATCCGCCTGTGCTAAGATCATGATTTCGCACCCCTTCTTTTTTTGGTACATTGGTTACTAAAATAATTCATAAACTACGTTACTTGAATCAATTAGGAGAAAAAAATTCATTTCCCTGAGCACAACTTCTTAGACTATCAAATCTTCTTCATATATATGGTTTCGTTTGTCAAAATGTCTGCATATTTGTTCGTCTCCCTTCAAATATACATGTAAATACTTGCGGTCTTCAATAGCCCCTAGAGGGGTGATATTGTATGTCTTCATCTTTGATAAGCTTGACAATAAGTAGCAATCGATCTGTTTTCACCGCTTGTTCTTTATATCTCTTTTTTTTTTTGTTGCTAATTTTAACTCTTGTTTGATGCTTCATAGCTCTAGTGAAGTTTGAAAGTAGGGTTTATCTATTCTGAATAACAAAATATTATTTTCCTTGTTATCTAAAAATCCCTTCAAATGCAATATCTTCTTTGAGTCTTGACACTGCTATCAATATTGAATTTAGTACTTCTACACATGGAAGCGATCACCAACCTATTAGTTTGACTTGATTATAACTAAGGATTTGTCTAGAAAATACTTCACCAAATTCCTCAGCAATAATCACTAATATGTTTGCGTATAAGTTTTATAGATAAAGATGTCTTCTCAATCAATTTTAATTTTCCTCTTTCCATTTAAGTCATATAATTGAAATTTTATACTAACAATAACTCTACAAGAAGATTGCCAGGTATGACTTATTACATTATCAAGCAATTTACGAAATGATTTAGCATTCGTATCAATCTTAGTATGTGACAAATTTATTTTATATCTGCTTAGACTTTAGACGTGACTTGATAATACGTAAGGAATCCTTAAAATTGTCGCTACATCGTTCACGTTTTGGTTTAACTCTTCATAATCGTTTTGAATTATACCTTATGCTATATGTTGTCGTACATACATGACATTAATTCAAACTTTTTAGCTAATGGAGTTGGGTGAAGCAAAAGGAAATTAGGAACAAAAAATGGGGAGTTGTGGCGGGTAGGGCTGTTCATTTCGATATCCGAAAATTTCGGATCGGTAAAATTATGATCCGAATCCGATCCGAAAAAATCAGATATCCGAAATTTTCGGATCGGATAACCGGATATCCAAAATTTTCATATTTTAAATCATATTTTAATTTATCTTAAAATATTTTAAATCCTATTTTAATTTATCAGAAATACCGTGTGTCAACAACTTTACTAACATTTTATTTAAATTCTATTTTAATTTATCTTAAAATCCCACATAATTATAGTCCGCATAATGCTATCGTTAATCGTCCACCCGCATCAAGAATTTCTACCAAGTTATACGATATGAAAATGATTTATGCATTGTCTTAAAATATCATTGTTTACAACTTTACATTGCCATGACATAAAATCAAGCTCCTTCACTTAATACTTTTTTTAAAAAGGAAAATAGATAGTGAAGATGTGGAGAAATTAAGTTTTGTTTCTTTTTGAATTGATTGACTTCTAAAATTTCTTTATCTATTGTAATACTTAGTTGAAAGATTGCATCATTTACTTCGGATCCACTCCAATCTCCTTATCTACTGTAATAGTTAAAGTAATTGTATAATTAGTAACAGTATTAAAGTTTGTCAGAAGAAGAACTTGATTCTTTTCCTTTGTTTTTTGATGAAGGTATGGAAGAAACATAAGAATCAAACAAATGAAAACTGAAAAGCACAATTGCGCAGCCTAACTATTAGGAAAAATCAAAACAACAACAACAACAACATACCTAAGGAAAAATCAAAAGAAAATAAAACAAAAATCGGATATCCGAAAATAGAGAAATTGTGATCCGTATCCATTCCGATTTTTTTCGGATATCCGATCCGAAACTCAAAAAAGTTGATCGATCGATCGAATCGTGGATCGGATTATTATGAACAACCCTAGTGGCGGGGTAGGTGTTGATTGAAATTTAATGATGAAGTTAGCTTAGACAAATTCTTGCTAGTATAATATTTTTTTGGAAAAAGGAAGAATAACGAAGCTGGCACACAGCTCACATTTTTGGAACTTTTGACTTAAATTAATCCTCAAATTTAATAGTACTAATTTAAGGATATAACGTACTACTAGCTGGCAGTACTGGTATTTGGGTCACTGACCCTTTACAAAATAATTTAATTTTCTTTTAAAAAAATTATATATTTTAAAATTACATAAAGAGTACTATAAATCACAATAATTAGTAATTAAAAAATTATATATTTAAGAAAGCACTGGTAAAGGAAAAACTTTTTTTGATCCTTCAAATAATAATAGCGTCACATAAAAAGAAATAGAGGGAAGGAATAATACTCTTTTATGTAATTTATCTGATTTAGCTCTAAAATTGACTGAATATATTTTATCAGCACAAATTGTCAAAGAAATCAGGATTGAAGAAGTTCTACAAATGTTATGTTCTCAATATTATTAGGCACTAATCGTGTTAAGGAATAGGGCTGCAAGTTAGGCCCAATATTTGGTTGTCTAGTAGAGATGATTTGCGTCTATAACCACTTAGGCACGAAATGGTGAAACGTAGCCACATGTTATTTGAACAAAAGAAAATGGCCCTCAGAAATCTCTTATGTATTATTTTCGTGTTTTTATATAGTAATTTTTTTAATAAAAAACACATTAAACTAGAAATAAATTTATATAGAATTACAAAATAAATTAACCTTCGGCATTAGACGACTCGACAAGGTAGTACAAATTTAAAAGTAATCGTCTTTAAGACAAAAAATTATTCGCACCTCTGTATTTCCATCATGCTAATGAATACATGCATTGATGCTTCTCACAATAATGTAACTTTGCAAAGGTTATGTCCTCCGGATTCCGTTTAAAAAATAAAGGTTATCTCCTCCGAATTGTTGTTTTTTTTTTTTTTTTTTTTGTGTAACTGTTTAATCGAGTAATTCCACTGTTAAAATTACTAAAAGAGTTTCTTCTAACCACAAATTTAAAATAAACAAAGATAATCCACTCTCGAGTGAGTGATCACAATTGGTGCCGACTCTATTTTAATAGTTTACATTTAAATAAAATAATTACAGTACTCTTTACCTTAATTATCAGTAACATATTCACGCTCTTCGTGATATAATGAAATAGACCCCGCACGCAAACAAATATTTTACAACAAAATAAGGAGTATCTTTCTTAGATTTTGGATTTTTCGCAAAGATATTTTCGTTCAGGTGACGTCTATTTAAAGAAAGGGTATAATCGACGTTTCATATTCATTCCTTGCCCTAACCTCTTTTGTCAATCTCAAAGTCGAAGCCCGCCACACTATTCCTTACTCATACAATGGGAGTACCGGCATTTTACCGGTGGTTAGCTGAGAAATATTCAATGGTAATAGTTGATGTAATTGAAGAAGAAGCAGCGGTTATTGAAGGAATTAAAGTTCCAGTCGACACGAGTAAACCTAATCCAAATAATATCGAATATGATAACTTGTATTTGGATATGAATGGTATTATTCATCCTTGTTTTCATCCCGAAGATCGAGTAAGCACGCACTTTAATCCTCTTACTTTCAATTTAGTACATTTTAGTCCTGTAATTATTTTTTCCTGAGTTATGTTTGTGTTTTAAGTAAGTTTCGTTCGAATTTGACTGTGTATTTTTGAATTGTTAAGCACTTTAATCCTCTTGCTTTCAATTTACACTATGTTTGGATGGTTGTTACTTGTTACATATCGTATTGTGTTGTATTGTTTTGATGAATACAATGTTTTGTTAAATTGTATTGTTTCCCGTTGTTACTTGGTTATTATGGCTTTATACAAGGAGATATTGGATTTAGAGAAAATTCTAGCCCTCCATCATGCTTTTGAAGACCTTAATTTCGGAGGGATTGAGGAAGCATGTTGGGAAGTGTTGGAAAATCAAAAGTTGCACTGTGATTACTCCTGTCCCACCTACCCGGACATGCCGGAGTGGAACAACCTAGAGAAACATTTACCACAAAGTGTGAATTGGGGGATACCCTAGTGCTGCAAAAGCCTTATGAAGGAATGGATATTTGACAGCGATGAGCAAAGAGAACAGTGCGAAATTTTGGGCTTGGACTACGACGCTCTCGGATGTGAGGAGGGAATCGTTCACCTAACAGTGAAGACGAGGCGGACAATGGCGGGGATGAAGATGACGATACCAACGATGAGGGGGAGGAAGAATTAGTTGAATATGATAACATTAGCATCATTCCCGACAGCGATGGAGATTAAATTATAAGAATAATGAAGTACTGACTGTTATTGGGATAAAGCCCCCCGACATATATGACTGTCTGAACTAAATAAAGACTTTAAATAAGATAACGCCCCGAAAGACTGGGGCTCACCAAATCAGCTGATACTGGAACCTAGCGAGCTGGGTCGTAAACCTGTAAATCGTTGCATGTATCGCGAGATGCAGGCCCCCAGGCAAAAGGACGTTAGTACATTTGAATTGCAGTAGTATGTAAAGCAACTCAAAGAAAGAACTGTAAGTGGGATGCTCGGGAAAGGGCAATCCAAATAAATAAACAGGCAATAGATACTGAAACTGTAACTGATAGCTGTAATGAACAAGAGAAGTGAAGTTATGAGTACTCCCTGTGCTGCATCTGAAACATCTGTTTATCTGTCTTTCTATGTGGGGACTTGGCCCAATAATGCAATATGTCAGCAATTTGAAAAGACAAACCTACAAGAAAAGTAGGATACGAGGTAGAACTATTATAAAAGTAGGGCCAAAGATAAAATAGTATTATTAGATAATAAACAAAGACAAAATAAGAAAAAAAATAAGGTAACGACGCGATAACACCAAAGTGGTCGTTACATAAAATGAGACTTTTCGTCGTTACATAACGATGGATTTAACGATTTGATACAATAAAATTTAAGTAAGAATCAAAACAAATATTGTATTTAAATTAACAACACTATACAATGCAATAGGTAACAACCATCCAAACAAGCTGTTAGTAAATTTCTAGTCCTGTGTGATTATTGCTTGCTGAGTTATGTTTGTGTTTTAAGTAATTTTCGTTCGAATTGTTTGTCTGTGTTGCATTTTAGAATTGTTAAGAACTTCAATCCTCTTGCTTTCAATTTAGTGAATTTCAGTCCTTTATGATTATTGCTTGCTTAGTTATGTTTGTGTTTAAGTAATTTTCGTTCCAATTTGACTGTGTGTCTGTGTTGCATTTTTGAATTGTTAAGCACTCTAATCCTCTTGCTTTCAATTTAGTAAATTTCTAGTCCTTTATGATTATTACTTGTTTTAAGTAATTTTCGTTCGAATTGTTTGTCTGTGTTTTTTTTATTTGAATTGTTAAGCACTTTAATCCACTTCCTTTCAATTTAATAAGTTTCTAGTCCTATAGGATTATTGTTTGCTGAGTTTAGTTTGTGTTTTAAGTAATTTTCGTTCGAATTTGATTGTGTGTCTGTGTTGCATTTTTGAATTGTTAAGCACTTTAATCCTCTTGCTTTCAATTTAGTAAATTCTAGTCCTTTATGATTATTACTTGCTGAGTTAAGTTTGTGTTTTAAATTAATTTTCATTCCAATTTGAATGTGTTATTGGTGATTCATATATAAATTGAGTGTGAATTTGCATATGCTGAATTAGGATGTGTTTAATACTGTTCCAGCGTTCTGTTTATATAACACACTTTCGTTTTCATTTCTATACAACTTTCATAAGTTACATGTAGTGGCGAAGCCATGATTTTCTCTAACGTGAAAAATACAAATAAATAAACATACAAGAAGTCAAAGGGATTCAACATCTACTATATAAACATAAAAGATAATCTTTACCATATATACATTGCCCTTACTCCGCCTATGGTTACAACTTATAAGAATTCATTTTAGTTAGTAGTAGTAGCATACCCAGTGTAATCCCATAAAGTGGGGTCTGGTGAGGATAGGATGTACGCAAACCTTATCTCTACCTTTGTGGGGTAGAGAGGTTGTTTCCGATAGACCCTCAGAATTCATTTTAGTTAAACTATTGAATTTTATGCTTTGATAGAGGTTAGTAGATTTTCAACCAGTAGTTCAATGTTTTCTTTCAACTATTAGTGATTTATCGCACAATCAAATTAACATCTTAAATTCTCTATTCAGTCTAATACTGTGGTATAGAAAGTTTTCTTGGGCAAAGTTCTTTTCTAGTGGTTGTTGAGATGTCTCTTGAATATCCGTCCCCTTCTTTGCAGATTTTATTTTGGTAGAACGGTTATAATACTGTTTTTAATGTTTTTCTTGTCCTTTCTTTAATGTTAATATGCTGCAAGTCATGAATTTGTCTCTGCACGATAGAAATTTTAGCTACGCTCCTAAACTTAGGCTGACAGAGGTAAAAGATGCCATGAAAAATATGAGGACGAAAAACTTGTGGTCAAGATATTACCCCATATAGGCTTGGAAGCATCTTGGAGATGTTGGAGTATAACGGCTCACCAAGCTAATCAATACTACGCTAAGAAGTGGTAGGATTCCCGATGAATGGAGAAAGAGAAACTGATTCCAATTTATAAGAACAAAAGAGATATCCAAACATATGCGAATTATCATTTCATTAAACTCATGGGTCATACAATGAAACTCTGAGAAAGAGAGATAGAGCGTAGCTTTACGAGTACAACAAGAGTGGCAGGGAACCAGTTTGATTTATGTTCAGTAGATCTACAAGGGAGGCGATACTCTTGCTAAGAAGATTGATGGAAATTATCTCGAAATGAAAAAAGATCTATATATGGTGTTCATTGGCCTAAAGAAAGCATATGATAAAAAGTACCACGCAAGGTCCTTTGGTGGGTGATGAAGAAGAAAGGAGTTCATATTAAATATATAAATGCCATAAAGGACATGTACGAGGGGGAAGTCATTAGCGTGGGAACCGTAGTAGGAGATACAAACGAGTTTCCATAATAATGGTTCTACACCTGTGATCGACATTGAGCCCCTACTTGTTCAGCCTAGTAATGGATGAGCTAACCAACACAATACAAGACGAGGCCCATGGCTGTATTGTGTTAATTGGCGAAACCAGAGAGGATGTCAACCACATGCGCTTGAACTGTGGAGAAACATTTTAGAGAGAAAGAATTCTAGTAGAAGTAAGACTAAATACATGCATGCAAGTTTAGTTAGCATGTAAAAAGTGAAGTTGAGGTGAGACTAGACAAAATTGCGGTGCCAAAATGCTAAAAATTTAGATATCTAGTCTCGTTTCAAAAGAATAACGATGGATAAAAAATTATTTATTCAATTGAATCAGATGGTTGAAGACTTGAAGTGGAGAAATGCTATTGGGTTACACATAGAAGTATGCTTACCAAAGTTAAATGTAAGTTCTCCAAACAGTTGTAAGATTGACAATATTATATGGTAGTGAATAAATCCAACATATCCACAAAATGAGTATTGCAGAGATGCGAATGCTAGAATGAATGTGCAGTTGGCCCTTGCGAACAACTTGATGCACTATCTCCCTTCAACCCTTTGAGCGAAATGCGGCAAAAGAAAAGGTCATACAGGATTAGACAAAATTAAATATGATTACATTCGCCAGAAGGCGCAAGTAGTGCGCGTTAAGGATAAAATGAGAGAACGTCATCTAAGATGGCTTGGGCATGTCCTCGATCGACCTACAAATGCATCGGTTTGTAGGTGTGGATCTATTGTGAGTGAAAGTGTTAAAAGGGTTTGAGGTAGACCTAAAATCGTATTAAAGAAGTTGTCTTGAAGGATCTACAATTTTTTGGGATCAATGCAAATTTTGCTAAATATGGGGTACGATAGAAGAAAAAGATCAATACAGGTGGTATTTACTAGTTGGGAATAGTATTTAGTCTTGTTAGATAACTTCTAAAATTATTACTATTTATTTGGTTATATTATTGTTGTTATTTATAAATGTTTAACTTATTCACTTTTATTTTATTTAGTATGACGATGACATGAGTCGAGCTTATATGGAGCTATAAGGATTCATATAGCCGAACCAAACTTGTTTAGGACTAAGGTGTAGTTGTTGTTGTTGAGTCATGAATCTCTGGTAACACCCAAGGGAGTGGCCTAGTGGTCAATAGTGGGTTTAGAATCATGAGGTCTCAGGTTCAATTCCCAACAAGAGACAAAAAACACTAGGTAATTTCTTTCCATCTTTCCAAGCCTTGGTGGACGTAGTCCCCGTAGAATTAGTCGAGGTGCGTGCAAGCTGGTCCGGATACCACGGTTATAAAAAAAACTCATGAATCTCTGATTTATCTGTTCTATATTATTGTTGAATCCTGTTGGGCATTCAGGACTTCTGCGTCCTGGCAATTAATAGTTAAGTAGTTTACTGCTGATGCTTTTGTAACGTTTTAAGAAGAAGTCTCAGGTGATGCATGCCTTTTCATCTGCTTGTGGCTAATTTGATGCGTGATTTCATTTAATCTCTGTAGACTCTATACAACATGAGAAATTTTATGGTCAAGTTGCAAGGAAAAAGCAGTGTAGAGATTTATTATTAAATAACATCAAAATGTCTTTTTTGAAATTAAATGACATTAAAGGCTTGCTCTGTTGATTATATACTTTTAGTGATTCTCTCTGGGTTTGTTAAAATTTCTTTGTAAGAGCCCCTTATTGTTGGGTCAGATATTTCGAGTTTATGTTAATCTTGGGTGAGGTGAAGTTTGATTATACATAAAATAATCAATTTGGTTTTGCAACAAATGTGCTTATGTATTGGTCAAATATTTCCAGAACGTGATATTTAGGAAGAAAGTGCATATAATTGAGATATTTCGTGCATCCTTCCATTTCCGTATCCTATATGTTAGATGTAAATGCCACTCAACTTAATATTTTTGGAGGACGACCCATAGGAAAAGAAAAAGTTGATCTAGGTAGTGGATGTCACAAATAATGTTTGAAAAAGAAGATAAATGACATAGAACATGAGTTATGAATGCATGTCTTAGTTTTGTAATGCATTAATATCGCATGTGATAGTTTTCTTTTGGTGGAAGTTTGTCCTACTTTTACTTATTTTTAGTTGTATAAAGAAGTAAACTATCTGCTTATTTGGTTAATGATCACTGTATTCCACTTCATTTCGTCACCCATAGTTAGGTCCTTGAGTGCCTGGTTATTATTTGCTTTTCCGGCTTCCCCCAGATGCCTTATTTGAGCTGCAGGATATCTTTCCTGAACCCTTCTCTCTTTTCTGCTATTTTAAGAATGGGAAAGTTAAGATAAGTAAACAGTTGGAACATTGTACTCTTTTGTTGATGACCTATGTTTCTATTGGATACATGTTTGAAGGATTCTACTTTCATGGTATATTATTTGTTAGATACCTTGATTATTTATGCAATCTTCTCTATTCTCTATAACTTAAGTTCCGATGCTTTCTAATGCAGCCTTCTCCAACCACATTTGATGAGGTGTTCCATTGCATGTTTGACTACATGGACAGGCTTTTCTCAATGGTGCGTCCTCGAAAGCTGCTATATATGGCTATTGGTGGGTGACAAGGTCAAATTGTCTTTCAATTATTGTATAAATTCTATATTTCAAAGAAAAGGAGAGTATGGGTCAGATGTATCTGTGAAAGGGGTGATTTATTATTGCTTGGGAACTCAAAAAACTTTATGGAAAATGGGAAAAGTTGGAATCATAATGAGGGGACTAGAACTGCATTTTACTTGCCCCCAAATACTTAATTACCAACTTCTAAATTCCTTAGAAATTCAAATTATATTTAATGTTTCCTTGACCTTCTTGTACTTTTAATATAGGCCCCCGAGTTTGTTTTCTAATCTTTTGATTCCCCATTGAACAATTTCTTGTACAAAACAAATTATATGTAGTATAAGTCGATAGGTTTCTGAGCTAATTATTGACTATCTGGTAGATGGTGTTGCACCAAGGGCAAAAATGAACCAGCAAAGATCTAGACGTTTTAGAGCAGCAAAAGATGCAGCAGATGTGGTACATGCACTTTATATTCTTTATTGGTGAGTAAGGATTTCTGCTCAAGTTCTATCTCATGGAATCCATTTTTTAGGCAGCCGAGGAGGAAAAGTTGCGCGAGGAATTTGAGAGGGAGGGTAGGAAGCTTCCTCCTAAACAGGCTTCCCAAGTTTTTGATTCAAATGTAATCACTCCTGGAACCCAATTCATGGCTACATTGTCAATCGCTCTTCAATACTATATTCATCTTAGAATAAACCATGATCCAGGATGGAAAAAAATTAAGGTACTGTTCCTGGAAAAAGTTCTTGCTGTTTCAATTTAAGATTATTTGGTTTTGTTTTGTAGATTGGTGCAGTCACTTTCTTTTCTGCTCCTCTTTATGATACTGAAGAATTTTGTGTGCTTATTTATTATTCAACTTTTGTTTTGAAGGTTATACTTTCTGATGCAAATGTCCCTGGTGAAGGTGAGCATAAAATTATGTCCTATATCCGCCTACAAAGGAATCTTTCTGGTTATGATCCAAATATGCGTCATTGTCTTTATGGTTTGGTACGTCTTATCCTTTGAATTACTTGCAAATCTTTGGATGGGAATCTTCTTCTTGATTTTCATGAATGTTCTACCGGATAACTTACAATTGTATTCGTTGATGCCACCACAGGATGCAGATCTAATTATGTTGGGTTTGGCTACACATGAAGTTCACTTCTCCATACTCAGAGAGGTTAATGCTCAACTTCTTTATATGGAGGGACATTTCTCATTACATATGTGAATATGTTGGTTCAAAATTTGCAAAATGAAAAAAAAGTTGGACCTTTATGTTCACAGAAAACCTTATTATTAAGGTGGATAAAGAAAATACTCATTAGTTTCACCTTTTTTTAAGGGAGACCACTTATGCCTCCTATTTTCCCTTTTGATAAAGTTTCTAGTCCTATTGAACATTTTAAGGATTAATAACTCCTATTTTCTCCTAAAAAATTCCCGACGAAGTTGTAAATGCTACTAGTATTATATTTTCTTTTAATTGTATTGTTGTTTAACTACTGACTATTAGATACTATATTAGTTTATGATTTGAAATACTTGTTTGTTAAATACTACTACTAATAGTTAAGCAATTAAGTGAAGAAAGTGATGATACGGTCGGTGTAGTGGTCCGAATGCTGAGCAATCTTATTGTCCATTCTCATGTATATTCATGTATTCCTCGTATAGCTTCTGACCCTTTATTTTTCTAATATAGTTAAAACTTATATTTGTTTACTATTTGTTAGTAGTCATCTTTTTCTTTTTTCTGATTCCACAGGTTATTACTTCTTTGTTTCAACCAATATTTTTTTTTCCTTACATATAATTTGGTGTAAATGTTGTATGCTTTTTAATCTATTGTCATCGTTGGACATTTTTGTTATGAACTAATATTTATTTATCTAGTTTGTGTTTTTTCACAAGATAATTAGATGACAACAATTGGATATCATTATAAAACTAGATAAAATCCTCCTAATCGTTCAATTCATTCATGTCAAGAAATTAGCAATTTGGATAATGATCTTTATCTGGAATAAGCTTGAGCAAGGATAAAGATTAGAATATAATTAAATGCAAAGACATATCGGACTTGTAATAAAATAGTTAGGAAAAGTAGGACATACTAGTATCAAAAGATTTCACTAGGACTTTTTTTAGTGATGGTACTTAATTGCATTGTCTGACCGTTTCTCTTGCTTTGTTGTTGCTTTGCTTGTGCTTATGCTCTGTCTTGAACCGAGGGTCTCTCGGAAACAGCCGCTCTACCTATCAAGGTGGAGGTAAGGTCTGCGTACACTACCCTCCCAGACCCCACGTTGTGGGATTTCACTGGGTATGTTGTTGTTGGTGCTTAATTGCATTATTTTGAATATACTTTGTGATTATACTTCTATGTTTAATTTGCCTCCTGATTTTCGTTGAATACTATGTCTACCTTTAGGTCGTATTTACTCCAGGCCAGCAGGACAAATGTTTCCTTTGTGGTCAAATGGGTCATTTAGCTGCAAACTGTCAAGGAAAGGCAAAGCGAAAAGCAGGGGAGTTTGATGAGAAAGAAGCTGCTGAGGTTGTGGCAAAGAAACCGTTCCAGGTAACATTTGAGATTTTCTTTTTTCAGTCTACAAAAAACATTATGTCACGATCGCTTGTGGTTTTCCCAGTATAAGTTTTCACAATTTTGCTTTCTCAATTTGGTGTGTTGCAGTTCCTCAACATCTGGACTCTGCGGGAGTATCTGGAATATGATTTGAGAATTCCCAATCCTCCCTTTGTGATTGATTTGGAACGTATTGTTGATGACTTCATATTTATGTGCTTCTTCGTTGGCAATGATTTTCTACCACATATGCCCACACTTGAGATTCGCGAGGTATGTTCTCAATGAGAATTGGTTTATGTATTTGTTATGACTGGTGTTTTCTCCTAACTGAACTTCTCTACTAGTTTTGTATAAAAAATGTTATTTTACTTGATATGCTTTGATGGTTTTCATGATATTTATGGATTAATATTTCTTTGACCTCGAGAAATTTGTATCTTAAGTTGTTACCTGCTTTTTGTAGCTAATAATGAATTTTAAACGTGAACAACTAAATTTGGGGGAAAGACAAGTACTGATCATATATGAAGGAAAAAGTTTGGAACCTTTTGTGGGGAAAAAAAAGATTGATTCTGCAAAATGCATAGCTGTCCCTGAAGAATATACTTAGTGCTCATATATCTAATGCCCTTGAAGGTGAAAAGACGAAAACAGTAGGGAGTTTGCTTTCCAGTAAGATTAAAATCTATTTTAATATCAGAGGATGTTGTGTTAACTTTTTTGGTTTGATGCAAAGCTAGCAGAGCACTGCTTGTGTTAAATGGTGTTGCATGCATATAGAAGTGGGAAAACAGTGGTGCTTTTGCACTCTCCGTCTAGTGAAGGTGTGTCTGATTGAGAGACATAACAACGGAGTGGTTATATACGGAGCTTCCAATTTTGCTAATGGCAAAGGTACATTAGCCCGATGAAAAGGTATTGCGCGTGCAATGTTAGGTTATGACAGGCGACCTGTCAATTATGTTTTTCCTTCTTTCAATTAGGAAACTTGAGTTCCATTTGATAATGGCTTTTGGAGATTTGCCTCTGAAGAAGGATTTCGCATGATCATAGCAAGCAAAATACAGTTTTGAGGAAGTAAGTTGGTATTTCCAGGGCAATCTCCATGTTACTTGGTGATTAGCTTATGAAAATTTTCAAGACACTATCTTGAAGGTGGACAATAGAAGAAACAACAGATATTGTATGGGTTGGTGGATGGCCACATTGAAGGGTTCATAGAGGTGTTTTATTGTTGGTTTTCTGATCTGGGATAAGCAACTGAACATGATACTGTTTACACCTATTAGGATTATGTGTGGCATTTGAGATTTCGGAGAAATGCAATGGTTGGGTGATGGAAAGATTCAATTTGCTGTTAGGAATTTTCAGATAAATGCAATGATTTCATAGAGTTGTTTAGTCTTCTTGAAGATTGATCTCTAGATAACATGTTTTTGGTGTATAATTATTATGTTTATGAATGGATAATCTTTTTCTCGCTGTAAGAAACCCCAAATTTGTTATCCAAGTTTTGTTTGACAAATTTGTTGTAGGATAATCATCACAATAATCATTATCTTCTTTGTCCTTTTCCTTATCAGGGCGCAATAAACTTGTTGATGTCTGTTTATAAGAAGGAGTTTAGGTCTTTGGGAGGGTATCTGACTGATGCAAGCCAGGTAGGTGGTTACTCCTTTTGACAGGGACCCTTTTATAGCCTTTTTACCTAGTTATTCTTGAAATTTTTAGTTAACCTTTTGATATGCCTCTTTTACTTCTTTTTCAGCCAAACCTTGGCAGGGTAGAATCATTTATTCAGGCGGTAGGATTATATGAAGATAAGATATTCCAAAAGAGATCTCACTTGCATCAGGTCTGCTGTTATCTGATCATTTACTGCCTTTTCACCTTCCTTTAAAAAAAGAATGAAATTGTGGCTTTACTGATTGCTCTTTTTGGTTTTAAAAGACTTATTTTTCTGATAATAAAGATGACTAGTATCTTAAGCATAGAAGGTTTTTATGAATGCTCTGTCCAGTCTGTGTCCATCACAAATGATGAAGAAGACGGGAAAAAAAAGCAGAGCTAATGAATTTTATTGTCCTCTTTTTTGGGTAAAATTTCACGTACCAGTTTTAGTGGCAGTAATTAACTTTCAGTTGTATATCACTAAAATGTAGATGACAAATTCTGTTTACTTTTACTTATATTACTTGATTATATTGCTACAAGTACACAGCATCAACGTTCTAACATTTATTCCAGTTAACCATTCTATTTTAATTCAAATTGTTTTTGAGCTGGCAATTATTTCATTTATTCATTCTTCTTTTTGGATAAAGATCATTATTCATTCTTATTGTGCCTTTCTTTCATAGGGGAAAAAGTGTCTTTCCTGTATCTAGGCTCAATACTATCCAGTGCTTGATCTCTTGCATGTAAAATGAGTTTCACACTACTATTTTTGTGGTGTATTCAGAGACAATCTGAAAGAATCAAGCGTGAAAAGGCGCAGGCAAAAAGAGGAGACGACTCTGCACCTCAAGTTGAACCTGAATCTCTGGTACCAGTTGCTGGATTCCATGGTTCTCGTCTCACTTCAGGCCCTTCACCTTCCCCCTATCAACAGGCAGGAACTCCCAAATCTTGTAGGCCTGATCAGCTTGCGCAGACCACCTCTAGCCTTTCCTTCCTTGACATGAAAAATGAACAGTGTGACGCTTCTGATGATAAAAAGACTGCCCGTGCCCGAAAAAACAAAAGGAAAAGGGCTCTTGTCCGAGCCAGAAAAATAGCACGTTTGAGTTCCGAGGCCACGATAGGAGCTGCAATTGTTGAAGCTGAGAATAACCTTGAAATTGAAGTATGTTTTCTTGCTTTAGTAGAGGCATTTTTATGTATTCCGACTCCAGCCATATTTTAGAGCTAAGTTGTATCTCATGTATTTAAATTGTCTAGGTTTGCTAATAGGAGTTGATAATTTTCTTTTCACTTTGTTATTGACATACAACAAGAATTGAAAAGCAACTTGCTTAGCTTTGAGTATCATTTAAGGCTAAGTTGTATCTCATGAAGGGGAGCCTTGGAGTCACTGGTAAAGTTGTTGTCATGTGACCAAGAGGTCATGGGTTCAAGCCGTGGAAACAACCTCTTGCAGAAATGCAAGGTAAGACTGCGTACAATAGACCCTTGTGGTCCGGTCCTTCCCCGGACCCCGCGCATAGCGGGAGCTTAGTGCACTGGGCTGCCCTTTTTTTGTATCTCATGAAATTAAATTGTCTGAAGGGGAGCCTTGGAGTAACTGGTAAAGTTGCTGCCATGTGACCTGAAGGTCACGGGTTCAAGCCGTGGAAACAGCTTCTTGCAGAAATGCAAGGTAAGGCTGCGTACAATAGACCCTTGCTGCCCTTTTTTTGTATCTCATGAAATTAAATTGTCTGAAGGGGAGCATTGGAGTAACTGGTAAAGTTGTTGCCATGTGACCTGAAGGTCACGGGTTCAAGCCGTAGAAACAGCTTCTTGCAGAAATGCAAGGTAAGGCTGCGTACAATAGACCTTTGTGGTCCGGCCCTTCCCCGGACCCCGCACATAGCGGGAGCTTAGTGCAACGGGCTGCCCCTTCATGAAAATAAATTGTCTAGGTTTGCTAATAGGAATTAATAATTTTCTTTTCACTTTGTTATTGACATACAACATGTATTGCTTATTAGTATTTTAAACAAATTTGAATATCTTTTAATTTTTTCCCTACGCCATTCAGGTTTCTGAAAACAAGGAAGAATTGAAAACAAAGCTAAACAAGTTGCTTCGAGAGAAGAATGATAGTTTCAATTCAGAGAATCCTGAAGAAGACAAAGCTAAACATGTATTGCTTATTAGTATTTTAAACAAATTTGAATATCTTTTAATTTTTTCCCTACGCCATTCAGGTTTCTGAAAACAAGGAAGAATTGAAAACAAAGCTAAACAAGTTGCTTCGAGAGAAGAATGATAGTTTCAATTCAGAGAATCCTGAAGAAGACAAGGTGCAAAAATTAACATCTCCCGTCTCTCCTTGGAAGTTGTGGGTGTGATCGTCTCAGAAAATAGTGCGGTGTTTAAATTTATCATAGATCAATATGATTGATGAATTTGGATATCAGAGTCAAACTAGTGATTCTATTTAGGTTAAGTTCAGGTCTCTAGTATTTAGGGATGAAAATAATCGGAGTATTTGGTGGAAAAAAGTTGTGCCGAATTGCATAGTTAGACTTTGGCTTTTTGGAAAATGATAAATTTTGTTAGACTTAGTTGTTAAGAGAGTCAAAGGACTAGAAGCATGTTTAATTATAAGTATGAGTTAAGGCTTGTTAGTCCAGGTTTACCCAGTGAAACCTATCAGTCAATTGTCTCTTTTATCCATCAAACAACACAAAACAGAAAAGTGAGACCAATCAGCAGAGTTTCTCTTGAAGACTGTTAGTTGACTGGTTCTAAGCCACAGTATAAAGTCTAAAAAAGTCAAGATATTAGATCATGGATCCTTCTGCCCCCCCCCCCCCCCCCAAGCACACACACACACAAACCCAAAAGAGGAAAAATTGCCTCTGAAGATTGTTATGGAAGTTGATCTGCCGATGGGAAAAAGGTTAAAAACACTGTATTAGTAGTTTTAGATGGTATGTTCCAAATCTGCTCGTGTGATCTAGCTATTAGTATTTCCTGAAAGCAAGATGACTGGCACTTTGGCTTATCAAATTTAGATGAATTTCTACCTTGAAATTCTCTGAGAAGGTGATGAATTTCTAGAGTGCATTGATCTCTATGTGTCTTGCTTGGCAATACCTGAGATTGTGTTTGCCAATTGTCACCCTTTTCTTTTTTGTGTTTTTAAATGTAATGGCTCCACTTGTCATAAAAAAATGTAATAGCCCCACTTCTAAACAGCCCGAGGGTGGATGCTTCTTTTTTGCTTTGAGATCTTTGGCAGCTTGTGCTATTTAACTTTTTAACAAATCGTCAGTCAATTTATGCTGCCTTTGGTAGTAGCTATTCATTCTGCAACATTTTTGTCTTTGTAGGTCAAACTGGGAGAGCCAGGATGGAAAGAGAGGTATTATGATGAAAAATTTTCTGCAAAAACACCCGAGGAAATGGAAGCAATACGAAAAGATGTTGTAAGTTATCTGATCTTCGGTAGTTTCTTGCTGGTGAATGTTTAGCTGCCCAAGTACATAAATATTTTTTGCTATTTTTACTCTCTTCTACTTTTGAAAATGTTGTTTCCAACCTTATTTATTTGTGGATATTTTGTGATTGTGTTTCAGTAATGTTTTTTGAAAAGTTCCTTTCCAGAGAACAAATTGTATTTGGAAGACTGCTTTTTCAAAATTGTGCTTAGAAAGTAGTTTTAGATGTTTGCTATAGCAAGAAACCAAAACAATAACTTTTTAGCTAATAAAACAATCAGTCTATTCCCCCATATTATTAAATCTGTCTCCATTACGTTAGTGTTTTAATTAATAGGCATTGGATTAACACAATAACTTTCCTTAAAAAGAAATTGATGCTAGATTAATGCGTAATTGAAGTTACCGAGTTTTTTTTTAATGCAATAGTAGGGAGAGCAAAATGGTGTAAAAATAAATAAGATAAATTAGAAGAAAAAGGAGGGTCAAAGTGATACATTTAAAAGTGTGATCTATTGAGAAGTAAGGTTGGTTTGTTTTTTGTCTGATTCAGAACAAATATTCATGGAAAGTTAGTTCAGAGACAAAAATTTCAGAAGCTTTTTAAAATCACCTTTTATGTTACCATTCTTAAAAAAATCATTTTACAGGAATTTCTCCAAAACGCATTACCGAAAACTATTTAAATGCACCTCCATAGCGTAGGAAAATGACTACAAACTTCAGCCTTTGAGGCCGCAAATGCAAATACTGATCATTTGAGGGCGGTTTGGGCTTTTTATGCCATCATTAAGTGAGGCTTTGGATGTTTTATGAATCATATTGAAATTTTGAACCTTAAACAAATTTGGTCTTCTGTGTGTAGGTGATAAAATATACAGAAGGACTATGCTGGGTTATGCATTATTATTATGAAGGGGTTTGTTCCTGGCAGTGGTAAATTCTCCCTTCTGATACAGGAGATTTTTGTGCTTATATTTCTTTCTCGCCCTCTTTAATGTGTGGATATATTGCCCTTGGCATACACTATGTCTTGCACGTGTAAAATGTACGTAGGACCAAGAACTCCACATGATTGATGCACCTTGTCAAGTTTTATTGGCATTACATTATCACACACATCTATCCCGTTTAATTGTGCTTGAAATTCTATCTTTCAATGTATGTGCTATTTTGTGCCTGCATTTTTCTATGGAACAGTCTTATTGTTGTTGTTGCTTATCATCTTGGCGCTTTGGCTTTCATTGCATAAGTTGTTTCTCTGCAGGTTTTATCCCTATCATTATGCACCATTTGCTTCTGATCTTAAGGATCTTGGGCAGATGAATATCACATTTGAACTAGGTTCTCCTTTCAAGCCATTCAATCAGCTGTTGGGAGTTTTCCCTGCTGCCAGGTTTAATTCTCTTTTTTACAGTCTTTAAACAACTTGTCTCTCCTATTGTAAATTTTAAAAAAAAATCTACTTGTCAGTTGTCATGCTTGGGAATGTGATTTTTTTTTTTTTGCAGTGCTCATGCTCTACCTGAGCAGTATAGGAAATTGATGACAGACCCAAATTCACTCATTCTTGATTTTTATCCTACCGGTATGATCTCTTTTTCTTTTGATAATTGACGTACTGTCAGTAAATTATACTCCATTGTACAAGATAATGTACGTGTTCTCTGCTGGTGTGATTGTACTGCTTATAGTGCTTCTCAATTCAAGTTATATCATGCTCTGTTTGCAGATTTTGAGGTGGACATGAATGGCAAGCGTTTTTCGTGGCAGGTACTTATTAAGCATTTTTTTGTCTTCTTTAAGAACTGGATTTCATATTTTGTGTCGACTTCTTTCTGCATTGAAGGGTATTGCCAAATTGCCTTTCATTGAAGAAGTGAGGCTCCTAACAGAGGTTGCAAAAATTGAACATTCTTTGACGGTATGATGGGTTTTGTTTTTGAATCAGTAAGTTGTCTCTCTTAGCAGGATTTTGATTTGCTAATTTAGTTATTTTCACACAGGAAGAAGAATCACGAAGAAACAGTGTGATGTTTGATATGCTTTTTGTGTCATTATCCAATCCTTTGTCTCCATGCATTTTCTCTCTTCATGATCGCTGTAAGAAGCTTACGGACAAAGAACGTTTCGAAGTCAAGGAGCAGTTGGACCCAATAGCTAGGTTTGTTTGCACCTATATTTATCGCTGCTAATGAATAGCTTATTATTTTGGACTTCCCTTTTGTTTGTTTCTGATTGAAACTTATTTATTTGGACGTTCAAGGACATTTAGCCAAAATAAGAAAATTGATGAAGTTGGGGAGCATATCTCATGATTACCTGTCTGTTAATTGGTGTTTTTGGTTGTTTGTGTGGATAAAACTGTCTTTTCAGTTTTTTCTTCAGTTCCAATGACAATAATCTCAGTTCATCCTGTATCCTGGTTCCCCATTCTGAAGCTCAAGTGTTCCTTGCTAGTGTGCTTTTAAAGTCAGTGAAACAAGAATGTTGCTTCTGTTGCTTAGTGTCTGTGCTCTTATGAGCTTTCTGGAGGAAAATACATAAATTGCAACAGTTGTATCTTCAGTCTTCTCAGAGCTCCATACTGCAAACTTGTATTGTTGAGTACTTTTTAAAAATTATTCCTAGTTTTGTCTTTGTTATCCGACTCTTTACTCGTGAATCAGCCTAGAGCCCCTTACTAATTCATTTTTAGTCCTTGACTGCTCTTTCTCTGAGTTGGGTCATGTTTCTTCATCATGTGTGAAATTAGTTGGTTGGTCTAAATCCTCTTCTCCATCATGTTGTTCTGTATCTTCATTATTATCTATGTGATTAAATCCTGCTGTAACTGCTATATTTGAAGTCCTAGCTGGATTTTTCTGATTCTCTTTAGGTCTACATGCAGTGGTGGGATGAATGGCTACCTATCCCTTTGCAGCGGAGATCCTTGTCCTCGGATGTTTAAATCACCTATTGAAGGGATGGAAAATATTACACAAAATCAAGTCATGTAAGAACCCAACATTTAGCAGCAGCATCTTTATCGATTGCCATCACTGACCAATGTAGATTTTTATGTTTTGCTGATCAGCCTTTCTTGTTCTTGCATTTCAGATGTGCAATATACAGACTTCCAGATACTCATAAACATATCGCTCGGCCAATGGAAGGAGTTATTTTCCCGAAAAAGGTACTTAATCCAATAGATCATATACCATGAATCTATTTGTTTATGGTGTCTTAATTTTTGGTGAAAGCAACAGATCCACCTTTCCATATCCAGGGTTTTTTTTTGGGGGGTGGGGGGTGGGGGGTTGTTTTTTTCAGAATGCTATTCTTAGACTTCCTCTTAGTACGTGAAAAGATTTCCCTCGAAGCAGTGGCTTTTGCACATTGATGAGATTATCCTATTTGGTTGTAGCCTTCACATGACCTATACAAAATGAAAAACTAGCTTTTATGTGCCCGTGCTTAGCCAGCTTGGACAAGATTAAACAATTATCATCAGTGGCGGAGCTACAAATTTATCAAGGGTGTTTGAATTTATTTATATATATAACAACATACCCAGTGAAATCCCACAACATGGTGTCTGGGGAGGGTAGAATGTACGCAGACCTTACCTCTATCTTGGTAGGTAGAGCGGCAGTTTCCGAGAGACCCTCGGCTCAGGACAAGCAAAGCAAAAAACAGTCAGACTCTGTCAAAAAATTAAAGCGAAGAAAATGCGATAGCAAACGCGAATACGCTATGATATCGCATCCTGAAAGAGAAGCAGTAACTAACGCAGATAAATGAGATAAACCAAGTACATTAAAGAACGCATAACAGAAGAAATAAACCTAGAGAAGATTATAACGTAATACTACGCATATTCGTATGATATGCTAAGCATGCCTACAGTAATAACACCACAACTACCGGTTCGTAAGTGTTAAGTAGGACTACGCTCGACTACCTATTACCCTTCTATCCTAATCTGTTCTCCACAACCCCCTATTTAAGGTCATGTCCTCAGTAAGTTGCGCATGCTCCATATCCCGTCTAATCACCTCTCCCCTATATTTCTTCGGCCTACCTCTACCCCTTCTGAACCCGTTCATAGCCAACCTCTCACATCTCCGCACTGGGCGGGCATTTGTGTCTCTCCTCCGCACATGTCCAAACCATTTCAATCTCACTTTCCGCATCTTGTCTTCCACCGAGGTCACTCCCACTCTGCCCCGGATATCATCATTTCTAATCATGCCCCTCCTCGTATGCCCACACATTCATCTGAGCATCCTCATTTCCGCCACTCTCATCCTTTGGGTGTGCAACGTCTTGACTGACCAACACTCCGCCCCATACAACATAGTGGGTCTAACCACCACCCTATAAAATTTGCCTTTTAGTTTTGGTTGCACCTTTTTATCGCACAAGACTTCAGATGCAAGCCTCCATTTTATCCACCCTGCCCAATACGATGTGTGACATCCTCATCAATCTCTCCATTCCCTTGGATGATAGACTCGATATACTTGAAGCTTCCTTTCTTTGGAATGATCTGAGCGTCAAGTCTCACCTCCACGCATGTCTCACGGTCGCTCCCGTTGCTGAACTTGCACTCCAAGTATTTTGTGTTGGTCCTACTCAGCCTGAACCTTTAGATTTCAAAGTCTGTCTCCAAACCTCCAACTTTTCGTTCACCCCGTTGCGAGTCTCATCAATTAGGACTATGTCGTCTGCGAATAACACACACCATGGCACTATCCCTTGGATTTATCGTGTCACTCCATCCATCACCAAGACAAATCCCTGGTGCAACCCCATCATCACAGGAAAGTGCTCCGAGTCTCCTCCCACTGTCCGTATCCTGGTTTTGGCTCCATCATACATATCCTTAATCGCCCTACTTTACGGCACATGCACACTTTTAGCCTCCAAACATCTCCAAAGAACCTCCCTAGGGACTTTATCGTATGCCTTCTCGAGGTCGATGAAAATCATATGTAAGTCTCTCTTCCTCCCCTATACAGCTCCACTGACCTCCTAATAAGATGAATGACTTCTGTAGTCGAATGCCCCGGCATGAATCCAAACTGGTTCTCGGAAATAGACACGCCTCTTCTCACCATATATATATATATATTAAGGGTGTTCAAAATATAATATATATTTGTAATACGTAATAATTGACATGTCTACACGGTATATTTTTGAACACCCTTAATGGGTTGTGGCTCCGCCACTAATTAACATATTCGTGTTTTATTCATGTATAATGACCTTTTACAAGTTTGTGTGCCTTTTCAAACTTTTCAGTATCTTCATTTTTGCACGCATTTATCTTTTTCTCACCAATGCTATACTGTTTCTACGCAGATGGTCACATTAGGTGATATGAAACCTGATCCTGTACTGTGGCATGAGGAATCTAGGAAGAAACCTTGGGAAAATAGACGGTATACACCATGTTAATGATGCAACGTGTTAATATGTCAATCTTAGCTATTTAGGTTATACAGAACTTGTGTGTACTGTTAACTTTTACCTTATCAAAAAAAAAACTTGTGTGCACTGTTGCAGGAACCACCACCCTGGTGCAATTTCTGGTCGTCAGCTTGGAGAAGCTGCACATAGACTGGTGGTTAATAGTTTGCAAACGAAAGAAGATAGGGGTGGACATGGTGATTACAGGCGTGCATATAATGGTCAGGGACATGCTGCACATGGTCATCCTGTTCCTTCTTTTCAAACCCAGAGATACAATGTTTATGAAAACGTACGGCCTAGTTTAGGCCATTCTGCTCGAGATGCTGAACGTCAACCCAGATCTCACTACGAGCATAGTAATCGTGGTGGGCGACCTGTCACCCACAGTAGAGATTATCGTGGTCATGGACATCATACAGATGGAATGCAGCAAAATGGTGGACACAGTTATTCCTCGTATGCCGGTCATCCTCAGCACATGGGCCAAATACCAGTTCCACCAACTAATTTCCACCAGCAGAGTGGATACAACACATCTACGAGCTATGAACCTTATGGGGCTGGAAGCTATAACCAACAGGGTGGTGGAAGGGCCTCTCAACACCAAAATGTTAAGAGGATATCATAATCCACATCCTTCAGGAAATCAGTTCTCAGCTTTTGGAAGGGGAGGAAGTAGAAGGCCACCTTCAGGGCATCATCGATAGAGAGTCATTTTAGCCTGGACAATTTAAGGCTAAGCCTAGTTGCTGGCATAGGATACGACGAATCCTGTAACCGACTAACGTACTATGGGAAGCAGGTAGAAGAATGAAGAGCTGTTCCTGTCAATGATAATTATCTGCAGGCCACTTTCTGGTGCTTCATAAAGGTAGTGTGGTAATTGTAGTTCTTTAGCTCTGTTATCTTTTCCATATTCTTTATTCTAACACAATTTTAATGAGTTTCATTTGTTAGTGCAAAAACATTGTATTATTTGAAAGGTCAGACTTGGATGTACAAAGATGAAATTTCTCATCAAACAGACGTTAATCTTTGTTCCAAGTGTTTTATTTGCTAAACATTTTGGTTTATTGCATTAATCGAAGAAAGGAAAACATCTTGTCTTGTACCTACCTCTTACTCTCACTGTCACCACCACAAGTACTGCAAGTGTTTTGCCTTAGTGGTGAAAGTACTGCATATTTAGAACAAATTATGCGAGTAAGGCTATTAGTATTCACTTTGTAGAGCCAACTTAGTTGCTCTTTTCTCAAGCAAAAACTTATAGGTGCCAGATTCACTAATAGAGTATTATGAAGAACGATAAGTCAAGTGACATTTATTTTTCAATTATTTTTCAACAGTTACTTTATTTTTTTCTCCATTACAACTTAACGAGACAAGTCAAGCTAAACATCTTAAACTCTTTTATCCAATTAAATATAGTTACAATAGAATGAAACGGAGGGAGTAATTAACCAGATTGGAAAAGCCTTTGGGTGAGAGGCCAAAAGAGAGAAGTGTAACCTGCACATGCATTTTGTTACATTTATACACAGCTGCCCTTTGAAGATGATGTGTTGTCTTATCCCTGGATCCTCTGCCTATTAGGGGTCGTTTGGTTGAAAACAAATTATCTAGATTAATTATCTCACTCTCCCATACGGGAAAAAATTACACTACAATTCCGGGATAATTAATCCCGGGTTATATCGTGATTTTATCCCAACCAAACATGGGATAAACTCATCTTAAATGTAATCTCGGAATTAATTATCCATTATCCCTCATATCAAATGAGCCCTTATTGTATTATGTAAAACACGAGTCAAGGTTGCTTAGCCTTGGAATTTCTCGCCCCTTCTTCTGCGGTAGAGCTACAGTTCTGCTAACGGATTCTAGCATAACTAGTTTCCTCGGCCCAAGCTCTGTATTTGTACTTAAAAATTCACTTAAAATACACAGAATTTATCCAGAACTTAGCCATCTCTTCTAAAATATGGAACTCATAAACGCAAAATTCTAAATTTGTCGCTAGGGATGGCAACAGATCGGATCTGGACCCAATCCTACTAGATCCAGATCCAGATCCGTTTTTCATACCTGGATTCAGATCCATTGGGTCATAAAAATCATTTCCAAATCCGGATCCATCGGATCCACCGGGTCCACGGATCGGATCTGGATTCACATGTAAAATTTTTGCCTTGAATAATATTTCCACATGTTGAAACTTTTTTTACAAAATGAAACTCAATCTGATTGAAAATTATGGGCACAAAATAAAGGACTCATCTCATTCAATAAGATAATCGAGAATTATAGACACAAAATAAAGGAAATACTTACAAAAATTTTACATTCTAAGAAAATAGAAATTATGGGCACAAAATAAAGGACTCATCCTTAATTGATTATGAGCACAAAAGATAATCGAGAATTATGGGCATAAAAGATAAACTACAGAGAAAAAAAGATACTCCACTCATTCAAATTTAGATATAATATCTACAAAAGAAGGCATGCAGGCTATTGTGAATTTTATGGTTAATATATATATAATTTACAACACTTGTTCTACACCACAAAAAGTGGAAGAAAATAAAACAGAGAAAGCCAACTTACAACTACTAATAAGTAGAAGCATTATTTTCAAATGAATTTATTAAAAGTTCTTCTAACAAGTCAGCACCTAAGTCTTCAAAAACCAGAACTGTTTTCTTTTTCCTATTTCTCATTCTCTTCACATTTTTCATTCTCATTTTATGTGTTTCCTTTAAAGCAGCTGTCGGAGACAATCCATCTTGGCTAAAAATTTATTATTTTCTAGTGATTCTTGGACTTTTTCCCTAGGAAAATTGAGAAGTGCTAAAGGACCACACATTGAAAATTCAGCTTGATCATAAGCTAAAGCAGCTTCTTCAGCAGTATCGGATATTCCTAGCCATATCCTAACTCCACTTCTAGTTGAATCCCTTATTTCTGCTGCATATTTTCCCCATGGTCTCTTTCTGACTCCTATATAATGTTTTTCTTCATCTTTTTCTTCTTTGTATTCTGTGTCTTTTCTCTTGATGGAATATGATGTCACCTCTTTGTCGTTACTTTCTTTTGAGGAATTAATAGTCTCCGAGGATGACGAACTTCTTGGTATCTGATGATTATGATCATTCAGCTCGGAGTCAAATTCACATATCCAAAATTGGTCTAGCAAGAAATTGAAAATTGTGAATTGAAGGGATAAAATACATAAATTATGAAATTTTTTAAGAAAATACTTATAAAATTACATTGTAAGTTATGAATATATTAAATAAAAAATAGATCCACGGATCGGATCTGGACCGGACCGGATACGGATCTCAAATACAAGATCCAAATTCAGATCCGTCAGAACAGGATCCGTTTGGTCCAAATTTTAAAGATCCATATCCTATAAAATGAATCTGGATCCACCGGATCCAAACCGAATCCAGGATCCACTGCCATCTCTATTTGTCGCTGCCCTTCCTCTTGAGTCCTACTTTCCTACTTCTTAGAGGAAAGGGGAGAAGACTTTTGGAGGGTAGGTGAAGGTAAGAACAAGATCTCTTATGTCATCTCCTTATACTAATGCTGCTCCATGGATTGGGAAAAGGACGTCTTGTCTGGAGAATGTAGATAATTAATATGATAGACACTCGTTGCAACAACAGGGTCGATATGTCCGAGTGGTTAAGGAGACAGACTTGAAATCTGTTGGGCTTCGCCCGCGCAGGTTCGAACCCTGCTGTCGACGATTTATTTTTTCTATTTTTTAAAGAATAGATGGGGAGAAACATTTGGAAGAAAATGTAACAGCCAATGAGTTTTTTTTTTAATTCTCTTTCTTTAAAGAGAAATAATGAGATGAGACAAAGCATTGAGTTCCATGCAAGTGTTGTCTTTTCTCATCCTTTATTCTGTGTGTTTCTGGTTCATCCCAAATGGTTACACGTGAGAGACTTTTGTCTCTCTACTCACTTTTAATGCATAGTTTAAGTACTAATTCTCTTTAATTTATATATTAATTTTTTAAATTTATTTATGCAGTATAATTTTTCAACGAAAGAAATTCAATTGAATCTACTTATGTCCACCTGGCTCTGCCCTATGTTGTGAGCTGTGAGGAATACTGGATAGGTATAGTTATAAACACGTATTGAAAATTTTAAAACAGTGAGTATATAGACTATAGAGTAAAAAAAAAAGGACAGCCAGTGCACAAATCATCTAGTGTTAATAGGGTTCTGAAAATGATCGCACCTAATACAAGAATTAATATTTATTTTTACGGTTCAAACTCGCGATCTATAGATCACACAGAATTCTCTAGGCTCCGCTGCCTATATTGACTATAGAGAATCGTTGTATTTATTATTTCTTTATGACAACGAATGTTGTAATATTAACATGTATGTTTATAAAATATCGACTTACATTTGTTAGTGTAGCCATCATTTGAAGGCATGTGGCAGTATGTCCACGGCCTTGGTCCTCCTCGAGCAAAGCCATTTCTCTGTACTCTATGATGATTCATTTCATTAATTTCATGGTCTCATTCACACTCTTGGTTGAGACAAAATCTCGAAAATGTGGTATCCAAGGTTTTATATTTTAAACTTCTCATTCCAACAGATATCTATATTAAAGCTAAATTAAATTTAAATTTATGTCGAAAAAATTTAACATCAGGGATTAAAACACTTCCTAACAAAAACGACTTCGTAACCTGAACTCAAATCCAAAATATCTAATTAAAGATAAAAATATATTACCACTTTATGACAACCCTTAAGGGATCGTCAGGTTTGATGTATTGGTTATCCATTCATACTTTGCTCTTCCTGTCCATTCTTGAACCTAAGTTAAAAAATACAGTTAATATACTTTGGATCAAAGCTATATATACACTGACAATTTATACACTAATTCCTAACAGAATGCTATTGCCAAAAATGCAGCCCCAACCAATTATACAAAAGTTCATTAGCCTAATGAGAAAAGTTGGAAATATTATAATATACATGTTTGGTAAAGACTTGATAGTATCTGATAAAGTATACCATAGTATACACGATATACACAACATATACATTATCTTGTGTATACCGTGTATATCACGGAAACACAAACATAATTGGACCGTGATATATATGGTATATATATCATTGTATATCACGGTTTGGGAGTTGTAACTAATTAGCATTGTACACTTACCATAATTATAGAATTCTTGTACAAATAGAATAGGAATAGGATTATTCATATTATGGAGATTGTAAATTGTATATATACTCATTCATTAATGAAAATAATCAAGGGATTATTTCTTTCATGGTATCAGAAGTCTTGGTCTAAACATACTTCTCGATTTTTCCTCTCTTCCGCTGCTTCAATTTCCGTGTTCCTTCTCGGAATCCGTGCCAACTTACCTCCTCTCTTCCTAATTTTTTTTTAAATCCCTCATTCACCTATTGTTCTTTCGTTATGTCTATGTCAAAGAACATGTTTCATCCATCCCTTACTTTTTCTAACATCAAGAACCACATTCCTATTGTTCTTGAGATGGAAAAAGTCCAATATCCGACGTGGGCAGAATTGTTCAAAATTCACGCAATCTCACATCAAGTCCTCCATCACATAATTCCTCCCGTTGTCCCTACACCCGCGGAGGATCCTCAGTTATAGATCACTCTTGATGCTACCGTCCTTCAGTGGATTTACTCTACTATTTCTACCGACCTTTTGCAGACGATCATTGAACCAGACATTACGGCTATGGCTACCTGGAATAGAGTGCGTGATATATTCCAGGATAACCAACATTCCCGAGTTGTCACCCTTGAGCAAGAATTTTCACAAGTCAGCATGGAAGATTTCCTGAATGTTTCAGCGTATTGTAAACGACTCAAGGAATTGGCGGACCAACTCCGTAACGTTGGCGTGTGTGTTATCAATAATCGTCTTGTTCTACAAATGGTTGCAGGCCTCTTTGAGGCCTATAATGGTGTTGGACTCTCATCCGTCAAAGTAATCCGCTTCCCCCTTTTATCAAGCCCGTTCGATGCTCACGTTAGAAGAAGCCGACTTGGCCAAGACGGCTATCGGCACAAGTTATGTGGCAATGATGACTACGTCCGATAACTCATATGGTTTTGTTGTCAATTCAGGCCAAGACCGCAACAACGATGGCGGCAAGAATGGTCAAAACCGTAAAAATAATGGCTAAAATCGCGGCAACAACAACAATGGCAGACGGAACAGTAGTAACGCCGACAGTGGGCCTCGGATACTGGGCCCCAGCCAGTCTGATCTCATCATTGAGCCCCTTGGCAGTGGGCCTGGACCAGCGGCCAGTGGCCTATCCAGCCTATTGCCCGCCCAGTTATTTCCTTGGAAATTGGTCCCCGGTCCAGCCCAATCACATGTCCTAATTTCTCGGGTCCTTACAATAACAATCAGCAGCGTTCGGGTCGGGTCAGCAGGCCGGTGTGCTTGGGCCTCGGCCCCGGCATGCCTTCAATGCTGCGGGCCCGAATCCGATCGCGACACCCACCGATATTGAGGCCGCTATACATACACTTGGATTAAATCCTCCAGACGCGAATTGGTACATGGACACCGACGCCACTTCTCACATGACGTCCGACCAAGGTACTCTCTCGTCTTATTTCAATTTGAGCAGTAATCGTGACATTATTCTTGGTAATGACAACTCAATTCCAATTCGTGGTTCCGATCATACAACTTTGTCTCCCCCACATCCCCCTCCTGTCTTGAAAAATACCCTTCATGCCCTTAACTTAATTAAAAATTTGGTGTCTGTCCGAAAATTCACCACTGATAATTGGATTTCTGTTAATTTTGATCCATTTGGATTTTCTGTGAAGGATTTGAAACTGGGGATACCTCTCATGAGATGCAATAGTAGGGGAGGTCTTTATCCAATCATAACCACCACCGCTTCCTCAAGTCAAGTCATGACGTCGACATTTGCAGCTCTAGCTCTTTCCTTGTGGCATGCACGTTTGGGTGATTCTGAGTCGTCAATTATTTCTTCTTTGCATAAAAATAATTTTATTTCTTATAAGGGTACGCGTAGTACTCCAATTTGTCATTCATGTCCATTAGGAAAACATGTTAGATTACCGTTTGTAGCCTCCACTTCTCGTACTTTGATGCCTTTTGACATTATTCATAGCGATTTATGGACATCTCCCGTTCTAAGTTCTGTGGGCCATCGTTATTATGTTCTATTTTTGGATGATTGTTCTAATTTTTTGTGGACCTTTCCGTTATGGAAAAAATCTCAAGTTTTTTTCACATTCTTAAAATTTAGAGCATTCATCCGTACCTAATTCGAATAGGAAGTCAAAAATATCCAATGTGATAATGACAAAGAATATGATAATGGGTTGTTTCGAAAATTTTGTGATACTAATGGCATAGTTTTTCATTTCTCTTGTCCTCATACGTCCTCACAGAATGGGAAAGCCAAACGAAAAAGTCATACCTTTAATAATATTGTCCGAACTTTATTAGCTCATGCTTTCGTACCCCTTTATTTTTGACATCATGCCCTACATATGACTACTTACCTCCTTAACATACTTCCTAACAAAAACCTACAACATAATTTCCCACTTACACTTCTTTACAATAAGAATCCTTCGTATTCTCATCTAAGGGTGTTTGGGTGTTTATGTTATCATTTTTTTCCGTCCACTACAATTAACAAACTTCAAGCACGTTCTACTCCTTGTGTGTTTTTGGGATACCCATCTAATCATTGTGGTTACAAGTGTTTTGATTTATCCTCTAATAAAATTATTTTTTTGTCGCCATGTGATTTTTGATGAAACTCAATTTCCATTTGCTAATGTATGTAGTTTCGTGCCTAGTCCGTATAATTTCTTGGATGACAGAGTCTCACCATATATTATGCACCATTTATCCGACTTGACCCGTGCCGAAAATCGGCCAGCAGGCCCACTGCCTGCTGGCCCACAAATTCCCTTCGCCACTGCCCCTGCTAGACCGTCTGTTGGGCCTGATTCGCGGCCTAGTACCATTCTCGGTACTGTTCCACCAATTCAACCCACGGTTGGCTCGCCTTCCTTTCCTGTTCCAGTTGTTGGGCCAACAGGCCCACTACCTGTTGGCCAGTCCGTCCCCAGTCCACACGTTTCGCCAAATTCGTCCAATTCTTCCTCGAGTCAAGGGTTTGTTACTCGCAGTCAAAAGAGTATTTTTTAACCAAAACGACATTTTAATCTCAATTTTAATGTCCTTAAATCCGCCCTTCCGAGTAACCATGTGTCTGCTTTAAATGACCCGAATTGGAAATTGACTATGACTGACGAATATAATGCTCTTATCGAAAATAAGACGTGGGAGTTGGTGCCCCGTCCTTCTGATGTTAATATTATTCAGTCTATGTGGATTTTTACTCTTAAAGAAAATTCTGATGGTTCTTTTGAGAGACATAAGGCTCGTCTTGTAGGGGATGGTAAAACTCAACAGGTTGGCGTGGATTGCGGTGAAACATTTAGTCCGGTGGTCAAACTAGCTACTATTCGTACTGTTCTCAGTTTGGCTCTCTCAAAGTCATGGCCCATTCATCAGTTGGATGTGAAAAATACCTTTTTACACGGTGATCTTAAGGAGACAGTTTATATGCATCAACCCTTGGGTTTTTGAGATCCCATTCATCCTCGTCATGTCTGTTTGCTGAAGAAGGCCTTGTATGAACTTAAGCAGGCCCCACGGGCTTGGTATAAAATGTTTGCATATTATGTGTCTTCTATTGGCTTTTCTCACAGCATATCTGATCATTCTCTCTTTATATATCGTTGTGGTACTTCTTTGGCATACATTTTGTTGTATGTCTATGATATTATATTGACTACTTCGTCTGATAATCTGCGCAAGTCTATCATGACACTTCTCAGTTCCGAATTTGCTTTGAAAGACTTGGGCCCCTTAAGTTATTTCTTGGGGATTGCTGTCACTCGTCATTCAGGTGGTATGTTTTTATCACAAAGGAAGTATGCCGCTAAGATCATTGAAAGAGCTGGTATGTCGTCTTGTAAATCCACTTCTACTCCAATTGATACTCAACCAAAGCTAAGTGCTACATCTGGCACTAAGTATGAGGATCCCACCCACTATCGCAGCCTTGCAGGTGCACTTCAGTATCTTACTTTCACGAGACCTGACATTACTTATGCCGTTCAGCATGTGTGTTTGTTTATGCATGATCTTCGGATTGAGCACATGAATGCGCTTAAACGCATTATACGTTATATCTAGGGAACATTTGACTATGGCTTGCATCTATATCCATCATCGGTCTCTACACTTGTCTCTTACACAAATGCTAATTGGGGTGGCTGTTCGGATACCCGACACTCCACGTCTGGTTATTGTATGTTTCTTGGTGATAACTTGGTCTCATGGTCTGTAAAACGATAGGCTACCTTATCACATTCCAGTGCAAAGGCCGAATATCGAAGGGTAGCCAATGTGGTCTCTGAATCATGTGGTTACGTAATCTTCTCTTAGAACTTCACTTTCCCATTTAAAAAGCTACCTTGGTCTAATGTGATAATGTTAGTGCAGTCTATCTTTTTGGTAATCCGGTTCAACATCAGCGCACTAAACATATCGAGATGGATATCCACTTTGTTCGCGAAAAGGTAGCTCGTGGACAAGTACGCGTTTTACATGTCCCTTCTCGGTACCAAATTACAGATATCTTTACTAAGGGTCTTCCCTCGGTTCTATTTGAGGATTTTAGGGACAGTTTTCGCGTACGACGATCGCCCGCTATGACTGCGGGGTGTGATAAAGTATATGGTGATATACACGATATACACAACATGTACACTGCCTTGTGTATACCGTGTATATCACGAAAACACAAGCATAATTGGACCATGATATATATGGTATATATATCAGTGTATATCACGGTTTGAGAGTTGTAATTAATTAACATTGTACACTTACCATAATTGTAGAATTCTTGTAATATAATAGGGTTTTGTGATTAGAATAGGAATATGATTTTCATATTATAGAGATTATAAATTGTATATATACTTATTCATTAATAAAAATAATTAAGGGATTATTTATTTAAGTATCGAATAGTGAGGGTAACATTTCTCCAAATAAGTTGTTCATAGTGGATAAGGTACCAAATGAAGTCTTGTCTTCCACTTAAAGCCACAAAGACAATGTAATTCTAACGGTGTGTTTGGTATAATATAAACGAGAATGTGTTCCTGAAAAATATTTTTTTTTTGTTACTTATTATCTGATATTTGGTAAGCAGGAACATTTAAAGCTACAAACAAACACATGCAATTCTAAGGGTGTGTTTGGTATAAAGGAGAATATTTTCTTCATAAATAAATTAAAATTTTTACTTATTTTTTATATTTGATAAATAAATAAAAAATATTATATCAAGAATATTTATATATAATTTAGACAAATATTATGGGGTGGAGGTGGAATGATGGCAGATGGAGGGGGAATGATGCGGGTTGAGGGGCAATGGTGCCGGTGGAGGGGCATGGGGTTGATCTGGGAGGTGGGAGAAGGGTCAAGGGTTGCAAGGAAGGGGGGGGGGGGAGTGTTTGGGATGTGGGAAGATCAGTATGTAATCACTTGTGTTTTTTCTATTTTTAGTAGAGACGTCATTTTTCTGATTTTTTTAAAAATTATTTTTTTAGAGAAAATATTTTTTTGATTGACCAATCGAACATAAAAAAAATTAATAAATATTTTCCATGAATAACTACCAAACATGAAAAAATTAAAAAATATATATTTCCTACCAAACACACCCTAAATGTAGCGGTTATGATGTTGTTGCCCCCACACAACTAATCTCCGCTCAAACTCAACTCAAAATTGCAAACCCCACTAAGCTAATTAAAAATGGTATCAGAGAATTAGATACATAAAAATTCAAAAAATACACTATCCAATCTGGTCCCTCTCTCTTCGTCGCCGACATCGCAACGGTTCGCCGGCGCCGGTAACTTCTACAAATATCTCACAATCACTCCGTTAACCTACATCCCGTTTATTAACGGAGTAACTATTAATTGTGTGTACAGATTTTTGTTTAGTCATATAGGTTCTTATTAACAGTAGGTATTAACGGTTTCTAAGTTATACTTTGATTCTCATCATTTGTTCGTTCTTTTACCAGTTCCACATGATACTTACAGAATGGAGGAAGTGAATTGGTTTTGGTTTTAACTTTTAATTCCATTTCTTAGCTTGCCTGAAATCGCGAATTTCAATCTCTGCAGAAAGTTTGAGTATATTAAATGAGTGGTGAAATGCGAGGTGATTTGCGTGTTTGAATTAGTAAATGCTTGCTTGATTGATTGCTATAAAAATTATTTTGCTTGATTGTAATTCTGGACTAAGTTGTTGCATAGTGTTATCTTTGTAGTGTTATTAGCTCAATCAAAACGGATATTATTGGATGTTTGATTTCCTGTGTTTAGTTTCTTTTGTCAATATGTATTGATATCTGTTCTTCTGACCCGAGGGTCTACCGGAAACAACCTCTCTACAGAAAGGTAGGGGTATGGTCTGCGTATATCCTATCCTCCCCAAACCTCACTTGGTGGGACCAGACTGGGTTTGTTGTTGTTGTTGTTGTTGTTGTATTGATATCTGTTGCTGCACTTGTTTTATACATTACTCTTTTGTTATCTCTTTTTCTTTTCCTACTTTCCTGTGTCCGTTGCATCTCTTTTGAGTCGAGGGTCTATCGGAAACAATCTCTCTACCTCCACAGAGTAGGGATAAGGTCTTACATACTACCCTCCCAGACCCAGGGATTACATTGGGTATGTTGTTGTTGTTGCATTCATTGTTTGTTGTGTAGCTTTCTTCTTTAATTTTAGGGCTCAATGTTGTTCCTTTTCCTTTGGGGCTGATAAGCTAATAAGGAGACTTGCATAATCCTCGAATGGATTAATATGCAGATTTATGCTTGTTAATGATGAAGTAGAAGTAAAAAGCAATTTTCTTGAATATTAGTATTGGAATGGATTGGGCCCAAAAATAGAGCGGACTAGACATAGAGGATACTATAACCAACCCAAATAGTTTGTGATTGAGGCATTGTTAATGTTGTTGTTGTTGTTGTTAGCCCATTGATCTGGCACAGAAAGGCCCAAAAGTAATGGCACTTGGCACTTCCTGTATTCCTTTTTATTGTAATATTAAATTTAAACTGATTTTTCCTCATAAAATTCATTTCCCTATGTGTTGAACTCTTTATGCTATAAATGTGAGAGCTTGCTTAACGAGCACTGGCTTTTTTTCTATCACAGGGGTTCAACATGATTGGATCTTTTCTCACCAGAGGGCTTGTGTGAGTTTGAAAATGCTCCATTATAAATGTTTAAACACTAGTAGTCCTAGTTTTTCTATTGCTGAGCATCCCTAATCATGATCTTTCCTTTTTCTCGCGCAGGATGGTTTTCGGTTATGCTTATCCTGCTTATGAGTGCTTTAAGACTGTAGAAATTAATAAACCTGATATTCAGGAACTTCGCTTTTGGTGCCAGTATTGGTATATTGTAGCATTTGCTCTTTCGATCTCTAAAGTATCTTCTCGTGAATCTTGGCTGTAACTTCCTTATTCCTCCTAATTTATCAGGATCTTAGTTGCTCTATTGACAGTTTGTGAAAGGTTTGGTGATGCTTTTGTTTCATGGTAATCATACGAAAATTTTGGTTCTTCATATAAACTATTGTTAAATCCATCTAGTGTTGACACTTTTGTTTTATTTTGAAGGGTTCCAATGTACAGTGAAGCTAAGTTGACATTCATCATATATTTGTGGTGCCCCAAAACTAAGGTATTCCACATAATTTCCCCTCCTGTTTGATAGAAGTTTTAATCTTTGATTAGTTATGGTGGCATCTTTCTCTAATTGTTTCGTTTTCTCATAAAATTACTGCAGGGAACAACATATGTCTATGATTCTTTTTTTAAACCAGTAGTGTTAAAGCATGAACCTGAGATTGATCGTAATTTGTTGGAGTTGAGGACAAGGGCAGGAGATATGGCAGTTCTGTATTGGCAGAATGCTGCTAGCTATGTGCAGACGAGGATTTTTGATATATTGCAATTTATTGCTTCTCAGTCAACTCCTCGTCCAACCCAGGTTTTCATCAATGTGTTTCGGAGTTAATCTAGCTATCTCAATCATGTTGTCTTTGAGTCATGCTATTTACCAGAATTGTGTTAGTTGCTTGACATCTGAAATCTTAATTTCATTAGGAGCACAAATTTGCTTCTCCAGTTATACAAATGTGAAATGACTTTGTAATTTATCATATCATATGGTTTTAGTAGTGCGAGAAATTATAGAAGAAATATTATATTAGTGAATTGTTGTATCTACATGATTACATTGAACCCTATTTATAGACACTACATTACAATCATTTTCCTAGTATGATACTATATATGAAATCATATTCTTATTCTAACACTCCCCCTCAAACTGATGCATACAAGTCATATGTACCGAGCTTGTTATAAATGTAATTAATACGAGGACCAGTGAGAGACTTGGTGAAAATATATGCAAGCTGATCGTTTGACTTCACAAATTTTGTAACAATATCTCCGAAGATAATCTTTTCTCTGACAAAGTGACAGTCAATCTCAATGTGCTTAGTCCTTTCATGAAATACTGGATTTGATGCGATATAAAGGGCCCCTTTGTTATCACAAACAAGTTTCATTTAACTAATTTCTTCAAATTTTAGTTCTCTGAGCAACTGCTTAATCCAAACTAGCTCACAAGTTGCTACAGCCATAGCCCGATATTCTGATTCAGCACTAGATCGAGCAACGACACTCTGTTTCTTACTCTTCCAGGACACTAAATTACCTCATATTAACACATAATATCCGGATGTAGAACGTCTATCAGAGGGTGATCCTGCATAATCAGCGTTTGTATATCCAACGATTTGCTCATGGCCTCGATCTTCGAAAAGCAGTTTCTTACCTGGAGCTGACTTAATATATCGCAGAATGCGGACAACTGCATCCCAATGACTATCACAGGGAGAATTCATAAACTGACTTACAACACTAACATGAAACGAAATGTCAGGTCTAGTCACTGTGAGATAATTCAACTTACCAATCAGCCGCCTATATCTTCCGGGATCACTGAGTGACTCCCCCTGACCTGACATGAGTTTAGCATTCGGATCCATAGGAGTGTCAATGGGTCTACATCGCATCATTCCCGTCTCCTCAAGAATGTCTAAGGAATACTTGCATTGCGAAATAACAATACCTGATGTGGATTGGGCAACCTCAATACCTAGAAAATATTTCAGTCTGCTGAGATTTTTAGTCTGAAAATGCTGAAAGAGATCTTGCTTTAAATTAGTGATACTCTCTTGATCATTGCCAGTTATAACGATATCGTCAACATAAACCACCAAATAAATACTCAAATATGGAGCAGAATGTTGATAAAACACAGAATGATCTGCTTTACTGCGAGTCATGCCAAACTCTTGAATTATTGTGCTGAATTTACCAAACCAGGCTCAAGGAGATTGTTTCAGACCATAAAGTGACCGACGCAATCGACATACCAAATTAGACTCTTCTTGAGCAACAAAACCAGGTGGTTGCTCCATATAAACTTCCTCCTCAAGATCACCATGGAGAAAAACATTCTTAATGTACAACTGATAAAGAGGTCAATGGTGGACAACAACTATGGATAGAAAAAGACGAACATATGCTATTTTAGCCACGGGAGAGAAAATATCACTGTAATCAAGCCCAAATATCTGTGTATACTCTTTCGCAATAAGGCGAGCCTTAAGCCGATCAACTTGACCGTCCGGACCAACTTTGACTGCCAACAGCAACCAACAATAGATTTACCTGAAGGAAGAGAAATAAGCTCCCAAGTACCACTCGTGTATAAAGCATACATCTCTCCAATCATAGCCTGTCGCCATTCGGGATGAGAAATGACTTCACCTGTAGACTTAAGAATGGGGACAAAGGACAATAATGATACAAAGGCATAATGGGATGATGATAGAAGATGATAACTTAAAAAAATATATTGTGGGTTAGTATTACGAGTGAACCATTTACCTTTCCGAAGTGCAATCGGCTAATCAGAAGAGACAAGTCCACGGTAGGCGTAGGGTCCGACGCAGGACATGAATCATCTGGACCTAATGTTGGGTCTGATGCTGGACGCGGTCGACGATGATATGTTAGAAGTGGTGGCACTGTGACTGGAGATGTAGAAGTAACTGTAGATTCCTCAAAGGTTGGTGTAGGTAAAACCTGAGGTATAGGTAAGACCTCGTAGATATCAGGATGATCAGAAAAAGACCTAAAGTAAGGTTGAGACTAAAAAAATGTGACATCGGCAGACGTAAGATATTGACGGAGATCAGGTGAGAAGCAATGATACCCCTTTTGAACTCGAAAATAATCAAGAAAGACACATTTAATTGAGCGATGTGCTAATTTATCTATCGTTGGAGCTAGGTTATGCACAAAACATGTGCTCTCAAAAACACGAGGAGGAAAAGAGTATTGAGATGACTGAAGATATACTATGGAATATGGAATTTGATTTTGAATAGAAGGGGGCATTCGATTAATTAAATGACAAGCCGTGAGGACTGCATCGCCCAAAAAACGCAGCGGAACATGGGATTCAATGAGGAGTGCGAGCAGTCTCAATGAGATGCATATTCTTCCTTTCTGCTACCCCGTTCTGTCGAGGGGTGTAAGGACAAGATGTTTGATGAATAATTCTTTGGTGAGTCATAAACTGCTGAAACTGAGAGGATTTGTATTCTAAGGCATTATCACTATGAAAAGTACGAATAGAAGAACCAAATTAATTTTGTATTTCAACACAAAAACTCTTGAATATAGAGAATAACTCAAAACGATTTTTCATTAAGAAGTGTATCTGGAAAAATCATAAATGAAACTAACAAAATAACGAAATACTAAAAACTGACTCTACTAGGACTCCAATTATCAGAATGAACTATTGAAAAAATAGACTATGCACGACTCTCAGCACTACGTGGGAAGGTAGTGTGAGTGTGTTTCCCAAGTTGACACGACTCACAATCTAATTTGGATAGACTAGACAGACTAGGCACCATCTTCTGTAGCTTGAACAGACTCGGATGTTCCAATCGTTTATGGATTAAGTCTGGAGAATCTGTAACCAGGCCTGCTATGGAGGATTTAGGAGGAGAGCTAAGGTAGTAGAGGCCTTGTGGTTCATATCCTACGTCAATCGGCTGTCCCGTACTGCGGTCCTGTATAATAAAAGAATCATTAAAAAATAGCACACAATTTAAGACACGAGTCAAACGACTAACCGATGCAAGATTAACAAAACAACCAGGGACATAGAGAGCAAAATTTAGAGTGACAGAGGATATGTGTTTAGCTTGTCCAACTCCTTTTGCTTTTGTTTGGATCCCATTGGCTAAAGGAATAGCGGGAAGAGACGGTGAATAATTAATATCTGACAAAAGTGATTTATCATCAGAAATATGATCAGAAGTGTCAGAGTCTACAACCCACGATCCAACAGTATTAGATTGTGTGACTGAGGCTACTTGTGGAGATGTCTGCTTACGTGCTCGATACTGAAGGTACTCATTATATTCTTCTTCGGATAAATACATTCGTTGATTACATGTAGTGGCAGTCTGAGCAACATGAGCATTTTCAGGTGGTCGACCATGCAGAGAATAACATACCTCACGAGTGTGTCCAAACCTATTACAATAACTACACTTAGGCCGAGATCTGCATACTTCACGAGTGTATCCAAGCCTATGACAATAACTACACTTAGATCTAGATCTTCCAAAACGACCTCTTCGTCGATTCTTTGTAGATTGAGATGTTCGAGTTTCTGATCTCCTTGTCAAGGGTTCTAAAGTAATCATAGGATTTGAATTTCTAATTTCCGTGATTTTGGAGCTAAAAATATCATATCCGAGTGACATAACTCAAAACTTCAAGAAAGACTAACCAAAAATGGACAAAATTTAGCTGATGATGCTAAGAAAACAGAGATCCAGACTCTGCCGGCAAACGATCGCCGGAAAATAAAAGTGATCGGATTTTGAAGAAATTTATATGATTCTGGTCGGATTATCTGGGCAATCTGATTGGGAAAGGATTTTTCTCAAAAAAGTGGCCGGAACAAGGCATATCTGCCGGAGAGTAAATTTGATGGCGGCTGATTAGGGTTCCGGCGGTCAAGAATACAAAGATAATTGTATGGGTGAGCTCAGACTGAAGAGGCGAGTCTTCCGGAAAAATGATCGGAAACAGCCGCACGAGCCGGTGCGTGGGACAAATTCGCTGCCGGAGTCGGACTTCTGAGTGGAGAGCGTGTGGGTGGCTGATTCTCGGCGCGACTGACTGGGCTTTTATCACTGGCGAGTGGGGGACCTTGTGGTGGTGTTAGTTTTGGCACAACACCACCGAAGAAGGAAGATGACTGGGACAGCTAGTAACCACCGGAAAATTATGTACGATGTTTTTTTTTTCCGGAACTTTGCTGGAATATTGAACAACAGATATTTCCTCACTAATACTCTGATACCATGTGAGAAATTATGGAAGAAATATTATATTATTAAATTGTTGTATTTACATGATTACACTGAGCTCTATTTATAGACACTACATTACAATCTTTTTCTAGGAGGATACTATGTATGAAATCATATTCATATTCTAACAAGTAACTTCACATCTAAGGTCTTATTTTTCTAAATAGCACTTGTTGTGTTGGTCATACATACGAGTTGCTCCATCTTTTGGGGCTTTGCAGAGTATAATGGGTTTGTGGTTCTTACGAGATTCTGTCTAATGAGTGCTGTTACGGACTAATTCATACTTAGAGATGGGAATGAGAGAATTAGAATTTCAGCAGAAATTTGTTTGTCTATGTTTATTGCATGCCTTTTGTTGCCTATCTATGATGACCCTCCCACCTACAATCTTCTCCCGACAACTGTGTTACTGCAATTTAACTCCTGTGTTTTAGAGGGTGAATTATGAGCCTTTTTCTTGATATTGCAGCCACAGAGACAGAACAGTAGAGGTCACAAACATGCAGTAACACCACCAAAACGTAGATCAGCTGCCCCAGCAACAAAGGTACAGACTGAAGAACAAGCATCTCCTGCATCTACTGAATCTTCAAGTGAAAAAGAAGCAGATGAAACAGAAATGGTGGAGCCCTCACAACCACGTCCAGTGGCTTCCCCTTCTGCTACTGCTGCTTCGTCCTTAAATGAACAAAAAACAACTCCAACTGAAGCCCTTGCACAAATCACCAAAGCTTCGAGTTCAAGCAAAACTCAAATGATGCAGATTGATCGAGTACCTTCCTCGGACAATCAAAGTGCAAAACCTCCTGTTGATACAATCATGGAGGAAGCAGTTAGAGTAACACGTGCCAGATCAAGGAGGACACGGCCTGCACCCAATCCTTGACTTAGCTTGTGGCATCCGGTCCTTACACATGTTAGTTTGAAGGATCTGTTTAGATGGTGGGTAAAAGGATGCATTTTAGAATGTTGAGTTCAATGTACATGTCACGTCTTCTTTCATTCATTACTGAAGTTGTCCATGATTTTTTAGCATGTATTGAGAAATGAGGGGGTTGAGTGAGGAGGGCCAATGAACACAATTAGCTTTCATGATGAACTATCGAGAATCCAAATTTAAGTACTTGTGTGAGGAGGTGCTTAGTTATTTGAGATTTTAATTCATAGTTCATTTTGTGGGGGAACTACCAGCTAGCTGTTCGCGTGACAATGATCATGAACAAACGAAACTTTGAGCTTCTTATAGAGTTTTTGTTAAAGCAGATAGACATACCGCGCTGTCCTTGGGATGGACTTTTAAAGATTTTACTGAAGTAAAACTCAGTTCTGAATTCTCAATGCTCAACTATTCTGTCACTCTTGCTAAGTCTAGATCTCTAGGCTTTTGCTGTACATACAAGTTGGGTTTTCCTTGCTTCACTGTGGAGCCACCCATACTCATGAGCCAGACCAGAGAGAATTGCAACACGCGTAATGTATTGGAGCACATAGAAAGGTGGGATGGAGATTTATATCACAAAGTAGCACTAGTAAAATGGTAGCAACTTACGAAAAAACACGTCCCCCAAAGATTTTCATTTTCTATACTATACCCCTTGATGCTACAGAGCTATATATATATACAATGATACAAACATAGACAAGATTACACGAGTGACCATGGTCTAGCAAGCATATGTAGACAGTAAAATATTAGTAAATGTAAAGTCCTAATATTTATACATCTCTTAAAGTTCTTATAGTATACTACTTATATATAGAGAGTACATAGAGTTGGAGCACGAAACTGCCTTCTTTAATTTGTGGATGGATGGTTCATGATGAGTTGAACATTCAGGGGCACTTGCGCCTGCCACCATGTGTGGTCATGGTATAGTAACAAGGGCAAAGCTCTTGGTTCCCAGAAGTACCCGGTGGCACACAGTTACAACGAGCGCAGCAAGTCCCACATGCTCTGTTGCACATTTTCTGCCTCGACGCCAGACGACATCTTGCCTCACATGCTGCTCCACAATCTGCAAATTGTAAGATCTCGGAGTCGGACGAATTCAAGATTTTAAGTGAATGAAACCGGCTTCAATGCACTTATTATTTGCTGTGACCAAGTTCCAAGTTCGTAGAAAGTAGTATATGTTCTTGAAAAGTGAAAGATAGAATAATTTCGGCGGATATGTTGTCACAATAGACTATAGACGCCTTGCGGAGTGGACACCGGAGCTCTAAAAGAAGATTTCGGAGCCAACGGATCTCAAGCAACTACATTAGCAACACCGCGATATTCTCGCTTCAAAGACTCGAACGGGATAGTGTGGCCTCCTCTTGGCGCGGACCATGAGATAAGATTATCCCCAAGAAATACACGGTACTCGAGGTGGAGCGACGTGTGTACGGGCATCCCGCCCAATCTGCATCCGTGTAGGCAAGTAACTTGGTTGGGGGAGAGGGGGTATAAGTGTAATCCAAAGTCTAGTGTGCCCTTAACGTATCCGATAATACGTTTGAGGGCGGCAAAATGGGACTCTCGGGGGTCGTGCATGAACGGACACACCTGCTTTGAACGGCATATGTAATATCGTGCCTAGTGAATGTAAGATGCGAAGAGCACCTGCTAGACTCCGATATAGAGTGGGATCGAAATCGGCGCACCGTCATTGGCACTAAGCTTGGATTTGGAGTCCACCGGAGTTGGCATAATTTTACAATTTGCCATCTTGGCCCGTACACTATCTCTTCGCATACTTACGCCGACATAAGAACATAGTGGTGCAGACTGGATTACCGATATACCCAAAAAATAACTTAGCTTGCCCAAGTCAGTCATAGCAAATTCAGTTTTGAGTAGAGCAATGATTTCATTCTTCAAACCGTCAGATGAGGCAGTAAGAACAATGTCATCGACATATAATAGCAAATATGCAGTGCTGCTACCTCGGTGAAAAGTGAAGAGAGAGTTATCACACCTGCTACATACAAAACCAATCTGCAAAAGATACCGGCAAAACGATCATACCAAGCGCGGGGTGCTGTTTCGGTCCATACAATGACTTTCCGAGACGACACACAAATCGCGGAGTCGCGGATGAACAAAGCCGGAGGGTCGACGCATGTACACAGTCTCTTTCAAATCCCCATGAAGGAATGCATTCTTGACATCAAGCTGATGAATTGGCCAATGCATGCCCATAGCAATACTGAGAACAGTCCGAATAGTGGCCGGTTTAACAACCGGACTGAATGTCTCACCACAATCAATACCCTCCTGCTGATTAGTGCCATTGGCGACTAGTCTTGCCTTATACCTCTCTAAGTCACCACTGTCTCTGAACTTGTGCCGAAATAGCCACATACACCGGATAATATTCACACCTTCGGGTCTAGGTACCAAATCCCAAGTGTTCTGCTTGGTTAAAGCGTTAAATTCCTCGCACATGGCCGCATTCCAATTTGGGTCCGCTTTGCTAGTTTTGGATTTTGTGGAATGGGTGATAAGGTTTGTGTGGAGAGATTGAAGTGAACCTTGGGTTTGAAGATCCCGTGTTGTGCACGAGTCTCCATACGATGAGACGGCAGTGGCGGTGGATCGGGGCTGGGAGGTTGCTGGTCCATCGGTTCGGGACCGGGGGCGCGGTCACCGGACCGGTTTCGGTGACTCGACCGGGGGTTGTAGGGGTGAGCGAGGAGAGCTGTTGGGGTGGTGCCGGACAGGTGGCGAGACCGTCGGAACAAGGGTTGTTGTTGATATAGATTTTGGATGATCGGGGACGTAGACTTGGTTCATCGAGAAAGATGTAATCGGTGGTTTGAAATTTCCGGAGATTTGAAAAAGGAAAGGTTGTCTCATCAAAGGTGACGTGACGGGAGACGATGATTTTGCAAGTAGCAATGTCATAGCACAAGTAGCCCCGATGATTAGGAGATAGACCAAGGAAGACACATGGCGAGTGCGAGGTGCAAGTTTGTGAGGTGCGGTGGAGGCCATGTTGGGGTAGCATAAGCATCCAAAAATACGTAGGTGATCATATGATGGTAGCCTACGGTATAAGATTTCGGTAGGGGTCTTGTTTTGGAGTGTGCTAGTTGGTAAAATATTAAGAAGGGATTCTACCATTTTGACAAAGATAGACCCAAAAAGGCGGTGGTAGGCGAGCATGCATGAAACAAAGTGTGCGAACCATGTTATTGATGGTACGTATAATTCTTTCACCTTCTTTCCGTTTTGGGAAGAAGTATAGGGACAAGAAAAACGGAAAACCATACCTTGTTTAGAACGAAATTGTGAAATGTCGAGTTATTAAATTCACGTCCATTATCACATTGGAATGATTTGATAGATTTTTCAAATTGTGTTTTAATGAAGTTGTGAAACTCGAGGAATTTTGTAAAAACTTCAGATTTGAATTTCGGTGGGTAAATCCGGACAAAATGTGAAAAATCATCCAAGAATACTAGATAGAATTTATGACCCAAAGAGCTAACAATCGGAGATGTCCACAAATCAAGCACATGAACAATATCAAAGGGAGAAAAAGTAACACTTTGTTTGATGACATAAATGGAAGACGAGTATGTTTGCCTAGTGGACAAGAAAAACAAGTGTTGGGCAATTTTTCCATTATTACATTTAATACGCTTAGAAGTCCTAAGAAAAGTAAAAACGGGTCTCCGGGGTGTCCGAGTCTGTTGTGCCAAGTGGAGGGAGAGATTGCCGCAAGGGATAGAGGTGCTTGCGGCCCGACAGGCGGAAGATTGAGTGAATGGGTAGAGGTCTCCCACACTATTGTGGCGTGTAAGAATTTTCCCCGTATTGAGTTCTTTCACGAGAAAAACCAAAAGGGTCAAATTCGACAGACACGAATTATTGCTAGTGAATTTTCTAACGAGAGATTAAGTTTTTAATGATGTTAGGTGTGTATAGGACGTGGTTTAGGGAGAAAGGCGGGTGTGTATGTTTGGTGTGTGTGTTACCGTAACCTTCAATTGGAATGCGATGACCATTGCCGACGGTAATAAATTGAGGACACTTTAACCGACGTAGTTGAGATAGGTTACCCGATGACCGGGTGAGGTGAGATGTGGCTCCGGTGTCCATGTACCAATTGTCGTCGGGGCATTGAAGGTTCACGGTGGTGTAGGCCTGGCCCAAATCGGTCGGGGACAGCCGCTGGCTGCCTTCTTCTGCGCTGCAGCGGCCGCTTCTTGCGATTCTTCTTTCTTGCCGCCGCCGCTTCCGCCGCCGCCTTTGCCGATTCTTTGGTGCTTCTTTGCTTTGCTTCTGCCGCAGCAGTGCAGATTTGCGGCGCTTTGCTTGGTGCCGGTCTTCTTCTTCTGCGTCTTTGCGCAGCTTTGCTTCTTGCGCCGCTTGCTTCGCCGCCTTCTTCTTCAGTGGGACCGCAACCGGTGGTCTTCTTCTTCTGCTTTGGACATCTTTGTGATGGTAGTTGCTTTTTGGCCGCAGGTGTTGCCATACCGTCAACGGCTAACGCCCGTTGATTATGTTCCTCTTGTTTAGCACGTCTAGTTTCTTCCAACAATAGTTGTGAACGTGCCTTGTTGAAACTTGGGAGAGGGTCGGCTTGTTGAATCATTGTTGCGAGTGTGTCATATTCACCTTTCGGTAAACCCGCAACAAGTTGAAGCACCATCTTGGTTTCTCGAAACAAGTCCCGACGTTGGATAGTTGATCGGTTATGAGTTTCGCTTGCTTACAATATTCGGACATGTTGTTAAAATTCTCGAGGCGGGTATTGTTGAATTGCTCTTCCAAATACACAGGCCCGAGTATTTTTATTGTCCCGAAAGATTTCTTCTAGCCGGACCCAAAGTTCACGTGCCGTAGCACTGTTTTCATGATAGTGCATAACAGATCTTTGGAGATGGTGCCGTAGATCCATTGTTTGACGATGGCGTCAAGACGACGCCAGATTGAGTCTGTAACATCGGTGGGACGAGGAATAGATTCGTCAATGTGATCGAGCACGTTGTATGCACATGCATGAATGTAGAATAGTTTCATCCACATGGAATATTGATAGTCTTCTTGGTCAAGAATTATAGGGATAAAATTCTTGATGTTGTTAACGGCGAATGCCGATGAAAAGAAGATACGAAACGTTGAGAGGGGTTTTCAAGTGTGCCGATGAAACGAAATTTGTGAGGGAAGACATGGTTGCCGCCCGTCGAGGGAAGGGAATTTTCTCGGTTTGGCCGAAATATGGAGGAAGAAACCGATTTTTTTTTTTTTTTTTTTTTTTGAAATCGAAAAAAAAATCTGATTTCGGCCGGGAATGAGGATTTAGGTTTTAGGCTCTTGATACCATGAAAGATAGAATAATTTCCCTTGGGGATTCCTTTCATTATTCACAATATATATAGCTGTACAAAGGTTGATTCCTACTATGGTACGTATCCTAACTTACCTTACAAAGGTTGATTCCTAATACAATTAGAATCCTAAGTTACCTTAAATATACATCTATCATAATTACAAAATATACAGAGAATATTCGGAGAATATTCGCTAATAAAAAGAATTTCAAACGATTGCCTAATTTCTTAGACCATAGTAAGATGTAATTTTTCATTATAGCAAGTTTCGTATTAAACTTTTATAACCACATGAATGTTATGACATGTTAAGACCGCATGATTCAAAAGTTATGTAGCTACACAAATGCTATAACATGTTTTAAACCTTAAATTTCAAAAGTCTTCATTCTTTTCTTAAAATTTGTCTGATAAACTAAAATAGAGGGAGTAACTTTTTAGCAAGTCTAGTAAATTAACACAAATAGAATAACCACCTACTATAGACAAATAAATTAGATTGAACGCAAAAATATTTAAAAGGTAAATTTATATAATTAACTTAAATCCGATCTATATGTAAATATTGCTGAATGGAAGGCAGTAGATATAGCATCCTGCTAAGTTTAACATGCATCTGACTCTGCTGGGAGTAATTAGTCATACGAATAGTAATTTTTAATAAGATAAGTTATCTGCTATAATATAAGTATAGATGACCCGATGATATACAAAAATCCTTGTATTGACGGTACATACAACTCAACAAGTACTTAATTAATTCTCATTTGAAACAGTATGAAAATTGATCAAAGGACTTTCTAGCAGACGTTCAATTTACAAGTACATTTATATTTTCATGCTGATACAATTTAAAGTTGATGTAACATATAATATAGTACTTCATTTAGGAAAGGAGGAGGAAATTAGAAGGAAAGAAATAGTAACTGGCCGGTATGAATACCTAAATTAGCGGTATAAGAACTATCTGTTGCATCCGTGTTCACCTGAATGGATGATCAAATTCCATGAACAAGTTAATGTTAGTAACCATATCAAATATATGTCTTCTTTAAAGCATTTAATTTAAAAGAAAAGAATACTCAAACGTCGTATAAAAAATAAATACAACCATTAAAAACAGAAATAACAGTGAACTATCGCTAAATAACATAAATCCGTCGCTAACTCGTTGTTTCCCTAAACAACAAAAATTTGTTGCTAATTTTATTTGACGATAAATTAGCAATGTATCATCAAAAATTTCCTTAGACACGAGCTATTTTCCGATAAATTTCATAAATTATTAATATCTTTTAGTGAAGGCTCAAAATTAAAGAATATATACCACTTGGTTGTCAGCTTCAACAAGATCAACAACAAGTAGAGAAATCAAAAGCATAGCAACAAGAAATAGTTTGGAGATGGCCATGGCTGATAGCTATCCAAGTTTTTTGCTTCCTCAACTAATTTTCGCACTATAGTTTTAAACTTATATAAAAACCATTCATATGACATATATATAGATTCAAAATTGAGAAAAAAGTAAGCCACGGCTGTAAACAGCTAGAAAAATTATATTTACTTATTCATTTATTTGACGTGGCAATAATATAAATAGTGGCATTAGCGGAGATAGGGAAAGGATATGTATTTCCCTTCCTCTTATAAGAAAAGTACTTATTCTTCAAGTAATTCCTTGCATTTATATCAGAAGGTCCTAATCCTGAAATCTTCTATCTTTAATTATTAATAAGAGGTCATGAATTTAAATCATGAAAATAGATACATATATTTGTCAGAGAGTGATTTATCTTAATTTTAAATTAATCAGATCCGTAAATTTCAAACACTAGATGATTAAATTAATCAACAAGTAATATTAAGATCAACTTTATCATGACTAGATGAACGTTTACACAACTTTATCCTTTTAAGAAATTAATAATCTGTTAATAGATACAATGCTAAAAATTAAATTTAAAGGTTAATTCTATAGAATTTAATTTTTTAGAATTCAGTTACATCAACAAACAAATGGGGGCAAAAGACAAAAGCCGCAGTAACAACTAACAAGTACGTATGAAGTTTATCCAACGTTCGTGTATTTTAAGGATGCCAGCACAAATTAGATTTTTTTTTTTTTTTTCATTTTCTCTTAGTTTCATAACCCAGTAACTTTAATTAGCTTTTCCTGTCGTCCTTTTTTGTTGGTAAACACTTACCAACACCACGTATTTATACTAAACTAAAGTAATTTTTCATGATTAAATAATTTAATACAATGAATTCATTAACTATGACTAAATGATAATGGTATATATTCATATGTCATATATTGAAACATATATCATATATTTTTTAATTTGAGTAAACACCAAATATGGATAAAAAATTATTATAGAAAGAATAAGAACAAATTTCCCGTGAAATCTTGATTTAGGTAAGAGCTTCGTCGTCCCAACTCCCAACAAATTAAAGATCGACCACAAAGAACACAATATGGGAACTTGAACTTTAGATGCAAAACATTATCATCTCATTTGTCTTATAGTTTCGATCGACTCCCACTCTGTATTGGGCTACAAGAATCCAAAATGCTTTTATTATAATACGACATTATTTGTTTTTGGACCAAATTCATGCAATTTTCTTCAAAAGAAAAAAATTTTGCAACATTAAAATTAGTATTCAAGTAGCTTTATTTTCTATTCTATTTCTCACGTGGGACTTTGTTCACATCAATAATATCTCCCTTATATTAAGTTTCACATGATTCATTAAAATTTATGAGCTAATTTAAAAATTAATCGTGTGTAACTCATATCATCAATATTTATGGCCCCAATACCACAAGCTTCCTCTTTGTATGTGCGTCTCCAAGGATAAAAGTATTACCGGTCCATAAAAGGCAAAGAGAATAATTCGATCATGTGCCATCACTCAGCCATGCATCTTCATACTCGTTCTGTCAAAACATTGACTTTTATATCGGTTGTTGGCTTTTATACCTTTTAAGTTTGTCAAATGTGAGTTTGGTCTCCGTTAAATATTGAAGAAATTTTAATTTAACGAGAACTGTGTGAATATCTTATTTTTAAGAAGGAACTCATATTTGAGGTGTAGTTTTTGCCGTTTCTTCTACTTTTGATCTATTTTGTAAAGTCTAATGTAACTTTAATTTTTGAGGTGCAACTTCTATAATTTTTTGTTGTCGTTTCTAAAATTTTATAGCATTCATGATGTTTAATATTAAATCTTTTTTTCATGATTTCTCTCAAATTTAATAGATAAAGTTCATTAAAATATTTAATAGAAATCAAAAGTGCTCATTTTAACAAACATATAAATCCAAAACTGCACAAGAATATATTTAAAAGACTGTTTTGATCATATATCCAAAAATAAGGGACCGCTATTATCATTCCTTTCCACTCTATTGTATTGTGAGACCAAATAAGTCTAATGAAAATGACCGGACATTAATCGGATATACTCCATGCAAATAAATGTACTGGTTCAACAATATATACATATTGATACATTTGGGTCTAAAGACTGTTAAGTTATAAAGTAATCATACCATATTTCATATTGTTACACTCGCTCGACACAGGTACGTACGTCAAGCTAAGTTGAAGAATCCACCTAAAATTGCACTCCGCACGAGCCCGACCGATGCGAGCGCGACTGTCATTCTTAAGGAGCGTCGTTCGGGCAGATAGGAGGCCGTGAAGACCCGTGCGTTTACCGAAAACGAGAGTCCAAACCGCTAGACACGGCCCACGCCATCGCATGGCGAAGCGAGGAAGACGTGGGACGCGAGAGCAGCTTCTGGTTCAGCCCGCGCACGGAATGAGAGGGCCGAAAGGCAACTGGTTGTACACTTCTTTGATGCAAGTCAAGCTTTTCATCTTTCTCCTTCAAGTTATCTTCTGCTTGCAAAGCTTGGTCGAACAATTATGAATGTGCTTCTTTGGCCTTTTTTCAATAGACTGAATAAATATTTTGCAAGTTTATCTATGTCCAAATCTTTGAGTTGTCAATATAAATAACAATATAATCATCAGATCTTGATCTATAGATAATAAGAATTTTGCAATGGGTCATAATTTATCTTTCTAGTCTTCTCTTTATATTCTCCTTATAACCATTCTCTTTTTTTCAGGTTTCGTAACAAGATATATTTTTAAAAGATTCATCGTTAATCCTTTGATAGATGGGAGTTCGAATTTTCTTATCTATCATTTTAATGGTAGCAACACTATTCCGTACATCATTGTTCATGATTTCTCAATTCCTGCAATTAAAACTACTTGATAAGCAATTACTTCGTCAAGGTTGACACTTGTATTTGGCTTATGGTTGTAAAACAGATTCTTTAAAAAAAAAATCAACTTTTGTAATCTTGATAGTTCTGCCTACCGTGCAAATCAATCAGGTGCTTCTCTAGCCAGGTTTTTTCATAGCTATAGTAGCTAATTTTGCTCATATTAATTATATTATAAAGATACATTCTTTTATATCTTCAAAAATTTGGTCTCTCCACAAGTCTCTCAAAGACTATTGGCTCTGATACAAGCGGTTGAAATGGAGATGAGAGTATCTCTCAATTAATCATTTTCTCTTTGAAAACAAGGAGATGATCATGAAAGTAATATTGATCTTCTTTACTTCTTCCAACTCAACTTACTTTAAATCACAATAATATAAAAGGTATTTTTTTATTTTCTCTAACATGTACCTAATCTAATATTTGTTCTTGATTTAATTCAAATATTTTCTATTCCATAGGTCTTTCATATATCTTAGAACTAATTTTAAACTGCCATCAATATTCATTTAGGCTTTCCAGCCCAAGAAGGAGACCAAGTGATTAATTTAACTTGTCTACATATAAAAGTTTGTTGACGAAATACTTATTTCCTTAGCATAATGGTAAGAATGTATTAATATCCTTGTGGGGAGCATTTCTTATTAATACAAATATATATAGGGTGTACAATTTGGAATCCTCATATACTAGGGATCCTATATCTACCATAATTACACAAGAATAAATATGGCTAAATATATTACAATTGTACACATGCTAATACATCCCCTCGGTCGGAGCGGGAGGAGGCCGAACGCTAAGACTGGATCTGAAGTCGAGAAAGAACTGTCTAGGAAGACCCTTTGTGAATATATCCGCATACTGATATGAAGAAGGCACATGTAATACATTGACATGACCGAGAGCAACATTCTCACGAACAAAGTGGATGTCCATCTCAATGTGCTTGGTTCGCTGATGCTGAACCGGATTATGAGATATATATATATGACGGATATGTTATCACAATAAACTAAAGACGCCTTACGTAATGGACATTGAAGCTCCAAAAGAAGGTTTCGGAGCCAACAGATCTCAGCAACAACATTAGCAACGCCTTTGTATTCTGCTTCTGCACTCGAACGGGATAATGTGGCTTGTCTTTTGCGGACTAAGAAATAAGATTATCTCCTAAAAACACACAATAGCCTAGGTGGAGCGTCGCGTGTCCGGACAACATGCCCAATCAGCATCCGTATAGGACAACAACATGGTCGATGCTGAAGGGTATAAATTCAAACCATAATCAAGTGTGTCCTTAACATATTGGATGATACATTTAGGGCCAGTAAAATGAGGCTCTCTAGGGCATGTATAAATAAGCATACCCGCTGAAAAACATAAGCAATATCAAGCCTGGTGAAGTGAGGTAATGTAGTGCACCTGCAAGACTCTTGTAGAGAGTGGGATCTGATACTAGATCACCATCCAAAGCACTAAGCTTTGATTTAGAGTCAACTGGAGTAGACATGATCTTACAATTTGTCATTTTAGCCTTGTACACAATCTCTTCTGCATACTTACGCTGGCATAGAAACATAGTGTCTGCAAATCTAGTCATTGAGATCCCCAAAAAGTAACTCAACTTCCCTAAGTCACTCATAGCAAATTCGGATTTGAGCAGTGCAATTATTTCATTTTTCAACACATCAGAAGAAGCAGTAAGAACAATGTCATCCACATATAACAACAAATAAGCAATGTTACTGCCTCTATGGAAAATAAACAGAGAATTATCACACTTGTTGCATGTAAACCCAATTTGCATAATGTACTATGCAAAGTGATCATACCACACTCTAGGGGCCTGTTTCAGACCATACAGTGACTTACGGAGAAGGCTACACACAGAGGGGCGGCTGGATGAACAAAACCAGGCGGCTTGTGTATGTAAATAATTTCCTTTAAATCCCCATGTAGAAAGGTATTTTTGACATCAAGATGATGAATCGGCCAATGCTTACCCATAGCAATTTTCAGGATTGTACGAATAATGGCCGGTTTAACAACCGAACTGAATGTCTCCCACAATCAATGCCCTCCTACTGATTAGTATCATTTGCCACAAGTATGACCTTATATCTTTCTAAGTCACCACTGTCTTTGTACTTGTGATGAAAAAGTCACATGTACCGGATCATATTCACCCTCTCCGATCGAGGAATCGAATCTCCAAGTATGTTGTTTCGTTAAAGCATTAAACTCCTCACACATGGACCGCATTTCAATTCGAGTCTAGTTTGGCTAATTTTGGGCTTTTAGGAATTGAAGAAATGGTTTGGTTAGATATGTTAAATTGGACTTTGGGTTTGAAAATCCCGCGTTGGGCACATTTTTCCATATGATATGAGATTGCGGGTCGGGTATGGTTTTGGGTTTCGGTGGGGTTCGGTTCACTGCAGGGTTTTTGAATAGGGTGTTGGGATCGATTGGGTGACTCAGGGTTGTTTACGGTGACTGGTGTAGGTGGTGTCGTCGATCTGGGTAGGGCAAGTTCGAGAGCAGTGGCGGTGTTGGGTGTTGTTGCCGGTCTTAGTAGATTGAGACAAAAGGAAGATAATAGGGTAGGGTACGGTGTCGATGGTGGGAGAGGAGCAAATTCAAGTTATTTGGTGGTGATCCGAGTGTGAGATGGTGGTTGCCGATGGTTGGAGAGGATGCGGCTTGGTGTTGGTGCTGGGGAGACGATACATTGACGGGGATGGGGACTGGTGAAGGCACTAAGTTACTTGGCCGATTATCGGCGGTGATGGCAACCAGCGGTGACGGGGATAGTGATCTGATAGAAGACAGAGACACCGGAGTTTGCACTGTGGTGGTGACAGTGGGTGGCAGAGACTAGTCGGTGGTGGATGACTGACACAGTTCATGGATTGTGATGGGAGATAGGTCGGACTCGTCAAGGAAATTATAGTCCAATTTTCAGAACTTTTGGATGTTCAAAAATGGGAAGATTGCTTCATTAAATGTGATATGACGAGACACAATAATTTTGCGGGAAGACATGTCATATCACATATAACCCCTATGATTAGGCGGGAAACCTAAGAACACACAAGGAGTGGTGCGGGGTGCAAGTTTATGTGGTGATGTGGAAGCAATATTCGGGTAGCACAGACAATCGAAAATTCGTAGGTGCTCATAAGTTGGGATCCTACGGAATAGAATTTCGGTGGGTGTTCTATTTTGAAGAATTTGGGTGGGCAAATTATTTAGTATATATTCGGCCATTATAACAGTATAGACCCAAAAATATGGGGGAAAGAGGCATGAAACAAGGTCGTACGAACCATGTTATTGATAGTGCGAATGATTCATTCGGCCTTGCCATTCTGGGAGGAGGTGTGGGGACACGAGAATCGGAAAACCTATCGTCGTAGCGAAAAGCCTCATGTCTTTTTATATCTTTTTCGAATTGTGTTTTGACATAAACACAGAATGCAAGAAACTTGGCAAACACTTCAGACTTGAATTTAAGCGGATAGACCCAGACAAAGTGAGAATAGTCATCCAATAAGACGAGATAAAATTTATGACCCAGTGAGCTAGTAATGGGGGATGCCCATAAATCTGCATGAACAATGTCAAAGGGAGGATACGTACCACTTGAAGAAGATTGAAATGGAAGACGAACATGTTTGTTTAAAGGACAAGAAAGATATTGTTGGAAAAATTTATTATTATTACAACAAATTAAATTATTGTTTATAAGAAAACTAAAAACAGAGGCTCCTGAGTGTCCAAGTCTATTGTGCCAGGTAGACGGAGAGATTGTTGCTAAAGCGGTGGGAGGAGTGACATGGGCCGTTAGAGATGTGAGAGGGTTGACACTAGCAGCGGACGTGGATAGGAAAGATAGAGATCACCCTCACTATTGCATCTCGTAAGGAGTTTCTCGGTACGGAGGTCCGTTACAAAAAATCCAAACGGATCAAAGTTAATTGATATAGAATTATCGGTGGTAAATTTCCTAACGGAGATTAAATTTTTGATAATGTTATGAGCTTATAAGACGTTATTCAGGGAGAAATGGTGATGCGGTGGTGGGGTTAGTGTGTGTCTAAACCCTTGAATTGGAATGCGATGACCGCTTTCAACCATAATAGATTGTGAAGTATTTAAATTCCGCAGTTGAGAAATATTACTAGAATTGTTGGTGAGGTGAGACGTGACGCCCGCATCCATATACCACGCATTATCGGGTTGTCGAAGAGTCAATGTGACAAAAGTCGGGCCCAAATTGGATTGGGAGAGGCCTGGAGCGGACTGCCGGCTCCAGGAATTAGGGCCAGAGTACTATGGCCCATTGACTGGCCTGGGGCGTACTGGTAGGCTGCCTGAAATTGGGTCCAAAATCGGTTTCCAGAGATTGGGTTGTTAGGCTGTCAATAGTTGGGCCGGTTAGCCCCAATTGTTGCCGTAGTCCCAACCGTTGTCCCTAAATCGATGGACGAGTGTTGTGTCGCATGTCCCTATATATATATATAAGAAAATAGAGGCAGAGAAAGAGTTGGCTTCTGATTTCTCTTTGGGTAAAGGAAAGAATTAAATTGGTCTCGGGTTATGAAAAAGCACGGGAAAACAAGAAGCAGAGAACGAGTTCATTGGACAGAGAAAAAGGGGGAAATGTTGTTTTTTCGAACAAAAATTAGTTGCTTTTTTGGGTGTGCTGCTCTGCACTTTGCTTTTGACGGAAGACAAAGTGTAAAAGGCAGAGAAATGTAGTAGGTGTCTGACACTTTAGGTGAAAAAGAAAGGGTAAGGCACGTACTATGGGACAAAAAGCACAGTGCCGGAATCAGAGAAAGTAGGCAACCGTCGGTTGATTAATGTGAGGTTGTGGGTGGAAGAAAAAATAGGGTTTAGATTTTGGTTCTGATACCATGTAAGAATGTATTAATCTCCCTTGAGGAGCTTTCTCATTAATACAAATATATATAAGGGTGTACAATCTGGAATTCTCATACAATAGGGATTGTCGTGCTTTTGACGTAACTTCGTATCCGTATCCAAAAACGGTGAGCGTTTTGGTCATGGAGGGCTCGGACTTAAAATTTTAAAAAGAACATTCCAATCACGTCGTGGCTGCAAACATATGACTAAGTGGTTATTTTGATTGCCTCGCCTACTAAACGTGTTGGTCTCTCGGATGAAAAGAAAAGATCACTATAATCACATCGTGGCTGCGAATATATAATTTATTGATTATTTTATTCACCTCACCTACTAAACATGTTGATCTCGAATGAAATAAAAGGTTTAAGTCTCATCACTGCCCAGAAGTTATTTTTATTTAGAAAATGCATATTTGGCAATTGAATAAAAGAAGCAATTTTTTATGACAAAAAACCTTTCAAGGTTGCAAATCGGATAGAATGCAAACCTTATTTTTAAAGAAAGTGAATAATAGATTGCCAAATTATTTTTTGAAAGATATTAAAGCATGCATAACAAACCTAAAAAATATAGCAAAGTAACTAGAGGCTAAGTGTGGAACTTACGAGACAACCCTAAACAAATAAAGCTAGCGATGGTTTACAATTCAAACGAGCCTAAGAAATTAACTAACGGCAGTTAGATTATCCTATTCATTCATCTATTCGCGACCTAATTATTCTAAATATCCTAACAATCACACAAGCATTAAAATAATTATTACATGCCCAAGAATAGAAATAACAAAATTAAAGAATAATAATAAAAGAGGAAACTGGGGGAGGATGATGATGTCATCCCGCCCTATTTGTGTAGAAATTCCGAGGCCGGAGAATGCAATGAACATAGATGTGGTTCTTCATTTCAGACGAAGTCATGATGAGTCTCATAAAGAGACTCTTCGTTACTCCCGATGCATTTCATGTAAAGAAAAGAAAAGAAAAGGATTAGTAGACGGAACGAAAATATAAACACATGAATATTCCTAATATATATATACACGAAATATACAACATTAAATGTACATAGGAATGAGTATTCATGGCCTTATATTCTACATATCCGACATTATTTTTTCAGATTTTGGCATATCAAAGTAGCCGAAGAAAGAATATATATTAACACAACCAGTTCTAAATTTAAACAAGAATAAAAGAGGCAAGAAAGACCAATGTATAAATTATGTATACATACATAATAAATTCCGTTGGACTAATCTTAATTCTTAAAAAAACATGACATTCCTAAACTTAAACCAAACGCACATACTATTATATTAAACGTGGATAACATACTCCTTTTAAAATTGCACATATTAATCTAGAATATAACATGTAAATATCGTCATTTTAATCAATTAAAGTAAGCTCATTTTTTTATTTATTAGGCAGCCACCAAACTAACAACTTACACAACATACAATAATTTGAATACAATAATTTGAATATCAACAATCCGTTAGGTGTCCTAAGAGTATTTAATCAAGCCATAGCTCTTCCAAATACATATTAATCCGTATTGCATTTAATAATGAACCCAAGATACCTTACAAAAGCTAATGACAATAATTAGTTAAACAAAACATCGAGGCAATATCATCTATCACGTATCAACTCCAAATCAGAAATATCCCAACGACATAAATACAATTATATAAGCAAAATCATCTCATTATCATATTAATTAATCAAGACTACATTACTTAGCAAAATATCATACTAAATCAAGCATAAACAACACAATCAAATAAGCTTAAAGAAATATAGAAGAATTGGAATGAGTCTAACCTTTTTCGGGTAGCGAACCGAGGCGTGTTTTGAATCGTCGAATCCGCTAGGAAATGTTAGAATTCTGATTTGTTGTAGGTTTTTTTTGAATCCTGATTTTTTCTGGAAATAGGACTCTGTTTTCTGAATTTCGGATGTTTGATCCGACCCGGCAGTGACCCGACCCGAATTGGACCAAAAAACAGTGAAAAATAGCTAAAAATCCAGATTCTTCAACACAAAAAAAAACAAAAATTTCGACCTATTTTTCGGAATTTTAAGTTGAAGAACACATGCAAGAACAAAGAAATGTTCCTATAATTTCGGATCTTTTTAGTGAAGAGCAATACTAACAAAATCGAAAGGAAACCGAGACTTAAATCTAATTTCCAACCCGAAAAATTGAATTAGAAAAACTCCTAAAAAGAAACCATTTTTTTATCCCAAAATCGAACCCCCCTTTTTGTGTTCTTGGGACCCGAAAAAGAAACTCAAAAATCCTCCCTAAAACCTCCAAAAAAAGCTCCGAAAAAACCTCCCTCATTTGTGTGAACCAAAGGGGGTTTTTATAGGTGTCAAACCCCAACGTTCAACCCCCCTCATACCCCCCTAAAAACGAATTCAAATTTTAAAATAAAGGGGGACAAAATCTGATTTTTGGGGCGTGTTGGTGAGGTGATGGGTTTGGCGGTGTCAGGGTAGGGTGCGGCGACGTGAGGGGGCAGGGGTGTAGGGGTGTAGGGTGGCGGCGTGGGGGTAGGGTGGCGGCTGATTTGGAGAGATAGGGTTTAGGTTTTTTTTTTTTATTTTGATTTTTTGGTTTTGGGGGCTTTGGGCGTTGGGTTTAAAGGGTAAGGGGAATGGGTTTGGGCCGGTCGGGTTGGGTTTTGAGAGAGATGGTGGCCGGTTGGGCCTGGGCTGACGATGGGGAATTAAAAAAAGGAGTTGGGCTTTTGGGATTTGGTTGGGGGAATTTGTATTGGGTTGGGAAAACAAAAATGGGTTAGAAATTGTTTTGGGTTTAAAGGGGTATTGGGCTGGTGGTTTTTTTTGTTTTGTGGGTTATGTTTTGGTTAGGGAAATGGTATGGGCTTCGGTTGGGTATTGGGGAATTGGGGGGAAATAAAGGGGAAGGAAATAAGGGGAATGGGCTTGGACGAAAAAAATGGGTTTTGGGTGAATATTGTTTGGGTAGAAATGAGTGGGTTATGGGTTAAAAATATAAAAGGGGTTTAATATTAAAAATATTTTTTTTTGTAAAAGATGTGAATTATTTAAAATAACAAATTATACACGTGCTAATACAAATATATATAGGGTGTACAGTCTGGAATCCTCATACAATAGGGATCCTATATCTACCATAATTACACAACACTAAATATGACTAAATATATTACAATTGTACATGTGCTATAATAATCTCTAAAACCATTGAATATAAGTTTTTAGGTTAACATATCTTTTCAATCAACTTTCTATTTCTTTCTCGGACAAAAACATTTAAACTAAATTCTGTAAGTCGAATATTACCTAAAATATCCAGGTATTGAATTCCAATTCTAATATTTTCTTTGCCCAATTTAAGTGATACTTTTCGCTTTACGAAATTCAAACTTCTTAATTTTGACTGCATATTTGGATATGAAAATCTTTTATTTTTTTGAAATAAAATTATCATATTTAGAAACTACACGAAATTTTTTATAAGTGACAATAATTAATAATTCATAATATTTTAAAGGAATATGAAATACAATAGAAAAATAATTCATTTGACTCTCAAAATTTGAACACGTCACATAAATTAAAATGGAGTGTGTGTATTAATTTAAAACTCCAACCCATCCAATTACCTATATTTTCAACACATTTACATAATTAATTTGGGCTCTTAACGTATTCGGCCGCTCAACCAAAATAATTACAACCTCTAATTAAACATACAAAATATATATATATACTAATGATCCTAACCTAATCTAAAAAAGGAAAATCCCTCGGTGCTCCCGCCTCCTGAGTCCGAACATGCATAGGAGAAGGAAAGGGTAAGAAAGAGGAAAAAGTAACAATTGGCTAAAAACGCACCATATAGAATGTTAATATATAGTAATTTAATTTCGTAATAAAAGAGAATGTTATAGCTTAATTAACCCTAGACATTAGACAAATCTTCATCTCTATTTGTTTGCCCTCAATTTCTCTCAAATCAAAGTCTTGTTTCATAATTTTCAACCAAACAAAAAAAACACGACAACCTAAAGAATGGAACAATGTACGACAATAGTTTCTGCTTCATTCAATGAAACTGAAATTGAAGTGAGTAATATTTTACTCAATTTAAGTAGCCTAATTGAAGAATCAGAGTCTCGATCTCGTGTTTCGCCTGTTACGTGGAGTTGTAAAAGAAAAAGATCGGATAGAAATTTAGGTTTTAATTCAGCATGTTCATCAGAGGAAAGTGATAATGTTGAAGTTGAAGACAAAATTATTGAATTAAAATCATCAGAGGCAATAAGTCCTGATACTCCTCTTTCGTTTTCTCCTACTGAATTTGATGACAAGGACAAATATCCGTCGAAGAAGAGCAGTAAAGGAAAGGTACTGATAAATAGTGAAATTTATCTCCTTTTTTTCTTTTTTTCCTCTGTTTGAATTTTAGCACTTTTACACTTTTCCGATTCTTTGTTTATGCAAATTTTTTGTTTATATGTTTACTAAATTTGTTCGGATTTTGACAAGTGTTTATAATTGTCCTCTGGGAGGCTAGGGCGGGGAGTAGTTCGTGTATGTATAAGCCTTCGTTAATCAATCGGCTCATAAAAAATCTTAGCGTTATCTTTTGTCTTATGATCGTTCAGGAACATATTTGATCCTTTTTAATTGATTGGTTAACGAAGAACAAATATAAAATAAATTACAAACATTAAGGATATTTTTTTTTTCTTTACATATAATAGATGTTGAATGTCCTAACTTCTTCATATATTTATTTCTTTATCATTTGAATTTTCTTAATAATAATTCGACTTCATCAATGTAATTGAGGAGGAGAGGACATCAATTAAAAAATATTTCTATATTTGATTAATTCTTCTCTTTTTGGGAATTTAGTGTTGAATTTTCTCTGACTTGCCTATTGCAGACAAGAGAGGAATTGCTGAATACTATAGAGAAGTTGACTAAATGCAGAGAATTGCTAAGAGGGGTGAGTTTGTTAAGTACTTAACAGATATTCTGTTTTTATTTTCCAAAACTATTTTCTTTTTTTCTAAAACTTTTTTTTTTGCAGGAGGTGGAGAATGTAAGAAGTTACTACAACAGTCAAAAAGCTTACAATCTTGAGTTAAAAGCAATGAAAGAAAAGGTAAGCTTTACAATTTTTAATTTTTTTTTTTGTGGAACAAAATAAGCTCTATTTAAATATTGGGTGCAATGTCTTTCTTTCACAGTAAAGAAGACGAAATAATATCTTCGTTATTCAATGAATATAACGATTTCTTAATATTAGATTTTAAAAAACAACGTCAATCTATGATGCTTGACTTTATAGAGCATGATGTTCAAACTAATTAACTTATCTCTTCGACAACATATTCTTTCCAATTAAAGTGCTTCTCTTTCATTATTGTTTTACACAATTAATAATACATCATCATCATCCATTAGAACAATAAGATACAGACTTTGAATTATGACTCTGTATCGAAATTAATTCACTAAATTGAGTTGATTATTGCTAATTTCAGGTAATGACAAACTTAAATGGACAAGGTCAAGGATCAGAGACCTGCCATAGATCTCAGTACCCAATGGACCTACTGCCACAAGCACAGCCTTTTTCCTCATCTTCTAATGGATTGGGCTCTGTGAACCATACAGGCCCAATAGGAATTCCCTACCATAACTTTCAGTACCCAATGGGCCAATTTCCACAAGCACAGCCCATGTTCTCATCTGCTAATGGACTGGGCTCTATGAATCATATAGGCCCAGTAGGTATTCCTGATCTCAATGTCACTTTGGCGGACATTGCTGAAAGGAAGGCCCAATGTGCTGAAGCTAGGAGGAAGAGGATGAAAAGAATGGAAATTAAGAGATCCTCTAAGTTTAATAAGACCAGCAAGGAGATAGCTAATTAGTTTTTGTGTAACCCATTTTAACTCTTTCATTATTTTCTTTAAATTTTTTCAGGCTAGTCTAATTCTTTATTAGATGACAAGGGTGAGATCGACGCCAATTCTCACTATTGGAACATAAGTTTTGGTAGAACTTTTTGATGAGGAATTAGCAAATATAGTCCAAGTGATTGGAGGAATTGTAAATGAGATTATTTGTTGCTAGAATTTACTCGATGTCAGTTTGGTTTTCATATTAATTATGCGAGAATTGTAATGTAGAGATTTTTCATACAGTGATTAATAATAAAGAAATTATTTTGCGGTAATAGTGAAGGGATTGTAATATATGAATTACTTTAAAAAGATATTTTTGTCTTTGAATTGCTTAATTTCATATTGCTAATATACATATTCTCATTCCATATTTCATCAAACATAAAGTATATGACTTCACGTATAACTTAATGTGGGTACCATTTAACACTGCAAAACCAAATAATAACCAAATAATTTACTAGATTTATGCGACTATTATTTTTTCTTATCCGGTTTACCAAACAATGTATTATCTTATGCTGAATTTTATGCTGGGAAGTTCACATAATCACATGATTGGACAGAAAGTAACATAAAGATATGCTTGATGGTAAATATTATCATACAAGTTTAGCTTGCTAAATTTGTGAAAACCTGCTATTACGTGGCTTAATGTTATTTTAGCCTGTTGTTCGTGTGTTTTTCTAAGACAACTATCAAATTCAACATCATTTTGTTACTTTGATAGGTTTGGTTTCTTTCTGATGCAAGTAATATTTGATTTTATACCTCAAATAACCAACTCTGCAGAAAAAAGAAAAGAAAAAAAATAGAAACAAGAATAGAGGTAATTGTGTTTTGAGCCGAAGGTCTATCCAAAATAGTCTTTCTACCCCGCAAAGGTAGAGTTAAGGTCTCCTACCCTCCCCAGACCCTACTTGTGGGATTACACTGGGTATGTTGTTATAAGAATATAGGTAATTGTGCAAGAAATCAGAAGATTTACTTGGAGAAATTGATCTATAATATTACTTATTTGTTGAGGGCTTTTTCTTACCAACACTCAAACTAAAAAATTCCCATAAAATTTAAAATACTGGACAAAGCAAAAGTATGGTTCTACAAAATTTTCTGATGTTTACTATAATGCATCATATCTAGATTATTAATAAACATATCAATCTTCATCCACAAAAGAACCAACAAAACAGAGAGTTCATGAGAAATAATACAATAAGGCTAAAGAAAACATAAGCAATAACAAATCCACTAACATTCATAAACAAAGCAGTAGTAATACTGAAATTTTGAAAGTAATTAGCCTTCATAATGCTCTTCAACACCCTCATCACATTCTTCCTCATCCTCAGCAGTAGCATCCTGGTACTGCTGGTATTCTGCAACCAAATCATTCATATTGCTCTCAGCTTCAGTAAATTCCATTTCATCCATTCCCTCTCCAGTGTACCAATGCAAAAACGCCTTTCGCCTAAACATGGCAGTGAACTGCTCACTCACTCTCCTAAACATTTCTTGAATAGAAGTCGAATTGCCAACAAATGTTGATGACATCTTTAGCCCAGTTGGTGGAATATCACACACACTAGACTTCACATTGTTAGGGATCCACTCGACGAAGTATGATGAGTTCTTGTTCTGGACATTGATCATTTGTTCGTCTACTTCTTTGGTGCTCATTTTCCCCCTGAACATAGCAGAGGCTGTTAAGTAACGCCCATGACGAGGGTCAGCTGCACACATCATATTCTTAGCATCCCACATTTGTTGAGTAAGCTCTGGAACTGTGAGGGAACTGTATTGCTGTGATCCACGAGATGTTAGTGGTGCAAATCCCACCATGAAGAAATGAAGACGTGGAAAGGGGATTAAATTCACTGCTAACTTCCTCAGGTCTGAGTTCAGCTGTCCCGGAAATCTCAAACAACATGTGACACCACTCATTGTTGCAGAAATCAAATGGTTCAGGTCACCAACTGCAAACAAAATGGATACGATTAAGTATTTGCATACTTAGCGTGAAAATTGTACTACTCCATCAGTGGCGGATCCAGGATTCCTAAGAATTGAACCTAGGACAATAGAGACCATTTTGAACACTCTGGACCGCTTGAGCTAACCTTTTGCTTTTGTTTAGGGTATTCAAAAATAAATATATGTACATATACATAGAAAATCTACCCTATATATACGGTGTAATTTTTTGCCAAGGGTGTTTGGGTGAACACCCTTCCCACCCTCTAAATCCGCCCCTGTATTCCATATGTATGTATATATATATATAACGCCGTTTAACTGAAGTCAAAGTTTTAACAGCGACAAATTCAGGATTTAAAATTAGTGAATTCTGTCTTTCCTTGCCCTTTATATATAGTTCGAGCTAGATGCAACTTGAGCATGTACTCTAGATCCGCATTATGTTTTAACTGTTTATTTAACTTGTGCACTGTATTAGCGGTAGTGCAAGAAAATCTTAGTTTGATAAAGAAGATACATAATAAAACTTGAGACTTTGTTTTCAAAGTTATGAAACTTAAATAGAATAGTACTAATATTTACTATGATGTGAAATATTTCGAACGTTCTAAAATGAAAAGAGTATGATCATATAAGTTAATACGAAAGGGAGAAATTAAACTCACAGCTAGGATTAGTGAGCTTCAGAGTCCTGAAACAGATATCATAGAGGGCTTCATTGTCAAGGACCATACATTCATCAGCATTCTCCACTAACTGGTGCACAGAGAGTGTAGCATTGTATGGTTCAACAACAGTGTCAGAAACCTTTGGAGATGGGAAAACTGAGAATGTGAGCATCATTCTGTCCGGATACTCTTCCCTTATCTTCGAAATCAAGAGTGTTCCCATTCCGGAACCAGTCCCCCCTCCAAGTGAGTGACAAACCTGGAATCCTGAGTCATAAAACAAACACCAAAGATTATAACTATTTAAATAAATTAACAAACCTTCTGTAATTCATTATGTCCCAAGTCTCACAAAAGAGCATTACTTTACAAATCCCCTAAGATAGATAAAAGCGTAAAGTGTGGTCCATGTGAGAGTCTGGGGGAATTGAACCTATTCTTTTTGGCCTATTATTGAATTGGTTTAATAGGGGGTGGTATATATATTACTCCAAAAAGCTAAACATTATTGGTCTAATTGTATTATTCTGAAGTTTTTTGAACGTAAGTCGATAACCACTCTATCCTATATAAACATGTTTGTTTCACCACAAATAGTATGTTAAGAAAATAGGTGTTAAGCAAAACAAACATTGTTTCACAATTCTTGAAGCGTTGGAGAATTTTCATTCTACACACGTCGTAGGCGTTCATCTCCAGTAAACCATGGATCAATATATGGCTTTTTCTGATACAAGTAACATTTTAATTTTGTAGGGTAAGACTGCATACAATAGACTCTTATGTTCGGCATTTTCCTGAATCCCGCGCATAACGGGAGTTTAATACACCGGAAGGCCCTTTTACTATAAGTTCTGAGAAAAAGCACTAGGCAGTAAGATCTTTGATAAATTTCAAGAAGTAGTTTCAAGAAGTAGAAAAAAGATAAGGCGACAGAATCCGATTTGTCAGCATTAATCCATATTGTTTACTAATTAAAAAACAAAGGAGAAAGGTACATCAGTTATGATCTATGATGCATCTTCACGGTGAGACATGAAGGTGCATCATGGATCATAATTCCAGCTCTTTTTTTTCGTATGTGTCTCGTAGATCATAATTATGAATTTGTCTATCCACAATTATGTGTCCAACATGTTCCTTATTTTCTTAAATTTTATATCTAATTAAATACCGTCATATCTGCAAACGTAGATAAACGGAGCCAGTATTGATTTATACGTTTGCATGAGTTCATTCGTACGTCATTCGATGAAATATCAACAGATCACGGACTGTATACATTTACAACATTTTTTAAGCATTACAGCTATAACTGTCGGCAAGTTGTCCTTCATTAATTATTTTTTACATGACATAATATCAAACAGTTTACACACTTCAATTATTTAATCATCTATCGATCAAAACCTAACAAATCGTTATATCTTCTACGCACATTAATTAACACGAGCGTGCAATTATCCAAAATGAAAGTAAAAAAAATAAATATGCAAAAGCAAAACATAAAAAAAAAAATTGCAAACCTTGCATGCAATCACAATTCCAGCTATAACTGTCGGCAGGTTGTCGTTCATTAATTATTTTTTACATGACATAATACAAACAGTTTACACGCACCTAAAATATTCCATTATTATCAAAACTTAACAAATCGTTATATCTTCTGCACACATTAATTATGCGATCACATCCAACTCATGACAACAAAAAATATTATTAGCAAATAACTTTTTTCTTGTTGTCATCCAAAATGAAATGAAAAAACATAGAATAATACTCTCCCCGTCCAGTTTTTATCCACTATACTAAAAATAGTTATCTAATTTTACTTGTACACTTTAGAAAATCAAGAGATAATTTACTACTTCATACTTATTTTACCCTTATCATTTATTATTAGGTTGACACGTCAAGAAATTTTTAGTGATTGCACAACATATGTTTTATTTATTTCAATCATTAAGGTACTTAATAATAATTAGAGGTGATAATTTTCATTCTATTTTTTGACTCTTTGATACGCGTGCCAAGGTGACAAGTAAAAATGGAGGGAGGGAGTATATAACAAACCTTGCATGCAATCACAATTCTCAGCCTCTTTCCTCACAACGTCGAGAACAGAATCAATCAACTCAGCGCCTTCAGTGTAATGACCTTTCGCCCAATTATTCCCCGCACCGGACTGACCAAACACAAAATTATCAGGACGAAAGATCTGTCCATAAGGACCAGATCTAATACTATCCATAGTACCAGGTTCCAGATCCATAAGAACAGCTCTAGGTACGTAACGACCAGCTGCAGCTTCATTGAAATACACGTCAATACGTTCAAGTTGTAAATCAGATGCATCTGCATTACTAGCATTGTAACGCCCTGTAGGATCAACGCCGTGTTCGTCACATATAACTTCCCAGAATTTTGAACCGATTTGGTTGCCGCATTGGCCTCCTTGAATGTGTAAGATTTCTCTCATTGTTGGTATTTGTTTGATTGGTAACAACTTTGATTAATGAAGAGAATAGAGAGAGATATTTGTTATTGGAGAGAGGGGGTAGTGGGGCAACGTGAGGAGGAGTTGTTTGGGGGGAGAATACGGACTGGCACGATACACGGGACAAAGGTCACACGTAGCCACTACGGATTTTTTTTATTTTTCCTTTGTGACATGTAAAATAAATAAATTATTAATCTTTTTTATGAATAATTATTTTTTAAACAACATGATACACAGTCAGATTCTGTTATTATTTCTCATTTAGTTCTAGGATTTCTGTTATTATTTACTGTCTCTTGTTCTCATTTTTTTTCCTATTTGACCTGCTTTTTTTCTTTATTCTGAGTTGCGAGTCTATCGTATTTCTCTATCACAACCATCCACTATAACAATCATATTTTTTGTAAAATCGATATTTTATGTTATATTATATATTTTCTATAACAACATTTTACTATATCAGTAAAAAAAATTAATCGGGATAGACTATTATTATAGAAAAGCTTGATAGTAATTTAAAGTTATTTTATACATTATGTATGTAAAAGTTGAACTCCTTTTCATTTTGGCAGAATAGCCTCCCTTGTATTTATCCCGATTTGTCATCTCATTGTTTGTAGTTTGTAGTTCTCAAAGTTTCATCCAGTCCCTTTTCAAAACATGTATTGTAAACCCCTTCGACCGTTAACCAAGCATATGTTTTCCAAAAAAAAAAGGTGGAACTCCCACCCAAGAAGCCCCCACACCCCGGTCCGACAGGTCTGTGAATGAGGTAAATTATGGTGACTCAATTGATTTCAAAGGTTAGACCAAGGTCTGCACGCGCACAAAGGGGCCCTCCTTTATTTCAAGAAGTAACCCCCACACTGCCGCTGACGGGATTCGATCCTTGGCCATTTTCCAAATATTCCCTTGATAACCAATTGAGCTGCCCAAGCGGACTAAAACTGTGGTAGGGTACACTTTTTAAAGTGACTGGTCCCACCGCATTACGGCCCCATACCCCAGAAAACCCCACCTCCGGCCTGGCCCTACGGATTAGTATACACCGCTTGGCCCTACGCGTATGGAGAGATTTTTTTGGGGAACACAATTCCACTCTCGTTGATCAGAGGACTCGAACACGGAACCTCAGACAGCAATACCCTAATGTATTGGCCACTGACATTAAGTTAGTTGAGTTGGCAAAAGTGTGTCTCTTACACGCGTATAAAGCGAGTGAAGACAAATTTTAATTAAAAAATCAAGATTTTAAAAAGAAAAAAAGAAGAAAAGAAAAATAATTAAGAAAACATATTTCTCAGGTGATTATTGGTGGTTTGAAAAGGAGTAAAACTGAAAATTTTGGGAGGTTTTGGAGAAAAAAATCACAAGACTACTATAGAGAAGATAGGTTTGAGATTTTTCCCTTTTTTAAGAAAAAAGAATAAAATTTGATTTTCTTCATAAAAGCTATTTTTTAACATGGCTTTAATTTATCTAGTTGGATATGATGTGTTTTTTTTATGTCAGCGCAAGTGAGAAACACACAGCGTCAAAGGGGTTTAAAATACATGTTTTGAACATGTTTTCTAAAAGTGCAAACACCGAAATAATAAACAGAGACAAGTAGAAGATTCTCCTAGGCCATTTCGCCTTTCATTTTTGGTTCAGCTTTTTCAAGCTTTCTGGGACTTTCTGGGACTGTGGGACATCAGGTAAAAAGGTTGATGGTGAAGTGTTTTATGAGAAAAGTCAGAAGGCAAAAAAAGATTATTAATCTACTGAAAATAATATCAAATGACATTGCAACTCATTTCCTCCTCGCCCTTTTAAAGATGAAACAACAACAACAACAAAAAAAGGATCCAACATTTTGGTCAAATTGAAGATTTTCAACGCTCATGCCATTTAAAAGTGCTTTTGTTTACAATTTTATTCCTTCACTAATTTCCTTGTTCCACCCCAGTACCATATTGAAGAAATTTATATCTACCATTTGAAGCAAAAGTAATTATTTACTCTTGGTTTGTTTAATCGTCTTACTAACATTATCTTATATAAACGTTTCTTTTTCAAACAGTTATTAAAACTGCAAATAAAATGTTATGATAGTCATAAATGTTTGTTCAGAAAGTTAAGTCTATTTTCTAAAGGTATGTCTTAACAGATAACTATGGTATTATAAATGCATGGTTAACATATTCAAAAGTTCTGAAGAAGAAGAAGAAAAACTCACGATGTGTTCTAATGGAAATTCAAGTTTCTACTAAATTCAAATTTTATTTGGTTTTGTAAATCCTGGAATTATGTCATATACTCAGCATCAACAAAGCAAGGACGTCATTTCTTTAAGGACAGTGATTATTTTTTAGTTAATATGAACGATCATCAACAATGCCTTGGTTTCTACTATACATAACTTGTACCAAATTGCCAATAAAGAGTCCACTAGCTTAGATACTCATAATATGAAAGGATATTTGGGAGTTGTCGCCTGGTAATCTTTGAAAATGAATAGGAGAAAACTATACAGATAATCAACAAACATTCTTCTAAATTTCTTTGGTGTAAATAAGAATTTAAAGTTACATGTAACCTTGCTGTATAGCAAAAACCTATGAAATATATGACCAGAATAAACAAAGTTAGAAACATGTTCAATAACTAAACTTTTGCACCTATTCTTTTTTGGCCAAGTAATCTCAAGAATAATATTACATTCAGAAATCAGAGTCTTTATTCAACTATATAATGCCCTCCCAGTTTAAATCAATATAGACCCTCCTACCTTTAATTTACCTACTGCTACAAGACACTGCCCTGTCAACGAGTGGGAAAATAAATTGAAGTCTTACTTCCATGGTGGTGGATGATGTTTAAAAGGGGAAGGCTCCCAACCACCATCCGGTTCTTTGCGTTTCCCACCGATACTCAAACTGGTTGAGGGTTGTAAGGTGATCCCGAAGTGTTCATCCATCGGCCTAGCCTGTCCTTGATCGAAGAGATTCAGACCACTTCGTGATGGCCAAACCCCATTGGGAACAGGTGGACTTCCCATGCTTAAAATGAATGATTGTTGGGAGAAAGATGGTGGTATTGCTGAAGCAGAGCCGCCAACTTGATGTACAACAGGTGGACCCCTGGAATCCACCATGTAAGGAATAGGACCATTGGGTCCATACATCGATGAGGAGAAAGCCATAGGAGGAACTGGAGCAATGCCACTGTAACCAAAAGCAGGAAGAGGGGTATATTGAAATGGACCTTTTGCAACATTATGCTCAATTGTATTTTCTGCTAGCCTGACATTTGGGAAAGGAAAAGACTGAGCGGCAAAATCTTTACGGTTGACCTCTACCTTCACGCCCATGATGGACACTACAGAATCACCCACTTTGATTCCACCAGATGCATTAGAATTCCGAGGTGGTTTCTTGAAGTTGTTTAGATCTGAGAAATCATTGAGAAAAGATGATTGGTCATTTAGATCAAAATTCCTTAATGAAGGTTGCTTTGATGATGATGACGATGACGAAGGAGACCGACCCAGATGACCATTCCTTAGAGATAAGAGTGTTCCTTCCATCCGCCAATCAGATGGTGCTTCACCCTCCTCACTTGCAGAGTTAAGATCAAATTCTAGCATTTCCAATTTTCTTCGATTGGCTTCAAGAGAAGATTTCCCTAGAGGAAGAGCAGATGATACCGAAACTTGCTTTTCAGGAAAACGGTCTGCAAACCTATCATCTCCACCTTCGGATACATTCAGATCAATATCATGGAAACATTGCAATTGCTTTGAGCTGCTATCGTTGCCAGAGGAAACAGATTTCTCACAGGGCCGAAATGCACTTGTTGCAGCGGATCCTTTCCATCCAAGAGTCCCTTCAAACTGTAAAGGAGTAACAGGTACTCCAGGGGCTGCTGCAGCCCTTGAAGCGGAAACAACAGAGACGGAAGTGGAGATTGGATTTCCTGGGCTATCTATATCGTCTGAGCAAACCTCTATATTCAGATCAAAATTGCACATATCTTTCTCGATGTTGGTTTCCAGATCCAAAGTGGCATCAACAACCTGGGAAGATTCCACCTTTACTGTTCCATTAATTGGTCTAGCTTCTGAGTTTGCAAGTGAAGCCTCAGTCAAAGGAGACATTTCTCTTGATACTTCCTCAATCTTTTGGCATTGTTTTGCACTAATAGAATCTGGGCTACCAGGCTCATGAACTTTACTCTCCTCTATTTTCTCAGAAGAACTGCAACTCTGAACCTCCCTCTCCACTTCTATCGCAACTTGTCTAGCTAATTCTAAAGGATCCATGAAGCCATAGTCCAAATCAATATCACTTTTCTTGCCAATCACACCAGAGTCTTTACTTCCTTTTTCTGCTTCTTGAAATTCAACTTCGTTTTCCATATCATCCTCACTATCATCACTAGTGTTTTTGTCAGCCCAACCAATAACAGAATCTATGTTATGCTTGTCCGAGTCCTGCAATGTGTCATTGTTGTACTTTCTGTTTTCTTTAGCTTCAATCACTATCTTGCTGCTGCCATGACTTTCAGGTCTGCTATCTTCCACCGGTGTGTTTCCCTTGGGAACAGCCACTGAGGAATCATCAAAAGAAGATTTTCCGCTACAATTATTTTCATTGTAGACATCAGTTTGTGTTTGTAAATCTGATCCAGCAACAGCATCCAAATCGTCTCTGACATCAGTAAATTTCTCAGAACTTCTGACTTCTTTAATGTGGTTTGAATGATTAATTGAAGCCGAAACAGGAACATCTTTCTGTTCATCAACAGCATCAGGTCTCGTTACTGCAGAAGTGCACATTTTTGACATATCATTAGCACTGGTGGCACACTCTCCATGATATATCGGGTGTTCAACCTTGTGATCTTCGGTAACCGAATTTGACAAAGAAGAGCCTGGAAACGCGTCCTTCATACGTGTATGCTCTAAATTTTGGTCAGATAAAGAGGTATCGCCAACCCTATTACTACTGCCAACATGTTCCTTTGACCTTTCTTCTCCAGACGGTTCTGGCAGCCCATTTTCCCCAATAAGATTTGCAGTTTCTCTTGTTCTATCATCAATAGATACTTGTACTTTTTCAATACCCACAGAAACCATACTATCATCTTTCCCTTTATCCCAACTATCAAACAGTTTTTTTGTCCTCTCTTGCACCTTAGAACTCTTGTGGCCAAGGAGGCTCTTCACAGTCAGCCAGATTCCAGAAGATACTGGCTTCTTATCATCTACATGCAGTCTTTCAACCGCTTGCAGTAAATGATCAATCAAATGACTGATTGATTCGTGAACAAAATACTCATCTGTCTCACTTCCAAATCTTAGAGCATCTTTTAACCAACTCTCAATAAAGCAGAGTCCATCTAGCTGGATAAAGAGTTCAAGACACTCTTTATTCTCAGTTGCTGCTATCGTGCTTGCAACGGCAGACCACTGCTTTGTTATTTCACCAGCATTCTTAACAACAGAATCTCTTTCCTTCTGCATTATGGAGACTAGCTCCTGGACTCGAGAAGGAGTGGTGAGCCCATTATTCATCTCAGTCGAGGTAAAGAAGTCCTCGAGTTTCATAATGTAATAGTAACTCACAAGTTAGGACCTCCAAGATGTAAAAGTGATTCTTGTAACATCTACTTTTTCCATGATATCTGGAAAAGATAAAGAAGAGGAATATCCAGCAACCTCCCCCTGCAAAGAATTTGAAAAATGATCCAAAAGATTAGTTCAATGGATCTAATAGACACAAAGATTCTTAACACTTGACCTTCTACTGGAGAGCTGACTAGTGTAAACATCATTGGGAGATAGTTAATTATTAACCTGCATCAATTTTCACCTTTATTAAACAGAACAGCATTCAAACGAAGAAAATAGAAAGCATGAATGGTCCTACAAGGTGGAAACACTAATTTATGCCCCAAGAGATCCTACATCACCAAACAGATTAGACAGTGTTGTAAATAGAAAATCCGACTATTTCATTTTATTCCCAATAATTAACACTCTATGAAGAACATGAACCTTGGGCCTAACTCAACAGAAAAAATCTAGCTCGTGAGGTGATGATTGCCTAAGACCATAAGACACAACAAACTCATTCCCTCAACCAAACCCCGTTCTCTCCATGCCCAGGCCTCGCCATCTGAAGCATTGACAACATAACAAGGGGTAGGGGAAAGGGGGAACAATAAGAAAACCAAGAACGAGAATAGGTCCGACTGAGATACCATGTAAGGAAAATAGATCTTGAACCTAACAAATTCCAAAAGCTAGTTTATTACGTGAGGACTGTCTCTTTGTATGATTTAGAGCAATCTATGGATAAGACCGAAGCGAATCGACTCGACTGAAGTTTTATTTAGGATCTTGTCTCCCTTTTGTTATCTTCTGCTTCCTTGTATAGTTTGGAAGACAACAAAAGAGAAAGAAATGAAAGAAAAACAATGAAGTATATTATCATACGCTTATGCAGAATGGAATACCCTTAGTAATTTTGGCTTTTTATAATAGTTGGGATTACCCTTAGTAATTTTGGCTTTTTTATAATAGTTGGGATTTGTCGTTTCTTCGTGGTCGTAACAATCAATTCAAGCAATGGAAAGGATAACAACAGATCTCCCCGAGTGCAAAAGCATCCCCATGCTTACCAACATTTGTATACATTTTCTCCACTGTCAATAGGTTCAAAAATTAAGTCTTAGCTAGATTAGTGTCTGTAGGATTTAGCTAGCGAAGAATTACTATTTCTTTGTTTGATAATCAAGAAATTTCCAGGAGCCAATGGCGCACGGTTCAAACCACGGTGGATAATGGGCCCACCCCTCTACTCTTTCGACTTAAATACCAGGCTTTTTCTACGGCAGGACTCCAACCCATGATATGCGCCTAACCTACACATCACGTGCCGTGTTCTTACAACTAGACAGTTATACAAATTAAAGAAGACCAATTTACAATTTTGACTAGCTTGGCAATTGTGAGAGAACCTGAGCATCCAACCCAAAACCTTAAGCAGAGGGATCGGAATAGCTCAAGACCTTTATAAACCCATTGGAAGCCCTTACACAATCCATGGGGCACAACTATATAACTTAATAGCAATCACAAAATTAGTATTATTTTCAACAAAGATATATAGATCAGTAGAACAAGTTGGAAGACAGATTGAAATCTAAATTTCCAATCAATACAATTGAAAAGCAAGAAAAAACACATTGAACAGACAACCAGATCAGTAAGTCAAAGGTAACAGTTAATAGGTTCCAAAACCAAAACCATAAAATGAGATGTACAAAGGATTATCAAATATCAAATAAAGAAATAAAGCTAAAACAACTACACAAACAATAACTATGCTTCAATCAAAACTAGTTCATCTCAGTAAATATCAATCCTCTCTATCCATTTCCCCCTATTTGGACCTTCTAGAAAGATAGCTAAACCCTAAAACAATTTCAAGCTGAGCCAAAAATATTAAAAGAAAAACAAAAACAAAAACAAAAAAAAAAAAAAGCAGCCTGGTGCACTAAGCTCCCGCTATAAGCGGGGTCCAAGGAAGGGCCGGACAACCAACCAACAAACAAAAAACCCAAATGAGGATTCGTTTAGCATAAGCTTAAAATGCTTAAAGACTACATCTTTGTACATAAAAAAGAGGAAATTTACACCAATAGATGCAATATCAAGATTGACCCAATTAACTCAGCAAGATAACTAGATAAGAAACTTTAAGCTGCATATACTCCAAAATCTATCGAAATAATTGAAGTAATTAATAACTTCAAAGTAAGGAACTTTACCTCTTTAAAGAATAGAGAAAAAACCCTAACTTTGTAATTGTAAAGCTCAACTTTTTTGCTTGTCAAAGGTATCCGTATCTCTTTTTCTGGTCCAACTATTTGTGTTCTTCTCCTCCTGTATTTTTGAAAACCCAGGTTTGGCCCAAGTTAGAACACAGAAAACAAGAAAGGACTAACGCTTCTTCTTCAGCCGTCCTTTTCTTTTCCCTTTTTCTTGTTTTGTTTTTTGAATGTTCTTTCTCTCTCTTTATTCATCTTTTTTTGTTTTGTTTTCTTTTTAATCTATAAAACACGAGGTTTTCTTTAGTATTTTATTTTTAACGTAGTTATTGGCCGGTAAGAAAAGTTTTCGTACCATCATCTAGATTTGTTACTTGAACACATCAATTAATGTTTATTTTATCTAGATATTTTAAGTGAGCTTTTTCTATGCCACTTAAATATTTTTCGCATAATCAGCCAAATATGTAAAATATGTATAACACATTCGTCGATAACATGGCAAAATGACAAATTAAATTCAGACATGAGGCGTTTGATCAAATAATAATGTAAAAAATAAATTTTGAAAAAAAATAATATTTCAAAAAATAAAAGAAAACATGTTCATGGTGTTCTTCACCATCTTCATATATGTTATTGTTCTACCCACGATTTTAACCCAAAATTTCAAGAGAAACTCCTCTAAATTTGTTATAACTTCAGCTAAAGATTTTCCACGAAGACCCGAAGACAACCCCAACATTAATTTTTCAATTTTTTCATCAAATCAAGTAACCTATTTTAAACCTTCAAACTTTCTAAAGACCACAGTAATAGTGATTAGACCCAATTAATTCAAAATAATTCAAAGAGACAAAATGGAGTTGCTAGCTCTTGTTATCAATCTGTATTCCAAAAAACCAGTAAACAATAAACACTGAAAATAAACAGAATCAGTGTTGAAAAAATAAGAATAATTTTTCAGAATATAATCGAGCCCACTTAGTTCAAAGTGTGTCCTTAAGGAAATTATTCCCCTCACAGTACTCGAGGTTGATGGAATATCCCCTCCCAGGATAGAACGATTATCTTACCAGGAATAGTAGTACTTCAAACTCGGTAGCGGCGAACCACTCAACAGTAGTATATCACACGAATTTATTTGTGCCAGAAGAAGAAGAAGATTTTGTAGTTCAGAAAATTAGTAAGTAATATTCGAGGAATCAAACGAATTTATAGCCAAGGAAGGAACTTGTTTCGAAGGTTTGCAACCTTTACGAACGACCACCGAAAATGGTGGGAAATTTAAATAAGGAAAAAGAAATCGGGTCGCGGTCGACACGCGATCCGGCTAGGTCGCGGTCGGGGTCACTAACGGGTAGGATTGGATAAGTTAATTAATTTAATTAAATAATGATTAATTAAATAATTAAAAATTAAAGAAAATTTGGTCCAAAAAGATTATCAATCAAATCATTTGACCAAATCCAAATCCAAATCCAAATCCGAATCCGAATCCGAATCCGAATCCGAATCCGAATCCGAATCCGAATCCGAATCCGAATCCGAAGCCGAAGCCGAAGCCGAAGCCGAAGCCGAGCCGAGCGAGCGACGACGACGGCGCGAGGGGTCCTTGCCCCCTCAACCCTTTTACTGACAAGAAGGAGTAATTCTACTTATAAGTAGAAGAACTTTTCTTTCCACTACCGATGTGGGACAAATGCTTATGTTATAAACCAAGAGGGAACTCCCACTTTTCTTTCCACTACCGATGTGGGACAACTCTTTCCAATCATTTCCCATTCACCAATATCAATACCCAACAATCCCCCACATGAATGGGAATGGCTATAATATAAAAGTGCGGACAAGTGTGATATACAAGCGAGAATTGATCGCATCCGGATAAGTAGGTTTCCCTTTGAACTTTCCATAGTGAACTTATATCGGATATACTCGATCAATCGGTAGATTTGATATCTTTGAACCGTCGAACTTTGTTGTATACCTAGACAACATAAGTCACACAATCAACCCTCAACCATTTATGGTTCTCACGGTTGTGTTCGTTTCGACCATGAACACTTCCTGGTTTCATGAGTGCGTAGAGAATGGGCCTTCACCGTCATTCCCTTTAAAGCGGCTTACACTTAACACTCACATAGGTGATTTCTAAACATGTGGTCCTATAGCCACATTATCCGGTCATACACTGCTGCCCGAATTAGATAATCATTAAAGAACCTTAATGCTTTATTAACTCATTAACAAGCCATGAGGTTTTATCCTTATTTCTGAACATTGTCTTCATCCGAGAATGGGTTGAGTTATTTGACAATGTTGAACCGTCAGTCACAACTTTGTTTGATCTCCTTGAACCTAGCTCTTGGGATCTCCAGTCTGCTAGGTAGAGTTACCGCCATGATGACTTGTCCTCGGCCTTAACCCCATTCCCATTGATGATCTACTAACTCTCTCTCTAGATAAGCCTTTTGTAAGCGGATCCGCTACGTTATCTCTTGACTTTACATAGTCAATCGTGATAACGCCACTAGAGAGGAGTTGTCTAACGGTATTGTGTCTTCGTCGTATGTGACAAGATTTTTCGTTGTACATTACACTCTCTGCCCTACCTATTGCTGCTTGACTGTCACAATGTATACATATAGGAGCCAAAGGTTAGGGCCAGAATGGAATATCTTCTAAGAAATTCTGGAGCCATTCAGCTTCTTCACCGGCCTTGTCTAAAGCTATAAATTCAGATTTCATTGTAGAGCGGGCGATGCATGTCTGTTTTGATGATTTCCAAGACACACTGACCCACCCCCAATTGTGAAAACATAACCACTCGTGGATTTAACTTCATATGATCCGGTGATCCAATTTGCATCACTATATCCTTCGATCACGGCGGGATATTTGTTATAATGCAAAGCATAGTCTTGGGTGTGTTTTAAATACCCCAAGACTCGTTTCATTGCCATCCAATGAGTTTGACTGGGATTACTCGTGAATCGACTCAGCTTGCTTATAGCACATGCTATATCTGGTCGTGTACAATTCATAATATACATCAAACTTCCCAAAACTCGTGCATAGTCCAATTGTGAGTCACTTTCACCTCTATTCTTTTGAAGTGCAAAACTTACATCAATTGGAGTCTTTGCAACATTGAAATTTAAATACTTAAACTTGTCAAGTACTCTTTCAATATAATGAGATCATGCGATAATGCTAGACCTTGTGGAGTTTTATGAATTACGATACCTAAGATCAAATCAACAACTCCTAAGTCCTTCATATCAAATTTGCTAGCCAAAGATACGCTTCGTAGCATTTACATCGGTAATATCTCTACTCATTATCAACATGTCATCAACATATAAACAAACAATGACTTCATGATTTGGAGTATTTTTAATGTAAACACATTTGTCACACTCATTAATCTTAAATCCATTTGCCAACATTGTTTGGTCAAATTTCGCATGCCATTGTTTGGGTGCTTGTTTAAGTCCATAAAGTGACTTAACAAGTTTGCACACTTTCCTTTCTTTACCAGGAACCACAAAACCCTCGGGTTGTTCCATGTAAATTTCTTCCTCCAATTCTCCATTTAAGAAAGCTTGTCTTGACATCCATTTGATGGATCTCAAGACCATATACTGGCCGCCGATGCCACTAACACCCGAATAGATGTTATTCTTGTTACCGGCGAGTATGTGTCAAAGTAATCAAGGCCTTCTTTTTGTCTATAACCTTTGACCACAAGTCTTGCCTTATATTTGTCAATAGTGCCATCACTTTCATTTTCCTTTTAAAAATCCATTTTGATCCTAAAGGTTTATTTCCGGGAGGAAGATCAACCAATTCCCATGTATGATTGTTCAAAATTGATTCAATCTCACTATTGACCGCCTCTTTCCAAAATGTTTGAATCGAAGAAGACATCGCCGCTTTAAATGTTTGAGGCTCATTTTCAAGCAAGAATGTCACAAAATCTGGTCCAAAGGAAGTAGATGTCCTTTGACGTTTGCTACGCCTTGCATCCTTTTTACTTGGTGTATTTTCCTTTGGTTCTTCCCGCGGTCGTTTAGATCTTTCACTTGACGACTCACATTCGCTTTATACGGATAAATGTTTTCAAAGAATTCAGCATTATCGATTCAATTACCGTATTAACATGTATTTCGGGATTGTCCGATTTGTGAACCAAAAACCGACAAGCTTTGCTTGTTTGTAGCATAGCCAATAAAAACACAATCCACGCTTTTTGGTCCGATTTTTACCCTTTTGGGCAAATGAACTTGGACCTTTGCTAAACACCCCCACACTTTAAAATATTTCAAGTTGGGTTTTCTTCCTTTCCATAGTTCATATGGAATAGATTGTGTTTTCTTTGTGGGGCACCCCGTTGAGTATTCGGTTAGGCGTAAGGATAGCCTCCCCCACAAGCTTTGCGGTAAATCGGAACTTATTAATAAGGCATTCATCATTTCCTTTAATGTTCGGTTTTTCCTTTCCGCAATTCCATTTGATTGTGGTGTGTAAGGGGCGTAGTTTGATGAATAATTCCATATTCTAAACATATCTCTGCAAAAGGAGATTCGTACTCTCCACCCCTATCACTTCTAATCATTTTTATCTTTTTATTCAATTGATTTTCCACTTCGTTTTTGTATTGCTTAAATGCATCAATTGCTTCATCCTTACTATTAAGCAAATACACATAACAATATCGAGTGCAATCGTCAATAAAAGTTATAAAATACTTTTTCCCACCGCGAGATGGTATTGACTTCATATCACATATATCTGTGTGAATTAAGTCTAAAGGATTTGAATTCCTATCAATAGACTTATATGGATGTTTAACAAACTTAGATTCAACACAGATTTCACATTTAGATTTATTACACTCGAATTTAGGCAATACTTCTAAATTAATCAATTTTCGCAAGGTTTTGTAGTTGACATATCCTAAACGAACATGCCATAAATCATTTGACTCCAATAAGTAAGACGAAGCGGAATTTTTATTAATACTGTCAACAACCATTACATTGAGTTTGAAAAGGCCCTCGGTGAGGTAGCCCTTTCCTATGAACAATCATTCTTACTTAATACAATTTTCTCACTAACCAACACACACTTAAACCCGTTTTTGACGAGTAGTCCTACGTGAAACTAAATTCTTCCGAATTGTTGGAACGTGCATAACATTGTTGAGAGTCGGGACCTTGCCGGAAGTATCTTCCTTCCCATATCCTTCAACCTTGGCTGTTGCGTATTTCCCATAAATAGTACCTCTTCGGTCCAAATGGGAGCATATGTTGCAAATGCTTCTTTTGTAGCGCAAACATGTCGAGTGGCACCGAATCAAGCCACCACTCCTTTGGGTTTCCAACCAAATTGCACTCCGATAGCATTGCACACGGATCATTCATATCATCATTCTTTTCCACCATATTGGCTTGTCTTTTCCCTTGTTCTTTTTCGGGAGACGACAATCTGGGGCTTTGTGGCCGCTTTTCCCACAATTAAAGCGAGTTGCCCTTGAACTTTTTCTTATTGGAATCCTTCTCCTTTCCGAAGGCCTCTTCCTTTTCTTGTTCTTTTTCGAGAAAGCATCTTCAACGATGTTTGCCCCTTCAATTGGTGAAGTCTTACGATACCTCTTCTCGGGTTTTGTTATCTTCCTCGATCTTGAGACGAATCACAAGATCTTCCAACTTCATTTCCTTTCTTTTGTGCTTAAGATAATTCTTGAAATCTTTCCATGAGGGCGGCAACTTCTCAATCATTGCGGCCACTTGGAACGCTTCATTTACTACCATACCTTCAAAGAATAAGGTCATGTAAGATAAGTTGAAGCTCTTGAACTTGGGTTCCAACGGTTTTTCCATCCACCATTTTGTAGTCTAGGAATTTGGCAACCACAAACTTCTTCAAGCAAGCATCTTCGCTTTTGTACTTCTTTTCAAGTGCACTCCATAGTTCTTTGGAAGTCTCTCTTGCACTTGTAGACGTTGTACAAGTCATCTTCTAAGGCACTCAAAATGTAGCCTTTGCACAAAAAGTCACTGTTTCCAAGCCTCGGTAACCATGAACTTTTGGTTGTCGGGCATGTCGGCGGCGAGCACGGGAGGGTCCTCACTGGTGAACTTTTGCATACCAAGGGTGGTAAGCCAAAAGAACATTCTTTGTTTGCCATCCTTTAAAGTTGGCACCGGTGAACTTCGCAGTTTCTCACCGGTGGCACAAATGGTACGGGTTGTAGGAGTAACCGCAGTGCAGTGCGAAGCTCGAGAGGTAGTTCCGGTCTCAATTGCCATTATTCGTTTGTCAACTCACAAATCGACAAACCGTTTTAGTTAATAAAACCGAATAGCAATTCAATCACAGACTTAAACGATGAAGATTTTTTATTTCTTCAAATTGCAGTATAATTATGAAACTTTAGTATTCCAACGAAGTTTTTATATCATCGAGTCAGAATACTAATATTCATATGGAGTAGAAAACTGCACAAGTTTTAATCTCCAAACCAGAATACAACAACGATGAAGTTTTTATGTTCTTCAAATCGTTGTACAAGTATGAATTTTAATATTCCAACGAAGTTTTTATTTCTTCAAGTCAGAATATGAAATTTCACACGGAGTAGAAAACCACACAGGTTTTAATCTCCAAAACAAAATACAGATTAATCTAAAAATATAATTTCCTTAAGATTGTTATCAATCTGTATTCCAAAAAACCAGTAAACAATAAACACTGAAAATAAACAGAATCAGTGTTGAAAAAATAAGAATAATTTTTCAGAATATAATCGAGCCCACTTAGTTCAAAGTGTGTCCTTAAGGAAATTATTCCCCTCACAGTACTCGAGGTTGATGGAATATCCCCTCCCAGGATAGAACGATTATCTTACCAGAATAGTAGTACTTCAAACTCTGGATCCGGGTAGGATTGGATAAGTTAATTAATTTAATTAAATAATGATTAATTAATTAATTAAAAATTAAAGAAAATTTGGTTCAAAAAGATTATCAATCAATCAGATCATTTGACCGGATCCGGATCCGGAGCCGGAGCCGGAGCCGGAGCCGGAGCCGGAGCCGGAGCCGGAGCCGAGCCGAGCGACGACGACGACGGCGCGAGGGGTCCTTGCCCCCTCAACCCTTTTACTGACAAGAAGGAGTAATTCTACTTATAAGTAGAAGAACTTTTCTTTCCACTACCGATGTGGGACAAATGCTTATGTTATAAACCAAGAGGGAACTCCCACTTTTCTTTCCACTACCGATGTGGGACAACTCCCACTTTTCTTTCCAATCATTTCCCATTCACCAATATCAATACCCAACAGCTCTGAAATCCAGATAAAAAAAAAGAACGAAATCAGATCGAAAATAATGGAGTTTCGCAGTAAAATTACTTAAAAGAAAAAAGAATGAAGAAGAAGAAGAAGAATTAAAAAGAAAAAGAAAAATATGTTTTTGGGCTTTTCACGCATCTTATTTTTGTGGAAATCACATAAGTTACCAAGTCAACGAAAAGTGTCTAAATGATACGACAGAGCCCCACCTGAAGTGTCTAAATAGAACAAACATTACTTGAGGTGTTTAAGTGATAAATCTGAACGACCACATGTAGCTGATGATGGATTTGGCCCTAAGGTAACACTTGGTTCATAAGCTAGTTATGCATGACTATAATGCATATATTGTTCTAAAGGATTAACGTGGCTTAAATTTGTCAGGAGAATAAACTCTAAACTATTGAGGTATTTTTTCAATTATTAAATTTTTATTATGTTTGTGCCATTCGTTAGTCAAACCATCGGTATATTAATTTGCCTCTTTCCAAATGTATTTGATAGTCTTTGCAGATATTCAATAAATATCTACCGTCTTTAATAATGACTTTAAATTGATAACGTTCTATTCTTATTCTGAATAAGCTTGACAGCAAGTAGACAATCTATTCCCACCTCTGCTTCTTGGTATCCCATGAATTTAAATATGATTAGCCCTTTTTTTATGGTCCATAATTCTGTAGTGAGACTTCTCATAGGTTTTACTTTACATGAATATCCCAACAATCATTTTTGGTGATCCTCTCTAAAAATTCCTCCAAAAGTAACGTACCTAGAATGTGTCTTGAACTACCATCAGTATTCAACTTTATCTTTCATGCACTTGGAGGAAATCAAGTAATTAATTTGGCTTGTTTAGCATTAGAAGCTCGACTTGAAACTAATTTAGAAATTTTCCTAGCATAATTAGTACTTTATTTCATATAAGATCGATAGGTAAACATTTCTTTTCAATCAGATTTCTATTCCGCTCCTTTTATATAAGCCGCATAATTAAAAATATAAGTGACACTATACAAGAAATGCGAGACAACATCTATAATATCATCAAGTCATGCCAGTATCTGGCTTAGCATTCATGATATCAGTTTCATTTTGTGAAATGAAGTTTTTTTTTTTTGTAACTATTTTGTGAAATAAAGTCGTTTCGTATTTATTTAAACTTTGAATATTTTTTGATAATATGTGACGAATCTTCTATATTAGTATCACATCATCCACATTTTGAGGACTCAATAATCCCTCTAATAAACCTAGTTCATTGAATATAATTTTATTAGTATATCTGACAAGCCAAATAAACTATTTTAATTTTTCAGGTACAGAAAGTGTCCGTATGTTAGTCCATTGGGTACAAACCAAATTGAAAAGACTAGAATCGTGCGTCTTTGATCTTACCATGAATCAACTAACAAAATAAAACACGTATAGTTGAAATAATGGTGGTACTTTTTGTTTGTAAGGAGTTGATTAACTATTTGAGATTTCATCTTATTGGTGAGGGTCGAATCCCCACATTATAATCTTCTCTCCCATTTTCTCCTTTACCTTCTCCCCTTGTAATTGTTTTTTTTTATTGTGGGAGTGGCCTCGGTGGAGGATAAGATGCGCAAAGCGATGTTGAAATGATTGGGGCATGTGCAGAGGAGAGGCACAAATGTCCCAGTGCGGAGGTGTGAGAGGTTGGCTATGGACAGGTTCAGGAGGGGTGGAGGTAGGCCGAAGAAGTATTGGAGAGAGGTGATTAGACGGGATATGGCGCAGGTGCAACTTACTGAGGACATGACCTTAGATATGGGATTGTGGAGGACACGGATTGGGGTAGAAAGGTAGTAGGTAGTAGGTAGTTGAGTGTAGTCCTACTTACGGTTACATACTGGTAGTTGTAGTGTTATTATTGTAGCACTGCTTAGCCTATCTTACTAGTAGGCGCAATATTGCTTTATAGTCTCATGTCGTTTGATTTATGATGTTGTATGTTTTTTTGTGTACTTTGTTTATCTTATTTACATGCGTTAGTTATTGCTTCTTTTTTCAGAATGCTTTATTATTGCTTATTCGCTTTTGTTACCATCATTTTCATACTATTTTAAATTTTTTGTTCGGGTTTGACCATTTCTCTTGCTTTGCTTGTGCTTATACTTTGTCTTGAGCCGAGGGTCTTTCGGAAACAACCTCTCTACCTACCAAGGTAGAGGTATGGTCTGCGTACACTTTACCCTCTCCAGACCCCACATTGTGAGATTTCATTGTATCTGTTGTTGTAATAAAAAATGGTGGTACTTTTTGTCTACATTTCTAGTGGACAGAACGAAAGTCATACTTTGCCATCCTTTATGGACTAGTGTTTGCATATTAATCTCAAAAGCATGTAAATGAAAAAATTACATTATAATTTTAATATGTTGTAGGATGCTAGTTATTTTTGTATCAATTTACCATCTAATGTTTAATATAAAATTTTATATATGATTCCTTATAAACATGTGAGTGTACTATTTTATGATGTCAGTATATAAAATCTATATTCAAAATAAATATGTATTTTTATTTACCTACAATGTCACACCACAACCTTGGGGGTATGGTTGACACCCAGTGTCCTAAGACCCGAGCGTACCGATTCTGATACCTATAATATGCTCACCAAGATATGGGCCGACAAGGCCTCTAACGAATGACTATCTGATCACAAGACACAACCACCTACATGCAGAAAAGACCCAACATACATACATATATACAACAAGGCCAGCAAATCCACACAAAACTACTATATACACAACAACTGTCCACAGGCCTCTAAAAAGTTACCAGCGACACCTGGCCGGGATAGGGCCCCGCCATACCCAACTATATACATATATACAACATCATACCTAACAACACACTGGACAGCTCCAGAAGAAGGGAGCCTGACAATCCTCAACTGAGTCAAGTCATCTACTGCGAGGTATCATCTGAATCTCTATATGTACATGCGTGCATGAAATGCAGTGTCCCCGGAAAGGGACATCAGTACGAAAGATATACTGAATATGTAAGGCAGATAACATATAAATAAATGATGAAATGAGAAGGAAGAATATAAAATCAACATGAAACTCACAAATAGCCTCTGAGGGTATATATTGACATAATCATGAATATGTATGCATGTCTGTTGAAATCAAGTCACTCATCGGAGCCATATGTATATAATATAGTATCAAGACACTATGTGGGGCAAATCATGTCATATCATATCATACCCGGCCTCGTAAAGGACTCGTTCGTACCCGGCACAGATATGAGACTCGGTAATATCAAAACAATTGCAGTGGTGCGCGCATATAAACGTCGTATCCGGCCGACCATAGCGCTGCTCAATAAGAAAATAGATACATATATATATAAGTGCAACGCAAGACTGATCTCAGGAAAACTAATGGAAATAATACGGGGTGACACAAGGTCGTTAATCCCTCCGCCAATCGTTATGGACTCATTTGTAACCAATATTACTAACCATCATGAATCCAAAACCAATGACTTAGCAATGACTATCATGAGGAGTGATACACAATCCCATCAAGAGGACGAATTCGATGATCCTAATAGAGTGCAAGGAACGCTTTCGACCAAAGATGTATGGAAATCATAAGATCAAGTTCGAGAGTAATGAATACATGATATCAATGATCAGGAACTATTATTCTTATACTTTCCAAGAGTAGGAGTTTTCTTATGGAACGTTCGTATCGACAATATTTAACTTCGGACCATGCCAATGATTGAAGAAAAGTGATAAGCCTTACATACCTTTTTGACGACCAATACTACTCCGATGATCCCTCGTTTGCTCTATAATCGTCAACATAAGCAATAAGGACAATCCATAATAAGATCCTCTTAAGAGTTTCAAGACTTGGTCGTTGTGATATTCCGTCGAACACTTAGCGCGCATACTTTATTCCATCTTATTTTTATGGAAACCTAAGTTATTCTCATCTCCCTTACAATAACAACAATACCATCAAGACTACAACAACCATACTTCATGGGATCTAGCAATCAACCCACAAATATTATGATCAACTATTAAGTTTATATCAATTCCTTCATGGACCACTTTGTCACAAGATAATTCTAAGATATGAGAGTGTAAGATTACTAAAAAGTAGTAGGAACATACCTTAAAATGACCAAGGAATCCCTACACCAAATCTCCTTCAATTCTTCAAGAACTCCCAAATTTGTCCAATGATCTAGAGAGGATTCTTGAGATAATCCAAGCTTTCTTGAGGGATAATTTACATGTTAATCTTATGGAATAGCTCTTCAATGATGTATATACCTTCGGAGAGGGTTTGATAGCATCTAGGTTCAATTTGGAGTGAAAATGGAATGAAATGAAGAGGGCGACGAGATTGAGCTTTATATAGGGTAGCCCACCGCCTCACATATGCGAATGAATATGCGGCACATATGCCACCGCATATGGTGGCAGTGAGGTGGTGGAAGAGTGGCTTTGATCCGCGGCGCGAAATGATTTTCGTTGGGCCAAACGTTTAACGTATCGTCCTATCTTCGTCAAACTTTGTCGAGATATGATTCTTTTCATCCCAATGACTTATAACCATTCATAAACCTTCTTACCATCCATTTATGTCGTATATGACCCTTGGAACGGGGCTCGAGTCATCGAGACTTAAATCGATTAATCGGGTTCTCAAACATGCGCGAAATGACGAGTATAACTCGAAATCTTTTGGATATGTTTTCAACTTTGGCACAAGGCCTTCTTCATCCCATTTAATGGTCGTTAAGCTATCATCATGTTATATCGGCTTAACACAACGCGCTCAACGTAAGGATTACAAGCACGAATGGCGTAACAACGCTTTAAACTCTCGTGACTCATTCGGTTCCAACTCAACCCTTCCTTAATTCTTCTAATGGAACATTCTTCCTTATCTTAGGTTTCTTAACTTAAGGCATACTCGATATGCGAATTTACGGGGGGTAACATACAATTACAGTGCTTCTGTTAATGGCATAAATTATATCAGTAGTGTGCATGTATTACTGAATAATTAATACTCTATAAAGGTACCCCCTCTGTCCCAATTTATATGACACACTTTTCTTTTTAATCAGTCCCAAAAAGAATGATATATTTCCTTATTTGACAATAATTTAACTTTAAACTTTCCATTTTACGCTTAACGAGATGATTTATAAACTCACAAATATCTTTGGCTTGTTTCAGACCACAAAATTCAAAAGTCTTTTTTTATTTCTTAAACTTCATACCCAGTTAAACTACATAATATAAATTGGAACGAATGGAGTAGTAAGTACTATATTTTTTAACTGTAGTTGGGACTTATGTCTTAGCAAAACCTATAACTTTGACCGTGGGAAGTGAAAACATTATAATAACAAACCACGCAATTAGATAAATAAATCGCTTACCTTTAGGCAACTAATGTTATGTCCATAAAAATAACTCATTTCGTTCTATTTGAATGTTGTTTTAAATTTTTTACCTACTATTCGTCCATAGATATACATATTCTCCCTTTTCTAAAAACAAAAAAAAGGAGAAAAGGAAAAGAATAAAGGGTGTGTTTGGTATGACGGAAAATCTTTTCTTATTTTCTTTTGTTTAGTCGCACTAAATATCCTGGAAAATATTTTCCTATGAAAAAAAATTCCTTAGAATTTCGACTAATAAACACACACCAACGCCCCAACCACACCCCTACCCCACCCACCACATCTTCACTACTTGAAGTTACACTCCTGTTAAGAGTCCCACATCGAATATGGAATGAGAACATTGACTCCTTATATGGACTTGGACAATCCTTACCCCATAAGCTAGCTTTTGGAGTTGAGTTAGGTCCAAGATCCATTCTTTACATGGTATCAACACCGATATTGGGCCCCTAAATTATATTATCCACGCTCCAGTTAACAAGGTCTGCGCGTGCGGGAGTGTTAAGAGTCTCACATCGGATATGAAATAGGAACATGTACTCCTTATATGAACTTGGAAAATCCTCACCCTACAAGTTAGCTTTTGGGATTGAGTGTTAAAAATACACAATATACATGTGTAGATTGTGTATATTAGTCTCTCAGTTGGCTCTCGGTTTTGTCCCCTTTGTACCGTGTAATTTATGGTAAATATTTAGTATCCTAGTTTAGGTAATGTTGTAATGTAATTAGTATTGTAACTTACCATAATAATTGTATTACCATAAATGTACAGTTAATATCCAAGTAGAATAAGATTTTAGGAATAGAATAGGAAATATGTAACTTGTATAAATAGTCTTCAATCAATGAAAATAATCAAGAGATTATTTCTTTTATGATATCAGAAGTCTAGGTCTTAAAATCCTCTCCCCCTTTTCTTCCTCTTGGTCGTCGACTAACCAGTGCACAAAGCCGAGACCAAAGTTTTTCCGCAACTTGTTCTCGGATTGGTTGATTCTGACGGTACCTCTACTTTCCAAATTTTTTTCTCCCAAAATCCCTCAATCACATATTGTTCTATCAATATGTCTACATCCCGGAACACGTTTTATCCTGCCCTTACAGTCCTCGCGGTGGTCAGCAGCAGCAGGAGTTTTGGGCCCCTATGCAGTGGCAGTGGGCCCCACAATAGCAGTTTAGGCCCAGCCAGTTCTCGCCCAACTGGCAGTGGGCGGCCCAGCAGCAGTCCAAGCCCAATTTGACCTGGTCCACATACAGTCAGCAGTCTGGGCCGAGGCCGCAAGCAGGGGTGCTTGGGCCTCGGCCCCCGCAGGCCCATCACACAGCGGCACCCACGTCTACCGACATTGAAGCCGCAATACACATGATTGGTTTAACTCCTCCGCACCCAAATTGATATATGGATACCGGTGCCACTACCCACATGACATCCGATTCAGGTACGCTCTCGTCTTATTCCAATTTGAGCAACCCTCGCGGTATAATTGTTGGTAATGGTAATTCTATTCCAATTCGTGATTATGATCATAAAACTTTGTCTCCCCCTCATCCACCTCTTATCTTGAAAAACACCATACACACCCCCAAATTGATTAAAAACTTAGTCTTTGTCCGTAAATTCACTACTTACAATTTTGTTTCTATTGAATTTGATTCATTTGGTTTTTCTGTGAAGGATTTCAAGACAGGGAGTCATCTCATGAGGTGTGATAGTAGGGGTGATATTTATCTTATCACACCCAGTTCCGTTCCATCGAGTCAAGCCCTGCATCCGCCTTTTGCAGCCATTTCTCCTTCCTTATGGCATGCTCGTCTTGGTCATTCGGGGTCCTCTATTTTGTCGTCATTAGATAAAAATAGTTTTATTTCATATAAGTGTACGAGTAGTACTCCAAATTGTCAGTCTTGTTCTTTAGAAAAAATTGTTAAGTTGCCATTTGTAGACTCAAATTCTCATACTTTAATGCTATTTGATATTATTCATAGCGACTTAGGACGTCTCTTGTTTTTAGTTCTGTGGGTCATCGGTATTATGTTCTTTTTTTGGTTGATTATTCTAAATTTTTATGGACGTTTTCGATAGCGAAAAAATCTCAAGTTTTTTTCATCTTCTTAAAATTTAGAGCATTCATTAGAACCCAATTCGACCGAGAAATCAAAAATATTCAGTGTGATAATGGCAAAGAATATGATAATGGGGTGTTTCGGGAATTCTGTGCTAATAATGGGATCAATTTTCATTTTTCTTGTCCTCATACGTCTTCACAAAAAATGGGAAAGCCGAACGTAAAATTCGTTCCATAAATAACATTGTCCGAACTTTATTAATTCATGCTTTCGTACCTCCGTCTTTTTGGCATCATGCTCTCCAAATGGCTACCTATCTCCTTAACATAATTCCACATAATTCCTTCCAAAGGTTTGACATATTCTTCCCCCTTCAAATTTTATATAATAAAATTCCTTCATATTCACATCTTCGGGTTTTTGGGTGTTTGTGTTATCCGTTATTCCCATCTCCCACAATTAACAAACTTCAGGCCCAGTCTACTCCGTGTGTGTTTTTGGGTTTTCCATCTAATCATCGTGGCTACAAATGCTTTGATTTATCCTCTAATAAAATCATCATTAATCATCATTAATCACCATGTCATTTTTTATGAATCCCAATCTCCATTTTCTAAAGGTAATACTCCCGTGCCTAGTTCGTATAATTTTTTGGATGATAGTATATCCCGTATGTTATTCAGCATTTTTCGGACGTATACCACACTCAAAATTCTCCAACGGGCCCACTGCCCGCTGGCCCCACTGGTCTGTCACCCCCTGCCACTCCGAGTACCGCCACTGGGACAGTTCCAGCGATTGAGCCAGTCCAGCCCAACTCTGGAACAGGTCCAATTCCTGCTCCAATTTACCGAGTTGGGCCAGCAGGCCCACTGCCTGCTGGCCAGTCCGTCCCGAGCCCAGCAAATTCCCAAAATCTATCCAATTCTTCCTCGAGTCATAGACCGGTCACTCGTAGTCAACAGGGTGTTTTTAAATCAAAAAGACATTTTAATTTACATTCTAATGTCCCTAAATCCCCCTTACCCCGTAATCATGTGTCTGCCTTAAATGACCCGAATTGGAAAATTGTTATGACCAATGAATATAATGCTCTTATTGATAATAAGACGTGGGAGTTGGTGCCCCGTCCATTTGGTATTAATATTATCAGGTCTATGTGGATTTTTGCTCAAAAGGAGAATTCAGATGGTTCATTTGCTCGACATAAGGCGCGACTTGTGGGTGATAGTAAGACTCAGCAGGTTGGTGTAGATTGTGGTGAGACGTTTAGTCCGGTGGTCAAGTCGGCTACCATTCGCACTGTGCTAAGCTTGGCTCTTTCGAAGGCATGGCCTATTCATCAATTAGATGTAAAAAATGCTTTCCTACATAAGGATCTCAAGGAAACAGTCTATATGCATCAACCTTTGGGATTCAGGGATCCCAAACATCCTCATAATGTCTGTTTATTGAAGAAGTCCTTATATGGGCTTAAGCAGTCTCCCCGGGCCTAGTATACAAGGTTTGCAGACTATGTTTCGACTATTGGGTTCACTCACAGCAAGTCGGATAATTCCTTGTTCATCTACCGTCGTGGTTCATCCTTGGCCTACATTCTGTTATATGTGGATGATATTATCTTGACTGCCTCTTCCGATGCCTTACGCCAATCTATCATGACCATGCTCAGCTCTGATATTTCTATGAAAGACTTGGGGCCCTTGAGTTACTTTTTGGGGATTGTTGTCACCCGTCATTCCGATGAGTTGTTCTTATCTCAAAGGAAATATGCAGCTGAGATCATCGAGAGGGCTGGGATGTCATCATGTAAGTCCACTTCCACTCCAATTGATATTAAGCCCAAGCTTAGTGCCGCAGCCGGCGTACCCTACGATGATCCGACCCGCTATCGCAGTCTTGCAGAGGCCCTTCAGTATCTTACCTTTACGAGACCGAATATTACATATGTTGTCCAGCAGATGTGTTTGTTCATGCATGATTCCAGAATTGAGCACATGAATGCACTCAAATGCATCATTCGGTATATTCAGGGGGTACACTTGACTATGATTTGCATTTATATCCTTCCTCGACGTCCACACTTGTCTCGTATACGGATGCTGATTGGGGTGGTTGTCCCGACACCAAACGGTTTACATCTGACTTGTATGTTTCTTGACAACAACTTGGTCTCCTGGTCTGTGAAGCGTCAGTCGACTCTATCCCGCTCAAGTGCCGAGACTGAATATCGAGGGGCAGCTAATATGGTCTCGGAATCATGTTGGTTACGTAATTTACTTTTGGAGCTTCATTGTCCCATTCAGAAGGCAACCTTGGTTTATTGCGATAATATTAGTGTCATCTACCTTTCTGGTAATATGGTTCAACACCAACTCACTAAGTATATCGAGATGGACATTCACTTTATCTGCGAAAAGGTTGTTCGTGGTCAGGTACGCGTTTGTCATGTCCTGTCAAGATATCAAATTGCAGACATCTTTACAAAGGGTCTTCCCTCGGTCCTTTTTGAAGATTTTAGGGACAGTCTCAGCGTTCGAAGACTGCCCGCTATGACTGCGGGTGTGTGTTAAATATACACAATATACACACAATATACATGTGTATATTAGTCTCTCGGCTAGCTCTCGCTTTTGTCCCCTTTGTACCGTGTAATTTATGGTAAATATTTAGTATCCTAGTTTAGGTAATGTTGTAATGTAATTAGTGTTGTACACTTACCATAATAATTGTATTATCATAAATGTATAGTTTTTATCCAAGTAGAATAAAGTTTTAGGAATAGAATAGGAATAAGATTCTCCTATTATGGAAATATATAACTTGTATAAATAGTATTTCAATCAATGAAAATAATCAAGAGATTATTTCTTTCATTGAGTTAGGCCCAAGATCCATTCTTTATAACTCCAATTTCATAATACTTTGCTTTAAGTATATATAAACGCGCTTAAAATTATTTTTTCCAACTTGAATACCAAGTATAAAAAAATGTGTATAAATCACTTATATTTTGAAAAAATATTTTTTTAGAAAAAAAATTTCATCGTACCAAACGAACCCGAAAGATTGTCACTTTGCGTAGGGATTTTAATATTACGTCTCCGCTGAAACTTGATGCGATCAACACGCAAATAATCAAAAGATTTTCAATTATAATAAAGGTTAATTAGTCATATGTGGTCCAAGTTTAAATATTTTAAAATGCCCATTTGTCTATCGAAAACTTTAAATAATTGCCACCTTTATTGGGAAGGACTATAAACTGTCGCAGTTTGATTTTATTAAAAATAGCAGCAGCACATGTCCGTGTCTTAAGTGTAACCTCTAATTAATTGCTAATTATTGATACTCCTTCAGTCTCAAATTATTCAATCATTTTTTAAATTTAAACGTCTCTTTAAGAAATATTAATTAAGACATATTTTACATGTTTTATCCTTATTTATGTCTAAATAATAATCTCTATTCATTAAATGTTTACTCTATTTATGTGTTATCTTCATTAATGACTAAAGGTAAAATGGAGAAAAAATAATTAATTATACATTGAACTTCTTAAACGATAAATACTTTGAAACAACTATATTTAATAACCACGATAAATAATTTGAGACGAATGGAGTAAATGTCAAAGGTTACTGTTGAGGTTGGTTGTGGACGTTGAGCCACCAATGGAAGAAAATTATAATTTTGCCTATAATTACTAGAAATTTAACTCGGTAATATTTGTTATTATAACGAGAAGTATACTCCACAAAAGATGATACAAAATGGACAAGGTGCAGTATTCAGTTATACGTCAAAGCATTGGGAGAGTTAGAATTTTCACTGAGGGATTCAAAATATGAAGAAGTAAACAAACAAAAAAATCAAAAAAATTCAACATCTACTATATATATATAAAAATAATTATAACTTTATATATACATTATAGGTTCGGACCTTGCACCTATGTGGCTCCGCCCCTGCGTCAGAGTTAATTAGCAGACATATATTCATAATGATGGTAAATGACATCTTATAATGTCTAAACTCACACACATGATGCAAAAGCTTTTTAGTTGTCGCCTGTCGGTGCATACAATTAAGTTATATCACATTTGTAAATAATTTTTACACTCTTTTTAGTTGTCGTAGCAGGTTATCTATCTTATTTTCAAAATTATAAATTTCACTTTTGTGGTTACTGGAGCAGATTACCTATCTTATTTTCAAAATTATAAATCTCACTTTTGTAGTTACCTGGAGATATATTTTGTGTGACCTGATAGTATAAAATTTTCTTTACACTATACGTATAATTAATTAGTTAATCTAGATCTCTACTTATTGCTTATGTATACATATACATGCAGACTCCTTACTACCAAATTATAATGAATTGAAACAAATCACGTAAATATTTGCTTGTCTAAAAGATTAAGCTAAAAATCACTTAAAAATCTATGATTGTGTACAGGAAAACTCTATAAATAAAAGAAAAACAGACCTGTGTCCCCAAAACAAAAATCTTAAAATTTTATTGTTCGATTAATGTTCTTAAAATCATTTACAAAAGATGAGGATTTGACAGTACCCTCAAGAAGCAGTCCTCCATTGCAGCTCAATCTGAAGTCTACCATTCTTTGAGTCAATAAGATGATATCTCTCATTAATTCTCTTGTTATTCACAACATCAGCAAGGTATATATCCACATAGCCCAAAGCTTCCTATAAGATTAAAAGAAAAGATCAACATATGTTACATGTAAATAAAAAGTTTTTTTTCCTTCTTTGCACTGACAGTGTAAAAGTTTGTGGACAAGTCCTTGTTGCACTATTATAGACGGAGAGAGCATTTTTAGTTTAAAGTATTTGTACCATAATTTTTTGTTTATATGGTTCTGAATAGATTATTTGTACATGTAAATAAGTTTTTTTTTAACACAAATACAGGGTTTGAGTCAAATTTACGGAGTACTTCCAAACCCAAAACAACCACACCCATAACCACCCCTGTGGCTCCGCCCTGCGCACTAGTGTATAGGGATGAAGCTATAGTATTAGCTATGGGTTCGAATGAAGCAAGTAGCTTTTTCCTAGATCCTGTATTTGTATGAGAAAATCCAAGATATGTATAAATGTTTAATTGTCAACCCGGTAACTAAAACAAGCTATAACTCAATAGCAAGTTTAGAGCCCATATACTTCGAATCCTGGCTCCATCTCTGATGGTGTAGGTTACAAGTTTTCAAAATCTTAGGTTTGCTAAAGAACTTGATGCATGTGTATATGGTTTATAATGAGAGCTCAATGTACCTTAGGATGTCTCAGACCCATTCTTTTAGAAGTACTAACAACTTCAACATGAATCCTATCATTTACAGGTGGCTCCTCCAGCACAAACTGAAATTCCTCTTCCCACCTTGGATCTCTGTTTTTCTTTACAACCTGTGGAAGTTTCAGGGGCGGAAAAAGAATGCGTTAAGGGATAATGAAAGAAAATCACATAAAACCAACAATTCTAATAGACATTATTCACTTGTCAACAGTAAAGTGAAATTTGTATCATTTGGAATGTGCATAAAGTTGTTTTTCCATATTCAAGAATATAGAATTTTCACTACATGACACGTTATAATTTGCAAGCGCTATGTTAGTATTGCAAGCATAGGTAAATCAGACCTTTGTGGTCCGGCCCTTCCCCGGACCCGCGCATAGCGGGAGTTTAGTGCACCGGATTGTCCTATTTTTTATGTTAGTATTGCGAGCATAGGTAAATCCAGTATTTGCAGATAGTGAGTTCAGAATGAGTTTGATCTTACAATATGTATCCATTTCAGATTATTTCTGCATATGTATACGTTCCAGATTATTTCTGCATATGTATACGTTCCAGATTATTTCTGCGCATATATATAGATAGTTCGAGGCGAAATAAGTTCAATTGAACTCACAGTACCCACCTGAAATCTCCTGCAGTTTCAAATTATTTTCCTTACACATATTTTACTTGTTTACTTAGCGTTTGTTGTAGATCATCAGAAAATGATTAGTTCAAACAATTTTACTTCTCTAATTATAGGTATTAATTCCATAATATAGCTATGTTTCCTATTGTGCATGGTAAAATACCTTGGTTCTTTTCTCTTCTCCTCTGAAGAGCATACGAACCGATGGATTAGTGTGGTGCTTCCCTTCGAGATCTTGACCTTCATGGACAATAACTACGAGCATACCACCGCCATCAGGTGTTCCATCAGGAGCCTTCTCTACCTTATTTGATTCATCAGCACCATTTGCAAGTTCTTCGTCGTTAAAAGCTTTGTACATCACTTCAAGAACAAGCTGTCCTCTTGCTTTTTCGTTTTGAACATCATCTGGTTTTAAGTTTTTCAGAAGATCGAATGTCAGTACTTTCGGTTCATCCGGAGTAAGATCTTTCAATGGGACGATATTCACTCCCATTTTTTCATGTGAGCCCACCTAATCAAAAACAAAAACAAAAATCTCCATATTAACGACATGATCAACGATTAGAGGATAACTTTGATCAAGAACAATATATACCTGCTCCCAGTCATAAACAGAAAATTTTAGGACTTGAATTTCTGGATCCTTAACCACGAAACTAAATTCCTCGTTCCATTCGGGGTTCAAATTTTTGTGTTTGACTGCTGTTTTCTTTGATGAGAGTTTTTCGCCAACCATTTTTAGTTTAACATAGGGGTCCGAGAGCCCCAAAAGATCAGTCTTCTTAAGTTTCATTGCCTTCACAACCGTCACATTAAGAATCCCGACTGGCCTCTTCATTGCTCTGTACCCAAATAACAAAATAGAATTAGTTATCAAGAAAAGACACCAAAGTTTATATTTGCATTATTAAGAAAAAATGGGGGGAAAAAACCTTACATTGAAGGATCTAATATTTGGACCTCGAGTGTTTTTGGCCATAGATACATATTTGCGACCTGATCTTTGATAATTTCCTTTGGAATTAAGAAGTTTAGGTAACTGAGATCGGGATATATATGCAAGGAAGATAAAGAAGAGATAAGGGACCATACTTGAACAAATCTGTATAGGCCGGGAATGGACATTGCATCTGCTCCCAGAAGTTTTAGTCCAAAATCAACATGAGGCTGCAAGCATATTAGACCAGAGTCGAATTCAAGATTTGAACTTGATGGATTCAACTTTAAGGTTCTTAGTACTGAACTCATTGTACCTTTTAATAATGAGTTCAGATTTTAATATTTGTTGGAATTTTAGTAGTTTTTTACATATACTATATCTATGTTCCATGTCAGAAATATTGTGTTCGGTTGGACCTGTACGCAAAATACTACATCCACAGATGGATTAAACAAGCTGAAGCTACCAAATAAAGCTGCAATATTTCATGGTAAACAAGGCAAAAGGCCAAAAAAAAAATCTAATGGGATTGAACTAGTGATTTCTGAGAAAACAGTATATTTCTCCCCAGGTAAAAGTAATTGATATATTTCCTTTTCTAATGGATGTACACAATCTCAAGGAAGATGAAAATTTTATGCAACATTTTCAGGGAGCGAGATTTGATTAATCTTTTACTCATATTGAGTAAGTTTGAAGAATGAGCACTCACCTTCTCCATAAGAGAAACATATATATTCGCAAAACATGGAAAGGTTGGAACGAGTGGCTTCAAGGTGATTCGAGGGGAAGCAAATATTTGCAAGTCAATCACCTGAGACAATCTCAAATGTCAGCAGTTAATGACAGAAGTGAACTTGCAGCTGAAGAAAAAAAAGAGAGAAACAGAAAGCGATTCTTCCAACATAATTCTTAAAACTAGAAGCACATGTGCATGGTTTTATTTCGGGAACAATTTTGTAACATCACTTTCTTGTTGCTTTGAGTATAGTTATGTTGAGAATTACCTGAGCAGTGGCTTTCAGCCCAAATGCCTTCACTGCAATAGTGATGTTCGGATTAGCTGCCCACTTAATGACTGGTTCCATTATCAGTTCTTTCTCCTCGGTGATATAGACCTTCATTCCTGGCATGGTTCGACAAGTTACTCATGTGAAACATGTTATATTTATGCGCTGAAAAATATAAAGTTCAGAAAGTAAAGAGAGACTAGACAGCAGAGTAACTTCAAATAAATTAAGTAACCTCCCCCCCCCCCCCCCCAAATAATCATAACCTTCTTACTGCTAAACCAACTTAGATAGTCACATCCCTGATTTAATTCTAAGCTATGTTGCTCAGGTCCTCCGGAAAAAGCATGCATCCGTGTTGAATCCTCCAAAAATAGTAGAAAAACGACATAGGGTGGCGACATTTTTAAAGGTCCGAGCAATATACATTCTAAGTCCTTTTGGCCGTATGTCCAAATTAAGTGAAAGAGCGAGCAGCTAACCTGGAAATGTAGGTGGCAAGGTGCCCAAGGTGAATGATTGAAATTCAACCGACTCAATTTTGTACGGCGGAATCTGCTCAGCTATGATGGGATCTATTATACCTTTGGCTGTTTTACAAATAGCCTGAGAATCTTGAATGTCAATAATATTCGGCTCAATGAAAGGGTAACGTGTAATGTGCTATACAAGTAAACATTACCTTGTCCAAATAAGGCCACATGAGTTCGATCATTTTATTAAGCCAATCGAGCTGCACAAATACAGTTAGAGCAGAAGGTTGTTATGCAAAGAAAAAAATTCCCTCTAAAGCTTTTGCACAAGTAGATATAAAATGACAACGTACGCGATCATAATCTGGATTTTTAACCCAAAGTGGTATCTCAGGGAGCAATCGTTGCAGGCTTTCAGTATCTTGCTCCGCCAAGGGTTGAATATCAGGATGCTGAAAAGAGTAAAACCCAAATAAGATGACTTGTCACCTAAAGAATTTCGCTTTTCAGCCACCTGCTGAAACTGGTTGTTGTAGTGGTATTACTGTAGGTCCGATTAGCATATCATACGAATAGGCGCAGAAGTCCTGTAGTTTTTCAACTGTCCCTCGGAGACATGGTCGAGTATGCTGCTATGTGTTCTTTAGTATACTTTGCTTATCTTATTTACCTGCGTTAGTTACTGCTTCTTTTCAGGATGCCATGGCGTATTCGCTTTTGATACCAGCATTTTCATACTGCTTTAAATTTCTAGACCGGATCTTACTGTTTCTCCTGCTTTGTTTGTGCTTATGCCTTGTCGTGTCTTGAGCCGAGGGCCTCTCGGAAACAGCCGTTCTACCTATCAAGGTAGAGTTAAGGTCTGTGTACACTCTACCCTCCCAGACGCCACGTTGTGGGATTTCACTGGGTATGTTGTTGTTGTTAGCCAGCTGCTGAAAATAATGACATGAAGCAAAGATTTCCTCCCTAAGTAGGGAAAATGTTTCTTCCAACTTCAAAATATTTGTTTTAATATATATGGCCCCTTCCCATTCAATGTTTGACACCATTCAATTGTTAATGCAGTCTATACAGACTTCCAAAAATTTCGAGGATTCAACTTTACTAAATATTTTCTCTATCAAACAAATTTTGTTGGTGAATATTGAAATGTAATGGGTCCTAGTGGAGCGAAATGGATAGTAAATATTCATATAGCTTGGGACTGATTTACTCCATTATTCTTTTCCCCTACTACTGATATAATACAATACAAAAGTCAAATCAACACTTAAACTCGCCGCCATGCTTATAAAACAAAAGGAGAGTATTTATTTGGATGAGGTGAGAACTGAGGAGTCAGTGAGATTTAAGATAAAATCAGGCCCATGAATATTTCCAGATTTGTATTTGCAGCCAAACATAGATAGAAAGACATAACAGACATACACACACACACCAAAAAGAAAAGAAACTCAAGCCATGCTAACTACACATAGAGGTTTTCTAATAACCCCTGCAAAATTGAAAAAGGCAGTAGTACTCTAAAACACACTTTATCTTTAAACCCCCTTCCCCCCCGGAAAATAGGTGGCTAGAACTGATCTGTTTTGTCATATTTTCTATACACAATAGGTGCACGTGTACTCATTCAGGGGCAGAACTTAAAAAGGTTTTCATGTTGCAGATTCCTAGCTGTAGTGCTTCTTCCCCTATGCCTATTAGCGCAAGTAGAGTAGGATTGACCCGTAATACAAAATTTCTACGTGTAACCTTCCACTTAATACTAGTATATTGAATTGAACATAGCATTTAAGTTGCATTCATCGAGGATACACGATAGAATGTAATTGTTATATTTCCAAACTTCACCTTCAAAAAACGTAGAATTTTTTTTCAAAAATTTTCTCGAATCACGTGTTTTTCTCCTTGTAAGAGTGTGAGAAATGAAGAAATATGAAATAAAAAAAAGAATCAAATAACACCATCTCTATACTGGAAGCTTACATTGTAAGGCCAATTTTTTTTATGTATATAGTAAATATTGAACACCTCGATGAGAATACTGCCTCCCCTACTGCACCAACCATCTCGGACTAGACAGTCTATCGGAAACAACCCTTTTTGCTGAGGGTCTATCGAAAACAGTCACTCTACCTTCACAATGTAGGAATAAGGTATGCGTACACACTACCCTCCCCGGACTTCACTCGTGGGATTACACTGGGTATGTTGTTGTTGCAATTTTCCGGCACTTTACACTCCACATACACATACATATTATATAGAGAGAAATATAAGGCAGAAATAAGCATGGAGGATAGACAAATTATGATAACAGAGAGATCAATAAGAAAGTAACCTTGACATCAGTTGGTAGAACGTAGATGAAGAGGAAATACCCGATCACTAGTCCAATGACAATCCCCATTCCAAATCCGAAAAATCCCAATATACTCCCTATGAATCCCATCTCTATTCTCCCTTCAAAGATCTCTCAAATTGCCTCTTCTAGTTCTTCTGCAACAACAAAAGAAAACAAATCATTTTTGTTTTTTACAATTCCTACATAGAACGTAAACAAAAATGTTTATAAGATATTACCAAATATGGGTTGCAAATTTCTGAGAAATGAAACGTGAAAGATATTAACAGTATTAAGATTCAGAGCAATAAATTAGAAGAACACATAATTAATGTGTGGGAAAATGTGGCTTGTTGCATTGAACAACGACCACTCGATAAGTCACAATAAATATAACGGCTTTTAGGAGGGAAGGAAATTCATTGGCATTCCAAACATGTCGGTAACGCTTTTTGCTCTTTTCTTTCCCTTTGGTTTGGAGTGAATAACATAAATTTCCTTTACAATGTATTTGTCTAAAAACAATGAACAATTTTGGGACTATAAGTAAATGCATCTAGTTTTGTCATACTAGCCTGTGCATGGCTGGACTAAATCAACAGGTACCAATTACCTGCTACATAGTGGCCTGCTGGATATATCCAATAAGGCTTTTCAACTCATTTGATCATCACTAAATCACACACCTTAGGTTAGGTGTTTTTTTTTCCCCTCACAAATGTCCCTATTTCTGAGTGGTCTTTAATATTTACCCCTCAAATTTGTGGTCTTTAATGTTTGTCCATCAACATTTTTGGCGCGACATAACTTTAAATTTCGGCCAACATAGTTAGCGTTTAGCTTCGCCCTGCATAACTTTCAGGATTCAACATAGTCCAAAGAAAAAAACATAACTTCATATTTTGGCCGGCATAGTTAGTTTTTAGCTTCGACATATATATCATTACATTCACACAAATTATGTTGGAAAAGGCAAAACTTTCAACACTCAACATAAGTTGAAAAATACTACACTACTTGTGCCGCATAACTTAATTCCTATAGAACTTGTGCATAGCGAGGTAAAAAATCAGTTTCCGAAGATAAAAATGTTACAAAGCTTATGCCAAGTAAGACATATCTGGATATTTTTATTAAATAAGGAGTAGGGGGAAAAATCAAAGACCACAAATATGAGGGGCAAAAATCAAAGACCATTACGTGTGAAGGATAATCCGTGCAAAAATATCTTAGGTGTTGAATGCATCTAATTTTTTTAAAAGTAAATTTAGATATCAACTAATTAAGTTTTTTTTTAATAACAAATAACACAAGAATACTACTATATAAATTATAAATATATAATTTAAAACATGTATCAAATTTTTTATATAATGTCATTCTTCTTAGTGGAATCGGTAAAGATAAACTACTTTCTCCCATTCCAAAATGACTTTACTACATAAATTATATAAATATATCACATATTTATATAATATCATTCTTTTTAGAACGAAATAGGTAAAGATAATTACTTTCTCCCAACCCAAAATGATTTTTCGCTTCCCGAACGAATTTTGATAGTATTATTGTATAGTTTATAAGCTACTGAATTTTTCAATTCGATAATATGAATCAATCTAGTTAGTTATATATACATTTGGCTTTTTCCTTAACCAAGTCAAATTAATCTGTCAATAACCGCAAAATGCAAACAGATGAGTATTTCATTGTTTTGCCACAACCCTTTTATCATTCGGCCTTTTACATTTTAAAGGAATTATCGGAAATTTCAAAGAACGTTGAAATAGTAATCAGGTTTTATCGTAACCGATCGAATTTCTTGTATATTCTTATTTGAGGGACAGGCTAGAAATAGGTGGCTCAAAGGGAGACAAAAAGTAGATACAAATCGACTAAGCTTATTTGACAATGTAAAATATTCTTGCAAGAAACCAAAAAGAAATGCTTTCATTTTCGTGGACTTAACTATGTACTGAAAAGGATCATCATTAGGCTTATAGCCTGTTTTGCAAACTATAATCCGTCAAGTGGAAAATTCATTTATAAGAAACTTTAGCATTGTATTATAAGTTCGTAAACAATTTATTGCAAAGTTACGGCATAATTTATATTAAATTCCTGATAATTCGTCAGAAGTACTATTGATAAGTTTATCCATCAGAAACTCCGGGCGATCTGCCATGAGTTGTGGCAAAGCAAATCTCCTCACGGTACACCAAGAACCTGGAAACTATTTTTCCATAACTTATTTAAGCGGGATCAAATTTAAACAGTGATAGCGAGATAATCTATGTGTGTAAATCCCCCCCTTGTCCTCAGCTAACAACAAAAAAATATCAATAGCCACTTGGATCATACCTAACCTAAGGCTACATAATTCGGGGCCCACAATAATTCAAGCTCCATCAGCACAAACCAAAAATGATCATTTATTGAGTTGAAGTCACTATCACTTAGAGGGTCTAAACAACACAGTGCGACAATATGGTAGGCCGTTTTAATAATGCATGTTGTCTATTTCAAGATTGGTCCACATGCCCCACTCACAAGCTCAATAACTTTCCCTAAAAATTGGGTCAAATAGCCAATTGGCTTGCTGTTTGAGTCCTTGAGGTGATCTCATTTGATTATTGTTATGCAAAGCTAGAATTTAGATGTGCAAATCATAAGATTGGTGCTTAACCTGTGGAGCTTATGCAATTTGTGATTTATCTTCATGGTGAATGTACCTTATATGTTTTTTAAGCAATTACTTTGACCATTTCTTGATTTGTGCATGTCATCCTTGTTCAGGGATATGCTAATCTTCTATGTATCATTACAATGTTATCGGATGACCCAGAAGGGACGTACCTTATATGTTTTATTTTGGTAATAAACTGTGAAAATATTACCATAGACAAATAAAAAATAATTACACTTAAAGAGCACTAGAAGAAATGACACCACCTTCTAGGAAGGGTTTAGCAAAAGCCCAACTAATTACATACGGGGGCGTACCTTATGTAAATCAATGGTTTTAGACAGAAATTGTCGGTTTCGCTCCCGTTTTCTTTGTGATGGCCGTGTCTAAACTATTACCCCAGGCACGGCAAATACTTACCCACACCAGGTGTATGAACGAGGCCATGCATATTAATCATGGTAATTAAGAATTAAAGTGAAACTACATATCACTTAACCATGATTAAGTGATGAATGTGTAAATACAAGACACTCGTCTTTCATTCATTCGTTTTGTGCATACACCGGGTGTGGGTAAGTTTTTACCCCCAAGGCACCCGAACTCACTAACCAGTCACCGGCCAGCCAGTTACTCCTTTTAGTATATTTTTACGAGTGAGAAGATATTTGAGATAAACTAGATCAATAAGAAATATACACATACATACAATATTTGTAGGAAAAATTATGGTTAGAATGTGGAACATCAGTTTCAGCTCAAAAATATCTTCTAATGATCAAAGTAGGGGCTGGGGGAGAAACGAAGGTCCTTCCATACATTATACTCCACCAAACTACAAATAGCAAAACCTTTATGTCACAAGCTTTGCCTTAAACCGAAAAAAAGTAATACCCCAATCAAAATAAATAACATCCATTTTTGAAGACCAGAAAATACACATATCTTCTTATTCATTTAAGAGTCAGTCTTGTACAAGAAGTTCAAAATTCCAACCGACTGGCAATTCAACAATAATAATTCAAGTGAAACAGGACCCAAATCTCCTTCCACGCACCAACTTCTAAAGAATAGCTTATACTGTAAAAGGAGGATTTTACATTGAATCACCTCCTAGTAAGATTGTAGGAAATTGTTGTATTTATTGCTGATAGAATTTGACGGGTAACGGCACTGCAGAAGACTCATTTGGCAGTTCAGATCCACTAAATCCTTCACTTTCAGGGCATAGACACAATGTATATAGCACATCAAATTTGACACACCACAAGAAACGTGAAAAGTATCACACCTTAATTGGACCGTATTTCTCCCCCATTACCCCTCCTTTTTGTTTCTGAAATTGAACATAACGCAATGTGCTGGAGAAGAAAGCGTCTGAAGCTGAATCTGGGGTTGTGGCGTCACTCTGCATCTCAGTTCTAATCAACTCTATAAGGCTCTGAATTGCAGCAGGTGTTATGTGAGGGTTCCCCTTCTCAAAAAAGTAAAGGTACCTGAGACCAGAAGTGGATTCATTATGATATAAAACTACGCCTGCGAATTAGAACCCAAAAATCACTTACTAAAATTAAAGTTCTGATACTAACTTGTTAAGTATTTCAACAAATAGTGTGACAGGTCCACTGCTACCCCTTGTAACATTTGCTTGTTGCTGTGCTGCATTAGCAATCCGCAAAGAACGCTTTAGGCAAAGCAAGACCCTGTTAACCCAAAGGCAGCAAATCATATATTTCAGGGTTACAGAATGAAAGAGAAATACATAAAAAGTAAAATGAAGACTTTAACTCCTGAATGGACAAAATATGTGGAAAAAATAAGTCCAAGCGTTCTTAGGAGATACATCAGTTGAATATGCAAATAACTCAATTGGAAATGAGAAATTTGAGGAGCACTCTTCCCAACCTTTCTCCATCTTTAATTCCATCTTGATCGTCAACCCAAAATAGATGTGAACAAGCGTAAACTGCTCTACATTGATCAGGTTTCTTTAGGAGTTTTGCTGAATACTATACATTAAAAAAGTATTCCCATTGTTAGAAGACAAACAAATAGATAGACAGATCAGAAGATTAGAGGTAGAAATTACCCCCGTGGCCTTATGAGTTAAGGTATCCCTGTTCTCAACACCAAACACAGACATCTTTTGAAGAGTTCCGATTATCAAGTGTATTGCAGTCACTTGCGCTTTAGAATCCTAATACCAAGTACAAGAAGTTTAAGTAGAACATTGAACAGATGAAAAGGTAAACGAAAGAAGCATATAATAACAAAAACACTGTTTATAGGTGAGCAATTACCGCAACTTCTTCTTCATATAGTACAAAAGCTAATGTAAAAAATTCATAAGCAATCGGTTCAAGTTCACAATCATTGGCAGCCTGAGGAACAAAAGCAAGTTTCAGATATAAATAAAATACTACATGGATCGAGTAGATTTTTGTTGCTCGCCTAGTGATAGTGAATAGATTTTCATGCAAAACAAAATAAAAGGATGCGCTCACACACTTATGCATAGATCTCAGGCACTGCTGGAAGGCATATGTTAGTACACATCTTATTACATAGAAAGACAATTTCCTAGGGCATTCAAAAGATTCCACTAGGTAATTTTCCTGCTATGTTTGAAACTTGAGCTGATTCCGATGGCAAAAGAACAAAAGAGAGATATGAAGGTTATCCATCAACACCTATCCACTTTTTGCTCTAAATGTACTCCTGAGCTTTTTGCGACGATTGTCTTTTCTTTCAACCCCTCCTATCCGCCCAGTGGAGGGTGAGGTTGTTGAGCCTAAAAGCTCATAATCATCTTAGGCATAATTTAGGTTTTAAGGAGGACATGTTTTGACAAAAAAAGAGAATAATCTCCTTAAAATCCTAATTTGTGCCCTAAGGAGATATTCAATGACATATAATTAGCTACTTGTGTGATGGATGTCTGAAAATTCTTGTAAATGTTGGACGGATTCTAAAACTGGAACAGTCTTTCATTTTAGTCTAAACTTAGTCATTTAAGGCGAGTGAAAGGTTTGTTTTTCAGATTTTCACAAACCCTTCAATTTCTATTTGGTAAAATATTAGTCCAGTTTGGTATCTGTTTGATGGCTTGGTTTGTTTTAATCTCTATTTACATATTTTCTACTTACAATATCGTAATTCGGAGCACAAACCTGGCCGTCTTTTCAGAACACATAGAGGCAGAGAGCTTGTAAAAGTTTATGTTTTTAATTGTTTATTTCTAATTAAAGTAGTTATACTGGACATTTAACAGTTACTAGATTGAAAAAAAATTATCTATGCTTTTAGGAAGTAGTTTACTTATTGGCTACTTAAAAAGGTTTCCTAAATAGTATAATGCACAACATTCAAGAAATAGTATCATGCACAACATCTCCAGAGCGGAAAAAAATGAACCGTTCACCTCTGCACACTGCAAGTACAACCGCAATGCCAATTCTGACGATGGAACTAATGAAAGAGCCTCGATAGTCTGCATACACGATAAGCTCAATCAGAAAAGTGTAGCACACAAGGGGTTATCTGATAGTTAATAGACAAATGACAGGAATCATACGGAGGTAATTGTATCCTAGTACCATGAATGAGACTGAACACACCGCAAAGTGTGCTCAAAAGATCAATAAAGTTTAAACCTGAAGATCACCAGTACAGAGATCATCCAGGAGAGGACATTTTGTGTTACATCTCATAATCATGGTGAGAAATAAAATCAACGAATACAAAAAGAATCACACACTGATTTTAACGACAATTACAAGACGCCATATCCAAGAGCTGATATTACCTCATTCAATAACTGAAAAATTTTCTTTGGTGTAGCTGGAACCTCTTCTCCCGCCATATCTCCATCCTGACCTTGCAGTCTCCTAACCAACTTCCATTTGATTGAGAAAGTATTTCAGAATTATGATCCTGAAATTTCAGGAGAGGTGGAAAGAAGAAAATAGGACGGTACAAACTCTACGTAAGCATTTGAAACATTCAACTATATGTGAAGTCTCCAAATTTTATTACAGGTATAAGGTTTGAAGCAAAAGCCATTACTCTCATAAGAAATAAATAGACTCAACTCGTGCACTGGAGGGGAATGGAAAAATGATCAGTATCCTGCTTCGGTCATACATCACTTGCACAGTCTATAATCGAGTGTTTTTAATTCCATTATGTAGAGAAAGTTTTTGCAAGTATGCTGGATGAGAGAGAGAAGAGTCGTCTTCAGCAGCAGGAGAAACTGGCTTATGGAGTATGGATGCTCCGAGGCTAAATATCATTTATGTTGATAAGAAATCATCTATTTATTTACTTTATTTGCATAACTATGCACAAAACATCTTGTTGATGGGATGGCATGCAAATGGTATTAAAATTATTCATTACCTTTTTTCTTATAGAGTTAATGTCATGCAGCATACTAAGTAAAGGCAACAGCATAATCACAAACAACCAAAAGGAGAAGAGGGGGGGGGGGGGGGAGAAGAGAGCATAAATGCTGAAAAAACAAACCTTCAATGCAGAAAAGACTAGAGGAGGAACTGTAAAAGTTAGGCGCTTTGGACCTCCAGCCATTATATGCTTCCTAACAGTGCATATTATCTGATTTGCAACAACAAAGAATTAAGAATATTATGAGCTTGAATTTAGGGTATTTCGACTGATTTAGTCAGTACTTTTTAATTGAATCAATTTGTTAACCATTATTGGTGTTCGGCTATAATATGAGAAAATCACTTTAAGAATTGATAACCACGTAGTATTTGTATGATGAACTACTGTACCTAAAGCGCTGAGTAGAGGCACAATCAATAGTGCTAAGTATGACCCAACAAACACTACTTTTGAACCTCGAGCCAGTTCATGATTTCCAAACTATTTGTCCTTGATCCCTACTATGTAGAGAGCACTATCTAATCATGCTGGAATGAATTCTAAGTAACCCACAGCTCTAATAATTTCCATTGAAATATTCCTTCGGAACTTAAACCATACACCGTGATAGCATTCACTTATCATATACCACTAGTACAGTGTCATACTAATGCCAGTATGGTTTAGAATATTAAAAGAAAAGAAATGTGAAAACTATGTGTTGCTATATATTACTGGAAGATAGTTTTTTATTGAGAAAAGGGTAAGTAGATTTTTTTTTGCAGGATAGTTTTTTCCCCTGATTCCACCCCAAAATATTTTCTTGGAAAACAAAACAAAAAGGCAACTTAGTGAACCTACAACCATATAGTACCTAATATGTAATATGGTTCTATCATAACCGGTAGAGCGGCGCATGCCATCTCAATAAAATGGGCTTCTTTTCCGGTTAATTGCCTCCATCTATGATTGTGGTCTGATCTAGAAATCATTTTTCTCTATAAATCTCAACATTAGTGGAAGTGATCCCAAATCTCCTCACAGAATAATTCAAGGAAAGAGAGGATAAATGATGTTATCATCCTAGAAACAAAAAGTTCCAGTCAGAGCTACAGAGATATAGAACATCAACAATGTATTACGATCTCCTACATTTAAGTGCTTTAGTTTCAGCATTGTTACATGTTTCATAAAATTACTCAAAGAAAATGCATCAGAAAAATAGTTAAGTTGTTTGTCTACAAAAGGTCTCCCGGAAACAGCCGTTCTACCTACCAAAGTGGAGGTAAGGTCTGCGTACACTCTACCTTCCCAGACCCCACGTTGTGGATTTCACTGGGTATGTTGTTGTTGTTGTTGTTTGTCTACAAAAGAAGAGTTAAGCGAAGGGCATACAAAAATTTGTATGCAAATTATTATATTGGAACCCTCTTAATTACCCCGATTTCCTTTACCATTTAGGTAAGAGTCCTTTCATCTCTATCAAATGAATAACCTTTTTAACAACTCCTCTCAACTCAAGCTTCCATCACCCTCAGTACTTGTCTATCAGTCTAGAGTAAATGAATATTTTGTAGACAAATGAATAACATCAATAGGCATATGGCAGAACACATTCCTTTCAATGCTGGCATTTCAGTTTCTTTATTGAATCAAATTACATGCAATTTTATTAGTGTTTCTCTAAACTCAGGCGGCAATAAAGGCAGAATTCAAACAGTATACCACAAGAAAATAACTCGGTTTATTTGACTATTTCTAAAATTAAAAATGAACTAAATGAAGCACTAATCTTAGTATTTACGCCCAAAAAAATGAAGCACCAATCATAAGGAGGTCTGCTAGTGCAAATACCTAAAAAGTGATCAATAATAATTTTCTATAAAAAACTTCCCCAATAAATTAATTACCTTTAACATTTCCTCAGGTTCATCATTATACAGCATGTGTATAAGGCGAGCAACAGAATTCTGTTCCTCCTTGAAATCCTCCTCATCGAGCTTTTGGCCAAAAACCACAACAAAAAGGAAAAGAAGTCATTCCACTGGTAAAACTATCCGGAAAAACTCACATATATGAGTACTTAGTAAAAGTCAAAGTCAAAGGAAGTCATCAATAGAGTCAGAACAAAACATAACAACTTCAGGAATTTGAAGTAATCAAAATTGATGATTTAGCTGTACACCTCATCCGTAGCAGTTCCATCCAAGTCCTTGATAAGCCCTTTTATCAATTCAAACAAAACCTCGACCTGGACAAAAGACGTAAATCAATTAAGGAGAACCAATTATTTGAACTAGTGATCAATCACTAAAGATAGCGGATTATACCTTGTCTGCAGTTGATACACAGGTGTCATTCTTCATGATGCTCTCAATGATTATCTTTGCCATGATTATATTTGTTCCAGCATCAAGATGATCCATGACACGTGGATAATTTGAAAGAGTTAGAACTGTCACAATGTCAGTGTATTTCTCCAAGGGTGCACTCAGGAGAGCAACAACTTGTTTTGTCGCTTTACTATCCTCAAGCTTCGCTTTACCAGAAAGTCTCTTGACACATGCTCCCTACCAACAATCAGCAAAGTATATCAAGCAGAGAAGTGTTATCCCACACATCTCCCCCCTTTAGCTAACAACTCTGCTGGGATTTCCTAACCTAGACTGTTTAACACTCCTACCAATCACTAAGAATCCATGCCCACACAGAAATTGATCAAAGAAACAACTATCCTAGAATCCATGCCCATACAGAAATTGATCAAAGAGACAACTATCCTCCTCTCACCAAAAAGGTGACCACATTTTACGCATCAACTGGCTATACGAGCATAGAGAATAAAGACAGCAGTTTCTATGTTAACAACCTCACTTTGGATACCAAATTGACAACATACCAGTATTTGATCCACGTAGTCTAGCCGGTCAGGATGAACATGGAGAGTGAAGGTCAGTAGGGATACATACAAAGAAATGGCTCCAACAACTGGCATATCAACTTGTGCTTCAATGACCTGCATATCAAGGAACCCATTGACTATTTGAAAGGCTAATGTCAGGTGCTCTAAATCATACATCCTGCTAAAAATTGAAGTTTGTTCATAAATAAAATTCCAACTACAAGTTACAAAACTAGATAATCCAAATATGTGTCTGAAACAATGTAATCACCCATTACATGCAGGCTACAGGCTGCCCTTGTGCTTAACTACTACTTTCCCTGGAAACTCTAAGTAGGCTCCTAGTCAATTTTGATCTGGAATCAGACAGTAAAACATCAGGATTTACCTTCCCAATGGCACTGCTTAGCTTGGCAAATGCTTCAACTTGAAGGAAGTAAGGTAACACCTAAATAAACAAAACAATTACACCTAAATAGGAGAAGAAATCAAGAAAATCTCAAAGCAGAAGCTGTTAAACAGTTAATTACTTACTTCGGCACTTGAATCAGCATAGTTCGACAATCTCTCCATCAATCGTGACAGCACAGTTTTAACGTCAACAGCAGGCTAAATAAGAAAATGAAATAAAGAAGTATATTTTCAATTTTCTCATGGAAATTAACAAAATAACATAATGCATCTGTTGTGGACTGTTGTTTGTTCTTTTCTTGTCTGGGAGATGAGATAACATGTTGAGCAAGGAGCTGATAACATATAGGCATCCACATGCTCCTATAACATCAACCACACAAGATCTGAACAAATTGTTAAAACTACAAGTTTAAGCTCCATACCTAAAGAACACTCCCAACTTCGTAGATCACAGAAACACTAGTTATATATCCACACATTCTCATCCAGAGAAAATTAAGCCGAAAACTACAGCAATATGCCAACATAAGACAGTTATCTAGTTAATCTAGTGAATGAGGAACTTATCTAGTCCACTTAAGATAGAGCAGGAAGACAAAAAAAACAACTCTCTCCTCCTCCATCCCCTGGTCTCAAGAGATAAATAAGAACATCTGGAAAACATTAACTAAAAACAAGTTTGAGCCACTAGCATTTACCAGGTATATAATTTATTCTTCTCTCACAACAGAAAAGGATCTGAAAGGCAGTCAAATAGGCTTTCTTTCTGTTTTTTCCTTTTCCAGTTCCTTCTTCTTTTTTTTTGTGAAAAGGTAATACTTGTATTTATAAACAGCAAAAAGTTAGTGCAGGGATTTCCTTTAGTTAAATATGTTTTAGATATACAGTTTACATTTGAGAGAAGAAAGGATATGAAGATGCAATGAAGAGGAGTAGACAAAGGAGGGGGCAAACAAACTTATCCTGCCAAAGAAGTTGGCTACTTGTACATTTTTGGTTACTTACTTGGAGTTGCGGACATGCACCCAATAAAGTTTCAAGTGTCTGCAAGTGGTACTCATCTGGAAAGACCTGAATTATGCAGTCCATCAGATAATATTGGGCAATCTCATCCTTACAATTGACAACCTGTGGGAACATTTAGCTGCATCTTTAGAGATGGGATAATTGCTACAAGCAAAGGAGAGTCTTATATTCAATTGCCAGAAAAGGTGTTATCATGTTAAATTTACCTGCTCCAATACTCTGGACAGAACCACGTCCTTGTACATTTCAAGATCAACACCCTCTATCTGACTAAGAACGTGCAAATTCTTCCCAACCTAAAATATGAGAGGTACAGCTGAATAATGTATATCTGAACCAAGCCATAAGGATCTCGAAAGGAGAACATAAATGATTGAGCACGTTGATATTACAAGATCACGAAGCTCGCTCCTTTCTTTTTCCAGTTTCTCTTTCAACCTGACAGGTCCCTGCAGACCATAAAGCGCGAAGAATGCCTCAACTCAGGTTCACCAAAGGAAATGAATGTATCACTATAACACCTGCATGGCCAAAACATGCCTTCATGACTTATTTTACCTTCTTGGCATGCAAATGCACAGATGCCATGCATGTCCAAAGTAAAAGCAAAGTAATAGTACAGAAGATCCTAACGTACATTTTGCTGCATTCTAACCCAAAGCTTATTCATCTCTGTGAAGTTCTGCAGCACAAAATCTACAGCATCCATGACAGTATCACCTTCTCTGCATGGAGAACAGAGCATCTCAGAAGATCATCCCATAGGTCAAACTAGAACAATGAAAATAAAATACTCGATTGAACAAAAGACAAGGATCTTACAGATGGATACAATATGGCTCTCCCTACATGCTTAAATAGGTACATAAAAATATATATAACTAATGTGCATGCATGCAGCTCTCTGCGTGTTTGTTTCAAGAAAGTTAATAAAGATGTAGTTACGCAGAGCTGACGTGATATATGTGCAATCTAATCATCACGCAATCCAAGTATGAGTAATAAATAGCTTTACCCTTCATACTCAGAACCTAGGTCTGGCAATTTATCTCTGCTAATTTGAGCAAGATAACTCCTCAAGAAGAGCCCACGTGTTGGATGCTGAATACCACGACACATTTCAACAAGATCCTTGAGGATATCCTTAGCAGGAGCCTCTTTTGATTTGATGTAAACAGATCCTACTGTACATAGGAGATACCTGAAATATTACATGATAAGTTTCCATCAGACAACTGATTCTTCAGAGAACAACAAGGGCTTACGAGAGAGGGGCTAGACAACAATACATGGGAAACAAAGAGCAAGGAAAGGAAGCAAAAGTGAGACGCTAACACTCGACTCCAAAAACAGATATTTACTCATGGCGTGAGCAATTCACAACAAAAATAAAAAACAACACATTTATGGATAGTTGTTTCCTACCAGGAAGCCAGCGTGACCTCATTCAGAACAGGGTGATGTTCATATTGCCATCAATTGATGATTCAGATTGAAAACTTTGGTGTTTGTGATAATTCTCGGTAGCTACATTAAGCCACTGCCATGTACCAATGGGACAAGTCGAGGAAATAAAACCTATGACTTTTTTTGGATAAGCACGTGGAGGGACAAAAAAAAAGCAACTGTATAGGGATTATATGAAGTTTTCAATTCTCCGACAGAATTCTGCTCTAACCATTTGAGTGGCCAAATGGTTTGGATTATGAGCTTCAAAGCCAAGGTGACCTCATTAAAAACTGGGTGATGTTGGCACAGCCTTCAATTGGAATTTCAGATCTAAAAGAATGGTGTTTATGAAAATTCTTGGTAGCTACAGAACAAATTTACCCACTCCCTGTATCAATTGGACATGTCGAAGACTGTAAATGGTTCATATGGAGTTTCCAATTCTTCAAATTGGCAGCTACATAACATATTCCCACTGCCCAGTTTCAATAGGAAATGTCGAGGACTCTTTCCAATATAGTCCTTCAGATAAGATTCCAAGAAAACCTTACCCTAGCTAACCACATCTCCCTCTCAGATCAGATAAGATCTCCAGCTCTCCTCTCAGATCAGATCAATCTAGGGCTCTTCCTTATTTGCTGCACACCATTTCATTTTTTTTTAAACTCTTTCATAGTCCTTTAGTCAGCTTATTACCCGTAAATCAATGGTTGTATTTACTCTTGGGTAATAAAGAAATTTTTAAAAACAGAAGAGGGAATTCAATGTCAATCGCCATTCCTTGGCACACGTGACGGTTATCAGCCCTAGATCAGAAGCCTTGGCTGCTACTTTCAGTGTCTCATTCGTACCAAAATAGATGGCAAAGCTACATCAATCAAGAATAACCGGAGCCTCTAAGTTAGCTTGTCTTTTGCCTCATGAGTTGGATCGAAGGATAAGGTGCGGAAGGGGCTTTATGATCGGAGAAAAAGAAGGGGCGTGGTTGGTGTGTCACTGGGTCAGTGGGGGAACCCATAGGAAGGAGGGACGACCCGCCGAATTCACATCAGAAATCGCCAATTGCGTATAGAAAGAAAACGAACCACCTTCGGGGCTTCGGGGAACCCAAAAACTCTTTTGACTTGAGAATCAATGATAGATAGACAAGAGATAGATAAACGATATATATATATATATATATATATATATTTCTGACAAGAAACAATTTGAGAAAAAGAGCAGATATCGAACACTCAATCCTATATATTGATAGAAAGATCTTTAAAGAAATTAAAAGTTGTTGATTGCGCAACTTCTTTTTTGAAAAGGTAAATACTTTTATTAATTTTTGAGAAAAAACTCCATTAAGCAGGAAAGTACACCAAAAATGTAGAGAACCTACATCAAAACATGATCTCTACAAAAGTTATCCAGTCATCTATAGATTGGTAATCTACGTTCATATAAAGCAACTTGGAAAGAAAAAAGTACTGATTATTAGTTAATCAAAACACTAGAGCGGAAAAGGAAAATTCTTTAGTAGGAAACAGGGACATGTATGTGATTAAGCTGAATAATGTATGCATATTTTAGTTTTAGAAGTTAATAAATATGGTAAGTGCATCAGCACCTTTTAGAATTACTCTTAAATTCCAGATATTATATGTTTGGCGGCGTCAACATATGTTAGTTTTGCGCAGTTCTCTCGAGCCCATGCTTCTGTGTGATCTGTGAATGCAGTAGACTCAGTTTCGTCTAATTTCATGAGAGGTACTCTTTCATGGGACCTGAAAGTGCTTAAGTGTGTTGCCTCACATTATCTCTCTTGGGAAAATTCTCTGGCTTCTCCATTTAGTTTTTCTCCTTTCTCTTTGTTTTTGGTAGGTGATTGTAAAATATTTCTTATTCTAACTAAAAAAATCGAACTGAGCCTAGCTCTTTCTTGTTTGGTGATCGGTTAATCTATCTCGATCCAGAAAGTACCACTTACCGGTTCACATGATCCCAATAGCTTTTGCCAAGTCCCTATCTATGTATTAAGGAATCCACAAAGTATCTATAAATATTTGACTTTAAACCCAGTAAAATTGTACAATAACTTGAGGTCGTTGTAGGAACCTATAAACTTCAAATCCTGGATCCACCTCTGTGCACACGATATTCCTACTAAAACTCAGTAAACAGAGACAGATCTTATGTTATAACAGACATCCACTGGCTTCACATCCGAAGTCCGACTCTAACCTCATGCATAGTCAGAGACCATCAACTCTATAAGAAACCGAACATTCTCAATAACACTAAACACACCAACAAAGAGAAAAACACATGAACGAAGAATGAGATCAATTTTATCCCACAATATTAAATTACACCTGGAGCATAAAAACCATATTTGGATAACCAAGTGTACTTCTTAACTATGTTTGCTAATTTGCTTGATTCTATGATACTTTTTTTTATAACCGTGGGAAGAAATCACCTAGTGTTTTTGTCACTATTGGGAATTGAACCTCGGACCTCATGATTCTCAATCCACTTCATTGACCGCTAGGGCCACACCCTTGGGTGCAGATACTAGTAATTACTAAACAATATAGTAGTCAATTAACACACAGCAAAGCCTAATAACTGAGAATCTTAAAACACATGAACTTCATCTGAGACTTACAATCGAGGTAATATATTTCCAGCATGTTGAACAAGTTCATATAAGCCAATAACTGAACAGCCATGTCTATCTTCCTCTCTGAAGAACATCTCCAGCTTCCTCAATTCATCAAATGCTCGCATATCTACCACAAAGAGCACAAAAACCTGAGAACAAACATGACATAACGAACAGAGACACTTCCTCTGTTCCAAGATGTTTGGCACGTCTTGCTTTCAAACTATGTAAACTAATCAACATTTTAATTTCCTCTCCATTTTGATATGAGGAGAATTGCAACTTAAGGAAACTTTTCTTATAGTTCCAAATATCTGTTTTTATTTATTATCAATAGAAATGCACTAATCTAGCCCAATTTACCGCCGCAAGCTGGTCAAAATTACTTCCATAAGTGAAATGTGCAACTTATAGTACTTCTCGAGTAGTTTCCCGATATTTAAATTTTACTTAGTCTGATTTGGCGTCAAATATCTGAAATTTAATTTTAGGAGACTGAATTGCTATAGTCCGATTTAGCTAGAAAGTAAACTTGACTTTCCATAAGCAAAATTGCCAAAAAAAATAGAATGGAAGAGTATAAATCAACAAAATCAGTTGACAAAAATGAATTAATATGATCTAATTTAACTCGAAAATTAGTCATATTGACATTTCATAAGCAAAAACTGCCAAACAAATTAGAATGAAGAGAGTACAAATCAATAAAATCAGTCGAAAAATGATAAATATGATCTAGTTCAGCTTGAACATAAGTCATCAAATTGACATTTCATAAGCAATAACTGCCAAACAAATTAGAATGAAGAGAGTACAAATCAACTACTCCATATCAGTAAGAAATGAATTAATATGACGTGATTTAGCTCGAAAATAAGTCAAATTCACTTTTCATAAGCAAAAACTGTAGTACAAATCAATAGAATCAGTAAAAAAACGAATTAATATGATCTCAATTAGCTCGAAATTAGTCAAATTAACTTTTCATAAGCAATAACTGCAAAACAAAATGTAATAGAAAAAATTCGAGCAAAAATAATGTGTTGACTAGAAATTTACAGAGTTCGTAGTATTTGTGCGGCGAAAGTTTTGAAGTCCGAAGCTCAGATAGTAATAAAGCAGAGTATTTCAATGCTTCTCTGAGATTATTCGAATCCTGAAGAAAAATTAAAAGTGTTAAATGTCAATTTTGAGAAGTTTAGGGTTTTGAATTGATATAAAGTGAAATTTTGATTTTGTAAAATTTGTTACCAATGCACGAGACATGTAGAATGCGTTGTGTTGAATAGCGGCGATGCCTTCTGCTAGCCATTTCTCTTCGTCTTCCATGATTGATTCTGTTGTTGTTATCATTTTATTTTCTTCTTTGTTGTTTGTGTGACGACGTGATTTGATCATCCACCCGGGTGCGTTTGCCCAAAACCTTATGACTCCCAAGAAAAGAAAATTTTATAACCAGTTTTTATTTATATTCCGGCTCGATTAAATCTTTATTCGTCCCTAAAGGTCTCATATTGCAGGATAAAGGTTCCCAATAAAGACAACTTCGCATTTCATTTCGAGATCTGATGAAGAAGTATTTATCATTTGATTGTTATCCTGTCCAAAGGTCGGGTCGGGTTGGATCGGGTGATTTTTTTTTCTGCTTGCCCGATCATGATCCTATTTTTTTAAAAAAATCCGACCCTGACTCACGACCGTCAGAATTTTTTGGCGGGCCAGGGTCGGGTCGGATCGATGATTTTTTTAAAAAAAAAATGAATTTCCAAAATTGAAATTGGCATTCACCCCTACATTATCACGAAATTTCGACGTTGAAATGTATTGTATATCGTGAGATTTTGACTAAAGAAAAAGAAAATTAGAAATCGATTTGGGGAAAAACACAAATTGATTGGAAAAACTGACGTTTTTCTAAAAATTGACTGCGCCAAACCGCCTTAGGGTTGTTTGACCGGCCCTGTCTCGAAAAAATACGCAAAATAAAAAAATCGGGTAAAACGGACATCCGAGCGCAGAGTTATGACCATTTAAAGTTTAACCAATTTACAACTACTTTCTCTCCCTACATTATCCTTCCGTGATATTAATAGAACGACTAATAATATAAATATATAATTAATAATCAGCTACCATTTTTATCTTATTTTATGTCGAGCTCAATGTAGATTAGAGCAATACATATATTATAAAAACATGCATTATTTCACTTATTAATGGCAAATATATATATATAAGTACAAAATAAATATTAATGAAGGAAAAATAATATAAATTATATTTAAAAAATATGTGGGTCAGGGTCGGGTCGGGTCGGGCGGGCCGGGTCAGACGGGTAAAATATTCTAACCCTGGCCCGACCCTGACCATGATCGGGACCCCGTTTTTTCGGGTCGAGTGGCTCGCGGGTCAGCTTTCAGGTCGGGTCGGGCGGACAAGTCTGACTACGAGTGGTGTATATTATTTTTATTTTTTTAATATATTTAGAACTACATAAAATTGGTATAAAACAAACTCCTACAACTTATTCAAGTTATAAATATTCTAAAATGTTTGTAAAAATCAAATCGGAGGTAAGTTGATTTCCCTATTATCTAGTAATGTATGGTATTGTATTATTTGAAAATGGAGTAACAATTGAAATAATTGTTGGAAATTTGCATTTGGCGGGGAGATGCGTCCACCCATCTTTGATGAATTAAACACTAGTGTTCCACATGTTGGAGGCTTTGTCTCTTCACACATGCATAATCTACTAAGTGAGTAGATGACCGTACGTCAAATTTCGTTGAGAAATGAAAGAGATATTGGTCCACAAAGTAAGGTGTTTGAGGCATGAAAATATGGTGTAGGACAAATCTACCACATCGGTGGAAAAATGAAGAATTGCTCTTTTCATAAGTCTCTAATGTGGTAAAGGGTTGGGACTCCAAAATGTATCACATGTGCTTAAAGGAGGAAGGACCTAGATGTGCTTGGATTCAAGGCTAAGTCCACACGCGCGCCGCCGCCGCCGCCCGTCCGGTCCGGTCTCGGTCTCGAGTCACGGGCTGTAGGCTGTGGGCTGTGGGGACTTTTTGATATTATCTTTTTGGACCCCAAATTGCTTAATATTTACAGTTTGGTCCCTAGAGTTTCGGAAAGTTGATTTTGGGAGTGACGGAAGGCAGAAACTTTCTGCCTACCGTTGGACTGGTTTTTGGAGCATTAACCAGCCATTACTTGACTGTTAACTCTCCATAAACAGCCCTTCTTCAAGGCCATGAACAGCCTCACTAATGGCATTAAACCTGCCATTTACAGCCCTCTCTAATGCCATTAACAACCATGTTTGTGGCAGTTGAGGAGTCCCTCCTCCATGCTATATATTGATGCCTCCTTTGGCTTAATTCGTGACAGCAAAATAGCACAAAAAAACAGAAAAATGCAGCACTAAACAATGATCAAAACCACTGCAAAACAGTGACGAAAAATATTGCAAAACAGTGGAAAAACAGTGAGCATATACACAACAGAGACACACTATATACACAGAAACAAAACAGAAGAGAAAACAAAAACTCTTCCTTCCTTTTCCATATCTTCAGCAAGTCGATTCATATTTATTTTCTTCGTCAGGCTCAACCTATTAGCTTTGTAGTGTTGAGATTAAAGTGTTGTTTTATCTTGAGAGACTATTGTCCGCTAACGTAAAAGCATATATACGGGCAATCTTGTCTTAAGGACAGAGGGCAATCACTCGATTCAACACACAACGTTGTAACCATCCAGATTTAGTTGTTTCTTGATTTCAGGTTATCAAGATTCAAGACACAACAAGCTTGCGGCAGTTTTGAAGATTGACCATTTATTTATCCTTTCGAACACTTGTAATATTTATTTACTTCTCGTACTACTTTATACAATAGAGTAACCAACAACAACTTAAGACAAGATTGCCCCGTATATATGCTTTTACGTTAGCGGGCAATAGTCTCCCAAGATAAAACAACACTTTAAGACAAGATTGTATTGTAAGAGTATTAGTGTTCGAAAGATATCGGTCAAAAGTTGTGTGACCAAATCTGGATATGGCTCTGGTTTTCTGCTTGAAGACAGTGATGATGATATTGTTGAAGTTCAACATGTTCATGGTGTCACCGCTCCCGAGAGTGGTGGGAACAAGCGCTCACGAGAGAATGAGGATGTCAACTGGGACAAGAGGAGAAGGCTGAAGATGTGGTTCTATCTTGCAGCAGAAGGCCTATATTTGTCCCAGACAAAGGATCCGAATTAAGGTAAGGAGAAAATGGACACTCAGTCCGATCAAGTGATTGAAGTGGGCCAGAATCCGAAATTAGGATAAGTTATTTTCTTCCTTGTCCAGAATAAAGATTAAATGATGTCTGATTAAAAATGGCTTAAAGTAAGGAGGAATATGAAAATGTTTTACGAAATAATTTATATTCCTTACGGTTTAAAATCAGAAGTTTAATCTCTTCTTCTTTCCCGTTTAAAGATTGGACTTTGTAAATGACTTAAAAAGATCTATTCTTTTAAGTGTAATTATTAAAAGTGTGTAAAGTATGTTCGCACATACAATGGAGAAAGATCCACTAACTGTGCGAAAATTGTTACCACTCTTAAGTAAGCGCCAAGAATTGTCTGGGCACCAATCATAACGGAAGAAGTCTAAAAGCTAAAGATGTTGAGCCTGTCACGCTATTTGGCAGAAGATCCTTCATAGGATGATATTGGACACTCAGTCATACAAAGCCTCCGGGTGATTGTAGTGGGCCAAAATTCCTTTGATAGGATGATATTGGACACTCAGTCATACAAAGCCTCCGGACGACTAGAGTGGGCTAAAATTTCTGTGATGTGATGATATTGGACACTCAGTCATACAAAGCCTACGGGCGACTGGAGTGGGGCCAGAACTCATTTCATAGGAAAAGGAATGGACACCTAGTAAGGTGGGCCAGAGTTTCCAAGTCTTAAATGATCTAAAGGCCTAAAGAAAGGCAGAAAAGAAATTGGACACTCGTCTGCCAAAGCAACTGGAGTGGGCCAGAGTATCTAGATCACATATGATCCGGTTACGCCCTAACCACGGGCAAGAGGTTGTTCATGTGAAGCAACACCACCTCTAAAGTAGAAGGGGTTGGAGAGGTTGTCCTCAATAGGACTTCATGGAATGGGATCACTCTAAGATGAGGTGATACATGTCCCAAACTTGGTTTAAGGGACGTTGTTGGTCAAGCTGGTTTGAGACTAGTCCAACAAGTCTGTAATAACTAAGAATGGTACAGTATGTCTGTAACCAAATGAATGATATATTTGTAATCCGTGCATCTATGCCATCATAGATTAAGACACGTTAAATAGCAAGTCATTCAAAAGCTAACGATGTTGAGATTGTTGCCTTCTGTCGACATAAACCCTCAAAATAAATGTGAGGTAGGCGAAAAGGCAAAATCACCTTTCCAAATTCCGTCAAAGGAATAGCGAAAGAAGCACCGCTCCTCTAGAACTTAGTCACACCTACTTGGGTGATTTGAAATCTATACAAAATAGAGGGGGGAGACAAGTACTTTGTGACCTTTATTGATGATGGTACAATGTGTTGCATCCTTTGTTTGTTGAAAAGCAAAGATGAAGTTGTTGAAGCGGATAAGCGCTACAAAGCAAAGTTGAAAATCAACTAAGCATACGGATTGAGGAATTCGTAGTGATAGAGGGGGAGAATGTGAAGCATCGTTCATCAAACGACTGCTCATTACTCACCTCAGTCTAACGGTGTTAGTCAAGCGCAAAGTCGTACGCCCAAATTATGTGGGGCAAGATGATCCTTCCTGCTAATGCGATTCTCAACAGAAATACGCATAAGGATAAGGGTAACCCTCTCTGTGAGACATGGAAAGGATCTCACTTACAAATGTTGTGATGTGAGGTGGTTTCGTACCTAAGACTGTAGATTGCATATCCACTGGATCTGCAAATAACAGTAGTGCTTATCACCTATTGGCGTCAAAGAATGCTGAATTCTTTGAAGATAACTTTCCTTGAAAAAAAGGAAAAAGGAGTAATTGCTCAAGGTTAACAAGAACCCGCGATGGCCTGACTGTCCGGAACTAGACGTTCCGTATCTACAGGACTCGAAAGTTGCTAGCTATCCGGAACTTAATATTCCAGATCTACAAAACTCAGGGATTCTAGATGTTGAACCGAGACGGAGCAAAGAAGGGGACAAAGACTTGTTCCAGTCCTTCTAGTTTGTATGGTTGAGAACGAACCATGGACAATTGACAAATAATTGTCATCTCTAGAAGCGCAACTTTGGAAAGAAGCTACAAAGATAGAAATAGATTCCATCATATAGAACCATACTTGTGTAATGGTTGATCTTCCTCTGGGAAAAGAACATTTGGGTTGTAAAATGTGCTCATATGTGAGTAACTTAACATCCAGGGCCATTGAAGTCTTGCGTGGCATGGATGTTGAAACAACCTTCCCAACCGGAGAGTTGGAAGAAGAGGATCAGAATTGGTTTGCTGAACTGTTGGGCTTCTTCCTGAACTTTCATTTTGGTCCCTGAAATGTTTACATTTTGGTCTTGAAAGTTTCAGATAAAACAAAAACAATGAATCTAACCACAGAAACATTGACTCTGAAGTTAGAAAGCCAACAGTTGGAGAATCAACAGTCTGAAAGTAAAAGTCACATTGAAACAAAGTCTCGATATGAAAGATATGGGTATCACAGATGACATCTTAGGAATTGGACTTCTAAGACATCTAGCGGACTGGTCTAACTCCAAACTCAGTTGTGAGATAGTTGACAGTCTCGTTAAAGCCATCAATGGATATGAATCATATAACTGATTGAAATCATGGTGCACCCATAGACAAGGAGCGATATGCACAGGTCACGTTCAATGTATTATACACACTACAACCGACCTGGTATCGGCCTATAAACAGATCAGTTGAACTAAGGTTCATTGATGATCTTAATAAATGATCAATAGAAGGCGTTAAGTCGGATATGACGATATCTGAATTATTCGCTTATCTACTGATTATAGTATTCTGGATGTCTAGCGGTTCTGGGAGAACATAGTGATGCAAACTGGACATCAGATATGAAGAACACCAAAGCCACAAGTAAATGTGTATGGTGGGTCTTAGAAAAATCTCTAAGCAAACTTGCATCGGCCGATTCATGATGGTATCGGAGTTTATCGCTTTATACAAAGCATGAAGAAGTTGAGTAACTTCACGACTCCTTAGAGGACGTCCCTTATTGGGAGAAACCCATGCCTTCAGCAGTTATACACTATGGCTAGCCGGTCGGCTTCAGGAAGGACACAGATGATGGCGTCTGGATATATCTGTCAGGATCTGTCGAAGACATAAGACCGTATGGCAGTTGATCATCACGGGTGTCACTTCCTTACTAACTAAGGGACTATCCGGAGATCAAATGTTCTGCCTGTCTAGGGGAATGGGCTTAAAACCCAAACAATACGAACCATTGCGGTGGTAACCCAACCATACTGATTGGAGATCCCAAGAATTTGGTTCAATGGGAAAACTAAGCTGTAAAAGGTTCAGTTGAGTGCTTCGGTGGAAGCAAGAAACACTTCGGATGATGATTTATGTACGGAAACATGAATCCAAAGTTGTTCCCGCGATAGACATTAAAGTGCTACCTGCATGGTGGGTAAAGGTTAAACTTCCAAACCTTTAAACGATCCTCAAACGGTTGAGATTAAGGTTGGGGAAACTTTTAATGATTCCTAACACTTGTGAAGTGGGGTATAGTAGGATACCTTGTAGGAAATCACCTATTTAAGTGCGAGGATGGCCGCCTCAAATGAACGCACTTAAGAATCCAAGTGTGTACACGGCCACAACGGACAAAAACGTAAGAAGAAAAATGAATAAGAAGAGTTATTCTGTTGATATCATTGTCTTGGCTTACACTAAACACTGACGGTTCAAGACATCACGTTCACCGCGCAGTAAGTAAGTCCGATGGTATTCAACTAGGGAAGGTTCAAAGCGGAAGCTACCTCTCCTGATGCAATATCTTTTCGCTGAAAGATTGCTGAAAGTAGGCACTTTGTGTGTGCGCCATAATCTCTCTTTCATAGAGGGGATTGTTGAAAATTTGCCTTTGGCGGGGAGATGCGTCCACCCATCTTTGATGAATTAAACACTAGTGTTCCGCATGTTGGAGGCTTTGTCTCTTCACACATGCATAATCTACTAAGTGAGTAGATGACCGTACGTCAATTTTCGTTGAGAAATGAAAGAGATATTGGTCCACAAAGTAAGGTGTTTGAGGCATGGAAATATGGTGTGGGACAAATCTTCCACATCGGTGGGAAAAGGAAGAATTGCTCTCTTTATAAGTCTCTAATGTGGTAAAGGGTTTGGGACCCAAGGGGTATCCCATGTGTTTAAAGGAGGGAGGACCTAGACGTGCTTGGGTTCAAGGCTAAGCCCACACGTGCGCTGCCGCCGCCCACCCGTCCCGTCCGGTCTCGGTCTCGGGTCACGGGTCACGGGTCGGGGGCTGTGGAGACTTTCTGATATTATCTTTTTGGACCCCAAATTGCTTAATATTTACAGTTTGGTCTCTAGAGTTTCTGAAAAGTTGATTTTGGGAGTGACGGAAGGCAGAAACTTTCTGCCTACCGTTGTACTAGTTTTTGGAGCATTAACCAGCCATTACTTGACTGTTAACTCTCCATAAACAACCCTTCTTCAATGACCATCATCAACCTTCTTCAAGGCCATGAACAGCCTCACTAATGGCATTAAACCTGCCATTTACAGCCCTCTCTAATGCCATTAACAACCATGTTTGTGGCAGTTGAGGAGTCCATCCTCCAATGGATTTTCAAATAATTGGATTTGAATATATTATAGATCTTCTAACATCCATTCATTTAATTTTATCCCATTTCATTGCAATACTTGCTACGCTTAGTTACTTGTTAAATAGAACGACTTTTACATCAAATTAGGAATAATAATCTTCAAACTTGAAGTAGCTGGTAGCACCTTTATTAGTTGTTGTTGTGTGACCTTTAGCCTCTCTTTCTAAGAGACGTGAATGTAAATAGAGAATATCCCTCGAGAAAGCCTTAGGATATGGTGGTCGGCATAACAATAAAGATATTTATCGATATGCTACCACATGTTTACTAAGATCATTATAGATTATTAATACGTGCATTCTATTATCGCGAAAGTATTCTCCCATGGCAAAACCAGAATATCGAGCCAAAAAAAAAATAGAGTGGCTGCTACACGAATAGAATATTCCAAAACATTCGCTTCTGAGAGAATTTAAACTAATTGTGCTAATCGATGGCAATGACAATTTTTCCAATAGAGAAGTTATGAGCATGTCGTGAAAGTATATTTATGTCCCAGAGACAGTCTGTATTAGGACAAATGTACTTTATACACATTCATATTATTATTAATGGAGATTAATATTTTGGCATTTGCAATTATTGAATTATTATTTGATTGTTTGTAATTATTCATTAATGTGCATCCATTGAGCTTACATTGTCATTAACAGAGTGAGATATTTTATGATAGAGCGTAACTCTTAAAACAACATCGACTAATGATCATCAAGAATGAGATATCGATGATGTGTGATAAGTCGACATGTGGTCTGCATCACATCCTTAGAGGATGTAGTATGTCTCACCTGCTATGAGTAATAGTTACTCGTGATGGACACATGGATACTTTGAAAGTATTGGCATACCCTGCTGATATACTATTTGTTATACTTGTTTAACGTGTGATCAGCGTGTGGGAGATAGAAGTCCTTAGACTTGAGGTCAATACGCGTCTTATCTACAAAGTAATGTACTTTGATCCCGTCCTAAGCTCAAATGCCTTGTAGGTTGAGATACGGCTTGTATTGGGTACATTACGATGTGGATTGAAGGTGGTAGTTGAGCCAAGATTAGGATTCATTCCTCGAATATATGTTCGAGAGAATACTCGGATTCTCAGTAATATTAGATTGACTAAGTCGTTGGCCAACGCAATAGACATATTTAGAATATGGTCTAGTCGTCGACTAATATAGATGAGATACAATGATTAAGCCATTTGGATAGACACTTGACAAATTCTAAGCTTGATCGGGTATGTCGTGAATTAAATGATTTTATCTTACCACATAAAGGTTAAGTTTACTGGATTTGCATAAACGTACTTCACATATTAAGTTCGTCTTCCGACGCCATCTAGGAGTTCCGCGTAGACCTTAATTTGATTAATGTCAATATGAGAAGGCATATAGGGTCACACTATGTCGATTGTCCGCTTCGATCTAAGGATGTATTGAGAGAGTAATTAAAATGTTCGATTTGGAATCGAGACATTTAAATGAATAATGATTACATTAATTAAGTCAAAATTGGATTTTGGATTTAATTAAGAATGCACGGAAATTAAATCGAGACAGTGCAAGTGCACGTCGAGCGCCGCGACGCCTATACCCTAGGGTCGCGACGCCTCTGCGTCGATTTTGGGTCAGGCCTAAGGTCAAACCCTAATCCAGTTTTTGACTTATTTTTCAACTATAAATAGAGGCATTCACTTTCATTATTCTACACCAATTTTCAGAATAACATTCTAAGCCTTAGAGACTTAGAATAAAATACTCTCTCGAACCTCTGCCGGATTTCCTAGCTTTCCGAAGGAGGAGTACATTAAAGCTTGGAGCTTGCAATTGGAAGGGCAATCGCGTGTGCACCTAACGGTAGAAAAAGACTCCAGATTTTCCAACTTGTAAGTATATGTTTTATATTACAAGTTCCATTGTTGTATAACCATACCAGAATTATTGTTGGGGTAAGTAAAAATAAAAAAATTTAAACTTCCGTTGTGCCTTACTTATATGCTTTGTACCCAACAATTTCTTACATATCGTTCATGAATAACTTTCGTATCAAGGTTAGCACGGTTAATGGTATTAACCCAAGTATTAGTTACTATCTTAGTGTGAATTTAGGTCATTTTTAGAGGGCTCAAGTCAGTAAGTTAATTGAAAGATGTTACTAAACTGAGTGAAAGATGTTACTAAACTGAGAGAACATATGTAGGTAAAGTCGTTACAATAATTTGGAGGCCGGCTAGCAGCACATAAATTATAGTCTCTTGCACTCGTGAAAAGCATTATGTGATCAATTTCAAGAGCATATTATGCTCTCGTCTAAAGAGAGGATAAAAGAAGCTAAGCTTCATTTTACGAAGGAAATTCATTGAAATTGCACCAATTATAATAGACCAGCATAAAGCTTTCATAATATTACTGGCTGAGAAAAATCAAAAGAATAAACATTCCTGTCCGTGCGTGAAAGATCAATCTACAGGTGCTTCCAAAGAAGAGCTAAGAGTTCCCTGGTTGGAAGATCTAGCTCAAATTTACTACAAGGCAACTCAAAACGGAACTGTGAAGGGAAATGCATATAATTCATCATCATCAAGGTATTGCGTACGTGGCAACAATGCAGAGGTGCCACAAGACATGTTGCCGCTGTTTCACCTTTTTCCTTCACTCTCATCTGCTTATGCTTTCTTTGGAAAAGCCAATCTTGGTCATCAAAATCAGTCAAACACAGTTAAATCAAATTCTTGAATGAGGACTCCGGGATCGGGTCCGTCGGTCGGGGCGGGACGGGGGAGGGTCGGGACACAGGGACCGGAGGGATAATGATCAAAACATACAATTTTAACAATAATAAAAAACTCCAAGATAGTATAATAAAAACTTCAAAGTTGTTTTTGTGTCTCTTATATTATTTAATAGTTGATTTTTTTTGTAAACAAATACAATTGTAAATTATTGTAAAAGTTGCAAATTACATAGCAATTAAAAAAATTACATTTTGAAAAAAACCTGTTCTAGTTTTTTGATAATTTTCTATGGTTCTTCGGTTGAAATTGGTATTTGTTGGTCAAATTGCTCCACGTCGCTTCCACCACATTCGGATAAGATTTCGTTGTAGTTTTCGTCTTCTTCTTCGTTGATCTCCGGTTGACCGCACCTTCTCCGCTCCGCTCGTATTCAATCTCTGAATAATACTACAATCTCCAAGCTGGCTCCGGCTAATGAGTGTATGTGCTCTCCTATTTGATATCTGCCGCCAGAAAAAATGCTTTCAGACGCCGTTGATGACGCTTGAATGTTCAAAACATCTCGGACCATCATTGAAAGTGTCGGAAAAGTCTTCTCACTTCCCCTACAGTATTTCAGCAAGTCTTCACGTCCTTCTTCATTGAGAACTGCTTGATACGGTACAGAATCCTGCAAAACAAAAATATCAAACTCACTAATTTGGTTAGTAGCGATACGACCATTTGCACGTCGCACATTCTATTTCGAGGCTTTCAATACTAGCTGCAGAAACAACATGTCTTTTGTGAGGTTGTGTTGAAGAAGAAGATGGTATGGAAACCGGTAGGTTGCTAGCACTTTCTTGTTGGTAAAACCTATATATATTTTTTGCATTCGTCTTCTACGCTAGACAACACTTCTTCTTTAGTTTGTTCAATAGGTGGTGGGTGATTTGAATTTTTGGGACTTGGATGTGGTAGTACTGCTATACAATCGTAAATAGTTTCAATAAGTGATTTAGTACCGCTATTTTAATAGTCGGATTTAATACAACACCAATAATATAAATAGTGTGAATAGGAATAAAATATTTTTTTATTTTGATAAACATTTTTTTAATAGCTGGCTTATAAGTTGATTTATCCATATATTCATTAAGCAATAAAAATATTAGAGTTATATAAAATAACATAGTTGAAATAGTAGGATAATATATATCGATTTTTTTTTGTTGCTTGAAAAAATTTCTCTAAAAATACAATAAGTTCGGATATTTTTTTCCAATCGCTATCTACAACCATATCAGCTGGATTTTGATTATGAGAGTTAAAAAATAAAGTTATAAATTTTCTATAGTCATAAGCAACAAGTAGTTGTTCGTATAAAGAATTTCACCTAGTGGATATTTCTTCTGGAATTTTTTTATAAGATAGTTGGCAATCATGACAAGTTTTTTATATTCTTTTCTTCGTTGTATTCTATTATTTTTAAAAATAAATTTTATAGAAAATTGTATTTTACTAAGAATGTATTCAAAAAGTGATAAACCATCCTTTACAATTAAGTTATATATATGGCACACACATTTTATATGAAAATAATCTGGAAAAGATGGAGTTAAACTATTTTTAAAAATTGTAATAGCGTAATTGTTAGAAAAAGCGTTATCTAATGTAATAGTCATAATTTTATCAGTTATTTCGTAATAATCGCACACTTGATAAATATTTTCTGCAATAAAAGTACCAGTGTGCCTATCATCTATATATCTATACGCTAAGATACATTTTTGCATAGACCATTTATAATCTATCCAATGACAGGTTACCGTTAAATAATCATGGCTGTTAGTACTGCGGCATATATCAGAAGTGATAACCACTTTTTCCATTAAAATGATATAATGAATAACGTAAATACTGTTGATATTCATGTGCGAATTTAAATATCTCTCTTAATAATTAATCTAGAAAAACCGTTAAAAGCAGGATTATACATATCTCTAATGTAAAAAGGCAAACCCTCCACAACAACTTAATTTTGCTATTGCTTCCCTATCTCTATGTTTATCGTATTTAGGGCCTACAATTCCCCCGTCATAGGGTTAATTTGACCCTGTACTTGGTCCGGGACAATATGTGAACCTTGTCCTGATGGAGCGGACGTTTGCACACTTGATTTTGAAGCCTCGTATTGGGCATATCTAGCTGGTTGAGCCCTTGCTACGTGTCTCATTAAACCCCCCGTCCCACCGTGACCTTTTCCAGTTATAAATTTTAAAACATCTTTACAAATTTTACATCTAACTACTTGATTCTCTACGTCCCTATCAAAAATGTCCATGCATCTGATTTTAATGTTCGTTTTGCTGGACATCGTCTCATACTAGGGGAAATATGATGCATTTTAGTTGAAGGTGCACTAGTGGGTGTGTTGTCATCTACATGGGAAAGACTTTGTTGATGGAAATAATAACAATATAACAACCATAGTAAAGTGTAATTTTCCACCTTATGGGAAAGACTTTGTTGATGGAAAGGCAACCGGAAGATTTACCAATGCCAAAACGCCGGCAAGACTTGATAGATACGTCCGTTAACTTAATTAGTTCTGGTTTTGTAAGACGGATTTTATGGTTTATCTGAATTCATTACTTTCAACTTGAACTATATATACGTATAAAAAAGTATGTACATATTTGGTGCGAAGGAAATTAAATGTTATCCTAAGCAATTTTCTTGGGAAATAAGTACTCCATTATTTTTATACTTATTTTTTAATATTTGGTAAATAAATAAAAAATATTATCGCAATATATATATATAGTTTTGTTTCTTTATGTATTACAATTTGTGTTGGATTAGATTTTGGAATTGATTCTAATTTTCATATATCAGTGGAAGAACTAGGAATTAAAGAGCTAATGCCAGCTTATCTCGACCCCCAATTGCAAGCTGAAGATCTTAAAACCGGTGTAAGCTTCGCGTTGTCATAGCGGTGAGTATTATTCCATTCTTGAATTTACACTTTATTCCTACAAAATCTTACAAAAAAATATTTACATAATTAAATCATTTGAAAACTAACAACATTTAAGTGGCTATACTAACAATCACTTAATTGGTCAAATCTTGGAAATATTTTAGAGAATCTAGGTGTTCAACCAAGCTTAAAAAGGGCAGCCCGGTCAAAATTTATTTTCTTAAGTTGAAATATATCAACTTTTTTCTATAAGCACTTTTACAACTTTGGGCAAACATATATTCTGTTTAACTAAAGTGAAATTAATATCTTTTAAATTGATTAGTCAAACATAAACAGCTAATTTCTAAATATTCTTTTTTCATAAAATACTTTTCAAAATAACAATTTTAAAAGTCTGGCCAAATATGAAATAAGTGATCACCTTTTTAACATACCCTAAGCATGTTCATCTTTTCTTATGATAGTATAGTCTCTAGTAAGTTCAAATTTCATCATTTTCTAATTACTAATATATTCTAATGGATGAAATTTTCAGTCAGTGTTACCTCTATCTACACAATTAAATTATTTTCACAAATATGTTGGGAAGCTAAAGGGATTGGTTGGAGAACAAGAAGCCAACCACATAGTAAACAACAACCTATACTTAGTGGTAGCTGGCAGCAATGACCTTGCCAACACCTATTTCACCATCGGATTTCGCCAGAAGCAGTATGATATTAACTCATATACTGATCTTATGGTGGATGGAGCTGCTGATTTTATCCAAGTATGTATATGAATATTTTCCTCTATTACAAATTTGCAATCTATGGTACTCCCTCTAATTGACCTTTATCTTTGAAACTAAATTCAATTAAATTAATTTAATATTCCAAAAGTAAAATTTAGATATTTGTTAAAATATATTATAAGTTGCAATTCTTCTAATATTAATATAATAAAAAAATACATTATAAAATATTGATCAAAGTCTATGTAATTTGACTCTCGAGCGAAACGTGATAAGTAAAGTGAATCGAAGGAGTATCTATTTGTAACAACCTAGACCAACTGATAAGATATATTGTCCACTTTGGGTTTGTAGAAATAGGGCATATTGGTCATTTTTTGGTTATATTTTGAGAAAATAGCCATTATTATTTTTAATTGCTGAAAAAATACACCGCTATTTGTGAATTTTACCGTTTTGGTCCGACCTCATTGGACCACCTCAAGGCTTTTGGGTCTCACAATTTTGTCCAGTTGGACTTTATTAACCAACAGGCGCCTTTGACCAGTTTGAATTCTGTACTTGCTCTTATATGATATAACTTTCTCCTTCCTTTGTGACGTGTGATTTGTTGGAAATTTGTTTGGTGGGATCCGTATTTAATGACTTAAATATTAGGGTTACGTATGTTGGAGGCTTTGTCTTTTTATACGTGCATAATCTACTAAGTGAGTAGATGACCGTAGGGCCAAGAATCGTCAAATTTCATTGAGAAATGAAAGAGATATTGATCCACGAAGTAAGGTGTTTGAGCCATGAAAATATGGTGTGAGACAAATCTATCACATCGGTGGGGAAAAAGGAAGAATTATTCTCTTTATAAGTCTCAAATTTGACTAAGGGTTTGGGACCCAAGGTATCCCATGTGTTTGAAGGAGGGAGGACCTAGATGTGCTTGGACCCGTTCAAGGCTAAGCCCACGGCGCCGCCCGTCTTGTCCGGTCCGGGCTCGGGTCACGGGTCGTGGGCCTTGGGCTTTTTCCGATAGACCCCTAGATTGTTTAATATTTATAGTTTGGTCCCTGGAGTTTTTGAAAAGGTGAATTTGGGAACGACGGAAGGCAGAATCTCTCCCTTATGCTATATATTGGTGTCTTTTGACACAATTGTGAAGCACAAACAGAAGAGAAATATTTCAATCCAAAACGTGAGTAGAAACGTTGGGACAAAAACATAAACTCTTCCTTCCTTTTCCATTCTTCAACAAGTTTGTATTTGTTTTCTTCGTCAGAATCAACCTATTTGCTTTGTAGTGTTGATTAGTTCCTGTTTTATCTTGGGAGACTATTGCCCGTTAACGTAAAAACATATATACGGGGCAATCTTGTCTTAAAGACAGAGAGCCTCTCTCGACTCAGCCCACAGTTATAACAATCCAGATTTAGTGTTTCTTGATTTCAGGTTATCAAGATCCAACGCTCAACAAGCTGGCGACAGTTCTGAATATTGGCTACTTGTTTATCCTTTCGAACACTTGTAATATTTATTTACTTCCCGTACTGCTTTACATATCCAACATGATTTGCCTAAGCCAAGTTTCATAGTGAACCTCTTTTCAATCGCTAACGGTTTGCAGGTTCGTTAAACTATACCTCCTCGTGGAGTTATAGCCCATCATCATAGTAGTATACTGACTTGAATTTCAACTGTAACATCCTAAGGGCACATCCAAGGTATTGTCCATTTTGGCGCGATCCATTTGGGACACCTCATGCCTTTTGGGCTTCATGGTTTTGTCCTCATAGGATTCAACCCAAAAGACGCCTCGACAATTGAATACCAAATACGCCCTTAATTATATGAACCTAACTTATCCATCCTATTCCAATGTGTTAAAAAATAAAAAAGGGCAGCCTGGGCACTAAGCTCCTGCTATGCGCGAGGTCGGACGACAAGAGTCTATTGTGTGCTCTACCTAATATAAGTTTTACAATAAACCCCTTTAGATTTGGGACTTGAGTCAGCACATCAATTATCTATTGTTAATTTAGTTTATTTATCTTTTTAATTTGCAAGGAATTGTACAAGTTGGGAGCAAGAAAAATAGGAGTTTTTGGGATTCCACCAGTTGGTTGTTTGCCATTCCAAAGAACATTGAGTGGAGGTTTAGCTAGACTATGTGTGGAGGAATATAATGAAGCTGCACAATTGGCCAACACTAAAATTTCAGCTGCTATTAATGATACACTATCCAAGAAGTTGCCTCAATCCAAGCTGGTTTTCATTGACCGCCATGATCCTATGCTTGATCTCATTGTCAACCCTCAAACATATGGTAAACTTTAATCTTGTTTATGTTCATACTCATGTGATCCTATATTGCTTGATCTCATTGCAACCCTCAAAAGTATGGTATAGTTTGAATCTTTCTAAAATTTTGTACTTCTACTTTTCTTGAGTTTATTATTTAGCACCTAGCTCCATTCTAGGAGGATCACTCACTTACATTCCACATGACTCAAAACTTATGATATATCGGTTGATATGATGGTGGACAATGGCAAATGTAAAGTATTGGCTATGAGTTCGGCTGCACCCAGTAGCTTTGGCTCAAATCATGTATATATTAGGAAACCTAAATTTTGAATCCAGATGGTGGTAGAGTGGTATCCCAAACACATAAAGTTTAAATGCTGGATCCGCCTATGATGGTCGAGGTGCTTTAGTATCAGAGTAAACTTGTTGTCTCATTAAGTGTCTTGTTTTTGTTATTTTCTTAATAGATTAACGAACATTTTAGCTCTTAGGATCTCGATGTGAACACCACTCTCATTAGTTTCCAACATAGGCAACTAGTCTCCTACAACTTATAGATGAAATAATTAAGAAAAACTAAAATTTTGGTCTAACTAACTATGGAAAATGGTGTTTTTGCAAAGGGTGCAATTAGCTAGATGGTTGTAGCTAGAGGCTTGGAAATATAGGAGTTTAAATATTGTTGAAGGTTATATCATATACAAAACATTTTCCACTACTTTAGATGAGAATTCATTGACACCACTTCAATTCACAAGTTGAAAAAAGTTACTCATTTATTGTAATAAAAAGATTAATATATTTGTCACTAATGGAAAACTGAAAGGTGCAAAATGTGTTTCATTTATTTATCTATTTAATTTCTGTATTTGATATTATATAGTTAGTGAACTTATTTGAAATTTGATGATGCTATCAGGATTTGAAGTGGTAGATAAAGGATGCTGTGGTACAGGAAACATAGAAGTCGTCATATTATGCAACAAATACATGAGTAGTACGTGTGAAGATGACACGAAATATTTGTTCTGGGATAGTTATCATCCCACTGAAAGAAGCTACAGGATCCTTGTTGATCAAATGATGAAAAAGTATATCAATAGTTTCACATAAACATGAACATCAAGGTCCAGGATATTGCTTCCTCCAACTCCACGTGCAATTTACAAACATCGGAAGAAAGCTCTAAAAAATAAGTATGCGCCTTTTCATCCGTCCTTCATCACTATCCTAATATCTGTATTTGATTGAAATTTTTCTTAATGTTCTTTAATACAGAAAGTGTCCTATACAAAGAGTTTGGACCTCTGTACATCTTATCTTTTTTTCGTGTAGATACCTTGAAGGATTTTGTACTGCTGAGATTTAAAGAAATACAGAGTTTGTACTTACTTTATAGTAGTCTAATCTGATAGCAAAAAGCTAATTACATGGCCCTATCTACGTACTTAGTTTGGACATAGACGATAATATCTTGTTATAGAGCTTCAGATGTAGCTTCTGGTTAGCGACAAATGGCGAGAAAGTAAATAAAATCTTCCTCAAAGGGTAAATAACTGAGCTTGTAACTGGAAATACTAGTCTACATTTCTAGTTTTTAAGCAATACATGGAATATAATGTCCACCAAATCCGTATAATACAATCACTATTTCATGTTAAAGAGTACCAAATTGATCGAGGAAATAAGTTATTGTCTTCCTTAGTCTTATGCTATTCTTACCCCATGAGCTAATCGTGTTAGACTCAAGGACCATTTTCTTTACAATTAACTATAACTTTAGATGTACTATTGTACATGGATATCGGCGGCGTGGACATCTACTAACTTCTACTCAAACTATACATGTATGTATATTCCAATAACTGTAAAAACTATATTGGAATTGGTGTAATATTGGACATTGTCAAAACAAATGACTCTGGCTTTCCTTGTGAACTATGCCATCCCAGTATTCTTTAAAGCTATTCATGATGGTTGTAGTTATATGTTTTTTTTAGCCTAGATATAATTTCCTCTCATGTTCTTGGTAAGAAGGTTTCTTAGGTGGGCCTATTGTTTATGTAGAAGAACTAGGTTTCCCTTAGGACATAATGTATAACTATGGTGGGACCAAGTTGGCAAGAGGACTGGCATGCAGATCTACTAAGATGCTGTTTTGAACCTTAATTGTGTATGTTCCTGTGTCTACTTTTAACTGTGTGGTATCTTTTTCTTTTACACTAGAGCAAATTTGGGAAAATCATCGATGGGGTTGAGTCTAGTCATTTGAAAATTTGCTTGATTTTGCAGGTGTAAAGACACTGTTTTGTCCTTACACAACATTCTCAAATAACGCATCAGTAGACAGTAGCCACCGAGAAGCCAATGTATCAGTGCAACTTAATACTTTCGCTTTTGCCCTTTTCAGTATTCAGTTTATTGTTATGTCAAACTGAATATAAGTTCCAATGAGGCTTATTCTTTGGTGTTGTCATGCTGTTGTTATACAAGTTGTATCAGAAGAAAGCTCTGTGGAATGTACAACATTAAGGTTTGCCCCTTAATCATGCCACATCACTTCAGAGAACAAATAAAAATACTGGTATTAGTAGTAATGTTGGCGTATGAGAGTAATCACTAGAAAGTCATGTTATTTTTTCAGTATAGCATGAGTAGTAAAAGCTAAAGAACTAAAAGTTTTCTTGGATAGGACAGGTGCTACTAGTTCTTGCAAATCTCTTGGACAACCTATAGATAGTCGTTTCTTTGGCATCTGTCGCCATTTTAACTACTTTTTCTTCAGTAAACTAATGCCTAAATTAGAAAACTTAAGTCCAACTTCCATGTTCTTTTTGTACTATAGTTCCAACTAAAGAAGATAAGTTCTTTCATATTCACCTTATGGTCACTATGCTCTTTCAGGGAGGCTTCTTCGATGACTTTTGTTCACGTATTCTGTGTTGTTGCTGTGCACTAGTCCAAGAACATAGGGAAGTGGAGATGAGGAGATTATCAGGTGGCAACTTCTTTACCTGTTAGTTTTTGTAAATGTGAAGTAAAGAGCTTCAAGATTTTTTTTCCTATTGTGCCAATAATCTGTTAAAACTGATTTCTTTACACAGAATTTCTGAACAACTACACACCGCCTCCACCATCCTAGCACATAAAGTCCTAATTAAGAGTCATTCAGGTTACATGGACAATTCACTCAATTTTACATTGTTTAGTCCTCTCTAATTGCAACTGGATGCATATTTCTATACCTTCCTCAATGTGTATAACTTATCTGATTTCACTCCTTTTGTTTTCTAGTGTTGTTTGATTGGAGGCTGTTATACACCGATTTAATGAATAATACATGTCTTCACATACACTGTTATCACGAATCACAGTTAATAATATACATTCTCGCCTCAATTTATCTCTTTCTCATAGTATAGTTTGATGTAAACACCACATGCATCATGCTTGTATAGTTTTACTAACGACACAACAAGAGGAGGACCAGGCCAAAATTTATCGAGTTACACCACACGATTCTTCTTCATTTAATCCCCAATTTTTACTCACTCTACAATTCCAATTAAATCAAGAAAGTGAAACAAGACAAACGTGCTGTTATAAACAACACTTCACCAATCAAGACAAAGACTACAAATTAAAGTTCCCCAATTACAATAATTAAATGGCCTGAGCCTGTGAAATAAACGTTTAACAAGATCATCACCTAACAAATCTGCAGTCGAGCCTAATTTCTTGTCCGTTACCACTGATACTACTCATCTTGATCATAGAATTGGTGAATGCTTTAAAGAACTCATCCTGAGAGGTAGCATACTTTGAAACTAGTCTTTTGGTCCTTGAATTTGTGAGCAGAGAGAGCTTCATCTGAAGAGAATAGGCCCTTGCCATTCTTTAATAGCTTGTAGTAGGCGTTGTCAAACAAATTTGTTGTTGAATCCATTGTTGCGCCTGCATTTTTGACCTTGTTGTGCACGGGGCAAACATTCTGCAGACTGGCAGCAAATGATGATTGTAGTGTTGGATCGACATTGTGGCTATTGTCGAATTTGTGGATTCTGTTTTGGAAGGAAGAACAATGAGAGAATCCAAGAGTGTGCCCTCCTGTTACCAGAAACAAAGAAAGGACTATAATTTGTTAATAAAGAAAAAGCTCGAGTCTCTTTAGTCAGTCTAGGGGTATTACATTTTTTGCGGAGATAATAAGGTGACAAGAGGCGGATCTAGAATCTTAAATAAGTAAGAGGGCATGTCTAAGTCCGCTACTATATATAGTTCAATTGAGAGTCATGAACGCGACAAGGAAGAATATAGTTGCTTACCTGAAAGTGCAACCAAATCATCCAAAGAAAGGCCTCTTTGGGCAAAGTTTTGTTGCAGTTGAGAAATGTTGAATCTCGGAGAAGGTAATTGTCGTGTTTCAGTGGCTTTTGAGATTCTTCCATCCTTTCTACCTTTTGGCACTTCCCAAGTTGGACCTCCAGACTGACACAATACGCCCAAAAAAATAATTTCACGTTAATGGAGAAGTATATTGCCTTTTTTTTTTCTGGTTGCTAGGAATATTATGTTTATTTTATCTTTTCTAGAAGTGAACAGTTTATCTGTAGGATATATTAGAACTTACAAGAGCAACAGCATCACGAGCAGCGAGAGCCACAATATCAGCACAAGAGACAACACCAGGGCACAAATCCTCGATTTGTTTCTTAACAGAGTCGATGACATAGAATGCGTGCAAGGAGATGTTAGGAGGTCCATCTTTCTCTGCTTTGGTGTTTCCTGTTGTGTTCAGCAGCACAGAGCCATCACAACCCTTTCATATACATGTAAAACACGTATAATTAGTTACTCTCTCCACCATAAGCAAAAAATAGTTACAACATAAAATGATCATAACAAAAAGAAGCAAGTACATTCTTGGCAAAATAAGATGATTATAGAGTGAGGTTGGCTTAAGTTGTAAGTGCCCTCAACTCCAACCATGGGCGGAGCAAGGTTCAGGCAAGGGGATTCAATCGAATTCCTTTCCTCGGAAAATTACTATTTTGTAACTATATGGCAAAAAGTGAATTCTTTCGTTATATATAAATATTGAATACTCTTGACATTTGGAATGTTGCATTGTAGTGGCAAAGGGGGTTCAAAAGTTGTTCAAGTGACGTGCTCAAATCATAAGTATAACATTTTAGTATTTTTTTTTCTGAATCCCCATCTATGAATTTCTGGCTCCTGAATGATGGATAAATGAGGGGGTTTAGTTGCTTCTGTTTGGGGGGGGGGGGGGGGGGGGGTGTGTGGAGAGAAAGTTGTTAATAATCTAGCTAGAGGAAAAGTACAGAAGAAGTGGAAATTTACTCTAACAAAACAATCATGGAAGTGCATCCTTAAAAGTGCAGCTGGAACTGTTTTGTCATTCCACATAGCTTTCTTGACAACTTTGGTGATAGTTGACTCGGCATTAGGGCATGTTTGGTCGTAGTAATTGGAGCTCAGTGCCTTCACTGCAGTGGAAAACAACGCAAAAGCTAAGACCAAAGCAATTAAACATCTTGGTACTGCCATCATAGCTATTTGTTTGCAAAATTAACCTCTATTTCTTAATGCTTAATTTGGAATTGGGATTTTGCTGTGAGACGTTATGATCCAATACAATGTGCATTTAAAGGGAAGGGATTGTAATAGTGGGCACAAGACTAAACACAGAGAGTTGTTACTGGATATATTGGTTATGTTTGTTAGCATGTTTGGTCAGCTAGAACCATTAGTGTAATATGGAATGGGAGTAGTTTGACATTCTTAATTTAAATTTTCTTTGTGAAGTACGTTCATTTTCTTTAGCATGAAGTGATCACAGTTGTAATGTTTACTGATTTTGGTTGCCATAGAGAGACAAAGGGGTGGTTTGGTTCGGAGACAAATAATGCATGAATTATAATGTTGGGATTCATCATATGCAGAGATTGTAATGTAGGAATTAACAATGGATGAATTGTAATATAAGGATTATACTATCTGTTTTATTTACTTTTTCCTTAAAAATGTTGTTTAGTACATAAGGTTTATTTTGACCATTTTAGTTGGTTTTATCTCTGTGTACTTTTTGAGCCGAGGGTCTATCGGAAACAATCTCTCTATCCCATAAAAGCCGAGGTAAGGTTTGCGTACATCCTACCCTCCCCAAACCTCACAAAGTGAGATTACACTGGGTATGTTGTTGTTTTGTTGTTATCTCTATGTACTATTAATCTCCGTGTTCATAAGCCACCTTCTACAACGCATAAAATAAGAAAGCAAATTTAGATCTTAAGCCTATGCATTATTTCGACGTAACATCTCATTCATTATTTTGTGGCAATTGGTTCAGATTTAGTGTAGATATGTATATTTAAAATATTTCTACTATATACACAACTCAAGGGGATTTCTGTAGACAGGGGCGGCATGGTGGCAAGGTTGGTCAGGTGAACATCCTTCGCTTCTGGAAAATTATATAGTATACATAAATAATATACTGCGTTGTATTAATATATTAAAAGATTTGAACACTACACAATTGGAATCCTTAGTCCAGTGGTAAAGGTTGTGCAGAATGTCTCACCGGGCAAACGGGATTGATTCTTGGTAGCAGTGCAATACTTGCCAACCTTTTTAATTTTGGAAAGAAACAACATACAGAGCCAACTTCTTTCCCTTTCAAAAGACAAAAGTGTCCATACCAATTTCCAACCGTCTCTTTGACTTCTTTTTTATTTTTTTTTTAAAAATAAACAATCTCATTATTTAACTAAATATTATTCCCTCCGTCCCAAAAAGATTGACACTTTTCACTTTTCGAGAGTCAAATGAATTGTTCTTTGACCGTAATATTTTCAGATATCTTTTAAATATTTTAAATTATTAATTATGGTGACTTATAGTACTTTTTACATAGTTTCCAAATATGTAAGTTTTATTTCAAAAAATTTAAAGATTTTATATTTTAACACATGGTCAAAATTCAGAATTGTGACTCTCGAAAAACGAAAAGTACCAATCTTTTCGGGACGAAGGAAGTAGTATGTAGTTTGATATAAAATTTTATAACACCCATTCATTAAAAAATTATTTACTTCTCTAAATTTGAACTCCCTTAAAAAAAATCTGGCTCAGTCACTAGCTGTGGACAGTATAGACCTGACCGTGCTGGTGACGAATTTGGGCATGAACAATATTTAGAATTGACCCTCAAGTTTTAATGACGGTAGGCTAGAGAATGTGGTTGATCACTATAAACAACAATTGCTCATTATTATACCAGAAAGAGAGTATATCATATAAAATAACAGAGAATAAGTTGTTGGTAGGTACGGAAATTCTGTATGCATGCAGTGGCTTTAAAGTTAGTTAAACTTCTACAAGTCAATAATGAGGATCTTGTTATCAGGTCACAGAAAGTGGAGGAACAAGTTTCACTTTTAGGTTTGACTAGCAGTTGAGAAGTGCGGTTTCTGATCAGGCAATCAAAATCACCAAACTTTAACTTACTTTAAAGAGGAATATTATTGTTGCATTAGTGGATAGGGTTGAAAGAATAAAGTATACATTGATTGATGATTGTCTTACCAAAAAAAAAAAGCAGCCCCGTGCACTAAGCTCCCGCTATGCGGGGGTCCGGAAAGAGCTGAACCACAAGGGTCTATGATAAGCGGCCTTACAATAATTATAGTAAATTTATATGGTTTGGTGAAAACACCACGTGAATTTTACCCTGTGTTCCAGTCACCTAGTCACCTGGATCTATCATGAACGACAGCCATTAGGCAAAATTTCATAAAGGGTTGTTATACAAGCTGTATCAGAAGAAAGCTACGCAGAACATTCAACATTAATGTTTGCCCCTTATTCACGTCACATAATTTTTAAGCTGTAATAAACATATTGGTATTCGTCGTATTACTGGACTATTATAGTAATTGTTAGAAAGTCATGTTATTTGTGCAGTATAGCATGATTCGTAAAACTAAAGAAATAGTACTAATAGTTTTCATGGATAGGTCATCGATGCTAACTCCTGCAAATCTCAGACAACCTACATATAGTCGTCTTTTTGGGCATCTGTGGCCATTTTAACTACTTTTTTCTTGGGTCAACTGTACTAGCTAATGCCTTAATTAGAAACTTAAGTCCAACTTCCATGTTCTTTTTTCTATTATAATTCCAACAAAAGGTAGTTCTTTAATATTCACCTTTTGTCACTATGCTTTATCAGGGAGGCTTCCTCGATGATTTTTCTGTTAAGAGTCCCACATCAGATATGGAATGAGAACATGAACTTCTTATATGGACTTGGATAATCCTCACCCTACAAGCTAGCTTTTGGGGTTGAGTTATGCCCAAGATCCATTCTTTACAATGAGAACATGAACTCCTTATATGGACTTGGACAATCCTCACCCTACAAGTTAGCTTTTGGGGTTGATTAGGCCCAAAATCCATTCTTTACATGGTATCAGAGCCAGACCCATTCCAATTCTTTGTTCACCGATGTTGCCATGTTGGACCCCCAAATTATATTATCCACGCTCCAATTAACAAGGTCTGGTCGTGAGGCCTAACTCAACCCCAAAAGCTATCTTGTAGGGTGAGGATTGTTCAAGTCCATATAAGGAGTCCATGTTTCCATTCCATTTCCTATGTGGGACTCTTGACACTCTCATGCATGCCCATACCTCGTTAACTGGAGCGTGGACAATATAATTTGGGGGCCCAACATCGGTGAACAAAGAAGCTCTGATACCATGTAAAGAATGGATCTTGGGCCTAACTCAACTCCAAAAGCTAGCCCAAGATCAATTCTTTACAAGATTCATTTTTTACATAGTATCAGAACTAGACCCATTCCAATTCTTTGTTCATCGATGTTGGGCCCCAAATTATATTATCTACGCTCCAGTTAACAAGGTCTAGGCGTGCGGGGGAGTGTTAAGAGTTTCATATCGATATGGAATGAAAACATGGACTCTTAACATTTTCTTCACATTTTTTTGTTAAAGCTGTGCACTAGTCCAAGAACAAAGGGAAGTGGAGATGAGGAGATTATCAGGTGCCACTTCTTTACCTGTTAGTTTTTCTTAATGTGAAGTAAAGAGCTTCAAGAAGAATATTCCCATTGTGTTAATGGTCAGTTAAAACTGATTTTCATTTCTATAAGGTGTTACTGTTGTTCGATTGGAGGCCCTTATACACTAACTTAATGAATACATAGCATATGTCATCACATATACTGTTATCACAATTTGTAGTTAATAACACGTTCTCCTCTCAATTTATCTATTAATCAAAAGAAATAATCTCCTTGATTATTTTCATTACTTGAATAGGTATATATACAAGATACAAAATATTCCTATTCTATTCCTAAAATCTTATTCTACCATAATTCTAACTCTACAATTATGGTAGTGTATATTCCTAATTATGGTAACATATACATTACAATAAACTACACATATATTTTCCTAATGTACAATATTCTTACCTTGTCTAATATTAACAATTATCAAAAGAAGGAGAGCCAATATGGGCTGTAAACCGAGAGCATTAAGGCAGTAAACCGAGAGCCTTAATAAGGCAATATACACATGTATATTGTGTGTATATTGCCTTATTTAACACACCCCCGCAGTCATAGCGGGCGGTCTTCGAACGCTGAAACTGTTCCTAAAATCTTCAAAGAGTACCGAGGGAAGACCCTTTGTAAAGATGTCTGCAACTTGATATCTTGACGGGACATGACATACGCGTACCTACCCCCGAGCAACCTTTTCACGGACAAAGTGAATGTTCATTTCAATATGCTTAGTGCGTTGGTGCTGAACCGGATTGCCTGAGAGGTAGATGGCACTAACATTATCACAATATACTAAGGTTGCCTTCTGAATGGGACAATGAAGCTCCAAAAGCAAATTACGTAACCAACATGATTCTGAGACCACATTAGCTACCCCTCGATATTCTGCCTCTGCACTTGAGCGGGATAGAGCCGCCTGACGCTTTGCAGACCAGGAGACCAAGTTGTTGCCAAGGAACATACAATATCCTGACGTTGATCGTCTGGTGTCCGGACAACCACCCCAATCTGCATCTGTGTACGAGACAAGTGTGGATGTAGATGAAGGATACAAGTGCAACCCATAGTCCAGTGTCCCCTGAATATAACGAATGATGCGTTTGAATGCATTCATGTGCTCAACTCTGGGATCATGCATGAATAAACACACCTGCTGAAAAGCATACGTAATATCCGGTCTGGTAAAGGTAAGATACTGGAGGGCCCCTGCAAGACTGCGATAGCGGGTCGGGTCCTCGTATGGTGCACCTGCCGCGACACTAAGCTTGGGTTTTGCATCAACTGGAGTGGAAGTGGACTTACAGGATGACATCCCAGCCCTCTCTATGATCTCGGCAACATACTTTCGTTGAGACAAAAACAAACCACCTGAATGACGTTTGACAACAATCCCCAAAAAATAACTCAAAGGCCCTAAGTCTTTCATAGCAAACTCAGAACTGAGCATGACCATGATAGACTGGCGCAAGGCATCGGAAGAGGCAGTCAAGATGATATCATCCACATACAACAGAATGTAGGCCAATGACGAACCACGACGGTAGATGAACAAGGAATTATCTGACCTGCTGTGAGTGAACCCAATAGTCGAAACAAAGTCAGCAAACCTCGTATACCAGGCCCGTGGAGACTGCTTAAGCCCATATAAGGACTTTTTCAATAAACAGACATGATGCGGACGGTTAGGATCCCTGAAACCCAACGGCTGATCCATATAGACTGTTTCTTTGAGGTCACCATATAGGAAAGCATTCTTGACATCCAACTGATGAATATGCCAAGTCTTTGAAAGAGCAGAGCTAAGCACAGTGCGAATAGTAGCCGGCTTGACCACCGGACTAAACGTCTCACCACAATCTATCCCAACCTGCTGAGTCTTACCATCACCCACAAGTCGCACCTTATGTCGAGCAAATGACCCATCTGAATTCTCCTTATGAGCAAAAATCCACATAGACCTGATAACATTAATACCATATGGACGGGGCACCAACTCCCACGTCTTATTATCAATAAGAGCATTATATTCATCAGCAAAGCAATTTTCCAATTAGGGTCATTTAATGCGGACACAGGATTGCGGGGCAAAGGGGATTTAGAGACATCAGAATGTAAATTAAAATATCTTTTAGGTGTAAAAATACCCCACTGACTACTAGTGACTGGTCTATGACTCGAGGAAGAATTGAGGAAATTTTGGGAATTTTCTGGGCTCGGGACGGACGGCGGCGGGCAGGAAAGGGGCTGTTGGCCCAAATCGGTAACTCGAATCATCAATCGGACCAGTTCCGGAATTGGGCCGGATGGCCCAATTGCTTGGGACCGATCCAAGAATCGGAACAAAGTGCACGGTACAGTGGGTCCAGCGGGCAGTGGGCCCGCTGGAGGATTTTGGGTGCGGGAGATGTTCGAAAAATGCCGAATAATATACGGGAATATTTGTTCATCCAAAAAATTATATGACCGAGGCTCGGGAGTATGAACTTTCGCAAAAGGAAATTGGGTTTCATCAAAAATGACATGGCGATTAATAATGATTTTCTTGGAGGATAAATCAAAGCATTTATAACCACGATGATTAGATGAATAACCCAAAAATACACACGGGGTAGACCGAGCCTGAAGTTTGTTAATTGTGGTGGATGGGAATAACGAATAACACAAGCACCCAAAAACCCTAAGATGAGAATAAGAAGGATTCTTATTAAATAGGTTTTGGAGGGGGAAGAATATGTCAGACCTTTGGACGGAATTATGTTAAGTAGATATGTTGCCATTTGCAGAGCATGATGCCAAAAATACGAGGGTACGGAAGCATGAAGTAAGATAGTGCGGACAATGTTATTTATGGAACGAATTTTGCATTCGGCTTTCCCATTTTGAGAAGATGTATGAGGGCACGAAAAATGAAAATTTATCCCATTATTATCACAGATCTCTCGAAACACCCTATTGTCATACTCTTTCCCATTATCACATTGAATATTCTTTATTTCTCTTTCGAATTGTGTTGTAATGAATGCTCTAAATTTTATGAAGACAGAAAACACTTGAGATTTATTGGCAATTGGAAACGTCCACAAAAATTTAGAGTAATCATCCAAAAACAGAACATAATATCGATGACCTAACGAACTTAGAACATGAAACGTCCATAAGTTGCTATGGATAATATCAAACGACTGTGAAGTATGAGAATTTGAGTCCACAAATGGAAATTTAACACTTTTTCCTAACGAACAAGATTGACAAATTTGAGTACGACTCGTACCCTTACAAGAAATGAAGCTATTTTTATCTAAAACTGATAAAATAGAAGAGCCCGGATGACCAAGGCGGGCATGCCAGACGGAAGGAGAAATGGCTGCAAAAGCTGACGGCCGGGCTTGACTCGATGGACTGAAACCGGGCATGATAGGATAAAGATCCCCCTACTATCACACCTCATGAGATGACTCCCCGTCTTGAAATCCTTCACCAGAGAAACCAAAAGGATCAAATTCAACAGAAACCGAATTGTCAGTGGTGAACTTTCTGACAAACACTAAATTTTTAATCAATTTGGGGGCATGTAAAGTATTTTTCAAGATAAGGGGTGGATTGGGGGGAGACAACGTTTTCTGACCATAACCCTGAATTGGAATGGAGTTGCCATTACCAACAATTATACCCCGAGGGGTGCTCAAATTGGAATAAGATGAGAGAATACCTGATTCGGAAGTCATGTGAGTAGTGGCCCCGGTGTCCATGTACCAATTTGGGTCCGGTTGAGTCAACCCCAAAGTGTGCATCGCGGCCTCAATATCAGTCTGAGTGGGGCCTGTTGCATGATGGGCTTGCGGAGGTCGGGGCCCAAGAATTCCAGACTGTGACTGGGCTGGGCCGTAGATGCTGGAACTGCTGCTGGGCCACTGCTGGTTATTGGGCCTGAATTATTGGCCAACCCACTGGCCGCTGGAATGAACTGCTGGAGTATAAGGACTGCTGGCCCACGGCCCACTGCCCCAGCCCCACTGCCATGGGCCCCACTGCTGGGACCAGGGGGTGGTGGGCCACTGTTCCCTGGATGGGGCCCATCGCCTGCTTGCTGACCACCAGAACCGCCACCCGAACCACCGCGTTTGCTCCCGCGGTTTTCGTTATTATTCTTACGATTATTTTTGCCTCCACCATGATTATGGTTTTGGCCCGAATTATTAACAAAACCCGAAGAACTTGGAGAGGACGCCACCATGACGACGGGGCTTTCTCCGGTAGCCGCCTTTTTAGCCAAACCGGCTTCTTCCAACGTAAGCATGAAGCGGGCTTGATAAAAGTCAGGAAGAGGGTTGCTTTGACGATGGAGAGTTCCAACGCCATTATAGGCCTCCGAAAGGCCAGCAACCAATTGTAGAACCAATCGATTATTTGTTATAGGTGCGCCAACATTACAGAGTTGATCCGCCAACTCCTTGAGTTTCTTGCAATATGCAGAAACGTTTGGAAATTCGTCCATTCGAACTAGAGAGAATTCCTATTCGAGTGTGACGACACGTGAATGTTGGTTATCTTGGAATATGTCACACAATCTATTCCAGGCAGCCATAGCCGTGGTATCCGGCTCAATAATCGTTTATAGAAGGTCAACTGAAATAGTGGAGTAGATCCACTGGAGAACGGTAGCATCAAGAGTAATCCATAACTGAGGATCCTCCGCGGGAAGAGGTGTAGCGGGAGGAATGATATGATGGATAACTTGATGGGAGATAGCGTGTATTTTAAACAGTTCTGCCCACGTCGAATATTGACGTTTTCCATTTCAAGTACAATAGGGATACTGTTCTTGACATTAGAAACCATAAGGGCAGGATGATAATTGTTTCTTAGACATATTGAAAGAACAAAGAAGTAGGGGAAATTTAAGAGAGGTTTTTGAGAGCGGAAGATGAATTTTGGAAGAGAAACCCGAGGGGGGGTGTCTCGGCCGAAAGAGAGGGCAAAAGTTGGGAGAGAAAAAACTTTTGTTTAGACCTAGTCTCTTGATACCATGAAAGAAATAATCCCCTTGATTATTTTCATTACTTGAATAGGTATATATACAAGATACAAAATATTCTATTCTATTCCTAAAATCTTATTCTACCATAATTCTAACTCTACAATTATGGTAGTGTATATTCCTAATTATGGTAAGATATACATTACAATATACTACACATATATTATCCTAATATACAATATTCTTACCTTGTCTAATATTAACAATTACCAAAAGAAGGAGAGCCAATATGGGCTGTAAACCGAGAGCATTAAGGCAGTAAACCGAAAGCCTTTATGTGTATATTGCCTTATTTAACACATACTAAACTAGTATAGTTCGATGTAACACCGGGTGTCTGCATACTTTTACCTTACGGAAGTTGGTACTATTGCTTAATTGTAGGAGTCATTTACTTTTCTCAAAAAAGTAAAATCAAAGCTCTGGCTTACGGTGCTACAACTCCAACACTCTAGCTGACTTTATTAATATCTAATAACACAATAAGACGAGACTAGGCCAAATTTAGTAGGGTTACATCACAAAATTCTTCTTCATTTAAGCTCCAATTTTTACTCACACTACATTCCAAATAAATCAAGAAACGAAACATGACAAACATGCTGTTATAAGCCCTTCACCAATTCTTCATTGTTCATAATAACACACTTCACCAATCAAGAAAATGAAACAAATTAAAGTTCCCAAAATACAATAATTAAATGGCCTGAGCCTGTGAAATAAATTGTTATCACCTAACAAATCTACAATCGAGCCTAACTTCTTGTCCGTTACCACTGATACTACTCATCTTGATAATAGAATTGGTGAATGCTTTAAAGAACTCATCCTGAGAGGTAGCATACTTTGAAATTAGTCTTTTGGTCCTTGAATTTGTGAGCAGAGCTTCATCTGAAGAGAATAGGCCCTTGCCATTCTTTAATAGCTTGTAGTAGGCGTTGTCAAACAAATTTGTTGTTGAATCCATTGTTGCGCCTGCATTTTTGACCTTGTTGTGCATGGGGCAAACATTCTGCAGACTGGCAGCAAATGATGCTTGTAGTGTTGGATCGACATTGTGGCTATTGTCGAATTTGTGGATTCTGTTTTGGAAGGAAGAATAATGAGAGAATCCAAGAGTGTGCCCTCCTGTTAGCACAAAAAAACAAAAGAACCATTAATTTGTTAACAAAGAAAAATCTCGAGTCTCTTCAATCAGTCTAGAGGATATTGCATTTTTTTACGGAGATAAGAAGGTGACAATTAGAGGCGGATCTAGAATCTTAACTTAAATCAGTAAGAGGGTATGTCTAAGTCCGCTACTATATTATGATAGTGCATGGATACAAAATTTATGTATATATACATTTTAAATATTTAACTATATAACCCCACATTAGGGGATTACACTGGTACGTTCTTGTTGTTGTTGTAGGACAAATCGAGATCCGTGAATGCGACCGATAGAAGAACGGAAATGCTTACCTGAAAGTGCAACCAAATCATCCAAAGAAAGGCCTCTTTGAGCAAAGTTTTGTTGGAGTTGAGAAATGTTGAAGGTGGGAGAAGGTAATTGTCGCGTTTCAGTGGCTTTGGAGATTCTTCCGTCTTTTCTACCTTTTGGCACTTCCCAAGTAGGTCCTCCAGACTGACACAACATTACCCATTAAATAATCACATTAATGGAGAACTAATATATATTGCCTTTCTTTTTGTTGCTAGGAATATTTTTGAATAGTTTAGCTATAGATATTTAGAACTTACAAGAGCAACAGCATCACGAGCAGCAAGAGCCACAATATCAGCACAAGAGACAACTCCGGGGCACAAATCCTCGATTTGTTTCTTAACAGCGTCAATGACATAGAATGCGTGCAATGAGATATTAGGAGGTCCATCTTTCTCTGCTTTGTTGTTTCTTGTTGAGTTTAGCAGCACAGAGCCATCACAACCCTTTCATATACATAAAAATACATGCAATTAGTTACTAGTACGTATATGTAACTAGTCATTATTGTAATAATGGCAAAAGGAGTTCAAAAGTTGATTTAGTTGACATGTTTAAACCATAGGTATGACATTCTAGTTTTTGTTTATTCCCCAATATATGAATTTCTAGCTCCCGAGTGATAGATAAATGAGGGAGTTTAGTTGGTCCTCTCGCGCACGTGAGGGAAAAAAAGAAAGTTGATAATTACTATCTAGGGAAAGAAAAAAGTAGAGAAGAAGTGGAAATTTACTCTAACGAAACAATCATGGAAATGCATCCTTAAAAGTGCAGCTGGAACTGTTTTGTCATTCAACATAGTTTTCTTGACAACTTTGGTGATGGTTGACTCTGCATTGGGACATGTTTGGTCGTAGTAATTGGAGCTCAGTGCCTTCACTGCAGTGGAAAATAATGCAAAAGCAAAGAATAAAGCAATAAAACATCTTAGTACTGCCATCATAACTAAATTTGTTTGCAATATTAACCTATCTTTCTATATGCTTAATTTGGACTTGGGACTTTGCTTTGAGACATTAGGATCCAATACAATGTGCATTTAAAGGGAAGGGATTGTAATAGTTGGCACAAGACTACAGAAATAGTTGTTACTGGAATTATTGGTCATGTTTGGTCAGCTAGAACCATTAGTGTGATATGGTATAGGAGTAGTTTAGCATTCTTAATTTAATTCTTCTTTGTGAAGCACATTCATTGTCTTTAGCTTGAAGTGATCCCAATTCTAATGTTGACTGATTTTGGTTTCCATATAGAGACTTAAGGGGTGTTTTGGTTGCCATACAAAAAAAATACAGTAATAATTTAATGCATAAGGTTTGTTTTGGCCATTTCAGTTGGCTTAATTCATATATACTATTAACCATATTCGGGTTCAGATGTACTGTAAATATGTATGTTTAAAAAATTCCAACTATATATGCACAACTTAAGCATAGTATGTATCGAGAACTTTACTTTGTGCCTCACATAAGTTGTGTGAGGCTTGTTTATGTTTCACAATAGGTGGACCCAAAATCTTCCTTTTGGGTCCACAAACTCCCAAAAGTGAAAACAAACAGCCCTCACGCAACATGTGTTAGTTATATGAGGTATAAAGTAAAAAAAAATCCGTATGGATGGATCCACCATGTCCCGTGCGATTCACGGGAATCCAGTAATTTTTGCTCAATATTCATTAAATATCTACGAATATTTGATTGTCAACCTAATATTACCGTATATTGACTAGAGGTCATTCTCCATACCCCACTTGTGGGAATACACTGGGTATGTTGTTGTTTGTAACTAGAGGTCATTATACAAATCCATTAAACTTTAAATTCTGGACCCGCCTTTGATGTTGGTGAAGAGTTCGGGCATGAACAATATTTAGAGTTGACCCTCAAGTTTTAACAACCCTAGCTCGAAAATGTGGTTGATCACCATAAAATACACTTGCTTACAATTTAATATATCAAAGAGAGTAATCAGAGTATATAAATATAAAATAACAAAGAATAAGTTATTAGATAGGAAAATTCTGTATGCATGCAGCGGCTTTAGAGTTAGTTAAATTGCTTCTATAAGTCAATAAAGAGTTTCTGTTATGAGGTCATAGAAAGTAGAGGAACAAGTAGCTTGTGCTTAAAAACTTCCCTTTTAGGTTTGACTAGACAGTTGGTAAAGTGCGGTTTATGAGGCAAGCAAAATGACCAAAATTTCCACTTACTTTAAAAGAGGAATGTTATTGTCGCATTAGTGGTTGGGCTTGAACTAATAAAGTATAATTGATTGATGACATTCTGTCATGTTATACTTACAATTGGAGTTTTAATATTTAGAAAATTATATAATATGCTTCACTTCATTTAAAAAGGCAAAGAAAAAAAATGCTTCACTTCTTTCAACAATTCTTCTTTGCAACAAAGCAAAATTGTTGTACTTAAAACAAGAATATATATGGTATACAAGGTGTATAACATTAAAATGGTCATATTACAAGGGTACAAAGATATGGAGCAAATTGAAACTATAATTGATCCAGCTAGACAAACTGTCTTATTCATCCTTTCATATAGTAAAATACAATTTTTAAACTACTTATACCAATACTTGATTTCTATTTTTCACCAGCTTTATTTGGACTATAGTTTATGGGCTTACTTTACCAACTACCAACAAGTCAACAACTCCTCAATAGTCAAACCACTCCATAATTAATCCTCATTTCCTCCTTGAGTTTCTTTTTTCTCCAATAGTAAATATATCTGAATAAAAGCGAAAAAATGGGCGGGCTGCTTTTTGCAAATAGTAAGCACGCCGCTGCCCTATAAATCAAGAACTCTGATTAAAAAACATATTCTTTGAGCATTTTTTGTATATGATCAGAATTGAGTGTGGCTTGAGAATGTCTGGCCAAATTTCCAACCAGATGGCACAACATTTAAGAATGTTTTTGTGACGCCATCAGTAGTAGTGACCTTAAAAGATATGGATTGTCCATCAAGATATGCATTGGATTGAAAACTTGCTCCCCAGTTTCTTGACATGGTCAGCCAGTTTGTGTTTGAGCCTTTGATTTGAACAGATTGAACTGATCCTGCCCCTCCTACATTGCTTACCAATACTAGTTCAAAATAGTCCCTTCCATTGATTGTGAATCTAACTCCATGCTTCTTCTTGCAAGGTACCCTGCTTCACAAAAACATCAATTTGTCAAGTCAACTTGCCTGATTGCTCAAGACCGGATAAGGAGACAAGAACGAATTGACCGATCGGTAGGACATTCTAACACCCTTCCGAGGGGGGTTCAACATCGGTAAATAAAAAAATAAGGATGGATCTTACTTTGATACCATGTAATAAAAATAGACTTTGAGCCTAACTTAATTAAAAAAATTAGCTTATGGACTATGAATTATCTAAGACCATATAAGGAGGTTCCCCCTATCAATGTGGAATATTCTAACATTGCCTTTATACTTTAGTTATTAACTGCCTAGAATCTTGAGAAGACTTAATCTAATTGAATTAGTTGTGGCCTAGTAATCACTAAAGTTAGTTGAGAATCATGAGATTTTAGGTTTAAATTTCAGCAGAGGCAAAAACACATCAAGAGACTTTTTCCCATCTGTCCAAGCAAGCTTGGACAGAGTTACGCGGTATCTTGCACTGGACCACTGGTGAGATATAGCAGATATCCGGTAGCATAAGTCAAGGTCCATGCAAGCTAGTCCGGACACCATCCTTATAAAAAGAATGAAGATTGTGCCACTCTATGACTAATAATATATAAAGGAAGAATGAGGACCTTTTGTAGAGCACAGGAACAATGCCTCCTTTGTAAATGCCAATCTTTTCCCAAGCAGGTTGAGCCATGTCAAAATGTGGACGAGGGGGATTGCACCAACCTCCATTATTACTTGGAAGATTGTAATTTGGTGGACAAAAATTTGTAGCAGTAATTGTAACAGATACTCCCTTCTTGCACCATTGAGGATCTGCATTGTAATCACAAATGATCTCGTAGCATTGGCCACATGACCCTCCATCATTGAACAATGCAGTGCTCAATGCTGCAGTCCTAGTTCCATATCCTGTTGAATACAAATTGCCATATCCACAAGCACCACCTGTTTTTTTCAAGCCAAAAAGAAAAACAATCATTTGTTAATAATCAAGATTCTAGTCCATTATATGGTCTTATAGCCTGTTTTGTCAAGTTTCTCAGAAGTCACAAGTGCCTATTTCTTAAAGTTAGTGTTTGATCAAACTTTTGAGAAGTCAAAAATGTTTATTTTTGAAATTATGGTTTTTGATCAAGTTTCCGAGAAGTCAAAAGTGCTTATGTTTGAAAGTTGGTGTCTGGCCAAATTTTTAGGAAAAAAAAGTGCTTTTGAATAGTAGCAGAAACTGTTTTAAGTAGTTTTTCCGCAGAAACACTTTTGGAACCAAAGACGAATTGTTGCTTCAATATTGACAAAAGTGTTTTGAGATTGATTAGCCAAATACAATTTACTACCCTCAAAAAATACTTTTTTGTAAAACACTTACAACAAAACAAGCTATCGGTAGAAAATTCATGAATGTATAGAGGCAAACCCAACATGTAAGTAGTGGGTGCGCTTCGACTAGAACTACATACATGTGTGTACAAAATTTAAAGATCTTTTTGGGGTAAGTATATATAGCTAGAGATGCTCGTAGTAGCTTTAAATTCTGAATTCGACTCTCAGTACGCACCCATTGTGCCAGAAGCATCAGGTCCACCATAAAATGTGGCATGAGCACTAGTCCATCCAGAATCTGCTGAGAAAGCAATTGCACCTAAGAAAAGAGTGCATAAACCAATTATATAGCCCAATGCTAAAATGCCATTGTTGGCCATAGTAGAACAAAGTATGAGATCGGTGGAAGAAAATTGAGAAATTGAAACTATGATGAATTGTACAATTTAAGACAGCCAAGAAAAGTAATTGCTAGTACTTAAATAGGTGCACTGTTTATTAATACAACCACCCTACATGTGATCACTGCAACTAGGTGTGGAAAAAAAAAGAATTTATTGTAAAATTGAATTATCTCCGCAGAAAACTGAAGAATTTGTTAAGAGTCTCACATCAGATATGGAATGGGAATATGATCTCCTTATATGGACTTGGACAATCCTCACCCTACAAGCTAGTTTTTGGAGTTGAGTTAGGCCCAATATCTATTCTTTACATGGTATCAGAGCGAGACCCATTCCAAATTCCAATTATTCGTTCACCGATGTTGGGCCCCCAAATTATATTATCCACGCTCCAGTTAACAAGGTCTGGATGTGCGGGGGAGTGTTAAGAATTCCACATCGGATATGGAATGGGAACAAGGACTCCTTATATGGACTTGGACAATCCTCACCCTACAAGTTAGCTTTTGGGGTTGAGTTAGACCCAAGATCCATTCTTTACCAATTCAATTATTACCACTTATTATTCCCACTTATGATCACCTCTTATAACTTCTTAGTCCACATGGGAATGCCTCAAATACCCATCTCAATATGGTGAATCTGACATATTTTTCTAATGTTTTTTCTTAGTTCTTTATGAAATTAAGTTCACACATTCAATGTTCTATTACCATGTAGGGAATAATTTTTATCTGTCAAATTGTGATGCTACCTCACATGGCTGTGCTTCTGTCACATCACTATGATCATCTGTAAATGCACGTGTTCATACTCTGTCATTTATATACTTGTTTAATTTGCAAGTCTAATTAAATAGGAATATATGTTATACAAGTAGCAATATTGGCTAGGGAGCTTATTACTTTAATTTCTACATCAAGATATTAATTATTACATTCTATAACTTAACAATCATTACTTAATTACCTGAATAAGATTGTTACATAAGATCATATTCTCTCTGTTTAAAGAGAATGTCACTGTTACTTAGAGGGTCAATCATTTTTTTTCAATTCACTACAACTTTAAATACATTGAATTAGTATCATATAATTTCTAAAATTACAAAGTTTGTTAAATAGAGGCTTAAGAAATTATATAATTTCTAAGAATTATCAAGCACTATATACAGATTGTATATAAAATATTTTCAGAATTAGGTAATTAATTCGGTATGTAATTGCTTGCAAGTAGCTAAATCTCTTCATAAGCATTAATTAGTAACTTAGTAAAAATGATAATTCACCTACTATCACATATTAAAATTCATTAGTATAAAAAAATATGTACACTATCCGTGTATAAAACTTAAATGGAAAAGGATTAAAGATGCCCCTAACGTTTGTGATTTGTCTTATATATGTCATTTGTTAACCTATCATTTTTGGTCTCAAATATATCCTAAACAGTTAAAAAGTTCCAAATTTGTCCCTCGCACCAATGGTAAAAGCCACGTAGGCGCATGTATATTTGGACATTTTTAAAATTATTCAAGGATATATTTAAGACAAAAAAATAACGTTGAAGGCATAAGTCGGTAGATTAACGAAAAGCATATATGAAACAAATTACAAACGTTAAGCATTTTGACCATTGCTAAATAACTTAAGAAATCACCGTCCAAGACACACAGAAAAATAGGCCAATAATTGATACTTGCCCCCGTATTATTCTGTATGTGACAAAGAGGAAATCTACCCATGCACGAATGTAAGATTGATATACGTCCACATGAGATTTCTTGTAGGCATGTCCTTTAAGTTATAGAGCCTAATATATCGCTACCTCAAACTCACTCTTCAGTTTTGGGCCATTTCACCCATCTGGACATCGCTATATAATTTCACCTGTACTCAATTTGGACATTGCTATATAATTTTTGCAAAAACTAAGCTTGACAAAGCCTTCAGACGAATATGTCTGAAGTTAAGTTTAGATATTTCTGGCTGAAATTCACGTAAAAATGGCAGAAGTATGTACATGAATTTCACGTAAAAATAGCAGAAGTCATGTATAAATACTGAATTCATGTAGAAAGAAAAAAACAAAAAATATTGAATTCATGTATAAATACAAAAATCTGAGTTATACATGCGAAATATATCAAAAAATACACTTGTTCCTTATAGATTGTATAAGTTCTTTTTAAGGAAATTTATCAAGTTTTGGGCCATTTCACCCATCTGGACATCGCTATATAATTTCACATGTACTCAATCTGGACATTGATATATAATTTTTGCAAAAACTAAGCATGACAAAGCCTTCAGACGAATATGTCTGAAGTTAAGTTTAGATATTTCTGGCTGAAATTCACGTAAAAATGGCAGAAGTATGTACATGAATTTCACGTAAAAATGGCAGAAGTATGTACATGAATTTCACGTAAAAATAGCAGAAGTCATGTATAAATACTGAATTCATGTAGAAAGAAAAAAACAAAAAATATTGAATTCATGTATAAATACAAAAATCTGAGTTATACATGTATAAATACTTAATTCATGTAGAAAGAAAAAAAACAAAAAATATTGAATTCATGTATAAATACAAAAATCTGAGTTATACATGCGAAATATATCAAAAAATACACATGTTCCTTATGGATTGTATAAGTTCTTTTTAAGGAAATTTATCAAGTTTTGGGCCATTTCACCCATCTGGACATCGCTATATAATTTCACCTGTACTCAATCTGGACATTGCTATATAATTTTTGCAAAAACTAAGCTTGACAAAGCCTTCAGACGAATATGTCTGAAGTTAAGTTTAGATATTTCTGGCTGATATTCACGTAAAAATGGCAGAAGTATGTACATGAATTTCACGTAAAAATGGCAGAAGTATGTACATGAATTTCACGTAAAAATAGCAGAAGTCATGTATAAATACTGAATTCATGTAGAAAGAAAAAAACAAAAAATATGGAATTCATGTATAAATACAAAAAACTGAGTTATACATGTATAAATACTTAATTCATGTAGAAAGAAAAAAAAACAAAAAATATTGAATTCATGTATAAATACAAAAATCTGAGGTATACATGCGAAATATATCAAAAAATACACTTGTTCCTTATAGATTGTATAAGTTCTTTTTAAGGAAATTTATCAAGTTTTGGGCCATTTCACCCATCTGGACATCGCTATATAATTTCACCTGTACTCAATCTGGACATTGCTATATAATTTTTGCAAAAACTAAGCTTGACAAAGCCTTCAGACGAATATGTCTGAAGTTAAGTTTAGATATTTCTGGCTGAAATTCACGTAAAAATGGCAGAAGTATGTACATGAATTTCACGTAAAAATAGCAGAAGTCATGTATAAATACTGAATTCATGTAGACAGAAAAAAGCAAAAAATATTGAATTCATGTATAAATACAAAAAACTGAGTTATACATGTATAAATACTTAATTCATGTAGAAAGAAAAAAAACAAAAAATATTGAATTCATGTATAAATACAAAAATCTGAGTTATACATGCGAAATATATCAAAAAATACACTTGTTCCTTATAGATTGTATAAGTTCTTTTTAAGGAAATTTATCAAGTTTTGGGCCATTTCACCCATCTGGACATCGCTATATAATTTCACCTGTACTCAATCTGGACATTGCTATATAATTTTTGCAAAAACTAAGCTTGACAAAGCCTTCAGACGAATATGTCTGAAGTTAAGTTTAGATATTTCTGGCTGAAATTCACGTAAAAATGGAAGAAGTATGTACATGAATTTCACGTAAAAATGGCAGAAGTATGTACATGAATTTCACGTAAAAATAGCAGAAGTCATGTATAAATACTGAATTCATGTAAAAGAAAAAAACAAAAAATATTGAATTCATGTATAAATACAAAAAACTGAGTTATACATGTATAAATACTTAATTCATGTAGAAAGAAAAAAAAAAACAAAAAATATTGAATTCGGTATAAATACAAAAATCTGAGTTATACATGCGAAATATATCAAAAAATACACTTGTTCCTTATAGATTGTATAAGTTCTTTTTAAGGAAATTTATCAAGTTTTGGGTCATTTCACCCATCTGGACATCGCTATATAATTTCACCTGTACTCAATCTGGACATTGCTATATAATTTTTGCAAAAACTAAGCTTGACAAAGCCTTCAGACGAATATGTCTGAAGTTAAGTTTAGATATTTCTGGCTGAAATTCACGTAAAAATGGCAGAAGTATGTACATGAATTTCACGTAAAAATAGCAGAAATCATGTATAAATACTGAATTCATGTAGAAAGAAAAAAACAAAAAATATTGAATTCATGTATAAATACAAAAAACTGAGTTATACATGTATAAATACTTAATTCATGTAGAAAGAAAAAAAACAAAAAATATTGAATTCATGTATAAATACAAAAATCTGAGTTATACATACGAAATATATCAAAAAATACACTTGTTCCTTATAGATTGTATAAGTTCTTTTTAAGGAAATTTATCAAGTTTTGGGCCATTTCACCCATGTGGACATCGCTATATAATTTCACCTGTACTCAATCTGGACATTGCTATATAATTTTTGCAAAAACTAAGCTTGACAAAGCCTTCAGACGAATATTTCTGAAGTTAAGTTTAGATATTTCTGGCTGAAATTCACGTAAAAATGGCAGAAGTATGTACATGAATTTCACGTAAAAATGGCAGAAGTATGTACATGAATTTCACGTAAAAATAGCAGAAGTCATGTATAAATACTGAATTCATGTAAAAGAAAAAAACAAAAAATATTGAATTCATGTATAAATACAAAAAACTGAGTTATACATGTATAAATACTTAATTCATGTAGAAAGAAAAAAAACAAAAAATATTGAATTCATGTATAAATACAAAAATCTGAGTTATACATGCGAAATATATCAAAAAATACACTTGTTCCTTATAGATTGTATAAGTTCTTTTTAAGGAAATTTATCAAGTTTTGGGCCATTTCACCCATCTGGACATCGCTATATAATTTCACCTGTACTCAATCTGGACATTGCTATATAATTTTTGCAAAAACTAAGCTTCACAAAGCCTTCAGACGAATATGTCTGAAGTTAAGTTTAGATATTTCTGGCTGAAATTCACGTAAAAATGGCAGAAGTATGTACATGAATTTCACGTAAAAATAGCAGAAGTCATGTATAAATACTGAATTCATGTAGAAAGAAAAAAACAAAAAATATTGAATTCATGTATAAATACAAAAAACTGAGTTATACATGTTTAAATACTTAATTCATGTAGAAAGAAAAAAAACAAAAAATATTGAATTCATGTATAAATACAAGAATCTGAGTTATACATGCGAAATATATCAAAAAATACACTTGTTCCTTATAGATTGTATAAGTTCTTTTTAAGGAAATTTATCAAGTTTTGGGCCATTTCACCCATCTGGACATCGCTATATAATTTCACCTGTATTCAATCTGGACATTGCTATATAATTTTTGCAAAAACTAAGCTTGAGAAAGCCTTCAGACGAATATGTCTGAAGTTAAGTTTAGATATTTCTGGCTGAAATTCACATAAAATTGGCAGAAGTGTGTACATGAATTTCACGTAAAAATGGCAGAAGTATGTACATGAATTTCACGTAAAAATAGCAGAAGTCATGTATAAATACTGAATTCATGTAAAAGAAAAAAACAAAAAATATTGAATTCATGTATAAATACAAAAAACTGAGTTATACATGTATAAATACTTAATTCATGTAGAAAGAAAAAAAACAAAAAATATTGAATTCATGTATAAATACAAAAATCTGAGTTATACATGCGAAATATATCAAAAAATACACTTGTTCCTTATAGATTGTATAAGTTCTTTTTAAGGAAATTTATCAAGTTTTGGGTCATTTCACCCATCTGGACATCGCTATATAATTTCACCTGTACTCAATCTGGACATTGCTATATAATTTTTGCAAAAACTAAGCTTGACAAAGCCTTCAGACGAATATGTCTGAAGTTAAGTTTAGATATTTCTGGCTGAAATTCACGTAAAAATGGCAGAAGTATGTACATGAATTTCACGTAAAAATAGCAGAAGTCATGTATAAATACTGAATTCATGTAGAAAAAAAAAACAAAAAATATTGAATTCATGTATAAATACAAAAAACTGAGTTATACATGTATAAATACTTAATTCATGTAGAAAGAAGAAAAAACAAAAAATATTGAATTCATGTATAAATACAAAAATCTGAGTTATACATGCGAAATATATCAAAAAATACACTTGTTCCTTATAGATTGTATAAGTTCTTTTTAAGGAAATTTATCAAGTTTTGGGCCATTTCACCCATCTGTACATCGCTATATAATTTCACCTGTACTCAATCTGGACATTGCTATATAATTTTTGCAAAAACTAAGCTTGACAAAGCCTTCAGACGAATATGTCTGAAGTTAAGTTTAGATATTTCTGGCTGAAATTCACGTAAAAATGGCAGAAGTATGTACATGAATTTCACGTAAAAATGGCAGAAGTATGTACATGAATTTCACGTAAAAATAGCAGAAGTCATGTATAAATACTGAATTCATGTAGAAAGAAAAAAACAAAAAATATTGAATTCATGTATAAATACAAAAAACTGAGTTATACATGTATAAATACTTAATTCATGTAGAAAGAAAAAAAACAAAAAATATTGAATTCATGTATAAATACAAAAATCTGAGTTATACATGCGAAATATATCAAAAAATACACTTGTTCCTTATAGATTGTATAAGTTCTTTTTAAGGAAATTTATCAAGTTTTGGGCCATTTCACCCATCTGGACATCGCTATATAATTTCACCTGTACTCAATCTGGACATTGCTATATAATTTTTGCAATAACTAAGCTTGACAAAGCCTTCAGACGAATATGTCTGAAGTTAAGTTTAGATATTTCTGGCTGAAATTCACGTAAAAATGGCAGAAGTATGTACATGAATTTCACGTAAAAATAGCAGAAGTCATGTATAAATACTGAATTCATGTAGAAAGAAAAAAACAAAAAATATTGAATTCATGTATAAATACAAAAAACTGAGTTATACATGTATAAATACTTAATTCATGTAGAAAGAAAAAAACAAAAAATATTGAATTCATGTATAAATACAAAAATCTGAGTTATACATGCGAAATATATCAAAAAATACACTTGTTCCTTATAGATTGTATAAGTTCTTTTTAAGGAAATTTATCAAGTTTTGGGCCATTTCACCCATCTGGACATCGCTATATAATTTCACCTGTACTCAATCTGGACATTGCTATATAATTTTTGCAAAAACTAAGCTTGACAAAGCCTTCAGACGAATATGTCTGAAGTTAAGTTTAGATATTTCTGGCTGAAATTCACGTAAAAATGGCAGAAGTATGTACATGAATTTCACGTAAAAATGGCAGAAGTATGTACATGAATTTCACGTAAAAATAGCAGAAGTCATGTATAAATACTGAATTCATGTAGAAAGAAAAAAACAAAAAATATTGAATTCATGTATAAATACAAAAAACTGAGTTATACATGTATAAATACTTAATTCATGTAGAAAGAAAAAAAAACAAAAAATATTGAATTCATGTATAAATACAAAAATCTGAGTTATACATGCGAAATATATCAAAAAATACACTTGTTCCTTATAGATTGTATAAGTTCTTTTAAGGAAATTTATCAAGTTTTGGGCCATTTCACCCATCTGGACATCGCTATATAATTTCACATGTACTCAATCTGGACATTGCTATATAATTTTTGCAAAAACTAAGCTTGACAAAGCCTTCAGACGAATATGTCTGAAGTTAAGTTTAGATATTTCTGGCTGAAATTCACGTAAAAATGGCAGAAGTATGTACATGAATTTCAAGTAAAAATGGCAGAAGTATGTACATGAATTTCACGTAAAAATAGGTGAAGTTTAAATAAAAATGACTAAAATTCAATTACATATTTATGAAATTCATGTAAAAATAATTGAGCTTTGTCATATGTACTTGAAATTCAAGTTGACTGAACTTCTGCCATATAAAATTTAAAATACTAAAAAAAGAGCAGCCTGGTGCACTAAGCTCCGCTATGTGCGGTGTTCGGAAAAGGACCGGACCACAAGAGTCTATTGTACACAGTCTTACCTCACATTTCTGCAAGAGGCTGTTTCCACGGTTTGAACTCATGACCTCCTGATCACATGACATCAACTTTACCAGTTACTCTAAGGCTCCTCTTCATAAAATTTAAAAAATTATATATCTGAAATTATTTAAAAGTAGATTGACTTGTAAATCTTTAGGCTTTATGAGTACGACTTAAATAATCATCCCAAAATCGAGTACTGAATGGTCACGTTATTTCCTAAACGGCCAAAATGAAATTGTTACTGCTGGAATATTCAGAAGGACAAGTTGTGACCTCAATTATTGTGGATCTATCTATCATAAGTAACGCCTTTTTGTCGATAATGCAAAAAATACACAACAGTTTTCGTATAATCCAGTTCTCTTCTTTTTTCTCCTTTAACTTTTTTGTTTTTGGAATATCAAAGTACTATCATGTTATATTTTGTGATTTTTTTACCTTGGAGCTGACATTATTATTATATATATACCTTGATCAATCTTTCAATATTCAGGAGTAAGGAAATCAAATGCGATCTAAGCAGGATGTCCTGAAATTCTATTTTATAGGGAAAGAGGACCTACTGAATTTCCTTAAAAAATATTAATTGTACAACTTGATTTTTTTACTTTAACTAGTGAATTTTGTATAAATGATTTTAAAATTCTTGTCATTCTTACATACTTTTCACTTTTCTGTCTAATAATTTGAGAATATAAATTTCATCAATAATTCGTTTGTGCTGATTGACAGCTGGATCTTGAAGTAGTAAACAAATAGACTAGTGGACCAATTTGAATTTTACTAATAATTTTTAGAGAATATCAAATTCATCCTCAGTTTTTTTTCCTGATAAAGAATGTTTTCATAAGTTTTAGAGCTTGTTGAAATGTTTGTTAGCCATTGACCTATTACCATATTTTCCGGAAGCTGATAATGATAATTTCTAACTAGCTCTACTTTATAAGTAATTTGAAGTTATCTAATCATTTTCAAAATCTTTTAGTTTATGTGCATGATGTCCAAATGATTTATATTGAAATGGTGTCAAATTGATTAGATTAGCTAGATCTAGTTATTAGTTGTTGACATGGTTTTCATCTGTCAACTCCTGGTAAATATTTATATCATATCAAACAATTTAATTTTCATAATAAAAATCAAAGTAGTATACATATTATTTAATTCAAAAAAAATATGCCACTTCATTATGATTAAGTAATAGACGTGAATATGCAAAATACCTATTTTCATTCATTAATTGATTTGGTATATGTATCCGGTGAAACCTTGAATTAAATTGTTGGTTATTATTTGACAAATAGAAGAATGATTAAACGTAAATCAGACGTGAGCAAATACTTTCCTTCTCTTGTCAGTTGTCATTGATTTATAATCAAGAAAGATATAGTACTTAAAAACACCCAACCTTGATCTTGTCAAAATTTTACAAGCATAATGATCCTTGGTCTAAAAGAAATATTTCTCATTTTTTTAACATCGTACGTAAAAAGAGAATAATCCGCTTAGATTTTTTTATTTCAAAAAGAAAAAGACTATTTTATTTTATCTTAGACCAAAGACTGTCTGCATGGAAAGTGGATCTTTTTAATGTACTTTAGAATAAGATTTGCTGTACTTTATGGTGGAGAAGATAATCACATGTAAAGTTCATAGTTGTTAAGATTGAAAAATAAATTATAATCTTTTTTTTTTTCATGTTCAAGGATATATATCATTTATTTTTAACCAATGAAGTGTAAAGAGCATAGAGAAATCATTTCTTTCCTTCACGCATGCCGTCTATTAAGGAAACAATTAACTTGGAATCAATCATGAAAACGCACGATCAGCCAGCCAATTAGAAGTTAACTTCATTACCTTCTTAATTTGTATAATTTGGCTGTAGTTCTAATTAAATGAAGATGCAAAATAATTGGATTCCTTCATACATTTGTTACACACACCATGTTTTCAACTAAAACCTTATATATAATCAGTAGGTATACATATTCATATAAGTCGGCCCTGTAAAAAAAAGTAGTAGTTTTTTTTTATGATTTTTCACCCAGTGTCCAGAATCCGTATGAAAGGCAAAGCGTTCCTTAACCAAGGCGATTCCGTATGGTCAGGGAGACTCAAACCCGAGACCTCAAATTAATTAAGAATGAAGAAGTATTTGTTACTCCACCACAACTTTTATTTTGTAAAAAGAAAAAGTTAGTCCGTCCACACATTGTGATTCTTCACCTAATAATTTAAGTTTTTGATTTCATCTTTGCCCAAATGTTCGTGATCAGTTGAACCTGATTTGATGCAGAGAGATATTAGGCTCAACAGGCTGAAAAATTAGCATGTCAACGGTTGTAGAGTGAGTTTGGAGTAAAGTATGTGTCTCAATGAGCTTAATTGATAGAGAGAAGCCTAAAGCAATAGAACATAAAGAGAGAATGACAGTTATTAAGAGTCCCACATCGGATATGGAATGGGAACATGAACTCCTTATATGGACTTGGACAATCCTCACCCTACAAGCTAGCTTTTGGAGTTGAGTTAGGCCCAAGATCCATTCTTTAAATAGTATCAGAGTCAGACCCATTCTAATTCTTTGTTCACCGATGTTGGGCCCCCAAATTATATTATCCACGCTCCAGTTAATAAGGTCTGAGCGTGCGGGGGAGTGTTAAGAGTCTCACATCCGATATGGAATGGAACATGGACTCCTTATATGAACTTGGACAATCCTCACCCTACAAGCTAGCTTTTGGGGTTGAGTTAGACCCAAGATCCGTTTTTTACAATTGTTGTATAAACGAGTTTTTCAAAATTTAGCTCTAATATCATGTGAAAGAATGTCAGCATCCAATAAATTCCTTTGACAACGCTTAGGACTATATAAATCCCTTTGACAACGCTTAGACAATCGATAAAGGATAAATGTATTCCTCAAGGCCGCTGAATTTGAAGTCAAGGGAGTTGTCTCACTACAAGAAGAATGACATTTGATAATAATATTTTTGTTGCCGTATGTTGACTATTATTGTCAAAAGTACTTTTCGCAACAACAAAAATTGTTGCATGGCGTTACAATAACCTCCGATGCGAAATTTTTTTGCAACAACAAGTTGTTTTTTGTTGCTATTTATGTTTTTAGTAACAATATATTAAATTTTTATTTCTATTTATGTTTTTAACAACAATATATTTATTGCTGCTAAAATTTTATTTACAATTCTATACTTTAGTGTAGTGTCTATTCTATTCAACAATATGAAACCGGTATTGTCAAATAAACCAAAAAATTAAAGTGCATTTAAAGTGAAATATAGTCTTTCACAACTTCATTTTAGTTATCCCGATAATAATTTGTTGAATATTTTATCGTATGGCAATATCAACGTTGTAATTCAATACCATTACATTCAAACCTCTCTATAATAGTATCCGTTTGTCCGAGAATTTCATGGCCGTTGTAGTGAGGTGTTGTTGTATATGTATATTGCATTTAATGTTTAGATCTCATTTAGCTATTATAAACGAAAGTACGCAAAGAATTATTTTTTTGTACTTTTTATGTTATAAACGGAAATAATATACTTATTAATTTTAAAATCTCAATTGATTTTTGTAGGAAATATTCTTCCCTTGATTTTATTCATTAATGATTTACAATGTATATAGTGTTACAGAAATATTTTCTTTGTTACAAACTAGGTAACTAATCAATCCTAATTACAAGAGAATTACAATTCTACCTAATATAGGAGATGTACAATTAATATTGTAGAAATATTACACCCCCGCAGTCGAAGCGGGAGGTCGACGTATGCTGAGACTGTCCCGAAAGTCTTCAAATAAAACCAGCGGAAGACCTTTTGTAAAAATATCGGCAATCTGATAACGTGAGGGGATATGTAAGACACGTACTTGTCCACGAGCAACCTTTTCGCGAACAAAGTGAATATCCAGCTCAATATGTTTAGTGCGTTGGTGGTGAATTGGATTCCCTGAGAGATAAATTGCACTAACATTATCACAATAAACCAATGTTGCCTTCAAAACCGGACAATGGATCTCTAAAAGAAGGTTCCGTAGCCAAAAAGATTAAGACACCACATTGACAACTCCTCGATGGATCTGGACAAGGTTGCTTGCCGTTTTGAGGATCAAGAGACCAAATTATCACTAAGAAATACACAATAACCAGACGTGGAGCGTCTGGTATCCGGATGACCACCCTAATCGGCATATATGTATGAAATAAGAGTGGTTGTCAAAGACGGATATAAATGCAAGTCATAATCGAGAGTACCCTGAATATAACGCATAATGCGTTTGAGAGCATGCATGTGATCCTCCATCGAGTTATGCATGAATAGACAAACTTGTTGTACAACATAAGAGATGTTAGGTCTCGTGAATGTGAGATACTGCAGGGCCCCTACAAGGCTGCGGTAATGTGATGGATCAACATATGGCTTGCTGGAAGAAGCACTCAACTTCGGTTTAGTGTGAACCGGAGTGGCAGACGACCTACACGATGACATGCTAGCTCATTCAATAATCTCTGTTGCATACTTATTTTGTGATAAAAATAAATCACATGCATGACGTGTCACATCTTTCCCCAAAAAGTAACTCAGTGGCCCTAGATTTATCATTGCAAACTCAGAGTCAAGCAGTGGCATGATAGACTTGTGAAGGGCATTAGACGAGGCAGTTAAAATAATATCATCCACATACAAAATAATGTAAGCAATAGCATTAACCTAACGATAGATGAATATAAAATGATCAGACTTGTTGTTAGAAAACCCAATATGTGAAACGTAATCTGCAAACCTTTTGTACCAGGCCATAAGAGCTTGTTTGAGCCCATATAGTGATTTCTTTAGCAGATACACATAATTAGGATAAGTAGGGTCTCTGTACCCCATGGGCTGATACATGTACACTATTTCGCTGAGGTCTCCATACAGGAAGACATTTTTGACATCAAGCTGATGAAGCGACCATGGCTTTGAAAGAGCCAGATTGAGGACCGTTCTGATAGTTGCCGGTTTGACCACTGGACTGAATGTCTCACCACAATCCACACCAATATGTTTAGTCTTCCCATCACCTGCAAGACGGGCTTTGTGCCTCTCAATGTACCATCAGATTTTTCTTTATGACTAAAAATTCACATAGACCGAATCACATTAATATCAGGGGGGACAGGGCACCAAATCCCACATCATATTATTAATAAGAGCATTAAATTCATTATCCACAACCATTTTCCAATTCGGATCAATAAGGGCAGATACATGATTACGGGGAAACAGTGACTTGGCAACATAGGTGTGAATACCGTATTTTTTGTTTGGCTTAAAAATTCCATGTTGACTACGAGTGACAGACCGTTGGGCAGGAATTAGATTCGGGGCGGACGAGAGTGATGCACTGCCTGGCAGTGGACCGGCGATGAATCGGATCCGCCGGACGGTGGGCTGCCCGAGGATCGGATGGTGGGTCACAGCGAGAGGCTCAGCTGGTCTAGCAGTCGCGGGGCTTGATAATTGGGCTGAGACACCGTGACACGTTGGGCCTATTTAGGAGGTTAATTTATGGATAAAATATGGGGGTATGCTATCGTCAAGAAATTCATAGGTAGGAGGCCCGGAATAATGTAATTTGGCAAAAGGAAAATTTGTTTCATCAAAAATTACGTGACAACTTACGATGATTTTATTAGAGGATAAGTCAAAATATTTGTAACCACGATGATTTGACGGATATCCCAAAAAACACATGGAGTTGACCGGGATTAAAATTTATTGATGGTAGTAGAATGAAAGAGAGGATATCATAAGCACCCGAAAACCAGTATATGAGAATATGATGGGTCTCTTAGGTATAAAATTTTGAGTGGGGATTGGTAGGCTATTTGTTTGCTCGGAAGTATGTTCAAAAGATATGTTGCCATTTGTAACGCATGATGCCAAAAGGATGGTGGTAGAGATGCATGGGCAAGTAAGGTTCTAACAATATTGTTAATGGTTCAAATTTTTCTTTCTGCTTTTCCATTTTGAGATGATGTATGTGGACACAAGAGACGAAATGACAAACCATTACCCATTATCAAATTCTCTACCATTGTCACACTGAATATTTTTAATATCCCATTCAAATTGAGTGCGGATGTATGCTCTACAGGATAGAAATATAAAAAAACTTGTGATTTTTTAGACAAAGGAAACGTCCATAAAAAATTAGAGTAATCATCCAACAGTAGAAGATAATATCGATGGCCCGAAGAGCTCAAAATGGGAGATGTCCAAATAGCACTATGAATAATATCAAAAGGCATAACAATACGAGACTTAAAAGCAAAAAAAGGCAACTTAACATGTTTTCTAAGAGAATAAGAGTGACAAACATGAGAACTACGAGGTCTAGTACACTCAAATAACTTTATTTTGTTTAAGCGAAGCAAAAACAGGTGCTCCCGGATGACCAAAACGTTCATGCCATAAAGGAGCTAAAGCTGCAAAAGTGGATGGTAATTTGGCTTGATATGTGGTTGTGGTGATTGGATAAAGATCGCCCCGACTATCACATCTCATTAGACGCATCCCCGTCTGAAAATCCTTCACGAAAAATCCAAAAGGATCAAATTCAACAGAAACTCAATTATCAGTGGTAAATTTTTTAACTGAAATCAAATTTTTAATTAATTGAGGTGCGTGAAGGAAATTTTTCAAAATTAACGGTGGGTTCGGGGAAGACAAGTTTGTAGTACCATAATCACAAATTGGAATTTAATGACCATTTCTGACAATTATACCACGATTATTGCTCAAATTAAAATAGGACGAGAGATTACCTTGTGATGACGTCATATGAGATGTTGTATTGGTGTCCATGTACCAATTTGCATCGGGCGGAGTAAGCCCAAGAGTGTGCATCACAGCCTTGATATCTGTCGGGGTCGCCACTGCTGAGTGGGCATGCTGCCATTGGCTCAGCAGTGACCCAAGGATTCCCGCGCCGGATTGCCGGGCCTGCTGGCTGGTCTGATGTGCCTGGGTTGTTGGCCTGGCCCAATTTCCCGCGGGGAATGAGTATGGAGGCATGGCCAGGCCCACTGTACCGGCCCACTGCCCCACCGGGTTGGCTATTGCTGTCGTCGCCCTTGCCGCCGCCTTTTTCACTGTCGCGGTTTTTGCTCCCGTTACTGCCGTTTTGGCCCTTCTGACCACGATTTGGCGGCAAATTTTCAAATTATGACGAATTCTCATCGAACGGAGCGACAACCAAAGTGGAATCTGACGCGGTGGTTGTCTTCTTGGCAAAACCCATTTCTCCGAAGATGAGCATAGAACGGACTTGGTAGAATGGCGGAAGAGGATCGCTTTGATGGATCAGCGTACCTACTCCACTATATGCGTCAGTAAGGCTGACAACCATTTGTAACACGAGCCAATTGTTAGTTACCGGCACCCCAACGTTCTTGAGTTGGTCTGACAGAACCTTGAGCCGTTGACAGTATGTGGACGCATTGGGAATCTTTAATCCTTTTAGATATTCATACTTGAAATTTACTATGTGCATGACATTAATGATGATTATTATAAATATTCGTATATTTTTTATACATAATATACTTCTTACAAATATTATTACCCAATATTTGAGTATGACTGTTATAGAGAGGTAATTTTATAAAGAGTGTGCCGTTATAATGAATGTCATTGTTGTTATAGGTAGAATGCTATTATAGAAAAGTAAAATATAACATGAAAAATCAGTTCCGGAGAAAATCAGGTTGTTATAATGAAATGTTATTATAGCGAATGACGATTATAGAGAGGTTTGACTGTACATTTTAACCATTAAACTGGTTATGATAATTAATACTCCTTTAGGTTTAATTTAAGTGCTTTATTTTGACAAAGTAGGGATTTTAATAAAATAAGAAGTCTTTAAATCTTGTGGTCTTAACTCTTAAACATGTCATGTTGAATGTTGAAATTAGAAAGTTATCAAATATAAAAAAATATATTTTTGAAACATGCTAAAAAGGAAATTAAGACACTTGAATTAAAACGAAAGTAGTAGTAATTGAGAAATAAACCTCTTACATATGATAAAATAACAACAATTGCAATCTTTATTCAATGCTAATTGAAACGAAAGGAGTAGTAATTGAGAAATAAACCTCTTACGTATGATACAATTATAACAACAATTGCAATCTTAATTCAATGCCAATGTTCTTGCTAAGTGCTAACCAAATCATTGGACTTCCTCTAACAACTATTTTTTTTGATATTTTTCTACAACAACATATACCCAATATAATCTCACAAGTAAATCTGGAGAAAGTAGGTTGTACGCAGACTTTTACCCCACAAAAATTATCATAATTTCACATCTTCACTTCAACAAGATTATTTCAATAGTTTCCCACAATCAAAATCACCCATTCTCAACATAGTCTCAATAGTAAATTGGGCCAAAAATTTCTCCCTCAAGTAGCTAATCACTTTCCCATTACTCTCTTGTGCCAAACCAACCAAATATGAAGTACTAATAAGGCTAAAAATCCTCCATCTTCTCTCTTTTGCATATTTCTCCAAACCAACTTTAATTCTTTTGTACAATAATTCATCATGATCTTCCAATTTGTTTGCAAAAATAACCTCTGAGATGTACCTTGCAAGAACAACACTATCCTCTAATGCTTAACATCCACCTTGACCAATATCAGGTGTCATTGGATGAAGTGCATCACCAACTAGACAAGTGTTATTTTTGACAATAGTCTTTCATTAAAATGTTCCATGGGGCTCTTAATTTAGCTTTGTACAATAAAGGCTATCTAGTGAAGTTCTCTCTAGGATATTGTATGCTTCTTTTGACACCTTGCTTGCCAAACTTAGCACAAACTGCTTCATTTTTGTTGGACTTGCTTCAATGTTCTCATCGTCTGAAAAATACATGCAATTCAAAGGCAGATAATTAATTAATTAGTACAACTCATAAAAGAGAAAGAAGAAGAAAAACATACACAAGAGGATTACTTTATGTAGAAAAAGTACAGAAATAAAAGGTCGTATTATCTTCGTGGAAAAAGTATACAATCATTAGTAAATGTCCCTTTACCTTCTATAAAAAGGTATACAGATAATTTAACTCATTATCTTCTATGGAAAAAATAAACAAGGCAATATCACTATTCACTTCTTCCGTTTCATTTTACGTTGTGGGGTTTTGATTGAGAATGAAATATTTTTTTTAAAAAAAAGACGTGGTATATATTATAAGTATCCTTACAATTTGTGCTAAATATTAAATATTAGATAGGGGGTTATGGAGGACACGGATTCTGATAGAAGGGTAGTAGGTAGTCCAGAGTAGTCCTACTTACACTTACAAATTAATAGTTATAGTGTTATTATTGTAGGTCGCTAAGCCTAACATACTAGTAGACGCATTATTGCTTTATAGTCCCCTATTGTTTGATTTTCGTTGTTATGTGTTCTCTAGTGTACTTTGTGTATCTTATTTACATGCGTTAGTTACTACTTCTTTTTTCAGAATGCGCTATCATTACTTATTCGCTTTTGATACCAGCATTTTCATACTGCTTTAAATTTCTTGTCTGGGTCTGACCGTTTCTCTTGCTTTGCTTGTGCTTGTGCTTGTGCATTGTCTTGAGCCGAGGGTCTCTCGGAAATATCCGCTCTACCTACCAAGGTAGAGGTAAGGTCAGCGTACACTCTACCCTCCACAAACCCACATTGTGAAATTATTTGTCAGTAATGATGTACTCAATTTATGACAAACTAATTTTGTCCTATAATTAGATAGATTTTGGAGACGAAAAACTTTTGTCGCAGAAATTATGTTGATACATTAGCGACAAATTAGAATTTGTAGTTAATATTTGTAAACTTTAACCACAAAATTTTATATTTAATTGTGACTCTATTTTTTGTCAGTAATAGTTCTTAGTGACAATTGTATTATTGTCTCTATTCAACCTGCAATTTAGTCACAATGAAATTTTGTCACAAAAATATAATTTTCAAATGGCTACGACTTAAATTTTCATAGTTGAATAGTGCAATTATTGGCTACAGATACGTAGTTTCTGAACTTACTCTTGTTGCTACGGTATCGTTCCATCATCCACCACTACTTGATGAGCAAGAGACAGAGGCGGTGCTTTATCAGCTTTGGACTATCATTCGGAGTTATAAATTAGAAAATCATCAGACACATCTCGATCTAGACAAAATAAAAATTAGAGTTTTATCTGGCTATACATATGCACCACAAAAGCATAATTTTGTTTGAAATATTGGACTATACTACTGACAAGCGACATAGTCCATATTATCTAATAAAAGAGAAAATGCCTAAACACCATTTTTTTGAACTAATATATATACCACTCTGCGCACTTAGCGGCGAATTTTATTAACGACGAAAATAACGAGGTTCATTACAAAAAGAAAGTAACTACGTGAAATTCTATAATTAACTTAGAGTTGCTCCACTCTAAATTAATTTTACAAGAATGTTATGCATTTGGGGACGATTGTTTTTAGTTAATATAATTTTTTTAGCAATGAAATATTAAGTCGTCTTTGCATACTTTTAGTGACCCGTGTTTAGGGACGACTGGTTGACGAAATGTTTTTCGCCATACAAAGTTTTCTGCGACGAAATATGATTCATAAGTGACGAAATCATTTGTCACTCATAATCGAATTTGTTATAGTGTACCCCTATGTAATAAAACAAAAAAAACAGTAAAAGTAAACCCAATCATCTAGTTTCTCGTTTTTTCTTTTTTCTTTTGTTAGTAATTCTTTTTCTTAACTATCTGGTATTCCGAACACATTAATCTGATTAGTTAATCAATAATATCTCATGGGATCCTTTAAGAGGAAGCGCTTTAACTTTTATGGCCAGTTATTTCTTTATTTTCAAGCTCAAACAAATCTATAATTAAAGTGAAGCAGTATTTCGTGTTAGAGCATACATTGGCATTGTTGAACATTAGATTTGAATATGGTGAGAGAGGATATTTAGCCGTTTGGGGATCAAATATTGTTTGCATATCTCAATACTGAACTCTATTATTTGTATACCCTGGTTTGAGCGATAATATTTGTAATACTGATGTTCAATATTTAAAGTACTGATTTGAGGAGTATTTTCACTACTCATAAATTTTGAAATTCACTTTTTTTTTCAAATGACGAAGTTTTGTTTACCGAAAATCGGTACAATTGAAATTATATACGTAGTCAAGAACACATGAATCAATGTAACCAAAGTTATGAGATAAATTATCAATAGCAAGTAAGATTATTAGAACGAAAGCAAGTAATAATTAAAGTAAATAGCCCTGAACCTTGACAAAGTAGTGAGCTAGAGTGTCCTGGCGAACTATGCACCAAAGCTTTCTCAAGAACAAAAATAAATTGCTTAAGAACACTTGTTTTCTATTGAGTTCCAGATGATGCTTTACAATGGAACGAGAACCTCTATTTATATTAGAGCTATATGGTGCATGATCCACAAATCATGCCCTCTTTACTATCAATATTAATGCTATGACAATGAATATTATAGTAAAGGGCAATAATACACAATAAAGAGTAATAATACATATTTAAGATCGGAGGAAGACTTGGAGTTTTTTGTAACGGTTGCGCATTGAATGAAGTTTGATCGGTGAGCTGGCATGCTTCTCCGGATCAATTCTGATTTCTGTCTCCAAAAGCGGCTGCCAAGTTACTTCGCCAGAGCGTTGTATGATTTTTTGGAGCCCCTCGCTTGCTGATTCGAATTTGATCCGTCACCACCGTCACGTGTCATCTTTTGATATATTTCCTTGGTTTCTATGGATTTTTTCCTATACAGATAGTCCCCCCCCCCTCCACTTTTCGGTTACTAGCTGAGCTGTGATCGGGAAGTGAAAGATTTTCTCTTTCTTGCCGAGAAGTCATGTAATCACCCTCACGACTGCCTCATTAAGAACCTTGCCGAAAAATCCAATTGGGACAAAAACTGAGTGAAGGAAAAAAGAGTGCAGGACTTAGAGATTCAGATGACAACTCTGCCACTAATTTTTCTATCGTCAATTGCCGATTGGTATTGCAAAAGTACCATTATTGATGAAAGTTTGATCTCGGGTTTTTAGTGTTCACTTGTAACTTCTTCAAGTGTTAGCTTTTGAGTTTTTAGTTTTCTCCAAAACTTTTAAACTTTGAATCTTGACTCTTTGGTTTTTAGTTTTCCCCAAAACTTTCAATTTTAGAGTTTTGACTATAGGATTTTTAGTTAAACCCAAAACTGTTTAGAGTTTTGACTCTAGAATTTTTAGTTATACCTAAAACTGTTTAGAGTTTTGACTCTAACATTTTTAGTTATACCCGAAACTTTCATAACCTCAAATCCTTGCAAGCCAAGGATGTTAATGACCAGGAATTTCATCTTCTCACTCTAATAAAATTCGAATATAACATGTCCGAAAAATAAAGCATCCGACCTTTAGTAAATTTGACCGGATGACTTTATAAGAGAGGGTCCTTATTTTCAGTGCTTATGAAGAGGACGTCTCCTGTTCATCTTGTCACAATTTTCGATATGTCATTAGACAACGTTCATGTGATATCTTAGCTTTCCGTGGCAAGAATTTATGACAAAAAGGAAATTTTCATTAATTCCTTTTACTTAAAAATGTAAATTCGAATGTAAGAATTGCCAGTTTTCATCTAACGTGGTCATTTTGATTACAGGTGTAAATTATTTCACCATCCGGGATATTCCCGATATTGATATGCTTTTAACTTGAAGCGCAAGAAAATTTAAGAATGAATTCATTTCATTCGGACGTGTATGAGAATGTTTAGAAGGTGCAAGTTTTGCTTCATTCTGTTCCTTGAACTTGGACGTACACAAATGTTTACAACTTTGCATATATGACAGCTTTCAGGAAATGAACAAAAATACATTGCAAGAGAATTTCGGCCGTGCTGACATCTATTGAATCCAGCTGGTTCTTGACTCTAGTTCCTTCTGAATTTTTTTCAGGGCTGATCTGGTAGTCCCCAGTCATTTTCTTTATTCAGGATGGACTCGCTTCCTGATGCGTCTTCACTCCTAATAGTTCTAGCCTCCATTCAGTCTTCGCTGGTTGAATTTTTTTTGACAATTGGCATCAGATGAGTCCCCCTAGACCTTCTGACTCCGACGTTTGAGTTGTCATAAATTAATGAGATAGCTTGCCTTATCAATTTCATCTCCTCCATTATTGACCGTTGATGTTCCCTCACGATTTACATTGCTTCTTCGGGAGTTTCATCAGTAGGCATTTGTAACCCATTGACTTAGACCATTTTCTAGGGCAGTTGCTCCATCATTATTTCCGGTCGTGAGATGAATCTGGTCATCAGTAGTGTTTATCATATATGTAGCAATTGGATCTAATAGCAAGATCTAAAGAGAATTAGTATAATTGACAGGTCACAATGATACCATAATTATCCTGGCTCCACGGTGGGCGTCAAATTATTTATCTGAAAATCGGTACAGTTGACTTTGTATATGTGGTCAAGGATACGTGGATCAATGTAACCAAAGTTATGAGATAAATTATCAATAGAAAGTAAGACTATTAGAATGAAAACAAGTAATAGTTAAAATAAATAGTCAGAGCCTTGACGAAGTAGTGAGCTAGAGTGTCTAAGCGAGCTATGCACCAAAGCTTTCTCAAGAACAAGAATAAATTGTGTAAAAAGACTTGTTTTCTATTGAGTTTCAGATGTTGCTTTACAATGGAACGAGAGAACCTCTATTTATACTAGAGCTATAGGGTACATGATCCACAAAGCATGCCCTCTTTACTACCAATATTTATGTTATGACAATGAATATTGTAGTAAAGAAAATACACAATAAGGGGTAATAATGCACATTTAAGACCGGAGGAAGACTTGAGGTTTCTTGTAACGGCTGCGCATTGAATGAAGTTTGATCGGTGAGCTGAAATGCTTCTCCGGACCACTTCTGATTTCTGTCTCCGAAAGCGGCTGTCAAGTTACTTCTCCGGAGCGTGTATGGTTTTCTGGAGCCCCACACTTGCTAATCGAATTTGATCTGTCATTATCGCCACACATCGTCTTTTAATACGTCTTCTTGGTGTCTACAAATTTTGCCCGATATAATAACCAAACACCAACTTCCAATTATTATTTTTTAACTTCAACTTTAAATAATCTTTTTTTTAGCTTTAACCACCAAATATCCAAAATCATTCAGTAAAGCAAGGAAGAGACCTGATAAAAAAAATGAACAAACAAAATTGAAATAATCAAACTTCCCTGCCAAAGTGATTTGAACCACCACTTTTCTAATTGTCCATTTTAGAGGTGGTCGACTCTTTTATCGCACGTGTCTATCTCCTGTCAAGTACACTTTTCAAAATTAGAAAAAAATCAAACTGAACAAAATTTATATTGGTTCGTGTTTAGATTAATTTGGAATCTTCAAAACCGAAACTTGAAATATCAAATTGATTTTTTCAATAACTAAATTGAATCAAATCTACGTCTAATTATTACTTTCTCTATCTCAATTTATATAGTATCATTTTTTTTGTTTATCTAAAAAAGAATGTTATATTTCTATATTTGAAAGAAAAAAAACACCAAAATTATTATTAAGACGACCTATTACCCCCTACACATTTAAAAAAGTGAATTTATTTACCAATACACATATAATTAGTTGCATAAAGACAGATGTTACACACTCGTCCACCACGTCAGCACCATGTCAACGCCAAGTTAGCGCTACATCAGAAATCTTTTAAATTTTAATTTTTTTATATTCTTTTTCTTTTCTTATTCATTTAATTTTTCTTTTATTAATTATATTTACACTAATTAATCCCTAATTATCCATTAAAATCCTTCAATAATTATATTTTCTTGATCACTAAATCATCCCACCACCCTATTTCACCGGAATCACCATATTTGCCACCAATTTCAATACCACCATATCCGCCACCACCATGAATATCATCACCCACAACCAAATTCGTCCCTCCACTACCACCAAATTCATTTTTCCACAATTAAAAATCAAAACCACCTTCAAACCGTGTTTGCAGCCATGGTGGTGTCTTCAATTTATTTTTCTGTCTTGAGCCGAGGTCTCTTGAAAATAGCCGATCTACCTAACAAGATAGATGTTAAAAGAAATAATCCCCTTGATTATTTTCATTGATTGAATAGATATAAATACAGGTTACAAAATAGGAGAATCCTATTCCTAATCTATTCCTAAAACCTTATTCTACCATAATTGTAACTATACAATTATGGTAAGTGTATATCCTACTTATGGTAATAAATATACTACAATATACACACAATATACTTTCCTTGATATACAAATTCTGTTTACTGTTTTGCTGCACTCAATCCTGTGATGGGCTGCGTGCTGGGCTAAGATCGGCCCACTGCCGAGAGGCCTTGCTGCACTGCTGGTCCACTGCCGAGAGGCCCAACTGGGCCATTGCTGTACTGCTGCTTTGGGCCACTGCCGAGAGGCCCAACTGGGCCACTGCTGCTTTGCTGCTTCAGTCCACTTGTATACATGTGATATATACTGCTGTATATTCAGTGTACATCACATGTATATTGCTCTGTTTAACACACCCCCGCAGTCATAGCGGGCGGTTTTCAAACGCTGAGACTGTCCCTAAAATCTTCAAAGAGAACCGCTGGTAGACCCTTTGTAAAGATGTCTACAATTTGATAACGAGACGGGACATGGCATATCCGAACTTGACCCTTTGCCACCTTTTCACGGACAAAGTGAATGTCCATTTCGATATGCTTGGTGCGTTGGTGTTGAACGGGGTTACCTGAAAGGTAGATGGCACTAATGTTATCGCAATATACCAAGGTTGCCTTCTGAATGGGACAATGAAGCTCCAAAAGCAAATTACGTAGCCAACATGATTCGGAGACCACATTCGCTACCCCTCGATATTCTGCCTCTGCACTTGAGCGTGATAGCGTTGCCTGACGCTTTGCCGACCAGGAGACCAAGTTGTTGCCAATGAACATACAGTAGCCAGAAGTCGACCGTCTGGTATCGGGACAACCGCCCCAATCAGCATCCGTGTAAGAGACAAGTGTGGATGTAGATGAAGGATACAAGTGCACCCCATAGTCCAGTGTCCCCTGAACATACCGAATGATGCGTTTGATTGCATTCGTGTGCTCAACTCTGGGATCATGCATGAATAAACACACTTGCTGAACCGCATACGTAATATCCGGTCTGGTAAAGGTAAGATACTGGAGGGCCCCTGCAAGACTGCGATAGCGGGTCGGGTCCTCGTATGGTGCACCTACTGCGGCACTCAGTTTGGGGTTTGCATCAACTAGCGTGGAAGTGGAATTATAGGATGACATCCCAGCCCTCTCTATGATCTCGGCAGCATACTTTCGTTGAGATAAAAACAAGCCACCTGAATGACGCTTGACAACAATCCCCAAAAAATAACTCAAAGGCCATAAGTCTTTCATAGCGAACTCAGAACTGAGCATGGTCATGATAGACTGGCGCAAGGCATCGGAAGAGGCGGTCAAGATGATATCATCCACATATAACAGAATGTAGGCCAAAGAAGAACCACGGCGGTAGATGAACAAGGAATTGTCTGACCTGCTGTGAGTGAACCCAATAGTGGAAACAAAGTCAGCAAACCTCGTGTACCAGGCCCTTGGAGACTGCTTAAGCCCATATAAGGACTTCTTCAACAAACATACATGATGAGGACGGTTTGGATCCCTGAAACCCAACGGCTGATGCATATAGACTGTTTCCTTGAGATCACCATGTAGAAAAGCATTCTTGACATCCAACTGATGAATTGGCCAAGTCTTTGAAAGAGCCAAGCTAAGCACAGTGCGAATGGTAGCCGATTTGACCACCGGGCTAAACGTCTCACCACAATCAATTCCAACCTACTGAGTCTTACCATCACCAACAAGTCGCACCTTATGTCGAGCAAAGGACCCATCTGAATTCTCCTTATGAGCAAAGATCCACATAGACCTGATAACATTAATACCATATGGACGGGGCACCAACTCCCACGTCTTATTATCAATAAGAGCATTATATTCATCAGTCATAGCAATTTTCCAATTAGGGTCATTTAATGCGGACACAGGATTGCGGGGCAAGGGGGATCTAGAGACATCAGAATGTAAATTAAAATGTATTTTAGGTGTAAAAATACCCCGCTGACTACGAGTGACTGGTCTATGACTCGAGGAAGAATTGAGGGATGTTTGGGAATTTTCTGGGCTCGGGACGGACCGGCCGCCAGGGCGGAGATGGGCTGCGCCGGCCCAAATCGGTAAATGCTTTGGACTCGGCTTCGGACCGGCCCAGAATTCAGTGGGACCGGCCCAATTGCCGGAACTGCTCCAAAGGCGTTCCCGCCGGGGCGTGACGGTATTGTGGGTCCAGCGGGCAGTGGGCCCGCTAGAGGATTTTGGGTACGGGAGATGTCCGAAAAATTCTGAATAATATACGGGAATATTTGGTCATCCAAAAAATTATACGACTTAGGTTCGGGAGTATGAACTTTCGTAAATGGGAATTGAGTTTCATCAAAAATGGTATGGCGATTGATTATGATTTTCTTGGAGGATAAATCAAAACACTTATAACCACGATGATTCAACGGATAACCCAAAAACACACACGGGGTAGACCGAGCCTGAAGTTTGTTAATTGTGGTGGATGGGAATAACAGATAACACAAGCACCCAAAAATCCGAAGATGAGAATAAGACGGGTTCTTATTATACAGGATTTTTAGGGGGGGGGGGGAGAATATGTCAGACCTTTAGAAGGAATTATGTTAAGAAGATATGTGGCCATTTGTAGAGCATGATGCCAAAAATATGGAGGCATGAATTAGGAGAGTTCGGACAATGTTATTGATGGAACGAATTTTGCGTTCGGCTTTTCCATTTTGTGAAGATGTATGTGGACATGAAAAATGAAAGTTTATCCCATTATTAGCACAAAATTCCCGAAACTCTCTATTGTCATACTCTTTCCCATTATCACATTGAATATTTTTTATTTCTCTTTCGAATTGAGTACGAATGAACGCTCTAAATTTGATGAAGACGGAAAACACTTGTGATTTATTCGCAATTGGAAACGTCCACAAAAATCTAGAATAATCATCTAAAAAGAGAACATAATATCGATGACCCATTGAACTAAGAACATGAGATGTCCATAAGTCGCTATGAATAATGTCAAATGGCATAGAAGTATGAGAATTGGAGTCTACAAATGGCAACTTAACAATTTTTCCTAGTGAACAAGACTGACAAATTGGAGTACGACTCGTACCCTTACAAGAAATAAAGCTATTTTTATCTTAAGCTGATAAAATAGAAGATCCCGGATGACCCAGACGAGCATGCCATATGAAAGGAGAGATGGCTGCAAAAGCTGACGGCAAGGCTGGACTCGATGGACTGAAACTGGGCATGATAGGATACAGATCCCCCCTACTATCACACCTCATGAGATGACTCCCCGTCTTGAAATCCTTCACAGAGAAACCGAAAGGATCAAATTCAACAGAAACAAAATTATTATTTGTGAACTTTCGGACACACACTAAATTTATAATTAATTTAGGAGCATGTAAAGTATTTTTCAAGAGGAGGGGTGGATTGGGGGGAGACAACGTTTTCTGACCATACCCTAGAATTGGAATAGAACTGCCATTACCAACAATTATCCCCCGAGGGGTGCTCAAATTGGAATAAGATGAGAGAGTACCTGATTCGGAAGTCATGTGAGTAGTGGCCCCGGTGTCCATGTACCAATTTGGGTCCGGTTGAGTCAATCCTAACGTGTGCATCGCGGCCTCGATATCGGTCTGAGTGGGGCCTGCCGCATGATGGGCTTGCGGAGGTCGGGGCCCAAGAACTCCCGGCCGTGCTTGAACTGGGCCGTAACCGCTGTTGTTGCCGTTGCTTTGGGCCACCGGCCGCCGGGCCGCCAATGCCGGGTATTGGGCTCGGACCGTTGGCCACCCCCACCGGCCGGGAATTCACCGCCGGTTGTATGGGCTGCCGGCCCACGGCCCACCGCCATCGCTTCTCCACCGCCATGGGCCCCACTGCTGGGCCCATGGGGGTGGTGGGCCACTGTTCATTGGATGGGACCCACCGCCTGCTTTCTGACCACCGGAACCTCTACCAGAATCGCCGCGTTTGCCCCCGCGGTTTTTGTTATTATTCTTTCGATTATTCTTGCCGCCACCATTATTGTGGTTTTGGCCCGAATGATTAACAAAACCTAAAGGATTAGGAGAGGACGCCATCATGACAACTGGGCTCGCTTCGGTAGCCGCCTTTTTAGCCAAATCGGCTTCTTCCAACGTAAGCATGGAGCGGGCTTGGTGGAAGTCGGGAAAAGGGTTGCTTTGGCGAAGGAGAGTTCCAACACCATTATAGGCCTCCGAAAGACCGGCAACCAACTGTAGAACTAGACGATTATTTGTTACTGGTGCGTCAACATTACGGAGTTGATCCGCCAACTCCTTTAGTTTCTTGCAATATGCAGAAACGTTCGGAAATTTGTCCATTCGAACGAGAGAGAATTCCTGCTCGAGTGTGACGACACGGGAATGTTGGTTGTCTTGGAATATGTCACGCAATCTATTCCATGCAGTCATAGCCGTGGTATCTGGCTCAATAATCGTCTGTAGAAGGTCCACCGAAATAGTGGCGTATATCCACCGAAGAACGGTAGCATCAAGTGTAATCCATAACTCAGGATCCTCCACATGAAGGGGTCTAGCGGGAGGAATGATATGATGAAGAACTTGATAAGATATAGCGTGAATTTTAAACAACTCCGCCCACGTTGCGTATTGAACGTTTTCCATTTCAAGGACAATAGGGACACTTAGCTTGATATTGGAAACCGTGAGGGCAGGGTGAAAATTATTCTTAGACATATTGATAAGAACAAAAAAGGAGGGGAAATTTAAGAGAGGTTTTTGAGAGCGGAAGACGAATTTTGGAAGAGAAACCCGAGGGGGGGTGTCTCGGCCGAGGGGTCCAAAAAATTTAGGGAGAGAATTTTTTTTTTGTAAAACCTAGTCTCTTGATACCATGAAAGAAATAATCCCCTTGATTATTTTCATTGATTGAATAGATATATATACAAGTTACAAAATAGGAGAATCCTATTCCTAATATATTCCTAAAATCTTATTCTACCATAATTCTAACTATTCAATTATGGTAAGTGTATATCCTACTTATGGTAATAAATATACTACAATATACTTTCCTTAATATACAAATTTTGTTTACTGTTTTGCTGCACTCAATCCCGTGATGGGCTGCGTGCTGGGCTAAGATCGGCCCACTGCCGAGAGGCCTTGCTGCACTGCTGGTCCACTGCCGAGAGGCCGAGAGGCCTTGCTGCACTGCTGGTCCACTGCCGAGAGGCCCAACTGGGCCACTGTTGTACTGCTGCTTTGGGCCACTGCCGAGAGGCCCAACTGGGCCACCGCTTTGCACTTCGCTTTGTCTTCTTGATCAACTTGTATACATGTGATATATACTGCTGTATATTCAGTGTATATCACATGTATATTGCTCTGTTTAACAGATGTAACGTCTGCGTACACTCTACCTTCTTTAGACCCTATTTTGTGAAATTTCACTGGGTATGTTGTTGTTGTTGTGGTGGTGTCTTCAATCTATTGCTTTATGGTAAATGCATATTCTAATATTATGAGAAAAAACTCAAGATTTTACCTTTATCTTTGAGGTGGAAAAATACATGAGAATTCCCCCCAAAAGGGAAAAGGTTAGCTCAGAAAAGAAAAAAATGAGGCAAAATGGAGAGTATTGGGATTTTATTTGAAGGGCGGTTGCCCCTGTCTGTTGCGCCATTGATTTTCCTCCATTATTAAAGAAAAAACAGAGATGAACTATGTGAAATAAAAGTGGCAAAAAAGTAGAAGAACCGGATAGCAAAACAACTGTAATTTATTCATGAGTTTGGGTGAACAATAAGAGCTTCAATAGAGTTTTTTTTTTTTAATTTCAGATTTTTCGAATTTAATTTGTGAATTTAAAATGAAGAAGGAATGGTTTGGGGTGTCGGGGGGGGGGGGGGGGGGTAGCGTGAAGGTGGAAAAGAGGAAGGGGGTTGGGACCTCACTTTTTTTTCTACCGCATCCGCTCATAGGATGTTATTAAATTCACTTTTAAGAGTTTCAGTGATGTAATAGGTCGTTGCAATGATTTGAGTGTGATATCGAAATTTCGAATATAATTTAGGGGTCAATCTATGTCTTTTTTCATTTAGAAACAATTTAACTTTACGAGATGATTTACCGTGATACATTTACATAGTATTTGTTTTGAACTACACATTTCAAAAATCTTCATTTCTTTTTAAACTCTGTGCCTAAATCAAATGATGCTACATAAATTGGGACGGGAGAGTAACATTTTGATGGATACATATCTCTTGCGAGCTACTTCTTCTATCCCAATATTATATGATATTTTTGTTTTTAGAGTGTCAAATAAAGAAATTAGTGACCGCGATTTATTCGTATGTCATTTAAATATTTTAAATTGTTAATTATTGTATTTATAATACTTTTTATGAAGTTTCTAAATATTAAATTATTTAAAAAAACTTAAAGATTGTATTTCTTGTTCACGATCAAAATAAAAAAAATTGACTTTCGAAATTTAGACTGTATCATATAGATTGAGACAGAGGAGTACTGGACATCAAAATGCGAGGCTTCATCGGTATGTCATCCTCATGAAGTTCTTGTAAATTGTAGACGTTTGCATTTTCATTTTTTCTTAAGAACAACAAGTGAAGAGGAAACAAATTTGCACAACTCTTTTTTACAAACAAGTTGTGAGATTGACAAACGACGAGACAAATAAAGTTGTGAGATCGATCGACAAGGCAAATTTGATTTAAGGCAAAAGGTTAACAATCCACTATGTGTAATATAAGTGTCAAGAAGAACAATTTTTTTTTTGTTGACGAAGGAACCCGCAGCCGCTACTCTCTCGAGTGCGCATAGGGTAAACCCCGGATTGACGCAATAGCATGCAAACCACGTCAGCCCATTAACCACACTTGGCAAGTCATGTGTGACAGGCTCAACGAAGAAGGTTTATGCAGGGGATCGAACTCGTGACCTTGTGGTCCCGCACTCTACTGCTACACCAAGACAAGAAGAACAATTGACAAGAATAGATTGAGTTCCAGCTACATTATTGTCCTTTGCATAGCTGATATTAATTAAATTAAATCATACAATGTGTAAAGCACATTCTCTGCTCCTCCTTGGTCCTTAGAATTTGTACCCCAATGTGGACGCACTTTAAATCTGCAACATAGAATAGAATGAGAAAACATTAACAACCAGAGTTTCAGTTTTTTTCTTTGATTTGGTTCGGTTTTTTAGTTTTACATGTGTTGAAGTGTGTGACTATTTATCTAAAAGTTTAAGCTGTTATAAAGAACACACTTTTGAATATTTTATTATATTCTCAACACGTCAACTCTGACCTGATTTTTTTCATGGTCCGAACACGTGAAAATTCTTTTTGATAATGAGTGACAGTGGAATTTGATTGGTATGCTCTGATATGATGCTGAAGTATGTGACATCTTATTTAAAAGCTAAAACTGTTAGATAAAACATACTTTTTAATATTTGATTATATTTTCAACAACATGAACACCTCTAGTCATCACATAGAAAATTTCCTACAAATCCATCTGTTTTAGAAGTTTATAGGAGCTGCTAACTCTACAGGAAGCACTTTCCATGTAAATTGGGTGTTACTATTTAACAAAGGGGGCATAACTTAGGCATGAGGTCAACAATTAACTCGTCAAACACAGAAAAATCAAAGAATGTGCTGCTGACAAGTGGAGTTACACTTGATCAAGCACCTAACCTACAAGAAAGAAATAAAATTTGGAAAAAAGACTCACCACATTATAGAGGTTATGAAAGTTATATAGTCGAGGGTCTATCGGGAACAACATCTCTATATCCACAAAGATAAATGTAAGTTCTGTGTATATCATATTCTCCCCACACCTCACTTGCGGGATCACACTGGGAAGTTATTGTTGTTGTTGTATGAAAGTTATGTAGTCAATTGGAAGCCATTGATATATCATACATATATCATATATATGATAGGATGGGTCAAGGAGGACTGACAGACTTCTAGGTTGGTAAGCTTTTAATGATGAAGTGCACATGACACTTTAGGCAAATCTTACATCAGAATGAGAAAGAAAAGTGAAGAACTCTATAAGCTTATCTCAAGTTCACATGGTACACGCTTTTGGGGGCTCGATGTGGCATAGGCCGATAGATAAATCTATGCGGGCCTAGACTCAAAGAGAACAATTCGTGTCATAGACTTGGGTGATGACAACACAAACAACCAATAATACTGGTATTAAACCAGAGTGCCTTGTCAAAAGAAAACAGAAGCTAACCAGACTAGAATTCATGACCATTGATTTTGTCAAATTTGCTACAGCTAATACCACCAAATGGTGCTTGTACATACTGCTCCAACCTATGCTACTGAAGAATTTGGTCCAGCACTTTATCGAATCCATGGGACATCAGTGGATAAAAAAATAATAAAAAAAATAATAAAAAAATAATATATATATATATATATATAGAGAGAGAGAGAATTGTAACAATAGAAGGGTTACATCTCAAGCACCAGAATGCATCTGCACAGAAGAGTTGCCTCCACATTGACTTAATTTTAAATGATCGTCTGTGACGGTGTATATAATTTTGTTGGGATCGAAAATAATCAGATAATTACAAACTTTGAACGACGATAAATTATATGACAAAAAATATATTAAAAAGACATAATATTATAATATAATTTGATCAAGTGACCTTCATATTGAAAAACTAATATAAAAAGTATAAACCTATTGATAGAACAATCTTAAAGAATATATTTTATTAATAGACTCTATAAATCTCTACAATATCTCTTGTCCTCTCTTATTTTCTCTCTCTTGTTTCCTCTTGTTCTCTTTTTGTTCTAAAAATAGCTAGCAACACTACTATTTATAATAATAAGAAACCTATTTTAATTTAAAACATGAAAATCTCGTCATGTATAAATTTGGTTTTAAATACTAACTACACATGAATTAAAATATCAAATCCTAATGAATTTTGGTTTTCTACTATTTTGAATTATTATTTCCAACATTCTCCCTTTCAAAACTGTATATCGAATTCTTGATCCACTTGTCACCATCTTCATATTGTTGAGGCACTTGTTTCCGACCTATCAATTGTTGAAGCACTTTATCTTCAACCCTCATAACCGTTGGAATACTTTCTCTCAAACATTCTAATTTGTTGATGCACTTTCTCACCAACCTACAATTGAAGCACTTTCTCTTCAACCTTCAATCGTTGGGACACTTTCTCTCCAACATTTCAATTTGTTAATGTACTTTCTCACCAACCTTCAATTGTTGAAGCATTTTCTCTTAACTTCAATTGTTGGAGCACTTTTCTCCAACTCCTATTATTTTTTTCTTGGGTGTGTTGGAGCACTTCTCTCCAACTTTCAATAGTTAGAGCACTTCTCTCTAATGCCCATTATTTTTTTTGATTGTGTTGGAGCACTCTCTCCAACTTCAAATAGTTAGAGCACTTCCCCCTAACACCTATTATTTTTTTTCTTGGTTGTGTTGGAGCACTTCCCTCCAACATTCAATTGTTTTAACCCACATCTCCAACTTTTAGAGAAGATCGTTCCTCTTGTGCTATATTTGCTTGCTCCTAATCTGCAATATTTTTCTTCCGTCCTTCTCAGCATGATTTTTTTCCCATGTATATATACATAACTCTTGGCCAGACGGGCTGCATATATTGGTTATAGATGTCCGCCGGTAGCGGAAGCTCTTTAATTCTCTACCAGAATCGTAGAAGCCCTGATACCAATTTGAAGGAATATATTTTATTGATAAACTCTATGGATCTCTACAATATCTCTTGTTCTCTCTTGTTCTCTTTTTGTTTTAAAAATTGCTAGCAACACAACTATTTATAATAGTAAGAAACCTATTTTAATTCAAAACTAGAAAACTTATTCCTATATAAATTTGGCTTTAAATACTAATTACACATGAATTAAAATACCAAATTCTAACTAATTTTGATTTTCTACAATTTTGGATTATTATTTCCAACAGATCTCCCCTAAACAAAACGCCCTAACAAATTTAAATATTTCTTATATTATCATTAATAATGTCTCTACCTTATCTACTTCATAGACGACGCCCTAGATTATTCTTTGTCCACAATCACTTACTTAAGTGTTCATATACTTGGATCAATTAGATAGAAAATAACTTTCACCATCAGATTAGCATTTCATTTTTCTTATAACCATATGATGTAAAAGCAATAACATATTGTCATTATATGTGTAAACATAAGAGATAAAAGTTTGTCTCCCTAGCTCAGCCATCAGGTGATAGTACAAATACAACTAGGAACCATGGTTGAGGCATAAGTGTGTGTATGCATGACACATGTCTTGTTTTCACTGGTTTGGTGTTAACACTGCGTGTGGATAAGTTTTTTCCAGATGGACTTAAAAAATCAGTGATTCACATGAAGAAATGCAAAGCTTCAGTCTTCAGTTGTCCTGCTGGTGAAAACAATGGATCAAGAATATTTCTCCATGCTTTATAGTCCAATGGTGAGCCAGCACCAGGCAGAGGAAACCCGTTTACGAAGAAAAAAGGCGCCCCATATACACCTTTCACACAACCATACTGTGAAACATATAAATACACAAATGTAAGTTTCGGCATAGGTGAAAGATATGTATGTACACACAACGTATAGGGTAATTGAGCTAATTAATGTACCTACCTTGAAGGAAATTCTTGTCGCTTGATCAGTTTTGGGGTCAGTAAATCCAGCCTTTACAGCAGCGTAATTCAAATTACCAATTGCATTGGATGTAAATCTTGCAACTTTCTCTACAACAGATGCTTTGGACAAGTCGAAAGTTGCTTTGTTATAAAACTTATCCTGTTTCAACCAGGCACAATTAAAACCAAGACCAAATATATATGTCTAGTACCATAATTAGCAAACAGAAACTTTTCTGCATACAATCTGATAAGTACTCCCTCTGTTCCAATTCATGTGATAAACTTTCCTTTTTAGTATGTTCCAAAAATAATGATACATAATATTTAGAAATAATTTAACTTAAAACTTTCCCTTTTACCCTTATTGAAATGATTTACATTCAAACAAATATCTATGATTTGTTTTAGACCACAAGTTTCAAAAGTCTTCTTTCATTCTTAAACTACGTGCCTAGTCAAACTATATCACATTAATTGGGACGGAGGGAGTACCACTCTGTGTAGTTTGTTAATTCAACTAACTCATGCCTTTCCATAGTTCTAGTTTTTCCCATAAATAATGAACAACCAGTGGCCTTGTTGTAGCTCATCAGCATCTTTTTTTTTTCCTTTTTGATAAGCAAATCAGTGGCCTTGTTGTAGCTCATCAGTGTCAGAGAAATTTTAGGAATTGCTATCATATATGAGGTGTTCTATTAGATTGTTATGAAGACAAAAAGAAGGGCAGCCTGGTGCATGAAACTTCTCGCATTCACACCGGGTCACGGGAAGAGTCGCACTGCAGCCTATCCTGAAGCAAGCAAAGCAACAGTGGCTGATTCCATGGCTGAAATTTTTGTATTTTAGTCCCGCTCTCGGAGAACAATTAAACAATTGAAGGTCACTTAAAACAACAGAAAACAATAACCTCTAATGCCATTATGAGATGAGTGGTGAACATAATAGATTGTTGCAGTTGCTGAAAATCCAATTAAACATAAGAGAGTTGCATATTCTTCTCATATAAACAATAACATGTGCAATGTCACTGCAGCTGAAGATTTAAAGATTCTGCCGCAGAGAAATCGTGTTACCTGTTGATCAAAGAAAGACTCCAGTAATCTGTATGTGGAAGAAGTATTCAACTTATTGACAATGTGCAATGCGCGCGAGCAAATAAATGCATTGTCATGGTAACTGCATATTAGGACAAGCAAAACAATCATACTCATGTCTATTACTCCACAAATTAAGGCTGATATTGTCATTTCCTACAGATACCAACAATCTGGATCCCAGAAATAGAAGTAACAGCAACCAAAAAAGTGCAATAGATACTTTAATCTTGTGAAATGTATCATAATTTCAGCTAATAGCAGCAAAGAAGTAATTTAGTAAAACTAAAAGAACTACCCTGTTAACTTAAGCAATAAGCATAGCTTGTGAGGTCCTGTAGTTATCTTAATCAGACAAATTATTCTAGCTAGTATTTTAACATGTTGTAACAAGTAATCAATCCAATTTTTCATTTTATTAATTCTAATTTTCATGGACGATTACTTATAGTTATCTTTGTTTAGACGATGTGATAGTATAAAAGCTCTTCACACTGTCTACTTATAGAAGTTAAATAAGAAACTTATGCAATAGGATTTAACTGATCTGTACTGACACTATTAGTGTAATTTAACAGATTGTAGGATGTAATTAGGTTACTAATCCTAGTTTTTATGGACAGATTACCGAGAGGGACCTAGCTTATAAGCTATGGGTTCATGTGAACTTAGTAGCTTTTACCCAAAATCTATACATGTATAAAGATTGATATCCTTGAGCCGAGGATCTATTAGAAACAATCTCTCTACCCCATAGGGTAGAGATAGGGTAGAGATAAGGTCAGCGTACACACTATCCTACCACACCTCACTTGTGAGATTACACTGAGTATATTTTTATGGCATACATATGTAAAGAAATCCACTAAATATCTTTAAATATTTGAGTGTGAACTCAATTATTAATTGCTAATTAATTTGAGATCATTATACGAACTCACAAACTTTAAATGTAGGTCTATCATTTATTTACAACTTTTATGCCTCTGTACATATAATAATACTATAATAGTGATAAATAAGCTCAAAATGAAATAATTTTTAAATATTTAATAAATTCCTTAATATATATGCTGAGTCTAGGCCAAAATTACTAGATTCAAATGAAGCCGTAATCAGATCTCAACATAACCTGAGAGGCTGCACAACTTTGAATTGATTTCAATCATTAAATGATTTAGTATTAATAATTAGGAGGTGATATAGTAAAATTGTCATTCTATTTATGCGACTACGTAAAAATGAAGGGAGGACGTGAACCCGTAATCAGATCTCAAAATACGAGTGAAATGAGAAAGTGGATTGAAATAGGAGCATACGGTAAAGGAAAGGGATGAACAACGAGAGAGACACGAGAACCGTAGTGATTGAGAGCTCGCTTGAGTGGAGGCCATGAATCTCTACTGTCAGGGCAAACTGGATCAAAGAATGCCTCCATTAATATTGATTCTGTTTTGTCGATTCTATTGTCGTACCAAAATCCATCTTGCTTGGACGGAAGTGAAATCTGAGCATTCACACAACCAAAAATTATTACTACTAAAGCAGAACTAAGCAACACAATGGATATGTACTGAATTTTCCAAAGCTCCATTTTCTTGTGGTAGATATTAATTCTATCTCGTTTCAGATTTTTGGACATTTTTATTGTGAAGAGATACAAAATTAAAAAAATGGTCCCTTATGTTTGGAATTAGGTTCAAAATAGTTCTTTAAGTATGTACTTGATAATTTTGGTCTTTTAAATTTATTAAAATTAACATTTTTAATCTCCATTAAGTCTTATTTATCCAACTCTGTCTTATTAGAACAAATAAATATTAAAGCAGAAACAATGGATATGTACTGAAGTTTCCAAAGGTCTACATCTTGCGGTAGATATTTCTATCTGGTTTCAGATTTTTGGCCCTTTAGAAACAAAATGACAAAAATGGTCTCTTATGTTTGAGGGTAGTTTCAAATCAGTCCTTTAATACGTATTTAACAATTTTGATCCTTTAAGTTTATCAAAATTAATCATTTTTAGTCAGTCAAGCGTCAAGTTAAAGAGTAAAGTATGGAAGAAGAGGCAAAGATCAATAAGGGCTCGTTTGGTAAGAGGAATAATAAATAATTAATTTCAAAATTAAATTTGAGATAAATTTATTCCACGTTTGGTTGGGATAAAATCGCGATATAACAAATCGCGAGATTAGCTCTTACAAGTTAGTTTATTTCTTGCACTTACATAATTAGTCATTTAGTAAGTAGTCTTAATCAGTTAGTTACTGAGCCAGCTGTCATTCTCAGTCGGTTAGAGGTTAGCTCTTAGATTAGATATTTTACAGTCCTTGTACAAATAATTGATCTGTACATTTTATTTGTTGATTGAATATACAGAAGAGAAGCTTTTCTCTCCCGACTTGTTTCTCTCTCTCTCTCTCCCAATTGATGAACTGCAGAACTCACCATTGTTGGTGAGCTTTCAACTCATCTTCTCCTCAGCCATTGCTGAGCTTAACATGGTTTCAAAGCTTAGGTAACGAAGCTCCTTCGTCTTCGATCTTTGATTCTTCGTCTTCGATTTTTTATTCTTCGAACAATTTCGATTGATTTCTAGGTCATTTCTATTTTGCGATCAATTACACAATCGATTATCCAATTTGTGAACCTTGTGTTACAACATTCGTAATAGTCCCAAATCGAATTCAACACAGATCGATATTCAGTTCAATCTGCGATTCCAAATCCCAAAAGCCCTAAATTTCATCAACATTTCTTCAATTAAACATGGTTGTGAACGTAGAAGAAGTTGCAGAGCCTACGACGGAAACTACAGTTGAGGTAACAAGTCATTTCTATATACATCCTTCTGATAGTGCTGGAGCGACTCTCGTACCTATTCCTTTTGATGGAACTGGTTATTGCTCATGGAGACGAGGTGTATTGAGATCTCTCTCCGTAAAAAAACAAATTAGGTTTCATTAATGGAGAGTGTAAAAGGCCAGATTCAAAGCATCTAACCCATCGACAGTGGGAAATATGTGACGATATGGTCACGTTTTGAATTCTCAATTCACTAGGTAAAGACACAGCTGATAGTGTAGAATATGTGAGTGATGCCTTAGAAACTGTGGACATGATTGGAGGATCGTTATGATCAAACTAATGGGGCAAAACTGTATCAAATTCAAAAGGAAATTAATGATTTGAACCAATGAGCACTTGATATCACCACATACTATACTAGGATGAAGAAACTTCGCGAAGAGTTGAATAATTTAAGTGTCAAAAGTCAGTGTAGTTGTGTGTGCACCTGTGGAGCTAAGGGAAATATGGACAAAGCTGAGCAAGATAGGAGATTGATACAGTTTCTCATGGGCTTGAATGAAGTCTACATTGTATACTGATGATGAACCCCTTGCCATCAATAGCACAGGCCTTTGCCATACTCATACTGGAGGAAAAACAAAGAGAGTTCAAACCTAACAATTAAATGTTTGTAGAGTCCAGTTCACTAGTTTCAAATTCTTTTGTTGCAAGTTCCTCAGGTCCCTCAGGAGGGAGAGGTTTCAAAACCAATTACTCTCCATCCCTTCAAACAGCAGATCTAGGCCCTTTTGTGAACACTGTAAAAGACCAGGGCACACCAAGGACACATGTTATAAGATACATGGATATCCCGACTCTCAGGATAGGAATTATCAAGGCAATTTCAATTCTCAGAATTCCCAGAACTTCAACAGCTGCAAAGGCAATCAGAACCAGATGTATCAAGCTAATGGGTCACAAAACTACAACCAAAACAGTCAACATCACAATCAAAATTACAGGCACAACAAGGGGAAAGGCATAGCAGCCAACTCTGTGAGTTTGTCATACGATCCTAACACAGGACAGGAAAGAGAGGATACACGTCATGTTGACAACCAAACCATCCAAACATTACTCTCACCAAAGAACAGTACAGACAAGTTGCTCAGCTGCTACAACAGTTTCAGACAGGTCAGAGTGCAGAAGAAAGTCCCAGAGATGCAAATGACTAGTGGAGCTGTGAATTTTGCAGGTATATTTGCTTGTACTTTCTCTATTGATTTTGACAAACTCTCATGTGGATGTTTCAAATCAAAAGCTGACTTATGAATACTAAATTTCGGAGCATCACATCACATGACCTTTAACAAGAATCATCTCACAAGTATAATAAATCTAATAGATATAGGGTGAATGTGACACAAATTAGGAATGTAAATCTTGCTCCTAAGATCACATTATATAAAGTACTCTTTGTTCCTTCTTTAAATACAACTTGATTTCAATCAGTTCTCTAGCAATCCATCTTAAATGTATTGCATCTTTCTATGACACCTCGTCTACTGCAGGCCCTTTCTCTGAAGAGGCCTCTGGAGATTGGTAGAGTGCATGATGGTCTTTACTTTCTATGCTCAGATTGCCTGAAGAAGAGCAGTCCCAACACACAAGTCAATGGTCCAGTTTCACTTGCTACCTCATGTCCACCTGTTAATACTCACAAACATCACTGTCAATGTTTCTGCATTTCTCATTCTTGTAATTCTCATTCTGTTGTTAATCCCCAGTTCTATAGTAATTCTCAAACTTGTAATTCTCATCCAAGTGTAATGACTACTTTTCATGATAATAAGACCAATGTTGTTAATCATGTACATTCAATGTCTCATGACAATCTTACAGATCTACTGTGGCACTACAGACTTGGCCATGTTCCCTTTGCAACAATGAAAGGAATTCCATCTATACCTGTGAAGTTCTGAAAAACAACCTTTCTTTTGTCCCATATGTCCTATGGCAAGACAGTCCAGGCTCCCATTTCCCATTAAAACACATACCAGTTCCAAGATTTTTGACCTTTTACATGTTGATCTATGGGGGGCCATACCAAACAGCCACACATGACAACTTTAAATACTTTCTCACTTTGGTTGATGACTACAATAAGTCTACTTGGACACACCTTCTTAGTTGCAAGAGCAATGCACGACACTTAATATTAAGGCTTTTGTCCACATGGTTGAAAACCAATTCCAAACATTCATCAAAACAATAAGATCTGATAATGGTATTGAATTCAATAACAATGAGTCAACACTTTTCTTCCAGTCCAAAGGCATTCTACACCAAAAACCATGTCCATACACACCTCAACAAAATGGTGTGGTGGAAAGAAAACACAAATACATACTTGAAACAGCCAGAGCCCTTCTTTTCCAGTCCAAACTTCTAATTAAAAATTGGGGAGAATGTATACTTATCTCCATTGATATCATAAACAGGTTACCATCCACTCCTCTTAAGAACAGATGCCCTTTTGAATTACTTTATAACCAAAAACCTCTCTATTCTCATATGAGGAGTTTTGGATGCTTATGTTACCCTACCACACCAAATCCTCATAGAACTAAGTTTGACCCCAAAATCACTCCACATGTATTTATGGGATATCCTTTTGGTGCAAAGGGGTACAAAGTGTTAAGTCTGGCCACCAAAAAAGATTTTCATATCAAGAGATGTTACTTTTCATGAAACAGTTCCCCAATTTTTACATTAACAAATGATCCTAGTATTTTTCCTTCTTCTCCTTCTCTTTCAGTTGCTTCTTTTGATTATTCTTATCCACCTGCATTTGTTCCTTCATTTTCCACTTCTCCTGTTAACTCCTCTCCATCCTCTAGTTCGTCTTTTCATAACAATGTACAATGTGATCAGAGGTCAGCAGGTAACACTGACACACCAGCAGCAAGACCTGACACCAGAAGATCACATACACCAAAGTTACCTACATACCTAAATGACTTTATTCACACTTTGCCTAAACCACCACAACCTCACCCACCAGTCTCTAATTGCCTCATTTTCCAAATGCAACCACATTTCCCCTGAAATTCTAGCACTAGAAAATCAGTCTTTTGTGATGAGTGTGTCTCATGATTGTGAGCCATCTACATATGAAGAAGCAGCATTAGACCCTGCTTGGCAAGCAGCTATGACACAAGAGTTTACTGCTCTACATGACAACAATACTTGGACAGGGGGGAATCTTAGTCTAATTGTCCAAAGTGATTCTTTCTTGATTAGTGCCAGCTTTCTCTTAGTTCCTATCATGCACTTACATACAAATCTATAGGTAGTTCATCTCCTTCAAACAAAAATATCCAAAGTTTTCATTTTTGATCGAATTCCGTCTTACAGATGCTGTTGAGAAGAACTCATGCCTCTTCCTCCTGGAAAGAAACTCATTGGATGCAAGTGAGTGTACAAAAGATAAAACATAGAGCTGATGGGAGTGTAGAAAGATTCAAGGCTAGACTAGTAGTGAAGGGGTACACTCAACATTATGGGATAGATTGCAATGAGACATTCTCTCCTGTTGTCAGGATGATCACTGTTAGAGCACTTATTGCTACGGCTGCTAAGAAACAATAGAATATCTACCAACTTGATGTAAATAATGCATTTCTTTATGGAGACTTACATGAAAAAAGTGTACATGGATGTACCACCAGGTTTGGCTACGCAGAATTCAGGGTTGGTGTGCAAACTTAACAAGTCATTGTATGGACTCAAGCAAGCAAGTAGGCAGTGGTATGAAAAGTTAACTGAAGCTTTGAGAACAAGGGGATACACTCACTCACATTATGACTATTCCTTATTTCACAAAAAGCAAGTTACTTCCATTGTTTTTGTTGCAGTGTATATTGATGACATACTGCTAACAGGAACTGACCTTGATGAGATGACTCTACTTAAAGATTTCCTCCATAATCAGTTCAAAATCAAGGATCTTGGGAGGTTACACTATTTCTTGGGCTTAGAAATACTGTATAAACCTGATGGAATCCTTATTCCCCCAGAGGAAATTTGTTTTAGACCTTCTCAAAGAGTTCAACTATATTCAGCTGCAGCATTGACATCCCCTCTTGATCCCAATATCGAACTTAGGGCAAGTGAAGGCAAACCACTGCATGATCCCACTTACTACAGGAAATTAGTTGGGAAACTTAATTTCCTCACCAATACCAGACTTGACATTGCTTATGGGATTCAACACCTTAGCCAATACATGCAAGATCAAAGGGAACCCCACCTTCATGCTGCTTTTTCACATGCTCAGATATCTCAAAATGATCCTAGCCTTGGTATTTTCTTCCACTCTTCTCTTGACTACAAAGTGCAAGCTTACTGTGACTGATTAGGCCTCTTGCCTTGATTCTAGAAAATCAGTCACTAGTTACATTGTCCTCTTGGGCAATAGTCCTTTTAGCTGAAAGTCTAAGAAACAAGAAACCTTATCACTCTCATCTGCAGAGGCTAAGTACAGATCCGTAAGGAAGGTAGTTGGTGAGTTAGTTTGGTTGCACAAGCTTTTCGAAGAACTGAGTCCCTTTCCTTGGTCCTTTCTCGGTATACTGTGATAGCCAGTCAGCTCTTCACATTGTCAGAAATCCGGTCTTCCATGAAAGAACTAAACACATTGAAGTGTATTGTCATTTTGTTAGAACCAAGCTTCAAAAAGGGTTGATTTCCTTACATCATGTTGCTATTGGAAACCAACTAGCTGACATCCTTACCAAAGCTCTCACAGGAATTAAACATGCTGCAGTACTTCACAATTTGGCTGTGTTTTACCTCACCTCCAACTTAAGAGGGGGGGGGGGGTTATTAGTTAGTAAGTTTATTTACTGTACTTACAAGTTAGTTAGATAATTAGTCATTTAGTTAGTAGTCTTAACCAGTTAGTTACTGAGCCAGCTGTCATTCTCAGTCGGTTAGTGGTTAGCTCTTAGATTAGATATTTTACATTCCTTATATAAATGATTGATCTGTACATTTTATTCCTCAGTTGATTGAATATACAGAAGAAAAGAAGCTTTTCTCCCAAACTTGTTTCTCTCTCTCTCCCAATTCATGAACGGCGGAACTCACCATTGTTGGTGAGCTTTCAACTCATCTTCTCCTCAGCCATTGCTGAGCTTAACACTAATCATACCTGAACGTGGGATGCTTCGTGCACCAGCCTGCTCTTTTGCCCTTTTTTCAGTTGAAAAAATAACATTCAATAATGAATTAGTATTTTCATTTTTCTATAATCATAAGATATACTAGTATGTAGAAGCAATAAATTATTTTCAGTATATCTGTAAACATAAGAGATAAAAGTTTTTCTCTCTAGCTCAGCCATTAGGTGATGAGAGTACAAATACAACTAGAGACTTAAAGATGCAAACTTTAAGTTCTTCATTTGTCCAACAATGGATCAAGGATATTTCTCCATGCTTTGTAGTCCAATGGTGAGCCAGCATCAGGCAGAGGAAACCCGTTTACGAAGAAAAAAGGCATCCCATATACGCCTCACACAACCATACTGTGAAAAAAATGAATGTACACAAATGTAAGTTTTGGCGTAATGTATAAGGATATTGAGACTAATGTACCTTGAAGGAAATTCTTGTTGCTTGATCAGTTTTGGGGTCAGTAAATCCAGCCTTTACAGCAGCATAAGTCGAACTCCCGATTGCATTGTATGTAAATTTTGCAACTTTATCTACAACAGATGCTTTGGACAAGTTGAAAGTTGCTTTGCCATAAAACTTGTCCTGTTCAAAGGTACAATTATGACCAAGACTAAATATATGTAGTACCATAATTAGCAACCAGAGAAACTTTGCATACGATCTGATAAGTACTAGTCTGTATAATTTGTGAATTCAACTAACTCATGCTTCTCTACAGTACTAGTTTTTCCATGAATGATGAATAATCGTTTCAATTTCATATTTTATGAATTGATATGGAGGTTGAAAATTAGGGTAGAACGTTAGTAGGTAATTGAGTAATGTCGCATTTTGTGTAGGAGAGGTAGGGGGCTAGCCTCATCTTCTCCTTTCTTAGTAGTATTATCTAAGTATCGCATAGTTCCTTACTCTTCCGTATGTATTACTATTTGTCGTTTCATTTGTTTTGTAACTTGATATTTCACTGTCTTATTTTCCTTACAATCCTGCATCGATTACGTTTCTTTTGAGCGGAAGGTCTATCGGAAACAACTTTTCTACCCCAAAAAGGTAGGGGTAAGGTCTGCTTACATCCTACCCTCCCCAGACCCCACTTGTAGGATTACACTGGGTAGGTTGTTGTTGGTTTACTAGATTCTTATATGCAATTAAGCTCCATGAGACCGTAATTTGAGGTTACCTAATTGTAAGGTTCTTATATTTTTGTACTCCATATGACATTGTCAAGATAGTATAGCATATAGAGAAAGTCTGTAAGTAAGATCTTTCCTAAAAAGTTCAGTTAAGTGAGTTTCCAAATCTTGGTAACATAGTTTTGCACATCCTATTAATACCAATTTCAGGAATACTATTTCCATAATCGAGACAAGGGTGGAAAGGGCGAGTAAGCTCAACCGTCGCAATCAGTAGTATTTACATGTTCACACTGAAATGGCAAAGGTTACAAAACAAAGAAAAGTAACTTTCTTGCACAATATGTGTAATTCTACTGCAACAACATGTGTAACTTAACTCTACTGCAATTTAACATCTATAGATTCAGCACCAGAAAAATCTTGTTACCTGTTGATCAAAGAAAGATTCCAGTAATCTGTATGTGGCAGAAGACGTATTCAACTTATTGATAATGTGCAACGCGCGCGAGGAAATAAATTCATTGTCATGGTAACTGCATATTAGGACAAGCAAACAACAGAACCTATCAATTAAATGCTGAACTGGAAAACCAGCTGATACAGTTATGTCCTACACATACCAACAATCTGATCACTCTCAAAACTGTAGAAATTTCTTCCGAGAAAATACATAGAGTCCTCCTGAACTACTACCTAAATTTCAAAGACACTTAAATTTTGTGAGTATCCTAACACCCCTTGAACATCTTCAAAAGGGTATTAATATCCCCTTTTTAGGCCATGTGGCAAAGAGAGTATATATCACTCTCGGAACAAAGATAACATTAAAATTTTATTTTGAGTCGTTCATTCATGAATTTCTTCATTATTAGTAAAAAATAATAATTTCTTTTTATATTTAGTAACAATTTAACCTAAAGCTAGTAAACAGGAAAGTGCGTCATATAAATTACAGATGGAGAAATCCTAATATTAGTATTCTGAAATTTAAAGCCCATAAAGTTCTGCATATGTGAGGGTGGAAAAGCGAAAGGTGATGGCAATGGTGATGAAAATAAGGATAAACGTAACGGAAACGTTAAAACTTGATAACAAAAAGTTGACGTAAAGGGTAACCAATATGATGCGTTTTAAAGCTGCATATTCCTTTTTAACAACTTTCTAAAAAAGTGTGCTCTTGAAAACTTTGTTAGAGTTGCTTTTTTATTTTAAAAAGATTATCTCAAAAATAATTTAAATACATACGTGTTTTGTTTTAGAAAGCTACTATATTTGTTTTCACCTTGGCAAGTATCGTATGTTCATGAGATAAGGCTGAAAGTTAGAATAGGTAAAGCCTTATTAGCAACATGTAATCAAGAGTGGATTTAGGAATATTCATACGCATATATAACTGTCAGTTTTTGGTAAATTTTTAGTAAAGGAATCTTAGCTGCTGAAATTCAAAAAATTGCATTGTATAACCAAATTGCAAATCCCTCCAAAACATCCTGATTTCACGCTTATAATATGTTCATCTTCCAAAAAGTAACGTAAAATCATTTCAGCTCAGACTTGAGAAGACAAGAAGCAAAAATCAAGAGGAAAAAAGTAGATTTCAACTTTCTTTTTCTTCTATCTATTTTTTTTATGGATTGAACAGGTATGAGTGGGTGTGAATGGAATTAAACAGCTTCTGAGGCTATACACGAATCTTTAGGAAATAGTGGTGATTTGGATTGATTTCGAGTAAGAAATTAAACCTAGAAAATGCCTGTGATTTCCCGATATCATATTGTATATCATGTATCTCACATAAGATTTTCATGAATGCATGTCATCGCAACATATGTATATCATACTATATTTCATGCATATCAGTGTACATCATACACAAATTTTCATATATATATATGATATAAAGAAGATAAACGAATATATAGTGGGATATATACAGATACACACGGTATATATGGGGGTTACATAGATGGAGTCCTCTTCAATCTCGAGTTTAACCTGAAATTCTTCTCAAATAATCTCCAAACATCTTTGAAAATAATATTCAAGCTTCTTAAGATGTTTCCAACAAAATCGAATATCACCCAATCATAGTAGATCCCAAATAAAAGAAAAGCTTCAATGATCTTTAATAGTGTTTTTTTCAGGTCCTCGAGAGAGAGTTTTGTGGATAAAGATTGAAATACTCGAGGAGACAAATTGGAGAAGACGTTAGAAGAGAGAGAAGTAAATATTTTGACAAAGAATAATTTAAAATTAAATTTGAATATGGGCTACAGAGAAGAGAGTTCAGTCTACGAAGGGTTCGGGTTATCAGTCCGGATCAGTCCCAGCTACCGGATGCTAAAAACAAAAAATTAAGTTGTTTTATGTTATTTACTGTGTCAGGTTGTTATGCAGCACCACATTTACTCAATGAGTTCCACTCACTTCTTGGATCCACAAGGCGAGTAGAAGACATTGAGAAGGAACTCATACCCTTTTAATAAGGTTACACCGTTTAAATTAACGTGTATTTGTCCATGTTATTCAAAGTCCGCCTTTATAAAGAAAATGTGTGTGAATAACTTGTTAAAACAAATCACATTACAATTATTGTGATACTTCTATACACCATCAAAACATGGATTTAAATTCAATCCACATTAGGCTATCTGCATTTCCCTTTGAAGTGTTAGAGAAGGTGAGATAAACGAGGTAGGGGTCAGGCTTTGTACACATTACAGGTCATATCTAAGACTGGCTCTTCTCTAGCTATTTTTATGGCCCAATACAATTTCTGTGGGTCTATTAATGAATAGTACGTGTATACGTACACTATTCACCACACAATACGTTCTCGAGGTGAAACTAGGATTTGAAGCTTATATGTTTGTGATCCTAGTCCAATTGAATTACGAGGTTTTAAATTAATAACGTATACATATTTAACAGGTTTCTTAAGGCAATTAGAGTTTTGACTAATGTTACTGGGTTTGGCCGAACCCGTAATTCATATACTAGCTCCGCCCTTGCCTACGTGTATACTCACCATGTCAGCAATATAATAAACCGGTTAAATTAAACTGAAATGTAAAAAACTTACTCTATCAATATATTTTATTTGTTATATAATAGGTTTTTAGTATATCTTGAGACTAATTATCATTAATTAGACTAACTATACCACTTAGTTATTACTATAAATCATTTTAATCAGTCTGTATAAGAAAAATATACATTATTAATGCATACAAGATACAAGTTGAACTTGTTTGGTAATAATAAAGAGTTTGAACAATAATTGCCTACGTGTGTGCCCACAACGTCACCACCCAACCCGTTCTAGTGTTATTATATACATTGTATTTAATCAGATAATTGTCCAAGGTGACTTCCATTCCATCAAAAGGAGTCAACTTTATCTCTTTTCATAAAGGAAATAAGGACAATCATGCTCATCGCAAAGATATTTCTTCCTCTTTATATCCCCTCCCCCTCCCTTCCTTTGATTGAGGGGTGGCCTTTGATTAAAGCTGATAAAGCTTAGGCTTTAAGCTCGAGGCCTCATTTTATATCAAAATAGTTAAGAGTAGGTAAGTTCTTACTAAAAGAAGATATTACTCCACATCTTTGCACTGGAAAAAGAAAAATATCTTTGAGACTTTAATTTGATCAAAAAGTAGGCTTTGAAAAAAGCATTCTAACATAGAGTGTAAAAATTAAGATTTTATCTTTATCTTAAATGTTCTTTAAAATATAATAGTCAATCTGATTTTGATGTTTTAGACTTATTTTCTACATTAAGAGTGTTAAGAGAGTTAGTACAACCAGATGATAATATTTTAACGAATCAGATAAAAAGACTTGATTCTTTTTCAAATGTCGATATTACATATAGAATAATGTTAATAGTTCCTGTAACAGTTGTATCAGCGGAAAGAAGTTTTTTAAAACTAAAATTGATAAAATCTAAGTCCAATGTGAGTTCATTGGTTGGATTTGTTCCCCCTTCGTCGCTCAATTACAATGGATAAGAGGCTCGTGGGATTAACGTGAGTGGGCAGGGATGGCTACATTTCTGGGAGTGAACTCCGGGCGAATATGAAACTTAAAATCAACAATGTCTCAAAAAAGATTGAATGAATTAGGTATATTATTAATTGAAAAGGATTTATTATAAGAAATCGATTATTCATAACTTTGCTTCTCAAGAAAAATATATTTAAATATAAAATTTATAATATATGACTTTAAGGTCTCTCATCCAAGTTCCGCTTTAGGCCACGAATAGTGTTGAGCCGCCCCTGCTTTGATTCAATCTAAAACGTAGATATTTAATTATTGTTAGTGTGACAATACAGTCTTATATTGATAGTTGAATTGTTGAAAAGATTGATAAGCTCCACGTATAGGGAGATGGATAGTGATGGCGTAGTGCCTGTTTTGGGTTACGATAGTCATAAATGCGCAATCATGTGGATGACACACAATGAATCTTGCAAATTGGCCCATAGATTATGGTTATGGGTGATGTGGAAATTAGTTTTAGGGAGAGACTCATTGATCGTAGTAATATAATGGCCAACTGGTCATGTCCGAGGAGGAGGTCAATTGTTGGATTTGCGAACACATAGTTCAACATTATCTGTTGAAAAGATTGAGAAGATATATCTATCAATATATATATATATATATATATATTGATAGATTATGGAAATAATTTCATAATCAAAGTAAATATTTTATATTTAGTGTGTAAATATTCTATCATAATTGTAGCCTAAATTAAGTCTTGTAAAGATGTATATAATATTACAATGATGGAAAAAAATGATTAAGGAAAATATTTCCTTCATGGTATCAAGAGCCAAAAATTAACCCTAGCCCTAAAATACCCTAAAGCAATTGGCCGCCACCCCCCACCCGTCGAAACCCTAGTTCCGGCAGCCCCAAATATTTTTTTTCTCTTTCTTCCTTCAATTTTCTCCTATTTTCTTGTTTCTCTTGGGTAACAATGGCCGACCAAAACAAATTTTATCCCGCTCTTACCGTAAATAACGTCAAGAACTTTATTCCATTCTTGAGACAGAAAAAAAGTAATATTCATTTGGGCGGAGTTATTTAAAATTCATTGCCACGCATACCAAGTCATTGACCATATTCTTCCTCCAAAGCCTCAATCAGGTGTCATGGAAATCGACAAGTCCACCACCATTAATATGGCTCTATGGTCTCGCTTGGATGCTATTATCCTTCAATGGATTTACGGCACCATATCGAACGACCTTTTGCACACCATATTGGAACCAGATTCGACGGCGTAACAAACATGTGAGCGTTTGCAAAATATTTTTCAAGATAACAAGATTTCTCATGTGGTTTATCTAGAAAATCAATTCACCAATGTCAAATTGGATGATTTTTCAAACATCTCCGCATATTGTCAAGAGTTAAAAATGCATGCCGATCAACTATCCAATGTTGGTGCACCAGTGATGAATCAAAGGTTAGTTCTCCAATTAATTGCGATTTTGAATGAACAATATGATGGAGTTGCTACATTCATTCAACAAAGTAATCCGTTATCACCATTTTATGAGGCTCGTTCGAGGTTGATTCTTGAAGAAACCCGGAAACTAAAATAGGCGGCAAACAATGCCGGCACCGCCCTCCTTCCAATAATGCGCCTACAGATGATTTTGGACCTCAAAATTCTGGTTTGGGCAATGGCTCAAATGGCAACAACAATGGACCAAAACGGGGTCAAAATCACAACAATAACAAATAAAAAATAATGGTGGAAGTGGGAGGGGCCGTGGCAGTGAAAACCACTCCAGCGGAGGCAACAACCGCGGACAGTAGGGGCAGAACCGACCCTTCTAGCAGCCCCAACAATACAACGGCAGTGGGTAGTGGGGGCAGTTCCCGCCGTGGGGCTGGACCCTGCAATAGTGGGCCCCTCTATGCCTGTACTTCACAACCCAGTAGGCTAGGACAACCACACCAACCCGACAACCCGGGGTCCTTGGCAACCGTCCACAACAAGAATTTTTAGCCCATGGACCATCTTCTTCGAGTTATGTTCCAACGGACATCAAGCAAGCCATGAACAATATGACTCTCAATGTTCCAAATGACACATGGTACATGGACACGGGGCAACCTCACACATGATGGCATCTCAAGGTACTCTATCATCTTATATTAATATGAGCAGTAATAAAAATATTGTGGTTGGCAGTGGACAAGAAATTCCAATTCGTGGTATTGGGCAATTAAACCTTCCCCCCTACCCGCCTTTACAGTTAAATAATGTCATACATGCACCCAAACTTATTAAAAACTTGGTATTTGTGCGTCGGTTCACCACTGACAACAATGCTTCTGTTGAATTTGATCCTTTTGGGTTTTCTCTGAAGTACTTTCAGATGGGGATGCCACTAATGAGATGTACTAGCATTGAGGATTTGTATCCCATCACCACCAACAACAACAACCAAGCCACCTCTCCGACAACTTTTGCTTCTTTTTCTCCTATGTTATGGCATAATTGTTTGGGACACCCAGGAGCACCTATGATAAATTCTCTTAGAAAGAATAAATTTATTGCTTGTAAACAATCTTTGGGATCTCATGTTTGTCAGTCTTGCATTTTTGGAAAACATGTTAAATTATCTTTCTCTTTATCTACTTCAAACACTATTATGTCATTTGTTATCATGCACAGTGACTTATGGACATCCTCAGTTTTAAGTTCGGCAGGTCATAAGTATTACATGCTTATTTTGGATGATTACTCTACTTTTCTATGGACATTTTCCATTGGAAAAAGTCGCAGGTTCACACTGTTTTCATGCAATTTAGTACTTCATCCAAACCCAATTTGAGAAGTCTATTAAATGCTTTCAATGTGACAATGGGAGAGAATTTATAAATGACCAATTTAAGGAGTTTTGTCAATAAAATGGTATGTCATTTTGTCTCTCTTGTCCGCATACTTCTCCTCAAAATGGGAAAGCCGAACGAAAAATACGAACAATCAATAATTTAATCTGCACACTTCTTGCCCATTCGTCCATACCACCATCATTTTGGCATCATGCTCTTCAAATGGACACATATCTCTTAAACATTCTCCCTAGCAAGTCACTTTCAAACCTCTCACCCACACAACTTCTTTATCATTGTGTTCCTTCCTACACACATTTGAGGGTTTTCGGGTGTTTGTGTTATTCTCTTTTTCCTTCCACAACCATAAACAAACTTCAAGCCCGTTCCACTTCGTGTGTGTTTTTGGGATACGCACAAAATCATAGGGGCTATAAGTGTTATGTTATGTCTAGTGGAAAATTATCATCTCTCGTCACATTATTTTCGATGAGTCCAAATTCAAATTTGCCAACATACACATGTCTTCCCCGCCTTCATATGATTTTTTGGACGACGGGCTACATCTAATAATACAATATCATTTAAACAACCCATATCCACAAGCCCAAATGAGGGAGACCAACAGTCCATTTAGGCCTGAGCATCATTTTAATCTGATGTCGGTCCAACCATCCCGATTCCCTGAAATCTGAAAGTTGCCTTATCGGACCCGAATTGGAAGACTGTCATGTTAGATGAAATTGATGCTCTTATTAAACATAAGACGTGAGAGTTGGTTCCCCGTCCTTCTAATGTAAACATAATACGTTCTATGTGGATTTTTTGTCATAAAAAGAAATCTGATTGTTCATTTGAGAGGCACAAAGCCCGTCTTGTTAGTGATGGCAGGTCTCAGCAGGTTGGAGTGGATTGTGATGAAACTTTTAGCCCAGTGGTTAAACTGGCGACTATCCAGACAGTTCTCAGTCTGGCTCTATCAAAATCTTGGTAAATTCATCAGTTGGACGTAAAGAATGTGTTTCTACACGGTCACCTATAGGAAATAGTTTACATGCACCAGCTTTTGGGATTTCGAGATCCTATTCATCTTGATTATGTTTGCTTTTTGAAGAAATCTTTATATAGTCTCAAACAATCCCCCCGAGCATGGTATAACAAGTTTGCTAAATTTGTTTCCACACTAGGTTTTTCACATAACAAATCCGATCAGTCTTTATTTATTTATCAGCAAGGGAATGACATGGTATATCTTCTTCTCTATGTGGATGACATCATACTCACAACGTCATCTGTCTCTCTTCATCAGTCAATTATTTCCCTTCCTGCATCTGAATTTGCTATGAAGGATTTGGGTCCTTTGAACTATTTTTTGGGCATTGTTGTAACTCAACATGCAGGTGGTCTATTTCTTTGCCAACGAGGAGATAATTGACAAAGACGACATGTATTCATGTAAGTTGTCACCTACACCAGTGGATACTAAGGCTAATTTAAGTAACTCTTCAGGGTCTCCATACGGTGATCTGACACATTATCGCAGTTTAGCAGGGGCATTGCAGTATCTCACCTTTACGAGATCGGATATCTCATATGCTGTTTAACAGGTATGTTTACATATGCATGACCCGAAGGAGGAACATATGGGTGCTCTCAAATGAATTCTGTTGTATATTCAGGGTACTTTTGATTTTGGCTTACATCTGTACAAGTTAGCCATTTCCGATCTCACGCTGTATACCGATGCTGATTGGGGTGGATGCCCGGATACCAGATGCTCCACCTCGGGTTATTGTGTATTTCTCGAAGACAATTTGATCTCGTAGTCGTTGAAGCGACAACCCACGCTATCTCGGTCTAGTGCTGAAGTAGAATATAAAGGGGTAGCAAATGTTGTCTCTGAATTATGTTGGCTCCGTAATCTGTCATTGGAGCTCCATTGTCCAATAAAAAAGGCAACTGTAGTTTATTATGATAATGTGAGTACGATATATTTGTCCGAAAATCCCGTACAACATCAACGCACCAAACATATAGAGATGGATATTTTATTTGTCCGTGAAAAGGTTGCATGTGGACAAGTCTGTGTTCTCCATGTCCCGTCCCACTATCAGATTGCCGCTATATTCACAAAAGGTCTTCCGCGGATACTCTTTGATGACTTCAGGGACAATCTCAGTGTACGAAAGCTTCCTGCTAAGACTGCGGGGGAATGATAGATTATGGATTATTTTCATAATCAAAATAAATATTTTATATTTAACGTGTAAATATTCTTAGTATATTCTACCATAATTATAGCCTAAATTAAGTCTTGTAAAGATATATATAATATTACAATGATGGAATAAAATGACTACGAAAAATATTTTCTTCATGTAAACTTGATCAAAAACTTATAAAGTGTAGGGATACTTCTAATTAGTATAAGATTTTTTGAAAAATCATGTAAACTTGATCAAAAACAGATAATATCACATAAGTAATTTTGAGTTCGCTTAGCCCAACATTAACTTATTAATTCAAGGGGACCAACGCACTAAACCTATTCCATCTAATCTTTCTTCCTTCATGCAGATAAGGACATTTAGAAAAGGTTAATATATATGTAGCCATACAAATTGGGGAGGACGAATAATATAGTGCGTCTAATCCATAAGATGATTACCTATACCATTCACTTATAACACTTTCATATATATAAAAATGAATTATTTTATTTTTAAAGGGTTCTCCTTTTTATCATGACTTTTCATTAATAAAGAGCATATTATATTACTCCTATTTGATATTCTATAGCAAAAAGAATGACATGATTCACAGTGGCTGACCTCTGCATGGACACTATATTGGGTGCTCTAGCACTCATTTTTCCAACTTAAACTCTAGATATTCATATAGGTAATCAGTGAAAAAATGGATCCATCTTCTTCTAATCTTTTTCTTTGGTAATCATAATATTAACTATAGTTATGCTCGTTAAAATTTTCAATATGCACATTATTATATTATGTGGTTCATAGAAACTTTACGAGGATGGAGCACCCACAACTTTAAATTTCTGGATTCCTCGTTGCTGATTCACAATATATATGAGAGTCAACTCTCAATTAATATTTACTGTAAATGTAGACTTCGATATGTTAATTGCTTACAAATATTTACATATTTATAAACTACATAAAAAGTATTTCAATTAATCACATTTTTTCTGTTAAAATGACTAAAATCTATTTAATAGTTTAAAGGAAAATATAGTTTTACGCCATAAATTATACTCCTATAATGCCAACTATTTGGAAAATAGAGAGTACTATTAGTTTCAAGAGCTTGCTGATAAACACAAGTTGGTAATGAACATTTAATTGCAAAAACTTTCAGTTTATGCAAAGTTATTTAGTTATTTTTCTTAATTAAGTTCCCTTTATTTTTTTAATCTTAATTATTCATAATAAATATAGATAATAGAAAAAAGATCCATAACCCTTCTTTTTTCTTTCTGATTGAAGATAAGGTGATTGAGACGCAACTTGCGATATTGTGATCATGAGTGAATGCAAGTACATGAAAAATACTGAAATATAAAGTTGTGAAGTGGAAATATATATTATCATTTGAATATATATATGTATGTGACCATAATTTCTGAATGAAAACATCAAATCAGACCGTTGAAGACGAGGATATAACAACATTATCAATGAAGGATCAGTACTACATGTGGGTGTTGTTTACACGAGGGTAATATTTAATAATTAATGATTGAAAGAGAAGAGACAAAAAACAAAAGGAAAAGATGGAGACTTGACATTATTTGTGACTAACAACTAAGCAAAAAGCACTACATAGAGCAGATTAACTTGTTACAAAACCAAACAACAGAAAATAAAATCAAGTTATATATGTGCTGATATTATAAGATGTTTGCACTATCGATATAATTGAATATGCAATAACATATTAGTTAATTACTAAGTAGTGTATATAATATCGATTAATGTTATGAAATTTACATACATTTATCTTGAAAAGTGATCTAATTCAGAAGCGAAATTACAATTTGAGTTTTTGGGCCTTTAAGATTTTGTGTTTTGGGTTCTGGATTTTAGAAAGAATTTAAGTTTTATACATCATATATCAATGTAAATTTATATTATCGGGTCACCAAAAAAATATTTATTGTGTAAGCTTTCTTAAAATGATATTTCAGATCTTGAAAATCAATTCTATTACAACAAGTAAAATGACTTGATGGTGTAAAAATTATTTGCATTAACAGTGTATATTACTTAAATTCTTATAGAAAAAACAGCTTACTGGATTCTGAATAAATTATTTATAAGTACATATTAATAGAGGATGTCCAGAATTTGAAACTAATTGATTTCAATCTCAAATTAATTTACAACAATAATTGAGTTCACAATCAAATATTTATATATTTTTAATACATTTACAACTATGAGCAAAAGCTAGTAAATTTCCGAAAATCCGTACCTAAAGCTTTGAGTTCTCCCTTGTATATTAAGTAGATCTTAAACATGAATACAGATCGAGTAAAATATTGAGATCTACCGAAGTTGTAAGAAAAATTATAGTTATGAGCTTGATCAACAACAATAATATACCCGGTGTAATTTCATAAGTGGGGTCCAGGAAAGATAGTATGTACGCAGACCTTATCTCTACCTTGAGAGTCAAAGAGGTTGTTTTCGATAGACCATCGGCTAAGAGTATCGCAATAAAACAATAACAATAAAGCAGTAGAACATTAACAAAGCAAATCAAATAAGAAAGAAACAATAACTATAATAAAATAATATGTAATGCATGAACGAGATATAGTAAATAATAACAGAAATCAAATAACAAGAAACTACAATAAAAGAACTACGCCTACTAGTATGGAACTCCCTACCCCTACTACTCTACTATCCTCCTCCTAGTATGGATCAAGCTATCATCTTGTTCCAATTATATAAATATTTTTGTATTATCAGCACATAATTTTTTTTATAAAAAAGAAGAACAAGAGGAGATAATTGCGTAAAACTTTGTGAAGTTAGCCGCAGAAGTGTAGTAGGTGTCAGTACGTAATCGATGCTTTGAAGTTTTGTACTGTTCCTTGACCTTCAAGTGAAGCAATTCTAATTAACACTGACAGCCACCAACTTCTCTTTTCCCTGTCTCCATTCTTTATTTTCTTTCTTTGGTTTTTCTCATTCGCTTGTTTATTTGCATCCAATTTTAGTATATATTCCATTGTATTGTACATGACTATTTTTAATTTTTATTATTGGTTCTCCACTTCTCCTAATCCATCGATCTTATTTGGATTTGAAACCTGTTATAAGTATATATTGTGTGCCAGAATATAATTGTACGTAAGCGAGATTATCCAGTAGAATTGAAGAATTAAGCTTGAATCATAGTTTGGAAACTTGGGTATTAATGACCAGGATCCTTATGAGATTACAAATTTACTATACGAGTATGATTTGGGAGAAGCAAGGGGTGCAACCGCGCAGGAGATTCATCTGAATTTCCTTCTCATGTAAATTAAATTGTATATACAATAGAACTTGAATCTCTTTAGCTTATTGATATGTTTATTTTTATATATGTATTTTGAATTCTTTTACTAAAAATTCTGATTCCGCCGCTATCAGGTAACTGATATTTGTGAAGTTATGATTAAATTCGATTTCTCAGGATATGAGTTGTATTCACACAAAATTGGACATACTTACCATTTTCATAAGGAAGTAGAAGGCGGTGAAAGAATCCCTCGTTCAGTCCAACAGATTAGGTTAGCAGCTTCATGATAATTCGAGCATTGAAATATAAGTAGGATTAATTCAGACTAATCGATTATTGTAATTACTTTGTTCCACAAAAGGTGCACCACTTAAAATTGTAATTGGATAATAACGATATAATTTAGTGGTAGAAGTGTGATTCGCTTTATTAATTATCCTTTAAATTTTAATAGTTAAGGGTCCTTCCATTGATTTGTACTTCCAAAAACTTCATTTTCCAAGAGATAGCTATTGAATTTTAACCATGCATATTGTAGCTCTAGAACATTGACATAGAAGTAAATTAATGCAAGAGGCTGCTAACTGCTCATTTGTACGGTTGTGGTCCTTGTGGAGTTGGAGAACATGTCTACGTAGCATAATTAAATGAGATTTTACCTATTCATACTCTACTAGTCTTATACTTCTATCTTTGACCTATTGATTTACAAGTAGGATAAGGTAGGTGTTGTGATTTAAAGCTTGAATATCTAATGAGTTGTGTTTCTTGTGACTTTTAGAGGGACATCACAATCATGGTGGAACCACCCTTATTGAGTTATAGTTACGAATTCGATAGTATTTCGTAGCTTATACTAAAAAAAATTATGTAATATATATAAACAATTTATTCAAAAATTAATAAAAAAGTTGAGTGGCTATTCAGCTCCTCTGCTTCCTTAAAGTCGAGTGACTTTTATATAAATTGAAATCTAAACGCTAGAATCCAAAATCTAAAAATCTCGAATTCACACTGGTGACAATCATATCTTCCCCATACCCTCTGCAACTATATACTATTAATTTCAATAGTTGGCGTAATAAGTATTGCTTTTCCCCTTTCATTTTCTTTTCAATAAAGTAAATTATATGCAGCCAAAATAGATATTAAAGAAGCACACCTAATCTTCTATCCATCTTTGAGAAAGAAGAAAAAGAATTTTAACTATAAATTTTACAAATCCTAAACAAAGACGTATTGCAGTTTTTAAGTTGCCAAAAATCTGGAATACTGGCTTAGTTGAGGAAGATACTTTTGCTCAAACGCATTAAATGCAACTATATAAGATAGATTGCAAATGGTAATACAAGTCCACTTAATTCATTAGCTATTGTTACATGAGTTTAATTTTTATATATTTAGTGTAATTAATTTTTACTTTATCATGTCACTTTTAGTACTTATTATAGCAGGTATAGGTAACCTATATATCTTATTCAAGATTATAATTTTTACCTAAAAATATTCTTTGAGTGATTTGGTAGTGTAATTTATTTTTACATTGATGACAAGGGCGGAGCTACAATTTTGTTTACGTGTTCAGCATAATCCATTAGCTTTGCTCAAATCATGTATTTGTGTTTAAAAAGTCAATTAATATGCTATTTTTAGATCAAAACAAATAAACTCAAAATCATTAATTCTGATTTTGTTTGAGTTCTATATAACTTAAACCCATAGTTCCATAGACCTACGTGGAAATCTTTTTATCTTATTGCCAATCAAGCACACAATTCTACGTATTAGTTAAGCATCCATGCATCCCATAGAAAAATACCAATTAATCAAAATCATCCACATAATCACTTTTAGATTTCTAGTCAATTGTCCTCACCTCTGTCACATAGCCTCTCCCAACTATCTGCCAAAATTACCTTTGTTTCACTTTCTTAAGTTACGTTAAGTATAAATTATTCCATGTATTAACATTTTAGCTAGCAATTCTACGACAATATCACTATGCGCTTATAACAGTGAAAATTTACAAAGGAATTGTGCTTGAGTCGATATGCATCCAACAAGGTAATTATAAGTGGTACAATGACCTTTTATCACGATCTACTAAGATTAAGTCATTTCTCGCTTCAATTCTTTAAAAAGAAAGACATTGATATAACATAAAGTTAATTAATGTAAAAAGGAGATATTTTTATGATAAGTATAATATTATGTAACGTATGGAATCATGTTGATGATCACTTGATTGCCGTCAACTTAATTAAGGAAAAGATACTTCTTCTTTTCCGTCAAAGAATTAAAAAGATACTTCTGTAATATTATGTCATGCTGTGTCACTTTCGAGTCACATTCATTTTTAAATTGATAGTTCAAGAAAGTAACAAAAACAGTGTATGAAAATTTAATTCTATCCAAATATATTTACCTAGGTATAACGAAGTTAAATAATACTCTTTTGTTTCTTTCCTTTTGTCCTCTTATATTTTCCTTTTAAGCTTCTTTATCATTTGATTGTACTAGACGAATCTCAAAGCTTCACTAAAGCTCGACACATAGGCCTGTCGACAAAAATAATAATTTACTCATCGATGGATGCAGACAAAGAGGTACCTCGGCAGAAATAAAGCACTAAGCTACTTGCACTAACCATTTTAATAAACTTCTCAATACTAAGCGCTATTAGGATAAAAATTCTAAATCCGTCACTAATATTATACCAGGGTGAACATAGATCTTAGTAATCATCACTTAGAATATACTCGATGTTAAACCTTTTTGGTGAGAATTTTTTGTCTACCAATTAGCCCTTAGATCTTAGGGCCCATCACTAGAATAGAAGGCCCTAACAACTTACAAGCTATCTTTCATTTAGAGAGACATCTCTTTAAAACAAAACTCTTAATCCTGCTTGTGCACGCAAATGAACATATCCACCATCAAAGAATGTGGGAATAGATGATTGAAATTCGTTTATCCCTACTAATCTTTACTGGGATTAGTAAAATAAAGTTTGACCCTTCTTACTTTTACTTTTTTATTAGTAAAAATAGAAGTTCACACCAGCCGGGGAGAATGTACAAATTGGTCTAGGGGTTCGGTATGATTTAACTTGTTTTTGCCTAAATCCTGCATTTTTCTTGAGATTATTTATATCGTATATATTAGTAATTTAAAATTCAATAATTCAAATAGTTAAAATCTTAAATTCCTAAACTTTAAATTTTAAATTCGTATATGTACTCAAGCACTCTATTTTATATATATGTATTCGTATATATAAAATACACATATATAAAGAAAGATTTGATAAAGAGCACATTAACTCTGTTGGATATAATTGCAGTACAGGAAGTAAATAAATATTACAAGTATTTGAAAGGATGAACAAACAACTAAAATTGAGAACTGGCGCAAGCTTGCTGAGTCTTGATAACCACAAATATGTTTCAGAAGGTTATATAGTGTTTAGGAGGAGGAGAGGTGTAAGTGCAAAATGTTTCAGAAGTTTAATGCTTAATGCCAAAACTGTTGGCTTTCTGTATCTCTAGGGACCAAAGATAATATCAGAAGTAGCCCAAAAATCCACGACCGGACCTGCGCGCGTGTGAGCTTAGTCTCGAACCCAAGCACACCTAGGTCCTCCCTCATTCAAACATATGGATTACCCCTTGGGGTCTCAAACCCTTATCCATTTTTTAGGCTTATAAAGAGAACAATTCTTCATTTTCTCACCGATGTGGTAGATTTGTCCCACACCATATTTTCATGTCTCAAACACATTACTTCATGGACCAATATCTCTTTCATTTTTTAACGAAATTTGACGATCCTTGGCCCTACAGTCATCTACTCACTTAGTAGATTATGCACGTATGAAGAAACAAAGCCTCCAACATGTGAAACACTAGTGTTTAAGTCATTAAACATGGGTGGATGCAACCTCCCCACCAAAAGCAGATTTCCAACAAACTCTTCTTAGTGAACCTATCTAAAGCCTCAATTCAAATTAATCGGGTCCAGTATTTGGATACCGGATGTCTAAAGAAAAAAAAAAGAAAAAGAGCTATATGCAATCTAACCTCCATATCCCTTTTGTCATCATCATGACTAATCTCAGATCAGTAAAGAAGAAGAAGAAACAACACAAAAATGTTGTCTTGATTGAATCGCATTCATCTCACAACACCTTAATTAGGTGCTCAACCTTATAATAAACTTTTTTTTCAGCAAGGAGTGGTTTCAGTAGTACTATCAAACAACTCAGTCTCAAGCTTGCTCCTACAAACAGGACAAACAGGATGTTTGGACAACCAAGTATCAGCACATTCAATATGGAAACCATGGTTACAACCTGATACAATTCTTGCCACTTGTTCTTTCTCAATTACATCCAAACAAACAGCACAATCATTTCCCAACACCAATTCTTGACCACTAACTTTAGGTAATTTATCCAATTGTGCTGAAGATAATCCCTTTTCTTTAACACCTTTTGTAGGTTCTTGATTATTCAATTGATGCCTTGTTGTTGTTGTTGTTGTTGTTGTGGCATAGCAAAGAAAACACATGTAAACAACAAAAACTATACTCATCCCAACACATGGAAGAAATAATGCAAGGAACACTGCAAAGAACATTGTTTGCTAGAGGGTATCTTTTTTGGTTAATTCTCAATTCTATCCCTGACTAGGTCTTTGATTTCAGAATATTTCTGAGGAGGGTATTTTTTTGGTTAATGTCAGCGCGACTCGAATGTATATTTAAGGGGGTTGTTCATAATAGTGGCAATATTGGGGGAGAGAAGAAGAGAAATGAAAAGAGTAGCAAAACATAATTGATGAGAAAAGTTAGTAGGGAAGATTAATGGTTTAAATACTCGGTGGTGTGTTAGGTGCATACAATTTTTTAGATCAATGAATTAAAGAGCTATCACTATCAATCTCCTTCTTATATTGTTAAGAGTCTCACATCGGATATGAAATGAGAATATGAATTTGGACAATTCTTACCCTATAAACTAGCTTTTGTTGTTGAGTTAGGCTCAAGATCCATTCATTACATATAATTTATATTGTTTTGAACTTATGTGTGTGTATGATTGGAATTGAAATGAAGTTTAGTACACACGTCGTTCAATTAATGTGATATAATTTGATTCACAAAGTTAATGAAATAAGAATCTAGATTTTTGAAATTTAAATGAAAATATAAAAAATAATTAGAAATGTAGCATTATTCTCCTAAGGGACTAACAAAAAAATAGTGTCACATAAACTAAAATGAAATGAGTGTTAATAGTTAGATTTGACAATGAATTTTGTAACGTTATCATACAAAGTGTTGATTTAAGAAATTATATCTATATTAGGAGTTTAGCTTTTAGAGTAACTTTTCATAAGTAATCTCCTGAGGTAAGGGTCTATCGAAAACAATTTTTCTATCGGTAAAGTAGGAATAAGGTCTGCGCATGCTCTATCCTTCCCATATCCACTTTGCGGGACTACACTGGTATGTTGTTATTTCATAAGCAATTTGCACCTAGATAAATTATATTGATAGTATAAAAATATTTAGTCTTGTTAATGTATAAAATTTAGCTTATTATAGTGAGTTTAAATGGTGTTTTATTGTCTTTTTCTTCACCCAATGTTGGATATCGTTTGACCTGATTAATTCAATTTTTTATTGAAAAATCTCATTTTGAAAGATAAAACGCTTCCTAAAGATGATTCCATTTCCAGGATTCAAATCCAAATTATCTAATTAAGGATGGAAATGATATATAGATTATCTTTTAATTAAACTCCAACCCGTCTTTGTCCAAGTGTAATCAGAAATGGAAATGACGTGTCCTCCGGGGCATAGTCCAGTGGCAAAGCCTGGGCGCTATAAGGCGTTCTGGCATGGGACAACGTGGGTTCGATTCCCCGCAAGCACGAAGAAACTCTGCATGTTGGGGAATTTGACCTTGTTTCATTGATCAGTTGTACGCTCCCAGAAAAACTGGCCACCGGAGCACATCCCGCGATTTATCTGGTAATAGTGTTGAAGGACCGGTGCTATTACCTCCAGGACGTCTGGATAATATCAGTGAAGTAATTAAGCGCAAGCCTGGAAACCTGGATTATCAAAACAAAAAAAAATAAATGGAAATGACGTATAATAAGAAGAGGAGTACCCGGCCGTTATTGCAGTGGGAAGGCAAAATGGGAAATCCATTTGCCGTGAAGAACAAAAATACTTTTACTTCTAGAAAACATTTTTTTTTTTTTGGTTTTGCTTTCAGTAAACGTCAAATGTGTCTAAACAAACCTAAAAAAATCTATCAAATTAAATTAAGTCTAATGAATCACGAAACTAAAGCAAACAAAAAATAAAATGTTTTTATTTTTTTTGTCAGCGTATTAATTGACGAAAATGTATGATATATATATGTTGATGTTATAAAAAAGAAATTTTCACTATCGATGTAATTTAAATTATTATAGGAGTCACTTATCATTTTTATAAAGTCTGTTAAAAATAATTAAATATTTAAAATGTGTTCTCTCTAACAGCTTAAGCTTTTAGATGAGATGATCGTACACTTCAACATGTTATCAAAGCAGACAAAGGTCATGGATCGAATGTCACCACTACTCATTATAAAAGAATTTCCACATGTTTGGCCTATGAAAAAAGATCAGACCCGCACATGAGAGGCGTGTTGAAATATAATTAAATATTAAAAGTGTCATCTCTCTAACAACTTAAGCGTTTAGATGGGATTGTCGCACACTTGTAACGAGTACTCATCTTATCCACGAGCAAGGATCTTAAGCGATACAAATTCATAATAATTGAAGCCCCAATATAAATATCGAACACCAGACGGAAAAAAAAAAAGAACCTTCAAAGAGCGAGCAATCAACCATAAGTCCCTGTGGATTCGACATTCGATTTCTAAAATTACTATATTACTTGTACGACCACGTATACTTGTGTGTGCGTTTGGAAGCAACATAGATGCGCTCCTGGGAAGGGAAGCCAGAATTTTTGATGTAGATCGATCAATCCCGCCCTGTTCAAGTGATCGCCCCGAGCCGAGCGAGATTGGAGACCACCTTAATGATTGTTCGTAATGGGCCTACCATAAAAATGGTAGGCAAAAGCGAAATATGCAATGGTAAAGCTTTGTATTAAAAATGGAGAAATGGAAATACATATACTAAAGGAGGAATTTTTCTCCTTTCTTTGCAAAACATCACATAAACAAAGGGTCGAAAATAGCCAAATAGACACTCATACTTGTATTAGTTTGACATCTAGACGACCCTCTAAATCTACAATTTTATTTAGATACATCAACTTAATACAAATACAAGTGTACGTCTATTTAGCTATTTGTCAATTTCTTCCGTTTTATTGGCATTAATTAATGTGAGAGAAATAAAGTGTAAATGGTAGTTATACAATTCCAAGAAAATAAGAAATAATAGTGAAGTAACTCACACTAACATAATCCACGAAATGCTTGTACGGAAAATGAGTGATTTATATATATATGGAGGTGGCCTGCCAGTAAAGACGGAGAAGATATCAACAATGAGAATGTGTAATACACTTCTTTTAATTTAATTGTTCAACTCTCTGTCTGATAAGTGATAAGAAAAGGTTAATGGTGACATATGTGATGTGAAAGAGAAGTTATAAAATTCACGTGTCACGAAGATCAAAGTTATTTTAAAAAACATTTACGTTAAATATACTGTAAGTATAAAAAAATATACCATCAGATTAGATTAAGGGGTTGTTTACAACTTGGACATGTTCCAGGAAAGGCTCCTGCTGCTCATATAACATTCACTGCCACTGATCTCTATCCGTCGTAGCATATAACTTGTCTTATATTCCAAATTGCACATCTCATGTTTACTATAAATATTTTTTAAGTGATCTGATGGTGTAATTTTTTTTTATATTAATGATGTATATAACTTAAACTCTTTCCAAATAACAATCTTCTATTTCAAAGGCTCGTTATGATAGAAGAACATAACAACAATAACAACTATAACTATGTACGACTCAATCTCAAACAAATTGGAATTAGCTATACGAATCTCTATTCTTTTTCATTCAAGTGGTCAACTCGTGTTATCATCCTACCAAACAAAAGTAAAAGTAAAGAATAAGTTAAATATATCTCTAACAAAACTAAATCTTATTCGTACGAGTAGATAAGAAAGCCAAACCATTTGTCCAATCATAGTCACCTAATATAAGGAGCATATCCATGATTCCACCCGCTGAAAGGCCTACACCTGTAAGTCATAAACCTGTTCTTTGTTGTAATTTGGCATTTGAATTTTCTCGAAATGTATTTAATTTCCCAAATATGTATATATTAGACGGATTGTACCTATCTATAATAATGTCCCTAAAATGACATGCAATGTTAGTTATGGACTTGGTCCATTCGTCTGGTCTGGACTTGAGTTGTAATAGGGAGACCAGAACGGGCTATTTAGATGGGGGCCAAGCTAATTGTTCCAGAATCCAGGCCAATGATGAAAAATGCAAACATGGGAACTAATCACTTTAAGGTTTGCAAAATAGAGGCAGGCAGAAATATATTATGTAAGTTGTTAAGTTAGGTCTTTGTACCAAGATGGAGCTCATCCATCTCTAAAATTTTGCTGCTCTTTTTGTGACGTTGAGACACCTTTTTTTTAGTCTAATGAATTCAATTTTCTCTAAATTCATCTGATATTCGATGCTTACTTGCCCGACGACTAACCCAAATTCATGTCTTGTATGGTCCATAAAAAGGAAGGAATTGCTCCTTACCCGAGATTTCTTCATCCCAGAACTCGAATTCAAGACATCAGGTTAAGAATAAAGGGATTTCATCCATCGTGCCGTAGACTTAAGATATGAAGTCTATAACTATCACGTTAAAAAATATATTAAAGTAACCAGCTTCTTTTGATGAGAATACTATATATGTATATTATAATGCACTCAAATGTTGACATGACACCTCTACATCCATCGGTCAACTCCTATTAACTTTCAAGAAATCGAACTTATTAGCTTTAAATTAAGCAATTTTGTGATTTATTTTCGGTGAAACTAACTTATGGAACTAATAGGCTTTTATCGGTGGGAATTGCACCTGATAGCCAATTTTCACACAACGGACTTCAGATATGGTAGGAATTGCACCCGGTAGTCAATTTTTCACCTGCATTTCGCACATAGCAAACTTCAAATTTACATGTCTAAAGTTTGAGAATACCAACCCGAACTTAAGATTATTTGCACAAGCAATATGACAAATTTCATACAAAAGTCTATTAATTTCAGGCCCAATTTTTTTAAATTTCAGTCCCACGTGTTTTAAGTGCTAGAAATATGTTTGAACTTGATTTTGAAACGACAAAAACTTACCAGAATTTAAAAACTTCGACTATGCCATAAATAGGATCTTAAAAACGGTTATCTTTGCACTTGAGCGCTTTTATTGTTAACCAGATAGCGTTATTTTCTTGAGAATTACACACTCCAAACTTCCCAACTATATAATACCAAAACACAAAGGACAATATTAATTAAGAAAGATGAGACAATTAAAGAAAAATGGAAGCTGGTATACAAACACAAATGGAAATAAAGGGAGATAAAATAGAGTTAGACACCAATGATAGATTAAAAAAATCAGAAATAGATCACTTAATATTCAAGACTAAACGAAATGTATTACTCTATAAATCACAAACTTTATAATTAAAAATATATGATATAAAAATTAGGTTGGCTGCTTAAATAATATAGTATATAGCATTTCCCGAGAAAGCCCTCTAACAATATGAGACTTTCCCGATGGAAAGATCGTATGCAACATAATTTCATTTTTTTTGGTAATTAACTTAGCTTTATTAATTGTCAAAAGTGAACAATACAGGACCACAACATGACTTTCTCCCAGTCTGTTTTCATATCTCAAAACCAAATTACTAGGGAAGGACAATTTCATTTTTTTGTATGGGGTTAAGTAAATTCTACATGATGGTCGTCACCGAAAAGTTGAATGAAATAATCTCACAAATTAGCTAGTTCAATGATTTTATATGCCTATATGTCACATAAAATGTCTCGTATTGATTTTTTTGTGATACTAAGTCAAACTCGAGTAATTTTTTATTACTAAAAATAGCTCACTTACCCTCGTAATACTAAGATAACGTTGAGTGTGTATTTCGTTACTAAAAAGGAATTAGTAACTTTGATTCAATAAAGTGTATATCGGCGATCATTTGCAAAATTAACCCAATATTGGAGATTGTTGATTGTACAAATAGAAAGTGTGTTTCAAGACCAAAGACCATAAAAGTGAAGGACGGAGTTTTTTTTTCTTCCAAACAAGTGATTCCTCAATTAGATGTCTAAATTGGGCATAACAGAACTGTAGATCACATTGTGTCAAGTAGGCCCATTTCTTAATGGGCCCTAAGTTTTTCACGAAGAATTAATATTTTTTCTTGTAGTTTTCTTGGATTTCATTTCAAGGTATACCTTACTCACGGCCACGGGCATAACTATACTCACAATAACTGTATATTAACTTAAGTATGTTAATATGCATATTGTTAAAGTTGGAGGAATATTTTAGTACTCCATCCTTATACAATGGATAATATAATATGATAATACTGGTAGCACATTTATATGAGATATTTGTCTTCTTTTCTTCCTTTCATTACAATTGACATATTCTCCTCTTTTCATGTAAACTAGATTCTTAGCACGTTTGTATCGAGTTTTATAAAATAAAATTAATATTATCAAAATAATATATTGTGTATATGATTATAAATAAACTATAAGTTACCTAGGATAATCAATATGGATCGTCGTATATTACTGTTGGAAATTAGCCTTTGGCGGGGAGATGCGTCCACCCATCTTTGATGAATTAAACACTAGTGTTTCGCATGTTGGAGACCTTGTCTCTTCGCACATGCATGATCTACGAAGTGAGTAGATGACCGTAGGGCCAAGAATCGTCTAATTTCGTTGAGAAATGAAAGAGATATTGGTCCACGAAGTAAGGTGTTTGAGACATGGAAATGTGGTGTGGGACAAATCTACCACATCGGTGGGAATAGGAAGAATTGCTCTCTATATAAGTCTCTAATGTGGTAAAGGGTTTGGATCCCCAAGGGGTATCCCATGTGTTTAAAGGAGGGAAGACCTAGATGTGCTTGGGTTCAAGGCTAAGCCCACACGCGCGCGCGCCGCCCGTCCCGTCCCGTCCGGTCCGGGGCCACGGGGTGGGGTCGTGGGCGTGGGTCGGGGCCTTTCGATATTATCTTTTTGGACCGAGAGAACTCGCCGGATGTACGCTTTGATCCTGAAGTTTCATATGTACGGTTTGGACCGAGAATTCTTTTATATGTACAGCTTTGGTCCCCGAAGTTTCAATATTTACGCTTTGGTCCCCGAATTTACTTCGGAGACTTTTTCTCGCCTACCGTTGGGACTATTTTTTGAGGAATTAATCAGTCATTACTTGGCTGATTAACTCCTCCATTAACAACCCATTACTTGGGCGGTTAGGCGACCTTTCAATGGCCATTAACGACCATTACTTGGGTTTGTTTTAATGCCCTCCTAAATGGCCATTAACACCATGTTTTGGCGATTGGACAGCCCTTCTCTATGCTATATATTGAGCTTCATTTGGCTCAATTCGGTGGCAGAAAATAGACGAAAAAACAGTGAGAAACGAGCGGCAAACGAGAGGCGAAAAAAAGCAAGGAACGAGCCGAAAAACACCACAAAATAGCACAAAACGATCGGTGAAATTCAGCGAAAATCGGTGCAATTTTTGACTGAAAAACAGTGACCAAACCTTCACGTATACACAAGATATACACTACAGAGATACACTATATACACAGAGACAAAAGAGAAGAGTATTGAGAAACTCTTCCTTCCTATTCCATATCTTCAGCAAGTCGAGTCATATTTGTTTTCTTCGCCAGGCTCAACCTATTGGCTTTGTAGTGTTGAGATTAAAGTGTTGTTTTATCTTGGGAGACTATTGTCCGCTAACGTAAAAGCATATATACGGGGCAATCTTGTCTTAAGGATAGAGGGCTATCCTCGACTCAACACACAACGTTGTAACCATCCAGATTTAGTTGTTTCTTGATTTCAGGTTATCAAGATTCAAGGCACAACAAACTTGCAGCAGGTTCTCAACATTGGCTTTGCAAGGTGATCAAGATTCAAGACACAACACACATGCGGCAGTTTTGAAGATTGACCATTTATTTCTCATTTCGAACATTTGTAATAGTTATTACTTCCCGTACTGCTCTATAAAGTACCATAGAACACCAACAATTACTCCTTCTTATTCTATATAATTTTTTTTACAACAACATATTAAATTATAATTATTTTATATAGACATAAAATGAACGTGCAACACACGTACGTTGAAACTAATTAAGAAAAAACTAGCAGAGATAAAGTTCATATATGTGCCTTAAATATAGTATTTCGATTGAAAAGAATGAAAAAAAAGTCTTTTCAAAAAGGGAAAACCCTAAGAAAGAGACTAATAAAGCGGGTGAGTATAATTTTTTTTATTTATTAGCCTTCAATATAGTGATTTATTGAAAAGATTGAAACAAGATTTAAACAAAGGAAAAAGAACTTCATACAAAAGTAGTAATACTTATATATGAGCTATATATGATTGTTAGTGATCACTGATCTAACCCTTATTCGGAGGCATACCTGGCTCACACTCTAGAGCATTATATATACTAGATGATGGTAAATCTGTGCAAGCACGAACCCAACACGGAAAATAAGTTAGTTTAGTAATAAAAATAATTATAATTTAAAAAGCATTTGTTATAGTCCTATAGAGTAAAAAGGAGAATAGGCCAATTAATTATAATGACAAAGATGTCCTCTATATATTAATTATGGACATGAAGCAGTCATGTCGATCCACTGATTGTATCGAAATGCATGACGATCAAATACATTAAAGGAGGTCTGCATCATTCTACGTTCGAGAAATATGTCAGTAACGACTTACGACCCCTCGAATCACGAAAAAAATTTAGTAGAGAAGAATACACATAATTTTACTCACAATACCTCATTGCGAATTGAGGAGCGCAACTACTCCCCCTCAATTACACACTGATTTAGTAATTACTTGGTCATATAAATATACCAAAATCATCTAATTGCACTCAATTTCACTTAAATTCAATTTCAAGGTGGATTTTAAAAAAGTTGTTAGTATTGTACTCCTCCGTCCAAATTAGTTGTCATATTAAAAAAAATATTTTAAAACACTAGTCAATAATACAATGATATTTGGTGTACAAACATGTATGAATGACTTTAGCCTTGACACATCATGCTACGGCTCAAGTTCGGGATACCATAAGTTGGGAAGAGCCGAAATTGCTGATATGAATTTGAAACATGTTACTCCTTTTACAGTTTCGTCCATTTTCACCTTCTTCTGTCTTTTCCTGTGTTGTATCTATTGCCAAGGGGATGCTCTTGCTGAGATGCGGGATGCTCCTATAGATTTGGAGCTACAGGATACTCATGTACAGGAGAGGCATTGAGTTGACACAGATGCAATTATCGATACATTTTCCTTGATTATACTTTTTGAGGACAGTCATACATGTGAATGTACTATATGTTCTGACGAATATGTTAGCGGAGACTCCCTACGAGTTCTCCATTGTGGGCACATGTATCACTGTCATTTAGACATGTCCAAAGGTCGGGTCGGGTCGGGGCCGGGTTGGGTAGCTTCTTTTTTTTTTTTCTGTTTGTCCGATCCTGGCCCCATCCTTCTGGTGTTAATATTATTCGGTCTATGTGAATTTTTACTCATAAGGATAATTCTAACGGTTATTTTGCGAGGCATAAGGCTCGTCTTGTAGGTGATGGTAAGACTCAGTAGGTTGGCGTGAATTGTGGTGAGACGTTTAATCCGATTGTCAAACCGGCTACCATTCGCCCTGTTCTCAGTCTGACTCTTTCGAAAGCTTGGCCCATTCATCAGTTAGATGTGAAGAATGATTTCTTACATAGTGATCTTAAGGAGACCGTTTACATGCATCAGCCCTTGGGTTTTCGAGACCCCAAATATCCTCATCATGTCTGTTTGTTGAAGAAGTTCTTGTATGGGCTTAAGTAGGCCCACAAGCTTGGTATAAGAGATATGCAGACTATGTTTCATCTATTGGGTTTTCACACAGCATGTCGGATAATTCATTATTCATTTATCGTCGTGGTACTTCCCTGGCTTATATACTATTATATGTGGATGATATTATCTTGACTGCTTCTTCTGATGCTTTGCGAATGTCTATCATGACAATGCTCAGTTCTGAGTTTGCTATGAAAGATTTGGGGCATTTGAGTTACTTTTTGGGGATTGATGTCACTCGTCATATAGGTGGGTTATTCTTATCACAACGGAAGTATGCAGCTGAGATCATTGAGCGGGCTGATATGTCCTAGTGCAAGTCTACTTCCACTCCAGTTGATACTAAACCCAAGCTGGGTGCTGCGGCTGGCTCACCGTACGAGGATCCGACCCACTATCGCAGTCTTGTAGGGGCTCTTCGGTATCTTACTTTCACGAGACCATATATTACGTATGCCGCTCAGCATGTGTGTTTGTTTATGCATGATTCCAGGGTTGAGCAAATGAATGCGCTCAAACGTATTATTTGATACATCTAGGGAACACTTGACTATGATACATTTATATCTGTCGTCGACGTCTACACCTGTCTCGTATACAGATGTTGATTGGGGTGGCTATCCAGATACCAAACGCTCCACGTCCGGCTATTGTATGTTTCTTGGTAATAACTTGGTCTCATGGTCTGCAAAGCGTCAGTCTACATTATCACGCTCTAGTCCATTGGCCGAGTATCGAGTATCGAGGGGTAGCCAATGTGGTTTCTGAATCCTGTTGGTTACGTAATCTTCTTTTAGAACTTCATTTTCCTATTCAGAAAGCTACCTTGGTTTATTGTGATAATGTTAGTGTCGTCTACCTTTCTGGTAATCTGATTCAACACCAGCGCACTAAACACATCGAGATGGATATTCACTTTGTTTGCGAAAAGGTAGCTCGTGGACAAGTATGCGCCTGTCATGTCCCTTCCAGGTATCAAATTGCAGACATCTTTACTAAGGGTCTTCCCTCGGTCCTTTTTGAAGATTTTAGGGACAGTCTCAGTGTACGAAAACCGCCCGCTATGACTGTGAGGGTGTGAAAGATACTCGTGATATACACGGAATATACAACGTGTATATCACAGGCTGACTTAGTACAAAATGGGTTGTTAAACCCGTGATATACACGGTGTATACATGTCGTGTATATCACGGTTTAGTGGCTATTTTAGGTGATGTTTTGTTGTAATTAGAAATGTACACTTACCGTAATTGTATAATTATTGTACAAGTAGAATAAGCTTTTAGGAGTAGAATAGGAATAATATTTTTCTATTATGGAAAATTATAAATTGTATATATACTCTTTCATTAATGAAAATAATCAAGAGATTATTTCTTTCATACCACTTGTAAAATAACGGGGGTTGCAAAATTGTAATCATTAGGCAATAAGTTAATAACTCTACTACTCCCCCGGATAAAAAAGAGTGTCCACTTAACTTTTATTTTTTAGTTCAAAAAGAGTGTCTTCTTACCAAATCAAGAAAAAATTAACCTTATTTTTCCAGATTTTCCCTTATTAAATGTTAGATGACCATATCTCAATCCCTATTTAATTAAGAGCATTTTAGTCAAATTACCTATTTTTATCTAGAAGTTAGTATTTCCTTAATGAGTGTGGAAATGACTAAATGGACACTCATTTTTATCCCGAGGGAGTATAATTTTTTGTTTACACTTTATTAGATTTAACTACTTCCCTACCCCCCCCCCCCCCCAATGTAGGGGTAAGGTTTATATGTGTATATCTTATCCCCGCCAAACCTCACTTATGACATTTCACTTTATATGTTATTGTTGTTTGTTAGATTTAACTAAGAGACCTACAGTACTGAAGGTTTCTTCTTCTATTACGTACATCGTTTAATTTATTGTTACAATTAATCCTGAAATCTCTTTCAATTTTAGTTTGAAGTGACCAATTTCCCCCTTAATCAATAGCAAGTTATTCAAAGATCTAAATAAAGGTTCACCAAATTGAGTAATGTGTAATAGTTATGCATGTTCTATTCTAAGAAGCATATTAAATATATATTGCGTATTATAGAGTAATTAGCAATTATTAGTAAAGTTGTTTTTAGTAATTTATTTTTATTACTTGAAAAAAGTTATAATTAACTCAAAGGAAAAGTTAGTCAACTCACTTTAAGAAAAGTGTGATAAATCCAAAATATATAGCAAGTGATGACACATGAATTGCGACTCGGGAATAATATAAGTACAAAACTATCTTAGCTGCAAGTTGATTTTGCACGGAGTTTCCTACTAAGACTAACCCTACGAAAATGTGCATCACAATATTAAATGTAAAATATGCATCACAACATTAAATGTGCATGACGAAAATGTGCATCACAATATTAATTCAAAGGCAATAGTAGGTCCCATTGCTCTGATCAAATTGACTTTGCTCGGTCCTGTAAACTCATTTTTTACTCTTTCAGTTTATATATGTTTGCACAATATGTTAAAAGTATTATAACTGTCTTTCTTGAAAACTATATTTTCTAAATTATTTTGTTGGTATTTGATAAGGTAGGCAACTTGCATCTCATAAGGGTATGACCTAACGATTAATAAATTAGGTAAAAATATGTGCTCAAGAAGTAACAGATTATCAATGAAATAATTGAAGTGCTTACAAATTGGTCCGGATACCACAACTATTTAAAAAAAATTATGTAGGTGAATTATATTAATGGTACTCCGTTGTCCAATTATATGATACATTTTTCTTTTCAGTCTATCTCATAAAGAATATCACCTATTTTTATAATTCAAAATAATTTAATTGTTAAGAGTCTCACATCGGATATGGAATGAGAACATGAACTCCTTATATGGACTTGGAAATTCTCACCCTACAAGCTAGCTTTTGGGGTTGAGTTAGGCCCATGGATCTTAGGCCTAACTCAACCCCAAAAGTTAGCTTGTAGGGTGATGATTGTTCAAGTCCATATAAGGAGTCCATATTCTCATTTCATATCCAATGTGAGACTCTTAACATTAACTTAATTGAAAATTTTAATGTTCCCTTTAAATAAAATGATTTCCTATTTTGAAAAAAACTTCATGCCTAATCAATGGTATAAATTCTGAATAAGGGAGTGTAAGTTAGGAATAGGATAGGGGTGGCGTTCTCTGATAGTAGTGTTGAATATTGACAATATTTATTTATCTATGTTGGTTAAAAGTTAAAACAAGTGACAGGCATGGTGCAAATAGTCAAAATAATTATAAACAAATCAATTATGTAAGTCATGCATGTTCACCCATTTGGTCTAAAATATACACATCAACATCAATGTAAGTCTTAAGACTAAAATTTCACTAAAATATTACTATCATATACCCAAATATGAAATAGTTTATTTATAATTCCCTCAAAACCCCTTCTTCTCACTCTTTTCTTCATTCTTGAATCTTGATGACAAAGTCAATAATGATGTCCCCACCCTTTTTTATCTAGCCAACCATACCCAACCCCACTTCACCTATATATAAATGTGCATAGAAACAAATCTAGAGATAACAAAATAATCCTTCATAAAGACATAAGCTAGCTGAATTGGATCAACACTGGCTCTACAAAGTCATAATCATATCTTTCTGTTGCCTTCCACCAATTCATTCGTGAATAGAAATTCAAGAGCGTGAAGCGAGTACTTATGGAAAAAACATGCAAGTCATCAAAGAAGAAAACAATCTTCAAATTATTACCAAAAGCAGCAGCAGCAGCTGCATTTATACTACATAATGCACATGCACCTTTTAGTCCAAGCAGAGAAAAAAGATTAGCAGCAGAACATCAACACAAAAATCATCATCATAAAGGATTTGCAGGCCCAATCATACCAGTAATCCCAGCCCATCAATCGGGAAGAAAATCCGAGCCCAGTTCCCCGAAAATCTCATGCATCGGCCAAATCAAACACAACAAAAAGAAATTGAATCGCATCAGCAGTAGCAAAACAACGAGCAATAGTAATAATCAGCAAAAAAATGTTACGAAAAAATCGGTTTCTAATTTTGGAAATATGTTTGGTGGAAAATCGAAATTAATTTCGGGGAGGAAATCTGATGTTGCAGCTGAAAATATTATTTGTAAGCTTCCTGATAGAGCACCATGTTTGAGTCAAATGCAACGGTTTGCTAGTGGACGCGAACCGTTGACCAATTTTGACTGGAGGTCGATACAAATTACAACCGAAGATCATCATAAGTATTATACGGACGATGATAGAGGACACAGTGACGATGAAGATGAAGATGAAGATGAAGAAGAATATGATGAGGATGAAGAAGAAGAACTAAACGTTACTTTTTCTGCTCCAATATTAGAAGGCAGAGGAAGAACAAATATATATTTGGAGCCAAGGAAGGAAATTAATTTATGGAAAAGGAGAACCATGAATCAACCTATCCCACTTCAATTGAATAATTATTAGATAAGTGTTTTTTTTACCTTCTATTTCTTAAATTTTCTGAGTTCAGAGTTCTTGTTTCACTTCTGTTTAAAAATGTATGATATGTTGTAAATGAAAATTCATTCATTCATGACTAGAGTTAAAAGTGTATATAACTTAAACTTTTTCGAATATTCATGATTCTCAAATCTAATTCAATTTCTTGAAACTCGATCTATTATTCATCACTATTTTAGCTGTATAATCCATGCGTCTTTTCAATCCTTAAAATTTTTAGGGGTAATTCTCTTTCTTCGCTCGAGTCTATGACTAGGGTTCTTGGGTGAGTTCTTGATCTAACAAGGAGCAAAACTGCAAAAGTCGAGTCACGATATATCATACTTTTTACAAAGATTAGTATAAAATAAAGGCAAAATACATCACATCCACCCCAAACTTATCTCGAAAAGTCGAGTTCACACTCCAATTAAACGGGCGATCTATTACCCCTACTCTTATTTTCAGTGAAACTAATACCCCCTCTTTGCCTATGTGGCATGTGCGTGCAATCCACATTTTTTTAGCGCGTATAGAAGTACTTTTTACAAAAAAAATTAATAAAAAATGTTGAAAATAAATTTATATATATACGTGTTTGTCACGTTTTGGGATGTTAGAAGTTTTAATTATTTGCATAATAATCCCTTAGGTTCTAGAATTGCTAACAGACTCATTTAGTGAGTAAGTTGTGTTTATATTTCAGTAGCAAAAAGGTGATTGTACACTGTTGAATGAAAATATTTATTTTTTCTCTCTATCTCTCTTCCTTCATTCTTTAATTCTTCATTGTTGAGCTCATCGGAGCTCTTTATATTCTTAGGTATCAGAGCCGACGATACTCGACTTTGATTTTGCTGCAATGTCTAATAACTATTACTAAAATTCACCTCAAGTAACAGCTACCGTAGCCATACCTAGTGCCCATTCATATGATTCACCGTGTCCATTCAAAGCTCAAGGTAGTGTTGTTCTCAATTTCTACCTAGAGTCCTATGGGATCAAGCTCACTATTGATTCGTATGCTTATCACCAATCTCACCCTCATCAGTATTACACTTCAGATCTCAGTTCTAATTCTTATGGCTTTGAGTATTACTATCGTGATTCACAACCTTACTCTAACCAGGTGTCATATGCTTATCATTTTGATGGTAACTATCAGGGTTCTTATTTCGCATAGTTGGGTGATAGTTCGATAGTGTCAATGACAACCACTGTGACTGCTCCTACACATATAGATCAGCAGATAACATCAACAGGATTAAGGAAGAACCGGAAGAAGATGGAATATGTTAGTGCATGTCGTGGCCGTATTAGAAAATACATGAAACATTCTGGCGGTAGAGGAAACAAGATGCACCGTCATAGGACCCTCTTTGATAAATACCATCCCAAGTACTTTGAGAAAGTAGGTATGAGGTATTTTCACAAACACATGAACTTGTCTAAGCAAATAAGGATAGGAACGTCATCTCTTCAGAACAACATCACAGAGAAAGTAGGATTGGAAGAAGAATATGATGAAAAATAAGAAACACCTTGTTACAATTTGAACGATGAAGCACCATTAGAAGTTCAATTGAGGATGCTAAAGTTTTGAGAAACAATGGCTCCCAAGTGTTAGATAAAAATTCTCAACAGTACGAAACTATAGTAGATGAGCTTTAATCAGTAAAAGAGATGAGGAAAAAGAAGAAACACTACCACAATTGGAATTTGGAAAACTTTAAGAGGAGAAGTTAGAAGATAGCGAATATCAAATGCTTGATCAAATTCTTCTAAGGTATGGAATCAATGTGACTAATTTATGGGATGATAGTGAAGATGATGTTGATTTTGATGAATGCGGGCAGATGGGAATTGAAGATAAGAATGAAGTAAACTCAATAGAGGACCAAAGAGAAATGGAGATTCAAGGTGCAAATGTTGCTCTTCGTGTTCGACAAAATTCCTGAGAAGGATAACGCTAAATTGGCATATGAAAAGCAGTCAATGTTGGATGGAGAAGCACTAACTGAAATCCAAGTTGAAGATGTTATGGCTTCAAAAAACAATGGGGACCAGATGATCGATAAATTCCCTTATAAGGATGAAACTAATTTACCATTCTCCACGCTAATAATAGGTGCTTAAATGCCAGAGTTACAAATTACATCCCTCACATTTTTTAATTGCAATAAGGACCATGTGCTTCATAAATGTTACGGAGATAAAGTTAAATTTTCTACTACTATAAGGACATTGATTGATGGTGTTCTTACGAAATCTCAAAGCGAACTCAATTGAGAGAATCAGTTAACTGAACCCAAGTTATCAGAACTACGAAGTAAATTCCATAGTGTGATTGAGCAAGCCTTGCGAGAAGGATTAAGCGAAATTGAGCAGTTTTTGGTAATCGCTCACAAAAGCTTCAACGATAGCATGGTGAGTCTAAAAGAAGTTGTAGCTAGGGTCAAGCTCAACAGGAAGGAGACAAAGGAGAAATGTCATTTCACCCGTATATAGTCTTGAGCTGAGGGTCTCCCGGAAACAGTCGCTCTACCTACCAAGGTGGAGGTAAGGTCTGCGTACACTTTACCCTTCCTAAACTCCACGTTATGGGATTTCACTAGGTATGTTGTTGTTGCTCGTATGTACTGTGAAAGAATTAAATAAGTGTACAAAGGTGTCATAATTAGGAGTTTGTCATGGTTGTTATTAGTTAGGAGTTAGGAGTTTATTTATGTTGGTTGAAGTTAGTTAGGAGTTTGTTAGAGTTTGTTATGGTGGTTGTTAGTTTGTTAAAGGTAGTTAGAGAAGGTTAATTGATAGTGGGGTCATGTATATATATATAGTGAGGGGCCAATTATGTAAAAAGATAAGACACACATTATTTCTCAAATACACGATTTGCTCTGTTCTCTCTCTTTCTGTACATATTAATTCCATTTGCTTCTTCTTCTTCTTATCTTCGTCGATCTACAATATATGTTAGTGAGCTTCTTGTTCATCACACTATCTGTGAATAAACTTAACATGTACACAACATTTATGTCATCATTGAGCCTCTGTTGATTGATGAAGATTATTATGCTCGTTTTATAGACAACATTGGGATGCTTATCCATGTTTATTTCCATTGGAATCACATTGATGCCTGCAAGGGATATACAAGTGACAACCTTGACGAAGATGTTTCATTTGTGAGATTGTTTGCTAAGTGTGATACAACGACAAGGGTGAAACTCCAGCTAAAAGGGCATGATGATGAAGATACATATGTTTATGAAGAGTACTCTAATGCTCCTTCAAAAGATCAACGTCCTGTCACTATTGAACACATTGACATAGATTGTCACTTCATAAGAGAAAGAATCCAAGATGGTCTTATACACACAGCTTACTTGCCTTTTACTGAGCAGCCTGCAGATCTTCTTACCACGGCTCTCAACAACCATCAGTATGAGCACTTAATGTCCAAGCTAGGGATGAAGAATATCTTTATATCCCCTAGCTTGAAGGGGTGTGTGAAAGAATTAAATAAGTGTACAAAGGTGCCATAATTAGGAGTTTGTTATGGTTGTTATTAGTTAGGAGTTAGGAGTTTGTTTATGTTGGTTGAAGTTAGTTAGGAGTTTGTTAGAGTTTGTTATGGTGGTTGTTAGTTTGTTAAAGGTAGTTAGAGAAGGTTAATAATAGTGGGGTCATGTATATATATATATAGTGAGGGGCCAATTATGTAAAAAGATAAGACACACATTATTTCTCAAATACACGATTTGCTCTGTTCTCTCTCTTTCTGTACATATTACTTCCATCTGCTTCTTATTCTTCTTCTTATCTTTGTGGATCTGCAATATATGTTAGTGAGCTTCTTGTTCATCACATTATCTGTGAATAAACTTAACATGGTATCAGAGCGGGTCGATTGACGCGGATCGAAAGGAAACTTTAGCACATGCAGTGAAGTTTTGAAGGAGATGTGGTCAATCGGGATCTGAGAAACGCCACAATTCAAAGAATATGTTCGATTGGAGGTACAATTAGGGTTTCGAAGTAGTTGTGGTCAATTGGGATCTGAGAAACATCACAATTTGAAGAATATGTTCGATTGGAGGTGCAATTAGGGACATGCAATAAAGAATTCAAAGGAAATATGCTCAATTAAAGTCTGAAGAACTACTCGTATGCAACAATGGAATTCAACAGACATGGGAACCAGTGGAGAAGATATGGTAAATACATCAGTGACAACAAACATCGATCACAATCATCCTCTTTACTTGTTTCCATCAGATGCACCAGGTTCATTATCTGTTGGTATTGTGCTAACTGGGATGGACAATTACACCTTGTGGAGTAGAGCAATGAAGTTGGCATTGCTTGGCAAAAATAAGATAGGATTTATCGATGGAACCGTGAAAAGAGAATCATTTCATGGGGATTTTGCCAAACTATGGGATAGGTGTAATGCGATTGTAGTATCTTGATTGATGGGAAATGTGAGAAAAAAATTGCTCACTGGAATGTTGTTTAATTCTGACTCTCATATGATATGGGAAGATTTGAGAGACAGATTTGACAAAATCAACAGTTCAAGGACTTTCCAGTTGCATAAAGAAATCTTTACGATGAGGCAGGGTACAATGTCAGTATCCATATACTACTCCAAGCTCAAGGATCTCTAGGATGAATATGATTCAATCATGCCACCACCTAATTATTGTCCTAAGTCGAAAGATTTTATAGATCATTTGCAGTATCAAAGGATGCTTCAATTTCTGATGGGACTAAATGATAGTTATAGTCAAGTTAGAAGTCATGTGATCATGATGCAACATATACCAAATTTGAATCAAGTATATGCAATGGTTAACCAAGAGGAAAGCCAAATAATAGTTGCAGGATCAACTAGAATGATGCAAGATACAATGGAGTCAGTGGTCATGTTCACAACTAGAAATGGCAGTGGAAATACAAAGCAAAGGAAGCCATACAATTCCAATGTAGTATGTGATTTCTGTCATGGTAGAGGACACTTGAAAATGGATTGTTTTAAGTTGATGAAATGTGAATTTTGTCATAAGATTGGTCACCTGCAAAATGATTGTTACAAACTAAATGGATATCCAGAAAACTTCAAAGGAAAGACAAAGAGGGCAAATGTGGTGACAGGAGGAAATTCAGCATTTAAAGACATTGGACAAGGAGGACAAGGAGATACTGTACAATATTATCAACACAATGCAAGACAGGTTCAAAATTTGCAACTTGAGAGATTTTCTTCACATGGAATCCCACAAGTGCCACAATTCACGTCAACCTGTCATAATCATCAAGGAAATCACATGGCAATTAATAAATTCACACCTAGTCAACACACAACTACTCAACATGATTAATAACAGGACTGAAGCTGGAGGGCCTAATGCTAGTGCAAATATGGCATGTAAATTTAATGTTGATGAAGTAATGTTAAAATGGATTGTAGACTCAGGTGCAACTAATCACATGATTAGTAATCAGGGATACTTACACAATAGAAATCTGGTAGAAAATGCAGGTAAAGTGAAATTGCCTACAAGGGATTCAACTAGAATCACACATGTTGGTGATTGTAACTTAGGAGGAGGTGATGTTCTTAAAAATATTTTATGTGTGCCAACTTTCAAATTTAACCTCATGTCTGTTTAAGGTGACAAAAGAACTGAATTGTAGTGTTCCCTTCTTTCCATATTATTGTGTATTTCAGGATCTCTCATCTAGGAAGGTGAGGGGGGATTGATAATGATGAAGAAAGATTGTATGTACTGTGTTTGGATACACAAAATAAGAAAGGAAAGCTGAATAAATGTTTTGTAGTATCTCAACAGGTCGATGCAATTGTTTGGCACCAGAGACTATGTCATGTACTCATGACTGTCATGAAGAAAATTTCAGGTTTCAGGAATGAATATTCTTTTACTTTGAATAATTGTGAGGTGTGTCCTTTGGCTAGACAAAATAGAGTTCCTTTTCCCGTTAGTACTAGTAGAACATCAGGACCCTTTCAGATGCTACATATGGATGTATGGGGACCCTATAAAGTTGAAACATATAATGGAATGAGATACTTTCTGACTATTATGGATGATTATTCTATATGGACTTGGATTTTCTTAATGAGACTCAAAACAGATGTGATTACATTACTCAATTTTTTTTGTTGAAGTCCATACTCAGTTTGACATGAAAATAAAAACAGTAAGGTCTGATAATAGACTGAGTTTTTTAATCATAATTGTAAAGACTTGTTTCAACAACATGGTGTGATACATGAAAGCTCATGTCCAAACACACCACAATATAATGGGGTAGTGGAAATAAAACATAGACATCTACTAGAGACTGCTAGAGCTATAAAAATACAAGATAATATGCCAGACAGATTTTGGGGTTACTATGTGGAGGGGGCAATGTATATTCTAAACAGAATACCATCTACTGTCATAAAGAATAAGTCACCTTATGAAATGTTGTTTAACAAATATCCATCACTCTCATATTTAATGGTGATATGATGTTTGTGCTTTGTAACTGTTTTGCCTAGACATGACAAATTCAGTCCTAGAGCTGTGAAGGTTGTTCTTCTAGGATATGGAAATGCACAGAAAGGATACAAGCTGTATGAAATGGAAAACAAAATGATTTTCATGAGCAGAGATGTGGTTTTCATGGAAACAATCTTTCCATTCAAAAATGATGCAGAAGACATGGGTGTTTTCATTCAATCACATGAACATTTTTGCTATGATGATCTGGTTCATCCATAGAATGTTGAAGTCACACACAATTGCTCAAACAATCAAAACAATGATCCGGAAACTGGTGGTGAACATACATATGGTGATGAGCATAATGATGTTTCAAGATGCCAAGATAAATCAGTACACATGTCTGACACTAGGAGGTCTACAAGAGCTAGTAGACCTCCCATTTGGCATAAGGACTATATTACTAAGCAGGGTTCTACTAGTTGTTTGTATTTCATATCAAATGGAGTAGATTACACAGGATTATCATCCAGGTATCAAGATTTTGTGGCACAGATCTCTGTGGATGTTGAGCCACATAACTATTTAGAAACAGCCAAGGACAAAAGGTGGGTTGATGCAATGAAGGCTGAGATTCAAGCATTGGAGGAGAACAATACATGAGAGCTTGTACAACTTCCAAAAGGTAAAAAGGCCATTGGATGTAGGTGGGTGTATAAAATCAAGTATAAAGCAACATGTGAAGTTGAAAGATTCAAGGCCAGGTTGGTGGCAAAAGGATACAACCAAAAGGAGGGCCTAGACTATCATGAGACTTTTTCACCTGTGGTTAAAATGACTATTGTAAGAGCTGTGGTATCTGTTGCAGTTGCTAGGCACTGGGTCATTCATCAAATGGATGTCTATAATGCATTTCTACAAGGATATTTATATGAAGAGGTTTTATGCAAATGCCAAAAGGGTTTAATACCACAGGAGGTCAGAATCAAGTATGCAGACTGCTCAAATCATTGTATGATCTGAAACAAGCATCTAGACAGTGGAATATTAAACTGAATTCAGCTTTAATTTCCTCTGGTTTTCATCAAAGTCACAGGGATTATTCATTATTTACCATGCAGCAAGCTGACAAGATTGTAGTGGTACTGGCATATGTTGATGATTTGTTAATCACTGGTAATGATCCATCACTCATTCAGGCTACTAAGTAGTCACTACAAGCTGCTTTCAAAATCAAGGATTTGGGTGAGCTCAAATATTTCCTTGGTATAGAGTTTGCAAAAAGCTCTTAGGGCATCCTTATGCATCAGAGGAAGTATGCTCTGGAGCTTATTTCTGATTCAGGCTTAGCAGGTGCTAAGCCTGGTGCATTCACCTGTGGAAATGCATCAGAGACTTACTACTGTGGAGTTTGATGATTATGTTGCATCTCAGTCTACACCACATGCTACTGCATTCAAGTCTTCCTCTTCACAGGATCTACCATTACCATATCCTAGCATGTATAGGAGACTCATTGGAAGGTTGTTATACCTTACCAATACTAGACCAGACATTGCTTTTGCTATACAACATCTAAGCCAGTTTATGCAGGCCCCCAAGAGTTCCCACTTGGAGGCTGGAATGAGACTTGGGAGGTACATTAAGCATGCTCCAGGATCAGACATTCTACTCAATAGCTCCAGTACTCCACAATTACATTTCTTTCTGACACGGAAGGTGACGTGGAGTTAGTGTATTTCACTGCTCAATCTATTCCTGGGTTTGGGTCAGGGAGGTGTTACTTCCACTGAAAATAAGAGCACGGTTAATAGGTTGTCTGACTAGTTGAAATGTGAATTTAACTTTTCCGAAAAAGTTCGGGATGGATTTAATGTATTTTGCCTAAAATAAAAGAAGAGGTTTGTAAATAAAGTACATGACATATTTATAGGGTCATTTTTTTATTTAAATTGTGAGCGGACATAAGAGATTATTCTTAAGAAGAATCAAAGAATAAATAAATGAAGCTATTTTGTTTGATAACAGCCCCACACGTAAAATATGAATCATTCACCTAATAACATTTAATTTGTTTGGTACAAATTAATTATGCATGCAGTTGTTGTGGGGTTTGGGGGAGGAGGCTGGGCAAACTAGCAGCCATGATTGAGCGTTTACCAATAAGATACCAAAATTTTCGTATTTTAAATTGTGTATAGCTCACTGTTTTCAAAGTAAAGAAGATTTTTTAAATCAGAGAAAATCCATATACAGTACTATACTATATAGTAATATAGTAAGTATGATTTTTGTCGTCAACCGTGTTAGTTTAATTAATCCACCGGCGTGATTATTGAGCTGAGTTTGATATAGAAATTAAACAAAACATCAATCACATGATGGTACAATTATAGTGTAATATATTCTTCTTTGAAAGTTCCTCGCAAGAATGAGTCCCTTATTCTATTGATGACACCTTCTCATAAATTATCGTTTTTATTCTTTTTTGGTTAAGCAGAAAGGATAAGGTAGAATAGAAACGACAATTTTGTCAAAATACTAGTGCAATTATGATGCCTTGTATTTTCCGCTGGTCTTTAATTTTTGCCCTTCAATATTGAATTTATGTCGTCCTCCGGGGCATAGTCCAGTGACAAAGTCTGGGCGCTATAAGACGCTCTGGCATGGGACAGTGTGGGTTCGATTCCCCGCAAGCACGAAGAAACTTTGCATGTTGGGGAATTTGACCTTGTCTCATTGATCAGTTGTACGCTCCCAAAAAAAAAATTGGCCACCGGAGCACATCCCGCGATTTACCTGGTAATAGTGTTGAAGGACCGGTCCTATTACCTCCAGGACGTCTGGGTAATACTAGTGAAGTAGTCAGGCGCAAGCCTGGAAACCTGGATTATCAAAAAAAAAAATTGAATTTATGTCTATAAAGGCATAAATTATTTACATAGCTTGTGAATATTATGATGCCTAAATTATATTCCTATATGCATAAGTTTAAGTTTAAAGAACAAGAATTAAAGACCAGCACAAAATAGGGAAAAAGTGCAAATGACCCAAAATTCTAAAGTTTGATTGGATAAAAATTTTAGAAAAACAATTTTCTTAAAATCAGGAACATGACTTCTCTAATGGGAATAGAAAAAATAAGTTTCATAAGTGACATCTCACGTTAATTGTTTCCTCACCGCTCCGTCCCTCACTCATAATGTTTGTCTATATTTTTATAGATACCGTTCAGGCAATATTCTTTGTTTACTATTAAATACCAAAAAACATGTAACATTCAATTTACGATTTAGCCCTTATTATGGGCCATTAGATGTTTGGACCCATGAGAGTAGAGTTTAGATTGGAAAGTTACACATTTTGCAATATTATGCATACATTTTGCTGGTTATTTTGTTATGAGCGGTTATTTATGTCAATTTTTCTTTTAGTGATTAACCCGTGTGATGTACCTGAAAATGACAATGTTAACAGCCTGCAAGATCAATGCGTGCTCTAACATTATAGAAAGCCCAACGCATAAAGTATTTGACGAAGAAAAGGTCATTAGCACAAATGTCCTTATTCTGGGTTGGTCTTTAATTTTTGCAGTTCTTATTTGATCGTATAATTTTTATCCTTCAACACTTTAACTTAACAACAAGTGGACAGAACTACCCCTCCATCTAACCTAACTTAGATTTCTTTTCCAATTCATCTTATTTTTCTACTTCATTCTTCCTCCTCATTTACATTTCAAACCTATGATTTTCAAATATCAATAATGGTGGATTTCAAATTTCACCATCAACTTCTCTCTAATAGCATCCTAATTATAGGAAACCAACGATAGTATTTCACAACAACTTTACACTATAAATAAACCCCATTTGGCCCCTAAAACTTCAAACTACAGCAATACCAATATATTTGTTATTCATCCTTTTCTTTCCTTTGATAAACCAATAGCTTAAAATGCCCAAGCACCATAGAAGATGTGACTTCAAAGACGGAGGCAATTGAAATTGACCAATTGGTCTTGCTTTAATAGAGTGAAACAAAAAAGAAGAATATTATTTCTGAAGAAGAAAAAGAGGAGAAGGACGATGATCAAGAATCCAAGATAACAAGATTCATTGTGCACGTTACAAACTCTTTCATTACCTCTTTGATGGCAATCAAAATGTAGCAGTCAAATCAAAGGGCTTCAAAGACCTACTGAGTAGATACTTCTACGGTACAGAACAAAATGCATATCAGCCAGAGAAACGCAATGTCATAACTTGATGATCATGTCCCAAAAACTAGTGGGCAACATTACCTCATACCTTCTTAATACACTTTTAAGTTGTGTAGTAGCAATTTCGCAAGGCAATGTTTCATACAAACTATGTCTATTCGAACAAAGTAAAGTAGAACATATGCCTTGTCCGACATAGTTCGAAATTAAGTTAACAAACATAAGTTGTGTACTAACTATTTTGTTAGGCAATATCTCATAGAAACTATGTCTATTCAGACAAAGTTACATAGAACATATGTCTTGTACGGCATAATTTTGTAGAAATTAAGTTAATAGAAATAAATTGTGTAGTAACTATTTTGCAAGACAAAGTTTCATAGAAATTATGTCTATTCGAGCAAAGTTACATAGAACATATGTCTTGTCCGGCATAGTTTTATAGAAATTAAGTTAACATGAATAAATTGTGTAGTAACTATTTCGCAAAACAATGTTTCATAGAAACTATGCCTATTCGGGCAAAGTTATATAGAACATATGCCTTGTCCGGCATAGTTTTATAGAACATATGTCTTGTCCGGCATAGTTTTATAGAAATTAAGTTAACATGAATAAATTGTGTAGTAACTATTTCGCAAGGCAAGATTTTAACTATGACTATTCGGGAAAAGTTACATGAAGCATATGCCTTGTCCGGCATAGTTCTGTAGAAATTAAATTAACATGCATAAGTTGTGCAACTATTTCACAAGGCAATGTTTCATAAAAACTATGTCTATTCGAACAAAGTTACATAGAACATATGTCTTGTCCGACATAGTTTTGTAGAAATTAAGTTAACATTAATAAATTGTGTAGTAACTATTTTGCAAGGCAATGTTTCATAAAAACTATGCCTATTCGGGCAAAGTTACATAGAACTTATGCCTTATCCGGCATAGTTCTGTATAATTTACATACAAGCATAAGTTGTGTAGCGTAATTTTGTCGCAAGGCAAAGTTTCATAGAAACTATGCATATTCGGATAAAGTAACGTAGAACATATGCCTTGTCCGACATAATTCTTTAGAAATTAAGTTAACATGCATAAGTTGTGTAGTAGCAATTTCGCAAGGCAATGTTTCATAGAAACTATACCTATTCGGGAAAAGCTACATAGAATCTATGCATTGTCCGGCATAGTTCTGTAGAAATTAAGTTAACATGCATAAGTCGTGTAGTAACTATTTTGCAAGGCAATATTTCATAAAAACTATGCCTATTCGCGGAAAGTTACATAGAATCTATGCCTTGTCCGGCATAGTTCTATATAAATTAAGTTAACAGGCATAAATTGTGTAGTAACTATTTTGCAAGACAAGATTTCATAGAAACTATGTCTATTCAGACAAAGTTACATAGAACATATGCCTTGTACGGCATAATTTTGTAGAAATTAAGTTAACAGGAATAAATTGTGTAGTAACTATTTTGCAAGGCAAGGTTTCATAGAAATTATGTCTATTCGGACAAAGTTACATAGAACATATGCCTTGTCCGGCATAGTTCTGTAAAAATTACGTTAACATGCATAAGGTGTGTAGTAACTATTTCACAAGACAAGGTTTCATAGAAAGTATGTCTATTCAGGCAAAGTTACATAGAACATATGCCTTGTCCGGCATAGTTCTGTAGAAATTACGCTAACATGCATAAGTTATGTAGTAACTATTTAGCAATGCAATGTTTCGTAGAAACTGTGCCTATTCGAGCAAAGTTACATAGAATGTATGTCTTGTCCGGCATAGTTCTGTAGAAATTAAGTTAACATGCATAAGTTGTGTGATGCTTATGTGTGATGTAACTATTTCGCAAGACAAAATTTTATAGAAACTATGAATATTCGGACAAAGTTACATAGTGTTGGAAATTTGCCTTTGGCGGGAGTTGCGACCGACCAACTTTAACGGCTTAAACACTAGTGTAACGTATGTTGGAGAATCCGGTTCTTCACACATGCATGATCTACTAAGTACGTAGATAACCGTAGGGCCAAGAATCGTCAAATTTCATTGAGAAATGAAAGAGATATTGGTTCACGAAGTAAGGTGTTTGAAGCATGGAAAGTGTGGTATTGTGTGTAATTCTCCCTCATCGGTAGAGGAAGAAAGAATTGTTGTGTATATAAGATTCGAAATTGGTTTGGGGTTTGGGACCCCAAGGGGTATCCCATGTGTTTAAAGGAGGGAGGACCTAGATGTGCTTCGGTTCGAGGAAAGACCACACGCGCGCGTCGCCGCCGGCCGTCCGTCCGGTCCGGTCCCGGTTCCGGTTCCGGTTCCGAGTTCCGGTTCTCGGGTTCACGGGTCACGGGTCACGGGTCGTGGGGTGTAGGTCTTCGATATTATCTTTTTGGGCCGAAAAAACTTTGCCGTGTACGCTTTGATCCCGAAGTTTCGGATATACGCTTTGGACCGAAATTCTTCCGTATGTGCGCTTTGGTCCCCGAAGTTTCAAGATGTACGAGTTTGGTCCCCGAAGTTTCCGAAAATCGAATTTCGACGGTCAAAAACAGAAATGCCAAGCACTCAATTCACCATTTATTTTGGCTGAATTACTCCTCCTATAATGGCCAAAACAGTTGGTCTTTCTTCCATTTATGTTGGTGACTTTACTACCTCCATAATGGCCATTATTTGGCTATTATGGAGGCGATTTTCAGCGATGAAACAGCCCCTCCCTCTCCTATATAAACACCCCATTACACCATTGTTGAGCACTAAGACATATGCACGAAAATACATAAACAGATGCTGAAAAACAGTGCACGAAAATACACAACCGAAATAGTTTTCTTCCTACAACTTCCAAGCATCATTTCGTTACTCAATATTCTTCACGGTAGCTCTTGAGTTTCCTTTGCTCAAGGGTTCCATTGCTGTTTTATCTTGGGAGACAAATTGTCCAAGACGTATAAAGGATACATACGGGGCAATATTGTCTTAAGGACAGAGTGCCACACTCGACTCAGCATAAACCAGTTTCCATTTTTCAGTCTTCAACAAAATCGTAATTTCAGTTTTGTTGTTATATTGTAATTTTCAGATTTCTAGTCGAAAATATTATTGAAATCTTTGTTTATCCTTTCGAATACTTGTAATAGTTAAATACTTCCCGTACTGCTTTATAAAGTACCATAGAGCAAATCTCCCAAGAACTTAAGACAATTGTTGTATTGTATTACTATTAGTGTTCGAAAGATGTCGGTCAAAAGTTGTGTGACCAAATCTGGATATGGCAATGGTTTTTTGGTAGAAGAGAGTGATGATGATGAACGTGTTCATGGTGTCACCGCTACCAAGATTGGTGGGAACAAGCGCTCTCGAGAGCCTGAGGATGTCAACTGGGACAAGAGGAGAAGAGTGAAGATGTTATTCTATCTTGTAGCAGAAGGCCTATATCTGTCCCAGACAAAGGATCCGAATAATGGTGAGAAGGAAATGGACACTCAGTCTGATGAAGTGACTGAAGTGAGCCAGAATCCGAAATTGGGATAAGTATTTTTCTCACTTGTCAAGAATAAGGATTAAATGATAAGTAGTTTTTCTTACTTGTCAAGAATAAAGATTAAATTATGTCTGATTAAAAATGGATTAAAGTAAGGAGGAATATGAAAATAATTTATATTCCTTATGCTTTAACAAATCAGAAGTTTAATCTCATCTTCTTTTCCGTTTAAAGATTGGATTTTGTAAACGACTTAAGAAGATCCGTTCTTTTAAGTGTAATTACTAAAGTGTGTAAAGTATGGTCGCACATACTATGGAGAAAGATCCACTAACTGTGCGAAAACTTTTACCACTCTTAAGTAAGCGCCAAGAATTATCTGGGCACCAATCATAACGGAAGAAGACTAAAAGCTAAAGACGTTGAGCCTGTCATACTATTTGACAGAAGATCCTTCATAGGATGATATTGGACACTCAGTCATACAAAGCCTCCGGGCGACTAGAGTGGGCCAAAATTCCTTTGATAGGATGATATTGGACACTCAGTCATACAAAGCCTCCGGGTGACTGGAGTGGGCCAAAATTCCTTTGATATGATGATATTGGACACTTAGTCATATAAAGCCTCCGGGCGACTGGAGTGGGGCCAAAATTCATTTCATAGGAAAAGTAATGGACACCTAGTAAGGTGGGCCAGAGTTTCCAGGTCCTGAATGATCTGAAGGCCTAAAGAAAGGCAGTAAAGAAATTGGACACTCAGTCTGCCAAAGCAACTGGAGTAGGCCAGAGTATCTAGATCACAAATGATCCGGTTACGCCCTAACCACGGGCAAGAGGTTGTTCATGTGAAGCAACGCCACCTCTAAAGTAGAAGGGGCTGGAGAGGTTGTCCTCAATAGGACTTCAAGGAATGAGATCACTCTAAAAGAGGTGATACATGTTCCTAACTTGGTTAAAGGACGTTGTTGGTCAAATCTGATTTGAGACTAGTCCAACAGGTCCGTAATAACTAAGAGTGGTACAATATGTCTATAGCCAAATGAATGATATATTGTAATCCGTGCATCTATGACATCATAGATTAAGACACGTTAAATAGCAAGTCATTCAAAATCTAACGATGTTGAGATTGTTGCCTACTCGTCGACATAAACCCTCAAAATGAATGTGAGGTAGACGAAGAGGCAAAATCACCTTTCCAAATTCCGTCAAGGGAATAGCGAAAGAAGCACCGCTCCTCTAGAACTTAGTCACACCTACTTGGGTGATTAGAAGTTTATACAAAATAGAGGGGGAGACAAGTACGTTGTGATCTTCATTGATGATGGTACAACGTATGGAATCCTTTGTTTATTGAAAAGCAAAGATGAAGTTGTTGAAGCATACAAAGCAGAAGTTGAAAATCAACTAAGCCTACGGATTGAGAAATTCGTAGTGATAGAGGGGGAGAATGTGAAGCATCGTTCATTAAACGAATGTTCATTTCTCACCTCAGTCTAACGGTGTTAGCCAAGCGCGAAGTTGTACGCCCAAATTATGAGGGGTAGCTTGGTAAAAGATGGGCTACCGAAACAGTCAAGTTCGACCTAAGATCGTAGATTGCATATCCACCGGATCCGCAAATAACGATAGTGTTGATCGCCTCTTGGCGTCAAAGAATGCTGAATTCTTTGGAGATAACTTTCCTTGGAAAAGGAAAAAAGGAGTAATTGCTCAAGGTTACCAAGAACCCGCGAGGGCCTGACTGTCCGGAACTAGACGTTCCGTATCTTCATGACTCGAAAGTTGCTGTCTATCCGGAACTTAATATTCCAGATCTGCAGAACTCAGGGATTCTAGATGTTGAACCAAGACGGAGCAAAGAGGGGACAAAGACTTGTTCCACTCCTTCTAGCTTGTATGGTTGAGAACGAACCATGGACAATTAACAAATAATTGTTATTTCCAAAAGCGCTACTTTGGAAAGAAGCTAAAGGGAGAAATAGATTCCATATATAGAACCATACGTGTGTAATAGTTAATCTTCCTCCGGGAAAAGAACCTTTGGGTTGTAAAAAGTTCTCCCCACAGTGAGTAGCTTCACATCCAGGGCCATTGTAATCTTACATGGCATGGGTGTTGAAACGACCTTCCAAACCGGAGAGTTGGAAGAAGAGGATCGAATGGTTTGTTGAACTGTTGGGCTTCTTCCGAACTTTCATTTTGGTCCCCGAAATGTTAACATTTTGGTCCCGAAAGTCTCGGATAAAACGAAACAATGAATCGATCACGAAACATTGACTCGAAGTTAGAAAGCCAACGGTTGGAAAACCAACGGTCTTAGAGTGAAAATCATATTGAAACAAAGTCTCGATATGAAAGATATGAGTATCACAGATGACATCTTAGGAATTGGATTTCTAAGACATCTAACGGATCGGTCGATAGTTGACGAGTCTCTCGTTGAAGCCACCAATGGATATGAATCATAGAACCGATTGGAATCATGGTGCACCCATAGACAAGGAGCGATATGCTCGGGTCACGTGTAGTTCAATGTATTGTACACACTACAACCGACCTCGGTATCGTCCAACAAACAGATCGGTTGAACTAAGGTTCACCGATGATCTTAATACATGATCAATAGAAGGCGTTAAGTCGGATATGACGATATCGAATTATTCGCTTATCTATGGATTATAGTATTCTGGATGTCCAAATGGTTTCCGAGAGAACACGGTGATGCAAACCGGACATCGGATCGAAGAACACCAAAGCCACAAGTAAATGTGTATGGTGGTTCTTGGAAAATCCTCTAAGCAAACTTGCATCGACCAATTCATGATGGTATCGAGTTTATCGCTTTATACAAAGCATGAAAGAAGTTGAGTAACTTCACGACTCATTAGAGGACGTCCCTTATTGGGAGAATCCCGTGCCTTCGACGGCTTCTACACCGTGGCTAGCCGGTCGGCTTTAGGAAGGACACGGATGACGGCGTCTGGACATATCCGTCGGGATCTGTCGGAGACATAAGACCGTATGGCGATTGATCATCACGGGTGTCACTTCCTTGTTTACAAACTAAGGGACTACCTAGAGATCAAGTGTTCTCGCTGTCTAGGGGAATGGGCTTAAAACCCAAAATATACGGACCAATACGGTGGAAACCCAACCTTACGAACTGGAGATCCCGGTAATTTGGTTCAATGGGAAAACTAAGTTGTAAAGGTTCGGTTGATCGCTTCGGTGGAAGCATGAGCACTTCGGATAGTGATTTCGAAAAGAAACACCAAATCCAAAGCCGTTCCCGCGATAGACGTTAAGTGCTATCTCATAGCGTGGGGTAAAGGTTAAGTTTTCAAAACCTGTAATGATCCTCAAAAATTGAGGTTAGGTCTTTGGGAAACTTTTAATGGTTCCTAACACTTGTGAAGTGGGGTATAGCAGATACCTTGTAGGAGACCACCTATTTAAGTGCGAGGACGGCCGCCTCAAATTGAACGCACTTAAGAATCCAAGACGTTGTCCATGGCCAAAACGGACAAAACATTACGAAGAAGAGAGTAAGGGAATTTGTTGTGTTGGTACCGTTGTCTTGGCTTACACTAAACACCGACGGTTCAAGACATCACGTTCACCGCGCGGTAAGTAAGTCCGATGGTATTCAACTATGGAAGGTTCAAAGCCGAGGCTACCTCTCCTTATGCAACATCGGTCCGCCGAAATATTGCTTTGGAAATGAAAAGACACCATGTGAGTGCGCCAAAATCTCTTTCAAGAGGGGATTGTTGGAAATTTGCCTTTGGCGGGAGTTGCGACCGACCAACTTTAACGGCTTAAACACTAGTGTAACGTATGTTGGAGAATCCGGTTCTTCACACATGCATGATCTACTAAGTACGTAGATAACCGTAGGGCCAAGAATCGTCAAATTTCATTGAGAAATGAAAGAGATATTGGTTCACGAAGTAAGGTGTTTGAAGCATGGAAAGTGTGGTATTGTGTGTAATTCTCCCTCATCGGTAGAGGAAGAAAGAATTGTTGTGTATATAAGATTCGAAATTGGTTTGGGGTTTGGGACCCCAAGGGGTATCCCATGTGTTTAAAGGAGGGAGGACCTAGATGTGCTTCGGTTCGAGGAAAGACCACACGCGCGCCGTCGCCGCCGCCCCCGTCCGGTCCGGTCCGGTTCGGTTCGGTTCCGAGTTCCGGTTCTCGGGTTCACGGGTCACGGTCACGGGTCACGGGTCGTGGGGTCGTAGGTCTTCGATATTATCTTTTTGGGCCGAAAACTTTGCCGAAGTACGGTTTGATCCCGAAGTTTCGGATATACGGTTTGGACCGAAATTCTTCCGGATGTGCGCTTTGGTCCCCGAAGTTTCAAGATGTACGCTTTGGTCCCCGAAGTTTCCGTAAAATCGAATTTCGACGGTCAAAAACAAAATGCCAAGCACTCAATTCACCCATTTATTTTGGTGAATTACTCCTCTATAATGGCCAAAACAGTTGGTCTTTCTTCCATTTATGTTGGTGACTTTACTACCTCCATAATGGCCATTATTTGGCTATTATGGAGGCGATTTTCAGCGATGCTGACCCCTCCCTCTCCTATATAAACACCCCATTACACCATTGTTGAGCACTAAGACATATGCACGAAAATACATAAACAGATCTTTGAAAAACGATGCACGAAAATACACAACCGAAATAGTTTTCTTCCTACAACTTCCAAGCATCATTTCGTTACTCAATATTCTTCACGGTAGCTCTTGAGTTTCCTTTGCTCAAGGGTTCCATTCTTCGTTTTATCTTGGGAGACAAATTGTCCGGGACGTATAAAGGATACATACGGGGCAATATTGTCTTAAGGACGAGTGCCACACTCGACTCAAAGATAAACCGCTTTCCATTTTTCGGTCTTCAACAAAATCGTAATTTCGGTTTGTTGTTATATTGTAATTTTCGATTTCTAGTCGAAAATATTATTGAAATCTTTGTTTATCCTTTCGAATACTTGTAATAGTTAAATACTTCCCGTACTGCTTTATAAAGTACCATAGAGCAAATCTCCCAAGACATAGAACCTATGCCTTGTCCGGCATAGTACTTTAGAAATTAAGATAACAGACATAAGTTGTGCAGTAACTATTTCGCAAGACAATGTTTTATAGAAACTATGCCTATTCAGACAAAGTTATATAAAACATATGCCTTGTCCGACATAGTTCTTTAGGAATTAAGTTAACATGCATAACTTGTGTAGTAACTATTTCGCAAGACAAAGTTTAATAGAAACTATGCCTATTCAGACAAAATTACATAGAACATATACTTTGTCCTGTATAGTTTTTTAGAAATTAAGTTAACGGAAATAAATTTTATAAGTGATGTAGTAAATATTTGGAAAGCTAAGGTTTCAATTTCAACTAAGAACCTCGAATGATTTGAATTTTGAGCATCACATCAGAGCTCCACAATGGAACGCCCGCTGGCTTAAATGTTACTCCAATCGTTTCAATCTATAACATTCTTAAATATTTTTGTAACCTTTGCATCCTTCACGGATTCTAATTTATTATATTATTCAAATTTTAAGTTATTCTTTAAACATTAATTGATAGTTTTGTTCCATTGTATGAGTGAATTTTCTCTCTGTCAATTATTTCTTTCCTTTTCTTCTTCCATTACTTAAGCACAATAGTTACAAAAATATAGCAGATGGAAACAACCTCTTTAATATGATGCTCATTGCTTAATTTTCTTCTTTTGGTGAAGGGTTAGAAAGTTTCAACTGTTGTGCAGCCATGGCTCTGGTAAGTTTCTTACGTCTCATTCCTTTTGATGTAAATAGATCTGGGTTTGATGAATTTATATTGAAAAATTTCATCTTTATTGTTGTTTCTTGAATCTGTTAGTATATATCGGCTTTTCTGGTTCTGTGTTTGAAGTATTACTGGAGTTTATTTTTTATATAAGTTCATCTGGGTAAGTGTGTATCTCTTTTAGAATTATTAAGTTTAATATGTCTAAAATCTAAGCAGAGGTTAATTATTTTTCTGTATGCCAATTGACTATTTGAATTTGTCTTCTCTGAAAGTTGTTTTGCATGTAGCTAAAGGTCAATTGGTACCATAAGAATGATTAAAAAAAGGATGAAGAGGATAAAGTTGCAGAGGAAGAGAAGAAAATGAAAGAAAAAGCTACGCAATTTGGTATGGGAGGATAGTTTCGTCACAAAAAATTCATTAAATGAGCAGGAGGGAAAAAATTAAAGACTATGTATAAGGGGGCAAAAATTAAAGACCAATCACTGAGAAGGAAATCCGCACAAAAAATCCTTGCAATTTGCAAGTTAGCTTTATTGGAAATGAGTTGGGCTTGCAAAAAAAAATTATCGGTGTCGGGGTTCGAACTCGAGACGAGGCCTGGGATCGTCCGACCCAACCCGACCCCGTCCTGCCCCGTCCCGATCTCGTCCCGCCCCGCCAGCCCCCCTCCCCCTTTGCAAAAATAACGGCCATTTTTGGCCCCCCACCCCATAAACCCCTTTAATATTTATTTTTAACTCCTAAGTTAATATATTTTCACTTTAACACTATTTCTCAACCATAAATATCTCATTTTCCTCTTCATTTTTCTCGCAAATCTTCATACAATCTCTGTAATCTCTCAATTTATCTCTCTACAATTCTACATTGCCTACTAAATATTATATTTTTTTTGCTCATTTATATCAAAGTTTAAAAAATTGAGAGTGAAGTTGGCAACAATTCTACATTGCCTATTTAATTTCATTTACTTTAATTATTTATTTGCATAATTATAATGGAACTCCTTGGACGTATGATTAAGGGTAAATGTAAGGGTGCTTCTCCTAGTAGGGGTAACAAGGATAAGGGTACTTCTTCTAGATCATATCCCTAGTCCCGATGATTTCATTGATTTGACTCATATAGATGAAACTGCTTTTTTTAATGATATATCATTAAATGATGAGGTAGATGAACTAGACTTTAATTTAGATGATAATCTAGATGACACACCCACTAGTGCACTTCAACCCCAGGCTCAAACTGAGTCTCAGCCTCAAACTGAAACTGGAATGCCTCATATTCCCCCTAGTATGAGTCTGTCACACCCCGACTTTTCTCAAGTCTTCCCTTAGGGCACGATGACACCTGGACGACCATTCATTTCCAGACGAACCATTTTCTTTCTATTCGTCCTAAATTATACATATGTCTAGGTGTAGAAATAATATAATCATGTACTTCTTTAATGAAAGCACGAGCCCATACTCGAGCATCCCCAATTTTCTAGACTCCATGGAAGTTCAAATACAGAATAAAAACATCCAAATCTCAAAAGAAAACAGTCTCATGTGGGGCATTCCCTGAGATAACGAAAACTTGGTTCTTCAAACCTACTTAATCTAGAACAACTTTCACCAAATCTGAAGTAGTGGATTGGTGGGACAATAAGGCTGCGAGACGATCGCTAGCCGTGTTGCGGAGCTTTTCCTCCATCGCGCTTTCCTGAAACAATGTTAAATAAAGGAGTCATCCTACCATCCGAGGTTGAGTGATAACCTCGCCCTACAATTCAAAGCAACCTCACAATATTTTAAGTACATTCATATTATGAACATAATAAGCATTTCATGAAAATAGGTTTCAACACTGTCGGTGTACAAGCCCATATATATTCACACACACAAAATCTCATCCCAACTCGTCCTAGGAATACTTAGTTAACCAGTACACCTACCTTATCTCATATCACATAATATAAATATTTTTTGTTGTGTGTGCAATCAGATCCAATGCATTTCAATTATAGCCCCGAAGGCAAGTGTGTTTGAATAGCCCCGAATGCAAATGTATTTGAATAGCCCCGAAGGCAAATGTATTTGAATAGTCCCAAAGGCAAGTATATTTGAATAGCCCCGTAGGTGATAGCAAAACTATTTACCTTACCAAGATTTCTATCATCTCGAATGTATGACTAAACTTACACACACACACACACACACACACACACACACACACACACACACACACACACACACACACACACACACATATATTGTCATATTTCAGAAGATTCAAATAATGTTCCTTTCTTTCAACTTTTCGCTGTTCCCACTTGTGAGGGTTATAACTCTCGAACCGTAACTTCAAATAAGGTGTTTCTTACGCCAAATCGAAGGTAACACGGGGATCTTATCACTATCCCAAGTTCCCTCTAGAAATACTTAGTGTAACTAGTACAAATTCACGCAAGAACAACCCTATGAAAACTGTCTCACCAGGATTTGTTTTGTAAAAAAACCACAATCTTAAAACAGTCGTAACTTTTTATCCATAAGTCGGATTAATCTCTATAAAGTCTCAAACTGTCTAGAACAGAGAAATATAGAACTCTTATTCAGCACAACTTTTCAGATTCCTCACTGAAACATTCAGTTCTGTTATTTTAACAACTCTCAAAAAACTATTTCGCCAGATTTTTTTGTAAAATAAGACACAATCTTAAAACAATCATAACATTTTATCCGTAAGTCGGATTAATATCGGTAAAGTATCAAACTGTCGAGAACAAAGAAATCTAAAACTTTTATTCAGCACAACTTTTCAGATTCCTCACCAATATGTACATTTATTCTGTTATACGTTTTGCCCTCCGGATTTCATTCGATCCGAGGCAGAAACTTTGAACTGCGATAACTCTCAAACCGTATGTCGGTTTTATCCCCGCTTGGGCTCAATCTGATCTTGAAGGAGATATGTACAACCTTGTAAAATTTCATCCAATTCTTACCAGCATAACTCAGCGAAACAGATGGTAAATTTCATGACCCAAACTAGTTATTAAATAACCTACTAACAATAATTTCATGATCATTCTTTCAACATCCGGATCATATTCTAATATGTGTTGTAACTTAAAAATAACTGATTTTACTAAGATTTATGAGTGAGAGAATTCACCTTTTGTTGCTTCGTACTGCAAATGAACTTTCAAACTCCAACTAATCCTTTTCCTTCTTGCTCTCTTGGTATTTTTCTGATTTTTGTTCTTTGTGCTAAGTGCTTTCTTTTGTGCCATGTAGAATATATAGTGAGTTTGTGTAACTTGTGGGAGGTGGAAGGAGAAGAGGTTGAGGGAGATTAAAGGGGAGGGGGACGTGCAAGTGAGGGAGAACAAGGGGGGAGGAATGTGCAGATCGTTTTTTTTTTTTTTAATTATTATTATTATTATTGTAACAACAAATTGAGACTTCACATTCTCCACTTCTTAAACAACATTCGTCCTCGAATGTGAATAAAATCGTAACATAAGCACATAGACACACAAACTGCACACATATGAAATACAACTTAACACATTTTATTACCTTACTCAAATAGGAATGAATATTTGACTTTCATCGCGTCTTCGGCTTCCCATGTGGCTTCTTTTGTGGAGTGATGTCTCCACAAGACCTTCACAGAAGCAATATCTTTATTCCTGAGGCGTTTAACCTGTCTATCTAGTATTTCTACCGAAATTTCCTTGTAATGAAGCTTTTCATTCAGGACTATCTCCTGGGGTCGGATGACGTGACCTGGATCGTGCAAGTATTTTCGTAACATTGACACATGGAACACCAGATGCACCGCTTCTAATTCTTGTGAAAGGGCTAGTTCGTAAGCTACATTCCCCACTCTTCATAAGACCTCATATGGTCCAATAAACCTTGGGCTCAACTTCCCTTTCTTGCCAAATCGCATCACTCCCTTTATTGGAGAGACTTTTAAAAACACTTTCTCCCCTTCTTAAAATTCGAGATCTCTCTTGCGATGGTCCGCATAAGATTTATGGCGGCTATAAGCTGTTTTGATTCGCTCCCGAATTATCTGCACTTTATCGTTTGCTTCTTGAATGGCTTCGGGTCCGAACAGTTGCGTCTTTCCCGCAGGAAGGTTTAAAAAAATAAGGGAGAAGATATATACAATTAATGTGACATAAATGAAACTAGGAAGCACTAAATAACAACTTGAAGGCAGTGAAATATTATTCAACAAAAAGAATGGGAAGGTTTATCAGTTGTTTTAAGATAAGGGTCAGAACCTAATTTATATGAAATATTTTTCTTTTTAGTCAGCCTAAAAAAATGACACATTTTCTTATTTGATAACAATTTAACTATAAACTTTACCTTTTATGTTTAACGATATGATCTATAACCACACAAATATTTTTCGCTTGTTATAGACCACAAGATTCAAAAAAAAATCTTTATTTCTTAAACTTCATGCCCAGTCAAACTACATCATACAAATTGAGACGGAGGGAGCTTTTTCGCGAGTTTCACACTCCAACTATCACCTGTTCATTTTCCCTGCCTAAAATATTTCCATTTATATATTAAAACACACTTCAACTATCAACTATTCCATTTTCCTTCCTCAATGACGGTAATAGTTCAGGTAGAAAGAATGTATAATTGATAGTTGAAGTGTGTTTTAATAAATAAATGTACTGTGTGACATTTCAAGTAGAAAAAGATAATAATTGACAGTTGGGACGTGAAACTGAGCAAAATCATGTGTTTTTATCATTAATTCCTGCTTTAAGCAAGGAATGCAGGACATGTCTTAGAACATCAGGAATCTTTCGTCATCTTTTCTTTTTTTTTTTCTCTCGAGAGTCTCCCTCCATCTTCCAAACCACAAAAAATGAGGAAATAATAGTTTTGTTCAAAGATTCAAAGAGAACATTTGCACTATTGTCTGTACAGACATCCCACTTTATTCACCGCCAACTCTTCAACAAAATCATCAACTTGTACTGTTATCACCCACCACTAAAGTACACTTTTTCTTCTTATTTAACTTTTGTAATTGTTCTTTCTGGAGAGTAGTGAAATCATCTACAACAAGCCAAGAATCACCTTCCCCTTTTTTCACTTTTTAAAGTTCTTGAAAACTAATGGAAAAACTTAAAAATTCCTTCAAATCTCTCTCTCCTGATCATCATCCTGAAGAAGAACATCAAAATCTCTTGAACCAAACTGAAAAATCCAATCTTTCCATGCATACATCCAAACCAAACAACTTTCTTGTGGAAAAAAATAACAAAGAAATTGAATTGTCTCGTTCTCCCAAACCCCATTTCAACAATAGTAATGAAGATTACAACTTTATGAATGAATCACCATGTTCACAAAATTCAGTAATATCAATGGCCAAGGAAGAAGAAGTTATACTCTGCAGTTCCGGTTCTTCGTTTAAGAAAACATCGAGTCTTTTAGTGAACAGGACAAAATCAAGACTAATGGACCCACCGGAACAAGATCAGAGGTCTCAAAATATTTCAATAAAATCCGGGGTATTGTTAAAAAATTGTAGTGAAATTGAAGAAGAAGAAGAAGAAGAAGAGGACCCTTTTTCAGATGAGGATTTACCTGAGGAATACAAGAAAGTTAAGTTCAGTACATTAACTGTTTTTCAGTGGGTGAGTTTGGTTGTAATTATTGCTGTTTTAGTGTGTACTGTTGTATTTAGAATATTGAGGGAAAAAAGGGCTTTTGGGCTTGAATTGTGGAAATGGGAAGTAATGATTTTGGTGTTGATATGTGGAAGATTGTTTTCTGGTTGGGGGATAAGGTTAGTGGTGTTCTTTATTGAGCTTAATTTTTTGTTGCGAAAACGCGTTTTGTATTTCGTGTATGGATTGAGGAAATCAGTACAGAATTGTATTTGGTTGAGTCTTGTTTTGATTGCTTGGCAGTCTATTTTCAACGAAAAGGTTGATAAAATGACTGGTCGAAAGGTTTTACCTTATGTATCGAAAATTTGGATTTGTCTTTTGGTTGGAACATATATATGGTTGCTTAAAACACTTCTTGTTAAGGTGCTAGCTATGTCATTTCATGTTAGTACGTTCTTTGATCGGATTCAAGAATCTTTGTTCAATCAGTATGTAATTGAGACGTTGTCTGGGCCCGCATTTGTTGAGATTGATGAGCCCGAGCACGAGGAGGAAGAGAAAATTATGGCAACACCACACAAGACTCCTATGTCTTCTACTCCGAGGAGTTCTGCATTTTCGAGGGTTATTTCTGAGAAGGAAAAAGAAGAGAAGGGCGGAATCACTATAGATCATTTAAATAGACTGAATCAGAAGAATATTTCTGCTTGGAATATGAAAAGGCTAATGAATATGGTTCGAAAGGGTGTGTTGTCAACTTTGGATGAGAAGCTACCGGAGTCAAATTATGAGGATGAATCTGCTGTGCAGATCACTAGTGAAAAACAGGCTAAAGCTGCAGCTAAGAAGATATTTAAAAATGTTGCTAAGCCTGGCTCCAAGTAAGTTGTCTCCATCAAAAGACACATTTAGTTTCCTTATCGTGATTTACCTGTCTCTTCGGACTGCTGATGTTAACAACAATTAGTTGCTGCCTTTAAATTCCTATGTTTTAATTGGATATCCGATTTCTTGCATTATGCTTTTGTGGTTGATTTTGAAACAGCATGGAGTGGATATGAGGGAGAGTTTTAGATTTAGTCCAGGTATTTCATTCCAATTTTTCTGTATCTGTTCAACCCCTACCGTTCAGGCGTTCATCAAAATTAAATCCTTATATATCTATGCTCATACTGAGGCGAGGGCCTATCGGAAACAGCCTCTCTACCCCACAAAGGTAGGGTTAAGGTCTGCGTACATCCTACCCTCCCAGACTCCACATGTGGGATTACGCAGGGTATGTTGTTGTATCTATTAACGTGTACCACTAGGTCTAGAATCTCAATTCAATCCCACCTCCATAATTAGAATGTGTCCCATATATTTTGTATATAGACTTATGGTAAGTAGATGATTCATTATTTTACTAGGATTCTACATTGTACACTATATATATTTGTATTAATGAGAAAGCCTTCCAAGGGAATTAATACTATTTTACATGGTATCAGAGCCAAAACCCTACTCTAAATCAATTTTTTTTCTTTCTCCTCTCTCGGCCAACAACCAGATTTTTTTTTTCCAACCTTCAATTTTTCTTCTCTTCCATTCAATCCCAATTTAATGGATATATTGGCTACTCCCACCTCTTCTGATGCTTCCGCTTCTAACCCAGTCGTCATCCAAACTCCTCCCACAACCCTCTCACCACCATCTTTCCATCCGGCTCTCGCCGTCACCCACATCAAAAACTTCATCCCGTTGATTCTTGATCAGGAAGATGGCCAATACTGATCATGGGTGGAACTGTTCCGAATTCATGCATGTGTATATTATGTGCTTGACCATATTGACGACTCTGTACCTCGTCCTCCTGATATGGATGACACAACATGACGTCGCCTTGATGTCGTGGTCAAACAATGGATATATGGCACTATATCCAAGGATTTACTCCTCACCATCATGAAAACGGGTGCATCCGCCCGTGACCTATGGACACGGCTGGAAGAAATATTTCAAGACAACAAGAACACTTGTGCGGTATACTTGGAAGAACAATTTAACACTACCCGTCTTGAAAATTTTTCTAATATGTCCGAATATTGCAAGCAGTTGAAATTGGTGGCAGACCAATTGTCCAACGTTGGTACGCCCATGTCCGAAACGAAGATGGTGTTGCAACTGATTGCAGGCCTCCCAAAAGGTGAATATGACACCCTAGCCACGATGATTTAGCAGGCTGACCCTCTTCGTAGTTTCAATAAAGTCCGCTCGCAATTACTATTGGAGGAAACCCGCCGTGCAAAGCAAGACGAGCACAACCAGAAGGCATTAGCGGTTGAAACGTCTGCACCGAATCACGCTGCCGCCGGCCAGCAGCCCTTGCCGGAGAACAGCCAGCCACGGCAGAACCGTGGCGGCAGGGGTAGCAGAGGGCGTGGCAGGGGGCGCGGCAGTGGGTGAGGCGGCAAGGGTCGCGGTAAAGGAAAGGGCCAGCAGCCGCAACAACCCAATCAGTTTCCTTCATGGACCGGCCGAACGCCCAGCACCCAGAACCCGCAGTGGGCCTCATTCCCATGTTACCCCTCAGCCCACTATCCGCTTCAGTCCGCTTCAGCAGCAAGGGGTACTGGGCCCAGCTACAGGCTCTCGACCAACCTAATATCCGCAGCACCAGGCCCACGTTGCACAAGCCCAGTTCCGCGCAAAGAACCCATAAATCGATGCCCACCGATTTGGGCCGGCATTCAAGACGACATGAATTTGCGGCGGCCGATGAAAATTGGTACATGAACTCCGGAGCCTCATCTCACTTCACCCTATCTGCAGGTAATCTTTCCAATTTGTTTCGTCTAAAGTCTCAATTTTTTTACAGTTGGAAACGGTCACCGCATTCCAATTCAGGGTTATGGTCACACCCACACTCCGACACCTCACCCACTCTTCTCCCTAAATAACGTCCTCTATGCACCAAACATCATCAAAAATTTAATCTCCATTAGGAAATTTACTCGTCATAACTCTGTGTCTGTTGATTTTGACCCATTTGGTTTTAATGTGAAGGATCTACGTACGGGGGCTCCTCTTACGAGATGCAATAGCACATGGGATCTATATCCGTTCACACCCTCATCGGCTGTCAGTTCTCATTCACACTCCGTCCTAGCTACTCTGTCTCCGTCAATTTGGCACAAAAGGCTTGGACACCCAGGAACTCCTGTTTTTAATTTCCTTAGAAGCAATAATTTTATTCATTGTAATGGGAAACTTGCCCAAAACTGCGAGTCCTGTCAATTAGGCAAACATGTTCGTCTTCCCTTTAATTCATCTGTTAGCATTACGTTTGCTCCGTTTGATATTGTTCACGCTGATTTGTGGACGTCCCCCATTACCAGCCCCTGGGTCATAAATATTATTTCGTCCTATTGGATGACTACTCTCACTTTATTTGGATTTACCCACTAAAATACAAATCCGAAGTCTTTGCCAAAATTTTAGAATTTTGCACACTTATCAAAACGCAATTTGAACGAGCCATAAAATCTTTCCAATGTGACAATGGCCGTGAGTTTAACAATTCAGTGTTTCAAAAAATTTGCAAAAATAATGGCATGATCTTTCATTTTTCGTGTCCTCACACGTCCCCTCAAAATGGTAAAGCGGAACGTATCATCCTTACAATAAATAACATGGTCCGCACTTTTCTGTTTCATGCCTCTCTCCCTCCCTCTTTTTGGGTCTATGCAGTCAAAATGGTAGAATACATCCTTAATATTTTACCCACTAGTACCCTGCATAACATGACTCCCACCGAAATCTTACACCGTCGGATTCCCTCTTATAATCACCTTCGGATATTCAGTTGCCTATACTATCCTAATCTCACTTCCACTGCCTCTCATAAATTAGCCCCCTGCACCACTCCGTGTGTCTTCTTAGGATTCCCTTCGAACCATAGAGGCTATCTTTGCTATAACTTGGCCACTCGTCAAATTCATGTATCTCGTCACGTCACCTTTGATGAGACCACATTCCCATTTTCGAATATCCAAAAGTTTCGAAAATCGGATTATATTTTTTTTGACTAGTCAGACATTTCTCCCGTCATTCTTAGGGAACTGTGTCAGCCAAACACCGCCACCCAGTCACCTGTGCCAAACACCGCCAGTCAGTCCTGGTCACTTACTGCCACACACCAGAACTACCCGTCGGCGTCACTGCCCAGTGTGCAGACTCCATCCAGTTCCACCAGTCCACCGATCGTCGTCCCTGCCCCTGTACCGTCGCTACAGTCTCCCTGTTCCGCCGACATCGGCTCATCCACCGTCAACTAGTCAACCAACCCCGTTATCGGAAACACTCCACCACCGACGTTGTACCCCACTATACCATCTACCACCAGTCCCGGTACACCGACACTGATCCCCAGACCCTACCCAGAACCTGCCACCACCATCGACCCAACCCATTCAATGCCTCACCTCTCACCCGTCATTAGTCCCACCCTACCAAGTTCAAAAGCCAAATCGACCCATCCCCTTACAAACCCAACACCCTCACACCACATGGAAACCTGTGCCCAACACGGAATTTTCAAACCCAAAGTCCAATTTAACCTGTCCGCCCACACAATTTCCCCTATTCCCAAAAGCCCAAAATTAGCCAAACTGGACCCAAATTGGAATGCGGTCATATGTGAGGAGTTTAATGCTTTGACGAAACAGCATACTTGGAACTTGGTTCCTCGACCAGAGGGGGTGAATGTGATGCGGTGCATGTGACTTTTTTGTCACAAGTACAGAGATAGTGGTGACTTAGAGAGATATAAGGCCAGAGTTGTGGCCAATGGCACTAACCAGCAGACATGTATTGATTGTGGTGAGACATTCAGTCCGGTGGTCAAACCGGCCACTATCCGCATAGTTCTGAGTATTGCTATGGGTAAAAATTGGTCCATTCATCAGTTTGATGTGAAAAACGCTTTTCTTCACGGGGATCTGAAAGAAACGGTTTATATGCATCAACCACCTGGATTTGTCCACCCCGCCGCCCCTCAATATGTATGCCGTCTTCGTAAGTCACTATATGGGTTGAAACAGGCATCCTCGAGCGTGGTATGCTCGCTTTGCACAGTACATTATGCGGATTGGGTTCATCTGTAGCAAGTGCGATAACTTTCTTTTTATTTTCCATCAAGGTAGTAGCATTGCTTATTTGTTGTTATATTTGGATGATATTGTGCTCACTGCCTCCTCTGATGTGTTAAAGAATGAGATTATTGCACTCCTTAAAATCGAATTTGCTATGACTGACTTGGGGAAGTTGAGCTATTTTTTGGGCATATCAGTAACTCGGTCTGCCGATTCTATGTTCCTGTGTCAGCGCAAGTATGCCGAGGAGATAGTATACAGGGCTAAAATGGCAAACTGCAAAATCATGTCCACTCCGGTTGATTCTAAATCAAAGCTTAGCGATGATGATGGTAACCAGTGTTCGATCCCACTCTTTACAGAAGTCTTGCAGGTGCACTACAGTATCTTACCTTCACCAGGCCTGACATCGCTTATGTTGTTCAGCAGGTATGTTTGTTTATGCATGCCCCCAGGGAGCCTCATTACACTGCCCTGAAACGCATCATTCGATATGTTAAGGGCACCCTTGATTATGGATTATATTTGTACCCCTCAACATCGATCAGATTGTTAGCCTACACGGATGTTGATTGGGCGGGCTGTCCGGACACACGACGCTCCACCTCAGGCTACTACGTATTTTTAAGGGATAATCTCATTTCATGGTCTGCCAAGAGGCAAGCCACATTATCCCGTTCGAGTGCAGAAGCAGAGTATAGGGGAGTTGCAAATATTGTTGCTGAGATCAGCTGGCTCCAAAACCTTCTTTTGGAGCTTCAATGTCCCTTGCGTAAGGCGTCTGTCGTCTATTGTGATAACATATCCGCTATTTATTTATCTCATAATCCGGTTCAACATCAGCGGACCAAGCATAATGAGATGGATATACACTTTGTTCGTGAGAAGGTTGTTCTCGGTCATGTTAAGGTGTTGCATGTGCCTTCCTCATATCAATACGCGGATATCTTCACAAAGGGTCTTCCTCGACAGCTGTTCCTCGACTTTAGATCCAGTCTCAGCGTCCGGCCTCCTTCCGCTTAGACTGAGGGGGTGTATTAACGTGTACAACTAGGTCTAGAATCCCAATTCAATCCCACCTCCATAATTAGAATATATCCCATATATTTTGTATATAGACTTATAGTACGTAGAAGATTCATTATTTTACTAGGATTCTACATTGTACACTATATATATTTGTATTAATGAGAAAGCCTCCCAAGGGAGATTAATACTATTCTACAGTATCTATGCTCATACTATTGGCTGAAACTTATCATGTTGTTAGCAAAAAACAGCAGGAATGCAGGATGATGCTAAGTGCCCATTTTGAAAACTGGACCAGTATTTATTGCCCACCATTCTTTTGTATTCATAGCTATTATACTGGTTCTCTGATCTCTAGTTTCCCAAGCTCATTGATTTACTTAATAATTAGTGATCTGTAACTGCCATCAGGTTCATCTATCTGGAGGACTTGATGCGTTTTATGAGAGAAGACGAGGCTTTGAAAACAATGCGCCTTATTGAAGCTGGAACTGAAATCAGCGGTATAAGTAAACAGGCTTTAAAAAATTGGGCGGTGAGTATATAAGGCCAATTTGCCTTTTATACCCTACATTCTGTTCTGATCTATTTGCTGATGTAGAATATGCAAGTTGTCCGTGAATTTTTAAGAAAGTCAACTTTTTTTCTTGGTTAGATCAGTAGATATTCAACTCAAAAGTGTAGATGGCAATTTTGGTATCCATTTCAAGTCAGCTACAATATGAAGATGTTTTTCCTTTCAAGAAAAGCATTGTTTTTTACGTTCAAATTTCGTTGGTGGAGATAGCTGAATATAACCCGATAAATGTAAAAGGGAAGCCCGGTGCATCAAGCTCCCTCTATGCGCGGGGTCCGTGGAATGGCCGATAAATGTAAACAAAAAGTAAATGAAAGACTTGGAAGTAACTAAAACCTAGACTTGAGGTGGAATTAGGCCATCTAGCAAAATTTTATTTTAAAATTTCCTAAATTAGCACAAGTATGATGGGATTATAGTGTTTTACTTTGTATTTTTTCTTCCAGGTGAATGCATTTAGGGAACAAAGGGCTCTTGCTTTATCTTTGAATGACACTAAGACCGCTGTAAACAAACTTCATCAAATGCTAACTGTCCTTGTGGCAATAATCATATTAATCATCTGGCTCCTTATATTCAGAGTTGCCACTACGCATTTCTTGATCTTTTTGAGTTCCCAGATTCTTCTGGTAGTATTCATCTTTGGAAACTCAGCCAAGACGACATTCGAGGCAATCATATTTTTGTTTGTGATGCACCCGTTCGATGTAGGTGATCGTGTTGAAGTTGATGGAGTTCAGGCAAGAAAATCTTCCGTTTCAAAGTGTTATGGTTGGCTGTGTTTGAAATTGTATACTAAAGCATTTATTTGATGCTTGTGTTTCAGATGGTAGTTGAAGAGATGAATATACTGACAACAGTTTTCCTAAGATATGATAACCAAAAGATCATATATCCAAATAGTGTCCTATCAACGAAGCCCGTAAGTAATTACTACCGCAGTCCACACATGGGAGATTCAGTTGATTTCTGCATTCATATCTCAACTCCCACTGAAAAGATTGCTACGATGAAAGAGAGAATAACAAGGTATATCTACGATATGTATGTTCATTTTTTTTTATAGTTTGAGCTGTTTTAACTCTGGACTCTTGAGCTATAGTGGTGTCTCTTACTTTTTCATGGCGCTAAGCATAAGAAAAATGTGCTCATCATAGTAGTCCGGAGAGGACTCTGTCATATTCGTCCATGGAATTCTTACTCTTATTATTGGATATACGGAAAACAAGATTGACGTTACATTCAGACCTCTTTATAACAACAATTCTCTATAATAACATTTCACTATAACGGCCAAGTTCTTTTGGAACTGATTTTCATAATATGATATTCGTCCATCTTTTTCTTGATTTGTTATGGACCTTATGGTTATGGTGTCTTCCCCGGCAGGTATATTGAGAACAAGAGTGATCATTGGTACCCCGCTCCAATGATTGTCATGAGGGACGTGGAAGACTTGAACGGGATAAAATGGTCAGTGTGGCTCTCACACACGATGAATCACCAAGACATGGGAGAGAGATGGACGAGGAGAGCTCTTCTTGTTGAGGAAATGGTAAAAATATTCAGGGAACTGGATATCCAATACCGTATGCTTCCTGTTGATGTCAATATTCATAACCTGCCATCACTGTAGTCAAGCAGAGCTCCATCTAACTGGACTGTTTGTGCTTAATTGATCGAAAAAATCACTTTGGTTGACACTCGACTCTAGCATAATACTCCATTCGTCCCATAATAAGTGTTATCTTAGTAAAAAAATAACATATTAAGAAATCAATGGTGCAATGTAAAGTTTACCAATCGGCTGACGTGGTTTGCAGGCTATTGCGTCAGTCCGGGGTTTACCCTGTGCGCACTCGAAAGAGTAGCGGCTGCGGGTTCCTTCGTCAACAAAAAGGATGATGGTTGTGATGGTTTGTTGCTGCAGCAGTCTTCTTGAACAAATTCTTGGGTGTATGCCACGTAGTATCTATCCAAGTGTGGATGTTTCTAACCTAATAGCCAATAGTTGTGCACATAACAACTTGATGTCTTTTTCAGTTGAAAATTTTGTTATATGAACCTGAGATCTCATACTGATTTACAAATCCGAACTGTAATTAGATGTCACGAGGCCACAAGTTCGTTGTAATTTGATGTCATATGGCCACTGTTCATTGTTATTAGACTAGATAATGGCACGCCCGTGCAAGAACGGGCCCAACACAGAAAATGTGTCAGTTTAATAACAAAACTATGAAAGTTTTATTACACAGAGATAATTATTGTTTAATCATTTGGTATTTGGTATTACAGAAAATTGTGTGGGGAAACATTTTTTTTTGTTTAATCATTTGGTATTTGGAGCCCATTATCTCGACTCTCGACATATCAAGATTCACACATTGAGTCTGTCTAAAATGAAAGCTCCTCTTACCAAGAATTTTTATATTCTTAAAACTAGACATCTGGTTAAATGTAAAGATATTCGGCCCACATCTCTTAATAATAATATCCACAAAAGGTTGTTGATGTGGTTGACACTCGACTCTAGCATAATACTCCATTCGTCCCATAATAAGTGTTATCTTAATAAAAAAACAACATATTAAAAAATCAATAGTACAATGTGAAGTTTACCAAATTACCCTTATATAATAAAAATAAATTACTTTTTCCTCTTAATTGGAGCATGCACGGTAGTAAACCTTTTGACATTCGGAATCCAACAATACCAAGTCACTAAATGACTTTTTCAATCATAATTTAGATATTATTTTAACTTGTTATTATTTGCCTAAGTATAAAATTGAAAAAAACTAGTCAATTTGTATCTTGATTTTCTAAGGTGACACTTATTATTGAACAAATTTTGTCATTATTTGTATAAGGGTAGAATTGGAAAAAATTAGTCAATTTGTATCTCAATTTTTTAAGATAACACTTATTATTGAACAAATTTTTTGGGCTAAATGTGATACTTATTATGAGACGGAGGGAGTAATAATTTACTATAGAGGTGGTGATCTCATAGCCACAAAGTTGACTAGCTTTCTTTGCCAAAATGGGCACAGGAAGCACACCTATAACAAGGTTAGTTAAATTTAAATCACCTTAATAGTTTAGCCTACAGACCTTATCACCTGTAACACCTTTTTAGTAAAAAAAAATAAATTAAAATTAAAATTAGTGGTCCCTCTTAACCAGCTCGTGAAGAAAAGGATAATGTGTAACCCATTGAAGAGTATAAGAGCAAACATAAATTCACAAAAAAGCAACAACACTACTTCACTTTCTTGATTTTATAGCTTCCTCCAATGGCCACTCCAGTGAAAGTGTATGGACCAACTCTATCAACAGCAGTGTCAAGGGTTCTAGCTTGTCTTCTTGAAAATGATGTCCCCTTTCAGCTCCTCCCTGTTAACATGGCTAAAGGGGAACACAAAAAACCTGACTATCTCAAAATTCAGGTAAGTTTTTACTTACACACATGTTTTTTTTTTTAATCCTTCTATCTCAATTTATGTGATACAGTTCGGGAAACGTGATACAATTCGAATCTCGAGATTCAAATAATAAACTTTTTTATAGCAATTTATTCCTATGCCTTTTAATTTTTTTAAATTGTTAATCATTATGACTTATATAGTATTTTTTACGTAGTTTTTAAATATATAAATTATTTTGCAGAAACCTAAAGATTGTTTTGTCCGAATTTATGATCAAAATAAAGAAGTTTGACTATCAAAATTCGAACTTTATCACATAAATTGGGACTGAGAAATTAGTAATTTCTGTACTCTCAATTTCCTAATTTTCACCAGCCCTTTGGCCAAGTCCCAGCTTTTCAAGATGAGGACATCACTCTTTTCGGTAATTACACTTCTAGTCCTTCATCTTTCCCCATTTTCTAAAATCCCAGAAGTACTTGGCCAGTCTAAAAATTGGATCTTTAAACTGCTTATAGTAGTAGTGTGCAATTTTGGGTTCTTGTCCTTTTTCTTTGCTTATACTGGGATGGAATATGGATCTAATACTGTTGTTGATGGTGCTTATTCTAATAAGGAGTTTGGGTTTGTAGAATTTTTCCAAACATCATATTATCTGATGATGTTTATCCTATCTTGAATGGAATTTAGGTCTTATATTGTTGTTCATGATGCTTATACTAATATGAAATTTGGGTCTTACATTGTTGTTAATGATGCTTACACTAGTATGGAAATTGGGTCTTACATTATTGTTGATGATGCTTACACTAGTATGCAATTTGGGTTACACTGTTACTTATGATGCGATATTGATGCTTAAACTAGTGTGTGTTCATCATGCTCATACTAGTAAGGAATTGGCTGATTTACACAAATTCCACTTTTTAGGCTATCATTTATATTTTTGTAACAAGAGAGTAATTACTCTTGTTATAGTAAACAAATGCGCAGGAAAATAAGGAAGAAGAAGAAGAGAGAATTTTTTTTTTATATTCATAATGCAATGAAACAGTGTTAGTGGCTATGAATAGCCTTACAACTTGATTTCACTTTCTGAAAACTCAGAGGACTACTATGCAATTAACATAACTAATGGGAAGACTTATAATTGTAAGACTAAAATTAACTACTTAAATACTTTGAGGTCTAAAATGAATTACATAGAACTTGGTCACAATGTTCTATTGTGACACCCCACCCTCCTTGAGAACAAGCTTCTTCCTTCAAAACTCAGCTATGTTTGGAAATTGTGATTTCATGAACTGATAATCTTCCCATGTAGCTTCCTCAGGTAGGAAGTTTTCCCACTGAACCAAAATTTGAGTGGTAGCTCTGTTTCCTTTCTTGATCATCCTCCTATCCAACACTGCAACTGGTTCTATTAGTATCTGGCCTTCTGCTGAACAAAACGGAGGGTCAACAGAAGGTATAATGTGACGTCCTACCCTTTTCTTGAGCTGAGAGATAAGGAAAATTGGATGTATTTTTGCAGTCGCTGGTAAGGCTAACTTATATGCCACTGGTCCAATCTTCTAAAGGATCTGGTAAGGGCCATAGAATTTTGATGCTAGCTTGAGACTCTTTCTTATGGCTATAGATGTTTGCCTATAGGGTTGCAACTTCAAGAACACCCAATCTCCAACATTGAACTCTCTCTTAGTTCTTTCCTTTTCTGCAGTGGTCTTCATCCTATTTTGTGCTTTAGTCAGGTTCTCTTTCAACACCTTGGCCATTAGCTGTCTTTCCTTAAGCATCTGATCTACAATCTCTATTTTGGATTGAGCAATGAGTTCAAAAGATAACTGATGGGGATCATAACCATACAACACTTTGAAAGGGGTCATTTTCAAGGATGTATGGTGATTACTATTGTACCAGAACTCTGCCTGTGAGAGCCATTTGTGTCCATCCTTAGGTTTATGGCCAGTCATGCATCTTAAGTAGTTTTCCAAGCATTTGTTGAGTCTCTCAGTTTGGCCATCTATCTGTCGATGATATGCTGAGCTGTAACAAAGCTGGACTTGCAGAAGTTTAAACAAATCCTTCTAGAAATTGCTAATAAACACCCTATCTCTATCAGACACTATACTCTTAGATAGTTCATGTAGCTTGTAAATGTTGTCTAGGAATATTCTAGCTATTTGGGGGGGGGGGGTGAAAGGGTGAGCAATGGCAATGAAGTGTGCATATTTGCTATATCTATCAATAACCACTAATATAGTATCTTTTCCTTCAGATTTAGGCAGTCCCTCAATAAAATCCATTGAGATATGCTCCCAAGCTCCTTTAGGAATAGGAAGAGACTGTAATAAGCCTGGATATGCAGCTTTCTCATCTTTACATCTTTGGCACACCTCACAGACTTGTACTACAACCTTAACCTGCTCAATCATGGCAGGCCAATAGAACACTGCCTTTAGTCTCTGATAAGTAAGGAAATGTTCAGTTCAGGGTCAGGGTTGACACTAAGAGTGGTGATGGCTTGTAACACTTCTTGGTCCCCTTTATAACTAATCAGAATTTCCTCAATCCATTTGGGTTGTACTTGTGTTATCACTAAGCATTGTGTGGTATCTGCTTCCTTGTTGTTATCCTTTGGAGAGGTAACGTTCCTAGATAAGGCATCAACAACCACATTTTCCACTTCTTTTTTGTACTGAATCTCAAAACTTAATCCCATCAACTTGGTTAGCCCCTTATGTTGCAAGGAAGTGGTTATTTTCTGGTCTTGTAAGAACTTCAGACTTAAGTGGTCAGTCTTTATTATGAAATGGTGGGGGTGTAAATAATGCATCGACCTATCAACAACTTGTAACAGTGCTATCAACTTCTTCTCATAAGTGGACATTCCTTGGTGTCTTTTACTCAGAGTCTGGCTCATAAAAGCCAAGGGTCTCTTTTCTTGCATCAACACAACACCAATCCCAGTGTTGCATGCATCAACCTCCAATACAAAAGGCTTATTAAAGTCAGGGAGTCCCAGTACATGGGTGCTGGACATGGCTACTTAAAGCTGGTTGAAAGTTGTTTCAGCTTCAGGATTCCACAAAACTCCCCTTTTTTAACAGCCTGGTCAAGGGTTTGCTAATGTGGACATAACTCTTCACAAACTTTCTATATTACCCTATTAGCCCTAAGAAACCTCTCAATTCCTTTATAGTCTTAGGACAGGGCCAATCTAGCATGGCAGCAACCTTGCTTGGATCAGTACTCACTCCCCTGTCATTGATAATGTGCCCCAAGTACTCTACCTGAGGTTGTCCATAATCACACTTGCCTTGCTTAGCAAACAATTGGTTTTCCTTCAACAATTTTAAAACAGTCTCCAGATGTACAAGGTGGTCAACCATAGTCTTACTATAAATCAATATGTCATCAAAGAACACTAAGATGAATTTTCTTAGTCGTTCTTTAAAGACACAGTTGATTTTGCTGTAGCAGACGCATTGAATTCAGTTGATTTTGCTGCAGGTATTCATTTGTGAATCAATGTTGCGTCCTGCTGCTCCGGCTCTTGATTCACGTGCTTCTAGTATGTTTGTGACCCGAGAGTAATTGGGTCTAAACATACTGCTTGAACTGCCTCTGTTTGGTTCAGATTTGAACCCTTGAGTTTGCTCCAAAATAGAATTTGGATCCTCCACCTTTTGAGCCATCTCTATTATCTCCCTCGATTTTTGAGCCTGTAAAAGCATCACTTCTGCTCGAGTTTCCTCTTTCAGCCCATTCAAAAACACTCAACATTTCATCAGACGCATCCTTCATAGATGCCGACACTTTTTCAAAATTTTCATGAAACGCGGTAACCGTGGTAACCTGCTTCAGCCCCATTAAGACAGCATATTGGTTTCTCTTTTGAGAATGATGAAATCGGTTCAGCAACTCCCTTTTGAATTCTTCCCAGGTCAATATTGGTTGACGAGACTACAACAACAACAACAACATACCCAGTGAGATCCCACACCGTGGGGTCTGGGGAGGGTAGAGTGTACACAGACCTTACCTCCACCTTGGTAGGTAGAGCGGTTGTTTCCGGGAGACCCTCGGCTCAAGACAAAGCATAATCACAAGCAAGACAATCAAAACAAAGCAAGAGTAAAGCAAAAAAAAAACGGTCAGACTCAGATAAGGAATAAAAGCAGTATAAAGTGCATTCAAACCAAAGGGAGCAATAGCTAACACAACTAAATAAGCTAAACAAAATACACTAAAGAACACATCAACAGAAATCAAACTACAGTGGATTATAAAGCAATAGTGTGCCTATAAGTGTGATAGGCTAATTAGGCCTACAATAATAACACTACAACTATCAATTTGTAAGCATAAGTAGGACTACGCTCGAGTACCTACTACTCTTCTACCCTAATTCGTGTCCTCCACAACCCCCTATCTAAGGTCATGTCCTCAGTAAGTTGCACCTACGCCATATCCTGTCTAATCACCTCTCCCCAATACTTCTTTGGCCTACCTCTACCCCTCATGAACCCGTCCATAGCCAGCCTCTCACACCTCCGCACTGGGGGATCTGTGTCTCTCCTCTGCACATGCCCGAACCATCTCAACCTCGCTTCCCACATCTTATCATCCATCGAGGCCACTCCCACTTTCTTCCGGATATCATCATTTCTAATCCTATCTCGCCTTGTATGCCCACACATTCATCTCAGCATCCTCATCTCCGCAACTTCCATCTTTTGTATGTGCGAAGTCTTGACTGGCCAACACTCCACCCCTATAGAACTTGCCTTTAAGTTTTGGTGGCACCTTTTTGTCGCACAAGACTCCAGATGTGAGCCTCCATTTCATCCACCCTACCCTAATACGATGTGTGACATCGTCCTCAACCTCTCCATTCCCTTGCATAATAGACCCTAGGTACTTGAATCTTCCTTTCTTTGGAATGACCTGAGTACCAAGCCTTACCTCCACGTCTGTCTCAGGGTCGCTCCCGTTGCTGAACTTGCACTCCAAATATTCTGTCTTGATCCTACTCAACCCGAACCCTTTAGACTCCAGAGTCTGTCTCCAAACCTCCAGCTTGGCGTTCACTCCATTGCGAGTCTCATCAATCAGGACTTTGTCGTCTGCGAATAACATACACCATGGTACATCCTATTGGATTTGTCGCGTCAGTCCGTCCATCACCAAGGCAAATAGGAATGGGCTAAGAGTTGATCCCTGGTGCAGTCCGATTATCACTGGAAAGTGCTTCGAGTCTCCTCCTACTGTCTGTACTCTAGTGTTGGCTCCATCATACATATCCTTGATCGCCCTAGTGTACGCCACAGGTATGCCTCTAACCTCCAAACATGTCCATAGAACCTCCCTAGGGACTTTGTCGTATGCCTTCTCGAGGTCGATGAAAACCATATGTAAGTCTTTCTTCCACTCTCTATACTGCTCCACCAACCTCCTAATAAGATGAATGACTTCGGTAGTCGAATGCCTCGGCATGAATCCAAACTGATTCTCGGAAATAGACACGCCTCTCCTCACCCTCGTCTCCACGACTATTTCCCAAACTTTCATAGAGTGGCTCGGCAGCTTGATACCCATATAATTGTTGCAACTCTGGATATCACTTTTATTTTTTTACAAGGGAATCATTGTACTCCACCTCCATTCTTCGGGCATTCTTGTCGTCTTAAAAATGACGTTAAACAACTCAGTCAGCCACTCCAAACCAGCCCTACCTGCGCTCTTCCAAAATTCAACTAGGATCTCATCAGGCCCGGTCGCTCGTCCCCTGCGCATCCTGCGAATAACACCCGTAACCTCCTCAACCTTAATGCTTCTACAATACTCAAAATCCCCGTGCCTACCAGAATGCTCCAGATCTCTCAGCACAATGTCTCCATCTACTTTTTCGTTCAAGAGTTTGTGAAAGTAAGACTGCCACCTCCGCCTAATATGCGCTTCCTCCACAGTACTTTGTCGTCTTCGTCTTTGATGCACCTCACTTGATCCAAGTCACGGGGCCTCCTCTCCCTTGTCTTGGCTAGTCTGTACAACTTTTCATCCCCACCTTTCTCCTCTAATTCCACATACAGGCGTTCGAAAGCCGCAGTTTTCGCCGTCGTAACCTCAAGCTTTTCCTCCTTCCTCACCATCTTATACAGATCCCTATTCGTCCACTTCTCCACCTCATCTCTGCTTTCTACCAATTTCACATACGCCGCTTTCTTTGCTTCCACCTTCTCTTGAACTTCACCATTCCACCACCAGTCCCCTCGATGGCCACGATAACACCGCGAGACTCCTAGCACTTCTCTGGCTACCTCACGAATGCAACTGGCCGTCCTGTTCCACATACCGGTCGCATCCCCACTACTCCCCCAAGCCCTCTTGGCCATCAACCTCTCCCCCATCTCTTTTGCACTACCCATGGTCAAACTCCCCTATTTGATTCTTACCCTATCATCCACAACCCTTTTCTTCTCCAACTTGATCTCCAAATACATCACCAAAAGCTTATGTCGGGTTGTAAGATCCTCATTCGGAATAACCTTACATTCTTTACAAAGATCTTTGTCAGCCTTCCTAAGGAGCAAAAAGTCTATTTGAGTCTTAGCCACCGAACTACGGAAAGTCACCAAGTGTTCCTCCTTCTTCAGGAATCTAGAATTGGCTTTCACCATCCCGCAAGCTCTAGCGAACTCCAAAAGTGAGACGCCTCCCCCATTCCTGACCCCGAGTCCAAATCCTCCATGCACGTCGTCATAACCCTCTAGAAGTGACCCGATATGTCCATTGAAATCCTCTCCTACAAATAACTTCTCAGTGGGTGGTATACCTCCCACCACTTCGTCTAAATCCTCCCAAAAGCATCTCTTCTCCCCTTCGTCCAAGCCCGTTTGTGATGCATAAACACTAATAATGTTCATAGTGAACCCTCCAACTACCAACTTAATCGCCATCATCCTGTCATTGACCCTCCTCACCTCTACCACCTGATTCCTTAGTTCGTTGTCTACCAAAATGCCTACCACATTCCTATACTTCGACCTACCAGAGAACCATAACTTATACCCGTCTACATCTTTAGCCGTAGGTTCTACCCATTTGGTTTCCTAGACACATGCTATATTAATTTTCCTCTTTTTAAGAATCTTAACTAGCTCTATGGTCTTCCCCGTTAAAGTCCCAATATTCCAAGACCCTATTCTCAGCCTAGCATCTCCCTTACCCCACTTACGCCCTACCCCTTGCCCCCGTCTCCGACCAAGAACATGACCCTAGTCTACCATCATTCACCAAAGCCACTAGAGCAAAGACACAAAGAATACTAATCCAAGGTTAACGCTAACACACATGGGAAGCAATACTAGAGCACAAGTTAGCAAGAATCTAAAGGTAAGTCAGGCTACTACAGATCCGAATGATAAAACAAATGGCGACAAGAATACAAGCAAGAATGTAAAGTCCAGATTCAATAAAACGCAACACGCAAATTTGAACAACACAGATAAGAACAAATATTGAGTACAGACAACTGGAGGTACCAACTCCAGGCTGATAAAACATGTTCACACGCCGGAAATCCAGGCAAGAATACCAAAGTACCTATCAAAGGAAAGACTGCCTAATACACCAGAAAATACACGTAAGAATGCTACCTAACAGGCCAAGATTGATACAATAACTAAAAAAAAAATACGGAAGCAAGAATATCAACTAATAGAGCAAGAATGCTAAAATAACAAAGCAAGAACGATAGAACCTGGAACGTGGTCGATGCCTTCAGAAAGTTGGTCGCCGAAAATCTGCCTGAATCGTCGCCGGAAAATTCGTTGGTCTGCGGGTCTGCAACTATTCGCCGAGGCGAACCACACACACCAGAACGAAGGGAGAAAGGGATGGGGAGAAAGAGAGAGAGAGACGCGAGGGGGGAAGAAGACCAGCGGTGGCGGCGCAGTATACTTCACCGGACACCGACCATTGGTTGCCGAGACTCTATCCAATAATACCACTTTAAAGATTTACCTTCCAAAAAAACACCTGCTGCCTGTAATCTTTCTGCTTCAGAAATTTTATTCACTGCATAGTACCACTCCACTCTGAAAATCCATCCCAAAGGATCATCTCCTTCGAAAACTGGTAGTTGTAGTTTCCGAAACTTCTTCCCATCTTTTTCTCCAGCCAAGTTGACATTGCTTCCCTCTTCTTGGTTTTCGACGGATCTGGTTTGAGAAGGGGATACTTCTGCCATCACAGTTCTGCCTTGTGCTTCAATTCTCGCAAGGGACTCTCTCATTTCTTGAAACCATCCTTCCAGTTTTCTGACATCTTCTCTTACCCCTGTCAAATTAGTCTCCACTTGTTCAACTCGTCCCTCCATTTTACTCACCATGCCGGAACGTTACTGTTCTGATACCAAATTTGATAAGACTTTTCTGTGAAAAACAGTAAATAAAGGAACACATACTGATGGTTTTCACTAGATAAACTGATATTACAATAAGAAATCTGAAAAACAACCACTCAAACACTGCTAACACCTTAATTTATAACCTAAGACATGAACAACATTCAGTTATACAGTACATAACAATGAGATTACAAAGATTTGACACTTCTAGACATTCGAGAGGCTAGACTCTCCTAAAGGATTCCTTTTTTTCCTTTCTGAAAGATACTCCTCCCTGAAACTGCCTTTGCCCCTTTTCTCCAGAAATAACCTCCACAGGAGTAACTGTCTCATGACAGTTACAGTTACTAAGTTTTCCAATTGTTTATTTTGGCCTCTTGGAATAAGTTTTTATAACATGAGGCTCATCATATAGCCCCTTAAACAAAATTTTAGATCGTGGTCTACGTTTCTCATAAGATTTTGAGTTTGCTCAAAGTGATCTTTAACCTGTGGTCTAAAAGGTCCATAAGTTGCAAGAAAAATAAAAAGAGGATCATTACTAAATAGTTGTCCCCAAAAGCGATAAGCGGCGAAGATTTCTGTATGGAATTTGGGTCTTAACACTGTTATTTATGATGCGACATTGCTGTTGATGATGCTCATACTAGTATGGACTTTGGGTCTTGTACTATTTGATAATGCTTTTAGCCTTGTACTAATGTAGGATTTGGTTCTTGCATTATTGTTCATGATGCTTTGACTAGTACGGAATTTGGGTTTGCCTTCATGATGCTTATACTAGTACTAGTATGGAGTTTGAGGCTTACATTGTTTCGGTGATGCTTATTATGTATGGAATTTAGTTTTACATTGTTTTCTGTCTTTTGTTTTTTGTAAAACCAGAATCCAGATCTATAAATAGGTACATATGTGACAAATATGGGAGTCAAGGGAACAAGGGACTATACGGAACAAACCCGTTAGAGAAAGCATCTATAGATCAATGGATAGAGGCAGAAGGACAAAGCTTCAATCTACCAAGTTCAATTCTTGTATTCCAGCTGGCTTTTGCACCACGAATGAAGCTCAAACAAGACGAGAACTTGATCAGACAGAACGAAGAGAAGCTCAAAAAAGTGCTTGATGTGTATGAAAAGAGGCTCGGAGATAGTCAGTACTTGGCTGGAGATGAATTCACATTGGCTGATCTTTCTCACCTTCCAAACATCCAATACTTGGTGAACGGGACAGACAGAGCAGAGCTCTTCACTTCAAGAAAGAACGTGGAAAGGTGGTGGGATGAGATATCTGGTAGAGAGTCATGGAAGAAGGTAGTTGAAATGCAGACCTCGCCCCCTAAATCCTAGGTCTTGTTGAAATCGTTTGCTTTCTTAGATTGTATTTTTGTGGTGTTTGTAATATTGCTGAGTTTTACTTTCTCCAATTAGACTAAGCTACAGCTGCATCTGTGGATTGAATAATGATTGTTAACCAACAATGCATCAAGGTGATTATCTTGAAGTTTATTTGAGATGTGATCAAGATATTCTGGAATTGTTGGGAACCAATCCTAGTAAATCTCCTACAAGGATGTTTTATTTCTCAGAAAGATTAATTCGCCGGACCCAACATCACAAGGCTTATCAAATAAGATAATGCTTGAATATCTTTAAATCCTACTTGCTCGGTCTTTTGTAGATAAAGAATTGTGCCCATTTTCCTTTATAGAACTAGAAGTGTCAAATTGTGGACTATGTTACATTAGTTGTATCAATGCTTGATCCTTCAATCAGAGGCGGATGCAACCTTATAGCACCGGGTTCATCTGAACCTAGTTCTTTTGACAACGACATACCTAGTGTGATCCAATAAATGGGGTCCGAGGAGGCTGAGGTGCACCTAGACCTTACCCCTACCTTGGGTAAGGTAGAGTTTGTGTCTGATAAGACCCTCAGCGAACCTAATTCTTTTGATGCGGATCTCTGTGTAGAACTTTCACTAAGATTCCAACACATAGTAGGTCTAAAGCCATAATTTTAAAAATATAATAGGTTCAATTCTAAGAACCTTAAAGGTTGAACCCATAGAGTTTAAATCTTGAATCCGCCTCTACCTTTAATTTCATCCTAATGCCAAAAAAAAGATTTATTTTTTGCTATGATTTGTAGAACTCTGGAATTTATGATGTGAGAAATAAGAGGTTTGATAAACCAGACCATCTTTAAGCATGAGAATTAGTCTAGGAAAACAAAGGTTTTGAGAAACTACACTTCAGGAAATAGCTTTGGACTACACCAGCTATAACAACGTTTGATCCACGGAAAAAGCTGCAGTTTTGGAACTACATTACCATTCAAGTTTTACATGTTTTATCTCATGCCAAAATGAGCTAATATATCCTGCTTCTTCTTTTCTGCCAGTCAGTCACCTTTAGTAGGAAGATGTGGTCATCATTCTTTCTTTGTACTCCTTCAATTCCTTCTGGTACCTTTCCTTGTCTTGCACCCCATAGTTTTTATACACCTGTATGTATAGACTAACAATCAGTATAATAGAGTATAAAGCAACTACGCTTCAATCCCAAGCAAGTTGGAGCTGACTATATGAATCCTCAATGTCCATGTTGCTCATTTAAAGCCCACATTCCAATATTATGTAAGAGTTTGTTTCTCATTCTCAACTTATTATGAATCTTCACAATACAGAATAATACAGAACAATCGAGTTTGAGCATGCTTACCGTTTTTTCTTCGGGAGACAGATTGTTCCAAGATTCTCCAATCATCTTAGTGAATTCCCTCTCTCTATGTGGATAAAGAGATTTGAGCTTGGAGTGTTTTTCAGCAAAGAAGAAGTTGTATCCACTCCTATTAGGTTTGGGGCGATTAGGGTCTCCACCCCTCCTCCTCCTGTTCCTCCGTCCTGAATGGTGGTGAGGTGGCGGATTGTAAGGTACAATCGCGTTGCAAGTTTGTGCAGCTAAGTTGGAAGAAGAAGATGGGGCTGCTGGTTGGTGTGGATGGTAAAGTACTCCATTGAGAACTTGAGATCCCATTTTGAGTGACACCAAATAACCACAGTCAAATTTGGCATCAATTGTCCCTTCAGCCTGGAAACACATTGACCCTAAATACACAAGATAATTCAGAATAGATAATGTTAGAAACCATTGAATAGTGTAAAAAAGAACAGTCACGTGCACGAAGAATACCACATTCACTCAAGTCGGAGTAGCAAATTTCATGGCTCAAACTGTAATCTATATAGGTCACACATAGACAACTTTAGTGTTGCTCTCCCCTTCAACCATTGAATGATGTAGTAACATTTATTTGTAAAAAAACTTTTTATTACATTGGGAGATCAAGAAAGCGATAGTGAGAATTGAATCTAACAATTGTGTATATGGGAGACACAAGTATTGATCATAATAATGTGGTAACAATATAACGTAGTGTGACAGCATTTGGTTACTCAAAAATCTTAAAGCTGCTGGTTAAACGAATACACTGTAACACAGAAAGTGGGGAAGATAAATGTGTTCCAATCAATAATTAGCCATTTATAAGTGATAAAGATAGGACTGTCAAAGTTGCAGGGATTGCCATTTCATAGTCAATGTTACATCATACATGGACATTGCTAGGGTAGATATCTTTTTGATCGGTAAAGGTAATTCTAAGGGTACATATTTACTTTTTGTGTGCAAGTATTTGATATCAAAACATGCGCTTTCTTTTAAATATACTGTATATTGAAGAATTCACATGAGGTAGAGGCAAATGGAGCCTGTTTTATTGGGTTCAACTGAATCCAGAATTTTCGACCGTGTGGTGTATGCATGTAAATAATAGTTTTTGATAAAATATTAAATTTTGAAACTAGATTTGCTTCTAACACGAGGTATCCACGCCTATATATATTACACATGTTTGGTTGAGGTACATCAAGACATGAAAAAATCATAGACTCATTCCGTCCCAATTTATATGATATAGTTTGACTGAGCACGAATTTTAAGAAATAAATGAAGACTTTTGAATCTTGTGATCTAAAACAAGTCAAAGATATTTGTGTGGTTATAGATCATCTCGTTAAGCGTAAAAAATAAAGTTTAAAGTTAAATTATTGCTAAATAAGTAAAGATGAATTCTTTTTTAAACTGATTAAAAAAGATAGTGTGTCATATAAATTGGGACAGAGTGAGTAACATATAGCTCCTATTAATCGCATTAAGTTAAATATCGAGGGTTGATTTGACTAGTAGAAAAAGTCTATTTCAAACTTAGAAAATAAGGGGTTACAAAATATGCACCTCAAATGTACAAATCCACGAGAACACTTTAGCACCACTAGTAACAACCCAAAGACGAGAAGACAAATATAAACAAAAATAACTTGAGGTACGGAATTCAAGATAGTCCTTCATGTCTATAATAACAAGAATATTGAGTTTAAGTTGTATGTACTACCGTTATAAAAAAATAACTAGTAGCAGTAAATTTGCCCGTGCAAAAATATAAAATATAACTAAATAGATGATGCGATATAAAAGAAAATAATACTCTATTGACCAAACATTTTTCTTAATAAACATCAATTGATAATGTAGTAAAATTTGATAATTTGGTAAAAATAGTAATTAACTTACTATCACGGGTTAAAATTCACTAATAATATAAAAAAAAATCAATATTGCCAATGTGTATAAGTTACATCCCTTAACGAAAGTATTAGTATCGTGCGTATCCTGAAAAATCAGTTGGCTTTTTTTTTCTTTCAAAAGTATGGCTTGTACTTGTGTTCCAAAACTATCTACTCCATGAAGTTTGAAGTACAAGGAGAAAAACTTTTTGTCAATACAAACTACATAAAAGTATTTGTCAGTTTTCTAATTCAAAAGTACTTAAAAAAATATCCAAAGACCTCTATTAAAATAATATTGCATCATATAAAATAAATAGAAGATTTCCTTTACGGTCCAAAATATGGCTTTATGAAACCAAGAAGGCATTTTCTAAGTCGACTCTTGCTTCAATAAATGATCTATACAATTTTCTAAAAAGCTTAGAGGAAAATAAAGGTAAATTAAAAAGAGATAAAGTGTAATTTAATCAAATAAAACTTATAATTACATATTTTAAATAATTTTTAATAGTGTAAGAACTTAAGGAAGAAAGAATATTTTCACAGTCTTTTAAAAATCTCGAAGTTATGACATATGACATGTGTATTCCTCGATGAGAACGGAGAAAGAAGAGATTCGGGAAGAAGTGAAAATTGAATATGTCTAGCCTAGTGATATCATACAAATGTTATCGCAATAAGAAGAGATAAAATGTAATTTAATCAAATAACACTGAAAGTTGCTCATATTAAATAATGTTTTAATAGATGTATCAAAACGTAAAGAAGGAAGAATATTTTGACTTTTGAATAACCTCGAAGTCATGACACGTGGTAGAAAGTAACTCCTCTAATTATTCCTCAATGAGAACGGAGAAAGAGGAGATTCGGGAAGAGGTGAAAATTGAATGTCTAGACTAGTAATAACACACAAATGTTATCGCGGTAAGAAGAGATAAAGTGAAATTTAATCAAATAACACTAACAGTTACTAATATTAAATAACTTTTTAATAGATGTATCGAAACATAAGGAAGGAATAATATCTTGACACGTCTTTTAAATAACTTCGAAGTCATGATACATGATACGTGGCAAAAAGTAACTCCTCTATAGTTACTCCACGATGAAAACGGAGAAAGAGGAGACTCGGGAAGAGGTGAAAATTGAATATGTCTAGCCTAGTAATGACACACAAATGTATTGCATTAGGAAGAGATAGACTGTAATTTAATCAAACAGCACTTACAATTACTTATATTTAATAACTAATTTATGTACACGTGTGTTGCATGTATATCCCACGCTAATGGTACAAATATTTTAAGATAATATAAATAATATTAGGATATGTATGCAATGTATTATACAAAATTTAAAGGGAAAACCAAAGTTTAAATTTGACAAATGGTAAACCTATATCGACCGGTATATATTGTCATTATGTAAAGCATAAACGAGTAGGAAGTTGTTTTCAAATTATGAATGTGAAAGAATAATATTAGTATTATTGTTTAAACATAATTATATTATGAAATATAACAAGAAACGATCTCAATTGACAAATAAGGGTCTGAAGTCTAACACCACGTTAAGAGAATTAGACGTTGGACCTAACTCGGTCATAAAGACTAAATCACAAGGTAGGAATTGTCCAGAACTAGATAGATATTACATTTCATACTCTCGTGACTCTTAACAGCATGTGAATTTCTTCGAAGCGCCGCGAAATCAAAGACTTTTTTTCCCTTGCATCACTATATGAATTTTCTGGTTTTGAAACTGATTTTTTAATAGATACGTTTTAAAGAAGGAATAATATTTCAATACGTCTTTTAAAAATCTCAAAGTTATGACATATGACACGTGGTATAAAGTAACTCCTCTAGTTATTCCTTGATAAGAACGGAGAAACATGAGACTCGGGAAGAGGTAAGAATTAAATATGTCTAGCCTTGTAATAACACACAAATGTTATTTGCTTTAAGAAGAGATAAAGTGTAATTTAATCATACAACACTTCCAATTACTTATTTTAAATAATTTTACAATAGATGTGTAATTAAAATTTAAGAAAGGAATAATATTTCAACACGCCTTAAAAATCTCAAAGTTATGACATATGACATGTGGCAGAAAGTAACTCCTCTAGTTACTCCTTGATGAGAACGGAGAAACATGAGACTAGGGAAGAGGTAAGAATTGAATATGCCTAGCCTTGTAATAACACACAAATGTTATCGCATTAAGAATAGATAAAGTGTAATTTAATCAAATAACACTTACAATTACTTATATTATATAATTTTATAATAGATACATCAAAACTTAAGGAAGGAATAATATTTTGACACATCTTTTAAAGAATCTCGAAGTCATATGACACGTGGTAGAAAGCAGCTCCTCTAGTTACTCCTCGATGTAAACGGAGAAAGAGGAGACTCAAGAAGAGGTGAAAATTGAATATGTCTAGCCTAGTAATGACACACAAATGTATCGCATTAAGAAGATATAAATTGTAATTCAATCAAATAACACTTACAATTACTTATACTCCCTCTGTCCCAAAAAAGATTGGCCTACTTTCTTTATTAGTTTGTCCCAAAAAGATTGACACATTTCTATATTTAGAAATAATTTAACTTTATGAGATGATTTACAGCCACACAAATATCTAATGCTTGTTTTGAACCACACATTTCAAAAGTCTTCCTTTATTTCTTAAACTATGTGTCAAGTCAAACTAGGTCAATCTTTTTGGAACGGAGGAAGTATTAAATAACTAGTTTTTGCACACGTGCACGTGCGTTGCACGTGTATCCCACGCTAATGGTATAAATATTTTAAGATAATATAAATATTTTTTAATAGATGTGTCAAAACTTAAGGAAGGAGTAATATTTTGACATGTGCATCTATTAAAAAATCTCGAAGTAATGACATATGGCATGTGGCAAAATGTAGCTCCTCGAGGAAACTTCGATGAGATCGGAGAAAGAGAGAGAGACTTGGGGATTGGTAAAAATTGAATTAAAATATCTCGAAGTAATAACATATGACATGTGGCAAAATATAGCTCCTTTAGTTACTCTCGAAGGGATGTCGACGAGATCGGAGAAAGAGGAAGAGACTTGGGAATTGGTGAAAAATGAGTACGTCTAACTTAGTTCTAACGCACAAGTATCATGACATGTTTGAATCCATAGAAGAAGAAAAATTCTGGCCTAGTAGTAAAAGATCAAAATCCTTGAAGTAGCAAGTACTTATAACCATCTTAAAATAAAAACGAATCATAATAGAACATTGATGCAGAAAATAAATTGTTAAACGAAGCAATATACATGTGATATACACTGATTATACATCAGTGTATATCACATATATATCACTGATGTAAGCGGTGCGGCGGTGGCCACCAGACAAAATGCAGCCCAACGGTGGGCTCTCGGCAATGTCCACCCATTCTCTCGGCCAGACCATCGTAGTGCAATGTCCACCCATTCTCGGCAAGCCATCGTAATACAATGCCCGGCGGTGGGCTCACCCATTTCGGCCAAAATAAGTACAAAACAATATTGTATATATGGTATATATATTTGTAGTATATTGTAAGGAAAAGGATACCTTAATTAGTGTTATACACTTACCATAATTGTATAGTTAGAATTATGGTAGAATAAGGATTTAGAAGTAGAATAGGAAAAGGATTTTCCTATTATGGAAATATGTAACTTGTATATATAGCCTTTCAATTAATGAAAATAATCAAGGGGATTATTTCTTTCATGGTATCAAGAGACTAGGTCTAAACCAAAAGTTTTCTTCTCTCAAACTTTTGCCTCTTTGGCCGAGAACCCCCCCCCCTCCCTCGGGTTTTTCTCTCCAAATATCTCGTCTTCCGCTCTCAAAACCTCTCTTAAATTTATCCTCCTTCTTTGTTCTTTCAAATATGTCTAAGAACAATTTTCACCCTGCCCTCACGGTTTCCAATATCAAGCTCAGTGTCCCTATTGTCCTTGAGATGGAAAACGTTCAATATGCAACGTGGGCGGAATTGTTTAAAATTCACGCTATCTCTTATCAAGTTCTTCATCACATAATTCCTCCCGCTAGACCCCTTCCTGCGGAGGATCCCGAGGTGTGGATTACACTTGATGCTACCGTTCTTCGGTGGATATACGCCACTATTTCAGTGGACCTTCTACAGATGATTATGGAGCCCGATACCACGGCTATGGCTGCATGGAATAGATTGCGTGACATATTCCAAGACAACCAACATTCCCGTATCGTCACACTCGAGCAGAATTCTCTCTCGTTCGAATGGACGTATTTCCGAACGTTTCGCATATTGCAAGAAACTAAAGGAATTGGCGGATCAACTCCGTAATGTTAGCGCACCGGTGACAAATAATCGCCTAGTTCTACGCGTTGGTTGCCGGCTTTCGGAGGCCTATAATGGTGTTGGAACTCTCCTTCGCCAAAGCAACCCTCTTCCCGACTTTCATCAAGCCCGCTCCATGCGACGTTGGAAGAAGCCGGTTTGGCTAAAAAGGCGGCTACGGAGCAAGCCCGCTTGTCATGGTGGCATCCTCTCCTAGTTCTTCGGGTTTTGTAAATAATTCGGGCCAAAACCATAATAATGGTGGCGGCAAGAATAATCGCAAAAATAACGAAACCGCGGGGGCAAACGAGGTGGTTCGGTGGCGGTGTTCGGTGAGCAACAAGCGGGCGGTGGGTCCCATTCGGGGTACAAAGTGGGCCACCACCACCGTGGGCCCGGCGGTGGGGCCGGGCGGTGGCACCCGCACCCTCCAAAGAAGCCGCCGCGGCCAGGTGGGGCGGCCGATCCCAAGCGAGCCCAATACCCGGCATTGGCGGCCCACCGGCCGCGCCCGGCCCAAAGAACGGCCCCCACAATGCGGTAATGACCCGGTTCCCAAGCACGACCAGAGTCCTTGGGCCCCGTCCTCCGCAAGCCCATCATGCGGCAGGCCCCACTCGGACCGATATCGAGGCCGCGATGCACACGTTGGGATTAACTCAATCGGACCCAAATTGGTACATGGACACCGGGGCCACTACTCACATGACTTCCGAATCGGTACTCTCTCATCTTATTACAATTTGAGCACCCCTCGGAAATAATTGTTGGTAATGGCGATTCAATTCCAATTCTAGGGTATGGTCGAAAACGCTCGTCTCCTCCCAATCCACCACTTCTCTTAAAAAATACTTTACATGCTCCTAAATTGATTAAAAATTTAGTGTCCGTCCGAAAATTCACAAATGACAATTCTCATTTTCGTTGAATTTGATCCTTTCGGTTTCTCTGTGAAGGATTTCAAGATGGGGAGTCATCTCATGAGATGTGATAGTAGGGGGATCTATATTCTATCATGCCCGGTTTCACCATCGAGTCCACCTTGCCATCGCCTTTTGCACCCATCTCTCCTTCCATGTGGCATGCTCGTTTGGGTCATCCGGGATCTTCTATTTTATCGTTTTAGATAAAAATAGCTTTATTTCTTGTAAGGGTACGAGTCGTACTCCAATTTGTCGATCTTGTTCATTAGGAAAAATTGTTAAGTTGCCATTTGTAGACTCCAATTCTCATACTTCTATGCCATTTGACATTATTCATAGCGACTTATGGACATCTCATGTTCTTAGTTCAATGGGTCATCGATATTATGTTCTCTTCTTAGATGATTATTCTAGATTTTTGTGGACGTTTCCAATTGCGAATAAATCACAAGTGTTTTCCGTCTTCATAAAATTTAGAGCGTTCATTCGTACTCAATTCGAAAGAGAAATAAAAAATATTCAATGTGATAATGGGAAGGAGTATGACAATAAGGAGTTTCGAGAATTTTGTGCTACTCATGGGATAAATTTTCGGTTTTCCTGTCCTCATACATCTTCACAAAATGGGAAAGCCGAACGCAAAGGCGCGACTTGTTGGTGATGGTAAGACTCAGCAGGTTGGTATTGATTGTGGTGAGACATTTAGTCCGGTGGTCAAACCGGCTACCATTCGCACTGTACTTAGCTTGGCTCTTTCAAAGACTTGGCCGATTCATCAGTTAGATGTCAAGAATGCTTTTCTACATGGAGATCTCAAGGAAACAGTCTATATGCATCAGCCGTTGGGTTTCAGGGATCCCAACCGACCTCATCATGTCTGTTTGTTGAAGAAGTCATTATATGGGCTTAAGCAGTCTCCACGTGCCTGGTATACACGATTTGCTGATTTTGTTTCGACTCTTGGGTTCACACACAGCAGGTCAGATAATTCTTTGTTCATCTACCGCCGTGGTTCGTCATTGGCTTATATTCTGTTATATGTGGATGATATCATCTTGACTGCCTCCTCCGATGCTTTGCGTCGGTCTATCATGGCCATGCTCGCCCGAATTTGCTATGAAGGACTTAGGGCCGTTGAGTTATTTTTTGGGGATTGCCGTCAAACGTCATTCGGGTGGCTTGTTTCTCGTCTCAACGGAAGTATGCTTTGCCGAGATCATAGAGAGGGCTCGGGATGTCATCCCGTAAGTCCACTTCCACACCGGTTGATGCAAACCCAAAGCCGAGTGCCGCAACGGTGCACCATACGAGGACCCGACCCGCTATCGCAGCCTTGCGGGGCCCTCCGATCTTACCTTTACCGCACCGGATATTACATATGCGGTTCGGCGAGTGTGTTTATTCATGCATGATCCCGTGGTTGAGCACATGAATGCAATCAAACGCATCATTCGGTATATTCAGGGGACACTGGACTATGGGTTGCACTTGTATCCTTCGCCTACATCCACACTTGTCTCTTACACGGATACTGATTGGGGTGGTTGTCCTGACACCAGACGGTCAACTTCTGGCTACTGTATGTTCCTTGGCAACAACTTGGTCTCATGGTCGGCAAAACGTCAAGCAACTCTGTCACGCTCCAGTGCAAAGGCAGAATATCGAGGGGTCGCAAATGTGGTCTCCGAGTCATGTTGGCTACGTAATTTGCTTTTGGAGCTTCATTGTCCCATTCAAAAGGCAACCTTGGTATATTGCGATAACATTAGTGCCATCTACCTTTCAGGTAACCCAGTTCAACACCAGCGCACCAAGCATATCGAAATGGACATTCACTTTGTCCGTGAAAAGGTTGCAAAGGGTCAAGTTCGCGTATGCCATGTCCCGTCTCGTTATCAAATTGCGTACATTTTTACAAAGGGTCTACCACGGTTCTCTTTGAAGATTTTAGGGACGATCTCGGCGTTCGAAAACCGCCCGCTATGATGACCGTGGGGGTGTGTTAAACGAAGCAATATACATGTGATATACACGAATATACATCGGTGTATATCACATATATATCATCGATGTAAGCGGTGCAAGAAACCGGGCCACCGACAAATGCGGCCAACAAAGGGCTCTCGGCAATGCTCACCCATTCTCTCGGCCACCATCGTAGTGCAATGTCCACCCATTCTCGGCAAGCCACCAATACAATGCCCAAGCGGTGGGCTCACCCATCTCGGCCAAAATAAGTACAAAACAATATTGTATATATGGTATATATATTTGTAGTATATTGTAAGGAAAAGGATACCTTAATTAGTGTTATACACTTACCATAATTGTATAGTTAGAATTATGGTAGAATAAGGATTTAGAAGTAGAATAGGAAAAGGATTTTCCTATTATGGAAATATGTAACTTGTATATATAGCCTTTCAATTAATAAAAATAATCAAGGGGATTATTTCTTTCATAAATATATAATTAGTAAAAAAGAATTAACACATTTGAAATTTTGCTAACCTGGAGATTTATCAAGCAAAGGAACTTCAGTTGGCAACGTACAAACTTTAAAAAATAAAATTGGATTGTATTTGTGTTCCAAAACTATCTACATTCTACTCCATGAAGTTTGAAATACAAGGAGCAAAACAGTTTTCTAATTACAACCTACATAAAAATATTTGTCATTTTTCTAAATTAAAAGTATTTAAAAAATATCTAAAGACCTCTATTAAAAACAATAATGTGTATCATATGAAATAAAAAAATAGAAGATACATTTGCGGTCCAAAATAAGTGGCGCTTTAGAAAACGAAGAAAGTATTTTCTAAATCAGCACATGCTTCAACGATTATCTATACAATTTTCTAAAAAAGCTTAGAAGAAATAAAAAGTACAATAAGAAGAAATAAAGTGTAATTTAGTCAAATCACATTTCCGATTACTATTATTAAATGATTGTTTATAGATATGTCAAAGCTTATAAAGTAATATTCTGAAACATCTTTTAGAAAATATCGAATTCATGCCTCCAGGGCACAGGCGAGTTGGTAAGTGGCAAGGTGATTGGGGTACAACCACTCCGACGTCGCGGGTTCGAATCCGTGTGGTGACAGTCTTTGCTGAAATATTGCAAGGGTTGTTGCTGGGTTCGTGTCCCGTTGGTCTTCTCCCTTGCAGGGCTGCCACTCGCGCATATCCCTCGATTTATATCCCACCTGGCCAAGGGGCCTCTGGTACAGTTGGGGGGTTTCGCTTTCGGAACTTTCCCCTTCACAAAGAAAATATCGAATTCATGACATGACACGTGACAGAAAAGTAGCTCCTTAGTTACTCCTTGATAAAAACGGAGAAAGAGGAGACTCGGGTCCCGAGGTGAAAATTGAATGTCTAGCCTAGTAATGAGTCTAATGACACACAAACGTATCACATTAAGAAGAGATAAATTGCAATTTAATCAAATAACACTTTACAATTACTTATATTAAATAACTAGTTTCCGCACACATGCACGTGCATTGCACGTGTATCCCACGCTAATGGTACAAATATTTTAAGATAATACAAATATTATTAGGATACGTGTGCATTAATGTGGAAAATATATATTCATAGTACAAAATAATTAACATAATTGAAATTTTGCTAACCTGGAGATTTATCAATCAAGGGAACTTCATGCTTAAAGAAGTAAACTTGTTCAAACCGATGAAGCAAAGTGAAATAATGCTTCCTCAATGCATATGAAGCACTTGTTGTGGTTGGAGAAAATTGAAATACTGCACTCACTTCTCTCCATTTTTTCTCTGTCACAACCTATAAATATTTGTATAACTTCTTTAAATAAATAAGCAAAAATAACAAGATGTAAAAAGGGCAGTCCGGTGCACTAAGCTCCCGTTATTCGCGGAATCCGGGGAAGGACCGGACCACAAAGGTGTACGCAGCCTTACCTCACATTTCTGCAAGAAGCTGTTTCCACGGCTTGAGCTCGTGATCTCCTAATCTAATGGCAACAACTTTATCAGTTACCCAAAGCTCCCCCTTATAAAAGAAATAAAATAAAAGAAGAAAATAAAAGAGAAATGTTTTAACCTTGTCAAAGCCACCCCTTTTTGTCACCTCTACATAGAGAACATACAAATCAAGATCCTTCCCTCCAATCACAGGAATCCTTAATCAAACAAAAACACAAATCAAAGATCAAACAAATTAAACAGCATCCTCCCATGTTATATCTTTCTATCTCTATTATTTTTTTCAAGTTATTGTTCAGCGGATTCAGAATTTAGACGATGCAGCTTTAACTTAGTAGAGTGATTTTAATTTTTAAAATGTACATTTAAGTCCATCAATACTTATTTTTAGCATACATATATAGAGTATCAATTTACATTTTGTTACTTGTTTTTCGCACATACATATATATAGGTGGCCACATAGCCGTTATTATACTTTTAAGGGCCCGGTGCGAGAAATAAAAAGAGATCATTTTTTATTCACATGAAAAATTAAAATTAACTAATTAATCAATATTAAAAAAAATTATTGATCAAAACATCAAATAAATGTATAGTAAACATTATTTGGAACTTGGGGTCAAATCTGATTGTGTTAAAAAAAAAAAATCACTGCTCATTGGATTTGAACACACAACCTCTCCCTAAGAAAGAACTTTTGAAGGGCTAGACTACTGCTCTCACTAATAAGATAGGAGTCATTTTTAATACATATCTTAACATTTGAAATCAATATAAAAATAAAAAAAACTGAGACGGAGACCCCGCCGGCCGGGGGGTCTGTGCGGCGGCGCTGCCTCGACCGCCCCAGGGACGGCTCTATGGCCAAGTTCAACCGAAATTATACTTTTTTTTTCACAAATATATAAAAGGTTTGATTCCGAAATATTGATTCTATAGAACCTGCAAACCCATGATTGAATCCGCCACGATGTTCTAACAGGAGAATGTGCGTCGTCTATTTGAATTTACGTGGCACGGACTGATTTGACATAATTTTTAAGCAAAAAAAGAAAATTTTGAACTTTGATATAAACAAATCATAAATACTTGTGCTGACTCTTATTAGTAGAAAAAAAAATTGTTTCTAATATAAAAACGTAATTTTTTAAATAAATTAAAAAGAAAAAATTGTGACATAAATTGAAATATGGAATAATAACAAAAAAAATGTACATAACAACAACCAGTCCACAGTGATCTTGGCAAAAAAAAAAAGTATAATAGTAAATAAAAATAATACTGAAAGATGCTTACGTGAACTTTGAGCCCAAAACAGAGTGAAAATTCTTCAAACACTCCCTAAATAGATTAGGGTCATTCACAATCTTCTCATGTGAAGCCATTGGTGGAGGATACACCTGTCCGTTGCCGGCGCCGGCCGGAAGTATACCTTTCTGAGACATCATGGTGTCGCCGGCGACTGATTTCGCCGAAAAATCAAGAAATCGCGAACAAAGCTATAGCTTATAAGCTAATGTGTGGGTGTAAACTTTGAGGTAAACAGTAAACCAAATATAAAGAAGAGATAATGAATAAATACAAAGATAATTTTTGGGTACTTAAGAAGAAGTAGACAAGTGTTGAATCGACGGTTATATTATATGCAGAGAGTTTTTAACTTTGGCTTCTTCTTCTAGCAAAACCAAAAAATAAGTCTATTGAATCTCAGTGGGCTAAGCAAAGTACATTAAATTTTCACTAGCTAATCATATTATTTTCATTAATTAATTAAGAGTTAATGATAAAAATACATCTAAATTATTATTATCTTTTCTCTAATTTCATGCCCCAACTATCAACTGTTTCTTTTTTATAATCTGAACTATCATTATTTATGTATTAAAATATATCTCGAGTATTAAAACACACTTTGAGTTTAGGTATGTATTAGATCACACTTAGAGTTTAGAAAATTTTGAGATGTATTTTAATACATAGATGATGATAGTTCATATCCTAAAAAAGAAATAACTTATATTTGGAGTGTGAAATTAGTAAAAATTGTTCAACTGTATTCTTAGACCATTATCTCATTAATTAATGCACTGTTTTTTTTTTTTTCACTGTGTTTATTGTGTTGTCCAAAGTGTACTTGAAAGAGTGTACAATTCTGGTGTAATAATGTAATATGAACTCCAAGTCCGATGCGATGCTATGCTATATGGCTATATGCTATGATTCTTTTGTTTTTAAAGTATTATTACTGTAATAAATAGGTTCTGATCAAATCTTTATCGTACAGTATAGTGAATATATCCTGCAGGTTCTTTTTGGGCTGCTTACGTACGTATTATAGTAGAGCATGCTTCAACTAATCCAATCACTTTAATTGGTTTTTTTATTCATGTTCCATATTTATTTTAGACCAAATTAAATTCATATTAGCATTTGGAAAATCACATATTGAGGTTAAACGCTATCTAATAAAGCCTTGTTCAATCACAAAACTTTTAATTATGAATGAAAAAGTATATACTACTCCACCACAATCCTGATTTGCCAGCTATAAGTAATCAGTTTTTCCTTTTCTTTTTTTTCCTCTCACATAACAACACTTATCATTTTTATCACGTTATCAAAATATATACTCCCTTTGTTTACTCTGACTTATCACATTTTATTTTTCAAGAGTCAATTTGACTAAACTTTGAAGCTAAACTGAATGAGATTGAGTCAATATTTTAAAATTAAGTTAGATGTTCGAAACTATACGAAAAATATTATAAATTGTAATTCTTCTTACATTAATATTATGAAAAAATATCTATTAAATGTTGTTCAAAGTTCATGTAATTTGACTCGCGAAACGTGACAAGTAAAAATGAACGGATGGAGTATTCAGAAATTTACTTGTTTCTACTTCACATACCCTAAATTTTAACCGGGCTAGAAATTTAAGAAAGAAAAAGAGAAAAAATTTAAAATTTGTGATTTTAGACAAATCATAAATATTTATGTGGCTATAAATTATCTCATTGAATGCAAAATATAAAGTTTAAAATTAAACTAATTCCAACTATACAAAGATATCTTTTCTTAATAGATTAAAAAGAAAAATACAAAACATAAATTAAGACAGAGCCTAAGTTGTTAAAATTTTCTATGACACGGACAAAGAAGGAGAAGGGAAAAAAGAAAAGAAAAACAAGGACAGATGACTTTTTCTATTTTTGGGTCTCCGTGATTAATGCATTAAATTATCGATATTTTATTCTCCTTCTAAGCAACCATTTAAAGGTAAAACATGTCAATTTTTCTTTAAAAGAAAAACGGAAAAACAAATTAACATGTCGATAATCATGAATTCATGACATGTGTTGGAGTATATATATTTATCACTTAATTATAATTAGATAATGTATATTTTATTTTTATTAATTCACTTAATTATGATAAATTGGTAATTGTTAAGTCTTTTCATATTTTTAGTTATCCTGGGGAGGGGGAGGGGGGGTGTAGGAAATTGCATTAATTCATTAATGATCGGAAACCATAAATATATAAAATTCGTTGAGACTTTCAAATGTGAGCAAGTTTTGGGTGGTTAACATTATCTTTGGGATAATGCTCCTACGTCACTCATTTTTATTATCTTATGCTCTTATCAATATATGTACATTTTGGGATTAATTTGCAGCCTTTCAGCTTATATGATGTGACACACCACAACTTTAGAGTAATTGGAATTATCCTATATATTCTATTTGGTAAACTAATTGCAGTACCTTAAACGATCGATGGAAATAGCCTGTGCAAAACTCTGTCGTTTTACTACAAGTATGTAATTTTCCTTTTATATCTTTGGCCAAACCGTAGTCCAATAGGGAAGTTAGAAGGGATGTCTCGGAAGGAACAACAATGAAACTCGATTTGAATAGCGCGTCCCATAAAAGTTTTTTTCTTGAGGATCTGACAACTTATGCAGGAACAATTACTGTTTTTAACTTATGTGCACTGACGACACAAAACAAAATTAATGTTGGTGCATTTTAATTCAGATCTACTTTATGTTGTCATTGTTGTTGAGCGTAGTTTAACTTAAATCAAAATCATCGTTAGTCATCTGTGGTCGTCTAAATTTGTCACTTGAACACCTTAAGTAATGTTTATTCCATCTAGATGCTTAAGGTGGGCCTCCGCAGTGTCATTTAGACACTTTTCGAACAATCATCCAAATATACAAAATGTGTGTAACACACTCGCCGATAATGTGGTAAAATAAAAAATTAAATTAGGGCATGTGGCATTTGATCAAATAATAATATAAAAATAAATTATGAGAAAAATTAATATTTCAAAAAAGAAAAGAAAGAATGTTCCTGGTTTTCTTCACCATCTTCATATGTGTTCTTGTTCTAACCACGATTTTAATCCAAAATTTCAAGAGAAACTCCTCCAAATTTGTTATAACTTCAGCTAAAGATTCCCCACAAAGACTCGAAGACAACCCCAATATTAATTTCTCAATTTTTTCATCAAATCAAGTAACCCATTTTAAAACCTTCAAGCTTTCTAAATACCACATTAATGGTATTTAGACCCAATTAATTCGAAATAATCCAAAGAGACAAAATGAAGTGCTAGATCTGAAACTCAGATCGGGAAAAAAAAGAATGAAATCAGATCGAAAATAATGGAGTTTCACCAAAAAATTATTTGAAGAAGAAGAAGAAGAAATAAAAAGAAAAAGAAAAATCTATTTTGGGGCTTTTCATGCGCCTTATTTCTGCGAAAATCACGCAAGTTATCAAGTCAGCAAAAAATGCCTAAATGACACAGTGGAAGTCCACCTGAAGTGTCTAGATAGAACAAGCGCTACTTGAGGTGTTCAACTGATAGATATGGACGACCACATGTGATTGGCGATGAATTTGCCCTTTAACTTATTATAGTAGGTTACATGTCTTATCTTTAGGATTCTAATTTCACTTTATTATGGCCGGTTACCCATAGATATCTTTTAAGCTGAAGGAGAACCAAAATTTGAAGCCAACAGGGTTGTAGTGACCATGAAATTTTGTAAAGCTTTAAGCTTTAAAAGTGCACTAACGAATATTAAGTACATTATTGTGCATGCTAACAATGACCACATATATAAGAAATTAGTTTTATCGTGCATGGTTTGAAAGGTTATGACGAAGTTTAGATATGGGAGAAGTAACTCAAATTGGTTTGGGAAGAGCGGGAGGGAAAGGAATTAATAGAAGATTTCCCAATATTCTTTCATTAATTTATTAATTACATATCTATTATTTTAGGTAGAGTTATATCCTTTTGTAATTAGGTTAATTAGTTATCTAGTTTGTATCAAAGTAAATATTGTTGTAACCTTATATATATTGTAAATCATTCATTAATAAACATCAAGAAACATATTCTTTTATGTTATCAGTAGCCTAAAACTGCAAACCCTACCCTAGCCGCCGATACACCTTCTCGGCCACCACCTTTTTTCCACGTCGGCACCTAGCCCACGTCGGAACCCTAGCCGCCGACCTCTCTCGGCCGCCACCCCCTCTTTTCCCTACAACGGAACCCTAGTTTTTCCGTTCATTCTCCCTCTCTCTTCCTCCTAAATTTCCTCTTCCATGGCTGACAAAATCAAATTCCATCCTGCACTTGCCGTAAACAACATTAAAAACTTCATCCCTGTGACTCTTGAGATGGAAAAAGGTCATTACTCTTCGTGGGCGGAGCTTTTTAAGATCCATTGTCGTGTTTACGAAGTTATCGACCACGTCATCCCTCCCACGCCGAAGTCCACAGACATACCATCGGCTTCGACTTTTGATGATGCACTCTAGTCTCGTTTGGACGCAGCCGTCCTCCAGTGGATATACGACACGATATCTAATGATCTGTTCCACACCATCATTGAGACCGATGTCACTGCCCGTCAAACGTGGAAATATTTGGAAAGTATTTTCCACGACAACAAAACACAACGAGTGTTATATCTTGAAAATCAGTTCAAGGACGTTCATCATGAAGATTTTCCAAACGTGTCTACCTATTGTCAAGAACTCAAGATGATTGCCGACCAACTCTCCAACGTCCGCGCACCAGTCACTAATCAGTGATTGGTCATGCAACTATTTGTAGGTTTGAACAAATCTTATGATGGCATTGCCATCATCCTTCAGCAATGGATGTCGTTACCTCCATTTTATGAGGCCTGTTCAAAGTTCATCCTTGAGAAATCCTAAAAAATCAAGCGCAGCAACACTCGGGCCTGCATTACCGACGTCGCTCTCACCACCACCATTGAGCCCTCCGCCGAAGGCAGGGCCTCCCGTTCTGGCAACTAGAACCATCAGTTAGAAGACTCGCAACAGTCTGCTTCCTCCCGTAACAACCGCCGGAGCAGGCAGTCCGGCAAAGGCCGCTGCGAAAGAAATTCCGGCAATAACGGCAGCGGGAAGGGGCAGTCCTTACCGGTCAAAAACATCCAACAGCGACCGCGATAGTGGCAGCAGCCTACGTCGTGGGATATCTACTCGTCGTAAGCCGCGTGGTCCCCACCATCATGGGCTCTCCTCCTTGCCCATATCCGACATCCTCGTGGATTCCACCTCAGAATCGACAGGCCTAACCTGACATACTTGGCCCACGTCCACAACAGGCCTACGCAGCACATGCCCTCCCACCATCGACTTATGCACTGACTCCAGACGAAAATTGATATGTGGACACAGGCGCCACATCTCACATAACAACGTCACAAGGTACTCTCTCATCTTATTCCAATTTGAGTAATTTAAATCAAAATATTATTGTTGGTAGTGGACACGGCATTCCCATCCGTGGTTATGGTCATTCCTCCACATCCCCACCACATCCACCACTAATCTTAAATAATATCCTTCATGCCCCTAAACTCATTAAGAATCTAATCTCTGTGCGACGTTTCACAACTGACAATTGGGTTTTCCTTGACTTTGATCCTTTTGGTTTTACTGTAAAGGATTTTATGACAAGGAGACGAATAAAGATATGTGACAGCACCAGAGATCTCTATCGTATTCAAACGCCGTCAACAATCCAGTCTCAGTTCCATCAACTTTTGCTGCTCTTTCATCTTCCCTATGGCATTCTAGATTAGGACATCCGGAAGACTCTATTATACGCTTCCTTAGGAAAATAATTTTATTAATTGCAACTGTATTTCTATGATTCCTATTAGTGAATCTTGCGTTTTTGGGGAAAATGTCAATTTACCATTTTCTGCATCCACAAATTATACTTTAATGTCTTTCGATATCATACATAGTGATTTGTGAACATCTCCTATTTTGAGTATGGCTGGCCATCGATATTATGTGTTGTTTTTGGACGATTATTCCAACTTTCTATGGACTTTTCGAATTGGAAATAAATCTCAAGTCTACCTCATTTTTTCTTCATTTAGTGCTTTCGTAAAAACATAATTTGAAAAGAGCATTAAATGTTTTCAATGTGACAATGGCAGGAAATTTGATAATAACCAATTCAAACATTTTTGCTCCAAAAATGGTCTTACCTTTCGATTATCCTGCCCATACACATCCTCCCAGAATGGTAAAGCAGAAAGGAAAATCCAAACAATAAACAACCTCATTCGTGCCCTACTTTCTCACGCCTCAATTCCCCCCAATTCTGGCATTACGCACTCTCCATGGCCACATATCTCCTAAATATAATCCCAAAAAAGTCTCTAGCTCAACGGTCTCCCACCCAAGTTATGTTTTATAAGAACCTCTCCTTCCAATACTTGCGTATTTTTGGATGTCCTTGTTACCCTCTCCATCCGACCATTCACAAACTCCAACTTCGGTCTTCCCCATGTGTGTTTCTGGGTTACCTTGCCAATCATCGTGGTTACTCGTGCAATGACTTGTCAAGCCGTAAAATTATTATTTCACGTCTTGTCCTATTTGATGAGTCTCAAATCCCCTTTGCCTCTCTACACTCGCCACCTCGATATTCCTATGACTTTCTAGATGATAGTCTAAACCCTCTTCTAATTCACCATTTACATAGTTCGCCGTCCCAGACCCCGGCACCCGCCACTACCTTGGCTAGTCCGGGACTAGCTGCCCACCCGGTTCTGCCGATGGTGGCTCGAAACAGCCCACCTCAGGGTGATTCCGCAGCCACCTCTCGGCAACCCGAGGTTCAGCCAGCCAGTACCATCACCCCTACCATTTCTCCTCTTCCAGGCAGTCCTGCGGCAAACCCCCCTCTCATCCTGCGTCCTGAGACACACTCTGAGACCATGGAAACTCGTGCCATGTACGAAATTCATAAACTTAAATGATTGTTTAACCTTTTTATTTTAGTTGTCCCTTCCCCTATCCCTCATAACACGAAGGATTCCTTGTCCGACCCTAATTGGAAAGCCACAATGATTGACGAATATAATGCTCATATTGATAATAAGATGTGGGACCTAGTACCCCATCCACCTGATGCTAACATTATTCATTCTATGTGGATTTTCATACATAAAAAGAAATCTGATAGTTTATTTGAGAGGTACAAGGCTCGTCTTATAGGTGATGGCATGTCTCAACAGGTGGGAGTGGGCTGTGATGAAACGTTCAACCCGATCGTAAAGCATGCAACTATCCGGACCGTCCTCAACATTGTCATATCCAATTCTTTGCTTATTCATTAGCTTGATGTCAAGAATGCCTTCTTACATAGGGATCTTCATGAAATGTCATATATGCATCAGCCTATGGATTTCAGGGATCCTATCATCCGGATTATATGTGTCTATTGCGGAAATCGCTTTGTGGACAGAAATAGGCTCCTCGAGCATGGTACCAATGGTTCGCCGATTATGTCTCCTCTATTGGGTTTTCACACAGCAGATCTGATCATTCTCTGTTCATCTACAACAAGGGTACAACCATAACTTACCTATTATTATGTGTTGATGACATCATCCTCACCACATTATCTGATGCTCTCCGTCGGTCAATTATGTCTCTCATTTCCTCTAAGTTTGCTATGAAAGATCTGGAGCCCTTGAATTATATCTTAGGCATCTCTGTCACTCGATATTCTGGCGGCCTATTTCTATGTCAGAAGAAGTACGCCAAAGAGATCCTTGACCGTGCAGGCATGTCATCTTGCAAACCATCCCACACGCCCGTAGACACCAATTCCAAGCTCAACGCTGATTTTGGCCCTTCATATTTAGACCCAACTCACTATCGTAGCCTGGCTGGGCCTCTGCAGTACCTCACATTAATGAGACTAGACATATCCTGTGTCGTTCAACAAATCTGCTTGCACATGCACAGTCCGACGGAAGCACACATGCATGCCCTCAAACATATTTTACGATACGTCCAAGGTACACTTCACTTCAGATTATATTTATACAGGTCTTCGCTCACTGGTCTCACTGCTTATTCTGATGCTGACTGGGGTGGATGTCCTGACACCTGACGCTCCACGTATGGTTATTGCGTTTTCCTCGGAGATAACCTATTGTCTTGGTCTTCTAAAAGGCAATCTACATTATCCCGATCCAGTGCAGAAGCAGAGTACATAGGTGTCGCCAACATCTTCTCTAAGTCTTGTCGGATCCGTAACCTTCTACTTGAGCTTCACTGCCCGATTCAAAAGGCAACACTGGTCTACTGTGATAATATTAGTGCGATATATCTTTCCGGCAATCCCGTCCAACATCAGCGCACTGAACACATTGAGATGGACATTCATTTCGTTGGCAAAAAAGTGGCTCGTGGTCAAGTTCGTGTCCTTCATGTTCTTTCCAGTTATCAGATTGCCGACATCTTCACCAAAGGACTTCAGCTCATACTATTTGATGATTTTCGAGTCAGTCTCAATGTTTGTGAACCTCCCGCTTCGACTGCGGGGGTGAAATAGAATATTTCCCAATATTCTTCCATTAATTGTATATCTCCTATTTTACGTAGAATTATAATCCTTTTGTAATTAGGTTAATTAGTTACCTAGTTTACATCAAAGTAAATATTCTTGTAACCTTATATATATTGTAAATCATTCATCAATAAACATCGAGCAACATATTCCTTTAGGAATGTCCAAAATTCAAAAGAGTATAACTCTCAATTTATGAAGAATTTGAATAAAGTTTAAGAATGGATTTTGTAGCCCTTTGAATTTAAGAGGTTGAAACCAATCATTTACACGTTTCTGAAAATATTTTGAGGGTTTACTTGCAGTTGTTTGGCAATGTACAATTAAACTTTACAGTCCGAAGTACAAATTGCGCAAACACCTGGATCTATATAAGGGGAGTAACGGGCAACAAATACTTATTTTTTGGATCTTTGAACTAGGGCCTATATCGCAGTAATGGGCACCAAATATATATTGTTATCATTATTTTGGATTTTTGAACTAGGGCTTTGAGTTAAGGACTGATTTAGAGCTTAGGACTTTACAACTAAGGTGAATTTTATATGATGTTAGTAATCGAAACTTATTTGGTTTGAACAAGTCTTAATCAATAAGTTCTTCAATAAAGTCTTAATATCATTAAGAGATTTTACTGTGTGGATAATTTTTACCATCACTTTATCCACAATCATCAGCCACCACCAACCACCTCTGCATCACAACCACCACAGGAACCATCACCTCTGCCAACCACTGTTGTCAATTTCTACCACACCTATCACTTCTATCATTATAATTATATCAACTACTACAACCACCAGTGTCATCGTTGTTGCCACCTCCGCCACCACTATCAGCCACTACCATCACTGCAACTAATTCCTACTACCAATCACCTCCATCATCACAACTAACACATCAGCCAACTAATACCAAATACATCGTCAACCGCCACACATTCTTTAACCACCACCACCGTCATTAACAACGCTAACTACTAACATCAACTAACTCTGTCATCACTACTACCACCACCAATACCAACCGTCACCATTGCGCCAGTCACTACAACACCAACCACTTTCACCATCACAATTATCTTCATCACCAAATGTCACTAACACCAATCATCACCACTACCACCACTACAAACCATATCCACCATCACTAGCGAACATAAATATTTCAAAACAAATTCAAATAATAATTTTATTTTATCAAATTTATATATTTTCTAATATTTAATTATTTTTTATTTGAATTGTATATTTATTATGTTTAAAAATAAATAAATTATGCATATTGAAAAATTAAAAATCAAACGGTCTTAATCATTCAGTGTTCAGATCAAGTGACAACATCTTAATCATTCATTCAGATTCAGACGTCTTAATCTTAATGAAAACAAATGAGGCCTTTAGTTGAGTTGAGGAACAATTCATTTTAAGTAAGTTGCATTCATCCACAAAGGTGAGTTCTTTATCGACCGAGTTTCAAATCGTGCATCACTGATGGAATTTAGTTATATTTCACGATTTATCTAAAATTGATTAATCCATCTTGGCCTTATCAAACTGAAGCAAATGAGATGAATTGGATTATGGTCTATTCATCAACTCAATCTATTTTACCCTTCTTGGATTTGATCAAACTTGCCTATTTGTATATCCCAAAATTTTAGTACTTTATTCATTTGATTATAGAAAATAAAATGAAACTTCATACACAAATACAAGTGGTATCAGCCAAATTTGAAATTAATAATGTAACTAAAATCACTTACCTTGAGAGAGAAATCGAACTATTGAAGACAATTTGTTCTATTAATCAAAAGAAACTTGTTAGGCAGTTCACAAGAATAGAGAAAGACTTCGATATGGATCAAGGTGACACTCACTCTTCTTCAAAAGCTTTGAGCTTAAAATGACATTAAAATCAAGTATTAAAACAAATTAATACATACTCAAAAAATTAATACACCTTAGAAATTAATATTTTAGCCTCTTGAATTCATCAGCAATTCACAAACCCTAAGAGATAAATTCTTACGAGAACATAGAAGTGACAAAATAAAAGTTGTTTCCTTAGTTACACCCTCGCTTATCACGATATTATGTAGAAGCAATGTTGAAGTGAGTTACTCGACTTCCGATGTGGGACAAGAAATTCAATTACCCGAGAGGCCCCGTTTTCTTTTACTTTAGATTTTAGCGCTTGTGTAATTATTGTGTCTACTTATTTTTTCTTAAAATATATAAAGCAATATGATTTATTCAATGAGCTAATAAATGAGCTTAATTAAGATAATCTTTCATGAGAAGTGATATTGTTATTGAAAGAGAATAATTCCTTCAATATTTTCATTAATATTAAAGGTATATATATACATGATATATAATATTTAATTATGGAAATTAAATCTACATTTTCCTAATACAAGACTATTATATTTTCCTAATACAACACTACTACCATAATTACACATGTACAAGAAATCTAATTGGAATATACATGGAATATAAGGAAGATACACATATATTCTTTCACACCCCCTCAGTCATAGCGGGTGGTTGTCTACGCTGTGACTGTCCCTAAAATCTTCAAACATAACTAAGGGAAGACCTTTAGTAAAGATGTCAACAATTTGGTACCGTGAAGGGACATGCAAGACATGTACTTATCCACGAGCTACCTTTTCGCGAACAAAGTGAATATACATCTCGATATGTTTAGTGTGCTGATGTTGGACAGGATTCCTAGAGAGATATACCGCACTAACATTATCGCAATAGACCGAGGTAGCTTTCTGAATAGGAAAGTGAAGCTCTAATAGGAGATTACGCAGCCAATATAAAGCAAATACCAAATTGGCTACCCCTCGATACTTGACCTCCACACTGAATCGCGATAAAGTAGCCTGGCGTTTAGCCGACCAAGATACCAAGTTATCACCAAGAAACATATAATAACCAGATGTTGATCGTCTGGTATCTGAACAACCACCCCAATCATCATATGTATAAGCCACGGGAGTAGATATGAAGGATGGATATAAGTGGAAACCGTAATCAAGAGTGCGCTGAATGTAACACATCATGCATTTGAGAGCGTGCATATGTTTGTCCCTCGGATCATGCATAAATAAATACACTTGTTGCACTGCATAAGTAATATCTGGCCTCATGAATATAAGATACTGAAGAGCCCCTATAAGACTGTGATAGTGGGAGGGATCCTCGTAAGGTGTGCTGGAATTAGCACTTAGCTTCGATTTGGTATCAACTTTAGTAGGAGATGACTTACAGGATGACATGCCAGCTCATTCAATAATATCAGTTGTATACTTCCTCTGGGATAGAAATAGACCACATGCATGACGAGTTACAGCTATACCCAAAAAACTACTCAAAGGCCCCAAGTCTTTCATAGAAAATTCGGAGCTGAGAAGAGATATGATAGACTTGCGCAGTTTATCAGAAGAAGCAATCAATATAATATCATCCACATATAACAGAATGTATGCCAGAGAAGTACCGTGATGCTAGATGAACAAATAATGATCAGACCTACTATGAGAAAACTCAATAGTAGACACATAATCTGCAAACCTTTTGTACTAGGCCCTATGAGCCTGTTTTAGCCTATACAATGACTTCTTTAGCAAACAGACATGGTTAGGATGATCGGGGTCCCTGAAACCCAAGAGCTGATGCATTTGTACCGTTTCCTTGAGATCATCGTGTAAGAACACATTTTTCACGTCCAATTGATAAATGGGCCAAGCTTTCGAGAGAGCCAGACTGAGAACAGTGCAAATAGTCTCCGGTTTGACAACCAGACTAAATATCTCTCCACAATCCACGACAACTTGTTGAGTTTTGCCATCACCTAAAAGACGAGTCTTATGCCTCTCAAAACAACCATCAGATTTTTTTTATGAGTAAAAATCCACATAGAATGAATCACATTAACACCAGGCGGACGGGGCACCAACTCCCACATCTTATTTTTAATAAAAGCATTATATTCATCATCCATGTATATTTTCCAATTTGGGTCACTAAGGGCAGACACGGGGTTACGTGATAGGGGTGATTTAGTGACATTAGCATTGAGATTAAAAATCATTTTGGTTTTAAAATACCCTGTCTGCTATGAGTAATGGGCCCTTGACTCAGAATAGAAATGGGTCAAACTTGGGTCAGTGTGATGACATCGGAACTGGCTCGGTTTGGGAGGAATTGGCTCGGGTTGGAAAGTGGGTCAGTATGCAGTGGGCCTGCTGGATGAGAAACTGGACCGATGGAATGACGGGATGGGCCAGCAGGTAGTGGGCCTACTAGTAGAGTTGGACTCGGGTGGTGGACATTTGGACCAGCAGACAGTGGGCCTGCTGGCAGGAATTGATCACGGGACAGGTCTGGGTTAGTAGGCACTGGGCCTGCCAGTGTCTACTGGTCTAAATCCCGATATGGGGACCGGATCAGATGGTGGACCACATACGGTGAGAGCTTATCATCCAAAAAATTATAGGAAGTAGGCATGGAATTATGCAACTTAGCAAACGGAAATTAGGTTTCATCAAAAATGATATGGCGACTAATGATGATCTTATTAGAGGATAAATCAAAATATTTGTAACCACGATGATTAGATGGATAACCCAAAAACACACAAGCGATAGAACGAGCTTGAAATTTATTTATTATATTGGATGGGAAGAGAGGATAGTATAAATACCCAAAACCCCTAAGATGAGAATACGAAGGATTCTTACGATAAAGAATTTGGAGTGGAGATTGGTATGCTAGTCATTTGCTAAGGAGTATGTTAAGAAGGTAAGTAGCCATTTGTAACGCATGATGCCAAAATAAAGGTGGTAATGAAGCATGGGTGAGTAATGTCCGAATAATATTATTAATGGTGCGTATTTTTCTCTCAGTTTTTCCATTTTGGGAGGACGTATGTGGACAATAAAACCGAAAAGAGATGACATTAATATTACAAAATTCTATAAATGGTCCATTATCAAATTACCTTCCATTATCACATTGAATGTTTTTCATTTTCCGTTTAAATTGGGTGCGGATGAATGCTCTAAATGATAGGAATGTGGAATAAACTTGAGACTTTTTAGACAACGGAAAATTCCACAAAAAATTAGAATAATCATCCAAAAATAACACGTAATAACGGTGGCCCAAAGAGCTCAACATGGGAGATGTCCATAAATCACTATGAATAATATCAAATGGCAACAAAATACTAGAATTGGAGGCAACAAATGGTAATTTAACATATTTTCCAAGCGCACAAGAAGAACAAACATTAGTACTACGCATACTATTACACTCAATAAAATTATAATTTTTAAGAGAGGAAAGAACAGATGCTCCCGGATGACCCAAACGCGCATGACATAAGGAAGATGCTAAAGCGGCAAACGTCTTGATTAGTGGTGATGATGGATGTGGTGATGGGATAGAGTTCGGCCTGACTATTACATCTCATTAGAGGTATCCATGTCGTGAAATTCTTCACAGAAAATCCAAAAGGGTCAAAGTCAACAGAAACTCAGTTATCAGTTGTAAAATTTCCGAACGTACACCAAATTTTTAATTAATTGAGGAGCATGAAGGATATTTTTCAAGGCTAAAGGTGGATTCAAGGGAGATAAATTTGTGTGACAATAACCACGAATTGAAATTAAATTACCATTACCAATAATAATGCCACAATTTTTGCTCAAATTGAAATAAGACGAGAGATTACCTGGCGCGGACGTCATATGAGAAGTGGCACCGGTGTCCATGTATCAATTTGCATCCGGAGGATTTAATCCAAGTGTGTACATCGCTGTCTCGATATTCGTGGGACACGGGGCTGTTGCTAGGCCCGCAACAGCGAAGGCCTGTTGTGGTCAAGGCCCAAGTAGGTCAAGTTGCTGCCAAGGCCCATTCTGTCGCACCCATGGTTGCTCAAAGTCGTTGGGCCTGGCCCAATAATTGGTTGGACCGCCTGCTGGATACGGTGGACTGGACAATTGCCCACTGGCCCAGCCCCACGGCTACTGTGCATTGGCCCAAGGCTGCGGCCTAGTCTGCTGGCCACTACCACTCCATCCACCGCCACTGCCGCAGCTACCGCCGTCGCATTTTTTGCCACTATTTTTTCAATTTTGGCTAAAAATATTCGGGAAGGAGTGAGGGTCATCGGTGTCGCGTGATGTGGCCACCATCATGGCGGAATTGGCTTCTGTTGCCGCCTTTTTAGCCAACCCAATTTCTTCTAAAGTAAGCATGAATCATGCTTGGTAGAACGACGGGAGAGGATTTCTTTGACGAATAAGAGTTCCAACTCCATTATAAGCCTCGGAGAGGCCTGCAACCATCTGAAGAATAAGACGATCATTAGTGACGGCCAAGCAAACGTTCTTGAGTTGATCTGACTACTTCTTGAGCCTTTGACAATAGGCTGAGGCATTTAGAAAATCCTCCATGCTTATGTGGGAGAATTACTGCTCAAGGGTCACGACACGAGAATTTTTGTTATCCTTAAATATAGCACGCAACCTATTCCAAGCTTCCACTGTCGTGGCGTCGAGTTCGATAATATTCTGTAAGAGGTCCGTAGAGATGGTGAAATAAATCTATTGGAGCACCGTAGCATCAAGAGTTGCCCACAACTATATTTCATCATCGGTGGTAGGCACCTTCTCCTTGCCTTTTTCCGGTGTGATGATGTGATAGAGGACTCGATTAGACCGTGCGTGAATTTTAAATAGTTCTCCCACGTCGCGTGTTGGACGTTTTCCATCTCAAGAATAATAGGGATGTTGTTCTTGATATTGGAGACTGCAAGGGCAAGATGAAATGTGTTCTTTGTGGTAGACATGATGAAAGAACAAGAGGAGAATTAGGGATTCAGAAAGAAAATTTGAAGGGATGAGGTTCGTCCATCGGCCGATATTGAGTATTCCGAGGAGGGTGGTGGAAGAGGGTATAATTTGGAGAATGAAAGTTTGCCCCAGACTGATGATACCATGAGAGAGAATAAACCTTTCATTATTTTCATTGTCAAAGGTATATATACATGATATACAATATTTAATTATGGAAATTAAATCTATATTTTTCTAATACAAGACTACTACCTTTTCTTAATACAAGACTACTACCATAATTACACATATACAAGAATTCTAATTGGAATATACATGGGATATATGGAAGATACACGTATATTCTTTCAGTTATGATAAATGAGTACAAATGAGAATACTCATATATAATGTCTAACCATTGATATAGGTCAGCTTCAACCTCACTATATCATTATCATTGTGAGTCAAAACTAGAACCACGCACAACGTCTTATCATCAAGTGGTCAGGACTTGAACTACGGCGTTTTAGCATTAAGTGCTTGAGACAGCTTCTAATGTTTAGTCATTAATGAATCATTACATGTTGGACTAGGTCTCCTTTCCTAGTTCCTTCACTATTTCACCTGTTATACCTTATGCATGTGTATCTAGTATATTCATATTCAATGTAAGTAATCATGTATAAAACATAACTAGTATCAAAGTCAAGTTATAAATCTTAATAGCAAATCATATAATGGTGTAAAATCAACAGATATCTTAAGAAAATTTTAAAACCAGCATACTGTCGAAAACATGCTCGTCCCTACATATACATGATAGTTCAATCATATTTTGAAATATTTGTGCTTATTCAGATGTCATATTCATTTAACATGCCTGTTAAAGAAAAAATGAACAATCAAGGAGTAAGATCTACACTTGCCTCAACTCTAAACTAAGTACTTTCCGTATATGTTCTCAATTTTATACAAAAGAATCGTTCATGGTATCTAATACACATATATGACTCATCTCCCTATTTTAGGTTAAAGTCAAAGTCCATGTTAACATTGGTCAAACCAATTGAGCAATTCTAATTTTAGATTAACCTTATTTTCTAAGTTAAAATACATCATTTGTTATCCATTAAGTCCAAGCTTGGGCTAATTCTAAGAATTTTCATTTTGGAGTTTAGGGTTAAACTTAATGAATTCCTATATTCAAATTCTCAATTAGTCAATTCCCATGTAAAAACACACACATATATATAGTGAACATAAATGTTTTGTTTTTTTAATCAAAGAGTGATTAGATTTTATTAAATTTATATATTTTAATATTTAATTACTTGTTTATTTGAATTGTATATCTATTATGTTTAAAAATAAATAAATTATGCACATTGAGATGCTGAAAATCAAGTAGTCTTAATCATTCAGTGTTCATGTGTAGACAACATCTTAATCATTCATATTCAGACGTATTAATCTTAATTAAATTAAATGAGGCCTTAGTCACTTTGGGGAAACAACATGAAGAAATTGCACGGTTTTCCTTCAAATGAATTGGTCTTTAATTTTCCCTTTAAATGGTTGATCTTTAATTTTTGTCCCTCACAATAAAACTTATGCCTAGTGGACATAAGTTCTTTTAGAATATAAATTCATATGGATCACAAATTGTGCGATATTATGATGCAAACATATAAACTTATGTTTGCCTTGATGGACAGAAATTCAAGACCAACACAAAAAAAGAATAAAAGTGCAAATGACCCAAACAACATAAATCTTGCTGGACGAGTACCAATCTCATTGTCGACTAAGAAATGAGGAGGCCCAAATCCTCTTGCAAATCCAGACTGCTTGAGAGTCCAATCGGCCCAAATAAGCCCACTAACTGAATCTGGGAAGGCTGAAAAGTGAAAAGTATCACTCGACACCAGACATTTCCTAGAACTTGACCATTTCCAAAGATTTTTTATAACATCAAATAATTTAGTACACTTTTTATGAAATGTAGATTGATAACATGAAAAAAAATGATTTAAAAAAAACATGTTGTAACCAATTAAGATGTTATATATCACTTTTCAATATCTTGCTCCATTTTGCACGTATAATTAGTAGTAGTACATCTTCATGAATTATAGTATCTGTTCAACTCGTTATACAAGGTTATGCCGCAATATTATACTTCCAAGTGTTATTTTCGGTTGGAAATTTATCTTTGGTGGGGGGTTGCGTTCACCCATATTTAATGACTTAAACACTAGGGTTCCGCATATTGGAGGCTTTGTCTCTTCACACGTGCATAATCTACTAAGTGAGTAGATGACCGTAGGGCCAAGGATCGTCAAATTTCGTTAAGAAATGAAAGAGATATTGGTCCACGAAGTAAGGTGTTTGAGGCATGGAAATATGGTGTGGGACAAATTTAACACATCGGTGGGAAAAAAGAAGAATTGTTCTTTTTATAAGCCTAAAAAATGGATAAGGCTTTGGGACCCCAAGGGGTAACCCATGTGTTCGAAAGAGGGAGGACCTAGGTGTGTTTGGGTTCGAGGCTAGCCCCACACGCGCGCCGCTCGCTCGTGGGTCGTGGGCTGCGGGCTTCTGGACTACTTGACTACTTCTGATATTATATTTTGGGCCCCAAACTATTTAGTATTTACAGTTTGGTCCCTGGAGTTTCAGAAATGCTGTCAGCAGCCAGAAAGCCAACAGTTTATGACATTAAACATCTGAAACGTTTTACATTTACTACAAAACGTTTCTGGCCATGTCTACACCTCTTAACATCTCTCCTCCTCCTCCTAAACACTATATATTGAGACCTGAAACAGATTTGAGAGAGAGGATCAAAAAGAAAAATAAGATAGCATCAGAAACAGTAGAAAGAAAAGAACAGGAACTCTTCCTTTTCCTCTAAATTTTCCATTCTTCAACAAGTAGTTTCATGGTTGTTTTTCTTCATCAGAATCAACATATTTGCTTTGTAGTGTTGATTAGTTGTTGTTTTATATTGGGAGACTATTGCCCGCTAACGTAAAAACATATATACGGGGCAATCTTATCTTAAAGACAGAGAGTCATCTCTCGACTCAGCCACAATTGTAACAATCCAAATTTAGTGTTTCTTGATTTCAGGTTATCAAGATTCAAGACTCAATAAGCTTGCGGCAATTATAATCTTGGTTGTTAGTTTATCCTTTCGAATACTTGTAATATTTATTTACTTCTCGTAATTATATCAAACATTTTCTACTTGGCGTCTTATTGTTTCTATGTAATATATGTTGGAAATTTACTAATGTGGAATTAAGTTTATCCTATTATTTATGACTCGAACAATTGGGGTTTCGCACGTCGGAAACGTCATTTCCACACACGTGTACACGTAGTGTCAAGTATCGTAAATTTTATTAGTGAAAGAGATATTGGTATATACGTAATACGTTTGAGACATAGAATGATGGACGGTTATTGACCAAATAACAAGTATTCCACGTTGCTGAACGAAGGAAGAAGTGTACGAAGTGTAAGATGAAACGAGTCGAAAATTGCCGTGAAGGGCCGTGGCGCAACACCGTCGGAGCCGCGGTGCCCCCATGGCAGCGCCGCGGCGCCCCCATGGCAGCGCCGCGTGCTAAATGGTGGTTGGGCTACTGGAGTCGAGGTGTCGCGGCGCTAATTCACAGATCCGCGATGCTTTGGAGGCAGAATGCACCGACAGGAAGATTTAAAGTTTTGACTTTTGGGCTGGTATTGGAGCATTGAATCTCCATTATTTGGCACATGAATTCAGTCATTATTTGGCTGAATCTAACCCCTCAATAAGTGTCATTACATGGCTATTGAAGGCCATTAGTTGGCTAGTTGAGGGGTCATCTCCTTACACTATAAATTGAGGCTTTTGGCTCAATTGTTCAAGACACTTAGAAATTTTTTAAAATCTTCTTCTTCCTCTCTAGCAAGTTTTCTATATTCAAAGTTCTTCAAGAGTAACACTTGAGTTTTTTTTCTCATTTGTTAAGTAGTTTTTGTATCTTGGGAGACTATTGCCCGACAACGTAAAAGCATATATACGGGATAATCCTGTCTTAAAGACAGAGTGTCATCATTCGTCTCAGCAAATCACAAGGAGTTTGTAATCGTTCTTATTTTCAGTTTATTGTAATCTTGAGTAGTTTATCCTTTCTAGCATTTGTAATATTTACTTACTTCCCGTTTCCTGCAATTGTTGTAACCCACAACATATTCGACTTAAAATTAAATCATCGTATGACTAGCTTGATGGTTGTTCAGAAAGGTTAATTTCACCAATGGTCTCTTTACTTACTCGTTGTAATATTAAAGTCGGAAAACATTTTTTGTAACACTAAAGTCACGAATCTAATTAATTTGTAACATTAAAGTCACTAAGTTATGTGTTAGTTGTTCAAAAAATACAAATCATCGAAAAGTCAAAAAAATTGCGCTATAAAGTAACATGTCATCACCATATCATTATTCCGTTATTGTGTATATGAGAAATTTTTTACCACAAAAATCCATCTTCCCGTAACCTATATTTTAATAAATCCACTCCTAGATGGACTTTGATACTTCAGAAAAATTAAATATTTAGGTTAATTAGATATATACTTTTTTGGGGGGGGGGAGGAGGGGGGGTCTTTGCTGAGCCTTATTTTAATCCTCTAAAGACACACTTGCCGCTGAAGTAAATTACATGGAAAATTGTAATTTGAGCAAATTGGTTCTTTTAAAGATTCAAATGTCATGCAAGAATAAATGTATAGAATTCTTAGTACGACAGAAACTAACATTGTTAAATACTAATTAAATTATGACGATTTATTTGTAAAAATATAAATAATGAAGATTTATACTGATTGTAAGTATTTAAATTTTATTGGACTTAAATTCATCAAATAATTTGAATTATATTGTAAATTCAAGATTTATTAATCCAAATAAATATTGTTGACTTATATAATTGGATTAATTACATAACTCTAATAAATATATGAATTTATTAAAAAGTTCAATTATGTTGGGCTAGTCCAGTTATTTAAGCTACATATGATGAGTCCATTTTATTAAGCCCGAAATGTTATTTTATCCTAGAGGCCTAGTTTGATGCCACGTGTCAAACGACGAGGCACACCAAATTCAATAAAAGAGCTAATAAGATCATAATAAACGTCAAAGGTACATAGCATGCCTAGTCAAATCAAAGTCGAATGATAATGCGCTACATGTACAAGTGATAGGCATGTTTTCAACCAATCAAATATCGTCATGTCACTGATTGGTCGAAGGGAGTTTGTCCCCAACACAACTCTTCCATCCTATAACTATAAATTTAGTTTTTTCATATTTAAGAAAAGACACCAAAATTCATTTTTAAAAAAAGCTAGAGAGAGCTCGTGAGTTGAAAGTATTCAAGTGTTCTAAGCATCTGGTAGAGATCTAGTAGCTCAGTTGGTTGGCTACCTGAACTTTCACCTTGTTGGTGACATTGTAATCTCATCTCCATTTCCCCTTCCCCTACCCCTATTTAATAATAATAATAAAAAAAAGTGTTCTAAACATCCGAAGATCAAGACCATAATTCAAGATCAAGCTACAAGTTTTTGAATTAAAATCTATCAAGATTCAAGATTAAGCTCAAAGTCCCTTGAATTTATTTTTGAAAAAAAGAATTAGAAAATTCATAGAAATTGTAATAAAATATTAATTATTGTTGTGATATTCTTTTATCTTGATTGATTATTATTTTATCGACCCGAATTTGTTTTTCTACCTAACTAGTTCCAGCTAAATTCCAACTAAGTGTAGTTGATAATATTGTGTACACATAGATGCAATATGCTAAAAATTAATCATTAGACAGCGGACGAGAGGGAGGATATATCACATGGCAAAGAGAGATTCCATTTCCCCCACAGGCACATTACAATCATAGCAAGCAATTGTCATCTGCCTCATCATTTATCTCTTGAAAACTCAAAGCCCATCTTCTCTCTTTTCTTCTTTTTAATCAGACAACAAATACCTCAAACTGTCATTAATTTCCTTTTCTTCTCCTCACGTGATGTACACTTGTTAATTTAAAGATTTATATATACATATATCACCCATATTTCTTTGTGAAGGGGAAAGTTCCGAAGGCGAAACCCCCATCTGTACCAGAGGCCCCTTGGCCAGGTGGGATGTAAATCGAGGGATATGCGCGAGTGGCAGCCCTGCAAGGGAGAGGACCAACGGGACACGAACCCAGCAACATCCCTTGCAATAATTTAACAAAGACTGTCACCATACGGATTCGAACCCGCGACGTCGGAGTGGTTGTACCCTAATCACCTTGCCACTTACCAACTCGCCTGTGCCCCTGGGGGCATATATCACCCATATTTCTTGTTTTGTAGTCTATTTTAGTCCTGTGATAATCTACCCCCGTCTTGGCATAGCTTAGCTTCACTTTATCTAGGTTCATTCTCAAAAAAAGGTACAACAATAAAAAAGAATAAAAATCAATTTTTATATAACCGATCTTTTACTTTCTAGTCATAATATGGGGTCAAAAGTCAAATTGTAAACATTAGGGTTGAACTTTGATTTATTTTGGTCGCACCAATGCTATACGTAGCTCACAATCATGAAAATTAAGTTTGGGAAATCGAATGTAACATGCCATGCAGGTTTCAAAAGTCATCTTAGTAGCATATATGTTCAAATCATCCATTTATTTTGATGCGATATTTGAAGTAGCGTAGTATAACTTTCATTTGCACTATTAGATTAATCAAATAGGCGTTAGGCAGTGCGAATACAGATCTCCAATGTAGTACCGTACACCGAATAGAAAACAAAAAAAAAGTAAGTATTCTTAAAAAGTGAGATTTGAATGTGGATTTGAATCTTGAAAATAAAATATATTACCTATTATAACCGGTTATTTTTTTTAATTACTATACCGACATGTATGTAGCTTAAACTTTTTAATAATTATCAATTTAAACTCCTTGAAATAATTATTAGTGGACATGCAAAGACTGTGGATGATGATTGTTGAGGCCTTTCCATAATCACATTAAGTGGAAGAGCGGACAACAACCATTAAACTATAGGAAGCAAATCCAGATTTTAAAGCTGTAAAGTTTGTGTCTTCAAATTAATTACCTACCCAAATGACTACAAATAAAATATTAACTATTTGAAAAGAGACAATCAATTTGCTTCCAACTTTTTTTTCCTCTCCTTTTTGGCACTTTGAACATTTTTGTGTTTCAATTATGGTAAGCATGACATTTTATGACAGCATAAGATCATTGCAAATCCTGTAAAAACATGCATCTAACCTTATATTTAACCACTATTAAACTAAATACCCAGAGAGGAAATTTCCTTCCAATACTAAGGTCCAAAGCGCAATGATTCTTTTTAAAGGAATTTTATTTTTTCGTATATTCAAAATTTACTAGATAACTAATTTAAATTCGCGATATATAAAACTCATTAGAGGAGATGGGCTCCATACCAAATTTTTTTATTTTCACATAGTTCAAAGTTCAAACTCAAAATCTTTAATTAAGAATAGATGAATCTCATCTATCCCATCATATATGTCTTCAGCACATTGGCAGTAACATATACTTCTTCTGTTCAAATTATATGGACCTATTGTTCTGGTCCGTTTAGAAACAAATAATCTCTTTTTAAATTTATATAATTTGATTTAATTTTTTATTTAAATATTCATTTTATTTTATATTTAAAATTATATATCTTATAAATTTTATAATTAGATAAATATTGTAATATATTTAAAATTATAAGATCTAATTTTTGTTAAATAATATATTCAATCCAATATGTTCATATATAAATTAAAAGGGAGGAGGGTGATATTATGAGTGTCCCAATGATTTAATCATGGCTCTGACAATGCCAACTGGTCGAGTGAAGTCTCCGAGAGTAATAATGACTAATTATAAACGTAAAGACAGAATTTAAAGGAGAGCGTGGGGTAAAACAGAAACACATAATTGATTACTATCGTACTTACTGCATGATTTTCACTCGCAATTTACGTATATAAATGATCTAATTTGTGTGTGTCATAACTCATAAGTGAAATTGAGTACACTTCTTCTTTGTTCAATTTTTAATCTAATATTATCTCGTCCTTTCTAAAGATTTTTTTTCCTATGACCTCTAGTGAAATTTCAACTTGAGGACAATAACGAAGCTAGAATTTTCACTATAAAAATTCGAAATATAAATAAATAAACACATAAAATTTAAGAAAATTTCAATATATGAATATCCTTATATATATAAGAAATTTAACAAAATTCGAAATGTATGAAATCTTTAAAAATAATTTTAACTTTATATATATAATATAATTTTTCGACGGGGACTCTAATAGATATCCTTGCGTCCCTAGATCCCCTATTGCCTGAGGATAATTTTTATCATAGTAAAAAATTGATGGCTAAATTTGATTTTTATTTTCTTGAAGAAATTGGACACGTAAAATCCACTCAATGCATGTTGGATCTAATTAAAGAGTAAAGCAAATACAAGACGATGGGCTAATCATAAATGTATGAATGAAACAAAAATATAACGAAAAACAAATTTGAATAGTACAAGAATAAATGAGTGGTGCGAAATATCGGTTGGTCTCAAAATTAAGGAATCAATTCTAATTGTAATAAGGGAAAATTTGATTCAATTATAAGTTTCATGGGCGATCATTCAATTTTGCTTTCATTACCCAAAAGTCGATTTTACAGAAATTGTGAGAAAAGACATTTATTATGAACTCACGGTTTCTGTAAAATTCTACAATTAGAGTTTGTTAAGTATTTGATAGAAACCAAATGTGCTCATTTTAAATAAAATAGATGACTAAAACTACTCAAAAATATATTCGAGGGACCATTTTAAACTCACCCTCAAACATAAAGGACATTTTTGTTATTTTCTCACATTTCAGGTAGGATTTTTACCAAATCCGATCAAAGAGCCAGAGCAAATAAAGTTAAATGATCTTTAATAATAATAAAAAAAGAATATCGACTTTTGGATATGAACACTAAGCCGGATGAAATTTACTCATTCAATTATTAATATAGCGCAAAGTTAGACCATTTCGCATAATTCAAGTATAAATTTTTTGTTGACGAAGGAACCCGCAGCCGCTACTCTCTCGAGTGCGCACAGGGTAAACCCGGACTGACGCAATAGCCTGCAAGCCACATCAGCCGATTAACCACACTTGGCAAGTCATGTGTGACAAGCTCAACCAAGAATGTTTATGCAGGGGATCGAACTCGTGACCTTGCGATTCCGCGCTCTTCTGCTATACCAACTTGACTACCCTTACGGGTAATTCAAGTATAAATTTGGACCTTATTTCTTGGGAGGGCTTCAGTGAATAGAGATGGATGGGGAATTTTGGTTCTCAATTGCACTAAATAGATAGGGCAAATGGGGATGGGTGTGTACCTGGCGTCAAAGGGCATATCGAACAAGTGTTATATCAAAGTTGAAATTACAGTATTTTGGATTTGGTTGCAGTGAACTCAAAAGTATGGCAGCCGATGGTACTATTACTCAATATGGACAAGAATTGTGAAAGAAACAATCTAGTTAAAAATACTTTTTATTTTTTTATTTGTTCAAATAGAATTTTTTATTTTTAAATAGTTACACAAATATTGAGACATGTTGAAACATAAATTTCAAAAATCTTATAGGCACACAATTTTGTGATATATTTAAGGGATTAATTCCATAGATGGTCACTCAACTTTTTGCTTATTACATTAAGGTCATTAAATTATTGGTTTATTGTGAAGTCATTAAATCTAATACTCCCTTTGTCTCAAATTATCTATCGTGATTTCTAAGTATAGTTGTCTCACATTATTATCGTTTTTGAAGTTTTAGATAAAATTAATTATCTTTTTTTCATTTAATCCTTAATAGTTATTGTTTTTGAAGATTACAAACACTTTACTTATGTGGTGATGTTATGATTGCTCAAATATTAATGAATGATAAATTAGCTAAAAAAAACCCTCTTAATTAAGGACTTATTTTATAAGGGTTCTTAATAGAGAATTACCACAGGTAATTTGAAATAAAAGACATAATTTTATTGTTACAAAAAAAGGTCTGGTGACTTTCTTTAATACTTGGGCAAAATTGAATGACGTTGTATTACAAAAAATAAAGTTGACTGATCATCAATTATTATATCATATTTAAAATCATAAATTTCAACCAGACTCAAACCATATCATACTATAAATCCCTCTGTCTCAATTTATGTAGCATCATTTCTTTTTTTGTGCGTCTAAAAAAAATGTCACATTTTTATATTTAAAAATAATTTAACTTTATGAAATGATTTATAGCCACACATTTATATAAAACTTATTTTAAATTACATATTTCATAAAATTTTCTTTATTTCTTAATTTAGTATCAAGTAAAATGGTATACTATAAATTATCACGGAGGAAGCAGTATAATAGAGCGAGTAGAGTAGAAATTTTAGGGGACGGTGGGAATGATGAGTGCGACTTATCAATCGACAAAAGGGTAGGGAAGAAGTATTTACTGTCGAATCAGAAAAATATGGTGTTGGAAAATGAGTTTGACATGAGATAACACTGAACAACATTATTGAATCCATTTGACCATTGCTTTTACTTTAACAACACACAGTATTATAATCTCTGAGCTCTAGTTGTGTAAGTATAATTGCTATGTTGTCTCTAACTCCAACTATCTTTTTAACCATTTTTATTGTTAAAGAGGTCAAAACTATATCATTTGATTTTTGAAGCTTCTTCCCATTCCATGACCTATTTATTGTTCTTATTGCCTCGAATATACTACTTCGTACTTAGGAGGATCTCACTCCCTCCCCCCAACCTGAGATGAAGTTTCTTCATAAACTAGAAATTGATTATAATAACATTATCCGTCTTAGTGACATATTTTTTCTTTTGTCTTTCACAAAAAGACTCATTTTATCGTTAATAATAATATCACTGATAGTCATAAACAAAAATATATAGGGTGGGCATAAAACCCGTTGAACCGATAAAATCGAATCGAATTGGCCGTTCAGTTTTTTAAAAAACTGATTTTTTAAATAAACTGAACCTACCTGTGTTAAATGATTCGGTTCGGTTCTTTCGTATTGGGGATGAACCGAACCGAACAGAAAAATCGGGGACAAATATGTAATTAATCTTATTTTTTATTTTAAGCTACTGATATCGCTTGAATCATAGCCATTGAACTCAATCTATGAAGCTTTTATGGAAGTCGAATGGGCATGAACTTAATTAACATATCACGGAAGCATTGACATAAAATGTAGTTGTTTGAAAATATTTAGGACTTTAAAATCAACTAAATTTTATGTATTAAATTCTTCCTTATTTGAATTATGTAACATAACAATTTTGTAGAAGACAAAATAGAAATTTTAGACAATTTTGTAAAAGAAAAAATAGAAAAATTCGTGCAGAAAGAACTCATATTAAATTTAGGAGTCTTTATTATTTGCTATATTAGGAAATTTTCATGGAGAGAGTTCCCATCTTAGATTTAGGAGTCTTTAATTAATATATTACTCCATCCGTCCCAGAATACTTGTCATAAATTTTCTTTTAAAAGTTAATTTGATTAAATTTTTAAGTTAAATTATATAATATTAATTTAATATTATTAAATTTAAATTTAGATATAAGAAAACTATACGAAAAATACTATAAGTTGCAATTTTTCTCATATTAATATGATTAAAAAATATAGCTCAAAATGTTAATTAAAGTTGATATAGTTTAATTCTTAAAAAAAACTTAATGCAACAAATATTTTGATACGGAGGGAATACCTTGTATAGTTATACGTCTATCAACTACTAACTTACCATACTCTTAATTTCTCTTTATGTAGGTAGTACTTTTGCACAACAAGCCTTTCACGAGGCTATGATTCAGACAAATTAAACCAAATTGTCGTTTAGAATTCTTTATTACTCCTATTATTTTTATTTTTAGCTAGATTTTTTTACTGTCGTGAATGGTTTTTCTTTGTTTAGGTTTTGGATTCAACTTCGGTTTTTCAAATCCTTCTTTTCTTCAAGGAGTAATATAGATATTTTAATTGCACTTGATGTTCTGTTTTTGTTATACATATATATATCCACGTTGGTTTCAAGATTTTCCTTATTTTTTCTACCCTGACTTTATAGTTGAATGCTTATAGTTTTTGCTACTTATTTTAGTTCTTATTTCTCTTTCGGTTGAAGTTGATGGAATATTGCCCATGATTGATTTTTACTTCCGTCGAGTTATTATTGTCTTTGCTTTCTCTTTCTCTGGACATGTCTTATTGATTTGTTAAGTATCAATCATATTTTGTTTTCACTCTAATTTATTGTACTTATTTGTCGTAGCTAGCCACAGGAGAACCATGGAGCTGTATTTTTCTTCTCATAATGTTAATACTGGGGAATAGCGGAGGTTTGGCTGGGAACAAATTCAAGATGTTGCAGCTTGTGGTCGTTTAAGCCATTGTTAATTGCGTCAATAACATCAGTTAGTTAATGTGCTTTATTTTTTTAGTTACGTTTAATTACTTTTTGTCATACTTCATATGTTTGAATAGCTGCAATTTATTTTTTAATTTTTGTCTTCATTGTTAATTTTTTTATGGAGTATTAGATTTAAATTTTCAATAGCCGCAATGTATTCACCTCCTAAATTGCTATTGCCGTTGTTTTCAGTTACTATAGAATATGGTAGGATTTGCTCTTGATTTCGCGCAACAAATTGTTTATATGAATCTATTTGGTTACGTTATTCATACGTTATTTATTTTCAGTCTTTAAATATGTTTAAACTCCCTTCGTTTGTTAAATTTTCAAATTTCTGCATGTTCTTTGTGATAACAAAGTCATGCACTTATAAGAAATTAGTAATTGTTGGTTATTTTTTATTAAATTTTCAAGCTTTTGGATATTCTTTGTGATAACAATTTCATGCACTTCTAAAAATATAGTGGTCATTAGTTATTTGTTTGTTGAGTTTTCAAGCTTCTTTATAATAGCAATTACATGCATTTTATTTGTCAATATATATATATATATATATATATATATATATATATATATATATATATATATATATGAAAGCTTAAGTAACAAATCAAAACAAATAATATTCTCCACGTAATATATAAGTATTATATATAATTGAAATTGCATTATCAAATGAAGTAGGCACTTTGATCACAGGCAAATCATGAAATAAAAGCAAACATTGTTAGTTTATAAAAGCAAACATTGTTAGTTTTTAAAAGAGTAAACCCCAACTACTCCGAATCAAATTAGACCACACTTTAGTTAGTTCCTTATATTGATTGATTGGATTTGTCGCGGATTCTACACGTGATAGATACCCAAGTACACACGTATCTAGAATTTATACTAAATTATTTGCTTCATTCTAATTGATGTGACACTTTTGAATTTGGAGAGTTGATAAAAAAATTTATTGACTGGATATTTTATATATCTTTTAAATATTTTAAGTTTTAAATTATAATTTTTAAATATACAAATTTTATTTCAAAAAACTTAAAGTTTTTATATCCGAATTTATGATCAAAATTTAAAAAATTTGGTCTCAAAATTTAAAATCGTGCCACATAAATTGAGACAGAGAAAGTATCAATTTATTATAGTTAATATAATTTAATGAGGGTGACAATATGTGCTTAAAATTAATTGTAATTAATTAAATATTTTTATGTACAAACACTTAGCATACATCTAGTAATTTAACATAAATACTGAATGAGGATGGATTTTTACCAATAATCTCAAGAGAAAAAGGTATAGATGAGGCATGAAAAGAATGGAGCCAGCGAAAACAAGGATTTTTACCAATAATCTCAAATTATGAGTTTTCTTTATTACTATTAAGAGTTGTGTTTGAAATGAATTGAAATGACTACTCCTTAATTAGAACTCTTCAGTTTGTGTTATGATAGAGTGTTTTTTTAATAGATTTTATGTGGCTCGAAAACGAATTAGTTGAGATCCATAGCAAATTCCGAACATGACTCGGTAAGAAAACCGGGAAAAATTGCAATTTAAATAGTCAACTTAAGTTCTTAGGCTCGTTTGGTTGTTGATTAGAAAGTGAATTACTTATGTACTAAAATCATCATAACTAGTACTATTGTTAACACTCAAAACTATTTAGCCGAATCAAGTGAAAGTTGAATGTGGAAAATGATTCTAAATCGGTAACCGAGCGAAATCATAGTCGAATCTGTTAGTCCCTATCCTCGGCTATTATAGTAGTCTGATCGAGTTATAATTTCGAGGAACGGCTGAGACCCACACATACTCAGACGCTTCGAAGATCAAGTCAAAGGACCTTCTAAAAAAGGTAGCAATCAGCAACAACCTGAAGGGAGTGCCGTCGATCGTGCTAGGGGTCCAGGCGAAAAATTCGGCACCACCTCCTCATAGTTTGCTAGTGGATTTCGTGGGTAGTTCGATGGCTAACATAGGGGGTCACGTTTATTTTTCTTGTACTATAAATGTAAAATCACTTGTATATAATAGGAACAACACAATTAATAAAAAAAAACATATCTTCATTCTATCTTTATCGCCTTTATTGCACTCTAGCTGTATTTATGCTTCTTATCACCTAGTTTACTCAATCACCATTCTAACACTTTCTGGAGTAGTTGGGGAACCCATTGCTGAAAGTTAGAGTTACGCTTCCGGCCAAATCGCTTAATTATGAAATCAATTTGTCATCCGATTTCGTCAGCCAATAAAACGGCAAATATTTCGGAGGGGAACAACTACCATGTTTGGTAGTATTTTAATTGCTATGTAAAAAATTCGGCATATCAAATATGGTGTTTGACTACCGGTTATCAGTTTATAATCACATATAATTAATATACGTATAGGTTATAAGAGAATTTATATATTAATGTTATTTTGTCATTTTAGGGTAGCAGAAACAACAAGTTTCCCTATCAGTTAGCCGAAATGTAAACCCTTTTTTAGCACCACTTTTCTCCTCAGCCTCAACCCTCAAGAGGCTTGCAGCAGTAACGAGGGTTTTAAGGAATTAAAGACAAGAAAAAGACATGAATTTTTTTCTTTTTGTTCCTCAGAAACGAGGGTTTTGTTTCTCTTATCTCTGCTTATAAATATGCTCTTCTCCAAAGAAAGAATACATTTGGAGTATGAAACATCCAATCTGATTATGATCTCTCCCTTTCTCCCCTCTGAAAATCACACCCCCTATTTATTATTTTACAGCTATATGTACCAGGAAAACAACCATCTTATTCTCACCGTCTTAAATAGTGGCCAACTGCTCCTACTTTCAATACCCTCATAGCCCACTTTGTTGTGTAAATATGTTTCTTTCTTCTTACTACAAGAAGAAAAAAAAGATGATATTATTAAGTTTCATGGTGGTTTGACAAAGGGTTTCTTACAGAGTTCATTGGCATTCTGTCCACCTCGACTCTTTCTTTTTCTTTGTTTTTTTCTTACTTTATGAAAGTTAAAAAAAAAAAAAAGACAAGACAAAAAAGGAAAGCAAATTTAACGTGGAGGTGAGCATACTGCCAACAGAGCTGTGTTGGCTTCTCTTTGTAAAACCCTCGTGATACATACATCAAGCACAAGATAGAGAGAGAACTAATCTAGCTATCTTACTTCATGTTTTTCATGTTTTTGTACCCACAAGTTTTTTTGTGTTGATCCAAACTACTCTGAAATGCTTTTCTTGAGCTGAGGATCTATTTGAAACGGTCTCTATATCTAAGAGCAAGATCTGCGTACATAGTAGTCCCCGGGCATAGCTGATGGCAAGGAGCTGAATTTAAAATTCAACAGCTGAAACCCTGTAGCGTGGGTTTGAATTCTGGTGGGAGCTTTTACGTGATATTAGTTGCTCTGCTTTCAAATTCTGTTCATTCAGGTACATCCCGCGATTATTGGTAGTAATTCTGAGGGATCGATATTATCTTCATGAAACTGGATATAAAAAAAAAAGATTTGCGTACATAGTATCTTTCCCGACCTCACTTATGAAATTATACTATGTAGTTGTTGGTTTTGTGTTGAATTGATGAGATAGGATCCGAAGACAGAATTAATCTCCTTATTAGATTCACATTTTTCTTTCTTTCAGTTATTTTCTGTTCGTTTTATCCATTTATGTACACAGTTTCTCTTTTTTTTTTTTGATAATCCATGTTTCCAGACTTGCGCCTGACTACTTCACTGCTATTACCCAGACGTCCTGGAGATGATGGGACCGGTCTTTCAGCATCCCTTCAGCACCCCCACCACCAGGTAAATCGCGGGATGTGCACACATGGTCAGTGTCTGCTTGCGTCCAACGGATCAATGCTACAAGGTTGACCCCCCCACAGGCCCCATCCACAAGGCTTGGCGGAGATCGAACCCACACTGCAACATGCCCGCGCGGCTTTTAGCGCCCAGGCTTTACCACATGTATGTGCCCCGGAGGGGAGAATCGAACTTGCGACCCTAAACCCGCAAAGTTGACTCCCTGCCAGCAAGCTGACCCCTCTAGATTATGTACACAGTTTCTTGCTTACACTGCGGGTTGATTTTTAAATAGTTCCAGGAATTACTTACTAGTGCCTTTGATCAACAGTAAAATTGTTTCATAGGTACAAGATCGGTTTCTGTGCTTTAGTTTCATCGGATATATTGTTGTTGTAGGTTACGAGATCTAACCGTTGAATTATTAGAGCACTGCCAATATCACACAACCCAAGGATATGCGTCTTGGCTAGGATAGCTTGTGCACGAGCTGCCTATCCTCAACGATGTCAATGAAGAGCTAAGAAACCCTACTTTTCTGTATATCTGTTTTAACTAGCATACCTTTCGTCCTATTTTGTTTCTGAAAAGTCTATTTGATTATTTTTTGAAGATGAATTGAATTAAATCAATTTAATAAAATAAAATTAAAATATTTAAAAATTATATGAGCAGTTTTATAAATTGCAATTATTCTCATGTAAAATATGATGAAAAAAATATATTTTAAATTATTAATCATTTAACATAGTTTAAATCTTGAAAAATGAAAAATGCTACATATGACAGTATTACTGTACTTCCTTTACCTATCCATTAATTAATAATTATACGTTGTGGCTGTGCTTTTTATGAGGTAAAGTTCTATGGTAAAGTCCTTTTGGCATTTCATACAAAAGTTTACCATGTTTTTATACTATAGTAGCTGATAATCTGCTATTACTTTCAGATTACTAATTCTTCTTTTCGAACGCTATCTCTCGTAACATTATTTTTTAGATAAAATTTGATAATATCAAAAAAAAAATATAGAAGCTAAAACCTGAATTTCTAATTTTGTTTAAGAAAAGATTGTTCTCTTAATAATTTTATACTTTTATATTAGTGTTCTTATATACTCCATATGTCAATTGATTAAATCATATATGTACTACTTTTAGTATACTTTTTTCTAATATCTGATATATAGCCGTTCATGATTTATTTTATTAACTTTGTCATTTGCTTAATTAGTGCAATTATCAGGACGGATGCTGATGGGACTGATCAATAGATGATAGTATAAGTTGGTGGCTAAGGTAGTTACCCCACTTATGTGAATATGGGTCGACCACTATTTTGGGAAGTGCAAAAGACTTTGAGAACGCCTGCTGTAGGTGAGTGATTTCACATTAAAGTGTATGAAATGAAGATTGTAGAGAGTGTAAGGGAAAAAAAGGTAGGCTCATGATTGATACTATCTGACATTTCTATTAAAGTATAATGGCTATTGTTCTTGGTCTACGTTCTAATTAAAACAGATCAAATTAAATGCAGTCATACTATGTGATGCGTTGTATATAAGAGACGAGTTATTAGTCACCTACCAAATTGTACCCAACATTCTAATCATATAACATGAGAAAAGGTTGAAATTTTCAAGTTAATGACTGGTTGGTAGGTTGGTATCTTGTTGATTTTAGAACTGCTTTCTATTTTCTGATGAGATGAATATCCCTATGTAGGTAGAATACATTGATATCTCTTTAAACTTTTCAGTAGATTTCATTTAGATATCGCATGATAAACTGTTTCTATTAGACTTTTTTGACTTAATTTTCAAAAAAGTTTTTATGCGTGTTGTCAAGAGCCCATTATGTAGATAAATTAATCACTTAAAATATGTCACCACACCTTTAATTATACTCATTTACCTCAATAAGAAGTAAAACCTTATCTATATTTCAGTTAATGTTGATGTGCATAAGTCTAATTAAAGGATACGATATATCTTTTGTGATTAATTGTTTAAGTAATGGGACCTTGTGAACACGCACATAAACTTTTTCAAAATATGAGCCTAAAGTGTTTTATTTTAAAATTTTATATGTGTTCATGTGTTCAATTGGAACAGATCATAGTTCGATTTTCTGAATAAACTTTACTTGACAAGTTTAAAGGTTTTCAATGTATTCACCCTTTTAATACATTCTTGAGAGTACATACACCCACCAGCACTTGAACTTGCGCTCTTCAATGTTCGGAGAATATTAATTTTTCAAATAGGCTATTTATTTTTGAATTAAGGTACATATATTGACGTTTTAAAATCATATATAATTATAATTTAAACTATTGCAACATGTTAGTTACCCTTTCTATCAAATTAACGTTCATTGTACGTAGAAATTTAGATGTATTACATTATTACTAGTGAATGTGTAAATGTTTTGCGTACAATCTCCATAAACCCCATTCACATGGAATTGCTTGCCCTCTTGGAAGGGCTAAAAAGTGCCGATTTACACAATATTTCAGTAGCAGAGATAGAAACTAATGCAACGGAGGTTATTCAATTCATGCATGATACACCACCACTCTATTCTAATGTCATCTCTGAATACAAGTACTTTCTGAAGAAATCGGGGGCCTAATTACCGGAAAGGCAACAAAGTAGCTCATATTTTGGCAATCAAAGGACCTAGCATATCTACTATGAATAAAATGCAGTCGTGGATAGTATCTACCCTACAATATGATAAAGACAGATGTTATTATATTAGGAAAATTAGTCCTTTGGTTTGTAACTACCTAGTTTATTAAAATATCTTATACAACAACAAAAAAAGTGCAAATGTTTTTATCAAGTTTGTTTAGTATATGTAAGCTACTATTGAGTACTCTCGTACATATATAGTATAAATAACATTACAGCTTTTAATTTAACACTACAAAAGATTTTGTTTCAAAACTTAAAATCAATTTAATTTGATTCCAGTTCCCCAAGTCATGACAACCCACCTGGTGAAATGATGTAATATGTTCGAACGTTTTTACTCTGCCCAACATGTAGTGATGATGTTTATCCACCCCCTTCTTCTTGGTCTCAGCTTAAAACGATTTACATATGTAAAATTGAGACCCCCTTTTTTTTTATCGGTTGCATATACTGTACTTTTAAATTAATTAGAAGTTATGATTTTGAGTAAGCAGTTAAAATGTAATTTTTCAAGTTACGGCAAGTGAATTAATATCAAAGCTAGGCAAGAATGTGAACTCGTTTCTCTACTTTCTTTCCCAGTTGAACAACTAACTTTATTTTCTAAAAAGGTTTGAATTCGTGATGTGGGACGTGATCTTAACTCACACATTACAGGTTGCAACTTTACTGTCGAAAATCACAATACCTGCGCTTCTTGGCCCAAACTTCTAACCTCCATCATCGTGTAACTTCTGATTATTGTAAAATCTTTCACTAGAATGCATACTTGTTGGGCAATTCATGAGGTGTAACTAATGATCTAAACAAGAAAGTTATTTTTCTGGCACCGTCTATGAGACTAAAAGTTATTGGCAAATAGTAGAACAAGTTACTCATAAAATATAATAATAGTTATTGAAGGTATCAAATGCTACGAAAAGTAAAAATAAGAGATGAAATAAATCGAATGTCAATTCTGTTTTCGAATGTCGGTAATTATGTCGTCCGACACCAGTAACAACACTTTAGCAAAACAGAAAATCTTAAAGAGTAAATGCAGCGTAATTTAAAGAACACAAAGGTTTTAAATTTTCATAATTTATATAGTATATATAACTTATGATGGTTAGTGACCAAATGTATTGTATATATATTATATACAAAAATATAAATTTCTTTCTTTACAGATTTACACGATAAAACGGAAAGGAATTAAAAGTTGAAGTCGCAGATGACTTCTGCCTGAAAAATCTAACTAAGTAGACATAGACAACCTCTCATTCAATCGCTCCATACAAAACAAATCTAGGATCTAACACAACAATTGTAATGTTGGACAGAATGTTGTCAACACGCTCAGGCAACACTGGTGATCCAGATTTCTGAGATGAAATCCCGAGAGCTCTCTTGGTATTTTTTCTTTCTGGTTCTGGATGTCGATTCTCTGTAGTAGCCTCTATTTATAGTAGAGAGTCTTCTTTGAAAAGCTCATCGATCAGTTGTAGAGGTTGAGGGAAAGGTGGACTATTGGTGGGATTAGTTGGAGAAGATCAAGGAGTAATAATCTCAACAACTTTGGCTTGATCCTCACGACAAGCAACAACTTTTGACTTAGTCCTCACTCATTTTTACCAGCTCTTTTTTACCTTGCCAAGTCATTTTTACCTAACAATAATATTAATATTACTCCATCGCGTGAAGTAAGGCAAAATTTGTTCAGAAAATGTTGATCCGAATGTTGTGCAATATTTGTCCCAGCATACTTACACATTCATATCAATACTTTAGGAGATATGTTGGGTCAAATATCACAACACCAAATCCAATATTAACAATCTCCCCCTTTTTGCCTTTCTTCACAAAACTCATTAAAATGTAAAGTTGACTTAGGATGTTGTCACAAATGTTGTCCGACATCTGTGATCAACAATTTCAAGGTCATGCTCCCCATTAACCTGTGATGGAATACAAGCAAACATATGTATACCGATTCATAGGATTAGAAAAGGAAAAAAATATGAGCACACATATCACATATCATCCAATATATACAAACCACAAATAGAAATATTCATTGTCAACAAATATCAATATCAATCCACTAAAAATCCTTATACATCACCAACAACAGCAACAACTTCATCCTTACTCATCATACAACAACAACATTTTTCTACTTCTGCATAACAACTTCAACTTCCTCTGCACAACAACTTTTAGCTTCCTCCAGCCTTTAGCTTCTCCCCTGCATCAGCATCATCTAGCTTCCTCCCCCTGCACCCCATGCATCAACATCATCTCCCCTTTTTTGTGAAGAAAAGAGCATCATGAAATGGTCTCTTGCTTGTATCAGGGCATTTCTTACAGCATCAACCTCAGAAATCTGTTGGTTGATTTTTCCAATTTGATTCACAAGTCATTTTGTAGACAGTGTACACTGTCCTAGACCAGTGTTGCCCAGAATGTTGGTGACATTTCTGGCAACATTTTCACTTTCTACTTCCTTCTTCCAAGGCAAGTCGATGACTCTGTCCTTGCTCTTCAAAATTGCTTTGTTTACATTGTAAAGCTAAGGAGTCTTCCCTAAAGTGTCTTCTCTCTTAGGCTCAAAGCCTTGAGTGGTTAATATTTTGTAGATCAGAGGGGGAAATGGAATGATTGAAGTAGATTCTTTATCAGCCAAGTTGGCAATCTGATGAAATATAAATTTTCCCAAATCAACTTTCAAACATTTCTCAACTTTATACAACAGGGTGGCTTGTTCAGATGTCACAATTGACTCATTCATTGAAGGAAGCCAATTGTGAATAACAAATTTGTGGAGGGTGGAAAACATGGTTGTAAGTTTGGAGGCTGGACATCTAGGGATCCACTTCTTCATCATACCTCCAGTGAGATATTCAATCACTTCATCCGTCTATGACATGTTCTGCTTCTCTAACATTATCTCCGGCATCTAGTCTCATACATTTTTAAAATAGAAGGCGTAAACAGGTAAACCTTGTTATAGAGATATACCTTCCCAATGTTTTTGAGGAGGTCTTCTCTATAACAGGGCTCAGATTAGCGTAAAATAACTTTACTACATTATCAACATACTGTCTTTTTTAGTGACAGATCCTAGGAGTTGTCTGTCCTTTAAGAATTCTATCAGTCCATATTCACTACAAAAGGCAATATCAATTACTTTCTTAGCCTAATTACTCTATTCTTGTAACAGTCCCACATATCATAGTTAGTTTTAGAATAGAATTTATCTTAGTAAGCAGATATCTCAAAGTCTAAATCGGTGGATTCGGTACTACTGGAGGATGTTGTTATATGTGTCTTTGTAGATGTTGGCTGAAATGTAGCATGAGATGTTGTGGCATCAGTGGCAACATTTGAAGCAGCACTCGACTTTGCAGGTCTAGGAACTCCCTTTGGAAAGAATTGTTTTAAATGAGTGTCGTCTGGGATTTCCCTTTCTTGAGGCACATTTGGCTGCACTGAAGCAGATGGTTCTTCTTCACTCTCATCTGTTGAAAGCACATAGTCCGTATCTTCACTTGCATTGCTCGAGTAAGAGGGTATAGATGTTTCATATCTAGACCTTTGGTTACTTGGTCCTTCTTGGACTGTTTTCTCAAAAACTCTACTCGATCGACGAGTAGGGAAGGTAGATGACCATAGCCTTTTACCCAAATATGAAAAATCAACAGTTTTATCAACAACTATAGGGTTATTATCATCTCCAGGATTGCTAATTACTAAAGGTTCATCAAAACCTTTAAACACTATTGGTGTACATGGGTTTACTAGGAGATTGGAGGAAGAGGATGGCTGTTCTGTTTGGTGGGGATCATTGTGCTCGGAAGCCTCCGTATTCATTGGAGGGCTTGTGCTCATTGGAGTGTTGGAGTGGATGTTGGATGACATTTGTTCTGACATTGGTGATATTTCCATTGGTGAAAATTTGGGATAGGGTTTTGAAGAATTAGGGTTTCTGATTGAGATATGAGTTTGATTTGGTGATTCCATCGGTTAGGTAGGTAGATGCATATCTGATGTGATTTTCCCTTCTTTTTTTGTTTTTATGGGAAAATCAGAAATGATAAAATAATAGAAAATGAGAGGAATATTTATATACATGGCAAACCTTTTCTTAGCAACAAAAATCCCTTATTTTTAGGTGTTCCAATTTTACACAATAACTTACATCTAAAATAAACATCACCGTAGGAATACAATTTAATCTTATCATTTTAAATTCTAAAATTCCATTAAACAAGGCATATAATAGGGAGTAAAATCTGATATTTCAAAAATTAGATAAGAACAACATTCCAACACATATCACATTCTGAAAATTTTAGCAACATTTTGGACGACACAAGTATTTTGATCCCATAAGAATTTTCAGATTTGGCCACAAACCAAGACACGTTTTATATGTACTTTATGAGTTTGATCACTGGACCAATGTAACATTTTTCCATCATGTCCTTGGTCTAATCATATATCACATATAAAAGAATTTTTCGTATAAAAAATAAGAATATTTTTATGGTATTCTCAAATCTTTTTTTGAAGCACTCGATACTCCTATAGAATAGGAAGTGTATCTTTTCACGGGCTTTGCCCATTTTTCACAGTTGCCAAATATTTGTAAAGGCTTTGCCTTATTTTGATACTCCCTTTATATATATATATATATATATATATATATATATATATATATCATCGCAGATAACAGTATCACTTTGATAACATATTCTTATTGATGGATCATGCTTGTGTGACCAAAAGTTATGCACCATACAACAACAATAATCAGTTAGTGATATAACATATGTAAATGTCACCCGAAATGTTAGACAATATTTCAGCCAACATTCACCAAAAATGCCTTTTCAGAGATTACAAAGACCAAGAGATTTCTTCAAGCTAGAAAATCTCTCATGGTCCAAAGCTTTTGTAAAAATATCAGCTAGTTGATGAAGAGTGTCAACATGTTCAATTTGAACTAGATGTTTTTCAACTAAATCTCTTAAAAAGTGCTGTCTAATATCAATGTGTTTTTAACGTGAGTGTTGAACTGAATTTTTGAAAATATTTATAGCACTCAAATTAACACAGTACAAAATCAAAATATTACTCGTAAATCCATACTCATCTAACACGTGTCTTAGCCATATTAATTGAGAGCAACAACTTCCAGCCTACACCATGAAACAAGGTTATTGCCAAGATAAAAATATCATCCACTTGTACTTCTTCTATCATCCACATCTAGAACCCAATCCAAGTAACTAAATCCTATTAAGTTAGGATTAGTGTCTTTGGAGTACCAGATTCCCAACTCACATATGTCAGCAACATATCGAATAATACGTTTCACGACATTTAAGTGGGGTATTTTGGGACAAGCTTGAAAATGTGCACAAACACAAACGCTAAACATAATATATGGGCGACTAGCAGTAAGATAAAGAAGGCTACCTATCATAGATCGATATAATGTTGGGTCGATATTTTCACCAACATTATCCTTACATACTTTCTGCGATGAATCCATTAGCGTTTTCATCTGTTTAGCGTTCTTCAAACCAAATATTTTAACTAGATTTTTTGGCATATTTACTCTGTGAAATGAAAATTCCATCTTCACTTTGCTCTATCTGCAAGCCTAAGAAAAAGTTAATTCTTCAATCATGCTTATTTCAAATGTCAATGATAAACCTTCAACAAAAGAATTTAGGTATGACTGTGAAGTCTATCCAAAGACTATGTCATCCACGTAGATTTGAGCAATTATAATGTCTACATCGTATAGTTTAATAAACAAACTACGATCAGCTTCACCATGGTTAAAATTAAATTCAAGAAGAAAATTAGTTAAACGACCATAGCATGCACGAGGGGCTTGTTTCAACCCATACAAAGCCTTTTTAAGCTTGTACACATAGTGTGGATGGTAAGGATCTTCAAATCCTTTTGGTTGTTCAACATATACCTCCTTGTCTAGATAACCATTTAAGAAGTCACATTTTACTTCCATTTGATGTAAAGTAATTTTCAGACAGCAAGCAATAGCAAGTAAAAGTCTAATCGACTCAATTCTAGCTACATGTGCGAAGGTTTCATCAAAATCAATTCCTTCAACCTGAGTATAACCTTGTGCAACTAGACATGCTTTGTTTCTAACGACGTTTCCCAATTCGTCTGATTTATTTTTAAAATCCACGTAGTTCCAATTATATTTGTATTAATTGGACGTGGAACTAAGTCCCAGACTTCATTTCGAGAAAATTGTTCAAGCTATTCTGCATTGCTTGTATCCAGAAATTATCCTTAAGTGCTTCTACAACATTCTTTGGTTCTAATGTAGATATAAAATAAGAAAGACTAACATCTTGGTATATGGTTAACATACTCACATACATTACCATTTCTCTATAGTTGAGTGGTTATTTGCTTCTTGTTAGAATTACTTCAAAAACTCCCCATATCACTTGGCCCATTGGATGATTCTTCCTAATCTTTGATGAAGGGTCCCTACGAACTTGGTATAACAATTCAACACTTGACTCCTCATCTGTGGCCTCTGTGGTCTCTATTCCTCATTTGTGGCCTCTGTGGCAACATCCAATTCTTCTACAATCTGTGGACTTTCCATTGTATCTATAATGTTATTTTTTCAATAGTTTTTCCTGAAACATCAGAAAGATCATCAAAGATTACATTTACAGACTCTTGTACAGTTCTGGATCTCAGATTGTATACTCGATAAGCATGACTATTTTGTGAATAGCCAACAAAAATTCCTTTATCACTCTTAGAGTCAAATTTTGCCAATGATCCCTATCATTTAAAATATAGCAAATACACCTAAAAACATGAAAATAACGCGAGTTTGGTTTCTTTCCACTTATAATCTCATAGGGTGTCATCTTTGTTCCTGGCCTTAAATAGACTCTATTAGTCATATGATTAGTAGTATTCAAGGCTTCTGCCCATAAATATTTGTCAAAATATTTAGAACTAAGCATCACTCTAGCCATTTCATGCAATGTCTCATTCTTCCGTTCTGCAACCCCATTATGTTGAGGATTTTTTGGGGCAAAAAACTCATGGAAAATTCTCTTTTTATCACAAAAAATTATGAATGAAATATTTTCAAATTCTTTTCCATGGTCGGATCTAATTCGAAAAATAGAAGAATAGAATAAATTTCTAATTCTAGAGTGCAAGATTTTAAACATGTCAAATGTTTGTGATTTTTCTTTCAAAAAATATATCCAAGAATATCTAGAAAAATCATCTACTATCACAAAGGAATACCTCATGCCTCCTAGAATGTCTACTTCAATTGGACCCATTAAATCCATATGTAGCAATTGAAAACAGTGATACGTACTTGAATGTTATCCGTCGTGTTGGACAGTATTATGAGAGACACGAGTTTGCTTACATTTCAGACAATCTTCACAGACAGTTTTACCTTTATGACAAAGATTGGGTAAGCCTCTAACTGCTTCAGTTGAGACCAAATTTTTTAAATTGCGGTAGTTGACATGCCCCAACTTTTGATGCCGTAGTGTTGTGTCATCGATCTTAGCGTTATTTGCGTGTTTCTTGTCTTACAACAAGATAGCAATTATCACCTGTTCTAGTACCTGTCATGACACATATATTTGGTTCATTCGTAACTTTACATGCATCCTTATTAAATTTTACCTCAAGATCGTCATCACACAGTTGGCTGATACTAATCAAATTAGCCATTAAGCTCTCAACGTGTAAGACATTTCTTAAGGCTGGAATATTAGGGACATTCAAGACCCTTTTTCCAATTATCTTGCTTTTACTGCCACCTTCGTAAGTCACATTTCCTCCATTGAATGACTCATAGTTCTTTAAAAAACCTTTTGTACATGTCATGTGGTGAGAACATCCACTATCAAAGTACCAAGAACCTGAAATGTTAGTTCTTAATGCAATTATAGCAACATTACATGTTACATCCTTTTTACGAACCAAAACTCACTTAAAACATTTTTTACCTTTTGGCTCAGAAATATTGCTTTGATTGTTATCCGGAATGTTGGACAATATTTTAGGCAATATTTTGCTCACAAAATCTTGAAGTTTGAAACAGTGTGGTTTTAAGTGTCCAGGGGAGTTACAGTGATGACACACAAACTTCATATTCTTTGACATATATGAGAACCTATTATTCATCCTTTTTTTCTTTTACAAAGCATATTTTCTTATTTTTATCAAAGAGATTAGATCATATGGTTTTAAGAGAGTTTTCGTACACAATTCCTGCATGTGGAGTTTACTAAAGTTGAGTATCTCATTCAATTTCGAAGTCCCCGTGTTGAGCTTACGGAACGTTGCTTCGGCTAAATCTAATTTTGTACGGATCTTACCAAATTCAATATCCATTTTGGTAAGTGCAACCTCAAGTAGGGTTATCGTGCCTTTTAATACTAAATTCTCATGAGTTAAAGATTTTACCTTTTAGTTCAAGTTGCTTGGATTCTATGATTAAGGCTTTACATATACTTTGTAATTCATTAATCATATAATCTTTGCATTCAACTTGATCCAAACAATCAACCCCACTAACAGAAATAGAACCACTAAAGCAATTAACATCAGAATAGTTAAAGAATTCATACCTTTCGGATATCGCTGAGGATGTTGATGTCGTTGATGATGTTGGAGCAAATGTCGTGGCATCTGAGACAACATTGTATACGACATCTTCATTATCTGATAAAGACTGTTCAAAAACAGTAGTCATCATTGCTTGTGTTTCAATTTCACGATCTCCTTACTCTTCTCCTTCATCATCACTAAGAGAAACTCATAGGTTCTTACAAAATTTTCTAAGAATGTTTACACATTCTTTAGCATAGTGACCCTAACCCGAGCATGCATGACACTGCACAGACTCAAGTTGTTTGGGATCAAATTTGGTACAATCTGAGTTGGTTCTTCTTAGTTGATTTTCTTTTTGTATATTTGGAAGGAATCTAGTGGGCTTTTGATTGAAGACTTGGTTTTGGTGCTCTTTAGATTTAGATTGATTTATCTCATTGTTGAACTTCCTCATCGTCGAATTGTATTTTCGAGTGAGTAAGGCAACATTTTCACCATCATCAATTTATTCAAGATTCTCATCCTTCTCTTCGATTTGACTCTCCGAGGATTAAACTTGAAGTGCCACATTCTTGCTTTTATACAATCCCTTATAATTCTCAATGTTCATCTCATAAGTTTTGATAATGCTCATCAAGGTAAGAAGGTCCATTGTGGCAAGACTGTGCTTCTTCAATAACACAAATCTTTAAATTGAACTTTTCAGGAAAAGAATGGAGAGCCTTTTCAACAAGTTGAGTGTTGGTTAATGGTTCACCAAACACTTGACATTCATTTGAGATGTCAATTAACTTTTCAAAATAAGATTTAATATCATCTGCTTCTTCCATCCTTAAACGTTCATATTTACTCATGAGCATGCGTAGCTTTGTTCGACGAACACTAGAGCTCACATCACAATGAATTTGTAAAGTATCACATGCGTCATTGTCCGTGGGGCAATTTTGAATGAGTTTGAACATGTAAAGATCAATTCATCCAAAAATTGTATTTAAGACCTTTTCGTTAAAGCTAGAATTATTTGGTTTCTTATGTAGTCCATGCGGATTCAGGTTTTACAAGAATGTCACCTTCCTCATCCGATGACAACATTGGAACAACATACCCATTGGTTATAGATCTTCATGCCCTAATATCAATTGATTTGATATGAGAACGTAGACGAATATTCCAATAGGCATAATTTGATCCATCTAATATAGAAAGCCTACCAATAGTTGAATTTGCTGGATCCATAACTTATGACAACATGATCAAACACTTATTGTGTTAAGTGTCGGCTTTGATACCACTTGAAGGGTGTCAAATGCTATGGGAAATAAAAACAAGAGATGGAATAAATCGAATGCCAATTTTGTTTCAGAATGTCGTCAATTATGTCGTCCGACACCAGTAATAACACTTAGTAAAACAATAACTTTAAAGAGTAAATGCAGCGGAATTTAAAGAACACAATTGTTTAAAATTTTCATAAGTTATATATATTATATAACTTATGATGGTCAATGACCAGATGTATTGTATATATATTATATACAAAAATACAAATTCATTTCTTTACAGATTTACAATATAAAACTGAAAGGAATTAAAAGTTGAAGTCGCAAATGACTTCTGCCTGAAAAATCAAACTAATTAGACATAAACAACTTCTCATTACAATCGCTTCATACAAAACTAATCTAGAATCTAAAACATCAATTGTAATGTTGGATAGAATGTTGTCAACACGCTCAGGCAACACTGGTGATCCAGATTTCTGAGATGAAATCCCGAGAGCTCTCTTGGTATTTTTTCTTTCTGGTTCTGGATGTCGATTCTTTGTAGTAGCCTCTATTTATAGTAGAGAGTCTTCCTTGAAAAACTCATCGATCAGTTGTGGAGGTTGATGGAAATGTGGACTGCTGGTGGGATTGGTTGGAGAAGATCAAGGAGTAATAATCTCAACAACTTTGGCTTGATCCTCACGACAAGCAACAACTTTTTGACTTAGTACTCACTCGTTTTTTACCAGCTCTTTTTTACCTTGCCAAGTCGTTTTTACCTCATAGTAATATTAATATTACTGCATCCCGTGAAGTAAGGCAAAATATGTTCAGAAAATGTTGGTCCGAATGTTGTGCAATATTTGTCCCAACATACTTACATATTCATATCAATACTTTAGGAGATATGTTGGTTAAATGTCACAACACTAAATCCAACATTAAGAGTTATATATATATATATATAGAGTTGCTCATAGTAGATTACCCTGAAATTTGTGCAAACATTGGATCTGAATACAATGGATTGTAATCACCAGATAGCCTATACAGCAAAGCCTGCATCACCGCATTAGAGAAGTTCACAAAACAAGTATGACAAAAGTTTCAAGCCCTCAAAGACGATGTAATTATGAGAATTAACATGCCTTTGACAGGTATGGTCCTACACAACTCAAGTAAATACAAGCATATTGTTCAAGGTACAGATACCGACGCTTACATTTGTGTAATAACTAACCATAAAAAACAAAGTCAACTCATGCGTACATTCTTCAAATACGGCAAAGGGTTGACTTTTGGGAATTTTAGGAAAGGCCGACTGATTACTACGATTGCTCGAGTAAGAGTAAGGCTGAGATGACTTTGAGAACCCACCAGCACCCCTCAAGTAAATAGCCAACCTGCAATTAATATGTGGTTTTTACTGTTAGTTTTACCATAACAGCTGTAGGTAAATCATTAAGCTAAAACTTACCGGTTCATGCATAGTGCATTACCAGATTCTTTCTCGTAACTCACGATTTCTATTTCAAGAACGGTTGCTTTACCTGTTACAAATAAAAAAATTGTCACTTACATATCTTCTCTTCTCAATGCTGAATCTCAAGTAAGGAATGAAAGAAATCATTTTGATTTCTGTTGATTTGTTTCCAAAATGCCTTAGCTAGAAAAAAGTGAAGTTTTAAAGTTGTATACACTCGACCCATTCCCACCGACTACCTAATTGACAAATGTTTCTGCACAACAATGGGAGACTTGCTATAAACCATTTGCCTCAAATTCAGATGCCTTCACATCTAGCTGTCTAAATTTTTCTTCAATTTTCCAATTTGATACTATACGGCTTATTTAAGTTCCTTAAATTATTGTTGAGAATATAATTAAATATTAAAAGTGTGTTTTATCTAAAAGCTTAAGCTGTTAGATTAACATATGATCTAAAAGCTTAAGCTGTTAGATAGAACACACTTTTAATATTTGATTATATTCTTAACACGCCCCCTCACGTGCTGACCTGATTTTTTTTCATGTTCCAAGCACGTGGAAATTCTTTTTGATAATGGGTGGCGGGGAGATTCGATCCCAGGACCTTTGGCCTGCTCTGATACCATATTGAAATGTGTGACCATCTGATCTAAAAGTTTAAGCTGTTAGATAGAACACACTTTTAATATTGATTATATTATCAACATTTATCTTTGTTTACTATTCAAAATCATACCTTTATCATGCAATTCAGAAATACTCGCTTTATTTAGTATCTGCAACAATAAGATCAAGGAAATAACTTACTCTGCATTAATAAAGGTTAGCGGGAAAAGATGAGAAAGAAAAATTAAGGTTAATGACAAACACTAAGAGGCCACATTCTTTCAGCAAAAAACTAAAAATAATTTAAGCCAAGTCATGTTTAAACTTTAAAAAGTGCTGCCAAGGGAAGGCTCCTTTGCCCTCAACTATATTTCATTGTGTCATAGATTTCTTAAAATAACTAGATCCAAACATGTAAACATAAAGTGAAAAACATATTAGCTTTGGCACACATACATATACAAGAAGTGAAGCAAATGCCACTATCCAAAGTTGGGCATGAAAGCTGAGGATATAAGATATGTATAAGCTAAAAAAAAAAAACATAGGAATTTTGTGAATGAAAGCTGAGGTTTGTAGATAGAATGTTGGTATTATATTTAGAACATCGATGAAAGAAAAATTTATATGTCCAACTACACGTTATAACTAGTTGTGTGAGGGAAAAATCTAAAGGGCAGTCTGGTGCACTAAATTTCCGCTCTGCACGGGGTCCAGGGAAGGGTCAGACCACAAGGGTGGTCTATTGTACGCAACAACTTTACTAGTTACTCCAAGGCTCCCCTTATGTGAGGGGCAAAAAAGAAGTCTCCGAAATTATTGTTGATCTACATTCATTGAGGAACACCTTCTGCGTGTAAATTTAAGAGATAAATTATGTTGTTGCTAGATAATTTAAGGCATTTAGCCAGACACTTACGCAACCATGAGAAGGAAGTAGCTTATAGATTTCAATGTATTGCTGGCCGTGCAGTAGAAGACGTGGATCAAATCTAGCAAAACAAAAGCAGAAACAATGTTCTTAAGCTAATATCTTGGCAGTGTGGAACGATTACATTTCTCTTTACAATCATAAAAAATAAACAACTTTTCTTTCTTTATCACTTCATCAAATGCATGGAGAAACAGAAGCAACAGTATCACATCTTTAAGGAAAATCGGATACAAAATCTAATAGGAAGAAGATAAAGCTGCAGATTGGACTATGGATCAACGTAAATCATGTTCAACTAAACAAAAGGTCATCACTTCCTGCCATAAAAAAATACCTGGATGTATTCCTGACCATCTTGATGATAAACATATTTAAGTTCTTTATCATCAATAGACCAAGAGCATAAATTGCAGCATCCCTACACCATAAATTAACAAGAACAATCATAGTAAAAAATCCAAAATTGAAGAACACAACCTAAATTCAAGCCAAACCATTTGCACGACATAATTAATTTAACACAAAAAGAACAAACTGCAAAAGCGGATTCAAAATTTAAACTTGATAGGTTCAATTTTTAAGTTCTTAATAAACTCATTACACTCTTACAATTATCTATTCAAAATTTAATACTTGTTAGGAATTACTTCATCTGTCACATATTAGTTGTCACATTTCTCTTTTGCACGCCTTTTAATAAATCATAAATAAAAAATGTGTATTTATTATTTTACCCTTTACTCTCTCTCAAATTGCACTCTAATTAATATGAGTATTGTATTAGTTATTTTCAAGACCACTTAATATTAAGGGTAAACCGAGATAAAAATAATTAATTTCATCTTCGTTCGGTAAATTAACAAGTATTTTAGAATAAATATTTTTAATAACCTTGACAACTACTCTTGGACGGAGGGGATAGTAATTTTCCGCATATAAAGGATTCCAGCGCAATTAGTTTAGGATTGAATTATAGTTGATTGATAGTGAATCATAAATGAATAAAAACAATTCATATAGCTAAATCCCTAAGTTAATCACTAAAAACAAAAACACTGAAGAAATAAAAATCCACCTAACCTACTGTTACCAGTATGTAGTTGTACCTTTCAGTGTAAGTATACAAACTGCAAATACCAAATAAATCAAAATTAATAACCGGATTAAGCGAATTGGAAAAAAATTGAGAACCCAGAAGAAAGAAAAAACGATCAAATTCAGAATTTCCAGAGCCCGCCATTAAATCCTCAAATTTCTAACAAGACAGACTTTCTATAAGTTGATTGTTTTAGCAGAGCTTAACGCAATCGTTTAGGACAAATATTTGTTTTGGGTTTGGAACGAAGATCGAGGTAGATAGTTAATGCTTACGTAATCTAAAGAGTTGATAACTGAAACAAATAATTGAATAATTTTGATCCATTAAGTTTGGTACAAGTTAACACTTTAATCTTTATTAAATATTTTAAGAAATTCTGTTTGTTAGATTTGATGAAAATTATGAAGAAAAAGGGAATTAGAGCGAACTCACATTAGCTCACGTTCGGCCATAAGTTTTTTTTATTTTTTTAAAAATAAATTTTGCAAATATTGTTTGGTTGTAAAAAGTGATCAGTTTTTAAAGATGAATTTCAAGTTTTAAAAAGTTGTTTAAATTAGTTTTTCAAGTTCTTGAAGTTTCCTACTAAAAAGATTTCAATTTCTTTTCAAGCAAAATGCATATCCAAATACAGTTTTAACTTTCAAAAACCATTTTCCCTCTCTATCTTCAAAAAACTCTTTTTTTCAAACTTTAACCAAATTTATGTCTAAACGCTAGCTTACTCGTAATTTTTTTATAATTTATGTTATTTTTTATTAATTCCTAGAGATTGATGCAACTTTTGAAGTATAATTTCTTATATTTTGTACTCTCTCCGTCCCAAAAAGATTAATCTACTTTTCTTATTAATTTGTCCCAAAAAGATTGTCTCATTTTTATATTTAGAAATAATTTAACTTTATGAGATTATTTACATTAAAACCAGGCCAATCTTTTTAGGAAGAAGGGAGTATATCTTTTTGGAGTCTAATGCAACTTTTAATATTGCAGTTAAAAAAGAAAAATATTTTTTTATTAATAAGAATAAGTTGGTTGAGGAAAACTCCTTGATTCCAAAAAGCTTACCTTATGTCATAGAAAAGTTCGGGAATGTCATGTCCCATCACAGTTTCAACTTCTTAAAATCATTTTTCTATCTCATCTTCAAAATACTTTTTTTAAGCTTCAATCAAATATATGTTCAAATGTTAGCTTAGAGGTACACTTTTTATAGTTTATACTACTTTTGATTTATTTTCTAACGTTTGATGCAGCTTTTGAAGTATAATTTCTCATATTATCGATGATCGAACCACTCTTATACTACTCCTTACCTCACCCCCTTATCACAACAAGGGAAAGCCAGAGAAGGGCCTTTCGCTCATTTCCTTGCTGATAGTCAAGCAAGTGGCTGAAGCGCTTATTGTAGAAAAGAGAAAGGCCTTTTTTATTAATAAGATACAGGTTGGTTGGGAAAAACGCCAAAACTGTTGTCCAAAAAGCTTACCTCATGTGATACTAGAAAAGTTTGAGAATGTCATAAAGAAGTTTGAGAATGTCATAAGGTGAACTGTTTGACAAGCCCAAGCTTAAAAGTAACCTTAGGACGTGAGTTCAAGGGAACAAAAGGAAATTTGCTTTGCATTTTAAGCATTGCTTGGGATGAGTTAAGCAAGTTATCTAATAATTTACAAGCACTCTTACTGCTGCACAATTTCTATATATATGTCTCCATTCAATCAAAGACGCCCATGCCATAAAAAATCAGGCTCGGCAATAAAGAAACCATGGACTATGCTCCGTCATTTCTTCGCGTGGTTACTCTCAGATCACAAGCCAAGGAACTCAAAAACCACAATATAAACACCATTTTATTTACTAGTTTTGGATTTGCCCTTTCCTCCAAGCTTTGATGACGGTAAATAGTAAAAAAAAATCTTGTAGTAGAACGCGATAGAACCCTAACAGAAAACCTCCAAGGTTTTTATGTAGTTGGATGTGGACATGATCTCATATTTTCTTATTTTTATCACTGTATTTTATTAGTATCCAATCTAGGACTTCTAAGAAGTAAAAACTAATTTGTGATGCCCCTATCTATATCTCTTACCAGTACGTTTTTATTTCGTACCCCCAATTTTCTGACTCCAGTGACTCTGTGAACAATATGTTAGCATAACTTTTAGTCATAAAAATAAAGGAGGTAAACGTAAAAAAGCATGCGACGAAAAAAGAACATAAAAAGCAAGGATTTCTGCTCATAGATATGATCATTGATATGAAAACAGCAATTCAATTATTGTTATTTAAGACAATTAAAACAATGAAGATAGAACCGAATACAACGTTTGGTGGAAGCGAAGAAAGAATGGGACCTTGAGTTAAGGTCATTCATACTAGATTGTAGTAAACTAAATAGGACAAGTAATAAGCTTTTACTTCAATCCTATTAACTTTGCTCTCTGAGGCTGTGTATGTAAGTCAAATTCTTCTCTTAATTTTCACTTTGGCCTATGATTTTTATGAGTGTTGCAGCTTAGCTTAGAACGGTCTTTTATGGCGACCAGCCACTTTGCCACATAAAAGAGCGTTAATTGGAATGGGATATTCATCGCGCCAAGAGGTTGATGTCGTGTATACCCTCATGTATAACTGTTGTCCAAGATACTGTCGCGCCCAAAACTCGGTCCTAAGGTTCCACATTCCCACATTGTCCAATGCAATGTATATTGCAGTCCATGACCTGGGATACACCTGTAATTTCCAACATTTTCTTGAGTTAATTTTCGTTCTCATTAGTACAGTCGGGGCAGAGTAACATCAAATTTTGTTCCTACTTTCTTTCAATCTTACCTGAGTTGTGATTCGCGAAACTGCATCGCGGAGATTGTATTGGTCCCTACTAGCTGGAGTCCACTTTCCTCCGTCCATGCTGCATTATAATATCAATGGAAGTGAATTAAGAATGAATACATACAACTGGATAACATTAGAAAAGACTCGTGTATTTTTTTTTCTTCATTTGACCCATCAGCCAAAATTAATTACGAGCGCTAACCAAAATATACAAATTGTATACATTGGTTATGTATATTATATGTATATTGTGTGTGTATATTATATGTATAGTTAAGATACAAAACATACACATTTACCGGCTATTATGTGTTAGAGCGGTCCAAAATGAAAAAAAAGACCTTTTTTTCTTCATAGACTTACCCTACTACCCAGAAGGCATAGCCATTAAGATGCCAACTCTGCACAATTTGCTCCTTGTTCTCGAAGACAATCTCGATGAATGTCCTGTAATCAGTTTGCAAAACAGACGTGTCGAGGTGAATTCCTCCACCGGGTGGGGCATCAGGTATGTTTCCGGGGGTGAATCCTCCAATCTTGAAGTAGTCAGCAAGCTTGAGGGGAGTATCAGTTGGCACAAAGGACACACTGTTGACAGCATATCTTTGTTTCCCATTAACTTGTCCGGCAGAGTTGGCAAGCCTGATAGTTCTAGTCGTGTTGATCATACCGTAATGGTATGATCCTTGTGGGTTTGGCCTTGGTCCACTCGCGGACAAGTTAGTCCTAAAATGAGCACGAAGTTAGAAGCATACTCAAAAAATGATTTTCTTGACAAAAAAGCGTTCAAATATCAGGTGTAAGTTTCTCACCTAATAGAACGGGCCTGGTTAAGGGACCAACCAATTTCGCTGGTTGGACCACCAGGGGGCGGGCCAGTGAATTCCTGGTTAGAGTTGCTGTAGCGAAGTACACCGGTAGTAGAAAGGAGAATAGACGAGAAACGGTTTGAAACAACAATGTAGTAATCCTTAGGAGTTTGGTCAGCTGTGATGAGGACAGAATAGGTTTGTCCAACATGAACATCAAGTGAGGAATATGTCTCTTGCATTGTGTGTGTCCCTTCTACTTCCACCAATTTCATTTTGTGTCCTTCGATTCGGAAGTTGAGTGAATGTTCCAATCCAACATTGGATATCCTCAGTCTATAAGTTTTCCCTGTATTCATACAGAAAGAACTCTTTGTCAAGATTACAATGTTACTTTTCAGACTTTGTTATACTTAAAAAAAATGCCATTGTTTTTACCTTGATCAACTATGAAGGAAGCGCGATTAGGGCCTTGAGGTCCATGACCATTGATATGAATGGCATCAACAAAAGGCAACTTGTGGTTTCTGTCAAGAATTGATTTCAAGTACTGCATAAATGGAAGTTTAAATCCCGTAAGTAACAGAACGAATCATCGACAAATATAAAATCTCATAGTGTTTTCTACAATAAGCATCTAGCATTTCTTGTTAGCCAATCTCAAACTAACAACTGTGTAATCTGAAGTCTCAAATGTTAAGCTGATAGGACATAATACAAGACATTAAATGAGACCTATTTTTACCTTTTCGTTATAAAAAATTGTTTAGTGATGGTCGAGGGGATTCAACAGTTTATATATGACGAAAAAAGGTTCATTAATAGTACCGTGTGATTGCTCTTGTACCAATCTCCAATAAGGACGGTGAAATCGCCAGCAGGTTCATCGAAAGGAACAGGAATCCCGGGCCTGCTGAGGATCCTGAATCCTCCAAAACCACCAGCAGCTTTGTGGAATGCAGTTGAAGGGAAGTAGTAGAAGCTCCCTATTTGATCCTTCACTTGCAAAATGTATGTGAAATTCTTGCCTGGTGGGATTGGGCATGTTGTTCCCCATACTCCATCTTCGAATGAGTTTCTCCTGTTCTGTATTCCGTTCCTGTATGCATATATTAAGTAGCAGTTTGTGTTTGATTAATCAATTTGAAAAGTACTCTTTTTAAATACTATAACAACAAACTGCCCATTCCTGAATTTCACAATCATAGATGTAGTCATGAAAAATAGGTTGAAATTTTAATAAAGGCATATGTGAAAGATAAAGAAAAAATTTTAACATAAGGGTATGAAATCTTTGTTGATCTTCCTCTCCCTCTTCTCCTCTTGCTCGAGGAACTGAAGTCAGGCCTTGGTTCATCCTCCGCAAGGAAGGAATGAGTCGGCTCCCGATTTGTGTTTGGCTAAAGTTTCTTAGCATTTCTCGGGAGAATCTGCTTGTTTCGACTTCTTAAAGCATTTCCCCCCCTAAAAGTTTGGTCAAACATAACTCTCTAAAATCAAAAGTTATTTAAAAAAAATATTTTTTTTACTTCTCATAAGCTTAGCAAACATGCTATAAGTATCAAACATATTTTCAAAAGTACGTGGAAAAGAAAAAGAAAAAACAAGAGATTAAATGAAGAAAAAATGCCTAAATTTGTCTTTGTATTATTTGAAATTGATTTTAATCAGCATCAACTTTTGGTTCATTTATGCTTCTATTCTTAGCAAAATATTTCGTATTTGCTCTTGTCATTGACAAAATTCTAGAGTGAAATCCATAAGTCCAAACTCTTCAGAAATAAGGTTTATATTTACCCTTCAACTTTGTTTTTATTTATTAATATTAATTTCCATTGATGGAAAAGAAGTCGAGGTCTCGTGTTAAGAGTCTCACATCCGAAAATGGAATGAAATGGACTTGGACAATCATCACCCAACAACTTAGTTTTTGGGATTGAGTTAGGCCTAAGATCCATTCTTTACATGGTATCAGAGTCATGTTCATTCCAATTCTATATTCACCGATGTTGGGTCTCCAAATTATGTCATCCACGCTCCAGTTAACGGGGTCTGGGCGTGCGGAGGAGTGTTAAGAGTCACACATCGGAAATAGAATGGAAACATGGACTCCTTAAATGGACTTGGACAATTCTTACCTTATAAGTTAATTTTTGGGGTTGAGTTAGATTCAAAATTCATTCTTTACCAGGGACATTGTTATTGCTATTATTTTAATTTAAAACTAAAAATTTGGGACTAAAAAGGGTGTATTGAAAATGTCGACACATTTTGCTTTCGGCTCTTCTACTTATGTTGTTCACATGCTCTTCACATGATTACCTACTCTTGTCTAGTTTTTCAAACATTTAAGTTTAAACATTCGTACAACAGAAACTAGAGGAACCATGTGACTCACACAAATTAGAAATGATTTCTCCTATCATGTGATCCGAGGTGGATGTAGTTAATATTCTACGAGTTCAATTGATTTTTTTTCACGATATAGAACATAAATATATATCTAAAGTTACTAGATTAAACTTGAACCTACAGTTTAAAGTAAAATGTATTTAATGCAACAAAACTTAAGGATTCAATCAATGAAACTCAAATCTTGAATCCCTTCTGCATGGAGTCAAAACAATACTCTTGATTATATCGTTATCTATGACTGCGAATAATGTGAAAATAAGTTGATAGATGACTCAAAATGGTCAAAAAAGAATTAGATAAGTGAGCTTAAACTTAAGAAATCACTCAACTTGTGTGTAGCGTATAAATTTAAGTTATTCGTATCAATCCCAACAAACTTATGCTGGTCATGACATCTATGTGTCATGAAGCCCAACCGAGACATGAACTCAGGCTTTGCAACAGCCATTGTTTATGCTCTCGCGAGGCGTCATGACATTAGTGATCTGAGGGTCACTAATGTCACTGCTGAATGAGGAACAAAAAAGGAGGAAAAGAAAGGTAGGTGATTTCAAATTTTCATCTCATATGTTTCCAACACATTGACATAAGTTACTCGTACTTATGCTAATAAAAGGTAGCATGTACTTTATGAAATTAATCAAGATACGCAAGTTGACCTAGGCATCACAGTTACAAAAAAAGATAATGAGAGGAAGTTGCAAGAGGCAAATTACCAGGAAAGAAGAAAAGGCTCATCCAAGTTGTTGAAGACATTGATAATAACATTGTCGTTGGTGACAGAGATAATATCAGGACCAGGGAATTGCCCATTGATCAGAATTCCCTATATACACGCACACAACAAAAAGAAGTACTATAAGATCATCACAGAAATAACAAAAAACCAAGAATGCCAAATCTCAAAATTATTTAAAGGGCAATCTTTTCATATATTACTGGAAATAACATGAAATCAAGGAAACCAACCTGTTGGGGAAGACCTAGAGGCCAAATGGTGCCATAAGTAACATTCCATTCGAAGAATCTATAAGGACTCTCTGCTACTACGTTCACAACTAGTAGTGCTACTAAAAACACCGCTAACGCTTGTTTTAGTGGCATTTTTTTCGCGTTTTAGTTCTATAGAAAAAATTCCTAGAATTTGAGCTGCGAAATGTAGTGGGTTAAGAGTAGGAGGGAATTAAAGTGAACATGAAGATGAAGGCATATGGTGTATTTATAAGTGGTGTACAAACTAGTAAAAGTTAAGTGGGTAACTAGTGAACAAGTGGCCCATAGTTAAAAAATTAAGGGAGGGAAATATATTTTGAGATGTTAGTCAATATAGGAGGCATAAGCCCATTGTTAGTCAATAATAATGGGCAACCCATGTGGAAATGTTCTTCCTTTTGATGTCACAAATGACATTAGGAGGAGGTAGTTTGATGTCACCCATGACATCAAGAGGAGGTTTCACCCCTATAAATAGATGCACTATTTTTCTTGTAGAAATCATTCAAAAACAAGAGAGAAATACTCTTAGTGAAAGGCTTAAGCAAGAGAAGCTTTTGAGAAATTTTTTGGTGAGAAAATTCTTGGGTGTAATTGAGATTGGGGTTGTGAGGTTGAGTGTTGTAAATACTTTGTAATATTTCTCCCTTAATAAAATCTGCAGCGGCAAAGTGGACGTAGCTCTCGCATTAAGAGTGAATCACTATAAATCTGTGTGTTTTATTTGTTCTTCGCTTATTTTCTATTTTCTGATTAGGTCCGATTTGGGAATCAAATCCTAACAACGGGTATCAGAGCAACATGTTGTGTTGCGATTCAGAAAATGATGGGAGGCGAAGATGTCTAACAACGGGTATCAGAGCAACAAATTGAAGATTATTTGTATGACAGAAAGCTTTATGAACCTCTGAGTCCGAAACCAGAGGAGATGAATGATGAAGATTGGAATCTTCTCGACAAACAGGTTCTGGGAGTCATTCGACTGACATTGTCGAAGAACGTTGCTCACAACGTGGCGAATGAGAAGACTACCGCGGACATAATGAAGCTGATGTCCGACATGTATGAGAACCCTTCGGCAAACAATAAGGTATTCTCATGAAGAAACTCTTCCATCTAAAGATGGGTGAAGGTGCTCCCGTTGCAGCACATGTAAATGAATTCAACACCATTGTAAATCACCTGTCATTGGTGAAAATCGAGTTTGATGATGAAGTACAAACCCTTATTTTATTGGCTTCTCTACCGAATAGTTGGGAGCCAATGAGAGTAGCAGTTAGTAATTCTGTTGGCAGTGCTAAACAAAAATTTAACGATGTTAGAGATCATATCCTTGATGAGGAGGTTCGCATGATAGATTTTGTAGAGGCATCGACGAGTTCTGCTTTTAATATTGAAAACAGAAGCAGAAATTACAACCGAAATAAGGGCAAGTCAAAACCAAGGTATGGCAAGAGTCAATCCAAACCCGGGAGAATACTTGAGTGTTGGAACTGTGGGAAACCAGGTCACCTCAAGAAGAACTACAGGGCACCGAAGAAGGAGGACAACAGTGGGGGTAAAGTCAATGCTGCCATTGAAGAAATTGGTGATGCACTAGTATTGTCTGTTGACAGCCCGATAGACTCTTGGGTGCTTGACTTAGGAGCGTCTTTCCATACTACTGCACATCGTGACATAATTGAAAATTATGTTGTTGGGCATCACGGGTACATCTATTTGGCAGATGGTAAGCCTTTAGACATTGTTGGTACTAGAGACATTAAGTTGAAGAATTCAAATGGAATCGTGTGGAAGATCACAAAGGTCAGACATGTGCCGAAGCTGATACGTAATCTGATCTCAGTGGGTCAGCTTGATGATGAGGGACATGATGTCAACTTTGGTAATGGGTCTTGGAAGGTGACGAAGGGCTCTATGGTGGTTGCTCGAGGTCAGAAAACTGGTACCTTTTACATGACAACGAGCTATCATGATATAATTGTTGTTGTTGACAATACTAAGAAAATAGAGTTGTGGCATTGCAGACTGGGCATATGAGCCAGAAAAAGATGAAGCTTCTGGTAACTAACAACATTATTTCGGAGTTGAAGTCGGTGAATCATCATATGTGTGAGAGGTGCATTCTTGGAAAACAGAAGCGAGTAAATGTTTCAAATGTATGTAGAGAATTGAAAACTGAGAAGCTTGAACTGGTGCACACTGACGTGTGGGGACATGCTACTATCCCCTCACTCGGAGGATCACATTGCTACGTGACCTTCATTGATGATTCAACCAGAAAGGTATGGGTTTATTTTATGATAAATAAATCTGACGTGTTCACTGTTTTTAAGAGGTGGAAAGCCATGGTCGAGAATGAAACAAACCTCAAGTTGAGGAACCTAAGGTCCGACAATTGTGGAGAATATATTGACAGTGACTTCAAACTGTATTGTGCTGATAATAGGATCAAGACTGTTCTTTGAACTCCCCAACAAAATGGAATAGCGGAAAGAATGAATCGAACATTGAACGAGTGTGCACGCAACATGAGAATACACGCTGGACTGCCCAAGATATTCTAGGCAGATGGAATCAATACCGCAACCTTCTTGATTAACAGAGGATCGTCTGTTCCTTTGGGTTTCAGAATTCCAGAAGAGGCTTGGAGTGATAAAAATGTAACTCTTTCTTTTCTGAAAGTATTTGATTGCTTATCCTATGTTCATATTGATGCTACTGCTACAAGTAAACTTGATCCGAAATCTAATAAGTGTTATTTCATTGGCAATGGTGACACCGGGTTTGGTTATCGATTTTGGGATGACCAAAATCGGAAGCTCATCTGAAGTAGGGATGTTGTCTTCAATGAAGAGGTGTTGTACAAGGAAAAGTTAGGAGAGAGATCAGAAAGCAAAGACTCTAACAATAAGGAATCAGAAATAACTTATTTGAGAGAGTTCTCGGCACCCGAGCTACAACAAGGTACTCCTGCGGCAGAAGAAGGCCGACAAGACAGTGATAGTGAGGTTGATAAAAATGGTGATCCTGAAACAAATCAGTGGACACCGATCACATAATTACGCAGATCATCCAAGATCGGTAAGCCAGTTCACAAATTCTCTCCTTCCCTCAACTACATTCTGCTCAATGACAAAGGGGAGCCGGAATGTTATGAAGAAGCCATTCAAGTTGATGAATCGATCAAGTGGGAGTTGGCAATGAAATATGAGATGGACTCACTGTTGTCAAACCATACATGACAGTTGGCTGAGTTATTGAGGGAGAAGAAGGCATTGCAGAACAAATGGGTCTCCTGGATAAAGGAAGAACATGATGGAAGTAAGCGAGGTTGGATGTGAACGGATTTCAATAGAAGGAAGGAATTGACTACACAGAGATCTTCTCTCCCATGGTCAAGTTGGTGACAATCAGAACTGTTCGTGGGCTGGTAGCAAAGGAAGATCTGCATCTCCAACAGATGGACGTGAAAATTGCTTTTCTTCACGTTGACTTAGAGGAGGAAATATACATGAAGCAACCTGAGGGATTTGAGGTCGAAGGAAAAGAGAAGCTGGTATGCAAGCTTCAATAGATCTTGTACGGACTGAAACAAGCTCCAAGATAGTGGTATTTAATGTTTGACAGCTTTATGAAGAAAGCCAAATTCTTAAGGTGTGAAGCAGATCATTGTTGTTACTTTAAGAAATTTGAACTATATGATACTGTTTCTTTATGTTGACGACATGTTGATCGTAGGAGCAGACCTACATGAGATTGATAGGCTGAAGAAGAAGTTGTCAGAAGAACTTGAATGAAGGATCTGGGATCCGCAAAGCAAATTCTCGTAATGAGAATCATCAGGAGTAAGAAGGGCTTCAAACTATCACAAAAAGAATATGTGAAGAAGGTTCTCAAGAGGTTCAACATGGACAATGTCAACCCAGTCAACACTCATTTGGCTGGACACTTTCGTCTATTCAAAGATCAGTCGCCTGTGACCGAGAACAAGATGAATCATATGGATAAAGTTCCTTATGCCTCTGCTATTGGCAGTCTTATGTACGCGGTGGTGTTTACAAGGCCAAACATCGCACATGCAGTGGTAGTTGTTAGCAGGTTTATGAGCAATCCTGAAAAGCAACACTGTGAGGCTGTGAAATGGATTTTCAGGTATCTGAAGGGCAACTCAAGTTCAGCATTGTGTTTCTGGAAGTTAGAGATAGGATTGCTGGGATATGTTGATGCTGACAATGGTGGTGATGTTGATAGCAGAAAGAGCCTATTCGGGTATGTTTACACCTTCGGAGGTACTGTGATTTGTCGGGTTTCAAAATTGCAGAAGATAGTAGCTCTCTCTAGTTGTGAGGCTGAGTACGTTGTTGTGACGGAGGTCACGATAGAGATGATGTGGCTACAATCTTTTCTGCATGAATTGGATCATGACCACGAGGGGAGTGTGTTATACTGTGTTAGCCAGAGTGCCATTCATTTGGCAAAGAACCCGGTCTACCATGCTCGAACGAAACACATACAACTCCTTTACCATTTCATCAGATCAACTTTAGAAGATGGAGTATTAGTGCTTGAGAAGATTCCAGAGAGTCAGAATCCAGCAGACATGCTGACGAAGGCGGTGACGATAGACAAACTGAAGCTATGTTCAGCTTCAGTTGGCCTGCACGAAGGATGAAACTAGGAAAGAGTTGTTGCATCGATCAAAGTGTGAAGACATAATGAAATTAGTCTTCAAGTGGGAGATTGTTAGTCAATATAGGCGGAAGCAGCCCATTGTTAGTTAATAATAATGGGCAGCCCGTGTGGAAATGTTCTTCCTTTTGATGTCACCAATGACATCAAGAGGAGGTAGTTTGATGTCACCCATGACATTAAGAGGATGTTTCACCCCTATAAATAGATGCACTCTTTCTCTTGTAGAAATCATCCAAAAACAAGAGAGAAATACTCTTAGTGAAAGTTTTAAGCAAGAGAAGCTTTTGAAAGAATTTTTGGTGAGAAAATTCTTGGATGTAATTGGGATTGGGGTTGTGAGGTTGAGTGTTGTAAACACTTTGTAATATTTCTCCCTTAATAAAATCTGCAGCGGCAAAATGGACGTAGATCTCGCATTGAGAGTGAACCGCTATAAATATATATGTGTTATTTGTTCTTCGCTTATTTTCTGTTTTCTGATTAGGTCTGATTTGTGAATCAAATCCTAACATGAGAGAGGTGTTAAATTTTAAAATGGAGAAGTTAAAGAGGCAAAGAGAATAAACAAAAAAGAAGTTGGCCCCTTGGGTTGTCGGTGAGTATATAGCGGATCTTGAAAGATAAAAAAGGGATTATTTAAATGTGGTGTTCAAACCAAATTAAATTAACTCAATCTCTTGGGGAAAACATTACAGAACCTAGTCAAAAGTCAAAACCAATTCTCCACGGGCTCTACAATTTCAGTTTTGAAATTTCTTTTTGGAAAAAAGCAAAAAGAATTCATGGCTACGGCCTCTAATATTTAACTACAACTCTTGCACTTGTTTTATGAGCTTAACCTTTTCGAGTCTGAAATTCATTAGCTCAATTAATACGGATCTACATAATAGAGAGTTTGTTGTCAAATAAAATATCATTCATAGTGCTCGAACTATAAAATTTTGATTAGGACAAAAAGAATTTTTATTATTCTGCCACTCCCTCGGTAATAATAACTTTATTTGTTATTATTATTATTACTCAAACGTCTAAATCTTGACTTTGTTTCACTAAATTGTAATAGTGAGTTCTCAACAAAGCGTTACCAATATATGAGGACTCCTCACATGCCTGCTGTTTTCTTCTGCTTGGTTTGAATCTTTGGCGCACTAGCCAAAAGAACACACAAGAAGTGGCCCATGCAACTATATTTAAGAAAAAAAAGACTTTAAAAATTTATCATTTTAAAACATTATATAAATATTTGTATGTCCTTAAATTATCGTATTAAGAATAAAATAAAAAACTTAAAACTAAAGCGCGGTTAAAATAAATGTGTCACATAAAATGAAATATGAATTATGTGATGACTATAGTATTGGAGAGTGCATGTTATTAAAACCCTTGTAATATTATTTTCCTTGATTGGTGATTGGTAATTCCCAAAGTTCAAAGCTTAGGGTTGAGTCAAGAATTATATATCAAATCCAAGCTATGGCAACTAGGATTTTAAAATTAGTACTATTTTCTTGAAAAGTATTCCCTGTGTAGATCTGATTTGCATTCTCAATGTGATTTGTGTTATTCCTACGTATTATTCATCATTATTTTCTTTTACTAAATAAAAAGATCTGGTTTAATGCCAGGCCGACGACGGAAGCTCGGGACGGAGCCGTATGAGGCGTATTTGTATTGTTTTCCATCAGATAAATTATTGTCTCACTTACCGTTAAACTTATGCAATAACTTACTTGATAAATAAATTTATTAACGAAATAAAAGATACACCAATTGAGGAACAATGCGTGAAAAATTTAGTGTACAAAAATTACCCCCAAATTTATGATAAACTTCTCTTTATTTATTTCCTTTAGTGGTTTTGGGTGTTTTATACGGAGTATATGCTTTCTCTCAAGCCTCAAAGTTAATGGCATATGATTTTATAGTAATATATAGTATTGTAGGAGTGTCAGTGCCTGAAAGAGGAATTTGATATACACAATCCGTCTCAATTTGTTTGAAGGTTGATCAGTTTGGAAAGTTAAATAACGTTTTCTTTAATTATAATTTTTCTCCGATTCTTTTTACATATTATGAATTATTAATACGTGCTGGATGTATCTAAAGATCACATGAAACTGGGTTTGTCTTTCTATATATTCAGCCAAAATGCAGATCTATCTGCACATAACACACAAAGTTACGTAGCCCTCCACTCAAACCCCATAAATAAAAAATTAAAAACATCATTGTCTAAACTTTGAACTTGAAGTGCATATCTTACTGCAGAAATACTAATTAGCCTAAACCAAGTCTTAGTACCATAATAAGACAAGTGGACCAAGTTCAAGCTGAAGTAGAGTCAGAATTTTAATTTTATGAATTTTGAATTTTAGAACAATAACTTTAAATGCTAATAATTAAATTCAAAATTTAATTTTATACATATATTTAAAGAATTTCTTAACAAACATATATAATTTAAACAAAAACTACTAGATTTATCAAACTCGTATCTAAGCTTCGACAACTGTCCCTGAGTTCAAGTCTTACTTATAATGGGAAGGGACGCGAGGGGTAGGGGCAAACTTTTTTATCACATAACAAGAAAAAGAAAAAGAAAAAAACATATACATTAACCAACAGAATCACCTAAAGAGGTATGGGGATCATAATCCACATCATTTACACTAATCTTAGCATACATAGTGGCAAATTTGTTTATAATTTGAATTCAAGTTGAAGCTAAAGGCGGCACTTTGTTTAATTAATTTTCTTTTAGTGGTAGTGAATAAGAGAGCTAAATAAGATATATATTCCCCCTTTTTCTTCTTTCTTCTTTACTGTTTCACATAATTAAAATACGAGTCGGGAAAGTCTATATAAACAGCAAAGCTCATAAATATTGCAATTAAAATACATGCTCAAATCATGATAAAAAAATAGTAGTAGCAGTTACAAAGTCAACCGGAAATGTCTAACAGGTGCATTTTACAATTACATCGTGCAAATAGTAATTGTTCTAGCATATGAAGTTCCTTCCATGCTCAAATACTTAACTCTATGGAGAAGGCATAAATGATACGGTAAAACTTATTCAACCTCGGTCTTTAATTTTACATCAAACTAATAAAAAATGGCATGTGTCTTCTGCATATTATTTTATTAGCTAACTATAGTAAATTAATGTGCATTTTCACCTAATTCATTATTTAATCATAATAAAGTATATTGATTTAGTGTAAACACCAAGTACGAATAAATTGACAAATACATACAAGAAAAGAAAGTTATGAGTTGCTTTCATCGCGAGACATTTAAATAGATCGATTTATATATGACTCATTACAAATGCTATTTTAGTTATATGTCCTTCTCACAACAAAACAATAAATATAGCAAAGAAGATTGATAAATAGCATAAAAATATTTATAGGATCATTTTCGTCTATTCAAATATAATTGGTCATAAGAGATCATTTCCTCGAAGGTTCTATTTTGTTGAAGCACCGCAGATTTTTTTTATTAGATAGAGGTAGGGAAAGGGGAAATGAGAAGATGATTACAACGTGAGGATTCGAACTCTCACCAATAAGGTGATAGTTCAGGTAGTCAACCAACTGAGCAACTAGATCCCTACTAGCACCGCAGATGAATCTAAACCCTACGTGCATATGCCCCCAAAATTGCATGTGCCATATATAATTAGACACCATCATATGATTATTTTTTAAAAACAATTATGCCATCTGGAACGTAGACTTTGGTGCATTTACATCGATGATCCAGAAAATCACTTCAATAACACTGCAAACAATTCCAAATGTCTTTTAAAAAAATATTCTGTTTACGCGCTTCAAGCTAAAATCACGAGAGCTATCAGAATAAAAAAGGTTGAAACATTGGACACTTTGCAGTTACGCCATCAAGTAGGACATAGCCCTTAAGAAAGAAAAAACAAGTAGGACATGGAAATTGTAATCCACAGCTATCAAAGTCCAATCCAACATGGCGCAATCAGTGGCAACTTAATGGCATTGCGTATGAAAAGGAATTGGAAAGTGATATACTACTTAATATATATACTATGCTTCTGTTATCTGCAAGTGATTTGCAGTATGAAGTCAAATATTAAAAAAAAATACATTATCGAAACTAGATCAGAAGTACAAAATAAAAATTACATTATTTGGTCAATGAAATCATCTGCTCGAATAGTTCTCGCATATGATCGGTACCCATAGCTGGCATTTGAATGAATGAGAGAGCCCTTTATTATTATCCACTTAAATATCACAGAAATATGAAAGAAATAATCACTTGATTATTTTTATTAATTGAGAGCATATTTATACACGTTATATATTTCCATAATAGGAGAATCATATTCCTATTCTATTCCTAAAACCTTATTCTACTTGGATACTAACTATACATTTATGGTAATACAATTATTATGGTAAGTGTACAATATTACCTAAACTAGGATACTAAATATTTACCCATATACACGGTACAAAGGGGCTGAAACCCGAGAGCTTTCCACGAGATAATATACACAATCTAAACATGTATATTGTGTATATTTAACACACACCCGCAGTCATAGCGGGCGGTCTTCGAACGCTAAGACTGTCCCTAAAATCTTCAAAAAGGATCGAGGGAAGACCCTTTGTAAAGATGTCTGCAATTTGATATCTTGATGGGACATGACAGACGCGTACCTGACCCCGATCAACCTTTTCGCGGACAAAGTGAATGTCCATGTCGATATGCTTAGTGCGTTGGTGTTGAACCAGATTACCAGAAAGGTAGATGGCACTAATATTATCGCAATAAACTAAGGTTGCCTTCTTAATGGGACAATGAAGCTCCAAAAGCAAATTACGTAACCAACATGATTCCGAGACCACATTAGCTACCCCTCGATATTCAACTTCGGCACTTGAGCGGGATAGAGTTGACTGACGCTTCGCCGACCAGGAGACCAAGTTGTTGCCAAGAAACATACAATAGCCAGACGTAGACCGTCTGGTGTCGGGACAGCCACCCCAATCAACATCCGTATACGAGACAAGTGTGGATGTCGAGGAAGGATATAGATGCAAACCATAGTCAAGTGTACCCTGAATATACTGAATGATGCGTTTGAGTGCATTCATGTGCTCAATTCTGGGATCATGCATGAACAAACACACCTGCTGGACATCATATATAATATCCGGTCTCGTAAAGGTAAGATACTGAAGGGCCCCCGCAAGACTACGATAGCGGGTCGGATCCTCATAGGGTACGCCGCTGTGGCACTAAGCTTGGGCTTCGTATCAACTGGAGTGGAAGTGGACTTACAGGATGACATCTCAGCCCTCTCGATGATTTCAGCTGCATACTTTCGTTGAGACAAGAATAATTCATCGGAATGATGAGTAACGACAATCCCCAAAAAGTAACTCAAGGGCCCTAAGTCTTTCATAGCAAACTCAGAGCTGAGCATGGTCATGATAGACTGGCGTAAGGCATCGGAAGAGGCCGTCAAAATGATATCATCCACATACAACAGAATGTAGGCCAAGGACGAACCACGACGGTAGATGAACAAGGAATTATCTGACCTGCTGTGAGTGAATCCAATAGTCAAAACATAGTCAGCAAATCTTGTATACCAGGCCCGGGGAGACTGCTTAAGTCAATATAAGAACTTCTTCAATAAACAGACATGATGAGGATGTTTGGGATCCCTGAATCCCAAAGGCTGATGCATATAGACTGTTTCCTTGAGGTCTCCATGTAGGAAAACATTCTTTACATCTAACTGGTGGATAGGCCATGCCTTCGAAAGAGCCAAGCTTAGCACCGTGCGAATGGTAGCCGGCTTGACTACCGAACTAAAATGTCTCACCACAATCTACACCAACCTGCTGAGTCTTACCATCACCCACAAGGCGCGCCTTATGTCGAGCAAATGAACCATCTGAATTTTCCTTGTGAGAAAAAATCCACATAGACCTAATAATATTAATACCAGATAGACGGGGCACCAACTCCCACGTCTTATTATCAATAAGAGCATTATATTCATCGGTCATAGCAATTTTCCAATTCGGGTCATTTAAGGCATACACATGATTACGGGGTAAGGGGGATTTAGGGACATTAGAATGTAAATTAAAATGTCGTTTTGGTTTAAAAATACCCCGTTGACTACGAGTGACTGGTCTATGACTCGAGGGATAATTGGACGGATTTTGGGAATTTGCTGGGTTCGGGACAGACTGGCCAGCAGGCAGTGGGCCTGCTGGCCCAACTCGATAATCCGGAGCAGTGACTGGACCCGTTCCAGAACTGGGCTGGACTGACCCAATCGCTGGAACTGGTCTAGTGGTGGTACTGGTATAGGCAGGGGGTGACGGATCAGTGGGCCCGCTGGAGAATTTTGAGTGCGGTATATGTCCGAAAAATGCTGAATAACATATGGGGATATATTATCATCCAAAAAATTATACGAACTAGGCACGGGAGTATTATCCTTAGAAAATGGAAATTGAGATTCATCAAAAATGACATGACGATTTATGATGATTTTTTTAGAGGATAAATCAAAGCATTTGTAGCCACGATGATTAGATGGAAAACCTAAAAACACACACGGAGTAGACCGAGCCTGAAGTTTGTTAATTGCGGTGGATGGAAATAACGGATAACATAAACACCCAAAAACTAGAAGATGAGAATAAGAAAGAGTCTTATTATATAAAATTTGAAGGGGGGAAGAATATGTCAGACCTTTGGAAGGAATTATGTTAAGGAGATATGTAGCCATTTGAAGAGCATGATGCCAAAAATATGGGAGTACGGAAGCATGAATTAATAGAGTGCGGATAATGTTATTTATGGAACGAATTTTACATTCGGCTTTCCCATTTTGTGAAGACATATGAGGACAAGAAAAACGAAAATTGATCCAATTATTAGCACAGAATTCCCGAAATACCCCATTGTCATATTCTTTGCCATTATCACACTGAATATTTTTAATTTCTCGGTCGAATTGGGTTCTAATGAATGCTCTAAATTTTAAGAAGACGGAAAAAACTTGAGATTTTTTCGCTATCGGAAACGTCCATAAAAAGTTAGAATAATCATCCAAAAAGAGAACATAATACCGATGACCCACAGAACTAAGAACCGGAGATGTCCATAAGTCGCTATGAATAATATCAAATGGCATTAAAGTATGAGAATTTGAGTCTACAAATGGCAACTTAACAATTTTTTCCAAAGAACAAGACTGACAATTTGGTGTACGACTCGTACCCTTACATGAAATTAAACTATTTTTATCTAAAGATGATAAAATAGAGGATCCCGGATGACCAAGACGAGCATGCCACAAGGAAGGAGAGATGGCTGCAAAGGCTGATGGCAGGGCTTGACTCGAAGGACCGGAACTGGGTGTGATAGGATAAAGATCTTCCCTACTATCACACCTCATGAGAGGACTCCCCGTCTTGAAATCCTTCACAGAGAAACCAAATGGATCAAATTCAATAGAAACAGAATTGTCAGTAGTGAATTTACGGACTAAGACTAAGTTTTTAATCAATTTGGGGGCGTGTACGGTATTTTCCAAGATAAGAGGTGGATGAGGGGGAGAAAACGTCTTATGACCATAACCACGAATTGGAATAGAATTACCATTACTAACAATTATACCACGAGGGTTGCTCAAATTGGAATAAGACGAGAGTGTACCTGAGTCGGATGTCATGCGGGTAGTGGCACCGGTGTCCATATACCAATTTGGGTCCGGAGGCTTTAAACCAAGCGTGTGCATTACGGCTTCGATGTCGGTAGGTGTGGGTGCTGCTGTGTGATGGGCTTGCGGGGGCCGAGGCCCAAGCACCCCTGCTTGCGGTCTCGGCCCAGACAGTTGGCTGTATGTGGACCAGACCGAATTGGGCCTGGACTGTTGCTGGGCCGCCCACAGTTGGGCGAGAAATTCCTGGGCTGAAACTGCCGCTGAGGGACAAATTGGCTGGGCCCAATCTGCTGCTGTGGGGCCTACTGCCACTGCATAGGAACCCACTGTGTGCCCAGAACTGCTGCTATTGACCACCGCGAGGACCCCCACCGCCATCACTATTGTGCTAGCTGCCGCCGTTGTTGCCGCCGCGGTTTTTGCCATTATTTTTCTTATTTCCACCCTTTTTGCCACCACCGTTGTTGCGATTTTGGCCCGAGTTGTTGGAACTAGTAGGATACACCGTGGACTCGGTCATCATGACTACGGGACTAGCACTGGTAGCCGCTCATTTTGTCATGCCTGCTTCTTCGAGTGTAAGCATAGAACGAGCCTGATAAAATTGCGGAAGCGGATTGCTTTGCCGAAGAAGCGTTCCAACACCACTATAGGCCTCTCCGAGGCCGGAAACCATTTGGAGGACCAAACGATCGTTCTAAAATGGCGCGCCAACGTTGCGAAGTTGGTCCGCCAATTCCTTTAATCTTTTGCAATAAGCCGAAACATTAGGAAAATCTTCCATATTGACGTGGGAGAAATCCTTCTCAAAGGTAACGACTCTAGAATTTTGATTATCTTGGAATATATCACGCAGTCTATCCCAAGTCGCCTGTGCCGTAGCGTCAGACTCAATAATTATTTGCAAAAGGTTGGTAGAAATTGTGGAATATATCCACTGAAGAACGGTAGCATCAAAAGTCGTCCACAACTTAAGATCATCCTCGCGTTTTGGCACCTCCGTATCCTCAGGAGCCGTGGGGATTATGTGATGGATGACTTGATGCGATCGTGCGTGAATTTTGAACAATTCGGCCCACGTCGCATATCTACGTTTTCTGTTTCAAGAACGAGGGGGATGTTATTTTTTATGTTAGAAACTGTAAGGGCAGGATGAAACGTGTTCCGGGATGTATACATATTGATAGAACAATATGAGAATGAGGGATTTGAGAGAAAAAAATTGGGAAGAAAAGGGTTCCCGTCGGCACACAAACCGAGAGCAAAACGTCTCAGAAGTGGAGGGAAGTTGACGAGAAAATAAGAGATTAGAGAGAGGATTTTAAGACCTAGATTCTTGATACCATGAAAGAAATAATCCCTTGATTATTTTCATTAATTGAAAGTCTATTTATACAAGTTACATATTTCCATAATAGGATAATCATATTCCTAAAACCTTATTCTACTTGGATACTAACTATACATTTATGATAATACAATTATTATGGTAAGTATACAATATTAATTACATTACAATATTACATAAACTATGATACTAAATATTTACCCATATACACGGTACAAAGGGCTGAAACCCGAGAGCTTTCCACGAGATAATATACACAATATACACATGTATATTGCGTATATTTAACAAAATATTAGAACCCGTTTAAATACCAAATATTTGTATATGACGGAATTAGAACTTGTGGCATGTGCATAACTCACGCTCTTACTACTAGTCACTGGACCAAAGCCCTAAAAGTGATAAATGACAATTGGTATTTTCATTCCTGCATAGAATGATGTTGCGACACATCCTTTGAAACTATACTTTGCTGATTCTATTTTATCTGATTTTCATCATTCCAAATATGAATGTGCAAGTTTTTAGCAAATTTGAAGATTTGTTTCCTTAACCTCCCTTATCAGTTACACCAAAGAAAAGAAGTGTGAGGGGGTGCCTTACAAAAATACCAGACAAAATTAGCATATGCTTTTAAGATCACACTATGAAAACTGGCACGTTATAATCTCCATTCGTTAAGCAACAAAGTGGCACGTTATAATCTACATGTAAATGAATCATGTATGGTCTGAAACAAAAAAAAAATGAAGGTACATGTCAAGATCTCGTGATTGAGATTTGATTGTCAATTCTGCTTTAGTATGATAAAATAGAACGTGCATCCAAACAGGAAGTCAAACAAGTTCGAGTTCAAATTAGTTATAATTAATACAGAACGATTGTACTATGATAGTTTCATGGTAAAAAGCAACTTAAAAGGGGAACAAAGGAATTGAAATTGTAGGAGAAGATATTTTAAGACTTTATTTGCAACAGATAAGTGGGGAATTATACAGGCTAGTTCTTTTCTTGTTTAAAGGTATCATTGAGCTTCCCTGAGTAAAAGAAAATTGTAACATCAGATAAATTTAAATTTGGATTTCTATTTGCCTATGTAGAGATCTATCATGTTATAATACCTCATCTGAAAAACCGCATATGTCAACCACAAGTGTCTCCGAATGGGTTCAACCTTTTTTCAACTTAGCAAAGTATTATCTACATCATCTTTATTCAGGTATACATCATCCTTTGAAAAAACAAAATATTAGGTGATTTCTTTCATCTGTCTATGTTTCGGCGGGCAGAGTTATCCGCTACTTATGTTGGCGAGAGGTAGCAAGTACATGATGAAATAGTTGAGGTGTGCACAAGCTGGCCCGAACACAAATGTCAATAAAGAAAAAGATAAAGACCCTAAATATTTAGTTCATACAAAAAAGAAACACAATGTTCTTAATGTCCTTCAAGAGACTTGCAACATAAACAAAGAATACCAATTAAAGGACAAACATCATGGATCCCTATCACTCATTCAATGGTCCTTACTAAGAACACCTCCAAAGTAAATAACTCCTTTTCTAGAATGCACTTCCTTCCAAGAATCCCATATCATTTTTCAAGACAATTTCCTGTATATCGAGCTTCAACTGTTTTTTCATGCAAAAACTACTTCAGAAGTCCCAAGACTCTGTAACACATACAACCTCCCACCCTCCCCTCTCAAATAACTGGTAAAAAGTATATATAAGTGGTTGTTCTATGCATTGAGCAAAGTGGCATGAATCCAGCAACTTTATTTTCACCCTATTATAAGAAAAATGCCTCCAAACTATTGAAGTTTAATCCAGCCACTGAGTATGTAGAAGTCAGGTTCTTTTCAACAAACCGAGCCGGCGAGCCCCATCTATGTTTCACACCCAGATATGGGCATCACAGGCTTTAAGTAATTAAGTATACAGCATTGAACAAACCATAGCAACTCCAAACCCAAAAATAACATAGTTTCTTTACTTTCTGGTACATACTTCATTTGTGCCGAGAACAACTGATTCATGCCTCCAGAATAACCTAAAAGGCCACAGCATATACATTCAATTATATCGTAAAGCTAACAATGGTTGAGCTAGAACAGATATTATTCAAGTCATCATGATTTACACAAGAGGAACTCTTACACTACAAAGCATGACTAAATTTTTTTTTCAAAATCAGTAAGCAAAATATTATTACTATTAATAAAAAACAAGCACTAAGATGTTGCTAGGCACTAAAAACAGCTATATCATATATTACAGTGTCTCTATCTTCTGTAAGCTACTCAAATGAACTCAATCATTTTTTCTACATCATATGCATCGGTCAAATTACACAATAATGCTACATTACATTAACTTCCATGCTCTCAAACACTACAAAGCATGATTATTTTCTCACATCAGGTTGTTAGAGACCAGTTAGAGTGACGTGACTTTAAAATAATCATGGCACATACACAACATAAGAAAAACATAAACTATCTCAAGCAAAAATTGAGTAACGGAGGAAGACTGCAATTGGGAACTGTATGGGGGAAAGAATTTACACAAGGAGGAAGCATATAAAATATGCATATAATTAATTAGAGAAATTATTTTTTACAGTATATTTCCTCTCTAATGGTTTTAGTAACAGATTACCCCCGTCCCCCTTAATTAAGGAAATAAGCTCATTGGTCTCAACTACTAACTACAGCTTGCTACCAAGTCATCCTTAATGCTTCATGTTTTTTCTTTAAGGAGATGATAAAAATGTACAGCGGTCCGTTTAATTTTGCAGAAACTATTTCTTAAGACCTAAGTAAAATAGAAGGATTCCCTTTGCCAATTGCCACCACCCTTTCCTTGACTTCAATTTTTTTAGCAAGAGAAGCTAATGAGACATATATGGATATAAGTTGTAGTAGAAGGGGACGCTAGAGGTCTATCTAATGAGCAACTCGTTAGTACACATGTTGATTCAACACTAAGCTAAGGAAGCTAATGAGACTTATAAGTTATATATAAGTTGTAGTAGAAGAGGACCTCAAACTCAAAGTAGTAACTGGAAATGATTCATTGGGAAAGCACTACTGTCAAAAAAATTGATTGGAAAATCACCGGGTCATAATTTAAGACTAAATAGTTAAATAAGCTTGATGTCTTAGAACTTATGCAAGTTGCACCACAGAAGTGCTTTAAAACTTTTTGGAACAATCTAAAAGTGGAAAAATGCCATACATATTAGGATGCAGGTGACAAGATACTTTCCTCTTTAAGATGTTCCAAAACATGGGAGATCTTCCTAGTATGATAATACTAACAATAATTCTAGCACGAAATTCTGCCACATAAAATGGAGGGTAAGGAATAGAAATGGGATGCATTAAGGGATTTGGAAAAGAAAAAGAACTGGATATACAACAAGCAGGATGTCAGTTGAATAATTTGATCAGAATTAGGAGTTACTAACCAAAAGAAAAAACTTTATTTCAAGACATTTAGTTCTATTGCTCCCAGGCAGTACACATTTCTACATTTTTATCCCAGTAACAGATTAGAGAGAAAGAGAGTAATGCAAGCCTCTTACATCATATCAAATTCAAATCAAGTCTAACAATTAGACTTACAAGAAAAAAATCACTGCATACAGTCAATATAACTATATGTAGCCTCGTAACATTGTCTCGAAGGAGTCTTTCACACAAACATCTCATCTGTTTTCCCGCTAATCTGAAACTTAAATGCAGGACTAAAGTCAAATATAATCAATAGGTTCAGCATGTCTAAACAAAACAGATTGATGTGCAGTGTGTACACCTACTTAACACATGATAGACAATTTGAAAATGAAAAGTGGTAAAAGCTAAGAAAGGTGTTAAATCTTAGGAGATAACTTAATCAGCAATTCTAAGTAGCACTAAAAACAACTAAGGCAGTATTTTCTAGAACCACCAAATGCGATGTGGACCATATGAGCAGTAGCAAAGATGTCCAGATGAATTATAACAAAGGATAGCTAACTTACTTATCCTTTTAGAAGTGCTGGAATTGTATACTCCACTTAATCAAGTTTTTATTTTTTATTTCATTCTTTTAGTTACTTTGCTCTATACACTTGTAAACTCCCAACCGAAACATTGAAGCAATGAAGTTGTTTACAATTTAGCATCAGATCTCACTTGTCTCCATAAAAGTCTATGAAGAAATAGTCCTGATTTACAGTGTATGGTACTATTTATATTGCAAAACATCCAAAGAATTCATCTATATACAATCAACACAGTCTAAAAAAGCTGGTAAACATAAGCCTCTATCCAATAATATACAAACTAAGTCATACTAATTGATGCTTCCCATGGAAATCACAGACTAAACGACAAAACAAAGTTCTGAAACACTTGGCTTTCTTTTCTTTTCCATTGGTAAAGGAATGTTTAAGTTGCCATTGCAGATGTTATTAGCCATTCTTCCATTCCCTTGACCTTCGCAGGCTATTTTCCGTCACTAACAATAACAAACCAGATAGAAAACACTAAATGACAGGAACTAAAGTTTCTAAAGACAGAGCATTTCATTTTCATGCCCTAGTTCAAAATCAACCCTATTAATCAATAGTAAATGAACTTCATATCAGTTCTAAACTAAGTAGATTGGCTTTATGAATCTTCTATATTCGGCCCAAGAGAGGGCCTAGCAGTTGAGGCAAGGGTGTAACAACCTGCAGATCCCAGGTTCAAATTCTAACTACTCCCTTCGTCCCAATTTATGTAGCAACTTATGCTTCCCTAGGGTCAATTTGACTAATTTTTAAGTTAAATTGAATTAAATTAATTTAATGTTTCAAAAATATATTTTGATAATAAAAAATATACGAAAAGTATTATAAGTTACAATTTTTCTCAGGTAAATAAAATAAAAAATACAATATAAAATATCAATCAAAATTTACAGTTTTAATATCGAAAAATGAAAAGTGACACATAAACTGAGACACAGGAAGTATAAAAACTTGGTGTGAGCTCATCTACTACAACATACCCAGTGTAGTCCCACAAGAAAAGGCGGACCCACAGTGAAGAGGAAGGGGACGTGCACTCGGCAACTTCGGGAAATTTTTTGTTGAAGAACCTAATATATATTTAACTGTGCACTCCTAGAGACATAAGTTGTGCTTGGTGCACTGTCTGGAACTTGGCTTTTCACAGCGCTTACCTGGGATTGAATCTCGATGGTGCTTCCCACTAGATTTTTCTGTGAATCATCCTTTTTTGCACCATATTGTACAAATGATGGTACCAGGAATCCCGCAACCATTCTTACACTTTGCACAACCTTAACCACTAAGCTATCACTCCAAGTTGTTTCATGAATGTTAACGTTAATGTATTAGTACCCATATTTGACCTTTATATTTGTAATTTCGCCATTACTCACGCTATCAGTTACCAGTCCGACGGCAATTATTTCTTAGTTACCATTGATAGTTTAGTCAGCGTCTATATTTAGATAATGATGCCCCTGCGATTCTCAAATCCTGAGTCTGCCACTGTCTACAAATGAGCTTTGGGGATCTTACTCCTACCTTTGTGGGGTAGTGTCGTAGTGCCTCGACTCGAACGAAAAGAAAAAGAATTTAAAGCATGGTAGATTGCTCCAAGCATAGTTTTGTTCATGAACCAAAGGATCCCTAAATTCCTAAGTCACTAAATTCATTAACTAACACTGAATAGAAACTGCAGGGAAATAACTCACATAGAACAACAGACTCATATTATTCTTTTGTCCAAGTGATCTAACAGACTAACACTCAATAGAAGTATTCCCGTCATTGGGAATAACTGAATCAAACTGTCTTTTTCTCTTCCTTTGCGTTTGCGAAGAAACCTAATGACTTCTTATTAAGGTTCGGGAAGCCGCCGGAAGCGGCGGAGCTTGATGATTGTATAGGGGAAGCCATTGTTAGGTTTTCCTGAAGCTGCCGGAAATGATATCGACCGGTTTCCGACGGGGTCAAAGTAGTTGAAGATTAGTGATTATGGGGATAAAATGGAAATTTTATGTTCCTGAATTTTTGTACCGCATCATAGCGTATTTGGTCCCAAAAGTGACGTATTGAGTCGCTTTAGTCCTAATGTAAAATATCTACGGAAAAAGGGCCAAATTACCTTTGAACTTTTAGAAATAGATCATATATATCATTCACTTATTTTTTTATATCAAAAGAACCCTCACCGTCACTCTAAAAGATCACAAATGTCCTCCGTTAATGAACTGCCATGAATACTGATTGAGCAGTGAGGCGTGAAAAAAAAATGCTGATATAGCTGTCCACCTAGGCAGTCCAAGAGGCTAAAACCTCTTACCTTTAAATCAATGCTTTCTTCTTCAAAATAGAAACCCTAGTTGTAGAAAAAAAATCTTTCACACTAAATTTAGTTGGAAATTTCAATAATATTATAGAAATTTTTACAAGTTTTATCTTGAACAACCACAAGTGTAACATCCCATACTTTCGGGCCATGGTTTGAATCGCTAGACGTATGTAAATAGACCCGAGCGTTGGAGAATTTTTGGTCATATTCATGTATGCAAATAAAGAAGTTTAGTATATAAAAGGATGCGGTCCCAAAATAATTTAGGACTTAAGAAGTGTGACGTCGGGGAACTGAAATAATAGTTGTATGTCTCAAAAGAGATTATGGACTATTGTTATGTAGTATGATTATGACATTGATTATATGAAAATTTTATAAGTCATTAAGATTTAAATAAATTGAGATCAAAAATTAATTATGATTAATTGAATACGTGTTGATGGGAGCTGCCATGTGGCAGTAACTAAACTAAGGGGCATTGTGATCATGAATTATAAGTCCAGCACATTAAGTGCATAAGGGACATGTGGACATAAAAGTCACTCTTAGACCTTAACATCTAATCTAATTCACTAATAGATATATCTTGAAAGGGGTAGAAAACGTGCATGAACAAGAGACCATTTAAAAAAGTAATGTCTAGGAGATAAAGTATTTACGAGAATGGGCAGATCCATGGTTTCTCATTCGTTAATTTTGTGGTGCTTGCGTACCTCATCTTTTTTGCGTGGTTATTGAATTCGGGCTTTCTTCGAAGTGAAATAAGATGGAATTAGAGTAGTTATTGACATATAAGATTGAAGTGTTGTTGGGCATTAAAGGTATGTTAAGGCAAATCATTTCTTTTTTTGACATGTTCTAAGTACGAAACGTAAACGTGATATTATCCCATAAATGATTCTACTCTTAGTAGTTAAGGATGTTCATGTTATTCATTCTATGTTCAAAGCATGTCTAAATATGTTCCTAAATCCTTATTGAGGTATATGAAAAAAATATTAATATTCTCAATATTAATCGGAGGTGAAGCGATATTATGTCACTCCGATAAACTCAGGATGTTGTATTATCATTCATGCATTATATTCATGTATTATCCTTGACCCACATGTGTTATATACACTACTATATGATATATATATATATATATATATATATATATATATATATATATACGCACACCACCTAATCAACTGGTATATGATGATGATTATGCCCACAGAGGCCGAAATGATATAATGGGAGACGGTGTTATACACACACACACACACACACACACATATATATATATATATATATATGATCGCATTGTGCATGGCATTTAGGTATATTATGGCCCTCAGAGGCATTCCGCACATACATGATACTTATGCATATTATGTCCCTCAGAGACATTCTCTACTGGTTAGTTGTTTCTTGTCTCAGTTTACTTTTATGTCTCTGTTATGATATTCTTCATGCCTGACATACTCGGTACATCAGTCGTACTGGCATTCCTTTTATCGGGGGACGCTGTGTTTCATGCCCGCAAGCTTAGGTAGACAGGGCGACGGTCCGCACTAGTAGGATGCTGGTCCAACTGATATTGGAGCACTCTATTTGTTCCAGAGTTGCAGTCTAGTCGTGGTACGATATTTTGGTTATGCGTTGGGGTATGACGGGGCCTTGTCCCGACCTTATGATGTTACGTACTCTTTAGAGGCTTGTAGACAGTTGTCCTGTGTATAGTAGTCGTGTATGGCCTTGTCGGCCTTAGTATGTATATATGCATAGGTTGGTTTTTTTCTGTTTGTAAGAGTTTACACAGTATCTTTCGAGTTTATTATTCCCATATGTCAGCAGGGTATCTCGTGACGACCCTCGTGGACTATAAGAAGTTACGGTTGTATGCTAAATATGTGATTAGTGGTGCTCGACATGTAAGGTCCGGGTGCCCGTCATGGCCCTCCGATTTGGGTCGTGACAAACTTGGTATCAGAGCAGGTCTTTCCTAGGGAGTTTACAGGTCATTTCTAGTAGAGTCTTGTTTATGGGTGTGTTGTGCACCACAATTATAGACGGGAGGCTACGGGGCATTTAGGATGATGGTTATCTTCCTTCTTGATCTAGAATCGTGCTATAGAGCTGAGTTGTAAGAATTCTCTTTGTAAATCTTATCGTGTTTATGATTACAACAATGCCTTTTTCCAATAGGGCTATGATTAGCAGGGAGATTGAGGTTGGATCGAGTGTAAATGCGAGCGGTATGCTCTCTATTGAGACAGATCCATCAGAGAATATGAGTAAGTTACTTTTTCAGGCACGACTTCATCCTAAAACATCTGATAGAGATAGGCCCCTTGGGGAGTCAGGGAGCTTATAACATAGGGAATTTATTAGTCAGGGATCGCCGATATTTAAAGGGTTCAAATATGTCAATATCTCAGGATTAAAGTTGTAAAGGTCGAGTGAGATCGCCCCGACCATCCTGCAGTCGGTATGATCGAGCGCATACCGAATTATGCTGCAAAGGTATTATATTAATATTTTTTAATCTTTTTTCTTATCTTTTTCAAATTTACTCAAAATACTTTTTAATTTCTTTATTTAATTCATTTCATCTTTCTTTTAACAAATGAATTTCGTTTTTATTTGTTTAAGTGAGAAAGATGATATATAAAATGACGTGTTCAGCATTTTAGGATCCTTTCATATGAGTATTATAAATATCCCTATTTTCAAATAGTCACATTATTACGGCTACTTGGAAATATAATGGGATAACTTTTTTTCTAAAATTAGGGTTCTAATTTGAAAAAGAAAATATTGATTTAAAGGGAAGGGGTTTTAGCCACGTGGACAACCATGTTAGCATTTTTTTCATGGCGGACTGCCCAGTCAGCATTTGTGGTAGTCTGTTAACGAGAGGGACATTTGTGGTCCCTTGGAGTGACAGCGAAGGCTTTTTTTTATACCAAAAACAAAGAGAGGGTATATGTGATCTATTTCGGATAGTTCAAAGGTAATTTTGACTCTTTTTTGAAATATCTACATTACTCCTACTTTTATCGGAAAAGGTCCAAATATGCCCTTGTACTAAGCGTAATTGAGCAAATTTTTCCTCTGTTAATACTTTAGCTCACATATGGTCTTGCCATCAAATACTTGATCCAAATTTGCCATTGTGTTAAACGGTTCTACATTTAATATAATTAAGATATTAATTAATCAATTAGCATAAGATCTTGACATATCTTATAATCTTAAAGATCTAGACTTATCGGCCTCATATGGAGGGTTTATTTGGTCTCACGCGCATACTTTAAGGGCATATTTGATCCACAAAGACGTAGCAGAGAGAAAATATATATAAGAGGATTTGATCAGATAAATAAATCATAATTTAAATTTAAAACTTGAAAGGAAAATCAACGAATTTGGTTATTCATTCTAGGAGACTGAATTTTTAGATGAAAAATTAGTGTTATTGGCAGGCCACAGTTTAGGTTATCTTCCAACAAAGGATCAAGGTTTTTCCACACTTTTGTTTCTCTTTGATCGTATTTAAGATTTACAGAAAAAAAGTAATCAATTTGAGGAAATTTTCATCATTACAAACTTCTATTAAATTAACATGAATGAACAAGACCACCCATTAACAAATAAATAGCATAAAAGCGCAAGAAGTTTAATGAGCCAAATATACCCTCAAAGTATGTGTGGGATCAAATATGCACGCCATATGGGTTGGGTAAGTCTAAGTCTCTTAAAATTATGACACGGGTAAAGATATGGTGCTAATTGATTAATTAATATCATAATTAGATTAAGTGTGAAACCATTTAATATAATTGCATATTTGTAACGGCATATGTAAACTAAAGTATTAACGGATGACAAATTTACTTATTTATGCATAGTACAAGGGTATATTTGAACTTTTTCCATACATTTATTTACAATTTAGAGAATAAGTAGCGTATTTGATCCCTGAATTATTGCATTATTTTGATTTGGATTTTTATGTTATTTTTGCTAATCGTATTAGAATCATCATTTAACCTAAATAAGTTATTTTATTTCTGATTTTGACAAATAAACTATTTTGGGCAATTTACTTGCAAAATCAGTTCCATGCATGGACCTCACTATAAACTATTTGTTTGTATAATGTTATGCTGAACTTCTCATGTTTTTTTATTTTTTTTATTTTTGCAATTAAAAAATGTCAAAAATTGCATGCGTTATAATAAAATTTGTTAAAGACTATAAGGTCTTATGCTTAAATTCAAATGGAGATAAAAATACTAGTAAATGATTTGTTCCTATATATTCGACTTTTAATGAACAAATTTAGGAGTTATTTATACTGGTGAGAGTAGCAAATATTAATTTCCTTGCATATCCGTGCGATTGGAATCATCAGAATGCCTCTTATGCCTTCTCCCTAATTATGTGATTCGTGCACTTTCCAACAATCTTGTTTTCTAAGTGTCTTGTGTTCCTAAGTGAACAATGCAATAATCAAAAAGTCACAACTCAAATTTTTTTAGTATAATATTCTGATCTCTCCCATCACTTTTTATTTGTCCATTACACATTTTTATGAAACAATAATTGATATAGATATTTTATCACAATACCCTTATTAATATTTTTTTTGTGGAAATTTGATACTTATATTAACCAACCCTTTTGCTTCTTGGACTAAAATTATCTCTACTTGTACCATTAAATCTTCTATATGAAAACACATCCTTAAGGGTTAGGAAGTCTACAATAAAAGCATTCTATGGCTCTTTAACACTAATGCTAGTATAAATGTTTATATGGATTCCTAATGTTTTCAGCCTTAGAGAATGTATCCAGGGCCCCCTCCACAAAATGACTACCAAATCAATTTAAATGACCTCTACAAGAATCATAAATGGAACTTTGGGTCTCTTTCTTTTGTGAAAGATAGAATAATTTCCCTTCGGAATTTATTTCATTATTCACAATATATATAGATGTACAAGGTTGATTCCTAATATGGTACGAATCCTAACTTACCTTACAAAGGTTGATTCCTAATACAATTAGAATCCTAAGTTACCTTAAATATACATTTATCATAATTACAAAATATACGACGAATATTCTGAGAATATTCGCTAATACTCCCCCTCAGACGGAGCGGGAGGAGGCCGAATGCTAAGGCCGGATCGAAAGTCGGTGAAGAGGCTGTCGCGGTAGTCCCTTTGTGAAAATATCTCGCATACGATACGAGGAAGGCACGTGTAAAATTTTGACGACCACGAGCAACCTTCTCTCACACAAAGTGGATATCCATCTCAATATGCTTAGTTCGCCGATGTTGGACCGGATTATGAGACATATAGATAGCGTATATGTTGTCACAATAAACTATAGACGCCTTGCGTAATGGACACTTTGGAGCTCCAAAAGAAGATTTCGGAGCCAACGGATCTCGGCGACGACATTAGCAACTCCGCGATATTCTCGCCGGCACTCGAACGGGACGGCGTGGCTGCCGCTTGGCGGACCATGAGATAAGATTATCCCCAAGAAATACACGACCCGGAGGTGGAGCGACGTGTGTCGGGGCATCCACCCAATCTGCATCCGTGTAGGCTAGCAATTTGGTTGGGGGTGAGGGGTATAGATGTAAGCCAAAGTCAAGTGTGCCCTTAACATATCGATAATACGTTTGAGGGCGGCAAAATGGGACTCTCGGGGATCGTGCATGAACAGACACACTGTCGAACGGCATATGCAATATCGTGCCTAGTGAATGTAAGATGCGAAGAGCACCCGCTAGACTCCGATATAGAGTGGGATCGAAACGGCGTACCGTCATTGGCACTAAGCTTGGATTTTGAGTCCACCGGAGTTGGCATAATTTTACAATTTGCCATCTTGGCCCCGTACACTATCTCTTCGCATACTTTCGCCGACACGGGAACATATTGGCGGCGGATCTAGTCACCGATATACCCAAAAATAACTTAGCTTCCCCAAGTCGGTCATAGCAAATTCAGGTTTGAGTAGAGCAATGATTTCATTCTTCAACCCGTCGGATGAGGCAAGTAAGAACAATATCGTCGACATATAATAGCAAATATGCAGTCTTCGCTACCTCGGTGAAAAGTGAAGAGAGAGGTATCACACCACTACATACAAAACCAATTTGCGAAGAAGATACTCGCGAACCGATCATACCAAGCGCGGGGGCTGTTTCAATCCATACAATGACTTCGAGACGACACACAAACCGTGGAGTCGCGGATGAACAAAACCAGGAGGCCGATGCATGTACACGCCTCTTTCAAATCCCCATGAAGAAACGCATTTTTGACATCAAGTGATGAATCGGCCAATGCAAGCCCATAGCAATACGAGAACATCCGAATAGTGGCTTTTTAACAACCGGATCGAATGTCTCACCACAATCAATACCCTCATGCTTGATTAGTGCCATTTGCAACTAGTCTTGCCTTATACCTCTCTAAGTCACCATTGTCTCGAACTTGTGACGAAATAGCCACATACACCGGATAACATTCACACCAAATGGTCTAGGTACCAAATCCCAAGTGTTCTCGCTTGGTTAAAGCGTTAAACTCTTCGCACATGGCCGCATTCCAATTGAGGTCCGGTTTAGCTAGTTTTGGATTCTTTGGAATGGGTGATAAGGTTTGTGTGGAGAGATTGAAGTGAACCTTGGGTTTGAAGATCCCGTGTTGTGCGCGAGTCTCCATGCGGTGAGGGGGGCCGCAGTGGGAGGTCGGGACCGGTTCTTTGGATCGGTAGGCGGTGACTGGCCGGGGATCCAGGGCAAAGCGGCGAGTTCTTTGCGAAGCGGGAGACTCGACGGGTGTTGGATTTGCTTGACCGGAGGCGGTGTTGGTGGTGCATTAGACTCAACATGGTGCGCATGGGTGGTGTGGGAGCCGGACTCGGGTGGTAGCATTGTCTTGTCGGGAGGGTCGATGACACTTTGCCGGAGGCGCAGGTGGCGTCGGAACAGCCGAGTTCTTCGGGTACAGTGCATTTTGGATGACCGGAGACAAACTCGGTTCATCGAGAAAGATGTAATCGGTGGTCTGAAATTTCGGAGATTTGAAAAAGGAAAGATTGTCTCGTTAAAGGTAACGTGACGGAGACGATGATTTTGCGAGTAGCAATGTCATAGCACAAGTAGCCCCGATGATTAGGAGATAGACCAAGGAAGACACATGGAAGAGTGCGAGGGGCAAGTTTGTGGGGTGCAAAGGAGGCTATGTTGGGGTAGCATAAGCATCCAAAAATACGTAGGTGATCATATGATGGTCGCCTACGGTATAAGATTTCGTAGGGGTTTTGTTTTGGAGTGTGCTAGTTGGTAAAATATTTAGAAGGGATTCTACCATTTTGACAAAGATAGACCCAAAAAGGCGGTGGTAGGCGAGCATGAAACGAAGTGTGCGGACCATGTTATTGATGGTCGTATAATTCTTTCACCTTTCCGTTTTGGGAAGAAGTATAGGGACAAGAAAAACGGAAAACCATGCCTTGTTTAGAACGTAAATTGTGAAATGCCGAGTTATTAAATTCACGTCCATTATCACATTGGAATGATTTAATAGGTTTTTCAAATTGTGTCTTAATGAATTTTTGAAACTCGAGGAATTTTGCGAAAACTTCGATTTGAATTTCAAAGGATAAATCCAGACAAAATGTGAAAAATCATCCAAGAATACTAGATAGAATTTATGACCCAAAGAGCTAGCAATCGGAGATGTCCATAAATCAGCATGAACAATATCAAAAGGAGAAAAAGTAACACTGTTTGATGACATAAAGGGAAGACGAGTATGTTTGCCTAGTGGACAAGAATAACAGTGTTGGGCAATTTTCCCATTATTACATTGAATACGCTTAGAAGTCCTAAGAAAAGTAAAAACTAGGTCTCCGGGGTGTCCAAGTCGGTTGTGCCAAGTTGAGGGAGAGATCGCCGCAAGGGATAGAGGTGCTTGCGGTCTGACAGCGGAAGATTGAGTGAATGGGTAGAGGTCTCCCACACTATTGCAGCGTGTAAGAATTTTCCCCGTATTGAGTTCCTTCACGTAAAAACCAAAAGGGTCAAATTCGACAGACACAGAATTATTGCTAGTGAATTTTCTAACAGAGATTAAGTTTTTAATGATGTTAGGTGTGTATAGGACGTGGTTTAGGGAGAAAGGTGGATGTGGATTGTCACGCTCGATTTTGACCTGCGAGGGTTCCGCGACGCGATGGCGTCGATTCCCTCCGGATGGATTAAAAATTGCTTGCTTGAGGAGTCGCCACCTAATTATTCTAAGCTGAATTAGGACACCTGAATGCTAACTAAATGCTGCAAAATAACTCCGATTTTATGGTCTACGAAACTAATGAGATTCTAGGTAAGGGTTCTTTATTATCCTAAAGGGAAGGGGTTAGGCATCCTTTAAGATCCGCTAACTTGCGGTTATCCGATCAAATTCAGGTTAATTGTTATGCTAAGAAAAATACATGTTTCTACAAATATAAAAATAATGTTACAAGATGTTAATAAAATGATGCATTTTGTACAAGTATGCATTAGTATGGCATTAATATACATGTAAAGCTGAAAAAAGTATAAATATGCATTTGTATGAAAATTGATAAAAATATATGCAATGTAAATTGTATGGGTGACGAGCCTAAAAATAGATAACCTAGCGATGGGTTTCCAATTTTTAGACTACCCTATCAATTAATTCTATCTACTCTAAATATTTCAATAATTTCAGTTGTACAATAATATTACAATACGTAATGAAAATAAAGTGAATTAAAGAAAGTAAAAGACAACAACAAAAATAAGAAATCTCCGAGGGGTATTTGCCTTCTTTGACTTTATCTTTGCAAGCTGTCAAGAATAAACGGTTAGAAACAATTGAATATACACAACTTCGGATTCGTATCCAAAACAATAAATGTTTTGATTACGGAGGGCTCGGACTCAAATTTTGAAAAGATCATTCCAATCACGTCGTGGTGCGAACGTATGACTCGTTGGTCATTTTAGTTGCCTTGCCTACCGAACGTGTTGGTCTCTTGGGTGAAAAAGATTTAAGTTTCATCCTTGCCCAGAAGTTTTATTTTCCGTCTTTACAAATGTGGAGGCCTCAAAAATCGACGGATATTTTTTCATCGGCCAGTGTAGTATAATATTCAAAGCAGTAAAATGGTGTCGAAAACAATAAAAGAAAAACAGAAATTGAGAAATGATATCCGAAGGGACGCGGCCTCGAATTCAATTTCATTGGCCTAAATGCAGTATTTGTATAAATCAGTAAATCAGTAAGACAATCCGTGCACGGATGTTTAAATGCCAAAAAAAAAAAAAAACCGAAACAGAAACGAAAGAGAAAAAAAAACGCGGCCTCGAATTTAATTTCATCGGCCTAAGTGTAGTGTTAGTTAAAACAAATAAAAACAGTAATCCGTTGCACGGATGTTTAAAACAGAAAACAGAAAAGAGAGAAACGAAACAAAAAAAAGCGCGGCCTCGAATTTAATTTCATCGGCCTAAATGCAGTATTAGTTAGAATGATAAAGCAGCAAAATACAAGATATCCGTGTATGAATATTTAAATGCCAAAATAAACCAATAGTTTGCAATTAAAACGTCCGACCCGAATTCTGAAATTTTTGGACTGAAGCAGGATTCGGAAAAAATCAGACCCGGGTTCTGAACAGTGACCCGACCCGGAATCAAATATTTTTTTGGAATTTTCAGATAACCAACAACAAAATATAAATACACAAAAATCTGGAATTTGACCGAACCGGGTGGACCCGACCCGAATCGGATGTTTTTCAACCCGAATCGATTTTCTTCCAAATTACAGATAACCAACAACAAAATATAAATACACAAAATCTGGAATTTGACCGATCCGGAACAGTGACCCGACCCGGAACAGTGACCCGACCCGGAACAGATTTTCCCCACATTTCAGATAACCAACAAGAAGATATAAAAGCATAAAAATATGGGAAAACTTACCTAAATCGGGTTGACCCTACCCGAATAGTGACCCGACCCGGATTGTGACCCGAGAAAGCAGCATCATAAAAATCGACCGGAAATAAAACCACCAGAACAGACCGGAAACCACCAACAAAAGTTCCAAAACCACCAACATCGGCATCGAAAACCACCAACAAAAATACCAAAAGCACCAACAAAAGTAAATCGGAAACCAACAACAAAATGAACGGAAACCACCAACAAAATAAACGGAAACCACCAACGAAAGTAAACCGGAACCCTCATTTTTCGGACTTAGGACCTCAAAAACCCCCAAAACCGACGGTGGTGTGGGTGGTGTAGGGTGTCCGGCGTAGGTGGGGTAGTGGTGTAGGGTGGCTGGTGGCGTGGTGACCGGCGACGTGGGGTCGCCGGTATGGGGTGTGGGGTCGCGTCGGGGTTAGAGGGTATGGGGGTGTGCGGCGGTTTTGAAAAGAGAGAGAGAGAATGATATCTTTTTTTGTTTTTTTTTAGGGTTTTGGGTTTTTGAATTTTCTGTTTTGGGGTTTTTGGGTTAAGGGGATAAAAGGGAATGGGGCGGGTCGCGGGTCGCGGGAGCTGGGCCGTTGGGCCTCGGTTTGGGCTGGGGTTGTTTAGGGATTAAAGGGTTGGGAATGGGTTTTAAAGGGGATAAAAGGTTATGGGGGTTTGGTTTGGGCTGTTTCGGTTGGGCTGCGGGTAGGGGATAAGTGGGGTGATTAGTTGGGCCGAAAAATAAAAGGGGGAGTTGTATTGTTTTGGGTTATGTAGAAATTGTTTTGGGTTGTGGGTTTAAAAATATAAAAAGGGTTTTATTATATATAAATAAATAAAAAGCTTTGCAAAAATTATAAATTGTAGAGATGATAATATGATAAAATATAATATTTGTGAAATGCTTGATGCTTAAATAAAAAATAATGTCGTTTTGCGAAAATAAAATAACATATAATATTAAGATAAAAGTATGATTATGATATAAAATAGCAAATGACAATAAAATGCAAATAATAATGATATATATACATATATATGCCTATATTTTAAAATTGTTTTAAAGTGTCAAAAATATTAAAAATTGCAAATAAAATCAGAAAAGATGGGACAAAATTGGGTGTCACATGGGATGCCCTCTTTGGCGGAGACGATGAAAGAGTTTTCGGACAAAGAAGTTGACCGAGTAGCCAATTTTGTCTGGATCATCTGGACTCGAGGGAATATTAGAGATGCATGGTAAGAAATAGAATCCCGAGGGAAGAGAGAAGTTGCAAACGATGGTGCAGATTCAAGAAATAATGCCCCAGTGTCGACTTATGATGACACTGGTTGCAGATGTGGCGAGATACTGGGAAAGGGCTGAACGATGTTCGAAGTATTTCCCAATGTAGATGATGATGTAGCATAAGCGTGATGAGGTGACGTCGTTGCTTAGACGTTATGCAGATGGCGCCGTTGCATAGGCATGATGAGATTAAAATACCCGCATTAGAAGGTGGGTGCCTTACGAAAAAATAAAATACCCGCATTAGAAGGTGGGCGCCTGACAGAAATTTAAATACCCGCATTAGGAGGTGGGGCCTGACTGAAAATGAAATACCCGCATTAGGAGGTGGGCGCCTGACTGAAAATGAAATACCCGCATTAGGAGGTGGGCGCCTGACTGAAAATGAAATACCCGCATTAGTAGGTGGGCGCCTGACTGAAAATGAAATACCCGCATTAGGAGGTGGGCGCCTGACTGAAATTGAAATACCCGCATTAGGAGGTGGGTGCACCGATGAAAATGAAATACCCGCATTAGGAGGTGGGCGCCGATCGAAAATGAAATACCCGCATTAGAAGGTGGGCGCCGACGAAATTTAGATACCCGCATTAGGAGGTGGGCGCCGACGAGAAATTAAAATACCCGCATTAGAAGGTGGGCGCCGATCGAAATGAAATACCCGCATTAGGAGGTGGGCGCGCCTACGAAAATTAAAATACCCGCATTAGGAGGTGGGCGCCGACGAAAATTAAAATACCCGCATTAGGAGGTGGGCGCTCGACGTAAATTAAAATACCCGCATTAGGAGGTGGGCGCCTAATCGAAATAAAATACCCGCATTAGGAGGTGGGCGCTCGAATGAAATATAAATACCCGCATTAGGAGGTGGGCGCCGACCGAAAATAAAATACCCGCATTAGGAGGTGGGCGCCGACGAGAAATTAAAATACCCGCATTAGAAGGTGGGCGCGACGAAATTAAAATACCCGCATTAGGAGGTGGGCGCCGACGTAAATTAAAATACCCGCATTAGGAGGTGGGCGCCGACGTAAATTAAAATACCCGCATTAGGAGGTGGGCGCTTTCGACCGAAATAAAATACCCGCATTAGGAGGTGGGCGCCGACGTAAATATAAATACCCGCATTAGAAGGTGGGCGCCCACCGAAAATAAAATACCCGCATTAGGAGGTGGGCGCCTGACTGAAATTAAATACCCGCATTAGGAGGTGGGCGCCTGACTGAAATTAAAATACCCGCATTAGAAGGTGGGCGCCTGACAGAAATTAAAATACCCGCATTAGAAGGTGGGCGCCTGACATAAATTTAAATACCCGCATTAGGAGGTGGGCGCCTGACATAAATTTAAATACCCGCATTAGGAGGTGGGCGCCAGACAGAAATTAAAATACCCGCATTAGGAGGTGGGCGCCTGAAATGACGTCGTTGCTTAGACGTGATGCAGATGTCGTCGTTGCATAGACGAAATGTAATGACGTCGTTGCTTAGACGTGATGCAAAGTGTGACCCTAAGGTCGAATTGCTATGTCATCAATCTAGATTAAAAGTTAATGCTCAGACATAAGCGATGTAAAAGGAATGGATAAGGATGAGAAATATGACCCTGTGAGTCGAAATATCGTCCTTGTACGGGCATAGCAGCTGGGACCCTGTAGGTCAAGATGATGTTTTTTTTTTGTACAGACGCCCAATAGGAACGTGATCCATGTGGTGAGCGGCGATGCGGGAATTCTTTGCGAAATTAAGCCTCATGTCGCGGCTTCCCGCCTTTGTCAACCTGAAGACCTGCACTCAAAGAAATTTGTGAGTTTGGGGGGCAGGGGCGGTTGATTCGCATTGACTTTGTAGTTTTTGCCCTTGACGCTTGCAAGCTCGGGATCGGGTTTAGATTGAAGACTTAGTTGTCTGGCATTTTTCAGGTCTATTGGCATATGCTTGTAGTGAACCCTTTAAAAAATGCCCCAGTTTCTGGTATATATGAAGTTGATGAACTTCCAACTGGATAAAGCCGAGTTTGTGCGGGCCACTTGCTTGTCCTGTTAAGGCAATCATGTAAGCACATTGCGTTGTGCGCAAGATAATGGAAGAAAGATTCCAAATGGTGTGACCGAAGCCGATATAGGCCGCCTACGTATTCCGACAAAGGAAATCAGGTCATAACGTAGTTCGCTGCCAGTAAAAAGGAATTATGAAGTTTTCCAAAATGGGACCGAAGCCGATGTGGTCGCCTACGTATCCCGCCGAGGGAATCGGTCATAACGTAGTTCATGTGGCAAAAGAGATTGTAAGGATTTTCTGAAAATGGGACCGAAGCCGATGTGGCCGCCTACGTATCCCGCCAAGGGAATCAGGTCATAACGTAGTTCATGCGGCAAAAGAGATTTGTATTTGTAGAATGTTTTTTTTTTTTTTTTTTTTTTTTTTTGTAAAAGAGTGACTAGAGTTTGAAAAATGATGCAATATATTTTGCAAGTTTTTTTTTTTTTGAAAATATGAAAAACACAGAATCATATTTTGACTTCGGTTGGTACCAACAAATTAGTAATGTGCTTAGGGTTCCCGTTCTCGCTTCTGTATAACCGAGGCCGACTTCGTGGTAATTCCTACGGCTTCGAGATGCTACCTCGGACATACCGAGGATCAACACTTGCTTCAAGCCAAGGTTTTGACATATGCAACCTCATGTTTCAAATGCCCTCACCGAAAGAAAGTCCCTTTCTCAAATGTATTTCGAGTATTTTGAACTTTGGGACGTCTAGAGAAGTACACTCACCCTCAGAAAGATGTTCAATGCATTCAATTGTGATACCATAGGCTTGGCCGTCATGTAAGTATCCACTAATGTGAGAACCCTTGGTATAGGATCATGTAGGGCTTGTTATGGGTTTGTAATGTAGGCTTGGGGAAAGGAAAGGATATCATTTGGGTAAGGAGTGACTAATCCTTCCTTGAGCGTTGGAATATGTCCGCGCTTTGTATTTGTGTGCCTTGATGCCGATTTGCTTCTTTTTGCCCCCTTTATTTTGTACCGACTTCTTTTGAATATTTCATTGGAGTTTTATTCCCCTTTTTCGGAGTTATGTTTTTTTTTTTTTTTGATTTTGATATTGTCGGGGCTTTTTACTTCATTTTTTGTGAAGTCGTCCCTTTGTTTTGTTTCATTTCCTCTTTTGGGAACATTGCAACTTCAACTCGGATCATTTTCGGAATTTGCACATTTCGATGCGCTCAAGGAAGTCGGGCCAAGAGAGGATAGTGCGTGCACGCACTCAGAAAGGGTAGAGGCATAATATGTGGTTATTAAAAAAAATAGACTTCAGGCTCAAAGAGGGAGTACTATGGATAATGTTATTTGGTAAGCTGAAAAGGCTCAAACGGATCAAAGAAAGCCTACAGTCCTTTCCTATACCAAGTGTTACTCAGGATTTCGCCTCAACAAACATTCGAGCCAAGTTCTAGATCACAATGCAATGCAATTGAACTTATTCTAAAACTCACCACACAATGCATATGAAACGATGAGGTTTGCTTCGTTCATACCTTGGAAGCATGCAAAACGATTTCTAAGCGTCAACACAGGCGTGAATAAGAGGTACCAGAAGAATCTATGATTTACCACGAAGTCAGTCTTCTCCGCTTGTTCTTTCCTATGCACACTCCTAACTGTGTTGGTATCAACCAAATCAATAAATGATTCTTAGAAAATATATATATATTTTTTTTGTATTTTTTTTTTTGTTTTTTTTTGTTTTTCAATAAAGGGTACCGAACCCAAATAGGGCTGCCTACGTATCTCATCTTTGACGAGAATCAGGTGTGCGTAGTTCGTGCGATAGGTTATAAAAAATGTATGATTGAAAAATGATTTATCCACGATAGGATAGTAAGTAAAAAACTCGTATAAAACAAATGATTGTCCATTATGGGACGAATGCAAAGTAAAATGACTGTCCATGATATAATGAATGTAATGAAAAAAATGATTGTCCACATTAGGATGAATGCAATGGAAAAAATAATTATCACAATAGGATGTAATGAAAGAAAAAGATTGTCCATTAGGATGTAATGAAAAAAAAAGATTGTCCATTAGGATGTAATGAAAAAAGGATTATCCATTAGGATATAATGAAGAAAAAAAAAAGATTAATAAACCAGAATCTTTTTTTTTTTTTGATTTGATTTGATTTTTTTTTTTTTTTTAGGGGTGTCGCACCCGAGAAGGGTTACCTACGTATCACACCGTATGGTGAGAATCAGACACTCGTAGTTCGTAAGAATATGTTAAAAAATGCATGATATATATAAAAAAAAATTATGTAACGAAAATTAAGCATCTCAACTGAATTTGCAAAATATATATAAAAAACAAGTATAGACAACTAAAGTGACGCCTCGTTGACTCTGGTGTTGGCTGACTTTTTCCAGTCAAAACATCTTCCTGTCATCTTTGTGAAAGCCTTTGGCTTTGTTCTTTCCTAGAGTATATCCAGGAATAATGTTTTAGAACGACCCCCCACCCCCAACTGTTGGCGAGGACGATCTTCCTGCAAAAAATAAGAGCACCGGGTGAAAGGAGGAAATTCACTAAAAGAATAATAAAATGTAGGAGAGTGAAAGTATAGTAAAAAACTCCCCTGATTGCTGCACGAGGTCCGAGTCTTGATGTTCAAAAACACTTTATCCTAGGGCAGTGACACAATTTCTGTCCCAGAGTTGCAAACTATATGGTATGATATGTACAGAATTGAAGCAGGTATTTATTGTATTAAATAATATGTACAGAGTTAAAGGAAGAAAAATAGCAAACAAATTGTGCGGAAATTAAATGTGCGTCCTAAGATGCATGGAGCCTCTCTTATGATAGAGGTGAGCCTAAACGCCAAATATTAGAGATAATGACAGAATAATCCAAGCTGTCAAACTGCAATGCTTTGTCGGAAATGAAGACAAAATGTATGTACATTTTCCAATATCGACATGTCATGATTAGGCTTGGATTAGTCCATCATTATCACGCTACAAATAATATGCTGATGGTCGTTGGGTCGTGAGACCTGTCGACAATTTTGGTGGATTTCTTAATTGTGGAGTCGACACCAAGGATCGACCCACCTAAGGTGTATGCATGCATGACTTAAGATAAAGGGTGATATAGCTCTATCCTAAATTTTCTATGATTTGGCTGACTAGACTCAAAGTTCCCGAGTGGACTGCTCGAGTGAGAAGGCTACGCGGCCAACCGGATGGTCCGGACGCTCCGCGCATATACCAACTCTCCTAGAAATTTGGCAATTTGAAAGAAATTTGCGGGTGCGCAAAACACACCTCGCGTGTAATGTGTGATAGTGTCAATTTTCCAGAGTGGAAGAAATATGAGCGGAATGCCAATTTAAGGAAAGCAGTAAAAGAATATAGCAATTAAACATACAAAATTTCAAAAAGAAAACAATTAGAAGCAATAGAATAAATAAGAAGCAAAATAAAGCGCAATAATAATTAACCTGAACTTGCTATGGTTAAGAACCTGATTCCCCAGCGGAGTCGCCATGCTGTCACGCTCGATTTTGACCTGCGAGGGTTCCGCGACGCGATGGCGTCGATTCCCTCCGGATGGATTAAAAATTGCTTGCTTGAGGAGTCGCCACCTAATTATTCTAAGTTTGAATTAGGACACCGAATGCTAACTAAATGCTTTGCAAAATAACTCCGATTTTATGGTCTACGAAACTAATGAGATTCTAGGTAAGGGTTCTTTATTATCCTAAAGGGAAGGGGTTAGGCATCCTTTAAGATCCGCTAACTTGCGGTTATCCGATCAAATTCAGGTTAATTGTTATGCTAAGAAAAATACATGTTTCTACAAATATAAAAATAATGTTACAAGATGTTAATAAAATGATGCATTTTGTACAAGTATGCATTAGTATGGCATTAATATACATGTAAAGTGAAAAAAGTATAAATATGCATTTGTATGAAAATTGATAAAAATATATGCAATGTAAATTGTATGGGTGACGAGCCTAAAAATAGATAACCTAGCGATGGGTTTCCAATTTTTAGACTACCCTATCAATTAATTCTATCTACTCTAAATATTTCAATAATTTCAAATTGTACAATAATATTACAATACGTAATGAAAATAAAGTTTGAATTAAAGAAAGTAAAAGACAACAACAAAAATAAGAAATCTCCGAGGGGTATTTGCCTTCTTTGACTTTATCTTTGCAAGTCATCAAGAATAAACGGTTAGAAACAATTGAATATACACAACTTCGGATTCGTATCCAAAACAATAAATGTTTTGATTACGGAGGGCTCAGACTCAAATTTTGAAAAGATCATTCCAATCACGTCGTGGCTGCGAACGTATGACTCGTTGGTCATTTTAGTTGCCTTGCCTACCGAACGTGTTGGTCTCTTGGGTGAAAAAGATTTAAGTTTCATCCTTGCCCAGAAGTTTTATTTTCCGTCTTTACAAATGTGGAGGCCTCAAAAATCGACGGATATTTTTTCATCGGCCAGTGTAGTATAATATTCAAAGCAGTAAAATGGTGTCGAAAACAATAAAAGAAAAACAGAAATTGAGAAATGATATCCGAAGGGACGCGGCCTCGAATTCAATTTCATTGGCCTAAATGCAGTATTTGTATAAATCAGTAAATCAGTAAGACAATCCGTGCACGGATGTTTAAATGCCAAAAAAAAAAAAACCGAAACAGAAACGAAAGAGAAAAAAAAAACGCGGCCTCGAATTTAATTTCATCGGCCTAAGTGTAGTGTTAGTTAAAACAAATAAAACAGTAATCCGTTGCACGGATGTTTAAAACAGAAAACAGAAAAGAGAGAAACGAAACAAAAAAAAGCGCGGCCTCGAATTTAATTTCATCGGCCTAAATGCAGTATTAGTTAGAATGATAAAGCAGCAAAATACAAGATATCCGTGTATGAATATTTAAATGCCAAAATAAACCAATAGTTTGCAATTAAAACGTCCGACCCGAATTCTGAAATTTTTGGACTGAAGCAGGATTCGGAAAAAATCAGACCCGGGTTCTGAACAGTGACCCGACCCGGAATCAAATATTTTTTTGGAATTTTCAGATAACCAACAACAAAATATAAATACACAAAAATCTGGAATTTGACCGAACCGGGTGGACCCGACCCGAATCGGATGTTTTTCAACCCGAATCGATTTTCTTCCAAATTACAGATAACCAACAACAAAATATAAATACACAAAATCTGGAATTTGACCGATCCGGAACAGTGACCCGACCCGGAACAGTGACCCGACCCGGAACAGATTTTCCCCACATTTCAGATAACCAACAAGAAGATATAAAAGCATAAAAATATGGGAAAACTTACCTAAATCGGGTTGACCCTACCCGAATAGTGACCCGACCCGGATTGTGACCCGAGAAAGCAGCATCATAAAAATCGACCGGAAATAAAACCACCAGAACAGACCGGAAACCACCAACAAAAGTTCCAAAACCACCAACATCGGCATCGAAAACCACCAACAAAAATACCAAAAGCACCAACAAAAGTAAATCGGAAACCAACAACAAAATGAACGGAAACCACCAACAAAATAAACGGAAACCACCAACGAAAGTAAACCGGAACCCTCATTTTCGGACTTAGGACCTCAAAAACCCCCAAAACCGATGGTGGTGTGGGTGGTGTAGGGTGTCCGGCGTAGGTGGGGTAGTGGTGTAGGGTGGCTGGTGGCGTGGTGACCGGCGACGTGGGGTCGCCGGTATGGGGTGTGGGGTCGCGTCGGGGTTAGAGGGTATGGGGGTGTGCGGCGGTTTTGAAAAGAGAGAGAGAGAATGATATCTTTTTTTGTTTTTTTTTAGGGTTTTGGGTTTTTGAATTTTCTGTTTTGGGGTTTTTGGGTTAAGGGGATAAAAGGGAATGGGGCGGGTCGCGGGTCGCGGGAGCTGGGCCGTTGGGCCTCGGTTTGGGCTGGGGTTGTTTAGGGATTAAAGGGTTGGGAATGGGTTTTAAAGGGGATAAAAGGTTATGGGGGTTTGGTTTGGGCTGTTTCGGTTGGGCCAGTCGGTTGGGCTGCGGGTAGGGGATAAGTGGGGTGATTAGTTGGGCCGAAAAATAAAAGGGGGAGTTGTATTGTTTTGGGTTATGTAGAAATTGTTTTGGGTTGTGGGTTTAAAAATATAAAAAGGGTTTTATTATATATAAATAAATAAAAAGCTTTGCAAAAATTATAAATTGTAGAGATGATAATATGATAAAATATAATATTTGTGAAATGCTTGATGCTTAAATAAAAAATAATGTCGTTTTGCGAAAATAAAATAACATATAATATTAAGATAAAAGTATGATTATGATATAAAATAGCAAATGACAATAAAATGCAAATAATAATGATATATATACATATATATGCCTATATTTTAAAATTGTTTTAAAGTGTCAAAAATATTAAAAATTGCAAATAAAATCAGAAAAGATGGGACAAAATTGGGTGTCAACATGGATGTTTGGTGTGTGTGTTACCGTAACCTTCAATTGGAATGCGATTACCATTGCCGACAGTAATAAATTGAGGACACTTTAACCGACGTAGTTGAGATAGGTTACCTGACGACCGGGTGAGGTGAGATGGGCTCCGGTGTCCATGTACCAATTGTCGTCGGGGTCATTGAAGGTTCACGGTGGTGTATGCAGCGGCCCAAATCGGTCGGGGCCGTGCCCGGGCTGCTGCAGTCTTTGCTTCTTCTTTGGATACAATGGGTGCTGCGAGCTTCTTCTTCTTTGGACCGCAATCGTGGGCTCGCTGCTGCTGCCGCCGCGGGCTCGCTCAGGTGGCCGGGGCGGGCCCAACAGCCGATCGACCAAGGCCGCTTTGGAATCGGCCCCCGCAGCGGGTACGGCATGCAAGCGAGGCCCGGTTCTGCTGGTTGGGCCACCGCTGCCGCTTGGTTGGACCACTCGCCGCTTGTCCGTCCGGTGGTCGGCCGTTGTCCGATCCACCGGTTGCGTTGGCCCTTTCCGCGCCCTTGCCTTTGTTGTTGCGACCTCTGCCGCCACGACCTCCGCCGCTCGTTGCTGCTGCTTCGCTGCTTCTTCTTGGAACTGCTGTTCTTTGTTGGCAGCGGTGTTGCCATCCCGTCAACGGCTAACGCCTTTTGATTATGTTCCTCTTGTTTAGCACGTCTAGTTTCTTCCAACAATAGTTGTGAACGTGCCTTGTTGAAACTTGGGAGAGGGTCGGCTTGTTGAATCATTGTTGCGAGTGTGTCATATTCACCTTTCGGTAAACCCGCAACAAGTTGAAGCACCATCTTGGTTTCGAAACAGAGTCCCGACGTTGGATAGTTGATCGGTTATGAGTTTCGCCAAGCTTACAATATTCGGACATGTTGTTAAAATTCTCGAGGCGGGTATTGTTGAATTGCTCTTCCAAATACACAAACCGAGTATTTTTATTGTCCCGAAAGATTTCTTCTAGCCGGACCCAAAGTTCACGTGCCGTAGCACTGTTTTCATGATAGTGCATAACAGATCTTTGGAGATGGTGCCGTAGATCCATTGTTTGACGATGGCGTCAAGACGACGCCGATTGAGTCCGTAACATCGGTGGGACGAGGAACAGATTCGTCAATGTGATCGAGCACGTTGTATGCACATGCATGAATGTAGAATAGTTCCATCCACATGGAATATTGACAGTTTTTCTTGGTCAAGAATTATAGGGATAAAATTCTTGATGTTGTTAACGGCGAATGCCGGATGAAAAGAAGTTACCGAACGTTGAGAGGGGTTTTCAAGTGTGCCAGTGGATAAAACGGAATTTGTGGGGGAAGACATGGTTGCCGCCTGGTCGAGGGAAGGGAATTTTCTGGTTTGGCCGAAATATGGAGGAAGAAACCGAAAAATTTTTTTTTTTTTTTTTTTTTTCGTGAAAGCAGAAAAAAATCTGATTTCGGCCGGGAATGAGGATTTAGGTTTTAGGCTCTTGATACCATGAAAGATAGAATAATTTCCCTTCGGAATTTCTTTCATTATTCACAATATATATAGATGTACAAGGTTGATTCCTAATATGGTACGAATCCTAACTTACCTTACAAAGGTTGATTCCTAATACAATTAGAATCCTAAGTTACCTTAAATATACATTTATCATAATTACAAAATATACGACGAATATTCTGAGAATATTCGCTAATATTTTGAACTGCCTCAAAATATTCATAAGATCTTCATCTCGGACAATTCCAATATCCAGCCTAAGCTTATTTGGAATCTTAATTCCAATGGTTTTTCCCTACTAAATCTTGTTATAAATTACTTGTTCAAGGAGACAACAATGGCAAAGATTTTAGCTGGATATGAAAACTTGATCGTCCTAATAAAATTAGATTCTTTTTCTGGCTATGTTACCATGATAGGTTACCTAGTAAGGTCTATCTTAGTCATATTGGCATAAACATAGACAAAATATTCCGTGTGTAAAAGGGAGGAGGAAGATTTAAAACATATCTTCATAACCTGTCCTATAGCTCAAGAATATTGAACATCTGTTCCCATTCAACACCTGCTTGTTAACAATAACCACCATTGGCTTGATACGCTCAGAAATGTATGTTAATTGGGATATCTTGTTCCCATAGGCTGTTTGGAAACTGTGGCTAAATCGGAACCATAATCACCATAATAATACTAACCAACTCTTGCAAGTATCTAGTGTCACAAAGGCCGCTTTAGAGTACACTCTTCTCACTCATAAGGAAAATAGACCTTATGCATCTAAGGAAATCCATGTTAGCTGGTTTAAACCTGTTCGAGGATGGTATAAACTTAATATTGATGCTAGCTACAACAAAGAGGAGCTGAAGGAGTTATTCGCAACTTCAATGGTGATTGGATAGTAGGTATGATGAGCACCGGTAATGCCTCCTCTCCTATGCATGCCGAACTTTTGGCTCTCTATGATGTTTTCAGGATGGCTCAACAGCAAAATCTATTTTCACTCGAAATAGAAACTGACTCAACAGAGGTGGTAAAATGTATTATTAATAATACACCTACTTATACACCCCTGATTTCTGCATGCAGATCATTAATGCTCCAATTGAAGGCCCCGATGATCAGACACATATTCAGGCTGGGGAATGAAGTAGCTCATCAGTTAGCAAAGGTAGAGCCCAACAAGTCCAGTCTAAATAAGGCTATCTATCTAGCAAGGTCACCGTTGTTTGTTCACAAATATATGAAAGCTGACCGTAGTGGAGAAACCCTTTTTATTAAGCATGTTAATGTTAAAGCTTGTAACGATCTAGTGACTTATGATAACCTTAACGTCCTCAGTGACAGTAATGAGATGCATACTACTACTAGGGTTAAGAGTCTCCGGATATGGAATGAAAACATGGACTCCTTATATGGACTTGGACAATCCTCACCCTACAAGCTAGCTTTTGAGGTTGAGTTAAGCCCAAGATTCATTCTTTACATGGTATCAGAGTCAGGCCTATTACAATTCTTTGTTCACCAATGTTGGGCCCCCAAATTATATTATCCACGCTCCAGTTAACAAGGTTTGGGCGTGCGGGGGAGTGTTAAGAGTCCCACATCGGATATGGAATGAAAACATGGACTCCTTATATGGACTTGGACAATCCTCACCTTACAAGCTAACTTTTGGGGTTGAGTTAGATCCATTCTTTACATGGTATCAGAGTCAGACCCATTCCAATTCTTTGTTCACCGATGTTGGGCCCTCAAATTATATTATTCACGCTCCAGTTAACAAGGTATGGCGTGCACTTGGACAATCTTCACTTTACAAGCTAGCTTGTGGGGTTGAGTTAGACCCAAGATCCATTATTTACATGGTATCAGAGCCAGACTCATTTCAATTCTTTGTTCACCGATGGTATGCCTCCAAATTATATTATTCACGCTCCAGTTAACAAGGTCTGGGCGTGCGGGGGGTGTTAAGAGTCTCACATCGGATATGGAATGAGAACATGGACTCCTTATATGGACTTGGACAATCCTCACCCTACAAGCTAGCTTTTGGGGTGAGTTAGGCCCAAGATCCATTCTTTACATGATATCAGAGTCAGGCCCCATTCCAATTCTATGTTCACCGATGTTGGGTCCCCAAATTATGTCATCCACACTCCAGTTAACGGGGTCTGGGCTTGCGGGGGAGTGTTAAGAGTCTCACATCGAATATGGAATGAAAACATAGACTCCTTATATGGACTTGGATAATCCTCACCCTACAAGCTAGTTTTTGGGGTTGAGTTAGGCCCAAGATCCATTCTTTACATGGTATCAGAGTCAGACTTATTCCAATTCTTTGTTCACTGATGTTGGGCCCCCAAATTATATTATCCACACTCCAGTTAACAAAGTCTGGGCGTGCGGGTGAGTGTTAAGAGTCCCACATCGGATATGGAATGTAAACATGGACTCCTTATATGGACTTGGACAATCCTCACCCTACAAGCTAGCTTTTGTGGTTAAGTTAAGCCCAATATCCATTTTTTACAACTAGTGATGAGCTGGATATCCTGGGGGATTTCCCATCAAGTAATGTAATAGTTTAGTATTTTAAAGTGAAAGAAATAATCTCTTGATTATTTTCATTACTTGAAAGAGTATATACACACTTTACATATTCTCATAATAGGAGAATCCTATTTCTATGCTACTCCTAAAACCTTATTCTATTTGAAGACTAACTATACAAGTATGATAAGTGTACAATATTAATTAGACTACAACATTAAGTATACATTTGTACATGGAAAAGGAGTGGCCCAAGGATGGGCAGCAACTATCGAGAACAACACTGCCCATGGATGGGCAGCCACTACCGAGAATAATATATGCTAAATATACATAATATACACATGTATATCGTGTGTATATTATGTATATTTAACATGCCGCCGCAGTCATAGCGGACGGTCTTCGAGCGCTGAGACTGTCCCTAAAATCTTCAAAAAGGACCGAGGAAAGACTTTCGTAAAGATGTCGACAATTTGATACCTGAATGGGACATGGCAGACACACACTTGACCACGAGCAACCTTCTCGCGAACAAAGTGAATGTCCATCTCGATATGTTTAGTGCGCTGATGCTGAACCGGATTATCAGAAAGGTAGATGACACTAATATTATCGCAATAAACCAAGATTGCTTTATGAATAGGATAATGAAGCTCCAATAGCAAATTATGTAACCAACATGATTCCGAGATCACATAGTTACCCCTCGATACTCGGCCTCAACACTGGATCGGAACAATGTCGACTGACGTTTTGCAGACCATGAGACCAGGTTATTGCCAAGAAATATACAATAGTCAGATGTAGACCGTCTGGTGTCCGGACAGCCACCCCAATCAGCATCCGTATACGAGACAAGTGTGGATGTTGATGAAGGATATAAATGCAAACCATAGTCAAGTGTACCCTGAATATACCGAATGATGAGTTTGAGTGCATTCATGTGCTCAACTCTGGGATCATGCATAAACAAACACACCTGCTGGACAACATACGTAATATCTGGTCTCGTGAATGTAAGATACTGAAGATCCAGACGCGTATTGGACATTTTCTATTTCAAGAATTAAAGAGATATGATTCTTGATGTTAAAACAACAAGGGCAGGGTGAAACGCGTTCTTTGACGTAGACATAACGAAAGAACAATAGGTGATAGAGGGATTTGGAAGAGAGATTTTGAGAGCGGAAAACAATGGCAAATCCGAGGAGGAGGGCTCGGTAGAGGCTTGGCCGAAGAACAATAATTTGTGGGAGAGAAATTGTTGTTTGACCTAGACTTATGATACCATAAAAGAAATAATCTCTTGATTATTTTCATTACTTGAAAGAGTATATATACACTTTACATATTTCCATAATAGGAGAATCTTATTTCTATTCTACTCCTAAAATCTTATTCTATTTGGAGACTAATTATACAAGTATGGTAAGTGTACAATACTAATTAGACTACAACATTAAGTATACATTTGTACATGGAAAAGGGCACGCGCCTACGTATGGGCAAAGAACTATCGAGAACAAAACTGCCCACGGATGGGCAGCCACTACCGAGAACAATATATGCTAAATATACATAATATACACATGTGTATCGTGTGTATATTATGTATATTTAACATGAAGTATTAATATAGGTATCGGGTTTCCTCAAAGAAAATACCCTTATTAATTGATGTTTAGTTTTATGTCTTTAAAAATAATTTGGAAAATAATTAATTAGTGGTAATAATAAAACATAAAAAATGTGTTTTTCTCTTGAACTGTGAGGACTATGATTATCACATCAATTAACTATTTTTTAATTCTCATATCACTTCCGGCAATTTTGTGATTAAGGTAAATCATGAAGTAGTAATTGATTTTCCATGCCTAATTCTTCTCCCTCCCTCCAAAACGCTTGCCTCATTCCCTATAATCCAGTTGACTTATAATTGCATTAAAACAAATTATTATTTTATTATTATGTCAACTTGTCTTACTATTGTATTATAACACTAGCACTTTGGTATAAACAATTATTTGTGCTGCAACTCAGCATGACGTGCACTTCAAGTCTTAATTAACTCTTAATTGCTCATAGTTTTCTGCCGCATAAAAAAGAGTTCCCAAGATCTAATTTCATAGATTTTCTCATCCAGTAGGCTTGGATCTGATAATCGATAAGTCAACATTAAGCTTTGAACTTTGTGTTTATCGATACTTAGTAAATTATATATTCTAAATTTATACTCACTAAGTCCTGGCGTCAAGTCGAGCTCAACTGAGTCCATTCTAATATCAGCCTAGTCAAACCCAACCGAGCCAATGTTAACTCTATTTTATTTGTTGTTACACAATATGTAACGTAAAAAAAATAGGGGGCATCCTATTTGGTCGCCTACATTTACTTTTTATATATTTCTCTCAAAAATTTTAACTAATATTCAGACAAAACTGTTGCTTCTTCGCGTTTTCTTCTTCTTAATTGTTTTACATTTTTTTGAATTTATTGCAATTGACGTATAATACTTTGAAGTAGTGAACTCTTGAAATTCGGATATGAAAAGTTTGAATTTAAATCAAATGAATGTTATTGAAAGCTTGAAACATTTGCAAATCAACACATTGCAAAATGGGATTGCTAGATTTGTTGTTTTGACAAATTGATATTGGAGTTTGTTGTTTATGTAATCGGAACATACGTTTTAGAGCTTATGTGGAGTAGAATTGAGTGTTGAATTGTTTCGAAAGATCTGGGCGGAAAAAAAAATTCAACTACGTATACATGATGTTGGAAATTTGCTTTTGGTGGGGAGGTGCGTCCACCCTTTATTTAATGACTTAAACACTAGGGTTCCGTATGTTGGAGGCTTTGTCTCTTCACACGTGCATAATCTACTAAGTGAGTAGATGACCGTAGGGCCAAGAATCGTCAAATTTTATTGAGAAATGAAAGATATATTGATTCACGAAGTAAGGTGTTTGAGGCATGGAAATATGGTGTGGGACAAATCTACCACATCGGTGGGAAAATGAAAAATTGTTCTCTTTATAAGTTTCAAAATTGGCTAAGAGTTTGGAACCCCAAGGGGTAACCCATGTGTTTGAAGGAGGGAAGACTTAGATGTGCTTGGGTTCAAGGCTAAGCCCACACGCGCGCCGCCCGTCCGGTCCGGGCTCGGGTCACAGGGCTTGGGCTTGGGCTTGGGCTTCTGATATTATCTCTTTGGACCCCAAATTGCTTAATATTTACAATTTGGTCCCTGGAGTTTCTGAAAAGCTGAAATTGGGAACGACGAAAGACAGAAAGTTTCTGCCTGCCGTTGGAGTTGATTTTTGGAGCGTTAAAACTCCATTAATCTGCACCTTAAACCTCCCTACCAACTCATTTATGTTGCACATTAAATCAGCCGTTACTTGGCTGATTAACTCCCTCACTAATGGCCATAAACAGTCATTACTTGACAGTTGAGGAATCCCTCCCCTTATGCTATATATTGGAGCCTTTTGGCTCAATTGCAGAGACAAATATATACAACACAACACAAAAACAGAAGAGAGAACAACACAAATTCTATCCAAAAACGTGAAGCACAAACAGTGGACAAAAACAGAAAACTCTTCCTTCATTTTCCATTCTTCAGCAAGTCGTTTCGTGTTTGTTTTCTTCGTCAGAATCAACCTATTTGCTTTGTAGTGTTGATTATTTGTTGTTTTATCTTGGAAGACTATTGCCTGTTAACGTAAAAGCATATATACGGGGCAATCTTGTCTTAAAGACAGAGAGTCATCTCTCGACTCAAATTTACAACTGTAACAATCCAGATTTAGTGTTTCTTGATTTCAGGTTATCAAGATTCAAGACTCAACAAGCGTGCGACAGTTCTGAATATTGGCTTGTTTGTTTATCCTTTCGAACACTTATAATATTTATTTACTTTTCGTATTGCTTTACATATCCAACACATGAAACATAAATGTCAAAACTTTAACCTAAATAAAAATGTCGTTAAAGATGCAGTCAAAAAAATGCACTTTATATGTATATGTGAACAAAAATAGTTGTACTTCAGCCTTACATAATTGAAGTGCATCTATTTTTGCATGCACTTATCCTACACGACTGAAGTACACACAAAAATAGATTCACTTTAGTCATAAGTCTAAAGTTTATTCATGCATGTTACCTCCCAACTTCAGTTAAATTTTGTATTTTTAGATGCAGAGATTTCACTATTTCAATTTCACATGTCTAAAGTTATTTCAAAAATGGATAAATTTATAATTTTTTATTCAGTGCCAGTATGACTTTAATAATAACCCCAAAATCGAGTATATATATATGCACTTACCCCATGTGTAACGACTCTAGAAATTTTACTCTTACTCATATACTAAATTTGTGAGTAATTAAATTTGATCTGGCTCTATGCTAAATATTAAACACTCTATAATAGAAATGGAGTTACTAGAGATTAAGTTAATGCAAATTAATCTTAAATCAGATAAAATATGAAAACTTAAATTCATACTCCGTCTTATATCTTTCTGATAAAGAAAAAATAAGAATTATGTGAATTATTAAATATAGAATATTTCTGTATATCCAAAAGAATAAATCAAACATAAAATAAAAGTTGTACTACTCCTCATTAATAATTTGAATACTCAGATTATTTTTTAAAATTTCAGTCACCCATAAAGTAGGCTTAAACTACACCATGATCAAAATTTTATTTGCATAGAATAAAGAAGAAAAAACACTACATTCATTTCAATTTAAGTGTTTTATTTTCTCTTTTAGTATGTTTAAAAAAACATCTCTTTCTATATTTGATAACTCTCTAATTCCAAATCTACACGGATTGTTCAAGACGGCCATTATTGAGCATTTTGGTACATTACATACATCTTTAATTTAAGAACAGATGATTAAAATATTTTCTATATTTTTTGATATTTCGTGCCTAGTTAAATTAAAACATTTAGAGTATAGTAAAATTTCTCTATAAAGACGTTTGTCTCGATATTTTTTTACTGCTATAGTGGGATTGGTGCTATAGGAAATATATAATAACATATTATGAAAGGTGGTACCAAGAAAAACTTAATTATTATAGTCTATGGAGAGGTTTAATTAAATTAGTATTCTAAACCTGAGGAATTATTATATACCCAAGCTGGCTGGAGAGTCCCAAACTTTTATGTCTCTACAGCACTTTATATGCCATGCGCGTTCACAATTTCATTACTTATAACTGAAATTCAAGAACCCTGAGAACAAGTCAACAAGAAAAACATGCAGCTAAAACAAGCAGTAGCACTACTTTTAGTGGCACTACTAGTTGTGAACACAGTAGTAGCAGAGAGTCCTTACAGATTCTTTGAATGGAATGTTACTTATGGCACCATTTCTCCTCTTGGTGTTCCCCAACAGGTTGGTTTCTTTAATTTTCCTGTTATTTTCTGTAGTATATGGAAATGGAAAAGGGGTAGCCCGGTGCATAAAGCATCCCGCGTCCCCGAAGGGTTGGGAGAGGACTGCGGAAAAGGCCGCACTCCAAGGGGGTGTGATATAGGCTGCCTACTCTGATGCAAACATCAATGGCAAATGCCATGGCTCGAACTCGTGACCTTTAGGTCACATGGAGATAACTTACCGTTGCTTCAAGAATCTCCTTGTAGTAATATGTGAAAATATTGTGCTTTAATTATTTTGTGATTTGGTTTTCTTGGGGTTTATATTTGTGTTGGGGATCTTATAGTAGTCTGTGTTTTTGTGTGTATAGGGAATTCTGATCAATGGGCAATTCCCTGGTCCTGACATTATCTCTGTCACCAATGACAATGTTATTGTCAATGTCTTCAACAGATTGGATGAGCCTTTTCTTCTTTCATGGTAATTTGCCTCTCGCGGCCCCTTTCATTTTCTTCGACATAATTAAATTAATAAAAGTGTAGTCTCGCTAAGAGCATAGGTTATTTTGAATGAGATGGTCACACTTCAACATGTTTCGCATTGTTCCTAGTTAATCTCAACTAGTTCACGCGTAAATTAAAAAAAAATTGGAATGAAAATGTCATCATACCAAAGTCGTACATTTTATTGATTTTCATTTATGTTAAGGCCTGGGGTGTTGATCAGCCCCTGACGACCACGAGGCGTGAAAACCTTGGGTACGATCACTAAAAAAACAAGTAGGAACTTGATATGGTTTTATTATGTTTATCATATCGTAGGTTATGTTCTTTTTTGCTATTTCGGGTTTCTTCTTAATTTTCTTTGGCTAGGAAAGAAGTCCAAGTTTACTTTTTACGAAAGAGAAAATGACTTCCTGTTAGAGTGTGATCGAGAGAAATTTTCAGTTGGGAGCCATTCTTTTGCAACTAGGAGACATTGTTGTTATGTTTTCCAGTTATGAGCCATTGTTGTGTGGTCGCTTTCGAGAGGTTCCTTATTTTCTTTTTTCGATGATTTTAAGGTGATAGCTCTTTTTACCAAGGAATTGGGACTTAGAGCTATGCGCTATAACGGTAGAAATCGGAGGTAGAGACAAATCTAAGATTTTCAGTCAGTAAATGCAATGTACTCACTTTGTGATAGTGGGACTTAGAAACTCATAAATATAGTAGTCTTTCGCTTACTTTTATCCATAACTTGAAAGGATCTTGATTTACAAAAGTTTTTGATTTTTTGCATTAGGAAAAAATGTCTTTCCCCTGCAACTTCTTGAGTGGTTATTCAATGCACAAAGTCATCTTTAATCTTGTGCGCTTTGCATAGTTTACAACGTTGCTGTGAACATTGACCATTTGGGTCCTTATTTCTCCTTGTATAATGATAAATATAAATGGTTTAGGGCAAAAAAATTTACACTTAGTAGTTATTGTTTGGTTAAAAGGTTGAAAGTTTCTAGGCTTCTTGTATCTTGCTTATTTCTCTATGAATGGTGAATCACTGTATATATAATGTAGTTGACCTTCTGGTCCTTGTGGACTATATCTTGTGTTGATAGCTTAAACCAGCTTATGGTTAATTTATACATTATCATTTTTGGGTTTTTAATGGTATGCATATTGCTTTTTTATCACTCGTTTAGTGTCTACTCTTTTCTCTTTCATTTTCCAGGGAAATATGCTTCATAATGTTTTGTGAAATATATATAGGAATGGAGTGCAAAATAGGAGAAACTCATTTGAAGATGGAGTATGGGGAACGACGTGTCCAATACCACCGGGGAAGAATTTCACATACACTTTGCAAATGAAGGATCAAATAGGGAGCTTTTACTACTTTCCTTCTCTTGGATTCCACAAAGCTGCAGGTGGTTTTGGTAGCATCAGGATCTTCAGCGGGCCTTATGTCCCTGTTCCCCTCCCTGCTTATTCTGGCGATTTCATCGTCCTTATTGGAGATTGGTACAAGACAAATCACACGGTACTCTTGTTCTCGCTAATAATTTGAAGTTCTATCCACTGACAATATGAATGAATTTTTAAAAACTGTGTCATTTGATTAACTCTAACAAGTTATTAGAGTGAGAGAGTCATAGGAATATACTCTTATCCATCTCAAGTTAACATCATATGATAAGACTTCTAGAGAAAACAAAGTGAATGGAGTAAAAACTTGTGTTTGGATAGTGGAAGATTGTGTAATGTGTCGTCAGTGTTTTATTAATGGAAAAAAGTTGTTCTTATTCAAGACAAAACATTTTTAGAATTTCCGAAAAATATTAACCAAACAACTTTACCAAGTAAAGAACCTATAAACACCATTGCATTTATATTTGTTGATTGTCTGCTCTGATACTTACCGGTTAGTAATTAGAAGTCCATTTATACAGAACCTTAGAGCAATTCTTGACAGAGGCCACAAGTTGCCTTTTCCTGATGGCATTCTTATCAATGGTCGCGGCCCAAATGGTGCTTCCTTCACAGTCGAGCAAGGTAAAACATTTGCAGGCTTTCAAGTTTAGGAAAAGTTGAAGGCCGAGGCATTACATTTCGTCCCAGTATAACTAGTATGAAAAGAAAGATTGTACTCTTGACAAATAGCTCATTCTAATAATTGAATTTTGAGCATCTCTATGTCTGAGTACAGGGAATACTTATAGACTGAGGATATCCAATGTTGGATTGGAAAACTCGCTCAACTTCCGGATCGAAGGACACAACATGACGTTGGTGGAAGTAGAAGGGACACACACAATGCAAGAGACATATTCCTCACTTGACGTTCATGTTGGACAATCCTACTCCGTCCTCATCACAGCTGACAAAGCTCCTAAGGACTACTATATTGTTGTTTCGTCCCGTTTCACCTCTGAGGTTCTTACTACCACCGGTGTACTTCACTACAGAAACTCTAACACCCCGGTCTCTGGCCCGCTCCCCAGTGGTCCAACCATCGAAGTTGGTTGGTCCCTTTACCAGGCCCGTTCTATCAGGTGTGACTTGCTTTCACCTCTTTAATAGTCATATTGTCACCTTTTTTTTTTTGTCAAGATCACCTTCTAACTTGGTACTCATTTTTCATGTCTTAATTAGGACCAACTTGACGGCTAATGGACCGAGGCCTAACCCACAAGGTTCATACCATTATGGTATGATCAATACAAGTAGAACTATCAGGCTCGCAACCTCGGCTGGTCAGGTGAATCGACAGCAGAGATATGCTGTCAACAGTGTGTCCTTTGAGCCCACTGATACTCCTCTCAAGCTTGCTGACTACTTCAAGATTGGAGGATTCCGCCCCGGAAACATACCTGATGCCCCCACCGGTGGAGGGATTCACCTCGACACGTCTGTTTTGCAAACTGACTACAGGACATTCATTGAGATTGTATTCGAGAATAAGGAGAGGATCGTCCAAAGCTGGCATATTGCCGGCTACAACTTCTGGGTAGTAGGGTAAGCTATGAAGAGAACACAAGTCATTTCCAATTTCTATCGATTACTATGCACTTATGTTCGGTTTTTACCGTAAATAACTCCTGATGTTAAATGCAGCATGGACGGAGGACGATGGACTCCAGCAAGCAGGAACCAATACAATCTTCGCGATGCAGTTTCACGTTGCACAACTCAGGTGATCAGATTAATTCATACAATATGAAATTATTTTTCCCCCAACATTAATGAGAAAGAAGACTGACGTGAAAAAATATTGGAAAATGCAGGTGTATCCCAGGTCATGGACAGCAATATACATTGCATTAGACAATGTGGGAATGTGGAACCTAAGATCTGAGTTTTGGGCTCGACGGTATCTCGGACAGCAATTATACATGAGGGTATACACGACATCAACCTCTTATCGAGATGAATTACCGATTCCAATGAATGCTCTTTTATGTGGCAAGGTGGCTGGCCGCAATACAAGCCGTTTTTAAGCTAAGCTGCAAATGAAATAGAGACAAAATTGATTTACATATGATTCTCGTGTGCTGTTTGTTATACATTACAGCCTCAGATAGCAAGGTTAGGATTAAATAATAGCTTATTAGTGCTAGTATTAGTTTACCACTACTAGTTTGATTGGCCTTAACATAAGATCCAATTCTCTGTGTAAACTAAAAAATTGCATTTGCTTCTACTCTCGTTGTTTTAGTTGTCTTGAATTTTAGAATAAAAGAATTGTTGTTTCCCTATCTGTGAGCAGAAATTCATGCCTTTTTATGTTTACTTCTGTTGGACTAAAACAACCGAAAGATACTCATATTATTGCTTACTTCCTATAGAGAACTAAAAATCTGAACTACTAGAAGTGTCTAAGTTTATCGGATGTCCCCGAAGGAACAACTATAACTACAGGAAGTGTCTACTTAAGCAGTTGAACTCTGAGATACTACTGATAAAATTGTTCATCTCTGAAAGAAGATTGTACAAATGAACCAGGTATTATCATGTTCAAATTGATACCACTACAAGATACGAGGTTTTTAGTGGCAACTCCATAGGTCTCGGGTAACTCTATCCATCAAGGCTTTGGCAGATGAAAAGAAATCACCTAGTATTTTGTCTCTACTAAGATTTATTTAACTGAGGCCTCTTGGTTCTCATTATACTTCATTGACCACTAGGTCACACCCTTGGCTGCCACAAAAGTTAGGTTTCGTGCAAAAAGTTATAGCTTTTGTGGCTACCATGATAGTCGCCATCCTAAATCTTCTGACCCCAACTACTTTATGAAGCATATGTTTGACCATAACTTCTGGTCATGAAAAGAAAGGATGTAAACATAAAAAGGTAAAAAGTAAAAACATGAATTTTGCGCATAGATAGGATAACAGCAATTCATTTCTTTTAATTCAAGACAATGCAGTGTTCTGTGAAAACAGAGAATGAATAGGACCTTGAGCAAAGTGATTTGAACTAGAAGTTGTAAACTAATTAATAGGAGCATCAGTAAGCTAGTACTATTACTCCTGACATCGCTGTTTGAGGCTGTATATATAACAGCACACAAGAATCTTATTATAAATAAAATCTAATTCTTAATTTTTTTCATTTTGCCTGATCTACAGTGACCAAAGAAAACAACAACAACAACTAGCTACGAAACGTTTTGATTTGCAGTTTATGATAAAATAGGCCGTGTACGCCTTCCAGCCACCTTGCCACATAAAAGGGCGTTCCTTGGAACGGGATATTCATCTCGTAGAGAAGTCGATGTGGTGTAAACTCTCATGAATAATTGTTGTTCCAGGTACTGTCTAGCCCAAAACTCAGACCTTAGATTCCACATTCCCACATTGTCAAGTGCCACATAAATTGGAGTCCATGGCATAGGATACACCTGCATTTTCCAAAATTTTCACATGTTAATTTTCCCTTCTCATAAATGTTGAAGTACAACCTCTTGCAGAAATTCAAGTAAGGTTGCGTACAATAGACCCTAGTGGTCCGACCCTTCTCCGGACCCCGTGCATAGCCGAAGCTTAGTGCACCGGGCTGCCCTTTTTATAAATGTTGGAGTAGAGTAACATCAAAGTTTCTTCCTCTCATTTTTTTCTTTTCTTAATTTTACCTGAGTTGTGCAACGTGAAACCGCATCGCGAAGATTGTATTGATCCCTACTAGCAGGACTCCATTCTCCTTCGTCCATGCTGCATTCACAATAAATAATTTATTCAGAACCCAGTAAGTTGCATTTTCTAAAATTCAGAACTCATAAACTCAAAATTCTGGATCCGCCTCTTATTAAAAACAACATGTGTTTTTCCTTCATAAACTTACCCTACTACCCAAAAGGCGTAGCCATCAAGATGCCAACTCTGAATGATTCTCTCGTGGTTCTCGAATACAATCTCAACGAATGCCCTATAGTCAGTGCACAACACAGACGTGCCGAGGTAAATTCCTCCACCGGTGGGGGCATCAGCCGACATACGCTGATATACAACTGCCCATCCCTCCAATTCTACAAACAACCATGATGCCTCTGGTATACTACTGATATACAACCCTCTGTCCTTTCCTATCTCTCCAACAGGTCGTCTACCCCTCGTATACAGCTTATATACGCCGATATACACTCTGTATACTGCTGAAATACCCTCATTGCCACTATATACTACCCGTATACAACCTCTATAAGCCGATATACACCTTGTATACGGCCCCATATCCACCTCGTATACGTAACGACCCCCTCTCCCCTATTTTTTTCTCCTCTCTCACCTACTCTCCGGCAGCCTTCATGGCCAAGAACAACCACAGATGTGGCAGTGGCCAGCGGCGCAGGGGTGGCAGAGGGGGTAGGGCTGGAAACTAGGCTTCCAAGAAGGGTCCAGCAGCCTCCAGACATAGTCCAGCAGTTGCAGCCACAATAAACTATGGTTGCAGCCCAGGAGCACATCCGATGGGCCACGACCAACTGGCCCAATTTCAGGCAACCATGCAATCAGTTCCATGCCATCCCCAATCCAATATGGGCTAGGCTTTCAACACATTGACTCCTCGGCAGCCCGATAATGCGTGGTATATGGATACGGGCACCACGTCTCACCTCATCAATAATTCTGGTAATCTTCATCAACTGCGAAATTTAAATACTCCATAATCTATTATGGTCGGAAATGGTCATTGCATTCCAATTCAAGGGTTTGGCCACACATTAACCCCACCATCGCATCCCCACTTCTCCCTTAATAACGTCCTATATGCCCCCTACATTATCAAGAACCTAATCTCCGTTAGGAAATTTGCCATCAATAATTCTGTATCAATTAATTTTGATCCGTTTGGATTTTCTGTAACGGACCTCTGTATCGGGAAACTCCTTACGAGATGCAATAGTGAGGGGGACCTCTATCCTTTTCTATCCACGTCCGCTGCCAGTGTCAACCCTCCCACATCTCTAACTGTCCATGTCACTCCTCCCACCGCTTTAGCAATGATCTCCCCGTTAACCTGGCACAATAGACTTGGACACCAGGAGCTTCTGTTTTTAATTTTCTTAGAAGCAGAAATTTAATTCGTTGCAACAATGGGAAACTTGCCCAATAGTATTTTTCTTGCCCTTTAGGCAAACATGTGCGCCTTCCTTTTCAGTCGTCTTTAAGTGTTACGTTTTCTCCCTTTGACATTGTTTATGTAGATTTATGGACATCTCCCATTACTAGCTCACTAGGTCATAAAATTTATTTCGTCTTATTAGATGACTATTCTCACTTTATCTGGGTTTATCCGCTTAAATTCAAGTCTGAATTGTTTGCCAAGTTCCTTGAATTTCGTGTCTATGTCAAAACGTAATTTGAAAAGGACATAAAATCGTTTCAATGTGATAACAGTCGTTAGTTCAACAATTCTGCGTTTCACAACTTTTGCTCTGTTAATGGCATGGTTTTCCAGTTCTTGTGTCCCCATACCTCCTCTCAAAATGGCAAGGCCGAACGAATTATTCGCACTATAAATAACATGGTTCGTATGATCCTATTTCATGCCTCTCTTCTCCCTTCCTTTTGGGTCTATGCTGTTAAAATGACCGAATATATTCTAAATGTTTTGTCAACCCAAACTCTCCAAAATAGAACACCTACCATAATTTCTATTCCGTAGGATCCCAACTTATGAGCACTTACGTATTTTTGGCTGCCTATGCTATCCGAATCTTGCCTCCACGGCCCCGCATAAACTTGCACCCCGCACCACTCCGTGTGTGTTCTTAGGATTCTCGCCTAATCATAGGGGATATCTGTGATATGACGTGTCTTCCCGCAAAATTATTGTGTCTCGTCATGTCACGTTCAATGAGACAATCTTCCCTTTTGCAAATATCCAAAAAATTTGAAACACTTATTACAGATTTCTAGATGAGTCCGCAGTCTCCCCCATCTATAGCACATTACTCCGTCATGACACCGCTGCTCCGGCATTGCCTGCTTCCGCAGTCGCCACCCCTGACCCATCGAGTCTCCCATCACCAGCGTCAATCCAGTCACGGCCAACTGCCACTGCTCTGTCACCACCACATTCTGCCACCGACGTCTCTGCCCAGTCACCACTCCTATTGCCGGCAACGCTCCACCCTAGCACTGCCTCCCCCACACCCTGGCCGACCAACTCGACACACACTCCAGAACCCTCACCCACTTACCGTCGTCAAGAACCCGATCTCCGATCGCACCCAGACCCACTGCAATGTCACCGTCGCAACCAAACACATTTAGATGGATATACACTTTGTTCGTGAGAAGGTTGTTATAGGACATGTTAAAGTGTTGCATGTGCCCTCTTCATATCAGTATGCGAATATCTTCACTTAAGGACTACCTAGACAGTTATTCCTCGACTTCAGATCCAGTATAAGCATCCGGCCTCCTCCCACTCTGACTGAGGGGTGTCTTAGTGAATATTAGTAGAATATTCACCATATATTTTGTAATTATTAGTGTTGTATAATTATGGTAGTTATAGGATCCTTATTGTATTAAGACTTCACATTGTACACAGTATATATATTTGTATTAATGAGAAAGGTCTTCCAAGAGAGATTAATACAATTCTAGACAGAGCTTAAGCATATACTTAATTTTACCAAATGCAGATCTCTGCATATGGCAGGCAAGGTCTATGATCTTTGAACAAAAGTGACAAAGCGAGGCATCGTAGTTCAAACTATGGACTGAAAGTGCAAGTGATGCTTCGTTCTGTTTGCATAAATACTTTGTCTATACCAAGTGTTAATACAAAAATAATTAAGACAAGTTGTGTTAATACAGGGATTAGGGAGATTATCCCATTTTCCCATGTGTAAGGAGCATAGATTTTGCTGTGTTAACATTAGTGGAAGTGATTCAGAAATTACAGAGCAATTTGTCACTCCTTTTCTAAAGAATCAATCTCATCAAAATGCCAAGGGAGCGGAGGCGGAGGGGTGCAACGGGTATAATTCAACCCCTTTCGTCCAAAATTTTTACTTATGTAAATAGGGTAAAAAATGTTTTTTTTGCTTCCCGCCCTTGACATAAGTTTTTTTGAATTCCCGACACCGTCACTGCTCTCACATGTAGTCTTTGACTTGGTTTTCGAATCGTAATTCTCAGCCCCTTCCCAGCTTGCCTCGCTCTCTGGTTGGCCTTTCTACTTGACTAAGTAGTATTCCACTCGTGCAGTGGGTGTATGGGTTAGCCCATGGTGCGATCAGCTATGATATACTCAACTTCTTTCTTTAGTATGTTTATCACGTTCTTCTCTGGAACGGTCTGGTCTAATCGAAATCAACTGTTCAGGGATCTCTCCACTCTCCACTGAAAAAAACATTTTAATGCTCTTCAAGCTAGAACCGTTAGGACTGCCATAACATGTTAGCTTTGCAATTAGGGAGGAGCTCAACTTATGGGTTCGGTCAATTCCCCTAGGTTTGATCTAAGTCGTGTATTTCTCTTTAAAAAAATCATTTTCTATGTTAAAATTATAAACTTAAAATTCAATAATTTTTTTTTAAAAAATAAAATCAAGAATCAATAAGTTCATATCTTGATCCGCCTCTATTAAATTTCAAATACGCGTACAAGTAGGATATAGAAATAGGAGAAATTTGTAATAATCCACATTAAAGCAACAACTATCAAGTCGTAGATTCATGAATATAACGAAAGTAGTAGAATCCGAGGTGCCGCAATAAGTGGAGGATCTAATGTAATCGCGAGTTACAATTAGGAAAGTGAAAGTATGTTGCTATTGTACGGACACCCCGCAAAGGATTTAGTATTCCCTCCGTTCCAAAATATTTATCGTCCTTACATAAAATATTTGTCTCAAAATACGTATTGTTTTATTTAACAAGATAAAATTAATTTTTTTCCATTTTGTCTTTGTATTAATTAGTAATATTTAAGAGATTATCACCATTAATGGAGTAGATATTTATGAGAAGAGATAACATGATGAAGTATGTTAAGAGTAAAATAATCAAAATGATACCCTCATAAATATACTTTCTTAATGAGCATGCAAATGAAAAATGTGACATATTTTGAGACGGAGGGAGTACCACATAAAATTTCAATAAATTACAAACTTTAGGGTCGTTTAGTTTGCATACTAAATTATGGCTAAATTATAATTCTGAGATTGGAGGTGGAATAAAAATAATCTCAAGTTTAATAGAATGAGGTGGGATATCAGAATAAATTAGAACCTTTATAGGGTAATAAATATATCCAGAAGTACTTGAAAAAGTAATGGTAAACGAATTATCTGTTTGAATCCTCTAATAGTATAGTGCTATTTTGCATTGAGCTTCTCTGTTGGTCAACTCTGCTCCAAAGCTAAGACATAAATCGACCCAAATTTGTTCCACATAATCTCAAAATTCAACACAAGGCCTTTAAATATCAACATAAACAATCCCCAATCACCAGATGAGCCAAACAATACCACATTAAAAAGACCACTTTGTCATTTCAATACTTTTTTAAGGACCAACAATGGAGTTTTGAGATTCTTCAAGCAAGTCACTAAATTTATGTTTGAACTAAATATTTAAGCACGAATAATCAACACCAAAACGTTTTTAGCAACAATCAACCATCAACTTCGACTTTCACCCTTGAACAAGAAGTTCAAACATCCAAAATTGAAATAATATGGTGTTCTTCAAGTTTCTTCTACTTAAAACTGAAGAACTATGTCGGATCGTCATGATTTCAAAGCTACAAATATAGAAGAGTAAAAGAATACATTTCAAAATTGAGGCATGCAAATCGTGACTTCATACTATATTCAATTAACCCATCTTATTGAACTACTCATAAATCATGCCGGATCATCATGATCTCAAAGCTACAATCAAAGTAGAGGAAAACAACATTTCAAAATTGTAGCAGCCAAGTAGTGACTATCTAGAATGACTTAGGTTATATTTAATTTAATTGTCATGTTGAATTACTCATAACTCATGTCACATCGTCATGAAAATAATAAAAAAAGATCAAAATTACCCCTGAACTATTCGAAATAAATCTCATATACCCTTTATTTGATTTTGATATCATTTAGGCCCTCGCCGTCAATAAAAGGACCTCAAATAGCCATCCTCTTCAATGGCCGGTCATTTAAGCTGATGTGGCCGTCCATCGTATATTGTACACGCGGACGCCCCGTCAGCCCTCTCTCCCTCTCCCTCTCCCTCTTCAGATTTTTTTCCAGCCGCCACCCTCACCGGAGCTACCTCAACAACGTCAAATATCATCAGAAAAACACAACGCTGTCACAAACAGTGACAATCGGAACAATAGCAGCCATTGACGAAAAAATGGAGTTCGTCCAAGACCTGAAACTCAGAAAAGATCAACAAGATAAACAAAACTAGTTCACCGGAGTTTTAACACAAAAGTAGGACAATCGTTCAATAGTGGTCAAAAACCAGCGTGAAACAGGGCGTCAGAGGTAACTCCGGCCAGATCTGGCAGCGAGAAACTCGTCGACGTTGCTTCAACGGTGTATGCCGGAGCAACGCCGGAAATCGTATGAAACAAGCCAGATCTGGCTCGTTTTTGGTTTGACAGTGGGACTGGTGTCGTGGAGATGGAGCAGTGGAAGGGGGAGAGGGGGAGGTGAGAGAGATCAGCGGCGATGGGGAAGCAGTGGCTGGCCGGAGGTCCGGCGTCTTACTGGTCGAGGAAGAAACAGGCGAGGGAGAGTAGCGGCGGTGGTGGAGTTCATGGACGGAGTGTTTGGAGAGAGGGAAATGAAGTGGGGACGGTGACTTGGTGGTGGTTTCTTGCCGGAGCTCCGGTGAGAGCCCGTCGGAGAAGAGGGTGGACTAGAGAAGTGAAGATCTAAAGAGAGGGCTGACGTGGCCGTCTACGTGGACAATTTTTTCCATGGAAAAGGGAAAAAATGATTATTTTGATTAACAAAAAAGCAACTATATGTTGTTGAGCAACAGATCCAATTCATAATTCTTTCATTCAAAGAATCATGTGATACCCCTTTGCTCAATTTAAAGAAGAACACAAATACAAGATTCAAACACCAAAGACATATATCATGAATAAAAGAGCTTTCATGATTGAAATATGAGAATTCACAAGTAAATCTCCATCCTTTGAAGCAACAAAGTGGCAGGTTGTTGTCAAGTAAATGAACTGCATATCATGATCTCGAGATTGGGGAATTGAAGCTCAATTCTGCTTTTTTATGACAAGATTGAAAATTGTGATAGTGAAGTGATAGAAGCGTGTTTGTTAAATGAAAGAAATTCAAGGTAAAATTGTTATCCACATATCAACACAGAGATGAAACATCATTTTGGAGAACCACACTCCTGGTCAGTTTTCTTTCATTCAGGCTTTCTATTTTAGCTCAGTTATCTGTACCAACTTTTAAAGTATCATCCGCGTCCTCCCTATTCATGTATGGACCCTAAATGTTCAGTTCAAAAGAAAAAAACACAATGTTCTTAATGTCCTTTAAGACAAGTGCAACATAAATGAAGCATCGCAAATGACAAATATCACCGATCCCTATCACTCACTGGTCCTTTACTAAGAACACCTCCGAAGAGAACCAACTCCATTTCTAGAACGCTCATCCTACATCCAGAATTCCCAAATCATTTTTCAAAGTAGATTTAAGCGGTTCTTCTAGGCATTAGCCCAAGTGGCATGAATCCAGTAACTTTATTTCACCCTTCTAAACGAAAAATGCCTCCAAATTACTGACGTTTAATCCAGCTGGCACAGTATGTAATTTCCAGCTCTTTCTAAAACAAATCGAGCCTGATCTATGTTCCAAACAGAGATATGGGTATCACAGGCTTTAAACTATTAAGGATACACAGTTGAAGAAACCATAGAAACTCCAAATCCAAAATCATCCGGCACAAAGTTTAAGAAATAACAAAAGATTTTTGAAACTTGTGGTCTAAAACAAACCACAGACATTTGTGTAGCTATGAATTATCTCATTAAATGTAAAATATAAAGTTTAAAATTAAATTATTTTTAAGTAAGGAAGTATGCTATTCTTTTTCGACATATGAAAAAAAAATGTCACATAAATTGGGACGGACGGAGTAGTTTCTTTACTTTCTGGTGTGCACTCCATTTTTCCAGAAAACAACTGACCACATGCATCCATAACAATCTAAAAGGCAACAGCATTTTTGTTATAGAAAGACTGTATGCCGGGATAGCCATAAAGCTAACAGTTGAACTACTGAGAGAGGAGATATTACTCAATGTCTCCAATTTTTACGATTTACATAAAGAAGCTCTTATACTACAACAGTATTGACTATTTTCAATGGTGTAGCCACATAGAGCGAACGGTGGTCAGTTGAACACCCTTCATCGCAAACTTATACTAAATACAACAATAACAACATACCCATTGTATTTTGTGTAACAGTCAGCAACTGAACATTGTTTATTTCTAACGAAGTTGCACAGGACAGGAAATTTGACCCTCAATTTCTCTTCATCCAACCATTTATGGTGTTTGTAAGTACAACAACAACATACCCGGTGTACTCTCACACAGTGGTGTTTGGGGAGGATAGAGTGTACGCAGACCTTACCCTTACCAAGGTTTGAATTGAAGTAAAGTAAATTTAATTAAAGTAAAGTAAAGTAAAGAGATCAAATCATAACAAATAACAAATAATACCAGGAATCAAATGACAAAAAACTACACGAATACGAAGCCGTGACATGCCCAAAAGCATACAACAACAACATTCCCAGTGAAATACACAAAGTGAGGTCTGGGGAAGATAGAGTGTACGTAGACCTTACCCCTGCATTAGGAGGTAGAGAGACTGTTTCCGGTAAACCCTCGGCACAAGGACAAGTAACATTATCTCAAAAGCATTTATATAAAAATCTAGGCAAACACTGTTGAGGTGGGGATAGGGGGTAGGAGTAGTGGAGGTGGGGGCTATGGGGGGGGGGGTTGGGGTGGATTAGGTGTGTTGGGGAATGGGGAGGAATTAAATGTCACTTGTGGAACTTGTTTTCCCTACTTCCACTAGGGAGCACTAGGGAAGTTTGTTTTCCTCATTTTTAAGAAATTATTTTTTCTAGAAAATATGTTTTCCAGAAAATGTTTTCCTCCGTAGCAAACACACCTTTATCTGGATTTGGGGTTCACTATGCTTTGCAAACAACGGTTGAATTTTTTGAGGAATATTGAAAAGGGGTAGGAAGAATTTTATCAGTTTTTGTTTTAGTTAGTCGAAAAATCACTTAATTGTAAGTTACATTACAGCTGCAGTAGCAAGAAAAGCAGGAGAACCTCTGGTGATGGAAGAAATAATTGTGGCTCCACCTAAATCCCATGAAGTTCGTCTAAAAATCATATGTACTTCTCTCTGTCACAGCGATGTTACCTTTTGGAAGTTAAAAATATGCAATTTTACGCGAATTAAAGTTGCAAAATTTGATCTTTTGCCTGTAGAAATTGCTTGTTTTACTACTTTTTAAATAATCTGAATCTTGGTTTTCCTTTAGGAATTTCCTGGATGCTTTCTAAGAATATTGGGCCACGAAGCTTTCGGGTACTTTCAGTATATTCCCATGTCAAGTTCTTTTATTTGTTGTAAGGATTGGTAGTAAATGTTACTCAGTATCTTGCTTTTCTTTTTGGTCTGTTTTATAAAAAGAATGTCTCTTTCTATATCTGATAATTTTTTCATTCAACATTTTACATGACATGTTTAAGACCACAAGATTCAAAGCGCATTTTGGTACATTGCACACGCCTTTAGTTTAAGAACACAAGATTTAAATGTCTCCTTTATTTTTCTTAAACTCCGTGCCAAGTAAAACTAGACACTTAAATTGTTTTTTTCTTTGTATCTGTAATTTGTGCTCCAGTGCATGAAAACACACTCTGTTTACCGCGTGTTATTGAACTGAAGGGTTGTGGAGAGTGTTGGAGAAGATGTCCGGGGTTTAGAAGAAGGAGATTCTGTTGTCCCAATATTTTTGCCCGACTGTACAGAATGTCTAGATTGCACATCCAAGAAGAGCAACAATTGTTCAAAATTCCAATTTAAGATATCTCCATGGATGCTTAGAGATGGAACAAGTAGATTCACTACTGTTGATGGAGAAACTTTATACCATTTCCTATCTGTATCAAGTTTCACCGAGTACACTGTTGTAGACATTGCTAATGTAAAGAAGATTGATCCTTGTGTTCCGCCTAACCGGGCACGCCTCTTTAGTTGTGGAGTATCAACAGGTTAGTTTCCCACTCCTAATCTTCCCTTGTCCTGCATAATCATTTCTTACGATTTCAGATATTTCAGCTTCGACTTCTCAATAGGCACTTAAATCATCATTTGAAATTCGCTTCTGTAATTCTTTTCATCAGATATCTAATAAGAGACCTATAGTTCCTAGAAGGGTCTAGTCGACAATTATATTATGCTGTAGATAGTGTGTGGACCCAAAAGTGCCACAAACTGTAGGTCCACTTTTTTGTGAGACAAAAAGAAGCCTCACACAATTAATGTCAGATGTGTGAGATACATGATAAAGTTTTTCCACAGAACTTCAGCTATTATAAGAATATCTCATATAAAGTAGATCATTGTACGAAGGTCTATGATAATCTAATGGTTAGTTTTAGCTGTTTGGTGAATTGATATGTGCATTTCAGAAAGTGTAAAGATGAAAACTACAAATTTATCTAACTTGTCTTTACGATTTTGAATATTATCTTGTCCGATATTATGTAAGATGAGCTCAGGAGTAGGTGCTGCCCTGAAAACCACGAACGTGGAGCCAGGATCAACTGTAGTAATATTTGGTCTGGGCGCTATTGGATTAGCAGTATGTTCCTCTTTCTGCTTCTTCTTCCTTATATTGGTAGTCGAGTTGGTGTTGGTGAGTTTATATGCTTATGGTAGGTCTTATAGGTCGCAGAGGGAGCAAGGATATCTGGTGCTACAAGAATTATTGGTGTAGATATAAACTCTGACAAGCTCGAAATAGGTGAACTATCCTTTTCTTCTTCATTCTTTCCAATTCTTTTTGTTTTCTCTTTGTTTACTACTAGAAACTTGAGCAATTAATCTGAGGAGAAGATTGTATAATATTCCTCTTCCGCTTCTCTCTTGTTCCCTAATCATCTTTCCTTTCTCATTTGTCTCAGGGAGGCAATTTGGAGTGACTGATTTTGTCAATTCCAATAGCTATGAGGATAAACCTATTAGCCAGGTGAGTTTTTTATTGCTCAGCTTGATATTTGATGCTCCAAGTTAATTGTTTATGAAGCGAACCACTGATTTATCTTCTCCATTTTTCGGAAATATAAAAGAATATTGTTGTTATAAATTGATTAAATGAGTGCATTAGACAAGTCACTAAGCTATCACTTATCATTCTTGATGACAATATGATATTTCAGCTAAAAATCTTGCCAAATTTTAATCGTTCAAGTAGCAAGAATCATTTCTATACATTGCTCAATGTATGACATGGATCCTTATCCCATCCTCTCCTGCTGATGATTATGACATATTTTTTTCTTTTTTTTGAGCAGGTGATAAATGAAATGACTAACGGAGGTGCTGACTACTGCTTTGAGTGTGTTGGTCTAGGAACACTCGTGCAGGAAGCATATGCCTGCTGTCGAAAGGTTTCCCCGCATAGCTTTTCCATTCATAACCATCAACATAAGAAAGAAAATAAGTTCCTCAGAACTACTCTTCATGTATATTGTCTGTTACATCAGGGTCGGGGAAAGACAATTGTTTTAGGAGTTGATAAACCGGGGGCAGAGCTGACATTTAAATCTTTTGACGTTCTTCATAGTGGGAAAACTCTCATGGGATCACTGTTTGGGAGTCTCAAACCCAAATCTGACATTCCTCTTCTTGTCAAACGTTACCTCGACAAGGTACTTAAGCAATTTGGTCCTTCTTTTGCTATTTCTTTCACAGGACAAAAGAAACCTCATTCTAAAAAAAGTCGGGATTCTTCTGTATATCTGTCGTTTATTATTGAAACCTGATATAAAGAAGTGGGGATTCATATAGCCGATTCCAACTTATTTGGGATTGAGACGTAGTTATTATTGTTGTAATATTGAAACCTGATAAGATCTTTTGCATCTTTCTAGTACCTTCTGCTAACTAATAATACTTTTTGTGTAGCTTCAGGAATTGCAACTGGACAATTTGTAACGCACGAAGTGAGTTTTCAAGACATCAACAAGGCGTTTGATTTACTTGTTCAAGGAAAGAGCGTATGATGTGTTATATGGACGGATAAGTGATCGTACGTGTCACACTAACCTGCATGTTCTTGAAGAAGGATTGTTCCATAATCCATGGGAATTGTAACGTTAAGTTGATCTGTTACTATGGGAATGAATAAGATGAAGAATATTTTGGGAGTTCTGTTATTACACTTGCATGTTTTTGTTGTATTTTTATGTTATCTGTTTCCATTGCGCTACAGTTTTCTTCATATAGATGTGATCATTAGAGATGACTACAGAAAATATTACTGTGAATTTACAACATACATTTATGCATTTGAATTTTGAAGCATAATCAGAAGTTAAAAAGTGAACTAAAGAAACATACCAGGAACACCAACAATCGCTGAAAGTGCAACAAAATTGACAGTTTAATCAGATTCTTAGTCAACTGTTTGTGATTCCTCGTACATATTTTAAGCATAGGTACAAGTGAAGATCATATAAATGCAAATATTGATATGAAGTAGTTTGTTTGAGTGTGAATTTTTTTAGAATAGGAACTTTTTAGATAATTTTCATCGAAAAATACCAATATAATAAACTGAAGAGCATAGTAGATTTTTGTAGCTCCCAATGAGACAGTCAAATCGCTCAAAATATTATAATCAATTCTTTTGTAGGATACAATCATGTATACAAAAATATATGCAATCAGAAAGGCAGAAAAGAAACGAATACATAGATAGTACCTTAACTTTATTATTAAATTTCTTTTACACTCGAATTATGATCTATTCTGATGGAACACCTAAATACATGTCGAAGAGTTCTTACTAGACATTTTTGATTGAAAATTTGAATTTTTTGTTTGATTGTATTTTCAAGCGCCCATAATATAGATAAGTTAACCATTTAAAACATGTCACATTTTTTAATTATACTCATTAGTCTCAAAGGGTTGTAAAACCTCAGGACTATTCCAATTTATGTCGATATATGTATAATTAAAGGAGATGTAATGTGATTACGTAATTGATATAAATGTTTAATTAGAACACTTTTATCATATATTAGATGCTCAATTAGAACACATTATAGTTCAAATATCTAAATTAAATTTATTAACAAGTTTAAGAGGCTATCGATATATTGGATCAAAAAAAGAATGAAAGTTTTATGTGATATAACATTTACTATTGCCAAGGCCAACTAAAAATAAGAGAAAACAAATGAAAAGATTTACTTGAAAAATGCTATGTACAAGATCTTTGTGGTTCAGCCTTACTCAAATTCCGCGATCTTTCTGTCCTGAAATTCAAAACAGGGAAATCGGAAATAACCCAAACGAACATTGCTAATAGCACTAGCCTACTCCCTTTTACTCTCTTCTCGTTTTTCTGTTAGTAATAAAGTAATCACTCAAAATTCATTCCGATTACCGGCCGTCGTGTCGCCGGCGGCGGCACGTTCGGCTCTTCGGAATCTCCGCTCTACCAATCCAAACAATAGTAGAGCTACAGAAACACATACAGAATCAACATTTGATCGATTGAGAGCTAGAGAGAGAAGTGAGGGGGAGAAATCGGAAGATCGAAGGGAACGATGATTACGAGATCGAAACTAGCAGAGCAGCTGAGAGAGTATCAGATTAAATCGAAGCACGATTGGGCATCCGTCTCTTTCTTCTCCTCTACATCTAATTTAACATCCACAAGGTATTATTCATTTCCAATTAGGGTTTTTTCCTTGCGAATTAATTTCTCGTACGTTTTCCTTACCTATTATCTTTTGAAATTGCGATTTTTTTTCTTTGTGCTTATTCTATGATGTGGTTATGGATACTGGATAGATACTTGTGAGAATTGAATGTGATTTTGTAAATTCCAGCATTTGGAGGTTAATTATTGTGATTAAATTGGGGCTTATTATATGGAAATTTAAGTTTTTGTGATCAATTGATGATTTTGTCTTGTCAAATTTCTTCGGATGGTTAAAGATTGGGACTTTTGAATGAGGGGAATATTATGAAGATATTAGATATAATCCAAGTAGTTGTTCGACGGAGAAGTTTTCTTCGTGTGACTTGATCGGTTGACAATCCAGTTTGACTAACCAGTCTAAAGAGATTAGGTTATTTTATGTAATGGGAGTTCAAGAAGAATTTGTAGTCTTCACAATTGAAGGAACCGAAGAATTCTGAGAGAATTGGCTCACAAAATAAGAATAGTAATAATAGAGGATGAACTAATTTGTATTCGGCAATGGTAAACTGATTACAATGGGTTATTTATAGACAAAGAAGGTCACTAAATTTCTCTTAACTGCAAATGCCCATTCCCACCCATCTTTGAATCTTTTGAATCATCTTCATAGGGCTCCTCTTTCTCCATGTAGTCGCTTGATTTTGTCCTTGTTTCAATAAATAACATGCAGAAGCATTTGAGGCTGAATGTGTTATTTGATGCTCAGTTCTCAATGAACATTAATCATTCTCCTTGTTGCAGTTTTGTCAAGTCATGCAACAGCTCCTTGGCACTAATAAGCTTCCATTCCTTCACCTGTCTCCTAAATCTAAAATCTTGAAAACCCTCTCATTAAATCCCAATTATTGTAGACATCATCTCACTCTGCAGCCGACATATATTTGAACACTCATGCGTATCCATAACACTTTAAGGAGCAGCCGCTATACAGCTTTCCAACTTCTCCAACTTTCCTCTTTCGAATTATATTTTCATCCATAATGCTCAATCTAGGAGGATATGTGAATGGTGTCTTCCAGTTATAGCCATGTACACATGTTTACATACCTTGCGACCAGTTCATACCTTTCGCTGGTGTTGTAACAATCCTTCAATTAATAAGATGTTGTTCTCTACCCATTTTGTGATGACTTTTTTGAATTCCATCGGATTTCTCTTCTATTACATGGCTCTTGAAGTTGTAGTAACGAATGAAGATAAGAGTTCATCTTTTAGCTATTGAAGAATCAATATGGAACAAGATGTGTAGTAAGTAGAAATATTTTGGTGCTAAATGTGTAATATCAGTCTAGGTTTGCCCACTTTTGTTAGTATTGTCTTCCAGTCAACAAACCTTTTGACATGATTCCCCACCTTAAACTATAGTATCTCTTCGAATAAGGTAGGTTACATGTGGTGAAAAATAACTGTTCAAAAGCCTTACATATGTTGCTACAAGCCTTCTTTTGCCCCTTCGTTCATCCTCATTGATATTCATGTAAATTTCCTCGACTATTTTGTCTATTAAAGCTAATGCAATGAGGAAAAGTAATTACATTAAGTGGCTATTGAATCTATATGGAATGTAAGCTGGAATACTGGTTATACAATGCACAGTAGTTCATTGGTGCTTTCTAATATGAGGATATTCATCGATATGAAAAAGAAAAGGTACTGTATATATTATCCAGTTAAACTTGCCCCTGTTTCTAAACATTGCTTCTTCCCCTCCGCAAGTCTTTTCTCAAAACCATGCATTGAGAAGTAGACCAAGTTATAAGGGAGTTTCTCCACTTTGAATGGTAGAATATCTACCGAATAATATTAGGTACTACATGGTTGGTGTGATCCCACTCTATATGAGGCTTTTCAATTATATACTTCCAACATATCTAAGTTCTTTTATAATCCCATTTTATCGCGGATTATTAGAAGTTGCTCCTAACATTTTATTTATTGCTATTACCTGATCTTCAGAAACAACATTTTGGTATGTTTAATGCATTTTAGGATTTGATGTGAGGTATGGCGTACAGACATCTATATGCCAATTCTTCCCTTTTTCAATAGTTTGAAAGAAAGAGATGAGTTATTAGTAATTTTTTTTGGAGAGATTTATTCAAAGACATTGAATATTATAGACATGTAGAGGCAGCAAATGCTGGATCAAGTGAATATGTTAAGACCAGACCTTTAATAATGGACCAGATGAAGACTTTAGTGAATGGATCCCTCTTAAATAAAACCTTTTGCAAATTCTGTTGTGGAGGATTATCATTGTCTATGCGTCATTACCAATTCCGGGTGTAACTCAGAATATGCTTTCTCCTCTGCCTTCTCTTATTTCTTTTCTCTTTGTTGATGCAGGGTGGATGTCGTCGTCTTTGTGATATGGGAACTGGTTATTTTGGCATTCCTGGTTTTTTCTGCCGTATCACTGTACTTCAGGCATCTAAAGCTTGCTTTTATTTTAGTATGTGTGACCTTGCTATTGCTTTTGTGCATGAAAATAGCAAAGAAAGTAAGATCAGCTCGGAAAAAGAAGCGAAGGATGCTTCTCCCATTATCCATGTAGAGGTGTAGGATGCGAGAATTCTTTTACAACGGGGGACAAACTCTTTTTCCTGTAAATTAAGAGAAATATCTTACTGCTATTTTGGTGTTCCTTTAGTGCTTTTTCTGTTTCTTTAATACGTAATGGAATTAGAGGCAAGCTGATTAAATGTTTTGAGATAAATTAACATTAGAGCTATTTTGTCCGCTCCCAAACTGCAGGCTTCCCTGCTGGTAATGTTGCTTCTTGTTGGTTTATCTTCACGTTATGAAATTTCATGTACCTTGTTTTCTTAACTCATATATTCACTCTATTTTACTCCCCAATAATATGCATTAGATGCTTGCAGAAAGGACTGATCTTTTCTGAATCTGGGAATAATAATGACCCTAAAACTTAGTGTAACAACCCGACTTAAATTTTCAAAGTGAATTTGGAGTATTCCTTTAATTGTAGTTCACTACTTTCTTTTTACTGAGTTACATATCGAAGCGGGTATTGATCATACTCATATAATATATGTATATATTTATTCTAGGGATTAGTACTGGTATATATATGATCTACCTATAAATAACTAGTGGTGGGTTAGACTTAATCATTGGCTAACCAATAATGTTTTAAAAAAATAGCAACGAGTGAAAAGATTTTTGCATTAGTTTAATGGGTCAATAAGTGGGCCCAAACCCATCCTATATGGCTGACCAGTGGAGTGCCTAAAGGTAGGAAACAATCAGAACGTGAAGTTGGTTTCTTTATTCTAGTTTTTGAGGGGAAAACAAAAAATATTACGGCACAAGGAAACCAAACTATTGCTATCTAAATTCCATCCAATTATGATTGTGTGTGAGTTTTATTAGAAAGAAAGGGTCGTGCGGTTTGGTCAGGGAATCAACGAAGATATTAGGAGAAAACTTTTCAGACTTGCAATTTTTGGCTACAGCAAGTGTACGGTTAAGGTAATTTCTTTAGTCTTTCATTTGAGTATCATTCTTGCGATGCAAACAATTATGTATGGGTTATATATAAAATATTAAGTTGAATTGTAATTTTTTTGAGATATGTTCTTAATCTTTAACTTCTAGAACAGAGGCAGAACGTTTGGATTTACCCCTAATCTTGAAACTAGGGAAATTTAGAATTTAATCTATTAATTGACATCAACATTGAAACTTGATTAAAGATTTAGATTCCATGGCTTATGGGTAACGTGTCATGTAATCCATTTCAATTTCGGATTGTTGATCCGAGGGGTGGGTTTGAATTGACTAAGAGTTTACTTTGACCCTCAGGTGTCCTAAAATTACGTGCTTAGTTTGCCTAGACTAATTTGGACCCGTTATTTATGTTATTGAATAGATTGAGGATATTGAAGATTGTTTGAAGGGAATTTGGTGTTTCAAGAGTTGTTGCGGTTCCGGTTATAAGGGCAAGTGATACTAAAACTCTAAGTTTACTTGCTTTTCATAAATAGCATATGGTTTGTGTTGTATGTATGCATTTAAATCATTTAGTTCGTGTGAGTGGGCAAACATGATCTAAAGTGGATAACTTCCAAGTGTCTAAAGTAATGACCGTATGAGTCCTTTAGCATAATTTCGCTTAAATAGTTACTTGCTATATTTGTTAAGTTTTGAGTTGGTATTGATTGGACATTTGCTTTACTTTATCATATCTCCAGGGGACATACTCCGACAGGCCCCATTTGGTTCGGTTGGGAGTAGATTTCAGGATTATAAGTGACCCGGGTAAGATTGTGGGTAAATAATTCCCAACCCGGAAGACAGGGTAAGACATGAACAAAATATGTACCGTCTTCCGTGAGCATAGATTCAGATTTAGTGTATTTCATGTATTGCTTGTTTATGCTTCATGATTTCAGCTTCAACTTCCGTGTTTGTATATATTTAATACACTTGTACTGTTTAATTGCTTTATGTATTATCAAGGATTTCTAAGACTTGTCCCAGGAGTAAGTTGAGAGTGTGTTGATGATCTTGTTGGGTCTTTTAGACTCACACTTGTTGATGTTGTATGTGTGCATGTGGAGTTAACGAAGACCAGATAGCCGACGCTTGATTATTCTAGATTTCTTCAGTCTAGTTCAATCGAGGTGATCCGCCATTAGATCATGGTGACCTCTTCTTATTTACTTGACTTAGTAGTATTTCGAGCTGCGTCTTGTACTTTGTATTAAGACTAGTAGTTCCATGACTTAGACATTTTATGGGATTTATGGGTAGACTCAATATTTGATTTCGCCTCCGCACTCAATTTATGAGACATTGAGTATTATTCTTCTTTATCTTTATTAGTCGCATGTTTAGCTCAGAGAGTTTGCCATATGGGTAGAAGCTCGCCAGGTGCCCCGTCGCGACCTACGTGTCAGATTTGGATCGTGACACTTAGCTTAAAAATACATTAGGTGATTTCTTTTCATCTGTTCAAGCCTTTTTGACAGAGCTATCCGGTACCTATGTTGGCGAAAGGTAGTTGATACCCTGTGAAATTAGTCGAAGTGTCAGCAAACTAACTCAGACACCACGATTATGAAAAATAGAACTTAATGGAGATGAAAATAGACGCCACATTTTTTGTCCGTTGATGAGAAATGTTTTCCACCTGCAACTTGGTACTGTTAAGAACTGTTTCATTTGTTTACTTTTGTAGAACATTAGGGGTGTGGGTGGATTGAATTTGAATGGATCAAAACGGGTTGAGTTAATAAATGTGAAACTGTGAATCATTTCCTTCATACCCTATACATTTAATAAATCATACCAAGTTAGCAAAAGTTCATATATTCATTGAGAGGATAGAACTCTTCATTTTTTTTTATAATCAACAAGAATGAGTTTCTACATACACTCTATTATTAACACACCACAACATTGACTAAAACTCGAACTCTGCATTCATGGCCGGCCACCACAAACTATAGTTGCTGAAAGTTACAATTACATCCTAGTTTATTTTCTCAGAGTTTAGATGTTGCTAGCTTTATGAGATCCTTCCTTAGTATTTTGCCAGAAGGATTCTTGGGTATGGAAGCAACAAATGCAACTCTCCGAATTCTTTTGTATGGAGCCACCTACACAAACAAACGCGATAAATTTGGCCACTACTACAGATTTTAATACCACAAATCGGAATGCAGATTAAAGTCTGAGTTCGTATTATATAAATTGATGAGCAAATGACATTCTAAATATACCTGTTTGGCGACAAAATCCATGGCTGCACTCTGTGATATGGTACTTCCAGATTTTCGTACTACATATGCCATAGGAAACTGTCCAACCTCGTTATCCGGAAACCTTAAACACAACAAGATTTGTGAAACCGCCATCAGAGGTTGATATCTTTACTCACTCTGACTAATTAGGAAAGCCACTGAAATAGTAAAGCATCAGAGAGCGATTTGAAGTAATACTCACGGTATAACAGCAGCATCAGAAATTTCTGGATGAGTGAGCAATAAAGCCTCTAATTCTGCTGGAGGAACCTATAAGATAATATGACAGAGTTGTTAGTGTTGTAAGTTGTAACCATTAAGAAAAATGTTTTAGATCATAGATGTATTATACGGTTTAGGCCATTCGGAAGAATGGGAAACTCTGTTTCCATTTACCTGATAACCTTTATATTTTATCAGCTCCTTTAATCTATCAACCACAAAAATGAACCTATCTTCATCTATATAGCAGAGATGTCCAGTTCTTAACCATCCATCAGAGTCTAGAGTGGAAGCAGTAGCTTCTTCATTACTGAAATAGCCTGTTTTGCAGCAATAACTGAATAAGTTAACGGATATTCCAGCAATAGAGAAACCTCAATGCAATCATGAAGGCTATAACTGTTGGTACTCTATTGTACTTTATAAAGCAGTACGGGAAGTAAATAACTATTACAAATGTTCGAAAGGATAAATAAATGGTCAATCTTCAAAACTGCCGCAAGCTTGTTGTGTCTTGAATCTTGATAACCTGAAATCAAGAAACAACTAAATCTGGATGGTTACAACGTTGTGTGTTGAGTCGAGGAATTGCCCTCTGTCCTTAAGACAAGATTGCCCCGTATATATGTTTTTACGTTAGCGGGCAATAGTCTCCCAAGATAGAACAACACTTTAATCTCAACGCTACAAAGCCAATAGATTGAGCCTGCCGAATAAAACAAATATGAATCAACTTGCTGAAGATATGGAAAAGGAAGGAAGAGTTTCTATCTTCTTTTCTGTTTTGTCTCTGTGTATATAGTGTGTCTCTGTTGTGTATATCTTGTGTATATGAGGGTCTTTGCTCACTGTTTTGCACTGATTTTCGCCACTGATTTGTACTAATTTTGGCCACTGTTTTGTGCTCTTTTGTGACTGAAATGTGCTGCTATTTTCGTGTGCATTCTCTCACGTTATTGAGCCAAAAGAGGCACCAATATATAGCATGGAGGAGGGCTGTCCAACTGCCCAAACATGGTTGTTAATGGCCATTATGAGGGCTGTAAATGGCAGGTTTAATGCCATTAGTGTGGTTGTTCATGGCCTTGAAGGAGGGCTGATTAATGGTCATGAAGGAGGGTTGTTTATGGAGTAGTTAACAGCCAAGTAATGGCTGGTTAATGCTCCAAAAAACAGTCCAAACTGTAGGCAAAAAGTTTATGCCTTCCGTCTTTCCCAAAATCAACTTTCCAGAAACTCTAGGGACCAAACTGTAATATTAAGCAATTTGGGGTCCAAAAAGATAATATCAAAAAGTCCCAATAGCCCACAGCCCGAGATCGGACGAGCGGCGACGCGCGTGTGGGCTTAGCCTTGAACTCAAGCACATCTAGGTCCTCCCTCCTTTAAACACATGGGATACCCCTTGGGGTCCCAAACCCTTTACCACATTAGAGACTTATATAGAGAGCAATTCTTCCTATTCCCACCGATGTGGTAGATTTGTCCCACACCATATTTTCATGCCTCAAACACCTTACTTCGTGGACCAATATCTCTTTCATTTCTCAACGAAATTTGACGATTCTTGGCCCTACGGTCATCTACTCACTTCGTAGATCATGCATGTGCGAAGAGACAAAGCCTCCAACATGCGGAACACTAGTGTTTAATTCATTAAATATGGGTGGACGCACCTCCCCGCCAAAGGAAAATTTCCAACAATAACAATAGGTTTTCTTCCAATAAGGATTACTGAAGAAGATCAACGGATATCACTCTCACAAACTTGTGAATTATACAGCTCGAGTTATCTTCTTTTGACCCTTTTGGTCAGTTCAATCTAGTCATTTCCACACATAGGTGTACTTTATATTGAGGGCCTAATACACCTAATCATATACTATATAAGTTGAGGATACATATATGACAAAATGATCTATTTTATTGAATTGAATAAATAAATAAACAATTGTTTCATAAAAAATACCATATCTAAACGCATAGTTAATAATATATCCTAACAATCTCCCACTTAGACTCATAATCATGCGTTTACAACTCTTACACCCATTCCTTCTACATACATGTCAAAAGGCTTCAGTGGTAAAGCTTTTGTAAAAGGATCTGTCAGGTTGTTCTTTGACGCAATCTTTGCAACCACCACGTCTCCTCTCTGCAATGTGTCTCGAATCAAATGGTACTTACGCTCAATGTGTTTTGCTTTCTTATGGCTTCGCAGCTCCTTTGAATTTGTAACCGCTTCACTATTATCACAATAAATTATAAAAAGATGCTTCAATCGAAAGGATAACCGTCAAGTCTTTTAGAAAGCTTCTGAGCCATACTGTCTCCTTGGCTGCTTCAGAGGCAACCACATACTCGACTTTCATGTTTGAATCAGCAACACAAGTTTTCTTGATGCTCTACAAAAAAATGGCTGCACCTCCTAAAGCAAACACACTTCATGAGGTTGATTTTATAGAGTCCTTGTCATACTGGAAATCTGAGTCTGTGTACCCTATCGGCACCAACTCATTCGGATGGTAGACTAGCATATAGTCCCTAATTCTTTTCAGATACTTGATTATATGCTTAACTGTTGTCCAGTGTTCTCGTCCAGGATTAGACTGAAATCTACTAACCATGCCTACGGCAAAACATATGTCAAGTCTAGTGCACAACATAGCATACACGAGGCTTCCCACAGTTGACGCATAAGGAACCACCTTCATACTTTCTATCTCCTCATCTGTCTTAGGACATTGATCCTAGATAGAGAAATTTCATATCTAAAAGGAAGAAATTCTTTCTTGAAATCATGCAAGCTAAACCTAGCAAGAATTGTATCAATATAAAGAGCTTGAGATAAGCCTAACATCATTTTCTTGCGATCACGCAGAACCTTGATCCCAAAGATGTGAGCAGCTTTTCCCAAATCCTTCATATCAAAATTAGTGGACAATCATTTCTTGACTGAATTCAACAAGCTCATATTATTTTCTATGAGCAAGATGTCATCTACATATAATGTTAAAAACACTACTTTATTCCCATTCCACCTTTTGTACACACAAGACTCGTCAAGACATTGCTCAAAACTGAAAGTCTTAACCGCATTGTCAAAATAAGTGTTCCATTCCCTAGAAGCTTGCTTTAATCCATAAATGGATCTTTTAAGCTTGCACAACATGTGTTCTTTTCCTTTTTGTATGAAATCGCCTGGCTGTCGCATAAAGATGCTTTCATCAAGGTTTTCATTAAGGAAGGTTGTTTTGACATCCATTTTTCAAATCTCATAATCATAATGTGCAACAATGGATAAGAGGATTCTAATAGACTTAAGCATGACTACTGGTGAAAAAGTTTCCTCACAATCGATCCCTTCTTTTTGAGTAAACCCTTTTGCAACAAGCCTAGCTTTATAAGTTTGCACTTTTCCATCAACTTCTCTCTTTTTCTTATATATCCAATTGCATCCAATGGGTTTGACTCCGTCTATAGGTGGTTCTACGAGATCTCAGACTTGATTAGAGTACATGGACTCTATTTCTGATTTCATAGCAATAATCTATTTTTTGCATCTTTATTCTGTAGTGCTTCGTCGTAATTCACGGGCTCGGCCCAAGAGTGCATACCGAGATGGTTTTCTAATCACTCTTTCACTATGATGAGGCACTACAGGTCCAGGTGCAGGGACGGATATAGGGACGGCTGCACTATTATGATCTTGTGGTTAAACCACATCATTTATAGGATTTGGAGTCTCTATGTTATCCTCGTCACCCTGCGGTGGTGGGATACCAATGACTTCTTCCTCTAGTGCAATCTGCTTTGTACTACTCCCACTACCTTGATGCAACAAATTTTCAGGAATGGTATATCAGTTCAGTTCTAACATCTAGGGTTTGGATTTGGTTTTCATTATTATCAGTAGATTGATTTGTTATCTCTTTTCTTAATTCCCATAAAACTAGTTTATTTCTGGGAACGTGGTTTGTTAAAAAAATCCTTTTCTAGAAATTTGACATTGGTACTTACAACAACCTTCTTTTCTTAGGATTATAAAACAAGCCACCTTTCATTCTTTTAGGGTATCCAACAAAAACACATACTTCTGTTCTTGCTTCTAATTTTTCTGTTTTCCCTTTCAGCACATGTGCTAGACATCCCCAAATTCGAACATGTCTCAAACTAGGTTTATGCCCAGTCCACAGTTCCATGGGTGTCATAGGTACAAACTTAGAAGGAACCAAGTTCAGAATGTAATTCGCGGTTTCTAGTGTGTATCCCCAAAATGAAGAAGGCAAATTAATTTCTAAAAGAGTTCTATTTCTTCTTTCTTCTACACCATTCTGTTATGGAGTTCTAGGTGCAGACAATTGAGACGTAATTCCTTGTTCTGATAAGTAACTAATGAACTTTGTGGAGAGGTATTCGCCACTACGATCAGATCGCAATGACTTGATATATTTTCATGACATTTCTCTGTTTGTCTTAAACTCTTTGAATTTCTCAAAGCATTCAGACTTACGGCGCATCAAATAAATATATTCATATTTTGAGTAATCATTAATGCAAGTCACAAAATACTCATAACCACATCTTGCTTGCACGTTCATTGGGCCACACAAATCAGAATGAATTAACTCTAATTTATCACTGGCTCTATTTCCTTTTGAATGGAACGGTCTTAGTCATTTTTCCTTCTAAACAAGATTCACGTGTTGGAATTGCCTCTACTTTCAATGAACCTAAAGGTCCATCACGAACCAACCTCAAATAGTCGTGATTGACATTGTTATAAATAGACTGAGTATTCTAGACTGAGACTTGTGGATATCAATCACAAGTCTATGTTGATTACGTACTAAGTCCACAACGACCAAAGTGATAATTATGAACAACTATAAAGTTATAATCTTAAGTTTTAGTCTTTTCATGAACTAGGGTAAGAATCCTAAATTCTAATATAACTCACACTAATCTCGAAGAACGAGGCGTGGGGAAGAACATGGACATTCCCGCACATGGATAGAAGCTCTACATACCTTGTTCGCTTCTAGTCTTGTCTTAAAAATATGTACTTTGGAGTAGAAACCCAAAGCTTGAACCCTGAGCCATAAGTTGGATTTATCCTGAAAATCCTAGATTATGAACATTGGATTACGTTAGAATCACATAGAATCGTGTGAAAAAGGCTTACCTTGGTGTAGGAGATGGTTAGGAAGATAGAACCTTCGTTCTATGGTTTGGGGATTGTGAAAACTGATTTTTGGAACTAAGTCTGCATATTTATATTGTTTGATGTCAAAAGGATTTGACGGTCAAAATTGATTGTCTGTCAATCTTTTTACGGTCTGCGTCTGGACCGTCAATAATTATACGGTCCGTATAATCGAACCGTCTCTCAAAAGAGATAAAAATATAAATTTCCAGTGACTTCAAAACTTGAGAGGTTTAAGACGGTCAAAAAGGACGAATTGTATAATCTTTTACAGCCCGCACCGTCAATTTCAAAAATAGAATCGACGGTCCGTAAAATATTTTACGATCCATCAATCCTGATGTAAAACTAATTGTGCAGAACTTTTCAACTATAAACTTCCCGTTTTGATTTTCTAAATCCCTGAATTATAGACATGACTTAGTTTGAAGGTATGAGGTGTTACGCTCTCTCAATACTTAGGTGGGCAAGTATTGTTTGAAAACTTGTGTCTTCTAGGTTAGGAGGACCCCGACATATATATAGGAATTTTTCTAAGTTTTTACCCAATCCAATATTGGATAAAAAATGTTTTTCTTCCTTTCCCACCAAGAAACAGGATTCTGAGCCCTAGTTAAATATGGGCACAACATGGACCACGAAATTAATTAATGTGGCTCCTTATTATGGAAATAATTCAAAATCATGATTTGAATTATTCTTACTATAATAAATTATAAATCATTCCACTAGAAATTCGTAATTGCACTCTTTCGTTTATATTTCGAAATTTCCCATTAAAAACTTATGTAATTCTCCATGTTAAGATTACAGACACTAATCAACAAATTAAATTACTTACGAATTTAGTTTAATGACTAACTCTTTTAGAGCAATGCTTAGCTTATTTCACGTGTCGGATTCATAAATTCACCGACCAGGTTTGCACATGAAAACTTATAAGCTTCTCAAAAAAGGTTATCATCAATCTCTATACCCAGACATGGATTCCATCAAATAACTTATTATTTTCACCAATATATATTATTATCATCCAATCTACCAAACGTATAGACCCATCTCAGGATCTCACCTTTTAATAAATCAAAATGACAATTAATATATACAGTTCATAATAGTTATATCAAGATTAGGAATATAAGTACATTTAATATTTTAGAGAATATGTTTTTGCCGGTCAATCTAAAACACCTATCTCTACTTGGTCATGTTCAATGCATTCAAAATGCACTAGCACGAGAAGTTAGAACTACACCATTCTCGTAATCAAGATAAATTACATTTAATCTTGTGCTACAATAATTCTGATGGTTTGTCCAAATTTCCATCTACGATTGTAAACTATAACTTTTAACTTATAAGAACCGATGATTTAATCTTCTGTGTATAAGCTTAAACTATATACACCAAATCATCTACTATATAAGTTGAGGAAACATATATGACAAAATGATCTATTTAAAGTAATATTTTATTGAATTGAATAAATAAATAAATAAATATTCCATAAAAATATTATAATTAAACGTATGGTTAATATCCTAACCAGGAACATTCGAGTAGAATGTTTAGACCTAGTATAGGGATACGTGTCGGCCAAAAATAAAAAGAGTGTATTCATATATGGATAAGATTGGTACGATTAAATCATTGGGGACCAAACAGGGACATTATTCGCTGCTGATAGATCTCGCCCAATGTCCCCCTCATTCCTCCGCTGCCTTCCGACCAGCGGGAGTATACAATGACAACGAAGGTATTCGCACTTGGATGGCGGTTCAAGATCAGCCTCATGAAAATCTTATATTCCCTGAGGAGGTTCTACCACGTGGAAAGGCTCTTTAATGGAACTTTAGCCTTAGCTGGTCGTGACCAAGAAACCACTGCTTTCGCTTGGTGTCACCCATGTGACTCCTCCGCCGGCAGCTTCTACTACGTTGAGTTAATTAACTCGGCGGGTTCGCCTAGATGCCTAGTAAAGAACGAGCTGGTGGGAAAGAGCTGGAGATCATGAAAAGCATTTCCACACAAGGAGGCAGGCGACCGGGAAGCTTTGCTTCTAGAATGCCGACTACATGGGAAGGCAGACTTGTTGAAGTAGTTCAACACATTGTTGTACGTCGAATGGATTGTGGCACCGCCCGGGGTATTTCTGTGAGTCCTCGGAATGGGATGATGCCGGAAGTCGGCTATAGCTTGACTATTGAGGTGGCCATTGAGTGTCATTTACACCCTTATGGCTTGCATTTTGGGAAGTACAATGGCCTCCTCAATAGTCAACAGCTCCCTGGGCCTCAACACCTTTTTGGTCATGCCTCCGATGATCAAAAGGATGTCTGAGGTAGCCTTCTTGGCTGGGCAACCGTAGGTGCTGTCAGGAGTCCATGACAGGTCAGCTTCAGTCTGACCATCAACTACTCACTCCTTTCTTTCTTTCTAGAGCCAAGCTTTCATTGCTGGTATTGCGTTTCCTCCGCTCTATGCTCTACGAAATCCACGGTCTTTCGCCCCGTGTCATATCATAAATGTCCTTCTCGTTCCATATATATTGAGTTAGCTCGGGAGAAATGGAAAAAAAACCAAAGTAAAGTCAGACTCAAAAGCAAGCAAGAAGGGTTCCTCGGAAGACTCGTTTGTATCCCATACCCATGGTCTACTTCACTATTCCACAACTATCATGCTTTTATGTGTTCCCTCCCTTTACTGGTCGAACGATGTAATAATAATTGGGCCATGAGAGACTCTTTTAAGTATTGAAAAAGAAAAAGAAGCGTCTGGTCCAGTAGGTCCGTAAAATTCACTAGGATAAGCGGTATTATTGAACCAGACAAAACAACAAGCAATGAAACCAAAGACGGCTAAAGCCCCTAGCGATTGAAGTGACCTAACCTGGCTCCACCTAGAAGGTTGGAATCTTCCGGGTCTAGGCTTCTGATTGAACTTGTTGGTAATGGGAGAGAAGGCAATCGACAGATAACTGGTAAGTAAAGCTATGGACTGGGTTCTCACTCTCTGATGTCAATGACACGAAAAAGAGATATATACAATGAATGGAATATATTGCTAGAGTATTTGAAAGCATCTGCAAAGCCAACAACGGGCACAGTCGATCGTAGATACCACATGATGCCTTGTACCCTCACCCAACCTTGTCTCTCGCTTGTCGACTTGAGTCGAGCTAACTTTCGATCGAGGACTACCGGTGAAAAGTGTTTGTAGCGTCAACCGCTTCAATTTGAATTTTTAATTGAATAGAAAATTGAAATTATGTTTTCATAGAGCACACCAATCTTTAAGCCCAAGTGCAACCAAGCTAGCAGGAAATGAAAGCAGAAATGGATCTGTGTCACTGTATGTATGCTTGTCTTCAAGAATCAATCAACCAAAGAAGCAATCAACAAAGTCAACTTAGGCATCTTCAAGAGCTTAACCAAAGAGAGGTGCATCGCGGTTACTAACGAACGCATTTAGAAGCCCATTTACTCCGCATTCTCTAAAACATTTGGGACCATATATGATATACCCATGTTTGTTTATTTAGCACGCGACCCTACCAATACGCCGAATTTGCATTTGACCCCTGCAATATACCGAAAGACCAATTTTAATTTTCAACACGATTATAACGTGGATAATGAGGCCGGTGCTATTTGCCACATTGTCAGCACACCAGTATTATGGAAAACGAAAGGAAAATGAAAAGCATGGTCGATATCGATCTCAAAAGGACCATAGGATTAAATTATGAACTTTAAGTTTATACATACGGAAACTGATAACATATAGTATCAATTTATGGTGCCAATGCAATATAATTGATTATAGCAAGTTGCTATAATATTCTTTTATATTATCGTATTAGACTTATTAAGAAAAGTTACATATTGTAGGTCAATCTAACCTGATGGTTTAGAACCCTAGCTATTTTCTTTGCAAAAATTCTAGACTCTATTTTGATTTAATTTATATGCATTGACAATACTAAAAACTTTACAATATTAATGTAATTTACTTTGTAGTCATATTACTTTTACCTATTATGGTGCAAAAAGACTTGCATGATAACAATATATTCAGTGTAATCCCACAAGTGGGGTTTAGAGAGGGTAGAATATACGCATATATTACCCCTATCTTGGTAGGTAGAGAAACTGTTTTCGATAGACCCTCATTACAATGAAAATCAAACACAAACAATCGAACAAAGAAATAACAAAAGTAAATAAACAACAGATAATTACAAAATCAATCTGAAAAAAGGAATAATAGCAGCAAAAAAGACTTACATGAGTATAAGGATAACAAAAGCTTCTTAAACTTTTGATGGTTGAAATATAAACAACAATAACATACCCAGTATAATCTCACTAGGTGGGTCTGTGGAGGGTAGAGTGTACACATAAATTACCCGCATCTTGTGAAGATCGGGAGGTTGTTTCCAATAGATCATCGGCTCAAGATAAGATGCAAAGACAATAATAATATAATATAATTAGATAATTAAAAGTGTGTTTTTTTTTAACAATTTAAACTTTAGATGAAATAATCACACAATTCAACATGATACTAAAGTTACGCTCATTCTTAATTTCGGTTTACCCGCCAATATTAGACTCATGTATTATATTGTTCACGTTTCAATTGGTAGGCCTAGCTAGGCGTGCAGAGGTGTTAAAACGTTATCTCACACCGGTTATGGGATGTTAAATTGATTTTCTTATATAATATGGAGCCGTTCTCACATAATGAGCTTGTAACTTTTTAAGTTGATGAGTTACCCAACGTCCATCTTTTTTATCGTGACTTGATATTTCAAGGAGTAAGTAATTTTACTATCAAGTCACCATATATAACCGTTCGTAGAAAATGAGATTAACAAAAATATATAATTAATAACCGGAAAAATAAGATTCGTCGCTCAATAAACTTCCAAGAAGTGTTGACCATATACACAAAGGGATAAAAGTTGGCAACAAATTTGTCCTCCAATGAAACTTCCTACCAAATGCGAAATTCAAAAAAAATATTAAATACATTTGTTGATAAGATATATAGTAGAACCTCTATAAATTAATAAACTCTCTAAAATAATAAAATCTTCCGATCCCGACTTGGGCCTTTGTAAAAAATCATCAAATTCGATAAGATAATAAGATAATAATTTTTCGAAAAATCCCTTTATAAATATTAGGTCCCATTAAAACTCTAAATTAATAATTCATAAATATTACAATTATAAATATTATGGTAATTTGCTAAAATATGAATCTATTGTTACTTGATTTTTCTTAAAATTTAAATCTAATTGAATTTCATCCCTAACTTTTTTAATTGTAGCCAAGAGTTCCGGTGTCGAGTTCTCTAGCTGCAACAAAAAATTTTGAAGAGTTGTTGTCGCGCTCAAAGCCTCCTTTCTCGTGACTGGTTCCAACGGTATTGAATCATCTTCAGCTTCATCATTAGTAGGATCTTCAATAATATCAGCAACAATTTCCTCTAAACTTTGAACCATTGAACATTCATCATTTTCACCCGGATAGTCCACCAATTTGTTGACGTCCATTTCATTGCGATAACCAACATCCTTGACCATATTCTCAAGCTCATGTAGGCTTTCTTCAAAGTTTGTCTCACTTGAGATTTCTTCATTTGAACGGATTTTGCGGTCTGCCGAAAGCAATTTGCTATTGACACTTGAGAAACATTGGTTGTCCAAGCGGAGACTGCAAAATTGATGTCATCTCTTTGTCTTGCTTTCTTCCCTCGTTGCAACAAATAACAAATAACAATTGTAAGCCTCTCTTTGTCTTGCTTTCTTCCCTCAAGTTGCTTGGTTGCAAGAGAGTGATCACTTGTAACTCCGTAAAACAGACCTGTTTCATCCAAATTAAAAACATCTTTAATGAAAAATTGGTTTATTTTCTCCCTTATAGCCTCCAGTTTCATTTCCATGTCCTGCATGTCAACCGAACCACTTTCTCCAAAGCGACGAATGATTTAATACCATGTCTTACCTTGAATTTTTCAAGCCAACCTTGAGAAAATTGATGTTCATGAGGGTGTTGAGGATGCAAAAGCTTCATTATATCCTTTGCTTTCTCCAAAATAAGCTCTCCGGTCATGTTGACTCGATCTTGGTACTGAAGAAACCATTCATAAAGAACCTTCTCCATATCCGGATATTTCGCCGATTTGTGTCGCTTAATATCCCCACCCTTCTCAAAGTTGGCTGAAAGGTACTCCGATGATCTCTTGAGAGTGTTTGATATTGTACCTTGACTAACTTTCAAACGATATTTTTCATCAACCCACTCTTGTAAATCTTTTTGGGTGCATGTGGGATGGTCTCTCTTATACTCACATAATGCTTTACGCATTTGATCATTCATGGATGATTTTGCGATGCCTTTTAGATGAGAAGACATGGTTGGGTGTTATGAATTATTTTATTTCCATATTGAGATTTATATAGTATATGTTTCATTCATCATGCATGAATATATTTAATTGGCTATAATAGTTATTTAAGTGCAACGAATTAATGTAAACATGTATACATTATTTAAGTAATTCCAATGAATTGATACATGCGTCCATGAATATAATAGTTAATTGTATACAATGAATTGATATTATACATGAATATATTTAATTAGTTACAAAGAATTGATTGATGCATGAATATAATCAATGAAACATATATGAATTCATTTATTTTCAATACATATGTATGTACTAAATTTGCTGAATTTAAAAAGTCTCTCTTTTAATTAATAAAATATTAATTTATCGATATATTAATATCTCTCTAAATTAATAAAATTTCATGGTCCCAAGGTTATTAATTTATAGAGGTTTTACTGTAATTGTTTTGAAAATATATTTGATACTAACATTAGTTGTTGATAGAATTCATGAAAGTCTTTTATTCATAACATGAATTCTTACAAAGCAATAACAAGATAATAAAATAATATTATTCTTGAGAGCTAAAAGTGCAAGTAAAAGAAAAGCAAGTAAAGCCCTTTATATAGGGTCTATTACATGGGATACAAATATGTTTTTCCAATGTGGGACAAAAGCAAATGCTAATATCTCCTCTCAAACTCGCGATGGTGTAGACAGAAGCATCGAGAGTTTGCCAAGAAAGAACCGGTGACGCTTTAAGGTATGCGCCTTTGTGAAGAAATCGCAAGTTGCATCGAAGATGAGACAAATGGCAAGGATAGAGTGCGCTACTTGAAGATGATATCGAATAATATGACAATCAATCTCAATATGCTTGGTACGTTCATGAAAGACGTGTTGTGCGCAATCTGAATAGAACTCTTATTATCACAATACATCGGTGTTGGTGAAGAAAGACAGACACCCATATCAACCAATAACCGACGTAACCATACAATCTCACACGTAGTAGAAGCCATAGCACGATACTCGCCTCGGTTGAAGAGCGAGAAACCACATCTTGTTTCTTACTTTTCCATGAGATGAGTGAATCTCCTAAAAATACACAATAACCGGTAGTTGATTTCCGATCGGTTAGGTCACCACCAATCTGCATCGAAAAATGCACGAAGCTCCAAGGATGAGGTCGATGGAAACAAGAGACTCGATAAATCGTTCCTCGAAGATAGCGAAGAATACGCATAATCGCAGCCCAATGTACGGATGTAGGAGAGCAAACAAACCGACGACAATGTGAACAACATATGCAATGTCGGGCGAGTAATGGTGAGGTACACCGGACTCCCTACAACCGAACGATATAAAGTGGGATCGGGAAGAGGATCCCCGTCGGTAGGTGTATATCGAACATTAACCTCAAGAGGAGAGTCAACTATACGAGTATCGTGAGACGGGCCCGCTCAAGAATATCTGCAGGTGTACTTAGGCGAGAGAGAAGATATCCCTTCTCGAATAAGCTACCTCAATGCCTAAAAAGTAACGTAGATGACCTAAATCTTTCATCTCAAAACGGCGAGATAAAGTAGATTTTAGGTTTGCAATACCATCAATATCATCACCCGTAATGATCATGTCATCAACATACAACAAAAGCAAAATACAACCTGCAGGGGATGATTTAACAAATAACGCCGAATCATGAAAGCCGGAAATAAACCCAAGAGATGATACTACGGTGGAGAACTTGTCGAACCAAGCTCTTGGAGCTTGTTTGAGACCATACGAGCTTTCTTAAGCTCGCACACTTGTCTGGACTATGTGAAACACCAGGTGGAGGGACCATGTAGATTTCTTCTTGAAGATCCCCATTTAAAAAAGCATTTTTAACATCCATTTGTGAAATATGCCAATGACGAACGAGGCCACCGCAATAAGAATCCGGACAGATGTCATCTTTGCAACGGGTGCAAAAGTCTCTTCATAATCCATACCATATTCTTGAGCAAAACCCTTTGCAACCAAACGAGCTTTATATCGCTCAATAGAACCATCGGACTTTGTCTTAATCTTGTACACCCATCGAGAACCAATAGTTTTCTTACCGGTCGATAGAGAAACCAAATCCCAAGTACCGCTTTTGTTCAAAGCAACCGCTTCTTCATTCATAGCCTCTTGCCAAAGAGGATCACGAGCTGCCTCGAGTAGGATGTAGGCTCGCGAGAGAGAATTAATAGAAACTAGAAAGGAAGCGAATGATGGAGCATAGCAAGAATAATCAAAATCGGATACACCGAGTAGATCGCGAGTGCGTTTAGGATAGCGAGGTGGATCGGATCTGCAACCACAAGAGGTTCGAAAATAGGCTAGGATGGGGCCGAGTATCAATATCATGGGACCTTGCCAGAAGACTGAGAAGGAACAGATGATATAGATGTAGAATCAGATGGACAATCGACATCAAAGGGATCAATATCAATAAGGTCGATTTTGTCATACCATGTGAGGTAGGTGGGATGGAAAAGAAAGGAACATGCTCAATAAAGGAAACATTACGAGACACATACAATTTTCCGAAAAGCTGGATCATGACAACGATAACCTTTACGCCCAACCCCATATCCAAGAAAAACACAAATGGCGACACGAGAAGATAACTTAGTACGCTCTGCATGTGGACGTAGAACAAAACATGTAGAACCAAAAACTCTCAAATAGGAATATAGTGGGGTGTGACCAAATAGTCTAGCATACGGAGAAATACCGAATTATGAGAGGTAGGGATCCTATTAATAAGATAAACGGATGTAAGGACAAACTTCTCCCCAAAATTCACTAGGTACACTAGCGGACAAAAGCATGGATCTAGTTTGTCTCAACAATATGCCTATGTTTTCTCTCGGCTACCCCATTTTGTTGTGGTGTATCGGTACAAGAAGACCGATGTATTGTACCATCGGCTTTGAAAATATCGAAAGATCCCCACTAGTATATTCACCTCCTAAATCGGCCCGAAAACATTTAATAATGGCGAGAATGTTGAGTTTTCACATAGGCTTGAAACTCAACATAAGTATGAACAAAATCGAGCGTCTTTTCAACAAATAAACCCAACAATGACGAGTATAATCATCAATAAAAGAAACATAATATCCGGAGCCACCCTTAGTAGGGATAGGTGCGGCCCCCAAACATCTGAATGAACTAGATCAAATGGTGCGAGAAGAAGTAGAAGTACTAAGATTAAAAGGCAAAGCGAGAAAATTTTCCAAGTTTGCATCCACTACAATCGAAATATCATCGGATTGTAAATCACCAAGAACACCGGTATTACACATAAAACGCGGCGAGAACACGATACATGACCAAGTCTAGAGTGCCACAAATAAAACTTCGAAGAGGAATGTGTTAAATGAAAAGAAGACAGATTAACGAGCATAGTTCTTTGCATGAGTAGGAAGATGCGGCTCATCCAAAACATATAGACCTCTCCCCTTTCTACGCCTGTCCCAATCACTCTCTTAGATTTTAGATCCTGCACATAATAAGAATTAGGGAAGAGTCCAATAAAACATCCAGAGTCACATATTTGACCAAAGCGAAGCAAGATTTATATGTAATTTTGGAATGCAATAAACATCGAGTAATGATATAGTGGATGTATGAATGGTGCCAATGCTGTCAATGGCATAGGTGTGCCATCGACGGTCACAACGAAGTGGAAGGGGAGTCGGAAGACATAGATACAAAGACGGAAGAATCGGGAGACATATGATTTCCGGCTCCGAGTCCAAGATCCAAGAAGGCGAAATGATACACGAACCAATAGATGGTGATGAGCGGAAGGAACAGAAAGAGCATAAGGCCGAGAATTCTGTTGAAACTGTTGGAAGGCGAGGAACTTCGAAATTGGTCGGCTACGAGAATCGCATCGTGACTCACGAGGCTCCCGAAGGCCGGGTGATCAAGAGAGGGCACAAAGGCGGCTGAGTCGGTGGATACAAGTTCGGGAATTGACCCCGAATATGGCTTCGTTGAGAAGACTTCGTCCTTGTCCCGAATGTGGAGGCTTAGAACCCGACGTCTTCCGTAGCTCGGGACATTGATTCTTCCGGTGTCCCGATTTCTTACAATAATTACAATTTCCTACGATAGATGTTCTATCTTTGGTGTGTAGGAGCTGCAAGGACCGGTGTAGACGAAGGAGTCGCCATACAAAAGTAGAAGCCTTATGTACCCCTTTTAGAGTCTTCAAACATGTTTCTTCACCATAAGTTCATTTACCACATCTTCAACCGATGGTAAGGGTTTGCGGTGCAATAAGCACGAACGACAATTCTCAAATTCGACCGAAGACCCATCAATAGGCCGAACAAGACGATCTTCATCTCTCGCATTTTATATAAGCATCGCATGCTTGCAATTCGATGAGATTCTGTCATAGCTAATCGATCCCACAAAGTGGTCATTGCACGAGAAATAATCTTGAATGCCCAAGTCATTTTGTACTAGTGCACGAATTTCATATTGTAACCGATATTTAACAAAAAATTATTCTCGCACAAACAAACTTGACAAATAATCCCAAATCTCTTTAGCAGTTTTGAACTTAGCCAATTGAACACCAATTCTTTGTTCAACGAGTTATTAATCCAAGTAATAATCTTTGAATTATTGGTCTCCCAAGTCCTAAATAATTCATCAAAATTTTCATCTCCAATTTTAGGACATTTGGTTTTTCCGGACATATAATCCCAAAGCCCTTTTCCCTTCGAAAAAATTTACCATGACATAGCTCCAATAGGAATAATTTTTTCCATCTAACCTAACACCAATAGTTTGCAAAGAATCATCACCTCCGGCCATTATGAATTTTAAACAGAAAATCCCAAATAACAAGCGACAATCCCAAGCAACAAAATAAAAAAAAGGCGGATCTCACCAATCGGATGCGGAAGCCAAAAAGACGAAACCCGGATGTGGAAGCCAAGATCGAACGAGCACGAGCGACCAAAACGAGCACGAGCTTCCAAAACAAGCCAAAAAAATTTTTAACTGATACCAGGGGCGTGCTGCATACGAACCCCCAACTAACTCACCGCGAAGTTGAATGCGCGATCGAGCTAAAAATATTAACTTGTGCTCTTGGCTCTGATACCATGATAGAATTCATGAAAGTCTTTTATTCATAACATGAATTCTTACAAAGCAATAACAAGATAATAAAATAATATTATTCTTGAGAGCTAAAAGTGCAAGTAAAAGAAAAGCAAGTAAAGCCCTTTATATAGGGTCTATTACATGGGATACAAATATGTTTTTTCAATGTGGGACAAAAGCAAATGCTAATAGTTAAGATATCATTGTTCCAAAATTAGGCTAATTAGCAGAGGAATTATATATGCCAATCTAGCCGGCCGTATCAAAATTTCTTGCCATGCAGACATAATGTCTGTTAATTAATTGGTGATGACTAAAAAGGGAACATCAATTGAGGCAATAATTAAAATAATTTGTAGTTTTTGGCTAAGTTTTTTTAAAGTTAAAAATATTTATTATTTTTAAAAATACTTATTTTATAAAGTTGAGGTGTTTGATAAATTTTTAGAAAAATATAAATATTTTTGAGTAATAACAAAAGATAGAAAAGTAAGTTTCCCCCGAAATACTTTCGGACTTTTAATCAAACACATAGAATCTCTAATACTGACACAATTAGTTTTTTTAATTAATTAATCAAATACAAATTCTATTCTTTAAAAATATTTTTTTCGAAAGGCCTCTTAAGAGAAACTCTTTTTAAAATAAACATATTTTAAAATTTTAGACAACTAACTAATAGGAGTACTTATAAATGTTATTTATATTCACATCATGCTGGCGGAGTCCAAGAAAATCTTCCACATAATATATTTTGCTGTTTGTTAGTGAAAGTGTAGGATAATTAGTAGTACTTGTCTTTTTCTTTCTTCGAATAACATGATTGATTGATAGCACTTAGCAGTATATGTTGACATATTTTTTCATGAATAACGGAACCTACCAATAATTGCACATTATTTAGGTTCACAGCGAAACAGCCGAAATCAATTTTGGAATCACCTATATACACCACCTAAAACTCCATATATACATTTTATTAAAAACTAGCAATTTAATTATTTCTTTATTAAAAATTCATTTTTCATTGATCAGAAATAAATATTGGACGTAATTCAATTAAAAAAATTAGCTCGTGAGGTGAGAGTTGCTCAAAATTATATAAAACAGTCCCGCATATCGAAGACTGAACGCCTGATGGGTCTAACTTGAATACCGTATGATAAGAAATGGCTTGGACATTTGAGATGGGATCAGACTGCTTAGATCAATATGTAGTACTTACTATATATGCATCAATTTTATAGTTAAACCACAAAAAAGGAATTAAGTTTGGGTTAAGGAGAAGACGGATTAGCTGATATGTAAGATTTATGAGGAAACTTTTTTGTACGGACTTTGTGTCTTCTAATTGGTACTTTCTCAGACCCAAATTAATTTAAGTGACATTGTTCGAATTTTGAGAGTCAATTTTTTTTTAATTTGACCGTTAATGCGGATGTATTATATATCTTTAACTTTTTTTAAATAAAGTTTACATATTTAAAAACTACGTAAAAAGTATTAGAAGTCACAATAGCTGACTCAAAATATATGTAAAAGACATATAAGAAAAAATTACGGTCAAAGAAAAATATTTAAGATGTCACGTTAATTGAGACGGAGGTGTAACAAATTTGGTCCCCCTTGGAAACTTCCTCCCAAATAGAAAATACAGAAATTATAAGTGATGTAATATAAATACATTGATTGATTTATTAGTTGTTAAGATATCGTTGTTTGAAAATTAGGCTAATTAGCCGAGGAAATATGCCAAGCTAATTGGTATCATAGTTTGTTGCCATGCAGACATAATGTTTGCTAATTTTTGGAATTAATAAAAATAAATAATTGATCAGGCAGTAATCAACATGATTTAGGAGTACTTATAAGTTATAACTATTCAAAAGATTCACACTATAATTTAGGGGAGCTTTCAAGAAAATCTTAGGATATATTTTCTCGCTGTTTGTTAGTGAAAGTGGATGATTTTTTTCTTCTATCTTTTTCTTTCTTCGTACATGATTGATAACATTATATGTTGACAAACCACGAGTTTTTTTTCATGAGGGCTCCAAAAACAAATAAAAGAACAAAAATGACGGAGAAATATACTATATATTAATTGCGAATTATTTAAATTAATCACAGCAAAACAGCCAGCTGAAAAGAATTTTAAGACCACCTATGTGCACCACTTAAATTTAAAACTAACAATTTAAATTTTTTTAACCGAAAATTCATCTATCACAAAATAATATAGTTTCAGAACATAAGATTCAGAAAATAGCAAACAAAAATATTAAACTAGTCAATGTGATATGCCCTGATTTTCATCTGCACAACCACAAATTTAAGGAGGAAATAATGTCGTATGACCTATTACAGTTTAATAAAGCAATACTATTTGATAAAAATCTCATGTGTTTTATTTATCATTCCTCAAAAGAGCTATATATGATATATAGTAACTAAAAGGACAGTTGTAATGGGCCATAAAATCGATCTATCCCCTAAGTTCCGAGAAATCATAAATTAATATGAAGTAGTAATAAATACATAAATCTATACAGAATAACAAATAAGAGATAGATTATTTTCTATTTGGTTGAAAATGTCTGTCGGTGTTTACACCAAATGAAACCATTAATCTTAATAAGACAAATTATTTAGTGGAAATAAATATATTACTTAACCATGACTAAGTAATAAAAAATTATATTACATTCATAGATAATGTATTTGTTAGATTGGTAAATACTTTTGATTAGTACAAAAAGAGAGACGTGGATTTATTTATAGCTAGTTTCAGCTAGCTTATTGAGCTGTAATTTCTTGATAGTAAGAAAAGGAAATGCCAAATGGACTGTTACAATTTTAGCCAATAATTTCACCATGAAAAGGATAACATATATTCCGTATGTACTAATTTGTTTGAACGTTGATCAATTTGAAAGTCAAACAACTCTTTTTTTTATTACAATTTTTTTCAATTCTTTTCATACATTGTGAATTATTAATTATGCGAACTTATAGTACTTTTAATGTAGTTTTTAAATAAGTAAATTTTATTATAAAATACTCGAATAATTTATATTTAAAATCAGATAGCCCCTGAAAGGAGAAGGAAGGATGGAATGCCAACATGCGTCTATTATATTGAATTTACCCGATAGTCCCCATTTTGGGAACGTTCAGTGCCAAAGTCACTGAATGAAGTCAAAGAAAAAACCATTTGACCCCAAACTGGTCAACCTTCAAATAAATTGGGACGGAGAGGGTACATTATACTCCTCAATTATTTCGAGTAAACCACGAAAACAGGTACCACGACTTCTTTCTTTTGTTCGTTATTTGTGTATTCTGTGCTACTTGATGTCTTGAACACTTCAATGAATTTGAGCTCACAATTTTTGGGAATTTTTAAAGAAACTGTTGACAAGAAGCCTTCCATTGTTGTTCCTCAAGAACGAACAGCCATGGAAATTGATTCAGAAAGAGATGAGAGGAAAAGGACTTCGCATTTCAACATCTACAACTTTGGTATTGTCGAACAAATTGGTGGACTGGGTCGTTCTAGGTTTGGGCCTACTCTTAATAGAAGCTATGGACGATAATTAGGCCTAATTGTAAATATTCTACATAGTATTCTTTTGATTCTTCTAGAATCGGTGAAGTTGTTATCTACTATTAGGAATTTAGTATTTTAATCCTTAAGTCATTACGTATTTGAATGAGTAGCTTAGCATTTTGTATAAAGACATGTAATTATCATTGAGCAATACAAAGAAAATTTTCCACATTGAGCATTCCTTTAATTTCCACCGGAAACATACAAAAACAATTTAAGAGGTTTTTTGACAAATTTAAAGGGGATTGCATGCCTTGATTTATTGACCAACAAAAATGAATGAAATGTAAAATAGTACCACAGAGATCAAATTAGCTTTTATTCACCAAGTATTGGATTGTTCACCCACCAATAGGGAACGTGAGCTGGGTTTAGACCATCGTGAGATAGGTTAGTTTTGTAGGGTTTTTGTTGGGTTGTTATACGCAGCGGATATTGAAAATTTGTTTCAAACTCAACAAACATAGAACTGTTTGACTATAAGATAATTTTAAACTGTAAACATAAGACTTGAATGGTACTTACATGTTTACAATATCTGAAATCTTTATCAACTGTTGGTGCGCACGCGAATGCCTTTCGATTGCAAGCTCCAAGCCTCAATGTATTCCTCCTTTGAAAAGCTAAGAAATCCGGCAGAGGTTCGAGGGAGAGTGTTTTGATTCTGAGTCTCTAAGACTTAGAATAATGATATGAAAATCAAGTGTAATGAATAATGAAGTGTAGGTATGTATTTATAGGTGAAAAATTAGGTCAAACCGGATTAGGGTTTGACCTTGGGTCTGGCCCAAAATTCGAGACAGATTAGGTCATGGCGCCGCCGCCCTATGGTGTGGGCGCCGCGCGCGACGTGGTCCTACATTGTCTCATTTTATTTTCCGCACATTCTTTATTAAATCCAAAATCTAATTTTGACTTAATTAAAACAATCATTATTCATTTAAATATCTCGATTCTAAATCGAATATTTAATACTCTCTCAATACATCCTTAGATCGAAAAGACAATCGACATAGTGTGACCCTACAAGCCTTCACATATCGACATTAATCAAATTAAGGTCTACGCGGAACTCTTAGACGGCGCCACAAGATGAACTCAATATGTGAAGTACGTTTACACGAATCCAGTAAACTTAACATCTATGTGGTAAGATAAAATCATTTCATTCAAGACACACCCGATCAAGCTTAGGATTTGTCAAGTGTCTATCCAAATGGCTTAATCATTGTATTTCATCTATATTAGTTGACAACTAGACCATATTCTAAATATGTCTATTGCGTTGGCCAACGACTTAGTCAACCTAATATCACTGAGAAGCTGAGTGTTCTCTCGAATATACATTCGAGGAATGAATCCTAATCTTGGCTCAAGTACCACATTTAATCCACATCGTAATGTACCCAATACAAGTCGTATCTCAACCTATAAGGCATTTGAACTTAGGACAGGATCAAAGTATATTACTTTGTAGACAAGGTGCGCATTGACCTCAAGTCTAAGGACCTCTATCTATACTTTAGACAAGTATAACAAACAATATATCAGTAGGGTATACCAATACTTCCAAAGTATCCATGTGTCCATCACGAGTAGCCATTACTCGTAGCAGGTGAGACATACTACATCCTCTAAGGATGTGATGCAGACCACATGTCGACTTATCACATATCATCGATATTCCATTCTCGATGATCATTAGTAGAGGCTATTTTAAGAGTTACATTATAATATTAATATCTCACATTATTAATAACAACGTAACCTCTAGGGATGCATATTATAGAATATTATAAACAATCAACTAATAATTCAATAATTACAAATGCCAAGATATTAATCTCCATTAATAATAATACGAATGTGTATAAAGTGCATTTCTCCTAATTTAGATTGTCTTTAGGACATACATATACTTAGCCATTTGTCGTTGGCTAAGTCATCGCGGCGGAAGAGTCGCGCTGACCGCCTTGAAGTACAATTTTCATCGAGTGGCGGGTAGAATTCTTTGCAGACGACTTAAATGGATCCGTAACTTCGGGAAAAGGATTGGCTCTGAGGGCTGGGCACGGGGTCCCAGTCCTGAACCCGTCGGCTGTCGGTGGACTGCTCTGCACCCGCGGCGAGAGCGGGTGGCCGCGTGCCGGCCGAGGTACGGAGTGGGAACGGAACATCAAACAAAGATTCATTAAATACCGTCAGTATTTCATTGAGCTAAGCAGTGATGTTAATTAACTAAAAGAATATTAGAGCATTAAAAGCCCTTCAAATAAAAGGTACTAGTTAGCTCCTATAATATTTTGTTCCTTCTTTAGTTTGCTAGTAAGTAAGTAAATTTAAAAGTGAAACTCTTGTCCGAATCAATCTCCGAATAATACATTCAAGCTCTCCTTCAAGATCTTCAATGGCTAATTCCACAGCTTCCAATCTTTTATTAGCACATTGCAGCGTCATCGTGTCGCATTTTTCCCACGAACTTAAACTGTTCACTCTCAACAATTTTGAACCGAAATACCCATTACTCGTTTTCCGAGTCGTATTTGGACTTGGCATTGACATAAGAGCCATCAAAGATTCCAAAATTGACATTGTTGCCACCCTAACTTCTCTTAATACATTCACTACCACCATAAGATTATTTTTATTATCTATTGATGATGATGAATCGATGCTCTTGGTATTATTTTTCATTCCTTTTAAGGAATGCAAGCGCTTTAACATCTCTTTCTTCAACTTCTTTCTATGACAATGGAAAGGTGCGAATTTGTTCTCTGTTGTTGCATTTTCTCCAACGCTGATTCTTCTGAATGTTGACTTAAGGTCATGGACATGATCCTTAACGAGCAAAAGGACGTCTTTGGTTGTCCCACAGACGTCCAACAACCTTAACGAAGTTTCTGAAACTTCATGGGCCCATTTCTCTTGCCCATGATGCACGATTTCTCGTTTGATCACCGGTGAGTGGAGCATGTCGTTGGCCGAGTCGTGCAAGTCTCTTAGAGCATCAAAATTTGGGAGTGCCATATTGAGTTTTCTTAGAGCAAATTAAGTGATTATTGAAGATATTGTTGAAGTTTGAACTTTCGATATGGGGTTAATACACTTGTTACATCTAAATGTTGCAATGTATTTATAGTTAAATACAGAAAGGATTGTTTGGGTGATGAGAAAATGGATTAATAATAGAGATCTGAGATCTCTTAGGAAAAAGGACAGGAAGGATCCTTTTTTGTACGGATTTGTTGTCCTCTAATTGGCAACAGCTAAGGTACTAAAATTTGTCCCCCTAGGAAACTTCATCAGCAATGGGAAATAGAGAAAAAAATAGAGTAATGAATACATTGACTGATTAGTTGATATAGTAGTAGTTGTTAAGATATTGTTGTTTGTGGATTAGTGTTAGTTTGTAGGATTTAAATTAATTATATCCGTTGCCTATGTAAAGTATTTTTATATTATTAGTATTTTAACCTGTTGTAACAAATTAATCTTCAACCTTATAATTAGTCGTCATGTTATTTTTTATGAAATCCAATTTTCTTTTATTAAAGTGAGTAGTCTCGTGCCGAGTTCATATAATTTTTTAGATGACGAGTTCTCACCATATATTATCCACCATTTTTCTGACTTGTCCCGTGACCACACTACGCCAGCAGGCCCACAGTCTACCGCAACCATTGTTCTGCCCAATGGGCCGATGACACAGTTCAGTCCTGATCTTGGTACTGTTCCAGTGTTCCGGCCCAATCCCGAGCATGTTACTGTTCATGTTCCCGTTGTTGGGCCAGCAGGCCCATTGCCTGCTGGTCAGTCCGTCCCCGTTCCACACATTACCCAAAATCCATCCAATTCCTCCTCTAATCAAGGGTCCGTTACTCGTAGTCAAAGGGGTATTTTTAAACCAAAACGGCATTTTAATCTCAATTCTAATGTCCTTAAATCCGCCCTCCCGCGTAACCCCGTGTCCGCATTAAATGACCCGAATTGGAAATTGGCTATGGCTGACGAATATAATGCTCTTATTGAAAATAAGACATGGGAGTTGGTGCCCCGTTCTTCTGGTGTTAATATTATTCGGTCTATGTGGATTTTTACTCATAAATAAAATTCTGACGGTTCTTTTGAGAGGCATAAGACTTGTCTTGTAGGTGATGGTAAAACTCAACAGGTGGGCGTGGATTGTAGTGAAACGTTTAGTCCAGTGGTCAAACCAGCTACTATTCGTATTGTTATTAGTTTGGCTCTCTCAAAAGCATGGCCCATTCATCAGTTGGATGTGAAAAATATCTTTTTACACGCTGATCTTAAGGAGACAGTTTATATGCATCAACCCTTGGGTTTTCGAGATCCCAATCATCATCATCATGTCTGTTTGCTGAAGAAGTCCTTGTATGGACTTAAGCAGGCCCCACGGGCTTGGTATAAAAGGTTTGCAGATTATGTATCTTCTATTGGTTTTTCTCACAGCCGATCTGATCATTCTCTCTTTATATATCATCGTGGTACTTCTCTGGCATACATTTTGTTGTATGTCGATGATTTTATATTGACTACTTCGTCTGATAATCTGCGCAAGTCTATCATGACACTGCTCTATTCCAAATTTGCTATGAAATACTTAGGGCCCTTGAGTTATTTCTTGGGAATTGCTGTCACTCGTTATTTAGTTAGTCTATTTTTATCACAAAGAAAGTATGTCGCTGAGATCATTGAAAGAGCTGGTATGTCATCGTGTAAATCTACTTCTACTTCGGTTGATACTAACCCGAAGCTGAGTGCTATATCTGGCACTAAGTTCGAGGATCCCACCCACTATCGCAGCCTTGCAAGGGCACTTCAGTATCTTACCTTCACAAGGCCTGATATTACTTATGCAGTTCAACAAGTGTGTTTGTTTATGCATGATCCACAGATTGAGCATATGAATGCGCTCAAACGCATTATACGATACATCCAGGGCACACTTGATTATGACTTGCATTTGTATCCTACGCCCGTTTCTACACTTGTGTCTTATACAGATGCTAATTGGGGTGGTTGTCCTAATACCAAACGCTCGACTTCTGGTTATTGTATGTTTCTTGGGAATAACTTGGTCTCATGGTCTGCAAAACGACAAGCTACATTATCAAGATCCAGTGCAGAGGCAGAGTATCGAGGTGTGGCGAATGTGGTGTCAGAATCATGTTAGCTGCGTAATCTTTTGTTAGAATTACACTTTCCTATTCAGAAAGCTACCTTGGCTTACTGTGATAATGTTAGTGCAGTTTATCTTTCTGGTAATCCGGTCCAACATCAACGCACTAAACATATCGAGATGGATATTCACTTTGTTCGCGAAAAGGTAGCTCGTGGACAAGTACGCGTCTTACATGTGCCCTCGCGATATCAAATTGTTGACATCTTTACGAAGGACCTTCCCTCGATTTTATTTGAAGATTTTAGGAACAGACTCAGCGTACGACAACCGCCCGCTATGACTGCGAGGGGTGTGATAGAATACCGTGTATATAAGAAGTTGTAAATTATGTTGTATAATTACCATAATTGTAGAATTCTTGTACAAGTAGAACTAGGATATTAGAAGTTTAGTAGGAATAAGATTTTTCATATTTTGAAGATTGTAACTTGTATATATACCTATTTATTCAATAAGAATAATCAAGGTATTAATTCATTCACTTTATTTAGGTTATTAATCCTACTTATTATACAGATGTACGATTAGTTAGTCTTGATAAGTTAGCTTTTTGATAGGAGGAAGTTTGTTCCTCATTGATAAACTAAATACAAGAAGGAAGAATTGTTTTAACCACTTCTTGATATCTTATTAATTAATTAATTGGTTTAGTTATTATACAAAATATGCACTTCGGGTGTTATAAATACCTATTGCCTCTCCAAAACAAAAGACAACACATTATCAGGATTCCATATCTTCCTTTCTTACTGTTTTCTGCACACTACAAAAAAAATTCAGATAAGAAACATGAGTTGAAACTCAAATTTCGTTTGCTTTGTAAAATTTTAGTCATTTTGCCGCTATCCTTGCAGTAATGTTGTCGGACACTTAAATTTCTCAAAGACAGTGAATACACTATTAAAACCAGTTTATTACTTCTCCATATATATTCTGCAACAATATTTCTAACAATAGACAAGTTATCTATAGTTGATTAAATTTTAAAGAGATATGATAAGTATTAGTAGTATTATGCAAATTTTTACACTATTTATAGTATAAAAAATAAAAACTAATACTACTTATAATAGTTGGTAGCATGCAAATGCATGCATGGAGAGGAAAGATACCAAAGTCGGTATTAAATTTGTCGCTATGCAGACAAAATGTTTGCTATTGAGGCGGTAATCAACATATATATTTAAATGCTACTTTAACTGTAACTGTTCATGTGGACAGCTTCCAAGAAAATTCTTGAAACAATCTATATTGTTTTGGTTAAAATTGAGGATAAGTACTTGACAGTACTCATTGAAAATCTTGATGAAGCCATGTGGGAGCTCTAAAAAGATAAGGATGCAAATTGTTTCAAATAATAGCACGTTATCTTGTTTCTTTCACAGCAAAGCTACCCAGATAATTTCAGAAAGTAACCTAAATACTACAACATGAAAATATTTCCCCCAAGATTTATTATTCATGATTACATGCATTTCCTCCCCTTAAAAATTAAATGTTTATTTTAAAGTAATGATGAGTTCAATTATATTCACTGGCACTATAAAAAAATTACACTATTAATGTTATTTAAATGGTTATAACAAGTTATCATGTCATTTATTAAATAGAGACTAAACCGGAATTTGAATGTTGCAAGTGCACCAACACTTTCGATTTATTACTGGACATATACTGATAATAAGATGTATATCCAATCGGTGAACAGGTGTTAATTCGATTATTTAAATGCTGGATTTTTTATTTATAAATAGCCAAACCAATTCAGTTCAATTTTATTGAACAAAATCACACACGAAAATGGGACAGAAAATGCCAAAAAGAGTTGTTTTAAAAAATGAGCCTGTAAATGGGATAAGTTGATGAAAAAGAACAATTTAAAGTTTCGATATTTTTTAAATTTAAATAATTTACTTTTATAATATTTTCATTTTTATGGATTTAATCTCTTTATCTATATATCTTATTTCAAAAATATTAAGAAAATAAGTTGCAAATATCCAATAGCAAATCAGCAAGCAATCAGAATATTAATGTCATAATTAACCACATCTAAAGCGGATAAATGCACAATTTATTATTAAAATCAGTTAGAACTATGAACAATCCAACGCAATTCATAGTTCTTATTCTAAACAAAGGTTGAAGGAGTGCTGGTAGCTAAAAGAATAGAACAACAAATAAAGAAAAGGGAAGATATCGAGTTAGGATAAGGTACCTTGCTGAACAAAAAAAAGAGGCTAAATATACCCTATGTGTGATCTTCTTTAAACTTGTCAAAAAATTTCATTTAATAATAGTTCTAAAAAAAAATTTAATAATAGTTCTAAATCGAATCTTTTTAGAAATAAGATCTTTTTTCTCATGATAGCCTGCTTCAATTCCCACACCAAATTTTTGTTATTGAATTAGCATATACATCACATATTTAATAGAAATTTACATCACATCATCAAATGATATATACAAATTTTGAATAAAAATCTACGACACAATAAAACGCCTTTATTGACACCTCAACTAAAGGTGTGACCTATTGAACACTTTGAATTCGGTTTTTGTTTTGATGTGTCTCTCAAATGCAATGACCTGCAAAATAAGCGAATCATTATGAGAAGGGAAAATGGTTAAATTTGTCATCCAACTATGCTTTATGGAATAACATTGCCCTCCGTCAAACTTTGAGATTAAATATATCCTCACCGTTTGCAAACTTGTTAAATTTGCCCTCGGATGAACGGATATGTGAGTTGGACACCACGTCGGATCCACATAGACGTCATGTAGGCTCACCCAATTGTTTTAACCCGTTAGCCCACTGTATATATTCTTTCAACCCGTTACCCTCACTGTTGTTTCTTCTCCAGCGAGCTCTGACGAGTTCCCATGTCGGAACTCCGGCGAACTCCACCATTGTACAACCAATTCACCACCGCCTTCACTTCATCTCCCTCTCATCCTCTCCGTTTTCTGCCAGTTGCCGCAGTCGGATTTGACAACCGAACGGCCGTAATGACGACCACTAACCATAACTGCTCCATCTTCATACCAACACGAAACCACCAACCAAACGCCATTCTCCCTTTCCCCCCCTTTTCGTCATTGTCAGAACAAACTAACAACAACCAAATAGCCCCTCTTCTCTACCGTTCGCCACCGCCGTCTCCGACGAAGTCGGTGACGAAACACAACTACCGATGAGCCCCCAAATACTCAGATCTGAACACCATCAGTGACCACACCACCAATAACATCAACCCCTCACTGCCTCACCACTAGATCCGCTGACCACCACCGCCGGAGCTCCAACTATGCTTCGAAACTTGAATCCAAAGTCTTTCTGGTAGTTCATGGTTGATGTCTTACCACCGCCACAACACCAAAAACAACGACCCCAACCCCTTCATCTTCATCAACCACCGCGACTACCAATCCACCATCTCGTCCCACCACTGCTTCTCCACCAGCCGACGATGAACCACCATCGCCGCCACTGCTCAACGAACCAAACGACACTTGTACAACCGTTGTTTGGATGGCTAACCGTGACCAACCGATAAATGGAAAAAATCACATCTATCACTTCTCAAATCAGGCAACCTTGTATTAGTCAATGCGAATCAGATCACTCTTTGAGGAATCTGGAACACAATCATCAACTTCCTATGTTGAATTAAAGTTGCTGGATAATGGCAACCTTGTTCTTGTGACTCAATGGGTTGTTGTTGTACAGTGGTTTTGTGGTGGAAAAGGGGTCGTGTTTGGTGAAGGTGTCGCGAGGCAGTGGTGGTGTTGGTCTTGGTTTGTCGGAGACGAGCTCTGGTAGTGGTGATGATTTTGGGAGATCTGGGGGTTGTTTGTTGGTGGTCAACGGTGATGATTTTGGTGTTGTTTTGATGCCGGAGATGGCAGTGGCGGTAGTTTGTGGTGGTGGTATGTCGACGTGGCGTCTACATGGATCCGACGTGGCGTCCAACTCACATATCCGTACATCCGAGGGCAAATTTAACAAATTTGCAAACGATGAGGGTATATTTGATCTCAAAGTTTGACGTATGGCAATGTTATTCCATAAAGCACAGTTGGAGGGCAAATTTGACCATTTTCCCTTATGAGAAATCAAAATAAAATTACTTTTATTTCTTTGAGAAGAATCATAAGATTGAAACATATGTATAAATCCATGACAAAAGAGAAGTTGCAAAAAGCTTTTCAGTAAAGCTGCAAATTACAGAACTAAAATACAAAGTAACTCTATATGCAAGACACAAGTAACTAAAGTAAGTTTCCTTTATGTATATATTTATCCTCTGTGTTGAAAAAAATATTGGGGGTCAGTTGAACAGATTGACTATATGTTACATTATCCACCATTACTAGTTTAATTACACACATTTGGCTTAATCATATAAAAATGTACGGTGACAAAAGGACAATAATAGTTCAATAGTACTTAATAAAAGAGTAAAATACAAATTTTCACTTCTAAACTTGTCTCGAAAATTTACTTTTACTTGTTTGAAATAAAATAAATACCCACCTTGAAAATATAAAATCAATCTCGCAATATGAGGCGTAGTGACATGTCATAGCCACGTAAAGTCTATTTAAATTTAATTTTTTTTATTCTTCTTCATTTCTTTTTATTAATTTCATGATTTTCCCTTTTCCTTAGCTATATTTTTATACTCTAATTACAGTAGAACTTACTAAGATCAGTAGTGCCTTTATGTGATCTCCAGTTATTTTCACCTCAGGTACTGGCTCATTCTCCATAACATCAAGCGACTAGTCCAGCTGGTTCTTACCTGGCCTCCTCGTCTAATTTTGATTCTACTTCCAATTTCCTCTGATTTCTTAATCTTTTCCTTTCCGTTATAAATTTCTCATGCAAAGCATCCTATTTTCTATGAGTATTGCTTGCCCTCTTCTTTATCCCCTGAAAATCAAACCCTATAACATCAGCAATATCAAACGTTCCAAAAATCTCTGTCACAGCCTCTATTATCTCCCTAGCTTCCTTTTCGTTCTCCGAACACCGAGAAATCATCATCCGAGAAATAACAATAATATGAGATCTCCAGTTATCTTCGGCCCATTAATGGTGTCGACTGAACTTAACGGTGGCAAAAGTTTGATTCTTGATTGAAAAAAAGAAGTGCAATTTTTCGGCCCTACCCATGTTTTCCGGCGTGACATATCTGAGAGAGGGAGACAACGGAGAAGGGGAGCGAGAGAGGGAGCTCGCCGGAGAGAGAGAAGGAGCCCATTGGTTTTGAGGAAGAAGATGAGAGAAAAATGAAAAAAAAAATTATTGTATAATACACTTAGGTGTGATGAGGTTTGAAGTTGGGCGGGTCTAAATGGGTTATATTAATAGATTGATTAATGTCCAATTCGTCTAAAGTTTACGTGAGTTAAGATGAGCGGATCAAAATGGACTAAATGATAGGTCATAACTTAACTTGTTCAATTTGACTCATTACTTTTACAAATTTCAAACTTATCTTCTATGATGTTATTTTATTTTGTATGATATTTGATTTTTTATATCTTTATTTCTAAAATAAGAATAATATTTTTATTTTTTATAAAAGCAAAATAAATATATAAAATAATGGATGTTGGACCGGAGTAGTGAGGGGGTTGGGTAGTGGTGTAAGAATTTTTTTTTATTTTTTATAAAAAATTGTATAAGTAAAATAAATATATAAAGTAAAAACTTCGGGGAATGGGTAGACAAACTTTTCTCATTTTTTATAAAAAGTTAATAAAAGTAAAATAAATATATAAAATAGAAAATTTGGAGATGAGGTGGGGGGCAAGGGGTAGGTGGAGGGGGGTTTTGGGTGATGGGTACGAAAAAATTCTCATTTTTTAATAAAATTTTATATATAAATAAAATAAATATATAAAATAAAACTTAGGGGTGGTGTGGAGGGCAGGGGAGTTGGGGATAAGAAAAAATTTCACATTTTTAATAATTTTTTTATAAAAGTAAAAAAATATGAAATAGAAATTTGAGGATGGGGTAGGACATGGGATTAGAGATGGCAGTGGATCCGGCGGACTCGGATCCATTTCGACGGATCGAATCTAGATCCGGATCTTGTATTTGAGATCCGTATCCGATCCGGATCCGACCCGTGGATCCGTTTTTTATTAAATATATTCATAACCTATAATGTAATTTTATAAGTATTTTCTTAAAATTGTTAAGCACATCATTGCAAGTTTAATTCTCAAAACAAGTTTAATTTATCCCCGTGTTAACTCAAAAACCAAAAAATAAAGAGGTAACTTCGATAATAAAATCAATGTTATATTAGTGAATGACTAACATCTCCATAAACAAGTAGTTAAAATTATATTCACTTCATTTGTGAAGATTTCAAGCACATGCAAGTTCTGCATTGTGGAAATACTAGTAAGCATTTTCCACAACTATTGTCATTGTCCAACATTTTCAATTAATAGCTCACAATCAAAATGAGACAACGAACAAAATATCTCATATGAACATTTCAAAATTGAAACACAGTAAACTGTTAGCTAAGTAAAAATTGTTTGTCAGTTCAAAAAAAAAATCTTAGCAAGGCAAATTTTTTTACATGTGGATCCGGATCCGATCCGTAGACCCAGTGGATCCGATGGATCCGGATTTGGATATGATTTTTATGGACCCGACGGATCTAGATCCGGATCTGAATTCAGGTATGAAAAACGGATCTGGATCTAGTAGGATCCGGTCCAGATCCGATCCGTTGCCATCCCTACATGGGATGGAGGGGGTAAGAGGTAAGAATTTTTTATATATTTTTAATACTTTTTTTATAAAAGTAAAAAAAAATATGAAATAGAAATTTGAGGAAGGGTAGGGCATGGGGTGGAGGGAAGGGGGGTAGGAGGTAAGAATTTTTTTTATATTTTTAATACTTTTTTTTATAAAAGTAAAAATAGTATGAAATAAAAATTTGATGATGGGTGTAGGGCATGGGGTGGAGGGGGGTAGGAGGTAAGAAAAAAAATTATTTTTTTATAAAAGTAAAAAGAATATGAAATAGAAATTTGAGGATGGGGTAGGGCATGGGGGTGAGGTGGAGAGGGGTAGGGAGAGGTAAGATTTTTTTTTTATATTTTTAATAATTTTTTTATAAAAGTAACAAAAAATATGAAATAAAATTTTGAGGATGTGATGGGGGTTAGGGCGATACTACGGGAAGGTAAGAAAAAAATCATATTTTTTTTTAAAAGTAAAAAAAATGAAATAGAAATTTTAGAATGAGGGTAGGGCAATGGGTTGGGGGTGGGAGGGGGGAAATAAGAAAAAAATTATGCTTTTTATAAATTATTTATAAAAGTAAAAAAAATATAAAATAAAAATTTGAGAATGGGGTAGGGGCGAGATCAGGTGATAGATGGGGTAGGTGGGGTAGGGGTGGTAGGGAGGTAGGGGTGAGGTGGAGTACGCAAGGTAGGGGCAGAGATGTGAGAGTGGTTCAGTGCTTGGGTGGGGGTTGGTGTAGGTGAGGGGTAGGGTGGATGGATAGTGTAGTGGGTGGTTGTAGTACGTTGGTGTATTTTTATTATTTCGAAATAATAAAAAAATTTTTAAATACTTATTTATAAACAAAAATCTTAATCTAAAGTGGAGTTCTAATTGTTAAGATTGAGCATTTTTGTGGGTCAAGTTTGAGCATTATCATGAGTTCATTTGAGCTGTTGATTTATGATGAGTCAACTTGAGCTAGTCCAAACCAATCCATCATCAAAATCACTCTTGCCTAAACTCATGAAATCTTGGACGGGTCGTTTGGGTTTGGGCTAATTTTGCTAGTGGGCCCACTTTTTTCTTTAATTTTATTGGCTTTCATTTCATTGTTTTTTGCCATATCAGCATTTGGGGTGATATTTATTTCATTTCAAACAAGTACAAGGAAAACACATTTGGGGTGGTATTTATTTTATTTCAAACAAGTATAAGAGCGTAAATAAATGTATGTAAAGTTAAATTGGTAAAATTAATTTTTGGAACATGTTTTAGAGGTAAAAAGATATATTTTCTTCTTAATAAAATGCAAAAAGTTAAGGGACACGAGACATGTCCATCCCCATTGGATGGGCCCAATTCTTAAAAAAGAGTTGAAAAATCAACAAGATACACGTAGGATTTGAACCACGGACCTCAATTAGAGTGGTGCACACAGTAATCATTTCACCATTTAACACTTTGTGCTTGAGTGCACTGCACACATATATATTCAAAATACAGTTGAACTTCAATTTATGAAAGACACAAGTAACTAAAATAATTTTCCTTAGCTATATTAGATGGGACAAATTAAAGAGGTTTTGATTATAATCTAACTTACCAGCTTTTGTTTATTGTTTTTGCAAGACTTTTGCTTTAAATAATTAATAAAATAGCCTCACTGAGACCGTAATTTTAAAAAAAAAATTAAAAAAAAAAAATGCTTACCAGCTTTAGCAATCCTTTGATATATGAACTTGGAGACTGTCACATCCTGTGTTATCTTCTATATTCATAGCTGAAACCCCAAGACCAGACTTGTTGTAATCAACCACTTGAATAAGTTGCAATGTTGGAAAATAAGAGGTATTCACAATCTTTTATAACTAACTTCTCGAGCATCGGAAAGGCTCCTCTGAAGCAATCCATTCTTCCATAGTCACACACTCTAATGTCAAGTACTCGAGTGCATTCGACATCCCAAAACCTTTTCCTAAAAAGTTAGCCTTAGATATTTTGAGAGTCTCAAGCTTCTGCAGACTCGCGATATTTGAAACTATTTCTTTCGTCAGCAAATATCGCGAGTCTGCAGAAAACAAGAAAAGTGATTAAAAAATATCACTTTTCTTGTTTTCTGGCCATTTGAAGGGAAGACAACGACGCGGGGTGCACTTAGAATTGAAGACAAGTATATCTCCGGGAGTGTGATGTTTAGTTCAAGAGATTGAAGCCGAGTATAAACTTCTGGCTCAGGAAACAGAGAATACAGAGGTACATCTGAAATGTGGATGCTGAGTTCTTCAAGATTGCAAAACCTCCACCAGAACCTTGGATTCATCTCATCCACGAGTTATTCTCTAGCAATATAGTTTCTGAAGATTCGTTAAAAATTGTTCGTTCATTGACGTCTTCCCATTGAAAGCAAAATCGGCTTATATTCACATGCCTTAGCTTCGTCATTTTCCAGAGCACCCGATGTCCTTATAAACATTCTTGCATTTTCCAGAGCACCCGATGTCCTTATAAACTTTCTTGCATCAAGTGTTTGAAGATCTTGTAGGTGCGATATCCACTTGAAATCAAATTCTTTGACAGAAATCGCGAGGTACTTCAAGTGAGTCAGTGATTGTACTGCAGCAGCCCAAGAACTTGGTAATTTCACTTTCAACAAATCCAGAGCTCGAACAAGTCTCAATTTAACAATTAAAGGTAATGGATTTGATAGTCTCCATGTGTTGAATTTTGGATGAGCAATGAACTCCAGAGACCTAGGAGATTGACCACAACACTTCAAATCGAACATTGGAATCTTATGTAAATTTTCAGAATGATCTAGTTGTTTAACAAGATCATCATGAATATAAATGCACAACCGCGATTCCTTCGAGTACAAATGTTGATATGGATTGTATGGCACTGTGAGCTGTATTTCATGGAATATAAGTGCAATGACACTTAAATAAAGACTAGTTCTACCAAAAACAGACTAGTTAAAAATGAGTATGTGCATACCTGTATTCCATTAGGTGAGGTTGCAGCTGTGAGAACTCGGACATGTGACTCAGTTTCCGGTATATGTTGTGGCCGGAAATTTCTAACGCCGATTCTCGGAGCAGTCTTTAACAAGGATAACTTGTATGATTTAGAATCCAATGGACTATGAAGAAAAAGCTGTGAAGTTGGATAAACTTGGAGAATTTTCTCCACAATAGATGGTCTGGTCCAGTGAGTTCAAATCTACGGGCCCACCGGCGATTCTCGACCGATCCAACTGTCCTTCCACAGTTTGCTTTTCGGAATCAGCAGCACTGCTAGTAATGGAAGAGAAAAATGACACATACATAAGGAGAAAAAGAAGTGGGAGTATACAACTAGGCAGGATTTACACGAATCCATAGAGTTCCAATAAAGCCTCCCATGCTGAATGCGCCAACGGTTTTCAGTCTAAATAAGTGGACAAGAGGACTCCTGGCATGCACTTTCTTGTTTTGTACTCATGATATTTAAATTAATTGTATGTTGAATTCTTGGCATTCGTGATTTCTTTAATTTCCACAGTTTTTTTAAGCAGTTATTGATTTTACATTATCATATTTGCACTAAAAAAAACTGAAATTAGAAATTTTTGGTAATCGTTGCTAAATAAATTTAGCGATGAATTTTGTCCATTTAGCTATAAAATTTATCTGTTGTTAAATATTCCTATTTTTAATAGTGTTAGGCTACTCAATGCAGATAAATAGCCGCCCAAATCGTGAGTTCTAGAAATCATGCATAGAAGGAGATTATGGCTGGCCAGTGGGACGGGACGGGATTTGGGGGAAGGTGGAGTGGGTCGGGATCAGGATAGGCGGGACGAAGAGGGATGGGATTAGGGGGACGGAAAGTGGTCACATCCTGTCCCACATCCCGCTATCACAAGGGACGGGATTTGGGAGGACGGTGGAGTGGGTCGGGATTGGGATAGGCGGACGAAGGGGGACGGGAAGTGGTCCCATCCTGTCCCACATCCCGCTATCATAGGGGACGGGATTTGGGGGACTGGACGGGAAGGTGGATTTGGGGAGGCTTTTAAAAACTTTTTTCTAGACACTTAATTTAAAAAAATATATATTTAAACACTTAAATAATTGAACAAGATAGTGAAAAAAACATCCCAAAGCTAATTGTCTCTTATATTATTTAATAGAAATATGATTTTTTTGTAATACAATTTCAAAATTGCAACTTGTTTCGTAGTTCAAAGTTGCAAATCACATAGTAAAATTGACATTAAAAAAATTACATATGCAACCATACTTTTTCTAATTTTCTGACAATCTCTTGAGGATCTTCAGTTGAAATTTGAATGTGTTGGTCAAATTGTTCAACGTCGCTTCCTGCTCCCTCGGATAAGATTTCGTTGTAATTGTAGTAGTCTTCTTCATTGATCTCTGGTTGACCACACCTTTTACACTCCCCTCTAATCCAATCTCTAAATAAAACTGCAATCTCCAATGAGTGTTGTGTTCTCCTATTTGAAACCTTCCAGCACAAAAAGTGCTTTCAGAAGCTGTAGATGACGCTTGAATATTCAACACATCTTGGGCCATCTTTGATAGAGTCGGAAATGTCTTTTCATTCTCCCTCCAGTATTTAAGCAAGTTTTCACGTCTATTCTCATTAGCAATTGATTCGAACGATCAACACCCTGCAAAACATAAACATCAAACTCGCTAATTTGTGAAGCACTTGAACCACTATACATTCTATTTCGAAGGCCTTGAATACTTGAAGCAGAAACCACATGTTTTTTATAAGGTTGAAGTGAAGTAGAAGAATATGGTACAAAAGCCGGTTGATTATTTGCACTTTGGTCTTGGTAATACATATACATAGTTTTGCATTGTGTTTGTATGCTAGAGATAACATCTTCTTTAGTTGGTTCTGTTGGAAGTATTTATAGGTATTCATAAATTGTTTCAATAAGGGCATTACAACCGTCTATTTTAAATAGTAGGATTTAATAGAACACCAATAAAATAAATAGTGGAAATAGGAAAAAAATATTTATGTTTAATTTAGGATTTAATAGAACACCAACAAAAATCCACCGCATGTGATCGAAATTTAGCAATATTATTTTCAGATTTCACCACATGATAAAAAACTATTTCTATTTAATTCAGGTTGAAATAATATTGTGACCTCATGTGGTATAAAATTTTCGACCAAGGTATAAACGACCGAGGTCTGTGGTAAAAAATTTGGTCGAAATTATGGCTTTTTTGACTGCTCGCGGTCGAAATTCAAGGTCGAAAAACACTATTTTTTTTAGTAGTGATAACAATCGTTATCGCGATAAGCTCTTTGTAAACTTACCCTTCAATTACAACTACTCATATATTAATGTTGGTACTCTATTGTACTTTATAAAGCAGTACGGGAAGTAAATAACTATTACAAGTGTTCGAAAGGATAAATAAATGGCCAATCTTCAAAACTACCGCAAGCTTTTTGTGTCTTGAATTTGTGTCTTGAATCTTGATAACCTGAAATCAAGAAATAACTAAATCTGGATGGTTACAACGTTGTGTGTTGAGTCGAGTGATTGCCCTTTGTCCTTAAGACAAGATTGTCCCGTATATATGCTTTTACGTTAGCGGGCAATAGTCTCCCAAGATAAAACAACACTTTAATCTCAACGCTACAAAGCCAATAGGTTGAGCCTACGAAGAAAACAAACATGAATCGACTTGCTGAAGATATGGAAAAGGAAGGAAGAGTTTCTGTTTACTCTTCTCTTTTGTCTCTGTGTATATAGTGTCTCTGTTGTGTATATCTTATGTATATGTGTGTATTTCAACACTTTTTTTCGTCACTGTTTTTGCTATTTTTTGTGACTGTTTTGTGCTGTATTTCGTGACTGTTTTGCTGTTTTTCTTGTCTGTTTTGTGTTGTATTTCACTGTTTTGTGCTGTTTTTTCTCTGTTCCGAATTGAGCCAAAATCGATTCAATATATAGCATGGAGGAGGGCAGTCCAACAGCCACAAACAAGATTGTAATGGCCATTAAGGGAGGACTGTAATGGCAGGTTTAATGCCATGAAGGAGGATGTTCATGGCCTTGAAGAAGGGCTGATTAATAGTCATGAAGAAGGGTTGTTAATGGAATAGTTAACAGCCAAGTAATGGCTGATTAATGCTCCAAAAACAGTCCAAACGGTAGGCAGAAAGTTTCTTCCTTCTGTCACTCCCAAAATCAACTTTCCAGAAACTCTAGGGACCAAACTGTAAAGATTAAGCAATTTGGGGTCCAAAAAGATAATATCAGAAAGTCTCCACAGCCCGTGGCCCGGGACGGGCCGGCGGCAGCGCGCGTGTGGACTTAGCCTTGAACCCAAGCACATCTAGGTCCTCCCTCCTTTAAACACATGGAATACCCCTTGGGGTCCCAAACCCTTTACCACATTAGAGACTTATATAGAGAGCAATTATTCATATTCCCACCGATGTGGTAGATTTGTCCCACACCATATTTCCATGCCTCAAACACCTTACTTCGTAGACCAATATCTCTTTCATTTCTCAACGAAATTTGACGATTCTTGACCCTACGGTCATCTACTCACTTAGTAGAATATGCATGTGTGAAGAGACAAAGCCTCCAACATGCGGAACACTAGTGTTTAATTCATTAAAGATGGGTGGACGCATCTCCCCGCCAAAAATAAATTTCCAACAATTAATTGATTATACTATTTTTCATTTCTCTTACTAGTAATAAATTTCATGATAAAGAAAACACTAGTGTTGTTTCACTGTCGTAAGATCACATATATAGAAATCGAAGCTCTAAGAATACTAATAATGGATCTAGAGATTTTGATCAAATATTTTAAAGAAACTCTAGGAAAGGTAGTCAGCTACCCTTTTGTTGAATGTTTGGACGGACATCTTCGCGATTTTAAATGTTATATTACCAATAAGAGGGTAGAATTTATGAAACAAGTTACAACAGTAGATTTCTTCCATCAAACTTAAAAGAATTTATTTTTTTAAATGTGTTCCTTGGGTACATACAACTAATTATGAATTTATTAATAATGTTTTAGCTTTCTTTAATTTTTATAACAGTCAAATGTTAACAAATTGACATACTTGTAGGTTCTAATTTAGATTGATACGAAATTTTCCTATACAATAAGATTAGAAAAAATGAAAGGCAAGCCCGCGACCCTTTTGAGGTTGGGTTGAATTGATTATTTTAAGGCCATTTCAAATGAAGGATCAGTATGCCCTAGTCCAATAAATTTCTTGGCCTGTGAAGCTTAGGTTGGATTGGCACGTTTTGGCAGCTGTAATGAAGATAAAGTGTTGGTATTGCATATGCTGTAAGTATCATGAAAGACTCTTTGAGAAGTTGTTTTTGACTTTTAATGAATAGAATGTTATCATCCCTTTTTTGTATTTTATTATAATCTATTTTATTACTTTTGGAAAGTGAAATAGAACATGAAATCGTAAGCTCCCACTTGACATGTATGGATTCCCACAGCCCGACTCTACCTTAGTGGATTCCGAATAACTATCAAATCAAATGAGTAAGCAATAGACTTAAAGTCTAAAGTTTCAGATATCAATAGTAGTGAATATCCATAGTCTTTTTTCCAATATTCAATTGATCGTATGGAAATACGCCTACACGGAACCTATACGAAGGAGCAAACAAGCAATAGTCTCAATTTATATGATGTAATTTGAATGTGTACATAATTTAATAAATAAATGACGACTTTTGAATCTTGTGGTTTAAAATAAGCCAAAGATATTTGTATAGTTATAGATCATCTAGTTAAGCGTAAACGGTAAAGTTTAAAGTTAAATAATTATCAAATAAAGAAATGTGTCATTCTTTTTGGGATTGACTAAAAGAGAAAGTGTCATATAAATTGGGACAGAGAAAGTAATAAATATTATTAGGATAATTTAATTACGGACTTTAGACATGGTTAGCAATACTACGTAATATTTTCTTTGTATTTGTTATGTTAGAATCTGTATTAAAATGTTTTTAAATAAAATGATTAACGACTAGCCTAGCTCAGTCTCTGATAAGGCTGGCCAACGGGGCGGGTCGGCCCGGTTCCGCCCCGACCCCGCCCCGATATAAAAAATATATATAATCGGTAATGGGCTCGAACCGGGACGGGACCTAAGCTCGTCCTGCCCGAGCCCCCGCCAGTCCCGACCCGCCCCGGTCCTGTCCCGGTCCCGCCCGATCCCTCCCCTTTGGCCTACCTCCTTAATATTTATTTTTAAGTCATATATTTACACTTTAACCCAATTTTCAACTATAAATACATCATTTTATCTTCATTTTTCTCACAAATCTTCCTACAATCTCTCAACAATCTATCTCTCTACAAACAAGTTTACAATGCCTACTAAATATTTTATTTTATTTGTTTATTTATATCAAAATTCAAAAATTGGGAGTGAAGTTGACAACTAGCTTGAGGATCATCCATCGAGCAAAGTTTCAATTTTTAACCTCGATTACACGTCGACGTTACGTACCTTCGTTCCTTCTTTAAATTATTATTGTTACTTACGAGGACTCGACTTTACGTAACGACATGAGTACTTGTTAAAAATGTAATTCAATTGGAGAAAAACGTATGGAGATAAAGTAGTTGTAAATTGGTGCAACTTTAAATGGTCATAACTAAGCGCTCGGATGTCCATTTTACCCCCCCCCCCGTTTTTTGATTTTCTGTATTTTTTTGAGACGTAGCCGGGAAAAACGCCGTAAGGTTTAGCGTCACCAATTTTTACGAAAACATCCGTTTTCCCGATCAATTTCAATTTTTTCCCAAATCGATTTCTAATTTTCCTTTTTCTTTAGTCAACATCTGACGCTATACAATAGATTCCAACGTCGAATTTTTGTGGTAGTGTATGTGTGAATGTCAATTTCAGTGTTGGAAATTCCATTTATTATTATTAAAAAAAAAAAAACGGTCCCAACCCGACCCCGCCCCGCCCCGCCCCGCCAATACCGGTCCCCCTTTTTGGCGGGACGACGGCCTAACCCGCCATAGCCCCGAACCCCCCCCCCCCCCGTCCCGTCGGGTCCCGTCTCTGCCCCGAACCCCGCCCGTTGGCCACCCATAGTCTCTGACCCTCTTTGGGATGGATTGACTTGACCAACCCCGCTCGACCTAACCTGTCAAACTCAAAGGTAACTTGGGCTGGATTGACTTGACCAACCCCGCTCGACCTTACCTGTCAAACTTCAAGGCTCGAGCAGATAAGGCCAGGCCGGGCCACATTAATAACTCTATGTAAGATATGTACAATGATATATCTCACATCAATGTTTATGTTAAGGTTACATAACTTTATTTACTTTTACCACATAAATCCTCAAGTAAATATTTATTCTTATTCAGTGTTTACACCAAATTATACTAATTTATCATAGTTAAATCATAAATTAAGATAAAAGTATATATTAATTAATTATAATTTATCAGTGCAACTATTAGCCTGTTTGACCAAGCTTATTTTTTTTAAAAGTATTTATTTTTCTCAAAAAGTGCTTATTTTAAAAAATTGTGGTGTTTGGCTAAATTTTTGGGAGAAAATAAATGCTTTTGAGGAATAGCAGATGCAAATTTTCAAAAGCTAAAAAAATAGCTTTTACCCAGAAGTACTTTTTTGAAAAGTACCTTTAAGAAAAAAACACTTAGAAACACATTTTAAACGTTTGGTCAAATACTAATTACTGATAAAAGTGTTTTTTTAAATCAATTGACCAAACACAAATCTTTTCCCGTTAAAAATACTTTTTAAAAAAATTACTTATAAAAAAAATATTTATCACTTAACGAAACAGGCTATAAATATTTATGTTATTGTTTTGCAAAATACACATCTCTATAAAGTCAAGATTTATTCACTTTATTCCATTTATTCACTTTATTCCAAAAATATCTTCAATCCTCATTAATAATTGTAGTAGTAGTAGTAGTTTATCATGACAACGGGTCCACCTAATTTCCACCAATGACAGTACGTCTCTTTCGTCTCAACTGCTCCGCCCTTTACAAAACCCTTTCACTTGTCTCTTTGCTCCATTGAAAGCAAGCCATGAATCTCCGCATTGTAGATAACGAAGAGCAAGACGATCGCTACGACCTCTTCGACGTTCACTTCTACACCGACACTATCAAAACAACAGTCACTTCCGATCCCGACATCGTCACTCAATGGATCTCCGAAACCCTATCCTACTCCGCTGCCGCCGCCGCCGCCGGAAGCCGTCTCATCGCCGGTATTGACGTCGAGTGGCGGCCAAACTTCATCCGCAACCAGCAAAACCCGGTCGCACTTCTCCAGATCTGCGCTGACCGCCGCTGCCTAATCATACAACTCCTCTACTGCCGATCTATCCCAGATTCTCTAATCGATTTCCTCGGGAACCGTGACTACGCGTTTGTTGGAGTTGGAGTTGAGAGCGATGTAGAGAAATTGCTTGAAGATTATGAGCTTAGTGTGAGGAATGTGGTGGATTTGAGAGGGAAAGCTGCTGATGTGTATGAGATGAGGAATTTGAGGAATGCTGGGTTGAAAGAACTGTGTAATGTTGTGCTTGGAAGAGAGATTGTGAAGCCTAGAAGTATTACTATGGGTAGATGGGATTGTGAATGGTTGAGTTTGGGTCAAATTCAGTATGCTTGTCTTGATGCTTTTGTTTCTTTTGAGATTGCAAGGCACTTGAATGTGTGAATGTTATTGCTTCTGGTTAGTCAACTTTTTTTTTCAATGAAGATATTTGTGTGGTATTACTAGAAAAAAGACGAACAAAACAAAGTAAATTAATGAGTTTTTGTTCCTATATTCAATAGTATTATCTCTTGTTCATATTTTTTTTTAAAGATTATTCTGCACCTATTGACAGAGATATTTGGTAGTCTAATTCGAAGAGTATTTACCCTTGATATTTACATCACTTAAAAATTAAAGTGTATACAACCACAACGTCTTAACCAATATAGTCCCAGGAGCGGATCTATAGTAGTTGGTGTGAGTTTCGGGAATTCAATAATTTTTTCTCGGATCTTGTAATTATATTAAAAAAATTATTCACTGGTTAACAATTTATGGGAACCCAGCATGATGGATGAGAAAGCGCCGACCTACGCTACGCGAGATTAAATCCCCCAGGACCTTTTCTTTCTTAAACTCGTTTTTGTATTCTAAAATACCTTTGCTGAATCTGTATTAATAGTCACACAAAAGTGAGACTATATATCACTTAATTAATGATGAAATGATAAATGTTTGTATGAAAGACACTTGATTTGTTGCAAGTATAGATCGTGGGCAAATATTTACCTTTGTCTAAGCTAGATTTAATCTCAAATACATTTATAGCTTGTTTCGTCAAGTCTCTTGCCTATTTTTTAGAGTATTTCTTTGACAGCAAGAATAATATTTTATGCATCTTGTTCAGTTGGACGTATTTAATCTTTCTTTCTTCAACTACTCACATAGAATAAAGTGTAGTTTGTTTGTCCGTGATCTAAAATAACCTGTTGTATCACATTAAGATAAACAAGATTGCTTAAATGTAGATTAGTTAGACAAGTAAATTTCGGATACACCATCGTAGTATTGATGGTTGGGTTGGAAATACTTTCATAACATTATTGTATCAACAGATATATATGTACAAATCGTGCTACACCAATGGAAGTAACAGAAAATATAGGAATTGAATTAAGGTCATCTGCGTTTTCCCCTTTCTGTATTCATTTCTCAGTAAAGCTAACACTTATATCAGTTAAAAACTATTCAAAATCCTGCAATATGTGCAGGAACTTTTCGAATACCAGCCACTCTGTCGAATACTTTATCCCACCCGCTCAACCACTCAGCATGAGCATCGCAGAGCTCGAGCGAGTTATTAGCCCAATCCGTCCAACTCCATCCTTTATCTAGTCTACTCATGGCAAGCTCAACGCACGAGCCGGTGCATGCGGGTGTGCACGGCCGACACTTGGCCCCGCTTAAGGGGCCTCGGCTAGAAAGGGCTGCAACCGGAACACCATAATGGGAGGGTGGAAATTCATACTGACGATCTGTTACGACACAAAAGGGTAGGCGCATAGTCAGGTAGGGAACTTGTTGAGTGGTAAGTTGGGCTTTGAACGCGCTTTCTGAGTTGAGCAGACGATGCCCTGCTGAATCTAGCTGGGGAATCATGGAGAGCCTTGAAAGAGCGACAACTGATGTGTTATAGTCTCCAATGCCGAAGCGATCATTTAGGCCACCATAGGAGGAACCTGGAGGGACTAAGTAGTGACCCGGAATGAAGTTTTCAGGGGCTAGTGGTGCTGACCAGTAGCCATCAACTCGGGTCCGGACTATCCAGTCATAAGTGAAATTTTTCTGCTTTTGGTAGTCTTGGATCATCGTCAAACAACCCTCTACCAGGTTGAAATATTGCAGCAGTCCCTGCAATTCATAACAGTTTGGCTTTATTTTCACAGGTCAAAGAGAGGCAAAATGGGAAAGGAAGAGCTAGCTTATTATCATGAAAAAGTTTTTCCGTACTGATTGTTTGCATCAAACCAAATTGACAAGATTGTGTCGCGTATGTTAAATTGATTGGGTTAAAGTAAACAATGAGAACGAGCAAGTAGGATTACTCCATCAAGACTTGGATAAAAAAAAAATACCTAAAATTTTGTCAGCTTAAATTTGAATAATTATCTCCAACGTTCACTTATTTCATTGATCTGTAGGTAAAACCCTTGTTGCAATATCATAGATTTACATTAAACTAATCCTTAGAAGGATCTTCCAACAAAAAAAGAAGAAGAAAAGATCGAGTCTTTTCAAAGTGAAAGCATTTTTAGACTAGTTCCACTAAAATATAGAGAAAATTGACTTTCCAGAGCATGGGTGGATTTACGATGCTAGTTACATATTCACATGAACCTAATAGATTTTGATTATAAATTTAGTTATTATAGAATTATTTTGAAATTATATGAATTCATAAATTTCAAATTTGATGTGCATGAGACTTATTCTTCCTTAACAAGGGGTCTTGAATCCCAGACGGATTCGAGACTTGAGTATGAAAAATGTTTGATTGGGAGCGCTTCTCTAGATAAGCCCTAGCAACACAAATTCAAATTATTCGGGCTTCAATAGAATATCGGACACCGAATGAAAAAAAAACCTAAATAATTGTCGAGTACTAACTAACATGAGAACCGCCATCTAAAACCACCAACTTCCATTATAAAGCTTTCTAGAAATTGCGTCGGATGCAACGAATACAACAACACTACTCTGTTTGTTATCATTCTATCCAACAAACTACATTCGCTAATAGAAACAAATTACTCGATTGAAATTTTTGTTCATCAAAGCTGAATTAAAATTAGTATTTTTTTTCAAACCATTACGGTCGTTTGATTCAAGGACTAAATTATCTGAAATTATTATCCTGAAATTATAATTCTCGGACTAACTTATGTTAACTGGAAGGTGGGGTAAAATAATCTCAAGTGAGATATCACAGGATTAAGCTTGAGATATAAATTAATCACATGATAAATTATCTTGTCAACCAAACACAGTATAAAAATAATCTTAAACTTAATCTAGAGATATCTCAACTTATCACGCGTACCAAACAGCCCCTTTAAAAGTAAAAAAATCAGACGGTGAGTTTGAAGCAGTGAGAACTCGTACCTCTGACTCAGTTTCCGGTATAGGCTGTGGCCGGAAAATTCTAACGCCGGCGATTCTCGGAGCAGCTTTTAACAATGATAACTTATAAGCTTTAGAATCCAATGGACTATGTAGAAAAATATCTGAATTCGGATAAACTTTAAGAATTTTCTGGATAATTGAAGGCCCAGTAAGTTCAAACCTACGGGCCCAGTTTCCGGTATAGGCTGTGTCCCTAACGACATGAAGTATGTTATGGTATATTTGTGCTCATGCATGACTAGTGTATAGTGACTCTTGCTCTAGTTTAGGCCAAAGATTAGTGGTGTTTGTGGTTCCCATTTGATTTGAAGAAAAAACCTTTTTCTGTCTCCCTATGGGTGAAATGTATTAGTTTGAGCTTTAAAGATTAGCAATACTCTAATGTTGGTTTGATACTGTCTTGAATAGCTGCTAACATTGATCAGCCTCAGCTTCTTTTGCATGATTAGTTTAGCCTGGAACTAGTGAGAGATCTTACTTTTCAATTAGTGTGCGACTAAGTTAATACGAATATTGTTTGCAACTATCAACATACATTAGCTTCAGTTATTGCTGGTTTAAGTTATATCAACAAGATTAGCTACTGTTTTAGGTTTCAACAACCATTTAGATATGCTAGAGTGTCTTGCAACCTTGATATGCAGTTGCTTAGTTCAAGCTTGTTGAGTATAATCCTGTAGTTGATCCTTGCTTCACTGTTTGGGTAGCTACTATCTTGAACCATATTATATTGATCTTGTAATGTATTAAATTGCCAGTGGCTTCATTTAGAATGCTTTGGGTTATGTATTTTTATCTGTGTTATTGTCTGAAATTAGTTGCTCTCTTATTTTTATCTACTGTCTATGCATATATTGTCATGTAGGTCAAGTATTGGGCATTTATGTGAACTTCTGAACCATCTGCTATGTTATATATACTAATCCTATCTCTTTCAATTTCTATGCATGAGCCTAGTGAGTTCACATTTGAAGATTGTTTCTTGTTTAATATAACCACTTTGCCTTTACTATTCCAGTTCTGAATGTAAATGTAAAACCCAACACTCCCCCTTTAGATAAGATAACTTAAGCGAAGTATTTTATTGTCTATTTGTTAGTACCCTGGCAATGTCCTTGATTTTGGATACTCATTCTTCACCCTCTTTTCTTTTGCATGACCTGGGGAGTTTCAAATCTCCTTAAATTACTATCTTGAGCTGCTGCTTGATGAAAATGGTCATGGCCTCGTTTGTTGCTGGTTCTGAGCTGCTGCTATGCTCATTGATTGAGCTACAATCCTGCTTAACATGATGTCCTATGTTATTGCCTTGCCTTTACTGCCTTCTATGGATTGCTTGTTGCACATGACTGAGGGGCTGGTGCTACATTGGTTTGCAACTACTATATTCTTCCTTGCCAAAACAGTGGCTGCATTTGAGGAACTGATGCTGCATTTGATTAGTTTGTGGCCGTGGCAAATATTGCCGCACTTCAAGGGCATTTCGTTGCTGCCTTTACTACTCTTGAGCATTATTTATTGAATAGATTGCTACACTTGATCGATTCTGACGATTTGAATATGATACTACACTCGGGCCGATGAGAATAATTTCGAGGCCATGCCCCTTCCGGAAAGGTTGTTCCTCTGTTTGCTTCCTTCGAAAAAAGAGCGATGATGAGACTTATAATAAAATCACATGCGTTGGTAAGGCAACTAGATTGACTGACGAGTCACTAGTTCGCAACCACGACATAAATGAAATTTCTTTTGCTTAAAATATGTTTGAGCCTTCCGTAATCAAAACTTCTATTATTTTATACGGAATCGAAGGTTTTACTCGCATTTATTTATTTCTAACTGTATTTTCTTTTACACCTTCTGAGGAATATCTAAACAATATGGGATAGCAAAGTGGGGTTCTACAGAGACGAAAGAGAACAAGATTGTCGGACTTGTGATCAAAGCTCAAGAGATGACACTATCATCGCCTTAGCCATTACCGTTTCAACTCCTTTTAATTCCGCCTTCCTTTTATTTTATATTATAATTTAATTACTCTGCTTGTGTGATGGTTTGAATATTTCGAAGAATTAGGCCTAGAACTGATAAAACTAGAAAGGGTAGTTTAAAATTGGAAACCCGCCGCTAGTTTATTTGTTTTAGGCTCGGGTAGTTTAAAAATTGAAAACCCGCCTATAGCTTATTTATTTTAGGCTCGTCATGCATGTTTAAAACTTTCAAAACAAATTGGTCATCTTTTTCTTGCATTATTAATCATGCAAATAAAGTTTAGTTTTTTTCATCCGATTTGCAATTCAAAATGACTTCCATATAAATCACTTATTTGCATTATAAATAATTTCTTTTCTCCTTACTATTAATTGCCAAAATGTGTATTTTATAAATAATGCCATACAAATGCATGCTTTCATCCAAAAATTACATGCATTTTTCCTTGGCATCTTTTAACTAACTACTTGCAACATCCTTTTTAACTTCATATTTTTAAACATGCATTTTTCCTTAGCATAATAATTAACCTAAGTTTGATTGGATAACCGTAAGTTAGCGGATCTTAAAGGATGCCTAACTCCTTCCTTTAGGATAATAAAGAACTCTTACTCAGAATCTCATAGTTTAGCAAACCATTAATCAGAGTTCATTTTGTAGCATTTATGTTAACATTTAAGTGCTCCAATTCACCGTAGAATAATTAGGTGGTGACTTCTTAACCCTTAATTAATTCAGGAAGCGCCTAATACGTCGCGACCGTGTCGGATCCCCCTTCCTCGCAGAATGGGGCGGTCAAAAGCGGGTGCGACACCGATTTAGAATCTTTTTCCTCCTTCGGCTGTCACTTGATTGGGCTAAACACTTTTGAGTGTTAACTATTGCCTCCCTACATTAACTTGAGTGCGGCTGTCGAGTTGATGTATTCCAAAAATGGCTGTCGTTTTGTGTGGCAGTCGTATGTGTCATTTTAATCACTTTTGCCTTAAATGCATGCAATGATGGTCTTTAAAAATATTCTTTTTCCTTCCACAGAGACGTCTCGGCTTCCACAATTAGTTTTTGACAAATTTTTAGCCGCACATTTTGGCGATAAGACTCCCAACTGTCTCAATCATATCTCCAAGAAAAATGAAATATTTAGGAGAGACATCCCCTACCAAAAAGGGTTTCTCATTCAATCTTCTTGGTTGTTCCCAAATTTCTTGCCTTCTTCAGAAAACCCTATTTCTTCATCAGAAAAAGAAAAACCATGTCTTCATCTTCTTCTCTTTCTCTAGGATCGGATAACACCGGTTTGTCTGCTGGTGATCTAATCCCCACTTTTGCCTTCATAGATGGGCAACTGGTTCTTGCCCCTTTTGGTACATCTGAACAATGTGACCTCCTTCTTTCTCAGCATCTAAGCCCGATGAACTATGACCTTCTGATTACATGTGACTGGTTCACCGGCGACCGTTGTCCGGCTAGTCTGCGCACCTGGCCGACCAAGATTGTCAACTATTCTGCCTGGTTGGATCGAGTAAAATCGGCCAAAGAGGCCGAATGGAAGCGCATTGGTCTCTACGACGCCATTGTGCTGTCGGAGTTTGACTCCCCTTGCAACATCAATATTGTATATGCCTTTCTTGGTTACTGGTCGACCGCTGCAAATGCCTTTGTTTTCCCTTGGGGAATGATAACCCCCACACTGCTTGATGTGACGGCGATACTTGGCCTTCCGATTCCGGGAGCCGAAGCGCCTGTCCTAAGCGATATAGATGTTGCCGATTTAGGCGTCAAAGTCTCAAAGACTTCTTCAGGCTACGGTCAGTTTATAACCAACAACCGCTGAATATCGTCTCTTCCAGTCGATGATGTCGAGCATCATACTTTTTTGCTTTTTTGGTTTAGCTGATACTTTGTCTGTGCGGGCTCTTGTGCAATTGTAAAAGAGCTGGAAATTTATGCGGCGTTAGCCGTTTCGGGGAGGGATGTCAGCTGGGCATCTCTCTTCTTGACGTATCTTTACATGGCTCTAGGTGATGCCCAGGCGAGGTTAAGGGATTCCAGAAACCTAGATACCTTGGCCGGTCATGTGGTTCCTTCAGTTGTGGATCACCCTCTATTTTTCTGAGTTTATCCCTTAATAGATTTGATGACCGTCGCTTTCCGTTAAACCCACCAGAAAGGAAGAAGGTTAAAAAATCTAGTCCTTTTTCTTGTATTTTCTACGCGTGGGTGTCTCATTCATCACTCCTTCCTAATTATGTCTATATGTTTCTATTTGTAAGGCAATTTGGTTAACCATTGTTATACAGTGCTTCATACTTGTTTAACTTCTGTAATGTACAGATTGAACCTTTCCCTTTTTGATCAGGCATATAATGTAATTCTTGTATTCCAGTAATTTCCAAAATTACTGAGTATTGCAAACCTGCATGTTGGCATCTATATTTTCACTTGTGCTGGGTCTGCATTTCATTCTCTTCATGTGGGGTTCGAGCCTTGGGTGTGAAATTGTCTTTGTTAAAGAGCAATGTGAGACTTCCGGGCGCTAATCTGGATTTAGTCGGGCCCCACTACAGATATCATATACCCGGTGGGAAACTAAAAAAATAAATACCATTCTCTTTATGTGATATCTCACCTCTTCAAAATGTCATCTTTCTAGAGCCCCAATGTGGGACTTTCCATTGTGAATCCGGATTTAGTCGGGCCTCAATATGTAGGTACCAAACATCGGCCGGGAAACCAAAAAGAAAAATCATTCTCTTTATGTGATATCTCACCTCTTCAAAATGGCATTCTTTCTGGAGTTTGCTCAAGCAATTAAAGGCCAACCTGGTCAACTAATCGGGCCGGGTTGGCTTTCTGAACCTCACTGATCTGGAAAATTCGTGAACGAAGACGCTTCTCTGTCATTGATTTGCTTTTGTATAGTGCAAATGTAGTCAACCTTTCGTGTTGCGCGTATATACATCATCATTTTTGTGCTAAAAGGCATAAGTGATCGATATCTATATAGACTTTATCACTTAATCATGGTTAAGTAATAAATACTCTAGTATGTATTATCTCCTCAATTTGTCGCTTAGTAAATTACCATGGTTTGGTGTATGAATCGAATTCAAATTAATTTTTTCGCTTCCTATAAGGTACTTACATTCTCCTTAGATGCAATTAACTCTACCCACCGAGGTAATTTGTCACCTTACTCATATCTTGGCATTGTTAGTTTCTTTGATTCATCAGTACTTGCCAACGGGTAAAATCCAAATGAAATTACGTTGTACAGAGATGTGTACAAGACTAAGCATTGTTCTTTCTATGTAATTCCCATATCTTATACGTCTGATATTTTTTTTCTGAACTAAAAAGTGCATTTAAATTATTCAATATGTAACGCTAGAAAATAAACATTAGCAGCAAGCCATCAACATCCCATGAACTCGCCTATTACACATGGATGGCGTCAGTTTTTGGTTAAAACCAGCAAATTTCTAAACCAAAGTGGCTCAAATGTTGTCTTCGACCAAGACATAAAATAGGTGAATTCCCTCTTTCATTAGAATCCAAAAGGACATCTAAAACATGTCAAACATACAAACTAAACGCAAATACCACAATGCTGAAAGAATGAAATAAATGACCAGTAGCAAAAGATTACAAATAAATTTCTGATAAAATGTAAAATAGCTCTACTGAGAATCAATCTTGATCAATGAGATGACACCTTGTCATTGTGATGACGTTGGAGGGGACTTACGATTGTGTCCGTACCAACTTGTACGCATCTTAACCATGCCAATGGTACCTACTATTTTCTACCAGCAACTCTGCCCGCTATAACTTAGGCAGATGAGAAAAAATCACCTAGTTGGAGGGGACTCATCGTCTGGAGGCATAGATGACCCAAAATCCATATTTGGATACACACCAGGAGGTTGTTCTCGAGGTTGTATAGAGAACAACTGACTTGAATCACCTACCACGTCTGCCCACCCGTAATGAGGCTCAGCCCTTAAATCACAAGTAAGACAATTTACTTCGATGTATACCGGAATATAAAGGAAAACATGCAAACAATTTCACAATTTTCACTCAACACGGAAGTTTTAGTGTGTGTAGATGACTCTCACTTACTCGTAATACGTTTTTTCATCCATAACCATGTCCCAACTTTCACCTGTAGTGCTCTTGCCATATTTGTGCACCTTGCTGATTCAGAAAAAAGGGCATAACTTGAGACTTTTCTATGTTGTCATTTGGGTTTTAAAGAGGAAAAATCGAGGAAATCAACATGCAACTTGCAAGATGTCATCTAACACAATGAAAAATCAAATTTATAGTCATGAAATACCCATTTCCAAAGTGTTCCTCTCCCCACGTCCTTGACCACCCTGGATAATTACAAGGAAAAAAGTTGGGTTAAATATCACATCAAAGTTTAGAGAAAAGACTGTTAATTTGCCCCTAAATTTGTATGCATCATTTTAAAAACTATAAGTTCAGGAAATCCTTGACATCAGACATTACGAACATAGCAATTGATATAGTTTTTGGTGGATTTCCTTCTAGCTTGTATAATTAAATATTATAGGAAATTAAATTGTGAAAGACATACCTTAAAAGGTTAGTATGCACAAAATAAATTAGTATGTAACTGTAATAAGCTGATGTGTGTTGATTTTGGCTTAAATTGCCAATATATATATACAGTCTTACCTCCATAAGTAATTTGATTAGGCTTTTCAATCATTTTTTTACATGCACTTGAGTTGCAGTATAAATTATCGTAAAATAGCTGACTATCACATCTTTTTGTCTTATGCCATGGTAGATTCCTTTTTGCAGCTGAAGTTTTATTTTAACAAAAGCTTCTAGTTATTGGGTTCTTGTTTCAACACCCCAGTCCATTCTAATAAGTAAAAGGTAAATGTCTAACATCCTAGTCCTTTAGGTAGGCAAAAATGTGTAAACCAAGTTGACAACCACGGAAAAACAAGATAAGACCTACTTTCGCTGTTGGGTGATGCATGCCAAGTCTCCCCTTGCCGTGAACCAATGCCACCAAAAAATTTCTCCTCCCATTTATCTCCCCATTTTGTTCCCAGTTCACTTTCTGCCCATTTGTCCGTCCTGAGAAAAGGATTAATGAAATTCTATAAGCAACAAAAACCACCTTTCCACTGCCTCAGAACAAAGAGCAAGCTTGAATAAAATTCTCAACTATTAACCACGAATAGGTCATACATAAGCAGTTAAGCACTCTATCATCTTATAATGCAAATCAACCTCAATTATGCTATTACTGATGGCATATATTTAGCTTTCACATTCAATTTTTTTTTGTTGATAAGGTAAGGTTTTATTGATAATCAATACCAAGAAGGTACTGCAGCAAGTACAAAAAGCTGGACCTGATGACAATACATATTCAAACATTCCAACAACTTCAGTGTACCCTGAAAGGTTAAAACGAACCCTTTCATTAAATTGTAAACTTAGGATACATGTATATTTGACAACTTGAATCAACTCCTTTTTGTCTTCGAGAATACAAGTAAAACTTTCTATGCATGATGGTTGTAAAATTTTGAGAAGTTTGTGTCTAGAAGTTGTCTCTTAAAAATGGAAGGTTACCCAACAAAGGGCATCTTTAAAGTATCTAAAAAGGTAAATATTTTAAGGAGTTAAAATACATTTTGTTTGTTAAAATTCTGGGACTTGAGTTTTTTTCCCACTAACACATATATTTTGCTTAACGGATTTTCAGCATCAAGGTATCCATGTGACATAGGATATAAAGTCATTCAAGGCAGACACAGACTTTCGACCAAATGTGCCAATAGTTTAGCTGGTCAATGTGTTTCCAATATGCCAACATGAAAAGTCAACTTACACAAATCATGGAGGATTCTGGAACCCAAAATGAGTAACATGAGAAATAAGATACCCTTTTTTATAAGGGAAAAATAAGATACCATTTAAGGACAGATCCTCTTCCATCATATTGCTCTCCCCATTTCTCCCACCATGACTGTTCATCTAGTCTACCATATTTGTGGGCCCCTTTCTCTGTCCAACCCTTTGCGTCATACTTCTCTGACCTGCATCAAAATAATGTGATCTAACAACATATTTGCAGGTTATTTCATTTTTCATCATAACATGATTATGAATCTTCCATTTTGCAAGTCTTACCAATTCTCATACCACCCAACATTCTCTGAACCTGATTTTGCTTGTTTCTGTGCGCTTCTTTCTATCCTAGCTAGATTGCTGCACTAAGAAAATGCAGCGTTATATATGTGTAATGATTATGTCAAAACATTAAATACTGTGATATTACAACACTAATGTAACCAAGAGAATTTAACAGCTTTTTTTATCACAAAAAGTTGGATATACAACCTCCACTCGTCTTGGTGAAGAACTTCCTGCCATGTTTCCAACCATGAATCTCCTTCAGCATTTCTCCCAGATTTTTCTACTCCTACAGTTATTAAACAAACGAAAACGTGAATAAATCATGAATCTCAGAAGTAAAAGTGACAATTGCTTGACTAAAAATAATACTCAAATCAATGCTAATATGGTTACAACACAAGAAATGTAGGCCATGGAAGGGAACTGATATGAAAACAAAATTTTAGCATTACCTAGTTCTTTGTAACCAGTCCAGTCACTTTTTTCCCACCACTGTCAAGGAGATCAAGAAATCCAATTAAATGCATCCACCTGGGATGATACTTGATAAGGTTATAAAAATATGCCAACAAATTACAATTGCAAATCAGCATTGATCAAGAACCTCCCAGTACATGCTTATCTTGTTGCATATTTGATAACCCAAGCTTACATTCAAGTCTTGATTCAAACAATGTTTCTAAAGAGTATGCATTATAAGCAAAGGGATTGATCAATCAGGATGAATAAATCCTCATAGTTAACCAACAGAATATCACTTGTCAAGAAACATAGCATAGGCTTACAAACTTGTAACTATGGCAAACTAGAAAAGCAAAAAAGAATATCCCTAGATGCGAACCACTAACTTTTTTCAAACTAACTGTTAATTCCTTAAAGAGCGAAAACCAGCAGAAAGCTCAGCTTGATAGGAAGCTCAATAATATGCTAGCATCCGCAGGCTCTACCAAAAAAATGTACCACCTTAAAATGCGGGACAGAAAAGTAATGTTCTGACCCATAAAATAAAACAGATCCTCTTATTCAAAAGCTTAATCTGCAGATTCCAGGCAATCCACAAACCTAACCAGCACTAAAAAATAATTTTTTCTAATAGTTAACGAGAAAACATCCCGCAGCTCTTGACCAGCAACACTTAGAATTATGTTTCTTCTGGCATCAACATGATATTTTACATTGTTGACCAAATTTACAAATTATTTTGAACCAAAGTGTAGGAATCTAGTGCAGTGAGGATACAACTATCAACAATTAAATAGTACATATAATTTTCGTGATATCCTTATCAGGGAAAGAAAAGGAAAATAATTTTCCTTATATCAGGGCTTCACAAGTATTATGAACATAAAACATGGGATTAGGATTGTGACTCTAAATGAAACTCAACTGCTAAAGTTCAATTGTTCAAACCTTTTGGTCTCTGATCTGTACAAATATCTAGTTTTGCAACAAAGCAATTTGTCATAGTCATTGAGGCACTAAAATTATAAATTAAAAGAAAAAAGGATCTTTGACAATACACTTGAGAATTTGGATCAGTTAAATACTGATTCAACTCAAAAAGTGGTATATGTAAGTTACTTGGCAAAAGAATTCCATATAACATGTTGGTTTACTATGTTCTTTAATACAATCTTTTGATTTGACATCCATAGCAACACATGTGTACCATTTCTTTCCATTCTGAGGTGCCGTCATGGCTCTGTCCACCCATCTTTGTCCATCGGCATCGGTATCCATTTTCACCAATGTCTTCTCCACTCTTTCGATACCAAGTACTACCATCTTCGTTAGTCCCTGATTCATTGACATTCTCGTTTGACATATCGATGCCCCACTCTTTCTCGTTAGCAATACCAGTGTCTAGAAAGAAAGCAGAAGCAGAAAATTTATCATCAAGTACCACTAAGGTCCTTAAGATATTAGAGGAGATCGACTAAATCTAGAATGAACAAAGAGTCTTATATAGCCAAGGAGGCTGAAATCATTAGTACCTCGTTTTGGTGGAGAGTCATGGGACTGAGGGCCTGAAGTTCTTGGGGCGCAGCGTGGGAAGAACTGTTCTTGCTTTGAAACAAATTGAGATCTACAAAATAAAAAATTGTTACAACCAAGCAAGCAAAAAACATCCCCTTGCAATCAATCATAGCAAAGGAGGCAAAGGGAAAAGTTGAGTCCAAAAATGCAAAGACTCTTGTAAGTTTTCATATCAAGGCTACCAAGCATACAATAATAGGTTGGTTATTGGCCTTCAAGACAAGTCTGGACCTTTACTCCATTCTCGGACATTGCTAAGTGTGACCATTTCAGTAGTTTAAACCTAATAGTGATACCAAGAAACACAAATATATTCTTTTATAGGCAACATTAAAGTAATATTAGTGTTAGGACACTTATCTTTTCTGTTTATACTGCGAGAATCACAGATAGAAAATTGCTCTCATAAGATAAATATACTGTACAAAATATGAATCATGCAGACACTTCACAGATTATGAATGTCAATATTGATAACAGGTCTATCGTTCACAGTGAATCAACACAAGGCTTCAATGAAGTTAGAGGTGTTCACAATGGTGTTGGAAACATTGAAAAGATATGGAAAATGAATAAATAACTCCCAGACACTTGTTATTGAGGTTTTGACAAAACATATAACAAGGAGCTTCAACAGAGGATGTGAATCATCTTTTGTCCATCACAAAAATTCAGGGAATGACATGCTATATAAGTTCTGAAAATAATCGTGCGTAAGACAGTCAAAGAGAGCTAGAAGTTTAGGGGGAACATGAAAAGAAATGTTTGTAAAGCTACAGTGTGGTGCATTTGGAAAGAAAAAAAAATAGAGATCTTTAGTGAAAGATAACACCCTTTCCCAACTTTCTTTCTCTATTTCTTTTTAAATAAATAACATTCTTCAACTTTGAATGACAGAGAGATTTTGTATGTATCTGAAGCACATATGATTCTATGGATTTCTCGGGAAGGTATGTAGCAACTTAGGTCGTAATACCTACAGTATACCCATTTTCTACGATAAAGTTTCTTACTTTCTTATATATAAAAGAACATCTACAAGGTAAAACTACCGCCCCCAATCATTGATTATCATCTACTCCTATAATGTAAAGTGGGTGCCTTCAATTTTATGTGGTGAGTTGACATAAACTGGGGAGGGCATCATGAAAACTACTACCATAAGATAATCGCTTTTCTCCCTAAAGACTAATTCACCAAGAAAGTTTTATTTTAAGGTTTTGTGAAACCATCTCAACTTTATGCATTACTTTGTCCTGTTTTACCGTTCTAGTACGGTTTTCAAGGACTGGAAATTGCAATGACTCAGCTCAAGCTGAAAAGATTAACAAAACTTAACCTTAATTCACTCACTTGTCTGTTCTATTTCAAGATATTCACTCACTAATCTGTTTTAGATTCAAGTAAAAACTAACCTTTATAAGATACAATGGATAAATCCTTCTTTTACCTTCAAATTATCTCGATTTTCACGGGAATTTTGAAACAATTGATATCTTAGTAGTTCCAAATTGATGCAAAAGCAACAACAACATAGTCAGTGTAATCCCACAAGTCGGGTATGGGAGGGTAGGGTGTATGCAGACCTTACCCCTATTTTTGCAGGGTAGAGAGGATGGACCGTCGGCTCAAAAGAAAACCGGCGCAAAAGTGTAGGAAAGAAAAAGAGACAACAAAAAGGCAAAAATGTACAAAACAAGTGCAGCAACATATATAATACACATTAGCTAAAAAGAAACAACAACAACAACATAATCTCACAAGTTGGGTCTGGGGAGGCTAGAGTGTAGCAGACCTTACCCCTACCTCGGGAGGTAGAGGCTGTATCTGATCCTCGGTGTAAGAGAAAAACATTTCAAAGCAGGTCCGAAGAAGAAATAGCAGATATTCATGGCAAAATACTATAGAAAACAAGTCAAACATTCAAAAAAATTGAAGTACAAGAAACAACATATAGTAATGGAAATTGAAGTGCAAGAAACTACCAAAGTAATCCTACGACTACCGGTGCAGAATGATAAGCAAAGTCAAACGCTCTACTACCTACTAACCTTATACCCTAATATGCATCCTCCGCAACCTCCTATCTAAAAAGAAACTACACGATACCTAAATCAAACTACTAAAAGCAAAAGAGTAAAACTCACTTTGGAGATGCAAAGGGCATAGTAGAAGAAGCCTGTACTTTAACACAATAACTATGACTAATCTTCTTGGTATCAAATTTCCAATTCTCACATTTCTCGATACATTTTCCTGACCCGATAAAACCCAAAGAGCAACACTTTACACCCCAATAACCTCCAATACCAAACACACTCCTTTTCTTCCTCCCCAATTCCACAAATCCCATTCCAATTCCAACATTTACACTTTTGAGCTTACCACTACTCAATGGCGCCGCCATTGCGATTTTTATTACGAAAGTGCCATTGAAATTGAGTTTGGGGAGTGAAGTATTTGAAGTTCAAAGTGGACGAAAAGTGTTCAATTGAAATTGGGAAGTGGGAAAAACGACATTAGTGGAGAGATTCGGGTAGAATCTTACACTGCAGAGGACTAAAATAATATGATCTGAAAATGGGGGGATGGTGAGCCTGTAAAATCACCTTATGGATTTGCTGCAAAACGGAATATTAGTACAACACATTAGGCTAAGAGTGGGTCCATAGGTTATGGATTTGTATCCATTTTGCTACACAAGATATGCCACGTGTACTTAGTGAATCAGCTTGGGACCCTCAGATCGAAGTGCAAATCTTTTAATCTCAATTGAACGTCGGATGAAAATCGTTTGCGCTCCTAAACTTTACTTATAAATAAAATTCATTATCCAACTGTAAAATAATAAATTCTATTTTAATTTTTTCTTCATCTCAATTTATATGACACAATTTAACTGGATAAGAAATTTTAAAAATAAAAAGAAATTGAAATTAGTGATGTAAAATAATTCTTAGACAATTTAGGGATTGTTTGATATCTGGTTTAGAGGTGAGTTATGTTGGTATCAAATCCTCCATAAGCAATACACATTTTTAGTAGCTGGTTAGAAGATAAGTTATTCATGTATAAAATCAATACGATATTTAATTCTCAATTCAGAAACACACATAACTAATATATGTATAAGTTATAAGAGAATTTTATATATTATTTTATGCGAGATAGAATGTGAAGTAACTAATGTATGATTATATAAATAATTAAATTCTGCATAAAATAATACAAAAATTCTTTTATAACTAATTCATATAATACTAATAACGACATAACTCTAACTAGCTATCAAACGATTCCTTTGATCATTATAAATAATCTCGTTAGTAGTAAAATAAAATATAAAAAAGTGATATATACACATGACACAACAACAAAAGTGTTGTGGTGATATGGCAAAGATACATGCTGACGATGGAAACTCCTAACTCGCCACATGACTCTTGACACATTGTTCATGGTGAAAGCAAGGCCACATGATTTGTAAGTACATAGAAAATGGACAAGAATAAAATGTTTTCACTAAAAAACATCTTTTTTTTGTTGACGAAGGAACCCGCAGCCGCTACTCCCTCGAGTGCGCACAGGGTAAACCTCGAACTGACGCAATAGCCTGCAAACCACGTCTACCGATTAACCACACTTGACAAGCTATGTGTGACAGGCTCACCAAGAAAGTTTATGCAGGGAATCGAACTCGTGACCTTGCGGTCTCGCTCTCTACTGCTACACCAACTTGGCTACCCTTACGGATAAAACGAATAACTAAAAAACATCTTTGAACTACAAGAAGTGGATAATCAAATATGCATGTCGTGTATGTTTGGATAAGCTCAACATACTATATTTACAAAACACTAGGCAAGTTGAGGGGCGAACAAAATTTCAAACCCCACAAGGCTAGATTTTAGTCAAAATCATCACAGAATTAGGTGGCTACATACTCGCACAAAATCATATGGTAGGCAAATCTAAGAATTGGCCTATACTCTCAACCAACCATATCGGCCTTACCCCACAACTACGTCAACTAAAAAAACTCGCATTTGTTATTTTATAATATGCTGAATAACTTTATCAATCAAGAATTGAAACAAAGCTAAAAATATCACCTAGCATTTTTGCTCTCATTAAAATTTGAGTCTGAAACAACATGATTCTCTACTCATTCCTAGTGCTCGCATTTGATATTTATATTAAATGAAATGAATTAAACTTTAACAATTAAAAATTAAGAAGACATAATACTTAACTAAAATTAAATGATAAACAGGTATATAACAAATAATATCTAACATTTATTATTTTGATGTAAATGTCAAAACTTTTTACTACATCATGTCTTGATGTTTGAACATTTTCTTGATGGCTAAGCTCAGACCATTTCTGAAAAGCGCAGCCCCACGCATACTGCTCTCCCTTAGTTGTTGCCTTCGGATTCGGAAACTTTTCGAACTCAATTCCAGAATTTATCATTAGTGACATTGGGTTTAAAACTAATCCAGTTGGTTTCGAGTTTGGTTTGAGTTGATTTCTATTTTAGGTTTCTAAAAGACATTAGGTTGATGAATCTACGACAACTACTACATACTACCTCAATTTCAAACAAGTTGACAACATGAATCCTCACTTCTCCAAGTTCAACGCATGTCATCATCAAACCTATGAATCTAAGAAAATACAAATTCACTACGTTCTTTTTGTCAAACTTCTTGTCAAAGAACAACTAAAACAAGGTTATATTTTAACTCTCAACAATTGTTTGCCCAACAAAGTTAGCAAGTCAATTAGCAATTAACATTCTCGTCCAACAAAGTTGTCAATTAGCAATCAACATTCTCGTCCAACAAAGTTAGTAAGTCAATTAGCAATTAACATTCTCGTCTATGTATACAAAATGTTTGAATGCTATATCGGTGAAAATTTTCCTCCTGGGGAGCTCCATCTTAGTGGCTACACTTTCTAGACGAGTTCAAGCATCATGGATCCTAGGCCTCCAAGCCACCATAATTTCAAGCTCCTGCCCAAAGATAAGCTCTCCAATCCTAGGCCTCCAAGCCACCATAATTTCAAGCTCCTGCCCAAAGATAAGCTCTCCAATAACTCGTAAACAGAATACCTCAAGGAAAAGTCGATCCGCGTTACTGTGTCGTCAAGGCTTCAGCCACAGAATCAGTTAACCAAAAAGGCATTCAACATTGAACACGCTGAAGATATGTTAATGCCCGAACAACTCTTGTAAGGAAGGGTCGTATATATACAAGCAAAACCTCTTGAAAGGCAATCTTTGTTCCTTTCTCAATCTGAAAGCAACTCGTCCAACTCTCTCCTCAGATATGAAAGGGTCGTAGTCAGTACTGGTTCCATTGGACAAAGCTTCAACTTGGGATCTACTAAGTGAAACTTCGCCTGGAGGGCTATCCTCATCATCTTCATCCTCACGATCAGCCATTTCTCGCTCATAGTCTACATTTTCATCATGAACAACTCCCTCAATATCTTTCTTCATATCATCACCGTCTTTCTTGTTAGCTACATTACCTATACCAATTTTTTTGACGACCCCAACACATTTTCTTTTCAGCCTCAGAATCCTCACAAATGCACGATGATGGATTTTCATGAAACCCACCCCTCCCTGGCCTCACCTCCTTGGGCTCCCCCATGAATCCTCTTTGAAATGTACAAACTTTAGAAGCAAATTCCTCACTTGTCGTGTTATTTCTATTTAAGAACACACGATTTAGTTTCTTAGCATTTGGACGAATGGTAGGTTTATGACCAAAATATCTCCTACATCAAAAAGAGAAGATATATTTAGCCAGAATCTAAATACAATTTGCAGAACAATTGAAACGCCAGAAAGCGAAGCAGTATATCTTCGTTCTGCTAAAATTTTTGCCATGTTTCCATTGTTATTAGTGACAAATACATCACTTTCATCACAAACTATGAAGTCAAGAGCAGCCATTCTAGAAGAATATGCAGAAAATGGTTCTAACTCTTCCTTGCTGGCAATAGTGTCCTTGGAGTAAAAATTTGGAAAGAGGGCCTTTAACGGAGCCAATGTCTCTTCACCTCCATACACTTCACCAGATGCTACGTAAATATGAACGTCTTTTCCATATCAAGTGCTCGTAGCATCAAGCCAACTTCTTCAGGAGTAAGAGGGCATCTTCCTTGCCTCTTCGCTTTATCCGGGTTGCTGCTCTGCACATGTATTAAAAAAGAGTTTAAACACACTTCAGCCCTTGGACTTTTCTATCATATGGTGTGGAAATAAGGGGGAAATTGCCTCCTTTAACCTAAAAACATCCTCATAAAAGCAACTCTCTCTCTCTTGGTGTGTGTATTCACATTTCTTTCTCCGAATATATTATATATATATATATATAAGATTGAGAGAGAGAGAAAGAGAGACAGGAATCCAGTTTATTTCCCAGATTATCCACACTCTTATTCTCTTTTTGATAAATCTTTTACTTTATGACGAACAAAATTGAAAATATTAACAGAAGTGAGATAAATACAGAAAAAAATGCATAAGTGGATCAAACAACCATATCTTTAAACTACACAGTGATGATGATTCATTATGAGGAAATGACCAAAAAACTGATATTATAGGGGTCTTACATATAAAGTTTTCCACCTCCGCCGTATCTTTCACAGTTCTGTCCTCTCCTTATCCCCTCCACCGTAATAGCATCCCGAGAATGCAAGCATATCAGGTTCAAACCTGTAAACAATACACTATAAGCAAACTTTTTCTTCTCTAGAATTCCCAAACTGCAGCAAAGCATTTCCTCCCATCCAAAGTGAACATGTCAGCGGAAAAAGAGAATACATCAAGCAAATTATCATGGGAATTCTGAGCCAGTCATCTCATATGTGATAGACAAATTGTTCAAGGACCAAATTATTCCTACAAACTAATCATATGTACAGACCAAACATAACATTTCAATGCAGCCTAGGAGCATCCGTGAACAGTGATTGTTATTAGACAAACTCTTTAGCTTACTGAAGGGTAATACATACAATAAAACACACTATGAAAAACACCCAGGACGTTACATTGGTTCTGCACTTGGAGGGCATAACTAGTTGCAGCCATAAGGAAATGGAGGACGAAAGGAAAAGACAAAAAAATAAAATAAGAAACAAAAAATCACAAAATCAAGTCGGAGCTTATGACTAACCTTAGGTGAAGGGCAATATAATGCTAGCTACTCATCCTCATTCGCTGGATCAATTTCTCACCCATTTCGAGTATAGGATCAGCAAACTTCAGGGTATGATAATTGACTCTGCATCTAAGCTTCTGCAAATCTGTATCCAGCTCATTTGCAAGTCGATAGTCAAACTTGCTGATCTGTACTGCCTGTCATAAGAAGCGGACTGCTAATACAGGTCTGAGATATCAATAATGAACAACACTATTAGACAGTATACAAAAAGGAACAATCCCCAGTTCCCTGCAACCAGGAATAAGCTAGATACTTTCTGTTATTTGAAATAGAGGACTGGTTTCCACTTACTGTATAGGCAATTAAGACCCACAATAAACATATTAGAGTTAGTGAAGCCTTGGGGCCTAGTTCTCTTGAAAAACAAGTTTCAAACATTTAAGACTGATAAACTTGAGTCAATGTAGCAATAATAATCTCCCCAACCTCCAACCTAAAAGAGTTGTAACAAAATCTGGATTCTTAAAAGATGTTTTCTGATGGAAAGCTTGTCTCATGCATCCAAAGGGATTTGGTTAATAAACCAATTGTCTTAACATCCTAACCAGTTACCAGCTGTACAAAGTATTGAACTTGGACATAAAATAACATAAAGTACCTTCTTGCTACCAGCTTTAATAACATATCATTATCTTATATGACAATAATCCTTCCCTTAAGCGTTGAGCATAAATGAGGTTTTACAACTCATAACCAAGCTAATTCATGATTCTTCAAAAACTTTTAGCAATTTGCTTCCTTTTGAATCAGTGATCACTTTCCCAAAGTATCAATAACAATTTAAATTTGGCAATAAGTTTCAGGCAGTACACAAGTATCTAGTGCCCCAAGTCCTTAGTCCATTAAGTTTTAGAAGTTCAATTACATTCTACCCTCCCCATACCCCACTTTGTAGGATTTCACTGGGTCTGTTGTTGTTGTAGTTACAACAACTGCAAAGGTTGCCCAAACTTTCAGAATCTTATAGGTTTTATGGCCCAGACTCCTGCGATTGAATGTAAATACTCCAAAAAAGTAAAGAGCAATAACTCAAAGTAGAGTAAAGAATTAACAAAATTGTGCATCTCAGATATGTTTTTATTCATCCACAAATTACTGAGAAATATAAGTGTATTGACAACTTACATGTTTTTTCACAAGTACAGGCAATACACGATTTATATAGCATCTGTCACTGCACTTTCTAGGAACACGCATTCTCTGTGGCACCCATATCTGCCCTCTTCTAAGAGGAAGGTCTTTAATGATTGAAACATCTGTCGTTAGATGTTTTATGAACCAATCAACATCAAATATATCAGAGAAGTCACTGCAAGAGCAGTGTAATCCCACAAAGTGGGGTCTGGGGAGGGTAGGATGTACGCAGACCTTACCTCTACCTTTGTGGGTTACGTGCAGGATCATTAGCATTTAAATGTACATAGACAATAAAGTTCAGTGATGGGAGAAACCAATATGCAAGAAAATACTAAATCATTCTTCTGGTACTCACCTAGAATTTTTCCAGAAAGATGTCTTGTCCAACTTTGGAACAACAAGAGTAGCATTTAAAATTCGAGCAGCAACAACGGCATCAGTTATCTGCCATAAAGATGGGCCAGCCAACACTGTTAACTATTGAAGGTTCCACACTTTCACATAGTTCTTGCAGTTTAGTTTGGTTCCAGCAGAAAGCTAAAGTACACAGGTGGTAATAGAAAGGAGTGCCAACTCAAAGGGCCGTATATTAGAAAAAGCATAAATGGAATTATCAGAATCATTTTACATATAGAGGAGCCGATTACTCAATTTATAAGCATCTTGAACCGTAGACTCATCAGGCATGAATACAAGTAATTCTTCTAGAGAGTATTTGACAAACTATAGTTAGCATGAACTGGTAATTCACAAGTGTATCTTCTGCAGCCAATTTAACTTAAAGTGCAAATACCTATAGCTCACTTATCAAATCCCAAAGCATGATTTTGCAGACATTTGCTATCACTGGATATGAAATTTGAACTGGAGATTCGTAATCATTACTTCTTTGTCACATCAAATTAGGTGCATCTTAAGGTGCTAAAGAATCAATGATCAATCAACAATAATTCAGTCCCCAATTGGTAGTAGTCGTTTACAAATCAAGGATATCTTGCAAAAACTAAACATTTACAACATTGATAAGAGCTGCACACAAAATTCAGTAACACTCTAACAACCATTAGATGTTGTGCCCCACCAGCTGCATAAAGCTTCTCCACTTACTGATATAGAGAACCTCATAACACATGGGCATTGTTCACTGTGAAATCTAATGCCTAAAATTGTCACTATTTGCATGTGCTCACAACAATACCAACAACTAAGTGTCAATACCAAACAAGCTGAGTTGGCTAAGAAGTCTTCTATATCCATCCAGCTTCATTTGGACCTCTTTATTACAATACACAGTAATTTGTCTTTTTAGATAATTAAGGGTGATGATTTTCAACCCAGGTTCTGATGTAGCCATATCAAGAAATGCACATCCCAGGGCACTTTGATGATGATATTCCTCGTAAATAGACTAGTTTTACAATTGTGAACCTAAAGCAACCTTATTCCTTTATTCGGGCTTGCATGTGCATTAATTGTCTAAAAATAGCAAAGACACGTTCATTTGAACTACCTTATAAAATATGACATCACTGAAACAACAACAACAACATACTCAGTGAAATCCCACAACATGGGGTCTGGGGGTGGAGTGTACGCAGAACTTACCTCTACCTTCGTAGGTAGAGCAGCTGTTTCCGAGAGACCCTCGGCAAAAGACCAAGCATAAGCACAAGCAAGAGCAAAGCAAGAGGGAACGGTCAGACCCGATAAAAAAAGTCATGATAGAGCATTCTGAAAAAGTACGCAGTAACTAACACAGGTAAATAAGTTAAACAAAGTACGCTAAAGGGCACATAGCAGTAGAAATCAAACTACAGGGGACTATAAAGCAATACTGCGCTTATTAGTATGATAGGCTAAGTGGGCCTACAATAATAACACTATAACTACCAGTTTGCACACGTAAGTAGAACTACGCTCGACTGTCTACTACCCTTCTATCCTAATCCGTGTCCTCCACAACCCCCTATCTAAGGTCATGACCTCAGTAAGTTGCACCTGCGTCATATCCCGTCTAATCACCTCTCCCCAATACTTCTTCGGCCTACCTCTACACCTTCCGAACCCGTCCATAGCCAACCATTCACACCTCCGCACCGGGGCATCTGTGTCTCTCCTCTGCACATGCCTAAACCATCTCAACCTCGCTTCCCGCATCTTATCCTCCACCGAGGCTACTCTCACTCTGTCCCGAATATCATCATTTTTAATCATATCCCTCCTTGTATGACCACACGTCCATCTCAGCATCCTCATCTCTGCAACTTTCATCTTCTGGATGTGCGAAGTCTTGATTGACCAACACTCCGCCCCATACAACATAGTCGGTCTAACCACCGCCCTATAGAACTTGCCTTTAAGTTTTGGTGGCACCTTTTTGTTGCATAAGACTCCAGATACGAGCCTCCATTTCATCCACCCTGCCCCAATATGATGTGTGACATCGTCATCAATCTCTCCATCCCCTTGGATAATAGACCCGAGGTACTTGAAGCTTCCTTTCTTTGGAATGACCTGAGTACCAAGTCTCACCTCCACGCATGTCTCAAGGTCGCTCCCGCAACTTGCACTCCAAGTATTCTTTCTTAGACCTACTCAGTCTGAACCCTTTATGACATCACTGAAACAACTATCTTATTTGTCTACTAGTGTTCGAAAAAAAAGTTTATTGATCAGAATCTCATTTCTCGTTAGTCAACAAACTCAAAAAGAAATCAGATTCAATTCTAAAAACCTATCTGGAAATATTTTCTTACCCCAGTTCTCTGTTGGTTAAGACCTCCACTGGTCACAATCAACAAGTATCTATTTGGATGTGTTTTTCTTACCCCAGTTCTCTGTTGGTTAAGACCTCCACTGGTCACAATCAACAAGTATCTATTTGGATGTGTGATGGCTTTGGCTTCTGAAATTTGAAACAGTACAAATATGCAATCAGAATTCCAAATTCAACTTTATTAATAATTCCTTTATTGCTACATAACCATACCATAACAAGCTGATTGCTTCTTTTCCAAAAATGAATGCAACTACAAAACAACCTAAATTATATGATTAAAAGAAGCTGAGCTATTGCGCTCTTTTTGGAGTTTACGCACTAGCAAATTTACTGCTGGCATTACTGCATCCATAGAAGAACTTCGAATTTCTAGAACTCCAGAGATCACGATTATGAACTCCTGCACTGATCTAGAACTCAACAATCAACACACCACATTAAGAAACCAATAACAAATAATAATGTAATTAAATTAACATTTTATCGTAAATGAATCAATCAATTAACTAAACCTCAGTCAAAAACTAGCAGGATTCATTCCTGCTAGTTTGACATTTAATGTTATTATGAAAATGAAAGGCAGCTAATTTGGGAAATATCATCTGCTCGTTATCGTGATTGATTAATATACCGTTAAATCATAAAAAACTAGTAGGATTCATTTCTCCACTACATATTTTGACTTTAAATGTAATTATGAAAATGATATGCAGCTATTCGGAAAAATAGATACCTTAGATCCAATCAAATTACAAGGAAACCAATACGATTCAGATTATATCCTAATCTGAACACGAGATTGATGTCATTAATTAACACTTTATCGTATATGAATCAATCAATTAACTAAACCTCAATAAAAAACTAGTACGATTCATTTCTCTACTCATAATTTGACATTTGATGTTATTATATAAATGATATGCAGCTATTCGGTAAAATATCATTTGCAAATGGGCGTGATTGAGTAATATACCGTTAAATCATCAAAAACTAGTAGGATTCGTTTCTATACAACATAATTTGACTATTAATGTTATTATGAATATAATATTGCAGCTAATTGAGGAAATATCAATTGCAAATGAGGGTGATTGATTAATATACCGTTAAATCATCGTGACGGAGGTGGCGGAGGTTATTATCGTCATTTGGCGAAGGTGCGAGGAATGATAGGAAAAATAGGAAGAGGAGAATGAAGGACGTAAAGGTAATTGCCGGGATTAGGAACCGAGCACGGCTGTGATAGTGGTGGCGCCATCGTTACTTGGGAAGGTAAGATTTGGGGTTGAAATAATATGACTTCGGCATTTGTACTATGGCATCTTGTCCCTTTGACCAAAAAAAAATATCCCATCTAACTTTCCTAAAAGAAATGGTAAAAAACAATTGTGGATAATATCTTTACTAATTTAAGTAATGTGCATTAACGGTATAACAAATTATTTAATTACAGTAACTTTATTTAATACTAGCATTAATTGATAACTTATAATAAATGATAAATAGTCTATTATAGCATGTTGAATGACTTATGGTTAGAAGTGGAGGGACTCAATTAGTACAGCAACTCTCAAGAAAAGTTGTTTTGATATCCAAATTCAAGTTAGAGAGACCTAAAATGACTTGTCAATTCATTTCTCTATTTGTGTAGTGGGCGATTTTTAATTAAAACACACAAGTTTGTGAATCAATATTAATCTTCATCTATCTAGTGTTAAAATAGCCTTGGCAAATTTTATGGATCAATATGAATAAAATATTTTAAATAGAAAAGAGCTGTTGAATTATAATTTGTAGATTGGAACTGTGATTAAATTATTGAAAGCTCATCAGCTATTGTTTTCCGCCACTTGAAGTCATTTTCTAACAGACTCAAGATCTCAATGCATATTAAATTAGTTATTTATTTTGTCCCCTTTATGTTTGCTGCTACATACTGGAAATGAGGAATATTATGAGAAGATCACTAAGATTTCGCGATCCGCTGCCGAATGTTTTCCAAATCGGATTGAATCGGTATATCAATAGCGATCCGATCCGAGCTCTCTTATACTGGAAATGAGGAACATTTTGACTATATTGCAAGCTGGAGTGGAGTTCCCATTTTTGAGGCAGCAATACTAACGGATGGAGCTGAGATTAAGTAGCTAACTGTTCAGAGGCGCCTTCCTGAAGTGTCTCGGAAGGGCAACATAAGGCAAAGAAACTGATATCTGTGATTACTTTTCGTCAATCGGATGTCCACTAGATCACACTCCAGTATGCTAGGCTAGGTTGCCCACTAGAATGCATCCAGTATGCTAGGCTGGGTTGCCAATACCGTATCTTTTGAGCTGGGGCCTGGGGCCAATATCAAAGAAACAATTGTCCACGAGAGAATTGAATGAAAGCTTGTTTGTTCTTGAAGAGTGACAATTACAAGAGACCTAACAAATGGAACTGTGAGAAGTAGCTAACTATTACGCGATGCCTTGTGTCTGGTAGGACAACGTAAGGCAAAACAACTGATATCTATGGTCAGTTTCCGCCAACCATCCCACTAGATATCGCAATAGGCTTGGTTGCCCACTAGATCACACTGCAGTATGCTTTGATAGGTTGCCAGTACTGTACCTTTAGAGTTGTGGGCTATTGTCAAGGAAACAGTGCTCCACGAGAGAATTGAGTGAAAGCTTGGTTGTTTTAAAAGTGTGACGATAACAACTCACCAATGCTTCAAATTCCATCACCAGAGTTGGTTCCATTAGAATATGAGAGCTCACACCCATGTTGGCTTTCTTCAATAAGCATAATCAACATCGTCATAGATAGATATCAAATCCGTTGTACAATAGTTCAGTTGGTTTGGATATTCAGCTCCCAAAGAGCTTTTTCATAGTATATGCATATGAAGAAAGCTAACAGGAAAGGCTTTTATTTTGAACCATGGTTCACATTAGTGATTATTATGAAAACCAAAGGATTTGCCAAGTGATTATTAGCAGAGATAAGGATCTAAACAGATTTTAGATTCACAAAATAGTAGCTACAATTTGTAAAAAGTTCTTGGATCTTGGTACATAGAGCCATATAACCAAACAAAAACACATCTCATCTCACTCACTGGCCAGAGGCAACTATGTTGCTCTCCACTCCAACAGCATTTTGTCAAGCAGCTGCAAGTAACATCATGTGCTAAAAAGCCTCTAAAAGAAAAGAAGCAGGTGGGATTTTAGCAACAAAACCATATTTTGAGATGCTATACTTGCTGTGTACACCAGTAAGCCTCCCAGTTGCAGCCTTCTGATGGAAAGAAACCATCAGTTTTGAGCACTCCCTGTTATATAGAAAGAAAAGGACCACAACACTCAGAGGGTGTACATTTGATAAAAATAACTCATCTTCACAAACAAAGAAAAGTAGATCGATACTTACAAAAGCTGATCTCGAGTATAGTTGCTATATTTCTCGCAAGTTTTACTCCACTCCTTAGCCACACGTAGAGTACATTGGGCAGTATATATCTCTGCAGCTGCTAGCATAGATGGCGGGAACCTAAGCATTTCATACTCAACGAGGGATAGTTCGGTCATAAAGAAAGACAGGAGCTCCACCTGATCCAAGAATAACCAAAAATTGTCAGTACTTAAGTCATTTCTCTAAGCAATACTCTAGGTACTATATAAGTTTATTTAATAAATTTCCGAGTAACCTTCTTATCAGACTGAGCAGCTTTAAGAAATCGCTTCATAAACACATTTGCTTGAGGCACTGATAGGTTGAAGAACTGTAAGGTATTGATCATCAACTCTCCTGCAGAAAGTACTCAATCAAAGTTATATGGCGAGGTAGAAAAACTTTGGCAATGACATCATGAAATTATTTAGTTAAATTAGAGGGCAGAAGCTTAAATTTCAGGTAAAGCATAAAATTTAGAGATAGTTACATCCCAATGCCTTTTTGTGATCTAATTTACAAAATATCCGGCAAATGTATACATTTCGTATACTAAGTATGAATATACATATAATATACATACAGTATACGAAACAATACATACGATATACATAATCAGTTATAGGTTTTGTATATTTTGGCTACGCCCGTAATTGATTATGGCTGACCGGGCCAAAGATTAAGAAAGCCTAAAATTTACCATATCAAGCACTTCTTTCCTGGTCTTATCAGAGATCAAAATGAGATCCTCGACGACAGGAACTGTAACTTCTTCATACTTGCAGGCGAGAGAAGCAAAGCCGTTACCCCAACAAGCTGGAGTTTTTTCCTAACCACTGGTTGGACTGCCTTCATACTTGCAGGCGAGAGAAGCAAAGCCGTTACCCCAACAAGCTGGAGTTTTTTCCTAACCACTGGTTGGACTGCCAAGAATCTATCGATAAGATTTACGTTCAAATACAGAGTCTCCTCCATCAGGTCAAACTTGTAATGTACCTACAGATTTGATTGGACATTATTAGTGAGTCTGGAGGAAATCACTTTGTTGGTTGCTTCATGGAATTCAGAGAGGCTGCGGGCTGTTGTTTTTATTATACCCCAATTAGCCAGTCAATGAGAATAGCTCTCATCCTCTCATTAATATCAAATTGTTGTTCCATAGAGTTTGGAGGGGCACAGCCAGAACTCTGAAATGAAAAATAAATTCATAAAAGTGACTCCCTCAAATATAAGAGATACTTGTAAAAATAACATCGTCAAGGAGAAGGTTAACTAAAGTAGGCCCCCAATGTTCATGATCAGCTTTTTGTTTCATAACAGTTCAGTCTGATAATTTATTTAAACCGTAATCCCATATTTGTAAATGATACAACTTACTATTAAAGAATCAATCACATCAACAACGGCAGATAGAGAACCTATATAATAACTTCCTATATAACAAGTCCAAATCCATATAAGTTTAAGAAATCGATTGAGCTCCTATTAGCCGCATCTCATGATCAGCTGTTTTGTTAGCCTAATCCCATTTTTGTAATTGATACAACATACTACTAGGCTACTAAGAAATAAGAATCAATCATCTCAATTCCAGATAGTTGATAGAGAACTTGTGTAATATAACTTGTATAACAAGTCCATGTCCATATAAGTGAAAAATATCAATTGGGCTCCTACAAAAGGTGCGGGGAGTGTGGAAATAATTTCTCACCTCAGTCTTCTTGTAGTAAGCATGAATATCATCAATGTACTCCACAACTGCAAGTATGTTCTTTTTATTAGCACTATCGATGTCCACAGTTAACGTCTCTTCTACATCTTCCATCTCTATCTCTTCATCCTACATAAAAAGACACAAAATAAATCATGATCCATAGATCATCCAGAACGAACATACAGATCAAATCAATTATACCATCCCCGATCAATTTCCTCCATCATTGCTTCCGTGTGTTGCACGAACATTGGCACATCATACTCACTTGTGGCCTTGTAATCTTCTACATCGATAATAACACGACCTTCTGAGTCATTTCTATTAGGTACTGTTTGGACTGGTGGCTTTGTTACCTATAAAAGACCACACCATAAACATCTCCAATGGAATATAACTCAACAAGGCCACAAGACACACTGTCTAGTGGTATAAATTTGCTTAAAATTATTGAAAAAACCTCAACAAGGCACTTGTCAAAAAATATACCTCAACAAGTGGTTGTTGCTTCTTGCTAGCCATTTGTGCAGCATACTTCCTGAAGCAGCAAGAATCCCCCATACTATTAAAACAAGAAAACAGACCACATGATAAAAGTATTTAACAATAAGAACTATATATCAACCAAGAATTAGAGTCAGACCTCGTGACTGGTCGATGAATCGGATTCTTAGCACTATCAGCATTCTTGCTAGAAAGATCAACAAAATGGTTAATGAAACTCAGAGAAAAAGACATCTTGGTACTCTAAAACTTAAAAGAATTTAATCATTTCTTACTCAGTGATGCCATTTCTCTTCTGTACTTTACAAGGATATGCTGGAGCTTCAACTATGTTCTCATTTATTGTGCTTAGAGCCCTTCTATTATTATGCCCCATTCCCCCTATTAGCATAAAAAAAACATAAATTTTCCATCTCATAGATTTGGGGCTTTAATATACCTTAATCCAAATCAGATACAATAGGCTATATATGATTTTACAACAACTATTTGTTGGATATGTAAAGAAGTACGGAAAGTAAATAAATATTACAAGTGTTCGAAAGGATAAACAAACAAGCCAATGTTCAGAACTGCCGCAAGTTTGTTGAGTCTTGAATCTTGATAACCTGAAATCAAGAAACACTAAATCTGGATTGTTACAACTGTGGCTGAGTCGAGAGATGACTCTCTGTCTTTAAGACAAGATTGCCCCGTATATATGTTTTTACGTTAATGGGCAATAGTCTCCCAAGATAAAACAACAACTAATCAACACTACAAAGCAAATAGGTTGATTCTGACGAAGAAAACAAAACACGAAACGACTTGCTGAAGAATGGAAAAGGAAGGAAGAGTTTTCTGTTCACTGTTTGTGCTCACGTTTTGGAGTGATCTGTTTCTCTTCTGTTTTGTCTCTGTGTAGTATATTGTCTTCTAGTCTCTGCAATTGAGCCAAAAAGCTCCAATATATAGCATAAGGGGAGGGACTCCTCAACTGCCAAGTAATAGCAGTTTATGGCCATTAGTGAGGGAGTTAATCAGCAAAGTAATGACTGATTTAATGTGCAACATAAAGGAGCTGTTAGGGAGGTGCAGATTAATGGAGTTTTAACGCTCCAAAATCAACTCCAATGGAAACTTTAACGCTCCGAAAATCAACTCCAAATATTAAGCAATTTGGGGTCCAAAGAGATAATATCGAGAAGAAGCCCAAAGCCTGACCCGAGACTCGGACCCGAGCCCGGACCGGACTAGACGGGCGGGCGGGCGCGCGTGTGGACTTAGCCTTGAACCCAAGCACATCTAGGTCCTCCCTCCTTCAAACACATGGGTTACCCCTTGGGGTCCCAAACCCTTAGCCAATTTTGAGACTTATAAAGAGAACAATTCTTCATTTTCCCACCGATGTGGTAGATTTATCCCACACCATACTTCCATGCTTCAAACACCTTACTTCGTGGACCAATATCTCTTTCATTTCTCAATGAAATTTGACGATCCTTGGCCCTACAGTCATCTACTCACTTAGTAAATTATGCACGTGTGAAGAGACAAAGCCTCCACATACGGAACCCTAGTGTTTAAGTCATTAAATACGGGTGAACGCACCTCCCCACCAAAGGCAAATTTCCAACAATCCCTCTTGAAATAGATTTTGGCGCACACACAAGGTGCCTACTTTCAACAATCTTTTAGCGAAAAGATATTGCATCAGGAGAGGTAGCTTCTGCTTTGAACCTTCCTTAGTTGAATACCACCGGACTTACTGCGCGGTGAACGGTCTTGAACCGTCAGTTTTTAGTGTAAGCCAAGACAATGATACCAACACAATAACTCTCCTTATTCGTTTTCTTCTTATTGTTTTGTCCGTTGTGGCCGTGGACACACTTGGATTCTTAAGTGCGTTCATTTGAGGCGGCCTGTCCTCGCACTTAAATAGGTGATCTCCTACAAGGTATCCTGCTATACCCCACTTCACAAGTGTTAGGAATTATTAAAAGTTTCCCAAACCTTAACCTCAACCGTTTGAGGATCGTTAAAGGTTTGGAAGCTTAACCTTTACCCACCATGCAGGTAGCACTTTAATGTCTATCGCGGGAACAACTTTGGATTCATGTTTCCCTACAGAAATCATCATCCGAAGTGCTCTTGCTTCCACCGAAGCGCTCAACTGAACCTTTTGCAACTTAGTTTTCCCATTGAACCAAATTCTTGGGATCTCCAGTCAGTATGGTTGGGTTACCACCGCAAAGGTTCGTATTGTTTGGGTTTTAAGCTCATTCCCCTAGACAGGCAGAACACTTGATCTTCGGGTAGTCCTTTAGTTAAAGGACCCGCTATATCCTTTGATTAGTAATCAAGGAAGTGACACCCGTGATGATCAACTGCCATACGATCTTATGTCCCCGACAGATCCTGACAGGTATGTCCAGACGCCGTCATCTGTGTCCCAGAACCGTTGGACATCCAGAATACCATAATCCGTAGATAAGTGAATATTTCAGATATCGTCATATCCGACTCAACGCCTTCTATTGATCATTTATTAAAATCATCAGTGAACCTTAGTTCAACTGATCTGCTTTGTAGGCCGATACCAGGTCGGTTGTAGTGTGTAACATACATTGAACTACATGTGACCTGCGCATATCGCTCCTTGTATATGGGTGCACCATGATTTCAATCAGTTATATGATTCATATCCATTGGTGGCTTCAGCAAGACTGTCAACTATCTCACAACTGAGTTTGGAGTTAGATCAGTCCGTTAGATGTCTTAGAAATCCCAATTCCTAAGATGTCATCTGTGATACTCATATCTTTCATATCGAGACTTTGTTTCAATATGACTTCCACTCTCAGACTGTTGGTTTTCCAACTGTTGGCTTTCTAACTTCAGAGTCAATGTTTATGTGGTTAGATTCATTGTTTTTGTTTTATCTGAAACTTCCAGGACCAAAATGTAAACATTTCAGGGACCAAAATGAAAGTTCAGGAAGAAGCCCAACAGTCCAGCAAACCAACTCTGATCCTCCCCTTCCAACTCTCCGGTTAGGAAGGTTGTTTCAACATCCATGCCACGCAAGACTGCAATGGCCCTGGATGTTAAGCTATTCATAGGGAAGCACATGTACAAGTAGCCGAGGCCTTATACTCGTCAATAGATCCATCTACTTTGTACTCACTTTTGAGTATCCACTGTTGCAACCCAAAGGTTCTTTTTCCGGAGGAAGATCAACCATTACACAAGTATGGTTTTATATGATGGAATCTATTTCTCTTTAGCTTCTTTCCAAAGCAGCGCTTTTGGAGATGACAATTCTTTGTTAATTGTCCATGGTTCGTTCTCAACCATACAAGCTAGAAGGCCTGGAACAAGTCTTTGTCCCCTCTTTGCTCCGTCTCGGTTCAACATCTAGAATCCCTGAGTTCTTTAGATCTGGAATATTAAGTTCCGGATAGACAACAACTTCCGTGTCCTGTAGATACGAAACGTCTAGTTCCGGATAGTCAGGCCCTCGCGGGTTCTTGTTAACCTCGAGTAATTACTTCTTTTTCCTTCTCAAGGAAAGTTATCCTCAAAGAATTCACACCAAGAGGTGATAAGCACTACTGTTATTTGCAGATCCAGTGGAAATGCAATTTACAGTCTTAGGTCCAACTTTACCTGTTTCGGTATTCCAACTTCCACCAAGCCACCCCACATCACAACATTTGTATGTGGGATCCTTTCCATGTTTCACACGGAGGGTTATCCTTATCCTTATGCGGAGTTCTATTGAGAATCGCATTAGCGGTAAGGATCGCCTTGCCCCACATATTTTGGGCGTACGGCTTTGCGCTTGGCTAACATCGTTAGATTGAGGTGAGTAATGAGCAGTCGTTTGATGAACGGTGCTTCACATTCTCCCCCTCTATCACTACGAATTCCTCAATCCGTAGGCTTAGTTGATTTTCAACTTCTGCTTTGTAGCGCTTATTCGCTTCAACAACTTCATCTTTGCTTTTCAACACACAAAGAATGCAATACATTGTACCATCATCAATGAAGGTCACAAAGTACTTGTCTCCCCCTCTATTTTGTACAAACTTTAAATCACCCATGTAGGTGTGACTAAGTTCTAGAGGAGCGGTGCTTCTTTCGCTATTCCTTTGACGGAACTTGGAAAGGTGATTTTGCCTCTTTGCCTACCTCACAATTTTGAGGGTTTATGTCGACAGAAGGCAATAATCTCAACTTCGTTAGCATAGATGCACGGATTACAAATATATCATTTATTTGGCTACAGACATACTGTACCATTCTTAGTTATTACAAACCTGTTGGACTAGTCTCAAACCAGCTTGACCAACAGCGTCCCTTAAACCAAGTTTGGGACATGTATCACCTCATCTGAGAGTGATCCCATTCGATGAAGTCCTATTGAGGACAACCTCTCCAACCCCTTCTACTTTAGAGGTGGCGTTGCTTCACATGAACAACCTCTTGCCGTGGTTAGGGCGTAACCGGATCATATGTGATCTGGATACTCTGGCCCACTCCAGTTGCTTTGACAGACTGAGTGTCCAATTTCTTTTCTGCCTTTCTTTAGGCCTTCAGGTCATTTAAGACCTGGAAACTCCGGCCCACTCCAATTGCTTTGGCAGACTAAGTGTCCAATTTCTTTTCCTATGAAATGAATTCTGGCCCCACTCCAGTCACCCGTAGGCTTTGTATGACTGAGTGTCCAATATCATCCTATCAAAGGAATTTTGGCCCCACTCCAGTCGCCCGTAGGCTTTGTATGACTGAGTGTCCAATATCATCCTATGAAGGATCTTCTGCCAAATAGTGTGACAGGCTCAACGTCTTTAGATTTTAGTCTTCTTCCCTTATGATTGGTGTCCAGACAATTCTTGGCGCTTACTTAAGAGTGGTAACAGTTTTCACACAGTCAGTGGATCTTTCTCTCTCGTATGTGCGAACATACTTTACACACTTTTAATAATTACACTTAAAAGAACGGATCTTTTTAAGTCGTTTACAAAATCCAATCTTTAAACGGGAAAGAAGATGAGATTAAACTTCTGATTTTAAAGCGTAAGGAATATAAATTATTTTGTGAAAACATTTTCATATTCCTCCCTCCTTTAAGCCGTTTTTAATCAGACATCATTTAATCTTATTTTTTACAAGGAAGGAAAATTACTTCTCCCAATTTCGAATTCTGGCCCACTTCAGTCACTTCATCAGACTGAGTATCCATTTCCTCCTTACCATAATTCAGATCCTTTTCTCTGGGACAGATATAGGCTTTCTGCTACAAAATAGAACTACATCTTCAACCTTCTCCTCTTGTCCCAGTTGACATCCTCAGCCTCTCGTAGGCGCTTGTTCCCACCACTCTCGGGAGCGGTGACACCATGAACACGTTGACCTTCAACAACATAATCAAAACTCTCTTCTACCAGAAACCCACAGCCATATCCAGATTTGGTCACACAACTTTCGACCGACATCTTTCAAACACTAATACAAATCTTGTCTTAAAATTGTTGGATATGTAAAGCAGAACGAGAAGTAAATAAATATTACAAGTGTTCGAAAGGATAAACAAACAAGCCAATGTTCAGAACTGCCGCAAGCTTGTTGAGTCTTGAATCTTGATAACCTGAAATCAAGAAACACTAAATCTGGATTGTTACAATTGTGGCTGAGTCGAGAGATGGCTCTCTGTCTTTAAGACAAGATTGCCCCGTATATATGATTTTACGTTAATGGGCAATAGTCTCCCAAGATAAAACAACAACTAATCAACACTACAAAGCAAATAGGTTGATTCTGACGAAGAAAACAAAACACGAAACGACTTGCTGAAGAACGGAAAATAAAGGAAGAGTTTTATGTTCACTGTTTGTGCTCACGTTTTGGAGTGATCTATTTCTCTTCTGTTTTAATGTGCAACATAAATGAGCTGTTAGGGAGGAGTTAAGGTGCAGATTAATGGAGTTTTAACGCTCCAAAAATCAACTCCAAGCAATTTGGGGTCCAAAGAGATAATATCAGAAGAAGCCCAAGGCCCGTGACCCGAGCTCGGACAGGACGGGACGGGCGGGCGACTACGGCGCGCGTGTGGACTTAACCTTGAACCCAAGCACATCTAGGTCCTCCCTCCTTCAAACACATGGGTTACCCCTTGGGGTCCCAAACCCTTAGCCAATTTTGAGACTTATAAAGAGAACAATTCTTCCTTTTCCCACCGATGTGTAGATTTGTCTCACACCATATTTCCATGCTTCAAACACCTTACTTCGTGGACCAATATCTCTTTCATTTCTCAATGAAATTTGACAATCCTTGTCCCTACGGTCATCTACTCACTTAGTAGATTATGCACGTGTGAAGAGACAAAGCCTCCAACATACGGAACCCTAGTGTTTAAGTCATTAAATACGGGTGGACGCACCTCCCCACCAAAGACAAATTTCCAACACTATTCCCACAAATGGGGTCTGGAGAGGGTACGATGTACCTTACCCCTACCTTTGTGGGATTTCGATAGACCTTCGGCTAAAAAAAACGTAATCAATGCAGGATTGTAAGGAAATTAAGACAACACAATATTAGGATTTTAAGGCTATATATGATTTTATCTATTCAAACTTCAAAAAATTTACCTTGAAGATCTGAAGGCCTAATAACACCTTGGCAATTCTCATTTGATCCAACCATCTTGAACCTGTATTAAAGATTGAATAATAAACCATATTAAACACCAAAAAAAAAAAAAGGTCAATCTTTAAAGAGACAATCAGGAATCAAGCTAAAAAAAATTCCAAATCATAAAATTGCAAAATCAAGAACCCTTTACACTTTATTCTCAAAAATATCCAATCTTTACGCGAAAATAACCTGAATGATTCGAAAAAAAAGAAAGAGATAGACTATGAACAGAACCCCATGAAACTATTCAATGGAGTGAAAGATAAAATTTGGGTATTTACAGATTATTATTATTGGGGTTGTTTTTCTGAGTCATTGAAGATAGAGAGAATTGTTTTTTTTTTCAAGATGGAGAGAATCAGAAGAGTTTATTTTTTTTTTCATATTTTGAAAATAACGGCTAGTAAATTTATGGCCGTAAGATGAAAAGTCGTGTATTGAACACTTTTAATTGATGTGCTGGCTTGGCTTTTTACTTTTTTTTTAAAGAAAAAATCAGTCTCGAGATCTTTCCAATAATTAATGTTTGTTACATAGATTACAATTTACAACCGTGATTTCTTATTTTATTTGAAGACTATGAATTACTACTATTTTCTTTTCTAGGGGTATTAGTTATTAATAAAATTCAATCCACATGAAAAGGGTAACGAAATGAACACTGTCTTCGTAGAGAAGCTCGATATTAAATTACATTACTAACTTGCTAAGTACTACTCCTTTTGTCGCAATTTATTTGATATAGTTTGATTATGTATGGAGTTTGATAAAGAAATAAACTTTTAAAACTTGTGATCTAAAATAAATCATAAATATTTGTATGGTTGTAAATCATTTCATTAAATGTAAAATGAAAAGTTTAAAGTTAAATTATTTCTGATTATAGAAATGTATCATTCTTTTTTAGATTGACTAAAAAAGAAAATATATCACATAAATTGAGACAAAATGAGTAACATTTACATAATATTGTCATCGATTTGTGTGTTTATGATTAGAAAAGAGTAATATCAATTTAAATTAGATATATGCATTTACATAATATTGTCATCGATTTGTGTGTTTATGATTAGAAAAGAGTAATATCAATTTAAATTAGATATATGTATAGTAAAACCTCGATAAATGAATGTTCGATAAATGAATAACCTCGATTAATAAATAAATTCTTCCGGTCACGACTTGGGCCGGTGTACTAAATGAATAATTTCGCTAAATGCATAAGATACTATTTTTTTTAAATCCTTAAAGGCCCAACAATAATATAAATGAATAATTGATAAAATGTAAAATAAAATGTTAATTGAAAATAACACATAATATTCTTATTTTTATTGATATTACTACGACAACTTCTCAAATTCAACTCTTTTGAAAATATTCATCTAATATTTTTTATTTTTTCTTTGGTCCTATGTTTAACTCAATCTCATCCTTAATTTTCTGCAAAGCATGCACGGCATTTGATGCATCTTTTTTTGTTGTAAAAAATAGTTATTTAAGGTTTTCACTGCTTGCATTGCTTCTTTTGTTGATATCATTGGCAAATTCTAACTATAATCTGGATCTTGATCATTATCAGCAAATGTTTCCATTACTCCTTGAATAATTTCTTCATCAGTAGGAGACTCCATCAATGGATCATTTTCACTAGGATGGTTTAAAAGGTCTTCTACATCCATTGCATTTCTATAACCTAAACCATTGATAACTTCATGTAATCAATGAATGCCTTCATCTTCACCAAGTGGTTGTTCAATATTCATATCTTCATCTGACCGAATTTTGCAATGTCAAAAATAATTTACAATAGTTGTTATTTTCACATCAATATTTCAAGTCGCACTAATAAAATTGATAGCATTCAACACACTAATTTTGTTTGGACTTGCCTCTCCTGACTCGTAGAGTTGCAAGATGCTTGAATAAAGACGACGTCGATAATGATAATGCCCAAATAATTCCAGCATCACATGGTTGAATCTTTGAGGTTGTATTTGGAGGCAAGAAAAATAGTTCAACATTTCTCAAGCCTTCAATAACCTTAGGAAGGGAAGGGCAATTGTCCACTATCAAAAGAACTTTTCTATCATTCATTCGTTTATCAAACCAACAAACAAATTCTTGAAAAAGTAATCCAGTCATCCATGCTTTCTTGTTAGCTCGATAGTGACAATTAATGTTATTCAAATTCACATTTTTAAAACATCTAGGATTAGCATACTTACCAATTATCCAAAGTGGCACTTTGTCAGAACCGTTGCAACAAACAACAACCGTAATCCTTTCTTTGTCCTTCTTTCGTCCTTCCAATTGCTTTGTTGCAAGTGAATGATTTGCTTCCAAACGATAAAATAAATCAGTTTCATCCATATTGTAGATATTTTCCCATTGAAACAGATCTAATTTAGCTTGTATACTTGGTAAAGCATCCTCAACATTCCCCATAGCAACTGAACCACTTTCACCAAACCTTCAATAAGATTTAATTCCATGTCACGCCTTAAATCGTTCTAACAAGCCACTTGAGAAATTAAATCCTTGATCAGAGCTTACAAAACTTTTTTGCTTGGGCTTGGATCATTTCTCCACTAATATTAAATTTCTCTTGATATTAGAGAAATCATTCATACAACACTTTTTCTAACTCTGGATATTTTGATGACTTGTGCCTCTTGACGTTTTTATTCTTTATCTCCATTGATAAATACTCTGCTGATCTTTTAAGAGTATTTGATATTGTTGATTGACTGATATAGATGTTGAACTTTTGCTCCATCCATAACTGCAAATCTTTTTTACTTAAATGGGTTGCTCATTTTATGCTCACATAATGCTATTCTCATTTCATCAGTCAATGTGAATTTTTTCACTCCTTTCAAATTTGAAGCCATGAAGGAGAATAAAAAAATCTAGTGATTTGAGAATGAAAAGAAAACTAACGTATTTATAGAGTTTGTGTTCATGCATAACATTTTATAATTTTTTTGTTACAATGTACTTTGTTTTATCAATATACAATTCATGTGTTTCGTTTTTTGAAATTGTTTCTTACAAAGTACGTAGTTCAAATTTTAGTTTCTCAATTAATAATAAGTAAATATTAATATAAAGTTTATGTATGTATTGCGTATTTACTAGCTTTTTTGTTAGATAGTTTAACTTAATTTCATCTTTTAGTTTCTCAATAATTATAATTAATAATTATTAAAAGAAAATTCATGCATACGTGATAGTTCATGTTCATAATTTACTAAATTTGTTACAATGTACTTATTTTAATTTTTTTAGTTTCTCAATACATATATTTAAAATTACATGCATGAACCTTAATTTTAAATAATAATGAAAATGTATAACAAAATACATGTCACACAAAAAATATAAAAATATTATGTAAATGAATAAATATTCATTTATCGATATATGAATAAATTATTTATTTATCGTTAAATAAATAATCTCGCTAAATGAATATTTTTTACCGGTCCCAATGATATTCATTTATCAAGATTTTATCATTTTATTATACTATACTTCATTACTTTCTAAAGTATGAGATAATGACATCAGTGCCGGAGCTATCTATAGTGAAAGGAGTTCAATTAAATCCACTACATCGGAAGATGCAATAAGTGTAAAAACAAAATTTTGTATATATAATTAACTATCTGAGTCCCCTTGACATAGGTTCAAATCTTAGATATTAATGTGATGTACTTTTCTTTATAGGCTATCCAAAAAATATCATATTTTCTTATTTAGAAATAATTTTACTTTAAATTTTTATTTTACTGTTAATTAAATGAGTTACAACAACATAAATATCTTATTTTAGCTTCAAAAATCTTTTCTCTTTTCAATTTCATATCTATTCAAATATCGTCATATAAATGGGAAGGAAGAGAGTAATTTATTTTAGATTGTTCAGAAGTAGTTTGTTGGCAATAGGGGGAGTTAATTTAATTGCAACAATTGTATCAGCAAAGAGGTTATATGTAAAGAACTGCGTTTATCAGTAATTTTTTTTAATAAAATGCAGTTTGATTACGGCCTTCAATGGAATAAACAGAATTTATATAAAATATAGCCGACCATTGGGGACCTGCGAACCCAACTGTAAAATTCTGCATCCAGGCAATCTCGTCAAAATCTTTTTTTTTCTTCAAAATTTTCATTTGGTAATATTATTTTTTATTTGATTTGAAGTGTATAACGACATTGTTCCAATGTCAATTTCCACCTTTTTGATATGTTTATTTTATTTACGGAGTATATGATTTCTCCGCTTTTATTTTATAATGAGTAAAGTTCAGGTGTTTTAACGCGATTAAAAGATAGTTATGTGATTTTATTATTATAATAAATAAAATTCACTTGTATTAACGTGGCATAAAAAATAATTTGTGACTCTACTATTATAGTAAGCAAATTTTTAGTTACTTTAATGTGACCCAAAAATAGTCCCGTAGCTCTATCATTAAGTTCGTTGCGCAAAATATCCCTGCACTCATTATCTATTTATAATATGAGTTTGAATTAACCATAAAGAATAATACTAGTGGTGTAATTATTCTATTCTACATATTTGACGAGCCAAAGAAAACATATACCTTCACTTGCTCTCCATAACTGCTGCACCTAAGAAGACTTCGGGGTTATTTTGTTTGCGGACGAAGTTATACCAGGATTATAAATTTTGATTATAATTCTTGGTTTATCCCATTTGGAAGGTGGGATAAAATAATATCTAGTTTAATGGGATAAGGTGGAACATGATTAAGTTTGAGATAAAATTTATACTGTTCGGTTGAAGGTATAAATTTATCTAAACTTAATCTTGGGATATTCTACCTTATCCCATCAACCAAACGATCCCTTAGACCTTAGTGTACAAGTTGTGAATTCATCTAAACTCAATAACTTTGAATCAGACTCCGTATAAAAAAATCCATTAAAATAAGTTTAATCAATAAATCTCTAATCAAGTACTTAATGAAATGGGTTGCTATATTTTGAACTCAAATTCATAAAATTTAAATTTTGAATCCACACCGTCCTTGCTCTATACTTTCCCCCTTTGAAGTACAAAAACGTAAAGCGCGCTTTTGGCGACTAGTGGACTACCGAATGTAACGAACTTTTAAAATTCCCGCAAAAAGCGTTTAGTCTATTCTTCTCCTCCAACTTTGAACCAAATATACCATTCCAACTTTTCTTTCCCAAAATAGAGCATTGATTGGCCGAAATAGAAATCAAAGTGTAGAATTGTATTAATCTCTCTTAGGGAGTCGTTCTCATTAATACAAATATATATATAGTGTGTATAATGTGGAACCCTAATACAATAAGGATCCTATATCTATCATAATTATACAACACTAAATATTACAAAAGATATGGGGTATACTTGTGGAATATACGTTAATACACCCCCTCAGTCAGAGCGGGAGGTGTCCGGACGCTAAGATTGGATCTGAAGTTGAGGAAAAGCTGTCTTGGAAGACCTTTCGTGAAGATATCCGCATACTGATATGAGGAAGGCACATGCAACACTTTAAGATGATCGAGAGCAACCTTCTCGCGAACAAAGTGTATATCCATCTCAATGTATTTGGTTCGCTGATGCTGAACCGAATTATGAGACAAATACATGGCGGATATGTTATCACAGTAAACCAACGACGCCTTATGCAGGGGACACTAAATCTCCAAAAGAAGGTTTCAGAGCCAACAGATCTCAGCAACAACATTAGCAACACCTCTGTACTCTGCTTCTGCTCTCGAATGGGATAGGGTGGCCTGCCTCATGGCAGACCAAGAAATGAGATTATCCCCTAAGAACACACAGTAGCCGGAGATGGAGTGTCGCGTGTCCGGACAACCTGCCCAATCAGCATTCGTATATGATAACAACTTGGTCGGTGCTGAGAGGTATAGGTGCAATCCATAATCAAGTGTGCCCTTAATATATCAAATGACACGCTTAAGAGCAATAAAATGAGGCTCCCTGGGGGCATGCATAAATAAGCATACATGTTGAACATCATAAGCAATATCAGGCCTGGTGAACGTGAGATACTGTAGTGCGTCTGCAAAACTCCTGTAAAGTGTGGGATCGGACACATTATTGCCATCAACAACACTAAGCTTTGATTTAGAGTCAACCAAAGTGGACATTATCTTGCAGTTTTCCATTTTAGCACTGTATACTATCTCCTCTACATACTTGCGGTGACACAAAAACATAGAATCTGCAGATCTAGTCACTGATATCCCAAAAAATAACTCAACTTCCCTAAGTCAGTCATGGCAAATTCATTTTTGAGTAATGTAATAATCTCATTTTTCAATAAATCAGAGGAGGCAGTAAGCACTATGTCATCCACATACAACAACAAGTAAGTGGTGCTATTACCTCGATAAAAAATAAAGAGAGAATTATCACACTTGCTACATACAAACCCAATCCGCATAATGTACTGTGCAAATCGATCATACCACGCTCTAGGAGCATGTTTCAAATCATAAAGTGACTTACGGAGACGACATACATACTGAGAAGCTGCTGGATGGACAAAGTCAAGTGGCTGATATATGTAAATAGTTTATTTCAAATCCCCATGTAGAAATGCATTCTTCACATCAAACTGATGAATCGATCAATGCTTACCCATAGCAATACTCAAAATTGTACGAATGGTAGCGGGTTTAACAATCGGACTGAACATCTCACCATAGTCAATACCCTCCTGCTGATTAGTGCCGTTGATCCACTATTTTACAACGACATCAAGGCGGCGCCATATTGTGCCATCAACCTCAATGGGGCGAGGAAGGAGTCGTCAATGTGATCCAACACGTTATAGACACATGCATGGATACAGAAAAGTTCCACCCACGAAGAGTACTGACCGTTTTATTGATCAAGAACCACATGGATGAAGTTCTTAATGTTGAATACGATGAGTGCTGGATGAACAGAGGGTGAAAAAGATGATGTGGGTGTGGTAAGGGTGACGACAGAGGAGGTTGAGGCTGTTTGTTTGAGTTGTGGAGGAGTAATTATAGTGGATTAATTTGGATGAATGAAGAGGATAAAAGTAAAATTATTCTCGTCGGAAATTTTAGGGCACGACAACCGTCGGTTTAAGAAAACCTGAAAGGGGGTTGGCTGCAGCAGTGGGAAGAAAAAAAAGAATAGTGTTTAGGTTTAGGCTCTTGATCATTCTCATTAATACAAATATATATAGTGTGTACAATGTGGAACCCTAATACAATAACCATCCTATATCTACCATAATTATAACACACTAAATATTAGAAAAGATATGTGGTATATTTGTGTAATATACGTTAATACAAAGTCTTAACTTCATCTAGATTAGGGTTAGGGTTTTGATTTCTGTTTAATTTGGACCCTGCCCCTCCCCTGCTGTAATTTTTTATGGTGGGGGGGGGCATTAAATGGCGATGGGTCGGGATCACGAGCTTGAAGAAGGGGTAACAGTGGAGGAAGAATTTGGATCAAGCTGCCAAACAAGCCCACAAGATAAATGAGAATTGGTGTGCGAACTTATCCGTACTTATCCGTTTGATTCACACCGTTGGATCCTATGAAGAGTATAGGAGATTACAAAGAGAAGAATGCCATAAACTTGTCGACATAATGAAGCTTTTATTACCACTTTTGATGAAATTAGAGATGTCGAGGTAGTCAGTTTGAACACTGGACTAAATGTCTCACCACAATCCATGCCAACCTGTTGAGTTTTACCATCACCTAGAAGACGATCCTTATGTCTCGCAAAAGTGCCATCAGAATTATCGTTACGAGTAAAAATAATAAGGGTAGCCTTCCTTTTATCATTTTTCAAAAAGTTGATAAACTTGGGGGGGGGGGTATGTAAAAGATATTCTTTGTTTTCACATAGACCGAATAATATTAACACCAGAAGGACGGGGGACCAACTCCCACGTCTTATTTTCAATAAGAGCATTATATTCGTCGTTCATAACCAATTTCCAATTCAGGTCATTTAAGGCAGACACTGGGTTACGTAGTAGAGGGAATTTAGAGACATTAGAATTAAGATTAAATTATCGTTTTGGTTTTAAAATACCCCTTTGACTACGAGTAACGGGCCCTTGACTCGAGAAGGAAGCGGGTGGATTTTGAGCAGTGGGTAGGCTGGTGACGGACCAGCCAGCAGGCATTGGGCCTGCTGGCCCAATGACGGAAACCGAGGCTGGAACGGAAACTGGGACAATAGGCTTGACCACTAGAACAGTACCGAGATAGGTACTAGGCCGAGTTTCTGGCCCACTGGGAAGATGCGACAGAACAATAGGTCCAGCGGGCAGTGGGCCCGCTGGCGGATTTTGGGTACGGGACAAGTCCGGTAAATTGTGGATAATATACGGGGATACCTCGTCATCGAAAAAATTATACGAACTAGGCCCGGGACTACTTACTTTAGCAAATGGAAATTGGGTTTCATAAAAAATTATATGGCGACTAATTATGATTTTATTAGATGATAAATTAAAATATTTGTAACCACGATGATTAGATGGATAACCCAAAAACACACAAGCGGTAGAACGGGCATGAAGTTTGTTAATTGTAGTTGACAAAAATAGTGGATAACATAAGCACCCAAAGACCCTAAGATGTGAATACGAAAGATTCTTATTATAGAGGATTTTAAGAGGGGATGAATATGCCAATCCTTTGGTAGGAAGTATGTTAAGGAGATAAGTAGCCATTTGTAGAGCATGATGCCAAAAGAAAGGGGGTACGAAAGCATGGACCAATAAAGTTCGGACAATATTATTAATGGTACAATTTTTCATTCGGCTTTCCCATTTTGTGAGGACGTATGAGGACAAGAGAAACAAAAAACTATGTCATTAGTATCACAAAAATTCTGAAACAATCCATTATCATATTATTTGCCATTATCACATTGAATATTTTTTATTTCCCGTTCGAATTGGGTACGGATGAATGCTCTAAATTGTAAGAATGTGGAAAAAACTTGTGATATTTTCGCTAACGGAAAGGTCCATAAAAATTAGAATAATCATCCAAAAATAGAACATAATAACGATGGCCCACAGAACTGAGAATGGGAGAAGTCCATAAATCGCTATGAAGAATATCAAAAGTCATCAAAGTACGAGACATAGAGGCTACAGAAGATAATCTAACATGTTTTCCTAAAGGACATGAATGACAACTGGAGTACTACGCATACCCTTACACGAAATAAAATTGTTTTTATGCAAAGAAGAAACAATAGACGACCCAGGGTGACCCAAACGTGCATGCCACAAGGAAGGAGCTAGAGCTGCAAATGTCGATGGCATGGCTTGACTCGAGAAACTTGAGGCGGACGTGATTGGATAAAGATATCCCCTACTATTGCATCTCAATAGAGGTATCCCCATTTTGAAATCCTCCACAAAAAAACCCAAAAGGATCAAATTAACAGAAACCCAATTATCAGTAGTGAATTTTCGGACAAACACCAAATTTTTAAATTAAGTTCGGGGCATGAAGGGTATTTTTCAAGACAAGAGATGGATATGGGGGAGACAAAGTTGTATTACCATAACCACGAATTGGAATTGTATTGCCATTACCAACAATAATGCCACAATTTTTACTCAAATTGGAATAAGACGAGAGAGTACCTTGGTTGGTCGTCATGTGAGAAGTGGCGTCAGTGTCCATGTACCAATTCGGGTATGGAGCATTTAATCCAAGCATATGCATTGCGGCCTCAATATCTGTCGGAGTCGATGTAGGGCTTACTGCCTGGAATGCCTGCGGAGGCCGAGGCCCAAGCAAACTGGCTTGCGGCCCGACCCAGAAAGATAGTTGCTGCCTGAAGCTGGACCCGAGAAACTGGGCCTGGCATGTTACTGGAACTGGGCCCAGTTACCGGGTAAGGGCTGGGAAGAAAATAACCACTGTTGGGCCACGGGCCACTGGCCCAGTTCCACTGCGAAGGGCCCACTGCTGAGCGATCCGTGTAGTCTAGGGCGGTAGATTCGGTATCTACACCAAGTGGGCTGCTGCCCACCGCCCCGAGGCCCACCGTTGTTGCCACCACTATTTCGGCCGCCATTTTTTGCCATTATTTTTACGATTGTGACTCTTGTTGCCGCCACCGTTGTTGCAGTTTTGGCCCGAATTGTCAACAAAACCGTAAGAGGTATTGGATGAAGTCATTATCGCCACAGAACTGGCGCAGGTAGCCACCTTTTTTGCCAAGCTGGCTTCTTCTAACGTGAGCATCAAACGAGCTTGATAAAAAGGCGAAAGCGGATTACTTTGACGAAGGAGAGTCCCAACGCCATTATAGGCCTACAACCATTTGTAGAACAACACGATTATTGGTAATAGGCGCTCCAATGTTATAGAGTTGGTCCGCCAATTCCTTGAGCCGTTTACAATAGGCCGAAACATTCGAAAATCTTCCATGCTTACTTGTAAAAATTCTTGCTCAAGGGTGACAACTCGGGAATGTTAGTTTCCTAGAATATATCACGCAATCTATTCCAGGTAGCCATAGCTGTAGTGTCTGGTTCAATGATCGTCTGTAAAAGGTCGGTAGAAATAGTGGAGTAAATTCATTGAAGGACGGTAGCATCAAGAGTGATCCATAACTGAGGATCACCCGTGGGTGGAGGGACTGCGGGAGAAATTCTGTGATGGAGGACTTGATGTGAGATTGCGTGAATTTTGAACAATTCTGCCCACGTCGCATATTAGATGATTTTTCATCTCAAGAACAATAAGGATGTGGTTCTTGATGTTGGAAACACTAAGGGCAGGATAAAACATGTTCTTTGGCGTAGACATAACGAAAGAACAGTAGGTGAATGAGGGATTAGGAAGAAAATTTGGGAAGAGAGGTGGTAAGATGCACAGTTGCCGAGAATTTGACACAAAAACCGAGGCATCGGAAGAGAGGAAAATCGGTAGATGCACCTAGACTTCTGATATCATGAAAGAAATAATTTCTTGATTATTTTCATTGGTAGAAAATTGTATGTTCTAGGAGGGAGCGATGACCTAGGAGAGAGGGAATCCGAGATTAATTACTTGGGCGAAATTTTTGACCTCGATTCAAAAAAGTGGAAAGTGCTTGAATTGGATATCAAGAGTACTCTTGCCTGTCACGAAATTAATATACAAGATATTTTTGCCTGTCACGTTTTCTTATGATCATAGAATTGAAAAACAGTTATTTACTGGTAATAGTGCTGAGGGATCGAGACTACTATCTCCAGGAATAGTTTGGCGTAAACCGAGAAATTGGATATAAAAAAAAAAGAATTGGAAAACAGTTGCCAAGTTGATTTTACAGTTACAGGGACATTATGTCATGTCAATGCAGTTGAAGATAAAAACGCAATACCAAATCCACTAGAATTATGACTTTTCAAATAAAAAGAGGTTATAATAGAATTGTCAAATGGGAGAGTAGTTTGGTGCTAATATATGGGTAAGGTGGGATAATTACTTTTGCAGGTTAAAAGGGCAGCTCGGTGTTAAATCATCGATCCTGTGTGTTAGCAGGATTTGGGTGATAACGTTACTATTGCTCCCTTTATGCTTTTGCAGATTTAATGTTGCAAATATTTTACTCTGGATGAGAAGAAATTAGAAAGAAAAATGTTACTTATTGAATAAGGATGGATAATTAGGTATTTACACTAAATTAATGAAGGTAAGATAAATGTTTTCATACACATATTCAAATATTAAGATTAAATTATTTAGTTTAATGTAAATAAGAGATGCCAATAAGTATATACCAGTATGAATGGTCCAAATAACTTTCAGCAGGAGGATGATTAAAGCATTGGATAATTATTGTGGGTTCTTTGTATTTTGCACTGTTAATGTATCCTCCCTTTTATAATTAACGAAATACATAGATGACTCCTTTAAATTGTCTATAACAATCAGATAAACATTTTAACTTTACTAAAAACCAGATATACCCTTCTACTTGTAATAGGTGTGTCTGGCGAACACCTTATGCTGACATGACCAACTTAAAAGGATCATTTATATATTTTGCCTTCATTATTCGAACAGCTTCCACAGAAGGAGGATTAATGTATGCTCTCTTTTGAAAAATAATAGTCACTCTCTCCTACGGCGTAAAACGAAGAAAGAGCTCAAGATCTTTTCGTACAAGTTATTATAGATTCTTCAACCCTTTTAGAACAATCATTCACTTAAAAGGTAATTACCGATAAGAAATAGACCTTGGAATTACTTGAACTTCAAAAGATTGCTCGTGAGGTGGAATTGTCCAAGACTATATATAAGGAGATTAATTACACATCCACAATTGACGTGAAACAACTTATAAGATCGACCCCATCACATTACGCTGATCAACCTGTCAACTTGAACGTGGATGACATATACGGATGCTCAACATTGAATAAACTAAGAATTGGGATGAATCTAACTCTATTATCCTGATTACAAAAAACAATCCCAAAGCTAGCTCGAAATGTGAAGATTGCCTAAGATTATATAAGAATTCCAATTATTTTATATGCCATAACCGATGTGAGATAACTTAACAATTATAGGTGCACTACAATAGAATTGATTGTTGAGCAATGTAACAGTAGATGTAGTGGTAGCTTGAAGTGTATATGAGTTGTATACAACTGGCATATCAGTTAGTTAGTTAGTTGTAAGAATCAGTTTGTTAGTTAGAAGATATTTTGGGACTGAATTAGTTTGTTAGAAAGTCGGTTAGCATCATGATTTAGAGGTGTAGATTAGAGTTATATATATATACTATTATACATATTACTCATTAAATCAAAAGATATTTTCATTTCTGCACATCAGTTCCTCTTGGTTCATGAACATTTCTCTTCCAATTTGATCAGATCCTTCTAGATCTGTTTAATTTTTCATGTTTAATTGATAATTCATCATGGTATCTGAGCTATACTGAATGAATCTATGAGTTTATTCACAGAATTAGTGAAGAAATTGAGAGATTCATCTTGTTTTCTCGTTGAAATATCGAAGCAACAATGGCGATGAGAATCGATCACAATCATCCACTTTATTTATCAGCTATTGATGTACCGGGAGCAGTTAAGATCTAGATTCAGCTTGTAGGCATGAAAAATTATACGCTATGAAGTCGCGCAATGCAATTGAACCTCTTGACGAAGAACAAATTGGGATTTATCGATGGAAGCATAAAAAGGATGATTTCACGACTGAAGCAGAGAAGAAATAGTAGGAGTGATATAATGCAATCATCATTTCGTGGATTATGAGCAATGTAAGTAAGGAACTAATCAGTGATATTCTATTTCGATCAAATGCAAATTTAGTGTGGGAAGATCTAAAGGAATGATTTGATAAAGTGAACTTATCACAAGTCTATCATCTTCACAAAGAGATAGTGACATTAACTCAAGGTGTTTCACCTGTTTCTGTATACTATTCAAAACTAAATGATCTATGGGATGTGTTTGACTTAATTATTCCACCTCCATCATGTGAGTGTGAAAAATCAAAGGATTACACTGAAAGTATGCTTAGGCGGAAATTGCTTCAATTTCTCATGGGATTGAATGACAACTATGCACAAGCAAGGAGCCAAATCCTCATAATGAGCCCCTCACCTAGTGTAAATCAATGTTATGCACTGATACTCTAGGATGAAAGTCAAAAGGCACTGAGTGAGGGAATTTACAAGTCTGGGAGCATATTGATCCTACAACTTTATTCACCAACCGAACTGGTGCAAATAGACTTGGATGAGGTGGAGGAAATGGATCATTCAGGCAAATGAGAGAGTTGTATTGTGACTATTGTGATATGAGAGGTCATAGCAGAGATCAATGTTACAAACTGAAGACGTGTACTTACTGTAATATGAAGGGACATACTAGAAATGGTTGCTACAAATTGTTGGGATACCCTGCAGATTTCAAAGGTAAAAAGAAGGTGAATGCAACAACTGCAACTCCTGAATTACATGTGCAGGGTACAAGTACTAGTTCCATGCAAGTTACTACTCAATTTTTCACAACAAAATCAATACAATCAAATACTGCATCTTTTGAGCAAACCTGTGACTAGTGAGTTAAGTGCAAACATAGCCGGTATTTTTGCTGCTACTTCTTTTTGTAATATTGCAAGTAATTGTGCAAAGTGAATAGTAGATAGTGGTGCTACCAATCATATGGTCAGTGACAAGGCTTTGCTCAATCATGGATTGATAGTGAATAATCTAGGCAATGTTCAGTTACCTACTGGTGATTCAGCATCCATAACACAGTCAGGAAATTTCAAATTGACAAGAGGTGATATAGTGCAAAATGTTTTGTGTGTTCCAGCTTTTAAATTCAATCTTTTATCTGTGTCAAAACTGACTAGAGAATTGAATTGTTGTGTACTTTTCTTTTCTTCATTTTCCATAATCTTCTCACTGAGAGAGTGAAGGAGATTGGTGTAGTAGTGGATGATTTGTATATTCTGAGGTCACAAAAGCATGGAAGAATAAAGTCTTTGGCAGCTGGAGGAAATAATGATGGTATATTATGGCATAAGATACTAGGACATGTGCCCATGGGTGTTATTAGGAAAATAAACATGTTTGATGATAAGAGTAGTTTTGTATTACAAAGTTGTGATGTTTGTCCATTTGTAAGACCAGTTAGAATGTCATTTCCTGTTAGTCATAGAAGAAGTACTAATTATTTTGATTTAGTTCATTTGAATGTATGAGGACCTTACAAGACTGCCATATATAATAAAATAATTTTTTTTCTTACTTTGGTTGATGACTATTCTAGATGGACTTGGGTATTTATAATGCATCTCAAGTCAGATATCTCTATTTTATTGAAAATTTCATTCTCATGATTAGAACACAGTATGGTTTGCAGATCAAGATGTTTAGATAAGATAATGGAGGAGAGTTTATTAGCACACACTGTGATGAATTGTTTAAGGCTTATATAATAATTCACCAAAGTTCTTGGCCACATATACCACAACAAAATGGTGTAATGGAAAGAAAGCATATGCATATACTGAAAACTGCTAGGGCTATTAGATTTCAAGGTCACTTGCCAATAAGGTTATGGGGTGAGTGCATATTGTGTGTTGTGCACATTATCAATAGAGTTCCTTCCACAGCTTTACAGAATAAGTCACCATTTGAAGTGTTATTTCAGAAGCAGCCTGATATATCTTACATGAGGATAATTGAATGTCTATTCTATGCAACAAATATACTTAAGTCTGATAAATTTGGGCCTAGGACAATTAAATCAGTCTGAATGGGATATGATACCACACAAAAGTGATATAAACTCTATGATATTGAGCACAAAATGTTCTTCATTAGTAGAGATGTTGTATTCACTGAACATCTTTTTCCTTTTCAGTCTGACATGCAAAATTATATTATAGATAATGAGTTTAAAGTTCAAGATAGTTCTAGCTCTGAAACTATTCCATCCTACATAGTCTTGGATGATTCAGAGCAACTACTTGAAGATCAACATGAACATATATAGGCAAATGGTGAACAACAGGTACCTACTGTCATTAAAGCAAATGTACCTCATCCTATTCAAGAAACAGTCTCATCTCCACCTATTGATAGAAGGAGGTCAGAAAGGTGGAGGTCAGAAAGAACCTGCAGACCCCAGTTTGGCAGGAAGATTTTATTACCAAAGCACAGAACAAGTCTGTGTCAAAATACATGTATTATATTTCAGACAACTTTGATTATAGTTTACTTTCTGCATCTTATCAGTGCTATATCACAAATTTATCTATTGATACTGAACCACAATCATATAAGCATGCCGTACAAGATAGTAGATGGGTTCAAGCCATGAGAGAAGAAATTAATGCATTGGAAAATAACAAGATTTGAGAGATAGCACCTTTGCCAATTGGGAAGAAGGCAATAGGGTGCAAATGTGTATTTAAGATCAAGTATAAAGCCAATGGAAAAGTGAAAGATTCAAAGCACGGCTGGTAGCTAAAGGATATAATCAGAGGGAAGGTTTCAATTATCAAGAAACCTTTTCACTTGTAGTGAAGATGGTAACAGTTAGGGTAGTTATATCACTTGCTGCTACTAGAGGTTGGAACATTCAATAGATGGATGTCTATAATGCATTTTTTCAAGGTGATCTCACTGAGAAAATGTATTGCAATTGCCACAAGGTGTTGATTATGATAGTAGGGGGGGAATAAAGTATGCATGTTGCTTAAGTCCCTATATGAACTTAAACAAGCTTCTAGAAAGTGGAATGTGAAGCTTACCAGTGCCTTAATTGTAGCAGATTTTCAACAGAATCATCTTGATTATTCTCTGCTGACTAGGAGATCTGATGATGGTATTGTCATAGTCCTAATCTGTGAATTCTGTTAGTTACTGGAAGTAGTGTGCAGCTCATTGAAGAAGCAAAACAAGTGCTGAAAGACAATTTAAAGATCAAGGATTTAGGAGATCTCAGATATTTCTTAGGCATTGAATTTACTAGAAACACAAATGGGATACTCATGCACCAGAGGAAGTATGCATTGGAACTTCAATTAGATTTAGGATTGAGTGGCACTAAACCAGTTCCAACACCAATTGAGCTTAATCACAAGCTGACTACAGTTGATTACGACAAGCACAAGGCAGATTTAGCTATTTTTTAATGAGAAAAGCCCAAAGGAGAGTCCTCTGATTCAATATTAGCAGATCCTAGTGAATATCAAAGATTAATTGAAAGGCTACTCTCTCTCACAATTACTAGGTCAGATATATCTTTTGCTGTACAGAGTTTAAGCCAATTTATACATGTTCCTAAAGTATCTCATATGGAGGCTGCCACCAGGATAGTGAAGTATGTCAAACAATCACCTGGTATGGGCATTCTTTTGAGTGCTCATGGAAGTGATACACTTCATGCTTATTGTGATGCTGACTGGGGATCATGTGTCAACATCAAGAGATCTATTACAGGTTATATGATCAATTTTGGAGATTCTTTGATTTTTTGGAGATTCAAGAAACAGTCTACTATTTCCAGAAGCTCAACTGAAGCTGAGTATAAGAGCCTTACTTCCACAGTGGCTAAGATTTTATGGATCATTGGACTTTATAAAGATCTATATGTGAACTTAACTCTGCATGTTGTGTTGCATTGTGATTGCAAAGCATCAATTTAGATTGTTGTCAATTCAGTGTTCCATGAGTGCACCAAACACATTGATATTGATTGTCATTTCATTAGGGAGAAGGTGTTGGCTGGTCTTGTGCAAACTAAGTACCTTCCTACTGAAGAACAATCTGCTGACTTGCTTACTAAAGGCCTTGTCGATCACAACATGTCTACCTACTGTCTAAGTTAGGGATGAAGAACATCTTCATACCACCTAGCTTGAAGGGGGGTGTTGAGCAATGTAACAGTAGTTGTAGTGGCAGTTTGAAGTGTATATGAGTTATATACAACTGTCATATCAGTTAGTTAGTTGTAAGAATCCGTTTGTTAGTTAGAAGATATTTTGGGACTGAATTAGTTTGTTAGAAAGTCGGTTAGCATCATGATTTAGAGCTGTAGATTAGAGTTGTATATATATATATATATATCCTCTCTTGTACAGATTACTATATATATATATCCTCTCTTGTACAGATTACTATATATATATATCCTCTCTTGGACAGATTACTCATTCAATCAAAAGATATTTTCATTTCTGCACATCAGTTTCACTTGGTTCATGAACATTTCTCTTTCAATTTGATCAGATCCTTCTAGATATGTTTAGTTTTTCATGTTTAATTGATAATTCATCATTGACAACAAAATTTTATCAATAATAAATATATTGTTGCTAAAAAAATATAAATGGCAACAAAAAAATAATTTGTTGTTGCGAAAACTTTTCACGTCGAAGGTTATTGCAACGGCATGCAACAATTTTTGTTGTTGCGAAAAATACTTTTAACAATAACATTCAACATATGACAACAAAAATGTTGTTGGCAAATGCCTTTCTTCTTGTAGTGGTAACTAACTATTTAGGGTAAGTGAAATTAGTAACATAAAAAGTAACAAGAAAAGAATCTTTAATACAATATATAAAAGTTAAATTCTTATCATGATTTGATCATTTCATTGTATACATATAGAAAGGGAGATGGAACGAGTGAAGATCCTGAAAATATCTTGTGGAAATCCATGCCAACCTATTAACTCATTGCAACAACTGCATTATTAATCAAAAATCAAGATAAGATAAGTACAAGATTAACGACAATAATTAGTGGGCACTAATAAAGTCCTCTTTTTGAGTAGTCAATTTCACGTGATTAAAAACTTGAACTTATCATGGACGTTGTCGGCTCTTTTAAACATCAATAATTTTCCTCTTCTTTTTTTTCTTCTATTTTTATGGGTACATTTTTACCCTTTAGAGTTATTGAAGATTCGAAGTTACCTTCCACTTTTCATTTGTCTTTTATTTTTTGTTTTATTGTTTCTAGATATGGACACAGTTGGTAGAGTCAAGTTTCCAACGTATGCTTTTTAACTTTTGCACCTTCAATTGTTAATAAAGGATGAACCCAAGAATATCCCACGTTTCAACTCTCAACCATCTAGGTGGAGATATCGTTCTTTAGTTTCTTTATATGATTTTAGACAACTTCTTTAAAATAATTTTTAAATTTTAATTAGACTTTTGATTCACTTCTTACATGTACCCAAAATTAGACATACGGTAATTTTTTATTTACCCGATATTAATATCACATTATATTATTTATGCTATAAATATTCAGTCTTGAGCAGGGTTTTAGAGTTGATTTAGGGTCTTATGCTATAAGTTTTTGAAATAATATAATATCACATTATATTATTTGAATAATTTTCACCGCATGTGATAGTTTTAGAGTTGATTTAGGCAGAAGGCCCATTTATTTTTAATCATAAATCATAGGATACGAACAACAATCGAGCAATGTAGTGGAATGGATGAAATTCATTCATCTTTAAGTAACAGATCTGGATTAAAGCCTATGAAATTATAGAAAAAATTCTTGGTAAGAAGTTCTTCCCTTTAAATGGACCTTAGCCAATAAAAAATTAGTTTAATCAATCCAATAAATGTTGAATTTTAGTTGAATCGAGCCAATAAATGAATAAAAACAAATTAAAAATATATATGTGGGGAACGGAATGAAAAGATTTTGATACGAAATAAATTGCAGTATCTCAACCTTATACGTATCTTTTTATGTGGTATGTTGAGCATAAGCTTGCAACTTAGAAACAGATCGTGTTTGCATCGTGTCTTTATCGGTAGGACAGAGGATGAGTCCTAAAATATAAAAAAGAAAAAAAGATTAATTTCCTTAAATGTTGTTATTGATGGCCAAAATTTAATCCTACTATTATTATATTAAGTGGATTACGACTTCCAGGGTCATTTAATAGATGATTAGAGTTAGGCAGGTATTAATAATACATAGATTAATTATGAGAGAATTTATGCATCATTTTATGCTAAGATTAGTTATGCATGATTTAGTTATTCATGAATTAGTTATTTCACCTTCTATCTTGCATAAAATAATACATACGTTCCCTCATAACTTATCATGTATTAGTTATGCGGGGTTTCTAAATTGCTATATGTAGAATAGTGTAAATCTCATTCAGTGGAGTCCTTTCATTAATACAATATATATAGTGTGTACAATTGTAATTCTAATGGAATAATGATCTCTACTTTACATAATTATACTAAAATATTAATTACGGAATATATGGTGAATATATGGAAATATATTCACTATCACACCCCCTCAGTCAAAGCGGGAGGAGGCCGGACGCTGAGATTGGATCTGAAGTCAAGGAACAGTTGCCGAGGAAGCCCCTTAGTGAAGATATCTGCGTCCTGATATGAAGAAGGAACATGTAACACCCTAACGTGACCATTGCAACCTTTTCGCGAACAAAGTGAATATCCATCTCAATATACTTGGTTCGCTGATGCTGAACCGGATTATGAGATAAATAGACATCAAATATGTTATCACAGTAAACCAAAGATACCTTACATAAGGGACAATAAAGCTCAAAAGGAGATTAAGGAGCCAACATAGCTCGACAACAACGTTTGCAATGCCTCGATATTCTGCTTCTGCACTCGAACGTGAAAGTGTGGCTTGCTGCTTGGCATACCATGAAATAATATTATCCACCAAAAATATACAATAGCCCAATGTAGAGCGACGAGTGTCCGGACATCCTGTCCAATCGTCGTCCGTGTAAGAGAGCAATCTAGTCGATGCGGAGGGATATAGATGTAGTCCATAGTCAAGAGTGCTCTTAACGTACCGAATGATACATTCAAGAGTTGTAAAGTGAGGCTCCCTAGGAGCGTGCATGAACAAGAACACTTGCTGAACAACATATGCAATATCGGCCGAGTAAAGGTGAGTTATTGAAGAGCACATGCGAGACTCCTATAAAGAGAGTGATCTCTGACCGGATCCTCGTCATTTGCACTGAGTTTTGACTTGGAGTCGACAGGAGTGGACATAATCTTGCAGTTTACCATTTTAGCCCGGTAGACAATCTCTTCTGCATACTTACGCTGACATAAGAACATGGCATGTGCGGATCTTGTCATGATATCCCCAAAAAAATAACTCAACTTACCCAAATCTGTCATAGCAAATTCGGATTTGAGCAGGGCAATGTTCTCGTATTTCAGTGTATCAGAAGAAGCTATCAGAATAATATCATCCACATATAAAAGAAGGTAAGTCGTGTCGGTACCTCGATGAAAAATAAAGAGTGAATGATCATTATTGCTACACACAAACCCGGTCTATATGATGTATGCAACAAACCTCTCATACCAAGCCCTGAGGGCTTGTTTTAAACCATATACTGACTTACGAAGACAACAGACATACTGAGGAACCTCCGGATGCACAAAGCCAGGCGATTGATGCATATAAACAGTTTCTTTCAAATCCCCATGTAAGAAAACATTTTTTACATCAAGCTGGTGAATAGGCCAATTCTTCCCCATAGCTATGCTCAACACAACGCGAATGGTGGCTGGTTTGACCATCGGACTAAAGATCTTACCACAATCAACTCCCTCTTGTTGCCATGTACCATTAGCCACAAGCCTAGCCTTATGACATTCAAGCTCATCACTGTCTCTGAATTTGTGACGATAGAGCCACATAAAACGAATCACATTCACCCCTCTGGTTTCGGGATAAGATCCCAAGTATGTTGATTGATTAATACATTAAACTCCTCACACATGGCCGCATTCCAATTTGGGTCAAGTTTGGCTAATTTTGGATTTTTAGGAATATGTGAGATAGTTTGAGTGGATAGGTTAAAGTGAACCTTTGGTTTGAAAATCCCGTGTTGTGCACGTGTTTCCATATGATGGGTTGGGGGCTGGATCACGGGCAGTATGGTGGTAGGTGGGGGCTACGGGGAATGGGGCTCGGGTGACATTGCAGGAGGTAGTGGACTGGGCAGTGTGTCGGGTGACATTGCAGGAGGTAGTGGACTGGGCAGTGTGTCGGGTGACAGGATGGGTGACGGGGCAGGGTTGTAGCGACGGGGCAGGGTTGTTGTGACGGGGGTAGTAGGTGGGGGCGACGGGACTGGGGCAGTGAGTGTGGCAGTGGGGTCCGTAACTGGGGCAGTGAGTGGGGCGGTGTTCGACGGGATGGTATTTGTCCAATGAAGTGCGTTTTGAAAGGAGAGGTGAGGTATCCGGGTCATCAAGGAATCCGTAATCGGTGGCTTGAAATTGGTGGATGTTGACAAAGGGAAAGTAGTTCTCATCAAACATGACATGACGGGGACTATGATTTTACATGTGGGCACGTTATAGCATAAGTACCCCCTATGGTTCGACGGGAACCCCAAGAAGACACACGGGGTGGTACGAAGTGATAATTTGTGAGGGACGGTGGAGGTAAGATTCGGATAGCATAGACAACCAAAAATCCGAAGGTGACCATAGGTAGGGATCTGGCGAAATAGGAACTCGGTAGAGGTCCTATTTTGGAGCGTACGGGTAGGTAGTATGTTAAGAAGGTATTTTGCCATTTTTAATGCATATACCCAAAAGTTGGGGGGAAGAGATGCATGAAAAAGTAAGGTTCAAATCATATTGTTAATGGTGCGGAGAATTCGTTCGGCTTTACCATTTTGTGGGGAAGTATGGGGGTAGGAGAAACGAAAGACCATGCCATTAGCCGCACATAATTTATGAAAGAGAGAATTATTAAACTCACGACCATTGTCACACTGAAACGTTTTTATTTATTTTTCGAATTGTGTTTTAACATACGTATGAAATTCAAGAAACTTTGAGTAGACCTGAGATTTAAAGTGAAGCGGATAGACCCATTGGAAGTGAGAAAAATCATCCAAGAATATTAAATAATATTTATGACCCAATCTCCTTTAGTGGAGTCCTTTCATTAATACAATATATATATATAGTGTGTACAATTGTAATTCTAATGGAATAATAATCTCTACTTTACATAATTGCACTAAAATATTAATTACAGAATATATGGTGAAATATTCACTATCACTATCCAAACACTATATTAATTTTATACATTAACAACTTACCTCCTGACTAGTTAGCAAAGACGGTATTACTTATGTTGGATTTCATACTTGCATAACTTACCTCCAAATCAGCTACCAAACGATCCCTCAATGAATTCGCCTAGTTTTTAAACTCTATTAATAACTTGCTAATAGTAAAAAAATAGATTTATATCCAGCATTTATACAATATAACAATAAAATCACAAATTTTTTTCTTGTCGCATTGATATAATGAACCAAACTCCTGATAAATAATAATCTTTACATTGCTAATTCTTGTATTACTAATCTGTATATCTAATTTCTGTATTATAATCCATACATAACTTATATCACATACCAAACGAGCCCTAAGGTCAGAAATTACCCACTATTTACAATTAAATCACCTTAATGAATAAATCTTGTTATAGTGAATGATATTTAGTGACTTATGACGGGTATATTGCAATAATTTTAATGTGATAAAAATATAATTTTATTATTATATTAAATAAATATAAATAATTTTACTGTTATAATGAGTAAAAATTAATTATTTTAATGCGATAAAATAATTAGTTCATAGTGCGTGTCGTATATGAGAGGACCTTGACGTGACATTATGTTAAAAGAGAATTTAATAGTGAACAATTCATTATCCCGTGATTACGTGAAGAAGATCTTCGCGACTTTTCAATGTGTATAAAAACTGGAAAAGTAAAAGCACTTAAAGAAGAAAAAAAAGTATAAAAGTATATATATATTTCTGTTTAACTTTTAGTACACTAACGAGTTACTTTTGATTTTTTTTCTTCATGAAATGTGACATATATTCCGTGATTATTGTAATTGATAAAACTCTAGAAATTTCTGAATAGCAACATTTAATATTAATAATTGAATTCTAAATTTTATTTTATATATTTAATCTATATTATTTTAGAAGCATGAATATAAATGTTGGTTGATCAAAATAACTTTAACATATTGAACGACTTGTATACTCTTACCATTATTGATAACATTTAATTACTAATAATTCTAATTATATTAAAACTACCAATCAGCCGTTACTAATAGCTTGAGATTCACTATTATTTAAACGTTGTTATGGAGACTACTTGAAGAATTGTAGTTTTTATAGGAATGAATTTTCGTCGGACTTTTTCATTCTTTTTAACCTATTAAATAAAAATTATTTTTAATTATTACGGTGTATTTGTTGTAATACTATGCAACTATGTTCATGGAATTTGTATAACAGAAGATCTTTATCTATGGTCCATTCTTAATATTTCTTCGTCACCGATTGTAAAATCTCTATCCGATAAATTATCAATATATGGACACAATATATCTCAAATAGTTAAAAATTAAAGACAGACTTGGTCGGTATTAGAAGTCCAAACAAATTCATTTTAGTAAAAATCTTATTCTGTTATAAAATAATAATAAAGCTAGAACAAGAATATTGTTGAGAAAGAGAGAAGAAATGAGATTTCTTATTTCTCTTGAGGGATCAAATACAATGAGGGAAATATATCTATTTATAGGGTTTAAGTAGTTTGGTCTCAAATTTACTAACCCTAACTTTCCTTGTAGAGATAGACATTCATAATAATAAATAATATTTATAACACTCCCCTTGAATGTCTATTTGGTAGATAATATGCCTCATCAAAACCTTACTAGAAAAAAACCAGTGGGAAAAATTCTAGTGAAGAAAAAGAGTACACATTTCTAATAATACACATTTTGGTTGCCTCATTAAAAACATTACAAGGAAAACCCAGTGAGACAAAACCTTATACGGAAAAAAGAGTACATCATGTATTAACTAATTGCAACTTTATGGTGTTGTCCAAAAGTTGCAAATTACATAATAAAATTGCAATTAAAAAAATTACATTTTCAAAAAAATCTGTTCTAATTGCTTGATGATTTCATGTGGTTCTTCGGTTGGAATAGGTATTTGTTGGTCAAATTGATCCACGTCGCTTCCACTACCTTCGGTTAAGATTTCGTTGTAGTTTTCATCATCTTCTTCGTTGATCTCCGGTTGACCGCACCTTCTCCGCTCCGCTCGTATCCAATCTCTCGAATAATACCGCAATTTCCAAGCCGTCTCCGGCCAATGAGTGTCCGTGGTCTCCTATTTGATATCTCGCTCGTAAAAAAGCGCTTTCCGACGCAGCTTGACGACGCTTGAATGTTCAAAACATCTCGAGCCATCATTGAAAGTGTCGGAAAGGTCTTCTCATTCCCCCTCCGGTATTTCACAAGTCTTCTTGTCCATCTTCATTGATAACTTCTTGATACGGTACGTAACCCCGCAAAACAAAAATATCCAACTCGCTAATTTGGTTAGTAGAGGTACGGTCGCACATTCTATTTCGAGGCTTTCAATACTAGCCGAAACAAGATGTCTTTTGTGAGGTTGTGTTGAAGATGAAGAAGATGGTATGGTAGCCGGTACGTTACTAGCATTTTCTTGTTGATAAAATCTATATATATTTTTGCAAAGTGGTGTTCTACGCTATTCAACACTTCTTCTTTAGTTTGTTCAATAGGTGGTGGGTGATTTAGATTTTTGGGACTTGGAGGTGGTAGTACTTCTATACAATCGTAAATAGTTTCAATTAGTGATTTAGTACCGTCTATTTTAATAGTAGGATTTAATACGTAACCAATAATATAAATAGAAGGAATAGGAATAAAATATTTTTTTATTTTGACAAACATTTTTTTAATAGCCGCCTTATAAAGTTTGGTTTTTCCATATATTCACTAAGTAATAAAAATATTAGAGTTATATAAAATAACATAGTTGAAATAGTAGGATAATATATACCGGAAAATTCTTTTGTTGCTTGAAAAAATTTCTCTAAAAATACAATAAGTTCGGAAATTTTTTCCCAATCACTATCTAAAATCATATCAGCTGGCTTTTTATTATGAGAGTTAAAAAATAAAGTTATAGGTAATTTATAGTCATAAGCAACAAGTAGTTGCTCGTATAAAGAATTCCACCTAGTGGATACTTCTTGTGGAATTCTTCTAAAAGGTAGTCCACAATCATGACAAATTTTTTTATATTCTTTTCTACGTTGTACTTTATTACTTTTAAAAATAAAGTTTATAGCAAATTGTATTTTACTAAGAATGTCTTCAAAAAGTGATAGACCATCCTTTACAATTAAGTTATATATATGGCACGCGCATTTTATATGAAAATGGTCTGGAAAAGATGGAGCTAAACTATTTTTTAACATTGTAATTGCGTAATTGTTATTAGAAGCGTTATCTAATGTAATAGTCATAATTTTATCGGTAATTCCGTAATAATCGCACACTTGATAAATATTTTCTGCAATAAAAGTACCAAAGTGTGCCTATCATCTATATATCTATACGCTAAAATACGTTTTTGCATAGACCATTTATAATCTATCCAATGACAAGTTACGTTTAAATAATCATGGCCGTTAGTACTACGACCTATATCGACGTGATAGATACTTTGCCATTAAAATGATATAATGAAAAACGTAAATATTGTTGATATTCATGCGCAAATTTAAATACATCTCTCTTAACGGTTGACCTAGGAAAACCGTTAAAAGCAGGATTATATATATCTCTAATGTAATGAATAAAACCGGAGATGAAGGAAATGAAAAAGGCAAACCCTCCACAAAGAACTAATTTTGATATTGCTTCCCTATCTCTATGTTTGTTGTATTTAGAGCCTACAATTCCCCCCGTCATAGGGTTAATTTGACCCTGTACTTGGTCCGGGACATATCGATGTGAACCTTGTCCCGATGGAGCGGCCGTTTGCGCACCCGGTTTTGAAGCCCGGTATTGGGCATACCTAGCTGGATGAGCACTTACTACATGTCTAATTAAACCCCCGTCCCACCGTGACCTTTTCCAGCTTTTAAATTTTAAAACATTTTTACAAATTTTACATATGGCTACTTGATTCTCTACGTCCCTATCAAAAAATGTCCATGCATCTGATTTTAATGGTCGTTTTGCCGGACCTCGTCTCATACTAGGGGGAATAGGAGGTATTTCGGTTGAAGGTGCACTAGTGGGCGTGTTGTCATCAATATTAGTGGGTGTATCGTCTAGATCATCGTCTAAATTAAAGTCTTCTTGAGTTCCGTAAAATAACTCCTCGTCTAAATCTAATGGTATTGTAGGAAAATGTTGAGTATCAACAAAATCATCCCGTGTAGGAATAAGATGACTAGAAGAAGTACCCTTGCCCCGATTGCCCCTACTAGAAGAAGTCTTACCCTTACCCTTAAACATACCTCTAATTCCTTCCATTTTAATTATATGCTAACAAATAATTAAAGTAAATGAAATTAAGTGCGCTAAATAAAATAAACAGACAATAATAATTTAATGAAGGAACGAATGTACCAAACGCCGACGTAACGTCGACGTGTAATCGAGAGGTTGAAAATTGAAACTTTGCTCGATGGAAGATCCTCAAGCTAGTTGCCAACTTCACTCCCAATTCCCAAATGAATTAATAAAATTGAATATTTAGCAAACAATGTAGAGAGATATATTGAGAAATTAGAGAGATTGTAGGAAGATTTGTGAGAAAGATGAAGAGAAAATGAGTTATTTATAGTTGAAAAATTGGGTTAAAGTGTAAATATAATAACTTATGGGTTAAAAATAAATATTAAGGGGTAGGGGGGTTGGGGGAGGGGGGGGGGCCTAAAATGGCCGTTGGCCAACGGCCATAATCTAAAATGGCCGTTGGTTCAACGGCTATTTTTGCAAAGGTAAGGTCGGGGTCGGGGTCGGGGTCGTATTAACTCCCCCCCGATGAGAACTTCAGTCCAAATGCTTGAGTCTTCGCATTCCAATCTTGTGCACCGTCTTCTCGAAAGTTGCAGTTGGTAGAGACTTGGTGAACAAATCAGCCATATTATCACTTGAACTAATCGATTGCATGTTGATATTATCATTCTTTTTGGAGCTCATATGTGAAGAACAACTTTGGTGAAATGTGATTTGTCCTATCTCATTTTATGAACCTTCCCTTCAATTGAGCAATGCAGGCTGCATTACCTTCATATAAGGTTGTGGATATTTTGTCACATTTCAAACCACATTTATTTCCAAGCGATTCAAATTAGTCCTAACATCAATTGGATTTATTGATATTTCTTCATTTTCTTGAGTTTGCGGCTCATTGATTTCTTCAAGAATATCAGGATTGATAAAATCTTGCATTTTTTATGAGATTCTTTCTTAGTGTCATCTTGACCATTTATTTTTATTTTTCTAGGATTCCGATCCTTAGAACCCAATGGTCTATCACGCTTCAGGCGTGCTTTGGACTCATTTGCTATGACACTAGTAGATGGTCCTACAAGGACATCAATCCGAATTGGGTCATTCTCTGCAGGGATATGTGATTTGGTAATCCTCTCCCCCTAATTTTGAAAAATTATCTCATCAAATCGATAATATGCAATTGATCTTATTTCAGTATCTCCATATAAGGAAGAAATTATATCATACTCTAGTTATAGCAAGATAAATAAATGCATCAATTGAATAAATATATGGTATTTCAGGACCAATCTAATTTTCTCATTTGATCTTCTTTTAGCAAGTAGTCTACTACTTTTCGAAAACTGTTCAAAAGCTCCAATAATATTCAAGTCAGCAACTTGCACAACATTATAAAAGATTTTGAATATCATAACGGGATAAAGGTAAACAGAGTCATCTTTGTACCCCTAATCAATAAATATTTATTAAGCTGATTTAAGTACATCAACCTTTGTTCATTTAATCCGTTTATGGATTACAAACAAGTTTTTCTATAACTTTTATATGCTTCAGGCATTTTGAATCCTTCAAAAAAATTCATATAATTTTTTCACGTAAGCTATATAGGCCGAGACAATTTTCATTTAGTATTTAATTTACATGACATCTTCTGATGTCATGACTGCAGGTCCAGTAAATTTATCCTTACCGAGATGCATCTACTTGGTAATTATTTCTACATCAACATGCTTTAAGAGATGTAGAATTCAGATTCTCATAATATTATACAATATTGCGCACTATATTGTATCAAAGATATCGTCGACGAGATATCATTTTGTATCGGTTTGCAATTAGACATAACTTATTGAGATCTTATCACTTCATTATTTTTCAGGTACCTAAACCTCGTATGAAGTTTTATGAAGTGTTATGTCGTAGGCTCTTCAAGAGCACATTGCCTCCTGATTGTGATCATTTGCTCCTCTTTTTTTTTCAAGAATTATTGCATTTGAAATCAATTTGTCTACCATGCTTCACGCATGTTGTAAACCCTGTCCTTCAGGGACATTTAGGAGCATCTTGCAGCTGGAATATGAAATAGTTGGGTCACTAAATGCTTCTAGCATTTGACTTGAATTATCGTTTGAATGAGAATCATACTGATGATAATTCACAATATATTTCTTAGATGTTTATTCTCTCTTTCCATAGTTAGAAAAACTAACATAAATTTCCACCTTCTTTGGGGAATCCATCTGTGTGCATCGTGGTAGATTCATTAATCATATACCAGACAACAAAAACTATTAGATGAAAACATTTGGTTCCTGACCTTGAACCAATTATGAGGGGAGAATTTATCATAATTTATTGGTCTGAAGCATACAAGTGATGTTGTATGTAATATATCATATTTCAGATCAACACATGAAGCTTTTTTCTCCTTCGCAATGGTTTAGCTATTTATTGGAGACATTCAACGCTAAACGAGCTTGAATATAAACCAGCATTAACAAGATGAATTGTCTTGATTGCATAATCTGAAAATTGTGCTCTCAACTCAAATATTTTGAGCAAGTAACTTTGCATATGTCAAACTGCAGGTTGACAATAAACGCACATGTGACCGTCTTATCGATGCATCTATTTAAGACATCACATAACAGGTGAACGGACCCTTATTCACTTTTTACATTTTTCAGAATTTAGAGAATTTAATCCCTACATTAGCTGGTGTAATCAACTTATCATGAGAACAAACAAATTAATTCTTGAAGAATCTTCTAGTTCTTCAATATATTCTGAATACAAACTTAGTACAAAAGATTTAAATCAGGACAACCAAAATTGTCACGTCAATTGATAAAATTATTTGTACTAGTAAACTTCAAGTTTACCATGCCATGTGCTATCTGTTTTAGTAAACTTCCGGTTTACTATGACATGAATTATTTTGTGTACCAATAAACTTCTGGTTTATCGTGACATATGATTTTATCATGCTTATATTTGTGTAGTACAATTTGGAGAATAAAGAGGGTAATCATTGACATACATATTTCTTACCCACTATGATAATTAATTATAGCTTCAATATGATATCCTATTTACTTGAGTAAACTTAGGGCTTACTATAACTTGTGTTTCGATCATAACAAATTCGTATATTACAATTTAAAAGGAATTGCATAATAGTATATAAGCTCTTCAGGAGCCTCTAATTTATTATCCATAATCACACATATTATTTGGACACTATTAGTGCCATGATCTTCTAGATAAATAGTTAGCTCTTCTAGAGCACTTGATCATTAATTTTGTACAATCAAATATTGCTTAGATAATGTTGGTATCATAAAAGAAATTATAGTTAGACACTACTGGTGTAATGAAATAAATTGTAATTAAATGGACATTTAAAGACAATACAATTTATAAATGATGAAAAGTAAGTTCTAAACTTTAGTATTTCAGACATCTCCTACAGGAAGAATACCATTAACATTCAAATATTTATCATCAAAGCTACGACAATAACCATAATATATCAATGTGGTTATAGTAGATAGTATTCTCTGCATCATTTTGCCTTAGAATGATACATAATAAAAGTTTTCAAGATGATTTGACGTGCGACATGTGCATGGAACAATGACCTTCGTACCACAATATAACATTTATATCCTTTGTCATTCAATCTCTGCAGGAGGTGTATTGTGATATTTTTTCATTCACTTCGGGGAATGACACCTGGTCATTTAGATGCGCTTTATACATAATTCTAATAGCTCATTATTTCACTCAACCACAAGAAAACACTGCTTCAATATATTTCTCAAACATTTTTCCCCTTGTCAAAAATCATACCAATACTTCTAGACCATCAAAATACATATAAAATCATTCCTTAGTAGTACATCCCAACACTTTAAGAAAATTGCAACAAACTAAATATAAATATTTCCTTCATTATTTCGCCACCTTGTATAACTAAAACTGAAGCTTGCAAGAAAATAAGAAAAACATTTACATGCATTATAAACTCACAACAAATTTTGGGAGAAAAAGAAGTAAATTTCAAAGTTGAACCTTTTTGATAGTAAAATTCAAAGTTCTACTACTTTAGGGGTAAGGTTCGAAATTCTACTACTTCGGAGTAAAGTTCTAAGTTCTACTAATACGAGAGCAAAATTTAAGAGTTCTACGACTTCGGGAGTAAATTTCAGAGACCTACTGCTCCGAAAGTAAATTTTGAATTCACTACTTCAAGAGTAAATTTCAGATTTACTACTTCATGCGTAAAATTTAAAGTTTTACTACTTTCAAAGTTCTACTACTTCCGGAGTAGAGTTCAAAGATTTATTACTTAAGGAGTAGAGTTTAAAAATTTACTACTTCGGGAGCAGATTTCTGAGTTTGCTACTTCGGGAGCCGAATTTTGAGTTTGCTACTTCGGGAGCAGATTTTTGAGTTTACTACTTCGTGAGTAAAACATAAAATATTTAGAATATTGTTTTCTCCATTATTCTACCTTTTCTGTAGGTGAATCGTGATAACTTCACAACCAAACACACATTCGTATATATAAGCTTTACTAAATATTATCACATTCACTTCTGGGAATGGATCTATATTCGTAATACTTATCAAAAGTTTTCATTATTCAGAAATGGAACATATCTGAATGTGTGTCTTAAGCATATCAAATTGTGATAGCTTAGAACTTCTTTTAATATATTGCTACTTCGGGAGTAAATTGAGACATTAATATAGAGAATTTTTCTCTTAACGTCAGAGGCATTACCACTGCTAGTGGTCATATATTTAAATGATATAAGAGTAAATGAGTTGATACAGAAAGATATTTATCCAAAAGTGTAAATAAGCTTAAGAACATATATACATACTGAACCGTTATTCTTTACGGACCAAGAAGATTTCATTATTTGTTTCTTTTTTTCCATTATAGCCACTATAAATCTATAATCAACATAATAGTAACTTCTATATCTCACTTATGGGTAAAAAATACACGTACTTTTATCTCCAGTAAGGCAACGAGTTGAACCTTCAAGTTCCCGAATATGGTAGTACTAATTTGGAGATTCGTGATAACGTCTTATGAAATTATTGATGTAATATGGTAGTGTAAAGGTTACCTTAATTAGTGTTATACACTTACCATAATTGTATAGTTAGAATTATGGTAGAATAAGGTTTTAGGAATAGAATAGGAATAGGATTCTCCTATTTTGTAACTTGTATATATATATCTATTCAATCAATGAAAATAATCAAGGGGATTATTTCTTTCATGGTATCAAGAGACTAGGTTTTTTCTCTCAACTTTTTCTACCTTGTGGCCGAGAACCCTCCCCCCCCCGGGTTTTCTCTCCAAAATCTCATCTTCCGCTCTCAAAAACCTCACTTAAATTTCCCCTCCTTCTTTGTTCTTACAATATGTCTAAGAACAATTTTCACCCTGCCCTCACGGTTTCCAATATCAAGCTAAGTATCCCTATTGTTCTTGAGATGGAAAACGTTCAATATGCAACGTGGGCGGAGTTGTTTAAAATTCACGCTATATCTTATCAAGTTCTTCATCACATCATTCCTCCCGCTAGACCCCTTCCTGCGGAGGATCCCGATTTATGGATTACACTTGATGCTACCGTTCTTCGGTGGATATACGCCACTATTTCGGTGGACCTTCTACAGACGATTATTGAGCCGGATACCACGGCTATGGCTGCATGGAATAGATTGCGTGACATATTTCAAGACAACCAACATTCCCGTGTCGTCACACTCGAGCAAGATTTCTCTCTCGTTCGAATGGACGAATTTCCAAACGTTTCTGCATATTGCAAGAAACTAAAGGAGTTGGCGGATCAACTCCGTAATGTTGGCGCACCAGTAACAAATAATCGTCTAGTTCTACAGTTGGTTGCCGGTCTTTCGGAGACCTATAATGGTGTTGGAACTCTCCTTCGCCAAAGCAACCCTCTTCCCGACTTCCATCAAGCCCGCTCCATGCTGACGTTGGAAGAAGCCGGTTTGGCTAAAAAGGCGGCTACCGAGCAAGCCCAGTTGTCATGGTGGCATCCTCTTCTAGTCCTTCGGGTTTTGTTAATAATTCGGGCCAAAACCATAATAATGGTGGCGGCAAGAATAATCGCAAAAATAATAACAAAAACCGCGGGGGCAAACGCGGCGGTTCTGGTGGCGGTTCCGATGATCAACAAGCAGGCGGTGGGTCCCATCCAGGGTACAGTGGCCCACCACCACCGTGGGCCCAGCAGAGGGGCCAATGGAAGTGGAACCCGTACCCTCCAGCAGCAGTTTCCAGCCGCCAGTGGGCCGGCCAACATCCGTGCCCAATACCCGGCATTGGCGGCCCATCGGCCGCGGGCCCAAGAACGGCAACCACGCGGCTACGGCCCGGTTCCAAAGACGACCGGAGTTCTTGAGCCCAGACCTCCGCAAGCCTATCATGCAGCAGGCCCCACTCAGACCGATATGGAGGCCGCGATGCACACGTTGGGATTGACTCAACCGGACCCAAATTGGTACATGGACACCGGGGCCACTACTCACATGACTTCCGAATCAGGTACTCTCTCATCTTATTCCAATTTGAGCACCCCTCGGGGGATAATTGTTGGTAATGGCAGTTCTATTCCAATTCTAGGGTATGGTCAGAAAATGTTGTCTCCCCCCAATCCACCCCTCCTCTTGAAAAATACTTTACATGCTCCTAAATTGATTAAAAATTTAGTGTCTGTCCGAAAGTTCACAAATGACAATTCTGTTTCTGTTGAATTTGATCCTTTCGGTTTCTCCGTGAAGGATTTCAAGACGGGGAGTCATCTCATGAGGTGTGATAGTAGGGGGATCCGTATCCTATCATGCCCGGTTTCACCATCGAGTCCACCTTGCCTTCGCCTTTTGCGGCCCATCTCTCCTTCCATGTGGCATGCTCGTCTGGGTCATCCGGGATCTTCTATTTTATCAGCTTTAGATAAAAATAGCTATATTTCTTGTAAGGGTACGAGTCGTACTCCAATTTGTCAGCCTTGTTCATTAGGAAAAATTGTTAAGTTGCCATTTGTAGACTCCAATTCTCATACTTCTATGCCATTTGACATTATTCATAGCGACTTATGGACATCTCCTGTTCTTAGTTCAATGGGTCATCGATATTATGTTCTCTTTTTAGATGATTATTCTAGATTTTGTGGACGTTTCCAATTGCGAATAAATCACAAGTGTTTTCCGTCTTCATCAAATTTAGAGCGTTCATTCGTACTCAATTTGAAAGAGAAATAAAAAATATTCAATGTGATAATGGGAAAGAGTATGACAATAGGGAGTTTCGGGAATTTTGTGCTACTAATGGGATAAATTTTCATTTTTCATGTCCTCATACATCTTCACAAAATGGGAAAGCCGAACGCAAATTTGTTCCATAAATAACATTGTCCGAACTCTCCTAATACATGCCTCCATACCTCCATATTTTTGGCATCATGCTCTACAAATGGCCACATATCTTCTTAACATAATTCCTTCTAAAGGTCTGACATATTCGTCCCCCCTAAAAATCCTGTATAATAAGAACCCGTCTTATTCTCACCTTCGGATTTTTGGGTGCTTGTGTTATCCGTTATTCCATCCACCACAATTAACAAACTTCAGGCTCGGTCTACCCCGTGTGTGTTTTTGGGTTATCCGTCAAATCATCGTGGTTATAAGTGTTTTGATTTATCCTCCAAGAAAATCATAATCAATCGCCATGTCATTTTTGATGAAACTCAATTCCCATTTACGAAAGTTCATACTCCCGAACCTAAGTCGTATAATTTTATGGATGACCAAATATCTCCCGTATATTCTTCGGAATTTTTCGGACATCTCCCGTACCCAAAATCCTCCAGCGGGCCCACTGCCCGCTGGACCTACAGTACCGCCACACCCACAAATTCAGCCACTGGAACAGTTCCAGCAATTGGGCCGGTCGGGCCCACCCAATTTTGGAACTCGCTCCAGAAAACGATTCCGCTTTTTACCGATTTGGGCCGCGGGCCCACCGCTGCTTGGCCGGTCCGTCCGTCGAGCCCGAAAAAATTCCCAAAATTCCCTCAATTCTTCCTCGAGTCATAGATTAGTCACTCGTAGTCAGCGGGTTATTTTTACACCTAAAAGACATTTTAATTTATATTCGGATGTCTCTAAATCCCCCTTGCCCCGCAATCCTGTGTCCGCATTAAATGACCCTAATTGGTAAATTGCTATGACTGATGAATATAATGCTCTTATTGATAATAAGACATGGGAGTTGGTGCCCCGTCCATATGGTATTAATGTTATCAGGTCTATGTGGCTTTTTGCTCATAAGGAGAATTCAGATGGGTCCTTTGCTCGACATAAGGCGCGACTTGTTGGTGATGGTAAGACTCAGCAGGTTGGAATTGATTGTGGTGAGACGTTTAGCCCGGTGGTCAAACCGGCTACTATTCGCACTATCCTTAGCTTGCCTCTTTCAAAGACTTGGCCAATTCATCAGTTGGATGTCAAGAATGCTTTTCTACATGGTGATCTCAAGGAAACAGTCTATATGCATCAGCCGTTGGGTTTCAGGGATCCAAACCGACCTCATCATGTATGTTTGTTGAAGAAGTCCTTATATGGGCTTAAGCAGTCTCCAAGGGCCTGGTACACGAGGTTTGCTGACTTTGTTTCCACTATTGGGTTCACTCACAGCCGGTCAGATAATTCCTTGTTCATCTACCGTCGTGGTTCTTCTTTGGCCTACATTCTGTTGTATGTGGATGATATCATCTTGACTACCTCTTCCGATGCCTTGTGCCAGTCTATCATGACCATGCTCAGTTCTGAGTTCGCTATGAAAGACTTAGGGCCTTTGAGTTATTTTTTGGGGATTGCTGTCAAACGTCATTTAGGTGGCTTGTTTTTGTCTCAATGAAAGTATGCTGCCGAGATCATAAAGAGGGATGGGATGTCATCCTGTAAGTCCACTTCCACGCCAGTTGATGCAAACCCCAAACTGAGTGCCGCAGCAGGTGCACCATACGAGGACCCGACCCGCTATCGCAGCCTTGATCTTGCACGGGGCCCTCCAAGTATCTTACCTTTACCGGACCGAATATTACGTATACGGTTCAACGAGTGTGTTTATTCATGCATGATCCCGAGTTGAGCACATGAATGCAATCAAACGCATCATTCGGTATATTCAGGGGACACTGGACTATGGGTTGCACTTGTATCCTTCATCTACATCCACACTTGTCTCTTACACGGATGCGGATTGGGGTGGTTGTCCCGACACCAGACGGTCGACTTCTGGCTACTGTATGTTCCTTGGCAACAACTTGGTCTCCTGGTCGGCAAAGCGTCAGGCAACTCTATCACGGTCAAGTGCAGAGGCAGAATATCGAGGGGTAGCAAATGTGGTCTCTGAATCATGTTGGCTACAAAATTTGCTTTTGGAGCTTCATTGTCCCATTCATAAGGCAACCTTGGTATATTGCGATAACATTAGTGTCATCTACCTTTCCGGTAACCCAATTCAACACCAACGCACCAAACATATCGAAATGGACATTCACTTTGTTCGTGAAAAGGTTGAAAAGGGTCACGTTCGCGTATGCCATGTCCCGTCTCGTTATCAAATTGCAGACATCTTTACAAAGGGTCTACCAGCGGTTCTCTTTGAAGATTTTAGGAACAGTCTCAGGGTTCAAAAACCGCCCGCTATGACTGCGGGGGTGTGTTAAACAGAGTAATATACCTGTGATATACACCCAATATACAGCAGTGTATATCACGGGCAAAGCGAGTGGATCGGGCGGCAAGGGCCTTAGCGGTGGGCCTCGGCGGTGGGCCACTGCAGAAAGAAGGAAGCAGCGATGGACGATGGGTGGACAAGGCAGTGGGCCTCGGCAGGTGATGAAATCTGAAGGCAGTAAGCCCATCACGGATAGAGGTGATTGTTATATATTAGGAGTGTATATTGATGTAATATGGTAGTGTAAAGGTTACCTTAATTAGTGTTATACACTTACCATAATTGTATAGTTAGAATTATGGTAGAATAAGGTTTTAGGAATAAAATAGGAATAGGATTCTCCTATTTTGTAACTTGTATATATATCTATTCAATTAAGGTAACCTTTACACTACCATATTACATCAATATACACTCCTAATATATAACAATCACCTCTATCCGTGATGGGCTTACTGCCTTCAGATTTCATCACCTGCCGAGGCCCACTGCCTTGTCCACTCCATCGCTTCTTCAGCCTACTCGCAAGGCCCACCGCCAAGGCCCTTGTCGCCCGCCCACTATTTTTGCTGTGATATACACTGATGTATATTGGGTGTATATCACAGGTATATTACTCTGTTTAACAGAAATAATAATAAAACTAGAACAAGAATATTGTTGAAAAAGAGAGAAGAGAGGAGAGTTCTTATTTCTCTTGAGGGATCAAATATAATCAGGGGAACATCTCCATTTATAGGGTCTAAGTACTTTGGTCTCAAATTTACTAACACTAACTTTCATAATAATAAATAATATTTATAACATTCATATTTGTTTTCTTATTTATTATGTAACTATGTAGTCTTTTACGGATGTTTCTAATAATATGTACAACGAAAGTAATATTGATGTGGATATTAATATCTCGAATTTTGTTTCCTATTTCATTAGACACTAAAATTTACTTAATTAAAGATGTAAATTGAAAATATTAGCGAATATTCACCGTATATTTTGTAATTATAATACATTAATATGACATTGTTCTTACTGCTTCATCCGACGGTTTGAAGAATGAAATCATTACTCTACTCAAAACTGAATTTGCCATGACTGACTTGGGCAAGCTGAGTTATTTTTTGGGTATATCAGTGACCAGATCTGCAGCTACTATGTTTTTGTGTCAGCGTAAGTATGCAGAAGAGATAATATATAGGGCTAAGATGGCAAATTGTAAAATTATGCCAACTCCAGTTGACTCAAAATCCAAGCTCAGTGCTAATGACGGTGCGCCAGTTTCTGATCTCACTCTATATCGGAGTCTTGCAGGTGCCCTTCGGTATCTTACATTCACTAGGCCTGATATTGCATATGCAGTTCAGCAGGTGTGTCTGTTTATGCACGACCCCTGAGAGTCCCATTTTGCCGCCCTCAAACGTATTATCAGATACGTTAAGGGCACACTAGACTTTGGACTACATCTCTACCCCTCTGCCCCAAACAAGTTGATCTCTTACACGGATGCAGATTGGGCAGGATGCCCAGACACACGTCGCTCTACCTCAGGCTACTGTGTGTTTCTTGGGGATAATCTTATTTCATGGTCCGCCAAGCGGCAGGCCACACTATCCCGTTCGAGTGCTAAGCAGAGTATCGCGAGTTGCTAATATCGTTGCTGAGATCTGTTGGCTCCGAAATCTTCTTTTGGAGCTCCAGTGTCCACTGCAAAGGTGTCTATAGTATATTGTGACAACATATCTGCCATATACATGTCTCACAATCCGATCCAACATCAGCGGACTAAGCATATTGAGATGGACATCCACTTTGTACGAGAGAAGGTCGCCCTTGGTCAGGTCAAAATATTACACGTGTCTTCCTCCTATCAATATGCAGATATTTTCACAAAGGGACTACCGAGACAGTTCTTCACCAACTTCCGATCCAGCCTTAGCGTTCGGCCTCCTCCCGCTCCATCTGAGGGGGAGTATTAGCGAGTATTCTCCGAATATTCACAGTATATTTTGTAATTATGATAGATGTATATTTAATGTAAGTTAGGATTCTTACTGTATTAGGAACCTTCTCTGTACAACTATATACATTGTGAAATAAATCCTTAAGGAAAATTATTCTATCTAACAGAAAAAGTGACAGGTCATCCAAATTTCACAACTAATAGCATGTTTGACCAAATTTATAAAAAATATTTTTTCCCAAATGAACAACGTTGTTTAATATGCAAATTCACTTTTGCTTACTATTTAATTATAATTTTAATATTTTACAAAGCGTCTTTTGATTCAGAACACTTGCTAATAGTTGACATGGTATTAACGTAGCGTGTCGTTGTAGATAAGATTGTAACATTAAAAACTTTGCCTAACGAATATGAATTTGCAAGGAATTCAAATCCCAATCAAGTCCCAACTTTATAAAAATATGAATATAAATGTTGGTTGATCAAAATATTCTTTAAATATTGATGACTTTTATGCTCTTTAAAAGCAAAATTATTTATTTAAAGAATAATTATCATTGGATAAAATTGTAATATCTTGACTTTATCTAATATTAGACTTGGATTCAACTAGAATTTCGTTGGTAATTTCTTAAATTCATTCTTTTTATTGATTTAATTAACCAATTAAATTGATTCCTATGAGGATTCATTGTACTCCTCTTATTCACGTTGGAATACACTTCTGAATTTATATGGATCGAAACACTTCCTCACAATTTTAAATTCTTTTGGAGACTGACCGAACAAAGTTGTTTATCTATCAAGCTAATTGTAAATCTCTTTCTTTTTTCCTTTAAGTATCGTCTATTAATGTACTCCTTTTGATTTGTATTGCAGGTACTTTATCTTTTAGGGATGTTGCAGGTCTATGAAGTTGTTACATATCATTTAAAAATATATATCGTATAACTTTCCATCGTTATACGATATCATTTAAAATATATAGAATTGTATAGCAATATATTATATTAATAAATATAATATTTGAATAAATCGTATAATTTTTCATCGTTACTTCATGCCACACACCAGCAATATAAAGAATAAACATATAATATTATAGTCAAGCAGGATACAAGGTAAAATTTTGTTCCCTCTATCCCAATTTAAATGACACACTTTCCTTTCTAGTCAGTCCTAAAGAGAAGGATATATTTTCTTATTTGACAATAATTTAATTTGAAATTTTTTCTTTTACGCTTAACAAGATGATTTATAACACATAAATATCTTTGGCTTGTTTTAGACCACAAAATTCAAAAGTCTTCCTTTATTTCTTAAACTCCGTATCCAGTCAAACTACATCACATAAATAGGGACGGATGGAGTATTAAAAATACGGTAAAAGATAAAATAGTTATTGAAATATAAGCAAAGGTAAAATGAGAAGAAAAAAAAGGTAATAACGCGATCACACCAAATCAGTCGTTACATAAAATGAATTTTTTCGTCATTATATAATGATGAATTTAACAATATATCAGAGTGCAATATAAGTTACAATACAATGTACAATACAAATGCATGATCGATCGGGCCAAACAGTTCTGCCAAATAAATTTGATTAGTAGTGGGTTTGGGACGTCCATTTGGTAATTGAACCAGTAAAGTTTCTATTAGGTCCGGGGAGCTATGGAACAATAAACAAAATGCAAATAAACTAAATCAACTTTGAATGCCAATTCTGTTTCTGATTGTGTCAGGACTAATGTTGTCTGACAACGGTAACAACACAGTAGTAAAACAGAAAATCTTTGAAGAGTAAAAAACAACGGAAATATAAAGGACACAAAAGTTTTAAATTTTCATAAGTTATATGTTGATATAACTTATGATGGTCAATGACCAAAATTATTGTATATATTATATACAATTGAATAAATTCCTTCTTTTACAATTTTACAAAATACAACCAAAGGAACTAAAAATTGATGAAGTCGCAGATGACTTCTGCCTGGAAAATCTACCTAAATAGACATAGACAACTTCTTATTACAATTGCTTTAATACATAACAAATCTAGAATCTAAGCAGCAATTGTAATGTTGGACAGAATGTTGTCGACACGCTTAAGCAACACTTGTGATCCAGATTTCTGAGATTAATTTCCGAGAGCTCTCTTGGTCTTTTTGATTTCTGATTCTGTATATCGATTCACTCTTGTAGCCTCTCTATTCTTGAAAAGCTCATCGATTTGTTGTGGAGGTTGAGGGAAAGGTGGGCAACTGGTAGGGTTTGTTGGAGAAGATCATGGAGCAAAATCCTCTAACTTCTTGGACTTGTTCCTCAAGCATAGCAACGACTTTGACTTGTTCTTCTAACATTTTTCATCAGCTCCTAATTACCTTACCAAGTCATTTTTACTTCGTAGTAATATTTCCACGAATATTACTTCATTCCGTGAAGTAAGGCAAAACTGTTTTTCATAAAATGTTGGTCCGAATGTTGTGACATTTGTTCCAACATTTCTTAAATTCAAATTAATACTTAAAACGATATGTTGGGTAGAATGTCACAACACCAAACTCAATATTAACAATTTAAATTTCTAAAAACTAACTAATAATAAAACAAGAAAGGCCAATGCCAAAGGGCCCCTTCATAAATCATACTTTTGTTCAGATATTTTCTCCGACACAGGGATAACGTTAGCTGTGCATTATTAGTGCTATATGTAGTATGGCCCGTTACAATAATACATATTTCATCCGTCCCAATTTAAGTGATGTAGTTTGACTGGACACGGAGTTTAAGAAATAAAGAAAGACTTTTGAATTTTGTAGCGTAAAACAAGTCAAAGATATTTGTGAAGTTTTAGATCATTTCGTCAAGCGTAAAATATAAAGTTTAAAGTTAAATTGTTGTCAAATAAGGAAATGTGTCATTCTTTTTTAGACTGACTAAAAAGAAATGTGTGTCATATAAATTGAGACAGATGATTCCTTGACTCCTCGATACTAAATCAAATCCTCTTTTTTGATGACTGAATGTGTTTCTATAGTCCATATTTAATAATGCTCGAACTCTTTCTTCTGTATCGAGGATCATCGAAATAAGCAAGACTACTATTTCGACGGAAAATACCATTTACGGGGATTTCAATCGAGATACCTGAACAGGGCATTAGTTCATTCTCGAGTTCTTGAATCGAGTGTAGTGCAATGATATAATAAAATATATTATCAGCTATGCTAGCATGTAGCTCGGTATGGCATTCAATAGTTCGGAAAATCCGTAAAAATATCCTTAACACTATATAAACTAGTAACGTACAAATGCACAATGTTAAAATGTGTGTGTCATACAAAATTAGAGTAGATTAGGAATGATCAAAATATTTGCGGGAAAAGTTTAAGTAGCATACGAAGGATAAAACATGATAATATCGTTTGAGATGATTTCGTCATGTTCTACGTCAATCTTCAGATACGCAGGTTTGTAGGTGTCTGAAATTATCCCTTTGAGTGAGTGTTAAAGGATCGATGACGAGGTAGACTTAAGATCATATAAACAAATTGTCTTGAATGACCTATGATCTCTAGAATTCACTCACATTTAACAAAAGATATAGTGCAATAAAAAAAAAGACTTTATAGTACGTGCCAATTAGTTGAAAATATCTTTTTAACATATTAGCCCGTTTACTATTGGTCCATATGCTTAACTTCAAACTTTTCTTTTTATGCCTTTGGAGACTAGCTCTATCCGAAATACAAAAAAAAATATTAAATTTAAGTTAGCTTCATAAAGCTCGACTATATTTACTTCTCTAGAAGAAAGTGATGAAAGAACCACACCAGTATAAAAAATCAAAGATGGTGTTCATTTGTTGACAATTTTGGAAGTTCTTGAATAATATGTTTTACTGGATGACGACAACAATAACATACTCAGTATAATCTCAATGGGGTCTAGGGAGACGTTCGGAAAATATTTGAGGAGAAGTTGAAGAATTTTATGAATGGAAGTTAGAAGTTTTGAACTTGAAATGCACATTCTATTATTTTAATAATTCAATTACTTGAAGTTTAAATAATATTTCACTAAACCTAAAACTTCATGGTCAACCTACTATTTGTAAACTTCAGATCTTGAGATACTAGAATAATAATATTCCATGGACAAATGTTTCTTATTTTTTCACAAACATAATTGCATAATGTTTATAGAAACTTTTACTTAAAATACACATTACATAGTACATTATAAAAAGAAACTTAGAAGTGTACAATGTGACAAGACTATAAGGATTAACCTAGAAGCTTCAAAAACAAATTACCATCGTCAAAATATTTAGCTAGATGTTGATACTAGTCGCCAAAATTGACTAAGTTTCACTTCTTCTTTTGTTGAGTTTCCTGATCTAACTCACTAAGTACACGTATTATGTATCTTTATTTGGATCAAGAAATACAATGAATATGAAAAAATGTAACATACTATGAATGTCCTTTCATTTTATCATCTTACAGCTATTATGCACCAAGTCTTATCCATTTGAACAGTATCATTTATTTATTTATTTAAAAGAAAATCTCTCTTATTTTTAAAATTATATATCTCACGAAACTTATCTTATAGGTATCTTTTGGCTCAGGAATATAGTACAAAAGCTTTTAAACACCCTTCTACAGAAAATTATACGGTAAATATATACAAGGTCATTTTTTTGAATATATACAAAGTAAGTGTTTTTGGGATCTTCACGTATTTACTTCATTATGTTTTGATTTCTCCTTTAAAAAGTTTGGTTCTATCACTGCTTTGAATAACCGTAAAAAGTTTCTTACTAGTGTATATAACTTTGAAATAAAAAAGAACATCTATGATCAAATTTCATCAGCATTATGAGATTTTAACATGTATCACAATTTACTTTAGTGCCCTCCACAGGTTATAAATAAGTTGCTCTTTCTCACTCTCAGCACACTCCAAGAATCACACTGTATATCGATCAAAAGGCTCTCTCTTCAACTCTCCTCTCTTTTCGATCACGATGGATCTCTCTAAGGTATATCAATATCAATATTTTGAACACAAAAAAATTTGTTAATCATTTTTTATTGATCCTTTCTTAGTTCTTGTGCAATATTTGATTTGGTAGTATTATTGAGGTTCGATAAAGTTGAATCTGCATAGCGTAAGACTCGTTAGAGGGGAAAACACTTTCTATCAAAATATTTTTTTCATACTCAAAGCTCAAACACAAGACCTCTAATTAAGGATAATAAAATCATATCCATCATTTTTTAACATGTGACTAAGGTGTCTTTTATCTTTGTTGATACGTTTATCCTTCAAATTTAAGAAAAAAAAATGGAGCACTAGTGATATGAAGTTCTGTTTGAACATAAATTTTGTGTTAAGAAAAAGTTTAAGTTTTGTGAGCGCATCAACTGAAAACCAAACGTCAACTTGCGAATAAAAACTTCAGTGTTCGCAAGTGGACAACTTCGGAAAAAGTCATTTAAAATAATTAAGTTTTATACAACAGTATAAAGACTTTTTATACTATAAGCATATTTTAGCATATGATAGCCCGTTAGCTACCTTTTCCAGCAAATTCCCCCATTAACGATTATCACTAGATTTATTTGTAATTATTAATAATTAACATGATTTTGTAAATATTTTTATTCTATTAATGAATAGAACTTAAAACTCTTATAATGATACTTTGAGAAAAAAAGATTGTGCAAAATAATCTTTATGAGTAAAAAAGGATTTTAAATGGAAAAAACTCCTCAAATTCCTTTCAAAATTCAGTAAAATTTTTAAAACCTAAAGGAATATGTTTCATGCCTTCCTCATTCATTGTCTTTCATAATATACATTAGTACATGCTTATGACAAGGCTACAAACTAGGTAACTAATTTGACTAATTACAATTAGAATATTGACAACCAAATATAAAAGATATGCAAGAATATGTATATATTCTATCACACCCCCGCAGTTGAAGCGGGAGGTTCCCGTACGCCGAGACTGACTCGAAAATCATCAAAGAGTATGCGCGGAAGTCCTTTAGTAAATATGTTGGCGATTTGATAATGAGAAGGGACATAAAGGACACGAACCCGTCCACAAGCGACTTTCTCACGTACGAAATGAATATCCATTTCAATGTGTTTAGTGCGCTGATGTTGAACGGGATTGCCGGAAAGATATATTGCACTCACATTATCACAATAAACCAATGTAGCTTTGCGATTGGGTAGTGAAGTTCCAGAAGGAGGTTACGTATCCAACAAGATTCGGAGACAACATTTGCGACCCCTCTGTACTCGGCTTGGCACTCGGCCGAGACAAGGTAGGTTGTCATTTAGAAGATCAAGAAATCAAGTTGTCTTCGAGAAAAACACGGTAACTCGAAGTGGATCGTCTAGTATAGGGACATCCACCCCAATCAACATCAGTGTATGAGATGAGGCCAGATACTGAGGACTTGTACATGTGCAAACCAAAATCAAGCGTACCTTGTACATATCTCAAAGTTCATTTGAGAGCATTCATATGTCCATCCTTCGGGTCATGCATATGAAAACATATTTGTTGCACATCATAAGAGATATCTGGTCTCATGAAAGTGAGATACTACAATGTTCTTGCTAAGCTATGATAATGGGTAGGGTCTTCATATGGAGAACCCGAAGAAACACTAAGCTTAGCCTTAGTGTCAACCGATGTTTGAGAAGGTTTGCAAGACGTCATGCCAGCTAGTTCAAGAATCTCTTCGGCATACTTTATTTGCCAAAAAAATAATCTACATGCATGTCTCATAACTACAATGCCCAAAAAATAGCTTAGGGGTCTCAAATCATTCATAGCAAATTCAGAGGCAAGGAGTGACATAATAGATTGGCAAAGTGCATCACAAGAGACAATGAATATGATATCATCAACATATAAGAGAATGTAGGTTTGTGTCATTCCCCTGCTATAGATAACAAGTGAATGATGAGATTTGCTATGTGAAAAAACAATAGAGGATACAAAATCAACAAACCATTGATACCATGCACGAGGGGCCTATTTCAGTCCATAGAGTGATTTCTTTAAATGACACACATAATCTGGATGAACTGGATTTCTGAATCCCATAGGTTGATGCATATAAACGATTTCATGAAGTGCACCATGCAAGAATGCATTTTTAACATCAAGCTGATGAATATGCGACGATTTTGACAAAGCAAGGCTAAGAACAATCCGAATTGTTGTCGGTTTCACCACCGGACCGAAGGTCTCATCACAATCCACACCAACCTGACCTGCCATCACCTACAAGACGGACCTTATGCCTCTTAAAAGAACTATCAAATTTCTTTTTATGCCAAAAAATTCACATAGAACAAATAACATTAACATCAGGAGGACGGGGTACTAGATCCCACATCTTATTTTTAATAAGAGCATTATATTCGTCTAACTTGGCAGCTTTCCAATTTGGATCGGACAAGGCATTTTTCCGATTGCGAGGAAGAGGTGAAGGGGCAACTGAAGTCAACAAATTGAATTGTCATTTCGGTTTAAAAATACCGTACATAGCACAAGTTTCCATAGTCCGTATAGGTGTTGTAGTGGGCTAGACTGGTGTCGGCTGAAACTGTGGGCTTGGAGGTTGCTGGACTGCAGGTCCAGACCCAGTGTGACGTGTTCCGTTTGGTGCGTGGTAATGGCAGTGATTGATTTTGCAACTGATGAAACAAAAGGGGATTTAAGTTGTCATTTAAGAAGTTATAAGAATCCGAAGATGGAGAATGCAGCTTGGCAAATAGAAATTGGGACTCGTCGAATATGACATGCCTAGAAATTATTATTTTTTGGCTTGACAAATCGTAACAGTTATAACCTCGATGATTAGACGGGTAACCCGGGAACACACATGGGTTAGAACGAGGTTGAAGTTTATTGATTTTGGTGGAAGGATGAAGGGGTAGCATAAACACCCAAAAATTCATAAGTGCTTATAGGAAGGATCCCAAAGATAGATAATTTGAGTCGGGGACTTGCGTTTGAGAAACTTATTTGGGAGAATGTTCTAGAGATATGTTGTCATTGATAGAGCGTGATGCTAAAAAGAAGGGGGCATGGAAGCATGAGCAAGGAGGGTACGGACTAAGTTATTTCTGATTTTTATTTTTTGTTCGGCTTTGCCATTTTGTGGAGAGATGTGGGGGAATGAAAAACGAAAAACAAGACCATTTTTTGTGCAAAAGAGTTTGAATGGTTCATTATCGAATTCCCTCCCATTGTCACATTGAAAACATTTGATATTCTTCTCAAATTGTGTCTTAATTAAAGCACTAAAGGATGAGAAAATAGAATAGACTTGCGATTTATTGCCAATAGGAAAAGTCCACACGAAATTAGAATAATCATCTAAAAAAGGATATAATATTGATTCCCCCCGTGCTTAAAATAGGAGAAGTCCATAAATCATTATGTATGATATCAAATGGCATCAAAGTCTAGAGGATGAAGAATAAAACGGTAATTTGACATGTTTCCTAAAAACATAAGATTCACAAACAGTAGGCCAAGAAAAATGTTTACAATCAATAAATTTATTTTTGCTAAGGGAGCATAAAATAGATTCTCCCGGATGTCCTAATCTATTATGCCATAGAATAGATGAAATAACTGTAAAGGTTGATGGAGAGGAAGCGTGATGTCTGATGGTGGTGGTGATAGGATAAAGATTCTTAATTATTATTTGGATAAATGTTAGTCTCTGCAATTATGATGCTCATACTGATTAGAGATTATAGACTTTATTTCAAAAAATGAAATTTGAGTTAAGATTACGCACTACCCTATTACATGCTTATTATTTGATAAATTTGATAATTTGATAAACTCTGAGAATATTTTATCAACCTACCGTCTATATTCCTACCCTCTTTAGGGTTAATAGATGATGAAAAGATCCGTCCGTGTAATGGTATCAGAGCGTATAAAGAGGCTAGAGCATCTCACTCGGGATCTGACCCGAACCGAGGCTCTCCGTATAGCACATCCTTCTACTAATTTCCTGAAGTGGGAAGGGAGAGATCGCAAACTGATGGGTACCAGTTGTTGGGTCTCCATGGTACGCCCTGCGGGCTCATGGAACTGAGACGATCCAGACGCTGATGCGCTCTGGTGAAAATGGTATCAGAGCTTGTAAAAGGATTAGAATTGTAAGATGAAAACAAATTATGCGTTTAGAAATGTTAACATGATGAATAAATTATTATGGAAAAGACTTGAGATTAGACACGTTTTGGTAAAATATAGAGACGAGAATGATAGATTATTAAGAATCGAAGAAGCAATATTAGCTATAAGACGAAAAACAGATTTACCGCATGAAAAATGTTTTGATAGTGAGTATAGTACACACTTAGAAGATTTTATGGTAACATACAGGAGAATGATAGATATCAACACTAGAATAAGAGAACAGGATGACTTAATATATGATTTAAAAGCAGATATAAGAATGGAGATAGAACACTATGGATGAACAGAGATTAATGGAAAATCATTATAAGTTGGAAGAACTCAGATTAGTAGCAGAAAAACCACTTAGATATAACAGAGATATAAATCAGCATATAATAAGTTGCAGGATAAGCATAGATCTAATAGAGGAAAGAGATCAACGCCTACAAGAAAATTCCGAACAAATAGAAAATCAGAAGGAGATTATTAAGGAATTAAGAAATAGATTAGCGTTAAAAGATGAAATGTTAAGACAAAAGGAGGAAGAAAACCCGAAGTTACTGGAAAATAAATTAGGAGAAATAATAAAAAAAGATAAGAATTGAAAGATTTAAAGGATATAATACAAGAACAATATAATTATATAGACTTACTGAAATATGGATAAAGGAAATGAAGTAATAGAAGATTCAAAGGATACATACTATCAAATGACTACGTATGAAGGAGGGTCAACCCAAACACTAAACTTTAAACCAGAAATTTACCAAAAAATACAAGATGAAAAGGAAGAACTATCTATAAAGAAAATATTTTAAACCAAATGGTTTGAAAGAAACAAAGAAATAAGATATATAGCACACAAACATGAAAACATAATTGATACAACGAGTGTTAATGGAAGAACCAAGATTAACCTGATAACAGATGAGGTAATAAAAAGAGAATTAACTAGATTATCTACTAGAGAAGCCAGAAAATACAGAAATATATACTTCGGAGGAGTAGAATTTACTATAAAGGCATACTTCCGAAAAAACATAGATACACCTATCCAGATATACATATTAGACGACCGAATATTAGGAAATTTGCAGGATGCTTTAATATCAGTAGTAAAAGGAAATTTAATATATCAAAAATTGAAATTTACTGTACAACCAGATTTTAGTATATCATTAAAAGATGAGCACAAAGACTTAGCTTTAACACTATATTACAAATTAGATGGAATAACCATGCCACTAGGAAGCAAGGTAATAAGTATTGAAACAAAAATGATATATGCATTAACTGGTAATCACCATGTAAAAAGACAACACGAAATGAATATAGTAGTACCAAGGATGTACCAAGAAATATTAGAACCAATAGAACATAAGGAAAACTCCAAAATAACTATACCAGAGGAAATATATATGGACTTTAATACTAGAAACTTTACACCATTGGAAAAATTAGTACCAAGAATAGAAAGATCCAGATTGGGTGTTGTTGACACCCAATTTTGTCCACGCTTTTCCGATATTTATTTGCAATTTTAAATATTTTGACACCTCAAAAAAAAAAAAATATATATATAAGCCTAATTTCAGAAGAAACCTTAGAAGAAGAAGAAGATGTTATAGTAAACAAAAACTATGCATTAATAGATATAGAAAAGGATTTCTATAACAATAAAAATGGTATAGATAAGATTGGAATAATTTAAGATCAGAAAGATCTAGACAACATAATTAAGATCTTAGATGAATTAGAAATTATAGGGGGAAAACCCTTAAAACACTGGAACAATAATAAGATACTTTGTAAGTTAGATATCATAAATCCAGAATATATAATAAAAACAGCCTCAATAGAAGCTACAAACCAAGATCTTGAAGACTTTAAAATACAAATTAAAGAATTATTAGACCTAGGAGTAATCAGAAGATCAGTTTCAAAACATAGATCTGTAGCCTTTATAGTAAGAAACCATTCAGAAGTAGTAAGAGGAAAATCGCGAATGGTTATAAATTACAAAAGACTTAATGATAATACAAGAAATGATGGGTATAAACTCCCAGATAAAACAAAACTAATCAACAGAATCCAAGGTAAGAATTTCTTTAGCAAATTTGACTGCAAGTCAGGATACTGGCAGGTCAAGATGCATGAAGAAAGCATAGACTGGACTGCATTCACATGCCCAGAAGGACATTTTGAATGGCTAGTCATGCCATTCGGATTAAACACCTATAGACAGTTTTTAGATTATTTGTTAATAACGGCTTGATAATAAGTAAAAAGAAAATGGAACTTTGTAAAAGTTACATTAACTTCTTAGGAATAACTTTAGGTGAAGGTAAAAAAAAGCTACAACCACACATAGCCAAGAAAGTACTAGATATACCAGACAAACTAGATAATACCAAAGATCTACAAAAATATCTAGGAATCTTAAACTATGCTAGACATTTTATTAAAGACTTAGGAAAACTGGCAGGACCTCTATACTCAAAAACAGGTTCGACTAGTCAGAAATATTTTAACACAGAAGATATAAAAATAGTAAAACTGTTAAAAGAACAAATTAAAAATATTCCTGATTTAAACATGCCTTTAGAAACAGATTACTTAATCATCGAAACAGATGGCAGTTTCGAAGGCTGGGGAGCAGTATTAAAAGCTAAACAAAATAAATACTGCAGTAAGACTACAGAAAAAATTTGCGCTTATCAAAGCGGAAAATATAAAGAGAAAGGTAATATGAGTAGTATAGATGCAGAGATCTTAGCAGTAATCTACGGCCTTAACGCCCTTAGATTATATATACTAAATAAACCAGAAACCTTAGTTAGAACTGACTGCGAAGCCATAGTTAAGTTCTATCAAAAGATAAATGATAAAACTAGTAGTAGAAGATGATGGCTTAATTTCTTAGATACTATATCTATCTATAACTTAGTCTTTGAACACATAAAAGGAAAGGACAATAACCTAGCAGACCAACTTAGTAGATTAAACATATTTTCTAACTAATGTTTTGTGATGCAGCATGAGCTTGTCCAAAGACAAGACTAAAGACAAGGGGAATGGCCCAGCCATACCCCAAGATGATTTCAGACAACGGGTATTGGGTAATTTAAAATTTAAGCCCATAACCGAATTAGAGACTCATAATATAGAAAGACTTTATTTTGGAAAAAATAATTTACTAGCATTTCCAAACTCAAATCTTACTTTCAAGATTTTACCATACTATATTGTTGATAGACAACAAAAATGTCTAATAGACAATTTATGGATTGCACAAAACAAGAAAGACACTAGTCACTTTGTGGCTACTTTAAATTGCAGTTGTCAATATTTTAGCGAGAAAAACCTGGACAAACGTTTTAAATTTTATGTAGTTGTCCATGGCAAAACTAATGGTATATTTCAGACTTGGTTAGAAGTAATAGACTCTATCAGAGATGTTAAGAAACCACTTTTTAAAGGTTTCAATGTGTTTACAGAAGCATTAGACTATGCTAGAGGAGTTCTCGGGCCAAACTATTATATTTCACCGGCCCTCAAACATAACCTAGATCAGACCCCTCAATATAACATCCAAAGAGACACCAGTAAAATCATTTTTTGTGATCATTGTAATACAATGACCGAGACAGTAAAAAGACTCAACCATACAAAAGAACAACTCCAAATACAAAACACCCAACTTTCCAAAAGAATACAGGAGTTAGAACTACAAATCAGACAAACCCAGAGTTTTCCATCTCTTCAAAAAATGGATGAGATAGGTGTGCATTCCCTTCTGAATGCAAATAAATCTATTGTACCAGATAGAGGTACAACTAGTCCGGTGCAAACGGTTGCCGGTAAAGACAAATCAAATCCGTTGATGGCTGTCACTTTGCCCAAAAGTGAAACAGAGGAAGAAATTTCCTCAACATCCAGACGCAAGCTCCCTCAGACTTTTACTACAGGATCAACATCCAGAGCAAGGAGCAGACCCTCAAAAGGACAGAACAAAAAAATAGAAAAAAATAATTAAAGAGACTATAGAAAGAATGTTTAGAGAAAAAACAGACATCCCGGACAAAGAACAAGAAAAATATATAAATCCGGTAGTAACACCACCAGCAGTACCAGAACAAACTCATAATTCAGACGAAGATAGTGTAGATCATGTCTCAGACAGTGAGTTCCTAGAATCAAATTATGCTCAGGATCCTAACGATAATTATGATTCAGGAATGAGTTTTGATTCAGTGGCCAGGCATAATCTGGACACCTAAAAGAACGTTGTACAGAGACTTGAACAAAATAGAGAACTAGACAAAAAGAAACAGCGGTGCAAAATGATTCTCAGCAAGATAAACGAAAAAGGCACCAGAAGTGGCAGACAACAAGGACCGCATCTTTTAAAAACAACTTTACTTAAAGTAAACTTTAGATAAAGCAGATGCTACAGCGAAGGACATCAACGCAAGAAGACAAAATGAAAAAAGTAACTTTTGAAAAAGTTGAAGTGACGATGGGGCCCGCAGCGCACCCGGCTACAACTCAGAAGATTCTTTGGCATTTTGAAATTCGAAGTTGAAGTCCGCCAGACATTATAAAAGGCAGACTCTAGACACAGAAAGAAGACACACAAAAAAAAGATCATCGAGACAGAAAAACATAGAGAGAAAAATAGAGAGCAATGTTTAAACCCTCTCCATTTCCCCTTTTCACCCCATTTGTATAAACTACCACCAATATAGTTAGCATAGCTTGCTTACTTTCCGCACGTCAGTAGTTTCCGGGGCTTCCCAAAAGGGAAACCTCCCTGTTTTTCCTAATATGTAAGTCTACTTTCTAGCAGTTTATCTCCTCCTAATGTAAATTATGTTAATTTGATATTTATGAATTAGTCTTGCAGTTTAAACTCTGCAAGAAATATGTTTTATATATCATGAACTTGCTATTGTATTTATCATGAACTTATTATTATCATCATGAATCAATTATCATCTTATCATAAACTCAATATGCTTAGTACATGGTTATCTTTTGGACTCTATACATAACCTCAATGGATTAGCCTGTAAATTTCTATGTTGACGTGGTTGACTATGGCCTGTGAATGTCCGCTGAAGGACGATGTTGGCCTGAAAAATTGGGTGTGGCTAAAGACGACTGTTATGATAGGGTAAGGTCCCGAAGAAGAGATGAACAGTAGAAAGGTTTTGTGATATGAAAAATAAGAAGATCCATGACTTAATAAGAGGACTCATGATTAAAACAGTAAAAGTTTTCATGACTGGACAGAGTCCAGAAAAAGTTTTTTTTTTTTTTAAAATAAATAATATATATATATATATATAAGCCTTTTAATATCGTCGTCTATTTTAATATCATTATTTATTATTATTCGCATTTTTACTATCATTTGCCTTTAATATCATAATCATAATTTTTACCGTAATATTCTATGTATTTTTATTTTCCGTGAAATGACACCACTTTTTATCAAGCATTAAGAATTTCGCAAATATTATGTTTTATTATTATCACATAATTATATCTCATTTTAAAAATAATTTGCATTTTTTCAAAGCATTTTTTTTAATATTAAACCCCTTTTTATATTTTTAAACCCATAACCCATTTTATTTTCCCAACCCAAAACAATTTCTACTCAACCCAAAATAATTCAACTCCCCCTCTTTATATTTTTGGCCCACCTGAAATCCCTCAGCCCAAACGGCCAACCCGAAAGCCCATCGCCCCAAACCCAACCCTTTATTCCCCCCTATACCAAACCCAACCCTTTATTCCCCAAACCCTAATACCCTTCACCCCATCACCGCACCTCACCCATGCCCCGACCCCACACGTCGCCGGTCACCGACCCCCTGACACCACCAACTCCCCTCTGTTACGCCGACACCACCAACCCTTCGACCCATACCCCTATCCCCTTTAAATCCGCGATTTTTGCCCCTTTGTTTTTGAAATTCAAACTTGATTTAAAAGGGGTATGGGGGTGGACATTGGGAGGTACGAACCATCTATAATTACCCCCTTTGTTCTTCATTTTGGGGGAGGAATTTTGAGGTCGTATTTCGGGTTCAAAGAGGGAGAGGAATTTTGAGGTCGGATTTTAGGGGTTTTTGGGTCGGGTTTTCAGTCGGGTTTTTGGAGATATTTTGTCGATTTTTACGTCCGAAATGTAGGTTCAAGTTTTGGAAATCCGAAATCTTCTTAAAGGTTGCATTGTATTTTGTTTGTGTTGTTCTTCACTATTGGGAAGATTCCGGATTTCAAAAAATCCGAAATCTTCTTAAGAGTATTTGTTCTTGTTGCATGTGTTCTTCAACTTAAAGATTCCAAAATGTAGGTCGAAATTATTGGTTTTTGGTGTTGAAGAATATGAAATTTTACTATTTTCCCACTGTTTTTCGGGTTCCGGGTCGGGTCGAAACCGGGCCAAAAAGTCAGATTTCCAGTTTGGGTTTGAAGATTCTAAATTCAAGTTTGTTTGTTTAATTTTGGTTACAAATCACCCCTTTGTTTCTTAATTCCCAAATCCAAAAATACCCATTTTGTTCTTAGATTTCCGAATCCGGAACACTACTTTTAACCTTTAATTTTGCAATCTAAAAATTCCATTTCATTCCTCATATTTTTCTCTCAATTTGGATTCGATTTGATTCATGGTCGGTCACTGCTGGGTCGGATCAGTTCCGAGTCGGGTAAAAAAATAATTCAGAAACAGAATTCTTTTCAGAATTACAAATTCAGAATTCGGTGATCAAAATCCAAAAATCTGAATTCTATACATTCTCGAGCGGATTCGACGATTCAAAACAATGCCTCAGTTCGCTGCCCGGAGAAGGTCCGTAACTACATCTCCTCTCTGTTTATTTTCTGCATTTTTCTATTTATTTTGTTGGATTAATCATGTGGTAGTTTGTTCATATTGTTGTGTTCCCTAATGACTAAGTTATATTGTGTATAATAGCCTGTTTGGTTGTGTTAATATATTTTAGATATGTTTAGCTGGACTTCTGATTAATGTGTTGTATTCAGTATTTGATTAGTGGAATAATGTTGTGTTCTTAAAATGTCTAAGTATGATGTTTGGTTAACACATTTAGTAATTGATCCAAGCAACCTAGTCTACTAAGTTATTGATTAGATTTATATATATTGTAATATGTTGAAATGTTGTTAACAACTTCTTTTAAAAGAACTGTGATATTGATTGGGTTAAATGCCTTGTGATATTTGCTTGTTTAGAGGACGTAATAAGCTAAGTATCCCATGTTAGGTATTTACTTAGGGCTTATGTGATGTGTGTGTTATCTCAATAACATGTTTAGTAAATGTTGTGTAAATGATTAGTAGAACTGCTTGCGTTCACTTTGAGAGTTATACACCGTAATAGTTAAGTTCTAGATGTGTTCTTGTTATAGCTTTGGTGATTTGTTGACTTGTAATTTATTGTGTGATCATGTGAGGTATGTCCTCTGATTTTTTTAAAGAAAAAAAATACCAATATGCCTAATATGGTCCCAGCATGATTGTGTATGTCTAAGTTTGGCATTACTGATCCCTTATACTCAGAATCCTATCCTTAAGAAGTCATCTATGCATTCTCCTGGTCTCTCATGACTATGGGATTGATTAGATATCTGCTCTCTCATGTCTAAATAGAAAATTCCCTTGCATATTTTAGCTTAGCTTAACTGATTTTTGCATTCGGAAATGTTGACCTGAGTGGATCTTTGGTATGGATAAATGCTTTGCTCTTTGTCAAGTAGTAAATCATAGGTCTGGAATGCTTATTATATAGTGTGTCTTGGTTTCTGTTTAGTTTGTAAAGTAGCTCATGTAACATGATCCTATTAGGAAGTAGTTGAGTGATCTTGTCTAAGAATTTTCCTCCATGATTTAGTCATATTGCTGATGTCCAGTATGATTTTGAAATATTGATACCATTCTGAATTTTTTTTCTTTTTCTTTATTTGTGTTGATTGTCCGAGAATAAGAAAGTCTTTTGCTTCTTGTCAAGATGTGTATATATGTCCAAACTATCTACTTGTGAGTATGTGTTTGTATCTTGGTTTATAGATCTGTTTACGAAAGCATGTATATTGTACAAGTGGTTAAGCATATGTTATGTCAGAAATGGTATAGACTTGTGTTGTTGCTGTCCAATTCCCCTCTACATGTCTAAGTATGCTAAATATGGGTTTTGCATATGTACAAATATGAATGCTTGTTGATTGGGTTTATCACATAGTGGGCTGGTTTGTCTACCTTTAAATCTGAAATTATGTCTTGGGTTTGTTTTATACCTTTGTCCGCCACTATTTGCATCCTAAGGCCCAACAACATATTACTCATGGATTATTTATTTACATTTCTTTCTTATGTATATATTTTCAGGTTCGTTTACTAATCCTTTTCTTTTCTTTTGTTAACATGAAATGCATCGGAATCAACGAAGAGTCTCGTTATGAGACTCATCATGACTTTGTCCACAACGAGGAGCCACATCCGCGTTCATTGCATTCTCCGGTCTCGGAACTTCAAAACAAATAGGGTGCGATGATATCGTTATCCGCCCTAGTCGCTGCTTTTATTTATTGTCTAATATGTCCTTCATTATTATTCGGGTTGTAATAATTATTTAATTATGTAATGTCATTAGAATGCTTAGAATAATTAGGCCGCGAATAGATGAATGAATAGGATAGTTTAACTGCCGTTGTTTATTTTTTAGGTTCGTTTGAATTGGAAACCCATCGCTAGCTTTATTTGTTTAGGGCCGTCTTGTATGTTCCATAACTTAGTAGCTAGTTACTTTATTCTATTTTTAGGCTCGTTATGCATGCTTTAATCTCTTTCAAAAAATAATTTGGCTATCTATTATTCACTTTCTTTAATCTATAAAAAATAAGGTTTGCATTTTATTTGATTTGCAACATTGAAAGATTTTCATAAAATTTGCTTCTTTTAAATTGCCAATTACATGTTTTTGTAAACGAATGAATTTTATATCTATTTTTTTTAATAATGTCTTATAAAATGCATACTTTTTCAAACTTTACATGTATTTTTCTTTAAATACCATACAAATGCATACTTGTACAAAATGCCTCCTTTTACTAAATATTTGCAACATCATTTTAATTTCATATTGTTAAACATGCATTTTACTTAGCATAATAATTAACTTAAGTTTGACCGGATAATCGCAAGTTAGCGGATCTTAAAGGATTCCTAACCCCTTCCCTTTAGGATAATAAAGAACTTTTATCTAGAATCTCATTAATTTTACAGATCATAAAATTAGAGTTATATTGCAGCATTATTTAATATTTAGGTGTCCTAATTCATTGTAAAAATAATTAGGTGGCGACTCCTTAATCCGACCCAGGAATCACCGATATGTTGTGCCCCGCTTTGACCCGCGCGGTCAAAAACGGGCGTGACAAGTGTCACAAGAGATCAAAATAGGTCACAACAGCCTAGAATACTAGATTTAATAAACGTAAATACAAGTAGATTAAAGATTAAGGTAATAATATTCAAAGGAATAATAACAACAGATTGCGTAGCAGAGATAAACACTGGAGCTATTAAAAGTTTTATACATATAAGATTAATGAAAATGATTGCGATCTGATAGACCCACAGACTTATAATTACCCTGAGAATGACAGAGAAATAATAATTACTAAAAGCATTAATTTAAGATTCAAAATTCAAGATCTAGAGTATAAGATAAATATAGGAGTAATAGAATATGATAGTTTCAACGAATTACTTTTAGGAAGTGGTTTTTTAACAATGATAAACTATAAAATAAATAATAATGGAATAGAAATAAACGATCAAGGAAAAACTAGATTCATAAACAAAGTATGAATATACAACTAGAGATAATTAAGAAAAAATAGAAGCTAAAGAAAATAAGAAAAATCTTATCAGAAGAGATATATTCCCAACTAAAATACTTAAAATACAAAGCAAAAGAGATAAAACTACAAGAAAAAATAGAGATATTAGAACAAAAGGAAAATAAGTTTGATAAAGTATGGATAGATATGGGAAATGGATGGATAAAAAGGATAAATAATCCTGACTAATAATAACGAAAAAATAAATGAATTATGGGAAGAAGTAATACTAAAAGAAAAACTAAAAAGTACAATAACGATAATGGATGAAATAAAGGAAAACCAAACACGCACACAACAGATGATAAGAGAAGAACTAACCAATCTATGAAATGTATCTGAAATACCAACGTTTAAAATAATATTAGAAAAACTTAATATGATATTAGAAGACAAAAACAAAGGTAAAGAAATAGCAGGAGATAATGAACCTAACACGAGTAGAGAAAATACAATAGTGAAAACCGACATCAGGAAACCTGAAATAGTACCAATAGATGCGTGGAGAAGAAGTAAAAAACCAGTAATGGTAGATATTAGTAAAATGAAACCAAAATTAACATCACAAGTAGAAAAAACATTAGAAAGACTTACGATATTAAATAAAAAAGGAGAATTCTAATGGAAAAACAAGAACCTAGTATACCTAGCGTACTTACGTTTTTAAGGAATAATGGAAAAAAGATAATAGAAAAAGAAAGATATAAATGTGAGCCTTTAAGAATACGTACAGAGGATACGAATTCAAAAGAAGATAATATTTATCTAAGGAATGTAGAAAAAACAACCTACGAATACCTAAACCTAAGGTTAGATAAACAAGAACAAGAAATATCTGAATTAAAAACAGAAAACACAAAGCTAAGATTACATAGTAATGAAGAATGGTATGATGATAAGTACAAACAATATAAACATAAGTTCAGAGATACGAAAAAAATATTAAAAGAAACAAAGGTAGAAATAAAAGAAATGAGATATGAATTAAACGAAACTAATAAGAAATTAGAAAAGCAGAAGAAACAAACAAAGAATTAGAAAACTTGAAAGAAGAAATGCAGATACTAAGGGAACATATAAGAAGGTTAAAAGGAAAAAAGAAGGTAAGAAAAAGCACAAGCGATGAAAGTACTAGTAGTATTGAAAAGACTAATAGCGATAGCGATAGACCAGAAATACGAGTAGTAGAATTCATAGAGGAAGTAGAAGATGAATCAGAAATAATAAAAGAAAACAACCAGATAGTAAAAGCTCTACAAAAAATGAAAAGAGTAAATGCTATTATAGAAGAAGAACCTGAAAGTGATATAGAAGAAGAGTATAACCAACCCGAAGAAACAGAAATAGAATCAGAAGATATAATAAATGAAGATGCAAACGATTATCCTAAAGAAGAACTAGTAGATCCTAATCTAGAAGTGATAGAAAGGAAACGAACTAGATTACCAAACCACATACCAGCAGGACAACAAGCAAAATTTAGAGAATTTGTAGGATCAATGACACAAGGAGTAAATTACAATGGATATTTTCTAGACTTAGACAATGTCTACGATGAACATGAAATAGGAAGAAGAATAACAGATTGGAACCTAGGAATGAATATAGCAATAATGAACTCTGCACACACAGAAAATCTAGATTACATGTACGAATTAATATCAAGAACATTAATAGGAAAAGTAGCATATTGGATAGAGTCCATAGCATATCAACTAAGAGGAGAAGTAATGAGTCATGCAACGGATTGGAAATCCATGCTAATGATATTTGATATTATACTAAAAAGAGAATTTTAGGAGAAAAATGGCTAGTAGCCAGAGAGAACGTATTTGCGGAAAGAAAAATTGAAATAATAATGAGTCTAAACAATATGAAGTGTTGTAAGATTAATAAATTACCAGAATACATGATTAGCTTTAGTAAATTCTTTTATGAAGCTAGATTCTTACCAGAAGAAGGATTAATATACCATTTATTATGACCACTTACCAACACCTTATAATACGGATATAACAAAAGAATATACTCAACTAGAACCAAAATAAAATACTTTAGGAGAAAGAATACGAGTATTACGAGCTTACTTAATGAGAAAATGTGAAGAATTTAGGATGCAACAAAAGATTAAAAAAGATAAGAAATTAGGATTAAGAGAACTATGTGGATTTACAGAAAAAAGACTAGTGTTCGGATGCGATGACAAAAGAAAAGAGAAGAAGTATAAAAAGCATAGCAAAAGATATCAAACCAAAAGGTATAAGAAAAATAGTTATAAAACCTATAAGAATAGGCAAGATTATAACAACAAGCCTTATTACAAACCATATAGAAAAAAGAGATTTAAAAGATATAAGAATACCGCAGAAACCAGGAAATTTTTTAGGTATAAGCGAAAGTTCAAAAGGAGAAAATTCGTAAAACCGATTAACACAGAAAAAGCGAAAGAATGTACATGCTGGAATTGCAATGAGAATGGACATTATGCAAATAAATGCCCAAAACTAAAGAAAAAAGGAATAAAATACATAAATACTACACAATTTATAATGAGTTTACAACAGATTAAAGAAGGCAATGATAAATGGTATGAATATGTAGACTTTTATGTAAGTCAAACAGATGAGGAAAATGAATCAGACTTAGAAAATGTCCAGTTCATTAACCAACAATCAGAAAGTGAAACTTCTTCTGAATAAAATGAATGTATTAGAAAGAGAGAAAAACAAGTTATTAGAAGAAAAAGATATTGGATACAATGCGACCAATACAATAGATACAGATTAGTTATGACTTCAACTACTAGTGAAACAGGAAGCAAATACTATTTAGATAGACATAAGAAGGTTATAAAAAACCTTGGAAGAATAATGGAAAGAATAAACAAAATAAACTGGAAACTTATTGAGATAAGAAAGCAGATACAAATACTAATGACCGATGAAGACATTAGTCAAGAAGTAAGAGAATATGAACAAGATGAAAACCTCCAGCAGAGGTTAAGAGATATGAATATCGGATAAATGGTAGCAATCTATATAGAAGCCCATATAGAATACAAGCCTAATAAAATGATAAAACAGAAAATCTTGATTGATAGCGGAGCAGACTTATGCTTAGCTAGAAAAGAAGTATTAGAATCACACAGATGGAAGAGAACCAGAACACATAGAGCTAAAGTATCAGGATTCAATGAGCAATCAAAAGAGTTAGATATAATAGCAGAAAACATGAGATTAATATTAGGAAAAACCATATTCAGATTACCTATAATATATCAATTGGATAATACGAAACAACAAGTGTTGTTAGGAAACAACTTCCTAGATTACTTTAAAACACAAGTTATAGATAGTAACACTTTTAGCTTACAAACACCTTGTAATAAATGGATAGTATTAAAAAGAATATTACCTATACATACATTAAGATTATGTACTATAAAGAGTGATAGAAATAATAATCTACAATTATTAAAAGAAAAATATCTGAATTCTTTAAAAACAAACTTTGGAGAAAATCCAATCCAATTATGGGAAAAAGAAAAAGTATATGCAGAAATAAAACTGATAAACAAAATGAAATAGTAAGATCAAAACCTATCAGATATAGCCCAACAGACCAAGAGGAATTTAAAGCCCAACTAAAAGAATTGTTAGATTTAAAACTTATACAAGAGAGTAAAACCCACATAGTAGCCCAGCCTTTTTAGTAAGGAAACATAGCGAACAAAAAAGAGGAAAAGCCAGAATGGTAATAGACTATAGAGAGTTAAACAAGAAAACTATATTTGACGGATATTTTCTACCGTATAAAAGAAATCTCATTAACAGATTAGGGAATAAAAAATGGTTTAGTAAATTTGATTGTAAAAGCGGTTTTTGGCAAATAAAAATGACTAAAGAATCAAAACCCTTAACAGCCTTTAGTGCCCCTCAAGGACACTATGAATGGAACGTACTACCATTTGGATTAAAAAATGCACCACATATATTCCAAAGAAGAATGGATCAGGTATTTAGAACATTAACAAATTTTTGTATAGTATATGTCGATGACATATTAATATTTAGTGATAATCTAAATAATCACATAAAACACCTAGAAAAATTTATAACAACTATAAAACAACACGGAATACTATTATCGGAAAAGAAGTTCGAAATATTTAAAAATAGTATTGAATATCTAGGATATATCATAGATAACCAGGGATTACAACTACAAGAACATATAGTAACAAAGATAAAAAAACTTTAAGGAAAAATTAGAAAGTAAAAAAGAAGTACAACAATTCTTAGGAATAATAAATTATGCTTCGGATCACATAAAAGATTTACTACTCTTGAGAAAACCACTACAAGAACTGATAAAGAAAAATATAACCTTTGAATGGAAGCAAGAGCATACCAAGGCTATAAAAGACATCAAAGAAAAGGTAAAATCGTTACCAAAGCATAGGATACCAACTGAAAAAGATCAATTAGAACTTTTTACTGATGCAAGTGATATAGGATGGGGAGCAGTCCTCATAGCCTATGATAAAGAGAATATAGATAAGGAAAAACCACTTATTTGTGGACACGGAGGAGGAACATGGAAACCAAACGAAAAGAATTATCATATAAATGAAAAAGAATTATTAGCAGTAAAATTTGGGATAAAGAGATTTCATTACCACTTATTACTGGTAAAGTTTATTGTTAGAACTGACAACACACAGGTAAAGGCTTTTATTACAAATAAGATAGACCCTTACCAGAATTGAATAAAAGGAGAAAATGGAAATCTTTCTTTTGTTGTTATGACTTTATTGTTAAGATTTATCTAGAACTAAAAATATTTTAGCTGATTTTTTTAGCAGATATAATGTCGAACAACAGTGAAAAAATAGAAGAGTATATTACCAAAGTCATACAATCTATTGTACAAACAAATGAAATCCTAATAGCCAGATTACAAGAAAATACCAACACCATCAACCAACTCAGAGAAGCCATAAGAGACTTGATAACTGTGAAAAATATACAAAGTGAAACATCTTCATCCAGAACACCTCCTATTACACTGAAAAAACCAGAAAACCCCACACCATTCATATCAAAGTTAGCAACCATGCCATCGATCATATCATCTTCTTCATCATCCATATTCATGGCAGATAAACCGAAGTACACACCTGAGTATATCACAGCGTATGAAAAGATTAACAAGTTTTATGATTATAAGACTAACCCCCATATCATATGAAGTGCAAAAATGAGCAGGAACCCAAGATTCATATGCAGTGAACAAGCGAATCCAGAGATAGTGTCAAAACTATTCACGTGGATTCATTGACAAATTGATAGTCGATGAGAACATGTGCAATATTGCTAGATTACCGAGTATTATTGTGGAATCCACCGGATTAATGATGGAATCATTCGGAAAAGGAATATACGGAGTACATGTATTTGATGCCTCTTTTGATTTAACTGGCAAACCAATTATAATTTGTCAGATATTCAAGACAGGGAAAAACAATACAATCAACGGAGATGATGAAAATCTGAACAAAAAGATCCCTTGCACTTTGGACAAATTCTAAGAATGGCTAAGTGCGAAAAGGACATTCGGATTAATCACTTTGAAAACCAGAATAGAAAACATGCTGAGAGCAAAGAAGGCATGTATAATTGGAGACTCAAGAGGAGGAGAAGTTGAAGAGATTATTACCATGTACTATGACAATGATATTATGACCCAGGATACCACAAGACTAAGCACTATGCATTGACAAGATAGTCAACATACAATATAAGCATGCAAAAGAGACAATTGAACAATATCAAAAGATAATCGGATAGAATAAAAGACCTGTGATAAACACCAGGCCGACCATTCCCATAATGTGATAAAAAGGAAGGAAATTCTGATCCTTTTGCATAAGGATGGTATTGATTATCAGAATATAAGAATCATGTAGTTTACTATGTGAAACCTATTGATTATTAGATTATCGGAATCATGTAGTTTACTATGTGAAACCCCTATTGATTAACAGAATACTAGGAATCATATAATCCACTATGTGATATCCAACAGCATCGGAAGCCTATAGTATTTACTACTTGCAGCCCAAAAAATGATTACTCTGAACAGGGAGCCTGTAGTTCACACTACTTGCAGCCTAATTTTTGAATATCATGAATAAACGATTACTACAAAAAATCGACGAAGCAAGGCATATTACACCTGGAAAGCGGGGAACATCACCTAAAGGAGAATATTATCAAAAGCAAAAGAAGACAACGACAACCAGCTTTTGAAAAAGCAAAAGCAGAAGAGGACAACCAACTTTTGAAAAAGAAGCAGAAGAAGACAGAACAACTTTTGAAAAAGAAGAAAAAGACAAAACAGCTTTTTGAAAAGCAGACGAAAAACTGTAGCAAGTACTATTTATTACTGTTTACTTTACGACTTTTGAAAAGTAACTACTGTTTACTTTACGACTTTTGAAAAGTAACTACTGTTTACTTTAAGAAAAGTAATGAATAGTGAATAACCGAGGTTATCTATATAAGGAGCCTCTTGTATTCGAGAAAAAGATTCGGAAATGGAGAGAGAACTTCAATACAACTATTCGCTTGAAAATCATATGTCTAGGTAAACTCTTCCATAGTCTATAATCCAAATCGGTGAGATCATCATGATACCAGAGAAGAAAACACTTTGATAGATCATAATTATTACCATATTAGTCTAGAAACTAACACCTTAGTGAGAATCTCATAGGATATTCCGTCGAGAATTCCCAGGCACCTAGGCCAAAGATCCCGCAAGTCCGAGGAAGGAGAAGGGAGGTAGAGCCAGGGTGAGGTCGATATCTCCGGTGATCTGAGAATCTGATTAAGAGGTATGTTTTCTAGACTAGTATGTTCTTAATTATTATCTGGATAAATGTTAGTCTCTGCAATTATGATGCTCATATTGATTAGAGATTATAGACTTTATTTCAAAAAATGAAATTTGAGTTAAGATTAAGCACTACCCTATTACATGCTTATTATTTGATAAATTTGATGAATTTGATAAACTCTGAGAATATTTTATCAGCCTAACGTCTATATTCCTACCCTCTTTAGGGTTAATAGATGATGAAAAGAAAGGTTGATGGAGAGGAAGCGTGATGTCTGATGATGGTGGTGATAGTATAAAGATTGCAGGTGCTATCACATCTCATTATTTGCATCCCTGTTTGAAGGTCCTTCACATAAAACCCAAAATGATCAAATTCAAGTGAAACATTACTGTTCAGCTCAAACATAGACGAAAAACCTCTCCTCTTTTGCAATCTGTTCAATATTCTTTTTGTTCGCGAGAATCAACCTTACTAGCTTTGTATTGTTGGTTGTTGCTATTTTATCTTGAGAGACTATTGTCCAATACCGTAAAAGCGTCTATACGGGACAATTTGGTCTTAAAGAAAGAGAGTCATCTCTCGACTCAGCCTTTTGATTAACCTTTCTGATACGCTTTTAACCCACAACTTTTTATCCAAATTATGGACACTTAGGATGTTGACAAATTCGACTTTGACCCTCTTGATGTAACCAAGACCTGGCCCGAGGACATCTTGCCATTGATGCCGGTTGGTCGATTGGTATTGAACAGGAACATCGATAACTTCTTTGCTGAGAACGAGCAGCTCGCATTTAACCCTGGCCATATTGTCCCTGGTATTTACTATTCGGAGGATAAGCTTCTCCAGACTCGGATTTTCGCATATGCTGATACTTAGAGACACCGTATCGGGCCAAACTATATGCAGCTCCCAGTAAATGCTCCTAAGTGTGTTCATCACAATAATCACCGTGATGGTGCCATGAACTTCATGCATCGCGATGAAGAGGTACTATGCACCCGTCAATTGGTGCTACTTTGTTTTTTCTTATATTGCCTTTGTTCAAACATATATTTTCTCTCCTCACAATTATAAGGGTGCATGTGAGCTGATAATTTGGCTATTCTGATGCAATATTAATTGCTTATGGTGAAATATTTGGTTACGAGGAGTTTGAAGAATTAACCTAAATAGCCATGCTTTCAAAAAATTTAATCTAAAAATAACTGGCAGAGGTAAAATATATGTATAATCCATGTATACCTGCTAGGAAATGTAAAGAGTGAATCCCGCTAGTTATTTGTATTCTGATGTATAACTAAATGTTACAGGTGGATTATTTGCCCTCAAGGTTTGATCCTTGTCGTCCTGCCGAGCAGTACCCAATTCCTTCTTGTCTCTTGCAAGGAAGACGTGAAAAGGCAAGGCCAAGCTATTTTTATGGTTCAGCTGAATAAATAACTCGGGTTTCATTAATCTATGCAGGAAGTCGTATAAAGAAATTAAAGAAAGGGTAAAAGCTTTACCAAAACATAGAATATCAATTGAAAAAGATCAATTAGAACTTTATATTGATGCTAGTGACATAGAATGGGGAGTCGTTCTCATAGCATATGATAAGAATGATATAGATAAATAAATACCATTAATATGTGGATATGGAGGAGGAACATGGAAACCAAATGAGAAAAAATAATCATATTAATGAAAAAGAATTATTAGCTGTAAAATTAGGAATAAAAAAAATTTCATTATCACTTATGACCAGTAAAATTTATAGTTAGAACTGATAATACCCAAGTAAAATCTTTTATAACCAATAAAATAGATTCATTGCCAGAATTGAACAAGAGAAGAAAATGACAATCTTTCTTTTGTTGTTATGATTTTATTGTTAAGAATATATCTGGAACTAAAAATATTTTAGATGATTTTCTTAGCAGGTATAACAATGTCAACCAGCAGTGACAACTTTGAAGAATATATTACCAATGTCACAGAAGTTATTTCCCACACTCATGAAAAAAAAAATACAAGAATGCACTCATCTCATAAACCAACTCAGAGAAGCCATACAAGATCAACACAAGGGTTGCAGTTGAACTATATACAAACAACTCTAGCTGAAAAGGAGGATAAGCTTGACAAATACTTCGAAGGAAAGGAGATAACCAGCTAGTAGACGAGAGTTGCCACAAAAGGTGAGATTGCAATGCAAGTTTGAAGATACAGGACCCTGAAAACCTTACAACCACCAAAATCACCTATGTCTATTTCTGAAAAACCAAACAATCCAACAACATCTTCAGCACTTGTTATGTCTAAACTTGCCATTATGCCATCTTCAATACCATCTTCTTCCAAATTATCATCAACAGTATCAATGAGTGACAAACTAATTATCCCGTTATTGTTGAGAAAAGATCAAAGGAAAACAGTGCCATGGTGGGTTGAGATCTCCGGTGATCTAAAATTCTTCTGCTAAGAGGTATGATTTCTAGACTAATATGCTTTTAATTATAGTCTTGATAAGTAAATATCTCTGTAATTATGATGTTGGTATTGTTTAATGGTTATAGACATATAAAATAAAAAATGAATTCTGGATTAATGACAACCACTTTCATACTAAATATTTGTTATTATTATCATATATTATCTATTATCCACCTTTTTAGGGTCTATAGATAAAGATAAGATCCGCATAGAAAATGGTATCAGAGTCTGAAAAAGGAATAAAATTAAAATGAAGAAACATCCGTCATTTAAACAAATTAATAGATTAAATAAAATAAAATGGTTATGTCTCTTAATAGAAAGAAGAATCAAAACAAAATAATAATAAAATATCATAATAAATTATTATCATTAAAAAAATCAGAAGACATGATAGATAATGATTGTGAGATAACACAAAGGAGTACAAACCTATAAAATATTATAAGAGCATATAGAGAACTAATAAATCTATACAGAGAAATAAATATACAAACCCATTTTATAGCAGATATAAACACAGATTTATGGATGACTACAGATCATTATGGATAAAAATCAATTAAAAGAACTTCAAAAGATAGCTGAAAAACATTTTACATATGACATGGATATTAACAAACATATAGTAAGTTGTAGAATGAGTATAAATCTTATAAAAAAAAGAGATCAACGTCTGAAAGAATATTCCCAAAAGTTATGTGAACAAAAAAATACTATTAAAACCCTAAGAAACATGTTAGTACTAAAAGATGAAAGATTAAAACAAAAAGATGAAGAAAATATGAAAATAAAAGAAAATCAAACACAAATACAACAATTAATAAGAGAAGAATTGATAAAATTATGGAATGTATCTGAGGTATCAATATTTAAAATAATATTAGAACAACTTAACATATTAGTAGCACATATAAATAGCGGAAAACAAGTAATAGAAGAAGACAAAACTAGTACAAGTCAAGAAAGAATAGTTGAAAAAACACCTGATACCACAATCAAATAACCAGAATTAGTACCAATAGATGCATGGAGAAGAAGTAAAGAACCTATAATGATAGATATTTGTAAAATAAAACCTAAATTATCGGACTTAGTAGAAAAAACATTAAATAATTTGGCTATATTACATAAAAAGGGACAATTTTAATGGAAACTCAAGAACATAGTGTAATTACATTTCTTAAAAACCATGGAAAAGACATAATTGAAAAAGAAAGATACAAATATGAACCTATAAGGAAAAAAGACTTTAAAAATACACCAAATAATAATAATAATTCAAAATGTGAAAATATCTACTTAAATGATACAGAAAAAACCGAATACTTACACCTAAAATTAGATAAACAAGAACAACAAATGTTAGAATTAAAGAAAGAAAATACAAAATTAAAATCACATAATAAAGAAGAATGGTTAAGTAAATACAAAAAATATAAATATAAGTTTAAAGATACTAAGAAAATACTAAAGGATACTAAAGTAGAATTAAAACAAACAGAACATGAATTAAATCAAGTCAAACAGAAAATGGAAGAATTAAAAGAAGAATTACATATTCTAAAAGAATAAATGACAAGATTGAAAGGGAAAAAGAAAGTAAAGAAAGGATATAAAACAAGCGACAAAAGTTCGACGAGTAATGATAGATCTGATAGTAACACTGATAAAGAAATATTTTTTCAAATTAAAATTAGTAGTATCTTCCCTTTTTAAAATATTGCTGAAACACAAACTAATAATAAAAAAAGTTTCAAATCATTTAGTCAAACACAAATTATTCAATACGAAGTTACTTTTGGTAAGAACTGTTGGATATGTAAAGCACGTACGGGAATAGTAAATAACTATTACAGTGATTGAAATGATAAACTACAAAGATTACAACAACAAGTTGTCAATCTCTTGTTCTTGAATTGGATCGATGGTGTAGAATTTTTTCTCTGAAAATGAAATTGAAAAATACTCTGAAGTACATCAACCTATTAAAATATGGATAAAGGAAAGGAAATAATGGAAGACTCTAAAGAGATATACTATCAGATGAACACATATGAAGGAGTATCAACACAAACACTAAGCTTTAAACCAGAAATATACCAGAAAATACAAGATGAAAAAGAGGAACTATCTATAAAGAAAATATTTAAAACAAAATGGTTTGAAAGCACACAAACATGAAAACATAATAGACACAACGAGTGTAAATGGAAGAACAAAAATTAACTTAATAACGGATGAAGTGATAAAAAGAGAATTAACAAAACTATCTACCAGAGAAGCCAGAAAATATAGAAACATCTACTTCGGAGGAGTAGAATTTACTATAAAAGCATACTTTCATAAGAACATAGATACACCTATACAAATATACATATTGGATGATAGGATACTAGGAAATCTACAAGATGCTTTAATATCAGTAATAAAAGGAAATTTAATATATCAAAAACTAAAATTGTCCTTTTTTATTTAATATTGCTAGGCTGTCCAAAACTTTGCAAATATTACGAAGTGCAAAACTTTGCAAATATCCAAATTTTTGATATATTAAATTTCCTTTTATTACTGATATTAAAGCATCTTGTAGATTTCCTAGTATCCTATCATCCAATATGTATATTTGTATAGGTGTATCTATGTTCTTCTGAAAGTATGCTTTTATAGTAAATTCTACTCCTCCGAAGTATATGTTTCTATATTTTCTGGCTTCTCTGGTAGATAGTTTTGTTAATTCTCTTTTTATCACTTCACCCGTTATTAAGTTAATTTTTGTTCTTCCATTTACATTCGTTGTGTCTTTTATGTTTTCATGTTTGTGTGCTTTCAAACCATTTTGTTTTAAATATTTTCTTTATAGATAGTTCCTCTTTTTCATCTTGTATTTTTTGGTATATTTCTGGTTTAAAGCTTAGTGTTTGTGTTGATCCTCCTTCATATTGTTCATCTGATAGTGTATCTCTTTAGAGTCTTCAATTATTTCCTTTCCTTTATCCATATTTTAATAGGTTGATGTACTTATATTGTTCTTCTATAATATCTTTTAGATCTGTTAATTCATTATCTTATCTGATTATTTCTCTTAATTTATCTTCCAGTAGTTTCAAATTTTCTTCTTCTTTTTGTCTTAACTGTTCGTTTTCTAATGCGATCCTATTTCGTAATTCTTTAATAGTTTCTTTCTGTTCATCTATTTGTTTAGAATTTTCTCGTAGACGTTGATCTCTTTCTTCTATTAGATCTATACTTATTCTGCAACTTACTATATGTTGATTTATATCTCTATTATATCTAAGAGGTTTTTCTGCTATTATTCTAAGTTCTTCTAACTTGTTTTGGTGTTCCATTAGTCTTTCTTCATCCATAGTGTTCTATCTCCATTCTTATATCTGCTTTTAGATCGTATATCATAGCATCTTGTACGTTTATTCTAGTATTTATTTCTATTATACTACTATATGTTGTTCTAATTCTTTCTATGTGTGTCCCAATTTCCTCAATTTCATTTTCAGAGTAATTTTCAATTTCTTTTTCAATCGTTATTTCTTTTCTTCTTTTTGCTGCTAGCACATCATCTTGAAATCCCAATAAGATCTCATTTTCTTTCCTAAAGTCTACCAAAATACGTTTTACTTCATACATTTTCCATAATAATTGATTTAACAAATTAACCTTAATAAACGCTTGATGAGTTTTCATTTCTTTTATATGTTTAATCCTTTTACAAGATCTGATACCAATTTCTGGGCGGATCTTTTCATTATCTAATAACCCTGAAGAGGGTAGGAATATAGATGGTACATTAATAAAGTTTTGTCTAAGTTCATCAATTAATAAGCATGTAATAAGGAGACAAGTAGTATCAACTCAAAATTCATTTTTTAAATAAAAGCCTATAATCTTTAACCAATATAAACATCATAATTACAGAGTTTAACATTTATCAAGATCATAATTAAAAACACATAGTCTAGAAATCATACCTCTTAATCAGAATTTCAGATCACTGGAGATCTCAACCCACCCTTGGCTCTGCTTCCCTTCTTCTTCCACCGAGTTTGCGGGATAATTAGCCTAGGTGCTTGGGAGTTCTCAACATACTATCTTCTAAAATTCTTGCTAAGGTGCAGGTTTATAGACTAATATGGTTCTAATTATAATCTTTCAAAGTGTTCTTATCTATGGTATTATGATATTACAATTGATCTGGATTATAGACTAAAGAGGGTGTTTAGCTCAACATAGAGATTTTCAAGTAAGGATTTGTATAGAAAGTTTTCAAATTTTATTAAATTGGCTCACTTATTTGACTTGGATTGCCACATCATTTGAAACGTGTCACGATTTCATTTGGCTCATTTATTTGACTTGAATTGCCACATCATTTGACACATGACTTGATTTCATTTGGCTTATTTACTTGACTTGAAATGCCATATCATTTGACACGTGACATGTGCCTGTATTTTAAGATGGGTTTGGACCTTGGACTATTAAAGTTGACTCATCATTTGGAAAAATCTCATATTAATTGGTTCTTGTATGGTGTTAACAAATTTTAAGGATAAATAGCAAAATTTATAGAAGAAGAAGAAAACTCGGAAATAGTAAAAGAAAACAACCAGATAATAGAAGCCTTACAAAAGATGAAAATCGTAAATGCATTCATAGAAGATGAAGAAGAAAGTGATATAGAAGATGAATTTAATAAGCCCATAGAAACAGACGATATAATAAATGAAGATGCAAATGATTATCCTGAAGAAGAATTAGTAGACCCTAATCTAGAAATAATAACAACAAAACGAACTAGATTACCAAATCATAAACCAATAGGACAACAAGCTGAATTTAAAGAATTTGTAGGATCAATGACACAAAGTGTAAATTACAATAGATATTTTTTAGACTTAGATAATGTTTATGATGAACAAGAAATAGGAAGAAGAATAAATGATTGAAATCTTGGAATGTATATAGCATTAATGAACTCTACACAAATAGAAAACCTAGAATATATGTATGACTTGATATCTAAAACATTAATTGGAAAGGTAGCTTATTGGATAGAATCTATAGCATACCAATTAAGAGGAGAAGTATTTAGCCATGCAGGAGATTGGAAATCTATGTTAATAATATTTGATATTATATTAAAAAGAGAATTTTTAGGAGAAAAATGGTTAGTAGCACGAGAAAACGTACTTGCAGAAAGAAAAACTAAGATAATAATGAATCTAAATAACATGAAATGTTGTAAAATTAATAAATTACCAGAATATACAATAAGTTTTAGTAAGTTCCTTTATGAAGCAAGATTTTTACCACAAGAAGGTTTAATATATCAATTCTATTATGACCACTTACCAATACCTTATAATACTGAGATATCAAAAGAATATACTCAACTAGAACCAAAAGATAATACATTAGGAGAGAAAATAAGAGTACTAAGAGCATACCTAATGCGAAAATGTGAAGAATATAGAATGCAACAAAAGATTAAAAAAGATAAGAAAATAGGATTAAGAGAAATATGTGAATTTACAAAGAGAAGACTAGTATTTGAATGTGATGATAATAAAAGAGAAAGGAAATATAAGAAAATTCATAAAAATAAGAGATATCAACCCAAGGGATATAAAAGATATAATAATTACAATAGAAAAAAATCAAAAACCTTATAGAAAAAAGAGATTTTAAAAATATAGAAATACCCCTAAAACCAGGAAAAAATTTAAATATAAGAGAAAATTTAGGAAAAAAAATATAAAACCATTAGAAGAGGAAAAACTTAAAGAATGTAAATGCTGAATTGCAATGAAAAAGGACATTATGTTAATAAATGTCCAAAGCTAAAGAAAAAATGTGTAAAATATATAATACAATGCAATTTAACAAATAAAAAAGATAATGATAAATGGTATGAATATGACTTTTATGTCAGTCAAACTGATGAAGAAAGTGAATCAGAATTAAAAAATATTAACTTTATTAACCAAAACTCAGAAAACGAAAGTAGTTCTGACTAAATGGAACTACAAGAAGAAAAAAATTATTAGAGGAAAGAAATTACTTGATACAATATGAAAGGCATATTCGCCATAAGCTTATTACAACTGCGACTGCTAGTGAAATAGGAAATAAATACTATAATGATAGACACAAAAAGGTTACTAAAAACCTTAGCAGAATAAGAGAAAGATTGAGTGAAATAATATGGAAAAAACTACCAGAGGAAGTAAGAAAAATAGAACAAGATGAGGAGCTTCAACAAAGATTAGGAAAGATAGATTTGGAACAAAATAATAATTAGATGCTAGCAATCTATATCGAAGCTCATATAGAATACAAGCCTAATAAAATGATAAAACAAAAGATCGTTATTGACAGTGGAGCAGACTTATGTCTAGCAAAGAAAGAGGTATTATAATCACACAGATGGAAGAGATCTAAAACACATAGAAAAAGAGTATCAGGCTTTAACGAACAAACAAAAGAATTAGATATAATAGCAGAAAATATGAGAATAATATTAGGAAAGACAATATTTAGACTACCAGTAATATACCAAATGAATGATATGAAACAACAAGTATTGTTAGGAAACGATTTTCTAGACTACTTTAAAACACAAGTGATAAATAATAATTTTTTTAGCTTACAAAGGCCTTGTAATAAGTGGATAATACTAAAGAGAGTACTACCAATACACACACTAAGAATATGTAACTTAAGATCATATAGGAATAGTAACATATAGTTATTAAGAGAAAAATATCTCACTATATTAAAAATAAATTTTGGAGAAAACCCAATGCAACTATGGGAGAAAGAAAAAATATATGCTGAAATCAAGTTAATAAATCCCAATGATATAGTTAGATCTAAACCTATTAGGTATAGCCGAACAGATCAAAAAGAGTTTGAAACTCAACTAAAAGAATTATTAGAATTAAAATTGATACAAGAGAGTAAAAGTCCACATAGTAGCCCAGCCTTTTAGTTATAAAACATAGTGAACAAAAAAGAGGAAATATTAGAATAATGATTGATTATAGAGAACTAAACAAAAAGACAATATTTGATGGATATTTTTTACCATACAAAAGAAACCTTATCAATAGATTAGGAAATAAAAAATGGTTCAGTAACTTTGATTGTAAAAGTGGATTTTGACAAATAAAACTAAAAAATGAATCAAAATCTTTAACAATCTTTAGTTCCCCTCAAGGACATTACAAATGGAATGTACTACCCTTTGGATTAAAAAATGCACCACAAATATTTCAAAGAAGGATGGACCAAGTGTTCAGAAAATTGATAGAATTTTTTATAGTATATGTTGATGACATATTAATATGTAGTGATGATTTGGAAAATCATATAAAACATCTAGAAGAATTTATAAAAACTGTGAAACAGCATGGAATATTATTATTTGAAAAGAAATCTGAAATCTTTAAGAATATTATAGAATATTTGGGATACATAATAGATAATGAAGGATTACAATTACAAGAGAACATTGTAACAAAAATAAAAAAAAATTAAAGATAAATTAGAGAGCAAAAAAGAGGTACAACAACTTCTAGGAGTAGTAAACTATGCTTCAGACCATATAAATGATTTACCACTCTTAAGAAAGTCATTACAAGAATTAACTAGAAAAAGTATAACCTTTGAAGGGAAGAAATAACATACTAAAGCCATAAATAAAATTAAGCAAAAGGTGAAAGTCTTGCCAAAACATAGAATACCAACAGAACTAGATCAACTAGAACTTTTTACTGATTCTAGTGATATAGGATGGAGAGCAGTCCTCATAGCATATGATAAAGAGGATATAGATAAAGAAAAACCACTAATTTGTGGATATGGAGGTGGAACATGAAAACCAAATGAGAAAAATTATCATATTAACGAAAAAGAACTATTAGCGGTAAAATTTGGAATAAAGAAATTCCATTATCACCTATTACCAGTAAAATTTATTGTTAGAACAAATAATACCCAAGTAAGAAATTTCATTACAAATAAAATAGACCATTTACCTGAACTAAACAAAAGAAGGAATTGACAATCATTCTTTTATTGTTAAAAATATATCTAGAACTAAAAATATTCTAGCTAATTTTCTTAGCAGGTATAACAATGTCAACCAGCAATGAAAAATTTGAAGAATATATTACCAGTGTTAAAAAAATCATCAAGCAAAATAATGAAATCATTACAACCAAAATGCAAGAAAACGCACACCTGGTAGATCAACTGACAGAAGCCTTTCGAGACTTCAAAAACCTACAAAACCTAAAAACTCCTCTATCTACTACAGAAAAACCAAAAACATTTACATCCAAGCTTGCAACCATGCCATCTACCATAATAGCCTCAACTTCTCAAAATCCAACAACAATATCAATGAGTGACAAATTGAAGTTTGCACCTGAATATATTACAACTTACGAACAAATAAATAAATTTTATGACTATAAATCTAACCCTCATATTTTACGAAGTGCAAAACTTTGCAAATATCCAAGATTTTTATGTAATGAAAAATCTAACCCTGATATCGTTGCAAAACTATTTACTTATGGTTTTATAGACAAAATACTAGTAGATGAAACTTTTTACAATATTGCTAAATTACCTACTGTTATAGTACAATCTGCTCAAGCAATGATGGAATCATTTGGAAAAGGTATCTATGGTATACAACTATTTGATGCCTCAACAGATCTAACGGGAAAACCTATTATAATATGTTAATTGTTCAAAACTAGAAGAAATAGCAACATTAGTGGAGATGATGAAGATCTCAAGATGAAAATACCATGTACCCTGGAAAAATTTCAAGAATGGCTGAGTGCCAAAAGAGCTATTGGACTATTAACATTAAATCAAAAATTGAAGATATGTTTAGAGCAGGTAAAACTAGCATTATTGGAAATTCCAAATGTGGAGAGATTGAAGAAATTACTACCCTATACTACAAAAACGACGTATTATCTCAAGATACATGCAGCTTACAAGTATGCATGACCGGATCATAAACCTGAACTGTGGAACAATACAAGCATCTGATAGGCCAGAGAAAAAGGTCTGTTATCAGTACAAAAAATGATACTACTCATACTACTATGAAAAAAGAAGGATCCTCTAATCTTTTCGCATGAAATGACCCAATGTAGTATAACTATAGAAATCCACAATGTAACAAATTGATACGGCCCAATGTAGTCTAACTACAGCAAGCCCATATATTATCATATATTACCATCATACTACTAAAAGAGATATCGTTCCTATTCTATAGGAGTATCTATTGAAAAAATTAAAACGATACCGTTCCTTTCCTATTCTATAGGAGCATTTATTAAAAAAATTGAAATGATACCGTTCCTATTCTATAGGAGTATCAAAGAAAAAAAATTTGTCTTATTATAAAAAAGACAGCTTCCAAAGATATTTGTGGAAGAAAGCAACCGGCCTCAAACAAATTGCAAAAGCCGCCGGACCCACAAAGAATCAATTACAAGGATGATAGCTGACAACGTTGAAAAAATGGCAACAAAGACAAACATCTTTGAAGAAAAGTTTGCAAATTACTATTTATTTTTAGACTTTTATAACCAACTACTATTTTCTTTAAGACTTTTGCAGCATAGCAATAATGTAAGCAATCAAAGAGGTTATCTATATAAAGAGCCTCATTGTAACTTCTGAAATCATCTTTCGAAAACAACAACTTCAAATCTTTGAAATACTCTCTCTTGTGTCTAGCTAAACCCCCTTCTAGTCTATAACCCATATCAAGAATAATATCATAATACCAGAGAATAGATACTTTGAAAGATTATACTTAAAACCATACTAGTCCATAAAACACCCTCTCTTAAAAGAAATTTTAAGAAAGAGTCTGTCGAGCAACTCCCAGCACCTGACCATTTATCCCGTCGAATCCAGTGAGGAAAAGGGGAGGCAGAGCCAGGTTGGGTTGAGTATCTCCGGTGATCTTGAAATTCTGCTAAGAGGTATGTTTTCAGACTATGTGTTTCTAATTATGATCTTGATAAGTATAGGTCTCTGCAATTATGATGTTAAATATTTATAGAAGGTTATAGACTTTTATTTAAAAAATGAATTTTGAGTTGATAATACCTGCTTCCGTACTACATGCTTATTATTTGATAAACTTACATGTAACTAAAAGATATACCATCTATATTCCTATCCTCTTCAAGATTGTTAGATGATGAAAAGATCTGCCCGAAAATTGGTTACTATTTCCGAGTCGTCTTCTTCTTCTTCTATGAATTCTGCTACTTGTATCTCTTTATTAGTTAATTCAATGTTGTTATCTTTGTCTGTATCACTCTCAATTTTTTCATTACTAGTTGTACTTTCATCGCTTGTTTTAATAATTTTTCTTACTTTCTTTTTTCCTTTTAACCTTTTTATCTCTTCTCTAAGGATTTGTATTTCTTCTTTTAACTCTCCTAATTCTTGTTTTACCTCATTTAATTCTTGTTTCACTTCATTCAATTCTTCTTTTGTTTGTTTCAACTCTACTTTGGTTTCTTTTAGTATTTTCTTTGTAACTTTAAATTTGTGTTTATATTTTTTATATTTGTTATACCATTCTTCATTATTGTGTGTTCTTAACTTGGTATTTTATGTTTTAATTCACATATTTGTTGTTCTTGTTTATCTAGTTTTAGGTTTAAGTATTCGTTGGTTGTTTTTTCTGCATCTTTTAAGTAAATGTTTTCACCTTTTGAATCGTTATTATCATTTGGTGTCTTTGTTCTTATAGGTTCATACTTGTATCTTTCTCTTTATATTATATTTTTCCCATGGTTTTTTAAAAACGTAAGTACACTAGGTTCTTGGTTTTCCATTAAAATTGTCATTTTTTACTTAATATTGCTAAACTATCTAATATTTTATCTACTTTCTTTGACAATTTTAGTTTTATTTTATTAATATCTACCATTATAGGCTCTTTACTTCTTCTCCAAGCATCTATTGGTACAATTTCTAGTTGTTGAGTTGTAGTGCTAATTATTGTATTTTCTTTGCTTGTACTAGGTTCATTTTCTCCTTCTACTTGTTTATCTTTACCTTTATTTGTCTCTTCTACTAATATGTTAAGTTTTTCCAGTATTATTTTAAATGTTGGTACTTCAGATACATTCCATAATTTTGTTAATTCTTCTCTTATTACTTCTCGCTGTACATTCATATTTTACTTATAAATCTAGTTTTTCCTTGATCCTTTACTTCAATTCCTTCGTTGTTAATTTTATAATCTATCACAGTTAAAAAGTCGCTTCCTAATAATAATTCATTATAACTATCATATTCTATTACTCCTATATTTATATTATACTCCAAATCTTGGATTTTGAATTTTAGATTAATACTTTTAGTTATTATTATTTCTCTTTCATTTTCAAGATAGCTACAAGTTTGTGACTCTATTAAGTTACAATTTTTTTCGTTAATCTTACTTATATGTATAAAACTCTTAATAGCTCATGTATTTGTTTCAGCTATGCAATCAGTTGTTATCATTCCATTGAATATTATTATTTTAATTCTTAATCTATTACTGAGTATATTTATTAAATCTAATGTTCTTGGTTGTCTAATTATTAAGCTAGTTTGTCTTGATATCATTGGTTCTTTTTTAATTATTAGTCTAGATCCTTCTATTTGTGGTCTTATTTTTTGTAATGGTGTTATGGTTCTAGCACTAAAATCCATATGTATTTCTTCTGGTATGGTTATCTTAGCATTTTCTTTGTGTTCTATTTGTTCTAATATATCTTGATACATTTTTTGTACTAAAATATTAATTTCATGTTGTTTCTTCACATGATGATTTCATGTTAAGACATATATCATTTTTGTTTCTATGCTTATGACTTTACTACCTGGTGGCATCTTTATTCCATCTAGTTTATAATATAATGTTAAAGCTAAGTCTTTATGTTCATATTTTAATGAAATACTAAAATCTGGTTGTACTGTAAATTTCAGTTTTTGACATATCAAATTTCCTTTTATTACCGATATCAAAGCGTCTTGTAAATTTCCTAATATTCTATCATCTAATATGTATATTTGTATAGGTGTATCTATATTTTTCTGAAAATATGATTTTATGGTGAATTCTACTCCTCCAAAGTATATATTTCTATATTTTTTAGCCTCTTTAGTAGATAATTTTGCTAATTCTCTTTTTATTATTTCACATGTAGTAAATTTATTTTCGCTCTTCCATTAATACTAGTTGTGTCTATTATATTTTCATGTTTCTGTGCTATATATCTTGCTTCTTTGTTTCTTTCAAACCGCTTAGTTTTAAATATTTTCTTAATTGATAATTTTTCTTTTTCATCTTGTATTTTTTGATATATTTCTGGTTTAAAGCTTAAAGTTTGTGTTACTCCTCCTACATATCATATGTATTAATCTGGTAATATGTTTCATTTGAATTATCTACTATATCTTTTCCTTTATCCATTAATTAACATGTCAATATGCTTATATTGTTCTAATATGACATCTTTTTGGGTTTTTATTTCATTATCTTTTCTTATTATTTCTCTCAAATTTTCTTCTCTTATTTTCATATTTTCTTCATCTTTTTGTTTTAATCTTTCATCTTTTAGTACTAACATATTTCTTAGGGTTTTAATAGTATTTTCTTTTTCACATATCTGTTGGGAATATTCTTCCAGACGTTGATCTCTTTCTTTTATAAGATTTATACTCATTCTGCAGCTTACTATATGTTGGTTAATATCCATGTCATATGTAAAGGGTTTTTTCAGCTATTTTTGAAGTTCTTTTAATTGATTTTCATTCATAATGATTTGTAGTCATCCATAAGTCTGTGTTTATATCTGCTATAAAATGGGTTTGTATATTTATTTCTCTATGTAGATTTATTAGTTCTCTATATGCTCTTATAATATTATCTAGGTCTGTACTCCTTTGTGCTATCTCACAATTATTATCTATCATGTCTTTTGATCTTTTAATGATAATAATTCATTATGATATTTTATTATCATTTCGTTTTGATTTCTTCTTTCTATTAAGAGATGTCTTAATTCTTTATATAACCATTTTGTTTTATTTAATCTATTAATTTATTCAAATGATGGATGTTTCTTCATTTATCTTCTATATACTTGCCAAGCTATTTTTATGGTTCAGCTGAATAAATAACTCGGGTTTCATTAATCTATGCAGGAAGTCGTATTCTTAAATGAGTTTAATCTTCACTCACATATTGTTGGGATTTTTGCTCTATGGTACTTTATAAAGCAGTACGGGAAGTATTTAACTATTACAAGTATTCGAAAGGATAAACAAAGATTTCAATAATTCAACATGGAATCTGAAATTACAATCGTTACACAAGTGAAAACTGGAAATTCCAGTTTTGTAGAAGACGGAAAAATGTAAATTGTTTTTGCTGAGTCGAGTGTAGCACTCTGTCCTTAAGACAATATTGCCCCGTATGTATCCTTTATACGTCCTGGACAATTTGTCTCCCAAGATAAAACAGCAATGGAACCCTTGAGCAAAGGAAACTCAAGAGCTACCATGAAGAATATTGAGTAACGAAATGATGCTTGGAAGTTGTAGGAAGAAAACTATTTTGGTTTGTATTTTCGTGCACTGTTTTGCTGCCTCTCTTTACTGTTAACTCTTGTGCTCAACAATGGTGTAAGGGGGTGTTTATATAGGAGAGGGATGGACTGTTTTTCGCTGAAAACGCCTCCATAATAGCCAAATAATGGCCATTATGGAGGTAGTAAAGTCACCAACATAAATGGGAGAAAGACCAACGGATTTGGCCATTATAGGAGGAGTAATTCACCAAAATAAATGGTGAATTGAGTGCTTGGCGTTTACGCTTTTGACTTGTCGAAATTCTCTTGAAACTTCGGGATCAAACGTACTTCGGCAAAGTTTTCTGGCCCAAAAAGATAATATCAGAAGACCCACAGCCCGTGAACCCGAGACCCGGAACGGGACGGGCGGCGGCGGCGCGCGTGTGGTCTTTCCTCGAACCGAAGCACATCTAGGTCCTCTCTCCTTTAAACACATGGGATACCCCTTGGGGTCCCAAACCCCAAACCAATTTCGAATTTTATATACACAACAATTCTTTCTTCCTCTACCGATGAGGGAGAATTACACACAATACCACACTTTCCATGCTTCAAACACCTTACTTCGTGAACCAATATCTCTTTCATTTCTCAATGAAATTTGACGATTCTTGGCCCTACGGTTATCTACGTACTTAGTAGATCATGCATGTGTGAAGAACCGGATTCTCCAACATACGTTACACTAGTGTTTAAGCCGTTAAAGTTGGTCGGTCGCAACTCCCGCCAAAGGCAAATTTCCAACACATATATTATTGGTTTTTGAAGTGTGTCATTCCGAAAGAGAACAACTTCAAGCAGGCAGGGGAGAGATACAGATCCTGGGCACCTGACAGGTAATTTGGTTCTTCTATCATATTAATATTGCCAATTTTTCCCCATCTTAAACACGCGGGGATAATTGAAATTAATATCCTTGTTATTTCAGGCAAGACAGATATATCGCCAAATGGGTTGAGTCTTTATCTGATCCCCGAGTCACTCATGAGATACGCAGTATATGGATATCATACTTGTCTCAGGTTTGAGTTTTTTCTTCTTTCACATGAATTCCTTTATCCTAATTAAGAGCGATAAAAAAAAACCAATCTTTTTGCGTGGATACATTGCAGGCTGACAGGTCTTGCGGTCAGAAGGTAGCTTCTCGTCTCGCCGTGAAGGTGAAAACAGTTGGAAAACGTTTCTAGTTGCAATACTGAAGGACTAATACAAGAAAGTGTCCGTGTTGTACTAAAAACTGTACTCTCTTTTTCCCGATAATGTTGTATTTGCACTGAGCTTTGATGTCTTGTGTTTTACTATGATGATGTTGGAACCTGAATAAGTTTACAGTTGTATGTTCAAGTATGATCATCTTCTTTCTTTCTTCCTTGTTTCACCTTTTTAAGCCCGCTGGCCGGTACTTTCTCACTTTGGTGCTTAAAGTACAATCTCAATTCAATAATACAACTTCCATTTTAGTATCTCAGCTCGATTATATTGAACAATTTAGACTAATATATATTAGTTAAATGTTGTTCAGACTATTGCTACAAGGGAATAATGAGCTCTAGTTTGATTTTGCACCTTTGACTTCAAATTCTGAATTCGTCTTTAATCAGAAACTTAAAGCTCTACTTCGAGTTTGAATAGTTTCTATTGATACGAGCATGGTATGCTTTGCTAACAATTCAAGTACCACTGTCAGTTTTCTGATATGGAGAGGAAAATGGTAAGAGTGGTCTCGACCTTCTTGGAAACGTTGGCCTTGCTTTTCTTTCTCTTAAACATTCTATTACATGAGGAGATTGAGAAATTTGGAGAAGGCCATGAGAATCAAACCTACACCTATTATGTGGTAGAGTTCCACTGACACGACTAGACTATAAGCCTTGGTGGTACAGTTCTTAGAAATGTGTGGCCTTGTATTCTCTAGGTTTCCTCCTGATTTGTTCCAAAGACTCGAATACTTGTTCCATGGAAGGTCTGGTTTTAGGTTCAGGCTCAAGACATTGGAGAGTATGAGTTCTGCTTACAAGTGTACTGTCCCTCTAGCCTTGGGTCCATCAGTTTCCTTAGCTTCTTCTTGTCAGGTAGTAACAGTTTGGCCCAGTCCACTACATTTTGTTTCTCATCGGTCCGGTTCAGGTCATGTACCCGGAGGCCCGTATTATTCTCCAGCAATACCATGGGTAAAATTCACAACCAACCTTTTTTCAAATTCATTAAAACCCGTATTATTTAAACATAATCTTAAATAAGAGAAAAAAATCATTAAAATAGAATATTAGCTCTAATTTTTACTGAAAAATTATTTTGGTTTCCAAATATCCACGCATCATAGTTAACTACGTTGATCATTATCGAACCAAAAAAACAACATTTCTTTGTTATCACCTCTCTCCTCTGCTCTCCCACTGTCACTTTTCCTCCGCCGTTGATTCATTTTCCGGTGACTTTCCACTTTCCTAATTTTGCCCTTTCTCCTATTCCTTAAACAGGATGATAGCTCTTTCAAATTCTTTGCTTTTACCAATAACCCCTTCTCTCCATTTCACTTCTGGTAATTCTTTATTTCTTTCCAAGTTTTCATTTTTTTTTCTTGGGCTTTGAATTTTTAACTGTAGTTTGATAATTTTGTTGTACCCTGTATGGTAATTTCATTTATTGTTTATGATTTAGTTGGTGTTGGAAATTTTACCCGTTTATGCATCAATCGATCTCCATAATACTCCCTCCAATCTTGGTTAAAAAAAGAATGACATATTTCTATTTAAAAATAATTTAACTTTATGAGATAATTTACCGCTACAAAATAGGTAAGACTTGTTTTGAACCACAGATTTCAAAAGTATTCCTTCTTAAATTAAGTGTCAAGTCAAACACCTTCGTATAAAATGGGAGGGAGGGAGATTATTTGAATTATTTCAAAGTCTTTGTTTTCATCGACAACCCCTTTTCTCCATTTCACTTCTGGCAATTCTTTATATGTTCCAAGTTTTCATTTTTATTCATGGGTTTTGAATCTTTAACTGTAATTTGCTACTTTTTCTGTACCCTCTATGGTAATTTCCATTATGGTTTATTATTAGTTGGTATTTAAGCTCCGTAAAAGTATAATTCAAAGATTATTTCAATATTTGTGTTTTCTTCTATACTGATTACTGTTAAAGTAAACTAACTGCTGCATATAGTAATTTGGTTCTTGAAAGACCTTGAGAACTTAGCTAAGAACAAATCAAAATTGGCCTAATAGCTAAGGGTTAGTTTGGATAAAGGTACTTTATTGTTGTTGTTATCCTTAAGTTAGGTCGATTCACGCTGGAGTTTTTTGGTGCTGATCAGAGACTTGTATTTCTGTGTATGGATAAGTTCAGATTTATGGAACATCCAGTTTAAAGAAACATCGATTTGCTTTAAAAGAAATATTCCGGTTAAATCCCCGCGGAGTCAAAAATCACTGGGTGATTTCTTCCAATCTGCCCAAGCCTTAGTGGTTAGAGTTACTCGGTATCTGTGTTGGTGAGAGGTAGTAGGTATTAGGTGAAATTAGTCAAGGTACATTAAGTTGGCCCGGACACTACCATCATAAAAAATCCCGTTCATATTATATGGTGGAGTTTAATCAAGTTTAAGAAATAGAGAAACACTTTTGATACATAAACAAACTATAATAAAGTTCACAAGTACACTCCCTCCATTTAAAGATTCTCATTTTATCCTTAATGACACTCTCTTATGGGAATAACATGACATGTTTAAGGTAACAAAATTCAAAGGGTAAATTTGGTATGTTATACACACCTTTTAATTTAAGACCATAAGATTCAAAATTCTTCTTTACATTCTTAAATTTTGTGTTCAGTCAAACTAAGACACGTAAAATGAAACGGAGGAAACAATAGTTTTCAACTTGTCACGTGAATTCCTGTAGAATGTCTTTAAGGGCTTTAAGGGCAAAATGGGACTGTTAGATTTAATGATTATTCAAATATAAAAAGGCGGCAATCTCTTTGGGATGAACAAAACAAAAATTGTGGTATTTTAAATGACAAAAGGAGAGTATTATTTAGTATCAGAATGAGATAGACATGATTACATGAACAAAGTGACCCTTAAATTCTCACATTGTAGAGTATTCTGTTGAAACAGTGGCCCTTATGTTGTCCCAGCACATACTGCAAAATGCTTACTCAAATTCCTGCTGGGTGTTTGTTTCAATTCATTAAAATAAGGGATCCTGGTAAGATTCAATTATTTTAAGCATAACATCTGAATGCAATTGTTGGATACAAAATGATTTGTCTGTTTTTTGTTTAAATTATTTGCGGAACTGCATGAACCTAAAACATCTCGTGAAAAATATGATTGGTTTAGTAATACATGACACATTCATTTGTTGCATCAGTGACTTCCTCTTTCACCCAAACCTACATGAGTGATGCAGTATCAATGTGCTAGGATCTAGTTTGAAGTCAGCAAATAAAAGTGTGAGTGGCACCACCAAGTTGGCCTTCAGTCCAAAGCGTGGAGGAAAACCATCCTCATCTAGAAGATCATTGACCATTCAAGCAGGATATAGGTATTTCCTCCTCTTATTCTCATGTGCTCTAGTTGTATGCAACTTATATATTGATGTTATATTACACTTCTTTTTGTTTGGTGGTCACTTGTCCTTCAGATAGATTATATTTTCATCCTACTAAGTCAGTGTGAGCGTTAATTAGGCCGAATCAACTCTAAAGGCGATCCCTGATAGATGGACCCTCTGTCAGAGCATGTTTGAACCTTATTGGTACTTCAATTATTTAGTTTGGTTCTACAGTTGTTCTGCAAAACTATGAATCCAATCGACTCTGGAGTGACGGAGGCAAACTTGGCTCTTGCCATGTAAAAAAGGAAAAGGGAAAATAGTATTTTCGTCCTTAAGTTATTAATAAACTTTACTTTTGGTCCTTGTGATATATGACTCAATATGTTTAACCTTTAATTAACTAAAACATGCGTTTTTGATCCCTTCCATGTAGAAAATATGTTATATTTGACCATTTACATAACTATATTACCGTCAAATATGGAGTAACAATACAAATTTGACATATAGTATCAATCTAAAAAAAAAACCAATACAAATATGACATAATACATGAATAATTAAGTTGTGAAAAAATTAATAATTATAGTAAATTTGTGAATGTTCACAAGCAACAACATACCCATTGTAATCCCATATAGTGGAGTCTGGGGAGGGTAGAGTGTACGCAGACCTTACATCTACAGTGGAGTTTGGAGAGGGTAGAGTGTACGCAGACCTTACCTCTACAGTGGAGTCTGGGGAGGGTAGAGTGTACGCAGACCTTACCTCTACATTGGGAGGTGTGAATGTTCACAAGCAAAGGGATCAAAAGTGTACAATTCAATTAATTAAGGTTTAATATGGTTGGTCTGGTATCATCGGGGCTAAAATCAGAAGTTATCAATAATTGAGGGACCAAAAGTGTTAGTAACCCATAGGAAAAAGAATATGGTAGCTTTGTTTCTTTCATGTATTGGTGATCCACCGATAGGAGAACATATCTCATGAGATGTTTGACCTTCTTGTTAATTGGCAGTGAGCCAAGCAGTTCAAGCATCTTTGTTGGTGGCTTTCTTTTAGGAGGAGTAATTGTTGGTGCACTTGGTTGTATCTTCGCACCAGAGGTAATCATTCTAAGCTAAAACTAGCTGATTCTTGGGTACAGTGCAGTATCACTTGTATTGGTCACTGCCTTTGGTCGTCTTTGCTCTAGAATTATTTGTGAATTTGCGTCACTGCTCATTGATATAAGTTCCTTTTTTGCATTTCTTCTCTCTTGCTGAGTAAGCTGACTGCCGTTTAATTTCTCTTTTACAGATTAGCAAGGCATTAGCTGAAACAGATAAAAAGGACCTCATGCGAAAATTGCCCAAGTTTATATATGATGAAGAAAAAGCGTTGGAGGTAGGATGATATTAGCTTTGTCTTTTATTAGGAAGCGGTAGCTAGTAAGAGAGAGAGAAAGAATGCCTGTGTGTGTTGGCAAAGGCGGATCCATAATTTAATTTAACGGTTCAACCTTTAAGGTTCGCATTGAACCCATTATATTTTTAAAGTTATGGGGTTCATATCTACTACTCCCTCGGTTTCAATTTGTTTGTCTTAGTTTGACTAAGAAAGTAAAGAAGATTTTTTAATCTTGTGATCTTAAAATAAAGGTATGTATAATGTACCAAATATTTCTTTAATCTTGTGGACTTAAACATGCCACGTGGGATATTGAAATTAAAGAGCTGCCAAATCAAGAAAGAGGCATTTTTTAAACAGATTAAAAAGGAAAGTAAGACAAACAAATTGAAACAAAGCGAGTATTTGTTGCAATTTTCGTGGATTTTACACATAAATTTATGCTCTGCATCAAAAGTACCGGGTTCAATTGAACCCGGTGCCGGTACTCTACATTCGCCTGTGTGTATGTGTGTTTTCTTTGTGTGAGTGCACACACACATAATAAATAGGAACCTCTATTCTGGCTGAAAGCTGAATAAATCTCTTCTTGTGAATGTAGTCCTCCTAGGTGTAGCTATCTACAGTTTTAGAACTAAAGTTTCGCTTGACTACTACTTAAAAGACGCTCGACACTCCTTTTCAGAAACCTTTTGTTTAACTATACGTAGATGATACTTTTTTTGGTGTTTTTTTTATTTTTATGAATTAATGTTTCATTACTGGGATCAAGGAGGTGCAAAATATATAGCAGTAGCAAATGTTAGCTCCATTACAATGTGATTCTATTTAAGCCCCGGGAGCTAACCAAAAGACGATGCTATTCTTGGTCTTTTAATGAACCTAGGTAGGCGATCTAGACAATTGCATTGTGCTTTGTTCTCCTCGGTTTATCTCTCCCTTTTTATATCTATTGCAAGAAAGAGGAGAGGCTTGTTGCATCAAAACTATCACCTTTACCCGAGTTTGTTACTTTGCTCGAGTCATAGAGCTTCCGAAGGATACGTTGTCCCAAAAAATAAAAGCTTCGGAAGGACTAAAACTTGCCTTTTCTAATTGGAATCAATCATATGGTGATACTTTGGACTGGAACTAAGGGCATTTATACCAAACCAACAGCTAAGAATGATATTCCTGTTTCTGTTTCAAATTCGTTCGTCTAATATGCATGCTGTTTCGTCTGCAGAAACAGCGCAAGATTCTAACGGAGAAGATTGTCCAGCTCAATGACGCTATCGATGACATTTCCAACCAGTTGAGGTCGGGGGACGAGGACGCACAAAATGGAGTTGCTGTGAACCTAGATGAAGTTGAAACTGTTATATAAGAAAACTCCAATTGGTTTCATGTGAAGAGATAAACTTTCAGAAGATATTGAGCATATTCCAAGAGCATTCCTGGTTGCAGTTTTAGTAATATCATTAGTATTGTTATGACATATGCAAACTGAGGAATAAATGTGATTTTCTATTATGTTTCTGTTGTGTGCCACAGCTTCAAACTCTATTGTACATGCTTATAATCCTTGTTATCTCACTGCCTTGGTGATCCCTCCCCCCCCCCCCCCTCTTTTTTTTATAGCGACGAGCCGTGGAAGCAGCCACTAATGCTTGCATTAGGGTAGGTTGTCTACATCACACCTCTTATGCGGCCCTTCTCCGGACTCTGCCAACGCGGGATGCTTTGTGCACCGAGCTGCCCTTTTTTATGGTATCTCAGCCGGATGAAGTGCACCTCAATTATTTTACCGGTATCTTCTACCTTCCACGAGTGCAAGTACCGAGTATGTTCATCAGGTATTGCGAAAAAAGAAAATATACGATTCATTGAATCACAGAGGACCACTGGTGTTTTACAGATAGCACCATTTCTTTTCCAGACCAGTACTTCTATACAAGATTATCCTTCTGCAAGACCACCTCTAAATTGTCCGGTCTTATGAATGGATGTGGTATTTTTCTTGTACAAGTTCTCCACTTGGCCAGAATAATTCCAAGGTAAAAGCTAAAAAAAATTTAAAAAATAGATATTACCTCCGTTTCATTTTGCGTGATGGTGTGTCACTGGACATGAAATTTAAGGAATAAAGAAAGACTTGAAATTTGTGATCTTAAGTATGTTATGACATTTTATCGCTATAAAACCATGTCATTAAGGGGTTGTTTGGTTGGCTAACAGAGTTATTCAGGACTATAATTCTGTGATTATTATCATATATCCTATGTGGAATAAAGAATACCAAGTTTTTGGTATGAAATGTAACAAACTAACTTTGTACCGAGAATAATATCCTAATTTCAGTAACTATACGATTTTAAGGGTAAAATGTGATGGATAAAGTGAAACTGTTTTTAGATATATAGAACATGTTGTTCTTTTGAAAACAGACTAAAAGAGCGTAACACACGAGACTTTCTCTCGTAGTAACATGCCATATGTTGCTATCACTTGCCTCTTTGTCATACATTTCCCTACTGTAAAATACTGGGAAGGATTTTATGTTCCCACAATTATGGTAAAGGGGATAAAAGGAGATTTTCCAACAATCTAGTTGAGATTGTGATGATGAAGGTGGGAAATACATACATACATGAGGACATAGATCATCTTATCTCTTATCAATCTTGATGATGCACCACTCATTTCTTGAACCTCAATAGTAACCAAGACTTGATTTCAACAATTTAAAAACATGGTGGAGAAAAAAAGAAAAAAAAAGCAAAAACACTAAACATAACAAACCATATATATAGCAAAGGATTTAAGTAGTTTTTGTCAATACAATTTAGTATTCAACCATGGCTTCTCATGCAGCTTTGGCTCCTTCAAGAATTCCCACAAGCACAAGGCTTCCTTCCAAGAACTCACAGTCTTTCCCTACTCAATGCTTCTTCAAGGTCTTTACTTATTCTCCAAATATATATTTTTTTTAGAAAAAGTTCTTTCTTCTTGTAATGAATGTGTTTTTAGTGTAGTTTAGAGGCTTTCTGAATTGATTTATCTGTCTTTTGTTTATAGAAATTTGAAGTAGCAGAGTTCTCTGGTCTTCGATCGAGTGGATGTGTGACATTTTCTAACAGGGAGTCTTCCTTGTTTGATGTTGTGTCTGCCCAACTCACTCCCAAGGTAATTATCTTTACTGTGCTTAGTTAAGCTTCTGCTTTAGACCACCAAACAGAACACTAAAATATCGCAAGCTATTGATCTATTCAAGACAAGAAATGCACAACTTACAATTATACTCCCTTGTGACACTCCTTCCTTTTTAGTATGTTCTAAAAAGAATGACATCTTTATATATTTCCTTAATGACATGTTCTTACAGACACATGTTTAAGACCACAAGTTTCAGAAGTCTTTCTTGCTGGTTTAAACACTGCCATATAGAATGAAACGGAGTAGTACTGTTCTGTAACTTTTTTTCTGAAACTCATCTATGTTTACCTCAAAACTAGACCACAGGATCAGCAGCTCCTGTGAAGGGAGAAACTGTTGCCAAATTGAAGGTTGCTATCAATGGTTTCGGACGCATTGGCAGGAACTTCCTCCGTTGTTGGCATGGGCGCAAAGATTCACCACTGGATGTCATCGTCGTCAACGACAGTGGTGGTGTCAAGAATGTGAGTAGTCCAAAGTCTATTTTGTTCCTCCTTTACCTGCAAAAAATTAAGCACATTTATAGCTGTCTGGTTTTATTATTATTTTTTTCGCGGTCAATTATTAAAGGTACTGCAATATTGTGTTAATGCAGGCATCTCACTTGCTTAAGTATGACTCCATGTTGGGAACATTCAAGGCTGATGTGAAAATAGTGGATAATGAAACCATTAGTGTTGATGGAAAGCACATTAAGGTTGTCTCTAGCAGGGACCCTCTTAAGCTTCCTTGGGCTGAACTTGGTATTGACATTGTTATTGAGGTAAACTACTTGCTCTAAATTCTGATAAAAACTTATTCTATAGATGGGTTAATAGCATTTTTGATCCCTCAATTATTGGTAAATTTTAATTTTAGTACTTGTAATATCTAATTTAATATATTTAACCTTCAATTAATTGAAATATGCACTTTTGATCCCTTTGCCTATGAATATTCACAAGTTCACCAGAATTGTTAACCATTCCAACATTTAATTACCTATGCGTTAAGTTAAACTTGTATTGTCACTTCATATTTGAGGGTATTATAGTTCAAACCTCGTCAAAATATAGCATATTTTTTACATGCAGGGACCAAAACACATATTTTATTTAGCTGAAGGTTAAATGTGCAGAATCATATATCACAAGGATTAAAATTAGAAGTTCCAATAACTAAGGGACCGAAAGTGCTATTATCCCTTCTTTAGACAGGTTCTCTGCCTTTATGGTAATCCCTGTAACTTCATGTTTTCATCTTTGAACCCAAAAGTAAGGAAGCAAAGAAGAAACTGAAAAAATAAAGTCATGTCATTCTACTACTAGTAATCAATTAATCGTATTTCCTGCTAATTTTAGAAATCACTTGCACGTCTAATAGCTCGAGTTATCAGGCTAATATACATAATTAACATAGAGTGTCATAATTCATCCCCATCATAACATTTGAGTGTTGCATAACTATGATGCTCGGATCCTTCAAAAATATTGCCTGCAATGCTAGATATGTGTCAAGTCCTCCAAAAGTTACTCATTTTTTGGAGGATCCAAGCAACATAGCTGCATATCCTCGCCTGAGCTTATGACTTCCACCTATCTACTTCAATGGCATCATCAACTTAACTGCTTAACTAGATTAAATCAATCAGGATTTACAATAAGAGCCCAGCATTTACAACATGATGAATCATGAGAAGAGGTGCTAATTAAGCTATCTAATGATGTTGTTTGAAACTCACAGGGAACCGGTGTGTTCGTTGATGGTCCGGGTGCTGGAAAGCACATCCAAGCTGGTGCCAAGAAAGTTATCATCACTGCTCCAGCAAAAGGTGCTGACATTCCTACCTATGTTGTTGGAGTGAATGAACAAGACTACTCTCACGAGGTTGCCAATATCGTAAGGTCAGTTCTTCAGCGAATGACGCATTTACTGTTCAAGAAGGTTTATCATCAAATTTTCCAAATCTGATAGTTCCATTGCTTTAAAAATGCAGCAATGCCTCTTGCACCACCAACTGCTTGGCTCCTTTTGCGAAAGTCTTGGATGAAGAATTTGGTAAGCAGCAGATCTTTTGACACCCTTACCACATCCACATTAATGCTGTTCAATTTTCTGTTATGTTTGACGATTTCCATTCACTTTGAAGGTATTGTTAAGGGAACTATGACAACAACTCACTCTTACACCGGAGATCAGGTAATCATATACGATATCTATTGAAAATTGCTTCTGTTACTGCTGATTTACTACAGTAGAATATAAGTAGTTTAGTTGTAGGAGGAGTCTTTGTTTAAGCTTAGTTGAGATAATTTAGGTTTTTGAATTTTATTCTGCAGATTTTTCTGTTTTCAAATTGGCTATGTGCTTGATATAATTATTCAAAGACATTTTTAATTATTCTTCCAACATTTTTTGCTGTACCATCTTTTAAAAACCAACAGAATCTGTGAAACGTGGACCTTCCAATGGTGCTTTCTTGTCAAACGGCACTGACCATTTTGTTGTATGCAGAGGCTTCTGGATGCTTCACACCGTGATTTGAGGAGAGCAAGAGCTGCAGCATTGAACATAGTTCCGACCAGCACTGGTGCAGCCAAGGCTGTGTCTCTAGTGCTACCTCAGCTCAAGGGCAAGCTCAATGGAATTGCTCTCCGAGTGCCAACACCTAATGTTTCGGTTGTTGACCTCGTTGTCAATGTCGAGAAGAAAGGAATTTCAGCTGAAGATGTCAATGCAGCTTTCAGAAAGGCAGCTGACGGTCCATTGAATGGCATATTGGCTGTTTGTGATGTCCCGCTTGTGTCAGTTGACTTCCGATGTAGTGATGTTTCCACCACCATTGACTCCTCTTTGACCATGGTTATGGGAGACGACATGGTCAAGGTTGTTGCTTGGTATGATAATGAATGGGGATACAGGTAAATTGAACACAAACATTTGCATTGCTATACCACCAACCTGAAAACTCTTTTGCATTCACTTAAAAAAAAAAAAAAAAGGAATTAGCGACGGACAAATTTTGTTGATTAGCGACGGATTAACGACGAATTTCATAACTAATTCCAGTTTTTTTTGGTAATGATTAGCCATTAACATTAAACACGCACACACATATAATATATCCTTGATTAACCGGTGATCATACCTGGTAAATTGCAGCCAACGTGTGGTCGACTTAGCTCATCTGGTAGCAGACAAATGGCCCGGTTCATCTGCACAAGGGAGTGGAGACGCCTTAGAGGACTACTGCAAGACAAACCCTGCTGACAAGGAGTGCAAAGTCTACGAATAATCTCTCTCTCTGCTTTCTTTTCAATTTTGAAATGGATGGATGATTTTTGAAGCTAATTGTTTTCCTTGTCCAAAAAAATTACAGTGGAAACTGCGAAGGAAATACCATTAATGAATGATAGCCAAATCACACAGTTGGAAATCATTTGTGGACAGTCTGTAGAAACTAGTTTTACCACTAACCAGGATGCATTTCAACAAGGAATTTGTTTTTTTACCTCTTCCTAACTCCTAATATTTCAAGATCTCTGCTTAATTTCATCTCGTTAACTAAAAAAATGATTCCCGGTTAGGAGATTTTGCTTCAATGCATCGGCGTGCCATTGCATTGTGAAACCTGAGATTTCCTAGTCCCTATAACAAAGGATTTTGCTCTACAAACATGTAGCCATGAATAGTACATATACTGTAATTAGTAGGGCTGGCCAGTGGGCCGGGACGGCCCGACCCCGACCCGACCCCGTCCCGAGCCCGCCCCGACCCCGCTTAAAAAATAATAATAATAATAACGGGGGCGGGACGATGTCTCGTCCCGCCAGACCCGAGCCCGCCCCAGGCCCGCCTGACCCGAGACCGCCCCGAGCCCGTCCCGAGCCCGCCCCCGCCTTTTTCCCCCCTTTGCAAAAATTACCGTTGCACCAACGACCATTTTAGATTATGGCCGTTGGCCAACGGCCATTTTAGGCCCCCCCCCTCCCCCAACCCCCTACCCCTTAATATTTATTTTTAACCCATAAGTTATTATATTTACACTTTAACCCAATTTTTCAACTATAAATAACTCATTTTCTCTTCATCTTTCTCACAAATCTTCCTACAATCTCTCTAATTTCTCAATATATCTCTCTACAAGTCTACATTGTTTGCTAAATATTCAATTTTATTAATTCATTTGGGAATTGGGAGTGAAGTTGGCAACTAGCTTGAGGATCTTCCATCGAGCAAAGTTTCAATTTTCAACCTCTCGATTACACGTCGACGTTACGTCGGCGTTTGGTACATTCGTTCCTTCATTAAATTATTATTGTCTGTTTATTTTATTTAGCGCACTTAATTTTATTGTCTTTAATTATTTATTATCATAATTAAAATGGAAGGATTAAAAGGTATGTTTAAGGGTAAGGGTGCTTCTTCTAGTAGGGGCAACCAGGGCAAGGATACTTCTTCTAGTCATCTTATTTTGTTTTGTTTATTGAGTTTTTTTTATACATATGTTATTTAAAAAAAAAAAAAAAGGAAAACCCGACCGTACCCCGCCCCGAGCCCGACCCGACCCGACCCCGCCCCGCCCCCGATACCGACGGATCCGGACGGATCGGACGGACCGAGCCCCCGCCAGACCCGACCTTGCTAGACCCGACCCCGACCCCCTGGCTCGTCCACCCCCGACCTCGACCCCGCCAGACCCGGTCCGCCAGACCCGAGCCTGGCCCACTGGCCACCCTTAGTAATTAGTATATCATGTGAAGTAAAATTGTGCCAGATACTCCAAAAATGCACTATTTTTAAAGGATATACCGTAAGTAGTAAGTCATGTGAAGTAAACCAGTCTCAGGTCCTCCAAAATTGCACTATCTTTAGAGAATCCAACACACATCGATCAACATTTTGAAGAATGCGAGCAACATAGGTAAATATCACTCAGTGAGGTTTACCTCACTACTCTATAGAGAAGAGTTTCCAGAGGGGTAAATATTAAGAATAAGCTACATATATTTGCAAGAATCTTTAGTTAATTAGATTTTTACTATTCCAAAAAGTGAACCATCCATTGTTTTCACAATATCAAGAAGTTCTAACTTCCAAAGTTTGGTTAGAATTTTACTATTCCAAATAGTGTAGCATCATATTATATATGGGGTATTCTATCCTAAGGTTCTATCCCATGTTTGGCGAATGTAGAAATCAAGAGTCGAGAGCATAATAAAAGAACCATTTGATTAAAATGTTTTTTTTTGTTTCATCTAGTGTTCGGTGTCCGCATTGGGTCCGACAATTTTCCTTTTAATTATCACTTCAATTTTCTTCTTTACCACCCTTTATCATCTTTACCTTCGTAATTCCATCTCCACTGTCGACGACGATGATCTCCGCCATTCTTTCCCTCTCATCTCCGTCGCCACTAACCCACCACCTCCCCCATCCACCCCACCACCACCACCGAAAATCACCATTACTATCTCTTCGAAAGCTGATAATCTTATAATCAAAGAAAATATATCTTCACCTATAACACCGTTAATCACACCGTTTCCGAATCAAATTTCGTCCGAATCGATTCTAATGCCGGATTGGGAAGTTTTCGTTATTGTTTCACCTGATTATACTCCATTAATATCCCGTACGGATCGTTATATTTGTGTATTCGAAACAGGTGACGTGTCGCCGGCGATACCCGCCGGCGAATTACAATTTCCGGCGAGGTCTTTATTTAAATGCGAGTTTCTAAAGAGAGCTCGCCGAAAATTCCCGTTTAAACAACCGACGTTAACAAAATTAACGGAAAATCGGAATATTACAGGAGATGTTACAGTGGACGTTTCTTGTTTATGATTCACTAACGACAGATAACGACGTCGTTTTGTTTGTTAAAGGTTTGAATAATCGACAAGGGATTAATCGTGAACCTAACGAATTTAACTGTATTTTCGGTTATGAGGGTGAGGGAAATATGGTAATTAGAACCAATGTGACAAGTTCAATGGAAGAAGTATTCCGTTGTAACCGTCATGATCCAACTGTTTTTGGGAAAGAGAGAGTTATGGTTTCTCTTGAAGTTGTACTTCCTGTTCAAGTGGTTCTACCTTCCGTGGCGTATTACAACCCGCCACGAAAACTACAAAGTAATGAGAAGTCAGAGAAAGCTCGTCTTTGTGCATGTATTATGGTATACAATGTTGGGAAATTTTTGAAAGAATGGGTTTTGTACCATTCGAGAATCGGGGTCGGAAAATTCATGTTATACGATAATGCTAGTGACGATGATTTAGGACGAATTGTCGATGAGCTTGTTCAAGAAGGTTACGATGTGAAAACGTATTTTTGGCTATGGCCGAAAACTCAAGAAGCTGGTTTTTCACATAGTGTTATTTATGCAAAGGATTCTTGTTCATAGATGATGTACATGTGAGTTACAACAATTGCAGGAAACGGGAAGTAAGTAAATATTACAAATTGCTAGAAAGAATAAACTAAAGATTACAACAAACTGGAATCAAGAACGATACAAACTCCTTGTGATTTGCTGAGTCGAGTGATAGCAATCTGTCTTTAAGACAAGATTGCCCCGTATATATCCTTTTACGGTGTCGGGCATTAGTCTCCCAAGATACAACATCAACTTAACAAATGCGCAAAGAAAACTCAAGTGTTACTCTTGAAGAACTTTGAATATAGTAAACTTGCTAGAGAGGAAGAAGAAGATTTCAGAAAATTTCTTAAGTGTTTTGAACAATTGAGCCAAGGCCTCAATTTATAGTGTAAGGAGATAACCCCTCCACTAGACAACTAATGACCTTCAATAGCCATGTAATGACACTTATTGAGGGGGTTACATTCAGCCAAATAATGGCTGAATTTATGTGCCAAATAATGGAGATTCAATACTCCAAAACCAGCCCAAAAGTCAAAACTTTTCATCTTCCTGTCGCAGCATTCTGCCTCCGAAGCGTCGCGGCAATGCGAATTAACGCCGCGGTGCCTCGACTCCGGTATCCAACCACCAATTAGCGTCGCGGCTCTGCCATGGGGGCACCACGGCTCCGAAGGGGTTGCGTCGCGGTCCTTCACGGCTCCGCGATGATTTCCGACACATTTCATATTTACACTTTGTACACTTCTTCCTTCGTTTACCAACATGGAATACTTGTCATTTGGCCAACAACCATCCATCATTCTATGTCTCAAACGTATTACATATGTACCAATATCTCTTTCACTAATGAAATTTATGGTACTTAGCACTACGTGTACACGTGTGTGGAAACGACATTTCCGACGTGCGGGGTCCCAATTGTTCGAGTCATAAATAATGGGATAAACTTAATTCCGCATTAGTAAATTTTCAACAGTCCCCTCTTGAAAGAGATGTTGGCGCACTCACATGGTGCATTTTCCAGCAATCTATCACTGGACCGACGTTGCATCATGAGAGGTAGCTTCATCTTTGAACCTTCCATAGTTGAATACCATTAGACTTACTTACTGCGCGGTGAACGTGATTTCTTGACCGTCAGTGTTTAGTGTAAGTCAAGTCAACAGTACCAACACAACAATTTTCCTTACTCTGTTCTTCGTAATGTTTTGTCCGTTGTGGCCGTGGACACTTCTTGGATTCTTAAGTGCGTTCATTTAAGGCGGCCTGTCCTCGCACTTAAATAGGTGGTCTCCTACAAGGTATTCTGTTATACCACACTTTACAAGTGTTAGGAACCATTAAAAGTTTCCTCAAACCTAACCTCAACCGTTGAGGATCATTAAAGGTTTTGGAAACTTAACCTTTACCCACACTGTAGATAACACTTAATGTCTATTGCGGGAATGACTTTGGATTGATGTTTCTTTACAGAAATCACTATCTGAAGTGCTCATGCTTCCACCGAAGTGCTCATGCTTCCACCGAAGCGCTCAACTGAACCTTTACAGCTTAGTTTTCCCATTGAACCTAATTCCTGGGATCTCCAGTCACTAAGGTTGGGTTACCACTGTATTGGTCCTTATACCTTGGGTTTTAAGCCCATTCCCCTAGTGGTACATGCGATGCGTCATATACTGATATACACCCTCTAACTTTTATTAAATGTTAGTACTAATTATAATTATTAAAGGCTGTGACATTTCACAATTTATCAAGATTTTCTAACTTATTTTCAAGATTTTAAATGTGCTTATTCCTTCGACACTTTTCCATGAAAAGAGGAGGAAGAGGGTTCAGGTCACCCGTCCCCCTAAGATCATAGAAGCAACGCTGCATAAAAAGAAGATTTGTTGGAACAGAAAGAGAATCCGCTTTGATCGGAATATCGCAAGAGCTTCTTTATTTCTTCATGTTAAAAAAAACATCATCTTATTTAAGACTTAAAATGTTAGGAATATATAATACAACTTTTATTTGTGTAGTGATTGATTATTTTGCTTAAATACATAAACTATTAGAGAGCATAATTTTATTTTGGTTAACCATATCTTCTACGGGCCTTTTCTTTGTGAGTTCAAAAATAATTGATAAGGAAGAACAACACGTTTTTTTGGGTAACTATGGAAGAACAAGAATAATACGTATTATATTGAAGTTTGTGACCGTCTAATATAAAAACTTAGCCCGTTTGTTCAATCTCTTTTAAAACAACATTTGGTTATACATCTAACTGATTTAACTTATTCTTTATGAAAAATAATAATTTAAATATGACTATTAAGTTTGAAAATATAGTTTTTGATAGAATATTCGATAGTGATAGAATAATTTAGATTTGTACATAATCTTTCAGTATATTTTGTATATGATAGGTGTATATTTAGTTATTTACTACCTTAATTCTAGCCTAGGATGATGTTTGTATTATGAGTATATTTACTACCTCTTTGGAATGAAACATTGAAGGAAGATATTTCTTACATGGTTTCAGATTCTAGAAAAAGTTCTAAATCCAAAAATTCCACAAAACCCTAAAACTTTCTCCTTGCTGCCGGCCCCCCCCCCCCCCCCCATTTTGCCGCCATCCACTTCCTTCATCTTCTTTGCCCCGTCAGCCATGTCTGACTCGAAATCAAATTTTCATCCAGCCCTAGTTGTTTCAAACATCAAGTCTCATATTTTCATCACACTTGAGATGGAAAATGTCCATTATGCGACATGGGCGGAGCTCTTCAAAATTCATTGTAGATCACATCGGGTTATCCATCACATAATTCTGCCGGAAAAAAGGCAAGGAGAAAGTGTCGAACCCGATAATGAAAAGGAATTATGATTGACCCTCGATGCAACGGTTCTCCAGTGGATTTGTGCCACAATTTTGAGTGATTTGTTGCATACGATTCTTGAACCCGACTCCACGGCAATGGAGGCTTGGGTTCGATTACGTGATATATTATAGGATAATAAAATCTCCCGGACCTTCACACTTGAGCAAGAATTCTCCACCACTAACATGGAGGATTTTCCCAATGCATTCGCATATTTTCAACGACTCAAGGTTTTGTCGGACCAACTCAAGAACGTCTGGGTGTCGGTAACTAACAATCAGCTCGTTTTACAAATAGTTGACAGCCTCACTGACGCGTATAGTGGTGTTGGTACACTCATCAGCCAAAGAAACCCTCTTCTGCCATTCTACCAAGCCTGTTCGATGTGCATACTAGAAGAAGCGGGTTTAGCCAAAAAGACAGCCATCGTGTCAAATTCTGCCATAGTTGTCGCTCCGTCCGATGATTCTCTTCACAATTTATAAACTTGCCGCCAAACCTTGGCCAAAGGGGATGAAATGGCAATAATGGCGATAAAAATCGTGGTTGTGGCCACGGTGGTGGCAAGGGCTGGTGGCCATCGGAGTGGCCGTAGAGGCGGCGACCAGCAATAGAAGTCCAGCCAGACGTGGCAGTTGCAGGCCCAGTGGGGCAGTGGACCGAAACATTGGGCCTAGCAGTGGCCTTGGGTTGTACCGCCCTGCCATTTTCCTTCGGGAACTTGGGCAAGGCCTAGTCCAAGGCACACTGGCCAGGAACTGCCCAGCGTGCTTGGGCCACACCCACAGCTGAAACAGTGGCAGCAGGCCCATTCGGTAGTGGCCACACCAACCGACATCGAGGTCGCGATGCACACTCTTGGGCTCAATCCGCTTGATGCAAACTGGTATGTGGACACCGGAGCAACGTTTCATATGACGTCCTCACAAGGTAATCTCTCGTCCTATTTTAATTTGAGCAATAATCGTGGTATAATTGTCGGAAATAGTCATTCAATTCCAATTCGTGGTTATGGTAATACAAATTTGTCCCTCCCGAACCCACCGTTAGCCTTAAAAAATGTCCTTCATGCTCCTCAATTGACTAAAAACTTGGTTTCAGTTAGAAAATTTACCACTGACAATTCGATTTCTGTTGAATTTGATCCTTTTGGGTTTTTCGTAAAAGATTTTCAGCCGGAGATGCACCTAATGAGATGTGATAGTCGGGGCGAGTTATATCCAATCACCACTACCACACATCAAGTCGCGTTACCATCCACTTTTGCAGCTTAGCACATTCTTTTTGGCATGAACGTTTGGGTCATCCAGGAGCACCTGTTTTTTTCTCTCTTAAACAAAATAAATTTATTGAGTGTACTAGAACTCGTAATTCTCATGTGTTGTCGCTCATGTCCTCTTGGAAAACATGTTAAATTTCCTTTTGTTGCTTCTAATTCATGCACTGTTATGCCTTTTGATATTATCCATAGTGATATTTGAACATCTCCCGTTTTGAGCTCTTCGGGCCATCGATATTATCTTCTTTTGTTTGATGATTACTCTAATTTTTTGAGGACATTTCCTTTGTCTAAAAGGTCAGAAGTTTTTTCCACGTTTCTCTCTTTTATAGCATTCATCCGCAATTAATTTGAACAAGACGGTAAGAATATTCAATGTGATAATGGTAGAGAATTTGATAATGAGCCATTTTGGGATTTTTGCAAAGCTAATGGTTTATCTTTTTGTCTCTCTTTTCCACATACCTCATCTCAAAATGGAAAAGCAGAAAGAAAAATCTGAACCATTAATAACATTGTTAGAACCTTACTTTCTCATGCCTCTCTACCACCATCATACATTACAAATGGCAACCTATCTCCTCAACATACTTCCAAGCAAATAATTAGCCTATCAATCCCCTCTCAAAATTCTATACCTAAGGGACCCATCTTACTCTCATCTACGGGTATTCGAGTGTTTATGCTATCCTCTTTTTCCTTCTACTACCATCAATAAACTTCAACCCCGTTCTACTCCATGTATTTTTTTGAGATTTTCATCAAACCATCGTGGTTACAAATGTTACGACTATCCTCTAATAAAATAACCGTGAGTCGCCACGTAAATTTTTATGAATCAAATTTTCTCTTTGCCAAAATGCATTATTATGTGCCTCATACCTACGAATTTCTTGATGATAGCATGCCCCCGTATTTGGTCCACCAATTGGCCTCGCAAATAGGCCTAAATAATTCCAGTAGCTCGGCCCAAATAAATTCTCTACAAACCCAACCAACTGGGCCAGCTTTACCGAGCCCAGTGGCTGCCAACCCAGCAGCTCCTCTCGCTGGCACTCCACTACCGAGAGGCCCAATGCCTGGCAGCCCACTAGGTAATGGCACAACCTCAGGCAGTGGCAGCCAACAACTACCAGCCCACTCCCGAGCAGTCCATTCCCCTCTCACTCGGCCTCCGGACCCATCACACGTCAGCCAAATACCACTTCCCCTATCCATCCAACCCCAATTCCTGCCCAACAGCCAGTCACTCATAGTCAACATATGATTTTTAAACCAAATAAAAAAATATGGTCTTCACACCCATGTTATCAAATCACATTTACCTCGTAATCATGTGTCTGCCCTTAATGACCCAAATTGGAAAATGGCTATGAATGATGAATATAATGCTCTTATTAATAATAGAACTTGGGATTTGGTGCCTCTTCCTCCTGATGTTAATGTGATTCAGTCTATGTAGATTTTTAGTCATAAAGAAAAATCTGATGGTATATTTGAGAGGCATAAAACCTGTCTTGTAGGTGATGGAAAGACTCAACAGGTTGGTGTAGACTGCGGTGAGACTTTCAGTCTGGTGGTCAAACCAGCAACTATCCGCATGGTACTAATTCTGGCTCTTTCTAAGGCATGGCCTCTACATCAACTTGATGTAAAGAATGCATTCCTGCATGGAGAACTCAACGAAATGGTGTACATGTATCGGCCCATGGGTTACAGAGACCCCACTTATCATAATCATGTATGCTTACTAAAGAAATCCTTGTATGTGCTCAAACAAGCTCCCCGAGCCTGGTACAAAAGGTTTTCGATTATATTTCTACTATTGGTTTTCTAACAGCATGTCTGATCATTCTCTCTTCATATACCGTCATGGTAATGATATAGCTTACATCCTTCTGTATGTGGCTGATATTATATTAACTGCTTTATCTGATGCTCTTCGCAAGTCTATCATGGCTCTTCTTAGCTCAGAATTTGCTATGAAAGATCTAGGGCCATTGAGTTATTTCTTGGGGATAGCTGTAACACGTCATGTATGTGGTTTATTTTATCTCAAAAGAAGTATGTAGAAGAGATCATTGAATGAGCTAACATGTCCTCTTGTAAGCCGTCCTCCAGCCCGGTTGATAGTAAACCAAAGTTGAGTGTTGCTTCCAGCACGCCATATGTTGATCCATCACATTATCGCAAACTTGCAGGAGCCCTGCAATATCTTACTTTCACGAGGCCCGATATATCTTATATTGTGCAACAGATTTGTCTATTCAAGCATAACCCGATGGAGGATCACATGCATGCTCTCAAACACATTGTGCGCTATATTCAGGGCACTCTCGATCATGGCTTGCATCTATATCCGTCTTCGACAAACACTCTCATTTCTTACATAGATGCAGATTAGGGTGGACGTCCGGATATCAGACGCTCCACGTCTGATTATTGTGTTTTTCTTTGTGACAATTTGATATCTTGGTCCTCCAAATGGCAAGCTACATTGTCTAGGTCCAGTGCCGAAGCAGAATACCGGGAGTTGCCAATGTGGTTTCTGAATCTTGTTGGCTACGAAACCTTCTTCTAGAGCTCTACTGTCCTATTCCGAAGGCGACATTGATTTATTGTGATAATGTTAGTGCGACTTATCTCTCAGGGAATCCGGTTCAACATCAACGCACTAAATATATTGAGATGGATATTCACTTTATTCGCGAAAAGGTTGCTCGTGGACAAGTACATGTTCCGTCACGCTATCAGATCGCAAATATTTTTACAAAAGGTCTTCCGTTAATTCTATTTGAAGATTTTTGAGACAATCTCAGCATACGCCGACCTCCCACTTCGACTGCGGGGGTGTGATAGAATATTTGATAGAATAATTTAGATTTGTACATAATCTTTCAGTATATTTTGTATATGGTAGGTGTATATTTAGTTATTTACTACCTTAATTCTAGCCTAGGATGATGCTTGTATTATGTGTATATTTACTACCTCTTTGGAATGAAATAATGAATGAAGATATTTCTTACAGTTTTGACTAGCTTTCAGGTGACCTTTTTTCCCTCACAAAACTTCTACTGTTTTTTTAGTTAAATGTATGAGCAAACACAATTTCAACTTTAAAATATCACATTTTTTAGTCCAAACACCTACTCAGAGAATACTATTTTTACGGTAATACGTACATACACCGAGTGTTTAAATCAAATTATATATATATATATCTTATAGTTAAGTATAATGACGTGAGAATGCATGTTAATTAACCATAATCAAATGTTAAAATTTTATGTACAAACACATGTTGTGCATTTATTGATTTAGTGCAAATAACAGCTACCGCTAAATGAGGAGGTGCAACAATTTTGCCAAACTTAGGAATTTTGGAACATTCAACGCATTATTTTCTTGATTTGTACATATGCACATACAGACCAAGAATTTAGGACCCATTTTTGGTTCAATATTCCCCTTTCTTTGTTTAATTTTGGCATTTTTTGTCACATTACTAATAATAATTACCTGTCCTTTTCTTACATTTGTCCCTTAATTATAATGTTTAGTTGTTTTTATTTGTATTTGCAGATCTATGAATGTGAAAGCTTCAATACAAAATATATATAGGTGTACAATGTGAAATCCTTATACAATAGGGATCCTAATTCTACCATAATTACATAACATTAAATATGGTAATTATGATACAACATACACGACTAATACACCCCCTCAGTCGGAGCGGGAGGAGGCCGAACGCTAAAACTGAATCTGAAGTCGAGGAAGATATGTCTACGAAGGCCTTTGGTGAATATATCTGCATACTGATATGAAGAAGGCACATGTATCACCCTAACATGACCAAGAGCAACCTTCTCACGAACAAAGTGTATATTCATCTCAATGTGCTTGGTTCGCTGATGCTGAACCGGGTTATGAGATAAATATATGGCAGATATGTTATCACAGTAAACCAAAGACGCCTTACGCAAGGGACATTGCAGCTCCAAAAGAAGGTTTCGAAGATAATAGATCTCAGCAACAACATTAGCAACGCCTCTGTACTCTGCTTCTGCATTCGAACGAGATAGGGTGGCTTGCCTCTTGGCGGACCATGAAATGAGATTACCCTCTAAGAACACACAGTAGCCAGAGGTGGAGTGTCGCGTGTTCGAACAGCCTGCCCAATCAACATCCGTGTATGATAACAACCTGGTTGGTGCTGAGGGTTATATGTGCAATCCATAATCAAGTGTGCCTTTAACATATCGGATGATACGCTTAAGGGCAGTAAAATGAGGCTCCCTAGGGGCATGCATAAATAAGCATACCTGTTGAACAACATAAGCAATATCAGGCTTGGTGAACGTGAGATACTGTAGTGCACCTGCAAGACTCTTGTAAAGTGTGGGATCGGACACATAGATTACCATCAACAGCACTAAGCTTTGATTTAGAGTCAACCGGAGTGGACATTATCTTGCAGTTTACCATTTTATCCCTGTATACTATCTCCTCTGCATACTTGCGCTGACACAAGAACATAGAATCTACATATCTAGTCACTGATATCCCCAAAAAATAACTCAACTTCCCTAAGTCAGTCATGTCAAATTCGGTTTTGAGCAATGTAATAATCTCATTTTGCAAGAACTCAGTGGATGCAGTAAGCACAATGTTATCCACATATAACAGCAAGTAAGCGGTGTTATTACCTCGATGAAAGATAAATAGAGAATTATCACACTTGCTACATACAAACCCAATCCGCAAAATGTAATGTGCAAATCGATCATACCACGCTCTAGGGGCCTGTTTCAAACCATAAGTGACTTACGGAGGCGGCATACATACTGAGGGGTTGCTGGATGTAAAAATCCAGGCGACTGGTGCATGTAAACAATTTCTTTCAAATCCCCATATAGAAATGCATTCTTTACATCAAGCTGATGAATCGACAAATGCTTACCTATAGCAATACTCAGGACTGTGCGAATGGTGGCCACTTTAACAACGGGACTGAACGTCTTACCACAGTCAATACCCTCCTACTAGTTAGTGTCATTAGCCATAAGTCTCGCCTTATACCTCTCTAGATCACCACTGTCTCTGTATTTGTGATGAAAAAGCCACATGCATCGATCACATTCACCCCCTCCGATCTAGGAACCAAATCCCAGGTGTGTTCTTTTGTTAAAGCATTAAATTCCTCACACATGATCGCATTCCAATTGGAGTCTTATTTGGCTAATTTTGGACTTTTGGGAATTTGGGGAAATGGTTTGAGTGGATAGGTTAAAATAGACTTTGGGTTTGAAAATAATGTGTTTTGCACGGGTTTCCATGTGGTGAGTGGGGGCAGAAGTGGGTTCGGTGTCCATGTGTTAAATCGGTTTCGGGCAACTGGATGAAGGAATGGTGTCGGTTTGGGTATTGGGTTTGTTGGTGTCATTGATCTGGGTATGTCAAATCGGGTAGGGTTGGGTGAGGTAGGGTATGGTGTCGGTGGTGGGTTGGGGTTGAAGGGAAGTTGCGGTGGTGTCAGTGTGTCGGTCCGAGGACTGGGATTGGGTTGAATCTAGTTGTCGGTGATTGGTTGTGTTTCGGCGTGTGGTGGTGACATAACAGGCGTTGGTTGGGAGTGCCGATGGGAGGTCGGAGTGGTTACCTGAGTCGACTGGGAGACGTTGGGGTGATTTCCAGTGGTGGAGTTGGTGGCTGGTAGTGATGGAAATCGGTCAGATTTACTGCTAGTGATGGCAAGGACGGTGATTGTGGAATTGGGGCGGTGGTGGTAGCTGGTACGTCGGCTGCCACCGAATAGAGGTGGCAGACCTGATAGGACGAGAAGGGGAGATTGTGGCTGGACTGCCGGTGGCGGCAATTGGTGCGTCCGCTGCCGGAACGGTAGCAACCTGATGAAGTGCTTGTCGGACAAACGGTGATGGGTCCGAATTTAGAGGAATTGGTAATCAGTGACTCAGAGTTTTTTAATGTTGTCAAACGGGAATACATATTCGACAAAGGTGACGTGATGAGAAATTATAATTTTGTCGATAAATAGCTCATAGCACAAGTAGCCCCTATGGTTTGACGGGAAACCTAGGAAGGCGCACGAAGTAGACCGGGGTGCTAATTTGTGAGGTGCCGTGGATGTCATATTTGGGTAACACAGATAATCGAAAATTCTAAGGTGGTCATAGGTAGGGATCCGACGATAGAGAATTTCGGTGGGTGTCCTATTTTGAATCGCACCGGTAGGTAGAATGTTGAGAATGAAAAAGAAGGGTACAAATCATATTATTAATGATTCGGAGAATTCTTTCGGCTTTTCCATTTTGAGGGGAGGTATATGGGCAAGAGAAACGAAAAACCATGCCATTAGCTGCACATAATTTATGAAATAGGGAATTATTAAACTCAAGATCATTATCACATTGAAACGATTATATGTTCTTTTCAAATTACGTTTTAACCAGTGTACGAAACTCAACAAATTTGGAGAACATTTGAGATTTGAGTTTGAGTGGGTATACCCAAAGACAGTGGGAGAAATCATCCAATAATACCAGATAATATTTGTGGCCTAAATTGCTAGTTATGGGAGATGTCCATAAATCATCGTGAATAATATCAAAGGGAGAGAAAGTAATACTCATAGAAGTCGTAAATGGTAGTCTAACATGTTTACCTAACTGATAAGAGGAGCAACTATGAGAAAGGTTCTCTTTGTTACATTGGATTAAATTTTGATTTTTAAGAGAATAAAAAATTTGAGAACCCGGATGACCAAGTCTACTATGCCACGTTGAGGGAGATATGGTTGTTAGAACGGTGGGAGGAGAGACACTAGTAGCGGATGTGGGTAGGAAATGATATAGGTCCCCCTCACTATTGCATCTCGCAAGGAGTTTTCTGCTACGGAGGTCCGTTACAAAAAATTCATATGGATCAAAATTAATTGAGACAGAATTATCGGTGGCAAATTTTCTAATAAAAATTAGATTTTTGATGATGTGTGGGGCATAAAAGACGTTTTTAAGATAGAAATGGAGATGCGGTGGTGGGGTAAGGGTGTGGCCAAATCCTTGAATTGGAATACGATGATTGTTACCGACATAATAGATTGCGGAGTATTTAAATTTTGCAGTTGAGTAAGATTACCAGAATTATTGGTGAGGTGAGACGTGGCGCCTGTATCCATATACCACGCATTATCGGGCTGTCAATGAGTCAATGTGGTGAAAGCATGACCCAAATTGGATTGGAGAGGGCCTGGAGCGGACTGTTATGCTCCAGGAAATTGGGCCCAAAATTGATCTCCAGAAAGTATAATAAGCAGGTGTGCTTGTTTATGCATGATCCTAGGGTTGAGCACATGAATGCGCTCAAACGCATTATTCGATACATCCAGGGAACACTTGACTATGACTTACATTTATATCCTTCATCAACGTCTACACTTGTCTCATATACAGATAATGATTGGGGTGGCTGTCCAGATACGAGACGTTCCACGTCCGGTTATTGTATGTTTCTTAGTAATAACTTGGTCTCATGGTCTGCGAAGCGTCAGTCTACATTATCACGCTCTAGTGCAGAGGCCGAGTATCGAGGGGTAGCCAATGTGGTCTCTGAATCCTGTTGGTTATGTAATCTTCTTTTAGAACTTCATTGTCCTATTCAGAAAATTACCTTGGTTTATTGTGATAATATTAGTGTCGTCTACCTTTCTGGTAATCCGGTTCAACACCAGCACACTAAACACATCGAGATGGATATTCACTTTGTTCGTGAAAAGGTAGCTCGTGGACACGTACGCATCTGTCATGTCCCTTCCGGGTATCAAATTGCAGACATCTTTACTAAGGGTCTTCCCTCGGTCCTTTTTGAAGATTTTAGGGACAGTCTCAGCGTACGAAGACAGCCCGCTATGACTGCGGGGTGTGATAAACACCCATGATATACACGGTATATTGGCCATGTATATCACGGGCTGACTTAGCAAAGATGGGCTGTTAAACCCGTGATATACACGATGTATACATACCGTGTATATCACGGTTTAGTGGCCTATTTTAGGAGATGTTTTGTTGTAATTAGAATTGTATACTTACCATAATTGTATAGTTATTGTACAAGTAGAATAAGGTTTTAGGAGTAGAATAGGAATAGAATTTTAATATTATGGAAATTGTAAATTGTATATATACTCTTTCATTAATGAAAATAATCAAGTGATTATTTCTTTCCCTCAGGGCTACACATTTCCAAAGGGAGGGGAATAAAAAACCATATCTCTCCTCAGCTGCATTTATATTTGCATTTATTTTTCTGATTCCTCCTATTCATTGTGGTGCAATTATTTTTTTTGAAATTGTTGCAATTTTGTAATCAACAAATGATTCTAGCTGAAATTTGAGGTGGGGTTATTCTAGTTTCTTCAAATTCTGCATTTGTTTGAGAAACAATTGGCCAAGGATTAATGAAAAAAATGAGTTGTTTTTCTTGCATGAGCCCTCGTCCAAAGAATGTTAAAGATTATGATGAAGACATGGTCCCACGATCCAACAATTTTGCAGGTTTATTTATGTTTGATTTAGTTTACATATTTACTCTATCCTTTTGCTGTTATATTTTCTATACATCCTCATAACTATGTTGAAGGAGTTTGAGAGCAACGGTATAGTTGTCTTCGTGTGCCGTGTTGAATCAGTCATGGTAGGTGCCTAGATCACACCCCTAGGGGTGCGGTCCTTTCCGGAACGATGGATGCTTCGTGCATCGGGCATCCTCCAAAAATGTTGTCGCACCTATGTCGGATTCTCCAAAATGAAATATTTTTTTAAGGAAACCGGCACACACCCGATGACATTTTTGAAGGATCCAAGCAACCATAGAATCCAATATGTGATATAATTAGGGGCGGATTTAGAGGGGTGCTAGGGTGTTCACCCGGCCAAAAATTATATTGTATATATAGGGTAGATTTTTTGTGTTTATGTACGTATATATGTTTTGAATACCTGAACAAATGCAAAAAATTGGCTCAAGTGGTCCACGGTGTTCAAAATTCTATCCAGGGTCAAGAGTTTGATTCCCTGGACAACATTATTTTTTATGTCTAGTTTTTGTTATTTTTCTTTAACCCCCGAGTGAAAATTCTGATCCACCACGGGATACAATGTGGCTATTACTATCAGTTCTTTAATTATGATGTGTTAGATGTTATACAATATGATTGTGTAACTTGCTACAATTTGCAAATGTTTGAGTTTTTGCTGTGCACGCGAGCGGGGAATCTAATGATTCTGGAAGTGGTAAGGATATCATCAAATTATATTGTTAGAGAATTTCATGATATTCCAATTGAATTTGGGAGAGGCAGAATTTAATTTAATTTCTTTTCATTTTTGTGGAACTTTCTGTCTTATCATGCATAGGAAATAGGAGAAAGGAAGGTTCTTCGAAAGGTAAACAAAGTGGGGAAAGTAACAATCAAAACAGTAATGTCGCTCGCAGTTTCGCATTCAAGGAACTAGCCATGGCAACTCAGAATTTTAGGGAAACTAATCTTATTGGCGAAGGCGGCTTTGGAAGCGTCTACAAGGGCCGTCTAGATTCAGGCCTGGCAAGTTTTCCGTTTTCGAAATTTTGATGGTTTGATTCTCATTTAGTATGTTTTTAAATTTCTATGCACCTAAATGGTTAATTTGTTATTAAAATTAGTAGTCTTTGTGAATGATAGAAGACGGGGAAAATAGTTTTTTTTTTGTTTCATTGACAATGTCGGAACACAAGTTATCTTTTAGTACTTTTTATCTTGATAATCGAAAAATCCCCAAGAGCCAGTGTTGCAAGTTTTGGAACTCGGTTGATAATGGGTCAGCTCTCTACCCTTCTCCACTAAATACCGGGCTTATGTTTATGGCATGCAAAGTGCACGAATACCCGATTTTGACGCTGCCATTTAACTTGTGGCTGCTTTTTAAATTTTTTTGATGCCGCTATTTAACTTGTGCCCACTTTTTAAATTAATGATATCCTTGAAGCCAGCCATATGTAACTTCAGGCACCGCATGCCTGAAGTGGTATAAGAGCAAAAAAAATTAAAAGGCGGGTACATGTTAAATGGTGGTGTCAAAGCAGGCTGCCCCGTGAAATTTTTACATCTATGGCAGCATTCGAACCCGTGACATGCGCCTAACTCATACATTATGCACTTCACTCTTACCACTTAACCAAAGCCACGGGAGAAGACTGCGTGTTATCTTTTGGACTATCTTCACTAACTAATAAAAGAGAAATTTTAGGGTGTCTGGTAGTTGATGATTTGTTGTGTTTCGTTGTGCTTTGGTCTTATGAGCAGATTGTCGCAATCAAACAACTTAATCTCGAAGGGCTTCAAGGGAACCAAGAATTTGTTGTGGAGGTCCTGATGTTGAGTTTAATGCATCATGAAAATCTTGTCAACTTGATCGGATACTGCACTCATGGAGAACAGAGGCTTTTGGTTTACGAGTTCATGTCAAAGGGTAGCCTGGAAAGCCATCTTTTCGGTAATTTATATTCTGCCAACTACAACTTGTAATATCTCTCGAATTCTTCTTGCTCGTATATTGAATATCGACATTTGTTGCCTAAGCTTTGTGAGTCAAGTTGTTGTTCTTCCAACAGAATTTGGAAGATTTCCTGACAGTACTGTGAGAATTGGTACTTGAACCAAAATTTTCCACCTCACTAATAAGTTCCGGCTTCATTCTGGTATTGTTGTAGCTACATTTTCACAACATATGACGTGTGAAAACCCTGTATTGCTTGGACTCTTCAAAAATATTGTCAGATGCGTGTCGGATTCTCCAAAAGCAATGCGTTTTTGGATGATCCGTCATGGTACTGCAACATTTTTGTAGAGACTGAGCAATACAAAATTAAAACAAGAGACAGTTCTTAACTTCTGAGTTGCCTCTAATGTCTTTAATAATTGCATAGACAGGTTAAGCTCATGTCTCATTAGCATTTCTCTGTTATTATGTTGTTAGGGGTTGTTTGGTTGCTCATTAGAGTTATGTATGCAGGGATTAGTTATGCAAAGTATAGTTATTCCATCTTATACCCTGCATAAAATAATTACTCCCTCCGTCCCAATTTATGTGGTACCATTTCCTTTTTCGTCCGTCCCAAAATGAATGTCACATTTCCTTATTTGACAATTATTTAATGGCTCCATTTCTATTTTACCCTTGTTGGTCCCACTTAATAGACAATTTGGTAAACATAACGAAACTTTCCCTTATTTCTTAAACTCCGTACTTGGTCAAATGGTGTCACATAAATTGGGATGGAGGGAGTATATAAATTAACTCATAACTTATAGTACATGTTTTAGTTATGTGAGATCGTAAAATGATAACCAAACATCGTACTTGGTGTGCTAAATTTTATACAAATCAATAAAAAAGCTTCCAAACATGATATTATATGCTAGTTTTAATACATGAATAATTCCCTTTCTAACTAGCAACCAAACCACCCTTAAGGATAACAAATAGTTTTTTGATGACCTCCTAACTGCCCATTTAGTATTCGTGCTATTACTGTAGTTGTCTTCTTTTCTTTTCTTTTTTTGGTTGGGATGTACCCTAACTGCCTGTTATCGTTGATGTTTAAAGATTTAGAACCAGGAATGGAGCCACTGAATTGGAAGACAAGACTAAAGATTGCCGCAGGTGCAGCTCACGGACTCGAGTATCTACACAAAGCAAACCCACCCGTCATTTACCGTGATCTGAAATCTTCAAATATATTATTGGACAATGAATTCAATCCAAAGCTGTCAGATTTCGGACTTGCAAAGTTGGGACCTGTAGGTGACAACACTCATGTTTCAACAAGAGTGATGGGCACCTACGGTTATTGCGCGCCCGAGTATGTCATGACTGGAAAGTTGACTTTGAAATCTGATATCTATAGCTTGGGTGTCGTTCTATTGGAGCTAATAACGGGACGAAAGGCTTATGACACCTCTAAGAAGCCTGGAGAACAGAACCTTGTTGTTTGGGTGAGTTATAACTTATATTATCTAAGTCTGATTACTAACTACTGGTCTCGTTTTCGGACCAGTTCAGTTCTTTGCCATTTCTGATCGATCTAATGCTACCTCATTGCTTATTAAATGTATTTGGATTTAGAGAGTTATTTAATTCACAGGATGCATGTGATGTTACTTTTCTCACATTGAGCCTCTTTCAGCTATGTTGCTCCGACTCTCATAAATGCTGCCACACCCGTGTCGGATCCTCCAAAATGAACTGCTTTTGGAGGATCCGACACGCACCCGTAGGCATTTTTGAAGAGTTCAAGCAATATAGTCTATCAGCCAATTGGATCGTTACCTGGCTCCAATACGAACTCAAGTCTATTAGGTGTTTTGAACCAATTCTATAAAAATACATTCTAACCAGAAACTATTACTGTTCATATTATTGCAACAATTTGGCCATTATTTCAAATGAAAAACTAGTATGTTGTTGAGAAACTGCATCTTACCGGTTTCGGACTTAGTTGATAACTTTCAGGATTAGTTGCATCTCTTATCCCAGTCTTGCAAAGCTTGCACCAAATCCTTCTTGAAAAATTATATAATGTTAAAAGTTTTTTATTCAACCCAAAAGATGGAGTAGAGGCGGAGCCAGGATATTTCGTTTATGGGGTTTGGATCACAATGTTCTTACTTACTGGGTTTTGGATAGATTATTTATATATATTAAATGAAATTTTAAATACACAGGATTGAGCCAAGTTACTGGGTTCTGCCAAACCCATAACTCGAATGGCATCTCCGCCCCTGATAGTGCAACATATATCCCGAACCCAACTTCCACCCAAATATGAGACGTGTTTTCTTGTTTATGTACAATGTCCAGGAACTTTTATCTGAAAAAATCTTCAACATGGTTGCAGTCTAGTCCTTTCCTCAAGGACCGGAGGAAGTATGTTCAAATGGTTGACCCGGCGTTGGATGGTCAGTTCTCTTCTCGCTGTTTGCACCACACAGTTGCTATTGCTGCAATGTGTCTTCAGGAACATGCCAATTTTCGCCCCAGTATCACCGATATTGTTACCGCACTTGACTATCTTGTCTCTCAAGCACAAAACTCAGGTCAACGTAAAGGTGGTTCGCACTCTGGCAAGCAAACACCTTCATCATCAGAAGAGTTTAACGGCAGTTCACGAAAGCGAAGCTTTGAGACATTGGCTGTTACATTTTAAAATTTTCTTCTGATTAAACTGCTAGATTTCTACATGGTGAATATGGAGGTGCATTTTATGTTTGGACGTTACAACAGAGGATATCGGTCATTTCAGCTTTTGATTATGAGGTAAGAAGACCATCTTAGCTTGAACACATTATGCTTTGTTAAGAAGTTGCACATCAATATATTGTTAAAACTTGTTATCTTCACAATTATGTCTTCCAATCGGAAGTTACCTTTTACTAACATTTTTACCATTTCATTCTAGTTTAATTTGTCCAAGCCGGTTCATTGCTCTTTGTGTGTAAGAGATATGAATTTAACTTATATACGTTATAAATAATATTTACACAGTCAGTGTAAGTTAACTTGTTGTAGCCTTACTTTCATATAGTTCCAATTATTATAAGCAGTTATTTTTAAAATGGCATGAGAGTGTAGAAAACATTGACAGTGCACAGAAGTTAATTAAACTCGTATGCTAAATACGCAACGTTTCTGTTGTTTCAGATGATGTTTCGTTGAATCAAGAAGAACTTCAATGGGATTTGCAAGAATGTTGTAGACTGGTCTTTCTCCTGTGGCTGTTTGTAACCTCAGTCAAGGATCCAATGATTGTTTCAAGTATCTGTATATGGTCTATATATATAAAGATGTATATCAGCTTCGAGATTGTAGATACCCAAACTCTTGTAATTTCATGCGTATCGTCCTGATCATATAAGATAATGTGAACAATAGCAAAGACTTGTTGATGACATATAAATTCTTCGATTATCTTGTATTCTCTTTATTAGTTACAGTAACCTGTTGTAAAGATTAGGGCCGTAAGCTGCCTCTAATCCGAATTTACTGTAAATTCAGTTCATAACGTCTTCAATCACGAATGGCTCAGGTACCAAAAAGGGTGCACGAAAACCATGTACAGATCAAACTGTTCTATGAGTTCTTGGCTGATCAAGATTCACAGTTTGTTGTACTTGATTCTATTAATGGTGTTTGTCTATTACGTAACTCTTTTGTAAATTCAGTAAATTTTCAACTTACATGTTGCTTTGAGTCCTTTGCTCGGACTCTCCTAAAATGATGTTGCACTCGTGTCAAATCTTTAAAAAATGCAATACTTTTGGAGGAATCGACACATACTTGTCGAGATTTTTGAGGAGTCTGATAACATAGCTTGGAGTATATATATATATATATAAGTTGTTTGATGCAGAAGGGTTTTGTTTGTGGCTTATGCACCTTAGGTGATGTTAATTCATTGAATATGTTATGCATATGGCAATATTATTACCTTTTGCATTCAAAGCGCACACATATATATATAGTTAATGGATTGTTTTTCATGTTCTCTAGTATCTACTGTATAATGTCTGCCCTGCACATGTGAAAACTGTAATGTGCAAAGTATGCTATATCAATAAAGAAAAAGTAAAGTTTATCAGGACTTCTTGAAAAGCAGTGCTTCTAGTGCAGAATACTTGTGATTAGCTAGCATACAATCACATACAAAATAAATAGAGAAGAAATAAAATAAGGATTTATCGCATTCAATCAAGCCTATGTTCTCAGAGAAGAAACAATACAACATGTGAGATCCCCAGTAATATTCCCTTTACTCATAGTGTTTGCCAAACTTACAGGCTCATTAATTAGCCTTAAAAATAGCTGATAATATAACATGATCCGATAGCAGCCACCAAATTAAATTACCACATTTGCTGCAAACTCGTGCAACACAACTTCATTACCCATCTTTCTCAAATCACCAATAGCAGCCAAAACTCCTCATCAATATCCTAATGCTAAAACAAACCTAGATATACAATATTTATAAACTTCTAAATCATTTGCAACAATAACGTGGTGGTCAAGGGTCGGTTATAGTGGTTGAGACCATTGATCTTACAATAGAAGTAAAATAGTGACATGAAAAGAAGAAAAAAAACGAAGGTGAGAGAGACTATTTGAATGAGGTGGTTTTTATGTGGAATTTTTGTGTGTTCCTTATATGAATGGTGTTGAGGTGAAGTGGTGGTGCAGTGATCTTTTAGTTTATATTTTTTAGAGTGAAGATAATTAATTGTCACGGTGGTAATTTATTTAGAGTGATGATGGATGATAGTTGAGAAAAATGAAATACGCACAATTTCAAAAGTAGGGTAAATCTTGATCATTTCGCAAGTTAATATTTGAAACCAATAAAAGAAAATTGAAAATTCTGGGGCGGAGGCCGCGGCTCTGTGCGGCGCCGCCGCCTAGACCGCCCAGAGACGGCTCTGCTCACTGCTCACTCCTTTAAATAAAGATGCTGGGGGTTGTTGCAACTGCTTGTCTCACATCCACTAGGTGTGCTGATTTGAATTTTGAGTTTTATATGTTCTAATTTTGATCAACTTTACATATTTATTCATTAAAAGTTTCTGAAATTGACCGGTAGATACTATTTGAATCCACATTAATTATTCTTTAAATGCTAAAATAATTGGGTTGGAAAGGGGAGGGAGAGCAACTCGGATCAAAGAGAAAAACTAACAGACTTCTAGACGAGTAAGTTTTGAAAAATGGGTGCACATGACACCCTATACGAATCTACATCGGAATGAGAGTAAAGTGAAGGGCTTTATAATGCACAACACAATAAGTTCACATGGACTCAATAACGATGTAGCCTAAGGGACGAATTCGTGAGGCCTAGTAGACCAAACCCAACAGTACGTGCCATGAACTTGGACGGTGACAAATTTAATTTGAGTCGAAGACTTGTAGGCGGCCAAAGTGCATAGATATTTGATTTGGGACCACCATACCTTTCAACATTTTTGCCTGACTTCAGGCAGAAACACCTGGAATTAGACTGATTCAGTTATACGAAATTTCAGACAAAGACTTGATATAGCTTAACTAATTCAGATATCGTATGTGCCTAACTAATCCAGACACCGTATGTATGAAATTATTCTGAAGTGAGTAGACGTCTAAAAAAATTAAAAAACTGAACGTAAAAGTTAACCTTGTAAGCAACAACGATATTTGTCGATAGCAACATTCATCATGCTCTTAATTACCTCAAATGGAAGAAAACACATGGTAACGAAGCAACAATGGCCGTATTAAATTAGTGAATACTGGATCTGTTTAGTAAGGTCCATTTTTAAGAAAATATTGTTACAATAAAAAATATTGTTATAAACAAATATTTATTATATAAAAAATATTGTTAATGGGTTTGAACCCTCTACCTTATTATGGCAGAAATGCTCACCAAGTGGTTAGCTCTCATTCCTTAGTAAGGTTCATTTAGTTAGAGGTATTGGAATATTAATCCCAGTATTAAACTTTGCATTATTCATATCCCACATTTCGTCTCCGTTTTCATTTCTTGCATACTAACAAAATACGTGACTTATACGGTAATATTGTTCGCTCCACATGCAGAGAGTTGTCTTCACTTTTAGCATTCATTCCATACCGAATAGAGCATGGAATATATATAGTGATACCTTTAATATTAATTGTACTTAGATAAAAGTACAACCAAAAAGACAAATACAAGATTGAATAAAGTAGAGTTAATGGTCAAAAATACACATGAATTATCATTTTTTTGCGATAACACCTTAACTATCAGTTGATCATTTTTCCTACATCAACTATCACCATATATATGTTAAAACACATTTCATCTATTAGTTGTTTCTAAAGAAATATGTTCTCTGCCTTTCATTGATTTTTGTGTACAATATATATAGTGTTACATAATTATTTACATGGCTACAAATTAGGTAACTAATCTTCCTAATTACAATCGGAATATAAATTTACCTAATATAAAAGATATACAATGATACAGGAATATTCTTGTAATATTCTATCACACCCACGCAGTCGAAGCAGGAGGTTCTCGTACGTTGAGACTGGTTCGGAAATCATCAAAGAGTATGCGCGGAAGTCCTTTAGTAAATATATCAGCAATCTGATACCGAAAAGAAACATGAAGGACACGAACTTGTTCATGAGCCACTTTTTCACGTACAAAGTGAATATCCATTTCAATGTGTTTAGTGCGCTGATGTTGAACGGGATTTCCGGAGAGATAAATCGCACTGACATTATCACAGTAGACCAATGTAGCCTTGTAGATTGAGAAATGAAGTTCAAGCATAAGGTTGTATATCCAACAAGACTCACAAATAACATTCGCTACTCCTCTATACTCGGATTCAGCACTGGATCGAGACAGAGTAGGTTGTCTTATAGAATACCAAGAAAGCAAGTTATCTCCGAGGAAGACATAGTAACTTGACGTGGATCAACGAGTGTCCGGACAGCCACCCCATTCAGCGTCAGAATAAGATTGCTGAAAGTAGGCACCTTGTGTGTGCGCCAAAATCTCTTTCAAGAGGGTATTATTAAAAATATGCCTTTGGTGGGGAGGTGCGTCCACCCATATTTAATGAATTAAATACTAGGGTTCCGCATGTTGGAGGCTTTGTCTCTCCACACGTGCATAATCTACTAAGTGAGTAGATGACCGTAGGGCCAAGAATCGTCAAATTTCGTTGGAAATGAAAGAGATATTGGTCCACGAAGTAAGGCGTTTGAGGCATGAAAATTTGGTGTGGGACAAATCTACCACATCGGTGGGAAAAGGAAAAATTGTTCTCTTTATAAGTCTCAAAATTGGCTAAGGTTTGGGACCTCAAGGGGTAACCCATGTGTTTGAAGGAGGGAGGTCCTAGATGTGCTTCGGTTCGAGGCTAAGCCCACACATATGCCGCCTCCCGCCCGTCCGTCCGGTCCGTGCTCGGTCACGGGTCACGGGTCTTGGGCTTCTTCTGATAGACCCCCAAATTGTTTAATATTTACAGTTTGGTCCCTGAAGTTTCTGAAAAGCTGAAATTGGGAACGACGGAGGCAGAAAGTTTCTGCCTGCCGCTTGAGTTGTTTTTGGAGCGTTAAAACTCCATTAATCTGCATCTTAACTCCTCCCTAACAGCTCATTTATGTTGCTCATTAAATCAGTCATTACTTGGCTGATTAACTCCCTCACTAATTGTCATAAACAGTCATTACTTGGCCATAAACTGTCATTACTTGGCAGTTGAGGAGTCCCTCCCCTAATGCTATATATTGGAGATTTTTGGCTCAATTGTTGTGACGGAAAAACGAGACTACACTATACACACAGAGACAAACAGAAGAGAGAAACAACACAGATTTCGTGTTTGTTTTCTTCGTCAGAATCAACCTATTTTCTTTGTAGTGTTGATTAGTTGTTGTTTTATCTTGGGAGACTATTGTCCGTTAACGTAAAAGCATATATACGGGGCAATCTTGTCTTAAAGACCGAGAGCCATCTCTCGACTCAGCCATAGTTGTAACAATCCATATTTAGTGTTTTTTTATTTCAGGTTATCAAGATTCAAGACTCAACAATCTTGCGGCAGTTCTGAATATTGGCTTGTTTGTTTATCCTTTCGAACACTTGTAATATTTATTTACTTCCCGTACTGCTTTACATATCCAACAACAAATAATACAAACAGTTATTCAGTAAGCCTATCTCAAGTTCAAAAGTTGGTACCTCAAATTTATTAACTTTGGTTAACAAAAACACGCTATAAGAAATAAATGGCTATAAGCTTGGAAATTTCTATTTCTTACTGTAATATTTCCACTTGGGAGATTCACATTATTTTGTGGAATATGCCACCTTAAAAGGCACGCTGCACCAACGGAAGTACAGAACAATCGAAGTCATCACAAGGATGATGAATTAAATACATTTGTAGCATGAATCATCTCGAGAACGCAAGAGATATAAGTGGTTTTGAAATTTGTTCAACCTTGTAAGGACAGCATCCGTGATTTCTTGGGTGGTGCAATCTCCACCAAGATCTTGTTGGAAATTTGTCTTTGGTGGGGAGGTGCGTCAACCCATATTTAATGAATTAAATACTAGGGTTCCGCATGTTGGAGGCTTTGTCTCTTCACACGTGCATAATCTACTAAGTGAGTAAATGACCGTAGAACCAAGAATCGTCAAATTTCGTTGAGAAATGAAAGAGATATTGATCCACGAAGTAAGGTGTTTGAGGCATGGAAATATGGTGTGGGACAAATCTACCACATCGGTGGGAAAAGGAAGAATTGTTATCTTTATAAGTCTCAAAATTGGCTAAGAGTTTGGGACCCCAAGGGGTAACCCATATGTTTGAAGGAGGGAGGACCTAGATGTGCTTGGGTTCAAGGCTAGCCCACACGCGCGCCGCCCGTCCGGTCCGGTCTTGGGTCTTCTTCTGATAGACCCCCAAATTATTTAATATTTACAGTTTGGTCCCTGGAGTTTCTGGAGGGAACGACGGAAGGCAGAAAGTTTCTGTCTAAAGTTTGGGTTGATTTTTGGGGGCGTTATTGCACATTAACCAGTCATTACTTGGTTGATTAACTCCCTCCATAAACAGTCTTTACTTGGCAGAATTACTCCCTCCTTCAATGGCCATTAACAACCATTATTTGGCAGTTGAGGAGTTCCTCCCCTATGTTATATATTGGAGCCTTTTGGCTCAATTGTGTGAGAAAAGAAAGACACAGAAAAACGAGACAACATATATACACAGAGACAAAACAGAAAGTCCAAAACGTGAGTAGAAACGTTGGGACAAAAACAGAAAACTCTTCCTTCCTTTTCTATTCTTCAGCAAGTCGTTTCGTGTTTGTTTTCTTCGTCAGAATCAACCTATTTGCTTTGTAGTGTTGATTAGTTGTTGTTTTATCTTGGGAGACTATTGCCCGTTAACGTAAAAGCATATATACGGGCAATCTTGTCTTAAAGACAGAGAGCCATCTCTCGACTCAGCCACAGTTGTAACAATCCAAATTTAATATTTCTTGATTTCAGGTTATCAAGATTCAAGACTCAACAACTTTGCGGCAGTTCTGAATATTGGATTGTTTGTTTATCCTTTCGAACACTTGTAATATTTATTTACTTCCCGTACTGCTTTACATATCCAACAGATCTTCATCATGTATTTACCTAGGCAATTACACGTTTCACTGCAGTCTTTAGTCTATCTGCAAATGAAGGAAACTGCAGATATCTCAACATCATGGCTGATAAAGAAACAAGGCAACTGGATTTGCCTTCTTTTGCTCTAATATCTTCTCATTTCCTGCTGAAGCACCTTGCTCAAACACAACATGGTCGACCCCCACATTGCCTGAAGCACCTTGCTCAAACACAACATGGTCGACCCCCACATTGCCTGAAGCACCTTGCTCAAACACAACATGGTCGACCCCCACATTGCCTGAAGGACCTTGCTCAAACACAACATGGTCGGCCCCCACATTGCCTGAAGCACCTTGCTCAAACACAACATGGTCGACCCCCACATTGCCTGAAGCACCTTGCTCAAACACAACATGGTCGGCCCCCACATTGCCTGAAGCACACAAGAAGCCAATCTCTTCAGTCATAAATAATAAACATATTAAGCCAACCTTCTTCAAGTTTTAAAGCAGCTCAAAAGATGAACGATCATTTCATATCAAAATGGACAAGATAGTCATACAGAGTAGAGGGGATGAATGATGCAGGAAAAACAACTATTGAAATTCTGACCGTCACTTATATATTACCTCCTGCCATAACTCCCGTGCCTCCAGCAATACCAGCTGCTGTATTTGCCACCAGATTTCCATAGAGATTAGGGGTGACCTGTGATATACAACTTCAAGTTCATATCCAGACTGGAATATTGAGTGACAACATAAATGCGAAGAAAAACGCACACGTTGAACAGATACAACAGTAGGTTCCTGTCATATGACAGTACAGGTAATGATTACAAAATTTATTTTGTAAACTTAGGAAAAGAATTGCAATAGCTAGGTGATGCGCAATATCAGTCAGCCAGTTATTAGTGCTTCGTAATGCAATTAAGGATCTGTTAGTTAACAGATGCTTGCTTGATCCTTTTAATTCTACCGTGGATGCTTAAGTCTCCTATGAATTTTTTTTGCTAATTGTATTTTACATGTTTTAAGCCATAAGTGATTCCAAGTTATAGTGCACCACAGGTGGTGGATTGTTGCCCGTCTTAGTAAAGAATATTAGGTGGATTGCTTTCAAAAACAAAAAAAAATTGCAAACTTCATTTCGCAAGGCAAGGTTATATAGAAACTATGTCTTATCCGGCATAACTTCATTTCTACATAACTTGTGCCGGACAAGACATAGTTTCGGCAATATGAGGAACTTTAAAAAAAACATGTAATTAAACAACAAAACATACACCTATTATAAGATTGGAACCATATACGTGAGAAACTAACCAACATAATATACTATAAACCTATAGTAAACGATGAGTACATAAAAAGGATATATTAAATGTAAAATTAAGCTTGAGTACCTACACTATAACTCCATAGCAATTTATCCATCAAAGAATAGATTCTTTTGAGTATGAAGTTTCTTCTGCTCTGTACAAAGCGGATTTTGCTCCTTCATTGTATCTCAACGGAAAAAATATACTTCAATACCCTGTAGAGTTCTATGCAAGTTGAGCCGCACGTGGCATAACTTCACAGAAACAAGACAATTACTGCCTAAAAGCAATAACATAGACTTTGCCCCCACCAGCAAAACTTCTTTACAGTCAAACAATATGGATTGTCCCAACAAAATTCATGGTTTCTCCAGTCATGTAAGAAATCTGCAATTCGAAATTCGAAATTCAAAATCTAGCTTCATTTGCATTTGATTTTCGAGTTTTTAACTCTTGTTATACAAATTTCAAAATTGGAGAAAAATCTTGTGGAACTTGCAATAAATTCGCAACTTTCCTCCATATCCGTATTGATTTTGATATTTGCTCGGACCTTTTCTAATTTCAGCTAATTCTCAAAATAACTAAATGTAAAATTTATCTGAAATTCTAAGACCATGGTTGTTTGATTCAGTCATCTTATTATCTAAGGATGGAGATGAGGGATTCAGACTCTTCCGGAGAAGTCATTTTTGTTTTTTTTCAAATTTGAAAAAAGAATTTATCTTACTAAAAACATAGAATAGGAATGCTCATCAAGAAGGAAAAGTTATTATTGGGAAGCTCTTTTTCTTTTTAATAAAAGAGATCAATATGCTCATTTATACAGTTTTTCTACAAGTGAACAAAAATATCAGTGAAATGTTCATAATCCTAGGTTTCGTTACATTGACCAATGAATAATTTCTTTTCTTCTCAAGCAGCTATAATAAACTTAGGTATTGTTGTTCTAGTGCTACCTTTTCACAGGGGATAAAGACACAGGAAAAGCTTGTGCACAAACTTGTTGATCTGCTTTGTTGGTTAAAACTCCTGTCTAGTTACCAGTTTTGCATTCAGTTTGGCTGAAATATCAGTAGTGCAATAGCGCACAATAGTTCTGTTGTTTTTCTTTGTAACAGCTTGAAGAAGCTTGAACATCCATCCATCTAGCATGCCTGTTTCACAAAACAAATACCAACATGTCAGTGTGTTTGACTATATATTAAGTCGATTTTGCTGAGGCTGACTAACAGTTAAATTTCTTCTGCAAGTAACAATTTACGGGGGGGAATTCTAGTCAAGAAAAAGACAATGTAATTCAAAAGCATCAGGTGATTTGTCGAATTCGTATCTTAGTAAGTGTAATTAAAGAGAAACAATACCAATCAAAATCCACCATTGCCATAAGCCCATAACATCAACATAAATATTGTATTGTACTTGAAAACAGGATATGATAACAAAACCTAGTCACTTCCAGATGCTCTGGTCTATAAAGTATCAGCAAATGGTCAGGAACAAAATAAAGCTTAAACAAAGAATCCTTAGATGAGAACATGAGAAAAAAGATTCAAACACTTGCTTCAGACTATTGGAGAAGGATTTTCTCCTAGGAATTAGCATTCAGCTTTTGATAAATGGGTGATCAGGAAGAACAAAGACAAGCCCAAGACACACAATTTCTCACACCAAACATTGCTCGACACTTTTCGTGCACCTAGGGAAATGATTTTTCTCTTCTTCACGGATATTCAAGTCAAGAGCCTTCAGTTCAACTAAATGAGGAGCATTTCGAATAGAAGACTACTTATGGCTTATTAGTGGTTTTCACCTTAACTAAATCACATTTTTTTGTGTGGATTGCCCATCAAAAGCACTGCTCTTTAATTTTTTCCCCTCAAATTGTTGGTCTTTAATTTTTGTCCGCTCAAGGTTCCGGGTTCGAACCCTCGCTCAGTCAAAATTTTAAAAAAAAATTGCAATGTAGAGTTTGGATTCGCAAGGCAGAATTTACCTGCAAACTCTACCTTATAAGGGAGGATTTGCCTTATGCATGAAGGCAAACTTTGCCTTAAGGTAGAGTTTGCATGCCTTAAGGTAGAGTTTGCTACCTTAAGGCAAACTCTGCCTTATAAGGCATGGTTTGCAGGCTCTGACTTGCGATTTCTTTTTTGATTTTTTGACTGAGCTGGGGTTCGAACTCAGAACCCAGAGGTATTTAGGCGAAGGGCAAAAATTAAAGATTTCCAATTTGAGGGGCAAATATGAAAGACGACCTCGAAAGAAGGGCATTTGTGCGAATTTCCCACTAAACCATATAGTTAAAGGCAAACCTGTTAAGGCCCAAAATTGCACAGAGCCGAGTGATAAAGTGCAGAAAACTGCGACGTTCTTCTCTGATGGTAATTGGTGACAAATCATATAAGAATTATACAGCTGCATATAGTGGCAAAAGACACCCAATGAACAATGAAATACAACAAGAGGAAAAGGAAGAAGGATAACAGAGACTCACCTGGCCATGTCCGTTCAAATTCATGGATGGGAGAAAAATACTACATTACAGAAAATTGATGAGTTGGTAAAATTTCTTTTAATATATATCTATACTCAGTTGGAATAACCTACATGACAAAAAACCCGAGCGTCAAATATGGAAGCACGAGAGCACATCCAAAAGAAAAAAAATCATTGTGACTCAACACTTATCTTCCCAAGAGATTCACAAGGAAATCCAATTAAGCCAACTCATACATGTTTCAACTAACGTTCCTTCTCGACACTGTTAGATTGCATGAACGGTCTCATCTAAGTCTAATCTTGTTACAAAGGAGGCATACCTATTTCAAGTCTACTAAACGCTTCCTCGCATCTTCATTTTTTTTCCTTTATCCAAACACATGGAAATATTTTTGTTGAGTGGCAGTAAGACTTGAATTAAGCCCTCTATTAATTTTGTAAAAAGTCTTATCTAAGAGTTTAAGTTGCTAGAGAGAACTGGACCGACATACATAACAGCCAACTGCACTATTGTGAGGAAACTAATTATAACGTCTTACCAGAAACATCAGATTAATGTCATTAATACAGGATACTTCACATTTCACCGGCTTAGGCCAATTCTTTTTGAAAAACTCTGCTATTCTTTCAGCTCGAAAATCAGGTGGGAGCGAAGGCACTTCATCCAACTTTAAAGGGGATTGGTATCATTTACCAAGCAATGGATTCATCCAATTCCACACCGCTCTAGAGAATAGCGAAGCCGTTCCATATCCACTCGCAGTAGGATCCATCAGAATCAACTCATCCGTTTCTAGCCTAGAGTATCCAGCAACTTCATGGCTAGTTTTACAAATTCCTGATGATCCTCTTATGGCAACAATGAGAAGATATAAATACGAAAGAAAGCTAACCAAGATTACTATATCATCCATTCTCATGCTCAAAGGCACATTGTATCCAGAAAAGAATAGACGAATAATAGCAGTAACCGCAAAGAGAAGCACGATAACATAGCTTATCGCCCAATAGACTCGAACAGGCATCGGATGAGAAGCAACAGCAAATCTCTTCTCATGTACAATTAAAACAAAATGGCGAGATAGGTTACAACATGAATCAGTCTGTAAAAAACCTCTGCCATTTCACATCTTAACTGAACACCCTGACTGGAGGTTAATATGCAGAGAACACTATAAGTTATGGCTAATATGCAGAGAACACTATAAACTTAGCTTGATGATTATTTTACTTTTTATATAAAAGTTCAACTTTCCTTTATATACACTTACAACTTTTGCCCAATACAAACTTAAACAACCTATGCCTTAAGGCATAACTTTAGATACAAACTTAAAAAACATAAGCCTTAAGGCATAACTTTAGAATCCAGGTATAGCAGTTTCTGCCGGATTATGAACCTTTGGCATCTCATGAAACTTGGTAAATTTATATAATTTATACCGAGAGGCACAGTCTTAAAACTTGTGCATTGAACTTATGCCTATTCTGGCATAGTTTTTTGTTTTATGAAACTGAACTTATGCCTATTCCAGCATATTATATGAGTGAAAGTTTGCCTTAAGGCATAGCTTTAGAATACAAACTTAAACAACTTTAGAATACAAACTTAAAAAACATATGCCTTAAGGCGTAACTTTAATAAGCTATCATCCATTGCTCTTTAGTACCTGATTAAGAAAAATCAGGTCAACTTATTAAGTACTCAACTAAATTAAATAGTAGCAACAATTATAACAGCAGAAAAACGTAATTTTACCAAATAAATTGTGAACTCAAGCATTATACACAGGTGCAACATATCAGTCAAGCTATTTCATTGCTAAACTATTTCTTAAATGTCCTAAACCACAACTAGCAAATATTGTTGGCTGCTAAAAAATAGGATCTTAAAGCCTAAAGGGATTAAATGCGAAGAAGGGGATGGAAGATGAATGAGTAACTTATTAACTTGTTGGAAGATGAGGACAATACCGTTAACAAGCTGCCGGAGACAACGACGGAAGACGGCAGCGACAGCGTAAGCAGCTTTAGTAGCAGTGGTGCAAGTGAGTTATACGATGGGCATTGTGGAACTGCATTGGATCATGGAGTGGCAGCAATTGGATATGATCCACAAAGGGGATGGACTACATTATTGTCTCTTGGGGACCCAAATGAGGAGATAAGTGTCCCTATTTTAGGTGACTCTTTAATTTTTGTCCCTTAAATAGGTAGTCATTAATTTTTATCATTCTGTTAAAAAAATATCAAAAATACTCTTGAAGTTGTGGATTCTAATCTCAACATGGCCAAAAAGAAAAAAAATCATAAGATAATATTTCATTAGAAAATATGTTTATTCGGCCAAAATTGTATAAAAACTATATCTTAAGTGACATAGTATCTATGTAATTATGCCTCCGAAAGCTTAGGTTGTGGTTTAGACGTAGAGTCAAAAAGAAAAAAAGTCGCAAGGTAAAATTTCATAGAAATTATGTCTATTCGGCCAAAGTTGTATAGAGATTATGCCTAAGGGGCATATTTCTATGTAACTATACCTAAAGGTAAAATTTCGTTGAAAAAATAAGATTATGTCTTGTCCGGCTAATTACATAGAAATTATGCCCTAAGGGGCATAGTATCTATATTATTTTGATCGAATAGTCATAATTTCTATTAAATTTTGTCTTGCGAATTTTTTTTTATTTGTTTGCCTCTGTTGGGATTCTAACTCAGAATCTATGATTTAGTAGATCCGTAAATAAAGGATACTTTGACCTATAAATTTTCATTAAATGAAAAATTGGGACAAAAATTAAAGATCAGCGAATTGAGGGACAGAAATTAAAGACCAACTAGTATGAAGGGAAATCCACGCATTTTTTTGAAGAGAAATTCTGGGAAGGCCCAAGGCCTTTGTGGAATCAACAAAATGGCTTCTTTCCCAATCAAAATGTATTGAAAAAATGTATATCTTAATTTATTTTCTTCATTTCATCCCATTATTCCGAAACCTCTCTATCTCCTCCAAGGTAAGGATAAGGTCTGTATATATTCTACATTCTCTAATTTTATTTTGTGAAATTTCACTGGGTATGTTGTTATTGTACTTCATCCCATTGTTTCTCTATTTGGTGAATAATGTTGTTTTATTTGTTATTTAAGCATTTTGTTATCTTTTGGAAGTATTAACAAAGTGTACTCATCAAATATGTATGTAAAGAAATCATTGCTTTCTATATTTCTTTCATATTCAATATGCCTATTTCATTTTATGTTTTCTAGTTTGACTGACACGTGATTTTAAAAAATAAGAGAAACTTTTTGAATTTTATAATTTTAAAAGAAAAATATATATAATATATATATATTAAAATGTCATTTGAATTTTATGATCTTAAATATGTCACGTCAGATATTAAAATAAATAAATAACTAAATATAAAAAGTAACATTCTTTTCTAAATAGATAAAAATTGAAAATAAAACACAAAGTGAAACCGAGGGAATGCTAGTATAGTTTAACGTCTCATTTTGCCATTGGAGAGGATCTTATCATAAAAATTAAACCCTTTACCAAGATAATGGGAAATATTTACCTTTCAAAAAAGAAATATGAGAGCTAGCTGTTGCAGAAAAGTTATTTACCTTCATGCATTTTTTTAGGATCCGACACAGGTGTGGCATCATTTTCTAAGAGTTCAAGCAACATAACAAAAAATGTATTAACCATATAAAAAGAACAGAAAATGCTCAAATATGTCATTGCACTATCAAAAATAACTCATTTATGTCACTCGTCAATAGTTTGATTCATTTATGTCATCGTCATCACCAAAATGGCTCATCCATGTCATTTTTATTAACGCTGGTTTTACAATGCCAGATATGACACGTGGCCTCCAATTAGAGATCCACGTCGTTTAATTAAACCAACCCAATTTAAAATCCCAAATTAATAAAAAATCCAACTCATACACCCCACTCACCCACAAACATAATCTAGTTGGAGGCCACGTGTCATATCTGATACTGTAAAACCGACGTTGATGAAAAATGGCATGGATAAGTCATTTTGGTAATAGTGATGGCAATGAGCCAAACTATTGACGAGTGGCATAAATGAGTCATTTCCGATAGTTTTCAATGGCATATTTGAGCCTTTTCCGTAAAAATAAAGGACATGATACATATAGATATAATCTTCCAGGTCACATAATTGCAATAAATTCACTCTAAGTTGAAGATGGCTAATGTAGAAAGTCATGCCTAGATAGCAGTACATTATAACAGCTAAAATAAAACGACAAAGCCAAACCATGTCATATGATTAATTAACACAAAAGCTACATTAACAAGTCTGAAGATGCAGAATACCTAAACATCAGCAAATTGGCACTTGCTTGAACTAAGATTAAAAGTGCCGGTGGTCCTTATTTCTGCACAACTACAATTACACCGATTAAAATTACAACAAACCCTTCTGAATCTTCAGTTAATTAGTCGACAAGGAGTTCATTGGTCAGAAAAGAGCGCAGAAAAAACTCATTTCCAAGGCATGCTCGAGATTCCTTGCAGGTTATCGTTGGTGCAAACCGGACCGCTCTGATTTAGGGGACTGCCTGGCCCACCAGATGATTCACTATAAGTGCCACGTGATGGTGGGCTATTGGCTCCCGTCATACCACCAAGATTGGCATTCAATGGAGCAGGTGATGCCTCAAAATGGTTTACTGATTTTGGCTCTTTCCGTCCATCCGTAATGAAGCTACCTACAATAACCTGGAACAGAAGCCATTTAATTAGTCAAAGATAACTAATGACAAAATAACTCCAGAACAGGGATTATACTTCTTTGTAAACCCCCCCCCCCCCCCCCCCCCCCCGAAAAAAAAAAGAAGAAGAGGGATGATGCTTCTTGCGTGCTGCACGTAATTAGAGAGAAATCAAGGAGGGTAGGGGGGTCTGGGAATTGGGGAGTTTAAGGATACAAGAAACTAAATATATTACTTCATCAAAAAAAAGATACTGAATATACTAATCAGCATACTGCATGCATCCATTTTAAATTTTTATTCTTCTGTTTTTTTTGCCAAATGATGCATGCTGCATGCATTCATAAAGCTGGAATGGTTCCATCCAATGGGAAGAGGCATATAAGTAGTCAGAGTGCCAAAATTTACACCTAAAATCAACGGACTGCTCATCTCGAATAGATACCAAGACCAGCTTCACCAATTACCATTTATCTAGGAAAGGCGGATAATGCTAAATCTGATCTTCCTGTTTAGGCTTACTTGACAAACAAAATAACCAAACCTTTTCAAGATCCAGATATAACTATTACTTTGTGCCTAGAGGTGGGTGTAATACTCCGTGACTGTAAAAGGTATAGTACTCAACTTGAAGGTAACTCCAAGCATCAAATAGAAGAATCAAGCAGAGAAGAGAGAATATAGGAACCCCTGCCCACCTAATCTACATAAATTTGAAATTTCTGCTCCCCATTAATACAGATAAAGCAATAGTGCTTCGTAATAAATGATTAAAAGATAGTATACATGCTACATAAAGTGATCTCTGAAACTTATGAGAAGGCAAACCTGGACTGGTGACGCAGCAGTTAAAACACCCGCCACACAACCACCTAAAATCCGTCCATCAGTTCCAGCTAATGATACACTTAATCCACCTGTTCTGCTCCGTTGGCCGCCAATTTCAGACAGCAGAAATGAACCAGATAGAGACAATATGTTAAACCATCCCTACAGGAGGAAAAGGTCAGAAAAGCACTCAACACCGTAATAACAATGCAAGGATAGATAATCCAAAAAGAGCGATGCAAAAGAGCAGATTTTTTTTCAGCAGATCCTGTGAATTCTAGAAGAGATAATCAACTAATTCAGGCACAGAAAGAAGTCAAAATCAAAAGAATAAGATTAAAATTCAGACGACCTGCATATGGATTTTTGAAATAATTGTAAAAAAATCTCTCAAGTAAAATGATAAAAAATGGTAAATTTTTCCCTCTCATCTAAGTGAGATGCCCCCGTAATTAATATGAACTACAAGAGCCGAATTATTAAACTCCATACAAGCAGAGCTATCAAAGGTGAAAAGCATAGAAAAAAGCCACAATCTATTGAGTCTTAAGCGCAAAGCACAATTAAAGTGTGGGTTTTAGTGGAAAAAAAGGGCTCTAATGAATATAAAAGTAATATAAGAATAACCATAAAAACAAGCATTAACTTTTTGGACTAAAGAATTGAAAATTTTAATTAGGTGAAACATGTGAGATGGAACATGAAATGCTAAAACAAGAAAAATATATTCAGAAATAAACCTCGTAGGTCGCTGTTCCTCCGGATGTGGCAGCTTGTCTAAGAGTCACATTTGATATTACACCATTGGCAGACAAGATGCAAACAGCCCTTGGACCATTCTGAGAAAATGACATAATTTTTGATGCCACATCCTGAAAATCAGATAATAAGGATTAGTAATACAAAATATAGTGTCCTGAGACTTAATATTTGCAAAACTATCACAATATATGATCTGCAAGTGTCCAGACCATTGCAAGAGTTCAACACATTAATCACATGAAGATATTTAGATCAGTATCATAAAAGAATTAGCATTATATTTGGTTGGCTGTTAAGAGGAGAAGTTCAGGCAACTGGGCAAGTAAAAGAGGGTTAAAGGGCATTCCCCTGGTTTCGTTAGAAAAGAGGAGAGAGGGAAGGTAAAAGTGTTATTAATTTGTATTCCAAAAAACTAGTAAACAATAATAATTGAAAAATGAACAGAATCAGTGTTGGAAAAATAAAAATATTTTTCAGAATATAATCGAGCCCACTTAGTTCAAAGTGTGTCCTTAAGGAAATTATTCCCCTCACAGTACTCGAGGTTGATGGAATATCCCCTCCCAGGATAGAACGATTATCTTACCAGAATAGTAGTACTCCAAATTCCGGTAGCGGCGAACCACTCAACAGCAGTATATCACACAAAATTTGTTTATGCAGAAGAAGAAGAAGTTTGTGTTGTTCAGAAAATTCGTAAGTAAAATTCTGAGGAATCAAACGAATTTATAGCCATGGAAGTACTGTTTCTGAAGGTTTGCAACCTTTCTGAACAGCCACTGAAAACTGGTGGGAAATTTAAATATGAAAAGAAATCGGGTCGCGGGTCAGACACGCGGATCCGGCCGGGTCGCGGGTCAGACACGCGGATCCGGCCGGGTCGCGGGTCAGGGTCACTAACGGGTAGGATTGGATAAGTTAATTAATTTAATTAAATAATTAAAAATTAAAGAAAATTTGGTCCAAAAAGATTATCAATCAATCAGATCATTTGACCAAATCCAAATCCAAATCCGAATCCGAAGCCGAAGCCGAAGCCGAAGCCGAGCCGAGCCGAAGCCGGAGCCGGAGCCGAAGCCGAGCCGAGCGACGACAGCGCGAGGGGTCCTTGCCCCCTCAACCCTTTTACTGACAAGAAGGAGTAATTCTACTTATAAGTAGAAGAACTTTTCTTTCCACTACCGATGTGGGACAAATGCTTATTTTATAAAGCAAGAGGGAACTCCCACTTTTCTTTCCACTACCGATGTGGGACAACTCCCACTTTTCTTTCCAATCATTTCCCATTCACCAATATCAATACTCAACAATCCCCCACATGAATGGGGAATGGCTATAATATTAAAGAATGCGCGGACAAGTGTGATATACAAGCGAGAATTGACTGCATCTGGATAAGTAGGTTTCCCTTTGAACTTTCCGTAGTGAACTTATATCGGATATACTCGATCAATCGGTAGATTTGATATCTTTGAACCGTCGAACTTTGTTGTATACCTAGACAACATAAGTCACACAATCAACCCTCAACCGTTTATGGTTCTCACGGTTGTGTTCGTTTCAGCCATGAACACCTCCTGGTTTCATGAGTGTGTAGAGAATGGGCCTTTACTTGTCATTTCCTTTAAAGCGGCTTACATTTAACACTCACATAGGTGATTTCTAAACATGTGGTCCTATAGCCACATTATCGGTCATACACTTGCGATTTAGATAATCATTAAAGAACCTTAATGCTTTATTAACTCATTAACAAGCCATAAGGTTTTATCCTTATTTCTGAACATTGTCTTCATCCGAGAATGGGTTGAGTTATTTGACAATGTTGAACCGTCAGTCACAACTTTGTTTGATCTCCTTGAACCTAGCTCTTGGGATCTCCAGTCTGCTAGGTAGAGTTACCGCCATGATGACTTGTCCTCGGCCTTAACCCCATTCCCATTGATGATCTACTAACTCCCTCTCTAGATAAGCCTTTTGTAAGCGGATCCGCTACGTTATCTCTTGACTTTACATAGTCAATCGTGATAACGCCACTAGAGAGGAGTTGTCTAACGGTATTGTGTCTTCGTCGTATGTGACGAGATTTTCCGTTGTACATTACACTCCCCTTACCCTACCTATTGCTTTGCTTGACTTGTCACAATGTATACATATAGGAGCCAAAGGTTTGGGCCGAAATGGAATATCTTCTAAGAAATTCCGGAGCCATTCAAACTTCTTCACCGGCCTTGTCTAAAGCTAAAAATTCGATTCCATTGTAGAGCGGGCGATGCATGTCCGTTTTGATGATTTCCAAGACACGACCCACCCCCAATTGTGAAAACATAACCACTCGTGGATTTAACTTCAAATGATCCGGTGATCCAATTTGCATCACTATATCCTTCGATCACGGCGGGATATTTGTTATAATGCAAAGCATAGTCTTGGGTGTGTTTTAAATACCCCAAGACTCGTTTCATTGCCATCCAATGAGTTTGATTGGGATTACTCGTGAATCGACTCGACTTGCCGATAGCACATGCTATATCCGGTCGTGTACAATTCATAATATACATCAAACTTCCCAAAACTCGTGCATAGTCCAATTGTGAGTCACTTTCACCTTTATTCTTTTGAAGTGCAAAACTTACATCAATTGGAGTCTTTTCAACATTGAAATTTAAATACTTAAACTTATCAAGTACTCTTTCATTATAATGAGACTGCGATAATGCTAGACCTTGTGGAGTTTTATGAATTCGATACCTAAGATCAAATCAAGAACTCCTAAGTCCTTCATATCAAATTTGCTAACCAAAGATACGCTTCGTAGCATTTATATCGGTAATATCTCTACTCATTATCAACATGTCATCAACATATAAACAAACAATGACTTCATGATTTGGAGTATTTTTAATGTAAACACATTTGTCACACTCATTAATCTTAAATCCATTTGCCAACATTGTTGGGTCAAATTTCACATGCCATTGTTTGGGTGCTTGTTTAAGTCCATAAAGTGACTTAACAAGTTTGCACACTTTCCTTTCTTTACCAGGAACCACAAAACCCTCAAAGTTGTTCCATGTAAATTTCTTCCTCCAATTCTCCATTTAAGAAAGTTTGTCTTGACATCCATTTGATGGATCTCAAGACCATATACGGCTTGCTGGGTGCCACTAACACCCGAATAGATGTTATTCTTGTTACCGGCGAGTATGTGTCAAAGTAATCAAGGCCTTCTTTTTGTCTATAACATTTGACCACAAGTCTTGCCTTATATTTGTCAATAGTGCCATCGCCTTTCATTTTCCTTTTAAAAATCCATTTTGATCCTAAAGGTTTTTTCCGGGAGGAAGATCAACCAATTCCCATGTATGATTGTTCAAAATTGATTCAATCTCACTATTGACTGCCTCTTTCCAAAATGCTGAATCAGAAGAAGACATCGTTGCTTTAAATGTTTGAGGCTCATTTTCAAGCAAGAATGTCACAAAATCTGGTCCAAAGGAAGTAGATGTCCTTTGACGTTTGCTACGCCTTGCATCCTTTTTACTTGGTGTATTTTCCTTTGGTTCTTCCCGCGGTCGTTTAGATCTTTCACTTGACGACTCACATTCGTTTTATACGGATAAATGTTTTCAAAGAATTCAGCATTATCCGATTCAATTACCGTATTAACATGTATTTCGGGATTGTCCGATTTGTGAACCAAAAATCGACAAGCTTTGTTGTTTGTAGCATAGCCAATAAAAACACAATCCACAGTTTTTGGTCCGATTTTTACCCTTTTGGGCAAAGGAACTTGGACCTTTGCTAAACACCCCCACACTTTTAAATATTTCAAGTTGGGTTTTCTTCCTTTCCATAGTCCATATGGAATAGATTGTGTTTTCTTTGTGGGGCACCCTGTTGAGTATTCGGTTAGCTGTAAGGATAGCCTCCCGCCACAAGCTTTGGGGTAAACCGGAACTTATTAATAAGGCATTCATCATTTCCTTTAATGTTCGGTTTTTCCTTTCCGCAATTCCATTTGATTGTGGTGTGTAAGGGCGTAGTTTGATGAATAATTCCATATTCTAAACATATCTCTCAAAAGGAGATTCGTACTCTCCACCCCTATCACTTCTAATCATTTTTATCTTTTTATTCAATTGATTTTCCACTTCGTTTTTGTATTGCTTAAATGCATCAATTGCTTCATCCTTACTATTAAGCAAATACACATAACAATATCGAGTGCAATCGTCAATAAAAGTTATAAAATATTTTTTCCCACCGCGAGATGGTATTGACTTCATATCACATATATCTGTGTGAATTAAGTCTAAAGGATTTGAATTCCTATCAATAGACTTATATGGATGTTTAACAAACTTAGATTCAACACAGATTTCACATTTAGATTTATTACACTCGAATTTAGGCAATACTTCTAAATTAATCAATTTTCGCAAGGTTTTGTAGTTGACATGTCCTAAACGAACATGCCATAAATCATTTGACTCCAATAAGTAAGACGAAGCTGAATTCTTATTAATACTGTCAACAACCATTACATTGAGTTTGAAAAGGCCCTTGGTGAGGTAGCCCTTTCCTATGAACAAATCATTCTTACTTATTACAATTTTCTCACTAACCAAGACACACTTAAACCCGTTTTTGACGAGTAGTCCTATTGAGACTAAATTCTTCCGAATTGTTGGAACGTGCATAACATTGTTGAGAGTCGGGACCTTGCCGAAGTCATCTTCGAAGTATCTTCCCATATCCTTCAACCTTGGTCGTTGCGGTATTTCCCATAAACAAGACCTCTTCGGGTCCAGCGGGAGCATAGGTTGCAAATGCTTCTTTTGTAGCGCAAACATGTCGAGTGGCACCGAATCAAGCCACCACTCCTTTGGGTTTCCAACCAAATTGCACTCCGATAGCATGGCACACGGATCATCCATATCATCATTCTTTTCCACCATATTGGCTTGTCCTTTTCCCTTGTTCTTTTTCGGGAGACGACAATCTGGGGCTTTGTGGCCAGCCTTTCCCACAATTAAAGCAGCTTGCCCTTGAACTTTTTCTTGTTGGAATCCTTCTCCTTTCCGAAGGCCTCTTCCTTTTCTTGTTCTTTTTCGAGCAAAGATCTTCAACGATGTTTGCCCCTTCAATTGGTGAAGTCTTACGGTACCTCTTCTCGGCGGTTTTGTTATCTTCCTCGATCTTGAGACGAATCACAAGATCTTCCAACTTCATTTCCTTTCTTTTGTGCTTAAGATAATTCTTGAAATCTTTCCATGAGGGCGGCAACTTCTCAATCATTGCGACCACTTGGAATGCTTCATTTACTACCATACCTTCAAATAAGGTCATGGAAGATAAGTTGAAGCTCTTGAACTTGGGTTCCAACGGTTTTTCCATCCACCATTTTGTAGTCTAGGAATTTGGCAACCACAAACTTCTTCAAGCAAGCATCTTCAGTTTTGTACTTCTTTTCAAGTGCACTGCATAGTTCTTTGGAGGACTCTACTGCACTGTAGACGTTGTACAAGTCATCTTCTAAGGCACTCAAAATGTAGCCTTTGCACAAAAAATCAGCCTGTTTCCAAGCCTCAGTAACCATGAACTGTTGGTTGTCAGGCATGTCGGCAGCAGGCACGGGAGGGTCCTCACTGGAGATCTTTTGCATACCAAGGGTGGTAAGCCAAAAGAACATTCTTTGCTGCCATCCTTTAAAGTTGGCACCGGTGAACTTCGCAGGTTTCTCAGCCGGTGGCACAGCGATACGGGTTGTAGGAGTAACCGCTGGTGCAGTATTTGCAGAGGTAGTTCCAGTCTCAATTGCCATTATTTGTTTGTCACTGTCAAATCGACAAACTGTTTTAGTTAATAAAACCAGAATAGCAATTCAATCACAGACTTAAACGATGAAGATTTTATTTCTTCAAATCGCAGTATAATTATGAAACTTTAGTATTCCAACGAAGTTTTTATATCTTCGAGTCAGAATACTAATATTCATATGGTGTAGAAAACTACACAAGTTTTAATCTCCAAACCAGAATACAACAACAATGAAGTTTTTTTTTTTTATGTTCTTCAAAACATTGTACAAGTATGAACTTTAATATTCCAACGAAGTTTTTATGTCTTCAAGTCAGAATATGAAATTTCATACGGAGTAGAAAACCACACAGGTTTTAATCTCCAAAACAAAATACAGATTAATCAAAAATATAATTTCCTTAAGATTGTTATTAATCTGTATTCCAAAAAACCAGTAAACAATAATAATTGAAAAATGAACAGAATCAGTGTTGGAAAAATAAAAATATTTTTCAGAATATAATCGAGCCCACTTAGTTCAAAGTGTGTCCTTAAGGAAATTATTCCCCTCACAGTGCTCGAGGTTGATGGAATATCCCCTCCCGGATAGAACGATTATCTTACCGAATAGTAGTACTCCAAATTTCGGTAGCGGCGAACCACTCAACAAAGCGGTATATCACACAAAATTTGTTTATGCGAGAAGAAGAAGAAGTTTGTGTTGTTCGGAAAAATTCGTAAGTAAAATTCTCGAGGAATCAAACGAATTTATAGCCATGGAAGTATCGTTTCGAAGGTTTGCAACCTTTCGAACACCACCTGGCTCGTGGGAAATTTAAATATGAAAAGAAATCGGGTCGCGGGTCGGACACGCGGATCCGGCGGTCGCGGTCGGACACGCGGATCGGGGAGTCGTCACTAACGGGTAGGATTGGATAAGTTAATTAATTTAATTAAATAATTAAAAATTAAAGAAAATTTGGTCCAAAAAGATTATCAATCAATCAAATCCAAATCCGAAGCCGGAGCCGAGCCGAGCGACGACGACATCGCGAGGGGTCCTTGCCCCCTCAACCCTTTTACTGACAAGAAGGAGTAATTCTACTTATAAGTAGAAGAACTTTTCTTTCCACTACCGATGTGGGACAAATGCTTATTTTATAAAGCAAGAGGGAACTCCCACTTTTCTTTCCACTACCGATGTGGGACAACTCCCACTTTTCTTTCCAATCATTTCTCATTCACCAATATCAATACTCAACAAAAAGTGAAGTATGATATCCCATATCGCCTTTTTACCCCTCCATAAATGAAAAAATAAGGTTTAAAGCTTGTTTACTTTCCTTCACTACCAAACAGCTGGAGGGGAGAGTACATACTGTTTAGTCACCAAAAATAAATCATCCCTGAACCAACCAAAACCACACGCTCTACTCGTGTAGGAGAATGTTCAACTAAGAAGAAAAACATAAATCTAGCATGTCTTTATCGCGTGGATGAATCATCTAATAAGATAATTACTTAAAAGGACAAGAAAGAAAAATAATGGCAAGTCGTGAAGCAACTTGCAGTTAGAGAAATAGATATCAAATAAGATATGTGTCCAATTAATCAACTGAGCATAACTTTGTAAGACTCCATATTTACCTATGAAGCCAAATTAACAATGTATCCAATTAATCATATCCTGCAACACATAATTCCATTTCTTTAAGTGATGAGATGACTTTTAATGACACTGACTTAAAGTATCTTCTGCCAAAAGTGACTTTTAGTATTTGAAACTCAACAACTTTTTACTGAAATTCTTTAAACAATACACCATAAAACCTCTGCCATTTCACATCTTCTGCCAAAAGTGACTTTTATTATCAATAAGAGCATTATATTCATCAGTCATAGCAATTTTTCAATTAGGGTCATTTAATGCGGACACGGGATTGCGGGGCAAGGGGGATTTAGAGACATCAGAATGTAAATTAAAATGTCGTTTAGGTGTAAAAATACCCCGCCGACTACGAGTGACTGGTCTATGACTCGAGGAAGAAGTGATGGAATTTTGGGCATTTTCTGGGCTCGGGACGGACTGGCCAGCAGGTAGTGGGCCTGCTGGCCCAAATCGGTACAAGCTGGAATCGATTCGGAGTGGACCGGTTCCTTGACCAATGGACCGGCCCAATAGCTGGAATTGTTCCGGTGGTGGAAAATGGGGTGACGGCACGGTGGGACCGGCGGGCGGTGGCTTCATTGGAGGATTTTGGGCACGGGAGTTGTCCGAAAAATTCCGAATAATATACGGGGATATTTGGTCATCCAAAAAATTATACGACTTAGGCTCGGGAGTATGAACTTTCGTAAAAGGGAATTGGGTTTCATCAAAAATGACATGACGATTTATAATGATTTTCTTGGAGGATAAATCAAAACACTTATAACCACGATGATTCGACGGATAACCCAAAAATACACACGGAGTAGACCGAGCACCGAAGTTTGTTAATTGTGGTGGATGGGAATAACGGATAACACAAGCACCCAAAAATTCGAAGATGAGAATAAGACGGGTTTTTATTATATAAGATTTTGAGAGGGGAAGAATATGTCGACCTTTAGACGGAATTATGTTAAGAAGGTAAGTGGCCATTTGTAGAGCATGATGCCAAAAATACGGAGGTATGGAGGCATGGATTAGGAGAGTTCGGACAATGTTATTTATGGAACGAATTTTGCGTTCGGCTTTTCCATTTTGTGAAGATGTATGAGGACATGAAAACCGAAAATTTATCCCATGAGTAGCACAAAATTCTCGAAACTCCCTATTGTCATACTCCTTCCCATTATCACATTGAATATTTTTTATTTCTCTTTCGAATTGAGTACGAATGAACGCTCTAAATTTTATGAAGACGGAAAACACTTGTGATTTATTCGCAATTGGAAACGTCCACAAAAATCTAGAATAATCATCTAAGAAGAGAACATAATATCGATGACCCATTGAACTAAGAACAGAGATGTCCATAAGTCGCTATGAATAATGTCAAATGGCATAGAAGTATGAGAATTGGAGTCTACAAATGGCAACTTAACAATTTTTCCTAATGAACAAGATCGACAAATTGGAGTACGACTCGTACCCTTACAAGAAATAAAGCTATTTTTATCTAAAATCGATAAAATAGAAGATCCCGATGACCCAAACGAGCATGCCACATGGAAGGAGAGATGGCGCAAAAGTCGATGGCAAGGCCGGACTCGATGGATCGACACCGGCATGATAGGATATAGATCCCCCTACTATCACACCTCATGAGATGACTCCCCGTCTTGAAATCCTTCACGAGAAACCGAAAGGATCAAATTCAACAGAAACGAATTGTCATTTGTGAACTTTCGGACGGACACTAAATTTTTAATCAATTTAGGAGCATGTAAAGTATTTTTCAAGAGGAGTGGTGGATTGGGGGGACAACGTTTTCGACCATACCCTAGAATTGGAATAGAACGCCATTACCAATAATTATCCCCCGAGGGGTGCTCAAATTGGAATAAGATGAGAGAGTACCCGAGTCGGAAGTCATGTGAGTAGTGGCCCCGGTGTCCATGTACCAATTTTGGTCCGGTTGAGTCAATCCCAACGTGTGCATCGCGGCCTCGATATCGGTCCGAGTAGGGCTCTGCCGCATGATGGGCTTGCGGAGGTCGGGGCCCAAGAACTCCCCGGCCGTGCTTGGTCCCGGCCCGTAACTACTACCACCGCGCATTTGCCGGGCCACCGGCCGGTGGGCCGCCACTCGCCGGGCATTGGGCTCGGGTCGTTGGCCGCCCACCGGCCGCCGGGAATTTCTGCTTTGCCTGCCGCCGGTATGGGCCGCCGGCCCACGGTCCACGCCATCACGTTTGCTCCCACGCCATGGGCCCCACCGCTGGGGCCCATGGGGGTGGTGGGCCACCGTTCATTGGATGGGACCCACCGACGTTTTGCGACTACCGGAACCTCCACCATTACCACCGCGTTTGCCCCCGCGGTTTTTGTTATTATTCTTGCGATTATTCTTGCCGCCACCATGATTATGGTTTTGGCCCGAATTATTAACAAAACCCGAAGGATTAGGAGAGGATGCCATCATGACAACCGGACTTGCTCCGTAGCCGCCTTTTTAGCCAAACCGCTTCTTCCAACGTAAGCATGGAGCGGGCTTGATGGAAGTCGGGAAGAGGGTTGCTTTGGCGAAGGAGAGTGCCAACACCATTATAGGCCTCCGAAAGACCGGCAACCAATTTGTAGAACTAGACGATTATTTGTTCTTTGGTGCGCCAACGTTACGGAGTTGATCCGCCAATTCCTTTAGTTTCTTGCAATATGCGAAACGTTCGGAAATACGTCCATTCGAACGAGAGAGAATTCTGCTCGAGTGTGACGATACGGGAATCTTGGTTGTCTTGGAATATGTCACGCAATCTATTCCATGCACCATAGCCGTGGTATCGGGCTCCATAATCGTCGTAGAAGGTCCACCGAAATAGTGGCGTATATCCACCGAAGAACGGTAGCATCAAGTGTAATCCACACCTCGGGATCCTCCGCGGGAAGGGTCTAGCGGGAGGAATTATGTGATGAAGAACTTGATACGAGATAGCGTGAATTTTAAACAACTCCGCCCACGTTGCATATTGAACGTTTTCCATCTCAAGAACAATAGGGACACTGAGCTTGATATTGGAAACTGTGAGGGCAGGGTGAAAATTGTTCTTAGACATATTTGAAAGAACAAAGAAGGAGGATAAATTTAAGAGAGGTTTTTGAGAGCGGAAGACGAGATATTTGGAGAGAAAAACCCGAGGGAAGGGTGGGGGGGGTTCTCGGCCAAGGATACAAAAAGTTTGAGAGAAGAAAACTTTTGTTTAGACCTAGTCTCTTGATACCATGAAAGAAATAATCCCCTTTCAAGAATTTCATGACTTCAACTCTTGGAGTTGGCTTCCCTATCTCCTCATAATACTTCACAATATCAGTCCATCTCTCTAATGAGTAATCTGATGCATCAAGAGAATTTAACCCTCCTGCTAAAATGTGAGGACTGTCATTTGATTGTATTATCGCATTTATTTGCTTCATTCTCCAATTCTCATCTAAATGATCAAGTTGAGTGCAACAGAAGTTCAACTCTCCCATCCGTGGTACATCAATCGTAGCCTTAAGCACGTTCCTTTTCCCGTGATGGGCTGAATTCTGCCCGTGATGGGCTGTGATGATGGACTGTTTAACAGTATGCAGTCATATTGATTCAAAGTTATGCTCATTTACTAGGGATGCCATATTTGAAGTAATTCCTTTTAGAACCACATTTTTCACAATCTATTCTTTATATTGGTAATATAAGTCTTGTTACCAAAGTGACTTGTAATCAGTAATAAATTTATGGACATAATTTTTTTTTATCAAGAAAAATCAAGGTTAGTTTACTTTTCTTTTTCTGGATAAGGCCAAGCGCCAAGAGCTACACTAGGGGTGGTTTAGGAGGCCCGGGCGAGCTAGTTCTGCAAAGCAAACAGCATTAGTGCTCGCCCAACCTATAACCCCTCCATAAATTCTTGCGCCACAGTTCATGGGCAGCAGAAGGCTCTTACTGCCCATGTTATAGGACAAATTACTATTTGAAGACAATTGTTTCAGACATTTTTAAACAAATTTATTTAAAATATTCATAGTACTTTTTATAGTATAACTAAACATGTACATTCTCATTTTGAAAAAAAAAAAAAACAATAAAGAAAGCAATGTCAGAATTGAGACTGAAAAGTACTAGATGATTTAAACCTCATATTACAAACCTTGTATTCATCTAGTGATTGTCGGAACATTAGATATGGACGTCTCCCAGAGTTCACATACCACAATATATTCAGCAGTTTTACTTTTTCAAAAATTTTCTTTTGGGAGAGGACAAAAGTTTTCTTCTTTTATTTTTTTGTTATTTACAGGTTTTATTTCAGCAGCATTTTCATTTTACGAAAAGTAAAATTATCCACAAAGGGGGGACCACTTACTCTTTTGGGCTTATAAGAAAGAAGGAATTTCTCTCATAACAAGTGATAGATCAGAGCTCAACCAGCTTTTGACCTTTCCCAACTCAAATTCTCAGATGTCATGACAGTGAAACTGAATTATTGAAAGCAAAACTAAAACGGAATAGTTGTAACCGAGACATAAGAATGCTTGCTTGTTGTTCCCAAGTTTCATAAAAAATTAATATTCTTTAAGTCAAAGATTAGATGATCTCCGTAGCAGTCAAAGGAAATACAAAGGCTAAAGAGGTACCTCTCCTGTTTTCACAGCGATAATATGTGGTGTGAATCCAAATCCTGTCGATCCTGCAATCAGAAAATGACACTGAGAAGTTCTATTGATGATGGTGGACAAAACAACACAGGATAATGGGGAATATTATTATACAGGGCAAGTGCAACATGAATTCAATCCCCCCCCCCCCCAACAAAATGAAAGAAAAGGATCGGAAAATCAGCATTTATCTTCTATTACATATGATCCACACGATAGGATTCATGAAAATGTTAGATCAATTAATTCAACAGGGGAGAAACTTCTCATAAAAAAAAATTCGAAAATGAAGGAATAGTTGTGCAACTCTTAAGGCATAAATTCAAAAAGGGAAATCCTATAAAATTGGCAATAAATGATAAAAGGATGTTGAAATTCATATACATACACAGAGCCGTCGCAGTGGAATATTAAGGCGGAACGTTCCTTCAGTTATAGTTGTTCAAGTGTCATAGAGAGTCCTTCACTATATACAAGCGTTTATATAGGTAGGCTAGGGACTTTTAGGTAAAAACTTTAACTCTAGGGATCAGGGGCGGAGCCAGGACTCTTGACAAGGGGATTCAAAAAGGTAAAGAGAATATCTCTAGCGAGACTCGAACCCACAACAATGGGCCAAACATTATGCCCTTTGGCCGCTGACCTAAAGTTCATATGGTGTTGTGGGGATTCAAAACTTAATATTTATACATAAATAAATAAATTGACCTTATATATATAGTGTAATTTTCCGAATTTTCCGAGGAAGGGGATTCAATTGACCCCCTTGCACTCCTGTAGTTCCACCCCTGCTAGGGACTTCTCCATAAATTATGGTTGCCTTAGGGACTCCTAATAAAATATTTCCTCCCATCAAAGGAACTTCCGGATATATTTGCATAACCCTATGATATTATCTGATTCGTAACTTAATTGGAAGATCAGTGTTGTCAAAGCTGCGCTTTTTGCCTTTCTTTTTATTTATTCTTTTATTTTTTCTGAAATTGAGTCTTAAGCCATGAAGCGAGGTGCAAAACACGTTGAGTGATTCGCCGCACTTAACAGGCACTTCAGTGTCATCATGAAGGCTTTAAGGCTACTTTTCTTTGCCAATTAGCTTAATCCTAAAGAGGCAACACTAAGCAATTGATAGTTCACCTTATAAGTAAAAAAATCAATTTCTTTGTCCATATATTTGTTATTTATGCTTATGATTATTGGTCTTGGACTATACATACATATTTGTAGTTTTCCTCCATCTGTGCCTTTCTTCCTTAAAGCACACGCTTTATTTACGCTTTGGCTTAAAGCCCCAACGGACCTTAGAGTTTTTTTACGTTTTTCGCCTTTGATAACATGTCGGAGACGAGGTAAATAATTTATTACCTAATATGTGGACCACATTAAATATCTTCAAAAGAAATGCTATTTCTAACAAGGGGATTCATATGAAATTTATAATTACAAGCTACAAAATATTTACAACATAAGGGTAAATAGTTGAGTAGTAGTTCCTTCTTTAATATTTGCCAAAAGGTGAAAAAGGAAAAAGAAAGAGAAAATCAAACATAAGAGAAAAGACTTATGTCGTAAACAATATACAGAATTTAATTTCAGATACTTGTACATTAGCACTCATAAACATTGTAATCATTTAAGGTCATCAATAAACTATCAGAGCACAGAGGGTATATTGGTAAATTATCCCCTTCTGTAAGATTCTGAAAGTAATCTGATGCAGATCCATTGATCCAAAGCCCAGCTTTCTTTAGTAGTCACATTTCCTTTTTGCACGCCTTTAAGGAATCATAAATAAAAAGTGTATATTTACTATTTCACCCTTGTCTCTCTCCAATAATTGCATTCTAATTAATATTGATTATTTTCAGTACACTTAATATTAAGGTAAAATGGTATAAAAATAATTATTTCTTTTTGATTTTGTAAAATGACAAGTATTTTGGGACAAATATTTTCAATAACCTCGACAACTAAACTAATATGGGATGGGGAGGAGTAAGTATTATGACAACATTGACGGCAAAAGCACAGGTCAAACTGTTGGCCTAAAGAATCTTAGAATCACAAACATTCTATATTTTTTAACATATTAAAAATGATGATAAAAAGAGGTAGTGAAGCTCAGCTCCCGCTATGCGCGGGGTCAGTGAAGGCCGACCACAACATTAAAAATGCTGATAAATAAACCAATATTGATATATCATGTTTACCAAGATTGTCCATTTGTTGCTTTTTGCTGGAACCAGGAGGTCTCCCTCTACCCTTCTTCAATGAACTTGGCGAAGCGGGTCCCACAGAAAGTGGTTGAGCAGCTGCAGAATTAACCGGATCTTGCGGTGATAAACTGCCGCAGGGAGGACCTCCGGGGCCGGAGCCGGCGACTGGCGGGGAAGCAGCTGGATTCAAACCTAGTGCCATTGACCCGTCCGGACCGTACTTCCTAGGCCTTCCTCTCCTCCGTTTCATCGGCTCCGACGAATTATTGTTCAAGTTTTGCGACGTAACAGCACCCGCGCCGGAGCCAGCACCAGCAGGACCTTCAGCCGTATACGGCGGCCGTGAACTTGAAATTGGTGCGTACACAGCCGTACTGTCGCCGGTGTAACCTAAATGCATATTCTGACCCACCGGTGACGTAGCCGGAACACTCGCCGGAGAATTTTGAACTCCGGCAACACTGAAGTGATCTCTACTAGTCATTACTCCACCTGTCTCAGTTACCGACATTTTTCATCGATTTTTTTCCCAATTTAACAATTATCTGAGAAAATGATCACAAAAATAAGTTATTTTTCAGATACTCAGTAGCTTCAATGGATTCAAAAATCAACAAAATAAAAAATTTCCCCAAAATTGTAACTAAAAAACAATAAATTACAGCTTCCAACCTAAAACCCTAACAAAGATCGTTAGTTTAAACCTAACCCTAGAAATTCAACTGAAAAACAACACTAGAAAATTCGCGAAATTGATCAGCTTAGCTTAAACTCTGCAAATGTTGTAGAATTTTTTTCAATTTTTTTTAACAGATCAAGCAAAAAACTGGAAATTTTTTGAATTAAAGGTCGAAAAATAGCCTACTATTTTTTTTTCAGAAAATAAGAATTTATATAAAAAAAAAAAAAAAAGATGAAATAAGAAGAATCTGAATTTTCTTACCGAGAAAATATGAAATTGTGAAGATGGAAGAGAAAAGAAAATATTTTAGGGTTTATAGAAGGGAAAAAGAAATAGTAGAAATTACTACCTGGAATTAGAAATAATTTCTGTTTTTTTTTATTTCGTATATGTTACGTTTTGTTGATAAGAAATTTTTATTTAAAAATAAAATGTAACAGGTGAAAAAAGGAAAAAGGCAGATGAGAAAAGGTAAGACTAGTACCTGGCATAGTTGGCGTTGCTTCAAATACTGATGGGAGCAATTTACTCTTTTCTAAGTATGACCTTGGAGTTGATATCAATTGTTCTATTCTCAAATTCTGATAATTTAGACACATACCGCAATTTATTGATAGTAGTGCAAAGGGATTAAAATTATTATCTCTAAAAATAGTATGGCGTAAGCCTGGAGTTGGATATAAAAAAAGGTAAGGCTAAAATTGATGTCGTACAATATATTTATAGATTGCATTTAATTCCAATACCTTCCCTTTTTTTCAAATTCACCAATATATATTCTTGCTTTCCATATTTTTTAATCTTGGTTAGGTGTAAAAATATATACTATATATGAAATGTTTACATTAAATATAATACACAACAACATACTGACAAGTGGGGTCTGGAAGGTAGGGTACAAAAACTTTACTTCTACTTGACAGAGAAGCTTTTTATTTAGTGCTTACATTAAAAAAAAAAAAAAAAAAAATCTAAGTTCCATACGTATTACATATATCATAATATTACATTCCTTAATTTAGTGTAAATATTGAATGTGATAAGTTTTAGCGAGTTAATCATATTAATAGCCTTTTTCATTCATATTTATTAATAATTTCATAGCTCTTTTTTCGGATTTAGCAATGCTTATCTCCTTAGTAATTTATGATATTACACGCATCTACTTATTTTATTTTTTGCGTAACAATTCTTCTTACATATTTATTATTAATATATATAAATTGTGATTTGACACAACTGACTGCAACATTTAAAATAAGATTATTACGGTAGATTGATAATTAATGCAAAATAAATACCAGTATGATGTATTCTCTAAACATTAAGACCTAATATAACATAATTGATTCAGAGGGTGAAGAACTTATATTTGCCAATCGCAATTAATTTGGACCGACCCGAGACGTAGTTTATTGATAGTGTTAATAAAGGGTTTTTTAAAATTGCACAAATAGTATTTACTTTTTTGGAGTGAAATACTTTACAATTAAAAAATAGCTGTAAAACAATTATAGCTAAGTTGTGATTGATCTTTATCTACATTGACTTTTGATATATGTTCACCGATCAAGCGTAATTAGTTCAAATATCAAAAGCTAAATCATAAGTTCGATTCTTCTATCATATAAATAAATATTGTTCTTTTCATTACTGTCAACAATAAGGTGACAGGGTTCAAACATATGCCCCGTACCCAAAACATATACGTTGATCAGACCGCTACACCTCATCTCGGCTTTGAATATAGAACCATCTGATCTATGAACCTTGGCACATGTGTGTGAGTGCCGCTAATTGCTTAATCGTATTCCACTTTAATAACGGCTTTACTTGATTCAGTGTACTCCCAAAGGATCAAAAAAATTCACGCCCCACGTTGGGTTTACATATTATACTTTTCCTGTTAGTCTAGAATTCTAACATTGTTTCAGGACCTACAGGTCAAGTGTCAGTCTCATGTAGACAGTTCCTATTGCTATTTTACGAGACAATCCACATCGATGTAATGAAAGTGAATGACCCACGATAATGACATAACGTCCTGAATAATCGACTCGTTTGCCAAGCAAAGTCTCACAAAATCTTCCCTCTTTTCCTCATAGAAGGTAGGGTTCCCCTTAAGGGTGGCCAACGGGGCGAGTACGGGGTTGGGCGGGTACGGGGTTGGGCGGGTACGGTCCTGGAGGGATCCGCCGATGTCCCGTCCGTTCCGGTCCCGTCGGAAAAGGGGACCGGTATTATCGGATCAGGACGGGGTCGGATTTTTCCAATTTTTTTTTTGCACTTAATTTAAAGAAATAACATATATATAAACACTTCAATAATTGAATAAGATAGTGTAATAAAAATATTCCAAGGTTGTTTTTGTGCCTCTTATATTATTTAATAGAAATATGATTTTTTTGTAATACAATTGTCAAAATTGTAACTTTGTGATGTTGAAAGTTGCAAATAACATAGTAAAATTGCAATTAAAAAAATTACATATTTAAAAACACATTTTCTAGTTTTTTTATAATTTCTTGTGGTTCTTCGTTTGGAATTGGTATTTGTTGGTCAAATTGCTCGGCGTCGCTTCCACCTCCGTCGGAAAAGATTTCGTTGTAGTTTTCGTCTTCTTCTTCTTTGATCTCCGATTAACCGCACATTCTCCGCTCCGCTCGTATCCAATCTCTGAATAATACTGCAATCTACAAGTTGTCTCCCGCTAATGAGTGTTTGTGCTCTCCTATTTGAAATCTGCCGGCAGAAAAAACGCTTTCAGACGTTGTTGATGACGCTTGAATGTTCAACACATCTCGGGCCATCTTTGACAGTGTCGGAAATGTCTTCTCATTCTCCTTCCAATATTTCAACAAGTCTTCACGTCCTTGTTCATTTAGAACTGCTTGGTACGGTACAACACCCTGCAAATAAAAATATCAAACTCGCTAACTTGGTTAATAGTGTTACCACTATACATTCTATGTCTAAGTCTTTCAATACTAGCCACAGATACGGCATGTCTTTTTTGAGGTTGTGTTGAAGAAGAAGAAGAAGATGGTATGAAAGCCGGTTGGTTGCTAGTACTTTCTTGTTGGTAATGCTATATACTTTTTTGCATTCATCTTGTAAGCTAGACAACACTTCTTCTTTAATTTGTTCAATAGGTGGTGGGTCGTTTGGATTTTTTGGAGTTGGAGGTAAAAATACTGCTATACAATCATAAATAGTTTCAATTAGTGCTTTACAATCGTCTATTTTAATAGTCGGATTTAATACAACACCAATAATATAAATAGTGGAATAGAAAAAAAATATTTTTTAAATTTGATAAACATTTATAATAGGTGTCTTGTAAGCTAGTTTTTTCATATATTCACTAAGTAATAAAAATATTAAAGCTATATAAAACAACATAGTTGAAATAGTAGGATAATATATACCGAAAAATTCTTTTGTTGCTTGAAAAAATTTCTCTAGAAATACAATAAGTTCTCAAAAAATTTCCCAATCGTTATCTACGACCATACCAGTTGGATTTCGATTATGGGCGTTAAAAAATAAAGGAATATATCTTCTATAATCATAAGCAAGAAGTAGTTGTTCGTATAAAGAATTTCACCTAGTCGCTACTTTTTCGGGAATTTTTCTATAAGCTAGTCCTCAATCATGACAAGTTTTTTTATATTCTTTTTTTCGTTGTATTCTATTACCTCTAAAAATAAAGTTTATAGCAAATTGTATTTTATTAAGATGTCTTCAAAAAGTGATAGACCATCATTTACAACTAACTTATAAATATGGCACGCACATTTTATATGAAAATGATTTGGAAAAGATGGAGTTAAGGATCTTTTAAAATTCTAATAACATAATTAATAGAAGAAGCATTATCTAATGTAATAGTCATAATTTTATCAGTTATGTCATAATAATCGCAAACTGAATAAATATTTTCTGCAATAAAAGTACCAGTTTGCCTATCATCTATATATCTATACGCTAAAATACGTTTTTGCATAGACCATTTATAATCTATCCAATGACATGTTATCATTAAATAATCATGGTCGTTAGTACTACGGCCTATATCAAACGTGATAGATATTTTACCAGAAACATGATATAAGGAATAATGTAAATACTATTGATATTCATGTGCAAATTTAAATACATCTCTCATAACAGTTGATTTAGGAAAATCGTTAAAAGCAGGATTATACATATCTCTACTGGAATAGATAAAACCAGGAGATGAAGGAAATGAAAAAGGCAAACCCTCCACCGCAACTAATTTTGTTATTGCTTCCTTATCTCTATGTTTATCGTATTTAGGGCCTACAATTCCCCCCGTCATAGGGTTAATTTGACCTTGTACTTGGTCCGGGAATAGTATGTGAACCTTGTCCCAACTGAAAGGGCATTGGCGCACCCGATTTTTCAGCCAAGTATTGGTCCCACCTAGCTTTGTGAAAGTTTTGTACGTGTCTCAGTAAACTCCAGTCCCACCCTGACCTTTTCTCATTTTAGATTTATAAACATTTTTACAAATTTGATATCTAACTACTTGATTCTCTTCGTCCCTATAAAAAAAAATTCATGCATCTGATTTTAATTTTTGTTTTATTGGGCCTCGTCTCATAGGGGGAATAGGAGGCGTTCTAGTTGGAGGTGCACTAGTGGTGTGTCATCTAGATTATCTTCTACATTAAAGTCTGGTTGAGTTGCATAAAATATCTCGTCGTCTAAATCTAATGGTATTTCAGGAAAAAATTCAGTTTCATGATCTATATGTGTGTAATCAACCAAATCATCATGTCTAGGAATATGATGACTAGAAGAAGTACCCATGCCCTTGTACTAGAAGAAGCACCCTTACCCTTAAAACATACTTCTTAATCCTTCCATTTTAATTATGCTAATAAATAGTTAAAGATAATAAAATTAAGTGTGCTAATTAAAATAAAGTAACAATAACAATTTAAAGAAGGAACGAATGTACCAAACGCCGATGTAACGTCGACGTGTAATCGAGGTTGAAAATTAAAACTTTGCTCGATGGATGATCCTCAAGCTAGTTGCCAACTTCACTTCCAATTTTTTAACTTTGATACAATTATACAAATGAACAAATAAAATATAATATTTAGTAGGCAATGTAGACTTGTAGAGAGGTAGATTGAGAGATTAGAGAGACTGTAGGAAGATTTGAGAGAAAGATGAAGAGAAAATGAAGTATTTATAGTTGGAAAATTGGGTTAAAGTGTAAATATATTAACTTAGGGGTTAAAAATAAATATTAAGGGGTAGGGGATTGGGGGAGGCCAAAAATGATCGTTGCACAACGGCCATTTTTACAAAGGGGAGGGATCGGGCTGGACCAGGGCGGGCGTAGCGGGACGAGCTCGGGCGGGACGAGCCTAGGTCCCGTCCCGATTCGAGTCCCGTTACCGATTTTTTTTTATTATAGCGGGGTAGGGGCGGGACCGGAGCGGGGTCAGGGTGGGGTCGAGTCAGGACTGGGGACTCCCCTACAAATGATTTGAGTTGAAATTGACTATTTCCCTTATACAATGTGAATTATCTATGGAGTATTGAGCATGGGATCAAGGTGAGAATTTGAAAGTGAATCATTGAGTGATGGATATTTACGCTAAATCATATTCATTTATTATGATTTAATGATGAAAGAATATACATTAATCAGCCACATGGAACACATAATAAGCATCTTTTTTATTGGGAGGGTTAATAAATGGTAGAGGGAATCTTAGTAGCTCAGTTGGTTGGCTTGAACTCTCATCTTATTGGCGAAGGTTTAATTCCCCACCTTCTAAGCGCCTCCCCCATTTCCCTTCCCCTACCCCGTGTAATAAAAACAATTTATAAAAAAAATGGTAGAAAATACTTTCTTTGACAAACTCTTCCTATTTTTCACTGATAAATCTTTTAAATAAGTTTTTCAAAAGAAAAAAATTGAAAAAAACTTAATATTGAAAAGGCATAAAAAAACTGCCAGAGTGGAATTTCCAACTGTCTCTCTAAGGAATAGCAGAAAAACTGGTTGGTTGAGAATTGGATTTGGCGCACATCAAAAATATCTGCTCCTTCCAAAAAAAATGGCCACTCTTTCATGTTCATCTTCTTCTTTGAATTACCAGCATCAAGCCTTTCTTCGCTTGCCACGTGTCCCCACGAACACTGGCAGTCTTCTTAAAGGTTCATATTTTCTCTTTCTTTATCTTATTTGAAAGTTGCATTACATTAACTCCAACTACCTTTTTTTTCTTTGTTTCACTTGTTCGGGCCACAAGAAAAATGGAAACGCATTTATCTTCTGCTGCAAGAACAATGTGCCTGATTCAGGAACAAGGTAATAGTTCATTTTCTCTCTTATCCTTTGGGGTCATTTGAACTTTACATGTTGTAACGATAAAGTCACTCAACTTTAGCCACTATAGCAATGGAAGCTATTCTAACAAATGGAGTTAAATGCGTTGGTAGAGGAATCTTTACATCGAAACTTCAGAAAGAAAAAGAATGAAGTGAAGGATAAACATATATACATACGTATTGAATGCTATATCAAATGATTAATGACGACCCGAATCCGTATTTTTTCTATAAAAAATAGAAGAATTGGTGTGAATTGATTCTACATTGAAGAAAGAATCAAATATTCATTGATCAAATCATTCACTCCATAATCTGATAGATCTTTTTTCTAAGTTACTAAATTTTATCCAATACGACACTAAAGTTAACTTCTTTTTTTATAACTATCCTTTCCGGACCCGCTTGCATGCAACTCGACTACTTTCACGGATACCTGCCACTACTTTACCCATTGTAACAATAAAGTTACTACACTTTACCCAATATAGCAATTAATCCAACTTTTATGTATAAAGGTGATGTTCGGAACAACTTGCATGTACCTCGACTACTTTTACGGGTACCTACTACACCCACCAGGTTCGGGTAACTCAGTCTACCAAGACTTGCCCCTAGTGTTTTTGCCATTAAAGTCAACTTGTTGGATACATTTTGTTGTCATAGAGGATAATGTTTAATTATTTGTTGTTACAAGAGAATAACATCAGTAGCATTAATGTGACAAGAATAGTTTTAGTGGGTAAAATGTGACTTGTTGCTATAGTGGATTATGTTGAGTTACTTCAATCGACAATATACATTTGTGTTTTTGATGTTATAGTAGGTAAAATTCAGTTACTTTAACGTATCAGAATACTTTTGTGAGTTTATTGTTGTAATCAGTAAAGTTTGGTGATTGTACATGAAACTAACCTTATCTTTTTTCTTTTATGTGTTTTATTTTAGTCAGTTACCATGAAGTGTTGCCAATTTTCAATCTGATAGATCAATGATCAAAGCACATTTATTAATTTCTTCATTTGGTTATATTTGATTCTGAATTTAAATATTTGGATAGTGTGCAAGTTAAAGGAGATTCTTTAACCAAGAGAAGAGAGCTCCTGTTACAGGCAGGCTCTGTTGCATTTTCTCTGTCCGCCTTTACTTCGATTGCATTGGCAGAGAATGGTACGCTTTGACTAATTTTACTGCTTTGACATGCCCATTGTCCTTCATAATGTCTGCTTGCGAAAAGGGTGATGTTTATTTCAGATGTCCCGGAGGATTTTCAGGTCCATTCAGATGATGTTAACAAGTTTAAGATAATGATACCTCGTGGTATGGTTTTACATTCTAGTTTTTCTTCTTGAATTCAAGTATATATTTAGGGTGTGTTTGGTATGGAGGAAAACATTTTCTGGAAAACGTTTTCCAATTTTTCTCATGTTTGGTTGGTCAAAATATTTTGGAAAACATTTTATCTAGTAAAACAGGTTACTTACAAATTAGGAAAAATGACTTCCCTCATAGGAGTAGTAAAACAAGTTCCATAAGTGGCATTCCGAGTTCATTGACCAGCATAGAAAATAAGTTCATTTTCCTCCATACCAAGCACACCCTTAGTTGCTCTTCATCAATATAGCCATGTGCAGAAGACGGATAGTTAAGATTTCAGCATTTTCTAGTGATATGAAACCTGTTAATTCCGTAATAACTTAGAGAATTGGTACCAGTTTAAAAAAAAACTTAGAAAAATTGGTATGTAAAATGTGGGAACAAAATTAAGATCTCTTTGGCCTTGATATTGAGATGTAAAACTTTAAATTTCATAGTTCTTGAAGAAAAACATGATGGTAACAAGCTGAAGTGATAAGTTATGTCATCTTGTGTTTTGATGATTTGCCAAACTGTCGAGAAACCAGATAGGGACATGGTCTATGATCCGTTCCTTCTGCTATCGTACTGTCAACAGTTACAGTTGTAAAGCTGTACTATTCACTAACAGAAGTACAATAGCATTGTTGCAGTTCGCTGATAGTCAAACCAAGGGATGAATTGTCCCTGTCTCCTCACATATGCTCCCCAATATATATACAACATGTTACAAGGTTTAATGCAACACTTGAAAATCTAAAATCACTTTGAAAGTGCAGCCGCCACAAGTCTCCAAGTGCTCTCAAGAACAAAGTTGTTTGCAAACTGAAGGACCAGATCCCGACACTGAAGATGTCTAAGTCCTTTAGTTTGTTTTGAGTCTTTGTCATTTTGTTCTTTATTGTAATCCTACACTACTTTTAAGAAGTGTCATAGTAGGACATATTTCAACCTTTGTTGGTTTGTGTTCTTGGCTAGAGTTAGTCAAGGTTTGTAGCTTTGCAATAGAGTTATTGTAAAGGGCTTACAATAGAGGTATTGTAAGGGGTGAGGGATTAATAGTTTAATTCCTAGGTTGCAATAGGTTGTAATCTGAAGTTGCTCAGTTAGTGAAGTTGGAAATCCTACTTTGTAGGTCCTGGTTTTTAATCTCTTGAGCAAGGAGTTTTCCACATAAATATTGTGTGTTATTTATTTTCTGTTTTGCTTAAGGGAACTGGTTCTCTATACTGTTCGGTGGGCTCTTAGTTTCTATCACGAAGAATCACTTGCAGATTGGCAAATAGGTGCTGGAGAAGGTGATGGAGTAAGGTCGCTCATAGCTTTCTATCCTCAAGAAGCTTCTAACTCAAATGGTATATATTAGTTGGACATTGTGATGGATCGGTTATTTGAGCCTAATTATTATTGTATATAAACTTGATCATCTTGTTGCTTCAGTCAGCATTGTAATCACAAGCCTTGGTGCTGATTTCACCAGATTGGAATCTTTCGGGAAAGTTGATGCTTTCGCCGAGAATCTGGTGGGGTTTAATCCGTCTTTACTTTGGAAAACTCTAATTTCCTTAATTATTTTTGCTTCAGTTGGCGTTCTTATTTCAGTCCTCGATGATTTTTAACAGGTTAGTGGATTAGACAGAAGCTGGCAAAGGCCGGCAGGAGTGAAAGCAAAACTTATCGATAGCAAAGCTTCTAAAGGTATATGACACAATCTAAAACACTCACTAAAACTTGACTGGATCCAATGGTTTTTTAGGGGTGCTTCAGATTGAGGAATCACATTTGATTTGAGTAAAAGTGCTTTTGGTCAAAGTTAAAATTTGGAGCTTCTTAAACTATTTTTGAAGCTTAAACTTTAGGCTCTCAATCTATTGCCATTAACTTTTTGCTAAGAGCCCTATACAGTATGGACTTCAAACGCCACTATCTGTCATTCAGAGGTTTAATTCATTAATCAATCACAGTTTGTTTATAAATGAAATAGAATGCTTACGCAATCAGAAAGTGCTTACAATTTCCTGAAATCCATGCAGACTTAACGAAAGATAGGGTACAATCGAAGAAAAAAATCTATATATATCAATTAGTTGAGAATATGTTTTAGTCATGTTCGTATGTTTGTTTTAGGTCCTATATTTAAGTAGGAGTCTTTTAGCCATATCAGAGATTTTTATGCCAACAGAAAACATAGAGAAGTTCTAGTACTTTGTCTTTTATCTTTATTTTATATAACGTTGGCTGAATTTAAATGGAGAAACATGGTCAGTAAGGATTCATATAGACCCCAACTTGTTGATACAATAGTTGTTGCACTAACAAGCACAACCTTTTTCTATTACAACAACATACCCAGTGTAATCCCACAAGTGGAGTGTAGGGAAGTAGGATGTACGCGGACCTTATCCTACCTTTATGAGCTAGAGAGGTTGTTTCCAGTAGACCCTCGGCAACTTTTTTCTATTGTATAACTAAAATAGTAAAACTTCAATAGCGATAAACATCGAATGATGAGAGCTCGATTTCTTTTTGCAATGGATAAGAGAGCACATCTCCATGTCCATTCAGAATGTTTGATATAGCTTACTGTCAGAAACTAAGTAATTTTATCTGACTGAAGCAATTGTGACCTCCCATTTCCTTTGCTTGAAAGTTTGGCAGTTTATGCTTGTACATTATGTGAGGATGTTCGATCTTTTGAGGTAATTTCAGTTTAAGGCTGCTGATGATTGTCGCTCTAAATCAGGGTTGTATTACATCGAGTACACTCTCCAAAATCCCTGTGAAAGTCTCAGACATCTATTTTCCGTGCTTGGAATAGCAAACAATGGGGTTTACAATAGACTGTATACTCTCACTGGACAGGTCAGTTTACTGAAGCAAAAAGACAAGCACTAACATTACTTTGACTTTTTATTTATCCATTGTGAAAGGATAATAGTTTGCTCTTTACTAAGATCGTAAAATTGATCTTAAGATTTAATTTATCTTGCAGTTTGTAGACGAGGAGGCAGAGAAATACGGTGCAAAAGTACAGAAGGTAAAGAGCATTTTCTTCTTGTTTTGTGTGTGCTAGTTTTTGAGTGAAGATATGTATCACAAAAATGTCTCTTGTTCCCAATAACTAGGTCTTTAAGTTCATAAGTAATTTCGTCTGTAAAGCATGTACAAGTCTAAGTTTAATGATCATCAGGGGTGGATGTAGCTATATAGCTGTGGGTTCATTTGAACCCAATACTTCAACTCGGAAGATAAATTCATGTGTAAAAATCTAGTAAAATCTCAATAAATAGTAGGTCCCAACTCTTAATTTTAAATATACAATGGGTTCAATGATAAATATTTTTAAAGATTGAGAATCCGCCTCTGAAGATCATCTGAATATGACTGGATGATAAAGATGGAAACTTATGAAATGCAATACTGCTTTGAATTCCTTAACATCATGTCTTAGACACTATAACAGAGAGCTTTTCATTGAAGAGATTTAATGTTGAAGTAAGGTCAATCACATCTCATATTAACTTTGTATATGGATAATAAATAGTTACCTTGAAGGAGGCTTGGAGTAACTGTTAAAGTTGTTGTCATGTCACCAAGAGGTCATGGGTTCAAGCCGTGGAAACAACATCTTGCAGAAATGTGAGTAAAGACTAAGGCTGGCCAGTGGGCCGGGTCGGCTCGGTCCCGACCCGACTCGCCCCCCCTAAAAAGCGGTGTCGGGACTCGAAACCTGGACGGGACCTGGGGCCCGCCCCGCCTCGACCCCGACCCTCCCTTTGCAAAAATGTCCGTTGCAACAACAGCCATCCCCCCCCCCCCTATAAACCCCCTACCCCCTTAATATTTATTTTAATCCCTAAGTTACTATATTTACACTTTAACCCAATTTTCAAACTATAAATACCTCATTTTCTCTTCATTTTATCTCACAAATCTTCCTACAATCTCTCTAATCTCTCAATATATCTCTCTACAAGTCTATAATTACATTGCCTACTAAATATTTTATTTTATTTGCTCATTTGTATAATTGTATCAAAGTTCAAAAATTGGGACTCAAGTTGGCAACTAGCTTGAGAATCATCCATCGAGCAAAGTTTCAATTTGATTACAAGTCGACGTTACGTCGGCGTTTGATACATTCGTTCCTTCTTTAAATTATTATTGTTACTTTATTTTAATTATCGCACTTAATTTCATTATCTTTAATTATTTATTTGCGTAATTAAAATGAAAGGATTAAGATGTATGTTTAAGGGTAAGGATACTTCTTCTAGTCATCCTATTCCTAGACAAGATGATTTGTTTGATTACACTCATATAGATGAAACTGAATTTTTTAATGATATACAATTAGATGACGAGATATATTCTGCAACTGAACCAGACTTTAATTTAGAAGATAATCTAGATGACACACCCACTAATCTAGACGACACACCACTAGTGCACCTCAAACTGAAACTGAAACGCCTCATATTCCCCTAGTATGAGACGAGGCCCCACACAACGAAAATTAAAATCAGCTGCATTAGATTTTTTGATAGGGACCAAGAGAATCAAGTAATTAGATGCAAAATTTGTAAAAATGTTTATAAATTTAAAATGGAAAAAGGTCAGGGTGGGACGGGAGGTTTATTGAGACATGTACAAGGCTTTCACAAAGCTAGCTGAGATGAATACGAGGCTACAAAGTCGGGTGCGCCAATGTGATCTCAGTCGGGATAAGGTTCACATAGTGTCCCGGACGTAAAGACTTGCTTAAATACTGGAGGAAAAATGATAAGACATTTCCGACACTAGCAAAGATGGCCTGAGATGTGTTGAACGTTCAAGCGTCATCAACAACGTCTGAAAGCGCTTTTTTGCCGGAAGATTTCAAATAGGAGCGGAGCGGAGCGTAGAAGGTGCAGTCAATCGGAGATCAACGAAGAAAACGATGAAAACTACAACGAAATCTTGTACGACGGAACTGGAAGCGACGTCGACCAATTTGACCAACAAATTTCAATTCCAACCGAAGAACCACAAGACATTGTGAAGAAATTAGAAAAGGTGTTTATAAATATGTAATTTTTTTAATTGCAATTTTACTATGTGATTTGCAACTTTCAACACCACAAAGTTGCAATTTTGAAATTGTATTACAAAAAAATCATATTTCTATTAAATAATATAAGAGGAAAAAAAAAACATTCTTGGGATGTTTTTATTACACTATCTTGTTCAATTATTGAAGTGTTTATATATATTATTTTTTAAAATTAAGTGCCAAAAAAAACGGAAATCCTGCTACCGACCCAACCCCGCCCCGCCAAGACCGGTCCCCTTTTCCGACGGGATGAGGGATGGGACGGGACTTTGGCCAGTCCCGGCCCGCCGGTCCCACCGGAAGACCGGTCCCGACCTCCCCCAGTCCCATCTGGTCCCGTCCCGCCGGGACCTGCCCCGTTGGAAACCCCTAGGTAAGACTGCGTACAATAGATCCTTATGGTCTGGCCCTTCCCCGGACCCCGCTCATAGCGGGAGCTTAGTGCACTGGGCTGCCTTTTTTTTAATAAATAGTTATCTTCACCGGAAATTTTGTCTAATTTGCCAAAAATTGGGTAGCTTGATTGATATATCTTCACAGTTAACTGATACCTGTCATCTCCTCTCTAAGCCTGTTTATATGGTGATAGGAAAATGTACTATCCGTACCTTTTCACAAACCACAAGGAACTTTTAAGAATGTTTCTCTAACCAAAGGAAAAACTTTGCTCTTTTTGTGAATAAGTTTTGCATCTATAATTGTGTCACAATGTCCATTTTTATACATGAAATCTTTATCACTTGTTTTTTGTTTATTTGAGGAGGATGCGTTAATGATTAAGAAAAGTCATCTAATCTATTGTTATATTCGAGTGATCCAAAAGTATTGGACTTCCACATGTTTGGAATCAATGTTTGAAGTTTCTTGTACTGGGCAGGCTATTTCTTCTTTCAGATTAATATGATGACACAACAGTGTGAGATATCACAAATTTTGGCTTCAGCTTCTGGTTTGCTAGTTGGTAATGGCAAACATCGTCGGTGATATCAGCAGAGTGGTTCCTGCAAACCCCACACAGAAACATAATTTAAGGTCTGGGTAAGGTATATTATGCTGACTCGGGGGAAAATGGAGCTATTATGCTGACTCTAGGCATGAACCAACCACTTGATCCGTGTTTTTTGTATAAAGACTACTTGGCCAATATTAGAGTTAGTATTTGCATATATTCATATACCAAAACTGTATGGGTTATTTTCGATAGATATGACTTTGGTGCAGATGTGATATGCCCAAATGCTGAAACTGCACACAGATTTATTGGGTGTAACTTGGCCAGTGTGAGAACCTCCAAGAATTTGGTGCTCAAGTGGATGTTGTTTAAGTTTTGATTATATATTTGTACTTTCATCAGGACCTGAATCAGTTATTTGAGTTTTATAGTCATCAATGATGAATAAACTGATAGATTGTAAACCCAATGCACTAAGTCCATCTTCTCTTGCCTCCTTTTCTGTATGGAGAACTTCGTAGCATGTGTACTTGTATATTGATCTTTTTCTCCATTCTCGAAGTCTCTTTCCACTATCTCTTCCGTCTACAAACAAGCTGATCGAAGGAAACATAAACATTAATTTGTTTTGCACCTATTTACTTTCTAGGTAATCATCATTAGGTTTACAGTCTCTTCAGCATTTCAACCAAATCGTGTGATTTCAATATGTGAGTTGTGTATAAGATCTACCTTCAGGCTTCAGCTTCAGATAGCTTTTGCAATAAAACTAGTGCTTCGGCTACATCATGTACGTCTACTTTCAACATCTCGCAAGGTGAGCTGTTTGATCTTGATCAAAGCAACAGATGAGGAGTGTTGAGAAGAAACTGTAAGGTAAGGATACATAAGATTCCCCCAACAAATCGCGCTATCAAAACCACATGAAAGGAGCTTGTAGGAAGAAAAATTCCATGCTAGCTAGTTACTTCCTAACAAAATCTTCAACCAATGAATTGGGGTTACTGATAATTAATAAACAACTTCCACCACCTTCAGCTTCAGGTCTCTTGCACACCAAGAGCCTGTTTGGCTGAAATTCCATAAATCTGCATATTTCGGTTATTGTGTTATGTCAAATGGTATTTCTGAAGTACTTGCGGAACGTAGTAGTTTGTGTCTGGCCCAAAATTTTGAGAAGTGCTCTTCATTCCAAGAGATTATCTTACAAGCTGTTAGAATTGCCAAATGCTAAAGAGAGATAAATTAAAGTATTAGAAGGCAACACTAGTGTCACGACAAAATGCAACTCCTAGCTATTTTCATCACAAATACATTAGTCCTAGAAAGCAACCTACCTAAGTTACTACTGGGGCGGCTGAAGCCGAAAATGCCTCCTTTGCTGTCTGGGTCCTAGCTTCAAAGTTTTTGACCCACAGCGTCATCAACTAATTTGTTCAAAACAATGATACAAAATTCCAACTACTACGGCCTAGCATCCACAACGTTGGTCAACTACCAATACTCCTGCTTTGTCAACTCAGATATTTTTTGTGCAAAGGGCACACGAACAAATAGACGTCCATGAAGGCTTACACCAGCGGAAGTCTGAAGCGGATCGATTCTAGCAGGTAAGCTGACGACCTGGAAAAAAAATGACAGGTCAACTAACAAGTGGAGAACCTTTTGTTGCCGTAGACTTCTTGGAGTGTTGTGATCAACACATAGAAACTTAACAACAATGACAATGTTTTCAGATCAATAGAAGAAGCTACAGGTTCTATTTTCTATAATATTTTGATGTCAAAATCTGGACTTTTTTCCATCCAGACATGTCTGACATTGACTTGCAAAAAAAGTGGCGAAGTAGTTCCTTTGGAATTATTCCAATGTTATCACGACCACTAATATTGATCCGTACAAATTAGAATACAATTAACCAAAATATAAGAGAAAACACAGGTATAGCAACTAATGTGGTATCTCAGATTAGAAAATACCACAAACAATTTTCACCCATGAAAATCTAAGAGAACAGGAAAAGTCAGTTTTGAATTTTTGAAATTCCATTTTTGTTAATTTGAAATCCCAGAAGATAGGAATACCTTTTCTACCAGGTAAAGAGCAGATGACAAACGTGAAAAACAAAAAGAGCACATGAAAAACTCTCAATTTTTAGACCAAAGAAAAGGAATGGCTAAAAAAAAATTCTCCAGCCCCAAAATGGCAGGGGAAAAGCTTGTGTGTCCTCAAAGCACTATGCTTGACAGTTTCTCTTACCAGAGAAAATTATCAGTCCAGAAAAGAGCAAAAATATGACTAGTAAAGCAAGAGTGCATGAATTCCTCTATCAAAGTCAAAATCAGTAAAATATCAAGGTGTACCTTCTTGAAGGCAGTAATACCCCAAGGATTGTCAAGCTGCTCCGGCTGGCCGGTAATGACCAGGCGACCAGCTGGATCAGATTGAACCAGTACCTATTCACCACGAAATAAGGGCATCAGAGCTTTGTAATGGTGCAAAATGGATGAAAACAAAGGGCCAAAAAAAACTAAGTTTAAAACAATTATCCAGCCAATCTTTTGAAAACTGTGGGGTCTTATGGTGCTATTTTTTTAATTACCTGTGCTAACATTTTTACAATAAAACTGAACTATGACTCACTAAAATACAAGTTTGTAAAAGCTTTAAGCCACCATCAAAATTTATGACAGCGCAAAAATAAAAAAAACACCAGATTGATTGGAGATAGATATCTAAGAAGTTGATCCTTGACCTCTTAGTATTGTCAAGAAAGAAAAAGAAAAAGAATTTATGTGGTAGCTTTAGCTGGAGTAACAATTATGTGTCTAACACTTTCTCATAAAGGAGGCACAATGCACTTATATATAGAAAATGAGTTGGAATAAAAAAATCGTATCAAGAAGTTTTCTCTTTGCAAAGGTGGGGCCTGGGATCCCGGGTTAACTTGCGCGCACCAGGATTTTTCACGACAGAGCAGAGGAACAGTTCAGTTTGTCACGCAGATAAACTCAGTTTTGGAGAAAGATGGCAAAAGATTGATTAGAAAATAGGTGTCTTTTCGAAGAATCATATTATGATGCAGATTCTCTATTTTATAGTATACTGCTTATATTATATAGGGAGATTTTTTTTCATTATTAATAAAATTATTTACTTTATGATATAAAAAAAACTTTTAGTTTGGGGAGCATCAACTATCCCACTAAATGACATGTTTCAGCTGAATGAGTATCTGCAGTGCAGACATTTGAAGGCCAAAGGCAACCATCTTGTTCAGACCACCTATTAGAAGGTTTATTTATACTTACTGATTCCAAGTGACAAGGCATACACATCAACAAGTCCATGTCCCTTATACTTTTGAAAACTATCAGGTAGAGTGCCCTTGCATACAATATATCATGAGAGCACACACATGAAAACAAATTGAATGTGCTTGATGGAAACAAGTAGCAGGATTAGTATATACCTCCTCTCGCAAAAGCCCAGGCACCAGTGCATAGACCTCAAAACAATCTTTCTGTTTGCATAAAATCATTACAAATCACATGGAGGAAGTGGAATGTGCATAATCTAGAGGTTCTTTTATTCTGAAGGAACTTACTGTTTCACGAACATTGATTTTCACCCAATCAGCAGGGGGTCCAACATCAACTACTGTTGTAAACAACCTGGCAGATGGAAAGCAATTTAACTTTACATCAGAACCAGAGGAACCAAAAACAGAGAAGGAGAGCAATACTACTGAAGTTTCTAGCAGTCTCTTTTGGGTGATAAAAACTGCTGGTGTAAATATATCGATTCAAATAATTGTAACTCCTTTAGCTACATCAGGCCCAACAACAACAATGACGCCTCAATTCCAAACAAGTTGGAGCCTGGTGTATGAAACCATTTAAGGCTGTCTAAGTCCAAAATCCAACATTATAAAATTTTAGTTTCTCTAGCACTAGAAGTTCTCTATATTTTATATTTTCTATTAACATATAAGTCTAACAAGACTAACAGACTCCTAGATAACATCAGATCTGAAGTAAACATACTAATACGCGTTAAACTTAATCCCAACTAATTAGTATCGCCTTTCATTGTGCCCTATAGTGAGTTGAAACTGAATGCAACTTAAAAGACCCACCTATCAAAAGAACATACTAAGATTAAACAAACAAATGCAATTTTATGATGGAGTGCAGAAGTTATGAAGTACCACTACTAGCATTTGTAATGAAACATACTAGATTTCAACAAGATAACTTAAGATTGATTTAAGATTATAACATTAGAATAAAGTACAACTTAACTGCTTAGATGTTTCAATTCGTGTCGCTTTCACCGGGTGTTGCACTTCATTTTGTCTCTTGTGTTTAAGAGAACCTGAATACAACAAGAAGGTCTGTTGCGGTCACCATTCCTTATAAATAGAATATTAGTTAAAGCAAAACTAAAGTTTTCGGATGATGAACTTGATACAGTTAGTGTCAACTAACAACCAGTAAAGGCCAACAGCTTGCAGAGTGCCAGACTTCATATTGGGAAATGTTGAGGAGAAAAGAGCTCAATGATAGAGATATGTGAAGAAGTGAAGTCGGCAAAGAATTGACGAAGAACCTTACCAATGTTTTTGAGGTTCTTCTCACGCTTTGGCATATTGTTGCCATTCTTGTCCTATAAAAGATGGAAAAACACCAAAACTACTAATACAGGTCAATACACATGATCAAACTTTAAAAAACCAATGCCCAAAGACCTCTACAAAGTTTCAGCAGCAGACCTTTACAATTAGCTCACCATAACCAAGAAGTCGTTGTTCATGCCATCCTTGCATAGCATGAGCAGCAGAATCTCTTCGTGCCCTTCCTGATGCGGCAGCTTGGTAACCACTTCTCTGCAGAATTACTTTAAATAGGTCACTTCGTAGATATATACATAAAAAAAGGCTACATTAGTTGATTAGATGAAGTAAAGACCATCTCCATAACCTATTGTTTATCAAAATGGGAACCAAATGCCCAACTTGAGCAAATAATCAATCTCAATACATAAAGGCTCATCAAAAGCTTCTTCTAGATAAAACGAAACACACTTAAGGTGTTTGTTTCATTCTATTTTTTATTGTATATTTAAATATGATGGTCCAATCTGATAATCCTTCTGACACCTTATTAGGGGCTCAGACTGGGACTAGGTTTTTGACAGCAACTGCTTGTTGCTATCAGCGGGAGCACTACACTGCAAAGGCAGCCATGAGGTGTGCTACAGCACTCACCAACTCGCCTCTACAAGCAACATCCTTCAGGAGAGACACACCAGTATTATTATGCTAATACAGCATATCAATATCATTTCTGGTCCAACCCCACTTCCGTCTAAGACTTAACATACGAGTTACCCATCACCCTATGGCAAGCTTGTGCTTCCAAGCTCGGGGGTTTTGTTCATTCATGTAGTTGACTGTTTTGCATATGGTTGGGACTATCTTGATAGATGACTCTTGTTGAACCATGAGTTCACTTTTTGTTATTAGCTACACGTCTTTTTTTAAGAGGAAGGTAATTTTCTTATAAAGCTAGCACTAAGGAAGTGTTGTAGTAATTACAAGTGAGAAGAAAGAAGAAAAATCACTTTTCCAGTCTTACTGGGATTCAGAGATACTAAGAATTGATTATGCTTCATTCACTAATTCATCTTTTCACCAAAAAGGAAAACAAAAGTATGCAGTTTGAATTGAGTTGGCTATGTCTTCAAAACAACTGTGTTCCTTTCCTTCCAAACCGTCCACCATATGCATGCTGGAATTAGTTTTATTTTAAAAAGTTTCCCTTATCCAAAGTAAGGCCAGATTGATTTCCCTTTAATTCATCAATTTATTCTTGCAGGTTCCAACTTAAAAACTGTAGGAAGAAGAAGATGTAGAAACTTTACTTGCACAAACTAAAGAAGGATCTCCATGATCAACTTTGAGAACTTGAGCAAAGTCAGAATACGTGGTGAGTTTAACTACCTAGGTTAGTAGGCTTCCCCGAATATCAATTAGAAGGTGGATATAACACAGCAGATGTGGAGATACACCACATACCAACAATGTAAACACAAGTTTACCTCATTGTCAACCACCGATGAATCAGGAGGAGGAATAGGAAGTTGAAGCTCGCCGTTTTGTGTCTTATGCCTTTCATATTCTAAAAGTGCCTAACATGCAGAGGAATCATGACATAATAGAAGTTTAGAAACAAAAAGTAAGAGAGATAAGCTTTTAGCACAAATTCTATTCCAAAAAAACCATAGATGTATCGAGATGCTGTTCTTTATTCAACTTAAACATCTATTTTGGCACTTCAAATTTTGCAAGCTAACTAGCTAAGGAGAACAGATATACATATCCTCTCCAATAAGATAAAATGAGCAAGAATGTGCAGCTTCCATCTCACAGTGATATCACCATATGCCAAACCAAAGATGTAATGAAACATAATTTAGAGAAGACAAAATGCAAAAACACAAACATGAAAAGAAGCAAACACAAACTATTAAATTGACTTAATAGGCCTCACAAGAAGGTGGCTGCAAGTAAATTTGTAAGTTGATACTTCGCCAAACCACCAACCAATTATTTTGAAAAGTAAACATTTTTTCAATGATTGGGGAAATTGAAAACCCCGTGTACAAGCCATATACTAAAAAGTAGAGAACATAGACAAAAACATGATCCTCTACGAAAGACATCCAGCCATCTATACAACCAGGAACCTCATAGGCACACCACAAAGATACTAGAGACGGCTAATCCTTAGATTTATTAAATCATTTTCTATCCCTTCAAACACTCCCCATTTATCTACTTCCATACAGCCCACATGAGAGCTACCGTTCGCAAACCACCTACCATTTCCAGAAACCCACATTATACAAATATGAAATCATTTTCTATCCCTTCAAACACTCCCCATTTCTCTACTTCCATTCAGCCCACATGAGAGCTAACGTTCGCAAACCACCTACCATTCCCAGAAATCCACATTATACAAATATTAGCAACGTGGTTGACAACAGTTGCAAAATATGCTACTCCCTCCGTCCCAATTTATGTGATATAGTTTGACTAGGCACGGAGTTTAAGAAATGAAGACTTTTGAAATATGTGGTCTAAAACAAGTCATAGATATTTGTGTGGCTATAAATCATTTCACTAAAGGTAAAAGGAGAAATTTTAAGTTAAATTATTTCTAAATATAGAAATGTATCATTCTTTTTTTGGACAGACTAAAAGGAATGTGAATCACATAAATTGGGATAGAAGGAGTAATAGATATGAAGGGAAGAGAACTTCAGGTTATTACCTTTTCATAGAAAATGCGGAATGTAAAAGACACGGTAGTGCAAGTCCTGCGAAAGAAGATTATCAGATCACCAACAAAAGCAGTTAGAGGAAGTCGTATAACAGTAAATAGAAGCTTTAGCGTTGGTATTGCCTTATTCAGTTGATTTTCATTCCAGAACTTCTTATCTTGTTATTTTTCCTTTAATAGGAAAAACAATTTCTATTTAGTCTTCAAGTTCCCTGCAAGTTTAACACCAAAAACCAATTGCCCACCAACTCAGATATGCCTATAAGATCCCTGGTCCTGTATATTTGACAAAGACCTATCACAAAGAAAGATGCAACTTCATTACCAGATCTAAAAATAGTGAGGCAGTGTATGTTTTCTTAGCATTTAGAATCTATTCTTTTTTTAATGGTACTTCTTGTTTTCTTCGTATTTTGAATCTTAGTGGTTTTAATAGTTATTAAGGATTTATAGAATTCATGAACAATTGCTCTTCTACCTCCTGATATACTGTTCTAGCAACCAAGCAGCTTATTCCTATCATATGTACCCAAAATATATTGTTCCATTTCACATCCACAAAATTTATATTGTTTGCAATAAAAAACCTTAAAATTTTTAGCACGTCATCCGTAAAACAATGACAGACATCTCCATTACATATACTGGGGAACTTGATGCTTGATGAGAAAGAGCTGTATTTTTCAGTGTATAGGAGAAATATTCAAATCAAGTTGCCAAAACACAGAAATAAACAGGACCAACTAAATTCTCACTTGGGGGATTAAATGACTCTCCCACTTGGATCCAGTTACCTATGGAGATAAAGTAGCTTAATAGTACACCATCAAATGCAAATGGGAATAACATAAAATTCATCTCACATCATAATGAGTAATTAATTAGTCCACAACAATTATGCACTGAAATGATCCAAGGAACTTGAGAGCAACAAAATAGGAAGGGAAGACTAAACAGAGAACAGAAGAAAAAGATTACACACCATGAACCAACACTAACCAAATAAAGTCCTCACGAAAAGTTAAAAAGTAAATTGGTGAAACAGAAGTGAAAAGGAAAAAATAATACTCCTAATGAAGATATGACTGGAAATACTATAACCGTTACAGTAAAAATGAGAAGTGATCAAATACAAGTGCAGAATAAAAGGCCTAAAAGCTTAATCAGTCGCCATCCCCAGATAAAAAAGGCACGATAATAAAACAAAGATACACTAACTTTAGGCAATTAAGTGGATGACCATAAAACTTAGGTGGTTTAAATTCAGTCGCCCTCTCCCGATAAAAGCTTTCAAGTTTTCTTATAAATGCAGCTTGATCCTCAGGGAATCCTTCATCATCAGCCATCTAGAATTTGAAGAGAAATGATTAATTTGAAAAAATAGAGCAATTTTCACCACATCTAAAGATCAATCAACCACCAGGGGTATATCCGAGTATGTACCTTTGCTTCTTTAGAAATATTCTTGGATGGTTTCCCCAGAAACTTTGGAGTAGCTGGTTCTGGTGTTTTTCCAATAGAAGTATCAATAACTTCGTTTTTCACTTTTGGAAACTCATCTGACCTAGCATCGCCATCAGTGATAACAGTTGCAGGATTTGTTTTAATTTGAGGTTCCTCCCGTTTATCAACCATCATACCATTCCCGTTCTGACTGACCTCATAGATCATTTTCTCACTCTGATGAACTTCCTTCACTTCTCCTTTATCAATTTTATATACTTTATCATCAGGCATTTGTACATTACCACTAGCATCAGTAGTAGATTCTTTGTTCTGCAGCACCGCATTTACTTCAAGTTCCACTTCTCCAGTTTCATTCTTGTTCTGATTTTGTGCTTCTGATCTACGAGTAATATTGTCATCTGCATTGCCTTTAGCATTGTTCGGGCCTTGTGAGTCAATTTGTGAACTGTTTTGTCATCACCGACTACATTGCCATGTTCCTCTGGCTGACACCTAGAGTTGAGCCGGTCCTCTGTCTCACTTCTGGCATTCTTCAGGTCCTCTCCCTTTGAATTACTCTGATCATCTGCCTTGTCATTAGCATTACATTGATTGTCCACTACACTAGAATTCTTTTGCTCTTTATCTCCATTTTCGCCATTTATACGGCTCTTAGCCCCACTCTTACTGTTTCTATTTGATTCTTCTGTCTTAACACCGTTTTCGTACTTGACCGGTGACTCGTTGGAGACTCCGCCATCACTATCAGGGGCCTTCATTTCAACATCCTCCATCTCTACATCACTCTTATCCATTCTGACAACTAATCACAAGAAACATATCATATGTATCAAATTTCAGCATTCTAATAGTCATCTTCTCAAGAAAGAGCACTCAGAGAATGAGGGTATGTTCAATTAAAATTGTAAGTGTTATGAGCACGTGGTAACTACTTCTTTACGATCAGTCACAAAAGTTCACATGTCCAGCTTTCTTTTCTCTGGCATGCGCCTTCGTTCCTCATTAATTCAAATCAAAGGAAGCGACATCATGCGCTCTTCTCTTCATATTTATATTTGTTATGTCTTAAACACATATTTATAATGGAGAATGCAAATCTTAGAGTCAGTATATTCTGTTCTTTACATCTAAACCTCTCTTTTTTTTTAAAAATAAATCGGGCCAGACCCATTAATTTAACATAATGAATTGTCTCGCTTCTGTTAACATATACAGTGAAAAGTTTTACGAAATCATAGCTTACTATCTCAATAGCCATCTACAGTGTTATATATCCATTAAGACATATGGATGACTAATGAAAAATGAAATGTTTATTTAAATGTAACTATGTAATTTTATAAAATAATATTTATAGCTAATGTATAAGAAAGAAAAAAAAAAGGGGGGGGGGGGGGGGGGGGATAGGCATGCAGAAATTCATCTAATCATGTATGGGAAAGAAAATCAATAACCTAGTTTTACAATTATTAAGAGCCAATTCTTGTTTTTGTTTTTACAACTTTTAAGACCTAAACTTTAGGCCTTTTAGTTTCTATAATTTTAAAGATCTAGCCAATTTTTTAGTTTTATTTTTACAAATTTTATAGGGTTTTACAATTAAAGAGACAAATTTCATAGTTTTTTAAACAAATTTTTAAGTCCTATATATTTTTACAATTATTAAGACCTAGCCCTTTTTTAGAGTTTTTTTTTGTTTACAAATTTTAAGACCGGATTATTATATATATATATATATATATATATTTTACACTTTTAAAGACTAATTTCAAAGCAACAAAAGAAATTTCTTCCTAAAAAGTGTTCGATTGGGTCAAGAGATGGATTTATTTGGGTCAAAACCCTACCCAACAGTCATTATTCAAAATCATCAGAATCACCTCTTTCGGTCTCTCTTCACTTTCAAACTATGGTATGTTTCTCTTCACTCTCAAATCTCACTTTTATTTTATATATGTGTGTATCTCCTAAAATAATGTGTTATTCAAATATCAACTTGATTTTATTTTTCATAAAAAAAAAGTGATAGTGTAGTGTCTTAACTACTACAGTACTATTTAAATTCACTATTCACTTATTAATCATAAAAAAATTATATATTTAAATTGAAAAGTGGCTCTCAATTCAATTTAGCAACTAATTGACAAACTTTTGTTATCCGGTATCATATTGTGTCACAATTTTTTAGCTTTTTAAGAGCTTGTTTGGATTTGCTTATTTTAGGTGTTTTTAAGTACTTTTATTTTGGTTTTTCTTTCTGCATTTAGATTTTTTTCAGCATGGATAATATGTTGTTATTGACTTAAATTTTAGGAACTGGTTGAGGATTATGGCATTACCATTTGTGACGATGTTTTTCGTGGTCGCGTCCATTGCGGCCCTCGGCTAATGACTCGAATGGGTGCGCAGAAAACTATATCTAAGTTAAACGTTCTTTTATATATCTTAAACTGTTTTACAATTCTTTTTCAGCCTTTAACTTGTCTTTGTTATAGGTGGTTGTGGTGCTTTCGGAGTGTTTATACGATGTTAGCGCGAAACATGCAATTGAAAAGCCTGTGGCAATTGACTTGTTAAAACAGGAGATTGTGGACTGCATTCTTCACTTGGATGAGCTTCACTTTACCTGGATATATAACTATATCCGAGACCATGGGGTCTACACTGAGGATGTATATGAGTATGAGGGTATGTTCAGTGGAAACTGTAGATGTTATGAGCACATGGTAAGTACTTCTTTATGCTCTTCTCTTCATGGTTATATTTGTTATGCCTTAAACACATATTTATACTGGAGAATTCAAATTTTAGAATCAGTATATTCTGTCTTTTATATCTGAGCCTGTTCTTTAAAAAAAAAAAAAAAAAAAAAAAAAAATTGGGTCAGACATATTAGGTTAACATAGTGAATTCTCTCGATTCTGTTTACATATACGGTGAAAAATTTTACAAAAACATAGCTTACTATCTCAATAGGTATCTACAGTGTTGATCTATATAACTCTGCTACAATTAGCTAGAAGAAGAAAGACTGAATTATATGTCTAGTTCTATTTGAGGCTCTCACATTGCTGACAAAGGCTATTTCTCTTGCTATACTTTCTGTACTCATACTTTTCTTCTCAAAAATATGTTGGTTCCTCTCAATCCAAATGGCATGCGTATCTCTGTGCCAATCATCTTAAACATTTGAGCCTTTTTGGATTTTCCCTTGACTTGCTAATTATCCATGCTTGGTTGTCACAACCCAAATCGTGAGTCATGGCGGCCTACTGTTTGAGGGTGGACATGCCCATTGTTATGCTTTTTCTGGTAGGCTAGAGGCCGAGGCTTCTGATGCAGTCATTACAGGTATTATTTTGATTTTCCATCGACCGACTTCAATCTTATTTGACCCGGGATCTACTTTCTCCTATGTGTTTACCTATTTTTCTATGGGTCTGGATATGTTGTGTGATTTACTTGATGTGTCTATTCATGTTTCTACTCATGTTGGTGATTCTGAGGTTGTGGATAGATTTTATACGTCTTGTGTAGTCACCTTCTTGGATATGATACCTTCTTGGATATGATACTTGGGTAGACTTGGTTATCCTTGACATTGTAGATTTTGATATTATCATGGGTATTGTTTAATGTCTTATCATGTTATTCTGGACTATCATGCTAAGACAATCACGTTGGCCATGCCGGGTATTCCGAGGTTAGCGTGGAGGGGTACTCCTGACCTTGCACCTAAAAAGATCATATCATTCCTCGGAGCGAAGAAGTTGATGGGTAAGGGGTGTTTGGCCTATTTGGCCCATATTCGAGATACTAGCATGGACACTCGGCCACTTGAGTCAATACCGGTAGTGAAGGAGTTTTCGGAGGTATTTCCGACATATTTGTATGGTATGCCACATGATCGAGATATTGACTTTTGCATTAATTTGGTGTCGGGCACTCGGCCTATTTCCGCTCCACCTTAGAGGATGGCGTCCGCTGAGTTGAAAGAACAGTTGCAAGACTTGTTGAGCAAGGGTTTCATTAGACCGAATGTTTCTCCTTGGGGTGCTCCCGTATTGCTTGTAAAGAAGAAGGATGGTTCGATGCGGATGTGTATTGATTATCGGCAATTGAACAAGGTTACTATCAGAAACAAGTGTCCAATTCCCCGCATTGATGACTTGTTTGATCAGCTTCAGGGTGCATGGATCTTTTTCAAGATCGACTTGAGATCGGATTATCATCGGTTGAAGATTCGGACGGAGGATATTCTGAAGACAGCTTTCAGGACCAACTATGATCACAATGAGTTTTAAGTCATGTCTTTCGGGCTTACCAATATCCCCGCAACTTGTATGGATTTGATGAATAGAATTTTCAAGCCTTATTTGAATTCCTTTGTAATTGTATTCATCGATGATATCTTGGTTTATTCTCGTAGTGAGGAGGATCACGAGAAACATTTGAGGATCGTGCTTGGGTTGTTGAAGGAGAACCATTTGTATGCCATGTTTTTCAAGTGTGAATTTTGGCTCAATTCGGTGACATTTTTGGCACATGTGGTGTCTAAAGATGGTGTCATGGTGGATCCTAAGAATATTGAGGCAGTTCAAGATTAGGTCATGCTTACTACGGTGACAGAAATTAGGAGTTTCGTGGGGGCTTGCGAGTTATTATCGGCGGTTCGTGAAAGAGTTCTCATCTATTGCTTCTCATTTGACCCAGTTGACTTAGAAAAATGTACCTTTTCAGTGGTCGGATGAGTGTGAGAGAGCTTTCAAAAGCTCAAGTCATCATTTACCTCAACCCCGATTTTGGCTTTACCGGTAGAAGGGAAGGACTTTGCAGTTTATTATGATGTTTCACGGTTTGGTCTAGGTTGTGTGTTGATGTAAAAGGGCAATGTTATATCTTATGCTTCGAGGCAGTTGAAGGTGCATGAAAAGAACTACCATACTCATGACTTGGAGTTGACGGCGGTAGTCTTTGCCTTGAAGATTTGGAGACACTATGTGTTCACGGACCATCGTAGTTTCCGGCATGTGTTCAATCAGCGGGATCTAAATTCGAGGCAGCGTAGGTGGATGGAATTACGCAAGGACTATGACATCACCATTCTTTATCATCCGAGTAAGACTAATGTGGTAGCAAGACAGATAGAAGTCACAAAATGAACAATTAAGAGTGTAGAATGGATGAATGCAATGCAATGCAATAGTCACCTCTCTCAGTCCACTATTGTACATACATGCTAAGGACAATGCCTCTAGTCATGACCCATGAGGGACCCGCGAAATTCATGTACCATTCATGCACTCCGGCAAAAACCCCGGAGGCCGTCAATCACTCTCGCCTCCGGCATAAACTTCGAGCTTCTCTCTGTCACTCTCAATCTCCGGCAAAGACCTGAGAGTCTCTCAATCACTCACCTCACCATCATGACAATATCAGAGTAATAAGTAAAACATGTCATGCATGATATCAATCTCAACATCATCACCAATATAAAACCAACAAGTATAAGTCATAAAGTCGTTTACGTTTCAATTATCAATATTACTCTTCCTTTTCATGGGATGAGTGAGCTATTATGTGACAGAAAATCAGACAAGCAATAATTACATAAAATAACACATATAGCGACAAGCCCACATAACAATACCCATACCAAATCAGTGGAATTTATCGCCACCTTCATGCAGGAAGGCCTATCGTGCTATCCTCGTTAATTTCTACAACTATATATGATTTTTTAATTGAAGTCTAACTAAAGTAAGTCGTAACCTACCTCGATGCCGAACATGAGCCACAAACAATCAAGCAGGTGCCTTCCCTTTACTAAGCGCCTCCGAACGATCGGAATCTATCAAAAATAAATTCTACATTAACACACGACTCTAAAGATGTTCATATTGTTACACTATTACCCAGAACCTCAAATAGACTCAAAATAATCAAATCCGAGCCCCCGAGGACAAAATTAGCATTTTATTAAAAAAACATTTCACTCATAACCTAAGGGTCCTATATATAAAAAAAAAATTAGTCAATTTCATCCACAAATGGACTCTCAAATTATAAATTCTCATTTCTTAAGATTAGGGCTCAAAATCTTTAATTACCCTAAAATCTTAACTTAGGATTAAAATCTCACTTTCCACGACTCAAATACAATAAATTTGAAAGGGTCATATACACCCCATATGCCAAAATTAAAGTGCAGCTTGATAGCACAAGAAAAATCCGAAACTGAAGCTCACGAAACAGAAACTTAAACTCTTAGCAAATTTGAAGAAACCCAATAACCAATAATCCAATTTATCATTCTGCTCAATGATTAGCTCATTGTTGCTATATCATTAACCCATTATCAACTCTATCATTGGCACCATAATTTCTCAATGATTAAGAACCTAAGAGAGCACCAAATTATGCCTAAGGCAAAAGATATGCCGGACTATATACAAACTATGTCTTATATTTGTTTTCTTTAATTCTGCGGGGATTCTACAAAAGTTGAGCTTAAAGCCTAACTTTTGCCCGAATAGGCCTAATTTACTACGAAATTCTGTCTTGCGAATTATTTTTTTAATACTCTGCTGGGATTCAAATTCAGAATCTCAGAGCTATTTTCGTTTTCGATCACTTAAAGTGCCGAAAGGCAAAAATTAAAGAGCATCGGTCTGAAAATCGCGTGGAAACTTGCCTTTATAATCAAAAGAAAGGATAGTTTCTGATTAGGTCAATGCTTTCAGAATGTCCGCATATATGATGTGCTTTTGAGCTGCGTAATTTGTATATGGGTGAAATTATCTGTAGAGAATTTATCAAGAATTGAGGTTATTGTCCTTTATACCCTTGCAGAGAAAATTTGGTCAAAATGTCAAATTTGTCTTTAGTGGATTTCATTGTCCTATCTCTTTAATCACATCACTGATAAAAAAACATATGCTAAAAAGAGTCCAACAATTTTTTTTGGTTTCACATTCGGTGTTCGGTACTCGAATTGAAATTCGACTATATCCAAATTCGCGGCGCGTAGGGTCCCATTTGGGGGAAAGTGCTCCCTACTAAGAATTTTTTCATACCAGAACTTGAATTCGAGACATCTGATTAAGGAAGAAGTAGCCTTATCCATTGCACCACCTCCTTTGACGGTAACAAATTTTAAATTTATTTACAAAGAATACCAAAATCATTGGTTCTTCTTCCTCATTTACATCACATCTCATATTTGAGCTCCTCCACTAGCTTCCTTTCTACTTTATTTGAAAGATTAAATCGTGTATTTATATTTATATTAAATTTATATATTGAAAATATTAAACTAAAAATAATAAATATCATGGTCATGAAACTGCATATAGTATTATTTGTATTTATTACACTATTTAGCTATCTTTATTATATATCAAATATTAATATATATACTTTTATGACTATGGTATTTATTATTTTTGGTTTAATATTCCTTTTTTATCAATTAAAAGGGAAAAAAGTAAGCTAGATTTACGCCAAAGGGGCTTTTTCAAAAAGCTTGATGACTAACTTTTAAAGTTATAATTTAAAAGTTGTGATGTTTAATTAAGTGATGTAAGTGTTATGGATTATAAAAAGGTTCTTAATAATATTAACTTTCTTAGTTATACATAATATAAGGTAGCTAAGAAAAATTAATTGAGGATGATAGTTTTATTTTAAAAGTTGATAATAGTTAAATTATAGTTTGATCATAGTTAATCAGATCATATAGCAATGTCTTGTATTAATACATACTTAACCAAATACTCCTATTTAGTTTTATGATATCTTTATATAATTTAACTAATATCTTGTAATTATATATTAAAAATTAATTTATTATATTTAATATAATGTTGTTAATGTGTCTTTCAAATGGTGTACGCGGACCGATCAACTACTTGTAGTCGATTGACCCGTGAAGACCATTTAAGGGACTCAATCCTATTATTTGTATATGCCGATTGATCAACAACTAGTAGTCGATCGATCAACGAAGACCATTTGAGAATCCTATTATTTGGTTTGGTCAATCTAATTACATTGAGAACTTTATTCATGTTGATTGCTTACGTATAATTTTGACATATAATAAAGATAATTAACTAGTGTAAAAGTTTTATATTATTTTCAAAAATTAAAATATTTAATCTTTTCTTATTTAAAATTTAAGACAAAAGAATAAATACAAATATTAATATAAACACTTTATGCCCATGGTATTTATTAATTTTTAGTTTAATATTTTCCCTTTTAATCATTTAGAAAGAAAAAAAGAGGAAAAAGTAAGCGAAATTTTGCCCAAAGAGAGTTTTTGTTATAAAACGTAGAGAAAATACTCACTCCACGTGTGTTAGTGATGAGTGTGCTATGAATTGGAAATTTTGCTAATTTTATAATTATTTTTTTTAAATTGGACAAAATTATATAAAAAGAAATTATTAACGACGTGGCCGAATCAGAAAGTGAGTGGCTCAACAATACCCAACTTTGACTTGGTCTGGGCAAGAATGGGCTGAATAAAATTCACTTGAAAGTTATTTAAGGAATATATAAATGTCTAAAAAAGTTAAAATGGGAATTTATGTATTTTCTCTAAAACATACTTGTGATATATCTTTTATGAATTGATTTTATTGGCTGAAGAATGCATTGGGTGAGGAGAGAGATGGAAAGGGTGAGACGGACCCAACAACTTTTTCGTAGCCTCTGCAATGATACAAGTAATTACATACACTTTTTTAATCGATTAAATTTCATCTCAATTTATGTGTTATCTTTTAGATTTGAGATTCAAATAAATATTTTTTTTACCACGATCTTTTCATGTATTTTAAATATTTTAAATTATTAATTATTATAATTTATAATATTTTTTACATAATTTTCAAATATGTAAATTTTATATTTAAAAAACTTAATGATTTTGTCTATATAAAAAGTAAAAATTAACCGGTTTAATTTTCAAAATTTGAATTGTGTCACATAAACGGGACATAAGGAAAAATAAGAATGAGAGAGTATAAAAGTAAGGATTTTTAGTATTTCTCGACAAATTTTCTGGACAAAAGCCCTTTTCCTTTGTCTACTGGATCCATTGTGCAGAAAATTAGCTTTACCAGCTGGAAATATAGGATGTTTGAACTGAATAAAAAGGAAAAGTTGAGTAGGCCCAGAGTTGGATCGGACTCAAAGTTAAAGAAAATAAAGGCATTTTTTGTGCGAATTTACCTCAACGCACTGGTATTTAATTTTTGCCCTACATATTTGTGCTTTTTAATTTTTGTTCATGCTATTTATTTTATGAAAATATCCAGGTCTACTTCGTAAGGCATAATCTCTATAATATTTTTCTCTTCGAAAATTGAACTTTTACCTCCCGCGTCATAAATTATGTAGGAATTAAGTTATGTGGCATAGCTTTATAGTAATTTTTAAATTAGGTTGAGTGTTGGAAATTATGCCTTATCCGGCATAGTTTGTGTGAATGTTATGATACATATGTTGAAGTTAAACGCTAATTATGTCGTCAAAATCTGAAATTATGTCTTTTTTCATATTATGTTGAGTGTTGAAAATTATGCCTTATCCGTCATAATTTGTGGGTTGTTTATGATACATATGTCGAAGATAAATACTAATTATGCCTTGTGAAATTCTAATTATGCCGCGCCAAAAAAAATGAAGGAAAAAAATTAAAGAACACAAATTTAAAGGGCAAAAATTAAAGACCACCCCAAAATAGAGGCATTTGTGCGAATGACCCAAATAAATGAGACTTTTGGATTTAAATTAAAAATGTGAAATGTACTAAGATATCTTTTGAATTTTGTGGTCCAAAACAAACAACGTAGAAGGTTGGAATTAGAGAATTATCAAATGAAGAAAGAGACATTTTTTAAAAACAAACTAGAAATGAAATAAAAGACACTTAAATTGAAACCAATCGAGTATCACATTTCATGTATGTCTCCATTAAATAGTCAACCATCCTGGCTGCTTCATTAAATCAATGAACTTAATCGACAAATTGATGGGAGGTAACCTCTTAGTTTAGAAGTCTATTCTTGTTGGCGTTATCATTGTTAAATACATTGTCATGCCTCTGATTGGTATTGGTGTTGTCAAAGGAGCTTCTCACTTAGGCTTGGTGCATGATGATCAATTATATTAGTTTATTATTTTACTTCAGTTTGCAGTACCACCAGCAATGAACATTGGTATGTTGATCCAACAAGTTATGCTTCTGCTCAGCTTTTGTTCACACTATTTTTCTTGACAAGTATTGGGATTTTTCAACTATCTTTTGACTTGCCTATTACTATTCAACAAAAGCTTCAAACTGTTCACGTTCCCACACTGTTCACTTGTCCTTAACCTTGTAGTTAAATTTCACCGCTTCTTGTCTTTAGTTATAGCATTCTTGGCGTAGTGATTTTACTTGCCTCTAGATTCTTGTTAACTTGTGCTTGCACTTTGATCCCTTCCTGTTTTAGGGCAAATGTTTGAGTAGTTTATTATTTTATATTTGCTTTAGTGGCTTTGGTAACTGATGATAGACTAGGGTCTTGTTCTCGATCGGGGACATGAGCGAGGGTTAGGGGGGGTAAGTGGGGTAAGGGAGATGCTAGGCTAAGAATAGGATCTTGAAACATTGGGACTTTAACGGAGAAGTCCATAAAGCTAGTTAAGAATCTTAAGAAGAGGAGGATTAACATAGCCTGTGTCCAGGAGACCAAATAATACCTAAGGCTAAGGATATAGACAGGTATAAGTTATGGTTCTCGGGTAGGTCGAAGTATAGGAATGGGGTAGGCATTTTGGTAGACGGGGAGCTATGGGATCAGGTGGTAGAGGTGAGGAGGGTCAATGACATGATGATAATGATTAAATTGGTAGTTGGAGGGTTCACTATGAACATTATTAGTGCTTATGCGCCGCAGATGGGCTTGGACGAGGAGGAGAAGAGACGCTTTTGGGAGGATTTGAATGAAGTGGTAGGAGGTATACTACCCACTGAGAAGTTATTTGTAGGAGGGGATTTCAACGGACATATTGAGTCACTTCCGGGGGTTATGACGACGTGCATGGAGGCTTTGGACTCGGGGACATGAACAGGGGAGGCGTCTCACTTTTGGAGTTCGCTAGAGCTTGTGGGATGGTGATAGCTAATTCGAGGTTCCTGAAGAAGGAGGAACACTTGGTGACTTTCCATAGTTCAGTGGCTAAGACTCAGATAGACTTTTTACTAGGAGTGGCCAGTGGGCCGGGCTCGGGTACGGCGGGCGGTCCGGCGGTGTCGGGGTCGGGCGGGACGGGAGAAGGGGCGGGGTCGGGTCCGGCGGGACGGGGAGGAGCAAGTCCCGTCCCGATCCCGATCCCGTCGGGCTCGGGTCGGGGCGGGCTCGGGGCGGGGTCGGGCTCGGGTCGGGATACGGCGGGTTTTTTTTTTTTTTTTTTTTTAAAAAATAACATATGTATAAAAAAAACTCAATAAACAAAACAAGATAGTGTAATAAAAACATCCCAAGGCTGTTTTTGTGCCTCTTATATTATTTAATAGACATATGATTTTTTTGTAATACAAATACAATTGTCTAAAATCTAAATTGCAACTTTGTGGTGTTGTCCAAAAGTTACAAATTACATAATAAAATTACAATTAAAAAAATTACATTCTCAAAAAAACCTGTTCTAATTGCTTGATGATTTCATGTGGTTCTTCGGTTGGAATTGGTATTTGTTGGTCAAATTGATCCACGTCGCTTCCACTACCTTCGGTTAAGATTTCGTTGTAGTTTTCATCATCTTCTTCGTTGATCTCCGGTTGACCGCACCTTCTCCGCTCCGCTCGTATCCAATCTCTCGAATAATACGCAATTTCCAAGGCGTCTCCGGCTAATGAGTGTACGTGGTCTCCTATTTGATATCTGCTGCGAAAAAGCGCTTTCGGACGCGATTGACGACGCTTGAATGTTCAAAACATCTCGAGCCATCATTGAAAGTGTCGGAAAGGTCTTCTCATTCCCCCTCCGATATTTCACAAGTCTTCATGTCCATCTTCATTGATAACTTCTTGATACGGTACGAACCACCGCAAAACAAAAATATCCAACTCGCTAATTTGGTTAGTAGTAGAGGTACGACCGCACATTATATTTACGAGGCTTTCAATACTAGCCGCGAAACGCATGTCTTTTGTGAGGTTGTATTGAAGATGAAGAAGATGGTATGGAAGCTGGTAAGTTACTAGCATTTTCTTGTTGATAAAATCTATATATATTTTTGCATTGGTGTTCTACGCTAGACAATACTTCTTCTTTAGTTTGTTCAATAGGTGGTGGGTGATTTAGATTTTTGGGACTTGGAGGTGGTAGTACTTCTATACAATCGTAAATAGTTTCAATTAGTGATTTAGTACCGTCTATTTTAATAGTAGGATTTAATACGAGAACCAATAATATAAATAGAGGGAATAGGAATAAAATATTTTTTTATTTTGACAAACATTTTTTTAATAGGCTGCCTTATAAGCTGGTTTTTCCATATATTCACTAAGTAATAAAAATATTAGAGTTATATAAAATAACATAGTTGAAATAGTAGGATAATATATACCGGAAAATTCTTTTGTTGCTTGAAAAAATTTCTCTAAAAATACAATAAGTTCGGAAATTTTTTCCCAATCACTATCTAAAATCATATCAAATTTGGCTTTTTATTATGAGAGTTAAAAAATAAAGTTATAGGTAATTTATAGTCATAAGCAACAAGTAGTTGCTCGTATAAAGAATTCCACCTAGTGGATACTTCTTGTGGAATTTTTCTAAAAGGTAGTCCACAATCATGACAAATTTTTTTATATTCTTTTCTACGTTGTACTTTATTACTTTTAAAAATAAAGTTTATAGCAAATTGTATTTTACTAAGAATGTCTTCAAAAAGTGATAGACCATCCTTTACAATTAAGTTATATATATGGCACGCGCATTTTATATGAAAATGGTCGGAAAAGACGGAGTTAAACTATTTTTTAAAATTGTAATTGCGTAATTGTTACTAGAAGCGTTATCTAATGTAATAGTCATAATTTTATCGGTAATTAAGTAATAATCGCACACTTGATAAATATTTTCTGCAATAAAAGTACCGGTGTGCCTATCATCTATATATCTATACGCTAAAATACGTTTTTGCATAGACCATTTATAATCTATCCAATGACAAGTTACGGTTAAATAATCATGGCCGTTAGTACTACGACCTATATCGGACGTGATGGATACTTTGCCATTAAAATGATATAATGAAAAACGTAAATATTGTTGATATTCATGCGCGAATTTAAATACATCTCTCTTAACAGTTGATCTAGGAAAACCGTTAAAAGCGAGGATTATATATATCTCTAATGTAATGAATAAAACCGGGAGATGAAGGAAATGAAAAAGGCAAACCCTCCACAATGAACTAATTTTGATATTGCTTCCCTATCTCTATGTTTATTGTATTTAGGGCCTACAATTCCCCCCGTCATAGGGTTAATTTGACCTTGTACTTGGTCCGGGACAATATTAGTATGTGAACCTTGTCCGATGGAGCGGGCGTTTGCGCACCGGTTTTGAAGCTTTGGTATTGGGCATACCTAGTTGGATGAGCACTTACTACGTGTCTAATTAAACCCCCGTCCCACCGTGACCTTTTCCGGTTTTAAATTTTAAAACATTTTTACAAATTTTACATATGGCTACTTGATTCTCTACGTCCCTATCAAAAAATGTCCATGCATCTGATTTTAATGGTCGTTTTTCTTGGACCTCGTCTCATACTAGGGGGAATAGGAGGTATTTCGGTTGAAGGTGCACTAGTGGGTGTGTTGTCATCAACATTAGTGGGTATATCATCTAGATCATCGTCTAAATTAAAGTCTTCTTGAGTTCCGGAAAATAGCTCCTGGTCTAAATCTAATGGTATTGTAGGAAAATGTTGAGTATCAACAAAATCATCTGTGTAGGAATAAGATGACTAGAAGAAGTACCCTTGCCACAGTTTGCCCTACTAGAAGAAGCACCCTTACCTTTACCCTTAAACATACCTTTTAATCCTTCCATTTTAATTATGATAATAAATAAATAATTAAAGACAATAAAATTAAGTGATCTAAACTAAATAAACGAGACAATAATAATTTAATGAAGGAACGAATGTACCAAACGCCGACGTAACGTCGACGTGTAATCGAGAGGTTGAAAATTGAAACTTTGCTCGATGGAAGATCCTCAAGCTAGTTGCCAACTTCACTACCAATTCCCAAATGAATAAATAAAATTGAATATTTAGCAAATAATGTAGAATTGTAGAGAGATATATTGAGAAATTAGAGAGATTGTAGGAAGATTTGTGAGAAAGATGAAGAGAAAATGAGTTATTTATAGTTGAAAAATTGGGTTAAAGTGTAAATATAATAACTTATGGGTTAAAAATAAATATTAAGGGGTAGGGGGTTGGGGGAGGGAAATGGCGGTTGGCCAACGGCCATAATCTAAAATGGCCGTTGGTGCAACGGTCATTTTTGCAAAGGACGGGGTCGGGGTCGGGGCGGGCTCGGGGCGGGCTCGGGTCTCGCGGGCACAGGGCGGGCTCGGGTCTCGCGGGACGAGACCTCGTCCCGTCCCGAGTTCGAGTCCCGCCCCGTAATTTTATTTTTTTTTTTTTTTTTGAAACGGGGTCGGGGCGGGACCGGGGCGGGCTCGGGACAGGCTCGGGTCGGGGTCGGGCTGTCCCGGCCCACTGGCCAGCTTTACTTTTTACTCCTTAGGAAGGTTTGCAAAGGTCTTTGTAAAGACTGCAAGGTTATTCCGAAGGAGGATCTTACAACCCGACATAAGCTTTTGGTGATGGATTTGAAGATCAAGATGGAGAAAAAGATGAAGGTTGTGGATGACAGGTTAAGAATCAAATGGGGGAGTTTGACCATGGCTAGTGCAAAGGAGATGAGGGAGAGGCTGATAGTCAATGGGGCCTGGGAGAGTAGTGGGGATGCGATCAGTATGTGGGACAGGACGGCCTGTTGCATTCAGGAGGTAGCTAGAGAAGTGCTAGGGGCTTTGCGGGGTAACTGTGGTGGGCATCGACGAGACTGGTGGTGGAATGGTAAAGTTCAAAAGAAGGTGGAAGCGAAGAAAGCAGCGTATGTGAAATTTGTAGAAAGCAAGGATGAGGTGGAGAAGTGGACGAATAGGGAACTGTATAAGATGGCGAGGAATGAGGCAAAGCTAGCGGTTACGGCGGCGAAAACGGCGGCTTTTGAACGCCTGTATGTGGCATTAGAGGAGAAAGGCTTAGATAAGAAGTTGTACAGACTAGCCAAGGCTAGGGAGAGGAAGGCACGTGACTTGGATCATGTGAGGTGCATCAAGGACGAGAACGACAAAGTACTGGTGGAGGAAGAACATATTAGGCTGAGATGGCAGTCTTACTTCCATAAACTCTTGAATGAAAAAGGAGATGGAGACATTGTGCTGGGAGACATAGCTCATTTGAATGTCGAAACTCTTCTCTTCTACGTCAGTCTTCGAGCATAATCCATTTCGAGTCGATAATCCCATCATCCCTTGCTCGTTGACTTGGTGCATAAAATCATGTTCAACTCTTCGCTTTACGTTAGAGGACCTACAGGTCGGGTCGGGGCTCTGCGCTCTTTCTTTCTGTGTAGGACGATATCGGGGAGAGAAGGGAATGCGTCGAGGCGGCAAACAAGACAACTACATTTTGGCTTTTCCCTCCATGAGATGAGCCTAGTGCATAGTGCATTCTGGTAGGTACCGGGATTTTGGGTATTGTAAAAGCATTAAGGTTGAGGAGGTTAAGGGTGTTGTTCGCAGGATGCGCAGGGGACGAGCGACCGGGCCTAATGAAATCTCAGTTGAATTTTGAAAGACTGTAGGCAAAGCACGTTTGGAGTGGCTAACTGAGTTGTTTAATGATTCCCTTGTACAAAAACAAATGTGATATCCAGAGTTGCAACAATTATAGGGGTATCAAGCTGTTGAGCTACACTATGAAAATTTAAGAAAAGGTCGTGGAGATGAGGGTGAGGAGATGCGTGTCTATTTTCGAGAATCGGTTTGGATTCATGTCGGGGCGTTCGACTACTGAAGCCATTTATCTTATTAGGAGGTTAATGGAGCAGTTTAGGAAGAGGAAAAGAGATTTACATATGGTTTTCATCGACCTCGAGAAGGTATATGACAAAGTCCCTAGGAAGGTTCTATGGAGATGTTTGGAGGTTAGAGGTGTACATGTGGCGTACACTAGGGTGATTAAGGATATGTATGATGGAGCCAAGACTAGGGTACAGACAGTAGGAGGAGACGTTGAGCATTTCCCAGTGATGATAGGGCTGCACAAGGGATCAACTCTTAGCCCATTCCTATTTTCCTTGGTGATGGACGGACTGACGCGATAAATCCAATGGGAGGTACCATGGTGTATGTTATTCGCAGACGACATAGTCCTGATTGATGAGACTCGTAGCGGAGTGAATGCCAAATTGGAGATTTGGAGACAGACTCGGGAGTCTAAAGGGTTCATGTTGAGTAGGACTAAGACTGAATATTTTGAGTGCAAGTTCAGCAACGGAAGTGACCCTAAGACAGGCTTGGGGTGAGGCTTGATACTTAGGTCATTCCAAAAGAAATGAAGCTTCAAGTACCTCGGGTCTATTATCCAAGGGAATGGAGATATTGATGACGATGTCACACATCATATTGGGGCAGTGTGGATAAAATAGAGGCTTGCATCTGGAGTCTTGTACGACAAAAAAGTGCCACCAAAACTTAAAGACAAGTTCTATAGGGTGGTGGTTAGACCGACTATGTTATATGGGGCGGAGTGTTGGCCAGTCAAGACTTCCTACATCCAAAAGATGAAAGTTGCGGAGATAGGGATGCTGAGATGGATGTATGGGATTACAAGGAGGGATAGGATTAGAAATAATGATATTCGGGGCAGAGTGTGAGTGGCCTCGGTGGAGGATAAAATGCGAGGTTGAGATGGTTCGGGCATGTGCAGATGAGAGACACATATGCCCCAGTGCGGAGGTGTGAGAGATTGGCTATGGACGGATTCATGAGGGGTAGTGATTGGCCGAACAAGTATTGGGAAGAGGTGATTAGACGGGATATGGTGCAGATGCAACTTACTGTGAACATGACCTTAGATAGGGGATTGTGGAGGACACAGAATAGGGTAGAAGGGTAGTATGTAGTCGAGCGTAGTCCTACTTACGCTTACAAAATAATAAGTGTTATCACACTTATAGGCACAGTATTGCTTTATAGTCCCCTGTTGTTTGATTTTTGTTGTTATGTGTTCTTTAGTGTACTTTGTTTATCTTACTTAGATGTGTTAGCTACTGCTTCCTTTTGTTAGAATGCGCTACCATGGTGTATTCGATTTTGTTATCAGCATGTTTATACTGCTTTAGTTTCTTGTTTGGGTCTAACCATTTCTTTTGCTTTGCTTTACTTGCTTTGATTGTGATTATGCTTTGTCTTGAGCCGAGGGTCTCCAGGAAACAGCCGCTCTACCTACCAAGGTAGAGGTAAGGTCTGCATACACTCTATCCTTCCCAGACCCCACGTTGTGGAATTTCACTGGGTATGTTGTTGTTATCATTTTATTCTGCAAGCATGAGCACACACTGTCAGAGCCAAAGCCCAGCAAGCGTGTAGATATATCAATTAATATGTGTTACAGATTACATATTGAACACCTTAACATATTTATTATATACTCCTATTATATATTACTTCAAAATTCGAACACCCTTGACAAAAATTCTGGCTCCGCCATTGTGAGCACAGTGTTCCTGATAGAAATGCTTTTGGTTGGTCAGGATGTACCGTTGTAATAACATTTCACTATAACAGAGAAGTTCACTTTAGAATCGATTTTATGTTGTATATAACAACATTTCGCTGTAGCAGCCATCCGAATAAACGATGGTATTGTAGAGAGGTTTGATTGTATGTGTGAATGCAGGTTTATTTGCAGTACAATCTTTTAGACAGGATTGTAAATCGTCTTGTTTTACTTGGCAGGGACCATAACGCAGTTATTTGGCGCTGGTGAGAGTGAGTGAGTGGTGACTATGTTATGGACTTACGCATTGGCTTGTATCCTGAACACATTCTTATTCACAGGTTGATTAGTTGCCTGTTTACATAATCTTTTTGGTAAGATCACTATTTCCTAATTAGTTAGAGGAAAACAGAGATGCAGAAATATTTAAATTACTATGGTGTAATATCAGCTATAAGCAACTTTAATATGTATAAGAAATGATTTGTGCAGGTCATATTTGATCTGACAGTATTCTTGTTTGTGGAGGAGAAGAAAATGATTGCCCAGCATATTGCATCTTAAAACTACCTGCGCAGGTGCTTATACCAAGCCAACAGAAATGTGTTGTACTCAAAAAAAAAAAAAAGAGATCTTTGGCATTTAACTACGGTTAACTAACATGCATTCTCATCTCATAAAATCACTTAATTATATCACATTTACACGGTTTGATGTAAATACCCAGTAAGGTAAGTATTACCCCAATTGGTGGTGCAAAGATATGATCGAGAGAAGCAACACGCATTTTTATCCCTAGAAACCGCAATAAATACAATCTTCTCAACATTATTTGACTCCTCAAAAATTCAAAAGCACAAATAAAGAAACAGACTCGAGACATTTAAAGACCTCTAATAATGTCGCACAATCCAACTAACATTTATGTAACTAAATAAAGTTTCTGTAAAATCTGACAAGATGATTGGGGAGAAAAAGAAGGGGTGGAATACTATTAAGTTTGGCAAGGTTAAGGGGTGTTCTCATCTAGAATGGTGTGCTCACATTGCTTGAAGGTGAGGTCATCACAGAAAGAATGTCTGTGACAGAAGACATTGCACTCAATGCAGCTTTCAGGACATCTTGCGAGCATCCAGGCTTCACAATTGTACGAACCTGGAGAGTAGATAAGGCATGAACCAACCAAACCAAACCAAACTTAAAAAAAACGTAAACGCATAACCAACCTTGGATAGCATTGGCCATGATAGAGAAATGATGCTTAATTTTACATTAGAGTAGATATCTTCTGGTTGAACAATCATTACCTTGTCTAGATACTCTTGCAATTTCTTAATACGACCCATGTAATCCTGGTCTTCAACACAAAGAGTTACAGCCTTTGCGTCAGCACCAGCGCCATCAAATTGGAGGGGACCGGGGTTTCTGTAAACATCATCCAGCAAGAACTTTGTTGCATTTTGATTCAATAATCTGAACAAAAAGAAAGAGACAAATCAGATCCAGTGGCAGGCCAGAAACAAATCAGTTAGATGCACAAAATTCACTTTAGACTGCCAGTTCTTAAGAGAGCTTTTCCTTGAGATTTACTGTCTACTTCCTACTTTTCAACCACAAAAGTTCAGCTTCCTCTTTTAAGCTTCACTTGCAGAAAAAGCAAAAGTTAAGATATTGACATACTCGTACGATTTGCCCTTCAAATCCACAGTGGCTGGATGCACAGCAGGCTTTCCAAGTGATGCCTTGCCAGGACCACGACCATACCGCTTCACACTCATCATAGCCTAGAATATAAACAAACAGTGATAAGGTTAATCTTTTTCCTCTTTTCTTCCAATTTCATTTTTTTTGTAGGTAGTGGACAATGTGAAACCTTAAATATAATTATTACAGCTTCACAAAAAGTAGATAAACTTTAGGGTGCATTAATCAACAAGCTCCAATTGGACATCAGTACAAAATATAGTAAAGAGCTTACAGTTATAGGAGCAGCCCCACAGCGCCACTTGTTGACAGGATTCTTCAAGTTAGTCAAAGTGGCCATGTAACCATTGAGGCCAGCAGCCAAAATATGATAGCAGACGTGACCAAGTACCTGACATGTGATTCTGTTACTATCTTTTTTATTCTGTAACAAGCTTATACTCTCTCTATCCCAATTTATGCGAGGCACTTTTCCTTTTTAGTGTATTTAGAAACAATTTACTTTAAGGCTTTAAGCTTCCCACTATACCATTAAGTGAAACAATTTACTTTTAAGGCTCTAAAACAATTTACTTGTTTTAGACCATAAGTTTCAAAAGTATTTCTTTTTTTTCTAAAACTACGTACCATGTCAAATCACATAAAATAGGATGGAGGGAGTATGTCTCACTTAAAAGTAAAAGGAAAAGCTAGGAAAAAAATAATGCTTACATATGCATAGTCACAATCAAACTTTGATGGCAATGATCCCCGAGCTTGATAACCAAAAAAATGGCAAATTGCGTTAAATTTCTTTCCCTTGTAAGTTCCTTCTTTCTGTAAAGTCAAACAAGATACAAGGCATGTTACTAAAGGTAACAGTGACCAAGGCAGCAAAAATCTAAATCATGTGAGATTCACATTTTCAAATACACCAGCTATTAAAAGTAATAGTAACATGATTTTGGAGCAAACCAAAGTTTACAAAGAAAGAATGCACAGTAAAAACATAGCAATGGCTGAAGGATCTGTATGAAATATGCCGTAACAACATACCCCATGAAATCCCACAACGTGGGGTCTGGGGAGGTTAAAGTGTACGCAAACCTTACCTCTACCTTGGTAGGTAGAGCGGTTGTTTCCGGAAGACCCTCGGCTCAAGACAAAGCATAATAACAAGCAAAGCAAAGCAAAAGAAACGGTCAGACTCATACAGGAAATTAAAGCAGTAACTAAAGCAGTATGAACACACTGATAACAAAAGCGAATAAGCCATGATAGCGCATTCTGAAAAAGTAAGCAGTAACTAACGCAATTAAATAAGCTAAATAAAGTACACTAAAATACTATACCTGTAAGTGTGATAGGCTAATCGGGCCTACAGTAATAGCACAACAACTATTATTTTGTAAGCGTAAGTAGGACTACGCGATTACCTACTACCCTAATATGTGTCCTCCACAACTCCTATCTAAGGCCATGTCCTCGGTAAGTTGCATTTGCGTCATATCCCGCCTAATCACCTCTCCCCACTACTTCTTCAGTCTACCTCTACCCCTCCTGAATCCGTCCATAGCCAATCTCTCACACCTCCGTATTGGGGCATAGACAAGCATATGACACCAACCAAAAGTACTCTCTCAGAATCAGGTGAGTCAACGGTCATCCGTGTCTCTTCTCTGCACATGCCCGAACCATCTCAATCTCGTTTCCCGCATCTTTTCCTCCACCGAGGCCACTCACACTCGGCCCCGGATATCATCATTTCTAATCCTATCTCTCCTTGTATGCCCGCACCTCCATCTCGGCATCCTCGTCTCCGCAACTTTAATTTTTTGGATGTGCGAAGTCTTGACTGACCAACACTCCGCCTATAGAACATAGTCGGTCTAACCACCACCCTATAGAACTTGCCTTTAAGTTTTGGTGACACCTTTTTGTCGCATAAGACTCCAGATGCAAGCCACCATTTCATCCACCATGCCCCAATACAATGTGTGACGTCGTCATCAATCTCTCCATCCCCTTGGATAATAGACCTGAGGTACTTGAAGCTTCCTTTCTTTGGAATGGCATGAGTGCCAAGCTTCACCTCCACGTCTGTCTCACTCCACGTCTATCTCATGGTCGCTCCCGTTGCTGAACTTGCACTCCAAATATTCTTGAGTACTAGCAATGGACATGGTTATGTAGCCAATACAACTACATTCAATTCTTGAGCAAGAATTTAAACTACTGATAAAGGACTATCTGAAATAGCCATACCCAGTCTAACCCGTTTGATACTGGCATGTCAAAGCAAATGAAGAGTTCATGTAACATAACCTTGTTTTCTGGAGGAACATTATCAAGCAACTTTAAATTTTTGCATTCCAACGTAAAACGTCATGAAGAAGAGTTGTATTTCACGAAACTTGCACAAGTGTGGTATTTAATCCTCTCTGACAGACAGTATGATTTTGTAATAAAGGAAATCATGCATGTAACTTTCCATCCGATAAATTCGCAATGAAATGTAACACAGCAACAATGAAGAGCTTATAGTAGTAAAACAACATACATATCCTTTCTCAAAATTTCTTTCCGGTTTAGAGATTGGATATTTCAATCTTACATTATCAAAAAAAAAAAAAAAAGATTGGATATTTCATTTATTTGTCCCTAGAGAACAACCCTACGAAATATTACATGCAACATTTTACATTCCACAATAGAGGAAGACAGAAGCTATACCAATCGCTTATTCATTTCAGTTTCCACAAGATGAGCTATAAGTTTCTCGGTCTCAATCTGTGGAGGAAGAATAAAAGAATAATCAACTAAAAATATAGTTTATATGTATCACCAAAAACACCATCCAAACGAGAGAATTAGTTACCTGTGATAGCTGAGCAGAATCATCTGATTCTGGGTGCAAGAGAAGCTGCAACATCATAAGCATTTTATGTAAGAACTATCCAAGTGAAACTTAATATCTGGCATATCTGAGTACTCAGTTCCAACAATACACAAGGACTACCTGCTTTTTTATAAATGGCGGCAAGAATTCAAAGAGCGCAGATGCCCAAGGTGATAGTTGAGAGGAAATCTTATCAGCAGAAACGCCTTGTGTGAGTAAACCATGAATTTCCTGCAACACACAGGATTAAAACAAGGCACTATGAAAACCAAAATTCCATTTCCAAACAAAGAATTATAGAAGCCCAATTAAGGTTTCAAAGTGTTTCTTTTTTGGCCTATTTGTTCTCTTTCCCCGTTATTTCTTTTTTCCTTGGGTGAGTGAAGAGGGTGTGATAAGAGACCCTGGGAGGTAGGCTAAGAAATAAAAATCTTTTATTTGGATTTTACCTGCAGTAGAGCATATACTTCAGGAATACTTTCAATAAGCCCCTCTGGCAACAGGATCACACCATGGTTTTTATCTAAATCCAAAAACTTAGTGAGCAGACAATTTTTTGGAAAAACACCTGTAAAGACAACAAAGAAAAGGTAAAGTTTCCATACCTTGTTCAGCCCTAGCTTGAACTGCATCACAAATTTTGTTTGTGATGTCAAAAAGAGTAAGCTTTGATGCAGCTACCTCCTCACCAAGAATTACCTGCAACATTATTTATTAGCACTTTGATAGAGAACGCTTGCAAGTTCTTAGAGAGAATGTGCTAACAGCACCATCACTTCATTAGTTTTTCAGTGAAGCTGTAAAACGAACCATATTAGGATGTGACTGCAGAGTGCATTCCAAGGCAACATGTGATGCCTTTCGCCCCATGAGTCGGATGAAATAGTAGTACTGAAAAGGAAAGATTACCAGGTTATAGTAAAAGATTGACAAAAGACATAGGTAGGAAATATAAAAGATAAGGTTGTAAACATAATCAACAGACAGTCAACACCATCAAAACAAATTTATATAACAGAAATGAAACCCACCAGAAAGGCAAAAACGTCTATTGAAAATTAACCCGACTAATCCATAGAAACTGGAAGAGATGTGAAGACATTAAATTACCTTTTCTGCCGAGAGTGCATCAGTGCACATATTGCTAATCAGTTGGGAGTTAACCTAAGATGAACAAGGATAACAATTAGCTTCTTCCCCAGAAAACATTTTTATAATTTATTAGAAATTTGTTTCAGTTGAAGCACACAAATAGCATAATAACTAGAAAAAACGAGGACTTATTGCTCATGCAGAAGTCATCAAAATGACCTACAAATTTAACACTCAGTATCTGCTGAATGTACTCACATCAAAATTTCATCACATATTAAATAACAAGTAAAAAGAACTCTCATCCTGCCCACCACTATAAGCAAGACCCTCAAAGTTATAGTGGGAAGCATGAACACGAATGAAAATCGCAATGCCTCTCAAAGGAAAAGGTGTTAGATGTTAACTATGCATATTGCTAAAAAATGGTCCTCAGATGAATGCTTACTTTCATATGATTGACAAAACTGGACTAATACCTTGCATATTGTGTCAAAACCAACGTTTGCTTCAACAAATTGATTCTTTAGATCTCCATTTAATGTAACAGGAACTCCGACCACCTGGAGAGAAGGACAATCAGAAAGTACGAAAACTTCCATAATGAGGGATAAAATGGAAGAGAATGCATAAGTTAAAGTTGGAATACTGCAAAAACATTTGGAAAAAAATTAGGTTATTCATTTATATTCATGAAAAGTCAGAAGCATAACAGTAAATTAGATAAAGAGAACTGCCTCAACCCATCCATACTTTTGTTTGGCATTTTGCTTCGGCAAATGTTTCTGCCAGTTGAGCAGCATCAGTGTTTGATGTTACCCCTTCAAAATACAAAGCATATGTTAGAATGTATATGTGTGTATGCGCGCACACGTGCGCTCTAGTGCTGGAAGATCCATAATGAACCAAAAAATTGCATAATAATACCTCCAATAATGATAAGGGCATCCAATTTCAGAGCTTTGCATGCAGCCATCGCGGCATTAACTTGCTCGCTAGTTCTAATTTGATCTTTTGTCCGACCCAGCATGTCATAACCACCTTAATGGGGGATAAATCAACTAATGACAAGCTTAAAGACAAAAAGGAATAAATACCGACTTAATCCAAAAACCAGGTTCTACCTTGATTCTTATAGGTGGCTAGAACATCATTGGTGATCTTTAGGGTTTTCTGTGCAAATAAACCTTCAGAACCACCTGTTGGCATTTGAAAAGGAAATATTCAGCAGGAAAAATGATGACACTCAGCATAGAAGAAATGAGTACATGACACGTGTAAGAGACACTCATGTTAGCCGTGTTAAAGTAGGTCTTCTAAGGGTTTACTGCCTGATGTCCCAATAATAGATGACAGGGAGATATCAACCAGGAGAGTATGAGAAAATATCTTGAAGTCTAGCAGATTTATAGGAGGACATGGGTCACACAACATAAAGCACCAACACAAAAAGACTACTTACCCAGAAAACCAAGCAAAGTACTGTTAGGATTGTGAATTTTAAGGGCGTCATGAATACCCCATATCACATTATGTCCGCCAGGAGATTGTCTCCCACAGAAAACAACTCCAACCCTAAAAAGAAATAGTGAAAATGAGAATGTTAGGATACCAGAGATGTTTATGATGCACTTAAAAATGAAAAAAGCTCATTTCACGGAAATCCATGTCACAGTGAACTTTTGTCCTTATGTTTAAACAAAAAAATACATCAATATTGATAGGAACCGTTAACTTTAGACTTTAGTCCCCTGAGTTAGGTTCTAGAGACAGTAAGTGCAAGAGGAATTCCAAAAATAACTAAAAGGAAGGAATTGTTTTTTTTATGGGTAACTAAAAGGGAGGAATTTTAGTCACCAAAACAGAAGAATTGTCATACGCCTACGTTCAACATAGACTTGGAGCAAACATATCATGATTTCAACCCTGATATCATTGGTCACTAACTAAAGTTTTTTTTTTCCTGATAAAGTAAACTAAAGATTATAAAGCATACCTCTTTGCTGGATGCTCGGTAATTATCTGAGCACCAGCAACCTTGGCAGTTGCCCTAAGAAAATGGGCCAAGGGCTGACCATAAGTGTGAGGAAAAGACCTACTTATTACGTGTTCACCAGAGGGATCTGCACAAGTGGTTGCATCACCTAGCTCTACCCGCACAGTAGTACCCTGTTGTAGTGAAAACCAGATTTAATAAACTCAGGATTGAAGACAGAAAACTCTTGCATCCTTATAAGAGTTAATAGGATTGAACTCTCTGAGCAGTTATCGAGTGCGAACACTTCAAAGAGCATTTTTTTAGTGGATATCAATATCATAGATACAAAGAACAGGCAGGCATATTTCATAACCAATCCAGTAGAAGTTGGCAATTAATCAAAATGAAACCACATCTAATAGAATAATCAGATAAATGAACAGAAAACCACAAATTGAAAGAAAGTCCCGACATAGTTCGTCCTTGATTTATACTAAAAATATAAGTTCAGTATACACATGTTCTGCGAGGATAAGGACTCCATATCAAAACAAAGCCCGCTTTCGCTATCCATCAAACAAGAGACAATCAGCATTGTTTCCTGGAAGGCGCTTGACAGGAAAGGAGAATGCATTCTCCCTTCTTTTGTTTTAGAAAACCAAAAAACCCCCGAGGACCAACGACCATGGTTTTGAAACTCGTGAATAATGGACCCGAGACAATCAGCATATCTTCCTGGAGGTGCTTGACAGGATAAGAGAATGCATTCTCTCTTTTTTCTCTTAATAACCGAGAAAACCCGAGGGTGAATGGCCCAAGGTTTGAAACTCGGTGAATAATGAACCCACCCTCTACCTATCTCGATTTAACACTCTCCCTTCTTTTTCTTCTCACGAGTACTTGATCCACCTTACTTTTAAATTTGATAAACCGTATGTAAACACAAAGAACAACTACGCCTTAGTCCCAAACAGGTTAAGGTCGGCTATATGAATCCTAACTTCTTCATCTATTCTCACAACTACTCGATCACCTTACTTTTAAATTTGATAAACAGTATGTAAACACAAAGAACAACTATGCCTCAGTCCCAAACAAGTTGAGGTCAGCCATATGAATCCCAATTTTTCATGTTTTTCATTTAAGCTCATTTCATATCATCATCATTATGCTGATAATCGTTTATAAACACAAATAACAACTACGCCTCAGTCCCAAAACAAGTTGAAGTCGGATATATGAATCCTAACTTGTTCATTTAAGCTCAAATCGCATGTAAACACAAACAACAACTACACCTCAGTTCCAAACAATTGAAGTCGGCTATATGAATTCATAACTTCTTCATTTAAGCTCATTTCATATCATCATCATAAATCATATATAAACACAATGACTAAAAAATCCAACAGAAAATTATGCAGACAATTCTAATACGACTAGAGACACGTATACATCAAAAAAGCCGTAACGAGACAGATAGCAGGACGTATCTGATCTACAACGTCAGATCTATCGTTAAACACGTTAGTATACCGCAACAAACTAAAACAATAACATACATTTAGCCTGAAATTGTTGCTGATCGTCGAAATCTTAAACATATGCAACTTCTCTCTGAATTATACACAGATTGGATAAGACAATTCATAGTAAAGCAAGGGCAACAAAAACATGCAAAAAAAAAAAAAAAAGTTGAGGAACCTGAAGACAAGGAGGAAGTTCAGGTTGATATTGAGATCGAAGTTTTTGTATATCAGAGAGTTCTCTAGCTATGCCGTAATCTGCATCCATTGTTATATTCACCTACTATACTCAACAGTCACACTCGCTCTGAAAACACTGCTTATATAGGAGGGATTAAGGGGGGCGAGGAGAAAATGGTAAAAGTGGCCCCTCAAAAATGTGCATGTTCAAAGTTCAAAGTAGTCCTTTTGAATATACTATTGTGCCAGTTTGATCTTTCAAGTTTATCATAAATAATAAAGCAGCATTTTTTTCACTTCATTATATCTGTTAGATGTGAGGGCAACAATAAAAAATTAACAAATAACACCAGAAATATCTCATCCTAATCGAAATATTGCAACGCAAAAAACTATATCAGCATTAAAAATTGACTAAAAATAATAAAAATTACACTTCTAAAAATTATACCAACCTCTATAAATAGACCTAAAATACCAGAAATTGCAATAACTGTATCTCCAAATATAATTTTTGCTAAAAAAAATTTATATCCTTTCTGTCAAATCTAACAAACCATATTTGAATCTAAACTACTCACTTTTAACAAATAAATAGAATTTGTTAAACATTCAAATTCTTCCGCCCTTTGTTAAACATTCAAATTCTTCCATCATCCAACACACTCACCCCCACCGGCCACCACTATAGCCCCAACTTTCACTAGCTCCACGTGTTTGTCTAGATTATATATAAATATTTATCAATTAAGTAATATTTATACTTATTTATCAAGAAAAAAAAGGGGCTCTTATTTTTTAGAAAAAAAATTCCATCATACCAAAGTTCCGGCGCCGATTAGTTTAAACTTTAAAGTGTCAATATACTCCTTTGACAACAACAATCAACAACCCCATGGCTTCCCAAAATGGGCTAAAAAAACCGTGACTCTTCCTCCTCAAAGGCGTGGCTGTTACTTCCAAGGTATATGTGTCTCATGTCGGTCAATTTGATTACTTGCAGATATTTATTACTTTCTCTGTCCCAATTTATGTGATACTTTTCACTTATTGAGAGTGCATTTAACTAGTTAAAAGCTAAAATTTATTTCCTTTTTCTGTTTCCTTTTGATTACTTGTAAATATTTATTACTCCATCCGTTCCCAAGTTATGTGATAGCTTTTTGAGAGTCAATTTGACTACTTAGAAGCTAAAATTCATTTCCTTTTTCTGATTGCTTTTGATTATTTGCAAATATTTGTTACTCCCTCCGTCCCCAATTTATGTGATATTTTCTACTTATTGAGAGTCAATTTGTCTACTCAGAAGCTAAAATTTATTTCCTTTTTCTGTTTGATTTTGATTACTTGCAAATATTTGTTACTTCCTCCATCCCAATTTATGTGTTATTTTTGGCTTATTGAGAGTCAATTTGACTACTTAGAAGCTAAAATTTGATTAGATCAACTCAATATTTTAAAGTTTAAAATTTAAATATTCAAAAACTATACTAAAAGTAATATAAGTTATAGTTCTTCTTCTCATGTCAATATGATAAAAAATACATTTTAAGATGTTGGTCTTCACATAGTTTGAATCTCGAAAAATGAAAAGTGTCACATAAATTGGGACGGAGAGTAGAAAAAACTGATGTGTGTTTCGGAGCTCTTGATGATTAAGCTTTAGATTGATTATTAGTTTGTGTGTGTTAATATGCTCCTGACAATTAAGTGAACTATGATATTATGAAGATTGCACCTTTAGAGAGATGTGAATTGTGATACTCTATGGGGTCGCTTCTGTAACTGAAACATTGGATGGTTGGTGTTTTGATGATCTCTTCCTTATTTGGGAGCAACTATTTTTGCATTATTTCTTGCTTCTCCGTAGAAATTGATGGTAGTGGTAGACCTGTTTTGGCGTCTCTATGGAAATCATATTTTCTCAATGTTTCTCTGAGAACGGCACCTCGATTATCCCAGCGGGTATCTGTTCCTACTAGCACAGGTACAGTGAGAAATATATATCATGTCAGTAGGCATAATCAACATGGACAGGATTATTTTTGAATTACATTTTGGCCCTTACAAGAACAGATGTAACAATAGAAATTGTAAAAATGTTATCACTGAATGGCCTATTAGTTGGCTCACAAACTAAACTGACATGTTTGCTTACAAAAGTTGAATGTACTCAGATTCCATTTTTATTCTTCTGGCATATGAAACATCTTTTGATCAGATTTCAAAGGTTATATCCTAACTTCTATACAGTTATATGAGCAGTTATTAGCTTTAGTATTTTTAGCTGCCTTAATTTTTCAGTTGATAGATTAGTGCTGTTAATATACTGATCCAGACAATAATAAAAAGATTGTTCTTATAATAACCTTATCTTAACTTAAGCATTCTGTACCTTGATAATTGAACGACATGTCTCAGAGGAGTTAGTTTCTCTTGCTCTTGGCCAATTTATTGTGTTCTATCCCCCTAAAAAATTATAATCTGCTTCTTATTAATAACATCTTAATGTCTTCATCAGATTATGAAGGAAATTGGTCAAGAGATAGCAGGCTTCAAATGTGGCCTTGCTCATCTTTTTCGTAAGTAATCTTATTCTGACATTTCACTTGAAATTCGTCTTGATCTCTCTTATGGCACTGCTATTTGCACCAGAATTCCATTATGACTGAATATGGTTAGTTGTATGTTTAACCAGTGCAGCATACAAGCGCTTCTTTAACTATAAATGAAAATTACGACTCAGATGTTCAAGATGATGCAGAGACATTTCTTAGTAGGTTGTCCCAGAGGTAAGATTATATTCTGCTAAGTTGAGTAATAGTCGTTCATTGTTGTGGAGAGTCTCATTTTGTTTTTAAATGACAATTTTAGGGGTCATCTGCTCCGTGGAAACATACTCTCGAGGGTAAGTGTGTAGCTTAATCCCTGTCCTCTGTACTGCTGTTTCTTTCCTTTTAATTTTTGTTTGTCGGGTATTGGACTGGATTTCTTTTGGAGTGGCATTTAATGATTTAAGAGCTTGTGCTCGGGCCTGAGATGCTTGAATAAAGCTAAAATGACAGTATTGTACAGAGTCGATGTTCCAACTTAAGAAACCACATTTTTATATAATCAAGCAGCATAAATTCTAGCTCAATCGTCGCTTACTTCAGCATCCAGCTCTGCTTCCTCATGTGATCAGCAAATGCATAGCTAGACCCTTGATCCTCCTTGTACATTATTTTTTAAAATTAATCACAGTAAAATAAAGAAGACTGAGAAATATGACTATTTCTTATCATGATTAAAGAATTTTGCTCTTTTACTTGTTTCTATTCTGACTTCCATTCCGCAGAATGTGCCATACGTACTGATAATACTACCACTTATTTACTTATTTATATTCTATTGCATCACCCTCGAACTTCCTGACTGATAGGTTCTTTGTTTCTTTTTTTCCCTCCTCGATTAACTTGTCTTTCTCAATTTTATTGGTTGTTATTTTGATGTTACTATGTTGCAATTTTGATAGGGCCAGACGGCATCCCGCTCATATTAAGTCATCTATGTTTGGCTGCACCCTCACGTCTGAATATCTCCTTGTTTTAATCCATATATATTTTTTCGACACCTCCTTCATACACTGATATCTACCATGTCTTGGATTTTCAGGATACCAATCACAGACGGAAAGCTAAACATGGGAACCTGGCAGGTACTTGTGCTAACTCTTTCCAGGTCATTTGATTTGGGTATGGCTAGAACAATGAATTTTAATGCATTCCCCTTCACGGTGGATTATGCGTGCTGTTAAAAGCTGGTAGTTAAAGTTGTTGCATCTATTATCGTTACCAAGTTGGTCAAATCTATCCTTCAATTCCTACTCTTTTACATGTACCCACTACCAATTCCTCCCAGTCTTAGTGAACATGTAATTGTCAATTACACATCTAGCAAGGTTCCTTGTTGGATGGAAGAGATCCAAACCATCACAAGGATATAAAAGGATCTCCGCAAAGACAGTTCTTACCGTGGAAACAGACTCTTGCATAAATGCAGGTTAAGACTGCATACAATAAACTCTTGTGGTCCGACTTTTTTCCGAACCTGCGCATAGCGACAGCTTAGTGCACCGGACTGTCCTTTTTTAACTTGTTTTTCGGCCATATTCAACATTGACATATACTTTAAATTATTGTTTGCTAACGTGTTCTCCGGCCATATGCTGGTAAAGTTGATGTCGTGTGACTAAGAGGTCACAGGTTTAAGTCGTGAAAATAGCCTCTTGCGGAAATGCAAGGTAAGGTTGCGTACAATAAACCCTTGTGGTCCGACCCTTTTCCAAATCCTGTGTATAGCGGAAGCTTGGTGCACCAGACTACCTTTTTTAACGTGGTCTTCGTCCATATTCAACACCGACAGATACTTTTTTCCAACTGAAAGCAAATTGCCTAATTCTCCCATTTTCTCTTCCACAAATACCACCTTAACGTACGATAAAAATGGGTTCATTCTCCTTTCAATGATCAATTTTGGATGTGAATAACTGAATTTGAAATTTCTTAAAGTAGTGTTTGGAGCTTCACTAGGAGGAATTTGCAAAGGGAAAGAGAAAGGAAAAGATACAAGTGAAAGGGAGGATGGATTGTTTTTTTTTTTTTAATCCTACTAAAAATGGGAAGGGTAAACAACAAAAATGTTCATACTTCTAATGAATCGACAGAAGTCTTTGACAATTAAAAAGTGGGGAAGGGCATATCTTAGCACTCTGATGTGAAATAATTGTGGATTCTCATCCAATAAATGGTGTCTATGAGCCAAATCATCAAAAGCATTGTCATTAAAGCAATATACCTGGTTGAAATGCATATTCAATAAGATACATTTCCAAAGACCTCAAGCCTAAGACATTCTAAAACAAGCATACACAATCCACAATACAAAAAGTTCCAGGATTCATTCCACTCCTAACGCACGTTAATGGCTGAAAGTATATAGCTAGACTTTTGACATACATAACTCAAATACGACCTTAAGATATACAGACTTCAATAAAACAGCAGAACAAAAGAAGACACAGTAGGGGGGTTTCGCGAGTGAGGTTAGATAACCTGTGAAGAAGACCCTCAACAAAAGCAAAAGAAGAGAACCATGCATTTCAGCCAATAGGACTATATAATATTCTAAATCTAAATATTAGTGCTACCATGCAATATTGCATTTTGATTCTCTCAAGCTTCTTCCTCTCCTGTAGTCTATCTCTGCATCGGAGCTTGACAAACCATGGTCATATTTCCGACTTAATCTTAAAGTTGGTATTTTGGAGAAGATGCCTTCATCGTCACTCATAGCATGGTTAGCAGGTTCAATTTGCTTAACAGAATGATTTGGAGACATACGATCTGTGGATGTAGAAGATAGAAGAAGTCAGTTAAGTCTGAACAATATCCAGATAATATAGGATTGTTTAAAGATCCTGGGAATATGAAATGGTCAATATAGAACGACCAAGCTTCTGATTGCAATAGTAATAGACAAACAATTACTTAGTAGTGTTCCTAATAGCAGACACCAGAAGAAACATGAAATTTGAAACCTAATGGCAAAGGTCAGAGAAAAGAAAGAAAATGCATTCGACCTAAATTTCATACCAACTGTTGCTATTTAAAACTAGCAAGGGAGTAAAAATCATGCACCTTTCATGCAACTGTCTGCTTTGCATTGCTGAGGAGATGCCATATTAGAGATATTCCCTCCTTTTGTTCCCTCAGCTGTTGACATAGTTAATATAATTTCCTCTTCTCTGGGCTTAGTAAAAGGGGTCATGCTAAAGGAATCATCTAATACAGCATCAGAAATTTCCACATATTGTGTTGTACCAACAATCTCATCAGCACTGAACCCAAAGGATGCTCTATAAGCTTCTACTTCCTCTGCATCTTGTTTACAGGGTTTGTTCTGCCTACTCTGCTGGCCATTCCCATTATTATTTGAATAAGCATCGGTTTCTTTGGAAACACTCAGCCTTCCACCAGAATGAGGAAATAAAGAGTGGTCAATGTAAAATTGGGCAAATGTAGTTGGACAGAAGAAATTTGAATCTTGAGTCAACTTGGAGGTGCTTGAATCAGGGCCTGGATACTTGATCTCGGATGACGGAATAGAAGGATCCATTTGAGGAAGTTCCCTTTCACCTGATGCCCTCGAAACAGGGGATCTGAGAGTACTAGCAGGACTTCCTGGATAGAGAGAGTAGGTTGTTTGAAAATCATTGGCACCAGTGTTGGTTTTAACATTCACTGAAGAGGAGAGGAACAGAGCGAAAGGCACATCTGGTGAAGAGGGAGTAGTCAGGTGGGCCAACTCAGGCGGAGGTGTGAAAGGAGCAGTAGATGGCTCAGTGGTGAAGTTTGAGAACACAGGAGGAGATACCAACTGTGTCTCATGAGCATATGGACCAGTGGCATACATAGCAGATGAAGGACCTCCTGGTGAATTGCTAGATAAAAAACAGCTTGGTGACTGAGCTGTTGAAGGGAGCGCTGAATTCGAAAAGGATGCCGGTGATGATGGTGGAGCTAAAAGAGCTGCATTTTGATTATTTAACCCACCAGCTTGGGGTACATTCTGCTGATTTGGCAGTGAATTGGCCTCAGGAATACGAGAAGGCACTATACGCTTTCCGCCTTTTTGTCTTCCGAAACAAGACAATCCTCCCAAACATCCTCCCCATCGTTTACGCTGTCAAAGATTAGAGCATTAGCTGTTGGGATGTAGTCTAACATATACAACAACAACTACGCCTCAGTCCCAAACAAGTTGGGTTCGGCTATATGAGTCCCACTTCTTCATTTAAGCTCATTTCATACAAACAGAAAGAAAAAAAAAAGGCGGAAGAAATTAGGATAAAAGTGCATTCATGCATTCGGAAGAAAGCATTTGCTGTGAACGGCTGTCTAAGTGGTTCACATGCAAAATCCAAGAACAGGAAAGAAAGATCATAAATACAGAACTCAAACCAAGTGCAGAAATCATAGATATTGAAAGTAAATTTATTAGATTCCGTCATGGTATCTAATGTCAACAGCCATTTAGTGTCTCTATCACCAATCCATTAGACTCATGTATCAGTTGCATTTTCACAAATCTAAGAGGTACGATGGTCTACACAAGGGATCTTGTGAAACAAGAGCAGCTTTCTTTGAAAAAAATCACATTCACACCAAATGACCAAAATAAACAAAGTGAAAAAAACTTTGTTTTGGCCTCAATAAGATCATTATCCCCGCGACTCTCAAAATTACTGCATTAATATATACTCCAATGTTCGGTTATGAGTGGGAATAACTGCATTATCAATTTGGAATGGAGATCTATCACTCTGGACAGCCACTAAAGGGGAAGATCCTGAATAAAGGTGGATTTATGCAAAATTTGGAAGAAAATATTTGATGTGAACGGCTGACTAAGTGGTTCACATGCAAAATCCAGGAACATGAAAGAAAGGTCATAAATACAGAATTCAGACCGAAGTGAAAACCATAAATACTGAAAGTAATTTTTATCCGCATGGCATCTAATGTCAACAATGAAAAGCCATTCAGTGTCTCTATAACCAATCCATTAGACTCATGTATCAGTGACCCTGGAAATATGTACAGAACTTCTAGTGCTAAAGGAACTATTTTTTTAATAATATTAGACCGTAACGGGCTAAAATGTAGAGGATTTCACAGTGAGGATTCATTCATATAGCCGAGTCAAACTTGTAAAAAAGCAAGTAACATGAAAAGCCATTTACTGCCTCTATCTATCACCAATCCATTTGACTCATTGTATCAGCTGCATTTTCACACATCTAAAAGGATACCATGGTCCACACACAGTGGAGCCAAACTCAACAACCAGCAGGTAGCTAGTGAAATATAAGCAGCTTTCTCTGTACAAAAAATCACACTTACACCAAAATAAACAAAGTGAATATATTTCGTTTTGGCCTCAATAAGATCATATATCCTCACAGCTCTCTGCCACATGCTCCTATTTTTTTCTTATGAGTGAAAATAACTGGGAAATGAGATCTATCACTCTGTACAGCCACTATTTAGTAGATTAAAGTTATCTTCACGAGAACTCCATAACCTCATTTCACCAAAAACTCAGATCTGTTCACAAATATAATTCCATCACACAATTAAACTACTAATAAACCATTACAACAACAATAACATAACAAAACCATAATATATTGCACAAATTTTCGTCCACACAAACAAAATTATACAGAGAGCGAGTAGATCTGGAAAATGAGAGTACAGTACAGTAAAGCACAGTACCCGAGAAGGAAGTGGCGGTCCTTGATGCTGTGGAAATCTATTCTGCTCCGAGCCCATTGTTACATCAATCTGTGCACAACTTCAGCTAATCAAACTCCTTTTCGCTGCTATTTTTTCGCGTTCACTTCACAAATTCAGCAAATATTATACTACTAAACAACAATTTTTCTCCTTCCTTTTCAGCTCTTATACCTTCGTCCACACACACACAGTAACACACACATATACAGACAATAACTCAAGATGTTGTTGTTATACAATAATTTTTATATCCAAATACGAAGCAACAAGCTAACAAATTAACAGATTTGGTAAAGAAAATTGCGAAAAAAATGTTGAAAAAAAATGAAAATAAAAAGAGTATGTACTAGTACTACTACTACTAGTGACTAGTGATGCTACTATTGTGTTCTTCTTCCCCACATGAGTGACGGAGAGAGAGAGACTATTTTTTTTGTGAGTGTTAATCAAAAGACAAGGAAAGCACAAATAAAGCCAAATTGTGTGTGTGAAAGTGAAAGTGAAAAAAGGGTGGGGAAGAGATAGATATATGATAGAAAGAGAAAAAGAGAGATGCTTTATGCGAAAGAAAAAAAGTAAAAGAAAATTAGAAACAAAAGAGAAAAAAGAAAGACTACTAGCTACCCCTATGTCTCACATTATTTATCGTGATTATTAAAAATAACAACATATCCAGTCAAATTTTACAACATGGGGTTTGGAGAGGTTAGAGTATACGCAGATATTATTTCTACCTTAGTAGGTAGAGCGATTGTTTCCGAAAGACCATCGACTCAAAACAAAGCATAAGCACAAGCAAAGCAAGAGTAATGGTCAGACCCGGACACGAAATTTAAAGTAGTATGAAAATGATGGTAACAAAAGCGAGTAAGCCATGATAGCGCGTTCTGAAAAAGGAAACAATAACTAACGCATGTAAATAAGATAAATAAAGTACACTAAAGAACTCGTATCAGCATAAGTCAAGCGACAGATGACTATAAAGCAATTTTGCGTCTACTAGTATGATAGGCTAAGCAGGCCTACAATAATAACACTATAACTATTAGTTTGTAACCGTAAATAGAACTAGCTCAACTACCTACTACCATTCTACCCTAATACGTGTCTTCCACAACCCCTATCTAAGGTCATGTCATCAACTGCACCATATCACGTCCAATCACATCTCCCCAATACTTCTTCGGCCTACCTCTACCCCTTCCCGAACCCGTCCATTGTCAACCTCTCACGTCTCCTCACTGTGACATTTGTGTCTCTCCACTGCACATGCCCGAACCATCTCAACATCGCTTCTCGCATCTTATCCTCCATCGATGCCATTTTCACTCAGTCCTAGATATCATCATTTCTAATCCTATCCCTCATTGTATGCTCACACATCCATCTCAACATCATCATCTCCGCAACTTTCATCTTTTGGATGTGCGAAGTCTTGACTGGCCAACACTCCGCCCCATAACAACATAGTCGGTCTAATCATCACCCCTATAGAACTTGCCTTTAAGTTTTGGTGGCATCTTTTTATTGCACAAGACTCCATATGCGAGCCTCCATTTCATTCACCCTACTCTAATACGATGTGTGACATCGTCATCAATCTCTCATTCCCTTGGATAATAGACTCGGGTACTAGAAGCTACCTATTAAAAATAATTATTTTAAATTATTTATTATTTTAAAAATTCAAGTCACGATTAATTAGTGGTTTGACTATTTTACCCTTAATAAAATTTTGTCATTAAATAGAGACGATACCAAATAAATAAGAATAAAATAATCAAATACCCCCTCTAATTACTATTTTTTAAGAATCTTGAAAACAAAAAAGATAAATAATTTGAAACGGAAAGGGTATAAATTACTACAATTTTTGTTATTTCTTATTGTTGATAATAATTACTTTTTTATTTTTATTTTTTTAATATTTGATTAAACTTTTGACTAGTAAGTACTACTAGTAAATTTGGGTACAAGTCATTCTTCACTAGTTAATACTATCTACTTTTGACGAATTTATTTAAAAGTAAAAGTATCAAAAAAAATTATTTTAAGATAGACGATGACCATTTAAATAATTTAATAATTGAACATCGACTCGTTGTGTGCTAAAGACTATTCGAGCAAATTCAAGAATGAGAAATTTTTAAATTAATATAGTTAGGTTGATGTATAATATGAGATCGATCGGTACCTGATTAAAATATGCAATTATTAGTAATATAAAAATCAGTTATAAGAGAATTATGTATTATTTTATGTAGGGATTAGTTATACAGAGTTTAGTCATTCATATATTAATTATTTCATCTTTTGTTCTGTATAAAATAATAGATAAATTACATCATAACTTATATATGTATTTAGGGGTGTCAAATATGACCCAAAACTTGATGGCCCGCTCAATCCGTTCAAAATTTAAAAAATTGGGCCCAAGATAATTTCTTATTGGGCTAATTTTATCCCAACCTAACATAACCATTTTTAGAACTATCTCCAATTTAACTCAATACTAGCCCATTTTTAAGATTTACTTTCATTTGTGTTTGATACGAAGGAACTGCCTTTCAAGGATGTTTTCCTATAATATTTTCCTAAAAAAAAAAATCTTTGAAAAAATTTCCACGGAAAGTGGACGCTTCAAAAAAAATTGGGTGGGTCATGACCCAGCCTATTTTTAATCAATTTAAGACCAAATAACTTTTGGACCAATTTTAGCCCAACTTATTTATTAACTCAGTCAATTTTGACTTGCCTAATGTCAGTTCAGCCAGCCCATTTAACACCCCTATACGTATTAGTTATGCGATTTCTAAATCGCAAACTAATCACTGTATTAGGTGTATTGAATTTTATACATAGCAAAAAAAATGCTATCAAACATGATATTACTTATTCAAAATTTAAAACATTAAAAACCTAGCTCCTAACCAGCTACCAATCATCCTTATATGTATAATTCAAATCTAAGACGCGTATAATATATATATATATATATATATATATATATACCAAATAAAAAAATAGTGAATCCACAGGCTATTACAAACTACACGAGGTAGTGCTGCCTAAGGAATTCTTTAATTTGCTAGTCTTGAGACTCCAACTCTTGAGATACTTATAATTGGCTTAATCATCAGCTTTTAAACACCTTAAATACTCCTTGGGTTTGTTTTTTCTCTTTAGTGGTATAAATAACCTGTTTTCTCAAAATCATTTCAAATTGATGAATCAAGCACGAGATTGAATAGTGCACTTAAAATTGAAACAAACGAATTATGTGAAATAACATTAGCGTAAAACTGTAAATGCCATGAACCCTGGTAGACTTGGATAGAGAACAAAACATTCATTAAACTATTCAAAAACAATTCAAGGTCACCAGATTGGGACCAAATGGTAGGAGGTCCAATGAATAATGCAACGAATATCACAAACTACATGCAAATTTGATCCAAAAGAAGCTATATTATGTGATGATGGCTAACAATAGAGGCCTCAATTTAGGCCTTGGACTGACCGGCTTCGACGTCCACCTTCTCCACTCCCTCCTTCAATAATCTCAGCTCCTCTTCTGTCAAGCTGTTTTTGGCAGCATGGGGACTCTTGGTGTTGGATTTTTCAACCTCCACGGCCCAACTATAGATCACCATGCCCGCGACTGCAACAAGCATTCCCAAGATGTTCTTGAGAGTCAAGGCAGAGTCGAAGAGCAGCCATCCCAAAGTCAGGACGCACACGGTCTTCATGTGGCCTATAACCTGGAAGGAAACTGCAGAGAATCGCCCGATGCAGAGATACTGACTGAAGTTGCAGAACACAGCTAACGAACATGACAGGAGTATAAAGAACTGCAGAGTGCCAGACATCCATGATCAGAGCACATAAAGCTTAGGGTAGAAAAGGACCAGTCAAATATGCAGCATATTCTGGAAATGAGAAGACTGGTTGACACTTACAATGGCACCAGAGGTATATTTGTAGTCTAGTAATAGATTTCCACTAAGATAGTAGTCGCAGAAAGGACCCAGCACAAGGAGGGAGCAAGCTTGTATCGGAGCTGTTTTACTCAATAGCTCAAAGGATCCAATTGAGTACTTCTTCTGCAAAGAGCCTATTGACTGCACCGGAAAACCATCATTTGATCACACAAATGCAACCACAAGTTTAAGAGAGCAAATTTGAAATGACTTGGGGGGGTGGGGGTGGGGGTGGGTGGGTTAAGTATTAAGAGCTTGATGAAAAAATATATATGAATTGGGCCAGCAGGGCGTTCTTTCTTTGTTCCATTGCAGATACAGGATTATCTGCAGGTAACTGTTATAAAACTCTGCAATGGTAAGAAGCAAGCTTTTGCTCCATATACCACTGAACAGCGACCTAAGCAGTGATACAGGATTATCTGCAACTGTAACTGAGACGTGCTTGTTGTTGTATTGCTTTTAATTGAGGGGTAAAAGGGGGGAGAGGAAAAAAAGACAATTTTGAGACTTCTTTTCTTTAGGTTTTTAGACAAGAAGGGATCCTTGTCTAGGATAAAATAGTCTGATAAGAGTAATTACTTCTCCTCTAGGCAATAGTTGGAAGCAAAAACAAAAGCAAACTTTCATCACTTTTATGGGGGGAAAGGGAAGAAGGAAAAAAGGGAAATTTTTTTAGACTTCCATTCTTTAGCTTCTAAGAGAGACTTCTTTGTTAATGATAAATAAATTTGATCGTACCATAGCAGCCTCCCTAATAAATTAACTGTCCCTCAGAAAGGGAACTAAGCAAGTTCGTAGTGATAAATTACTAAATCACAAAAGACATCTATCTAACATACTAAAAAATTTAGTCGTTCAACTTTTAATTATTCAATCTTTTGCAGTAAGCCTATGAAGAAGCCAGAGTATACTCACAATCTGCTGCAACGATGTTGACAAAACTGCAACACAAGCACAAAGAAAACCTTTGGCATTAACCTTGACATCAGTTACTGTGCAAACACCCACACCGATAACGACAACCACAACTGACATTTTAACATCCTTCGAGTAACGCTTATTATGAAGGATCCATTCCATCACGCAAACCACTGGAATCATGCTCAACTTCGAGATCTACACCAAACAAAATGAAAAACTTAGGCATATAAAATGAAATTTCACCATTGAACAAAATAAAACAAGTGCCAACTCCGGGCATAAAAGGGCAGCCCGGTGCACTAAGCTCCCGCTATGCGCGGGGTCCAGGGTCCGAGGAAGGGCCAGACCACAAGGGTATGTTGTACGCGGGGTCCGGGGAAGGGTCGGACAACAACAACATATCCCGTGAAATCCCACAACGTGAGGTCTGGGGAATATAGAGTGTACCGTACCCCTACCAAGGTAGGGACTATAGAGCAATACTGCGACTACTAATATAAAAAGGATAAGTGAGACTACCTACTAGCCTTCTACCCTAATCTGAGACCTCCATAACCTCCCATCTAAGATCATATCCTCGGTAAGCTGTAACTGCGCTATGTACTGTCTAATCACCTCTCCCCAATACTTATTCGGTCTACCCCTACCTATTCTGAAACTGTCCATATTAAACCTCTTACACCTCCACAGGGCATCTGTGTCTCTCCTCTTCACATGCCTAAACCATCTCAGTCTCGCTTCCCGCATATTGTCCTCCACCGAAGTCACTCCCACCTTGTCCCTAATAGCTTCATTCCTAATCTTGTCTCTCCTAGTGTGGCCACACATCCATCACAACATTTTCATCTCCGCAACTTTCATCTTTTGAACGTGGGAGATCTTAACTGGCCAACACTCCGCCCTATACAACATAGTCGGTGTAACCACCACTTTGTAGAACTTGACCTTAAGTTTTGGTGGCACATTTTTATCACATAACACTCCAGAAGCGAGCCTCCATTTCATCCACCCTACACCAATACAATGTGTGACATCATAGTCAATCTCCCCGTTGCATTGTATAATAGACCCAAGATACTTGAAACTGCTTTTCTTCTGGATGGCCTGGGTACCAAGCCTCACTTCTGCGTTAGCCTCATGTGGTGCGTCACTAAACTTGCACTCCAAGTACTCTGTCTTGGCCCTACTCAACTTGAATCATTTAGACTCCAGAGTTTGTCTCCAACCCTGTGCGAATCCCATCGATCAGAACTATGTCATCCGCGAAAAGCATACACCATGACACCTCACATTGAATTTGCCGCGTCAATCCATTCATCACCAAGGTAAATATGAATTTGGCGCGTCAATCCATTCATCACCAAGGTAAATAAAAACGGACTAAGAGTTGATCCTTGATGCAACCCTATCACAACTGAGAAGTGCTCTGAGTCTCTTCCTACTGTCCTTACCCTAGTTTTGGCTCCCTCATACATGTCTTTGATCACCCTAATGTACGCCACATATACACCTCTAGCCTCCAAGCATCTCCATAGGACCTCTCTTGGGACTTTGTGGAACTTTGTCGTAAGCCTTTTCCAGGTTGATTAATACCACGTGTAAATACCTCTTCCCCTCCCTATACTGCTCCATCAGTTGAGCTAACTCTTCTCACAAAAGCTATAACCAATGAAAAGATCAACATGAGACAAACATGAAGAAACAATGATACAAGCAGCTCTTTAGACACTAACTCTGAACATGACAGTGTGATGAATGAGGGACAGAACAGTACCAATGCGGAAGATCAAATATTTCTTAGTGGAGAGTGTGTTACGAGCTTCCCCAAAGATTTTTATTTACATATGCTTTCTGGTATAAGCAGATACACGCAGATGGTGTAGAGAAGCTCATAAATTTATTGTCCTCGCTTAATATTTAGAGGATATTTAAGCACTTATAAAGTGCTAATGTGAGCAGTCTTTATTTTTATTATTGGTTTTCATTCTACTAACTCATTCACAATCAAGGAGGAGGGAAGATGAATATCCCTTTCCTGCAACTTTCCTCTTAAACCAATCAAGGAAAGAAAATTACTTATGACTCATATTCGATTCTCATTTTTTTCTATCTTCTTTCCTTCCTCCCCTTTCCAAAAGAACCCCCAAGTCGTGTGATGTCATTTCAGGTGATGAAGATACTCATGGATGTTAGTTAACTCCGTGTCAACGGATCATGAACGAAAACAACAAAAATGAAATACTTTTTGAAAAGGTTTGGGATCATCTTATAAAAGATGTTCTAGGTACACCCTGCATAGCTAGCTAGTAAGAAATATGAACATACTTGACCACAGTAGTTATCCAACCTTTAAATCTACTTGAAGCTAAATTTCAGCAAGTACCAAGGTTTACCTGTTATTTGTAACTTCAATGCACCTAAAACAGATACCAACATATTTTTCTGCTGATAGCTAAAATTGATGCTTTAGGGGTCATATTTAAATTTTGAGCAAGGGGATGCAAAGAACAGATAAAAATTCTCGGGAAATGAACCGTTGAAAATTGTTGAAGTTATTATATTCTTTTCCAACCAAAGGAGACAGAAAGCTGATAGCATTACAATATTGTTAGCGAATCTTATCCACCCTACATGCCAAAATTCAAGACTAATCTTTTAGAAAAGAACAAAATACAAGACTTAACAAGAAACGTTACAGCCAAAACACACAAGCAACTAGAGCATACAACAAAAGAGAGAATACATACTTGATAAAATCCAACTGAATTGAGCATGAGACTTAAGTTCATCCCTGTGATAGACATGTTTGCAACAATTGAGAACCAGATAAGTTCCCACAAAGGTACATGCTTTGATGAGGAAAATCCTGTGGCATTTGACACCATCCCAACAAGTGCCGTCACAGCAAAATGGAACCCGGTCAACGTTGTAGCTGAGGAAATAAACCATGAAATTAAAAATGACAGGTAGACCATTTGAATTTGAAAGCATACATTACAGAGGATGGGAATTGGGATGTAATAGGAACAGTAGACTTCTAAACCTGAGGAAATAGAAGGAAAAAAAAGAAATAGCAAATTCTATGGCCAAAAATGTTAGGATCCATCAATAAGCCAGAAGGAAATTATTTCCGTACAAATATAAACCTTACAGATCTTTGTTAGAAATAAGAACACAATGTATCTAGAAAACAACAAGCTTCATTCAAAAAGACGAACAAAGTAGCCAGATGATCGTCTGAAGCGGTTGAGATATGCTAGCTCAATATTGGAAAGGAATTCGTTAGTCATAATGGGATTAATTTCAAGCTAACATCTTCTTTTTCAGATCTAATACTTTGAAGATGGCGGAAATAGGCAAATCCAATTACAACTGTATATAATTATGCAACAGTATTTCAAATATTAACTGTCCTTGGATGAGGAATTAGAGAAGAAGATGAGTGGAGGCAAAAATTGAAGAGAATGTGAGAGCACCGGTTAGCAGAGACGGATCAAAGAGCTGCCATTAATTCATCTCAATTTTATACGTACTAAAAGTTATATTGTTGATCTCTCGTTTGAATATCAACCCCACATATCTAACTTTTTAAATCCTCACTTCAGTGATTAATCTAAGGTTCATAGTATCATATGCTTCTAGTTGAGAATTGAATATATGCTCCATTGAGCTCGTTACAAACTTTAAATATTATAATGTCTATTAATCATTCATCTAGCCGCAAATAACAGTAATTGTTTTCTTCTTCTCCGTTCATAAATGAACATACATTTTTTTAATAACCGTTTGTGTCCGCGCACCTCGACTTATTGCACGAGTACCTCGCACCTCACACCAGCACAGATACCGAGTAACTATGTATAATTGAAACAGTATTATGATTATATATTCCAGAGTTGGATCAGATTGCCTATTTATAAACCGAAAGTCGAATAGCTTGAGATCCACCGAAATCCACCGAATCGACCAGGATGCAGACAATTACAACATTTTGTATTTATTCACATGTCTAAGATAATAAATGCATCGGTGCACCAACCACCTCCAAATCAGTCCCCCAACTAACTTTGTTTCTCACTTTAGTGATTAATCTGAGGTTTATAGTTTCATATGCTTCTAGTTGAGTATTGAATATTTGCTCCATTAAACTTGTTAAGACAGCTTGCCTATTTATTACTACTCACAACAGCAACAACAAGAACATACCCGGTGAAAATCCGTGGAGTGTGGGAAAGGTAGTGTGTAAGCAGACCTTAACTCTACATTGGGAGGTAGAGAGGTTGTTTCCGATAGACACTCGGCATAAGGACAAACAATTCAAAGCAGTATGAAAAGGAAATAACGAAAACGAATAAACCATGACAACATACTATAAAAGGAATGATAGCGTATTTATTACTACTCATCTAGCGGAAAATAACACCACTTTGTTTACGTCTTTTCCGTTCATAATTGAACATTTATGATTAATAAATTCCTGACTCGGATCAGATTATTTATCTATAAATCGGGAACTATTTAACTTGAGCTGAATTAATCCAAAATCCACCGAATCTACCAGGATGCAAACAATTACAAATATTTCGAATTGATTCACATATCTATGATAAACGAATCGGTGCACCGAACACCTCCAAATCCTGGATCCGCTTCGAAAACAGTGCAAATTTCATGCAAATGAATAATTCAAACGAGATCTGAACAACGCCGGCAAAATTAATATTAAAAAAAATAGAAGAATAAGAGGATTTAAATTTACCGAAGGTGAATGAATAACCATTGGCGGACATAAGCTGCTTGTTAGCCATGATAATTCCTACCGAACTCACAACGTTCATCGCCCATGCCCCTACGTCCGATACGGACGATTTCTTCTCACTCTCCATATCAACAACAACACAAAAAAATCAGCTGAACAAGTGTATGTATATATATATATATATATGCTCAAGTGAAATTGAGCACGAAGATCTACCCACCTACCCACCCAATTCGTAATAGAGAGGGGCAGGATGTTATGATAAACACAAAGTAGAAGAGCAAAATTGCATTCACAAATTGGGATCTACAAATTAACAAAAAATTGACAACTAATTTGGTAGATATATTAGTACATACAACTATATCATATGGGTTGATTTAGATTTATATTTATATTTGTCTTGTATATATAGAGAGAGAAGGGGAAGGGGCATGTGGGATGTGTGTGTTTCTCTTTGCGTGTGATAGGAAAGAAGTAAGAGGGAAGTGAAGATCTGAAATTAATTTTTGGAATTTGAAGAGAGTTTTTTTTTCCCTTGTATTCTACATATACCATCTCCAGCGTCATTTTCGATGCTACTACATCACTTCATCTGTCGCTTTTCTGTATTCTTCTCTTTTTGGCTGTATTTAGCATGTAGGAACATATTTCTTTTATGGAAAAAAAATATTTAAAAGTTTTCATACTCCTATTTGATAAGTTAAAATATTTTAATGAATAATTGTTAAATCTGTTTTCGAAAAACAACCTCTCTTCATTTCATAAGATAAGGTAAAGTAAAAATGATCACCCCAAATATACATATTGTTGTTGTTATTTTTCTAGAAAAATAAGAAAATGACTTTTATGATGAAGTAAGAAAAACAAATTTTATAAATGACAATTCAAATTGATTATCTCTGGTCTAACCCAAGATTCTACCCACACTGCCCCGAAATCTCTTCTCCATACTCGTTTTGAAGTATTTACCTAGACTATATATAAATACTCTTGTAATAATATTATTCTCGTAAAGAATGAATATTAGGCCTAACTCAACTCCAAAAACTAGCTTATAGGTAAGGAGTGTCCAAGTCCATATAAGGATGTTCTCATTTCATATCCAATGTGGGACTCTTAACACTCCTCTGCACGTCCAGACCTCGTTAACTGGAGTGTGGACAATATAATTTGAAGGTCCAACATCGATGAACAAAGAATTGGAATGAGTCGGACTCTAATAACATATAAAGAATAGATTTTTGATCTAACTCAACACCAAAAGCTAACTTATAGGGTAATGATTGTCCAGAGTCCATATAAATAGTTCCATATTCGAGGTTGTACTCTTAACAATTCTGTTTATATATCAAATATAAGAAAATCAATTATTTCTGAAAAAATAATTTTAAAATATTTGCATGTTACCACACACCTTCTATTTCTTTTTTCGTTTTTTCTTTTCCCTTAAGAGGGAAAAACTTGAAAAGTCCCTTTAAGTACAATGATAGATTCATTTTGTGTGGGTCCATCCTCACAAATAGAGAAAAGCATAAAATAGTGAAATAGGCATAAGCCAACCAAAATGGTCCCTTATGTTCAGGACAAGTTCAAAATGATTCTTTTAATATACTTCTGATTAATTTTGATCCTTTAAATTTATCAGAAAAATAAATATTTTTTGTTTCCATCAAAATATTTAATATTATAATGGTTAGATTTAACATAAACCCTCGAAGAAGAAAACCATGAAGTCACATTCTGCAATTGATATTGGAACTGTAACTTTTTACTCATTTTTATATATCTTTAGTTTCTGATGCAATTTTTAGTACTAGTATACTTTTGCCTGATAATAGAAAAGTCAGTATACTTTTAGTACTAGTATACTTTTTTATCCAAGGTGTTTGGCCAAGTGGTCATTACACTAAGGGTATTGCTGCCTTGGGTCTCGAGTTCGATTCCCATGACCAGCGAGACTAGAGCCAAGCCTCATAAAAAATCCCTCCATACGCGTAGGGCCAAGCGGTGTATACTAATCCGTAGGGCCAGGCCGGAGGTGGGGTTTCTTGTGTGTGGAGCCGCAGTGATGCGGTGGGGATGGCTAGTATAAAACGTTTACCCTCAAAGTTTTTTATCCAAGGTGTTTGGCCAAGTGGTCATTACACTAAGGGTATTCTTGCCTTGGGTCTCGAGTTCGATTCCCATGACCGGCGAGACTAGAGCCAAGCCTCATAAAAAATCCCTCCATACGCGTAGAGCCAAGCGGTGTATACTAATCCGTAGGGCCGGCCGGGAGGTGGGGTTTGTGTGGAGCCGCAGGTGATGCGGTGGGGATGGCTAGTATAAAAGTTTACCCTCAAAGTTTTATCCAAGGTGTTTGGCCAAGTGGTCATTACACTAAGGGTATTGCTTGGGGTCTCGAGTTCGATTCCCATGACCGGCGAGACTAGTGCCAAGCCTCATAAAAATCCCTCCACCGTTCGCCCGCAAGCCTCGCGTACTCACTCCGTAGGCCGGGACGGGGGTGGGGTTTCTTGTGTGTGGAGCCGCGGTGATGCGGTGGGGATGGCTAGTATAAAAGTTTACCCTCAAAGTTTTTATCCAAAGGGGTCGGCTTGTCGGGGGAGTCAAGTTTGCGACCTTAGGGTCGCAAGTTCGATTCCCCCTAAGGATATCGTCCTCCGGGCACATACACGTGGTAAAGCCTCGGGCGCTAAAAGCCGCGCGGCATGTTGCGGTGTGGGTTCGGTCTCCGCCAAGCTTTAGGGATGGGGCTTGTGGGGGGTCAACCTTGTAGCATTGATCCGTTGGACGCAAGCGGACACCGACCATGTGTGCATATCCCGCGATTTACCTCGGTGGTGGGGTCTTTGAAGGACCGGTCCCATCACCTCCAGGAGCCTAGTACCGCATTTCATGTGCAGTACTAGCGATATGGGGGTACTAAGGCCACCCCGAGACTTGGATTATCAAAAAAAAAAAAAAAAAAAAAGAAAAGTCATTCACAAATGGCAAGTTGTATTGACTGAAGGAAAAAAGTCAAAGTCAGCTCGTTTACCCTTCTACAATTCAATGAAAATTGGCAGCCAAAATCTTAGGAACAACTTGGTACAAGCGACAAGATCCTCTTTTATTATGGTTAAACATGTTACTTAAGCGAACTTTCTCCTCCTCCTTAGGATCAAAATTTGCTCTTATAAGCAACTTTCTCCTCCTTTAGACTTTTGATCGAATATCGTGCTCCTATGTTGGAAAACGTTTCATTTTTTTATCCGTCCCTAATGGATCGCTAACTTGAGTGTAATTTGCACCATTAGTTAAAAGTTGAGAAAAAATTGGACCTTTTTTTCTCAAAGAAGAAATTCCGCGCATTTTACATTGGAGTTCCGTTAATGACAAGGACAAATACGATATAATTTGGCAGCCCCAACAGTATGAACGAACAAAAAATGTAATAAAGAATAAAATTAAGCAATTTCAAATAGTACACATGCAAATTCCTTGTGGTTCCTTTTAAGTATTATCAAATCCGAATAAGAAGTTTGAATTGGTTATTTTTGTAAATGGAAGATTAATTTCCTTGCAACTATTACTTAGTCAACTTCGAGATGTAAGATACATTTTTTGATTTCATAATTTTACGATTACTGTTCTAAATGTACTTCAAATATTTTCTCCCGACCCCACAAAAAATAGATAAATTCACAAATAACCTTGTAATTGAAAAATAACCAATGTCATAAAGTTTCAAATTCCATAAGTTAAATTATCATGGTGGAGTTTCACCTATGGAATTTGAAACTATATAAAGTGGCTAGCTTTCAAAGACATGACCGAAAAATAACCAGTGGACGAAACTACAAAAAAAGTACTCTCAACTCTCAAGTTCCCCCTTTTCCCCTGAACAAACAAGTCAATTAGGAAGTACTCACACGTCCCGAGTAGAGATGGCAATGGATCCTGGACCCGGTCCGAATCCGGTAGATCCAGATCCGTTTTATAGGATACGGATCTTCAAAATTTGGACCCGATGGATCCGGATCGGACCCGGATCCATTTCTGACGGATCTGGATCTTGTATTTGAGATCCGTATCCGGTCCAGATCCGACCCGTGGATCCATTTTTTTATTAAATATATTCATAACCTAGAATGTAATTTTATAAGTATTTTCTTAAAATTGCTAAGCACATCCTTGTAAGTTTAATTCTCAAAACAAGTTTAATTTATCCCCGCGTTAACTCAAAAACCAAAAAAATAAAGATTAAACTTCGATAATAAAATCAATGTTATATTAGTGAATGACTAACATCTCCATAGAAAAGTAGTTAAAATTATATTTACTTCATTTGTGAAGATTCCAAGCACATGCAAGTTCTGCATTGTGGAAATACTAGTCAGCATTTTCCACAACTATTGTCATTGTCCAACATTTTCAATTAATAGCTCACAATCAAAACGAGACAATGAACAAAATATCTCATATGAACATTTCAAAATTGAAACACAGTAAACTGTTAGATAAGTAAAAATCGTTTGTCGCTTTAAAAAAAAAAATCTTAGCAAGGTTACATTCTTAGCAAGACAATTTTTTTTACATGTGGATCCAGATCCGATCCGTGGACCCAGTGGATCCGATGGATCCGGATTTGGATCTGATTTTTATGGACCCGACGGATCTGGATCCGGATCTGAATTCAGGTATGAAAAACGGATCTGGATCTGGATCTAGTAGGATCCGGTCCAGATCCAATCCGTTGCCATCCCTAGTCCCGAGTACCAAAAGACACCAACGAGGCGGTTGGCAGAATAGGTCAACAAACTTTTAAATTGGTTAATGGTTATACAACAAGAATAGACCAATGCAATATAATATTCTGCATTCACAGGCCACACAACTTACATTAATTACAAAGCAGTGCTTCATGAAATCAATATTGCAGAAGCTTTTCTCTGCTGAGCTATCTGTTCCACAAGCTTGGAATCATGCTTAAATATGTGCACACTGGGGATAATACATAGGAGCTCAAACTCCCTCTCTTTCCTAAGAATAAGCCATACACAACAAGCACTACAAATTCACAAGCTACACAAATTCTTGCGTCGTCCACCATATGTCTACCTGTGTCTCTGTGCACCCGGTGGTGCAGTCGGCATGGGGAAGTTATAGCTGAATTGACCGCCGGCAAACTGTGGAGCCTCCACATATGGGCTCTGGAAGATATGTCCAAAGTTGAGTGTGAATAAATATACTACTCCAATAGTTAAGACAATGCGAAAAGAACATGACATGATCTTGCTTCATATGAGATGAATCTTAGAACATTTCCTAGAACAGTCGATATATTACAGCAGAATATCTTCCTTTTATTTTGGGACAAGTAAAATGCAATATATTTCTCTTGACAACACAAAAAGAAAATGGAAATTAGGACTAACAGAGAAAGTGCAAGAACATTTTCCTCCACCCAATTCCAAACACACTTTATCATCTCCTAAAAGGTTTTTAATCTTGAACTGTACTAGAAACTCTCCTTCGAAAAGATTAGAGAACATAAGTCGGGAACCTCACAACATGTTTTCTGCCCTTGCATCAATGTTTTAGATTGCCTCACAACATGCTGCTGCTAAACTCAAGATGGAACCTCTGTCCTTTCTCTTAAATTCTTAGCATTACTCATTTCAATGTTGTGATTGATGATGGGCAGCGGAAAGCAGGAACTAAATTACCATCCAATTAGAAGAGTTGAACAACCACAACTTGAGGTTGCCCGCTACGTAAAGCTTGATATAAAGAAGAATGCAGGATATAAAGAAGAGAGCAGGGTTTGGAGTTCCGAAACCTAAGCCACCAACCATGAGCTCCAATTCTTGCCATCATCTTAATATCGTTTCTTTTTTTCTTATAAAAAAAAATATAAAGAAAAGAGCAGGATTTGCAGCTCATGGTTGGTGCATTAGGTTTCTCGTGAAAAAAAGAAAGTCAGACAATGAGTAAATTGTATATTTGGAGATAAAAAGAGACTCATAGAGGCCATACAGTAGGTGGCATACTGGAATAGGAGAGAAACAGCCCCTCAACAGATCTAGAAGAATTAAATGAGACTTTCTTATGAGAATTTGGCCTCTAAGGAAGACCAAATAACTGGTACTTCAATCTCACTGCATAAATTATCTGTATTCAACCAGAAAAAGAAAGGAAACCTCAACGTAAGTAATTAAGAGCCCAACAGAGGATTATTTGGGGTGGCTCAGAAGAGTTTCTGGAGTTGAATCTAGCAGCTCCACTTGTCCCATCTTGAAGAACTAAAGCCAGCATTACATTTGACTTCCTCTTGACTTTCCCACTGATGATATCTCTCATTTTAGTAGCACTGTAAAGCCTTTTATGAACATGTGGATAACATGTTTCTGTTTCCGCTTTAATTTATCTTGTCCAAGTCGCTTTAACCATTTTTCAGTTCTCACGTGTCTTTCCATCTTTCTTTTTACCATGCATACATGGAAGATTCTGATTTCAATGAGAGAAGTTTCTCCACAAACAAAAAGAGAAAAAATTACCTTTTTGTACTATTAGTCTTATCTATTTGGTTGGACCAATTTTTATTTGTTTCCTTGACTCTTCCCAGCAACTGTATCTCCCAATTAGTAACGCCGCACAGCTTTGTATATTAATGCACTTAACCTGTTTCCCTTTAATTTTTCCTTGTACAGGACCATTTCGCAGATGTTTGCATATCTTCTCTACTTAATCAACCCCAGCAACTTCTTCGCATTCAAACAAAGAGAAATTTTACTTTATTTTACCACGTCTTTATGTCTTGGACCAGTTATGTTTGACTGCCTATGTTATCACAATTTCACGAACAAGCAAATTTACGCCCACTAATTGAGTCAACCAAATCAAATTGAAACGTTAAAGCTCCACTGCTTTCTTTTGCCCCTCTCTCAACCCTCCCCACCCAAGCATTATCACCTTGAAAACCTATCCCAACCTCCACAAAATCCTTGTCTATCTCTTGCAACCGAGCCTCTCCAACTCAAAGTGTCAGTAACAGGTTGGGCAAAAAGCCTCAGGGATAGGTGGTGACGGCAAAGGAGTGTGAAGAACAACACGGGAGTTTTTGTGTGTGTGGAAGGGGGGGGGGGGGGGGGGATCTAGGGAAGGTGATGGCAGCCATAATGCAATGGAGTTAGTAAATATTTCTTTGGCTGACTTCATTTCTAAAAGGAACAACACCTCATTTTCAAATATACTGAAGGCTAAGTGTTCTCAGCACAGCACGATGCAAAGAAATTGGATTTAAACTTACAATCTGAGGACCAAAAAGGCAATTGACCAAAAGAAAAAGGCCAGTAAAGGAATCAAACCTGTGCAAGTTAGCTGTTCGTAAAGGGAAATGGAACACAAAACGGAGCAGTACCTGTGATGCAAATACTGTAGAAGGCACCTCTTCTTTATTCGGAGATTGTACTGATGCAGCAGTTGAAGAACGAGAGTCGTAACTCGGATCCTTTCCATCCAACTTGTGGACACCGTTTGCTGTAGTTTCGGTTTCACTGACTGACTTAACCTTCTGAAAATATGTATTTCATTCTTCAAAACTACAAGGCTAACTAATTGAGAGGATCACACTACCTACTAAAAATTATTGGTCAACTGTAGTACCTGAAAAATCTTGCCAAGAGTCTTCAACCCCTTTGCGCGTGCACGAAGCTCTTCTTTCTTTACATTGTTGTCTTGTAGAACCTAAACAAAGAAATGAATACTAAAACAAATAAATAAAAACAACACAAGAATAAGCCACAAACAGAACATGATAAAGTGTGAACCAACCATTTGACAAACACGAGAAAGAGTGGCTTCAATATCAGCTACATTAAGCTTCCAGAGAGAATCGATCATTAGCTTTTTGTGGGATTGCATGTACTCTTCAAGTTCTTCCTCGGTGTAATTTCCTTCTGCACTAAGCTGTCTTTTCATGTCCTCTTGTAGCTGAATCAAAGCAATTGCACCTACAAAGCAATGAAGTATTCTCTTTCAGAAGAACATTACCACACATATCACAATCAAGTATCACTCAACAGACACGGGGGTTGGATGAGTAAAGCAACCGGTGCACGAAGCATCCCGCCATTACGCAGGGTTGGGGGAAGGATCTCACTCCAAGGGATGTAATATAGGCAGTCTACCCTGACGCAAGCATCAATGGCTGATTTCACAGCTCGAACCCCTGACCTATAGGTCACATGGAGACAACTTTACCGTTTATCAGGGTTTGGAAGAATGATCGAAATTAATCACAATTACATCAGCTAATAAACTGAGAAAAAGTTAATACTCCTCATTTAGAGATAGCTGTAAATGCTGAAAACTGAGAAAAAGTTAAAAGCTGTAGTTTTTACTTCATTTAACCTCAGCTTAATACTCCTCTCATATATTTTCTACCTATAATATCATACTGTCTACCTAATTCATCTAGGTTATATTACATATAAGAAGAGGGTAAACACCATAAAGAACCATTCCTTTGAAAGCTCTATGCACACTTTAATATACAGATTGAGCAAACAAGGTGCAAATGGTTTGTCGAACTTTGGAAATGAGAAGCACAAGGTTTAACCATAAAGCACAGCTTAAAGCCAGCACAACAAACCTGTTGCAGCAGTTACTTGGGATTTGATAAAATGGCCTTTGTTTCTGAACCACTCAGCAATAAAAGGCACGCCCAAATATAATGCCTTCTTTCCAAGCTCTTTAGCTGCCTTCCTTGCATATATGTATCCAATTGTATTTAACATATCGACACCATAAGCTGTTATCAAACACAAAGTTGATGAGAAAAGATTCTGTAACTATAGCCATGTCAATCGAAAGACACCAACAAAATTTCAAGAAAATTAAAGCTAAAGAGTTGAGAGGGAAAGAAAGGGAAAGGAGATTGCAGATCAAGAGAAAATGTAAGTCAGTAGAATAAGACAAGACAGCTTCAATGCCATCAATGGTACTTATACAACAACTATTACGCCTCAATACCAAACGAGTTGTTTCCTTATCTGACTACAATTCTCTATGGTGATTGTCTCCACAAGTAACTTCCATCGTTCAAACTAGTCTTTCAATATTTGTTTTATGACCGAGAAATTCCTGAAGGTCAATGGTGCACGGTTTGAGATTCAGTGGATAATGGGCCCGTTGCCCCTCTACCCTTTTCCAATTAAACATCACGTTTTTGTCTGCGGCTAGGGTTTGATCCTGTGAATCATTGACTCATGTGATCTTCCTCTCTACCATTCTTATTCTTAGTTTCTCTGACGATCACATTAGCCAATAGATATCAAACCATGGCAACTAGAGTATATTAAGTTTCTATTTTCTGACTGTAAAGTTAGTCCTTTACATTTCCTGATTCTCTTTTTCATCTTATATCAATTGATTGCTTACCCCAAATACTTTACTGCTCCGTGATCCTCTTTAATAACTTTGTTGTTACACAAGATTACATTATGAGATAGATAATTGGTATTGCACATAAATCAGATTGACTTTACTATCTCAACCTTCCGAGTGATTCCAAGATCACCCATTGATTGTCTTTGTTCATTTGAACTATAGAAAAGTATACCTTGTATCACTCGCGTGTCTAATTTAAAATATGAGTCATGTAAACTAGGTATATGTATCAGTTCTTCCTTCACTTTTCGTCCTAATAATTGGATATATTTTTATTTTGAGAAAGAAAGTGAATTTAACAAATAATTGGATATATTTTCATTTCTATTTAAGTCCAACCGATGAAGGGGAGCCTTGGAGTAACTAGTAAAGTTGTTGTCATGTGACCAGGAGGTCACGGGTCAAGCCGTGGAAACAGCCTCTTGCAGAAATGCAGGAATGCAGGGTAAGGCTACGTACAATAGACCCTTGAGGTCCGGCCCTTCCCCGGACCCGCGCATAGCGGGAGCATAGTGCACCGTCTGCCCTTTTTAAGTTAAACAGATGTCTGAGATCCTAGTTGAATCACTTTTTGCTATATGTTTTCACTGTTTTGTAGATTTAAATGATGATTATTCACTATATACTTGCATGAAATATTGTTCTGAGCTACTTTTCATTTTTTAGACCTTTTTGTTTGTTGAAATACGAATAATATTTGGGCTTCTATTTGGACGTTCCATAGTGCAATGCACCATAATATCTTTTAGTATAAGAACTCTCGAAGGATTACTTATCATAAAACAACCTTACACTCTAACAAAATAGGAGTATTGGATAGAAGAGTAGGTATCTCATTGAAATCGCTTGCACCTAATAGATCTCACGTTGTGTTGCATTTTTTAGGAGATGTTATTCCCACATCTCGTTATCTGATTATATACATGCCCTTCTTTAATAATAAGAATCAAGTTACACACGCAGCTTGCATCGCTTTTATATTCCCTCTGGCTTGTGTCTCTAGAGGCACTCCATTGGTAAATGTCTGTTTCTAGGTTATTTTCAGATTCAAATGGGACATTGTTACTATTTACCTGACCTTCATGAACACATTATCTTAGTCAATGCCACTTTCTTTAAAACTCACCTTGCTTCACACATCCTCAACCTTTGACCATCTTGGTATCTCTGTTCCATACCTGAATGAACACATAGGGTCCAGTACATTTCTTACATCTCCTTCCAGTCCCTATTGACTTCTTTTTTCCACTGTTCAACAAGAGCCATGCTTTGCACTAAATCTTTCACTTGCTATAGAGAGATGAGAAACCTTATCCATTCCTACATACCAAACAACCCTTACTATTTAGATGCCTCTTTTTTCAATCATGAATTGTCATGACTCCAGATGTTCTTGGGAATCTTTAAGATCATAGCATGCACAACTCATGACCCAACTTTCACAGCCCATAATACAGATGTATATGCATATTGCTTGTACCTAGCCCCTTATGTATCAACATTTGGCAAGGTCAGAAAAACATTTCATCCGAAAAAAGGGTTGAAGGAATTATGTAGTAGGTATGACAATATAACCTGCATTTGAAAGCCTCGACACCTCAGCTTCTGCATGACAAACAAAGTCCTCTTTGTTTCCTTGTACATACAGATTGAGCCGGTCTTTCAAAGTTTCAGCAAGCTTTTCTTCCCTCTCCCTCTGAACAACCTGTATTAGATTAAGAAAGAAAGAAATTAATTGGTACTTAGTATAGCTATACATATCCTGATACAGCTTATATGTAGGGGTGGCAAAATTAGCCCAAACCCAAATGACCCGCCCAATGTTTTATGGGTTTGGGCAAGTGTGATTTTGATGATGGGTTAGTTTGGGCTAGCCCAAGTTGACCCATCATAAATCAGCAGCCTAAATGAACCCATGATGATGCCCAAACTTGACCCACGAAAATGATTAATCTTACCGATTAGAGCTCCACTCTAGATTAAGATTTTTGTTTATAAATAATTATTTAAAAAATCCTTTATTATTTCGGAACACTGAAAATACACCAACGCACCCCAACCACCCTACCCCTCCCCTACATCTTCAACCCGCACCCAAGCACTGAACCACCCTCACATCTCTGCCCCCTACCTTGCCTACTCCACCCCACCCCCCTTACCACCCCTAACCATCTCTACCCCCACCTCCCATCCTACCCCCCACCCCGACTTGCCCTACCCCATTCTCAAATTTCTATTTCATATTTTTTTACTTTTATAAACAATTTATGAAAAGTATTAATTTTTTTCTTACCCCCCCCCCCCCCCCTACCCACCCCTACCCACACCTACCCCCTCGTCCCCCACCTTATTGCCCTACCCCATTCTCAAATTTCTATTTCATATTTTTTTTACTTTTATAAAAAAATATGAAATTTTTTCTTACCTCCCCCCACCCCACCCTCAAATTTCTATTTCATATTTTTTTACTTTTATAAAAAATATTTTTAAAAAAATCTTACCTACCCCCCTCTCCCCCCTCCCCCAAAGTTTGTTGTAAACTATTAAAAAAAGGCCCCCCCACCCTACCACCTACCCCCCTCCACCCCCATTGCCCTACGTATCCTCAAATTTCTATTTCATATTTTTTTACTTTTATAAAAAATATGAAATTTTTTCTTACCTCCCACCTACCCCCTCCACCCCCACAACATCCTCAAATTTCTATTTCATATTTTTTGTTACTTTTATAAAAAAAAATTATTAAAAATATGAATTTTTTTCTTACCTTCCCCCTACCCCCCCCCCCTCCACCCCCCACTCCATGCCATACCCCATCCTCAAATTTCTATTTCATATTCTTTTTACTTTTATAAAAAAAAATATATAAAAAATATGAAATTTTTTCTTACCTCCCCCGCTACCCCCTCCATTCCATGCCCTACCCCCATCCTCAAATTTCTATTTCATATTTTTTTACTTTATAAAAAATTATTAAAAATATGAATTTTTTTCTTACACCCTGCCCTCCCACACCACCCCCGAAGTTTGTGAAACAGTTGCACAGTTCAATAATCTAACAGGGGAAAGTGATACTTTGGAATGGAAAATTCGTGAGTAAAGGAAGCTTCACTGTTAATTCTGCATACAAGAGCCTGAACTCAACAGAAATACAGGAGGAAGGGTGGCCATGGAGGATGATATGGAAAACAAAAATTCCTTACAAGGTGAACTGTTTTTCTTGGCTTTTGGCTAAGGAAGCAGTGTTGACTCGTGAAAATTTGAACAAAAGAGGACTTCAACTTTATTCAAGATGTTACTTATGTGGAGAGCAAGCAGAGACGGTTAACCATCTCTTTTTACACTGCAAGTGGACAGACCAGCTTGGGCAAATTTTTGTCAACATGAGGAAGATCAAATGGGTGAAACCAGGAAGCATAAAAGAAGTGATGAGGAGCTGGAACAGGGATGGTAATGCAGCAAAGGAGGAGAGATTGAAGATTGTCCCAGAAAGTATCTGGTGGGCAGTATGGAAGGACAGAAATCAGAGATGTTTTGAAGACAAGCAGAGTAGATTCAGAAACTTAAGATGAATTGTATAGCTCTGTATTACTTTTGGTGTATACAGGAGGTGTTAGGTCAATCAGAATATAATTTTCCAGCTTTAGATTGGTTGTAACCTAGTGAAATATAGGAGGGCAATTTGTAAGATGTAACACTTTTGAAGGGGGACTACATATTTTGATGTAGTATACCTGTGGATATATAGACTAATTGTTACCTTCTTTTTTTAAAAAAAAAAGTCTTAAAATTATAAAGCTAAAAGGAAATGAAGAACTATACCCTCATTTTCTCTTGTAACTTTTTAGCATCAAAATCTTCACCTTCGGTGAAAATATCCAATGAAGCCATTGATGCCATAGCAAGCTGACCTATGTACTCCTCAAAAGGTTCACTTCCAAAAAGCATAGCGAAAATTGCTGCAGGGTCAATGATTGCGTCTCTGCAAACAATTCGAAACATAGAAGTTTGAATTAACATGTAAATAAAAACAGGACATAACAACATCCGAGTAAATTATATGTATTATACAGGTCCCAATTATCAATTGTACTAGGAGAAACACAAATGTGCCAGGTATCAATAATACAAGAGAGAAATTACGTTGAAATTCCTGATTTTCCATTTGCATCATAAGCCTGTCGTTGAGATGGATCGCTCAGTACTTGATAAGCCTCTCCCAACACCTGCAACCGGGTAGAAAACAAGAATTATTGAGCCAATGGCACATGAACCACAGGAGACACATTGCACAGATTAGAAAGCACTAATTTATTTCTCTTATCAGCAAGTTATATCTGATTTGAATTTCTCCAAAAGATCTAAGGATTCGAACAAACAACTGGAATTTCTTCCTTCCTTTCTTTTTTCTGTTTTTTGATAATTCATAAATATATCACCAATACCTGGACTTCTTTGCGAAAACATGAATTTCATCAGTGTGATGACGACAAAGTAGGAAAAAATTCTAATGAAAGTACTCTAGATCCCTATGAGAGCCATGCGAAACAATTGAATTACAATGAAAAGATAAAGCACTGTTATTACAAAGATTATGAGAACATCTAACTACGTTTCGACTTGGACCAATTGACAAGCACAAAAATGAATGGGTAGCCAATCAGTTTCTTTGAATCTGTTTCAAGTTTGGACCCCATTGTATTAAAATACAATAAGCTTTCACCTCTAAGAAATGATTATATATACCAAGGTGCAAGTACCACACATAGAGGACATGAGAAGTCTTCTAAAATGATTGTATGTTCTGTAGACCCCCAGACAATATGATGATTGAAGGGACAGAATAAGGTCTAGATAAACCAAAAGTCACATAGAAGAAAATTGTGTTAAAAGATTTAAAATCTCCCAAAATCGATGTGACATTACCTAAGAACAATATTCAATGGAAGCAAAAGATTCATATAGGGAATACCAACTAGTTGTAATTATATTAGTTATCTGTGTATGGGTAAGTGTAAGATTTAGAGAATCCTAATTCACATTAAAAGGAAAATTATTTAGTATTAGCATGAAATGGATCTGAATTAGGTAGAGTGGATATAGAAAATTCATCCCAATTGATTTAAGATTGAGGTTTAGTTGATTGATTGAAACTTTCAACTTTTACCTTTACTTCTGGCTGAGTAAAATGAGCCATACACAATGACATATTGACGTATGATTAGAAGGATCCAACCAAGTTCATTATAAGTATAAGTCATATTTATATGCCACAAGATTCAAGAGTACTCACAAACTTTAGCTATACTCTGTAAAACTAGGTCGGCAGAAGTAAAGGATGCCATGAAAATATACTACGAGGATTAAAAAAGTCTGTGGTCCAGAAAGTTTCCTTTTTCTTGTTAAGGTAATAATTTCATTAATGTCAGGGTCAGAAAGCACCCGTCTACAAAAAGTATACCAAAAATATGTGGTCCAGAAAGTATCTCTATAGATGTTTGGAAGTATCTTGGAGCGGTTGGATAGTATGACTTTCAAGTTATTTAATGTCATACAAGAAGTGATAGGATACCTGCCGAGAAAGGGTACATTGATTCCAATATATATGAAAAAATGAGATATTCAAAGTTGTGCGAACTATCATGGAATTAGACTTACGAGTTCTATGATGAAATTTTGGAAAAGCGTGATAGCGTAAACTTAGGAACACTATTAGAGTGACAGAGAACCAGTTTAGAATTATGCTTGTTAGATCTAAAACGGAGGCTATGTTCTTTTCTTTTATAATTGTGGTGCATGGACCAGCCTTTGCTCACCTCGACTAATTCCACGGGTACCTACTACCTCCGACCAGCATAGGCATTGGGTAACTCTGTCCACCAATGCCACGAAAAATGGATTTAATTTACCTAGTGTTTTTGCCTCCGCTAGGATTCGACCTAAGAAGATTGATGCAACAACAACAACAACAAGAAGCCCAGTGTAATCCCACAAGTGGGTTCTGGGGAGGGTAGAGTGTATGCAGACCTTACCCCTACCTTGAGAAGGTATAGAGGTTGTTTCCGATAGATCCTCGACTCAAAGAACGATGAAAAAGAGGCAGTAGCAACAAGCAGAAGAAAAGAAATTGTGTGGGGTATAAGTTCTAGTCATGTTTGTATATTTAGTTTATGTTCAATGTTTGTTAGGAATCTTTTGATCTTGTTAGGAATTTATAAGCCAATAGAAAACAAAGAGAACTTCCAGTGCTGGAGAAACTAAATTTTTATAATATTGGATTAAGACGGACTTAAATAGAGCAATATGAACAAGGAAGGTTCATAGCCAACCCAACCGGCCTAGGTTGAGGCACAATTATCGTTGTTGTATTTAAGAACATTAAGTCTCTTAGTTACCCCTTAATATGCATAGGCATACGTATGTATATCTAGATGGACAAAGTATATATGGTAATATAATTTTATCAAAAGAAGCATATGGTGATGTGGTAAGGTAATTTATACATAGATAAACCACTGCTATTCAGCTTATAAGTGAAACTATTTTTATCAAATTTACAGCATTTATTTCTGGATATCATAGGATATCTTGACCCAGCGCGTGTCTTAACAAAACGTACTTCTTCACCTAGGAGGTTAAACTCACACAAGAAAGACTGAGTGAGAAAGATGCATTACAGAATGTGTAATTTGAGAGTTCTAGAATCAATGCATTATTTGATTGGTGATATTTGTTCAATATTCATTTATGGTAATTCATCTGTAAAATTGAAGTGTGCACGAGAAAAAGGAATATCTCCTAAGACAAAAAAAAAAAAAAACTGTTAAAGAATAAATCATCAAGAGACTTCTCAAGAAAAAAAAGGTAATTTAAGACTTACCTGAAACTTCTGTGCAGCTAGAGGGTCATTTGGGTTTTTATCAGGATGAACCTGCCGTGCCTATACCACATAGGAAAGTTAGAAGTACATAAGAAGTCAAAACATGGAAAGCTCGAATAGGAAACAGCATCAAGATTGAAAATTAAACAGCAAAGGGAAAATTCTAGTACAAGTAAGCAAAACTAAAGTTAGTAGTTTACAACTCTCTATATTTGTCTCTGTTTACTTCCAACTCTTTTCAAGTCTGTGAGCTACAATTTTAATCTTCATCACTTGTTATTTTGGTACTTTTGTGGTAGTATGCTCATTCCTGAGGCTATGAGTTCAAAAAATGACCAAAATCTCGAGAAATAGCAAAAAAACAAAACCACATTTCTGGATAAATCATAATCAACTTATTCAAGGTACTAACTGGAAGCCACAAATATAGAGAATAAATACATAGCTGGGTGAAGGCTTCAAACACTATGACTTCCCCATTAAAAATTTCAACCCAAATATTAAGGAAATCAATCTCCAAATTAGATTGCCAAGTCCAACAATCTAATCTTTTGTTTATGAGCCGATGAAGTAAAGGATAGAGCTGACAACCTCCTCCTCTTTATTAAATATCCAATTGGCTAAATCAGGAAAAAGCCTAAAATTAGTGCCCATTTGATTAATCTTAGATTTGATATCCAAACAATCATTTTAACATGGAAATTGGTTAAAGAGAAGTTATCATAGTTTACCAATTCATCAAGTTTATTCCCCCAAATGTAATGGTATCATATATGGCAAGAAATAAAAAGTACAATGACATGAGGTTCAACAAAGAAAGTTACTCAAGTTCAGTCTTGGTCTTAACTTTTCAAAGTCCATGTATATAAAAGAAGCCTTGCATAGAAGCTCGGGTATCCTCAAAGTTTACCACAATCCTGAAAGGAACTGCAAAATTCTATTTCTTGCATTCTCCGTTCCATCTATTTATAACAAAGGCTGCATGCCTAGGTTTTATCCATTTTATGTTAATAAAGTTCCATTATACGTTAAACCTCCATGCCTGATCACCTCACCATGCCAACCAAAGAGAAAAACTTAATTCTCCACCTCTACCTTACTTGTCCATGTGTGTCATTGGCAGGGGCGAATTTATGTATTAAATTTGGGGCATGTGAACCCATGGTCTCTCCGTAAAATTAGGTATTTTACGTACATATTTTCTAAATTGGTATAATATTATCTGTTGTCACTCATGCTACAAGAAGGCTAAAATAGTGCACTTGGTTGAAGATTGGGTTATTTACCTAGAGTACTAGGGATTAATCTCCACTTAATACATTTTTTCCTTTCTTTTTTTTAGTGGTGCACCCATGTTCTAGATTTACTAGATTCGCCTGTGGTCCTCGGGAGAACAGACAGGATTCTTTTGTGTTTGGGTACGTGGGTTGATAAATAACAAAAACGGATTCTTTATACTTGCTTAATGGAGAAATCTTTCTTCTTGTACAGTATTAATGGTGCTGCGGATAAGTAGCTTCTTTTTCAAGCATAAAACCTCTCGGCTGCCCGAATACAACTCCTTAACCATATAACTAATTATCCGCTTTCAGCTTGAACCACACAAGCAAGTTCAGATAGAAAATAATTCATTAATTCTTCATGCCCATACTTAAAACTCTATCCCCAAAGTGTAATTAAAAGGGGATGAATAAAAAGTTACTACAAATAGGATAATTATGAACTTCAATAGCTAGAATCGCAATGGATACCTTAATGTAGTACGCCTTCTTTATCTCAGATTCGGTAGCAGTGGGGCTGACCCCCAAAATGTCATAATATTCTGTTTCCTTCACCATCGATCTCGAATATTTCTTCTTCTCTTTCAAATTAACCGATCGATATAACCAAATTAGGCCACAAAATTCAAAACTGAAGCCCCAGATACGGTTAATTAAGCACTATCAAGTCGGGAAAAAAAGGGGGATCGAAAATCAGGAAGAAATGAGCACAAAATAACAAACAAACGCACAAATCGATCGTTTTTCTCTGTGTAAACAAAAAAAGAGCATTAAATTTCAGAGTTTTAAGAGATGATTGATGAAGAAACCGCAAGATCGAACCAAATTAAGCGACAAAATTCAAAACTGAACCCCAGGTACGGTTAATTAACTGCTATCAAATTGAAAGAAAAAAAAACGGGGGGGGGGGGGGGATCGAAAAAACAAGAAGAAATGAGCACAAATTAACAAACAAACGAACTAAATCGATCGTTTTCGCTGTGCAAACCAAAAAGAGAGCAGTAAATTTCAGAGATGATTATGAAGAAACCGCAAGATCGAACGAAATTAAGAGATAAATTTGAAACTGAATCCCTAGGTACGGTTAATTAACTGCTAAAGGGGATCGAAAAAACAGGAAGAAATGAGCACAAACAAACGAACAAATTCGATCGTTTTCTTTGTGCAGGTCCAAAGTCAAATTATATGAATTTAATAAATATTTTAATATAAAAAACATTATAACTTATACATAATATCTTTTATATAATTTTCGATCATCTAATTTCAATTTAAAATAATAAATTAATTTAATTTAAAAATTAATAAAATTAATTGTCGAGAATCAAAACGTGATAAGTGAAATTAAATGGGAGGGAGTATTTTTCGTGTTAAGTCTATAGTACCGAGTAATTTATCTTCGCCAAGTAATTCAACATTTGGCAGAATGCTAGAGTTGGTCCCCAAATTTAATGACAGTAGAAGTTTGGTCGTTCATATTTATTTCATCATTCCAACTTCCTACTTAAATAGAAAATTTTGAGTTAAAAGCACTTCATTTAATGAATATTTCAAGCTAGTTTACCCATAAATTGTAACTCTTTCTAAGTGAAATTTATGTCGAAACATAATAAACTTTCAAAAATAAAGTAAACCTTAACTTCAATTTCTTTTTTCAACTTCAACCAAATAATTCAGACACTAATGAATTCGTAATTTAAAAGATAATACAATTAGTAATCTTTTATTGTGCTACCTGAAAAATAGCCTATATAGCCGTGTGACCGCAATAAAAGTAAAATGGCTAAACTTTTTCAATTATACATTGACATCGCGAATCTCGCTTAGATATATTTTTGAAATAGTTACTATTACGTGCAAGTTCTTGAACTAGTATATGCAAATACTTTTCTCCAAATTGGAGAGATACTTTTATCAACAAAAAAAAAAAAAACTTATACCATGAATAGATCATTTTAGAGAAACTCTATTTGGGGTTTATCGATATTAGGAAGAGCATTCATGTATCATGTTTGAACATTCTAGTCAATAGATGACTTAATTAGGTATCCAATAAAAGTGAATGAAAAATTGATGCTCTTTTAGCTAACTTAGCTGGCCATGAGGACCTCTTATCTAATACTTGTTATTGGATATGTAAAGCAGTACGGGAAGTAAATAAATATTATAAGTGTTCGAAAGGATAAACAAACAAGTCAATGTTCAGAACTGCCACAAGCTTGTTGAGTCTTGAATCTTGATAACCTGAAATCAAGAAACACTAAATCTGGATTGTTACAATTGTGGCTGAGTCGAGAGATGGCTCTCTATCTGTAAGACAAGATTGCCCCGTATATATGTTTTTACGTTAACGGGCAATAGTCTCCCAAGATAAAACAACAACTAATCAACACTACAAAGCAAATAGGTTGATTCCGACGAAGAAAACAAACACGAAACGACTTGCTGAATAATAGAAAAGGAATGAAGAGTTTTTTGTTTTCGTCCCAACGTTTCTGCTCACGTTTTGGACTAACTTTTTGTTTCTCTTCTGTTTGTCTCTATGTGTATATGTTGTCTCGTTTTTTCTGTCCACTTTCTGTGTCACACAATTTAGCCAAAAGGCTCTAATATATAGCATAAGAGAGAGACTCCTCAACTGCCAAATAATGGTTGTTAATGACCATTGAAGGATGGAGTAATTCAGCCAAGTAATGAATGTTTAAGGCATTGAAGGAGGGTTGTTTATGGAGGAGTTAATTAGCCAAGTAATGGTTGTTTGATGCACAATAACACCCCCAAAAATCAACTCCAACGGTAGGCAGAAACTTTCTGCCTTCCGTCGTTCCCAATTTCATCTTTTCAGAAACTCTAGGGACCAAACTGTAAATATTAAGCAATTTGGGGTCTAAAGAGATAATATTAGAAGAAGGCCATGACTCGAGCCCGGACCGGACGAGACGAGACGGGCGGGCGGCGGCGGCGCGCGTGTGGGCTTAGCCTTGAACCAAAGCACATCTAAGTCCTCCCTCCTTTAAACACATGAGTTACCCCCTGGGGTCCCAAACCCTTAGCCAATTTTGAGACTTATAAAGAGAACAATTCTTCATTTTCCCACCGATGTGGTAGATTTGTCCCACACCATATTTTCATGCCTCAAACAACTTACTTCGTGGACCAATATCTCTTTCATTTCTCAACGAAATTTGACGATTCTTGGCCCTACGGTCATCTACTCACTTAGTAGATTATGCACGTGTGAAGAGACAAAGACTCCAACATGCGGAACCCTAGTGTTTAATTCATTAAATATGGGTGGACGCACCTCTCCAACAAAGGCAAATTTCTAACAATACTTCTAGAGGGATAGAAAACTTCACCTCCTATTTACGAGGATGGACATGCTATTAGAGAAAACGCAATACATGGTAAATTTAGTAAATTTTCATTAAAAATTCAAATGGCATAAAGTTCTATGAATAAAAGATCATTCCAACTTCAAAAGATTTGCATTTGGTCCTTCAATTTTAAAAAAAGTTGAGCTATGATCTCTTGAATTTTAGTGGCGTTATATGATCATTTTATTATCTTCAAGAAATAGATTATGTAGGACGAGAAATTGACCCCGATTCACTTTATTAGAAGCAAGATCATTAAGGGAAGTTATGAAAGTGGGAGTTCGTCTTCGATCAATATTGAATCAAACAATAACGTGTTAGTATTGACCTCTTTTTAAATCAATACAATAGTAAAAAGACCGTAGAGTTTTCTATTGAGATAAACTTTTAATTGATCCTCTACATGCCGAAAATATCTCTTTCGGACACCTCTCGATCATTTCATAGTTGAGAAGTGGGAAGAAATCCAATTTGATACTGAAAAAAGAAAAAGAAATTTAATTTGGCTGCCAACTTTGAAAAAAAAATATTTGACCAACCAAATATTAACTATTATTTTATAGAAATTAATTATTCTGAAAAAGACCCCTTTTGTTAAAAAAAGAAAGAAAGTAAGAGGCCCTTTATGTACTAGATTCTCTAAGCATTATTTATATCCCAAAGTCCCACATTTTGTAACATCAGACAATATTATAATAATAATAATAATAATAATAATAATAATAATAATACCAATAACAATAATAATAATAATAAGTAATGTTGTATTCATAAGAAAAATATCTGAAGAAATAATGAACTTTGAATTAACCACCACTTGGCAAAGACATTGTAATTTGTGGACACACAAATTCATGAAAAATTGGAAACTCAACGAAAGTAGGATTAAGCCAAATCGTTTTCCACAATTTTGCTCTTTGTTTGTATGTAGTCGACATGCAATAGTTGTATTAAATTCCCGTACGCTTCGTTAGTGTCGCACAGTAACTGTCCTTATACTCTATGAGTAGAGAGTGCTACTGGCTACTGCTACTAACAAAGTTGAAACAGAGAGATAGAGAGAGTTGTTTCTAGAGTGATTGTACGTACACATGGAGAATTCGTCGAGTGAAAAAGGCGAAATGATCGAACATCCTTTTGTTGCTAGATGATTCTGAAACTCAAAATGGTGGCTTCAAAACTTTGCCTTTCATCCTTGGTATTCCGTTTTCCTTTTCATTTTTATGAATTTCCTAATATATATTTTTTCATGTAGAATAACTTCTCGGAACATGTTCATTTATGTGTTAATAGTAAAAAAAAAACATTTGATCACTTTTTCGCAAGTTTCACACTCAACTATCCATTATTTCCTCTTTTTACATGAACTATCATCATTTATGTATTAAAACACTCTAAGATGATGATAGTTCAAGTAGGAAATGAGAACATCTATTAGTTGGGGTATGAAATTCGCGATTTGACCATTATGTTAATCTGCACGATCTAAACTAGTTATGGATTGCATGTGCAATCCAGTTCATCTCGAGAGCATTACAGATTTGTCGAAGAAAAAGGAGATTTGTGAAAGCTTTTCTGTTATTTTTCATACCAATACAAGGCCCAAAGTGCCCTTATTTATACAATTGGAAAATAAGGAAAATGTGTACTTAACTACATAACTAATCAACTCAACTCTTAATTAACTAATTGTGAACCTTGCCATGTATCCTTCACTTCAACACCCCCTCCCCCGCAAGCTAGTTGCTAAAAATAAGTTCTTCACAAATAGCTTGGATAATAGGTAAGTGTGTTGGCTTTGTACCGACCCTTGGTCAGTATATCTGCAGGTTGTTCAGCAGTAACAATATGCAAAGTAGACACCAACCCTTGTTGTACCTTCTCTCGGATAAAGTGACAATCAACATCTATATGTTTCGTACACTCATGAAAACTGGATTAGCGGCAATCTGGATGGCTGACCTGCTGTCGCAATGTACTAGAATATGCAGCTTCAGACATATATTAAGTTCAACAAACTGACCAGAAACCCAAACCACTTCAACTACAACAGATGCCGGACTTATGTACTCAGCTTCTGCTGAGCTTTTGGATATTGTATGTTGCTTGTTGGACTTCCAAGAAATGGGAGAAAACCCAAAAAACACAAGGTAACCTGTAACTGATCTCCTAGTGTTGGGACATGAAGCCCAGTCGGCATCACAATAGATAAATAACACATCAAAATCCTCATCATACATGAAGATGCCCAAACCTGGTGCCTGCTTCACATACATGACTTACTCTTTCCGCTGCCAACATATATGAAACCTTTGGTGCCTGCATGAATTGACTCAAACATTGGACTGCAAAGGCTATGTCAGGTCTAGTGTTAGTCAGATATAACAGTCTTCCAACGAGCCTCTGATAACTGACAGAATTAGTCAACAAAGGATCTTCAATCACATTTCCAGTGCCACCATCAACATCTGCAACATCTCGCATATGTTGATCATACATAGCAGAAGTCAACTTTACATTCAATTTCATTGGTGAACCAGCAGGTTTGGCTCATGTCAGTCCCATATCTGCAATTAGTTCTAGTGAATACTTTCTCTGGTGCATCACAATACCACTCTTGTTTCTAGCAAATTTAAAACCCAAAAAATACCTCAGCCCCCTTCAAGTCTTTAATTTTAAAGTGTTGCTGCAATATGCCTTTAGTTTCTTCAATAAGTTTCACATCATTTCTAGTTATAAGTAGATCATCTACATATATCAAGACTATTATTATCGTGTCCTTGTCTTTCTTGGTGAGTAGTGAATAATCCAAATGGCTTTGTGTGAATCAAGAAGACATCAATGCATTAGTCAACTTTATGTTCCACTGCCTTGAAGCTTGCTTCAGCTTATACAATGACTTGAGCAATCTACAAACCTTCCCTTATTTATGCGTGAAACCCTGTGGTAGACTCATATATACTTCTTCATTAAGATCTCCTTGCAAAAAGGCATTAAACAAATCTATTTGGTGTACAATCCATCCCTTAGTAGCAGCAGCTGAAATGACTGACCTTACTGTCACCATCTTCACTACAGGGGAGAATGCATCTTGATAATCAATCCATTCTTTCTGATTATATCTTTTTTCCACCAGCCTTGCTTTGAACCTTTCCACCTCACCTGTGGCCTTGTACTTGATCTTGTATACCCATTTACAGCCTATGGCTATTTTATTACTTGGCAAGGCAACCACCTCCCAAGTATTGTTGTCTTCTAAGGCTTGTATCTCTGCCTTTATGGCCTACATCCATCTCTTATCATTTGTTGTTTCATTGTATGATAGTGGCTCATACTCTTATGATATTTTGGCTATAAAACTCTGATAAGATGTAGATAATCCAATATAACTGACAATATCTGATAATGGATATTTGACACACCCTGCTTCGGCTGCATGATGAATGAAATCCTTCATCCATGTAGGAGGTTTTCTGCTCCTGCTTGATTTTCTAGTCTTCAGTGGTGCCTGAGTGTTAGCCATATCTTGTATCATAGCCTCAGGTTGTCCATGTGTTGAGAACACACCCTCTGCATGCAGAAGATCTACTGATCTTGCATTACCATCAGGAATTATCTCCAATACATAATCATTGTCCACAATTGTTATGCCAGAATCAACAATTATTTTATCAACAACATGTTCATCATTAACATGTTTACCAGAAACATGGAGAATAATCATGTATATCAGAAACATGAGAATGATCATCATATGAATCTCCAATATGTGACTCAACCCCATTTTCCTTGTTCTATTCAAAAGGAAAGATATCTTCATATAAAGTTATATCTCTACTCACAAAAACAGTCATATTGGCTAAGTCAATCAGCTTATACCCCTTTTGTTTAACTGCATAACCAAGCAATATTGCTTTGATTGCTCTAACATCAAATTTGTCCCTCTTGACCAAATTAGTGGCATATCACAAACACCTTATGACCCTCACATGTGATAAAGAAGGCACTTTCTTGAATAGTTTTTCATAGGGTGATATATTTCCTATGACAACAGAAGGTATTCTATTGATCATATAGACTGTTGTTTTCACACGGTCTCCCCAAAATCTTACTGGTAAGTGTTATTGGTATTTGATGGCCATAGCAATCTCCAAGATGTGTTTGTGCCTCATTTCCACTACTCCATTTTGTTGTGGAGTATATGGACAGGAGCTCTGGTGTATGATCCCATGTTGACTAAACAGTTCAGAGCAAGCACTATTAAATAACTTTGTACCATTGTCTGTTCTAACACACTTAACATTCATATTAAATTGTGTTTTGATTTCTACAAGTAAATTTTTAAGAACAGTGGTCACATCAGACTTAACATGTAATAAAATATCCAAGTCCACCTAGTGTAATCATCCACAACTGTGAGAAAATACCTCATGCCATTATAGATGGGTACCTTATAAGGTCCCCATACATCAAGATGCATCAATTGAAAAGCAAAAACGGTTCTACTGGTACTAACAGGAAATGGCTTTCTAGTTTGCCTAGCCATAGGAAAACATCACAGTGTCTTATTGTGAAATTGGATTTGCTTCCAAAACTATTTATTTTCTTGAACATGTCCCATCCTTTTATGCCAGAGTTCTGCTTGTATTTCAGCCATTGTAAATGCAGTTGCCAAATGTACTTGTGCTTTTGTCAACTCTGAATAGTTCTTCCTTGACTCTAGCATGAAAATACCATCAACCATCTTACCAATCTCCTTCACCTTCCCAGTGAAGAGATCATGTAGAATAAAAAAATCAGGGGAAAATCTAGCACTATAATTTAATTCCCCGGTCAACTTTGAAACTGAGAGAAGATTAAACTGAAAACTTGGCACACATAACACATGCTTAATAAGATCACCTCATCATAATCTGCAACTCATTGTCTGTGTAATTGTTGTTGTATCACCAGTAGGCAATTGCACATGACATGCATTGTCTATGAAATCATTTATTTCAATCATATTTTTATCACTTACCATATGATTAGTTGCTCCTAAATCAACTATCCAGCTGGAATTAGTCTCCTTACTAAATACAGGATTACATGCCATGTGTACTTTAGGCATTGGTTCACTGGTATGAGATACACCATCATCATGCTGCTGGTTAAGCACTGCAATTATCTTTTCATATTTATCTGGAGAACATGACCTTGGCATAAGGTTGAGCTGATCATGTTGCTCATGGGACAACTGCCTCAATCCTCCCACATGCCTCTGATTTGACTGACCAAAATTATGCAATTGTAGACCATCACATTCTCCAGATTGACAACATGTCACAACTATATTGACTTTTTTCTTCCCTTTGAAATCAGGAGGATACCCTATGATTCTATAGCATTTATCTCTCACGTGTCCCTTATTCTTGTAGTAACATAAACTTATAGCATATTTCTCTATTGTGCCCCTTCATTTGACAGTAATCACAAACTGTATGTTGAAAGTATGGTTTCTTTTGCTTGTTCTGAGAAGTAGCATATCTACCAAATAGAGTTATAGGCTCAGGAGATTCTGCTATTGTGTACTTTCCAGTAATCAGCTTCTGACTTTTATCTTGTGCAATCATTGCATATACTTGATTCACACTAGGAGTATGTGACATTAGAAGAATATGACTTCTAGCCTGATTGTAATCATCATTTAATCCCATCAGGAACTCTATCAATCTCTGATTTGCTAGATGTTCTATACATTCCTTAGGACAATCACAATCACATGTTGGTAGATGGATGGTCAAATCAATTTCATCCCATAGATCCTTCATCTTTGAGTAATAACTAGATACTGATGAAACACATTAATGCAACATAGCAAGTTCCTTTTTCAATTGATATACTCTAGATAAATTGATTTTATCAAATCACTCATTCAAATCCTTTCATACTGCATATGTTGTAGATATGTATAGTATCCCACTAAGTAAATTCTTATTTACATTCCTCATAATCCATGAAATTACCATTGCATTACACTGATCCCATTGTTTAATTTGATTAGTGCTATATGTATCTCGTTTAACTGTTCCATCAATAAAGCTCATCTTATTTTTTGTTAATAGATTCAATCGCATAGCTCTACTCCACAGAGTGTAATTCTCCATGCCTACTAACTATATTTCAATTTGCACTGCATCATGTGTGTATGAAGCACTCATAAATAACGGGTGATTATGATCGACTATGTTCAAACTCGAATTTGAACTTTCATCAGCAACAAAACGATGTAGTTGGTGATGTGTTCTCCGTGATTCTATAAGAATGTTATATTATAATGACGCAGAAAGAAAACTAGGATACTCGATTCACATATTCAACGAAAACAGAGACTACGTAACTCACAGATCCAAAAATCAATTTAGATTTTGCACTACGAATCCCTTGATTTTTCGCTACAATTCTGCCGGAAAATCCCTCGATTCACCTCGCAACCGCTCTGATACCATGTTAATTTGCACGATCTAAACTAGTTCTGGATTGCATGTGTAATCCATTTCATCTCGAGAGCATTACATAATTGTCGAAGAAGAGAGAAGAATGAGATTTGTGAAAGATTTTCTGTTATTTTCTATACCAGTACAAGGTCTAAAGTGCCCTTATTTATACAATTGAAAAATAAGGAAAATGTGTACTTAACAACCTAACAACTCTTAACTACATAACTAATCAACTCAAATCTTAATTAACTAATTGTGAACCTTGCCTTGTATCCTTCACTTCAACACATTATCTCTTAATTTATTGATAAACACGACCATTATCTCTTAATTTATTGATAAATACATGTAATTAGGGGCGGAGCAATAGGTATGTGTACTAGACTTGACCATGTTTTTGTGATCTATTTAATATATATAAATAACTTATTCAGAACCCGGTAAGCCATTTTTAAAAAAATAAAAAAGATAACGAACTCAAAATACTAGCTCCACTCTCTGCATGTAAGTCGCTCTCACTGAGGTTCAATTTGATAATTTTTACCTAGTTGTTGATTCAGTCATGGTTTAAATGAAACAGCCGGAGAATCCTTTTCTCTGCTTAATCTTATATATATATATATATATATATATCAATGCAACTTTGATGTTTGTTATGGCCTACCCTCCTATTCATTGGTAAAAAACACACATGAACTATCATTTTTTTTTGCGAGTTTTACATCCCAACTATCAGCTCATTGGGAACAATTGATAGTTGAATTGCGCTTTAATACATAAATGGTGATAGTTCATATAGGAAAAAGGAGCTACTGATAGTTGAGGTGTGAAACTCTCGAAAAAGTGACAATTTAGGTGTGATTTTTACCATTACCTCATTTTCTTTTGATTTTTTGTCAAATAACTTTTAGGAACAAGTTCATTCATGTGTTTATTTCTTGATAAACACATTGTAAAGAATAGATCTTGGGTCTAATTCAACCCCAAAAGCTAGCTTCAGGGAGGAGGATTGCCCAAGCCATATAGTGAGACCAAGGACCAATTATCCCACCGATGTGAGAGAACTCAACACCCTGCCTCACGCCCAGGGCTGGACATCTAGAGCGTGGACAATATAAGAGGGGGGCCAACATCGGAAATAATGAATTGTGGGAGAACTCAACACCCCGCCTCACACACAAGGGCTGGACATCTGGAGCCTGGACAATATAAGAGGGGGGCCCAACATCGGAAACAATAAATTGGGACGGGTATGACTCTGATATCATGTAAATAATGGATCTTGGGCCTAACTCAACCCCAAAAATTATCTCAAAGGGAGGAGGATTTCCCAAGCCATATAAGGAGACCAAAGACCACTTATCCTACCGATGTGGGAGAACTCAACATATATGTACTTTCTCGTTACAAAAGTTCAGTTTGATAATATCTACTTAGTTGTTGATTCGTTAATGATGGGATAACTAAAATCTAACGAAGTGGGTGAATATGATTTTTTGTGTCAATGGAGATTTCAATGAAACAATTGGTGAGCCTGTTGAGTTGTGGAGCCTAATTCACCGCCGACACTATTAAGACCCTACGTAGAGTGTGGAACGTTGATCGACGTGTATTATGTTTGCCCTAGTTTGGTATTTTGTTCGACATGTATTATGTTCGCCCTAAAGTGTGGAACACTTTTATTTAGTGGAGGTTATTTTGAAAATTGTAGGCTTGTATTATGTTCGCCATAGTTTTTACTATATATAAAGTAGGACGCCGTTTTTCTTTTAGTAGAGTGGTCGAAAAAAAGAGAAGAGAATGAGAGAATTGTAAACTCAAAACTCCATTATAGTAAAATCTGCAGCGCCAAAGTGGACGTAGCTCTCGCATTGAGGGTGAACCACTATAAATCTCTGTGTGTTATTTGTTCTTCACTTATTTACTATTTTTTTCTGATTAGGTAGGACATGGGACATAAATCCTAACCGAGTCCTCTAATTCTCTATTTGATCTTTTACATTTTTTATATTGGTTAGGAAGTGTGGCTTTGATGCACGCGGTGACGTATGCTCTAACTCCTAATATGATTATGTATTTGATGAATGAATATCACCTGGATATGACTATTGTATCCAATATGCTATACATCTGGTCAGCAATTACCAACATTGCTCCAGTTGTTGGGCCTTTATAGCGGATTCTTTTGTGGGTCGGTTCAAGATGCGGGTAGCGCATTCTGACAAAAGTGAAGCAATAACTAACACAAATAAATAAGATAAACAAAGTACACTAAAGAACACATAGCAACAGTAATCAAACTACATGGGACTACAAAGCAATATTGCTCCTATGAGTGTGATAGGCTAATCGGACCTACGGTAATAGCACTGCAACTATCATTTTGTAAGCGTAAGTAGGACTAAGCTCGACTGCCTACTACCCTTCTACCCTAATCCGTGTCCTCCGAACCCCCCCCCCCCCCTCCAAGGTCATGTCCTCAGTAAGCTGCACCTGCGCCATATCCCGTCTAATCACTTCTCCCCAATACTTTTTCGGCCTACCTCTACCCCTCCTGAACCCGTCCATAACCAACCTCTCACACTGGGGCATCTGTATCTCTCCTTTGCACATGTCCGAACTATCTCAACCTCGCTTCTCACATCTTATCCTCTACCAAGGACACTCCCACTCTTTCCCGGATATATTCATTTCTAATCTTATCTCTCCTTGTATGCCCACACATCCATCTCAGCATCCTCATCTCCGCAATTTTCATCTTTTGGATGTGCGAAGTCTTGACTGGTCAATACTCCGCCTCATACAATATAGTCGATCTAATTACCACTAAATAATTTTAGAATAAAAATAGAAGGAATAATGAACCTCGAAGTAACCAAACTTGACAGGTGCTGTGACACGCAGCAGATCATAGAAAATAGGAACTCTAATAAATAGGGCCAAACCAAATCATTTTCCGCCAGCACCCCGCAATTTTGCTCTTTGTTCGTACATAGTTGACATTAGTAAGCTCTGTTTTATTTGACTTACATAAAATTTAATAAAAAAAATTGTAATCAAAATATATTTTTAGATATGTGAATCACTAAATTATTCAGTAAAGTTAAATTATTTTTAAATATAAGAAGTGATATTTTCTCTATCTTAAAAAGAATGACTCTAACCTATTTTATTTTCTAACAATAATTTAACTTTAAACCTTATTTTTTTAGAAAAAGAGATGATTTTAGATTATAATATTTTAAAATATTTTTTTTATTTTTTAAAATACATGTCAAAATAAAAGTACTTTATAAATTAAAACGGAGGTAGTATTCATCGAAACAAACTAAAATATCTCTATTTTTTTTATGAATTCTATTTGACACGGAGGGAGTATTAAATTAGCATACAATTCGTTTCTGTCGCAGAGTAACTGTCTTTACTCTCCGAGTGGACTAACAAAGTTGAAAGAGACCCTGATCGTACGTACATATGGAGAATTCGTCAAGCGAAAAAGGCGAAATGATCGAACATCCTTTGTTGCTAGATGATTCTGAAACTCAAAAGGGTGGCTTCAGAACTTTGCCTTTCATCTTTGGTATTCCGTTTTCCTTTTCATTTTTTCTGAATTTCGTACTTTTTTTCCCATGTCTAATAACTTGTCGGAACTGGTTCATTTATGTTGATGATAAACTTGAATTTTATGTTGAATTGCTAGGTGTATGTACATGTATTAATCAAGTGACTTTTGTTCTGGTGTCTATTGGGTTTGACCGTGTATTTGTTTTAAAAATCTATTCAGAACACACCGTAAGCTGTTAGAAGAGATAATGTTAAAAAACATACTGAAACAACTATCAATGGTCATAGTTCAGTTAGGAAAAGGGAACAACTGATAGTTGGGCGTGAAACTCGCAAAAAATTGATAGTTCCGGTGTGTTTTTGACCATTATCTCTTTTTAGAGTTGAAAAACCATAAACTCAAAAGGCTAGCTCTGCCTGTAATTGCTCTCTATGAGGTTTTGATAGTTTTTACTTAGTTGTTGAATTGTCAGTCATTTGTTTAATGAAACAGTTGGAGAGTCCTCTTCTCTGCTTAATCTATAATATTTTGATATTGGTGAGTAAATGCGGCTTTGATTTTTAGTATGGCGTAGCCTCATATTCGTTTTCCTTTTGACTTTTGTCGAGTAACTTTTAGCAACAAGTTCATTTATGTGTTAATATCTTGATAACACCTGTAATTGCTCTAACTAAGGTTCAAATTTTGGTAATTTTTACCTAGTTGTTGAATCGCCAGTCATGGGTTCAATCATCAATGAAACAGTTGGCTATCCTGTTCTCTGCTTTTTCTTTAATTTTGGTTAGGAAATGTAGCTTTGATTTTTGATATGGCCTACCCTCATGTTCGTTTTCCTTTTCATTTTTGTTGAATAACTTTTAGGAATTCATTTGTGTTAATTTCTTGATAAACACCTAAAATTGCACTTCACCGAGGTTCAATTTGATAATCTTTACCTAGTTGTTGATTCGTCAGTCATGGGTTTAACGCGAAATCAAAAGAAGTTGGTGAATATGATTTTGTTGTCCATGGAGATTCCAATGAAACAATTGGGGAATCCTCTAGTTCTCTGTTTGATCTTTTATTTTTTTTATTTTGGTTAGGAAGTGCGGGTTTGATGAATGCGGCGACGTCTGCTTTAACTCCTAATATGATTCTGTATTTGATGAATGAATATCACATGGATATGACTACTGGGTCCAATATTCTCTACATCTGGTCAGCAGTTACCAACATCGCTCCAATTCTTGGGGCCTTTATGGCGGATTCTTTTGTGGGTCGATTCCAGATGATAGGATTGGGATCTGTTGTCACCCTTGTGGTAAAGTTCATTAACTGAGTAAGGAACAAAAGTGACAACGTCGTGTTAGTTGGAGCAAGTAATATGAAGTTGAAACTTTAGATAGTTGTAAGGAAAATGAGAGGGAAGTCATTTTCCACCATGGAAGATGTTTTCCTTCGGGTAACCGAACGCTAGAAAGTGATTCCTCGTGTAAAACATTTTCTTGGAAGTGACTCCTGTCATGTCAAACATACCCATATTGTTTGTTTTTCATGCTTTCTAATGGCTTTCCACAATCCAATGTTACCAATTTTTAAAAAAAATGGCTTCCCATAACATTTATTAATTGGAGGACCTTGGTTGATTACGAGGAACCTTAATGCACATTTATGGCCCTTTTATATTTTTACGAGTTTTCTTTGTCATTTCTATGGGAACATTTCCTTTTTGGCATTGAGTACCTCGTGTCCTCTCTTCCAATAGTCTTGTTTTACCTAATTTTCAATTAGACGAGGGGACAACACAAGTATTGTCCATATACAACTCGTATCCTCTCTTTATTTTGTTTCTTTTTACAGATGGCTTTATTGTTGGAATGCATTTATGGGTAAAACATTAGGAAGAAGGTTCTTCAGATGACATCATTTTAATAAATTGTCTAATATCAATTCAACGAATTTATCTCAGTTCTTGTAATTTGAAATGTGATATCTTAGTCTAGTTTGTCGTTTGAGTGCGTAACTGAAACAGTCTTGTTAGTGATTTCAAAGATTAGATTAAGCTAGAGTACTCTGGTGCAGTCCTCGATTTGAAACCGGGATGTATGAAGTACAACATGTAAGAAATCACAGGAAGTAACCATTTTAGCCATCCCTTTTAGGTCCAAATCTTAATTATGTTTCCATTAATCTTTTCAAGGAAACTTTTCTCGACGCTGGATCTCAAGGTCAGATATATTCCTTTTGTTTCAATTCATGTCTTACTTTCTATTTTAGTCTATTTCAAGAAGAATGCCACTTTCTATATTTAGTAACTCTTTAATATCAAGAGCCCACGTGACATGTTTAAGACCTCAAGATTTAAAAGACATTTTGGTGCATTACACAGATCTTTAGTTCAAGACCACAAGTTCCAAAAGTTCCTTAATTTCTTCACCTCCATGCCCAGTGAAACTAACACATAAAATGAAATGGAGGGAGTAATAAAGGGAAGGGGATGAAACCTTTCATCCTTTATGCCTAAAATAGAAAGGGACAAGCCCCATCAGTTTACAAAGGACTTGAACGAAGTAGCCTTAGCAAAGCAGTTACTCAGCTAGCAGTACACTTGCTGAAGACAATTCAGGCTCTACGTTTAAGGAACGTTGTTTAGCTAAGTAATCCGATTGAGCTCACAATAACAATTATTCAACTTGTAGGTCAGCAAGCTCAGTAAGTATTTAATCTCCAGCATAGTCTCTTGTGTTTGCTGTTGTATGTGCAGCACCTTGTATGACTGTAACTAACAACTTAGAGTCGCATTGAATATGCACAAAATATTATCCACATGTGGTACAAAGCTGTGATGAACATGAATAGCAGTAGCCTCAGCAAATGTGATTGTATGTAAATCAATGTTTTAGAAAAAGCAGCCACAAGCTTGCCAGTATGATTATGCAAAAATAAAGGCACAACCTGTGTTCCTATTTGATGAGTTTTTAAATTGAGGGATGGAGGAGGAGGTAGCAACCTGTATTCCCATTAATTGCTTGATCTCTTTTCACAATTTGAGAATTGTAGGAATCACTATCACCCATCTGTTGCAAATGTGTAATATGAAGAATCATATAATATGTTTGAACCTGGTAAATTTGCCGAATAATAATTCTACATATTCAATGTGTTTTGAAGGGGATGTTTCTGTTTTGGCTGACATCAGTGATTCCGCAAGCAAGGCCCCCACCCTGTGTTGCTTCCAACAACATTTGTAGATCAGTAGAGGTGTTCCAACTCTTCTTCCTGTGTTTCTCTTTGGCCATTATTGCCATTGGAGCAGGTGCGATCAAATCCTCATCTTTAGCATTTGGTTCTGATCAGTTGAAACGGGAAGCATATCAAGAAAATGCGTGTGCAATGGAGAGCTACTTCAGCTGGTACTATGCTGTGTACGCTTTGTCCGTCCTTATTTCTCTCACGTGTCTTGTTTATATCCAAGTCACATGGGGTGGGCTTTAGGTTTTGGAGCTCCCGTTTTGCTAATGTTGTTTTCAACTCTTTTAATTTATTTGGGTACTCCATTCTACGTGAAGCTGAAGCCCAAAACGAGCTTAATCACTGGCCTTTTTCAAGTAATTGTAGCCTCTTATAGAAATAGATGTCTCAGATTGTTGTCACAGAGTGCAGATATACAATACCATCAGAAAAAAGGGTCAGCCACAGTTCTTCCTAGTGAAAAACTAAGGTAACTTCATTCTTACCAATTTTTAGCTTTTCTGTTGGCCATCTTACTTTCTGCGTATGCTTTAAAGAGAACCTGTGTAATGGTACATCGTTTGGTTACCTAACTTGTATGTTTTTTCGTCCTGAGCTAAACTATTACTTGACCTATTAATTTATAGTTGTTGCGTTTCTCTCACCTCTATAGGGAATTGTGAAGTTCATTGTTTTGACATGCGCCAGCTGATGACAAATATGACTCAATGTACTAGTGACTCCAGCTTTTATTGCTTAAGAGACCTCATGTCATGCTTTTCAAAATTCATGACACTTTTTCCGGTCCTGATATACTTGTTCATATTGCATTTTAACTTCAAATTGTTGCCTTTAGGTTTCTGAATAAAGCTTGCATTGTTCAAGATCCTCAGCTAGATTTGAGTCAAGATGGAGAAGCAACAGAACCTTGGCGTCTTTGCACTGTAGATCAAGTAGAGGGGCTGAAAGCATTATTCAAAGTTGTTCCAATCTGGTTGACGGGAGCTGTAATGTCCATAAATATAAGGCAGAATTCTTTTCCAGTACTTCAAGCGAATACCATGGATCGACATATTGGTTCAAGCTTTGAAATCCCAGCTGGCTCCTTTGGCATCTTTGTTGTCATCTCTGCTATACTTTGGATTGTCCTCTATGATTGTTTGATTCTTCCAATAGCATCAAAAATGACTGGAAAACCTGCTCATTTCAGCACAAAAGAGAGAATGGGGTTTGGGTTATTTCTTTCCTTCTTGTCTGTCTTAGTGACAGCAGTTGTGGAAGTTGTCCGGAGAAGTATAGCAATCAAGGAGGGGTACTCGAATGATCCACAAGGCGTGATCCATATGTCAGCAATGTGGCAACTTCCCCAGAATTCCCTTACTGGATTTGCGGAGGCCCTGCATGCCATCGGGTAAGGCACCAGGTATCGACCACACACCTCAAGGTTGGGGTGTGACAACCTTGAACCTATCTTCAACCTTGATAAATCAAACAATTGGCTCTGTTATCAACGTAAGTTTGTATGCAGATGTCATTAGGTGGTAGTGATCGAGGTAGAGGTAGAGGTAAAGGTTCTAGTAAGGGAGGGCAAAACGAATTTTATATTTCAAAATTTCCTAGAAGCATGTCAAGTGTAGCTGCTGCTCTATTAGGAGTTGGTATGGGAGTGGGAAGCTTACTAGCTAGCTTTATAATGAGTATTATCGACGATTTGACCAAAAGATTTGGCCAAGAGAGTTGGGTATCGAGCAATATAAACAAGGGCCATTACGACTACTATTTTTTGGTTCTTGCAGGATTTAGTCTGGTTAACATATTGTATTATATTGTGTGTAGTAAAGCTTATGGTCCCTGCAAAGAAGAGATGATGGAAGAAGAGAAGCCATGAATGGGTACAAGAACCTCTTATGTATCTTAGCTAAGGTGCAATGATTACCAATCCATTATCTGTTAGAATTTGAGTCCCAAATCCGACCTAATCAGAAAACTTAAATAAGCGAAGAACAAATAACACACATGTCGATCAGCGTTCCACACTCTGTGTATTCATAGTGTTGGCGATGAATTAGGCTCCACAACTCAACAATCTTCTACTTGGAATCATGTCAATTTATACAATAGATTATTAGTAATATATATACTTTTCTCGTCATAGCTGATGCTAATGTATGTATCAAATGAAGTTGTAATCACAACTGTGTGGGGAAGATAGTTTTAGCTTGTAGTGTATAACTTTATATACTTGAATTTTCTTGTATAGATCTTTTTGGTATATATATACATTTGGAAGTCCTCCTGGATTGTACAAAAAGATACAATGATGTCCTCTCGCATTGTATCCAAAAAGATCATTACACCGAAAATAGGAAAAAATTTACTCGCCCATAATGTTTACACTAAACCAACTAATATATCATGTTAAGTCATAAATTAAGACGAGAATGTGTATTAGTTATTTAGTTTAGTGATAATAGTGGTATATGAAGACATGTCATGTACTTATTCAGTCGGTATTATTAGCGAATATTCTCCGAATATTCACCGTATATTTTGTAATTATGATAGATGTATATTTAAGGTAACTTAGGATTCTAATTGTATTAGGAATTAACCATTTAAGTTAAGTTAGGATTCATACTGTATTAAGAATCAACATTTGTACAACTATATATATTGTGAATAATGAAAGAAATCCCTAAGGAAAATTATTCTATCTTACATGGTATCAAGAGCCTAAAACCTAAACCCTACTCTTCTCCTTTCTCTTTCTCTTTCTCGGCCGAAACAACCATTTTTCCCTTCCCTCGGCCGCAACAAGGCAGCCACCATGTCTTCCCCCACAAATTCTGGTTCCTCCACTGGCACTTTTGACAACCGATCATCGTCTTCTTTCCACCCGGCTTTCACCGTTACCAACATCAAGAATTCTATTCCTTTAATTCTTGATCAAGAAAACTGTCAATATTCCATGTGGACAGAACTGTTCTATATCCATGCATGTGCGTACAACGTGCTCGACCATATTGATGACTCTGTTCCTCGTCCCACCGACGTTGCTGAATCGACATGGCGTCGCCTTGACGCCATAGTCAAACAATGGATATACGACACCATCTCAAAAGACTTGTTGTGTACTATCATGAAAACAGGAGCTACGACACGTGACCTCTGGGTACGGTTGGAAGAAATATTTCAGGACAATAAAAATGCTCGGGCAGTGTATTTGGAGGAGCAATTCAATAATACGCGTCTCGAGAATTTTAACAACATGTCCGAATATTGCAAACAACTGAAACTCATAGCCGACCAACTATCCAACGTCGGGAATTCTGTTTCTGAAACCAAGATGGTACTCCAATTGGTTGCAGGTTTACCGAAAGGTGAATACGATACACTTGCAACGATGATTCAACAGGCCGACCCACTACCAAGTTTCATCAAGGCACGGTCGCAACTCTTGTTGGAAGAAACCCGTCGTGCTAAACAAGAGGAACATAATAAAAAGGCGTTAGCCGTTGACGGGATGGCAACACCGGCAACCGCAGGCAGCAGCCTGGCCCCCCCCCACTGATTTGGGCCAGGCCTACAACACCGTGAACCTTCAACAACCCGACGAAAATTGGTACTTGGACACCGGAGCCACATCTTACCTCACCCGGTCGTCAGGTAACTTATCTCAACTACTTCGGTTAAAATGTCCTCAATTTATTATTGTCGGCAATGGTCATCGCATTCCAATTGAAGGTTACGGTAACACACACACCAACACATCCACACCCGCCTTTCTCCCTAAACCACGTCCTATACACCCCTAACATCATTAAAAACCTAATATCTGTTAGAAAATTCATTAGAAATAATTCTGTGTCTATCGAATTTGACCATTTTGGTTTTTTCTGTGAAGGAACTCAATACGGGGAAAATTCTTACACGCTGCAATAGTGTGGGAGACCTCTACCCATTTACTCAATCTTCCCCTGTCAGACCGCAAACACCTCTATCCCTTGCGGTGATCTCTCCCTCAACTTGGCACAACAGACTCGGACACCCCGGAGACCCAATTTTTACTTTTCTTAGGACTTCTAGGCGTATTCAATGTAATAATGGGAAAATTGCCAAACACTATTTTTCTTGCCCACTAGGCAAGCATACTCGTCTTCCATTTATGTCATCAAACAGTGTTACTTTTTCTCCTTTTGATATTATTCATGCTGATTTGTGGACATCTCCGATTGTTAGCTCTCTGGGTCACAAATTCTATTTACTATTCTTAGATGATTTTTCACATTTTGTATGAATTTACCCTCTGAAATTCAAATCTTAAGTGTTTGCCAAATTCCTTGAATTTCAAAAATTCATTAAAATACAATTTGAAAAATCTATAAAATATTTTCAATGTGATAATGGACGTGAATTTAATAATTCGGCATTTTCACAATTTCTGCTCTAAACAAGGCATGGTTTTCCATTTTTCCTGTCCCTACACTTCCTCCCAAAACGGCAAAGCTGAAAGAATCATCCGAACCATCAATAACATAGTAAGTACCCTTCTCTTTCATGCCAGTCTTCCACCGTCATTCTGGGTCTACGCTGTCTAAATGGTAGAATACCTCCTCAACATTTTACCAACCAGCACTCTCCAAAACAAAACCCCAACCGAAAATCTTATATCGTAGGTTCCCTTCTTATGACCAAATACGCATCTTCGGTTGCCTATGCTACCCCAACATGGCCTTCACTGCACCTCATAAACTAGCCCTACGCACCACACCATGTGTATTCATCGGTTTCTCCACAAATCATCGGGGTTACTTGTGTTATGACATAACTACTCGTAAGGTCATCATCTCACGTCACGTCACGTCACATTCGACGAGACGAACTATCCATTTTCCAACATTCAAAAATTCCAAACCACGGATTACATATTCTTAGATGAGTCTCCTCCGTCTCCTCTAATCCATTCGATATATCTTCGGCAGTTTCCAGTTCAGTTGCGGACTGCTCCAACAGCTACGCCACCCACACTGTCCGGTGTCGTCACACCCCCTCTGTCTCGGTCGAACCCTCCATTGCTCGACACCCTCACTGCTCGACCAACCATCGACCCGAGACCAACCACCACCCCTCCAGAAACAGACAGTCCACAACCCCCTACCGACCTGTAGCTGCTTCTGCCTTCAGAACCAGTACATGTGCCGCCACAAACTCCCAGTCCAGACATACCACTACTGCCTACCCATCGCATGGAGACTCGTGCACAACACGGGATCTTCAAACCCAAGGTTCATTTCAACCTCTCCACACAAACCTTATCACCCATTTCAAAAAATCCAAAACTAGCAAAACTGGACCCTAATTGGAATGCGGCCATGTGCGAGGAGTTTAGCGCTTTAACCAAGGAGGACACTTGGGATTTGGTACCTAGACCAGACGGTGTAAATGTTATCCGGTGTATGTGGCTATTTCGTCACAAGTTCAGGGAAAGTGGTGACTTAGAGAGTTATAAGGTCAAACTAGTTGCCAATGACACTAATCAGCATGAGGGTATTGATTGTGGTGAGACATTCAGTCCGATTGTTAAACCGACCACTATTCAGATTGTTCTCAGTATAGTTATGGGCATGCATTGGCCAATTCATCAACTTGATGTCAAGAATGCATTTCTTCATGGGGATTTGAAAGAGACTGTGTACATGCATCAGCCCCTTGGCTTTGTTCATCCGACAGTTCCACAGTTTGTATGTCGTCTCAGAAAGTCATTGTATGGATTGAAACAGGCACCCCGCGCTTGGTATGATCGTTTTGCCAGGTATCTTTTGTAGATTGGTTTTATATGTAGCATGTATGATAACTCTCTCTTCACTTTTCACCGAGGTAGCAGCAGTGCATATTTGCTATTATATGTCGATAACATTGTTCTTACGGCCTCATCTGACGGTTTGAAGAATGAAATCATTGACCTACTCAAAACTGGATTTGTTATGACTGATTTGGGCAAGCTGAGTTATTTTTTGGGTATATCAGTGACCAGATCTGCAGCCACTATGTTCATGTGTCAGCGTAAGTATGCAGAAGAGATAGTGTACAGGGTCAAGATGACAAATTGTAAAATTATATCAACTCCAGTGGACTCAAAATCCAAGCTTAGTGCCAATGACGGGGCGCCAGTTTCTGATCCCACTCTATATCGGAGTCTCACAGGTGCTCTCCAGTATTTTACATTCACTAGGCCTGATATTGCATATGCCGTTCAGCAGGTGTGTCTGTTTATGCACGACCCCCGAGAGTCCCACTTTGTAGCCCTCAAACGTATTATCAGGTACGTTAAGGGCACACTAGACTTTGGATTACATTTATACCCCTCTGCCCCAACCAAGTTACTCGCCTACATGGATGCAGATTGGGCAAGATGCCCCGACACACGTCGCTCCACCTCAGGGTACTGTGTATTTCTTGGGGATAATCTTATCTCATGGTCCGCCAAGCGGCAGGCCACGCTTTCCCGTTCGAGTGCTGAAGCAGAATATCGTGGAGTTGCTAATGTCGTTGCTGAGATCTGTTGACTTCGAAATCTTCTTTTGGAGCTCCAGTGTCCATTACGAAAGGTGTCTATAGTCTATTGTGACAACATATCTGCCATCTATATGTCTCATAATCCGGTCCAACATCAGCGGACTAAGCATATTGAGATGGATATCCACTTTGTGCGAGAGAAGGTTGCTCGTGGTCATGTCAAAATATTACACGTGCCTTCCTCGTATCAGTATGCATACATTTTCACAAAGGGACTACCGCGACAGCTCTTCACCGACTTACGATCCAGCCTTAGCGTTCGGCCTCCTCCCGCTCCGTCTGAGGGAGAGTATTAGCTAATATTCTCCGAATATTCACCGTATATTTTGTAATTATGATAGATGTATATTTAAGGTAACTTAGGATTCTAATTGTATTAGGAATCAACCATTTAAGGTAAGTTAAGATTAATCCCTAAGGGAATTATTCTATCTTACATATAAACACCCAGTGCAGGTAAGTTTCCGATTTCGTCCCTCATAAAGTGAGCCATCTGTAGTTTTGCAAAAAATATTGGGAGTTTTGCTCTATGGTACTTTATAAAGCAGTACGGGAAGTATTTAACTATTACAAGTATTCGAAAGGATAAACAAAGATTTCAATAATTCAACATGGAATCGAAATTACAATCGTTACACAAGTAAAAACTGGAAATTCCGTTTTGTAGAAAACGGAAAAATGTAAATTGTTTTTTTTTGAGTCGAGTGTAGCACTCTGTCCTTAAGATAATATTGCCCCGTATGTATCCTTTATACGTCCTGGACAATTTGTCTTCCAAGATAAAACAGCAATGGAACCCTTGAGCAAAGGAAACTCAAGAGCTACCGTGAAGAATATTGAGTAACGAAATGATGCTTGGAAGTTGTAGGAAGAAAACTATTTTGGTTGTGTATTTTCGTGCCTTTGTTTTTTGCCTCTCTTTACTTGTTAACTCTTATGCTCAACAATGGTGTAAGGGGGTGTTTATATAGGAGAGGGATGGATTGTTTTTCGCTGAAAAATGCCTCCATAATAGCCAAATAATGGCCATTATGGAGGTAGTAAAGTCACCAACATAAATGGGAGAAAGACCAACGGATTTGGCCATTATAGGAGGAGTAATTCAGCCAAAATAAATGGGTGAATTGAGTGCTTGGCATTTCGTTTTTGACCGTCGAAATTCGATGTTCGGAAACTTCGGGGACCAAACTGTACATCCGAAAGAATTCGGTCCAAACAAGACATCCGAAACTTCGGGATCAAACGTACTTCGGCCCAAAAAGATAATATCGAAAGACCCACGACCCACGGCCCACGGCCGTGGCCCGTGGCCGGAACCGGAACTCGGAACCGGACGGGCGGCGGCGGCGCGCGTGTGGTCTTTCCTCGAACCGAAGCACATCTAGGTCCTCCCTCCTTTAAACACATGGGATACCCCTTGGGGTCCCAAACCCCAAACCAATTTCGAATCTTATATACACAACAATTCTTTCTTCCTCTACCGATGAGGGAGAATTACACACAATACACACTTTCCATGCTTCAAACACCTTACTTCGTGAACCAATATCTCTTTCATTTCTCAATGAAATTTGACGATTCTTGGCCCTACGGTTATCTACGTACTTAGTAGATCATGCATGTGTGAAGAACCGGATTCTCCAACATACGTTACACTAGTGTTTAAGCCGTTAAAGTTGGTCGGTCGCAACTCCCGCCAAAGGCAAATTTCCAACAAAAAATGTATATGCTAGGGGATAAATCATAAAATATAAAAAGAATATGGTGCAAATCAAAGATGGGTGCAAAATGCAAATAACTCTCACTTAACTGAGTCAAGTTCAAATCAAAGCTGGCCGCTGGAGTTATTTCACAGTTTGATAAAGTGGGCTGAATATTCGAATGATTTTTTTTAGCATTTTGCAAAATTAGAAAGCTCTTGGATTTGCAAAAAGAAGCTATACGAATTGGGGGATCTGTGGCAACAAGTCTCTCATCTTAGATTTAGTGGATGGAAATATTGGGAGAGAAATTTGTCGTAAAGTCATTTGATATTTTTATACCACACCAGATACGGACAACAACAAGATTACGTCATAAATAAGGTGAGAATGCACATTATTAGTGGTATGTGAAGACGTCATATATTTATTAGATACATATAAACATGGAATGCGGGTAAATTTTCTATTTTGTCCCTCATAGAGTGAAAAATAAATAGATATGTTAGGGGGTTAATCATAAAAGAAAATAGAATACGGTGCAAATTTAACAAAGTTGCATACATTAAGGGTGCAAAAATGCAAATAACTCTCACTTAACTGGGTCAAGTTCAAATCAAAGCCGGGCATTGGCCACTGGAGTTCTTCGAATGAATTTTTGTTAGCATTTTAGATCTGTGAAAGCTATGTCGAAGAACGGCAATGGCGGACCATGTGTTCAACGAACTGAGGAATATTCTTTCGATCCGGTTAGATCGTTGAATCGGATGGTGTCGGAGCCTTATTATCTCTTTCACTTGCTCGTTTTCTTCTCTTACATACCTATTCGATGCTCCGCTTTCCAAATCATCTCTCCTTCTCGAAATTCCTTGCTTCTTAAACGAGTATACACTCTTCTCTGCTTGAATTTCACTTTATTTACATGTGGTTATGTATGTACAGCTATATTGATACATATAATAGCTGATGAGAATGAATTTGTTTGGATGATTGTTACCTATTGTATTGCATCGTGTTTGTTACTTTAATTACGATGTTTGTTTTGATTGTTAATTAAATTTTACTATATAATATCGTTAAATCCGTTGTTATGTATAGATTGAAAAGTGTGATTTTGTGTAACGACTGGGTATATCACGTTGTTACATACAATGGCTGATGAGAATGAATTGTTTGGGATGGTTGTTACCTATACTGTATTGTATCGGATCTTATTGTTACTTTAAATACAATGTTCGTTTTGATGGTTAACTAAAATTTTAAATACAATTTTTGTTTTGATTGTTAACTAGTAAATTTTAAATACAGTATATCGTATTTTTGCCAGATGAGAAAAAAATAAGATAACATCGCTATCATACCAGTCGTTGTTATATTGTATTCTCTCTCCTGCTCGCAACTCTTTCCTTCTTAAATGAGTATATATTCCTCTCTGCTTAAATCTCACTTTATTTACATGTGGTTATGTATGTGCAGCTACATTGATACATATAATGGCTGATGAGAATGAATTTGTTTGGGATGGTTGTTACCTATTGTATTGTATCGTGTTTGTTACTTTAAATACAATGTTTGTTTTGATTGTTGTTAATTAAATTCTATTAGTATATCATATTTTTGCCAGATGAGAGAAAAATAAGATAGCAACGCGATCATACCAGTCGTTATTAATTTATTCTATTGTATTGTTGAATCTGTTGTTATGTAACTTTTAAAAGTGTCAATTTTTGCCAGATGAGAAAAAAAATAAGGTAACGACGCGATCATACCAGTCGTTATATAAAATGATACTTTTCATAGTTACATAACAACTGATTTAACAATACGATATAATAATTACACTTTTCATAGTTACATAACAAAGGATTTAACAATACGATATAATAACGACTAGTATGATTGTGTACCTTATTTTTTTCTCATCTTGCATAATGAAACGTCAAAAGCATTTCAATCTATCCAAATATGGTACTTATTGAAACAATATAGTAGTACAATACAATACCATACATTATGAAAGGATATGTAACAACTATCTAAACTAGCTGGTAATATACTTGTTTGAAATTCTGTCCCTGTTTGTGCTGTCATTATAGTCTTATTCATGATTTACTGTTTCATTGGCAGGAGATTCAAGTGTTTGTTGCATACTGTGTCTTGGCTGTTGTGAAGGTAAATCTTAAGCTGATCCTTTTCCAATAGAGATGTAGCATATGCGACCTTGCTTTTTTTTCTTCCTTCGTAGTTTTTGTTCATTCCTAGTTCATCCCAAAGACATCCAAATTTGCATGTTTTTCACTTCAATGGGAGTTCAATGTCAGACGGCTAAGGTTGGAGTTTATCCTTTGATATGTATCAGTATCACCTAATTTGTTTCATTAGATGCATTAACGAAACAACAACAACAACATACCTAGTGAAATCCCACAACGTGGTGTCTGGGGAGGGTAGAGCGTATGCATACCTTACCTCTACCTTGGTAGGTGGAGCGGCTGTTTCCGAAAGACCCTCGGCTCAAGACAAAGCACAAGCACAAGCAAAACAAGAGAAACGGTCAGACCCGGAGAAACAACAACAACACGATGCATTAAAGATTAGTCAATTTCCATATCCTGTTAAACAGACTCCTATAATATTTCAATTGCATAAAATTTGTTGTGCAGACCCTGAATTTCCTATTGTTTGATACCTAAAATTGTTACTTGAAAAGGAGAGATCTATACTTTTTGATTTGACATTGTTGTTTACTTTGCATGACAGATTGTAAGGACAGAAAGCTGGGAATCTTTCATTCACGATACTTTGTTGTTTGCTAAGGTTATCTCTTTTATTTCTTTTATGCTCTTCATCCCCAGTCCTCACATAATTCTGCCTTTCTTCACCATGATGTATAATTAATATGCTTGTGGATAACTGGATTTAGTTATCTCTGATTTGCAAAATCTTTAACTTACCAAAGATGCCTGTAAATACTTCCTCCGTCTCATTTTGTTTTTATGTAGAAAATCAACTAGATTCTTCTTTGTGTGAGACGCTGTTTAGATACTCCATTTTTAGATTGTTTTAGCTCAAAAGCCGGTGATTAGTTCTATTTTCCTTGTAGTTTCTGAATATAATGTTCATTTTCACCCTTGATAATAATATTGATGTCTATTTTCAGTAAATAAGTAAATCAATATCCAATAGAAGAACCAAAATTAATCAGTCAACCCTCACAAGCCAAATTAGGTCATAATCAGATAGGACAAATATAGTACTAGCTGAAGTCAACTCATTAGCGCTTCTGCAGTTGAAGTAAGAACTAATCGAATGCGTTTGAGAAATTATATCGATTCTTACACTACAACAACAACATGCCCAGTGAAATCCCACATCGTGGGGTCTGGGGAGGGTAGAGTGTACGCAGACCTTACCTCTACCTTGGTAGGTAGAGCGATTGTTTTCGAGAAACCCTCGGCTCAAGACAGGCATACGCACAAGCAAAAACAAGAGAAAACAGTCAGACACGGTCAAGAAATTTAACTCAGTATGAAAATGCTGGTATCAAAAGCGAATACGTAATGATAGCGCATTTTGAAAAAAAAAGTAACTAACAAATAACAGCAGAAATCAAACTACAAGGGACTATAAAGCAATACTACGCCTATTCGTATGATATGCTAAGCGGACCTACAGTAATAACACTACAACTACATGTCTATAAGCGTAAGTAGGACTACGCTCGACTAACTACTACCTTTGTACCCTAATCCGTGTCCTCTACAATCCCCTATCTAAGGTCATGTCCTCAGTCAGTTGCATCTGTGTCATATCCCATCTAATCACCTCTCCCTAATATTTTTTCGGCCTGCCTCTACCCCTATTGAACCCGTTCATAGCCAATCTCTCACACCTCCGTACTGGGGCATTTGTGTCTCTCCTCTGCACATGTCCAAACCATCTCAACCTCGCTTCACGCATCTTATCCTCCACTGAGACCACTCCCACTCTGTCCCGAATATCATCATTTCTAATCCTGTCCCTCCTTGTATGCCCATACATCCATCTCATCATCCTCGTCTCCGCCACTCTCATCTTTTGAATGTGCGACGTCTTGTCTGGCCAACACTCCGCTCCATACAACATTGTCGGTCTAACCACCACCCTATAAAACTTGCTTTAGAGTTTTGGTGACAACATTGTCCATCTCAGCATCCTTATTCATGATTTGCTGTTTCATCATCAATCTCTCAATTCCCTTGGATAATAGACTCGATGTACTTGAAGCTCCCTTTCTTCGGAATGGCTTGAGTACCAAGCCTCACCGCTTCGCCTGTCTCATGCTCGCTCCCGTTGTTGAACTTGCACTCCAAGTATTCTATCTTGATCCTGCTCAACCTAAACCCTTTAGACTCCAGAGTCTGTCTCCAAATCTCAAGCTTAGCGTTCACGTTGCTGTAAGTCTCATCAATCAGGGAGTATGTCGTCTGCGAATAACATACACCATGACACCTCCCCTTGGATTTGTCGCGTAAGTACATCCATCACCAAAGAAAATAAGAATGGACTAAGAGCTGATCCCTGGTGCATCCCTATCATTACTGGAAAGTGTTCCGAGTCTTCTCCTACTGTTCGTACCCTGGTCTTGGCTCCATCATACATATTCTTGATCGCCCTAGTGTACGCTACAGATACACCTCTAGCCTCCAAACATCTCCATAGAACCTCCTTATGTACTTTGTCGTATTCCTTCTCGAGGTCGATGAAAATCATATGTAAATCTCTTCCTCTCCCTATACTGCTCCACCAACCTCCTAATAAGATGAATTGCTTTTGTGGTCGAACACCCCGTCATAAATCCAAACTGGTTCTAAAAAATGGACACCCTCTTCTCACCCTCATCTCCACAACCCTTTCCCAAACTTTCATAGTGTGACTCAGCAGCTTGATACCCCTATAATTGTTGTAACTCTGGATATCACATTTGTTCTTGTACAAAGGAATCATTGCACCCCACCTCCATTCTTCGATCATTCTCGCCGTCCTAAAAATGGCGTTAAACAATTTCGTCAGCCACTCCAAACCTGCCATGCCTGCGCTCTTTCAAAATTCAATTTCAATCTCATCAGGCCTGGTCGCTCGTCCCCTGCGCATCCAGCGAACAACACCCTTCACCTCTTCAACCTTAATGCTTTTACAATACCTAAAATCTCGGTACGTACCAGATTGCTCTAGATCCCCATCACAATATCTCTATCTCCTTTTTCGTTCAAGAGTTTATGGAAGTAAGACTGCCACATCCGCCTAATATGCGCGTCCTTCATCAGTACTTTACCATCCTCGTCTTTGATGCACTTCACGTTATCCAAGTCACGGGCCTTCCTCTCCCTCGCCTTGGCTAGTCTGTATAACTTCATATCTCTGCCTTTCTCCTCTAATTCCACATATAGACGTTCAAAAGCCGCTGTTTTTGCCACCGTAACCACAAGTTTTGCCTCCTTCCTCATCATCTTATACAATTTCCTATTCGTCCACTTTTCCACCTCGTCCTTTCTTTCTACCAATTTCGCATACGTGCTTTCTTCGCTTCCACCTTATCTTGAACTTCACCATTCCACCATCAGTCCCCTTGATGCCCACCACGGCTATCCCTCGAGACCCCAATCACTTCTCTAGCAACCTCTCGAATGCAACTGACCGTTCTGTCCCACATATCGGTCGCATCCCCTCTGCTCCTCCAAACCCCCTTGGCCATCAACCTCTCCCCCATCTCATTTGCACTAGTCATGGTCAAACTCTCCCATTTGATTTTTAACATGTCATCCACAACCCTCTTCTTCATCTCTATCTTGATCTCTAAATTCATCACCAAAAGCTTATGTCGAGTTGTAAGATCCTCCCTCAGAATAACTTTGCAATCTTTACAAAGACCTTTGTCTACCTTCCTAAGGGTCAAAAAGTCTATCTGAGTCTTAGTCGCCGAACTACGGAAAGTCACCAAGTGCTCATTCTTCAGGAACCTCGAATTGACTATCACCATCCCAGCAGCTCTAGCGAACTCCAAAAGTGAGACGCCTCCCCCATTCCTGTCCCCGAGGCCAAAGCCTCCATGCACGTCATTATAACCCCTCGGAAGTGACCCGATATGTCCATTGAAATCCCCTCATATAAATAACTTCTCAGTGGGTGGTACCACCCACTACCTTGTCTAAATCCTCTCAAAAGCGCCTCTTCTCCTCCTCGTCCAAGCCCGCCTGTGGCGCGTAAACACTAATAATATTCATAGTGAACCCTCCAACTACCAACTTAATCGCCATCACCTGTTATTGACCCTCCTAACCTCTACCACCTGATCCCTTAGCTCACTGTCTACTAAAATGCCTATCCCATTCTTATACCTCGATCTACCCGCGAACCATAACTTATACCCGTCCACATCCTTAGCTTTAGGTCCTACCCATTTGGTCTCCTGGACACGTGCTATGTTAATCCTCTTCTTCTTAAGAATCTTAACTAGCACTATGGACTTCCCCGTTAAAGTTCCAATGTTCCAAGACCCTATTCTTAGCCTAGCATCTCTCTTACCCCATTTACCCAGCCTAACCCTCGTCCCCATCCCCGACCGAGAACATGACCCTAGTCTACAATTCGTTACCAAAGCCACTAAAGCAGATATAAAATGACAGACTACTCAAATATTTACCCTAAAACAAGAAGGGATCAAAATGAAAGCGCCAGTTAGCAAGAATCTAGAGGCAATTAAAATCACTACGCCAAGAATAGCTATAACTAAAGACAATGAGAGTAGATGCAAGAACGTAAAGTCACAAATCAATACAACGAAGCGGCAAAATGGAACAAGAATAAGGACAAATAATGGATACGAGTAATCGGAGTTACCAACTCCAGTTGAATCAAACCTGTTTGCCGGTGACAATCACTGTTCACAGGCACTGTTCACCGGCATCGGAAGCACTATTCACTGAAAAGTCGAGCCCCTGGTCGGAGCAGTGTCGTACAGTTGGATGACTGTGTTCACTACCGTAAGAGTGTTCACTGCTGGAGAATAAAGTTCACCGGGAAAATCCTGTTCACCGGAAATCACGGTCGGAGTGCAATGGTGTCTGTTAGTGAACGAGACCTGGTCAGAACCGCGCCGTACAGTTGCCTGTCAGTGTTTACTATTGTAAGGCACTGTTCACGGCCGGGAAAGACACTGGAAAATCACTGGTCGGAGCACAGTGGTGTCCGTCGGTGAACGGGACCTTGGTCACCGATCACCGGCCGGCGTGGCGCACCAAAGTGTGTGTTACCGTTGATGGGGGAGAAGAGAGAGAGAGTGTGTGTCTGTGTGTTACCGTTGCAAGTTCAGAGGAGAGAGACAACAAATAGGTGTTCACAGTTCGAATATTTTTTATCGATTCTTACACTACTTGCTTTAAATATTCTATTGAACTTTCAGCCAAGATATGGCTGCTAAGGGTTACTGTGCGCTTGTTAGGACTTAGGATTTGTACGATAACATTTTGTACAGAGAAAATGAAACCTCTTATATTTATATCTTGAAAAGATTATCAGGAATATGTCTACGTTCTTTCTAGAAGTGAAAAAGGAAATGCAGTTCCCTTTATATCATGTACTTCAATTGATTAAGCCTACAACTTAAAATTGTTAGAGGAGTTTGTGTAAGTTTTGGATGTCATGGATGATATCTATGTCCAAATCTGGGTGCTCATATAAGTGACAATGGTATATCGGAAAATCTGTGTGCGGTTTAGATAAGTCTATATCATGTGAATTTTTGAAATCTCCTAACACAATTAAATAGAACGGGAATTTTCTCAGAGAAATGCAGATACTTTTGTCTGCCCAATAGAGTATCACAGTGGTTCCCCCCTCCTTCCCCAAAAAGAAAAAAAAATGAAGTTAAATAAATAAAAGAGTTCAGAGTTAAATTGGAAAATCTAACAATAATTTAAAGCCTTCATTTCGTGAAAGGCATTTATTATTGTCGGTTTCTTTTCCACATTATACCTTTAGGAATAAAAAAAAGTTCTTCAATTACTTGAAAGAGAAAAATTTAATAAGAGCTTTCATAGACATAGGACTAATACTCCAGTGACCAGCGGCAACTTGTAACTTAAGATGGAAAGATAAGCTTGAATTACAGCTTATGGTACTTTTAAGTCATAGCATTGCAGATTTTTCCCTTATTAAAAAAAGCATTGCAGACTTTCCCATATTGGTCTTAGTGGTACTGGTTTGAAAAATTTAGAAATATAAGGACTAAGATCGAACATGGTGAAAGTGGTGTATTCAATCTATTTTGGTCCCCTGTGATATTACACTGCTTCTTATACAAAAGAAGGAAGAAAAACAATTCTGCAGGAATTAGCAGAATAGCTATTGCGTTGCATTTCAGTTAGTATGATATCTAGCAAGTAGAGTAATTCTCATTAGGAAATAAATAACTAGGATTCATCCTGATATTTCACAGTTTTTTGCTCCTTGATTGTGCATACTTGAGCATCATATTCAATATGGGAAATCTGGTCTCAATTTTCATTACCATCAACAGCCAAGTGTTCCATTATAGCTTCCGTTGAATTCTTATTATTTATATTGGAATATTTACCAGCTTTTGAGCACTTGTATAGAGAGCTCGAGTGTGAGGGTGGGGATATGAAGTTGTATAGGCTCGCCAAGACAAGAGAGAGGAAGTCTCGCGACCTGGACCAAGTGAAGTGCATCAAGGACGAGAATTGCGAAGTGTTGGTAGATGAGGCACACATTAGACGGAGATGGCAGACGTACTTCCATAAGCTCTTGAATGGACAACGAGGTAAAGCTATCGTGCTGGGGAGTTACAACATTCTGAGAGGTGTAGAGACTTTGGGTATTGTAGGCGCATAAAGGCTACAATGGTTAGGGGGGCTATCTGTAAGATGAAGAAGGGGAGAGCGACCGGGCCATATGAGATCTCGGTAGACTTTTGGAAGAGCGCAGGGGAGGCATGTATGGAGTGGCTGACTAGGTTGTTTAATGTCATATTTAGGACGGCTAAAATGCCAGAGGATTGGAGGTGGAGTACAATGGTCCCCTTGTACAAGAACAAGGGCGGTATTCAGAACTGCAATATTTATAGGAGTATCAAGCTACTAAGCCATACTATGAAAGTCTGGGAGAGGGTGGTCGAGATGAGGATGAAGAGGATGTATCGATATCCTAGAACCAGTTTGGATTCATGCTGGGGCGATTGACTACAGAAGCTATTCATCTTATCGGGAGATTGTTGGAACAGTATAGGGACAAAAAAAGAGACTTACATATAGTGTTCATAAACCTGGAGAAGGCATATGACAGAGTCCCTCGGGAGGTCCTTTGGAGATGCTTGAAGTCTAGAGGCGTGTCTGTTGCTTACATTAGGGCAATTAAGGATATGTACGAGGGTGTCAAGATCTGGGTTAGGACAGTGGGAGGTGACTCCGAGCACTTTTCGGTCGTGATGGGGTTACATCAGGGATCAACCTTTAGCCCGTTTCTAATTGCCTTAGTGATGGACGAATTGACGCAACATATTCAAGAGGAGGTGCTGTGGTGTATGTTATTTACTGATGACATAGTTTTGATTGATGAGATACGTAGTGGAGTTAACGAGAGGTTGGAAGTTTGGAGACCGACCTTAGAATCTAAAGGTTTCAAGTTAAGCATGACTAAGACGGAGTACAAGTTTAGTGACGTAACGCACGAGACAGATGTGGAAATGAAGATCGAGACACAAGATATACCTAAAAGAGAAAGCTTCAAGTACCTTGGGTCCATAATACAAGGGGTGATGTAAGAAATGAGGTGAACTTGATCTTTCAACAAGAACCAAAAGGCGATTTGCTAGGGGTGCCCAAGATTGCCAACCACCCGAGGGTAACATGCCTAACGTGGGATGGAATATGGAGTAGGGCCGAGGACAAGACGTGAAGACTCCATAGTACAATAGCTTTATCGACCTTTATGTGGTCTTGGCCTTGTTGTTTTCTTTTAGCTTAGACTATTTCCTAGATTAGTTAATAGTTCCCCTAGGACACATTAAAACCATGTAATAACCCTTAGCTCGCCTTAGGACATATTCAATGCAAGGTGACTAGGCTGAGAGCTCCTCCAAAGGCGGCTTGACCATAAGTGAACAATATGGCAACGACAAGGAAGCATCTAAAATGTGTGGCTCCCAAGAAGTTATCCCATTCATACACATGTAGACATCAAGAAAGACCACACAGAAGTTGAGGAGATTGGCCGAGTATTCACATGCCCATTCGGCCCAAGGTTCATACCCAAAGGGAATGATTCTCACCACTCTTCAAGAAGACCATTTATGGACTAACTAGTTCATATGTGAAAGCCATCAAGAACGGTTCTAGAATACATAGAAGAGAGACATTCATCCCCCCCCCCTCCCCCGCGGTAGAAGGCCCTTCCCCTCATTCGTTCCCACCTTGGCCGAATGGCTTGTGGTTGTGTCCCTTGTACTTCCATTCTAGAATGGTCCCTTTTGCTACTATAAATAGGACCTTTAGGACATTGTAATATTCAGTTGTTGTTGATATATAAAACTTGAGTTTTTACTCACGTTGCTAAGTGTTTTAACCCGGGGTTATAATTCTTAGTTGGTCCTCCGGGAGGATCGTTTATCTTGTTACTTTTTAAGGTTCCGGTCATCTTCACTTGGTTAGTATTGAGCATTGTAGTCAGCAAACCTCAATCTAATCCTTGTCTAATTGACCACAATATACTTGGTGTCGACACGAGCAATAAATCTCTTATGTCTATCCAAGAGCCTTATATCGACCGATTGTGACTTGGTTTGTACTCGGACTTGCTCCTCGCATTCCGTGTTCATCCCTCGTCCAAACCACTTCGTTCCTTTCACCACCACGTCCCAAAACACTTCCCTAATCTTCACTATAAGAGTCACTACCCGAACCTACACGTATCCAACTGTCCCCACCCGACAACCACAAACAGTCCACTAAAACCAACCCTACCGAGACCTCACTGTTTCGGTTCATTTCTGCAGCCTCGCCACCACCAAACCACCAAGTCCCGAACATCATCCTGGCCTTCAACACATGCGCAACAACCCCATAAAACGCCTTGACCCAATTTTCTATGTAACTACCCGAAACAGTCACCTATCGCCCCACTGCCCATCATTAACACCCCACCCGAGAACCCCACTTTGTGTCCCAATTTTGGGTCGACCCGAATACAACCAAGACCCGACCCTCTTATCCTCACTTACCCCTCCTTATATACATCAAGGGGACGGTGAGATTGACGAGGATGTTGCACACTGTATTGGAGCAGGGGGATGAAATGGATGTTCGCCTCTGGGGTGCTTTGCGACAAGAAAGTATCGCCTAGGCTGAAAGGTAAGTTCTACAGAGTGGTGGTCCGACCAACATTGTTGTGCAGAATGTTGGCCAGTCAAGAACGTTCACGTTCAGAAGATACAGGTGGCGGAGATGAGGATGCTCAGATGGATGTTTGGTCATACTAGGAGATATATGATTAGAAATGAAGTTATACGAGACAAGGTTGGAGTGGCCTCTGTGGCGAATTAGATGAGAGAGACGCGACTTAGATGATTCGGGCATGTGAAGAGGAGGTGTGAGGATGCGCCAGTTAGGAGTGAGAGATTGGCGGTCGCAGGAGTTGGGAGAGGTAGAGGAAGACCGAAGAACAACTGGGGGAGGTGATTAGACAGGACATGACACTAGTCCAACTGACTGAGGACATGACCGTAGATAGGAAGATTTGGAGGTCGAGGATTAGGATAAGAGGGTAGTAGGTAGTTGAGTTTTGTGGTGATGTGGGAGAGAGAGGTGTGTGTGTGTGTGGGGGGGGGGGGGGGGGGACTAGCTTCTCCATCCCCTCTTCTCCTTTCCTTAAGTAGTAGTATTTAGGTATCACCTAGAGCATTATTTCTATGTGTGTATTACCGACCGTAGATAGGAAGATTTGGAGGTCGAGGATTGGGATAAGAGGGTAGTAGGTAGTTGAGTTTTGTGGTGATGTGGGAGAGAGAGGTGTGTGTGTGTGTGTGGGGGGGGGGGGGGACTAGCTTCTCCATCCCCTCTTCTCCTTTCCTTAAGTAGTAGTATTTAGGTATCACCTAGAGCATTATTTCTATGTGTGTATTACCCATTTATTCTATATTTGGATATTTTGCTGTCATATTTTTGTTGATTAATTTTTCTTGCAATCTTGCATTGATTACATTCGTTTTGAGCCGAGGGTCTATCGGAAACAGACTCTTTGCCCCACAAAGGTAGAGTTAAGGTCTGCGTTCATCCTACCCTCCCCAGACCCCACACTGTGGGATTACACTAGGTATGTTGTTGTTGTTGTTGGAATATTTAACACAAAATTAGGTGCCCCACGCTTCTTTTCAGGTTTTCCTTACTGGCATCGCTTTAGTTTTGGATTATCACTTGGCTCTCTGGTATGCTTTGGCATTTTTAGGTGGGTTCTACTCTTGTTTGCAGTTTCCAATAATGCTATCTCTGAAACTTGGTAGGGAGTTTAAAAATCACTATGATTGTTGTCACAATGCGATCCATGGATAAACACTATGAGAAATTATTTATTAGATGGATGCCTTACTGACTTTCTTAGCCTTTCCAATTTATTGTTACCCTTATTTGAGAATGTCGTTTATATGGTAATGTTATCTAATGCTGTCGTTTGTATCGGTGTCTTCCCTGCAGTTATACACATTATAGCACAACAGCCTCCATATGAAGGACTAGGTACTCTTGCTACTCCTATTATTTGGTTTACCGTACTTGGATAAGTTGTGAGGGTACATTTGTTTCTTAAAGTTATATGAGCATAATAAGGTACACGGAGTGTACTTGAAAAATAAAATAAAAGGTACACTGAGTGTAAATGCAAATGTCCAGGTTCTTCAAATCATTTGACACCATTGCAGTTGGAGGCTTTGCTTACTGAAGGAAATACATCACGATTTTGGCTGGTTGGTCCTCTGCAGTTTCTTATTGGTATTTTTTTTGGGAAAGGTTCCTTATCTGTGTTTTCTACTTAGTCTTGTGCCCCCCTGAAGATAAAAAACAAACGTGTTTTTATTTGTGGTGATTGTGAATACTTAGGAGATTTGGCCATTTTGGAGATACTCTTGAAAGGTATTTGTGCAAACAGAAACTTACAAAGACCTTGTTTTGAAAATCTAATACATATTTGTTCTTCCAGCTGATCCTGTATGCTGTATAAACTTCTTTCCTTTTGAAATGGTAAAGGTATTACTAAGTCTGCTATATAAGCACTGTGTTATCCTGTAATCCTTGAGTAGTTGAGTGAAAAGAACTTTTTAATTTGTTTGGCTCCGCAATGTGGTCAGCACTATGTTATTGTTAACTATTCTTGTGGTACCTAATTTCTCTGCGTCAATTTATATTCTCCCTTTTCTTCATTTATCTAGTACAGAAGCATAACTAGCAAATTTAGTTAAAATTCTTTTAATTTGCATTTAATGAATGTGTAGATGATGCTAAATAGAGTAAGTATGCTGCTTGATTAGAATGTTTTAACTTTAGATCAATAGAACTTTTATTAGCAAATTTCACAATTTTGAATGACCAAATATAGTCTGTTACAAAGTCTCATCTGAAAGATGAATAGAAGATATAAAGAGGATCTAATCCCACTCGTGTGTGTCACTTGGCAAAAAGCAAATGGAGGCGACATGGAAACGGCGTCTCTATTTTTTTATACAGTCTCTCTATTTCGTTCCTTCTTATACTTTACGGATAGTCACCTTTGGCAGGTAGAATTTCGTGCTTTCTCCACACCGGCTTGCGTATGCACAAGTTCCTTTTTTCCAGAACTCTCAATAACGTGAGTGCTATGATCCATTATTATTAAAAAGTTTATACAAACTTAAGAGAGGCATTTTATGAAGTAAAGTCGGTCCTTTGTTCACCCAAATTTGAATTCTTCGAGAGCTTTGCTTTTTGTTGGAAATGCAACTTTCTTATATATTTTCTTGAACAGATACTCAAATGCAAATTTATCTTTTGGGACAGTTGATCTTGGACTCTTCCCTAATGCTGCAGAAAGATTTGGCATTCCTCTTGGTGTGTTATTATCTATTCTACCATTACATGTGCTATATGAACTGGAGTTGTTGATTTTGTGGTGTTGAAGTGTTAATCCTGTTTCTTTTGACTTTTCAATTGACTGGTTCTTATATCTAATCTAGGAAGCTTGAACCAACTTCCAGTTTACATTCTATTTGAGAATGCTATAGAGGTTGCACGCTTTCCAAAGTTTGATTCTGAGCCATATGTATTTGGTCCTACCATTACAAAGGTATTCTCTACTACCACAAGGTGCAAATGTTGTATCTGCCTACCCCTTCCCTGCGTCCCCTTTCTGTTCCTATGCGAACTAATCTATCCTATTGCATATTCCAAACTTCACAATTAAATTATTAAAAATTATTTTAATTTTTTAATTGAAACGAAATGAAATAACAGGAAGAGATAAACAACTAACAAATAGGAAAATAAAGCAGAGTGACTAGAGTTATAGACACTTTAGACATTTAGGAGCGATCACGCGTTGGGTCTTTATTAATAATATAGATAACATCTTGAAGGTTACATTATTTAATCTATCGGTGTAGGGTAAGGAAAGAGATAAAAATAAACTGTATATCTTATGGTGGTCAACTATATAAGTAAAAAAGCTATCCTTAATAATATAATCCTATCATGTGTAAACAATCATGCCTCATGCTTTTGATGGCTACCCTCTGGCACTTGCTGTCGGTACTATATTTGTCCTGAAACAATATACTTAGCAATACTTTGTTCCTTCTTTGGTGCAATATAGGTACTTGAATTTAGCATCTTAGAATCAGTTGTAACTTGTCTTTCTTGAGATTTCAGTTGTCTGTGAACTGTGGAATTCTGTGCTGATGACATTTGCAAGTTCTTTATTGCAGAAACTTCTTTGTGAGCGTTTTGAGCTTGACAAAAGACTTCTGGATTATGTAAATGGAAAATAGGTATGATGACCTATAATTGTTTGAGACCCTTTAAATTACTTCAATACCTCAACTTACATGCTTTTCATCACTATGTATATGTTTTCTTCTTTGCTGTTTGTATATGTATATGTACTCTTCTTTTCTTGGATTCTTCATGAGGTGGCACAATTCTCCTGATATTGCTCTCCATGTGGTTTCCAGAGGGTGTATTTCTCATACTTCTGAAGCTTCGTGCTTCTATCTCTTATTAAGTGGATTGTAAGTTAGTCATCTGCACAAACATATAAGATTTCAGCCCATTACTTTGCACATACCAATTAGAAGTACAAAGGGAAACATTCCAAATATATCAATGACTATTTTGTCTGCATCATATGTCAGACTGAAACTCGCTCATGAAAGAGCTAGGTATAAAAAAGAAATAAACAAATAAACCTTAAGACAAAACTCAAAGTAGTTTTATTTGAAAATAAATAGTTTTGACTCCATCCAGCGATTTATCTAAATCCTTGCATTGCAGGTAGTTCTAGTCCTTAAAAACTTCCCTTAAACCCTTGGAACAACTTCTTTTTCCCATAACCTTTGGAACGACTCAATACCTTGTTTTCTATCTTATTACCCTGCAAGCATCTTTGTTCAATAAGAAAAATGTTGCCTACTAGATAATGCATTCTTGATCTCTCTTTTTCACCTTGTTTCCCGTTTGATCATCAAAGGTAGTCCTTTTTTTTTTTTTTTTTTTGGGGGGGGGGGGGGGGGGGGACTTTGGTTCATTCAGTGAAATGTAGTAGGCCTATATCGTCATTAAAAGTAGGAACTTTCCTCATTTTACCCCAGCGACAGGATGAACTGATTGATTCCTTGTTTCATGTGTTGTTTGACATGCTTGGAACAAATAATTTAGGTTGTTGAACATTGTTTTTCTGATTCACGGTGCTTTGAAACTGCCGTTTGTTAGCATAAAGGCTCTGGATACGTAGTTAGTTACCTTAAGCCTGACAGAATTACTGATTCATGGTTAGGAATTACGTACGTTAGCTTTAAGTTTATTCAGATTTTAACCCTTGTAATGTCAATGGTTAGTTAATAACCCAAAAAATGCACTGGAACATTCATGCAGGTCAGACATGGAAGGTATTTGCTATCTCCATTTTGTTTCGTCTGGGCGTTTTTTCTTCCAACCCCAATAGAAGGAGATATTATCGCTCTCACTCGGTTTCTCGAGCTACTTAATCGCTTCTGTTCGTCTGTCAAAGTTCATGTAACAACTATAGGCAAACATGCTAAGGTGCTGGATCAGAGAGATTAATTTGTTCACCCTTTTGGGTGAGGAACATGAAATTGAGGGTTCTACTAGTAAGGAAATTTTCATTTTCTTACATAGTTGAAGGGGGAAGATGGGACCTAAATTTGACTGGATTCAGAATTGTAACATTGTAGTTCAAATTGTGCCTTTGTGACCACAAGGAAAGAGTATTTTTTTTGGTGTTTCAAGTTTCTTCTGTAAGATGCGTTCACGTGAATTGAAATATAACCTGTGTTTGGAATGTTTATATTAATTCTTTTTGGTTAAAATTGTTGGATCGATCGTATTTGATTCTCATTTGGCTAGTATTGGATATAGTGGTAAAATTGATACCAGGTTGCGACCTTTAGGAGTGCTAATTAGAATAGTCAACGTTTACAAAGTAATTGAAAAATAGCAACAGATTACAAAAGCAGTTGAAATTTTGCTTCTCCATCTTCTCTGTTTCTGCAAACTTCAAGGCATTGTTTTAGAGTTCAAAAGTTTTACCAGTAAAAATTTAGCACGTATTAGAGTTCTTACTAGTAGAATCAAAGAAAAGTAGTTATGATTGTGAAGGATGCGTCCGCAGAAATTATCAGTAAGGAATTTCCTCCGACAAGTAAGTGGGATCTAAAGCTTATAAATTTGTCAAATTAAAATATAAATATATTTTTTGCTTATTTATGTGTTTGGTAAATATAAAAGGTGCTTATAATTTTAAATCATCAGAAGTCATAAGTTGGTCAAACTTTAAGGGGTTTATTAGTTTGCGGACTAAATTATCTTGGGATTATAGATCTGAAATTATAATCGTTGAATTAATTTCTTTCACCTTATCCCACGCACCAAATAACCTCCAAGTGTGTGGCTCTTAGAATAAGTTTGGGATAATTTGACATTTGAACATGAGTTAATTGAGATTTGAAGTTGAGTAAGGTTATTTGAAAGTTAAAAAATTGTGTTTGGATATAAAGTATAGTTGAAGGTTTTGTAAGTGAAAACTTGAATTTTTTGAAAATACTTTTAATATTAATTTATCAAATTTTTAATTTTATTATATTTTAAATTTGAAGCTAAAATATTATTATTTCAAATCATTTTAAAAAATCCAAATATTATTTCAAATTTTTGAGCCAATGGCCAAACGGGTCCCAAAGAATAACTTATCTCCTTCTTATTTGTCATTTTCTCATTTGCTACAGCCAGGTAGAAAAACCTCTCACAAAAATGAGTTACGTGGATATAAAAACTAATAAAAAAGGGAACAGAATAAAATTATAAATGATAAATTTACAAAAGAAAAAAAACAAAGAAAAGAAAATAGAATTGCGACCTCTTTGTTCATCACTTTCGTCGTCTCTCTTTGAGGCAGCCATTGTTTTCATTTTCTCTCTCTCCATAGATCTCCACAATAAACCTTCAATTTTTACACAGATAATCGGCCACCGACTCGCCGGTGCTTCGATTTCTGTAATTCCGATTTTACCCTCGGAGATCCGTTGGTTGGTTAGGGAGTGAGTGGAAGAGTCTAGAAGGCGAGAACTGATTGATGAAGGTCGAGTTAGGGTTTTCACATGTTGATGGATGATAGATATGCCTCAACTGCGTAGTGGAGTGCGCAGAGGCCGTCGACCGATTGCCGCGATCGAACCGGAAGAAAACAACAACAACAACAACAACAATAACAAGAGAGTTACGAGACGAACTACTGTTGCACGGAATACGAGGCAGAGAGGAAGGAAGAAGAAGAAGAATACAGATAACGACGTTAAGGAGGTTGTACTACCAGTAGGTGAAGAGAATGCTGTAAAGGAAATTGTAATTGGTGAAGAGGATACGGATAAGAAGAAGGAAAAAGAGATGGATGAGTATGAAAGCGGCGGCGATAAGGGTTTGGGTGACGATGATGAAGGCAGCACTGCTCCATTGCCTGAAAGGGTACAAAATTCTACTCATAATATCTCCAATTTAACAATTTGTCCCTTGAGTTAGATAATTTTCTGTTTGAACTCTGTGTCTGTCTAGTGTGTAACTTTTCGTAAATATCTATAATTGGTGAAGGAATTTTTGCAGTAATGTAGTGTTTGACGGTGGAAATTTACGGTTGCTACTGCAGTTACGTGTACTAGTTTCTACATTTTGTTCTTTCTGACTCCTTTGAATTTTATCGTCAGTCTTGCTCAGTGAGTTTTTTTTTTTGAGGTCTTGTTTTGGGGAGTAGAAGGATATGCTGAATATGGTCTAGCCTACTGAGGGCCGGTAATGGCCCCTAGCTTAGGTCGTGACATCACATTCATCACTACACACACATATATATAGTTATTTTTCGCTAACTTTGGTTCTTATATATTTGCTTATGGTTGCTGAAATTATGAGGTCTCTAGTCCTGTCAACGTGGAGACATTATACTGTTTATTCTTCCAGTTCACTTTTGCCCTGGTTTTGCATTGAAATACTTGACTTGATCGTTGTATTACATTGTTTTCTTTTGCGTGCAATAGATCCAGGTTGGTGGATCGCCTGCGTATAGGATTGACAGGAAACTTGGTAAAGGAGGATTTGGTCAAGTTTATGTAGGTCGCCGTGCAAACCCACCAAATCCACATGAAAGAACTGGCGCAGGAGCTGTATTGGTACACCATTGCTTCTCCAATTTTTACTGTTTTATTTATTGTATGCTTAAGATGATTCTCTTTATTATGATGAAATTATCATTTCTGGTTCTAGGTTGCCTTGAAATTCGAGCATAGAAGCAGCAAAGGTTGTAACTATGGACCACCTTATGAGTGGCAGGTCTACAAGTATGTGGTCGTTTAACGCTTGTTGCTCCGTCTGCTATTTTATTTGTGTTAATGATATCTGGTAACTAAATATTTTCTAATCGTTGATGCATTCTCCTGTTGTTTTTAGTGCCCTTGGTGGTAGTCATGGTATACCACGCGTACATTACAAGGGACGTCAAGGTGATTACTATATTATGGTATGTCATCTGCAGTGTATAATGGAGTTGTTTTATCATTTGTTTCAAGTTCCAGTTGATTCCGATCTCTGTTAGGACTGCTGAATTCCTGTAATGAAATTGCAGGTTATGGATATGCTTGGTCCTAGTTTATGGGATGTCTGGAACAATAATTCCCACACGTAAGATCCATTCTCCATCCGTATTATTATAGAAAGTGCTTATCTTTAAACATATTGGTGTTTTTTGGGCCTCATTGCCAGCTCTTTGGTTTTTTTGTTGTCCATCTAGGATGTCTATGGAAATGGTAGCATGCATTGCCATTGAAGCAATTTCTATACTAGAGAAACTGCACTCCAGAGGGTAAGTATATCACACTTAGATTAACAGTTCCTAGCATACTACATGTAGGAAGCTGTTTTCTATCTTTAGATAGTTTATAAATTCTGGGCAATATGGCTTATGCGGTCTTTCTTGCCTCCCCAAAAAGAAAAAGAAAAAAACAAGAAGCTCAACAGGGACATAATGTTTAACTGATCTGATTGGTTTCTCTGACTGATATTGTTCTGAAGGTATGTGCACGGAGATGTAAAGCCTGAAAACTTTCTTCTTGGAACCTCTGGAACTCCTGATGAAAAAAAATTGTTTCTTGTTGACCTTGGGTTAGGTGAGTTAATTGTAGCTTAGAAAAGAAGAAAAAAGCAATGTATTGTTGATCTTTCTTATCTTCTCTCTTTGGAATCTTCATCATGCTCTATTTAGCATAATATGGTCATTCTGATCTACCCGTTTGAATGCTCCAGCAACAAGGTGGCGTGATACTTCTACCGGCTTACATGTCGAATATGATCAAAGGCCTGATGTCTTTAGGTACAATATTCTACAATTCAATTTGTCCTATCTCTATGTTTGGCTACATTTGTTTTGCGTCTGCTTCCGCTGTCTATTAAGAGAACCATTGCTTCAGAGGAACTGTAAGGTATGCTAGTGTGCATGCTCACCTGGGAAGGACTGGAAGCCGGAGGGATGATTTAGAGTCACTGGCTTACACACTCATCTTTCTTCTCCGAGGCCGGCTGCCTTGGCAGGGATACCAGGTTTCTTTATTCTCAACTTAATAGTGGCATTTTACTTGTAACTGTCTCCTTCCGGTGACACGATTTGTTTTGTTTAGGGCGAGAATAAAGGTTTCCTTGTCTGTAAGAAAAAGATGGCAACTTCTCCAGAAGCTCTGTGCTGCTTCTGCCCTGCTCCGTTTAGGCAGTTTGTGGAGTATGTTGTGAACTTGAAGTTTGACGAGGAGCCTAACTATGCCAAGTATATCTCCTTATTTGATGGAGTAGTAGGTCCAAATCCGGACATCAGGCCAATCAACACTGATGGTGCGCAGAAGGTAGGTGTTATTTGCATATATCTTTATTGTAGGTTTCTGTTGAGTGTTATTTGCATAATTCTTTATTGTAGGTTTCTGTTGATGTTGAAGAATCAAGTAGAATTTTGCTGACATGTTTTTTTCATTTTCTGAAGCTTGTTTACCAAGTTGGGCAGAAAAGAGGAAGATTGACAATGGAAGAAGATGATGAACAGCCGAAGAAGAAGGTTCGCATGGGAATGCCTGCGACACAATGGATCAGTGTTTACAATGCTCGTCGCCCAATGAAGCAAAGGTACAGTTTTGCCAAAATCTCTTAGTTTGAGCTTGTGAACAGTGCAGTGACATTGTTTGGGCTTGCAGGTATCACTATAACGTTGCTGATATGAGGCTAGCTCAGCACATTGAGAAAGGAAATGAGGACGGACTGTTTATCAGCAGTGTGGCATCTTCTACAAACTTGTGGGCCCTAATCATGGATGCGGGAACTGGGTTCAATGCCCAAGTTTATGAATTATCACCTTTGTTTCTTCACAAGGTCTGTTATGTTCTAAAGAGTATGGTCAATCTTGAAGCATGAATTAAATTATGTTTGCATATTTGCATGTCTAATGTGCATACCTCTAGCAAACTTATGCAAGACTCAGTTTACTCCTTCAGGCTTTAGCTAATTCCCTCTATTTATGTTTAAACATAGGAATGGATTATGGAGCAGTGGGAGAAGAATTATTATATTAGTGCCATAGCTGGAGCTAATAATGGGAGCTCATTAGTTGTCATGTCAAAGGGTTAGTGGAATTCTTTAACATGCTATACATGTTTTGCACCATAATCTGTGAATCAGGCAGACTAGACTTAGTTTTGTTTGTAAAATGTCAGGTACACAGTATCTGCAGCAGTCGTACAAAGTCAGCGAGTCTTTTCCATTTAAGTGGATAAACAAAAAATGGAGAGAGGGGTTTTATGTCACTGCCATGGCAACTGCAGGAAGTAGATGGGCAATTGTTATGTCTCGTGGGGCTGGGTTCTCTGATCAGGTTTTTATCACGGATTCTCTTTTTATTTTCTTAGGGTCACAGGTCACTTGCTAGTGTTCAAATTTGGAATTCGGTTTATAATTTGCAGGTGGTGGAATTAGATTTTCTCTATCCTAGTGAAGGGATCCATAGGAGATGGGATGCTGGTTATAGGATTACATCGACTGCAGCCACATGGGATCAAGCTGCTTTTGTTCTAAGTGTTCCAAGAAGGAAACCTGCAGATGAAACACAAGAGACACTTCGTACTTCTGCTTTTCCTAGCACTCATGTCAAGGTTGTTTAAATAATCAATTATGCTTTTCTTAACATGAACCACTCCGTTTCTCATTCTTCCTCTCATTTTCTGGCCTCCATGTTCCAGAGTTAACTATTGATTTTGCTCGCTGCAGGAGAAATGGGCAAAAAATCTTTACCTCGCATCTGTCTGTTATGGCCGAACTGTTTCTTGAGGCACCAAGGTTTGACTGCTAATTTTCCTGGGTGCCATGAGATAACCCTGAATGTGCCTAGAGCAATTTCCTGGTTATTTTTCTAACAAATGGAGAAAAATAGGCGACACTGTTTCGTGCTTGTCAAGCCAGCTTTTTTCTCATTTGGTGATGCTATTGCAAAATCCATTGCCGTCAATGTGTGAATATTAGTATAGGCAGTTTATGAGCTAGGATGGGAGTAATTTACAAATTGGTTAAATATTGTACAGCTTGAACAATAATTAGTTTTAAGAAGCAAGCAAAACAAGATATTTTGTATTTTGTAAAGGAGTTTGAACACCAGTAGTCAATCTCATTTTCTATTTCTATTTTGTCTTTCCCCTCTTCCTGGTTTTGGCTGATGTCAGTCCATATATCATGTCGGCTATTCTTCGAAGCGAGTTTGTCCTGGAAATAAACTTTAACTTACATATGTAGTAGAACTTTGTTCCTGTTGTTTATTTGTTAGCTCTATCACTCTTTATGTGCATTCATGATCATTGTGGAGCTTTGGTCACTGGGAATTATAATTTTCAGCACAGGTTTCTCTCCTCCTCCGTCCTACCTCTACACTGCATTAAACTCTTATTCTTAAGTTGTCCCTGTTTAGTTTTGTTGCTCTTACTGTGCACTAGTCACCGACTTGGCACTTTGGTTACCGGACAGTGGAACTGTTAGCGCATGCCCCCACCTCCCGCGCCCATGTGTATTTTTTTTTTGGCTGGGATACGTAAGTAGTTGATATTTTCCAATTTCTGTGTCAGAATATGAATCCTCACATTACAGAATTGCTTTCTATCTCAGAGTACATCTGGATTATTGGATAGTTAAGGAAATTATTATATATTCAGGTGGCGTTTGGAATGAAAACAAGGTGAAAAATTTGTCGGTCAAGATTTTTTTTCACCTGGTTTTCCTTCTAAACAAGGCCTTTATTTCTATCTAGCAGTTTCAAAATTTCCTTTCGGTTATTAGTTCTTGTTCTGTTGTCATTCCCTTTATTAAAGTTTTAGGGTACGAAAATATTAGCCTGCATTAGAGTGATGTAATAGGTATGTTGGGTACATTAGCCTGCAAAAGTGAAGTCTTTGCAGGTCAGAAACTTCTAACAAGTATTTGAGGAACCTTACTAAAGTGTGCTCAATAGTTTATCTTTTGAAAAGATGCTTATTTGCAATGTGTTGCATACTTGGAGCCACAGAAGATGGATGATGTAGCAACACGGGAGTCACTTAAGATGTGTAAGTTACCAGTCTGCTAAATTTATGTTATATGGTCGGTCTGCTAATTATTCTGTTACAACGATTTGGATTTTTAGTATCTAAGGCTTTTTTTAGAAGCTATTTTTTCTGGTGCAAGGTTGGTCTCTTGCCCATGTTACTTCTTTTCTTGAGTATCTCGGTGATAGACCAAGAAATTACAGAAAATTGTAGCTACATTGTAATGTTATATTCTTTCTGCAGTCCACTAACTTACCAATTTAATTTGGTGGTAGGTGTCTGCCTGCCTGTGGCTTAATGTGGGAACAATAGCTGTTAATCGGATGAGAGCTATTACCAAGTATTTGTGGATGAACTTAATTTGTTACCTGTGCAAAACCTGTGTCTTGTATGAAACTGGCCCTACTTGTAACTGCAACCCTAGCCCCTTTCTAGTCTTTGTGGTGTATAATTTTTTGCATTTGGGTGACCCCATGTCAATTTTGGCAATATGCACAATTCTGTTTGTGTGCATATATGCTTCTCCAGCTACTGAGCTACATGTGGTGACTGGCAGGAGCTGGCTTTGTCTCCCAGCTTCAGCAGAATGTTTTGATCTTAAAAGTGATTTCCATTGTATTTGTGGAGGATTTGGTTTAGCTTGTTCTGCATCAAACTGGTGCGTGGAACACTTGGATGGAGCAAAGGGTGGTAGCTATTGCCCTTTGCTTATTGAGGGGTTTATGTCTTGGCAGCCAAAAGGTGGTCAAAGAAGTGGGTGCAAACTTTGAAAATTAGGGTTCAAATTTCAGCAAAAATAAAAAATACTTGGCAGTTTTTTCCTATGATCATATCTACCTAATCTTGATTGAGCAAAGTTATCCATTATGTGTTGGTGGGAGATAGTAAGTACTTGGTGGAATATCTCGGGGAATAGTCGGACGTGTGTGCAAAGTGTATCGAACAACACCTTTATACTAATGAAAGGGGAGGGGGTAGGTTGTGGAAGGTATTAGAAGTGATCTTGCTTATATTGACAAACTCTTGCAAAAAAGTAGCAATTACTTTATTAACATCCCAATCTAACTTGACAATAGGTAAAGCAAGTAAGATAACAAAAGCCATTGTAGTAGTAAATCACTTTGGAAACCAAATTCTGTAGAAATATCAAAATGCTATCATAATGTACAGGAAGGGTAGGCTACAAACCAATTACAATGGAGATGCCCGAGGTTGTTACTTAGCCTTTGCTAATGAAGTTGCTCATGTGCTTTTCTATCTCGATTTTGTCCTACTACCACAATCGCTAATATGAGTAAAGATTATGGAAAATTAAAAGCTTTCAATCGTATTACTATCTTTTACTATACTAATTTTTATTTCCCCCTTTTCCTAGTAAAATATTCTAATTAGAAAGTAATTCATTGCATAACCCACCGAGGAAGCATGTAATCTTTTTTCTCTGCTTAGATGTTTTCCCAATAGATATTCCTAGTAAGTTCTCCTCCAAAAATGTACTACTATCTATTTCAATTTAGGTGTTTAGCTTGACAAGCCACATAGATTTTTAGAATTAGAGTTGCCAAATATAGAAACATATGTTTTTCTAAAGACTACAAAATAAAGTACAACAACATAATACCCATGTGTGTTCCCACAAGTGGGATTTAGGGAGGGTAGAGTGTACGCAAGCCTTACCCCTACCTCATCGAGATAGCGATGTTTCCGAAAGACACTCGACTCAAAATATCAACGGTATGAATATCAGGAGCTACATGTCCATTTGCAATCTTTACTCAACAGACTTCTCCATAAATATCCATGACTCCCTGTTATATTCCATAACATCAAAACTGATCTCTGATATGCAGGCCACAAGTCAAATTAACTTTTAGCCAAATGAAGCGCTAATATGTTAAGAAAACGAAATATTACATCTCACATTAGCTAGGAGAGAGCTATAATTGAAGTACAAAAGCTCAAAAACGGATGGTAACATTTAAATTTACAAGAACAGCCGACATAATAGCTACAAGTAAACAAAACATAATAACTTCAACGCGAATCATCAGCAACTTGAGAACTCCGAATGCCCCAAAATGATCTGGGTTTAAGTTTCTTCTTTGTGGCGGTAAAAAGCCATCCCAATTGAGTTTCACAAGTAGCACATTCAGCAATTGACCAGGCATACCTACAAGAAAATCACTTCTTAGTTATCAAATCTCTTCACACCGAAATGTCAGTGATATAGCAATTGACAGATCATTCTTGTTGCAAGGGTTTTAAGCAGAAACCAGAGCATGAAGACATGGTTGCAATATACCCTTGAAAATCAAATTCCTATACTCTATCATCTATGTCCAGTGGCATCGATTTCCAGTAAATGTAGGAAGCAGACTACTTTCTCATATTCCAGATGAGTGAACAAGAAGCTAAAAACAAACAATGAGGTTGTCTACTGAAGATGGTTCTAACTACAGGTTACACTTTGCTTTCCCTCACAACAGATGTCGGGAAGTGATGACTTCGGAGTTCCTCCATCCAACTCAGTGTGGATTAGAAACATCCCACTACTCATACCTATATAGGAAAAGAGGTTTCTCACAAAGATTGATTGGAAGACCCATAGCTTGAGAATTCCCCAGTCGTTGTTTGAGCTTTTCCAACTAGCTATGCGCTAAATAAGCCCTCCCTAACCTATAGTGCATTTGGTCAAATTATGAAAATAGTTGACACAAGGCGAAGCTGACCGTAAAACTCAGTCAACTGAAAATAACTTACCCAGGAAACCAGCTGTATTCTTTAACAGGATTTCCAATAACAGCCAACCCGTTTGCTTTAAATAGTGTCATTATCTCATGTACAAAACCATGTGGATTCACGTAAGCACCGAGAGGGCCCTCACTTGACATCACCAACATATCGCTCCGTCTGGCAATTAAAGTCTAGGAGAAGGGAAAAATATAACAATTAGTGACACGATATTCAACTTATTTAAAGCAGCAGAATAGCATTAGTGTCATTTTCTGCATCACAATTAGAGTCCACGAGAGGGATAAGTGTAAGAATTAGTGACATAATATTCAGTTATTTAAAATAGCGGATGTATTAAGTGTCATTTTCTGCATTACCTCACAAGATCTACATCGAACACAGTCAAAACTCTCAAGCAATTCAATTTCCCGTCTCAATCTATAGGATATTCCATCAATCTCCAAAAGTTCTTGCCTTGTTGATTCAGACACGGGCATCTTACTTGCAATATGAAATGAAAGAAGATCTGGCTTTGTTATGTAACTGTCCATGCTTGGTGCCCTAACTATCTGTTTCCATCGACCTGCAAAATTCAACTCAATGTTTACTCGGACTGTCTCAATTCCACGGAGAATCTAACTTCTTACTCAAATGATCCACTCGAATCAAAGACGAGAAAACACCAGAAGAATAAAATTATCAAAGTGAGATTGAGACCACAAAAGTACAGCGATTTACAGAGTAAAAATGATTGTCATTAAGAAATCAGGCAATTACCATCTAAGACAAGTTGATAGCTCAAGTTAAGCAAAAAGAAGTCACTCATACATGAATAGCATAAGTCACATGTAGCATGATGTAAATCTTGATTCAAAATACCCATTAGCATATGGTATTTTTCCTAAACCGGTTTTATTCGGAGAGAAGGAAGGGAGGATCTTTTCACCAATATTTCAATGTCATAAGAACAGCTATAAAAGAGTCCAAACTAGTGTGATAAAATTGGAACATTCATCATCCATAATTTTCTATAAGGAGAATGTGAAGACCACATGACCTGCTGCCCTTTGAGCAAGAGAGTATGAATCGTACATCTGATAAACCCAACTGGGCCAGAAGGCCCTTGGAACTTGATGAAACTGGTTTAAAGAACACTTTTTCCATGTGTTGTGAGTTGGCATAGACCTTTTCCCTAAAGTGAGCCTCAGACCATCAGCCTCTTTGTTTTCCCCCATGCCGAATGAACTTCTAAAATTATCAAAAGAAGATCTCGCAGGTTGGATACGAGATTGCTGCTCAATATTCTCATCGTCGCTGCTCGCCGAGTTGTCAAGCATATCACAATAAACAAGAGCAGACTGGTGCAACCTCCTTTCTGTGGGTGAAAGTGCACTCTCAAAACTTTCCTCCGACATTGCATCCGAATCATTTTCATTCCCAAAGCCATATTCATCAGCTCGAGAGCGATTTGTCGGTGGTATTTGAATATGTACACCAGATCGGAAAATACTTGACGGTGTCGATCTTCCAACTGCCTCCCTGGGTGTTCTCAATGGCAAATCTTCTTTGATGATTTGTATCTCCCCACAAGGCTAGACAAAAAGGTGCAATGGAACATGAACTTGTGAGGATTTAATAATTTAGAATACAACAACATACCCAGTGAAATCCCACAACGTGGGTCTGGGAAAGGTAGAGTGTATGCAGACCTTACCTCCACCTCGGTAGGTAGAGCGGCTGTTTCAGGGAGACCCTCGGCTCAGGACAAGATTTAATAATTTAGAATACCTTTAAAAAAAAAAATACTAGTATTTGTTGTACACTTACAGATCCTCCCACATCCATCCAGCGGCGCCTCAAACGGAAACGCTGTTGCCCACGAGTTACAATATTCACAGAACCATCCTCCAAGTGCCGATATTGCCTAATCTAAAACAGTATAAACATAGCTACCGCGGATCAGCAAGCCATACAACAAGCCATATTTCCATGTGTAGTTGAAACATAAATAAAAATCAACTCTCTGTACAATGCATATACTGTCTTTGCATGTCATTTTGAAAAGGCATGGTGATTAAGAAATCAACTTGACTAACATATATTGGTAGTAGGAAAAGTAATAATTCTTCTGGAAAAGTTAGGTTTGTACCAAAAACATCACACGTTATAGTGTCAATGCTCTGTAACTGAATTGCATTAAATAAGCATGAATTTTAAATTTTTGAGTCATATAAAAATGTAATAATTTGCCAAGGGACGCCAAGCATTTTACTGTGCGTCTTTTATCTATAAACATAGGCATAAATATTACCTACAAGATGCCCATTATATAATCACAACAAAGATTTTAACCAAAGTCAATTTGACAGGACCAAAGAACATGTACAGGCAGGTCGGATTCACTCTTGAAATTGTGGTGCACGTGAAACCATGGTCTCTCCGCCAAACTAGGTATTTTATGTACATATTTTCTAGGATTGATCTAATATTATCTGCTGGCCCCATGCTCCAAAAGAGTCAAATGGTACACTTGGTTGAATGTTGAGTTATTTATCCAAAGGAACAAGATCAATTCCACTAAATACATTTTTTCTCCTTTCTTTAGTGGTGCACTCATGTTCTAGAAATCCTAAATCTACCTCTGTGTACAGGACGCAGTATGTTAGTTCAGATCTTAATTGTATGATTGTCATGTTTCAAGGATAAATAAGGCAAAAATCCATGCAATTTCTTTTTGTGCTTCTTACTTAAAAGAATGGAGCGAATTTTATCAAAACTAATGTCAAAAATAATTATATCAGCGGATATCATTGTGTCTTGTGTGTAGAAAGCTGAAATCATCCAAATCAAAAATGCATTGACCCCGTTCATGACCATTTTTTACCAGGTAAAACTGAACCTACAATATTATAGTTAATTTTCCACAGTTTTTGCAATAAAAATTCCATTTCTAAAATAGCATCTCTAGTATGACTCTTTTACTTTCCTACTTAAAGCTTCCTTTTTTATCAAGTACTTTTTTACTTTAAGCTTTAAAAGAGAAAGAAGTTATGGTGTTGTGCTAATACTCTCGGATTGATCATCTTGCTACAATAAAGCAAGCTAAAAAACGAATGTAATCCAAGGTCTTCGTCATGTCGGAATATTATTCTCTCCTCCTTGGTGAAGAAGACCGAAGAAAGGTACATGAGAAAGAATCTAAAAGGAAATAAAATCATATCTACCCTTAATTCCTGTTTAACCATTAAAGCAATAAGTGTCGTACAAAGTAAACATGTACCAGTACAAAGGTGAGAGACAAATGTGAAGACTTAAAGATATTTAAACTGAGAATTTCCAAGACCATCACATGTGAACTCAGAACAACACATCAAGCAACAAGGTCCCTATATTTTTTTTAATGAAGGTGGTGTCAAGCCGGCTTGCGTGCACCTCAACTATTCCACCTGGCACTTGCAACCTCCCACAAGCACAAGTACAAGATAACTCTGCCCACCAAGGCTTAGGCATATGGGAAGAAATGACCTAGTGTTTATGGTTCTCTACCCACTTCATTGACCACTAGGTCATACCCTTGGGTGCCAACAAGGTCCCGATATATTTAATCAATTTCGTAATGGGGAGAAACCTTATTGTTGCGATAAAACTCACCCTTTATCTGAACTTACATTCATTGTGTAGCAGAACAAGCTTATTATTGAGTCAAATTCTAGCTAATTTTAGATCATAATTGTGGCAATGCTCACCCCTCATCTAACTTACATCACTCTCATAATGGAGCACCTTCTCACAGTGCCAAGGCTCTTACTATTTTAATATGAATCATTTTCATATTTCAACATGCATGACATTTTGTAATCCACACAAAACAGTTTCATCTGAAGGATGTATATCTTTCAGTCGTTTCCTTTAGTTACAGTCAAGATCATCTTTGATATTAAAATATTCACAAGGATTCTAACAGTTGGAAATATTATCAATTCGACTAGGCATCCAAAAAAAATAACTATCAAGAAAGGCGGAGGATTCAAGTTCTATACCTCAGCAGTTGTACCGGTGGTTGCAAGTTTTATCCTTCCATTATTTGTATCCCTGTAAACTCGAATCTGGAATAAAATTATACCAGCAATCCCACTCAAAACTCAAAGAGAAACAAATTCTAAGGAAAGAGACAAAACATCAGTGTTGTTAGGTATCCACCCACCACGCCGATCGTGTAAGGAGCATCAACTTGCCTCAGTGCTCTTTCAACAGAAGCTATAAAATTAGGCTGAATGACTCGCAGAGGAAGTGTGGCCTCTGGAAATAAAACAACTCCTGGAAGTAAAATAAAGCACATAAGACACTGTGAGGGATGTAAAACTAACCAAGACAAACCCACATGCGTTTACTCCAAAGCTATACCATCTAAGAGTTTTTATTTTATTTTATGATGTAATAAATTTAATTAATAGTGTCGCCATGGAAGCCTGTAAACAAGAAGTACACCAAAAAAGTAGAAAACCTACAACAAGAACTGGTTTTTTACGAACGACACTCAATCTTCTATACATAAAGAACCTGATCCAAAAAAGAAAAAAAAGAGATAAGAGGCTACTCCTTAATTGTACAAAGTCATCCCAACATCTTCAAAAGCTCTCTTGTTTCTCTCTCCAAATGACCCACATGAGAGCTAGTGGAGAAACATTCCATGCCCTGCATCTTCTCTTCCACCTACCACATTTCCAATTGAATATCAATTATTTCGCAGTGCCTGCCATACCCAAAATATTCCAAGCAAACAACAAGATTTCACACCACAACCTCGAGGCTACCGCCAATGAAGGAGAAGATGGTCAACATCTTCATGCGAGCCCTTGCACATAAAACACCAACTAACGTATGTAACCTTCCTCCTCAAATTTTCAGCCGTCAAAATCACCCATCTTGTTGCTAGCCAAGTGAAGAAACACAGTTTTCTCGAAACTTTTGGAATCCAAATCGATCTATGTGGGAATGCAACATCCTCCCTTTCCAAAAGCTTCTCATAGAAAGACTTATCAGAAAATGCCCCATTGTTCCCTACCCTCAACCTCCATTTGTCATTGATTATCGTATGATATTCTTTGTTTATGAAGCAACTTCAACAAAACTTTGGAATTCCAACACTTCCCAAGTCTTGCAAGTTCCTCCTAAAACTCAAATCCCAAAAAAAATCTCCATCTTGTATCCTCCGCACTCGTTGGACTATCATATCCAGTGAAATTTTGTAATGATATGAAAAGAAAATATCAAAACGTTGTCCCACCATCACCTCCGTACCTAAAAGCTTACCTTTCTTCCTTCGCCTATCCTAAAAGACATAGGGCCGCTAAACTCTTCCCATCCCTTCATAATGTTCCTCCACACCCCGCAACCATAAGGCATGGTTATCTTTATAGTCATCCAAGCCCCTTCCAAGACGTATTTTTCTGCTCTCACCTCTTTCTCAAAAGCATGTTTCTCTGTTCCAAAACTCCATAGCCATTTTCTTAGTAGGTCCTTATTGAAAACCCTCAAATCCTTAACTCCAAACCCACCCACCACTTACGAGTTATAACAATCTCCTACCTCACCCAGTGAAACTTCCTAGCCCCTTCTTGTCGGATCTCACAGAAAGTTTCTTTAAAATCTTTCCAACTTTTCTATGACGCTATAGTCTATACCATCTAGAGTTAACTTACATTTGTCTGTACCAGAAGGAGATGAATTGATTCTTGTGTCTGGATAACTAGATAAGAATAGAGAAACCACTGTCTGAAATCTGAAATTAAAATGTAGGGCTTCAAATTTCTGAAACTGTTAATCTAAATGGTCACTGGAAAATTATGGTTAGATATAGAACACTTCACAGAATCCAAATTTATTAAAAAGGAAAAGGTAAAGAGAAATTCATATATGGTAAAAGACTCATGCACTGCCATCACTTCTCAACAAGAAACTAAAAAAATATATGATCTACTTGAACTTCACAAACATCATTTAGTAGCATACCGCACATCTAGAATTGTATAAACAACAGTTAGTGGTCATATTTCCTTTTCCTCCCTAAAAACTTTTAATTGAAAAGAAGACAGTCACAAGGCATCCGAGGTAATACACTTACCTTCAAGATAGAACAGAGGAACGTTTAAGACAGCTCCTCCATCCAAGAAGGCCAGCCTGTTATGAGTATCTTCGACATCTGACACAAGAAAATATTCAAAAACTAAGTCAAGCAACATGAAAGTTACATCATCCTAAAAAAGTAAATGGAAAATGAGAATTGAAAAGCAGAATACACCTACCACCAAGGTAAGAATGTAAGGCAGCCAAAGAGGTGTCATAAGTAAATTCACCAGAGGCAGATGCTCCCTCCGAACTACGATAACTATGATCAGCAGCCATGTACAATAAAAAACATTTCTTAAATGACACTTTTAGTAAAGAAATTCTTAATTGATACTTGTAATGAGAAAATGAAAATCTATTAGATCGCATAGCTGAAAAATTGTTACTCCCTCCCTTTCGTTTTATATGGCACTTGTTCCATCTTAGTTTCCGGAAAAGCATGACAACTTTCTATATTTGAAAACTCTTTAACTTTAAACCTCTCATTTTACCTTTAATGAATTCTTAGAGCCATCAAAATGTAGTGGCATGTCTAACACTACAGTTCCAACTTCCAGGTGTACTTTTTGGTATGTGCCAAAAGTTCTTTCCTTGTTGAAGTCTGCACTCAGTTGAGCTTATCCATTAAAATCAGAGGGAGTACTAGACAGAACACACCAATCAGCACTTTGGGACTATGTCAGAAGTATCAAATTGACTGTCCTCCAACTTATATTTGGACAAATTCGTGTCCGAGCTAACTATGATGATACCTATAGTCCAAGTAAATTTCTAAAATGTATTCTCAAAAGTGATTCCCATAAGAAAATAGGCATACTTCTACTTCTCCAAGTCAACCAATTGCCAACATTTTCGCTTGATCACTTCTTTCCTTTATATGGGTAGCCAAGCAAAGATAATTGATTAAATTCCCGATATAACTAAATGGAATTTTCACCAATAGAAAAATTACGAGATTCGTGTACTATTTCTTTCACTTTCCATTTCCAATTTGCAGATAGATGACAGAGCTAAACTAAGTGTATAAATCACTCAAAACTACACCAATCTGTCTAACAATTTTCTTTGAACTCTCCAAACGCTGCCATTAATCTGAAAACCAAAACATCACAAGGCGACAAACATGCATACACTATACAAAAAGACGTACATTGAAAAATAATCAAATTTAGAACCCTAAATCAGTTGAAGCAACAAATATTGACACTAGTCAAATTTAATTACGTATTCGAAATGCAAAACAAAATCAGATTACGATGAACATTAGAATTGTACGTTGTTTTCATTTCCAATTTGCAGATGATAAAACTAAATTAAGCATATAAATCTGTCTAACAATTTTCTTTGAACTCTCCATTTGCTGCCATTAATCTGAAAAGAAAAACACAAGGCGACAAACATGCATACACTAATAAAGAAAGCCGTACATCGAAGAGAATCAAACTAAAAACCCTAAATCAGTAGAATTTACGCATCGAAATGCCAAAACAAAATCAGATTACGAATAATTAGTAGTAGAATTTTTACTTTGTTTCATCTTCATCTGATGATTCTTCATCGACTTCTTCAACCTGCAATTCCTCCGATTCCAGCTGCCGTATTTGCTCCATTTGATACCTTTCTCTCTCTAGAATTCTAGCGTCGTCCATTTTTTTTTTACTACTTTCGTTTGTCTCTATCGCTTAATTTGATTCACTTCGACTGTATATGAGTATTACACCCTCCGTCCCAATATAGATATACGTCCTCCATTTTTTACTACTTTGGAAATACTTTTTAATTTTGTGATTTAAAATAAAATATTTATGTGAGTAAATATATATGATATGATGTAGTTTAATTTGGAATAAAGGAAGAGTTTTAAATCTTATAATTTAAAATAAGCTAAAGATATTTGTGTGGTCTTATTAGGCATAAAATGTAAAGTTAAAAGTTAAATTGTTATCAAATAAATAAATATGTCATTCTTTATGGAAATGACTAAAAAAAAAAGTGTATCAGATAAATTGGGACAGAAACATAATATATATATCTTCCTAAGCTTAGGGGCATTTGTTTTTATTAAGATTAAGATGTCTGAATCTGAATACACATATGAATATTAAGATGTGATCTCTCAATTTGAACATTAATGATTAAGACCGTTTATTTTCTTAACATGTGAATGAGTAATTTATCCATAATTAAATATAATAAATATATAATCAAATAAAAAAGTAATTAAATTTTATACCAATAAAATAATTAATATAACAAAATGTAGTTATAGAAAAATTTAAATTCAACATAAATTTGTTGATGCGTGACATTATGTAAAGACGATAATAACATAATCAATCCAAATGTTGTATTTATCAATATAATTTAATTAAATACAACACAATAAGGGTCAAAAACATGTCTCAAATATCACTTGTTTTTTAGTTTCGTACCTAAACTATTAGGTGTGAGAATTTTCTAACTAAACTATCACGAATTAGTTAGCAGAACACATTTCAACTATCAGTTGTTAATTTTGCTAACTAGTTGGTGATATTTTAGCTAGAAAACTGTCACACGTAATAGTTCACATAGAAAACACAAAATAAGTGATAGTTGAGGAGTGCTTTTGATACGTAACTCTAATATATAATATAATACGATAGATACATTATGATCATGATAGGATAGGTAACAACCATCCAAATAGGGTGCTAGAGAAAAGTCCGCTTGGACAATTTAATTGGTTATTAAGGGTATATTTGGAAAAAGGGGGCTAGAGAAAAAGAAATTGTTTATCGGCTTATGAAATGTGAGGACTGAGCAGCAAAGGTTGCGGCCCACGCCTCACTTCAAAAGAACTTATGAATTAATCTTTATTTTTCCCCTCTTTCAATCTTCAGTTTCACCATCTCATCCAGATTGCGTAATCTTCTCTCTCATTTCAGTATGGTTACCAATTCTGCCCCTCGTTTCGCCATTTTCACGTACTAATCTTCCCCCCTCTCTCACTCTAATTTCCCGTTTTATCCATTAATTACCTTCGATTTTTGTCCTATTTATTGAATATTTAACAGGTCTTGTGGATTAAGTATAGATGGATACTTGTACTTGAGAAAAACAAAGCTAATTCGTCAATATCCGTTACAAGGCGGTCGAGATTTACGGTGCCTTTGCAGTAATGTATCTGTATCTGAACCTGTGAATTCTGAGACTTCTTCAAGCCATGTAAAGTAAATGCAGCTCTAATTTTGTTACTGGAATTGTTGTCCCGTATTAGTTGTCATGTTTCCCCATCCATTTATTATTCAAAGCAATTCTGGAGTCAGCCTTTTTAAACGGTGAGTATATTAGTCCACAACAACCAGTGATTGGTTTCAAATTTTAATGGTTATGCTGTTCCACAATGCTAAAAGCTGTTTTTTTACAAGAGTAATAATTACACTATCGTGCAACTTTTACAGTATATTGGTACGATTTACGTCTTTTTCTTAAACTTTTGGCCTTATTGCACTCTATACTCGTATTATGTGGTTCCATATATCAGTACTGAAAGTAGAAGATTTCGTTATTTATTTTTCAATCTATTTTAAACCTAGTTTAACTCGTGAAAATGAAAAATACTAAGAATGAACATCTTCATCAAGTATGAAGTTGTTGGGCATGCCTCAAGATATGGAGAAATATGATATTTGTGGTTTATGGTACCATGAGGCATCATCTGAACCTTGCATGATTGATTTTGAGAAAATACTTTATGTGAAGTGCTACACACTTGGCTGATTATATTTGGAAGTTCAGATTGCTATGATAGTCTATGATTTTCATGATTAGGACATTGTACTTTGTTTTCTTTTAAACAGGAAGAGAATAGATTCCGGTGTTCAGCCTACAGGATCGATACATCTGGGAAATTTTCTTGGTGCCATAAAGAACTGGATACGCTTGCAGGTTGGCTTCTTCGTCATTTTTCTTATACTTTCTGTGGGGAAAGAGTCTATGTAAAAATTGTTTTAACTTAGTTACAACATACTCCTAGCAATTAAAATTCTATATTTTTGTTGCTTTCTTCTTTTTATAGTTGCTGAATATCCTATTGATGTTTTGTTTTGTTATCTGAAGAGAAGGTGCAAGTGCTTCCTACTAATGTAGCATGTTGAATGGTGCTTGGGTTTTCCACTTTTAGCTTTTACTCGAGAAAATTTGCAGATTTGTCTCGGTTTAGTCAAACTTGTTTACACCATATTGGAAATTTATGTAGCATCAATCTAAGACTTCCGGATTTCTATGACTAGTTTGATTATCATTTCCACACTGATATCCGTTTCACAATGGAGGCCAGTATCAGCCTGGAAAACTCTGTTGAATGAATGTTGTCGAGTCCACACTTCTTAGTCATCATTCTTCAACATCTTTTTGCTATATGTTACTGTGGATTGCCCATCTGATGGGCAGTGTCTAGTTATTCGAACTGACATGCTAGCATGTTTATCAACTCGTTATGAATCGAATATCTGCTGATCTCTTTGGTTTTCTCTGCATTTTGTATGAATCAAAGCCATCCCCTCCCTTTCTTCATCTTCCCGCTGTCTCTTTTACTTCCACGGTTCGTCCCTGCTGTACTAAAATAGTCTTTGTGGATTCAATTATGGTATCGTATAGTCTTTGGTTTCCCACTTGTGGGATCACACTGGGTATGTTGTTGTTGTTGTTGATAGTCTTTGGTGATATAAGCTTCTTTCCTTTTGGACAGCTGCTGTATTTCATAAGATGTGTTAAGAGATTTACTATCATTTTACATATAGAAGAAAAGAGATTTGCTATTTATCTTTTTTCTATTTTTATGAGAAATATTATTGTATTTTCTTATTCAGAAATCAAAATTTAGATTTGAATTTCTCTTTCACTGTTGAGTTTTCTCTTTTCAGGATACATATGAGACATTCTTCTTCATTGTGGACCTTCATGCGGTATTGTTCAAATTTGCCAGACTATTCTTTAGTCATATGTTGTTTCTTTGCAATTTTCTCGTGCCATTTTATTTTTGATGGAAGATATATATGAACTTGAATTATCAATTAAAGTTGTATGACTCACTCCTCTCAACAACAACAACAATATACCCAGTGAAATCCCACACCGTGGGGTCTGGGAGAGTATAGTATACACAGACCTTACCTCCACCTTGGTAGGTAGAACATCTGTTTTCGGGAGACCCTCGGCTTAAGACAAAACATAATCACAAGTAAGACAATCAAAACAAAGCAAGAGTAAAGCAATAGAAACGGTTAAGACTCAGATAAGGAATTAAAGCAGTATAAAGTGCATTCGAACAAAAGGGAGCAGTACCTAACACAACTAAATAAGCTAAACAAAATACACTAAAGAACACATAGCATCAAAAATCAAACTACAGTGGATTATAAAGCAATAATGTGCCTATAAGTGTGATAGGCTAATCGGGCCTACAATAATAACACTACAACTATCAATTTGTAAGCTTAAGTAACACTACGCTCGAGTACCTACTACTCTTCTACCCTAATCCGTGTCCTCCATAACCCCCTATCTAAGGTCATGTCCTCATTAAGTTGCACCTGCGCCATATACCGTCTAATCACCTCTCTCCAATACTTCTTTGGCCTACCTCTACCCCTCCTGACCGTCCATAGCCAACCTCTCACACCTCCGCACTGGGGCATCTATGTCTCTCCTCTGCACATGTCCGAACCATTTCAACCTCGCTTCACGCATCTTATCATCCACCGAGGCCACTCTCACTTTCTCCTGGATATCATCATTTCTAATTCTATCTCTCCTTGTATGCCCACACATCCATCTCATCATCCTTATCTCCTCAACTTTCATCTTTTGTATGTGCGAAGTCTTGACTGGCCAACACTTCACCCCATACAACATAGTCGGTCTAACCACCACCCTATAGAACTTGCCTTTAAGTTTTTGTGGAAATTTTTGTCGCACAAGACTCCAGATGCGAGCCTCCATTTCATCCACCCTGCCCTAATACGATGTGTGACATCGTCATCAATCTCTCCATTCCCTTGGATAATAGACCCTAGGTACTTGAAGCTTCATTTCTTTGGAATGACCTGAGTACCAAGTCTTATCTCCACGTCTGTCTCAGGGTCGCTCCCATTGCTGAACTTGCACTCCAAATATTCTGTCTTGGTCCTACTCAACCTGAACCCTTTAGATTCCAGAGTTTGTCTCCAAACCTCCACCTTGGCGTTCACTCCGCTGCGAGTCTCATCAATCAAGACTATGTCGTCTACGAATAACATACACCATGATACCTCTCATTGGATTTGTCGCGTCAGTCCGTCCATCACCGAGACAAATAAGAATGTATTACTGGGAAGTCCTCCGAGTATCCTCCTACTGTCCGTACTCTAGTCTTGGCTCCATCATACATATCCTTGATCGCCCTAGTGTACGCCACATGTACACCTCTAACCTCCAAACATCTCCATAGAACCTCCGTATGGACTTTGTCGTATACCTTCTCAAGATCGATGAAAACTATATGTAAGTCTTTCTTCCTCTCTCTATACTGCTCCACCAACCTCCTAATAAGATGAATGACTTCGGTAGTCGAACGCCCCGTCATGAATCTAAACTGATTCTCGTAAATAGGCACGCCTCTTCTCACCCTCATCTCCACGACTCTTTCCAAAACTTTCCTAGAGTGGCTCAACAACTTGATATCCCTATAGTTGTTGAACTCTGGATATCACCTTTGTTTTTGTACAAGGGAATCATTGTACTCCACCTCCATTCTTCGGGCATTCTTGCCGTCTTAAAAATGACGTTAAACAACTCAGTCAGCCACTCTAAATCAGGCAGGGCTGCGCTCTTCCAAAATTCAACTGGGATCTCATCAGGCCCGATCGCTCGTCCCCTGCGCATCCTGCGAATAACACCCGTAACCTTCTCAACCTTAATGCTTCTACAATACCCAAAATCCCCGTGCCTACCAGAATGCTCCAGATATCCCAGCACAATGTTTCCATCTCCTTTTTCGTTCAAGAGTTTGTGAAAGTAAGACTGCCATCTCCGCCTAATATGCGCTTCCTCCACCAGTACTTTGCCGTCCTCGTCCTTGATGCACCTCAATTGATCCAATTCACGGCCCTCCTCTCCCTTGTCTTGGCTAGTCTGTACAACTTCTTATCCCCGCCTTTCTCCTCTAATTCCACATACAGGCGTTCGAAAGCCTCCGTGTTCGCGTCGTAACCGCTAGTTTTGCCTCTTTCCTCGCCATTTTATACAATTCCCTATTCGTCCACTTCTCCACATCATTTCTGCTTTCTACCAATTTCACATACGCCGCTTTCTTCGCTTCCACATTCTCTTGAACTTCACCATTCCACCACCAGTCTCCTCTATGTCCACCACGAGACTCCTAGCACTTCTCTGGCTACCTCACGAATGCAACTGACTATCCTGTCTAGCGGTGGCCAGTGGGTTAGGTTCGGGTCGTGGCGGGGCCGGTCCTCCGGCGGGACTGGCGGGATCCGTCGATGTCCCGTCCCGTTCCCGTCGAAAAAGGGGACCGGTCTTGGCGGGGCGGGGCGGGGCGGGCGGGTCGTGTCGGGATCGGGTTTTTGCGTTTATTTTTTTACACTTAATTTAAAAAAAAAATATATAAACACTTCAATAATTGAACAAGATAATGTAATAAAAACATCCCAAGGCTATTTTTGTGCATCTTATATTATTTAATAAAAATATAATTTTTTTCTAATACAATTTTAAAATTGCAATTTTGTGGTGTTGAAAGTTGCAAATAACATAGTAAAATTGTAATTAAAAAATTTACATATTTATAAACACCTTTTCTAATTTCTTTACAATGTCTTGTGGTTCTTCGGTTGGAATTGGAATTTGTTGGTCAAATTGGTCGATGTTGCTTCCACCTCCATCGGACAAGATTTCGTTGTAGTTTTCGTCTTCTTCTTTGTTGATCTCCGGTTGACGTCACCTTCTAGGCTCCGCTCGTATCCAATCTTTGAATAAAACTGCAATCTCCAAGCTGTCTCCCGCTAATGAGTGACTGTGCTCTCCTATTTGAAATCTTCCGGCAGAAAAAACGCTTTCAGACGCTGTTGATGACGCTTGAATGTTCAACACATCTCGGGCCATCTTTGCTAGTGTCTGACATGTCTTCTCATTGTCCCTCCAGTATTTAAGAAAGTTTTCACGTCCTTCTTCATTGAGAACTGTTTGGTACGGTACAATACCCTTCAAAACAAAAACTTCAAACTCAACTTGATTAGTAGTGGAATCACTAAACATTCTATTTCTAAGGCTTTCAATACTAGCCGCAGAAACATATTTTTTACAAGGTTGTATTGTAGAAGAAGAAGATGGTATAGAAGACGGTTGTTGCTAACACTTTTTTGTTGGTAATGCGTATATTTTTTTTTTTGCATTCATCGTGTATGCTAGACAAAACTTCTTCTTTAGTTGGTTCCTTATGTGGTTGTTTATTTGTGTTTTTTGGAGTTGAAGGTCGAAGTACTGCTATACAATCATAAATAGTTTCAATAAGTGTTTTACAACCGTCTATTTTAATAGTCGGATTTAATACAACACCAATAATATAAATAGTGGGAATAGGATTATTTTTTTAATTTGATAAATAATTTTTTAATATGTGCCTTATAAGATGGTTTTTTCATATATTCATTAAGTAACAAAAATATTAGAGCTATATAAAATAACATAGTTGAAATAGTAGGATAATATATATCAGAAAATTCTTTAGTTGTTTGAAAAAATTTCTCTAAAAATTCAATAAGTTCTGAAATTTTCCCCCAATCATTATCTATAAGCATATCAATTGGATTTCGATTATGGGCGTTAGAAAATAAAGTTATAGGTCTTCTATAATCGTAAGCAACAAGTAGTTGTTCATATAAAGAATTCCACCTAGTCGCTACTTCTTCAGAAATTTTTCTAAAAGGTAATCCACAATCGTGACAAGTTTTTTTTATATTCTTTTTTTCTTTGTATTCTATTACTTTTAAAAATAAATTTTATAGCAAATTGTACTTTATTAAGAATGTGTTCAAAAAGTGATAGACCATCCTTTACAACTATATTATAAATATGACACACACATTTTATATGAAAATGATTAGGAAAAGATGGAGTTAATAGACTTTTTAAAAGTCTTACAACATAATTATTAGAATAAACATTATCTAACGTAACAATCATTATTTTTTCAGTTATATCATAATAATCGCAAACTTGATGAATATTTTCTGCAATAAAATTTTCAGTGTGCCTAATATCAATATATCTATATGCTAAAATACGTTTTTGCATAGATCAATTATGATCTATCCAATGACATGTTACAGTTAAATAATTATGGTCGTTAGTACTACGGCATATATCAGAAGTGATAGATACTTTGCCAGAAAAATGATATAATGCATAACGTACGCTTTTGCATAGACTAATTATGATCTATCCAATGACATGTTACAGTTAAATAATCATGGTCGTTAGTACTACGGCCTATATCAGAAGTGATATATACTTTGCCAGGAAAATGATATAATGCATAACGTAAATATTGTTGATATTCATGTGCAAATCTAAAAACGTCTCTCCTAACAGTTGATCTAGGAAAAATCGTTAAAAACGGGATTATACATTTCTTATGTAATGAATAAAACCAGGAGATGAAGGAAATGAAAAAGGCAAACCCTCCACTGCAACTAATTTTGCTATTGCTTCTCTATCTCTATGTTTATCGTATTTAGGATATACAATTGCCCCCGTCATCAAGTTAATTTGACCCTGTACTTGGTTCGAGACACTATGTGAACCTTGTCCCGATTGAGAGCGCATTGGCGCACCCGAATTTTTAGCCTCGTATTCATCCCACCTAGCTTTGTGAAAGCTTTGTACATGTCTCAATAAACCTCCCGTCCCACCCTGACCTTTTTCCATTTTAAATTTATAAACATTTTTACAAATTCTGCATCTAACTACTTGATTCTCTTGGTCCCTATAAAAAAAAATCTCATGCATCAGATTTTAATTTTCGTTGTGTGGGTCCTCGTCTCATACTAAGAAGAATATGAGGCGTTCCAGTTTCAGTTTGAGGTGCACTAGTGAGTGTGTCATCTAGATTAGTGGGTGTGTCATCTAGATTATCTTCTAAATTAAAGTCTGGTTGAGTTGCAGAATATATCTCATCATCTAATGGTATATCATTAAAAAATTCAGTTTCATCTATATGAGTGTAATCAATCAAATCATCCTGTCTAGTAATAGAATGACTAGAAGAAGTACCCCTGCCCTTATTACCCATACAAAGAAGCACCCTACCCTTAAACATACCTCTTAATCCTTCCATTTTAATTATGCTAATAAATAATTAAAAATAATGAAATTAATTGCGATAATTAAAATAAAGTAACAATAACAATTTAAAGAAGGAACGAAGGTACCAAACGCCGATGTAACGTCGACTTGTAATCGAGGTTGAAAATTGAAACTTTGCTCGATGGATGAACCTCAAGTTAGTTGCCAACTTCAGTCCCAATTTTTTAACTTTGATACAATTATACAAATGAGCAAATAAAATAAAATATTTAGTAGGCAATGTAATTGTAGACTTGTAGAGAGATAGATTGAGTTGAGAGATTAGAGAGATTGTAGGAAAATTTATGAGATAAAATGAAGAGAAAATGAAGTATTTATAGTTGAAAAATTGGGTTAAAGTGTAAATATAGTAATTTAGGGGTTTAAAATAAATATCAAGGGGGTAGGGGGGGAAATGACCGTTGTACAACGGCCAAAATATAAATTGGCCGTTGTGCGACGATCATTTTTGCAAAGGGGGGTCGAGGCGGGGTCGGGTCGGGTCGGGACTGGGCCGACCCGGTCCCACTGGCCAGCCTTAATCCTGTCCCATATATCGGTCGCATCCCCACTACTCCCCCAAGCCCCCTTGGCCCTCAACCTCTCCCCCATCTCCTTTGCACTAATCATGGTCAAAGTCCCTTATTTGATTCTTAACCTGTCATCCACAACCCTCCTCTTCTTCTTCTCCAGCTTGATCTCCAAATCCATCACCAAAAGCTTATGTCGGGTTGTAAGATCCTCCTTCGGAATAACCTTACAGTCTTTACAAATACCTTTGTCAATCTTCCTAAGGAGCAAAAAGTCTATCTGAGTTTTAGTCACCGAACTACGGAAAGTCACCAAGTGTTCCTCCGTTCAGGAATCTAGAATTGGCTATCACCTCTCCTTCATATTAATTTTATCAATATCTGTACTAAATCAGCTTTGGAATATCGTTGTGATTATCAGCGTAATCTGCTAAAGTCAATATTCGGCCATAGGATATTTTAACATAAAGTACATAGATCTTTCATAATTGTCCAGACACTCGAAATTGGAAGATAGTTCATTTAGGATTTTGACTGGCAATCTTGATTCTTATACTTTATTAGCTTAAATCCTAGTAGGGAGTTCCCTTTTATATGTACAATTCTAGCCCCAAAATTCCTCCCTATACCCACAACCTACCGCATGTGAGGATAAGGAATAGCTGAGAGATGAAAGGAAAAAATAAAATTATTCTCTTAAATTTGTAGCATTAATTCTTAAAAGTAGTAGTTAAATATTCTGGTGGAACCTGATACCCTTTGTCCTTCGGTCTTTTCTTTCATTTTATGTTTGAGGCTTATTCCATCTGGGGAAAATCTACCAGTTTCAATTTTTTTTAATTTCTTTGCTTAAAGAATTCCTCTTCCTTGGTGAAGGTAATATTGTTTTAGATGTTTCCAGATAACGTTGCAGTATGACGCACAACAATTGCTAAAGGCAACAAGGGATACAGCTGCTATTTATCTAGCATGTGGTGTGGATCCTTCTAAGGTCTGCTCTTTATCTTCTCTAACATATATGTTACTGCAATTTTGGTTTCAGGCTTCAGTCTTTGTGCAGTCTCATGTAGAGTTGATGTGGCTTTTAAGTTCTGCAACACCTATTGGTTGGCTCAATAGAATGATTCAATTTAAAGAGAAATCACGGAAGGTGATGCGTTATTACTGTATGCAGCCCTGTTTCCACAGTGTGTCGATTTCTTAATATCTTAATTTCTGCTTTTTAGGATTTGGCAGCCTATACAGATTTATATTGTAAATTAGTATTGTATTAGACTAGTGGGTGATATTTAATTGCATTTAATCGATAGTGCCTCTCGTTGACGTTGTCTCGACTCAGCATCGTGTTCCACGTGTCATACTATAATTCGTACAACTGTTTTATATGAAAATTTTTTCTATACATGACTTTTGGCAAGCAGAAAAAAAATTAGAAATATATTGAAGCGATGTTTTCTTGTGGTTGAGAGAAATAATGAGCTATTGAAAATTATGTATAAAACTCATCTAAATGATCAGGTTTCATTCCCTGACGTGAATGAAGAAATACGACAACACACCTCCTGAAGAGATAAAATAACAAAGGATATAAATATATTTTGTGGTATGAAGGTCATTGTTGCACGTACATGTCGTATGTCAAAAAATAAATCTTGGATACTTTTATTATGTATCATTCTAAGGCAAAAGGATACAAATTTTGTAGAATAATTTCTACTATAACCACATTAATATGTTATGTTTACTTACTGATTTTCCAGAAGAAACTAACAATTCATACAAAAATTTCCTGAAGAAAGAAATAATTATGTGATTGACACTTTGATACAAAGTATTCAAACGTTAATGGGTATCCTCCCTGAAGGAGATATTTATCAGAGAAGTTGATGATAGAAGTATCAAAGACTGTATAACTTAATGTTTACTTTTCGTCATTTATGAATTTAAGAATGTCTTTATAATATTCATTTGGTTGCATTTTTTTTGTCATGACACCTTCGATGTAAGGGTAATATTTGGTAATACTTGTGTCAAAATAGGTTGCTTAAATTACACTCCGTGGATGCGATCCTTCACCGTATTATAGGTAAATACATGATGTTTCGTGCACCAAACTGTATTTTTACATTTTCTTAAAATATGAAAAGTTGTGTATTGTAGCACATTTTTGTGATTTATCAATGTTCAACTTTACTTCGTAGTTAGGTTGATTGTTGAAAAATGTTATTATAGGGGTTTAATTGGATCACCTTCAGTATATATTCCTCTTGTATTATTTGATTAAACAGATGGAGTATTTGATTTTTTCAATGTTCAACTTCCTCCTTAAGCAGCCTCATACTCACAAAGATCCCATTGAAGTATATCAAGAATATGAGAAAGACGATAAATTGATAATGAGCCAGATGGATCGAAAAAGTGTTGGGAATTGGTTAGAGATGAAAAAACTATATTATAGGGTCGTTTGGTTTGAGGTATAAGCCAAGTTAATCTTCGTATATAAATTTGTATTGCTTTATACCATATTTGATTTTTGATATTGAAATCTGCATAAGTTATACAAATTTTAATACCGGAAACCGAACATTGTAAAACTAATACGGGTATAAACTCAACCTTACACATTCATTCCCTTTCTGGATGTTCACTGGCTCACCTCTTAGTTGGGCTGATATATTATGTGCTAATGGTCTAAAATGGAGGCAAAAACTTACCCATATTCGGTGTTGCCAAAAGCTTCCACCAAACAAAGAAACAAATGCGTCAAACAACTCTTTAAGGGTGTAATTAGCGATACAAAAACACGATTAGAGCAAGCGAATTACTGAAACGCTTGAACAAGGCTTAAGGAAATAAATATGAAAGCATTCACCACAAAGCCAGCAAAGGGCCTGGGTTTATTGGTTCATATGGCAATAGCAATCAAGTACAAGAATAGAGAAAAAAGTTAACAGGAAAAATGAATTGCAGGAATCCACAAAAACCAATCCCAGATGAATTTGTACACACGGAAACTGTTACAGCTTCCCACATCTGGGGTTAAGGTATCTACAGACTCTGAAACTATTATGTTGTTGTTTTCGATGATTCTGATGGAGTTGCTGCAGCCTTACAGATTGGGCACCAGTTCTTGAGCTTAAACCACTGCTTTATGCACTCCATATGATACCCGTGCTCACATCCCAGGTTCCCTATTTCATCGCCAATCACGTATTCCTCCTGCAAAAGAATATGACTATTACAGTGCTTAGTAACTCTATTCATTTGGACAGAGATGAGTTTAAATAGAGCAATATGGTCAGCGAGGATTCATATAGCCGAAGATTAATATCAGCTGATCCCAACTCATTGAGGATTCATATAGGCTTTGTCTGTCGACAGAATGGTTAGACCTGCCTAACTTACACCATCAAAAAGTCAATGGACCAAATATTGAAAGATCAGAAGCATTAATACGAGGTCTACATTAAATCGTCCAAATGCTGTTACAGAGTTTTTCAGAATGTCTTGGAGATCAAGGAGTGTATTCTTTCTTCAGGAAAGATTCACCGTTTTTTTTTTTTGTTTTGGCACCCAAGGGTGTGTCCTAGTGGTCAATGAAGTGGGAGGAGAACCATGAAGTCTCCCAGTGGAGACAAAAACAATAGGTGATTTCTTCCTATCTGTCTAACCTTGGTGGACAGAGTTACTTGTACCTATTACTGGTGGAAGGTAGTAGGTATCCCATGGACTAAAGGAATTAGTCGAGGTGGGCGCAAGCTGGGTCGGACACCACGGTTCAAAAAATTTCACCAGTTTCTAAGGTTCTAATGAAGTCCTCAAAAAAAGAAAACGTGTATGCATGAGAAAGTTAACAAGGAATTACAAGAGGGAACTACTTGACTTGTTATATAAAGTCAAAAGCGAAAAAAACAGAATCTTTACCTGACTAAACCTGCCTATCAAGAAAATAATAATGTCGTGAGATGCATGTTATCTAATAATAACATTCGGCTTCACTCACTTTGAAAAAATATGTCATAGGCAAAGGAAACCTAAGCAATGGTATAAATTTTGAACATGAAAAAGAAAACCTTTGAATGATGAATTAAATGATAGACATGATTAAAATAATAGGATGACAACCTGACAAATGCTGCACTTGACATCATCTCCATCCCCGTCAGCTTCTAATGTTTCTGTTTCTGAAGCCATACCCTGATAAATGCATCTCCTGAGACACTTTGATAGTGTTTCCTCGGGAAGAGCTGTACTAACAGAGCCAATCCTCTCCTCAAGTGCTAATAATTCCTATAAAAAAGAGTAATAAATCATTTTTAGACGATGTAGAAGATATCACGCTAGACTGGTGGGATTTATTTTTTGCCGGAACCTGTAAAGCTATTATATTTTTCCTCACGGAAAGCTTTAATTGACGTACTTTCAGCTAAGAAAACTTCAAATAATAACCCTCGATCATTCTTGCATAATTGAATACCGTTAAACATTCAGTAGTTACAAACTATTTTGCCATCCTCCCAGCATGAATGACGGGGTTTGGGAATGAGAACTAAGTTTCTTAATTTTTATTTTGAATTTAGGATATGGATTTTCCATACTGTTAAGATAAAATATGCAGTTTTAGAAACCAAAATGAGTACTATAAAACATTAATAAGATTATCGCAGTGTTTGAGGAAGTCATAGTCAAAGAAAATGTTGTTTCACTCTCCTTCTCCAAAAAAAAACTAATGTTGTTTCACTCTCTAAATAGTAATCCCTCCATCCCAATTTATTTGGCACCCTTTCCTTTTTGGTCTGTCCCAAAAAGAATTTTACCAATCTATAATTAGAAACAACTTAACTTTAAAATTCTCCTACCACTCTTAATGAAATGATTTATAGCCACACAAATGTCTAAGATTTGTTTTAGACCACAAATTTCGAAAGTCTTCCTTTCTTTCTTATACATTGTGTCAAGTCAAACAGTGCCACATAAATTGGGACGGAGGGAGAAATACTTTCTTATAATTTGTGAGAGAAGAAATAAAAACAAGATACAGACCTCATAGGACATGTCATCGATATCTAGTCTCATGTCTCTATGCTGGTCATAGAAGTTAAGGCCACTGAGGAACAAATTGGTCTCCAACACAAGTAGTCTCTGTAGATAGAAAATAAAGAGCTCATTCACAAACCCAAATAGGAAATTCCCACGAGAAAAGAAATAATCAACATTGACTACCTCATAAGATAACTCTTCATCTTGTTCAATTCTCTCAAGTGCCAGCAACACCTGTAAAGTAAATCAAGACCAATATACTTAAATATCAGTAAGCTTTAGGAAGTAGATTAAAATCTAAATTACTCCAAGAAAGTACCTGAGCAACTCCATCCATGTTATATCGCTGCAATGTTTCACCGTTCATAAATCGGTTAACGCTGATTTCTGCAGAAGTGAAGGGTACTACACCAGGTAAATCATCATCTTCATCATCGTCATCATCATCATTTCCAGGTAAACTATAAGCACAATAATCACTTGATGAGGAATCTGTGAAAAATTGACTTGATGAACTAGGCACATCAAGTGTTGGAGTTTCAGGCTGAGGTAAAATTTGACCCCTTAACCTAGTATTCACATTCATTGACCTGCGGGTCCTCACTGATACAGCACGATTACCCTCACCAAAATCCGAACTTCTACTACTCCTTGAATCAGAGATGGATATTCCAATAGCGGGACGAATGACACGTCCTTCATTTGGTGATGCCCCGCTCATTTTCTTCCCTTTAGATGATGAGCTGCTTTCAGCTTCAGCATTTCTCCTTTTTACTGTTTCCCTTCTAATACTCGATTCTGATGGCGAACAGCTATATAGATTTCTCAACCTATATCCGTCCCCACTACTACTTCCGCCCCTCGTCCCAGCACTAACGGATTTAGACAACGAAGAAACTGTGGATTCCATTGGACTCTTTTGATTGGAAGAACCAGGTCCATGACCAAATATTTTTCGAGGTCTACTGCTTGATGTTCCACTAGAGCAACCAACTTCTGCAAATATAACTTTGCTGGATCCAGTATCTCTCTTTGCTGAATCAAACTGCATCTGTTTTAAAACTTCCGGCTCTTCATTTAAGGAACAGGTATCTGATTGCTTATTTTCAATGTTACAAGAGGATTTTCTGTGAGATTCCTTAAATGACTTTCTCGCACTAGTCATTCCGGAAGATGTCATAGAAGAACTCCCAACTACTTCCTTTCCATTCGAAGAACCGAAAGTAGGTCTTAGTGGTCTAGGTTTCTCTATGCCTCCGACTCTGGTACTCTTCGTATAATTGACTCGGCCACTACATCCAAGTCGAGGGCAATACTGAACATTTTTATCTTTGTTATCACCCGTGTCCCTTAAACCACTTTTTTGGGCGACAAGCCCATTGGCAGCTCTTTTAACAGAATATTCATCCATGTCGTACACGAAGCACCATTTATTTCTGCATAAAATAAATAGTCTAAAATTAGTAATTATAGAGTATGCCTTACAAGAAGTAAGTTATATACGCAGTAAAATACTAAAGTAATCTGTCAAATTTCAAAGAATAAAGATTGAGTTTAATTGTTCAAAGTACTGCTAGCAATTAGCTAAGAGAAACTTCATCCATAGTAAGTAGACATCTGGTTTTTTGGCGATCAACATCAAAAAAGCTTCAAGCATAAATCATTCTGAAAGTCATGACAGTTCATATATGAGTAGATGACTAAAACTCTATCCAACTCATAATATCATCAAAAATCGTTCCCCTAATTTCTCTTTCGAAGCTTATGAACATTCTCTAGACGTATATTATAGTAGTAACACAACCAAAAGGCAGTTTCTTTTTCCTTTCCCCATCTTTTTTTCTCCATCAAATTGGTAATTCACACATATTTAAACCGAATTCAAAGATCAACATATCTCCTAAATTCACCAAAAATTCATAGATAAAACAGTATTAAATGACGAGAATCATTTGCTAAACCACAGTTCCTTATATAAGAATAATTGACATGATCATACTTGGATAACACACAAAGGGGTTTCAAACTGCAAAACAAATGAAATAAATAAACGCAATCAAAGAAAATAACATAAATAATAACCTAAAAGAATCATCCAGAAGAATTAACAAAAGCAATATAACTGACTCATAAAAAAATGAAACTAAAAGCTATCAAGAGGCTTCAAAAGCAACAGAAGTAGATACCAAAACTTTCATCCGAGGCACGTAAAGTTCATCAATCAATAAAAAACTAAACACAGATAAGACAGAGAATCCCAGTAAAACTGATCAACAAGACAACAATCAAATGGGGGAGCAAATAAAATGTAAATGAAAAGTCACTAAGGAAGTCAGTCAAGGAAGCTAGAGAAAATCAAATTAAAAAAGAAAAAAATCCACATCAACAAAATTGAAAAGAAAATGATTGAAAATATAAAAACTTCAAAATCCCAATTATGAAATCAAACGAAACTGAACTATGGCACCATAATCAGTCAAAAATGATTGAAAATTCATGTTTATCTCCTTACTTCCAAACCCAATTCAAAAAAGTCACAAAAAGGTGAACTAAACTATCATAAATTCATAATCAGCCCAAAAAGATTGAATAAAACGATTAACGCTTCATTTTTGTCTCTCTATTTTCAAACCCAATTCAAGAAAGTCACAACAAAGTGAACTACAGTATCATAAATTCATAATCAGCCAATTGAAAATTCATTTTTGTCTCTTTAATTCCAAACCCAACAACAACAATAACAACGTACCCGGTGTAATCCACGAGTGACGTCCGGAGAGTATAGGACCTTACATCTAACTTTGTGGATAGAGAAACTATTTTCGACAGACCTACGCTAAAAATAAACGCTAGTCAATGCTTTTAATATCAAACTCAATTCCTAAAAAAAATTACAACAAAGTGAAAATTACAGTATCATAATCAGAAGGGGGGGGGGGTTCTTATTTCTTTATCCACCTTTTTCTCTGCTGTTTTCGTTGTTCTTCTTCGTAACCCAAAAGGAAAATATGGAGAAAAAAATACGAGAGAGTGTAGGATCGTAAGGTGATGAAAATGAATGAAGACTATATAGAGAAAAACAAATCCTCAACAAACAAATGCTAAAATGCCGTAATGCCAATCGAGTCTTGGAAATAGATATCAGCCGTTGGATCAAGTTTGTGTTTGGAAAGTTAAAAAAATGGACGGCTGTTGATGAAGTATACGTCATGTTTTAATAGCTCTAATGAAGTCATTGACTTGTTCTTACTTTGGTCCCCTACTATAAACTAAAAAGAGTGAAAACTACTTAATTAACGTGAAAATTCATCTTAATTTTGAGAACTAATTGAAGTCTCATTTCTTACCCATTCCGTTTCAAATTATTTATCGTGATTTTTATAAAATAATTATTTTAAATAATTGGTCATTTGAGAAGTTTAAGTGAAACTTATTATTTTTTATTTTACGCCTAGTAATAATTATTTTTGAAGACTACAAACAATTGAAGCCTCTTTAACTTCCAAAGTTGGAGTAAGGTCTGCGTACACTCTACCCTACCCAAATTTCACTTGTGGATTACGCTAAATAGGTTGTTGTTGTTGTATACAAGGAAGAGAGATTATATCTTAGAACATAAATAACAGTAAAATAGTAACAACAAGAACAACAACATACCCAATATAAACTATAAGTGGGGTATGAGAAATAACGATAAAATAGAAAAAATATATATCTTCTCATTAATGTTTTCGTAAGAGACGTGTAAAAGAAAAATACAAAAATAATTTGATACAAAGAAAGTATTAAAAAATGTGAGTTAGTGATATAATTATCTGAAAATTCCCCACCAATATGTCTTTATGATTGTACTAACACACTTCTCTCAAGTTAGACATAACAAAATATTAAACAGAATGATAGAAGAAACCGTGTATATCATAGGGCCATTTTTTGTATATTATTTTATCATATTTGTAGAATCCATGTACAAGTGTAATTATGGTATTAATCTTGCATTAGGAAAAAACTATCAGAATTATAGTAGGAAAAGGTAGAGTTATTTTTCATATTTAGGAATTGTATATTTATATATATACCTCTTCATTAATGAAAATAATATAGTTATTTTATCTCTACGGACCTCTTGCATACGATTATTGAACCCGACGCCACAACGATGGAAACTTGGAATAGGGTGCGTGAAATATTCCATGATAACAAAAATTCCCGTGCTGTCACTCTTGAGTAGGAATTTTCCCATGTCAACATGGAAGATTTTTTGAATGTCTCGACCTATTGTAAAAGGTAGAAGAAATTGGCGGATCAACTCAAGAACGTTGGTGCGCTCGTCATCAATGATCGTCTTGTTCTTCAAATAGTTGCAGGCCTATAATAGCGTTGAGACTCTTCTTCGTCAAAACAACCCTCTTCCTCCGTTTTACCAAGCTCAATCTATGCTAACCCTTGAATAGGCGGGGTTGGCTAAAAAGGCCGTAACTGGAGCAAATTCCGTCATGATGGCGGCCTCGCCACAAAATTCATACTCTGCATCATCTTCGGCTAATTCCACTCCAAATCGAAACAACAGCGGTGAAAAATAGGGTCAACATCAGAACTCCGACGAAAAAGGCGGCGGCCACGGCGATAACAATGTCAGCATCGGTGGTCATGGTGGAAGCCGACAGGGTCAACCACCACGGTAGTGGCCTGGGCAGTGGGCCAATAGTGCCGGTAGCTAGTGGGCCTGGTAGTGGCCCAACTGACCCAGTTATCCTTTTCCAGTCCCAGCAGTTTACCCAGCGAATTGGGCCAGCCAGTAGAGGCCCAAGTCGCAGCAGTTTTAGTCCAGACAGCCAGCTGATGAGCCTTGGCAGCAGGCTGGCCTGCTGGGCATCGGCCTCAACACGCCTTCGCTGCTGCAGGCCCAGTGGCAGTTCTGATGCCCACTAATATCGAGGCCGCGATGCATACACTTGGATTAAATCCCCCAGACGGAAATTGGTATATGGACACTGGTGCCACTTCCCACATGACATCCGCACCAGGTAATCTTTCATCTTATTTCAATTTGAGCAACAATCGTGGTATAACTATTGGTAATGGTCATTCAATTCCAATTCGTGATTATAGTCACATAAATTTGTCCCCCCCCCCCCCCCCCCCCGCGCGCGCATCCACCTCTAGTCTTAAGAAATGTTCTTCATGCCCCTCACTTAATTAAAAATTTAGTGCTTGTCCGAAAATTCACAACTGATAACTGGGTTTCTGTTAATTTTGACCCTTTTGGATTTTCTGTGAAGAATTTCAAGACGGGAATACCTCTAATGAGGTGTTATAGTATGTGAGAGCTTTATCCAATCACCACCACCACCATTTCCACGAGTCAAGCCACACCTTCAACGTTTGCCGCTCTTGTTCCTTCTTTGTCACATGCACGTTGGGGTCATCCGGGGTCGTCTATTATTTCTGCTTTGCAAAATAATAATTTTATTGATTGTAAAAGTATGCGTAGTACTCCACTTTATCCTTCTTGTCCATTAGGGAAACACGTTAGATTACCTTTTGTAGCCTCTACTTCTAGTTCGTTGATTCCTTTTGACATTATTCATACTGATTTATGAACATCTCCCGTTTTAAGTTCGTTGGGCCATCGCTATTATGTTTTATTCTTGGATGATTATTCTAATTTTTTGTGGACCTTTCCTTTATCTAAAATGTCTCAAGTTTTTTCAACCTTCTTAAAATTTAGAGCATTCATCCGTACCCAATTTTAACGGGAAATTTAAAACATTCAATGTGATAATGGGCCGTTTCGAGAATTTTGTGACACGAATGGCATATCTTTTCATTTTTTTTTGTCTTTATACGTCCTCACAAAATGGGAAGGCCGAAAGAAAAATTCGTACCATTAATAGTATTGTCCGAACCTTGCTAGCACATGCTTCATTACCTCCTTTTTGGCATCATGCATTACAAATGGCTACCTACCTCCTTAATATTCTCCCTAACAAAGGTTTAGCATATCAATCCCACTTAAATTTTCCTACAATAAAGATCACTCGTATTCGTATCTTAGGGTATTGGGGTGTTTATGCTATCCACTTTTTCCATCTACTATAATTAACAACTTCAAGCTTGTTCTACCGCTTGTGTGTTTTTGGGTTATCTATCTAATCATTGTGGTTACAAATATTTTGATTTATCCTCTAACAAAATCATAATTAGTCGTCATGTTATTTTTTATGAAACCCAATTTCCGTTTGCTAAATTGTATAGTTTCGTGTCTAGTTCGTATAATTTTTTAGATGATGGGCTCTCACCGTATCTTATCCACCATTTATCCGAGTTGTCCCGTGACCCGAATCCGCCAGCAGGCCCACTGCCTGCTAGCCAAAATTCCAACACTGGCCCAAATATTCTAGGTATTGTTCCCGAGTCACATTCCATTACCAGTATCGGTCCAACTTCATCTTCCAATTCTCGGTCCAGTTTTGGCCCCGTTTTTAGCCCAATTAACTCTTCCCCACGTCCACTTTTCCAGCCCCCTGTTTCTGGCCTAATTAACTCTTCCCCACGTCCACTTTTCCAGCCACCCGTTGTTGGGCCAGCATGCTCACTGCCTGCTGGCCAGTCCACTACCGACCCGACTTTTACCCAAATCCCATCTAATTCTATTTCGAGTCAAAGGCCCGTTACTCGTAGCCAATGGGGTATTTTAAAACCAAAATAACATTTGAATCTTAATTCTAATGTCACTAAATCACCCCTACCACGTAACCCACTATCTGCCCTTCATGACCGAATCGGAAAATGGCCTTAAATGACGAATATAATGCTCTTATTGAAAATAAGGCGTGGGAGTTGGTGCCCCGTCCGCCTAGCATCAATATTATTCGTTCTATGTGGATTTTTACACATAAAGAAAATTCTGACGGTTCTTTTGAGAGGCATAAGACCCGTCTTGTAGGTGATGGTAAAACACAACAGGTTGACGTAGATTGTGGAGAGACATTTAGTCCGGTGGTCAAACCGGCAACCATTCGCACTGTGCTTAGTTTGGCTCTCTCAAAAGCATGACCCATTCATCAGTTGGATGTGAAAAATGCTTTCTTACACAATGATCTTAAGGAAATAGTATACATGCATCATCCCTTGGGTTTTAAGGACCCCAATTATCCTCACCATGTATGTTTGTTGAAGAAGTCATTGTATGGGCTTAAGCAGGCCCCACGAGTTTGGTGTAAGAGGTTTGCATATTATGTGTCTACTATTGGGTTTTCTCACAGCAAGTCTGATCATTCTTTGTTCATCTATCGTTGTGGTACTTCTCTAGCATACATTCTGTTATATGTGGATGGTATAATTTTATCTGCCTCCTCTGATAATTTGCGCAAGTCTATCATGTCCCTTCTCAGTTCAGAATTTGTTATGAAAGACTTGGGGCCCTTGAGTTATTTTTTGGGTATAACTGTCACTCGTCATGCCAGTGGTCTATTTTTATCACAGAAGAAGTATGCATATGAGATTATTGATAGAGCTGACATGTCATCTTGTAAGTCCTATTCTACTCCGGTTGATACCAAATCGAAGCTGAGTGCCACGTCTAGCACACCATATGAAGATCACACCCACTATCGTAGTCTTGTAGGGGCTCTTCAATATCTTACTTTCACGATACTAGATATTACTTATGCAGTATAGCAGGTGTATTTATTTATGCATGATCCGCGAATTAAGCACATGCATGCGCTCAAACGCAATATACGATACATACATGGCACTCTTGATTATGGATTGCATTTATATCCATCCTATGTCTCTACTCTCGTGTCTTATACATATGCTGATTGGGGTGGATGTCCAGATACCAGACGTTCAACATCTGGTTATTGTACGTTTCTTGGTGATAACTTGGTCTCTTGGTCAGCAAAATGCCAGGCTACTTTATCGCGATCCAGTGCAGAGGCCGAGTATCGAGTAGTAGCCAATGTGGTGTCTGAGTCATGTTGGTTGTGTAATATTTTATTAGAACTTCACTTTCCTATTCAGAAAGCTACATTGGTCTAATGTGATAATGTTAGTGCCGTCTATCTCTCTGGGAATCCGGTCCAACATCGACACTAAATATATCGAGGAAACCGTGTATATCATAGGGCCATTTTTTGTATATTATTTTATCATATTTGTAGAATCCATGTACAAGTGTAATTATGGTATTAGTCTTGCATTAGGAAAAAACTATCAGAATTATAGTAGGAAAAGGTAGAGTTATTTTTCATATTTAGGAATTGTATATTTATATATATACCTCTTCATTAATGAAAATAATCAAGGGATTATTTCTTTCACAGAAATTCCTTCACGATCGGCAGTACACAAAAAAGGAGATTTTATTTATAGTGTTATAGATTACCAAATTCCAAGAGAATTTTAATAAACAAAGAGTTTTTATTAAGAGTTGATTGTAATGCACAAAAGACATTTTATAAAAAGATAATGAAAAATGTAGTTTACATATTTGGTAGATAGCAAGCATCGTTATCAAACTTTGATTTTCAAATAGAACTTATAAAGGTAGAAATAAATTATTGATCAGATTTTTAAGTAGAGAATTCTAAAGGATAAACAATGAGGTGTGGCTATATTTCTAGATTAACTAGAAATCAGTTTCCTTTTCAAGGTAGATGAAGGTTACTTTTGAGAAGCCTCATAGTTTATTAGTCATAAATTTTTTAGGGTCAATAATATTAATTGAGAAATTTTAGCACATGATTAATTACTTAATAATTGTTAGGCCACCTTTGAGCTTTGAACGTATACATATTGTGGGTATACATAATAATTTTTTGACGAAACACCTTTGCTCTATATTGCTCTGTTACTAATTGTAAGTGGTGCTAAAAGTATTGAGGCAAGCCCTAACCCTAACTCGTTGATTTTGGGTTGAGAATATTTGTGTTGAATATATCATTGAGATTTATATTTGATTAATCCTAATTTAAACCCAATCGGGCAGTCAGGGTTTGGGACTGAAGGAAACTATTAATTGAATTTAGGATGCCATTTTGATATTTACTGAAGTTTGTGGAAATAGTAAAATTAGTCACTTATAATATTTAGTTTGGTTAAGCAGCAGCAATCCTCAGATTCATACTAGAGAGTCAATAAAACCTTTTAAAACTAAGTTCACAACAATTTTCAGCCATAAAAGTATTTGTACAAAATTATATCTTACAAATACGTGTTTATATGTAAGCCTTTTAGATATGCTGAGGTCTAATATATAAGTTAGGATCTTTATAAAAAAAATATATGGGAAAAGACCTAGATCGACCCTTAAATTATATCCAAAATCTCAATATCACACTTAAACTATTACGGCGATCTATTACATCCCTGATCATCTAAAAAATGTATCTATTTAACTCCTGAGAACTGATGTGGTACAAAAAATTAAAATAATTAAAAAGAGACGTGTTTTGATTAAAATTTACACATTCTTCATTTTTTTATTTTTATTTTTTGTAAATTTCAGATGGCGGACAATTGGATATCACTAATATTTTCAACTTAATCACCTTCTTGTCTCAGGGAACAATGACGAGCAGCAATTGCATAATTACTGTTTAAGAAAATAGCTTGATTCACAAATGGCAGAAACTCCATCAATAATACCTCCTTGAACCCCAAAAGTTTGACTTTTGAATCATTAATATTATCACACGATAATTATGGGAGAAATCTCCTCCACCATAAATCATGTAATTATAATCAATTAGTAATATTGTAATTATTAGACAAATCAATTAGATAGTAATTAGCATCTTGTATTTTAGGTAACCTAGATTATTACTAGATACCATGATTGTATATATATTCTATGGATGAAATGAAATACTCAAGAGATTCAATTCTTACATGGTATCAAGAGTCTAAAGATCATTTGCCCTACATTCTTCTCTTTTCTTTCTCCTAGCCGATTTCTCACCTTCTCTCCTTACAAATATTTTCGGCGCTTAGGTTTAGTACTCCTCTAAACCCTTAAAACAAAACAATACATCAACCCTAAAGCTAAAATACAACCTAGCTGTCTACTACCCCCACCCCCTCGGCTAGACATTGTTTTGTTTTTTTCCAACAATTAGGGTTCTTCCTTCCACTTCAAACAAAGTACCACCTACTTCTTCTCTTCTTTTGTTGCTAAGTGGAAACTATGGCCGAAAAATAAAGCTTTCATCCCGCTCTTGTCGTTAACAACGTCAAGAACTTTATCTCCATAACTCTTGAAATGGAGAAATGGCAGTATACCTCATAGACAGAACTATTCAAAATTTACTGCCGTGCTTATGATGTGATTGACCATATTCTTCTGTCCGAGTCACCGTCGGATACCACTACGGTGGACAAGAAATTATTGTCTCAGTTAGATGTTATAGTCCTTCAATGGATTTATGACACTATTTCGAATGATCTTCTCCATACCATCTTGGAACACAATTCTACGGCTCAACAGGCGTGAGAACGATTGCAAAACATTTTTCAAGATAACAAAATTTCTAGGGCCGTTTATTTTGAACACCAATTTACATATGTTAAATTGGATGACTTTTCCAACATCACAACCTATTGTCAAGAATTAAAGGTACTTGCGGACCAACTATCCAACGTTGGTTCGCCCGTGACAAATCAAAGGTTAGTCCTTCAGTTGATTGTGGTGCTCAATGAACAATATGATGGTGTTGCTACGTTCATTCAACAAAGCAATACATTGCCTCCCTTTTACGAGGCATGTTCGAGGTTAATTCTCAAGGAAACGAGGGAGGCAAAGCATGCATCATCGGGCACAACCACCGCCGGAACGGCTCTCGTCTCCACCAACTCATTTTCCACTGATTTGTAGCCCCAAAATTCTGGTTCGGGGGGCACTAATATTCGTCAGAATAATGGCCAAAAACGGGATTCAAACCATAACAATAAAAGAAAAAATAATGGTGGAAAGGGACGAGGCCGGGGAGGTGGACAACCGCCCCGGCGAAGGTGGTCGGCCGGCGATGGCGGTAGTCGGTGGAGCGAGCAAGGTGGAAATCAGTGGGGGCAGTACCCACCGTGGGCTTGGCCCCATAGTGGCTGCCTCGTCATGTCCAAATCTGACTTCTTCGTGGGCAAGGCCTCCTCCTTCTTCAAATTGCCAACCCGGTATTCTAGGGTATTGCATGACACAATCATCAACCTTTACTGTCATTTCTCCTACCCTATGGCACAATCGGTTGGGACACCCGGGAGCACCCGTTTTTAATCATCTTAGGAAGAATAATTTATTTGATTGTAACAAACTTTTGGACTCTTCTGTTTGCCAATCTTGCGTGTTTGGTAAACATGTTAAGCTTCCTTTTGCATCTTCTACTACTCATATTTTTATGCCATTTGATCTTGTGCATTGTGATTTGTGGACATCACCCGTTTTGAGTTCTGCATGTCATAAATATTATCTGCTCATTCTCGATGATTATTCGATTTTTTTGTGGACGTTTCCCTTACGACATAAATCACAAACCTACATCATTTTTAAACAGTTTAGTGTTTTTATCAAAACTCAATTTGGCAAAAATATTAAAAGTTTTCAATGTGACAATGGGGGGGGGATTCATCAATGCTCAATTTAATGGTTTTTGTCACCAAAATGGGATGTCTTTGCGTCTTTCGTGTCCACATACCTCACCACAAAATGGGAAAGTCGAAAGAAAGATTAGAATAATTAACAATATGATTCGTTCTATTCTTGTGCATTCTATCACTCCACCAAAGTTTTGGCACCATGACCTTTTAAATATTCTTCCTAGTAAATTGATTTCCAATGTGTCTCCTACACAAATATTGTATCATCGTCTCCCGTCTTTTACACATTTGAGGGTGTTTGTGTTATCCTTTGTTTCCATCTACTACCATTAACAAGTTACATGCTTGTTCCACTCCTTCTGTGTTTTTGGGATACCCGCAGAATCATAGGGGATATAAATATAATGATTTGACGAATGGGAAAATAATTATATCTCGTCATGTGGTGTTTGATGAGTCTACATTCCCATTTGCTAAGTCTCATGTGGCATCCTCACCTTCATATGTGTTTTTGGATAACGGAATACATCACATTTTACACCACCATTTTAATAACCAAACACAAATGGAACCACTTCAACAACATAACCAACACCTTTCGGCCCATCCACAAAATGAGACTGGACTGGAGAACACAACCTCGTCACCAGGGGTCTCGGCCCAGTCCCATCCTCGTGGTGGGAAGACTCAAGTAGGGGAGCCCACTGCTCCCTTACCAACATCCGCAAACCAGCCCACTACCGGATCCCAGCCCAACACTGGTCACCACACTATACAGCCTCGGAACATTGAAATTCATGAAATGCATGGAATTTTTAGGCCCAAACGTCAGTTTAACCTTCTATCCACAGAACAACCTTCACCTATACCAAAAAATTCCAAAGTTGCCTTGTCCAACCCGAATTGAAAAGCTGCTATGTTAGATGAATTTAATGCTCTTATTAAAAATAAGACATAGGAATTAGTACCACGCCCGTCTAATGTGAATGTCATTCGGTCTATGTGGGTGTTTTGTCATAAGAAAAATTATGACGGTTCTTTTGCAAGATACAAAGCCCGTCTTGTTGGTGATGACATGTCTCAGCAGGTTGGGGTCGATTATGGTGAAACATTCAGTCCGGTAGTTAAGCCAGCAACTATCAGGATGGTTCTGAGTCTGTCTCTCTCTAAATCCTGGTTTATTCATCCGTTGGATGTTAAAAATACATTCTTACATGGCCACTTACAGGAAATAATGTACATGCATCAGCCGCTGGTTTCCGAGATTATTCAAGTCTAGATCATGTTTGCCTGTTGAAGAAATCCTTATATGATTTGAAACAAGCCCCTAGGGCATGGTATAACCGTTTTGCAGGGTTTGTTTTCAAATTGGGCTTTTCTCACAACAAGTCTGATAATTCATTGTTCATTTATCGGAAGGGCGCTGACATGACCTATATACTTCTGTATGTTGATGATATTATTCTCACAGCATTATTCATTTCACTTCGCCAGTCTATCATGTCTCTTCTTGCAGTAAAATTTGCAATGGAGGACTTGGGTCCATTGAATTATTTTCTTGGCATTGTAGTAACCCAATATGCAGGTGGTCTCTTTCTTAGTCAAAAGAAATATGCCGAAGAAATAATTGAAAAGGCTGGGATGTCTTCCTGCAAACCATCCCATACTCCAGTTGACACAAAGACGAAGTTGAGCAATACAACAAGTATTCCATACAATCATCCGACACATCACCGAAGTCTTGCAGGAGCCTCGAAGTATATGACCTTTACAAGACCAGATATTTCCTATGCGGTTCAGCAAGTTTGTTTACATATGCATGATCCGAAAGAGGAATATGTGGGGGCTATAAAAAGGATCTTGCGGTATGTGAAGGGTACTCTCTATTTTGGGCTTCATTTGTATAAATCCTCTGTCACTCATCTTTCAGCCTATACAGATGCAGATTGGGGTGGCTGCCCGGACACACGTTGTTTCACTTTCGGTTATTGTGTGTTTTTGGGGGACAATCTCGTTTCATGGTCGTCCAAACGACAATCCACATTATCTCAGTCAAGTGATGAGGCAGAATACCGAGGCGTAGCCAACGTAGTTGCTGAATCATGTTGGATTTATAATCTATTGTTGGAGTTGCATTGTCCAATTGAAAAGGCAACAATGGTTTATTGTGACAATGTGAGTGTGATATACTTATCCAGCAATCCTGTTCAGCATCAACGCACGAAACACATTGAAATAGATATACTATTTGTTCGAGAAAAAGTTGCATGTGGACAAGTTCGAGTTTTTATGTATCGTCCCGCTATCAAATTGCAGATATCTTCACGAAAGGGTTTCCGCGCGTACTTTTTGATGACTTCCTGGACAGTCTCAGCATCCGTGAACCTCTCGCTAAGACTGCGGGGGACTATTAGCACACGATAATTATGGGAGAAATCTCATATTATCATCCTCCACCATAAAGCATGTAATTATAATCAATTAGTAATATTATAATTATTAGATAAATCATTTAGGTAGTAATTAGCATATTTTATTTTAGGTAACCTAGATTATTACTACATACCATGATTGTATATATATTCTATGGATGGAATGAAATACTCAAGGGATTCAGTTCTAACCATTAACATTGTTGTCCCAAAGATTATGAAGCTTAATAAAGTTTAACTCGGTAAAATTCATTTTTCTTTGAAACATGCCTTTTGGGGTTACTTCAACTAAAGAAAAGGAAAAGAATTTAAGATTAAAATTAAGAAGATTTCCGACGTGATGCTGACGTGGCGGGCGAGTATATAACATCTCTCATTGTGCAACTGATTATATGTGTATCTGGGAGGCATTAAATACATTTTTAGATGGCCAGGGATGTAATAGATTGTCATAATAGTTTAAGTGTGATATCGAGATTTTGGTATAATTTAAGGGTTAATCTATGTCTTTTAAATTAGGATAAATATATAATTATTAGATAATTAGAAGAACCACAAATGTATTAATCTATAAAATAAAATAAAAAGAGTGGCTAACTCCAAATAAGTAGAGCCATATAATATAACTGTTGCTTTTGTGGACAGAAGAAAACCCCACCACTAGGGCTGACAGTGGATCGGAGGTGGATCGGATGGAGCTCAATCCGCCTCCACCCGCCAACCATCCATCCACCACCCGACCCATCCATCACCCTATTTTTTCTTCATCCACATCCGATCCACCCATCATCCATGGGTGAATCGGGTGGATCGGGTTCTTCGCGGATGAAAATTATACCTGCTCCCAGTCATAAACAGAAAATTTTAGGACTTGAGTTTCTCGATCCTTAACCACGAAATTAAATTCCTCGTTCCATTCGGGGTTCAATTTTTTGTGTTTGACTGTTGTTTTCTTTTATGAGAGTTTTTCGCCAACCATTTTTAGTTTAACATAGGGGTCTGAGAGCCCCAAAAGATCAGTCTTCTTAAGTTTCATTGCCTTCACAACCGTCACATTATGAATCCCGACTGGACTCTTCATTGCTCTGTACCCAAATACCAAAATAGAATTAGTTATCAAGAAAAGACACCAAAGTTTATATTTGCATTATTAAAAAAAATGGGGAAAAACCTTACTTTGAAGGATCTAATACTTGGACTCACGTGTTTTTGGCCATAGATACATATTTGCGACCTGATCTTTGATAATTTCCTGAGGAATTAAGAAGTTTATGTAACTGAGATTGGGATATATATGCAAGGAAGATAAAGAAGAGATAAGGGACCATAATTGAACCAAATCTGTATAGGCCGGGAATGGACATTGCATCTGCTCCCAGAAGTTTTAGTCCAAAATCAACATGAGGCTGCAAACATATTAGACTAGAGTCGAATTCAAGATTTGAACTTGATGGATTCAACTTTAAGGTTCTTAGTACTGAACTCATTGTATCTTTTAATAATGAGTTTAGAATTTAATATTTGTTGGAATTTTAGTAGTTTTTCACATATACTATATCTATGTTCCATGTCAGAAACACTGTATTCGGTTGGACATGTACGTAAAATACTACATCCACGGCTGGATTAAACAAGCTGAAGCTACCAAATAAAGCTGCAATATTTCATGGTAAACAAGGCAAAAGGCCAAAAACATCTAATGGGATTGAACTAGTAATTTCTGAAAAGATAGTATATTCCTTTTCTAATGGATGTGCACAATCTCAAGGAAGATGAAAATTTTATGCAACATTTTCAGGGAGCGAGATTTGATTAATTTTTTACTCATATTGAGTAAGTTCGGAGAATGAACACTCACCTTCTCCATTTAGTCACCACTAAAAGACCATATGTACATTAAAAAAGATTAATTTATAAACGGGTGGATGAATGGGTCGGATAATGGGTCGGGTGGTGGGTTGGATGTATGTTCACCCGAATCCGACCTGATCCGTCACCCGATCCATCCGTCACCCTATTAAAATCTGTGTTCAGTCAGATTTTCATCTATATAATCGGGTCGGGTGGATCGGATATCCATCGGATCCGGGTGAAATTGCCAGCCCTACCCACCACTAACATGAAACGAAAGGGGAAAAAATGAAATAAAAGCCTACTCCTAATCCAACAATTTACAACCTCTTTCTTCTGTTAGATTTATTATTATTGTTATTATTATGATCGGATGACAAGTATTTTCCGTTTTAGTCTAATAGTTCTCATGAACTTATTTTTTGAGCTACGCTATCATGGAATTCATAAATGAGCATACTACGTATAATTTTGTGTTATGCCTTATAAATATGATATTTGTCTAAGGTGTAACATGTACCTTTCTTCACAATCTTGCTAGCTTAGGAGTATGACAGTTCTTTTTTCGATTCGCTTAACGTCCTCGTTGAAGTTTGCCACTGTCATTTACTGAAGGAGCATCATGCTTTGACATTATATTTGTCATTATCCAAACTCATGACACGTAAGTTTGCTTTGCAAAACAAACCTTACATATTTGTTCCTTGGGCTACACCATCATTAAGCGTAAAAACGCGGATAGAAACTTATAATATGCTTTATAAAACTCTTCATTTTATCTCTCATTCTGATGTGGGATTCACCTAGAATATGACGTGCACTCTTCTTTCCTCTTACCCACTCTCCGCCATAAGTGTCACAATTATGCAACACACATTTTCTTAAAACAAAAAAGTTAACAGATTAATTTATTCTATATTAAGTACTGAGTACGTTATTATTTTATTTTATAGACATAAATGAGAGTACAAATCCAGGAAGCAAACTAGGCAATATAGTTACAACCAGGGTAAGTGGCTAACACCTAATAAAAATTTAAACAACATCATATAATACCAGCAGTACAAAAAATCTATTGTATTAGATAAAATATTACATTTGTTAATGAAGAGTACTTATACTTGATCACTTCTTAGAATAAAATAAGGCGGTGACACAATCATTTGAATTCGTGGGAAAATCATAAAGGATTGTGCCTTCATTATGGCTGTGATTGAGAAAATATTTAAAGAGTTATGATTAAGTATATGAATTATTAACCATATAAAATAAGTTAAGTTTACACTTTCCGTGAGCATGATATACCCGTGATCTTTTTGGTTATGCGAGATTTATCATTACTTATTATTTTAAGTAAGATCATGGTTTTAATTAAATATGCATATATACTGTTAATAAAGTTTAATATATTATGTAGCAAGGTATTTACCTTTTTCAGATAAGCAACATATACTTCCCATAGATAGTTATAGAGAAAATGGACAAATGATCGTTAAATGTTTGATTGAAATTTCAACTACACTATATTTTTGCGGGAGTCCTATTATTCTTGTGGAATATATTACTCTCTAAATACTTAGGTGACAAAGAAAGTGTATTTCACCCCTTTGAAAGAGTGAGAGGCAAAAGTAAATTATTAAAATTTTATTTAAGCATATTTTATTTAATATTAATTTTTTAAATCTTTCCCTTTTTTCATTTTCATTTTATCCAATATTAAAATTTTATCAGTAATCACATAAAAATGCCTTCTTTATTAAAACACTCGCCTCCTTTACTCATTTTCATAGCCGCTGCCGCCGACCCTCCACTGCCAAAGCTCCGACCAAACCACCCAAATTCACCGCTGTTGCCCCCTTTTCTCGTCCTCTTCTCTCTCCCCCTCCCTTTCTCCATAACCACCGGTGAACCCATAGTTCCGGCGAGCTTCACCCCAAATCACCGCAAAGACGCCGCCACCAGATCTGTCATCCTCAGGCAACGCTCCACTACCACACTACTGCTCCCTTTGTTCTCCCCCCACTGCTCCGGCGAGGAGCCCCAGCTCTAGTGAACCGGAACAGTCGCGAAACAACCCAACCTAAAAACCCAAAATCACCTTCATTTCACAGGTGACAGGTGTTCCCCCACCAGCTCAGTACCGAAACTACACCAATTTCACCATTGTTGATTCCGTATGATTCAACCATCTTCACTAAATATTAAATACAGAAATAGAAAAAAGATATTAAAGACCCAATTGAAAATACCAATTGAAAATTTGAATGACCCATCATTCTAAATGCCCAACATTAAACAAAATAGGAATCAAATCAAGAATTTAGCTAGATAAGAAAACTTCATATCATGAAAATCCAAAAATAAACCTGCAAATTTGAATAACACTAGACAAATCTCTACACTAATTGCTATGAAAAAAATCAGATCTTGAAGTAAGGAAGGAGATTGTGACATGCTCTGAAGAAGCACATGTGGAAGAGAAAGGAAAGAAAAAAAATTAAAAAAATGAAATAATCCGGCGACCTCCACCATCTTACTCATTAACTCCGGCGACTTTTTTTTTTTTTTAAATTTAAGCTAGTGCAAAATTTTCTTCGTTCCGGGTAAGAAGAATATCATACTAATCTTTGACTTTCAATTAAAGTATTGTTTGTCTGTTGATTTTTGGTAGCCTTTGAATAATGAGTTTCTATTTTTTCTTCAATTTGGAGCTTTGAAATTGTTTAATGGTGGAAGTATGTTGGAAAGAAGAAGAATTAGAGAAAAATAATAAAAAATAGATTTTAATAAAAAATACACGTGTTAAATGTTGGTTGACGCGTGTATTTTACTGCATACTTCAATTCTGGGTATTCCATTTTTAAAATGACCATAGGTCTAGCAAAAGTTTGATGTGTAGTTGGGATTTTGTCAAACGTTGGAGGCTTATTTGACTATTTTCTCATAGTTATATCTAATTACTTTTAAATAATCCAATAGTCTATATTTGATATATTTCAGTGGATTAAAGTTAAAATTTTAAAATAAAATCTCTAAATTAGGCTACAGTTATTGGTTTTCATTCAAATAATTGGGATTTAGGTGGAACACGAATGGATATAGATTAACATACGGACTTGTGTACACGAACTATCCTGTGGACCCACCAATATCATTAGTACTAATTAACTGTCATCTTGTATTTGACTACTCTCGCAATTATCCAATAAAAACATATACATGTACATCTATAAACTATAACAACATTGACCTTTAAATATATTTCACTGTTATAGGTTAAAAAAAGATGCATAAAATTTATTTATTTTAATTGTCAAATTTTAAACTTAATTATACTCAATTAAATCTTAAATTTAATCACACTTTGCATAATGAAAGAAAATATTTTAATGATGAAAATACATATACATTGTCATAAATAATGTATTAAAGTATCAAAATATTTAGTCAAAATTTCTAGACTCATTATTGCTAATCTTAGAGATTCTATTTCTATAAAGATGATTAATCATAACATTACCAAAAAAGAAGATAGATGTTATAGAGGGGTAATTTTATAAAGAGTGTAATGTTGTAAAGATATTGTTGTTATAGGTAAAAACGTGTTCTAGAGAGGTAAAATATAACATAAAAAATCGGTTCCAAAAAAATGTGGCTACTATGGAAGGGTGTTGTTATATGAGGATGTCTTTATAGAGGGTTTTGACCGTAAGATTTTCATTTTCTTTCTCAAACTTCTTTTTTTTTCTTTTTGGGGTTTGGAATTTTTTTTTTTGGAATAATATGGAAATCTCTTTTTGGAGGGCATTTTATTCCTTCTTTTTTTCACCGAGGGATTTGGTGGGATGGTTGGAATTCCTCCGCTCTTGATTAGAGGTCTTGAGTTCGAGCCATGCAAAGAAGAACTTGGTAGAGAGAGTTTCACTTCTTTAGTTGGTCTATCTGACGCGAATCTAAATTAGTCGAGTTAGTGAATTTCGATTACCAGATGGTTAAACAAAAAAATACATTACTTTAGCATATTTCTTTATCTTTTTGCTTAATTATCAATTAGTTGATTTATACATTATTAGTAACTAATTAAAGAGGATGTTCTTTCTAATCATGAAGTAAAATAGGAGCAATCTTATAGACTTCACTATATTGGTGCTACTGAGTTTTAGCCTTTTAGGTCTTAAATGTAATTATGATGGATTAACTATTACTTTACTGTATAATTTTGATCTACTAGTCAATACTACAAGGGACACGATTTAATTACTTGATCGAGCAATTGCTGAGAGGTAGACGAACAACAATTTACTATATATAAATGAAAAAGGCATTGCAACTATTAAAAAAATTAATTAGATTTATTATTTTAATTTTAAGAAATATTATTAGGTATGATAATGTAAGATTTATTTCTTAATATAAAATTAATAAAAAAAAGTTATTCTACCATCTGGTACCATTTAAACTAAATTTTCACCAACTTTATAAGTTTCTTGAATACGTTAAATCTATTCTTTTTTATTTTCTCTTAGTTATAAAGTGCTCTCTATTTATTCCTTAAAAGAAAAGACAATTTAGGGTGTGCTTGTCCAAATGTTTTTTAAAAAGAAATTCACTTGAAAACAAGTTTCTTAAAAATAAATAAGTATCAAAAAAACAAATTTGACAAATGACATTTCACGTCTATTATCTTCTACCCAACCCCAATAGCCCGCACGACCCCAACTCCCTCACTCCACTCCATCCCGACCCCCCACACTCCCACCACCCACCTGATCTCCCACCACCCAAGCCCCCACTCCCACACCGCCTAACCCCTCACCCCTCACCCCGCCCCCCGCTTGTTTTGCGTAGATTATAAATAAGAATGTATAAAAACATCACTTGTCTTCTAGAAAAACATTTTCCCTCATGCCAAACACACCATTAATGACCTAACAATCAAAGATCAGACAACAAAGATATTGGGAGGTTTTGATACTTTAATTAGAAACTAAGCAATGACACATAATCTTGACCATAATATTTGTGGATCTAATAGTTAGCACATATGTCTTAGTGGTATTATATTGTTGAGATTATAATGACCTAAATTACATCATTTTCCAAATTAGCAAGTCCACTATTTATTGACAGAAATACTGAGTTCAAACAAAATGCAATTAGCTGGTTTTTGTTTGATATATAAAGCATTGTTAGGTACCTCAAATTCAAAATCCATTTCTGGTATATGAAAAGAGATTTAACAAACTTTGTTAACTTGATACCTTTTTCCCATAATAAAAAGCACATTAAACACAAACATCTTCTTCAATATTGATACTTTGTTCTTAAGCTATTCTTTTTAAGTATATTTTCCATCAATCTTGAAAGACTACATGTTTGTAGTTTTTTACTTATTATCCATTAAAGTTTAAAGCACAGTGCTCTCATCATATTCTCTAGAGAAATCTAAGGCATTGTCACGAGCGTGTGTTTTATTTTTAAGAGTCAAAGGGCAAAACAATTTACAATAGATTTTAAGGGGAAAAGTCTATATGAACTTTAGGTTCAAAGGGTTATGATAAAGTTGTGGAAAGACGTCTTTCTTTTTCCATTCGGAGTTCGATATTCATATTGGGATTCTGACTAATTTAAAGATGCGCGCATAAGGCCCATTTAAAGAGGAAACACTCCTTAACAAGTTTTTAAGATTCGAACCGACTAATTTTTTTAATTAAGGGTAGAGAGATCATAACTATCCTACCAATAAAACTTTTATTGGTGGAAAGAAGTCTTTTGATGCACTATGGTTATAAAGCAACTAGGAAATTATGACATGAGGAGTTCAATTTTTAAACGCCAATAGTGTAATCACCTAAATAATAACTACAAATAAATGTTCATATTAAGTGAAATTAACAACTTGAAGAATATTGCAGTACAATATTGAAAATACACAATCAATATATATAAGTTAAATGCATGACAAATTACTTTGACCATTACTTATATGAATATATTTTAGCCATTATTTATTTGGCTTTTAATATTTTTGAAAACCCCTTAATGGTATGGTTGAAAACTAAATGATGTCATTCTTGTTCAAAGTGACTATTATAATTAAAGATCTTACAGTGCAATTCCACTTATTAGTGTTTAGTTATTGATGGTGAGATGGGGAACAGTTAGAAATAAAATATTTAGTTGGTTGTTGTTAGAGATGAGCGTATGAGAATAGAAATATTGTGAGTTTAAAGATTTTTCTCATTATATTTTGTGGTTTTCACCCAATAACCATATTCATATAGAATTTCTATTGATTTGATTTCGCACAGCTTAGGGTTCATAAAAGGGAATCACTTCTTACTAAAAAATATTTAATGCATGTCTAGAGTTTAAATTCAAAATCTTTAATTAAAGATAGAAAAATTATATTCATCCCACCATATCGCTGTCAAGTTTGTATCAAACTTATAAAGTGTCTTTATTAAATTTCAATAAAATTTTAAATTTGCTTCCCAATGTGAAATAATGAAAATTGTCTCAGAGAATTATGGTGTCACCTCTCTCTCTTTTTCCTCTTTGATTCTCGTGATCTTCTTCGTGCAAGTCACAAGGAATATCATTTGGTCAAGTTTTTCTTATTAGTTGTTCTTTTTTTTTTCTTCACTTTTTTTTTTCCGAATAGATTGATCTCTGACCTCTCACAAAAGAATCTAAGATCTATTTATTTACTTATTATTTATTTTATTCCCTTCAAACTTAGTACATTCAATTAATTCTGAAAATTTTCATCATATATTCTAATGCGAATCGTATTTTTCATTTTTTAAGAATAATCTCATTCTAAATTAGAAGGAGAGTCTTGACGTAACTCGTAAAGTTGTTGCGCGTGACCAGGAGGTCACGAGTTTGAACCGTGGAAACAACCTCTTACAAAAATGCAGGTTAAGACTTTAATTTTTCAGAATAATCTCATTATAGATTAGAAGGAGAGCCACCGATAAGTTGTTGCCATGTGATCAGGAAGTAAGACGTTGATTTCTTCTCTTCTTCTCTAAATACTCATTATAAAATACAATTCTGTTCTTATGGAAAATCATGTTAATTACTGAAAACTTGAATTTCATTGGCCTTGCAAAATTCTAAAGAAATTTTGCCGTTATCCCTACAACAACAAAATGACACGTTTAAATTCCTTAAGAACATTGATTACTCTATCAAAACTAGATTATTTCTTTCCCACTTATAAAACCCATTTTGTAACACTAAAGAGAAAAATTAAATTCTTTTTAAAGATTATTATCCTTCGTAGAAGGTCATATGATTCATTTTGATAGGTGTGCGTGCGTGAACAAATTCACGTGGAAACTAAAAAAAATAAAAGAAATTACTTATAAAATGTTGAATGCTTTTGTTGAAGAGAAATACGGATAAAATGTCCTCCGGACCAATTAAAAGGGGTAAAAATACTCTGGGTCCATGAATGTGCACGCTCCAAACCGGATAGTGAAACCTCATATAAAAGAATTTCTGGATCTAGGCGTGAGGGGGATGTTAAAGAGAAATATACCACATCGGTGAGGAATGAGATCACTGGACTCCTTATAAGGCTTGGGCAATCCTCATTCCTTTGAGCTAGCTTTTGGGATTGAGTTAGACTCATAATCCATTTCTTTACATTGGTATAAGAGCTTCTACAACCCTCATAGAGAATCAAAGATCTTCCGCTGCCGGCGGGCGGCTATACCTATATATAGGGCCCGTTTGTCCAATGATTATGTTGGCAAATACCGGGCCAATGATTGCTTGAAAAACAATTATGCTAAGACTAACAAATTGAAAGTTGAAGAGAAAGTGTTTCAACAAAATTTAAGAATGTTGGTGACAAAGTTGAAGAGAAAGTGCATCAACGGGGTTGGAGACAATTGCTTCAACAAAAATTATTGTTGGTGACAAATGCATCAACGGGGTTGGGTATTTGAAGGAAAATAAGTGCTTCAACAATTTGCTAGCTCTGATACCAATTTGAAGAGAAATATTTTATTTATGAACTCAATAAATCTCTTAATGCTCTCTACACTCTCCACAATATCTCTTGTTATTTCTTGTTATGAAAATAGCTAGTAACAACCCTATTTATAATAATAAGAAACCTACTTTAACTTAAAATATGAAACTTATTCCTATATTAATTCTGACTATAAATCCTAACTAGAAATGAATTAAAATATCAAATTCTAATCAAATTTAGTTTCCTACAACTTTGAATTATTATTTTTAACATTCTTCCGTATTTCAAAGTTGTATATCCAACTTTTGATACACTTGTCACCATTTTCTAATTTTGTTGAAGCACTTGTCTTCAACCCCGTTGGTGCACTTGTCACCAACACCAAATTTTGTTGAAGCACTTGTCTCCAACTCCGTTGATGCACTTGTCACCAACAACAAATTTTGTTGAAACATTTGTCACCAACCCCGTTGATGCACTTGTCACCAACACTAATTCTTGTTAAAGCACTTTTTCTTCAACTTTCAATTTATTATTCTTAGCATGATTGTTTTTCAAGCAATCATTGGCCCGTGTTTGCCAACATAATCATTGGCCAGACGGGCGGCATATATAGGTATAGCCGCCCGCCGAAGCTCTTTCATTCTCTACGACGGTTATAGAAACTCTGATACTAATGTAAAGAAATGGATCATGGGCCTAACTCAACCCCAAAAACAAGTTCAAAAGAAGGAGGATTGCTTGAGTCTTATAAGGAGTCCAAGGATCTCATCCTTCACCAATGTGGTATATTTTTCTTCAACAACTTTTAATAATTCAATTTTTCATAAAAAATATTACAGATCTGGTTCAAAGCTGATAATATCACATTATATTAGACATAAGTATTACCCAACTACAGAGTGTGAACCTCTTTTTTAAAGGATTGGGAGGAGGAATTGTAGTGAAGCAAGTATAGGGGGAGTTACATAACTTAATTATTCCCTAACCCCAACATTTGTTAGTACAGCAAATTCATTGAAAGAAATAATCCCCTTGATTATTTTTATTAATGAATGAGTATATATACAATTTATAATTTTCATAATATCGAAAATTATATTCCTATTCTACTCCCAAAATCCTATTTTATTTGTACAAGAATTTTATAATTACTTTTGCAGCTCTAGTTCTTTCCTTATGGCATGCACGTTTGGAGCACCCTGGGTCGCCATTGTTTCTTCTTTGCATAAAAATAATTTTATTTCTTGTAAGGGTATGCGTAGTACTCCGATTTGTCATTCCTGTCCTTTAGGGAAACATGTTAGATTGCCATTTGTAGCTTTTACTTCTCGTACTTTAATGCCATTTGGTATTATTCATAGCGATTTATGGACCTCTCCCGTTTTAAGTTCTGTGGGCCATCGTTATTATGTTCTATTTTTGGATGATTATTCTAATTTTTTATGGACCTTTCCGTTAACGAAAAAATCTCAAGTTTTTTCCACATTCTTAGAGTTTAGAGCATTCATCCGTACCCAATTCAAACGGAAATAAAAAATATTCAATGTGATAATGGCAAAGAATATGATAATGGGTTGTTTCGGAATTTTTGTGATGCTAATGGCATAGTTTTTCGTTTCTCTTGTCCTCATACGTCCTCACAAAATGGGAAGGCCGAACGAAAAATTAGTACCATTAATAATATTGTTCGAACTTTATTGGTCCATGCTTCCGTACCCCCTTCCTTTTGGCATCATGCTCTACAATTGACTAATTATCTTCTTGACATACTTCCTACCAAAGGATTGACATAATCATCCCCTATTAAATTCCTCTATAATAAGACTCATTCGTATTCACGTCTTAGGGTCTTTGGGTACTTATGTTATCCACTATTTCCGTCAACTACAATTAACAAACTTCAAGCCCGTTCTACCCCTTGTGTGTTTTTGGGTTATCCATCTAATCATCGTGGTTACAAATTTTTTGATTTATCGTATAATAAAATCATAATTAGTCGCCATGTTATTTTTTATGAAACCCAATTTTCGTTTGCTAAAGTAAGTAGTCCCGGGCCTAGTTCGTATAATTTTTTAGACGACGATGTCTCCCCGTATATTATCCACCATTTATCGGATTTGTCCCGCACCCACTATCCACCATCGGGCCCATTGCCCACTGGACCCACTGTTTCTGCCCAGTTTTGGCTATTGGGTCGGTTGCCCAACCCAATATCGAAAATGCTTCTGTTTTACGTTTCTCGCTCCCCGACCCGACCCATCGTTTCTAGTTTTGGGCCGCGGGCCAGCCCACCGCCCGCCGGTCCGTCCGTCACTGTCCACCCACGCCCAAAATCCACCCGCTGCCCAAAATCCATCCGCTTTCTCCTCGAGTCATGGGCCAGTCACTCATAGTCAAATGGGTATTTTAAAACCAAAACAACATTTTAATCTCAATTCTGATGTCTCTAAATCCCTTCTACCACGTAACCCCGAGTTTGCCTTAAATGACCCGAATTGGAAATTGGCTATGAACGACGAATATAATGCTCTTATTGAAAATAAGACGTGGGAGTTGCCCCCCGTCCTTCTAGTGTTATTATTATTCGGTCTATGTGGATTTTTACTCATAAAGATAATTCTAATGGCTCTTTTGCGAGACATAAGGCTCATTTTGTAGGTGATGGTAAGACTCAACAGGTTGGCGTGGATTATGGTGAAATATTTAGTCCGGTGGTCATACCGGCTACCATTCACAATGTTCTCAGTCTGGCTCTTTCAAAGGCATGGCCCATTCATCAGCTAGATGTGAAGAATATTTTCTTACATGGTGATCTTAAGAAGACGTTTACATGCATCAGCCCTTGGATTTTTGAGACACCAAATATCCTCATCATGTATGTTTATTGAATAAGTCCTTGTATAGGTTTAAGCAGGCCCCTCGGGCTTGGTATAAGAGATTTGCAGAATATGTTTCGTCTATTGGGTTTTCTCACAGCAGGTCTGATAATTCATTATTCATATTCGTGGTACTTCCCTGGCTTATATTATATTATATATGGATGATATTATCTTGATTGCCTCTTCTGATGTTTTGCGCAAGTCTATCATGAACATGCTCACTTCTGAGTTTGCTATGAAAGACTACTTCCACTCCAGTTGATACTGTGTTACTCGTCATGCGGGTGGGTTATTCTTATCCCAACGAAAGTATGCCGCTGAGATCATTGAGCGCGCTGGTATGTCCTCGTGTAAGACTACTTCCACTCCAGTTGATACCAAGCCCAAGCTAGGTGTTACAGCTGGCTCACCTTACGAGGATCCCACTCACTATCGCAGTCTGGCTGGAGCTCTTCAGTATCTTACTTTCACGAGACCGAATATTATGTATATCGTATAGCAGGTGTGTCTATTTGATGCATGATCCTAGGGTGGAGGACATGAATGCACTCAAATATATTATCTGATACATACATGGAACTCTTGACTATGGTTTGCATCTATATCCGTCGTCATCCTCTACACTTGTCTCGTATACCGATGCTGATTGGGGTGGTTGTCCGGACACCCGATGCTCTACGTCTAGCTACTATATATTTCTTGGCGATAACTTGATCTCATGGTCTATCAAACGACATGCTACCTTATCCCGCTCCAGTGCAGAGCCCGAGTATCGAGGGGTGGCCAATGTGGTTTCTGAATTATGTTGTTACGCAATCTTCTCTTAGAGCTTCACTTTCCCATTCAAAAATCTACCTTGGTATATTGTGATAATGTTAGTGTCGTATATCTTTCTGGGAATCCGATTCAACATCGTGTATATGGTAATTTTGGTAATATATTTTTTGTATATAATTAGTATTATAAACTTACAATAAATATAAAATTCTTGTACAAATAGAATAGAGTTTTGAGAGTAGAATAGGAATATGATTTTCCATATTATGGAAATTGTAAATTGTATATATACTCATTCATTAATGAAAATAATCAAGGGATTATTTCTTTCAAGAACCACGACGATATATGAACAATGAATTATCAGACCTGCTGTGAGAAAACCCAGTAGACGAAACATAGTCTGCAAATCTCTTATACCAAGTCCGTGGGGACTGCTTAAGCCCATACAAGGACTTCTTCAATAAACATACATGATAAGGATATTTGGGGTCTCGAAAACCCAAGGGCTGATGCATGTAAACGGTCTCCTCAAGATCACCATGTAAGAAATCATTCTTCACATCTAACTGATGAATGAGCCATGCTTTCGAAAGAGCCAAGCTGATAACAATGCGAATGGTAGCCGGTTTGACCACCGGACTAAATGTCTCACCACAATCCACACCAACCTACTGAGTTTTACCATCACCTACCAGCACGAGCCTTATGCTGCGCAAAATAACCATTAGAATTATCTTTATGAGTAAAAATCCACATAGACCGAATAATATTAACACCAAAAGGACGGGGGACCAATTCCCACGTCTTATTGTCAATAAGAGCATGATATTCGTCGTTCATAGCCAATTTCAATTCGGGTCATTTAAGGCAGACATTGGGTTACGTGGTAGAGGGGATTTAGAGACATTAGAATTGAGATTAAAATGTTGTTTTAGTTTAAAATACCCCTTTGACTACGAGTAACTGACCCATGACTCGAGGAGGAAGCGAATGGATTTTGGGGAAAATCTGGATGGGACGGATGGCCGGCCAGTAGTGGGCCTGCTGGCCCAAAACTGGAAATAGTAGGCTGGATCGTAGTAGTAGTAACTGGGCACAAAACAGTCTCGATAGTGGGTTGGTCAATTGGCCCAGTAGCAGAAGTAGGGGCAGAAACAGTGGACTATGACGTGCCAGAAGGCAGTGCGCCTGCTGGCGAGTGTGGTCACTGGGTTGGCCCAATAAGAGATGCATAGTGTACGGGGAGACTTCGTCATCTAAAAAATTATACGAACTAGACACGGGTCTACTCACTTTCACAAATGGAAACTTGGTTTCATAAAAAAGAACATAACGACTAATTATGATTTTATTAGATGACAAATCAAAATATTTGTAACCACGATAATTAGACGGATAACCCAAAAACACACAAGCGGTTGAACGGGCTTTGAAGTTTGTTATTTGTAGTTGACGAAAATAGTGGATAGCATAAACACTCAAAGACCCTAAGATGAGAATATGAAGGATTCTTATTATAGAGAATTTTAAGGGGAGAATCATATGTTAAATCGTTTGGTAGGAAGGACGTTAAGGAGGTAAGTAGCAATTTGTAGTGGATGATACCAAAAAGAAGGAGGGACAGAAGCATGGGCTAATAAAGTGCGGACACTATTGTTAATGGTATGAATTTTATATTCGGCTTTTCCCATTTTGTGAGGACGTAAGAACAAGAAAAATGAAAAACTATGCCATTAGCATCACAAAATTCTCGAAATAACCCATTATCATATTCCTTGCCATTGTCACATTGAATATTTTTAATCTCCTAATCGAATTGGGTACGGATGAACGCTCTAAATTTTAAGAAAGTGAAAAATACCTGAGACTTTTTGACCAACGGAAAGGTCCACAAAAAATTAGAATAATCATCCAAAAATAAGACATAATAGCGATGACCCATAGAACTCAAAACGGGAGATGTCTATAAATCACTATGAATAATATCAAAAGGCATCACAGTATGAGAAGTATAAGCTACAAATGGTAATCCAACATGTTTCCCTAACGGACAAAAAGGATAAATTGGAGTACTACGTGTATCCTTTCAAGAAATAAAATTGTTTATATGCAAAGAAGAAACAATAGACGACGCAGGATAACCCAAACGTGCGTGCCACAAGGAAGGAGCGAGAGCTGCAAATGTTGACGGCATGGCTTTACTCGATGAAGTGGTGGTGGTTGTGATGGAATAAAGATCGCCCCTACTATTGCATCTCAGGAGATGTATCCCTGTTTTGAAATCCTTCACAGAAAACCCAAATTGATCAAAATTAACGAAACCTCAATTATCAGTGGTGAATTTTCGGACAACACCAAATTTTTAATTAAGTTAGGGCATGAAGGGTATTTTTCAAAACAAGAGGTGGATGTGGGGGAGAGAAAGTTGTATGACCATAACTACGAATTGGAATTGAGTTGCCATTACTAATAATTATTCCACGATTATTGCTCAAATTGGAATAAGATAAGAGAGTACATTGGTCTGACATCATGTGAGAAGTGGCACCGGTGTCCATGTACCAAGTCGGGTCTAGAGGATTTAATCCAAACGTATGCATTGCGGCCTCAATATCTGTCGAAGTCGGTGTGGAGCCCACTGCCTGGAATGCCTGCGGAGGCTGAGGCCCAAGCACACCGGCATGCTGCCCCGACCCAGAAGAGAACCTGTCGCCTGAAGCTGGACCCGAGAAACTAGGCCTGGCCTGTTGCTGGAATTGGGCCCAGTTACTCGGGTAAGGGCTGCCAGGAAAATATCCACTGTTGGGCCACGACCCACTGCCAAGTTCCATTGCTATGGGGCCCACTATTGAGACCAATTGGGCTACTGCCCATTGCCCCGAGGCCCATCGCCGGTGCCACCACTGTGTCGGCCACCGCCATTGTTGCCATCTCGATTCTTGCCATTATTTTTACGGTTTTGACTCTTCTTGCCGCCACTAGTGTTGCGGTTTTGGCCCCGAATTTTCAACAAAACCGTGAGAGTTATCGGATGAGGTCATCATCGCCACGGAACGTGCGCTAGTAGCCATTTTTTCCAAGCCGGATTTTTCCAAAGTGAGCATCGAACGGGTTTTATAAAAAAGGGGAAGTGGATTACTTTGTTAGAGTAGAGTCCCAATTCCATTATAGGCCTCGGATAGGCCTGCAATCATTTGGAGGAGACGATTATTGGTAACAGGCGCCCCAACGTTACGGAGTTGGTCCGCCAATTCCTTGAGCCGTTTACAATACGCTAAAACATTAAGGAAATCTTTCATGCTAATTTGTGAAAATTCTTGCTCAAGAGTGACAACTCGGGAATGTTGGTTATCTTGGAATATATCACACAATCTATTCCAGGTAGTCATAGCCGTCGTGTCTGGTTCAATGATCATTTATAAAAGGTCGGTAGAAATAGTGGAATAAATCGACTGAAGGACGGTAGCATAAAGAGTAATCCATAACCGAGGCTCCTCCGCGGGAGAAAGGGTAGCGGGAGGAATTATGTGATGGAGGACTTGATGGGAGATTGCGTGAATTTTGAACAACTCTGCCCACGTCGCATACTGGACGTTTTCCATCTCAAGAACAATAGAGATGTGGTTCTTGATGTTGGAAACAGTAAGGGCAATATAAAAAATGTTATTAGACATAACGAAAGAACAAAGGGTAAAGTAGGGATTTAGACTAATTTAGGAAGAGAAGAAAGAAGAAGGTCACATAAATCAAGGTAGGGGCTCGGAAACCGAGAGCAGCGGAAAAGATGAGAGAGGTATGAAAAACCTAGACTTCTGATGCCATGAAAGAAATAATCCCCTTGATTATTTTCATTAATGAATGAGTATATATACAATTTACAATTTTCATAATATGGAAAATCCTATTTCTATTCTACTCCCAAAATCCTATTCTATTTGTACAAGAATTCTATAATTATGGTAAGTGTACAATGCTAATTATATACAAAAACTATTACCAAAACCACCGTGTATATCACGGTCTCCCAATTGCCTTGGGTTTCCGTGATATACACGGTATACTCAAGATAGTATACACCATGTATATCATGTAGGTACAATATGATATACTTTCATTCACAAACCCCAACATTTCTTTGGAATTAAAATTGTTTTTTTCTGTTTTCTTTAACAATTAATGGAATTTTCAGTTGAAAATTAAACATAAACCAGCTTGGACATTCAAAATTCGTTTTACGTGTGCCAGGTCAACTGATATATTTTTGCTTAAAAAATTTCTAAGTTACAAATAAAAAAGAATCCCTTTTTGAAGTGTCTCCTAAGTTTCTACCAATTAAAAATTTAAGTCAAGAAGTTTATATAATCCAAAGAAAATGTGCTAGGTAATCCAATCCGTATTACTATGGTTTAGTTCAGCAACAAGTTATGCAAAAATAATAATGCAAAATGTGTAAAACAGAAATTACAATATGAGAAATAGATCTCGTTTATATTTCTGTTGTATTAAAAATTCCTATGCATAGTACTATCATTTACAATAGCTGTTTATTTTTTTAAACAAAATACGAAATAGTTTACCACATAAGAGTTGCTTTTATCGGTTTAATTATTTCAATTGATAAAATTTTAGTACTGAAATTCTTATTCTATATAAAATAATATATAAATTTTTGCATAACTTATTCTGTTATTAGTCATGTGGAAAAACATTCAAGAAGTAAAAAATGTTTGTGAATAAGCAGGGCCGGCTCAAGCCATAGGCAAATAAGGCATATGCCTTAGACCACCATTTTTTTTTTTTTTTTTGGGGGGGGGTGAGTGATCAGAGGATACTCTAGGCAAATGGTCAACTCTGGTGGAAGCAAAACGGCTTTTATATAGAAGCGGGCAATCCCCATTCCAAATTTTACCTTATGTATTTTTTTCTTAAAGAAAATTAATTATTTATGCTAAAAAGTATAACATCTTTTTCTAAATTTATATTATTATATTTTTCTTAACCTTTTTCGAATAGAAGAAATCAAGAATATGTTGTTTTGCCTATTTAAATTCTGTCCGCTAACACTCCTTTTGGACTCTCTTTCTTCAAATATTTGATATGTATAAGAGTCAATAATAGTAAAGTGTTGAACAAAGTGATCGAATTGTAATTTTTTTTTTGTTCTTCTTAGGTTTTCAAACATTGCAGCAAGCATAATAAAGTGGGGTATACCATATTATCAACTTCTTGAATCAAACTTTATTATTTTTATTTAAAATTTGTCAACTTATTACTTATTATTATATTAACAATTCATGTAATGATTGCCTTAATGGAAGAATGTTTTTCAACATTGAAATTGATAAAATTTTACTTAAAATTAACAATTGAAACACAAGAATTATTTAAAGAAATCGATTATAAAAAATAATTAAGTAATAATTTTACATCTAAAAAAGGTTAGAAAACTAGATATCAAATAAAATATATAAAAATTTTGTTTAAGATTTAGGCATCTAATTAAAATTTCGCTTTAGGCCTCCAATTCTATTAAGCCGCCCTGTGAATAAGATTCTTCAGTACTTTATCTTATTCTCCGAATACATGTTGTGATTTAATCCTTCAGTTCAGTTGATGATTTGGGCCTCTTCCCCGAGTGCTGCTCGTATTGGGCTTATCACAACAGGCTCCTAAGTTTCCAAATTATTCTATTCCAAGGATTTATTGGTCCAATCCCGGTTTAGCAATATCTTTTGAAAGGGATAATTAAGTCCAGTAGCCATTCGGTCATCTAGTGTACTAGATTTGACCCAGCTATTAGTTTATTACCCATTTAGCCCAATAGCCATTCAGTATCCTTCTTCAGCCGCTATCTTTCTCGTTTCCTTTTTAGTCCCAACCCAAATTAATTTCTCTATTGGAAACACTTCAAATCAAAATCCCAATCAAATTGGAACTTCAGATTTCGACTTATAATATTGTTTCCAACAATTTCATATGACACTCACTCGATTCTCATCCAATAAAGAACTTATAGGTGCTAACAATGCAGTTTCGAGTTTTGTCAGATTATTTATTCCCTTTACATCTAGGTTATGTCAATTCAAATTCGATAACCACTACAAAATTAAGTTGTAAAATAGCAAACCATCTCAAATTCAAGTTACCAATTCACATTATAATGATTTTTCTAGATCTAAAATATGGACAAGGATTCGAACACCAAAAAATGGTGGCTTTTAGTTCTTTTTTTATTCAAATGGTGTTTATCTACTGTAAATGAAGATTTTTGGTGTTAAAATGTACAATTGAATTGAAATGATGGATCTTAAAGGGAAAATAAGGTGTATAGTTATACACCACAGATAGATTATCTATATACTAATGATATTTTGCTGCAATTTGAGTTGGTTTCGTGTGTTTATACATGATTATACAAGTATATACAGAAAATATGCAATGTTTATATATAACTATACAAAACATATGCATTATCTCTACATCGATGATATAGCGGGTTACATCAGCTGCAAACTAGATGTGTGTGTCGTACATATGAGTTATTTCCGCCTTTTTAATCACAAAACGCTTAGTAAGAGTCTTTTTACTAATGTGACATACTTTTTTTGATTTTAGGATAGAAGATTCACGGGATATCTTATTTGGACACTGCTATTTAATCTGTATGCATTGTCTTTTTTTTTATAAGGTTGCACGTTTAGTTACTTCGAAACAACTTCAGACATGCAGATAAGCCTAACTTCTGAACTTACATATGACTCAAGTTCAAGCAAAAATGACTGCAACTTCGGGTGTTTGTTCACTTCAGCTGATTTTAGGTACCATAATTCATAGTTTATACTCGAGTATAATCGTACACTCTTCCTTGTGTTAATTTCACTTGGTAGTCAGTTTTGACCATGTTATTTAACAAATTTTCAGTTTTTCCAAAATATTTAACTTGTATTTAGTACTGATAAACTTGAGACAAAACTATCCCTCCTCTTCTTCTCCTTCTTGTTCTTAGTTGCTCATAGCCTCATATGATATCGATTTTAATCCAATATGGAAACTCTTAAGCAAGCATGATGCCATCCTTGTTTGTGGATTAAGGCAACTACAATTGAATGCTAATGTTGTTGATGATATTCTGCAACTGCCAGAAGCATTTGAAGTCCATTAGCTCAACATGGTTTGTTCTAATTTGACCAATCTTTTGTGAGTTGAGTACCGTATAAGGTTACAACAACAACATACACGGTAAAACCCACAACGTGGGGTCTGGGAAGAATAGAGTGTATGCAGATCTTACCTTTATCTTGGTAAGTAGAGAGGTCGTTTCTGAAAGACCCTCGGCTCAAGAAAAGCATAAGCACAAGCAAAAGCAAGAGATACGGCCAGACCCGAACAAGAAATTTAAAGCAGTATGAAAATGAGAGTAACAAAAACGAATAAGCCATGATAAAACATTCTGAAAAAAGAAGCTGTAACTAATGCAAGTAAATAAGATAAACAAAGTACACGAAAGAACATACATCAGCAGAAATCAAAGGATAAAGAACTATATAACAATACTGCGCCTACTAGTATGCTAGGCTAAGCAGGGCTATAGTAATAACACTACAACTACCAGTATGTAAGCGTAAGTAGGACTACGCTCAACTACCTACTACCCTTCTATCCTAATACGTGTCCTCCACAACCCCATATTTAAGGTCATGTCCTCAATAAGTTGCACATGCGCCATATCCCGTCTAATCACCTTTCCTCGATACTTCTTCGGCCTACCTCTACCCCTCCTGAACCCGTCCATAGCCAACCTCTCACACCTCCGCACTGGGGCATTTGTGTCTCTCCTCTGCATATGGCCGAACCATCTCAACTTGGCTTCCCGCCGCATCTTATCCTCCACTGAGGCCACTCCCACTCTGTCCCGGATATCGTCATTTCTAATCCTATCACTCCTTGTATTCTCACACATCCATCTCGGCATCCTCATCTCCGCAACTTTCATCTTTTGGATGTGCGAAGTCTTGACTGGCCAACACTCCGCCCCATACAAATAGTCGGTCTAACCACCACCCTATAGAACTTGACTTTAAGTTTTAGTGGCACCTTTTTATCGCATAAGACTCTAGATGCGAGCCTCTATTTCATTCACCCTGCATCAATATGATGTGTGACATCGTCATCAATCTTTCCATTTCCTTGGATAATAGACCCGAGATACTTGAAACTTCCTTTCTTTGGAATGATTTGAGTACCGTATAAGATTCATGGTAAAAAAATATGTGTAGCTTTTGCTATACTATAATAAGTTGGTAATTTTTTTGGGACTTGTTCTAGAATAATAAACTTGTGCATTAACGAGTAAATGTCAATTGGATTGTAGTGTTTTTAAGTTTTTAGCATGAATCTCGAGATTCATACAATCATACATAATTAATTCAGTTATATATGTCTAAAGTTCAATTATATATGCATGTAAAATTTATGCATAAATGTCTAAAAGCCAAACTTCAGTCCGTTATGTTTGAAATTCAAACGAAAATGTATAAATTTTGCTTGAACAAATAATATGTCAAACTTCAGGAAAATTTTGTAACTTCGGATACATATTTTGCAACTCCAATCCTGTTGATTCTGAACATGGCAAAACTAACAAAACAATATAGATATAGTTTATGCCTTAAACAAGGGTCTCAAAATCGACTTTTTGTGCAGTTGCCTCCTCTTCCTTCGCCCTTTTATCGTCTCATTACCCAATGACAAGAAGTTGTAAGGGAAGTCAAACTCTGGGCAGAAATACAAAAAAAATAGATGATTTCTTTTAAGTTTTGTGCTGGTGAAAGATAATACTTATCTGATAGGATAATCAAGGTGTGTGAAAACTTGCCTAGATGTCATGATTACCCCGTTAATTATATTGTCCCTTTCTTGGCTAGCCACATGTACATTGGACCGACTTTTCAGTTATATTTTTTTTATTGTAATGTTTCATTTTCAGAAAAAAAAACTAATCTATTGGCATCTAATTTGACTAGTAATAAAAAGAACCTTTATTGATTCTTTTATTTTTGAGTTTCTCTTGAGTGTATACCTTAATGATTATTCTTATCTATTTGGTAGTTGTTTCTCTCAATTATGAGCAACAAATTTCTACAAAAAAATAATAATTTCGGTTGGCAGGTTACTGAGAGGGGGGTCGGGGTGAATATGGTTTAGGATAAGAAAAGAAAAAGGCAACAGTATAGAAGAAAGGTTAAAAGGAGGGGCACAAGATTGTTTTTTGGGATCAAAGTGCATGAAAAGTTTATCAATGTTTCCAATTTGTGTAGAAATTTTGGGATCAATTTTCAGTTTTCTTCAATAATATATCTCTTCTCCTTTTCTGTGTTTGATTATTTACATGTGTTGTTTGTTAAGGCTGTCTAAGCACATATTAGTTTGGCTGGAAAAAACAGAAGAAAGTATAGCACCATATACATTTAGCTAATATGTGCACTATGCAGCTTTTAATTTTTTCTTTTCATTTTTCTTGTATTCTTTAGACATAAAAGGTGGCAAAATATCAAATTTAAAAATGTTATATAGGCGGCAATCAGTATGTGTTTACTGTACATTCTTAGGATTTCTAACAAGCACAAAAGCATATGAGCATGAAGTGGTACACCTAATACCATTGACATACAACAACATAATCTCAATCCAAGCTAGTAGAATATCGTGGAAATTCATTACAATTGACCAGTTTTATGATAACTGACTGTCGACTTATCGCAAACATCCTCGTTTTTCGTACTTAGAAATTGCAATGTGAGTAAACTTACACGACAGAGTTAAAACCTAGTGTAATAATGTTGATATAACAAAAAGAAAAAGTGATGCTTGTAGAGCCTGTGTCAAAAGTCCATTTGATGATCTCTCTTTGAATCTAACCTATTACTACTCTTTTGCAGCAAAATACAAGTCAACAATCTTGTTAAGCCAAAGAATATAGTGGCTACTAGAGCAAAGGAAACTGCTCCACCAGGAAAGGAGAAGAGAGGGATATCTCCTTCACATCCCATTCCTCATCATCTGAGAAGTCCCAATTCATCAACTACAAACTCTCCGGTGCGGAAACGAGCAGATTCAACCACCTCAAACAAGAATGTTCCTAACTATCTCAAGCCTACACTGTCTTCATCAGGTGACTCCAACATTCACAATAAACCTACTCTAACTCGAAGAAGATCATTCGATAAGCCTCCTATTGCTACTTCGCCAAAAAAATGCTAACCCTAAAGAGAATTCTTCGGTCATCCTCATCATTTTCAAGCAAGACTAGTTCAACTTCCCAGAAACCCCTCTCGGATAGATTATCCAGAACACCTCATATGACTAAGGATGCCACCGGTAAACAACGTGGCACGGGCATCGTATGCTAGACCAGGGACCATGAAGAAGACCACAACCACCTGCACCGTCTCCAAGAAGCAGGAGGCCAGCAATACTAGTCATAATGACACACACAAATTGAGAAATGACCAGGATGGTCATAATGGTTCAACACCAAAAGCGTCAATAACTAATTCTTCTCATGCAACAGAGGATGTTATTCCTCAGGCTGAAAGTGATCAAGATGACACGTACAAATCGAGAAATAATCAGGATGATCATAATGATTCAACACCCAAAGCATCAGCAATAACTAATTCCCCACATGCAACTGAGGATGTTATTCCTCAGACTCAACTATCAGAGCAGGAAGACAATCAAGAATTGCCACTCATTGATACTGAAAGCGATGTGATCATTAACAACAGTGAAACTGCTGCTACTGATACAGAAGAAAACAATTCAGCCATTGAAGATCAAGAAGAGCTTAGTGAAAATGTAAACAATGCAGAAATCGAGAACCGCAAGGCCACTGAGTCCTCCATAGTTGAGGAAAACCTAGAAATCATTAAGAATGAGAAACCAGAAGAGGCACAACTTGTTGAAGGAACCAGCACCAGCAATCCTAAAGAACCATAAGAAATGACCAATGAACTTAATGAACATCATCTTGAGGAGAACAAAGTAAAAGCATTGGATGAGAATCAACAAGAGAAAGAAGAGGATGAAGGAAAAAACCAAGAAAAGGAAGATGTAATGGCAGAGGAAGTCGAAGCAGTGAAGGAGACTAATACTACTGTGGCATCATCATTGGAGAATCTGTGGTCTCCAATGATGTGATTGAAGAGACTGCAAGTACGCTAAGAGAGCAAAGGAAGAACAGAGTGAGAGCACTGGCTGGTGCCTTTGAAACTGTCATCTCCTTGCAGGAGCCCAAGTGAGTATATTTTTGTTTAACATATATTCATTTGGTAGTTGTATGGTTATAGCTAGCAATAGAAAAAGTTACCATGGAGTTTCTTCTGATGCTTGCGACATAAAATTTATTTTTTAATTGCAGTTTAATCGTACACTAATTTCTGATTAACTATCTGGAAATATTTCAATTTCAGGGTGTAAATTAGAACTTTTGGTAGAACTGGACATGCTTTGAGAGTTTGAATGGAAGATCAAACATGCTCTGCAGTCTGGCTGATAGGGAATGCATCACCAAGTATTCATCTATAATTGTTGGTTAGAAAGGTATTTCTGTAAGTAAATTCTAGGATTATACAATTATTTCACAAAAGAAAAAGAGAGGAAATTTTAAGGAAAAAGAAAGAAAGAGATAGGACATATATCGTGGTTTTATTTTTCTGTTTGTTTCAAAGCTTTTATCTTGAACGGCTCTGTATAGAAGTACCAGTGAGAAAAAGAAACTGGTGGTTCGTGTATTAATCAGATTTGTACACGCATGTAATATTTCCCTTTCAATGTGGGTAGTGAAATATATTTTATACGAGTATTGGTGGTCAAAATGGTAATGTATCAGATTGAATGGTAACTCAAACTATCATAGAACGACTCTCAACTATTACTAGAATATTAACCTAAAAAAGGAGATTCTAATTCTCAACTATGAATTCCTACACTTACTTCTTGATAGCATCCTAATACCAAAAGTTGCGTTGATGAAAGAATTGGACTTAACTGATAACTAACATAGTGTAGTCTATGGTCAGAAAAGTTGTAAGGAAGCTTGTAATTGAAGTAATACGGAATGTTTCCACGAACTGAAACGGAAATGATTGGATTGACAGTTGTAATGATTGAATGATTCAATTGCTACCCATTTATAGACTTAAAATTGGAAAGTTTCCCCAACTAACGGCAATAATTCAGAAGATGTGAAGAATTTTCATTTTAATCTACAAAGATGCAAAGAATCTTAATTTGTAACATTTCATAAAAGGCGACTGGTGATAGAGACAACATGGAAGGGAACAAATTATGATGGCTCACTGGATCGTAACAGACTTTGATAGCCAAAAGAAAAATGCCGCAAACCAATTTCCCAAAAGAATTTGGGAAGTAACTTACCAGGTTCCTCAACCAACTAGGCTGTGGTACGTTCTTTACATACTGCATTCCTCAGCCAACCCAACTTTACAGTAGTTTGGTGGATTGACCAAAGCCATTGCAACTTATGCAGAGACAGGCTAAACATGAACAATTTAGGCAGAATAATTTAAGAGGATAAGAAGAATTTCAGAGTAGCAGCGCAGCAATAATGTTGTGAAGCCACAGTAGAAAATAAACAAGCTCATCACCACTACCAAAAGATTATGATCATAAATCAATAAGAATTCAGATATAGCTGAAGATAAGACCAATGTTCGTCTGGCCAGAATCACCTGTTATAAATTCCAGATGAATCGCATGCATAGGTCAAAGGGTTTAGTGAGGAACATTGATCATTACAAATAGTGTAGCTCATCATTAGCAAAACTAGGTCCAATTCCGCAGTGAAGATATACCGAAACTAAGCCTACTTGTGCCAGTTTCACATTACCGGTTGGCACTTGAAATTCATCATTTACAAAGTTTTAGCTTCTTGAAAAATGAAGATACCATGGATTTTGGATAAGGTTTTGTAGCAAGACAGGTTGGTATGTTTTCTGGCTGTTCAATCCACAGTTTATGAGCAATGCCCCCAGCTTTTAGCTTTTCTGCCAAGTTCAATATCTGGGCTTCACCCTTCACTTCAAGAGTTACCTACATAGGCAAGAAAGAAAGTTGCATTGAATCTTCGATCTCCTCTAAATTCTTTATACCGAGGACTAGACTAAGTTAGAACTCATTGAAGTGAAACAGAAGTGGACGTCATTCTGAAAATTATTTCCTGATTAAAAGGAAGTTGCTTACAGATAATCTTACTCATTGCATAATATAAGTTGAGCACAAGCAAACTAGAAATTAGAACTTCTTTAGAAATGTCCAATGTCGTTTATTAACCCCAACTACAATAGCAGGCAACTTCCGTGTAAAATTCTGCATAATTCATGCTTTACCTAACCTAAGCAATCACTAGTTCACTACGAAGGAGCTAAGACAACATCAATCTGCCTTTTGTTTTTTCTATAAAGCACCATTGGCTCTTTTCAACTTCTTACAACTGATAAATGAAGATACGATACACCTTAAGAGAATAAATCATGCAGGAGCTAGTTCACCAGGCAATCAACCACACGACTTTTAACTAATGTAAAAGCAACTTTCATTTTGGTCTTTCCCTTACATAACACAATGCATCAACCAACCTTATCCATCTATTTCATTTTGTACCTTTTCAACTATGGAAATTTACAGCCTCCTAATATCTAAATTAAAATCTAATATACATTCTTAACCTAGCACCTTGGGTGGTGCCTAATGGTCAATGTAGTGGATGCAAACCTTAGAGATTAGGGTCCAAATTCCAGCCGAGACAAAAAAAACTAGGTGATCTCTTCCCATGAAACTCATCTGCCTAATCTTGGTATATAAAGTTACCCGGTACTGGTGTTGATGATAGGTAGCAGGTACCCCGAGGAGTAATCAAATGTACACGCAAGCTGGCCAGAACAACAACATTATAAAAAATCTAAAACATTCTTCACTATTTTCGGATCAAGTAGTTGCAATGAAGAGCACTGAACGATGCACTTTCACATTCGTTTAGCATACAATAGCAATTCAATAGTTCAACTCCAATTACTAACTGAATAAAGAATTATATATCTTCGATTCCAAGTAATTATCTAAACACGTTTCGTGGAAGAAACTAATACAGAATTTTTATGGTGACACTGAAACAGCGTAAAAGTTACTCTTTGACACTGTCATTGTAATCTAACAAATAATAGCATGTTTTTAACCATTTTCAGGTTCAATGATTGTTTGCCATAGAGGCTTACCTGCAATTACCTTCTAGCTGACTGATTGTATAAGTATTTTTACATGATCAATGTATTACTCCCTCCATCCCAATTTAAGTGTTTTAGTTTGACTCACTCCGTCCCAATTTAAGTGTTTTAGTTTGACTGACCACAAAGTTTAAGGAATAAAAAGAGACTTATGGGTCGTTTGGTTGGGAAAAAGTCATCTCGGGATTAGTTATTCCACCCTCCCATAGAGATAAAAATAACACTATAATTATGGGATAACTAATCCCGAAATTAGTTATACCATGATTTTATCCCAACCAAACATGGGATAAACTCATCTCAAATTTAATCTCGGGATTACATATAAATTATAAATGTGTGTAATGTACTAAAATGTCCTTTGAATCTCGTGTGGTTATAAACTTGTTATATAGGATGTTTGAATTGTCAACTTAATAGAAAGAGTGCACCAAAAAGGATATTAGTTTGACTGGATACAAGATTTAAGGAATAAAAAGAAACTCGTGGTCCTAAATTATAAATGTGTGTAATGTACTAAAACTGAATTTTTTTGTTATAAACTTGTCAAGTAACTTACTAAATATAGAAATAGTGTATCAAAAATGAAAGTAAGATACTTAAATTGAGACGGATTAGACGACTTACCTTATGCATTGAATCGAGATTGGTAGGGCTACAATACTCAAGCGTAACGGCGTCGTCTTTATGAGACCAAATAGCTGCCACGGCAGCATGGCAGCCTTGCGTAACCACGCTTCCTAGCGGCCACGTGTCAATTAAATCTCTTCGGAGAACAACGTACTGTACTACCGTATCGGTAATGGAGTTTTCCAACGTACTAGTGTTGCCGGTTGTGGTGGCGCTGATAGTGGTTGTACTGGATGTTGATTCCATTCGAGATGTTACGATGACGTTTAGTGGATGGAGATTAGTTGTGAATTTTAACGGAATTGACGGAGTTAAGGTGGGAATAAAGGCCGTGATGTTGAGAGATGCATAACGGGAGCAGAGTGAAGTGCCCATATCTGCTTTTTGAGTTTTTTTTCTTTTCCTTTTTGCCCTTTCTGACTATAATAATTACTCCCTCGGTCCAAAAAACAATTATCTTACTTTCTTTATAATTTATACCAAAAAAATTAATTTAATTCTCAATTTAAGTTTTTTTAAAAAAAAACATAAATTTACTCCTAAATTATACTCAAAATTTTGATATAACACTCAAACTATTAAGATGATCTATTAGCCCCTAAACATTTAAAAAATGAATTTATTTAATCTCTGATACACATATAACTAGTTGCACAAATAAAGATGTTACACACTCATCCGCTACATCAACATCACGTAAGCACCACGTCAGAAATCTTTTAAATTTTAATTTTTATATTCTTTTTCTTATTCATTTGATTTCTCTTTTATTAATTATATTTACACTAATTAATTCCTAATTAACTATTAAATTTTTTCAATAATTATATCTACTTTTATCACTAAATTAACAATGCTACCACCCCATTTCACCGGAATCATCATAACCACCCCCACCACCACCATCACTTTACCCGAAAAATACACTAAAGCTTTTCTAAACCGTATTCCAAAACTCAAATAATCCCCAAGCAATAGCTATTCTCCCTATCCGTCTTCTTCTATATGAATAAGCTTAACAGTTCATGAATCATATCTACTGTCCATTTTTCTGCTTGATCACTATTAGTAGCCAAATGAAATGCATCCTCATAACGTGAAGGCAAATTCTGCCACTCCTCAGCCCAACTTTTCACCCTTTTCCAAATTCATGAATACCTTCTATGCACTTTTTTTTTCACTCCGAAAATCCTTATTTTTACTCTTTTGTCCATCACAGAAACAACTAAATCCTTCCTCCATTTAACTAACTCCAACCCACAAACCTCACAACCATTAACATTCTTAAAATCCATTAGATAAATCTGAAACTCTTGTGAGCATTAACGTTTTTGCTAATCTTTACAATAATGTGAAAGATTAAGAAAAAGGGTCTCATCATTGTGTAAAAATACAATATTTGGATATTGAATGCCTAATTTTTTTAAAAAATAAGAGAGTTATTTCAAACGAATTTAAAGACGGTGGTGGAAAGATTGAGTTGGGGTTTGAGAGGGGAAATGGTACGAAGCGGTAGAGATTTTAATGGGTAAGAGATGATTAAGTTCTTGAGAGAAAATAATGGCTTAAGGTTCTTTTTTCATTTTCTACTGCTTTATACAGGTATGGGTCTTGTATCCATTTGACCCTTGCGAATACAAATGTGCGAATTTGTCGTCGAAGCTCCGACAATAACGGAAGTGGATGAGCTTGTGAGATGGGAAAAGATGAAGAAGAAAGGTGGGGGTGGGGTTACAAAATCTGAAATTTGCAAAAAGAATAATGAAAAATGAATAAAACTTAATCAAAATGCGTTTTATTTTAAATTATTTTAACTTCTTTCTGCCACATCAGTTCTAAGAACCTAAATAAATTCACATTTAATATTGTCAGAGGTGTAATAAGTCGTCATAGTAGTTTAAGTGTGATATTGAGATTTCGGATATAGTTTAACGGTGAATCTATGTCTTTTGTCTTAATTCTATGAGATGATTTACCGTCGCACAAATATTTAAAATTTGTTTTGGATCATACATTTTAAAATTCTTATTTTATTTCTTAAATTACGTGTTAAGTCAAACTAAAACAATCTCTTTAAAACGGAGGGAGTATTAAACTGCAAACATTAATTGTGCCTATTGTCTTGCTTAAGAATCATATCTTTGTATTTATTTATAATTTTTCCAAGCCTAAAATGGTCTTTTTCATACACTAATTAATCAACCAAAATTCTATTGTATGAATCTAACTTTATGGATGATCATGAAAAAGGCTTCTTTTGGACTGTATTGCTTGCTGTTTAGTATCTTTGCCGGACGGTGAATTCAGAGAAAATATCGTTAAGAAACATACTATATTCTCTAGTTATAATTATATACGTTTATGCAGAGTTCATAGCAAATTTGTAATTCTGTGAAATTCTCTTGGAGCTCACAGGTACATGATCTTGCCCCCCCCCCCCCCCCCCCCCCCGTCTTTTTTTTTCAGTTTCCAAAACATAGTTTTCCATACATTTATTCTGATTCTATCAGCAACTGAATGAATTGTTGGTTCTCTTTTAATTCAAAGTGTGGACATAATGATATCCTGGCCAGGGTTTTAGGAAAAGTTTGAACATTTTAATAGCTATAAATAATAAAAGCTTGTTGTCGAGTGAGAAATTTGAAGTTAAATTAATTCTAAATTAAAAAAATATGTCCTCTTTTTAAGACTACTAATTAAAGATATACTATCACATAAAAATGGGATAGACGGAATAGTTTTTTTATTCTTGGTCCATCTTATGTAGTTAGCTTTGCCATGAAGTTTAAAGTTTCATGGATATTATAGTGACCGAAGAATTCGTCACAATTCAAGCGTTGCTAAAAATTTGTGTCGGAAGTTAAAACCGTCGATAAAATCTGTCTCAACACAATTTTGTGCTGGATCTGTCTGATATTATATATTCCGACACAAATACGTGTTTTTCTTGTAGACGCTAAATCCCGTATTCGCCTATGTACGCGCTTGTGTCGCGTTTCTATCGTTGCATGGGCTTTTCCTTTTTCTTTTTTTCTGTGTTGAAACTTTTTAAATTTAGCAGGCAGCTAGTGAAGAATGGGTACTGAGGGTGATCAACAAACAAAGTCAGAAGGAGGAATAAGGAGAAGAGTATGTTGTTCATGCACGAAAGACGATTTTCTTCCCGAGGAATCATTTAAAAGCTGGGGAAATTACGCGAATGCGCTGATACAAACGCCAACAAGGCTAATAGATAGGATCCTGACACGTTCTGAAGAACAGGAAGAGTTGGAAGCAAAGTCGCGAAGCCAGAATGAAATGAAGAAGACACTTACTTGGTGGGATTTGATATGGTTTGGAATGGGAGCTGTTATTGGGGCTGGAATATTTGTTCTTACAGGTCTTGAAGCTAATCAAGAAGCTGGTCCTGCTGTTGTTTTATCCTATGTTGTGTCTGGTGTCTCTGCTTTGCTATCTGTTTTTTGCTATACGGAGTTTGCTGTCGAGATTCCTGTAGCAGGTAACGGATGGTTTAAATTTTTGTTAGTATATAAATCACATTGTTTTTGTGTGTGTCTAGTGAGGGGGTGGGGAATACAACAATCAGCTATAAAACTAAGGATTATAAATTTTGTTGCACTTATTGAGCCTATGATTTATCCCTTGTTTGATGCTCCATAGTTATATAATGAGGTTTGAGGTAGGTTTCATCTTAAACTTGAGTATCCTGTCAACTTCCCCATGATTATGTATTCATTGCATTCCAACAATTCGTCTTGGTTTTGAGGCTGCCCTACCACACCCTCTCGCTCTATCCCACACGTGAGACCTGAAAACTCGAAAAGGGAATTGATGTGTTGTGTCTTGCTTGATCTTTTCCTTCAACCCTCGAGTCACTTGTGTCTAGACCTGTCCATCGGGTCGGGAAACCGCATGGCCCGCCCCGCCCGAAAAAACCAGGGCCAGAGTCAGCATATATCTGACCCGTGAGCCATGATCCGAAAAAGCGGGGATCCGATCAGGGTCCGGGTCGGGCTAGGGTCAGAAATTTTTACCCGTCTGACCGGCCCGGCCCGACAAGTGACCCGACCCGTTCATTTTATTATTGTTTATTTAAGGTATATTTTATTAATGTATTTTATTAATATTTATTTAATTCAGTTCAGTTCTTTAGTATTAGGGATGAATCGAACCGAAAAAGTGAACTTATCTATGTAATTAATCTTATTTTTTATTTTAGGCTACTGTTATCTCGTGAATCATAGCCATTGAAGCAAATCTATGAAGCTTTTATGGAAGTCGAATGCGGCATTAATTTAATTAACGGAAGCATGAACATAAAATGTAGGAAGAGAAAATAGTTGTAAATTGGTGCAACTTTAAATGGTCATAACCCTGCGCTCGTATGTTCGTTTTACCCGATTTTTTTTTTTACTATTATTTTTAGACGCGGCCGGTCAAACTGCAGATTTTTAGGAAAATGTCATTTTTCCCAATCAATTTGTATTTTCCCCAAATCAGTTTCTAATTTTCTCTTTTCTTTAGTAAAGATCTCACGATATACAATACATTTCAACGTCGAAATTTCGTGGTAATGTAGGTGTGAATGTCAATTTCAGTGTTGGAAATGTAATTTAAAAAAAAATATGTTATGTATTTTGACTTTAATTTGGATTGTTATTTTAATAAAAAAATAAAAAAAAATTATTTTATTTTGTAGAGCGGGTCAGGGCCGACCCATGACCTGTAGGGTCCCCGATGGGTCAGGGCTAGGGTCGGAAAATTAAAAAAAAAAACAGGGTCAGGATCGGGTAAGCGGAAAAAAAAAGTCACTTGGCTCGGCCCGACCCGAGCTTTGGACAGGTCTACTTGTGTCCCTTTGACATCCGACTCGTTCCATGTCAAATTTGCACCTTTATAAGTCAGTCTCACTAGATCTTAAACGGTCTGCCCACCCCAACTACTGGTCTATAGTATATCTTGTGTTGATTCATGCATAGAGGCTGAGGATCAACTGGCAACAAACATAAGTTAAGGTACAAAGAACTTGCTATCTAATTTGTGTTAGCAGGTGACTTGTCTTATTTTTCAAATTATTAGTTTTACCTTTTATGGATGGTTAACTCGAGTAACACTAACGAAGTTGAATAATGATGTTTTAGGTGGTTCATTCGCCTACTTAAGGGTGGAGTTAGGTGACTTTGTTGCCTTCATTGCTGCTGGTAATATACTTCTTGAGTATGTGATTGCTTGTGCTGCGGTAGCTCGTACATGGACCTCCTATTTTGCGACTCTACTAAACTTCAACTCCGGCAAATTCCTCATCAAGGTGAATAGTTTAGCAGAAGGATACAACGAACTAGATCCAATTGCTGTTGGAGTTTGCATAATCATCTGTATAATTGCAATTCTTAGTACAAAGGGTTCATCTCGTCTCAACTATATCGCCACAATCGTTCACATTTTCGTGATCTTTTTCATCATCATCTGTGGCCTAATAAAGTCGGATAGTAAGAATTACTCCCATTTTGCTCCATATGGTGTTCGTGGGATTTTCAAAGCGTCTGCAGTTTTGTTCTTTGCATATGTTGGTTTCGACGCTGTTTCCACAATGGCTGAGGAAACTAAAAATCCTGGCAGAGATATTCCAATTGGACTAATTGGTTCTATGGTGATCACTACTTTTTTGTACTGTTTACTAGCCATAACTTTGTGCCTCATGCAACCGTATCAAAACATTGATACTCAGGCTCCATTTTCCGTGGCGTTCAAATCAGTTGGATGGAATTGGGCACAATATATTGTGGCTGCAGGGGCATTGAAAGGAATGACATCGGTGTTGCTGGTGGGCGTAGTTGGTCAGGCTCGTTATCTAACTCACATTTCAAGAACTCACATGATGCCTCCATGGTTTTCTCAAGTAAATGCTAAGACAGGTAACACAGAGTCGGATTCAGAATTCAAATTTGATTGGTGGGTTCAACCTTTATGTTCTTAGTACTGAACCCGGTGTCATTTACAATTATGGATTCAGATTTTAATATTTGTCGAAATTTAGTGATTTTAGTGAACTTTTTGGATTATTCGTCCCTGCAGGTACACCAGTCAATGCCACGGCTGTCATGTCATGTGCTACTGCAATCATTGCCTTATTCACGAAACTCGATATTCTCTCCAATCTTCTCTCGATTTCCACCCTCTTCATTTTCATGCTCGTGGCGCTTGCTCTCCTCGTACGACGTTACTACGTTCGTGGAGAGACAACCAATGCAAATCGCAACAAACTTATCGCGTTTCTCTTGATTATTCTTGCATCCTCCATCGCCACCGCTACTTATTGGGGACTAAGTAAAAATGGATGGATTGGTTATTGCATTACTGTGCCTATTTGGTTACTAGCAACTATTGGACTTTGGTATTTTGTTCCTCATGCTAGAAATCCAAAGCTTTGGGGTGTACCACTAGTGCCATGGTTACCATCAGCCTCTATTGCTATTAACATTTTTCTTTTAGGATCAATTGATAAGGCTTCATTCATAAGGTTTGGTGCTTGGACTGGTCTTTTGTTGGTGTATTACTTGTTTTTTGGACTTCATGCTTCTTATGACACTGCAAAAGAATTTGAAAGGGGCAGAGGGTGGAAGAATATTGAAGATGGAAATGGTGTAGATAGGAAAGATATTCCTAGTGCTCCGCTGTAAAAATTTACCTGCATAGCCTTTTTATACTAAATCAATAAATGTATGACATGTGTCTGCACATATACTTTTATCATTTAATTAATGTGTATCTTTACTTTATTAAATTCATTACCCATGGTAAGTTAAATTGTTTGATGTAAACTCTCTATGTGAATAAATATTTACTGTGCTCCTATTATTTCTGGTAAAGCAATCGTCTCAAAATTTGTATCTTAGTTTACGTGTTCCAATTTGATCAAGAATGTATTGGTTTGTACAATGAAGGATTTTAATGTCACGGGTACAAATTGTAAGAATATTTTTCTCAATATTCATCTTCCAATAATGTGTTAATTATACCACTAATACAACCTACAATTATGCTAATGATATAATTTGATGAGGATACAATCATGTCATCTAATCTCCCTAAGTTAATGCTAATCTACCTACCATATACAAATGATTATACAATCAATTACAATAATAATTAATTATAATATTAATTAATAATTATTCTATCACTCCATAACAATCGAAGCAGGAGGTAGGCCTATGTTGAGAATGTTCTGAAAATCTTCAAATAATATCAACAGAAGACCTTTAGTAAAAATATCTGCAATCTGATACCGCGACGGGACATGCAAGACACGCATTTGTCCGCGAGCGACCTTTTCACTAACAAAATGGATATCTAGCTCAATATGTTTAGTCTGCGAGTGACCTTTTCACGCATTTGTCCGCGAGTGACCAGGCAATGGTGATTTTGAAACTCGGGTGTGTAGGATATATTTGGTGTTGGGTTTGACAATGCCGTGTTCACTACGGGTGACTAATGTTGGACTTGGGATCGGGCCAACGGGGGGATCAGAATTGCTTGGCAGTGGACAGTGTATTGGGTCGTGACCCAAGCCACTGCCAGGCAGTTGGCTTTGAAATAATGGGCAAGAACTGCCGACAGAAGATGGGCTTAGGGACGAAGAAACTGGCCCAGTTTGCTGGGCAGTGTTGTTGCGTGATTGGGCCACTGTTTCTGGGCCCAATTCACCCAAAAAATTTGGGTTGGCCGAAATAGTGGATGTGGGACGAGAAAAATGTTGGGCCAAATACGGTGATATGCCATCATCTAGAAAATCATAGGTAGGTGGTCCAGCCATATGCATTTTGGTAAATGGGAAATTTATTTCATCAAAGATTACGTGACGACTCACAATAATTTTATTGAAGGATAGATCGTAACACTTGTAACCTCGATGATTAGAAGGATAACCCAAAAAAATACTAGGAGTAGACCAGGGTTGAAGTTTGTTGATTGTGGTGGATGGAAAAAGAGGATAGCATAAGCACCCGAATACCCGTAAATGAGAATACGATGGGTCCCTTAGGTATAGGATTTTTAGAGGAGCCTGATATGACAAGTTTTTGTGGGGAAGTATGTTCAATATATACGTTGCCATTTGTAGTGCATGATGCCAAAAGGATGGTGGTAGTGTGGCATGAGCAAGGGATGTTATAACAATGTTATTGATGGTTCAGTTTTTTCGTTCCGCCTTTCCATTTTGTGAGGATGTGAGGGGACATGACATGCCAAAGTTTAAACCATTAGAATTGCAAAAATCTCAAAAATGCCTATTATCAAACTCCCTACCATTATCACATTGAATATTTTTAATATCCCGTTCAAATTGATTTAGGATGAATGCTCTAAAAGTGAGAAATGCGGAGAAAACTTGTGATTTTTTAAACAAGGGAAATGTCCACAAAAAATTAGAGTAATCATCTAGCAAGAGAAAATAATATATATGGCCTGAAGAGCTCAAAACGGGAGATGTTCAAATATCACAATGGATAATATCAAAAGTCATAAGCGTGCATGATTTAGACGAAACAAATGACAATTGAACATGTTTTCCAAATGGACATGAACGACACGTGTTAGAATTATGTGATTGAGTATAGGAAATAAAATTATTGAGGCTAAAACAGGTGCTCCCGGATGACCCAAACGTTCATGCCATAATGAAGGTGCGAAAGCTGCAAAAGTGGATGGTAACTTGGCTTGTTGATTGGATGTGGTAATTGGATAGAGCTCCTCTTGACTATCACATCTCATTAGAAGCGTCCCCATCCGAAAATCCTTCACGCAAAATCCAAAAGGGTCAAAATCAACATACACCTAATTATCAGTAGTAAAATTTCAAACAGACACCAAGTTTTTAATTAATTGTGGAGCATGAAGGACGTTCTTTAAAGTTAATAGTGGGTTTGGTGGAGACAATTTAGTAGAACTATAACCTCTAATTGTAATAGAATGACAATTTCCGACAATTATACAATTATTTTTGCTCAAATTAAAATAGGACGAGAGATTATCTTGGGAGGACGTCATATGAGACGTCACTCCGGTATTCATATACCAATTCAAGTCGAGCGGATTAAGTCCAAGGGTGTGCATGGCAGACTCAATATCTGCTGAGCTAGCCACTGCCGAATGGGCTTCCTGCCACTGGTTCGGCAGTGGCCCAAAACTGGATGACATGCCACTGTTTCTTGGCCTAAAATCGGCCCAAATCCAGGCACTGGCAGTGGGCTGACCAGTTTGCCTTGGACTGGGCTTGGCCCAATTACCCGATGGGAATTGACAGGGTGGCACAGCCCAAGGCCACTGCCAGGTCCATTGTGGTTGGGGCTGCCACTGCTGGCCGACAGCTGCCTGCTGTCCGCCATTTTCGCCGTCGTGTTCGCCGCCACCGGAATTCTGATGGCCTCCACCTTTGCCATTGTCGCGATTTCCACCCCGGTTTTTACCACAATTTCATCCTTTTGTCCCCTATTTTGTTGTATAGGTTCAAAATGTGTAGTAGTTTCATTGGTTGGTGTGTCAACCATGGCGGAATTTGAGAAGGTTGCGGCCTTTTTGGCAAAATCCGCCTCTTCAAGAATAAGCATAGAACGGACTTGGTAAAAAAGTGGTAGAGGATTTCTTTGTCAGATGAGCATTCCAACGCCACTATATGCGTCGGTAAGGTCGACAACCAACTGTAAAACCAACCGATTATTTGTAACCGGCGAACCAACGTTCTTGAGTTGATCTGATAAAACTTTGAGGCGTTGACAATAGGTCGACGCATTCGAAAAATCCGACATGTCAGTGGTGGAGAATTCTTGCTTCAAAGTGACGGCTGGGGAATTTTGTTGTCTTAAAAAATATACCGCAAGCGATTCCAAGCCTCCATCGCCGTGGAATCGGGTTCCATTATTGTGTGCAACAAATCGCTAGAGATGGTTGCATAAATCCACGAGAGAACTGTCGCAACAAGTGTGAGCCATAGTTCTTTTTCATCATCGACTTTTAACACCTTTTCCTTGCCTTTTTCCGGTGGGATTATGTGATGAATAACCCGGTGGGAATGACAACAAATTTTAAAAAACTCTGCCCAAGTTGCGTAATGAACATTTTCCATCTCAAGAGTGATGGAAATATGTGTTTTGATGTTAGAGACGGCAAGAGCGGGATGAAATGTGGATTTTGAGTCAGATATTTAGGGATGGCAATTGGGCGGGGCGGGTGCGGGTGCCCCCTCGAGTGGCGGGTACAATTTTCAACATCCATACCCGCCTAGGCGGGTATATTCCTAAATTTACACCCGCTCCACCACCCAAGTGGATATCCGTCACCCGCCAATACCCGTTGATACCCGCCCACTATATTTTGTAATCAATTCATTTGTGATCAATTAGTGATCAACATGATTCCAAAAATTATCCCAAAAAATTGAGTCAAGAATTAATACCGTCACAGTCTCATTTTCTTTGGGAGAGAAGGAGGAGAATTTCAGATTTTTTCACCATCAGAATTTTCCATTTTTTTCACCTCTTCCCCCTTACACAACAAAGAATCAAGAAAATAAAATTTCCAAGAAAACCCAAAAATTATCCACCCAAATAACTATATATTACAAATGTAGACAAAACCCATATATTATTTCAGCTATATAAGCTAAAGTTTTTCAATTGAACTCCACAAACCCAATAGGTAAAACTTAACAAATGCATAAAAATTGACCTCACCAAGACTACCCAAAGCACAAAGCAAAGACAATAATATTTTTCAATATTTCTCGATCAGCATCTCCTTTAAAGAAAAGGCAGAGACGTCGAGGTGGTTCGTGAAAAAAGTTTGTGATTTTTCCTTTAAAGAAAAAGGCAGAGACGTCGAAAATGAGAGAGGGAGGAGAGACAGCGTAAAGGGGAACGAGAGAGAGGGAGACGTGAAGGCGTGAAGGACTGAAAAGGCGTAGGGTTTTGAGTTTTGTTGGAGAATGAGAGACTTGTCGTGACTTATGGGCTGAAGGCACGACTTATGGGCTGAAGGCACGACTTATGGGCTGCTAATATTTTGGGCTTGGGGTGGGTATAAGGCGGGCGGGTAGGCGGTTGGATGAGGGGCGGGGGAGGCGGGTATGACTGCAAATCCACCACCTACCCGCCTACCTGTGACATGTACATTTTCAATACTCATACTCGCCTACTACCCGCCAAAGTTAAACCCATACCCGCCCCAACTGGGGCGGGTGCGGAATCCGCAAAATTATACCCACCTGCCATCCCTACAGACATTGTTGACCGAAAAAAGAAAAGAAAAATATAAATAAATAAAAAAACAATTTGTGGTGGTCGGCCGGTGATGGGAGGGGTGGCCGACAGTGGGGAAGAAAATTGTTTGGGTTAAGATATTTTTCCTAATCTTCTGATACCCTATAAGAATATTTTACTTAATATTCATCTTCCAATAATGTGATAATTATACCACTAATACAATCTACAATTATGCTAATGATGTGATTTGGTGAGGCTACAATCATGCCATCTAATCTCCCTAAGTTAATGCTAATCTACCTACCATATACAAATGATTATACAATTAATTACAATAATTATTAATTACAATATTAATTAATAATTATTCTATCACAAATATTTGAGGGGCTAAGCCTTCTTTCATGATGTTTATGCTCATACTTGATTTGTTTAGATAGTGAAATGTTAGTCTCCATATTTGTAACCCCTAAACCTAGGTAACATGTCGGTGTGTATATAAGTCAAACTCTCAATTAATGTAGTTTTAAGACAAAAAGAAGAATTAGCTACTAGATTTTTTACATGCAAGCTTTCAAATTTCGATTATTAAGCTTTCGATTACTAATGCAAGCTTTTAGGTTTCTTTCTGGGCGCTTTCGTAGAATCTGAAATTGAATATATATCCGGCAGTTTATATATTGTTGGTTATAATGATGCAGGAAACGAAAATAAGTAACTGTTAAGTATTACAACACAATGAAATTACAACAAACTGAATTTCAATGAACTGGAAACAATTTTGATATGCTGAGTCGAGTGATCACACTCTGTCTTTAAGACAAGATTGCCCCGTATGTATCATTTCTACGTTCTGCACAATTGTCTCCCAAGATAAAACAACAAATGAACAAATGAGCAAAGGAAACTCAAGTGTTACCTTGAAGAATTTTGAGTAATGAAATGATGCTGGAAGTAGTAGGAAGAAACTGATTTCATTTTTGTGTTCTGCGTGTCTCAACAGTTGTGCAAATGCCTCATTATATAGTTGAAGGAGAGGACTTACCAACTGCCCACATAATTGTTGTTACTGGCCAAGTAATGACAATTATGGAGGTAGTAATTCACCAAAATAAATGGTGAATTGATGTGCAACATATTAGCCTTTAGGGAGAGTTATTCAGCCAAAATAAATGACTGAATTGAGTCCAAAAAGATAATATCAGCCTATGACCCGTGACCGGACCTAACGGGCGGGTGGTGCGCGTGTGGGCTTATCCTCGAACCGAAGCACATCTAGGTCCTCCCTCCTTTAAACACATGGGATACCCTTGGGGTCCCAAACCCCAAGCCAACTTTGAGACTTATAAACTAAACAAATCTTTCTTCCCCCACCGATGAGGGAGGATTGGTCTTTACCACCTTTTCCCATGCTTCAAACACCTCACTTCGTAGACCAATATCTCTTTCATTTCTTAACGAAATTTGACGATCCTTGGCCCTACGGTCATCTACTTACTTAGTAGATTATGCACGTGTGAAGAACCGGATTCTCCAACATGCGGAACACTAGTGTTTAAGTCATTAAAGATGGTTGTACGCAACTCCCGCCAAAGGCAAATTTCCAACATATATATCCAGGGTCGGCTTGCCTTCAAGGCCACTTAGGCAGAGCTCCACAATTATGGGGACCCCACATTATTTTATATGTTCTTTTTTTCTTAATAAAATATCTAGTACTTTTTCCATCCCAATTTATGTAATGCAGTTTGAATGGACACAGAGTTTAAGAAATAAAGAATGACTTTTGAATCTTGTGGTCTAAAATAAGTCAAATATATTTGTGTGGTTATAAATCATCTTGTTAAGTGTAAAAGATAAAGTTTAAAGTTAAATTATTGTCAAATAAGAAAATGTGTCATTTTTTCTGGAATTGACTAAAAAGGAAAGTGAATCGTATAAACTGAGAGAGATGAAGTATTTTTTTAAAAAAAACACGTACCATCTTGTTATCATAAAAAAGGAAATAAGTAAAAATAAGCATAAAAAAGGGAATAGAGACCGTTTGGAATTGGGTTGGGAGTGAATAAAGAGTTGGTGAGAGAAAGATGAAAAATACTATTTATAAAATATTTTAGGGACATGTGATTTCATGTCAAAAAATGTATTGTACTTTATATTTAACTTTTTAGCATTTTTAAACACTTTTTAACTTTTCCTCAATTGTCAATACTCATCACTTATTAAACACAAAAGTTTTATTTAATTTTTTTATTCTTCAATCTCCAACTAAACTCCTCAAACTTCATTCTCCATATGCATAAAATCAATTGATCACACACTATTTTGAGGGGAAAAAAGAACCTAAGATATACTTTGGATCTCTTTTTCAAGTTTTGAAGCATTGTGGATTTTAGAAGAGTGAAGATTGAAATTGATAAAATCTTACCTAAGATCAATAATGTTTCAAGAAAGATTGAATGAATTAGCTATAGTGTCAATTGAAAAAAAATTATTAGAAGATATTGATTATAAAAAAATTATTAGTAATTTTGCATCTCAAAAAGCTAAAAAAATAATTTTAGATAAATAAATAAATATAATTTTTTTTAAAGTTAAGGCCCCTCATTAGAGTTTGGTTGAGCCGCCACAGTATATATCAATAATAAGAAATTAGTATCTAGAGGGGTCAGCTTGCTGGCAGGGAGTCAACTTTGCGGCCTTAGGGTCGCAAGTTCGATTCTCCCCTCCGGATATCGTCCTCCGGGGCACATACATGTGGTAAAGCCCTGGGCGCTAAAATCGCGCGGACATGTTGCAGTGTGGGTTCGGTCTCCGCCAAGCCTTGTGGATGGGGCATGTGAGGGGGTCAACCTTGTAGCATTGATCCGTTGGACGCAAACAGACACTGACCATGTGTGCACATCCCGCGATTTAACTGGTGGTGGGGTGCTGAAGGACCGGTCCCATCATCTCCAGGACGTCTGGGTAATACCAGTGAAGTAGTCATGCGCAAGCCTGGAAACCTGGATTATCAAAATAATAATAATAATAATAATAAGAAATTAGTTTTTTTTAGAGTCAAAACGGATTTTCTTACAACCTTCCCTTCTAACATTTTCAAATGATTTTTATTTGTAAAAATTATTTTTATAGGTAATTTCTAGATTGATTCAAATAAAAAATAACTACCATCTTAATCCAAATACATATGATTATTATTTTAGTAATCTTTTATGGACGTTAATTATTTTATGTTTCTTTAGTCCCGTCTTAAGATTTAACAATGTTTCTATTTTCCTTTCACATGACACAAAATTCCAACTTATTTAAGCAAGTCTTAATCATTCTTAAAAATAGGTTGCAAGAAAATTCTAAAAAAATGAAACAAAATAGATTTTTGTTTTTCCAAAAATGGCGATATAGCAACAACAGTACTAGAAAACAAAAGGGGAAGTGGGGGGGGGGGGGGGGGGGGGGACATAAAGTAGAATCAAGTCAACTCAAAAAAATCATTTCTGTTTCACTCCGAAATGACACAAATCATCTCATAATAAATCTCAGATTCTCAAAAAAAAAAAAAAATTATTTCGATAGAGAAAATGAATGTGTGTAGTACTACTGTCTTGCACTTTGTCATTTCCAGGACAGTTCTTGGACTAAGTAAAGAGTGTTGTAAAAAAGCATACCCTTTTAGTTTCCCCATTTATCTTTAGGGTTTACTTTCTCCCCCTCTCTTTCTTTTTCCTCCACTTCACTAATTCCCAACATTCAAATATTTGATCATATTTACTGGATCTTCACTTGCAATTTATCTGTGAGTTATTCTCTATTAGTCTTTTTTTTATGTTGTATGAATAGTTGTTGATTTTCTTGATTGTGGTTGGTAAATTTTTGTTGGGGTTGTGGTTGGTAAATTTTGTTGGGGTTGTGGTTTCTTGATTGTGGTTGGTAATTCTTTGTTGGGGTTGGGGTTTCTTGATCAACTTGAAGACAAAAGAACAAAGCAAGTTTGGTGAAGAAAAAAGTGATTGAAATTCTGTTTTATAAGTACCCAGATTGAGTTTTTTGAAGTTTGTTTCTGTATATTGCATATATAAGGGGAAAGATACAATCTTTATGTTTGAGTTGTTTGATATTTAAGATTCATTTGTGGGTTCGTTAGTAGATTAGTGTTGGTTTTGATGAATTTTAGGATGACCCAGATGGAGAAAGGTATTGAAAATTTGATGTCTGCAAGAAAATGTTTGAGGGAAAATTTTGAAAAGTCAAAAGATTTAGGGGTATCTATTGAAAAAGCTGGACCTAGATTTGATGAGATTATTCAAAGATTGCCATCTTTGGAGGCAGCAATAAGGCCAATTAGGGCTCAGAAAGATGCTCTTGGTGCTGTTGGGGGCCATATTAACCGTGCTGTGGTCCCTGCCACGGCGGTGTTAAAAGTGTTTGATGCAATTCATGGACTCGAAAAGTCGTTGTCCGATCCTCAATCGGACCTCCCGGGGTACCTTGGTGTGCTCAAGAGGCTGGAAGAGGCATTAAGATTTTTAGGGGAGAATTGTGAGATGGCAATTCAGTGGTTAGCAGATATTATGGAGTACCTCGAAGACCATGCCGTTGCTGATGGAAGGTTTACTTCAAGTATGAAAGAGGCGTTGACTTCTTTAAGGGAATTGCATAGTGGGGAGGAAAAGGGTCGGCTTGATGGTGGGCTTCTTGAGGTTGCATTGGACCGATTGGAAAGTGAATTTCGACGGCTCTTGGTCGAAAATACTATTCCGTTGCCAATGTCCACTCCAGCCTTGCCCGGTGAACAACCCTGCATTGCCCCGTCCCCTTTGCCAGTGACCGTTATCCAAAAGCTACAAGCTATAATCGGAAGACTAATTGCTAATAACAGGCTTGATAAGTGCATATCTATTTATGTTGAGGTTAGGAGTTCTAATGTCCGGGAAAGTTTGCAAGCACTTAATTTGGATTATCTAGAGATCTCGGTCTCCGAGTTCAATGATGTGCAGAGCATAGAAGGTCATATTGCTCAGTGGGGTAAGCATCTAGAATTTGCTGTGAAGCATCTTTTTGAAGCTGAGTATAAACTTTGCAACGATGTTTTCGAGAGAATAGGGTTGGATGTGTGGATGAGTTTTGCGAAAATAGCTGCCCAAGCGGGAATTCTTGCATTCCTTCAATTTGGAAAAACTGTTACAGAGAGTAAGAAGGATCCTATCAAGCTGTTGAAGCTGTTGGACATATTTGCATCTTTAAACAAGTTGAGATTGGATTTCAACCGGCTCTTTGGTGGAGCTGCGTGTGTCGAAATACAAAATTTGACAAGGGATTTGATTAAGAGCGTGATTGAAGGGGCAAGCGAGATCTTTCGGGAACTTCTTGTTCAAGTTGAGTTGCAAAGGAAAATGCCGCCTCCTCCCGATGGCAGTGTTCCGAAACTTATCGTTTTCATCACCGACTATTGCAATAAGTTGCTTGGGGATGATTATAAGTCGATCCTCACACAAGTTCTGATTATTGAAAGAAGTTGGAAGCAGGAAAAGTTTCAAGAACGCCTCCTCATTAACGAGCTACTGAATATAATGAGAGCTGTTGACATGAATTTAGAGACATGGTCGAAGGCCTATCAAGATGTTATTTTGTCGTATGTGTTCTTGATGAATAACCATTGGCATCTATATAAACATCTGAAAGGAACAAAACTTGGAGGTCTGTTGGGAGATTCTCGGTTAAGAGAACACGAACAGTACAAGGAGTACTATTCCGCCTTTTTCTTGAAAGAGAGTTGGGGAAAGCTTCCTGCTTTATTAAGCAGGGAAGGTCTTATTCTGTTTTCTGGTGGGCGTGCCACAGCTCGTGATCTTGTGAAGAAAAGATTGAAAGCTTTTAATGAAGTATTTGATGAAATGTATAAGAAGCAGTCTAATTGGGTAATGATTGACAAAGACTTACGGGATAAGACATGCCAGCTAATCATTCAGGCGATCGTGCCTGTTTACCGGAGTTACATGCAGAATTACGGGCCATTGGTTGAACAAGAAGGAAACGGTAAATATGTGAAATATACAGCTCAATCTTTGGAAAAAATGCTGAACGCTTTATTTCATCCAAAACCTGTGAAACATGGTAGTTTCAAAGTCCGACATCCTAGTGGAAAATTCAGCAATGTTATTACAGATCAGAATCAGACTTCTCCTACTGTTAAATAATTGTTAGATGGCCATCAATCACTGTGTATAGTAAGTTTATGAAGGATTCATTCACTACCATTTAGCCAGGTCAGATTTATTACAAGCATAAAGAAGCTTTTGGTTGTCCAATTCACGAGCACATCTTCACAGCGTAAAAGTGGGGCCCCTAAGTTATCTATATGGAGGACCTTCCGGTTAAACCTGTTCAATATGTCTCCGCATACTTAGTGATAAATTCAGTGACGAAGTAAGAAGCAGTATTCTGTCCCCTGATTTGTTTGCAGCTGTCTTGTACAATATAGGTAATTTTCATTTCTAGAGGTTTACCATTTCTTATATGTATCTTTACATAATATGCAACATGTTATTTATTCCTGTTAGATGGAAATGTCAGTTGAAGTAGAGCTCTGAGCCTTGTCGGAACGATGTTTATCAATAAAGATAATATGATGTCTTCTTCACTAGCAATTAGTATTTGATTATGAAATATCCTCTGCTGGCTGGATTATCTCCCATTTGATAATTGGTTATGATTTATGAATGCTAAGTTTACTTAAGTTTCTTATTGGACTTTAGCTCCTTAACTGAGGCAATTTATACAAGATTTGTCTTGTAATGTTGATTTTCTTATGTTTCGTGTTAGATTATATCCTACTAGCATCTTGCTTTTTTGAGGATTCTTTTTCACTTTCTATGCATTGTTTTCCATTCTTTCTATTGAATACCATTTGTCACAATGGAAAGGAGAATAAAACCATTGGAAATCAGTACTAAAAACAAGAATGATGAGAATATTCAAAATTCCATTTCAATCATGGTTTGGGTTTTCTTCCCTGTCTAATCATGGTTACTGAATGCTTTTCCCCTAGCAATGACAACCTTAAAACAATTACTGTATGAAATGATGTTTTTGTAGACTTGTTCCTTTTAGAAGCACCAATGACTTGTAGGTAGATATTTATGATTTTGGGATGTATTCGCACATACACGTCTCAGTAAAAAAAAAATAGCGCCCACTGACTACTTTTGGTCTTGTCTTTGAAAAGTAGTCAGTGTCTTGGAGTTTCAAATTCCACAAGTAAAAATCTCAATGACATTATCTTGTAGTTTCACTTGTAGAATTTGGAAGTCCAGAATAGTGGCTATTTTCAATTATATGGGCTGAAATGTGGCTATTTGTGAATTTTACCCGCGTTTGTCGGGCAAGACCTATCTTGCTATGGTTATGCATTTATGCCCGGGGATCCTTATGAGCTCTTTACTTTTTGTTTATTGTATGATGGTACGGGGAAGCTTGGTACCTTTGTGTCTGATGGTACGGAGTCGTTTGGTACGCTATTGTGCGTTTTATGCCTAGTAGGATACAATAGGGTAGCGGATTAGCTCGTTGGATGCCGATCATGGCCCTCCCATTTTGGGTGGACATGTACTGATACAATTTGCTCCAGAACTTGTAACAATAGAGAAACTTTCGTCTAGTCGTTATTGGAAAGCCAACACTTATATATACAGTAAGTCAATATTGGGTTAGTCGAGGCTCTATCTTTAGTAAAGTGGGAAGACAACATTGAATCAGACGGGCACAAAAGTCGTATTCAATTTCTAGTCAGTTAACAGAGAATTCAACAAAGAAAATTGCTTCTACGGTCAAATCTCTCTATAATGATAATTTTTGTCCGAAAATTTCATGTCCGCTATAGTGAGGTGTTGTTATATATGTATTCTACATTTGATGTTTAGATTTCATTTAGCTGTTATAAACAAAAGTATGCAAAAAATTATTTTATGTACTTATTATGCTATAAACGAATATAATATACTTGTTAATTTTAAAATCTCAATTGATTTTCATATCTCATTAATTAAAAATTAAAAATACTAATAAATTACAAATAAATTCATGACTAGTTGTACCATATCGATAATGAATTAAAATTTAAGGAACATATGCATTTAAAGTTAATTGAGAACTTAAATACAATTTCAAGTTTGACGTAAAAATTCTACAATTGAAGGTTGTTTCGTAAATTTCAGTCTCTTAGCGATAATATAACGTTTGATTTGACGAAGAAGTTTGTCCAAACTTTCAGTAAAAGAGAATTCAATAGCTTTTCCTTGAAGGTTGTCTAAGAGCTTAACAATTAACTATTCTATCTAACCCCAAGTAGCAATAGGTTGAGGTTCTTCATCAACACTTTCGTTGTCACCTTTTGTATCTGATGTCTCTTGTTCTTCTACTCCAATCACTTGTATAATAATCTCTTCATCAGTGCAAGTTTAAAGGATTGAAAGAGTTGCGTCAAACTCCGTATAAGTGGTAGCATGCATTGCTTGATTGGTGTTATGAGATGGGATTTGAGCTATAAGTGATGACACACTATGAGAAATATGTTTTTTCTTTTAGATATTCATACTTGAAATTTACAATGTGTATGACATTAATGATGATTATCATAAATATTTTTATATTCTTTTTTTATACATAATATATAATATATTTACAAATATTATTACACAATATTTGAGCATGACTGTTATAGAGAGGTAATTTTATAAAGAAGTGTACCACTATAATGAATGTCATTGCTGTTATAGGTAGAATGTTTTTATAGAGAAGTAAAATATAACATGAAAATTCGGTTCCGAAGAAAATCAAGTCGTTATAGTGAAATGTTGTTATAGTGAATGACAATTATAGAAAGGTTTAAGTGTATTTCCTAATTAAAAAAATTGCTTCTATTATGAATTTTCAATAGAATAATTTCTTGTGAGCCGCGAAATAGATAATCTAAATCAAAGTCGTATGTACGAACCACTCAAAGGGGAATCACAAGCTAATAAGCTACCCAACAAACAAATTGGATCGGGTTAAGTGCTTGAAACTTGAAAGCTATTGAAGAAAAGTTAATTTAATGCTTGTCAAAGGCCAATAGAAGGAATACTTCTGCTCTCTTTGAACTTGTATCTCATGGCATTATATTACCTTAATTTTTATCCTATTAGATTTAATCATATCAAACATGTCTTACAAGGATTTCAATATAAGCTAGCATATATCAAATTATCTCCCTACCTACCTCTCAAGTAGCGGTATGGTTTGCATACACTCTACTCTCTCCAGACCCCACATTGTGAAATTTTACTGTATATATTGTTGTTGTTATTGTATATATCAAACTATTAGGTATATATAGACTCAATAGTATTGAGTCAATACATACATACACAATTATTTACATTGTGATACATCAAAAAAGGTTTTCACTCTAGTTTCTCTTCTTTATAATATTAAAATAACGTCCCCACGCCATAATGTAATTAATTTAATCCCAGATACTGATATCTCTCTACGTATTTGCTCGGTAACGATTGTATCACCCTCACCCCCCCCTCACCGGAGTTCTCACAGAGCCGGCGACCAGGTAACAATCCTCTTTATCTCCTCTCTTCTCCTCCCTGCAGCGCTGCTTCAACCCTAAGCAGTGAACAGTAACTGCTCTGCCCAACCAAAAGGCGAACAGACACTGCCGGCCTCTAGCACCGACGACATTGGGTCTCTCTTTCCCATCTCTTCTTCTTTCTATTTCCATCCTCTCTTTCTCCTCTCTCCACCTCCCCTCCCCTCTTATCTGTTTCATTTTCTTTGAACTATCAGGGTCATCCCGTCAGCCACCCAACAGCGGTTACGACATCGGCATCGGGTAGATTCAGACGACCAAATTTCGGCGACCACATTCAACGTCAGATTTTGTCGGAACCCGTGCACCAGTGACGCAAAATCGTTATCCTTTGTACAGATCTATGCAGTAACCGTGAACAATTACCGTGAACAATAACCGAGAAGAGTAATTTTCGCCGGCAAACAAGTTTGATTCAAGTGTAGTTGGTACCTCTGGTTGCCTATATCAATTCTTTGTCCTTAACATTGTTGTTAAATTTTTCCACTTTTGTCTTTACTTATAACATTCTTGGCGTAGTGGTTTTACTTGCCTCTATATTCTTGTTAATTTGTGTTTGCACTTTAATCCCTCCCTTTGTTTACTGTATTATACTATTCAGATCCTTCTTTAGTTTTATTTAGTTTTATTAGCATTGTTTCCTTTACCTTTTGGTAGTTCTTGCTGATTTGTGCTTTAGTATTAGTTCCCATGTGTGTTAACGTTAGCCTTTGACTAGTATTGTTTGCTTTAGTGGCTTTGGTGAATGATGGTAGACTAGGGTCATGTTCTCAGTCGGGGACGGAGGCGGGTTAGGGGGTAAGTGGGGTAAGGGTAATGCTAGGCTGAGAATAGGGTCTTGAAATATTGGAACTCTAACGGGAAGGCCATAAAGCTAGTTAAGATTCTTAAGAAGAGGAAGATTAATATAGCATGTGTCCAGGAGACCAAATAAGTAAGACCTAAGGCTAAAGATGTAGACGGGTATAATCTATATTTCTCGGGTAGGTCAAAGTATAGGAATGTGGTAGGCATTTTGGTAGACAACGAACTAAGGGATCAGGTGGTAGAGGTTAGGAGGGTAAACGACATGATGATGACGATTACGTTTGTAGTTGGAGGGTGCACTATGAACATTATTAGTGCGTATGAGCCGCAGACGGGCTTGAAAGATGAGGAGAAAAGGCATATTTGGGATGATTTGGACGAAGTGGTAGGAGGGATACCAACCACTGAGAAGTTATTTGCAGGAGGAGATTTCAATGGACATATCGGGATACTTCCGGGGGGTTATAACGACGTGCATGGAGGTTTTGGCCTCGCGGACAGGAACGGGGGAGGCGTCTCACTTTTGGAGTTTGCTAGAGCTTTTGGGATGGTGATAGCCAATTCAAAGTTCCTGAAGAAGGAGGAGCATTTGGTGACTTTCCGTAGTTCGGTGGCTAAGACTCAGATAGACTTTTTGCTTCTTAGGAAGGTTGACAAAGGTCTTTGTAAAGACTGCAATGTTATTCCGAAGGAGGATCTTACAACCCGACATAAGCTTTTGGTGATGGATTTGGAGATCGAGATGGAGAAGAAGAAGAGGGATGTGGATGACACGTTAAGAATCAAATGGGGGAGTTTGACCATGGCTAGTGCAAAGGAGATGAGGGAGAGGTTGATGGCCAAGGAGGCTCGGGGGAGTAGTGGGAATGCGACCGGAATGTGGGACAAGATGGCCAGTTGCATTCGGGAGGTTGCTAAAGAAGTGTTAGGGGTCTCGCGGGGTAGCCGTGGTGGGCATCGAGGGGACTGGTGGTGGAATGGTAAAGTTCAAGAGAAGGTGGAAGCGAAAAAACGGTGTATGCGAAATTGGTAGAATGCAAAGATGAGGTAGAGAAGTGGACGAATAGGAAATTATATAAGATGGCACGGAAAGAGGCAAAACTAGCGGTTACGGCGGCAAAAACGACGGGTTTTGAACGTCTATATATGGAATTAGAGGAAAAAAGCGAGGATAAGAAGTTGAACAGACTAGCCAAGGCGGGGGAGAGGAGGGCCCAAGATTTGGATAACGTGAGGAGAATCAAGGATGAGGACGTCAAAGTGTTGGTGGAGGACGCGCATACTAGGCAGAGGTGGCAATCTTACTTCCATAAAATCTTGTACTAAAAAGAAGATAGAGACATTGTGCCGGGAGATCTGGAGCACTATGGTAGGTACCAGGATTTTGGGTATTATAAAAACATTAAGGTTGGGGAAGTTCAGGGTGTTGTGCGCAGGATGCGGAGGGGACGAGCGACCGAGCCTGATGAGCATTTTGCGCAGGCATGACAGGTTTGGAGTGGCTGACGGAGTTGTTTAACGTCATTTTTAAGATGGCGAGGATGCCCGAAGAATGGAAGTGGAGTACAATGATTCCTTTGTACAAGAACAAAGGTGATATCCAGAGTTGCAACAACTATAAGGGTATCAAGCTGCTAAGTCACACTATGAAAGTTTGGGAAAGAGTCAAGGAGATGAGGGTGAGAAGATGAGTTTCTATCTTTGAGAACCAGTTTGGATTCATGCCGGGGCGGTCGACTACAGAAGCCATCCATCTTATTAGGAGGTTGGTGGAGCAGTATAGGGAGAAGAAGAGAGACTTACATATGGTTTTCATCGACCTCGAGAAGACATACAACAAAGTCCCTAGGGAGGTTCTATGGAGATGTTTTGAGGTTAGAGGTGTACCTGTGGCATACACTAGGGCAATCAAGGATATGTAGGATGGAGCCAAGACTAGGGTACGGACAGTAGGAGGAGACTCGGAGCACTTTCCAGTGATGATAGGGTTGCACCAGGGATCAACGTTTAGCCCATTTCTATTTATCTTGGTGATGGATGGACTGACGCGACAAATCCAATGGGAGGTGCCATGGTGTATGTTATTCGCAGACGACATAGTCCTGATTGATGAGACCCGCAACGGAGTGAACGTCGGTCAAGACTTTGCACACCTAAAAAATAAAAGTTGCGGAGATGAGGATGTTAAGATGGATGTATGGGCATACAATGAGGGATAGAATTAGAAATGATGATATCAGGGACATAGTGGGAGTGGCCTCGGTAGAGGATAAGATGCGAGAAGCTAGGTTGAGATGGTTCGGACACGTGCAGAGGAGAGACATAAATGCCCCGGTGCGGAGGTGTGAAAAGTTGGCTATGGACGGATACATAAAGGGTAGAGGTATGCGGATGAAGTATTAGGGAAAGGTGATTAGATGGGATATGGCGCAGGTGCAACTCACTGAGGACATAACCTTAGATAGGAGGTTATGGATGACACGTATTAGGGTAGAAAGATAGTAGGTAGTCCAGTGTAGTCCTACCTACGCTTACAAACTAGTAGTTATAGTATTATTATTGTAGGCTAACTTAGCCTATCATATTGCCTTATAGTCCCTTGTCGTTTGATTTATGCTGCTATGTGTATTTTGTTTGTCTTATTTACTTGCATTAGCTATTGCCTCTTTTTGCTCCTTTCGTTTTCAGAATGCGTTGTCATGACTTACGCACTTTGTGTGTCTTACTTTGCTTGGGCTTGTGCTTTGTCTTGAGTCGAGGTCTCTCGAAAACAACCGCTCTACCTACCAAGGTAGAGGTAAGGTCTGTGTACACTCTACCCTCCCCGGACCCCACATTGTGGGATTTCACTGTGTATGTTATTGTTGTTGTTGTCGTCCTTCACTCCCTTATATTAACAAATATATTAAGGTTAAATTTGTAAAGAACCACATTATATAGCAAGGGTGTGATCTATTGATCAATTAAGTGGATTGTGAATCACTAAGTATTAAATTTAAATCTAAACAGAGGCAAAAACACGTGATTTCTGCTATCTATCAAAGTCTTATGTGTTGTCTCAAGTTTAATCTCAACGGATGCAAAAACACGTGATTTCTTCTTATCTGTCAAAGTCTTCCGACTTTTCTCAAGTTTAAATCTCAACAGAGGCAAAATCACGTGATTTCTTTCTATCTGTCAAAGACTTTGTAGACATAGGTAATTGATACCTCGTGAAACTCGTGAAATTTAGTTAAAGTACGCACAAAGCTAGTTGCCCCAAGTACCACATTTATTTTTAAAAACTACTTCCCTATTTTGCTCCAAACAAATTCTTCCTAAAATGCAGCAACCTATATATAAATTGGGAAAGAAAATTGATTAAAGAGTTTATGCACATCCATCAAATGTTCAGCAGCTTCTAATATACATAAACAAAGCATTTTGTACTTTTCATTAATTAATTAATTAATTAATTTTTTATTCATTCTAAAACAAAGACAAAACTTTAGGAAGAAGACAAGATCATAGATGGCAAATCTCGATACATGTTGAGTCAAAATTTGGTAGCAAACTAAGGACCCGTCAGGACATGCACACCTTTTTTATTCTTCTCACCTTTCTTTTTTCTAAAATATTACTCCTTCGTCTCAATATGTTTACATCATTTGATTTGACATAAAATTTTAAAAAAAAAAAAACAGAAAACTTTTAAAATATATGATTTAAAATAAATCTTATATAAATAAGTGACTGCAAATCATTTCATAAAATTAAATTGTTTCTAAATATAAAAAAGTGACATTCTTTTTGTGACAGATCAAAAAGAAAATAGTGTCACATAAATTAAGACATATGGAGTATTGGGTTATATATTACTCCCTCCGGTTTAAATAAGTATCCACGTATAAAATCAAGAGGGAATCAATTTTATATTTTTAGATTTGTCCCAATTTATATGATGTAGTTTGACTGGACACGAAATTTAGGAAATAAATGAAGACTTTTGAATCTTGTGATCTGAAACAAACCAAATATATTTGTGTGGTTATAGATCATCTCCTTAAGCGTAAAATGTAAAGTTTAAAATTAAATTATTGTCAAATAAGAAAAAATTATGTCATTCTTTTTTTGACTGACTAAAAATAAAAATGTATCATATAAATTGAAATAGAGAGAGTATTAAATAATAATATTTAATTAAAATATATTTTTTTAGAAATTAATATTTTTTAAAGGATGTGAAAAAATTAAGTAGACACTTATATTGAATCCGAGGGAGTACTATACTCCCTTCCTTGCCCTTTTACTTATATCTTATATTAAAATATAATTTTCTTTTTACTCGTTCATTAACAAAATAAGAGAAATTTATTATTATCTTCAATTATTTTTATCATTAAATAATTACATAAAATATTATTAGTGAAATTTTAATTTTTAAAATATAATTAATAAGAATAATTTAATAAAAAAACTTCTACTAATAAATATCTTTTAAGAGAGTGTCAAATCAATAAAGAACAAGTAAAAAAGATGGAGAGTAGACAATTTTTCATTTCAACTTGAAATTAAACTTAGAAAAATTAATTCATATCACTGTTTCAAATAAAATTTAATTCCGTCACAATTTCAAATTTTTTCAGAGTTATATTCAATATATTTTTAATTTTTAAATATTAGCATTTTCAACTTCACTTTAGTTTAAACACTATTTTTTTGAATATCATCAAATTCATGTTACGCGCTAAATGGTAAACCTTTCACGCTAGTCTTTCAAACGGAAATAAAACAAAGGAGTCAACTTTGCAACATTCTAAACTTTTTCTTTTCTCTTTCAGCCCCTAAAATCTTTCCAAATTTACATAACAACCCAATCCCCCAACTACAACTCTCTACTCTTTTAACCCCTACGTTTCTCAAATGTCATTTTCATCCCTTCACTATATCCAAACTACAAAAAATACCCTAAACCCCTCACCCCCTAGCTTTCATTTCACTCCTTCCTCTCTTCCGTTGACCCAAAAGCAACCATTTTAGAATTGTTCTCCTGCATCGCGACTTGCGTATGACGATGTTCCCCTTCATAAGTCACAATCAGCATAGCAGGATCATCCATTGCCCTTTCCACATGTTTCCTCGCTGGACATCCTCGTACGCTGCTACACTTATAATATCCCCTGAGAATTTAAAAAAATCATAAATAACTATGATTCAGAACGTAATTAAGAAACGTTACCGTTCACATATTTACAAAACGTAGCTATAATTATTGTTGTATCTAGCAAGTATCAGGCGTATCAGTGAAAGAGTTATATCATACGCAGTGGCGGAGCCACCTTGTGCTAAGGCATGTCTCCCGGAAAATTACACTGCTTAACTAGCTCAAAATTTAGGTTTATGTATATATAATGTGTATATTGATTCCCCTTATTTTTTACGTGTATATCTTTTATATTTTGACACCCCTTCGTAAATTTTTTGACTTCGCCACTGATCATACATATATCAATTCAGTTGTATCAACACAGGTACTATCAGCACATACTGACGCAAATGAGATATATCAACGCTGATAGCTACATTTAATAATTTTTTTAAGCTAGCTATATTTCGTAATTAAAATCTAAATATTTGTCACGCTAATTTATCAATTTTTTACATCAGATCTGATCCGTTCATTTCTACTATACGAAAAATACACAGCTGTGATTGATGGTGCATGGTAGTTACCTTGGGTATGCAGAACCCTTGATTGGCTTCTGCCCGTACTTTCTCCATGAAAACTCATCTCCCGGTATATCGGCGATTCTTGAACTTATCGCCATGATTCTTATCACCTTCTTTACACGAGATTTCCTGTTTTACACAAAAAAAAATGATTAATTAAAAATGTCTATTCCTACGAAAAAATAATAATAACTAACATAAATTAATAGACATATAAAAAGGAATATACCGTAGCCACATATACGAAAAAAACAGATAATAACTAACATAAATTAATAGACATATAAAAAAAAAAAAAAAGTAAAATCAAAGAGTAGCAAGCAACAAAAATAATACTCCGTATTACTACTAGTAGTAGTATCAAAAAGTAAAAAGATGCCCACAAATTTTATGTCCACAATTTTATAAGTTTAAAAAGGCAATTCATAACATTAGTGTTAGTCATGTGAGATGTATAATAAAAATTATCGAATAAGACGAACCTCTTTTTGCAGTGACAATTGCCGGAGCCGGAAGTTCTGCCTGAGATATCTTCAGAGTGTTCGTGCTCACGACATCTTTTTCCGGCGATCGGCGGTTTCCCTGTAGAAACAACCGGTACCGGAAGCAATTGCTTACCATTTGATACACTTCCTTCACCAGTAATCGACGACATAAACGACGACGAATTCGTCGAAGTCGCCATCGTAACAGCTTCAAAAAGCTTCGGTTTAGCAGCAGCACCAATTCCAACAGCATTACAATTCCCTACCGGACAGTCAATGCTTGGCTTCGTAAAGTCAAGCGTTAACGCCGTCGACGGCGGCGCTGCAACTGACAGCGCCGCCTTCATTGGTGTTTCCTTAGCCGAAGCTAAGTTCAACGACAACGAAGTAAACGAATCAGGAGCCTGAACCGGACCACGTCTGAACCGGGCATGACCGGTCCGGTCCAACATAGAAATAACCTTTCTAAACTTGGAAACCGTAAAATCAGTTATCTCACGGCAATCCAGCTGAACCGGGTTTTGTTGTGGATTAGAAACCAACCGGATTAAATGTTCCATAGATTTTAAACCGGCTGAAGTAGCTTCTTGTATAGCTAATTGCTCATTCATTTTCGAATATCCTATCAATTCTAATGCCATGTTTGGAATTCTTTTTTTTTTTTTAATTTTACGAATAATAATAAGAAGAAGAGTGGGAAATATAAAGAGCGAAAAATGATGACCGGGAACCCGGTAACCCGGTAACCAGGTAAAGTCAAATATTCTTTTGATCTAACGGCTGAGATTTGTTTGATAATTTCTATGTGATGAACAAAAAGACAAACTAAAAGCCTTCTCTTTCTTTGCTTGTTGCAGAAGTGGTGGACCCACTTATAAGAAATCATTACTCTGAATTTTCTTTTTTGATCAATAAGAGTACAACTCTTGAACCAGAGAGTACAAAGTAATATGCATGAGAAGCGGAGCTAAAATATGACTTACGAGTTCAGCAGAACCTTATTTTTGCTTTACAATTTTTATTAAATATATAAAAAATATTTAATTTAAGATCCAATAATTGAAAAAAATTTAAATTTAATATTCATAAATTTTAAATTCTAATTTCACATTGCACATATCTTAAGTTGGTTGTTTTTCTATTTTGTTGGGTAGGGCCAAGGAGAGTTGGGTTTAGGGGGGGGGGGAGGTTGAGAAGATCTGTAGCTGGTACAAAACAGACAAATATTGAGGATTGAGTTGTAATAATGCATGGGTTATCTAACTTATTGTACATAATAAATGTATAGTGCAAATAGTGGTAATACCCAACAAAATTATATAAAATATAATGCAGATTATATAATCACCACTTCTCCAATCTTTAACTATTCATTTCCATGTGAAAGATATTTTTTATAATTATATGGGGTGTTAATGGTTTAGTTTGATTAATTATTTTATAAAAATTATATTATATTAATTATGTTATATCGTATATACTCAAAAGCATTTTGTCAGACATTGCGCTCGTTTGACAGTCTCGTTCACCTATAATACTTCCGTAGATCTTCTAAAATAAAAGGTGTTATTTTAACCTTAACTATAGCTACGTTACGTAAGCTTGCCGATACCTACAGTAAGATTTTCAAAACCGTTCAATTATATTGTTTTTTCTTTAATATTGGTATGATCAATTAATTTTTGATGATTTATTTTTAAAATGTAATGTAAGGTTCACATTATTTTAGTGTCTCTCATTTGTTAATATGTAAGATAATAACAACTTTTAATATAACATATAGAGTATATACTAAGAGTATGCGGGCAAGCAATCAACATACGCTCTCCATCACTGTTTCGCGTCCCCTAACAGTTGAAGGGCCACGAACTAACTCCATGTGACTCAACAATACCCAGAGTATGTAACCTCTCATGGCTGCTCCCGATAAACTCATACGCATCCTCCTCATGCTGACCATAGAATACCGGAGGCTTCATGTTCGAAAAGTGCTCCCAAATCTTCCGCTCATCGCGGAATATAGTTGTCCCTCCCATAGGCTTGGGACCAAACTCTGGAGCATGAACCTCATCAAATGGGGCGCTGACATCGCCATTGGCTGAACACTGGGAGTGTGAAACTCACACTCCCGCACAGGTCTGAGAACAACCCGGAGTAGTAGGATGTGCGTCAGTCTGAACAAAACCATAAAGAACACTCAATAACCTGATCAGTGTGTCCTGTAGAACCGGAGTAGCAATAAATACAGGCTGATCCTGGCTGGACCCATCTCCTCCTATAGTATATCATCCTAAGGCTCAATAACCAGCTCAGAGGAAATAGATCTAGCACGAGTCTGGCCGGCTCTCTGTGCTCCGCCTCGAACTGGTGTTGCTGCTCTGGCTCTACCATGGCCTCGAGCACGACCTTTGCCATGATCGCGTACTAGCAGTGCCGGTGCCACCTCTCTCGCTGCGTCGGCACAAGTCCTCACCATCTGTGAGAAAATAGGAACAAAGGTTAGATATCAATTTGATTCAACTTAGCACGAAAGGAATGAAGAAAGTGAAAATTTTAAATGTCTCATAGCCTCTCGAAGATAAGTACGAATGTCTCTGCACCGATCCGCAAGACTCTACTAGACATTGCTCTTGTATTTAAGACCGTTCAACCTAGGGATCTGATACCAACTTTGTCACGACCCATTTTCAGGAGTCGTGGTGGCACCTACACAATTTCACCGGTAGGCGAACCACTCCCAATTACTAACATGAAATAACATAAGTAAAAGCAGAAAGATGACAAGATACTACATAATATATATATATATATATATATATAAATATATGTGCAGAAATAAAGGATAAGTCTAATGCATCAAATACAACCCCCCAAGCGATCTAATCTGATATATATATATATATATATGCAAAAATAAAGGATAAGTCTAATACATCAAATACAACCCCCCCCCCCCCCCAAGCGATCTAATATGTGATACAAGAGCACTAACAAATACGAAACAAGTATGAGAAATGGGCACGCAAGCCAAAACTAAATACATAGTCTAAATATATCTCCCAAGTATGAATAAAAGACAGTAAATAGAGGAAGAGTATCCAAGGGTATGCTGGAGGTAACATCCTCACCCTGAATACCGGGAATCAACAACTCGAACTCTCAACCGCGCGATACTGCGGAGGTGGAAGGTACTGAATCTACATCAAAAAAGAATACAACAAGTGTAGCATGAATACACAACGTATCTCGTAGTATCACAATATTTGTTAGTGCTCTTGTATCACATATTAGATCGCTTGGGGGTTGTATTTGATGTAGACATCATAGGCCGAAATCAACGAAAGATACATATCAGAGATAAATACCAAGTGACACCAAATAATTATATACTAGCAGTTCAAACCAAGAACATCACATAAGCACCAATATGTTCATAGAGTTCAATAATCAAGTATCAAGTAGCATGAATAATCCTTTTCAAGTTCACAATTCAACCCAGTTACTCAATATCACTCAACGGCAGTTTCCAATCACAATTATCCAAGATAAAGCATAAGTATGTATGATATGAATGCGATGCATATGCAAGGTACCTTTCTCAACCTGGTATACAATACGTCAAGGTTTTATTATGATTCGTACACCCATGGGAGACCCGCGAAGTCTATATACCCCTCCGATATATCATATCAGAGCCCAACTCTTGGCTGAATAATATCATGTTACAAGCGTTCAACTCCGTCCTTCGCGTATCAATATCATCTTAAGTGTCATAATCTCATATTACTCTTATCTTGTCGGTCTCTTGAACCACAAGATATCCTTACCACTCTCATATCAAGTCATAGAACCATAAACGTATGAATGTAATGGCAACATAAGACAAAACATCATGATATAATGAGATGCAATCAAGTATAAAGATGAAATACATATGTTTTCACGATTTCAACAACTCATAGGTAATTCCAAATCAAATTAGGATATCATATCGAAAACATGTGTGATGAGTAAACAAACGATAGCAAACATGGCGACAAGCCCAAATAATTAGTAGTCAGAACCAACACGAGGTCGGTTCCCCAAATCTACTTATCATCACAGTTCAACATCGGTACCAACTCAAACATTCATTATAATCGGCTGAGTGGGACCCCCAAACACGCCCAATACCTCTCAATATTTATAACTAATTACGTATTTCTATCAGAGTCTCGAAAAGTTAAATCGTAGCCTACCTCAAAGCCGAGCGGGAGCGCTACCAAATCAAGCCTCGATAGCAGCCTCATCATTCCTTCTTGCCTCATGATAATCGAAGTCTATTCACGCGTATTACATAGTTAAATATAACTTAACACAACAAAAACAAGATTTTAAATACCCATCCCAGGCCCACGTTATCAAGACTCGGACTTTAATACACAAAACCCAAGATTATATGTTAGGTAGTCATATCCTTAAGTTAATTAAAAATCTATCCACCTTTGATCCCTCAATTGAACAACAATCAAAAAGCCCCAATTTGAAATCCTAGAAATATCCCCCAATTTGAAAATATGCTTCTATAACCAAATTAAGACTTGTAATATGATAATCTAACATAATCCAATCGTAATTCATGTTAATAACACTATGTAATCGATAAACCCTCATTAAAATCAATCATATAACTCTCTCATTCTTTGCACAATACGAGGCTTCAAAACCGGGTGCGCAAACGCTCGCTCCATCGGGACAAGGTTCACATACTGATATTGTCCCGGATCAAGTACAGGGTCAAATTAACCCTATGACGGGGGGAATTGTAGGCCCTAAATATAATAAACATAGAGATAGGGAAGCAATAGCAAAATTAGTTGCTGTGGAGGGTTTGCCTTTTTCATTTTCTTCATCTCCCGGTTTTATTCATTACATTAGAGATATGTATAATCCTGGTGTTAACGATTTTCCTAGATCAACTATTAAGAGAGATGTATTTAAATTCGCACATGAATATCAACAGTAGTTACGTTATTCATTATATCATTTTAATGGCAAAGTGGCTATCACTTCTGATATAGGCCGTAGTACTAACGACCATGATTATTTAACGGTAACTTGTCATTAGATAGATTATAAATGGTCTATGCAAAAACGTATCTTAGCGTATAGATATATAGATGATAGGCACACTGGTACTTTTATTGCAGAAAATATTTATCAAGTGTGCGATTATTAATAATAGCGATAAAATTATGACTATTATATTAGATAACGTTTCTTCTAACAATTACGCTATTACAATTTTAAAAAATAGTTTAACTTCATCTTTTCCAGATCATTTTCATATAAAATGCGCGTGACATATATATAACTTAATTGAAAAGGATGATCTATAACTTTTTGAAGACATTCTTAGTAAAATACAATTTGCTATAAACTTTATTTTTAAAAATAATAGAATACAACGAAGAAAGAATATAAAAAAATTTGTCACAATTTCCAACTACCTTATAGAAAAATTTCAGAAGAAGTACCCACTAGGTGAAATTCTTTATACGAGCAACTACTTGTTGCTTATGAGTTATGACTATAGAAAACCTATAACTTTATTTTTTAACTCTCATAATCAAAATCCAGTTGATATGGTTGTAGATAGCGATTGGGTAAAAATTTCCGAACTTAATGTATTTTTGGAGAAATTTTTTCAAGCAACAAAAGAATTTTCCGGTATATATTATCCTACTATTTCAACTATGTTATTTTATATAGCTCTAGTATTTTTATTACTTAGTGAATATATGGAAAAACCAGCTTATATGACAACTATTAAAAAAATATTTATCAAAATAAAAAATATTTTATTCCTATTCCCACTATTTATATTATTGGTGCTGTATTAAATCCGACTATTAAAATAGACTGTACTAAATCACTTATTGAAACTATTTACGATTGTATAGAAGTACTACCACCTCCAAGTCCCAAAAATCCAAATAACTCACCACCTATTGAACAAACTAAAGAAGAAGTGTTGTCTAGCGTAGAAGACCAGTGCAAAAAAGTATATACGTTTTACCAACAAGAAAGTGCTAGTAACCTATCGGCTTCCATACCATCTTCTTCTTCTTCAACACAATCTCACAAAAGACATGTTGTTTCTGCGGCTAGTATTGAAAGCCTCAGAAATAGAATGTGCGGTCGTACCGCTATTAACCAAATTAACGAGTTTGATATTTTTGTTTTGCAGGGTTCTGTACCGTACCAAGAAGTTCTCAATGAAGAAGGACGTGAAAACTTGCTGAAATACTGGAGGGGGAATGAGAAGACCTTTCCGACACTTTCAATGATGACCCGAGATGTTTTGAACATTCAAGCATCATCAACTGCGTCTGAAAGCACTTTTTCTGCCGGTAGATATCAAATAGGAGACCACAGACACTCATTAGCCGGAGACAGCTTGGAGATTGTAGTATTATTCAGAGATTGGATACGAGCGGAGCGGAAAAGGTGCGGTCAATCGGAGATCAACGAAGAAGCAGACGAAAACTACAACGAAATCTTATCCGAAGGTGGTGGAAGCGGCGTGGATCAATTTGACCAACAAATACCAATTCCAACCGAAGAACCATAGGAAATTATCAAGAAACTAGAACAGGTTTTTTTTTCGAATGTAATTTTTTTAATTGCAATTTTACTATGTAATTTGCAACTTTTGAACAACACCACAAAGTTGCAATTTTGACAATTGTATTTGTATTACAAAAAAATCATATGTCTATTAAATAATATAAGAGACACAAAAACAACCTTTGAATGTTTTTATTACACTATATAATTATTGAGTTTTTTTTATGTATAAGTTATTTTTTAAATTAAGTGCCAAAAAAACAAAAAAAATGTACGGGATCCCGATCTCGAACCAATCCCGACCCGACCCGATTCCGACGGGATCGGGGCGGGACTACGGCAAATCTCGCCTATCCCGATCCCGCCCTTTTCCCCGTCCTGCCCCGACCCGATCCCTCCAAACCCGCCCTGCCCATTCCGAGCCCGGCCCACTAGCCACCCTTAGTTGAAACTAAGTAAAATAGAAACAAGTCAAATAAACGGGCTAGAGGTAGGGTCTTGATGACTTAAATATATTGCTTGTTTCACTTAACTTACTTGTGCTATCTTTAGCTTCTCATTGATTTAAACCATGTCCTATACTTGTATGAATCTATTTGAACATCTGTGAAGGTCTATGTGCTCTTATTTGGTCCAAAATATGTTCCTTTGTATGATCTAGAAGTCTCTGAGATAAGGTCTTTTGTCCAAACAATGCACATGTTGAGGGATTGCTTGCTTTGTGAAATCCTGATGACATTGTGAGCTTAAAATATGTGTATAAAATTGTCTTTTTTTATTTTTTATAAATTAGCAAAATGTAGATATAAATGTGTGATTAACTTCAGAATCAAAAAAGAAAAAAGAAAAGGAAGAACAACCTCTTTGCTTGACTGATCCCACGTATGTCATGCTCCTCTGTTGCCTGTATTGTGATTGTAACATGTTTTATGTATATATTTTCATGTTCTGTCACTAATTATTTTATTTTATTTTATTTTATTTACATGAAATGCATCGGGAGTAACGAAGAGTCTTGTTATGAGACTCATCGTGACTATTGTCAGGCGAAGACCCGCATCCACATTCCTTACATTCTTCGGCCTCGGGATTTCTAAACAAATAGGGCGGGATGACATCGTCATCCGCCCTAGTCGCTGCTTTAATTCATTTATATCACCCTTTCTATTTTTTCGGGTTATAACTTAATTATTTAATTTTGTCATCGGAACACTTAGAATAATTAGGACCCGAATCGTTAGATTAAAAGGGTAGTTTAAAAATGAAAACATGCGTGAGTTTATTATTTTAGGCTCGGTAGTGTAAAAATGGAAATCCGTCGCTACTTTATTTATTTTAGGCTCGTCATGCATGTTTAAACTTTCAAAACAATTTGGTCACCCTTTACTCGCATTATTAATCATATAAATGAGATTTTTGTTTTTATCCAATTTGCAATTAAAAAAATGACTTCCATAAAAATCACTTTGCATTATAAACAATTTGCTTACTAACATTTGCCAAAATATGTATTTTATAAACAATGCCATAAAATGCATGCCCTTTTATCCAAAAAATCAACTTTGCATATTATCAACTTTCCATACAAATACATACTTTATCCAAAAATCAATTTTACATATATTTCTATAAACAAATGCCATGCATACTTTTTCAGATTTTATGTCGGGAATTTATTTCTAAAAAAAAAACCACTTTTGCAACATTCCTCAAAAAGGAATAAGTGGTAAAAATCTTTTACAATGTCAAAAATGCATCTTTTATTAACTACTTGCATCATCCTTTTAATTAACTTTATATTTTTTTTAAACATGCGTTTTCTCCTTAGCATAATAATTAACCTGAGTTTGATCGGATAACCACAAGTTAGCGGATCTTAAAGGATGTCTAACCCATTCCCTTTAGGATAATAGAGAACCCTTACCTAGAATCTCATAGTTTAGCAGACCATTAAACGAAGTTCATTTTCCAGCATTTATATTAACATTTAGGTGCTCTAATTCACCTTAGAATAATTAGGTGGCGACTCTTTAACCCTTAATTAATTCAAGAAACGCCCATACGTCGCGACCGTGTCGGATCCCCCTCCTCGCGGAGTAGGGGGTTAAAACGGGTGAGACAAACCATAACCCCAAATTGGAATAGAATGCTCATTTTCGATAATTATACCATTATTTTTGCTCAAATTAAAATAGGACAAAAATTATCTTGGGAGGACGTCATGTGAGACGTCGCTCCGGAGTTCATGTACCAATTTGCATCGGGTGGATTGAGCCCAAGAGTGTGCATAGCGGACTCAATGTTGGTTGGGCTAGCCATCGTTGAATGGGCCTCCTGCCACTGGTTTGGCAGTGGCCCATTACTGCATGGACTGTGATTTGCATTGCTGGAAACTGTTCTGGGCCCAAAACTGCTTTGTCCGGCAGTGGGCAGTCCATTTGGACGAAAATTGGGCCTGGCCCAGTTCCCAGTTGGGAAGGGGCATGACGGCACTGCCCACACCGGAATTTCCGCCACCGCCACCGGAATTTCAGTGGCCTCCATTTTTATTATTTCCGCGATTTCCACCCCTATTTTTATTACAATTTTTCCTTTTTGTCCCCGATTTTGTTGTGGCAACCTTTTTGGCGAAGCCTGCCTCTTCAAGTATAAGCATCGAACGTGCTTGATAAAACAAAAGGGAGAGGATTGCTTTGTCGGATGAGTGTCCCCACACCACTATAGGCGTCGGTAAGGCCGGCAACCATTTGCAAAATCAAGCGATTGTTGGTAATCGGCGAACCAACGTTTTTAAGTTGATCCGACGAGACTTTAAGGCGTTGACAATATGCCGATGCATTTGAAAAATCCACCATATCAATGGTGGAGAATTCTTGTTCTAATGTAACGGCGCGAGAATTTTTGTTGTCTTGAAAAATGTCCCGCAACCGATTCCAAGCCTCTATGGCTGTAGAATCTAGTTCCATTATTGTGTGTAACAAGTCCGAAGAGATTGTTGCATAAATTCAAGATAGAACTCTGGCATCAAGAGTTTCCCAGAGTTCTTTGTCATAATCAGTCTTCAACTCCTTTCCTTTGCCATTCTCCGGCGGGATTATATGATGAATCGTCCGATGGGAACGACAACAAATTTTAAACAGTTCAGCCCAAGTTGTATAGTGGACATTTTCCATCTCCAGGGTGATGGAAACGTGAGTTTTAATGTTTGAAACGCTAAGGACTGGATGAAAATTATTTTTGGAGTCAGACATGGTTGATTGGAATACACAAAGGTGGACAAAAAAATATGAAAAACAATATTGGAGATGAAAAAAGAAAGAACAAGAAAGTGCAAAAATCGGTTTTTTTTGTGTGTGTGTGGGAGGGGGGGAAGATAATGCCTAAATATCTCCCTAATGATCATGATAAGATTGCTAATCTTCCTAATGATCATGATAAGATTGCTAATCTTCCTAATGATCATAATAAGATTGCTAATCTTCCTAATGATAATGATAAGATAAAGCTAATCTATTTTACCTCCTACCATATACAGATATACAACTTAAGTACAATAATAATAATTATTAACTATATTAATAATTAGTATTCTATCAATTTTTTTAATCTTCATCATGACATTTATGATAGAAGCCACCAATTTATAGTGGAAGCATTACGACGATTTAAAAATGTTGGATTATGAAGTCTCTAATATTTTATAATTTGAGAGTAAAATCAATTTGTTGAACCAGATAACATTGATCAAAATCAATCTATTTTTTTTTAAAGAGTATACATGGATAAAAAGATTATATTGGAAATCATATCGTTTACACAAAGTATGTCCAAATTAGGGATGGCAATTGGCGGGGCGGGTGCGGGTACCCCCTCCCCCGCACCCGTACCTGCCAGGGAATTTTATACCCGCCACCTACCCGCCACCCGTGGCGGGTACAATTTTCAACATCCATACCCGCCTAGGCGGGTATATTCCTAAATTCACACCCGCTCCACCATCCAAGTGGATATCCGTCACCCGCCAATACCCGCCTGCCATATTTTGTAATCAATTCATTTGTGATCAATTAGTGATCAACATGATCCCAAAAATTCAAATTCCAAAAAATATCCCAAAAATTTGAGTCAAGAATCAATACTGTCACAGTCTCATTTTCTTTGGGAGAGAGGGAGGAGAATTCCGGATTTTTCACCATCAGAATTCCCCATTTTTTTCACCTCTTCCCCCTTGCACAACAAAGAATCAAGAAAATAAAATTTCCAAGAAAATTCAAAAATTATCCACCTAAATAGCTATATATTATAAATGTAGACAAAACTCATATATTATTTCAGCTATATAAGCTAAAGTTTTTCAACTTTTTCAATTGAACTTCACAAACCTAATAGGTAAAACTTAACAAATGCACAAAAATTGACCTCACCAAGACAACCCCAAAGCACAAAGCAAAGACAGCAATATTTTCCAATATTTCCCGATCAACATCTCCTTTAAAGAAAAAGGCAGAGACGTCGAGACTGAGAGAGGGAGGAGAGACATCGTGAAGGGGAACGAGAGAGAGGGAGGCGTGAAGGACTGAAGAGGCGTAGGGTTTTGAGTTTTGTTGGAGAATGAGAGACTTGTCGTGACTTATGGGCTGAAGGCACTACTTATGGGCTGCTAATATTTTGGGCTTGGGGCGGGTGGGTAGGCGGGTATGACTGCAAATCCACCACCTACCCGCCTACCCGTGATGGGTACATTTCAATACTCATACCCGCCTACTACCCGCCAAAGTTATACTCATATCCGCCCCAACTGAGGCTAGTGCGGTGCGAAATCCGCAAAATTATACCCACCTGTCATCCCTAGTCCAAATCCAACATGTTGCAAAAGAAATTACAGAAAAAATCACAAAAGATCTTCAAAAGATAGAATAAAGCTTGCTGGCATCCAATAATCAATTAAAAAACATCGTATATGGTTTTACTTTTTACCCACTTGGAAATGATTCCTAGGATCATTGACTAAACTAGATCATAATATACGAGAGAATAATAAAATGTAAGCCACCACTTGTATTATGATAGGTATGAAAGGTGTGGGGTTACAACAATTGCAGGGAACGAGAAGTAAGTAAATATTACAACTTCTAGAAAGGATAAATTAAATATTACAATAAAACTGGAAATCAAGAATGGAACAAACTCCTTGTTTGATTTGCTGAGTCGAGTGATGACACTCTGTCTTTAAGACAAGACTTCCTTGTATTTCTCCTTTTAAGTTGTCGGGCAATAGTCTCCCAAGATACAACAACAACTTAACAATTGAGCAAATGAAACTCAAGTGTTATTCTTGAAGAACTTTGAGTATAGTAGACTTGCTAGAGAGGAAGAAGAAGAAATTAGAAATTCTATAAATATTTCTAAGTGTGTGTAGAGTTGAACAATTGAGCCAAATGCCTCAATATATAGTATAAGGAGATGACCCCTCAACTAGCCAACTAATGTCCTTCAATAGCCATGTAATGACACTTATTGAGAGGGGTTACATTCAACCAAATAATGGCTGAATTCATGTGCTAAGTAATGGAGATTCAATGCTCCAAAACCAGCCCAAATGTCAGAACTTTCCAACTTCTCATCGCGGCATTCTGCCTCCGAAGCGTCGCGGCTCTGTGAATTAGCGCCGCAGCGCCGTGGCTCCAGTGACTGGCCACCCAATTAGCGCCGCGGCGACTTCTGACTCGTTTCATCTTACACTTCGTACACTTCTTCCTTCGTTTACCAACGTGGAATACTTTATCATTTGGCCAATAACCGTCCATCATTCTATGTCTCAAACGTATTACATACGTACCAATATCTCTTTCACTAATGATATTTGCGGTACTTGGCACTACGTGTGCACGTGTGTGGAAATGATGTTTCCGACGTGCGGGGCCTCAATTGTTTGAGTCATAAATAATGGGATATACTTAATTCCACATTAGTAAATTTCCAACAATCCCCTCTTGAAAGAGATTTTGGCGCACTCACATGGTGCAATTTCCAGCAATCTTTCAGCGGACCGATGTTGTATCTGGATAGGTAGCGTCCGCTTTAAACCTTCCATAGTTGAATACCATCGAACTTACTTACTGCGCAGTGAACGTGATATCTTGAACCGTCAGTGTGTAGTGTAAGCCAAGTCAACGGTACCAACACAACAACTTTTCTTACTCTGTTCTTCATAATGTTTTGTCCGTTGTGGCCGTAGACACTTCTTGGATTCTTAAGTGCGTTCATTTGAGGCGGCATGTCCTCGAACTTAAATAGGTGGTCTCCTATAAGGTATCCTGCTATACCCCACTTTACAAGTGTTAGGAACTATTAAAATTTTCCCCAAACCTAACCTCAATCGGTGAGGATTATTAAAGGTTTTGGAAACTTAACATTTACCCACACTACAGATAAAACTTATAGTCTATCGCGGGAACGACTTTGGATTTGGTGTTTCTTTACAGAAATCACTATCCGAAGTGCTCATGTTTCCACAGAAGCGCTCAACTGAACCTTTACAACTTAGTTTTTCTATTGAACCTAATTCCTGGGATCTCCAGTCAGTAAGGCTGGGTTACCATCGTATTAGTCCTTATACCTTGGGTTTTAAGCCCATTCCCCTAGACATGCAGAACATCTGATCTTTGGGTAAGCCCTTTGTCAGTGGGTCCGCTATGTTATCCTTTGATTTTATGTAATCAATGGATATTATACCCGTGGTGATCAGCTGCCTAACGGTTTTATGCCTCCATCGAATATGACGAGACTTGCCATTGTACATAGAACTCTGTGCCCTTCCTAGAGCCGACTGACTGTCGCAGTAGATCATTACAGAAGGTACGGGTTTGTCCCAATAAGGGACATCCTCTAAGAAGTCATGAAGCCACTCAACTTCTTCTCTTGCTTTGTCTAAAGCGATAAACTTCGATTCCATCGTGGATCGGGCGATGCAAGTTTGCTTAGAGGATTTCCAAGACACAGCCCCACCACCAATTGTAAATACATATCCACTGGTGGATTTGGTGTTCTCTATATCAGATATCCAATTTGCATCACTGTACCCCTCTAGTACATCTGGATATCTCGAATAGTGCAACCCAGTTAACGTGTATTTTAGGTATTGTAGTACCCGATTCAACGCCTTCCAATGATCATTACTCAGATTACGGATAAATCTAGACAACTTGTTGACTGCATAAGTAATATCAGATCGGGTGCAGTTTGTTATGTATATCAAACTACCAATCATCTGTGCATATTGCTCATGGCATACGGGTGCACCATAATTTTTATCAAGCTTTTGATTTCTATCCATTGGTGACTTCATAGGCGAATTGTCAAACATCTCAAACTTTCTCAACACATCCTCTATGTAGTGAGACTGAGATAAGACTAGTCCGTCAGACGTCTTAGAGATCTTTATCCCTAAGATGGCATCTGTGATACCCATATCCTTCATGTCAAAACATTGTTTCAACATGTTCATAGTCTCTAGAATCAAGCTAGGACTGCTCCATGTGATCAACATGTCATCTACGTACAGACATATCATGACGAACGAGTTAAAGTTATCTTTCATATAGACACATTTGTCACACTCATTAATGGTGAAACCCTTCGATAGTAGAGTACTATTAAATTTTTCATGTCATTGCTTCGAGGCTTGTTTCAGCCCGTACAGAGATTTGACAAGCCGACATACTTTCTTCTCTTACCTTGGAACCACATACCCCTCAGGTTGTTCCATATAAATTTCTTCTTCCAAATCACCATTTAGGAAGGCTGTCTTGACATCCATTTAATATATCTCAAGGTCACGCAACGCTGCCATCGCAATGAATACTCGTATGGACGTCATCCTAGACACCGGGGAGTACGTGTCAAAATAGTCAAGGCATTTCTGTTGCCGATAGCCTTTGACTACCAACCTGGCTTTGTACTTATCTATAGACCCATCTGCTTTATACTTCCGTTTGAGTATCCATTTACAACCCAAAGGTTTATTTCCCGGAGGAAGATCAACCAACTCCCAAGTATGGTTATGCATAATAGAGTCTATTTCACTCTCAATAGCTTCTTTCCAGAGCGGTGCCTCTGGAGTTGACAATGCTTCAGCAATTGTCCTTGGTTCATCATCAACCATATAAGCTACAAAGTCAGGACCGAGGGATTTATCCTTCCTGGCCCTTTTACTTCGCCTTGGTTCCATCTCTGGAGTCTCCAAGTTATGAGAATATGGAACACTAAATTTTGGATATTCAGCCACTTCGAAGTCCACCTGATCTGAACCATCTAGATCTGGACAGTCAATGACTCCCGATTCCTGAGAGCTTTGTTCATAACTTCGTTTGCGAGAGGTTATGTCTTTTTCCTTTCTAGGAAAAGTATCTTCAAAGAATTGTGCATTCCTTGATTCCATTATTGTACCCCTATGGATATCTGGAATATCTGACTTATGCACAAAGAAGCGATAAGCACTACTATTATTTGCATATCCGATGAAAATGCAATCTACAGTCTTAGGCCCAATCTTGACCTGCTTTGGCTTCGGTACTTCAACATTTGCCAAACAACCCCACACTTTTAAATATTTATAGGTGGGTTTCTTTCCCTTCCATAATTCATATGGAGTTTTGTCCTTACCCTTATGTGGGACTCTGTTAAGAATCGTATTAGCGATAAGGACGATTCTCCCCACATGTTTTGGGAAGACCGGAATTGATGAGCAAGGCATTCATCATTTCCTTCAATGTGCGGTTCTTACGTTTCGCCACACCATTCGACTGAGGTGAGTATGGAGCCATCATTTGATGAACAATGCCTGATTGGACACAATATTCCTCAAATGACGCTCGTATTCTCCCCCTCTATCGCTATGAATGGGTTTAATCCTCATGCTTAGTTGGTTCTCAACTTCTGCTTTGTAACATCGGAACGCTTCAAAGGCTTCATCTTTAATTTTCAACAAGTAAAGGTAACAATACTTTATGTTATCATCAATGAACGTCACAAAGTACTTGTTTCCTCCTCTAGTTTGTTTAAACTTCAAATCACATATATCCGTGTGAATAAGTTCTAGAGGAGCGGTATTCCTTTCAATGGATCAAAAAGGAAGCTTTGTGAGTTTTGCCTCTATGCACACCTCACACTTATGTTGAGGGTTTACGTCGATAGACGGCAACAACTCCAACTTTACCAATGTTTGGATGGACTTGTAGTTAACATGTTCTAATCTATGATGCCATAAATTAGAGGACTCAAGCAAGTAAGAAGAAACTTCAGTATTATTGCTTACACATAGTACAGACATGGCGTTAACTTTGAAGAGGCCTTCACAGATGAAGCCCCTTCCCACAAACGTTCCATTCTCGGTGATTACAAATTTATTGGACTCAAACACTAGCCTAAAACCAGCATTAACCGATAAATGACCTGAAATTAATTTTTTTCTAATCTCAGGAACATGCATCACCTCCTTCAGAGTGGGCTCTTTTCTAGAAGTCATCTTCATGACTACCTTTCCTACCCCTAACACGTCAGAGGAAGCGTTTTTACCCATGAACAACTTCTTGTTAGTAACTGGTGTATAAGTGGAGAAGGCATCTCTATTGGAACAGATGTGTCTTGTAGCACCTGTGTCCATCCACCATTGCATGAGATTCTCAACAAGGTTTGCTTCAAGCACCACCGTTGAGAACTCCTCAATCATGTCGTCCAGAAGTCTGTCTTTGACGACGTTAACCTGTGCCTTACCCTTAGCCTTGGCCTTCTCTTGTTGCTCAGTCTTGGGTTTGCGACAGTCCTTGATCATGTGACCAGGTTTCCCACAATGGTGACAATTTCCTTTGAACTTCTCTGCTGCTTGGGTCTTGTCGTCTTTCTGGAACTTGCGCTTCTTGCTTGGGTTCCCTTTAGCCTCAGCCAGATTTGCCTTAGCCTCAGCCAGATTTGCCTTTGCCTCAGCATGTTGTTTACCCCTAAGAAAACCTTCTTATTATATTCCTGAATTTGGAGTTTGATAATAAGTTCTTCAAAGGTCATCTCCTTTGTCTTAAGTTTTAAGTAACTCATAAACTTATTCCACGAAGGATGTAACTTTTCAATCATTGATGCACCCAAAAAACTGCTCATTTGGTTTCATACCTTCCAAATCCAGGTGATGTAGAATCATTTGGAATTCCTGGACTTGGGACATCACTGTTTTAACTATCCACCATTTGAAATTTCAGAAATTTCCCAACGATGAATTTCTTAGTACTGCATCTTGTGCGTTGTACTTCTTTTACAATTTTTCCCACAACTCTTTGGCAGTGCCTACGGTGCAATACACCGTATAGAGAGGGTCTGACAAGCAGTTCAAAATATAGTTCTTACACATGAAATCACTATGACTCCATGCATCAAGAACCATTTTCATGCCATTAATGACATGGATACTTTGGCCCCCTTTAGCCATTTCAGTAGGCGAATGGTCAATTTCATCTCCAGCTTGTGGAGGATCTTCTGTTAGGAAACGAGCCATTCCAATAACAGTCAGATAGAATAACATCTTCTATTGCCATCTCTTAAAGCTGGATCCCATGAACTTTTCTGGGCGTTCATGGTGGAATCCAGCGGGTGGAGGAGAGACAACGTTCCCTTGAGCAGCAGAAAAGGCGTTTGATGAGCCTTGAGCAACCGGAAAGGCATTGGGTGTGCCTTGAGCAGTGGGGAAGGCAAAGTGTTGCCTTGAGTAGCAGCAGCAACAGAATCAGAAGCAAGTTGTTCTCTTCCAGTCATCTTTCTAAGTACTTACAACGAATCTTATCTTAAAATTATGGGGTTACAAAAATTGCAGGGAACGGGAAGTAAGTAAATATTACAACTTCTAGAAAGGATAAACTAAAGATTATAATAAAACTGGAAATCAAGAATGGAACAAACTCATTGTTTGATTTGCTGAGTTGAGTGATGTCACTCTGTCTTTAAGACAAGATTGCCCCGTATATCTCCTTTTACGTTGTCGGGCAATAGTCTCCCAAGATACAACAACAACTTAACAATTGAGCAAATGAAACTCAAGTGTTATTCTTGAAGAACTTTGAGTATAGTAGACTTGCTAGAGAGGAAGAAGATGAAATCAGAAATTCTGTAAATATTTCTAAGTGTGTGTAATATTGAACAATTGAGCCAAAGGCTTCAATTTATAGTGTAAGGAGATGACCCCTCAACTAGCCAACTACTGTCCTTCAATAGCCATGTAATGGCACTTATTGAGAGGGGTTACATTCAGCCAAATAATGGCTGAATTCATGTGCTAAGTAATGGAGATTCAATGCTCCAAAACCAGCCAAATGTCAGAACTTTCCAACTTCCCGTCGCAACATTCTGCCTCTGAAGCGCCGCGACTATGTGAATTAGCGCCGCGGCTCCAGTGACTGGCCACCCAATTAGCGCTGCGATGCTACCTGGGAGGCGACGCGGCCCTTCGCAGCTCCGCGGCGACTTCCGACTCATTTCATCTTACACTTCTTCCTTCGTTTACCAACGTGGAATACTTTGTCATTTGGTCAATAACCGTCCATCATTCTATGTCTCAAACGTATTACATACGTACCAATATCTCTTTCACTAATGAAATTTGCGATACTTGGCACTACGTGTGCACGTGTGTGAAAGCGACGTTTCCGACGTGCGGGCCCCAAATTATTTGAGTCATAAATAATGAGATATACTTAATTCCACATTAGTAAATTTCCAACAAAAGGTAGTAGCAATATTTTACGTATTGAATAAGATACCATCAAGTGTTATAGTTTGATGCGTGGTGGTAAAATTAGCTCATAAAAATATTATTTACTTAATTCATTCAAATTTAGGCAAGTTAATGACTCATTTATTTATAAATTAGTCTATCTTGATCAGCCCAATTCAGGTCAATTAAAAGTTGGACTGATATGTAGTCAAAATTGACTCATAAAAATCTTGTCAGAATATTTTTTAAAAAAGATTTTTATATGTTTTTTATAATAATAATAAAATAAAAGTTTAATTATGTAATTAAGTATATTATAAGTAAAATAAATAAAGGAATTAGAACTTGATAAGAATCACCGGATTGGATTATGATCCATTATTTAGCCCATTTTGACTCAGCTTATTTCAGCCCATGTAATTTTTAGACGAGTTAATGACTCGTTCATTATTAAGTCAATTCATTTTGACACCCTCAAATTTAGCCCAACTCCATTTGACACTCATAACCGGATGGATATGATATTTTCACTCTTGATTAGATCATTGTAAGCTATTATTAGTAATTTGAAAAAAATGATAGAAATCTAATGCATTCACCATTTTTTTCCGATAGACAAACTCAAGAGGGAAATGCAAGAGGCGTTAGCATTTTCGGGGTCGAATCCTAATAATAAAAACAACCTGATAAGAATCATTTTCCTTTTTAATGCGTAGAATAGCCGAATTAATCGAGCCCAAAAATGAATATCAAATAATTGAATGGAATTTTTTTTTAAAAATGCATCGAATGAGAGAATAAAATCTTTAAACGATTGACTTCTTTGTATTTCTCCAATTAAGAAACAATACACGAAGCTACATTTGACATTATTATTAGTTAAATAAAGCATATATATTAAAGCTGACTCTTTGTGGAAACCACATGGAAACCTTCGTTGACTGAGTTTTGTCAACCGGCTACGGCCAGTAACAGCTTTGAGTAAAATCCTGATCGTCGAATTAAATAGGTAAAATTGGACGGCTGAGATTCACTAATATGACTTTAACCTTGACTTTTGTAGAGAACATCAACTATGTTCGAGACTATTTGTATGTAATTTAATTATTTTAATGATTGTTTACTATCTTCCTTCCACCCATATAAATGTCATACTGTATAATTGTTCACGAAAGAAATAAGAAGTCACGCAGGACTGTTTGGCCATAAGATTTTTTTATTTTTTCAAATTTTTTTCCACTTTATTTGAAATCAGTGTTTGGCCATGATATTTGGAATTTGTAGAATATCTAAACTGTTTTTTTCACTTTCAGTACATTCAAATAATCAAATATTTTTTACAAAAATTATAATCAAACACAACTCCATCTTCAATCCAACTTTAAAATTTTCAAATAAAATAAAAAATATTTAATTTTCATGGCCAAACGCATACTTTATTTTCACGTGATAATATTAACTTTTTTTATATGAACGGAAAAATGTTGCCAATGTGAGAAAAAAGTAGTCAATGGAACAATGCTTTTGACACGACCAACTTTGAAGTGACTACGGTTAGAACATAAGAATAAGTCTACCATCATGACTTTGGTCCACAAATCTTTGTTAAACAACAATGACAAATGAAATTAGTTGGAAAACGACCTTTTCCTAACGCCTATATGTATGTGATTTTTTTGTTTTTACTTTTCTTCCCCTAGATATAATGTATATTCGCTTTGAGCTTGATTGATTTGAAGTCGCACGGCCAATTAAAAGGGGATGCATTTTCTATCAAAATTATTTTGATTTCTAAGACTTAAATTCGAGATCTCTGATTAAGGGAGAAGAAATCATAAATCCCATTATCACTCTGCGGGTTTCTTTTTACAAAATCTTTGGTCACCTTAAAAAGAAAAATTCTTTGGTCATTTTCAATGATGTAAGAACAAGTAGTAAATCATATGTTTTTTCCCATTTCATGTTTTGTTCAACACGAAGAGAGTATGACCATTCTAGTACTACTACAACAGTTATAATCGATTACTTTTTCATTTTCTTAATATCTCTTCCCTTAGTGCTTAGTCTCCAAAATATGATTATGTCATTTTTCCAATTCATTAATTAACTTATACATGAGGATCATAATATTGCCACAATGAAAACTACAAACTCATACTAACGTTATCCGGTCAAGAAAGTAGCAAGTGAAGTTTAGGTTTCTTATTTATGTTTTTTGGGTAATAACGATGTTCAGACTGGCTTGTGCACACCTCGATTATTCAATGAAATACCTATTATCTCACCAGTACAAATACAAAATAACTCTGACTATCGAGGCTGAGACAGAAATTTACCGGATGCCTATTATCTAGAGAGCATCAACCATGTTGCACCACACTAATATTATAATGTTTTAATTACAGTGATGTTTAGGCCAATTTACATGTACTTTAATTATTTTTAATGGCTATTACTATCTTTCACCAACGTAGGTATTATATAATTGTCCACTAAAACAAAAAAAAATAGTTGTTAAAACTAGCATATTGGAGATCAATCGGCCAAAATATCCATAAGAAGCTATGATAGAAATCACTTAGCATGAAATCTGAACTCTGAAAATATGAGTCTAAATGATTTTCATGTGAACCTTTTAAATATGAATTGAGATATGTAGTTTATGTGTGAGGAAAAAGTAGTAGTCAATGGAACAGAGCTTTGACATGACCAACTTTGAAGTGAATTAAGGTTAGATCATAGAACGAGTCTACTATTTATTATGACTATGGTCCATAAATCTTTGTCAAACAACAGATAGCAAATGAAATATGTTGGAAAATGATCTTTCCTACGCGTATAAGTGTGTGATTGCTTTTTTTTTATTTTAATTTTTAGTTGATGTCTGATATTCGTTTAAGACTCAATTAATTTGGATTTACACCTCGTAAAATCCATTAAAGGAAAAATGTTTTCTATGAGGATATTTTTCATTTATCCATCTCATCACTAACCTTAGTAATTTTAGTTTTTCAAGTCTTTGATCACCTTAAAAGAAAGTCTTTGGTCATTTCATGTTTTGTTCAACACAAAGAGAATATGACCATTCTACCCTAGGATAGTGACACTCGTGTACTTTTTTCAATTTCTTAATTTTTCTTCCATTAGTCTCCAAAAAATGATTATGTCAAATTCCCCATTCTTGTAACTTATACAGGATATATTGTTGCCACAATGAGAATTGCTAAGTCATACTAAGAGAGTAACAAGTGAAGCTGAGGTGTGTCTAAAGACATAGGATTCACAAGCATATTCTTCTTTATTTTTTAAAATAAAGATGATGTTCGAACTAACTTGCACATACTAAGTCGGAACTTAATTTAAAACTCATATTTCAATCTGACTCTTTTGGGATGCCGTTAAGAACCAACAAATGACAAGGACTATTTGGAACTTACTTTAAAAGCCATAATTCAACCTGAACATTATAGGGAACCAACAGATGTCTAAGTGTTTCCTTTTATGGATCTTATTTCAATGGAAACTTTATTATCCCTGACCAATACAAGTACGAAATAACTCTATCAACCGAGACTTAGACAGATGAAAAATTCTTCTTTTGATCTGTATCTGCTCATGCTCTTCGCAAACTAAACACAACATCTCCAACGTTTAACAAGTAGTCCATGTTCAAGATACTATCAAATTGAATTGATTCTAATCACCACACTTTAAAACACATGGTTTATTACCTTGACAAAACCATGGTGAATGCAACTGTAGTTTCCTATTCCCAACTTGTGAAGGGAAAAAATAATTATTGAACTCTGTGGAACCGACATGTAAGCTTTTATTTACGATGACCTTCGATATCGGACGTTATCTTGGGCAATTTGCTCTTCTTTTGTTGATATTTGGCAAGTGAATACCACACACCCCCAGCTGTGTTGATCACCAAACCAATGACATTCAAAGCATATACTTCTACTCCTCCCAACATGACAAATCCAAGAGTCTGTGAATAGGGAAATACCATTAGTGTTAAAATGAACAATTTATTTTTTTGAAGTGAAGCATATGGCCTATATTGGTCGGACTCTTCAACAATGTTGTCGAGTGCGTGTTGGATCCTTCAAATTTAGTGCATTTTTGGAGGATCTTGTTGGGAATTGGTCAGTAAATTTTACATATATATAAATGATTAGCGGAAATAAATACCGGACACTTTAATTATTGCACCCTCCCAAAGATAATATCCACACTCTAGAATAATATTCACGGTGTATATTAGCAATAAAAGCGGAACACTAGTATACGATTAAACAACAAGGATGAAAACAACAATAATGACACCAAGATTTTACGTGGAAACCCTTCTGAATAAGGGAGAAAACCACGGGTCCGAGAGGAGCAAAGTAATCCACTATAATGAGGAATTTTACACTAGTGATCCCGAATACAATACTCCTAAGACCACTACACAATAAAAAATAAATAATTCTCTTTTGATTTTTTCCCACCTCACTACAATATTGCTCACACTCTCTATTTTCTTCACAGACTATTTTCTTATACACTGTCTGTGAAATGCTCTCCACAACAATTGAGTTTCTTCTTTCTCCGTGTGTTTTGGTGTATTTAAAAGCTTACGAAGAGCTCCCTATTTATACGAATGAAATGTGCTAATTTTCTTCTTGTCATTAATTGGCCCGTGCCAATTCAAAGATGGTGTATGCCTAACATTTTGCTGGAGATTTCTTTCACATTCTTTGTCAAAGGAAAGAAAACATTTTCCTCAAATTCATGGGATGGACCCTACAGATCTAACATGGGTGCCGCAACCGTTTTGTCCGAGCAACATAGCATATAGGAGATATCAACAAAACAATTTGCCAAGAATTTTACTTTCGGTCTTGAAGAAACAAAAGGAAACTTGAAATTGTACACATACCTTAGATCTGACTCCCTTGAGGACTCCAACAATTGTGATAGTTAAAGCCGAGTTAACAATGGTGCACAAGAACATCGTGTAGTTCAAGACAATGCCCATCACCAATGAAAGAATAAGAATTGCAAGAAATGATATTTAACTACTCTGTTCATGGGAAAAAAAGACCAGTTTAGTGTAGGGTTTTGTTGGGTTCAAAACATATAAGTAGGCACATCGGAAGTTTAAAATTTGGTTCTACTTACCCCAATAATTTCTTCTGCTTTGGTTATATGATAATCGAAACCTGTAACATAAAACATGAACACTTACATGTTAATAAATCTGAAGTCTTTACTTAGGGATTACACGCGACTGTCCCTTCGACTGCAAGCACTATGCTATGGTGTATTCCTCTGTCAAGAAAGACAGAAATCTTGGCAGAGGTTTGAGAGAATTTCGTCCTAGACTCTAAGTCTAGAATTAGTTTATAGAATTGGTATTCTTAGTATGTTAATAACTAGAGATTAGTGTTGTATATATAGTGTTTTTTTTAGGTCACAAAACGGATTAGGGTTGGGCTCCAAGCCTAGCCCAAAACCAAAGTGCAGTGGGCCAGTCTGACTGGGCTCATTGACGGGTCGGCGCCGCGGCGCCTTACGTCAAACAATGTTTCCTGTTTTCGTTTAATATATATATTCAGCACATTAAATCCAAAATCTAATTTTGATTTAATTAAATAATTTTCATCTAATAGAACTTATCCCATAGTTATTATCAATTTAAATATCTCAATTCCAAATCGAATACTTTCTCAATACACCCTTAGATCGAAGAGACAATCGACATAGTGTGACCCTATAGGCCTTCATATATCGACACCAATCCAATTAAGGTCCATACGAAACTCCTAGACTGTGTCATACGACGAACTCAATATATGAAGTACGTTTACATGAATCCAGCAAACATAACCTTTATGTGAGATGATAAATTTCTTTCATTCGCGACACACTTGATCAAGCTTAGGATTTGCCACGTGTCTATCCAAATGGCTTGATCACTTTATCTCATCTATATTAGTCGACAACTAGATCATATTCTAAATATGTCTCTTGCATTGGCCAATGACTTAGTCAACCTAATATCACTGAGAAGTTGAGTGCTCTCCCGAATATCCAATCGAGGAATGAGTCCTATTCTTAGCTCAACTACCACCTTAATTTACATCATAATGCACCCAACACAAGCCGTATCTTATCCTATAAGGAGTTTAAGCTTAGGACATGGTCAAAGTACATTACTCTGTAAACAAGGTGCGTATTGACCTCAAGTCAAATGACCTTCATCTCCTACACGCTGATAACACTTTAGACATGTATAACAAATAGTTTATCAGCAGGGTATACCAATACTTTCCAAAAGTATCCACGTGTCCATCACTAGTAACCATTACTAATAGCAGGTGAGACATACTACATTCTCTAAGAATGTGACGCATACCACATATCGACTTATAACATATCATCGATATGCTATTCTCGATGATCATTAGTCGAGGCTATTTTAGAGTTACGGTCTATCATCAATATCTCACTCTATTAATGACAACGTAAGCTCAAGGGATGCACATTAATGAATGTTACAAACAATCAAATAATAATTTAATAATTGCAAATGCCATAAATATTAATCTTATTAATAATACGAATGTGTTCAAGTACATTTATCTCTAGGACATATATACTTTCATTTAGAACCACAAATTTCAATACACATTCAAAAAGGATAACAATAGACTTCAACTACAACACCAGCCAAGGGAAGATTTGGACTTTTCCATTCAAAATTGTGATCTAAAATCCCAATGAGACAAGAATAGTTTCTTTTCAAGATTTTGCAGATTGTATATTGAATTAGCAATTCAATTAGATTTCCTTTGTCCGGCCTGGTCACACCATACAGGAGTTCGAGAGGAAAATTAATCAAATTGAACAAGAGGCACATTCCAGGAGCCCAAATGATGGACACGTTTAAAGGGATCATAAATAGGAGGGGTTGACATAAACGTCCAACAACATTCCGATATCCTCACCGGTCCAGTCCACTTCTATTCCTAGTCAAGGACTCGCTACTCGTAGTCAACATGATATTTTAAACCTAAACGATATTTTAATCTAAATTCTTATGTCACTAAATCGCCCCTACCACGTAACCCAGTGTCTGCCCTTCATGATCCGAATTGGATAATGACCATGGATGATGAATATAATGAACTTATCGAGAATAAGACGTGGGAGTTGGTGCCCCGTTCACCTGGTGTCAATATTATTCGGTCTATGTGGATTTTTACTCATAAAAAAAATTATGACGGTTCTTTTGAGAGGCATAAGATCCGTCTTGTAGGTGATGGTACGACTCAACAGGGTGGCATAGATTGTGGAGAGACATTCAGTCTGGTGGTCAAGCCGGCTACCATTCACACTGTTCTCAGCCTAGCTCTCTCGAAAGCATGGCCCATACATCAATTGGATGTGAAAAATGATTTCTTACATGATGATCTCAAAGAGACGATATACATGCATCAGCCCTTGGGTTTCACAAACCCCGATTATCCTAATCATGTCTGTTTACTCAAAAGTCCTTATATGGGCTTAAGCAGGCCCTACGGGCTTGGTATAAGAGGTTTGCGATTACGTGTCTACTAATGGGTTTTCTCACAACAGGTCTGATCATTCTCTGTTCATCTATAGACGTGGTGCTTATCTGGCATACATTTTGTTATATGTTGATGATATTATATTGACTGCTTCTTATGATAATCTGCGCAAGTCTATCATGATCCTTCTCAGTTCAGAATTTGCGGACTTGGGGCCCTTGAGTTATTTTTTGGGTATCGCGGTCACTCGTCATGCAGGTGGTCTATTTTTATCACAGAAAAAGTATGCCATTGAGATCATTGAGAGAGCTGCCATGTCATCTTGTAAGTCATCTTCTAATTCGGTGGATACCAAACCGAAGTCGAGTGCTACTTCTAGCACACCATATGAGGATCCCACCCACTATCGTAGTCTTGCAGGGGCTCTTCAGTATCTTACTTTCACGAGATCAGATATTACTTATGCAGTACAACATGTGTGTTTATTTATGCATGATCTGCGGATTGAGCACATGCATGCGCTCAAACGCATTGTACGATACATACAGGGCACACTTGATTATGAATTGCATTTATATCCATACTTTCTCTACTCTCGTGTAATATACATATGTTGATTGGAGTGGATGTCCCAATACCAGACGTTCAACATCTGGTTATTGTATGTTTCTTGGGGATAACTTGGTCTCTTGGTCGGCAAAACGCCAGGCTACTTTATCGCGATCCAGTGCGGAGGCTGAGTATCGAGGGGTAGCCAATGTGGTGTCTGAGTCATGTTGGCTGCGTAATCTTCTATTAGAGCTACACTTTCCTATTTAGAAAGCTACTTTGGTCTACTGTGATAATGTTAGTGCAACTTATCTCTCTGAAACTCTGATCCAACATCAGCGCACTAAACATATTGAGATGGATATACACTTTGTTCGAAAAAAGGTAGCTCGTGGACAAGTACGCGTCCTCCATGTCCCTTCGTGATACCAAATTGCAGACATCTTTACTAAGGGTCTTCCCTTGGTTCTATTTGAAGATTTTAGGGACAATCTCAGCGTACGACAACCGCCCGCTATGACTGCATGGTGTGAAAGATCGATATACATGGTCTTAATACCGTGTATATCATGGTCCGAATCAATCTCCATAAATTGTAGAATTATTGTACAATTGTAATTATGGCATTAGTCTTGTATTAGGAAAAGCTATTAGAATTAGAGTAGGAAAAGGTAGAGTTATTTTTCATATTTAAAAAATTATGTATTTGTATATATACCTCTCTTTATTAATTAAAATAATCAAGAAATTATTTCTTTTAATAAATGCCCAAACGACAAAAGTTTGTCGAAGGCAATAGCATGTCTTAAGGAACCGGTAGCAATGCAGTTCTTCAAATTGAAACCACCTATTGTTACACTGCATGTTCTTCATTTGTTATTACTATGATAGCACACAATGATAATAATAACATGGTAAGGGACTTGCCACAAAGACACATGTACAAAGGGAAAAAAAGAGATGAAAGAAGAGAGACGATCATGGAGCAGGGAATGGTAGGACGTGTAGATGGAATGTCATTCTGAGCTGATATAAGTGAGGATTTTGCTCTATCATTTTATAACTCCAAGGACAATCCCATTCTGATGAAATCTACGAGGCTGAAAGGAAAAGTCGACACAGTAATACAACACACAAAAAAGTGAAAACGCCAAGATGAAGCATCCCTCGCTAATGTAAATAAACTTATGTACAAACTCAGCTCAATATTAACTTGGAGACCAAAATTCAAATAGAAATTCCATTTTGTTCAACTTTGAAATTAACAGTAATCCCAGAACCTAATGCAAGTCGTGTTTATATCTTTTTTATCAGTAAAATACGTGTTTTAATCAAATCTTGGTTATATCTAAGATATATTAATGGCGAAGTGACTCTTTAATTCGAGTGACTTCAAATTTAGTTTTTTAACACATCCTACTTCCACCAGCTCTACCCGTACACGCACATTTGCTTAAGTAAAGAATGCCATAAAAAATGATATTCGTTGACTAAAGAGAACATACGATAGAGATTTATGAGTGTTTGGTTGGTTCTCGAGAAGATGAATCACTCTCAAATATATAAATTCTAATAGAATATTTTCCAAATATTCTTTCATTAATTGTATATATCTTATTTTAGATATAATTGTATTTTTATTGTAATTAGATCTCCTATTTTAGGTAGAATTATATTTTTTATTGTAATTATGTTGATTAGTTACCTAATTTAAATATTCTTGTACTACTATATATATTGTACATTATTGATGAATACAATCAAAGAACATATTCCTTTATGGTATCAGTAGCCTAAAAATACCTCCACCGCCGCCACCCCCACGGAACCCTAGTATTTTTTTCCCAGCCATTCCTTTTCCCTTCTCCTCCTAAATTTCATCTTCCATGGCTGACAAAACAAAATTCCATCCTGCGCTTACAGTAAACAACATCAAAAACTTCATCCCTATCACCATTAAGATGGAAACGGGTCAATGCTCCTTGTGGGCAAAACTTTTTAAGATCCATTGTCGTGTTTACAAAGTTATCGACCACTGTTACACCTCGTAAGATTAAGACGATAATTAAGAACGTCATTAAGAAAGCAAGATTCGGATATTGAATATAAGGAACGCTTACATATGTTAATACGGGAAATTAATGTATAAACGGATGTTATCCCGGAATAATTTTTCTTTAGTGCTATACACGTGACGACGAGAATTAATCCTAGTAGTTGAATTTATTCCAATGGAGTTATGGACTAGTATTGTATTAAAAAAAAATTATGACATTGAGGATACGAGGCTTATGAAATTCTCGGGAATTAAAAGTAGTGAGTTTGAGATTTACTAATTGAAGAACTTGGGGGCCAAAGTGTAAGAAGGAAAATCAGATTTTTGGTTATAAACTTACATTACCTCTTCATCTTCTTCTACACTTAACAAAAACAAAAAAAACCAAACTCTCCTCTCATTCTCTCCTCTACACTAATCCGAAAATCACCCACCACCCATAACCAAAATTAAGGTTGTTATCTTCTCTTCCTAGACTACATTTTTCACCAAAAATTAGAAGCAAAACAGTGGCGAAAATAGTGGCAAAACAACCCACGTGCTTGGGCGAAAACTCAGCCCAGAAAATTGGGATTTTTGGGATGAAATTTTGGAAGAAAAACGTGTAGGGATGATGGCTTAACATTATAGAACACTTGCATGTCAATTGGAGTTGAAGAAGTGAACAAAAAGGAGGAGAAAAATTACAAAACAGTGGGGAATCTTCAGACAAACAGTGGCAGAAATTTGCGGACTGTTTTGACGAATTTGAGGTATAAAAATTCTTCTTTCTATGATAAAATTAGAATGCATGTTGTTAGAATTAAGGTAATGAATTTGTGTTAAGGAAGAATTGGAATTTAAGCATTGCATGTGACCATTTTTGGCTAGTTGCCAATTTGGGATAGATTTTGATGTTGTTGGATTCGTTGGTTATTGTGGTTATTATTATCACTAATTGCATGATGAAATTGAAAGGAAACATGGAGATTTAGTTGGAATTAGTTATATGGAAGTATTAAAATCCGAAATTTGGATTATAGGAATTAAGATAAGAGTTATGGAATTATGACATGTTGTGGCCAAGAACTTGCATGAAATTGTTGGACATGTTGTGATGTATATGGACTGTTTTAGGGACTATTTTGTGGTGTTATAATTCTGAAAATTTAGTCACCATTATGCATGTTTAAGTGTGGTAATTGCTAAGGTAAGTCCTAAAGGAATAAGGGTGTGGAAAGGCATAGAAACGCTTCACATTCTACCCTCGTTGTTGTTGGAACATGGGCTATTTTGTGGGCTATTTTTAAGGTGGATTAAGAGGCTAAATTTACATGAGAAGTGGGTGTGTAAATTCCCTTTATTGTTGTTTTGGTTGTGCCCTTAATTGGTGCTTGTTTATTGATGTTATTAGCCTCGTTTGGAAGTTGTGGAAACATGTATAAACAGGGGAAGTGCTGCCCGAATTTTTATAAAATAAGAAGTCGTTATTCGATATAAGTATGCTAGCGACCATAGAATTGACGAACGTATTACCATTATTATAGGTTGAAGTTCTAAATCGAGACGTACTCTAATATAGAGTTGATTAGTTCGTCTAAGAGGTATGTGAACTATTCCTTCTTTCTTTGGCATGATTTTTATTTAATGAGGGTACGGCGGACGTACTTGATTCTTATACAGTTTAATTCCTAAAGAGGATTGTTATGAGAAGTGCCTATGATTTTTCAGCAAAGAGTTTATTATGACATTATTACAATGATTTCATTGAGAGTCAGATGATAATTTTTACTTGCATATGGTTACTCACGATATCTACTCGTGCTAAGTGTTACTACTTCACCTCACCGAGTCCCGGGCCGGGTTACGACTCGTGCACAGCCTTGCATTGTTCACCGAGACCCTCACTAGAGGGCCGGGTTACGTAGGATGGATCCATAGATGAGAGATGACTTTACCGAGTCCCAGCATGGGCCGGGTTATGATATGATTCCACCAAGTCCCGCACTAGTGGGCCGGATTACGTTACAGATGTATATATATGTATATGGACAGACACTCATGTTTTCTTGACTTGACTCTCATTTTTATAAGGCAAATGACTTTTATTGTTTATGGCACAGTTGGATTTGGACCCTGACTTTTATACGATCTCATGTTTCGTTGGCTACTTATGATCTCATATGCGGTATTTCATGTTTACATACTCGGTACATTATTTCGTGCGACCCCCTTTCCTCGGGGGGCTGCGTTCATGCCCGCAGGTACAGGTGCTCAGTTTGGTGATCCTCCGGTTTAGGTCCCTACTCAGCAGGTTGGGAAGCTCCCTTGATCCAGAGCTTTGTCATTTTGGTACTGAACCTCTTTTAGACTTATGTTTGTATTTAGGGGCACGACGGGGCCCTGTCCCGTCATATGTCGTTGTTCTTCTTATAGAGGTCTGTAGACAGTGGTGAGTTGTACTTATGTAAGGGTTATAACTCTGTTTTGGTCAGCCATATCATTGTACTCTATGTTGGGGGTGTTCCCGTGTATATGTTATATTATCTGTTGGCAGCCTTGTCGGCTTGCCTGTATATTGTGTTGGCTAGTTGTGACTCCTCAGGAGGCATGTACATTCGGGGGTAAAGGCAGCCTTGTCGGCTCGCCTACCCTGGCATATGTTGATATTGCAGCGTTATGCTGCCGAATTTCAGACTTATTAAGTGTGAGTTGGATTATGTGTGACATGTTAGTGTAATAACGTCATTAGGGCGGTTAGTCGCGGCCCGTCGGGTCTGGTCGTGACAAAAGTGGTATCAGAGCAGTTAGTCCTCGGAATGTCTACAGATCGTGTCTAGTAGAGTCTTGCGTATGGGTATGTTGTGAACCATACTTATACGCAGGAGGCTGCAGGGCATCTAGGATTGGTTTCTATTCTTTCATCTCTTAGATCGCGCAATAGAGCTATGTTATTAGGATAATTCCTTTCTGACGACTTACGATGTTTACAGCTATGCCTCCGAAGAAGGCGACAGCGGCCCAGAAGGGCAAGTCTATAGCGGGGGATACCAGCCAGATTCAGAGAGTTACTAGGTCCCGTACCCAGTCTATGCCGGAGACTATGCCCCAGTTGATGAGCTCTGCTTCATCGCCACCACCAGAGGCTCCAGTTCAGGGGGCAACATCACCAGTTTCTGAGGCCCCAACACACCGAGCCTCCGGTTCTTCGGCCCGGGGGCGAGAGGACGGGGCCCATGAGAGATGCGGTTCACCGTGGCGACTAGCTTGGTAGCAGGGCAAAACCGTAGACAGGGACCAGGAGCCGACCCTAGGTCTGACAGTTTGAGGGTTCGTGATTTCTTGAGTTGTAACCCTCCAGAGTTTTTCGGGTCTTAGCCCGAGGAGGACCCGCAGGAGTTTATCCGGCAGATGCAGCTTACCTTGAGGGTAATCAGGGCTTCAGAGACTGAGTCTGTGGAGTTGGCTTCGTATAGAATGTGGGATATAGCTACAAACTGGTACGAGTCTTGGGAGTTGTCTAGGGGAGAGGATGTTCCTCCAGCTACATGGGATGAGTTTACAGAGGCCTTCCTTGGTCACTTCTTGCCTCCAGAGATGAGGAGAGCTAGAGTGGACAGATTCTTACAGTTGAGGCGAGTGGCCGGACCATTCGTGAGTATAGCCTTGAGTTTGATTCATTGGCCAGATATGCACCCACTATTGTAGCAGATATAGCAGATAGGGTGCATCGCTTTGTGATGGGGCTGGACCATTATCTGATCGATGGTTGTATGGCGGTAGCTCTTCACCGGGTATGGATATTGCTCGTGTCCAGGAATATGCACAGGGGGTTGAGGACCGACATAGAGGGCGACGACCGGACGAGAGGTCATGACGGGGACCAGCATAAGAGGGCTAGGTCGGCAGCTTATTCCGGCGAATCTCGAGGCAGACAGTTCCAGCAGCAGGTCAGATATTCACCTCAGCCAGCACAGAGTGCTCCTCTACAGTCTACGGGCAGGAGGTTCGACCGCCCCGGGTATTCAGGAGCCGGACAGAGCTCCAGGGCTTCGGGTTCTCAGAGGAATAGGGGCCCTAGTCAGTTGAGACCACCTTATCATCGGTGCTCTCGGTGTGGTAAGTTTTATATGGGGGAATGTCGTTCTACCACAGGTACTTGTTTCTCTTGCGGCCGTCAGGGCCATATGATGAGAGAGTGTCCCAACATAGGTGGTTCAGGTGGGCTGGCTCGGCCTACGGGGTCGGGTGCTGGTTCGTCGTCATCTATAGCTATGCGCCCCACCGGGTGGGGTAGTCAGACGCCAGCAGGCCGTGGTAGAGGTCGTGGCAGAGTTTCTAGTCCCGGCGGTCCTTCGAACCGCATATATGCTTTGGCCAGTAGACGTGATCAGGAGGCGTCACCAGATGTTGTTACAGGTATACTATCGGTCTTTTTATGTAATGTATATGCTCTGATAGATCCAGGTTCCACCTTGTCCTACATATCCCCTCTTGTTGCTAATAGAATAGAGATAGAATCTGAGCCGATATAACCATTCGAGGTAGCTACACCGGTAGGAGATTCGGTTATAGCTGAGCGTGTGTATAAAAATTGTTCGGTGGTGATATATAACCGTCATACCTTAGCAGATTTGATAGAGTTGGATATGGCCGACTTTGATGTCATTATGGGCATGGATTGGTTGGCTTCTTGTTTTTCCAACGTTGATTGTATAGAGAAGTTGGTTCGATTTCAGTTTCCAGGCGAGCCAGTTATAGAATGGAAAGGGAATGCAGCATCGCCGAGGGGTAAGTTTATTTCATATCTCAAGGCAAGGAAGATGGTCGAAAAAGGTTGTATCTATCATTTGGTTCGGGTGCATGATACGAAGCGGAGGTACCGCTCTTCGATCGATTCCGGTAGTTAGTGAGTTTCCGAATGTATTCCTCGATGATCTTCCAGGTCTCCCTCCAGAGCGGAAGATAGATTTCGATATAGATGTATTGCCGGTACCCAACCTATATCCATTCCTCCTTATAGAATGGCACTGCAGTAGCCGAAGGAGTTGAAGGAGCAACGAGGGACTTGTTGGAGAAAGGCTTTATTAGGCCAAGTACATCTCCATGGGGAGCACCGGTGTTATTTGTGAGGAAGAAAGATGGATCACTTTGCGGATGTGTATGGATTATAGGCGGTGAACAAGGTAACCATCAAGAACAGTACCCCTTCCCGGGATTGATGATTTATTTGACCGGTTGCGGGGTGCTAAGTGCTTCTCGAAGATAGACTTGCGGTCGGTTATCATCGAGTGCGGGTAAGGGAGGCGGATATTCCAAAGACAAACATTCGAACCCGATATGGACATTATGAGTTTAGGGTGATGTCTTTTGCACCGACCAATGCTCCAAAGGCGGTGTTTATGGATTTGATGAACCGGGTATTCGGTCCGTTCTTAGACATGTTCGTCATTGTATTCATTGATGATATCCTGGTTTATTCCCGTTCGGAGCGGGAGCATGCGGACCATTTGAGGACGGTACTTAGGGTCCTCCAAAGACCAACAGTTGTATGCCAAGTTTTCCAAGTGTGAGTTCGGTTAACTTCGGTGGCATTCTTGGGGCATATTATCGGGGCGATGGTATTCGGGTGGATACACGAAAAATTGAGGCGGTGAAGACTTGGCCCGGACCTACGACACCTGCGAGGTACGCGGTTTTACGGGGCTAGCAAGGTATTACGAAGGTTTGTGGAGAAGTTTGCCTCGATCTCGGCGCCTTTGACTAGGCTAACCCGAGAAGGCGGCTAAGTTTCGGTGGACGGATGCTTGTGAGCACAGTTTCCAGTTGTTGAAGGATAAATTGACTACGGCTCCAGTTCTGACTTTTCCTGAGGGACCGGATGGTTATGTCATTTATTGTGATGCTTCAGGCATTGGGCTAGGTTGTGTGTTGATGCAGCATGGCAAAGTCATAGCTTATGCCTCTCGACGGCTCGAAAAGCATGAAAAATTATCCCACTCATGATTTGGAGCTAGCAGCGGTGATTCATGCCTTGAAGATTTGGAGACATTATTTGTATGTGATTCATGTTGATATTTATACGGATCACAAGAGTCTCCAATATATCTTTAAGCAGAAGGAGTTGAACCTACGGCAGAGGCGGTGGTTAGAGTTGCTAAAGGACTATGATGTTGATATCTTGTACCACCAGGGAAAAGCCAACGTCGTGGCAGATGCTCTTAGCCGTAGATCCATAGGTAGCTTGACGGATGTGCAGCCAGACAGAAGGAAGATGGTTCGTGAGATACATAGGCTAGCGAGTCTTGGAGTCCGGGTGGCGGATTCGGGAGATAGCGAGATTCTTATTCGGGATGTTGCGGAGTCCTCTATAGTGGAAGAGGTAAAGAGACGTCAGTATGAGGATCCTGTTCTGGCCCGGTATAGAGATGCAGCTCTCCGAAAGGGAAAGACTCTATTTGAGGTTACACCGATGATGTCTTTGAGGTATGAGGGCAGATTATGTGTACCTGATGTTGCAGGGCTACGACAGCAGGTTATGGGAGAGGCACACAATGCCCGTTATTCCATTCATCCAGGATCGACGAAGATGTACCATGACCTTAGATGCTTGTATTGGTGGGATGGCATGAAAAGAGACATAGCAGAATTTGTTGCCCAGTGCCCGAATTGTCAGCAAATTAAGGTTGAACATCAGAAGCCTGGTGGATTATTACAGGAGATTGAGATCCCGACTTGGAAGTGGGAAGTGATCAATATGGACTGCATTACAGGCTTACCTTGCACTCAGCGGAGGTGTGATTACATATGGGTTATCGTGGATAGGCTGACGAAATCAGCCCATTTTCTTCCAGTGAGGACTACTTACTCAGCTGAGGACTATGCTAGGCTGTACATCAGGGAGATAGTGAGACTGCACGGGGTTCCCACATCTATTATATCAGACCGAGGAGCTCAGTTTACAGCTAACTTCTGGAGATCATTCCAGAAGGGATTGGGGACACAAGTGAGTCTCAGCACAGCATTTCACCCTCAGACGGACGGGCAGGCAGAGCGTACGATCCAGACATTAGAGGATATGCTTTGAGGGCTGTATTATTGACTTTAGAGGTAGTTGGGATGACCATTTACCACTCATTGAGTTTGCTTATAACAACGAGCTACCACTCTAGCATCCGGATGGCACCGTATGAGGCTTTATATGGGAGGAAGTGCGGGTCACCTATTGGTTGGTTTGATGTAGGTGAGACAAAGTTGATCGGCCCGGACATGGTTCGGCAAAGTTTGTTGATAAGGTGAAACTCATTCGGGAGAGGTTATTAGCGACACGAGTCGACGAAGTCATATGCTGATAATCGACGTCGACACTTAAAGTTTCAGGTTGATGATTGGGTGTTCCTAAAGGTGTCACCCATGAAGGGTGTGATGAGGTTTGGCAAGAAAGGGAAGCTTAGCCCAAGGTACATTGGGCCTTACCAGATCATTCGTAGGATAGGCAAGGTTGCCTATGAGTTGGATCTACCGCCTGATTTGGAAACGGTATATCCAGTCTTCCATGTATCTATGTTGCGTAAGTGTATTGGTGATCCTTCCGAGTCTTCCCGGTAGAGATGACATCCGTGTGACGAAGAGTTGTCCTACGAGGAAAGCCCCGTAGCCATACTTGATCGCCAGGTCAGGAGATTACGGACGAAGGATGTGGCTTCCGTCAAGGTATTGTGGAGGAACCACAATAGGGAGGAAATGACTTGGGAGGCAGAGGATGAGATGAAGAAGAAGTATCCTCATTTGTTCCCTGTGCCTCCAGGTAATTCAATTCAACTCCCCATTTGATTATTGTAATTGGTGAATTGCATATGTGTGATATATTGTGGCCCTGTGTGTCATCTTTTGGTTGGCTGAATATAAGCGGATAGGCATAGTTATTAAGGAGACTCTGCCAAAACATTTCTAGCATTAGACCTGTTGTGAACATTCGAGGGCGAATGTTTCTGAGGAGGGAAGTATGTTACACCTCGTACGATTAAGACGATAATTAAGAACGTCATTAAGAAAGCAAGATTCGAATATTGAATATAAGGAACGCTTACATATGTTAATATGGGAAATTAATGTATAAACGGATGTTATCCCGGAATAATTTTTCTTTAGTGCTATACACGTCACGACGAGAATTAATCCTAGTAGTTGAATTTATTCCAATGGAGTTATGGACTAGTATTGTATTAAAAAAATTTATGATATTGAGGATACGAGGCTTATGAAATTCTCGGGAATTAAAAGAAGTGAGTTTGAGATTTACTAATTGAAGAACTTGGGGGCCAAAGTGTAAGAAGGAAAATCAGATTTTTGGTTATAAACTTACATTACCTCTTCATCTTCTTCTACACTTAACAAAAACAAAAAAAACCAAACTCTCCTCTCATTCTCTCCTCTACACTAATCCGAAAATCACCCACCACCCATAACCAAAATTAAGGTTGTTATCTTCTCTTCCTAGACTACATTTTTCACCAAAAATTAGAAGCAAAACAGTGGCGAAAACAGTGGCAAAATAGCCACTGCTTGGGCCGAAAACTGCCCAGAAAATTGGGATTTTTGGGATGAAATTTTGGAAGAAAAACGTGTAGGGATGATGGCTTAACATTATAGAACACTTGCATGTCAATTGGAGTTGAAGAAGTGAACAAAAAGGAGGAGAAAAATTACAAAACAGTGGGGAATCTTCAGACAAACAGTGGCAGAAATTTGCGGATTGTTTTGACGAATTTGAGGTATAAAAATTCTTCTTTCTATGATAAAATTGGAATGCATGTTGTTAGAATTAAGGTAATGAATTTGTGTTAAGGAAGAATTGGAATTTAAGCATTGCATATGACCATTTTTTGCTAGTTGCCAATTTGGGACAGATTTTGGTGTTGTTGGATTCGTTGGTTATTGTGGTTATTATTATCACTAATTGCATGATGAAATTGAAAGGAAACATGGAGATTTAGTTGGAATTAGTTATATGGAAGTATTAAAATCCGAAATTTGGATTATAGGAATTAAGATAAGAGTTATGGAATTATGACATGTTGTGGCCAAGAACTTGCATGAAATTGTTGGACATGTTGTGATGTATATGGACTGTTTTAGGGACTGTTTTGTGGTGTTATAATTCTGAAAATTTAGTCATCATTATGCATGTTTAAGTGTGGTAATTGCTAAGGTAAGTCCTAAAGGAATAAGGGTGTGGAAAGGCATAGAAACGCTTCACATTCTACCCTCGTTGTTGTTGGAACATGGGCTATTTTGTGGGCTGTTTTTAAGGTGGATTAAGAGGCTAAATTTACATGAGAAGTGGGTGTGTAAATTCCCTTTATTGATCACCAATGAGCCAAAAATAGGAAGACTTGTGCAACTTCAAAGTCAATACATTAATCTCTACGCTTTATTTAATTTTCTCTTTGCGTTAAAGTCACCCAAAAATATTCTTTGCACTTTCTTTTTATTTTCCTTATGTGACTTTTTTTTAATATCAAGCTTCCCGACTTACGCCAGACTATTCCTGGAGATAGTAGTTCCGATCCCTCAGCACTACTACCAGTAAATTGCGAGATGTGCTTGAATGTCCAGGATTTGAAAACAGAGCAACTGATATCACCTACAAGGTCTTACCCTAGAAGAGAGCAAATTGCTCCCACCAGGATTCGAACCAACGCTGCAGGTTCTTTTCTAGAAGGATGAAATGTTGAACATTAATACTGCTCCATCACATATTATATTAATGAATATTACAATATATTCACCATATAATTTGTAATTAATAATAGTGTATAATTATGGTAAATATATGATCCCTATTCTATTAGGACTCAACATTGTACACACTATATATATTTGTATTAATAAGAAAGACTCTCAAAGGAGATTAATACAATTCTACATGGTATCAAGAGCCAAAATCTTTCCATACCCTAAAACATAAATTCGACCACCATTTCTCTTCCCTTTTCCAGCGCCAAACCGCCCGTATACCATCGGTATACCTCTGATATACACTGATATACAGTTGTCCAACCCTCTTCTACAAATAGTCCCCTATACCTCTGGTATACTACTGATATACATCATTCCCACCTTCCCTATCTCTCAAACATGTTGTATACCCTGTATACAGCCTACCTAAGCTGATATACACCTAGTATACAACTGATACTACACATGTACAACCTCTCTTAGCCGATATCCACCTCGTATACGGCCGATACTGCCCCATATACACCTCGTATACGTCTCGAACCTCCCCCCCTCCCATTTTTTTCTTTCACCTACTTTCCGACAGAAAGAATAACCATGGTTGTGGCAGCGACCAACGGTCAGGGGTGGCAGAAGAGGTCGGGCCACTTCAGCCTGCCAGCCACAACATGCCTAGTACCCACCGAAGTGGGCAGGCCCACCGCCCTGCCAGCTGCACGGGAACTGGGCCTCTAGTAGTTGTCCAGCAGCCTCCAAAAATAGTCATGAAGTTGCGGTCCAATATAAACTGTGGCTACAACAGCCTGAGAGCACAGCCGATGGGCCACAACCATCAGGCCCAATTTTCAGCTGCCAAACAGTCTGCTCCAGGCCATACCCAAACCAATTTGGGCCAAGCTTTCGGCCCATTGACTCTCCAGCAGCTCGATAATTCATGGTATATGGATACATGCGTCACGTCTCACCTCACCAACAATTCTGGTAATCTTCCTCAACTGCGCAATTTAAATAATCCTTAATCTATTATGGTCGAAAATGGTCATCATATTTCAATACAAGGGTTTGGCCACACACTAACCCCACCACCACATCCCCAATTCTCCCTTAAAAACGTCCTTTATGCTTTCTTCTTATAGAGGTCTGTAGACAGTGGTGGGTTGTACTTATGTAAGGGTTATAACTCTGTTTTGGTCAACCATATCATTGTACTCTATGTTGGGGGTGTTCCCGTGTATATGTTATATTATCTATTGGCAGCCTTGTCGGCTAGCCTGTATATTGTGTTGGCTAGTTGTGACTCCTCAGGAGGTAGGTACATTCGGGGGTAAAGGCAGCCTTGTCGGCTCGCCTACCCTGGCATATGTTGATATTGCGGCGTTATCTTTGCCGAATTTCAGACTTATTAAGTGTGAGTTGGATTATGTGTGACAGGTTAGTGTAATGACGTCATTAGGGCGGTTAGTCGCGGCCCGTCGGGTCGGGTCGTGACAACCACATCATCCCTTCTACACCTAATTCCACATACCTACCCTCGACTTCGACTTCTGATGATGCACTCTGGTCTCGTTTGGACGCAGCCGTCCTCCGGTAGATATACGACACAATCTCTAATGATCTGTTGCACACCATCATTGAGACCGATGCCACTGCCGCCAAACGTGGGAACGTTTGAAAAGTATTTTCCACGACAACAAAACTCAACGAGCGTTATACCTTGAAAATCAGCTCAAGGATGTTCATCAGGACGATTTCCCAAACGTGTCTGCATATTGTCAAGAACTCAAGATGCTTGCCGACCAACTCTCCAAAGTCGGTGCACCAGTCACTAATCAGTGATTAGTCATGCAACTTATTGCAGGCTTGAACGAATCATATGACGGCGTTGCCACCATCCTTCAGTAATGCACGTCGTTACCTCTATTTTATGAGGTTCGTTCGATGCATATTCTTGAGGTACCAGAAAATCAAACGCAACACCACTCCCGCCAACATTGCCGATGTCGCCCTCACCACCACCGTTGGACCCTCCGCCGTTGACAGGGCCTCCAAATCTAACAACCAGAACCGCCGGCCCGAGGACCCGTTGTAGCCCGTATCTACCTGCAACAACCGCGGAGCAGGCAGTCCGGCAAGGGTCGTGACATATGAAATTCTGGCAATAATGGTGGTGGGAAGGGGCAGTCCCCACCGGCAGGAAACAACCAATAGCGACCACGGCAGTAGCAGCAGCCTCCGTCGTGGGCTGCCTACCTGTAATGGGTCGCGTGGGCCACATCGTTATGGGCCTCTACTCCTAGCCAGTATCTGACATCCTCATGGACTCCACCTCAGAACCGACATGCCCACCCTGACATACTCTGCCCACGTCCCCAATAGGCCTACACAGCACAGGCCCCCCCCGCCCTCAACTTATGTACCGACTAATATTGAGGCAGATATAAACACAATGTCACTCAACGCTCCAAATGAAAATTGGTATATAGACACATGCGCCACATCTCACATGACTGCATCACAAGGTACTCTATCATTTTATTCCAATTTGAGTAATTTAAATCAGAATATTATTGTTGGTAGTGGACAAGGCATTCCCATTTGCGGTTTTGGTCATTTGTCCTTATCCCCACCACTAATCTTTAAAAAAATTCTTCATACCCCTAAACTCATTAAGAATCTAATCTATGTGCGACGTTTCACAACTAATAGTAATGTATCCCTTGACTTTGATCCTTTTGGTTTTTCTGTGAAGAATTTTACAACAGGGAGACGAATAATGAGATGTGACAGCACCAGAGATCTCTACCCTATTTCAAATGTCGTTAACAATTCAGCCTCAGTTCCATCAACCTTTGTTGCTCTTTTGTCTTCCTTATGGCACTCTAGATTAGGACATCCGGGAGATTCTGTTTTACGCTCCCTTAGAAAAAATAATTTTATTAATTGCAACCGTATTTTTAGGACTCGTATATGTGTATCCTGAATTTTTGGGAAATATGTTAAATTATCATTTTCTGCATCCACAAATTGTACTTTACTACCTTTCTATATCACATAGTGATTTGTGGACGTCCCCTATTTTAAGTACGGCTGGCCATCGATATTATGTGTTGTTTTTGGACGATTATTCTAACTTTCTATGGACTTTTCCAATTGGCAATAAATCCCAGGTCTACCCCATTTTTTCCTCATTTAGTGCTCCCGTAAAAACACAAATTGAAAAGAGCATTAAATGTTTTCAATGTGCCAATGGCAGGGAATTCAATAATAATCAATTCAAACAGTTTTGCTCCAATAACGGTCTTACCTTTCATTATTTCATGCCCTCACACCTCCTCCCAAAATGGTAAGGCCAAATGGAAAATTTGAACCATGAACAACCTAATTCGTGCCCTACTTGCTCACGCCTCAATTCCCCCTCAATTCTGGCATTACGCACTCTCCATGGCCACCTATCTTCTAAACATAATCCCAAATAAGTCTTTAGCTCAATGGTCGCCCATTCACGTTCTATTTCGTAGGAACCCCTCCTACCAACACTTGCATATCTTTGCATGTCTCTGTTATCCTCTCCATCCGACCACTCACAAACTCCAACCCTAGTCTTCCCCGTGTGTGTTTCTAGGTTACCTCGCCAATCATCGTGGTTACTCGTGCTATGACTTGTCAAGCTGTAAAATTATTATTTTCACGTCATGTCATATTTGATGTGTCTCAATTCCCCTTTGCCTTCCTAAACTTATCACCTCGGCATTCCTACGACTTCCTAAATGATGGCCTAAGCCCTCTTCTAATTCATCATTTACATAGTCCGCCGTCCCAGACCCCGACACCCGCCCCCACCTCAGACAGTCTGGGACACACTGCCCACCCAGTTCTGCAGTTATGTGAGATGTGGATGTCGCCAATCGAACCCTCACCAACAAGGTGAAAGTTAAGTTAGTCTACCAACTGAACTACTAAAATCCCCCGGTAAAATAGTGTTCGAACTTAGCTTATTTTCTTTATTTTTTTTATAACAATGATGTTCAGATTAACTTGCACACATTTTTGAAACTTAATTTAAAAGTCATATTTTGACACTAACATTTCTGGATGTCCTTTGGTTGCTGCTATAACCAATGAATGGCACATGCTATCCGGAACTTAATTTGAAAGTCATATCTCAACCCCGATGTTTTAGGGATCGATGCTGCTAATAATAGCCAGAATGTCAAGTGTTTTTTCTTGTATAGATCCTATTTCAATGGAAACTTGACTATTTTTCACCAAGATAAGTACAAAATAACTTTGTCAACCAAGACTTAGACAGATGAAAGGTTCTTCTTTTGATGTGTATCTGCACATGTTCTTCGCAAACCAAACATATAACAAGAAAGAAAAGATTATACTCCCTCCGACCCAATTTATGTCATATACTTTCATTTAACACAATTTTAAGAAATAATGAAAGACTTTTGAATGTTATGGTCTAAAATAAGCCAAAGATATTTGTGTGATTATATCATTTCGTTTTGCGTAAAAGGTAAAGTTTAACGTTAAATTGTTGTCAAATAAGAAAAAATGTCATTCTTTTTTAGACGGACTAAAGAGGGAAGTGAGTCATTCTTTTTGGGATCATAGTACAACATCTCCAACGTTTACAGGTAACAAGTAGTCCATGTTAAAGACTTCAAGATACTATCAAATTGAATTGATTCTACTCACCACACTTGAAAACACATGGTTTATTGCCTAGAAAAAACCAATAGTGAATGCAACTGTAGTTTCGTATTCCCAACTTGTGAAGGGAAAAAATAAATATTGAACTCTGTAGAACCGACATGTAAGCTTTTATTTACGATGACCTTCGATATCGGACATTATCTTGGGCAATTTGCTCTTCTTCTGTTGATATTTGGCAAGTGAATACCAGACACCCCCAGCTGTGTTGATCACCAAACCAGTGACATTCAAAGCATGTACTTCTACTCCCCCCAAGATAACAAATCCAAGTGTCTGTGAATAGGGAAATATATTAGGAGATATCGACAAAACAAATTGCCAAGAACTTTACTTTTTGTCTTGAAGGAAATAAAATAAAACTTGAAGCTGCACACATACCGTAGATCCAACTCCCTTGAGGACTCCGACAATCGTGGTAGTTAAAGCCGAGTTAACAATGGTGCACAAGAACATCGTGTAGTTCAAGACAATGCCCATCACAAACGAAAGAATAAGAATTGCAAGAAATGATATTGAACTACTCTGTTCATGGGGAAAAAAGGCCAGTTTAGAACCACAAAATTCCAATAAGGATTCTGAAAGGATAAAAATAGACTTCAACTACTACACCAGCCAAGGGAAGATTAGAATTTTTTCATTCAAATTTGTAATCTAAAATTCCAATAAGACAGAATAGTTTCTGGATCAAAGTTGCTCAAAATAATGAACAAGTTTAAGGAGATCATAAATAAGAGGGGCTGATTGATACATAAATGCCCAAAGACACAAAAGTTTGTCGAAAGCAATAGCATGTCTAACGGAACCAGTAGCAATGCAATTCTACAATTTGAAACCACCTATTGTTACACTGCATTTTCTTCATTTGATATTACTATTATATAGTGCACAATGATAAAAAATCACGGAAGGGAGTCACCACAAAGACACATGTACAAAAAAAAGGGCAGCCCGGTGCACTAAGCTCCCGCTATGCGCGGGGTCCGGGAAAGGGTCGGACCACATGTACAAGTGACAAAAAAAAGAGATCAATGAAAAAAAGAGGATCATGGAGCAGGGAATGGTAGGACGTGTCAGATGGAACGTCATTCTGAGCTGATATCAGTGTGAGGATTGTGCTCCATTAATTCTATAAATACAACACAAACACGAGTGAAAAGTCCCAGATGAAGCATCCCTCACTAATGTATATAAACTTCTGCACAAACTCAGCTCAATTCAATGGCTAAAGAAAAATGATCATCAAGCGCACCGCAGAGGCGCAGAGAAACCTTGAAGCATGCCAAGAAGTCTATGGTTCTGGTAAACGTAAGTTCAAACCTGGCAAAATTTCTCTCGCCTAAATATATCTTCTCACTTGAGAAATTTTAAGAGAAAAAAGCATATAAATAGAGATATCATTCATATACATATAGTCATTTGCGTTTTTCGCTAGAGGGAGTGATCCATATTAACTTGGAGACTCAGATCAAATAGCAAGTCCATTTTGTTCAACTTTGAAATAAGAAGTAATCCCAAAACCTAGTGCTAATCGTGTTTATATCTTTTTTGATCAGTATAATACGTGTTAAAAAATGATCTTGCTTATATCCAGCATATATTCATATATTTATGGTGAAATTATTCTTTGATTCGACTGACCTTCAAAATTCGATTTTCAATACATATCCTACTTGCACTAGCTCTACCTGTACACTCATGTTTGCTCAAGTAAAGAATGCCATAAAAATATGAAGGTTACACAACCCTGTGGATTAGATGACACCTATATAGAAGTTTCGAAATGCTGATGCATTCTAAAGGAGCACTATAGCAACAAAACTATGCAATGTTATGTTATGGAGTCAAAATATGCTTAAATTGTGGAGAAAAACATACACTGATTCTGATATAATATTTAAAGTTGCTCAAACTATCGCAGGAATGAATTTATGAGTCATACGATAAAACGTTGGTTAAGAATAATAGAGCATAGACTTTTTTGATGACATGGGAACCCGCAACTGCTACCCTTCGGGTACGCACAAGGTAAACCCAGTTCCTGTGCAATAGCTCGCAAACCACACAGGAGAGATAACCCACACTAGGCAAGCCCGGTGCGACGAGCTCGACCCAGAAGGCAAATCCCCTGTTGTTGTAAGCAGGGGGTTTCGAACCTGAGACCTCCATTATGAAAGCCACATGCTCAACCAACTGAGCCACCCTCTTAGTGACATTAAAAGGATGATAGAGTAAGTTTGGATCTATGCTTGATACATCTAAAACATAGATTATCTTTTACCTATAAAAGAAAATACCTAGAACAGAGATTGATGAAAATTTATAAGGAGAGGAAAAGGATCTCCACATGATATTCATCGACTTAAAGCGAACATATGACAGAGCTTTAGAAGTCTTTGGTTGGTGCTTGAGAACAGATGAATAAAAAGGGCAGCCCGGTGCACTAAGCTCCCGCTATGCGCGGGGTCCGGGGAAGGAAAGATGAATCACTCTCAAATATATAAATGCAATAAAACTTTACATAGAAGCAGACACCTGGAGGAGATACAAATGAGTTTCTTAAACTGAGGGTTTACGATGGGGATCTACCTTGAGTATGTACTTATTTAACTAGTAATGGATAAGCTAAGTGATATTATATGGTGGATGCTACTTGCAAACATTGTGTTAATTAAAGAAACTAGCAAGGACCCAAAAGCTGAAACTATGAAGCACTCTAGAGAATAAGTGTTTTAGGATAAGTAAAAGTAAAGCAGATCATTCTGTTTTACGATATTTAGTGCCTATTTTTTGGCGGATCCAGGATTTTTACCGAGGGGTTCGAAAAAATAAAAATGTAGTGCCTAGGATTTGAACTTGGAACCTCAAGGTGAATTTTGAACCCCTAAACCACTGAATCAACCTCTTCTCTCGTGTTCAGGGTATTCAAAATATATATATGTACATAAAAAATAAAAAAACACCTTATATATACGGTGTAATTTTTTGCCGAGGGTGTTCGGGTGAACACCCTCGGCGGGCCCTAGATCCGCCCCTGCCTGTATATACACTACAATATACCTGACAAGAAGAATAAAGATGCAATAGAAAAATAGTGCCTAAATGCGGACAATTACGATATTTAATCTCAATATTCAAGAAGAGTGGCATGTTATATAAATATAAAACATGAGGAATTAAAATTGGAAGATAAAACTGGATAAGTGTTTAGTGTCATGCAAAGTCATCGTTCATCGCTAGAGCAATTGGGTTATAGATTCCTGGTGAACCCATGCACTTTTTAAGTACTGTGAGCTTCAACCAATGAGGTTACAAAGTCATCCAGAAAGGAGTACCCATGCACTTTTTAAGTCCTGTGAGCTTCAACCAATGAGGTTACAAAGTCATCCAGAAAGGAGTACCCATTTCTTTGAATAAACATTAGAGATGATAAAAATTAAAAATGAGGAAAAATTAGGACTCATTCTATTTGATTACTAGGACTCCTGTCCATAGTATGTTTCAGAATTCTCTTTCTTGTTGTTTCCTCCACCTTCATGTTTGTAACGCCTATGCGGCTACTACATTTTTTTATTTACTTCTTTGTTTTCCTTTACATTATCCGAACAATGACTCTTTCTTTTCTTCTTGTAGTACGTGAATCTCTTATTCTATTACTTCTGACTATTGGCTTCTCTCTTTTGCAAATTAATTAGTTTTTACAGTTGACTGATTGAAAATTGAAAATCAATTTTACGAGTAAAGTTATCTCCTTATGGCCTCATAGAAGTGATGTTTAATCTGAGTTTTGGATTAATATTGTCATTAAACTGGACGTTGAATTAAACAAATTACAATTTGATGGTACAACTACTAAATTCATCTACTAGATAATCTACGTATCTTCAGTATATAGTGAGCTTTGTTTCAAAGAAGCATGCGCTTTGTTTTTCACTTTCACATAAAATCCCAAAGGCCTTGCTGCTTTATTTATTAGCTCTTCTATTTTTAATAACATGGGGAGCACTACAAGAGTATTAGTGATGGAAAAATACCAACCAAAGTGAAACACAAGTTTCATAGAACTTTTTGCGACTAGCAAAATCAAATGGAAATGAATGTTAGGTCTTTTAAGACTCAACATATTCACAAGATAAGCCTCATAAAAATGAGAATGTTAACATATATAGATGTGTGATATCGCAAGCTGGCTTGGACATCACGGTTATACATATATATATGTGTGTGTGTGTGAGAGAGAGAGAGAGAGAGATTAGATAAGATTAAAATAATCATGTCGGATAAATGTTACAAGTAGCACATATATAGAATGAGAAAAGGTCGCTTGAGATGGTTTGTTGATGTTCTATGTGACCTTCTACATACACCTACTTACAAGTGTGACATCCATTATCAGTGAAGGTGCTAAATAGGATGTGGTAGACCTTAAGTCACGGGAGGAAATTGTCTCAAAAGACCCGTATAATCTCTCAAAATCCAATGGACTTGGCTATAAACATAAAAATATGAAAACAAATAATCAACATTACCATTCTCAAAAATAGAAAATATGAAAACAAATAAACCATATAGACAATACTTTGTTAAGATTAAAGCTTAGTTGTTATTGTTACACTTACATTAAATCTTGTATTTGCCGAGAGCTTTTTAGTTTGGTTATAAATTTATATGTTATCAGGAAATATTATAAGATTTAGTGAACCTCTAGACTTTAAGTATTAGGATAAACAAGTATAGAGGATTCATATGGCACATCTCAACTAGGATAAACAAGTATAGTTGATACATTTCAAAAAAGAAAGTATAGTTGATTGATAATCTATATATCCTCATTCCTGCAAGTTGGCAATCAACTTTCTATCTTCTATAACCGTGGTGCCTGAGCCAATGCACACACCTTACCTAATCTACCATGTACCTGCTATCTCCCATATGCACATATGTCGAGTAACTCTGTCCACCAAAACTTAGACATACACGAAGAAATCACCTAGACTTTCTTTTTAGTTCTTCCTCCGTTGGGTTCTGAAACACTTATGTCTCATAGTTCATTCTAGCTTCATTGATCATTCTTAATTTATGTATTATTGACATACTTCTCGTTATTATCTCCCTTTACTTTTCACTTTTCTGTTTAACTTGATTGACAACAAAAGGAAGTGATATCAAGTTCTCAAAATTGTCTAACACTACTCAAGCAGTAACTGTCAGCTAATTTGCTTCCAAGTACAAAAAAAGGACGATGTTTGACTATACTGAATATAGCAAAGAAACTAACCTGTGCAAATAAAATAGATAAAGAAGTTGGAAATTCTCCTGTGGCTATGATGAGGAATAGCAGAAATGGCAAAGATAAAAAGCTGTTGTAAAACATGATCTCAATTGATGAAAGCCCGTCCTCTGCTCCTGATTTCTCAACCAACACAAGGTACATGGTCTGAAAATGAAACAAGGGCACGTAACTAAGACATATTTGTAATTTAATCTCAATAGGTGAAAAGATACATGCAATAAAAGCACTAAATGATAAAAACAAGGCAACACCTGGAAGAAAACAGAAATGAAGGCCAAACTGTATCCGAAAAGATCAAAGGAAAAATCTCCAAGAGCTGCGATAAGAACTCCGGCAGCAGTAAGTATTACGGAAAGTGTTACCTGAAATAAGACGGAAAATTCCATTAGTAGGGTTACCACACCAGCCTTACTCGTTCTTTTTATCATTAACACACTAGAGGTGGTGCCGTGGTGGCACTTAACATAGTTAGGTAAAAACCCAATGGGTAATAAATTGGTAGGCCATAGTAGATGGATATAGCTCTCTTTAATCAACAATACATCAATGTGGCATCTGTATAGACAAATATATATTAGTAAACAAAAAATCAAGTTTTGTGCTTTATTATTGTGTCAATTCTACTCGAGTCTAAGTTCAAGCCAAACCCACCTATAATTTATCAAAAGAGGAACCATAGTCCTAAGCTTTTCCCAAAATTTGATACTTCTCCAAACTAATCTTCTGACTGCATTTTGCTATTTGCATTAGCTTAATTTTGATTGTTTGCGTTGATAGAATAGTCAATAGTAGTTAAAAGTCAACACAACCGTTAGACGAGTCTCACTAGCAAGAAACTTAATACTTAACTAGGAATTCCCCTCCCTGTGGTACGACCCCGGCTTTTTAGCAAGGTATCTTACGCCGAATAATTTAGGCGATACCAACTACATAGTAGACTAAAGGAAAAATGTTACGTATATCGGTATATGTGATTTTCACTTCTCCAAAATTCACCATAGACACAAATCGACAAACTATTAGTATAAAGCTTCCACTCAGTTACCTCACATGGAGGAAAGAAACCAAAAGACGTTAAGCAAAAGAAGTTGAAGAAAACTGAAATGCAGAATCAGATTATTGTTGTTTACAAATATGTATAAACATTTGGATTCTCTTATTTATAGTGACAAGTGCATGGACTTCTGTGTAGAAGTCACGGAAAACAAAAACAAAAGTAACTACATAAGTAGAAAAAGACTAGCAATTAAAGTATACTGCCGGGGCATATAACAGTTAATTGTATAAGTAAATGAGAGCCTATGTTTCCACACTACCAGAGCCCAACTTTTATCAAATTCCAAATAAAATACAATAAAGTTACAGTATATACAGAGGTCAAAAGATATATAACAGCGTCAAGAGAATTGCAGATCTATCATGACAACAAGCAACGTCAGAGCACTTAAAAATGAAGTTAGATATCTCTGATAAAAAAAAGGGCAGCCCGGTGCACTAAGCTTCCGCTATGATAAAACATCTTAATCACTAACCTGAGTTGTAGGTCTAGCCTTTCCGGTAAAGAATCCAGCTACTAGTACAGCAAGTGGTGTAAGCCTTTTGATGGCAATATACATAGGAATATTTACTCCTTTCAAGCTTGCTAAAGCAAATCCAACATTCGCATTGTAGAACAACGAAACTGGGAAAAGTCTTTTTGCGGTCTCTGCATTTAATTCTCTGGATTTTGTGTATCCCATGACTCTACCAAAGTGTATGAGCAAAGCTGTTGCTATTTGCTAATAACAGTGTATAGCCCAGCAAACAAGGAAAAAAGGTAAGAAAAAAAGAAATCCAATATGTTGTGTGTATACTAATAAGTCATGTTATTATACCTGGAGTGTGAGAAGAGTCATAGAGTGGGCATACTGCATGATCACTGCCTTGTTAATGAAAACCATAGCCATTGATGCAATGCCATAGGAGAATGCAGAAAATAAACTGCCATTTAATACATGCATTCTGTTAGTCAATAAACTCATCTAGAAACCATATACAATGATATAATTTTAAACAGCCAAGAGGAGGTTGGTATTCTGTACAAGACTCTCCACCTCCAACCAAGAGGTAGCAGGTTAAAAGTCACGAAAAGGGGAAAAAGAGGGAAACCCACTATCGGCCTATGAAAATGGGAGGTTTACAGTAAGGTTTATCATATAAAAAATGATATAACTCCGAACAACATGATTATAATATAAGTACTTCTATGTTCTCACACTTAACGTATCATATTCGTTCAAAGATTGCGAAGAGTAGAATGAGATTACTCTTAATTCCCTTACCACTTGGTCTTAATATGTATTTTTCTAAAAGGATGTAAGGACATGTCTGCCTCTATATAAATACTCCTTTTTCACTAGACGATTATTTAAACCTGTACGAGCTTATCATGCATTTTTGTTAGGGTGTGAAAGATAAAGGACTCCCTCAAAACCCCAAGCTTTAGGAAGAGTGATATAGTGGAGAAGAAATGTATCACTCAGTGAACTGAATTAGATTATGTTCCATTCTTTTTGCTTAATTCTTCCAGAAATTTTAACCAGATTTTGGAAACACTCGGCTTCATTCTTTAGTCATTAACAAAACTGCTCCTTAATCAGTCATTTCAAATCTCGCTTTCAGCATGTTGCCACAAAAATTTATTAGGAAACTACCACACACAGGCAAAAATGTAGAAAGCAAACAACAAAGCTAAAGCTACAACAAGGAGATCAAGAATTATTGTCTAAATATGAAGACAATGGAATTGTTAGAAAATCCATATTTTACTTTCATGCAAGTAACTGAAATTCTATCGGAAACAACCTCCCTACCTCCCAAGTAAGGCTGCATACACTCTACCCTCCCCAGACCCACTATGTGGGATTTCACGGGGTTGTTGTTGCAAGTAACTGAAATTATTCACAAAGCCAAACTAATATTTCATTTCAGGAGAAACATTGAAATTGAAAGCAAACTAACCTCAAATAAGGACTTGTATCAATAATCTCCATTTGTCCCACAAACAAAAAGGGAACAACTTCTCAGTAACAGTAAATCTTTGAACCTCAATAACAGCCTTGTACTTACTTCATTGACAGTCCTTAATTTACAATTAAAAAAATCTGTAACTGAAGCAAAAAAAAAATTAGAAACAAAAAACACATGCATTCCAAATCTGCTAACCAAATCAAAGCTCCTAACTTTCAATTATAATGCTTAAGATTGCTTGATTTAATCTCAAATACAGCTTTCAATTAAAAAAAAAGTCAGTCCGGGCCACAAAGCATGTGTTAGCTGGGTCCAGCGAAGGGTTGCACCCAAGAGGCAGCCTAACCTATAGATCAAACGAATACAACTTTACCGTTGATCCAAGACTTCACAGCTTTCAATTAACTCGAGATTTAATCTTTTTCACGAAAAAAATATTGAAATCTCTGTAATCAAAGCACAATTTGGAAAAGAAAAAATACCCAGATAAAGATAAACCCCAAAAGAACAATACCCACTTCCCAAAATAGCAAATCAAATCACCTGTTTTATGTGTTGAGTATATAGTAATTCTTGTAATTACATAATTTGTGTGAGTATATAGAGATCAAGAGAAGGGAAAAGAATAGTATGTATGAGTGTGTGTGGAAGAAATTTGGAATTTGGAGTAAAAAGGATATTTTATTAATATATTTTGTTTGTTGATGAAGATCATAGACCATTTTGATCGGCGGCTTCAAGGTAAAAGGAAATGTGCCGGAATTTGCGGTTGGGTTTTTGACTTCTAACGTGCATGTTACTTTTCTTTTTCCACCTTTACGTTACAAAATTTACCCGGGAAATAATAAAAAATTGGTCGTTGAGTAATTTATTTTTTGTTAAATATTTCATATTTGGTCGAATATTAATCCGCAATTAGAAAAATAATATATTTTCATTCATAATAAAATTTCAATTAGAGGATATTTTCAATTTAAACAAAAAATTGAAAAATAAATTTAGATATTTCTTCACATTTGAGTTAATGATAAGGACAAATATAGTTTGCCATTTGCGGGGTAATATTAAACTGAAAAATTAACTAATATAATATTACTCAACTATAGATAGTATAGGAATAAATTTGGATCTTCAATTTCATAATTGTAGTATTTGAATAACTTATGAGCACCTCAACGAATCGATGCATATGTTTGTTAATCTTCATGTTTCATTTTATATATCTTAAGATTCTTAATTAGATGTAGTAAAAAAAATTAAAATATAAAATAGAACTGTTGAATTTTATCATTTTTAAAGTAAATATGTGTATAACGTACAAAAAATAATATTTCAATCTCGTAATATTCAGAATGTCACTTATACAATTCTTACAAGAAAGTGTTATTAAAGGTAAATTTGTAAAATGAGAATGTTGGAGTTCATATTTCCCATTCCTTTTTACTAATCCAGATTATATCTTGCCTTTTCTTTAAAAGAATATTAATTAAATTATCTTATTATTATGATATTTGTAAATTTAAATTGTAAACTAAAGCTTAAAAAATTTATAAAAAAATACTTTTCGAGTTCTTAATAAACATTTAAGTTCAAGAAAAAAGTCAAAAATAACAGCCACGATTCAGATGAGATAAAATCATAAAATTCAGAGTTTTCAACTAAAATGGCAGTGTCGCCTCTAGCCGGTCTCAACTACAAGCTTTCAGGTTCCTCAATCTTCCCCATATTTGAAATGTACATAGCCGTAGGAATTTCATTTCAGCCGGTCGAATTTATTATTTATTTTTCTAGCCGATATATATAAATTATACACATACATTATACAGCCGTCGGCTATTTTTAGTTTAAGCAATTGATTGAGCTGCTATTTAGGTTAATTCTTCATTTCTTTTTGTGTATTTTTGGGTTACAATTTCTCTAGGAAAGCAGCAGCAGTCCAAATTCGCTGGCCAATCAGTGGTGAAGTTCCTTAATTTCTCTCATTTCTTAATTAAAGCTAAAGAAATTCATCATATGTGTAACAATTGCTTGCATATTTTTTTTTTCCTGGTTTTGATACAGAGAGCAATACCTATACGCATATTAACTGTGGGGAAGAAGCGGTCACAAGGGGTGCAGTTAATAGTTGATGAGTATATGAAGAAGCTTAAGCATTATTGTACTGTTGATGATGTACAGATTAAGTGTAATCCCAAAAATGCACGGTATGTTTAAATTCTGTCTTTCTTTTTTTTGTTGTTGTAAAGTTGGTGTAGTTAAACGTCTCTATAACAATGTCGTTTGTTCCAATAATTTTTTTTGCTACTATAGCGGAATGTTGTTATAGAGAATATATAGTATAGCGTAACAAGAAGGAAAGATTCCATAGAATAACATGGCTGTTATAGTGAAATGTTGCTATAGATGATGACTGTTATAGAGAGGTCCGGCCGTATATTTCAATTGGAAAATTGGTTATAATTTGTGAATTCTGGTCTTTTTGTTGAACACTGGAGGTAGTGGTCCATTTCACTTATGCATTAAGATGTTGAAGTGATTGGATGTTCCAACAAAACAATAACTATGCCTTAGTCCTGGTTGGGTCGGCTATATGAATCCTCACTGACTATCTTTTTCATTTAAATATGGTCTGTTGAAATTGTATCCTTTTTTTGTTTGAGTGGGGTGGGTTGGGGGTGAGGGGCAAAGTTGGTACACTTGGTATATTTCACTTGAAAATTTGTGATTTGTGATTTGTGATCTTTGTGATGAATTCTAGATGTAGTGGTCCATTTCACTTAGGTATTAAGATGTTGAAGTGATTGGACGTTTCAACAAAATAACAACTCCGCCTAAATCCCAAACAAGTTGGGGTCGGACTATATGAATCCTCACTGACCATCTTCTTCATTTAACGGTATGAGGTCACTAGGTGATTTCTTCCTAGGTGCAAAACTTTGAGACTACAAAATTGTTTAAAATTAAACAGTTTAAACAGGGAAGATTAAGGAGGGATGAGATGCCAGAACACGAAAAAGAGGAAAATTATGAGTCTGGAAAGCTTCCTTCTGATGAACGAAACAAAACTGAAAGTCAATCTTTACTGTTGGCCTAATTTATATACCGTATGCTATGATCTAAAATTAGCACATATTCTTGACAAAAATCTGCTTATTCTTGTGACTTACTTTGGCTGTGTCGATCAGCACATTACTATGTCATACCTTGCTATATGTCTGAGTTCCATTTAATATATTGGCCCAATTATGGAATCAGTTAAGTGTCTATTTCCTATTACTGTACGTGTTTGAATGCTTTTGATTCATAGTCATTTTACCTTTTTGTAGGTATAGAGGCTTAATTGATTATCAACTATCTACATTACAAATTTCACTTCTATTTGATGCTTAGCCTTCAGCATTTAGATTTATTCTTTTGAAGCTTGTTATTTTCATTTGAAAACAGTGATGTAGTGGCTCAAATTGAACATGAGGACATTTCTGTTATGGGCCTCATCAAGCCTGATGAATGGGTAAGCATTTAGAAGATCCTCACAAATTAAATCTGAAAAGTGGTTACCTTCTCCCCTTATTTTTTCTTTTGGAATTCTCTCACTGTCTGTAATCTGCTTAAAACCAGGTTGTAATGTTGGATGAGCGTGGTCAAGATTTGGGATCTGAGCAGATGGCTTCTTTAATTGGGGATGCTGGAAACAAGGTGAGTTATGCATCATCATGGAACAGTCTTTCGTTCAGCAGTAAATCTCCCTTGAGAAATGGAAGTTCTTTCCTGAAATGACCTTGCACATTTTAAAGTCAAAACTAGGAAGGGAATCTACAAGAAAAAAAAAAGACACGAGAATTTCTGAATGATTCTTCTCCTCTCAGTCTTGTAGGGAGCGTCAAGATTACTCTTTTGCATAAGTGGACCTTATGGAATGGAAGACAATTGCGAGACAGAGCTAGCAAATCAGTCAAATTATCATCCTTAGTCTTGAATCATGAGATTGTTGGAAATTTGCCTTTGGCGGGAGTTGCGACCGACCAACTTTAACGGCTTAAACACTAGTGTTACGTATGTTGGAGAATCCGGTTCTTCACACATGCATGATCTACTAAGTACGTAGATAACCGTAGGGCCAAGAATCGTCAAATTTCATTGAGAAATGAAAGAGATATTGGTCCACGAAGTAAGGTGTGTGAAGCATGGAAAGTGTGGTATTGTGTTCAATTCTCCCTCATCGGTAGAGGAAGAAAGAATGGTTGTGTATATAAGACTCGAAATTGGTTTGGGGTTTGGGACCCCAAGGGGTATCCCATGTGTTTAAAGGAGGGAGGACCTAGTTGTGCTTCGGTTCAAGGAAAGACCACACGCGCGCCGCCGCCGCCCGCCCGTCCCGTCCGGTTCCGGGTTCACGAGTCGTGGGTCGTGGGCTGTGGGTCTTCTGATAATATCTTTTTGGGCCAGAGAACTTTGCCAGAAGTACAGTTTGGACCAGAATTCTTTCAGATGTACAGTTTGGTCCCTGAAGTTTTCAGAAGTCAGAATTTGGACAGTCAAAGCAGAAACGTCAAGCACTCAATTCAGCCATTTATTTTGGCTGAATTACTCCTCCTATAATGGCTAATCTGTTGGTCTTTCACCATTTATGTTGGTGACTTTACTACCTCCATAATGGCAATTATTTGGCTGTTATGGAGGCAGTTTTCAGTCCCTCCCTCACCTATATAAACACCCCTTACACCATTGTTGAGCACTAAGAACAGTACACGAAAATACACAAGCAGAAATCTCTTCTTCCTACAACTTCCAAGCATCATTTCGTTACTCAATATTCTTCACGGTAGCACTTGAGTTTCCTTTGCTCAAGTGTTCCATTGCTGTTTTATCTTGGGAGACAAATTGTCCAAGACGTATAAAGGATACATACGGGGCAATATTGTCTTAAGGACAGAGTGCCACACTCGACTCAGCAAAAACAATTTCCACTTTTTTCTTGTGCAACAATTGTAATTTCAGATTTCTAGTTGAATTATTCAATCTTTGTTTATCCTTTCGAATACTTGTAATAGTTATATACTTCCCGTACTGCTTTATAAAGTACAATAGATACAAAACTCCCAACAGAGATTGCCTTAGTTGTATTGATAGAGCAACTTTACAGGTGAGAGACTGGAATAAACTGTTATTCTTTTAAAGTGTTGGTGCTGCTATTTAACCCCCACCCCCCTCCTCATTTATGTTGGTAAATATTTCAATGTTGAGAAGATTGTTTGAGTACATAGTTTCACAACTTGAAGTATTCATGCATCCTAGTCCCTCTGTACTCATTAGCTATCCACTGAACACAATCATTTCTTTTTAAAAGCCTTATATATCTTTCAAACTAAAAGGCAAATATGTACTCTCATTCCCTCTCTGTATTAGATACTGTCTTAGATCAGGGGCGGATCCAAAAGCCGACATACGGGTTCAGCTGAACCTTGTAGCTTTAGTTCAAATTATGTATTTATATCAAGAACTTCACTAAATATATTCAAATTTTAAATTCAGAACCCAGTTACTAATACTTGATATTGCTATCCTAGACTTTAGAACCCATAAAGTTCGAATCCTGTCTCTGCCTCCTGTCTGAGATAGGATTATTTTAGTCAAGCAAAAGCAAACATCTATTCTCATTCACTCTCCGTATCAGACATTCAGAGAGGATTTTATAGGTTTCTTTCATCCACTTATGTGGGAAGTGTCTTGGCCTTAATATTTTTGTCTCAAATCTGAATGTGTTATCATATCATGTTACATGAATTTCCAGATACCTAATAGATACATTGCTTGGAATATTTTGACAGAGCGTGGGCGATTCTTAAAGGACAGAACTACCATCACTAGACATTGATGTCTTAACCATGACAGGTAGTCCTTCTGCCCAAAAATTTGAACTTCTATTCTATTTCCGTCTTGGTGCCTTGTAATTTAAGATAAATAGATTGGGTTTTAGCATATGATCTGTATTGGCCTTGAGTAATGAGTGTGGACAGTAATCGTTTAATTGCTTATTCAAATAAAATGAGCTTTATTACTTGTCGTGCTTCAGTATTTCAAGTGAACTTCTTAGCCAAAAAAATCACATCCATTAGCATCTCATACCTTGCAAATCACCATGTTCTTAACTGAGGCATTTAAGATGTCATTTTGCCGCTAAAAGCCTAGAGAGAATGTTACTCAGAATCATAGTATCAAAATTTTGGGCCAACTTAATGCAAACAGTGAAAGGTGAAACTAAGTTTCACCATCTTAAATTAGGTCGTTAAGTTACATGATCAAGGAGTTGGATGCCTTTGGCAGCAAGTCTATCAGAGTTCTCCTAATATGTTTGGGATTATTGCCTTTAGTAGTATATTCACGTTGATAGTTTTCCTGATAAAACTAAAAGTTAACATCCATAAACTGGAGTCGATAATTCATTGACTGATTTTTCAGGATTTCTATTTCTTGGAATTGGAAGAAGGAATTGAAATTACTTCCAAATTTCATTCAACCACCATCAAAGCAACTAAATTCAAGTTTGCAACCTTTTGAGGATGACCTTGGCCCCCATTTATAGATATTGGACGTGCCTAAGCATCCGCCTAAAGAGGAGGTGGTGGTTGAGAAGTGAGCAGAACCTCATTCTTAGATCTTAAGCATCTGTTGGGGTCGTGACACGTCGAAATAGTTGATGTTTGACTTGGTTTACCACGCGGTTTGCGAAACCAGACGGTATTTCTATCTAGATGGTGTGTCATACCACGTTGGTTGACTGGTGCATCATGTTACACCTCTGACGTGCCTGGCCATATCTTACGTTCGGATGTTAACGAGCCTGGCCTAGACATATTTTAGCAACTACAATGATCTAGTTCATTATGCCATCTTCACTATTTCTAGTGAATGGAGTAAGGATTTGTGTATTTATATCCTTTTGAGTCTCTAGAGACCAAGTTAGACAACTATTCATTTCTTGTGATAAGATATTATTCCTTTGAAGAAAACATTTGCCAAACCATTATACAAATAACACTCTTGTATACCAAACAATCTTTTTAGTTATTGAATTGGAATGATAAGTTTAATCTTTTTAATCTTGTTAGAAATTTGTATGTCAAAAGTAGTGAACTTCAAGAGAATCTTAGTTATTGAATTGGAATGTTAAGTTTAATACAATGAAATTAGTGATGATTAACATATTAAGCAACCACAACTTAGCGGAGCTATTCTTAACATATTTGCATTTAAATTCTACCTTTTAATTCTGTCTTACCTGATATTAATGGTTATTTTGTATCTCCTATTGACATTTATCATATGGTAATTTTTGCAAATCTCACCAGAACTTTTGTTTCTTATTCTTAGGCATAGTTTAAGCTACCTTAGAATGTCCTAACTGTTGAACTCCTTGAAATCATTATCCCCAAGCACACATTAGCTGCTTGGGAGAACACATGAATATGATCAAACAATATCCAGAGTTTCGAACATTTTCACGTGCTCATTTAAAATTTTAACATGAAAAGAAAGGGATGATTGTCAACCTTGAAAAAGGAAAGAAAAGGCTCATATTACTTCCTGTAAACAATCTTTTCATACTCACATAAATAAATTGATCATGTACTTTCAACACGTAAGCTACTAATCAAATTTCATTAAATCGTGCTCATAATAACTCAAGATTCCATGTTCAAACAGGCCACAAAGTCATCTGAATGGTTAGTATGTAAACCCAACTCATTATCCTACCCCACATTCTAGCATCCTAGTCTAAGTTTAGAGGAAAAGAAAAAAAAACAAGGGATACTTCTAAGAAAACAGATCACTAGATATATAACATTTTTGGGGAAAATAATTCTAGTCAGGTCAAAAGAGAAACTTCATCCTCCTAAAGATGTCTAGATCATTTCCTTTGTCAGGAGTCTGCAGCAACGGTGGCTATAGCTTCTGGCAATGGTCAAATTTTCACAGGTGAAATGTGGGATTTGAGCGGGATTTGGGAAGGACCGAGTAACTTCTTCTCCTTTGGAACAGATCCCGTGATCCCAAGAACTTTGCGCACTTCATTTGCTAGCTCTATGATGTAGTCATCTTCGTGACTAATGTCATGTAAAGCCTTCTCCATTTTGACTATGTATTCTCTGTTATTTCCGCAGGGACCAGAGGCAGTAGCAATTTGCCTGCAAATGGATATGAAAAATTAGGATGTATTATATGTTGGTTTACAAGGATTTGCAGGAAACGGAAATTACAAGTAACTGCTTATGTAAGAATTGAAATTACAATTCAACTATAAAACTGAAAAAATACCAATATAACAACAAAACTGAAATTACTATTTTGTTGAACACGAAAAACTGGAAACTTGTTTTTGCTGAGTCGAGTGTGGCACTCTGTCCTTAAGACAATATTGCCCCGTATGTATCCTTTATACGTCCTGGACAATTCGTCTCCCAAGATAAAACAGCAATGGAACTATTGAGCAAAGGAAACTCAAGAGCTACCGTGAAGAATATTGAATAACGAAATGATGCTTGGAAGATTAGGAAGAAACTGCTTTCTGCTTTGTGTATTTTTCGTGTATATCAAGTGTGTCTCAACAATGGTGTAAGGGGTGTTTATATAGGAGGAAGAGGGACTGTTTGACTGCCTCCATAACAGCCATTATTGGCCAAATAATGACCATTATGGAGGTAGTAAAGCCACCAAATAAATGGAGAAAATTGCCAACGGATTGGCCATTATAGGAAGTGTAATTCACCAAAATAAATGGTGAATTGAGTCTTCGACGTTTCGTTCGGGACCGTCGAAATTCTGACTTTCTGAAAACTTCAGGGACCAAACTGGTACATCTGAAAGAATTCTGGGTCCAAAGTGTACATCTGAAAGAATTCGATCCAAATTGTACATCTGAAACTTCGGGATCAAACTGTACTTCGGCAAAAGTTTTCTGGCCCAAAAAGATAATATCATAAGGCCCACAGCCCACGGCCGTGAACCCGGAACCGGACCGGACGGGCGGGCGGCGGCGGCGCGCGTGTGGTCTTTCCTCGAACCGAAGCACATCTAGGTCTTCCCTCCTTTAAACACATGGGATACCCCTTGGGGTCCCAAACCCCAAACCACTTTCGAGTCTTATATACACAACAATTCTTTCTTCCTCTACCGATGAGGGAGAATTGAACACAATACCACACTTTTCATGCTTCAAACACCTCACTTCGTGAACCAATATCTCTTTCATTTCTCAATGAAATTTGACGATTCTTGGCCCTACGGTTATCTACGTACTTAGTAGATCATGCATATGTGAAGAACCGGATTCTCCAACATACGTAACACTAGTGTTTAAGCCGTTAAAGTTGGTCGGTCGCAACTCCCGCCAAAGGCTAATTTCCAACAATCCCCTCTTGAAAGAGATTTTGGCGCACTCACATGGTGTCTTTTCATTTCCAGCAATATTTCAGCGGACCGATGTTGCATAAGGAGAGGTAGCCTCAGCTTTGAACCTTCCATAGTTGAATACCATCGGACTTACTTACTGCGCGGTGAACGTGATGTCTTGAACCGTCAGTGTTTAGTGTAAGCCAAGACAATGGTACCAACACAATAAATTCCCTTACTCTCTTCTTCGTAATGTTTTGTCCGTTTTGGCCATGGACAACGTCTTGGATTCTTAAGTGCGTTCATTTTGAGGCGGCCCGTCCTCGCACTTAATTAGGTGGTCTCCTACAAGGTATTCTGCTATACCCCACTTCACAAGTGTTAGGAACCATTAAAAGTTTCCCAAGAACCTAACCTCAACTGTTGAGGATCATTACAGGTTTTGAAAACTTAACCTTTACCCATACTGCAGATAACACTTAATGTCTATCGCGGGAACGGCTTTGAATTTGGTGTTTCTTTTCAGAAATCACTATCCGAAGTGCTCATAATTCCACTGAAGCGATCAACTGAACCTTTACAACTTCGTTTTCCCATTGAACCAAATTATTGGGATCTCCAGTTCGTAAGGTTAGGTTACCACTGTATCGGTCCTTATATTTTGGGTTTTAAGCCCATTCCCCTAGACAGGCAAGCCATCTGATCTTTGGGTAAGCCCTTTGTCAATGGGTCTGCTATATTATCCTTTGACTTAATGTAATCAATGGATATTATACCCGTGGTGATCAGTTGCCTAACGGTCTTATGCCTCCGTCGAATATGACGAGACTTGCCGTTGTACATAGCATTCCGTGCCCTTCCTAGAGCCGACTGACTGTCGCAGTGGATCATTACCGAAGGTACGGGTTTGTTCCAACACGGAACATCCTCTAAGAAGTCATGAAGCCACTCGGCTTCTTCTCCTCGCTTTGTCTAAAGCGATAAACTCCGATTTCATCGTAGATCGGGCGATGCAAGTTTGCTTAGAGGATTTCCAAGACACGGCCCCCACCACCAATTATAAATATATACCCACCGGTGGACTTGGTGTTCTCTATATCGGATATCCAGTTTGCATCAATGTACCCCTCTAGTACACAATTTCGGATATCTCGAATAGTGCAACCCGAAATTTAACGTGTATTTCGGTATTGTAATACCCGATTCAACGCCTTCCGGTGATTATCACTTGGATTACGGGTGAACCTAGCCAACTTATTGATCGCATAAGCAATATCGGGTCGGGTGCGGTTTGTGATATACATCAAACTACCGATCACATGTGCATATCGCTCCTGGTATACAGGTGCACCAAGATTTTTATCAAGCTTTTGATTTGTATCCATTGGTGACACTATCGGAGAACTGTCTAACATCTTGAACTTTCTCAAAACATCCTCGATGTAGTGAGACTGAGATAAGACCAGTCCGTCAGACGTCTTAGAGATTTTAATCCCTAGGATGACATCTGCGATACCCATATCCTTCATGTCGAAGCATTGTTTCAACATGTTCTTAGTCTCTAGGATTACCCTAGGACTGCTTCCTGTGATTAACATGTCATTTACATACAGGCATATCATAACAAACGAGTCAGAGTTACCTTTCGTGTAGACACATTTATCACACTCATTAATGGCGAAACCCTTCGATAGTAGAGTACTATCAAAATTTTCGTGCCATTGCTTCGGGGGCTTGTTTCACCCATACGGAGAGATTTGACAAGTCGACGGACTTTCTTCTCTTGCCCTTGAACTACATACCCCTCGGGTTGGTCCATATAAATTTCTTCTTCCAAATCACCGTTTAGGAAGGTTTGTCTTAACATCCATCCGGTGTATCTCAAGGTCACGCAAAGCCGCGATCGCAATAAATACCCGTATGGATGTCATCCGGATACCGGGGAGTAGGTATCAAAGTAGTCAAAGCCTTCGTCCGCCGATAGCCCTTGACTACCAACCCGGCTTTGTACTTGTCTATAGACCCATCTCGCTTTGTATTTCCGTTTGAGTATCCACTTACACCCCAACGGTTTATTTCCGGAGGAAGATCAACCAACTCCCACGTATGGTTATGCGAGAATGGAGCCTATTTCACTCTCAATAGCTTCTTTCCGCAGCGGTGCTTCCGGAGTTGACAACGCCCGAGCAATTGTCCTTGGTTCATCATTAACCATATAAGCTACAAAGTCGGGACCGAAGGATTTATCCTTCCTAGCCCTTTTACTTCGCCTTAGATCCATCTCTCGGAGTCTCCAAGTTCGAGAATCGGAATACTAGATTCCGAATGTTCACCACCTCGAGATTCGCTAGATCGAACCATGCGGTCCGGAAGTCAAGGACTCCGGTTCTTGAGAGCTTTGTGCATAACTTCGTTTGAGAGAGGTTATGTCTTTTTCCTTTCTAGGAAAGGTACTTTCAAAGAATAGAGCATTCCTTGATTCCATTATTGTACCGGGTGGATATCCGGAATATCCGACTTATGCACTAAGAAGCGATAAGCACTATCGTTATTTGCATATCCGATGAATATGCAATCTACGGTCTTAGGCCCAATCTTGACCTCGCTTTGGCTTGGGTACTTCAACCTTTGCCAGACAACCCCACACCTTAAAATATTTGTAGGTGGGTTTCTTTCCCTTCCATGATTCATATGGAGTTTTGTCCTTACCCTTATGTGGGACTCTGTTAAGAATCGTATTAGCGGTAAGGACGACTTCTCCCCACATGTTTTGGGGAAGACCGGAATTGATAAGCAAGGCATTCATCATTTCCTTTAATGTGCGGTTCTTACGTTCCGCCACACCATTTGATTGAGGTGAGTATTGTGCCGTCGTTTGATGAATAATGCCTTCTTGGGCACAGTATTCCTCAAAAGGCGCTACATATTCTCCCCCTCTATCGCTACGAATGGATTTAATCCTTAGGCTAAGTTGATTCTCAACTTCTGCTTTGTAAACGTCGGAACGCTTCAAAGGCTTCATCCTTACTTTTCAACAAGTAAAGGTAACAATACCTTGTGCTATCATCAATAAATGTCACAAAGTACTTGTTCCCCCCTCTAGTTTGTGCAAACTTCAAATCACATATATCTGTGTGAATAAGTTCTAGAGGAGCGGTATTCCTTTCGACGGATCGAAAAGGAAGCTTGGTGAGTTTTGCCTCTACGCACACCTCACACTTATGTTGAGGATTTATGGCGATAGAAGGCAACAACTCCATCTTTACCAGCCTTTGAATAGACTTGTAGTTTACATGTCCTAATCTATGATGCCATAAATTAGAAGACTCAAGCAAATAAGAAGAAGACTCAACTTTATTTCCTTAACGCAATACAGACATGGCATTCACTTTGAAGAGGCCTTCACAGACGAAGCCCCTCCCAACAAATGTGCCATTTTTAGTGAGTACAAACTTATTGGATTCAAATACTAGCCTAAAACCAGCATTAACCAATAAAGGTCCGTAAATTAAATTTCTTCTAATCTCTGGGACGTGCATCACTTCCTTCAGAGTAAGTTCCTTGCCAGAAGTCATCTTCAGGACCACCTTTCCAACCCCCATCACGTCGGAAGAAGCGTTGTTGCCCATGAATAGCTTCTTGTCAGCGACTGGTGTATACGTGGAGAAGGCATCTTTGTTGGAATAGATGTGCCTAGTAGCACCTGTGTCCACCCACCACTGCATCGGATTCTCCATCAAGTTGGCTTCTAGCACCACTGCAGAGAATTCCTCGATCATGTCATCCAGGAGCGTGTCCTTGACGACGTTTGCTTGAGCCTTGCCTTTAGACTTGGCTTTCTGCTGTTGCTCCGTCTTGAGCTTGCGGTATTCCTTGATCCTATGACCAGGTTTTCCACAGTGATGACAATTACCTCTGAACATCTCTGTTGCAGGGGCTTTGCCGTCTTTCTGGAACTTCCGCTTCTTGCTTGAGTTCCCTTTGGCATCAGCCAGATTCGCCTTCGCCTCGGCGAGGTTGTCTACCCTTTGGCAAGGTCTTCTTATTATCTTCCGGATTTGCGCTTTGATAACAAGCTCTTCAAAGGTCATCTCCTTTGTCTTGAGTTTCAAGTAACTCATAAACTCATTCCATGAAGGAGGTAACTTTTCAATCGACGATGCAACCAAAAACTCGCTCGTTTGGTTTCGATCCTTCCAAATTCATGTGATGTAAAATCATTTGGAATTCTGGACTTGGGACATCATCGTCTTCTTCGTCCACCGTTTGGAATTTTAGAAATTTCCCAACGATGAACTTCTTAGTACCCGCATCTTGTGCGTTGTACTTCTTTTGCGCTTTTTCCCACGGTTCTTTGGCGGTGCCAACGGTGCAATAGACCGTGTAGAGAGGGTCTCGCCAAGCGATTCAAGATATAGTTTTTGCACATGAAATCGTTATGATTCCATGCGTCACGAACCATCTTCATGCCATTAATGACATGGATACCAAGGCCCCCTTCACCCGTTTCATTAGGCGAAGAGTCCATTTCATCTCCGGCTTGTGGAGGATCTTCCGTAAGGAACCGGGCCATGCCCATAATCATAAGTAAAACGGCATCTTTTGCTTTGCCATCTTTTGAATTCGATCCCATGAATTTTTCGGGGCGATCATGGTGGTGTGAAGAAGAGGGTGGAGCTCCAACGATCGGGAAGGCGGCAGTGTTCGCCTTGATCGAGCCGCGTCGATCGCGGATGAAGGCGGTGGAGTTACGCCTTGGCCGAGCGACGGTGGCGGGGAAGGCGCAAAGAACGTTGCCTCGAGAGGCGACGAGATGGCAAAGAACATCGGTCATATTTCCACCATGTTATTGCGATTCCGTAAGCAAGATATGTCTTAAGTTGTTGGTTTACAAGGATTTGCGAGAAACGGAAATTACAAGTAATCGCTTATGTAAGAATTGAAATTACAATTCAACTATAAAGCGAAAATACCAATATAACAACAAAGCTCGAAATTACTATTTTGTTGAACACGAAAAACTGAAACTTGTTTTTTGAGTCGAGTGTGGCACTCTGTCCTTAAGACAATATTGCCCCGTATGTATCCTTTATACGTCCCGGACAATTCGTCTCCCAAGATAAAACAGCAATGGAACTATTGAGCAAAGGAAACTCAAGAGCTACCGTGAAGAATATTGAATAACGAAATGATGCTTGGAAGATTAGGAAGAAACTGCTTTCTGCTTTGTGTATTTTTCGTGTATATCAAGTGTGTCTCAACAATGGTGTAAGGGGTGTTTATATAGGAGGAAGAGGGATCTGTTTGATCGCCTCCATAATGTACCATTATTGGCCAAATAATGACCATTATGGAGGTAGTAAAGCCACCAAATAAATGGAGAAAATTGCCAACGGATTGGCCATTATAGGAGGTGTAATTCGACCAAAATAAATGGCCGAATTGAGTCTTTGGACGTTTCGTTCGGGACCGTCGAAATTCGACTTTATGAAAACTTCAGGGACCAAACTGTACATCTGAAAGAATTCTGGTTCAAACTGTACATCTGAAACTTCTGGGATCAAACTGTACTTCTGGCCCAAAAAGATAATATCAGAAGGCCCGTGGCCCGTGAACACGGAACCGGACCGGACGGGCGGCGCGCGTGTGGTCTTTCCTCGAACCGAAGCACATCTAGGTCTTCCCTCCTTTAAACACATGGGATACCCCTTGGTGTCCCAACCCCAAACCACTTTCGAGTCTTATATACACAACAATTCTTTCTTCCTCTACCGATGAGGGAGAATTGAACACAATACCACACTTTTCATGCTTCAAACACCTCACTTCGTGAACCAATATCTCTTTCATTTCTCAATGAAATTTGACGATTCTTGGCCCTACGGTTATCTACGTACTTAGTAGATCATGCATGTGTGAAGAACCGGATTCTCCAACATACGTAACACTAGTGTTTAAGCCGTTAAAGTTGGTCGGTCGCAACTTCCGCCAAAGGCTAATTTCCAACATTATATGTATTTTACTTGGCAGGAAGGAACATATAACAGAACAATGATCCTCACCTAGCCATCTCTTCCAGTGGAGCAGGACCAAGATAATACTTATTATCTTCTTTGTCAGGAGTAGATGTAAACCTGAGATAAATACTTAAACCAATTCAATGACCATTGATTAGATATTTAACATTTTTGTGTTACTTGATTTGCAATTCTTATTGCTCTATCGGACTGCACTTAAGACGGAAACCAAGATATACAAAATAGGAGAGTGGCCAAAGAACTTACACTATCACTCCGGTTAAGGCTGGATGTAAGGAGTCTTCTTCCTGAAATAGAAAGAAGGGAGACATGTTCCGGTTAGCCAAGTGGGCAATTCTATGTTAAGTGACACAATGTATGTCTTTTCCCTTTTGTAGCAGATCAAATTCCACATTTCAAGTTAAAACAAACAGCTTTCTAGAGCTTTACTAAACTTCAAAAGGTTATCGACTTACAGTGAAGAAGTCACCAAGGTCTTGCTATCATATTCATACTCTTCTTTCTAAATACTGTAGAACAAATAAGGAAATATCAGGAGCAATTCAAAACAATATATCAGATTCTGAAGAGTAAATGTGCCATTGAGAAGGTATATAGCAAAATTTTAAAGAAGGTGGACACCACAAACATTTACTGTAAAAACATTACAGAGGAGTCAAAGAAGAGCCAATGTACCTCCATTGCCTTCTTTTCAATTTCAGGTCCTCCTCGCACACAATAAGCAGCACCCCACTGAAATAAAATGCACATCTAAGTTAAATTGAATCGAGGAACACATAAGTTAAATTGAGTCAAGGAACAGCTATAAATCAATACAAACCTTTATTTTAAGAATCTAACTTGATATAGGGATAGGTGTTATATTATCTTGTTATTGTTTCTGCTTATTGCTACTGCCTCCTTTTCACCGTTCTTTGAGCCGAGGGTCTATCGGAAACAACCTCTGTACCTTCTCAAGGTAGCGGTAAGGTCTGCGTACACACTACCCTCTCCATACCCCACTTATGAGATTTCACTGGGTTGTTGTTGTTGTTGTATAGGGATAGGTGTTACAAAATCAGGTCAACTAAAAGATAACTAAATGTCGCAAATGACTGCTAGAACTAATTACCTTTAAACAAGTTAAATTAAACATTGCATGTAAGTTAAATTCTTATTCTTGTTTTCTTGAAAATCAGTTTCAACATGTTAGGTTGCATACGGAGAGGAGTTGACACTAAAGAAGTTACAACAACAATAACAACAACATACCCAGTATAATCCCACCAGGTGGGGTCCAGGGAGGGTAGAGTATACTCAAACCTTATGACAGAATAGACCCTCGGCCCAAGAAAAGAACACTAAAGAAGGTAATAGATGCTAATATCCACTTACACAAATGGCTCCTTTGTTTTCATCCAAAGTGCAGGTTTTTCAGGTATACCTCTATGATCAATGCAAGCTGATATAATCAACAATCATCATTAAAATTTTAGTATTTTACATTAAACAAACAAAAATCAACAATTTGAAGTAGCAACAAGAACATACCGAGATCAAATACACGCCTATAATCCTTAATGTAACCAATCAATTTCTCATCATACTCAAATCCAGGATTCCATACCAATGATCCATACCCAAAAATCCAAAACACCATGATTCTGAATCTTCCTCTAAGTTATTATCTGCACCATTAACCATTAAAATAAGTATTGAACTAAATAGTCGTCCACCCAACTGCTTAAACTAAAAACAATCTATGGATGTATAATATACAAATAATTTCTGTATAATGTGTATAACCATTTATATTTCATCTCTATTTATACTAGCTAAGAAAAGTAAAAATGAAAGCGGGTTATTTGTGCAAAGATCCAATTATATCATCCACCTATTTTTTTTTTTCCAATAGAAGCAAAAAACGAAACACACGTGAATTTCTGAAAATGGTGAAAAAACAGATATTACAACAACAACATACCCACAGTGTAATCCCACAAGGTGGGTCTGGGGAGGGTAGAGTGTAAGCAAACCTTACCCCTACCATGGAGGTAGAGAGGTTGTTTACGATAGACGTTAGGCTCAAAGAAAAGCAAATCAAACCACAACAGTCAGTAAAAAGAAATAAGAGCAGTAAGAAGCCATGGGAAAATTCTGAATAAAGCATGACAAAATAGTCGGAAAAAAAATAATAACATAACTGACAAGTATACCCGTGATATACACTGCCCATAGTTGTATACCATGTATATCACGGGATCCGATTACATTGTTGAAGTCGATTTGTTGTACAAATTTACCATAAGTGTGGAATTCTTGTACAAGTATAATTAGAATATTAGTAGTATAGTAAGAATATGATTTTCCATATTTGGAGATTGATAATTGTATATATACCTCTTCGTTAATGAAAATAATCAATGGATTATATTCTTTCATGGTATCAAAAGTCTAGGGCAAAAATACCTTCTCACAAAAATACTTCCGCTGCCCCTATCTCCCGTCTCGATTGTCGTGATACCTCCTCGGTTTCTGTGCAATATACTTCTTCTCTTCCCAAATTTTCTTCCTCTTCCCAATCCCTAATTCACATATTGTTCTTTCATTATGTCTAAATCAAAGAACGTGTTTCATCCTGCCCTTACAGTCTCCAGCATCAAGAACCACATCCCTATTGTTCTTGAGATAGAAAACGTCCAATACGTGACGTGGGCGGAATTATTTAAAGTTCACGCACATTCACATCAGACTCTTCATCAAATCATAACCTCGGTCACAGGCAATGAGAAGGTGCATGCCCCGGAGGATGACCCAGTGTTATGGACAACCCTTGATGCTATCGTTCTCCAGTGGATATATTCCACTATCTCTACAGACCTCTTGCAGACGATTATTGAGCCTGACGCCACAGCGATGGAAACTTGGAATAGGGTGCGTGATATTTTACAAGACAACAAAATTCTCGGGCTGTCACTCTTGAGCAGGAATTTTTCCATGGAAGATTTTCTGAATGTCTCAGCTTATTGTAAAAGGCTGAAGGAATTAGCGGATCAACTCAAGATCGTTGGTGCGCCCATCACTAATGATCGTATTGTCCTTCAAATGGTTGCAGGCCTACCCGAAGCCTATAATAGTGTTGGGACCCTCCTTCATCAAAGCAACTCACTTCCTTCGTTTTACCAAGCCCGGTCTATGTTCACCCTTGAAGAGGCACTGGAGCAAATTCTGCCATGATGGCGGAATCGCCATCAAATTCCTACTCCCCATCATCTTCGGCTAATTCCACTCCCAATTGGAACGATGGTGGAAAACGGGGTCAAAATTAAAAATTCGGCGGCCGCGACGGTAACAGTGGTGGTAGCAGGGGTCAAGCTGGCAGGGTGCTAGGCCAGAGTAGTGGCCTAGCCAGTGGGCCAACAATGCCGCTGGCCAGTAGGCCAACAATGTCGTTGGTCAGTGGGCCTGGCAGTGGCCCAACTGGCCTGGCTATGTTATTTTTGATGAATCTCAATTTCCGTTTGCTAATTTGTACAATTATGTGTCTAGTTCCTATGATTTTTTAGATGATAGGCCATCCCCGTATATGATCCATCAGTGGGCCCAAGCCCTCAGTTCTCCGGATCCGCCAGCAGGCCCATTACCTTCCCCGCGACAAGCTTCAGTTCTTGGGTCAGCAGGCCCACTGCATGTTGGCCAGTCCCGCCCTCTCCCAGTTTCTCGTCCAGTTGTTGGACCAGCAGGCCCACTGCCTGCTGGCCAGTTCGATATAATTCAGCCACCACCCCAAAGCCCGTCCCCAACCATCTCAAGTCAAGGGCCCGTCACTCATAGCCAACGTGGTATTTTTAAACCTAAACGGCATTTTAATCTAAATTCTAATGTCACTAAATCAACCCTACCATGTAACCCAGTGTTTGCCCTTCATGACCCGAATTGAAAATTGGTCATAGATGACGAATATAATGCTCTTATTGAAAATAAGATGTGGGAGTTGGTGCCCCGTCCACCTAGTGTTAATATTATTCAGTCTATGTAGATTTTTACTCATAAAGAAAATCATGACGGTTCTTTTGAGAGGCATAACGCCCGTCTTGTAGGTGATGGTAAAACACAACAGGTTGACGTTTGTGGAGAGACATTTAGTCCAGTGATCAAACCGGCTACCATTCACACTATGTTTAGTCTAGCTCTCTCGAAAGCATGGCTCATTCACCAGCTGGATGTGAAAAATGTTTTCATTCTTTTTTATATGGAATAAGATAGATGATGGTGCAATAGCACCATTAGGTAAAAAAGAAAACATTTGCACTCGTACGAGTTATTTTACTTTCATTTCCTTAAGCAATGTACTAAAAATAATTAGTAGTAGTATAATTTATAGATGGAATGAAATCAAATTATATTTTTTCTTGCTATTAAAACATAAAAATATAATATTCTATACCATCTTTTAGCAATACGCTCTTTTAAGATCATGTTTGTTATCATTTTGTTAAAAATTATATATCAATATCCAATTTCACCTAACTCCACTGAATTCAAGGTCATGCCAAAGAAACCAATTTCACCTAACTTCATCAAGATCAAAAGTCATGTTTTGCACGTGAAAATAATACTTTAATTTATTATGTACTTCTTTTTATATTTTATTTTATTTTATTTATATTTCAATCTTTGACATTTGAGTTTGTCAACAAATTTGTAATGTATGTGTGTGTGTTAATGGCATGTTTGCGTGAGCCGTGATATGAAGAAACAATAGTCCCTCCATAGTCTATTCTATAATAAGTGATTTTTTAGGCTTATGCACATCCTTTAAGAAAATTATTAACTCTTAAAAATTAGTAGTGTTTTTACTAACTTACTTCTAATTAAGTTTTACTACGTACTTTCTAGAGAATAAAAAAGGTAGTTGATAAATCTTGAATATTTAAATTAGGGTAATTTTGAAATAATCTGCTCAAAGTCTTGTTGAAATGCTAAAGCACCACTTATTTTGAAAAAAAATAAAAAATCTAAAAAACAACTTATTATAGAACGGATGAAGTATAAATAATGTTTTTATATTTTAAAAACAAAAAAAATATAAAAAAGAAAAAGCCTAGATTCATTGAACTTAGACAGTTTATTGAATTAACTCGTTTCTACGTTTTGGGACCAGAATTTAATGCGGTGATTTGGGGGAGTTAAATTTTATGGAAAAAATCTTGAAATGAAAACAAGTTGCCCAATTGATTTTAAAATTCTTACTCATAACTGTACTTAGATTAGAGTTAGACTAGCGTTAAAGGTATCAAATTCATTGAATATAGACTCTTGAAGGACAACTAGGACGTTAAAAAAATATCAAAATGAGAGCCTAATGGTGAAAGAGTTGAAGTAATAATATGAGGAATACGAGGAATTAATACTTCGAGATGAGTAACTGAATTCTTATTCATATAAAGGCGAAGAATCAAATTTGATCTCCGAGTTAATAATTATATATCAATCTATAAGTAATGATATATCTCGTCTAGTTGATTTTCTTTTTGACATTAATCGTCATCAATACTTAAAATACTTTGGCATTACCTTCAAAAAAATCTAGAAGAACAGCTCATCAAACTTATGATGGACATCGGTTGAATTGTTGACAATTAATCATTAATCAGAGAGCGGTGATATCACTCAAAACTTGAGTGGTAGTAATATCACTCAAATTGGCGTCCGACAGAGTGCTACTAGTCGAACCTTCGTGGGACCTCAGAGATAAACCTAAATGCACCGGGGAAGATGAATTAGAAGGAGAATTTGAAAATGAATTGGTTATCCATAAAGAGAAAGAAAGTTTTCTTCTAGTTCCGCTTCTTGCTCTTCCAATTCAGAAAGACTTGTCGAAAATCGCCGGTTGAGTTGGTCCGACCAAGAAAGGCATGGGGCTTTAGGGCCTTGCTTGGGTAGTCTTCAATAGATTAGATTCATCAACACTTAAGAAAAGTGGTACTTTCTCTTTGCCTTACCGTCTTTTCTCAGCGGATCAGCCACATAATCCGAAGTAAGATTAGTAAGGTTAGTGACGCGAACTTAGCTATCTTATAGTTTAAATTTTAGCGGTCATAATTGCTTGATATTTGTATTGATGATAATAAACAAATATGCAGTAAATTATTGAATATGTGCTAGATATATAACCGAACACTGTTAAAATTAATCAAGATCAACTTTGGCAAAAGGAAAAAGGGTCACGAGGTACAAAAATTGATAGCATTGCACATGATTCTTTTTTGGTATACACCAGCCTTGTGCTATTAATATACATAACATGTGCGGTTCAAACTTCAAAAGATCCACAATTCTATCTTGCAATGGTCCAACAAATGGTACTATTCGAGTAAATAATTTTCACCCATATATATATATCCTATTATTTAGGCTGAATTCATCACGGGCTCCTTGTGATCGATAATATTTTTCACTTAAACATCTTAAGTAAGCTTTATTTCATTTAGACATCTCATGTGAGCTCCTACTATTCCATTTAGACATTTTTCGCTAACACAATCAAATATGTAAAGAGTGTGTAACACACTCGCCGATGACTTTACAAAGTAGCAAATTAACTAATTATATTTGGTATTTTGGATCTGAAATAATAGTTTAAATGAGTTATGAGAAAAAAAAGTTTTTTTCAGCAAAAACTTTTAAAAAATCTAAACAAACTCCACATATTTTTTGCCAGGAAATGAATGGCTTTTGCCGGAAATATTTTTCGGTGATTTTTTTAAAAAAAAATCAAATCTGTTATATTTTTTAGGCTGATTTATTGGGTATGTCTGCCAAATTTTTTATATATTTATTTAATTAATTAATTAAAGTTATATGTCAATTAAAGAGAAAGATGAAAATTTTATCCTCATTAACGCCCTATGGGATGATTTTTTTTCTTTTTTGGCTGAATTTTTTTTAAAAAAACTTAAAATTCATTTTTGATATTGATTTTATACAAAAAAATGTCACATGTTCTCAGAGAATGATGACGATCTTCATTTTTCCGGTGAGCAAGATAGCAATGGTGGAAGGTTTGTTAATGATAGAATATAAGTGGAGAAGAAAAAGAAAAAAGAACAAAGAAGAAAAAGGAGGAGGAGGAAATAAAAAGAATTTAAAAAATAAATAAAAAATAAAAATTATTTTTTAGTCTTCCCACATGCCTGTGTGAAAATCACACAACTTGCAAGTCAACGACTAAATGAAACAGTAGGGAACCACCTAAGGTGTCTAAATAAACAAAGCCTACTTAAGATGTTTAAGTAAAAAATATTACCGATCACAAGGGCCCGCGATGGGCTCAACCTTTTATTTTTTGGCTTGAGGTAAACAGTAACACCCAATAAGTTAAGTTCTTATCTTGTTGAAATTATATCTTATGTTTAGTTAGAAATCGGTAAGCTACTACCATATAAATTTCTCATCTATGTCATTTTCAATGAAAATACAGGCGAGCTAATCGCTTCTGGATTGTTTTATAGTTGTAATCCTTTAGCTGATGTAGTTATCGGCCTTTAACGCTCATGTGTAGGTCAAATGCTTACCTCCTTGGTTCGGGATAAAGCCAAGATAATACATTTGATAGGTAAAGGAAAGATCCCAATTACATATTTCATGGCACAACACACGATAGTATAAAAAAATTGCACCGATGATGTACATAAATTAAATCCTTGTTGCAATGCAATGTTAAATATAGTAACTTAAATAACTACTAATATAGGTCGGACAAAGTTCAAGGTATACATCAATAACAACATTCATATAGATGATACATAGTCCATCAATCAAGTATTACTTTTCTTACACAGATACGAATTCAGTACCACTATTTCCATTCTCACAAGGGTCCATTTTACCCTTTGCTTGAGAAAACACAAAATCAAGATTATAAAACATAGGGACCATAGTAAAAAAACACAAGAAAACTAAAACGGGCCCAAAAACCCAAAGCAATAGAGGCAAAGCTACATAGAACAGCCTATTGCCCACAGTGTTCAAACCAAATCCCCTTGCTAATAACTCTGAGACATATTCTGGTCTCACTATTCTCAAATTGTTTGGTGGACAATTAGTGAGGAAATTTACCATCCTGAGTAACAACTGTTATTGTTGTCAATCAGTTGTCATCATCATTAGCCATCATTTATAATCATCACCATCACTAATTATTATCACATGAAACAACCACCCATCACTATATGTAATCACCACCATAGACACCAACTATGTACCCACAATCCAATGGCGGATTTGGAATTATTTCTTTAGATATCCAGCTTCCCGGCTTACGCCATACTATTTTTTGAAATAGTAGTCCCGGTTCTTCAGCACTACTATCAGTAAATTGCGGGATGACCTGAATGATCAGGGTTTGTGAACAGAGCAATTGATATCACCTACAAGGTCCTACCCCAGAAGAGAGCAAATTGCTCCCACCAGGGTTCGAACCCACGCTGCAGGCCTCTAGCTTTGGATTTTAAGTTCCCCTCCTTTTCCATCCAGCTATGCCCCGGGGGACCAGATTTAGAATCTTTATATTATGGATGTTCAACTATTTTTAGTTTGGAAATTGTTACATAGAGTGGGTGCTCGATTAATATATTTGAATGAATTACTAAATTTTGTATATAAATAATAGTGTTTGTCACAAAAAGCAATGGGTGCTCTACATAACAATGGTCCGCAACTACCACAATCACCACCCTCAGTTACACCACTACCAACGCATCACCACCGGTCAGCACCCACAACCATCATCGGTAGTCATTACCTCAACCATCATATAATTTTTATCAAAATATTTTGTGATATAGTATTAGATTAATTATTATTTTATATTTACTAATATTTAAATAAAGACAAATCTTATACACGAAGACATTGAATATTGAAAAAATGAATCGTCTTAATTATTTAAGATTCAGACCTTAATACAATATCTTAATATAGTAGGTTAAATAACTAATACAGATTGGACAAAGTTCAAGTATATCAATTACAACGTTCTTTTCTTATAGATAATACACAGTCTATCAATCAAGTATCACTTTTATTACACAGATACAAATTCAGTACCATTTCCACTCTCACAGGGGTCCATTTTATCCTTAGACTTAGACAAAACAAAATCAAGATTATAAAACATAGGGACCATAGTAACAAAACATAAGAAAACTAAAACAGGCCCAAAAACCCAAAGCAATAGAGGCAAAGCTACATAAAACAACCTATTGCCCACAGTGTTCAAAGCAAATCCCTTTTCTAATAATTCTGAGACATATTCTTGACTCACTATTCCCAAATTGTCCTGTGGACAATTGATGAGGAAATTCACTTGGTTTATAAACCTAATTGATAATGTGTGACAAAGGAATGAGAATAGGAAAATTAATAAAAGTGTAACATATTTTAGTGCCACCATGAATTCACCATGTGCCCCATAAATTGCATCATTTAATGGTTTTTTGACACTATAAGTGCTGCTTATTACAGCTGCAAGGCCTGAACAAAGAAGGATCGATGTGGTGGCCATTAAGGTTGCTCCCATAATTGTGTTTCTGAGTGTTTGGACTGCTAAGATGTTTTTCTTTTCATTGTCCTGCAAAATTGAAAGGGGAAGGAAAAGATAGAAGAGGTTAAGGTATATGCACTTACCGTGTAAAAAGTGTATAACTATTGATAAAAATGAAAGTTCAACGGACTTTTCTGTCGAAAATCCAAGATTTTCATCAGAAATGCCGTTGGAAATGTTTAGGCGAGAAAAAATTCCAACGGATTTCCGATTTTCTTACTAGTATATATGTTACTTAAAAGATACTTTCTAGCTCCATTCCACTTTATGAAGGCGCGATTCTAAGTACAAGGGTCATTGAATTTCATTTACATACACAAATTATACTTCTTCCGTCTCAATTTATATGATATAGTTTGACTCGGCATGAAGTTTAAGAAATAAAGAAAGACTTTTGAATCTTTTGGTCTAAAACAAGTCAAATATTTGTGTGGTTATAGATCATCTCGTTAAGCATAAAAGGTGTGACGATTACTGTTCTATTGAGCTGCAAACACAGGTCAAGTGGCATAGATAGCCATTGACAATCTGTGTAGAACACTTGAAGAAGAAGAAGTGAAGGAGCAATCGAAGTAGTACAGATTTGGTGTGGAGAAAATATCTTTTTCTTATTCACAATTAGATGAAGTACAATGCTATTTATACAAATTAATTACATCTAACAAATCAAGTAACTAATTAACTACATCCAACTAACCATGTAACTAACTATGTAACTAACTAACCACCACTCTAACAAACTTAACTACTAAATAGCAATTATTCTATACATTGCTTACTTATGGAACTACGGTGCAATTTCCTAACTCTTGCACACACACACCCTCAAGCTAGGGGATATGAAGATATTCTTCATTCCTAGCTTGGATAGCAGATGAATATGTTGTGATCGACCAAGAGCTTTTGTAAGTAAATCAGTTGGCTGATCAACAGAAGGCAAAAATGCAATATTAATCAGCCATCCATGTATGTGTTCTCTGATAAAATGACAATCTATATCAATATGCTTTATTCTCTCATGAAAAACTGGATTAGCAGCAATCTGAATAGCAAATTTGCTATCTGTGTATATTGAAACTGGTTTCTGAACTTCAACACCAAGCTCCTGAAATAAACCTGCAAGCCATATCACTTCCACCACTGAGGCTGCCATAGCTTTGTATTCAGCTTCTGCTGAGCTCCTGGAAATTGTCTTCTGCTTCTTAGACTTCCAAGATATTGGTGAGGAGTCATACATCACCAAGTAACCAGTAGCCGATCTTCTACCATTGACACATGCACCCCAATCTGCATCATAGAACACCTTGAGCTGGGGGGTACTGGAACTGGACAAAAAGATCCCTAAGCATGGTGCCTGCTTGACATACCTAATAAGTCTAAGCTCAGCCTCCAAGAAATTTCTCGGTTCTTCTTTACTTGAAAGGGTAATCTAGAAATAAATGAGTCACTTTTATTTTCATAATTAATCGATTTATACGATAAAAGAGCATATCTATAACATTTTTAAAAATTATCTTCTTGGTTTGATAATGAATAGCTATGTGATGTTTTAGGAGCCTGCATGAATTGGATTAAGCAATGCACTGCAAAATCTATGTCTGGCCTAGTAGTTGTTAAGTACAATAGCCTTCCAACCAACCTTCTATAAACACTTGGATCTATTAGGAGTGAGTCAACATTTTGCACTGATGCAGAATGTGGACATGAAGTAGAAGTAATATATCTGTCAAACTCAACAGTGGTGAGCTTCATATTCATATCCATAGGTGAAGAAGCAGGCTTAGCACCTGCCAGTCCCATGTCTGATATGAGCTCCAATGTTGATGCATGAGAATACCTTGGGAATTTCTTGCAAATTCTAATCCAAGGAAATATCTAAGCTCTCCCGGATCCTTTATTTTAAAAGATGATTGTAATGCCTCCTTAGTGGATTGAATAAGAACTGGATCATTTCCATTAAGCAACAGATCATCAACATACACAAGCACCACTACAATACTATCAACATTCATTTTAGTAAACAATGAGTAATCTATGTGACTTTGTTGAGAACCAGAAGAAACAAGAGTTGTAGTCAACTTGATGTTCCATTGTCTTGATGTTTGATTCAAGCCATACAGTGATTTTAACAGCTTACACACATGTGTTCTCCCACTTTTAACATCAAAACCTTCTGGGACTATCATATATACTTCCTCAAAAAGATATCCCTGTAAGAAAGCATTGTAAACATCCATCTGGTGAATTATCCAGTGTTTTGCTACTGCAAGGGAGATTGTTGTCCTTACAGTAGACATTTTTACCACTAGTGAAAATGTCTCTTGATAGTCAAGTCATTCCTTCTGATTGTACCCCTTTACTACCAATCTGGCTTTAAATCTTTCCACCTCACCTGTTGCCTTGTATTTGATTTTATATACTCATCTGCAGCCTATAACTTTTTTCCCTTTTGACAATGTAACCAGTTCCCATGTTTCATTGTCCTCCAAAGCTTTGATGTCAGGCTTCATTGCTTCAATCCGTCTCTTATCCTTTATTGATGTTGAGTAGTTCTGTGGTTCAATGTCAAGAGAATCCTTGGCCACAAAACTTTGATATTTGAGTGATAATCCAGTGTAATCAACACCATCAGATATAGAATATAAACAGTTAGAAGAACTATATTTAATAATGTAATCCTTGTGCCAAATGGGAGGTCTGCTAGTTCTTGTAGATCTTCTAGTATCAGATTCTGACAAACTTGTACCCAAGTAATCATGATTATGTCTGTGATTTGTACTGCATTCATGTTGGGCTCCACCAGGTATGCACACATCCTGATATGTATTCTGAATATCCATGCCTGCATTTCTATGTTCATGTATACACATATCCTGAGCTGCATTATGAATCTCCATATCTGCATTCTTATGTTCATCACATGTTTGTTGTCTGGTATGCACTAATGAAATGCTGGAATTCTGTTGATGAACTAAATCATCATAACATAAATGTTCATGTGATCTGATATGATTAATATCTTCATTTGTGCCACCTTTGAGAGGAAAAATAGTCTCCATGAATATCACATCCCTGCTCATGAAAAAGATTCTAGTTTCCATGTCATAAAGCTTATACCCTTTTTGTGCAGATCCATAACCAAGAAACACTGCTCTCACAGCTCTAGGATTGAACTTATCCTACTTAGTTAAAACAATTGCAAAACATAAACAACCTATCACTCTCAAGTGATTAAGAGATGGTGTCCTGTTGTACAACATCTCAAATGATGATTTATTCTCTATAATAGTATAAGGAATTCTATTTATGACTTATACAACACCCTCTACACACAGACCCCAAAATCTATTTGACAATCCTGCTTGAATTTTAATGGCTCTAATTGTTTCCAAAATATGTCTATGTTTCCTTTCCACAACACCATTTTGTTATGGTGTATGTGGACAAGAACTCTCATGCACTAGACCATGTTGTAAAAACAACTCCTTACAACTATGATTCAAAAGTTCAGTGCCATTATCAGATCTTACCCTTTGTATTTTAACTTCAAATTGAGTATTGGCTTCAATAAAGAAATTTCTAAGTAGTGTAGAAACATCAGATTTCAATCTCATTAGGAAAATCCAAGTCCATCTAGAGTAGTCATCTATGATGGTTAAGAAGTATCTCATTCTATTATATGTTTCAACTTTATAAGGTCCTCATACATTCATATGTAACAATTGAAAAGGCCTTGTTGTTCTACTGGTGCTGACAAGGAAAGGAATTCTAGTCTGTCTAGCTAGGGGACACACTTCATAATTATTTCAAAGTAAGACAACATCATTTTTAAAACATGAGATTTTCTTCAAGACATTCATATGTACATGGCATAACCTCTGGTGCCAAATGACTGCATCCACATGTTGAATTGCTGACAGACATCTACTCAATTCTCTTCATTTATTCTGAGTATCTAAACATAGTATGTGCAATCCTTCTTCCTCATTACCAATCCCCCTCACCTTCCCAGATGAGAGATCCTGAAATACATAATATTTTGGAAAGAAAGTAACACTGCAATTCAGTTCCTTAATTACTTTTGACACAGACATCAGATTAAATTTGAATGTTGGCACACATAAGACATTTTTAAGAATATCACCTCCTCGTAGGTGATAGTCACCAATATGTGAGATTCTGGCTGATCTCATGTATGCAATTGCACCTTTCTTGTACCTTCTGTCAAATGCTTATTATGTAAGTACTTCTGATCACTAATCATATGATTAGTTGCACCTATGTCCACAATCAGAATATTGTCGTGAAGTTTTACCGGTAGAATTAGATATAACAATGGCCATTTTTTCAATAAAGGAAAAAAAGGACCAGCAAAATATCCTATGTGGGCCCTAATCCATAATTGCACAAGCATAGATCTTAGCCCAGTTTCTCAAATCCTCCACTTAGTTACACTATCGTGGGCTGCATATCCTCAGAATTCAAGAGCACTTACTATAGCTTGTTTCGATTTTTACTTTTTCACCTAGGCAAAATGAAAGACCTAACTGGACAACATATTTTAGAAAACAAATTTAAACGAACCAATAGCACTGAAATTCAATTTTCTTAGTTTTAAGTTTTATTATTGAAACAGATTGCCCTTAAAATTTAATATTATCAATAGGCCTTCTTGAAAGGTCACGTGATTGGAAACCTCTGGTTGATATGTCCTGAAAATCAATTTTTTAGTTCAAACCTTCGTAGCACTATAAGTGTGTTTGAATTAGCTTTTTAAAAATAATTCATAAGCTATAAGTTGGGAATATTCAGTTTTTGACTTTTGACTTATTTTTGTACATTTTTACTTTAAAATACTTTTTATCTTTTCAAACACCACAAAAAGTAGAAAAAAACTTAAAAGCTATTCCTTCCGGATCAATTAAAGTGTCCACTTAGTCATTTGTACACCCCTTAAGAAAAATACTAACCCCTAGCAAAAATAAGTATTTTGACTAAAATGTCCTTAATTAAATAGATATTGGGAGTTGGTCACATAACACTTAATAAGGGAAAATCTGGAAAAGTAAGGGTAATTCTTTCTTGATTTGGTAAGTAGACACTCTTTTTGAATAAAAAAAAAAGGCTAAATGGACAATCTTTTTGAATAACAAAATAAAGACTAAGTGGACACTCTTTTTTAATAAAAAAAATAAAGCATAAGTGGACACTCTTATTTATCCGGATAGAGTAATAAACACTTTAATAAGTCAATTCAAAGTTCAAACACCCTTTATGTCCTGAAGTTTAATTTATTAGTTTGGAACGCCAAGAAAAATGTTGAAATTCAGTTTTTAGTGTAAAACTTCAAGATATTGTGTCCTTAATTTTAACTTTTAGTTAAAAAAATTAGGATATTGTGTTTTTTAATTCAATATTTCAATACAAAATTTCAGGATACAATATCCTTAAGTTCCGTTTTTTCAGTTCAAAACTTGAGGAGATTATGTCCTTAAACTCAGCTTTTTAATCCAAACTTCAGGTTTTCCAACTTTAATACCTCTAAATGATTTGTAAACTCTGGTTAAAGCTTAAATAGCAGAAACAAAGTGGTTATCCGTGCACTTTGCTTTGGTCGACACATGAATAGGACTTACCATACTGAAAAAGCCCAAATCATCCTACTGAGCCAAATTTCAAGTAATTGCAGAATGTGATCTTCAAATGGACTGGTCTTTAACTTTGGTGTTCAATTTTTATCCTTTAAAATTGAACTCATGTATATACTGACATAAGTTCTTTACATAATTCGTGAATATTATAATGGTAAATTATGCCCCTATAGGCATAAGTTTAATTTTGCAAGACTAACAATTGAAGACCAGGTCAAAAGTTAAAGACCAGTCCATTAGAAGATGCCGTGCAATTACTTGATTTCTATCCTAAATTGCAATGAGCCCAAGTTGGGCCCATTAATAGCTAACCTAGAAAAGCCTGTATATAAAATTGTCTCCCCACTAAACCCTAACCCAGAGAGTGTGAAGCTTCATCGCCTCCAGTGAATTCAATCAATCCAAGATGAAGGTAATTTATTTAATTAACCTTAAATCCTAGTTTCTGCAAATGTTGTTCGTCAACATAATACATGTTGATTGTTTGTTGTGATTTGTATTTTGGCAGTTCAACATTGCTAACCCGACAACTGGGTGCCAGAAGAAGCTTGAGATTGACGATGACCAGAAACTGTAAGTGCCACATCATCCTTTATGTAATATAACAGTATTTGTTGAAATGTAACTGTATTTGTTTTTGTTTTTTGGGGGATATTTTGTGGTACCTTTTTATGTTTATTTAACGTACTGTTTGATATGTATGAAGAATTAAAACTTAAATTGTACAATTCGGCTGTTAATATCCTATAAAGTGTATAGTTATGGAAGTGTGTGGTAAGGTGAATAATTTGGGGGTTATGAAGTTAAGGATCTGTTTGTTTAAGTTGGTGGCTATGGGAAAAACTTACTTAGGGGAATCAATTCTGGATCTCTTATTCACAGTGACTGTTTGGATGAATGTAGTATCAATTGAAATAATACCAGTGTTGGATTATGAAGTAATATTGTTTTACATGAACTTTAGTTTGGAATAATGATACATGTATTAACAATAGTTGAAAAAGTAAATGGCGAAAATGTAATCTACATTGCTACTTGTTTTGCGACCTGATTATACCTTATTCGTTACTTATAAGATTGTGGTATTGGTCTTAAATTAGAAGAAAGTGTTGGATACAATATTTCATATTTAGATAATGTTTGTTGTTGTTTCAATGTTTATATATTCATATATCTCATATTTAGTTGTGTATTTCAAATTCCTCTTAAATTGTGCTTTATTTGAGATAATTAGAAATTTACATTTAGTTATTCTTTAAGGAGCATACCTAACTACCCCCTGAAGTAGTACCCTTTTTTCATAGACTTAAACGTTGCACCCCTTTAACATGTTTGAAAAAGGGTACTACTTCAGGGGGTTCCTTAAACATGTTTGGGAAAAAAGGGTACTACTACTTCAGGAGGGGGGGGGGGGGGGATTAAACCAGGTATTCTCTCAAGTCTTTACCTTTTCATAAAAAAAGATGAAGGAAATAGCTATGATTGACGGAGATTACTGTCATACATATACATGCTAGTGTTTGGTTTACTAGTTTTCCTCCTAGACCCTTTATTAGATACCTAACAAGCCACAATAGCATTCAGTCTATACATATGATATGTAGTGAGAAAATTCTGGATATTTATTTTTTGATGAAAATACAAGATTTTAACATTGTTGTTAATGCTTTGCTTGATCACATGATGGTTATTGGATGTTGCTTAGTGTGATGTATAGCTGTTATGAACAGCCTGTTAGTGGCAGATTTATGTGTCGTTCTCAATATTTCATTTGCACGTTGAATGTTGAATTATTGTTGACTGACAAGAGTGCATATGAAAGTACTGTTGGTTAATGATATTTGATTCTCGCTGTACAGCCGAGCTTTCTTTGACAAGAGGATCTCCCAGGAGGTTAGCGGAGATGCTTTGGGAGAGGTAGGTCCCTGTCTACTTTTTGGCTTGGTGGTAATTTTTCCATGCTGTCAATTTCATTAAGTAATGTTGCGTCTCACAATTTACAGGAGTTCAAGGGATATGTTTTCAAGATTATGGGAGGATGTGACAAGCAAGGTTTCCCAATGAAGCAGGGAGTGTTAACTCCAGGCCGTGTTCGCCTTCTGCTTTACCGAGGTATCTGTAATACAGTTCTTAATGGCAGATGTGCATTTTATCTATTTTCTGCTTGTGCTGTTGTAATTTAGTACTTATCTAAATATATGCACATTAAACAGGTACTCCTTGCTTCCGGGGTTATGGTAGGAGAAATGGTGAGCGAAGAAGGAAGTCTGTGCGTGGATGCATCGTCAGTCCTGATCTTTCAGTTCTGAATTTGGTTATCGTGAAGAAGGGTGAGAATGATCTGCCCGGACTCACAGACACTGAAAAACCAAGGATGAGAGGACCCAAAAGGGCTTCCAAGATTAGGAAGCTCTTCAACCTTGGAAAGGACGATGATGTCAGGAAATATGTGAATACCTATCGCCGAACATTCACAAACAAAAAGGGTTAGTTTTTTGTACCCATACTTGTGATTCTTTTTTATGCCGATCAATGTTGGTCATTACTTGTTGGGAATATCTTACTTGAATGTTAACTATAGTGCTTTGGTGTGACAGGGAAAGAGGTAAGCAAGGCTCCTAAGATCCAGAGGCTGGTAACTCCTTTGACTCTCCAGAGGAAGAGAGCAAGAATCGCCGACAAGAAGAAGAGAATTGCCAAGGCTAAGTCAGAAGCTGCTGATTATCAGAAGCTTTTAGCATCTAGGTTGAAGGAGCAAAGAGAAAGGCGAAGTGAGAGTTTGGCTAAGAAGAGGTCTAGACTTTCTGCAGCTTCCAAGCCATCTATTACTGCTTAAGATCATCAGGAAGCAATCTGTGATATCTGAGTCCGGTCTTTTATAGCTATTGATGAATGTGGCTTTTGGTAGCTTTTTAATGTTCTGAGATGATGAGTTTAAGTTAGTGTATCAATTACTATGTGTGATCTTTCTGATCAAAGATTTTGTTTTTTTAGTACTTGCTGAATGAAATCATCCCAACTTTTATTATTTTGTTCTCTCTTTTGGATAATTGTTTGTGTTTTACATGTTCTATGAAAACTTATTAATTTTGCTGTGTATCACAACCTGATTGTCACAAATCATTTTTATCTGCATTACCTCTTTGAATTGTTCAATTTATGTAATCTTTCCCCATTTACATATTGCTTCTATATTCAGCCTCTTTACTTCTGGCAACAAAATCTTTGCACTAGTTTTTTCCTAAAGAAAAACATAACTACATATGGATACTTCCTATTTTTTGCATTAGAATACTTGATTTTCTTTTACTTATCCTGTAAAATGGAACGGAGGAGTACTTATGATTTTAGTATTTTCTTTATTTTTGTATACATGTTGATACAAGTGGTTAACCATACAATCCCTTATATGATAAAAAAAAAAGAGGTTAACCATATAATGAGGGACGATGAATTGTGGCTGAAATATGCAATTGCTTCAGTGGCCTTGGGCTTTGCTTGAGTCTGCCTTGTGCAACCAGTATTATAACATGTATAGAATGCATTTAACCGGAAAAAAATTGAAAGAAATTCACACAACTTTTCAAGCACGTCTTTTTTTTTCTTCATTTGGTACTACATACGTACTTAGCTTATGAATTATATTCTCTGCTCCAATTTATACGACATACTTTTCTTTTTAGTCATTCCAAAAAAAAAATGACATATTTATTTATTTGTCAATAATTTAACTTTTAACTTTACGCTTAACGAGATAATCTATAACCACACAAATATCTTTGGCTTCTTTTAGATCACAAGATTCAAAAAAATTCTTTCTTTCTTAAAGTTCGTGTCCAATCAAACTACTCACATAAATTAAGCGAAAGAAGTAATGATTTTGAAAGCTCTAGGTAAAAATAAGTAAAAGAACTCGGCTTATAACTTTTAGGGAGGGGAGCTTTTCCCTTAAGTTTGGACAAAGAATGGCAAAGAATAACAATTCATTATTAGCATGACACCTAGTTTTTCATTTATTACGTTCAACAGATTGATTAATCAACTTTTTCCTTGTTGAAAAGACTAACGCTTATAAATGCTACTTCCTCCGTTTCAATTTAAGTGTCTTAGTTTAAAAACACGAACTTCAAGAAACAAAAAGAGTTTTAAATCTCGTGGTTTTCAATTAAAAATGTTGCAGTCTTTTAAATTTTGTGGTCTTAAAAATGACACGTAGATTTTTGAAATTGAAAAACTTACTAAATATAAAAAGAAACATTCTTTTGGGGACAACCAAAGTAAGAAATTAAAGTAAAACACTTAAATTGAGACGAAAGAAATATCTAATTCCGGAAAGAAAATAACTCTCATCTATTAAATTGGTCGGTTTTGCAGGTTTTTATTACCTTCCAATATTTATTGGAAACAAATCTCATTATATAGGTTATTACTCCAACTATATATCGGCAAGGAAAGGTGTTTCACAACATAGTTTACCGTTCCAAGTATGATCTCAAATAACATAAAATTCGTGCTATATCCTCATGGTGCTGGAAAGAGTGACTACCAAAGTTACAACACAAGTTCTGTTTAAAGAGAGATTTCCCATGCAAATAATTTGGATGTCCAATCTTTAACGGAAAAAAAATCTTTATCTTTCCACCCTGAGAAACAAATATTACATCGCCACTGGCATTAAAAGTAATTGCAGTCTGCTCCAGCAACATAAAACTAAGGTTCCTCAGAGGTAACAAAAGATAAATGCAAAAAGATTTTAGCATCTGATACAGTAAAAGGCGAAATAAGATGAGTTCTTACTAAATTCCCAGCAGGATTAAAGCCTCCCTCCACCATAGTCGGTAATTTGTTGAACCACGTCAATCCCATAAGACTCCATTCCGGAGTAGCATGTTCTCTAGATGGGCTAAAATGCATGACCTCGACTCAAAGGGATATGAGATGTATCAGTAAGCTTCACGTCCGATTGACAGGTCTGGATTTCATATAGAATAATCTCACACTGGGATGGTTCTGATGACAATGCAGTAAAATGTAATACTAGAATTGCTAAATCGTGAAGCTTTGCAATTTTCAAAGGAACGCCTATGCCCTGCTGAAAAAAGTAATATCCCATAAATGCACGGCATAAGCACTTGAAGAAAGGATCACCTGAGTCTCAACAAAAAAATTTAAGACTGTAGTAAGTGTCAATGGAGTCTGGTGGATGCTGAATCTTCAAAAGTATTGTTGCTGTTAAGAGTGAAATTTTAAGCTCCCTGATACGAGTGCCTGCAGTAATTTGGGTAGGCGCCAACATCATCCCGTCAAGTTTGCCAAGGTCTAAATCTACTGTAGACAAATTGTCGATCCTTACACCTTCCATGAATGCCATACACACTTCTAAATTCATGTGTACTAGGTCGGAACACATTGGATGGGGCATGAAGGATTTCCCTTGGTTCAGGTCAGATATGGGGGTGCAAGAGCGAGAGAAGGTAATATATTGATAGGAGCAAAACATTGGCAATGTTGGTGCTTCAGGCACTGAACAAACACCGAATCCAAAGTTAACCATTCCGAATTCGAGAGTCGCAAATCACTTAGAAAACCATGTTGAGAAGACACCATTGGAGTCAATACACCGTTGCTACATAAGCTATCATCACCTTCAGATGGAAAACCACTTGACAGAAAAGGATTATAGTAATTTTTCAAGGTAGAATTCCACCATTTGTATGTACATCTGGCCACTGAATTTGTAATGACAATGTATGCCAAGTTATGAAGGGGCAGCTAAAGCTGGCAAAAGGTGTTAACTGAGATACCGTTAGAAACGCAGTTGCAGTCTCTGCCAAACCACGTTCTTGTGGTGCTCATGGATGAGAAGTAAAGTTGCCTGAATTTGAAGAGAAGTCATTAGAAGCTAGAGTACACACAATTTGGTCGAATATTATTAGAAAAACCTTTTTAAATTGTTCACCTTTACCAAAGGATAAAAATCCAAGCTGTAAAGACTTCCAAGATTCTTCACGAAAAAAATCTGTGAAAAAAAAAGTAGGATTCTATGAGATAGTGAACAGAAAAATGAGTTTGCATTGCGGAGTCATGGGTAGTTACTCTTAAGTTGTTAAGAGTTCTAATTTAGAAGTTATATAGAATATGGATTATGAATATTGATCAAAGAGCAAAAGAAGGAACATCAATCGAAGTTAAATATTTGAATCAGGGAAAATACCAACCTCGCATGGTATGTAACTGGAGTAGCAGCAGCCAAAGCAGCTCCCTTTATACGCCTCAAGGTTGGGGTGGCAGCATCTGTAGCAGCTATGTTACTGGCACGCCCTGAATCAGTAACCTACAAAAATAATAGTAATAATTATTGCTATAAGCAACTTGTTACACATTAAAAAAAATTGTAATATTAAGAAGCAACCTACCACACTACTCCCTCAATCTCAAACTTACTTTGACCCGTGTCTCTTTTTCATCCTTCCCAGTTAACTCACTCACTTCACATCCAATAACAAAACCAATACAACCTCATAACTATCATATTAACGATGTAATCGTTATTAACACTTACGTCTAAATTAATTTCCATATTTGACAAACTAGGTCATCTATCTGGGATATCAGTGAAAAATAACCAAAATATGTACTTGCTTGTTCTAAGCTACCACTATGGCTTTGGAGGTGCTCCCTCAAAATCGCCAGTCTACTGAACAACACATATGGCATTAGCTACGAAGAACTATGAGAGGACCAACAAAGAGTCACAAGAAGGAAACACTTGAATCAAAATTTGGAAGTCGGAGAATTAAAATCCAGATGTCAAACAATAGAAATGCTCAACTGCACGGGCAAACCACAACCTAGATACCCCCTTCCCTCCCCATAGAGATCAATAAATCAAAATGAATTTAAAATTTTATTTAGCCAACATTCCAACCTCCCTCCAAAAGCACAAAGAAGAAATGATATTTGGTCTTACCCTATTATTAGCTTAATAGCCGCCTGTGCAAAGTTCTGCTTGCCACCGGTTCTGTTCACTTCCAGGAGTATGATTTCCCGAACCGCAGATGAGTTACGACAGCTTTTCCAACTTGGAACAAACAATATTATTAAACCAGTTTATCCTGATCCAGACCATCGAGCTCCAAAACTTAAGACCATTATACATAAAACTGGATATATTGAGAATTCAGTTTAGACGAAATCTGAATAAAGGTTCGGTGACTATTCCGACTTGGAAAATGAACTAAAATGAAATTCATAGAACAATCAAACATCTTGTATTTGATGCAATATGACACACATTTGTTGCCATTATATGCACCTCATAATGAAAGCCCTTCTGGCGCCAGGCAAAATGCAGACACAAGGGACAACCAAAAATCCACAACATCCTCTGATCTCAAATCATGATTTAACTTGATTAATTTCCAAAACAAAAATAAAAATTATTATTCCTAAGTCTATGTTGTACATGATTGATGATACTGGCTGACACCATAAACCACCGTTCAAACATTTTTAACTCCATAGCTAAAAGTCCCAAACAGTTACTACTCTTACATCATTTGCACACATTAGAGACGTTTGATCAGAATAATCGGCCACTTGACCAATAAGACTTGACATTTTCAATCTTAACCTTGATGTAAGACAAGTCAGAGAAACTGCAATCATAATATCAATAGATTACTCATTTTCAAATGGCATAATCAGATGCAAGTGACAAAATGCCCTACTGGTCCCCCCACCCCCACCCACTTATGTAGATTCATAAACCATATTTTATTCACACAGCATGACTATGTGTCTGTATCTATAGCGATTGAAACATATCCTAGACACCACCACAAATACAAAGAAAAAGATACTAAAGAAGAATAAGATAAATAAAATAAAAACATGAAATTGCATGCAAGTAAAATATTTCAACAAGTAATCATGAGTCCATACCAAGGAAGATTTAATCAAGCAAGAAAGCAAAATAAAAATGTGAGTCTCAAAACCTACAGTATGCTTTACTTGTATCAATAGGGTTCAACACAAAAACACTTTCTTAGAGGTGGAGGTGGAAGGAAGGACAAGTAGACTAGCATGAAAGATATTGCACTTGCAGCATGTGGAAGAAAGAAAGAACAAAAAGAAAATCATAGAGAAGCAATGCATGTTATATTGAAGAGCGACATTTACAGCATCTCTAGTAAAAGAGTAAATTATTGTAAACCCAAGATTAAGAGAAATGCAGAAAACAGTAACAAACTCTAACCATCTGTATCAAAGTGAACCATGCAGAATTGATTATTCCTGTAAAGACGAAATACAATAGGAGAAGAGGTGACAGAGAAGTAAAGACAAAAACAAATTGTCAAAAATGAGTCACAATAACAACAATAAAGAAGTAAACTGACTGAATATGATTTTTTGGCTCTTCAGGGCAGTAGGTTCCCCAATAACAAGTTCCAGGATTGAACGCTAAGTTGTTCAGTACACAACAAATTAAAGATATTTTTTTTCTCTAAACTGAATGAAATAAATAAATTAGTCAGGGAAAATAGGTAACTGAGTCTTGTAATTCTATAGCAAGAAAAAAAAAATGTAAGTACGCTAATAAGGGAGTTGCATCAGGGGTTAATGCGAGAAGATAGTAAGTGCTTTTCCAAATAACCAAGGTAGTACCAACATGATTGAAAACGAAGATACAGTTAATGTGAATATTTCTGTAGAAAACGCAGCAGGAAATAAAGTTTTCATTTATTTCTAACAGAAAAAGCTAGTTTCTTATTCATTTATCACAAGTTTCAGTTGAAATCCCGCAATCTCTTCTTCAGCACATCCATTGATTTTTTACGAGCACTCTGCTTTGTGTTTCTGCTTGAAAGACTTCCAAAGAGTCCATCAGCTGAGTCCTTATACTTGTCACAGATAGTGGAAACCCTTTTATAATCTAGAGCATTATAGTTCTTCTGCCGTATGACAGGATTCATAAAGTTCTCTGGTTGACTGCTTAGCAAGAGGTTTATCAATTGTCTAGCTTCTATCAAGCAACTTCGAAAGCTACCATCCTTGTAAACTTCACTCAGCCCAGTACTATGAAACCTCTCATCAGCAAAAGACTCCAACGCCGCCAAATCATGATTAATGCTCATTACTGCATTAGCATTGAATCTCTTTATCGAGTCACTGAGAAAAGTTCCCACGATTGAATTCGAGATATGCTCGAGAGCTCCAATCCCAACTTTATACAAAGCATCAAGAGGTAAAATTTGTTGAGCAGTGGATAAGAGGGTGTCAAGATATATAACCACCTCGTTCATGCACTCGTTGCCCTGCTGGGGAACTTCTTCTGCTGTCCAATGGACATTTTCCGTGAGTGACATAAATTCATCCAATTTTGCATTTACTAAGCTTAGTAATGCAATATAAGCAGCATCTCTTGAAGTTTTGAGGACGATTTTGGCGGTTAAACTGCCTTGAGGCCTTTCAACTAGACGGACAGGAATGCCGCATTGTTGAGCTGCATGTTGAAGGAAAAAATCACAAGCCCTTTCAAAAACAGCTATATTTGCAGCGATTTGCATAGCCTTAGACACACCGGTAGTACCGCTATAAATAATCTCGAGTAGGACTTCGTTCAGTACGTCAATCAAGAGCTTATCCAAATACTTTTTGACAAAATCAAAAAAATTCATTTGGCTCCCGTAGGATAAGTAATTGACGGAATCTTTGATGAACGACTTAACGATGCGACAACATTCAGGCACCATGGAAGAGAACGGAGCGATAAAAGGGAAAGCCGGCATTATATCAGAGGTCTGTAGATGGAACAATAGGACATTTGCTTGATAATCTGCCTCCCTCTTCATTACCATCTGCTCAAATGTATCATTGGTGACTACGGAAGTTATTTGTTGACGACACTCTGCCAAAAGAAGTTCATGATATTTTTCTCGACTACTATTTAGAGTCCCGAGAATTGAGCTCACTTCATAGCCATACTGTCTGAGGGTTGAACCAAGAAGAGTCACATAATCCTTGACCATGAGGAGATGACTGGCAGAATCCATGTGGGAGAATTGTTCTTCTAAAAGTGAAGTTGTTTTACCGACAGCTGTTTCCCACATTGTCTCAACCTGATTAGGCAAGAGCAGCCCACCAGCAGTCCTTAATACCCGATCCTCGACAATGAAATAACCTGCAATTAGGGGTGGCAAAATTAGCCCATGAAAGCATGACCCGCCCAATTATTAGCTCAGCCCATTTCAGCCCATCTAAAAAATTGGGTTGATATGAGGGGATTGACCCATGAGAAATCCTGTCAAAATATTTTCAAAAAGACATTTATTTGTTTGATATGTTATATATAGCCATAATAAAGAAAAAATTGTTTCATTAGGTACTTAAAAAATTATAAAAGAACAACCAAAGAAATTTAAAACTTAGTAAGAATTGGGCGGGTAGGGTTATGACCCACTTTTTAGCCCAACCCATTTCAGCCCAAGTAACTTTTGGGCGGGTCATTTATTAACTCAGCCTATTTTGACCCACAAAAATCTAGCCCAGCCCGTCGTTTGACACCCCTACCTGCAATCTGAGCCAAGAAGATTTGATGGGATTCTATGAATGGTTGTGACAATGAAATCTGCAAATCTGAATTCAGCTGCAATAACCGATTCTTGTAGTAATATTCACGAAACTGTTCTTGGATCCCCAAACAACCATGAATGTGATACGCTCGATAAAGAGGAGTTAGGTCAAACTTTAAGACAGATTCTTCATTAATCTCTTCAACATCTAAGGTATAAGTGAAGTCTCCCAATCCCAAGCAACTTCGTTCCTCGGCTTTTCTTTGACGGGCTAGCATATCCTCGTCCCTCTGACGAGCAGAAGCTGCATATCCTATTGCAGTTTGCCCGATATCCTTCGCCGTGCTCCTTATGTGAACTAGCCATTCATTAACTTCACTGGTTACTCTCTTCTCAATATGCGATTTAATCAGTGGTATTCTCTTCTCTATCATAGTCCTAAGTGGCTTGACAGGAATTTGCTGCAAATAACTTTTCTCAATCAGATCAATAGCCTTGAGGGCAGGGTAAAACCGACCTTCAGCAACGTGGTTGTTACACTTGGAACAAAGTTCTAACACTTGGACGCAGTTTCCCGACATCTTAATTGCTTCAGTAACATTTTTCTTAATCGAAAAAGATTCAAGAAGCTCTTCGAGTTTTAACAGAAGGACACTCCCAACATCTTGCAGCTTTAGATTATCGGTTTGCAACTCGGCTTTTAACTCTTCTGCATCAACCAAGACTCCGCGCAGCTCGTCCACCGCGATAATAAATTCCTCGTAGTGAAGCTTACAAAGTTCCTCTATTTCAACTTCTTTCTTTTTGACAACGTTTTTAAGTTGCTGTAGAAGGGCATCAGGCTTCCCGCTTTCAAAAGAAAGTCTGACCATAGGACCTAGATCTTCCCCATTACTGATCATAGTCACGAGAACGGAATCTTCTGCTGTAGCTGTGTCCCCATTTTCTACAGCCGTTCTCCTCTTGGTTTTAGCAGTCATGGTTGAGTACTACCTTGCCCTGCATATTCAAATTCAAGAGAATTTAGTCAATGTGTGACTAAGTTCACATACAGGGCACTTAAATCATCCAGCCATTCCTCTCCCTTCCCTCGTAAACCCAGCCAAAACCAAAAAGGGAGGGTTAGAATTTAGTTTCATCCAAACTTTTACATAGTTCCATGAACACCAGGAAATGTTTTTCTACAATTATATGTTCATCAATGCACAACTACAGACTAGAATTCAAGTTCATTCTGATTTCACCGAACCACTGAAAGGGGTGTCCCAAATAGCACAACAAGAACACAATTCTATCAGAGTAAGAAGCACAAAGAAGAAATCATTTGCAATCAAGATGTTAAAGGCATTTTCAAAAAAGGAAAGTAAAATGGATACTAGCAAAGTGTTTAAACATTAAGCAAAGCAGGAAATACTAAACACACGAAAATCATCGGATCACAAAGAATAAACCTAGGATACCTCAATTAGGTCTACATAAGAAATATCACCCACTGTAATAATTGAACAAATACAAATAATAACCAAACAAATAAGTAACAGTTCTATACTTTATCAACCGATAAGCAAGCAAAAATGATATACACCAAAATCATCAAATTTCAACAAAAAAAAAAACCAAAAACTGAACATAATCAGAGATAGAAGAAACAAGTAAATAAATAGTTAATACAACATACCCAGTGAAATCCCACAAAATGGAATGGAGGTTAGAGTGTACGCAGACCTTACCCTATTTGGGAGGTAGAGAGACTATTTCCGTTAGATCCTCGGCATAAGAACAAGCAATTCAAAGCAGTACTAAAAGGAAATAACGAGAACGAATAAGTCATGTCTAAATACTATGCAAAGCATGATAGAGCAGTAACAAACACACACAAAAAAAAGGATATTGACACCCACAAATTAATATGATAATCAAAGTACAAGAAAAAACAAATAGTAGCAGGAATCAAAGGAAAAGAAACTACAAAATCATAAAATAAAAAAGTTAAATAAATAGTAAATACACCAAAATCATCAAATTTCAAGAAATAACCCAAAATCTGAACATAACAAACTCATCTCACACATAAATCAGAGAAATAATAAAGAAGGAAATAACCTGCAACCTTATTAGCAATAAAACAAATAAAGTTTACAATTTTAACCCAAAATTGAGTAAAAAACACTAAAAAAAAAAAATAGATCATCATATAATAAACAATATTTAAAAAAAAAAGAGACCCAAATGGTATACATTGTAAACCTTCCCCTTAATGGAAAAAAAATCAACAGAAAATCAGAAAAATGAGATAAAGATGGAGTGACTTACCCAAATGAAAGTGTTAAGAAATGGGTGTAAATTTGAAGAAGTGATTTGGAAAAGACTGTAAGTGTTTTCCTTTGTTTTATTTGATATATATATATATATATATAAAGAATGAATCTTTGGGGGTAGATTTTGCTACTTTGTGATTTCCTTCAGTGGCATTTTGTTCGACCTACACAATGAATGCTCTGTTTTCTCAGATGTTCTTTATTAGGTTTGATTTGAGAACAATAAATTACTTAAGTAGTATTATTTATTAGGCCTCCGTCTTATACTACTTATTCACTTTATCTTTTACACGTTTCTTAAAAATCATTAAAAAAGAGAGAGTATATTTTTACTATTTTACTCTCATATCTCTCCGATAAATGTACTCTAATCAATAGTGATTATTATCAAGAACATTTAATACTAAGAGAGATTGAAAAGATTTAATTAAATTCATCTTGATTTTATAAAATGACAAGTAAAAGTGAAAAATTATTTTTATTAACGTGGACAAGTAATATGTATACTCATTTTTTACTTGTCCACTATACTAAAAATAAATTTTCATTTTTACTTGTTAATTTTAGCATATCAAGAGAAGATAATTATTTTCTTATTTTACTCATAGTATTAATTACTCATTTCAAATTATTTTTAATTCATTAAAATTATACATCAATTAATATAAATATCATGGTAAATTGTATACTTCATTTATTATTTTTTTAAGAGTTATGCAAAGTTAACAATGGACAACTAAAAGTGAGGAGAGGAAGTAATTTATTCGGTTTTCCTTTTCTATTTTATTATTTGGGTCAATAGGGTCAGGGTGTATATCAATGTCGGAACAGACATCACCTCACTTTGAAGCCAAGCTAAGAAGTCCCGGCACATGTTTAGGTGACACAATCAGAATAATGGGTCGTTTGGAAGCTAAGTTAGGTAGAAATTAATAATTGTAGAAATTGCAATAGAGAAAATATTAGTAATGTAAGAATTATAATGTAAAAATTCATAGTGGTAGGATTGTAATATTTGAATTGTGGATGCATGAATCATGATGTAGGAATTATTTGTTACCAACAAATACTTTGGGGGCGTGTGGTTGTTGGTTAGAGTTACAGTATAATCTCGATAAATGAATATCCTCATGATTAGAAAAAAATATTCGTTTAACGAGTTTATTTATTTATACCCCTGGTATATTCATTTATCGATAAATGAATATTTATTCATTTAGATAGTATTTTTACATTTTTTAATTTTTTTCTTATGATTAATATTTTTACATTTAATGTACAAATGTACCTAGAGTGTAATGGTCAAAATTCTTATGAAAAACTTAATTACATTCATTTTATTTAGACTCTAGATTAGGATTACATGCAATATCCAATGATTAACTGATGTCATTTCTAATTTACGCTATAGAAATGTGATGAACGTCAAACATCTTTTAAACTATCATAACGAGAATGATGCAGTTATGGAATTGCCTACGGACGAAGAAATTATTGAGTCTGTACTAAATAATGAGAATGATCCTGAATCATATGATAGTAGTGTCATACAAAATGTGTCATCAAAAGATGCCTTTCAAGCGGTAGTCACCGTACAAAATTACTTGCTACAACACAAGGAAAATATTCCAGAAGTTGTGCATGCATTACAAAAAATTAAGGATGGGATGCATTTTGGTGGAAGTAAAAAACAAACAACTTTAGATGCATTTTTTGAGAAGAAATGACTTCTTATATGAACATTGTTGATTGGATGAAATATTTTCATTTATTATATATACATATTTTTTAATGAAATTTAGTTATTATTCATTTATGTTTATATGGGGCCTTTAAGGACTTAAAAAAATTTATTCGTTAATGCATTTAACGAGGTTATTCATTTAGCCCCTTTGCCCAAGTCGGGACTGGAGAAAATTATTCATTTGGTGAGGTTATTCATTTATCAAGGTTATACTGTATGCAAGTATTGATAAATTTATTTACAAAGTCATAAGAATCAAATATAGAAAGGATAATTACATAAACTCCCCTCAATTTGATTTCGCAACATTGACTTCCTTTATGGTTGTGCTTGCCTTTCTTATTTTAATTCTTTTGTAATAATTTCTTAGTTTAATTATTATTATTAATATAAAATGATTTATCTAATTTGTCATTTATGATATATTCTTTTACTTAATTAATTTGCTAAGCATTCAAAAAAGTATTTTCATTATTCACGTGACATAATATCCAGATTCTTTTTTTTATCTTGATATATCTAGATTAAAAAAATTATTTAACACCGAGAATATTTTTTTGAATTTCTAAAATTGAAATCTCACCTACGTAGATATGAAATTTAATTGGTCAATTTAGCTATAAATACTTTAACACAATAATAAAGAGAAACATTTACTTTTCTTTTTTGGTTGCTCTGAATACAAGAATAAAGAAAAATTCAAGTTCTCTAACTTGTCGGGGAAGACCATGCTGCATTTTTGGTTTCCTCTAAAATTTGTTCACTGAAGCAATTAATTTCTTGTAATATTTTTTGAAGCAATTAATTTAGGAAAAATATTTCTTGTAATATTTTTTATATTTGCAATTCGAATTGGTGTGGATTGTCCCCAAATGAGACTGCTAGTTTCAAGAGACTATAATTCGAACTATAAATAGATATCTGCGTCTCTTTTAAACTTCTACATTGAGAGGGTGATATACTCATATTGAAATATTAGTATTATCTTTTTTCTTGAAAAAAAAAAGATATTCACAAAATTAGTTTTTTTAAAAATACCATAAAGGACAAATTAATTAAATCATCTTTTATATTAATAATGATTAGATTAAGAAATTATTACAAAAAAACAAATTAAAATAAGAGAAGCAAATATAATCACAGAGGAAGTGAGAGTTATAAAATCAAACTTGAAGGGTGGTTTAAGTAATTATCCTTTTAGTATTTTGCTTGTAATGACTTGTAGATAAATTTGTCAAATTTGAGTGATTTTGTAGTTATCCTTGTCAAACTTAAGCTACTTTGTTAATACAAAACAAACATAAATGACTTTACTAAAAAATTTACTATAGTTGAATGATCATTTAAGATATTCACTCTAGTATTATTTAAAGTAAATTTTATATTGAAATTAATTATTGCAATATTATCAACCAAACGACTCATATACAATTTATATATTTCCCTAAAGTCATTTTATGTGATAAATAAAAGTTTTTATAACTATAATCTAAATAAGTTATAAGCATTTTGTATGACAAATAATTTTTTTAAATAAAAACAAAACTATAAAATAAATTATTTCTAAATATATACTAAAAATACATTTGTTCTGATAAATTAAAAGAAAAAATGAGTCACATAGGGACATGGAGAGTACTAAGTGTTGGATATGTAAGCACGTACGGGAATAGTAAATAACTATTACAGTGATCGAAAGGATAAACAACACATATTACAACAACAAGTTGTCAATCTCTTGATCTTGAATTGGAACTTCAAATATGGATCTTGTATTCAGAAATAGAAGAACATGAACTGCTACACTTGTGGCTTGTAGAACCGCTGAGAATCCGAACGGTTAGAGTCCTTTTGAGAATCAAGTTCTCACCTGAAACACTTAGCAACCAATTAGATAATCACAACACCACCGACTGAGTCGAGAGCTACCTCTCTGTCTTTAAGACAAGATTGCCTCCATGTATAGGCTTTACGGAAGTGTGGACAATAGTCTCCCAAGATGAAACAACAAACTATCAAATGTGCAAAGCCTACACAAATGATCCCAGCGAAGAACACGAATAATGAAGATTGCTAAGAGAATGATTGCTTATCAGAAAACTGATCTCTTGGTGGTGTTATATACTTGTATGTATATTGTGGGCATCTATAGAATTGAGACAAAAGCCTCAATTTATAGGTATGCAAGATGGCCTTTCAAATGCCCCATAATGACATTCAATTATCATGTAATGGATGGCCTTTAATCCCCAAGTAATGCAGCAACATAATGGTCCAAGTAATGACCATTATTAGGTGGATTCAATGCCATTGAAACCATCTCAACAACCAAACTTTTGGGATTCTGACGAACAATCACTGCCTGGGAAGCGGCGCGGCGCTGTAGCATTAGCGCCGCGACTCTAATTAGCCAGAAAGCTCATTGCCGACCAGGCGTCGCGGCGCTCCGACGTCGTGGCGCTCCGAAGTCGTGGCCCAGTCCGGACGGCGCCGCGGCCCTTTCCGACCCGTTCCATCTTACACCTCACACAATCCTTCCTTCGTTTACCAACGTGGAACACTTGTTATTTATCCAATAACCTTCCATCATTATATGCCTCAAACATTTCACCTACGTACCAATATCTATTTCATTAACGAAATTTACGATACTTGGCACTAAGATTGCACGTGTGTGGAAACGACATTTCCGACGTGCGGGACCCCAATTGTTCGAGTCATAAATAATGGGATAAACTTAATTACACACTAGTAAGTTTCCAACACTAAGTACTATACCGAGATGTTTAGAATTGATAATTCAATTTTAATGGAAGGATCACAAGGTCAATGAAAATGTCTCATTTGGTGCATACATCACAGGCTAGGCGTTGAATTGTGGAAAATTATGAATGATGCCAAGGAATCCTCTTCTTCAGAGCATAATTGCTCTACTCAATTTCAGAGTTCACAACAAATGGATTGGGTAAATATCAATTTTTCAATACTTCCCTTTATGCTTCAGTAGTAATTTACACGTGTAAATTACTACTGAATCTTTACAAATTGGGTACTGTTAATGGTAACTTTTTTGCTTCAGTAGTAATTTGGCACATGTAAAGTTTGAATCTTTATAACTTGGATACTTTTTTAATCAGCTTAGCGTGTTTTTGGTACGAAGGTAAATATTTTCATGGAAAACAAGTGGATTTCTTACTTATTTTTTAGTGTTTGGTAAGTAGACAAAAAGATATTATCACAAGAACCTTTATATGCAATCAAGCAAAATACTATGGGGTGGGGAGTGGGAGTTCGGGGTTGGGGATGGAGAAGATGAACTTGAAATGTTACTTATGAAACTTGTTTAATCAGCTTAATGTTCAAGATTCTATAAAGGGACACCTAATTACTGAAATGTAAAGTTTTTTTGCTTCAGTAGTAATTTTTGCAACATGTAAAGTTTGAATCTTTATAAGTTGGGTACTGTTTTAATTAGCTCAGTGTTCAAGATTCTCTAAAGGGACAACCAATTACTAAAGATGTAAAGTTTTTTGCTTCAGTAGTAATTTTTGCACATGTGAAGTTTGAATCTTTACAGGTTGGGTACTGTTTTAATCAGCTCAGGGTTCAAGATTATCTAAAGGGACAACTAATTAATGAAGATGTAAAGTTTTCTTGCTTCAGTAGTAATTTTTGCACATGTAAAGTTAGAATCTTTACAAGTTGTATACTGTTTTAATCAGCTCAGGGTTCAGGGTTCAAGATTCTCTAAAGGGATAACTGATTACTGAAGATGTAAAGTTTTTTGCTTAAGTAGTAATTTTTGCACTCGTAAAGTTTGAATCTTTATAAGTTGGGTACTGTTTTTGAAATAGAATAATTATCTTGATTATTTTCATTAATATAAAAGGTATATATACAATATTTAAATATGAAAAATAAATTTACATTTTCTAATATAAGATTACTATCATAATTATACATGTACAAGAATTCTACTAATTATGGTAAGTAAATATACACAATTGCATGGGCCGATATACACGAGATACACGTTACCCTGTATCATCTTTCACACCCCCGCAGTCATAGCGGGCGGTTGTCGTACGCTGAGACTATCCCTAAAATCTTCAAACAGAACTAAGAGAAGACCCTTAGTAAAGATGTCAGCAATTTGGTATCGTGAAGGGACATGCAAGACACGTACTTGTCCACGAGCTACTTTTTCGCGAACAAAGTGAATATTCATCTCGATATGTTTAGTGCACTGATGTTGGACCGGATTCCCAGAGAGATAAACCGCACTAACATTATCACAGTAGACCAATGTAGCTTTCTGAATAGTAAAGTGAAGCTCTAATAGGAGATTACGCAACCAACGGGACTCAGACACCACATTGGCTACCCCTAGACTCTCGGCCTCCGTACTGGATCGCGATAGCCGACCAAGAGACCAAGTTATCACCAAGAAACATACAATAACCAGATGTTGAACATCTGGTATCTAGACATCCACCCCAATCAGCATTTGTATAAGACACGAGAGTAGATACGGAGGATGGATATAAGTGCAAACCATAATCAAGAGTGCCCTGAATGTAACGCACAATGCGTTTAAGAGCATGCATGTGCTCATCCCTCGGATCATGCATAAATAAACACACATGTTGCACTACATAAGTAATATCGGGCCTCGTGAAAGTAAGTTACTGAAAAGCCCCTGCAAGACTGCGATAGTGGGAAGGATCCTCGTAAGGTGTACTAGCATTAGCACTCAGCTTCGGTTTGGTATCAACCGGAGTAGGAGAGGACTTATAGGATGACATGTCAGCCCGTTCAATAATCTCAGCCGCATACTTCCTCTGGGATAAAAATAGACCACATACATGACGAGTTACAGTTATACCCAAAAAATAACTCAAGGGCCCCAAGTCTTTCATAGCAAATTCTGAACTGAGAAGAGACATGATAGACTTGTGCAGTTTATCAGAAGAGGCAGTCAATATAATATCATCCCACATATAATAAAATGTATGCCAGCAGGCAATGGGCCTGCTGGCCGAGAAACTACACTGGGCAGTGTGCATTTGGGCCAGCAGGCAGTGGGCCTACTGGCAGATTTTGGGTCACAGGAATGGTGGGCCCAATGGTGGATGATATACGATGAGAGCCCATCATCCAAAAAATTATATGAACTAGACACATAATTATACAATTTAGCAAACGAAAATTGAGTTTCATCAAAAATGACATATTGACTAATTATGATTTTATTCGAGGATAAATCAAAATATTTGTAACCACGATGATTAGACGGATAACCTAAAAATACACAAACGGTAGAACGAGCTTGAAGTTTGTTAATTGTAGGGGATGGGAAGAGAGGATAGCATAAACACCCTAAGATGAGAATACAACAGATCTTTATGATAAATAATTTTTAGTCAAAATTTTTAAATATGAAAGTCGTAGTTATCAATCATGTTTACAAACCATTTATATTAAATATTAATAGATCTACAAATTGGTAATATATTTATAACAAATATACTCTTAACAACCATGTGGGAGGATTATATTAAAGGGTAGTTACACTACAACTCAATGTTCAATTTTCCATTTTATTGAACTAAAGTTTAATCAATTGATGTTGTATTTTTTTAGAAAAGCCTTCTAGTAACATATTAATTGGTTATGAACTATGACTTGCTCATTTGGTAAAATTGTATAATAATTAATTTTTTTTTGATAGTTTTCACAACTTGTGAAGTTTTTATGTCTAGAAGAAAAAATACAACTTAAGAAATCCAAATTGTATGTCCAAACAAAATTTCAACTTTAAATCATCATGATTTCAAATCATGTCCAAACGGCTCCTAAGTTTTATGCACGATGTTGTTGAAGATAGTAGGGATGTTTTTTGCCACAAATTCGGAAAGATGACAGAAGAAAATTGGACAACAAAAACCACCATATGAATAGTAATTGAGAACCGTAAGCATTTATGTTGCTTGGATTCTCCAAAAATTAATAACTTTGGGAGGATTCAGGCATTTTTGAAGAACCCGAACAACATAGGTAAAGACTAAAGGCTGCTCTAAGACAGAAGAAAAAAGATATGTCCTGGAACTCTGCAACAATAGACAAAGACTAATCCCTCTTAAAAGGAAGCAAGAAAACTTGACATAACATCTCATTGCAACTTAAATATAAAAGTTCAACTAAAAACAGTGTGCCTCTCAGCTTTATTTTACAGCTCTCGAGCTGGACCTGGTTGTTTAATTTTTCACTTGAAAATGGTTCAGACAGAACATAACCATGCCGAATGAAATAATCAATTATCCAATCTTCTGGTTTCTGGCAAAGCATAATCTAATTATCTTTACTTCTGAGAATCACAGTATTGGGGGAACTCGCACTCACATGGTCCTTTTCTTACCTGCATCAAGAAGGGAAAGATCTTCATTACAAGGGGACTTAGCTATTAACATAAATGAAAATAACAAAAAGCAACCCTCACTAATAGTTCAAATATGTTCAAGATATTGTACTTCTCTTGAAATTTTTAGGTGCTAGTTTTTCCCACTATTTAACAAATATGCCTATGTATTACCATTACTTCCGACTCCAACTCGTTTGGGACTGAGGCATAGTTATTGTTGTTATATTACCATTATTCCTCTTAACTTTCTGCAAGTTAACACTCTTGTACACATTGTACAGAACGTTCAACAACATTCTGGAAAAGGTAAAACTGAACATTCACATTTAGAAGGTAACGTGTGAGCCATTATTACCTTTCAAGTAACTAATTTGCGGTTTCCAAACATCAAGATGTTTGAAGTTAAAACCAAATCCAAATCCCCATACCTTGCGCAATGTAAAGGACACTCTTCTTGAAGCCCTTCTGATTCTGGCATCCTTCACTACATCAATCTGCAATGCAGACGTTTGGAAAAATCAATGGAAAAGAACTTACTCTAATCAATCAAGCGCATATATTGAACATGGAAAATGAAGTTCAGAAAGGCACAAAAGTAAAAACAAACTAACTATAAAGGTTCACAGGTTTTAGCAATGAAGCAATAAAATTACCTTAAACACCAAGGGAGCCAAGACCCTAGTGACTCATTCTACCAATAAGATCTCCAATAATGACATTTCACCCCAGTTACATAACACAATTAAAATCAAACTCTTGTTATATGGAGTAACAAATACAATAAAACCTCAATGATGCGTCCCACTTAAACCAATATTCTCCAGACAATCCTAAATATTTTTTGATGAAGAACTAATAAAAAATAAAAACACTTCAAAGAATGTGAATACTTAGTGTCGAGTTTGGAAATTTATGATTTTCCCTCAAAAATTTCAATTTTTGCAGGATCGCAGAAACTTTCTTGCTGGAGAAATTTGATGTCAATGAGTTCCTAATAAATAGGTGCACAAGTATATGAGGCCAAGTTCCTAGTCATAATAGTTAGATGTGAAATTCTTAAAATTCATGCTAACTGTTTATCCAACTCAAGTTGCTATAAAAGCTTCAAACTCATTTTCATATTCTCCTGAGAGACGGACAATTAATTCCAACATTGGAAGTGACTCACCTGTTGTGAACCCTTCCAAACTGGATGCTTTTTCTATCATATTACCACCTTAACGATTTCTCATTCAAAATAGGGTTCACATTCTATTATGAAATTCTGGAATTGGCAGTTATTAAGATAATCTTCTTGGTTTATAACAAAACTTTCAACATCTTAGAATAAACATTGGCAGCAGGAGTTTACCTTATGGTGGGGAATGTAATGATGCCAAGCGTAGCGTGCTTCCCGTGATAATAACAGTATAGATCGAGGGGGCAGATAAATAGCCCTCCTCAAGAACTTTGAGCTCTTGTCAGAATTTAGAGCCTCTTCATCACTTAATGTGTCAGCACTTGTAGGCCAAACACCAGTAGAATACTTTCTGAACTCCATGATGCAAGGCCCTGCCAATGAAAGGCTGAATATTAATCCTTCAAATGCTGAATGGGTGTCAATATGTGGAGACAAACCCACTCCTGGTGGATATTCATTAACCTGTTAAAGATTTACAAAAGTATTTCTTGAAGTCAACTATAAAAGTTTCATGACATCCAAAATATGATATCACCGAAATGAAAATAATTATGACATTGCAATTCAGACAAGACCTAATTCCCTTGCCCGGATAAATAAAAGACAAAATGTCAGGGATGGACAGCTCATGAATGAATAGATATCAGATATGAAATTAACTCACCGTGAGCTGGTCCAAAAGTACAGTTCCAGTGTAACCAAGCTTTTCAAACAATGACATCTTTTCAAGTATTGGGGAAAGAAATGATGGAAGTTCACCCAAGTACTGGTTCGTGTTGACATTCCTTGTCTGCAGTGGTGAATAGATAGAGAATTCAATAAATGCATTTTAGATCCTTTTTTTAAGTAGAAATGCGTATTAGATCTTAACACCCTATTAGCCTTTGAAAGCTTTTCTAAAGAAATAGATAACAAATGTAAGAGAGATCAGCAGCCTTTAGCAGAGAATGTCAAGAGTTTCTAAAGTTGTAGAGCCCAATTTTATGCTCTAAATCCATAATGACAGCTTGTTTCATGCACATATCTAGCAGCAAACAATGATATGCTTCTGCTATATGCTGGTATAATTACTTGCATTTCCATAGTTCCAAATACCCACGATCTGCACTTACACTATAGTGGAACTCATAACCATAGTGCTGAACCCTTCTTTTAGCAAGTTTTTGCCAAGGCCTCGTATCAACTGCTGCAAGTAATTCCTAAAAGATTCAACGAAACTGAGTTAGACTTAGGTGAAACTTTTTGAGAAAAGATGAAGAAAATATAAGAACAGTGTAAGTAAATGCCTATATGTTTTTCCCGCAAAATGAGATCCCTGACCTCCTCCTCTTTGGCACTGATAAAGTCTTTAATCAAGTAAAGACCAGGAATATCTAACTCTGAAGCTTCCAAAGACACCTGAATTGAGTCATTTGCTGCAACCTGAACCAGAAAGCAAGCTCATCAAGAAAAGGGAACATATCCAAACTATCAACAGAAGTTACTCAAGGGGGTAAAGAGAAAAGAATTCAGCAACCTCTAGGCTGGACTGATACAAGTTCAACTTAATACCCACAGTCCACAGACACACTTGCTAGTTTCTAAAAATGACTATGTCCAAAATTGATAAAAGAACACAAACATTAATCCATGAAAATGAGCCCTTACGTCAACCATGACCACTATCAAGCACAACTGCCCAACTTAAAAGAGGTGCATCGGTTCCTATATGACTATATCACCTAGGACTGGCAAAATGGTGTAAAAAAACAAGTAACCATCCAATCTGACCCATTAGATATGGGTTGGATAACCAACTTTTTAAAAATGGATCAAATAGGGATATTCTCTATATATTATCCACTAAAAAAATGGATATCCATATGGATAATATGGATATTCATATTATCAATACACATTTGTCTACTTGTTATTTTCCATGAGTTCTTGCTTTCTCGGAGTCTAAGCTTATTTTGGCTCTTAGCTTGTGTTCCCACCTGACTATTCCTGAAGGCACGGATAATATGGATATCGGTTAACCCATTTTTATCCGTGTCAAGTATGGGTGGATCGGATATTTTATCCATTTTTGTTTAACCTGTTTTCGACTCGGCCGTATCCGATCCGACCCGCCTGTTTGCCACTCCTAATATCACCCTTCAGAAACCGGATTTCATCTAACTATGATTAACCAGAAATGCAAATATATTCCAGAAAGGAAGAATGGTACGTCCCTCAGAAGCTCTTTGCGATCAGTTTCTTATAATATGCTTTAAAGCTGACTGTCTAAAATTCACTGCATATTCAAAATAGTAATTAAATAAACATGCTCAAAAGAGAAGCCCGGTAAACAATCTTATGATTTACAAGACTGTACAAAATTCAAGACATTATTGTGGATAAAGATAATTCACCTGACAAACAGAAGGTATTGAATACTGAATGTGCAAAGATCGGCCACCAAACTCAGGACATGCACGTCTATTCAAAGCCTTCAAGGCAGATTCTGCAGACTTCTCTTCATGATAAGAGACAATAACTCTAGAGCCACTTTCATCAGCAAGATGGACTCCCTTAACTTCACCATATGCACCAAATACAGCTTCAATTGTGTCCAAAGTTAGTCCAACAGCAGGTCCACAATTGGCCACATAAAGATTTGAACTTGGTTCACTAGTCCCTACAGGACGTTTAAATCTTGGCAAACCCATGTATTATGATCAATACCTACAAGAAGAGAAATTGTGACTTTACCTCACCAAATTTATCTTTTTTTCTTTGGTAAAAAGAAACTGAACAGGAAATACCACCTGGTCCTTCCCATGTAAAGGGCAGCCCGGTGCACTCCCGCTATGCGCGGGGTCCGGGGAGGGCCGGACCACAAGAGTTTATTATACGCAGTCTTACACTGCATTTATGCAAGAGGCTGTTTTCACAACTTGAACCGTGACCTCCTTATCACATGACAACAACTTTACCAGTTACTCCAAGACTCCCCTTCAAAAGGGGAGCCCGGTGCACTAAGCTCCCGCTATGCGCGGAGTCGTAAAGAATCATCCAAACTTTTTGATAGAGATATAACTTAAGTGATCCATCCAAGTATTGGGTTAGTCATTCTCAGTCTTTCCAGGATTACTCACATATCAGACAATTATAGAGAAAAAGTTGTAATTAGCTAAACAACAAGTCTAACCTCAAATTGTCATTCTTTGCATATTCATTTAACTAGGATATTCATTATATACAGTGAAATTATAGCTACCTTAAACTAATTAGACCCTTTAATTCATGTTATTGTTTTCACAAAAGAAAAAAAACAATTCTTTAAAACACCCCTACATTAATTATAAAACACGCTTAAGAACAAGAATATGCAAACGTGATATTTACATATTAATTTGGTCTCATAATTATTACTATTATGTTAAAGATAAACCCAAATATTTTATGAGTTAATTAAACAAGAATACTATTGAATAACCTTACTAGCAAGACTTCACCGCCCACCACTGGTCTGTGTCGCAAAAAAGACTCGAATGAAGAGAGTTCTCCCCTTGGTGTTGTTTCATATATTCTAGTGAACCACTTCATATTTAGGAAAATCTCAATGAAGTCCTCATAGTTAACACTCAAGTTACAAATGAACCCCTTGATTTGTTATGTAGTGTTAATTCAGCACTATATCTTTGGGAAATTAGCAACTAAGTCCTCATGGTTAGTGGCTAGGTAACAAAAGGGCCTCTTAACTAGGGTGAAATTCATATTTTGAAGTCTGACCATGATTAATTTAATTGATTTAGGCTCTCAAGTAATCTTTTCCTACTATATTTCGAGTTCATTTTTTTCTCTTTTTTGCTTCTTTTTATTTTTTAATTTTTTTTAAATGGTGATGAACTCGTAAATGATGGATCGAATAGAAATTGGTGTAATCATTGCATAAAAGCCATAAGAAAACCAACTGCATCTCACAAAAGTGATCTTCTGGTTGCAAATTTGATTTGATATCTCGATTTTTAAATTATCTATTATTTTTTTGCCAAATTAATGTTGTATGAGGATTAAAACAGTCAAGAGGAAAAGGGAAAAAAAGAGGTAAAACCGGTATAAATAATCAAACTTTGATTTACTTTTTTCTTTTTTACTTGTCTGGAGATAATTGCCAAATAAGGCAACTACTTCAAGTCAATTGTCATAATATTATTAAAGAAAAGAGTTAAAACCGATATAAATAATTGAACTTTTGTCATACATATTTTTTCTCCGGAACTTGCAAAAGTTTCTATTTACACACCTTAATTTGTGTATACCCCTTTAAGCACCCCAGCTTATAGAAGTTGGGTCAAAGACCTGCATTAGATGTATAATCCTCGTTCGTGGACTAAGTTATCCGAAATCATAGTCCTGAAATAATTCTTAAACTAATTTATTCCACCTCCCAAGTGCGATAAAATAACACAAAGTTTGATGGTATAAGGTGAAATATCCAAGATTAAATTTATACTTTGATTTCGTTGAAAGTATAAATTATCCCAAGATTACTTTTGTACCTTCAACCAAACAAGTATAAATTTAATCTCATACTTAATCCCATAAACCAAATGACCCCTTAGTATATCTTAAGGAATAAGGTTCTTAGTTTCAACTATGGCAATTCTCCATGGTCAAAAGCAAAAATAGAGTTAAAATAAGTTTGAATCTACATTACTCGTAAAGTAAAACCCGCAATCTACATTATTTTAAGTTTGAATCTACATTTCGTTATAACCGTATTGTTGGGACAGCTTATGCACACCTCAGTCTATCCTCTCCAATTAGCACAAGTCACCATGTCTAAGTCTAAACCTTGGAGAGATCCAAATTATAAGTAGATTGAAATTGTTAGTTTATCCACTTGATCAATTTACACCTATATCTTTGCAACCACTCAAGACTCCAAGAGGAAGAAATATCATAGATGTTTGCTATTCTTACCCAACAAAAGTCGGTTTAAATAGTGCCCCTCCGTTTGTCCAAGATTTAGCTAAAGCTATTTAAATCAGAATGTACTTAATAGGACGAACGTAGCAGAAATGGTGCACTCAACATTCAAGAAAATAAAAAAAGTAGATAAGCTTGAATACAAAAAATGAACATAAAATATCGGTCCAACACAAGAAGATGAGACTGCTGGGGGATCAAAACAAGAACAATGTCCTATACTATCATAATTCAAAATGGCAGAAATTCTGAACTGATTTTCACTAAAATACCCAAAAAGTAAAATTTCAGGCGTCTAGTTCATCCTCCTGATAAGTTCATTAATGAAGTTCTCGCGGTTACCGGCATCACCACCTTCAACATAGTGATTCCTCTTCTTCTTGAGTCCACCCAAAGGTGCCTTCAGCTGGAATGGCCATAGGAAGTTGTTGGCCTCCTTGAAGTGGGGTCCAACAGTCATGATCTCATGGACAAGGTCTTCAGCACAGATAATTCCATGCTTGCCCAAACCCTGAAACACACGAGCACTTATGATACGTCAACACCACGAAATATTAAATCTAGAGCTGAAGAACTCACAGAAAATTACCTGCTCAATGACAGAATTGTCGGTTAAAGCAATTCTCTGCTTGTCGAGTTTCACGTAACCTCTCTTGTAGATCAACTCCCTAACACTCTTTAGGTTTGGGTAACTGCAAGATACAAAGGAAATAAGGGACTGCAAGTTTGCAATAGTAATGGAGAGGAAGACTTTCAGATGCAGCAGAACATTAAGCTCCGGTTTGGCAATAGATTTTCAAGTTGAAATTTGAAATTTGAAACTTGAAAATTTTAGTTTTTGAAGTTAGTGATTTTTGGAATTTGAAGTTGTGTTTAGCATTTTACATTGAAAAAAAATTAATATTTTGTGAGTGGAAATCCCAAAAATTGATCTAGACCAATTTTTGGAACTTGAATATTTTTTGAAAACAGATTTTCAAAATCTGCTCCAAAATCTATGGCCAAACAGATATTTGAAGATATTTTTTCAAATCTGGCACAAAATCTATGGCCAAACGCTAGCTAAGTGATACCTACCCATAGGTAACGTAAGGTTCAACCCTGTGGAGCATGTTAACAGTGGCTTTGTTAACTTTCAAAAAGACCCCATTAAAGATCTGTCACAAAAAATATGGGAAGGAAGGAGAGCTCACAGTTAGAACAGAGAGGTTAAAGAATCATTTAAGCATGAAACAGATCTCTCAACAAAAAGAGACGATCCAGAGAAACCTACAAATATTTTGTCTTGTTTCAAACGAGGGAGGGGAATCAGAAGAATTACAAGAGAATAATAAAGAATATTCACAACAACACAATAACTTGGCTGATGATCAGACATTTGGCATAACAAGCCAGTGCAATCATCAGGATCTACACAGGTTGTACCTAATTGTCGAGTGGGAGAGATATATCCCTAACACATACTCAAAAGTGTATTTCCAGCAAACAAAATAATACAAGGACATCAAAAATAGATTATACACCAACAAACATCCAATTACACTTGTGAATGCTGCAAAACACTAATATGAAAAGAGAAATGTAGCAGACATACATGCAGTCTATAATGTTCCGAGTAGTAAATTTAAATTCTAACCAATTCTTTGAGTTGATTGTACCTGTCGCAGACGTAGCAGCTGCAAAATCTTTTTGGTCTGTGGGGGCATAGCGTTTATCCTAAAAGATATAATTTCATGAATACCATACTATCATACTAAAGAACGAAGAACATCAAAACAATTCTTACCCACGAATCCTAATGATAAACAACAACTTTGCCTCAGGATCCACATAGAAACCACCCTTCAATCTAGCCTCGCGTTTCAAACGAATCAACTCCTTGTCCTAAGAAAAGGAAATTGAACACTGTTAACCAAAGCTTAATATCAAACAAACATGTTAACCAAAAATAATACCTGCTCCTCGTACTCCTTTGCGTACAGCTTTGCCCTGTTGTAGATCAATTTCCGGTTCTCAACATTCTTCTTCTTTGCAGATTCAACTTCTTGCTTCTTTGCAACAGCCCATTCTTCACTCCTCTTCTGCTTCTTCAACAATGACTCTGGAACTGCTGTTTCACCCATCTCTGCCACATACAACCTTAATTAACATAAACTAAACCCCATATAATTCATTAATCTTATATCTTATATCAAGAAACCAATTGAGTTTTTTTTTTTTTTTTTACCTTGGAATTGGGGAAGCGAATGGAATGAGGGGCGAGAGGAAATGTGAGGCAATATATGTTGATGTCTTATTAGGGTTTTGGGAAGTTCCTACTGTTTATGCTAAAAAGGATCTGGCCGGGTCTGCTCATCTGTTGGCCCAAAAAAATATTGTCCCAACTGGTGAAATTTTTTGAAGATAGAAAATTAGTATATTGTAGGCCCAATTTGGTATCAGGCTATGGCTATTGTTATGGTTTATGATCCATTAAGACTATATCACAAGCATAATCTTAGTCTTGAACTTTTGGCCACTCTCCATTGATAAAATTTCTAATTTAAGACATAGGATAAGCAGATGTGAGAAGTTCAATACCACTCATTTCGAAAGTGTCTTATATTTAGAAAACAAACATGCAATTTTATAGCTACTAATATTTGTAAATTGTAAATATTAGTTTAGCTATTGATATTTATGAACTGAACTTCAATATTTTAAAACTGGTGAATTATTAAAATATCATTGTGAGGAGTGTTTTAAGTTCCACTCATAAAATCTTCATTTTTTGCAAACTTTTCTTCAAGTCAAGTTTATGTCCAGACGCAGTTGATTTCAATTTTCAAATACTTTTTTTTAACATTATTATTAAATATATTTTTTCAACTTCAACCCAATACTGTTGGGTGGTTTTTTCCTTTTAACAATTTATTAAAAATAGAATAGTACTTCAGTAGCCATATAGACACTATGCACAAGCAAAAAATTAATGCCAAAGTCATAAACAACCACCTAAATTTGTCCACAAATTTCACTTAGATAACTAAACTTGAACTTGTTTCGATTCAATCCATTAAAAACCAATACCTATTAAACACTTTTTTGACAATCAATAAAAAAATATGGAGTGTGTAATATACTCGCTAATGATGTGGCAAAATAAGAAATGAACTGATTACAAGTGGCATTTAGGTCCAAAATGTAAATTAAAAAATCATGAGAAAAAAAAAAGATAAAAAAAAATAAAAAACTAATTTCTAAATCCTAACCCCACGCTATCTTTTTTGCACTTTTTACAAGGCACCTTGCTAGCTCTATCTCTCTCTGTCTGCGTTTTCATATTTTTGGGATTTAATATATATTCCATTCTGCATTTACTTGTGTACGTCGGAAATTATGGCTTTTGCGTAAACAAAATGGGGATGTCGCCGGAGAAATTTTTGGATTGTTCTCCGGCTGCAAAGTACGAGTCATATAGTTGGCAAAGTCCGAAGATGTCATTTAGTAGGGAATTTCACGACGGAGGCGCCGGGTTCATAGTTGCCGGAGCAAAGCACATGTTGATGATAAGCATGGCGAATTAGATCCAGAAGTTTCCAATGACATGGGGTATTTCGAGTTTCGGGTTGAAGATCCGATCATTATGCCGCCAGCCGATGAGCTTTCCTCCGACGGGATATTAATGGAGAAGAATAATGCGCAAAAGGGGAGGGGGGGACAAATTTTTTGGATAGTGCAGGTGTTCAATCGAAACAAGTTCAAATTTAAGTGTCTAAGTAAAATCTGTGGACAAATTTAGATGGCCGCGGATGACTAAAGTATCTTATTTAACTTCAAGAAATAAATATACGTCAACGGAAGAAGATCATGTCATTCTTTGTGGAAGTGGAATTTACACCAAAAAGGAAATTAAAGGTACATGGCGCCTAACTAGTAAAAATATAAAATGGAACATCATTAAATATGCAATTTCCTAAAAATAAAAAAGGAAATAACAACAGTAGGCCAACAAATTAAAATGAACTACTTTTAGATTTTCCTAAGAATCAGTTGGTTGGCTTCTTTCAAGAGCCCAGGATTTTGAAAGCTGTACTTCATGATCATTGGCTTATGGCTAGAGCTTCAATGAACATTTCAGGAACTAAGCGTTTTTCACTTGAATATAACTTTTCTTGAATCAATGGAGATCCAACAAGATTTTTGAGTTCTGGAGTTTGAAATTGCTCTCCTTTTCCCTGAAATCAGATAACAACTTTAGTACCACTAAAGGTTGTCGTGGATTGGTAAGTGTGTCCTCATTCTAATTAATCAGACGTCTCGAGTTCGACCATTTAACTAATATACATTCTCCTTTCATTTTAAATTAATATACTTTAATTTATTTAAACACCAGACTAATTGCGTCCGCCCACTCTCTATTGTTAATTAGACATCTCGGGTTTAAGATTTGAGAACGAAGTCGCTTTTAATAGAAAACACTTTATCCTTAAAGTGAGACTTTCTTGCGCTAATCCAAATTAATATAAACCCGAAACAAATATCCAACACTGAATGAAAAAAAAAGAAGACTTGCACTAGTTCCACTAGTACCTAATTTTTTCTTTCTTTAATGACTTTTAAGAATATGAAGAGGCTTCTGTATAAATCAGAAAGACAAGAAGTGGCTAAAATGGGGAACTTAAAACGAAACAACTAGAGTACTAAAATACAACATGCAAGTTGAAGAATTTTTAGTTTAAGGGTTCTGAATTATAATTTTGGATAGATATTTTGCGCATATTGAATATATATATATATATTTTTTAAAATAAGTGGAGTGACCAAAGTTACTAAATTCTGGGGACCATTATAGCTTTACCCATGCATGCAAGAAGCTAAATTTTTTATACCTGATATGATCCCATAACTTGTTTTTTATACCTGATATGATCCCATAACTTGAAGAATTCCAACTTGTGCTTGCAAGAAATTTATATACTTATAACTTATAAGCAGCTTGAAACATCTCAGCAGTAGGAAGTAACTTCCCTAGCTCCTCTGTTTTCTCACTTATCTTCTTTCTCATCTCTCTCGCCACAATGCTTTGTGCTGACAAATTGTTCTTCACAGTACTCACTTTCATCCCTACTCCATTTTCGCTTCTATAAACTGTCAAATCTTGAAACTCAGGCATTGAAAACGACGTTAAATTTTCAAATATTAGAGGATTTGACACAACCCCATTGAGAAAAAAGTTGTCTTCAATGATTTTTTGGCGTTTTTGGTAGTTTTGAAAGTTGTTGAAGTTTTGGTATGAGTTTATTTCAGGGAGAAATAAATCGTTGGAGTTGTATAAAGGTTCTAGAAAAGAATTATCTTGAATAGAGAAGTTCTTATCTTTGAGATCAAATGGAGGAAGCATAGTCATTTGTGAGCATGAATTGTTTGTAAGTAGGAATTTGAGCAGTAAATAAGACTATCCATTGTATTAAACCACCTTAAAATTAAAACGTAAAAAAAGGATGGTCTAAGCTCAAGTGATAATGTGCATGTACTTCAAAAGGAAATTTGTCCAAATGAGAAAATGTTCAAAAGACACTAAAGATTAACAAATTGAGAGGACAAAAAAAAAGTGAGAGAATGAGGGATATTGAGAAAGATGCTGTCTTGTTGAATATTACTAGTAGACTATTAAAGAAGTTGTAGTATTCTTTTTACTATAGTGTAAAAATGTAATGGTAACTACTTTGGCTGGTAGTGGGGTGGGGGGGGGGGGACTGGAGGGGGTTAGTGGTGAGGGAAGTTACGACAAAGTGTTGGAATATTAACTGAATCCTAATAATGAGGAGGATCTTTCTCTCTTCTAAGCTTCAATTAGTCCAAGCGTTACTTGTGCTTTAAGTTTTTACTGCATTTCTTTTTGTTTTACCGTGGTTATTATGAGGTTTCCATAAACCTTGTAAGGGTTTTGGCACTATTATAAGGTTCGAGTTTAACTTACATACAGTAGTAACTATAAGGAAAAGTGGGTAATTTATTTTGTTTTGAATATTACATGCATATTCCACTTTTTATGAAGAGTTGCTTATTAGCGAATATTCTTAGAATATTCACAATATATTTTGTAATTATGATAGGTGTATATTTAAGGCAACCTAGGATTCTTATTGTGTTAGGAATCAACATCTGTACAACTATATATATATATATATCCTAAGATTCTTATTGTATTAGGAATCAACATCTGTACAACTATATATATATATATATATAGTGATTAATGAAATGAATCCCTAAGGGAGATTATTCCAATCTTACATGATATTAAGAGACAAACTCTAATCCCTACTCTTCTCCTCCCACAAGCCGCCGACCACCACCATAATTTTTTCTCTCTCTTCTCTTCTTCTCGGTCGACGGCAACCCGAGCCACCATGTGTTGTCCCACTTCCCGTACTAATTCCGGTTCTTCCACGGGTACTTCTGACAACCCCTCTCAACGATCATCGTCTTCCTTTCATCCGGCATTCGCCGTTACCAACATCAAGAATTTTATCCCTATAATTCTTTACCAAAAAGACTGTCAATATTCCATGTGGATAGAACTGTTTTATATTTATACATGTGCGTACAATGTGCTAGACCATATTGATGATTCTGTTCCTCGTCCCACCGATGTTGCAGACTCGACATGGCATCGCCTTGACGCCATCGTCAAACAGTGGATATACGGCACCATCTCAAAGGATTTGTTGTGTACTATCATGAAAACATATGTTATGGCACGTGAACTTTGGGTACGGTTAGAAGAAATTTTTCAAGATAATAAAAATACTCTGGCCGTGTATTTGGAAGAGCAGTTCAACAATATGCGTCTCGAGAATTTTACCAACATGTCCGAATATTGTAAACAACTGAAACTCATAGCCGACCAACTTTCCAACGTAGGGACATCTGTTTCAGAAACCAAGATAGTACTTCAACTAGTTGTTGGTTTACCGAAAGGTGAATATGATACACTTGCGACAATGATTCAACAGGCCGACCCACTATCAAGTTTCAACAAGGCGCGTTCACAACTTTTGTTGGAAGAAACCTACCGTACTAAACAAGAGGAGCATAATCAAAAGGCATTAGCCGTTGACAGCATGGCACCACCAGCGGCCAACACCACCCATCACCCACCGCCAGACCACCACCACCAGCAGTCTCGCGATGGTGGACGTGGCGGCAGAGGCCGTGGTAGCAACAACAAAGAGAAGGGCCGCAGCAAGGGCCAAAGGAACCAACAGGCAGGCCCAACCCCTACTCCTTATTTTCAGTGGGCTGGACAGCCACCCTGGCCCAATACTGGGAACTGGGCCTCACTTGCATGCCCCTACCCAACATCAGGGGCCTAGTTCCAACAAGCTTGGCAACCAGGTCTCTTAGGATCCGCCCCAGCCAACAGGCAGGCCCACCAGTCCACATAGTAGGCCCACCTGGTTTCGGCCCCTCAACACCCACAAGTCAGCAGCCTGGTCCCCCACTGATTTGGGTCAGGCCTTCAACACCTTGAACCTTCAACAACCCGATGATAATTGGTACATGGACACCGGAGCTACATCTCATCGCACCCGATCGTTAGGTAATTTTTATCAAATGTTTCAGTTAAAGTATCCTCAATTTATTACTGTTGGCAATGGTCACCGCATTCCAATTGAAGGTTACGATAACACACATACCAAACATCCCCACCCCGCCTTTCTCCCTAAATCATGTCCTTTACACCCCTAACATCATTAAAAACTTAATCTATGTTAGAAAATTCACTCGCAATAATTCTGTGTCTGTCGAATTTGACCCATTTGATTTTTCTGTGAAGGATCTCAATACGGGAAAAATTCTTACGCGCTGCAATAGTGTGGGAGACCTCTACCCCTTCACTCAACCTTCCGCTGTCAGCCCATAGTCACCTATCTCCCTTGCCGCTATCTCTCCGACAACTTGGCATAACAGACTCGGACACCCCGGAGATCCTGTTTTTAATTTTCTTATGACTACTAAGCGTACTCAATATAATAATGTGAAACTTTGCCCAACACTGTTTTTCTTGTCCGCTTGGCAAGCATACTCGTCTTCCATTTATGTCATCCAACAGTGTTACTTTTTCTCCATTTGATATTGTTCATGTTGATTTGTGGACATCTCCAGTTGTTAGTTCTTTGGGTCATAAATTTTATTTAGTATTCTTAGATGATTTTTCACATTTTGTCTGGATTTACCCACTGAAGTTCAAATCTGAAGTTTTTGCCAAGTTCCTTGAATTTCAAAAATTCATTAAAACACAGTTTAAAAAATCTATAAAATCCTTCCAATGTGATAATGGACGTGAATTTAATAATTCGTCATTTCACAATTTCCACTGTAAACAAGGCATGCTTTCCGTTTTTTTGTCCCTACACTTCCTCCCAAAACGGAAAGGCTGAACGAATTATACGTACCATCAATAACATGGTTCGTACCCTTTTGTTTCATGTTTGTCTTCTACCACCTTTCTGGGTCTATGTTGTTAAAATGGTAAAATTCCTTCTTAATATTTTACCCACTAACAACACTCTTCAAAATAAGACCCCCACCGAAATTTTATACCGTAGGATCCCGTCCTATGACCAACTCAGAATTTTCGGTTGCCTATGCTACCCCAATCTAGCCTTCATTGTCCATCACAAATTAGCACCACGAACTACGCCACGTGTCTTCATTGGTCTCGCGTCTAATCATAGGGGTTACCTGTGCTATGACATGTCCACTCGTAAAATCATTATCTCCCGTCATGTCACATTTGACGAGACGTGTTTTCCATTTTCGAAACTTCGGAAATTTCAAACCACGGACTACACATTTCTTGATGAGACAGATCTATCCCCACCAGTCAAATCATTATTCCAACTTCAGTTTACTGTTCCCACGTCACCGTCATTGGCTCCGGTGGTCTCATCTCCACCGGTGACCATCACCGACAACATCTTTGCACCACAGAGGTCCTCGTCACCCAGTCCCACGGTCAAACAACCACCTCCACCAATCACCCGAGAGGTCGTCCTGACACCCTCTAGCCGACATATCGTCGATCCACACTCAGATTAGTATCTTGCACCTATTAACAACACCTTAATTTCCAAGATCCACCACCTCACTACACAACCCACCAACACCGACAACCAACCAATACCCCAACCAATCTCATCAACCCCCCATCACCGGCGACACCCACCATCCGAAAATGGATTCTGACCCCATAACCCAGCAGCCACTAACCACACCCAATACAAACCATACACCACTGCCTACCCATCATATGGAAACTCGTGCTCAACACGGAATTTTCAAACCCAAGGTTCACTTTAACCTCTCCACACAAACCATATCACCCATTCTCAAAAATCCAAAACTAGCCAAATTGGACCCTAATTGGAATGCGGCCATGTGCGAGGAATTTAATGATTTAACAAAGCAAAACACTTGGGATTTGGTACCTATACCGGATGGCGTGAATGTTATCCGGTGCATGTGGCTATTTCATCACAAGTTCAGAGACAGTGGTGACTTGGAGCGGTATAAGGCAAGACTGGTTGCTAATGGCACTAATCAGCATGAGGAAATTGATTGTGGTGAGACATTCAGTCCGGTTGTTAAACCGACTACTATTCGCATTGTTCTCAGTATTGCTATGGGCAAACATTGGCTGATTCTTCAGTTTGATGTCAAGAATGCATTTCTTCATGGGGATTTGAAAGAAACTGTGTACATGCATCAACCACCTGGCTTTATTCATCATGCAGTCCCTCAGTATGTAACTATGTATGTCATCTCAGAAAGTCCCTATATGGCTTGAAACATGCACCCCAAGCTTGGTATGAGCGATTTGCCAGGTATATTATGCAGCTCGAGTTTATATGTAGCGGGTATGATAACTCTCTCTTCACTTTTCATCGAGGTAGCAACACTGCTTATTTGCTATTATATGTGGATGACATTGTCCTTACTGCCTCCTCTGATGGTTTGAAGAATGAAATCATTGCTCTACTCAAAACTGAATTTGCTATGACTGATTTGGGCAAGCTGAGTTATTTCTTGGGTATATCCGTGACCAGATCTGTAGATACTATGTTCCCGAGTCAGCGTAAATATGCAGAAGAGATAGTGTACAGGGCTAAGATGGCAAATTGTAAAATTATGCCAACTCCGGTTGACTCGAAATCCAAGCTTAGTGTCATTGATGGTGCGCCAGTTTCTGATCTCACCCTATATCGGAGTCTTGCAGGTACCCTTCAGTACCTTACATTCACTAGGCCCGATATTGCATATGCCGTTCAGCAGGTGTGTCTGTTTATGCACGCCCCGCGAGAATCCCACTTTGTTGTCCTCAAGCGTATTATTCGATACATTAAGGGCACACTTGACTTTGGACTGCATCTCTACCCCCTCTGCACCAACCAAATTTCTCTCCTACACAGATGCAGACTGGGCAGGGTGCCCAGACACACGTCGCTCCACCTCGGGCTACTATGTATTTCTAGGGGATAATCTTATTTCGTGGTCCGCCAAGCGGCAAGCCACGCTATCCCGTTCGAGTGTTGAAGCAGAGTATCGAGGAGTTGCTAATATAGTTGTTGAGATCTGTTGGCTCCGAAATCTTCTTTTGGAGCTCCACTGTCCACTACACAAGACATCTATAGTTTAATGTGACAACATATCTGCCATATATCTGTCTCACAATCCGGTCCAATATCAGCGGACCAAACATATCGAGATGGATATACACTTTGTACGTGAGAAGGTCGCTCTTGGTTAGGTCAAAATATTGCATGTGCCTTCCTCATATCAGTATGTCGATATTTTCACAAAGGGACTACCGCGACAGCTATTCACCGACTTCAGATCCAGTCTTAGCGTCCGGCCTCCTCCCGCTCCGACTGAGGGGGAATATTAGCGAATATTCTCCGAATATTCATAGTATATTTTGTAATTATGATAGGTGTATATTTAAGGTAACATATGATTCTTATTGTATTAGGAATCAACCTTTGTACAACTATATATATATATATATATATATATTGTGATTAATGAAATGAATCACTAAGGGAGATTATTCCAATCTTACACATATAAATATTGTTTCAGTGATTTGATAATGTAAAATTTTATACTCATGTAAAAAAATGACTCACTTTTCTTTTTAGTCCGTCCAAAAAAAGAACATATTTTCTTATTTGGTAACAATTTAACTTTAAACTTTACCTTTTACGTAAAACGAGATGATCTATAACCACAAAAATATCTTTAGCTTATTTTAGACCATAAAATTCAAAAGTATTCCTTTACTTCTAAAAGTGCGTGCCAAATAAAAATACATCAATGACGGAGGGAGTAGTATAAAATATCAGCGTTTATAGGTTTAGATTCAATAAGGTTCTTCACTTCTTTGTACAGGAGAATTCTACCTAAAGATTTGATGCAAATATTAAGTGCGAGTAATTTTTTACTTAATGCAGGAATTGTATTCCCAAATGCTTCTCTTTCTCTCCCTACACACATACAAATAGACTAGCACATCGAGTATAGTTAAATGTGGATCGATATGTGAAGTTACAATCAAACAATTCTGACTCTTTGAAGTACTGCACTGGCAACGATATAATTACTCAATATACCAAAACATACATCCAGCATTTGCAATACTTAGCTTGTAGAAAACATGTTATTCAATTGCCAAATTGTAGGTGAGGGCAAATTCCCCTAACTAAGAAAACTCAGCCAGAAGCTAAGGCTGATAGTACATGGAAATGGTATATATCTACAAAAAGATTAGCACAAAAAATATCCTTGTTAAGGTGAATTAGCAGTAGACATGCTGCTATAAGCCTTCCTGCCAATGCAATAAGCTCGATTCGGGTTTGGTGTTGAACAATCCTAGACTTATCTTCGGTTCAGATTTCAGAAAACTCGATGTCCATAGCATTTGTATGACAAGACTCTGATAATCCATCAGCTCTTTCATCTGATCGATCAATGAGTGCCTAAATAATAGGACTCCCTGATAATCCAGGGATTTTTGTAACAGGAAAGTAGCAAGCAGCTGCTGGTGAATTGGGATTGCTCGAGAAGTCTACTTGCAAAATTTCTCCGATTCTTGTCAGAATGTTGTATGCTAAGTTTAAGAGAATCCGCGAGTATGCTTCCAGAACTAAATGCCCAATGTCCTACAATGATACAGAAAGAACAAGAATTATCTGCTGAAATGAGACCTTAATTGTCCTCTATTGTTTTCATGGACGACTTCCTTAATTGTAGAAGAGAAATTATTAGTTGCATTTGATGAACTTTACTGGATAAACATTTCCTGATCCTTATAGCTACGCAAAATGAATTTTAGTAGTGAATATGATTCTCACCGTGCCATACTGGATTTTTTTGACATTGAGGAAAGTCTGGGGAAGGTTTGGATACTTAATTTTCAGCTGCTGCAGAAGAGCTTCTGCTTGGCTCGATAAGGCCTCCAATTTGTCTAGCTCAGATATCGGATCTTTTACAAAAGACCAAGATCTTCGAACCGGAGATTTTCCACTAGCTTGATCAGTTATTCTTTCTTTCCATGCAATAATGGCTCCCTCTAACCTGTTAACAACTTCAAGAACATCGTTTTCAGATCTCAAGTTCAAGTAATTGAACATTTCCTCAGCAGAGGTTGATTCTTCAGTCAGAATCCTATAAAGGCCGTCCCCGAGGCTTGTCCTTCCAGACTGCATGGATCAAATTGAGCAATTTACAAATTAAATACTCCATAAAGCAAAATATATGAGTTATATATATCGACGGTGTAAAATTTTTACGCTGCATGTGTAGCTTAATCTGTGATAGTATGTCAGTTACCATTTTCAGCGATAAATTCTTATCAAGAGATTTACCTTTATAAGTGATCTGATTGTGTGAATAATAGCCTGTTTGGGCTTATTTTGAAATGTATTTTCTTTATCAAAAGTAGGCGAGCAGCTATTAGTGTTTGGCTAATAAAGTTGAAAAAAATACTTTTTCCAATATTAGAGCAACAATTTGTGCTTGACCAATTTTCCGGAAGTGCTTCCGGGAAAAAACTACTTTTTATGCATCTAAAAAACAACTTCTGCTCCTACTTAAAAACTTATTTTTTCCTAAAATCTTGCCAAACACCTCAACTCTCTAAAATAAGCATTTTTTATTTTTAAAAAAAAATCACTTTTAGCTAGCTTCCCGGGAGTTTGGCCAAACAAGCTATATATTTTGCAGTGTCAGTACACAGAACTTAAACCAAATAGCAAATAATTTTAGTGAGAACTCTCTTGCCTTTGGAAGTACATCCTTGATAACTGTTGGAACAGGCATTTCAGCCAAGACATTTTCATTGATAGCTTTTGCTGCCTTGAATATTTGATTAACCAATTTTCCCTTATTCAGCATTTTCTTTCTTTCAGTGTCAGAGAGCCCACATGCGGGTACCTCGGGGGAAGGAAGACACCACCTTGTGCTCTTTCTTTCTGCTCGGCTACTCACTTCCGTATACCAAAACTCAGTATTAACCATTGAATCCAGCATTTCCTATCAAGTCGAGAAAGAAACTTTGAGAAAGTGGACCAAGTTGATGCAGAAACAAAGTGGTATTATTTAAAAGGATTTAAGAGACCACCTACAAGAAGCATGGAATCCAATTTTCGAAGTGCTGGAAGATTCAAATGGATGTCTGCACGAGCTTTTGGTGTCATTATCTGCTCGAACGAGAAGTTTAATCACTGGTAAGTCATTTTACATTACAAAATAGGTCAAATGAGTCATTTTAGAAGTCTATAGTTACCTCCAACCTCTGGCCATTCGAACCACTTTGTCTTGCAGGAACTAGCTCAATCATATGATTAGTAGGTGAGAGCAACCAATCCATTTCCCTTCTCCATTTCCTCTTCATTTCGTCTGCAAGTGGCTCCAACTTCCATAGCTCTCCAAACACAGATGCTTTAAAATCCAGTAGTAGTATTAGAGATTAGGAAAATTGCATCATGAAATGCACAACTAAGATCTGTATTGTCTGTTTAAAATACTGAGTACATTGATAGGCGTACGCTTGCTTGTTGTTAGAAAAAACTTTTTTTTAAAATAGGAGTAAGCTTGTGACACATCCAATAAAATCTATTTGCAGCCAATCATTTATAACAGATCGAGTTGTATTATCAATTATGGGCGAAATGAACTTCTTGGACGCTCTTGTTAGGCATCAACCCTCCTAGTTTCTCGCATATATCAAATTGAAGCTCTACTCTGTGTTCAGAGGAATAATGATTCTAAAACAAAATACTACTAGAAGAAGCTTAAATATCAAAGAGGGCTGAAGACAAAATTGTTGATAGTGTCGTGAATTGACTAATGGGTTATAGAAGAAGTAACACTGGAATTTAGAGTCTCTTCATCAGAGAAAAATATACGTGGATTTTTCTAAAACATATTGATCGATAAAGAAGTAATGACTAAATACCTGCAAGATTCGTAATGGCATTGGACAATGCTAATGCAGTGGAAACTCCCTTGATTCCTCCGGTCACATCCTCCCCGAGCAACAACTTTGCAAATTTTTCTTTCATTGTTTCCACATCTGAAAGTTGTGTTGTATAAGCAGGTTTTTCTTTCACGTAAAAATGTTGAGGGTTTGATGAGAAATTTCCATCATAAGAGAATGATCCAAAAGCATTGTTGCTGGAAGAGCTGCTTGAGTTATCATCGTATAAAGAATCTGTAACACCTCTGCTAGTGCCACTTTCATTGTCATAGATCTGACTGTTCAGTATGCAGCTCTCCAGGCCATCGTATGTTGTAATTCCTGAAAGTTCCATTTCTTAAATTTAGTCAGATGTCAGGTTAAAAGGGATTAATTTCATGTTTGAAAAACTATTCGCTTCATTTCATTTTATATGGTGGTGTTTACTGAACACAGATTTTAAGAATGATAAGACTGTTGGCACATAATGTAGTCTGAGCAAAATATGTTGGTTATAAGATGTGCCAAAAACAGATTACACAAAATACTTCTACAAACCTGAGGTGTTATATTCAAAGAATCTGGAAGAATTTGACACAATGTTGATGAAAACACATACACCATTTTATTGACTTCTCCATGAAGAATACTTTCACTAAGTTGAATCCCTATAGGCGGTAACAACTAAGAGTATCTTTTTGGATAATGGAGAAATCAGCCATCTCCAGCTTCGAAACTCAGTCAAAATGGACCCGTCCCTCTACCCTTCTTTGTTTAAATACAAGACTTGGTTACCGATGGGATTTTAACTCGCAGCATGTACCTCCGACAGATCATGAGTTGTACTACATTTACCATTTCACTAGTATAACAAAGAAACCATAGATTAGCTTCAGTTCAGTTTACTCAACTTTGTCATTGTTTCAGTTTCATAGACAACATAACATCTCATTGAGTCATTGTCACTCATATGCTCGAAGAACATAATGGAGATTAGTCTCAATACTTCAAAATGGATAAACTTTTGTAGAACAGGTCCGAGTCAAATAGCAATGATTCGAAGCACTTCTTTTTACATTATTTCGGAAACACAAAGGACTCAATCGTATGAACATGTAAAACACATAGAACGTAACATCTCATTAAGTCATAGTGTCTCAAAAATAATTAGTTTTTTTTTAAAGTAAAGTTTTGAGAGGTGTTTATGCTTTAGAATAAAACCAAAAAATAATAATTCCTGTAGTCAAGGACTGCTTTGTCCCTATGAAATGAAAGTTAGGTCCACCATTATACAAATCAGACAATACATAAAAACCAAGAAAACTCCCAGAGGTCTGACAAAAAAACTATCACTGTAGTGCCATCTATCAACCTAATAAATGGAAGATTCTTCCTCATCTTTCTCTTTCCATTATCACTGTAGTGCTATCTATCTATTTCAACCTAATAAATGGAAGATTCTTCCTCATCTTTCTCTTTCCATTATGTAGAAAGTAGACAAGAAAAGTTGAAAATGTAGCTCCTCACATGTTACACATATAAGTTCAAAATATGCAGTACCTAACAATTAAGGGTCCCACAAAAGATTCTTTAATTATCAACCAGGAAAAACTTGGAATTTCATGACATTGATGCTCTATATTGGTTGTTAAGTTTCTTGACTTTAATAAGCATCCACATATAACTAACACATTGATGCACTACACTGGTTTTAAATTTCTTGACTTGATGAAGCAACCACATATAACTAGGGCTGGCCAGTGGGCCGGCCCGGTCCCGCCCCGATCCACCCTAAAAAAAAACGGGCACGGGACTCGAACCCGGGACGGGACCTGGGCTCGTCCCCCCGCCCCGATCACGCCCGCCCCCTCCCCTTTGCAAAAAATGGCTGTTGCACAACGGCCATTTTATATTTTGGCCGTTGTGCAACGGCCATTTTTGGCCTCCCCTACCCCCTTAATATTTATTTTTAACCCATAAGTTAATATATTTACACTTTAGCCCAATTTCCCAACTATAAATACCTCATTTTCTCTTCATCTTTCTACAATCTCTCTAATCTCTCAATCTATCTATCTACAAGTCTACATTGCCTACTAATATTATATTTTATTTGTTCATTTGTATAACTGTATCAAAGTTCAAAAATTGGGAGTGAAGTTGGCAACTAGCTTGAGGATCATCCATCGAGCAAAGTTTCAATTTTCAACCTCGATTACACGTCGACGTTACGTCGGCGTTTGGTACATTCGTCCCTTCTTTAAATTATTATTGTTACTTTATTTTAATTATCACACTTAATTTCATTATCTTTAATTATATATTTGCATAATTAAAATAGAAGGATTAAGAGGTATGTTCAAGGGTAAGGGTAAATGTGCTTCTTCTAGTTGGGGTAACAAGGGCATGAATACTTCTTCTAGTCATCCTATTCCTAGACAAGATGATTTGATTGATTATACTCATATAGATGAAACAAAACTTTTTAATGATATACCATTAGACGATGAGATATATTCTGCAACTCAACCAGACTTTAATTTAGAAGATAATCTAGATGACACACCCACTAGTGCACCTCAAACTGAAAATGGAACGCCTCCTATTCCCCTACCATGAGACGAGGCCCCACACAACGAAAATTAAAATCTGTTGCATGAATTTTTTTTGATAGGGACCAAGAGAATCAAGTAGTTAGATGCAGAATTTAAAAAAATGTTTATAAATTTAAAATGGGAAAAGATCAGGGTGGGACGGAAGGTTTATTGAGACATGTACAAAACTTACAAAGCTAAGTGAGATGAATACGAGGCTACAAAGTCGGGTGCGCCAATGCTCTCTCAGTCGGGACAAGGTTCACATAGTGTCCCGGACCAAGTACAAAATCAAATTAACCATATGACAGGGGGAATTGTAGGCCCTAAATACGATAAACATAGAGATAAGGAAGCAATAGCAAAATTAGCTGCGGTGGAGGGTTTGCCTTTTTCATTTCCTTCCTCTCATGGTTTTGTTTATTACATTAGAGATATGTATAATCCTGCTTTTAACGGTTTTCCTAGATCAACTGTTAGGAGATACATTTATAAATTTGCACATGAATATCAACAATATTTACGTTATTCATTATGTCATTTTCATGACAAAGTATCTATCACGTCTAATATAGGCCGTAGTACTAACGACTATAATTATTTAACTGTAACATATCATTGGATAGATTATAAATGATCTATGCAAAAACGTATTTTAGCATATAGATATATTGATGATAGGCACACCGAAAATTTTATTACAGAAAATATTCATCAAGTTTGCAATTATTATATAATAACTGACAAAATAATGACTGTTACGTTAGATAATGCTTCTTCTAATAATTATGCTATTAGACTTTTAAAAGATCTTTTGACTCCATCTTTTCCTAATCATTTTCATATAAAATGTGCGTGCCATATTTATAACTTAGAGGATGGTTTATCACTTTTTGAAGACATTCTTAATAAAATACAATTTTCTATAAACTTTATTTTTAGAAGTAATAGAATACAAAGAAAAAAAGAATATAAAAAACTTATCATGATTGTGGACTACCTTATAGAAAAATTTCCGAAGAAGTAGCAACTAGGTGGAATTCTTTATATGAACAACTACTTGTTGCTTATAATTATAGAAGACCTATAATTTTATTTTTTTAATGCCCATAATCGAAATCCAACTGCTATGGTTGTAGATAACGATTGGAAAAAAAATTCAGAGCTTATTGTATTTTTAGAGAAATTTTTTCAAGCAACTAAAGAATTTTCTGGTATATATTATCCTACTATTTCAGCTATGTTATTTTATATAACTCTAATATTTTTTTTACTTAGTGAATATATAAAAAAACCCATCTTATAAGGCACCTATAAAAAATATATTTATCAAATTAAAAAAATATTTTTTTTCTATTCCCACTATTTATATTATTGGTGCTGTATTAAATCCGACCATTAAAATAGACGGTTGTAAAGCACTTATTGAAACTATTTATGATTGCAAGCAGTACTTCCACCTCCAACTCCAAAAAATTCAAATGAACAACCACCTAAGGAAACAACTAAAGAAGAAGTTTTGTCTAGCATACACGATGAATGCAAAAAAGTATATACGCATTACCAACAAGAAAGTACTAGCAACCAACCGGCTTCCATACCATCATCTTCTTCTTCAGTACAACCTTATAAAAGACATGCTGTTTCTGCAGCTAGTATTGAAAGCCTTAGAAGTAGAATGTTTAGTGGTACCACTACTAATCAAGTTAACGAGTTTGATGTTTTTGTTTTGCAAGGTATTGTACCGTACCAAGCAGTTCTCAATGAAGAAGGACGTGAAGACTTGCTGAAATACTGGAGGGAGAATGAGAAGACATTTCCGACACTATCAAAGATGGCCCGAGATGTGTTGAACATTCAAGCGTCATCAACAGCGTCTGAAAGCGTTTTTTCTGTCGGAAGATTTCAAATAGGAGAGCACAAACACTAATTAGCGGGAGACAGCTTGGAGATTGTAGTTTTATTCAGAGATTGGATACAAGCGTAGCGTAGAATGTGCGGTCAACCGGAGATCAACGAAGAAGACGACGAAAACTACAACGAAATTTTAACCGACGGAGGTGGAAGCGACGTTGAACAATTTGACCAACAAATTTCAATTTCAATTTAAGAACCACAAGACATTGTGAAGAATCTAGAAAAGGTGTTTATAAATATGTGATTTTTTTAATTGCAATTTTACTATGTTGTTTGCAACTTTCAATTCAACAAAATTGCAATTTTGAAATTATATTACAAAAAAATTATATTTCTATTAAATAATATAAGAGGCACAAAAATAAACTTAGGATGTTTTTATTACACTATCGTGTTCAATTATTGAAGTGTTTATTATATATGTTATTTTTTAAAATTAAATGCAAAATAAAAATAAAAAATTAAACGATCCCGCCCAGCTCCGCCCCGATAAGACCAGTCCCCTTTTCCGACGGGAACGGGAACGGGGCTGGACATCGCGGATCCCGCCAGTCCCGGCCCACTAGCTACCCCTACATATAACTAACATGCTGATATTTTAATAATATTGGTACGAGACCGGCTTAAATGGAGTGACATGTACAATGAGGATTTAGAGACGTAGTAATAGTAATTGTAGTTGTATAGCTAACATGTAAATATCGGCATTCTAGATTCATTTGGTTCACAGAAGTCAAGAAAGTTACACTAAACAACTAGAGAGATGAGGTGGTGAGTTCAATAATATATGCATATACTTAATCTATATGTTAGCTTGCACTTGTGGAAAAGTATACTCCTCATTTTGTATTAGAGATCTTAGATTTACCTCAATTACAGGGAGGGAGAATCATCACGTGACACCCTAAAAACAAATACAAAGAAGAAGATAAAGGGGGAAACTTACTCTCTTGTTCACCAAAGTCGATGCTAAACTCTCTGTCTCTTGTGCAGCAGGCTAGTGTTCGTCTTATGATCACCATATTCATCGATCTTGATTTGCTCAATTTAGAAAGAATTTTTACACCATCACGTCACCTGAAAACTAACTAGTGTAACGATTCATGATAAATGAGATTAGCAACTTGAAAAACAAAGCGAGGCTATAACATACGGTATTAAAATACACGAATAGTACAAAATTAGAAAAGAATTATATTGTCAGTATATATAAGGCAAATCCATCTTTGATGCAGCAAGATTTTCACACCACCCAAAAAATAAAGTGCTAATGGGGAAAACATATGCTCAAGAAACCATTGAAAGCTCAGTCCATATAGTCCACCTTTCTAAGACATAATGCCCAAAAGGAACTAAATGGAGTAACAGAACCCAAAATCTAACCAAATTGAATATCAGATGGCACTTAATTTTTTTTACCAATCATGAAAGTGGTCTCTCAGATCATTTACAGTATAAAAATATTAACACATCAGATCGCGATAGTTAATTATAAGTAAATCTAAACTAACATGTTATTAGTCACTCCATTTTCACTTTGTGGCTTAATAAAGGCATAACATTTGTGAGACTATAAAAACTTGTAATTAAGATTTAGGGGTAAAATAAATTGTTCCCAAATTTAGAAAGGTCATCCATTTTGAAAGTGAAACATGCTTTCTAACTTCAGAGGTAGTGTTAAGATATGCTTACACTCTATCACCCTTCTCGAACACCACTTTGTGAAACTACACCGATTATGTTGTTATATTCCTTTTAAAAGGGACTACTAATGAAAACAACATCACATAAAATGGAAGAGTACAAGTTCTATTGATAGTGTAAAAAGTCGGTGTATATAACTTAAATTCGTTGATAACGAAGCTTCTACTTAAATCAGACCTCAAATTTTAGTAAAAAGAAATATATTTTCCACTATTAAAAAAAGGTTCATATGAATTATGATCATATAAAATTGTCCAAAACCCTCCTAAAAATAAAGAACCTTTTACACAATCAGACAACTTTTATTACTATAATAATAATTAAAAAAAGCTTAAATGGTTTTGGACTGTTTCAGACGTTTCAGATTTATGTGATGCAGATTTCACTGCTCTTTTGAACTGAAAAAAACCAGAGAATCATACATAAAATGATTAAAATTTTGGAGCTTGTTGCATCTACAACATTTACTGACAAAAAATAATGAATTTTTTTCCCCATGCGGTGTTGTACCGGTTTTTTCCGTGCCAAAATTCAAACTGTCTATTGAATAGCCTCTCTGACCGGACTCCACTTGTGGGTTTATATATGTTATTATTGTTGTTGCTCAAAATTCAAACCCGAAACATCCGCTTAAAGGATGATGTTTTAATTTGAGCAAAACAAAAAAAAACTGACCTTATTTCTTCTTCTTATTTGATCATAATGGAGCTCTTCTCTTCAATCTTCTAGCATGTCAAAAGGATCAAAATGGGTACCATAAAAAATGACCCACATTTATCTTTTTTATAATTCTTGATTCTATGAGGGGAGAAAAGGACAGTATATTTTTCTTGTTTGCAAGTGTGAAATGGTGGAAAACAGAGTCTGTGCTGTGTAGTCAAAAGAAAGGAACAGTATAAAGAATGCTGAGAATAGGCCAATAGGGGAGACTCAGGAGAGTATGTGAATGAAGTCATAAACACATTTATGGTGGGAAAAAAAGGAAGAGATACGTCATATGTGTGCACCATTCACGTCAAGATTTCCGATTCCAATTCTAGAAATGCAATTCTTTGTATAAGTATCACCTTAGCCAAACTTATGTCATTAAGAAATCATTAAATATAACTTACTCCGTTTTAAAATACTTGTCGTTTTTAATAAAAATATATTTATCTCAAAATATTTATCATTTTATTTAATCAAGATAAAAAATTAAGTAGTTTTTTTCCATTTTACTTTTGTATTAATTAACAACATTTAAAAGATTAAATATTTATTGAGGAGAGATAAAAAAATAAAAAATAAAAAGGCTAAAATAGTCAAAATGTTACCCTTATAAAAATATTCCTTTAAGGGGTGTGCAAATAAAAAATGCCACAAGTATTTTGGAATAGAAGGAGTAATAGAGAGTGTGTTAATATCTTTATTACATATATGACATTAATCGGGTTAAATATAAATTACTAGAATTCAAGAAAAATATGGAAGAAATGATTTCGTAGTCTACTTACAAAATATTTTTAGTTTTATGTCCTTTTAAAAAAATAATACGTAAGCAATCTGAAAAACAAACACATAAAAAGATTTAAAAAAACTATTTTTCTCTATTATTTAAATGGTAAGAAAGCAACATATCTCATTTTCAAAAAGGTTGAGACTAAAGCCTATGTAATAGGTAATGATTGCTAGTCATATGCCACTTGGATCTTGGGATAATAAGGTCATTATCTTTGTGAAGGGGAAAGTCCCGAAGGCGAAACCCCCAACCTGTATCAGAGGCCTCTTGGCCAGGTGAGATGTAAATCGAGGGATATGCGCGAGTGACAGCCCTGCAAGGGAGAGGACCAACGGGACACGAACTCAGCAACAACCCTTGCAATATTTTAGCAAAGACTGTCACCACACGGATTCGGACCCGCGACATCGGAGTGATTGTACCCCAATCACCTTGCCACTTACCAACTCACTTGTGCCCTGGGGGCGATAATAAGGTCATTATCGATACACTATCGGGAAATCATTCGTATTACGTACATCAAATTAAGCAATAATTTGACATATCATATACTGTATGACATTTGGTTGTAGTGCAAAAATTTGATGTATTTGTTTGGTTAAGAGTCCTTGATCTTTAGGCTAATGAAATTCCATGATGTTATGGAAAGAAAGTGTAAGAATAACCCAAGTGTATTATATTATATTATTTTTGGTTTTATAAATAATTAAGTTAAATTCTATTAGATGTGGAGAAGTTATTAACCGAATATAAAACTTTTCACTTCCTCCCAATTTCTACACGCTGATGGAACATGTAGATAACCGTTCAAAAACTTCTAATGTATAAGGGTCCTCTCTCTGCCAAACTTGAACAAGTTCTCCATTAGAATTGTTCTTTACAATAAAGGAAAGAGAGAAATATTTTATGAAGAACAACAACAAAGAAAAGACTCCACTCAATTCAAGTCTAGATTCACGAATAACGTTATGACTTATTCGGGTATATTTTCTTGCGAAAATCATTAAGTTCCACAATCTTGAAATTATCGATAGGATTTTAAATATATTGTTTATGAACCACAATCTAGAATTGGAAAAATCCTTACATGTGTTATTAGGGCAAGGTTTAGGAACTAATGATTTTCCGCTAAAGCTAATGTTCTCTCATTTTTATGAACCCTAATGATGTAATTAGGGATTTTCAATTAGTGTTAATAGTAATTTTCATGAATCTGACACGAAATAATCGTGGCATGAATTCAGTACATATTAAAAGGGATTCGCCATTTACTTAATTAATTGTCTATTCATGATGTTGGAATATTCTTTTTGGTAATCACGGTATGATACACCACCATCTGACCTAGATTGTATGTTGTCCTTTTTCTTTCTATAATTGACTCTATTTGAGTTCAATTTATTCATATGCTCATTAGTATTTTACTCGATCACATTCGATGGTTATGGGCATGAACTGAAGATAATTTTTAAAGTTTAGTTTAAAGACTTTTTGTGCTAATTATGGTAATGCAACTTTACTGATTTATCATAGCCAATAATGTTTTATTGTCTCATTGACAATTCGTTTAAGAATCACGTCAACAGAGAACACCTTTCTGAATGTATTTAACCATTTAAATGCTTGATAACGTGAATCTAAAAGAAAGATTTAGCCCATTATGTAATGCTTATTCAAATCAAGGCTGGGCTTAGTATCATTTTAGTTCCATGGCCAAGAAATTGATGTTTTTGTTTTTCTTCGGACCATAAATTCAAGTTTTGAACTATTTAAAATATTTGGGGCCATTAAGTTGGTATAATTTGATACCCAAATTTTATTGTGAATTATTATGAGATTCATTAATCACCAAAGTGGTCGAATCTTTATCAAAATTAATTCCAAAATAACGATTAAATTTATATTCAATTACCCATAATTTTTATGCTTATAAACGATATAATACTTATGGGTAAATTGAAGTTCTTGGTTATAAGACATTTATGGATCGCCCAAAGGTTGATTGTTTTTCTTATAATCATTGAACATTAAGGAGATAATTTAGATGTGTCGTTAGTTTTATTTATGTATTCAAAGATAATAAATATTATTAATTGATGCATTAAAGATTATCGAATTACGTTAAATTCATATTTAAGCATCATTATGTTTAAAATTAGTATTTTGATGTTCTGCCCAAAGGTGAGCATCAAAGTACACTTAAGTCTTCAAGAAACCGTTTCTGAATCTAATAATATGTTTAAATTCATAACTCAAAGCATTAACGAATGAGCATATTTTATTTGCATCATTTGCACTCCACTTCTGTTATGATCTTTAACGGACTTAACTTTTTAGACCAGTGTGAACAGATCAAATTTCACGTCGGAGTTTTAGATCTTAATGGTGCACTTTACACTGAGAAGTCAACTGCTATTGTTGAAACTAGCAGTGTTGAAGAAATGTCCGATTATAAGCATTGGGACCGGTCCAACAAATTAAGACTAATGTTTATGTGGATGAATATTGCCGGCAATATTAAGACAATTTTTCCCAAAACAGAAAGTGCTAAAGAACTTCTTAAACTTGTGGAAGAATGCTCCCAAACTGATGATAAGTCTCTTGCTAGGACACTATTGGATACTTTGACCACCATGAAGTTTGATGGTTCATGTACCATGCATGAGCATGTCATTGAAATGACAAACATAGCAACAAGACTAAAGACTTTGGGAATGAAAGTGGATGAAAATTTCCTTGTTCAATTCATCATAACTCATTATTGTCTGAGTATGGTCCTTTCCAAATGAACTACAATACCATGAAAGACAAATGAAACGTGCATGAACTGCATAAATATTAGTTCAGGAGGAAACGAGACAAAAGAATCAAGGAACCTACTCTATTAATCATGTAAACCATCAAGAAGTTGGATACTCTTTTAACTTAGGCAATGAATATTTTAGTTTGTTTAAGTATAATTGTCTCATTGATTATGGAATTCTTTGTGATGGTTAATACAAACTAAATCTTAAAAATAGTTGTCGAAGCTCTTTTTATTAGGTATCATAATGTTGGAACTAAATGAAGTTTGGTGAATGAACAATCTGCTTACTTGTGGCATAAATGTTTAGGTCACATATACGAAGAAAGACTAAAAAGATTATTTAAGAATGAAATTCTTTAAGATTTGGATTTTACAGACCTTAATATTTGTGTGGATTGTATTAAAGGAAAACAAACAAGACATACCAAGAAAGGAGCCACAAGAAGCACACAACTTCTTGAAATTATATACACTGACATATGTGGTCTTTTTGATATCGCATCTTTCAGTAAAGAAAAGTACTTTATCACCTTTATTGATGATTTTTCACGTTATGGATATGTCTATTTATTGCATGAAAAATCTCAAGCACTAAATGCCTTAGAGGTATTTATTAATGAGGTTGAAAGGCAACTAGACAGAAAAGTGAAAATAATCAGGTCAGACAGAGGTGGTGAGTATTATGGAAGATACGATAAAACTGGACAACACCCTGGTCCATTTGCTAAATTTCTCGAAAAATGTGGCATATATGCTCAGTACACAATGCCTCGCACACCACAACAAAATGGTGTAGAAGAAAGGTGTAATAGTACATTATTGAATATGGTAGGAGTATGTTAAGTAATTCATCTTTATCCATTTTGTTGTGGATGTATGCTTTAAGGACTGTCGTTTACTTGCTAAATAGGGTTCCTAGTAAAGCAATTTCAAAGACACCTTTTGAACTATGGACTGGAAGGAAACCCAGTTTAAGGCATCTTCATATGTGGACCCGACAAAAGTTAGAGTTTATAACCCACAAGAAAAGAAACTGGATTTAAGAACAATCAGTGAGTTTTTCATTGGTTATCCAGAATAATCAAAAGGGTATAAATTTTACTGTCCAAATCATGGTACGAGAATAGTTAAAACTGAAAATGCTAGGTTCATTGAGAATGGTAAAGTTAGTGAGAGTGAATAACCACGTAGTGTGGAAATTTAAAAAGTTAGGGTGCAAATTCCTCTACCTTGCACTTCTTCTAAGATTGTTGTTGCTGAAATTGTTGTACCGCCTAACAATCAACAAGATCCTGCTATTCAGAATGAAGCCATAATTGATGAACCTGCAGTATATGAATCACAAAAAGTAGCATTAAGAAAATCTCAAAGACAAATGAGACATGCTATTTCTGATAATTATTTGATATATCTACACGAATCTGAAATTGACTTGGGAATTGATAATAATCTAGTTTCATTTCAAAATTGAAATCTATGAAACAGAATGAAGTTTGGGACCTTGTTGAATTACCATAAGGTTGCAAAAGAGTCGGGTGTAAATGGGTCTTAAAGACCAAACGCGACTCAAATGGCAATATCGAACGTCACAAGGCCAGACTTGTTGTCAAAGGGTCTACTAAAAAAGATAGAATTGACTATAAAGAGATGTTTTCACCTACCTCTAGAAAATATTTACTCAGAATTATAATGGCCTTGATAGCTCATTACGACTTAGAGCTACATCAAATGGATGTGAACACTGGCGTTTTGACTGACAATTTAGAGGAGGACATTTATATGAATCAACCTGGGGGGTTTGCCATCAAAGGAAAGGAATACATGATGTGTAAACTTAAGAAATCAATATACGGACTTAAACAAGCTTTCCGACAATGGTATCTTAAGTTTAAAAAAACTATTGGCACCTTTGGATTTAATGAAAACACTGTTGACATGTGTATATATCTGAAGATCAGTGGGAGTAAGTTTGTTATATTAGCGTTGTATGTTGATGACATCTGACTTGCTACTAATGATCTTAATTTGTTGCACAATATCAAGAAATTTCTCTCTAACAATTTTGAAATGAAAGATATGGGAGAGACAGCCTATGTGATTGGAATAGAAATATTCCGGGATAGATCACAAGGATTGTTGGAGTTGTCTCAGAAAGTCTATATTAATAAAGTGTTAGAGATATTTAGAATAGAAAATGCTCATCAATTCCCGTTCCAATTCAGAAAGGAGATAAATTTTATCTCAATCAATGTCCAAAGAATAAATTGGAACGTAAGCAAATGAAAGATTTTCTTATGCATCAATAGTTGGGAGCCTAAAATATGCTCAGACATGTACTAGATCAACATCACTTTTGTTGTTGGGATGCTGGGACGATATCAAAATAATCTAGGAATGGACCACTAGAAGGCTGCAAAGAAAGTGTTACGATACTTGCAAGTAACAAAACATTATATGCTCACTTATTGAAATCTAGCCATTATGATGCGGTTAGATATTCAGATTTAGATTATGTTGGTTGTGTGGATACCAAAAAATTCATATTTTGTTATATGTTCCTATTAGCTAGAGGAACAATATTATCGAAGCTGAATTTTTGGCATGCTTTTGAAAGTATTTTTATGTCCTAGAGACAATCTGTATTAGAAAAAATGTAATTTATACACATTCATATTATTATTAATGGAGATTAATAATTTGGCATTTGCAATTATTGAATTATTATTTGATTGTTTGTAATTATTTATTGATGTGCATCCCTTGAGCTTACGTTGTCATTAATAGAGTGAGATATTTTATGATAGAATGTAACTCTTAAAATAGCCTCGACTAATGATCATCGAGAATGGGATATCGATGATGTGTGATAAGTCGACATGTGGTCTGCATCACATCCTTAGAGGATGTAGTATGTCTCACCTGCTACGAGTAATGGTTACTCGTGATGGACACATGGATACTTTGGAAGTATTGGTATACCCTGCTGATATACTAGTTGTTATACTTGTCTAACGTATGATCAGTGCGTGGGAGATAAAAGTCCTTAGACTTGAGGTTAATACGCGCCTTATCTACAAAGTAATGTACTTTGATCCCGTCCTAAGCTTAAATGCCTTGTAGGTTGAGATACGTCTTGTATTGGGTAGATTACGATGTGGATTGAAAGTGGTAGTTGAGCCAAGATTAGGATTCATTCCTCGAATGTATGTTCGAGAGAACACTCGAATTCTCAGTGATATTAAGTTGACTAGGTGATATTATTGAACCCTATCTGGTCTGACATTTGGACCATACAAAAGCAAATACTTACGTCTTCCATTTTCCCAGCATCAGATGTGCTAGATGCCTAGATCTACAGAAAAAAACTTCAACAATTCCAACATTAGGCAACCAAATATTTGTGGATAAAATTGTTGGTGTTTACAAGGATTTGCAGGAAACGGAAATTACAAGTAACTGCTTATGTAAGAATTGAAATTATAATTCAACTCTAAAACTGAAAATTACAATATAACAACAAACTGAAATTACTATTTTGTTGATCAAGAAAACTGGAAAGTTGTTTTTGCTGAGTCGAGTGTGGCACTCTGTCCTTAAGACAATATTGCCCCGTATGTATCCTTTATACGTCCTGGACAATTTGTCTCCCAAGATAAAACAGCAATGGAACTATTGAGCAAAGGAAACTCAAAAGCTACCGTGAAGAATATTGAATAACGAAATGATGCTTGGAAGATTAGGAAGAAACTGCTTTGCTTTCTCGCTTTGTGTATTTTCGTGTATATCAAGTGTGCCTCAACAATGGTGTAAGGGGTGTTTATATAGGAGGAAGAGGGATCTGTTTGATCGCCTCCATAACAGCCATTATTGGCCAAATAATGACCATTATGGAGGTAGTAAAGCCACCAAATAAATGGAGAAAATTGCCAACGGATTGGCCATTATAGGAGGTGTAATTCAGCCAAAATAAATGGCCGAATTGAGTGCTTCAGGACGTTTCGTTCGGACCGTCGAAATTCGACTTTCGAAAACTTCGGGGACCAAACTGTACATCTTGAAACTTCGGGGACCAAACCGTACATCTGAAAGAATTCTGGTCCAAACTGCACATCTGAAACTTCTGGGAATCAAACTGTACTTCCACAGCCCACAGCCCACGACCCGGAACTCGGAACCGGACCGGGCGGGCGGCGGCGCGCGTGTGGTCTTTCCTCGAACCGAAGCACATCTAGGTCCTCCCTCCTTTAAACACATGGGATACCCCTTGGGGTCCCAAACCCCAAACCAACTTCGAGTCTTATATACACAACAATTCTTTCTTCCTCTACCGATGAGGGAGAATTGATCACACACCACCCTTTTTCATGATTCAAACACCTTACTTCGTGAACCAATATCTCTTTCATTTCTCAATGAAATTTGACGATTCTTGGCCCTACGGTTATCTACGTACTTAGTACATCATGCATGTATGAAGAATCGGATTCTCCAACATACGTAACACTAGTGTTTAAGCCGTTAAAGTTGGTCGGTCGTACTTACTTAAGAAACGTGAACAAAATGGAACTACAAGGGAAGGGGTCACAATTTACATTTTCCGAATCCACCTTGTAGTATCAGTTTCATATTCAGTTCAGATAAAAGTGAAAACATAAATAATGTTAGAGAAAATGGTGGCGGGAAATGAAACATTTCTGACTGTGAGGACATAAAGGGAAAGTTTGGTTAACACCCAGCAAGTGTAACTCTAAAGAAAACATATTGTTCTCGCCCTTGTGCATGAGAATATCAAGACTGTATATAACTTCATTCAGCTGAAATGGTAAAACTGGACAGAATCAAATAGAATTGTTAGTACAAAATGTAAATGTTTCTGGAACTATATCTACATGAAGGGCAGCCCCGTGCACAAAGCATCCCATGATAGCAGGTTCCGGGGAAGGAAGGATATGATGTAGACAGTCAAACCTAATGCAAGCATTAGTGATTGCTTCCACGGCACAAACCCGTGACCTATAGGTCACACGGAGACAACTTAACCGTTGATCCAAGGCTCCCTTTAATATATTTACATGAAGATTGACTTGAATTTTAAGCAATCTATCTTATTCATATTAGAATAGCTAGCCTTACATTTAATATTTAAGTCTCTCTCCTATGGTCAATTCCTGTTAACCATGCAATTTGCATAATATGTTCAGCCATAAACCATTTTCCTACTTTTAGATAACTATTGGAAAGATTAATAAGCATAGAATTGGCAAAAGGAAAGAGGTTGCATGTGAAAAAGAGAGAATATATGTCAATTTTATAAAAGAAGACAGATATGCATCAACCACACAGAAGTGCAGATGCAACCTAAATTTCAAAAAATAAAAAAGAAGACTAACACACTATTTGAACTATTCAACAGCTTATCCCATACCAAACTGAAAATTCTGAGATAGGAATGAACTAAAAGTACTGAAGACACGGAATGAATATTGATTTAAGAACATTAGGATTCAACCCTAAACTGAAACAAATCTAATAGATCATCTTTTCCGGACAAAATATCTCGGCTTGTGATAGAGCCTATTATCTTATAAAATTATAAAGACAACATCAACCAAAAATGCACATGAATTGCTTCCAACTAAGGTTGGCCAGTGGGCCGGGTTGGTGCGACCCCGCCCCGATCCCCCTAAAGAAAAATGGTGTCAGGACTCGAAAATGGGACGGGACCTGGACTCGTCCCGCCCCCCTTTGCAAAAATGACCCTTGCACAACAGCCAATTTATATTTTGGTCGTTGTGCAACGACTATTTTTGGCCCCTCCACCCCATAAACCCCCTTAATATTTATTTTTAACCCCTAAGTTACTATATTTACACTTTAACCAAATTTCCAACTATAAATACCTCATATTCTCTTCATTTTATCTCACAAATCTTCCTACAATCTCTCAACTCAATCTATCTCTCTCTACAAGTCTACAATTAGATTGCCTACAAAATATTTTATTTTATTTGCTCATTTGTTTAATTGTATCAAAGTTAAAAAATTGGGACTGAAGTGGGCAACTAGCTTGAGGATCATCCATCGAGCAAAGTTTCAATTTTCAATATCGATTACAAGTCGACGTTACGTCGGCATTTGGTACCTTCGTTCCTTCTTTAAATTATTATTGTTACTTTATTTTAATTATTGCACTTATTTTCATTTCTTTAATTATTTATTAGCATAATTAAAATGGAAGGATTAAGAGGTATGCTTAAGGGTAAGGGTAGGAGTGCTTCTTCTAGTAGGGGTAACAAGGGCAGGGTACTTCTTCTAGTCATCTTATTCCTAGAAATGATGATTTGATTGATTACACTCATATAAATGAAACTGAATTTTTTAATGATATACCATTAGATGATGAGATATATTCTGCAACTCAACCAGACTTTAATTTAAAAGATAATCTAGATGACACCCACTAATCTAGATGACACACCCACTAGTGCACCTTAAACTGAAACTGGAACGCCTCATATTCCCCTAGTATGAGATGAGGATCCACACAATGAAAATTTAAATTTGCTGCATGTGATTTTTTTGATAGGGACCAAAGAATCAAATAGTTAGATGCAGAATTTGTAAAAATGTTTATAAATTTAAAATGAGAAAAGGTCAGGGTGGGACGGGAGGTTTATTGAGACATGTACAAAGCTAGGTGGGATGAATACGAGACTACAAAGTCGGGTGCGCCAATGCGCTCTCAATCGGGACAAGGTTCATATAGTGTCCCGGACCAAGTACAAGGTCAAATTAACTCGATGACGGAGAAAATTGTAGGTCCTAAATATGATAAACATAGAGATAGGGAAGCAATAGCAAAATTAGTTGCATTGGAGGGTTTGCCCTTTTCATTTCCTTCATCTCTTGGTTTTATTCATTACGTAAGAGGTATGTACAATCTTGCTTTTAACGATTTTCCTAGATCAACTGTTAGGAGAGACATTTTAAAATTTGCACATGAATATCAATAATATTTACGTTATGCATTATATCATTTTCCTGGCAATGTATCTAACTTTTGATATAGGCCGTAGTACTAACGATCATGATTATTTAACTGTAACATGTCATTGGATAGATCATGATTGGTCTATGCAAAAACGTATTTTAGCATATAGATATATTGATGATAGGCACACTGGAAATTTTATTGCAGAAATTATTCATCAAGTTTGTGATTATTATGGTATAACTGGTAAAATAATGATTGTTACGTTAGATAATGCTTCTTCTAATAATTATGTTGTGAGACTTTTAAAAAATCTATTAACTCCATCTTTTCCTAATAATTTTCATATAGAATGTGTGTGCCATATTTATAACTTAGTTGTAAATGATGGTCTATTACTTTTTGAAGACATTCTTAATAAAATACAATTTGCTATAAACTTTATTTTTAAAAGTAATAGAATACAAAAAAAATATATATATAAAAAAACCTATCACGATTGTGGATTACCTTTTAGAAAAATTCCCGAAGAAGTAGCAACTAGGTGGAATTCTTTATATGAACAACTACTTGTTGCTTACGATTATAGAAGACCTATAACTTTATTTTTAACGCCCATAATCAAAATCTAACTGATATGCTTATAGATAGTGATTGGAAAAAGAAATTCAGAATTTATTGAATTTTTAGAAAAAAAATTTCAAGCAACTATAGAATTTTCTGGTATATATTATAATACTATTCCAACTATGTTATTTTATATAGCTCTAATATTTTTGTTACTTAATAAATATATGAAAAAACCATCTTATAAGGCACCTATTAAAAATATATTTATCAAATTTAATTTTTTTTCATATTCCCACGATTTATATTATTGGTGTTGTATTAAATTCGACTATTAAAATAGACGGTTGTAAAACACTTATTGAAACTATTTATGATTGTATAGCAGTACTTCCACCTTCAACTCCAAAAAACACAAATGAACAACCACCTAAGGAATCAACTAAAGAAGAAGTTTTGTCTAGCATACACGATGAATGCAAAAAAAAACATACGTATTAGCAACAAGAAAGTGCTAGCAACCAACCGGCTTCTATACCATCTTTTTCTTCTACAATACAACCTTATAAAAAAATATGATGTTTTTGCGGCTAGTACTGAAAGTCTTAGAAATAGAATGTTTAATGGTTCCACTACTAATCAAGTTAGCGAGTTTGATGTTTTTATTTTGCAGGGTGTTGTACCGTATCAAACAGTTCTCAATGAAGAAAGACGTGAAGACTTGCTTAAATACTGGAGGGGCAATGAGAAGACACTAGCAAAGATGACCCAAGATGTGTTGAACATTCAAGCGTCATCAACAACATCTGAAAACATTTTTTGTGCCTGAAGATTTCAAATAGGAGAGCACAGACACTCATTAGCGGGAGACAACTTGGAGATTGCAGTTTTATTCAGAGATTGGATACGAGAGGAGAATAGAAGGTGCGGTCAACAGTAGATCAACGAAGAAGACGACGAAAACTACAAGAAAATCTTGTCCGACGGAGGTGGAAGCGACGTCGACCAATTTGACTAACAAATTTCAATTCCAACCGAAAAACCACAAAACATTGTGAAGAAATTAGAAAATGTGTTTATAAATATGTAATTTTTTTAATTGCAATTTTACTATGTTATTTGCAACTTTAAACACCACAAAGTTGCAATTGTATCACAAAAAAATCATATTTCTATTAAATAATATAAGAGGCACAAAAATAATCTTGAAATATTTTTATTACATTATCTTATTCAATTATTGAAGTGTTTATATATGTTATTTTTTTAAATAAAGTGCAAAAAAAAAAATGGAAAAATCCGATCCTGACCCGACCCACCAAGACCGGTCCCCTTTTCCAACAGGACCGGGACAGAACATCGGCGGATCCCGCCAGTCCCGCTGGGACCCGCCTCGCCCTGAACCCGACCCACTGGCCACCCATACTTCCAACCATGTTTCTTGAACAAAACTGGACTATAATTCAAATGCTACAACATAAATTCCAAGACAACATTTTAGTTTGATAAAAAATTTAGGGGTTTAGTCCAAAGAATGACACTCAAAGAAATTGTCAATTTTCTTTTCCCATATAACCAATCAAAGTGGCAACATGATACAGAAGGAAAACTATAGCCGTCAATTCGAGTACCGTATACAAAAAAATTCCTATATAGACAAGATCAAACTGAAATACGCACCATTAGCTTCCAAATTAACTTCAAACTTAAATATAAATTCCCTGGCTGAATTCTCTTTCTAGGTTAGAAGACAAAATGTACCAACTTGATGGAACCAAAACAACTTAAAAAAGAAAAATGCCGCAATTATACTGCTTGTTTTTCCTTTCGTTAGAATGAACTAAATATGAAGCTTAGCCTGTAGTAAGTAGGTTGGAAAATAAACACTATATACTTTATCAATGTGTGCACGAGATCCAGCTACCTTCTCTGTCACAGTTCTTTTTCCCGGATTTAACATAACCTTGTTCCTCCATACAACCAAGCGGTAGAGCTTCTAGATGTCTGTGTGCAGTTGTGCACTAGTAATGCAAACAAATGTTTTCCGTTAAAAGAAACTTTACCTTGAAAAGGCATTTTCTGGAACATCAGTGTTAATTGGGTATAGGTGACATGATCTTTGACCCAAAAAAACAAAGACATGATCCTTTTTTTTTGGATAAAGTAAAGTTTTATTAATGATGGGGGAAGGTACAGGTGACGTGATAATTAGTATTAAAAATTTCTCTCAAAAGATAGTTACTTCAATTAACGATTGAAAACATAGTTTGCCCATCACATGAAACAAATGATATAAAGTAAGTGTTGATATAAAGAAATGAACTTTCTCCCTTAAGGAGGTCATTTTTCTTCTTTCCGTGAGAAATGTTCCTTAGAAAATATTTTCTGACAACTAAACATTGACAAATGATGAGTGCAACAATTCCACAAACATCAAAATAAGCTCTAGTATATCAAAAGAAGGATGATAGATTGGGAAAACTCTTCCCTTTTAACGAATTATCTGTGCTATTCAAATCCTATGGCAGAAAAAAAGGCACAAAACATCTCAAAAGTTGATCTAGTACAGTGTAACAAATGTTTAAACAAGTTTTGACGTACTAGCATTCATCAAAAACCGAACCTTTAAGCTACTCTGTCCTAAAGTACCTAAAATCGGAATGAAATGTAGAAAATCTTCTAATAAATCTATAATGCAGGCTTCTCAGTTACAAATTTCCTAAAGCATACAAAATTAAACTGTTATCAATAAAATCAATCTTCTCTATTTCACTAGTAGCATTGAAATTGTAATACATCTATTTTCCAGGCTTCTCAATTACCTAAATCATACAAATTTACACTGTAATCAATAAAGTCAATCTTCTCTATTTCACTAATAGCATCGAAATTGTAATAAATCTATTACCCAAGCTTCTCAATCACAAATTACCTAAATCATACAAGATTAAACAGTTATCAATAAGATCAAACATCTTTAATTGTCAAATCCTCTTAGATCCTGCAAAAAGAAACAGTTATCCAGCATTTAGATCTATGCTCGAATTACACACTGCGAAATTAACAAAAGTTAGATCCAGCTAAATTCAATCAAAATACCACAAAAAAACAAAAAAAAAATCAAAAAAAATCCAAACCTCATTGGAAACAAAGTTGTAGATATTAGATCGATCCATAACAAAGCTGATTTACGTAACAAAAATTCACCGCAGTCTCCGATTCAGTTGATGCAAGGCGGGACCGAAACTTCGTCATAGATAATTAAAAAAAGTATTTACCGGAACGCTGTTGACGTCACCGTCGCCGTTAGCTGACGTCATTTTCGCCGGCGAGGAAGGTCCCGACCTGCACCAAGCGAATGAGAGGCCGCCGTAACACAAATGAAAATTCCTGTATGTACATATATAGATCTGAGATTTTTGAGAGAGAAAACCTATCTATCTACGTATATAGCTAGAGAGAGAAAGAGATTGCAAAGCGATGGAGGAGGTGATTTTATAGAGATAACAGACGAATAAAATGTTGACGCGTGGAGAACGGAGGGAGGGTTGGTGAAAAATTTAAAAAATGTTTTTTTTTCAAAAATATATATAATTTAGACCATAATTACTAAACATGGCTACTATTGTTGTATCAGATGGGATTAGTGTATCAATGAAAGAGTTGTATCCGACAGTGAATATCAGTTGTATCAGGGATATTAGTTGTATTAGAAATATTACTGTATCAACAGAAATCGCGTGAAAGAATTGTATTTGTGCATAGAGTTACATGTGTATTATATAATTTACAAAATCAAAAATATAACTACACTTCATGATTTTCTAATTCTAGTATAGCTGCATATATCTTAAATAAATCTAAGGACCCGTTTGGCTATAGATATTTTTAATTTTTTTTCCACTTTTTTTGAAAATTTGTGTTTGGCCATGAAATTCCAAATTATTTGAAAAACACTCCAAATCTTATTTTCACAATTTTCACTTTTTGTTTATGATCATTGCTTTTATCTTTCACTTTTCAAAATTTACTCCTATATTTTTCTTTTATAAATTTGATCATGTCATAAATTTGATTGATGAGTTTCATAATTGGAAAGATATAAAAGAGGTCGTATGCATCAGTGAACTAGCTTAATTTGCAAATTATGATTTTGCATGGTCTGAAAAATATCATTGCAAAGCAAAATAGAAGCTTAATTTTTCCTCTTATAATACATCCCTATAGCTACACGTTAAATCAATATGCAAAGTAAATTGATTTGGTGAATGATTTCAGATTGTCTTTATAAGGACACCGAAAGTTATTGTATTTATTAATTATTTTGGGTGATTTTACTAGTTTTTAAAAATTAGAGGTATAAATTATATTTTATATTTTTAAGAAAAATGCATTCCAACAACTAAATATCATTTGTAAAACTATGGTCAAATAAAACTCCAACACAAACTTCAAAAAAAAATTTAAAAAATAAAATTGTTTTTTATTTCTATGGCAAACCCTTACCAAGTATTTGTCACAACACGTAATTTTTTCTAGAAAATATGAGGGAGAAAGCAAAACAGGGTTTAAAAGCGTGACCGAACTGCGCATAATTCGGGCTTGGAGTTTGGACATAATTACGGGGAATACCACTAGATCTAAACTCTACAGTAAGTACATGTGCGCGTCGAGTAGGTCGTTGCAGTAAAAGCGTAACAATCAATCAATGTAACTGGATTTGGTAAATCTAAATAAATTTCTTTTACGAAGGAAAACGTCAGTTACTCACGTGTATTTAACCACCTATTTGTTTTTCTTTCGTTGAATTATTTTTGATGTTTAGGGTATCCGACGATGGAATTCATCATTAAAATAAAAACCACTGTGTACTTCTCACAATTTCATTCTCTTTTGCAATCCACATTCGTTTTTCCATTAATTAATCAAACTTTACGTCGTAATCAGAATTTTTAGTAAGAAAATTTAAAATTTTTAAAAAGTAAAATATAAGGAAATTATATAAAGTCATCATTTACAATATATGCATAATTCTGATCTTGTATATATACATATAGTGAAATTTATGTTGAAGGGGTTCGATCATATCAAATAGTGGAAATTGAACCCATATGTAGAGGCGGAATCAACATTTTTAAAGTATGTATTATAATTCTTTTTATTTATTGAGTTTTGAATAGATTATTTATATATTTTAAATAAATTTTAAATACAAATTCAGGGTTAAATTTTAAGTTATTTGTAAGATTGTATTAATCTCTCTTGAGGTGCCTTTCTCATTAATACAAACATATATAGGTGTACAATGTTGAATCCTTCTATAATAAGGATATCAATTCTACCATAATTATACAACACAACATATGATAATTATATTGTACATACACGTGCTAATACACCCCACTCAGTCTGAGCGGGAGGAGGCCGGACGCTAAGACTGGATCTGAAATCAAGAAAGAACTGTCTAGGAAGGCCTTTTGTGAATATATCTGCGTATTGATAAGAGGAAGGCACATGTAATACTCTGACATGACCGAGAGCAACTTTCTCACGAACAAAGTGGGTGTCCATCTCAATATGCTTGGTTCGTTGATGCTGAACCGGATTATGAGATAGATAGATGGCGAATATGTTATCACAATAAACCAGAGACGCCTTACGCAACGGACACTGAAGCTCCAAAAGAAGGTTTCGGAGCCAACATATCTCAGCAATAACATTAGTAACTCCTTTGTTTTCACCTTCTGCACTCGAACGGGATTAGGGGTGGGCGTATATCGGTTTTGTATCCGAAAAATATGAACCGAATAAAAATCATTTTAAAAAAAAAACCTAATCCAACTTTTAAAAAAAACCGATATGTTCGGTTTATATCGCCGAACGTATCGGATTATATTGGTTTTTTCTAGTGGGCCGGGCCGGGCCATGGAATTTTTTATTTTTTTTAAAAAAATTGAATTTCCAAAACTGAAATTGACATTCACACCTACACTATCATGAAATTTCGACGTTGAAATCTATTGTGTATCGTGAGATGTTTACTAAAGAAAAAGAAAAAGAAAAATTAGAAATCGATTTGGTGGAAAACACAAATTGATTGGGAAAACAGACGTTTTTCTAAAAATTGGCTGCGCCAAACCGCCTACATTTTATGTCAATGCTTTCGTGATATGTTAATCAAGTTCATGCCGCATTCGACTTCCATAAAAGCTTCATAGATTGGTTTCAGTGGCTACGATTCAAGAGATAGTAGTAGCCTAAAATAAAAAATAAGATTAATTACATATTTAATTCGGTTTTTCGGTTCGGTTCGTATCCAAAATTTAAAAAACGAACTAATCACTAAATCCTGATTCAGTTTTTCAAAAAATTGGTTTTTAAAAAAAAAAAAAGAGAAAAAACCGAACCAAATTTCGGTTTGGTTCGGTTTTTTCCGTTCTCCGGATTTTTTGCCCACCCCTAAATGGGATAATATGGAACTCTCCCTCCCTCGTTCTGGGTTTTTGCAGTCAAAATGGTAGAATACGTCCTTAGTATTTTACTAACTAGCACCCTTCACAACATGAACCCAACCGAAATATTACACAGTCGGGTTCCATCCTATGATCACCTTCGAATTTTTGGCTGCCTCTGCTTTCCCAAACTGGCCTCCACTGCCCCTCATAAATTAGCACCCTGAACCATTCCGTGTGTCTTCGTAGGTTTTCTGTCTAATCATAGGGGTTATTTGTGTTATGACTTGTCCACTCGTCAAATCCACGTCTCTCGTCACGTCACATTTGACGAGACCACATTTCCCTTTTCGGACATCCAAAAATACCGCAAAACGAACTATACCTTCCTAGACGAGTTCGACATCTCCCTCTTCATCCTCACCGAACTGTGTCAGTCCCCCACCACCACAAACCCATCCCTGCCACCCATTGTCGCAACCACCGACGGCATCCCTGCGTCTCTGCCACCCTCATGCTCTCCGTCACCACAAACTCTGATTGCCACCACCACCGGCATTCAACCTAGTAGCTCAGTCACCACCGACCGTCATCCCCACCAGTGTGTCGCCTCTCCAAAATCAACACAACCCTGCTACCAATCCAGCCACAGGTAACCCACATCATCCCATAATAATCACACCACCAACCCACCCATCCATTCTCAACCCACCACCGACATCATACCTCACTTCATCGACCTCAACCAGTCTCGGTCTATCCAGATCGGTGATAACTTCCAACCCATTGTCACACCCAGAAATCAACGACCCCGCCACTGTACCTAGCCCACATACTATTCCGACCATTGACCCGAACTCGGATCCAACCAGACACAGTAACCCAGTCCCGACACCCAACAAACATACCCAGCCAGCCTCCTCACACCCAATGGAAACCCGTGCCCAATACGAGATTTTCAAATCCAAAGTCCAGTTTAACTTGTCCGTATAACCATTTCCCTTATTCCCCAAAACCCAAAATTGGTCTGACTAGACCCGAATTGGAATGCGGCCATGTGTGAGGAATTTAAGGCTTTAACAAAATAACACACTTGGGATTTAGTTCCTAGACCAGAGGGAGTGAATGTGATCCGATGCATGTGGTTTTTTCGTCATAAATACAGAGACATTGGTGATCTAGAGAGGTATAAGGTGAGACTTGTGGCTAATGGCACTAATCAACAGAAGGGTATAGATTGCGGTGAGACATTTAGTCTGGTTGTTAAACCGGCCATCATTCGCACAGTTCTAAGTATTGCTATGGGTAAGCACTGACATATTCATCAGCTTGATGTGAAAAATGTGTTTCTAAATGGGGATTTGAAAGAAACAGTTTATATGCATCAACTGCATGGTTTTGTCCATCCAGCCGCCCCAATTATATACGTCATCTCCGTAAGTCACTTTATGGCTTGAAACAGGCCCCTCGAGCGTGGTATGATCGCTTTGCACAGTATATTTTGCAGATTGAGTTTGTATGCAACAAGTGTGATAATTCTCTATTTATTTTTCATAGAGGTAGTAACATTGCATATTTGTTATTATATGTGGATGATATTGTGCTCACTGCCTCATCTAAGTTGTTGAAAAATGAGATCACTGCACTACTCAAAACATAATTTGCTATGACTGGCTTGGGGAAGTTGAGCTATTTTTTGGGGATTTGAGTGACTAGATCTGCAGACGCTAAGTTTCTTTGTCAACGTAAGTATGCAGATGAAATTGTGTACATGGCTAAAATGGCAATGATGCCCATCACGACTACAAATCTACAACTACTATTATGACGCTATATGAATCCTCACTGACCATGTTTATCCATTTAAGCTCTAACTTGTGTCATTATCATGTATTGCATGATAGATATTGCTCGTCTCCAGAGGATGAGATTTCAGTCATTTCAGGTGGTACTGACGATGACCAGATATTGAAACGATACATAGGTACGGACGATTACATGCATCTTTAAATACTGAAGGTAAGACAACAAATTACAAAGCTACTACTATCCTATCGCACATTTGACCAAAAACCGAAACATTTTTGTGGAAAGAAATCATAACCTAACTTAAATCAGGAAGTTGTATTCTTCTTCTAGTAGCAACTTTAGGAATAGCAGCTCTGTTACTACTCAATTTATTGAACATGTTTATTATAACATAGACACATAACTGAGCGAAATGCAGGCGAATGTTCCTAGTTTTAGCATAATAGAAAAGTAACATGAATATTCAACAACATATCCAAAAAAAAAATGAAAAAGAATTCCCTTCCAAATCTGTAAGCTGCTCTCCACATACCTCCTACTTTCATTGTCTCCTCGATTTGGATCAGCTTAGGACACGCGTTGGGGTATTTTGGCGAGTGAGGCTTTTATTTTCTCTTCTGAAAATGTCAAATCAACCATGCTACCCTGCAAATACTTATCATAAGATGACAAATCAAAATGGCCGTGTCCACACATTGCCATGAGTATAACTTTCGATTCTCCTGTCTCTTTACATCTTAGAGCTTCCCTAATAGTGGCAGCTATAGCATGAGTCGGTTCTGGTGCCGGTATCAACCCCTCGGACCTTGCAAACTGAATAGCACCTGAAATGGAAACTATACAGTCAGCATCTGGACAACATTTAGTCGAAGTTGAAAGAAAAAGAGTATTTGAAGTTGAAAAAGAGTATTTGGTGGTTAAAGTTGTGTTTGAACATTAATTTCACTTTGAAAAAGAAATTGAAGATTTGAGAGTGAACTTCAATATCAGCATATATTGATGGCCAACCATTTTCTGCAAATACTGAACTTTATTATTTGCAAATAATGATATACTCCCTTTGTCTCAATTTATGTCAAGGTGTTTGACAAGACACAGTTTAAGAATGAAAGAAAAACTTTTGAAATTTGTGGTCTACAACGAGTCATGGATATTTGTGTGACAATAAATTATCTCATTAAGGATAAAATCAGAAGTTTAAAGTTAAAGTTTTACTAAATATAAAAAGGTATTTTTCTTTTTAGGACCGACTGAAAATAAATTGTGGATAGAGGGAGTGTATGCCCAAGTCTGACTCTACAACGTCAAAGCAATTTGCATTTTAGTTCATATACTAAATGTCAAAATGGTGAAAGTGACTTGATATGATGTTAGTAAAGATACCTTTGAAGCATTCAGTCTGAGGAATTGATATTGCTTCCATGAATCCCAATTCATAGACGTGTGATATCAATGGCGCCATGCCATGGTAACGAAGACCCCCTGAAAATGAAGTCTTTATTTAAAAACACTGTAAAGGGTAATAAATTTATAACTATCCTACGCGACAAAGGCTCACCGGCATGAATGGGGTCCGGTATGAAGTCATGACCAAGTGTATGCATTTTCATTAAAGGAGTCATGCCTGCTGTGTCTCCGTAGTCATAAGCGTATACGCCTTTCGTGAACGAGGGGCAAGCTGCAGGTTCAACTGCTCTAATAAGAGGATTCATTTTTCCCTTAAGCTTCTCCCGGATAAACGGGAAAGCAAGTCCTGCAAAATTGGATCCACCCCCGGTGCAACCGATGATCACATCTGGAGTCTCTCCGAAATCCCCCATCTGTTTTATACACTCTTCACCGATAACAGTCTGATGTAACAAAACATGATTAAGAACGCTTCCCAAACAATACTTGGTGTCGGGATTCGTAGCTGCAACCTCCACAGCCTCTGAAATAGCTATTCCTAAACTTCCTGGACTTGAAGGATCCATTTGTAGAATAGTCCGACCGGCCTCTGTAAGGTCGGAAGGAGAAGGGTGCACCTTGGCACCCCAAGTTTGCATCATCATTCTACGATAAGGTTTCTGATCAAATGAAGCTCGAACTTGCCATACCTGTATATAAATTCCAGATTAAGATATAACAGTCATCCAGAAACATCACTTCCATTAGACATGAAATGTGGAAAATTACACCGTATATACAAAGTTAAATTACTTCTTATGTACAGTCAAACCTCTCTATAACGGCATCATTTGTTCCAATATTTTTTTGCTGCTATAACGAAATGTTGTTATAGAGAAAATATAATATTGTTGGAAATTTACTAATGTGGAATTAAGTTTATCCCATTATTTATGACTCGAACAATTGGGGCCCCGCACGTCGGAAATGTCGTTTCCACACACGTGCAATCTTAGCGCCAAGTATCATAAATTTCGTTAATGAAAGAGATATTGGTATGTAAGTGAAATTTTGAGACATAGAATGATGGACGGTTATTGGCTAAATAACAAGTGTTCCACGTTGGTAAACGAAGGAAAGATTGTGCGAAGTGTAAGATAGTACGGGTCGAAAAAGGGCCGCGGCGCCGCCCGGACTGGGCCGCGGCGCCGCCCGGACTGGGCCGCAGCGCCCTCCAAGCTGAGCCGCGGCTCTAATTACCTGTTTGGCATTCTGGAGCCGCGGCGCTTCCCAGGCAGTGTTTGCTTGACGGAATCCCAAAGGTTTGACTGTTGAGGTGGTTTCAATGTCATTGAATCCACCCAATAATAGCCATTACTTGGACCATTATGTTGCTGCATTACTTGGGGGTTAAATGTCATCCATTACATGGCAATTGAATGTCATTATGGGTCATTTGAAAGGCCATCTTGCACACCTATAAATTGAGGCCTTTGGCTCAATTCTATAGAAGAACAAAAAGAGAAAGAGACACAAGTTAACAACACCACAAAGAGATCAGATTTTTCTGATAACAATCCTTCTCTTAGCAATCTTCATTATTCGTGTTCTTCGTTGAGATCATTTGTGTAGGCTTTGCACATTTGATAGTTTGTTGTTTCATCTTGGGAGACTATTGTCCACACTTCCGTAAAGCCTATATACGGGGACAATCTTGTCTTAAAGACAGAGAGTATCTCTCGACTCAGCCGATGGTGTTGTGATTATCTAATTGGTTGCTAAGTGTTTCAGGTGTGAACTTGATTTTCAAAGGACTCTAACCGTTCGGATTCTCAGCGGATCTACAAGCCACAAGTGTAGCAGTTCATGTTCTTGTATTTCCGAATACAAGATCCATATTTGAAGTTCCAATTCAAGATCAAGATATTGACAACTTGTTGTTGTAATCTTTGTTGTTTATCCTTTCGATCACTGTAATAGTTATTTACTATTCCCGTACGTGCTTTACATATCCAACAAATATAACATAACATGAAAGATCGGTTCCACAAAAAACATGGTTGTTATAGAGAAATGTTGTTATAGAGAGGTTTGATTGTATCTATAGTAAATGTTGAATCGCCTTGACTTCTTTGTGTGTTTACTTCTTTATATTTTGAATCCCCTTAGCAAAATTCCTGGCTTCGCCACCGCATGAAATGCTCAAGGGTGATCATTTTAGATTTTCGGCCTTTTCCTAACATTCTATTTCTTTAACATATAGGTGCCACATTATTCACATCATGCTGCCAAGATTCGAGCTGAAAATGAACTAGAAAACTCTTAGGCACATTTACCTCGCAATTGATATGGAATAAGCTGCAAGCAAACGACAATGCGCTCCCCCATTGACCTGCCCCAGTCTCGGTGACTACATTTTTAACACCTTCCATTTTATTGTACCATGCTTGAGGAACGGCACTGTTGGGCTTGTGTGACCCTGCTGGGCTACCACCTTCATACTTGTAATATATTCGTGCGGGCGTATCAAGCAGTTTCTCCAACCTCTTTGCTCTAAATGTTACCACATGTTAAGATATTTTGCTGAAGATAAAATGTAAAAGTTGATCACTCCTAAAAAACAGAATACGAACCTAATCAAAGGCGTTGGGCGCCAAAGACTGTAAACATCTAAAACTTCTTCCGGTATATCAATAAACTGGTCGACGCTTGCCTCCTGCTTAATCAACCCATCGCAGAAAAGTGGAGATAAATCCTCAGGTTTGATAGGCTGAAAAGTCTTGGGATGCAAAGGTGGAGGAGGTTTGATTGGAAGGTCTGCAACTAGATTGTACCACTGACGAGGAACGTCAATGGAACTTGAACGAGTACTAAGAGCTGCCTTTGGCCTTGCTCTACAGCTAAACGAAAGATTCAATTGACTTGGCTTTGTTTTAATCTCAAGACACTTTATCCCATAAGCATCACCTGAAAAGCAAGATATAATTAACATTTTTATATGTTTGTATTCAGCGGTGAGGAGACATTATAATGAATCTGTCTGGAGCCAACTCTTTGGGCCAACTGCAACCTCAGAAAACTGGGGGATGATGGGCCCGCCCTTCAACCCTTCTCCACTTAAATACATGATTTAATTTGCTTGGTTCAAGACTTGAACTTGTGACCCAAGACACAAGTCCCTTGACCTTTTCCAATTGAGCTAACCCCTAGTGGCAGAGACATTATTTAGTATATCGTTTTGATCTAAAATACCAATCCTTCAAATCCATTTAGTTCACACTGCAAAGCTAACCCTCCAATGCACCCCCACCCTTCCAGGAGGGACCAGCCAGAACTCCTGGTCCTGGTAGGATCAAAATGCAGTGGATTCCCCCCCCCCCCCCCCCATACACACACAGAACCCAACCCGAGAAATAAAAACCACCTAAAATACTGTCCATATTATCTTACCTTTTTAAGTTTTTTGCACACCCCTTAAGAAAGACATTTAAAAGTCTTAATTATAAGAGTATTTGTCTAAAATACCCATTTCTTTCCTTAAATATCTCACTTAACTAACACTCCGCTAAATGCTAATTGGAACAACAACGCTAGATTTGATGAAAAATAACTTTTTGTTTTGCTATACAATTTCAAATTACGCAAACGACAAATATTCAGAACTGTAGGGAGTTAAGGTCCATGAACTGGACCACTTCACATATCAAACTGCTGATTCATTGATCCAAAATACCGCTCCTTAGTCCATACTCGGCCCACCTCAGTCCAGAGGCGATTCAAGATTTGAAATTTATGAGTCATGGAGTTAAAATTTATAGGTTCTGAAGTTCATTATATATACATATTCAGTGAACTTTTGACTTTTCAATTAAAATATACAGGATTGTACCAAAGTTACTGGGTTCTGTCGATTTCGTAATTCCAATGGTAGCTCTACCCCTGCACCCCACCCCCTACCTGATAAAAAACCCACCTAAAATACTAGTGCCTCCGGACCATATTATCTTAACTTTAGTTTTTGCACACCCCTTACGTAAGACATTTAAACGCCTTAATTGTAAGAGTATTTGTTCTAAAGTATCCCTTTTCTCTCCTTTAACATCTCACATAATTAACACTCCATTAATTGGAGCAGCAACATACTATTTGAGAAAAAAAATGACTTCTTGGGTTTTTCTGAACAATTCAGGACCAGATGAAGTTAAGTTAAGCTCCATAGTATCAAACTGCTGATTCATTAATCTTATGGCCTATTTGCAATGACCAAAAAGTCTTTGACTTCATTGGAACTAATCAAAATCATTTCAAATTACCTTCCAATCTGTAAAATAACCCCTAAAAGTCAACCAACCTTTAAGCAAATAGAATTAGCTAAATCAATAACAATAATCATTTCCAACAAGGAATCTAAGAGACACACAAAACAGAACACTAAGAAAAATGAACATATTAGCTAAAAGAAAATCAAGAACAGATCAATAAAGAAACATTGTAAAGCAGCATTAGAATTAATATAAAAAATTTAAAAAATGACCTTTTGTATACAGATTTGGGAGGGATAATGCCATCTCTGCAGAACCTTTTTGGTGATTTGCTTGTAGAAATCAGTTAGTTAAAGAGTAAATACTAGTACAACTAGTAGTTGCTAGTTTTAGGAGTACTGTAGTATTTAATTACTTCACCATAAAGAAAGAAAGTTGTTTACTCCATCTAGGGTATCAAAATTATTTCACATCTAACTGAATTGATTTTCAGGGTTTTTAAAATAAAACTGAGATTTCTAATTTTAACTTATAACCGTACCAAAAATTATGTTGGTTTTTTATTTTAAAAAAAAATACCAAATCATATGTTAAGTTTAAAATTATAATTTACACAGCTTTAAATTTTTTATTTTGGGTATTGGGCTTATGTGTGTATTACAAGTAATACGAAAACCTATATTATCATTTTAAAGAAAAGGAATTACACGTTATTTGTGTTTTTTTCTTAGAATTTGAGATTATGCATTTCTTCTTAAATCTCAACTATGTTTGTTTAGTTTTTCTTCTCAACATACTTGTTTTGTGTTCAACAAGAAGGTAAATGTGCGAAGGTAAATTTTTACTCTTCTTCCTTTCTTCCATGTGTTTATTTTGTGATATTTAGTCAAATCTAATCTTATACTCCCTCTCATATATAATCATATTTCGAATCATATTTTGTTTACAATCACAATGTTTGATGGTTCGTAGTCTTTATATAAAATGATGGCAACTTCATTTTTTTGTTCTTTACATAAGTGCAATTTTCATAATTTCATATTGTTGATTTGTCATTTGTTGTTGTAGTCCTTGCTACCGGCTAGTTGCTAGTTATATTTTTATTCCATTAATTTATATAGATTTTAATAACTTCATGCTAAGTATATTTTTTTGGAAGAAATAAAAGGATTACGTAAAGATTAAGGACCGAGATCTGAGGCCAAAAAGTTAGATTACTCGTTCTATTATACATGAATCAACAATTTTTTATAATATTATAAAAGTTGACGTTTTAAAAATAAATTACCGAAAATTAATCAAATCGTACCAATACCTAAGAGAAACTGAGATAATTGGTACGGTTTTGAAAAGTTAAATTTTGAAAACCGATCGAACCGTACCATTGACACCCCTAACTCCATCCGTCCCCATTTATACTACGACATTCTTTTTTTTAGTCAATTTCAAAAAAATGATACGTTTTTATATTTAGTAACAATCAACTCTATATTTTTTTTATAACCTTAATAAAATAATTTTTAGTCACATAAATTTTTATGAATTACTTTAAATCACAAATTTTTAAAAAATCATTATTTTTTAAAACTTTATACTTATAAAATGGCACGGAGGGTATTTAAGTGGAGGCATTGCATGGGTTTTTGGGTCAGCATTGAAGAATGAAAAAGAAAAGAGTTTGATGGGAAGTACAGTAACTGATTACCTTGACAATATGGCAATCTGGCTTGTCCAAATATGAACAAACGTTTAGGAAACAAATTAAGAGGGTTGTCTTTTCTTTCTCTTTTTACCAAACATGATGTATCAAACTTGTCTTTGATTCAATAAAAGTGATCTTTTTTTTTATTTTTTTATATTCAGTTTCTCGGCTTACGTCAGACTATTTTTGGAGATAATAATCCCGGTCCCTCAGTACTACTATCAGTAAATCGCGAAATATGCTTGAATGACCAGAGTTTGAGAACAGAACAATTGATATCACTTACAAGGTCCTACCACAGAAGAGAGAAAATTGCTCCCATCAGGGTTTGAACCCACGCTACAGGCCTTCAGCTGAATTTTTAAGTTTCTCTTCTTTGACATCCAGCTATTAGGGCTGGCAGTTTCACCCTAACCCGATGTATATCCATCCATCCGACCCGATTATATGGATGAAAAACCGACAAAACATGGATTTTAATCGGGTGACGGATCGGGTCAGATTCGGGTGGACATACATCCAACCCACCACCCGATCCACCACCCGACCCATCCATCAACCCGTTTATAAATTAGTTATTTTTTGTGTAGTTCAATGATAACATACCCCTGACTCATGTCGTTACTAGTACTTGATTTTATTTCTAATAGTTGTCTTTATTTTTCTAAAGTGAATGAAAATTCTTTTTCAATTTCAACATGACAATAACGATGATTCCTAGTATCAAAAATGTTATTTTTGTACTACGTTATACATAATTGATATTTTTTATGTTGAACATCACTCTATATATAACTATAACTGTTAGCAATATAATAGGTTGATGAATATTACAATGGGATCAAGATCAAATTATAATGGTAAAGCAAGATAATATGAAAAGCAAGATAGTATGAAAACTGGAAAATAAACTAAAAGTACCAAACATATTGTGCTATAATTTTCATCCACGAAGCACCCGATCCACTCGATTCACCCGTGGATGATGGGTGGATCGGATGTGGATGAAGAAAAAAATAAGGTGATGGATGGGTCGGGTGGTGGATGAATGGTTAGCGGGTGGAAGCGGATTGAGCTCCACCCGATCCACCTCCGATCCATTGCCAGCCCTACCAGCTATGCCCCGGGGTACAATAAAAGTGATCTTCTTTACCTCAACATAAAGTGTTTTCTTTTCTACATTTATGCATATATTGGAGTTGTCTCATTAGAATTTAAAATTTATGGGTTTTTAAAATTATCTAAGTTAGTAAAGTACATAATAAATATATTTAATAAATATATAAGACTTAGACAAAACTACCGGTGCCCGTAAACCTATGCATTGTACTTTAGATCCACCACTGCCTAATAGGAAAACTACATAAACTGGGAAATAATAAAATCAACTTTGATGGAGTATTTAGTGAAAAATTTATGTTATAAAAGATACCTTTTTACCTTATTCCCACCGAACTAGCTCACTGAAAAATCCATGGGCGGATTTAGGTGGTCCCCAGGGTGTTCTCGACAAAAAATTACATTGTATATAAGATATATTTTCTGTGTTTATGTATATATATTAACTTTTTAACACCCTGAGCAAATGCAAAATGTTAGCTCAAGTGGTCCAGGATATTCAAAATTGTGTCTAACATACTAGATTCGATTCTCAGGGACAACATTATTTTTTATGTTTATCTTTTTTTTTCTAACACCCTAAGTAAAAATTCTGATCCGCCACTGAGAAAATCGCATAATGAGAAACAAGTTCCCATCGAAACGTTGTTTCTGAATTTTTTTTAAATTTTTTCGTGTGAAAACATTACTCTATTATTTAAGTTTTTTCCACTAGCATTCATTGAAAAATAGTCACTGAATATTTTTTGATAAAAAAAATAGATTTTTTTAATAGTATTATATTTCACTGTCGAATTTAACTATTTAAGTTTCCCACAAATTGCTGCTGGATTGTGACACAATTCTTCTAGAATTCTACAAAGTTAACTACGAGAGGAAGATATAGATTGTATATGAAATTGGGAACATGGGTCAAACTTTAACTAATTGCAACTTGTCTGGATTATTGTTACATGGCCTTTCATAGTGTGTTGCATCATATTGTTTTGGTGACTACATTATTTGTGTGGAAGTTTATTCATTTTTATAGTGACTCAAGTTAATATACAATAATAAATGAATTTACAATCAAATATATAAATATATTTAGTAAATTTTATAATACATATATAGAATTTAAGCAAAAGCATTGGGTTGACGTGTATCCATATGTTACACGGTAGCGCCGCCCATAATTGTATCATTTTTCATTATTAATAATATCATGCACCAGAAAAATAAGCTTAAAATATTACAAAAGAAGTACAGACATATTGTGGTTTCAGTTAATGCAAATAGTTCGGATGTGGTGTTACAGTGTTACATATTGGCATCATGCCTGATTTACTTCACTACCAGAAATGCTTCGTAATTTTTCATGTTCTTATTACGGTTTGAAAACGCATATTGAAAGACCTCTGCGTGTTGACATGGATGGGAAAACAAAATGATTTTCAAAACACGGGGATCTATTTCTACTTAAACCATGGTCTATATAACATATTATTTTGTATGAGTAAAGATTTTTTTTCATGGCATAAATCTTTTATCCTCATTGATTAAGATCTAAATTTAAAAGGTTTCCTTTTTGAAGTTAAACTATAGGTCTTTCTATTCCTTAGAACAATTGTTCTTTTCCGTAGGATCTAAAATAAATAGATAATAATATTCACAAGAGATATGAACGTGATAGAGGAAATATTTTAAGATCAAGAGAAGTACTTATATCTTCTATTCAATAATTTAGATGAAAATCATCAACATACTCTGTCTTAATTGCACATAGCACAGGATCTTACGACAAGTTAAGAGGAGCAAATGATTTTCCTCCTTTTAAATTGGTCTTCTAATCAACGGATCAAATGGTTTAAATTTCACAATTTATAAAATCATAATTTTTTTAATATGATCAAACTAATAAGATAATAAATTTTTATGATTTTTTTCTCTAACACTTTCAGGATGCGCTACAGTACTAGTTATTAAATGAAGAACAAGGGAAGATGAAGTGACAAAATAAGATAACAATGCGATCACACCAATCGATCATTACATAAAATGACATTTTTCATCGTTACTGAAAGATGGAATAATTTCCCTTAGGGATTCCTTTCATTATTCACAATATATATAGCTGTACAAGGTTGATTCCTAATATGGTACGAATCCTAACTTACCTTACAAAGGTTGATTCCTAATACAGTTAGAATCCTAAGTTACCTTAATTATACATCTACCATTATTACAAAATATACGGAGAATATTCTCGAGAATATTCGCTAATACTCCCCTCGGACGGAGCGGGGGGAGCCGAATGCTAAGGCCGGATCGGAAGTCGGTGAAGAGTCGTCGCGGTAGTCCCTTTGTGAAAATGTCCGCATACCGATAAGAGGAAGGCACGTGTAAAATTTTGACTCGACCACGGGCAACCTTCTCTCGCACAAAGTGGATATCCATCTCAATATGCTTAGTGCGCCGATGTTGGACCGGATTATGAGACATATAGATAGCGATATGTTGTCACAATAGACTATAGACGCCTTGCGCAATGGACACCGGAGCTCCAAAAGAAGATTTCGGAGCCAACGGATCTCGGCGACAACATTAGCAACTCGTGATATTCTCGCTTCAAAGACTCGAACGGGATAGCGTGGCTGCCGCTTGGCGGACCATGAGATAAGATTATCCCCTAGAAATACACAAGGTACTCGAGGTGGAGCGACGTGTGTCGGGGCATCCCGCCCAATCTGCATCCGTGTAGGCTAGCAACTTGGTTGGGGCGGGTGTATAGATGTAAACCAAAGTCTAGTGTGCCCTTAACATATCCGATAATACGTTTGAGGGCGGCAAAATGGGACTCTCGGGGTCGTGCATGAACAGACACACCTGCCGAACGGCATATGCAATATCGGGCCTAATGAATGTAAGATCGAAGAGCACCCTGCTAGACTTCGATATAGAGTGGGATCGAAATCGGCGCACCGTCATTAGCACTAAGCTTGGATTTTGAGTCCACCGGAGTTGGCATAATTTTACAATTTGCCATCTTGGCCCCGTACACTATCTCTTCGCATACTTACGCCGACACAGGGAACATAGTGGTGCAGATCTTGTCACCGATATACCCAAAAAATAACTTAGCTTGCCCAAGTCGGTCATAGCAAATTCGCTTTTGAGTAGAGCAATGATTTCATTCTTCAACCCGTCGATGAGGCAAGTAAGAACAATGTCATCGACATATAATAGCAAATATGCAGTGCTACTACCTCGGTGAAGCGTGAAGAGAGATGTATCACACCTGCTACATACAAAAACCAATCTGCAGAAGATACCGGCGAACCGATCATACCAAGCGCGGGGTGCTGTTTCAATCCATACAATGATTTCCCGAGACGACACATAAATCGCGGAGTCGCCGATGAACAAAGCCGGAGGTCGATGCATGTACACGCCTCTCTTTCAAATCCCCATGAAGAAACGCATTCTTGACATCAAGTGATGAATCGGCCAATGCAAGCCCATAGCAATACCGAGAATAGTCCGAATAGTGGCCGGTTTAACAACCGGATCGAATGTCTCACCACAATCAATACCCTCCTGCGATTAGTGCCATTGGCAACTAGTCTTGCCTTATACCTCTCTAAGTCACCACTGTCTCGAACTTGTGACGAAATAGCCACATACACCGATAACATTCACACCAATGGTCTAGGTACCAAATCCCAAGTGTTCTGCTTGGTTAAAGCGTTAAATTCCTCGCACATGGCCGCATTCCAATTTGGGTCCGCTTTTGCTAGTTTTGGATTTTTTGGAATGGGTGATAAGGTTTGTGTGGAGAGATTGAATTGAACCTTGGGTTTGAAGATCCCGTGTTGTGCACGAGTCTCCATGCGATGTGAGGGCGGTGGTGGTGGGTCGGGGCCGTGAGGTTCTTTGGTCCACCGGTTCTCGACCGGTGGGCGCAGTTGTCGCCGGTGGCGCAGTGACTCGACCGGGGGCCGTAGGGGTGAGCAGGGGAGCTGGTGGGGTGGTGCCGGACGGTGGGACCGTCGGAACAGTGGGCTGCTTTGTTGGTATAGATTTTGGATGACCGGGGACGTACTTGGTTCATCGAGAAAGATGTAATCGGTGGTCCGAAATTTCGGAGATTTGAAAAAGGAAAGGTTGTCTCGTCAAAGGTGACGTGACGGGAGACGATGATTTTGCGAGTAGCAATGTCATAGCACAAGTAGCCCCGATGATTAGGAGATAGACCAAGGAAGACACATGGAAAAGTGCGAGGGGCAAGTTTGTAGGGTGCAGTGGAGGCTATGTTGGGGTAGCATAAGCATCCAAAAATACGTAGGTGATCATATGATAGCTGCCTACGGTATAAGATTTCGTAGGAGTTTTGTTTTGGAGTGTGCTAGTTGGTAAAATATTTAGAAGGGATTCTACCATTTTGACAAAGATAGACCCAAAAAGGCGGTGGTAGGCAGGCATGAAACAGAAGTGTGCGGACCATGTTATTGATGGAACGTATAATTCTTTCAGCCTTTCCGTTTTGGGAAGAAGTATAGGGACAAGAAAAACGGAAAACCATGCCTTGTTTAGAACAGAAATTGTGAAATGCCGAGTTATTAAATTCACGTCCATTATCACATTGGAATGATTTAATAGGTTTTTCAAATTGTGTCTTAATGAATTTTTGAAACTCGAGGAATTTTGCAAAAACTTCGATTTGAATTTCGTGGGTAAATCCGGACAAAATGTGAAAAATCATCCAAGAATACTAGATAGAATTTATGACCCAAAGAGCTAGCAATCGGAGATGTCCACAAATCAGCATGAACAATTTCAAATGGAGAAAAAGTAACACTGTTTGATGACATAAAGGGAAGACGAGTATGTTTGCCTAGTGGACAAGAAAAATAGTGTTGGGCAATTTTCCCATTATTACATTGAATACGCTTAGAAGTCCTAAGAAAAGTAAAAATTGGGTCTCCGGGGTGTCCGAGTCTGTTGTGCCAAGTTGAGGGAGAGATCGCCGCAAGGGATAGAGGTGCTTGCGGTCTGTCAGCGAAAGATTGAGTGAATGGGTAGAGATCTCCCACACTATTGCAGCGTGTAAGAATTTTCCCCGTATTGAGTTCCTTCACAGAAAAGCCAAAAGGGTCAAATTCGACAGACACGTAATTATTGCTAGTGAATTTTCTAACGAGAGATTAAGTTTTTAATGATGTTAGGTGTGTATAGGACGTGGTTTAGGGAGAAAGGTGGGTGTGGATGTTTGGTGTGTGTGTTACCGTAACCTTCAATTGGAATGCGATGACCATTGCCGACAAGGTAATAAATTGAGGACACTTTAGCCGACGTAGTTGAGATATGTTACCCGACGACCGGGTGAGGTGAGATGTGGCTCCGGTGTCCATGTACCAATTTTCGTCGGGTCGTTGAAGGTTCACGGTGGTGTATGCCTAGCCCAAATCGGTCGGGGCCGTGCCGGGGGGCCGCAGCAGTCTTCTTCGCCGCCGATTGCGATGGGCCGCTTAGCCGCTGCGTTCTTTGGACCGCCATCGTGGGGCTCGTTGCTTGGCCGGTGGGCTCGCTCGGTGGCCGGGCCATGGCCCAAGAGGCCGCCGACCAAGGCTGCGCCGGAACCGGCCCCTACGGTCGGGTACGGGCATGCGGTGCGAGGCCCGGGCCGCTAGTTGGGCCACCGCTGCAGTGCTCTTTGCAGTGCTTCCGCTTTCCGTCCGGTGGTTGGTCGCCGTCCGATCCCACCGGGTGCGTTGGCCCTTTCCGCGCCCTTGCCTTTGTTGTTGCGACCTCTGCCGCCATGACCTCCGCCACTCTGCTCTGCGCCGCTTGGAACCGCCGCCGTTGCTTGTTGGTCGCAGTGTTGCCATCCCGTCAACGCTAACGCCTTTTGATCATGTTCCTCTTGTTTAGCACGTCTAGTTTCTTCCAACAATAGTTGTGAACATGCCTTGTTGAAACTTGGGAGAGGGTCGGCTTGTTGAATCATTGTTGCGAGTATGTCATATTCACCTTTTGGTAAACCCGCAACAAGTTGAAGCACCATCTTGGTTTCGAAACAAGTCCCGACGTTGGATAGTTGATCGGTTATGAGTTTCAGTTGCTTACAATATTCGGACATGTTGTTAAAATTCTCGAGGCGGGTATTATTGAATTGCTCTTCCAAATATACGGCCCGAGTATTTTTATTGTCCTGAAAGATTTCTTCTAGCCGGACCCAAAGTTCACGTGCCGTAGCACCTATTTTCATGATAGTGCACAACAGGTCTTTGGAGATGGTGTCGTAGATCCATTGTTTGACGATGGCGTCAAGACGACGCCGTATTGAGTCTCGTAACATCGGTGGGACGAGGAGCAGATTCGTCAATATGATCGAGCACGTTGTATGCACATGCATGAATGTAGAATAGTTCCATCCACATGGAATATTGACAGTCTTCTTGGTCAAGAATTATAGGGATAAAATTCTTGATGTTGTTAACGGCGAATGCCGGATGAAAAGAAGATACTGAACGTTGAGAGGGGTTGTCAATTGTGCTAGTGGATGAACCGGAATTTGGGGGGGAAGACATGGTTGCCGCCTGCCGAGGGAAGGGAATTTTCTGGTTTGGCCGAGAAAGAGAGGAAGAAAGCAGAATTTTTTTTTTTCTGCGAAATCGAAAAAAAAATTGCTAATTTCGGCCAAGAATAAGGAAGAGGAGAGATTTAGGTTTTAGGCTCTTGATACCATGAAAGATGGAATAATTTCCCTTAGGGATTCCTTTCATTATTCACAATATATATAGCTGTACAAGGTTGATTCCTAATATGGTACGAATCCTAACTTACCTTACAAAGGTTGATTCCTAATACAGTTAGAATCCTAAGTTACCTTAATTATACATCTACCATTATTACAAAATATACGGAGAATATTTTGAGAATATTCGCTAATAGTTACATAACGACATATGTAACAAAAATGATATAGGTAACAATAATCCAAACAAGTTGTTAATAATATAGCCAAACTTTAATTTATCTTCAGAACTTTTCTCAAATAATTCAAACCAAGTAACAAGAAGTATTTAAAACACTTCTATCTTCTTGCATTTTACCAAAGAGAGACCAACTTCCTCCTCTCATCAAAAGCTAACCCATCAAGACTAAATAATCTAACAGTACCTTATTGGAGAAATCATCATTTATGCAACCTCCGAAAACCGAGGGATGTTGGGCCTGCTACTCCACTTAAATACGGGACTTAGTTCGCTTGACGTATGGCTCAAACCTGTGAACTAAGACACAAGTCCCTCAATCTTTTCCAATTTAGTTGACCCCAGGAAGAGACATTATTTAGCAGTAAATCGTTTTGATCTAAAATACCAATCCTTCATATCCATTTAGTCCACATTGTAAAGCTAGCCTTCTAACGCACCCCCACTCTTCCAGGAGGGACCAGCCAGAACTCCTGGTCCTGGTAGGATCAAAATCCAGTGGATTTTCATCCCCCCCCCCCCACACACAGAGATAAAGACAACCTAACCTAAATCTTAATTATAAGAGTATTTCTTTAAAATACCCATTTCTTTCCTTAAATATCCCACTTAACTAACACTCTGCTAATTGGAACAATTTTGGAAAACAATGCTAGATTGGACAAAAAATGACTTCTTGTTTATACAATTTCAAATTACCGTTCAAACTGCTGATTCATTGATCCACAATACCGCTCCTTCAAATCCATTTTGTCCATACTCAGCCCACCTCAATCCAGAGACGGATTCAGGATTTGAAATTCATAAGTTAAAGTTTATAGGTTCTGAAGTTCATTATATGTGCATTTTCAGTGAATCTTTGAATAAAAATATATAAGATTTGAACCAAAGTTACTGGGTACTGTCAATTCGTACTTCCCACGGTAGCTCACCCATGCACCACCTGATAAAAAACCCACCTAAAATACTAGTGCCTCCTGTCCATATTATCTTAACTTTAGTTTTTGCACACCCCTTAAGAAAGACATTTAAATGCCTTAATGGTAAGAGTATTTTTTTTCTAAACTATCCCTTTCTCTCCGGCAAGGGTAGCGGTAGAAGAAATTCCGGCAACCACGGCGGCGTGAAGGGGCAGTCCCTATCGGCCGGAAACAGCCAACAGCGACCGCGACAGTGGCAGCAGCCTCCGCCGTGGGCTGCCTACCCACCGTGGGCCACGTGGGTCGCATCGTTATGGGCCTCCCCTCCTTGCCCGTATACGATATTCTCGTGGACTCCACTTCAGAATCGACAAGCCCAACCTGGCATACTTGACCCACGTCCACAATAGGCCTACGCAGCACAGGCCCCCCGCCATTGACTTATGCACCGACTGACATTGAGGCAGCTATGAGCACAATGTCACTGAACACTCCAGACGAAAATTGGTATATGGACATATGCGTCACATCTCACATGACGGCATCACAAGGTACTCTCTCGTCTTATTTCAATTTGAGTAATTTAAAGCGGAATATTATTGTTGGTAGTGGACAAGGCATTCTCATCCGTGGTTATGATCATTCCTCCCTATCCCACCACATCCACCACTAATCTTAAAAAATGTCCTACATGCCCCTAACATCAATAAGAATCTAATTTCCGTGCGACGTTTCACAACTGAATAATAGGTTTCCCTTGACTTTGATACTTTTGGTTTTACTGTAAAGGATTTTACGACAGGGAGACCAATAATGAGATGTGACAACATCAGAGATCTCTACCCTATTTCAAACGGCGTCAACAATCTAGCCTCGGTTCCCTCAACATTTGTTTCTATTTCGTCTTCCTTATATTATTCTAGATTAGGACATCCGGGAGACTCTGTTTTACGCTCCCTTAAGAAAAATAATTTTATTAATTGCAACCGTATTTCTAGGATTCCTATATGTGAATCTTGTGTTTTTGGGAAACATGTCACATTACCATTTTATGCATCCACAAATTGTACTTTAATGCCTTTCGATATCATACATAGTGATATTTTGACATCTCCTTTTTTGAGTACGGCTGACCATCGATATTATGTGTTATTTTTGGACGATTATTCCAACTTTCTATGGACTTTTCCAATTGGAAATAAATCCCAGGTCTACCCTATTTTTTCTTCATTTAGTGCATTCGTAAAAACATAATTTGAAAAGAGCATTAAATGTTTTCAATGTGACAATGACATAAAATTCGATAATAACCAATTCAAACAGTTTTGCTCAAAAAACGGACTTACCTTCATTTTTCTTGCCCTCATACATCTTCTCAAAATGGTAAAGCCGAACCATAAATAACCTCATTCGTGCCCTACTTGCTCATGCCTTAATTCCCCCCTTAATTCTAGCATTATGCACTCTCTATGACCACATATCTCCTAAACATAATCCTAAACAAGTCTCTAGCTCAACGGTCGCCCACCCAAGTTCTGTTTCGCAGGAACAACACTTGCGTGTTTTTAGATGTCTTTTTTACCTTCTTCATCCGACCACTCATAAACTCCAACCCCGGTCTTCCCCGTGCGTGTTTCTGGGTTACCCTGCTAATCATCGTGGGTACTCATGCTATGACTTGTCGAGCTGTAAAATTATTATTTCACGTCATGTCCTATTTGATGAGTCTTAATTCCCCTTTTCCTCAATACACTCTCCACCTCGACATTCCTACGACTACCTAAATGATGGACTAAACCCTCTTCTAATTCACCATTTACATAGTCCGCCGTCCTAGACCCCGACACCTGCCACCACCTCGGCCAGTCCGGGACTAGCTGCCCACCAGGTTCTGCCGATAGTGGGCCGAAACAGCCCGCCTCAGGGTGATTCCACAGCCATCTCTCGGCAAATCGAGGTTCGGCCAGCCAGTACCGTCACCCATGTCCTTCCTTCTCTTCTCGGCCGTCCTGCAACAAAACCCCCCTTTAGTCCCGTGTCCCGAGACACTCTCAGACCATGGAAACCCAGTCCATGCATGTAATTCATAAACCTAAATGGATGTTTAACCTTTCCGTTTCAGTTGTCCCTTCCCCTATCCCTCGTAACCTAAAGGATGTCTTGTCCGACCCTAATTGGAAAGCCACAATGATTGACGAATATAATGCTATTATTGATAATAAGACGTGGGACCTAGTACCCCATCCACTCGATGCAAACATTATTCGTTCTATGTGGATTTTTTAGACATAAAAAAAATCTGATGGTTCTTTTGAAAGGTACAAGGCTCATCTTATTGGTGATGGCAGGTCTCAATAGGTGGGAGTGGAATGTGATGAACGTTCAACTCGGTCGTAAAGGCCGCAACCATCCAGACCGTCCCTTACATTGCCATATCCAAGTCTTGGCTCATTCATCAGTTTGATGTCAATAATGACTTCTTACATGGGGATCTTCATGAAACGGTATATATGTATCAGCCTATGGGTTTCAGGAATCCTATTCATCCGGATTACGTGTGTCTGTTATGAAAATCGCTCTATGGACTGAAACATGCTCCTCGAGCGTGGTACCAGCGATTTGCCGATTATGTCTCCTCTATCGGTTTTTCACACAACAAATCCGATCATTTCATGTTCATCTACAATAAGGGTACATACATGGCTTATCTATTATTATATGTTGATGACATCATCCTCACCACATCATCTGATGCTCTCCGCCGGTCCATTATGTCTCTCATTTCTTCTGAGTTTGCTATGAAAGATCTGGGCCCTTGAGTTATTTCTTGGGAATCTCTGTCACTCGATATTCTGGTGGCCTATTTCTATGTCAGAATAAGTATGCCGAATAGATCCTTGATCGTGCAGGCATGACATCTTGCAAACCATCCCACACGCCTATATACACCAATTCCAAGCTCATCACTGATTCCGGCCCTTTATATTTAGACATGACTCACTATTGTAGCCTGACTGGAGATCTGAAATACATCACATTCATGAGACAAGACATATCCTATGTCGTGCAACAAATCTGCTTGCACATGCACAGTCCGACGGAAGCAGACATGCATACCCTTAAACGTATTTTACAATACGTCCAAGGTACACTTCACTTCGGATTACATCTATACAGGTCTTCGCTCACTAGTCTCACTTCTTATTCTGATGCTGACTGGGGTGGATGTCCTGACACTCGACGCTCCATGTCTGGTTATTGCGTTTTCCTTGGAGATAACATATTGTCTTGGTCTTCTAAAAGTCAACCTACACTATCCTGATCCAGTGCAGAAACATAATACAGAGGTGTTGCCAACGTCGTCTCTGAGTCTTGTTGGATATGTAACCTTCTACTTGAGCTTCACTGCCCGATTCAAAAGGCAACACTGGTCTGCTGTGATAATATTAGAGCGATATATATTTTCGGTAATCCCGTCCAACATCAGCGCACTAAACACATTGAAATGGACATTCATTTCGTTCACAAAAAAATGGCTCGTGGTCAAGTTCGTGTCCTTCATGCTCCTTCCAGATATCAGATTGCCGACATTTTCACCAAAGGACTTCCGCACATACTATTTGATGATTTTTGAGTCAGTCTCAGTGTTCGAGAACCTCTCGCTTCGACTGCTGGGGTGTAATAGAATATTTTTTAATATTCTTTCATTAATTGTATATCTCCTATTTTAGGTAGAATTATAATTCTTTTGTAATTAGGTTAATTAGTTACCTAGTTTGTATCAAAGTAAATATTCTTGTAACATTATATATATGATAAATCATTCATCAATAAAATCAAGTAACATATTCTTTTAAACATCTTACTTAATTAACACTCCATTAATTGTAGCAGCAACACTCTATTTGAGAAAAAAATAACTTCTTGGGTTTTTTCTGAACAATTCAGGACCAGAAAAAGTTAAGGTCCATGAACTGGACCACTTCACATAGTATCAAATTGATGATTCATTAATCTTATAGCCTATTTGCAATGAGCAAACTTCATTGGAACTAATCAAAACAGTATGAATTTGGACAATCCTCACCCTACAAGCTAGCTTTGGGGTTGAATTAGGCTTAAGATCCATTCTTTATATGGTATCAGAGTCAGACCCTTTCCAATCCTATGTTCACCGATGTTGGGTCCCTAAATTATGTCATCCACACTCCAGTTAACGGGGTCTGGACGTGCAGGGGAGTGTTAACAATCCCACATCGGAAATGGAATGGAAACATAGACTCCTTATATGGACTTGGACAATCCTCACCCTACAAGCTAGCTGTTGGGGTTGAGTTAGGTCAAAATCCATTCTTTACAAAAACTATTCAAATTACCTTCCAATCTGAAAAATAACCCCTAAAAGTCCACTAACCTTTAAGAAAATAGGATTAGCTAAATCAATAAGAACAATCATTTCCCACAAATGAATCTAAAGAGACAAAACAGAACACTAAGAAAAATGAGTTGCTAAAAGAAAATCAAGAACAGCTTAATAAAGAGGCAATGTCAAACACCATTAGAATAAATTTCATAGATTAAAAATATGACCTTTTGCATACAGATTTGGGAGGGATAGTGCCATCTCTTCTGAACCATTTTGGTGATTTGCTTGTAGAAATCAGATAAGAGTAAACACTGGTACCACTAGTCAGTGCTAGTTTTTTTTGGATGGAGTAATGGGTGGTTAGGTAGGGCTTTGTGTAGTATTAATACCTTATTTGATATCTTTTTTCAATTTATGTATAACTAATACAAACATTGTTATACATTCTATTTGATATCCTATGCATAACTAATAAGTAATACCTAGCAAACTACAATATTAGCAATACAATGAATTTTTAATGCATGCATAAGGCCATAAGCATGGTTAAAGACACAATTGCCTATGAAGTTCCTCACATAATAAAGTGTGGAGGATATTTTTGTAAACAATCAATTATTTTTAGAAATTATGCAATGCATGTTATTTTTAATACACTAAAACAAACGATGGATAAAAAAATAATACCTGCATAATTAATGCTAGCATTGCTAATATCACCATTATTAATATCAACATTACTAATACATCATATTCATCATTATTCTTAAACGACACCTAAATACTTTATAAAAAAAAGTCGTGTAGTATTTAATTTGGGGCAATTGTATAGGTTTCTGGTCAGCATTGAAGAATAAAAAACAAGAGAGTTCTTGACACAGTATGGCAATCTGGTTTCTGGTCAGCATTTGATCCTTTTTGTTTTTTCTATTTGTATCAAATCATGATGTATCAAACTTTTGTCTTGAGTCAATAAAAGTGAGTGTCTTTACTTCAACATAAATTGTCTTCTTTTCTTGATTGGTGTATGTATCTTTGCACTTGTAAGGATCAATGTATACGATCAGCCCATCTTGACAATCACTAAAGTGTGTTCCTTTTTGTGCCATATGCAATTTTATTGAAATGGGAATAAAAAGTACTCTTCCGGATAAAAAAAGTGTTCACTTAGCCATTTGTACACCTCTTAAGAAAAAATACTAACTTCTACGCAAAAATTGATAATTTGACTAAAATTCCCCTAATTAAATATATTTGAGATTTGATCACTTAACACTTAATAAGGGCAAATTTGAAAAAGTAAGGTTAATATTTTTTTGATTTGATAAGTGAACACTCTTTTTAACTCAAAAAATAAAACTAATTGAACACTCTTTTTTATTCGGAGTATTGTCAAGCACTAGCTGCCAAACCCATTCACTGGAAAAAAAAATATCAGACTTTTTGTGGCGATACAAAAAGAACAGGACGGTTTGTGGCGACATCGCTCACTACAACAAGAACAAGACTATTGTGGCGACTTTAGTCGCCACTAAAGATCAACCAAAAAATTCATATTTAGACTTTAAAAAATATCCCAAAATATTTATAATATGTGTATAATTAGTAAGTATACATTAATTGAGACTTCAAAAAATATCCCAAAATATGTATAAGATCTGTATAATTAGTAAGTATACATTTATTAAACAGAAATTATACGTTGATTATACATTTATTATACACAAATTATATAACAATGATATATGTTTTATACACATACTTTATGGATATATATTCTATACGATAATGATACAGTTTTTATACATGTGATACATTTTTCTATACATATACGGTAGTGATACATATTATATACAACAATGATACACTTTCTATACGTATGATACATTTTATACATATACAGTAGTGATACATATACAACAATGATACAATTTATATACATATGCTGGAATTAGTTGAAAAATGGCTAGAAAATAAATTTATTTTGAAAAGGCTAAAAAATGACCTTTAAGATCCTTGCGACCGTTTCTGACGGATCAGATCTGGATCATGTATTTGAGATCTGTATCTGGTCCAGATCCGACCCGTGAATCAGTTTTTTTTAAATATATAATTTTTTTACCGAAAAAATAAATAAAAAGAAATTAATGTGCTTAGTTCTCATCGTTCGGAAAGTGCCTTTAGCATGGGTGGAAGGGTGATTAGTTCTCATCGTTATAGGCTTCACTCTAAAACGGTGGAGGCATTAATGTGCATGCAAAATGGATGATCGAAGACATTAAAGGTATCTATTATTTATGTATTGATTATTCTCATTATACTTTAATATCATCTTTTTTTCTAACGTGAACCTTCTATTTATTTTTCAATTTCTTTTAAATAAAGGTACTTTGGAGGGGAGACATGCTTGTTCGACAGTTACTGAAGATTCTGAAGAAGAAGGGAAAGTAGTTGATTGTATTGATATGATAAATGATATGTTTAATCATAAATATTTATTGAGATGAATTTTTTTAGTTTTCTCATTTTAATATGATTGTTTCTTTGTTATTTTAGGATGTTGATGACGTTGAAACTAGTGATTTCGAAGACTAGTTTATCAAATTTGGCAGAAGGTTATAGAAGATGTTGCTGACATTTTAAAGAACGTTTCTGTAGAATTTAATTTAAAGACCTTTGTAATTGCAGTATTTCCCGTGAATCATGATGTTGTTATTTACTTACTTTGCTTCATCGTCTTTATTTTCTTGTGATGCTAAAACTTCGTTCAGTATTTTGGAAGAATTGTGACATGTTTGTGTAGGTTGATTGAATGAACTCAAGCATTTTTTTCAATCAGATTGGGTTTTATTTTGTCAAAAAAGTTTCAACAGGTGGATCCAGATCCGATCCGTGGACCCGGTGGATCCGGATCTGGATATGATTTTATGGACCCGATAGATCCGGATCCGAATCCAGGTATGAAAAATGAATCTAGTAAAATCCGATCCAGATCCGATCCGTTGCCATCCACTTGACATTGTTCTTTTATTTGGACTACTTGGAGTTTAAATACCATATATGGAAATTTTGTCCTGTAATAATAAACGAAGAAAGTTGAACCGTCATAATATAGCGTTGGCAACCTTGATTCTTCAACATGCAATAAAAGAACTAGGGTATCAAAAGTATTTGATGCACCATTCGGTAACATATAGTCCTAACAAACCTCTAAGTTTCGACTGTTATAAGTCTAATTAAATGAAATACACTCTGACTATAGCCATCGAAATTCAAATCTTTCTGAAGATATAGTACTCTCTTAGATTCACTTTGTTTATCATAATTTGTCTTGAACTAACTTTTAATAAATAAAAAACTTTAATAATTTCTGATTTTAAATATATTATAATATTTGTGTGGTTATAATACTTTTGAAGTTGTGATCTTAAAACATCATATCATTGTGAGAGGCTATAAAAAATTTCATTAATAAAATATATGAATATGTCATTCTTTTAATTTAAAACGGATCAATAAGTAAATAGTGTCAAATGAACAGAAAGAGTAGTCTAATTCATTTAGTTTGTGTGGATTGAAAAACTCTTTTTCTATCACTTCCTAGTTCCTACCAATAAGATAATGAAAAACAAAAGAAAAATAGTTGTAAGCCCGGTAATAGACCAGACTATCCTTTTTATGTATGTATATGTGAGATTCTGTTGTAAGCAAAGTACTGTGAATTCTTTTACAGACAATGGAAATTGTCTGCAAGCTAGGTATATAAATTTTCACCTGTAAGGGGTAAAGAACCTCTCATTCCTAAAATGAGAAAGCATAACACACAAGTTTAGATAAAGAAAACTTTATCTTTAAGGAAAAGAAGATACTAAAACCTTTCCCACCAATTATAACCAAGTACCTCAACACATGCACCTACCTTTCTCCTTATACTTTTAAAAATATTCTTCACTATCTAGAGAAAAAAAACCTTTGAACTTCTCCAATGTTGTGACTCTACCATTATGTTCTAAAGCTCTTATTGCAAGAACTGATGATATTTCTTTAACTGCATTTTCAAAATCATCGGTTATGAATCCCAAAAACATTAAAAAGGAGAAAAGTGCCTCCTTAGACTATCATATCAGCAACAAGAGCAATAATAGCAAATAGTTCGTAGAATAGAACGAGCACCAAATAGATATTTCCACTTCACAAGATATATCAATCACACAACGTTGATCTCTCACCTACTATTCCTCCTCGTCCTCCCAATGCCAAAATATCAACAACGAGAGCAGTAACAACAGTTAGTTTATAGAACAGAACGAGCAGCAGATAGGTTTTTCGTTACTCCTATTTCACAAGATCAATTACGCAACGCTAATCTCACCTCCTCCTCCTCCTCCTATTCCTCCTCCTAGTACGTCCTACCAATGCCAAAGCCCGTTTTAGGTCCGGAACGACGCACCAACCCTTTAATCTGGTGTGTTGCCATACTTTGCACCTTCATAACCCTAGCCGTGATCATCACCGGCCTCGTCGTCTTCATCGGATACATGATCGTTAGGCCAAAAGTTCCACAAATGTATGTCGCAAGAGCAAATGTGGACACATTCGCATATGACATGTCTAATCTCCTAACAATCAAGGTCTCAATTATGATCAATGCAGAAAATGACAATGCAAAAGGCCATGCAAGTTTCTATGAGACAATTTATACACTATACTTCCATGGTGTGAAAGTTGCTTATTTAAGATCTGACCCTTTTGATGTAGCTAAAAATAGCTCAATTCCATTGTATTATCCGGTGGAGTCAACGTCGATCGCATTGACCCCGGAGGAAGGAGAAATTGCTGAGCTAGCATTGAATGAGAGACAAGTGGTTCTTGATCTTAAAGGAAGTACAAGAACTAGGTGGAGAGTAGGGTTAGTTGGTTCTGTTAAATTCTGGCTGCATCTTAATTGTCAGCTTAAGTTACCATTAGATGGAAGTATTATTTACCCAAAATGTAGCAGCAAATCTAGATAAAATGCAGATGTTTAATTTATTATCAGAAGCGGAGCTACCCGTGTTCAAAGGAGAGTCAACTTCCCGTGTTCAAGGAGAGTCAACGTCCGTTGGAAAATTGCATTGTATAGATTAATATTTTTATATGTTTATACTATATATTGAATCCATTGCGTTCTTCTTTATATACTCTAGTTACCAAAAAATGCAGCACCAAATCAAGATAGCGTTGGTGTTTATTTAATTAGCCATTCTATTAGTGTTATCATTCACATAATTCCCTCTCTTGCAAGATTATGGAGAAAATAAGGCTTCTTTTCCTCATCTTGTTAATTTCCTTTTTTTGAGCTGCCATGCTAACATTAATGATGTATCTTGTGCATTTCAGAATTTCTTTAGAATAATGTAATGAGATTCATAGCAATCATCAATCTAGCTTTAAAATGGCAATAGTACGTATTTGTGTTGGAAATTTGCCTTTGGTGGGGAGGTTGCGTCCACCCATATTTAATGACTTAACATTAAGGTTCCGCATGTTGGAGGCTTTGTCTCTTCACACGTGCATAATCTAATAAGTGAGTAGATGACCATAGGGCCAAGGATCGTCAAATTTCGTTAAGAAATGAAAGAGATATTGGTCCACGAAGTAAGGTGTTTGAGGCATGAAAATATTGTGTGGGATAAATCTACCACATCGGTGGAAAAAGGAAGAATTGTTCTATTTATAAGCCTAAAAAATGGATAAGGGTTTGGAACCCCAAGGGGTAACCCATGTGTTTGAAGGATGAAGGACCTAGGTGTGCTTGGGTTCAAAGCTAGCCCCACACGCGCGCCGCCGCCGCCCGCCCGTCCGGTCTGGGTCGTGGGCTACTGGGCTACTTCTGATATTATCGTTTGGAAGGAAGAGTTTCGTGTTTGTTTTCTTCGTCAGAATCAACATATTTGCTTTGTAGTGTTGATTAGTTGCTGTTTTATCTTAGGAGACTATTGCCCACTAACGTAAAAGCATATATACGGGGCAATCTTGTCTTAAAGACAGAAAACCATCTCTCAACTCAGCTACATTTGTAACAATCCATATTTAGTGTTAGTTTATCCTTTCGAACGCTTGTAATATTTATTTACTTCCCATATAGCTTTGATTCCAACAATTATATCCAACAATTTGTAGACAAGATTGTGTTAATGTTCGAAAGATGTCGGTCAATAGTTGTGTGACCAAATCAGGATATGGATGTGGTTTTCTGATAGAAGACAGTTCTGATTATGCTGTTGAAGGTCAAAGTGTTCATGATGTCACCGCTCCCTTGAGTGGTGGGAACAAGCGCCCACGAGAGGCTGAGGATGTCAACTGGGACAAAAGGAGAAGGCTGAAGATGTTGTTCTATCATGTAGCAGAGGGCCTATATTTGTCCCAGATAAAGGATCCAAATTATGGTAATGAGGAAACGGATACTCAGTCCGACGAAGTGACTGAAGTGGGTCAGAATCCGAAATTGGGATAAGTAATTTTTCTTCATTGTCAAAAATAAGATTAAATGATGTCTGATTAAAAAGGGCTTAAAGTAAGGAGGAATATGAAAATGTTTTCCCGAAATAAATTATATTCCTTACGCTTTAAAATCAGAAGTTTAATCTCACCTTCCCTCCCGTTTAAAGATTGGGCTATTGTAAACAACGACTTAAAAGATCCGTTCTTTTGGGTGTATTAATTAAAAGTGTGTAAAGTATGTTCGCACATACGAAGGAGAGAGATCCACTGACTGTGTGAAAACTGTTACCACTATTAAGCAAGCGCCAAGAATTATCTGGGCACCAATCTCAAGGAAAGAAGACTAAAAGATAATGACTTTTCTTAAGATGTTGAACCTGTCACACTATTTGACAGAAGATCCTTCATTTGATAGGATGATATTGGACACTCAGTCGTACAAAGCCTACGGGCGATTGGAGTGGGCCAAAATTCATTTGATAGGAGTAATGGACATCTAGTGAGGTGGGCCAGAGTTTCCAGGTCTTAAATGATCTGAAGGCCAAAAGAAAGGCAAAAAAGAAATTGGACACTCAGTCTGCCAAAGCAACCGGAGTGGGCCAGAATATCCACATCACATATGATCTAGTTACGCCCTAACCACGGGTATGAGGTTGTTCATGTGAAGCAATGTCACATCTAAAGTAGAAGGGGTTGGAGAGGTTGTCCTTAAAAAGGACTTTAGGGAATGAGATCACTCTAAAATGAGGTGATACAATTCCCAAACTTGGTTTTAGAGACGTTGTTGGTCAAGTTGGTTTGAGACTAGTCCAACAGGTTTGTAATAACTAAGAATGGTACAGTATGTATGTAGCCAAATGAATGATATTTGTAATTCGTGCATTTATGTCATCATAGATTAAGACATATTAAATAGAAAGTCATTCAAAAGCTAACGAAGTTGAGATTGTTGCCTTCTGTCGACATAAATCCTCAAAATGAATGTGAGGTAGACGAAGAGGCAAAATCACCTTTCTGTTCCGTCAAAGGAATAGCAAAAGAAGCATCGCTCCTCTAGAACTTAGTCACACCTACACAGGTGATTTGAAGTTTATACAAAATAGAGGGGGGAGATAAGTACTTTGTGACCTTCATTGATGATGGTACAACGTATTGCATCCTTTGTTTGTTGAAAAGCAAAGATGAAGTTGTTGAGGCGGATAAGCGCTACAAAGCATAAGTTGAAAATCAACTATGCCTACGGATTGAGGAATTTATAGAGTGGGAGAATGTGAAACATCGTTGTTCAAACGACTGCTCATTACTCACCTCAATCTAACGGTGTTAGCCAAGCGCAAAGTCGTACACCCAAATATGTGGGGCAAGGCGATCCTTACCACTAATGCGATTTTCGACAGAACTACGCATAAGGATACGGATAACCCCCCGTGTGAAATATGGAAATGATCCCACCTACAAATTTTGTGTTGTGGGGTGGCTTGGTTGAGGTTGGAATACCGAAATAGGTCAAGTTGGACCTAATACTGTAAATTGCATATCCACTGAATCTGCAAATAACAGTAGTGCTTATCGCCTTTTGGTGTCAAAGAATGCTGAATTCTTTGAAGATAACCTTCCTTGATAAGGAAAAAGAAGTAATTGCTCAAGGTTAACAAGAACCTGCAAGTGCCTGATTATTCGGAATCAGACGTTCCAGATCAACAGGACTTAGAAGTTGCTGACTATCCGAAACTTAATGTTCCAAATCTACTGAACTCAGGAATTCTAGATGTTGAACCGAGACGGAGCAAAGAGGGGACAAAGACTTGTTCCAGGCCTTCTAACTTGTATGGTTGATAATGAACCATGGACAATTAACAAAGAATTGTCATCTCCAGAAGCACTTCTTTGGAAAGAAGCTGCAGATAGAGAAATAGATTCCATCAGATAGAACCATACTTGTGTAATGGTTGACCTTCCTCCGAGAAAAGAACCTTTGGGTTGAAAAAGTGGATACTCAAATTGAGTACAAAGTAGATGGATCTACTGTCAGTATAAGGCTCGACTACTTGGACATGTGCTCCCCTGTGAATAGCTTAACATCCAGGGCCATTGCAGTCTTGCGTGACATGGATGTTGAGACAACCTTCCTAACTGGAGAGTTGAAAGGAGAGGATCAGAGTTGGTTTGTTGGGCTTCTTTTTGAACTTTCTTTTTTGTTCCTGAAATGTTTACATTTTGGTCCTTGAAGTTTCAGGTGAAACAGAAACAATGAATCTGACAACAGAAACATTGACTCTGAAATTAGAAAGCCAACGGTTGGAAAACCAACAGTCTGAAAGTGGAAGTCATATTGACACAAAAGTGTCGATATGAAAGATATGTGTATCACAGATGACATCTTAGGAATTGAAATTTCTAAGACATCTAACTGACTGGTCTAATTCCAAAATCATTTGTGAGGTATTTGACAGTCTCGTTGAAGTCATCAATGGATACGAATCATAGAATTGATTGGAATTATGGTGCACCCGTATACTAGAAGCGATATGCGCGGGCCATATGTAGTTCAATATATTTTACACACTACAACCGACCTGGTATCGGCTTACAAAGTAGATCAGTTGAACTAAGGTTTACTCGTGATTCTAAAAATGATCGGTAGAAGGAGTTAAGTTGGATATGACAATATCTGAAATATTCGCTTATCTACAAATTATGGTATTCTGGATGTCCAACGGTTCTGGCAGAACACAGTGATGCAAACTAGACATCAGACTTGAAGAACACCAATGCTATAAGTAAACGTGTATGGTGGGTCTTGGAAAATCCTCTAAGCAAACTTGCATCGGCCGATTCATGATGGAATCGGAGTTTATCGCTTTGAACAAAGCATGAGAAAAAGTTGAGTAACTTCACGACTCCTTAGAGGACGTCCCTTATTGGGAGAAATCCGTGCCTTCGACAGTTATACACTGCGGCTAGCCGGTCGGCTTTAGGAAGGTCACGAATGACGGCGTCTGGACATATTTGTCAGAGACATAAGACTGTATGACAGTTGATCATCACATGTATCACTTCTTTGATTACTAATCAAAGGATATAGCCGGATCCTTTAACTAAGGGATTATCGGAAGATCAAGAATTTTGTCTGTCTAGGGGAATGGGCTTAAAACCGAAACAATACGAACCTTTGTGGTGGTAACCCAACCATACTGACTGGAGATCCTAAGAATCTGGTTCAATGGGAAAACTAAGCTGTAAAATGTTCAGTTAAGCGCTTCGGTGGAAGCCAGAGCACTTCGGATGATGATTTCGGTAAGGAAACATGAATCCAAAGTTGTTTCCGCGATAGACATTAAAGTGCTACCTGTATGGTGGGCAAAGGTTAAGCTTCCAAACCTTTAACGATCCTCAAACGGTTGAGGTTAAGGTTGGGGAAACTTTTAAAGATTTCTAACACTTGTGAAGTGGGGTATAGCAGGATACCTTGTAGGAGATCACTTATTTCAGTGCGAGGACAGGCCGCCTCAAATGAACGCACTTAAGAATCCAAGTATGTCCACGACCACAACGGACAGAACAATAATGGAGTTATTGTGTTGGTATCATTGTCTTGGATTACACTAAACACTGACGGTTCAAGACATCACGTTCATCTCACAGTAAGTAAGTCTGGTGGTATTCAACTAGGGAAGGTTCAAAGCGAAAGCTACCTCTCCTGATGCAATATCTTTTCGCTGAAAGATTGCTGAAAGTAGGCACCTTGTGTGTGCACCAAAATCTCTTTCAAGAGGGGATTGTTGGAAATTTGCCTTTGGTGGGGAGGTTGCGTCCACCCATATTTAATTTCTTAAACACTAGGGTTTCGCATGTTGGAGGCTTTGTCTCTTCACACGTGCATAATCTACTAAGTGAGTAGATGACCGTAGGGCCAATGATCGTCAAATTTCATTAAGAAATGAAAGAGATATTGGTCCATGAAGTAAGGTGATTGAGGCATGAAAATATGGTGTGAGACAAATCTACCACATCAGTGGGAAATTGTTCTCTTTATAAGCCTACAAAATGGATAAGGGTTTGGGACCCCAAGGGTAACCCATGTGTTTGAAGGAGGGAGGACCTAGGTGTGCTTGGGTTCGAGGCTAGCCCCACACGCGCGCCGCTGCCGCTCGCCCGTCCCATCCGTTCCGGGCTCAGATCTCGGGTCTCGGGTCGTGGGCTACAAGCTTCTGGGATACTTCTGGTATTATCTTTTGGACCCCAAACTATTTAGTATTTACAGTTTGGTCCATGGAGTTTCGGTAATGGTGGTCAGCAGCCAGAAAGCCAACAGTTTATGGCATTAAACTTCTGAAACGTTTTGCACTTACTACAAAATGTTTTCTGGCCATGAATACTCATGCATACACCTCTTAAAGGACCTCTTAATCACCTCTCCTCCTCCTAAACACTATATATTTCCTGAAACAGTTTTGAGGAAGAGAGGATTAAAAAAAGAGAGCAGAAACTGTGGAGAAAAACTGCAAAAAGCAGAAAATAGAAACTCTTCCTTCCTTTTCCTCTAAAATTTTCCATTTTTCAGCAAGTCGTTTTGTGTTTGTTTTTTTCGTCAGAATTAACCTATTTGCTTTGTAATGTTGATTAGTTGTTGTTTTATCTTGGGAGACTATTGCCCGCTAACGTAAAAGCATATATACGGGACAATCTTGTCTTAAAGACAGAGAGTTATCTCTCGACTCAGCCACAGTTGTAACAATCCAGATTTAGTGTTTCTTGATTTCAGGTTATCAAGATTCAAGACTCAACAAGCTTGCGGCAATTATAATATTGGTTGTTTGTTTATCCTTTCGAACACTTGTAATATTTATTTACTTCTCGTCCTGCTTTGATTCCAACAATTATATCCAACAATTTGTTAATTGATTTCTCTTATAATTTTCTACAATTGTTTACTACTATTAATTAATTTTATATGCTTGGAAATATAATAAGCCTGTTTGATTTTGTTTTAAGGAAATAATTGTATTTTTAACCTAAAATATTTTCATATTTAATTTATTCTGAGAAATAATTCCTCTACTAGTTAGCTATATATAAGGCAATTTATTTGTTGATACAATCCGGCTTATGGAAGACATGGATTCAAACAACAAAAACGCGGAAACTAAAATAACAAAAAATTGGGGATTACAATTGAGGGATAGAAGCAAGACCCAAAGAGTAATGATTTTATGGGCAAACTTAGGTATATGAAACCTAAATCCTTCCAATTTGAATCAACCCTAAGAACCTATACTATTTGATCTTCAACAAAGAGTAATCCAAATGAATCCACAAATGAACAACTCTATATGAAAATCAATGGAAAGGGTTTCAATAACCAACAATGAAATCTACCATAATTAACTATCACTAACACTAATCACTAAATTAATACTACACTAAACTACCATACTAATTATCACTCTTTAAGAGTATTCATCTCAACATCATCAAAAACTAAGTAATGAAAAGACCAAGTATGGTATTTATACTAAACAAGCTAAAGAATACTAGACTAGTTATTACAATAATCCCTTAATGAAGTAAGTGTCTTGTTTGGTAGTCTTCTTTATGTATGATGGCTTGAATTTAGAAAATAGCCTCTTTGCATGGCTTGCTACCATCGTTCCCCTCCATCTCATCTTCACTCAACACGACCAAGAAATCATCCATACGTCATATGCTCTCCTATGAAGCTCCTAAAAGGTCTCAAAAGTCTATATTTGCATCAACATAGCTTGTAGGGCTTGAAGTTCCTTGGCTCGACCTCGAGTGAAGCAATTTGAATCATGTGTGCTCCTCGGGATCCTATCATCCTCCCCTTCTTGAAAAGGACTCGTCCTCAAATTCGTACCTTGCAAGACATAGAAGAGTATGAGTGCATATCCTCACACACAACAAACAAGGTAATCATTATAAGGCAAATGATAATACCTAAAGTAAGAAAAACATGCAACCAACACATTAAATGACTCACTTTTATGATATAACCAAGCATCATAAGGATCTAGAAAGACTACGTATCCCAATAATGCCCAAGACACTTGGTTATTCAAGACATGCTGACAAAAGGGTAAATTAAGGAACCCAATGCATTTAGGAAAACAAACATGCAAGTTCTCTTTAGTCCTAGCAATCAAGAAGCACATATCTCCCCTTAAGTCAAGAAACAAGTGATCTCCCTCATGGCTAAGTGCAATATCACAAACAATATCAATCCAAATTAAGAGTCTAATCATTACACTAGCCCATCCCAAGAAAGGAATCACTCTCAAGTCAACACCAGGGTCAAATAAAAAGGTATCAACCACACTTTTTTGCTCACATTCTTCACGCAAGCCCAATATAAACTCAAGTAATAACACTAGAAAAGAATCACATGAATGATTATAAGTGCTACTACTATACTCATCACACAAAGAAGTTACCTTCAGAGCTTTAGAAAGCCCAAGAATAAGCATGAGCCACAAATACATACCGTCTTTGAAGGAAGTACAAAATGTGACATCATACCAAGTTGTTTCTCCATGAGGTTCCCTCTAATGGTTCTCCTCTTCATGACTCCTTCTTTGATGGAACTTCACAAACAAGTTAATCAAATAATCAAGTTCCTCAAGAGAGAGAGTTTTACATTTAAGCTCATCGATCCTATACCAAGCTTTGAGTAGCTTCTCCTCACCCTTTGGGTTAGAATATCTAGCATAGTCCCTTCAAAGTGTATGCTCTTTTTCTTTCATGTCACTCCCATTCTTTAAAGAGTAATTTTTAGTTACGAAAGCCTTTTTCAAATGTGACGTAGGTCCATCAAGTGGGTCACAAACCCTCAAGAAAAGCTTTCTGTCATCAGGGAGAGCATCAACAACCTTACATATCCCATGCTTGTCATCATGACTAAGTATCAACTCACAATTCCTCAAGAAGGAAATTCCTTCATTGGAAAGGGAATCATCCTCCTATAGTGGGTCTCTATACATCTTATAGCCTCCAAAGATGGCTACATTTTTAACATTACAACACATACCACCATGCACTTCACTTTCAATAGTCATGTCATTATCAATTAAGACATAATCTTTAGAGAGAGAACAATCAATAAACTATGAGGTTTCTAAACATGTAAGTTCACTCTCATAAAGACAATTGTCATTGTTCAAATCAATTTCCTTTTTATGACTATCTATATGATCAACCACGCCAACATTATCACTAAGTTGAGGTTCATTAAGCACATCACCAATTTCTTCAATTAGTGGACTATCATAGAAAACAAATTGATCAACACAAGTACCCACACTAGTTGGACGCGAATCGATCTTGCTAGAAGAAATAATTCAGTCATTGTTAGGATCAACAAGTGTGTGAGCTATCATATCACATGACGATGCACTAACATACAAATCACAAGTATCAACACTAGGTGGACACAAATTGATCTCACAAGAAGAATCAATTCGGTCATCAATAGGATCAACTAGTGTGGAATCACCAATTTCAACAACATTGTCAACAATCTTTAAAGAACTAAGCTCATCACATGGTAAAGATTAATTAAGTTCAACTAAGGACAAGCTATCATTCACTCTCAAGTTAACAGCATGAACATTCACATTAATTGGAGAGTCAAGATTAGCTATTTTACCTTGAAGTTCACAAAAACTATATTCTTTACCGTTGTTTTCAATGGTGGAGTACATTTACTCCTTTGGGAAGCCTTCAACTACCTCATGAACTTTCAAAATTTAAGGTTGATCTTTTGGTTTACTTCCAAGAATACCTGCACCACTATCAAGACAACTAAAAAATAAAGAAAAGTTACATGAGTTAGAATTGGGTTGTGACAACCCTCTCACGTCACTCCACACAACCTCTCTTTTTCTCTCTCTAGAGTTGTCACTTTTCTCACCCTTAATCCTCTCAATATTTTCTCTCTCAATTTCATTAGAGTTGGGCAACTGTTAAGAATCTCTTGTAAAGGATTTGGTGAACCCTTCACTTCTTCTTTCCCTTTGGCTTCGCTTGGAGTAGCCTTCTCTTCTTGTAGGGGTTCTTTACCTTTCGAAATGTTCTTGTTTCTCTTCTTCTTTCAATATGGATTGAAAAAGCGACACCTCCAAAATTCCATCAAGGCACTCTAAGTCTCAATTGGGTGCCCCTTTACCTTCTCATACTCCCAATGTTTAATAAGGGCTCCTCTTAGGGTGCTAGAAACTAGCTCCATTTTCTTCTCTTCTAAATAGTTGTAGCATTTAAAAATCTCATCAAACTTGTGTTCCCACTCGAAATAATCTTCTTCACTATATTTTGTACACAAAGTTGGCCACTCTATGTTGGAATGTTGCTTACTTGCATTCACCTCGGGATTAGGATGCATGGGTGGAAATAGAAGTTCCCCTCTAGCATCCACTATGCACTTGTACCATTCTTGCTCATATGGAACCCTATGTTATTGGAATCGAGGATATCCCAAACATATGTGACAAGTATCTATGGGAAACACATCACATCAAGCCTTCTCTTGGTACTCACCATGTGTAATGAATATCTTTGTGCTCCTATCAACTAAAGAAAATAGCAATTGAAAACAAAACGTTCGTGTTAATGTTGGGTTTGGTGTTGTGACATTTGACCCAACATATCCTCCGAAGTACTATTGTTGAATGCATAAAATGTTGGGGCAAAGTCACAATATTCAGACCAACATTTTTATATAACAGTTTTGCCTTACTTCACGGTAAGCAGTAATATTTTTACTAAGAGGTAAAAATGACTTAGGCGTGTGAATTAGGAGCTATGTAAAACGTGGGAGAAAGATTCAAAGATTGGGGAAGAAGTAGAGTGAAGAACAAGTCAAAGTCGAGTGAAGAACAAGTCAAACTTGTTGAGATTTCGACTCTATGATCTTCTCTAACAAACACACCAGCTGCCCACCTTTTTCTCAACCTCTTCAACTGATCGATGAGCTTTTCAAGGAAGACTTTCTACTATAAATAGAGAGGCCACAACAGTGAATCGATCATCTAGAATTAGATTGCAAAAATACCAAGAGAGCTATCGGGATTTCAACTCAGAAATCTGGATCACAAGTGTTGCCTGAGTGTGTCGATAACAGTCTGTCCAACATTACAATTGTTGTTTAGATTATAGATTAGATTTGTATGGAGAGATTGTAATGAGAGGTTGTCCATGTCTACATAGTTAGATTTTTCAGCCAGAAGTCATCTGCGACTTCAACTTTTAATTCCTTTTTATTTTATCTTGTAAAATTGTAAAGAAAGGAATTTGTATATGAAATATATACAATACTTCCAGTCATTGACCATCATAAGTTATATCAACATATAACTTATGAAAATTTAAACCTTTATGTTCTTTATTCTTTCCGCTGCAATGTACTCTTAAATGGTTTTCTGTTTTATAAAGTATTGTTACTTGTGTTAGACGACATTGTCGCTGACATTCAGAAATAGAATTTGCATTCGATTTATCTCTTGCTTTTACTTTTCATAGCCTTTGACACCCTTCAAGTGGTATCAGAGCCAACACTTGACAAAAGAAGTGTTTGGTCATGTTGTCATAAGCTATGGATCCGGCAAATCCGACTATTGGTAGACTTCCTATTTTAGATGGTTCAAACTATGCCTATTAGAAGATTCGCCTACGTTCTCATATCAAATCAATTGATGTGAGGGCATGGAGATCTATAAAAAAATGGGTATGTTGTTCCAATGTTACCACCGGATGAGGAGGGTGACATTCTTGTTAAACCTGAAAATCTGAATGGACTACGGAAGAAACCAATAATGCTAACTTTAATGAAAATGCCTTAAATGCAATTTTTGGATGGGTTGATCTCTACATGTTCAAACTCATTCAGAACTACCCCACGGCTAAGGATGCATGAGATACTTTACATATTCATTGTAAAGGTAGCTCAAGTGTTCATCGAACAAAGCCACGCATGCTCATGAGTAAGTATGCATGTTTAAGGATGGAAGAAGCAGATGATATTAAATCTTATTTTGAAAAGTTGATTGACATCTCAAATGAATGTCAAGTGCTTGGTGAACCATTAACCAACACTCAACTTGTTGAAAAGGCTCTCTGTTTTCTTCCTGAAAAGTTTAATTTAAAGATTTGTGCCATTAAAGAAGCTCACAATCTTGCCACAATGGATATTCATACCTTAATGAGCATTCTCAAAACCTATGAGATGAACATTGAGAATCAAAGGGAACTGTATAAAATAAAGAATGTGGTACTTCAAGTTCACTCATTGGAGAACCAAATCGAAGAAGGGGATGAAAATCTTGAAGAAATTTGTGAAGGCGCAAATGTTACCTTACTCACTCGAAAATACAATTCGATGGTGAAAAAGTTCAACAATGATAGAAATCAATCTAAATCTAAAGAGCACCAAAACCAAGTCTTCAATCAAAAGCCCACTAGATTCCTTCCAAATGTACAAAAAGGAAATCAACTCAGATAGTACCAAATTTGATCTCAAAGAACTCGAGTTCGTTTAATGTCATGCATGCTCGGGTTGGGGTCATTATGCCAACGAATGTGCAAACACTCTTAGAAAATTTGGTAAGAACCTATGGGTTTCTCTTAGTGATGATGAAGAAGAAGGGGAAGGAGATCGTGAAATTGAAACACAAGCAATGCTGGCCACTGTTTACAAAAAGTTTCTGTCAGATAATGAAGATGTCGTCTATAATGTTGTCTTAGATGTCACGACATTTGCTCCAACATCAACAATGACATCAACATCCTCAACGACATCTAAGACAACATTATAGACGGCAAGATGATATGATTGGAGCAAATGTCGTTGTTAATGTTGGAGCAAATGTCTTTAAAGATGTTAACATTTATGACGTTGTTGATCTAAGACAACATTAACTATTCTGATGTTAATTACTTTAATGGTTCTATTTCTGTTAGTGAGACTGATTGTATGGATCAAGTTGAGTGCAAAGATGATATGATTAATGAATTACAAAGTATATGTAAAGCCTTAATCATAGAATTCAAGCAACTTGACACAAAGGTAAAATCTTTAACTCGTGAGAATGTAGATTTAAAAGGCACAATAACCCGACTAGAGGTTGAACTTACTAAAAAGGATACTGAATTTTGTAAGGTTCGTACAAAACTGGATTTAGCCGAAGCAACATTCCATAAGCTCAACACAGGGACTTTGAAACTGAATGAGATACTCAACTTTAGTAATCCTTCACATGCAGGTATTGGGTACGAAAACTCTCTTAAAACCATATGCTCTAATCTCTTTGATAAAAATGAGAAAATACGCTTTGTAAAAGAAATAAATAATAGGTCCTCATATATGTCAATTATGAAGTTTGTATGTCATCACTGTTACTCCCCTGGACACCTAAAATCGTACTGTTTCAAACTTCAAAATTCTGTGAGCAAAATATTGCCTAAACTATTGTCCAATCGGAGCAACATTTCTGAGCCGAAAGGTAAAAAAATGTCTCAAGAGAGTTTGGGTTCCTAAAATGGATTTATCTTGTAATGACTGTATAACTGTATTAAGAACTAACATTTCAGGTTCTTGGTACCTTGATAGTGGATGTTCCTGCCACATGACATGTACAAAAGGATTTCTAAAGAACTATGAGTCATTCAATGGAGGAAATGTGACTTACGTAGGTGGCAGTAAAAACAAAATAATTGGAAAAGGGATCTTGGATGTTCTTGGATTTCCAGCCTTAAGAAATGTCTTACTCGTTGAGGGCTTAATGGCTAATTTAGTATTAGTCAACTGTGTGATGACAATCTTGAGGTAAAGTTCAATAAGAATGCATGTGAAGTTACGAATGAAGCTAATGAATGTGTCATGATAGGTACTAGAACAGGTGATAATTACTATCTTGTTATAAGGCAAGAAACATGCAATAATGCCAAGATCGGTGACACAACCCTGTAGCATCAAAAGTTGGGGCATGTCAACTACCGCAATTTAGAAAAATTGGTCTCATATGAAGCGGTTAGAGGCTTACCTAATCTTAGCCATAAAGGTAAAACTGTCTGTGAAGATTGTCTGAAAGGTAAGCAAACATGTGTCTCTCATATTATTGTCCAACACGATGGACAACATTCAAGTAAGTCTCACTGTTTTCAATTATTGCATATGGATCTAATGGGTCCAATTGAAGTAGACAGTGTAGGAGGCATGAGGTATTCCTATGTGATAGTAGATGATTTTTCTAGATATTCATGGATATATTTTTTGAAATAAAAATCACAAACTTTTGACATGTTTAAAATTTTGCACTCTAGAATTAGGAACTTGTTCTATTCTCCTATTTTTCGGATTAGATCCGACCATGGAAAAGAATTTGAAAATAACTCATTCACAAATTTTTGTGAGAAAAAGGGAATTTTTCATGAGTTTTCTGCTCACAAAACTCCTTAACAGAATGGGGTAGCAGAAAGGAAGAATAGAACACTGCAAGAAATGGCTAGAGTTATGCTTAGTTCTAAAAAATTGTCAAAATGTTTTTGGGCTGAAGCCTTAAATACTGCTTGTCACATCTCTAATAGAGTCATCTTAAGGCCAGGAACAAATATGACTCCCTATGAGCTTATAAATGGAAAGAAATCTAACTTGCGTTATTTTCATGTCTTTGGGTGTATTTGTTACATTTTAAATGATAGAGATCATTTGGCAAAGTTTGACTCTAAGAGTGACAAAGGAATTTTTGTTGGCTATTCTCAAAATAGTCATGCTTATCGAGTACACAATTTGAGGACCAAAATTATACAAGAGTCTCTAAATGTTATTTTTGATGACTTTTCTGATCTTATAGGAAATACAACTGAAAAGAACACTATAGTTTCAATGGAAAATGTACAGATTGCTGAAGAATCAGATGTTGCCACACCCGAAGCAATATCTGAACCTAAAATAGAGACCACAGAGGCCATGAATGAGGAGTCAAATGCTGAATTGATAGATCAAGTTCGAAGGGACCCCTCATCAAGTATTAGAAAGAATCATCCAACAGGCCAAGTGATAGGGAGAGTTTTTGAAGGAATTAGAATAAGAGGGAAAGAACCACTCAACTACAGAGAAATGGTAAGGTATATGTGTATGTCTACCATATACCAAAGGTTAGTCTTTCTTGTTTTATATCTACTTTAGAACCAAAAAATGTTTTAGAAGCACTAAAATATGATTTTGGATTCAAGCAATACAAGAAGAGCTTGAACAAGTCTCTCGAAATGAAGTCTGGGACTTAGTTCCACGTCCATATAATACAAATGTAATTGGAGCTAAGTGAATTTTTAAAAATAAATCAGACGAATCGGGAATAGTTGTTAGAAACAAAGCTCGTCTAGTTGCACAAGGCTATACTCAGGTTGAAGTAATCGATTATGACGAAACCTTCGCACCTGTGGTTAGAATTGAGTCAATTAGACTTTTACTTGCTATTGCCTGTTTTCTAAAAATTACTTTACACCAAATGGATATAAAAGGTGCATTCTTAAATGTCGAACAACCAAAAGGATTTGAAGATCCTTACCATCCACACTATGTGTACAAGCTCAAGAAGGCTCTGTATGGGTTGAAACAAGCCCATCGTGCATGGTATGGTCATCTAACTAACTTCCTTCTTGAATTTGGTTTTAACCGTGGTGAAGCTGATCGTACTTTATTAATTAAACATCACGGTGTAGATATTATTATTGCTCAAATCTACGTAGATGACATAGTCTTTGGTTCGACCTCATAGTCTTATCTGGAGTCATTTGTTGAATCTATGTCATCAACATTTGAAATGAGCATGATTGGGGAACTAACTTTTTTCTTAGGTTTTCAGATTTAGCAAAGTGAAGATGGAATTTTCATCTCACAAAGTAAATATGCTAAGTATTTAGTTAAGAGATTTGGTTTGGAGAATGCTAAAAAGATGAAAACGCCAATGGATTCATCGCAGAAGGTATGTAAGGATAATGTTGGTGAAAATGTCGACCCAACATTATATCAATCTATGATAGGTAGCCTCATTTACCTTACTGCTAGTCGCCTAGATATTATGTTTAGTATTTGTGTTTGTGCCCATTTTCAAGCCTGTCCCAAAATATCCCACTTAAATGTCGTGAAACATATTATTCGATATGTCGCTGGCACATGTGCGTTGGGAATTTGGTACTTCAAAGACACTAATCCTAACTTAATAGGATTTAATGACTCAGATTGGGCTGGAGATGTAGATGATAGAAAGAGTACAAGTGGAGGATATTTTTATCTTGACAATAATCTTGTTTCATGGTATAGTCGTAAACAAAATTGTGTCTCACTTTCAACTGCTGAATCTGAATATGTAGCAGCGGGAAGTTGTTGCTCTCAATTAATATGGCTAAGACACATGTTAGACGACTATGGATTTTCTAGCAACATTTTGATTTTGTAATGTGATAATTTGAGTGCTATAAATATTTCCAAAAATCCAGTTCAGCACTCACGTACAAAATATATAGATATTAGACATCACTTTTTAAGAGATATAGTTGAAAAACAACTAGTTCAAATTGAACATGTTGACACTCTTCATCAACTAGCTAATATTTTTACAAAAGCTTTGGACCATGAGAGATTTTCTAGTTTGAAGAAATCTCCTGGTCTTTGTAATCTCTAAAAAGAAGGCATTTTTGGTGAATGTCGGCTGAAATGTTATCTAACATTTTGGGTGACATTTACCTATGTAATATCACTGACTGATTATTGTTGATGTATGGTGCATAACTTTTGGTCACTCAAGCATGATCCTTCAATAAAAATGTGTCTTTAATGTGATACCGTTCTCTGCGATGATAAATATCATAAAATGGAGTATCAAAATAGGCAAAGCCTATACAAATATTTGGCAACTGTGCAAAATGGGCAAATCCCTTGAAAAGATACCGTTCCTATTCTATAAGAGTATCAAATGCTTAAAAAAAAGAATTTTGAGAATACTAAATAAGTATTCTTATTTTTAACACAAACAAAAATCTTTTGTATGTGTTTTATGATTATATCAAGGACACGATAGAAAAATCTTACATTGGTCCAGTGGTTAAACTCATAAAATACTTATAAAATGTATCTTGATTTGTTGCCAAAATGAAAAATTCTTATGGGATCAAAATACTTGTGTCGCCCAAAATGTTGTCAACATTGCTGTTGACATTTTCAAATTGTAATATTTGTTGGGATGTTGTTCTTAATTGATTTCAGAAAAATCAGATTTTTTCTCCCTATTTTTATGTCTTGTTTTGATAGGAATTTCAAAATTTAAAATAATAAGATTAAATTGAATTCCTACCGTAATGTTTATCTTTTTATCCCAAAATCTTAGGTGTAAGTTATTGAGTAAAATTTAAATACCTAAAACTAAGGGATTCTTTTTGCTTTGAAAGATTTGTCATGTATATAAATTCCTTTCATTTGCATTTTTTTTATCATATCCGATTTTTCCTTTAAAAAAAAGGAAAATCACATCACACCTCGGGTATAACCCTACCTACCCGATGGAATCATCACCATTCCAAACTCTTTCCTCAATCACAAACCCTAATTCCTCAAAACTCTCTCCTCAATTCTCACCAATGGAAACTTCTCCAGTGTCAGAACCCATGTTAGCCAACATTTCATCTAACACTCCCATGAGCACTAGCACTCCATTGAATACACCTCAACAACCAGGCCAGTCTTCTGCCTCAAATCTCCCTGAGGATCTTTCTAGAGCAATAGTGTTTAAAGGGTTTGATGAACCTTTAGATATCACCTATCCTAGAGATAATAACAACCCAATAGATGTCGATGAGACTGCAAATTTTACATATTTGGGTAAGAGGCCTAGATCATCTGCATTTCCTACTCACCGATCGGGTAGAGTTTTCGAGAAAACAATCCAAGAATATTCGAGAAGCAAAAGGACTAAATATGAAACATCTAAACCCGCCTACTCTAGCAGTGATAGTGAAAGTATGGACTCTAGTTTCTCGACTGATGAAGAACATTCAACTTCTGAACAACCCAGTGTGCCTCTAGAAAGGGAAATCCCATATGAAACCCCCTTGAAACATTTTTTTCCAAAGGGAGTTCCCAGGACTACAAGGACAAGTGCTGCTTCAAATATTGCCACATCTCAGGCAACATTCTAGCCAACATCCGAAGAGACACACATCACAGCATCCTCCAACAGTACCGAATTCATTAGTTTAGACATGTCTGATTCAGACATTGAGGTATCAGCTTTCTCCGATAAATTCTTTTCTAAAACTAAACATGATAAATAGGATTATTATAAGAATAGAGTATTTAGGTCTGAAAGAGAGCTAGATATTGCTTCGTGTGCTGAACATGGTCTGGTAGAATTTTTAATGGACATACAGCTTCTTGGCTCAGTTACTGGAAAAGAATCATATGTTAATGAGATAATAATGTTATTTTATGTCAACTTAAACTTTGCTATAGAGGATGCCTTCTCGAAGAAATTTGAAAAGGTATATCTCTATAACAAGATTTATAAATTTACACCCTCAATTATAAATCATTGTATGGGTCTTGATACTGAAGAGAGGGTGAGAGAAGCAGAAAGAGTAACAGAAAATAGGAGGAATACAATGATTGAATACCTCACTGGAGGTATACTGAAAAAATGGACTCCTAGATGCCCAGCCTCAAAATTAACTGCCCTATTCTCCACTCTCCACAAAATTGCTATTCACAATTAGCTCATTTTTCTGAATGTGTCAGTTGTGACATCTGAACAAGCCTCCCTACTTTTTAAAATTGGAAAATGATTCAAAGTTGATTTAGGGAAAATGATCTTTTATCAAATTGCCAACTTGGCTGAAAAAGAATCAACTTTAATCCTTCATTTTCCCTCTCTAATCTACAAAGTATTAATTACTCAAGGCTTTGAGCCTAAGAGAGAAGACACTTTGGGAAAAGCTCCTGAACTTTACACCGTAAATAAAGCAATTTTGAAGAGCAAGGAAAGAGTCATTGACTTACCCTGGAAGAAGGAAGTTGAAAGTGAAAATGTTTCCAGAAATGCCACCAACATTCTGGGCAACACTGGTCCAAGACAGTCTACACTATCTACAAATTGGCTTGTGGAACAAATTGCAAAAATCAACCAACAAATTTCTAACGTTGACGTAGCCAGAGATGCCTTGGTTCAAGCCAGAGACTATTTCATGCTTTTGCTTTCTTCACAAAAAGGGGAAGTGATGTGCAGGGGGATCAGGAGGAAGAAACTGAAAGTGCCCATGATAGTGAAGTTGTTGTTCATGTTGAAGTTGTTGATGCTGCTGTGCAAAGGGAAGAAGCTGTGGGGAAGAAGGTGTTGTTGAAGAGGTTGAGGCTGAAAGCTGAAGGTGAAACCGTTATGTAGAAGTAGAAAGTTGTTGGAAGCTGCTACTGATGTATGATGAGCAAGGAGGAAGATGAAGGATGTTGCTAACCTTAGCTATAATTGTTTGTTAAATATTTTGATGGATTGATGTGGATAATTATTGACAATGGCTTAGTTCTATTTCGATTTTACATAGAATGGATGATGTGTGTATATATGTGCTTATAATTTTTTTCTTCTTCTAATTCTATAAAAGTGGTAAACATTTGTTTGCTTGCATACCATAACAGGTTAATGGGAGCAGTTCTGTAATCACAAGTGTTGGACAACATCCGTGACAAAGCACTGAGTCGTCTATACATTTTATAATGTGTTTTGTGAAGAAAGGCAAAAAAGAGGAGATTGTTAATGTTGGGTTTGGTGTTGTGACATTTGACCCAACATATACTCTGAAGTATTGTTGTTGAATGCATAAAATGTTGGGACAAATGTCACAACATTCAGATAAATATTTTTATATAACAGTTTTGCCTTACTTCACGGTAAGCAGTAATATTTTTACTAAGAGGTAAAAATGACTTAGGCGTGTGAATTAGGAGTTGTGTAAAACGTGGGAGAAAGAGTCAAAGCTTGGGGAAGAAATCGAGTGAAGATCAAGTCAAAGTTGTTGAGATTTCGACTCCATGATCTTCTCCAACAAACACACCAGCTGCCCATCTTTCCCTCAACCTCCTCAACTGATCGATGAGCTTTTCAAGGAAGACTCTCTACTATAAATAGAGAGGTCACAACAGTGAATCGATCATCAAGAATTAGATTGCAAAAATACCAAGAGATCTCTCGGGATTTCAACTCAGAAATCTGGATCACAAGTGTTGCCTGATTGTGTCGACAACATTCTGTCCAATATTACAATTGATGTTAGATTCTAGATTAGTTTTGTATGGAGCGATTGTAATGAGAGGTTGTCTATGTCTACATAGTTAGTTTTTTCAGGCAGAAGTCATCTGCGACTTCAACTTTTAATTCCTTTTCGTTTTATCTTGTAAAATTGTAAAGAAAGTGGTGTTGGATGAGCTCGGGAAGCTAACATATCTGTGCGTTGAAGGAGAGTTGTAGCATACATATGCTGGCTAAGAAACATGCCATCTTTGTGACGATGAACCTCTATGGCAAGAAAATAATGAAGAGGTCCCAAGTCATTCATGGCAAAATGACATTGTAGCATGTGTGTAAGCTCAGACAAAATGACAATATGGCTTCCTGTTAGGATAATATCGTATAGTAGGAGCAGTACGACACCTTTTGAAGAGTGGAGAACAAATAGCGATGAATCAGCCTTGCTACTGGAAAAAACAAAATGAAAAAGATATGAGCTAAACTTATGGAACCATGCTTTTTTTAACTTGTTTGAGGCCGTAGAGAGCCTTTTTTTAGCAGGCAAACATGATTTGGGAAGAGAGGATCCCGAAATCCAGGTGGTTTTTCCATGAAAATCGTCTCCTTAAGAAAGCATTTTTGACTTCTAGTTGCTTGATTTCCCAATTAAAAGGTGAGGGCAATAGATAAAATGGTCCGAATGGTAGCAGCCTTCACAACCGGACTAAATGTATCCTCAAAATCAACACCCTCAATTTGATTATAGCCTTTAGAAACCAAACGAGCTTTCAATCGTTCTACAGAGCCATATGCATGAAACTTCGTTTTAAACACCAATCGGGAACCAACGACATTCATTGTAGGCTGCCGAGGAACCAATGTCCAGGTATCATTCGATCTCAGAGCTTGTAGTTCATCGTGCATTGCAGATAGCCAATGTGGCTTGGACAAGGCAGTTTTAATGGTTTTAGGTTCAACTATGTCAGGTTGAGTACAAGTAGCAAGAGACATGGACTGAAAATTAGGGTTCGGCATGGAACAAGTCTTTTCTCGTGTGAGCATGTGGTGTGTATTTTCAGAGGGTGAAGAAGGTGGTGGGAGAGCGGGTAGAGGTGGTAGGTCAATATATAGATCGATACCTGATGTGTTGGATATGTTATGGCTTGGTGAACTAGTTTCTGAGGATGATAGCTCAACGCCGGGGCTGCTAGTGTCCGTTTGTTGTGTACTTTGCATGGCAGCGGACTCGGGTGGATCAAGAACATCATCAAGAGCTGTTGTAGCAGCCTGTTCTGTAGCAGAAGAGATGATAGTCTCATCAGGTTCTATAGCAGCGGGCTGCTCAAAGTGAGCTGATGTCTCAAAGAGACCAATATTTTCACCAAGTGTTGCTGCTAACGTCTCAATGGCTGGTGCATTACCATCTAGTGTTGCTGCTATGTTACCATCTGTAGGAACTATTGTATCATCTTCTTGTGGTTGTGATTGAAAGAATTCTTGAAATGTAGTAAGTTGAGTATTTGATTCTGTAAAATTATATTAATCTCCCTTGATTGGAGTCTTCTCATTAATACAATATATATATATATATATATATATAGTGTATACAATATGAATTCCAATTGAATGAGGATCTCTACTTTACATAATTACACTCAAATATTAATTACAGAATATACGGAGAATATATATAAATATATTCGCTACCACACCCCCTCAGTCGGAGCGGAGGAGGTCGGACGCTGAGACTGGATCTGAAGTCAAGGAACATCTGCCGAGGAAGCCCCTTAGTGAAGATATTTGCGTACTAATAGGAAGAAGGAACATGCAACACCCTAACATGACCCATGGCAACCTTCTCACAAAAAAAGTGGATATCCATCTCAATATGCTTGGTTCGTTAATGCTGAACCGAGTTATAGACAAGTAGACCGCAAATGTATTGTTACATTAAACCATAGACGCCTTACGTAAGGGACAATGAAGCTTCAGAAGGAGGTTTCGGAGCCAACAGATCTCAGCTACAACGTTCGCAATGCCTCTATATTCTGCTTCTACACTCGAGCAGGGGAGTGTGGCTTGCCGCTTGGCAGAACACGAGATGAGGTTATCTCCCAAAAATACACAATAGACAGAGGTGGATCGACGTGTGTCCGGACAGCCTACCCAATCGGCGTCTGTATATGATATCAGCCTGGTCGGTGTAGAGGGATGGAGATGTAATCCATAGTCAAGAGCACCCTTAACGTATCGAATGATATGTTTAAGATCTGTAAAGTGAAGCTCCCTGGGGCGTGCATAAACAAACACACCTGCTGAACAGTATAGGCAATATCAAGCCTAGTGAATGTAAGATACTGAAGAGCACCAACAAGACTCCTATAAAGTGAGGGATCGAGCACCGGATCCCCATCATCGGCACTGAGTTTCGACTTTGATACGAATGGAGTACGCATGATCTTGCAATTTGCTACTTTAGCCCTGTAAACAATTTCTTCGACATACTTACGCTGACACAGGAATTAGCATCGGCATATCTGGTCACAACAATCCCCAAAAAATAACTCAACTTCCCCAAGTCTGTCATAGCAAATTCGGATTTGAGCAGGGTAATGATCTCATTTTTTAGCACATCAAAAGAGGCAGTCAGAACAATATCATTCACATATAGCAAAAGGTATGCAGTGTCACTACCTCAATGAAAAATAAAAAGTGAATTGTCACTTTTGCTGCTCACGAACCCAATATGCATTATGTAAGTGGCAAATCGCTCATACCAAGCCCTGGGGGCCTGTTTCAAACCATATAGTGACTTACGGAGATGAAAGACATACTGAGGAGCCTCTGGATGCACAAAGCCAGGCGGTTGGTGCATGTAAAAGGTTTCTTTCAAATCCCCATGTAGGAACACATTTTCACATCAAGTTGATGAATCAGTCAGTTCTTGCCCATACCTATGCTCAGAACAATGCGAATGGTTTCCGGTTTAACCACTGGAATGAATGTCTCACCACAATCAATACCCTCATGTTGCCCTGTGCCATTTTCCACAAGTCTGTCCTTATGACGTTCAAACTCACCACTATCTCTAAACTTGTGAGGAAAGAGCCACATACAATGAATCATATTCACCCCTCTAGTCTCGGTACAAGATCCCAAGTGCGTTGCGTAGTAAGCACATCAAATTCCTCACGCATGGCCGCATTCTAATTCGGGTCAAGTTTTGCTAGTTTCGGGTTTTTGGGTACACGTGATATAACTTGAATGGATAGGTTAAAGTGGACTTTTGGTTTGAAAATCTCCTGTTGAGCATGGGTTTCCATTCTATGTGTGGGGATAGGGGCAGTAGTATGGGGTAGGGACATTGAATCTAGGCAGTAGGGGCGTAGGGGCTGGTGACGGTGAATGTGGGATGTGGGGTGTCGAGTCGGTGATGGGAATGTTGGGTGGGGTTAAGTTTGTCAGAAGGGGGTAGTGAGATGGGGTTACGATAACATGAGGCTAGGTTTGAGGCATCGAGTGGATTTGGGAACAGTGGGGTGGCCGACGGGGAGTGAGGCAATGGCGGGTAGGCTGTCGGAGGCAGTGGGCGTGGAGATGGATCGAGAATTCCACGTATTATGTTTTGTAGGAGAGAGGAAGTATCCAAATTGTCAAGAAATCCATAGTCGGGGATGTGAAACTGACGGATGCGAAATTCAAGAAACGTGGAGTAAACTTGAGACTTAAATTTGAGCGGATAGACCCAAAGAAAATGAGAGAAATTATCTAACAAGACCAAATAATATTTATGACCAAGTTTGATAGCGATAGGAAATGTCCATAAATCCGCATGAATAATGTCAAAGGGAGAAAAAGTAGCACTTAAAGATGATATAAATGAAAGTCTAACATGTTTACCTAAAGGACAAGAATAGCAAATTAGGGTAAGATTCCCCTTATTACATGTAATTAAATTGTGACTTCTAAGAAAGTTAAAAACGGGAGCTCCCGGGTGTCCAAATCTGTTGTACCATGTGGATGGAAAGATCGCAGCAAGGGATGTACGTGGGTTGATACTGGCAGCGAAAGTGGATGAGAAAGGATAGAGGTCCCCCACACTATTGCAGCTTGTAAGAGATGTCACCGTACTAGGTCCTTCACAGAAAAACCAAAGGGGTCAAACTCAAGAGATACAAAATTATCAATAGCAAATTTTCTAACATAAATTAAAATTTTAATGATATTATAAGCATATAGTACGTTGCGAAGGGAAAAGAGAGGGTGAGGTTTTGGTGTGTGGGTGGTTCCATACCCTTGAATTGAAATGCGATTGCCATTTTTTACCAAAGCAAATTGAGGATTTCGTAAATTAATAGTTGTGGAAGATTACCAGAGTTTTGAGTGAGGTGGGATGTGGCACATGTGTCCATGTACTAAACATCGTCAGGCTGCTGTAAATTCATAGTGTTTTAAGCCTGGGCCAATTTTATTGGCGTAAGAAATCCGAATTGGGCAGCGGGCTATTGGGCTTCCGTGATGTGAGCCTGATGAGATGGACTTGTCGGGCGTGGGGCAGGAGGCGGGCCCAACATGCTGGGTTGCTGCCAATGGGCTGAGGTAGTCGGGTAAGGATAGGGGGTGAGGCCCAACGGCCTGAAAACTGTCAAAGAAGTGGGCCGGCCCACTAGATTGGGTGCCGAGCCTACTGTTGTGGCTGGCCGCCCAAGTCAAGCCTTCCCCCTCGACCTTTGCCTTTGCCGTCGCATCCGCCACCACGACCTCTTCCTCTGTCGCCCCCGTGGCTCTCCGCGGCTGTTGGTTGTCGGTATGGCTGGCGGGTGCGGTGGTGGTCTCCGGTGCATCAACCACCAATGCCTTTTGATTGTGTTCATCCTATTTAGCATGTCTAGTTTCTTCCAAAAGCAATTGTGATTGCCTTGTTGAAGCTGGGTATGGGATCGGCTTGTTGTATCATCGTCGCGAGTGTGTAGTATTCACCTTTTGGTAAACCATTTATTAGTTGCAATACCATATTAGTTTCCGAAATCTGAGTGCCCACATTGGATAATTGGTTGGCAACTAATTTTAATTGTTTGCAATAGTCGTACATGTTCGCAAAGTTTTCAAGACGCGTGTTATTGAATTGTTTCTCAAGATACACAGCACGTGTATGTTTGTTGTCTTAAAAAATTTCCTCCAACCTTGTCCATAGCTCACGCGCTGAAGCGACTATTTTCATAATAGTATAAAGAAAAGCATGTTGTATGCACATGCATGAATGTGAAATAGTTCAACCCATGATGAAGATTGTACATCCTCTTGATCAAGAACCAAAGGGATAAAGTTCTTGATATTGGTTACGGCGAATGCCGGATGGAAGGAGGTAGTAGAGGAGGAGGTGGGGGGTTGTGTGTGACGATGAGGGTGGAGGAGGAACTCGTGGGAGATGTGGGAGTAACCATTTGTGGGTTGTTTTCGGTGATCAAGGGGAGAGGCAAAATTAGGTTTTTGTGGGGGGTCGTCGACGCCGGTAAAAAGTGGGGGAAGGGAGGGGCGAGTAAGAGAAAGAAATAAAGAGAGGTGTTTTAGGGTTTGGCTCTTGATACCATGTAGAATTGTATTAATCACCCTTGATTGGAGTCTTCTCATTAATACAATATATATAGTATATACAATATGCATCACAATTGAATGAGGATCTCTACTTTACATAATTACACTCAAATATTAATTACAGAATATACGATGAATATATATATCAATATATTCGCTATCAGATTCTTCAGGAAGAGCAACACTAGAAGATACATAATGAAATTTGAGTTCATCAAAAATAATATGCCATGAGATAAACACCTTTCTTGACGGAGGATGGTAACATCTAAACCCTTTATGAAGAAGACTATAACTGATGAATACACAAGGATACGTTTTTGGTTGGAATTTATTTTTATTTTGGCCTTTGAGATAAGGAAAACAACGACAACCAAAAACTTTCAAAGTATTGTAATCGGGGTTTTTTCCATGTAACATAAAAAATGGGAAGTGCATATCCAAAGTAGTCGTAGGCATCCTGTTAATAAGAAACACAACAGTCATGAATGCTTCAATCCAAAGAAACATTGCCAAGTTTGCATTACATAGCAAGGTTAGACTCGTTTCAACAATGTGTCTATGCTTTCTTTCTGCCACTCCATTTTATTCAGGAGTATGTAGAAAAGAAACTTGTCATTTGATACCATTTTGAGCCAAGTAATTGATGAATTCTAAACTATTGAATTCTCCTCCTCCATCACATTGAAACATTTTACGTTTTCTTGAAAATTGATTTTCTACCAATTGTGAAAGACTAAAAAGGTAGGTAGAAAATCAAATTTTCTCTATAGAGGATAAGTCTTGTGCAATTATCAACAAATATGACATTTGGGCCTTATATTGATATTCTTTTCAATTCATTTTGAAATTTCTTCGGTCTGGGGTACCGCGCAATCTGTTTAGATCTATTTCAGTTGCCAATGAAATGGAATACGGGGAACTCTCAGTCTAAGTGGTTAATCCGACGAGTCAATTCTCAATGCGATGCATCTGTGAAATGGGACGGAGATCTGCCCGAACTTAATCCAGTCCTATTAAAGATGGGGGCGAATCAAGCAATTCTTACAGATAGATGAGATAGGCCATAAATCACTATGCACTTTCATTAATGGCTCAATTTCTCTTTTATTGGACACTTGAAAGGGTAACTAACAACTCTTTCCCAGTTGACAACTAGTACAAATAGAAAAATCTTTACTCCATCTTCTAACATCAATTAATTTATTTCTGTGTAAAAAAATAAGAATTCTTGAATGAGGATGTCCTAATCTTTGATGCCATATTGTGTCTGAGTTCTTCTTTGCTTTCGTAGTTGTCAAAGCCTTATGTAAATTTCCTTCCAAAGTGTATAGGTCATCCCTTATATTCCCTTTTGCCAGAATTGCTCTCGTTCTCTTGTCCTTAACAATAAAACCTTCGTCAGTAAACTTAAGAGAGCAAGGGTTATCTGTAAAAAGTTTACTAACATAAATAAGGTTTTTCTTGAGTTGAGGAACTACATAGACGTCCTTTAAACATAGGTTTTTTCCAATTTTTTTATCTCCTATGTGTGTGATGGAACATTTATCACCATTTCCTACCATAACAAGATCAATTCTCTTAAACGGAGAAGAATTCTCAAGAATACCTGAAGATTTCACCATATGATTAGTAGCACCTGAGTCTATGTAAAGATGATTGACATGTTGCTCGCCAAGTGACATAGCAGCTAAAACTTGTGGAACGTCTTGTTGTTCCTGATAAGAATAGTTCGATCTATAAAATCAAGAGAGCGCGGTGTGGTTGTTCCTTCCACAAATTTGATAAGGATTATTTTTTTATATCTCTTTTGCTTGACTTGCTCCATTTGGTTGTGTGGAAAATTGTCTTTGATCAAAACCTTCTTTATCGCCTCTTCCTCTTTGGTTTCCTCGTCCTCTAAATAAGTCACCACGACCTCTTTCTTGACTTTTTGTGCCATAAAGGCCATGGCTGGGTCAATGATGGTTTGCGCTACTTTCTCGTCTCCATCTTCCCTCATTTCAAACCCTCTAAGGGCATTCACAAATTGAGTAAATGTGGGGTATGGGGGTTTTCCCAATATTATAGTATGAAGGGTTTTGTATTTGCTTCAAAGAACCCTAGCAAAATTGATTACTTTGTCATCTTCGTCTAATGATTTGCAGATAGCCATAAGACTATCACAAATTCTTTTAAACTCCTTTATATATTCGTCAATGGAATTGGACCCCAGTTTTACACTTTGAAGTTGTTGCTTCAACTGGAACTCCTTATTTTTGCTTGCTTGTAGGTAGGTATCCTCAAGACAAGCCCATATCTGTTTTGCAATAGAGCATCATATGATGAGGAACATTGATTCTTCAATCATCGTTCCAGAAATCCAACTCCTAACAAGAACATCATGTTCTTCTCACTCGGTGAACTTTGGGTTTGGATTGGTTTTGCCTTCGTCGTCTTCTACCTTCTCGGATGGAGCGTCCTCCTTAATGACTTTGTCAATTTTCAAGGTTTGCATTAGTTGAAGGATTTGTGTCCTCCAAACAAGGCTTGTTGCAATTTGTCCCATTAAGCTAAAGCCTTCTAATTACCTTGTTTTAATTTCTTCTAAAAAAACAAGGTAATTAGAAGGCTTTAGCTTAATGGGACAAATTTCAACAAGCCTTGTTTGGAGTGAAGAAGGTGAAAGAGCTAGGGTTGTGCTTGAGGAAGAGTCCATCGTTGTTTTGAGAGAGAAAAAGGGCTTCAGGATCATTTAGTTTTTAATTGAGCCTAAGCTCTTGATACCATGAAGAAAATAGCAATTGAAAATAAAACACTCTGTATATTTTTTGGTATTAAAACTCACACTTTACAACCGATACAATGAGGGGAATATATGCACCTAGGATATGTTGGTAACGTGACCTAGCAGATCACAACTCTTACTTTAATATTTGAGTTCTATACACTACATAATTAGTAGATACTAAATCCTAATTGCTAAGGACGTGTAGAGTACTTATTCTAATCAGGTTGTCTTACATCAACCAAGTACCCTATTTGATCATAGTAAGGGTCCCATCTTATCACACAAGGTATCCTCAATCATTCAACCGATTGATGTGTAATGTAATTGCCATGACTACCATCATCAAGCACAAGATAGTAACCCTCACAATCAAATGCACTAACCTTCATTTTAAGAATTCGCCTCTTCGGGTCATTTCCTCTACTTTCATTGCCTACTGAGGCTCCCCTTATACCTTCAACATCATAGCCATATTGAGAACATGACACACTTGTTCTAGGATAAGTAGAACGATTTATTGTGTTTCTCGAAGTAGGAAATGTATACACTCTTCTCCTTCTAGGACGACTCCTTCTTGGTCCAACCCACACACTTATACCATTTTTCTTGAAATAGGAAGTATCACAAGTCAATGTACATGAATATCTACTAGAAGGATCTTCACAAGTATCATGTTCAAAATCACTACCTTCTCGACCATATTCACCACAAAGTACATAACCACAAGGTTCATATTCATCACAACTTCCTAATTCACGCAAGTTTTCTCCAATTGATTCATAACGTAGGTGTGAGGAAGGAATATACCTCAAGTCGCCTTCATACTCATGGTGTGTATTATGAGAACATTTATCACATTAGTCCTCACCAAGGCATCTTCACCTTCTTCATAAGCCCCATGAGAAAAATTTGTCCCATATTCGCTTTCGGGGTAGTAATTCTCACCATCATATTGACCATGATCATGTTGACCATCATCGCCTCCATACTCTTCATTACTAGCATAGCCATATATCCTCCGTTACTAGCGGCATAGCTCTCCATGTCACCACTATAAGATTCCTCGGCTATGGATGATATGATTCATTTTATCTCCTTCCTTATGACGCCTCTTCTTGTACCTACAAAACGAGCAAACAAGTTAGTAGCAAAAGCTCCTCACATCACTCGTATTTGCACTCAAGCCTTACCAATACCTAATGTTTCTTCCAAAGTTGGTATTGAAACCACTTGTCCAATTAAATTATACGGTTAAGCTTTGTGGAAGAATGGATTCTTGTTTAAGGAATGACGAACGACTCAGAACAAATGGACAAGAGTCAAACAATTCACAATGAAATAAAAAGAGAAAACACACAAAAAATGGGCATGAAATGAAAATTCAAACTCAAGAGCTAATTAACATTTAGTAGGATCAATTACTAAAGTTAATTAGCTTAGATGATCAAAGAAAAGTGCAAAAAAATGAATGAAACAAAATTAGATGAGATGTGGTCGCATTTAGAGTATGCTATGGCATTCTGAGCTAAAATGCTATGGCATTTTGGATATGATATGGCATTCTGAGCTGAAATGCTACGACATTCTGAGTCTGCTATGGCATTCTGAGTAGGCTACGACATTCTGGGCTGATATGTTGTCGCATTTGGAGTATGCTACGCAGCAAACTGGTCACAAACTCTATGACTTTTCCAACTTTATGGTTTGGAAATGCGATGAGAATGCTATGAGTATGGTACCGCATTTTGGTCGGGTTCTTCAGTTTTTTACGCGAAATCTCTCTTGGGATTCGTGCACTTGACCTTTTATTTATTGTTCCTTGTATTTGGACCTACTTTCAGATATTTGCTATTTTGGGCCACACAAACACTTTTTCAACTTTTATCTTGAGATTCTGGATCAAACATCACTTTTTTACCTTCTTCTTCACAAGAACTTGATGAACTTTGTAGAACAAATCAAATTTCCAACTAGTATCAAATCAACTCCAAATTTGCTCAAATTTCAGATCTAGCTTCCTCTCAACAAGGAGAACAAAGCTCAATAGTTTTCGAAATCAATTGAACACTAACTCACTAAACCCACTTGCTTGTTCTTCAATTTCTACAAAATCTTCAAGTTCAACAATGGTGAATTCTTCAACTCAACTCCAAAGAATTTGAAATTCCAGATCTAGACTCTAAAAACACTAAGGAGTTTGAATCTAGTGTTGAAATCAACAAACAAATAAAGATTGATACAATTTTTTTTAAAATTTTCAGATTTTCAATTTTTTTAAAATTTTCAGATTTTCAATTTTTTTTAGATTTTCAAATTAAGAAGAACTAAGGATTAAGAATTGTTGGAACAATTCTTTAGCCAAAGCTCTGATACCAAATGATACGATCCGGCTTGTGGAAGACACATATTCAAAAAATAAAAATGCGAAAACTAAAATAACAAGAAATTGGGGATGAGAATTGAGGGATAAAAGCAAGACCCAAAAAGTAATGATTCTATGGGAAAACTTAGGTATATGAAATCTAAACCCTCCCAATTGGAATCAACCCTAAGAACATATACTATTTGATCTTCAACAAAGAGTAATCCAAATGAATCCACACAAATGAACAACTCTATATGAAAATCAATGGAAAGAGTTTCAATAGCCAATAATGGAATCCATCATAATTAACTATCACTAACACTAATCACTAAATTAGCACTACACTAAACTATTGTACTAACTATCACTCTTTAAGAGTATTCATCTCAACATCATCAAAAACTAAGTAATGAAATGACCAATATGGTATTTATACTAAACAAGTTAAAGAATACTAGACTAGTTATTACAATAATACTCTTAATGAATTTGTTTGGTAGTCTTCTTTATGGATGATGGTTTGAATTTAGAAAATAACCTCTTTGCATGGCTAACCACCATCGTTCCCTTCCATCTCATCTTCACTCCACACGACCAAGCAATCATCCATACGTCATACGCTCTCCTCTGAAGCTCCTCAAAGGTCTCAAAAACCTCTCCTTGTATCAACATGGCTTGTAGGGCTTGAAGTTCCTTGGCTCGACCTCGAGTGAAGCAATTTGAATCATGTGTGCTCCTCGGGATCATATCATTTGTAAAGATAGCTAAGGAAATATTAATGCTTAAAAACTTTCTTGCACTCAGATTGTTATACCAAATCATACTAATTTGTCATAGTTAAATCATCATTCGAGATGATAAATATACATATTTGAAAATATGTATGTTGGTGCAAATATCGGACACTTTATGTTGTACAGAGCTATCCTTGTCCAGAAGTAACAAGAAGTGAAGGAATTGGCGTGTTCCATGTTGCTCTAATATATTCGTGGTTTTTTTTTCCTCGCTTTCCTTTTTTTTTTTTGCGCGGATTTTCAAAGACACTGGTCTTTAATTTTTGTCCCTCAAATTTAGAATCTTTAGCTTTTACTTTTCGCTTAAAGATACCCCGAGGTTCCGGGTTTAAACCTCGCTCAATTAAAAATTTAAAAAAAATCACAAGGTAGAATTTGGATTCGAAAGACAGGCAAACTCTGCCTTCAGGCCCTTATTATTTTTTTAAAAAAAGTTTGGCTGAGCAGTATTCGAATCCAAAATCCAAAGATTTTTAGACGAAGAGAAAAAATTAAAAAATTTCAATTTATGGGTAAAAATTAAAGACAACCCAATATAAGGGAACTTCTGCATATTGCCCTTCCTTTTTAACATTTTGGACTCTATTTGCCTCGTGTCGCGTACATTTGGAGGCCGAGTCCAGCGGCCCATGCCAACAGTATAAATTCTTGGGTCATTTGCACTTTTGTGCCTATTTTACGTTGGTCTTTAATTTTTGACCTTCATAATAAATAATTTTTTCACAAAACATAAGTTTATATTTTTACATTATAATATCTTATAAGTTATGTCCACGTCCTTAAAAACTTATGGACATAAGTTCGGTTTTAAAAATCAAAATTAAAGACCAGCACATTTGTAGGAAAACCGTGAAATTTCTTCAATTTTCTTAGGTCAATTAACATGAAAAAGATATAGCTCACTTAATGATCGTAGTTTTCCTGACTCCATATTAGGAAGGAGTAAAGCATTGTTATTGTCAAATTTGGTAATATAATACACCTATGGAGACGATCAAAAGTGAGTTTTGTAGGTGGACATATTGAACCGAAATAAGATCTTGTATAGACACTTATGCACTAATCCGTAATAATTATGTCCTCTTTTATTTTATGTTAGCTATATTTAACTAGTCGTGAAGTTTATTAAGAAAAAAAAGTTGTGAAACTTGTGGTCTTAAACAATCCATGATTTTTTTTTGTGGCTAAAAAAGTTGAGAAAGTTATACATTTGACCGCTCGACTAAAATAGTTTCAGCCGTTAGCCAAATATACAAAAAAATATACACTAGTTATGTATAAAATATGTATATTATATGTATATATATATTAATATATATATATATATATATATATAACTATTATTTTGGTGGGAGGTTATATAGTTTATTTGACTGGTCATTCTTTACAATAGGTCATATTTTAACCCTTAGCGCACAGTTATAATCTCATCCCATAATACTTGCATTCACTGAGATTGGAGAAAAAATCATAAATAACCAGCTTTAGCTTCAGTAATTATAAAATAGCTATTAATATCTTATAGTTTTACTTGTGGATTTGAAACTATAGCACAATAAACTATTTTTTAAAGATATAAATGTAACAACTTGTACTTCAAATGAATCTTGAATGTTATGGCTATCGATCTGTAAACTAGAACACAACAAGACTATTTTATCCAATTTTTCATGACATCTGTTTAAAACTTTAAATGGGACTTCGGAAGCAAATCATAGATCCAGTAGAAATTAATCTCACTAACTATAGATCTAGGTCATGCATTGCCAATGCGCGTTTGGGTTGCACTTGACAACTCAAGCAAGCCACAAGCTACGTACACATGATAGGTACAAGGCAAGTGTCAAGCTTGAGGATTGGACTATGCGTACGAGACTGACACTCATATGTGAGGGGAGGAACTAGCAATGTCAGTAATCGTCCCTGGATGCGCATAGTTAAGAGCCAACATTTAAGATGCGTGCCAGGAGTAAGCTAGCTAGTCAAAGTTTAATTTGAAGCATTTACATGAAATGAACGGCATACTTGGAGCTAAGCCTGCGAATTGAAGACTAAGACGAGGTGTGCTTTCGCTTTAATTAGGCACAGGGTCGTTCCAAGAAACATGGAATATTGTGAGTGTCGCTCGAGCTATTTGTATGTCGTTGTGCTATGCTCATCGCATATATATTACGTTATATATCGATTGTTTCGGTCCATCGTCCATGACCTTCTTTTTAGTCTTGCGACAAGCCTCGTCTTCATTGTTATCATATATATATGATCGATCCCATTATAGTTTCTCCCTTTTTGATCAATTTCAACTCTAGTTTCTAAAATTATTAGCTAAGTATTGTATTGTGTAATATCAAATATTTTCATGATATATAGAATGTGTCTAAATAACAGCGCAGTAGCATGCTGGGCCAATTTCGACCACCAAAATCAGAAACATTTCTCACAAAATGAAACTCATATATTGGATACTGATAGTATACATATAAGTTGTGCCATGATAAATCTATTCGAACTCTCTACATCCCAATGGATAACAGAAAAACAGACTTATATTAAATTAAAGGGTCAGAACAACCACACACAGACAAAAAATAAATTGCAACAAGAAGAAATAAAAGAAACACTCATTTTTGTGTTTTTACCCTAGCTTGGACTATAGAAAAACCAAAAATGCAAAAAGAAAAAGAATTTTGTAGTGCTTCTAATTGTGTTTCTTCTCTCCCTTCATATCCCTCGATAAAGTAGCTGTATTCACGAGGCACCTGGAGGAGTATCGTGTCCCATTCCCGGGCTATGTCCGGGAGTGACAGGCGGTATATCCTTTTTTTCGTACTTGTTCATGGAATCGTTAAACCAAAAATTATCACTAGATGAAGGAGTTCTTACCTCTCTGTGTATAATTTCAACTGGAGGAGGTGGAGAAAATCTTGAAAACGGCCTTGATGCATCTGCCAACTCAAATTGTTGAAGAACAAGATAAATTAGAAATATGTACAAAACAAGCATACAAATGATTTTGTTATATGATAATAAGGCCATATTGAACAAAATTATTTGAGTTCAATAGAACTGAAAATGCACTACGCAAGATGGTTTGCTTAAATCACGTTTTTTGGAATGAAGAGATACTGAAAAATTTGATGTTAGCAAACAATTAATATGGCTACCTATTTAAGCTTGTCAAAAAAGTCCCACATGGCCTTGTTGCTTTTAATAAACTTAGTATTAAAATTAATACACATGATGCTGCTTGTCAGAAAACTAATGTAATCAAAATTACCAAAAAGAAGCTTATGCATAGGAAGAATATTTTCCAATTTTGGAAAGGATAACATTTGTTGAGTCACTTCAATTTTCAAAGAGTAATGCTACTGCCACTCATTAAAATTCTGATAGACCTTTTAAGAAAGAGCATTAGAGCATGGGGACTTTGATTAGACATAAAAGAAACAGAACAATTTGCTTTGTATTTGTCTGTAAGCTTTATTTTTCTAGGGAAAATGCCCCCTCCACTATATATGATTTTTAAGGATTTGCTGTTCATTTTCTTCTCCTCAAACTGAATCTTTTGCATCTGTGTCATTTTCTTAGAAAATATACCCTTCTGAATTTATCCTTTAATTATTTATGGAGCAGTAACAAATATAACATGTATACACTCCAGATTTACTTGCCTATGACGAAGGACAAGCTGATGAGGGCGGATAAAAAATAAGAAATGATAGGTTTCTAGGTTGACAAGCTTTTAAAGATTGAATGCATATGATATCTTAAGCAAATCTCAATATCAGAATGAAGAAAAAAATGAAGAGTTTTATAAGGCATAACAAAAATTATCATGATATGCACGACGTTTGGACTCAATTATGGCTTAAGGATAAATCTGTTGGATTAAAGCAGACAATAACTGTCATGCGCTTGAACGGTAACAGTAAGCTGAGAAATAATATCCCTCAAATGCCTTTCTCCTAATCAAACAAATTCCATTGATCTGGAAGGAATATGGGACTTTCACTCCTTGGTTGATAGAGCATCATTTCATCTACCCCCCCCCCCCCCCCCTTCTTGGTACAAAAAATATAAAGTATTAGATAAAACTAAAAATCTTTCATAATTAAGTTACATGCCTTGAATCTTATGACATAGCCTGAGAATAAATCGTGAAGTTTGTTAATTAGGCCAAAACGGATAATATATACATACCATGAACTTCAATTATAACAACAAAAAATCTATATCTCCGTAGAATGAACTACCCTCTCTGTGAGATCAAATATGTATAGACTTGATCATATGATTTAATCAGTGAAATTATCGTATACCATCGTTAAATATTACTTTATTCGTACCATTTTTATATGCGACCTCGAGAAGGCATACGACAAAGTTCCTAGGGAGATTCTATGGAGATGTTTGGAGGTTAGAGGTGTACATGTGGCATACACTATGGCGATCAAGGATATGTATGATGGAGTCAAGGTCAGGGTACGGACAGTAGGAGGAGACTCGGAGTACTTCACAGTGTTGATGGGGTTGCACCAGCGATCAGCTCTTAGCCCATTCTTATTTGTCTTGGTGATGGATAGACTGACCCGACAAATCCTCGGGGATGTACCATGGTGTATGTTATTCGCAAACGACATAGTCCTGATTGATGAGACCCGCAGTGGAGTGAACGCTAAGCTGGAGGTTTGGAGACAGACTCTGGAGTCTAAAGGGTTCAGGCTGAGTAGGACCAAGACAAAATACTTGGAGTACAAGTTCAGTAACGGGAGCGATCATGAGACATGTGCTCAGGTCATTCCAAATAAAGGAAGCTTCAAGTATTTCAGGTCTATTATCCAAGGGAATTGAGAGATTGATGAAGATGTCACACATCGTAGTGGGGCATGGTGGATGAAATGTAGCTCGCATCTGGAGTCTTGTGTGACAAAAGGTGCCACCAAAACTTAAAGGCAAGTTCTATAGGGTGGTGGTTAGACCGACTATGTTGCATGGGGCGGAGTGTTGGCTAGCCAAGACTTCACACATACAAAAGATGAAAGTTGCGGAGATGATGATGCTGAGATGGATGTGTGGGATTACAAGGAGAGATAGGATTAGAAATGATGATATCCGGGACAAAGTGGGAGTGGCCTTGGTGAAGGATAAGATGCGGGAAGCGGGGTTGAGATGGTTCGGGCATGTGCAGAGGAGAGACACAGATGTCCCAGTGCGGAGGTGTGAGAGATTGGCTATGGACGGGTTCAGGAGGGGTAGAGGTAGACCGAAGAAGTATTGGGGAGAGGTGATTAAACGAGATATGGCGCAGGTGCAACTTACTGAGGACATGACCACAAATAGGGGGTTGTGGAGGACACGGATTAGGGTAGAAGGGTAGTAGGTAGTCGAGCATAGTCCTACTTACGCTTACAAACTGGTAGTTGTAGTGTCATTATTGTAGGCCTGCTTAGCCTATCATACTAGTAGGCGCAATATTGTTTTATAGTCTCTGTCGTCTGATTTCTGCTGCTATGTGTTCTTTAGTGTACTTTGGTGATCTTATTTACCTGTGTTAGTTACTACTTATTTTTCCAGAATTCTTTAAATTTCTTGTCCAGGTCTGACCATTTCTCTTGCTTTACTTGTGCTTATGTTTTGTCTTGAGCCGAGGGTCTTTCGGAAACAACCGCTCTACATACCAAGGTAGAGGGTCTGCGTACACTCTACCCTCCCCAGACCCACGTTGTGGGATTCCACCGGATATGTTATTGTTGTTGTCCCATTTTTATATGTTTGGATGTACAATTTAAGAAAGAATGAAAGAGTTTAAAATTTGTGATCTAAAATAAGGTATAGACATTTGTGAATATAGTGATTTCTTTCATAATAAAATTGAAGTTTAGGATTAAATATTTTAAATAAATATCATATTCTTTTCTAAGCAAGTTAGTAAAATATGTACGGCATAAATTAGTTAGAAATATATAGAGTTCAAGTTACGCCTATACAGAATAGGATTACGTATTAGATTTTATGTACATTTCTCCTCAAAACATAAAGAAACACCAATAGGGGAGAGGTTGACAGGAAATTGAAGACCAATTTTTTTTTTCTTATTTAAAGCAATCGAATTAGTTCTCGAACGAAATTATTTTATTCTTCATTTAATACAATTGATACATACAGCATCTCCGATGTATTTTATATATCCTTTGCAATCACATCATCTGTCTATTCAGCTTTAAAGGAAAATTGAAAAGGGATTTTCAATATATATATATATATATATATATATATATATATATATATATATATATATATATATATATATATATTAGACGTTTGGCCATAAAAATTAAATATTTTTATCTTTTTTTTAATTTTAAAAATGGAGTTAAAGATGTAGTTGTGGGTGGTTATAATTTTTGTAAATAATATTTAATTATTTAAATGTACGAAAAGTGAAAAAAAGTAAAAACAGAATTTTAGGTATTTTACAAAATTTAAATACAACTTCAAGCTATATTTGAAATTTCCATGCCTAAACATTAATTTTTTAAAAGTGGAAAGAAATTGAAAAAAGTAAAAATTCTCATATTCAAACGGATCCATAGAAAATGAAATTGTGATTACTTAGGTGGAAAGTATAAGAAAAGGGAAAAGTATACATAGTCATAGTACCTGTCAGTTTGCCGCATTGTGATAAAAAATCCTTAATTATAAGGTTCCAGTTATTATCCTTTTCTTTTGACCTATTAAATTTAAATGCACAATATATATTCTTCCTTGTTTATTTCTTTCAACGTTCTTCCATATTCCGCTTTTTTATTATTTTTTTAGTCTTATTTTAAGTGATATACTTCCCTTTATATGGAAGTAACTGGTAAAGTTGCTAGTAAAATTGTTGTCATGTGACTAGGAGGTCATGAGTTCAAGTCGTGGAAATAACCTCTTGCAGAAATGTGAGGTAAGACTGCGTACAATAGACCCTTGTGGTCCGACCCTTCTCCGGACTCCGCGCATAACGGGAGCTTAGTGCACCGGGCGGCCCTTTTATACTTTCATTTATAATTCATTTGGAAAAAATATCTTTCAATATTTAGAATAATTTAATTTTAAATTTCTCGCCTTAGTGAAATAAATTATAATTGCATAAGTATTTATAATTTGTGTTAAACCAAAAGTATAATATATACAAAAAAAAATTCTTTAATTTCGTATCTAGTTAAATATCGTTACATAAAATAAGGCGGATGGAGTATGTTGAACCATCAACCAAAATCTTCTAAGTCACTCTTTTCTACCTTAAAATCTAGCTGAATAAATTTTCTTAGTTGCATTCTTTTTCTTTATTGTTATCGTACAATATGATGTTTAATCTGTAACAAGTCAATACTACCACTTTAATCAAGTAATTATGATGATTAAATATTAACTAGAAGTAATTTTCATATATGTTACTTGATTGGGTAAATATACTTTTTACACTGTCTACATGAAACTTAAATTAATTTCTATTTTATACTATGTGATTCTGCGTTAGTGACGGGTGTGGCTACGTTATTTTAAGTGAAGTGAAAATATTGTTTTAACTAAATTAAATGAGGAAACAATTCTGTCCTATTACACTATGTTTGGCATGAGGAATCACTTCAACAATTTTTTGTTTTTCGGCGCTCTTTTGTATATTAAGTAAGAATATAATTATTGATTCGAAGGATAACACATTCTAAGAAATTCCTAGGATCACCTTTTAACTATTCTTATTCAGCAAATCGTCTCTGGAATTTAATTAATTAATTTGGTCATTTTTAAGTTTACTCTTTTTTCTTCTTTTGGTCGAGTACAATTAATTCCTTCTCTTCAAGGGGGAATTGGATTCTGTCTTGGAAGAGTGCTCTTCGTTCAAAGTCTTCAGAATTTTTCTTCTTCTTTGTTATCAAGATTTGATATCTCCGAATATACCTTTTTAAATGATTACACATGATAAAATAACAACTTTATATTTATAATATGGTCAAATATAATGAATAAACAATTAGTTCGGAGGAAATGATGTTAAGAACTCCTTTATTTCACGGCGAGTGAAATTTCCTTTACATCGTCACAATTCAAATTCATGGCATGCATTGTTTGTTTTGGCTCTGTTAAATATACACAATATACACACAATATACATGTGTATATTGTGTGTGTATGGCTCTCGGTTTTAGTGTACAAACTGTGTACATGGTAGATAAATTAGGTAAGATTTTAGTCTCCTAGTTTAGGTAATGTTGTAGTGTAAATAGTATTGTATACTTACCATAATATTTGTATTACCATAGTTGTATAATTAGTATCCAAGTAGAATAAGGTTTTAGAAATAGGATTCTCCTATTATGGAAATATATAACTTGTATAAATACTCTTTCAATTAATGAAAATAATCAAGGGATTATTTCTTTCATGGTATCAAAAGTCTAGGTCAAACAAAAATTTCTCTCCCACAAATTCTTGTTGTTATTCTCGGCCAAGAGTGAACCCTCCTCCTCGGGCTTGCCATTTGTTCTTCCGCTCTCCAAATCTCTATTCTAAATCCCTCTATCACCTATTGTTCTTTCGTTATGTCTACGTCAAAGAACACGTTTCACCCTGCTCTTGTTGTTTCTAACATCAAGAATCATATCCCTCTAATTCTTGAAATAGAAAACGCCCAATACGCGACGTGGGCCGAGTTGTTCAAAATTCACGCTCGTTCGCATCAAGTCATCCATCACATAATCCCCGCGGCTCCTGAGGATACGGAGGTGCCTACACGCTAGGATGATCCTAAGTTATGGACAACACTTGATGCCACCGTCCTTCAGTGGATTTATTCTACTATCTCTACCGACCTATTGCAGACAATTATTGAGCCAGACGCTACGGCGATGGCTGCATGGGATAGGTTGCGTGACATATTTCAGGATAATCAAAATTCCAGAGTTGTTACCCTTGAACATGGATTTTCCCACGTCAACATGGAAAATTTCTTGAACGTTTCAGCATATTGCAAAAGGTTGAAGGAATTGGCGGACCAACTCCGCAACGTTGGTGCGTCAGTTAGTGAAGATCGTCTTGTTTTACATATGGTTGTTGGCCTATCCGAGGCCTATATTGGCGTTGGAACTCTCCTTCGTCAAAGTAATCCTCTTCCAAGGTTCTATCAAGCCCGATCCATGCTTACCTTGGAAGAAGCCGGTTTGGCTAAAAAGGCGGCTACTAATGCTAGTCCCGTGGTCATGATGACTTCCTCCACTAATCCTCTTTTAGTGACAATTCGAACCAAAACCGATCTCACGGGACGGCAAAAATGGCCGAAAAATAATGGAAAAAATCACGGGGGCAAACGCAACGGTTCCGGCAGCAGTCGTGGTGGTCAAAACAGTGGTGGTGGACCCCATCCCAGTTACAGTGGGCCATCGACCCACTGGTCTCAGCCTTGGGCCTCTAGGCTGTGGGCTTGGACTAGTGGACAGTGGCCCTACGGCCCAACTCCACAACAATTTCCAACATCTGTCCAGTGGGCTTCCCACCAGCCTCGACGGCCCACTACCCACTGGCCCAGTAGTTCCAGTTCCAACAGTTACGACCCAGAACAGCCCGCAGGAGTTCTTGGACCCCGACCTCCGCAAGCCCACCACTCAGCAGGCCCCACTCAGACCGATATTGAGGCCGCAATGCACACGTTTGGGTTGATGCAACCGAATCTGAATTGGCACATGGACACCAACGCGACTACACATATGCCATCCGATCAAGGTACTCTCTCGTCTTATTCTAATTTGAGCAACCCTCGTGGTATAATTGTTGGTAATGATAATTCTATTCCAATTCAGGGTTATGGTCATAAAACGTTGTCTCCCCCTCATCCACCCCTTATCTTGAAAAACACCCTACATGCACCCAAATTGATTAAAAACTTATTGTATGTCCGTAAATTCACCACTGACAATTCTATTTCTGTTGAATTTGATCATTTTGGTTTCTCTGTGAAGGATTTCAAGACAGGGAGTCCTCTCATGAGGTGTGATAGTATGGGAGATCTTTATCCTATCACACCCGATTTTAGTCCATCGAGTCAAGCCTTGCCGTTAGCATTTGCAGCCCTTGCTCCTTCCTTGTGGCATGCTCGTCTTGGTCATCCAGAGTCTTCTATTTTGTCGTCATTAGATAAAAATAATTTTATTTTATGTAAGGGTACGCGTAGTACTCCAAATTGTCAGTCTTGTTCTTTAGGAAAAATTGTTAGGTTGCCATTTGTAGACTCAAATTCTCATACTTTAATGTCATTTGTTATTACTCATAGCACTTATGGACGTCTCCCGTTCTTAGTTCATTGGCTCATCGGTATTATGTTCTCTTTTTGGATGATTATTCTAGCTTTTTATGGACTTTTTCGATAGCAAAGAAATCTCAAGTTTTCTCCGTCTTCCTAAAATTTAGAGCATTCATTAGAACCCAGTTCGAACGGGAAATAAAAAATATTCAGTGTGATAATGGAAAAGAATATGGCAATGGGGTATTTCGAGAATTCTGTGATAATAATGGGATCAATTTCTATTTTTCTTGTCCTCATACGTCTTCACAAAATAGGAAAGTCAAACGCAAAATTCGTACCATAAATAACATTGTCCGAACTTTATTGGTTCATGCTTCCGTCTTTTGGCATCATGCTCTACAAATGGCTACATATCTCCTTAACATAATTCCTTCCAAAGGTTTGACATATTCTTCCCTCCTTCAAGTTTTATATAATAAAACTCCTTCGTATTCACATCTTCGGGTTTTTGGGTGTTTGTGTTATCCGTTATTTTCGTCCACCACTATTAACAAACTTCAGGTTCGGTCTACTCCGTGTGTGTTTTTGGGTTTTCCGTCTAATCATCGTGGCTACAAATGCTTTGATTTATCCTCTTATAAAATCATCATTAATCGCCATATAATTTTTGATGAATCCCAATTTCCATTTGCTAAAGTTAATACTCTCGTGCCTAGTTCGTATAATTTTTTGGATGATAGTATATCCCCGTATATTATTCACCATTTTTCGGACGTATCCCGCACCCAAAATTCTCCAGCGGGCCCACTGTCCGCTGGTCCCACTGGTCCGTCACCTACTACCAGTACCGCCATTGGGCCAGTACCAATGAATGGGCCGGGCCGGCCCCAATCTCGGGCCGGTCCGAGCCTTCTGCTCCTAGATACCGAGTTGGGCCAGCAGGCCCACTGCCTGCTGGCCAGTCCGTCCCAAGCCCATCAAATTGCTAAAATCTGTTCATTTCTTCCTCGAGTCATAAACCGGTCACTCGTAGTCAACGGGGTGTTTTTAAACTAAAAAGACATTTTAATTTACATTCTAATGTCCCTAAATCCTCCTTACCCCGTAATCTTGTGTCTGCCTTAAATGACCCGAATTGGAAAATTGCTATGACCGATGAATATAATGCTCTTATTGATAATAAGATGTGGGAGTTGGTGCCCCATCCATCTGGTATTAATATTATCAGGTCTATGTGGATTTTTGCTCATAAGGAGAATTTAGATGGTTCATTTGCTCGACATAAGGTGCGGCTTGTGGGTGATGGTAAGACTCAGCAGGTTGGTATAGATTGTGGTGAGACGTTCAGTCCGGTGGTCAAGCCGGCTACCATCCGCATTGTGCTTAGCTTGGCTCTTTAAAAAGCATGGCCTATTCATCAGTTAGATGTAAAGAATGCTTTCCTACATTGTGATCTCAAGGAAACAGTCTATATGCATCAGCCGATGGAATTCAGGGATCCCAAACACCCTCATCATGTATGTTTGCTGAAGAAGTCCTTATATGGGCTTAAGCAGTCTCCACGGGCCTGGTATACGCTGTTTGCAGACTATGCTTCGACTATTGGGTTCACTCACACACAGCAGGTCGGATAATTCATTGTTCATCTACCGCCGTGGTTCATATGTGGCCTATATTCTGTTATATGTGGATGATATTATTTTGACTGCCTCTTCTGATGCCTTACGCCAGTCTATCATGACAATTCTCAACTCTGAGTTTGCTATGAAAGACTTGGGGGCCTTGAGCTATTTTTTGGGGATTGCAGTCACTCGTCATGCAGGTGGGTTGTTCTTATCTCAAAGGAAGTATGCAGCTGAGATCATTGAGAGGGCTGGGATGTCATCATGTAAGTCCACTTCCACTCCAGTTGATACTAAACCCAAGCTTAGTGGCGCGGCCGGCGTACCATACGAGGATCCGACCCGCTATTGCAGTCTTGTAGGGGCCCTTCGGTATCTTACATTCACGAGGCCAAATAATATGTATGTTGTCCAGTAGGTGTGTTTGTTTATGCATGATCCCAGAGTTGACCATATGAATGCACTCAAACGCATCATTCGGTATATTCAAGGTACGCTGGACTATGGTTTGCATTTATATCCCTCATCGACATCCACACTTGTCTCGTATACGGATGCTGATTGGGGTGGCTGTCCGAACACCAGACGGTCTATGTCTGGCTATTGTATGTTTTTCGGCAATAACCTGGTCTTATGGTCTGCGAAACATCAATCGACATTGTCCCGGTCAAGTGCCGAGGCCGAATATCGAGGGGTAGCTAATGTGGCCTCAGAATCATGTTGGTTACGTAATTTGATGTTGGAGCTTCATTGTCCCATTCAGAAAGCAACCTTGGTTTATTGCGATAATATTAGTGCCATCTACCTTTCTAGTAATCTGGTTCAGCACCAGCGCACTAAGCATATCGAGATGGACATTCACTTTGTCCGCGAAAAGGTTGCTCGTGGTCAGGTACGCGTCTGCCATGTCCCGTCCAGGTATCAAATTGCCGACATCTTTACGAAGGGTCTTCCCTCGGTCCTTTTGAAGATTTTAGGGACAGTCTCAGCGTTCGAAGACCGCCCGCTATGACTGCGGGTGTGTTAAATATACACAATATACATGTGTATATTGTGTATATATGGCTCTCGGTTTTGGTGCACAAACCGTGTACATGGTAGATAAATTAGGTAAGGTTTTAGTCTTCTAGTTTAGGTAATGTTGTAGTGTAAATAGTATTGTAAACTTACCATAATATTTGTATTACCATAATTGTATAATTAGTATCCAAGTAGAATAAGGTTTTAGGAATAAAATAGGAATAGGATTCTCCTATTATGACTTGTATAAATATTCTTTCAATTAATGAAAATAATCAAGGGATTATTTCTTTCAGGCTCAACAAACCTCATGAATTTGTCCTTCCAACTACATCATCATTGAGCCCTAAAATTGTATACCATATTGTGAACTTGTGCTATAACTAATAAAATTCTTCATTTTCCTCACCCCATCTCGATGTGGAATTCGGCTAAGATATAACATGTATCCTTCTTCTGAAATTTGCTAACTTAAAAGTCTGTTAGTCTTTTTTTTTTACTTACCTTTGTCGGCCCCCTTGGTCATGGACGTATATTCACCCTCCAGTTGTTAGGATGCAACATCATTGCTGAGGTTTGCCCCATCACCATAATGAGGGAGCATCGGGATCTGATACTATATTTGTCATGACACAATCCCATGAAACATATTATCTTATTTGGTTCAATTACATACCTTACAGATTTGTCCTTCAGGCTATCATTAATATATGTGCTTATAAAACTCGTTACTCTCCTCTTTTAATTCGACATTGCTTCGGGGCCTGTTTCAGCCCGTACAGAAATTTGACAAGTCGACATACTTTCTTCTCTTGCCTTGGAACCACATACCCCTCGGGTTGTTCCATATAAATTTCTTCTTCCAAATCACCATTTAGAAAGGCTATCTTGACATCCATTTGATGTATCTCAAGGTCATGCAACGGTGCGATCGCAATGAATACTCGTATGGACGTCATCCTAGACACTGGGGAGTACGTGTCAAAATAGTCAAGGCATTCCTTCTACCGATAGCCCTTGACTACCAACCTGGCCTTGTAGTTATTTATAGACCCATCTGTTTTATACTTTCGTTGAGTATCCATTTACAACCCGACGGTTTGTTTCCCGGAGGAATATCAACCAACTCCTAAGTATGATTTAGCAGGATGGAATCTATTTCGCTCTCAATAGCTTCTTTCCAGAGTGGTGCCTCCGGAGTTGACAATACTTCAGCAATTGTCCTTGGTTCGTCATCAACCATATAAGCTACAAAGTCAGGACCAAAGGATTTATCCTTCTTGTCCCTTTTACTTCGCCTTGGTTCCATCTCTAGAGTCTCCAAGTTCTGAGAATCTGGAACACTAGATTCTTGATATTCAACCACTTCGAAGTCCACTAGATCTGAACTATATAGATCTGGGCAGTCAACGACTCCCTGTTCCTGAGAGTTTTGTTCATAACTTCGTTTACTAGAGGTTATGTCTTTTTCCTTTCTAGGAAAGGTATCTTCAAATAATTAAGCATTCCTTGATTCCATGATTGTACCCCCGTAGATATCTATCTGACTTATGCACTAAGAAGTGATAAGCACTACTGTTATTTGCATATCCAATGAAAATGCAATCTACAGTCTTAGGCCCAATCTTGACCTGCTTTGGCTTGGGTACTTCGACCTTTGCCAAAAACCCCACACCTTTAAATATTTGTAGGTGAGTTTCTTTCCTTTCCATGATTCATATGGAGTTTTGTCCTTACCCTTATGTGGGACTCTGTTAAGAATTGTATTAGCGGTAAGGACGGCTTATCCCCACATGTTTTGGGGAAGACCGAAATTGATGAGCAAGGCATTCATCATTTTCTTCAACGTGCGGTTCTTGCGTTCAGCAACACCGTTCGACTAAGGTAAGTATGGAGCCGTCATTTGATGAACAATGCCCGATTCGACACAATATACCTCAAATAGCGCTACGTATTCTCCCCCTCTATCGCTACGAATGGATTTAATCTACATGCTTAGTTGGTTTTCAACTTCTGCTTTGTAACGTCGGAACACTTCAAAGGCTTCATCTTTACTTTTCAACAAGTAAAGGTAACAATACCTTGTGCTATCATCAATGAATGTGACAAAGTACTTGTTCCCCCCACCCCTAGTTTGTGCAAACTTCAAATCACATATATCTGTGTGAATAAGTTCTAGAGGTGCAGTATTCCTTTCGACGGATCGAAAAGGAATCTTTATGAGTTTTGCCTCTACGCACACCTCACACTTATGTTGAGGGTTTACGTCGATAGACGCCAACAACTCCAACTTCACCAACTTTGGATGGACTTGTAGTTAATATATCCTAATCAATGATGTCATAAATTAGATGACTCAAGCAAGTAAGAAGAAGCTTTAATTTTATTGCTTGGACGCATTATAGACATGGCGTTAACTTTGAAGAGGCCTTCACAGACGAAGCCTCTTCCCACAAAAGTTTCATTCTTGGTGATTACAAATTTATTGGACTCAAATACTAGCCTAAAACCAGTATTAACCAATAAATGACCTAAAATTAAATTCCTCTTAATCTCAAGGATATGCATCACCTCCTTCAGAGTGAGCTCCTTTCCAGAAGTCATCTTCAAGACTACTTTTCCTACCCCTAGCACGTCAGAAGAAGCGTTGTTACCCATGAACAACTCATTGTCTGTAACTGGTGTATATGTGGAGAAGGCATCTCTATTGGAATAAATGTGTCTGGTAGCACCCGTGTCCGTCTACCATTGCATGGGATTTTCAACAAGGTTTACTTCAAGCACCACCGCCGAGAACTCCTCAATCATATCGTCAAGAAACGTGTCTTTGACGATGTTAGCATGTGCCTTGCCTTTGGTCTTGGCCTTATCTTGTTGCTCAGTATTGAGCTTGCGGCAGTCCTTGATCATGTGATCAGGTTTCCCACAATGGTGACAGCTCCCCTTGAAATTCTCCGCGGCCTGGGTTCCCTTTGGCCTCAGCCAGATTTGTCTTTGCCTCAGCGGGTTGTTATCCCCTAGGCAAGGCCTTCTATTATCTTCCTGAATCTGGAGTTTGATAATAAGTTCCTCAAAGGTCATTTCCTTTGTCTTGAGTTTTAAGTAACTTATAAACTCATTCCACGAGGGAGGTAACTCCTCAATTAGTGATACAACAGAAAACTGCTCATTTGGTTTCAGACATTCCAAATCCATGTGATGTAGAATAATTTGGAAATCCTGGACTTGGGACATCACAATTTTGCTATCCACCATTTGAAATTTCAGGAATTTCCCAACGATGAATTTCTTCGTACCAGTATCTTGTGCGTTGTACTGCTTCTGCAGTTTTTCTCATAACTCTTTGGCGGTGCCTACGATGCAATACACCATGTAGAGTGGATCTGACAGACATTTCAAAATATAGTTCTTACACATGAAGTCACTATGACTCCATGCATCAAGAACCATCTTCATGCCATTAACGACATGGATACTTGGCCCCCTTCAGCCGTTTCATTAGGCTAAGGGTCCACTTCATCTCTAGCTTGTGGAGGATCTTTTGTTAGGAAATGAGTCATTCCCATAACAGTCAGATAAAACAACATCTTATGTTGCTATCTCTTGAAGTTGGAGCCCATGAACTTTTCTGGGCGTTCATGGTGGAATCCAGAGGGTGGAAGAACTGTAACGTTCCCTTGAGCAGTAGGAAAGGTGTTGGGTGTGCCTTGAGCAGCAGTGAAGGCATTGGATGTGCCTTGAGCAGCAGTGAAGGCATTGGATATGTCTTGAGCAACAGTGAAGGCATTGGATATGCCTTGAGAAGCAGTGAAGGCATTAGATGTGCCTTGAGCAGCAGTGGGGAAGGCAGAGGGGTTGCCTTGCGCAGCAGTGGGGAAGGCAGAGGGGTTGCCTTGAGTAGCAGCAGCAGTATCAGAAGCGAGTTGTTCTCTTTCAGTCATATTTATAAGCACTTACAACAATCTTGTCTTAAAATTGTGGGTATAACAATAGTAGGAAATGAGAAGTAAATAAATATTACAAATCCTAGAAAGGATAAACTACTCAAGATTACAACAAACTGGAAATAAGAACGATTACAAACTCCTTGTGATTTGCTAAGTCAAGTGATGGCACTCTGTCTTTAAGACAAGATTGCCCCGTATATATCATTTTACGTTCGTGGACAATAGTCTCCCAAGATACAACAACAACTAACAAATGAGCAAAGTAAACTCAAGTGTTTCTAGTGAAGAACTTGAATATAGAAAGAGTGCTTGAGAGGAAGAAGATTTCAGAAAATCTCTAAGTGTTGAACAATTGAGCCAAAGGCCTCAATTTATAGTGTAAGGATAAGACCCCTCAACTAGCCAACTAATGGCCTTCAATAGCCATGTAATGGCACTTATTGAGGGGTAACATTCAGCCAAATAATGGCTGAATTCATGTGCCAAATAATGGCTGAATTCATGTGCCAAATAATGGATATTCAATGCTCTAAAACCAGCCCAAAAGTCATAACTTTTCATCTTCCCGTCGCAACATTCTACCTCCGAAGCGTCGCGGGTCTGCGAATTAGCGCCTCGGCTCCAGTAGCTGAAGCACCCAATTAGCGCCGTGGCGCTGTCTTGGAGGCGCCGCGGCTCCGACGAGGTTGCACCGCGGCCCTTCTCGGCTCCGCGGCGCTTTCCGACTTGTTTCATCTTACACGTCGCACACTTCTTCCTTCATTTACCAACGTGGAATACTTGTCATTTGGCCAATAACCGTCCTTCATTATATGTCTCAAACGTCTCACTTATGTATCAATATCTCTTTCACTAATGAAATTTACGATACTTGGCACTACATGTGCACGTGTGTGGAAACGACGTTTCCGACGTGCGGGGCCCCAATTGTTCGAGTCATAAATAATGGGATAAAATTAATTCCACATTAGTAAATTTCCAACAAGTATGTCAGTCCTTTTCTCTTTACTCACCTTTCGTCAAGAGCGTCACAGTTGGGATAACTCCAAAATATAATTAAGGTGACACTCTTGGGTGTGCATGAGGTCTAAATCTAATAAAACTTTCAAACTATAGTTCAATAATAGTAAATATTTATATATGAGTGAAGTCCACTTTACCCCCTTAATATATTGGGTTTGAAAAATAATATCCTCTTCACATCGTGAATGGAACAATGAACTCCCCTTGATCTTAAATCAATGGTTAGAAATGACTTGAATTATTACATATATTTTTAAATATAAAAAATGACCTTCAATTAATATGTATTATTACATAAACTCTTTTCAAAAATAAAATAAAATTAAGCAATAGCATTGTACATTAAATTCCATACTTTTTTTTCTTTTGATATTTGAAGTTTCATTTTGCTGCATAAACTTTTTTTGTAGAGCTTCAAAATTATCTCGATCCATTTATTTAGTATTATTAGTATTGGAAACTTTTATTTGATCGGACCATAAAGAATAAAAAAATTATTTCAACTATTCACTTTTGTATAAAAATTATTCCATTTTCATATTATTCTTACATATCATACGCCTAATAATTTCAAAAAAATATATATAATGTAAAAAATGATTTTCAATATATGATAGCCTTTTATACGCTTTTCTGATTAAGAATGAAAAATTATTAAAAAATATTCAATAATATTGATATAAGTGAGTAAATTTATATAACAATCCCAAAATTTTGAGATTAAGAAATAATATCCTCTCATCTCTTGTATTATGAGATAAATCTTATTTGAATTAATATTTACAAGTAATTTTCAATAAATTTAAATATCGTATCAGTTATTAATTATATTTATTAGAGATTATTACATTTTATTTAAAATATTTATCAATAAATAGTTTACAACTTTGAGTATGCAATTATAACATGAAAATAAAGATGCTTTACGAAAATTTGCAGTAAATTTTTAATACAAATAACGACATATATCAAGAGTTGAACTTTAAAATTAAAAAAAAAATATACCATGAAGCCTATTGGTCGGGTTTGAAAATCAAAATCAAAAGAAAAGAAAAAGGAGATGTAAGAATATAATAATTATAAAATATTATTACTCAAAATTTTAATTACCAAAACTTATATCACAATTTATACTACTGAAGGTCTTTTTTGATATTTTAGAATATATGTAATAATCCAACTCATTTCTAGTCATTGATTTAAGATCAATAGGGGTTTATTATCTCATTCATGATATGAAGAGGGTATTGTTTTCCAAACTCAATAAGTTATAAATTGGCATCCGATATTTTTAGCAAATTCCAATGACATACATTACTACAGTCAGCGACTCCTGACATACAAAAAAAGAAGATATTTTTAGCAAATTAAGCAATTTACTTTTATCAATTAAATAATTAAAGTGAGAATTCTAAACAGTGGTAAGCTAGCTGTTTTCCTTTTATCATCCTCTCTGAGTTGAGAAATTCATCTAGCCATGTCTTTTCTACATCATAAGTACTAGATATGAAACAAATTACATCTAGATACCATTAGATGATACATGATATTAAAATATTTAATTATCTCGTCTAGAAATTTAAACTATCAGTAAAGTACAGTTTTGATTACTTAAATATGTCATATCTTAATATGTCTTTTTCAGGTGTAAGCTATATTTTTTTATGGATCAAACACGTGTATTATTTGCTTATTTCTCCAAATGGTGATAATATTGGAATTTATAATCTCTTGCTTGTTCAAATATCGTGTTGAATTGGATAACTACCATGATGGTGAGGGTTCAATTCCTAATCTCCTCTTCCATTTTCCTTTCCTTAGTAATAATTTTTTATTAAAAAAATACTTCATAAATGAATACCTCATGTTACAAAAGTAAAACAAAATAAACAAAGAAACAACATGAAAAAGAAGACAAGAGAATCATCAAGGAGAAGATACCATGTTTAATTTTTTATTTCCTAACACAGAATCAAATGCCTCGTTGTAAAGCAAAAATTAAGGATTAAGATATTTGCTAAGGTACTAATTACACATGGCCTACAAATCATAGTGGGGTTTCTGTTCATCTTAGCAAGGAGAAAATGAAGTTTAAAAAATGGTTTCGAAAGCAACAGAAGGTACATATACTTTAAGGATATATATAACAATATTAGGGGTTGTTTGATTGGAAACAAGTTATCTCAAGATAATTAATTCTGGGATAAATTATTTTGGGATTAGTTATTTCACCTTTCTGTAGGGATAAAATACAATTACAATTCCGGTATAACTAATCCCAGCGAGATTAGTTATATTATAATTTTATTCCACCAAACATTGGATAAACACATCTCAAATTTAAATTCAGAATTAATTATTACTTCTTTTACCATAAAGAAGACAAGACAATCATCAAGGAGAAGATACCAATGAGTCAAATCCTCAAATGGTCATTGAACTTGTAGGAAAGGCCCACTAAAGTAACTTTTGAATTTTTTTGGACAATAAGATCATCAAACTATGTTCATATTTCCAAAAAAGTAAAACAATCCATTTTTGGACATAAGACCCTTTAACTTATTTTTAAAATTATAAAATTCATTATCTAGGCATAATTTTTCGATACTTCAAAAATCTTGTTGAAATTAATATTTTTCATGTTTTAATAATAAAAAAGAAATAATCAACGTAATATTTCAAGCTATAAGAATAAAGAAACATAACCATTCCAACTTTAAGTATGCTATAAAGTTTGTTTGTTATATCAACTTCTTTTAAACTATTTTGATATTGTTTTTTCCTATGGCTCAAAGTCGGAAGTTTTTCACAGAATGAAAGTGCTAGGACATAATTAAAACAGACATTATATAAATTCATTATGCATGTTATAATTATTAGTTTGTAAGAATTAGTAAGTTTTCTTTATTGGTAGTTTGGATAAATTTTCTCAAGAAAATAATTCATGTTGGATAATACTTTGTCAAAATGAAAATATTTTTACAATTAACTGTACACATGCTTTCAAAAACCTTATCTATTACAATCAAAATAATAAAACATTTTTGGTTCATTTTTACAGTTATCTGTATAAAATATTTTTACAATTAGCTGTACATTTTTATATAAATTCTAATCCATTTATTTATAAAACTTAAATAAAATCAAAATATTACAAGTTCATCTACAAAAAATACAAATAGTAAATATTTGTTTTTGATAAATGAAACTTTTATATATCAGAAAAAATTATTTGCAATCGGTTAAAAAATATATAGTCAAGCACAGTGCTCAGTTGTACTACCATTCAATTGAATTCTTTTATTGTCTACTTAGACACAATTTTGTAATATTCTGAAATTTTGTTCGAATTAATATTCTCTACTGTTTGAAAATAAAATAGAAATATTCAAATGAGTTTTATAATTTTGAAAAATAGGCTAAGGGGTCTTATGTCCAAAAATGGATTATTTTACTTTTTTGAAAATATGAGCATAGTTTGATGAGCATATTGTCCAAAAAAAAATCAAAAGTTACTTTAGTGGGACTTTTCAACAAGTTTAATGACCATTTGAGGAATTGACGTGTGCGTGTTTTAACAGCGTGCTATACGACAAAAAATATTTTTCAAGAATGAAAAATGTTTCAAAATATATATTAAAAATTTATAGAATACAAAAATATGGGAGAATATATTTTGATGGAAATTATTTGTACGTGTTGGAAATCTTATGGAAAATACTTGATCACGAACACTGTAAGGAATTCTTGAAAGCTTGAGGCGTCTCAAAGACACCATCCTTAAGGATATTTCACCTGGTATAGGTGTATCCGCAGGATTCAACAAGTTCTTTTAGTATAAAATTAGGAGGCAGAATCTAACAAAAAATAATTTATTTTGGTATCCAATAATCAAAAAGATAATTATAAAAAGCTTTTTTCTTCGTACTCTTCCAAGATGAATACATAGAATATATATATATATATATATATATATATATATATAAAGAGAGAGAGAGAGGCGGGGGGGGGGGGGGGGGGGGGGTTGAAAGAGGAGACAAAATATTATGAATATATTAAAGACCATTGAAGGCCATTCAAATGGTCAAATACGTTTTCTGTAATAGAATGATGATTTTGAATATAATAAATTATAGTAAAAGCCAATAATGACAATTCATGATATAAGAAACGTTTAATAATTGAATTCACAATTTTTCTAACGGTCTGTTAGTAATCTAAGGCAATCTGCCATGTTTATAAAAACATTAAAGATAATATTAATACCAATTAATACAATAATTAAAATAATGAATATAGTCATTTCTTTTTTAGATATTAAAACTATCTTTACAACAATCCCCCGCTTAAGAATAGTAAAAAATAAAATGAAATAAGAAGTTTTGCTGGATTTCTTCCCATATGAATACAATACGTCGAATCTGATATATCGTAGACTATAAACTAGGGGTGAGCACGGGTATAGGGTACCCACATACCCGACCGGAACCGACACTAACGGGTAGATTCCGGGTAGATATATTATAATAACGGGTAGGGTCCGGGTAGTAAAATTAGGAACCGATCAATGTCGGGTCCGGGTCCGGCAAATAGAGATAGGGTACCCGGACCCGGAACCTATAAAATATTAAATTTTTTTTACTTTTTTAAGAAACATTTGGACCACTTTTAACTTTCTCCAAAATTGTTTGTTGCACGCTTGCACATTGATTTTCCTCACCCCAATACGCAAATATTTCAGCTTTTTCACCCTTTTATTCTAGAATGCTCTTTGTGCCCTAAGAGAAAATACCCAAAACTCTCTCAATAACAATGGTGTTTTAGCTACACCACCGAGCTTCATCGTCGTCGTTGTTGAAGCTTTCTCTCAGATACTTTCATCGTTGTCGTCGTTGAAGCTTCACCTTTGCCTCTTTCTCTCCCTCGATTGTGTTCACGTCGTTCCTGAAATGCATATGGGTTCATATCTAACTCTTCAATTTCTTTTTAATATCCTATGCTTCTGTTCTATTTCAGGCGATACTCATTTCAATTTGTATTACTTTTTGATTTGAAGTGTAAATCTATTTTTAAAATTTGTGTATATTTTTGTAGTTGTGAAGATGAAATTTAGGGATTTACTAGTATAATAAAGTTTTTCTTTTGTATCGAATAGCTTATGAACACGAAAATAAGTTTAATTCAAATATTTCCAAATTTATTTTGAAATCAACACGTTCAATTAATTGAGTGTCAAATTTGGCTTGCAATTTTAGGTTTTGGTTACAGATTAGCTTTTCTACAATGAATAAGTTTTCTAAAACTTAATAAGGGTAATAAAAACTCCGATTGCAGGCTAAAAAACTACTGGATGAAATTATTTTAGAACTCTTTTTGATTCTCATAGGCTAAAAAATTGTTGCTTAATCTGTGTTTTTTTATTTACAGGGTACCCGGGAACCTACCCGGATTTTTAATCAAATTTGGATCATGAAGGGTATTTTTTAAAATAAGGGGTGGATGGGGGAGACAATGTTTTCTGACCATAACCACGAATTAGAATTGAATTACCATTACCAACAATTATACCACGATTGTTGCTCAAATTAGAATAAGATGAGAGAGTACCTGAGTCGGAAGTCATGTGATTAGTGGCGCATGTGTCCATGTACCAATTTGGGTCTGAAGGATTTATTCCAAGTGTGTGCATCGCGGCTTCAATATTGGAAGGAGTGGGGCCCGCTGCATGATGGGCCAGAGGGGGCTGGGGCCCAAGTACACCGGGTTGCTGTCCCGGCCCAGAACTGGGGCGAGAACCACTGAGCCAAACTGGATCGGGCCTGAAAAAATGTTGTTGGACAGTCCAGTGGCCAGAATGTGAAACTGTTGGGCCGTAGGGACTGTTGGGTCATTGCCCACTGGCCCAGGCCCACGGCCTGGGGGCCCGAGGCTGGGATCAGTTGGGTTGTGGCCCACTGCCGGCATTTCGAGACCTACTACCATCGTGACCATCTCCGGAACCATCGCGTTTGCCCCTGCGATTTTTGGCATTATTTTTCCGACTATTTTTGCCGCCACAATGAGTATGGTTTTGGCCGGAATTATCAACACCACCCAGAGGTTTTGTAGAGGACGTCATCATGACTACGGGACTAGCACCGGTAGCCGCCTTTTTGGCCAAGCCGGCTTCTTCGAGGGTAAGCATAAAACGAGCCTGATAAAATTATGGAAGAGGACTGCTCTGACGAAGAAGTGTGCCAACACCATTATATGCCTTTGAAAGGCCTGCAACCATTTGTAGGACCAAACGATCATTCGAAACAGGCGCGTCAACGTTGCGGAGTTGGTCCGCCAATTCCTTTAACATTTTGTAATATGCCGAAACGTTTGGGAAATTTTCCATATAAATGTGGGAAAATTCATGTTCAAGGGTAACAGCACGAGAATTCTGATTATCTTGGAATATATCACGTACTCTATTTCATGCCTCCATCGCCGTAGCGTCGGGTTCGATAATCGTTTCCAAGAGGTCGCTAGAAATAGTGGAGTAAATCCATTGAAGAACAGTAGCATTAAGGGTCGTCCATAACATAGGATCATCCTCTGGTTTGGGCACCTCCGTATTTGTAGGAGCCGCGGGGATAATATGATGGAGAATTTGATGCGAGCGTGCATGTATTTTGAACAGTTTAGCCCACGTCGCGTATTGGACGTTTTCTATTTCAAGAATGATAGGGATGTGATTCTTGATATTAGAAACAGTAAGGGCAGGGTGAAACATGTTCCTAGCCATAATAGAAACGCAAGACGTGACGTAGGGATTGGAGAGAAAAAATGGGGAAGAGAAAAATATTTTTCGGGCACGGAAATCGAGGAAGGGTGCTCGGATTCGGTGGTTGGACGGAAATAGTAGGGAGAACGTGGGAGAAAATATTAACCTAGACTCTTGATACAATGAAAGAAATAATTCCTTAATTATTTTCATAATAGGAGAATCATATTCCTATTCTACTCCTAAAACCTTATTCTACTTGGACACTAACTATACAATTATGGTAATACAAATATTATGGTAAGTGTACAATACTAAATACATTACAACATTACCTAAACTATGATATTAAAATACTACCTAACTATACACGGTCAAATGGGAAATCCGAGAACCAATATACATAGGATATACACGTGTATATCGTGTATATCCTATGTATATTTAACAGTTACCATCATTGTTGATCTTCTCAAATTGAATTGAAAATCCCAATCCCTCGATGTTTCTTCTAGTCTGTGAATTGATAAAGCTCACCTCTGACTTCACATAATTTATTTACGTAAATAGTTCTATCTCACAATAGTTTCTTTATCACATTATGTCTCAAATAGATGTGTCCATTTTTTCTAATATTTTTTTATTTAACTACAACTTTTGATGCTTGGCAATAACAATATACAAACAAAATTTATTGGTTTTAATCCAATTGAAATACTCACTAAAAGCTCTCTCAACCCTTTAGCCTCATCCAACCAACTTCAAAATACTAATTCAGATTTCATGTTATGACAGCCCACACAGGATTACCACATAGCAACTAGTAAATTTAGTTTCATCTGAATCAGAGATCCAACTAGCATCACTTTAGTACAACACAAAAATACTATTCGGTACTATATATATATATATATATAACTTTATCACAGTTCATAAGCTTTTTAAAAAGAATTAACCACTTACTTTCCGCGAAGGAAACATAAATGGGATTCACCATTGCTCTCAGAAAAACAATAAACGCATTTAAGAAATTGGAATGAAACACAATATCTCTAATACTAAAAATTAAAGCATTTGATCCAATGCATCTGTTGTTGCTCCTACGACTGTCATGCTTAACACATTGTATAAAAGATAGACAAGACAACAATATATTAGCATCAAATGTCACCGGTTACCAAAATAAAATAAGACTCACGTCACCACTTTGAACATCCTTTAGAAAATAAATTGATTTTAAGATCACTCAACTAATCTGTTCCATCTTCAAAAGGTTAATGTTAGAGACATTTAAACATAATCAATACACCAAAGACCCATTATATTAATATTAAATTAATAAATCTAGACATGAATTTTTGAGACATTATTTTTTCAACATATGAAAAAGCTAACATATACCAGCCTAACATGCCATAAATTATATAATTCGGTTAAGTAAACATAAGTACTACAATTTTCATCTTAAAAAATATTGGGCACAAATAAATCATGATAACGATACTCATTGCCCAAAAAATGTTATTTTGGTTAACACCTTATAAATAAAAACTGAATAGATTTACATATTAGGAACATGTACCATCTCAATTAAGGTCAATATTTTTTTCAAATGTGTTTAAGAAGAACATTTTCTTTTCAAGAACTTGAGTAGTTCTTGAATCAAACAACATAGAAGAAATCATTTTTCTTCTTCAATTTGGGTAAGGATACATTTATTTTGTTAGCACAAACATGCTTAATAGCACCACAGTCTAACACTCAATCTCTCATATTAGCCACAAGATTCACTTGAGAAATGACCACAATAATTACATCATCCGCTTAGTCAAATTTATTTTACTTAGCGGGATTGTCTTTTCTCCGAATCTTCTCGTACATTAAGGGGTGGGTTGGCTTAATTTGTTACACACAAATTCATTAAAAATATAGACACAAAGTATCGTCACATACCTTATTAGCGTGAACACAAAGATCTACTTGTCCTTCATAGTGCTGACTTTCCTAGTAAATTCTCTCCTTTATCAGCTACAACTTTCTTGTTATTAGTACCTCTCATTCCATTTTGGTGAGCAACAATTTTATTTTTGATAGTAATTTAAATCACTTCTTCAGCATCAACCAAAAGTGGTCTCACCTCCAAATCCTTGGCATGTTAGAGCCATTCAGAAAAATTAGAAAAATGAAACAAAGTAAACACTGATAAGAAATAACAAATCAAATAAAATTGTAAGAAACCTTCCCTGTAATTGAACGGATTCTTAAATGCAAATTCAAATAGGATAATGTCATCTTCAAGAAATCAAAGAGCATGCACTTGTCTTCATGTACCAGTCATTTCGCCTTTTGTTGTAATTGGTATTTTCCATAAAAACATAGTATAAAATATTCTTAAGATTGTTGGAAATCTTACGAAAAATACTTGATCACGAACACTGTATGAAATTCTTGAAAGCTTGAGGCGTGTCAAAGACACTATCTTAAGGATATTTCACCTGGTATAGGTGTATCCCTCGGGATTCAACAAGCTCTTTTAGTATAAAACTAGGAGCCAGAATCTAACAAAGATTAATTTATTTTGGTATCCAGCACTCAAAAAGATAATTATAAAAAGCTTTTCTCTTCGTAATCTTCCAAGATGAATACATAGAATATATAGGTTGAAAGAGGGGACAAGATATTATGAATATTCTAGTAAATTGGCCCGCGCTTCGCGCGGCTTAAGTTTAAAAATTATTTCAGATGATATAAAATGGTTGCAGACTTGCAAATAATTACTTGGTTGTCCAATTCAAATAATTTTCACACGATTTGGCATTCGTTTTGCTTCATGTTGTTAACTGATTTGTTATGGCTTTACTTATTTGAATCGTAACTTGTTGTGTTTATTCTTTTAACCCTCGGTGGTCCTTCTCATTCCGTACACTTCTCTTATGTTCTATAAATATTCAGGATAATTGTTCGAAGTTAACATCTTCAAACCCTTAAAAAAAACCATTGTATTGCTTATAGTGTTAAATATACACAATATACACATAATATACATGTGTATATTGTGTATATTATTGCTCTCGGATTCCTCACCAAAACCGTGTATAATGTAATAAATTAGGTAACATTGTAGTCTCCTAGTTTAGGTAATATTATGGTGTAAATAGTCTTGTACACTTACCATAATATTTGTATTACCATAATTGTATATTTAGTATCCAAGTAAAATAAGGTTTTAGGAATATAATAGGAATAGGATTCTCCTATTATGGAAATATGTAATATGTATATATAGTCTTTCAATTAATGAAAATAATCAAGGGGATTGTTTCTTTCATATAGGTTTGTTAAGTAAATTGTTTGCTCGAAAATTAGTGGGAAACAAATAGATATGGATATTTTGCTAAGTTTCTGGTGCTTCGAAGAAGTGTTCGCAATACTTATTAGGTTATTCAGGAATTACTGAATATATGATTGTCATTGTCGTTGTTCTAGTGATTTAGCTAAAACAAAAAAAAAAGGATTGTCAAAGTTGTTCAAAAGTAGTAAGAAGTACATGGTATTCATATTAATTAGTGAATAAAAACAAACATATAGGAATAGAAAAAGAAAATTTCGAAAAATCTTCATATTGAATCTAACTTAGCACATGGGTAGGAAAATTGTTGTTGAAGGGCAAAAATTTGAAAGCAACAGCTAAATCTTATTTTTTCTAGCTGTGATAGTATGATCTAAATGTTCAACAACAAATAAAATGGGAAAGCAGTGTGTAGATGTATAAAGAAATTTCATCAGTCAAAATATTGTCTACTAAATAAAAGTGCCATCTCTTTATACATGGATAGAGCTACTCCGGCGTTGCAGAAAGGATATACATTTAAACAAAAATATTTTCAAAATGGATTAGGACAATATTCCTAAACATAACAAAATAGGGGCAGATCATAAAGAAACATGTACAATTAATCAAATAGGTACATACAATTAAAGAATTTTATCAGAGCTAATGGAGTTTTTCAACTGATTGAATAACGTTATCAGTTGCCGATTTTAGGTCCAAAAACATGTCCTTTATACATATTGATTTAGAACCAACTTGATAGAAAAGATGGAAAAAACAATCATACAACTTATAATATCTTATGTTAAAATGAACTAAATAAAGGATTGATATTGTATAACTATAAGAATTAATGATACTTCGACACCTGCAATAAATACAAATTTTCATATACTATATTCAAGTAAACTATAGTTTAGAGATACCACCAGCACTTCAACTAAATTGGTAAAAGGTAAATGGAAAGAGATTCAATAGTATAGTAAGAAATAAAAATGAACAGAAACATACTTCAAAATAGCTTTCGCATTTTCAATTGATATTCAAGCACATATTTCGTTCAGGTCAAAGAAAATATCACCACATTGAATAGACAGCTAAGTCTTTTCTGTAAAAAAGTTAGAAACCAACACAAACATTTCAAGTAAATACTAGGGGTGGCCAGTGGGCCGGGCTCGGGTCTGGCGGGGTCGGGGCGGGACGAGCCAGGGGGTCGGGATCGGGTCTAGCGGGGTCGGGTCTGGCGGGACCTGTTCCAGTCCCGTCCCGATCCCGATCCCGATCCCGTCGGTATCGGGGCGGGGCGGGGCGGGGTCGGGATCGGGGTCGGGGCGGGGTACGGTCGGGTTTTCCTTCTTTTTTTTTTTTTTTTTTAAATAACATATGTATAAAAAAAACGTAATAAACAAAACAAGATAGTGTAATAAAAACATCCCAAGGTTGTTTTTGTGCCTCTTATATTATTTAATAGACATATGATTTTTTTGTAATACAAATACAATTGTCTAAAATCTAAATTGCAACTTTGTGGTGTTGTCCAAAAGTTGCAAATTACATAATAAAATTGCAATTAAAAAAATTACATTTTCAAAAAAACCTGTTCTAATTGCTTGATGATTTCATGTGGTTCTTCGGTTGGAATTGGTATTTGTTGGTCAAATTGATCCACGTCGCTTCCACTACCTTCGGTTAAGATTTCGTTGTAGTTTTCATCATCTTCTTCGTTGATCTCCGGTTGACCGCACCTTCTCCGCTCCGCTCGTATCCAATCTCTCGAATAATACTTGCAATTTCCAAGTCGTCTCCGGCCAATGAGTGTCTGTGGTCTCCTATTTGATATATGCCTGCAGAAAAAGCGCTTTCAGACGCAGTTGATGACGCTTGAATGTTCAAAACATCTCGAGCCATCAATGAAAGTGTCGAAAAGGTCTTCTCATTCCCCCCGATTTCAAAGCAAGTCTTTTTGTCCATCTTCATTGATAACTTCTTGATACGGTACGAACCCCGCAAAACAAAAATATCCAACTCGCTAATTTGGTTAGTAGTAGAGGTACGCGCCGCACATTCTATTTCGAGGCTTTCAATACTAGCCGCGAAACAACATGTCTTTTGTGAGGTTGTGTTGAAGATGAAGAAGATAGTATGGAAGCCGGTAAGTTACTAGCATTTTCTTGTTGATAAAATCTATATATATTTTTGCATTGGTGTTCTACGCTAGACACTCGCTTCTTCTTTAGTTTGTTCAATAGGTGGTGGGTGATTTAGATTTTTGGGACTTGGAGGTGGTAGTACTTCTATACAATCGTAAATAGTTTCAATTAGTGATTTAGTACCGTCTATTTTAATAGTAGGATTTAATACGAGAACCAATAATATAAATAGAGGGAATAGGAATAAAATATTTTTTAATTTTGACAAACATTTTTTTAATAGCCGCCTTATAAGTTTGGTTTTTCCATATATTCACTAAGTAATAAAAATATTAGAGTTATATAAAATAACATAGTTGAAATAGTAGGATAATATATACCGAAAAATTCTTTTGTTGCTTGAAAAAATTTCTCTAAAAATACAATAAGTTCGGAAATTTTTACCCAATCACTATCTAAAATCATATCAGCTGGCTTTTTATTATGAGAGTTAAAAAATAAAGTTATAGGTAATTTATAGTCATAAGCAACAAGTAGTTGCTCGTATAAAGAATTCCACCTAGTGAATACTTTTTGTGGAATTCTTCTATAAGGTAGTCCACAATTGTGACAAGTTTTTTTATATTCTTTTCTACGTTGTATTTTATTACTTTTAAAAATAAAATTTATAGCAAATTGTATTTTACTAAGAATGTCTTCAAAAAGTGATAGACCATCCTTTACAATTAAGTTATATATATGGCACGCACATTTTATATGAAAATGGTCTGGAAAAGATGGAGTTAAACTATTTTTTAACATTGTAATTGTGTAATTGTTATTAGAAGCGTTATCTAATGTAATAGTCATAATTTTATCGGTAATTCCGTAATAATCGCACACTTGATAAATATTTTCTGCAATAAAAGTACCAGTGTGCCTAACATCTATATATCTATACGCTAAAATACGTTTTTGCATAGACCATTTATAATCTGTCCAATGACAAGTTACAGTTAAATAATCATGGCAGTTAGTACTACGACCTATATCAGACGTGATAGATACTTTGCCATTAAAATGATATAATGAAAAACGTAAATATTGTTGATATTCATGCGCGAATTTAAATACATCTCTCTTAACAATTGATCTAGGAAAACCGTTAAAAGCAGGATTATATATATCTCTAATGTAATGAATAAAACCGGAGATGAAGGAAATGAAAAAGGCAAACCCTCCACAAAGAACTAATTTTGATATTGCTTCCCTATCTCTATGTTTATTGTATTTAGAGCCTACAATTCCCCCGTCATAGGGTTAATTTGACCCCGTACTTGGTCCGGGACGATGACGGTATGTGAACCTTGTCCCGATGGAGCGGGCGTTTGCGCACCCGGTTTTGAAGCCTGGTATTGGGCATACCTAGCGGATGAGCACTTACTACGTGTCTAATTAAACTCCCCGTCCCACCGTGACCTTTTCCGCTTTTAAATTTTAAAACATTTTTACAAATTTTACATATGGCTACTTGATTCTCTACGTCCCTATCAAAAAATGTCCATGCATCTGATTTTAATGGTCGTTTTGCTGGACCTCGTCTCATACTAGGGGGAATATGAGGTATTTCAGTTGAAGGTGCACTAGTGGGTGTGTTGTCATCAACATTAGTGGGTATATCATCTAGACCATCGTCTAAATTAAAGTCTTCTTGAGTTCCAGAAAATAGCTCCTGGTCTAAATCTAATGGTATTGTAGGAAAATGTTGAGTATCAATAAAATCATCCTGTGTAGGAATAAGATGACTAGAAGAAGTACCCTTGCCCTGGTTGCCCCTACTAGAAGAAGCACTCTTACCCTTACCCTTAAACATACCTTTTAATCCTTCCATTTTAATTATGATAATAAATAATTAAAGTTAATAAAATTAAGTGCGCTAAATAAAAATATAAAATAAACAGACAATAATAATTTAATGAAGGAACGAATGTACCAAACGCCGACGTAACGTCGACGTGTAATCGAGAAGTTGAAAATTGAAACTTTGCTCGATGGAAGATCCTCAAGCTAGTTGCCAACTTCACTCCCAATTCCCAAATGAATTAATAAAATTGAATATTTAGCAAACAATGTAGAGAGATATATTGAGAAATTAGAGAGATTGTAGGAAGATTTGTGAGAAAGATGAAGAGAAAATGAGTTATTTATAGTTGAAAAATTGGGTTAAGTGTAAATATAATAACTTATGGGTTAAAAATAAATATTAAGGGGTAGGGGGGTTGGGGGAGGGGGGGGCCTAAAATGGCCGTTGGCCAACGGCCATAATCTAAAATGGTCGTTGGTGCAACGGTCATTTTTGCAAAGGGGGGAAAAGGGCTGGGTCGGGGTCATTTTTGCCTACCGTTTGGACTGTTTTTGGAGCATTAACCAGCCATTACTTGGTTGTTAACTACTTCATTAACAGCCCTCCTTCATGACCATTAATCAGCCCTCCTTCAAGGCCATGAACAACCTCCTTCATGGCATTAAACCTGTCATTACAGCCCTCCCTTAATGGCCATTACAACCTTGTTTGTGGTTGTTGGGTTGCCCTCCTCCATGCTATATATTGAGTTGGTTTTGGCTCAATTAGGGACAGTGAAATACAGCACAAAACAGTCATGAAAAACAGCACAAAACAGTCACGAAATACACCACAAAACAGTCACGAAAAACAGCAAAAACAGTGACGGAAAAACAGTGTTGAAATACACACATATACACAAGATATACACGACAGAGACAAAAGAGAAGAGTAAACAGAAACTCTTCCTTCCTTTTCCATATCTTCAGCAAGTCGATTCATATTTGTTTTCTTCGTCAGGCTCAACCTATTGGCTTTGTAGCGTTGACATTAAAGTGTTGTTTTATTTTGGGAGACTATTGCCCGCTAACGTAAAAGCATATATACGGGGCAATCTTGTCTTAAGGACAGAGGCCAATCACTCGACTCAACACACAACGTTATAACCATCCAGATTTAGTTGTTTCTTGATTTCAGGTTATCAAGATTCAAAACACAACAAGCTTGCGGCGGCAAAGAAGATTGGCCTATTTGTTCAACAAGATTCAATTTCTGAATATTGAATATTTGTTTATCCTTTCGAATACTTGTAATAGTTATTTACTTCCCGTACTGCTTTATAAAGTACAATAGAGTACCAACAAATATGACATAAGGTCATATCAATCTATCATAATTTGCATACCATATTTCAAAAATGTTTTTTATTTATTTTTTTTGTCTGTATTTTTAAAATTATGATAATACGGTATAATTTGGGAGCAATTCAATGGGATCGTTTGGTTAAACATAGCATAAAGTCATACCGATTAATTGACATGACTTGCATGTCATAGTTCACTAATTTTAATTTCGGTTGCCGGTATTCTTACCATTTCTATCGTTCAAACTTAAAAGTATTTTACTCCACAATTTTTACTTAAAACGACCTAAAAATAAAAATAAAAAAGTAAAAAAAAGTAAAAAATACTTAAAACGACCCGTTTCACACAAATGACAAAAGCGGGGCACAAAAATTAAGTATCGCCCCAAAGCATGCTCTTGTGTAAATTACCTAAATTCTTATCCTACTTTTCTGATTAAAACTTAAAAGTATATTTGATCAAGCTTTCAAAACCTGTTTATTTTGATTTTTTTTTATTAGTAGTGCATTTTAAAAAAGATATAGCAATTTATGTTCGAATAATCAATTTCAAATATATTTTTAATATTAGAGAAGTAATTTGTGCTTAGTCAAGGTTCCTAAAGTGTATGAAGAAATAATACTATTATAGCTTTTGAAAAATAGCTTATGCTACTATTCAAAAATATTTATTTATTTCTAATTTCAAGTACTCTTCAAAATAGCACTTTTAAAATTAAAAAAGAACACTTTTAGTTTCCTAGAAACTTAGTTAAAACAGACCATCGACCCAAGGCGGGCCTAAGATGTTGTCCATCCATTTAATTTCTTATATCATTATTTTCTTATTAGCCCGTTAAAAAAAGAATTGCACACTTTTAAACTTATTATTTACCTTTAATGACAAGCTTTTCTAGTTATACAAATATTATGATAAAAATTTCACGTGACAGTCTATTTTGATGTCGTCATTTCACTTGTATCCACCGTTTAAAAGTTTTGCACGATGTACATACACACTTCATACACAATCACTTTAGACATGCAGTATCTGAAGTTATATTAAAAAAATGATTGAATTTTAGTCATTTTTACTTGACTTTAGCCCTATTTGTCCAAAGTTCAAGAAAAAATAACCATGTTTAGGCAAATGGGAAAAAACAACCATAGTTGTTGTTTCAAGTATTTGTATTTGTTCGTTGGGTGACTGATGACCTTAACTTGTTGGTCTCTTAGGGGTCGATTGGTAGAGTATATAAGAATATTACTGAATAAGATATATTAATAATATAGGTATATGCCTGCCGTGACATAGAAAACCTCAATTTTAGTCATATGTACCTGAACTTCAGTTAAGACTAACTTCAAACACAGTATATTTGAAGTTATCTGATGAAATATCTTTTTTTAAAAGGCAAAAGTTAAATAGCAACGTCAAAATCGAACATCAGTGTACTTTATCCAATGTTATGTCATGTTTAACACCATAACTTTTAAAAGCCTTTTAGCCACATAAAAAACTTAAAATCATAAAAAAATTTAAAATCATTTCTCTTTTAAAATTCACTGAATCAAACTATGTCATATAAATTAAAATGAAAAAAATATTATTTTGACATCATTTGACTTCCCGTATAAAACGACGTATCACTAATTTAGATGCAATGCTTAAATTACTATTGAAAGAGTGTCGAAAAATGAGCCAAATCAAACACTCCAATTATTAAAATTAGTTGGTTGATGATTAGATTCCCACCTTCCTCCCCATTTCCCCTTCCCCTATATAATAAAAATATTAAAAGAAAAAATCAAATAATTCTGACCAAATATAAAAAGGGACATACTAAAGCAGTAAGCATTTGAAAAAATCAAAACCCAAAATCATTTCCATTTTGTAATTTCCCGCCATAGGTGAAAATGGAGAACTCAAGGCATACGAATTTGAACACTGCATTTCAGCTTGGAATTCGCAGCTTATTAACATCTTGTTCTAAAGAGGTACTTTTTTTTCCTTTTTGTTTTCGTCGATATTTGAACTATAGATTGTATAAACCCTAAAAAACAGTTCGTTAATTACTTTTTTTGTTATTCATGAATTAATTGAAGGTATTTTGTAAGAGTTTTCCCGGTTTTAATCCAGCAGAACTTGAACGCCTTCATCGGTTGTTCATTCAGGTAAGATATTGTTCTTATTAACATGCCCCCGTTAACTTCGGGAAAAACTCTGTATATATATGTGTGTATATACCTTGTAGAACTACCATATATTTTAAGAGGATTCCTCAAACATATTTGCCGAAGTGGGTCAGTTGGTCAATGTGCCCCTTACCTCCTTGAGCGTATGCGCGACAGTTAAAAAAAGGAAGAAAACGTGTTGCTGGCAGGTTTCAAACAGAGAACCTAACGTGTAAAACTTGAGACCAAACCACCAGGACAGCACACGAGCTCTAAACAATCATGTCATTTCATTTATATTTATTTTACATCGGCTGTATGGGTGTTTAACAAAATTTTCAAATGATGCGGTGTTATTGTGATTAGAGACGAACCTATGATTTGAAGTCGATGCTTCGACCAACATGCATCTTCCTTTGATGATGCCCTTGTCGTCTTAAAATCCTGGGTCCGCTGGATGGGTAGGTGGTGAGTAGGTAAGGGGTGGTTGGTGAGTGGGGGTGAGGGTTGGGTGGGGTGGTGGTGGGTAGGTAAGGGATGGAGCGGGTGGGTGGGGGTAGGGGCTGAACATATAATTGGAAATTGGAGGTTTGGAGAAATTGCGATTTGTTTTTTTAGCTTAGTCCTAGGATTGTACATTTTTTTACTAGCTTAATGTTTTTCTTCTTCTCCTATTATGTTTTTTTCAGGTGATTACTTCTTTGCACGAGGATATTGAGGTATGCCATTAATACAATTTAATGCCCTTTTTGCTCTAGGTGAAATCTATTTATTGGAAGTATGTTATTGTTATTTCAAAGAATGAAGGTTATGGTAAGTAGATTGTAACAGAATCTAAAGATGTGTACAACTTATTGCTATCAATCATCATGGTTAGTTTCCGATAATTGTTGAGCTTGTTTAATTGGCAGTTTTGATCCATCCTCCTAAACTCAAGCATCATTGCTTTTGTTCCATTAGTGTTAGGCTTTGGTCTGTTTGATGTATGTGTACCTTGACAAACTTGAAACACTACAAGCATAATCTTTACCTGTGATTGAAGAATTTTTTCAATTGATTCTCTTGCTAATAAATATTCGTTAATAGCCTGTCAGATACATTGTATGCATCTGTGATGCCTACCTATATCAGGTATTCAATTTCACAAAAAGCTAAACTGCTGCTCGGATTTTATCCTGAAGAAGCGGTGGATCATGCATGATGCTTTTTGCTTAGATAGAGTTTTTAAGAATTACTAGCGTTTAGATGTTCTGCTTCTAGAATATCATGATTCATTATCAGTTGGAACTTGGAAGTAATGCAAATAACCAAGGCCAAATCCTGCTTACTCTTGCTTTCTTTTTGTTTCATATGTTATCTCCTCCCCATTCAGAGGAATTGGAAGAATTCTACTTTACTCCATATCCTAAAGTCACATGTCCACCTCTTCCCTCCCCTCCTTCCAATAATAGGGAAAAAAAAGGAAAATTGATACATGAAATGAATCTTTACTTGTATTTAAAATATTATAGTTAATGCATGTGTGTTTCTTTGAAACATCTTATTAACTCTTCATTTCTTCTCAACATGACCAGAGGTCATCTGGATATTGTTCTCATTCGTTGAAAGATAATACAGATAGAGTATCCTCCAATTTATTCTGGACCTCGTTATTGACTTCATTTTTTCTGTAGCTATAGTGCTATTTCAAAGTATTATTCCACGTTTACTAGTGAACTTACACAAATTTGATGAGATTCTCATTTTGAATTGATCTGATATACTATTTGTTAGATTTCGTTATTCACTCCTTTAATTGAAAGGGCAATGTTAAAAGTGTTGTCTGTTTCAAATGTTGCAGGATGAATTTGAGTCTTTATGCGTAGAGACACAGGTACATATCATATGCTTCCTACAGAATAAATATTCCCTTTGCTGCTCTGAAACTAGGCCTTCTGCAAGATCTACTCCACCTTCTCACTTCTACAAAAACATCTCTTAACTTCTAATACAATATAGTTTTGAAAAGTAAAATGTCCAAAAATCATGGTGAACTTTAAACATGAAATTTCATTTTCTGTTCCTTCAAGAGCCTACTTATCAGCTTTAGCTGACAACTACATTAGACTGCCCTCGCGTCCATATTGTAAGGTCAGTAAAAGAATTAAGTCCGTGAGGACTGCCAAGTGCTAACTGGTCTTCAGTTGACCACTGCACTAGAAAATTCTTTGCATGTGTACTTTTTGACCAAGATGTAAGTTCTTCTTGTTCTTCTTCTGGACGAAATCTGAAGATAGTAGAGCACTGCTGAGGATTGTATGTTGTGGAAAAGAGAAATTCTTGGGACATATCTACCATTTTACATCTAGATTGCCAAATGTACTTCCTAGGAATCTCTCTCGTAATATTGAGAATTTCAGATAAATCTTTGCTTTCATATGGATTAAGTGTAGGCTGACCTCCAGTTAGAAGTTCATTTACGGTGTGAGTATTTAGAATAAAGGTTTCATGTATTGAGAACTGTTTGGGAAAGCTTTGGTTTGAAAACCTAGTTATTCTATTGGAGAAGAGATTCATAAGAGAAGGATATTTAGCTTATGAGAATTTTTAAGGAAGGACCATATATTTCCATTTAATTTCTTTGGTTCCCCTCTGTGTTCGTTTGATTATGTTACTTTGAATTCCTTTATTAACAAAAATTCATTTTGTAATACCATTTTTTATATGATGTTAACCTGAAAATTTTATGTGAGTTCTGGTTGTTAAGTTGGAACAATGTGTCTGATATGGTTTCCCTTGGGGTTGTATTTCCTACTCTTGTAGGCAGGACCAACTCTCAACATGGTGGAGCAGCTTTTAGAAGAACAGCGCTTGGACCCCTTGTTTCCAGAGAAGTATGCTTACTCCCATTCAGCAAAATTGCATAACTGGGATTAAAATGGTTTTCTTTTACACTATCGTTTTGGCAAAATCTTTCCCGAATTTTTTTGTCTTGGTCGCATCACGTGTAGGAAATCAGCTCCAGACAATAACTGGACCTGCGCATATGTTTCTATAACACAGTGACACATCCTTAGTTCTATAGTAGTCATTCTTGGGTATAAGTGAAATAGGTTACTACTTTTTTGAGTCCTCAAAATCCATGCATTAGTTGCTAGGAAGCATATAACCTGTGATTGTAACAAGAAAACTGCTCCTTTTGGGAAGGATTTGTGCTGTAGGTGTATCTGAAGAATGGACTACACTATTTTTTTACGTCAAATTGTCTAGATACTTCATAGTTCTACTTCTCTGGTTTATACTTCATAGTTCTACTTCTCTGGTTTATACTTCATAGTTCTACTTCTCTGGTTTATACTTCATAGTTCTACTTCTCTGCTTTTAGTTACTCTTCTCATCTTATTCTTCCCGTGCTACCTCTGAACTCTCTTGTTAGCTTTTTTACTTTGCCAAGTGCAGTGCAATCTATGAGCGCAGCTTTAATAACCTAATAACATGACAGTCTGCATACCATCATGACAGAGTCAAAAGATCCTTCTAAATAAACTATGACAGAGTCGGAAGATGTATTGAATACTGATTTCCGATTTTCAGAGGATTTGATCTGAAAAGAGAATGTTTCGGTAAAAGTTGACCTCATATCCTAATATAACTTTTTAACAACATACCCAGTATATCCCACAAGTAGGAAATATAACTTTTCAAACGTGAGAAAATAAACGAAAAAATATGTGTCATTGATTTTCTGTAGCGTGAAACAGCCTCCCTACCTTGGTAGGGGTACGGTCTGTGTACACTCTACCCTCCCCAAACCCCACGTTGTGGGATTTCACTGGGTATGTTGTTGTTGAATTTCTGTTGTGTGGAAGCTATTTGTTGATGGTTAAGGTACCGATTCACTATAACACATAGTTATCTTTGACAGGCTTTAATTGGTTTCGTGGAATTTGAATTACTGTAAACTTCTTTTACGATATTCCATGTTCCTCCAATAGATGGACTTGTACATCTGTTGGACTACATGTGTATTACGAAGGCATATGGTTATGCATAAGATTTTTAAAGTATCTCTGGATGTAATACATATCCGTTGGACAACTCTTAAGGTAATAATTGTCTAGTGCATGCAAGGTATTGTTTGGTGTGGATGGTCAACTGAAAAAACATGGAATATGAATTTCGTAATAGGAGAAAAGAGCAGAAAGCAGTATTCTCCTTTGACTTACCACCAATAGATATGGAGAGATATGTCATTCTATGTAAAGGTATCATCATGGTGGATACTGCATATCTAGATAATGCAACTCTTAATTAGTTAAACAAAAATATGCATTTCAGTTTATGTCTGTATTTTGCAAACTTCTCCATGATTATTCTTTAACTGAAAGAATGTTAATGGTTATTGAGGCTTTTGATACTATTGGTCAAGGCTTCCATTTTGTCAAGTGTTAGTACGTTTACTTTAGGTCCATGCTTTCTAGGAGTCTTATATGGCAGTAGAAATATAGAGAAGTTTCTAGTATTTATTTTTACTTTGTACAGTATTGGTCCAAAATGAGCTTAAATGGAGCGATATGATAATGGGATTCATATAGCCGGCCTCAATTTATTAGGGATTTGAGGTGTTGGTGTTGTTTTATGCCTGTGTATATAGAAATGTCATTGCCTAGTCTATGAGAAGTACCTTGTCCGAATATTATTTCACTTTGACATATTCCATTCTACTCAGGTATGAAGTATTTCATAACCTCCAAGTTGGAAAGAAAATTCTTGAAAGAGAAAGCTACAAATTCATGTTTTAAAACCTCCAATATCCTGCTCTATTAAGTAACAGCAAGTAATTTTGCAGGAGCAATGTTGAAGAAGTCAGTCACTACCTATCAGAAGCAAAACAGAATGAGATCAGTTACTTGACGGCTATGTTGGAGATGGTGGTCTCTTGTTATTTCTTGCAGTCCTTTCATAAATGAAGAGCTTATGCATCATTTTTCACACGATGTGCATATTGTCTTTTCTCATATCATAAACTAAATTTCTTAGACTGATTGGTTGACATCCTAAAATTTGATTTGTTAGGCAGAAGAACAGAAACACGCCATCACTTCTCGTCTTGAAGTTCTGAAGAAAGAACAGCAAGATTTCTCTGGTGCTGCTGCTGCAGACTTTGTTAATAAGGTATAAGCTGCTTCCTAACTATTTCTTTCAAGTAATAGTGATACGAATCTCTCAGCTAAAGACAGTTCATTATTTGCACACTCTTCAGATACGGACTGGGAATCAGAAGTACGGTACTAGCAACAATATCGGCTTACATAATTAATAATTGGCCTCGGGTATTGCTATCTGCCTTAGTCCCGGGTTTACAGGGAAACTTGGATTAAACTAGAGACTCAGACCGATCATTTCAGGGTGCCTGTAAATCTGAAGGAAACTATTAGCATTTTCAATTTCAAGCAAGTAAACATGGCTTGTTTATTCCTTGCATATTTCTTGTTCACTTGGGCTCGTTTGGTGCGAGGGGTAAGAGATATTTAATTCTGGGATTAATTTTGAGATGAGTTTATCCCATGTTTGGTTGGATATAAAATCGCGGTATATCTCGAGATTGTAGTGTTATTTTTATCCCTTTGGGAAGGTGGAATAAGTTATCCCGGGATAACTTGTTTCCAACCAAACGACCCCTAAAAGTCTCAGGCCTGTCAATATGATAAATTATGTCCTAACGAATATGCATATGGTTTTATTCACAACATATACTTTTCTTACTTGGTATCTTGAGATAATACTTATGGTGCGGGGCGGAGAAGTAATGCTGCCCTTGTAACACTTTCCTGTATCTCCCTTTGCTCTGCATTGTCCTGTTTAGCCTCATACATATTTGGCCAAGTAATCTTTCAATTACCACCATAACATTTAACGCTTACATTATTTAAATATACTTTACTAAAATAGGAGTCTTGATTTATGTTCGTAATTGTCGTCAATTATTATATATCACTAAGGAGTAAGGAATCTATAATGTTAAAAAAAATAGAATGTCCTGTAAATTTCTATGTTGCCTCATAGCATACGCTCACCAAAATTTCTCTTACAATGCCAAGTCCAGTTGCCTAAAACTGAGTATGATGAATGTGAAAAATCAAAGGTTACAAATCAATGACATCATAGTCATGCTCTATTAGGACTTGGACTCGTGCATTTAACTGAAAAACAAGTACTTCAAAATATTTGCAGTGAAGTAAAAGCTCGAGAAAAAGCCTACTAATCATTCGATGACTCAATAAGTAATAGCAATGACGTAATATATATGATTTTAAGCACTATAATAAGTTAAAAGTTTGAGAAAAATAACATAAGTAAGTTAAAAGTTTGAGAAAAATAACATAAGAAAGAAAGCTTTAAAGCGTGAGTAAAACGTATGCTATAGAATAAATAACCACTTTCGATGTGAACCTAAATAGCCACTTTCGATGTGAACCTAATTATGCACTTTCAGTGAAGACGTAATTCAAAAAAGGCATCTTATTTCATATAGTAACTAGTATGCACGTTAATAATTCAAAACTTAAATCTTTAATTAATCTAAAGTTTAAATTAAATTTAGGATTCTTAATCCTATAGGACCCCGTGGTTTATTATTAAATCCCATGGTTTATTATTATATTGTTTTCTAGAAAATCATATTTGTTTTCATTGTTCATAAAATTATGTTGTATGATATCGTAAATCCATTGTAATCTCGTGATTATATAACTATGAAAAAACTCAATTTTTTAAACCACAAATTTGATAATTTTTGCGTGGTTACGTATTTCATTTACCGTTTTACCCCATCCCACCCACCCCCCTCAATCACACCCCCACCACACCACCACCACTCCATCACACCCAAACCCACCCACAACCCACACCACCCCCACGCTACCCACTCCTCCACCACCCAACCACCCTCTACACCACCACCCTCAATCCATCACACCCAACCCACACCACCTCACCACCCACCCTCACTCCACACTACCTACCCCTCCACCACCCACCCAACTACCACCACCCTCCCCACACCACCCATCTCCGTTTCAATTATATGATGTAGTTGGACTTGGTACGAAACTTAAGAAATAAAAAAAAGTCTTTTGAATCTTGTGGTCTAAAATAAGTCAAAGATATTTGTCTGGTTATAGATCATCTCGTTAAGCGTAAAATGTAAAGTTTAAAATTAAATTGTTGCTAAATAAGGAAATGTGTCATTCTTTTTGGAATTGATTAAAAAGGAAAATGTGTCACATAAATTGGACAAAGGTAGTAGTTTCTATTTTATCCTTTACCTTAATTTTATTAATATATATAAACTATTTGTAATTAAGGAATAAGTGTATTTAGTAAACTTATATATTATTATACAGTACCATGCCGTCAAATCAAACAATAAAAATTTATTAAACCACAACAAACGATACAATATGTCCAAACAATGCATTCATTAATATGGTACAATACAATACAATATAATACAATACAATATAATATAATATAATACAATACAATACCACATTATATTGTACAATACTGTACATTATGAAACCATGGGTAATAACCATCAAAACAATACGTTAGTATTAATTAATAACCTAGAATAAAAGGTAGTAATTAATTATTTTATGGAGTAACAAATTATTAGAGAAATTGTCTCAAAATATCACTTTTGTTTCTTTTATGACAACAAAATCACTCAACTATTACTATTTTTCTCAAAATATAATAAACATCTTTAAAATATCTTTCTCTCCTAGTTGGCATACCATGTCATCAACCCCCCCCCCCACACACACACACACACACTTTTTTTAATAATAGACTTATTTAACTCATCAAACTCATTTAACCAAACTCATATTTTATACTCAGTTAAATATAATCCAGTTAAAAAGCGGCAAGGGAATCAAACCATACTTTCTATTAAGCCACTTTTTCAAATCTAAGATTCTTTTATCTCAATCAAAATATATTATCTTTCAATTTAAGTAGTTTTATCTTTCTATTCAAATTCAAATATTTTTAAATATCATTTTTGCCACATTAAATGACATATTCTTTCCACATTAAAATACAATTACACAGGTAACATAAAAATTACTTTCACATTAGTTTAACTTTTAAAAAAATGTAAGTGAATCTTATATTTTGTGAAATAAAGTTAGTATAATTTTTTCCTTTATATTTTGAGTTATTTATCTTTGAATATGTGGTGTGTAATTTTTTAATATTTTCAAAGAAAAAATTTAACTCAGAATACAACTTTTACACTAAATTTATTTCTCTTTCGTGTCAATTTCAGGTTACTTCCATCCTTTTATACAATTATTACTTTATAAATATCTTTTCCACTTGATTTTTCACTTTATTTGCCTTTTAATCTAAATTTCTAATTCAATTTCATTTTCCACCACAATTTTTTTGCCACCTAAGACCAAAATATATACTTCTTTTATTGGTCGTCTTGTACCGTAATTACAATACCCCTTTCCTTTGTTCACTTGTTTCTTCAACTTTTTTAGTACTCTCTGATTAGTGTGAATATGCCCAATACTTATTTTTGAGTTGACTAGAGAATTCATCAAACAGTTTATTTTTAAAAATATAAGATTCAATTGTATTTTTTAAAAGTTAAACTTATACGAAAGTAATTTTTGTGGTATCTGTGTAATTCCATTTTAATGTAGAAAGAATATGTCGTTTAATGTAAAAAAATGATATTTAAAAATATTTAAATTTGAATAGAAAGAGAAAACTACATAAATTTTAATTTAATTAAAAAATAATAAATTTAATTGAGATAAAAGAATCTTAGATCTGAAAAAGTGGCATAATAGAAGTATGGTTTGATTTCTTTGTCTTTTATTAGCCTGCTCATATTTGATTGGGTATAAATAATGAGTTGGTTAAATGAGCTTGATGAGTTAAATATGTGTATCATTAAAAAAAAAGATTGACTTTAATGACATGACATGCCAATTAGGAAAGAAAAAGTTTTTGAAGTGTTTAATATATTTTGAGGAAAATAGTAATGGTTGAGTGATTTTGTTGTCTTAAAAAAAATTAAAAGTGATATTTGGAGGCAATTACCCAAACTTAAGTGATTATCTAGGGAATTAACTCCAAATTATTATTATACTAATGATGGTGTAAAAAAAATTATTGCAATTTATATTGTATTTAAGCAAATGTATATTTCTCTCTCCACACATAAGTGACGAACAAAAAACTTACTTTTTTCTCCTTTCGCTAGAATCAATTTACAGAAATCTTGATATTCTTAAAGTCCAATAAAGAAAAGTTCATTCTTTATTGTCCTTGTGGCTACGGATAGTTTGGTACGCGGAATAAGTCAAAATATTTTAAAATTAAATTTGAAATTATATTTATACTTTTTTTAATTGAGGAATAAATTTATATCAAAATAAATTTATGTTGTCAATCAACACAATATACATTTAATCACAAATTTAATTTTGAATATTTCACATTATTCCATCAAACTTGAATTATTTATCTCACTATTCATATGAAATAAATTAGTTTAAGGATTAAAACCCCACAATAATTTAGTGCAAACTAAATGACCCTAATGACTCGTTTGGTACGAGAATAAGAGATAATTAATTTTAAAATTAAATTTAAAATGAATTTATCCCATATTTAATAAAAATAAAATCGCAATATAATTAATTCTTAGTCTTAAAATTATAGTGCTCTTTTTATTCCTATGAAAACGACCCCTAGGAGTACAATTTTAGCCCCAGTCCATGATTGACCTGTTAGTTAGATTAGACAACAGGTAAAGACTCAAGCTTTAAGCATATATCGATGCAGATTTGTGTGTGGGTCACTACAATTTGTTGAAATATCACCTTAATTTTTTATTTTAACCAAAACCCAAGAACCCCAAATTCATAAAAACAACGCGGTAACTGAAAAATCACTGTAAAAATTCACACTTTCTGTTCATTCTACACCTTTATTATCAAGAATCAAGAAACCCCATCACACCAAACATCACTATATATTGAAGTGAGGTGGTGTGAATTGGGATGAAATGATAAAAATGGCAGCTGTATCAGTGAGAAATAGTAATGAGGTATGGAGAGCTCATGGAACAATGGCTATGATACAGCTTTTGTATGGTGGATACCATGTCATTACCAAAGTGGCGCTCAATGTGGGAATGAATCAAATTGTATTCTGTTTGTATAGAGATCTTCTTGCTCTATCCATTCTTGCTCCAGTCGCTTATGTTCGCGAAAAGTTAGTCCTTTTTTACTCGATGTTGCTCTTGAATCTGTGGTAGCTACGACTCCTTTTGTACACTGTTTTATCATGGCTTAGTCGCTTTCATTATTTTTATATTCATACTGCTTCGAATTTCTTGTCCTTATTTGAGCTTTTTTTTGTCTTCTCTTGGACCGGGGTCTTCCGGAAACGGCCTCTCGACCCTTCCAGGCAGAGGTAAGGTATGCGTACACTCTACTCTCCCAGACTCACGTTGTGTGATTCCACTGGGTATGTTGTTGTTGTTGCTCTTGAATCTATCATTTAACCATGCATCTATTTATTGAATATACACATAGATTTAGTTTTGAATTGTGATGTTTGGTTCAACTTGTGACCTTGACTGATCCACTTAGGCTGTTAATACTCACAAGCTATGTTGCTCCGACTCTTCAAAAATGTTGTCACACCTATGTTGGATCCTCCGAAGATGCGCACTAATTTGGAGCATTTTTGGAGGATCCTCACACAAGCGTCGACCTTTTTAAAGAGTCTGATCAACATAGCGCAATCAATGTGGGAATGAATCAAATTGTATTCTGTTTGTATCGAGACCTTCTTGCTCTATCAATTCTTGCACCAATCACTTATGTTCGTGAAAAGTTAGTCCCTTTTTGTTCTATGTTGCTCTTGAATCTATCATTTAACTATGTATCTATTTATTGAATATACACATACATTTTGAAGGGGAGCCTTGGAGTAACTGGTAAAGTTGATGCCATGTGACCAGGAGGTCATGGGTTCAAGCCGTGAAAACAACCTCTTGCAAAAATGCAAGATAAGACTGCGTACAATAGATCCTTGTGGTCCGGCCCTTCCTCGGACCCCGCGTATAGCGGGAGCTTAGTGCACCGGGCTGCCCTTTTTTTTACACATACATTTAGTTTTAAATTGTGGTGTTTGGTTCAGCTTGTGACCTTGACTGATCCACTTACGCTACTGATACTCACAAGTTATGTTGCTCAGACTCTTAAAAAATGTTGTCGCACCTACGTAGGATCCTCCGTAAATGCACTAATTTGGAGCATTTTTGGAGGATTCCCACACAACCGTTGACTTTTTTGAAGAGTCTGACCAACATAGCGCAATCAATGTGGGAATGAATCAAATTGTATTCTGTTTGTATCGAGATCTTCTTGCTCTGTCCATTCTTGCACCAGTCGCCTATGTTCGTGAAAAGTTAGTCCTTTTTTGTTCTATGTTGCACTTTTGAATCTATCATTTAACTATGTATCTGTTTATGAATATACACATACATTTAGTTTTAAATTGTGGTCTTTGGTTCAGCCTATGACCTTGACTGATCCACTTAGGCTACTGATACTCACAAGTTATGCTGCTCAGACTTTTCAAAAATGTTGTCACACCTATGTAGGATCCTCCGTAAATGCACTAATTTGGAGCATTTTTGGAGGATCCGCACACAACCGTCGACTTTTTTGAAGAGTCTGCCCAACATAGTGCAGTCAATGTGGGAATGAATCAAATTGTATTCTGTTTGTATCGAGACCTTCTTGCTCTATCAATTCTTGCACCAGTCGCTTATGTTCGTGAAAAGTTGGTCCCTTTTTGTTCTATGTTACTCTTTTGAATCTATCATTTAACTATGTATTTGTTTATAAATATACACATAGATTTGGATTTATACTGTGGTGTTTGGTTCAGCTTGTGACCTTGACTGATCCACTTAGGCTATTGATACTCACAAGCTATGTTGCTCGGACTCTCCAAAAATGTTGCCACACCTATGTGATCCCATTCTTTTGTCGGCTCGGATAAAGATCAAAGATCTTGAGCGATTGATATCCAGCAGAGAAATGAGTTACAAGATACACTTTTTACTTATTCTCCTTGAATTGAATTCTCACTACAAGATATAAAAAATTTCGTGGCGATTTTACATTGTAGGTCCTTTACTCCGACAACATCTAGGATTTCTCGAACAATGTGATTCCTATCAAGGAATCGAACTGACTAAGCTTGAGTCAAAGGGTCGAGATACTTAACGACACTGCCTTTGAATAACTTGCTGCATGCAATCGTAACTTTCTTATGATTTGGATGTTATTTTGGGTCATACGTCATTCACTGAAACAATGCAGAGAAGGTTGGTCCAAGGAAAATATTTACAAAAGTCAAAATAAATAAATACATAAATAAAGTCTACAACTAAAATTCTATGGTTGCGTTCTTTATACAACTGGTTCAACCAAGTTATCAAAGAGCTCATGAGTTTTACAAACTAGTCAAGGAACTGACAAATGACATTTATGTCCAAGAGACTTGTTCCATGATGATTCCACACACAACAAGTGTAATTTCTCAACAAATGGCTCTAATATTTCTGACTCTTCTTCTGGTGCAAAGGCCACGCAAATGCTTAGCTCCTTGACTGCTTCTTCATATTCCCTAATATAATAAGTTCATTTATCAATGTAGTTTAGCCAGTTATAGCAGATTGTCCGCTTTATATTGTCGGTGTATAGAAGTTAATAAATGGAAAAAAAAGAAAAAATTGCGGCGATGATATGTGTTTTTACCTACTATAGTACAACATCATGCCATGGTCTCTCCTCAAAGACCAATTGTGAGGCTGCAGAATCAGCAATCTTTCTGGAGCCATAATAGCCAGCCTAAAGAATATTGTGCCATTTCCATATTGAAAGTATGTATGTCCTAGAGACAATCATTATTAGGGACAAATGTACTTGAACACATTTGTATTATTAATAAGATTAATATATTTATGGCATTTGCAATTATTGAATTATTATTTGATTGTTTGTAATTATTCATTAATGTGCATCCCTTGAGCTTACGTTGTCATTAATAGAGTGGGATATTATGATAGAGTGTAACTTTAAAATAACCTCAACTAATGATCATCGAGAATGAGATATCGATGATATGTTATAAGTCGACAAGTGGTCTGCATCACATTCTTAGAGAATGTAGTATGTTTCACATGCTACTAGTAATGGTTACTAGTGATGGACACATGTATACTTTTGGAAAGTATTGGTATACCCTGTTGATAAACTATTTGTTAGACATGTCTAGAGTGTTATCAGTGTGTGGGAGATAAATGTCATTTGACTTGAGGTCAATACACACCTTGTTTACTGAGTAATATACTTTGACCCTGTCCTAAGCTTAAACTCCTTATTGGATAAGACACGGCTTGTGTTGGGTACATTATTATGTAAACTAAGGTGGTAATTGGGCCAATAATATGATTCATTCCTCGATTGTATATTCGAGAGAACACTCAACTTCTCAGTGATATTAGGTCGACCAAGTCATTGGCCAATGCAAGAGACATATTTAGAATATGGTCTAGTTGTCGACTAATATAAATGAGATAAAGTGATCAAGCCATTTGGATAGACACATGGCAAATCCTAAGCTTGATCGAGTGTGTCGCGAATAAAAGGAATTGATCATCTCACATAAAGGTTATGTTTGCTGGATTCATGTAAACGTACTTCATATATTGAGTTCGTCGTACTGCGCAGTCTAGGAGTTCAGTATGGACCTTAATTGGATCAGTGTCAATATGTGAAGGCCTATAGGGTCTGTCGATTGTTTTTTTATTTTTTATCTAAGGGTGTATTGAGAAAGTATTCAATATTCGATTTGAAATCGAGATATTTAAATTGATAATAATGGGATAATTTCTATTGGATGGAAATTATTTAATTAAGTCAAAATTGGATTTTGAATTTAATTAAATATGCTGAATATATTAACGAAAACGAGGAGTGTTGTTGGACGTAAGGCGCCACGGCGCCTGATTGGTTGAGCCGCGGCGCCGACCTGACAGTGGGCCAAGTCAGACTGGCCCATTGCACCTCGAATTTTGGGCCAGGCTTAGAGCCCAACCCTAATATGATTTTGACCTAAATTTTACTATATATACAGCACTACCCCATTGATAATAATACAATTATTCTATTAAAACAATTCTAGACTTAGAACTCTCTCAAACCTCTGCCAAGATTTCCTGGCTTTCTTGACAGTGGAATACACCGTAGCAAGGTGCTTGCAATCGAAGGGGCAATCGCGTGTTCACCCTTTAGTAAAAGACTCCAGATTCTTATAACTTGTAAGTGTTATGTTCAAGTTTACTTTACATGTTTGATTGTCATATAACCATAACAGAAGGAATTGTTGGGGTAAGATATAAATTTTTAAACTTCCGTTATGCTTTACTTATGTGTTTTGAACCCAACAAATACCACCACATATTACATTATGTCATTATAAGTGACACCAGATATATTATGTACAGAAATAAGGCTGTTATTTAAACTAAAAACAGATGTTTTGGTTAGAAGACAGTAGACTATATAAGAGATGAATCAAGCCTATGACTAAGAGTTCTGGTATTGTTGGCTTCAGCTACATAAATCTGTGTAGAGTCAGACCTCTCTATAACAACATTCAATTATAATGGCCAACTTTTCTTTAGAATCAATTCTTCATGTTATGTTATACTGTATCATATATTCTCTATAATAATATTTTGTTATAGCAACCAAAGATTTGAACAAACGACGTTGTTATAGAGATATTTGATTGTATATCCTTTTGTAACATGAGTAGATAATACTAACTAGATATGTGACAAAAAGTCAAATCTGCTTAATTGGTATCTGTAGGCTTTTTCTAATTAGATAAATGAAGTTAAGAATTGGAGGGGAACTTTTCGAAACCAAGAAAGATCCATAACTATATCTTCTGTGTTGTCCGAACTCTCCATAAATGTTGGCACCCTTGTCGGATCCTTTGAAAATGCACTGCTTTTGGAGAATCCGACACGCACCCGTCAACATTATTGAAGAGTCCTAGCTAACATAGTTTTCAGAACCTAATTATGTTTTCCATGAACTAAAAAAAGAGCCAAATGTAGGAGTTAACCCCCACAACAATGCAACTTCACATAGTAAATGGTTGTTTTCTTATAGGAAGTTATAATCAATAGAAGACTAATATTTATTCTAATATTTGGAACACGAAATAGATTAAGAAATATTTGAACTATGACTCATACTTAATATTCAGACCTCGTGGTCGGGCTCCAAAAAAATTTCAAACAAAAAATTCTAATTTCTAAATTGAAAGATTCTTTTCTTTCACCCTGTTTATATTTTGACCAAAAGCAAAACCTTTCTTTGAAAGAATTCGGTTCAGATGTAGGATACCTATCTAGAAGTTTTCGCAACTCAATCATAGATGATGGAATCATCAAAGATTTGACCTTTTCGAACTCTATTATGGGTCGAAAGTCAGAACTTTCTTCATTCCAAGATTTCTACAAAAAGAGTGTAAGATTATTACCTCAAATCTTGAGGCCTCAACAAATATACATTTGAACTATCAATAGACCTAAGAGGAGAAGTCAGCATTAAACCATGGTTTGCTCTCGAAGCACATTTCCAATGAAACCTCTGGAAAAAAGAACGTAAAAATACAGGAGTTTACGCGCCATCTTTAAAAAGCGTGACAATTTATTAGGAGAGTCGATCTTACAATAAGATTTGCCAAAGCAATCCCAACAATATCTTTGTTCGTTGCAATCTCGAGCCCTGAGAGTGACTTGCTATTGATATCTGAAGCCTTCGTTCTGGGGTCATCCACACACTTGCCGTTAACAATACCAAACAAGCTGTGACAGGAAGTAATCTCAAACAGCTCATACAATAGTATTAAAATGTAGACATTTCAACTTAATTAATGAGATATAGAGCATCAATCTACTGTACTTTACGAATTCCTGAAAGAATATAACTGTGACGCGGGGTGATGAGGGGGTCAAGCAAGGTTGACAGGTTTCTAGGCTGACAAGCTTCTGATGATGATGTGCATACAGTGCGTATGACACCTTAGGAAAATTCTATATCGGAATGAGCGAGAAAAGTGAAGAGCTTTATAAGACATAGCTCAGGTTCACATGGTATGCATGTTGTTGGGCTCGATGATGGCATAGTCCTAGGGACAAATCCCTGGGGTCTGTTGAGCCAAAGCGGACAATATGTGTCATGGACTCGGGTTGTGACAATAACAGAACCAAAATGGTAGTGGATGAACATTTCAGAACTTAATATAACACATTGTCCATGTATTTAGATCAATATACCTCAGGGTTTCTAGTTTGAGGCCAAATTAGAAATTCCTCTCCAACGCGTGATCCCACAATGGTCACATTAAATCTTCTACAAACTTCAATATAAATCACACAGCAAAATTGCTGCATGAAAGATGAGCACCATGTCAGATTATAGCATAAAACATCAAGTAAATAAAAGTAGTTTGAAGTTTCAAACTTGCAGAAATACGCAAAAATGACGATGATTACAATATCCCGAGCTTAGTGCTGAATTAGGGTGCCAGATGGGCCGTTTGGGCTGAAGTTGGGCGGGTCAAGATAGACTGAATCAATAGATGGGTCAATGCCCAATCCGTCCATAATTTACATGGGCTAAGATGGGCGGGTCAAGATGAGCTAAATGATGGGTCATAACCCAACTTGTCAAACTTGACTCATTACTTTTACAAATTTCAAATTTACCTTCTATGATGTTATTTTATTTTGTATGATATTTGATTTTTTCATATCTTTATTTTTTGAAATAAAATAATATTTTAAAGATTTTTTTCAGTTTTTATAAAAGTAAAATAAATATATAAAATAATGGGTGGAGGGAAGGGGGTGAGAGGCGGGGGGGGGGGGGGCTGGGTAGAGGGGTAAAGAATGTTTCTCATTTTTTATAAATTTTTTGTATAAGTAAAATAAATATATAAAGTAAAAATTTTGGATGGGGTGGATGGGGATGGGTAAGCAAATTTTTCTCATTTTTTATAAAAAGTTTATAAAAGTAAAATAAATATATAAAATAGAAATTTTGGTGGTGGGTGGGATGGCGGGGGTAGTGTGTGTGTGTGTGTGGGGGGGGGGGGTGATGTGGTACGAAAATTTTCTCATTTTTAATAAATTTTTATATATAAGTAAAATAAAAACTTCGGGGGTGGTGGGGGGGGGAGGGGAGAGAGGGGGGGTTGGGGGTAGGAAATTTTTTATAAAAGTAAAAAAAATATGAAATAGAAATTTGAAAATAGGGGTAGGGCATGGGGTTGGGGGTGGAGGGTGTAGGTAAGAAAAAATTTCATATTTTTAATATTATTTTTTTATAAAAGTAACAAAAATATAAAATAGAAATTTGAGGATGGGTGGGTGTGGAGGGGTAGGTGCGGTTAGGGCGGGGGAGGGGGAGGTAAGAAAAAATTTCATATTTTTTATAAAAGTAAAAAAAACATGAAATAGAAATTTGAGGAAGGGGTAGGGCAATGGGAGTGGGGGTCGGGGTGGATGGGGGTAGGTGTGGGTAGGGGGGATAGATGGAGTAGGGGGTGCGGTGGAGTAGTCAAGGTAGGGGGCAGAGATGTGAGGGTGGTTTAGTGCTTGGGTGGGGGTTGGTGTAGGGGAGGGATAGGGTGGATGGATAGTGTGGTGGGTGGTTGGGGTGCGTTGGTGTATTTTTATTTTTCCGAAATAATAAAAGAATTTTTTAAATAATTATTTATAAATAAAAATCTTAATCTAGAGTGAAGCTCTAATAATTAAAATTGAGCATTTTCTTGGGTCAAGTTTGGGCATCATCATAGGTTAATTTGAGTTGTTGATTTATGATGGGTCAACTTGAGCTAGCTAAACCAACCCATCATCAAAATCACTCTTGTCTAAACCCATGAAACTTTGGGCGGGTTAGGCGGGTCATTTGGGTTTGGGCTAATTTTGTCACCCGTGTGCTAATTCAGGTATGAACACTTTGAATCCATTAGAACAGATGACCTTTTGAAACCCCTCGACTTAAAAAGAACTGTGTTAACTGCATCCAAAACTTCAACCAGATTGCATCCTATTTCTCTTGAACTTAACTCTGCTTCAACTTCCCTTGCAATGGCATCAAACTCAGCCATCCACTCATTCATACTTTTTCCTGCTAGAGGCATGTCCTCCATACATGTCGACTCTAGTGATTCGGATGGCATTGAAGTAGATTTCATTTCATTTTGGATTGAATAAGCATCCATCTCATGGTTAAAAGCCATAAACGCCTCGTCCTCAGTGGCAACATAAAGAAAAACCTATATCCAATAATAGACGGTTTAAGTTATATGCACTAACGTCATAAAAGAATGTTTTACTCAATCAGGCCACTTACTAGGTAACTCTTAACGATAAAGCATTAATTAGCAACTTGATGAAAATGGTAAGTACCATGTTGTAACAGGTTAAATTATAGTGATAGCATAAAAAATCATTGTTAGAGTATATAACTACAACACAACAACAACATACCCAGTGAAATCGCACAACGTGTGTCTGGGGAGGGTAGAGTGACAAACCTTCGAACATAGCAGCAACACTATACAAGTAAGAATAAAGAAGATTTACGATGTGCTATACTATCCCAGAAACATTCATGAACAGAAAATCCCAAATTGAGAAAGCAGCTTAGTCCCCGTTTGCCCATGGATTTTGTTTCAAAACTTCAACTGTGTTTTCATGTTTAACACGACTTCAACTTTCAAATGTTCTTGTTCAACTTAAGTTCAAATATTACTTTATTCAAATATCAACCAATTCATGTCCAAACACCTACTTAATCATTCAGCCCCTTGAATTTTAGCAATTACCTTTGCAAGGGAAATATCTTTGTCTTTTGACTGGAAAGGTACCTCCTGAGTGAACTTTTTCCTAGCACCTTTTCGAACCTGTCAAATTGTTAAACTCTCAACAAAATGAACTAAATATAAAACGCAAAATATTCCAATTCACTAAAGGCGATAAGGACATTCATATATAACTGATTTATATGCAGCAAGGTATCAGATCACCATTTTACAAACAAAAATTCATTAAATAAGTAGAGCATATCAGAATAAAAAATAGTCCCAACCTGTTTATAATATTTGGATCTAGATCAATAAAAGGGCCAGAGGGGAAATGCTTAACATTTTCCTCTTTGGTGCATTTATACTTGTAGTAGCAGAGTTCCTCCATCCCGCTTTCTCATTCGCGATCCAACTGTTGAAGACATAATTAAGCAACAAAAAATGTACCTTAATTAATAGTTTAAACTTTTATATAAGATGATCACACAATACTAGTTCAACATGATATCAAAGCCTCAAACATAACTTCCACGTATTTGATCCCCAAAAAATAATCACATCCGCGTGCATAAGATAGGGTGAGCTAAAGGCATAATTACGTAAATACAAGTGTACACAGTAAATCTTTTTGATAAAATGATAATTCTTGAATTGAGAAGTAAAATAACCTGCTGCAAATATCTAAAGAAGTCATAGTCGTTATGCTCTTTGTAATAATTCAATGGATATTTTTTCTATCTATTCATCTAATTCCTTCTCTATAGTGATGAATATAATGATGTGATAACGTAAAAAGAGCGAAAATAAATAGTGTCCTAAAAGATAGAAAAAGAACAAACAAGGATTTTCAAAGGCGTAAGCTTTAAAGGCGGCTCTACAAGGCTACGAAATAATGCCAGCCAATATCACAAAATAAATTAACTGCTTGACAGAAAAGTCAGCAGTTAACTAGTACACAATTTTGGTAGAGTATTTTGACAATTTGAGAAGAAAATGTCAGTTAATTACGTAAATTTATACATACAAGTCTCTGAAATATTGAGTATCACAAAGACAACGTAAGAAATTGAGCAATCTCAACTTTTTATCAATCATCAACCAAGTCAATGATTGATACATACCCGAATTCGTCTATGTAAATGTACAAATACAGAATACATGTTATGTTAAAGAAAATGAAACATATCCGCTAACAAAAGATTAATTAAGAAGTTGAGTTGTGTGTTCTTGAATTGAAGGTACAGAAGTGTAGTATTCATACGTGCATATGTATGTATAGCGGGAGCTTAGTGTACCATACTACCCCATATGTCAAGAATACAGTTGATCTACATCGATGTAGTTTCAGCCTCTTAGAGCAATAAGCAAGAGGCAAATGTTCTTAGTCTTATGATTTCTTCATCTGGTCAAGTATTTTAATCGACTAAAATTGTTAAAATGCTCTAGTTATGAAAATCGGGAGATCTGTCACCATTAACAATCAGGAGATTTTTTAAAAAAAGGCAGCACTAATTAGAAAAATATCAGGAAGCTGACAGTTTAATCAAAAACACAAATAATCTAAAACGACTATCGAAGTATAAAACATACCTATATTTGGATAATTATCAGTGCATAGATCGAATCAAACACATGAAGAGCAAGAAAATAACCATAAGTTACGCTCTTTTTTTTTTGTTGACGAAGGAACCCGCAGCCGCTACTCTCTCGAGTGCGCACAGGGTAAACCCCGGACTGACGCAATAGCCTGCAAACCACGTCAGCCGATTAACCACACTTGGCAAGCCATGTGTGACAGGCTCAACCAAGAAGGTTTATACAGGGGATCGAACTCGTGACCTTGCGGTCCCACGCTCTACTGCTACACCAACTTGGCTACCTTTACGCTTTAAGGATACTACTATGGGAGTTTATAGTCTGACTAGAGCATAACAGACTCCAACAAGTACAAAAAAAGTAAATTCTTGAAACAATAGTACAAACAAATAAATCATCATCCAGACTCAACCAAAAAATAGCAAATGCTATAAGGCATTTCTAATGTCTTATTTCTTCTCTTCCTTCTCTGCTTCAGCGGCTCTCTTCAACCTCACCCCAACATGACGAGCATTAGTACGCTCAATACGCAGCTTGCCATAAGCATTGAATGATTTCATTTCATCTTTGACCTTCACAAGCTCAACAGCTGGCTGCTCCCTAACAATAGGCAAGTAAGGATCCTGGACTTGAGTGGCATTGGCAAGTTCCTCAGCACTAGAATCACCAGCCTGTGCAAATGTATTGAGAAGATGTAAGTTCAAAGATGCTCCAAGAAAACACCAATAAGCAACCAAAAAGCTCTTCAATCATCAATAGCAGACTGGTATGATTACAATAGTTCCGGGTTTACCTTGACTTTCTTAGCATGCCTTGGGAAGATAACTAGCTTGGATTTGTATGTCTTGAGCCTCTGGACATTGGTCTGAAGACCTTCTAGGGATCTGTTCCTGCGCCTGTGATCCACAACAATGCCTATAGTTGTAGCAAGTTTTTTGGGGATGCCAGCTGCCTAAAAAGGAAAAAAAAGCTCCTTAATTGGAATATCTATGCTCCAAAAGGTGGAATCTCCCACCCCAGGAGCCCCCACACCCCGGTCCGACAGGTCTGTGAAGGAGGTAAATCATGGTGACTCAATTGATTTCAAAGGTTAGACCACTACCACGTTGCGCACAAGGGGCCCTCCTTTATTTCAAGAAGAAACCCCCACAATGCATGGTAAAGAAGATATATTTTGGCAGATAATATTGAATAAACAATGAAAGATAATGATATGATCGTCTTCAACATTCATAGTTACAACTTAAAAAGAGAGGTATAAAATGGAGTCTGCCCCGCTCAAAAGGACTGGATACGTAAAATGCGTTTTGATCCATGAACTTGCTTGCACAATCTTTACTATTTGCTTTCAGTACTTATCTTTCTTCAATATTTTCACCATAGTTTTATTTACCCTTGTATTTTTTCAAAATGTTCTAAAGAACGCCTTTCTTGAGCCTAGGGTCTATCACAACCTCTCTGCCCCACCAAAGGTAATGTCTGCGTACATCCCCACTCACCCATATCCCACTTGTGGGATCACACTAGGTATGTTGTTGTTGTTGAACTTGCTTGCACAAGAACCAAACTCTATATAAGCTCAACATGCCAAACTCTAATAGAAGCTCAGCATTGAAACCTAGATCGCACCAGGGAAACGAGTTTTGAACTGCGCCAGGCACTCATGTCTCAAGTCTGGCAGGTGGTTTCTTTTTTTCTTTAATTTTTTTGGGGAGGTAAGGGGAAGGGTGGTGAAAGCAACCATCTAGAGCAAGATTAGATAGAATGAATCTTACTTTCAGCTCTTCTAGAGAGAATCCCCTGCCAGCTCTGACTTTCATGTTGTATTTTAGTGTTTGTCCATGAACAATAGGTCGGAGTGATCCCGCTGTTGGCCTAGGGAAGATTGTTGAAGCTTTCTTTTGCCTAGCTGGAGCTAGCAAAAGCAAAAGAGGTCAGGACGTGCAAGAATTCTTGAGTAAAGTTGAATTTGAGACTTGAAGCCATAAAAAAAAAGGGAAACTCACCATTGCGTCTCCTTGTTTTGCGAGCAGGTTGGTTAAACCAAGTCCTTACATAGTTTTGTCAATGCTTCTTAAAGTGCCCATTGGGGATAACGTTGTTGTGCTTCATGGTTTACCTGTGTATGCTGAAAACATGTAATTGAGTTACTAACAATTGAAAACACCCTAGGAAATTTATGATGAGGACAATGAATCACTAATGCAACATGCAAAGGGACATAGTTTTTGCAATTAAAGAAGTAGGTCTATGTGATTAAAAAGCAATCTCTGAGGCTGCCAAGGAGGTGAGCAAGCATATAAAAACATTATGATTCAAACAAGAAATAAGTATGGAGAATAGGGTATCATTTCAAGAAGTTAGATTTGAACATGTAAAAGCTACGCGGATTAGTTTAACATTTTCTAAAATAAACAACAAGAAGGCTTTAGCAGTAGTTATGATTCAAACAACATGAAGTATCTTTTTTTTTTAAAAAGTTTGAGCGTTGTATGGTTTGAAAACATGAATATGGAGAAGTTCAGGGAACGTGGGAGTCCTACATTTTCTCCATACAGAACTTACGTACTTACAGCAGAAGCAATACCATGCCAAATTGCGGAACAAAAACACAGGATAAATATTGCACTGCAACAGACAACAGTATCTAACATTTTCCATCCATGCACTACTATGACATAGTCCGACACCATACAAAAGAAACAATATCTATAAAAGATAACATGCCTGGATCACATAGATTGGCGGATATTAAACTGAGTAATTAGAAAGCAAATCCATTTACACTAAAACACGTATTTGATGCAATATAATTTCATAGTGTTCAACTCACCGGTAAAGCAAAGCTGATGTTTTCCTTCGAGGGTAGAGGTTTACTTTTATTTGAAAAAACCTAGCTGAAGTACTTTTTTGGGCTTCTATCGGTCCAGTATACTGGGGTGCATGTATAGCCGATTTTCGGGTGTCTATTAAAGCACTAGTCATAATTTATAAAAATTTGCAGTTATATCCGCTTTGAAACTAACTTTTAATAAAAAAAAAATCGTATTTCAAGTTTAGCTGCAGAGTTCCGATGTTTTTGATTGAGATTGTAGCAAGATATAATTGAATGTCTGAACTTCAGCTGCACAAACTTCCGATATAAATCTAACTAGTTAAGATTGTCAAATCCAAACTTCAAATATTATATACCCAATTTAAGAGCCTAATATGTATCAATTTTTCAGAAATAGGTATCCATAAAACACCAGTCAATCAACTTGAAAAAGGGTCATTTTCAAGTAGTGTTCAATTGATTATGTATTAATCAATATTCAATTGATTGGAATGTTGAATCGTATACACAATATGATGGATTGGTTTAGATTATGATATCAAGTGTCATATCCTCCTTGGTCATTCTTTCACTAATGGTCTCACCATTTTCTAGTGATAGTAGTTTTTTTGTCATTTTTATTATTTTATCCTGAGATTATTATTCCACCAGATAGGGATATATAACTTATGCTGATTTATTTTTAATCCCATAATTAGTTACCAAACAAAAAATAAAGCGATACTAAATTATTTATCCAAAACTATTTTTTCTTATCAATCATACCAAATGACCCCCAACAGTTTTAATGCTATACATATGGGGAAAAACAAATAAGCATAAGAAGAAGTTAAGTAACAACAATTTGTGTAAAATTTATTACACTGACTATGAATTAAGTATTTTATTGTATATGAACATAAGTTAAATGGGAGTGTCTAAATAGAATGCAGGATGCAATTGCTACACAACTTAAAAGAGAATCTGGACTATTAATAATTGGACTATTTATTCTAATTTAAGGGTAATTCAGACTTTTCATGTTAAACCAAATTTCAACCTAAAAATGAAGAGTTCATTTGGCCTCTATCTAGAAATCTCTCCATTCTGCGACTCATTTTCCTTCATTTGGTTTCTTACCATACGTCTCTGTTTTTCAATTGTGGTGAGTTTTAATTTTCTCCATTCTTTCTAAATCTGCCATAGAACTGCTAATTAACCCATTCTGAGAGTAATTACAACTATGAGATTCGAGTCAACTACAATCAGAAAACTTGGCCGCAAACATAATTAAATGAAAAGCTTCTTGCAACAACTTTAGCTTTTGTTGCTTCAGTTCCCTCATGTATCTTTTTAAGGTGGCATTATATTTATTTTTTGGGTTTGTTTCTGCAAGTATGTATTATTTTGTGGGTTAAATTTACTGTGCATGTGTATGTCTAAAAAATGTCGCTTTTGCGGCGTAGACTCTATGTTGAGTTTGGAATGGTATCCAAAATGGGGATGGAACAAAAGCACTTTTTAGTAAAATGCGATGGTATGCATGCATAATCAAAGGATTCTAACTTCCAAATAGTGTATTACACATGCATTTCCTAAAACAGATACTAGGTGTATGATTTTGCATATACAATAAAAGGGCAGCCTGTTACACTAAGTTCCCGCTATGCACGGGGTTCGGGTAAGTGCCGGACCACAAGGGTAGTGTCTATTACCTTGCATTTTTGCAAGAGGCCATTTTGCATATACAAAAATATAATTAGATTATTAGTGCTTTTGGAAAACATTGTTTATAATGCTATTACATGTTTATGCAACAACTGCAATGTGCTTATTTGATTATGCCAGTGTTTACATCTCACAATTCAATAATGTCTTACTATTGAGTGAAGGAAAAATGACAAGCTTTTATAAGTTTGTGAAGATACTGTTATTTTCTTCTCCAGTTTTTTTGAGCTATTTAAGTGCTTCGCGACATCTTGGCTAACGGATGCTCATATGCCGACTAGCTTTATAAGTTAATTGCGTTTTTTTATCTCCAAAGAACTACAAGTAATAGATGTTTATTATCAAAATAAATTTGATCTATGTATATGTGCATATGAAGTTGCATTATTACGAAATCATGAGTGGAATAAGAAACTTGAAGTTTATCTTATAAAGAAATATTAAAGATGTTTGAAGTTGTTAATGCATGTGCGTTGGTTAACCTTCTTTTGTAATTTACATGCAGATTAAGACACTTTTACAGGGAAGCAGAAAATCCAAATTACTTGAGAAATGATTTTTGCCTTCAATTAGTTCAATATTGTAGACCTATAAAAATAGGGTAAGTATCTGACTTGACATCTTAATACTATTGATAAATCTTCGAGTTCTTCTTTATGTGTAGTTCTTTTACTGTATAGCTTTACAAGAGTGTTCATATTTTTTACCCTTTTTGCTGGTGGAATATCATAGGCCTCAAAAAATATAATAAACTGCTTTCTATGATAGACATAACATGCACCATGAGATTAACTATGTTTCATGTCTTTGACCAAATGATATTCTTCTATTGGTAATACATTAAAAACTAGATAGATAAAGTATATGCAACAATCCTTTGTGGAAAAATGAAGAGTTTTCATCAAGCCGCTTTTCAAGAAATGAGTATCAATCCAACAAAAGCAAGTCACTCCGGGATGAATCCCGAACACCTTCAGCTTGCAAAAAAAAGGAGTGCCCTTGATTTGTTGACTGAACTAACCAACAATTTGAGTTATGATAAAGCACCATTTTAAGCTTTTCTTATATCTTTATAGTTAACAGCAAATGTACAACTTTTCTATATTTTGTTTTTGCCTGAGGCCGCAATTGAAACTTTGAACGATTTTAGTTTTGAGGACTATCTAACTTTGTATGCAGATACTTGTGATTGTTGTTTTTTGGTATACATCTGTTCATTTTTTATTGAGCTCTCTATGGGTGCTTCGTATTTTTTACCTTTCATCGCCATTTCATTACTTTCTTCAATTTTCTCAGGTTGCTACTTGAGGTTTCAGGTTATCTCTTAAATTTTGACCAAATCTTTGTTTCCTTTCTTAATCTGGTACTATGAGAAGGGTAGCCTTGGAGTAACTGGTAAAGTTGCCTCCATGTGATCAGGAGGTCACGAGTTCAAGCCGTGGAAACAGCCTCTTGCGGAAATGCAAGGTAAGACTGCGTACAATAGACCCTTGTGGTCCGGCCCTTCCCCGGACCCCGCGTATAGCGGGAGCTTAGTGCACCGGGCTGCCCAATCTGGTACTATGCATTTTGTTTGATGTGTCTTTTAGAGGCTTTTTCCAGATATGTTATGATTTTTAGAGACTTGTGTATTATTTGTGTATTACTGATATTTTTGTTCCTTTATTTCTTCTTCTTCTTTGTTTCAGATTTACTTTGTGTTAAGGGAGTTGCGTGTTCAGCATTTCAGAGTCGGTTAAGTATTGCTTATTCTGTTGAGAGGTTATATTTTGGATGATAAGCATTAGGATTCATTGGTCATGTTATTGTCATTTATTGTTGTTATAAGTAACAAAATACTTTCAGTTTATGTATCCTTTGAGTAGTAGACAATGATGAATCATTAGAATAACTTCACGTGCTAGACCAGCAGTTTGTACAGACTTCATTACGGAGAGAACATTGTTGAGTACATCATCTTTGTTTTTCCCCATTTTCTATGTTCTAAGTCAGTACAGGGGTTGATCTATTCAACTTTTATAATAGGATAAAACTACTAGTAGTATTAAGCTTAAATGTAGATTTAATGTCTGCATTCAGTTGAATTTCTTGAGATTATTGTACTAATTGTTTCACATTATTGCCAAATATAACTATCTAAAGCATCAGAAGCATTACAAAATGTAAATGATTGGGCCCGTGCTTGCACGAGCAATACCCATCTAGTATGTTTAGATAAACCTTAATTTGACTTAAAAGGACAATTTATTTAGTAACAACAACATACCCAGTGAAATAACACAACGAGGTCTGGGGAGGGTAGAGTGTACCCAGACCTTACCCCTACCAAGGTAGGTAGAGCGGCTGTTTCGGAGAGACCCTCGGCTCAAGACAAAGCAAGCATTACAAAGCAAGATGGGTATTGGAATTAAATGAGTCCAAATAGAGTAGAATGGAAACATAGGATTTAGTAGCAGACTGCCACTAGTTTTGAATTGAAGTGTAGTTGATTGATTGATTTAAGTGGATACAAGTCCCTTGTAGTGTAAACAATTGAAATAGAAGTAATTTGCTTTGTTGCCAACAGTTCTCAAGAGATTATATTGGTATATCCATGTTTTTGCTGGACTTATATGCTCTGATTGATGTTGTGTTGCTCGTTTTTTCCTGTTTTGGCCTTTGATTTCTGATGCTTTTACCTTTGTTTTATGCTCTTCCGCTGCTCTTGTATTTTGTTATATTCAACATCATAATTTTTATACTATCATTACAGGTAGGGGTGACAAAATTAGTCCAAACCCAAATGACCCGCCCAACCCATCTAAAATTTCATGAGTTTGGGCAAGAGTGATTTTGATGATGGGTTGGTTTGGGCTAGCCCAATTTGATCCATCATAAATCAGCAGCTCAAATGAACCCATGATGATGTCCAAACTTGACCCATGAAAATGCTTAATCTTAACATTAGAGCTCCACTCTAGATTAAGATTTTTGCTTATAAATAATTATTTTAAAAAATTCTTTATTATTTCGGAACAATAAAAATACACCAACGCACCCCAACCAACCACCACACTATTCATTCACCCTACCCTTCCCCTACACCAACCCCCACTCAAGCACTGAACCACCCTCACATCTCTGCCCCCTATGTTGCCTACTCCACCCCACCCCTACCTCCTTACCACCTCTACCACGTCTACCTCATCTACCCCCACCTCCCGCCCTACCCTCCACCCCCACTTGCCCTACCCCATTCTCAAATTTCTATTTCATATTTTTTTTACTTTTATAAACAATTTATAAAAAATATGAAATTTTTTCTTAACTCCCCGCCCTACCCACACCTACACCTACACCTCCCCACTCCATTGCCCTACCCTATCCTCAAATTTCTATTTCATATTTTTTTTACTTTTATAAAAATATGAAATTTTTTCTTACCTCTCCCTTACCACCCCACCTCATCCTCAAATTTCTATTTCATATTCTTTTTATTTTATAAATTTTTTTATAAAAAATATGAAATTTTTTCTTACCTCCTCCCCCCTACCCCCTCCACCCCATGCCCTACCCCCATCCTCAAATTTCTATTTCATATTTTTTACTTTTAAAAAAAATTATTAAAAATATGAATTTTTTCTTACCCCCAACCCCCCTGCCCTCCCATACCACCCCGAAGTTTTTATTTTATATGTTTATTTTACTTGTATATAAAATTTTATTAAAAAATGAGAAATTTTTCGTACCCCATCATCCAACCCCCCTCCCCCCACTACCCCCGCCTTCCCACCCCACCCCCAAATTTTCTATTTTATATATTTATTTTACTTTTATAAACTTTTTATAAAAAATGAGAAATTTGCTTACCCCATCCCCCAGCCCGAAGTTTTTACTTTATATATTTATTTAATTATACAAAAATTTTATAAAAAATGAGAAACTTTTCTTACCCCACCACCCACTACCCCTGCCCTCCCACCCATTATTTTATATATATATTTTGCTTTTATAAAAAATGAAAAAATTCTTTAAAATATTATACTTATTTTAAAAATAAAGATATGGAAAAATCAAATACCATACAAAATAAAATAACATCATAGAAGGTAAGTTTGAAATTTGTAAAAGTAATGAGTTAAGTTGGGTTATAACCCGCCCATCTTGACCCGCCCATCTTAGCCCATGTAAGCTTTGGGCGGGTTGGGCATTGACCCATCTATTGATTCAGCCCATCTTGACCGCCCAAACGGCCCATCTGCCACCCCTAATTACAGGCAGTTAATCCTTTATGCTATTTTTAAACACTTCCCTTTGTAGGTGAAGAGTAAAAGAAAGTGCATAAGAGTGTTAATGTCTTTTGATTGCACTGTATGAAAGTCTATTTCAGCTGAAGTTTTATCTTGTCTGGAATTGCAGGATAAAACCATCTTTGCTGCCTTGAAAAACTAGGTAACTCTGGGCGTTATTTTGAAGCGAATACATAAACATTATGAGAACATTAGTGAGACAGAAGGGTACTAGGATTTGTTGGAAATATTACAGCAGTCTTTGCTGTCCCAAGGTGAATGTAAATGAGACACTTTCTTCAACAAAATTATGCTCATTTAGCAGCTCCAACAAATTCAGCAATTACTCTGATGAATCCACCCAGTCCAACTATCCCCCTCCTCCTGATCCTATACCGAATAGGCCCTTAAGAGCTGATTCCAGAAGGCCCTTCAATCCATCCCAAAGACAGCGGCCCCCCATCAACAGCAACCCCACCCATTCTACAACTTTTAGAAGACCTGGTGAGAACAATGAAAATCAAATGAAGTCCGCGGATAGCGAAGATTTTCTTAAAAGGTTTCAACTTGGATTTGATCGTAAAGAGGAAAATATAAACACCAACCCGAAAGGTGAGAGGAGTGACGCTCCTGCCTCTGAGGCACCTCCAGCTCCACCAGAAGATGCAGATGAGATATTCAAGAAAATGAAAGAAACGGGCCTAATACCGAATGCTGTAGCAATGCTTGATGGGCTTTGCAAGGACGGGTTGGTCCAGGAGGCCATGAAGCTCTTTGGCCTGATGCATGAAAAGGGTACAATACCTGAAGTTGTTATCTATACTGCTGTGGTAGAAGGCTTTTGTAAAGCCCAGAAATTTGATGATGCTGTGAGGATTTTCCGGAAAATGCAAGGCAATGGCATTATTCCTAATGCTTTTAGTTACGGTATATTAGTCCGTGGGCTCAGTCAGGGCAGGAGATTAGAGGATGCACTCGAGTTTTGCTTGGAAATGTTGGAAGCTGGACATTCCCCCAACTTAGTGACCTTTGTGGGTTTGGTTGATGGGTATTGCAAGGAGAAAAGTCTTGAAGATGCTCAAAACATGATTAAAACGGTGAGGCAGAAGGGGTTTATCGTTGACGATAAGGCTGTTAGGGAATATTTGGACAAGAAAGGGCCATTCTTGCCAGTGGTTTGGGAAGCAATCTTGGGGAAGAAAGCTTCACAGAGGCAATCTATTTTCTAAGTCTTTTTCTTGTTTCCTCTGAACTATTCTAGAGTTCAATCAATATATGGACAACCTATGAGTATTATCATGTCATTCAAATTTCTATTGTTTTGTAGTGCCTATTTGGACCGTCTCAGAGTCACAGTTTTGTATAAAGCAGGTCATTGCAAGAACTTGTTTAGTTATCTGAATTGGTTCTTTGTGTCACCAATATCTGCTTATCCCAGCCAAAGCTGTCAATGTTTCATGTCTTGCGTTAGTGGCTTTTGATGACAGGCGAGGACGGATCTAGAGAGTTGATTAGACATTTACATGAATCTAGTAGTTTTTACTCAGATCATGTACATAGATCAGGAAATTCACTAAATATCTGTAACTATTATTTGACGGTGAATACAAATATTGTAGTATTAACTTAAGGTTGTAGGAATCCAGGAAGTTTCAAATTCTGGACCTACCTATGATAACAGATTATTGTAAGCTCAAGTTATGAGTTTCTATTGAGGAGATACAGTTTTCCTCGTAGATCTTTAGAATATGAGAAAAGGAGCCTAAAGAACACTACTACTTTGCCAGCTATCTTAGTGTCTCGTAAGCCATTTTTGTTTGTTCACTGAACATACGAAAATGCTACCCAAGTAAAGATTTTGCTGCAGAATAATATCATGATCACAATACAAGCTTTTCTGTATGCAGTATCTGATTTAACAACAATATTTCTGAGGTTGAGGTTAAATTCTAATAATGAGAAGCCTCACACCAATACTTTTGTAAAAGCTCTTGGAATTCAGATTTGAATTGCAAACATATTGAACCAACCAAGGACGAAAGAAAACTTGGTTGGATGTAATATGCAATATCCAAAATGCATGTTTGATGTGGGCAATTCATTAGCAATACCTTCTGTTTAGCCAAGATTCTGATATGTTTAATATGGTTGTGGGTGTTTTCCATTCATAAGCTGTAACGAACTCAGCAAAATAATATATTAGCATTAAAGCAAGGGGAGTCTTGGAGCAACGGCAGAGTTGTTTGTGTGTGATCTGTATGGTCACGGGTTAAAGTCGTGAAATCGGATACCGATGCTTGCTTCAGGTAGACCCGTTGGAGTAGAGGCTTTCCTCGGACCCTGCACGGAAGCTTAATGCACCAAATTGTGTACCAGAGGTCTTGAGTCCCAGCATTAATTGGTACGGAGTCACCTTTGTTAAAAAGTCTTTTATCCTATAATGTGGAATTTTCCGGTGTGAATCTGAATTTAGCTGGTCCCCAATATGGATATTGGACAGTGGGTGAGAAACCAAAAAAAAAAAACTTTAATGTCCAAGGAAAGGAAGGTGAATTATCATTTGCTGCAAGAGAACGCAGCCAGATTTTGTCATTGTCATTTGTCCACACCAATGCAATTCCTAACGGCATCTCAAATGGGCGATAGTGTAAAAAAGAAGTACTATATATCTCTCTCAAATCTTCATATGCACGAATAAAAGTTGGGAACGTCCATATGATATGTTCAGTCTTTGAATTATCTTGGAAAATGGAAATTAACATCTCTGTCTTTCAAGCTCTTGCATAATTTTAGTTGCTCCAAAAGATCACATTCAATGTTGGTAGAACTTTCTGACTGAATAACATATTGTTGGAAATTTGTCTTTAGTGGGGAGGTGCGTCCACCCATATTTAATGAATTAAACACTAGGATTCCATATGTTGGAGGCTTTGTTTCTTCACACGTGCATAATCTACTAAGTGAGTAGATGACCGTAGGGCCAAGGATCGTCAAATTTCGTTGAGAAATGAAAGAGATATTGGTCCACGAAGTAAGGTGTTTGAGGCATGGAAATATGGTGTGGGACAAATCTACCACATCGGTGGGAAAAGGAAAAATTACTCTCTTTATAAGTCTAATTATTGGCTAAGGGTTTGGGACCCCAAGGGGTAACCCATGTGTTTGAAGGAGGGAAAACCTAGATGTGCTTTGGTTCGGGGCTAAGCCCACGCGCGCCGCCGCCCGTCCGGTCTTGGGTCTTGGGCTTCTTCTGATAGGCCCCAAATTGTTTAATATTTACAGTTTAGTCTCTGGAGTTTCTAGAAAGCTGAAATTGGGAACGACGGAAGGCAGAAAGTTTCTGTCTACCGTTTGGATTGGTTTTTGGAACGTTAAAACCATTAATCGGCACTTTATCACCTCCCTAAAAGCTCCTTCAAGATGCATATTAAATCAGTCATTACTTGGCTGATTAACTCCCTCCGTAAACAGCCATTACTTGGCTGATTAATGGTGATTACTTGGCCATAAACAATCATTACTTGGCAGTTGAGGAGTCCCTCACCTTATGCTATATATTGGAGCCTTTTGGCTCAATTGTAGATGTTGGACAGAAACGAGACACAACATATAAACACAGAGACAAACAGAAGAGAGAAACAGTGTCAAAAACAGAAACTCTTCCTTCCTTTTCCATTCTTCAACAAGTCGTTTCGTGTTTTGTTTTCTTCGTCAGAATCAACCTATTTGCTTTGTAGTGTTGATTAGTTGTTGATTTATCTTGGGAGGCTATTGTCTGTTAACGTAAAAGCATATATGCGGGGCAATCTTGTCTTAAAGACAGAGAGTCATCTCTCGACTCAACCACAGTTGTAACAATCCAGATTTAGTGTTTCTTGATTTCAGGTTATCAAGATTCAAGACTCAACAAGCTTGCGGCAGTTCTGAATATTGGCTATTTGTCTATCCTTTCGAACACTTGTAATATTTATTTATTTCCTGTACTGCTTTACATAACCAACACATACCATGTAGTATCTTTTTAGTAAAACGTAATTGCCTTTTTCTAATTCAACAACCGGCATTTACAAGGAGTGTAAATCGCTTATGATCAACAATGTGAGAATTTCGATAAGAATGGAGAAATCCCTCCTCCTTGTCACTCCATATTTTAAAATACACCACTGTCTAATGTATAGTGAATAATGTCCCATTCTGATGAGATTGAGAGGTTTAGGCGTGACCTCAACATGTATATTAATAATAATCTCAGAAAATGTCTTTTAAGGGCATACTTTTTTTTTTTTTGAAAGAAGGAACCCACAGCCGCTACTCTCTCGAGTGCGCACAGGGTAAACCCCGGACTGACGCAATAGCCTGCAAACCACGTCAGCCGATTAACCACACTTGGCAAGCCATGTGTGACAGGCTCAACCAAAAAGGTTTATGCAGGGGATCAAACTCGTGAACTTGCGGTCCCGCGCTCTACTGCTACACCAACTTGACTACTCTTGCGTGTAAGGGCATACTGTATATGTTTACAAGAGATTGAAGATGGCAAAGCATCTTAGTGAGTTTGAAACTCACCCTTTTGTCTGTAGCTCTCATCAGCTGTCTCAATCATTCTTCTTTTCGATTCAGTTTAAATTTTCACCCATTTTTCCCCATGTCTCTCACAAAATTACTCTTTGAAGGTGTTTCTTTTGTAACTACGAGATCATCCATCTTTCCCTATATCACATCTAGAGTCACCCCAACTAAAACTTAGACAATAAAATATGATATGTCATTTAATTTAAACCACATGACAATTAATTTACGGAAAATTGTCAGATTTACCCTTATACTCTTACAAATAATATATATTTATCCTTTATAATACTTTTTTGATATATTTGACATTCTCATTCAATTTTTCGAATCATATTTGCCCTTATACTCTTAAAAAAATCATATTTACCCCTACTTGGTTAAATCTCAATTTCCATCTTAATTTTCATATTTGGCGCATACGTATCAATTTTCAAAAAAATCTGAAAACCTGATTTTTTTAAAACAAAAAGCTGGACACTGTTTTTTTAAATCTAAAAGAACAGCTTTTAAAACCCTTTTATTAATTAAAAAAGGTGGAAATTGGATTTATTTTAATTTTAAAACTGGAATTTTTTTAGAACCTGAAAAACTGTTTTTATTTAATATAGAAAACATGATTCTATTAAAAACCCATTTTTTGTAAAAATAATTCTGGAAAATTGAATTTTATTAAAAAAAAATGTTATTTTTTTAATCTGGAATTCTTTTAAAAGAAAGTGTCTTAAAAATCCAGATTTTCATAATTTCATTTTTAGGTCACTTTTTTCTAAAATCTAGATTTTAAAAAAAAAATCCAGAAATGGATTTTTTAAAAGATTTTCTCAAAACAGGTATTCTAAATACGAAAAATATCTGGAAAGACAAGATTATTTTAAAATTTAGAGACATAATCTGTTTTCCTAATTTAAAAAAATGCAGTTTTTTCAGTTTTTTTTTAAAAAAAACGGGTTTAATCAGTTTTTTCATATTTTGATAAAATCCAGTTTTTTCATTTTTTAAAAATTCATTTTCCATTTTTTTTAATTACCACATAGACATTGGAAAATTAAGATGAAAATGGAGAGTACAAGGTCAAATCTGATCATTTTCCGTAAATTAAATGACATGTGGAACAAAACAAATATAATAATTTTGTGAGAGATATAGGTAACTTCAGATGTGATATAGAATAAGTTGGGTGACCTTGTAATTACAAAATAAATAACCATGACCTTGACAAATCAATAATCATAATTGGGTGATTAGGTTACTACTACTCTTCAATATCATTGGTAACTTTAAGGTTTTATGTTAATAGAATTGTGATCACCATCAGAATATAATAAGTACTTTTAAAACTTTAGCTCATGTTTTAATAGATAAAAAGTGCATAATATAAGTGAGGAATAAGCATTAACCGAATTTGAGGGATATATAACTTCTTCAAATTAAACGCTTACATTGACCATTGCTTAAGCAATTGTTTGGATGAAACATCCCAATTAATTATTAAAAATAGCGGTGGGCAAAAAACCGGGAGAATCGAAAAAACCGAACCGGACCGAATCAGGATTTAGTGATTCTGTTCGATTTTTTTAATTTTGGATACGAACCGAACCGAAAAACCGAATTAAATATATAATTATTCTTATTTTTTATTTTAGGCTACTACTATTTCTTGAATCATAGTCATTGAAGTCAATCTATGAAGCTTTTATGGTAGTCGAATGCGGCATGAACTTGATTAACATATCACAGAAACATTGACATAAAATGTAGGAGAGAAAGTAGTTGTAAATTGGTGAAACTTTAAATGGTCATAACTCTGTGCTCGGATGTCTGTTTTACCCAATCAATTTGTGTTTTCCCCCAAATCGATTTCTAATTTTCCTTTTTCTTTAGTAAACATCTCACAATACACAATAGATTTCAACGTCGAAATTTCATGGTAGTGTAGGTGTGAATGTCAATTTCAGTTTTGGAAATTCAATTTTTTAAAAAAATAAAAATTCTTTGACCCTACCCGGCCCACTAGAAAAACCGATATAATCTGATTCGTTCGGCGATATAAACCAAACATATCGTTTTTTTTTTAAAAAAAAGTTGTATTCGATTTTTTTTAAAAAAAATGTTTTTTATTCGATTCATATTTTTCGAATACAAAACGGTACCGATATACACCCACTACTAATTAAAAATTGTATGCAGACAAATGAAACATAGCCCGCTTTGTAGTATTTTTTAATCAATTTGAATGTTAAGGTCAGTAGCCACAACAAACAACAAATCAATTCTTGTTTAAGATACAACATGGAGTTAGGGGTGTTTGAGACCGAAAAATGAATTAAACCGACTTAATAAATATAAAATCAGCTTGGTTTGATTTGATTCTGTTTTAAATTTTCAAAAATCTAAAACATTTAGTTTCGTTTGATGTTAACAAATAAAAAAATCGAACCAAACCGATAAATATATATATATTTCAAATATATATATATATAAATATTAATTAAAAGTCCAATACTAATTCAAATATAATATTTTTCACTGAAGGTAAAAAGAATTAAATAAAACAAAAGTTAAAACCCTAGTCTTAAGAAATTCAATAAAGATTTTCGGCTAAACGAAGTATGAAGTTTCAATAAGTTCCACCAATTTGAATTGTTCCAATTTTTCAGTTGGTCGTACTTCTTGTCGTGGATTATGACAACCCCAGTTAGAAATACTACAAATTTATATTTCCAGCGCATTTTCATTAGTATCTAGGTCATATTTAGATTTATCCATGTTTATTTTTTCACCTAACTGCATTTTTAAACACTAATTTATTTTATTTACTCTATGTTTTACATAACGTAGTTATTTTCTAGAAGGTAGATTTACGTGCCTTGGGGATTGGATCATGAATTTGTGCACGTAAAGAAAAAGTTATGCTTATGGTGATTATTTTGTTTCATGATTAGAGTTAAGAGATAGTATTTGTTTTTCTTGACATGGATCAGAACTTTTAGGTGTAATTCGTGTAGCTACCAAATATAACCCCTTTTTATTCTTATCGAAAAGTACTTTCTAGGTTAATTGAAGGCCCATTACTACAGTTTATTCCTTCTATAAAGCTCATGTTTTAGTTATCTAAACGCTGTCCAGTAATTCTTCTACTTTGGACATTGACTTATTTAAATTGATAACATCTTAAATATTTTGACATTGGAATCCTTTTGATTTGTTTTGAATATTTTAAAAATATCGACTTGAGCATAATTCAATATATTTTTAAGGAATCCTTCTTTAGCATAATTCAATATATAGCACAACAATAACTACATACCCCAAAGGTGGGATAGAAAAGAGAAACTGTTTTCGATAGACTCAGCACAAAAGAAATGTACCAGACGTAAAATATTTAAAACAACAATGATAAAAAAATAAACTTTTATAAAGTGCTTTTATATTTAGTAGAAAACATGAGGAAAAGCAAAACAATACAAAAAAATATTAAGATACTAAATTTTTTAACATTGAATGTTAATGGTATTGATGAATCACCAACAATAACATGAGAATTACCATAATCACCAAAAAGACTCTAGATATCATTAAGGAAAACATATTGAAACCGATTATTTAAATTAAGAAAAAGAAACAAGATTAGTGTAATACTCAAATTAATAATGGCCTCAGAATTGCAGAATTGACAACAAGGCCTTATGGGCCATTCAGTCCCGAAAGATGGTGTTCTTTATAATAGATTTCATCATAGGCCAAACATATTCTATATATATAACAAAATCAACAAACAATTAATATTAATAAACAAGGATTTAATATGTGTATTTCTCATGGTCTGTCCCAAATACCCTCTTCGGATTAAAAGAACAGTGATTATTTCTTTTTCCATAAGGAAAAATAAATCATCAACTGCTAGAATCTCAACAAAGAGGCTTTATTTATGATGATATTTACACAATTTGGATTATGCGAATATCAAATAAATTCGCCCCAATTTCAAATGTGCACCATAAAATACACTTACTATATAATAATTCCTCTAATTCAAAATAAGTATTCACTTGCAAAGGTATAGAGATCATCTTCCAAGCAATTGTCTAACTCATTTTTCACACTACCTATGTTCCTCCTTTTGGCACTTGCAAAGGTATAGAACTTAGGTGGGTATGCCGAGTCATCACTTTGACTAGCCATGGGTCGGGTAGAGTCGGGTATCCTAATCAGCGGGTAACAGGTCGGGTACGGGTTGAGACATATCCTTACCCGCCACCTAACTCACCCTCAGACAGTAGGGTTAATACCTTACACGGCCCATGGATCGACCAAAGCAGGTAAATACCCGCGTTGACCGAGTCGGGACCCATGAGTCGGGTCAATTTTGCGATCCCCTAGTTATATATCACGGTTATTTTCACAATCAAAAATGGATTAAATTCATCTTATATATTAAATATTCGTACGCCTCCTAGTACTTAATAATGATCACTTAGCCCATAAAGGGTAAATCTAGAAAAAAATAATTGCATATTACTATTAACTTGACACGTTGAGATATAGTCACTACAAGAACAAATCTGAAAAAAAATGAAGCTAATTTTTTCTTGATTATATACACTTATTTTGGACCAAAATAAAAAGACTAAATGAACACTTCTTAAAAACCAGAGAATAAAATATAAACAAAAAAATGAAATAATCAACAGAAAGAAAAAAGGATTAATTTGAGATGAAATTAGTAGACAGAAACAAATTAGAAGCTATCTGTGGATTCATCTCAACGGTTGTCTGGCCGCCTACTGATAAACTCAGCTTTTTATTTATGCACTAATCACTATAAAGACTGCACTAATTGGTAATTTAGCGAAGCCCTATATAAATGCGAGTGCAAAATGTATAATTAAGTTTGATTTGCTGAAAATTGAAACTAAATAACGTTGTGAATAAAGCTTACATAAAGGGTGGTCATTGAAGTGGAGCAAAACCCTAGATTGAGCAAGGGTAGAGGAAATACGAGTTTTTATATATGGCGTTTGGTGATTAGGTCTAGCAGCTGCCTTGAACTGGGCTTATTTTGTTAGTGCTAATTGAAGGTGGGCCGGCTTTTCTAATTTAGCCTAGGGCTCGTTTAGTTGGGGCAATAAGTTAATGTAGGATAAAAATAGCATTATAATATCGGAATTAAATTATGAAATTTTTTATGTCAACTAAATGTGAAATACGCTTATTTTAGATTTAATCTCGAAATTAATATCTCTTATCACTCGCACCAAATGAGCCCAAGAGACTTGAAAAAAAAATCACAAAGTTTTGAGGGCGATTTGCACAGAAGAAATACTTCTACACTACTATTTAAATATTATTCTTAACTTTGACATTTTATCAGAAATGTACTTATGCTTATTGAAAAAAATAATATAGAAATGCCCTTAAGTTGAATGAAAGTGACGGTAAAGAATGTTGAAAGGTGTGCCCAGAAAGTCATGATAAATTAGTAAAATTATATGTTATATTTGAATAATAGACTTCATGTTTTTTAACGCACTTCATTAATCACTAAACCGCACCCTTGGGTGATAAAACTTGTGAACTTCTATTTTGATCAAGTTGCATGGTAGTTTCGCCTATATATGGTTTTCTATTTATTAGTCTAACAAGAAATAGGAACCCAAAGCAATTTGGAGTTTATTTTCTTACTTATTGCCAGTATAATTAGAAAAAAACATGAGCTTTCACTAAATGTATGTCATGTTTTAATATATTTCTCTTTCCTTTTTATCGTATTATGCAGATGGAGTTGGAATTAATCCTCAACAAAGTGCTGGTAACTTTGCACTTTACATGAATATTTTATAGTTACCTCCTATATGTGCTTGGGATATGATAGTTTATTTGTTTTACGGATGATAAACAATCTGTGAATTGGGAGTTATAGAATAACTTATTCCCTTACGTATGAGCAAAATGTAGTGCATTAAATAATTTCATGTACTCATGTATTGCTTAAAGAAATTATTTGAGCTCTTAATAGATTATTGACCTAATCTATATAACAAGTTTATGACAATCAATGAGCTGTTATGAAATCGCCTTTCGGTGTGTTGATGAATAGTGAGATAATCTAAGTTTGTAACGAGAAGTGCTAGAGTAAGCTTCTCATTACGAAGTTGTCTTCTTGTACTCCCTTTCGTGGATTATGATCTGTTGGTTTCACGACTACTTTGCACACTCCTTAGCTGTTCTATGGGGAATTATCTAAGTGAGTGTGTGCCTTTTGACTTAATTTATACTTAATTCAATGTCTGGTATGAGTATGGCCTAAAGATATATAAGAAAAAAGAAAGATTCTGTAATCGAAAGGATGCATGCTACACCTTAAATTTGACACTTATTGTTAAGAGTTTCACATCGTTAATGGAATAGGAACATGGACTCTTTATATGTAATTGGACAATCCTCACCATACAAGCTAGCTTTTGGGGTTGAGTTAGGTCAAGATCCATTTTTTACATGGTATCAGAGCCAGATCCATTCCAATTCTTTGTTCACCGATGTTGGGCCCTCCAAATTATATTATCCACGCTCCAGTTAACGGGGTCTGGGCGTGCGGGGAGTGTTAAGAGTCTCACATCGTTAATGGAATGGGAACATGAAATCCTTATATTGACTTGAACAATCTTCACTCTACAAGTTAGTTTTTGGGGTTGAGTTAGGTTCAAGATCCATTTTTTACACTTACTGCTAGAAAATGGTGGATTTGATTCATGACATGACAGGCTTGGTTTGTGTTAATGACAGTGTGCCTGTCCAGATTACTTTCTGGTTTGCCCAGATAAAAGTAGACTACTCCCCTCTTTGCCACTGTCAGGTGTTACATCTGCCCAAGATCTTAGTTCTTGTTTCTTCAAGTTATGTAATAACTTTCTCGATCTGAAATGAATGGATGTCTGTGGTATCTGTTTCTTTTTCCTGTTTCTTTTGTTGTCCGAGAAGATCCATCATTTATTTTCAACGATCTTACTTTTCCCAATGATTGACGATTGAGGACAGCTTGTTCCACTTGCGGAATTTTGACTTCCACGTTGCATAAATTGGTGGAAAATTTTGTTCTTTCTCCATCATAGTCTGGCGGTCTCAAGTGATTTGCTGAACATTTGGTGTTAATTCCCAGTTCTCTAATCCTCCAGTGTTTCCCCCACCAAGTCACCTATAAAAATCAGATCTTTCTATTTCTAGTCCTTTCTATCATCTACAGGCCCTATGTCTTGCCTCTACACCTCCAAAATGTTATTTTACATTTTTGAAATATTGGTGAGGATTTTCCAGTCTGCACTAAGAAGCAACATTACTCTTATGATGCCCGGTCATGCTTGACACTTCTTTCAAAGGTTGTGAAGTAAAAGAGAAAATGTAGTATAAATTCGGACGTTGATTTGTGTAACATGGAGATATTCTGTACAGGAATTTTTGTTGGGTATTTTTGCTCTATTGTACTTTATAATGCAGTACGGGAAGTATATTACTATTACAAGTATTCGAAAAGATAAACAAAGATTGAATAATTCAACTAGAAATCTGAAATTACAATTGTTGCACAAGAAAAAGTGGAAACTGTTTTTGCTGAGTCGAGTGTGGCACTCTGTCCTTAAGACAATATTGCCCCGTATGTATCCTTTATACGTCCTGGACAATTTGTCTCCCAAGATAAAACAGCAATGGAACACTTGAGCAAAGGAAACTCAAATGCTACCGTGAAGAATATTGAGGAACGAAATGATGCTTGGAAGTTGTAGGAAGAAAAGATTTCTGCTTGTGTATTTTCGTGTATCATATGAACTGTTATTCGTCGTCATATATGTTGTACAACAATAGTGTAAGGGGTGTTTATATAGGTGAGGGAGGGGACTGAAAAACTGCCTCCATAATAGCCAAATAATGGCTATTATGGAGGTAGTAAAGTCACCAACATAAATGGTGAAAGACCAACGGATTTGGCCATTATAGGAGGAGTAATTCAACCAAAATAAATGGCTGAATTGAGTGCTTGGCGTTTCTGTTCTGACCGTCGAAATTCTAATTTTCTCGAAACTTCGGGGACCAAACTCGTACATCTTGAAACTTCGGGGACCAAACTGTACATCCGAAAGAATTCTCGATCCAAACCGTACTTCGAAACTTCGGGATCAAACTGTACTTCTAGCAAAGTTCTCTCGGCCCAAAAAGATAATATCGAAGACCCACGACCCATGAACCGGAACCGGAACCGCACGACGGACGGGCGGCGGCGGCGCGCGTGTGGTCTTTCCTCAAACCGAAGCACATCTAGGTCCTCCTCCTTTAAACACATGGGATACCCCTTGGGGTCCCAAACCCCAAACCAATTTCGAGTCTTATATACACAACAATTCATGGTATCAAGAGCCTAAAACCTAAATTCCTTCTCTTCCTCATTCTCGGCCGAAATTAGCATTTTTTTTTCCTGATTTCACAAAAAAAAAATCTGCTTTCCTCCCTTTTTCGGCCAAACCAGAAAATTCTCTTCCCTCGGCAGGCGGCAACCATGTCTTCCCCCACAAATTCCGGTTCATCCACTGGCACACTTGACAACCCCTCTCAATGTTCAGTATCTTCTTTTCATCCAGCATTCGCCGTTAACAACATCAAGAATTTTATCCCTATAATTCTTGACCAAGAAGACTGTCAATATTCCATGTGGATGGAACTATTCTACATTCATGCATGTGCATACAACGTGCTCGATCATATTGACGAATCTGTTCCTCGTCCCACCGATGTTACAGACTCAATCTGGCGTCCTCTTGACGCCATCGTCAAACAATGGATCTACGGCACCATCTCCAAAGACCTGTTGTGCACTATCATGAAAACCAGTGCTACGGCATGTGAACTTTGGGTCCGGCTAGAAGAAATCTTTCAGGACAATAAAAATACTCGGGCCGTATATTTGGAAGAGCAATTCAATAATACCCGCCTCAAGAATTTTAACAACATGTCCGAATATTGTAAGCAACTGAAACTCATAACCGATCAACTATCCAACGTCGGGACTTCTGTTTCAGAAACCAAGATGGTGCTTCAACTTGTTGCGGGTTTACCAAAAGGTGAATATGACACACTCGTAACAATGATTCAACAAGCCGACCCTCTCCCAAGTTTCAACAAGGCACGTTCACAACTATTGTTGGAAGAAACTAGACGTGCTAAACAAGAGGAACATAATCAAAAGGCGTTAGCCGTTGACGGATGGCAACACTGCGGCCAGCGAAGAACCGCCATCACAAAGATGTCCAAGCAGCAGACAGGAAGCACCATCTCGTTGCGGTCCATCGTGAGAAGCAACAAAGAGCAGTTAATCAGCTAGCGCGAATAACCGTAGCAAAGAAGCCAGCCCAATGGCCCGTCCCTCTCGTTAAAGTGTCCTCCCTAAACCACGTCCAATAAGGTTACGACACACACCAAACATCCAACATCATAGAAAACATCTTAAAAACTTAATCTCTGTTAGAAAATTCACTAGCAATAATTACGTATCTGTCGAATTTGACCCTTTTGGTTTTTCTCGTGAAAGAACTCAATACGGAGAAAATTCTTACACGCCACAATAGTGTGGGAGACCTCTACCCATTCACTCAATCTTCCGCTGTCAGACCGCAAGCACCTCTATCCCTTGCGTCAATCTCTCCCTCCACTTGGTACAACAGACTCGGACACCCCGGAGACCCAGTTTTTACATTTCTTAGGACTTCTAAGCGTATTCAATGTAATAATGGGAAAATTGCCCAACACTGTTTTTCTTGTCCACTAGGCAAACATACTCGTCTTCCATTTATTTCATCAAACAGTGTTACTTTTTCTCCCTTTGATATTGTTCATGCTGATTTGTGGACATCTCCGATTGTTAGCTCTTTGGGTCATAAATTCTATCTAGTATTATTGGATGATTTTTCACATTTTGTCTGGATTTACCCACTGAAATTTAAATCTGAAGTTTTTACAAAATTCCTCGAGTTTCACAAATTCATTAAAACACAATTTGAAAAATCTATCAAATCATTCCAATGTGATAATGGACGTGAATTTAATAACTCGGCATTTCACAATTTCTGTTCTAAACAAGGCATGGTTTTCCATTTTTCTTGTCCCTATACTTCTTCGCAAAACGTAAAGGCTGAAAGAATTATACGTACCATCAATAACATAGTTCGCACACTTCTGTTTCATGCCTGCCTACCACCACCTTTTTGGGTCTATGCTGTCAAAATGGTAGAATCCCTTCTTAATATTTTACCAACTAGCACACTCCAAAATAAGACCCCTACCGAAATCTTATACCGTAGGCTACCATCATATGATCACCTACGTATTTTTGGATGCTTATGCTACCCCAACATGGCCTCCACTGCACCTCACAAACTTGCCCCTCGCACTCTGCCATGTGTCTTCCTTGGTCTATCTCCTAATCATCGGGGCTACTTGTGCTATGACATTGCTACTCGCAAAATCATCGTCTCCCGTCACGTCACCTTTGACGAGACAACCTTTCCTTTTTCAAATCTTCGGAAATTTCAGACCACCGATTATATCTTTCTCGATGAACCAAGTCTGTCCCCGATCATCCAAAATCTATACCAACAGCAGCCCACTGTTCCGACAGTCTCACCACTATCCGGCACCACCCCAGCTCCCTGCTCACCCCTACACCCCGCCGAGTCACCGAAAACCGGTCCGACCGAATTGCGCCCATCGGTCCGAACCAATGGACCGAACCTCCCAGCCCCTACCCACCGCCACTGCCGTCTCATCGTATGGAGACTCGTGCACAACACGGGATCTTCAAACCCAAGGTTCACTTCAATCTCTCCACACAAACCTTATCACCCATTCCAAAAAATCCAAAACTAGCAAAACTGGACCCAAATTGGAATGCGGCCATGTGCGAGGAATTTAATGCTTTAACCAAGCAGAACACTTGGGATTTGGTACCTAGACCCGAAGGTGTGAATGTTATCCGATGTATGTGGCTATTTCGGCACAAGTTCAGAGACAGTGGTGACTTAGAGAGGTATAAGGCAAGACTAATCGCCAATGGCACTAATCAGCAGGAGGGTATTGATTGTGGTGAGACATTCAGTCCGGTTGTTAAACCGGCCACTATTCGGACTGTTCTCAGTATTGCTATGGGCATGCATTGGCCGATTCATCAGCTTGATGTCAAGAATGCATTCCTTCATGGGGATTTGAAAGAGACTGTGTACATGCATCAGCCTCCTGGCTTTGTTCATCCGGCAGCTCCGCAGTTTGTGTGTCGTCTCAGGAAGTCATTGTATGGATTGAAACAGGCACCCCGAGCTTGGTATGATCGTTTTGCCATGTATCTTCTGCAGATTGGTTTTGTATGTAGCAGGTGTGATAACTCTCTCTTCACTTTTCACCGAAGTAGCAGCACTGCATATTTGCTATTATATGTCGATGACATTGTTCTTACTTGCCTCATCCGACGGTTTGAAGAATGAAATCATTGCTCTACTCAAAACCGAATTTGCTATGACCGACTTGGGCAAGCTAAGTTATTTTTTGGGTATATCGGTAACCGATCTGCGTGACCACTATGTTCCCGTGTCGGCGTAAGTATGCGAAGAGATAGTGTACGGGGCCAAGATGGCAAATTGTAAAATTATGCCAACTCCGGTGGACTCCAAATCCAAGCTTAGTGTCAATGACGGTGCGCCGCTTTCGATCCCACTCTATATCGGAGTCTAGCGGTGTGCTCTTCGATCTTACATTCACTAGGCCTCGATATTACATATGCCGTTCGGCGGGTGTGTCTGTTCATGCACGACCCCCGAGAGTCCCATTTTGCCACCCTCAAACGTATTATCGGATACGTTAAGGGTACACTAGACTTTGGATTACACTTATACCCCTCTCGCCCCAACCAAGTTACTTGCCTACACGGATGCAGATTGGGCGGGATGCCCGACACACGTAGCTCCACCTCGTGTACTTGTGTATTTCTTGGGGATAATCTTATCTCATGGTCCGCCAAGAGCGGCCACACTATCCCGTTCGAGTGCCGAAGCGAGAATATCGCGGTGTTGCTAATGTAGTTCTTTGAGATCCGTTGGCTCCGAAATCTTCTTTTAGAGCTCCGTGTCCACTCCGCAAGGCGTCTATAGTCTATTGTGACAACATATCTGCCATCTATATGTCTCATAATCCGGTCCAAAGATCGGCGGACTAAGCATATTGAGATGGATATCCACTTTGTGCGAGAGAAGGTTGCCCGTGGTCGTCAAAATATTACACGTGCCTTCCTCTTATCGCATGCGTACATCTTCACAAAGGGACTACCGCGACGCTCTTCAACGACTTCCGATCCAGCCTTAGCGTTCGGCCTCCTCCCGCCCCGTCTGAGGGGGAGTATTAGCGAATATTCTCCGAATATTCTCTGTATATTTTGTAATTATGATAGATGTATATTTAAGGTAACTTAGGATTCTAATTGTATTAGGAATCAACCTTTGTAAGGTAAGTTAGGATTCGTACTATATTAGGAATCAACCTTTGTACAGCTATATATATTGTGAATAATGAAAGGAATCCCCAAGGGAAATTATTCCATCTTTCATCCAACATACGTAACACTAGTGTTTAAGCCGTTAAAGTTGGTCGGTCACAACTCCGCCAAAGGCAAATTTCCAACAATTTTGTGAAATATTACAAGGGGAAATCTGAATTTAAAGATCATGTCATCATTTAGAAGAGTTCTATGCCTGAGTTGTTTAAGGTCTGGTCATGTTTTATGTTTCCATTTACCTTAATACTTCCCAGGTTCTGTTTTAGCTTTTCCTTTTCCCCTTTTGGATGTTTCAACTATGTTGTATTTTGATTGTCCGTAAGGTCTGGAGACAAATTAATTGACTGCTGCTGGCAAATACTCCACTTCTAGCCTGCCATCATGCCTAGTTACCAAGTAATTTACTTCAAGAAGGCCTATGTATCCTTATGTTTTCAGACCAAGGTTCTTATTTGCTTAGTTGGCTGACTATGTGCAGTGCATATCACCTATAATTTCAATTGCATGCACTCGTGAAGTATAACTTCTTAAATTCAGTCTCTTTACTGCATTAGTAATCTAGTGCTGAGATGCTGCTGGCCTTTTTTGTATATCTGTTTTTCTATATTTATATCAACTCAAATGGCTTTCAGGTAATGTCTTTCTCAAGCATGGCTCTGAACTTCGGCTGATTGCTCGCGTTAGGGTTGGCTGTCGCTGGATGTCAGACTGAGCATATATGCCTCATGTATTTAAAGGGTGTTGTGTCTTGAATCTTGATCACCTAGCAAAGCCAACGTTGAGAACTGCCGCAAGCTTGTTGTGTCTTCAATCTTGATATCCTGAAATCAAGAAATAACTAAATCTGGACGGTTACAACGTTGTGTGTTGAGTCGAGGATAGCCCTCTATCCTTAAGACAAGATTGCCCCGTATATATGCTTTTACGTTAGCGGGCAATAGTCTCCCAAGATAAAACAACACTTTAATCTCAACACTACAAAGCCAATAGGTTGAGCCTGGCGAAGAAAATAAATATGACTCGACTTGCTGAAGATATGGAATAGGAAGGAAGAGTTTCTCTCTACTCTTCTCTTTTGTCTCTGTGTATATAGTGTGTCTCTGTAGTGTATATCTTGTGTATACGTGAGGGTTTGGTCACTGTTTTTGACTGATTTTCAGCCACTGTTTCGCTGAATTTCAGACACTATTTTGCTGAATTTTCAGCCACTGTTTTGCAGAATTTTCAGCCTGTTTTCTGGTGGCTTTTCTGTCTGTTTTTCTGCCTGTTTGGTGGCCTATTATCTGCTCGTTTTCTGCTGCTGAATTGAGCCAAAAGAGGCTCAATATATAGCATGGAGGAGGGGCTGATCAACTGCCCAAACATGGCTGTTAAAGGCCATTAGGAGGGCTGTAAATGGCATGTTAAATGCCATTAGTGAGGCCGATTTAAGGTCTTGAAGGAGGCTGCTCAATTGCCCAACTGATGGGCTGTTAATGGAGAATTAATCAGCCAAGTAATGGCTGATTAATGCTCCAAAAATGCAGTCCAACGCCTTCCGTCACCTTCCCAGAAACTATGGGGACCAAACTGTAAATATTGAAACTTCAGGGACCAAACTGTACATATAAAAGAATTCTGGTCCAAACTGTACATATGAAACTTCGGGGATCAAACTCGTACATCCGGCAGAGTTCTCTCGGTCCAAAAAGATAATATCGAAAAGGCCCACACCACGCCCCCACGCCCCCACGGCCCACGACCCGTGGCCCGTGGCCGTGGCCCGAGCCCGAGACCGGCCCGGACGGGACGGGCGGGCGGCGGCGGCGCGCGTGTGGGCTTAGCCTTGAACCCAAACACATCTAGGTCTTCCCTCCTTTAAACACATGGGATACCCTTGGGGATCCAAACCCTTTACCACATTAGAGACTTATATAGAGAGCAATTCTTCCTATTCCCACCGATGTGGTAGATTTGTCCCACTGTGCGAAGAGACAAGGTCTCCAACATGCGACATATGCTTGTTTCCCTTGCTGCATATGCTTGTTTCGTGAAAATTGAAAATTGCTGCAACTTTCGATGTTGTAATATCGAGTATAGTTGAATATTGAACGGAATAAATAATCCTCTTCCTTCGTGGACTAACAAATATATTTTGGATTACATTTTTGTTGAGGACTTTGGTGTTCAATCTGCAATATGATATGCAATCAACAGATCCATTATTTAGATAGTCTTTGCGCTAAGACAGTTGCAGAGACTTTACATGCTTGTAATTTCACTTTTTAGCTTGGAGCTCGGCTGGTTCAAGTAAGAAGTGTGGTGCAAGTTGCAGATTTAGGGTGTGTTTGGTATGAAGGAAATCATTTCAGAAGATGTTTTCCAATTTTCTCATGTTTGATTGGTTCAAATTTTTTGAAAACATTTTCTTTAGGAAACCAGTTCCTTAAAAATGAGGAAGTAGGGAAAAAACAAGTCTCACAAGTTAGCATTCAACCAACTACCCCACCACCACCTAACCCTCCCCACCAAACCCCAACTACTATCACCACCCTATGCATCCCCCCCTCTCAATTTTTTTTTTGTGGTTTTCTACATCCCCTCCCTCCCATGAGAACCCACCCACCTACAAAAAAAATTAATTTTATTTTAATTTTTTTAAAAACAAGGTTAGAAAACGATACTCGGTGTCTTGCTGCATGTGACCGAGCGAACCACATGGCTTGCTTGTCAACATGTGCATCAAAACATGCTAAGGAAATGATTTAAAACATTTAAAACATGATACTATATTTTGTAGTTTGAAATAATCATAGCGGAAATAATCTGAAAATATAATAAGTCTGAAAATCAATGCTGACATGACATACTAAACTAGTTTATAAACTTCTGAACATGAATCGGACTGTAAAAATGTTTACCAGGACAAGGCCCTCGCATACCTCTACTAATAATCATGCCATGTAAATAAATAAGACTGACACTTCGAATGAGTTAGGGCTCACCAAAAGCTGATACTGAGGCAAATCCTAGTGAGTAGATCTGTCGTCCTGAAACTCAGCACCTGCATCGTGAAGTGCACGCCCCATGCAAAGAGACGTAAGTACATTTGAATTGTATCGTATGTAAAGCAACTGAAAGAATAAGCATGTACATAAAATAATGGGAACATGAAACTGAAACTGAAAACATGAACATGAGCAAAGTCTAAAAACTGTATATCTCTCTCTCTCTATATATATATATATATATACATGTGGGAGAGCATTAACAAAATCAACATGAACCACCACATGTGAATGTGGAGTCTGATCTCTGCCCAATCAGCTAAGTCATCTCGTACTTTGCCAAAGTACGAGACATGAACATGAACATGATGGATCCAATAATCCCACTAAGGGGTAACATGAAGGTATCGTCCTATGGCGGAGCGACCCTTATCCTACGTTAGCATACGTAGTTTCAGGCTATATGAGCATTCTCGGTAATCTGTGCAACTCCCAAAACATGTACTTGAAAATAGTGACTTGTAAGCCCATGAATTACATGAAATTTCTTGTAAACATGATATGAGATAGTTTAACATGAACATAATTTCATAATATATAACTTGAGAGAAAACATGTATAATTTCATAGGTTAGGTAATAATAATTCATGACTTGATAATTAAGAACTCGTGGAATTCAAAACATGAGTTCATGGATAATAACCATAATGGAATATCGAGAATACAACAAATAGTTAATAATACAAACATGGGAAAACATGATACATGTAGTTTAGGGTTTATCATGTAGTTTAGGGTTTATCATGAACTTGAAATAAAACCCTAGGTATAGAAATTCATGGTTTTATGAATAACTGTGGTGTGGGGAAAAATAATGATGTTCTCACACGTAGATAGAAGCTCTACATACCTTAATCGCTCCAAAACTCGTGGTAAAAATCTGAACTTCGAAGAAGAACCCTAAAGATTAAACCTTGAGCATTGAGTTGGGTTTATCCTGAAAATTCAAAGTTAAGAACAATGAATTCTACTTAGAATTTGTTAGGATTACGTTAAAATCACATAGAATTACATGGAAAAGGCTTACCTCGATGTAGGATAAGGTTAGGAAGAGAGAACCTTCGTTCTAGGGTTTGGGAATTGTAAAAATTGATTTTTAGAATCAAAGACTCGTATTTATACTGTTTGCTGTCGGAGAAGTTTGACGAGACGTTGAGGTCCGTCGATTGTTCAATGGTCTAAGCTGGGCCGTCAATATTTTGACGGTCCAGATTGATGGTCCGTCGAACGGGACCGTACTGTTATTTGTGAGAAATTTCAAAAAGTTGTAAAATCTGAAATTTTGAGACTGAGAGGATTGACGGGCCGTCAATAATTTGACGGTCCGTACAATTGACCAACAGGCCGTCAATTTCAAAAGTGAAATTGACGGTTTGATTTGACGGGCCATCGAGCAATTGACGGTCCGTATAATTTACAGTCTGGCCGTCAATTTCAAAAGTGAAAGTGACGGTTCGTTTGACGGGCCGTAAAATTTGACGTCGAATTCCATCTTCAGAAATGGACCTGATTTTGCAACTTAAACTCCCTGTTTTGATTTTCTACACTCGTGGATCATGAACAAGACTTAATTTGAAGGTACGGGGTGTTACATGCCCCTCCAAAAACATTTAATTTTTTTTAAGAAAGAGATTTTATTTTTTTGTTTTCACACCACACACTCTCCCAACCCCCAATCCCCCGACCCCAACACTTCACCACCCCTCCAAAATAATTTTAAAAAATAGTTTTTATTTTTTTTGTTTCTACACCCCAACCCCCCTTCTCGACCACAACACCCCACTACCCCTCCAAAAATATTTAATCTTTTAAAAAAAGAGTTTTAATTTTTTTTTCTTCTACACCACCCAATGCCCCCTCCCCCGAATTTTCTAATTCATATTTTTTAATTTACTTTTATAAAAATTTTACGTGGTTAAATTTGGTGTGGATGAGTTGGGTTTGGGGGGGGGGGGGGGCAAACAAGCGGGGTGGAGGTAAGAAAAAAATTGAAAATGGGGAGGGGGGAACGGTGATGTGGGGTTAGGGTGGGTGTGGTGGGTGTACTGGGGTAGGGGTGGGTGAAGATGAAGTGCGTTCGAGGGTGATTGGGTGGGGTGGGATTTGGTTGTGTGGGGTGGGTGGTGGAGGGTGGGTGGGTGCCTGGAGTGGTGGTGGTGGGGGTAGTGAGGCTAGCGTAAGTATTTTCCGAAATCCCCACTCCCTACCCCATTCCATCCCTATAGTATTTTTCTAGATATATATAAATGCTCTTTGAATAATATTTTCTTTTATTTACTTACCAAACACTAGAAAACAAGTTAGAACTTAGAAGCTCACTTATTTTTCAAGAAAACATTTTTTAGAACATTTTTCATGGAAAATATTTTCTTTCATACCAAACACACCCTTACAGTATATTAAGCAGATAAAAGAATCTCATTATAATATGTGTCACCCCCAAGGCATTTAAGTGAAGAATGATAGAGAGACGAGCCTATTATCCACTGAGTTTTAGCACTGCAACACCTTTATACGACGTATTGTTCACCACAGTTACAAATTATCAATGCTGCAGCATTGAATTGTTGCCTCACTCCATTGAAGACATTTCACTCTGGGGTGGCAAGAATCGTAACAAAATCAGAAACTAAAAAAAAAGGAAGAACTATGCCTTAATTGCAAATTAGTTAAAGTCATCAATACTAATCCTCAAACATCTTTTTCGTTCTCTTTAGATAGATCCACGAAGGAATAAAAGTAAGAAATCGGAAGGCAAATACAAGCCCCAAAAGCATTTGGCAAAGACATGTATAATTAGAGATAAAAAAATGCCATGAAAAATCTGGGGTTTTCCCCTGTGGAATGGACCCATTCTCTAATGAAAACTATATACATCAAATAGTAACATAGTTTAATCTCTTTTACCACCAGAAATCTGCAGGGCTGGAGCTAGAAGGTCAGGCACGGATTCGACCGAACTAGTAGCTTTACTCTAAACCCAGTTACTAACACCTGATGTCACTATCATAAAATTTAGAACCCACAAGATTCAAATCATGGCTTTGTCACCCTTGTCATATCATAGGAGGTGATTTTAACTTTGCTTCGAGGATGGCAAAATATTCCATTTTGAATATCCTGATATGTTGTGGAAAATGCTGATAATTTAATATTGAATACATGATCTAAAGGTATTGTTCTTGTATTCTCTCCCAGTTCTGCTCCCACCACTGTTTTGCGTTCAGCTCCCCAAATTTTTCGCGGCTGAGTAAACGAGAAAAAGTTAGAGAAATGGCAGTTGAAATTGCAATGACTTGTCCTGGAAAGCTTGAAACAGATTATAAAAAGCTAGAATAGATATGATACAGATGAATCCCAAAATTTTCTTCAAACTTCTCTGAGATAAAGTCTTTTTGTTGCAATACTAAATGTGAGGTAAGTCACTGTATCTTATTGGTGAAATTGAATACTTGAAATTAGACAGAACCTCTTTTCTTCTTCTTATGAGATAACTAATGTGGCAACCTTAGAACAAAATAGAACAGAAGTTGTGCAATACCTGAATCTGACGCGACGTAGCTCTCTAGTGCCATCAGCTAATTGTCTGATGGTTATACACACTCCAGGTTCATCTTGCTCTATCCATTCTGACTCCATGTCACTAGCATTACTTACAGAAACTGAAGCCTCGTCTCTAGAGGAGGTTGTCGTTCTTGATGCCTCACTACCCTTTGGGAAACCAGGGGCATGAGCACCTAATCCAGCATTATATTGTTGGAATTCCCTTGCAGATCCAGGCCTTGAAGAATAATTTGAATCTCTCTGCAGAAAAGGATCTTAAATTCCTACTTTTAACAATTGAACTAAGAGTTAAGCTAATTCCTACTTTGTACGAAAAGTAGATGCACCGGTAAACTATGGCTGTTCATGAGTATACTTAAGCTAATGTGCATGGATTTATAATTGGTGATCTAGATTAAATAAATAAATTACAAGAAGGTGAAGCAGCCATACCCCATCCTCAGACTGTGAGGGTGTGTGAAGAGCTTGCTTATTGAATCTCTGAACATTGTAAAGCTCCATAATTCTGTCATAATTGTCACCCCACCATCTTTGAGCTTGCCATTTGTTGAACACGTCCCGACTTCAGATAAATATAACAAGTCAAATTAATGTCAAACAATAGTTGTTTCAACAAAGAACAACCACTATGTACGTTTCAATCCCAAGCTAGTTGTGATTAGTATATGGATCAGCACTATCAGATAAGATTATTTCCATGTCATGTTCCACCTACTCTTTAGTTTACTAGTACAAAGAACAACAACTACGCTTCTATTCCAAACTAGTTGGGATTTGGTTATATGAATCTTCGTTATCTATTTATCAGCATTATTCGAAGAAGTTTGTTTCCATATCATGTTTCTCATATTCTTCAGTTTACTAGTATAAAATGATATTCTCTCTGTTCCATTCTAATGACACTTTTTCCTTTTCGATCTATTCCGTAAAGAATGACAACTTTCTGTTTTTGTAAACTGTTTGACTCTAAACTTTCGACTTTACCCTTAAGCACATGCTCTTTTAGGTATAGAAATATAATAGCTTATTGAAGACCACGAGTTCTAAAGGTACTTCAGATATGTGCTTAAGATCTTCTGTTCTTTCTTAAATTTCCACCTTCCCAAACACTGCCATATAAAATGAAAAAAAGAGGGGGTAAGAGATGATGAATAGATACCTAAATCTGATTCTTTTAAGCTCATTTCCACCGTGAGGGAGAGAACCAAAAGTAATCTGAATTCCAGGCTCCACTTGTGCTGTCCACTCTTTAGCCTCCTGTTCATCTTCAAGCATCACATCACTTAATCTAGAATCAGTCCGAGCTGGTGTTTGGAGATGACCAGTACTTGTAAAATCCCAAGCCGGAGTAGAGTTTGAACTTCCTGTTTGGTAATTGTATAAAACTCCTCCTGAGATTGCATCAAAATCTGGATATGGATATGGTCTATGCCCTTTCTTGTAACTGCTATTGGCATTACTTGGCTTGCACCTATAAGCACCAGAGACCTTCAATGCTATATCCTTTATCTGCAAATGATTAAAACAAAAGGTTCATAATAATATATAGAGTGTGGTCTAGTGGACAAGGAAGTGAATGAAAATCCAGAGGTCAAATTCTAATAGAAATAAGAAGCAAATGATTTCTTTCCATCTACTTAAACCTTGGTGCACAAAGTTTCTCGGTACTTATGCTATAAGTACTTGATGGAATATCAAATTGTGGTATCAGGATACTACAATTACTAAATAATTAGGAAGATGGGTTCTTGATAAGATGATGAACTAGAGATTTCATACCTTAAGGTTCTTGTGACAGTAAGAGACAGGTAGAAAATCCCATGGCCAAAATTTGGTCAAATCCATGTAGGAAATGGTACTTGAATCACAAAGTAGAACAATATCTTTGATAAGCATCTACTTAAACTTAGTTTACACACGTCACAAAAAAAAATTGTACCTTATGCGGCATAAGTTATGCCATGAACTCGAATGAGCAACAAAGATGTTGTGATCAAAGCAGAAAATATTTTCAACATCACAACTCTGCTGGGGCATATTACAGAGCAAGAAAGAATCCTGAGTTGAATAACCATGGCTTATGAAGTAATAAACGGTATAAAAATAAGAAAAAGACATGTTTTATGGGGTGAGAGAGGGTCGAACTCTCGACCTCAGGATAACTCAGAAGCTATGAGACCTACGCGCTAGCCAACTGCGCCACCACCCCTTGTTGTTATTTTCAGGTATATTAAGATCTAGATGTCAGTAGATACTTGGTTCACATACCATCAAATTAACCAACAAAAGCTTATAGCTAATGCCTGATAGCATTTCCCTTTCATTTTGTGATGGTAAACTGCAACAAGTGAGAATGCCAATGAAGCAATGTAGTCATATTGTATAACTTATCTCTTCCTTTCTTTTTTAGTTTGTATTCCAACGGGAGTGGACTATTCATTTTCTTCGGTAGGATCTCAAATCTTAAGTTAGGGGAGATAAGAGCTTTTGTGACAATGGGACTTTATATTTAAATATTACATCGAGTTGCAACAACTTCGTTCGGTTGGGCAGAAGAAAGCCGAGAAAACAAATAGGAAGAGCATTATCCTGAGATTAAATTTGAAATATGTTTATCCTATATTTGGTTGAAATAAAATTATAGTATAACTAATCCCGAGATTAATTATCCCGGAATTGTAGTCTTATTTTATCCCAGGATAAAATAACTAATTCCAAAATTAATTATCCTCGAGATATCTTGTTTCCAACCAAACGACCCCGTAGTGTCAATAAAGTTGGTGAAATCTATAGAGACCATGGTTCAAATTACCGTAAAGGTTTACAAAAACATAAGTTCTCTTTATCTGTCTAAGTCTTGTCGAACAAAATTATCCAATAGAATAATCAGGGGCATGACAATTGACATTACAATTAAAAAAGAAAAGATAAAAAGTGCTAACAGGAATAGAGTAAAGGAGGGCGTAGGGGTAGTAGAGAACCTGTGCTGTGAGGCTTTTAACAGAATCTTTAGTATAGGGAGACCCATGAGGACCTTCTTCTCCACCATCATCTTCAACCTTTTGCTTACATGTGATACATGTCAACATTTTAATTCCCTTCTATTTTGTTCTTCTGTTCTACTCTGTATATTTTCCTTTCTCCTTCTAACTGCAAATAAAAAAATAAATGAATTATGAAACATAAATAAACAATCATATAACACAACAACAACATAGTCAGTGGAATCTGGGAGGGGCTATTTTCGATAGACCCTGAAAATAGCCCATGGCTTAAGTAAAACATTTCAATCATATAACACAACAATAACATAATCAGTATAATTCCACAAGTGAAATTTGAAGAGGGTAGAGTGTACGCACAAATGTTGTTTCCTATAGACCCTCGCTTAAGTAAAACATTTCAATCATATAACACTGATTTCTAATATTTATTTCAAATTCAAATTACAAAAAAAAAAAACTTCCTTTAATAACAATGCAGAGCTGTGATGTTGAATATTACGAGATATTGGGAGAATATGCATTTATTTCTAGTCATAATCTTTTGAGGTAAAAACATTAAATAGCAAATGATGAAAGCTGGATTTACTTTTGGTCTTGTAAATCCAGGGGCACCAAAACTATTCAAAATTTATGTAACTCCGTCCACACTTTAATATTTATGGACAGATTTGAAAGGAATTTTGCATATTTGTTATTTTATTGTCTCTTTTTCTTCCTATATTTATGCACACGAGTACATTTCTTTTGAGTCGATTATCTATCGAAAACAACCTCTCTTACATGTAAAGGTAAAAGTAATGTTTGTGTACATCCTACCATTCACAAACCCCACTCGTGGATTACACTTGGTATGTTTGTTGTTGTTGTTGTAGATTTGAAAGGAACTTTAAAAAAATACAAATTGATCCATTAAAGTTCTAGGTAATGAACTAGAAAAGTAATTCAACAAGTTAATTATTAACATGCTATCTTTTGATCATTAAGTCACGCTTTTAGGTACAATTGAGTGCAAGGACATTTGTAAAGATTGGGACCACTATGCTGACTAGAAAAGAACAATATATTGGACAATGTATATATAAAAGGAAACATTAACTGAAATTATCTTCCAAATCGAAAGGATCATCTTTTTTCATTAAGAATAAGCGATATAATATTCTGGTACCTTATACTAAAAAATATGCTGACATTAATTAGTGTACTTGTCAATCATATTCTTCAACACCCAAAATACAAAGCCTCAACAGTAGAAGGAAAAAGGAAAAAAGTTACTAAAATTTTAAATTCTAACAGCAAATTAGCTAGTTAATACTAATTAATATAAAGCATTATCTTTAATTATTTTATGAGTGATTTAATTAATTAATAATTTTTTAAGCAATAATAAGAAAAGGGATGAGATTTTTTTTATTATTTTCAACACTCCTTCCTTGTGACGGGGGAGTTAGGCACGACTCCAACTTGTATATACCAAAAATACTTGAGTTTCTAAAGGACGAAAATGACATAGTTAAAAATTGAACGCTCAAAATAGCAAGTGGTGTCCTTCTGTACTTGCTATAATGTGCAAGTATGCCCAGAAACCCAAAAAAGAAAGAATAAAGAAAAGCAGATGGTTTTAAACGGTCTTTCTATATTCGTATGATTAAATTATGCGTACAATCTATCCTTTTCAGACTCACATTTTGGGATCTCATTAGAATATATTGTTGTTGTACAACAAAGACTAGAACCGACATTTCTACGCATATATTTAGCTGATTAAAAATAGTTGTTAAATATTTAAGTGTTGAAAAAATATGGTAAGTGTTGAAATCAACTTACAAATAAACAATTACGTATTTAGAAAAAGTGTTTGAAATTAATAACAAACAATTACTAATATATTTAATGAAATGTATTGATAAACATTCTTGATGTTTACGAAACGAGAAAACTTTTGGCTTTTATAAGTTGGGGTGGAGCTAAAAGTAGATGTAAGTACTTGATAGAAACTAGTAGCTTTAGTTTAAAACAATAACTGAAATCCAACAACGTGTTCGGGAGAGTAGAGTGTACGCAGACCTTATCTCTACCTTGATAGGTATAGCGATTGATTCCGAGAGACACTCAGCTCAAGAGAGAGCATAATCATAAACAAAGCAAAAACAAAAACAAAGCAACAAGAATATTCACTTTTTTCCATAATAACTTTTCAATTATTTTAAATTCATTGTTTGGTTATTTTAGATTTGGGAAAGTGCTCCAAACATGTTTTTCAACTCGATCTTCATAAACTTTAAATAAAGTATTCTCTTTTCTCCTTTATAAAATGTATAACCAAACATAATTTCAGTTTCAACTCGAGCTTCATAAATTTTAAATAAAGTAAAAAATATATGAAACCTATTAGCAAACGCCTACTAAACTTGAAATCTAGTTACTAACATGCAATGTCACTATCTCAAAACTTAAAACTCACAAAGTTTACATTATGACTCCACCTCTCTGACTAATAAGCAAATAAATTTAACTGTACTTATAAAATAAATTAACCAGCTTATAAGCTTAATAACCTCACTACTCACTTAGTTGGAAACATATCTTGAGATTGATTTTCCCGAAACTATTTATCTCATAGTTGTTATCCCACCTTCGATATAGAATAAAAATAACAATATAATTCTGAATTAATTATCTCAAAATTTTATCCTAATAAGATATAGAATTAACTCATTGCAAATTTAATTTCGAAATAATTATCTCGATCCTTAATAATCACACCCTTTTTACACTACCTACAAGTACAGAGCACTGTAAAAGAGGGGAAAAGGAATTAAGTAGCAGTGGCATGCAGTAGCAGGAATAGACAAACAGACAAATTATTTAACAATATAATAATATCCTACTCTTTCTCGACAGTGACTAACCTAACCATGAATATATAAAGTTAACAATATCATCAAACCCAAAACGCCACCAACACTAGGTGAACTCTTTCTAAAGAAAAACCAGTCCGGTTCACTAAAATTCCGGTGCTCGGAATCCAATAAAAGACCGAACTATAAGGGTTTGTTTTACGCACAAGTTTATTTGAAATAGCATGGAGTATTTATGTTCTATTGAAGAGTGAGAGGGCCGAAGCTAGGGGTGCCATAGGGTTTATTTGAACCGTCTTCATCGGATATTTAATTACATAATAATTTATATAAAGCTAAAATTATTTTGTTTATATAGAGTAGATGTTGAATTTTCTTAATTTCTTCAATAATTTATTTTTTTATATTTAAAATTTTTTTAATGAAAAACTCTGAGTGACCTGATATATGCATTGTGCTAGAGAGAAATAGCATGAACTGGATAGATTTATACGCATACCTTGTTTCAGACCATTATCCCATAAAAATGGTGAAAAGGAAGTAAGTACGTACTACGTAGTACTAATAATTTAGAATTTAGTACTCCTCCGACTCATTTTTTATGTGACTAAATTTAGAATACGAGATTGAAACTACTTAATTTTTGCCTTTTTGACTTGAACTCGAACTACATTCTTCAAACTTTTTCAAATAAATTAAGATATTTAGAAACTAAATAAATAGTCCTCCTCCCAAAAGACATTTTTTGCTTTTTGAGAATCAAATCTTATAATTTTGACCGTGTGTTAAAATAAAATCTTTGAATTTTGTGAAATAAAATTTACCTATATAGAAACTACGTAAAAATAGTATAAGTCATCATAATTAATAATTTATATATTTAAAAGACATTTGACAAAAATTACTGTGAAAAAATAACTCGTTTAACTCTCAAAAACGAAAATTATCAATCTTTTGCAACGGAAGGAGTACTTTATTAAGAATATTTGAAAAAAAACTGCGTACAGTCTCTAACGCACTAAATAGCAATAGGTCACATAACTGAAGTAAAATTAGACAGAATAGGAAAATACATACCTCTAATGGCTACCGTCCGGAGCTGTTAATCATCTGAAATCCACCGGTAAAAATGGCGTCCGGGATGCTCTGTTCTTCTAACATATTGAGGAACGCGAGAAAATGCAAAGGAAAATCATTAATAATATCAAATCACATAAAATGGAGTGAAATTGACGGAGTATAAAAATAAATATCTCAAATGGCTACTCGCCGGTAAAAAGGGCGTCCATAGCAATAATCTAATTTGCTCTGTTCTTCTTATATATTTGAAAACGAAAGAAAAATGCAAGGGAAATTAAAATCCTTAAGCAAATCGTTGAAATATTAAATCATATAAAAAGATAAACTTACAAGTAATTTTGAAGAAATAAATATATATATAGAATGGAGACAAAAGGAAGATAAACAACTCGTGGGAAGTGATGAAGGAATTTATAGAAGGACGTGACGCCGTCGACATTTATTACGTCGTTATCCAACGGAAAACGTGTATATAAACAGTGAGTAAAAAGAGGAACTGTTGCATTGGTTATGTTGTACGTTGTGCATTGAAGGTTGGATGTTTTGTGTGATTAATTGTTGGACCTATTGGGGTTATATGTGGTCTTGTTCATGGTGGACATGATGGTCCCAGCTGTCTAGATAATTACTTTTAAATGGTGTACTTATATATGTGACAAATTTTAAATGGATTAGAACCATTAGGGTCGGATTAACCTTTTTTTATATATAATTAGGACTGGATATTTATTTTGAGTTTGAATTTTGTGCACGGGTCATATATAAAGTTTTTACAAAATCAAATTAAGAGCTTATTTGGTTAAATTTTTAAAAAATATTTTTGATATGCATATTTTGTATTTTTGGTCAAGTCATTTGAGAAGTTTTTTTAATATTAAATATTGCTTGTGTTTGGCGAATCTTTCCAAAAAAAAAAATCGAGTGTTAAAAACGAATGAAAAAAAGAAATAACAGTATCAAGGTTTATATTATAATTATTATTGTGTAATAGAGAAATGTTTTAAAATATTTTATAAAAGAAACTCTAATCAAGTTTTTATTATTTAGTTAAATTTAAAATATTTAATAAAATACATTTAAAAAATTAATCAATATAAATATATTAATAGATATATAGTCTAACTTAATGATAGATAGTTTTGGTAAATATTAATTTTTGGTCAAAAATTTCTGTCTTGATATTTTTTATTTTTTCTGCTTCTGCTTCTGCTTCTTGGAAGACGCAAAAGTTTATAATTTATCTTTCACAAGTCACAACAGAAATTGTATCTACAGCTAGAAAACACTTTGAGTATTTACTAAACACCTCAAATTATTAAAGATATTTCATTAATATTTTAACTTTCTAAAGCTTAACCAAACAAATTATAAGGTAATTTGTAACAATAAATTCTTATACTCACAGCAAGTTTAATATGGAATATAAAATGTATATATCCACCTATTAAGTTGAACCGACATAATCAAATTCTTTAAATTACTTAAACTCATTAATTATTTGGTGGGGAAGTATGAAGATGGCTAGGCTTTTTTATGGATATAATTCTGTACGAGATCAGATAACAATCAAATCATTATGCTTCTCTTTTGTTTTCTTTTGGTTAGTGTTTGTCATCAAAAAATAATAGAGGAGGTAGTTGTATCCAATTAATCACCAATGTATCAAAACAATATCTATCCTTTTTGTAAATTTAAAATTCTTCATTTTTTTATTTTATTGAGAGTTGCAATGACATAACGCATATCTGCTGCAACTTATTTTATTGTTTTACAGCTAATTATATCCTTTTTATTTTGATTACTATATACTATAGGCACGTTTGGATTAATCGCCGAAAAGTAGTTGATAAATATTAAGTGTTAAAAAATACATTTATTTGCTAAAATTATTTTTATAAATAATCAATTACGTATTTGAATAGAAGTTGTGTTCAAGATGATAATGAATAGTTATTGTGTTTGATAAAAGAATATTAATACACACTTTGTTAGAATGAAGTAAAGATTATCCTTAAATATATTTACAAAAAAATTAAAAATATTTCACACAACAAAGGACCAATGATGGAAATAAGTAGAGAGATACTAAAAGTTAGAAGTATGTTTCAGGAGAAGTATTCCAGAGATTACAAAAGATATTAAGAATGAATTCGTAAAAGATTTTTATAAAACTAATAGTATTTATAAATTACAAAACTTTAAGTTAGGTGATCAACTTATGACTAATTTTAATTTATAATCACTTTTGGTGATTACTAATGTGCATATGAATTAAAAAAAATACTTATAACTAGTTTCATCAGTTCATGAGTTTAACTAAACACCTTATATATACATGCAAATGGATATGTGATTGCTTTCTTCATATGCTAGTAAGTGATAATCAAAAACTTTTTTGTATTCATACTAAACCATACTCCTTCCGTTCTAAGATATATACTTGTCATGTTTCATTTTTTTAGAGTCAAATTATATTAGCTTTGATTAATATTTTAAAATATATTTTTTCATCATTTGATATGAGAGGAACTGCAATTTATACTACTTTTAATATAGTTTTTGAATATCTAAATTGTAATTTTAAAATATTGGATCAATTTATTTTAATTGTAATCTAAAAATTAGTCAAATTGACTTTCGAGAAGTGAAACATGTTAACTAATAGGGAATTAGTAGAGTATTTGTTTTGCCATAATTGTGTGATAATTTTGATTTAGTAATAATTGTGTATATCAATTAACGTCGCAAGGAGTTAAAAGAGAAAGCTACAATTATTTAAAGAGAGCTAGATCTTGTTAGGCAAGACAAGCATAGTCAATGTTCCAATGTTCTCTTTTCTAATGCTTCCTTAACTCCTTGTCTGGCAAATAGGCCATGCTGTCCATTGTCATTGGGGGGGGGGGGGGGGGGGGCATTTGTTTCTTTGTTTGTTCAATAATCCGACACTTTGAATGGACCACTCATGAGAGAAGTGCATTTGGATAGTTAAAGTAGTTTAAAGTATTAAATTTGAGCCTCAAGAATCCTGAATAATATTTGGTAAAGAATATTTTAACCCGTGGTGAACTTATTTGGTATTAGGGGTATCAAATGAGGGGATTGAGTTGAATTTGGGCCGGTTAATATTGGACGGATTGAACTTAATTTGGATGAGTCAGATGAGCTACGTTAATAAATAGACGTGTCATTGATGACCCACTGAAAAAGTTACTTAAGTTGAAATAGATTGGGTCAAGATGAACTAAATTATAGTTCATAACCTAACTCGTCTAATTCTTACCATATTTTAATTTTTTTTGCTTTTTTTCTTATAATATATTTAGTTACCAAATAAAATTAATAATTTGTTTGTTATTATATTATGACTCTATATAACATATCATACAAAGAAAAAATTATTTTAACAAGGTTTGTCATAGATTACTTTGAGTTACATAGAAAATTTTATTTTAACAAGGTTTGTCATAGGTTACTTTGAGTTACATATTTAACCTAAGTAACCCAATTATTAGATGGCTAAATTGGCGGGTCATGAAAATTGACCGAGTTATTAACCTGCTCAAACTTGGGCTGGTTTTACTGACCCAAATTTGAATTTCAGATATCAAATACCTAAAATAATTCTTTTAATGGAGTGAGAGGAAAACTTTTCAATTATATGTCGACTCTACATTCTCTCTTTATTGCCTTATGCAGATTTTTGCCCACATTAAGCGTGACCAATAATGTGACTAAGTGAATGAAAGCAAAAACACACTGCATTACTCGTACTAATGTCTTTGCCTTGTGGCAAAGGGACCTAACAAAATTCTGTCATGTGCCCTTGCCAACATGCAATATCTTTAGCTCAAACTTTAGTTTCGCTAATTGTAGTTTGGCATCATCATTAAGCAATGCTGTTAACTTTCTCTAATAACAAATTTGTGTTGATGAAGTTTTCATCTTAGTATTTGGAATATATTTTTTTGGTGATTAATGTATCAATTTTTCTATTCATTGCTATTGTTTTTATCTTGTCGATTTTCCATAAAGTCCTTGAGAAGATTCAGATCAAGTTTACATCGCAACGTGGCTTCTCGTTTATCACCATTTTAAAATAAGGAGATTCAACATTAATTGTAGAAATTGCTCAAATTAAAGAAGCGGGTAATCTGAGTTTGCGTTCAACGCCTGCTTGACTTGATGGTTTTGAATAAGAATTAGAATGATTTATTTTCAATGATACAAATGATGAACAATTTTATGGATTAATTATCGATAGATATCTTATGATGCAAAACTTACCTTATACTATTAAAGAAAGGGAAAACACTATTTTCTTTCATATATAAGACAATGAATAATAGAATCAAATTTGAGCTTTGAATCAACACTTTCATTTAGCTTTTCATCAATTCTATCTTTTCTTTTCCTCTTTATTCTCCATCCTGCGCAAACAAACAAATCAAGTCTTTCAAAAAACAAAAAAAAAAGGAGAAAAATCGTGATTATGAAGCAGAAGTCTTTTTTACAAGACACGAGGTCGCATCCAAGCCAACAAAGCCAAATCAAAATGATTTCATCTAATATGTATTGTTGGTGTAAATTAATATTTTTCTCGCCATCAGAATCATTTATAAGGTAATTATCTAATATGTATTGGTGGTGTAAAAAAATTAATGATAAATTAATTGATAATATATGTATCTATATTATTTTAAAAATATGAATATAAATGTTGGTTGAACAAAATAGCTTTAAAATATTGAACGACCTTTTTATCCTTATTATTTCTATAACATTACTAATTACTAATCCTTTTTGTATTGAACTACCTAACAGCCGAATTTTATACCGTTACTAACTATTACTTCTAATCACTAATCCTTCTTTTTTGGTTGAAAACTAATTACTAATCCTTTCTATTGAAATATCTAACAGCCGACTTTTGTACCCTTAGTCCCTTACTAACTATTACTACTAATATCACTAATTACTAATCTTTCTTTTGGCTGAATATTAATTACTAATTGTATTTCTATTGAACTAATTAACAGCCGAACCAAAAACCGATAATAGAATATAAAAGCGCAAGAGGTGATGGTTCCTGTTGACATTTTTGGACGATGAGGTAATATTCGTTGTATATTTGTCTCATATTTCTTACTTATTCATATTTTTTATTCCAATTAAATTTAAATAATTTTTCAGGGAACAAAAATTCAGACTTTTCAATGAACAAGTTAAGTATAAAGTGAAAAAAATTATTGGAACAAAGCAAAAGTTACAACATCATAGATGGTTGTGTGAAGAATCCTACCTCTAGCTATTTATCCGTCAACAGAGAGTTGAAAATATCTTTCACCAATTATACTATAGTTGAGGAATGCAACAATTATTTTTCAACCTCAATTTTTTTCTGTCCTGAGTAACATAATAGAGAGAATGTATATCTAGGAATAACGTGTAACTATACGTTTATAAAGACTAATATATTTAAAAAAAACTAACATGCTATTTATATCTATAGAAGATGTTGGGAAATCTTGGAGCAACCAACGACGAAGTTGTTTTTGTGTTCTCAACGAGTCACCATTTGAGCCATGAAATCATCCATTGATGCTTGTGTCAGGGTAGGTTGTCGATATATTATACCGGTTACTAGTACTCTGCATGAATATAAGATACTTCATGTACCCGACTGTCTTTTTATGTTAAACCCATTAAAATTCTGCCACCTCCACTAATTATTACTGATAAAATAAAATTTAGGAACATGCCTGAAAAGCAATTGTCGAGATTAGACTTTGTTCTAACGTTAGGAATGTAAATTTCTGCAAGAAAAAAAGAACTTAAACACAACACAACATAATGCAAAAGTTTGAGGAAGTACTGATTTGCTGTTCAACTATGATCATATATAAAACTAAAAGTAGCAAATGTTGGAAATTATTAGGATCGCTCTCTCAAGTCTCAATCCCCAAGTCTTTCCCCATTTCCCAAGGTTTCTTTTACTTATTTTTATCTTATACTCTTGACTTCTTTGGTGCTTTTAATTTCTTTAAGTTTCATAAAGAATGCTTGCTGTTAAAAGAAGAGACCAGGTGCCACACCCTTTCCCCTCCCACAACACATCTCTCTTCTATACATTACTTTATGAGTTAAGTTTTATACAATGACTGTAAGAAAAATTATACTATCAATGTCATATAAAAGATAATTTCGATTAATACACATTATCTATTATCCTTTAATAAATGATAACCTAGTTATAACAAGTTAAATTGTGTTGATGTGATAAAATATCTTTATATGTCGATTAGTGATGGAGATAAGATTGTTGGTATAAAATTGTTGGGGAACGGGAAGTAAGTAACTATTACAATTGTAAGAAAGGATAAACTAAATATTACAATAAACTGGAAATCAAGAACTTAACAAATTATTTGTGTGACCTGCTGAGTCGAGTGATGGCACTCTGTCTTTAAGACAAGATTGCCCCGTATATCACATTTTACGTTGTCGGGCAATAGTCTCCCAAGATACAACATCAACTTAACAATTGAGCAAAGGAAACTCAAGTGTTACTCTTGAAGAACTTTGAGTATAGTAACTTTGCTAGAGAGGAAAAAGAATAATTCAGAAAATTCTGGAGTATTTTCTAAGTGTTGTGTTGTGTTCTTCAATTGAGCCAAATGCCTCAATTTATAGTGTAAGGAGAAGACCCCTCAACTAGCCAACTAATGGCCTTCAATAGCCATGTAATGACACTTAATTGAGAGGTTACATTCAACCAAATAATGATTGAATTCATGTGCCAAGTAATGGAGAATCAATGCTCCAAAACCAGCCCAAAGGTCAGAACTTTTCAACTTCCCGTCGCAGCAATCTGCCTCCAAAGCGTCGCGGCTCTGTGAATTAGCGCCGCGGCTCCAGTGACTGGACACCCAATTAGCGCCGCGGCACTGCCTGGGAGGAGCTGCGGCGCTCCGGCGCCTCGGCTCTGACGGGGCTGTGCCGCGGCTCCACGGCGATTTCCGACTCGTTTCATCTTACACTTCTTCCTTCGTTTACCAACGTGGAATACTTTGTCATTTGGCCAATAACCGTCCATCATTCTATGTCTCAAACGTATTACATACATACCAATATCTCTTTCACTAATGAAATTTGCGATACTTGGCACTACGTGTGCACGTGTGTGGAAACGACGTTTCCGACGTGCGGGGCCCCAATTGTTTGAGTCATAAATAATGGGATATACTTAATTCCACATTAATAAATTTCTAACAAAGATTTCACTCAGAGGATTTAAAATATAAATAAGTAAACATACAAAGAAGCTAAAGAGATTTAACATATTCTAATATATAGGAAAAGTATTTTGACCTTATATATGGAGTGTCATTTCCGACGAAAGAGATTCAGATAAACTCCCTAGCGCTATCACTCCCCTACTTTCGATGTATATAATTTAAATTCGTTGTTTTCTGGTTTAGAGCTTTTGAATTTACTAAAATCTTATCTAGTTCTAATTTTGATTTAGCCTTTTTAGTTCTTTGGTGTCAAATGTCCCCTATCCTGGGCTTAAGTACCCAAGTCAGTCAACCAATGGGCTTATTCGGCACAATAGATGGATACTATCCACTCAAAATGAGCTAGGCACAGCCCAATTCTGTGTGGTGTAATGTGTATGTAGTCTAGTGTGTAGACAAATGGTCGAGTTTTTACCATCTCTAAGTTGTTTGATGATTTGGATGTTCTATATTAGTTTATTCTTGTTAAAGTGTCCAATTAATTTAGCTTGTCGTGGCATATTTTAGGTTAGTCTTCATATTATTTTGGTGAGACAAGTCTGATGAACAAATTTTAGTTGCCACTAACAATATTATTAGTGAATATTTCACCATATAATTTGTAATTAATAATAGAGTATAATTATGATAAATATAAGATCCTTATTCTAGTAGGATTCAACATTGTACACACTATATATATTTGTATTAATGAGAAAGACTCCCCAATGAAGATTAATACAATCTTACATGATATTCAAGAGTCTACTTTTCTTCTTGCCGCCGACCCCCTCCCCCCCGCTCCCTCCTCAACTTCTTCTTTCCATCCGGCGTTTGCCATCACGAATATCAAGAATTTAATTCTCTTAGTTCTTGATCAAGAAGATGGTCAATATTCATCGTGGGTTGAACTCTTTCGTATTCACGCATGTGCGTATAACGTGCTTGACCATATTGACGACTCTTTCCCTCGCCATATCGATGTTGCAGACACGATGTGGCATCGTTTTGACGTTATTGTCAAACAATGAATTTATGGCACCGTCTCTAAAGACTTGCTTCATACGATTATGAAGACCGGTGTCTCGGCTCGTGAGTTATGGATACGTTTGGAGTAGATTTTTTAGGATAACAAGCATACATGTGTCGTGTATTTGGAGGAACAGTTCAAAATACACATCTCGAGAATTTTGACGACATGTCCGAGTATTGTAAACAATTGAAACTTGTTGCGGACCAATTATCCAATGTGGGGACACCAATTTTTGAAATAAAAATGGTCCTACAACTAATTTCTGGTTTACCAAAGGGAGAATACGATACTCTAACGACTATGATTCAACAAGGCGACCCACTATCAAGCTTCAACAGGGCATGTTCACAATTAATTTTGGAGGAAACCCAATGTGCCAAGCAGGACGAACATAATCAAAATGCGCTAGCAGTTGAAACTCCCGCGACAAACCCCACCACCGCCGGACAACCACCAACCGTGGCGGCGACAAGGCCGCAGGAATGGTCGCGGCGGCAGAGGCCATGGGAAAGGGGGCCGGTCTAGATGGAATTCCACCCAGCCACAGCAACAACCCAACAACTTATCGCCTTGGGCCAGCCCTAGGTTAGCAGTGGCCCAATCCAGGAGCTTGGGCGCCGCTGCTTACCCGATCCAGCAAGCTACAACCCAGTTTCCTGGATCCTGGCGGCTTGGAATATTGGGCCACTACCCAAGCCCACGACATCAGCCAATAACAACCCAGCAAGCCCACGTCGCTATGGCCCAGCATCAGTATCAGTCGTGTCTAACCCTCACTGATTTGGGCCATGTCTTCAACTCTTTAAATATGCAGCAACCCTATGAAAATTGGTACATGAATATGGGAGTCACTTCTCATCTCACCCGATCCTCATATAATCTCTCCAATTTGTCTCGTTTAAAATTTCCTCATTTTATTACGATTGACAATGGTCATCGCATTCTGATTCAGGGTTACGATACCACTTACACCCAACCACCTCATCCACCCTTCTCCCTAAATAACATCTTTTATGCTCCCAACATCATTAAAATTTAATATATGTTAGGAAATTCACTCGTAATAATTATGTATCTGTTGAGTTTGTCCCATTTGGTTTTTCTGTGAATGATCTTCTTACCGGGACACCCCTTACGAGATGCAATAGTACAAGGGACCTATATCCATTCTCATCCACCTCTCCTGCCAGATCCCGCTCACACACCTCTCTCTGCTGCCATCTCTCCGTCAACTTGGCATAATAGACTTGGACACCCTACAACTCTTGTTTTTAATTTTCTTAGAAGCATTAATTTATTCAATGTAATAATGGAAAACTTACATGATATTATTTTTCTTGCCCTTTAGGCAAACATGTTCGCCTTCCTTTTCAGTCATGTTTAAGTGTTACGTTTTCTACCTTTGATATTATTCATAAAGATTTATGAACATCTCCCATTACTAGCTCATTGGATCATAAATATTATCTAGTCTTATTAGATGATTTCTCTCACTTTATTTGGGTTTATCCACTAAAATTCAAGTCTGAAGTTTTTGCCAAGTTTCTTGAGTTTCGTATTTTTGTCAAAACACAATATGAAAAAGCCATAAAATCTTTCCAATGTGATAATGGTGGTGGGTTTAATAATAATCCACGTTTCACAAATTTTAAAACAATAGTGGCATGGTTTTTCAATTTTCGTGTCCCCACACCTCCCTCCAAAATGGTAAAGTCGAACGAATAATTCTCATTATCAATAATATGGTTCGTACTATCCTTTTTCATGCCTCTCCCCTTTATTTTGGGTATATGCAATCAAAATAGTATAATACATCCTTAATATTTTACCTACCAATACTCTTCATAACAAGACCCCCACCAAAATTCTATACCGTCGGATCCCCTCTTATGATCACCTTCGTATTTTCGGTTGCATGTGCTACCCAAATCTTTCCTCTACTTCCCCTCATAAATTAGCATCTTGCACCACTCCATGTGTCTTCGTAGGCTTCCCATCTAATCATAGGGGCTATTTGTGTATAACTTGTCCACTTGTCAAATCCACGTCTCTCGTCACGTCATGTTTGACGAGATAATCTTCTTTTTTGCAAAAATCCAAAAATTTTGAAACACAGACTATACCTTTCTAGATGAGTCCGACACTTCCCCCGTCATACTCACCGAACTCCGTCGTGCCACCGCCACCGCCCCACATCTCAGTCACCGCCGAATGCCACTGCCACCACCGGCAATCTGTCGGACCACTCCCCGACCCGACCCATTATCGTCTCTCACACCCGTCGGTAAACCCAATCGACAACCTTTGTGTCACCGCCACCCGCTATTTCTCCCGTCGCCCAAACCAGCCCCGTCACAGTACCAACCCCTAGACCTCATCACAATACCAGCCATCCGACTGCCACACCGCAACCCCATCACATGTTTCCCAACCAGTCACCGAACCCAAAATCAAGTCACCCATACTCACTCGATCTGACCCGATCTCCACCCCCACCCAAACCCGTCTCGGTCACCAACAACTAACCAACATATCCCCTACTCCGTTGACTTTCTCCGACAACCACCCACCACCGTCAATGTCTCACCTACTCCAACCCAACCTGCCCCTTGCCCCATGAACCGTATGGAAACCCGTGTTCAACATGGATTTTTAAACCCAAAGTCCATGTTAACCTATCCACACAAACCATATCCCAATTTCCAAAAACCCAAAATTAGACAAAGTTGACAAGAATTAGAATGTGGCCATGTGTGAGGAATTTCATTCTTTAACGAAACAACACACTTGGGATTTGGTTCCTAAACTGGATTGGGTGAATATGATTCGATGTATGTGATTATTTCATCACAAATTCAGAGACAATGGTGACCTTGAGCGATATAAGGCGAGACTTATGACTAATGGTACTAATCAACATGAGTATTAATTGTGGTGAGATGCTTAGTCTGGTGGTTAAGTCGTCTACCATTCGCACGGTTCTGAGCATAGTTATGGGTAAGCATTGGCCGATTCATCAACTAGATGTCAAGAATGCATTCTTACATGAGGAGTTGAAAGAAACTATTTACATGCACTATCCGCCAGGCTTTGTCCATCCGGAGGCCCCTCAGTATGTCTGCCATATTTGTAAGTCACTAAATGGTTTAAAACATGCCCCCAGAGCGTAGTATGAACGTTTTGATAATTACATTATACAGATTGAGTTTGTATGCAGCAAGTGTAATCATTTTCTATTTATATTTCATCGTGATAGTAACATTGCATACTTATTATTATATGTTGGATGATATTGTTCTCACTGCCTCGTCTAATGTGTTGAAAAATGAGATCACTGCTATGCTGAAATCCGAATTTGCTATGACTGACTTGGGAAAGCTGAGTTATTTCTTGGAGATATCAATGGCTAGATCTGCAGATACTATGTTCATGTGTCAGCGTAAGTATGCAAAAGAAATTGTGTACAAGCTAAAATTGCGAATTGCAAGATCATGCCTACTCCGGTTGACTCAAAAATCGAAGCTTAGTGATGTTGACGGTGATCCAGTGTCTGATCCCACTCTTTATAGGAGTCTTGCAGGTGCACTTCGGTATCTTACTTTCACCAAGCCTGATATTGCTTATATTGTTCAACATGTGTGTTTGTTTATGCATGCCCATATGAAGCCTCATTTTACAGCTCTTAAATGTATCATTCGATACGTTAAGACATATTTAATTATGGATTGCATCTCTACCCTCTCGCACCGATCATGTTGTTATCATATACGGACGTCGATTGAGGGTTGTCCGAACACGCGGCGCTCCACCTCCGGCTATTGTGTGTTCTTAGGAGATAGTCTCATTTCGTGGTCTGCCAAAAGGCAAGTCACTCTATCCCGATCGAGTGCAGAAGTAGAGTATAGATGCGTTGCAAATGTTGTTGGCTGAGATCTGTTGGCTTCAAAACCTTCTTTTGGAGCTTAAGTGTCTCTTGCGTAAGGCGTCTATGGTGTACTATGATAACATATTCGTGATATACTTATCTCATAACCCGATTCAGCATCAGCGAACCAAACACGTTGAAATGGATATATATTTTGTTCGTGAGAAGGTTGCTATAGGTCATGTTAAGGTGTTACATGTGTCTTCTTCGTATCAATATGCGTATATCTTCACCAAAGGACTTCCTAAACAATTATTCCTAGTCTTCAGATACAATCTCAGCGTCCGGCCTCCTCCCGCTCTGACTGAGGGGGTGTATTAGTGAATATTACAATATATTCACCATATAATTTATAATTAATAATAGTATATAATTATGATAAATATATAATCCTTATTCTAGTAGGATTCAATATTGTACACACTATATATTTATATTAATGAGAAAGATTTTCAAAGGAGATTAATACAATATTACGCATATAATAGTCTTGCATATCTGAAAATGGTCATTTTATCTTAGCACAGAAAAAATGTGACATGAAATCAAACATGGAGTAATAAATAATGATGAAGGATTTGTCTTATTCATTAACAAATGCAAATGTCTAAGCTTCAATTTTTTTTTATTCCTTCCATATTTGTACCAAATTGTGTTTTCTCAAGCCTAGTGAGAACCTATGAATTCCATTTTACCCCGAAACCATTAGACTTTTTTCCATACCGATGAATTTTAATGGACCCGAAAATGATACATTGAAAGAATACGTTAGGTCTTCTACTATTAATAGGTTGATTGTGTCCCTTATGTATCTTCATATAATTCAAATCGAAGTAATTAGATGTCCAGCTCGAGTTTATATGACATGATCGATCAATAACTCCATATTTATAATATATTACATACATTATACTAGATAGATATTGTATTTATGAAATACGATTCTCTTTCAAAATTTCAAAATGTTTTCATGGTGAAATGGGCGAGATTCAGAATCTTTTATCAATAATACAAAATAAAATTAATTCCAGATAGGAAGTAAAACCTTAAAATCACCATAATCTGAGATCGACACCGTTTATACAAAATTCTACAAATAGAGAAAATACCTAAATCTTAAAAAGCAATCTAATTGAGAAGGTTAAAATAAGATGATATACTCAAAGATGCATAGTCAAAAGTCCTATTTCTTTCGTTATTAATTTTATATAGAAAGTAAAGTTCTAAAATCACCGTAATTTTAGACACAAACAACTAAAGAGCCGCTTTGTAGTAATAGGCCGATATTATTTGTACAAAATTCTACATACTCCACAAATCAAGAAAATACCTAAATCTTAACCATCTAAATGAGAAGCAAAAAGTCCTATTTCTTTCAATATTAATTTCAGACAAAAAGTAAAACCATAAAATCACTATAATCTCATACATAAACAACTTAAAAGTTGATTTGTGACGGTAAACGTGTAAATATAGGAAACAATATATTCCCTACCCATAATTAGAATATTTTCAGATATTGTGTAAATATAATTATAGTAAGACTAGGATTCCTCTTTTGTATAGGTTTAGGATTCTTATTGTATAAGAGATGAATATTATACTCTATATATACCTTGATATTAATGAAAGACTCCCCAAGGGAGACTAATATCATCTTACATGGTATCAAGAGCCAAATAAACAAAACCCTAAAAACCTTTCTCTCCACAGCGCCACCGCCTCTCTACTGCCGCGGCCCTCCCGATTTTCTTCTTATTTTTCGGGTTTTGTTCTTCCTTTGTTTTCTTCTCTAAATGGCTATCCCTGATTCTTCCACACTTTCTGACGCCTCTACCTCCACAAATCCCACCACAAAGTCATCACCCCCGTTTCATCCCGCCCTTACTGTTTCCAACATCAAGAACCATATTCCCATTATTCTTGATTAAGAAAACAACCAGTATTCTCCCTGGGTTGAACTTTTTCGCAATCATGCATGTCTCTATAATGCTTGACCATATTGATGACACCATTCCGCGCCCTACGGAGATTGATGATTCTATCTGGCATCGTCTCGACGCCGGCGTCAAACAATGGATATATGGTAGTATCTCTCAGGATTTGCTCCTTACTATCATGAAATCTGACTCCATAGCCCTTGACTTGTGGAATCGTTTGGAGGAAATTTTTCAGGACAACAAGCACACTCGTGCCGTGTATTTGGAAGAACCAGTTCAACAAAACACGTCTTGAAAACTTCTCCAATGTCTCTAAGTACGCAAACAGCTTAAACTTCTAGCGGATCAACTCTCCAACATCGGCACGCTTTGTCACCGACGATAAAATGGTGCTACAAATGATTTCTGGCCTTACTAAGGGCGAATATGATACTTTGGCCACCATTATTCAACAGGCAGATCCGCTACCGAGTTTTAACAAAGCTCGCTCACAATTGTTGCTTGAAGAAACCCGTCGTGCTAAGCAGGATGAGCACGCCCGGTAGGTGTTAGCAGTCGACACGCAACCCCAAGATCAGACGCCACTAGACAACTCCCAACAGCGGCAGGGCCGCGGCGGCAAGGGTGAAAAAGGTCGCGGCGGTAGAGGAGGCCGTGGTCGTGGCAAGGGTCGCGGTCAACGAACCAACAAGAAACGAATAAAGAGATCGCAGAACAACTGGGACGCGGCTCCTCAGCAGTTCGTCTACAGAGCCGCGGCGCCCCAGTTCAAAGCTGCAGCGCCAAGTCCATTCCAGTACCAGCATCCATACAATCCGTATTCTTACTCCGGTTTGTTAGGCCCCGCTCCAGCCCTACAGCATGCCCACTTCATGCAAGGCCAGGTCCCGTAGCCCTCTTCCGGCATGACACCCACTGAGTTGGGTCAGGCGTTCAGCACCCTCTCTATGCAACAGCATGACAATACTTGGTACATGGACTCAGGTGCCACATCTCACGTCACCCAGTCTGCAGGTACTATTTCTAAACTGTTTCGTTTAAAGCATCCTCAATATGTTACAGTTGGTAATGGACAACGCATTCCAGTTAAAGGTTATGGTACCTCATACACACAACCTCCTCATCCACCCTTCTCCCTAAAAAACACTCTATATGCCCCACACATGATTAAGAACCTCATATATGTCCGCCAATTTACTCGTAATAATTATGTCTCCGTGGATTTTGACCCTTTTGGTTTTACTGTGAAGGATCTTCATACGGGGACACCTCTTACGAGATGCAATAGCACGGGGGATCTCTATCCATTCACTTCCACCTCCGCTGCCAGATCTTGCTCTCCCGTCACTCTAGCGGCTGTTTCTTCTTCAACTTGGCATAATAGGCTTGGTCATCCAGGAGCCCCAGTTTTTAATTTTCTTAGAGGCAACAATTCCATTGCTTGTAATGGGAAACTTGCCCAAAATTGTGTTTCTTGCTCTTTAGGCAAACATATTCATCTTCCGTTTAAATCATCTACTAGTGTTACATTTGCTCCTTTTGATATCATACATGCCGATTTATGGACATCTCCTATTTCTAGTTCTCTCGGTCATAAATACTATCATGTGTTGCTTGATGATTTTTCACACTACGTTTGGTTATACCCTCTTAAATTTAAATCGGAAGTGTTTGTCAAATTTCTTGAGTTTCGCAAGTTCATTCAAACACAATTTGGAAAAGGCATAAAATCATTTCAGTGCGTTAATGGTCGTGAATTCAATAACTCTATGTTTCACCGCTTTTGTACCAATAATGGTATGGTCTTTCGCTTCTCCTGCCCTCACACCTCACCACAAAACGGTAAAGCTGAAAGAATCATCCGCATCATGAACAATATGATTCGCACCTTATTGATTCATACATCCCTCCCTCCACCCTTCTGGGTCTATGCTGCTAAAATGTCAAGAATACACTCTAAATATTCTCCCTACTAGCACTCTTCACAATATGATCCCTACCGAAATCCTCTACCATAGAATCCCCTCTTATGATCATCTACGGATTTTTGGTTGTCTGTGCTATCCCAACCTTAGCTCCACCGCCCTCACAAGCTCGCTCCTAGGTCCACTCCATGTGTCTTTCTAGGATTCCCGCCGAACCATAAGGGCTATCTATGTTATGACTTGTCGACTCGTCAGATCCACATATCTCGTCACGTCACATTCGACAAGACCACATTCCCATTTTTTAATCTTCCAAAATTCCAAAAACAGGACTACTCATTTCTTGACGAGTCTGCCATATCTCCCCTCATAATCGAACAACTCACATCCTCTGTTCTGTCGTCAGAGCCGCGACCTCGAGGGGAGGCGCTGCGGCGCCTGATTTCCAGAAAGTAATCTTTTGAAACACCGTCGACAGCGCCGCGGCGCCCAAACTTCAGAGAAGCCTGTCAACTTTATAGCGGCGCGACTCTCTATCCAGGAGCCGCGGCGCCTCCGACGGCTTCGCCCCCACCTTCTCCTTATCCGACTTTACCCCCCGTCTCAGACACCACTCCGCTACCCACTGTCCCTACCCATCCAATGGAAACTCGTTCAAAGCATGGAATCTTCAAACCCAAAGTCCATTTCAACTTGTCTGCCCAAACCATCTCTCCACTTCCAAAGAACCCAAAATTGGCCAAACAAGACCCTAATTGGAATGCGGATATGTATGAGGAATTCAATGCTTTAACTAAACAACACACGTGGGATTTAGTACCTAGACCTGAGGGGGTGAATGTCATTCGTTGTATGTGGCTATTTCGTCACAAGTTCAGAGACAATGGGGATCTTGAGAGGTATAAGGCCCGTCTTGTGGTTAATGGCACAAATCAGCAGGAGGGCATTGGTTGTGGTGAGACCTTCAGCCCGGTTGTCAAACCGGCTACCATCCGCACAGTTTTTAGCATAGCCATGGGCAAACACTGGCCGATCCATCAGCTTGACGTGAAGAATGCATTCTTACATGGGGATCTGCGAGAGACAGTCTACATGCATCAGCCACCAGGGTTCACCCATCCAGTAGTTCCTCACTATGTGTGACATCTCCGTAAGACACTATATGGCCTGAAGCAGGCCCCCCGTGCGTGGTATGATCGCTTTGCCAAGTATATCTTGCAGATCGGGTTTGTATGCAGCAAGAGTGATACATCACTTTTCATTTTTCATCGAGGTAGTAGCACTGCTTACTTATTACTTTACGTGGATGATATTGTTCTTACTGCCTCCTTCGACGGATTGAAAAATGAGATTATTGTCTTGCTCAAGTTCGAATTTGCAATGACTGATTTGGGGAAGCCGTGTTACTTTTTGGGGATATCGGTGACCGTGTCCGCCAATCATATGTTCTTGTGTCGGCGTAAGTATGCGAGAAGAGATTGTGTACGGGGCTAAGATGGCGAACCGCAAAGAGGTGCCTACTCCGAGTTGATTCCAAATCTAAGCTCGGTCTATGGATAGTGCTCCGCCTCTCGATCCTACTCGTATAGGAGCCTTGCGGGTGCACTTCGGTATCTCACATTCACCAAGCCGGACATAGCTTATGTTGTTCGGCGGGTGTGCTTATTCATGCATGCCCCCATGGAGTCTCATTTCACTGCTCTTAAGCGTATCATTCAATACATTAAGGGCACTCTTGATTATGGTTTGCACCTATACCCCTCTACACCAGACAGGTTGCTTTCATATACGGATGCAGATTGGGCAGGGTGTCCGGACACGCGACGCTCCACCTCCGGCTTTTGTGTTTTCTTAGGGGATAATCTGATTTCTTGGTCTGCCAAGCGACAGGCTACCCTATCTCGCTCTAGTGCCGAGGCTGAGTACAGAGGCGTTGCAAATGTAGTAGCTGAGATTTGTTGGCTCGTAAAATTACTTGTTAGAACTTCGGTGTCTTTTGCGTCGAGCATCTATTGTGTATTGTGATAACATCTCGCCATCTATCTTTCTCATAATCCGGTTCAACATCAGCGAACCAAGCATATTGAGATAGACCTACACTTCGTTCGTGAGAAAGTTGCGTTAGGCCATGTCAGAGTGTTACATGTTCCATCATCCTATCAGTATGCAGACATATTTACCAAAGGACTTCCAAGACAGTTATTTCTTGACTTCGAGATCCGATCTCCGCCTCCTCCCGCTCCGACTGAGGGGGTGTGTAAACGTGTAAATATAGAAAACAATATATTCCCTACCCATAATTAGAATATTTCCATATATTGTGTAAATATAATTATGGTAAGACTATGATTCCTCTTTTGTATAGGCTTAGGATTCCTATTGTATAAGGGATGAATATTATACTCTATATATACCTTGATATTAATTAAAGACTCCCCAAGGGAAATTAATATCATCTTACAGTGACGATAAATCGACACCATTTGTGAAAAATTATACAAACACCACAAATCAAGAAAATACCTATAAATCACAAAGAAGCAATCTAAATTAGAAGATTATATAATAAGACCAACATTTAAAAGTCATATTCAAATAGAGATATTGCACAGCCAAAAGTCCTAATACTTCTTTCTTGATCCACCACCAGCAATTGACTGCCAAAAAAACAGGCCAATTCTTCTTAGCTTCATTCCAACCCAAGTCTGACCCTTCTATCATTGGATCCCAACTAGATGAATCATGAAACTATCCCAAAACTAACTCCCAATAAGGCAGTCCAAAAGAAAATAAATGACACAATAAAAGGGTACCCAAGTTTAAGGTAATTAAAAAAAGGCCAAAACAATAAACCAATAAACAAAGGGATACCAACTGTAAATAATAAAAAATTTATATTAACTTCAATACTAATTTCAGATAGGAAGTAACAACAAGATATCATTAAAATTCCATAAAGTAAGGTCTGAAGACGTTAGAAGTATACGCAGACCTTATCCGCAGAGAGACAATTTCATACATGAAGTAAAAGCTTAATAACGCCATAATCTCAACTACAAATACAGTAAGACCTCTCTATATCAGTCATTCTTTACAATAACAATTCATTATAACAATCAAATTCTTTTTGGAATCGAATTTTCATGTCATGTTTATATTATATATTCTTTATAATAACATTTCACTATAACAATCAAAAACTATCAAAATATACGACGTCGTTACGAAGAAGATTGACGGTAAGTTATAGTCGCTATGTGAATAGATCGACATTGTTTGTGCAAGCTTCTACGTATCCCACAAATAAAAAACACACCTAAATCATAAAAAAGCAATCCAAATGAGAAAGTTATACAATAAGGTCAATCAAGATAAATAACATATTGAAAGAGAGATGCATAGCCAAAAGTCCTAATACTTCTTTCTTGATCCACCACTAGAAATTGACTGCCAAAAAACAGGCCAATTCTTCTTAGCTTCATTCCAACCCAAGAGTGACCCTTCTCTCGTTGGATCCCAACTAGATGAAACTATACCATAACTAACTCCCAATAAAGCAATCCCAAAGAAAATAAATGACACAATAAAGGGTACCCAAGTTGGCACATCAATCTTTAATCCAACCTTAAGATAATAAAAGAAAGGAAAAAATAATAAACCAATAAACAAAGGGATACCAACTGATAATCCCATCCTACTTATCATTCTATTAGTTACTATCTCTGGTATAACTCCTCCTTCTTGTTCTTCATCATCATCATCATCATCATCATCATTTTTATCATCATATTCTTGTTTTGGTTTCTTGGACCTTTTGGTAATTTTCTTAGGGGAAGGACCAAAACCTTTTGGAGAATTAATAGTTGCAAAAATAGGTGTCAAGTTTGAGAAATGAGTTGAGGTTTGTTTGGATTTGGGAATTGGGAAGTGAAGGAAGTGTTTGTTTTTTGAGGTTAACGGAGGTGAGGATAGTATTGGTGTTGGAAATGAACATGTTTCCATAATTTTTCTTCACTGTCCTGTTTACAACCTCTTCACATTGTTGTAACTTGTAATTGGTTGGTTGGCCTTTCTTCAAGATTTTTGGTGGAACCTTATCTATTATCTGCAGGCATTTGAGTAATTACTATATTGCCCTTGCAGGTAACTTTGTCCCAAGTGCTCCATATTAAATAGTATTTCACTTATATAGTGATAGTTTACATTTCTTTTTGTAAAGTTTAAGAAAGTATTACAACTTATATATTGATAGTTTACATTTTTTTGAAAGTTTGAGTTACTATTTTCAAATTTAAAAAGTTATTATTCTTATTATGATCATAAAAAAAAAAAATATCACATCAATTATAATGTAGGACGTATATAATTTAGTTAAAGGAATAAAGTATCTAATTTAACTATAAAAGGTCGTGATGACATGTATTCCTTCACCTTTTAACAAAGATCGAGTAAGTAATTCCTGTATATTAAATAAAAATGAAATATCTCCCAAATTTCTCTAAAAAAATTTCAGTTAGTTCTTCTAACTTTTACTGTTTCATTACCAAAATTTTATGGTTTGTGAATAAATAGGATACGAACAGAACTGGCTGGGAATAAAGAGGGTTCATTTTCTGATTTAACTTTCAAATTATTAAAGTACCTCCTTTTTTTTACTCCATAACTCGATGATTAACTGGGATTTGGGAAAATTAGTACAAAAATGAGAAAGACAATACCCCCTTTTGCCCCAATTTATGTGTCATAGAACCTGCTTTTTATTGATATTGATTTAGAATCAGCTATTCCGAGTTTTTTGCTTTCCTTTTTCTTCTCATTTTACCTTTAGTGTGATGATTTATAACCACATATGTGGCTTGTTTTAGGCTACAAGTTTCAAAGTGTTTCTTTCTTAAACTTTATACCCAGTTAAACCCCGCAATAGAAATTGGGACGGAATGAGTAACACATAGAGTGCCTAAGAAGTAAGTAAAATTCCATTATATTGTTCTAGACTGTTAGAAAGCTTTGAGTATAGGAGATAAAATCTAGCCAATTCCTCAATAAAAGCCTCTCCAGAGTCCAGTCTAGACATTTTCATTTTGATAATCTCTCGTAAACTTATATGGGCTCGTAAAGAATGGATTTTGGCTTAAATCAACTCCAAAAGTTAGCTCAAAGGGAGTAGTATGGACCACTTATTCCATCGATATGGGAAAACTCAACACCCGGCCTCACGCCCAGGGCTGGACATCTGGGACGTGGACAATATAAGAGGGGGCAACACCGGAAACAATGAATTGAGACGGGTCTGGCTCTGATACCATGTAAAGAATGAATATTTGGTCTAACTCAACCCCAAAAGCTAACTTAAAGGGAAGAGGATTGACCAAACCATATAAGGAGAACATGGACCACTTATCCCACAACTCAACAAGGCTTGTAATTGATTGTAGGTAGAAATGATTATAAAGGGCATGCTCAGGAGATATGAAATATGGAATCCAGTGCATCCTACATATGGAGCCTTCTGGGGTATGGGAATAGGCATTGGCTGTGAGGTCGGATGGGGCCCCGGATATGGGAACAAGGCTTGTAATTGATTGTAGGTAGAAATGATTAAAATTGATTTTTTGAAAAACCGAACCGAATCAGGATTTAGTGATTCGGTTCGGTTTTTTAATTTTGGATACGAACCGAACCAAAAAATTGAATTAAATATATATTTTTTATTATTATTTTTTATTTTAGGCTACTACTATCTCTTAAATCATAGTCATTGAAGCTAATCTATGAAGCTTTTATGGAAGTCGCATGCGGCATGAACTTGATTAACATATCACGGAAGCATTGACATAAAATGTAGGGAGAAAAAGTAGTTGTAAATTGATAAAACTTTAAATGGTCATAACTTTGCGCTCGGATGTCCGTTTTACCCGATTTTTTTTTTGATTTTGCTTATTTTTTCGAGACGGGGCCGGTGGCGGTTGGCACAGCCAATTTTAAGAAATACGTCAGTTTTCCCAATCAATTTGTGTTTTCCCCCAAAACGGTTTCTAATTTTCCTTTTTCTTTATTAAACATCTCACGATACACAATAGATTTCAACGTCGAAATTTCATGATAGTGTGGGTGTGAATGTCAATTTCAGTTTTGAAAATTCAATTTTTTTTAAAAAAATTAAAAATTCCCCGACCCGACCCGAACCAATAGAAAAAAACAATATAATCCGATACGTTCGGCATATAAACCGAACATATCGGGTTTTTTTAAAAAAAAAAGTTGTATTCGGTTTTTTTTTTTTTTAAAATGATTTTTTTAGGTTCATATTTTTCAGATATAAAACCGAAGCGAACCGATATACGTCCACTCCTAATTGGTTATGTTGGAGCTGGCTGTGGTGTTGGATTCAGCGTCGGCTTCTCTCTGCTCGGCATTGACATTGGCATTGGCCTCCCTGCCAATTACATCTGCACAGTTCCTTACAATGGTAAAAACTACCAACTTTTCATATTCAGCTTCTTAATGAATTGGATACTTTGAGGGTTGTTTGGTTGTTGGTTAGAGTTATGCAGGGTTTTATTATTCATGTATTATTTATTTCATCTTTTACCCTGCATAAATAATACATATATTCGCCCATAACTTATACATGTAACCGAATACCGTACTTGGTGTGCTGAATTTATAAATAACAACTAAAATGCTACCAAACGTGATACTAGTTATGTTGTTTTTAATACATGAATAACTCACTTTCTAATCAACAACCAAATGACCCCTAACTTTTCTATTCGTTTTTATTTTTATTTGATCAATATTGCCAACTGTGTGACATCTGAAACTACCATTGAAGTTGATCTATTACTTTACTTGTATATTCTTTTGTAGCCTACACAGCTACCAAGAGAGTTTAGGCTTAAATTTCATATGGGTAATTTCCAAAAATCAAGATTATTATCCTAATGGATTGGAAACTAAAGTTAGGAAAAGGGGTTTGGTTATAAATGGATGAGGCCCACAATTGTTGATTTTGAGTTATTGGATTCTTGACTCATTGTGGCTGGAATTCGACTATGGAAGCAATCGGTCAAGGGTCCCTTTATTGGCATGGCCAATTAGGGGTGACCAATTTTATAACGCCAAGTTAATAGTGTGTCATCTCAAGATTGGTCACATGGTATCATCAATTAGAGAAAATATTGGGTTGAAAAGGGTTAAGAAGGAAGAGATAATACAAGGGGTTAAGAGATTAATGGAGGATAAACAAGTTCATGATAGAGTGAAAGATTTAAGTGACAAATTTAGACATTGTTTTCCAGTTGGTTCAACTGCTGCTTTGCATGATTTCAAAGAGTTTATTATGCAAGCAAAGTGATGATTGGAAATTGTTGAGAGGTTGTTTACAAAAACGTATTTCGGATTTGAATTTTATGAGTTCTGTATTTTAGGATAATAAGTTCAAGTGCTAGTAATTGTGTTCAGAATTTGATTTGTGTACGTATTTAATGATTTTTTTAACGCACGTATGAAGTCTGAGTTAAAGTTAGCTACTGATTTATGTTAATTTGTATCAAGCCTACATATTTCTCTAATTGTTTGTGCTCTCCCGGAATTAAGTTATCTTCTCTCCATTTGTGTATTTATGACAATTATATCTTCAAGTTTCACTTATGTCGATACTAAATTTATGAGTTTAAGTTCTATGTATGATTGGTGTAAAAGATATTTACACGTAATGAAGTCAAATATTGAGCATAAGGATAAAATCTAACTTCTTTCACAAGTTAAATTTTATTAATACCGAAAAAAATCTCTATAGTGTATATAAGTTAAATACTCCTTTCATCTAAACTAAATTACCTAGCACACTGATTTTATTCTAGTTATGAGTCCATGCCCTTGCATCCTCAGCAAATGCTTTCTGCTCATTTTCGTTTCTATGAAAAAATAACTTGATTTTTTTGGAAAAGAATTGGCAAACAAACTTCATCTGAAAAAGAGAATTTATCAGTAAAGGACACTCAAGCATAGGATGATGTTTCCACATGAACACATAATAAGAACTTGTACCTTTAATCATCAGCTTATTTGAAAACTTACATTACAGGATTTGCAATTGCTTAAACTGGAATCCCCAAAGTGAAGACAGGAAAAGTACATTTATTTATTTTCTTTATATAGCGAAAACGGGCAGCACTTGTCTTAAACCATCTCACTTTTAAAAAGTGTTGAAATTCCACCATAAAGACATGCAACGGTATCAAGATTCTCCAGCAACTTATAACAAAGTTACATAGGTTACTTTGACATCCGGGGTCCATTCCCTTGACTCGTACTGATGAGAATTTGACTCCACGAAAATTTGACTAGCATCTGTTCCTCAGCACAGCACAGCACAGCACAAGGAACTGTTTATTTCAATGGCAGCATCCCTCAAGCATCTGCATCCAATACAAAACCAAAAGTCATGGCTTCCTTGCTATAGAATGCAACTAGGACTGGCAAAATGGTTTAATAAACAAAGTAACCATCCAATCCCGACCCATTAGATATGAGTTAGATAACTGACCATTTAAAAATGGATATCCACTAACAAATGGATATCCAAATGAATAATATGGATATTGATCTTGTTATTTTTTTATGAGTTCTTGCTTTATGGGAGTCTAAGCTTATTTTGACTTTTATCCTGTGTTCTCACCTGATACATTCCTGAAACCATGGATAATTATCGGTCGGTTAACCTTATACGTGCTAAATATGGGCGGGTCGGATATTTTATCTGTTCTTGTCTAAACCATTTCCGACCCGCCCATGTCCAACCCGCTCGTTTGCCACTCCTAAATGCAACTTAAATTGGATAAACAGGTTGATCAAGGATGTTAACTCACCATTTGGGGAACAAGAACTCCTTGAAGAGAACTCAGAAGGAGCCACAGGAATGGATATGGACAGCTGCGTAGTGGAGAAATTATTTTTGTTGGATCCCTCGTCATCAAGATTGGACCATGATTCCTTAGTTGTAGGCCATTCGTCAAAGAAAGGGCGCATTGAACATTGCTCCTGCTTTGCTGTTCCGGGAGAGCCTATATCACTGCTAAAAAAGAAATGATGTTGTTGCTGTCTCGAAATAGTTGCATCATTCATAGGCTCAAATGGATTAGGCATTCGTATTTGCGGCGAGCTATCCAGCAACTGAGAATCATTTTTTGGTTTCACCATTGGGCTTGAGGGAAGTTGTGGAGACATCAGACACCATGTGTTATCTGTGTTAGATCCCATCCCTAAACTTCTCATGCCTGCCGAAGCTTCTAGAGAGAAATTCTGCTGATCAGCATCAGGAGCCATTCCATGGAAATACCTGTGTTGACATTTTGCATTTCATGAAACTGGATGATGTTACACCCCACTTATAAGACAAGTGTATTAAATGTATTTTGCCAAATTTTCAGCTGGGAGTGCAATAATTACTTTTGGTGATTCCAGTTTAAGCAATAGTCTCAATATTTGGTTGCAAATCATGTAGGCTAGTTTCAAGTAAGCAGATGATTAAAGGTGCAAGTCGGCACTAATTATTATAGGTTCTTGTGGTGTTACACCACTTATTTCTCCAAAGACAAGATAGTAGGGACAGCGTATTAGACATCTCCAACTGCATCATCAATCAAGAATAGTATAAGACATGAGAAGGAACTACCTATGGTACCAAATACTACCTTCTTACTACTTAATTAAGAATACAAAAAAAGGGCAGTCGGGGACATGAAACATCCGCAGGGTCCAGGGAAGGGCCGCATCCCAAAATGAACTCCAAATATTCAGGCATGCCTAAAGAAAAAGAGGCAGAAAAATTATAACAAAAAAGTGTATGACTGTATTGTAAGCAGGGAAACAAATCCTTTTAGTAGCATAACCAGTCTCACTACCATGCAGAATACTTTTGGAGGAAGGCTCAGGTCATCATCACTTAAACAGCTTACCAGTTACCAGATCACTATAGTTAGAAATAGCCATGTTTGAACGCCAAATTTTCTTTACAATTTGGAAGTTAAGCTTAAAGAAGGGGGGAAGGGGGATGACAGTCCAACATGTCCTATTTAGCATCCTTCCAAGTGTAACAGATTTGAGAGTAACATTTTTACCTTTACTCAGCTACAGAAACACGGATCATAGAAGCAAGCCTTTTCACATGTAACCAGTATTGAACATCATTTGTACAGACAAAGACACAAACTTTTATGAATGCTGTATAAGTAATTTGAAGGAAGATCCTCTTAACTAAGTAACAAATGCCAACTACTTGATTTTCCTTTTAAGGCACCAAGTAATTAAAGATGAACATCAGAGAAAAGTGCATCCAAGGATAAGAGGAAACATAGAGGACAAAGAAAATTTACCTATACGCCTTGTTATCTATCCCATAGGAGACAGGCTCCATCTGCATCTTTGTTGTGGCGCTTCCATAACTCAGTCCTTCTGAATTAGCAGCAGAATATAGTGGCGTGTTCTGGAAGCTTCCACTGCTGCTACGTTGGTAATTTCCACTTGTTTTGCTGCTCCCAGTAGTATTATGCGACATACTAGTCAACAAGGACTGGGAAGTCGATTGAGATTCCACATGCTTTCTTGAACGGTTGCGGCCTCGATTCATGTGCCGCTCGCAATATTTTGAGTCAGGATATGCATCTTTGGCGCACCTCCACTTCTTTCCATCTGTCCTTCTACACCTTCCTGGCTCGGGATCAAACTTCTTCCCATAATAGGAACAATAACCCACTAAACGCAGAACATACAAACTAATAAGCTCCATATTTAGCAAACACAGTAGAGCCGCAACACCCCTCCCACAAACCCCCTAAAAGAAGAGCTTTATAGCACAAAAGGGAAATTATTTTACGACATCTGATTGGTGGTACGCAATCAAAACTCCAACAGAGAGGAGTTTTGTTCACTTCACAGATATTAAAATACAATGCAGCTTATAAATTACTTACAAATTATTTCATAAGAGCAAAATAAATACCAGATGAGCCTCTGGAAAGGCAATATATGCTCCTCTTACATTCTTGTACAACAAAGAATAGCTCACTTCATGCCATATTCATTTAAAGTACAATAGCAATTAGCAACCTACTCAAATCCAAACGCAACTTATCTTACAGTCCTATCCTACCCAATGAATAAAACAGAGAAATGTTTCTCCTACAATTAACTAATTGCAGAAATAAGCTGAAACTAATGGATCAGTAAGTCTTCAAACAAGGAAATGGAATGAGAGGAAAACAAATTGAATGGCTACTAACGATTGAAGTGCCTTAAAGGGACGGAGCTAGCGGGGCAAAAGGGAGTTCGCCCGAAAATATCACATTGTAAATACAAGCTTTTTCTTTAATGAATATATAAACCTGTCTCCGCCACTGCAGTTCCTTAACAAATTATTGAACCAAAAAAGAAACAATGAGAGCAGTTTTCTTTGTCTGCGTGCTCCGATTATCAAAGCGTGTTAAACTTCCCTTTCAGAAATGCATACATTTCCACCACTACTTAACAGAAAGAATCTAAAAGAAATAACTATGATAAACAAACAAGTTAACATACAAAAATGAAGGAACCTTTTCAGTTATAATGAGAAAAAGAACATGTGATTTCTTCTCATGTCTAAACACAAAGTTATAGTATACGCTTGTAACTGGATATAAACTACGGATCAACTGAGAACCCAGTTTTTTTTTAGACCAGGTGACAGATATCTAATGAGAAACCTCAAAAGTTCCAATAAAAATTAGATTTTTAACCCATAATTTTAAAATACTCCTCTCTCCGTCTCAAATTATTTGTCGTGGTTACTAAAAATAATTATCTCAAATTATTTGTTGTTTTAAAAGTTCACGTAATTAATTATTTTTTCTTCATTTTACCCTTTGTCTATCATTAACATTAACGAAGATGATACATAAATAGATTAAAGATTTAATGAAGAGATATTATAAATTAAATATAAATAGGGATAAAATAGATCAAATAACACTCCTAACTAATAGTACTTTTCTCAAGGAGTGTGTAAACTGAAAAAAATATAAATAATTTGAGACTGAGTGACACTTTTCTTTTTAGTTTATACCAAGAAGAATGTCACATTTCTTTCTTACACTCCGTGTCTAAATGATACATAAATTAAGACAGAGTGAGTATGAATTTAATGCTAATAACCATAAAACCTAGAACCCATCAAGCTTAAATCTTAGATCCATATCTACATGCAAAGTTAGCCGATACCAACATTATTATTTTAAAAAAAACAATTGACTACTAGAAAAAAGAGAGGAACCTACAGCTAGGATGATGAAAGAACCTTGCAGAGATATGTTCAAAACTACGTCGTATAGGTACAACAAGATCCATAGGCACAGGTATACCCGCCACCAAATACTTATATATCATTGCTTGATGTTCCAATTCTTGCCATTGCACCGCCGTGAATGGTGCCTTAGTGGTCCCACTCATCTCCTACCCCAAAATAATTAAATTCCAAAATTACCCTTCTCTTTCAACTTATCACAACTGCAGTTAATATAAAGGTGTTTCAGTGTGTGTGTGTGTGTGTTTTTGTGTGAGTTATAGAGAGCAAAGGTTGTTGTTGGAGTTAATATAAAGCTGTCTCAGTGTGTGAGAGAGAGTTACAGAGAGCAATTTCCTATAAATAAATAAAAATGTCCAATAACTACTGGGCAAAAATAATTAATTTGATTAAAATACTTCTAATTAAATTGATATTGGATTTGATCAATTAATTATTAATAAGAGCAGATTTAAAAAATAAAATTAATTATTTCTTAATTTAATAAATAAATAAATACTTTTTTTACTTAAAAAATAAAAACTAAGTGAACAATTTTTTTTATTCGGATAGAGTAATACAAAGGTGTTTCAGTGTGCGTCAGTGTTATAGAGAGCAAAGGTTGTTGGAGTTACCTAATAGGGGGACAGATCTAGGGTTTTTGGACAAACATTAAAAGTAGTAGTAGTAGTACGGTTTAGTGTTAAGGGGGTTGATTAGTTAGTGGTAGTACTTTCATTTAATTAAGTGGTGATTTTTGAGGTTGACATTGTTGCTTTAGCAGGATTTGGGGAAGTTAACGAAGAGTTTTAAGGTTTGTAAAGTGTGAGTGTTGAGGTTAAAGGAAGCATTGGGACATGGGAATAAAGAAGTGTGAAGTTGAAGAAGAAAGGGTGATGGTAGGAGGGACCTTAGAGAGTGGGGTGAGATAAATTATGTCTTCTTGTGGTCCAATTGCGTAACATCTCCTTTTCCATTTTTCAATTTTTTTTTAAAAATAATAATGGCGTTCTAATCAATTTACATACATTTTGATTAATTTTATGGGTATGTGCCACTTTTCACAGGTCAAAATTTAATGAGATATTTGCTACCTACAATCAACACAAATACATAATAAGATAATTCCTTGATCACAATTTTTTGCGTAGCTAACTGTCAATCAAAAATGCAAATTAACTCCTTATATAAAATATTGTGTGACGCATTCAATAAAGCTGCCAGTATGATAGAAGGTTGATCATACATGAGCAATAAGTTTGTTTGTCCTTCATGTGCCACCAAAACGAATAGAAAGACATTATTTAGTATTTCTTCATCCGTTGGTATTAGAACTCATGATTTTCAACCTACTTTATCATATCATTGGATATTGTTTAGTATATAAATATAATATCTTATCAATATCTTTTAATTAATTATAATAAGTAATTTATGTCATTGTTTAAAAAAATTATCTATCTTTCTATAGAAAATTATATGTAATTATATTTTAAGGTGATTTATTAATAATAATAATAATAATAATAATAATAATAATAATAGTGTGTAAAAACTTTAAATTCTTTTTTTGAGATGGTCATGTGAATGCATCATGACATCAAAGATGCAAACTTTGTCTTTAAGGTTCAACCAATTATTGAGGATGATGACTATAAAAAGATCTAGTTGTGGCAAATCTTTTTACCTTTGCATTTTGTTTGAGTGAGGAGGGAAATCTCTTGTAATTGAAGTCTTGCGATTTTGGGACCAAAGTGATTTTCACATATAAGTTTCATCCATGTACGAACTTTACTTTAGTGTGGACGTGTTGTTTGTTACCATTGTGTCCTAATTTCTTTTTTATTGTTCAAGAAAGGTATATCATTACTAATTTGAGTTGATATAATTGTTTCAACAAACTACACAAAATGAATTTAAGATATAGATCAAAGGGAACTATAAAAGAGATGTTGGAGTTATTAAGATTGTATTATTGAAAATATTACATGGCTATCAGGGTGTTGTTAGTAGCAATAATTTTTTTTAGGAATAATACATCTTTTTTCCTGGACTAATCTCATTTTTTTTAGTAGGAATTATCACTCTTATATTTGTCCAGGTTTTAAACACAAGTATATGTTATGCCCAATAGGGTCATAACACATGTTTTCCACTTAAAAGGATATTGAAAATTATAATTACAACTTCATTTTGTTAATCTTTCCACCTTTTATCACCATGGTTGTCTTGTCTGTGAGAATGCTTCGAACGACATCAAAATTCAGCCAGAACTAAGCAGCTAGTCGATCAAAGTCAACAATAAATTAAGTTCAACAATCCAAATCAATATAATCCAATTATATTTTCAAGATTTCTAGATGCCCCAACAATTGTGTATTTCTAGATTTTTTACTTTTAAATCGAATATAAATAAATAATTTTAACGACAAACACTTGATTTTCAAATTCAAAGTTTTGAATCCTTTGAGAAAGAAGATTATAGGGTGTAACGATAAAGCAGACAAACTCCACATGCAAAAATGGTGTGTGTTAGTTGCAACTAAAAAGGTTTGACGTGTAAAGAATTTTTCGTGTTCATGAGGTGTGTCAAAGGAATTTGGCCTCAAGCTTAAGAGGCAAATTACCACTTGAAATAATTCAAGGAGTATGACAGATTTAGGAACTACTAAAGCTACTGAAAAAGATAAGAACAATAATTACTAAACATCAGCTAAGACATTCCAGCTTTCCACATTTTTTTAGTCCTTTTTTGAATTAAATTTTAGCCAAGACACTCCTGCTTTCCACTTTTCTTTTAGTCTTTTGAATTAAATTTATCAATTCACATTTCTTATATGCATGTACACTCAACATAAACTCGATTAATGGACAGAAATATTTAAAATACTTATTTTAATACATTAAGTTAAACAATATTAAAATTAAATATACCAAAATCAATTATACATTGATTCAAATCCTTATACCTGGATTATTTGAACAATCCATCAAAGTTCAAACCACTCGAGCCACTCCATTAAAGCGTATTGAATTGATCAGTTCCAGAAAACCACGTGTCGGCGGTCCTTTTCTTCTCCCAAATCAAGAAAAAATAGAAAGTTCCTTCGACTAGGTCTAGGTCTAGGTGTTCAAAAACTATCTTAATTATACATTGATTCTTGGGGCTTCAAATTCATTTTCAAAATGGTTTGCTTCTTTTGACGAGCCATTTTTCTGATCATTTCTTTCTCAGAAACTTTTATTTTTTGGATTTTCATGAAGAAATTCTTTTTCCATCACTTTAATATAGATTGAAAATTTCTTTAGTCCTTAAGCATCTCCTTCTTCGTGCTTCTTTGACTCTCTTCCCAAGGTTCCTTCAACTTTTTAAGCTCTAAGCTCAACTTCATTGTCAGTAAAGGAACAAAAAGAACTGGGCAAATATGTCAATAAAAAGAAGGATCACTATCAGAAATTCAGAATGGTATTATTCTAGAATGTGATTAGTTGGAGAACAATTTGAAGGAAAGGATTATCTACTGATTGACGGACCGTCAAACGTACTATCAAACTCCTCCTCCGACATCAAACAGTATAAATACGCAAACTTAGTTTCAGAATATTTTTTTCATATTTCCAATCATAGCCATCTCCTACATCAAGGAAAGTCATTTTCATGCGATTCTAACACAGTATAATCCCAACCATCTCCTACATCAAGTTAAGTCATTTTCATGCAATTCTAACATAGTATAATCAATTTCTAAGTGAATTCCACTATTCTTAACCTAGGGTTTTCAAGATAAAGTCAATTTAGGGTTCAAAGAGCAATCTTTGGAGTTCTTCTTCAAAGTCAGGATTTTTAATACAAGTTTGGAAGCAAATTGTATGTAGAACTTCTATCCACATGGGGACATCATTGTTCTTCTCCACGTCACTCTAAATACATGAAACAAGAATTCTTTAAATCTAGGGTTTTGCTCAAGTTCATATTAGCCTAATATATGTTCGATTATACATATTCATACCATGTTGTCATTCATTATATTCATGATGTGTCATTGTGATTGTCATGAACTTGTCAGTAATCCATGAACTCATGCTTTGAATTCAATGAGTTCTTAATTATCAAGTCGTGGATTATTATTACTTAGCCTATGAAATTATACATGTTTTCTCACAAGGTATATATTATGAAATTGTGTTCATGTTAAACTATCTCAGATCATGTTTACAAGTTATTTCATGAAATTCATGGGCTTTCCAGCCAACTATTTTCAAGTACATGATTTGAGAGTTGCACATATTACCGAGAAGACTCACATAGCCTGAAACTACGTATGCCAACGTAGGATAAGGATCGCTCCGCCAGACGATGATCCTTCATATTAATTATTAAATCCATCATGTTCATGTTCATGTTCATCTCGTACTCCGATAAAGTACGAGATGACTTAGCTAATCAGGCAGAGATCAAACTCCATGTTCACGCGTGGTGATTCATGTCGGTTTTATTAATACTCTCCCCCCCCACACACACATATATATATATATATATATACAACTATACAATTTTTATATTTTACTCGTGCTATTATATTCATGTCTATGTTCATGTTTTTAGTTTCATGTTTACATTATATCATGTACCTGCTTATTTCCTTCAGTTGTTTTACATACGGTACAATTCAAATGTACTAACGTCTCTTTGTATGAGGCATGCACTTTACGGTGCAGGTGTTGAGTTTTAGAGAGACGAATCAGTTCAGTAGAATTGCTTCAGTACCAGCTGTTTGGTGAGCCTCACTTCATTCGAGGTATCAATCTAGTATTTTATGATTATATTATATTTGCAGAGGTATTCCAAGTCCTTGTCCTGGTAGACAGTTTTACAGACTCGTGTTCAAAAGTTTCATAAACTAGTTTAGTATAATGACATGTCAGTCATGTCCGTATTACTTTCAGACTTATCATGTTTTACCCAATTATTTCCGCTATGACTATTTCCGACTACTTTCAGCATTATGTTTTACATGTTTTAAATCATTACTTTAGTATGTTTTGATGACCATGTTGACAAGCAAGCCATGTGATTCGTTCGGTCACATGCAATCAGACACCGAGTGTCGTGTTCCGCTCAGGCCATGGTTCGGGAGTGACAAAGCTTGGTATTAGAGCACTAGGTTCAAGTGTCTTAGGAAGTTTATGAAGTTGTGTCCAGTGGGGTCACTTTTATATGTGTGAAGGCTCCATACATGTAAATAGTTGACCACTAAGACATCTATGATTGTCTTACTTCTTTGTACTCCAGATCGTGCAGTTAGAGCTATACCTTCAGGATATTCTTCTAACTCATGCGTATTACATATTTCAAAAATATTCCTGTGACAAGGAAATTGACTACAAGTAAGAGAGTTGCTGCTAGTGCTGCTCGTGAGAAAAATGTTCAGGATTAGGGAACCAATTCTGATACACCACCTCCACTCAATACCACAGGGCCTGCGGAGATCCCAGTTCTGCCGCCTAACACTACTGACTCTGATGTTAGGGGAGTTATCCAGCTGCTCAAGCCCAACGTCAGGGAATGACTCCAAGTACGAAGATGAATGGAGAGTCATCTAGTTTCAAGATTCGTGAGTTTCTTCGCATGGTCCCTCCAATGTTCACAAGGTCTTGTAAGAATGAGGATCCCCAGAACTATATTGTTGGGCTTCAGAAAATCTTTCGTGTGATGCATGTTAATGAGGTAGATACAGTAGAGCTTGGAGCTTATCAGTTGCACGAGAGTCTTGGGAGAAGTCCCGCAGGGAAGATGCACTTTCATCGACTTGGGATGAGTTTGCATATGCCTTCATTGAGCACTTTCTGCCAACAGAAGTCAGATAGTCTAATGTTATGGAATTTGAAAAGCTTAGGCAGAACGGCAGGAGTGTACAAGAGTATTATCTTCAGTTTGTCTCTTTGGCAAAGTTTGCTCTACATATAGTCCAAGACATGCGGGACATAGTTAGGCATTTTGTGTATGATCTTGATCCCCATTCATACGATGCAACTAATATCACAACTCAGAACAAAGATATGAATATTACAAAGATAGTTGCATTCGTGCAGGGTAATGAGAGCAGGTTAAAGGAGGAGAAAGCCTTACAGAAAGAGAAAGATAATGAATTCAACAAGTGAAATAAGTCCACATGTCACTTCAGTAATGAGGGAGGTGGAGGTAGACAATTCTTAAAAAATAGGTCATCAGGGCATGTTCCATCTTCAGCCAGTGCCCCAACCCCAAAGTATAGAAATGATAACATAAGCAGAACTTCAGAGCATCAGGCTCCCAATCACAGGCCAGTGTAAGTCAAAGTTCCTACAACAATCTAGTTTGTGCTAAGTATGGTAAGAGACACCTAGGGGAGTGTCTCTTATGTATGGATGTATGGTTTGGGTGTGGCCGACGAGGTCACTTTCAGCGAGATTGTCCATAAGCGAGGAAAGGTACATGAGGTAATGTGGCTCAGTCCACAAATTTAGCATTCCCTCGTAATTCTCAAGTCTAGTCAGGGCGTGGTCCATCTAAGTTTGGTAATACATACGGAGGACCAAATCGTGTGTATGCATTAGCAAGTCGTTAGGATACAGAAGCCCGTGCAGATGTGGTCACATGTATATTAACCATTTTCACTTTTGACGTTTATGCCCTAATGGATCCTAGATCCACCTTATCATATGTAACCTCATTTGTTGCTAAGAAATTTGGGATAAAACCAGAAAATTTGCATGACCCCTTTGAAGTATCCACTCCAGTTGGTGAGTCAGTTATAGACAGGTGAGTATATAAGGGTTGTCCAATTAGAGTATATCACCGCATTACCATAACTGATTTGGTAGAGTTAGAAATGGTAGACTTTGATGTAATCATGAGTATGGAATGATTGTCTTCATGTTATGCCACAGTAGGTTGTAGAACCAAAATTGTTAGTTTCAAATTTCCCGACGAACCAGTCATAGAATGGAAGGGTGATGTAGTAGCACCCATGGGTAGGTTTATTTCCTATTTCACAGCCAGAAATATGATAACCAAAGGGTATATTTATCATCTAGTTCGGGTTAGGGATGCATATACCCAAACCCCAACTCTTTAGTCCGTACCAGTTGTCAATGAGTTTCAAAAAGTATTTCTAAAGGATCTTTCCAGAGTTCCTCCCGACGGGGAGATTTACTTAGGAATTGATCTACTTCCCGATACTAAACCAATATTTATTCCGCCATACATAATGGCTCTAGCAGAGTTAAGAGAGTTAAAAGATCTCATTGACAAAGGATTCATTAGACCAAATGTCTCATCATGGGGTGCACCAGTCTTGTTTGTTCAAAAAAAGATGGGTCTTTGCGTATGTGCATTGACTACCGGCAGATGAGCAAGGTCACAATTAAGAACAAGTATCATCTTCCCAGAATTGATGATTTATTTTATCAACTTCAGGGTAAATAATGTTATTCCAACATTGACCTCAGATCATGGTACTATCAACTTCAGGTTAAGGAAGTTGATATTCCGAAAACTGCCTTCAGAACTCGATATGGTCATTTTAGTTTTGTGTCTGTCATTCAGATCGATGAATGCCCCAACTGCTTTAATAGATCTTATGAACATGGTATTCAAGCCTTATTTTGATCTTTTTGTTATTGTCTTCATTGATGATATTCTAGTTTATTTCCATAGTGAGGCCGATCATGTAGAATATCTCAGAATAGTGTTATGGACACTTAATGACCGCAAGCTTTATGTGAATTTTTCCAAGTGTGAATTCTGGCTTAAGTCAGTAGCATTCTTAGGCTATGTGATTTCAGGCGAAGACGCCCACATTGATTTTCAAAAATAGACATTGTTAAGAATTGACCCAGACCAACTTTTGCCTCAGATATTCGAAGTTTCTTGGGTCTGGCAGGCTATTACAGACGATTCATAGAGGGGTTTTCTTCTATCTCAGCTCCGTTGACCAAGTTGACTTAGAAGAAAGTTAAATTTCAGTGGTCAAATACATGCGAGCGTAGTTTTGAGTAATTGAAAACGAGACTGACTTTGCTCTAGTGTTGACTTTACCAAAGGGAACCGAGGGGTTCGTTGTTTATTGTGATGCTTCAGGTATTGGTCTTGGGTGTGTTTTAATGCAGCATGGTAAGGTTATAGCTTATGCATCCAGACAGTTTAAACCTTATGAAAAGAAGTATCCGACTCATGACTTAGAATTGGCAGTCATGATTTTTGCACTTAAGATATGGCATCATTATTTGTATGGATTTCACGTTGATATTTTCACAGATCACAAAAGCTTTCAGTATATTTTCAAGCAACGGGAGTTGAATCTCAGGCAGAGAAGATAGCTCGAATTGATAAATGATTATGATATAGATGTTCTCTATCGCCCAGGAAAAGCGAATGTGGTAGCCGATGCTCTTAGTCGGCGATCCATGAGAAGTTTATCTCTTGTTGAAGAAGGTAAGAGAACCATGACGAAGGAGATTCATCGATTAGCCAATCTAGGAGTTCGACTCTTGGACTTCGAAGATGACGACATTATCATTTAGAACAAGTCTGAATCCTCCTTAGCAGCTGAAGTGAAGGAGAAACAGTTTAGCGATCCCTACTTGTTGCATATGAAAGAGGGGATTCACAAGCATAAGACTATGACTTTTGAACAAGGGGGAGATGACGGTACTTTGAAGTACCAGACATGTTATGTGTTCCAAATGTAGACGGACTCATGGAGCAAATTATGGCAGAAGCGCACCATTTCAGATATTCTATTCACCCATGTTCTACAAAAAATGTATCATGATCTTAAGAAGATTTATTGGTGGAACGATATGAAGAGGAACGTGGCAGATTTTATAGCCAAGTGTCTGAATTATCAGCAGGTGAAAGCCGAACACTAGAGGCCTAGTGGGTTGGCTCAGACCATTGACATTCCTGTTTGAAAATGGGAGATAATAAATATGGACTTCATAACAGGTCTACCTCGCTCAGCCTGAATGCATGATTCAATTTGGATTATTGTGAACTGACTGACTAAATCAGCCCATTTCTTGTCAGTCAAGACCACAGATTCAGCAGAGGATTATGCTAAGTTGTATATTCAAGAAATTGTCATTATTTCATATTGTGGTGCTCAGTTCATAGCCCATTTTTGGAGGTCATTTCAGAAAGGATTTGGGTAGCAAGGTAAATATTATCACAATTTTTCATCCTCAAACATATGGCTAGGCAGAGCGTACTATTCAGAGTTTTGATGATATGTTGACGGCATATGTTCTCGATTTTAAAGGTAATTGGGATAATTATTTACCTCTCATTGAATTTGCTTATAATAACATTTATCATGCTAGTATTTAGATGGCATCGTTCGAGCTCTGTATGGGCGAAGGTGTAGATCGCCTATTGATTGGTTCGAAGTTGGTGAAACAGAATTGCTAGGACCAAACTTGGTTTATCAGGCTTTGGAAAAAGTCAAGTTGATTCAAGAGCGTTTGAAAATAACCCAAAGTCATCAGAAATCTTATTCAGATGTGAGGCGTAGAGACTTAGAGTTTCAAGTTGATGATTGGGTATTTCTGAAAGTATCACCTATGAAAGGTGTTATGAGGTTTGGAAAGAAAGGGAAGCTCAGTCCCAGATATATCGGACCTTACAGGATTTTGAGGAGAGTTGTTCAAGTGGCTTATGAACTTGAATTACCATAAGATTTAGTTATTGTTCATCCAGTATTTTATGTGTCCATGTTAAGAAAGTGTGTGGGAGACCCGTCATTGGTTGTTCCTATTGATTCTATTTTAGTTAAGGATGGTTTGACATGTGAGGAGATTCCTATGGCTATTTTGGATCGTCAGATTCGCAAGTTGAGAACTAAGGAAAGTGAAAGTGTTGTGGCAAAGTCAGAGTGTTGAGAAGGCTACATGGGAAGCCGAAGAAGATATGAAGTCTAGGTATCCGCATTTATTCGAGAAGCAAGTAGAAAACGAACAAGGTAAATACTCTCAGTATTCATGCCATGTCCCTTGTGTATCTATGTCTCATGTTTCACGTTTATATATTCACTACTCATGTCCCATGTCCATGTTTTGATGTAATCATGCCAGTTCAGTTTCCATGTTTCATGTTATGTGTTCTTCACGCTCATGTACTTATGTTATGTCCAGTCTAATTTCTAATAATGATCTATCATTCGAGGGTGAGTGATCTCAAGGGGGAGATATTGTAACACCTCGTACCTTCAAACTAAGCATTGTTCATGATTCACGAGTGTAAGAAACCAAAATGGGGAATTTAAATCGAAAAATCAAATTTAGTTCACCAGACCAGATTTGAGGGTACATTATACAGACAATATAATATTTCACAGTCCGTCAAACGAACCGTCAATTTCCACTTTTGAAATTGATAGCCAAATTGTAAATTCTACGGACCGTCAAATTATTGACGGTCCTTCGATCTTCGCATTTTCCAAATTCCATATTTCACAACTCTTTGGAAATCTCAGATGAATGACAATACGGTCCGATTTAAGAATCGTCAAAAAGTTGACGGACCATCAATCTGGACCATCAAAATATTGACGGCCCAGACTCAAACCGTCAAAAAATTGACGGACCGTCAAACTCATCCGACAACAAATAATATAAATACGCAGACTTAGTTTTAGAATCAGTTTTTCATATTCCCAAGCCCTAGAATGAAGGTTCTCTCTTCCCAGCCATCTCCTATTCCAAGGTAAGTCCTTTCAATGAACTTTCATGTGATTCTAACATAATATAACCAATTCCTAAGTGAATTTCACTATTCTTAACCTAGGGTTTTCAAGATAAACTCAATTTAAGATTCAAGGAGCAATTTTTTGAGTTCTTCTTCAAAGTCAGGATTTTTAATACAAGTTTGGAAGCAAGTCAGGTATGTAGAGCTTCTATCCACATGGGGATATCATTGTTCTTTCCCACGCCACACGTAATCCATGAAACAAAAATTCTTTAAACCTAGGGTTTTGCTCAAATTCATATTAGCCTTATATATGTTCGATTATTCATACCATGTTGACATTCATTATATTCATGATGTGTCATTGTGATTATCATGAACATGTCCGTAATCCATGAACCCATGCTTTGAATTCCATGAGTTCTTAATTATAAAGTCATGGATTATTATTACTTACCTATGAAATTATACATGTTTTCTCACAAGGTATATATTATGAAATTATGTTCATGTTAAACTATCTCAGATCATGTTTACAAGTTATTTAATAAAATTCATGGGTTTTCCAGCCAACTATTTTTAAGTACGTGTTTTTGGAGTTGCACAGATTACATAGAAGGCTCAGATAGCCTGAAACTATGTATGCCAATATAGGATAAGGGTCGTTTCGCCAAATGACGATACTTTCAGATTAATTATTAGATCCATCATGTTCATGTTCATGTCTCGTACTACGGCAAAGTACGAGATGACTTAGCTGATCTGGCAGAGACCAGACTCCATGTTCACACGTGGTGGTTCATGTCGATTTTGTTAATGCTCTCCCACATATATGCAAATATATATACAACTTCATGCTACTATATTCATGTCTATGTTCATGTTTTCAGTTTCAGTTTTATGTTTACATAATATCATGTACCTACTTATTTCCTTCAATTGCTTTACATATGGTACAATTCAAATGTACTAATGTCCCTTTGCATAAGGCCTGCACTTCACGATGCAAGTGTTGAGTTTTAGGGAGATGGATCTACTTAGTAGGATTGTTCAGCCCCAGTTGTTTGGTGATCCCCACTTCATTTGGGGTGTCAGTCTAGTATTTTATGATTATTATATTTGTAGAGGTATGCCAGAGTCTTGTCCTGTTAGATAATTTTACAGACTCATGTTCAGAGGTTTCATAGATTAGTTCAGTATCATGTCATGTCCGCATTACTTTCACACTTATCATGTTTTTACCCAGATTATTTTCACTATGACTATTTCAGACTACTTCCATCATTATGTTTTACATGTTTTAAATCATTAGTATGTTTTGATGCCCTGTTGACAAACAAGCCATGTGGTTCGCTCGGTCACATGCAACCAGGCACCAAATGACCCTGAAAAAGTCACTAATGAAATACCGCATTTAGAAGCCCATTTATTCCGCAATTTAGATAAAAATGGAATTGTGATGCTGGAATCTTGGGGTAGAGACGGGTGATATTTTAGTAGGTAAATTAATACCTCATGTCATGAAAGAATCGTCGTATGCCCCGGAAGATAGATTGTTACGAGCTATACTTGATATTCAGGTATCTACTGAAAAAGAAACTTATCTAAAATTACCTATAGGTGGTAGGGGTCGGGTTATTGATGTGAGGTGGATCCAGAAAATGGGTGGTTCTAGTTAGAATCCCGAAACGATTCGTGTATATATTTCACCTACCCAAGCTATGATTCGGGGTGTGATAGAAAATGTCACACTTTCTCCAATTTCCTTTCCTTTCTTTGGGTTGAAAGTCAGTGCGTGACCGCTTTTATTGATTATTCTATGTACTAAAAATAGTGTTCCGTCCGTCTCATTTTTACGTGGCACTATTTAACTTGGCACATTCAAAAAAGAAAGGTTTACTTTTGAAATGTGTGGTCTAAAATAAATCTTAAATAATTGTGTGACTATAAATCATTTCATTAAGGGTAAAGGGAAATTTTAAAGTTAAATTGTTTCTAATTTTAGAAAGGTGACATTCTTTTTGAGACATACTAAAAAAGAAATGATGTCACATAAATGGAGACACAGAAGTATTTATTTGTTCCTATACGCTAAATAAATATCTAATTTTACTTAAAAATCAAAACATAATTATCACTTAGTCCTAATTTATCCTTATCATTAATTATAATTATTTTTCAGTATATTTCTGAAAATATGAAGTTTGTTATACTCAAAGAGTAATATAGTTAATTTATTATTCTATTATTCCTTCCGTTTTAAATTTCATATTTTCAGAAATATACTGAAAATAGATGGACGGAGTAACTTAAAAAAATAAGAAATTTAATTGCCTGCCCGCAAAAAACTATAAAATAAAAAACCCTCAAATCTGGGCAGCTTATTTTCCGCTGCCCACTCTTTTGCCACCATTTCTCCTTCTCTTCGCGTAATTTTTTTTATCGAATAATCATTTAAAAAAATCCATTTCCATATATCTAAATAAAATGAGTTTATTTGGTCTTGGAAGGTATAATTAATCATCTCCCTCTTTCCTTTTATGTTTTAATTTCTATTGGTATGATTGTGAATTGTTCTTGTGTTTTTTGAATTGATGATGATTTATATGTTTTCATGATTAACGAATTTATTGATATGTGATTTTTCTGAATTCATGGTTCTTTGTTATTAATCCTCTGTCTCAATTTAGTGATACAGTTCGGATTTCTAATGTCAAAGAAGAAACTTTTTGACCGTGATTTATTCTCATACACATGAAATATTTTAAATTGTTAGTTATTGTGATTGGTAGTACTACTTTTTATTTAGTTTCTAAATATGTGAATTATTTTTTAAGAAACTTAAAGATTGTATGTTCAAATTCACGATCAAAATAAAGAAGTATGATTCGCGAAATATGAACTTTATCACATAAAATTGGGACAAAGGGGCATTATTTATTGCCTCATTGATGTTTTGTAGGTTTTAGACTTTTAGGCTGTTTCGTCTGTTTATTTCTTATTTGAATGAGTTTTTAGAAGATTCTAAATTTGGGTGAACTGTCTGTGCACTATAGTGCTAGTGATTGGGTTTTAAATTTAATTTTTGTTTATAGTTAATTAATTTCTTTTGTTTATAGTTAATGAATTTCTCAACACATATACATGGTTTGGACCAAAGCTATTGGTTTTGCCGATCCTGTATCTTGAAGGCTACCTCCGCCCTTGCCTTGATGGTACTTTACATGTATATTACCGTTATGTTGTTCGTTTCGCTTGTTTTGGGATAGGAAATCTAGGGTAATTAGTTATTATTTGATCTGGTGTTGTATTTTCCGATAGTTGCTTTAATTGGAGATGATCTTGCCAATGGAAGGATAACTTTCATATATTTGTCTATTGTAAAGATTGTTTGTACTTTGTAGAAGGATCAAACTTTACAACATATTTTTTGTTTGAAGAGATCAAACAGGAGGTTGGAAGTTCTGTTGTGTATAAGAAGATTGTGTATAAGAAGAGAGAACTATGCTTCCAGAAATTATCTCCCTTTTTGTACCATAGAAAATTAGGATAACATATAACTTTAGCAAATTCACGTTTCTTTAGGCTTCAACTCAATGAAGATAATGCTATTTTTGTTATTTCATATCTCAACTATAAATTATAGCTTTTAACGGGTGACTATGACATTGTTTTTCAAATTTACTAGTTCCATTTAACCTTCTTGTAGATTATTGCAACTTTGCATTATGTTTCTTCTCGATTTTAGCTTTACTTTTTAAAAATGTGTTCTGTTATCCTATTTAGCGGATTGGTACATAGCATTATTCATCTGACGCCTTGTTTGCTATTGGTGTACAGGAATCAGAGAACATTCCGACCCAAAAAGAGTGCACCCTCAGGGAGTAAGGTTATGCACTTTCCTAGTTTAAAGAAGAAATTCTGCTGTTCTCTTCTTTTTTTTCTTTTTTCTTTTTGGTAGTTACTTCCTGTATGTTAAGTCTTTGGCCTCACCTGCTGATGTTGATACCACCAATTCACAGAACTTGTTCAAACAGAGACATCTTTAGGAATCAAGTTTAAAGGGATACTAGATCTAGACTTTTGTAATCCTCAAAACATGCTTAGATTTCTACTTAATTGTTTTTCTTGTGCTAATTATAAGCTTGTCAATAGTTGAATTTGAAATGCAAGAAAAAGAAAAGAAAATTTGTGTTCCTAGTTGCAAATATTTGTGTGCTTGTTATTATGATTTTATTGGACTATGGTAAACCCTACCCTAAACCTAAGGGTCCTCGGTGACTTTTCACACCTGCAACTTTGGTGACTGATGACCTAACTCATTATAGATGGAGTCTTTTTCAGTAGACTATCCCTCCCTTGGTAGGCATGCTACTATGTGTTCAGCAAGTTTATACCTAAGTTGGTCTTCTTTCCACTTTCAAGTACTAGTATGCAGCAAGCTTGCATATATGACACAAAAGTTTTCAGGATAAAATGAATTAATGGATTCATATGATTTGACATATAATTTGTCCGGACCTCTTGGAAGCTCATCCAACTTCAAATTTTGGTATGTTAAAGTTGATATAGTTGGCTAGTTCTACAACCTGAAGTATTTCATGCTTGAAATTTAGATCCCTGGGGGCGAAAATTTTCATTTTCCTTTAGCCTTCTTGCTTGTTATCATTCTTCCCTTGCGTATTTTCTTTTTGATTTGCAAGTTGATCTAAACTTTAGAATCATGGGTAGAAAAGTGGATTAGTATTTTTGATCCTGAAACCTGTCATCTTTCTTGCTTTGCTCACCATTTGCTTTGTTGCAGGGAGCACAATTAAGAAAGCACATTGATGCCACATTAGGCAGCGGAAACTTGAGAGAGGCCGTAAGGCTTCCTCCTGGGGAAGATATTAATGAATGGCTAGCTGTCAACAGTACATCCTCTCTCTCTCTCTCTCTCTCTCTCTCTCTCTCTCTCTCTCTCTCTGTGTTCTCATATATAATGACGGACATCCATTGGCACATTAATATTACCTCTATTTCTGTTGCTTGAGGTGATTGGAACGTGTGATTTCTGTACTCACTAGCTTAATTGAACTACAGAGTAAAACTCTTGTCCTCTCTTAATCTCCAAAATCTTGACTTCTGGAACCAGAACTTCAGTCTATCCTCCCTTTTCTATTTTGGCTATATGGAAAGTAGGAAAAAAAAGAACATTGACTTCCATCCTCCCCAAATTGACTGATCTACTCTATTTCTTTGAGTTGTCCTAAAACTATGTCCATTTTTTGGAAATGATATTTTTCTCGCTATATATTATAATGTTTTAGCATACAAATCCTAAAGAGGTGACATGTGACCTACTTTTGTACTAATAAAAGTTCACGTTCACCAATTCATTAACTCTATCTCTATTGTAGGCCTATTTTTAATGTAGATACTTTAAAAATATGATTAAACTTTTGTTCATTCTCAAACAAAAAAAATATTATTAAAACTCCGGTTAAAACTTTAACCTTAATCAGTGCCTAGGGCCTATTGAAGTGCTGTAGATCCTAGCTGAGTATCATGAAGGAAGTCCTTAGTGATGCTCATCTGTATCGAGATAGACCCAAAAAACTTCCTTTGTCACCCTGTAGCATGTCAAACTAGTGAAAAACATGATTTAGGGTATGTAAGATAAAAAATGGATGCTTAGGTTGCATATATAAGTTCCGCTCTTACCTTAATATCCATGTTGTCAGATTAGGTTACTTAAATGGAATGAGTAATAGTATTAACATATTGGATATTGATGCTAGGATACCAGCCTAAATATAGGTTGTAATTGGTTCATGTCTTGCTTGGATAAAGTGATTCAACCCCTTGTTTTTTTTTTGTCTTTCTATGCCCTAGACTCAACAGACCTAAAACAATATTTGCACCCATTACCAATATTTGCTGGTGGAATGTACCATATTCTCTGCAAGTGCATTGCAGAAGAAGTTCTCCTCAGTAGCTATAAGGATACTTATATGTGACTCTCTATTTGAAGCCAATGTTGAGACTACAATGCTGCATATATTACATTCTTTTTGCTTACTTGTGTTGCTGTCAGCTGATCTAGTTTAATTTAATGGTGGTTGTTTATTCTTTAATATGCAGCTGTAGATTTCTTCAACCAGGTGAATCTGCTTTATGGCACCCTCACTGAGTTTTGTACGCCAGAAAATTGCCCTACAATGACTGCAGGCCCCAAGTATGTTTCTTAATTAAGCTGTTTCCAGTTTATTTTTACTATATACATTATTTGAGACATAATCTAGTCATTCTTAGGGGAAAAATAGTCACTAAAATTGTCCCTTGTCATGGGGAGTTGATTCTTGTGAACTGTTTGACAATTGGGAAATAATCAAGAAAAGACACTCCTAAAGAAGAATATAACGAGTTCATGAAAACAATTCATTAATAGCCATTTCAATTTCTTTTTTATGTTTGGAGCTTATTTGAAAGGATGAGAATTATATCGGTCTTTGTCTGCTTGATATTTTGTACTTCCAGAAAATAGCTCAAATGCTACGATTTACTATGGGACTGATATTAGGAATAACTAAGTGACTGTTGACTTAATTCCTCAGATGCTAATATATTGGAAACGTGCAAGTCCTTCCACTTGATTTGCAACTTTATAGTTGGTGTTTCTATTTGAAAGCAAAAAGCTACTTCCACTTTCTGTATTCTTGACTTCTTCATATATTGTGTTTCAGGTATGAGTATAGGTGGGCTGATGGTGTACAGATTAAGAAGCCTATTGAAGTTTCCGCTCCAAAGTATGTTGAATATTTGATGGACTGGATAGAAACTCAATTGGATGATGAATCTTTATTTCCTCAAAGGCTTGGTAAGTACTAATTAACAGCTTGCACACTCATGTTTTAATGTCATTTTAGAGATGTAAACAATACTCTTCTGTCCCAACTCATATGACCTACTTTTTATTTTGTAATGTCTAAATTATTTCAGATTCTACTAAGTTCTAAGTATTCTACTTACGATCTTATATTTGAAAACTACCTATTTCTTTTAACAACTACTACAATATGCAAGTCATATTAACTTCTTGTTTCTATAAAACGGATGGAGGGAGTAATCTTGAGTGAAGTGAAAATTTTCCTCTTGGGAGCCAAGAGCGGATAAGGGCGGATGTGCAGGAGTAAGTGGTGTGGAGTTGGATGGGGAATTCTAGCTAATTAAAATCAACTGCTTTGATATTTTGTTACCTTTTCTCATTGTCGACTGGGCTATGTTTTTGTAGGTGCACCTTTTCCTCCGAACTTCAAGGATGTTGTCAAGACAATATTTAAACGCCTCTTTCGTGTATATGCACATATTTATCACTCCCATTTTCAGAAGATTGTGAGTCTTAAGGAGGAAGCCCATTTGAATACGTGCTTCAAGCATTTCATACTCTTCACCCATGTGAGTCGTTTAAATTGCAGTTCCTGAATGGACTTTCTTTATTGTTGATGGAGATTAGAGTTCCATTATTTGTGTGGGGGGGTGGGGGTTGCAAAAGAGTTATCGCATATTTTTCAAATAAACTTAGCTGAACAACAACTTTTGGTTTCTTGATTGCAATTATATGCTATTGCTCTTATAGCTAGACTTGAGGAAGTAACATATGATCTGCACAGGTAAAGCCATGCCCCAAAATGTGGTGGTGGTGGTGGGGGGAACTAGATAATCTATGTGACTACTGACTTGTATATTTTAATTCATAACCCGATAGAATTTTGTGCCAATAGTTTGAATAAACTACTAGGGTCTTTCGGAAACAACCTCTCTATCCCGTAAAGGTAGAGGTAAGGTCTGCGTACATCCTACCTTCCCCAGATCCCACTTGTGGGATTACACTGGGTATATTGTGTGTTGTTTGTAGTTTGAATGAACTACTGCTCACTGGAGAATTGTGGAGTCGATTGGAAACAAAAATTAAGAAAAGCTAATGGGGTACTGAAATTACTGCAGTTGATGTATGTGCTGGAAGGAAGTGACGCGAGTTACTTTGAAAACATTGATTATATCTAGAACTTCACTAGTTCAGAGGTGCATTAAGAATTTAAATTTTGTGGATTCAATCTGAGTTCTTACGATTGAACTCATACCACATTTGCATATGGTTCAGAATCTAATGTTTATTTGAAATTTTAATAATTTTTTTATATATAAACAACATACCCAGTGTAATCCCACAAGTGGGGTCTGGGGAGGGTAGAGTGTACGCAGGCCTTACCCCTACCTTGGGAGGTAGAGAGACTGTTTCTGATATATATATAGAGAGTCCTTACCCCACCTTGGGAGGTAGAGAGACTGTTTCCGATATATATATATATAGAGAGAGAGTCCTTACCCCTACCTTGGGAGGTAGAGAGACTGTTTCCGATATATATGTGTGTGTGTGTGTAGGGGTCCATTCACCTCTGTTCACTAGCAGCATAATTTGCTGTTATGGTTTCATATGATTCTTATCTATAGGATTGATTTTGTAAATTTGTCTAATTGATGTTTATGACTTTATTCTGTAGGAGTTTGGACTGATTGACAAAAAGGAGCTGGCTCCACTTCAAGAGCTCATAGAATCTATTATTGTTCCTTACTGAACATCTTTCAGTTTGCTTTTAACCTGTTTTAATAGGAATATAATGATGTGACAAATATGTATTTTTAGTCTTCTATAAGAGTGTGTGTAACCTAAGGTGACATTTTAACATTATTGATATTGTGCGCGTGTTGTATCATTGTATTTTTAGTGTTTAATGTAGGTCTAATTAAATGAATGAAAAACAACTAAATGTCACTTGGGAAAATTTAAGAGCAGAAACTTTATATGGTTATAATTCTGTAAGTTTGGGCAGGCCGATGAACTAAGATCCCACCCCGGGGAAATTCTGCAAAGTTTCTTAAGTAATAATTTCGAAATGAATGTTAGAGACAAGCGCATGTTAGCCATTTGGGAGGTTTAGCTATCAGATAGTCAAATTTAAGTGGTTAAAACTATCAATAATTTAGATGTACATTGATAAACATAATGAAGTTTGATTGGTAATTTGGTATTGATATATTATGACCCAGTGATTATTTAATTATCATAAAGAAAAAGAGCCTTTTAAATGAAGATGACCCTTAAAGGCTACCAACTCAAGATTCTAGTTTTAGGAGGTTCATTTTAATCCACAAAAAAGGTGTTAAGACACCATTCAATTTCGAGCTCCTATAAAATAAATAACTTAGAATTGTGATGTCTCACAAAGTAATAGCAAAAGAGAAAAAAAAAAACATAAGAAAGTGTAATTATTACAAACTGTAATTAAATAAATTACAGCTCTAAAGAATCAAACAATAACTGTCAATAAAAAGGGAGAATAAAAGTGCTTTATATGTACATGAAAAAGGGGAATCACATTAGGGGTGTATTTGGTATGTTTTTCAATTTTTCATCTTGGTCAAAATATTTTGAAAATTCTTTTCTTTAGGAAAATGACTTTTCTAATGAAAATAGCAAAATCAAATTTTATAAATGACATTTTAAGTTCATTGTTTCCTCACCACCCACCCAATACGCCCAACCCCCACCTCTTGTCCATCCCACCCTCCCCCACCCCTGAACCCCCACTCTCCACCATATGTCAACCCATTATTTTTTGCTAAATACATATAAATGCTCCTATAATAATATTCTTGGCTTATTGACCAAACACTATAGGTAAGAAACCAACTTGTGAAAGCATTTTCCTTCCTATTAAATACATGCTAAAACTAACAAACAAAAAATGGAGATTATTTCTAACTCCGTTCGTTTCAAATTATCTGTCGTGGTTAATAAAAATAGTTATCTCAAATTATCTGTTATTTTAGAAGTTTAAGACACAATTAACTAGTTTTGCTCCATTTTATATTTAATAAATTTTTGTCATTAATGGAGATGACACATAAATAGAGTAAACATTTAATGGAGAGAAATTATAACTTAGTCATAAATAAGGGTAAATTTAGTCAAATATTCCTCCTAATTAATACTCCATCCATCCTATATTACTTGTCCACTTTTCCCTTTACATGCCTCATAAGAAATCATAAATAAAAAAGTGTATTTTTACTACTATACACGTACCTTTTTCTATCAATATTGATTATTTTCAAGAACACTTAATATTAAGGGTAAAATGAAAAATATTTATTTATTTTATTTTAATTTTATAATTTGGTAAGTATTAACTTAATACATATATTTTTAGTAACATGGATAAGTAATATGCTAATACTTCCCCCGTTCCACAATAAGTGATTGTTTAGACCTTTAGTTTTTTCAAAATAAGTATTTTTTTTAGAATTTCAAGAATACTTTGGGCAAGTTCTTTCAAAATTAACCTTATTTAAATAATCAACATTCATCAACTACATTTTTTTATAGATATTAATTAAGAATAAATTAGTAAAAAATATTTTTAATTTTTTAAGAATAAACACTTTTATAAGAGGTGTACACAAGCTAAAAGATCACTTAACTTATTACGTAATGGAGGAGTATAATATAAAAATGCAAAAGAGCTAAGTAATTCGATGTACTTTAATTAGGTGTGTGCGCTAAATTTTGACTTACATAAACTGACCCCACCAAATTTCTCTTAGCTCCATTTCCAGAACTGTATTTTTCAGAATTGTGCAAAAGAAGATTCGAATTTCATAGATTTGGATTCTTTCAACTTCGATCATCTTTTCACAAATTCAATTACTACAACTTTTTCAATCACTTTTTAGTCAACTAATTGTTTACAAATTTGAATTTGAATTTGAGTTTTTGGTGATTAGTTGAAAAGATCTGAATTTTATTATGGATAGACTCGCATAGTGTTCATCGAACTAGAGAAAGTGAGGATTCAACTCTAAGTTTCCAGTTATTTGAGGTATTTTTAGCGATTTATTATCCAACGACAATAATATTGTTGAAAATCAGCAAAATCAGAGAAGAAGAAGTAGCAAAAGTGTGATTTTTGAGGTTATTTTAGGGATTTGTGATCCAACGACTGTTATATAGTTGTTAATTGTTGAATTCAGCAAAATCAGAGAAGAAGAGGTAGCAAAAGTTTGATTTTTGAACTTGTGGAGTGTTGCGGCAATATATTTTGAGGTTATTTTAGGGATTTGTGATCGAAGGACTATTATATAGTTATTAATTGTTGAGATCAGCAAAATCAGAGAAGAAGAGGTAGCAAAAAGTTGAACTTTTGGATTGTTTTGAATTATTGAAGTGAAATGTCGAAGGTGGTGTATGAGGGGTGGATGGTGAGGTATGGGCGGAGGAAGATAGGCAGATCGTATATCCATATGCGTTATTTTGTTCTTGAGACTCGATTGTTGGCCTACTACAAGAGAAAGCCTCAGGACAATGTGGTTAGTTTCCTGAATTTGAATCATTTATTTGAATTTTAAGTCTACCGTAGTATGATTGCAAGTCTTGATATTCACTAGGAGTAATTGTTTTGTGTGGAGATTTGTATGTCACTGGCAAATTTGGAGACCCTCTAGTGTCAGAGAACTCCAAACTATTGAATATTGGATAAAGTGAGTCGAAATGGAGCGAATGTACAGAGAGAATTCATATATCCGTGTGACTTTGAACTCAATCACCTAACCTTTTGATTTGACAGAGAATAATTTCTAAATTGAATTCTTACATAAATGGAATTGAATTCCTGAATTTGAATCGTTTCTTTGTATTTTAAGGCTACTGTAGTACCATTGCAAGTCTTGGTATTCACTAGGAGTATTATTATAATATTATTACTCTATTTATTTCAATTTAAGTGTCTTAATTTGAATAGACACTGAGTTTAAGAAAATAAGCCTGACTTTTAATCTTGTTGTCTTAAACTAAAGATATGTGTAATGTATCAAAATGCCTTATAAATCTTGTGATCTTAAACATGCTATGTAGAATGTTGGAATTAGAGAGTTACCAAATATAAAGAGGCATACTTTCTGAAACAGACTTAAAGGAAAGTAAAACACTTAATTTGAAACAGAGGGAGTATAATATTCTTGAGATTTGAATGTCACTAGCAAATTTAGAGAACCTCCAGTGCTAGAGAACTCCAAACTACTGAATATTGTACAAAAACAGTCCCAAATGGAGTGAAATGTACAGTGAGAATTCAAATATCAGACCTCATCTAGCTTGGAATTGAGCTGTGTGACTTCAAACTCAATTTGCTTGACCTTTTGATTGACGGAAAATAATTTATAAATAATGTTTTTTTCAGGATATCATCTTGGCTTAGTGTAGGATATTGAAATGTGAGTTAAGGAACTTTGGTTGGATAGATGTTAGGATCAGTTGAGAAACTGGTAGTCTTTTAGACCCCTAATAATTGATTTGTGATGTTGCCATCATTATTAGGTTCCAATCAAGACGCTTCCCATAGATGGAAATTGTCGGGTGGAGGATCGAGGCCTGAAGACTCATCATGGACATGTGAGTTATTCTTTACTGGTGCTGTTTACTTTCTGACCAGTATACATGCAGTAATAACTTTATTTGAGAGAAACTGGTCAATTTAATGGATTCGTGTTCTTTTACTAGGCGTGATTATTAATTTGTCATTGCTCATCTAGCATTTGTTTGTCTGGACTTCTAATATGCATGAGAAATTAGGTGACGAGAAAATGTGAGCATGGGTTGTAATAATTTGATTTGTTTATTCATGATATCTATCTTTGCGTTATGAAGGGGTAGTCCAGTTAAGAATGTATGACAAATGCTTTTGGTAAAAAGAATTCATTTTCTTACTGTTTGATTTTTGCCTTAATTAACAAGAGATGTGTTTGCCAGTCAATCACCAACTATTGTTACTAAATCTAACAATGCAAAGTGGCACAATATGCGTAAAATGTGTGATGCTAGTCTTGTTTAATCCATCAATGGTTGAATTGAGTTATTGTATGACCTAGATGTGTCAAGTATTAATTTGCACTATGACTTGTGATGGACAAATTAGAGCGATTTCTTGAGTTCAATTTATTGCAGATTTAGGTTGAAAATTCTTGAAAATTTGTTGGATTAAAAGGTTTTTATGATGCATAAGGGTCTAGAGATGGTTGAATCATTGGGGGCAAGAAAAAGATGAGAAACATGCTGTATTAGAGCTGGGAAGTTGATGATAGCTTCTGAAAGAGAGGGGGAAATGATGGTGGAGATGTTCTAGAAGTCCCTCTTACAGCCAAGTGCATCATACAAATAAAAAGCAAAAGAAGTCTTCTGATTAAAAAGTAGCTTAAATCTCCCGAACTTAAAATATTTAAAATGTTACTCAGTTATAGAATCCATGACGTAATCCTACTCTATATAGAATTCCACAAACCCCCTCTCTTACATGTCGTTCATTCGATTCAGATTACCAAAATAATAGGCAGATTGAAAAGAGAGATGAGGTATGCACCGTGCTAGCATTTTCATCATAAGGTACAAATTTTGTAGGTTATTTCTCAAATTAAGAAAGGTTAAAAGTCAAATTCCGGCTCCATCTCTGTGGCATAAATTAATCTTCTCCGTCAACTTTAAGTTGTAGATATTCTCCCTTCATATTTCGTATACAGTAATTGAGGTGGTTTTGTACGGACAAAGTCTAGTTTACTCTTTAGATCATTAACCTCCCCTTGTGTAATTCTTTTAGTATTCCGTTGTTAAAGGGTCTAAATCCAACGTCTATTTTGCACTTTATATTATAAACTTACCCCGGTATAAATTTTTTAGTATCATTCCCCCTTCTCTAGCTAAAGGGTCTAAGTTAATGTGTTCTTAATTACTAGGAAGCTACATTCATTGTATATGATAATGCATAACAAATAGAAAAAGCTTTTCGGGAAAAGAAGAAAATACATAATAAAAGACATGGACATCTTTAACCTATTTACAATAGTAGAGAGCTTGACCAAAGTTAGAGAAAAATATTGATGGAATAAAGAAAATAGACACGATAAACATTCAACCAAAAAATTAACTAGGTTCTCGAGTTAGAAGAAGGGCAGCCACATCTTTTCTCTTTCAAAATGAACAGTTACTTTGAATATTTATTTATGCATTATTAGCTTTATTATAAGTGTGAATGCATTATCTTCCCTCATCATGGGTTTTACGGGGTTTGACATCATATTCCTACCATATGATATTTGTTTATTACTTCATCTGTCACAAGTTATAATCTTTTTATATTGGGGCGTTTCTTGTTTGACAATATTTCATTGATAATCTCATTTTATTCAACTTTTAAAACATTTGAGAATTCAAATTCATTTAGCTTTCTACTTAGACTAAAGAAGGTCCTAGATGCTAAATATCAACATCGAAAAAGTCGGTTTTGGAGAGGTAAATTCTTGATGCTGCTTTGGTTCCAATAAAGCGGGGACTCCAATATTAAGAGGGGGGGGGGGGGGGGGTGGACCCAGGGATCTTATATATTCTTGTCTTAGAAAAGGCATATGATCATGTAAATTGGGGTTTCTTGAATTATGTTATGGACGGCTGCTTTTAGAGAAGGATGAATGGACAAGGTGGACTGATTATTTTATCTGTACGGTGAGATTCTCCATTCTAACCAATGGGAGTCCTTTAAGATTCTCTAATAGTTTCAGGGGATTAAGGCAGTGAGACCCGCCATCACCTATATATCTTTCTGGTCATGTAAGCTCAAGCCAAGATGATGGATAAAGCGGTCACAGGAGGATTTCTGAAAGGTTCAAAGCCAATGCATTGAGGCAATAGCACAATGATCTTCATCTTCTATTCGTTGATGACATACGAGTTTGTGATGTTAAGGTGGCCCATTTATAACATTTGATTCAGGTTTTGTGTGACACTGCTAGAATTTTGGATGGCATTTCAAGGAATGACTTTCATGACGGATGCAGGCCCTTTTTTCTTGCAGGCGAGATTGTTGTGTATTTACCTTTCCATTTGTGAGGCAACCTTGAGCTAAATCAATTTAGTTGTTTAGGTTAAAAAACACAGTTCCATCACCTTCCTCTTCTGTTCCTCCTCTCTTCTGAATGAGTTTGGTAGTAGTTCATCACTTCAATGTTACATGAGTCAAACAACCAACTGTCTTTTGAGTGTTGGTTTTTGGAAATATATGTGCAGACAACGATGTATCGCAGTTGAATTCTGAAATTTTGTATGATTTCCTACAATAAGTTTTTTGATGCGTGTTTTGATGTATGCTTGATGAATAGACATACTTAATATTTCTGTTTGAGGATGTTAATCTTATGTATATCTTTCAGATGGTTTATGTCTTATCAGTTTACAACAAGAAAGACAAGTATAATCGTGTCACGGTGCGTGATCTTTCTCTATCCTCTCTGTTCTTGCCCCAAACAATTTACTTCACCATCTTGAATCATTATCTTGTTCCAGATGGCAGCTTTCAACATTCAGGAGGCACTTATTTGGAAAGAAAAAATTGAATCAATCATTGATCAGGTTGTTTTCTCTTGTGCATTAAAGCTTCCCCTTGATTTTCTTCTCAGACATAGAGTTCTTCCACCTCTTCTTGTCTCGATATACTTGGAGGTAGTAATATGCCTTCAGTTTGCAGCATCAGGAGTCGCAAGGAATTAATGGCAATAAGTACAATTCATTTGGGTCTGATATGGACAACGGGAGGAATGCTTCCTCATCAGATCATGAAAGTCAGTAAGTATTCTTCTTTTGCCTTCTGCGAGTTACGGAGGTGTTGGTATATTTGACTCAGAATGTAGAAAAATAGTGCATTCCACTATTTCTTTGTGTTCTGGTTCTGTTACATTTCTCTTTTGAAGTTAATCTAGCTCTTGACTAGTTACTGCATCAATAAGTTTGGTTTTTAAATCTGACTGTGAAAAAGAAAGTGCGCAGAAAAAAGAGTGAGTTTGCTAATACTTCCTATTGAGTTTAATGTTTGCTGATATTTGTTCATTAAAGAGATCAATTCCACTACTGAATAGGATGGCCGAAATCAGAAAGCAAAGCTAAATTTACTAAGATCTATGCCTTTCTCTTTTCCTTGGGCCTCTTGCCTTTCTCTGGGGAAGTTGGACGGGGTTGTGGACTTGGTTTCCTATACTTTGCCAATACAGTTGCTCCATTTTGTTTTTGTTTCGTTATTAGTTGTATTCATAAGGTCTATGAGAACACTGATCCAACTTCTTGAGGAAAAACCTAGTTAACAAGTGATGAATGTCCACCTTAATCCAAGGCATTGGGGTCCTTAAAATGCACCTGGTCTGGCTGCCCCCAGTCCCAAACTTAGTGGCTTTAATTGGCATTGTAGCTTTAGATTTGATCTGCTTTTATAATATTTTAAAATTGTTTAAGACTTTTAAAAGTGCAAAAACATATATCCTGTAGTGTATTCGTGTTTCAAGTATCATATTTTTGAAAGATAAATCAGCTTCTGTTTCTGCTTCAGAAATTGGTCTGAATTGACTCTCGATGAATGAAAGAAGGCATTCAGTTTGAGAGGACCAAACAACTAAATATGCTTACTAAGATTGTGAAGCACACGATAACAATCCGGAAGATTATAGTTCCGTCCTCGATTTTGCCTTTTACACATGCAGACACATGACATGTCTTATAAGATTTATGTAGCAATGTAGCACATATCTTTTAATCCAAGCACTTATCTTTCAACTGCTCCAGCTTTTACAAATGTAATGGTTGCCCAATTTTATAGGTTTAGTGCTGCTGAGGATGAGTATGATTCTCATCCGAACTTGATGCGAAGAACAACCATTGGAAGAGGTTGTTAGTTTGTCTCTTGTCTTGTCCTGTTTTGCTGTCTACATGTTTGTTCAACTATCCATTTTGCATATTGATTGGACAGGCCCTCCCGAGTCTGTATTTGACTGGACCAAGGAATTAGATTCTGATTTGGCAAACCAGAATGGGAGTAACCAAGCGTTCTCCAGAAAGTACTGGCGCTTACTTCAATGCCAAAATGGTCTGTTTAATGTTTTCATCCTTTTTATCTTCCTGTAAGCATGTGTTGTCTGGCAATGATTTGAATCTGTGTTCTTTTATGTTCACTTTCGTGTTTTTCGGTATAGTTAAGCTGTAGAATATATCAAGTGGTATCTTCATAGACCATTGACAATTTTCCAACACTAATGTGTGAATGCAGGCCTTCGCATTTTTGAGGAGCTTCTGGATGGCGATTTACTAGTATGAGTTCATCTTTGTGATTATTTTCACTAATATTATCTTAGTATTCACTATGAAAATTTGTGTATGAACTTTTACATTATCATATGCATTTACAAATATCGTGGTAACAAGGCCACTTTGCCACTTACTATACCCTGCCGTGTATTTAAGTCGTTTTTGTAATATTATCTTTAGGGATATTAGCACTTTTGGTCGATATTTCTCAGGGTATTTTCATGTAAGTCCTCTTTCTCTTTGTAGCCAAAAAGCTGTAGTAGAGCAATGAAGGCTGTTGGGGTTGTGGAGGCTAGTTGTGAAGATATATTTGAGCTTGTTATGAGCATGGATGCAACACGTTTTGAGTGAGTAATGTGAACTGTCAAGTTATTCATTGTTGTCTTTGTATTTACTTTTTGTTCCTAGTGCTTTTGTTGTTCATAGATAGGTTTATTTCAGGAAATTATAATTAAACTGTTTTGCTATGATCTCTCAATTGGAAGTAATTCCTGATGGCTAATTACTCTTGTTTTTTTACCAAGTTCACTTAATTTATCCATTTTTGTATCCAGAAGTTGCTGACCCTGGGTGTGTAGCAAGTCTAAGCAACACTTTTAGGCTTATGTTGGTTACTCTATGCCTTTACTAGTAATCTAGGGACCAACTCTCGTCGTTCCATTTAGGTGATTGTAGAAAAGGAATAGGGTAATAGGATTCTGAGATTGCATGATAACTCTCTCAAGTTATTGAGAATTAAATAGTGTTTAGAAGAACTTTGGAAAAAAATAACTACAAACTATATTTTTTTTTAAAATAAGGTTAATCCTGATTACACCATTATGGGATCCTTCCCTTATTTAAGTGGAGAATGGTAGAGGGGCGAGCCCTTTGTCCACCGAATTTTGAACCTTGCGCCGCTAGCTTTCGTGGATTTCTCAGTTATGTCAAACACTTCTTGCAGATGCTTATCACGAATTATGAAGCATTCATTTTAATTAGTTTCTCAGTTGGGGAACAAAATCTCCAGACAAGGTGATTATATGCAGCCATAAAATAGCAGAATATCTATGTTAACTTGATGGTAAAAGTCATTATCATTACATTCTTTGGTGTTCAGGCTCTAACTACTGGTCTAACAGGTGGGACTGCAGCTTCCAGTATGGTAGTTTAGTTGAGGAGGTAGATGGACACACAGCAATACTCTATCACAGACTTCAACTTGACTGGTTCCCTACGTAAGATTACAGACTACCTTATTGTAATGGTTGCTTATCTATTTTGTATGTCTCATTTGACTTCTGCTTTAGTTTGGTTAAATTAGCTCCGGCTGCAAAATGAGTTGAATGGATCTCCTAATACACTGGTTCTAACCCTCCCTCCTCCCCGTGCCCCCCAAAAACACTCACAAAAGAAAGATTTAAAAAGGAAATCTCATTGCAAATTCCAGTCCAATCAATCAAGTATGCCTCCATCCCAAACTACTTGTAGTCGGCTGTATGAATCCCTGTAACCTTCCGCTCTATGCTGGCCCAGTCTTTTTCGAACGGTTGTTGGTATTTTAGATTGACATTAACTGTGTATGCAGGTTAGTATGGCCCCGTGATCTTTGTTATGTACGTTATTGGCGTCGAAATGATGATGGAAGTTATGGTAAGTATACCCAAAGGCTCTTATTGTTGTCGGTTTATCTTTTATTCCTTTATTTATGACTGTACTTGATTTGTCATCATTATTCTGCAGTTGTGTTATTTCGTTCCAGGGAGCATGAGAATTGTGGTCCACTTCCTGGATATGTTCGAGCTCATATTGAGAGTAACCTCTATTTCCTTCCACTCATTTAGTTTTTTGCATTGTTGCATATGAAAACCATAGGATTGATGATTCTCTATATATCTTCCAGAGAAGTATTCTGAAGGTTTTATCTTATATGCTAACCAATTATCACCACTCACAGGTGGTGGATTCAATATTTCCCCACTCAAACCTCTTAATGGGAGGCCCAGAACACAAGTGCAACATCTTATGCAGATCGATTTAAAAGGATGGGGTGTGGGCTATATCTCGTCATTTCAGCAACATTGTCTGTTACAGATGTTAAACAGTGTGGCGGGTTGGCTTTTCTTATGCTCTGCTGAAGTCACATAATTGAGAAGCTTCAAGTTTGTTATGGAATACTTTTTCATTTGAATTAAATTTGCTAATGCATCATCTATTTATGATATATAGACCCTTGTGGTCCGGCCCTTCCCCGGGCTGCCCTTTTTTTAGTGTTTAGTGTTAGATAGTCGCTTGTAAGCGATTTCAGGAAGCCTCAGCCTTCCTTTTCCGTCTCTTCACTTCTTGTTGCATGTAAGATAGTGGTTGTATTAATAGTTGTTTTGTCAACAGAAAAGCAAGAAGGGAAAAGTAACTAAGTTAATGATTTTTTTTCCCTTTGCTCTTTTTCTTTCCTTTTGATCAAATAAATATTAATATAACCATTATGGATGAAGTGGATATGGATGGTCCACTAGAAATTTTATGCGTGGAAAGGGATAATGAAGGGGGTTTGAGAGACTTCTCTAAATAAATTGATTTCCTAGTTGGGAATGGAAACCAGATACATTTTTGTCTGGATATTTGGTGTGGCGAATTTACATTAAAGGTGATGTTCCCACAGTTGTACTCCATGGAAAGTCACAAGGAAGCAAGATTGGCATAATTGTTAAGAAGGAATACAGGTGGAATATCTTGGGATATTGTCTTGTCAATTGGGAAAAGATGATACGGAGAAGTTCTGCACGTAATATAGAGAAGCAACCTTGGGAGGGGAAGGACATAAACAATTTATGGAGAATCATTTGGACAATGAACACACCTAAGAAAGTGATCTTGTTAAATGGTAAGAATGTTGGGTGGCCATTCTTACGGCTAGTAGTTTAAGGAAGAAGAGGAATACATCGATCATTTGGTGTTGTATGTTTAAGATGGGTGAAGAGGGGGGGGGGGGGAGGGAGGACAAGATCACCTACATTTGATTGAAATTCGCTATGGCCTTTTAGAGTTTCATTTATTTGCTGTTCTATCTGATACAGTGAGAGGTCTTTGAAGGAGAAGTGGTATTGGAAAGAGAAAGAAACGCATGTGGAAGATTGTGCTGCCCTGTTTTGGATGATTTGGAGGGAGATGAAAAAAGGATTTCTTGAAGGAATTAAATAGCATTTGTTGAGGATCAGGAGTCCTTTGATGTTTTGTTTATACCGTGTGAAGAGATGTTTCTTTTTATATAGATAGTTGGATTGAATTCTTAGAAGCTTAATGCTGCACATGAAGTTGTAAATTTCGGCATTATCTTGGTGCTATTAATGAAATGATCTGATTTATTAAAAAATGGAAAATGGAAAAGAACCTGTGTACTTTCTTGACTGATATTTTGATGAAAGCTTAACGCGTAACTTGCATTTAAATTATCCTCCTTCAGGACTTCGTGAATACTTTTCTCAAACTGATGAAAGGACTGCTGCTCCAAGAATCCCAGTTATGGTTAATATGACATCAGCTTCAGTCTCTTCCAAGAGGAGTCAAAAACTCCAGGAGACTCCTCATCATCGTACTCGTTCTTTGGACCAAATACGAGCTGCCAACAGAAATGCTTCAATGATGGATGAGTATTCTGATGAGGAAGAAGATTTTCAAGGGGCTGATCAAGAGGTTTGGACTTTATACATATTCATAGTACTTTAGGCATCTCCTTCATAAATACGTGCTGAGAGCATGTGGCTCGGACTTTTTGCAGGTAATGCCACCCAGTCCTGAACATGAAATGAAGAGAACTGGTATGTGCTGTCCCACATGTATCGTGTTTGTAGTATTCACTAAATATTTGTATTTTCTGCACAATTTCCTTACTGACAATAGTTTTATACTTGTGAAGCCCTTGAAGAAGAACCTTTGGATCAAATTGATTTTTCCATCTTTTCGGGTAACCTTCGACGTGATGACCGTGATAATGGTCGTAACTGCTGGAGAATATCTGATGGAAATAACTTCAGAGTTCGTAGCAAGAACTATTGCTATGACAAATCAAAGGTCCTTCAATTGTTTCTCATTTCCTTGATAATCTCTTTGGTTTTTATATAATCTATGTCACCATGCTCTAAAATCACTTCGGAAAATGCATGTAGATTCCTGCTGGTAAACCTCTGATGGATCTTGTTTCTGTTGACTGGTTTAAAGATACTAAACGGATGGACCATGTTGCTAGACGTCCGGGCTGTGCATCACAAGTAAGTAATACATTAGTTTAGTTTCAAGGGAATGTCTACCCATTTAGGGTATTTTGTGTTGCTAACTGGATGGGAAACCAGCAATAGAAAACATCACATAGTAGTCAAGATGTTTTACTCATTTTCATTTGGTTCCAACAGAAAATGTTGGAAGAAAGAAGTGATATCATAATCACACGCACACGCACACACACCATTCATCAAAATTTTCAAGGGCATTGCTCATTCTATGAAAGCTATAGAAATAAGAGCCACGTTGAAAGAATTGAAAGAACTTGAAAAGAATAATGTCTTAGCTTGATTCGCTTTTGCATAATGTAAAACTCTCCCTCAAGCCGGTGCATACAAGTCGTCATACCGTTCTTGTTACATATGTATCTAATGTGGGGACAAGTGACGGGTTTGGTGAATATATCTGGAAACTGATCTATGTGACTTGGTGTCTCCTAAAAGTTCTTTTATCTGATAGAGTAACAATCGATTTGAATGTATTTAGTTCTCTCATGAACACCAAACTCGATGCAATATGAAGAGCAACTGATTATCACACTTTGTTTCCATCTAGCGGATTTCTCCAAATTTCAATTCTTTGAGCAGTTGTTTGATCCATGTGACTGCACTTAATCTAGCAACCACATTTTTTCTTACTCGTCCAAGGCACCAAATTATCTCCAATTAGAATGCAATATAGAAAAGTAGTGTGTCTATTATAGGGAGCAACCACCAGGTTTAGGGGGAGTTTAGTGTTCCTGAACACCCCTTTCCCTTCCTAATAAAATCATACTTATATTGTTCTTCAAAGACATAGAAGGTTATCTTATGACCTTGTGTTCTCCCAACAAGTGCTTGGTCAAATTAAAGTATTCAAACTGGGATGAAGGCTGTGTGTCGTAAACTTCACTACTAGGAAAGGAGAATATTAGATTGAGACAAAGGAAGAATGAGGAAGATTGACTTTTGAGACATGGAAATGAAGTTAGTTGTTTACTATTTGTTGAAGTGTGTAACCATCTCATCTAAAAGCTTAAGCTGTTAAAGAGAGCACACTTTTAATATTTGATTATATTCTCAACACGCCCCCTCACGTGCTGGCCTGATTTTTTTCATGGTCCAAGCACGTGGAAATTCTTTTTGATAATGAGTGACGGTGAGGTTCAATCCCAGGACCTTTGGCCTGTTCTGATACCATGTTGAAGTGTGTAACCATCTCATCTAAAAGCTTAAGTTGTTAGAGAGAGCATACTTTTAATATTTGATTATATTCTCAACACTATTTTCAGATGTCCAAAAGCAATTGTCTATTTTTTAGATAAGTAAGATACCTGCCTTTGTATGTTACTCTTCGAAAAATATGGACGAAGTTCAACAAGCCCCTTTTTATTCTTCTAAGTCACTTTAATAAATAAGTAATGGCTTACGTCTTTTTCATCAATTTTGTTTCACTCTTAAGCAGTAGCTTTACAGTTATATTACGCTGATCATTATAATCCCAACAGTGAACTTTAAAAAATCAAAAGTCCATTTTATCATAGGCAAGAGTTCAAGTCCTGGTGATGGACTGTTAAATTTCACCGGTAATTAGCTTATGTTGGAGTAGGGCTCTCTAGAAGACCTGTATGGTTTGCTAGGTTATGGTTTCTTTACCATGGGCAGAAAAGTCATATTCCTAAGAACAGATGTGGTCCTGCGTAAGTCTCCAATCAATCATGTGCTTTAATTATGTGCATGCTATCAATTCTAGGCTTCTAGCTGTAGCACTTAAGCTTAGCCTATTTATAGACTAGTCAGTAGATCAAGTACCATATTATAATTTGTCTTGGTGCATTTATTTCCAGGTTGCTACGGAAAAAGGACTGTTTTCTTTGATTGTAAATGTGCAAGTAAGTTATTCCACTGCTACTTTCTGTTTTAAGTTAAACTTGCAAGTGCTTGGGGAAGAAGTAAGCAAACAACATTTGTCTTCTGAAAGGTTCCTGGATCAACACACTACAGCATGGTTTTCTATTTTGTCATGAAAGAGTTAACACCAGGTTCTCTTTTGCAACGGTTTGTTGATGGAGATGACGAGTTCCGCAATAGTAGAATGAAGCTCATCCCATCTGTGCCGAAGGTACCTTTATTTCTATCAACTTTCAGAATGATTTCCAGTAGTCGAATGTTGATTAATGATGTTTCTGATACTACGATGAATATCACTAGTTGTGATTTTATGCGATTGTAGGACAAATTGGTGGTTTGATTTTAAACACATCTCTTCCGAAAAAGCTTTTATCAGTAAGAGAAGCGAGTACACGTCTCTTCAGAATACCATGTTTAAGAAACTCATAACTTGGCGGAAGAGCTGGGTGTGCCTGAGATAGATATTTGTTCTCAGGTTCATGTGATGTGGGTAGAGGATGACAACGGAGCAGCATAAGTGAGAACTTCTTTTTTTGAGAATGACCAAGTGAGATAACTCAAATATTACATTGAAACTTTAACCAATAGCTGAAGAGTAACGATGTAACCGATACAGAATTTACTTGAGAGATCAAGGACTCTATCTTGTTATGAAACGTTTATGACCCCTCTTTCAAAAAGATGTTCTCTGTTGAGATTCTTGTGCATTTCTTTTTGTTGGGAAGTTTATTGGCTCTCTGCATTGAAATTTCTGTTTCTACTCCCGGATTTCATGTTCCAGTGTTGGGCCAATCTCTGCAAATAAAAGTAGCTTGATGCCATAACAAGTTTCCTTTTACAACATGCATGTGATCATCAAATGCATGTTAAACAGACATGCGTGCTGAAACTTGTGCTCCATCTTTTAGAGATTTTGCTGTGTTCACTTCCTTCCTTCTATATCTTTGTTACAATGTTCATGTGCTTAGAATTGGCCTCTGTCATATACGTGAAGGGCTCATGGATTGTGCGTCAGAGTGTTGGAAGTACTCCTTGTATACTGGGGAAGGCAGTTGACTGTAACTACATCCGCGGTCCCAAGTATTTGGAAGTAAAAACTTATGTCCCTTTTCTTTGAGTTATTTAATAGAACACAATATCCCATACATATATCATACAGGTAAGGACAATTGTAGTCTCGGTTTTGATCATGTGTTGTTTATATTCTGTAGATTGATGTTGATATTGGTTCTTCTACTGTGGCAAATGGAGTTTTGGGGCTAGTGATTGGTGTAATTACGAGCCTAGTAGTTGACATGGCTTTTCTTGTACAGGTATGTGAATAGACCTTTACCTGCAAGATTTTATTTTCTTGATGATAAATTGATCTGGACGTTTTGTTGAACCAAAGAACATTGGGTCCAACTATCTTGGAATGTGGGAATAATTTTGAGTTATATGGGTACAAGTATGAAATACTTCTGGCCATTTTATATTGCACCATTATTATTTGGAGTAGTCAACAGATTTGTAATACCAGGAATTGTAAATACTTCTTAAATACAGTTATAAAAAATTGTGACTTGTTAGCATATGCTGGACAGTTTGGAAAGAAAGGAATGAGGGATGTTTTGAGGATAGATTTAATTCCATACAGAAAGTTAAATGGAATTGTATTATATCCTTCTATTTTTGGTGTAAAGAGGAATGCATAGAAGAAGTAGAACATATAGTTGATCTTTTAGGCTCTTTGTAATTACTTGTGCTTCTTTGTGTCTCTTCTTGGAGGTGTCCAGCATGTCCTTAATGCTGAGGAATACAACATGACCAGTCTCTCTTTGTGACTTGTAGTGCTTTTTATATGTATCTTCTATGTATGTTCATGATTCTTCTTTTATGAGCATTATTTCTAATCTATATTCTACTTGTTTGTAATAAAATTCACATCCCCACCAACCCCCATGCATCCCCGCTCCCTAATGACAAAAAGGTGATATAATTTGGATTGATGTGTTTGGCATTTTTTTCCCGAGGTCATGCAAATGTGTAATTTATCTTTCCTCTAAAACCTCCTTACTAATTGTAATCCTTTTTGCGAGGTTATGTATATCCAACCTGATAAATGTATTCCGCTATTTTGTGTTAGGGCAACACCCCCGATGAGTTGCCTGAGCAACTAATAGGTGCTGTACGTGCATCTCATATAGAACTCTCATCGGCTATTGTACCAAAGTTGGAGCCTGATGCTACAGAGTAGGTCAAATCACACCCATAGTTAACCTTCTGAAGAAGTTGATTCTTGAAAGATCATGTATACATAGATGTAGTTCCTTTGTATTTTTCATTCATCATGCTCTTCAAATTTGTTTCAGCTCAGAATGGAACGCTGTCTTATTATAGACGTCAACTTTTATTAGGTTCTTTTTCTGAGCTCTTTCATTATAAGAGCAATGATTCATTCCTTTATTCCCAGGTGCTGATCCGGAATAAATAACACAGTTGGATGATAGTTTCCTCTTCCTTTTTCCTTTCCCCAAAAACTGAATTGTGTCTGTACAGATATGTGAATTATATGATGTTTTTATCTGGAATTTTCCAGTTTAATTCACTCCATAGAGGTTGTTTTCTCATGCCTTGTCCTCTTGGGAGGCAACTATTCTTATTTTTTATTTCCCCCAAATTCGTCAGGTACTTTCAGCTTGTATATTTTTATGAAATAATGTATCTACTATGCTGCCAACCTTGTCCATTTGGAAACTAATGGTCGTTTTGATTTGGTTTCGGAATTTGGCTTTAAAAGATTTAAACTTTAGATATCATTTGGGGAAACAACTGAGCAAAAGCTTGGATGGTTGGATTTAATCTGAAAGATTTGGTTTTGGATAACTGCTGGTATGAATTTCGGTTATAAATTACAACAACAACATACCCAGTGTAATCCCAATAAATGGGGCTTGGGGAGGGTAATTTTGGTTATAAATTGTTGAAGAAATATCATTAAAGCCCTCAATCATGGTAGACATCTTCATATGGCTGAAAATTATGAAATATTTATACTTCCTCCGGTCTATAATAAGTGATTCTTCAAGTTTTGGCACACTCATTAAGAAAATCACTTAATAATATGAGTTAAGAGGGTTTTTTGCCCTTCAACACTTTTGGCGCGACGACCGATTGCTCTGCAAGAAGGAAGGAATCATAAATTTAGATTTCACTTGGTAAAGTATACATTTAGCTTGTCATATGTATCATAACATTCTACAAGTTATGTTGGATTCGATAAAACTTTCAACACTCAACATAATTTAAAAAACGGTATAAGTTTAGATTTCGCTCGGCATATGTATATATATAGCATCCCACAAGTTATGTTGGACAACGATAAAATTCTCAACATCCAACATAATCTGGAAAAATGGCAAAAGTTTATATTTTGCTCGACAAAGTTTACATTTCGTTCGGTATATGTATATATATCGCATCTCACAAGTTATGTTGGACACGACAAAACTTTTAACACTCAACATAAATGTTTCACATTTAAATGTGTTTGACAAGGAGATTATGGCTGAATTGCTTACTTTGTAACTTTTTATGTTTAGCTCATTTGGATGTCTTACCTCTCTTATATATCAAAGTAAAAGGTTATTTTTATATGTACACCATATTTGATAGTTACTCTTCTCAGTTTTGTTGGGCCATATAAGCAAGTTGAATTTTCATTTGTTGTCTGCCTTTATATTACCAGCAAAGGAAAAGGTTTAGAGTAGTGCATCAGAATTTAATTTTATTGGAGTGATTTTGTGCATGACAGACTTAATGGCCTCAAATTCAGCTGCATTATGAACGACTTCTATCCCTCATACTTCAAATTACACACGTCATATTGTGTTTCATTGTTTGGGCATAAACATTCTACACTTGCTAATTTATTGGTTATCAGAAATTGGGGTGTCAAATGGACGTGAGTTGAATTTGGGCGGATTAAAATGGACTGAGTTAATAAATGCGCGGGTTATTGACCCACCCAAAAGTTACCTGGTTGAAATGGGCTAAAAAGTGGGTCTTAACTCAACCCGCCCAATTTTTACTAAGTTTTAATCCCTTCATTTGTTTTTTTATAAAATTTTAGTACTAATAAAACTATTTTCTTTCTTTATTATATATGACTATATATAACATATTAAATAAAGAAAAATATTTTGACAAGATTTTTCACGGGTCAATTTGGGCTGCAGATCAACTCAACTTTTATTGGCTGAAATGGGTTGGACTGAAATAGTCTGAGCTAATAATTAAGCGGGTCAATGATCAACCCAAACTTGGACGGGTCATATTTTCATGGACTGATTTTACCACCCCTAATCAGAAAATAGCTTACATCTTTAGTGTTGCTTATAAGTTCTTGTTGGAAATTTGCCTTTGGTGGAGAGGTGTGTCCACCCATATTTAATGACTTAAACACTAGGGTTCCGTATGTTAAAGGCTTTGTCGCTTAACACGTGCATAATCTACTAAGTGAGTAGATGACCGTAGGGCCAAGAATGGTCAAATTTCATTGAGAAATGAAAGAGATATTGGTCCACGAAGTAAAGTGTTTGAGGCATGGAAATATGGTGTGGGACAAATCTACCACATCGGTGGGAAAAAATGAAGAATTGTTCTCTTTATAAGTCTCAAAATTGGCTAAGGGTTTGGAACCCCAAGGGTTAACCCATGTGTTTGAAGGAGGAGAGAGATCTAGATGTGTTTGTGTTCAAGGATAAGTCCACTCGCGCGCCGCCGCCGCCCGCCCGTCCCCTCCGGTCCGGGTCACGGGTCTTGGGACTTGGGACTTGGGCTTCTTCTGATATTATCTCTTTGGACCCCAAATTGCTTAATATTTACAGTTTGGTCCCTTGAGTTTCTGGAAAGCTGAAATTGGAACGACGGAAGGCAGAAAGTTTCTGCCTGACGTTGGAGTTAATTTTTGGAGCATTAAAACTCCATTAATCTACACCTTAAACTTCCCTAACAGCTCATTTATGTTGCACATTAAATCAGCCAAGTCACTAAATGGCCATAAATAGTCATTACTTGGCCATAAACTGCCATTACTTGGCAGTTGAGGAGTCCCTCCCCTTATGCTATATATTGGTGTCTTTTGGCTCAATTGTGGAGACGAAAAACATATACTACACAGAGACAAAATAGAAGAGAAACAGATCACTCCAAAACGTGAGAACAAACAGTGAACAGAAAACTCTTCCTTTCTTTTCCGTTCTTCAACAAGTCATTTCGTGTTTTGTTTTCTTCGTCAGAATCAACCTATTTGCTTTGTAGTGTTGATTAGTTGCTATTTTATCTTGGGAGACTATTGCCCGTTAACGTAAAAGCATATATACGGGGCAATCTTGTCTTAAAGACAGAGAGTCATCTCTTGACTCAGCCTACAGTTGTAACAATCCAGATTTAGTGTTTCTTCATTTCAAGTTATCAAGATTCAAGACTCAACAAGCTTGTGGAAGTTCTGAACATTGGCTTGTTTGTTTATTTTTTCGAACACTTGTAATATTTATTTACTTTCCGTATTGCTTTATATATCTAACAATTTTAAGACAAGATTGTATTAGTGTTCGAAAGATGTCGGTCAAAAGTTGTGTGACCAAATCTGGATATGGCTGTGGTTTTCTGGTTGATGAGAGTTTTGATTATGATGTTGAAGGTCAACGTGTTCATGGTGTCACCACTCCTGAGATTGGTGGGAACAAGCGCCCACGAGAGGCTGGGGATGTCAACTGGGACAAGAGGAGAAGGCTGAAGATGTAGTTCTATCTTATAGCAGAAGGCCTATATCTGTCACAGACAAAAGTTCTGAATTATGGTAAGGAGGAAATGGACACTCAGTCTGATGAAGTGACTGAAGTGGGCCAGAATTCGAAATTGGAATAAGTAATTTTTCTTCCTTGTCAAAAATAAGATTAAATGATGTCTGATTAAAAAGGGCTTAAAGTAAGGAGGAATATGAAAATGTTTTTTGAAATAATTTATATTCCTTATGCTTTAAAATAAGAAGTTTAATCTTATCTTCCTTTCCGTTTAAAGATTGGATTTTGTAAACGATTTAAAAAGATCTGTTCCTTTAAGTGTAATTATTAAAAGTGTGTAACGTATGTTCGCACATACGAGGGAGAAAGATCCACTGACTGTGCAAAAACTGTTACCACTCTTAAGTAAGCGCCAAGAATTGTCTGGGCACCAATCATAAGGGAAGAAGACTAAAAGCTAAAGACGTTGAGCCTGTCACACTATTTGGCAGAAGATCCTTCATAGGATGATATTGTACACTCAGTTATACAAAGCCTACGGGCGGCTGGAGTGAGGCCAAAATTCCTTTGATAGGATGATATTGGACACTCAGTCATACAAAGCCTACGGGTGACTGGAGTGGGGCCAGAATTCATTTCATAGGAAAAGTAATGGACACCTAGTGTGGTGGACCAGAATTTCCAGGTCTTAAATGATCTGAAGGCCAAAAGAAAGACAGAAAAGAAATTGGACAATCAGTCTGCCAAAGCAACTGGAGTGGGCCAGAGTTTCCAGGTCTTAAATGATCTGAAGGCCTAAAGAAAGGCAGAAAAGAAATTGGACACTCAGTCTGCCAAAGCAACTGGAGTGGGCCAGAGTATCTAGATCACATATGATTCGGTTACGCCCTAACCACGGGCAAGAATTTGTTCATGTGAAACAACGCCACCTCTAAAGTAGAAGGGGTTGGAGAGGTTGTCCTCAATAGGACTTCAGGGAATGTGATCACTCTCAGATGAGGTGATACATGTCCCAAACTTGGTTTAAGGGACGCTGTTGGTCAAGCTGGTTTGAGACTAGTCCAACAGGTCTATAAGAACTAAGAATGGTACAGTATGTCTGTAACCAAATGAATGATATATTTGTAATCCGTGGATCTATTCCATCATAGATTAAGACACGTTAAATAGAAAGTCATTCAAAAGCTAACGAAGTTGAGATTGTTGCTTTCTGTCGACATAAATCCTCAAAATGAATGTGAGGTAGGCGAAGAGGCAAAATCACATTTCTAAATTTCGTCAAAGGAATAGCGAAAGAAGCACCGCTCCTCTAGAACTTAGTCACACCTACATGGGTGATTTGAAGTTTATACAAAATAGAGGGGGGAGACAAGTACTTTGTGACCTTCATTGATGATAGTACAACGTATTGCATCCTTTGTTTGTAGAAAAGCAAAGATAAAGTTATTGAAGCGGATAAGCGCTACAAAGCAGAAGTTGAAAATCAATTAAGCCTACGGATTGAGGAATTCATAGTGATAGAGGGGGAGAATGTGAAACATCATTCATTAAACGACTGCTCATTACTCACCACAGTCTAACGATGTTAGCCAAGCGCAAAGCCGTACACCCAAATTATGTGGGGCAAGGCGATCCTTACTGCTAATGCGATTCTCAATAGAAATACACATAAGGATAAGGATAACTCTCCGTGTGAGACATAGAAAGGATCTCACATACAAATGTTGTGATGTGGGGTGGCTTGGTGGAAGTTGGAATACTGAAACAGGTCAAGTTGGACCTAAGACTATAAATTGCATATCCACTAGATCTGCAAATAACAGTAGTGATTCTCGTCTCTTGGTGTCAAATAATGCAGAATTCTTTGAGGATAACTTTCATTGAAAAGGAAAAAGAAGTAATTGCTCAAGGTTAACAAGAACCCGCGAGGGCCTGACTGTCCGGAACTAGATGTTCCGTATCTACAGGACTCGGAAGTTGCTGTCTATCCGGAACTTAATAATCCAGATCTACAGAACTCAGGAATTCTAGATGTTGAATCGAGACAGAGCAAAGAGGGGACAAAGACTTGTTCCAGGCCTTCTAACTTGTATGGTTGAGAACGAACCATGGACAATTAACAAATAATTGTCATTTCCAGAAGCGCTGCTTTGGAAAGAAGCTACAAAGAGAGAAATAAATTCCATCATATAGAAATAAATTCCATCATATAAGGCCTCGACTACTTGTACACGTGCTTCCATGTGAATAGCTTAACATCCAGGGCCATTGCAGTCTTGCGTGACATAGATGTTGAAACAGCCTTCCTAACCGGAGAGTTGGAAGGGGAGAATCAGAGTTGGTTTGCTGGACTGTTGGGCTTCTTCCTGAACTTTCACTTTGGTCCATGAAATGTTTATATTTTGGTCCTGGAAGTTTCAGATAAAACAGAAATAATGAATCTGACCACAGAAACATTGACACTAAAGTTAGAAAGCCAACAGTTGGAAAACCAACAGTCTCAGAGTGGAAGTTCTATTGAAACAAAAGATATGAGTATCACAGATGACATCTTTGGAATTGGATTTCTAAGACATCTAACGGACTGGTCTAACTCCAAACACAGTTGTGAGATAGTTGACAGTCTGGTTGAAGCCACCAATGGATATGAATCATATAACTGATTGAAATCATGGTGCACCCATATACAAAGAGCGATATGCGCAGGTCACATGTAGTTCAATGTATGTTACACACTACAACCGACTTGGTATCGGCCTACAAAGTAGATCAGTTGAACTAAGGTTCACTGATGATTTTAATAAATGATAAATAGAAGGCGTTGAGTCGGATATGACGATATCTGAAATATTCACTTATCTACGGATTATAGTATTCTGGATGTCCAGCGGTTCTGGGAGAACACAGTGATGCAAACTGGACATCAGATGTGAAGAACACCAAAGCCACAAGTAAATGTGTATGGTGGGTCTCGGAAAAACCTCTAAGCAAACTTGCATCGGCTGATTCATGATGGAATCAGAGTTTATCACTTTATACAAAGCATGAAAGAAGTTGAGTAACTTCACGACTCCTTAGAGAACGTCCCTTATTGGGAGAAACCCATGCCTTCAGCAGTTATACACTGTGGCTAGTCGGTCGGCTTCAGGAAGGACACAAATGACGGCGTCTGGACATATCTGTCAGGATTTGTCAGAGACATAAGATCGTATGGCAGTTGATCATCACGGGTGTCACTTCCTTGATTACTAATCAAAGGATATAGCGAACCCTTTTAACTAAGGGACTACCCGGAGATCAAGTGTTCTGCATGTCTAAGGGAATGAACTTAAAACCCAAACAATACGAACCTTTGCGGTGGTAACCCAACCATACTGAGTGGAGATCCCAAGAATTTGGTTCAATGGGAAAACTAACATGTAAAAGGTTCAGTTGAGCGCTTCGGTGGAAGCAAGAGCACTTCAGATGATGATTTCTGTAGGGAAACATGAATCCAAAGTTGTTCCCGCGAAAGACATTAAAGTGCTACTTGCATGGTGGGTAAATGTTATGTTTCCAAACCTTTAACGATCCTCAAACGGTTGAGGTTAAGGTTGGGGAAACTTTTAATGATTCCTAACACTTATGAAGTGGGGTATAACAGGATACCTTATAGGAAATCACCTATTTAAGTGCGAGGACAGGCCGCCTCAAATGAACGCACTTAAGAATCCAAGTGTGTCCATGGCCACAACGGACAAAATAATAAGAAGGAAACGAATAAGGAGAGTTATTGTGTTGGTATCATTGCCTTGGCTTACACTAAACACTGACGGTTCAAGACATTACGTTCACCGTGCAGTAAGTAAGTCCGGTGGTATTCAACTAGGGAAGGTTCAAAGCGAAAACTACCTTTCCTGATGCAATATCTTTTCGTTGAAAGATTGCTGAAAGTAGGCACCTTGTGTGTGCGCCAAAATCTCTTTCAATAGGGGATTGTTGGAAATTTGCCTTTGGTGGGGAGGTGCGTCCACCCGTATTTAATGACTTAAACACTAGGGTTCCGTATGTTGGAGGATTTGTCTCTTCACACGTACATAATCTACTAAGTGAGTAGATGACCGTAGGACCAAGAATCGTCAAATTTCATTGAGAAATGAAAGAGATATTGGTCCACGAAGTAAGGTGTTTGAGGCATGGAAATATGGTGTGGGACAAATCTACCACATCGGTGGGAAAATGGAAGAATTGTTCTTTTTATAAGTCTCAAAATTGGCTAAGGGTTTGGGACCCCAAGGGGACCCATGTGTTTGAAGGAGGGAGGACCTAGATGTGCTTGGGTTCAAGGCTAAGTCCACACGCGCCGCCACCGCCCGTCCGTCCCGTCCCGTCCGGGCTCGGGTCTCGGGTCACGGGTCAAGGGTCGTGGGACTTGGGACTTGGGCTTCTTCTGATATTATCTCTTTGGACTAATATTTGCAGTTTGGTCCCTGGAGTTTCTGGAAAGCTGAAATTGGGAACAACGGAAGGCAGAAAGTTTTTGCTTGCCGTTGGAGTTGATTTTTGGAGCGTTAAAACTCCATTAATCTGCACCTTAAACCTCCATAACATCTCCTTTATGTTGCACATTAAATCAGTCAAGTCACTAAATGGCCATAAACAATCATTACTTGGCCATAAACTGCCATTACTTGGCAGTTGATGAGTCCCTCCCCTTATGCTATATATTGGTGTCTTTTGGCTCAATTGTGGAGACGAAAAACATATACTACACAGAGACAAAACAGAAGAGAAATAGATCACTCCAAAACGTGAGCACAAACAGTGAACAAAAAACTCTTCCTTCCTTTTCCGTTCTTCAGCAAGTCATTTCGTGTTTTGTTTTCTTCGTCAGAATCAACCTATTTGCTTTGTAGTGTTGATTAGTTGTTGTTTTATCTTGGGCGACTATTGCCTGTTAACGTAAAAGCATATATACGGGGCAATCTTGTCTTAAAGACAGAGAACCATCTCTTGACTCAGCCCACAGTTCTAACAATCCAGATTTAGTTTTTCTTCATTTCAGGTTATCAAGATTCAAGACTCAACAAGCTTGCGGCATTTCTGAACATTGGCTTGTTTGTTTATCTTTTCGAACACTTGTAATAATTATTTACTTCCCGTATTGTTTTACATATCCAACCGTTCTAGTAGATGATTGCAGATTCTAAAACTTTAGTTGGATACTACTGATAAAGAAGGCTAATCACAATAAGGATTTGTGGAGTGATCAACTCTAGAAAAAGATGCACGTCCTTTTATCATGATTTACTAAGCAAGCTTTCAACTGTTGAAAATACATATTTCATGATCTTTTGGATATCTTGTACAACTTTGTTCCTCAATGTATCTATAGTATGATGCATTGAAACATTTAATCAGGTTGACATATTACTTCCTTTTTTTAGTAATAATCATTACTTATTAGTACAAATATGAAATTATATTCTCGATGTTGTACAAAGTCAGGTGTACGCTCGTGCTATCCACAAAGCAAGCTTTAGCAATTAGAATCATTTAATTCTTATTTATACGTTAGTACATTAGTCCTACAATTTTGTGTGTTTAATAAAATTATCGCACGAAGCGGTATTGCATGATATGCTTTAACTAACTTGTAAATATCTTTGATATTGTTCCCGTTATCTTTAAATCATGTGTTCGCCTCTAAGCAGGTCCTAATAGTTCTAATGTAAATTCATGGTTAGAAGTAAGATCTTTTTAATAATATTTTCATTAGATTTAACTTAGAGAGTTGAGGAGAAAATTCCTTGTTATTTTAAGGTTGAATTACTACATAAACTGGTCAAACGGATTGAAAATCAAAAGTCAATTCGGACATTTCTCCTTATATGAAACCCAATTGATTTGTTGACTTTCAGTCAACACTCATTTCACAGAAATACCCTTCTCCTCCCTCATATTAAACTTCAAATATTTTCAACTTCAATTTTGTAGGTTAGAAGCTGATTTTGAAGTATCTAAATTTATAAATTTATTTAAACTACGCCTTAAATGAAATTCCTAAAATCTGTTATCTGTGCACTTAAGCCGGTTATTTCTAATACTAAATTATGTAACATTATGAAAGTTTAAAGCTACTAATTAATTAGATATCGAGACTTATGTTTCTTAGTTTTAGGTTTTCACCAAAGCCACTCATAGTGTGGTTTTGTTTATTCCCTTGAAAGAAGCATGCAAACATATTTTGTTGATTATGTGGCTGTGAGATTCGAATCAGAAGTAGAAAAGACATTTATATTTTCTTAAAGAAATGAACAGAAAATTCCTACAAGTTTTGTCGTGGTTGTTTTAGAGAGTACAAATATGAAGTAATCACTAAAAATTGTAGTGGACGGACACAATTCTTTCGTTCTCAATTAGAGAGATGTCGGGTTCAACCTTGAATGTGGACATTAGTAATGTGAATCTAAATTAATTAAGGTATTAATAATAAGTATGGAACAACGTTGAAATGAAAAGAAAGTTTCTCCACGGTTTGCTATTCAAACACACTAATTTTTATCCGACATAACTTGTGTAAATGTTATGATACATATCACGAAGTTAAACGTAAAATATGCCGAGTGAAATCTACAATTATGTCATTTTTTAGATAATGTTAAATATTGAAATTTTTGTTTTATATAACTTATGAAATATTATGATACATATGTTATAGACTATAGCTATACGTACATTTGCCGAGCGAAATCTAAATTTACAGCTAGCCAAAAATGGCGAATTATAACAATAAAAGAACCACAAATTTAAGGGACAAAATGTAAAGACCATTTTGGGACATTTGTGAGAATGACCGATGAAAAGAAAACCCTTCTCCCTCCTTATTAAACCCCTCAAATTTCAGTCTCCCCCAAAATTAAAATTTCATTTCCCCCCTCAGTGCCCTCACTACTCTCTCTCTCTCTCTCTCTCTCTCTCTCTCTCTCTCTCTCTCTCTCTCACTCACACACACACACACACACACACACACACACACAGTGTTTCTCTTTCTCTCTCATCCACAAAAACAATGGATGGAGGTGAACAATACAATCCTAGAACAGTTGAAGAAGTATTTCGAGATTTTAAGGGTCGTAGAGCTGGACTTATTAAAGCCCTCACCACTGGTAAACAACTCTAATGCACTATTTTATGTAACCTCTTTTTGTTTTTTTCCTTTTTAATTTGTGGGTTTATTCTTGAATGCTTTTAATTTTTGTGTCATGCAAGTATACGGCTTTTCTTATTAAGTTGTGTTTGGTTATAGTTTATGCGAAGAATATATAGTTGTTTGAATGTACTGAAAATGAAAAAAAGTAAAAACATGGTTTCAGGTGTTTTCCAATGAAGATGTATTTGGAATTTTAATGGACAAATGCTGATTTTCAAATTAAGTGAAAAATTTCTGGAAAAAGTGAATTTCTCATGGCCAAACGAGTCCTTACCCAAGTTTTATTTGAAATTTTCATGGCCGATTTTCAAATAAAGTGAAAAACTTTTTCAGAAGAAGTGAAATTCTCATGGCCAAACAGGGTCCTTACCCTCACCACTAGTAAAAACAACTTGAATTCACTATTTTACACATTTTTATGTAACCCTTTTTGTTTTGTTTTTATTTCTGGCTTTATTTCTTGAAATTTCTACCAATTTTTTTGGTCTCATGCAAGTATATGGCTTAGTTGGATTTTTTTCTTATGTGGGGTTGTTGCAGATGTTGAAGAATTTAAACCATTTATACCCTTTTTGTTTCATTTTTATTTGTGGGTTTATTCTTGATTTTTCTTTGACCAAACTTTTTTTTTGGTTTATGGCTTTAATTGAATTTTTTGTTATGTGGGGTTGTTGCAGATGTTGAAGAATTTTATCAGCGATGTGACCCAGGTAAAGTTGTGTTTTTTTTATTTTCAGAGTGTTGTGTCCTTTTAGTTTTGTTTGGCTTTTGTTATTACCATATATTTTTCAGAACAAAATTTTACTACGTAAAATGTTGCTGTGAAATACATTTGTGGATGTTGTTGAGCCCCTGGTGCAAGTTCTTCAATGATTTAGCAATTAGTTTGTGTATTTATGTTGCCCTTTTTTGTTTTAAGAATTACATGTTTACTTTTCGTCTTCGACAAAACTATTTCGGAGTGTTGCTGATTTTATTATACATGTCAAATTGCAGTGTTTCCGTCCTATTGCGGCATTTTACTGATCTGGTGCAATTGTTGGTTTTATGCTTCAAATAAAGTTTAAAAGTTTATTCTTCCTATAATTGCATTTTAGTGATGTTTTTTGGAATAGTCAGATAATACAAGTTTTTTTGAGTTACTTTAATATTTCTCTTTACTACCTCGCATGGTTTGTTTGGGGAGGGGGGTGTTGCGACTATTGCATGTCACACAAAAGCGCCTTTCTATAAGTGCACTGTCTCGAAGCTTGGTGAAACAGTGGCACTTTGAGTTCTGTTTCTTATCTCAGCAGTAGTTTACTAAGTGCAAGAGCGGTCATTCCTAGTGTCTTTGTTTAATAGTGTCACAGCCTTGCATACCTGTTTTTTGGTAATTCAAATTGGCTTTACCTTTTTTTCCATATCTTTATAATGAATTAAGCTCAGTGGATTGCTATGTTGCTCAGACTCTCCAAAACTGCTGCCACACCTGTGCCAGATCCTCCAAAATGCATTGTTTTTGAAGGATTCAACACACACAGACACAACATTTCTAAAGAGTCCAAGCAACATAGGACTTGATTCACATATTCAAAAAAATATTCTCTTTATTGAAATCTGTGGGAGTTTTGAGGTAAATAGTTGCAAGTGGAATTCTTAGCTATGATAAAGGTTACAAGGGTTTTTGTTTCATTCATGACAAGATGAACACCTCTCACCCAGTTCTTTCTTCTTTTGGTTATATTTGGTGAAGCTAATGTTATTAAAAGCCACAGCTTCGTCGCTTAATGCAATGAAGCTATGTGAAGCAAAGAGATATCGCTTCATGAGTGAAGCTATGCGCTTAACGTGCAAAGTGATTCCAACAGGAAGCAGTTGGTTATTTGAATCTCAACTTTGAGAAATAGATTAATATTGACATTATTGCATATTGGATGCTACAATGAGTTATGCCAATTGCAATTTGATTATTTTTGTACTAAATTCATATATTTTTGAGGATTTTTTATTTCGTTAATTGTGTGCTTCACTTCTCGCTTTTCAATTCAAGCCTTGTGAACCTTGTTGCTTTTGTGCGCTTTTGGCTTTAAAAACACTGGGTGGAGCTGGAGTGATGTTGAGAGAGTATATGTATTTGTAGCATAAATGCACCAAAAGTTAGAGCCGGGCTGTTTTTAAACTTCGGTGAGGCTTTATTGTGGACTTGCGAATTATGAAAAAATACTACCTCAATGAGAAAAGAAGCTGATCAAGATCATTCTCTATGTTATCCTTAGTCTGACAAATAATCATGCAACACAAATATCCCAGAGATCTACAAAGCAACCTATGTGTTCCACAAGTTTACAAAGAATCATCTCCATTATTTCTAGAAAGATAGATAACTTTCTCTTTTGGATCCTCCTCCTCTCTCTCTCTCTCTCTCTCTCTCCCTCTCTCTCTCTTTTAATGACGGTTGTGTTTGGGACTTCGGGCTAATTTGTGCCCACTGCGACTATTTCACTTGGTATATGTCACCTCCCACCATGATAATTGGGTAGCTCTACCCATTAAGGCTTAGGCAGATGAGATGAAATTACTTAGTGCTTTTGTCTCTGCTAGGATTTGATCCTGGTCTTCAAGGTTTCCGCCCACTTCATTTACCACCAGGCCACCACACCCGTGCAACTTTCTCTTTTGGTCTTGTCAATATGATCTTTATTTTTGTGTGCCACCCCTCTCCTCTCTATCTCTTAAACATGATAAAGGCTATCAGTTCTCTTGTTGGAGTGTTATGATAACTTAGTTATTTTTTTAAGTCATTGCTAAAGAATGATCATGGTAATAGTCGCATCCATATCTTACTATTTTCCAAGGTTTCCTTCTACAGTTTCTTTTAATATTTTCAATTTTTCAGATTCTTTCTTGTGATTGCACAATGCCTTGCATTACACTCTTGTGGTTTTTAGATAATTCAGTCTGAAGCTGAAACTATGTTTTTATTCTCAATCAATTGCAGAGAAGGAAAACCTCTGCCTTTATGGATTTCCCAGTGAACAGTGGGAAGTCAATTTACCAGCCGAAGAAGTGCCCCCAGAACTTCCTGAGCCTGCTTTGGGGATAAACTTTGCCCGCGATGGCATGCAAGAGAAGGACTGGCTTTCCTTGGTTGCCGTGCATAGTGATGCATGGTTACATTCTGTTGCCTTTTATTTTGGTGCTAGATTTGGATTTGATAGAGCTGATAGGTACGTTTCCCTTCTTTTTTTCAATCTCTTTAGCTTAAATGAAATTGTCTTTCCTAAATGTTGTTGCAACTCTTTGTCTGAACAAAAAATTTAAAGCTATTTCTACATCTATCTTAACTTACTAATGTACTTGTGTGTCTTGTAATATTTCTCTGCCTATTCATCTGATAATATGTGTGTGTGGCACTGATAAACACAATGGTGTGTGAGTATGTGGCTTGTTAACTTATGTTACATACCTTTATCTTGTAGCTAGTTCCTTTCCTATCTCTTCGCTACTATCTCATGTTATGGTGTAATCAAACTGATGCAATTTATTGTTTCTATTGAGTATATTTAGATCTGGGGTCCTGCTCTGTTTTTCAGCTTAATGCGTAGGATAGGGGTGTCAAATGGATGGGTTGGGCAGATTAAAATGGGCTGAGTTAATAATGACCCGCCCAAAAATTACTTTGGCTAAAATGGGCTAAAAAGAAGCGGGTCATAACCCAACTCGCACAATTCTTCCCAAGTTTTAATCTCTTTTATAATTTTTCAGTATCTAACAAAACTGTTTTTCTTTATTATGGTTATATATAACATATCAAACAAAAAAATGTCTTTTTAAAAATATTTTCACATGGTTTCTAAAGGGTAAATTTTTAGATGGGCCGAGCTAATATGACCCGCCCAAACTTGAGCGGATTGAGTGGGTCATGTTTTCATGGGATAATTTTGCCACCCCTACTTAGGCATATCGTCTAAGCAACTCTTTTTTCTTGAGTTGCAGGAGAAAATTGTTCAATATGATAAATGACCTCCCTACAATTTTTGAGGTTGTGTCTGGGACAGCCAAGAAACAATCGAAGGACAAGTCATCAATGTCAAATCACAGCAGCACCAAGTCTAAGTCAAACTCAAAGGTAGTCATCATGGTAATTACAGAACATCTTTCTGACATTTTTTTTTTTTATATTTCGACTTTTTAGGTTCTTCGGTAACAAGGTGTTAACTGTTAGATTTCTTCCATCTGTTTGATATTATGCCGTGTTTCAAATGATAACATTTACACTTTACGCCTTTTAGATTTTTGAATCATGAGTGTGAATCTCTTCGGCATGTTTACTTCTCAACCTCAGCATTGTAGTTGTACCCTAGGCTATCTGATACCTTATTTATCTTGTGTAAACTAGCAAATCCTCTGTGCTTCAAGACAGTATATGTCTTTCAACTTCTGAACCAAATTTTATTAGTTTTTCCAACCAAAGCTAATGGAGATTGAATAGGCTAACTTATGCACCTTCTCCTTCAGATCAAATAGACAGGCCATCTATCAAGAAAACCTGAACGACCTATTGAAATAAACTGAAAATATGACTACTCAGTGAGTCCTTGAAGGTTTATGGGTTACATAATTAAGCTGTGCTGAAACTTTTGCTATTCAGGCTTATTGTGGCACTTATTAGTTTTTCTGTAAACAACTGCCAGTGGAATTACTGTTTCATTTTCCAAAGTTTAACCTCCTATGATCTGATCATAGGTGACACAACGTGGTTCTGAATCTCAGCCCAAGTATTCAAGACCACAACCGAAAGATGAGGATGAAGATGGTTTGGATGAAGATGATGAGCAAGGAGAAACACTATGTGGGGCTTGCGGTGAAAACTATGCATCTGACGAATTCTGGATCTGCTGTGACATATGTGAGATATGGTTCCATGGTAAGTGTGTTAAAATCACTCCTGCCAGGGCCGAGCATATCAAGCAGTACAAGTGCCCATCTTGCAGCAGCAACAAGAGAACTCGCCCTTGATTTGTGAAATCGAGAAGTATTAACAAGGTCTTTTTTCCAGTATGAGAAGTGGAGATATTTTTCGAGAAGCTTTTAGATGTCATAGGTTCTATTCTAGGTTACTAATATATATTATCTAGTTTGCAAGAATGTAGTTGTCTAGTTTGTTTATGTAGTATGACGTGCTGTGTATTGTGTAGTAGGTTGCAAATCCGAACTAGTCGTGTAGGTTAAAGTTATTGTGTCATGACTGTTCAAATCTCAGGTAGTCTCTATTCTGTTAAGGGAAGCCACTTTTCTCAGTTATGTGGTGTTAAGGATATATTGTACTTCATCAGATTTGTTTCTGTCAACATTTTATCTCCTGCTGATTATGCTTTGCCTACAATTGATGAAAGTGGCCTGCAATTTACATATTCTCTTAATCCCTCTTATTTAGTGTGCTTTGAAGCAGCCAATGATACATAAAGCAGCTTGGTGCACGAAAGCATTTATGTAGGGTTTGAGAAAGGGCTTCATCCAAGGGAGTGTAATGTAGGGCTGGCCAGTGGGCCCGGTCGGCTCGGTCCCGACCCCGCCTCGGTCCCGCCCTGATCCTGCCAAAAAAAATGAAACGGGACTCGAACCCGGGACAGAACCTGGGCTCGTCCCTCCCGGGCCCGTCTCGCCCCAGGCTTGATCCCGCCTTGATACCCTTTACAAAAATGGCCGTTGCACAACGACTATTTTTGGCCTCCCCCAACCCCTTCTATCCCCTTAATATTTATTTTTAACCCTAAGTTAATATATTTACATTTTAACCTAATTTTTCAATTATAAATACCTCATTTTCTCTTATCTTTTTCACAAATCTTTTTAATAATCTCTCAATTTATCTCTACAATTCTACATTGTCTATAAATATTATAATTTTTTGCTCATTTATATCAAAGTTTAAAAAATTGAGAGTGAAATTGACAACTAGCTTGAGGATTATCCATCGAGCAAAGTTTTAATTTTCAACCTCGATTTCAAGTCGACGTTACGTTGGCGTTTGGTACCTTTTTAAAATTATTATTGTTACTTTATCTTAATTATTGCATTTAATTTCATTATCTTTAACTATTTATTTGCATAATTAAAATTGGAAGGATTAAGAGGTATGTTTAAGGGTAATGGTAAGAATGCTTATCTAGTAGAGGTAATAAGGGCGGTACTTCTTCTAGTCATCATATTCCTTGGCATGATGATTTGATCGATTACACTATATAGATGAAACTGAATTTTTTAATGATATATCATTAGACGATGAAATATTTTCTACAATTCAATCAGACTTTAATTTAAAAGATAATCTAGATGACACACTCACTAGTGCACCTCAAACTGAAATGCCTCCTATTCCCCTAGTATGAAGCGAGGCCCCACACAACGAAAATTAAAATTTATTGCATGGATTTTTTTGATAGGGACCAAGAGAATCAAGTAGTTAGATGCCAAATTTGTAAAAATGTTTATAAATTTTAAATGGGAAAAGGTCAGGGTAGGACATGAGGTTTATTGAGACATGTACAAAGTTTTCGCAAAGTTAGGTGGAATGAATACGAGGATACAAAGTCGGATGCGCCAATGCGCTCTCAGTCGGGACAAGGTTCACATAGTGTCCGGGCCAAGTACATGGTCAAATTAACCCGACGACAGGGGGAATTGTAGGTCTTAAATACGATAAACATAGAGATAGAGAAACAATAGCAAAATTAGTTGTGGTGGAGGGTTTGTCTTTTCATTTCCTTCCTCCCCTAGTTTTATTCATTACATTAGAGATATGTACAATCCTGCTTTTTTTAACGGTTTTCCTAGATCAACTGTTATGAGAGACGTTTTTAAATTTGCACATGAATATCAACAATATTTACGGTATTCATTATATCATTTTTCTGGCAAAATATCTATCACGTCTAATATAGGCCGTAGTACTAACGACCATGATTATTTAGCTGTAACATGTCATTGGATAGATTATAAATGGTCTATGCAAAAATATATTTTAGCATATAAATAATTGATGATAGACACACTGAAATTTTTATTGCAGAAAATATTCATCAAATTTGCGAGTATTATGGTATAACTGACAAAATAATGACAATTACGTTAGATACTGATTCTTCTAATAATTATGTTATTGGACTTTTACGTTAGATAATAATTGTGTGTCATATCTATAACTTAGTTGTAAATGATGGTCTATTACTTTTTGAAGACATTCTTAATAAAGTACAATTTGCTATAAACTTTATTTTTAGAAGTAATAGAATACAAAGAAAAAAAGAATATAAAATTGTCACGATTGTGGACTACCTTATAGAAAAAATTTCGGTAACGACTAGGTGGAATTCTTTATATGAACAACTACTTGTTGCTTATGATTATAGAAGACCTATAACTCTATTTTTAACGCCCATAATCGAAATCCAATTGATATGGTTGTAGATAACGATTGGGAAAAAATTTCAGAACTTATTGTATTTTTAGAGAATTTTTTTCAAGCTACTAAAGAATTTTCCGGTATTTATTATCCTACTATTTCAACTATGTTATTTTATATAACTCTAATATTTTTGTTACTTAGTGAATATATGAAAAACTCATCTTATAAGACACCTATTAAAAAATGTTTATCAAATTAATTTTTTTTTCTATTCCAACTATTTATATTATTGGTGTTGTATTAAATCCAACTATTAAAATAGACGGTTGTAAAATACTTATTGAAACTATTTATGATTGCATAGCAGTACTTCCACCTCCAACTCCAAAAAATCCAAATGACAAACCACCTAAAGAACCAACTAAAGAAGAAGTTTTGTCTAGCATACACGATGAATGTAAAAAAGTATATACGCATTACCAACAAGAAAGTGCTGGCAACCAACCGACTTACATATCATCTTCTTCTTCTTCTTCAATACAACCTCAAAAAAGACATGTTGTTTCTGCGGCTAGTATTGAAAGCCTTAGAAATAGAATGTTTAGTAGTACCACTACTAATCAAGTTAGCGAGTTTCATGTTTTTATTTTGCAGGATGTTGTACCGTACCAAGCAGTTCTCAATGAAGAAGGACGTGAAGACTTGGTGAAATACTGGAGGGAGAATGAGAAGACATTTCCGACGCTATCAAAGATGGCCAGAGATGTGTTGAACATTCAAGCGTCATCAACAACGTTTGAAAGCGCTTTTTCTGCCGGAAGATTTCAAATAGGAGAGCATAGACACTCATTAGCAAGAAACAGCTTGGAGATTGCAATTTTATTCAGAGATTGGATACGAGCGGAGTGTAGAAGGTGCGACCGACGGAGTTGGAAGCACGTCGAGCAATTTGACCAAAAAATTCCAATTCCAACCGAAGAACCACAAGACATTAAGAAACTAGAAAAGGTATTTATAAATATGTGATTTTTTAGTTGTAATTGTACTATGTTATTTGCAACTTCCAACACCACAAAGTTGCAATTTTGAAATTGTATTACAAAAAAAATCATATTTCTATTAAATAATATAAGAGGCACAAAAACAGTCTTGTGATGTTTTTATTACACTATCTTACTCAATTATTGAGGTGTTTATATATGTTATTTTTAAAAATTAAGTGCAAAAAAAAAAAGGAAAACCCGATCCCCCCCACCCCCGATCCGATAAGACCGATCCCCTTTTCCGACGGGACATACTTTACCCTTCCAAATGATGCATGTTATGATTTATTCTTTCTAAAAGCTATGCATCATTAGTGGTAACGTACTTGGCCGTGTTCATTTCTCTTACTCTAAAGAGTCTAATTACAACTAACAAACTCCAAAATAGATTAGAGCCTAATGTCTATATTCCTATTAATGAGGACTTAGAACCTTGGTAATACTGAATACTTAAAACTTATCTTTACTACAGAAGGAGAAACGGAAAGGAAAAAAAAAAGAAGAAAGATGACAAATCATATAAAGCTAGCTTTATCATACAATGTAAACCTCTCACCAAACATGTTGGCCACTTGAAAGAGAAAACGGGTAATCAAGTTGAGATATATAGAGAGGTGGACCTATTGATTTTCGGAATTTGCTGACTCTACTATTCTAAATTTGAATCGTGCAAGATCTCATTCATTCATCATACTCCTTGGTGCTATTCAGCTAGTTACAACTGTCCTTTTTCAACTAGCTAGCTGAATAGCTTCCTTCTTTCTATGTTTTATGATTATCTTTTTGTCTTGAGACGTTTATAATATTTTATCTTATTTTTTTATACAACCTTTAAGAGAATAATTATAGTAAACAATTCCACCTTGCTCTTTTTCAACAACGGCTTTGTTTTTTTATCATCACTAATATATCATAAAAGTTAACTAACTCTTGTACTTTGCACTTCGTCAAATGGAATCGGTTAGAATGGAACGTATGAAGTACATAGAAAGAAAAAACAAAGAGCAAGCGCCTGATTATGAAAGAAAAAATATCTTTGAGATTGAGCACTCAGAGCAGTAGAGCTACTTGACTTTAAATAAATTAATCTTTCAGCAATAAGTGTAGCTCTCAGTATTTTATTAAGCTGTTGGCTATATTTTATGGATACTAAGCAAATAAATGTTATCTTCCAAAGATAGAGTTCATTAATTTAATCATTCTGTCTCATCTTTGGATATTGAGAAAAGTTGATTATTGTACTAAGGCTACTGATTTTTAGCGAAAACAGTCTCTCTACCCCACAAAGATAGGGGTAAGTTTTGCATATATCCTACTCTCTCGAGACTCACTTATGAGACTATACTGAATATGTTGTTGTTGCTACTAATTTCATAGTGAGCAAAAACTCCAAATAGTGTCAACGTAGGTAAAAAGATTTTAGCTATTGACATATACTCTTAACAAAAATAATAGTACTCAAATCTTTGTAAAAAATGGACATGTTTAGTTCACAGCCCTAAACCTAATGGAAGATCAAAACAAAGTAACAAACTTAGAAGCTAAAGAAACATTTAGAACTATTTGTGTTCAAAGTACTCCTTTTGTTAATTTAGATTCTTTTTTACTCATATTTTTTTTGTGCAAGGTCGATGTTTAGGCGCCATTTACTTGTGGCCTAACCTCTGACCAACAGCTGCTGTCTCTTCATGAAGGACAGAGACACACACACTTTATGGCTTGCTTCTCTTTGCTGTTGACCCTAAAATCTAAAAAAAAAAAAAAAAAAAGTTTTCTCGTATTCGGTATTCGTTTAGGATTTAATTTATTCGGATTCGCATGAGAAGTCTTTGCGACGCGCCAAAAAGCCGCACTTTGTGGATATAATGCTTTTTACCAAAGATAACTTAATTCTCGGGATTTCCATTGAAAAGTCCCGTTTTTGTGGATGTGTTGAAAAATCTCACTCTACGAATAAACTGCTTCTTGGCAAAGATGATTTAATTTTTAGAAGCCGAACCCGAAATTCTAGTTAAAAATGAGGACAATTACTATCTCACCACTACCTTTTGTGGTGATCTCAAATCTCAATATAGTACTATTGCACTCATCACCAGCAAACAAGTGACAATTTGCAGTTCTTAGATTTTATACCAAGTAAAATACTTATTGACTTCAACATTTTCTAACTTGTTACTCATAAACAATTCAAGCCTTTATGAAAACTGGCCTGATTCATTTACAACCATTTCCCCACCACATCTTTCCAGCCTTTCAAGTTTCAAACCAACCAATACGACCCTAGAGATTATTAATATTCAAACATAATATGAATATGTTTCGCTACCGGATATCTAGGAGATTATATTGATTATCTCATGTCTTTTGTTTTTTAAACAGAAAAGAAAATACATAAAGTGTCAAATGCACTTGATATAAAGTTGCTTAGAAAAAGGTCATGGTATTGGGTCCCAAAACAAGAACCTAAAGAAACCACTTCCCCAGCTGATAAATAGTTACTCCCTCCATTTAAAAAAAATTGACTGATTTTAACTTGGCTTAAAGTTTTAAAAAATAGAGAAGACTTCTCAATCTTATGATCTTAAACATGTCACGTGAAAAGTTAAAAAGAAAGAATTTTTAAAACGGACTAAAAAGAAAAGTAATAAAATCTTTTTTAAATGGAGGGAGTAATTCAAATAATCACATGCAACATTGTTAAGTCAGAGGACCACTATTTTTTTTGTTGGTTATTGATAAAAGGGCATTAACAAAACAAAAAATATATTTATTCTTTTTAATTTTCCACCCAATATCCATTATTTATATTATGGCCCGATTGGAATTCACATCGGGAGTCCTACATTAAGGGTAAAACACTCCCTTACAAAGACAGTTTCGTATCTGAAATCTCAAATCAAGGATGAAGAACTATTTACCGCTCCACTCCATCACAACCCTTTCTAAAACAAAATATATTTAACTTGAAAAGGAGAGAAATAACAAGGCCAAAAATGTTTCACAAATTCCAATATACATATGTGAAAAGGAGCATTCGTGCAGCATGAGGCCAATCCTCAATTTCTTGACTTTCAAGTAAAACTTCACTTTCATAATTTACACTAAAAAAGGTTCCAATCTTTCATAGATTGAGACTATCTTATTTTTTTTTTGTATATATATAATATATATATATTTATAAATAAAAGGAAGTAGTGGGACAAGAGACAACATGAAAGACAGAAAATTAACATAACATTGCTACTACATCTTTTACAAAATTTACATTGGGTTAGACAAAAGATAAGAAAAAGAAAGCTGCAAAAGGATTCAAAATATAGAACATGTTCTCCATTTTCCCTTCTGGCCGACTAATCGCGACTCGCACCATATAAATCCACTGACCGGCTAATTTAGGTTCGCGCTTTGTCCGGAAGGGCTCTAGTAGTGGGACAAGAGACAACATGGAAGACAAAAAGAAAATTAACACGACATTACCACTTCACTTTTTACAAAATTTACATTGGGTTAGCACAATTAGGCAAAAGAAAGAAAACTGCAAACGGATTCAAACTACAGAACATCTTCTCCATTTTCCCTTCTCTTTTAGGTTTAAACCTCCCCTGTATGGAATTCGCTGACCCGACTAATCCAGATTCGCACCATACATAAATTCACTGGCCGACTAATTCAGGTTCACATGCGTAGAAAGTCTGTGATTCCTACCAAAGACGGCTCCAGTTTTCCCTACCAACATGGGCTCCAGTTTCCCATTGGCTCACTAATTCAGATTGGCGTCGTGTCAATGCAAGATTTCATCAATCAAAGCTATCTTGATTCTTGGTAGATAGTTTCTTGAGGAGCTCATATGTAGTGATCATAGTTGTTGCAGACATAGACATTGATGCCCATCTTGGACCCAATCCTCTATAACAAGCACTAAATCCACCTTCCTTCACTAAATTCCTCACTGTTTGTAATACACTCGGTCCTCTCCTACTACCACTACTACTATTATTCCATCCATCATCTAATACTTGCAATCTTGTTTTAACAGTGTCAAGTGGCATTGTCACTAATGCAGAAACCCCACTAGCCATAGCTGCACTTATCCCTTGTACTGCTACCATAGCCATCCCATTTGGCCTATAACCATTTTTTTCATCTTTTTTGCAAAAACAACCACCAATTGAACCCCAAATCACTCTATGAGCTATAGAATATGAACCCCACCAAACTGCATTTGAAGGTGCATAAGTTAGTGTTGAAATACCAAATCCTCTATACAATCCCCTCAATCCATCACTACATATTATCTTCTTAAATGCATCAATCCCACCATTATAACACTTCAATCCACTTCCATTTCCACTTCCTTGAACCATTAACCTCTGACTCACAACGTCGACCGGGGTCCACACCAATTGAGCCGCCATCGCCGCGCTTACCCCGGCGATGGCATTGGCAATCGCGGACCCCGATGCCTCAGAAAAACCCAACTGATCAGTAACATTTCCAACATTACTTTTAGTCATTTCAAGTGCACCCATATAAAGTGCTCTAGCAGGAATAGTACCAGTAAGTGAAGTACCAAATCCTCTATAAAATCCTCTATACCCTTCATTTCTCAACATTGATCCAGCCATTTTTAGACATGGAATTTGAGTACTCATAACTTGCTGACGTGTCTTCAACACTACAATTGGATATAGTGTTCCTGAAACACCACTAAAAAGTGCTGCACCTAAAAAGAAAAACTTTGATTTATCAAGCATTTCCCAATCTATATCTGCTGGTAAATGGATTTTTGAAGTTGAATTATCCTCAGCCATACTCATACTCATTTTTTCAAGAAAAACCTTAAAAATCCAAAACCCACTTGTCTGGTAAGGTCTACGTACACTCTAACCTCTCCAGACTCCAGACTCCGCTCGTGGGATTACACTAGTATGTTGTTGTTGTTGATGAATCTCAAACCAGCTAAAACTAATTATATGAAATCTTCTATCTATATCCCTTTAAATATTCCCCAGACACCACCTATTTCTACAAGAAAAGACAAAAACACCCACCACGAATGAATTTTTCAAGAATAGATCAGAGAGAAAAAGGAGAAGTAAAATAAAAAAACAAACCCGACCCAGATACTAAAATCCGGATTCCTCAAATGGGTCGAGCTCAGATCAGCAAAAGCTAGACATATAGAGTTAAAATGTATATATACAGTGTATATTTATTTATATCTGCATAGTATTACTTATGAGAGAAAAAGGAGAAGTAAAATAGAAAAACAAACCCGACCCTGATACTAAAACCCTGATTCCTGAAATGGGTCGAACACAGATCAGCAAAAGCTAGACATATAGAGTTACAATGTATAGATATATATAGTATTACTTTTGTGTTTACTTTCTGAGATTTGAGAGCTAAAATTTGATCAGCAATAGAGGGATGTAGCGTCCGCTATCATTTTCTGAGACAGAAAGGTTGGATGTTTTATAGGGAGGGTGACTGTGGAAGAGGTGGGCGGAACAATGGAGAAATGAATGAATGAAAAGGAGGAGTGAGGGTTATGGATTTGGAAACCGAGGGTTTCTGGATGTGGACACCTGTCAGTCCACATCTGATAACATTAACATAGTTTCCATTTGATTTTATGTGTTTTCTTCAGAATTTGAGAAAGTAAAGGGTTGTTTGGTGGGTGGGAAAGGGATACCAATTTTGAGATAAAATATGGATTATTTTATTTTTGTTTGGTTGGTGAGATAAAAATTATCTCATGGGATGTACTAATATAATAGGATTATCTATTCCATTGAGATAGCTAGTTTTTTAGGATACTTTTGTTCATCTTATCCCTGTACTAAATGAGTCATGAGAACATTTTTAATACTACTATTATATCATTATGATTTTTGATGATCCTATGTTAAAGGAGTATGAGTAAAAAAAGGGAAGAGTATGAGTAGGAACTAGCTTTATCGGGGCTTTAACTAAATATTCAATGTGTAATCAGATTCATAATCATAAGAAGAATCGTACTCGGTATCGGGGATATCTGCTAGAACTTGCAATTGACATTTGTCATTAAGTTTTTAGGAGATTCCCGAGAGTACTACTGACTAGGAAGCTTTGAAATCAAATTAAAATGTTAGGTATAATGCATGCAGGCTAAGTCGAGAGCTAAAATAATAGAATTCATGAAGATCTTGGCATTTGATGAAGATGAATTGATATATTGACATTCTCTTTTAGGGTGAAATTCAATGATTCACGAGAGAAATATTTTAATAATTCATTTTGAGTAAAAAAAAGTTTATTGGTGAAAATTTCTTAGGACGTATTGTTTTTTTTCATCGAAGTGATTGCAATGAAGAATTAATCTGAAATCTAGCACTTCATCTTTAGCTATTGTAGAAAGAATAGAATGTGCGTCTAATCTCTCTTTTCAAATCGCTTCAATACGATGGATCAGAAAAATCCGCTATAGATAGTTAGCTCACGAATCAACTATACATTCATGTTAAAAGGTAAAATAAAAATGTTTTACATGTAAAAAGTTACTAATAAATATAAAAAAATTAATATCTTTTGAAAAATATATTAAAAGTACACACATCGAAACATAAAAAAGTACTTACATAGGTATTGATGATACAACTTTCTGATCTAGTAGCTCAATTGGTTGGCTATATGAACTTTCACTTTGTTGGTGAGTGTTTGAATCTCCACGTTGTAATTTCCTATCCATTTTCTCTTCCCCTGCCTATTATGTAATAATTTTTTTTTTTTTAAAATGATACAATCTTCTATACTAGTAACAATCTAAGTTGACTAATTATGGCCAATTGTTTAGCAAGTTAGTTATTCATATCTGTCTTAAAAGATTATTTGGATAAGAAACTTAATTTATTTAATAGTATTGAAATTCATTATAATTGAAAGTACGTATATAAAAATAAATAAAGCATGGGAGTGTGTGCAAGAACTGACAAGAATAATGAAATTGGGCCAGTTAGAATAAGGGTTGGGGGTGGGCAGGATCCTTTGTTAGCGCACGCTGATTGCAAAACAGGTGGCTAGCACCAATGGTCCAGTGGGCTCTTCACTTTTTCCATGGGCATGGCGTTGGCACCCACTTATTACTGTTTTCATTCATTCATAACTCCTTGTGAATTTCAGATTTTATATTTTCTCTTTTGAAAGAATTGGACGCATTTTAGCCCGTTAAAAAAATAATCACTTCATTATTTTTATTAATGAAAGAATATATATACAAATTATAATTTTTCATAATAGGAAATATTTATTCTTATTCTAATTCCAAAACCCTATTCTAATTGTACAAGAATCATATAACTATGATAAGTGTACAAGACTAATTTAATATAATAAATATAATAATTATATTACATAAATTCTTGCCAAAAACTGTGATATACACGGGCTTGTATACTGTGTATACCACATTTTCACATATGGAAAGTTTCCTTATGAAATCGTGATATACATGGTATACAAATCCATGTATATCACTGGTATATTTCACACACACCGCAAGTCATAGCGAGCGGTTTTCGTACGTTGAGATTGTCCCTAAAATCTTCAAAAAGGACCGAGGGAAGACCCTTTATAAAGACGTCTGCAATTTGATACATGGAAGGGACATGACAGGACGTGTACTTGTCCACGAGCTACCTTTTCGCGAACAAAGTGAATATCCATGTCGATGTGTTTAGTGCGCTGGTGTTGAACATGATTACCAGAAAGGTAGATGACACTAACATTATCACAATAAACCAATGTAGCTTTCTGAATAGGACAATGAAGCTCTAAAAGAAGATTATGTAATCAACATGATTCAGAGACCACATTGGTCACCCCTCGATACTCGGCCTCTGCACTAGAGCGTGATAATGTAGACTGACACTTTGCAGACCATGAGACAAAGTTATTATCAAGAAACATACAATAGTCGGACGTGGAACGTCTGGTATATGGACAACCACCCCAATCAAGATCTGTATACGAGACAAGTGTAGACGTCGATGATGGATATAAATGCAAGCCATAGTCAAGTGTTCTCTGGCTGTATCGAATAATGCGTTTGAGCTTATTCATGTGTTCAACCCCGGGATCATGCACAAACAAGCATACATGTTGTACGACATACGTAATATCTAGCCTCATGAAAGTAAGATACTAAAGAGCCCCTGCAAGACTGCGATAGCGGGTCGGATCCTCGTAAGGTGAGCCAGCCGTAGCACCCAGCTTGGGTTTAGTATTGAAAGGGAGTGGAAGTAGATTTGCACGAGGACATGACAACGCGCTCAATAATCTCAGCTACATAATTTTGTTGGGATAAGAACAATTCACATGCATGACGAGAAACAACAATTCCCAAAAAGTAACTCAAGGCCCCCAAGTCTTTTATAGCAACTCAAAGCTGAGCATGGTCATGATAGATTTGCGCAAAGCATCAGTAGAGGCAGTCAAGATAATATCATCTACATATAATAAAATATAAACTAGGGAGGAACCACGACGATATATGAATAATGAATTATCAGACCTGTTGTGCAAAAACTCAATAGACGAAACATAGTATGCAAATCTCTTATACCAAGCCCAGCAGGGCCTGCTTAAGCACATACAAGGACTTATTCAATAAACATATATGATGAGGATATTTGGTGTCTCGAAACCCCAAGGGTTGATGCATATAGACGGTTTGTTTAAGATCACCATGTAAGAAAGCATTCTTCACATCTAACTGATGAATGGGTCATACTTTGGAAATAGCCAAACTGAGAACATTGTGAATGGTAGCCGGTTTGATCACCGAACTAAACATCTCACCACAATCCATGCCAACTTGCTTACGAGACGCCACACAAAGAACCGTCGAATTATCGGACTAAAAATTCACATAGACCGAATAATATTAACACCATAAGGACGCCAATTCCCATGTCGAGAAAACGAAACATATTGGACCATAGTCAAGAGCATTTGGGGCGGAGCACAGGCTAAATATTTAAGAACAATCTAAGTTAGAAATAGTATGGGCGAAATATCTCGTTGACTGAATATTTGTCCCGTGACTCTTGGACCCGAGACAATGGAAGGAGTTCCGGCGGCCAACGGTGGGCCCGCCGCCCCAACACGAGAAACCGGGTGCGAGGGTAAGTCCGAAAAATTGTGGATAATATACGGGGAGACGACATCATCCAAAAAATTATACGAACTGGGTACGGGACTACTCACGTTAGCAAACGGAAATTGGATTTAATAAAAAACAATGACAACTAATGATGATTTTATAAGATGATAAATCAAAATATTTGTAACCACGATGATTAGACGGATAACCCAAAAACCCACAATGGGTAGAACGGGCCTGAAGTTTGTTAATTGTGGTGGACGGAAATAGTGGATAATATAAGAACAATACCCTAAGATGTGAATACGAAAGAGTCTTATTATATAAGATTTAAAGGGGGGATGAATATGCCAAACCCTAGGAAGAATGTTAAGAAGATATGTAGCAATTTGTAGAGCACGATGACAAAAGAAAAGGGGTACGAAAGCATGGACTAATAAATTTCGGACAATATTGTTAATGGTACGAATTTTGCGTTCGGCTTTCCCATTTTGTGAGGACGTATGAGGACAAGAGAAACAAAAATTGATTCCATTATTACCACAAAAATCCCGAAATAACCCATTATCATATTCTTTGCCATTATCACATTGAATATTTTTAATTTATCGTTTGAATTGGGTACGGATGAATGCTCTAAATTTTAAAAATATAGAAAAAACGTGAGATTTTTTCGCCAACGGAAACGTCCATAAAAAATTAGAATAATCATTCAAAAATAGAACATAATAACAATGGCCCAAAGAATTGAGAACAGGAGATGTCCATAAATCGCTATGAATAATATCAAATGACATTAAAGTACAAGAGTGAGAGTCTACAAACGACAATCTAACAAGCTTTCATAGAGAACAAGATTGACAAATTGGAGTACTATGCATACCCTTACAAGAAATAAAATTGTTTTTATGTAAAGACGAAATAATAGACGACCCAGGATGACCCAAACGTGCATGCCATAAGTAAGGAGCGATAGCCGCAAAAGTAGATGGCAAGGCTAGTCTCGAGAGACCGGATGTGGGTGTGATAGGGTAAAGATTTCCTCTACTATCACATCTCATGAGAGTAATCGCCGTCTTGAAATCCTTCACAGAAAATCCAAAAGGATCAAAATTAACAGAAACCCAATTATCAGTGGTGAATTTACGGACAAACATCAACTTTTTAATTAAGTTAGGGGCATGAATGACATTTTTCAAGACAAGAGGAGGGTGGGAAAGACAAAGTTTTATGACCATAACCACGAATTGGAATTTAATGTCCATTACCAACAAGTATGCCACGATTATTGCTCAAATTGGAATAAGACGAGAGAGTACCTTGGTCGGACGTCATGTGGGTAGTGGCTCCGGTGTCCATGTACCAATTCGGGTCCGAGGGATTTAATCCAAGCGTGTGCATCGCGGCTTCAATGTCGGTAGAGGGTGGGGCTCGCTGCATGGTGGGCTTGGTGGGGCCGAGGCCCAAGCACTCCATCTTGCTACCCTGACCCAAAAGTGCCTTTCGGGTGCCACTAGGGATGGCAACAGATCGGATTTGGACCGGATCCTACTAGATCCGATCTAGATCCATTTTTCATACCTGGATCCAGATCCATCGGGTCCATAAAAATCATATCCAAATTCAGATCCACCGGATCCACGGATCGGATCTGGATCCACATGTAAAAAAAATTCCTTGAATAATATTCCCACGTGTTGAAATTAAATCAAACATTCTAAAAAAATTTAGTTTGTGAAACCATTTGGTTCTTTTCATATAAGATTATACTTTCAAATTCCATGCTTGATAAATATAAAGACTTAGCAGAGGACTTCTTTTGTGTTATTTGGCCTTAACTTATCTATCTTCCCCTAGCTTAACAGATAGTGTAACAAATGTCAAGGTCCCTCTTAAAATCTCTAGCTTATGAATAGTTTGTTAAGATTTTATCCAGTTTTGTCTGTCTAGAAATTAAATCAAACATTCTGATAAAGTTCCCAGGAATTTCATGAAAATAGTACTAATAATAGTGTCTACTTATGCTATTTTCCAGATCAGTACAAATATGTTAACACTTGTTTAGATTTTCCTTTTTCCAAAACATGTTGGGTTTATTTATAGGTTGTTATGTATAAAGAAGCAAGACTCGAAATCTCTTTTCTACTTCTTCACAAACAAGTAGCTGATACTTATAAGACCAAGTTGTGATTGGCCGGAGTTGTTTTAACATAAGTTAGGCTCTCCAAAATCAGTGATCATATCTTATGTGTTTAACATAAGTTAGGCTCTCCAAATTCATTCTAGATTATGAATATATTTAATAAAAAATAGATTCACGGGTCGATCTGGACCGAATATGGATCTCAAATACAAGATCCAAATCCAGATATGATCCGTCAGAAATGGATCCGAGTCCGATCCGGATCCGTCGGGTCCAGATTTTAAAGATCCATATCCTATAAAATGGATCTGGATCTACCGGATCCGGACCGGGTCCATGATCCACTACCATCTCTAGGTGCCATAGTGGGCTGGAGTAACTGGGCCTGCTTGGCTGGTGAAACTGGGCCCAATTTAGGTGGGAAATGGACAACGGGAAATAGGGGCTATTGGGGCCAAGCCCACATGCCCAGTTCCACGGCCATGGGCCACAGGGCTGTGGCCAGTTGGCTTGCGACCCACTGCCCCGAGGCCTATTACCACCCCCGTTATTGCCACCTCGGTTTTCGCCCAGGTTTTTGCCATTATGTTTGCGATTCTGACATTTTTTTCGCCACCGTTGTTGCAGTTTTGGCTGGAATTATTGGAGACAGATGGAGAAAAATTGGACTCGGTTACCATGACAACGGACGGGGCCCCATTGGCCACTTTCTTAGCCAAGCTAGCTTCTTCGAGCGTGAGCATGGAACGTGCCTGATAAAATTGCGGAAGAGGACTGCTCTGACGGGGTAGCGTACCGACGCCACTCTAGGCCTCAGAAAGGTCCGCAACCATCTGAAGAACCAGACGATCGTTGTAACGGGCGCACCAATGTTGCGGAGTTGATCCGCCAATTCTTTCAACCTTTTGTAATATGCTGAAACGTTAGGGAAATCTTCCATATTGACGTGGGAGAATTCCTGCTCAAGGGTAACAACACGAGAATTTTGATTATCTTGGAATATATCACGCACTCTATTCCAAGCATCCATCGTAGCGTCTGGTTCGATAATCGTTTGCAAAAGGTTGGTAGAAATAGTGGAGTAAATCTACTGAAGGACGGTAGCATCAATGGTTGTCCATAACTTAAGATATCCTCGGGTTTGGGCACCTCCGTATCCGCAGGAGCCGCGGGGATAATGTGATGGAGGACTTGATGCGAGCGTGCGTGAACTTTGAACAGTTCGGCCCACGTCACGTATTGGACGTTTTCTATTTCAAGAATAATAAGGATGTGAATCTTGATGTTAGAAACAACAAGGGCAGGGTGAAACGTATTCTTAGCCATAATATCAATGAACAACGTGATGAAGGGATGTGAAAGAAAAATTGGAAAGAGAAAAGTCAATATTGGGCATGAAAATCGAGAAGAAGGGCTCGGAAACCGATGCTTATTGGACGGAAAAGTGGAGAGAAAATAAGACCTAGACTTCTGATACCATGGAAGAAATAATCCCTTGATTATTTTCATTTATGAAATAGTATATATACAAATTATAAATTTTCATAATAGGAAAAATCTATTCCTATTCTAATCCCAAAATCCTATTCTAGTTGTACAAGAATCGTATAACTATAGTAAGTGTACAAGACTAATTTAATACAATAAATATAATAATTATATTATATAAATTCTTGCCAAAACCGTGTTATACACGGGCTTGTATACCGTGTATACCACAGTTTACATACGAAAAGTTTTCTTGTGAAACCGTGATAAATATGGTATACAAACCCATGTATATCACGAGTATAGTTAACAAATAGAATGAAAGTGCACAGATAGTGAATTTGGGGAAGGTGGATGTACGACCAACATTATCTCTACATTTGATATCTTATAACATATAAAAGTTTATAAATTTAACAACTTTCGAGATACCTTTTAACATAAGTTGCAATTTTTTTGTCTGAAGTTAGTTAAAGTTCAAACATTTGACATCATTGAGTTTCTTCTCATGTTAAAATTCGGATTTGACAGGTAAATTACACGTGAAGATGTTAGCTCGAATACATCCGGACCTGAGATGGTGTCACCGATCATGGCACCCTTCCCGATGTATGTAAGACGGTGTTGTCTCAGTATGATTTACTAGCGACTCTGTTGCCATCAGATCAACCTTTAAACGTCATTCAATGAGATTTTACACTATTGAGTAGTCTCTTCTCCGTGTGCAATTGAAAAAATCTTAGCCTTGAATTCATAAATATACCTTCCAAAAAGAAGAAAATGGCTTATCTCTCATTCTCACTTGTAACCCTACACTATTGTTGAGCTCCTCACGAAATATCACAAGCTTCATGTCTAATTTCTAAGCCTGTCTCTTTACTTTTATGTCATTTACACTTGCGATTTAACCACAATAAAAGGGCCCTTTTATACAAATTTAATTATTATCCTAAAATCACATTTCTAGCGGTAAATAATTTTCCATCATGTTGAGACGAGTTGGATAAATTATATTTTTATTAGCTAATTCTGACAATCTAATCTCCAGACATCTCTAGAGCAAGGTTGGAGGTCTCCCCACCTGAAGAAGATATTCCTAAGTACAAGAAAGAGGTTTCTTTAAACAAAATCTGGGGATTAAATGCCAGTAATCTAAAATTAGGGAGCCAAAAGTAGCAACAATAACCAACCAATTTCTAGACAATTGTAGAGCAAGTAGAAGTTTTAATTAATAAGAGAAGATCCAACTCCTTTCTCCATGTCCCTCTAGAAGCTTCTCTTCTCCCCCTTGTCTCATACTATATATAATGACCAAATACCATCAACATTATCCAAAAAAATCAGTTCAATTCCCAAAATTATTATCTTAATCACAACAATTGAAGAGAAAAATGGATGTCAGGCTGATGGGATTAGAAAATCCACTCTTTCACACTCTCCACCACATGATGGACCTTGCAGCAGATGTAAGTACATTTATTCCATCAAAATGTGTTACTTTGAAAATTTTACGAATTGCATTTTAATTTTATTATTCATAGTTACTACTTTGGGTTTAATTTAGTAAAAGTACCTTAGTTAGAATTTAGAAATTTTATGATTCACACCTTTGGTGTTGCATTATTAGCGACGTCAGGAATACACATGATACCAAAATGCAATTACGGATTTGAACACTATTTTTGAACCACCTTTATTCCTACACCAAAAGCTTTCACTATATCAAAGGTATTCAATTACATATACATAAGTAGAAAAACATTGCTGTTTTTATTTGTGGAAGATAAATTTTACGATAAAGGATTTTTCTTTCGGTAATCGGTATTCTTTTTGGAGAGAGGTGAATTTAGAATTAAATTTTTTAACATTTTTAGTATTGAATTCATCATAATGTAAATATATATATACTTATAATTCGTGTCGAAAATAAATTATATATAGCCAAAAGGCTAACTAAACGCTATCTAACAAAGGCAATTTCATATTAACACTCAGGCTTAAAACGTATGGTCAATGATAGAATACTTACCACAGGTACTTCGCATCATTATATGCATTTAGTACTTCAGTATTCTTTTTTTAACATTTAATAAGTTGTGTTAGAATTTTTTTTTTTATGGCTCTCGAATCTTCAATATTCTTTTATTTATTATTTGTGTCTACTATTCAGGAGTCCGACAAGTTTAACAACGTTCCATCGAGGAACTACGTGTGTGACGCTAAGGTCATGGTCGCGACACCAGCGGACATTAAGGAGTACCAAAACTCGTACGTTTTTATAATAGACATGCCAGGTCTGAAGTCAAGCGACATCAAAGTTCAATTAGAGGACAATGTGCTAATTACTAATGGCGAGAGAAAAAGAGAAGAAGAAAATCAGAAGGGGGAAAATATGTTAGAATGGAAAGAAGAATTGGGAAATTTATGAGGAAATTTGTGTTGCCTGAAAATGTTAATACAAATGCAATTTCTGCTGTTTGTCTAGATGGGGTATTGACTGTGACTGTGGAGAAATTGCCTCCATCTGAACCTAAGAAGCCAAAAACAATTGAAGTTAAAATTGCTTGAAAAATATAAGATGGAAAATGGAAATTAATTAGTGAGTATTGTCCTTTTTGGGGGTTGATTTTATTGTTCTATGTTTAAGAATGGTGTAGTCATCTTTGACCTTTGCACTTTGAGAGGCAATAAGAAAATTATTAGATATATGGTTTGTATGAGATTTTAATTATTAGTCCTTTCGTTTGGCATCGTTCAATTAGACTTCATTTTTCAAGGCATGAAATTTAAATAAAATAAAAATTATGCAAGCATCTCTTTATAAAACTTATAAAAGAATATTATGGGAAAATTGAGTTTATTGTTCTTCCAGTTATTCAGAGATAACAATTAGCTATCGGTTTACTGAAAATTTTAAACATACAGTATTTTAGAAATGTGACGATATCTTGGGACATTTTAAAAAAAGAAATTGTGCCACATAACTGTGCTAGAGTATAAATTTTAGATTTTTCGCGAAAAATAGTACTAAAGGATATTAATTATATCAAATTATGATCTGATTTATCTAAATATATTTATCGATGACTTTGGGATGAAAGTGAAATATCATAATCATATAATTTGTAATATAAAATATAATATGATCTAAGTCTAATAAAGAATACAATCATAATTAGATGAATATATAGTCAATAATCTCTTAAGTTAAATTATGAAAACTTTATATACTTAAAATGAATATAGATTAACCTTTTCAGTCACATGCTCAATTTGTAAATTAGTTAGGTTATTATACTAGAAACTCTTGCTAAAAAGAAAAAAAGATTATGCTAGTAACTCTATCTGTTGTGTTAGTCAATCAATACTATATTTGGGCCTTTTGACAAACTTTTGCTCCAATCCATAGTCCAACAAAATGCCATTGGGCCCAAGAGAAGTGATAGCCTGTTACATGATCACTCCAAAACAACAGAGTGATGTCATCTCTTTTGGCCAACCAATCTAAAACTTCTCTATTATGTCATCTTTTGTTTTTTAATATTTGTAAACCCTATCTCAATTGTGAAAAGAAAGCTCGCCACGTAGACTAGCCCTCAATCTCATTATGTTATTTCTTTTACCATTGACGATGCAAATTAATCAAAGTAACATTTTTTTTTTTTTGTGATTTTTGTGTCTTATATTACCAAATACTAAATGTTTGGTTTGCAAACTAGTTATATATAGGTTATTGTGCAATAAGTGCTTAAAGATCGTTTGGTTTACGAATAGGAATTACTTACTTTTAAGTGTTTATGTTGTTAATTATACTTTATTTCACATTTTGTTTCAAAATAATATACATATTTCTGCTTAACTTATGCTCACTCTGGCTTATTTACTTTTTGTAATTTGTTCTGAAAAAAAAATGACATTATAATACAATAACATGAAATGTCCGAAACTCGCTCGGTTGAACTAATTTAAATTTGCATCATAGAAAATTCATTATAAAATATTAACAAGAATAAATTCTATTTTGAAAGTTAACTCAAAAGACATGGATGAATGTTCCAACTTTGCCTTTGGATGAAAGCATTTAATTGAAGGTATGAATAATGGACATAGGGTCAGGGTCACTTTTAATTTTGTGTTCACAAAAGAACAGGGAGTGTGGGGGGCATTGAATTGGAGAGTGAAAAGTGAAAGAAAAAACATATAATTTGTGGAGATGCTTTATGTGCTCTTTCAGATTTGACATCTGTCCTTTGTTTATTTCTTTTTTCCTATCTATTTAATTTTTATTTTTCCTGGATTGATGTTTTTCTTTAAATTCTTAATTTTTAGCCCCACTCAATTCACTTTGTTGAAATTCTTATTTTCACCCACTCAAAAATGATATCTCATGTTTAGAAATAAGTTTAAAATAGTTTTTAAAATATATTTTTGAGCAAATTTAATCTTTTAAAGTTATAACAAATAAGTGTTTTTTCCCTATCAAATATGTAACAAAAATTCAATATCTTAGATTATGGGAAATGTAGAGTAAAAGGATTTAACGGGAACTCACTTTTAGAGATACAAGATTTTCAGTTTTTGTTCTTTTTATTTATCTTTTGGAAGCGCTATTTTTCATACATCTTTTGTCTTAATTTATTTGATATAGTTTGACTAGGTATATAATTTATACTCACTCCGTCCCAATTTCATACTCCCTTTTGTAAAACATTTTATTAAGGGTAAATGGAAAAAAATTTAGTCAATTATTTCTAAATATAAAAATATATTATTTTTTAGGAACAAATTAAAAGTATAACACATAAATTGGGACAAAGGAAGTATCTAGAATATAGAATTTAATGAGACTTTTGGTTATTTTTTTTACATTCTCTTCAACTTAAAAAGACAAAGGTTGTTAAAGTATTTTGATAAAAAAAAAGTATTTTGATCAAATCAAAAGTGTTCAAAAACTTAAAAGTCCAAAATTATTTTAAGATTATATTTAAGGAATTATTTTAAAATCATAGTCCTTTCTCACTCCTGAGCTGAAGATAGACAATAATATAAAACAAAAATATAAAAAAATAAAGAAAAGTCTCTACATAGAACTTATATTATGTGAATCAGAAAGCAACCTGATTTGTTGTATTCTTGATTCTTTAATGCAGCTCTATTGTCTATCTAACCAAATATCAACAGTGAATAAGAAGACTACAAGTTCTTGAAATAACAGAATTAGGTAGTGCCTATTTCATCTCATACAGTATTTTTATTTGTTTGTTACATATTTGGGGTCATCATTATTTGAAATATAGAAGAGAAAAAGACTATATTTCAAAGTGGGGTTGAAATAAATTGCCTCAGATCCAGGGTACTGAAAATTTTATGTGATTTTTCAGTGATTTCATGTGATTCTTGAACTTTGGCTTTGCTTTCCACAGGTTAATTCACATGACCCTTTACTTGTTATCTCTCTTTCTTGTGTTTCAAGACTAAAGATTTATGTGCCTATCTGGGTTTTCAGTAATTGAGTGGATATAAGGATCTTTTCCTTTTGAGCCGAGGTCTATCGGAAACAACCTCACCCCACTTTGCGGGATTACACTAAGTATGTTGTTGTTGTTGTTGAGTGGATATAAGGATCTTTCATAACTATTGTTATGTTCTGACTATAGTTGCTGGTGGGTAGATAAGAAAGAGGCCAAAGAAGAAAAAAGTTGAGATTTTGGACTGAAAAAAGGGTTCTTGATGTTTCTTGTTTGCTAAATAGATCTGATTAGCAGTTTCAGTTAAGCATACTGATTAATGGGGCGTGGCGAAACGTAAAAAAGAACGCTTTTTTATACTAGTTGATTTCTCTTAGGCAATGGAAATGGTCTGTTGAAGCTCATGATAGGACTATTACTGATTATAAAGAGAGGTGATGAATTAGTTTAACAATGAAAGACATTGTAGTTTTAGAGGGGTTGGTGGTTAACTTGATGTTGTTTCGATGGAGGAGATGTATACGGTTTTAGTGCCATTTGTATTTGGTAGTTTGATCTGTGACAACCCAAGCATAGGAAGTAGTATGGATGTTACTAAGCTAAAGTCGATGGATGATACAACGCGCTTGTATGTTAATTCCACGACTAAAATGCTGGCGGAATCTGTTTGCGGTGCCAATGATGATTGTAGCTCTGCTGATTCAGAGAGCGATTTTAGTTTTACGGTATCATCGTCTGTGCTTGAAGAGAGCAAAAGTGAAGGGACTATGTCGCTTGATGATGATTCCTTCTCACTGGAGGGTGATCAGATTCTTGATAGTTCGTGTTCTTTGTCAGTGGTGAGCGATTGTAGTAGTTTATGTGCTGATGATTTTATAGGGTTTGAGATAGCGTCTGACGTAGAAGGACAGGATTTAGTGGATTCTCAGAAAAGCATTGGACATGTTGAGCTTATTGCGAAGACTGAGGTTTCGGTTGAGTCAGATGTTGAGGATACTTTGACTAGACCCGTGGCAGTTTCTGTCAGCCGCAGTGTTTTTGACGTAGACTATGTACCGCTATGGGGATATACGTCTTTATGTGGAAGGAGACCGGAAATGGAAGATGCATTCACAACTGTTCCTAGATTCTTGAAAATTCCTCTACAGATGCTAATTGGTGATCGTGTGTTTGATGGACTGTCTAGGCGTTTAAGTCATTTTACGACTCATTTCTTTGGAGTTTATGATGGCCATGGTGGTTCTCAGGTCTCTCTCTCTCTCTCTGACTTTGGTTCACACGACTCCTTGTTAACTACTACAGTACATATGAACAAAAAAAAAGGGGATCATTACATTTTTGGACTGCTCAAAAAAATAATAGCAAACAAATGTATAGGTTTTGTATATTAAGTACACATATACATATTGTATACATTTAATTTACATAATCAGTGTGTATGTGTTGTATATTTTGGCTAGCGCCCGTAATTAATTTCTTCCGAAGGGCCAAAAGTAGAAACATCCCAAAATTTTGATTTTTTTCTCTTTTCAGGTGGCAAATTACTGCCGAGACCGGATTCATGCTGTATTGGCTGAAGAGTTGGAAAATTTTAGGATGAATCTCAGCGACAAAAGTATTAGCTTAAGTTGCCAAGAGCACTGGAATAGAGCATTTACCAACTGTTTTCTTAAAGTTGATGCTGAGATTGGAGGGGGCGCTAGTCACGAGCCCGTCGCCCCAGAAACTGTGGGCTCCACAGCTGTTGTTGCCATTGTTTGTTCATCTCACATTATAGTGGCAAACTGTGGTGATTCAAGGGCTGTTTTGTGTCGTGGGAAGGAAGCCATGGCATTGTCAGTGGATCACAAAGTAAGAGAAACTTTGAACTAAATTTACTTGCATAGAAAATGATCCCTGTGTACTCATTTTCAGTTCTGTTCTCGTTGTTAGCCAAACCGAGAAGATGAATATGAAAGGATTGAAGCAGCTGGAGGAAAGGTGATACAGTGGAATGGCCATCGTGTTTTTGGGGTTCTTGCAATGTCTAGGTCTATCGGTATGTTTTCTCCTAACTAACCCGTTTTCTAGCATTCACAAGATACTTCTAATCACCAGTGGATTTTCCGTATTTTAACCATACTGAGCTGTTAAATTTAGTATTAAGTACTGATCTGTTAAGCTTTAAATCATTACCATTACTGATGCCTTTGTAGCGCTGCTTAATGCGCTTCCATCTATGGAATGAAAGATTTGTGCTTGTGACACTGAAAAGCTCTTTTCAAATAAATTCAAAGGCGAAATCAGAACTTTGAGTTTATGGGTTCTGAATTCTAATAAAGGAAGCTTGCTGGGTTCTGAATAAATTCTTTATACATGTTAAATGAATTATTTAACATAAATATAGCCTGTTTTCAATTGCATGTTGAGAGCATAACTTTAGATATTATAGCTAATAACCTAAATCCTTATCTCCTTCATTAGCTTCCTTTTATAGGCTTGGTCAGCAATTCCTTTGTAGTAGTAGAATGGTACATACATTTGCAGTTGTCCCGCATTGCTAAATGAGCAAAAGAAGACGACCCTTATACAGGATTTGGGATCGGATGATCACTGCTAGGCTTGATTGGACTATCACTGCTAGGCTTTTGGGCCATGTACCATAGGGCCGTAATATGGTATAATAATCTGTTCAATAAGGTTCAAGTCACAGTATGGTGTAAGTGTGTAACAATACTGTGTTATACGGGGCCTAGTATGCAATAACTAACTAATCTATGTGATAATGCCTGTTCAACGGTCAGTTTGGATCGGGTTTAGCATATTTCGGATTATAAATTCGGTTTTCGGATTTCGCAACATGTAATCCGATCCGAATACGTTCGGATTGGATCGGATTTTTTAAGTTCGGTTTCGGATAAATCGGTTTGGATAATCCGGATTTTCGGTTCGGCTTATAAGTTGAATTGCTTCTTCTTCTCCTTCTTACAAAATGAACAATCAAATAAAATATTTATAACAAATTGCCTTCATATATAGTTCCTCATTGCTATCACAATCATATAAATAAAGTACTCATACAAGCAATAAAATCATTGCCAAGGATGCATCATAAGCAATGCTAGTCTATGAATGAACAAGTCTAATTTAGTAAAATCATTGACAATGAAAACAAAAAGGAAATCTAAAAAATAGTCATCATTAAAATTAACAAATCCAAAGATATTGAACTTAGTAGTTTTTTTAATATAAGGGTTGATATGTAATGAGTAAAGTATATTTGATTTAAGTAATGCACTTATATATTAATGGATAGTGGGGTAGCCTAAACATAAGGTATAAGAAATTTGGGTTTCGAATATCCAAAAATCCGAAGTTTCAAATCTGAAATCCTATCCAAAATCCAAAAAATTTAAAAATTATATCTGAAACCCAATTCAGAATCCAAAAATTTCAAAATATAAGTCCAAAATGTTCGGATTTCGGGTTTATCCAAACTATGCACACCCCAGTGATATAAGACCCACTTTGTTGGAAATGGCAAAAGCATGCACCCTTAGGGGTTGTTTGGTTGGGAACAAGTTATCCCGGGATAACTTATTCCATGCTCCCACATGGATAAAAATGACACTACAATCTCGGGATAACTATTCCCAGGATTAGTTATACCGTGGTTTTATCCCAATCAAATATAGGATAAACTCATCTCAAATTTAATCCCGGGATTAAATATCCCTTATCCTCATACCAAACGAGCCCTTAGTGCTCTATGGATTTTAGTGCAACAGGGCAATGAAGTGATGGAGCCACCACTAAAGCATGTACGAGCTACCATGAGAGTATAGTCTGGTCAAAGAATCTTGACAAGCAGAGGCGGAGCAAGGAATTTATACAAGGGATTAAAGAAAATAAATACTGGATATCACACCTTGGGATTTGAACCAATGACCTAAAGTAGTTTTTCCTTTTATAACTGTAGTGCCCGAGCTAGTTTGTACGCACCTCAACTAGTTCCACGGGTTACCACCTACCTCCCACTAGCACAAGTATCGGATAACTCTATCCACCAAGGCTTGGACATCTGGGAACAAATCACCTAGTATTTTTTGTCTTTGCTGGATTTGAACTTGAGACCTCGTTGACCACTAGGCCATACCCTTGCCACTTCACTAGAATATTTCATTATATTAAGTGGATACAACCGTTTATATATAACCAAAAAAATTGTTTTTGCCCTATTTGCACAGTGTAATGTCTCAACAAAGGGGATCCCTTTTCCTTCACTTAGCTCTGCCCTTGTTGACACGGTATCAGGCCCTAAAGAGAAGGTTATTGTGACTCATTTATGGGTTGTCTGCTCAGGCTGTGACAAATTAGACAACTCTTCTATAGAAGTAGAACAATGGCTTGATGATGAGTGGCTACCCGTTTGGGCTGGGTAATATAGCCGGAGGCATGGTGTGACAATCTGTTCTATAGTGTTCGGCTTGTTAGTTTACAACTTAAGCTTTTGCGGCATCTGCTTCCATCACAAACTATTTTGCATTGTTTAAAGGATACTGTCATATATCATATAGGAGGGGGGGAGTATAACTATAATTTATGATGAGAAAAGCGTTCCGTCACTAGACATTTACTCTAATGGATTTTGTGTTTTGTTTTGTCTTGAAATATTTTGCATTCCCCTATGAAGCAGACTACAAATTTTGTTGCCTATCCACATAACCATGCTTCAGTTTTTTCTAGAAAATATAACCATGCTTCAGCTTTGTATCTGAAAAGATACAAGATTTGGTTATTGATCTTTGATTCTGCATTTTTGCAAAGGCAATGCTTACTGTCCCTTGTTTTATCTATGATATAAAAATCTTAACTTGCCTGACCATGGATAGTGGGGGCATCACAATTTGGGGTGAACAACATACTTGATCTTACAATGAGACCAGTCAAAAAGACATTCCTGGAGAAATAACATGTGACCATCGACTTACTACAAATTATATCCGCAGAACAAAAGAAAGGATGCAAGAGACTGCCTCTGTACTGTGGAGTTGGTTGTTAATTATGATGATTTTTACTTGTTCGTTTTATGGTTCTGAGAGGTTCCTTTGTGATTAGTAGGAATCCCACATTTTTCAGGTCCGTCATTCAGTAACTTGTAAACTAAGGGTGGTTTTGCTGCTAGGTATGTAAAAGTTAGGATGTTCTTTCGCATTCATCTTTTACGTAGAATTGTGGAATGAAAAACAACACTAGAGGTCCTAATTTTTGTTAGTAAATAGGTCTTTTATCTATTTCATTTAATCCGGTTATTGATTGCAGGAGATAAATACTTGAAGCCTTGGATAATTCCTGATCCAGAAGTAATGTTCATACCTCGAACCAAGGATGACGAATGCCTTATTCTCGCGAGTGACGGTTTATGGGATGTCATGACAAATGAAGAAGTTTGTGATATGGCTCGTAAACGTATGCTTATGTGGCATAAAAAGTATGGTTCAACGCTCCCCGATGGAACGGGGTAACGAAATTGATCCAGCAGCACAGGCAGCAGCAGAATGCTTGTCGAATCGAGCTCTTCAGAAGGGCAGCAAGGACAACATAACAGTGATTGTGGTGGACTTGAAAGCTCAAAGAAAGTTCAAAAGCAAAACTTTAACATAACAGGCCTCATAATCTACTGTTTCATTTATAGGTTTGTTGTATAAACTAAGTATGTGGCTCAAAATGTAATCAAGCCCTTACATTTTTTACCTGGGAATCTGCGATAATGGCTCTTATTGGAGTAGATTTCTGTATGTATTTTAGCATATGCTCCATTCTGTATGTAATTTTCTTCATTTAGCTATTTGAAATAGCAGCAACAATATTATAATCAAATTTGATGGTTATTATGCTTCAAGGGTCAAAATGGCCCCATGAGGTATTTTCAGTTTGACATTTTTAGATCCATAATAAGCAATTCAGTGTAGAGAGATCTCTTCTAAATTGTATTTTCTCCACCCTAATAATTGAATGTCCTGCACTTCATGTGTGTCATACTTTAAAGGGATAAGACATAAATATTCCCCTCAAATAGTCTGGAATTTTCAACTACCACGCCTAACCTTTGCGGAGAACTTATAAGTGTGTAGTTGAAATTTGGGGACAGGTTGAGAGGGTGTTTATGTGTTATCCTATATTTAAACATGCAAAAATTGCATCCAAGACTTTGGTCAATGATCAATGAAGAATGAGGACCTTGTGGAACTGTATGTGCACAAACTGGACGGACACCACCGTTATTAAAAGAACATGCAAAAAATGTTGGTAAAAAATAATCACTTTTTAAAGTTTTTTATCTGAACTATCGTCTGAGAGTTTCCTACTTAAACTATCACCAACTAGTTAGCAAAACACACATTAACTATCATTTGTTTACTTTTCTTACCTCAACTATCAGGTAAGAAAAGTGAATAAATGATAGTTGAAGTGTGTTTTGTTAATTAGTTGGTGATAGTTTAGGTAGGAAACTGTCTCACCTGATAGTACAGGTAGAAAATTCAAAAAAAGTGATACTTGAGATGTGTTTTTGACCCTCAAGTCTTTTTCTATTTTCATCTCCGCATTTCTTTTCTCATTTTAATCTAGAAACTGGAAAAGGGGAAATGGTATCATAAAGTTGGTCGAGAATCCAGGTTCAAATCTCGGCGGAGGCAAACATTGATGATTTCTTTTTATTTGTTTAAGTTTTGATGGACAAAGTCATCGGTGGAAGGTTGCAAATACTTGTAAAAATATTCGAGGGGCGGACAACATTATATATATAAAAAAAAAAGGAAGGGAAAAAGGACTTAAAAACAGCACCATAGCCCATAGGCCAAGTCAAACAGCCTAAAAAAAATTAATGGAGCAGAGATAAACTTGAGAAATTTTCCACCATCTTTTTGTGGAACACCAACAAGATTTTTTTTGTAAAACTAATGGCATTTGCATTTGCATGCACCAATTTTCCTTTTGTCAACGTGAAAGAACAAGAAAAAAAACTTAAGCCACCATTATGGTGGTTGAAAGTGGCAGAGTTGGTGGCAAATGACTAACTAGCTCTAGCTCTCTTTCTCTATTAATAATAAATGAATAGAAAATGGCTTCCTCAATTCTGGCAGATGATAGTAATAGCCACCCTATCGTTGTGGCCGTTGATAAAGATAAGAATAGTTCCTCTGCCGTGAAATGGGCTATTGATAATCTCCTTATAATGAGTAATCCAACTCTTGTTTTGGTACATGTTCGTGTCAAGAATTCACCAAATCGTAGGTACCTTCTCTCTTTCATCACATTTCTCGCTTTCCGTTTATTCCTATTTTTAATGGTTTGGCCTAGTAGTTAACAAAGTAGATTGAGAATCATGACGTCTTAGGTTCAAAATATGTTGTTAATTTCTACCCTATTTGTCAAGACAATTATTCGATACATGTGTTGGTGGGAGGTAACAAGTACTCTAATGAGTAATTCATCAATGCGAAAAGATCCATCGGATAGAATCATTCGATTATATTGACAATTTTCATTAGACCGTACATCTTTCTTGGTATATTCAAATAATAGATAGGAGCATAAACTGAAACATTCTGGAGCTACAAAGATAGTTATTAAATCTCTAGCACCGCATAAAAACATTCACCTCGGGAATTAATTGATGTGTGAACAAGCTAGTCTGAACACCAGGATAATCAAATAAAAGTCATTCATTTGATTATGTATTTGGGATCAATAATTTGGTTTGGGAAGAAATTTAAAATTCTATTCCCTATTAGAAAGAAGTCTTTGTAAGGGGAGCTTATTGCTTTTTATTGCACCTATAAATGATAGTTAAATGTGCTTTTGGTTTACCACCAAGGAATAGTAAAATCGATAGGATCCCTTCATCGATATCTGTGCCGACGTGAATTAGCAGGTATCGGAAAATTAGTCGAGTCCCGCGCAAGCTGGTTCAGATAACACGTTTATTAAAAGAAAAGATCATTCATTTGATAATGTAACTGAGATCAATAATTTGGTTTGGGAAGAAATTTAAAATTCTATTAGAAAAAAGTCTTTGTAAGGGGAACTAACCTCTTTTGATTGCACCTATGGATGTTAGGTAAAATGCTTTTGGCGTGGTAGAATGGATAGATCCACGCTTAAGCAAAGGTTTAGAGTTTGAGCCCTAGGATGGAGAAACTCATGTCTCCTGGTAGGGAGTGGGTTCCATTTAGTCAATCTAGTAGGCTTTGAATATTGGATGTTTAAACAAAATTAAGTGCTTTTGGTTTTGAAATCGCCATCTTTCTATATATGAAACAATTGAAATTGTTGGGTTGCTTATTGTCAATGCTACTTTGTAGCGGTTGGTGGGAATGAAGCTGTTTCAGATTTAAGTGGAGGATTAAATGATGAAGCTACTCAAAATGTCTTCACACCTTTCGGGGCTTATTCTGCACGCAAAAGGGTAAGTGAATTTATCTTATCATAGGGGTCGATTGACTAGAACAAACAAGAAAAGATAGGGAAAGTGGCATGTCTGAGAAAATCCATAATCAAGTTAGCACTCTCTTTTCCTTTCCAAGAATGGTTTAATCCTTTATTTTCCTTTGAATCGACCAAATCTGTTATATTTAACACCATACTTCTGTTAAAAAAATAATGATATGTTCTATATCTGAAAGCTCTTTAACTTTAATCTTCTCATTTTACCCTTTAATGACATGCTCAAATAAGGATACTTTTGATATGTTGTAACTTAGTATATATTTAGCTAATGTGGAAAGAGTCTTTATTTCTTTTTTACATTAGTAACATATGTTAAGAAGCTTAACCACCACTTTGTCCTCTGTATGGTCTTTATGATCACAAGAAACAGGTACTGTTTTCTGCCCCCCTCGAAAACCTCTTGTTCTTCTTACGTATTTTGCACCATTAAAGTAATTTATAAATTACCTAGAGTTGCATCATATAAGTTTAGATGAAACGCGCTTGTGGAACTTTAACTAAATCTTACTTTATTCCGAAATGGTTGTTGAGGTTATTGCAGATAGTAATGAAAGAGATTGTCCTTGAGAATACTGAAGTGTCGAAGGGACTTGTTGACTACATCAACAGTCACAGTGTTACCGACATTGTTCTTGGTGCATCATCTAGGAGTGCTCTTGGCAGGTTATTATCTCTCAATTTCTCTGTTGCTTATGCTTCATTATGGAGGAAAGAAGAGAAAATGACAAAAATGGTCTCTCATCTTTGGTAGTAGGTTTAAAATAGTTTATCACCTGAACAGTTTTGGTCCTTTAAATTTGCTAAAAGTGAGCACTTTTGGTTTCCGGCAGATATTTACCCCACTCTAATTGTTAAATTTAATCGGAACTCTGGAAAAATAATTTAACCAGAAACTCCAGAAATTTCCCTCAAATTCCAGAAACCGCAACATAAAAAACTATACAAGACACCAAAGATAGACCAAAGATAACAGAAATTGCACCTCAAAAAGTTTCACCAAACTCTTGATATAGACCAAAAATAACATAAACTACAAAAACTATACTTCCAAATGTGAGTTCCCGTTAGATATTCTCTACTTTCACCGTTCTGGTTAAATTTAACAATCTGAGAAGTGCTCACTTTTAACAAACTAAAAGGATCATAATTGCTCAAGTGATACTTAACGACTATTTTGAACCTAGTACCAAAGATAAGATACCATTTTTGTTATTTTCACGAGGAAAGAACTTGGCTTATAACCTTCTTTTGCAGGAAATATTGGACTCATGATGTGCCAACGATGATAAATAAGGCTGCACCAGAATTTTGTACTGTCTATGTAGTTTCAAAAGGCAAGCAACAATCTGTCCGACCAGCAGCAAAATCTCTTCCTTCTTCTGCACCAGCAAGGCAATCATCCTCATCATCATGGTGAGCGTCTTGGTTAAGTAACTCTGATTCAGAAGGTTCATTCAGGTATAAAATAAGCAAGTGATGATAATAAACTGATCAACCTTCTTTTCATTTTGTTTTCCTTATCTTTGAGGGTAACTTGATATTTCTGAATCGGACCCGAAGTATCAAAAGAAAACTCGTCTTTTATAACATGCATCATTTTGCAGAGGTCCGCTTTCGATTCAATAGTTTTCTTAACACCCGGAAAATTATATGCCTCTATAGTAGCCTGCAATGGAATGCAGCTATTTCTGACGGATAGCTATGTTAGCTAGGCTGCCTGCCTGATCATGCCTTCCCTCCGTTTCCGCAATAATATATAAAAAAAAAATCTCCTGAATATGAGCATGAACTACGACAAGGAAACTCTTTCGATTTTGAATTGTTGTGCAGTAGGTTAAAGATAACCCCTTTGAAGTACCGTGTGTTGATCCGGAGGCTGCTTCTGTGCTGGCTAACTTAGTTTAGTAATTTGGAATTTTTTGAAATTCAGTTTTCTATAATGGTAGACAAAAGATTAGTTATATAAGATTTTAAGAATCAATTTATGGGACATACTAGCATTAACTCAAAGATCATTTCGTTTATTTTTTACATATTACTACGTCTACTATTGTGACTTATATTACTTTTTAGGTAGTTCCAACATATGTAAATTTTATTCGAAAAATCTATGTTTGAATTCACACCGAAAAGTAGAAGTTTTGACCTTGTATTTCAAACCTCTCCACATTATGCTTGAATAATCTATTTATACCTATATATCTATTAAATAGTTAGTTATAATATATACATAAACTTCACTTATGTTGTGGAAAATAGTCGTCGGCATTCTATACGCGACTTGACCGAGTCTATGAAACTTTGCTATTCTTGTAGTCGGCCCCTAATGCCTCCCTTCATTTGATTGCCTCCTTTCAGCTCAAAACTTATTTCTTAATAAAAGGTAACACAAACTAATTCAAAGTGGCGAAATCAAAGTAAGAAGCAATGGTGGGGAACTTTAATAAGCCCACAGAAAAATGATATTTGTTACTTGTTCCTTCAATTTGTTGTATTAGACAATCTGAAGCTCTAAGAAAAAGTGTAAATTCTTTCTGTGCTAGCTAACTTTAATGAATCAATGGTACAAAATAGGTTCTCTTTTGCGAGGTCAGAGCAAAAGATTGTAGAATCTGAGAAGACAGGGCCTGAAAAAGGACCATCTAATGTAGCAATAGATAATCTTCATGCTCAAAAGCACACTTCTCAATCAGATGGCAGTGTTCGGTTCGCTCGTATTAGTCCTAGATCAGTTGATATGATGGCTGAAAATCTTGACTTCACACAAGTTGGAATCAAAGAAACTCCAATGAATGGAAGCTCCTCATATTCTGTAAGTGCGATATTTCTGGGAAGCCAAAAGTGCTTATGGTAGAAAGTTGAGGTGTTTGGCCAAACTTTTAGGAAAAAATAAGTATTTTTGAGTAGTAGCAAAAGCTATTTTCAGAAGCTAAAAAATAGTTTTTCCTCAGATACACTTTTAGAACATTAACCAAGCATAAAGTACTGCTCTAATATTGACAAAAGTGATTTTCAAATTGATTAGCCAAACACAAACTCCTATTCTCTAAAAGTACTTTTTCAAAAATCACTTCCAACAACAAAAAGCACTTTTCAAAATATGCAGATTTTAGAAGATTGGCCAAACATGCAATACATTGCAATGCAGATTTGTTGCTCAATAGACATTATGAGCATTTCCATTATATGAAAAGTATCAAAATTTGCTTAGTAATAACCTCTGTCTCATCATATGTGATAATGCAGTTGGACCATGAGATGGAAAGCCTAAAACTTGAGCTAAGGCAAACTTTGGATATGTACAATCAAGCTTGCAAAGAAGCTATCATGGCCAACCAAGCGGTAATATCCCATTTTTCTAACTTCCTAGAACCAAAAGATGAAGACCATCTAAAATAGCAAGAAAGAAGAAATTTATGGGCTCAACTATTTGCAAAAAGCATTAAACATAAAGCTTGCATTGTATCATGCAAATCATAATTTCAAGAAACCTAGTTTAATAGTTCGAAGGGGAGCCTTGGAGTAATTGGTAAAGTTGTTGCTATGTCACGGGTTCAAGCGGTAGAAACAACCTCTTGTAGAAATGCAGGGTAAGGTTGCGTACAATAGACTCTTGTGGTCCGGCCCTTTTCCGTACTCCACGTATAGCGGGAGCTTAGTGCATCGGCTGCCCTTTTTTAGTGCACCGAGCTTAGTGCGCCGGGCTACCTTTTTGTGTGAAGTTATTCTTACAAGGAAATATATAAGGTCTAAAATAATTGTTACTATAAGTTAGTACTATTTTTATCTATATATGAGTAAGAAATAGCATTGTATCACCACTGTGTACATTTCTGAACAAATTATTTGTATGTCATCTGATCCCATACAAGGCTCTTAGAAACACAAGTTACGAATTTATGAAATCAAACTTAAGGACCAAGGCTTTCTCCCTCTTCTTATCCCGGAGTAAGTTTTTCATGTGTCGTATGCCTACTAAGTTTCAGGCTGACGAGCTTAATAGATGGAAAATGGAAGAAGCTCACAAGGTCGAACAAGCCCGTCTTGCTGAAGAGGCGGCTCTCGCAATGGCTGAGACCGAAAAGGCTAAATGCAGAGCTGCTATTGAAGCTGCTAAGAAAGCACAAAAGATGGCTGAGATAGAAGCACAAAGAAGGAAGTATGCGGAGTTAAAAGTTAAGCGAGAGGAAGAAAAAAAGAAACGAGCAATGAATGTTCGATCTCAGAATGATCTACGTTATAGGAAGTATACAATAGAAGAGATTGAGGCAGCCACCAACAAATTCTCAACTTCACAAAAAATTGGAGAAGGTGGATATGGACCTGTTTTTAAGGGAAAACTAGATCACACACCTGTTGCCATTAAAGTTCTGAGTCCTGATGCTGCACAAGGGAAGAAACAGTTCCAACAAGAGGTACCTCTTTATATCTCTAATTCAATGATACCCTCTGCTTTTATAATACGTATTAAGCTATGAAGCATCGTGCATTATTTGGGCTGAGCAACTTCATTTTAAATAGAACCCTGTCCATTCATTGAGTCACTTCTAGAGTTAATTACAAGTGATGCATTCAATGGAATCATGATAAAAATTGTAGAAAGTAGACAAATGCATGTATACGATGCATTTTGGTGCATAAACTGATCGCTTTTGCTTAATATATAACAGGAATGTTTTTGACTTATGCATAACATGGTACTCCCTCCATCCCCCAAAAGAATGACACATTTCTATACAATGTAACTTTTAAATACTCATTTATCCCTTAATGAGATGATTTATAGTCACACAATTATCTCTAACTTATTATAGACCACAAATTTCAAAAGTCTGTTTAGATTTCTTAAACTTTATGCCCACTCAAACACCGTTACATGAATTGGGACGGAGAGTGAGTAGTTTTCCTTTCTATTTTAAGTACGTATGCTTCATCTAAAAGCTTCTCTATTATGCGCATAAGCCCGTTCTTCGAGATGTCCAATGAAACTTTTGTTTGAAAATATCATATGATGGTTTAAAAGATGTTGTATGTTGTACTGTCTCATCTATGCTAATATACATAGAAGCCCTCTTTTCTTGGTTAATTGTAGATTGATGTTGTATAGGGTATTTGACAATCCACCTGCTGATGCACATCAAAAATGTTTTTTATTTCATTTACAGGTTGAGGTCCTCAGTCTCATTAGGCATCCGAATCTGGTGCTACTATTAGGTGCATGTCCTGAGTATGGATGTTTAGTTTATGAGCTTATGAATAATGGCAGCTTGGAAGATCGTCTTTTTCGGAAAGGTAATACCCCTTCAATCCCATTGGAAATTCGCTTCAAAATCGCTGCTGAGATTGCAACCGGGCTTCTATTCCTTCACCAAGCAAAACCCGAACCTCTTGTTCACCGGGATCTAAAGCCCGGAAATATTCTGTTAGACAAAAATTATGTCTGCAAAATCAGTGATGTTGGTTTGGCAAGGTTAGTTCCATCATCTGTAGCCGATAGTGTGACACAATATCACATGACATCTGCTGCCGGGACTTTTTGTTATATAGATCCTGAATATCAACAAACAGGAAGGTTAGAGACTAAATCGGATATATATTCGCTTGGTGTGATGTTGCTCCAAATTATAACTGCAAGACCTCCAATGGGTTTAACTCATCATGTTGAGAGGGCTATCGAGAAAGGTAAATTTGCAGATTTATTAGATCCGACAGTGCCAAATTGGCCCGTGGAAGAGGCTCTTACGTTTGCAAAATTGTCACTCAAGTGTGCTGAGCTACGGAAGAAAGACAGACCAGATCTTGGTTCAGTAATAGTGCCTGAGCTTAATAAGCTTAAAGAACTCGGAATGAGCAGCATGCCAAGTATCGGTGGCTAAACTTTGCCTCTATGCATCTATAATACTAACAATTTGTTTGGATGGTCGTCACCCATGATTTCATAATGTACAGTATAGTATTATATAGTATCATATTGTATTGTACTATACTGTAAATACAGTGTTTGAATCAGCTGCTATGTTAATCTTACTGAAATTGAAGGGAAAATTAACCCCTTTGAGTATTCCATTGCTGAAACATTTAGACCAAAAGCAGTGAGTGATGATATGAATTTATCAACATTTTTACCTGTTTTTGTTCCAATCTTTTGAAATGCTGCCTTTGTGTTATCCTCTTTTTTGTACTTTTTTTCATAAGTCTTACTACTAGTTATGATCTCATTTGGATAACATGCAGAAAGGCTCTAGTATTCGATATTTTGATCTCCTGAAATGTATTGGCTGAAGACTGCGAAAGTTTTCCTATCAGCTTTTCACTATAGACGTAAATGAGACAAATTGCTTTCTTCGCGAGCACAAAATTTTTTTTTTTTTGTTTTTTTAGAAGGGGAGTCTTGTAGTAACTGATAAAATTGTTGTCATGTGACCCTAGGTCACGGGTTCAAGTCGTGAAAACAATCTCTTGCAAAAATGCAGGTTAAAGCTGCGTACAATACACCCTTGTGGTCCGGCCCTTCCCCTCTGCGACCGAACTGCTTTTTTTTTTTTTAATTATTTCAAAATATTTGTCTAGATTTTTAGAAGGCGAACGGATTGAGTCAAAAAAAAAATTGTGACTGATCCATAAGAAAGTTGCGGATGGGATAAAGACAGCAGATGAAGCTGAATTTCATGTCCACTAGTTGTTACCAAAAGTGAAAGAAGATGATGGGATGAGAACAAGCTTCATCTATTTGCAAATATATCATCTCCTCAATTCCCATGCCTTACGACACAAACAAATCCAAAATTTGAATTTTATGAATTTGATTTCAAAATTGAGAATTGGAAAATATGTTATCTGAAAGTTAATCTTTTTTATTATTCCACACATCCATGCGCCACCTATATTCATCTTTTTGCTACATCAACGTTCAGGGGTGAAAGATTGCAAATAATGCTCAAGGGAATAGTTAATAAGGACGATAATAGTTTAAATGTGCACTGAGTAGATGATGCATTAGAGAAGATTTTTAGGTATTTTGGCAGAGAAGAAAGTTATAATACAAGATGCATGCATAAAGGTACATGTCCAAAGGTCTATATATACTGTAGAATTATGAAATTCTCCTTAGAAATCTTTCTCATTAATACAAATATATATAGTGTGTATAATGTTGAATTCTAATGGAATAAGGATCCTATATTTACCATAATTATACACTACTATTAATTACAAAATATATGGTGAATATATGGTAATAATCACTAATACACCACCTCAGTCGGAGCGGGAGGAGGCCGGACGTTGAAACTGGATTTGAAGTCGATGAACAGCTACTGAGGAAGCCCCTTTGTGAAAATATCTACATATTGATACGAAGAAGACACATGTAACACCTTAACATGACCTATAGCAACCTTCTCACGAACAAAATGTATATTCATCTCAATGTGTTTGGTTCTCAGATACTGAACCGGTTATGAGATAAGTAGACCACATATATGTTATCATAGTAAACCATAAAAGCCTTACGTAAGGGACACTGAAGCACTAAGAGGATGGTTTCGAGCCAGCAGATCTCAGCTACAACTAGAGATGGCAGTGGATCTTCAAAATTTGGATCCGATGGATCCGGATCGGACCCAGATCCATTTCTGACGGATCATATATGGATCTAGATCTTGTATTTGAGATCCGTATCCGGTCCAGATCCGACCCGTTGATCCATTTTTTATTAAATATATTCATAACATAGAATGTAATTTTATAAGTATTTTTTAAAAAAATTTCATAATTTTTATATTTTTACATCATTTAACATATTTCTTGGTATAATTATTTCTAGATATGTCATTGATTATTACTTTAGAGAGTAAAAAAATTATTTGAAAAACATTGTCAAATGTCAAAATAATTAATGTGGAAAAACATATTACAAATTTTTGAAAATCCAGAGAAAATGTTAATTCAAGTGTGTCCTATTCAAATGTTGCGACGATACTATTTGCTAACCTTAACCGATTAAGATGTTGAGTGAAATTTACTCTTTTATTATTTACTGTAGTTATATCTACTTCAGTTTGAACTTTGAACAATCAACCTACCCCTACAAAAGATGCATTAAAAAGAAGGAAATTGTGTTTGAGTTGACAATTCTAAAGAGTTGAAAAATCCTCCTAAAATTAAGTTGACAAATCCTAATATCAATTTACAAATTGCAAGCATGTAAGGTGATTTTTCAACAAGCAACCTAATTTTGCTGCTACTGATTTGGACAATCTTATTCGTACAACGAAAACAATTAATCATTTGGAATTTGCTACTGCTTTTATATGTGGATCCAGAATCGATCCGTGGATTCGATGGATTCGAATTTGGATCTGATTTTTATGGACCCGATGGATCTAGATCGGATCTGGATCTAGGTATGAAAATAGATCTGGATCTAGTAGGATCCGATCCAGATCCGATCTGTTGCCATCCCTAGCTACAACATTTGCAACGCCTCTATACTCTACTTATGCACTCGATCGGGAGAGTGTGGTTTGCCTCTTGGCAGACCACGAGATAAGATTATCACCTAAGAACACACAGTAGCCGGACATGGAACGTCGCGTGCCTGAGCATCCTTCTCAATCGGGGTCCGTGTATGATATCAGTCTGGTCGGTGCAGAGCGGTAGAAATGTAATCCATAATCAAGAGTGTCCTTAACGTATCGAATGATACGTTTAAGAGCTATAAAGTGAGGCTCTCTGCGACATGCATGAATAAACAAACCTGCTGAACAACATATGTAATGTTTGACCTGGTGAATGTAAGATATTGAAGTGCACCTGCAAGACTCCTATAGAGAGTAGGATCGGACACCGGATCACCGTCAACAGCACTGAATTTCAATTTTGAGTCGATCGGAGTAGGCATAATTTTGCAATTCGCCATTTTAGCCTTGTACACAATTTCTTCCGCATACTTACGCTGACATAGGAACATGTTATCTGCAGATCTAGTCAGAGACATCCCCAAAAAGTAACTCAACTTCCCTAAGTTAGTCACAACGAATTCGAATTTAAGCAGCCGAATGATCTCATTTTTTAACATATCAAAAGAGGCAGTCAAAACAATATCATCCACATATAATAACAAGTATGCAATGTCACTACCTCAATGAAAAATGAATCATAAATGGTCACATTTGTTGCATACAAACCCAATTTGCATAATGTAAGTAGTGAAATGCTCATACCAAGCCCGAGGGCCTGTTTCAAACCATACAGGGACTTACAGAGACGACAGACATAATGAAGAGCCTCTGGATGTATAAAGCACTGGTGGTTGGTGCATGTAAATTATTCTTTCAAATCTCCATCTAAGAACGCATTTTTCACATCAAGCTAATGAATCGGTCAGTTCTTACCTATAGCTATGCCCAGAACAATGCGAATAGTAGCCGGTTTGACCACCGGACTGAAGGTCTCACCACAATCAATACCCTCATATTGTCTTGTGCTATTTGCCACAAGTCTGGCCTAGTGGCGTTCAAGATCACCACTATCTCTGAACTTATAATGAAAGAGCCATATACAATGAATCACCCCCCATCTAGCCTCGAAACAAGATTCCACGTGCGCTGAGTGGTAAGCACATCAAACTCCTCATTCATGGCCGCATTCCAATTTAGGTCGAGTTTGGCTAGTTTTGAGTTTTTAGGTATTGGTGATATTGATTGTGTGGATAAGTTAAAGTAGACTTTGGGTTTGAAAATCTTATGTTTAGCACCAGTTTCCATTTAGTGTGTGGGTACGGGGGCGGGGTAGTAGGTCTCGAGTCGTGGGGCAGTGGCAGTGGGTGGGGAAGTGTTTAGCGGGATTTGGCAGTATGGTGTGGGGCTGAGCAGTGGGTTACGGGATGATTCGAGGGTATGCGGGTCAGGGGGCGGGTGGTGGTATATTATGGGGTGGTTGGGTGTACCTGAGGGGCATACACTGGTGGGGGGAGGCATACGGTGGCGGAGGGAGGCATACGATAGTGGGTGGTGTGGTGTGGTAGTGGTGGTAGGCTGTGGCGGGATGCTTGTTCGGACGACCGAAGGTTGCTGATTTTGTAGTGCATTTTGGAGTAGATGGAAGGTGTCCGAGTCATCAAGGAAAGCATAATCAGTGACTCAAAATTTTTGGTTGTTGTCGAACGGGAAGACATACTCAACAAACGTGACATGGCGTGAGATTAAGATTTTGTCTATGGATATCTCATAGCACAAGTATCCCCTATGGTTTGACGGAAAATCGAGGAAGACGCACGGAGTAGAGCGAGGTGCTAATTTGTGAGGGACCGTGGAGGTCAGATTTGTGTAACAAATATAACCAAAAATTCAAAAGTGTTCATAGAAAGGAATCCGGGGGAAGAGAATTTCAGTGGGTGTCCGATTTTGAATCGTATGGGTAAGTAAGATGTTAAGAATGTGGTCTACCATTTTTAATGCATAAACCCAAAAGGTAGGGGGAGAGACGCATGAAAAAGAAGGGTACGAATCATATTGTTAATGGTGCGGAGAATTCTTTCGGCTTTACCAATTTGAGGGGAAGTATGGGGGCAGGAGAAATGGAAAATCATGCCATGAAGTATGAGGGCAGAGAAACGGAAAACCATGCCATTAGCCGCACAAAAATTATGAAAGTGGGAGTTATTGAACTCACGACCATTATCACATTGAAATGTTTTGATGTCTTTTTCAAATTACGTTTTAACTAATGTACGAAATTCAAGAATTTTGGAGTAGACTTGAGACTTAAGTTTAAGCGGATAGACCCAAAGGAAGTGAGAGAAGTCATCCAAAAATACCAAATAATATTTGTGACCTAGGTTGTTGGTTATATGAGATGTCCATAAATCCGCATAAATAATATCAAAAGGAGAGAAAGTAATACTCGAAGAAGACGTAAATGGAAGTCTAACATGTTTCCCTAGATGACAAGAGGAGCAACTATGGGCAAGGTTCCCTTTATTACATTGGATTAACTTGTGGTTTCTAAAAAAATAAAAAACATTGGCTCCGGGATGTCCAAGTCTACTATGCTATGTTGAGGAGGAGATGTCAGCTAGAGATGTGGGAGGATTGACACTGGCAGTGGACGTGAATAGGAAAGGATAGAGATCCCCCTCACTATTGCATCTTGTAAGAAGTTTCCCCGTACGTAGGTCCGTTATATAAAAATCAAATGAGTCAAAATTAATGGATACAAAATTATCAGTGGCAAATTTTCTAACATAGATTAGGTTCTTGATAATGTTAGGGGCATATAGGACGTTTTTAAGGGAGAAGTGGGGTTGCGGTGGTGGAGTTAGTGTGTGGTCAAATCTTTGAGTTGGAATGCGATGACCATTTCCGACCATAATAGATTTATGAGTATTTAAATTGCACATTTGAGAAAGATTATTAGAATTGTTGGTGAGGTGAGACGTGGCACCCGTATCCATATACTACACATCATCGGGCTCTTGAATTTTTAAAAAACCAAAAGCATGGCCCAAATCCGTTGGATTGAGGCTGGACGACTGCTGCTGGGCCGCTGTGTAGTGGGCCTGGTGCTGGTGGCCCGTGTACCATGGGCCTAGATATGCACCCAGAATGTTAGGCTGCAACTAGAGATGGCAATGGATCCTGGACCCGGTCCGGATCCGGTGTATCCAGATCCGTTTTATAGGATATGGATCTTCAAAATTTGGACCCGACGGATCTGGATCAGACCCGGATCCGGATCCGTTTCCGGCGGATCGGATCTGGATCTGGATCTTGTATTTGAGATCCGTATCCGGTCCAGATCCGACCCGTGGATCCATTTTTTATTAAATATATTCATAACCTAGAATGTAATTTTATAAGTATTTTCTTAAAATTGCTAAGCACATCCTTGCAAGTTTAATTCTCAAAACAAGTTTAATTTATCCCCGCGTTAACTCAAAAACAAAAAAATAAAGAGATAACTTTGATAATAAAATCAATATTATATAAGTGAATGACTAACATCTCCATAGACAAGTAGTTAAAATTATATTCACTTCATTTATGAAGATTCCAAGCACATGCAAGTTCTGCATTGTGGAAATACTAGTCGAAGCATTTTCCACAACTATTGTCATTGTCCAACATTTTTAATTAATAGCTCACAATCAAAATGAGACAACGAACAAAATATCTCATATGAACATTTCAAAATTGAAAAACAGTAAACTGTTAGCTAAGTAAAAATCGTTTGTCAGTTCAAAAAAAAATTCCTAGCAAGGTAAATTTTTTTACATGTGGATCCAAATCCGATCCGTGGACCCGGCGAATCCGATGGATCCGGATTTGAATATGATTTTTATGGACCAGCTGGATCTGGATCCGGATCTGGATTCAGGTATGAAAAGCGGATCTGGATCTTGATCTAGTAGGATCCGGTCCAAATCCGATTCGTTGCCATCCCTAGCTGCAACGAGGAATACTGTATCATGTTCGTGGATGATAGGTTAGATAGAAAGACGAGATTGTTGAAGAACCCTAAAAGTGATATTAAATGCGCTAATATATTGGTGGATGCTAACGGATCAGTCAAGTTAACGGTTCAAAAGAAGGTCTATGAATGCAAATAGATTAGTAGATGAGTTTGAAGAAGTAGTAGTTGATGATGGGGAGTATGTGCCTGCACATCCTAATGATTCTGTTACAAATGGGAATGATGATAATGATGAGGATTTTCGGGTGGAAAATGACTCACAATGGAAAAAGGTACAGAAAAAGTCCAAGAAAACGAGTTATGAAGCATAAAAAGACCGCTGAAGCTTCCGATCAGGCAACCAACAGGAAGTCTAAAAAGTTAGGGGATGGGTTTGGCTCTTGATATCATGTAGAATTATGAAATTCGTCTTTCTTATTAATATAAATATATATAGTGTGTACAACGTTGAATTCTAATGAAAGAAGGATCTTATATTTACCATAATTATACACTACTATTAATTACAAAATATATGATAAATATATGATAATATTCACTAATATATACAAATACTTTCCAATTATTTTGGTCGAGCGGCTAAATGGGTTAAAACCCCTATGTGCAACTTAAGAGCGTAACATAGAGTATTAATTGTTGAAAATTTACTAATGTGGAATTAAGTATATCCCATTATTTATGACTCAAACAATTAGGGCCCGTACGTCGGAAACGTTGTTTCCATACACGTGCACACGTAGTGCCAAGTATCGCAAATTTCATTAGTGAAAGAGATATTGGTACGTATATAATACGTTTGAGACATATAATGATGGACGGTTATTGGCCAAATGACAAAGTATTCCACGTTGGTAAACGAAGGAAGAAGTGTAAGATGAAACGATTCGGAAGTCGCCGCGAAGGGCCGCGGCGCAGCCCCGTCGGAGTTGCTTGATCTTCCTCCGGGAAATAAGCCATTGGGTTGTAAATGGATACTCAAATGGAAATATAAAACAGATGGGTCTATAGATAAGTACAAGGCCAGGTTGGTAGTCAAGGGCTATCGGCAAAAGGAAGGCCTTGACTATTTTGACACGTACTCCCCGATGTCTCGAATGACGTCCATACGGGTATTCATTGCGATCGTAGTGTTGTGTGACCTCGAGATACATCAAATGGATGTCAAGACAACATTCCTAAATGGTGATTAGGAAGAAGAAATCTATATGTAACAACCCGAGGGGTATGTGGTTCCAGGGCAAGAGAAGAAAGTATGTCGGCATGTCAAATCTATGTACGGGCTAAATACAAGCCACGAAGCAATAACATGAAAAATTTGATAGTACTCTACTATCGAAGGGTTTCGCCATTAATGAGTGTGACAAATATATCTACATGAAAGGTAACTCTGATTCGTTCGTCATGATATGCATGTATGTAGACGACATGTTGATCACATGGAGCAGTCCTAGCTTGATTCTAGAGATTAAAAACATGTTGAAACAATGCTTCGACATGAATGATATGGGTATCGCAGATGTCATCTTAGGGATAAAAATCTCTAAGACGTCTGACGGACTGGTCTTATCTCAGTCTCACTACATCGAGGATGTTTTGAGAAAGTTTGAGATGTTTGATAGTTCGCCTATGAAGTCACCAATGGATAGAAAACAAAAGTTTGATAAAAATCGTGGTGCACCCGTATACCAGGAGCGATATGCACAGGTGATTGGGAGTTTGATGTACATAACAAACTGCACCCTACCTGATATTGCTTATGTAGTCAACAAGTTGGCTAGATTTAGCCGTAATCCGAGTAATGATCATTGGAAGGCGTTGAATCGGGTACTACGATACCTGAAATACACGTTAACTTACGGGTTGCATTATTCAAGATATCCAGTTGTACTAGAGGGGTACAATGATGCAAACTGGATATCTGATATAGAGAACACCAAGTCCACCAATGGGTATGTATTTACAATTGGTGGTGGGGTTGTGTCTTGGAAATCCTCTAAGCAAACTTGCATCTCCTGATCCACGATGGAATTGGGGTTTATCGCTTTAGACAAAGCAGGAGAAGAAGCTGAGTGGCTTCACGACTTCTTAGAGGATGTTCCTTGTTGGGACAAACCGTACCTTATGTAATGATCCACTGCGACAATCAGTCGGCTCTAGGAAGGTCACGGAGTTCTATGTACAACGGCAAGTCTCGTCATATTCGACGGAGACATAAGACCGTTAGGCAGCTGATCACCACGGATATAATATCTATTGATTACATAAAATCAAAGGATAATATAGCAAACCCACTGACAAAGGGCTTACCCAAATATCATATGTTCTGCCTGTCTATGGGAATGGGATCCCAAAAATTAGGTTCAACGGGAAAACTTAAGTTGTAAAGGTTCAATTGAGCGCTTCGGTGGAAGCATGAGCACTTTGGATAGTGATTTCTGTAAAGAAACACCAAATCCAAAGTCGTTCCCACGATAGACTATAAGTGTTATCTGCAATGTGGGTAAAGTTAAGTTTCCAAAACCTTTAAATGATTCTCACCGGTTGAGGTTAGGTTTTTTGGAAACTTTTAATGGTTCCTAACACTTGTAAAGTGGGGTATAGCAGGATACCTTGTAGGAGACCACCTATTTAAGTGCGAGGACATGCCGCCTCAAATTAACGCACTTAAGAATCCAAGAAGTATCCACGCCACAACAGACAAAACATTACAAAGAATAGAGTAAGGGAAGTTGTTGTGTTTGTACCGTTGACTTGGATTACACTAAACACTGACGGTTCAAGACATCACGTTCACCGTGCAGTAAGTAAGTCCGATGGTATTCAACTATGGAATATTCAAAGCGGAAGCTACCTATCCAGATGCAACATCGGTCCGCTGAAAGATTGCTGGAAAGGCACTATGCGTGTGCGCCAAAATCTCTTTCAATAGGGGATAGTTGAAAATTTACTAATGTGGAATTAAGTATATCCCATTATTTATGACTCAAACAATTGGGGCCCCGTACGTCAGAAATATTGTTTCCATACACGTGCACACGTAGTGCCAAGTATCGCAAATTTCATTAGTGAAAGAGATATTGGTACGTATGTAATACGTTTGAGACATAGAATGATGGACGGTTATTGACCAAATAACAAAGTATTCCACGTTGGTAAACGAAGGAATAAGTTTACGAAGTGTAAGATGAAACGGTCGAAGTCGTCGCGGATCCGCGAAGGGCCGCGACGCAGCCCCGTCGGAGCCGAGGCGCCGGAGCACCGCGATGCTAATTGGGTCTTCGTTACTGGAGCCGCGGCGCTTCGGAGGCAGAATGCTGCGACGGGAAGTTGGAAAGTTCTGACATTTGGGCTGGTTTTGGAGCATTGAATCTCCATTACTTGGCACATGAATTCAGCCATTATTTGGCTGAATGTAACCCCTCAATTAAGTGTTATTACATGGCTATTGAAGACCATTAGTTGGCTAGTTGAGGGGTCTTCTCCTTACACTATAAATTGAGGCCTTTGGCTCAATTGTTGAACACTACTCAACACTTAGAAATATTTACAGAATTTCTAATTTCATCTTCTTCCTCTCTAGCAAGTCTACTACACTCAAAGTTCTTCAAGAGTAACACTTGAGTTTTCTTTGCTCAATTGTTAAGTTATTGTTGTATCTCGGGAGACTATTGCCCGAAAACGTAAAAGGAGATATACAGGACAATCTTGTCTTAAAGACAGAGTGTCATCACTCGACTCAACAAATCACACAAGAAGTTTATTTTATTCTTGATTTCCAGCTTCGTTGTAATCTTTAGTTTATTCTTTCTAGCAATTGTAATATTTATTTACTTTCCATTCCCCGCAATTATTGTATCCCACAATTTTAACATTAATTAATGGTCAAATCCAATTTATTTTCCACTCTCAATTCTTAACATCCCAATTTCAAATGCAAAGAGGATATGTTCTAAGAAAACAAAGATTCAATAGTGTCATATACCTGACATATCATTCGTCATTGACAGATTAACAGTTGCCTCAAGATGCTTATCATGATTGGTGAATGATGACCCAAGTTAAGACCGTTCTTTTATTTTATTTCTTAAAAAATTTACTATCTTTAGAAAATGACAATTGGATATTGGAAGTTGCAAAACTAATAATTAATTTGAACAAAGATGGACCCAAGTACCCAACCAGTGGCCGAGCAACATACATGTACTGAATTAAAGATGATTTAATCGAATTTTTATTCATTAAAAAACTATATTGTACAAATTAATATAGAAATATTTTTCCTAAAAAAATTCTTATTAATTTTTTTGACTCCACTACTAAAACCAACATAAGCATAAGAACCTTTATCGTAATATATGAATTCAAGTGAACTTGATAATTTAAATTCAGAGTCCACCTGATCTGCATAAGAATGTTATCATCATCTACTTTTGGAAAGTTGGAAGAGTCTGAATCTTATGTTGAACAAATTCCTACTACCCTAACTAGGGTTTCAATAATAGCTACCCCTTGTCATTAGTGGAGTAAGAAGCATCTACCTTAGTGCAATCATAAATGCATGGATTAAGCTTGAAGGGCAAATAACTTTTAAGATATACTCTCTCCGTCTATTTTTATTTATCACATTTTGATTTGACACACTTATTAAGGAGTAAAAAATAGAATTATAATTTTACTATATCATCATAATTATTGCTAAGTAACCTAATGATTGAAATAAATAAAACATACTTTAAAAATTATGCAACCACTAAAATTTCCTTGAACTTGTCAACCCAATAATAAATTGAACAACTATTTTTAATATAGTGGACAAGTAAAATTGACGGAGAAATAGTATTGTAGCTTAATCTTGTTGTCATAATTAGGCCTTCATTCCTCCTAACAATAACATGCTTCCTTTTCATCACTCAATTACATAATCAACCTATCCTTTATGATGTATCCTACAACCAGAACATAGTGATTTCATCATGATCGAAAGCAGGATTTTCACGTAGAGGTTAAGAGATAAAGAAGTATATATATACCGTGTCAAAGGAATTCAATATATATTTATATAAAGACTTTTTCAACTTATCTATACAATATTATAATTTTTATGTGAAAGAGTGTCAATTGGCTCCTCCGGGACAAAAAGATGAGAGAATTTATGTGAGAATTATCCAAATATAAAAAGTAGTAGAGTAACTTACAATTAGTTCATAATGTTGATGGAATCCTCAATTGATGTGGATGACTTATTCTTCAATATTCAACTAAATTGGATTAATTAACATGATGAAGTGTATTATATGACGTGATATGGGATAAATGCAATCAGGGGCGTCTTTGGGCCCGTGAGAGCTGTGCTACCGCACAGACCTCAAAATGTTTGAGACGGCTTTGAATGCAACACAAATGATTCATCAAGACAATCACGAAGGATAATTACCATTTGATTATTAGTATTAGTTTACACTAATTAAGCATCAAATCTAAGCCCCACAAAATGGAATTTATTTTTATTTATATTAAAAAAGAAATGCCAGGGAATACGTTAATTAAATTCTCGCAGACTGCGCATTAATTTGACACATCGTTTTTTCAGATTTGTCAAAGGTTCCTTTTTTCCCTGCATTATTGTGGTTATATTATTAATCAATATAAAGCATATATACTTTATGCTGCTTTAGCGCGGTGGAAATTTTTCTCGTGGCTTCACGTATATGAACGATGTGCTCGTCTTTTATTGGTTATTAAAAATATAATAAACTAATTCTAACTTGACGTTTAGCCTTTGTCTCTTGACTTTAGTTTTTGTAAGCGTGCCATCTTTTTACTCCCACCATCCCATATTATTTTGTCATTTTCCCTTTTACACGTTCTTTAAAAAATTATAAATAATAAAAGTACTTTTATTATATTATCTTTATATCTCTTCAATTAATTGCACTCTAATCAATATTGATTACTTTAAAAAATAATTAATGTTAAGAACAAAGTAGGAACAACTTAATTAATTATATCTTATTTTTAGAAAGTGACCAAGTAATTTGAGAAGAATATTTTTAGTAATATGGCCAAGTAATATAGGATGAAGGGAGTACAATTTAAAATAATCTACAATAACAACAACAACTAACCATTAAATGCCAAGAGCAATTTGAATTTATGGAGATCTCTTGAAAGTCAGCCAAAGGGTTTTTGTTTCTAAGAAGAGATTATCAAGAAATATAAATGTCATGTCATATAATTAGTTGAATGTGCTATCTCACTTAATAAGTTAGTCTTTTGAGGTTGATTTTTCTTGTTCAGTTTATATAAGTTGATATCAGAATAAGTCGATCAACGATTTGAAATAGTGGCCTCTGTCCATGAGGTCAGGTACGAGCTATATCAACTAGGGTTAAAAAAAAAGATTTCATCTTAACTAACTAGACCAGAATAGTAACTCGGATCGAAAAAGTGGTGTCAATCATAACCCAATGAGGTTATTGGTCCTCATCAAGTGAGGCCAATCATTGTGCATGTGCACCAATTGATCGAGTCCCTTATTCATCGCGAGAAGTATTCAATAATGAAATTATTGATTGAATATGCTCTTGCATTTATAAAATTAGTCTTAGTTGTACTCTTTGAATTAGTGCGAACATAACATAAATCCCTATCTATTTGTATATGTTTGTGATGTTCCCATTCCTCAACTTTCTGGTTATTCTCATCAGCTATATAAAGTCCATAAGACTACACACTATTTCCTCTCACAAATCAAATCATATATGTAAATCAATCTTTGTTCCTTTCTCATTGAACCGTAGATAGCAAACCCTTTAAAGTCTAGGGTTCTTATTTTCCTAAATATGTCTTCATTCTTGCAAATTTGAAGATTCAAATAAAAGGGGTATTTAAGTGAGGTGACAGAAGAGAGTGAGCACACATGGTGTTTAATTTCTTACATGATATGTGTATAGTAATTTCTTGCTATGTGTGTTCACCCTCTCTGTCACCTACTTCTCTCTCCTCTCTAGAACTTAGGTGTTACAAAGTTCTTTTCTTTTTGTCTTTTATGCATGTATATTTGTCTGAAGGGATTCATAGCCACGATTGTTGCTCCGCCCCTACCTATAAGTCTAAGTTCGAGTTGTGGAATCAATGATTGATATTGCTTTAGGGTAGGCTTTCTCAGACCATTCATAAATGCAGACTATTTGTGTATCGAATTGCTCTTTTATATACATATTTGTCTGCTCATGGATTTTCCTATATGCTCTAATAGCAATTATCAGTTCTCTAAATATTCTGCATATATTCATGTCAATTACTTTCCTCTCACCCTTTTAGGGCTTGGGGGTTTTGGGAGGGGAGGGGAGGGGGTTGTCTTATTCCATTTTTCTGTTCTTGCTTTGAATGGTGCAGTGTCCATGTTTAGAGGGGTGATTCCCAGCAATTCAACAAGAAAACCACAACAATAGTAGAGTTTCCTCAGCCCTTGACCCCGAGGTCTTCAGAGGCGGATCCAAGAAAGGCATTTGCCAACAACATTTTTTGTTGTCATATGTTGGATGTTGTTGTCAAAAGTATTTTTCGCAACAACAACAAATTAATTTGTTGTTATTTACGTTTTTTAGCAACAATAAATATATTGTTGCTAAAGTTTTGTTGTCAATTCTATATTTTATTGTAGTGCTTCGACCTCAACTATTAGTAATTGGGTTATGAATTTAACTTTATAGATATTTAGTGAATATGTTTTAATATACATACAAGATAAGGGTCAAAGCTATTGACTTTTGCCGAATCCATATTCGATAGCGCCTTATTCTGAAGGTCTCAAGTTTGAGACGTGAGAATGAAATCTCATTTGATACAGAATGCTAAAAATTCTCACGGTAGGGTTTTTATATACGACGCAAATCGAAATTAGTCGGGGCCATATTTTGGAACCAAATAATTAAAAAACATATGAAAATCCCAAAAAAATTGCGCCTGGCCTTGTCCGAATTGCAGTCAGATATCTTGTGATGTCTATTCTTAGGGCTTCTTCAAAAACCTAGCAATTACGGATTCATTAATGTTGTTACCTCTTTTACAGTATTTATTTATGCCCACAACTATTTTTAGCATGGAAAATTTTACGACCACCTATAAATAACATTGTCAGTTTTTCTATTTTTTGGTTTGACTTTGGGAATGATCTGCTATTTTTAACACTTCAGTTTCTGTACTTGTAATTGTGCTTAGATTTTTTACTTCATCCGGTAAAATTGATTTATAATACTAGAAACTTTTTTTATCTCAAGGTTGATATGGTTATTTTAATATAGAATAATAATCTGCTATAGCGGATTAAATTAAACTAATGATATAAAAAACTTTATGTAATCAAAATATATAACTTAAATTCTTATAATATAGGCTTTCATAATGCTATTCAATTGCAAGGCACATTGAATCACACGGGAAGAAGGAAAAAAAACATTTTCTAAGATCTTTGATGAGATTGTGGAAGTTTAGGGTATCATGTATGTATGTGTACTTTACTAATCGTGATTAATGACATTAGTATTTCTCTTTCTCATTTGTTCTTGATTAAAGTTGCTTTTATTACTATCTTGGAAAATTATCATTTGTTCTAAAGTCTACTACTACTGTCTGCACTGTTGCTTTTCCGGCGCATTATTCAACTCAAAATTAATTAAACAGATAAAGTCTCGTGATTAATTGGAACCATCAAGATTCTAAAGTTCATTAATTTCGGTTGGTTGAAGTGTGAAGATAATTATGAATCCAATCCATAATTATCTCAATAATATCAAATCACCAATGTAATTGTATTTATTATCATATAATTAGGATGATTAGGATATGATTTATTATCATATAATTAGGATATGATTAGATAAGTCTCCCTTAATATTAGCCATAGAATGATCTTATACACTTGTATATAAATTGTAATCTTGGGAATGAAATAAATTATGGGATTAATTTCCTTCATGGTATCAAGAGCCACAAAATAACTCTCAAGTTTTGCCCTACCCTATTTCAGCCTCCTCCCCTCTCTAAAACCAAATAAAGTTTTTTTTAAAAAAAAAAAAACCTAAACCTAACTGACGCCCCTCCCTCTTTCTAAAACCTAATTAGGGTTTCTTAAACCCTAACCCTAGTTGCCCCTCTTTTCTCCTACTCTCCTTCTCGATTTTCCCTTCAAACCGAAACCCTAATTAGGGTTCTACCATTCTGACACCATCTAGACGAAACCCTAGGGGTGTTCATCTTCCAAAATCCTACTTTTCTTACTTTCTTTCTATTTTCTTGGGCAATAATGACCGACAAACGAATATTCCATTATGCTCTTGCCTTAAACAACGTCAAGAACTTTATTCCTATTACACTTGAGATGGAAAAAGGACAATACTCTTCTTGGGCGGAGTTGTTTAAATCCATTGCCGAGCATACGAGGTCATAGATCATATTATTCCTCCTAAGTCTTCGTCGGAGACCACAGTTGTTGACTCGAATTTATGGTCTCGTTTAGATGCTATAGTCATTCAATGGATTTACGACACAATCTCCAATGACCTTTTGCACACCATTTTAAAACCGGACTCTACGGCTCAACAAGCTTGGGAACGTCTACAAAATATTTTTCAAGATAATAAAATTTATCGGGCAGTATATCTTGAAAACCAATTTACCAATATAAAATTGGATGATTTTCAAATTTTTCCGCATATTGCCAAGAATTGAAAATGCTTGCCGATCAACTTTCAAATGTTGGTGCGCCGGTCACAAATCAAATGTTGGTTCTCCAATTGATTGCGGGATTGAATGACCAATTTGATGGTGTTCCTACGTTCATTCAACAAAGCAATCTCTTACCACCATTTTATGAGGCTCGATCGAGATTGACTTTGGAAGAAACTCGAAAGCAAAAACAGGTGACGGGGGCGACAACGACTGCCGGCACCACTCTTATTTCTTCCAACCCGTATAATGATGATTTTGGCACTCAAAATTCTGGTTCCGGTAATGGATCAAACCAACTAAATAATGGGTCAAAATCGTAACAATAACAAAGGGAAAAATAATTGTGGAAAGGGGCAGGGTCGGGGAGGAGGGCAGGCCGGCGGCGGCGGCAACAACCGTGACCAGCAGGGTCAAAACAAATCCCACTGGCAACTGTCGCACCCGTTTTTAACCCCCCCCCCCCCCCGCGCCGCAGAGAAGAAGGATCTAACATGGTTGTGACGTATAGGTGATTCCTAAATTAATCAAAGCTTAAGGAGTCGCCACCTAATTATTCTACGGTGAATTAGAGCACCTAAATGTTAACATAAATGCTTCAAAATGAACTCCGGTTAATGGTCTGCTAATCTATGAGATTCTGGGTAAGGGTTATTTATTATCCTAAAGGAAAGGGGTTAGACATCCTTTAAGATCTGCTAACTACGGTTATCCGGTCAAACTTAGGTTATTATTATGCTAAGGAAAATGCATGTTTAAAAGTATAAGGTTAATTAAAAGGATGCATTTTGACAACGTAAAGATTTTTACCACTTATATTCTTTTGAGGAGTCTGGCAAAGATGATTGCGGTTCGAAGACATAAATTTCCGGCATAAAATCCAAAAAAAAATATGCATGGCATTATTTATAAAATATATGTAAAGTTGATTTTTTTTGGATAAAAGCATGCATTTGTATGGCATTGTCCATAAAATACCTATTCTTGATAATTGATAGTAAGGAGAAAAGCATATTGTTTATAATGCAAAGAAATGATTTATATGGAAGTCATTTTAAATCGCAAATCAGATGAAAAAACAAAACCTTATTTGTATGACTAATAATGCGAATAAAGGATGGCCAATTGTTTTGAAAGTTTTAAACATGCATGACGAGCCTAAAATAAATGAACTAGCGGTTGATTTCCAATTTTAAACTACCCTATTAATTTATCCATTCAAGGCCTAATTATTCTAAGTATCCCCATGATCGCACGAAGTTGAGTAATTAAATTACAACAACAAAAAATAAAAAGGACGGGAATAAGGAATTAAAAGCAGCAACTAGGGCAGATGACGATGTCATCCCGCCCTATTTGTTTGGAAATCCCGAGGCAGGAGTGCAATGAATGTGGATGCGTGTCTTCGTTTGACAATAGTCATGATGAGTCTCATAACGAGACTCTTCGTTGCTCCGGTACATTTCATGTAAACGAAAGAAAAGAAAAGGATTAGTAGACAAAATATGAAAATATATACATAAAAATGTAAATAAATAATTCATGAAAGATAATATATTATTGGGCCTCAGGTTTGATACACGACATAGATAATAAGAAAGCGAAAGAGAACAAGGAAAAGGAAAGACTTGCATATTTGGGTCTAGATGGCACAAAATACACACAGAATACAATTCATACTATCTACTGGACATAGTAATATCCCAAGAGTTATGGTATAACATGATCACATGGCTTACACAACACAACACAACACAAGTCAAGCAACATACATAAAAGATAGTGACAACTGTAGCTTTGAACCAAATAAAAATGCTCAATTTAGATGGGCAGATCTCACGTTTTTTGCATGTAACCAAACAAACAATGAATAAAAACTCCTAGACTTACACAAAACTTTCCTATTGACTAACCTAAACTCAAGAGAAGCAGGTTTCATATGTATATCAGCAAAGATTCAGAGCTAAACATTCCCCATGCTACTTGTTAATCATCTAGACGTACAACTAGGTTAACCAGCATGTATTTAGTTCATAAAGAAGCTAAAGATGTGTTATCCCTCAAATAAACTCAAAACATGTTAAAGACCAAACCATAGACAACATACTCATATACAAATGACCAAAGTAATAAACACAAGCACACAATACATCATTTATTTACCTAAAACATGTTGCATATTGACTTGATAGGCTCAACAACAATAATGAATGCTAACAATGTCTTGATTATTCAATCTTACTAATATATGGTATAAATAAACACAGGAAACACATATCTTTTTCAACATATGATAAATATTGGTCTAACAGGATCAAACCAACATTGACCTAACCAATACATACTTGATATCTAACTACACAAATTCACACAGTCATAATCTAATAACATTGTTAATGACTACTCTGAAATAGGTTCAAACAACAAACTAACACATGCTCAATAGATAACAAAATAGAACCAGCAGTCCCTTAATCAAATTTGATAGCTAATTAAATGCTCTAAAGTAGTCATTAATACATACTAAACATGTTTACCTTTTGAGAAATGAATCAACAACAAACATACTATAATAAGCTATAACTAACATGCTTTAATCTAAACTAACAGACTTAAACAACTAAATTAGACTAAATATATTTAACAAAACACATAATCAACATACATAACACATAATATGAATGAAATAGCAAAATATTAGAAAGAAAGTGAGTTTATTGACCTTCTCCGGGCAGCGAACCGATGTGTCGTTTTGAATCGTCGAATCCGCTCGGAGAAGTTATTTTGGAATTTTGATTTTTGCGATTTTGGAATTCGATTTTTTCTGATTTTGGAATTCTGATTTTATGATTTGGACCCGGATTCTGGCCCGACCCGGAAACGTGAAGAACAAAAAGGGAATTTTTTTTTTAGGATTGAAACTAGTATTCAAAGGAGATTTTCGAATTAAAAATTATGAAACAAAGAGAAGTATTTTCTAAGCAAAAATTAGGAGCAATCAAACCATTTTCTTTTTTGATTTTCGACATATTTCTTTTCTTGGACTTGGACCCCTTTTTCGGACCTCAGACCCGGCTCGAACTCCTTTTTCGGACCTCCGACCAGACCCCCAACCTCGGACCTCTTTGAAATGAAGAACAAATAAGTATTTATAGATGGGTTTCCTCCAAAAATCGTTCATCCCCTACCCCCCCCCCCCCTTTCAATTCGAGTTTGAATTTCAAATTAAAGGGGCAAAGTGACGATTTTAGAAGCGGATTTTAGGGGTGCAAGTCGCGAGATTTGGAGGATAGGGTATGGGTGAAGTGACTGGGAGAGGTGTGGTGGTGTCAGGCGAAAGGTGTGGTGATGTCAGTGGATTTTTTGGATTAGGTTTAGGGTAAAAGAAAAGTGTTTAGGGTTTGCTTGGTTTTATGGGGATAAATGAGTGTTGGGCGAAAATGGGGTTTGGGCCGAGTTTTCAGACGATTTGGGCTGCCTTTTGTGGGGTGGTTGGGCTAGTTTTTGGGTTGGTAGAATATTTTGGGTGAGGAAAAAAAATGGGTTGTGGGTTAAAATATAAAAGGGGTTTATTATTTAAAAAAATGCTTTGAAGAAATGTAAATTATTTAAACAAAATAACAATGTGATAATAAATAAAACATAATATTTGCAAAATGTATATTGCTAAAAATAAAAATGCGATGATGTTTTGCGAAAATAAAATAACATAGAATATTAGGGTAAAACTATGGTTATGATATTAAAAGGCAAATGATAGTAAAAAAATACGAATAATAATGATAATGATAATAAATAATGATATTGAGAATAGACGATGATATTAAATATATATATATATATTTGTTTTGAGGTGTCAAAATATTTAAAATCGCAAATAAATAATCGGAAAAGAGGGGACAAAATTGGGTGTAAATAGCAGCAGCCCAACCTGTCGGCTGGCGAGCAGTGGGGACAGTACCCACCGTGGGCTTGGCAGTGGGAACAATACCCACCGTGGGCTTGGCAGCCACAATTGTGGGCTGCCCCACCCTGTATCCCACAGCTCGTGGGCCGGACCTCCTCCTGCCTCTAGACAGTCCGGGGTTCTCGGTTTTCGTCCGCAACAAACTTTTACAGCCCATGGACCATCTTTTGCATGTTATGCTCCCATAGATATTGAACAGGCCATGAATAACATGAATCTAAGTGTTCCCGACGATTCGTGGTACATGGACACTGGGGCAACATCGCACATGATGGCATCTCAAGGTAATCTCTCGTTTTATTTTAATATGAGCAGTAATAAAAATATTATTATTGACGGGAGCTGGAAAATCTAATTCGTGGTATTGGCTAATTAAATCTTCCCGCCCTTACCCACCTTTACATTTGAAAAACATCTTACATGCACCCAAACTGATTAAAAACTTGGTACATGTACGTTGTTTTACTATTGACAACAATGTTTCTGTTAAATTTGATCCGTTTGGATTTTCTGTGAATGATTTTGAGACGGAGATGCCACTAATGAGATGTAATAGCACTGGGGACTTGTATCCTATCACTACCACTACCAACAACCAAGTCACCAGTCCATCAACCTTTGCAACTATTTCCTTATTTTATGGCATAACCTGTTTGGACACCCGAGAGCACCGGTGTTCAAGGTTCTTAGAAATAATAATTTTATTGATTGTAACAAACATATGGACTCTTCTGTTTGCCAGACTTGTGTGTTTGGGAAGCATGTTAAACTTCCTTTTTCATTAACTACTTCAAATACACTTATGTCATTTGATCTTATACATTGTGATTTGTGGACATCACCGATTTTAAGTTCAGCAGGTCATAAATATTATATGCTTATTTTGGATGATTATTCGAATTTTCTATGGACATTTCCCTTAGGGCAGAAACCACAGGTCTTTCCCATTTTAAAAGAATTTAGTGTCTCTATCAAAATCCAATTTGAGAAATTCATTAAATGTTTTCAATGTGACAATGGGATGGAATTTATAAATACTCAATTTAGAGAATTTTGTCACCAAAATGGAATGTTATTGCGTCTTTCGTGTCCACATACTTTTTCCCAAAATGGGAAAACCAAAAGAAAGATTCGAACAATCAACAATTTAATCCGCACACTTCTTGTGCATTCGTCCACACCACCGATTTTTTGGCATCATGCACTTCAAATGGCCACATATCATTTAAACATTCTTCCTAGCAAGCCACTCTCAAACATATGACCCGCACAAATGTTGTACCATCGTCTTCCTTCTTATACACATTTGAGGATTTTTGGGTGTTTGTGTTATCCTTGTTTTCTTCAATAACTATTAACAAACTTCAAGCTCGTTCTACTCCTTGTATCTTTTTGGGATACCCACAAAATCATAGGGGATATAAGTGTTATGATATGACTAATGAAAAAATTATCATCTCTCGTCACGTTGTTTTCGATGAGTCCACATTCCCGTTTGCTAAATCTCACATGGCATCCCCACTTTCATACGAATTTTTGGACGACGGAATACATCCAATCTTAAATCACCATCTCAATACCCAAACTCATAATGGACCAACCCAAAATACACCACCAATTATGACGGCCCAACAACGAAATGGGACGGGGCCAGTCCGAATTAAGGAGCACACTGCCTCCTTCTCTTGGCCTCGCCCCAGTCCACTGTTCGTGACGGACAGGCCCACATGAGGGAGTCCAATGTTCCCTCATCCGTGTCCCCAAGCAAGCCAATAGGCCCAACTCCTTTGGCCCAAAATTAATCCCATAGTTTATTTCATTCCTAAGATTATAATTTATATACAAGTGTACAAGATCATTCCATGGCTAATATTAAGGAAGACTTATCTAATCATATCCTAATCATCCTAATAATATGAATCCTAATTATATGATAATAAATCATATCCTAATCATCCTAATAATATGAATCCTAATTATATGATAATAAATACAATTACATTGGTGATTTTATCCATAATTATCTTAACATGAAGATCTTAATTTTCATGTCCATTCCAAGAGCTAGAATTTTATCAGAAATTTAAAATATAAAAAAGTAAATATACAAAGAAGTTAATAGAATTAAACATCTATTATATACATAAAAAAAAACTTTAATATTATATATTCAATGCAATTTTTTGACGAAGGTGGTTGACTTTTGGGTTCCTTCCTCCGCCCATCTAAACCATCTTGTGGTACCCAAGGTCCGCTGATGTTTGCAGAACAGAAAATATTTAGTCTCACGTGTGTTTATATCAAATAAAAAAATATATCATAAGAATCACATATTAAACCAAGAACACTATTTTACTATAGTTAATTGCATGCATTCATGCAATTAGCTATATTAAAATAGTGTTACCTTGTGCGCACAAGGTAATTTTTAAATGAAGGGTGTTGAACTGAACCCTCGTCACCTTTATCTCGTCACGGCCTTTATCTCGTCACGGTTCATAACGTCTAAATGTTGAATTTGTTGTCGTCTCCAACTCCCTTAATCAATCTTCCAAATGTTAACCAATCCCGATCCTTAAAGAGAATTAACTGTTGGGAGTTTTGCTCTATGGTACTTTATAAAGCAGTACGGGAAGTATTTAACTATTACAAGTATTCGAAAGGATAAACAAAGATTTCAATAATTCAACATGGAATCTGAAATTACAATCGTTACACAAGTGAAAACTGGAAATTCTAGTTTTGTAGAAGACGGAAAAATGTAAATTGTTTTTGCTGAGTCGAGTGTAGCACTCTGTCCTTAAGATAATATTGCCCCGTATGTATCCTTTATACGTCCTGAACAATTTGTCTCCCAAGATAAAACAGCAATGGAACCCTTGAGCAAAGGAAACTCAAGAGCTACCGTGAAGAATATTGAGTAACGAAATGATGCTTGAAAGTTGTAGGAAGAAAACTATTTTGGTTGTGTATTTTCGTGCACTGTTTTGCTGCCTCTCTTTACTGTTAACTCTTATGCTCAACAATGGTGTAAGGGGGTGTTTATATAGGAGAGGGATGGACTGTTTTACTGCCTGAAAATTGCCTCCATAATAGCCAAATAATGGCCATTATGGAGATAGTAAAGTCACCAACATAAATGGGAGAAAGACCAACGGATTTGGCCATTATAGGAGGAGTAATTCAGCCAAAATAAATGGCTGAATTGAGTGCTTGGTATTTCTGTTTTTGACCGTCGAAATTCTGATGTTCTGGAAACTTCAGGGACCAAACTGTACATCTTGAAACTTCGGGGACCAAACCGTACATCGAAAGAATTCTCGGTCCAAACAAGTACATCCGAAACTTCGGGATCAAACTCAAACCGTACTTCGACAAAGTTTTCTGGCCCAAAAAGATAATATCAGAAGACCCACAGCCCGTGACCCGTGACCCGCCGTGACCCGTGACCCGAGAACCCGAGAACTCGGAACTCGGAACCGGAACCGGACCGAACGGGACGGGCGGGCGGCGGCGGCGCGCGTGTGGTCTTTCCTCGAACCGAAGCACATCTAGGTCCTCCCTCCTTTAAACACATGGGATACCCCTTGGGGTCCCAAACCCCAAACCAATTTCGAATCTTATATACACAACAATTCTTTCTTCCTCTACCGATGAGGGAGAATTACACATAATACCACACTTTCCATGCTTCAAACACCTTACTTCGTGAACCAATATCTCTTTCATTTTCTCAATGAAATTTGACGATTCTTGGCCCTACGGTTATCTACGTACTTAGTAGATCATGCATGTGTGAAGAACCGGATTCTCCAACATACGTTACACTAGTGTTTAAGCCATTAAAGTTGGTCGGTCGCAACTCCCGCCAAAGGCAAATTTCCAACAATCCCCTCTTGAAAGAGATTTTGGCACACTCACATGGTGTCTTTTCATTTCCAGATATATTTCAGCGGACCGATGTTGCATAAGGAGAGGTAGCCTCAGCTTTGAACCTTCCATAGTTGAATACCATCGGACTTACTTCTTTGCGCGCGAACGTGATGTCTTGAACCGTCGGTGTTTAGTGTAAGCCAAGACAACGGTACCAACACAACAAATTCCCTTACTCTCTTCTTCGTAATGTTTTGTCCGTTTTGGCCATGGACAACGTCTTGGATTCTTAAGTGCGTTCAATTTGAGGCGGCCCGTCCTCGCACTTAAATAGGTGGTCTCCTACAAGGTATCCCGCTATACCCCACTTCACAAGTGTTAGGAACCATTAAAAGTTTCCCAAAGACCTAACCTCAACTGTTGAGGATCATTACGAGTTCGAAAACTTAACCTTTACCCATACTGCAGATAGCACTTAACGTCTATCGCGGGAACGGCTTTGGATTTGGTGTTTCTTTTCGAAAATCACTATCCGAAGTGCTCATGCTTCCACTAAAGCGATCAACCGAACCTTTACAACTTAGTTTTCCCATTGAACCAAATTACGGGATCTCCAAATAAGGTTGGGTTTCCACCGTATTGGTCCGTATATTTTGGGTTTTAAGCACATTCCCCTAGACAGCGAGAACACTTGATTTCCGGGTAGTCCCTTAGTTAGTAAATAAGGAAGTGACACCCGTGATGATCAACTGCCATACGGTCTTATGTCTCCCGACATATCCCGACGATATGCCCGTACGCCGTCATCCGTGTCCTTCCCGAAGCCGACCGGCTAGCCACGGTGTATAACCTGCTTGAATGCACGGGTTTCTCCCAATAAGGGACGTCCTCTAAGGAGTCGTGAAGTTACTCAACTTCTTTCATGCTTTGTATAAAGCGATAAACTCCGATTCCATCATGAATCGGCCGATGCGAGTTTGCTTAGAGGATTTTCCAAAAACCACCATACACATTTACTTGTGGCTTTGGTGTTCTTCGGATCCGATGTCCGGTTGCATCACCGTGTTCTTTCGAACCGCCGGACATCCGAGAATACTATAATCCGTAGATAAGCGAATAATTCTGATATCGCCATATCCGACTTAACGCCTTCCTATTAATCATGTATTGAAATCATCAGTGAACCTTAGTTCAATTGATCTGTTTGTAGGACGATACCAGGTCGGTTGTAGTGTGTACAATACATTGAACTACGAGTGACCTGTGCATATCGCTCCTTGTCTATAGGTGCACCATGATTCCAATCAGTTCTATGATTCATATCCATTGGTGGCTTCAACGAGACTCGTCAACTATCGACCGGTCCGTTAGATGTCTTAGAAATCCAATTCCTAATATGTCATATGTGATACCCATATCTTTCATATCGAGACTTTGTTTCTATATGATTTTCACTCTCAGACCGTTGGTTTTCCAACTGTTGGCTTTCTAACTTCAAAGTCAATGTTTCTTTGATCAGATTCATTGTTTCGTTTTATCCGAGACTTTCGGGACCAAAATGTTAACATTTCGGGGACCAAAATGAAAGTTCGAAGGAAGCCCAACAATTCGAAAAACCAATTCGATCATCTTCTTCCAACTCTCCGGTAGGGAAGGTTGTTTCAACACCCATGCCCCGTAAGACTACAATGGCCCCGGATGTGAAACCACTCACGAGGGAGCACTTTTTACAACCCAAAGGTTCTTTTCCGGAGGAAGATTAACCATTACACACGTATGGTTCTATATATGGAATCTATTTCTCCCTTTAGCTTCTTTCCAAAGCGGCGCTTTTGGAGATAACAATTATTTGTTAATTGTCCATGGTTCGTTCTCAACCATACAAGCTAGAAGGACCGGAACAAGTCTTTGTCCCCTCTTTGCTCCGTCTTGGTTCAACATCTAGAATCCCCGAGTTCGCGGATCGGAATATTAAGTTCCGGATAGACAACAACTTTCGAGTCTCGAAGATACGGAACGTCTAGTTCCGGACAATCGAGCCCTCGCGGGTTCTTGTTAACCTTGAGCAATTACTCTTTTTTTCTATTTCAAGGAAAGTTATCTTCAAGGAATTCGACATTCTTTTACGCCAAGAGGCGATCGGCCTCTATGTTATTTGCAGATCCAGTGGATATGCAATCTACAGCTTTAGGTACGAAACCACCTCACATCACAACATTTGTATGTGAGATCCTTTCCATGTCTCACACGGAGGGTTATCCTTATCCTTATGCGGAGTTCTGTTGAGAATCACATTAGCGGTAAAGATCGCCTTGCCCCACATAATTTGGGCGTACGGGTTTGCGCTTGGCTAACACCGTTAGGGCGAGGTGAGTAATGAGCAGTCGTTTAATAAACGATGCTTCACATTCTCCCCCTCTATCACTACGAATTTTTCAATCCGTGGGCTTAGTTGATTCAACTTCTGCTTTGTAGCGCTTATCCGCTTCAACAACTTCATCTTTGCTTTTCAACAAACAAAGGATTTCATACGTTGTACTATCATCAAATGACGATCACAACGTACTTGTCTCCCCCCTCTATTTTGTATAAACTTCAAATCACCCAAGTAGGTGTGACTAAGTTCTAGAGGAGCAGTGCGTCTTTCGCTATTCCCTTGATGGAATTTGGAAAGGTGATTTTGCCTCTTCGTCTACCTCACATTCATTTTGAGGGTTTATGTCGACAGTAGGCAACAATCTCAACATCGTTAGCTTTTGAATGACTTGCTATTTAACGTGTCTTAATCTATGATGTCATAGATGCACGGATTACAATATATCATTCATTTGGCTATAGACATATTGTACCACTCTTAGTTATTACGGACCTGTTGGACTAGTCTCAAATCAGATTTGACCAACAACGTCCTTTAACCAAGTTAGGAACATGTATCACCTCTTTTAGAGTGATCTCATTCCTTGAAGTCCTATTGAGGACAACCTCTCCACCCCTTTGATTTTAGAGGTGGCGTTGCTTCACATGAACAACCTTTTGCCCGTGGTTAGGTGCGTAATCGGATCATATGTGATCTCGATACTCGGGTCCACTCTAGTTGCTTTGGCGGTGAGTGTCCAATTTCTTTACTGCCTTTATTTAGGTATTCAGATCATTCAGGACCTGGAAACTCTGGCCCACCTTACTAGGTGTCCATTACTTTTCCTATGAAATGAATTCGGCACCACTCCCGATCGCCCGGAGGCTTTATATGACCGAGTGTCCAATATCATCATATCAAAGGAATTTTGGCCCACTCCGATCGCCGGAGGCTTTTTATGACCGAGTGTCCAATATCATCCTATGAAGGATCTTCGCCAAATAGTATGACGGGCTCAACGTCTTTAGCTTTTAGTCTTCTTCCGTTATGATTGGTGCCCAGATAATTCTTGGCGCTTACTTAAGAGTGGTAAGAGTTTTCGCACAGTTAGTGGATCTTTCTCCATTGTATGTGCGACATACTTTACACACTTTTAATTATTACACTTAAAAGAACGGATCTTTTTAAGTCATTTACCAAATCCAATCTTTAAACGGGAAAGAAGATGAGATTAAACTTCTGATTTGTTAAAGCGTAAGGAATATAAATTATTTTCATATTCCTCCTTACTTTAATCTATTTTTTTTAATCAGACATCATTTAACCTTTATTCTTGACAAGTAAGAAAAATACTTATCATTTAATCCTTATTCTTGACAAGTAAGAAAAATACTTATCATTTAATCCTTATTCTTGACAAGTAAGAAAAATACTTATCATTTAATCCTTATTCTTGACAAGTAAGAAAAATACTTATCCCAATTTCGGATTCTGGCTCACTTCAGTCACTTCATCAGACTGAGTGTCCATTTCCTTCTCACCATTATTCGGATCCTTTGTCTGGGACAGATATAGACCTTCTGCTACAAGATAGAATAACATCTTCACTCTTCTCCTCTTGTCCCAGTTGACATCCTCAGGCTCTCGTGAGCGCTTGTTTCCACCAGTCTTGGTAGCGGTGACACCATGAACACGTTCATCATCATCACTCTCTTCTACCAGAAAATCATTGCCATATCCAGATTTGGTCACACAACTTTTGACCGACATCTTTCGAACACTAATAGTAATACTATACAGATATTGTCTTAAGTTGTTGGGAGTTTTGCTCTATGGTACTTTATAAAACAGTACGGGAAGTATTTAACTATTACAAGTATTCGAAAGGATAAACAAAGATTTCAATAATTCAACATGGAATCTGAAATTACAATCGTTACACAAGTGAAAACTGGAAATTCTAGTTTTGTAGAAGACGGAAAAATGTAAATTGTTTTTGCTGAGTCGAGTGTAGCACTCTGTCCTTAAGACAATATTGCCCCGTATGTATCCTTTATACGTCCTGAACAATTTGTCTCCCAAGATAAAACAGCAATGGAACCCTTGAGCAAAGGAAACTCAAGAGCTACCGTGAAGAATATTGAGTAACGAAATGATGCTTGGAAGTTGTAGGAAGAAAACTATTTTGGTTGTGTATTTTCGTGCACTTGTTTTGCTTTGCCTCTCCTTTACCGTTAACTCTTATGCTCAACAATGGTGTAAGGGGTGTTTATATAGGAGAGGAATGGACTGTTTTATCTTGCTGAAAATCGCCTCCATAATAGCCAAATAATGGCCATTATGGAGGTAGTAAAGTCACCAACATAAATGGGAGAAAGACCAACGGATTTGGCCATTATAGGAGGAGTAATTCAGCCAAAATAAATGGCTGAATTGAGTGCTTGGCATTTCTGTTTTTGACCGTCGAAATTCGATGTTCGGAAACTTTAGGGACCAAACTGTACATCCGAAAGAATTCGGTCCAAACAAGACATCGAAACTTCTGGGATCAAACTGTACTTCTGGCAAAGTTTTCTGGCCCAAAAAGATAATATCAGAAGACCCGTGACCCGTGACCCGTGACCCGTGAACCCGTGAACCCGAGAACCCGGAACTCGGAACCGGACCGGTCCGGGCGGGCGGCGGCGGCGCGCGTGTGGTCTTTCCTCGAACCGAAGCACATCTAGGTCCTCCCTCCTTTAAACACATGGGATACCCCTTGGGGTCCCAAACCCCAAACCAATTTCGAATCTTATATACACAACAATTCTTTCTTCCTCTACCGATGAGGGAGAATTACACACAATACCACACTTTCCATGCTTCAAACACCTTACTTCGTGAACCAATATCTCTTTCATTTCTCAATGAAATTTGACGATTCTTGGCCCTACGGTTATCTACGTACTTAGTAGATCATGCATGTGTGAAGAACCGGATTCTCCAACATACGTTACACTAGTGTTTAAGCCGTTAAAGTTGGTCAGTCGCAACTCCCGCCAAAGGCAAATTTCCAACATTAACAACCATTATCTAATGTTTTTTTGTCTCGGCTAGTGACTCGAATTTTCAATTCCATGATTACAAAACTTACCACGAACAAATCCATTAAGAGGTATATTTTTAAGAGTGAGATGTTCATTGTTCATGACCCAAAGAGAGGGAGAGAGAGAGATAGAGATAGAAGAGTTGTTCATTGCTATATAGGCATTATGTACTGACAAATTGTAGCAAGGGGTCGTTTAGTAGGAGTGATATGATGGAATTATTAATCCGAGATTGGAATTATCCCATGTTTGACTGTGGGATAGCTCCTTTGGTATCCCACACAATTTTATCTATATAGGATAAAAGGTGGGGTAAGTTTTCTCATATAGAGGGTGGGATAAGTTTTCTCATATAGAGGGTGGGATAAGTTATTCATCCTACCCCACCCAATGTCATCTATATGGGATAACTTACCCATCCTACCAACCGACCCCTTAAGGGGTCGTTTGGTAGCTAGATAAGAAGCAAGTTATTCATGTATTAATTTCTGCATAACTTATACCACGTTTGGTAGCTAGTAAAGAGTCACCTTATTCATGTATTAATTTTTGCATACTTATATCACGTTTGATAGCTAGTTAGGATATAAGTTATTCATGTATAAAATTAGTACGACGTTTTGTTTGCAATTTAGAATTCCGCATAACTAATACATAAGTTATGAGGGAATCTATGTATAATTTATGTGGGATAGAATGTGAATAGCTAATACATGACTAACTAATGCATGAATAAAAAGTTGAAATGACAATATTACCCTCATCACTTTCCACTTAAATACTTTTCCTTTTTAAACAAATATTTTTATATAATTTTAATATAATATTTTAATATTTTATAATAGGAGGTTGCATGTATATTGATGACCGCGCATTTAATTTATCTTAGCAGATTTTCAATCTTCTACGCCACCTTTGTCACAAAGACAAATAACAATATGCACATTACTACAGTTTTTTATATTGTGCAGATTGGCACTTTTTCCGGGCTATTGAACTGGAACTCGGATTATCTACTTGCATTACTAATATTCTTTTTATAGTTAGTGGTACTCAGTCCAATTTATACGTATTTTGATTAATATTATAATAATTTGGTGCTTCTTATTAGCACAAGTATTGAATAAACAATATAACATTTTAATTTTAATTACGGATAAATATTTTAATTTTAAAAAGTATATAATATTAATTAACTTTTAATAAAACAAACCAACATCCAAAGAAATAATTTATGCATAACTAAACCCTTCATAAGTAAACTCTGCATAACTAATACATGCATTACTAATACCTGCATTATTAATATCTGCATAACTAATGTTTACATAACTAATATCTATATTACTAATACCTGCATAATCTTAACCAGCTAACAAACGACCCCTAAGTGTTATGATTCTACGAAATAGAAATCTGTCGTAACGGATTTATAGGACACAGGCCAGAATTCGGCCCATTAAGGCCCAATAGACAATCTATTCATAATGAACTTCCAAGTATGTGTCTGAAAAAAAAAAGTAGAAATAGCACTAGTGTTGATAATCTTCAGACTTCACCATATGTTTTTAAACTTTTCCATATGTTTTTAAACTTTAGCAAGTTCTTAAAAGTTACAGTATTTAATATTTAGTTAGAGTTGATAATCTTCAGACTTCACTTGCTCCTTTTCATTCTTTATACTCGTATTTAAAGTTTGACCTGTGTTTTACGTTTGAAATTCTAATTTATGAAGTTCAATCGTAAGGCCACAAGATATGAAGAGGGAGGATGAGAAGGATAATGAGTTTTTAAGGTTGTTATTTACAAATTAGTCAAAACTTACAGCATTTGGAAAGTTTAGCCGTCTCATAATCTAAAGTTTGACTCGAGTTTTGGATCTAAAATTTTGATTTTGGTAGTTCGAATTTCAAACTCTAAACTTGATAGACTTTGAAAACTTCGGCTATTCTTTAAATAGAGATTTATAAAATGGAATTTGTGCACTTTTCCAGCAAAAAGTCTGATTGTCTATTTTTCCAAAAAAAAAAAAAAAAAACTTTCGTTTTTCTCTTCTTCTTTTTTTCCAACTCATTTCAATTTTCTTGATAAGTTCTTTTTTGCCATTTCACTTTGTGGAATCCACGTTAGTGAACTGAATACTAACCCAATTATGCAGTGACAAAATTGGAATTTCACAAAGATAACACAATCCTCCTATTGAACCGGTCCAAAAATCCCTAACACACAACATACATACATTACTACCTATTTTCTTTAATAATTCACCCCCCAAAAAACATAAAAAAAATAATTAACTCTTAATAAAACTCATTTTCCTTCAGATATTGTGTTCCTTAACTCCACGGCGTAGACCCGAGGAGTTTTTGGAAAAAAAGCTGCAGTCTTTACAAACCCTAATTCTCAAATCTTCAGATCTCCCTTTAACACACTTCATATCAACTATCAGGTAAATCTCTTCATCTTGGCACTTTCTTTTTTGGGTTCATTTTACTTGTATTTGTTAGTTTTTTGTATCTCTTAGTTTTTGTTTGATTAAAGTTTGAGGTTTTATGATTTTGGTGCTAAAGTAGTGTTTTTTGTACAGTTTGGTTTTGTGGGTTTGATGTTATTGCTCTTTTCTTATGTGGGTTGGTTTTGATTTGTGGTTTAAATGATTGGAAATGAGGGATCTAGTGATTTTCTTTTTTCTTTTTGCGTTTCGAAATACAACAACAATATACACAGTTTAATCCCACAAGTGGGGTCTGGGGAGGTTAGAGTGTCCTTACCTCTACCTTGCTTTTCGAAATAGTTTGCAAAACTATTGAGTATTAAGGATTCATAGCCTCAAGTAGCCTGTGGTGGAGGCTTAGTTGTTGCAGTTGTAGATTGAGTGGTGTGCTAAAGGGGCTAGCTTTGCAAAGATTAGAGGGGTTGGTTACTTGGAAGCAAGGAAATTGTAAGGCCTTGATGTTCCTTGTGTTGTCTGCATGCTTTGTAAAACTTGAAAAAAAGTGGCGTGGAAAATTTGTTAGCTTTGCAAGGATTAGAGGTGGGGTAATGTGGGCAGCAGACTATAGGTTAGATTTTGTATCTCTAAGTTTTTGTTTGATTGGAAGTTTGAGTTTTTATGATTCATTGGTGTTAAAGAATTCTTCTTTCTACAGTTTGGTCTTTGTGGGTTTGATGTTATTGCTTTTCTCTTATGTGGGTTGGTTTTGATTTTTGATTTAAATGGTTGGAAATGAGGGAAGTGATTCTCCCTTTATCTGTGTGTTGCAGAAGTTTGCAAACTTATTGAGTATTATGGATTCATAGCCGCAAGTAGCTTGTGATTGAGGCTTAGTTGTTGCAGTTGTAGATTGAGTGGTGTGCAAAGGGGTTAGCTTTGCAAAGATTAGAGGGGTTGGTAACTTGGAAGCAAGGAGATTGTAATGTCTTGATGTTCCCTGTGTTGTTTATATGCCTTGTAAAACTTGAAAAAGTGGCGTGAAAAAGTTGTTAGCTTTGCAAGGATTAGAGGCTGGGTAATAGGTTAGATTTTTGTCTCTTTAAGTTTTTGTTTGATTAAAGTTTGAGTTTTTATGATTCATCGGTGTTAAAGAAGTGTTCTTTCTACAGTTGGGTCTTGTGAGTTTGATGTTATTGCTCTTTTCTGACGTGGGTTGGTTTTGATTTGTGGTTTAAATGGTTGGAAACGAGCGATCTAGAGATTTTCTTTTTATGTTTGTGTTTCGGAATAGTTTGTGAACTTAATGAGTATTAAGGGTTCATAGCCTCAAGTAGCTTGTGATTGAGGCTTATTTGTAGCAGTTGTAGATTGAGTGGTGTGCTAAAGGGGCTAGCTTTGCAAAGATTAGAGGGGGTGGTAAGTTGGGAAGAAGGCAAGGAGAGACTATGTGCTCTGTGTTGTTTATATGCCTTGTAAAACTTGACATTCTTTCCATTGTTTTGATGTACATTTTCCCACTATCTCAGCTCGATGAGTGATGTGTTTCTGACTGGGAATCCCTTTTTCATTTGTTGATACCTTATTGAACAATCGGTGTTTCCCACTATCTCAGCTCGATGAGTGATGTGTTTCTGACTGGGAATCCCTTTTTCATTTGTTGATACCTTATTGAACAATTGGTGTTTCCCACTATCTCAGCTCGATGAGTGATGTGTTTCTGACTGGGAATCCCTTTTTCATTTGTTGATACCTTATTGAACAATCGGTGTGTACCTCACCTTCTCCAACACTTGCTCATTCTCATCCCTTGTTACCTTGGTCCAGTGTCAAATAGCTGTAGAAATAGGGTTGTGCTGTCTGGAAAGTAGTCAAACAGTTATTTCTATCTTTTTTCTGTCCCTTTTACTTGATCAAGAAAAGAAAAAGGAGAAAGGATGTTTCTTGACTCTTGTATGTGCCCACTATAATATTGAAGGAAGAACATATAATGTTATTGATACTCCGTGAATAAATCTTTTTTTGTGACTTTGTTGAAGTGTTTTGGGTCTTAAGCTACCTTACCTATTATTTTATATGTCGTGGAATTAAGCTTCGACCTTCACTTTTTATCATCTACAAAATGTTCAATGAATGACCATGTAACTGATAACGTTTGTTATTCATTAATTGAAAAAATGAGTTTCGAAAAAAATGTAGAAATGCTTATACCAGTATAATACCAAAACAATTTTGAGATTGAGGCGTAGTTAATTGATTGATTTGGTGTTTTGATTTGTTCTGTGCAGTCATGGCAGGATCGGCACCAGAAGGTTCTCAGTTTGATGCTCGTCAATTCGATGCGAAAATGACAGAGCTGTAAGTTATCTCTTCTCCATCCTATATTGGCGTCATCTTAATCTGGCTGCAGAAAGGATCCTTCTCTCTCTCTCTCTCTTTCCAATTTATTGATTATCACTTTCTGCTGATATATGGCCTCTAGCCTTTGCCATTGATTTGATAGACTTTTGTGGTTGTTTGATATGCCAAAAACAGGCTTGGTACTGAACAACAGGAATTCTTCACATCATATGATGAGGTTTACGAGAGTTTTGATGCCATGGGTTTGCAAGAAAACCTTCTGAGAGGCATCTATGCCTATGGTAAATTTCAGATCTCATAATTCTGGTTTATCTTTCCTCCATTCCCTGATTTTACAGGGCACTGAACAGTGTTTTGAATTTCTTGAAGGTTTTGAGAAGCCATCTGCAATTCAGCAAAGGGGTATTGTTCCCTTTACCAAGGGCCTTGACGTTATCCAGCAGGCGCAATCTGGAACTGGAAAGACGGCAACTTTCTGCTCTGGAATTCTCCAGCAGCTTGATTACAGCTTAGTTGAATGTCAGGCTCTGGTTCTTGCTCCAACCCGTGAGCTGGCACAACAGATTGAGAAGGTTATGCGAGCACTTGGTGACTATTTGGGTGTGAAGGTTCATGCTTGTGTTGGGGGTACCAGTGTCCGTGAGGATCAGCGTATCCTTCAGAGCGGTGTTCATGTAGTGGTTGGTACTCCAGGCCGTGTCTTTGACATGTTGCGCAGGCAGTCTCTTCGCTCCGACCACATCAAGATGTTTGTTTTGGATGAAGCTGATGAAATGCTCTCTAGAGGTTTCAAGGATCAGGTTGCCCTTTTACTGTTTTTTTTTTCAAAACAGATGTTGCCCTTTTACTCTTTTTTTGTGCTGTTTTATTTCTTTAATTCAGAACACGGTTTACTTTCTTATTTTGTTATACTCACTATTCAGTGATTCTTCCGTGTTTGAAGGTTGATTAACAAATTAGAAGTTGATTATTGCCCCTATTTTTACTTTACATTCAAAGTAGAAATCTATCTTTTTTTTACCTTATTTTATATATATATATATATATATATATATATATATATATATACACTCACCTTTTTTTTTTGATAAAGTGAAGCGGAAGTCACTTTTTAATTGTGTTTACGTATTAGTTGATAGCTAGGGCTGATTTGTTAGTAATATGTTTTTCTCTTATCAATCACCTATTCCTCAGTCCCAAACTAGTTGAGTTCAGCTATATGGATTCTCTATATACAGCTTCACTCGGACCTGTTTCACTCCAAATCTAAATAAGCTGAAATTTAAATCAAGGTGGAGGTTCTCTAAATTGAAAGTTCTTCAAGTCTCACAGCTTATGTCCAATTAGTACAAAACACTAGATTAAATATAAGTGTAACAACTAAGTCTTGAACTAGCTGGTATTGCTATATTGATCATTTCCTTTCATTGTGTTTCATTCTTACCAAAGTTAGTTTTTTGTTTCAAGAGATTCTGGAGTAATAGTTTTCCATTATATTATAGGTCTAGCTTTTTCTTCCTACCATCTTCAATCATCATAGTCCTGTGACTACGGATCAGAACATTTGACGGTCTGCGTAGGACATGAGAGAACCATCTCTGGCAACCATTTTTGAAGTTAATCTTACATGTGTGATTTTTATGTTCTCCATCAAATGTGATCATGTCTAATCCTGTCAAATCATATATGTGCGCACATTTGATAACCTTTGCATTTTTACGTTTGTGGACATGTTTAGTCTTCGAGGCCTAACATTCATTCTCATGGCTAGGTCTGCATTCATTTCAAGAGGTTGTGCAAGTCTTGCTCTTTTCTTTCATAAAGTTCTATTTGCTTTAAAATTTATACCATGTGTTATTGGTCTGTTTATTGGTGAATCATTTTTTCCCCTCCGGATTTTGCTGATCGTTTCTTACTTTGTTTGTGATGATTTAGCTTTTCCCATGACACAATTTTATTTTCCAGATTTATGATATATTCCAACTTTTGCCACCAAAAATACAAGTGGGTGTTTTCTCTGCCACTATGCCACCAGAGGCCCTTGAAATTACTAGAAAGTTCATGAACAAGCCAGTGAGAATTCTTGTGAAGCGTGATGAGCTCACTCTTGAAGGTATTAAGCAATTTCATGTCAATGTTGAAAAGGAAGAGTGGAAGCTTGAAACACTTTGTGATCTTTACGAGACCTTGGCCATCACCCAGAGTGTCATCTTTGTTAATACTAGGCGAAAGGTTGATTGGCTTACTGATAAAATGCGCGGCCGTGATCACACAGTATCTGCAACTCATGGAGACATGGATCAGAATACAAGAGATATCATTATGAGGGAGTTCCGATCTGGCTCATCTCGTGTGCTTATCACAACTGATCTCCTCGCTCGTGGTATTGATGTCCAGCAAGTCTCCCTTGTTATTAACTACGACCTGCCAACTCAACCAGAAAACTACCTGCATCGTATTGGTCGTAGTGGACGATTTGGAAGGAAGGGTGTTGCCATCAACTTTGTCACCGAGAATGACGAAAGGATGCTTTTTGACATTCAGAAGTTTTATAATGTCGTAATTGAGGAGCTCCCAGCCAATGTTGCAGATCTCCTTTGAGGCGATTTTGGTTCTGCAAGGGGAATTTTGTTCCCTACATGAAGTAGTTTAATATATTTATTCTTAGGTTTAGTTTCAGTTTGTTACTTGACTTGGAATTGGGAAATGCTGGTACCATGATTTGCAGCACCAGTTACTTTCCCAATTCAGTGGAACTTCAGTGTCGACTATTGCAAATTTTGTTTGGTTTGTCATTTTTGTACTTTTTAAGTGTCCAAATAACTTCGGATTTGGTTGTTGTTTGAATTGCTTAATTGAGCTATTTTTCTATGAAAGGTAAGGCTTTTAGTTGGAGATATGTTTTCTCATTTTGATGTTCTATTCGTAGTCCGGCTTTTTATTCATGTCCTCCCCATTCCCATAAAAAATATGCTAACATGGTAAAAAAGAGGGATAAGACTTTTGGTTTAATCATCTGATGACAGAGTCCACTGTTCATGTCGGTTAGGTCCTTTAATATTTGCCCGACCAATCAGGATTCATGTCGGGTAGGTCCTCTAATCGAGTAGGTAAATCTTGCCCAACCAATCAGGATTCATGTTTGGTAGATCCTCTAATATAGAAGGTAAAATGTCTTTGGACCGCTATTTTTTATGTCAGGTAGGTTATCTAAGATTTGCCCAACCAATCAGGATTCATGCCGGGTAGGTTATCTAATTGAGAGTCGAGACCAACCAATTAGGATTCATGCTGGGTAGGTCCTCAAGCGAGAAGATAAAACTTGCCCAACCAATAAGAATTCATGTTGGGTAGATCCTTTTATAGAAAAGGTAAACATCTCTGAATAAAAATGAAGAGATCTCTCTAACAGTACTTTACTATGGTCAGTAGAATGGCGTGACTGTCTATATTACCTTGTCAGTTGTTCATATTGAGCTACTATGTGCTTATACTCCATGTTGCGTCTGGCTATGTCAATTAACTCTCAATATCAAACTAGTTGGGATCGTTCTATTATAAAGCTTCAAAGTGATTCATGCAGAGGCAGATGTCTAATGTATCATTTGGCAGAACTCAATAACATTTGCTCAAACTATACGTCTTGAAAATTTTACTAAATATGTAAATATAATAAAGAACGAACCCAGTAACATAAATCGATTGTGGATTTCATGACCAGTGAAGAGCCCCTATAGACTTTAAATTCTAGATTTACCTCTTAATACAATACTATGGGTAGGTGAGTTGAATGCAAATGCAGCTCTAACTAGATAGCTCGGGCTAAACATTAAAATTCGAAAATTCTGATTTAGAACGAAGGGATTTCACCATCTCCCAAGTATTTATATGACTCCACATTAACTTCCAAGTTATTCAAGGAAAAAGGAAAAATAGAACTGAAACACTTCTATCTGAAGTTCCATTTTCCAATGCCGATTTTTCTGGTCCTTATCCAGCCTTTCTTCAATGTAATTATTTCAATTTCAATTTAATTTCAATTTAAAAATTAATCATAAATAGAAAAAGTTGATACAAACAGAAGAAAGAAAAAAAAAATACCAAAGAAATACTTAAAGCTTGATTGAGATCTACAATGAATTTAACTAGAGTTCACATCGCTTAAATAGTAATTAAGCGTAATTCCCTTTAATAACAATAATTAACAACTTAAAATAAATTATAAATACATTTTTACACAGACTATAGTATAACTTAAATCCATTATGATTATTAAGTCACATAAAAGAAGAATTATAAAGACACGAATTTGTGGATAGGAAAAGAAAACCAAAACATTGGAATATATCAAACTCTATTTTTTTTTCTTTTTGATACATTATAATCATATCAAACACCATTCACCAAAAATTCTAGATAAAATAATTTTCTACCTCCATTCACCTTCTCTCTACTATATAAAAAAAAACAAGTAAAACAAATAATAATAATAAAAATAAAAACAACGGAAAAAATGAATCAAAATGTCCATTTTAAGATCTTCATGCGTAAATCAGTCTTACATTTAGCATTTGTAGTTGAAGCCATCACAGGAATTTTTCCTATTGGAATTTTTCCATGAATTCCTTCACAAGTAACTCTGATCCCTACTTTTTTGCTCTTTAATTTATCCATTTTTGCTATCACCATTGTATCCAATAAGATCTTCAATGGTAATCCATTTTTCCTCTTCAGATCTGATTTTAGAGACGAAATTGAATCTGCATCAAGCACTTGAGACACCATTGATAAAGTTGAGTGAATAATTGTAATATTATTTGGACCATTGTTGAATCCTGTGAATAGGGGTGACAAAATTAGCTCAATCAAATATTACACGATCGACCTACCCAAGTTAGTTTAGGCTAGCAGTAACTTTTAATTGCATGATTTTCCTGGGCTGGTCTTTAATTTTTTACCATCAAATGAAATTTATGCTTATTGGATCACGCATTAATTAAAGATCCAGCACAAGTTTTATCTGATTCCTTAAAGAACTTAGCCCAATAGACATAGATTCTATTTGGACAAAAAATTAAATATCAGCACAAAATAGTAAGTGCAAATGACCCTAACCTGCCTATTTATTAATTCCATCCATTTGAAAATATGATTAATATGTAGCTCAAATTGAGCCCTGAAACCTTATTAAAATCTCTTTAAACAAATATTTCTTTTTAATTTAATATGTTATATATAATCATAACAAAAATTATTAGATACTTAAAAATTATGAAAGAACAAAAAAATTACGTGAAGATGAACCTGACATGAAATTTAAGAAAAAGAAAAACTTTTAAACTTTAAATGAATCACATATATTTTGTGTCAATAAATCATTACGTAAAGATAAATTATTTTCAAATATATAAAATAATCTTTTTATTATAAAGACTAAGAAGAAAATAAGTTCACATAAATGGAAAGTAAAACTTACTAAAAATTAACCGATTAGATTATGACCTACTTTTAATAACTCATTTTAGCACAATTAGGGATGAAAACGGATCGGATCTAGACCGGATCCTACTAGATCCAGATCCTCCTTTTTTCATACCTGAATCCAGATCCGTCGGGTCCATAAAAATCAAATCCAAATCCGGATCCACCGGGTCCACGGATCGGATCTGAATCCACATGTAAAAAATTGTCTTGCTAAGAATGTAACCTTGCTAAGAATTTTTTTTGAACTGGCAAATGATTTTTACTTGGCTAACAGTTTACTGTGTTTTAATTTTGAAATGTTCATATGAGATATTTTGTTCGTTGTCTCGTTTTGATATATTTTGTTCGTTGTCTCATTTTGATTGTGAGCTATTAATTGAAAATGTTGGACAATGACAATAGTTGTGGAAAATGCTCACTAGTATTTCCACAATGCAGAACTTGCATGTGCTTGGAATCTTCACAAATGAAGTGAATATAATTTTAACTACTTGTATATGGAGATGTTAGTCATTCACTAATATAACATTGATTTTATTATCGAAGTTACCTCTTTATTTTTTGGTTTTTGAGTTAACGCGGGGGTAAATTAAACTTCTTTTGAGAATTAAACTTGCAAGGATGCGCTTAGCAATTTTAAGAAAATACTTATAAAATTACATTCTAGGTTATAAATATATTTAATAAAAAATGGATCAACGGGTCGAATCTGGACCGGATACGGATCTCAAATACAAGATCCAGATCCGATTCGTCAGAAACGAATCCGGATCCGTCGGGTCCAAATTTTGAAGATCAATATCCTATAAAACGGATCTGAATCCACCGGACCGGATCCAGATCCACTGCCATCTCTAAGCACAATTCATTTCGATCAAGACTGATGCTCAATTATTAAATCAGTTTGAATTTGACTACACCGTCAACGAAACGACGTTGTAATTGTAAATGAGCCTTTTATTATTACACCATTCAATTTTACTTATCCATTATACTAAAAATAATTATTTAATTTTAATTATACACTTTAAAAAAATAAAAAATAATTTATCATTTCATACCTATTTTACCTATTATTTATTATTGGATTGATAAGTTCAAAAGAATTTTAGTGGTTGCACAATTTTTAAAGTATGTTTTATTTATTTCAATCATTAGGTTACTTCGCAATAGTATGGTGATATAGTAAAATTATCATTCTATTTTTAACTCATTAATAAACATGTCAAATCAAAATGTGTCAGGAAAAAATGGTCGGGAGTGATTTTTAGTGGAGAGCGTGACGTTCACCTTCGCGGTAAGGCGCGTGGTGTCGTCGGAGGTAGTAAAAAGTTTGAATTGCGTGATTTTAACAAAGGTAACGGAGAATGACGGAGGTTTTGGACGGAAAAGGAAGTAGAAACCGGCGCCAGCGGTTGCAGCGAGGAGGAGGATGGTGGAGATGAGGAATGACCATAAACAACAGTAACAGAAGCACCGACGACAGGAGCAGTTACGGCGGTTGTGAAGAAAAACTTTTAAACTTGTGATGTTAAACGAATAGCATATATTTTGTGTGGCCATAAATTATGATAAAAATAATAAAAAAAATTCTGGCACAAATTAATAAAAATAATAAGTTCACATAAATTAAAAGTAAAACTAATAACGGAGTGGATTATGACCTGTTTTTTAACCCATTTTAGCTTAATTCATTTCAGGGGCGGGTTATTGACCATTCAATTATTAACTCAATTTATTTTAACCCATCCAAATTTAACCCGATCTACCATTCAACACGCTTACCTGTGAACGATCCATTGGCTAGTACGACTGAATTTGACTCCACCATCAACGAAACGACGTCGTAATTGTAAATCAGCTTTTTATTAGGATTTCTAGTGGAGAGCGTGAAGTTCACCTTCGCGGTGAGGCGCGTGGTGTCGTCGTCGGTAGTAGTAAGTTTGAATTGCGTGATTTTAACAAAGGTAACGGAGAATGACGGAGGTTTTGGACGGAAAAGGAAGTAGAAACCGGCGCCAGCGATTGCGGCGAGGAGGAGGATGGTGGAGATGATGAGGAGTGACCAGAAACAGCACAGACAGAAGCATCGACGACAGGAGCAGTGACGGCGGTTGTGTCGGTGGTAGGTGGTTTGCGTTGGTCGGTAAGGGATGCTGTTAGGGTTGTATATTTGGTTTTTTGGTGGCAGTTTTGTTGTGGGATTTGTGGCATTGCCATTTAGCTTAGCTGAAGGGTGAACTCTATCAGCCATTTCTGGAGAGTGTGAATGAGCTTTAGATTTGGAAAGAAGAAAAATGGAATTTATATACTTCAGTTACCATAGTGGTGTTGTTTGACTAACGTCGGTGGACTCGAGTAATTACAGCTTCTTTGGACTCAAGGCTTCAATATTTAGAAAAAAATAGTGAGTAATTTAATTCATGTTTTATAGTTATTTGAATTTTCATAAATAATTATAAGAAATATACTATTGTGAGGTAAAAATGTATTAAATTTTTTAAATTTAAAGAAAAATATGGTAGAAAAAATTCTCATTTTATTTTTGATAAGATAATTTATAACTATATATGTATCTATGATTTATTTTAAATTATAAATTTTAATTTTTTTCTTTTTAAAATTCTATATCAAGTTAAATTATATCACAAAAAATAAAAAATAGAAGGTATTAATTAAAAAAGGGCCCTGAGCCTCAAGCAAGCACCGAATGATCCCTACCCATAGTTTCATAATATATCATATCGCATACGTATTGTATTGTATTAGTAATGAATTCATTGTCACATAAATATAAACATCATCAATCTGAAAATGGATTAAATGTTAAATAGGATTATTAAATATAGTAACAAGTAAAGGCAAAAAAAAAAAAAGATAACAACATGATTACACTAAATCAATTTTACATAGAATGAGATTTTTTGTTGTTAAATAACGATGAATTTACCAATACAATATGATAAAATTTAAGTAAAAATCAAAATAAAAATTATATTTAAAATAATAATACAATAGGTGACAACCATTCGAACAAGTTAGTCGACCTCGGAAGACAACGTTAGTTGTATACGTGCTGATAGGTGGTAGCATATACCCGTCTCATAGAATTAATTGTGATGTACATAAGCTAGTTCAAACATTATAATTATTTTTAATAAAAAGCGTGTGACTGACAACTGAGGGGTTTGATGAAATGGACATGATATTTTCACCTTCAATCAGAGGTCTCATGTTTTAGTATTTTGAAAATGAAAGAAATTCTTAACAAAGAGAATTTTCATCATAAATATTAAATAGGTTATATGCGACAAATTAGTCAGGTCAATGAATATCGAACATATAACTAAATCAGTGATTAATTGAGCCGATGATTATCGGATATCAAATAGTTAACTAAAACATAAAATGTATTTAATTAAATAAAAAAGGATAATTCAGTGCACTAAACTTTCCTATGCGAATGGTCCGGGACACGGCCGGACCACAAGGTATTTAATTAAGTACGAAGTTAAAAAAGAGAAAAACACTTTTGAAATTATAACTTTGAAGATGTTATTGGTATTATTATAGCTATAAAATTATGTCACTAAAAGTAAAATATTTTCTCTTAAACTTTACTTTATTTTTAAATAGAAAGATATAATACATTAAAAAGGAAAGACGTAAAACAAAACAGATAGAGTAAAGTAACTTGGTTGATACAAAATGAGTAAGGAAATGTAATTGAAATAAAAAGGGCTTTTAGAAACTTTGGTTGTTGGAGAAGATTGAAGAATGAAATTTTGTGAAGTAAAGGCAAAGTAAGTGTCAACGTCGTTCTTCTTAGGGTTTCCTTCAATTGGTTCCAAAGTCCTTTTGAGAGGGTGACAGGGCTGAAAATTTGACCGATATTAGATACTGAAAAAATGGCTAAAATAACGTCTAAATTATGATCGAATTTGCTGTTGGGAGTTTTGCTCTATGGTACTTTATAAAGCAGTACGGGAAGTATTTAACTATTACAAGTATTCGAAAGGATAAATAAAGATTTCAATAATTCAACATGGAATCGAAATTACAATCGTTACACAAGTAAAAAAGCTGGAAATTCCAGCTTTTGTAGAAAACGGAAAAATGTAAAATGTTTTTGCTTTGAGTCGAGTGTAGCACTCATCCTTAAGACAATATTGCCCCGTATGTATCCTTTATACGTCCCGGACAATTTGTCTCCCAAGATAAAACAAAGAATGGAATCCTTGAGCAAAGGAAACTCAAGAGCTACCGTGAAGAATATTGAGTAACGAAATGATGCTTGGAAGTTGTAGGAAGAAAACTATTTCGGTTGTGTATTTTCGTGCACTTGTTTTTTCTCGCATCTGTTTATGTATTTTCGTGCATATGTCTTAGTGCTCAACAATGGTGTAAGGGGGTGTTTATATAGGTGAGGGAGGGGCTGAAAAAGCTCGCCTCTATAATAGCCAAATAATGGCCATTATGGAGGTAGTAAAGCCACCAACATAAATGGTGAAAGACCAACGGATTTGGCCATTATAGGAGGAGTAATTCACCCAAAATAAATGGCTGAATTGAGTGCTTGGCAACCGCTTTTTGACCGTCCGATTTTGGAAACTTGAGGGACCAAACTGCACATCTTGAAACTTCGGGGACCAAACTCGTAAATCCGAAAGAATTCGTCCGAACCGTACATCCGGAAACTTCGGGATCAAACTCGTACTTCGGCCCAAAAAGATAATATCGAAGACCCAAGACCCAAGACCCAAGACCCACCCGTGACCCGAGACCCGAACCTCGGAAACCCGAACCCGGACGGGACGGGCGGCGGCGCGCGCGTGGTCTTTCCTCGAACCGAAGCACATCTAGGTCCTCCCTCCTTTAAACACATGGGATACCCCTTGGGGTCCCAAACCCCAAACCAATTTCGAATCTTATATACACAACAATTCTTTCTTCCTCTACCGATGAGGGAGAATTACACACAATACCACACTTTCCATGCTTCAAACACCTTACTTCGTGAACCAATATCTCTTTCATTTCTCAATGAAATTTGACGATTCTTGGCCCTACGGTTATCTACGTACTTAGTAGATCATGCATGTGTGAAGAACCGGATTCTCCAACATACGTTACACTAGTGTTTAAGCCGTTAAAGTTGGTCGGTCGCAACTCCCGCCAAAGGCAAATTTCCAACACTTGCGCGGTGAACGTGATGTCTTGAACCGTCGGTGTTTAGTGTAAGCCAAGACAACGGTACCAACACAACAAATTCCCTTACTCTCTTCTTCGTAATGTTTTGTCCGTTTTGGCCATGGACAACGTCTTGGATTCTTAAGTGCGTTCAATTTGAGGCGGCCGTCCTCGCACTTAAATAGGTGGTCTCCTACAAGGTATCCTGCTATACCCCACTTCACAAGTGTTAGGAACCATTAAAAGTTTCCCAAAGACCTAACCTCAACCGTTGAGGATCATTACGAGTTTTGAAAACTTAACCTTTACCCATACTTGCAGATAGCACTTAACGTCTATCGCGGAACGGCTTTGGATTTGGTGTTTCTTTTCGAAATCACTATCCGAAGTGCTCATGCTTCGGCCGAAGCGATCAACTGAACCTTTACAACTTAGTTTTCCCATTGAACCAAATTACCGGGATCTCCAGGTTCGTAAGGTTGGGTTTCCACCGTATTGGTTCGTATATTTTGGGTTTTAAGCCCATTCCCCTAGACAGGCGAAACACTTGATCTCCGGGTAGTCCCTTAGTTAGTAAATAAGGAAGTGACACCCGTGATGATCAACTCGCCATACGGTCTTATGTCTCCGACGGATCGTGACAGATATGTCCGACGCCGTCATCCGTGTCCTTCCTAAAGCCGACCGGCTAGCCACGATGTAGAACTGCCGAAGGCACGGGTTTCTCCCAATAAGGGACGTCCTCTAATGAGTCGTGAAGTTACTCAACTTCTTTCATGCTTTGTATAAAGCGATAAACTCCGATACCATCATGAATCGGTCGATGCAAGTTTGCTTAGAGGATTTTCCAAGAACCACCATACACATTTACTTGTGGCTTTGGTGTTCTTCGGATCCGATGTCCAGTTGCATCACCGTGTTCTCTCGTAACCGCCGGACATCCGAGAATACTATAATCCGTAGATAAGCGAATAATTCGGATATCGTCATATCCGACTTAACGCCTTCTATTGATCATGTATTAAGATCATCGGTGAACCTTAGTTCAACCGATCTGTTTGTTGGACGATACCGAGTCGGTTGTAGTGTGTACAATACATTGAACTACACGTGACCCGAGCATATCGCTCCTTGTCTATGGGTGCACCATGATTCCAATCGGTTCTATGATTCATATCCATTGGTGGCTTCAACGAGACTGTCAACTATCGACCAGTCCGTTAGATGTCTTAGAAATCCAATTCCTAAGATGTCATCTCGTGATACTCATATCTTTCATATCGAGACTTTGTTTCAATATGATTTTCACTCTAAGACCGTTGGTTTTCCAACCGTTGGCTTTCTAACTTCGAGTCAATGTTTCGTGATCGATTCATTGTTTCGTTTTTATCCGAGACTTTCGGGACCAAAATGTTAACATTTCGGGGACCAAAATGAAAGTTCGGGAAGAAGCCCAACAGTTCGGCAAACCAATTCGATCCTCTTCTTCCAACTCTCCGGTTTGGAAGGTCGTTTCAACACCCATGCCATGTAAGATTACAATGGCCCCGGATGTGAAGCTACTCACGTGGGGAGCACTTTTTACAACCCAAAGGTTCTTTTCCGGAGGAAGATTAACTATTACACACGTATGGTTCTATATATGGAATCTATTTCTCCCTTTAGCTTCTTTCCAAAGCGGCGCTTTTGGAGATAACAATTATTTGTTAATTGTCCATGGTTCGTTCTCAACCATACAAGCTAGAAGGACTGGAACAAGTCTTTGTCCCCTCTTTGCTCCGTCTTGGTTCAACATCTAGAATCCCCGAGTTCTCGGATCCGGAATATTAAGTTCCGATAGACGGAACTTTCGAGTCATGAAGATACGGAACGTCTAGTTCCGGACAATCGAGCCCTCGCGGGTTCTTGGTAACCTTGAGCAATTACTCCTTTTTTCCTTTTCCAAGGAAAGTTATCTCCAAAGAATTCAAGCATTCTTTGACGCCAAGAGGCGATCAACACTCTTGTTATTTGCGGATACGGTGGATATGCAATCTACGCTTAGGTCGAACTTGACCCGTTTCGGTAGCCCATCTTTTACCAAGCTACCCCTCATAATTTGGGCGTACGACTTCGCGCTTGGCTAACACCGTTAGACGAGGTGAGAAATGAACATTCGTTTAATGAACGATGCTTCACATTCTCCCCCTCTATCACTACGAATTTCTCAATCCGTAGGCTTAGTTGATATTCAACTTCTGCTTTGTAGCGCTTATCCGCTTCAACAACTTCATCTTTGCTTTTTAACAAACAAAGGATTCCATACGTTGTACCATCATCAATGAAGATCACAACGTACTTGTCTCCCCCCTCTATTTTGTATAAACTTCAAATCACCCGAGTAGGTGTGACTAAGTTCTAGAGGAGCAGTGCTTCTTTCGCTATTCCCTTGACGGAATTTGGAAGGTGATTTTGCCTCTTCATCTACCTCACATTTATTTTGAGGGTTTATGTCGTCAGAAGGCAACAATCTCAACATCGTTAGCTTTTTAATGACTTGCTATTTAACGTGTCTTAATCTATGATGGCATAGATGCACGGATTACAAATATATCATTCATTTGGCTACAGACATACTGCACCATTCTTAGTTATTACAGACCTGTTGGACTAGTCTCAAACCAGGTTTGACCAACATCGTCCTTTTAACCAAGTTTGGGACATGTATCACCTCATCTTTGAGTGATCTCATTCCCTGAAGTCCTATTGAGGACAATCTCTCCAACCCTTCTACTTTAGAGGTGGCGTTGCTTCACATGAACAACCTTTTGCCCGTGGTTAGGGTGTAACCGGATCATATGTGATCGCGATACTTTGGCCCACTGCAGTTGCTTTGGCAGACTGAGTGTCCAATTTCTTTACTGCCTTTATTTAGGCCTTCAGATCATTCAGGACCTGGAAACTCTGGCCCACCTTACTAGGTGTCTATTACTTTTCCTATGAAATGAATTTTGGCCCCCACTCCAGTCGCCCAGAGGCTTTATATGACTAAGTGTCCAATATCACCATATCAAAGGAATTTCAGCCCACTCTAGTCGCCCGGAGGCTTTGTATGACTGAGTGTCCAATATCATCCTATCAAAGGAATTTTGGTCGACTCCAATCGCCCGGAGGCTTTGTATGACTGAGTGTCCAATATCATCCTATGAAGGATCTTCGGCCAAATAATATGACAGGCTCAACGCCATTAACTTTTAGACTTCTTCCGTTATGATTGGTGCCCAGATAATTCTTGGCGCTTACTTAAGAGTGATAACAGTTTTCGCACAGTCAGTGGATCTTACTCCCTCGTATGTGCGAACATACTTTACACACTTTAGTAATTACACTTAAAAGAACGGATCTTCTTAAGTCGTTTACAAAATCCAATCTTTAAACGGAAAAGAAGATGAGATTAAACTTCTGATTTGTTAAAGCATAAGGAATATAAATTATTTTCATATTCCTCCTTACTTTAATCCATTTTTAATCAGACATAATTTAATCTTTATTCTTGACAAGTAAGAAAAACTACTTATCCCAATTTCGGATTCTGGGCTCACTTCGGTCACTTCATCGACTGAGTGTCCATTTCCTTCTCGGCATTATTCGGATCCTTTGTCCGGGACAGATATAGGCCTTCTCGCTACAAGATAGAATAGCATCTTCAGTCTTCTCCTCTTGTCCCAGTTGACATCCTCAGGCTCTCGAGAGCGCTTGTTCCAACCGTTCTTGGTAGCGGTGACACCATGAACACGTTCATCATCATCACTCTCTTCTACCAGAAAACCATTGCCATATCCAGATTTGGTCACACAACTTTTGACCGACATCTTTCGAACACTAATAGTAATACAACACAATATTGTCTTAAGTTGTTGGGAGTTTTGCTCTATGGTACTTTATAAAGTAGTACGGGAAGTATTTAACTATTACAAGTATTCGAAAGGATAAATAAAGATTTCAATAATTCAACATGGAATCTGAAATTACAATCGTTACACAAGTAAAAACTGGAAATTCCAGTTTTGTAGAAGACGGAAAAATGTAAAATGTTCTTGCTGAGTCGAGTGTAGCACTCGTCCTTAAGACAATATTGCCCCGTATGTATCCTTTATACGTCCCGGACAATTTGTCTCCCAAGATAAAACAAAGAATGGAACCTTGAGCAAAGGAAACTCAAGAGCTACCGTGAAGAATATTGAGTAACGAAATGATGCTTGGAAGTTGTAGGAAGAAAACTATTTCGGTTGTGTATTTTCGTGCACTTTTTTTCTCGCATCCGTTTATGTATTTTCGTGCATATGTCTTAGTGCTCAACAATGGTGTAAGGGGGTGTTTATATAGGTGAGGGAGGGGGGCTGAAAAACTCGCTCCATAATAGCCAAATAATGGCCATTATGGAGGTAGTAAAGCCACCAACATAAATGGTGAAAGACCAACGGATTTGGCCATTATAGGAGGAGTAATTCAGCCAAAATAAATGGCTGAATTGAGTGCTTGGCAACTCGCTTTGACTCGTCCAGATTTTGGAAACTTGAGGGACCAAACTACACATCTTGAAACTTCGGGACCAAATCGTAAATCCGAAAGAATTCGGTCCGAACCGTACATCCGGAAACTTCGGGATCAAACCGTACTTCGGCAAAGTTTTCCAAAAAGATAATATCGAAGACCCAAGACCCAAGACCCAAGACCCAAGAACCAAACTCGAAAACCCGAACCGGCGGACGGGCGGGCGGCGGCGCGCGTGTGGTCTTTCCTCGAACCGAAGCACATCTAGGTCCTCCCTCCTTTAAACACATGGGATACCCCTTGGGGTCCCAAACCCCAAACCAATTTCGAATCTTATATACACAACAATTCTTTCTTCCTCTACCGATGAGGGAGAATTACACACAATACCACACTTTCCATGCTTCAAACACCTTACTTCGTGAACCAATATCTCTTTCATTTCTCAATGAAATTTGATGATTCTTGGCCCTACGGTTATCTACGTACTTAGTAGATCATGCATGTGTGAAGAACCGGATTCTCCAACATACGTTACACTAGTGTTTAAGCCGTTAAAGTTGGTCGGTCGCAACTCCCGCCAAAGGCAAATTTCCAACATTTGCTATAATATAACTAAACTTTGTGGGCTTATTATCCCCTCCCCTCCCCTCCCCCCCCCCCGGATTATTTGAACTGGAATATATACCTCCTTAAATAAAGAAGCGTCATTTTAATCAATATTTATAGAAAATTATATTAATTTGCTATAATTAAATAATAAACTAAAATTAAAATATATATTTATTAAATAATTTAAATATCAAGTACAAATAATTTTTTATCGTTCGTTACAAAGAAGTGGGAATCTCTTGGCTAGCTTGGATTCGGTTGCTTGCCTTATTCGTTCTCTTTTTACCTCTTTTTTATTATTATCTATCTGCTTGTCCTTTTGGTTTTCTCCTTGTACTAAAAATATTATATTGTTTTTCTTATACCAAATTTATTAAATATACGTGAAGATGCATAAATATTACTCCTACTAAAGTAGCAAATTTGATTACGAAACAAATTACTATCCTTTTTGATAAACTTAAAATTGAATAAAGTATTTAACTTTGTAACTTTTAAGAGAAATAGGGTGTTTGTTTTAAATGTCTCACAAGAAATAGGATTAAGACAATCTTCTTTTCGTATGTTTTTGAGGTCTCTATTCTTCACTCATTTGATTTTCACTATTATTACACTAACATTATGTTTCATACATATGAATTACAAATAAGAGTCATGTCAAAATTCTATTATTGGAATATACAACATACTCTATTTATTTGAATTTCTTTCAGTTTTCGATAATTGTGTTGGAGCTTAATAATTCCGATCCGATCCACACTGAAAGTTCTCCTCTGTGGAATAAAATATTTTTTTTATCAAAAACGATTATCTATTCCCAAGGTTTGAACCTAAAATTTCTAATTAATAATAAAAGAGTAACTAGGGGCTACAATTCCACCACAATCATTCATAATTGCGTACTCTATTCTTTTCTTCCTAGTGTGCGTATGTTCTCTCTCCCTCTTTTTTATTTTATAAGAGTTTTGTGTTCTTTACTTGTATTCATATGCTTCTAAGTTTCCTAATTTTGAAGTGGATCAAATACATTACTAGAAATAAAAGTTTTTTCACTGATATTTAATGAAAAATTTATACTATAAACTGTGATTTTTCAATATCATTCTCACCGAATCAACTCACTGAAAAAACGCATGGTGGAAAATAAGTCACATTGAAACATTGAAAAACTTCTTAATTTTTTCTTGTGAAAACATTACTATTTAAATTTTTTCCACCGATATTCAAGAGAAAATAATATTAAACATTTTTCATTGGGAAAATAGAGTTTTTTTTTTAAGCAATGAGAAACATGCTCTTGAATTATGGAAAAACAATAATTTCCATTGACAAAAAAGTCAGGAAAACGGCTATGCGTGTCAATGAAATTGAATAATAAAGTGAGCATTTCACATTAAAAAGAATCCTAAAATTGAAATTGAAAACACATGGAAAAAATGTATATATAAGGCTAATTTTACAAAACACTATGTTTGGGCAGATATTGACATTTTTCCAAACCAATCTTCTAAGGATTGATTAGTAGATTATTACTCAATTTTATTTTATTGCATCAATATCACTAACTATTTTTTATAACATAAAAGTCACTTACTTTTATTCAAGTATCATAGGAAATCATTAAACAATTTTATATAGTAACAAACAAATCATTCAATTTTACCTAAAAATCACAAGTTACTAACCAATTTTTTGGTAACCAAAAGAATTATTCAATAAAGACACAAATGTTATGATATGGAGATATGGCTGTTTAAACAAAATCATTTTCATTTGGACAGACTTTAGCACTGATTTAGATTTTTACTTCAGTAAACAGAACACATTAAAGGGATTACAAAGAATATGCTGAGCTATATTGGTTGGACAAATAACAAAAATAATTCTACAGAAAAAAGTAGAAGAAAATATTAATAATATTATGGCAGTTTTTTTTAACGTTCATGAGTTTGAAATGCATTAAAAATACGTGAAAAGAAGATTTGAAGGCTAAAAGCATGCTCAAACGGAGGTTCAAGACCACACTTTGCAAAGTTGATCAAGGGTTGATTGTGTTAGAATATTATGTTATTAATATTATGATTTTGTATTAATGTAGTATCATATTATATATGGTAGGTAGTACAATGTTAATTAGGAATATTATGTAAATTAGGTAAAAGATTATTAGGAATTGATTAGGAAGATTAGGCATGATTGGCTCTTCCTAATTGATGTATATTGTGTATATATTGGACCTTTGAAAGATGAATAAAGTGAGGAAAATATTCTACTTACCCTAGAATTATTACATGGTATCAAGAGCTTAAGGAAAGATCCAAAATTAGTTTAATTTCTTCCAAATTTTTGGTCATCTTCCTCCCGAGAAAACCCTAGTGGCCGAAAATTTCATTTTTTTTTCACTCCATTATTGATTACCCTTCATCACAACCAGTTATGTCTGAATCCAAATCATCTTTTCACCCTGCCCTTGCTGTTTCAAACATCAAAACACATGTTTCCATCAAACTAGAAATGGAAACCGTTCATTATGCAACTTGGGCGGAATTATTCAAAATTTGTTGTCGTGCTCACAAAGTTCTTCATCATATAATTCCTCAAAAAGTCGGTAAAGGGAAAGACATAACAAACGATGCAGACAAGGAATTGTGGGATACACTTGATGTCACAGTCCTTGGTTGGATTTATGCAACAATCTCCACCGACTTGTTGCATACGATAATGGAACCGGATTCCACAGCCATGGCGGCGTGGGAACGTTTGCGAGATATTTTTCAAGATAACCAAAACTCTCACGCTGTTTCATTGGAACAAGAGTTCTCAACCATTGACATGTCGATTTCCCTAATGTTTCTACATATTGTCAACGCCTCAAAGTGTTGGCCGATCAATTACGAAACGTCGGTTCACCGGTTACTAATAACCGGTTAGTCTTGCAGTTGGTCGGCGGTCTCACCGACGCGTATAGCGGCGTGGGTACTCTAATCCGTCAAAGTAATCCTCTACCACAATTTTATCAAGCAAGGTCCATGCTTGTACTTGAAGAGTCGGGCTTGGTGAAAGAGGCCTCAACTACTTCAAATTCCGCCATGTTTGCCACTCCTTCACATGATGGTACTTTTTTTGAACCTTCTCAACAAAATAAGGGACAAAAAGACGTCATAATAATAAAAATAAGGGTGGAAATCGCGGAAATAACAAAGGTGGAGGCCACCAAAATTTCGGTGGCGGCGGTAATGGCGGCAACACCAACTATGGTGGTGGACAGTGGCAGCAGGACGGCGGCAGGGGCGGCGGTCGTGGCGGCGCAACGGCGGGCACGGTAGTGGCGGCGGACAGGCAAGAAGAACCCTGGCCGGGCAAGGGCCTTGGGCCGTACCACTCGGCCCCACCCCCCCCCAAGCAGGTAATCGGGGGCTGTGCAGCCCCCCCAAGGCCTGCGGCCAGCCTAAACAAAACAGTGGCCCATTTCCCTGGCAGCAACATCAACAGGCCCAGCATGCCCATTTCGCTGGGTCTGTTGCCACAGGCAGTAGCAGTGGGCCTCAACCGACCCAGTGGCATGAGGCTCATTCAACAGGGGGCCACCCCACGGAAATTGAGTCTGCCATGCACACTCTTGGACTTAATCCACCGGATTCAAATTGGTATATGGACTCCGGAGCGACGTCACATATGACGTCATCCCAAGGTAATCTCTCATCCTATTTTAATTTGAGCAATGATAATGGAATAATTGTCGGAAATGGCCATTCAATTCCAATAAAAGGTTATGGTTCTAGCAAATTGTTACCGCCAAACCCACCCCTAATTTTAAAGAATGTCCTTCATGCTCCCAAATTAATCAAAAACTTGGTTTCTGTTAGAAAGTTTACAATTGATAATTGGGTATCTGTTCGGTTTAACCCCTTTGGTTTTTCCGTGCATGATTTTCAGACGGGGAAGCTTTTCATGAGATGTGATAGCAAGGGGGAGCTCTATCCAATAAATTCGTCAACCCAACAATCCAAGTTTCCTTCTGTTTTTGCAGCCTTGGCACAATCTTTATGGCACCAACGTTTGAGACATCCGAGAGAGGCTATTTTGGCTTCTCTTAAACAAAATAATTTTATTTCTTGTACCCAGACACGGACTCTAAATAAGTGTCATTCTTGCACACTTGGTAAACATATTAAGTTGCCTTTTATTTTCTCTACTTCATGCACTCTTTTGCCATTTGATATTTTACATTGTGATATTTGGACATCCCCTGTTTTGAGTTCTTCTGGTCATAGATATTATTTGCTTATACTTGATGACTACTCTAATTATTTGTGGACATTCCCTTTATCGAAAAAATCACAAGTGTTTTCCATGTTTCTCAATTTTAGAGCATTCATCTGAACTCAATTTGAACGTGATATCAAAAATATACAATGTGACAATGGGGGGAGTTTGACAATAAACAGTTTTGGAATATTTTCAAAACAAATGGTCTTCAGTTGCATTTGTCTTGTCCTCATACTTCATCACAAAATGGGAAGGCGGAACGTAAAATTAGAACCATTAACAATATTGTTAGAACATCTATTTCTCATGCTTCACTTCCCCCTGTATTTTGGCATCATGCACTCCAAATGGCAACTTATCTATTGAATGTCCTTCCTCAGAAAAATATATCATACCAAGCTCCCCTAAAAATGATTTACCTATGAGAGCCCACATATCATCACTTACGAGTGTTTGGTTGTCTTTGCTACCCCCTCTTTCCATCCACCACAATCACAAAACTCCAAACCCGGTCTACTACATGTGTGTTCTTAGGATATCCTACTCATCATCGCGGTTACCAATGTTACGACATTTCTTCCAAATGAATCTTTATAAGTCGTCATGTAATATTTGATGAAACAATATTTTCTTTTGCTAAGTTACATGCCACCGGGACCCCTAACTATTATTTTTTGGATAATGATAAGCTTTCGTATCTAACACATTTTTTTCACAGCCCGGTACCTATTACTAGTATTGAACACTGTAATTCCAGCCCATTGGGCCAGGCAGCCCCAACGGGCCCAATTCCAGCACCATCAGTACATCTCACTGGACCCTCGATTTCTCACTCCACGGTTAGTGGCGTCCAGTCCACTGGCCCAACAAACCGTCCGATCACCCGTAGTCAACATGGAATTGTCAAACCCAATGCAAAATATAGCCTTCACACCCAGGTCTCAAAATCACCCTTGCCTCGTAATCCAGTATCTGCTCTAAAAGACCCGAATTGAAAAATGGTCATGGATGATGAATATCATGCTCTAATTACAAATAGGACATGAGATTTAGTACCTCATCCATCTAATGCTAATATAATTCAATCTATGTGGATTTTCAACCATAAAGAAAAATATGATGGAACTTTTGAGCGGCATAAAGCCCGTCTTGTAGGTGATGGAAAGACACGGCAGGTTGGTGTAGATTTCGGGGAAACATTCAGTCCAGTAGTCAAACCTGCAACTATCAGAACAGTTCTCAGCCTGTCTCTCTCAAAAGGATGGTCACTTCATCAATTGGATGTCAAAAATGCCTTCCTCCATGGACACCTTAATGAGACTGTTTACATGCACCAACCATTGGGATACAGGGATCCTAAATATCCCAACCATGTGTGTTTGCTCAACAAATCCTTATATGGCCTCAAGCAGGCCCCCAGGGCTTGGTATACACGGTTTGCAAATTTTGTGTCACGCATGGGTTTCTCGCACAGCCGTTCAGATAATTCCCTGTTTATCTATCGTCAGGGTAATCATACTGCTTATCTTCTTCTATATGTGGATGATATTATTCTAACAGCATCTTCAGACTCTCTTCGCAAGAATATCATGTCACAGCTTAGTTCTGAATTTGCTATGAAAGATCTTGACCCACTCCACTACTTTCTAGGGATTGATGTGACCCGACATACATGTGGATTATTCCTCTCCCAGAAGAAGTATGCATCAGAAATCATGGAACGAGCTGGGATGGCTTTCTGCAAACCTTCAACAACCCCGATCGACACAAAGTCAAAATTGAGTGTCATCTCTAGCAAACCTTTTGTTGATCCAACGTTATACCGCAGCCTAGCAGGAGCTTTACAGTATCTCACATTCACCAGGCCAGATATTACCTATGCAGTGCAACAAGTGTGTCTATTCATGCATAATCCAATGGAAGAACATATGCATGCTCTGAAACGCATTGTGCGATATATTCAGGGCACTCTGGAGTATGGATTACATCTATACCCGTCCTCTATTTCCAAATTTGTTACTTACACTGATGCAGATTGGGCAGGCTGTCCGGATACAAGACGATTCACCTCCGGGTATTGCGTCTTCCTTGGTGACAATTTAATCTCATGGTCCTTAAAAAGGCAGGCCATGGTATCACGCTCAAGTGCTGAAGCAGAATATCGTGTTGTGGCCAATGTTGTATCTGACTCGTGTTGGATTCAGAACCTATTACTTGAACTTCATTGCCCTATTCCGACTGCAACAATAGTATACTGTGATAATATTAGTGCAATCTACCTCTCAGGGAATCCCATCCACCATCAACGCACTAAACATATTGAGTTAGATATTCACTTTGTACGTGAGAATGTGGTTTGCGGACAGGTGCGGGTGTTGCATGTCCCAACGCGACATCAAATCGCAGATATCTTCACAAAAGGACTTTCGCTGATATTATTTGAAGATTTTAGGGACAGCCTCAGCATTCACCGCCCTCCAAATTCTTTTCTTCTTATTTCGATCATGCGGGGGAGTGTTAGAATATTATGTTATTAATATTATGATTTTGTATTAATGTAGTATCATATTATATATGGTAGGTAGTACAATGTTAATTAGAATATTATGTAAATAAAGTAGAAGATTATTAGGAATTGATTAGGAAGATTAGGCATGATTGGCTCTTCCTAATTGATGTATATTGTGTATATATTGGACCTTTGAAAGATGAATAAAGTGAGGAAAATATTCTACTTACCCTAGAATTCTTACAGATTGGCCATATTTATAATTAGTGTTAACTATTATGACCACATTTTTAATTAATAATAGCAATTATGAATTGTTGTTTTTACTTTTTAGGGTTCATTTCTTAGTTAGTTTTTGTATGAAAAGATGAATATACTTCTTTGGTGATTGTTCATGGATTATCAACATAGGGATTATCTGAATTAAAGTCTGTTAGTTTTGAAGATCATATATATATATGTGCTCCATTTTGATAATGATTGAAAGAAATAATCTCAAACATTATTTTCATTAATGAATGAGTATATATACAATATACAATTTCCATAATATGGAAAATCCTATTTCTATTCTACTCCCAAAACCCTGTTCTACTTGTACAAGAATTCTATAATTATGGTAAGTGTACAAAGCTAATTGTTGACACCCAATTGTGTCCCCTCTTTTCCCATATTTATTTGCAATTTTAAATATTTTAACACCTCATAACAATTTATATATATATATATATATATAAGGCTTTTAATATCGTTGCTTATTCTAATTCATTATCACTATTATTATTATTCACATTTTTTATTTGCCTTTTAATATCCTAATCATAGTTTTTATCCTAATATTCTATATATATATATATATATATATATATATTCTATATATATATATTATATTCATTTTTTATAATATATATATATATATATATATATATATATATATATATAAGGCTTTTAATAACGTTGCTTATTCTAATTCATTATCACTATTATTATTATTCACATTTTTTATTTGCCTTTTAATATCCTAATCATAGTTTTTATCCTAATATTCTATGTTATTTTATTTTCGCAGAACGGCATCGCATTTTTTATTTTAAGCATTAAGCATTTCACAAATATTATATTTTTATTATTATCGCATCATCATTTTTTATCTTTATAATTTACATTTTTTGCAAAGCATCTTTTATAATAAACCCTTTTTATATTTTAACCAACTCCCCGTTTATTTTTTTTTCATTCAGTCAAAACATTTTACCCAACCCACACAAAACAAATAACACACTAGGCCCAACCGACCACCCCCAAACCATGCCCAAATCGTCCACCCAAAGACCCCACCGTCGGCCCAACCCTTTTCCCTTTTATCCCTTACTACCCCAAACCAAAACTGAAAAAACCCGCCACACCTACGCCGCAACCTACACCCCTAAAATTTGCTAAAAAACAGTATTTTGCCCCTTTAAGTTCGAAATTCAAACTCGAACGTTAGGGGGGAATCCATCTATAAAAAAACCCCTTTGTTCACTGTTTCGGGGGTGGTCCTGAGGTTCGAGTCGGAAAATCCAAGGTTCTTTTCGGGTCCTAATTGAAAAAGAAAAAAACCAAAAAACTAAAGGTTTTTAGGGGTTCAAATCTGTTTCGAGGTGGGGGTTTTTGAGGTCCCAAGTTCAAACGGTCGAATTTTTCAAGTCCGGTCCGAAGTCGAAAACATACAAAAGAAAAACATCAACAAAGGCAAAAATCAGAAAAGAAAAATGGTTTGTTGGTTCTTAAATTTTTCTTAGAAAAATACTCTTTTTGTTTCATAATTTCAAATCCGAAATACTTCTTGGTTTCATAATTTTCAATCGGAAAATCCCATTTCGTTCTTCACATTTTTTGTCATTTTGGATCTGTTTTGATTCCGGGTCGAGTCAGAACCAATACTGGTTCTGTTTTGGGTCAAAAATCCATTCCAAAATCAGAAAATCAGCGCTCAAAAGGCCAAAAATCAAAATTCCAAAACAACTTCGCCGAGCGGATTCGACAATTCTAAACGACGCCTCAGTTCGCTGCCCGGAGAAGGTCCGTAAATACATCTTCTTTCCCTTATTTTTCTATATTATTATGTATGTTTATATTAACTATGTGGTGGTGAAGTCATTATGTTGTCATAGTTATTATTAATGTTTAAATATGGTTTGGTTTAATCTATTTAGTTAATGTGAATGTTTTGGACTTATTTGGTTGTGTGAACTGTTAGATTCATGTTCCATAGGATATGGTTTGTTAAGCTATTTGATAGATGTATATGTATGTTAGAATACTATTATCAACTTGCTTCTAAAAAATATGACAATCGGTTAAGTGTGTTATGTTTAAAGTTTCTATCTTTGAGGGTTTAATTATATGTTTGTTTCTGATGAGACACTTGTAATGTGATCCAAGTTTCAGTTTTTACTACTTTACCTTTCTGGATTGGGTTCTTGAAATTATGCTTGATTTGGTTACAGTTGCAATAAATATCTGTCCAAATTGTGTGATATGTTTAAAGTTTTCATTTTTTGAGTTTGAGGGTTTAATTAATGAGACACTTGTAATATGATTAAAGTTTCAGTTTTACTACTTATCTTTTTTGGGTATTGGTTTCTGAAAATTATGCTTAATTTTAGCTACATTTGCAATAAATATCAGCCTAAATTATGTCTTGTGTTTAAAGTTTTCATCTTTCAGTTTGAGGGTTTAACTGTATACTTGTTACGAGTTTGTTTTGGATGAGATACTTGTAATGTGATTCGGTTTGAGTTTCTCCTGCTCATCTTTTCCTGCCTATTTGTTTCTTGAAATTACGCTTAATTTTGGCTACATTCGCAACAAATATCAACCTAAATTGTGTGTTGTTTAAGTGAAGCTTGTGATATGAATGACCATATTATATACTAACTGAAATAGAAATATGTGGTTATGCCTTATTTTTTATGTGTCTGATATTACATAGCTAGCTTAGTCTAAGATATGGCTGGCCAGTGGGCCGGGTCGGCCCGGTCCCGCCCCGACACCGCCCCAAATCTGACCTTTTTAAAAAAAAAGAAATTGCGGTATCGGGACTCGAACGGGGACGGAACATGATCTCGTCCCGACCCGGTCCCGGTCCCACTCCGATCCCGCCCGGAGCCCCCGTCCCCTTTTGCACAAATAACCATTGCATCAACAACCATTTTTGGCCTCCCCCATCCCCCCTACCCTCTTAATATTTAATCTTCATACAATCTCTCTAATCTCTCAATCTATCTCTCTACAAGTCTACATTGTCTATTAAATATTCAATTTTATTTATTCATTTGGGAGTGAAGTTGGCAACTAGCTTGAAGATCTTCCATCGAGCAAAGTTTCAATTTTCAACCTCTCGATTACACGTTGACGTTACGTCGGCGTTTGATACATTCGTTCCTTCATTAAATTACTATTGTCTGTTTATTTTATTTAGCGCACTTAATTTCATTTACTTTAATTATTTATTAGTATAATTATAAATTTATAATGGAATGATTTAAACGTATGCTTACGGGTATGGGTCATGCTTCTTTTAGTAGGGGCAACAAAGGCAAGGGTACTTCTTCTAGTCATCCTATTTCTAGACAGAATCTTATTCCTACACAGGATGATTTTGTTGATACTGAATATTTTGCTACAATACCATTAGATTTAGACGATGAGCTATTCTCTGGAACTGAAGAAGCCTTTAATTTAGACGATGATCTAGATGATACACCCACTAATGTAGATGACAACACACCCACTAGTGCACCTTCAACTGAAATATTAATAAATAAATATTATGTTTTAGTATTATCACATCATTTTATTTTGTCTAGCATACAAGATGAATACAAAAACGTATAGGCATTACCAACAAGAAAGTGCTAGCAACCAACCAGCTTCCATACCATCTTCTTCTTTTTTCAACACAACCTCAAAAAAGACGTGTTGTTTATGCGGCTAGTATTGAAAGCCTTAGACATAGAATGTTTAGTGGTACCACTTCTAATCAAGTTAGCGACTTTGATGTTTTTATTTTGCAGGGTGTTGTACCGTACGAAGCAGTTCTCAATAAAGAAGGACGTGAAAACTTGCTGAAATACTGGAGGGAGAATGAGACGTGGCATAGAGAACCAAACATTTGGAAAATAGTGAAATACACGTGATGTCACGTGTAATTTCGTATTTTTTAAATTTTTTAAAAATTTGTTTTATTTTGTTTCTTTTTCTTTTCTTTTAAATCCCGAAATGTAATGGAAATATTATTTTATATTTAAAAAAATGAAAAGGACAATTATTTTTATATGAACTTGAAAAATCATTAGAGGTGTTAATTATATTCGAATGTTGTTGAAGTTTTAAATTTGAGATTCAAGTGCTAAATTCTTTCTAAACCCTTGGTTGTTGATGAGATTCAAGTGCAGACAAAATATGATATTCTTAACTATAAAAAATACTCTCTCCGTTTATTTTTACTTATTCATTAAGCTAAAAACAAATTTTTAATTTTACTTGTTCTCTTTAATATATTTTGAAAAAGTTATTTTGTTTTATTTTTATCATTGATTATTCATTTCTCAAATTTATTGAAATTATACATAAACTAATATAACTATTATGAAAAATAGACTTTCATTTATTATTTTTTCAAAAAACAATACAACGTAGATTGTGAATAAGTAAAAATAAACGAAAAGAGTAGTATTTAAAAGATATCGGATCTGTCTTTGGTTTGTGTGCAATATTGTGCAGATAAATTATGACATCCATGACTATTGGAAATATTGTAGATATCAAACACTTTGGTTCGGGTGCAAACGTATGCAGAAATATGACATCCTTGACTATATAACAAAGTTGCAATTTTGACAATTGTATTTGTATTACAAAAAAAATCATATGTCTATTAAATAATATAAGAGGCACAAAAACAGTCTTGGGATTTTTTTTATTACATTATCTTGTTTAATTATTGAGTTTTTTTTTATATATATGTTATTTTAAAAAAAATGTCCCGGATCCCGATCCCGATTCCGACGGGATCAGGACGGGACTTCGGCAAATCCTGCCTATCCGATTCCGCCTGACCCGACCCGACTCGATCCCGCCCCGACCTGATCCCGTCAAACCCGGCTCGACCGTCCCGAGCCCGGCCCACTGGCCACCCTAGTCTAAGATCATGCTTAAATGACTTTAAAATTCTGTTTCATCCAGTTTATCATGTACCCTTATTATGATGTGTTTCACTCGAATTTGGGAAAAGGTAAGCATATAGTATATCTATTGTTTCCTTTCAATAGTTTATGTCTATGTCTAGGAATGTTTGTGGTTCTCATTTAATTAGAGATGAATCTAGCTCTGCCTCCCTATGCATAAAAGTGAGTGGACTTGGGCTTTGTTTTGACATCTGCTGAATGCATGTAAATTTTCTTGTCCAGATTCTGTTTGATTTAGATAACCTTTGCAGCATGCTATATAAGCCTTATGAGTGTGTCATTTCTATACATGTTAAGTGTGTCTTGTGTGATGGTATCTACTTAGCATTTTATGGTCCGAATCTGCTCATGTTGGCTTATCTTCTCATATTCTTTATTTGGTTTGTTGAAACTATGACATGATATACCCTAAAGTATACAAGGTATACAGGTTTAATATACACTAAGTGTATACAAGAACTGTATATATGCGTATACCTTTAAGTATATCAGTTATATTCTGAATATATCATGTATTATTAACCATACTAATAAGGTTCTATTTTTATCCGATTTGCTATAAAAAATGATTTCCATAAAAATATCTCTTTACATTATAAACAATTTGCTTCTCCCTTTATAAATTTGCTAAAACATCTCTTTGCATATTCAAAACTTTCATAAATAACTTGGTCATCTTTTATTCGCATTATTAATCATACTAATAAGGTTCTATTTTTATCCGATTCGCTATAAAAAATGAGTACCATAAAAACATCTCTTTGCATTATAAACAATTTGCTTCTCCCTTTACTATCAATTGCTAAAATATGTATTTTTATAAATAAGGCCATATAAATGCATACCTTTATCCAAAATCAACTTTGCATGTATTTTATCAACTTTCATACAAATGCATACTTTTATCCCAAAATTAACTTTACATGTATTTTATAAACAATGACATACAAATGCATACCTTTCTCTAAAAAATCAATTTTACATATAGTTGTATAAAAATGCCATGCATATTCTTTCCGAATTTTATGTCGGAATTTATTTCTCAAAACCGCAATCACCTTTGTGAGACTCTTCAAAAGAATAAATGGTAAGATCTTTACATTGTCAAAAAATACATCTTTTTATTAAATACTTGCAATATCATTTTAATTTTGTACTTTAAAACATGCATTTTTCCTCAGCGTAATAATGAACCTGAGTTTGACCGGACAATCGCAAGTTAGCGGATCTTAAAGGATGCCTAACCCCTTTCCTTTAGGATAATAAAGAACCCTTATCCAGAATCTCATAGTTTCGCAGACCATTAATCAGAGTTCTTTTGCAGCATTTATACTAACGCTTAGGTGCCCTAATTCACCATAGAATAATTAGGTGGCAAATCCTTAACAACTTAATCAATCCAGGGAAACGTCCGTGCGTCACGACCGTTGGTAAAAAATGGGCCCGCACACTAATTACATACAATAATCATCACCTAAAACCCGTGATATACACTGTTCCTAGTTGCCTTGTGTTTCCGTGATATACACGGTATATACAGGGTAGTGTATATGCGTGTATATCACGGGTATATTTATCACACCCCTGCAGTCATAGCGGGCGGTCTTCGTACGCTGAGACTGTCCCTAAAATCTTCAAATAGAACTGAGTGAAGACCCTTAGTAAAGATGTCTGCAATTTGATACTTGAAAGGGACATGTAAGACGCGTACTTGTCCACGAACTACCTTTTCGCGAACAAAATTGATATCCATCTTAATATGTTTAGTGCGCTAGTGTTGAACCGGATTCCCAGAAAGATATACGGCACTAATATTATCACAATATACCAAGATAGCTTTTTGAATGGGAAAGTGAAGTTCCAATAGAAGATTACGTAACCAACATGATTCAAAAACCACATTGGCTACCCCTTGATACTCGGCCTCTGCACTGGAGCGTGATAAGGTAGTTTGTCGTTTGGTAGACAATGATACCAAGTTATCGCCAAGAAACATACAGTATCCAAACGTAGAGCGTCTGGTGTCCGGACATCCACCCCAATCAACATCGGTATACGAGACAAGTGTAGAGGCTGATAATGAATATAGATGCAAACCATAGTCAAGTGTTCCCTAGATATATCAGATAATGTGTTTGAGCACATTCATGTGCTCCACCCTAGGATCATGCATAAACAAACACATATGATGTATGACATACGTAATAATTGGTCTCATGAAAATAAGTTACTGAAAAGCTCCAGCAAGACTGCGAAAGTGAGTGAGATCCTCGTAAGGTGAGCCAGCCGCAACACCCATCTTGAGTTTGGTATCAACTGGAGTGGTAGACTTACATAAGGACATACTAGCTCTTTCAATTATCTCAGCGGCATACTTCCGTTGGGATAAAAACAACCCTCATGCATGACGAGTGACAACAATCCCCAAGAAGTAATTCAAGGGCCCCAAGTCTTTCATAGCAAATTCAGAACTGAGTAGTGTCATGATAGACTTGCGTAAATCATCATAAGAAGCTGTCAAGATAATATCATCCACATATAATAGAATATATGCCAAGGAAGTACCACAACGATAGATAAACAGAGAATTATCAGACCGGCTGTGAGAAAACCCAATAGTAGATACATAGTCTGCAAATCGCTCTGATACCATGTAAATAATATATCTCTGGCCTAACTCAACCTCAAATCTAGCTTGTAGGGTGAGGATTGTCCAAATCTATATAAGGAGTCCATGTTCCCATTCCATATTCGATGTGGGACTCTTAACACTCCCCCGCACGCCAGACCTTGTTAACTGGAGCGTGGATAATATAATTTGGGGGCTCAACATCGGTGAACAAAGAATTGGAATGAGCCTGGCTCCGACACCATAAAAGAAATACCCCCCTTATTATTTTCATTAATGAATGAGTATATATACAATATACAATTTCCATAATATGGAAAATCCTATTCCTATTCTACTCCCAAAACTTTATTCTACTTGTACAGGAATCCTATAATATGGTAAGTGTACAAAGCTAATTACATACAATAATCATCACCTAAAACCCGTGATATACACGATACGGTTCCTAGTTGACTTGTGTTTCCGTGATATACACGGTATACACAGGGTAGTGTATATGCCGTGTATACCATGTATATCACGAGTATATTTATCAATGATGAGGAACTTTTTTTACCAAAATCAAACGTATCGTTCCTTGTGGAGTAGATTCCGCATCCAATCAAGTTCTAGACTAAGAAAAGTTAAAATTCCCACTACCGCTAGCAGACAGATCGGGTTGTGAGTACAATAGAAACAAGCTTCCTAAGAAGCCAGCCCAGTCGAGTCGCAATAAAATGAAGGGGATGGCGGGATGTATAATCGTCCTGTTTCCAGAAAATGACAAAGTTGGTCCTTATTTTTTTTTATAGTAAGTTCAAAGCATTCCCTTAAGTATCACATGAGCAATGTTATATAGGGTGGAATGTTGATCAGTCAAGAACTCCACGTTCAGAATGTAAAGGTGTCGGAAATGAGAATGTTTGCGTTGGATGTGTGGGCATACAATGAGAGATATAATTAAAAATGAAGAGATCTGAAATATGGTGGAGATAGCCTCGGTGGAGGACAAGATGAGGGAAGCGAGACTAAGATAGTTCGGGCATGTGAAAAGGAGATGCACGGATGCCTAGTGCGGAGGTGTGAGAGGTTGAATTTTGATGGTTTCAGTAGAGGTAGAGGTAGATCGAAAAAGTATTGGGAAGAAGCGATTCTACATGACATGACATTATTTCAGCTCACCGATGACATGACTTTAGATAGGAGTTTATGAAGGACACAAATTAGGGTAGAATGCTAGTATAGGTAGCTGAGCGTTGTCACGCTTCTCCTTTCCTACCTGTAGTCATAGTCTTTTCTTATAGTATATCCTTGAGTTTATGTTATTATATGTGTTTTATGTAATTCGATTATCGTATGATTTTGTGGTAGTTCCAGTGTTGTCTCTTTTTTTCCAGATTGTTTTGTCATGCTTTATATCGTATTTTGCCATTACTTCTTTACTTATATTATTTCTTTGTCTGACTGCTTTGGTTTGCCTTCCTTTGAGCCAATGGTCTATAGGAAACAACCTCCCTACCTTCCAAGATAGGGGTAAGATTTGCGTGCACTCTACTCTCTCCAGACCCCACATGTGGAATTACACTGAGAATGTTGTCATGGTTATTGTTGTTGTAAATTTTCATTAAAACTTTACCAAATTCTAATTCTTGCATTTTATCGGAATTATATAGAAAAAGTTGACCATAAACATCAGAAATTTTCGCTAGTCCCAAAATTACAGCATAAAAAACTGCACGGGACATAAAAAAAGAGCAAAAATATTAGAAATTACACCTTAAAAAATCACATAAACTTCCGAAATTAACCAAAATAATATAAATTACATAACCATTTGAGTTCTCATGTTAAATATTTTATATTTTCACAATTTAATTTAAATTTAATAATCAAAATTTGATAAATACTTAACTGACATCAGAAGTACTCAAAAGAAACCTGCTAAGGTAAAAACTTAAGGGCTTGTTTGGTATGCGGGATAAGAGATATTTAAGTTCAGAATTAAATTTGAAATGAGTTTATCTCATATTTAGTTGAGATAAAATCGCGGTGTAACTAATCACAAGATTAGTTATCTCGGGATTATAGTGTTAATGGACTAACTAATTCTAAGATAACTTATCCCGAATAAATAGTTTATGGATAACTTGTTCCCAACAATGACCCTTAAGAGTAGCCACTAATCTTTTATAAGTATTTTCTTTCCTAATGCTAATAGTTTAGGGATATTTTTGACATTTGACTGTACTTTTTTCCAACACTAACTTAGATTAGAATTGGGAAACATAAAAGACAAAACACAACACAATCATAAAATCTCTTTCACACAATATTGTTTTCCTCAACTCCACGGCGTAGATCCGAGGGGTTTTTGGAAAAAGCTGCAGTCTTTACAAACCCTAATTCTCAAATCTTCAGATCTTCCATTAACACACATTATATCAACTATCAGGTAAATCTCTTCATCTTGGCACTTTCTTTTTTGGGTTTATTTTACTTGTATTTGTTAGATTTTTGTATATCTAAGTTTTTGTTTTATTAAAGTTTGAGTCTTTATGATTCATTTGTGTTAAAGAAGTGTTCTTTCTACAGTGTGGTCTTGTGGGTTTGATGTTATTGCTCTTTTGGGTTTATTTTATGTGTATTTACTGGATTCTTGTATCTGTTTGTTTTTGTTTAAATGGGTGTTTGAGTTCTTGATGATTCATTGGAGTTAAAGTAGTGATTTTTTTATTTGGCTATTGTGGGTTTCGGTGGAGGATAAGATGCGTCAAGCGAGTTTTAGATGTTTCGGGCACGTGCCCCAGTGCGGAGGTGTGAGAGTTTGGCTATGGACAGCTACAGGAGTAGAGGTAGGCCGATGAAGTATTGGGATGATGTGATTAGACAGGATATGGCGCAGGTGCAACTCACTGAGGACATTCTTAGATAGGTGTTATGGAGGACACATATTAGGGTAGTAGGTAGTCCAGCGTAGTCCTACCTACGCTTACAAACTGGTAGTTGTAGTATTATTATTGTAGGCTCGCCTAGCCTATCATACTAGTAGACACAATATTGTCTTATAGTCCATTGTCGTTTGATTTATGCTGCTATGTGTATTTTGTTTGTCGTACTTGCATGCATTAGTTATTGCTTCTTTTTGCTTCCTTTTCTTTTTCAGAATTAGCTATTATGACTTACTCACTTACTCACTTACTCATTTTGTTTGTCTTACTTTGCTTGGACGCGTGCTTTGTCCTGAGCCGAGTGTCTTTCAGAAACAGCCGCTCTACCTATCAAGGTAGAGGTACGGTCTGCGTACACTCTACTCTTTCCAGACCCCACATTGTGGTGGGTATGTTGTTGTGGGTTTGGCATTCTTGTTCTTCACTAATTTGGGTTGGTTTTGATTTATATCTGTTTGATTAAAGTTTGAGTTTGTATGATTCATTGGTGTTAAAGTAGTGTTTTTTTCTACAGTTTGGTCTTGTGGGTTTTGATGGTTTTGCTATTTTCTAATGTGGGTTGGTTTTGATTTGTGGTTTAAATGGTTGGAAAATGAGCATCCATCTCTCAAAAATAAAAAAAAGATCCGAAAAGAATGAGCGATTTATTGTTTCTTCTTTTAATTTTGTGGTTTTTGAGTATTGGAATGAGACGGGTCCAATGAAGCGAACTGGATATTTAGGATTTATATAGCTAGACCCAACTAGCTTGGGGTTTAGGAGTCATATCGCTAGTCGTTGTAACAGTAGTTGAGTGGCGTGGAAAAGTTGTTAGCTATGGAAGGATTAGAGGCGGGGTAATGTGGGAGGTAGACTAGGAGACTATAATGCCTGGATTGGAATGAAACAGGTCCAATGAAGTGAATTGTTTTTTTTTCATGTAGCTCGCCCTAACTAGCTTGGTATTGAGGATTCATATAGCTAGTTGTTGTAGAAGTAGTTGAGTGGCGTGAAAAAGTTGTTAGCTCTGCAAGGATTAGAGGCGGGGTAATGTGAGAAGCATGGAATGAAATGGGTCCAATGAAGCAAGCTGGATATTGAGGATTCATATAGCTATACCTAACTAGCTTGGGATTGAGGATTCATATAGCTAGTTGTAGCAGTAGTTGAGTGGCGTGAAAAAGTTGTTAGCTCTGCAAGGATTAGAGGTGGGGTAGTGTGGAAAGCAGACTAGGACACTATAATGTCTGGATGTGCTCTGTTGTTTATATGCCTTGTAAAACTTGACGTTCTTCCTGTTGCTTTGATGTATATTTTCCACTATCTCAGCTCGCTGACTGATACTAGTCTGACTGGGAATCCCTTATGTGTATGTTGATACCTTAACGAGCGGAGAGTACCTATTGTTTGCTTATGGGATCCTTATCTCCTCCAACACTTTCTCATTCTCGTCCCTTGTTACCTTGATCCTGTGTCAAATAGCTAAAAAATAGGGATGAGCTGTCCAGCAGGCAGTTAAACAGTTATCTCAATCTGTTTTCTGCCCCTTTTACTTCTTCAGAAAAGAAAAAGGAGAAAGCATGCATCTTTCTTTTGTGTGTGCCCTCTAATAAATGAAGGAAGAACAGATAATATTATTGATACCCGGTGAATGAATTGTTTTCTTTTTGTGATTTTGTTATAGTGTTTTAGGTCTTACACTACCTTACATATTTTATATGTCATGGAATTATGTTTTGACCTTCCCAATTTGTCTTCTAAAAGTTGTTTAACGAATGGCCATGTAACTGATAGGATTTGTTATTCGTTAATTGAAAATTTTAGTTTTGATGAGTCGTTATTGATGCTCAGTGAACAAAAAATTATATGTGATTTGTGGAGTGTTTTGGGTCTTAAGCTACCTTACCTAGTACTATTTTATATGTCACGGAGTTAAGCTTCAACCTTCATTTTTATCATCTACAAAATGTTCAATGAATCGCCATGTGACTGATAACATTTGTTATTCATTAATTGCAAAAATGAGTTTCGGAAAAATGTAAAATGTGTTTATACCAGTATTGCGAATTATTTTGAGATTAGTTAATTAATTGATTTGGTTTTTTGATTTATTCTGTGCAGTCATGGCAGGATCAGCACCAGAGGGTTCTCAGTTTGATGCTCGTCAATTCGATGCGAAAATGACAGAGCTGTAAGTTATCTCTTCTCCATCCTATATTGACGTCATCTTAATCTGGCTGCAGAAAGCATCTCTCTCTCTCTCTCTCTCTTTCCAATTTATTGATTATCGCTTTCTGCTGATATATGGCCTCTAGCCTTTGCCATTGATTTGATAGCCTTTTGTGGTTGTTTGATATGCCAAAAACAGGCTTGGTACTGAACAACAGGAATTCTTCACATCATATGATGAGGTTTACGAGAGTTTTGATGCCATGGGTTTGCAAGAAAACCTTCTGAGAGGCATCTATGCCTATGGTAAATTTCAGATCTCATAATTCTGGTTTATCTTTCCTCCATTCCCTGATTTTACAGGGCACTGAACAGTGTTTTGAATTTCTTGAAGGTTTTGAGAAGCCATCTGCAATTCAGCAAAGGGGTATTGTTCCCTTTACCAAGGGCCTTGACGTTATCCAGCAGGCACAATCTGGAACTGGAAAGACGGCAACTTTCTGCTCTGGAATTCTCCAGCAGCTTGATTACAGCTTAGTTGAATGTCAGGCTCTGGTTCTTGCACCAACCCGCGAGCTAGCACAACAGATTGAGAAGGTTATGCGAGCACTCGGTGACTATCTGGGTGTGAAGGTTCATGCTTGTGTCGGGGGTACCAGTGTCCGTGAGGATCAGCGTATCCTTCAGAGCGGTGTTCATGTAGTGGTTGGTACTCCAGGGCGTGTCTTTGACATGTTGCGCAGGCAGTCTCTTCGCCCCGACCACATCAAGATGTTTGTTTTGGATGAAGCAGATGAAATGCTCTCTAGAGGTTTCAAGGATCAGGTCACCCTTCTACTTTAATTTTTGTTTTATTTTCTTAATTTATAGTAGGATTTGCTTTTTGTTTTATTACTCAGTGATGTTTCTGTGTTCCAAGGTAAACTTAAAAGGCAAGTTCTATAGGGTGGTGGTTAGATCGACTATGTTGTATGAGGCGGAATGTTTTCCAGTCAAGACTTCGCACATTCAAAAGATGAAAGTTGCGGAGATAATGATGCTGAGATGGATGTGGGCATACAAGGAGGGATAGTATTAGAAATGGTGATATCCGAGACAGAGTGGGAGTGGCCTCGGTGGAGGATAAGATGCGGGAAGCGAGGTTGATGGTTCGAGCATGTGCAGAGGAGAGACACAATTGCCCCCGTGCGGAGGTGTGAGAGGTTTGCTATGGACGGGTTCAAGAGGGGTAGAGGTAGGCCGAAGAAGTATTGGGGAGATGTGATTAGACGGGATATGGCGCAGATGCAACTTACTGAGGACATGACCTTAGATAGGGGTTGTGGAGGACATAGATTAGGGAAGAAGGGTAGTAAGTAGGAGCGTTGTCCTACTTACGCTTACATACGGGTAGTTGTAGTGGTTTTATTGTAGCCCTGCTTGGCCTATCATACTAGTAGGTGCATGATTGTTTTATAGTTCCATGTCCTTTGGTTTCTGTTGTATGTTCTTTCGTGTACTTTGTTTATCTTATTTACCTGCGTTAGTTACTGCTTCTTTTCTCAGAATGCTTTATCATGGTGTATTCGCATGTGTTACTCTCATTTTCATACTGTTTTAAATTTCTTGTCTGGGTCTGACCGTTTCTCTTGCTTTTGCTTGTGTTTTTACTTGTGCTTATGCTTTTTGTTGAGCTGGGGGTCTTTCAGAAACCACCTCTACAAACCAAGGTAGAAGTAAGTTTTGCGTACACTCTACCCTCTCCAGACCCCACGTTGTGGGATTTCACTGGGTATGTTGTATTATTGCCCCATTTTCTTTACTTTCAAAGTAGAATTCACCTTTTTTTTTTATAAAGTAAAGTGGATTCGCTTTTTTAATGTGTTTACTTATTAGTAGTTGATAGCGATCTAATAAAATGACAGCTGATTTTCTCATATCAATCAACTGCTCCTCTGTGGCTCCCAGTCCCAAACTAGTTGAGTTCAGTTATGTGGATTCTCCATATACAGCTTGAGTCGGACCCGTATTAGTCCAAAACTAAATAATCTGAAATTTAAAGCAAATTAGAGGTTCTCTAAATTCAAAGTTCCATAAGTCTCATAGCTTATCTCTAACTAGTCCTCAAAAACAATAGATCAAATGCAAGTATAACAACCACTAAGTCTTGACTCTCAACTAGTTGGTGCTGCTATATGGTTTTTTGCTTTCGTTGTGTTTTATCCTTACCGAGGTTTGTATTTGTTTCCAGAGATTGCAAGTCTTCTGAGTTAATTAGTCTTCCAATGATATTTTAGGTCTACCTTTTCCCCTCCAACCATGTTCAATCATCATAGTCATATGCCTAAGGACCAGATCATTTGAAGGTCTGCATAAGACATGAGAAACCCATCTCTGGCGACCTTTTTGAAGTTATCTTATAACTATTTATATTCTGTCAAATGTGCTCGTGTCTAATCTTGTCTAATCATATAAGAATGCACAGTAACCTTTGCATATCCACAACATTCATTTTACAACAACATACCCGGTGTAATACCACACGGTTGGGTTTGGGGAGGGTAGAGTGTACGCAAACCTTACCCCTACCTTGGGAGGTAGAGAGATTGTTTCCGAAAGACCCTCGGCTCAAGAGAAAAAATGACAGAGAATGTCAGACATTCATTTTAGGGACCCAATAATTCTATCTCATGGTGTCTCCATTGATTTTAGAGAGTGTAGGTCTCGCTCCTCCTTTCATAAAGTTGAAATTGTATACTATGTGCTATTGATCAGTTTATTGGTGAATCCCCCATTGCAGCCTTGTTGTGCTCTAACTTCCTTAAGAATTGCTGCCAGATTTTTCTGGTATTTCCCTTATTTGTTTTGATGATTTAGCTTGTCCCATGACACAACTATTATTTTCCAGATTTATGACATATTCCAGCTTTTGCCACCAAAAATCCAAGTTGGTGTTTTCTCTGCCACTATGCCACCAGAGGCCCTTGAGATTACTAGAAAGTTCATGAACAAGCCAGTGAGAATTCTTGTGAAGCGTGATGAGCTCACTCTTGAAGGTATTAAGCAATTTCATGTCAATGTTGAAAAGGAAGAGTGGAAGCTTGAAACACTTTGTGATCTTTACGAGACCTTGGCCATCACCCAGAGTGTCATCTTTGTTAACACTAGGCGAAAGGTTGATTGGCTCACTGATAAAATGCGCGAACGTGATCACACAGTATCTGCAACCCATGGAGACATGGATCAGAACACAAGAGATATCATTATGAGAGAGTTCCGATCTGGCTCATCTCGTGTTCTTATCACAACTGATCTTCTTGCTCGTGGTATTGATGTCCAGCAAGTCTCCCTTGTTATTAACTACGACCTGCCAACTCAACCAGAAAACTACCTGCATCGTATTGGTCGTAGTGGACGATTTGGAAGGAAGGGTGTTGCCATCAACTTTGTCACCGAGAATGACGAAAGGATGCTTTTTGACATACAGAAGTTTTACAATGTCGTAATTGAGGAGCTGCCAGCCAATGTTGCTGATCTCCTTTGATGCGATTTTTGGTTCTGCGAGGAGAATTGTTCCTTACATGTAGTAGTTTTAATATGTTATTCTTAGGTTTAGTTTCAGTTTGTTCTGGACTTCAAATTGGGGAATGCTGGTTCCTTGATTTGCCACAGCACCAGTTGCTTTCCCAATTCAGTTGAACATCAGAGTCAACTTTTGCAAATTTTGTTTGGTTTGTCATTTTGTATCTCAAGTGTCCAAATAACTTAAGATTTGGTGGTTGTTTGAATTGACTTTATGGAGTTAAATAGAGCTATTTTTCTATGGAAAGGCAAGGCTATTAGTTGGATTCCTGTTTTCCCAATTTTATGCTATATTTGTACTCTAGCTTTTTATGTAGTTTGCTTGTGATTTACTTGGCCTCCCAGTTCCCACACAGAATACTAACATGATGAAATAGAAAGTTAAGACTGCTTGCTGCGTTTTTGGTCTAATTAGGATTCATGCCGGGTAGGTCCTCTAAAACGGAGTTTGTAAAATGCACCTTACCAAGATGGCTAGGTTGCATGACTAAGCAAGTGTTGATGGCCTCCTTAATATTCTTAGGAATTAACCTTCCACTCTTTGCAACTCTATATGCGACTAGGTTATGTAGAACCTGATCATGTCCAGTGATAAGCCTGAGGACCAGGTTCTTTCAATTGAGGAAGGTTCTTTCAATTGTTCCTCAGGACATCTTTTTCTTTTTTCTTGTGCTTTCTAAATAGGGTTGAGTTCTTTTATAAGTAAGAACCAGTTCCTTAACCATGCATCCTAAGTGGCAACTGATATCTGTGTAGTGCAGCTTTCTTCTTTTCTTCCCCGTCTCTTATCCAGTATTTCCAAGTAGGACTGATTTTTTTTAATAAGAATCAGTTTCTTTACAATGCAGTCTATCTCTGCATTTGTGCTCTACATGGAAACTAGTCTTTTATATGTGAGAACCTGTCTCTTTATGATGTTTCTTATAATTGCACATGGAGACATTGTCTGCTGTTTTTAGGGACTAGTTCTCTATTTAACTTTTGTACAAGTTTAGTTCTTAAATACTTCTAAAATTATTGGTTCAAAATTATTTTTTGTAAAATTTGTAGTGATTTTCCACATATATATATCTTTATTTTGTATAGAAAATGTTACATTTGATTGAATCCATTGGGTAAAGGCAGCATCCACCTATAGAGAAGGTGAATTCTCTATTCTTTCTTCCTAGTATAGGTAATAGCTGTATGATTCATGACTCTTCCTAGTGTCTTCTTTGTTCTTTACTTGTAGACATATGTTTCTTGAGTTGGAGAAAAGAGAACATGTTTGAAGTGGAAGAAAGAAACAGGGACTTGAACACTGTAGACCAAATTTTCAATAGATTAAGAAATAGCAAGAAACTACTATGCATGTCAATGAAGTAGAATAGAAAAAATGAGCATTTCACATTAAAAAAGAAGCCTAGAGTTGGAATACATACAAATACATGTAAAAATGTATATACAGGGTTAATTTTAGTAAACACTGCCACTATGTTTGGGCAGATATCGAGAGATCCCAGTATCAATTTTCTGATGACTATAATGGTATGTTGCTCAGACTCTTCAAAAATCTCATGGGGTTTGTGGTTGGATCCTCCAAAAGCTATGCATTTTTGGAGAATCCGACACGGGTGCGACGCCATTTTGGATGGTCCGAGCAACATAGAATTAATACCAAAGAGGGTTCAAATTGCTGTTGAAAAGTGAAGGAATGCCTACAAATGATTAAGCCCCATCACAAGAACTGAAGAAAGCTGCTTTAGTTCACAACAGATATTTAAAGCTCTTAGCCAGAAGAATGGAACTCCTTAGTACACAAACCTTCAGAGCAGATAGCTTCTATCTTCTTCCTCTACCTGTGTGTGGAAAACAAAACTTGGGAATGCAGCAGTTGCGTCCCTGTAAGATGATATATCACACACAATAAATCAATTTTTGTGAAGGTTTTCTCTGATCAAGAAACTGCGAAGCTTGAGGCGGATGAAAATGGAAAGAATCAAGAAGGAAAAGCCGATAAGGAATTATAATTCAGAACTAATATGTGGGAGCCTGCAAGTGGTAGAAGAAAAATACAAGTGGTGTACCTCAAATTAGGAAGCGTCATGTTCTTTAGAAGCAAGGGGTGTCTAATCACAAAAAATTTCAGGTCATTTTTACCAATCTCCCCATCCCCATCAGCATCAGCATCAGCAAATGTCCGTTGTGACACAAAAATTATGATGTGAAGACGTGACTTAAACAAAATTATTTCAGTTGGACAAACTCATACCCTATCAATAATTTGATTCAGCGGTTCTTCGGACAGCTTAATACCAGATTCCTTCACCATTGCAACCGCCATTTGCTTAAGCTAGACAACTGCTATATTGGTTAAATTGGACAAGTAACAAAAAATGGAGACTTCTGTGTAAACATGCCCAATCTGTTCAATCAGCATAAACCCGAAAGCAAATTAATGACTTATTGCAACAAAATTAATGTGCTCAGTAAAGAAGCAGATGTTACTGAAACACAAGGAATGAACAAGTTATCGTTGTATCAAATTGAAATGAAAGCCTAGCAGGTCCAGGCAAACTTATAAAACAAACTAAAGTTTTAAGTATATCATGCAATTGAGAAGTTGGCTTCATGGCTTCTCAACTGTGGTTTTTACATAATTCTCTATTTGAAGTCTCATCCTTCACATTATCAGCTGTAAGATCAAAAATCTGTCAAAAGTAGAAATGAAGATTTTTTCCCATTAGATAATCTGAAGAGGATTCTGGCAATTAAATATGCTCTTACTTTATGGCAAATAGCACATGACAAAGCTGACACAGCCCAGATTATTTTGACAACTTCTTTCCTCATTTTAACATTGTTCTATTTATTCTTCAACCGCAACAAAGAGCATGTTCACAGCATAACATCATTAAGATGCATCAAATAAAAGACCCACTAAGAAAAACAACAGGATAGAAAATGATACTTATCCTTAAATTGTTTGCAGTTTGATGAACTTTAGAAAAATAAATGCAATCACTAGGTTTAAGGCCTGGTTCTAGTACCATACGAGGGTGAAGATTCTACATAATGAGCAGTATAAATGAGTTCTAGGACATCTTATGTACTAATCTTAAAAAGAAATATATATATATACATATATATGTGTGTGTGTGTCATCTTCATTAGTATTATATAACTTAAGGTGCTTTTTCCTGTTGAAGCATTAAAGTACAAGCGCAATGGCATATAAAGGAAATTTAACTCCATCAGAAACCTGTTATGTTATGTTCCAGCATTAATTCAAGACACAATATGAGATGAAGTAAGAAAAATAAATTGTTACAGCACTTATCCTATCCAAGAAAAGGTTCTCCCCATGTGGAGTTTGGAATAATGCCAGCTGAAGCTCTTCCTACAATTTAAAAATTATACTCAGAATTCCCAATTACTTCATATGGAACAAATAAATTCGCAACAAAAAAAAGCCACTCGGAGATCTAACAATTTTGCCATATCTACATGCTCATCTGATAACGAGAATAGAATTTCCCGATTATAGTACAAATCTGAAGATTGATGTTCCCAACTTACACATAAAAAGAAAAGGAAAAGAAAGAGAGGAAAGTTGGAGAGCAAATGGCTATCAGAAAAGAGTTGGAGAGCAAACGGTATCACTTATTATCTTGTTGGATAATGTAAAACTAGAAGGTTGAAACTTCACAGAGAAAATGTCACAAAGTTTCTGACATGCCGGTATATATAACATAGGCACTAGAAACATTGTGCATATTATAGAAATTACTTGGTTCTTCCACACACCATCATCAGTCCAGTTCCTGATCTCCTATAGATTCCAAGTTAACCCCAACAAAACGCTCAAGCCCCTAATGGGCAATTTCTCTAATTCTAAAATGAAACTGATAGAATTAACTGAATATTTTGTCATAATTATTGGTACATAATATATTTTGTATACGGTACATGTATATTTAATCATTTAATACTTAATTCTAGCCTAGGATGATGCTTGTATTATGTGTATATTTACTATCATTTGGAATGAAATAATCAAAGAAGATATTTAAAAACTTCTCCTTCACCGTGGCCCCCCTCCTTGTGCCGCCGGCTTCCTTCCTCTTCCGTCAGCCATGTTTGACTCGAAATCAAATTTTCATCCAGCCCTCGCAGTTTCAAACATTAAATCCCATATCTCCATCACCCTTGAGATGAAAAACGTCCATTATGCGACGTGGGCGGAGCTCTTCAAAATTCACTGTCGGTCACACCGGGTTATCCATCACATAATTCTGTCGAAAAAAGGCAAGGAGAAGGTGCTGAAAACCGATGATGAAAAGAAATTATGGTCGACCCTCGATGCGACAGTTCTCCAGTGGATTTATGCTACAATTTCAAGTGATTTGTTGTATACGATTCTTGAACCCGACTCCATGGCAATGGAGGCTTGGGATAGATTACGTGACATATTCCAAGATAATAAAAATTTCCGGGCCGTCACACTTGAGCAAGAATTCTCCACCACTGACATGGCGAATTTTTCCAATGCATCCGCATATTGTCAACGACTCAAGGTTCTGTCAGAGCAACTCAAGAACATCGGGGCGTCGGTAACTAACAATCGGCTCGTTTTACAAATGGTTGACGCCTCACTAACGCATATAGTGGAGTTGGTATACTCGTTCGCCAAAGCAACCCCCTTCCGCCATTTTACCAAGCCCGTTCTATGCTCATACTAGAAGAAGCGGGTTTTGCCAAAAAGACAGCCACCATGTCGAATTCCGCCATGGTTTCCGCTCTGTCCGATGATAACTCTTCACAATTTGAAAATTTGCCTCCAAACCGTGGTCAAAGGGGACGAAATGGCAATAATGAAGGTAAAAACTGTGGCGGTGGCCACGGTGGTGGCAAGAGTGGCGGCCACCGACGTGGCGAAGGTGGTCGTAGTGGTGGCAAGGGCGGCGACCAGCAGTAGCAGTCCGTCCAGTGGTAGCGAGGGCCTAGTGAGCAGTGGACATGCATTGTGGGCCTGGCAGTGGCCTTGGGTTGTGCCTCCCTGCCCTTTTCCCTTGGGAAATTAGGCCAGGCCCAGTCCGAGGCAAGCTGGCCAGCCGTAGCCCAACAACTAGCAACCCAACATATTTGGTCCACTGCCGAACCAGTGGCAGCAGACCCGCTAGGCAGTAGCGACTCCAACCGACATCGAGGCCGCAATACACACTCTTGGGCTTAATACGCCAGACGCAAACTGGTACATGGACAACGGAGCAACGTCTCATATGACGTCCTCATAAGGTAATCTCTCGTCCTATTTTAATTTGAGCAATAATCGTGGTATAATTATCGAAAATGGTCATTCAATTCCAATTCGTGGTTATGGTACTACAAACTTGTCTCCCCCGAACCCACCATTAACTTTAAAGAATGTCCTTCATGCTCCTTAATTGATTAAAAACTTGATTTCAGTTAGAAAATTTACTATTGACAATTCAATTTCTGTTGAATTTGATCCTTTTGGATTTTCCGTGAAGGATTATCAGACAGAGATGCGTCTAATGAGATGTGATAGTCGGGGCGAGCTTTATCCAATCACCACAACCACACATCAAGCCACGTTACCATCCACTTTTGCAGCTTTAGCTCATTCTTTATGGCATGAACGTTGGGTCATCTGGGAGCACTTGTTTTTGCCTCCCTTAAACAAAATAAATTTATTGCGTGTACTAGAACTCGTAATTCTCATGTTTGTCCCTCATGTCCTCTTGGAAAACATGTTAAATTGCCTTTTGTTACTTCTAATTCATGCACTGTTATGCCTTTTGATATTATCCATAGTGATATTTGAACAACACCCGTTTTGAGATCTTCGGGCCATCGATATTATCTTCTTTTGTTGGATGAGTACTCTAATTTTTTGTGGACATTTCCTTTGTCTAAAAAATCACAAGTTTTTTTCCACATTTCTCTCCTTTCGAGCATTCATCCGCACTCAATTTGAATGAGACTGTCACGACCCAAACCGGACAGTCTTTTTTGTATACTATATCTCTTCTCACTATCACCAACTATACTATATCTCTTCTCACTTTTTTGTATATACTATAAATCACTCAGAATTACAATGCTTGTTAAAAGTAAAATAGAGAGCTTGAGAAGTTGAGACGAAAGTATGAGTTGGTTCGTCTCATTAAGCCTTCATATATAGTCTTCGGACTTGTAGTTGTTTTGGCTCTATTTGCAGAGAAGTGAACCCATGAGATTTTATCTTTGGAAAATATGAATATTGAGGATCCTAATATTCAAAAATAAAGTTAGAGCTTTTAATGTAGATTTGATCCTCCTTCCTTGTTTTCTTCGTATTCAAATCTTCATGACTTGAGGCAGTTATGAAGCTTGGTACTTGTTTCCATGTTGGAGCTTGCTTGATTGATGCGAGAATATCCCAATTTATTGCTGAGTAATAAAATTGATTTGTCTTCTCTTAATATAAGGAAGAGTCTTCTTGGTGGTACTTGATTTATATTCTCCCAATACTTTCTTCCAAAAATAGTCGTTGCTTTCATAAATGAGTGACAACTTATTTATGCTTATTTGACTTGTAATTAATCTCCTCATTACTTGTCTTGATATTTCTTCCTTGAATAAAGGACTTTGGTACTTGGCTCTTTAAATAGAATAGACATTTGTACATGGAGAAATATCTTGTTTTCTTGTGTCAAGAGATCTTCTTAAATGGTGAATATTCTCCTTTTCTTATTGAATTGGATTCTTTCTTTATTTCTCTGATTTTTCTTTTTGAAATAATCTTCAATTATGCGCTTCATTGATTTACTCTCATAATCTTTGGTACTTGCAATTAATGCGTTTGACTTGAATCTTCTTTGAGGCTTGCAAAATAATCTCTTTTATTGGGAATGAGATCTTGACCAACTCAGTATAATCACTTTTTCAATTGCTTTGGGTCTTGCCACCAACATAATTATTTTCTGTACAATTAAAATTGTCATCATTAAAATCTTCAAACCTCTAACCATCAGAGAGTTTCTAACTTCTAGCAAAAGAAATGAAGGATAAGCCTATACAAGATCCTTCACTATACAAAAATTATACACAATTTAACTTACAAAGAAATTGCATTTATGTCTTCTTCTCATGGTTGGATATTGCCACTTATATAAATATATAACTAAGTCCGTTTAACCCCAAAAAAAAAAGTAATTCAAAATCTTAAGGCCACTGTGGGTGAAATGACCTGAAAGACTAACTCTTATACAACTGAGGACGGACAAATATATTCAAAGATTCATCTTATTTCCATTGCAGAATGATTAAATTAACGATTTTATATGAAATTAGACTGTTTAACTCTTCTTTACATTAATCCATGTCTTTTAAATATCATACGATTGTTTTATTTACTATGCTATCTCAAATAAAACTACAGGAACACTTAATTCATTGATACATCACAGTCATAATGTACCTTAAATATTTGTGAAAAGGGATATATCCCTAGACAGATTAAAACATACTACAATTGATGGTAAATTTTTTCTACTACAACCTAAGAGAGGAAAGGTCAAAGACGCACTATTAAAAATGGTCGTGGAAACCAGAAAAAAGGGTCAAAATATTCTCCTATATTGTGACCCTCTTTTCCCTTTTAGCTGATCCAAAAACAAATGACACATATAACTTATAAAAACAAACGTTTTAGTTTTAAACTTTTCATTCCTTAATGACATGTTTCAGTAGTTACAAAAATTTCATAGCATATCTAAAACCACCAGTTTCAAAAATAATTAATTTTGATATATAACAAAAAAAATATAATCAAAACTTTGTATGCGAAAATGCCTAAAATACATCCTAGCCTTTGTCCGTATTGCTATAACACATCTAACCTTTATGGTGGTCCTATTAACCTTGAGTATATTTTATAAAGTAATTTTTTATATTTATCTGGAAAAATTGAACCAAAATTCTAAGCGACACAAGCCAAGACTCGATTATGGAATAATACAGTGATTGACAAGATCAAATCCAAGAGAATAAACTGCTTTCTTCGTGAAAAATATTAAGAGTGTATGAAAGAATTTTATTATTTTGTTTTGTTCGAAGAGTGAAATGACCTAAAAATGACCGGACTTTTTTGCTTTTTGACCTTTTGTTCGGCACGTGCTTGAATTGTTATCCAACTCACTCGATAAATGTCAAAGAAATTCCTTAAAAATATATTCAGGAGGATAATAAAACTCCCGTAAATGTTAGGTGTGTTATAACAAATCTGGATAAAGGTTGAGGTGTATTTTATGAATTTTCCCAACTTTGTATCTAATTAAATTAATCATGATATAAAATAAAAGGATTCATATGATTGTGGAACATAGGCCCCATGTTTACTTGTGGGTAAGGTTGAATGCTGCAAAGTTGAGTTGATCACACGAGGTAAGTACTTTCTTAAACTTGTCACATGATCCTCGAATATGCAGCTTCCTCTTTTCTTTTTCCCCTATGTAATGTCTTATATTTGCTTTAGGACCTAGACTAATTAAGAATTAAGATATATTTCATGTATTACTGAAAACATATGCAAATTTCTGACAGAAATTGGTTCGCCGAAAGCGTTTTTTTCTGATGATGGAATTTTCCTCTAATGCAAATGTCCGAGCAAAATCAGACGGAAATTGGATGGTTGAAAGCGTTTCTTATTGATGGACTTCTCGTCGAAATCCCATATTTCTGACAGGAACATTAGTCGGAAATTCACGTGTTTTTAGTAGTGTCGTAAAGCATAAAAGTGAGAAGCGTTCCCTAGCATGATTTTTTCTCATTATCATTAATTCGTAACCTGTTATCTTTGAATACGAGTCGTCAGATCTTACCCAAGCGATGGAGCAATCGACACTCACTCACAAATTTCTAAAAGTGGCAAGCTCGAACACAAAAGTTCTGACTAAAATAAATAAAAACTATTTATAACACCACAAACCTTGAGGGTCTGCTTGCTCTATTTAACTATCCGCAAATTTGCTACTACATCCGTTTTTTTTTTTTGGTAACCAACTGGATTGTATTAATCACCAAGTGAGATAATTACAGCACTTTACTAGACTACTGTTATTAATCTGTATTCCAAAAAACCAGTAAACAATAATAATTGAAAAATGAACAGAATCAGTGTTGGAAAAATAAAAATATTTTTCAGAATATAATCGAGCCCACTTAGTTCAAAGTGTGTCCTTAAGGAAATTATTCCCCTCACAAGTACTCGAGGTTGATGGAATATCCCCTCCCAGGATAGAACGATTATCTTACCAGAATAGTAGTACTCCAAATTCCGGTAGCGGCGAATCACTCAACAAAGAGATATCACACGAATTTGTTTATGCGAGAAGAAGAAGAAGTTTGTGTTGTTCGAAAATTCGTAAGTAATATTCTCGAGGAATCAAACGAATTTATAGCCATTGAAGTATCGTTTCTCGAAGGTTTGCAACCTTTCGAATGTACCACCGAAAATGATGGAAAATTTAAATAAGGAAAAGAAATCGGGTCGCGGGTCGACACGCGGATCCGGCCGGTCGCGGTCGTGGTCACTAACGGGTAGAATTGGATAAGTTAATTAATTTAATTAAATAATGATTAATTAAATAATTAAAAATTAAAGAAAAATTGGTCCAAAAAGATTATCAATCAATCAGATCATTTGACCGAATCCGAATCCGAATCCGAATCCGAAGCCGAAGCCGAGCGAGCGACGACGACGGCGCGAGGGGTCCTTGCCCCCTCAACCCTTTTACTGACAAGAAGGAGTAATTCTACTTATAAGTAGAAGAACTTTTCTTTCCACTACCGATGTGGGACAAATGCTTATTTTTATAAAGCAAGAGGGGAACTCCCACTTTTCTTTCCACTACCGATGTGGGACAACTCCCACTTTTCTTTTCAATCATTTCTCATTCACCAATATCAATATCCAACAATCCCCCACATGAATGGGGAATGGCTATAATATAAAAGTGCGGACAAGTGTGATATACAAGCGAGAATTGACTGCATCTGGATAAGTAGGTTTCCCTTTGAACTTTCCGTAGTGAACTTATATCGGATATACTCGATCAATCGGTAGATTTGATATCTTTGAACCGTCGAACTTTGTTGTATACCTAGACAACATAAGTCACACAATCAACCCTCAACCATTTATGGTTCTCACGGTTGTGTTCGTTTCGACCATGAACACTTCCTGGTTTCATGAGTGCGTAGAGAATGGGCCTTCACTGTCATTCCCCTTTAAAGCGGCTTACACTTAACACTCACATAGGTGATTTCTAAATATGTGGTCCTATAGCCACATTATCCGGTCATACACTCGCGATTTAGATAATCATTAAAGAACATTAATGCTTTATTAACTCATTAACAAGCCATAAGGTTTTATCCTTATTTCGAACATTGTCTTCATCCGAGAATGGGTTGAGTTATTTGACAATGTTGAACCGTCGATCACAACTTTGTTTGATCTCCTTGAACCTAGCTCTTGGGATCTCCAAATCGCTAGGTAGAGTTACCGCCATGATGACTTGTCCTCGGCCTTAACCCCATTCCCATTGATGATCTACTAACTCCCTCTCTAGATAAGCCTTTTGTAAGCGGATCCGCTACGTTATCTCTTGACTTTACATAGTCAATCGTGATAACGCCACTAGAGAGGAGTTGTCTAACGATATTGTGTCTTCGTCGTATGTGACGAGATTTTCCGTTGTACATTACACTCCCCGCCCTACCTATTGCTTTGTTGATCGTCACAATGTATACATATAGGAGCCAAAGGTTTGGGCGAGAATGGAATATCTTCTAAGAAATTCCGAGCCATTCAAACTTCTTCACCGGCCTTGTCTAAAGCTATAAATTCGATTCCATTGTAGAGCGGGCGATACATGTCTGTTTTGATGATTTTCAAGACACTGACCCACCCCCAATTGTGAAAACATAACCACTCGTGGATTTAACTTCAAATGATCCGGTGATCCAATTTGCATCACTATATCCTTCGATCACGGCGGGATATTTGTTATAATGCAAAGCATAGTCTTGGGTGTGTTTTAAATACCCCAAGACTCGTTTCATTGCCATCCAATGAGTTTGATTGGGATTACTCGTGAATCGACTCAAACTTGCCGATAGCACATGCTATATCCGGTCGTGTACAATTCATAATATACATCAAACTTTCCAAAACTCGTGCATAGTCCAATTGTGAGTCACTTTCACCTTTATTCTTTTGAAGTGCAAAACTTACATCAATTGGAGTCTTTGCAACATTGAAATTTAAATACTTAAACTTGTCAAGTACTCTTTCAATATAATGAGACTGCGATAATGCTAGACCTTGTGGAGTTTTATGAATTCTGATACCTAAGATCAAATCGGAACTCCTAAGTCTTTCATATCAAATTTGCTAGCCAAAGATACGCTTCGTAGCATTTATATCGGTAATATCTCTACTCATTATCAACATGTCATCAACATATAAACAAACAATGACTTCATGATTTGGAGTATTTTTAATGTAAACACATTTGTCACACTCATTAATCTTAAATCCATTTGCCAACATTGTTTGGTCAAATTTCGCATGCCATTGTTTGGGTGCTTGTTTAAGTCCATAAAGTGACTTAACAAGTTTGCACACTTTCCTTTCTTTAGCAGGAACCACAAAACCCTCAGGTTGTTCCATGTAAATTTCTTCCTCCAATTCTCCATTTGAGAAAGCTGTCTTGACATCCATTTGATGGATTTCAAGACCATATACGACCGCCAGTGCCACTAAAACCCGAATAGATGTTATTCTTGTTACCGGCGAGTATGTGTCAAAGTAATCAAGGCCTTTTTTTTGTCTATAACCTTTGACCACAAGTCTTGCCTTATATTTGTGAATAGTGCATCAGCTTTCATTTTCCTTTTAAAAATCCACTTTGATCCTAAAGGTTTATTTCCAGGAGGAAGATCAATTAATTCACATGTATGGTTGTTCAAAATTGATTCAATCTCACTATTGATTGTCTCTTTCCAAAATGCTGAATCAGAAGATGACATCGCTGCTTTAAATGTTTGAGGCTCATTTTCAAGCAAGAATGTCACAAAATCTGGTCCAAAGGAAGTAGATGTCCTTTGACGTTTGCTACGCCTTGGATCCTCTTTACTTGGTGTACTTTCCTTTGGTTCTTCCCGCGATCGTTTAGATCTTTCACTTGACGACTCACATTCAGTTTTATACGGATAAATGTTTTCAAAGAATTCAGCATTATCTGATTCAATTACCGTGTTAACATGAATTTCGGGATTGTCCGATTTGTGAATCAAAAATCGACAAGCTTTGCTGTTTGTAGCATAGCCAATAAAAACACAATCCACCGTTTTTTATTCGATTTTTACCCTTTTGGGCAAAGGAACTTGGACCTTTGCTAAACACCCCCACACTTTGAAATATTTCAAGTTGGGTTTTCTTCCTTTCCATAGTTCATATGGAATAGATTGTGTTTTGTTGTGGGGCACCCTGTTGAGTATTCGGTTAGCTGGTAATGATAGCCTCCCCCACAAGCTTTGCGGTAAACCGGAACTTATTAATAAGGCATTCATCATTTCCTTTAATGTTCGGTTTTTCCTTTCCGCAATTCCATTTGATTGTAGTGTGTAAGGGGCAGTAGTTTGATGAATAATTCCATATTCTAAACATATCTCTGCAAAAGGAGATTCGTACTCTCCACCCCTATCACTTCTAATCATTTTTATCTTTTTATTCAATTGATTTTCCACTTCGTTTTTGTATTGCTTAAATGCATCAATTGCTTCATCCTTACTATTAAGCAAATACACATAACAATATCGAGTGCAATCGTCAATAAAAGTTATAAAATACTTTTTCCCACCGCGAGATGGTATTGACTTCATATCACATATATCTGTGTGAATTAAGTCTAAAGGATTTGAATTCCTATCAATAGACTTATATGGATGTTTAACAAACTTAGATTCAACACGATTTCACATTTAGATTTATTACACTCGAATTTAGGCAATACTTCTAAATTAATCAATTTTCGCAAGGTTTTGTAGTTGACATGTCCTAAACGAACATGCCATAAATCATTTGACTCCAATAAGTAAGACGAAGTGAATTTTTATTAATACTTGTCAACAACCATTACATTGAGTTTGAAAAGGCCCTCGGTGAGGTAGCCCTTTCCTATGAACAAATCATTCTTACTTAATACAATTTTTTCACTAACCAACACACACTTAAACCCGTTTTTGACGAGTAGTCCTACTGAAACTAAATTCTTCCGAATTGTTGGAACGTGCATAACATTTGAGAGTCGGGACCTTGCCTAAGTCATCTTCGAAGTATCTTCCCATATCCTTCAACCTTGGTCATTGCGATTTCCCATAAACAAGTACCTCTTCGGGTCCAAATGGGAGCATAGGTTGCAAATGCTTCTTTTGTAGCGCAAACATGTCGAGTGGCACCGAAATCAAGCCACCCCTCCTTTGGGTTTCCAACCAAATTGCACTCCGATAACATTGCACACAGATCATCCATATCATCATTCTTTTCCACCATATTGGCTTGTCCTTTTCCCTTGTTCTTTTTCGGGAGACGACAATCTGGGGCTTTGTGGCCAGCTTTCCCACAATTAAAGCAAATTGCCCATGAACTTTTTCTTGTTGGAATCCTTCTCCTTTCCAAGGCCTTTTCCTTTTCTTGTTCTTTTTCGAGCAAAGATCTTCAACGATGTTTGCCCCTTCAATTGGTGAAGTCTTACGGTACCTCTTCTCAGCGGTTTTGTTATCTTCCTCGATCTTGAGACGAATCACAAGATCTTCCAACTTCATTTCCTTTCTTTTGTGCTTAAGATAATTCTTGAAATCTTTCCATGAGGGCGGCAACTTCTCAATCATTGCACCACTTGGAACGCTTCATTTACTACCATACCTTCAAAGAATAAGGTCATGGAAGATAAGTTGAAGCTCTTGAACTTGGGTTCCAACGGTTTTTCCATCCACCATTTTGTAGTCTAGGAATTTGGCAACCACAAACTTCTTCAAGCAAGCATCTTCGCTTTTGTACTTCTTTTCAAGTACACTCCATAGTTCTTTGGAGGTCTCTACCGCACCGTAGACGTTGTACAAGTCATCTTCTAAGGCACTCAAAATGTAGCCTTTGTACAAAAAATCGATCTGTTTCCAAGCCTCGGTAACCATGAATTGTTGGTTGTCGGGCATGTCGGCGGCGAGCACGGGAGGGTCCTCATTGGTGAACTTTTGCATACCAAGGGTGGTAAGCCAAAAGAACATTCTTTGTCGCCATCCTTTAAAGTTGGCACCGGTGAACTTCGCAGTTTCTCGGTCGGTGGCACAAATGGGTACGGGTTGTAGGAGTAATCGATGGTGCGGTATTCACGAGAGGTAGTTCCGGTCTCAATTGCCATTATTCGTTTGTCACTTTGTCAAATCGACAAACCGTTTTAGTTAATAAAACCGAATAGCAATTCAATCACAGACTTAAACGATGAAGATTTTATTTCTTCAAATCGCAGTATAATTATGAAACTTTAGTATTCCAACGAAGTTTTTATATCTTCGAGTCGAATACTAATATTCATATGGAGTAGAAAACTACACAAGTTTTAATCTCCAAACCCAGAATACAACAACGATGAAGTTTTTTTTTTATGTTCTTCAAAACATTGTACAAGTATGAACTTTAATATTCCAACGAAGTTTTTATGTCTTCAAGTCAGAATATGAAATTTCATACGGAGTAGAAAACCACACAGGTTTTAATCTCCAAAACAAAATACAGATTAATCAAAAATATAATTTCCTTAAGATTGTTAGTAATCTGTATTCCAAAAAACCAATAAACAATAATAATTGAAAAATGAACAGAATCAGTGTTGGAAAAATAAAAATATTTTTCAGAATATAATCGAGCCCACTTAGTTCAAAGTGTGTCCTTAAGGAAATTATTCCCCTCACAGTACTCGAGGTTGATGGAATATCCCCTCCCAGGATAGAACGATTATCTTACCAGAATAGTAGTACTTCAAATTCCGGTAGCGACGAATCACTCAACATCAGTATATCACACAGAATTTGTTTATGCAGAAGAAGAAGAAGTTTGTGTTGTTCAGAAAATTCGTAAGTAATATTCTGAGGAATCAAACGAATTTATAGCCATGGAAGTCTTGTTTCGAAGGTTTGCAACCTTTACGAACGACCACCGAAAATGGTGGGAAATTTAAATAAGGAAAAGAAATCGGGTCGCGGGTCAGACACACGGATCCGGCCGGGTCGCGGGTTAGGGTCACTAACGGGTAGGATTGGATAAGTTAATTAATTTAATTAAATAATGAATAATTAAATAATTAAAAATTAAAGAAAATTTGGTCCAAAAAGATTATCAATCAATCAGACCGAAGCCGAAGCCGAGCGAGCGACGACGACGGCGCGAGGGGTCCTTGCCCCCTCAACCCTTTTACTAACAAGAAGGAGTAATTCTACTTATAAGTAGAAGAACTTTTCTTTCCACTATCGATGTGGGACAAATGCTTATTTTATAAAGCAAGAGGGGAACTCCCACTTTTCTTTCCACTACCGATGTGGGACAACTCCCACTTTTCTTTTCAATCATTTCCCATTCACCAATATCAATATCCAACAACTACATCTCAGTCGACTCCAAACACTTCGAGTAAACTCACATTGTCTGAATAAGTGATCAATTGTTTCATCATGTGTAGAGCACAAAACACACTTTGTATCAACCTGCATTCCCACTTAGCTAGCCTATCAGCAGTCAGTAGTCTTTGTTGAACTTGTAACCAGACAGTGAACAGAGCCTTTGGTCTGGCATTGTTGTTGAACATCATGCACTTCCATGGTACTCTAGGTTGTTCACCGAGCAACTGCTTATAAAACTGTCCTATAACACTTTTTCCAGGAAGCATATGGCTGTTCATTTGACTCAGTATTACTCTAGCTTCAAAAACCTTTCTTAGCATCTAGCAATCCTGTTTAGGCACTGGCATTTCCATGTACTGTTGATCTTTGCTATAGTAAGAGTGAACCCATCTAATCCATAAGATATCAGTCTTATGTGTAACATCCCAGCAAGTCTTTAGGATGGTTGCTTGATTCCACATTTGCAAATTGATAAGATTAATGCCTCCCGCAGATTTAGGGGTACAACCTCTACTCCATGCTACCAGGGCCTTCTTGGTAATAGGATTTGTGCCTGTCCATAAGTAGCTCCGACAATAACCTTCAATCATCTTAAGGATCTTGGCTGATATTATGAAGAGTTGTTCCTAATATGCCTGAATTCCAAATAACACTGATTGTACAAGTTGTTTCCTGCCTGCATAAGAAAGCTTCTTTGCTGTCCAGGATGAAATTCTAACCACTATCTTCTCCACTAGGGATTGCCATTGTAGGAGAGTCAGCTTCTTTGTAGACAAAGGGATCCCAATATATTTAAAATGCAAGGTGCCAATGCTAAATCCCAGTTGCTGCACAATTTCATCTTTGCTTGCTTGGCTCATCCCTCCAAAATAAATGGATCTGCAAAACATAGGTGAGTTAGGTTAATTTTGGCACATTTAGGGTGGTGTTTGAACTCAGAATCCTCCTTTAAACAAGCTAGGCATCTGCTAAGGTACTCCATAGCTATGCCAAAGAGGAAAGGTGATATAAGGTCACCTTGACTCAAGCCTTTTTCAACATTGAAAGGCACTGTGGACTCCCCATTGATGAGAATTGTATAATTCACTGTCTTGACACATTCCAGTATCCACTTAGTAAACATATTTGGAAAAACCAATTCTATCAGCATCTGTTCTAGAATAGCCCACTCTACAGAATCATAGGCTTTATGTATATCTATTTTAATCATGCATCTAGGGGATAGATGTTTTCTTGAGTGGGACTGAACCAACTCATGTGCCATTAGGATATTATCCCCTATTTTCCTTCCAAGGACAAACCAAGCTTGAGTGTCACATATAATGGATGGGATTACTTTCTGCATTCTTGAGGATAAGATTTTAGAGATCAATTTATATAACACTGTACAGCATGCTCTAGCCTGTAATCCTTGGCACTCTGGGGATTATCTATCTTTGGGATCCCTGCTAAAGCAGTACAGTTGACAGCTTTAAACAATTTCCCAGTTATGAAGAATTCTTAAACAGCCCTGGTTACCTCCTCTTTTAGAATATTCCATGCTTTCTTGAAAAACACAGCATTAAAGCCATCTATGTCTGGTGCCTTATCATCACCTATTGCCTTCAAAGCCTCAACCACCTCTTGGTCAGTAATTGGAGCACAAAGATCTAGCTTTTGAGCTTGATTCAAGACTGATCCCCTCTTCATAATAAGCTTATTGACAACAGGTAAAGAAGCAACTGATGACCCCATGAGACTTTTGTAGAAATCAACAAATACATCTCTAATTTGCTCTGGGTCAGTCACCAAGGTACCTACAGCAGTTTTAATATTTGTTATCCCTTTCTTATGGCTTCTCTCTTTTAATACTGCAAAAAAGTACTTTGTATTAGCATCTCATAGCTTCATCCATAAAGCTCTTGATTTTTGCCTCATGATACTCTCTTCCACCATTAACCATTTCTCCAACTCACCTAGCAACTTTTTCTCTTGAGCAATCAATTGCTGAGTCCCCATAATCTGCATTTTCTCTTGAGTTTCTTTGAGGTCAGTTCTAGTTTTCATGATTCTCTGTGTTGTAGCCTTGAACTCTTCATTATTGAGCCTCTTAAGGAGTGGTTTGATTATTTTCAACTTCAGCCATATACTTCTCATACCATCCCCTTTAATTGGTCTTTGCCAAATAGTATCAATCATCGGAAGGAAATTCTTATGTTCAGCCCAGACATTGAAAAACTTAAAAGGCACCTTCATAATTCTCTGATCATCTTGCAAAGTCAGTAGCATAGGTGTGTGATCAGAGAAATTTGGCAAGTCATACATCAATTTTATATGGCCCCATTTCATCATCCATTCATGATTGCCAAAGGCTCTATCTAATCTGCTGCAGACTCTATCAATACCAGTCTTTTTATTTGTCCATGTGTAATATTTTCCTTGCCAGCTTAGTTTCGGAGTCCCCATAATCTGCATTTTGCATCAGTTTCGGAGCATTTTGAGCTCCATATTACCTATATAAAAGTTTTTATTTATTTCAAATTTGATAAATCCTAGTGTTCATAAAGTTCTGGATTTTTTCAATTTTTTTAAATTTTAGCCTTTTTTCATTGAAATATGTGTTATTTCTACTTATTATGCTTGTTTCGGTATTTCTTTTTATGTTTCTTCAAATTTATCACAGTCAATTAATAGACTTGTTGTAAAAAATATGTGATATGTCAGTCGAAATAAAGCTAAGCGTGATGGGTCAATTATAAATCAAACCGAAAATAAACCACTTTGTTCTATAATAACTCATTACATAGGACAATTTTAGACCATTTTGATCGATGATAAACTAGAAAAATAAAGGCGATTGTTGGAATGTGAAAGCATGTTGAATCTGCACTAGTCTAAAGGGAAAAATAATTAAAAAATAAAATTCAAACCCAAATCCCAAACGTCAAACCCCAAACCCTAACCCTCAATCCCCAATCCCAACCCCCAAAGTGCACAAATCTAAGGGATCGTGGATAGGTATACCATAAACCGATTGTCGTCAATAGTTAACAGCTATCATCTAGGCTCGACTTCAAGCATGGTCAATAATTATCCACATGTTATATATATATCAAGGACAATATTTGTCTAAGAAGAAGAACAATGTAGTATAAATTTGGACCCGACGGATTCGGATCAGACCCGAATCCATTTCTGACGGATCGGATCGGATCTGGATCTTGTGTTTGAGATCCGTATCCGTTCCAGATCCGACCCGTGAATCTGTTCTTTATTAAATATATGCATAACCTAGAATGTAATTTTATAAGTATTTTCTTCTTGTTGCGACTACTGATTCACTAAACCGAAATCAGAATATATATTAGAGGACAGAGAGGTTGGCTGAATTTGTCCAAGGAAAAAGTGAGTTTTCAGGGAAAATTGAAATTTTAGGAAAATTGTTAAATCCACACTCTTTGCCCAGTTCTGCCATTGTATTTGTCAACTGATAGTTCAAAGTTGGAATGTGAACTAAATCAGTCATCTGATTGTTTTCTTCTTGTTGATTAACATCATGGTCAGTGCTTACCTCAACTCTTTCAAAACGCTCTTTCACACTATTAAATCGTCCACTCATTCGCTCAAAGCTTTGCAACAAAGTCTCCATTTGTTCTGAAATCGGCCTCATCATAAAAGATTGTTGGACTGCATATTGACTCTTTTTCTCCTGTTTCTTCCTGCCCTTTTTGTCTTCTTGGACCATCAGTTTTCTCAAGTTTTTTCCAAAAATATTTTCTTCACACTTTTAGAAAGAGTGGAGTATAGACTTTTATTTTATTTCACTCAAGTTTCCCTGACTAACAAGGTAATTGTCAAAGGAAAGAAGATGTTATGAACAGTTGGATCAAAATTACAAACTTGAAGGTTTGCGGCAATAATTTTATCAAGCATTATATTGTATATGTCATAGAGTAAAAGTACTCTCGGAGCATAAACTTCATAATTATGAGAATTCGGGGTAAGCCTAGTAGTGAGAAAAGCAACAATAGCACTAGCAACATACCCGGAGTTTTGTCCCAACAAGCTTTGTCTTGCTCCGGAGCCATCATACGTCCAATTTATACCAAAAGGAAATAAATTGGTATCCTGCCCAACAACAGCCCAATTAGGATAGGTTATGAAATTTTGAGTGGCTCGATCATCAATGTTATCAGTGTCGTAGAGATGATTTGTTTTCTCAGCTGAACAGTCAATTTTTACCCTTCTAACCACTGAAAAATCTGAATTCCTCTCCGAATTGTGGTAACATTTCAGCACCCAATCCAAATAAAAATTATCTGATGAAGCTACAAAAGTATCCAGCCATGGAAATTCACTATTTGAAGGACAATTTCGTCAAAATTTTCATTGTCTTCGTAATCGTCCATACCCCCCTTTCGGGAATCGTATTCCTATTATGTATTGGAACATTCATTCTCTTCGGACCCATGGAAAATTAGTGAAGGAAAAGAAGAAAAGAGTGAAAAGGATGACTTTGTAGTGATGATTTTCAAGTGTTGGACATACAAAGATATCCAAGCACCTATCATTTGATGTATCCAGACTACTAGTCTTTCAACACATGCTTAAATGGTGACGACAACTTTGGTATGGAAGCATTGCAATAACCCGATGGCAGAAGAAAAATAACTATCTCTTTCTCAGTTCTTTTAATTTCTTTGTTAGTGTCTCTTATTATTCTTAGAAATAAGAAATACTTTATAATTTCTCTCTTTGTTAGATTCAAATATTCTTTCATGGAGTAATTTTCTTTTGTTGGGATAGTTTTTGAAACTTGATATATTCATATCTATAATACTAATCTAAGCTTTAATACATGTTTGACCTGAAACTTCCATTTTTATTTCTATATTGTGCTAAAACGTTAGTTTAAAAGTTATTACCATCACATTGATCTATCTTATATCTAAGTTATTTTTATATTAATTTTGTATTTTGACGAAGCAAAATTAATATATGATAACTGATGAATAATTTAGAAGAATGATCGTAGTATCTAGTTACCTATCATTCCAAATATGTTATCTTATTTACTCATTTTTAATTTTCACGAAGAAACTATTGTAGGCAAAATTTCTGACTTTTAGTAAAAAACAATCGCAAGAAGTTTTTACTACTTTTAGCACAATTCAGGCAAGCAACTTATTTCGATCTAATAGTCACTAGTTAGAAATCAATTAATTTGCATAATCTCACTAGCTATAATTTGAATACGATTTCATAGTATAGGATTGTAAATGTTAAATTTTAAAGATACTTGGGGATATAAATGTAATTGAGTTATTAAGGGTGTGTTTCATATGAAGAAAAATATTTTCTATAAAAAGTATTTTCAAGAAAATAGTGATTTCTTATTTTTTTCTGGTATTGGACAATAAAATAAAAAATAAAATTCTAAAAACATTTATATATAATTTACAACAATAACATACCCAATGAAATCCACAACTTGGGTCTGGGGAGAGTAGAGTGTACGCAGAACTTACCTCTACCTTAGTAGGTAGAGCGGTTGTTTCCGAGAGACCCTCGCCTCAAGACACGACAAGGCATAAGCACAAAAAAGTAGGAGAAACAGTCAGATCTAGTCAAAAGATTTAAAGCAGTATGAAAATGCTCGTATCAAAAGTGAATACGCCATATAGCGCATCCTGAAAAGGAAGCAGTAACTAACGCATGTAAATAAGATAAACAAAGTACACTAAAGAACACATTGCAACAGAAGTCAAACTACATGGGATTATAAAGCACTACTGCGCCTATTCGTATGATATGCTAATCAGACCTACAATAATTTCACTACAACAACCAGTTTGTAAACGTAAGTAGCACTACATTCGACTACCTACTACATGTCTACCCTAATATGTGCCCTCCACAACCTCCTATCTAAGGTCATGTCCTCAGTAAGTTGCGCATGCGCCACATCTCGTCTAATCACCTCTGCCCCAATATTTCTTCGGCCTATCTCTACCCCTCCTGAACTCGTCCATAGCCAACCTCTCATACCTCCTCACTGGGTCATTCGTGTTTCTCCTCTGCACATGCCCAAACCATCTCAATATCGCTTCCCGCATCTTATAATTTAGAGAAACATTATAAAGGCGAGGTGAATGGGGTGGGTAAGGGGAATGGAGGATGGCATTAGTTGGGTAGGGGGTATTAGGTGTATGGGTGTTAGGAGTGGAGGCAAGGAGTTATGGGTGTGGCGTGGGTGAGGCCAGGGGTGCAAGGGCGGGGTTAGATTGGGGGAAGATAATCAACATCATTTATATAACCTATTCCTACTTCTAGCATGATGACTATCATTTGTTTGATTATTATAGATTTAGCCAATTAAACACGGTTGAAAATATTTCCTGCCATATCAAACACATCATATCTGGTTAGGATTTTCGTGATATACATTGATTTTAAAAATATGGGTGTACATTGTGAAAGTACAAAAGTGAGGTGAATTGTACTCTTTTCCAATTTTCTTGCCTAAATCGACTAGATAAGTAGGTAGCCGAGTGAGTATGAAACAAAATAAGCAAGCCATATAAGCAGTACGTAAAGTGCAATAATGTAAATGACATCAAATATTTTTATATTGATTGGAATTTAATGTGACCTTAGTCCAGTCTCTTTAAATTGCGAGGGTGTTATCTGTTATCGATCTTCATTACATCACTTTATGTGTTAATCTCCAACTACCACTTCAGTATTCAATTATCTTTCTATGACTGATACAAAATCCTTCGGATTATCTCTTTATCTTCTCTTTTGTGAACAAAGTGAAGTTATTAGTGTGAGATACAATGCTTTGAATGAGAGTAAAAAGAGATTTTATTTGCTGGGTAGACTTGTATCATTTTTTGACATTTTTAGGGATATTTATATGCAGGATAATTAGTCGTTGAGAGGACTAGCGCTTGACATATTCAAACAGAGATAACAACCAAAATCTTTTGATCAACGAGAAAGGCATTCATTAGCTTGTTATCTAGAACGAATCGGTGAAATGACAAAATGCATAAAAATCAAGCAACAAGCTTTAGAAGGAATTACAGAAGAGCCTTACGAAAATTTAGAAATCTAGCGTTTTTGACAGATCAAAAGATAAATACTTTCAATTGAAGAACTATGTATAAAAGATTCATTGATGAAGATAAAAAGTTGATTTCTAATCATAACTAAAATTTTAATTTCTTATTTGTAAAGAAATTTCAAAGAAAGAATTCTTAATTGATTGATTCTTTTCAAGAATAAGTGTGAAGCTTTAATGACTCTTCCTATTACCGTTGCTATATGCATTGAGAATCTCACACTATTAAAGATGGGTATGCGATATTGTGTGATCTTTCCCTTCTTTCCTTTGGTACTGAGTCGACTATTCTTTTCATATGTGCACACTCGGTTGCTACTTTTTATATAGTATTTGATTTTTGAGGGCCTGCAGATTTTTTTTTCTTACGTAATTTATACAATATTTGTTTTCTTCATTTCTTCTCAAATCTCTTGAGATACTCGAACTTTCATTCCTCGCATGTATTGTGTCATTGTTGTTAATTCCAGAAAACTTCTGATGCTTCCTTTCTCAACCGAGATCTCCATTTTGCTTCTTTTCCTTTCGTGTCTCAATCACTTAAAGATTGAGAACATCGACTTTCTTCTTTTTCTTTTTTGCCTGCGACAATAATCAATTCGTGAAAATTGTCATCATTAAAAGCGAGTTCTAACATATCTAATAGAATCATCATATTCATATAGGATCTCTATATATCTATAATCAAGTCTTATTATAAAAAAACATTTAATGTAATTTATGTCATAAAGAACAAAAATATGAGGTGATTTTAAAATTTCGAAAATTAAAATAAGAACTAAAATATCTAGTACCCTAAAGAGTCATAGGTCAATTCCTATAAAATCCGCTATTGACCCACAATTCCCCAACTCTCTACTATTCCTTCTCCCGATTAGGGTTTCCCAAACCCTTTCCTCTCCGCCTCTCTTTTTCCCCAAATACCAAATCTATCCTTCAACAATGGCGGAAGAAGCACAATACGATGCCGTTAACAACAAGAGGAAGTACGATGATCAAACGACGCCGTCACCAGGGCCACGTAGACCTACTGGATTTTCTGCACCGATCTCTTCGTTATCACCACCTGATGGTGTTGCTATTGCTGCTTCTACGACGCCGTCTTCGTATAATAATGTTCCGCCGCCTATGGATGATTTTCAGTTGGCGAAGCAGAAAGCGCAAGAGATTGCGGCTAGGTTGTTGAATAGTGCTGAAGCTAAGAAACCCAGGGTTGATAATAACGACGCTGGTGGATTTGATCCCTACGAACGTAATGGTTATGAGCTTTCTAGTGTTTTTGTTGTTGTTGTTGTTGATTTTGTTGTGTTTGCTTAGCTTGTTTGCCCTATTAGTATGTTTTCTAGTAATTTCTTATGAACCTAATGGATTATACTGGATATACGGTTGTTGTTGGGTTTGTTTAGTTTGTGTGCTCTATAAGTACGTAGTATAGGATTTGTGAGTATTTAATTTGAAAAATAGGGAGAATCAATATGTAATCATATTATGAGGTATTTATTATAGAAAAGAAACAAAAATACGCGGTGATTTTGGAAATTAGAAAACAGGAGAGAAAAGTGATAAAAAATATCTAGGTGCTGAAGCTAAAAACCTAGGGTTGATAATAACGGCGCTGGTGCTGGTTGTTTTGATTCCTATGAACGTAATGATTATGATCTTTCTAGTCTTTTTGTTGTTGATTTTGTGTTTGCCTAGTTTGTGTGCTATATTAGTATGTTTTTGACATGATAGAAACATGTTTATATAAAAAATTGTATGTTCTTACTGAAATTCTGCTCCTTTCGGTTATGGTGAATAATATACTACACTAAAAAGGAGAAATTGAATTCAGTTCTTACAGATATAGAGTTTCTTTGGCTTTTTTCTGTTATTGATTGTGTTTGTGGAGTTTGTGTGCCCTCTTATTATGTTTTTGACTTGAAGGACATACTTTTTCACCAAAAGCAGAATTAAGTTTAGTTCTTACAGATGTCCTTAATCCCTGTACTGCCTACTGTACTATTTTGTCTATACCAATTAGTTGGCAAGGTAATTGTTTATATAAGGGTTATGCAATTTCTGTTGTTTTCTGTTAATGTTTTTTTGTTTGCCTAGTTTGTTCCCTATTAGTATGTTTTTGACATGATAGAAAGATGTTTCCATTTAAAAAGTATATTCTTACTGAAATTCTGTTCCATTCGGTTTTGGTGAAGAATATACTGCACTAAGGAGAAATTGAGTTCATTTTTTACAAATATCCTTATACCCTGTATATACTGCACCAAAAGGAGAATTTGATTCCTTTTACTCGTACTTTTGCTACTATTAGATTTTGTGTTTGTGCCTTTTTTGTCATGGATGGAGAATTTTCCACAAAATGTTTTTTATTACTGCAATTATATTTACTGCTCATTGTACCATTACCATAGGTCATCAACTTTTATACCCACCAAAACACCCTGACTACACATATTTTAATGAAACACAATAGTCCATGCTAAATTAGTGTTTATAATTGGCTACCACTGACGTGATTAGTTGGCAAGTTGGTAGGGTTTGAGCTTTCACTTTCTGGTTTTAGTGTATAGTTTCACTATGATAGCGTGTTAGGTCTATTATAATATATTGTAGAGTTATTAGAAGATGTGTTTTTCTTGAGTGCAGACAAGCCCATTGTTACACCTTCGGTGACAAGTTCATATGGTTATCCGGGTCAAAGCAAGAAGATTGAAATACCAAATGGCAGAGTTGGTGTGATTATTGGTAAAGGTGGGGAGACCATCAAGTATCTTCAACTCCAGTCTGGAGCCAAGATTCAGGTTACTAGAGACATGGATGCTGATCCTAATTCTCCAAATAGAGCAGTTGAACTCATGGGTACTCCAGACCAAATAGCTAAGGCTGAGCAGTTAATCACCGAGGTTCTTTCTGAGGTACTAATCTTTGCCTTGCAATACCCACAAGAGTGTCAACTCCAGCAATGCTTTTGTTGAATCATATCCGTCTTGCTCATGCTTTCAACCATTAGTTCTTCTGTTTTCAGTTTGTTAATTATGCATTATGTATTTGGAACAGGCTGATTCAGGTGGTTCTGGTGTAGTTTCTCGGAGATTACCTGGACAACAATCTGGAGGAGAACAATTTTCGATGGAAGTCCCTAACAACAAGGTGAGGTTTAGTGCTATAATTTGTTGTTCGTCTTGTGTTCAGCTTTATACTATTCTTCTCATGTATATTGATCTGTGTTTTAGGTTGGTCTCGTTATTGGTAAAGGAGGTGAAACCATAAAAAATATGCAAGCAAGAACTGGAGCACGTATTCAGGTAACTTCAAAATAGCTTTTTATGAAGAATTCCAGTCAATTCACATTGTGAAAAGCAATTATTTCTGGAAATTTTAGTTCCGCTTTCTGATCTTTTCTACCTTGTCTCAGGTTATTCCCTTGCACTTGCCTCCAGGTGATACATCACAAGTGAGGACAGTACAAATTGATGGGTCAAGTGAACAGATTGAGGCTGCAAAGCAGCTGGTGTATGAAGTGATTAGTGAGGTATGCGTAATTGGATTAAATCTCCAGTTTCTGTTCTTTCCTGCTTATTATTGTGAGAATATAATAGGCATCCAGGCAGATGAACTCTCGCCCCAAGATGACACATAATCTCCTTCAAATGTGAGAAGTTTTTATATTTGTATATTATTTGCTGATGTGGATTTGTAGTTTGTTACTCTGTAATTGTATGCTGCATTGTTGTGGAAGACTGCACTCCATCTCTTTAGTTCTTTAAGAGCTGCTTTTGTAGTTCTCTTGATCCTGAGTGTTCCAACTTTCATCTCTTAGCATCTTGAAGAAGCAATATGGCATCAATTTTTTCAGCAGTGGTGGAATTTTCCTGATACATAAAAAAACTACAGTTTGCGTATGTTGCTAGAGCATCATGAAAGACCAATTTAGTATATATCCGACTTCATCTGGATGGTCATAATCTATATGTAAAAGTTTCATGTATTTGTATTGCTGTCAATTGCCTATATCCGTCCTTGCCTCGCTGGAAATCGTAGTGTTTGCAGATGTCATTTTGTCAGTCCTCCCTTTGGTCTACAGCTTCAGTTAATGGGAATTGTAGTTGTTTCCAATGATCCCTGGATGAAGGAGATTGGCTCTTGCTGTGCTTCATTTTTGGAAGGAAGTACTCTTATTCCTATTCAACATATGCTTTCTAGTTGCAAATAGGCCGTTGAGAGTATGTTGTTGTTCCACTTTGACATATAGTTATATTGCCCCATTACATTATGGATGAATAGTTTGCTATCCACAGAATATATCTGTAGTGTGACAGGGCGCCTACTTATGCCAACATTTCTACCCGAAGGCAATATCAGGTTTAAGATGGCTCACCCCAATATTAAGTCATGCCTCTGTCTATTGATCTATATTTCGTTGGACTATAGATGCTTTGATTTTTGTGAGGCGCAGGTTTTGGAGAAGTCTTTTCCTTGAAGGTAACTAAGTCTGTCTAAAATTTTATCCTAATATTGAGGATCTATTCTAATCTGAGATGTTCCTCTTGGTTTGGGTTCTTAGTTAATATCAGGAGACAACATATAATGCTTGGTTAATTCTGTATCTGATCACTGATGTTATCATTCGAAAATTTGTAGGCTTAGTATGACACCAACATGGAATCATTTTGTGTTGGTGTTCCCTCAGCATTGTTCTGGTATGGTCTCCAAACTAATTATTGATAACTAATGTCATATTCTGGAGTAAATGAGGGCCTGCTTTTGCTAGGACGCAAGGAGTAAACTAAGATTTGTTGAGATTATCATTGTATCTATTGGGCGTCAATCTTGAGATATTATATGAATTTACCACATTATATCAATTTACACATGTTCTCGGAGAATAATGTTTACTGTTGGTGTCGGTATTCAACCAGGGGATGACTTTATTGGCCTTTGGATTTTCTAGTGCTTTATTGGTGTCTTTTCAAGAAAAACCCATCATGTTGTGTCAGTACTACTATTGATTAGCCACTAGTATCCAAATTTTTTTGTGTTCTCCATAGATCTTTTAGTAATGGCTATAAATGAGAATATGGAGTTGTAAGGACAATTAGTTTGTTGTTTTGTGTGTTCTCCTCTTGATTGCTAGCAGTAATGTTAGATTCTGCTCTGTTGTTTCAGTTAGACACATCTCATTGTTGAAAAATTAATGAAGTGTGTTGCCCCTTCAAGTACGATGTGGGGCATGTAGGGGTCTATTTTCTGGTGTTAGAAAAATTAATGAAGTGTGTTGCCCCTTCAAGCATGAAGGGGTCTATTTTCTGGTGGTATTACCAATGACATCAATTATCACTCCTTGTGGTTTCTTTGTTTTTTTACCATTGTTTTCAACCATCCTGTTTACGCATTCAAGGAGTAAGGGTTAGTCTTGGAACTGCAAGGGTTGTTGAAGGTCGTGGCTGGCTTGTCTAATTTGCATGTCATTTTAAGATTGTTGTTAAAATTCACTGGGTGTACAAATTTGAATATTCCTTATCAACATGCATATACAAATTTGAATACTCTGCTGATGACATAATGAACATACTGCTACATCATCTTTTTCTATTGGTAAGTCACCTAGGCTTATATTGCTTCCTTGGTCATCTAGTAGTGGTATCTCCATCTTTAAGAGTTATTTTGCCTACATATGGAATGGATATATTCTCTGCTCTTTGCTTTGATATCACTTCAAATAGGGTGAGGCTGGGCATCTGCCAGGAGTTTGTCCTCCCAACCAGTAAGTCTTACATATATCTTGATGCATACCTGATATCAGTTGTTATATGTTACTGGTATTTGCTACTGTTTTATCTGCTGTGTTTATGCTACTTGGGTGTGGCTTAGTCTGCCCTTGTGATGTGAGCTATTTTGTTGTACTTGGATAATCTCAATCATATTCTTGGTTAGTTTAGAAAACAATTTTTGTGCAGAACCGCAGGAATCAAGGAATGTCCGGAGGTTATCAACAACAAGGTTATCAGGCCCGACCTCCTACAAGCTGGGCTCCTCCTGGTGCCCCAATGCAACAACCTGGTTATGGATATGTTCAGCCTGGCACATACCCAGGTTCAGCCCCCCAATATAATGCGTCTCAACCACCTTACCCTGGCTACCCTCAACCTGCGTCTGCTGGATATGCCTCTGGCTGGGATCAGGGTACTGCTCAAAATCAACAATCTCAGGCAGGTGGCTATGATTACTACAACCAACAGGCCCCACAACAACAGCAGCAAACTGCTGGAGGTCCAGCTGCTTCGACTGATAGTAGTGCCTATGGTTATAACCAGCAATCTGCCACGGGTTACAGCCAAGGACAGGCTTATTCTCAGGAAGGCTATGGTGGATATCATGCACCTGCCCTTCAATCTGGTGGTTATCAGGGCTCTGGTTATGAGCAGCAACAAGGTTATAGCTCTGCCGCTGGCTATGGGAGTGCTGCAAACCCAACATCAGATGGCCAGAATTCGTCATATGGTACACAAAGTGATGGCAGTCAAGCACCTCCACCAGTTCAGTCATCAGCCACTGGTCAACAAGGATATCATTCTGGCCAGCAGCCTAGCCCTAATCCTAGTTACCCATCTCAAGGCTCTGCTCAGGCAGGATATGGGATGCCCCCGACTTCTCAAGGTGGGTATGGTACACCGCCAGCTGCAGGGTATGCTGCTAACTATGGGGCCCCTCAGGCTACAAAGCCTCCTAGTCAGCCGGCTTATGGTCAACCACAGCAGTCACCTAGCGCACAAGCTGGTTATGCCCAGCCTCCCCCAGCGCAACCCGGTTATCCTCAGCCAGCTGCTCTCAATCAGGTTATGCTCAGGCTGATCCCAGCACTCAGCGACCTCCCGCTTCTGCGTATGGTGCTCCACCAGCTCAGCCAGGTTATGGTGCCCAACCTTACGGCGCTCCTCCTAGTTATGGCCAGCAGCCACCACCTTACAACAGTGCCTATGGTGGTTACTCCCAGCCCCCAGCATATGCTTCTGAAGCAGCTCCAGCATCGCAGTCTGTTCCACCTAGTGGTGGGGTTGCCAAAGCATCTCCTCAGAGTTAATCAGTCTTTTTGGTATGGTTGGTATGGTTGAATGGATCTTTTTAAGACAATTTCTTATTTTTGTTGCTTTAGGTATCTTTAGGTTTTGTAGTGTATGAAGCACCGTACCTTAAACTTTAGGTTGTTTTTGTCCCTATATCTGGGCTGCGTATCGTTTTCCTTGTTATATTTGCAATCGGTTGGACATATTTTCTAATGAATTTTCTAGTGGTTGGAGTTCATGTGTGCTTGTCATTTGGGGGTCTTTTAAAGTATGCGTATAAATTATCCTAACCTGAATGAGCCTTTAGCATCTTGCTGAATATCAAAAAGAAGGATAAAGAAAGTGAAAGCGGGAAAGGTTTTTAGGATTTCTTAACCTTACACTGTTAAAACTAAAATCAAAATTTAGTTGGGAAATGTGGAAAAGCTATGATTCTTCAAGTATATTATCTCAAATATGAAGTAATAATACAAATTAGACATAACAAAAGGTTAATTATATTTGAAGTAATAATACAAATTTGATATAATAAAAGGTTAATTAAATGTTAAAACGGTTAATAATTTTGGAAGTTGTGAATATTTATAAACAAAGAATTAAAGTGCACATTTTAAATAATTGAAGGATAAATATATAGTGTGGAGCAATCACAAAAGCAAAATCATAACTTATCAACAACTTAGAGACATAACAAAATCAAACTTGTCAACAACTTAGAGACCAAAAGTGTCGATCTCCTTTTTATGATATATGGTATGATTATTGTAATACATTATACCTTGATGTTTCAGATTTATTTTTATTGTAGTTTTAAGTAGGGCTGACCAGTGGGCCGGGATGTTCCGAACCCGCCCCATCTCGTCCCGGTCCTGACCCGTTGGTTAAAATACAGGATTAGGATTGTCGATAGCGGGGTTCGAACTCGGGACATGACTAGGACTCGTCCTGCCCGTCCTGCCCGTCCTGGTACTGACCCATCCCGCCACCCGATCCGTCTCGCCCCGTTTGCAGAAACTAACCGTCGCAGAAACAATCATTTTCGATTTTAGCCGTTGACCCATAAGTTAGTATATTTACACATTAATCATATTTCTCAACTATAAATACTTCATTTTCATCTTCATTTTTTTCACAAATCTTTCTACCATCTCTCTAATCTTCTCTCAACAAGTCTAAATTGCACACTAAATATTATATTTTATTTGCTAGTTTCTATCAAAGTTGAAAAATTGGGAGTGAAGTTGGCAACTAGCTTGAGGATCATCGAGCAAAGTTTCAATTTTCAACCTCGATTACACGTCGACGTTACGTCGGCGTTTGGTACCTTAGTTCATTCTTTTATTTAAATTATTATTATTACTTAATTTTAATTATCGTACTTAATTTTCTTAACTTTAATTATTTATTTTTATAATTATAATGAAATGAGGTGAACGTTTTTCTGGTAGATGTATTAGGGGTAACATGAGTAAGAATGCATCTTCTAGTAATTCTAATTACGATAATTTCACTCATGTAGATGAAACTGATCTTTTTAATGTTAATATTAATATACCATTAGATCATGATGTATATTCTGCATCTGAACCAAACTATGATTTAGAAAATGAATTAGAAGATAATTTAGATAACACACCCAGTAATGCAACTCCACCTCAGACTCAGACTGAGTCTCAAGCTGAAACTGAATCTGGAATCCTCATATTCCTCTTAGTATGAGAAGAGGCAAAAAACAACGAAAATTAAAATCACATGCATGAGATTTTTTTGAAAGGGACATTCCTAAAACTAGCTATTTGTAAAATTTGTCGCGAAGTTTATAAATTTAAAATTGGAAAAGGTTAAGGTGGGACAGGAGGTTTAATGAGACATGAGAAAACTCTCACAAAGCAAGGTATAACCAATACTTGGCTGAAAAAATGGGTGTGCAAATGCCTTCTGAGTCAGGACAAGGTTCACATAGTGTCCTCGACCAAGTACAGAGTCGAATTAACCCAGTTATAGATCTGAAATATGATAAACACAAAGATCGGAAAATTTAGTAAAATTAGTTACTGTGGAGGGTTTGCCTTTTTCATTTCCTTCCTCTCATGGTTCTATTCATTACATTCGAGAAGCATATAATTCTGCTTTTAACGGTTTTCCTAGATCAACTATTAGAAGAGACGTTTTTAAATTTGCGCATGAATATCAACAATATTTACGTTATACGTATCATTTTAATGCAAAATGACTATCACTTCTGACATAGGCCGTAGTACTAATGATAATGATTATTTAACTGTTATATGTCATTGGTTAGATCACAATTGGTCTATGCAAAAACGTATATTAGCATATATTGATGAAAGGCACACTGATTTTTTTTATTTCAAGAAATATTCATGAAATTATTGAATATTATGGAATTACTGATAAAATTATGACTATTACATTAGATAATGTTTTTTCTAATAATTATGTTGTAAACATTTTAAAACTTGATTTACTCCATCTTTTTCATGTTAGATGTGCATGTCATATTTATAACTTAGTTGTAAAGGATGGCCTAAAACTTTTTAAAAACATCCTTGATAAATTACAATTTGCTATCAACTTTATTTTTAAAGGTGATAAAATATAAAGACTCAAAGAGTCTAAAAAGACATGTCATGATTGTGGATTACCTTAGAGGAAAATTCCAGAAGAAGTTACAACTATGTGGAATTCTTTGTATGAACAATTACTTGTTGCTCACGAGTATAGAAGACCTATAACATTATTATTTAACGGCCATAATCAAAATCTTTCGAATATGCTTGTAGATGATGATTGAGATAAAATTTTGGAACTTATTGTATTCTTATAGAAATTTTTTTCTAGCTACTAAGGAATTTTTTGGTATTTATTATCCTACTATTTCATCTATGTTATTTTATATAGCTCTAATATTTTTGTTATTTAATGAATATATGAAAAAACCAACTTAAACTCCAGCTATTGCAAAAATGTTTGTAAAATTTAAAAATATTCCCATTATTTATTTTATTGGTGCTTTATTAAATCCTACTGTTAAAGTAGACGGTTGTAATGCTCTTATTGAAACTATTTATGAATGCTTATAAATACTTGCAACAAAACCAACTAAAAAAGATGTTATATCTAGCATACAAACACAATGCAAAAATATGTATATGTATTACCAAGAGCAAAGTGCAGATAATCAACTAGCTTCTCTACCATCTTCTTCTACTTCACTTCAACCTTATAAAAACATGTGATTTCTGCTTCAAGTATTCAAGGCCTTTGAAATATAATGTATAGTGGTTCAAGTGCTTCACAAATTAGCGAGTTTGATGTTTATGTTTTGCAGGGTGTTGTACCGTTCGAATCAATTTTTAATAGAAATGGATGTGAAGACTTGCTGAAATACTGGAGGAAGAATGAGAAGACATTTCCGACTCTATCAAAGATGGCCCGAGATATGTTGAATATTCAAGCATCATCAACAGCTTCTAAAAGCGCTTTTTCTGCTGGAAGGTTTCAAATATGAGAACACATACACTCATTGGCGGGAGACGGTTTGGAGATTGCAGTTTTATTTAGAGATTGGATTAGAGCGGAACGTAGAATGTGCGGTCAACCAGAGATCAATGAAGAAGACGACTACAATTACAATGAAATCTTATCCGAGGGAGCAGGAAGCGACGTTGAACAATTTGACCAACAACTTCCAATTCCAACATAAGATCCTCAACAGACTGTCAGAAAATTAGAAAAAGTATGGTTGCATATGTAATTTTTTAATGCTAATTTTACAATGTGATTTGTAACTTTTGAACTACGAAACAAAGTTGCAATTCCAAAGCTAATTGTCTCTTATATTATTTAATAGAAATATAATTTTTTTGTAATACAATTTCAAAATTGCAACTTTGTTTCGTAGTTCAAAAATTGCAAATCACATAGTAAAATTGGCATTAAAAAAAAATTACAGATGCACTTTTTCTAATTTTCTGACAATCTGTTGAGGATCTTATGTTGAAATTGGAAGTTGTTGGTCAAATTGTTCAACGTCGCTTACTGCTCCCTCGGATAAGATTTCGTTGTAATTGTAGTCGTCTTCTTCATTGATCTCTGGTTGACCGTACCTTCTACGCTCCGCTCTAATCCAATCTCTAAATAAAACTGCAATCTCCAAACTATCTCCCGCCAATGAGTGTATGTGTTCTCATATTTGAAACCTTCCAGCAGAAAAAACGCTTTCAGAAGCTGTTGATGACGCTTGAATATTCAACACATCTCGGACCATCTTTGATAGAGTCAGAAATGTCTTCTCATTCTCCCTCCGGTATTTCAACAAGTCTTCACGTCCATTTCTATTAGAAATTGATTCGAACGGTACAACACCCTGCAAAACAGAAATATCAAACTCGCTAATTTGTGAAGAATTGAACCACAATACATTCTATTTCTAAGACCTTGAATATTTGAGGCAGAAACATCATGTCTTTTATAAGGTTGCAGTGAAGTAGAAGAAGATGGTATAGAAGTTGGTTGATTATTTGCACTTTGTTCTTGGTAATACACACACACACACACACATATTTGCATTCAGTGTGTATGCTAAAATAACTTCTTCTTTAGTTGGTTCGTCAATTGATTCTTCAGTTGCGTCTGTTGGAAGTATTTCTAAGCTTTCATAAATCGTTTCAACAAGTGTTTTACAACCGTCTACTTTAATAGTATGATTTAATACAACACCAATAAAATAAATAGTGGGAATAGAAAAAAATATTTTTTTAATAGCCGGAGCGTAAGTTGGTTTTTGCATATATTCATTAAGTAACAAAAATATTAGAACTATATAAAATAACATAGAAATAGTAAGATAATAAATCCCAGAAAATTCCTTAGTAGCTAGAAAAAATTCTCTAAAAATGTGATAAGTTCCAAAATTTTATCCCAATCATCATGTACAAGCATATCCGTTGGATTTTGATTATGAGCGTTAAATAATAACGTTATAGGTCTTCTATACTCGTGAGCAACAAGTAGTTGTTCATACAAAGAATTTCACCTAGTCGAAACTTCTTCTGAATTTTTTTTATAAGGTAATCCACGATCATGACAAATTTTTTTTATACTTTTTGCATCTTTGTATTTTATTACCTTTAAAAATAAAGTTTATAGTAAATTGTACTTTATCAAGGATGTTTTTAAAAAGTTTTAGGTCATCCTTTACAACTAAGTTATAAATATGGCATGCACATCTAACATGAAAAATATGTGGAAAAGATGGAGTAAATCGAGTTTTTAAAATGTTTGCAACATAATCATTAGAAGAAACATTATCTAATGTAATAGTCATAATTCTACGATTTGTTCTGCGGAGACCTACAACCACAGTGAATAACTATTCAGCATCTCCCTCTGATGCCTTTGCTATCATGGCATTTCACATGAGATCATCCCTGACTTTTGCAAAGTTATGACCAATGCTGAATATTTATGAAGCCTTTTTTGGTGCAGCCTCTTATGTCGTGACTAGCAGTCACTCATGAACACATCTAAAAAAACACGAATGCACACGGGGTGAACATGAACATTCTGGCCCCGTCGAAGGTAATAAGCAAAAACCATAATTAACATTAACAGTTTCAGCATGCTTCCTTCACTGACCGACAGGTCCTTGTGCCAGTCCAACCAATTTAGCATATACCCTCCCTCAAATAGGCTACTCCATCTTTGTCAAATTTACGATTTGGTCGGTTATTTCGCTCTTCTGTCCATCCCAACCATTCAGATGTATGAACCTCGCCTTTATCCTCAGCTTCTGGGCCTATTATCCTCTAGAATAAAGATGATGACAATTGTTGTTTCACAAAGTATGGCAATCAATCTCAATGTTCTATCAATGGTGTACTAAATTACTTCTGATAAGACAATATTCGAACATTTGATTTAATGGGCTTCTAAAAGAGTTGGTAATTCAAATTCAAGTGTATTGCCCATATAATCTACACGAATCAGTATTGTTAAGTGCAAAAAACACCATTTCGCGAATGTCCCCAGAAAAATGCTATTGCGGCCCCCTCAAGTGTCAATTTGATATACAGTTCAACCAACAATTGGCTGGATCCCTTGATAGTTATAAGGGTCTACTGGCTGTGACGGGCTTCACTGTCTTTTAGCATGGATTATGGAGAAACAATTTAGTTTAGGAGTTTGTCCTGTGATTATCTGATTAGATCAATTGCTCTATCTCAACGCTGGGTCCATTTGTCAATTCGATGTAAAGATGCTCTTCCCAAGGGTCAGCCTCTTTGACAGAGTTTATGTTGAGCAACCACAAGAACTTGTCGATCCTTCCTAGCCTACCTATGTTCGCAAGCTGCATATTTCACGGCCATAAGCTAGCTCTTTAGCCTAGTTACTCTCTTTGTTCTTTTTTGAAAGCATGGATTTTCCAGTGGTAGGCCAAACAACTCTTGGTGAACTCTCATAATTGGGATAGATATCTACATATATGCTAATGATATAATTTTTACAATTCCCAGAAATGCGTTATTGTTAGATTGGTTTTATGGTCTGTTATGCTTTGACTTTTCCATCATGAACTTGGTGACCTCCACTACTTCCTTTTCATATTTCTGTCACATCGTCTACCCCCGTTTAATACTATTTTTTTATAACTCTGATACCTGGACCAACTTGTGCGCACCTCGTCTAGCTCATTTATACCAAAGGGGAAGTGGGCATAAGATGCCTCATTACACGGTCTATCTACATCCAATAAAATGGAAGAATTATAAATCTCCAAAATAATAGATAGAAATAACGCAAGTAAGGCCATTTCTAGCAGCAATAAGAATATCTAAAGAGCACCAGCATCATCCATAGATGCAGGAGGACACCATCTAGGGTACTTGTCGCTAAATACAGCAGCCAAGCTTGCTTATGCAAAAAGGAAAACCACGGGTACATCCATTTGCACTAGAAACAACAAATGTAAAACTCAAAGCATATCCCCCTTTTGCAGGTACATTTCCGTCAATTTAGTGTAAGCAATTCCACGAATACACATACCCATCACGCAATACACGTAAGTTGCCCTAATTCAAAAGCTTATACTTTTCAACTTGAAATAACCAGACTATTGATAATTTATCAGCAGAACAAACTCTTTACGTCTATAAACAATGAAGGAAATATTTTCCATCAATACAATCATATATACATAAATAGATGACTAATTCTAGGCTAATTATATTTACATCGTAATTACATGGTATATGATTTGATTGGGTTATGGAAATAATAGATGATTATTTTCATAATTATCTAACAGTCCCCCGCAATCTTAGCGGGAAGTTCTCGTATGCTGAGACTGTCCCTGAAATCATCAAAGAGTATGCGCGGAAGATCTTTCGTGAATATATCTGCAATCTGATAACGGGACGGTACATGGAGAACACGGACTTGTCCACGTGCAACCTTTTTGCGGACAAACAAGATCCATTTCTATGTGTTTTGTGCATTGATGATGGACAGGGTTACCTGACAAATATATCGCACTCACATTATCACAATAAACCACGCCGCTTTGTCGATCGGACAATGAAGTTCCAAAAGAAGATTACAGAGCCAACATGATTCAGAGACCACATTAGTTACCCCCCGATATTCTGCTTTAGCACTCGACTGGGATAGTGTCGGTTGGCGTTTTGACGACAACGAAATTAGGTTGTCTCCTAGGAACACACAATAACCAGGGGTGGAACGCCTGTGTCTGGGCAGCCACCCCAATCAACATCTGCATACGATGTGAGACTAGAAATGGTTGACTTATATAGATGCAACCCAAAATTAAGAGTACCCTTAACATATTGCCGAATTCGTTTGAGAGCCCCCATATGTTCTTCCTTCGGGTCATGCATATGTAAACAAACATGTTGGACTGCATAGGAGATATCAGGTCTTGTAAATGTGAGATACTACGCAATGACCCCTGCTAAGCTGCGGTAATGTGTTGGATCACTGTATGGAGCACATGTAGAGTTACTCAATTTTGCCTTAGTATCAACCGGCGTGTATGATGGTTTGCAAGATGACATACCGACTTTGTCAATGATCTCCTCGGCATATTTCCTTTGACAAAGAAACAGACCACCAAATGCATATTGAGTTACATCAATACCCAAAAAATAGTTTAAGGGGCCCAAATCCTTCATAGCAAATTCTGAAGTAAGAAGGGACATAATAGATCGGGCGAAGCGACTCGGATGATGTTGTGAGGATGATGTCATCCACATAGAGAAGAATGTATGACATGTCATTCCCTTTCTTATAAATGAACAAAGACTGATCGGATTTACTGTGTGAGAATCCCAGTGTGGAGACGAACCCTGCAAATCTGTTATACCACGCCCTGGGGGCCTGTTTTAAACCATATGATGATTTCTTCAACAAGCATACATAATCAGGATGAATTGGATCTCTGAAACGCAAAGGAGTTTCAAAGGTTGGTGCATGTAAACTGTTTTCTGTAGGTGACCATGTAGAAATGCATTCTTTACGTCCAACTGATGAATGGACCATGATTTTGACAACGCTAGACAGAGAACTGTCTTGATAGTCGCTGGTTTAACTACTAGGCTGAAAGTCTCACCGCAATCCACGCTAACCTGCTGAGACCTGCCATCACCAACAAGACGAGCTTTGTGCCGCGCAAAAGAACCATCAGAATTCTTTTTATGACAGAAAACCCACATAGAACGTATTATGTTCATATTAGATGGACGGGGCACCAACTCCCACATCTTACTTTTTAATAAGAGCATTAATTCCTCTAACATAACAGCTTTCCAATTCGGGTATGATAGGACAACTTTTGGATTTTTTGGGATTGGTGATGGTTGGACCGAGGATGTTAAACTAAAATGACGCTTGGGCAAAAAAATCCAGTGCATGGCACGGTTTCAATGGACCGAGAGGGGCTGAGACGTGGGATGGGACGGTGGACCTCGAAAACAGTGCTGGGACGAGAAGGACTGACTAGGTGGGCTTCGGTTGTTGGGCCTGTTTTTCGGATAGATGAAGTAGAGGAGGACGGAGCAGTAGGCTCCCTCATTTGGGCCAACGGGATGCGAGAACAGTGTTGGGCCGAGGCAAGTGAAGAGGGAGCAGTGGGCTCCCGTAATCGGACTGGCCCCGTAGCATTTTGTGGCTGGACCATTGCAATATGGGGCCCCAATTGGGGCTGGTCCAGTCGGGATCGATGGTAGGGACGAGGGAGCAGTGGACCCCCTCGTTTGGGCTTGGTGAGATGGGTTATTTAAATGGTAACTCAATAGTAGCCCCTCGTCCAAAAAAGCATATGAAGACGGGGACGACGTGGGAGAGTTAGCAAACGGGAAGGTGGACTCATCGAAAACAACGTGACGAGAGATGATAATTTTCCCATTAGCTATATCATAACACTTATAACCCCTATGATTTTGCAGGATCCCAAAAAGACACTCGGAGTGGAACGGGCTTGAGGTTTGTTTATGATTATGGATGGAAACAATGGATAACACAAACACCCGAATACACTCAAATGTGTATGGGAAGGAATACGATGGTACAAAATCAGTGTGGGTGAGACGTAGCTTGCTAGGAAGAATGTTCAAAAGAATTGTTGCCATTTTAAGAGCATGATGCCAAAATGATGGTGGTATGGACGAATGCGCAAGGATTGTACGAATTAAATTGTTAATTGTTCGTATTTTTCTTTCGGCTTTCCCATTTTGAGGAGAAGTATGGGGAGATGAGAGACGCAATGACATACCATTTTGTTGACAAAATTCCTTAAATTGGCCATTTATGAATTCCCTCCCATTGTCACATTGAAAACATTTAATGGACTTCTCAAATTGGGTTTGGATGAAAACACTAAATTATTTTAAAATAGTGGGGACTTGCGATTTTTTTCCAATGGGAAATGTCCACAGAAAATTAGAATAATCATAAAAAATAAGCATATAATACTTATGACCTGCCGAACTTAAAATTGGGGATGTCCACAAATCACAATGCATAATATCAAATGGCATAATAATATTTGAAGTAGATAAAGAAAAAGGAAATTTAACATGTTTCCCAAAAACGCAAGACTGACAAACATGGGAATCCACAACTTGGTTACAATCAATAAACTTATTTTTTCTAAGAGAATTGAACATCGGTGCTCCCGGATGTCCCAAACGGTTATGCCAGACAATAGGAGAAAAAACAGTAAAAGTTGGAGTAATGACTTGGTTGTTGGTGGTGGCGGTGATGGGATACAAATCCTCAGTGTTATTATATCTCATTAGTGGCATCCCCGTCTGAAAATCCTTCACAGAAAACCCAAAACGGATCAAAATTAACAGAAATATTGTTGTCAGTAGTAAACCGACGCACCGATATCAAGTTTTTAATAAGTTTGGGAGCATAGAGAACATTTTTTTAATGTAAAGGTGGGTGAGATGGGAGGTTTAATTGACTCATACCACGAATTGGAATTTCCTGCCCACTACTAACCATAATATTTGTATTAGTGCCCATATTAAAATAAGACGAGAAAGTACCTTGGAATGCCGTCATGTGTGAAGTTGGCCTCGTGTCCATGTACCATGAATCATCGGGAACATTAAGATTCATGTTGTCCATGGCTTGCTCAATGTCCGTGGGGGCATAACTCAAAGACGATGGTCCATGGGCTGAAAATGCTTGTTGTGGACGGCTGCCTAAGACTCTGGGTTGCCTGTTTGGTGCATTGGGCCATCGGATATGGGCATGGTGGGTCCCACGACTGCGGGTTCCAAACCCAGGACTGGAATTGGCCCCATTGGCCGCTGCCACCAAACTGTTGCGGCTGCCAGTGGGGACGGTTTTGTCCCTGCTGCCCGTGGCCAACCCCTCCACCAAAATTATTTTCGCTGTCACGGCCCCACCCCCTTCCATCATTATTTTTTCCTTTGTTGTTGCAATTTTGACCATTTTTTGAGCCATTATTGGGACGATTTTGAGCCCCTCCCGAACCTGAATTCTGAGCCCCAAAATCATCCGTAGACGCGTTGGTGGAAAGGAGGGCGGTGGCGGCATTGTTTGCCGCGTCGCCGCCTGTTTCAATTTTCGAGTTTCTTCAAGAATCAACCTTGAACGAGCCTCATAAAAAGGTGGTAACGGATTACTTTGTTGAATGAACGTTGCAACTCCATCATATTGTTCATTCAAACCCGCAATTAATTGGAGAACCAACCTTTGATTCGTCACCGATGCACCAACGTTGGATAGTTGATCGACAAACATTTTTAATTCTTGACAATATGCGGACATTGGTGAATTGATTTTCAAGATATACCGCCAAAGAAATTTTATTATCTTGAAATATATTTTGCAAACGTTCCCAAGCTTGTTGAGCCGTAGAGTCCGGTTTCAAAATGGTGTGCAAAAGGTCATTAGAGATAATGCTATAAATCTATTGAAGAACTATAGCATCCAAGCGTGACCATAGGGTTTTGTCGGTGATTTCCGATGGAGATTTGGGAGGAAGAATATGGTCGATAACTTGGTATGTTCGGCAATGTATTTTGAATAACTCGGCCCAAGAGTAATATTGCCCTTTTTCCATCGCAAGTATTATCGGAATGAAATTCTTGACGTTCTTGAGGTGGCAAGAGCGGGATGAAATTTGTGTTGGTCGGCCATTGTTTGTTAGAGAAAAGAAGAAAAGAGACAAGAAAAATATTGGGGGGTGGGGTCGGGGAACTAGGGTTCCGTCGGGTAGGGTGGCCGGCCGAAAGAGATGAGAAAAAAATAGGGTTTGGGCTAGTGTTAATTTTTTACTCTTGATACCATGAAGAAAATATTTTTCGTACTTTTTTCATTCATCACTACAATCATATATACATCAATAGATGACTAATTCTAGGCTATAATTTTGGTAGACTATCCTAAGAATATGTTAATTATATTTACATCATAATTACATGATATATGATTTGATTGGATTATGAAAATAATAGGTGATTATTTTCATAATTATCTAACAAACTAAAATCCTCATACATTCAAATAAAACTGTTTCAGCACCCACCAGTCAGTAAAAAGAACAAAACTTTATCCTCAAAACGGGACATAAACTTCAAATGATTCTATCAAAATTAACTAAAAACAAGAGTCACAATCAAAAGGAAAAAGCTTAGTACCTCCAGCATTAGACTTCCCAATACCCAACTCTTCTTCCGTTATACACAGTAAACCCATCTCCCGTTTTCTTCCGCGGCTTACGTGGCACCTCAGATAACACGTCATCTTTCGTTTTTCTACTACTTTTTTCCTTGCTTTTCTTCACCTTTTTCGGCTCCATAACAGGTCTAACGGCGTTACCGTTTGTTTTTTCTTGATTTTCCAGTTTCTTTCTCTTTTTTCCGCCGAATATTTCGTCAGTTTCACTGATTGGCTTTTTAGATTTAGTTGAAGAAATTGGTGTCTCCTTTGCTATCTCTATTGGTTTAGGGTTCTTAAAATTACTGTTTTTGGGCATTGTTAGAAGCAAAAATGTGGAATTATACTACTTGTTTAGCAAAATTGTGATGAAAATAAGGCTGGCCAGTGGGCCGGGACGACCCGACCCCGGCCCGACCCCGTCCCGATCCCGCCCCGGTCCCGACCCGACCCCGCTCTAAAAAAAAAAAAAAAATTTAACGGGGCGGGACTCGAACTCGGGACGGGACGATGTCTCGTCCCGCCGGACCCGAGCCCGCCCCAGCCCGCCGGACCCGAGCCCGCCCCGAGCCCGTCCCGAGCCCGCCCCGACCGCGACCCTTAAACCCCCTTTGCAAAAATAGCCGTTGCACCAACGGCCATTTTAGATTATGGCCGTTGGCCAACGACCATTTAGGCCCCCCCCTCCCCCAACCCCCCTACCCCTTAATATTTATTTTTAACCCATAAGTTATTATATTTACACTTTAACCCAATTTTTCAACTATAAATAACTCATTTTCTCTTCATCTTTCTCACAAATCTTCCTACAATCTCTCTAATTTCTCAATATATCTCTCTACATTGTTTGCTAAATATTCAATTTTATTAATTCATTTGGGAATTGGGAGTGAAGTTGGCAACTAGCTTGAGGATCTTCCATCGAGCAAAGTTTCAATTTTCAACCTCTCGATTACACGTCGACGTTACGTCGGCGTTTGGTACATCGTTCCTTCATTAAATTATTATTGTCTGTTTATTTTATTTAGCGCACTTAATTTTATTGTCTTTAATTATTTATTATCATAATTAAAATGGAAGGATTAAAAGGTATGTTTAAGGGTAAGGGTAATGGTGCTTCTTCTAGTAGAGGCAACCGGGGGCAAGGGTACTTCTTCTAGTCATCTTATTCCTACACGGGATGATTTTGTTGATACTCAACATTTTCCTACAATACCATTAGATTTAGACGAGGAGTTATTTTACGGAACTCAAGAAGACTTTAATTTAGACGATGATCTAGACGATACACCCACTAATATTGATGACAACACGCCCACTAGTGCACCTTCAATGAAATACCTCCTATTCCCCCTAGTATGAGACGAGGTCCGACAAAACGACCATTAAAATCGATGCATGGACATTTTTTGATAGGGACGTAGAGAATCAAGTAGCCATATGTAAAATTTGTAAAAATGTTTTAAAATTTAAAACTCGAAAAGGTCACGGTGGGACGGGGGTTTAATTAGACACGTAGTAAGTGTTCATCCACTAGGTATGCCCAATACCGGGCTTCAAAACCGGGTGCGCAAACGGCGCTCCATCGGGACAAGGTTCACATGCGATCTTGTCCCGGACCAAGTACGAGGTCAAATTAACCCTATGACGGGGGGGGAATTGTAGGCTCTAAATACAACAAACATAGAGATAGGGAAGCAATATCAAAATTAGTTCTTGTGGAGGGTTTGCCTTTTTCATTTCCTTCATCTCCGGTTTTATTCATTACATTAGAGATATATATAATCCTGCTTTTAACGGTTTCCTAGGTCAACTTTGTTAAGAGATGTATTTAAATTTGCGCATGAATATCAACAATATTTACGTTTTTCATTATATCATTTTAATGGCAAAGTATCTATCACGTCGATATAGGTCGTAGTACTAACGGCCATGATTATTTAAGCGTAACTTGTCATTGGATAGATTATAAATGGTCTATGCAAAAACGTATTTTAGCGTATAGATATATAGATGATAGGCACCTTTGGTACTTTTATTAGAAAATATTTATCAAGTGTGCGATTATTACGGAATTACCGATAAAATTATGACTATTACATTAGATAACGCTTCTAATAACAATTACGCAATTACAATGTTAAAAAATAGTTTAGCTCCATCTTTTCCAGACCATTTTCATATAAAATGCGCGTGCCATATATATAACTTAATTGTAAAGGATGGTCTATCACTTTTTGAAGACATTCTTAGTAAAATACAATTTGCTATAAACTTTATTTTTAAAAGTAATAAAGTACAACGTAGAAAAGAATATAAAAAAATTTGTCATGATTGTGGACTACCTTTTAGAAGAATTCCACAAGAAGTATCCACTAGGTGGAATTCTTTATACGAGCAACTCCTTGTTGCTTATGACTATAAATTACCTATAACTTTATTTTTTAACTCTCATAATAAAAAGCCGGTGATATGATTTTAGATAGTGATTGGGAAAAAATTTCCGAACTTATTGTATTTTTAGAGAAATTTTTTCAAGCAACAAAAGAATTTTCCGGTATATATTATCCTACTATTTCAACTATGTTATTTTATATAACTCTAATATTTTTATTACTTAGTGAATATATGGAAAAACCAAACTTATAAGGCAGACTATTAAAAAAATGTTTGTCAAAATAAAAAAATATTTTATTCCTATTCCTTCTATTTATATTATTGGTTACTGTATTAAATCCTACTATTAAAATAGACGGTACTAAATCACTAATTGAAACTATTTACGATTGTATAGAAGTACTACCACATCCAAGTCCCAAAAATCTAAATCACCCACCACCTATTGAACAAACTAAAGAAGAAGTGTTGAATAGCGTAGAACACCACTTTGCAAAAATATATATAGATTTTATCAACAAGAAAATGCTAGTAACGTCTGGCTACCATACCATCTTCTTCATCTTCAACACAACCTCACAAAAGACATCTTGTTTACTGCGGCTAGTATTGAAAGCCTCGAAATAGAATGTGCGACCGTACTTCTCTACTAACCAAATTAGCGAGTTGGATATTTTTGTTTTGCGGGGTTAAATCTTAGTATCAAGAAGTTATCAATGAAGATGGACAAGAAGACTTGCTTTGAAATCTTTGGAGGGGAATGAGAAGACCTTTCCGACACTTTCATTGATGGCTCGAGATGTTTTGAACATTCAAGCGTCATCAAGCTGCGTCGGAAAGTGCTTTTTCTATGACGAGATATCAAATAGGAGACCACAGAGACACTCATTGGCGGAGACGACTTGGAAATTGCGGTATTATTCGAGAGATTGGATACGAGCGGAGCGGAGAAGGTGCGGTCAACCGGAGATCAACGAAGAAGATGATGAAAACTACAACGAAATCTTAACCGAAGGTAGTGGAAGCGACGTGGATCAATTTGACCAACAAATACCTATTCCAACCGAAGAACCACATGAAATCATCAAGCAATTAGAACAGATTTTTTTGAAAATGTATTTTTTTTTAATTGCAATTTTATTATGTAATTTGCAACTTTTGGACAACACCATAAAGTTGCAATTTAGATTTTAGACAATTGTATTTGTATTACAAAAAAATCATATGTCTATTAAATAATATAAGAGGCACAAAAACAGCCTTGGGATGTTTTTATTACACTATCTTGTTTTATTATTTGAGTTTTTTTTATACATATGTTATTTAAAAAAAAAAAAAGGAAAACCCGACCCCGCTAGGCCCGCTAGTCCCGATCCCGACCCCGGATCGTCCCGCCCCGAAGATTGAAGAGTAATTTGATAAGGGTAGTAAGGATTTTGGGGGTGATTTATGCTCTACCTTAAATCCTAGTAATTTGGATGCACCGGGCGGGTTAATTATACTGAAAATGGCGAAAAAATATCCCTAAACTATTGAAATAGAACAAATGTGTATCCCTAAACTATTACTTCCTCCCTCTCATATTATTTGTCTATGTTATATCTCAAATTACTTATCAATTTACAAAATTAAGATAGATTTTTTTTTATCTTACCTTTAATATTAAGTGTTCTTGAAAATAATCAATGTTGATTAAAGCATAATTTATTAAGAAAGATAAGGATAAAAGAGTATAAATACATTTTTCATTCATAATTTTTTAGTGGGCGTGTAAAAAAAAGTGAATTAATAATATGGAACGGGGAAGGAGTAGAAAAGAGACAAAGATACTCTCGCTCGCTGGTAGCAAATATGTTCCCATGCCTGTTAACGGACCTCCAAATCTCATGTATTTTTAAATATTAATTAATTAATTATTTTTATATTTTAGTTTTGTCTTCTTTTGTTATTTTGTATTTTTCTAGTTTTATTTTTAATTTATTTTTGTTTCTTTAAATATAAAAATTTAGAAAAAATAAAAATTTAAATGATCAGACCACAATAAGAAGTAATTAAGATAAATACTTAAGTTATTAATTTACTACTATAACATACCCAGTGTAATCTCACAGGATGAGGTCTGGGTGGTTAGAGTGTACGGAGACCTTACCTCTACCAGGCTAAAGTTACTAATTCATTTATTAAAATTTTAATTAATAGAAAATATATTCTTATGATTTTTTTTCTTTTGAAAATAAAATAAAACTTGTATATGACATATACCATATGAATATAATAAAGGACTGGGAGATTTTTTTTTTTTTAAGGAATGCATGAATCCTTTATGATACCCCCATCAATATATGATATATACCATGTGGTATCATAGATGACTGATGAGTTTTTCTTGAAGGAATGAATCAGTCATTTGTGATACCATCTCGGCATATAATATATATCAGGTTGGTATTATAGAGGAATGAGTATTGTTTTCTTTTTAAAGAATGATTCGATTATTTATGATACTATGTGAGTATATGATATACATCGTAGAGCATCTACACAGATTTATATACCATAACGGTATCATAAAGGATTTTCCGAATAACTGAAGCGGTCATTCATGATACAATCATGGTATATGCAGTCCTTCATGATACCATCTCAATATATGGTATATACCATGATGGTATCATGCAAGACTGTTGACACATGTGAAGGACTTAAGAAGTCCTCCATGATACCATCTCAATATATTTTTACACCATGATGGTATCATGGAGGATTGTGACTGTTGCATTCAAGAACTTCAACAATCCTTCGTGATGTCATCTTAGTATATGATATACCATGTATGTATCATAAAGGATTGAGTAGGATTTTTTGAACGAATGAATCAACTTCCTATGATACATTGTCGGTATATGATATATATACCATTTGGGTATCAGAAAAAATTGAGTAGTATTTTTCTTGAAGGAATGAATCAATCCTCTATGATACTCTGTCAATATATAATATATATCAGGTTCGTATCATAGAGGACTAACTTTTTTTTAAAGAATGAATCGTCAGTCCCGTGTGATACCATGTGAGTATCATAGTATACTTAAACTGCTATTGAAATACTATTGAAAAAGGAACAAATAACAAATAAATAAAAAATAAAAAATAAAAAAATGAAAAAGAAAGAAATTACAATTAAATATAGAATCAGATTATGGTGAAAAATAAAATATAGTATGAAAAAATAAATGAACAAAAAAAAAGGAGAAAAAAGAAAAGAATAAAGAGACATAAAAAAGAAAGGAAGAAAAAGAGATAATTAAATAGAAACCAAGAAATAAAGAATTTAAAAAAGAAAGAAAATAAAAAAAATGAAAGGAGCTAGAATTAAATATGAAATTAGATTATGGTGGAAAAAAAGAATACTATTATTTGAAAAAAGAAAAATGAAAAAAAAAAAAGAAGAAAGAGGAAAGAAGAAAAAACAAAGAAGAAAATGAGAGAAACTAGGAGAAAAGTAGAGAAATAAAAAAATTTGGATAACTGGTTTCCCATTTTAAATACCAAAAGAAGGAAAGTTTTTTTTTATCATATGAAGGCAAACTATTATACATAGTTCATGTGATCATCCTACATTATCAAATGGCAAAAAATCTGCCTGTTATACAATTCATAGAACCAGTTCTATTGAAAGCAATTGAATCTCGAGAAATGTTTCATCACAAGCCGGGCAATGGATATTGGGTTGTCAAAGCTTCAACTCTTCTTTGCAAATTTAACACCTTATCGATCAAAGGGAACTCTGGTGATGTAACAAACTTCATAAAATCTTGGAGTTTAGAACCCGAGACTAAGTTCTTGGCCTCAAGAGTTATCTGCACACCCAATTGATGAGGTCCGCAACGGTTACAAATTCCTTCTCTGAGAAACCTCGAGTGGTCATTGCAGGTGAGCCTATGCGTATACCACAGGCACTAGTGCACTTTTATCACCTACAGTTTCGTTGATGGTATAAGGACAAGATAATAAGTGTCAAAGCTTCTATACTTACCTGCTACTGAATTCTTATTGAGCGTGATTGATGCCATGTTAAGTATTTTCTCCACTCTAGCACCATGAAGACCCTATTTGGCAAATGCAGACTGGTTAATCTAAGTTTACAAGACAAGGTTGGTTGTATCTTGGTGCTTATAGCTGGCAATACACAAATACTAACAAGTAAAAGGCAGGAGGATCCTTTAACATAGTTTGCCAACCCGTTTTCGACTATTTTATCATTCACTAATCAACCAAATAATCATTCTTTATACTATTTAATATTTACCGAATTCGTATGCTTGCACTTCAGTTCCACGGTAACCATCAAATTTTGAAAAAATCTTCCAAGGGAAGTTATTAACAATACTGTAGGCAATGGTGCTTCATAGTTTAGTATAGTTCACTAACTACTATTGAGATACAAGTACATTTGCATGTCCTAGTTGATATTTTCTGTTGAAAGACAAGAAAAATAGTGTAAATGCGAACTTACTAAGGGCCTGAGATCCACCAGAACCAAATGATTGTCAGTTCCTCCAGAGACCAGCTTGTACTCCATTAACCGGTTTGCAAGAGCTCTACAGTTAGAGACCACCTGCAAACATAAAGAACAAGTGACAAATATATCTCCTGCATAAATGGCCGCAATCTAGTGAAAAGACTATGAAAATGCTTACCTTGTTCTGATAAGCCTTGAAATCAGGTGACTTGGCATGCTTCAAGCAAACAGCTAGTCCTCCAATTGTGTGATTATGCGGACCCCCCTGTGAAGATAAACGATGCTATTGCTAGTCAAACTCATCCACATTATACAACATATAGCCAAAAGGCCAAAATTGTCCGGGCATTGATAGGTTTAACAATCAAGGAAGTAAAAGAGAAAAATGAAAGTCAAAATAGTGTTGAAAGAAAACGGAACTGACCTACAAGGAAAAACAGTATTGTTGATGGCAGATTCCAGATCAACACCTAGGATGGGATCTTTCTTGAAGAAGATCATTCCTCCTCTAGGACCTCTTAGAGACTGAACAGAAGCATTTTCATTAATGTTAATCAGGCCAATTGAAATAAAACTAGCAAAATTATTTTTGCATTTCATTCTCCATTTGTCTTTTCTGTGATTTTTTTAACTTTAATTTTGGGTGGGTGGAAGAGGCTGAAATGGCTATACACAGAATTCCAAGAATTTTAAATCATACCTTGTGAGTTGTTGTGGTAACGATGTCACAGTATTCAAATGGATTAGCAACAACAGTGGCAGCGACAAGCCCACTGATGTGGGCCATATCCATCATGAGAAAGGCTCCAACAGCATCTGCTATCTTCCGGATGTATATCGATAGACATAATTAGATGCAGAAAATAAAGATACCAACAGGGATTATCAGTATGGAGCAGTAACTCCGACTAGCAAACCCCAAGTATTTTGTACCTTTCTCATACGAGGATAATCAAAATCTCGTGGATATGCACTAGCACCAGCAATAATAAGTTTTGGCCGAAAAAGGGTTGCAGTTTTCTCAAGCATGTCATAATCAACAAGGCCTGTTAAATCAAAACAAAATTGGATGATGATTCTAGTTAAAGGTTAAATGCATCTACAAAGATGGGTGTGCGGTACCTGAAGATTCATCAAGTCGGTAAGGCATGGACTCAAAGTAAATAGATGTGCCTGAAACTCGTCTTTTAGGAGTCATAAATCCATGGGACAAATGACCCCCATGAGGCAAGTCCAATCCCTGAGTGAATCACCATGAAAACTGATAACTATATCAATCCACGAAATCTAGAAGACCAACATAAAGAGGCCGCTTAAAACTAACCATAATACGGTCATGTGGATTGAGAACTGCTGTGTAAACTTCAAAATTTGCTGGAGAACCAGAGGGGTTGAACATTGACACCCCACTGTTTTCCATCTAAGTTAAAGGCTGCCAAAGCCCTCTCTTGACAGTGTTTCTAACTCATCAATGTACTCGTTTCCACCATAATATCTGACATAAGGAATTTATTTACAAAAACAAAGGATATTGTTAAATAAGCTATGCAAAAGGAAAAAGAAAAAGAACAAGTTTGTGACCAGGAAGAGATTCATGTTTAATATAAAAAAGGTATCAAAATAATAATAATAAAGAAAAACTAATGTGAAAAATGCTTCTTTTTTCATCTCCTCTCATAGGGATAAAATTCACCTTTTGCCTGCTAGTCCTTCGGAGTATTTGTTTGTAAGGCAAGAACCCACTGCCTCCATCACTGCTCGAGATGTGAAATTCTCAGAGGTAATAAGCTCTAAACTCCGAAATTGACGTTCCTTCTCTTTGTCAATAATACCACGAACTTCAGGGTCAGCTTCACCCAATTCATAGTCTGCAAAGTTGTTCCCAGCACCTAGAAAGTGCAACGAACAGCTTAAGTAACAGAGTAAACGAATAGCTGGGAACCATAATTCCAATTCATCAACTTCGACTATCACATACCACTAGAATGAGGAAATGAAAAGCGCCAAGAAATGGCTTGACTACCGCAAACCTTACATACGAAAGAGAAGGAACGGAAAACTATGCAAGTTCGAGAACCATGGAGAGTTTCCAAATTTAAAAAAATTGCATTCATGCTCATCAACAAAGATATGCATGACAAACAAGCAATAAAATGTGTCAGAACTTCAGCTTTCTGACAATAATGTCAGTGCCCTGGTTGATTTCAAAATTATTATAAGATCACAAGCTGATGGCTGCGCATGTAGCAACAGCAGACAGGAACAAAAAGACAGTCACAGACCATGAAGTAAATTGGCAAGCTACCAAGGATTTAATTCAAAACCCCATTGAATCTGGGAATGTTCATGTGTCCCGCATTTCTTGAGTTACGTGATTTAAGAAGTCACACCAGAAGGCTGTAGGTGCACTAAGTTGGACCTTAAGTGTCAAGACTCTACTATGAGCAAGAACTAAAAAAAGGGGGTAGGGGAGAAGAGAAAGATACAAAGTATCTGCACTGGACCAAACTTACCCCTCCCTCCCTAATTTAAAACAAAAGAAAAAGAGTATCCATATTCCCTACACGAGAAGGTAAGAAGATAACACATGAAAAGAAGTCAAAACAATTACTCCTTGATATAAGTGATGTTTAGACCCCCCCACTCGACTACATATTAGTCAAAATGAGTCAAGAGTTTAGCATATATAGCAGTTAGCCAGTTACATTATCTACTCTTTTAACGTGTGCAATGACAATATGGTTTATAATATAACTCAAATATGTAGACAGAATAACTCCCAGAAAAAAGATAACTTTCACATCCCCCAAATTGTAGGAGTATAAAATATAGGCAACTAGACAAAGAATAAATCAAGGATAACATCAAATCTGAACTAACTATCTGAAATACACATAACTACATATAGGATCAAATCATCAAACAGAAAGAAAGATAGAACCTCAGTTCATTCATAAAACAGTGAGATCTAACCCTTACAAATGAACAAACACATCAAAGACTAGTAGTAGAACCCAAACTAGAGCGCCAAGAAGAGGCTAACAACCTGTTTGGCCAAGCTTCCGGAGAGCCAAAAGTTCTTTTTTTTTTTTTAAAGTGTTTATTTTATAGATTTGAGGTGTTTGGCCAAGCTTCTAGGGAAAAAATAAGTGTTTTTGGATAGTAGTAGGATTAGTTTTTCATAAGCTGAAAAAAGTAGCTTTTTCGCCTAAGCACTTTTGGAACCTTGGACAAGCACAAATTGATGCCTGATATTGGCAAAAGTGTTTTTCAAATTGATTAGTCAAACATACACTGCTAATCTCCAAAGTACTTTTTTTGATATGCATTTCTTACCAAAAGCACTTTTCAAAATAAGGCAAATCTTGGAAGCTTGGCCAAACAGGCTATAAAACGGAGAAGTTTGTCAACTAGACAAGTAACATAGTCTTCATGTGTATGTAAATGTAGAATAAAATAGAAGTTTGAAAAATTACCTGCCATTTCTGGGATAGGAACAGAAACTGAAGGAGGCCTTCCTGTGACCAAGCTCCCTTCAAGTTTAGAGGCTTTGCAAGGCTTAACAGACCATAATTTGACTCCATTAAGTTTCATTTCACCCTTTAAAGGGAATGCTGATCCCTTAACCCAAACAGGTTGCTGAAGAGAAGAACCCATCACTGCAGCACTGCCGCAAACCTCCATAATAGCTTATAAAACCGCAGCCTCTAAGTAACCACTAACCCCTTCACAAAGCAAGATGAAAACTTTATTACCCCATATAAGTACTTAAAAAGTTGAATAATAAATTGAAAATTTGCAGTTCTAATGATAACATTCTTCGTCTGATTTTGTCAAAAACAAAAATATTAATGCACAAGAGCACAACATTTCCGCTTTTAATTCTCTCAGTTTAGGTAACTTAAATAAACAGAAAATGATCATCAAAGATGACGAGCAAACATTCAAAATAGATGCAGAATTCACTCTAATTTCTCACATTAACTTGTAATACGATAGCATCTATGTACCTACTAACTCCTTAATAGCAAAGATGAGAACTTTATTATACCAAGTTGAATAATAAAGTGAAAAACCTGCAGTTCTAATGCTAACATTCTTTGTCTGAATTTATCAACAAAAATAAAGAAGGAATAATGCACAAGAACACAACATTTCCTCTTTTAATTCTCTGTTTTTCGATCACTTAAATAAACAGAAAATGATCATCATGCATGACGAGAAAACATTCAAATTGATGCAGAACTCACTCTAATTTCTCACATTAACTTATAACACCCTAGCCTCTACGTAACCACTAACTCACATAGCAAAGATGAAAATTTTATTATATAAAGTTGAATAATAAATTGGAAAAACTGCACTTATGATGCTAACATTCTTCTTTTTCTTAACAAAATATATATATATATACAATATAACAACAAAACTGAAATTACTATTTTGTTGAACAAGAAAACTGAAAGCGGTTTTTGCCGAGTCGAGTGTGGCACTCTGTCCTTAAGACAATATTGCCCCGTATGTATCCTTTATACGTCTGGACAATTCGTCTCCCAAGATAAAACAAAGAATGGAACTATTGAGCAAAGGAAACTCAAAAGCTACCGTGAAGAATATTGAATAACGAAATGATGCTTGGAAGATTTAGGAAGAAACTGCTTTGCTTTCTGCTTTGTGTAATTTCGTGTATATCAAGTGTGCCTCAACAATGGTGTAAGGGGTGTTTATATAGGAGGAAGAGGGATTGTTTGACTGCCTCCATAACAGCCATTATTGGCCAAATAATGACCATTATGGAGGTAGTAAAGCCACCACATAAATGGAGAAAATTGCCAACGGATTGGCCATTATAGGAGGTGTAATTCACCAAAATAAATGGGCTGAATTGAGTCTTTGAACGTTTCGTTCGGGACCGTCGAAATTCTGCCTTTCGAAAAATTTCGGGGACCAAACTCGTACATCTTGAAACTTCGGGGACCAAATTGTACATCTTGAAACTTCGGGGACCGAACTCGTACATCCGAAAGATTTACGGTCCAAACGCACATCTGAAACTTCTGGGATCAAACTGTACTTCTGACAAAGTTTTCTGGCCCAAAAAGATAATATCAGAAGGCCCACAGCCCACGACCCGCGAACCCGCGAACCCGAGAACACGAAACACGGAACTCGGAACCGGAACCGGAACCGGACCGGACGGGCGGGCGGCGGCGGCGCGCGTGTGGTCTTTCCTTGAACCGAAGCACATCTAGGTCTTCCCTCCTTTAAACACATGGGATACCCCTTGGGGTCCCAAACCCCAAACCAATTTCGAGTATTATATACACAACAATTCTTTCTTCCTCTACCGATGAGGGAGAATTGATCACACACCACACTTTTCCATGCTTCAAACACCTTACTTCGTGAACCAATATCTCTTTCATTTCTCAATGAAATTTGACGATTCTTGGCCCTACGGTTATCTACGTACTTAGTACATCATGCATGTGTGAAGAACCGGATTCTCCAACATACGTAACACTAGTGTTTAAGCCGTTAAAGTTGGTCGGTCGCAACTCCCGCCAAAGGCTAATTTCCAACAATCCCCTCTTGAAAGAGATTTTGGCGCACTCACATGGTGTCTTTTCATTTCCAAAAGCAATATTTCGGCGGACCGATGTTGCATAAGGAGAGTAGCCTCGCCTTTGAACCTTCCATAGTTGAATACCATCGGACTTACTTACTTTCGCGGTGAACGTGATGTCTTGAACCGTCGTGTTTAGTGTAAGCCAAGACAATGATACCAACACAACAAATTTCCTTACTCTCTTCTTCGTAATGTTTTGTCCGTTTTGGCCATGGACAACGTCTTGGATTCTTAAGTGCGTTCATTTTGAGGCGGCTGTCCTCGCACTTAAATAGGTGGTCTCCTACAAGGTATCCCGCTATACCCCACTTCACAAGTGTTAGGAACCATTAAAAGTTTCCCAAGAACCTAACCTCAACTGTTGAGGATCATTACGAGTTTTGAAAACTTAACCTTTACCCATACTTGCGATAGCACTTAACGCCTATCGCGGAACGGCTTTGGATTTAGTGTTTCTTTTCAAAAATCACTATCCGAAGTGCTCATACTTCCACTGAAGCGATCAACTGAACCTTTACAACTTCGTTTTCCCATTGAACCAAATTACTGGGATCTCCAGTTCGTAAGGTTGGGTTACCACTGTATTGGTCCTTATATTTTGGGTTTTAAGCCCATTCCCTGACAGGCAAGCCATCTGATCTTTGGGTAAGCCCTTTGTCAATGGGTCTGCTATATTATCCTTTGACTTAATGAAATCAATGGATATTATACCCGTGGTGATCAGTTGCCTAACGGTCTTATGCCTCCGTCGAATATGACGAGACTTGCCGTTGTACATAGCATTCCGTGCCCTTCCTAGAGCCGATTGACTGTCGCGGTGGATCATTACCGAAGGTACGGGTTTGTTCCAACACGGAACATCCTCTAAGAAGTCATGAAGCCACTCGGCTTTCTTCTCCTAACTTTGTCTAAAGCGATAAACTCCGATTCCATCGTGGACCGGGCGATGCAAGTTTGCTTAGAGGATTTCCAAGACACGGCCCACCACCAATTGTAAATATATACCCACCGGTGGACTTGGTGTTCTCTATATCGATATCCAGTTTGCATCACCGTACCCCTCTAGTACACTCGGATATCTCGAATAGTGCAACCCGAAATTTAACGTGTATTTCGGTATTGTAATACCCGATTCAACGCCTTCCGGTGATTATCACTTGGATTACGGGTGAACCTAGCCAACTTATTGATTGCATAAGCAATATCGGGTCGGGTGCGGTTTGTGATATACATCAAACTACCGATCACTCAGTGCATATCGCTCCTGGTATACAGTGCACTAAGATTTTTATCAAGCTTTTGATTTGTATCCATTGGTGACGCTATCGGAGAACTGTCTAACATCTTAAACTTTCTCAAAACATCCTCGATGTAGTGAGACCGAGATAAGACCAGATCCATCGACGTCTTAGAGATTTTAATCCCTAGGATGACATCTGCGATACTCATATCTTTCATGTCGAAGCATTGTTTCAACATGTTCTTAGTCTCTAGGATTACCCTAGGATCGCTTCTGTGATCAACATGTCGTCTACATACGGGCATATCATAACAAATGAGTCGAGTTACCTTTCGTGTAAACACATTTATCACACTCATTAATGGCGAACCCCTTCGATAGTAGAGTACTATCAAATTTTTTGTGCCATTGTTTCGGGGCTTGTTTCGGCCCGTACGGAGATTTGATAAGTCGACGGACTTTCTTCTCTTGCCCTTGAACCACGTACCCCTCGGGTTGGTCCATATAAATTTCTTCTTCCAAATCACCGTTTAGGAAGGGCTGTCTTAACATCCATCCGGTGTATCTCAAGGTCACGCAAAGGCTGCGATCGCAATAAATACCCGTATGGATGTCATCCGGATACCGGAGAGTATGTGTCAAAGTAGTCAAAGCCTTCGTCCGTCGATAGCCCTTGACTACCAACCTTGGCCTTGTACTTGTCTATAGACCCATCTCGCCTTGTATTTCCGTTTGAGTATCCATTTACAACCCAACGGTTTATTTCCCGGAGGAAGATCAACCAACTCCCAAGTATGGTTATGCGAGAATGGAGCTTATTTCACTCTCAATAGCTTCTTTCCGCAGCGGTGCTTCCGGAGTTGACAACGCTGAGCAATTGTCCTTGGTTCATCATTAACCATATAAGCTACAAAGTCGGGACCGAAGGATTTATCCTTCTGGCCCTTTTACTTCGCCTTAGATCCATCTCTTGAGTCTCCAAGTTCGAGAATCTGGAACACTAGATTCCGGATGTTCACCACCTCGAGATTCGCTAGATCGAACCATTTAGATCCGGCGGTCAAGGACTCCGGTTCTTGAGCTTTGTGCATAACTTCGCTTGCGAGAGGTTATGTCTTTCTCCTTTCTAGGAAAGGTACTTTCAAAGAATAGAGCATTCCTTGATTCCATTATTGTACCCTGGTGGATATCTCGGAATATCGACTTATGCACTAAGAAGCGATAAGCACTATCTTGTTATTTGCATATCCGATGAATATGCAATCTACGATCTTAGGCCCAATCTTGACCTCGCTTTGGCTTAGGTACTTCAACCTTTGCCGACAACCCCACACCTTAAAATACTTGTAGGTGGGTTTCTTTCCTTTCCATGATTCATATGGAGTTTTGTCCTTACCCTTATGTGGGACTCTGTTCGAGAATCGTATTAGCGGTAAGGACGGCTTCTCCCACATGTTTTGGGGAAGTCCTAATTGATAAGCAAGGCATTCATCATTTCCTTTAATGTGCGGTTCTTACGTTCCGCCACACCGTTTGATTGAGGTGAGTATGGAGCCGTCGTTTGATGAATAATGCCTTCTTGGGCACAATATTCCTCAAAAGGCGCTACATATTCTCCCCTCTATCGCTACGAATGGATTTAATCCGTAGGCTAAGTTGATTCTCAACTTCGCTTTGTAACGTCGGAACGCTTCAAAGGCTTCATCCTTACTTTTCAACAAGTAAAGGTAACAATACCTTGTGCTATCATCTATAAATGTCACAAAGTACTTGTTCCCCCTCTAGTTTGTGCAAACTTCAAATCACATATATCTCGTGTGAATAAGTTCTAGAGGAGCGGTATTCCTTTCGACGGATCGAAAAGGAAGCTTGGTGAGTTTTGCCTCTACGCACACCTTACACTTATGTTGAGGGTTTATGTCGATAGAAGGCAACAACTCCATCTTTACCACCTTTGAATAGACTTGTAGTTTACGTGTCCTAATCTATGATGCCATAAATTAGAAGACTCAAGCAAATAAGAAGAAGACTCAACTTTATTTCCTTGACGCAATACGAGACATGGCATTCACTTTGAAGAGGCCTTCACGACGAAGCCCCTCCCCACAAATGTGCTATTTTTAGTGAGTACAAATTTATTTGATTCAAACACTAGCCTAAAACCAGCATTAACCAATAAAGGTCCAGAAACTAGATTTCTTCTAATATCTGGGACGTGCATCACTTCCTTCAGAGTGAGTTCCTTGCCGGAAGTCATCTTCAGACCACCTTTCCAACCCCTAGCACGTCGAGGAAGCGTCGTTGCCCATGAACGACCTTCTTGTCGGAGACCGGAGTGTACGTGGAGAAGGCATCTTTGTTGGAACAGATGTGTCTTGTTGCACCTGTGTCCACCCACCACTGCATCGGATTCTCCACCAAGTTGGCTTCTAGCACCACTGCAGAGAATTCCTCGATCATGTCATCCAGGAGCGTGTCCTTGACGACGTTTGCTTGAGCCTTGCCTTTTGACTTGGCTTTGTTGTTGCTCGAGTCTTGAGCTTGCGGCATTCCTTGATCCTATGACCAGGTTTCCCACAAGGTGATGACAATTACCTCTCGAACATCTCTGCTGCGAGGCTTTGCCGTCTTTTCGGAACTTCCGCTTCTTGCTTGAGTTCCCTTTGGCCTCGGCCAGTTCGCCTTTGCCTCATCATGTTGTCTACCCTTTGGCAAGGTCTTCTTATTATCTTCCTGGATTTGCAGTTTGATAACAAGCTCTTCAAAGGTCATCTCCTTTGTCTTGAGTTTCAAGTAACTCATAAACTCATTCCATGAAGGAGGTAACTTTTCAATCGGCCGATGCAACCAAAAACGCTCATTTGGTTTCTCGTCCTTCCAAATCCAGGTGATGTAAAATCATTTGGAATTCCTGGACTTGGGACATCACTGTCTTATTGTCCACCATTTGGAATTTTAGAAATTTTCCAACTATGAACTTCTTAGTACCCGCATCTTGTGCGTTGTACTTCTTTTGCGATTTTCCCACGACTCTTTGGCGGTGCCAACGGTGCAATAGACCGTGTAGAGAGGGTCGCTAAGCGATTCGAAAATAGTTCTTGCACATGAAATCGCTATGATTCCATGCGTCACGAACCATCTTCATGCCATTAATGACATGGATACCAAGGCCCTCTTCACCCGTTTCATTGGGCGAAGAGTCCATTTCATCTCCACTTGTGGAGGATCTTCCGTAAGGAACCGGGCCATGCCCATAATCGTTAAGTAAAACAAAGATCTTTTGTTTGCCATCTTTTGAATTCGATCCCATGAATTTTTCAGGCGATCATGGTGGTGTGATGAAGAGGGTGGAGCTCCAACGATCGGGAAGGCGGCGGTGTTACGCCTTGAACAGAGCGGCGGTGAAGCCGGCGGAGTTACGCCTTGCGTAGCGGCGATGGCGGGGAAGGCGGCAAACATTGCCTCGAGAGGCGACAACGATAAGCGAACATCGGTCATATTTCCAGCCATGTTATTGCGATTACCGTAAGCAAAATATAGTCTTAAGTTGTTGGTTGTTGGGGTTTACAAGGATTGCGGAACGGAAATTACAAGTAATCGCGTATGTAAGAATTGAAATTACAATTCAACTATAAAGCTGAAAATTACAATATAACAACAAAACTGAAATTACTATTTTGTTGAACAAGAAAAGCTGAAAGCGGTTTTTGCTTTGAGTCGAGTGTGGCACTCTGTCCTTAAGACAATATTGCCCCGTATGTATCCTTTATACGTCCTGGACAATTCGTCTCCCAAGATAAAACAAATGGAACTATTGAGCAAAGGAAACTCAAAAGCTACCGTGAAGAATATTGAATAACGAAATGATGCTTGGAAGATTTAGGAAGAAAGCGCTTTGCTTTCTCGCTTTGTGTAATTTCGTGTATATCAAGTGTGCCTCAACAATGGTGTAAGGGGTGTTTATATAGGAGGAAGAGGGCTTTGTTTAATTGCCTCCATAACACCATTATTGGCCAAATAATGACCATTATGGAGGTAGTAAAGCCACCACATAAATGGAGAAAATTGCCAACGGATTGGCCATTATAGGAGGTGTAATTCAGCCAAAATAAATGGCTGAATTGAGTCTTCGACGTTTCGTTACGGACCGTTGAAACTTCGGGGACCAAAGCTGTACATCCGAAAGAATTCTCGGTCCAAACTGCACATCCGAAACTTCGGGATCAAACTGCGTACTTCGGCAAAGTTTTCGGCCCAAAAAGATAATATCGAGAAGGCCCACGCGAACCCGCGAACCCGAACACGAACACGGAACTCGGAACCGGACCGGACGGGCGGGCGGCGGCGGCGCGTGTGTGGTCTTTCCTTGAACCGAAGCACATCTAGGTCTTCCCTCATTTAAACACATGGGATACCCCTTGGGGTCCCAAACCCCAAACCAATTTCGAGTATTATATACACAACAATTCTTTCTTCCTCTACCGATGAGGGAGAATTGATCACACACCACACTTTTTCATGCTTCAAACACCTTACTTCGTATATATATATATATATATTGCACAAAAATACAAGATCTCCTCTTTTAATTGTCTCAGTTTCGATAACTAATAAACATAAAATGATGATCATCACAATAGATGCAGAATTGACTTTTAAAAAAAAAACAGCCCGGTGCACAATATCGTGGCTCTGAGAAGGGCCGGATGTAACCTTAAACCTTCATTCTAATTTCTCATATTATAACAATAGAACCCAAATTCAAATTTCACAAAATAATAAAAAGTCAATACAGAAACACACAATTCAAACTTCAAAAATATTGCTGCACATATAAGTTTTTTTAGCTGTCGGGTAAATAGATATCCTGGTTCTGTTTTGTTGCTCTGTGTTTTTTATTTTGTATAAAGTGGTTATATATAAGAGGAGAAGAATGAAAAAAGCCGCGCTCTTTCATGGAGTATACTATACAGTAACAGGACTTCAAGTTCAAAGACATAAACTTTAGGGGTATTAGAGTTATGCACAGTACTATGCTAGAAAAAATAAGTACAATACTTCCTCCGTTTCATTATTTGTGGTTTTTATTTTATTTTACACATCTCTTAATAAATGTTTTCTTCATTTTAATTTAAATGATACTATTTAACCGAGCATGAAATTTAAGAAATAAAGAAATATTTTATTATGTTTATCAAATTATTTTTAATTTAGTGTCTACTTTTATTAATTTTTCTTCACAATAAGTACGTTTCTAAAATAAGTGAGACACAACAAGAGTAAAATATGGATGATTTCATGAATTAGTTAGGCAAGTTATATAGAGTTGCGGTTAGACTGACTATGTTGTATGAGGCGGAGTGTTGGCCAGTCAAGAATTATTACGTTCATAAGATGAAAGTTCCGGAAATTAAGATGCTGCGGTGGATGTGTGAGCATAACATGAGGGATATGATTAGAAATTAAGATATTCGAGACAAAGTAGGAGTGACTTTGGTTGAAGATAAGATGCGGGAAGCGAGACTGGATGGTTCGGACATGTACAGAGGATATGCCCGGATGTTCCAGTGCGGAGGTGTGAAATGTTGGCTATAGAGGGTTTCAAGAGAGGCAGATGTAGACCGAATAAGTAATGGAGAGAGGTGATCCGATAGGATATGTCGGAGACCCAGCTTACCGAGAACATGACATTTGATAAGAAGTTGTGGAGGGCACATATTAGGTAAAAGGCTAGTGGGTAGTTGAATGTGGTCCGACTTATTCGTTCATACCAGTAGTCGTAGTATTACTCTTGTAATTTCTTATTCTTCTTTCTCTACTTGCCGTTATCTGTTGTGCTTGTACTTCGATCATCGTATTCATTTGTTGTTTTTCTCCATATTGCTTTATCATGCTATTTGTAATGTTTTTTTGCCATGACTTTTTTATAATACTTTGGATTGCATATTACTTTGGATTGCATGTGACGGGGGTCTTCTGGAAATAGTCTCTCTACCTCTCAATGTAGGGTTAAAGTCTGTGTATTTTCTACCATCTCTAGATTCCACTTTGTGGCATTTCATTGGATATGCTATTGATGTTGTTATGAAATAGTTGACAAATAAGTAAATGTGACATTCTTTTTGAAATAAACTAAAAAGGAAATGGTTGCACATAAATTGAGATGTAAAGAGTATTAATTAGGATGAATATTTGATCTACTTTATGCTTATTTATGTGTAAGTTATAATCTCTCCATTAATGTTTATTCTATTTTAGGTGTCATCTTCATTAATAACAAAGTTCTATTAATAGTAAAATGAGTAAATATAAAATGTAATATAAATAAGACAATAATAACCACGATAAATAATTTAAAACAAAAGTAGTGAAGGTAAAATGCAACATAAATACTTAAAAAGATATAAATAACCTATTTCTACCTCTGAAAAAAAAAGAAGGGAAAGTCACTCCATGTATTTTGCACTACAGGGTTTTAAATAGTAACATTAGAGGTTGTTTGATTTTTGGATTAAATTATTTTAAAATTATAATTTTAGATTCATTTATCAAATTTAAAAGGTGGAATAAAATAACTTTAATTTTGATAGAATAAAGTGGAATATAAAGGATTAGGTTTGTGATTAAATTTATAACGTATTTGGTTGATAAAAATAAATTTATACATTCCTAAATATAGTATAATATAGCGTTCTTAAATCGAGGTCTTTCAAAAACAACCGCTAGAGTTCTTTCCAGACCACACAACTAAATATAATATAAATTTAATCACATTTTGCCTTGGTCAGGAAAAGAAGTTATCCCAAGAACAATTATCTTATTTCTAATATAGATCATAAAAGTAACAGGAATAACTAATTTTAAGATTAATTATATCAAAATTTTATCCCAATCAATTTTGAAATTAATTATCCTTTATCCCTTTTACTAAACTAGTAGCCCTTGGAGAGTGTTGGTGAGAAGGAAAATGGAGGGTTCAGCACCACCACCGGCGGCATACACACTAGAACCAAGTCGATTAGCAAGCGAAGACATATTATTCTGTATAGATGTGGACAACGAATCACTTGTTGAAATGAAAGTTTCGGTTGCCGGTGGCCGACCATATACAAGGTTGGATTCAATTAAGCAAGCTATCCTTCTCTTCGTCAACGCTAAACTCACCATTAACCCAGATCACCGGTTCGCCCTTACCGGTCTTGGCAAATCCGTTTTCTGGGTAATTTACTGCAAACTCATTTTCTCTTTTGTTTTATTTTATTATACTCCCACTCTCTCAATTTATACTACACTCTTTCCTTTTTAGTTAATCCAAAAGAATTTTTTTATATTTAAAAATAATTTAATTCTAAAATTTCAATTTTGACCGTTATTTTTAGCCACAACAATTTATTTGACTTGTTTTAGATCACACCTTTTCTTTTGTTTTCTTTTATACTCCCTCTGTGCCAATTTATATACACTCTTTCCTTTCTCGTCAGTCCAAAAAAAATCTTTATATATTTGAAAATAATTTAACCAACATTCTAATTTTACCCCTAATGAAATGATATTTAGCCACAATAATTTATTTGGTTTGTTTTAGACTACCGGATTCAATGACTGTCCCAATTTATGTGAAGTTATTTTATTGGGCACACAGTTTAAGTGAGAAAAAAAGTCTTTTGAAGCTTATGTTCTAGAATAAGTTTTAGAAATTTTTGTGACTATAAATTATATTAAGGGTAAAATAGTAAATTTAAGTTAAATTGTTACTCCATCCGTACTAAAAAGATTTTCTTAATTTTCTTATTAGTTTGTCAAAAGATTGACACATTTCTATATTTAGAAATAATTTAACTTTATTAGATGATTTAAGGCTGTTTTGGACCACACATTTCAAAAGTCTTCGTTATTTCTTAAACTTCGTGCCAAGTCAAACTAAGTCAATCTTTTTGGAACGGAGGGAGTACTAAATATGGAAACATTGTCATTTTTTATCCTTTCCATAGTGAATGTGAGATATGCAATTGTGGAATAATTGATTTTGCTATCCTTTCCATAGTACTAGTTGTTTTTTTCTTCCAAAATTACAAGACCTTTTTCTTTGTTCTGGTTTAATATGAGGCATTTATGGACTTGGCTAAAGATAGGGCACAACGGAGGGAAAATGTCTACTAGTTGAGAACAGGTTGAAGTTTGACTTGGGTAATGCTTATATTATTGTGAATGTTCTTGCTAATATCATGCAAACTAAGTCTAGAATTTAACTGGAGAAGGGTGGAGGGACGGGCCCATTATTCCCGAGTTTCGAAGGTGTATCCCCTTCTCTGTCATACCTGCTGAGTTAGTCACACCTCGTAAGCTGCTATCCATCCAAAACATGCAACTTTAGGTGTTGCATTAGTCTTCTAAAGCATTTTCTGTGGCCACACTCTAACCTTGCAATGGAGTAGTCTTTCTAGAGTTTTTAGAGAATTACAATACAGTTAGTGGTGGAGAATACTTCAGATTCTGTTTCAACGCATTACTTTCATTCTTCGTCACTATTATATTGTTGTTGTACAACTTGTCAAACTTAATCATTGCAAGCATGAAACATTGTGTTGTCACTGGTAGGGAATACTTGCTTTTGAGGAGGTAGAATCCTGCTTCTTAGTATGAAATTGGTATGCCAGTGTGTGTGACTGGTTTAGAATATCTCCTTGACTTTGATGCACTTTCTTCTCACTTTCCCCTTTTCTATTATGATATATTCCATTTTGATGAATGATTTCGAACAGTACTATAGAATTATGCTAGCTTTTATTGATGGCTGGAAAGACCTGCTCTGCGATATGTTTATGCTCTTATTGTAGTCAAGTTCATTAAAACTTTTATGGCTTGCTTAAGTTATCTTATCATCTTCATATCTTCCCGTTTGGAAGGAGGGTTAGGTGGCTTAGAGTATTGAAAATTGACTCATGTTTCTCATTTTCTTATTCATGAAGGTTCGGAAAGAGTTTACTAGTGAAATTGACTCCGTAATTTCTGCAATGCGGGGTATCTCATCTGTAGATGCACCTTCTGGCCATGCAGACCTTACTCAACTATTTCGGGTGGCAGCTCATGAAGCGAAAAAGTCACGTGCACAAAATCGGATACTCAGGGTGGTAAGGATGTGATTAGCAATCACCAATGTCTTCATTTTATTTACTTAGGACATCTGGTTCTTAACTTTTGATATTGAGAAAGTTTGCATTTGGTTTGCCAAGAAAATGATAGAGGCTATTTTGCATATGAATGACACGCTTGGTAAATCAGCTACTCATTTTTCGTCCTATGTAATGAGCAGATGTGTTCTCTTCTCTAGAATTATTTCTTAGCTTTTAAGTTGGACATATCAACTCATGAAAAATGGCTTTGCTTTAGCATGTGGTTGATAGTGTTGTAGCAATAAGTATTGGTATAAGAGTTGCCTTGGTAGTTGTCAAGCTTGTTGGAGTGACTATGGATTTTCAAAAGGTCCTTTGTATTACTAATTACGTTAAAATTGGATCCTCGTGATTTACAAACAACACATTGGTCAAAGTAGGTGACTATTCTACTAAACAGCTAGTTACTATCTTTTGACAAACCCCCTTGTTATACTGTTATGAACTAAGAGCTCGCATGAAGCTTGGAAGTAAGGTAACCTTTTTGGATTCTTACAGTTGTTCATTCTGTTCTCTTTTTCTCCTTCCGTTAATATATTTAACCTAGATATTATGTTCACCGCAAAATTTCAGAGCTTTTGCCACCCAAAATCCAACCATTTCCAGTGACATGCTGCAAAGCTAAACCCTTTCCTGTGTAACCTTTCCTAGATAATAAGGCAGGTGTTACAAGAAAGCTGTTAAGTGAAATGGAAGAGAAGTTCAGAAACAACTTTGGTTTTGTGCCTGTCAAACCAATATTGAGTCTTCGGTTTCTGAGGTTGAATGTTGCAGAGAACAAGCACCATCTGCATGACTTCTCTTGATGCACTTTCATCTTGGCAAACAAGATGTTAAGGCTACAACTAGACCAATATCCTAGCACCACCGTGAGAACGGGGCAAATATTTCTGATTTTGTCAACGTACATTGGGTTCCTTTTTCTGAATAAAATGCAAACATAGTTTCTCAGCATAATCCTTAGTTTGTTCTCAGAAAAGCCAACAGATCCAACTGAAAGTGAAAAAGAGATTACTACTTGATATACATGCATTTACAATTAATAATGTAGCGTGCATCTTCCCTTTTATTTGATTTATTTCATGCCACTTATTTTTTTAGTTAAGTTGGTGTTTCTCGAAATGAAGAGGTTATAAGGTTACATGCTATTGTTGAAAAGAAACACTTTTGCTGTAGTTGATTTAGTCGGCCTAGATTACAAAACTAAGGGATCCGTCTTCCTCTGTGTTTAGTCATTCATCTTATTCATTATCAGTCCTTGATTCAGTAGTGGTGAAATTAACTATCGTGATGTTTGTCGGGGTGCTTCTTATGTATATGCAAAAATAAAAGATGTGCTCTTTTTGTTTGCACATCTCATAGCCACCTCAAACATGATTTTTATTTAGGGAAACTTGCACTTTTAAGTCTAAAAAGATGTTTCTTTCCATCTGTAAATCCTCGTGGTAAAACACTTTAAAGCCCAAAGAGATTGGTCTCTCCACTGCAGGAAAAATACCTATTTTTTTTTTTTTTTTTTTTGATGAAGTAAAAGATTTTCATTGCAGGGGCATCAGGAAGATGCCAAGTTACAGAAGAAAGTAGACTGTTGCTCCAATACTAGAAAGGGAAAAAAATTCTTGTAGCACCAGTATCTGGAGTTTAAGCCAACACTAGGGAGCTTACAAAGTCTAAAAACATGTCAACACTATTAACAGGTGTGAGAAAACTCCAACTGAACAAACTAACTAGACATTTAGCCTTAAGAGAGAAGCTAGCAGTTGAAATTCCATCAAAACATCTGCGATTCCCTTCATTCCAGATTACCCAAAAATGACTGCCGGAATCATTCTCCATATGTTCTTGATGGACTTGTCAACTTTCCTAAAAATCCAGCTGATGTAAGCCTCCTTTATGGTCCTAGGCATGCTCCAGGAGAGATCATAGAGAGAAAAGAAGAAGTCCCAAATAGCAGTTGTGGTGGGGCAGTGCAAAAATAGGTGATTAACACTTTCTAAACTTTGCTTGCAAAGATGGCATCTGTTGACAAGAGTGATTTTTTTTTGTTGAGATATCTAATTTAAGGCGACCAAAACTTAAAGGCAAGTTCTATAGGGTGGTGGCTAGACCGACTATGTTGTATGGAGCAGAGTGTTAGCCAGTCAAGACTTCACACATCCAAAAGATGAAAGTTGCGGAGATGAGGATGTTGAGATGGATGTCTGGGCATACAAGGAGGGATTGGTTTAGAAATTATGATATCCGGGACAATGGGAGTGGCCTCGGTGGAGGATAAGATGCGGGAAGCGAGGTTACTAAGAGATGTTTCGTGACATGGGTAGAAGGGTAGTGCGGGTAGTGAGCGGAGAGACACAAATGCCCTTATCATATCATGCCCCGTGCGGAGGTGTGAGAGGTTGGCTATGGACGGGTTCATGAGGGGGTAGAGGTAGGCCGAAGAAGTATTGGGGAGACGTGATTAGACGGGATATGGCGCAGGTGCAACTTACTAAGGACATGACCTTAGATAGGGGGTTGTGAAGGACACGGATTAGGGTAGAAGGGTAGTAGGTAGTGAGCGCAGTCTACTTACGCTTACAAACTGGTAGTTGTAGTGTTATTATTGTAGGCCTGCTTATCATATCATACTAGTTGGCGCATTATTTCTTTATAGTCCCCTGTCGTTTGATTTCTGCTGCTATGTGTTCTTTAGTGTACTTTGTTAGCTTATTTACATACGTTAGTTACTGCCTCTTTTTCAGAATGCGCTATCATGGCTTATTCACTTTTGTTACCATCATTTTCATACTGCTTTAAATTTCGTGTTCGAGTCTGACCGTTTCTCTTGCTTTGCTTGTGCTTATGCTTTGTCTTGAGCCGAGGGTCTTTCGGAAACATCCGCTCTATACCTACCAAGGTAGAGGTAAGGTCTGCGTACACTCTACCCTCTCCAGACCCACGGTGTGGGATTTCACTGGGTATGTTGTTGTTGTTGTATACCTAATTTAAGGCGACAAAATATAATACTAGTCTCGAGTATTAAGGTTGACAAGGAAAGCTTTAATAGCTTCCAGGCGGCATTAGATATACTTGGACTGGGTCGTGGGCTGCCAAAGTCGCGTAGAGAAACAACTCCTATAATGAAAAGATATAATGATATCAGATATGATAGTGGGTTTTAGGTACTTGCTTATCACGAGGAACAACATGCAGAAAGGCTAGAGAAGAAGGGAAATCAAATTTCTTGAAATCACATGAATTTGTTGAGTAAGATTACACCAGTTCAGATTGATGTTAGTTGGGTGTAAGGTATATTTGACAAGGATAACATATGGGGTTTGTCAAGGAAAATGAAGGATACGGCTGAGAGTAGGTTCAGGTGTCTATATGCATAAAAGTATCTTCTGTTTCCTTTAGAAAACGTCTTTACTTGTATCAAGGTCATCTTTCAAGCATTTTTCATTAAAAAATGAGTCATATTTCAAGCATAATTCCCAGCTATCACCTCCTTCGACTATCAATTAGTTTTATTGACTGAAAAGTTCTAGTTTACACAAGAAATCTCCAACTACTACGGTGTCAAGTCAGAAGTGATTTCCTTTTGATTATTTGAACAATCCTTAGTGCTGATTCTTCTATTCTTTCATGTCTATGGTACCGTGCCAAAAATAAAAGGGCAGCCGGATCGATCGAAGAGGGAGGTGAAAAGATTTGAGTATATCATAGCTGACCGCAGGTTGGATAATATCCGCTTGCAACGAAGAGGCTTCTTCCTCATCTTGACTCATGGCGTCTTCATCAGTGAGTAAATCCTCATCATCATCATCCTCCGTAAGATAAAAGAACCTAACTCCAGGGCAATGCTTGATATAAGGGCGGCTTCAGTTATACATTTGCATGGTATTTCCACCACCTTTGAAATACATGCGGTAAGCTAACACCATGTGTAAGACCTACAGCTATAAAACCTACAGCTATAAAAGCTATGCTTGTCAATCGAGTAGGTGATTTTGGATTAGCTCCTGGGATTTTGGGTTGTTTTACTTTATTTCAAACAGTAGACTTTGTGCACTAAGCTCCCGCTATGTGTGGGGTCCGGGGAAAGGCTGGACCGCAAGGGTCTATTGTACGCAGCCTTACCTCACATTTCTGCCAGAGGCTGTTTCCACGGTTTGAACCCATGACCTCCGGGTCACATGTCAGCAACTTTACCCGTTACTCCAAGGCTCCCCTTCTCTAGGGTACTGTGCCACATGCAGATAATAATAAGTCTGTTGCAAAATTTAGAAGTATTGCATAGTTCAGTGGCAGGTCTGAAATCACTTCAAAAGATTGTGGTAGAAGCTAAGTGAATCTTTTGAATGTGTGGTTCTGAGAGTGCCTACAAGATCTTTCTTTCTCTTATCAATCAAGGATCTATAATGGTTTTTTTTCCTTCATGAAATCAAGTTATTCTCATTTTCTTCGATCTACTGCTAATCTTTATGAGTTTGAACCATTTTCACTAGATGCTCACTTCTGAATGATTACAACAACACTACGCTTCAGTCCCAAACAAGTTGAGGTCAACTATATGAATCATCACTGGTCATGTTTCCTCATTTAAGTTTATCTTAGGCCAATATTATGCAAAATGATTATTTGATGCATTTTCGTAAAGAATCTAATGCTTGCAAATTTTATTATCTGTCCGTACAATTGGTGCTAGGAAGTGTTGATTAATATGGTGTATTCTCTTTATTATGCAGATACTTCTATACTGTAGGTCATCCATACCACCACAGCATCAATGGCCTGCTACCCAAAAGCTCTTCACTTTGGACGTAGTTTACCTTCATGACAAGCCTGGACCTGATAATTGCCCTCAAAAGGTGTATGATGGCCTCGTTGAGGCCCTGGAACATGTCAGTGAATACGAGGGTTACATATTTGAGAGTGGTCAGGGGCTAACTCGGGTCCTATTCCGTCATATGTGTACGCTTCTTTCCCATCCTCAGCAACGTTGCGTGCAAGATGACCTTGACATTCCCAAGTCTCTTACAAAGAAGACAGCTGTCGCTGACTCGGCACCAGCTGATGATGCTGTTGTCTCTAGCCAATGATTTCATAAACAGTTGACAAATCAAAGCAACTCTCTCCCTGGTTGTACTGTTTCTCATCCTTCTTGTTTTAGTGTTCTATGGAGACTAATGTGGATAGCTAATCTGGTCAAGTATGTAACCCCCCACTCCCCACTTCCTTTCCACCTCTACTTCTTCCTGTATAGTAATCTTTTTGTTGCTAAGTCTAAGCAAATCTAAGAATATGGATGAGCTGTCTTCTTTTGGTCTTGGCAAAATCATCTGATCTGCTGTGGTTACTACAGGTCTATGACCCTTTGTATTTCTTTTTCTAGAAGTAATCTTTTTAAAAAAAAAAAAATTGTTTTTATTATACAGGGGAAGGAGAAATGGGTGAGGGGATTACAAGGTGGGGAATCAAACCCTCACCAACAAGGTGAGAGTTCAGTTAGCCAGCCAACTAAGCTACTAAGATTCCCCTACTAGAAGTAATCTTGTTTTAGAGAGTAGTTTCCAAAATTGTGTTTGAAGGAAAACATCTGTTTTTGTTCCCTTTAAAGTTAGGTAAATGTGTGCACGGAGGTGGATCTAGCTTGTAATCTATGATTTCACGTGAATCTAGTAGCTTTTTTTCAAACCCTGTATATGTATTAAAAATTTTGATAAATATGTATAGATATTTGCCTGTGAGTCTAGTTGTTATTGTTTATTAACTTGAAGCCTTGCTAGAGTGCTAAGATCACATGAGATGATTTGATACATTGCATATGATTTTCTTTTGGCATATCTTATTGTTGTGATAAAAGAGAAACATATATTGTCGGGCATATCTTATGACATTGATTAACAAATTTTCAAAGTAGAGCACAAGCTAAGCGAAATCAATTTAATTTGAAAGCAAGTGAATGCTGATACATCATGCACCCTTGATTTAAATGATTAAACGTGCAATTTGGAAATAGGAAATCATTGTTAATAATTGAAGGAAAAGAATAAAGAAAAATAAATTTCTGAGTCGGGGAATGTCAAACCGGTTGGTTACACAAAAAGTTGTTAAAAACCCAATGATCAACTATGGCACTTTTAGGTTACTCTTCAAAATATGTCGCCGTTAGCCAAGTGGATTACATTTTGCCTTTAAAATTAATCTATTTAAATGGTGGCCTCCAAAAAGACCATTTGCGCGATGGGTTTGACTTTAGTTTGTTCCTGAAGAGAAATAATATGTTACTGACTACCATTTACTTACAATGAGAAATGTGCTCCCAAATATATTAAAGAGGATACAAGTGTGCTTTTCATCTGTATTTACAGAGTAACCATTATGCCAATAGAGCACCAATTTACATACATGACATGAGTCTTGATACCAATAATGGTAAAACTTCACTAATACCAGCATCATATCACAATTTACAATCAGGACATGAATCTTAATAGTAGCTTTACTATTACCAGCATCAAAGTGTGAGACTGCACATTCCGTGGCGTTTATGCACTAAAACCCCCGTCGAGGGAACTCCAAGTATTGGAGGGGACGCTAGGACAAGCTTGTGCCGATGCCTCCACCATCTGCTCCATCTTAATTCCAGCATTACATATATTTGCAATGGAGCGCATGTGTTTCATTCCATATTGGGATAACGATCCACAGTGTGTCTCAAATGTTCGTACCTGCACATAGGATAAATTAGTTCGAGTCCCGAGGCATAAAAGCCACGAAAATCTAATTGTGTTCCGTGCATTCAATCAAGCTACGATGATGAACCAAATCTCAAACAATTAAGCAACTCTATGAGATTGCGGATTTTTTTGTGCTTACAAAGGATTTAAGGCAGGCCCAGTCATCAACAAGAGGCTGACCAGCAGATCGAACATGCTTCAGCACCTCAGGACCTTTTTGAATTCCAAACAGAAGCTTACCAACAAGGGCAATGCTATTGTCTAGGTGCATTCTGTGTGACATAGCTTCGGTGAATTGTTTCTGAGCTTCAAATTTCCTAGCAGAGCCTTCAGGAGCCTTGCGGAACTGCCCAGCATTGAGGAAGTCAGCAATAATGCATTTCACATCAGAGGCACAATGGCTACACAGCTCATTGTGGCATCATAGGCATAGCAGTCAATTAATACATAAACACATAAGACCCGAGAATTACAATATGTTCCTTGTTAAAGATATCGCATTGCAGCTTAGCGCAACCTTGGAACAACCATTAAATTTCCCCGATTAGACTAAGCCGAGACCAAAAGAGTGGTCAGACTACCCATGGGAAGTCAAAGACTATCTTTTCCTTCTTTCACATTGGAATATCAATCAAATTCCTGAGTTAAAATCTGACATGTTACTACAAATTAGCCGAGTTGTATGAACTATTGAATCTTTTAGACTATTATAAAATATAATACTCCTTGGGTCCTTTTTTTTCATATGACAATGTTTGAGTAGACACGCGTTTAAGATTATTGGTGGCAATGGAAGAAAATATTAAATTAATAATTGAAAAAGTTAGTTTACTAGAAAAACATCTTTACAAATTTAATACGTATTAAAATTATGAATGAAAAATTAGTTAGGTGGAGAAAAAATAGTAAAAGTTTAAAATTAGAACATTAAATGTATTTGACTTTTGAAAGCCATGAAGTTGTATAGGATAATATTATTAATGGAATAGCATAAAAAAACTTGTACATCATAAAATGGAGTGTCATATAAATTAGGAAGGAGAGAGTAATAGAAAGTGACAACATAGAGACATGAACTAAATTCAGTACTGCCTGTTTAGCATCAATATTGTTCATAAATGTTACGCTAGAGTCTTTTTGGAAACAGGTATACCACATTAATATGTTATCAAACAAAGCACCCTTGGTTGCAACATGGTGCAACAATATTATTTAAAGAGGACATATGATCAATGTGCTTCAAGACATTAAAGCTTGTACTAGGATGGGTGACCCCCTAGGAAGTCCTCGTGTTGCATCCCTCTTTTCCCACTTTGTGGGATTTCACTGGGTATGTTATTGTATACCGATGACTAATGTGCTTCAAGACATTAAAGCTAGTATTTGATATTTTTGCTTCTTATGTGTAGTGCAAACTCATTTTCCTCAACCTCAGGAATCTCTGAGTTCTAGCAAAAAAAGCACGAAAACTGTTGGAGCCTACCTTGTCCCAGAAATGCAAAAGATCTGCATCACGCTGGTTGACAGCCTTTGATGATGCCCCCAAGGAATTGTCATCCACGTAAGTGTAGTTGTCATTTGAAGGATTTGTACCCATATACATGAACAGAGAATCCATACTCAGTTGTAGATCACCAAATTGCATGACATGGGAACCATAAGCAGAATTTCCATTAGCAGTTCTCTTTTTGACCTGCAAAAAACCAGCAGTAGAGACGTAACTACACAAAATATTTAAATGGCATCATAATAAAGCATAGAGAGAAACTACATCATCAGAAGTTACTCGTGAAACCCCTTTCTTCTTCTCGCTTTTAACAGCAGTGAAACATTTGCTTCAGCATTCTAAATTCCTTATTTTGTTATAATATTTACTTTCTAAACTACCACATCAGCAAGTGACCCAATTCTCAATGTCTAAAAGGACTTACCAGGTGATACTGCTGCCTCAAATTTTCAGTCCGCAAATTGTACAATTCACTGCTCAGATATAGAGACACAGAATCGGTCAGCATCAAAGCATATGATCATTTATAAGCAGAATCACAGTTTTTTAAACTTGAGATCCAGAGCATGATGTAAAATCCAAATTTAAAAAGCACAAGTAACGGAAACAGAAATCCACGTATAACAAGTCCCTTCTTGCATTGGCAAGTCACAACTCACATGCATGTGTTTTAGTTAGCTGTTGGCATCTTCTGCATGGAATATAAGAACAGTTCAACCTCTAGGACTTGAGGAAATAATAAATCAACATATCTCAAGAATTTCAGGCAACCCAGGGAAAAAAGGACAAGAACAATCTTCATAGTCATTTAACAATAAAACAAGTAAAACTCAAAAACATTCAGCTCTTGACATTAATAGTATGAAATGGCTAGCAAAGTTCAGAAGCTGCAGGTACCTGTCCTCCATCCAGGAAACAGCATACAAGTCACCCAGGCAGGTCTCATATTCTGGAGGAGGACTAGGATATTCTCCAGGACAATAGGTTCCCCAGCTGCTCTCTACAGCATTTGAAGCTGTTGTGGCATAAATATTTAGACCTTTAGGAAGAAGGCCCTCAAATATACTTCCAGACTCACAAGCTTCAATGTACAGTACCTGGAAATGGTAAACAAAAAGAATAAATAATTAAAAAATAAAGGGAGAATGAGAAAGAGACTTACAAATATTACAAATTGCATTGAATATAACAGCTCACCAAGCTTTTATATGTCCCAGCGGCATGCTTCTTTTTCAACGCATCAATCAGATCACTTGCATAGAGATGAGGACTGGTAGGCATCCCTAGTATACATGACAGTATAGTAGTTATGTAAAAATGGTAGTGACATAATGTATCCAACCTATAATGCCATAAACCAAGTTTATGAAACTATAATTGACAGACAGAAAACACAAAACACTTAAAAGGATTGGTATTTTATCTAAATATCTTATATCTGTTAAAATTCACGTCCAAGAAAGTACCACTTTCTCATTGATCCACAAAATAATAGAATTACAGACAGAGGTGCTCACTTCAAAGCCTTAAAAGGACAGCCCGGTGCACTAAGCTCCCGCTATGTGCGTGGTCCTGGGAAGGGTTCACTTCAAAGCTTAACGACTGAAAGTAAAGGAGGTTTATGAATAGACACTATAAAGTGACAAGATAGAGATTATATTTAAGCTTTGTACTGTTGATTTTATTCACCGTAGCTGTCTATATTTATACAAATTAGACATGTCATTGCCAATTAGGATGGTAGAGGAAAGGTCAATTCGTGATATTGGAATCATGAGTATAAAGTTTTTTTTTCTTAGAGATATTTTGCCTGATATATTTGGTTCGGGGTTGGGGGAGAGGTTGGATTAGGGGATCAATACCACAATTTCTATTGGTAAACCAATTGGCATACTGAACTCAAATGGCAAACAGAATGTTCAAAGGTATCAGCAGATTCAGCAGATAAGAACCAGAGATAATATTAAATAAAGATTATTTGCTTGCCTAACTAGAACCAGAATGAATAGACATCATTCATATTCAATAAACATAAAGGTCTAGTGTTGGAGGTTTAGATGCAAGCCTTAATATAAGGTGATCAAACATTTCATGACAAATTAGTCTAATAGCGCAAGATAAAGAAAGCAAAGCAACAATCAAAAGAGACATAAATAAGCTACTTACCAAGCACACCAGGGCCACCATGATCACTATAGAATACGAAAATATGATCATTTGGACCACTGCCCACCACCTTTCCGCTACCTCCAGTAAGAGCAGTTTTGTTACCAAGGAGAACAGCTAAAAAGTTGTGCACATTAACATCATCTCCAGTGTAATCCTGCCTCAAGAGATAGCACATGAGACAGGAGTATCGTTAAGGTATGTACTAAACTATGACAAAAAACACCTACCTTAGGAACTCCTTTGTAAACATCCTCGCCAGCAGGACTATTAATGATCACTCCTGGTCTTGGGTTCTCTTGATTGTAAGCAATATCATCATACATGAACACAATAATATTTTCATCTTTGAGACCACCTTTTCTCAACAGCTGATACGCGTGGCATACATCAGCCTGATATGAAAGTCAAGGTTGACAAGACTTTTAGGTAAAGCTATGAGAAAAGAAAAATTATAAAGAAAGTCCACAATCCCCGCACATAGCGGGAGCTTAGTGCACCGGGCTGCCCTTTTTTAAAGTCCACAATGATACAGTTAGGAGCAGGTTATTCCATTCTATAGTCCCAAATCTGATTTATCAAAGAAGAAAATGCTGTCTTAGCAAAACTCTTTACCAACTGATTTGTTTTTTAAATGGCTGGTTTCATAACTGGATGACTTTCACAAGCTTTGAAAGCTACCGAGAAGCATATTTTTGGTAAAACTGTGGTACAAGAAAGGCTCCATTTGTCAAATGTACCACCAACGGATGAGGACTTAAAATAACAAAAGGATCACATGTTCCAGACTATCAAATTATCTAGTACATTAAGATCTGACCAACACCAGCTATTTTAATTTCTTTTGTGGGCATGGCAAAATTCACATGAAAACGGTCGTCCATACAAACTGCTCGAGACAAGACAAATAGAAGAAAAGAATCTAAATAAGAAATAGAAAATCTCTGGGAGAGTGCCCACAAGTCTGAAATGATATTATAAGAAATTCAACTGGGAATTTTTCTCTTTTCTCGTGATCACCAGTAATAATGATGAAAGCTTAGCTCTTTAGCTTTTCCAAGTATTACACTGCGCCCAAATAATTTTCATTTCATAACTCTTGATTCTAACAAGTACTATACAATATAACCAAAGTCCAAATTCTAGTAAGTGCAGTAAAAATCTTTTACTAGGTTCCCGAGCTTCGAATTTACATCACATGAAAACCTAGAACTCGTGAACACATAAAAATATACAATGAAAACTGCATCCAAGTACACGTTTCTAACTCGCAAGATCATGGATTCAAGCCGTGGAAACCTCTTGCAGAAATGTGAGTTAAGCCTGTGTACAATAGACCCTTGTGGTCTGGTCCTTTCCCGGGCCCTGCGCATAGCATCACCGGGCTGCCCTTTTATTAACCAAAACAGCAACCATCTATGCACATAGTATTTAAAACAACACGTACCTATATCCAGATATTATATACTCCCTCTGTCCCAATTTATAAACTTTCCTTTTAGTCATTGCTGAGACATTTTCTTATTTGACAATAATTTAACTTTAAACTTTAACTTTTATGCTTAACGAGATAATTTATACCCACACAAATATTTTAACTTGTTTTAGACCACAAGATTCAAAATTCTTCCTTTATTTCTTAAACTGCGTGCTCACTCAAACTACGTCATATAAATTGAGACGGAGGTAGTAAACAAACAAAATAGATCAAAAGGAAAACAAACTCATACTGATGAAAACAAACCCACGTTATGGGATTTCCCTGGGTTATTGTTGTTGTTGTTGTACTGATGAAAACAAAATTGCAATATAAAATAAAAGCACTCTAAAGGAAAAATAGTGGAAATAATAACCTGATGTCTATAATTCCAATAACCACTTGATCCGGCAAGAAGGACGGCCCATCTAGTTCCAACAGAATCATTAACGGCGTTATCGAAGAATCTAGAAGCTTCCGACGGAAGTTTCAAAACATTACGTCCTTCAACGGCGGCAATGACGGAAAGTCCAACGATGAAGAATATTCCGGCAACGTGAATCATCATTATTAGAATTGGCAATAAAAAGTAAAGTAAAGTTTCTATATTTATAACAGGTAATACAGAAAATATCCACAGTTCACTTCAATTACAATATTCAATGGATTTGACACGTGGGCGACTAGGATTGAAGAAGCTTTAATAATTGCTTGTCTTGCCAATTTTTTTATTCTTAAAGGCTGGGAGTGGGTGATAGGACAAGTAATAAAACACGTTTTGTAGAAAATAACAAAAGTTGTCTCTTATTTTTGTATATATATATATATATATATATGAGAAGTTTTGATACTTTAAATTTGTTAAAAATGAGTATTAGTCTCTATCAAATATTTCATAAAGTATGTTTATTAAGTGTGGAGAAAAATCTCAAAAACTGTACCAAGACATCAAAAATAGACAAAAGACAAGCTTGCACTAAAATGAATACCATTAACAAATTTAAATGTAATTATATCAGAAGCCTAAATGTTTTGCTTTGCAACGGAAATTTCATTGTTGCAGAAATTGAAATAATTGAAAATTTTGTAAAACATTTATAATGGTTGGTATGCATGTCCTCATCTTAAGAGTTGAATTAGGAGGGTTAATGATGAAGTGGTATTCATTCATGCTAATCAAAAGTGTTGGATTCGACCCCTGAATATAAACGCAGGTGTAACTTACTGAGTGATGACCTTAGATAGGGGTTGTGGAAGATACGAATTAGGGTAAAAGTCAGTTGAGCGTAGTCCTACTTACGCTTACATAATAGTAATTGTAATATTATTATTGTAGCCCCGCTTAGCCTACCATACTAGTAGGCGCAATATTGTTTTATATTTTCAAGTCCTGTGATTTTTGTTGCTATATGTTGTTTCGTGTACTTCAATTATCTTATTTACCTGATATAGTTACTTCTTCTTTTTTTCAGAATGCTTTATTATGGCTTATTCGCTTTTGTCACTCTTCATACTACTTTAACTTTATTGTTCGGGTCTGGATGTTTCTTTTACTTTTGCTTATGTTTTCTCTTGAGGCGAAAGTCTTTCGGAAATAGTCTCTCTACCTACCAAGGTAAAGGTAAGGTCTGCGTATACTCTACTCTCCCCAGACCCTCAGTTGTGGAATTTCACTGGGTTGATGTTGTTTATTAAGTACCCCTACAATACGGAATGACCCCAATATACATGATGAACATCAAGACTGAAACCAAAAAGAGAACCTAATTTGATTTCAAATCACGTTTGTTTATGCAATTTGGACATAACTTGAACTTCAACTTCATGTCATGGTTTGAAATCCCAAATCATCCACAAAGGTGTGATTTGAGATTTCAAATCATGATTTCAAATTTTTTTAAATATAAAACTTGGCCCATAAGTTTATATTTTATAAAAAAAAAAGATCCATAAATTAGTAGATATATACCAATTGATCGACTTTATATTATATTGGATATAATCGTCCAATACATAATTTATATTGTATATATATACAAAGGTACGATTTTCGATTCATTAGAGTTCATGCTGACAAATCTGACAATAATATCTTCCTTAACCTCATTCTCCTTGAAGTATTATTTTGTAAAGCTTTTTTTTTTATATGCTTGATTGAATGCAAAGATAATTATTTTGCTGGTCATACTCGTAATAGTTCCAAGCAAGAAATGTCCAAAACATTTCAAGGGATTAATATCATTTCATAAATGCTGAATTTGTATTGTGCAGGAAGGTTGAGTACCTTGAATAGTTAGTGCTTTGAGATGGTTAAAATAATTAAGCAGTGAGTTGGACAACTTATGGAATAATGTTTTTTCTGAAAAACGGTGTTAAAACTTAAAAGAAACGTGTTCGGATGGTTGTAGCATTTGATGATTTTTGTTTCTGAGGGAGAAAGAACGCAATTACATTACTACTAGATATGCCTTTTGAAAAAAAAACTATTTTTCAAACATGAAGAAAATTTAAACAGACGTGATTTCGGAGAAAATAACATTCTTGGACGGTTTGAAATGATTTCTATGGACAAAGTCACCTTAATGGTGGCATTGTATCAAAAGATATCATCGATGATATACCATTTTTTATCGGTTCGCAATTCGACACAACTTACTGACATTTCATCACTTCATTATTTTTAGGTACTTGAACCTCTTATGAGGTTTTTTGAAGTGTTATGTTGTAAGCTCTTCAAGAGCACATTGCCCCTTTATATGATCATTTGCTCTCTTTTTTTCCAAGGATTATTGCATTTGGAACCGATTGATCTACCATGCTTCATGCATGTTGTAAATCTTGTCCTTCAGCGATATTTTGAAGCATTTTGCAGATGAAATATGAAATAGTTGGGTCAACAAATGCTTCTATCATTTGACTTGAATTATCTCTTGAGCGAGGATCATACTGATGATAATTCACAAAATATCTCTTAACTGCTTATTCTCTCCCTCTTATGTTAGAAAAACTAATATACATTTCCACATTCTTTTGGGAAATCCATTTGTGTGCATCGTGATAGATTTCTTAATCATATACTGCATAATAAAAACTATGAGATGGAAACATCTGGAGTCTGACCTTGAACCAATTATGGAGGAGAATTTATCATAATTTATTGGTCTGAAGCATACAAACGTCGTTGTATGCAATATATCATATCTCATACCAACACATAAAACTTTGTTCTCGTATGCAATGGTTTAGCTATACACTCGAGGCATTCAACGCTAAACCAATTTGAATATAAATCAGCATTATCAAGATGAATTGTCTTGATTACATAATCTGAAAATTGTGCTCTCAACTCAATCATTTTGAGCAAGCAACTTTGTAAATGTCAAAATGCAAGTTGACAATAAACGCACATGTGACCGTCTCATAGATCCATCTATTTAAGACATCACATTGCAGGTGAACGGGCCCTTATTCACCTTTTATATTTTTCAGATTTTAGGGACTTCAATCCCAACATTAGCGAGTGTAATCAACTTATCATGAGAACAAGTAAATAAGTTCTTGAAGAATCTTCTAGTTTTTCAATATATTTTGAATACAAACTTAGCACATCATATTCAAATCAGGACAACCAAAATTGTCACGTCAACTGATAAAATTATTTGCACTAGTAAACTTCAATTCTACCCCGATGAGTGCTATTTGTTTTAATAAACGTCTGGTTTACTATTGCATGAGATTTTTTTGTCAATAAACTTCTGGTTTATTGTGGCATGTGATCTCATCATGCTTGGGTAATGTTTCATATATGTAGTTCTTACCCGTAGTACTTGAAGATATTCAATCTCCCAATCATTTGTAATTTCAATATGATAACCATTTTATTGCTAGTAAACTTCAGGTTTAGTGTAATTTGTGTTCCGATCGTAACAATTACGATCTATGATGAATGGTAAAATCACATCTAACCTCTTCGAGAGATTTCAATTTATTCATTAAAACGAGATATTATTTGAACACTACTAGTGTCATCATTCTTGTAAACAAACAATTAGCTCTTCTAGAGATCCTAATCATTAATTTTATAATATTAAATATTGCTTAGATACTGCTGGTATCATGAAATAAACTTTGGTTAGACACTACTGGTGTGATTAAAGAAAACGAAAAACAAATGAACATTTAAAGATAATTATAAATTCATAAATAACGAAAAGTAAACACTAAGTTCTAAACTTAAGTATTTCAATGTCTCCTTCGGGGAGATTAGTCATTAACATTTGAATATTTTGTATCAAAACGGCAACCACATAGTAATCACATCCTTCAGGAAGAGAAACATTAATGTTTATTTCCTTTGGGGAAATCATATCAACTAACCATAATGTATTAATGTGGTTATGGTAGAAAATATTCTACTCTACTTCCTTTTGGATATTTAATCAACTTATTCACGATTTTTCTACGTACGACGGGTACGTGTTGCAATACTTTTATACCACATGTGTTTCCTTTGTCATTTTATCTCTCCGTGAGGTAGGTCGTGGTATATCTTCATTCGCTTCGGATGTGCTTGATATACAATGTTCATCTATAACTTATTATTTTGCTCAAGCACAAAAAGAGATTACTTTAGAATGATGCCTTACTACTTCAAGATTAAGTTTCAAATTTACTACTTCAGGAGTAAATTTCAAAGTTGTACCACTTCAGGAGTAGATTTCAGAGTCTTACTATTTTGGGAGTAGATTTCAGATAATATTTACGACTTCAGGAGTAAATTCAGAATCCTACTACTTCAGAAGTAGATTTCACAATATTTACTACTTCAAGAGCAAATTTCAGAGTTCTACTACTTCGGGAGTAGATTACAAAGTTCTACTACTTCAGGAGTATAGTTCTACTACTTCGGGAGTAGAGTTCAAAGTTCTACTACTTCGAAAGTAGAGTTTAATGTTTGCTACTTCCATAACAAATTTATGAGTTTACTACTTCATGAGTAAAGTATAGAATATTCAGAATATTTATTCTCAATTATTCTACATCTTCTGGAAATAAGTCGTGATATCTTCAAAACAAAATGTACTTTTATATTATAGGCTTTATTATATAATATTACATTCACTTCATGGAATGATCTGTATTTTTAACATTTATTAAAAGGTCTCATTCTTCGGGAATGAAACATAATTATCTGAACGTGCCTTAAACATATCAAATTGTAATAACTCAAAATCTCTTTTAAGATATTACTACTGCAGGAGCAAATCGAGTCATACATATAATGTCTAACATGTCTTTAAGAGTATACCATACTTCAAAGTAATTATTGCTTTCGAAGCTAATATGAAGCAACATGAGATTTGTACTTCTTTGACAAACTATGAACTATAGGACCAAAAGTTCGTACGTCAAAATTAATTGAATATTTGTCAAGGATTTGAATACCTTCAGATGAGTCACCAAAAAGAAACAACCCACGTAACTCAATTTAGCAGAGAAAATCACGAACACATCTGAAGGAATTTAGCATCAATTAAATTTATTTTTTCACCGTAAAAAGAAACAGCAAAATCAAACTTCTCATCCATTTCTAGTGAGGCTACGTGTGGTTCTTCAAGCTCTGGTAGTGACTCATACAAATAGCACACCATAAATTCAATTTTGACAAAGTGAAAAACTACCAAATGATATAGATCTCCCGTATCTATATTATGGTACGTTCTACCAATTTTTGAACCAATTCGCTTAGTTCTTTTAGATATATTTGCTCATTATGATAGATTGTGTTGATAACGTGTTATGAAATAAAGATTATAAAATATATACATAAAAAACACATATAGAGAAAGAAACTGATATATTATTCAACTTCAAATTAATCTGTAATACAACAAATGAACTCCTATTTATAAGAGGAGTTGCTTGGCCAAGTAACTTGGTGACCAAGTTAGCCAACTTGGCCTGGGTAGCCAAGTTAAGATACTAACATATCCAATTAATGGATATTCATTAATATTTACAACATAATCAAAATAGTCATTTGCATATGAAAATTTTAGTTCTTTATATATATATCGTAACAGAAAAGTTATTCGTGTATGAAAAAATGACAATTTTATTTCTAAACCTTAAAAACAACGGTGCAAGTTAAAATTCTATTATTAAGTTTAATCAATAACTCATGTGAGTTGTATAAGAATATAAAAAATGAGAGTAAAACCTTTTGGCCATAATCAAATCTTATATGATAAGAAGAAAGGTCAACTTTTGCTATATTTAATGAAAAATTTTGTACCAATAATCAATATATATTTTTGCTTTTGAAATCATAACCTATTTGTATCTCTTGTTGCAAAAACAAAAAATATGTTATACGAAAAGCAAGAAATATGTATACTCCAATGTTGCAGGCGCCTACGGTAGTGCGGTAGGGAAATGATAGTTTTTGCTTCTCATACGTGAGTGGTTGGTTAAACTTGATTGATTTTCTGACTCACATCGTTATTTTTAAGGTTTAGGACTATAATAATCTTTTTCATACATTAAAGACTAATTTGATTATGTGATATATATGACGGACTAAAATTATCACTTTTTCTATACATTACGAATTATGTCGGTTCGTGTAGTATATATGAATGACTAAAATGATCATTTTTCTATATATTAAGAACTATTTCACTTATGTGGTATATATAAAAGATTAAAATAATTCAACCCTCATACATTAAGGACCACTTTGATAATTTTCTCTACTCTTAGCTATTCCTACGTTCTTAATTCGATATTTCTTAATTGAGTTTTGAAAAGTATAGAATTATTTTTGTTAGAAAATATTTTAAATAGGAGCTTCCGGCATAAATGTGAATTTAAGTGGGTCTCAACACTAGCAAAATTAGATAATGTGTGGATAAACCAAAAAAATAAATAAATCTAGATTGTGGTTCTTATGATAAATCTTATTATGTATATATATTGGACCTTTAATTAATTAAAGTGATGCACTTTTAATCATTTTATTCGGGTCTCTTTACTAATTTATCCAATTAACAATTGCTACATTATTTAACCATGTATGTATAAGTTAAGTTCTTGTTGCTCAATATCAGAGAGTGACGCGTAGTGACACTGAAAATACTTTAAATATAATATATTTCTACATAAAAGGATAGGAAACACTATCGTAAAGAAGAAACAACACTTATAATGAGGAGGAAGAAATATTTAATGAAAAAGTATAGCTTAATAAAAAAGAATAAGAACTTAATGAAAAAGAAGTAACAATCGGTAAAGAATAATAGAATATTCACCAAATATTCTTACATTAATTGTATATCTCTTATTTTAGGTAGAATTGTATTCTTATGGTAATTAGGTCTCCTATTTTAGGTAGAATTATCCTATTGTAATTAGGTTGATTAGTTACCTAGTTTAGATATTCTTCTACTACTATATATATATTGTACATTATTGATGAATAAAATCAAGGAACATATTCATTTATGGTATCAGTAGCCTAATCTTACACAAAAATACCCACCACGCCGCCGACCCCCACGACAACCCTAGTTTTTTTTTCGGCCACTCCCTCTCTCTTTTCCTCATAAATTTCATTATCCATGGCTGACAAAACCAATTTTCATCATGCACCCAAGTCAACAATATTAAATTTTTTATCCATGTGACTCTTGAGATGGAAAATGGTCAATACTCCTCGTGGGCGGAACTCTTCAAAATCTATTATCGTGTTTACGAAGTTATCAACCACATCATCCCTCCTAAATCGAAGTCCACAGACCCACCCTTGACTTCGACTTCTGATGATACACTTTGGTCTCGTTTGGATGACGTTGTCTTCTAATGGATATACGACACGATCTCTAATGATCTGTTGCACAAAACATTGATACCGATGCCACTGCCCACCAAATATGGGAACGTTTGGAAAGTATTTTTCACGACAACAAAACGTCATACCTTGAAAATCAGTTCAAGGACGTTCATCAGGACGATTTTCCAAACGTATCTTCGTATTGTCAAGAACTCAAGATGTTTGCCGACCAACTCTCCAACGTTGGCGCACCAGTCACTAATCAACGATTGGTCATGCAACTTATTGCAGGCTTGAACGAATCCTATGATGGCGTTGCTACCATCCTTCAGCAATGCACGTCGTTACCACCGTTTTATGAGACCCGTTCAAAGCTAATTCTTGAGGAAACCCGAAAATCAAACGCAACACCACTCAGGCCAGCATTGCAGACGCTACCCTCACCACCACCGTCGGGCCCTCCGCCGACGGTAGGGCCTCCAATTTCGACAGCCAGCACCCCTGACCCAAGGACACGCAATGTGCCTGACAACTGTAACAACCGGCCGACCCGAAGGACCCGCACCAGGAGGATCGACCGCAACAATTGTAGAGTGTAAACGAATTTCTTCATTATTAATTCATTTCCTCTCTATCTGACCACTTACAAACTCCAACCCCGATCTTCTCCGTGTGTGTTTCGGGTTACCCCCCCCCAATCATCGTGATTACTTTTGCTATGACTTATCAAGTAGTAAAATAATTATTTCACGCCATGTCCTATTTGATGAGCCTCAATTTCCTTTTGCCTCACTAAACTCGTCACTTCGGCATTCCTACGACTTTCTAATTAATGGCATGAACTCCCGTCTAATTCATCATTTACATAATTCGACGTCCCAGTCCCCGGTACCCGAACATACCACAGTCAGTCTGGAATACGCTACCCACCCAGTTTCACCGACGGTGGCTTAGAACATCCCGTCTCATGGTGATATTGCAACCACCTCTCGGCAAATCGAGCCTCGGCCAATCGATCCTGCGACCCCTGCCCTTCCTCCTCTTATGGGAAGTTTCACAACACCCCCTCCTCCCATCCCACGTCCCGAGGCACGCTCTCAGACAATGGAAACCCGTGCCATGCACAGAATTTCCAAACCTAAACGGTTGTTTAACCTATCCGTTTCAGTTGTCCCTTCTCCTATCCCTCGTAATCCGAAAGATGCCTTGTTTGACCCAAATTAGAAAGCCGCAATGATTGACGAATATAATGCTCTTATTGATAATAAGATGTGGAACCTAGTACCCCGTCCACCTGATGCTAACATTATTCATTCTATATGAATTTTTAGACATAAAAATAAATATGATGATTCTTTTGAGAGGTACAAGGCCCGTCTTGTAGGTGATGGTAGGTCTCAACAAGTGGGAATGGATTGTGATAAAACGTTTAGCATGGTCGTAAAGCCCACAACCATCTGAACCGTCCTCAGCATTGCCCTATCCAAGTCTTTGCCCATTCATTAACTTGATGTCAATAATATTTTCTTACATGAGGATCTTCATGAAATAGTGTATATGCATCAGCCTATGGGTTTCAGGGATCCTATTTATCCAGATTATGTGTGTCTATTGTGAAAATCGCTCTATAGACTGAAACAGGCTCCTCGAGCATGGTACCAACGGTTCGCCGATTATGTCTCATCTATCGGTTTTCACACAGCAAATCCGATCATTCCCTGTTCATCTACAACAAGGGTCCAGACATGGCTTACCTCTTATTATATGTTGATGACATCATCATCGCCACATCATCTGATGCCATCCGCTGGTCCATTATGTCTCTCCTTTCATATGAGTTTGCTATGAAGGATTTAGGGCCCCTGAGTTATTTCTTGGGCATCTATTTCACTTGCCATTCTGACATCCTATTTCTATGTCAGAAGAAATACACCGAAGAGATCATTGACCGTGCAATCATGACATTTTGCAAGCCATCCTACATGCTAGTGGACACCAATTCCAAGCTCTGTATTCAGACCCGACTCACTATCGTAGCCTGGTTGGGCCCTGCAGTACCTCACATTCACGAGATCAGACATATCCTATATTGTGCAATAAATCTATTGCACATGCACAATCCGACGGAAGCACACATGCATGCCCTCAAACGTATTTTACGATACGTCCAGGGCACACTTCACTTCGGCTTACATCTATACAGGTCCGCACTCACTTGTCTCACTGCTTATTCTGATGCTGACTGAGATGGATATCCTGACACCCAACGCTCCACATCTGGTTATTGCATTTTCCTCGGAGGTAACCTATTATTTTGGTCTTTTAAAAGGCAACCTACACTATTCTAATCTAGTGTCGAAGTAGAGTACATAAGTGTAGCCAACGTCGTCTCTGAGTCTTGTTGGATCTGTAACCTTCTACTTGAGCTTCACTGCCCAACTTAAAAGGCAACACATGTCTACTGCGACAATATTAGTGCGATATATCTTTCCGGCAATCCCATCCAACATCAGCGCTCCAAACACATTGAGATGGACATTCATTTTGTTCGCGAAAAAGTGGCTCATGGTCAAGTTCGTGTCCTTCATGTTCCTTCTAGATATTAGATTGACGACATCTTCACCAAAGGACTTCCGCGCATATTGTTTGATGATTTTCGAGGCAGTCTCAGTGTTCATGAGCCTTCCGCTTCGACTGCGGGGATGTAATAGAAATTCACCAAATATTCTTACATTAATTGTATATATCTTATTTTAGGTAGAATTGTATTCCTATTGTAATTAGGTCTCCTATTTTATGTAGAATTATATTTCCTATTGTAATTAGGTTGATTAGTTACCTAGTTTAGATATTCTTGTACTACTATGTATATTGTACATTATTGATGAATAAAATCAAGGAACATATTCCTTTAAAGAATAAACACCTAATGAGTAAGAGAGTGTTTGAATTGATTTATTTTAAGAACTTTTTGGCCGAAGTAGTTTTTAAGCTCTTTCTTTCATTTTTTATAGTGTTTGGGAAAGATAAAAATATTTTTAACTTATAACTTTTAGCTGTTAGCTTATACGTCCTTTTTTAAAAGTCAATCCAAAATGTCTTTGCAACTTAATGATTTTCTCCTAATGAGAATATCCTTAAATGCAACATTGATGCTTCTTTTTATCTTGCTTCAAGAGTAGTAGGAGTCGGCATGCTAGTCCGTAATTCTCATGGAAACTTCCTCAAAGGTCGCTCTAGTCGGTTAGATAGACCACATGACTCACTAATGGCCGAAGCTTTTGGTGTTTGAGTAACATTGAGCTGGCTAAATGAGCACTTCACATCAACATTAATTATTGTGGAGATCGACATCCTTTTGGTTAAATAATTATTGGAGAAATCTTATGGCGATAACTCTTATTTTGATGTTATTATTCATGATTGTAAAGCACTCATGTGTGGCTTTACATCTATTTCTTTGTCTTTCGTTAAAAGATCAGCGAACCAGTGTGCCCATTTATTAGCTCGGGCTTCGGTTTCTATATCTGATGCTATGGAGTGGATACTAGATCCCCTATCTTTGATTCATGATGTACTCAACTTTGATTTGATTAATAATTGATCAGAATGCCTTTTTCAAATTTAAAAAAAGTCAATCCACCCCCATATTTTTTTTTATATTAGTATATAAATACTTTAAAGATAATATCTTTATACTTACCTACCAAACACTAAAACATAAGTTAATGTATTATTTATGAGAATAATATATTAATCTATATACAGAACATAACATAACATATAAATTATTTCTTTACCATTTTACTTTTATTCCGAGGTAATACCCGAATTATTAAAAAAATATATATATTATCTATGAGAGATAGAATATAAAATAATACATACTATATATTAAGAATCCTAATGTACACAATAAAATATTAAAAATGACAAAGTACCCTTGAAGTCACCCAAGATAAAATAGAAACTTCTTGCAACTTAAAAAGAAGAAGACATATATATTAAACTATACAACAACAATAACAACAACGTATCAAGTGTAATTCTACAACATGGAATTTGAAGAAGTATAGTGTACGCAAACCTTAAAAGTATGTCATGTATAATAATTTTAATATAACAAATCCTTCATCTTGCGTTAAAATAGGTCGGAATAGGCACACCATCGAAAAATAACTATTGCTTTATAATTCATATAATCAGTGAAAAAGAATTTCTTCATTATTAATTCATTAATTTTTGCATAATTTATTGTCAAACTAAGCCAACCCTTAAATTCTAATATTTGTCGTCCTTACTAAAAATATTAGTCTCAGAATATTTGTCATTTTAAAAAAAAACAAGATAAAATGAAGTATTTTATTATTTTATCTCTATATTAATTATTTAACAGGGGTATCATTGTGGAGTTGATATGGATATATAATACTCCTACCGTCTCAAATTATGTGACACTTTTCGCTTTTCGAGAGTCAACTTGATCAAATTTTGAAGCTAAAATTGGTTAGATTAACTTAATATTTTAATATTAAAATTTATATATTTGAAAACTACACGAAAAATATTATAAATTGCAATTTTTATCATATCAATTTGGTGAAAAATATTTTAAAATACTAAAAAAATTTATGCAGTTTGAATCTCGTAAAGCGAAAAGTGCACAAAAAATAAGACAGAAAAAGAGTGTGTATTTCTTGAGAGAAATAATATAGTAAATTATTTTAAAAGGATAAAATAGCTAAAAATTTATATTTATTAATATTTTAAACTTGATAACTATTTTGAGACGGAGATGCATAAATTTTTTTGGAGTACAAAAAAATTTGGAGTGATATGATAAATGCCGCCAGCCGACCCGTCCCTAAGCCGTCTGTTTTCATGCTCTCTAGAAAAAAAAACAATCGGACTCGCCTTCTGTTTTTATTTGACTTCCCTTTTTGACAAATTAGTACTCGCTTTTTGCTCCCTTTACTTTTTCCTCCCTATATTTTCACTATTTAGTATTTACTACGCGGTGAGGTGGAATCCCCAATTCGCGTGCTTTACTGCAACCAAAGATTCTTTACTATTACAGTCCCTACCCCTGAATTCCAGTTTCTTCTCACACGAACCAAAAAACTAATCTCGGTGTATATACACACACACACTTCTCTTGTTCATTTGTTATTGTATTTTTCAGATAAATTTTGATTCTATTTTGTAATATTTGGAAAGATATGGGTACTGAAAGTAATTATCAGATGAAGGTGGTGAAAGGGGATTATGGCTATATCCTTGAAGATGTTCCTCACTTGTCTGATTACATCCCTGATCTTCCTGTACTGTTCTCACACTCTTTTTTTTTTTTTTTAATTTATGTTTGAATAATTTTGGATTATGCATGTGTTTAGATGTTGTTGTTGTATATTTGAATCTCTAATTATTTGATTTTCTCAATTTTCATAATGTTAATTGATTTGCTTTGTTAGTTATTGCATCTTATTGCATCGGGATGTCTGGTAAGCACACATCACGAGTAAGTTATCGATCAGAGTATAGTATAGTATTTAAGTGGAGAAGAGTAGAGTAACGCACGATTATCATTTGAAGCTGGAACAATGAATTTCTAGTTACTGAAAATGTTGGGAAGCTAAAGCTGACTATGATCACCCAAAAAAAAAAACGAACGGGCTATATGTTGTGAACCATGAGGTTTCTTAGGCCAACATTAGACAAAAAATATTGTAATGGACTCTCAGGTTTAAATCTCAAGGCTATATGTTGTGAACCATAAGGTTTTAGGTTCAAATCTCAGGGCTATATGTTGTGAATCATGAGATTTTAGGTTCAAATCTCGGGGCTATATGTTGTGAATCACGAGGTTTCAGGTTCAAATCTTAGGGCTATATGTTGTGAACCATGAGGTTTCAGGTTCAAATCTTAGGTCTATATGTTGTGAACCATGAGGTTTTAGGTTTAAATCTCAGGGCTATATGTTGTGAACCATGAGGTTTCATGTTCAAATCTTAGGGCTATATGTTGTGAACCATGAGGTTTTAGGTTTAAATCTCGGGGCTATATGTTGAACCATGACGTCTCATGTTCAAATCTCGAGTTATATGTTGTGAACCATAAGGTCTCATGTTCAAATTTCGGGGCTATATGTTGTGAACCATGAGGTTTTAGGTTCAAATCTCAGGGCTATATGTTGTGAACCATGAGGTCTCATGTTCAAATCACAGGGCTATATGTTGTGAATCATGAGGTTTTATGATGAAAATACTAGGTGATTTCCTTTTCATTTGTCCGAGCCTTGATGGACACAATTATCCGGTACCTGTGCTGGTGGGAGGTAGCGAGTACCTCAAGGAATTAGTCGAGATGGATGCAAGGTGACGTGGGTAGCACGATTATCAAAATATTGCAAAATCCACCCTTGTCTCAATGTTTCCATCTAAAGTGTATACTTTGTCCTTTTCTTTCCCTTTTGAATAACAGTTAAGGATATGGCCTATGTTGTGGTGAACTGAATGCGAGCTAATACTGAGAATTACTTTTTGAAATTTATTGATAACTTTAAATGTCATGTACTTGTATACTTGGAGATCTGGTTAAGGAAGTATGGTTTCCATAAAGTACACATGTTCTCTCAAAGTTTGTTTAGTTTCTACTAGATTTTACTAATTAAAGTTATCGGCAGGAAAATGATAATTTGCTTCTGACGAAGTATGGGTGGGTGGGAGGATTTTCTGCTCAATTGTTATGGGACAATATCGATGTAAAAAGATGAAAAGTAATACAGGTTTATGAATATTAAGATATGAGTTTTGTGCTTTGAAGTTTTATTTAGTCTGCAAATGGAAGGAGTTCATAGCTCCCTCGATAAGGGGACGTGCTGACTTGTTGGAGGATGGTTAGTTGTCTGAACATTTATGTAAAAGATGTTTATTGGGGCGTCTACAATTTGGTGTTCAGCACAGCTGCTAGATGCTATCTAAATCTTTTACTTTGTGTCAGTAAACAAGAGGCATCAAGTGAATATGCATTAGCTTTTGTTGTATTGTAATAAGTTGTTAATGGAGAACCGTTAGATGTGTGAACTTTCTGAAAGAAATAATCCCATTGATTATTTTCATTAATTGAAAAGTATATATACAAGTTACATATTTCCATAATAGGAGAATCCTATTCCTATTCTACTCCTAAAATCTTATTCTACCATAATTCTAACTCTACAATTATGGTAAGTGTACAAGACTAATTAAGGTAACCTTTACACTACAATATACCACAAATATATATACCAAATATACAATCTGCCCGTGATGGGCCATTACCCGTGATATACACTTCTGTATATCAAGTGTATATCACAGGTATATTACCTTGTTTAACACACCCCCACAGCCATAGCGGGCGGTCTTCGAACGCTGAGAATGTCTCTAAAATCTTCAAAATGGATCGAGGGGAAGACCATTTGTAAAGATGTCTGCAATTTGATATCTTGACGGGACATGCCATACGCGTACCTGACCCCGAGCAACCTTTTCGCGGACAAAATGTATGTCCATCTCGATATGCTTAGTGCGTTGGTGCTGAACCGGATTACCCGAAAGGTAAATGACACTAATATTATCGCAATACACCAAGATTGCCTTCGGAATGGGATAATGAAGCTCTAATAGTAAATTACGTAACCAACATGATTCCGAGATCACATTAGCTACCCCTCGATATTCAACCTCGGCACTTGAGCGGGATAGAGTCGTCTGACGCTTTGTAGACCAAGAGATCAAGTTGTTGCCAAGGAACACACAATAACCAGACGTAGACAGTCTGGTGTCGGAACAACCACCCCAATCAACATCTGTATACGAGACAAGTGTGGCAGTTGAGAAAGGATATAAATGTAAACCATAGTCAAGTGTTCCCTGAATATACCGAATGATGCGTTTGAGCGCATTCATGTGCTCAATTCGGAGATCATGCATGAACAAACACACCTGTTGGACATCATATGTAATATCTGGTCTCGTAAAGGTAAGATATTGAAGGGCCCTGCGATAGCGGGTTGGATCCTCGTAGGGTACGCCAGCCGCAGCACCAAGCTTGGGTTTTGTATCAATAGGAGTGGAAGTGGACTTACAGGATGACATCCCAGCCCTCTCGTTGATCTCAGCTGCATACTTCCGTTAAGACAAAAACAATCCATCGGAATGACGAGTGACGACAATCCCCAAAAAGTAACTCAAGGGACCTAAGTCTTTCATAGCAAACTCAGAGCTGAGCATGTTCATGATAGACTGGCGTAAGGCATTTGTAGAGGCAGTCAAAGTGATATCATCCACATACAACAGAATGTAGGCCAAAGACGAACCACGACGGTAGATGAACAAGGAATTATCCGACTTGCTGTGAGTGAACCCAATAGTCGAAACATAGTCAGCAAACCTTGTATACCAGACCCGTGGAGACTGCTTAAGCCCATATAAGGACCTCTTCAACAAACAAACATGATGAAGATGTTTGAGATTCCTGAATCCCAACGGTTGATGCATATAAACTGTCTCCTTGAGATCACCATGTAGGAAAGCATTCTTTACATCTAACTGATGAATAAGCCATGCTTTTGAAAGAGCCAAGCTGAGTACATTGCGAATGGTAGCCGGCTTGACCACCGGACTAAATGTCTCACCACAATCCACCCCAACCTGTTGAGTCTTACCATCACCCACAAGCCGCGCCTTATGTCGTGCAAACGAACCATCTGAATTTTTCTTGTGAGCAAAAATCCACATAGACCTAATAATATTAATACCAGAAGGACGGGGCACCAACTCCCATGTCTTATTATCAATAAGAGCATTATATTCATCGATCATAGTAATTTTCCAATTGGGGTCATTTAACGCAGACACAGGAGTACGGGGTAATGGTGATTTAAGAACATTAGAATTTAAATTGAAATGTCTCTTTGGTTTAAAAACACCCTGCTGACTCCGAGTGACCGGTCTATGACTTGAGGAGGAAGATGATGGATTTTGGGAATTTTTTGGGCTCGGGATGGACTGGCCAGCATGCAGTGGGCCTGCTGGCCCAAGACAATAAGCAGATGCTGGAACTGATCCAGTGACGGTAGGGTGTGACTGACTCGTGGGGCCAGAGGGCAGTGGGCCCGTTGGAGAATTTTGGGTGCGGGGCATGTCCGAAAAATGGTGAGTAATATATGGGGATATACCATCATCCAAAAAATTATACGAACTAGGCTCGGGAGTATGAACTTTAGTAAATGGAAATTGGGTTTCATCAAAAATTACACGGCGATTAATGATGATTTTCTTGGAGGATAAATTAAAGCATTTATAACCACGATGGTTGGACGAAAAACCCAAAAACACACGCGGAGTAGACCGGGCCTGAAGTTTGTTAATTGTGGTGGACGAAAATAACGGATAACATAAGCACCCAAAATTCCGAAGATGAGAATAAGAAGGAGTCTTATTATATAAAATTTGAAGGGGGAAGAATATGTCAGACTTTTGGAAGAAATTATGATAAGGAGATATGTAGCCATTTGAAGAGCATGAGACCAAAAATATGGGGGGTACGGAAGCATGAATTAAGAGAGTGCGGACAATGTTATTTATGGAACGAATTTTGCGTTCGGCCTTCCTATTTTGTGAAGACGTATGAGGATAAGAAAAACAAAAATTGATCCCATTATTAGCACAGAACTCCCGAAACACCCAATTGTCATATTTTTTGTCATTATCACACTGAATATTTTTTATTTCTCGTTCGAATTGAGTTCTAATGAATGCTCTAAATTTTAAGAAGACGGAAAACACTTGAGATTTATTTGCAATCGGAAATGTCCATAAAAATTTAGAATAATCATCCAAAAATAAAATATAATACCGGTGACCCAGAGAACTCATAACATGAGATGTCCATAGGTCGCTATGAATAATATCAAATGACATTAAAGTATGTGAATTCGAGTCAACAAATGGTAGTCTAACAATTTTTCCTAAAGAGCAAAATCGATAATTTGGAGTACTATTCGTACCCTTACATGAGATAAAGTTATTTTTAAGTAAAGACGACAAAATAGAAGATCCGGATGACCAAGCCGAGCATGCCACAGGGAAGGAGCAAGGGCTGCGAACGCTGACGGCAAGGCTGGACTCGATGGACTGAAACCGGGTGTGATAGGATAAAGATCTCCCCTACTATCACACCTCATGAGAGGACTCCCCGTCTTGAAATCCTTCACAGAGAAACCAAAATGATCAAATTCAACAGAAACAGAATTGTCAGGGGTGAGTTTTCGGACAGACACTAAGTTTTTAATCAATTTGGGGGCATGTAAAATATTTTTCAAGATAAGGGGAGGATTGGGGGGAGATAGAGTTTTATGATCATAACCCTGAATTGGAATAGAGTTACCATTACCGACAATTATACCACGAGGGTTGCTCAAATTGGCATAAGACGAGAGAGTACCTTGATCGGAAGTCATGTGTGTCGTTGCGCCGGTGTCATGTACCAATTTGGATCCGTTGCGTCAACCCAGTGTGTGCATTGCGGCCTCAATGTCGGTGTGAGTAGATGTGGGGCCCACTGCCGAGAATGCTTGCGTGGGCCGAGGCCCAAGCAGTCCACCCTGCTGGCCCGGCCCATTGAAACGAGAAGCTGCCTGCTGATTGTTGGGCCTGAAGTTAGGCTGTCCAGCCCCACTGGCCGCTGAAAGGGCCTGGAAAATAGGGGTTGCTGACCCACGGCCCATTGCCCGAGCCCCATTGCCATGGGCCCCACGGCTGGGACCAGTAGGGAGGAGGCTCACTATTGACGACGGGGCCCACTGCCGGACTGCTGACCACCGGAACCACCATCGGAACCGCCGCGTTTGCCCCCGCGTTTTTTGTTATTATTCTTACGATTATTTTTTACGCCACCATGAGTACGGTTTTGACCTGAATTATCAACAAAACCTGAAGAATTTGTGAAGGACGTCATTAGGACGACGGGGCTTGCTCTGGTAGCCGCCTTTTTAGCCAAACCGGCTTCTTCCAAAGTAAGCATGGAGTGGGCTTGATAAAAAGCGGGAAGTGAGTTGCTTTGACGAAGGAGAGTCACAACGCCATTATAGGCCTCCGAGAGACCGGCAACCAGTTGTAGAACCAGACGATTATTTGTCACAGGTGCGCCAACGTTACGGAGTTGGGACGCCAACTCCTTGAGTTTCTTGCAATATGCAGATACGTTTGGAAATTCTTCCATGCGAACTTGAGAGAATTCCTGCTCGAGTGTGACAACACGTGAATGTTGGTTATCTTGGAATATGTCACGCAATCTATTCCAGGTAGCCATAGCCGTGGTATCCGGCTCAATAATCGTCTGTAAGAGGTCAACCGAAATAGTGGAATAAATCCACTGGAGAACGGTAGCATCAAGAGTAATCCATAACTGAGAATTCTCCGCGGGAATAGGTGCAGCGGGAGGGATTATGTGATGGATGACTTGATGGGAGATGGCGTGAATTTTAAACAATTCTGCCCACGTCACATATTGGACGTTTTCCATCTCAAGAGCAATAGGGATGTTGTTCTTGATGTTAGAAACCATGAGGGCAGGATGAAAATTGTTGTTAGACGTATTGAAAGAACAAAGGGAGAGGAGGGAAAATTTGGGAAGAGTGGAGGTTAATAATATCACGAATTCCGGTGAAGGGGGACGGAATCCGGCGACGGTTGTGGCCGAGAAAGGGCACAAAAACCGAGAGCAATGGCGGAAGCAAGACCTAGTCTCTTGATACCATGAAATAAATAATTCCCTTGATTATTTTCATTAATTGAAAAGTATATATACAAGTTACATATTTCCATAATAGGAGAATCATATTCCTATTCTACTCCTAAAATCTTATTCTACCGTAATTCTAACTATACAATTATGGTAAGTGTACAAAACTAATTAAGGTAACCTTTACACTACAATATACCACAAATATATATACCAAATATACAATCTGCCCGTGATGGGCTCTGTCCGAGATGGGCCATTACCCGTGATATACACTTCTGTATATCAAGTGTATATCACGGGTATATTACATTGTTTAACACTCAATTCATTTACAAAATGTTTTCGCAATATCTGCAATTTGGTTTTGAACACAAGTGCTAAGATCAGGTTTTGTGGACTGACGAATATCTGGTGGAGAAGTTATTCTGGTACACTCCCAAAGAAAAAATCTTTCATTCTGTTTGTACTTCCTTCCATCCATAAACTAATCATAAGACAAAAACCATATCCTTGCCATCAGTCTCTTTTATTTCCTATTCTCAATTAAATCACATGGTTGGAGAAGCTCATTCAATCTGTATTTTGTTTTTGGAAAGGAACCATTTTGTCATCACTTTAAATATCTTGGATGCTGGCATGTAACCTTTGTAACATACTATTCCTAGTTCCCCTTGTTCTACAAGTTTTTTTCCTTAAGTGTTTCATATGAATGGTTCAATTTTGCTCTTATAAGTATTACCTATTTTATCTGCCAACCTTTATGTCTGGTGTGCTGGATGCTGATACTTACTAATTGAACCTCTTTTACATCTTGTTGCTTGACGGCAGACTTATGACAATCCTTTGCGGTCGAATCCTGCATATTCAGTTGTGAAGTGAGTCAATCACCAAATTTCTTTTGTTATGCTTCAAGCTGACGTGGCAGTTACTTTACAGTTCAGTATTTGTGTATTTTAACAAGTTATGGACTTTCATTGTGGTTTCAGGCAGTACTTTGTTGACATGGATGATACTGTCCCCCAAAAGGTGAGTCCTGTTTCTTAACTTGTTCCATGGGTCTAAGATTCTATTCAAAGAAAAAAAATGTTATACCCATCTTCTGAAAATATTGAAATAGACAAATTACATTTAGCTACATAGAGTCTTGAGAAAGCTGGGCTTAGAATTCTCACTTTTACTACCCTGGGAATGCAGGTGATCCAAAGAATGTACTAATAGGAATAACTCAAAAGCTAGAGTAGAGGACCATTACACTTCGATCTAGGTTTTGAAAAAATGAAGATCCCATATTTTGTTGAATTTGACATATCTAGTGGTTATGCATGATATATGAACACCTTGTTATTCCACCCTTGCCACAAATTATATCTCAAAACAGAGTAAGCATTGAAATGGAATGCTTAAAGGATAAACAAAATCAAGGTATATGTCAAAACTTTGAGAATTTACTCCATTATATAGCTGAAAGGTACAAAAAGAACATGCTGATCTGATTAAGAATAGATGTTTATAAAATCTGTATTTTTTGCTTAAAAGGAGTATATGGAGCAATACTTGGAATTCTTACAAGAGTTAGGAGATCTGTAGTTGCCATGTTAGTGATAGAGGCTGATCTTTTGTAATCTGTACCATCTTGGTACCTTTATTAATTAAATCTTACCTTAAAAAAAAAAGAACATGCCATGACTCTTCAGAATGCCTAAAGACAGTACTTTGCACTCCTTTTCATTTCTTTAGTTTTTTCAGTAGTTTCCAAGATGATATAGCAGTGAAGAAAGCTTGAAATGGTATTTCTTTATTATGTTTTCTTTCATGGAATGAGCCCCTTCATAATCTTTATATTCCATTGCTAGCTTGTCTTTCCATTTAGGTACCAGGGAAACTTGTATTAGAGAGTTCTTCTGACTCCTCTTCCTTGAAGTAATGTTTAAGTCTCTTTCCAGGTTGTTGTTCACAAGGACAGTCCCAGAGGGGTGCATTTCCGGCGTGCTGGTCCACGTCAGAAGGTATGTACTTTCATCTGGGAGGGGCAGACAATTCTCCTTTTTTTTGGGAATAAGTAAAAGTACGAATGTGAAAGATTTTCACTGAGAAGCGTGCTTCTTTGTTGCTCAGGTGTATTTCAGTTCGGATGATGTTCGTGCTTGTATTGTAACTTGTGGTGGTTTGTGTCCAGGGCTAAACACAGTGATCAGAGAAATTGTACATAGCCTTGATTATATGTATGGGGTCAGCAAAGTCTTTGGTATTGATGTAAGTTGTTTGAACTTCAACTTTTATGCTTGTTTAGGCATTCTGCCTCATATGGGAAGTGATTGATGCATGCACAGTTAGTTTCAAGGGGATCCAGTTGCTATTTATTCGTACTTGTTTCTTTGTTGATGAACATTGGATCCCGTACAGTCACGTGCCTATGTTATTTCATAACTTATATTGCAGTTGTTAAAAGCTGGCTGCTCAAAATCTTTTTTTTTCTGCAAACGTTTTTGGCATTAGATCAGTTATGAACTTCAGCAGGTAAAGACTTCATAGGACTAGAACAAATAGCACCACTTCTCTAAGTGAAGACTTGCAAAATGCACCCCCCCCCCCCCCCCCCTTTGTATCATGTGCTCAAAGAACTTGACCATTTCCTTAGTCAAAATATTAGTGCAATTTATAAGACTCATACTATTTGCTCAATTCTTCACTATTACACGTGGTACAAAAAACCATTCATGGGTTCCCTTATTGAAAAAGATTGAAGGAACTTTTGGTGACTGTATCAAAACATTGAGATCTGATGACTTTTGTATTCATGTTAAATCCACTATCCATAGAATCCAGAGGAATCAGAGGCCAATTCTGGAGTTTGAGTTCAATTCATGGTCAAACCCTCTATCTAGGATTGCTAGTTTTGGAGTTCGAGTTTGAAAAAGAATCGGAAGACATCTTCTATCCATCTTATGGAAATTATGGAAAAGAAATGAAGCACTGATTTGTGGGAAGTGTGATAAAACAACGTAAATGAGGTTGATTGCAAGATGAATTTTGAGTGCTACAAAATTGTAATCCTTGTTAATTTTCTAAAGCACCATTTTACTTCAATTTTAATAGAAATACTTTATCTATACGGGTGTGTGGGTGGTGGTGGTGGGGATGACTCTGGTGATAATTCCCATAAAAAGATCTTAAATCTTATTGATTTCATCAACAATGCTTAAAGAAACTTAAAACATAATTTAATTTGTTTAGTCCTACAATGTAGGAGTGTTAAGAAAATGAACCTCAACCCCAAAAGTTAGTTCAAAGTGGTGAGGTATTCGAAGGATATATAAGGAGAGACAACCTACACATTTAACTGATGTGTGATTCTAACACTCCACCCAACATGTCCAAGGAGTGTGGATTCATATAACACGGGAGATGCAAAATTGGGTGATCCAACAATAGGGATGCCCAAATGGACATTGGGTCTAACTCAACTCCAAAAGATAGCTTAGATGACGAGGATTTTCAAAATCATATAAGGAGACTACAACCGACACTTAGTTGATGTGACATTCTAACAATGAGTAATAAAGCTCCTACTATGTGATACTTGTACTCAAACCAAATAAGTCAACGGTCCCCTTTTTTGTTCTAGATCTTTTAAGAAACTTGTTAAGCAAAAGCAAGCATGCTGCCAGAGTAACAAGTGTTGACTCTATATGAGTTCCAAATCTTGGTTGGACAGATTCCTTGTGTCTACTCCTTGGGAGGAGTTGACACCAAATGTGATTCAATTCCCTCTACCGCGTTTGATCTTAGATCATTCACTTTAGAAGGATGAGATCCCCTTTCAGATTCGAGAACATGTGGTTGCGAGCGACTGACTTTGGAGATAGAATAGCCGGGTGGTGGGGTAGCTATGTAGTGGAGGGAGACCATCTTTCAGACTTTCAAAAAAGTTGAAGATGCTAACACAAGATTTAAGGTTATGAAATAAGTAAGTGTTTGGGAGGGTAGAGGTGAAAATGAGGGAGATCATGAATGAGGCGGGGGAGTTGGACAGTATAGAGGTGGGTAGGGAGTTAGATGGGAAAGGAGAAGAAAGAAGTTCTAAAAGAAGAGCTAGCTTTTTTGGCTTTGGCTCAAGAGACTAGTGGGAGGCAAAAATCGAGGGCATTGTGGTTGGAAGAGGGGATTCTAACACAATTTTTTTCACAGGGTAGCAGTTGCAAATAAGAGGAGGAACTTGATAGAGTCCGTAGAGGTGGGTGGGGGGATCCACGTAGGGGAGGAGGATGTAGAGGAAGCAATTGTTCAGTTTTATGAACAGTTGTTCAAAGAAGAAGCGGAGTGAGGCTAGATTTATGGGGTTTGGATTTCAATCAAATTTGGGGGGGGGGGGGGATAATAGTGAGTGTAGAGAGGGATATTGATGAGGCAGAGATGTGTAAGGCGGTGGATTGTGGCCGGTGACAAGAAATCAGGTTCAGATGGTTTCACTTTGTTTTTCTTTCAACAATGTTGGAGCACGGTTAAACATGATGTCTTGAGTACTATTGATGAATTCGAAGATGGGTGAATTTGAAAGGAGTTTAAATGCTTCTTTTATTGTTATCATTCCAAAAAAAAAAGGCTTCTAGCATCGGCGACTAAAGAGTTATTAGTCTAGTTGGAAACATTTACAAGATAATTTCTAAAGTGATTTCTAATAGACTTAAGAGAGTATTGGATGAGACTGTTTCTTCTTCGCAAAATGCTTTTGTCGAAGGAAGACATATTCTTGATACAACTTTGGTGGCTAATGAAGTGGTATATTCGAGGAAGAAACAAGGTAAACTAGGTGTTTTATGGAAGTTAGATCTGGAGAAGGCCTATGATCATGTAAATTGGAAGTTCCTGGATTTCGTTATGTTGAAGATGGGTTTTGGGGAGAGATGGATAAAGTGGATGTACTTTTGTATCTTTTCTATGAGATACTCTGTGTTGGTTAATGGCAATTTGTGTGGTTTCTTTGTAGTTCGAGGGGTTTGAGGCAGGGTGATCCTTTATCACATATGCCTTTTATTTTGGTGATGGAAGCTCTGAGCAGGATGATGGACAAATCTGTTGTAGGCGGATTTATCAAGGGGTTCAAGGCTGCAGTAGGGATGGTGGCATTATGTCAGTCACCCATTCTTATTTGTTGATGATACCTTAGTGTTTTATGATGCAGATGAGACCCGGTTGGACTACCTTGGACAAGTGTTGACTTGGTTCAAGGTGGTGTCATGCTTAAAATCAACTTAGAAAATGTGAGATCATACCCGTTAGTGCGGTGAACAACATTGACTTGCTTGCCCAAGTTTTGCATTGTTCGGTAGGAGCTCTCCCTACCACCTACCTTGGGTTACCTTTGGGCGTGGCGAACAAGGATCTTGGAGTGTGGAATCCGGTCATTCAGAGGATAGAGAAGAGGTTAGCAGGTTAATTGAAAAGATATTTGTCCAACGGAGGGAATGAAGTACTTATCAATAGCACTTTATCGAGTATTCCTACTTATTGCATGTCCCCGTTCAATGCACCTATCGTTGTCATAGAAAAGCTGGAAAGGTTGCAAAGAAGCTTCCTTTGGGATGGGGTGGATGGTGCTAAGAAGTATCACTTAGTGCGATGGAAGACCGTGACTTCTCCTAAATGGTGGGAAGGACTTGGGGTTAAAGACTTGAAGATGTTTAACAGAGCATTACTGGGTAAATGGTTGTGGAGGTTCGGGATGATATTAACAAATGCGGTTACTATGCCTTTCGGGTGTGTGGGAGGAATATAATGAAGGGGTGTGAAGCCTTTAATGACAAATTGTTTTTAAGGTTGGGGATGAGAGTAGAGTTAGTTTTTGGGGACAAAAGAGGTGTGGAGATGTGGTGCTAAAGGATGATTTCTCTATTTTGTATAGGGTCTCTTGCCATAGGAATTTGTCTGTTCAACAAGTTAGGGAAGCACAAAGGGATGAGACTTTTTGGGATTTGAGGTTCAAGAGGAATTCCCAAGATTGGGAGGTGACCGAGCTTCAGAGTTTGCTAGCTTTACTTCACAAGCAATGCGAGTCAGTCGAGAGTTGGGAGTTAGGGAATAGTTAAGTGCTCGATAGGGCAGATGTTAGCTTTCCGTATGATTCGGTATGGATACCTAAGGTACCGATTAAGGTGTGTTTCATCTCGTGGCTAGCTACTAGAGGGGTGATTTGACGGCGGAGAATCTTAGGAACAAAAGGTTTTATGCCTAAGCTAGTGTTTCCTTTGTAAGGAAGCAGGTGATGACGTGGATCATATTTTGCTACATTGCAAGGTAGCCACGAGGTTATGGTGGGATATCTTTAGATGGTTTGACGTTTCTGGGCTATGCTAAGATCCGTGAAGGAGTTGACGTTCAGCTGGAAAAGTGGAGCTAGGAGAAGAAGACACAAGGCTTGGAATGTTACTCCTCTTGCTTTAATGTGGGTTGTTTGGAAAGAGAGAAATAAGAGAGCTTTTGAAGGGATGGAGATGAGCTTAGCTCAATTAAGGAGTAGTCTCCGATTCCTTATTTTCTCTTGATGCACCCACGCGGTCCTGTTAGGTTAGAGGATTGGGTGTCTTTTGGGAGAACCATATTTTGTAGGTTCTCCTGCTTTGGTATACTTCTTGGATATGCCCAAGTTGGCCTTGATATTATCAATGAAACCTTTTACTTTATCTAAAAAAAAGTTTATTTTACTGCCATATAAACTTTTCATTTCAATTCAGTCTGTAGGCCAACATATACAGATGATGTAAAACACAAGGGGCATAAGAGTCATGGCTTCAGCCTCCGTGGCTTGAGATATATTTGAAGCAAGTGAAATTAAGCCAGACATTGTAAATTGAGGTGTTTCTGGTGGATTGCTTCTTATCATTTACTGTAGAATCTGGTACAAGGACACCAATTTGCTACGTGTGGCAAGTTTGGATAGTAAAGCAGATTCTTATTGCTGTTTTGTTTTTAAATCTTTTTTGGCTATTAAATATAGACGTTTGACAATTGGAGATTGATATGGCCTCGTGTGTGCTTACTCTTTTATTCTGTTTTCTCATCCTCCTGTCAAAGTTTTATATTGCACTTCCTTGGCAGCTGATACTGTAATTCTTTTTTAAAAGGGAGGTTACAGGGGTTTCTATTCAAAGAATATCATCACTTTGACACCAAAGACTGTTAATGATATTCATAAACGCGGTGGTACAATTCTTGGATCATCACGAGGAGGCCATGATAAAACAAAGATTGTTGACTGCATACAGGACCGTGGAATTAATCAGGTACCTCTAGTGCGAGATTGTCCATAAACAATTTTTTTGGGATAAGTTTTCCATAAACAGGTGTGGTAATCGTAGAATACATTTTCTGCATTCATCCCTGACGTTTAAACTATGATTTTCCCTACCTTTTGCAAAAGCTGCTTATTAATGAAGAGGGAACTATACTGGTCATGAAAATCTTTTCTCTGGGCAAAGAAAGTTGAGCTTCTGTGAGCATGCATGTTGTATTCATGCAAATGACTTTATGTGGAAAAGAAGCTAGAGGGAGAAAAAGGCTTTAGGAATAGAATTTCAGCTTTGTCACTAACAATATGATCTTTAGGGATGAAATTGCTGTTTATCACCAGAAGTCAGTGTCCTCTGAGGCAAACCTTCTATCTCATTGCAAAATGTCTTGAGTGTGGTTGTCACTCAATAAATTTTCACTGGCTGTAACTTGTGGTTTTACTGGTCCAGGTTTATATAATCGGTGGTGATGGAACTCAGAAAGGAGCAGCTGTAATATATGAGGTATGTTATTTTATTTCCTGGAAATCCCAGCTACAAGATTTTAAAGATGCCAGCTCAAAAAATTCATTTAGAGGGCAACAGGTGCTCATGGATTGTATTGTCTTGCTGAGCTATTTAGCACTCTGCTCAAAGTTTTGAAAACCAATTCTTTTATAAGGTTGTTGAGGTGATTTACTCACTTAACAATTTCTTGATGAAGTTATCTCTTACAGTCTGTATTACATGTTGACATCATTTTGATCCTCCTTTAGCATATATCAGTTAAGCTCGTGGATAGTATATATACCAATATAATTCTGTTAAGTTCGGCTGACTTTGATGGCTTTTGCATATCGACCTAATAGTTTCCAGGAGTTTGCTATTCTCTTGAGATTTTCATATGGTTTTAGTATGATTTTCAAAAATCAGGTTGCAAGGTGCTTATTTATTCATATTTTGGCCAAAAGTAACAAAGCAGCCATTTTATATGCTTTACCTTATGCGTCTGATTTTGACTCATGGTATGGTCCTTGTTTTGACTATTCTCAATACTTTGGTAGGTGAAATACTTATCCTCTGTCAATTACTGCATTTTGCAGGAAATTAGGCGGCGTGATCTCAAAGTAATTGTTGCTGGGATCCCCAAGACAATTGATAATGATATTCCTGTAATTCTCTTCTCTTCAAATACCTATTAATTTTTTTTCCTTCTTTCCATTTAATAAACAGTTTAATAATCTCAGGAAATACAGTTCGATGTTTCTTGCAAAATGAGAAACATAAATGTATTCCACAGCACATTCCTCGATATGATGTCCTCAAAAACCCCATTTTGAGAGTACTATCTCCTATGTGATCGAGGCAAATTGAGCTCTTCATTTATGGCTGCTTTTCTGTGTAAATAAAACTTTTTGCTGTTTTCAGGTTATCGACAAGTCATTTGGTTTTGATACTGCTGTAGAGGAGGCTCAACGTGCCATAAATGCCGCTCATGTTGAAGCTGAAAGTGCTGAGAATGGTATTGGTGTGGTGAAGCTAATGGGGCGCTATTGTGGTATTGTGCACCTTGACCTTGAAATCTTGTTACCCATAACCAATAGGCTAGTTATGACGAGTTTTATCATGTTTCCATGGAGAGCATTTGCTGTCCGTCTCTGCTGCATAACATCTCTTGCACAATGTCGGTTAATCTTGCTCTTAAAAAATTATCGTCTGCACCCTAGATGATGGTAAGAAATAATGAAGTGTGCTTATCTAAGCTCTAGGACAATCATTTCGACATGGAGAATAGCTTTTAATATTTGCAGTGATCTCAGTTATGATGCCCTGTAAAGTTATTTTTCCAATTTTTATCTTATTAAAAATTTCCAGTCTTAGTTCAATTTTTTGGAATTTTTGTTGCAGGCTTCATCGCAATGTATGCCACTTTGGCGAGCAGAGATGTTGATCTCTGTTTAATTCCAGAGTCACCCTTTTATCTTGAAGGAGATGGTGGACTCTTCGAATACGTTGAAAAACGACTCAAAGAAAATGGACACATGGTTATTGTGATAGCCGAAGGAGCAGGGCAAGAACTTCTTGCAGAAGAGAATGCGCATGCCAAAAAGGAACAAGATGCTTCGGGGAACAAGCTTCTCCAAGATGTTGGTTTGTGGATTTCCCAGAAAATCAGGGTAATGGTTTAACTCATGGAATTCTCCTTAAAAATCTTGATAAACCCAGAAATATCTGTGTTCCTCTGTCTGTAAGTGTGTTTGTCTCCACTTCAGCGTGCAGATTAGTGTCAAATTAAATCGAATTAATGAAGGAGTATGACATTCAACTTCTACCCTATTTCTAGAAAGATGGAAGTATTCACCTAAGAAGGATTTAAATAAGATGAAAGAACTTGTACCACATTTTTACTCCTATCAAATATAACCACAACATCACTAATAGGCATATGCCTCTAATGAAGACATTGTTTTGGTAAGAAAATAGCTAACACATTATAGTGCTATGTTTATTATTTACTTTGTTATATATTTATATTTATTTGTTTGTAAATATATTTTTTTAAATGTATTGCTGTTATGTACTTATCTATCAAAATTGAGTTATGTGTTGGTGTAAATGATGTGACTGGTTGGAACAACAAATATTTGTTGAACATTCTGCTTTATGGTGTAACTAATTACAATATCTAACTTCATGATGCAAAGCACCCTGATGAGCAATCTGCAGAAGTCTTACATTTCCCAATGTCAGTTTTAAGACATTACCTCTGGCCAAAACTGTCAAACATGGTGTGTAGTATGTGCTTAGAGTCCACGGAGAAGTCATGGTTGAGTTGAGTTAGAGAGGAACTATTTTGTCTTGTATTCTGTTATACTCACCACTTTGTTTTCTTGCAGGATCATTTTGCTCAAAAACCTAACATGCCCATTACTCTTAAATATATAGGTACGAAATTTCGATCATCTTAATTAGTGGATTTGTTGCGAAATATATCTAGCTAATCGATTTTTTTCAGATCCGACTTACATGATTCGTGCTGTTCCAAGTAATGGCTCTGACAATGTGTATTGCACTCTTCTTGCTCAAAGTTGTGTTCATGGAGCAATGGCAGGGTACACAGGTTTCACCTCAGGACTTGTCAATGGTCGCCAGACTTATATTCCATTCAATGTGAGTTGTTCTGCATCGACTTATATTCCATTCAATGTAAGTTCTTCTGCATAGACTTGTCTTTTTAATGGAAATGATCTCGAGAATTTCCATACTGTGCCTCTCAAAGTCCAACCTTGAGGCCTGGCTGCTAGTGACTATCAATTGCTTTTCCCAAACTCCCAGAGCTTTTGAAGGGAATGTGTAAGGCGAGGTGAGAATGTCCCAAAGGTGAATGGCATGTGGATCTCAACTATTAAAACTTTTGTCATCTTTAGTTATTTAGTTAATAATGGAAAAAAGTACTCATAAAAGATATCCAAAACCATGAAAATTCTAAAATTAGGTTACTATAATAATGTTTATTTGGGGGGGGGGGGGGTTAAACACCATGAAATTACCATGTTTCCTTTGCATGTACACACAATATTGGTTACTGATACACATCCTATATTAACTTATCCATTCAAACATCCTCTTTCTGCATTGGGAAAAAGAACATAGGCAGAAGACACCTGAGAATTGGCAAAAGGCAAAAATGTCACTGGTTTTTCATCTCATTTGACTGCCTCGAGACAATTAGGCATCAGCTCTTCTCTAGGCACATTCGCACATGCAAAGGCACACCTCATGAGTCACGAGTTACGAGTGCCTGTAAGAACATTGTGCTGGCATTTTGTGCTGTCTCATATCTCGTAGGTAATTTTCTTTATCAGCTTCTGTTTCAATAACGGAAATTCTCATAAACCACCGGTCCGGAAGGAAACTAAAAATCCTGGCTCCGCCTCCGAGTCATTGCATCTGAAAGCTGTATGCTCTGTTACAATCCAAGCATATTCTATTTATTTGGTTTGATTTGGTTCTTGAAATTGGGAACTTGAAGCAATTCTGTCAAGCTTTTTCAGGCTTCAAAAAGCGCATTTGATTTGCTATGAAGGTTTAAAGCCATTAAATTCTTGTCTCTGTAGATGTTCAATCTTACATGTTTAAGTTTAACCGACATTTTTGTCTGCAGCGTATTACCGAGAAACAAAATATGGTGGTTATAACTGACAGGATGTGGGCCCGTCTTCTTTCGTCTACCAATCAACCAAGTTTCTTGCGCGTGAAAGACATTGAAGAGGTTAAAAATGAGGAGCATCCACAAACTCAATTGCTGGATGGGGATAACGATGTGCTTAAAAAGCACATGTACGAGACACTGAAGTAACTCTGTTCACATGTACGAGACACTGAAGTAACTCTGTTTTTCATCATTTCCCTGTGCAGTGGTTCATTTGCTGCCTTTGAAGCTTATTTGTTGAAGGTTCAGTCTGCCTATTGCTGTCTAATTCATCTGAAGTGAAATTAGACAAAAGTTTTTGTAATAAATTTAAATAGTGAGAAAGTTGCTGCACATAAATGACAACTCTGTGCGACTGAGTCTGGACGTCTGTTGAGATCTAAAATAGTCTTAGACTTGGGCAGAAACCCGAAGTACAGGCAGAAATTTCACCAGTTTTTAAAACGAGACCAGATTTAAATGAGGTCTAGGAAGAGACATTTGTGTAAATCAGCCAAGTAGAGGTAGCATGGACATGCTCTCCAAGAATGTTATGGCTAGTTAACAGTGACATGATTGCCAGGGCTTTCCTTTAAAGTAATTGATGTTTGTGAACATGACAATGTAAGTCCTCTCATTCTACATGACAATGTTTATCCTATCTGATTGATCAAAGGCTTCTTGAAGAATAAAAGAATTGTATATATCCCAAGATTGAAACTTGTGAGAAGATGTATTCAACCCCTATAAACACCAGAAGGTTCTGCATTCTGCACAATCCATGGATGCTCAAGTAACTTCTTCAGGGGCAGACGCTGCGAAGAATCCTTGACTAGCATCTGCTATTCCACATAATATTAGTCTAGCTGAAACATAATAAGTATAGCATATCTGAAAATTAGCTGAATAACTTTGAAAATAACCTGAGTAATAAGATCCTTTGCAGCTGATGAGACTACCGGTCTGGAAGGAAATTTTAGATCCACTTGCACAATTCTGTGTACGTGATTCAGTTGAGATTTGAACAAAATGTAATATTTGAAGTGAAGTTGAAAAAGAGAATTTTGAAAGTAGTTGTGTTTGGACATGATCTATAGAGTTGAAGTTTTCTGAGTAGGAACTTGAAAAACTTCTCAAACCTGTTTTTCATACTTCAAATTCTATATTTCAAGTTTAAAGTTGAAATAATGGCCTAGTTTGATAAACAAAGACTTATTTGAAATAATCTCCTTCAAATATTCCAAATCTTATTCATGGACGAACAGCTCCTCACTGTTCTTTTATTGTTTCTTTTTCTAGCCAAATCCAAAAACCAATGTGACATTTCTCTCTTTTGCTTTTCAGTTTTACATTACTCATAAAGAGCAGCTTAATAGTTTCCACTTGTTGAGAAAATTTACCTTCTATATGTGTCTGAGTGTTCCTTTGCTTCAAATGGAGGCACCCCATACAGAAATTCATAGCAGAGGATACCCAGGTCCAAATGTCCACATTCGCATCATGCTCCACACTTTCCACTGCAATATTCAGAGATCAACAATCACCAACCAATGTAATTCAGTCAGGCTTGCTTTAACATAATCAAGCAGGCCATGTGAAGGTTAGCACAGAGAACTCCGAGAAAAGATTATTTGCGTCGGGCCATGACAGCATAAAGTTAAATTGGGTGTGCTTACCCATCTCAGGTGGCAAATAGTCTAGAGTGCCACACATTGTGCGTCTGCGGTTGAAGGTGTGTACCGACCAACCAAAGTCTGCAATTTTAAGTTCACCCTAATAGTAGAAAACCATGAAAAAAATACAGTTATAAACTCTGACCCATTTTACAGTACAGCAAAGCATAAACTACAATAAAATGCAAAATAAGTACCTGTGCACCAACCAAAAGGTTCTCTGGCTTAATATCTCTATGTATTACATGCTTCCCGTGACAGTATATGAGGGCTCGTGCCAATGATGCAACATACTGTTCCACGCCCATGACAAAACAAATACGTAAACTTTTGATCAATTTAATAACGATAGGTAAATTAGAGAGCATATTAAAATGGTATAACATGTTAAAGATCCATATAATTCTAGTTGCTCAGACTCAAGGATACCTAAAATGGGACCAAAAACAAAAAGAAGAGAAAAAGATTCACAAATTCTCTTCATCCACTAATTGAAAAAGGAAAAGAATAACACGAATCCAAAGGTTCCACAGTAGTGATAAGAACTCACAGTTGCAGCACGCCCTTCACTAAAATATTTGCATTTCTGCAGCTCCTTATAGAGTTCACCCTTGGCAGCATATTCCAGAATCAAGTAAACCCGTTTCTGCAATAATAATGCGATAATCAGTCTCTTATAGATCATTCTCAGGACACACATTGAACAAACATTAGATTGTAGAATTCTACCTGATCATAGAAGTAACCATAAAGTCTTAGGATATTCGGATGTCGAAGGTGGCTTTGAATTTCAACCTCACGACGAAGCTGATGCTCCACTTGGGACTCTTTCAACTGGGTCTTGAAAAGCACCTTTAGTGCAGCAATATGATTGCTCTGTTTACATGAAACAACTAAGATTACTATCTGCATTATCATTTGTAGTATGAATTGTATATTTAGATAAAGAATGACAAAAGAAAGGTAGAGATGAGGATTAGGAAGGATTTGATCAATGGACTAAGAACTTTCTAAAATCTGAATAGTTCTTCTGACACAACAACACAATTTAAGCTAACATCCAAATAAGTACAATACAGCTTTTTCCCCCTTTATAATCCAAAAAATCTGAAGGATGAAAGATGAGGATCAGAGTCTCCATGGGCGGAGCCTCAGGGAAAGTTAACTCTAGCTCAAACCCTATGTTTGAAAACTTCATTTGATATGTATAAACTATCTATTCAGAACCGGTAAGCAAAGCGAAGTGTGATTCAGAACCCAAAAACTAAATATCCTGGCTCTGCCTCTGAGATGCTCAACATTTCCCATTACGTTACAAAAGATGAATCATATGTCGAACTATTAAACCAGTGAAGCATAATTAGTTGAGTAACTAAAACTAATATTCATCCAGTAATCTATAGAACACAGGAGCTGGAAGTAGTCTTATGCACTAACCAATTTGTTCCTAGCTAAATATACATGACCAAATTTTCCTCTTCCAAGAGTCTTTCCAATGTCAAAATCATTGAGAGTCCATCTCTTTTGATCCACCGCCGCTACCTCAGAGGAACCCTGCAGAAATTTAAATCCTAATCAACCACGTTTACAAAAGGGGATAAACATGCAAAAAAGCATATATTTCAATTGAATAAACTTATCCCAAGGTAGGGTAAGTTATGCGTACACTCTACCCTCTCCAGACCCCACTTGTGAGACTACACACTGGGTATGTTGTTGTTGTTGTAAACTTAAAGCATAAAAGTTCTTAGAATTTCATAACCGTGGTGCTTAACAAAGTCAACGAGTTCATTTTGTTCTACAACTTGTTAAAAATTCCATGAGAAATTCCTTAAATCCTTTTTAGTGCTCAATTAACTGAAGATTCACCGCAAAATTACTCAATATATACAGAAATTCAGTTCTGAATACCTATAATTTAAGATCACATCAAAACGGAAATGAAACGAAAACAAACTTATTACCCTAAACGGAATTCCACAAAATCATCAAATTCAAGCTCATTGCAACATTCAAATCGAACAAGAAGGCAACGCTTATAAGTCCATTACTTATTCCTAAAAAAGCCCTAAGCTAGCGAGAAAACAAAATTGACATTTTTGTTCATCTATTTTGGTCATAAAAATTGTTACCTTTTGTTGTTGTTGTTGTTGTTGTTGTGGTTGAGTCTCTGTTGCAATCGCCATGTCCCTCCTCCTTGCCTGTATGTGATGCTTCAAAAGAGAGAGAGATATGGAGAGAAAGAAATGGCTGAAAGGGACTCATTAAAAAATGTCAAGTTTTTTAATAATAATAAGAGATCTATCTCCTCTGCAACGGTCATATTTTTGTGCAAACATGACATGTGGGCCAGTTGATGAGGGTCCATTTTCTAGTTTTTTCACGACGAGCGTCTCTAGTCTATGGTAACCAAATTCAAGTTGGTACTTGTTTGCCACCCAGAATTTTCCATTTTTTTTATACTTTATTTGAAAATCAACATTTGACCTTAAAAATTTCAAATATAATTTGAAGTTGAAGTTGAAGTTGAAATTTGAAAATAACTAAAATATTATTTTCACTTTTTCCCCCACTTTCCGTACATTCAAAGAACTAAACATTCAAGGTAAAAACTCCAACCAATTACAATTACAATTCCAATTTCAAAATTCCAGATAAAGTGAAAAACATTTGATTTCATGGCCAAATGCCTACTAAATTAAGAACAACTCGGTGCACTAAGCTCCAGCTATGATGGGATCTATAAAGAGCCGGACCACAAAGATCTATTATACGCAGTTTTACCCTGCATTTCTTGTACAAGAGACTGTTTGACAACTTACTAAGCCGAGCACTTGTTTTTTGGATTGATTAACTAGTAATTATATGAGATTATCTCCCTGTTAAATGAGAATTTTAACCCCATTAAATAACCAAAGTTTCTAACTTTCATTTTAATTCTCAGTTTCTTTTTGTTTCGGCTTGTAACGTAGATGATCTAGTCAAATGTTAAAAGCTTACTCGTTCACAAACATTTTAACAAGTAGAGTCATCTGCATACTCCAAAAAAAAAAAAAAGGAAAGCAGCATAGTTTACACAAACTTTTTGTTTGTTGCATTAGTTCTGCAAGCTGTTATTGATGGATTTCGAGCATTTTGGAAAAATTACTTCTCCATGTAGCTTCAGCTAATGGTAACTATATAAGGCAGAAAGCAACCTGCAGCATAAAATTTAATTTCAAAACTCTAATTAATACGAGTAGAAAGGAGTAGAAAAAATAGTTATACAATGTGACTAAACACAAATGGCAAAATCAGCGGTGCACCCCTCAGGTAAGACCTACAAAAATGCACTAATGCATAATATAAAAAATCTAATGTAGTGTATCGTGATGCCTGCCTGCCTTGAAAGTATCACATTGACCTCTGCGTTTTTGGTTCATGCAGCATTTGTTATGCTCATCTCCTCAAGAATCCCATTGCCTGGTAAACATTATTTACAGTAACATCCGCTATGTCTGCTGCTTTTCTGGCTCCTCCAGCCAAAACTTCATCCAAGTAACTTGAGTCGGACACGATTTCCTCATAGCGTACCTGTAAAGTACAAACCAAAAGAAACTATGAAAAACTGTCTTTGAAGGAATAAAACATTGAACAAACACTAGGCTTGCAGTCGAGATGAATTATCTCGTTTATCTTTGACTTCCAATAGTCTGATTCTCATTCTCTGAGCTTGAATAAGTCTACTTTAAACAGAAATGTTACTGCTAGAAAACTGAAAGCTAACAAATTTACAGAAAATTTAAGAAAGGGCTATGGAAGAAACTATAACCCTACATCCAAAAGAGAAGCGAATTGAAATAAAAAAAGACGTTGGAGAGGAAAATGAAGAGTTAGAACACAACAGGGTTGATGTGACACAAGTTGATACCTAGATGCAAAGTACTAGCAAGAAAGTTTATTGTCACCAAAAGGATAGCACCAAATTCAAATATAATAGATGCAGACATATGTATGCCCAAAAAGCTATTATAAGAAATGTAACTATAATATTTGAAACCACGAGGGACTAAGTGTCACAAATTAAAACCTCAAGGACGGTTTATGCCGCCCTTATATTATAAATTATCAATACATATGGTGTAAAGATCGAAAAAGAGGTATATAAAGAGAAAATAGCACTACATGCACTTCATTGGCGCTCTCGAACCTATATTTCTTACCAAGGTTCTAGCTCTATGGCATTGGCTACACTAAGAAGAAGTCAAACACTCGGAATTCTCCAATATAAGCATGCGGGTGAACTTTTGCAAAATTTCCAACTAAATGCAAAGCAATTGACCAAGGAAATTAAAAAAGAAAATATCATGGACACCTCAACTACACAAGCACAACCATCCAACTAACAAAAAGCTCTCAGGAAGGCATCACATGCGAAAGAAGAAACCTGGATAGGGTGTAGATGATCAACTAAAGCATCTGTAAGCACGATTTTGAACGTTCCCCAATTCATATCTCTGCATTCTTCTGCAACCTCCTGCGACATCAAGTCATTGAGATTTAACTTCTCCAGTATTGATTGGACAATGTAATGACAAAAGAACCAAGTTTGCACTCCTCAAACTCAACCCCCCCCCCCCCAAAAAAAAAAAAAAAAGAAGAAAGAAACCTACCTATTTTATACGACACATTCTGCCAGACCTTTAATGTGAGAAGTATCTTTGACTTGCATATTAAATTAATAGTGGTGAAGAAAAATAATTAAAGTTGAAGAAAATTTTACCCAGCTTGATTATTCAGAGAAGGGACAGAGACTTTACTATCATGTAGAATGAGAAGAAAAAAGGAATTTGGAAATACGCAACTAAATTTTTCCCTCAAGCTATTGATGATTTAAATAGTGGAGAACATTGTTAGAAGCCTGCATTGGTTGAGGAGATGGTCTTGGGCACCTCAAAAGCTAACGTCAGAGGTGTTAGGCAATACACCGAAGGTCCATTTTTTAACATGGTACAAAGTCATGTGTATTCTTGGTTTACCCATTGTTGGGGCCGGTTAGAATAGGAGTAGGATTTCATATATAGTATCTTTGTGGAAAAATGATTGTAATGTAGTGTCTATAAATATGACTCAGTGTAATCATGTAGATACAACAATTCAATAAATACTTTTCTCTCATAATTTCTCACATGGTATCAGAACATAGGTGAGAAACATCGGGGAAAGAAAATTAGGTCAAGAAAGTCGTTGTGCATCAAATTCCGGCGACTTCTAGATCTGATTTGTGTAGTACCACTTTTCGTCAGTGTTGTGTGAAAACTAACACCAACACGTGGTCCCCCATCCTCCCACGACCAACCACTCCGTCAGAGCCCCTCTCACGCGTCGGTAAGACCTTTGTCTCCGGAGACGCGTATGTTCCACGTGCCGAGCGCGTGAGCTCTATTCCAGCCAGATTCTGATGTCGATCTTTTTCCCTTGGGGTCGCCCGACAATTCCGACTCACCTGTGATACTTTCCTGAAAATTCGGGTCACTGGAACCCTAATCCAACGACCTTTGTCAGTTTCCCAGTGAATCTGCAGTTTTCCAACAGTATTTTTCACTGTTTCAGATCTGTCTCTTTGCTTTGGACCTCGGCTGGAGCTGCTACAGCCATTACCTTTAATTTCAAATTCACTTTTGACTTTTACGACAATTGTCCTTTCAGATTTCAGATTCCTAGCCATTGTTCTAGTCAAATTTCGCTATGTCTTTTGGATTTGATATGTTTAACTCCAAATATACGGGAATTGAAAATTCAAGTCCTATGATTACTTCAGAACACTTAATAAAGAGATTAGAAATTCGAACATCCCAATGTACAAAGAATCGACGAAGAGGCCGCTTTGAAAGATCTCGACCTAAGTGTAGTTATTGTCATAGGCTTGGACACACTCGTGAAGTATGCAGATCTCGACCTAAGTGTAGTTATTGTAATAGGTTTGGACACACTCATGAAGTATGTTATTCTCTATATGGTCGACCATCCAAGAATACTCATATTGCTCAGACTGCTACTATAGGTAACCAACTGGTTTATTTATCCGAAGAAGAATATAATGAATACCTTCAGTATCGAGCAAGTAAACAGACATCTCCACAGGCAGCCTCAGTCGCACAATCTAATACCGATGGATCATGGGTGGTAGACTCTGGCACTTCAAATCATATTTATGGTGATAAATCACTTTTGTCGGATATTAACTATTCACCGTCTCTTCCCGCTCTTCCCGCTATTACTTTAGCCAATGGGATCCAAACAAAAGCAAAAGGAGTTGGACAAGCTAAACTCATATCTTCGATCACTCTAAATTATGTTCTCTATGTCCCTGGTTGTACTTTTAATCTTGCATCGGTCAGTCGTTTGACTCGTGCCTTAAATTGTGCCATACTATTTCTTGATGATTCTTTTATTATGCAGGGCCGCAGTATGGGACAGACGATTGACGTAGGATATGAATCACAAGGCCTCTACTACCTTACCTCTACTCCTAAATCCTCTATAGCAGGTCTAGTTACAGATCCTCCAGACTTAATCCATAAACGATTGGGACATCCGAGTCTGTTCAAGCTACAAAAGATGGTGTCTAGTTTGTCTAGGCTATCCAAATTAGATTGTGAGTCGTGTCAACTTGGAAAACACACTCGCACTACCTTTCCACGTAGTGTTGAGAGTAATGCAGAGTTTATTTTTTCAATAGTTCATTCTGATATTTGGGGTTCTAGTAGAGTCAGTTCACCTTTAAAATTTCGTTATTTTGTTAGTTTCATTGACGATTTTTCCAGATGCACTTGGTTATTCTTGATGAAAGATCGTTCTGAGTTATTCTCTATATTCAAGAGTTTTTGTGTTGAAATACAAAATCAATTTGTTGTTTCTATTCGTACTTTTCATAGTGATAATGCCTTAGAATACAAATCCTCCCAGTTTCAACAGTTTATGACTCACCAAGGAATTATTCATCAAACATCTTGTTCGTACACCCCTTAGCAGAACGGGGTAGCAGAAAGAAAGAATAGACATCTCATTAAGACTGCTCGCACTCTTCCCATTGAATCTCATGTTCCGCTGCATTTTTAGGGCGATGCAGTCCTCACAGCTTGTCATTTAATTAATCGAATGTCCTCATCTTCTATTCAGAATCAGATTCCATAGTATATCCTCAGTCATCTATATACTCTCTTCCTCGTGTTTTTGGGAGCACATGTTTTGTGCATAACCTAACTCTGGTGATAGATAAATTAGCCCCTCGCTCTCTTAAATGTGTCTTTCTTGATTATTCTCGAGTTCAAAAGGGGTATCGTTGCTTCTCACATGATCTCTGTCGATATCTTATGTCTGTCGATGTCACATTTTGTGAGTCTCAACCTTACTTTAGGTCTCCTTCTAATCATCCTGATATATCTGAGGTCTTACCTATACCTCAGGTTTTACTTACACCGACCTTTGAGGAATTTATAGTTACTTCTACATCTCTAGTCACAATGTCACCACTTCTGACTTATTATCGTCGACCGCGTCCAGCATCAGACCTAACATCAGGCTCAAATAATTCATGTCCTGAATCAGACCTTGCACCTACTGTGGACTTGTCTCCTTCTGATCAACCGATTGCACTTCGAAAAGGTAAACGGTCCACTCGTAACACTAATCCACATTATACCATTTTAAGTTATCATCGTCTATCATCATCTCATTATGCCTTTGTATCATCATTGTCCTCTGTCCCCATTCCTAAGTCTACAAGTGAAGTCTTTTCTCATCCCGATGGCGACAGGCTATGACTGACGAGAGATCTGCTTGACACACGAGTGGTACTTGGGAGTTTGTTCCTCTTCCTTCATGTAAATCTATTGTTGGTTGTCGTTGGATTTATGCAGTCAAAGTTGGTCCGGGCGGTCAAGTTGACCAGCTTAAGGCTTGTCTTGTTGCGAAAGGGTATACACAGATATTTGAGCTTGATTACAGTGATACTTTCTCTCCCGTGGCTAAAATAGCATATGTCCGTCTTTCTATCCATGGTTGTTGTCCACCATTGGCCTCTTTATCAGTTAGACATTAAGAATGCTTCTCTCCATGGTGATTTTGAGGAGAAAGTTCATATGAAGAAACCACCCGGTTTTATTGTTCAGGGGGAGTCTAATATAGTGTGCCGATTGCGTCGGTCACTTTATGGTTTAAAACAGTCTCCTCGAGCCTGGTTTGATAAATTCAGCATAATAATTCAGGAGTTTGACATGACTCGCAGTGAAGCATATCATTCTGTGTTTTATCGACATTCTGCTCCAGATTTGAGTATTTAATTGGTGGTTTATGTTGACAATATCGTTATAACTGGCAATGATCAAGAGGGTATCACTAATTTAAAGCAACATCTCTTTCAGCATTTTCAAACTAAAGATCTTGGCAGACTGAAGTATTTTCTAGGTATTGAGGTTGCCCAATCCACGTCAGGTATTATTTCGCAACACAAGTATGTCTTAAACATTCTTGAGGAGACAAGAATGATGGGATGTAGACCTATTGACACTCCTATGGATCCGAATGCTAAACTCCTGCCAGGTCAGGGGGAGCCACTCAATGATCCTGGAAGATATAGGCGGCTGGTTGGTAAGTTGAATTATCTCACAGTGACTAAACCTGACATTTCGTTTCATGTGAGTGTTGTAAGTCAGTTTATGGATTCTCCATGTGATAGTCATTGGGATGCAGTTGTCCGCATTCTGCGATATATTAAGTCAGCTCCAGGTAAAGGACTGCTTTTTGAAGATAGAGGTCATGAGCAGATCGTTGGATATAGAGACGTTGATTATGAAGGATCACCCTCTGATAGACGTTCTACATCCGGATATTGTGTGTTAATAGGAGGTAATTTAGTGTCCTGGAAGAGTAATAAATAGAGTGTCGTTGCTCGATCTAGTGCTGAATCAAAAATATCGAGCAATGGTTGTAGCAACTTGTGAGCTAATTTGGATTAAGCAGATGCTCAGAGAACTAAAATTTGGAGTCAAATGAAACTTGTGTGTGATAACAAAGCGGCCCTTCATATCGCATCAAATCCGGTATTTCATAAGAGGACTAAGTACATTGAGATTGACTGTCACTTTGTCAGAGAAAAGATTATCTCCGGAGATATTGTTACAAAATTTGTGAAGTCGAGTGATCAACTTGCAGATATTTTCACCGAGTCTCTCACTGATCCTCATATTAATTACATATGTAACAAGTTCGGTACATATGACTTATATGCATCAACTTGAAGGGAATGTTAGAATAGGAATAAGATTTCATATATAGTATCCTACTGGAAAAATGATTGTAATGTAGTGTCTATAAATAGGGCTCGGTGTAATCATGTAGATACAATAATTCAATAATATATTTTTCTCCCATAATTTCTCACAGGGCCATATCATATCATCCACACTCCAAATATCTAACCTTGAGTGTGCGAGGTGTTAGAATATCCTACATTGGTTGAGAGAATAAGTTGTTGTGTCTTTATATGGTTTTTGCCAATTCTTTGAGTTAAGCACAAAAATTTTATTTTCTTGATATACACGAGCTCTGCAATATGAAGGAACACAAAGAGAACATAATTACATACGAATGTATCTTCCTAATTGATCTTAACTAATCCAAACTAATAATGAATTTCCCCAATATATTTACAATATTCTCAACATATTATTAAGAGATCAAAAGTCGGTTTAAAGTAAACACCAACTTATGATGTTGATTTGAATCGTCAAACGAATTTCAATTCTTGAGAATGTTGAAAGTTTTTCAAACATTCAAACATAAAAAGTGTGTCCTTAAATTAGGATAGAAGAGAACTAATACAAAATATAGAAATTCAAAATCCAATTAATTTAGTATGCTAAATAAATTTATACAATGGCATCAAGAATGCGATTTGTAAAGATCATTCAGCTTTTGAAATAAAGTACAGGATAGAACACTAAATATCCCCTTCGTACTAAGAAGAGTGACACAAATAGAGTACGAGGGAAAATGTCTAGTTGTCTAATTGATATATAATTTTGATTCTTAGAATGAAATCTATTTCAAATACTATTATAGAAGCAAATACTATACTTTTTTTTGTGTGTGCACGTGGGGGGGCACTAAAACGATGTTTAAGAAAATTTGTCAGAGAAAAAAATATTGACTCTCTCAATTGTATGCATCACATAAAATGGGACCAAGGCACTGCTTGATTTCCCAATACCTTGGGTTGTAATTAACAGCACAACGACCTGTAATATGAGAGAGAAGAACCACAGAAAATAAACTGTGCAAACATAAGTTACATGCTAAAGTTAACCTGTCACCCATTAAAGAAACATACATAGTATTGGTGAAAAGAAAACAAAAACAGAAGGCTAATGTACACAAATTATTATCATTGAATATGAGGTCATTCACCTGCTTGGTCTTGCCTGTAACTAGCTGATAAATGGAAAGAAGATTGTTACATTCAGGTCTTTCCGCATTGTCAAACTCCAAGCTGTGTATTCACAAATAAAACAACAGAAGAATTTATAACTCAACACAAGAAAGTAAAGTCATTGAGAAATCTTTTTATGCTAAAGGGCATATTTCACGTGCCTTATCAAGGTCTAGCTTTTAGAGCAACTTTTTCTTTTAATAAGTAAAAGTAAGACATTAAAGTTTCAATGGAGAAGATAGAATAAAATTTGACAAGCCTCCTCACCAGAAGTGATTGGATGCTTACCCGGGAAATACATCAGTCTTGCACCGTTTTATCTTATTTGCTATTACCTATGAAAAGAAAAAAAATCCCACAATAAGCATGAAAGTTCAACATACAATAATTACCCCAATCACAAGCTTTATTTTGATATCATAAGGTCATCGCCACAAGAGATTTATTAAAAAATGCATACAACTTCACACCTAAAGGCTAGAACCCCTACTTCAGCAAAACACTTACTTTGACATGACACAAGTACTGAATGAGAATTTAAACTGTAAATTGCTTAATATAAAAGAATGGACGTGAGATTTTTCTCAAAAAAAAAGAGATTGTTATTATTATGGTTTTGGTTTCTCAAGGTCAAAATAGAAGATACGGTGTGTTGAGATGAAAGAAAGTGGTGTTTTTACCATGAATGAAATATGGTTAGACTTAACCTTTTAGAGAAGAGATGTTAATTTAGGACAAAGTTGGACATTCAACTAAAGACATATCTCAATATGGTCACATGTGCATGTCAACTCTTAGTCCAATTGCTTAACTCTTTATAAAGCCACTACAACCCATATTTCCAACCAACTGATCCTCTAACGCCTTCGCATCCAAAGGCTGGACATTTTGAAGCACAGCCAACATAACACCCCAGTGCGACATTGGTTAAACCGAGAATAATTATGAATCTGACTTTAATACCATGTTTAGAAAAATGAACCTTTTCACTTAACTCAACTCCCACAGCTAGATTTTGGGTTGAGTAAGGCCCAACCAATGTGAGCCTCTACTGCCTCCGCATGCCAAAGGCTGGATATTTGGAGCACAGGCAACATAATACCCGGGCGCGACATTGGTTAAGCAAAAGAATAATTATGAATTTGGCTTTAACACCGTGTCTAGAAAAATGAACCTTGGACTTTACTCAATTTCAACCACAAGCTTTTCCGGTTGAGTTAGCGTTCTTGACACTAGACCCTGAAATGCACTAATGCTCTTGACATTCTTCTACTAATTGGAACTTTCAGATATTTGGATCAAAATCCAAAAAATGGATAGGTGGAATAAGCCAAATATAAACAAATAGAGGAAAAGATAATTGAAAAGTATTTATAATGAACTTCAAGATGATGTGCGAATAAGTCTTTTTCTCTTTCCTTGTTACTTACAATAACACATTCAGAATATAATCAGCCTATTCAAATTTTTATTATCATGTGCAAATGCATAAACCCACATTTAGAAGTGATATACATGAATGCTGTGAAAACCAAAAACAGATGACCCAAAAAATCTAATTTTACTTACATCTTTTGAATCTAGCAAATTGATTCTCGACTGATCAGATGGTGCTGACTTCGACATCTGTTCAACAAACTCCATTAGAAAAATATATTGGAAAGATGCACAAATTATTAGTGAAACTGAGACAAATATGACAAAGGCTTTAGGCAGCAATTATTGCAAGATGAAGAGCAAGTCTGTTAGAAGGGGAGGAATTACTTATCTAGTCTCCAAGAGAGGTGAGACATTGTTTCACACCATACTTTCAAATTGGCTATGTGCCTATGTCCACTCATGTAAGTTTTTTGTCTTGCAGAATGCCTTAACCATTTTTGAAATGTCACAAAACTATCATAAGAGTGAAGTTGGGAAGTAAAGATGGTGTTTTATGTAGATTCAAATCCTTCCTCTCCCATTTGTACATTATGGACTACCGAGGTTCCAGAAAAAGTGTTATCAAGATGACAGAAGCAGAAATTTCTAACAAAATAATTCTATCATGTTCTCTTCGTAAATGCACCACTTCTTTTGTAGTAGCCCAAGAACATTCTTGGCTGTAAGTCAAATGGAGTAAGCGCAAAAGGAGCAGGATGGGTATAGAGGATTCATGTGCCAAAACCCAACTAGTTTTGCATTGAGGCGTAGTTATAGTTGCTGCTGCAGGTCAAGTAGAATCAGATCAAATACTTCTCACCCGAATTTACCATTAGCAGGATACTATAAAGTGAAGTGCATGAAACTCTTATGTATATTATTTGTCATTTGTTATACATGAAAAGAATTTTCTCATCAGCACTTTACTGAAGTCAAAGCATTGCGCAGTTTAGTTACTGGGTTTTAGATCCACAATGGCCCTGCTATTTCTGAAGGTTCGAGTAGAGTACTCAACATCTTTAGATTTCTTACTACAGTTACTGATTAAAATTGAATTTTAAGCATCAAGGAGACAAAGAATCTAAAAGTGTCTTTGCTTCATTAAAGATATCTACAATCTTAGTCTTCTGTGCATGCACACCTTTTAAGCTTCTAAGAAAGAGTCCGAGCAGGAGAAGAAAAGGAAAGAAATAAAAGTTGTTTGAACTTAAGAGACTTCAAACCTTGGAAAGACCATCAGTAAGGGACATGATTCGAGCCCCAGCGGGTGGAATTAGGGGTTCAGGAACCTACATTGACAAAAGCTTACTGACAAGTGTTTTCACCTATACTAATAGTATGTATAGAAGTGAAGGGTATCAACCAGGAAACAGTTGAGAATCCACCTTGAAGATTGCACCACCTCTCCTGTTGCAGAGAAATGACAAAGTGATTTTCTTTTGACAAGTTGAAATAGAATCAGCTATTTCCTAGTAACCAAGAAAAGAAGGGGCACAAAAACGTCAAACAACAAATGGAGATTGGTGAGTATCCAGATATATGTATTTAGAGCAAAACATGACTACCTTATGACTTACCCTCCCAGCTTCTTCCACTTCCTTCCTCCATATAAATAGTTTACACGCTCAGCCAGCTCTCTTGTCAACTCCAGATGTTGCTTCTGATCCTCTCCGACAGGGACAAGATCAGACTGCAGAAAGATAATAGGATACATCAGATCCACACATTTTCACACTTGCAAGATTAGAGTTGGTGAAAATTTGTGCTGGGAACTGCAGTGGCATTAGCAAGCTCCGCCAAGGATACCCCAAGATATAATGATGATCAAAATACTGAATGCAACAAATCAAGCTTCTTGTTCATAAAAGTTAAATCTGAGGCATATCAACTAGGGTTAGTGAAGTATGGAGATGGAAACCACCTGGTACAGAAGAATATCAGCAGCCATTAGCACAGGATAGGTTAGAAGGGCAACACCCACATTTTCATCCCCCTGCATAGAGGAGAATATATATTAAAAACAACCAGTAAAGACACTGAAAAAACAGTCAGGTACAAGAAAAAGTTAAAGGTTTTAAGTGTGAGCGTAAGGAGTTGTGATGTTTCTGTAACAGATGGGGCCAAAAAAGTTCAATTCCATTTTTTGGTTCCAATATCAGGCAGTAATTATATGCACAGGCTATTTCAACAGTCTGAAGAAGTATTAACCTCTGAAATTTGATAGTAAGAACCCTGAAGCAGACATATATGTTTCTGCTAGAGATAGGGGGTCCAAAGGCATACCCATTAAAAGCATGTTTGTAAAGAATATCTTTCAAGCATTCATACAGTAGTTGGTATGCATACTGGGTCATGGGACTTGCAGAAAACTTGTCCTATCAATAAAGTTGAGATCTTCAAATCAATTTTTTTTTAAAATGGTAAAGGTATTATTACTAAAGGTACCAAGACGGTACAGATGTACATGACTCTAGAAAGACTTCAAATCAAATTAAAAGCTGTTTTGTTGCCGCGGCGAAGACAGCTTGATATTTAGTCCATATCCATAAGAGATATTACCATCAAATTATGTTTGATTAATGTTGTTTATAGGAAACAGTAAAGAAATATCAAAACCTGATCTTGAGTAATATAACTGCATAAAACAGAGGAAGTGATCTATAAAACAGAAAGGATGAACAGGTAACTAAATAAGTGTGTAAGAAACAAGATTTTATGCGGCACTAAGGTTTGTAAGTTCAAGCGGCAAGCAGCAAACTCATGTTGAGAAAAAGTGTAAATCTGCAGATAAAAGCAGGCATCATATTCACATGAATAAATTTATGTGGAGCCCAATGATATCAATGGCACTTGTAAAGATAGTCAAAGGAAAATCAAAGAATTATTTTTTGTTACTTATAGAAGTTCTCCCCAAGTTGTGTATTCATACTTGATACTGTTAGTTTATCCAAGAACATCCTTTGATTGAGTTCATACTTATAGCATAAAGCACCTCCCTAGTGTAGGTCAATATCAACCATTTACACATGCATGCAGCATCAAATCACAGTTTACGAGATGATAAGGTTCAAATAGATTTCCTTCAAAAAATTTGATGAGTTAAATCTGTATAGGCTGCCAAATCCTAAAAAGCAGAAATTAAGATAATGAGAAATCGACACACTGTGGAGACAGGGCTGCATAGAGCAATAACGCACCGCCTTCCGTGATTTCTCTTTAAATTGAATCATTCTGTTGAGCCAACCAATAGGTGTTGCAGAACTTAAAAGCCACATCAACTCTACATGAGCACGAACATGAGACTGCACAAAGACTGAAGCCTGGAACCAAAATTGCAGTAATCAGAATGCAAGGGATAGGCTACAATGTAATATATATGTTAGAGAAGATAAAGAGCAGACCTTAGAAGGATCCACGCCACATGATAGATAAATAGCAGCTGTATCCCTTGTTGCCTTTAGCAATTGTTGTGCGTCATATTGCAAAGTTATCTGGAAACATCTGAAACAATATTACCTTCACCAAGGAAGAGGAATTCTTTAAGCAAAGAAATAAAAACAAAACTCTAATTTTTGAGATATTCCCCAGATGGAAAAAGCCTCAAGCATAAAATGAAAGAAAAGGACCGCAGGACAAAGGGCATTAGGTTCCACCAAAATATATAACTTCTACTTTTATCAACTAATGCTACAAGTTTAAGAGGGTAATTTTCTTTTTTCGTTTCATCTCAGCTATTCCTTATCCTCAGATACAGTGGGAGGTGGGTATAGGGAGGAATTTTGGGGCTAGAATTGTACATATAAAAGGGAAGTCCCTACTAGGATTTAAGCTAATAGAGTCCAAGAATCAAGATTGCCAGTCAAAATCCTAAATGAACTATCTTCCAATTTCGAGTGTCTGGACAATTATGAAAGATTTATGAACTTTATGTTAAAATATCCTATGGCCGAATATTGTCTTCAGCAGATTACACAGATAATCACAACGATATGCCAAAGCTGATTTCGTACAGATATTGATCAAATTTATATGAAGGAGGGAAGTGAGTATACAACTTCTAATTGATAATTCAAATTCATATATATCTTCCATAAAAAAGTAAAATGGCACGAGAAAATTGCAAAGAAACAACATATGACTAAGGAGTCTGGCAAATTTGAACAATACCGCATGAAGGTCCACAATGAAGAAGAATGTCTCGTATGTATCCTGAAAAGAGAAAACTCATCAGTGAAAGAGTAATTCAAATCTAAATTTTGATTTCTGAAAAAGAAAATATAATAATATTTCTCATAAAAATAGAAAAAAGATTAATAGCAAATCTCTTTTCTTCTATAAGTAAAATGATAGTAAATCTCTTAACACATCTTATGAAATACAGCAGCTGTAATTTCCAATCAACTGAAGACTAGCATTAAGGGATTTTCAGAATTTCTTTAAAGGATTTTGCTAACCTGCTACATGAAGGTAGTAGGTTAGCACCATCCCCATTTTTATTTACCCAATATACCCTTTTTACTTCTCTATTTCATTTGATAAATCATGGATAATTTTGTCATTTATTCTAAAAAGAGTGAGATGCCCCAAAGATCCCAGCTATACTCATTTTTTGTAAATGAGAAGCCAAATATGTATTCCATTTCTCCCCATTGCACGAGCAATAAACAGAGTCAAGAATCAAGATATGCTTTAAGATTGAAACTTTATAGACCCATATTTATTATCAATAATCTGTGTTTGAGTAATTTGAATTGTTTTGTAAGTCATCACTCAAAGACAAAGCGAGAAAAGATTAAGTGAAATCAGAAATTCAAGCAGATAGGTGGATGGCATAACCATCAGAATAATCAATGCGGCCCCGTGATCGAGGAATGACCGCCCCAAATGCTGAAAGCCACAACCACATAACAGCAAATAAGCCAAAGAGGAAGAAAATTCATCCAAGCTTTGATGTTCATACGATCAAGAACAGAACCAGGTAATAAAATCACCGTAATTGGAGCAAAAGTAAAATGAAAATACATATTTGAAGGCATAGGATAGGAAAGTGCAAGGCAAGCTCGATTTCCATCATTGCAAGGGTGTGTGGTTTTAGGGACTCTTGCTCGTTGGATTACGTGCTTTTGGCTTAAATCTGGAAACTCCTTGTCCAAAATTTAAGAAGCTTATATCACCAAAGACTATCAACAACAACAGCATACCCAGTGTGATCCCACAAGTGGGAAACCAAAGACTATACAATAACATAATTGAATCCACAAAGATTATTTTAGCACAGCAGGGAAGAAATGTGGAAGTAAAAGAGACAGAGCGGGAAGATGAAGAAAGGGAGAGAATGGCTTCGATTCATACAAAATGCAGAGAAAACCAAAGAGATCAGCAGATACTCGATTCATAACGAGTTGATAAACATGCTAGCATGTCAGTTCGAAGCCCTAGACATTGCCCATCAGACCTTGATGGGCAATCCACAGTAACATATAGCAAAAAGATGTCGAAGAATGATGACTAAGAAGTGTGGATTCGACAATGTTCATTCAACAGAGTTTTCCAGGCTGATACTGGCCTCCATTGTGAAACGGATATCAGTGTGGAAATGATAATCAAACTAGTCATAGAAATCCGGAAGTCTTAGATTGATGCTACATAAATTTCCAATATGGTGTATACAAGTTTGACTACACCGAGACAAATCCGTAAATTTTCTAGAGTAAAAGCTAAAAGTGGAAAACCCAAGCACCATTCAACATGCTACATTAGTAGGAAGAACTTGCACCTTCTCTTCAGATAGCAAAACAAAACATCAATAGGATATTCAGCAACTATAAATAAGAAGAAAGCAACAAAACAAAAAAGAATTTTAATTGCTAGGAGTATGTTGTAACTAAGTTAAAACATCTTTTACATAGACTCTTTTCCCACAGAAAGTATAAGAAAAATGACGAAGAAGCCAACCTGCAAGCGTATCCAGTTCTTTATGGCACCAAGATAATTTCCCAGATGTATCGATCCTGTAGGCTGAACACCGGAGACTATTCTCTTCCTGTTTAAAAGAAAACAAAGAACAAAAGTACAATGTCCTAATCATGAAAATCATAGACTATCATAGCAATCTGAACTTTCAAATATAACCAGCAAAGTGTGTGGCACTTCACAATAGACCCTTGTGGTCTGGCCCTTCCCCGGACCCCGCGCATAGCGGGAGCTTAGTGCACCGGGCTGCCCTTTTTTGTGTAGCACTTCACATAAAGTCTTTTCTCAAAATCAACCATGCGAGGTTCAGATGATGCCTCATGATACCATAAACCACAAGCATCATATTTCTCCATATCTTGAGGCATGCCCAACAACTTCATACTTGATGAAGATGTTCATTCTTAGTATATTTCATTTCCACGAGTTAAACTAGGTTTAAAATAGATTGAAAAAATAAATAATGAAAGCTTCTATTTTCAGTACAGATATATGGAACCACATAATACGAGTATAGAGTGCAATAAGGCCAAAAGTTAAGAAAAAGACGTAAATCTTACCAATATACTGTAAAAGTTGCACGATAGTGTAATTATTACTCTTGTAAAAAAACCAGCTTTTTAGCATTGTGGAACAGCATAATCATTGAGATTTGAAACCAATCACTGATTGTTGTGGACTAATATATTCTCTGGTTTAAAAGGCCGACTCCAGGATTGCATTGAATAATAAATGGATGGGGAAAATCAATTGTTATAAATTAACTCATTTATTCAGTGACAAGCACAATCAACTTAAAATCACGAAAAAGTGACAAGATCAACCTTAAAATTGAACTTTCCAGGCATTCAAGTTCTCAAGCTGGATAAACAAGTTAAGCAGTGCAGAACAAATGATCAAAACACAATTAATTTGACAATTCACACATCAATCAAGAGTTTGTACGAATGAATCAACAAGCCCATTAACAAAAGCTGTCAAATTGAAATGCTTGAAGAATGCAAGGAACTATCTGTTTTTTGTGTCCAATAAAGAATCTATCTTTCTCAGTTGCATTACACAGTGGCAAGTAAATCACAATCGAGTTATTGAATCAACATGCCTGTTAACAACAAGCTGTTAAATTGAAATGCTTGAAGAATGCAAGGCAATTTCTGGAATTTTGTCCAATAAATATTTTTATTTTCTCAGTTTCATTACACAAACTGACAAGTAAATCACAATCGAGTTATTGAATCAACATGCCTGTTAACAACAAGCTGTTAAATTGAAATGCTTGAAGAATGCAAGGCAATTTCTGTTTTTTTGTCCAACAAAGATTTTATCTTTCTCAGTTGCATTACACAAATCATTACTCCCTCCGTCCCAGATTAGTTGTCATATTTCCAATTTTTGAAAGTCAATTTGACTCGTTTTTTAAGCTAAATAGGATTAGTTCAATTCAATGTTTTATATATAAAATTTAGATATTCAAGGACTATACATAAGTACTACAAGTTGCAACTTTTCTCGTGTTAATTTAATGAGAAAATATATTTTAAAATGATAGTCAAAATTCACATAATTTTGACATTGGAGAAGCGAAACATGACAACTAATATGGGACGGACGGAGTAATTTGATGTATAAAACAATTCCAGTAACAAAATTAGAGCTGCATTTACTTCACAGGTTCAGATACAGCTACACTGCAAGGTCAATTTCACTCATTTTCGAAGCTAAATTGGATTAGGTCAACTCAATGTTTTATATTTAAAATTTAGATATTCAAAGCCTATAAATAAGCACTACAGGTTGCAACTATTTTAAAATGCTAGTCAAAGTTCACATGATTTTGACTCTTGAGAAGCGAAACATGACAACTAATATGGGACAACAATTCGAGTAACAAAATTGGAGCTGCATTTACTTTACAGGGCTTGAAGAAGTCTCAGAATTCACAGGTTCAGATACAGCTACATTACTGCAAAGGCACCGTAAATCTCGACTGCCTTGTAACGGATATTGACGAATTAACCGTGTTTTTCTCAAGTATCCATCTATATTTAATCCGCGAGACCTGATAAATATTCGATAAATAGAAACAAAAATTGAAGATAATGAATGGATAAAAGGAAAATTAAGAGAGAATTAGAGTGAGAGAGGGAAAGATGAATACGTGGAAGAGGAGAAACGAGGAGCAGAATTGGTAACCATACTGAAATGAGAGAGAAGAGAACGACCCATTGCTGCAAAGCAATCTGGATGAGATGATGAGACTGAAGATTGAAAATTCGTACGAGTTCAAAGTGAGTGGGGCAATTCGCACCATTGTCCCTATTTTGGATGGCTCAAATGGATCGTCTTTAATTTTTAGCCTTTGGTTCTGGGTTTAAACAAAAAAATCTGTTCTAATTGCTTGATGATTTCATGTGGTTATTCGGTTGGAATTGGTATTTGTTGGTCAAATTGATCCACGTCGCTTCCACTACCTTCGGTTAAGATTTCGTTGTAGTTTTCATCATCTTCTTCGTTGATCTCCGTTGACCGCACCTTCTCCGCTCCGCTCGTATCCAATCTCGAATAATACGCAATTTCCAAGTCGTCTCCGGCTAATGAGTGTCTCGTGGTCTCCTATTTGATATCTCGCTGCGAGAAAAAGCGCTTTCGAGCCGCGATTGACGACGCTTGAATGTTCAAAACATCTCGAGCCATCAATAAAAGTGTCGGAAAGGTCTTCTCATTCCCCCTCCGATTTCGACAAGTCTTCATGTTCATCTTCATTGATAACTTCTTGATACGATGAACCCCGTAAAACAAAAATATCCAACTCGCTAATTTGGTTAGTAGTAGAGGTACGACCGCACATTCTATTTCGAGGCTTTCAATACTAGCGCGAAACAAAGATGTCTTTTGTGAGGTTGTGTTGAAGATGAAGAAGATGGTATGGAAGCTGGTAAGTTACTAGCATTTTCTTGTTGATAAAATCTATATATATTTTTGCATTGGTGTTCTACGCTAGACAATACTTCTTCTTTACTTTGTTCAATAGGTGGTGGGTGATTTAGATTTTTGGGACTTGGAGGTGGTAGTACTTCTATACAATCGTAAATAGTTTCAATTAGTGATTTAGTACCGTCTATTTTAATAGTAGGATTTAATACATAACCAATAATATAAATAGAGGGAATAGGAATAAAATATTTTTTTATTTTGAGAAACATTTTTTTAATAGTCACTTATAAGTTTGGTTTTTCCATATATTCACTAAGTAATAAAAATATTAGAGTTATATAAAATAACATAGTTGAAATAGTAGGATAATATATACCGGAAAATTCTTTTGTTGCTTGAAAAATTTTCTCTAAAAATACAATAAGTTCGGAGATTTTTTTCCAATCACTATCTAAAATCATATCAGCTGGCTTTTTATTATGAGAGTTAAAAAATAAAGTTATAGGTAATTTATAGTCATAAGCAACAAGTAGTTGCTCGTATAAAGAATTCCACCTAGTGGATACTTCTTGTGGAATTTTTCTAAAAGGTAGTCCACAATCATGACAAATTTTTTTTATATTCTTTTCTACATTGTACTTTATTACTTTTAAAAATAAAGTTTATAGCAAATTGTATTTTACTAAGAATGTCTTCAAAAAGTGATAGACCATCCTTTACAATTAAGTTATATATATGGCACGCACATTTTATATGAAAATGGTCCGGAAAAGAAGGAGTTAAACTATTTTTTAAAATTGTAATTGCGTAATTGTTATTAGAAGCGTTATCTAATGTAATAGTCATAATTTTATCGGTAATTCCGTAATAATCGCACACTTGATAAATATTTTCTGCAATAAAAGTACCAAGTGTGCCTATCATCTATATATCTATACGCTAAAATACGTTTTTGCATAGACCATTTATAATCTATCCAATGACAAGTTACGAGTTAAATAATCATGGCCGTTAGTACTACGACCTATATCGGACGTGATGGATACTTTGCCATTAAAATGATATAATGAAAAACGTAAATATTGTTGATATTCATGCGCGAATTTAAATACATCTCTCTTAACAACATTGATCTAGGAAAACCGTTAAAAGCGGATTATATATATCTCTAATGTAATGAATAAAACCGGGAGATGAAGGAAATGAAAAGGCAAACCCTCCACAAAGAACTAATTTTGATATTGCTTCCCTATCTCTATGTTTATTGTATTTAGAGCCTACAATTCCCCCGTCATAGGGTTAATTTGACCATGTACTTGGTCCCGGACGATATCGTATGTGAACCTTGTCCCGATGGAGCGGCGTTTGCGCACCCGGTTTTGAAGCTTTGGTATTGGGCATACCTAGGCTGGATGAGCACTTACTACGTGTCTAATTAAACCCCCGTCCCACCGTGACCTTTTCCGGTTTTAAATTTTAAAACATTTTTACAAATTTTACATATGGCTACTTGATTCTCTACGTCCCTATCAAAAAATGTCCATGCATCGATTTTAATGGTCGTTTCTTTGGACCTCGTCTCATACTAGGGGGAATAGGAGGTATTTCGGTTGAAGGTGCACTAGTGGGTGTGTTGTCATAAACATTAGTGGGTATATCATCTAGATCATCGTCTAAATTAAAGTCTTCTTGAGTTCCGTAAAATAGCTCCTGGTCTAAATCTAATGGTATTGTAGGAAAATGTTGAGTATCAACAAAATCATCCCGTGTAGGAATAAGATGACTAGAAGAAGTACCCTTGCCCAGTTGCCCCTACTAGAAGAAGCACCCTTACCCTTACCCTTAAACATACATTTTAATCCTTCCATTTTAATTATGATAATAAATAAATAAATAAATAAATAATTAAAGACAATAAAATTAAGTGATCTAAACTAGCGGGCACAGGGGCGGGCTCGGGTCTCGCGGGACGAGACATCGGTACCCGTCTTTAATTTTTATCCCGAGGTTCTAGGTTTAATTTTTTTTTTTATCTCTTCTATTTTTTTTTTTCTTCATCTTCTCATACAATATATATATATATATATATATATATATATATATATATAAGATACAATATATGTTTATATCTACTTTATATAATTATACTAGAATTCTGATTACATAATATATGGAGAATCTTTACTTATTCTCTATCACACCCCTCAGGTTTTAAATGGACTTTTGATTTGAAAATCTCATGCTCAGCACGAGTTTCCATGTGGTGGATCGAAATCGAGACAGTTTGGGAGACGGGAAGTGGGGGCAGTGGGGTAGTTGGGGTCACGAGAACTGGGGACGATGGGGTAGTAGGGGGCAGGGGGTGGTCGACACAGGTTGTGGGGACGTAGTCGGGGAATTTTGGCGGTGGGGCGGTGGGGTCAGCTCGGTGACGGGAATGGTGAGGCCGAGACGGGAACAGTGGGTGGGGGTGTTCGACGGGATGGGGGTAGTCGATGGGTGCTGAGGCAATGATGGGATGGCTGACGGAGGCGTGGATTTTTTAACCGTAATACTAGCATTATGCATTGTGTTTCTAATGAGATGGGAAGTGTCTGGATCATCAAGAAAGTTATAATTAGTGACTTTAATTTTTTGGATGTTTGCAAATGGGAAAATGTTCTCCTCGAATGTGACATGGCGAGAGACTATGATTTTATTTGTGGACAAATTATAGCATAAGTACCCCTACAGTTAGACGGGAAACCTACGAAAATGGAATGGGTAGTCTTAGGTGCTAATTTGTGAGGGGCCGTGAAGGCGAGATTCGGATAGAATAGACAACCAAAAATCTGAATGTGATCATAGGAGGGGATCCGACGGAAGAGAATTTTAGTTGGAGTTTTATTTTGAAGAGTTCTTGTTGGTAAAATATTAAGGAGGTAAGTTGTCATGTGTAGGGTGTACACCTAAAAGGAAGGGGGATGGAAGCATGAAATAGCATGGTGTGGATTTTATTGTTGATGGTGCGTAGGATTCTTTCGGCTTTGCCATTTTGAGGTGAGGTATGGAGGCAAGAAAATCGAAACATCATGACGTGGTCCGCACAAAAAATTTGAAAGGGAAGGTTGTCAAACTCACGGTCGTTATCACATTGAAACGTTTTGATGTTCTTCTCAAATTGGGTTTTAACATATGCTTGAAATTCAAGAAAAATTGTGTAAACTTGGGACTTATATTTTAGATGATAGACCCAAAGAAAGTGAGAGAAATCATCCAAAAACACCAAATAATATTTATGACCCGGTTTGCTAGTAATGGGAGATGTCCATAAATCTACATGAATAATATCAAAATGAGAAAACGTTACACTTAATGAAGATTGAAAATGAAGTCTAACATGTTTCACTAAAGGGCAAGAGTGACAAGCGTGTGTAAATTTTGCTTTATTACATTTAATGAAATTCTGACTTCTAAGAAAATTAAAATTTGGTGGTCCCGGGTGGCCGAGTCTATTGTGCCAAGTTGATGGAGAGATTGCAGTTAGAAAGGTTGGTGGATTGACACTTGCGGCGGAATTGGATGAAAAATGATATAGGTCCCCCACATTATTACATCTCGTAAGAGTTGTCTCCGTACATAGGTCCTTTACATAAAAACTATAAGGGTCAAACTCAGTAGATATGGAATTGTCACTAGCAAATTTCCTAACATAAATTGAGTTTTTAATTATGTTATGAGCATATAGGACATTTTTTGGGGTAAAGGGTGGGTGAGGTGGTTGTGTTTCAGTGGTGTCGTAGCCTTGGATTGCAATGCGATTGCCATTGCCGACAAAATAAATTGAGGATTGTTCAAATTAAATAGGTGAGGGGGATTACCAGAGTCGCGAATGAGGTGGAATATGGCACATGTATCCATGTACCATGCGTCGTAGGGCTGCTAGAGATTCATAGTGATGTAAGTCTAACTCAGTTCTGCAGGGGCCATAGTCCTGCTGTTGGACCGTGGAGAAGTAGGTCTGGTGCTAGGTGTCCCGTGCACCATAGGCCTCGAGGTGGGTCCAGGATGTTGGGATGTAACGAGAAATACCGTGCCATGTTAGTGGATGGTAGGTTAGATAGAAACTTATATAGTTTCAAATTCAGTGGTACAAGAAAGTAATCTTGAATGAAGGAGGCTACTATGATAGTTTCAAATTCAACGGGTCACGAAGCATGGATTAGGTCAAAAGCAAAGAAGAAATTGTCAAGCACCACAAAACCCTTACTAGGTACTGGAAAACAATGGTTGATTAAGTAGAGAAACTGCCACAAAAAGAGGAGGCAACTTTTCGTACTCGCTGGCTATATGCAGGGACAAACTATAGAAGGATGGTTGAACCACTCGACATAACTGAATTCTATGTTCAAGAGGTTTGAGAGAAGGCTAGGGTTTGGCCTCTGATACAATGTAGAATAGTGTAATTCTCCTTCTCTTGAGTTTTCTCTTTAATACAATATATATAGGTGTTTACAATTGTAATCCTAATCGAATGAGGATATCTACTTTACATAATTACACTAGAATTCTGATTACAGAATATATGAAGAATATTTACTTATTATTTATCATTGAGTTTCTCATCTGTATACGCAGAATAAGGTTGGTGGAAGTTGCTACATATAAGTTTATTGGAGATGTTGCCACTGATGCTCTCCAGTATGTGCATAGCTTATTTATCTTATTCTATTTTTCCATCCATCTTTTGTTAAATAAGCTGCTAATTCTTCGGCATGCTCATTAATTGTCCCTTGTCGAGGTTTCGATTATTGTGCCCATCCAAGTGTTTTCCCTTCCATGGTACTTCTAATTGTAAAGTGTACGAGTTGCCCCCCCCCCCCCCCCTAAAAAAAAAACTCAGTTTTTATTGTGTTTGTTAAGAGTCCCACATCGGAAATAGAATGGGAATATGAACTCCTTATATGGACTTGGACAATTCTCACCCTACAAGCTAGCTTTTAGGGTTAAGTTAGACCCAAGATCCATTCTTTAGATGGTATCAAAGTCAGACTTATTTCAATTATTTGTTCACCGATGTTGGGCCCCCAAATTATATTGGCCATGCTCTAGTTAACGAGGTCTGAGCGTGCGGAAGAGTGTTAAGAGTCACACATTGGAAATGGAATGGGAACATGGACTCCTTATATGGACTTGAACAATCCTCACCCTACAAGCTAGCTTTTGGGTTGAGTTAGGCCCAAAAATCAATTATTTACAGTGCTTGTCCAATACTACAAAGGCGAAAAACATAGAAAATTGTGTTGGTGCTTTTAAGTAGGGGTGGGCATAAAACCCGTTGAACCGAAAAAATTGAACCGAACCGGCGGTTTGGTTTTTATTGATCATAAATAATTTTCTCTTTATTAGATGTATTTTTATGATTGCGGTTACAAAACGATGTTATTTTTATTTCAATATATGATCTCCTTAGTCCCACATTAACCGAAAAACTTTAAAATCTCACCACAACACCCATACACTTGGATATTTCATACACTCACATGTTTATAGTGTCTAAAGGGAGTTGAGTGGAATCAAGACAAGTTAATTATAAGGCTCAGACTTCATGAATTTGGGATCTTTTAATTTTAAGCAAATTTGTTAATTACTCTTCTCTCGCTCTATAATGACTAACTTTCTTGAGCTCATTTAGTTGGTCGCGTTTGGACATAAAATGTGATATTTAAAATATTTGGAGATTAAAATTGTATTTGTACATATCCGAACCTTGTATACACCGCGCGTCAAACTATGAGAGCTAGCTATGTTCGAAGTTGTTACCTTAACCGCAAGGAGGGGATGCCAAAGGCAAGGTAGGGCATTTAACTTGTACAAAAATAGGACTTTTATGAGTGTAAGAAAAGAATTGACCTGGTCTTTTTCAAACTTCTCATCTTCAATTTCTTTTAAAAATAAATCAGCCCAATGGTATAACCAAATGTTTTTTTTTAAAAAGCAATAAAAGGAAAAAAAGATTATAACCAAACGGGCTCTAAGAGATTTAATCATCACATAAAACTTTATATTTATTTTATACATTAATTATTTGGTTGTTTCTTTTCTCATATGCATAAGTAATATCTTTATAAATTTTGCGAGAATTTATGTATTATTTCATATGAATAAAATATGGATAAGAATGCAAGTGTAAATAAAAAAAGGACAAACCCTTAAACTCTTCAGATTTATTTTATTTTCACTTGAAAATATCATTCAAAAAATAATTCCTATATTACTAATCTCTGCATTAATATTCATCCATAACTTGTACTTCCTCCGTTCACTTTTTACTTGTCCACTATTGACTTTGCACACTCCTTAAAGAATAATAAATGAAGTGCATAATTTATCATGATAGCCATATTAATTGGTGCACAGTTTTAATGGACTTGAAAAATGATTTGAAATGAGCAATTAATACTATGGGTAAAACAAAAAACAAAAAACAAATTGTCACTCTCTTGATATGGTAAAAGTGATAAGTAAAAGTGAAAATCATTTTTAGTAAAGTGGACAAGTAAAAGTGAATGGAGGGAGTACCTTCATAATTTTTACGGGAATCTATGTATTATTTCGTATGAATAAAATATGAATAAAAATACAAGTGTAAATAAAAAAGGAAAAAAATACCCTTACACTCTTTGGATTTGTTTTCTTTTCACTTCAAAATATCAAACAAAAAATAATCTTTATATTGCTAATGTATGCATTAATAATCCATCCATAATTTAAACCAAACGACCCCTAAGTTCAATTCCAATACATCTTGGTCTAAATTTGGAGTAAATTGAAGATATGGGCAATTTGTGATATTTAGTCTAAATATTGACCTCTAGCAGCATCAGCTCCCGCAAGCCCTTTGTGGCACAAACCAACCCTACAACAAAGCTCTTCAAAGTTCAAAGTTCAAAGTTCAAAGTTTTGAATCATCAGATTATTGAAATGCCAGGGTTAACTTGCAATGCTTGTGACAAGGAATTTGTTGATGATACTGAGCAAAAGCTCCATTACAAATCCGAATGGCACCGCTACAATCTTAAACGCAAGGTATATATGTAAACCCCTTCTGATATTTTATTTTTTGAAATTAAAATCGCTTGTTTGAATGATTTCCATGTATTAATTTCTCTGTATCGTGTATTAGAATTCAGATTTGAATTGTTCCGAACCTCTGTAACTAGGCAGATTTAACCTTCGCCCTTCTTTTGGGTGGGGCGTCTACGTGCCCTCCCTCCCTTTTCTTACAACAGTACTGTCGGGCCAGCTTACTAATCCATATAATACTCCCTCCGTCCCAATTTATGAAATGTAGTTTGATTGGGCACGTAATTTAAGAAATAAAAGTAGATTTTTGAATTTTGTGATCTAAAATAAGCCAAAGATATTTATGCGGTTATAAATCATCTAGTTAAGCGTAAGAGTTAAATTTTAAAGTTAAATTGTTGCCAAATAAGTAAATGTGTCATTCTTTTTTAGACTGACTAAAAAGGAAAGTGTGTTATATAAATTGGGACAGAGGGAGTAAGATTTTGTTCACCAAGGTGTAGATAGTTGGAAAAAATCAACTAACTTTGTGGCCTCTACGAGCTACGCCCTTCCCTTAGCGCCTTGGGGGGGGGGGGATGAAGGGGGTGAAGTTGTCACCATGAACTAAGAATTGAGAGGGCTGAGGATAGAGTTTCATTTTTCGTTTTCAGTGTAGTTGGCACTTGGAAAGTGCTATAGCGTGCCAACAACAACATACCCAGTGTAATCCCACAAGTGATGACCGGGGAGGGTAGAGTGTGCGGGATCTTACCCCTATCTCATGAAGGTAGAGATGTTGTTTCTGGAAGATCCTCGGCTCGAATGCAATAAAGCAAGAAAGTTACAAAAGAAGGAATTACGGAAAACATGGCAACTAATAAGGGAAGCAATAGAGGGGCAACCCATTGCCCACCAAGTTTTGAACTCTATATGAGTTGTAAAAACATTGGCATTTGCTTAGAGGATGTTCTATGAATAGAGAGGGTGCTATTGATTTGATGATCCCAATCCAATTTGTTATGTAGTTGGTTGCTCTTTTAGTAGAGCTTTATTTTGTGAAGTAAGGTTAGAAGATTAGTGATAGGAGGGACATAGATGGTAGGAAAAAAGATGGGGAAGGACCGGGATGATTCTTTTTTGGTGGTGGAAAGTGTGTTCCTTTACACAACTTTAAGATGAGCATGCAAAGTTCCGTAAGGTCACGACATAATGTAGCTGTAAGTTGATTACTGACTTGGGAATTATAATGGATAAATTTGTCATCGGTCTGTATTTTTTTGAATAAGGTATTGTCATCTTTATGGATGTTGAGTTAATTCATGCTCTATGAGATCGTGTTTGCTTTACATCATGAAAGCATTCTTAGTATAGTCCCATTTTTTGCATACCTTGAGTCCCAATGAAGTAGATTTTAGGGGAGGGGGGAAGTAAGAGAGACTACACTATTTCTCCACTAGGAAAGTGATAGCTGATAGAGGATGTAGAAGGAAATGGGTGAAGCGAAGGGATATAGGGGGCTGCTACTATGGGGATATATGTTTTGTTGAATTTCAGAATTTAATAGGAAGGGTAACTGGGAGACCAAAGAGCATGTCTAGTCTGCTGGGAAGACATAAGAAGAGTTTGCTCGATGGGCTTTGGTTCAGTGATAAGTAATAAGAGTGCGGAGGATATATGTGCGTTTGGAACAAAAACCTAGTATTAGCTAGCGTTTGGCCATAGATTTTCAAAAATATTTTGAAAAACTTGATTTGGGTGAAAATTTTCAAGTTTTGAAGATGTGTTTGGCCATAGTTTTTCAAAAACATATTTCACTTTTTGTTTGGAAAACATGAAACAATACTTCTACCCATAGGTTGTAAAAACTATCAAGAATACCCAACCATACAAAACATACATACTTGTTAATCTCAAATTATGCAAAACACAATATTTTAATAACAACTTCATTTTGGATAAACTTAAAAAGTGTCATTAGATCTAAAGGCGGGGATAGGAAGCTGTACAGACTAGTCAAGGCGAGGGAGATGACAACCCGTGACTTGGATCACGTGAGGTGCATCAAGGATGATGATGGCAAAGTACTGGTGGAGGACGCGCATATTAGGCGGAGGTAGTAGTCTTACTTCCATATACTCTTGAACGAAAAAGGAGATAGATACATTATGCAGGGAGATCTGGAGCAATCTGGTAGGTACTGGGATTTTGGGTATTGTAGAAGCATTAAGGTTGAGGTGGTTAAGGGTGCTGTTCGTAGAAGCATTAAGGTTGAAGAGGTTAAGGGTGTTGTTCGTAGGATGCGCAGGGACGAGCGATCGTGCCTGATGAGATCCCAGTTGAATTTTGGAAGTGCGTAGGCAGGGCAGGTTTGGAGTGGCTGACTGAGTTGTTTAACGTCATTTTTAAGACGGCGAGAATGCTCGAAGAATGGAGTTGGAGTACAATGATCCCGTTGTACAAGAACAAAGGTGATATCCAAAGTTGTAACAACTATAGGGGTATCAAGCTGCTAAGCCACACTATGAAAGTTTTGGGAAAGGGTCGTGGAGATGAGGGTTAGAAGAGGCGTGTCTATTTTCAAGAACCAGTTTAGATTCATGCCGCGGCGTTCGACTACAGAAGTCATTCATCTTATTAGGAGGTTGGTGGAGTAGTATAGGGAGAGGAAGAGAGACTTACATATGGTTTTCATCAACCTCGAGAAGGTCATACGACAAAGTCCCTAGGGAGGTTCTTTGAAGATGTTTGGAGGTTAGAGGTGTACCTGTGGCGTACACTAGGGCGATAAACGATATGTATGATGAAGTCAAGATTAGGGTACGGACAGTGGGAGGAGACTCGGAGTACTTCTCAGTGATGATGGGGCTGCACCAGGGATCAACTCTTAGCCTATTCTTATTTGTCTCAGTAATGGATGGACTGACTTGACAAATCCAAGGGGTGGTGTCATGGTGTATGTTATTCGCAGATGACATAGTCCTGATTGATGAGATTCGCAGCGGAGTGAACGCTAAGCTGGAGGTTTGGAGACAGACTCTGGAGTCTAAAGGGTTCAGACTGAGTATGACCAAGACAGAATATTTGGAGTGCAAGTTCAGTAACGGGAGCGACCTTGAGACAAACGTGGAGATGAGGCTTGGTACTCATGTCATTCCAAAGAAAAAAAGCTTCAAGTACCTCGGGTCTATTATCCAAGGGGATGGAGAGATTGATGACAATGTCACATATCGTATTGGGGCAACGTGGATGAAATAAAGGCTCGCATCTGGAGTCTTATGCGACAAAAAAGTGCCACAAAAACTTAAAAGGCAAGTTCTATAGGGCGGTAGTTAGACCGACTATGTTGTATTGGGCGGAGTGTTGGCCAGTCAAGACTTCGCACATCCAAAAGATGTAAGTTGCGGAGATGAGTATGTTGAGATAGATATGTGGGCATACAATGAGGGATATGATTAGAAATGATGATATCCTGAAAAGAGTGGGAGTAGCTTCGGTGGAGAATAAGATGCGGGAAGCGAGCCTGAGATAGTTTGGGCATGTGTAGAGGATAGACACAAATGCCCCAGTGCGGAGGTGTGAGAGATTGGCTATGGACGGGTTCATAAGGGGTAGAGGTATGCCGAAGAAGTATTGGGGAGAGGTGATTAGACGGGATATGACGCATGTGCAACTTACTGAGTACATGACCTTAGATAGGGGGGTTGTAGAGGACACAGATTAGGGTAGAAGGTTAGTAGGTAGTCGAGCGTAATCTTGTGCTTGCAAACTGGTAATTGTAGTGGTATTATTGTAGGCCCGCCTAGCCTATCATACTAATAGGCACATTATTGCTTTATAGTCCCTGTAGTTTGATTTCTGCTGCTATGTGTTCTTTAGTGTACTTTGTTTACCTTATCTACATGCGCTAGTTACTGCTTACTTTTTCAGAATGCGCTAGCATGACGTATTCGCTTTTTGATACCAACATTTTCATACTGCTTTAAATTCTTTTGATCGGGTCTGACCGTTTCTCTTGCTTTGCTTTTGCTTTTGCCTTGCTTGTGCTTATGCTTTGTCTTGAACCGAGGGTCTCTCGGAAACAACCGCTCTACCTACCAAGTTAGAGGTAAGGTCTGCGTACACTCTACTTCCCCAGACCCCACGTTGTGGGATTTCACTGGGTATGTTATTGTTGTTGTTAGATCTAAATATGAACTCAGTTGTCTCAGCAACCATGAAACAGCCAAGTCATCCATTCGAATATGTTTGTCCACCCAATAAGTCGAGGATTCCATGTTTATATGGTCCCTTACCACTTTTCTTTTTAGCTATATGCATTATCATATGAGATTTTTATGTCAAGACATAGGAATAAAATGGAATGGTCCCTTACCATTGGTGCACCATCAACCAGGCAGCTAATTGATCAAAGACAATATATAGGATCTATGTGGGGAGGAGTTTGCTTGATCTCTGTTCCTAGTTCTTGTTAAATTCTATACAGGTTGAAGCGATCCTCATAAGTAATCAGGTTCACAGCTAAACCAAGATGCCCAAATCTCTGAGTTCTTCGGGAAATCAATATTTACAACAACATTGACTGCTTGAATATATACCCCTCTAGTAAACAGATCAGTACAAACAAGGTTCCTACACCAGAAATGGAAAATTTCTGGTCCTATTTTGCACCAGAAATTCAAAAACTCACTTTGCAATCGACTCTGAATAAAGCATTCTCCGAACCTCTAATTTCCATATCGTAAAACAGCTCAAACAACTGCTAATAACATAATTACTAGCAACTACAATTCAAATTACAATACAAAGATCTATCCGTGCAAGAAAAAAAACAATAGTAACTAGCTATTCTTTAATATAATCTTCCCACATTGTATGTACAATCTCTTCACGACGAGCATGCATTTCTAGATCAGATGACCGGGAAGACGAAGCAACATTGTTACTCTTGAGTAGATTGTTCGTCAGTTTCATCAACAACCATATCATCATGTTCATATTCAGTGAATATTCCATCACCGCTTTGGTGTTCACGTAAAAAATTATGTAATACGGCACAAGCCAACTACTATTTTCACCTGTGTCAAATTCATAGTTCATGCCTTGTCGAAGTATTCTGAATCTACTTTTCCATGCACCAAAAGTTCTTTCAATTACATTGAGTAGAGAGGCGTGTCTATAGTTAAATAGATCTTTCCCGTTCTTAGGCTCTCTTTCACTCCCTCTGTAGTCCTGCAAATGATATCGCATTCCTCTGTATGGAGCTAGAAATCCTTTTGTGTTCCGAAGACCAGCGTCAACAACGTAATATTTATCTACCAAAATGAAATAAACGTGATTCAACATAATAGATAATAAACATAAAAGATTGACAAAACTATTTAATGCTATACTTATAAACCATGTGGTGGAAATGGAAAGTTTGCCGATGAGTCACGAATTGCATTCTCAAGCACTTTACTATCATGTGCAGTACCCTCCCAGCCAGCTGCAACAAAGGTGAACCTCATAGCAAAATCACATGCACATAAGACATTATGTGAAGTATTTCCTTTGCGGTTACAATATGCCTGTTGCTTATTTCTTGGGATCTCCCCTTGAATATATGTTCCATCAATTGCACCAATACAATCCTACGAAAGTCAAATATAAAAATCATCAAATGTTGCAATAATAAACTTGAATAATTTTTTTTTAAAAAGGTTAGCTGATAGGAGTGTTCACAAAGTCATTTTACCTTAAACCAAGGAGTTGTATCGAATATTTGGATGTACACCAGTCATATTTTTTGGATATACATATGTTGGTGCCATCCGACAAAGTGCCGCAGCGACTCTTCTGATGTGTCGATTAATTGTCTCGAGTGAATGTTGAAAGCATTCACTTGCCGATCGTTGACTATTTACGTGCAACGACAGTCAGAAAAATAGCTACAAACTCCATTACTGGAACATGCGTGGTTCTACCCTCGGATGGCAACAAATTGTTTTGTCTTATCACTTTGATAAGCCGGTGAAATGTTTCAGGATAAAAACGCATAGATTCATACATACGCATGCGATGTCCCCAAAGAAGCTCAACTGGCCTAGATGTATGTTGCGGTTGTCGAGATAATAACCTATTTTCTCGTGCGACCTGTTCAGCATGATCAGCTATAGCACAAGACATGATGTAATTCTCAATGTCACTATCTGAATCAGCGGTATCACTGCTGGATATGCTCATAATTTTTCAAGTCAATTCCACACCTAAAGTGCAGATTCCTCTATAAATAGCTTCATGCTACCCTGATGTATTGACTCCTCAAAATCCCTGTGCCAAAACTCTTCAAAGGTTGGTTCACTGATCAGTGCTTTATCCTGAGAAGACAAGATAATACATGAAAAGATATACAAAAGACAAAGGTATACAACACAAAAGATGATTAAGAATTAAGAAGCTTTTAAAAAATTAAAACTGCACATCCATAGTACATAGCAAAATTTGATCTAATTTCCCTGGATACTCATTCATTAAAGCAAAAATTACATAACATATAGGAAGTCAATACGCAAGTTACAGTCATGTCTACGCCACAACAAAGTACAACTAAAATAATTAGCGTTAGCGTTTCACGCATTAGAGTACAACATAACCAAATGACAATAACAGTTAGCCTAAACTTTCTCTAAGTTGTTAAACCATTCAACTTGATTTTTTTCGGTCATGTGAACAAATATCTTGCGAAAGCTGGGGTTAAGCAAGTAAGGCACCGCCGGCGAAAAGTTTTTGTCGGCTAAATCATGCTTGTCCAAGACAAATTGTAACTGGGACGCTTGTGCCTCTTCCTGTTCCTGCTTCTTTCTTTCTTTTGCTTCCTCTTTGTTTCTTTTCCACTCCAAGTGTTCCTTAAAATAATCATAGGAGAAGTTCACGGCTATAGCACGATTTTTCTTGCGACGTGTAGATGTTCCACCCTCAGAAGGTTCCAGAGTTCGCTTTCCACTTCCAGAACCACTACCGGTATTCACAGACATAGGACGTGTAGGTGTTCCACCCTCAGAAGGTTCCAGAGTTCGCTTTCCACTTCCAGAACCACTACCGGTATTCACAGACATAGGATGATATACAGTTTCAGTGTCCGCAGGCTCATCGTCACAACCAGAAGGTTCATTCTCCTAGACAGTAGCTTTATTTGGTTGTCGTGGAAAATTAGGATTTGTGCTATACATGACATGGTCCTCTGTGGCAAATGAATTCCCAAATATCTCATCCAGTATGTCATAATCTTTAAGCCCGGTGTATCTATACTTGGAAATATAAATTTTCTTCTCTTTCTTTTGCTGGAAAAAACACTGAAACTGAATGTTAATTTTGTTGGATAAAGATAGAACATAAGTTATGTTAGCTAAATTGCATAAAGGTTGGTACTTTTGCTATCTCCCAAACTTACCTTCACATGATTCGTATCAGATGGACAGGTAACTGTGTTAGTTGTAGGGTCCCATCCATACCCGGAGCAAGAAGCAAGGAGATCCTTAAGGTTTTTGTCTCTCTTTAATCTTTGAATCTTGGACTTAATTTTCTCCTCGTCAAATTTATCTCCGTTTTCAATTTTCATCAAAAACTCATTCTTAACTTCTGTCAATCGCGGACCAGTGATAGTAGAACCTTTAAACCCGGACTCCCTCGCATCCTCATGTAGGGCACTTATGAGGATCGACGTTTCTTCATCCGTCCATTTATCAGCAGCCGAACCACGTGGTTTATTCATTCTTTTACGTTTCGACAATACAACAACAATAGGACACCACATCACATGCATAACTTAATTTTTTTTAGAGTCCACAATATCTGAAAACATGCCTTAAACTAAAATGGAAGGCATACGAGCACAAGGAAAAGTATTAAAATTTAAAGTATATTACCTTGTTAACCGGTAAAGGCGGAGTCACAGAATTCTCATCGGAAATCTCAAAACCAGTTTGAGGTATTATGGGCATTACAAAACTTAAAAAACAAAGGCCAGAACATTAGCTGCACCAGCCGAATGAGAAGTTACAGCAGCATAAACAGCTATCTCTGTTGATACTCTAAACAAGATTTGTTAATGAAGAAAATTTGCAGAAAGTTGGCACTCCAAATGATAGACAAGTTTGACAAATTAGCTAGATTGCTATTCTCATAGAAGTACAAATTATGTCACAGTCATCAATAATAGATGGTCATCTTTGAACAATTTTGATTTTTAGTGAAGATTCCTATAACAATTTTAATTGCTCGAACTAACAAATCTGAAGAAAAAACATGCAAATCAAGCAAAGCATTAGCAGATTTTAGCAAATTACCTTTGAATTTGTATCTTCGCGATGAATTTCTACTGTTGGCAGAGCATATTTCCTAGGGTTTCTTGGTCTGATGTTTGGGCACAGCTTGCTCGTTCTCTTTATAGAAGAGAATGCTTTTAATTGCGTAAACTGGTAGATACGGATTTAATGGGCGGAAACAGGGGTAGATAATAGATTACTTGGGTGTTAAATATATGGGGCTTTTTTATAATATATAAAAGTTTGGGGTAATTTTTAAAAGTTTTGAAAAGGCCAAAACACAGATCTTGGCCCAAAAATCAAGATTTGTCATATTTTTATGGCCAAACAAAGATTAGAAAAAATATTTTCAAAATCTAGCCCCAAAATCTATGGCCAAACATGAGCTTAAGGTGGAGAAGGGTAGAGTGGCAAACTCATTGTCCATTGAGTTTCGAACCATGGCCATGGAGGATTTCTTGGTTTAAAAAAAAAAGAAGAGGGGGGGGGGGTAGTTTGGCAATTGGTCTTGTGTCTTACAAACCAGTCATCTTCTTCCTTTTCTTTTTTAACTCAAAAGGATAAATTTCTAGTTTGGTTTTGTTGGGGAAATGACATATTGTCACCCTTTGTACTTGGTGACTGAAAAAATGGGAAGTTAAATGTAATTCTTTTGTTAATACATCTTCTTTAACTCTGACTAGTTTGCTTTTTAGTCACTGACCTTGATTCTGTCATTTTCTTGTTCATTGAATAATAAACGTCTTACTAGAGGGGGGTGCATGCGATATATCCGTGCACCTTCCCACACTACTGTATAATAACTGAAGAAACCAAAAACTAGCTGATGAATACATATATGCAATGTTCTGTTGCGAAAAAGGCATGTGGATCAAACTTATCAAAAAGCAAGCAAGAAGTAGATTTCACCTGTTAAAAAGAAAAATAAAGATTATACTAGAAAATATACTACTAATATGATGCTTAATATAGGAATTTTTTTCTTTTTTATATCTCTGGTTAGTAAACAAAGTCCCACATATCACTGGCCCCTTAACATATTGTTTTCATAGACCAGGAAGATTATGAGTCTGGTAAAGGAACCTGTCCAATTGAGATTTTTCAACTGAATACTGCCAAATTAGGGACTTTAGTTCATGTATCATTCATCAAAAGTTTTGGATTGATGACTATATATGTTTACATCTGTCTCTTCCATATAGTTTGTTATGGAATGGCTTCATGGGTAACTGGTAAATATCAGAGTTGATGTTTTTGCTCTCATGCATCCTTTTTCAGGTTGCAGGAGTTCCTGGAGTGAGAGAGACTATTTTTCTAGCCAGACAGGCTGCACTTGCAGAAGAGAAGGAAAAGTTAAGTGAAACTCCTTTGCTATATTCCTGCAGTCTGTGTGGCAAAGAGTACAGAAGCTCCAAGGCTCATGCTCAGCATCTGAAATCGAATAGTCACCTAGCGCGGGCTTCTCAAGAACCAGGTCATCATGATGAGAATAGTGTTACAATCAAGCCGTTTATACGCCGCCCTCGGAATGAAACTTTACGGAAGGCAAAAGAAGTTGAGGAAAGCGATGATAGTGATGAAAGTGAGTGGGAGGAGGTTGATCCAGATGAAGAGATGATGGCTGAAGCCACTGATTCTTTAACAGACTTAAAGATGAATGAGCATACATCTAATGGCGATATGGATGAAGATAGTGATGTTGATGAATACACTGGAAACTTAGACCCATCATGTTGCTTCATGTGTGATAAAGAACACAAGACCATTGAGAGCTGCATGGTTCACATGCACAAGCAGCATGGATTCTTCATACCTGATGTTGAGTATCTGAAGGATCCCAAAGGGTTCCTGACTTACCTTGGTCTCAAGGTAGAATATGTGCTTCCTCTTGTCTTTTTTCCAGCCTTAACTATTTTCTGTGTTCACAATCTTTTTCTTTTTCTGTACACAGGTTAAAAGGGATTTCATGTGCTTGGATTGCAACTACAGATGTCATCCTTTCAGCAGTTTAGAAGCAGTTCGGAAGCATATGGAAGCAAAGAATCATTGCAGAGTGCATTATGGTGATGGCGATGATGATGAAGAAGCTGAATTAGAAGAGTTTTATGACTATAGCAGCAGGTATGGTTTCTAATATGATTGCTTTCCATTAATTTGGGTAGGATGAGTGTAGTAAGCACTATATTCTTTTGTAGATTTATTTCAAAATAAAGTAATTTAGGTAGGATGTGTATAGTAAGCTCTGAGACTTCTCTTTGTTCGTAGCTTTGTGGATGAAACTGGGAGACAGCTCATTTTATCGGATGACACGGGCAACAGTGTGGAACTTGGAAGTGGTGGATCTGAGCTCATAATAACTACAGGAAATAATGATGGAAGATCTGTTAAGACTCTTGGATCAAGAGAGTTTTTGCGATACTACCGACAGAAACTGAGGCCCACACGGACCAATGATGTCGCTATAAGTGCTGCATTAGCTGCAAGGTATGTCTTTGACTTGTTCAAAAAGCATCCATCACCGTCACCTTCCTTCACGTCAAACTGTCATTTGAGCAAAAAAATATATTTTCCTTCCAGGTACCGAAGCATGGGTCTCGCAACTGTGCAGTCCAGGGAGCAAATGGTTACGTTGAAGGTGTTGAAGGCTATGAATAAATCTGGTGTGGAGATTATGCGCAGTAAGATTGGCATGAAAAGCAATGTCATCCGTAACCTCCCCAAGAATATACCATATTAGTCCTTTCCAAACTAATATTAGCCTTGTAATATTCTTGAAGATTGTTTGGTATTTCTATTGTTCCAACTTGTGTAATTCCCAGTCATATTTAACTTTCTCGTTTGCGTTCATATAGATTATTTGGTATTTCTATAAAAGGGTGAATTGATTGAACCAAATCTTGGATGTCAAATTTCCGTTCTTGGTCCTCTGGTTGTTAGAAATGTTGAATGTTTGGGTTAGAATATGTTGTTAAGTTGGATATAGTGTCACACATTAGGCAAGTATCATTTGTGCTCTGTTTTGACAGCTAAAAAGCAGTGTGTCCTGTATCCGTTTTGTAGTATGTCATCAAATGGATTCTTCTCTCATATTTCGTACATGAGTACCCAAACGTCAACGATCTTAGAAGTGTCTTACGTAGGCTTATCTTATAGAGTACTTATTTGTTCTGTCTAATATATATGTAAGTACTTTTTGTTAGCAATTTTCTTTCTTTTTATGATTTTGATGACCAATGTGGTGACATTGCACGTGTTGATAATTGTTCTAGCGCCAGTGCTCTGTTTATCTCATGGTCGTTCTGATAGCACTATATCTCTTTTCTTGTTATGGTGTGACTATTCTGGCAACATGAACAATGGGAATATAGGAGGGGATTCCCCTTCTCAAGGCCCCTAATCTAGTCGTGGTATGGTCGGTTCAACTGGAGGAGTTGAACCACCTTCCAGTTCAGCACCGGGTTTGGACCGCAGGAAATTGTAGCATGGCATGGGGTATGTCTAATCTTTTAACTGCGCAAGGTTGGCTAATCGTACGCATCAACCTCGAATACTCTTGGTTTGGAAGGCATATGACTTTAAATGCTATATTGAATGTGCGTCTATAGAAAGAATTTTGATGAAAAATTCGTAAGGTCAATATCAGAAGTTTCAGGGTAGATTCTAATATCCAAATACTTGCTATTGTGTTCCGATTGCCAAAATTGTTCAAGCGAATATTATTGGTTGTAGTTCTTCAGATGTGCATTGCTTGTATTTGTAAGAACTAGTTCTACCACTAAGGAAAGATAGATGAGAGTCCTCCATCTTTAATCATAGGTCTTGGATCCTTGAAAATGGAGAAACTTCTGATAGCAAATGTTTCTCTTATCGCGGTACCAAACGTGATATTATTTGTACTAGGTGTGTCTAAGTACTTATCCTTCACCTATCCCACTTAACTTTGCCTTACCGCGTCGTCTTAGCAACCACACTTCATAAACTAATAGTTTGTTTGGCCAAGTTTATTTTTTCCTAAAAATGCTTATTTAATTTTTTTTAGGTGTTTGGCCCAACTTTTGAGGAGTAAAAAAAGCTTTTCAGATGCTAAAAAAACTTTTGCCCAGAAACACTTTTTTGAAAAGTATTTTTCAGAAAAATACATTTAGAAACTTTTTAAACGCTTGTCAAATATAAACTATTCTCACTAAAAGTATTTTTTTGAAAAACACTTTTGAAAAAAAGCACATTTCAAAATAATCAAATTTTAAAAACTTGGCTAAACAGGCTATAAGAAAGGACCTCGAATTTCTTATCATCTTCAATAATGCAATTAATCTAAAAGTTAAACTCTAATTCCCCCTTAATTAGAAAGACAAGAAAAGGAAATTCTCTGTCTTTATACGAAAATTACCCAACTAAAGAGTGACAACTTCTAATATGTGGGATGACCCCACAAAAAATTTGACTACTCATTTTTCTAATTTGTGTAACGCAATCATCCAAATAAGTTTGACTATTGTTAATTTGGTAACCCAAAATGTTTAGCTTTTCTTGACAATAGACAATTTTATTAATATATCAAATGACAAGTTATTGTTGTTAAATGAAAAACATGACATAGTATTCAATATTCTTCCAAGATTAGATCAAAATGAAGGTAAAAAAATAATACATACTCCTACAAAAAAAGAAGTACTAATCTAAACAAATAGTCGCCTACTCAATCATTTAAATTAAAAAAATCTAATAATATATATATATATATCCAGTGTAATGTGAAATTTGCTGAGGTTAGTATGAGTTATCTTGAATACACCCTCTACTCATAAAGAATATAGTCAATGCATGATTAGAAGAATAATAAGAAAACACAATATATATATATATATATATATATGAAGTAATACATAAAAAATAAAATAAAAAAGAGATACAAAACCTGACTTTGTAGAACTTTACTGACTTTTCCATTTCACTTTTCTTTTGTATTATCAACATATAAATACATTATTCTATTTATATTTTCTTCTCTTTCCCCTTCAATCTTCTTCTGGGTGTTCTTGATTTATCATCAATTTATCAGGTTTGCTCCGTACCCAATAAAATATTTTACTCTTTTTCTTTAATGGGTATTTTAATTGAGTTTGAATGATCCATCACTCTTCTCGTTCAATGGGTTGACTTTTTTCATAAAAATGGAATCTTTCTTGGTCAAAATTTGATCTTTTTTGGGTGTATATGTTAATGGGTGTCTTTTACGATTCATTGATGCTATATTTATGTGTTTATAGCACTTTGTGTTGATATTTTGGTCTTTGAGCATACCCTTTTCCTTGTTTTGATTTTGTTTTTGGTGGGCTCTTTTATTTCTTTATAAATTTGTGAAATGATGCACTAATTGAAGTATTCGTTAATCTGATAGTTAGTAGAGGTGAAAATTGAAAGATAGAGAGTGTATAAAGTTGTGTTATTACTCCTTTTTTCACACTGATTTTGTTCTGATCTATTGTTTCTTTACACTTGTTATTTCTTTGTTCGATTGTTTGTGTTTGCTTTTCATTGAGCCGGGTATCTATCGGAAACAGCCTCCCTACCTCCCAGGTAGGGTAAGGTCTGTGTAAACTCTACCCTTCCTAGACCTCACTTGTGGGATTACACCGGGTACGTTGGTGTTGTTGGTGTTGTAGAGAGTGTATAAAGTGGATGTCATGAAGTTATGTGGGAAATTACAAGTTTTCAATAAATTGAGTTTGGGGGATTATAAGTATTTTTTGATGCAATTAATAGTCAATAATTTGGTATTGGGGTTGCTATAGGGAACACAACAGAGATAAAAACACTAGGTGATTTCTTTCCATCTGTACTAGTCTTGGTGGACAGAGTTACCTGTTGCTGATGGGAGGTGTTAGGTTTTCAGTGGAATTAGTTGAGGTGCGCGCAAGCTGGCCTGCACACCACGGTTATAAAAAAAAATATAGGGAACATGGAAATGAAAAGGATTTTACCGTAAAAAATTGGTAGTGGAGTCAGTGAAGAAATGACAATAATAATAACTTAATAAGATGTTCTCCTTGTCGTGTTTGGCAGTTTAGGAGGAAGGAGTTATATTTCTTTTTTCCTGTTGTGAGTTGGAGATGAAAAGATAGTTAAGTATTTCTACTCTATGAGTTTTAAGGTAGTCGTGAATCATCATGTCAGATGAAGTCATAGCCAGAAAGGGCTCAACTGCTGGTAGAGCAACAAATATCATAAGGTGATTTGCTATTTACTCTGTATGTATGTTCAGTTCGGGAAAATGGATGCCGAGGTGTATGGGATCCTGTTGTGCTCCTTGTTTATCTGAATTTAAAACTCGCAACGCAAGCAGCGGAAATATGCTCTCCTATTTAACTACCTTTCTTTTCAGGGATTTCCTCTTTACCGAACAACCCAAAATTGTGTCTGAGTTTCATTCAACAACAACTATGCCTAACTCCAAACTAGTTGTAATCGGCTATACGAATCCTCTGTATCCATTCCATTATATTTGAGTTTGTTTCATTTTACTACTTGATAATGTTTCTATTAACAGAATTCAGGAGTTCTCAAAGCTGATAATTCTCTAAATCTCTCACCTACTGTCATAGAATCTTTAACAAAGTTTAATTTCTATGATACGGTAATAAATTTTATTAATGTTGTGGGTAAGTCCTCGTATAAAAGAGCTATAGGGAATCTAAAAGAATATGCTATGAGTGACATCTATTCATTTATACTAATTGGGGTTTCATGGCTGCACAAAAATAATACATATAGCAGAAGACTTGCTCTCAATATGATACTCTCTCCGTCCCAAAAAGATTGGCCTAGTTGGACTTGGCACAAAGTTTAAGAAATAAAGGAATACTTTTGAAATGTATGATCCAAAACAAATCTTAGATATTTGTGTGGCTGTAAATGATTTTATAAAGTTAATTTGTTTCTAAATATAGAAAGGAGCTAATCTTTTTGGGACAAACTAATAGGGAAAGTAGGCCAATCTTTTTGGGACAGAGGGAGTAGTATTTTCCATCTTCTCAAGAGTTCTCCTATTCCTTTCTTTTGCGAAATGGTAAGTGTATTATTAATGTAGCACAAAGACGGTGCCGTCAAGTATTTACAAAGCACTAGAAGTATATTCCTTCTATTTTAAATGGATTCAATGGGATCTATCACTAATTCAGCATCATTTACATAGCTCTGTTTACACCAAAAATGAAACAAAAGCAAACAGTTTATTTTGATATTCTGAATAGAATTTCCTTTGTTTTCAAAACATCTAGAGTTCCTCTCCCTCAAATAGTCCACCAAATGCATGTTGGGATACTTTTCCATCATTTCTTTCGTCTGAATCCTTCCTCTAATGTTCCAACAATTCAAAAGCTCACTCATATGTCCTGACATGCTCCATTCAAGTCCCACCATATCAAGAAACAGCTTCCATAGTTGATCCATGAAGTGACAATGCAAAAACAAAAGGTGATTAATATGGAGGTTGTCATGTTCCACATAAAAATTATTTAGAGAATAACTGAAATCTTCTTATTTGAAGGCTGTCATGTGTTAAGCATGCCTTTTGAGCAACCAACCAGGTGAAAGATGCCACTCATATGGAGCATTAGTTTTCCAAGTTTACTTCCATGGCCAAAAACATCCTTTCTATCCAAACTGTAAGAGCCGAAGGGGACATATCACAAGCTCTGCAACTGTTTCCGTGCTTGAAGGTCCAATTGAGTATCACATCCTTGATTATAGCTGGCATTAATTGTACGCGAAACATGTTTAAAAAAGTTTACCACAACTAGGTAGAGGCTTGGCAATGCAACAATAGGTGTTCTAAATCTTCTCCCGCGCACTTGCCCATGTGACAAATTCACGCACCTTATCCCTTCTCTTGCTGCCAACAAGTCATGTCATTATTAAAAGACCGAGTACAACTATCTGATATGTCTGCATTTGAGTTCAATAGTTGATCATTTGGTCTTTTGATGTACAAATTATTTTTTATATTCGAATCCTCTTATAAAAGAATCAATATTTGCATCTTCTTATGGAAGTTTTTCCATACCCTTATTTTGGTTGCTTGTATTGAAAAAGATAAATTGACGGTGAGTATTATGAGGTGAAATGGGACAATGTATTGAGGAGATGGCACTTTGATATGGAGAAGTCATATAAGGATCTCTTTACCTTTACTTAATTATGTTTTGAATTTTCTTTTTGGGATAAGTTTAATAGCTTACTCTTCTTTTAGGTTTTATCTTTCTTTTTTGTTTTTTGCTCAACGGTCCTGAGATATTATTGCTCTTCTAACTAGCTGTTGACCCGTGAGTTCAGGCTTTTTTTAGTGAAAATGTTTGCTTACTCATATTATACTGTTGCTTTTGTTTGCATAATTTTACAGTTTGTCAGCTCGATTTTATTTAATCCTGACTGGGGGAAGGGAGATGCTGCATGCTGACAGGAACTTAGTGTTTACTCTCTCCCATCATTGAAACTTCAGGCTGAAAGGGGTTATGACAAAGTTTTCTAAGGAGGAGGTAGAGCTGTATACCAACTGGGACAATGTGTTTTGTCCCATTTGCTTGGACTTCCCTCACAACGGTGTTCTCCTCCAGTGCTCATCTTATGACAAGGGTTGCAGGCCTTTTCTATGTGACACAGATCATTTGCATTCCAACTGTCTAGAACGCTTCAAACAATCATTTTTGACATCTAATGACAGAGAAGATGTGATAAAACCGGAAGCCAACAGCTGGCCTGCCTGCCCCTTGTGTAGGGGAGAAGTTACTGGATGGGTGGTTGTTGAGAAGGCTCGCATACATCTCGATGTCAAGGAACGCTGTTGTGAAGAGGATAAATGTGGATTTACAGGTAGGGATGTCAAATGGGCGGTTTGGGCTGAATTTGGGCTGAGTATTGACCCACCCAAAAATTACTTGGGCTGAAATGGGTTGGGCATTGGGCTAAAAAGCGGGTCATAACCCAACCCGCCGAATTCTTACTAAATTTTAATTTTTGTTTTTGTTATTTTTAAAATTTTAAGTACCTAATAAAATTATTTTTTCCCTTTACATGGCTATATATAACATATCAAATAAACAAATATCTTTTTGAAAATATTTTGACAAGGTTTGCATGGGTCAATTTGGGCTATAGATCAGCACAATTTTTAGATGAGCTGAAATATGTTGGGCTAAAATGGGATAAGCTAATTGACCCGCCCAAACTTGAACAGGTTGGGGGGTCACGTTTTTATGTGCTAAGTTTTCCACCCCTATTTACAGGTACCTACATGGAGCTTCAGAAACACGCTAAACTTGACCACCCGCATGCACGTCCCTCAAAAATAGATCCTGCTCGACAGGTTGATTGGGAAAATTTTCAGCAGTCCTCTGAAATAATAGACGTCTTGAGTACTATTCATGCAGAAGTTCCCCGAGGGGTTGTTTTAGGTGATTATGTGATTGAATATGGAAATGATAATTCTGATGATGAATTTGAGAATTTTCCTTCGGCGGAAGGGAACTGGTGGACATCATGTATCTTGTATCAGGTATTTAATAACTTTAGGACGTCTAGAAACAGAAGAAGATCTAGAGTAAGTAACAATGCAAGAAGAGGAAATCATCCTTTGGGTTATGATGCTTCGAACTCTGATGAGAGTTCTGTGACATCTGTAGAGTATGTAGATTATGGGGTTGATGAGACTGATGATGATCTCGTAGCTGTTGCTGGCTTCTCAAGGAGAAGAGCTGATAGTCACAGGTCAGTAACTTCAACGTAGATCAGCCTTTAAAACATTATGCTCTACATTTTCTTAAGCTCTTCTTGATTTTAGGGTGTTTTAGTCACTGTAAAATGTGAAAATTCATTATTGTAGATCTCATTCAGGATTCCTCAAGCTGTTGTCTTTCTTTCCCTATAAGATTGAGCAAAATATGGAATTTCCCTTTTCAATGATTCTTATAAACTTAGAAAGAGTTTTTCAGTAAGTACTCATCAGATTGCTTCATTTGCATTCTTACAAATATGCACATGCTAGGAAAGTTGACCTAATGAAATGAAAAGGTATCATTAATTAACAACATACTTAATCATCTTAGCGAATTTAGTCAAGATAGGAAAATAAATTTCACGTGTATGTATAAAAAATTACTTTTATGAATAGATTAAATCACAAATATAAATTTTCCTCCGGTAAGCTCTAACACTCTCCATATCACTAATTCCACGTTAAAAACCGATAAAATTTACAATGAAAGTAACACAATAAACGTTCTAGAAAAAAGCTCTTATTATCTGGAGTTAAAGAATGTTGTCTTTACCTTGCAGGTTCTTTCATCTACATTGGCACTCCTTCCAAACTCTCCCCATTGTTTTCTCCCTTTCTACAATTCCAATACATCCTAACCCTCTCCATTTTTTTCCTCATAAAATGATCAAACAACAAATAACTTCAACTGTTTTGAGTCATCATTTAAAATTAAGATAATAAGTTTTAAATCATACTTAGATATGAAGGTGGAGAAAAGTCGTATTAGTCATGGAACTCCAAACAACTAAGTATCAAGGGAATAAATCAGTAAAAAGAAAAGGAGTAAAACAAACCTTTTTACTTCATTCTCTGATCCTCAATGGTGTACTTGCTCTTTGGATTTCAGCTATTTCCACCATTTCTAACATTATACCCGCCACCTTATTGGCTTTTTGCTATTTCCGGAGTTAAGATTTTGGGGTTAGTGACTATCTATAGTTTGGTTATGAAAGCCATACTAGTAGTACTGGCCTACTGGGAGCCTTTTCTTCTCCCTCATAAATCGTGTTACACGGAAACATTTGACTGTCAATCATTTGCTATGGCCTGAATCTTAGTCACTTACCTTTACTTTTTTGCTAATGCTAAACTTCCTGTGGGAACTATGAAGAATTAATCTGGGAAGAAAAATGGACAGTTAAATGCGATAAGTGATTTATAGTGAAAACTGATTCTATCATGAGAATATAGCGAAACTAATAATTTTCTTGCTTTATAGATGGTCCAGTAATGGTATTCTGTTATTCATCTTTCTGACTAGCAGTAGGATGATATACTGTTAACCTTTCAATACTGGACCGGTTAACAATCTAACAGTACTTCACCAATTAGTGCCATTAAAGGCTGGTCCAATTTAAGCATTGTATGCAGAAGCATAGAAATAGCACATGTGATGGAGATTGCTTTAGCAAATTTGCATAGTCTATAGTGTCTTTGTCATTAATGTTCAGTCTGATTCACAATTTTTATTTTCTTAATGCTTCTTTTTGTGGTGCAGTTCTCGAATGCGGCGTTCCCGCTTCTATGACAATTAGGTAAGTACTTCAATTGATCCCCCCCCACGATGGTGCAATCCATGCTTCCCGTTGCTCCAGTAAGTAGATCGGTCCATTTCTTACAGGTGATTTTTTGCATGTTCTAGGAATTCTAAGGATCCACCGAAAAGACTGGAGCGTATCTTCATTCGCCTGAAAGTAAGCAATCACTCATCAAGTGTTTGTATTCATGGTGGACTAGTGGCCAAAAAGTGAAAAGGGAAAGGTTAAACCTCTTCTTTTAGTTGTGGTGCAAACAGTTGTAAGCTTGATGCTTGCTCATGATAAAGTGAAGGCTTCATAGATACTCTTTAGACAATTTAACTTCTGTAATCATGACGTTTCGAATCGATTTATCATTATCTTTGCAGACTGCCAATTGCTTTAGATCCTTCAGAAATTTCCAAAAAGGGTAAATATTTAACTTCCAATATATATTTTGTTCATAGTATGAATATTGCAATTTTTTCACTAGTGATGGATATTGATAACTAAGTTTGGTGAATGATCTCCAGTTTGACCTTTGACAGTATGTAGCTCAACTTGTTAAAACCAGGCCAGGGGGTTAGTCCTTTTTTGTCCACCCACCCCACCCTCCGCGTCAAAGTCAAACTCAACCAGCATTTAGTATTCATTTGATGTACTGATATTAAGTAAGCGATTCAGGTCATGAAGATAATGAAATATTTTCTAAAGCCCCTGCTTAATGGTCTTCAAACTCGTTTTTTATGAATTTTTTTTACTATGCTGGAGGTAAAGTGCATGATACAAATCAATGACTTAACGCTTTTAGTAATGGCTGCATCTTGTTGGAATATTTTGATTTGGTGACTTGGTTTGGGTACATTCAATGTTATATTTGACAATAATGTGTACGTAGTGAACTTCCAATTCTGGGATTTATGTTTGTGTTTATTAGTCCATTCAATTTTCTAAATTTACATTTATGCGTATGTTTGAAGGGGAGCCTTGGAGTAACAGATAAAGTTGTTGTCATGTGTCCAGAAAGTCATGGGTTCATGCCGTGAAAACCACCTCTTGCAGAAATGCAAGGTAAGACTGCGTACAATAAACCCTTGTGGTCCGGTCCTTCTTCGGATCCCGCGCATAGCTGGAGCTTAGTGCACCGGGCTGCCCTTCTACATTTATGTATATGTCATACTTTGTGTTGGCGTTCCGTTATTTCTTTTTCATAATGCTTTAGAAACAACCTCTCTACCTCCCAAGGTAGAGGGTAAAGTCTGTGCACACTCTACCCTCCTCAGACCCCACTTTGTAGAATTTCACTGCATATATTGTTGATGTTGTATACTTTGTGTTAGGCATAGTACGTCAAACTGTGTGTCCATGCAAACCATGTTTTGATTGTTTCAAGGGAAATTGGTGCTGACCTTGCAAAAAATGAAAAGGTCAAAGGTGACAATTTTGAAACTTGGAGCATGAAACAGCAATGTGTTGGAAGAACAAAATGTTTTCAAAAATCTAAAGAGGACGATAAGATGCAACGCTACGAAGTATATGACAAGGAAGAATTTCCTAACTGATATTACGTTGTTGAGCAATATGGACACGATGATACCAAAAGAGGCTCAAATTTATCTCCTAGGTTAATACTCTGTACAATATTCTGTACGGGTTTACTTGGACATGGAATTCTGTTAAAGATTTTATGTTCCTCTCATCTATTTTTGCCAACGCACAATGCATACACACACCGTAAGCACTGTTTAATATTATCTTCCAAACATATTCTACAAAAGAACGTTTAAGAACAAAGAGCACATTCATCAACCAGCCAACCCAATTAGACAATGAAGAAACCAGCCAACCCAATTAGACAAGATAAGGTACATTCATCAACCAGTTGAAAGCAAATTTAAACATCTGCACTAGTTGTCAATATTACCCCTGTTGCCAGTTGCCACCACGAAAGGAACATCAAAACTAGCAATCAACAGTGGTGGCAACTACAGCTAACATGGTAAGTGAATCAGATATATAAAGATACATAGATAGTAGTCAAAAGGTGTATCCTCCAACACTTGTATAGCTTTGAGAAACCAAGAGGATGACAATGCAAATGACCTCCCGAACCATCACATGAATGTGAGTCGTCTACAGGCATCACGTCATTCCTCTCTTGAAGCAGGATCTAACCCAGCAGACGGGCTATCAGCAAAGTATTCTTGATGTTTGACGTTTACACCATACTGCAATGCAAATCAAAGGTTAACTAAAGTAAGCAAGCTGAAACACCAAACATATGCAAAGAATAGCACTGAATCGATAAAACTATTGGCATCACAAGGGCAATCTTTGGAGAAGAAGAGACGAGGGAGGTTCTAAAGGGAATGGAGAACACCTTTCTACCAATTAGAGCTGTCTTTTGCTTCTAAACAATTTTTGGAGCACCCATAAGGTCCCAGTTAGAATAGATGATTTAATTGCTCTTTGTAGAGAATCATTTTTTTATGCACTGTTACCTTTTATATACCAATAGTATACTGCCAGATTGCATCAATAAAATCTTTAGCTTATCAAAAATATTAAATAACGCAAAATGAAAATTTAGCAAAGATTATAGACCAAGAACTTCATTGACAGATGACTTACAATGTGAATCACTTTTATGTTGGTGGTGTCCGGTCCCACATGCACGCATCTCGACTATTTTACTTGCTACCACCCACCAGCACATGTCAATGTGGGTCCGGACACCACCGACATAAAAGATAGATGGGACGAAATTACTGCTGGCTAGCACTGCTGGCTGATTTCGTACCAGGTGATTTCGTCCCATCTATCTTCTATGCATAAGCGTTTTTTAGCAGAATCTGCTGGCTGAACACTGTACCAGGTCAATTTACCCACCAAGGCTTAGATAGATGGGACGAAATCACCTAGTGTTTTTCTTGCATCCGCTAGATTTTGAACCTAAGACCTCATGGTTCTCCCATTTCATTGGCCACTAGGACGCACCATCGGGTGATACAATATGAATCACTTTTCAAGTTCACAGGAAAAATCCCAGATCAAGCAGTGTTCAGCCAGCAGATTCAGCTAAAAAACGCTTATGCATAGGGCTCATCCTTATTTCTTGATCATCTGGTCACTATCTCTAAGAGTACTCACTACTGTACACAACTTTAAACTAGGAAAATCATTTAGAAAGAAAAAAGTAAAAGCAAGTATACCACTTCCACAAAGAACTATTGGTCAAAAAGCATTATGCTGGAGACTGCTTACAGAGTAAATAAGATGAAATTACAGTTGATGGATAATTTTTTTTATTTTTTGATAGGTCAGCAAACAATGATTATAAACTGATGCTTGCCTCTCGTAGAGATTTTGAAAGATCATCCATCGTCAAGATAAGGCGTTTGTCCTGCTAAACAAACAGAATTAGAACCAATAAACATAAGAAAATGAAAAGAGAAATAGGAGAAGCACCTTTTGCTGCTTATCTCTTTTATCCTTGACAACAGCCGACTGTCTTGCCTTGCAATGCCTGCATTATGGTGAAAATAAAAGTTCAGCTAATAGAAGTTCGGTTTCCAAAAAACATAAACCAAGGAAATGTCAAATTCTCGAAATTCAACTCTATTTCTTGACTCAACACACAAAAAATGGGAGTATCCCTTCCTGCCTTCAACCACTGTCATCTTGTTCTCTCAACCCTATTCCTAGTCTCTACACAGAATACCAATGGGGATACACTTTGGTCCTACTATATCCACAACTTTCATCGACCTTCCTGCCTTCAACCGTCATTATGTTGTTTTTCCATTGGAACGACTCCTTTTCATAGCTCTTGATAAAAGAATTACTCCTTTGGAAACATGGATGATAGATAAGAGACCAATCTCAAATCCTTATTGATTCTCCCTATGACAAGGTCATACTCTATTCTCAAAAGACTCAGAATTTGAACTTAAATCCATCCAGGATTCATTTATAAATGTTTTATTGTAAACCCTTGATCAATCACAGCAATTCACGAGTTTCACTTTGATTCAACTATTGAAGGCAAAATAGCAAGTAAACTGAGGCATTCGTGAAGTTTTGAGCCTATGATGAAAAAAACACTACTGACTTCTCACAGTTGAGAAGGCCTACTAAAATCAATCAGAAACATAAGGAAGAGAAAGTTCAGAGAAAATTACACTGTTGGATGCTTTATTAGTTTTTAATCATATACTTTGGAACTGGATCTTTCTACATGTTTTCTTCACTATATTATATTTTTCTGTTTCTTCATCTCTTTTCTAAGGTTTTGGGGTGTCACAGTAATCTCCTGAGGTATTAGTATTGTTGCACCAGAATTTCAGGAGTTGTACTTTTGGTAGTGTAGTCTAGTTCAGATTGGTTCTTTAAAAAATAGAACAGGCTATTTTGATATATAGTCTGTGGAGGTACATTAAAAGACAGTTGGAGAATATGGCAAAACACGTCATATTCAATGTTGGGACGATAGAAGAATAAATTTCCGACAGATGAGTTATATTCTGTTTAAGGACATCATTCCGACTTATTTAGAATTGTACCAACACAAGAAGCTAATATTTCTCGATTTGTTCGTGTCATCCTTGCGTAGGGCCATGCAAATCTTCTCTGTATCCTTCCAATGAAAAAGGATAGAAACCAATAAGGTAACAACACGCCGTGACACACTCCTGTAAATTTTATTTTCAACTAAGACGAAATTAAGTGGCAAAGACGATTAAATGCTGCAAATAATGGGGAGCTCAAATCATGCGGACGAAACTTAATGTCTTCCTCTCTGGAACTAGTTAGCTAAGGATACTTTTAGGTTAACATTACTTTTATCTCATCCATTATTTACAAAATGTCAGAACAAGCCTGATGTTGTTAAAAGCTCACTTTAGACAAGTGAACTTGGTGGATGATGGGTCTACCCCTGTATCCTTTTTCACTTAAAACTGCATCTTTGCATTTGAATAGAATTTAAAATGAGTTACATAACACATATTTCCCTTAATCGTAATTTTTCAATTCCTTTCCATAAAATTGGTATCTATAGTTAATTAGTCATTGTTTCTTGCTTACACACAGATATATTCTTCATTTGCAAATTTTATCAGTAAAGTTCCTTCTAAATGCGCTTAAAAGCACCAACACAATTTTCTGTGTTTTTTTTTTCTCTGCAGTACTGGACAAGCCCCCCATCCCCAAAACCAAAAAGGTTTCTTTTTGGAGGTTTGGGGGGAGGGAGGTAACTTGACACTTAACAATCAGAAGTATCATAGAATGCAAAACACTTGGACAGGCACAACAATCGCGTTATAGCCTCAAGAAGTAAGGGATAATTAGAGAGCAATATGACAGAATTATCAGCTTAGTTAACAAAAGATGGAGGGGCATATATCTTGATCAAAAAAAAGGATGGAGGGTATATATAATAACTTTTTGAGTCTCACAAAAAGTTACATTCACAAAGAATTAGCAGCTTACTTAACAAAAGATGGGGGAAAACAAAATAAGAAAGATATATAATTTACAACATACTGGAGAGCATCAGTGGCAACATCTGCAATAAACTTCTGTGTCGCAACCGCCACCAACCTTATTCTGCATATACAGATGAGAAACTCAATATAACAATACAGAGTTTAAAACTGATAGCTTAAGATAAAACAGCAAAAATGAATCATGCATCGCTACCAAAAGAAACATCAAATGCTACAACTAAAAATACAACTATTAAAAAAGCAAATGCAAACCCATTTCACATTTACATTAATTTTAGTTAAATTTAGTGCTAAACCAGTAAAATATTAAAAAGATCAAAAGAAATGGAACTTAAAGCAGAAGATATCGTCTCTAAGTCGCTATTTGATAATTATGAGTATAAAGATATTTTAGCTACTTGCTCATCTACTTGTCCTCAGAATGCCGAATTGCTTTGCGGCTCCACTAACAACCTGCCAAGATGGTATATTATTGTTTATCGATGCAGGTTTACAGGTGGGTGATAGATGGGCAAGTATTGGTGTTACAGCTTTAGATAGCCTTGGGAACTAGTTCATGCCCATGGGTCCCCAACCAAGTTTGTGGGAAAAGCCATGACTGCTGAAGTGCTTGCTATACCAATGGCTCTTTTTTTCCTTTTCTTTTTTGATAAGGTAAACGAATGGCTCTTGAACATGCAATCAGGAATGGTTGGAAGGATGTGAAGATTTACTCGGATGCAAATAATGTAATTGATATGATTCAGAAAAAAATTACTACCTCATAAGACATAGAAGTGATTGTGAAGACATTTGGAAGCTATCGACTTTGCTTGATCATGTAGACTTTGTTTATATTCCTAGAAGTCTAAACAAAACTAGCACATAATTTCGCAAAAAACTTAACTTTGTTCAAGGAAATATCTTGGGAGCACTTCTTCCCAAGCTGGATTGTACAGGATGATATGGGCACCTTTGCTCAATTTGTTTGCTTATACAATCAGACATCTCTATAACATTTCACTATTACAGTCATGTTTTCTGTGGAACGGATCTTTCATGTTATGCTATATTTTATGTTCTCTATAACAACATTTCGCTATAGCAACCAAAAAGTATTGGAACAAACGACGTTGTTATAGAGAGGTTTGATTGTATCTCTCTTTGGCCCCGGGCTTAGCTCACTTGGCAAAGGTTGAGGTTTAGGCTTAGGTCACAAGTTCAAGCTCTACGGCAAGGGAACTAAGCCTGGTATTTAAGTGGAAAAGGGTAGAGGGTCAGGCCCATCATACCAGTTTTGAAGACTACAGTTGGTCCTAAGGGTTGGCTCCAAACTGATTTCTCAGTATAAAAGAAATAAAGAAACAGATGATAAACCTAGTAAAAATAGTTCAACATAAACCCACGAAACAACAACAACAACAACAACATACACAGTGTAATCCCACAAGTAGGGTCTGAGGAGGGTAGAGTGTACGCAGACCTTACCTTATCTTGGGAGGTAAGGAGGCTATTTCCGAAAGCCCCCGCTCAAGAGAAAGCATGGCAAAAAGATCAAATAAGGATTGATGAAAGTAAAGAAGCAATGACAAAAAATGATAAATACACATTTTGGAGAAAAGTAACAGAAACTGCAGCAAACTAATACGATAATCTAAGTATAAGAGACAACAAACAATAGATAGTGATAGAAACTACAAAGATAATACTACACTTACTAGTCTTGAAGGATACACGAGGACCCCGCACTACTACCTACTAACATAAACCCACGAAAATCATACAATAATAGTTTCAATTATCTTCCTTTTGAGCAAATCCAAACAATTATTCTATGACTAATATTAGCAGCAAGTACAACAACAACAACATCTTACCCAGTGTAATCACACACGATGGGGTCTGGAGAGGGTAGAATGTACGCAAACCTTATCTCTACATTGGAAGTTAGAGAGGCTGTTTCGAAACACCCTCGACTCAAGAGAAAACATGACAAAAAGGTTAGATAAGGTCTGAAAAGTAAAGTAAAGAGATCATGGCAAAATATTGTACATAAGCATTAATGGAGAATGAATGCATCAACTAGTATGATAATCGGAGTATAAAAAATAGCATATAGTAACAGGAAATCGAAAGACAAGAACCTACAAGGTAACACTAAGCCTGCTAGTAAGGAGAGATACACGAGTAAAAAAGGTTAAATTACAGAAACACAATAATGGGAATAAAGTACATACAATCGAACGTCAGGACATTGAAATCCACTTTTACCCAAGTAATGCTCCACTAATTCATCAGGAATCTGATCAAAACATTTTCAACCGATCACAAACAAAACATAAAATTATATTATACCTAAATAAAATTGCAAGTCAAAAAAGAGGCAAAAAGTTGGGTTACAGTGGGAGTATAGTCCATTAAAGAAGCAAGGAAATCGGTTAGGGCATCATCATCTTCGTGTCTACCTTCACTTGTTTGTTGACCTTGACTTTGGTTCATCTTTCACAGAACAAAATTGGAGTAAAAGTGTTGGTAGTAGTACTTGTTTTTTGTTTTTCTTCGTTTTGTTTGCTTGAGAGTAAATAGAAATACTATAGGCTTTTTTTCTTTTGTTCAAATTCAAAATTGTTTTCTCCTCTATTGTGCAAAACCCAAAGAGATGGAGAACTCTCAAAAGAGGAAAAATTCTATATTTTGCTTTTGTTTTTTATTTTAAAGTGAGGAATCCTGAAGTAAAAAAAGGAAAAGAGAATTTTTTTCAACCTTAATTTCTAACCCAGTAAAAACTTTATGTTTTATATTTGATGGAGAGTCTGCAGTGAATAGAGGCATATATACTCCACTTAGCTACTAAAAATGACATTTTTGTGTCCGGGATAAGGTGAAAGTGATTTCGATAGTTAACAAAATGTGGATGATATAGTTTGGACATGTGACGGAGGTGTGTGGATGTGCTAGTAAGGAAGAGGTTGGGTGTAGCACGAATCGGGAGGTAGATAGATATACATGACATGACACAACTTTAACTTACTAGGAAAATATAAAGATCGAAGAATTATGATAGTTAGTAGGTAGCCGAGAGACATGGATCTAACCTCCTCTCCTCTTCTCCTTTCTAGTAGTATTATTTAGTGACAATGTTTTACAATGTGTATTAGAAGTATTATTTATTACTTTATTTATCTTGTATCTTGATATAATATTTTTCTTGCAACAACACTTTAAAAAAATTCTTTTGAGTCGAGGGTGTATCGAAAACATCTCTACCCCACAAAATTAGGGATAAGATCTATGTAAATTTTACTCCTAGACACTCACTTGTGAGATTACATTGAGTATGTTATTATATTATTAATGTCTTTGCACCTTCACACACTTTCCTCTTTATAATTTTTCTTTTGAAAAACTGAACTTCTTTTCCCAGTTCGACGATTAAACAATTTATTAAAGAATTTTTGAAAAAACACATATGGATATTTCGTTCTTTGATTTGGACGAGTTAATTTATGACATATGCTTTAACTTGCCTTGATCTTTTTTCCATTGTGATTCCACCATCCAGAAAAAACAACATGAGAATAATGAAATGATTAATTTATATTTTCTTATGGGCCAAACGCAATTAAAACTCACATTAAAGCATATATACTCTAATCACTTCTCTTAATCACTTTATTCTCCTCTACGATGGAGGATTAAAATGCAGTATATTATTATTTGCTAAATGACTGGATAATATATCTAAATCAATATCTTTCTTTTCAATTACAAAATTAAAAATATTTTTACATTACAAGCGCACAAGATTATCTAATTGAAATTCCAGCTCCTCTAATAATGTAAAAAAAAAAAGACTTTCAGTATATATAAATAGGACTATTTCCAAAATCAGAATTATCTCTGACATTTAACTAATTATAATTAAGTAACTTGAGTTTGTACCTCGAATCATTACTTAGAGGCCAGATGTTATTAACATATGACCTTATCATGAGTAAATAAGATACACAAAGAAAATAAGGTTAGTGGAGAAAATATTTGTTAAACGCAAAGTTAAAAATTACCCGTATTTATATCGAATTACTACATGCATATCATGTGTTACTCATATACTTTTGTTACAAATTAACCATTGTTAATTACTAAAATATATATTATTACACATTAAATCACTTAACTATAATAAATTTGTATGATTTGATGTTACTATTCTATGAGAACTAACGTTTACGGAGGTGAATATGTATAAATTATAATTTTTAGAACCCAATATGTATAAATTATAATTTTTAGAACCCAATAGTGTTGTAGATTATTCAAAATACATTAAAATGAATCATATGTATAACTCAACATTAAAGGTAACTCATGAAATAAAAATTGTCAAAAAATTTATTCTTCAACCAATGTGAAAAATTACTACTGTAATACCCCAGTGTACAACATAATATGGGAATTCAAATTAAATAAACCCATAATAGAGATGAATGAGGCACACCATGATAAATATTATATATATTAATCTTAACTCTTAACTCGAAAAACAAGTTCGATTGAAGTTTTTCGTTCTTGGCTTAATTATTGTTTGTGATCGCAACGAACTGTTGGGCTAAATTTATATTTCTTCTAAAGTGCTTATTTTTAAAAAAAACGGAGGTGTTTGGAAGAAAATTAATATTTTTGGGAGTAGCAGACGTTGTTTTTCATAATCTAAAAAAATATTTTTTTTTTTCAAAAACACTTATTTTTTAATAGTGCTTTTGAAAAAAAAATACACTTACACTTTTGAAATGTTTGGTCAAACATTAATTGATGTTCAAAAGTATTTTTTAAATTAATTAATCAAATACAAAAATGTTTCTCAACAATTTTTTTTAAAAGCATTTTTTTAAAATAAACTGATTTTAAAAGCTTGACCAAACAAGCTATAATCAATTTCAAATTTAAAGATCAAGCTATAAATTACATTCGAAAATATATAACGTATCAATATAAAAATTCCAAAATATTCCCAAAACACATATATTATAAAAATCAGAAAAATTTCTACTAACTCTTACTTATCTCAACCAAAAATTACAATTTCCGGATCTCAAAATTGAAAAAAAAAACATAAATCGAGAACTCTAAAAACAAAAAAAGGCTCTGTTTTGAGCTCAGTGGCTTAGTTCATAATTATGGTCCCTAATTACCTCCATAATTACTTCTTCTTTAACCTTCTCATCACCTAATTCTTCCAATTTATCTTCAACACCAAAACAATTACCTCTACTTGAAATAGGCGTAGCCAAATAACTCGGATTCAAATCACCAGCCATTATCACTACAATCTTCACTTCAAAATCTCGCGAAAAAAACAATATATCGCCGCCGGTCGATTTCTCGCCGGTGCCGGATTCCGTATCGCCATTTTCTCGTGGATAACCAGATCTTTTCCAGTAAGAACAAGCTAAAATTACTAGAGCAAAAGTTATTAATATTAGCATGGATGCTACTCCGGCGAAGAGGTACGGCGCCGGAGAATGCCACGGCGATATTTGAATGATCGCCGGTGGTGAAATTGATGGTGTAGCAATGAAGGTACTCACTGTTCGCATTTCTTTTTTTTATCTTTTCAAATTTAGAGGAAACTTTAGAACTGTATTTTTTTTTTTTTTTTTTTTGCTGCTTAGCTTGAGAAGTACAAAGATGGTGGATGTGTATTTATATGAAATAATTATAGGGGAGGAATAGGAAATAGAAGGTTGAAGTTCTTAATGGGGAATCATACAATTTAATTAGAAAAATGAAAGGTCCTTTTTTTCTATTTAATAATGATCATTCCATATTGTGGTGTTGCTGATTCTATTAATCTGTATTCGTGTTGCCTAGACCACCAATGAGAAATATCACGATATTCCCACGCTTTTGAGGTGCTTTTAGCGCCGAGGAACATATATTATGATGTATTTAATAATAATATATTCAAGTATAATTTTATGAGTGGATCTGGAGAAAATAAAAGTGTACGTAAACATTACTCTTATCTTGACGGGTAAAGAAGACTGTTTTTAAGTTTTAACCGACCTTCCATTCAAGTAAAAAGAAACAATATTAAAATAGCAAGAAAATTAAATCAAAAGATATTAAGGTATATGTGCGACCGTTTAAATTTTAAGCTCATTCAAATAATTCAACTTTTATAGGCTAGCACATGCTTCTGGAATCTGTTAACTAGATTAACCTGGATTTGTGTTGTGCTGGATAGGGGTGAGCACGGCTACAGGGTACCCAGATACCCGACCGGAACCGACACTAATGGGTAGGTTCCGGGTAGATATATTATAATAACGGGTAGGGTCCGGGTAGTAAAATTAGGAACCGATCAATGTCGGGTCCGGTTCGGATTACGGCAAATAGAGACAGGATACCCGAACCCGGAATCGATACCCAGAACCTATAAAATATTAAATATTTTTACTTTTTTTAGAAACATTTGGACCACTTTTAACTTTCTCCAAAATTGTTTGTTGCACGCCTGCACATTGATTTTCACCACCCCAAGACGTAAATATTTTAGCTTTTTCACCCCTTTATTCTAGAATGCTCTTTGTGACCTAAGAGAAAACACTCAAAACTCTCTCAATAACAATGGCGCTTTAGCTACACCACCGAGCTTCATCGTCGTCGTTGTTGAAGCTTTCTCTCAGGTACTTTCATCGTTGTCGTCATTGAAGCTTCACCTTTGCCTCTTTCTCTCCCTTGGTTGTGTTCACCTCATTCCTAAAATGCATATGGGTTCATATCTAACTCTTCAATTTCTTTTTAATATCATATGCTTCTGTTCTATTTCAGGCGATACTCATCTTCAATTTGTATTACTTTTTTATTTGAAATGTAAATCTATTTTTAAAATTTATGTATATTTTTGTAGTTGTGAAGATGAAATTTAGGGATTTACTAGTATAATAAAGCTTTTCTTTTGTATCGAAGAGCTTATGAACACGAAAATAAGTTTAATTCAGATATTTTCAAATTTATTTTGAAATCAACACGTTCAATTAATTGAGTGTCAAATTTGGCTTGCAATTTTAGGTTTTGGTTACAGAATTAGCTTTTCTACAATGAATAAGTTTTCTAAAACTTCTTATAAGGGTACTAAAAACTCCGATTGCAGGCAAAAACTACTTGATGAAATTATTTTAGAACTCTTTTTTATTCTCATAGGCTTAAAAATTGTTGCTTAATTTGTGTTTTTTATTTACAGGATACCCGAGAACCTACCCGGACCCTGTCCGGGTAGGTTCCGGGTAATGATTGCTACGGGTAGGTTTCGGATAGTAAATTTAGGAACCGATCTTTTACCGGGTAGTTCAAAAATATTAGGGTACCCGGACCCGCTCACCCCTAGTGCTGGACATGAGTAGAGCTAAAATTTTAGAAGACTACTAATTAGAAATATCATGATATCTCTTACCCTTTTGAGACGCCCACAATATCGTACAACATGTAATAGGGTGCATGTACTACTCGTTTAGATCTTGATGTTATTAAAATGATTCAACTTTTATAAGCTAGTTCACGTTGAAAATATAACCCTTATATTTAGTATCTCGGATCTATTATTTAAATGAATGGAAAGATTGATAACGATGTCACACATCGTATTGGGACAGAGTGGATGAAATGGAGGCTCGCATCTAGAGTCTTGTGCGATAAAAATGTGTCATCAAAACTTAAAGGCAAGTTCTATAGAATGATGGTTAGACCGACTATGTTATATGGGGCGGAGAGTTGGCCAGTCAAAACTCCGCACATTCAGAAGATAAAAGTTGTGGAAATGAGTATGTTGAGATGGATGTGTGGGCATACAAGGAGGAATAGAATTAGAAATGATGATATCCGGGACAGAGTGAGAGTGACCTCGGTGGAGGATAAGATGCGGTAAGCGAGGTTGAGATGGTTCGGGCATGTGTAGAGGAGAGACACAAATGTCCCAGTGCGGAGGTGTGAGAGGTTGCATATGGAAGGGTTCAGGAGGGGTAGAGGTAGGCCGAAGAAGTATTGAGGAGAGATGATTAGACGGGATATGGCATAGGTGCAACTTACTGAGGACATGACCTTAGATATGGGGTTGTGGAGGACACGAATTAGGGTAGTAGGTAGTCGAGCATAACCCTACTTACGCTTACAAACTTATAGTTATAGTATTATTAGTGTAGGCCCGCTTAGCCTATCATACTAGTAGGCGTAGTATTGCTTTATAGTAGCGTTTGATTTCTACTGTTATGTGTTATTTAGTGTACTTTATTAATCTTATGTACTTGCATTAGTTACTGCTTCTTTTAGAATGCGCTAGCATGACTTATTCACATTTGATACCAACATTTTCATACTGCTTTAAATTTTTTGTCCGGGTCTGATTGTTTCTCTTATTTTGCTTGTGCTTATGCTTTGTCTTGAGCGGAGGGTCTCTCGGAAACAACCGCTCTACCTACCAAGGTAGAGGTAAGGTCTGCGTATACTCTACTCCTCCTCAGACCCAACGATGTGAGACTTTAATGGATATGTTGTTGTTGTTGTATATTTGTAACTTGTAATATACATGTATAAATAATAAAATTTTTAAACGAAAGAATTCATTTGAACCCCTTGCTTTTAGGTAGTTGCGCCCGTTGTGCATGTCTATTAAAAATGAAGCACTTTTTATTATAAGTTTCTCTATTTTATAATTATTTAACTCCAGATTAGAAGATGAGGAAATCTCATTCATCTTACCATATCACTTTGATGGTAAAATAAACAATCTTTCGTTTGAATTAGCAGCGGTACTAAATGGAAAAAACACTCAGCTTGTGGTAGGGCAGCAATCATCATTGGGCAAAAATTAAGGAATTAAAAATGTCATTAGTGGTGTAGAGTGATCGTATCATTATAATGCTTTATGAACTAAAATAATCATTGTCTCATACTTATCAACTACGCTTGGAGATTGTATTAATATTTTATGTAGGTAAATGTGAACTAGTACTGCACTCACCATTCATCCATAATAATAACAGTCGTAGACAATATGAATATATTTTTAACAACTTTTAATAATATATATATATAGTACTTCGTTTGTTTCATTTTATATAGCATTTTTTTCATTTTAATCTATTTCAGAAAATGACATCTTTCAATAATTAAAAATAATTTAAATTAAATCAAAAATATCTTTTCTCTCTTAAGTTTTGTTTCAAATTAAACAACATCACATAAAACTAAACAGAGGGAGAGTTTATAAGTATGCATTTGCCTTAGTATAGTATAAAGATAGTTGATATTCGTTTATTTAAACTTCTTTCAATTTTATATTATATAATTGTAATAGTTTTCTAGAATAAAAGTTGAAATACTTTCATTTCATAGTGGACAATTTGTACCTTTAAAAATAAAATCGTCACTAGCTCATACATTTTTTGGCGGGATATAATACAACTTTTCATGTATTGGTTATAGAATATTTGATAATCTATATGGAAGCCCTTCATGGTTCGCCACATCTAAGTAAAAATTTTAATAAAATAGCACTAACATTCTTTTGTTGTATGGAGAAATGTTTTTTATGATTATGGGTGTGGTGAGATAGATGAGATTTCTATAATTTTAATCGGTGCTATCGGGTTCAAATTTTGAAAATGAAAAAACATTCTTAATAGGAAATGTTTCTCTTTTTAATGTGTCATATATAATACAATCAAATTAATCAGATCAGTGTTATCGAATACCATATAATTGTAAAAAAATAAAAACAAATAGATTTGCTTTTTGCTTTGTGTCGTCCTTTTCTTTGTGAAGGGGAAAGTCCCGAAGGCGAACCTCCCATCTGTACCAGAGGCCCCTTGGCCAGGTGGGATGTAAATCGAGGGATATGCGTGAGTGGCGAAACTGCAGGGAGAGGACCAATGGGACACGAACCCAAAACAACCCTTGCAATATTTCAACAAAGACTGTCACCACACGGATTCGAACCCGCTTGTTGGAGTTACAAAGGATGCAGGAAACGGAAATTACAAGTAACTGCTAATGTAAGAATTGAAATTACAATTCAACAAGAAAACTGAAAATTACAAAGATGTTGAACAAGAAAACTGAAAACTGTTTTGTGTATGTTGAGTCGAGTGTGACACTCTGTCTTTAAGACAATATTGCCCCGTATGTATCCTTTATACGTCCTGGACAACTGTCTCCCAAGATAAACAACAAATGAACACTTGAGCAAAGGAAACTCAAATGCTTCCGTGAAGAATTTTGAGTAAAGAAATGATGCTTGGAAGTTGTAGGGAGAACTGTTTCTGTTTGTGTATTTTCGTGTAGTGTAAAGTGTGCTCAACAATGGTGCAAGGGGTTGTTTATATAGGTGAGGGAGGGGCTATTTAACAGCCTCCATAAGTGCCATTACTGGCCAAGTAATGGCCATTATGGAGGTAGTAAAACCACCAAAATAAATGGTGAAAAGAGGAACGAATTTGGCCATTATAGGAGGAGTAATTCAGTCAAAATAAATGGCTGAATTGAGTGATGTGGCGTTTCTGATCTTCTCTACCCATTCTGACTTTCTGGAAACTTCAGGGACCAAACTGTACATATGAAAGAATTCTGGTCCAAAACTGTATATATGAAACTTCTGGGATCAAACTGTACATCTGATAAAGTTCTCTGGCCCAAAAAGATAATATCAACAGCCCGTGGCCCGTGGCCCGGAACCGGACGGGCGGGCGGCGGCAGCGCGCGTGGGCTTTCCTCGAACCGAATCACATCTAGGTCCTCCCTCCTTTAAACACATGGGATACCCCTTGGGGTCCCAAATCCCAAACCAATTTTGAGTCTTATATACACAACAATTCTTTCTTCCTCTACCGATGAGGGAGAATTGATCCCAACCACAATTTTCCATGCTTCAAACACCTCACTTCGTGAACCAATATCTCTTTCATTTCTCAATGAAATTTGACGATTCTTGGCCCTACGATTATCTACGTACTTAGTAGATCATGCACGTGTAAAGAACCTGATTCTCCAATATGTGTAACACTAGTGTTTAAGCCGTTAAAGTTGGTCGGTCGCAACTTCCGTCAAAGGCTAATTTCCAACACCCGCGACGTCGGAGTGGTTATACCCCAATCACCTTGCCACCTACCAACTCGCTTGTGCCCTGGGGGCTTGTGTCGTCCTTTTCTAATCGAAATGTATTAAAGAGGTTCTCAGAAGATTAAAATTTTCTTTTGTAATTGGAAGTATCCCAATAGATAATCTTTGAGCCACTTTCTTCAAGTTGGATGACGACATAAATATCAAAATGCTTAATAAACCTATTCCAAACTGAATGCTTTGTTTATTTTGTTAAAACCAAATTTGATTTTATTTTTAATTAATTTTTATAAAAATATGAAAAATTATAGTATATTGTTATATGTTTATTTTTCTGAATATTTAGGTCTATTTGAAAGTAAATTATTCATTTCAATCACCAAGTATTGTGGTGGAATGAATAAGATTCCTCCACTAGAGGTTTCTGGTTCTACTTTCAAACTTAGAGAATGGAAACAATATGATTGGAAGCGCTTTTCCATTAATGACCCTTATATAATGTCTTTCTATTAATCAATGTCCCAAAGCAGATATCGAACTCCATAAGAAATGAAAAAAATGTTCTTTTAAAAAAAAGGACATGCTTGACAAATGGTAGGACTACCGTTCAGTAATTTTGAGATTATAATATGAAGCTTTGGTGTACTGTACTATCAAGGTCATTTGATAGGAGGGATAAAATGAGATTAGATTATTAGTTCTATGGGATATTAATCTCATGTTTGATTGGCGGGGGATAACTCATTTATATCTCATTCAATCTCATGTACCTGAGATAAAAGGTGGATAAGTTATCCCACATAGAGTGGAATAAGTTATTCCATCTTATCCCACCTAATCCCATGTATATGGGATAATTTATCCCTCTTATCAAACGACCACGTGAGATGATCAAGATATAAGTTAGAGGAAGTACATATTGTAAAAAGAATTCAGAATTATTGGACGCTTTTTATCCCTCTGAGTATATAACTACTACTACTATATATATTAGACTACTTTGGATAAATGAACTGATAAACAAGGTATATACCCGTGATAAACACTTTCCATACATAGTGTATATCACGGGTCTTAGGCACGGTTTAGGCATAATAATTAGTGTAATATTTGTATTACTTAGTATTGTACACTTACCATAATTGTAGGATTTTTGTATTACTAGAACAAGATTTTGGGATTAGAATAGGAATATGTTTTCTATTATGGAAAATTGTAAATTGTATATATACACTTTCATTAATGAAAATAATCAATGGATTATTTATTTCATGGTATCAGAAGTCTAGGTTAATATTTTCTCCCAATTTCCATCCAACTTTTACTTCGGATTCTGAGCCCCATTCTCTCGGTTTCCATGCCCAGAAATTCTTTCTTCTTCCCAATTTTTTTCCCCAAATCCCTTTCTCACGTCGTTCATTGCTATTATGGCTAAGAACATGTTTCACCTTGCCCTTACTGTTTCTAACATCAAGAATCACATCCCTATCATTCTTGAAATAGAAAACGTCCAATACGCGACGTGGGCCGAACTGTTCAAAGTTCACGCACGTTTGCATGAAGTCCTCCATCATATTATCCCCGCAACTCTTACGGATACAGATGTGCCCAAATCCGAGGATGATCCTAAGTTATGAACGATCCTTGATGCTACTGTTCTTCAGTGGATTTATTCTGCTATTTCTATCGACCTGACGATTATCGAACCAGACGCTACGGCGATGGCAGTTTGGAATAGAGTGTGTGATATATTTCAAGATAATTAAAATTCTCGTGTTGTTACCCTTGAGCAGGAATTCTCCCACATCAATATGGAAGATTTCCCGAACGTTTCAGCATATTGCAAAAGGTTGAAGGAATTGGCGGACCAACTCCGTAACGTTGGTGCGCCCGTTGCAAACGATCGTTTTGTCCTTCAGATGGTCGCAGACCTATCTGAGGCCTATAGTGGAGTCGGTTCCATGCTCACGCTCGAAGAAGCCGGATTGGCTAAGAAAGCGGCCACCGGGGCCCGTCTGTCGTCATGATGACCGAGTCCAATTTTTCTCCATCCGTCTCCAACAATTCCGTCCAAAAATGCAACAACGGTGGCGGCAAAAAAGGTCAGAATCCCAAAAAAATGGCAAGAATGGAGGCGACAACAATGGTGGCGACCGAAACATTGGTGGCAACGGTGGTAGCCCTCGGGGCAGTGGGCAGCAGCAACAAAATTAGGCCCAGCAGTGGGCCCCTCCGTAGTATAATTGGGCCAGTCCAGTCACGCCATATAGTGGCTATTTGTCAGCCCATTACCCGGAAACTGGGCCTAGTTTCTCAGGTCCAGTCTCGGCAAATCAACAGTTTTTTTGGGCTGGGGCAGCATGCCAGTGTTCTTGGGCCTCGGCCTCCACATGCCCATCATGCAGCAAGCCCCACACCTACCGACATTGAAGCCGCAATGCACACTCTTGGAATTAATCAACATTTGCTGCTCCTTCCTTGACCCGATTGGTACATGGACACCTCGTTCTTTGGGAAAAATTGTTCGATTGCCATTTGTAGACTCTACGACTCATATGACATCCGATCAAGGTTCATGCTTCCGTACCCTCTTCTTTTTGGCATCGTGCTCTACAAATGACTACATATCTCCTTAACATACTTTCTATCAAAGGCTTGACGTATTCCTCCCATCTTCATATCTTATATAATAAGACTCATTCATATTCCCATCTTAGGGTCTTTGGGTGCTTGTGTTAACCACTATTTCCGTCCACCACACTTAACAAACATCAGGCTCGGTCTACCCCTTGTGTGTTTTTGGGTTATCCGTTTAATCATCATGGTTACAAATGCTTTGATTTATTGTCTAATAAAATCATCGTTAGTCGCCATGTTATTTTTTATGAATCCCAATTTCCGTTTGCTAAGGTGAGTAGTCATGTGCCTAGTTCGTATAATTTTTTAGATGACGATGTCTCCCCGTATATTATCCACCATTTATCAGACATGTCCCGCACCCAAAATCCACCAGCGCAGTGCCCGCTGGGTCTACAATACTATCGCCAACCATTGTTCCCAGCCCAGTGACTGGGCCAATTTTGGTAATTGGGCCAATTACCTAGCCCAATACCAAAATTGTTCCAGTATCGGGTTCTAGCCATTATCGTGTTGGGCCAGCAAGCCCACTGCATGCTGGCCAGTCCGTCACGTGTCCCGATATTTTCAAAATCCATCCAATTCTCCCCATCGAGTCATAGATCTAATCACTCGTAGTCAACGAGGTATTTTAAAACTAAAATAATATTCTTAAATCACCCTATCCAGTAATCTTGTGTCTGCGTTAAATGACCCGAATTGGAAAATTGTTATGACCGATGAATATAATGCTCTTATTGATAATAAGACGTGGGAGTTGGTGCCCCATCCCTCAAGTGTTAATATTATTCGGTCTATGTGGATTTTGCTCATAAGGACAATTTTGACGATTTTTTTGCAAGACATAAGACTCGTCTTGTAGGTGATGATAAGACTCGTAGATTGGTGTGGATTGTGGTGAGACATTTAGTCCGGTGGTCAAATCGGCTACCATTCACACTGTGCTCATCTTAGCTCTTTCGAAAGCATGACCCATTCATCAGTTAGATGTGAAGAATGCTTTCTTACATGGTGATCTTAAGGAGACAGTCTATATATATCAGCCTTTGGGGTTTGGGGATCCCAAATATCCTCATCATGTCTGTTTATTGAAGAAGTCATTGTATGGACTTAAACAGTCCCCACGGGCTTGGTATAAGAGGTTTGTAGACTATATTTCGACTATTGAGTTTTCTCACAGCAGGTCTGATAATTTATTTGGTCATATATTGTCATGGTTCTTCCCTGGCTTACATATTGTTATATGTGGATGATATTATCTTGATTGCCTCTTCTGATGCTTTATGCCAGTATATCATGACAATGCTCAGTTCTAAGTTTGCTATGAAAGACTTGGGGCCCTTGAGTTACTTTTTGGGGATTATTGTCTCTCGTCATGCAGGTGGGTTGTTCTTATCCCAATGAAAGTATACAACTGATATCATTGAGCGGGCTGGTATGTCCTCATGCAAGTCTACTTCCACTCTAGTTGATACTAAACCCAAGTTGGGTCTGCGCTGCGGCTGGCTCCCCTTACGAGGATCCGACCCGATATCACAATCTTGTAGGGGCCCTTAAGTATCTCACTTTCACGAGACGTGATATTACATATGTCGTACATCAGGTGTGTTTGTTTATGCATAATCCCAGGATTGAGCACATAATGCGCTCAAACGCATTATTCGGTACATCCAGGGGATACTTGACTTTGGCTTACATTTATATCCGTCATCGACATCTACACTTGTCTCGTATACGGATGTTGATTGGGGTGGTTGTCCAGACACCAGACGCTCTATGTCTGGCTATTGTATGTTTCTTGGTAATAACTTGGTCTCCTGATCTACAAAGCGTTAGTCGACTTTGTCCCGCTCTAGTGCAGAGGCCGAGTATCGAGGGGTAGCCAATGTGGTTTCTGAATCATGTTGGTTATGTAATATTCTTTTAGAGCTTCATTGTCATATTCAGAAGGCTACCTTGGTTTATTATGATAATGTGAGTGTCATCTACCTTTCTAGTAATCATGTTCAACACCAGCGGACTTAACACGTCGAGATGAATATTCACTTTGTTCGCGAAAAGTAGATCGTGGACAAGTACGCGTCTGGCATGTCCCTTCCAGGTATCAAATTGCAGACATCTTTACAAAGGGTCTTCCCTCGGTCCTTTTTGAAGATTTTAGGGACAATCTCAACGTACGAAGACCGCCCACTATGATTGCGGGGGTGTGATAAACAAGGTATATACCCGTGATATACACTTTCCATACATAGACTATATCACGTGTCTTAAGCACGGTTTAGGCATAATAATTAGTGTAATATTTGTATTACTTAGTATTGTACACTTACCATAATTATAGGATTCTTGTACTACTAGAATATGGTTTTGGGAATTAGAATAGAAATAGGTTTTCTATTATGAAAAATTATAAATTATATATATACATTTTCATTAATGAAAATAATCAATAGATTATTTATTTCATGAACTACATTCTACTAGAACTAAAACAAATCTTGTTGCCTTTATTCCTTTTAATATAACATTCAAATGAATTATAGACATTTAAATTTTACTTATCGAATTAGTCCAATATACTAAAATTTAAGCTAAATCCTAAATTCAATATATGTTGGACAAACCAACATTTTGAGTAGATCAAACTAAATTTACTCGTATTATTTAATTCAAATGACATGCCCATTCATATGTGTAAACCCAATAAATTACTTACTTCAATTGTAATAGTCTGTTTTAAGGACCGTTTGAACATAGATTTTTTTTTTTGCTTTGATTTATGTGTAGTCAATTTTTCATTTCAACTTGAAATTGAGTTTTTTTAAACCGACCCAATTCTTCAAATAGAATTTTCTTCCCTCTTAAAATTGAGCATTTTCTGAAATGCGTCTTCAAATACAATTTCAACTTTCGAATATTTTTTTTCAACTTAATTTTAAATAATATTATTTTTAAATGTCATCCAATTTCTGTCCAAATGCCTACGGCCTACTAAATTCCGTCAAAAATCCAAAGATACAAATTACAGGAAAATGAGAATTTCTCGCACTCTTTTTTCGTCTCAAATAAATTTACAATTTCCGCAATGCCAAAATTGCTCAGTGGCTTTCTACATGATTTTGATCCCTAATTACCTCCCTAATTACTTCTTCTTTAAGCTTCTCATCACCTAATTCTTCACTCATCATTTCCAATTTCTTCTCAACTTTACTCCCATTTTTATCCCCAATCGAAATAGGCGTAGCTAAAAAAGTTGGATTTAAATCTCCCGCCATTATCACTACAATTTTCTCTTCAAATATCGGCACAACCTTCAACTTCTCGCCGGCGCCGGCGTCTCTGATCTCGCCGGAGCGTTTCCAGTAAGAGCAAGCTAAGATTACAAGTGCAAAAGCTATTAACCCTAACATCGCTGCTAAACCGGTGAATGCCACATGGATAATGTGTTCTTTATAAAAAAAAAGAAGATTACAAGTGCAAAAGCGCTGTTGGTTTGCCACGTGGATAATGTGGTTTTTACGGTTCAGTTATTGATGGAGTAGCAATAAAGGTACTCACACTTCTCATTTTCTTAAAAGTTTTTGGACTGATTTGCTATTTTTCTTTCTTTTCTACTTAGCTTGAGAAGTGTAGGGATGGTATATGTGTATTTATAACTAGTTTGCAAGAATAGAAAATTTGTGATTAAATTGTTAATTGGGGATCAAATAATTTTAATATTTTTGATACAAAAATATATAAGGTTCTACACTCGTCATAAATTCTTAAGAGGGAATAAGCAATCTCTTTTATAATCTTTCACTTTTATGCAGAATATAGGTTTCCCCATTTTCTATTCAAAAATGTTTTCTGCTCTTTGTTTAATTTCATTTGTTATTTCTTGAGAGTTCATTTCTTAGTTGGATTTAACTTGTATACAGTTTTGTATAAGCGATATAAGTTAATCTATTATAGTAAGTAATTTATCTTTTCTAAAAAAGATGTACTAGTTCTACTCTCTATGGAAGGTTATTTGTAGTTATATTTTAGGTGACACATGATAGTATAACTATGATTAGAATGCTTGTTACATAATATTATGAACCTTTAAATTTTGAATAAAATAAATGTTGCTCCTCTTAATAGGTACTTAGGAAATGAAGAGAAATTATAATGGAAAGATATCTAATTGGTGAAAGTGAGTATAATTTCATTTTTGATAGCAAATTATCGTTTTTATGAACTGTACTTAGATTTGATTTTGTAAGTGTAACCTGAAATGTTAGTCACGATGCGCATTTAAGGGTACAATTTAATGGTTTTTGAAGTGGGTTGAGAATCATTTTGCTTTAGTTTTGGTGGACAAAGTTACATGATACATGTTATTGATGAAAGGTGATAGGTATCCAGTGAAATTAGTCGAGGTGCGTGCAAGCTGACCCGAATATCACGATTATAAAAAAAAAAATAAGCCACAATGTTGTACTAATTAAGACCAAATAAGAAAAATCGAAACAAAAATAAGAAATAAAAAGGAGTCAGATCTCATATCCTATCTTTCCCAAGCTTAGTGAACATGCATATTATTCAGCCGATATAAAATATAGGCAGACTTAAATTTGATAGAATTTTTCATATTGGTACTTCATCTTAGCCTAGCACCGATTGAAAAACGCCGATATTGTGCCTATTAAACACATAATGCCAATTTCAAAAAATTCAAGGTGCGTCACTCTCTTTTTAAGCTTTTGTTTCCTTTTATTCTTTTTAGAACAAAGGGGGCGGAAGTACAATATAGTCTATGAATTCAGATGAACACAATAGCTTTAAAACATCTATTAAATACATAAATATTAAATTTTGAACCAAGTAACTCAATTGAACGACGAATTATGTAGTATCACGAACCTAACAATAATATTGATATACTTAATGAAATTTTACAAATAAGATTTGAGGAGGATGGTGTATACACAATCTTATCCCTACCTTTTGAAGGTAGAAATGTTATTTCTAAACTTATAGATTTTAAATCTTGAATAGTGACGGGAGGAAGAGTAAGCGTTAACAGGGTTGTGTGTCATTTGCATGCTTTGCTTTCTTAAATGTCAATATGTTACAGATTTGGCCATATAAAGCTAAACATGGGAAAGCCTGGATGGAACTCTGATCCCATCTGTACACTCAACTTTAATCATATTCCTATTTCCCACAAGGAATATGTCTCTGTCATGATAATGAGAAAAACAGTAAGATTGGTGGGTAAAGCAACAGCAAAACATAGATCGTATTTATTTTGCATTAGGATATTATTCCATTCTCATTCATACATATCCATAGGTTTGGACTTTTTTTTTTCATTTTAATTCTTTTGAATTAGTCTCATCATAACTTTTTATTTTGACTCTTTCGCTTCTTCAAAATTAATTTTGCTAATTCTTAGAGTAAAATATGACTAAATTAATTTATAGTTTTTTATAATTAAAATTTAGACATATAAGAGTTACATGCATAGTATTATAAATTATAATTTTCTCATATTAAAATTATTAAAAGATACATTCTAAAACATTAGTCAAAAGTAAGGGTGTCCAATGGGGCGAGCTCCGGCGGGACGGGAGAGGGTCGAGACTCGGGTTCCGACGGGCCTGGTGGGCCGGGATAGGCGGGACGGTGGGAGGTCTCGTCCCGTCCCACATCCCACTGGAAAGGGGTCGGGTTGGGGCGGGGCGGAACTCGGTTTTCCCCCCACTTAATTTAAAAAAATAATATATAGTTATTTACAAACACTTCAATAATTGAACAAGATAGTGTAATAAAAACATCACAAGACTGTTTTTGTACCTCTTATATTATTTAATAGAAATATGACATAGTAATATAATTTCAAAATTACAACTTTGTGATGTTGTTCAAAAGTTGCAAATGACATAGTAAAATACTAAAATTGCAATTAAAAAAATTACATATTCAACCATAATCTTTCAATTATTCAACGCCGCTTCCTGCTCGCTCGGACAAGATTTCGTTGTAGTTGTAGTCTTCTTCTTCTTCGTTGATCTCCGATTGGCCGCACCTCCTACGCTACTGCACAAATTCAGTCTCTGAATAGAACTTCAATCTCCAATGTGTCTCCCGTCAATGAATGCATGTGCTCTCCAATTTGAAATCTTTCCGCGGAAAATGTGCTTTCAGACGCTGTTGATGACGCTTGAATGTTTAACACATCTCGGGCCATCTTTGTTAGCGTCGGAAATGACTTCTCATTCTGCCTCCAGTATTTCAGCAAGTCTTCTTGTCCTTCATCATTGACAATTAATTCGTACGGTAGAGCACCCTGCAAAACATAAACATCAAATTCGCTAACTTGTGAAGAAGTTGAATCATTACACATTTTATTTCTAAGGCCTTGAATACTAGCAGCAGAAACCGAATGTTTTTTATAAGGTTGCAGCGAAGTAGTAGAAGATGGTACATAAGCCGACTGATTATTTGCACTTTGTTGTTGGTAATACGTATATATTTTTTTGCATTCGGTGTGTATGCTAGACATAACTGCTTCTTTAGTTGGTGTGTCAGTTGGTTCTTCAGTTAAGTCTGTTGAAAGTACTTCTACACAATGATAAATCGTTTCTACACGTGTTTTACAACCATCTACTTTAATAGTTGGATTTAATACAACACCAACAATATAAATAGTGGGGATAGAAAAAAAGTATTTTTTAAAATTTTTTAAATATTTTTTCAATAACTGCCTTATAAGTTGATTTTTGCATATATTCATTAAGTAACAAAAATATTAGAGCTATATAAAATAACATATTGGAAATAGTAGGATAATAAATACCGGAAAATTCTTTAGTAGCTTGATAATTTTTTTCTAAAAATCCATTAAGTTCTAAAATTTTATCCCAATCACTATCTACAAGTATATCCCTTGGATTTTTGTTATGAGCGTTAAATAATAAAGTAATAGGTTGTCTATAATCGTAAGCAACAAGTAGTTGCTTATACAGAGAATTCCACCTAGTCGAAACTTCTTCTGAAATTTTTCTATATGATAATTCACAATCATGACATTTTTTTTATACTCTTTGCGTCTTTGTATTTTTTTACCTTTAAAATAAAGTTTATGGCAAATTGTATTTTATCAAGAATGCTTTCAAAAAGTTTTAGGCCATCCTTTACAACTAAGATATAAATATGACACGCACATCTTATATGAAAATGATCAGGAAAAGATAGAGTTAATCTAAGTTTTAAAAGTCGTATAGCATAATCATTAGAAGAATCATTATGTAATATAATAGTCATAATTTTATCCGTTATTCCATAGTAATCACAAATTTCATTAATATTATATGCAATAAAACTTCTAGTGTGCCTATCATCTATATATCTATATGCTAAAATACGTTTTTGCATAAACCAATTTTGATCTATCCAGTGACATTTTACCGTTAAATAATCATTACCGTTAGTACTACGGCCTATGTCAGAAGTGATAACCATTTTGCCATTAAAATGATACAGTGCATAAATACTGTTGATATTCACTTGCAAATTTAAAAACATCCCTTCTAACCGTTGATCTAGGAAAATCCATTAAAAGCAGGATTATATGTTTCCTGAATATAATGAATAAAACCAGGAGAGGAAGAAAATGAAAAAGGCAAACCCTCCACCGCTATTAATTTTGTCATATTTTCCCTATCTTTGTTTTTATCATATTTAGGACCAAAAATCCCCTCCGTCGTCGGGTTAATTTGACCCTGTACTAGGTCGGGGACACTATGGGAACCTTGTCCCGACTCAGATGGCATTGGCACACTCGATTTATTAGCATGGTATTGATTTCACCTAGCTATGTGTTCGCCTTGTATATGTCTCAATAATCCTCCCGTCCCATCTTGACCTTTTCCGGTTTTAAATCTATAAACATTTTTACAAATTTTACATCTAGCTAGTTGATTCTCTTCATTCCTATCAAAAAAATGCCATGCAAGTGATTTTAACTTATCGTTTTGCCGAGTCTCGATTCATACTAGGGGGAATAAGAGGCATTCCAGTTGCAGTTTCAGGCTGAGACTCAGTCTGAGCCTGAGGTTGATGTGCAGCACTAGTGGGTATGTCATCTATATTATCGTCTAAATTAAATTCTGATTTATCTACTTCATCATCTACTGATATATCATTAAAAAAATATTTTCATCAATATTACTGAAATCAATCAAATAATCGGGACTAGGAATATGATTACTACAAGAAGTACCCTTACCCTTATTACCCATACTAGAAGAAGTCTTACCCTTACCCTTACCCGTAATCATATGTTTCAATCCTTTCATTTTAATTATATAAAGAAATAGTTAAATAAATAAAATTAAGTGCGATAATTAAAATTAAATAATAATAATAATTTAAAGAAGGAACGAAGGTACCAAACGTCGACGTAACATCGACGTGTAATCGAGGTTGAAAATTAAAACTTTGCTCGATGGATGATCCTCAAGCTAGTTGCCAACTTCACTTTCAATTTTTTAACTTTGATATAATATTTTTATAGTAGGAAGATTTGTAGAATTGTAGAGAGATAAATTGAGAGATTAAAGAGATGGTAGGAAGATTTGTGAGAAAAATGAGTTATTTATAGTTGAAAAATAGGGTTAAAGTGTAAATATATTAACTTAGGGGTTAAAAATAAATATTAAGGGGGTAGGGGGTTTATGGGGGCAAAAATGGTTGTTATAGCCGTTGCACAACGACCAAAATTGAAATTTGGCAGTTGTTGCAACAGTTATTTCTGTAAAGGGGGAGGGGGACGGGTCGGGGTCGGGCCGGGGTCGGGCCGGGCCGGGCTCGGGATGGGGTGGGTTGGGTCGGGATCGGGACAAAAATTGAAACTTTGCTCGATGGATGATCCTCAAGCTAGTTGCCAACTTCACTTTCAATTTTTTAACTTTGATTTAATATTTAATAGTAGGAAGATTTGTAGAATTGTAGAGAGATAAATTGAGAGATTAGAGAGATGGTAGGAAGATTTGTGAGAAAAATGAAGAGAAAAATGAGTTATTTATAGTTGTGATATAGGAAAATTGAAATTTGGTCGTTGTTTCAACGACTATTTTTGCAAAGGGGGAGGGGACGGGTGGGGATCGGGCCGGCCGGGCCGAGTTTGGGATGGGGTGGATTGGGTCGGAATCGGGACGGGCGGGACGAACGCAAGCCCCGTCCCGAGTTCGAGCCCCAACCCGAGTTCGCGCCCCGACCCCAACAATTTTTATTTTACTTTGGGGGATCGGGCCGACCCGGCCCACTGGACACCCTTAGTCAAAAGTACACTTAAGGGTCGTTTGGTAGGGTGTATAAGAATAATGGTGAATATGGTGTATTAGTAATGCTGACATTAGTTATGCTTGCATTAATTATGCTGCGATTATTTCTTATACATTGTTTGGTTTAGTGTATTAAAAACATGATGCATTGTATAATTTTTTTTTAAAATTGGCTATTTACAAAACTACCATGCACATTCTTTAGCTTTTGTACACTTTATTTGCAATGCCTAGTTCTTTTACTCTGTCTTCAACGACAATTTTTATTGCAATAATTTATTCCAATCATTTATAATATTCAGTTATGAGACAAAACCATTCCACAAATCCAATTTATTTCGAAAATTCAAGTTGCGCAAGGCATTAAATTTATTTGCATAACAATTCACTAGATTTCCACAAAAAAGAAAAAATAAATTTTAGTAAATTTCAAATACAGACCAAAAGGTCATAATCAATATAGTTTCTCAAATTACAAATGATATTATGAAAATACTAAAAACTAAATTATACAGCAATGATTGAAATAATAATATAATAGCAAAATGCAAAACATGGTCAGGTAAATAAGCTAAAAGACAAGTCGTAATATTCTGCCAATGCTTTGGGTTAATCTATTTGGAAAACTAAAAATAATTTTTAATATATTTTATTTAGATCTTAGTAAAAAAATTATCTAGGGGCAATTATGTCTTTAGCCATGCTTATGCATGCATTCAAATCCATTGCATTACTAATATCATGATTTTCCATGCATTAGTTATGCGTAGAATAACACCAAATAGGATGCATTAATTATGCATTGTTTAAAAAGTATCAAATAAGAGATTATTAATATACAATGCTAATGCATCTTACCAAACGACTCCTTACTATAAATCTCATGAAGCAAAAAGTCACAAACATTTTGAGACAGGGAAAATATGAGAATCTCCGTGGACAACATTATGAAATCATCTTTTTAAAATTAAAAGGGAACTACATTCATTTTCATATTAGGCCACTTCTACCTTGATAAAATATTGATATATTTATAGACTTGATTAACGGCGTAAATTTATTTTTTAATGCATTGGCTCAGCATCTGTTTTAAATAAACTCATTTAATTAAATATTAATCATATTTTTGTTGTTGTTATAGATGGCATTTTGCTTTTTTGCATCGTCCTTTATGATGTGTTCAGCATGCCAAAAGGACAAAAGAGGCATATCCCATCATTAAAATTGTTGCAAGTGGTAAAATGGTTCAATCACAAACACAAAATAAAACAAAAAGAGGAACAAGATAGAGCATTAGTGTAGATAATGTCTTCAAAATATTCTCTCAGAGTACAAGAGTTAATGCATTTTTACACCCTCAATATGTAAGAACCTTCTTTTTTTATTTTGCATCATGTTATTTATAATTTTAAAAGTTTGTCGCCAGATGTACATTATGGTATCCTATCATCTAAAAACTTATGGGGTTATAGAGAATACACTTTTTTACTTAATTTTATCTTTAGTATACCTTCTCACGTGCAGACTTGATTATCTTTTTATAAGACAAGCATACAAGATTTTTTTTGCTGAGCAACGGTGAAATTCGAACCCAATACATCTACCTACTCTAATACTATATTAAAGCGTGTGACTATCTTATTTAGAGTTCAAGCCACTAGAAACTTAATGGCTTGACATATCACTTGAGAAAATTTGTTACCACATTTGTTGGAATCTAAACTTGCGTTAATTGGTCATAGCCTGAAAGTCTAGTTACACGATTCAAGTGATGGATAAAATAAAATGCCTAATTAATATTTAAATTGGTGTGTGGATAAGTAAAACCCGACAACTATTACCCTTGTGATGGGTTGGTTACTCTTTTTAAATAGAGGTCAACAACCTTTCCCGGGCTATTAGAAAATTCTTGGCATTTCTCTTCTTGAATATGTAGTAGCGGTTGACGTCTCATCAGTTGAGTTCTCTAAATTGAGAGTGTAATAGTTAGATGATAGTGAAAGTTGATCTTAGATTTATCCGCCGATGTTGTTATTGTATCAATGGAATTGAATGATACTTTTCCTTAATCGATTAATCCTAACTCAAGATTATGATTTGTATATGCATAATTGTGTCTCAATCTCTATTATGATAGTAATTACATTCGAGTTGCTTTTCGCCCCTCTCCCTTCTTTTGAGTCTACGCGCTTCTGCTTAGTATGTCGTTTATATGCTTCAACATAAGCCATAGGCCCCTCTTTTTTGTTCTTCTTTTGCTTGCGCACCAATCCAGGTTTTTGCTTTCAGTAACCATAATCCTCCTTTATCATTGCCATGGGCAAATGATTATGGTACAAGTAGATGAATTGCCCGTACATTTGAGTGAAAGGACAGACACTATTTTAGATTTGGAAACTCACAACCATATCCAAATCTGTGCACTTTTGTTGAACTATCATTTCATCGTCTAACACCAACTAGTGACTGCTCACTTTCTATAACTTTGTATTATAATATTAGAAGGAAAAATTCTTTTTGAACACTAAATAAAGTTATGGAAACAACAGGTAAATATTTTAGCAGTATTTTGGTGGGGTAGGAGACCTTTAATTTCAACAATCAAACAAGAATCTTTGAGCAGCCTTTATTCATTATGTCAATCTTTCACCCTTTCATTTGCCTTCTTTCATTGTGCAAAAAGATCTTAATTTGTTGTATACCAGTTGTATACATCATCACCTATCTAACGACATACAACAATAACACCACTACGACGACTCAATTTAAAACTAAATCATGTTTGACCAAACTTCTAAAATTAATTTATTTTGAAAATATTTTTAAAAAAATACTTTTCAAAAAAATACTTTTGTCTTTAAAGTTTGTGTTTATCTAATTAATTTGAAGAACGCTTTTGAACAACAAATAGTGTTTGACCAAGCTTTTAAAAAATGCTTCTAGATGTATTTCTCAAAAATGGTTTTCAAAAAAATTAGTACACCACTTTAGCCTATGAAAAACAACTTCGGCTACTTTTCAAAATCACTTATTTTCTCCTAAAAACTTAGTCAAATACCTCGCTTAAAAAAATTTTGACCTCTCAAAAGCTTGGTCAAACAACCTACTATTAGTTATACGGCTTCTTAATATTCATTCACTCCGTTTGAAGTCATATCATAAAAAAATCTAGCTAGCTGATAGCATGGCGGTAGAGTACTATCCAAAATCCAAATTGGCATATTTCAGGTCACTAATTTTTTGAGCCGGGCAATAATGTTTGCTTGTTACTGGTGTGTATTTGTTAGCATTATGCAAGTTCTCTCAGCAAAGTTACGTTTTTTGTGCTATAGAGGTATAGCACATTTTGGACATAGATTGAATCATAGCAACATATACACCCTTACTTTATATATAATTATAAACTTAAAAGTTAAGACACTAAATATATCTTCAGAAGTAGATGCAAGCCCCATTTTTATTTTTTCTGCAGTTTATCATCTCTGCGTACGCGTGATGAAGAACTTTTGAGGATGAAATATATGAACTTTCTCTTGTGAAAACTAACCTGCAGAATTTCAAAGAAGACTTCAAACATCAAAAGATATACTAATTGCATGTTTGAGAAATCACAGGAGACGATGGAGAAGCACAAAAAGAACCCCAAGTTGAATACTTACACTCAAAACAGATGTTAACACATCTAACTATGAATAACTTATGTCGGGCAGGTGAACAATTTGTTCAACTGATGAACTAAGCATATCAGTTGACACATCCTTTCCAACAATATAATGAAAAGGGTATCGGATAACTGTTAATTCTGACCTCTGTACTATCATAAATAATTTAAATGTACCCTCGTTATACTTTCGGTCCAAATATATCCCTCTTATTATATTTTGACACAAATTTGCCTTTAATTTTGACAGAGATACACATTTCAACACCGCAACATCATCATTTAGCCCAGAAAAAAAGATTAAGCTCGTATGCCCACACACTACACCAATATTGCAACATCATCATTTTATTACCTTATTACATTTAATTTAGCCACTTTCATCTTCTCGAATCGTGAGAGTTCTTGAAGTAGAAATGAAAAGCAACAATAATCATAAGTAGTAATAGCCAATACTTCGTCTCATACAAAATAGTTGGTCTAATCACCACTCTGTAGACTTGCCTTTAAGTTTTGGTGGTACCCTCTTATCACATAAGACTCCGGATGCAAGCCTCAATTTCATCCACCCTGCACCAATATGATGTGTGACATCTTCATCAATCTCCTCATTACCTTAAATAATAGACCCAAGATACTTGAAACTTTCTCTTTTTTGAATGACTTGGGTATCAAGCCTCACTTACACACCGTCCTCATGCGTTGATTCACTAAACTTGCACTCAAAGTATTCGAGATTTGCTATGTGAGAACCCAGTGTGAAGACGAACCCTGCAAACCTGTTTACCACGCCCTGGGGGCTGTTTTAGACCATATAAGGATTTCTTCAACAAGCAAACATAATCAGGATGAATAGGATCTCAGAAGCCCAAAGGCTGGTGCATGTAAACTGTTTCCTATAGGTGACCATATATAAATGCATTCTTTACGTCCAACTGATGAATGAACCATGATTTTGATAGAGTCGGACTGAGAAATGTCCGGATAGTTGCTCGTTTAACCACTGGGCTAAAAGTTTCACCACAATCCACTCCAACCTGCTGAGACATGCCATCACCAACAAGATGAGTTTTGTGTCTCTCAAATGAACAATCAAATTTCTTTTTATGATAGAAAATCCACATAAACGTATGATGTTTACATTAGAAGGACGGGGCACCAACTCCCACATCTTATTTTTAATAAGAGCATTAATTTCATCTATCATGGCAGCTTTCCAATTCGGGTCCGATAAGGCAGCTTTCGAATTTTGGGGAATCGGGGATGGTTGGATAGAGGACGTCAGATTAAATTGACGCTTAGGCTAAAAAATCCCATGCATGGCATAGGTTTCAATGGACCGGGGTGGGGCCGAGATGGACTGCTGGGTTACTGGAGTTTCGACCGAGTGAATATTCGGCCTAGGCTTGCCACTGAACTGTGGGAGCAATGGGCTCTCCGGGTTGGGCTTGAGGCAGTGGGCTAGTCACCCGGTTCGGTGAAGAGGGAGAGGGAGAAGTGGGCTCCCTCATTTGGGCTGATTTATGTCAGAAAATGGGTTGGCCGCGGCAGATGATGAGGGAGCAGTGGGCTCCCTCATTTAGGCTGGCCTATTTTGATGAGACGGGTGGACCAAGGCGGAGAGGGAGTAGTGGGATCCCTCATTTGGGTCGGCCCATTTCGAGCAAGGGTCTGGACCGAGGGAAAGTGTGAGGGATCAATGGGCTCCCTCATTTGGGTCGGTCCAATTTGGGTATTTTGCTGGGCCAATGGTGCGGAATAGGGAGCAGTGGGATCCCTCATATGGGCTTGTTTATTTGGAATATTGAGATGGTATTGCAAAAACGGGTGTAGCCCCGTGTCCAAAAAACCATACGAGGGTGGGGAAGATGTTTGTATATTGGCAAAGGAATTTGGACTCATAAAAAATAACTTGACGAGATCATAACACTTATAACTCCTATGATTTTGTGGATATTCCAAAAATACACATGGAGTGGAACGGGCTTGAAGTTTGTTTATCGTTGTAGAAGGAAAAATGGATAACACAAACATCCAAAAATCTTCAAATGTGTGTAGGAGGGGACACGATGATAGAGAATTTGTGTGGGTGAGTAGTTTGAAAGTAACTTGCTAGGAAGAATGTTTAAGAGGTATGTAGCCATTTGAAGAGCATAATGCCAAAATGATGATGGTATGGATGCATGAGCAAGAAGTGTGCATATTAAATTATTTATCGCTCTTATTTTTCGTTCAGCTTTCCCATTTTGAGGAGAAGTGTGCGGACAAGAGACGAAAGACCATACCATTTTTGTGACAAAACTCCTTAAATTGGTCATTTATAAATTCCCTCTCATTGTCACATTGGAAACACTTAATTGATTTCTCAAATTGAGTTTGGATGAACACACTAAATTGCAAGAAAATATTGTGAACATGTGATTTCTTTCCAATTGGAAATGTCCAAAGAAAATTAGAGTAATCATTCAAAATAAGCATGTAATCTATATACCATGTAAAGAATGTATCTTGGGTCTAACTCAATCCCAAAAGCTAGCTTGTAGGATGAGGATTGTCCAAGTCCATATAAGGAGTCCATTTTCGATGTGAGACTCTTAACACTCCCCCGCACGCCTAGACCTTGTTAACTGGAGCGTGGACAATATAATTTGGGGGCCTAACATCGACAAACAAAGAATTGGAATGAGTCTGGCTCTGATACCATATAAAGAATGGATCTTGGGCCTAACTCAACCAAAAGTTAGCTTATAGGGTGAGGATTGTCCAAGTAAGTACATGTTCTCATTCCATTTTCGATGTGGGACTCTTAACACTCTCATGGGCCTGGCCTGATCTGAGGCTGTAGCTAGATTTGCTTCTTTCCCGTCGATGTCATATTTCCATCTGAGGTTATCAGGAGTTGTAGTAGTACCACTGAAACCTTCTAAGACATTCATTAGCTCATCTTATGCATTTTGAAGTTCAATTTGCATTTGCTTCTTTTGTAATCTGAAATGCCTGAATCATGATAAATAATAGGAGTCAAAATACAGAGTAGGCAAACACTTGAGACATCTTTCTACACAAGCACTTATAAAATCTACACAATTATCTTTCTGCTGAAATAGTTTTGCTCTCTATTTCTAGTAGCTATTCAATTTTTGTGATGCAGGTGACACATGACATTGTTCATCAGGACTAAAGTATGCTGTTAGATGATGTGAGTTTGCCCCTCTCTCTCTCTCTCTCGCACACAGACACACACGGGCAAATAATGTGTACAAAATAAAGCAGAACAAGACATAATGCAGATATTATTTCTCTCAAAAATAGTTTTCAAAAAAAGATAAAATATATCTCTCGAAATAAACTTTAATAGAAAAAAACTACTCCATCTCTTTCAAACCAGGACGGCATGAGTTCACGTATTTGACGTAAAGCCAGGTGTTAGTAAGATTTTTGCCCTGTTAGGAAGATCCTTTTCTTTTTTCCATCTTTTTGATCTTTCTATTCTGTTCAAAAGCTTTGTGGAGATTTGGATGTTTAATTCCACTCCAGTGTACCTAATGTTTGTGCGCCACCATACGAAGGCAATTGCATTAAAAAGAAAAAAGATGCATGGCTGAATTTGCTTCGTCATGTTTCCTGTATTTAATCTTTTGATGTCAAGGGGGTTGCATAATTAGACCAATTACTTACCAATCAAAAAAATAAAAATAAAAATTAAAAATTAGAGCAATTACTTATGTGAAGTTTGGGATCCTATAATTATAAGAATACATTTTTTGCTGAGAATTCAAATTTTGATTGTTGAATGTATTTCTTGTGCTATCACATTTCCGCATAAAATATGAAATGGATTGTCAGTTTGTCCACTATAGAATATTATTGAATGAAGCTTATCCCTACTTGATGATTTTAGTGAGAAACATCAATATTGTTGGCTTTTACTTGCATTAGGTCCATGTGTTTGACAGAAATCTTTTGACTTTGGCTTGCAATTGTAACATGATAATGTAGAGATAGGTGTGAGATTTAGAAAATCTATAGTTTTGAGAATCCCTACTTTGTCATTGAAGAAATTGTTGAATAGTAGAACCAAACAGCTCCAAATGGAGAATAATGGATATTGAGTCATAAAACTGACTCCAATATTCCTGGATTTGAGCTGCAATAATAGTAATGGTAGTTGATTTATATCTAGGTGCGCTCAAGTTTGCACCACAATTATAAAAGTAATAATAGTAATAGTTGTTGCTAATAGTTTTCTTCTATTTGCCATTGTCATTGTTAAATTGGATTTATTATCGGTCAATATGAGCAAAAAAAAGTCATTGTTTCTGTGTTTTTCGTGGATAGGTGGGCGATCATTTACCTTGCATAGTTGAAGCCACTCATTATTCAGTGATGCGTGAAGGAGAATAAGATGCTCTCGGAAGCTGGTGCATGTATTTTTTATTTTTTGTGGATTACGGATTGACCCCCTCTCTCTGAAGAGTGACGATTTCTGACATCGAATTCCCGCATCTCATATAGGCTACCGTTGTTTCCTTTTGTGACCTGGATAAGGTCTGCGTATGGTCTACCCTTCTCAACCCCATTTATCGGATTGAACTTCTTGTTGTGGGTTACTAAATGAAGGGAAATATGTGGCATGCATTACATGAAACCTAAAAGTTTTCGTATAATATTAACTACTACTACTACTTACTTTCTAGTTCTACATCATTTGTATCTTCTTTGAGCTTGGACTACATAAAGTGTGTTGGAAGAACTATTAGTGGGTGGTATAATTTGTTATCTCTATGCCTCAATCTAGCAAGAATACAACAAGCGTTGGGAAGCTGTTGCGTTTCTTTTTCACCAAGGCATATGTTTAACATCCACCAAAGGAAAAATTCTTAGTAGGGAGCATTTTCTTTAAATGTATATAAGATGTGGTGCGAATCCGGATATAATTGGACTCCAATAATGATATCGAATTTCGAGTGGGAAAAAAAATAAGCATATGTTTAACCGCCAGGTCATCGGAGTGGTGATGACTAGTGAGTATTTCAGCTTCTATATGCAAGTTGTATTTGTTATCTTACGTATGTGTTAATTAAAAAACAAATCTTTCTTCCTTATGTTTGTCTTGCTCTCAAACAGAACTAAGGGTGCGGTTTAGGTCAACTATGTTCCTGCTAAACAAAGACTGATAGTTTAGCACTAAGTATCACACTGGTTGTATGATTAACGTTATCATATGCGCGTGCAATAATAACATCATGTCCACTTTGAAAAAGCAAGAGTTAATTTATTATTTCAAATCTATGGTTATTAGTGGTTGCAAAAAATTTAAAGTATATTCAATTGGTTTCAACTATTAGATGACTTAGTAATAATTAGTGGGATATAACAAAAAATATCATTTGGTTTTTATGGCTCCTTAAGGGTGGAGTAGTACTTTATTTTTATGAAAGGTTTCTAATTTATTCTTATGTAATTACGTTGAAGTATGTATTTGGGTGTGGCTTTCCATTCATTAAATAGAGAACATCACTAATATTTCACGATTCACTTTTAAATTTTATTTCAATTTCAAAAGGTCAATTCAAATCGATATTGATCCGAACTCTCTTCTTGAGAATGCTCAACATAAATTTCACCAATGGATAAAGTGTAATGGGAGAAAAAATAGCACGTTATTTTAACCTACTGCCGTCAAATTACGAGCAAAGTTAACCAAACGAATTTAACAAAAATCGAAATCAACTCAAATTCCATTCTAATTACACCGTTCTAATAACACGAACATAAATTCCAATTCAAAACATAAAAGGCTTTCGATAAAGACACTGAAAATTCGATTAACTGATCACCAAGTACTAAAAAATAAACAAATTAATAAATCAATCTTTACATAAATCTAAAGTAATTAAGCATACCCTCTTAACCTACAAGCTATAAGAACAAAAACAAACTACGTACTAAACAAACTGAAGATCCCATCGTAAATTAAAAACATAAAGGGTATGGCAATGGCTAGAGAAATAGCGCCACTAATAATAAGGCAAATTTTCTCGCTGCGATATCGCCGTTTACGTCCATAACGTCCGTCAGAACCCTTGGGAATAAAACTCGCCATTGAAATACTCCGTTTGTTGAGATCAGAACAAACTGCAGAAAGCATCATCGAATGGGACGGCGCCATTAATTAATTTTTTAAGAGAACACAAAAAAAATTGACTAGATTTTTTCCCCACTTGTGTTTAATTGCTTCTTCTTGATATGTTTCATGCATTGCATTGATACGTATATTTATAGGCAACTAAAAGGAGGAAAATAAAACCTTGTCCAAAATTTCTAGGGAATTAATAGGGTTTATTATTCTTTAGTTGATTCCTGCTTGAAATAGTTTTGTAATTTATTTTGTCGTAGAAGAGTTGTTGACCGACTAGAAATCAAATTAGTATATTAGATTAATTAGAGACAAATTTTGTCAAATTTTATGTGGAAAAGCAGTTTTTATATTGTGTATATGTGGTCTCGGATTGGCTCCTATTTTAGACTCTCAGAATTGGCTATTTAGTCAAGGTAATTTATGGTAAATATTTAGTATCCTAGTTTAGGTAATGTTGTAATATAATTAGTAGTGTATTACCATAATTAATGTATTACCATAAATGTATAGAATAAGGTTTTAGATATAGAATAGGAATATGATTTTCCTATTATGTAACTTGTATATATAGCCTTTCAATTAATGAAAATAATCAAGGGGATTATTTCTTTCAATCCAAGTAGTTGCCATTATAAATCACCACGACTTCTTTTTATTATAAATTTCTAAATTATTTAGGATTTGGTAATTGCTAGTTTCAAAATTATATGTTTGAAATTGAAAGTAATTTTTCTAAAGTTTTAACTACCAATTTTCATCCATGTCAATATTTTCTAGCTTTTTCAACAACGTTCACCCACTTGGTTCCCCAAACTCTATTTCTGAAATTACATTAAGTATGTTGTATTAAAATTCAAGACGAAGTTTTTCAAAACTTACAACAACGGTAATTTTTATGCTGAAAATCCTTAGCTGGTTACTGATGTAAAAGATTTAAAAAGGTGACTACACCTTAAATGCCAATAGGCTACGAGGTGAAATTACTTCATTTAGGTGTCCCACACCAACATTTAGGCTATCTAACTAGCTTCAGGACTAATGGACCATTATATGAAGGCCCAGATCTTAAAATTCGGGGACAATTAGTAATGTCCGTATTTCGGGATGATCTTTAATTTTTGTCCATTTAAAATTTAAAATCTTTAATTTTGTCCTTCGCCTAAAAATTTATGGGTTCTGGATTCGAACCCCAATTCAGTCAAAAATTAAAAAAAAAAAAAAATCGCAAGGCAGACAAAGTTTGAATTTCGCAAGACATAATTTACCTGCAAACTCTACCTTATGACAGAATTTGTCTTCAGACATAAGACAAACTCTACCTTAAGACATGGTGGTTTGGCTCAAGGAAAAGTTTGTCTTATGTCTGAAGGCAAGTTCTGAGAATTTGCAAACAAACTCTGCCTTGCGATTTTTTTTTTAAAATTCTTGATTGAGCGGAGTTCGAACCCAGGACCTCAAGGTATTTTCAATCACTTTTTTAAATGAAGGACAAAAATTAAAGACCAACAATATGAGGAACAAAATTAAAGATGATGAAGTGCAATCAAGAAAATAGTCAAATAAGCCCCTAACGTTTTGCCGAAATTTCAACTATACGTCAAACCTTGGGGTCCTTATACCATGGTCATTTTAAAAGTGGTATATTATATCCCTTAAAAGCTGACATGTCAAAGTGCGTGACTACACCGCAGATAGGCGCGTTCAAACTCAAAAAACACACCCAAACGTCATAAAAAACTCCACGTGGCAGTCCAAATCATCAAATATTAATATCATCATCCTTCTCTTAATTTCTACCCGACCCACATCAATTTTTTCCAATTCAAAGCTCTAATCTCCCAACCCTCTTTTCAGCCATTTTCGAAGAGGGAAGCTGTTATAATTGTGTCGAAATTCTTTGTGGTGGAAAGTGGTTAGTTTAATTTAGTGTTAATTGGTAGAATTTACTTCATATCAAATTTAGGGCTTGTAATTTTTCTCCAATTATTGCTCATATCTGCTCATTTATGAATTTGGTAGGGTTTGCAATGGAAAAAGTCAACTTGAATAAACTGTGTATGGACGAAGCTGACACAATGCTCAAAGCCATAGTGCATTGTAGACGTAAAAATTTGCTGCAAATGCAAACATCTTGATCGAAGCCGAACCCTGAAAGAAGATATTGGTCTAGCCCCTATTATGGTGTATGATTTTTCCTTCTAATGTTGATTATCAACTTGTAATTTGTTTACAATTAATTGAGATTTCTGCTCGTTTATGCCATATTTTGTTAATTTTTAGCCTAAGAATTGTAAAAAAATTCGATGGAGAGATAAAAAAGAAGTTTATCCAAGATCAAAATTTATTCTATCAATATTGATGAACAAAATCAGATATTTGAAGAAAGAATTAGAGCAATGTGAGAACATCAAGATGGAATTGTCTGAGCTCAAAAATATCGACATGAATTCGGTTAGCGTGGATATGAATTTGATTGATGCTGATAATTCAAAAGAGGAGACAACAATGATGGTTCAATGGAAGAGCAAATGGTGTATGTTCAATAGGAAAATCATATTGTGTTTTGTGTTGTTGTTTTGTTCATTAGCAACCTATTCCAAATTGGAAATTCAAAAATTGAGCAAATGGAATTGCTATTGTAGCATAATTGTGAAGGTGTCTTGCTAGGTCCCCTAAGTTAGGTATGTCTCTTTTGGTTCAAGTGGTTCTCTATAAAAACACAATATAGGCTGTTTGTGTCAAGTTGGTTATTGTAACAACAAACATCACCAATTCTAAAATACAAGGCTGGTAAAACAGTACAGAAACAGAGACAAACAGAACATGACAAACACAAATCTGCATTACAATGCTGATTAATACCATAACAAATAAAAGTACAACAGTGCATAAACAAACAAATCTGTCGTACAATGCAGAATAATTTCATAACATCCCAAACACATAAGGTAGCATAGCATTGTTAGGTACTAGTACATGACTGTCCTAAAATTACCAAAAGTCATTGTCTTCAAGACTACACAACTACACAACAATATTAAATTTTCCATGGCTCCTTGGACTTGGAAGAAGTGTTATTTTGGTTTTGGTTTACTGAACTTCTTGACCCCTTTTTCATCCTTTGCTGCTCTTTCATTCCTTGTAACTTCCTTGTTATGATTGCTTGTTTTTCATTATATTTCAGCTTACTGTTGTTGGCACTTGATTTGTAACCAATGTCACCAGTTACATCAGTTGATCTACTTATCTTTGTTGTACCAGTGGAGTAAATCTAACTACTTGACATACCAGGCTGTACACAAAGGAATTTCAACACCTTAGTTTTAACTTCACTAAAAAGCACATAAAAATTAATCTTGAAAACACTCTCATTATGAACTTTGAAACCATTTTCAGCTTGAAAAACACCCAATTTCATGACTCTAGGCCTTTTATATGGGGTAGTGCTGCCCCTTACTCTTCCTCTTTTAGCAGTAGATGATGAAGCATGAAAATCAAGAGGTGCAGAGGATGAAGCATGGAATTCAGCAGGTGCAGTAGGTGCTGTTTTCTAGGTCTTTCTCTTTTCCTTTTTGCACTAGGCTCAACTTTTACTGTTGGTTTCTACAAAACATATAAAATCAATATTAGAACTAATCAATAAAACTTAAAACATGACAAAAGTGAGCTACTTTTGGTCTGCCTCTTCCCCTGCTTGAACTTTCTGGTTGTGATGTACTTGCCCTTCCCCTACTTGAACTTGCTTGTTCTATCCTTGTTGATGTTTCAAAACCTTTTGCTCTTTGGACATCCTCTCTTGTTGTGGCCTCTAGTATGGCAGTTACTACATGTCATGGCCATTCCTGTTCTAGGCAATTTGGTTATTTTCTCAACGCATCCAACCTTCACCACCAATTTACGGGTCAATGTTGATGAACAACCTTTGGGGTGAAAGAAATGGGAGTCGATTTCTTTTGGGTTAGGGATTTGGGGCGTAGTGTAGTGATTTGGGGTAATTAAAATATGGGTCCGGGTCCGGGTCGGGGTGGGTTATATTAGATAATAACGATGGTAATTAATATTTACATAGTGGGGCCCAGTGCGTTTATACAAACAATACCACATATTTGGTTTACATGGACATGCCAACTTTTAAAGGGTATAATATTCCACTTTTAAAATGACCGGGGTATTAAGACCTCTGTAAATGTTTGGTGTGTATTTGGAATGTCGGCCCAACGTTAGAAGCTCATTTGACTATTTTCTCAACGACAATCCGTGCAAAAAAGTGAAACTTGGGCATATACATGACTCCAACGGAGTTTTTGTTTTATTTCCAACGACACTAATGGAGATTTAATTAAGAGTTCATGGAATATATTCTAGGAAAAATCACTCGATGTAACTAAATAAGACAAGCTTATCCAAACACAAGATATCTAGTGATGTGCCATAGATATGTAGAAGAGATAGAATTAGGGGCATTGTCGATTGGAAGGAGGTAGGGAGTTTAACCATTAAATTCACCGTGTAATAAGTCACCTAGTATGTTATTTTAATCCAAATCAACGAACTTCTAAATATGGAACCTTCCCACCACGACTAAATCATTCTTTTTTTCGTTTTCGACCACTTGATACTTCCTGTTAGTGTTAGAGTTTCGGCCAGTCAGAACTTATATAGAAGATCCAATAAACAAGGAAATACTTCATACCGATTTTTTTAAAATTTTAGGATTTACAGTCGAAAATTTTAATTAAAAATAAAAAAATCTTATTCATCACACTATAATCTTTAATGTTAGGATTAAAACAGTCCATATATACATATACATAACTAATAAATGTGAGAGGAAATAATTAGTCAAATTTAACACCCAACATTATTCAAGAACTAGTTATGAATCTTGATGAAGGTACATCATGGCCAAAAGATGCAATGTCCATATTGTTGTCCCTGTTCCAACCGTCCCACGTGAAGCATTTGTTTGTATTGGATAACTATAAAGTCCCAACCAATGAAACACCCTAAAGTGGCATGGGCATTCAGCCGGGTCCCATGCACATATTCATAAATGTTTTTTTGTGAATTTTTTTCTCTACTGTTAGGTTGGAGGTGAAACTATTTTTTTGAAAAATATGTTATAAAAATTACTCCATAATATTATTGATTAATAGAATAATGTTAACAATAATTACATATATAATGTAATCTCACAAGTGAAATCTGAGAAGATATGATATATGCATATCTTATTAATTCCTATCTTTATAAAGTAGAAAAATTATTTTTCGAAAGACCATTGGCTCAAGAGAATGATAAAGCAATGTTCGAGATTGATACTAATATCTTAGCTTTAGGTTGGGATCAGTGATACCAAGAGAGGGAAGTAGTTCTTCTCCATTTGATGAAAATATTATTTTAGGAAAGTAATTTTTGGTGGCAATGAAACAAAAATAAAATATTGACCTTAAGTTTATAAATCAAACACTAGAACTGTTTATTAAACAATTCGGTCAAATATTTAATTAAAAGTATTATATTATTATTATTATTAGAAGTCAAATACTAAAAAATGTACTTTAAAAAGGTACTTTGAATAACTATCACACTCCTACCTAATAGTCATTTGCATAAAAGAATGAACAAGTCTTACCATAATTTCAAAACTTTTTAAATAAATTAATTCAACAACCTTAGATCAATTCCTTTATACGTTGAATTAATTAATCAGTCATGACCAAAAAAAAAAAAATCAGTCAATTAAGAGGCTTATCCCTTCTATTTCAGCTAGCATACAAAAGAAAGTCATTACTTTCTCAGATTAAGGGAAGGGTAGACATTTAATTTGTTTCAATTGACGAAGACAAAAGAATAGACTTAGCAAGGGAAAAAGAATAATCAAGCAATAGAGAAAATGTTGACGGAACCTATAAGATAATTAAGGGTGAAGGATATTCATAATAATAACCGGTTAAGAGTAACAACCAATTAAGAATAGAGTTTGGCTTGGAAAAACTCATGAATGCGTGAGAATAAATGAATATGTTTGTTAGATGACGTTAGCTTAAGTTTTTTTTTTTTTTTTTTTGGTTTAGAGAGTATTCATAGGTATTGGTTTTCTTTGATAATTGTTGTATGATAAAAAAATTGTGGATATATCTTAATTCTGTAGGTTTTCGTTGAGTTCGTGTACACAACGGAATTTGAAAAAGTTTGTGTTTCAAACCCAACAAGCACGAACTGTAGGATGATTATTAGTCGATACTATTTTAAGAGTTACGTTATAATATTAATATCTCACACTATTAATAACAACGTAACCTCTAGGGATGCATATTATATAATATTATAAACAATCAACTAATAATTCAATAATTGCAAATGTCAAAATATTAATCTCCATTAATAATAATACGAACATGTATAAAATACATTTGTCCTAATATAGATTGTCTCTAGGACATACATATACTTTCAATCTCCCACTTGGCCTAGAGCCAATCTTTTAACATATCTAATACACATATTCTCAAAATGACCATTATGCTTGACTAAGCTTAATAATTTAGTGAATGGATCAACTAGATTATTGTCTGTGGGAACATAATCTAATCTAATCTCTTCAGTCTCCACCATCTCCCTGAGTATGTGGTACTTCCTTGGTACATGCTTGTTTATGTTTGTTGATCTTGGTTCCTTAACATGTGCAATCGCACCAGTGTTGTCACAATAAATAGTTATTGGACAACTGGCACTCGGAACTACCCTTAGTTCCTTCAAGAACTTAGAAATTGCGACAGATTCTTTACCAGCTTTCGATCCAGCAATGTACTCAGCTACTGTTGTCGAATCAACAGTTGTAGTTTGTTTGGAACTTTTCTAGCTCACTGCTCCACCATTGAAAATGAACGTGTACCCAGACTGAGATTTGAAGTCATCAAGATCCGTTTGGAAGCTAGCATCAGTGTACCAAGTAGCAACTAGTTTTTCTTCCTCACCATAGACTAAGAAGTAATCTTTAGTTCGTCTAAGATACTTAAGAATACTCTTGACTGCTTTCCAGTGTTCTTCCCCAGGATTATGATGGAATTTGCAAGTCATACTAAAGTGCAAAGGCCACATCTGGCCTAGTACAGGTCATGACATACATGATCGATCCTATAGGTGAAGCATATGGGATCCTCTTCATGCGCTCAAGTTCTATAGCATTAGAAGGATTGTCCTTCTTAAATAACTTAATGCCTTAACCCATAGGTAGATCGCCTTTCGTGGAATTTTCCATAGAAAAACGTATAAGCACTTTGTCTATATAGACTGACCGTGACAGCCCCAACAATCTATTATGTCTATCTCTATAGATCCTAATTCCCATAATGTAGCAGGCTTCACCTAAATCCTTCATCATGAAGGTACTGGACAACCACTCCTTGACTGACTGCAAAAGAGTCTTATTGTCTCCCGTTATCTATATATTATCTACATATATAATAATGAAGACAATACTCTCATCCTTGTGTTTACTGTAAACACATGGATCGTCTTTGCTTCTGACGAAATCAAATGACTTAATAGTCTTGTCAAAACAAATGTTCTAACTCCTCGAGGCTTGCTTAAGTCCATAAATGGACTTCTGTAGCTTGCATACAACATTTGATTTGGACTTAGACGAAAAACCCTCAGGTTGTTTCATATGCAATTCCTCAACTAGATTATCATTGAGGAAATCAATTTTGACGTCCATATGCCAAATGTCATAGTCATAATATGCTGCTATTGCAAGCAAAATCCGAATGGACTTAATCTTAGCAACATGTGAAAATGTTTCATCATAATCGACCCCATACCGTTGATTATAATCTTTAGCCACCAACCTTGCTTTATAAGTCTTTGCCATTTCTTTTTGAAACCTATTTGCACCCTATGGGTTTAACCCCAACTGGCATTTAATCAAGATCCACACTTGATTGATGTACATAGATTCCATCTCGGATTTCATGGCTTCTTGCCATCTCTTCGAATCAATGTACAACATTGCTTCGCTATAGGTTGTAGGCTTATCATTATCGGGAACATCTATCTCACTGTGTGTTTCCACAAGTAGATTTAGTTTTTCAGGAGAACTGTGAGTCCTAGTGGACCTACGGAGTTGATTGTTTTGCAGTTCAATGCTTGGTATGTTCTGACTGTGAGAGGGTTCTTGTGTGTTGGATAATTCACTAACTTGAGAGCTTTCAGGAATATCATTTTCATGTATTTCCTGAATAAGAGAATGTGCAACCATTGCATCTACTCCCAAAGGCTGTGTAGGAGGATCTTGCATTTCTGCATTGTTCCTCGTAACACTCCCACTAGCCGAAGGGCGTACTTGAAGTACCCAATCTTCGTCAAATACTCCCATTGAATTCTTGCCATGGTCATTCAGCAAGGATTCAACCTCTATGTTATCTCGCGGTTCTTGAATTTCTTCAAGTTCTATCTCTGTGCAACTATGTTCCTTGTAGACATATTCTTCTTCAAGGAAAGTTGTGTTCCTGGAAACAATGACCTTATGTTCTCCAGGAAGATAGAAGTAGTATCCCTTAGTTTCCTTTGAATACCCCACGAAGTAACATTTATCACTTTTGGATTCCAACTTGTCAATGAGCATCTTCTTAACATATGCAGGGCACCCCCAGGGTCTCATATGTTTAAGAGCTGACTTCTTGCCACATCATATCTCATATGGTGTCTTTTCTACTGACTTGGAAGGAATCATGTTCAGAACATATATTGAGGTTTGTATAGCATGTCCCAAAAGGTATGTCAGTAGAGCTGAGAAACTCATCATGGATCGAACTATATCCAATAAGGTTCAGTTTCTCCTTTTGGCAACACCATTCATCTGTGGTGTTCCGGAGGTGTCCATTCTGATTGGACTCCATGTAGCTTTAAGTAATTTAGAAACTCCTTGCTCAAGTATTCACATCCTCGATCAGATCGAAGGGTCTTGATACTCGTTGCGAGTTGTTTCTCTATTTCAAACTTATACTCTTTGAAATTTTCGAAGGCCTCAGATTTGTGTTTCATAAGATACACATATCCATACCTTATGAAGTCGTCAATAAAAGTAATGAAGTAAGGGAAACCTCACTCAGCTTGAGTCGAGAATGGTCCACATACATCAGTATGTACCAACTCAAGCACCTTCTTGGCTCGCACACCCTTCCCAAAATGTGACTTATTGTTCATCTTACCTTTTAAATAGGATTCACAGTTACCATAAGACTCCAAGTCAGATGGTTCGAGGTAGTCAAGCTTCATTAACCTTGTTATCCTTGTTTCGTTGATATGACCAAGTCTATAATGTCATAGGTAGGTAGAGTTTCTATTACTTATCTTAGCTCGTTTATTTTATACATTTAATATTTCTCGACTACAGTAAAGTGTATATAATCCATCCACAAGAAGAAGCAGTTCCATATATAACATTATCAAAAGACAATACATGATTCCATTATAAATATATGAGGAAAAACCCTCTATGTCCAAAACAGGGATAGAAATGATATTCCTCGTTAACGAGGGTACATAGTAACAATCATTTAACACTAGACAATAGCCAGAAGGCAAATTTAATCTATAAGTTCCTACGCGCTCGCATCTACTCGTGCTCCATTTTCAATGCGTAGGTCCACCTCTATTGGTCTAACCTTCCTGTTGTCAGTTAGCCCCTGCACATTGGTACAAATGTGTGAGCCACAAGCGGTATCCAATACCTGGGAATGAGAGTTATTTATAGACATATTTATTTGAATGTCGTACATCCCTTGTCCACTAAAGGTAGAAGCACCTAGTGCTTTTCCTTCTCCTGGTGCAGTGCAATCCTTTTTCCAATGTCCCTTCTTGTTACAGTTGAGAGCATACATCCTTAGCCGGATTCACCTTCTTCTTTGCACCTCCTTTAGGCTTCGTAGCTGAGGGCGCATCGAATGTTTTGACTTTCTTATTCTATCATTCCTTACCTTTCAGGCTTGGGCCGACTAGTAGAGTTCACCATGAACACAACTTTGCCTTTGGTAGTTGAAGATTCAAAGGCCTTGAGCATGTTATGCAGCTCCGACAGACTTGCCTTCGTTCCATTCATTTTGTAGTTTATAATAAAATTCTCAAACGAACGAGGGAGAGAGTTCAGGATGAGGGTGGAAGCGACGTTTTTTACAGCTTTATACCAATCGAGGCCAATCTTTCTATCAACCCTATCATCTTCAACACATGTTAAGACACTTGGCCCCTTTCGTTTAGCTTAAACTTGGAGAGTTCTATCAACAACTCATATTCCATAGTTTGGGACTAAGAGTCGTATAGACTTTTCAAGTGTTCGAGCATTTCGTTAGGGCCATATTTTCGTGTTGTCTCTAAAGCTCCACTCACATGGAAGACAACATCAACCACTGTGCTGAAGTGGCGTCGTCTAGGTTATTCTGGTAGGATGCCTTATCGAATGTGGCATATTCTGCAGAATCCTCGGCAGAGACTTTGGGGAATACTTTGTCCAATACGTATTCTATCTTTTCTTGCATTAGAACAATTCTCAGATTCCTTAGCCAGTCTAGATAGTTGGGTCCAGTAAGTTTGTTCATTTTCATCAACATTTTCAATGATAGGCTCGACATTTTGATAATCTGAAAAGTTAGATAGACATGAAATTAAACTCAAATTTATTTCCTATTATAAACATTCATTTAGGCTAATCAACATGGACTTTTGTTTAATTAACTCCCACCATTTTAACATACTTCTACGACCCTATGGTAGAATACGAACCTATATTAATTTAAGGTCATAATGGGCCAAGATCCAAACCTATGGTATCTCCGCATTTGCTTTGACTGATAACTTCAATAACACATCTTAGTAGGTTCTAAATCAATTGCAAAACTTATTTGCAACTCTTGGTTGATCAAATATTATATTTAATCTTGCGTTCTTAGATTAGTCCGACACTTTGGCGCCAAGATTTGTCTAAGCAAGTCAACTCCATTACACGATCGTGTTTATGTATCTAAGTAAATTTGGCCTCTGTGAGCAAACACTTTGGTGTAAATACTCATAAAAGTTTATCATCTACCTTTACATTCAAAACACATATTTGAAAGAGTCTGAGTTCTCGTAAACTTAGAGCAAATGCTTTGGCATAAATACTCGTATCGCCAAAAAGGATCTTGCACTCTAACAATTATAATGGACGACGCGTTTTAATTTAGATTTGTATTTAAAATTTGGGGAACATTTTAGTTTCGAAGATTTTAACCAAGATCAACAATTTGTGTCATATCCAATATGACATTTAATAATGCTATTTCTAAAAACACATTTAGTTGGGAACTATCAACCCAATAGGCATGATATAAGATAGTTTGATCAGTTATTGGGCGCCGCCTGTGGACATTATGCTAATAATTAAATGTACGCATTTAAACACTTAGCATATAGTTCGTATATTATTCAATAATAATAATGTGTTAACTTGTTTAAACTCTAAAATTTAAATCTAATCCAAACAGTCGCTTAAACATTTTCTGATTTTAAAAATTGATTTTCAGGGTATTTCTATAAATTCTAGATTTTCAGAATTTACAGTTTAGTCCCTCAAGAATTTAAAATTTCAATTTTGAACCCCTTTAAATCCAATATTTTCAGATTTCAGGGACCTGTCTATAATTTCCAAAATTTAAATTAATTACAGATTTGCCCCAAAGGACCATATCTACTTATTTGAAAACGTTTTAATTTCATATTCTGAAACTCTTAAACTTCAGAATCAGAATCTGAAACTTTTAAAACTTCAGTTTCGATTCAATTTTTTTTTTCGTCGGGATGAACAGTGCCGCGACGCTCCACCATGGAGCCGCAACGTATTGTCAAACCTTAGGTGGTGCCACGGTGCTCCATCATGGAGTCGCGGTGCCTCCATTTCATAAACACAAAATCTGCATTTCCGAAACCCTAAAATTGGTCCAGAGTCAGATTTGCAGATTCATCTCCGTTACCCTTCACTATCAAACAACACATTCATCGACCATCATCCAATCCCTTCTCGTTCTTCGCTTCAGTGCACCATGTTCGCAATGAACCGATTACGCATATCGACTTAGAAGAGTTAGATCATAATAACTTCCTCGATTACATCATTATTTAATAGTTTGGGAGACAAGTATGATGTGCCTTTAAGATATTAGGTTTTCAAGCTTTGAATTCGAATTGCATTTTACAAAATTCAAAGTCCGAGATTATAATCCAAAATATGCTAAATATGATTCGATCTGACCGATGAATATGCCTACTCGCATTAGGCTCCGATTAATTCTAATTCGCGCTGCATAAGAGCTATTTAAAATGGAAGCGCTTTTTACATGAACTTTTTGGTACCTAAGTAGGCATTTGATCATACGTTTTCAAATCACGATTTCATAATTTGATTTCAAATCACATTTGTTTATGCAATTTGGACATAAGTTGAACTTCAACTTCATGTTATGATTTGAAATCCCAAATCATCCAAAAAGGTGTGTTGGGATTCCAAATCATGATTTTAATTTTTTTAAAATATAAAATTTAGCCCATAAGTTTATATTTTGTAAAAAAAGATCCATAAATTAGTAGATATATACCAATTGATCGACTTTATATTGTATTGAATATAATTGTCCAATACATAATTTATATATATATATATACACACACACACACACACACACAAATGTATGACTATGCTATGACTTAAAAATGTACAACTGAAGATCAAACTTCTTCAACCAACCATTTGTTTTCACAATTAATTACTATCAATAATTTGGTAATTTTTTTTAGAAAGGTATTCGAGCCGCGTATTAATTTTGTTATGAACTATAACTTGCTCATTTGATAAAATTGCATAAGAATTAAATTTTTTTGATGATTTTCACAACTTGTGAGATTTTTATGTTAGTGAAAAAAGATACAACTTAAAAAATCTAAATTGTATCACCCAATAAAACTTAAACTTCAAACTATGATTTCAAATCACGTTCAAACCGCTTTTAAAACTCGAAAACTATGATTAACCGTGATGGAAGTATGAAACACTATTCATGCCATCAATGTCTTTCTTGGTCGAATAAGGTTTTAGAAGTAGAATAGGAATAGGATTCTCCTATTTTGTAATGTGTATATATATATATATATCTATTCAATCAATGAAAATAATCAAGGGAATTATTTCTTTCATGGTATCAAAAGACTAGGTCTACACAAAAGTTTTTCTCTCAAACTTTTATCTTCCTTGTGGCCGAGACACCCCTCCTCTCCCCTCGGGCTTCTCTTCCAAAATTCGTCTTCCACTCTCAAAAACACCTCTCTTAAATTTCCCTTCCTTCTTTGTTCTTCCAATATGTCTAAGAACAATTATCACCCTGCCCCACGGTGTCCAATATCAAGAGCAGTATCCCTATTGTCCTTGAGATGGAAAACGTCCAATATGCTACGTGAGCGGAGTTGTTTAAAATTCACGCTATCTCTTATCAAGTTCTTCATCACATCATTCCTCCCGCTAGACCCCTTCCTGCGGAGGATCCTGAGTTATGGATAACACTTGATGCTACCGTTCTCCGGTGGATCTACGCCACTATTTCGGTGGACCTTCTACGGCGATTATTGAGCCGGATACCACTGACTATGGCGCATGGAATAGATTGCGTGACATATTCCAAGACAACCAACATTCACGTGTCGTCACACTCGGGCAGGAATTCTCTCTCGTTCGAATGGACGAATTTCCAAACGTTTCTGCATATTGCAAGAAACTAAAGGAGTTGGCAGATCAACTCCGTAATGTTGGCGCACCGATAACAAATAATTGTCTAGTTCTACAGTTGGTTGCCGGTCTTTCGAAGACCTATAATGATGTGGGAACTCTCATTCGCCAAAGCAACCCTCTTCCCGACTTCTATCAAGCCCGCTCCATGCTTACGTTGGAAGAAGCCGGTTTGGCTAAAAAGGCGGCTACCAGAGCAAGTCCAGTCGTCATGGTGGCCTCCTCTCCTAGTTCTTCGGGATTTGTGAATAATTCGGGCCAAAACCATAATAATGGTGGCGGCAAGAATAATCGCAAAAATAATAATAAAAACTGCGGGGGCAAACACGGCAGTTCTGGTGGCAGTTCCGGTGGTCAACAAACAGGCGGTGGGTCCCAGCCAGGGTACAGTGGCCTACCACCCCCTGGGCCCAAACGAAGCTGGGGCCCATGGCGGTGGAACCCGTACCGGCCAGCGGCGAGTTCCGGCGGCCGAGGGCCGGCCACGGCGGTCCGAGCCCAACACCCAAGCGGTGGCGGCCCGGCGGCCGGTGGCCCAACAAATGGCGCACAACGATGTAGTTACGGCCCAGCTCCACCACGGCCAGGAGTTCTTGGGCCCCGACCTCCGCAAGTCCATCATGCAGCAAGCCCCACTCAAACCGACATCGAGGCCGCAATTCACACACTGGGGTTATCTCAACCGGACCCAAATTGGTATATGGACACCGGTGCCACTACTCACATGACTTCCGAATCAGGTACTCTCTCATCTTATTTCAATTTGAGCACCCCTCGGGGGATAATTGTTGGTAATGACAGTTCTATTCCAATTCTAGGATATGGTCAGAAAACGTTGTCTTCTCCCAATCCACGACTCCTCTTGAAAAATACTTTGCATGCTCCTAAATTGATTAAAAATTTAGTGTATGTCCGCAAGTTCACAAATGACAATTCTGTTTCTGTTGAATTTGATCCTTTCGGTTTCTTTGTGAAGGATTTCAAGACGAGGAGTCATCTCATGAGGTGTGATAGTAGGGGGATCTGTATCCTATCATGCCCGGTTTCAGTCCATCGAGTCCAGCCTTGTCGTCAACTTTTGCAACCATCTCTCCTTCCATGTGGCATGCTCGCCTGGGTCATCCGGGATATTCTATTTTATCAGTTTTAGATAAAAATAGCTTTATTTCTTGTAAGGGTACGAGTCGTACTCCAATTTGTCAGTCTTGTTCATTAGGAAAAATTGTTAAATTGCCATTTGTAGACTCCAATTCTCATACTTCTATGCCATTTGACATTATTCATAGCGACTTATGGACGTCTCCGGTTTTTAGTTCCTTGGGTCATCGATATTATGTTCTCTTTTTAGATGATTATTCTAGATTTTTGTGGACGTTTCCAATTGCGAATAAATCACAAGTGTTTTCCGTCTTCATCAAATTTAGAGCGTTCATTCGTACTCAATTCGAAAGAGAAATAAAAAATATTCAATGTGATAATGGGAAAGAGTATGACAATAGGGAGTTTCGAGAGTTTTGTGCTAATAATGGGATAAATTTTCATTTTTCGTGTCCTCATACATCTTCACAAAATGGGAAAGCCGAACGCAAAATTCATTTCATAAATAACATTGTCCGAACTCTCTTAATTCATGCCTCCGTACCTCCATATTTTTGGCATCATGCTCTACAAATTGCCACATATCTTCTTAACATAATTCCGTCTAAAGGTCTGACATATTCTTCTCCCCTCAAAATCCTATATAATAAGAACCCTTCTTATTCTCATCTTCGGATTTTTGGGTGCTTATGTTATCCGTTATTCCCATCCACCACAATTAACAAATTTCAGGCTCGGTCTACCCCGTGTGTATTTTTGGGTTATCCGTCAAATCATCGTGGTTATAAGTGTTTTGATTTATCCTCCAAGAAAATCATAATAAATCGCCATGTCATTTTTGATGAAACTCAATTCCCTTTTACGAAAGTTCATACTCCCGAGCCTAAGTTGTATAGATTTTTGGATGACCAAATATCCCCGTATATTATTCAGAATTTTTCGGACTTCTCCCGCACCCAAAATCCTCCAGCGGGCCCACTGCCCGTTGGACCCACAAGATCTGCCTAGCCGGCAATTCCGATGCTCCCAGGAACAGTTCCGACAATTGGGCCGGTCCAGCCACTGCTGGCTGCTCCGAGAGAGCTTCCGATTCTGGGATTTGGGCCGGCGGAGGCCCATCGCATGCATCGGCCGATCCGTCCCGAGCCTAGAAAAATCTCAAAATTCCCTCAATTCGTCCTCGAGTCATAGACCGGTCACTCATAGTCATCGGGGTATTTTTACACCTAAAAGACATTTTAATTTACATTATGATGTCTCTAAATCCCCATTGCCCCGCAATCCTGTGTCCGCATTAAATGACCCTAATTGGAAAATTGCTATGACTGATGAATATAATGCTCTTATTGATAATAAGACGTGGGAGTTGGTGCCCCGTCCATATGAGATTATTATTATCAGGTCTATGTGGATTTTTGCTTATAAGGAGAATTCAGATGGGTCCTTTGCTCGACATAAGGCGCGACTTGTTGGTGATGGTAAGACTCAGCAGGTTGAGATTGATTGTGGTGAGACGTTTAGTCCGGTGGTCAAACCGGCTACCATTCGCACTGTACTTAGCTTGACTCTTTCAAAGACTTGGCCAATTCATCAATTGGATGTCAAGAATGCTTTTCTACATGGTGATCTCAAGGAAACGGTCTATATGCATCAGCCGTTGGGTTTCAGGGATCCCAACCGCCCTCATCATGTCTGTTTGTTGAATAAGTCATTATATGGGCTTAAGCGGTCTCCACGGGCCTGGTATACACGATTTGCTGATTTTGTTTCGACTATTGGGTTCACTCACAGCAGGTCAGATAATTCCTTGTTCATCTACCGCCGTGGTTCGTCATTGGCCTACATTTTTTTGTACGTGGATGATATCATCTTGAATGCCTCTTCCGATACCTTGCGCCAGTCTATCATGACCATGCTCAGTTCTGAGTTTGCTATGAAAGACTTAGGGCCTTTGAGTTATTTTTTGGGGATTCTTTGTCAAGCGTCATTCGAGTGGCTTGTTTTTGTCTCAACGAAAGTATCTTTGCTTGAGATCATAGAGAGAATTTTGGAATGTCATCCTGTAAGTCCACTTCCACGCCAGTTGATGCAAACCCAAAGCTAAGTGCCGCAGCAGGTGCACCATATGAGGACCCGACCCGCTATCGTAGTCTGGCAGGGGCCCTCCAGTATCTTACCTTTACTAGACCGGATATTACGTATGCGGTTCAGCAGGTGTGTTTATTCATGCATGATCCCAGGATTGAGCACATGAATGCAATCAAACGCATCATTCGGTATATTCAGGGGACACTAGACTTTGGGTTGCACTTATATCCTTCATCTACATCCACACTTGTATCTTACACGGATGCTGATTGGGGCGGTTGTCCCGATACCAGACGGTCGACTTCTGGCTACTGTATGTTCCTTGGCAACAACTTGGTCTCCTGGTCGGCAAAGCGTCAGGCAACGCTATCACGCTCAAGTGCAGAGGCAGAATATCGCGGGGTAGCGAATGTAGTCTCCGAATCATGTTGGCTACATAATTTGCTTTTGGAGCTTCATTGTCCAATTGAGAAGACAACCTTGGTATATTGAGATAACATTAGTGCCATCTACCTTTCAGGTAACCCAGTTCAACACCAACGTACTAAGCATATCGAAATGGACATTCACTTTGTCCGTGAAAAGGTTGCAAAGGGTCACGTTCGCGTATGCCATGTCCCGTCTCGTTATCAAAATGCAGACATCTTTACAAAGGGTCTACCAGCGGTTCTCTTTGAAGATTTTTAGAGACAGTCTCAGCGTTCGAAGACCGCCGCTATGACTGCGGGTGTGTGTTAAACAGAGGTTATATACATGTGATATACACCGAATATACATCGGTATATATCACGCGGTATACAAAGCGATGAACGATGGCGGCCAACGGGGGGGCGATGCTTGACCAATGCGGGCGGCCCAAATGGCCTGGACGAGATGGGCCAGTCATGGAAATAGGACAGCAAAACTGTGGACATAATTGTATATTAAGGAAAGTATATTGTGTGTATATTGTAGTATATTTATTACCTAAATTAGGATATACTCTTACCATATTTAGGATATACACATACCATAAATTGTATAGTTAGAATTATGATAGAATAAGATTTTAGAAGTAGAATAGGAATAAAATTTTCCTATTTTATAATTTATACATATATCTATTCAATCAATGAAAATAATCAATGGGATTATTTGTTTCAGTCGACAACTCATCTTCACATAAAACGACAGTTTCTTATTTTCCAACATTAATTAATGCCAAAATTTGTTTGGCTAAAAACCATTCCACTTGTCGATTCCTTATTCGTCATCTTACAGATATCCCTCCCACTTGAGATAACTTTGTTTAAATAAAGCAGCTGAGTTACTATTTTATACTTGTATAAATATTAGTCAGTCTTAGTAATCAAAAAAATAATTTTGATAAATAAAGCAATTCAACTTTTGATTCGCTCACTAAATAGAAAAAAACAAGTGAAAGAGAAACAATATAAAATGGGATCGGAAAATTGGAGTTTAACGGCGAAGCTATGCGACTCATGCAAAACGACGTCGGCTACAGTGTTCTGCCGGGCAGATTCAGCGTTTTTGTGCTTAGGTTGCGACTACAAAATCCACGCGGCGAACAAGTTCGCGTCGCTTCACGCGCGTGTATGGGTTTGCGAAATGTGCGAGCAAGCACCGGCTAGTGTCACGTGCAAGGCGGACGCAGCCGCACTGTGCGTCACGTGCGACCGCGATATCCACTCTGCAAATCCGTTAGCTATTAGGCACGAGCGGTTTCCTGTAGTTCCGTTTTACGACTCCGCCATCGCCGTAAAATCTCACGGCGGTGACGGAGTAATGGAGACTCCCTCTCATGAATCAGAAAAAGAAGCTGAAGCGGCGTCGTGGTTACTAACCACGACGCCGAAAGAAGCTGGGAATGATGATAATAATAATAATAATCAGTATAAATCTGCTGACTATAACTTGTTTAATGATATGGATTCGTATTTGGATATGGATATTATGTCTTGTCATGAGCAAAAACCGCATATTCTTCATCAGCATCAACAACATGGTCATTACAGCTCCGACGGAGTTGTGCCGGTGCAGAACAACAACGAGGCGAATCATTTGCAGGTTGTTGATGGATTTCCAACTTATGAAATGGATTTCGGTGGATCTAAACCTTACTTGTACAACTTCACCTCTCAATCCATTAGCCAAAGTGTATGTCCTCTTCTCTCCTTTAATTCTTCTTACTCTCAGTACAATAGTAATTCAGTTCCTTCTATTGCTTTCACATCTTTCTTAGCAACTATTCGTCTACTCCTCTCAAATGTTTTCATAGTTCGATTCCTGTTAGTTGAACTTTAATTATTTCAATTTTAATTTTAAAATAATAAATTAATGTGATCTAATTTGACTTAAAAGTCGCGATATATAGAAATTAATTTGAGAGGGAAGTATCTATCTAAAATTATCACACCAGCAATAACAATTATACCTCAAGTTCAAGTAAGTTAGGTGTATGTGAACATGTAATTTCATTTAAACTCGTCAAAATCCATTATTATACAACATAAAAGCTACCTATATTTTCTATATATTGATAAATAAATTCCGGACAAGATTATTTCTAGGAATTATAAGATCTAAATAGACGTAGAGCTTAGACTTTAGCTTATAAAAACGATAAAGCTTTGGTTCAAATTTTATATTAATCTTAAAAAAATTATTAAATATAAATGAATATTAATTTAGAACTCAATAATTTACTACGATAGAAGTCTCTCACTTGTAAGTTTCAAAGTGATTTCTCCTCTGAATCTAAGTAAACATGTGAATCATCAATAGGATTAAAAGACCTCTAAAAATTATAGATCTAAATAAACTTATTAACGTAACTTCATTTCGTGTAATTTTAGGTTGATCGCGTTCTCTTTTAACACCTCCATCTCACTAAAATATACACTGATTTTGTATGTTATCGTTTTGCCTTTGTTTAACTAACAGGTCTCATCGTCATCACTGGACGTTGGAGTTGTACCAGACCACAGTGCAATGACGGATTTATCAAACATCTTTATGATAAACTCATCGGCGGCCACCGGCGACGCCGTACCGACCCCAGTCTCCGGTGTAGACAGAGAAGCTAGGGTAAAGAGATACAGAGAGAATAGAAAGAACAGAAAGTTTGAGAAGACTATTCGATATGCTTCTAGAAAAGCTTACGCTGAAACTCGACCTAGAATTAAAGGGAGATTCGCTAAGCGTACTGAGATCGAAATCGACTCCCTCATAGCCGCCGACGCGTCATACGGTGTCGTTCCATCGTTTTAATGGAGCATAAGTATGTGTATTTATCCGGAGTTATTTTTATGTTGTTGCTGAGGAGGATCGTAATTATGTGTACATATCTAATTTTGTTTTCTAGTTTGTGTAATTCAATAGCTATTATCTTGAAAGTTTCTCTAATTTTTATTTACCCGCATGGTTGTCTACTATCAATTCAATAAGTACATGATATGTATTTTTGCAAATATAATTATCATTAAATTACAATTAATTAAAACATGTAATGATTTAAAATGAAGGAACACCTTTCCTTTGGTTGTAAACTTTGATTTATATTTTGATCGTATAATGAATCCGGAATCAGGTTCAGGAGAAGAATAATTTAAAAGAATATTGTGCAAACAAGAAGAAATAAGAACTACGTTAATTTCTGTAACGTGTTCAAATTTTCTATATTAAAGACGTTCTGAAAACTTTAACCATGATCAAATCCATGAATTATGTTACTACATGCAATTTGGTACTTCAACCCGAATTTGCTTTCTAAATTATGAATCTCCCATCAATCTGAATCTCGAAGTTTATTGACTTCTTTAGTATAATATACTATTTTCTCATCTCATCACATCATTTGATCGGCCCAGACTTTAAAAAATAAGGAAATATTTTATTATTCTTACCAAATTATTCTTTTTTAGTGTTATTTTTTTCACAATAAATACATCTTTAAAATTAAGTGAGATCCAATAAGGAAAATAGAGATATCATTAAATAGTTGCGAAATAAGAAAAATTGGCATTCATTTTGAGATCGAATAAAAGGAAATAATGTTATATAAATTGCAACAAGGAGTACTATTTGCTATGGAACACTTTGTGCCTTTTTGAGAATATTTTGATTCATGTTCTTGGCTTGGTTAGCATAAGATAAAAATATGATTGGCAAAGCATATTTGAAGCATAAGTATATAGTCATTTTTTCTTCTTTTTCTTGAATTGGTAGGTGGAAGGAAGAGAGCGAAGAGAAGATAAAACATGCAAATTGTGTATGGTTCTAAACGCTTTTTTCTGAAGAATTTCAAATTGATTGTTTTGCTTTCCTGCGTAATTATTTCAAACGACGTGATAAGCCAATACTCTAATTATGGGATAATAAGATTGCGCAGTGTAATATAGACACACTATATGTCATGATTCAAATATTAATGGAGAAAGATCACACATGTTTATTGGAGGCAAAATATTTACTCATTTCTGTCTCCATTACTTTCCTACCTCTACAAAAAATTAAAATTATTTATCCGAGATGCCCCCATAATTATGATACCAACATGGTATATAAATAATCAAATCAAAAGATAATTGTGGAAAATAAAGGATAGAAACAAGACCCAATTAGTTAAGGATTTATGGGAAAAGTTGGATTGAATATCAAATCCTACTAACGAACCTATACTATTCGAAATCAAAATAGGAGACTCAAATGAATCCACAAGTGAGCAACCTCTATATGAAATCGATGGAAAAGGATTCAACAACCAACTAAGGAATCCACCTTAATTAGCTATCAATCTACTAATCACTAAGATTAACACTACAATTACCAACTAAGAAAAACTAACACTCATATGAGTTTTCATCAATATTCAAGCTAAGAGAATGAAAATAACTAAGAGTCCACTTTATAGTTTTTCCTATTACAACAAAGGTCCATGTCACGACCCGACCCGACGGGCCGTGACTAACGGCCCTAATGGCGTCATTATCCTGACCTGTCACACATAATCCAACTAACACCTAATGAGTCTGAAATTCGGCAGCATAACGCTGTAATAACAACATATGCTAGGGTAGGCAAGCCGACAAGCTGCCTTTACCCCCGAATGTACCTGCCTCCTGAGGAGTCACAACTAGCCAACACAATACAACAGACAAGCCGACAAGGCTGCCACTAGATAATATCATATATACATGGGGACACCCCAACACGGAGTACAATAGCATGACTGACCAAAACAGAGTTATAACCCTTACATAAGTATAACCCACAACTGTCTACAGACCTCTATAAAAAGAACAACGACATATGACGGGACAGGGCCCCGTCGTGCCCCTAAATGTACATAAATCAAAATGATGGGGTTCTGTACCAAAATGGTAAAGCTCTGGATCAAAGGAGCTTTCCAAACAAAAGCGAGAACCTAAACCGGAGGGTCACCAACCGAGCACACAGTACTGCGGGCATGAACGCGCCCCCCCGAGGAAAGGGGTCGACGAAATAATGTACTGAGTATGTAAACATGAAATACTGCAAATGAGATCATAAGTAGCCAATGGATAACAAGAGGTCAGTATAAAAATTAGGATTCAAATCCAACTGTGCCATATACAATAAAAGTCAGTTGTGCCTTATAAAAATAAACGAGAGTCAAGTCAAGAAAACATGAATGCCTGTCCATATACATATATATACATGTAACATAACCCGGCCCACTAATGCGGGGCTCGGTGGAATCATATCATAACCCGGCCCATATTAGGACTCGGTGAAGTCATATCATAACCCGGCCCATATTAGGACTCGGTGAAGTCATATCATAACCCGGCCCATACTAGGACTCGGTAAAGTCATATCTCATCTATGGATCTATCCTACGTAACCCGACCCTCTAGTGAGGGACTCAGTGAACAATGCAAGGCTGTGCACGAACATAACCCGACCCATATTGGGACTCGGTGAAGTGAAGTAATAACACTTAGCACGAGTATATTTCATGAGTAACCATATGCAATTAAAATTTTCATTTGACTCCCAATAAAATCATTATAATAATGTCATAATAAACTCTTTACTGAAAAATCATAGGCACTTCTCATAACTAACATCTTTAGGAATTAAACTGTATAAGAATCATGTACGTCCGCCGTACCTTCATTAAATAAAAATCATGCCAAAGAAAGAAGGAATAGTTCACATGCCTCTTAGACGAACTAATCAACTCAATATTAGAGTACGTCTCGTTTTAAAACTTCAACCTATAATAATGGTAATACGTTCGTCAATTCTATGATCACTGGCATACTTTATATCGAATAACGACTTTCTATTCTATAAAAATTCGGGTAGAACTTCCCTTGCTTATACATGTTTCCACAACTTTCAAACGAGGCTAATAACATCAATAGCCAAGCACCAATTAAGGGCACAACCAAAACAACAACAAAGAGGATTTACACACCCACTTCTCATGTAAATTTAGCCTCTTAATCCACATTAAAACAGCCCACAAAAATAGTCCATGTTCCAACAACAACGAGGGTAGAATGTGAAGCCTTTCTACACCTTTCTACACCCTTATTCCTTTAGGACTTACATTAGCAATTACCACACTTAAACATGCATAATAGTAACTAAATTTTCAGCATTATAACACCCTAAAACAGTCCATAAAACAGTCCATATCCATCTCAACATGTCCAACGATTTCATGCAAGTTCTTGGCCACAACATGTCATAATTTCATAACTCTTCTCTTAACTCCTAAAATCCAATTCCATATTTCAATACTTCCATATAACTAATTTTAAACTTAATATCAATGTTTCCTTTCAATTTCATCATGCAATTAGTGATAATAATAACAATAATAACCAACGAATCCAACAATCACCAAAATCAGTCCCAAATTGGCAACTAGCCCAAAATTGTCACATGCATTGTTTAAATTCCAAATTTTCCTTAACACAAATTCATATCCTTAATTCTAACAACATGCATTCCAATTAAATTATAGAAAGAAGAATTTTATACCTCAAATTTCATCCAAAACAGTCCGCACAATTTGCTCACTGCCCGGGTCCGAAAATTCCCACTGTTTTCATATTTCTTTCCCTTTTTTGTTCACTTCTTCAACTCCAATTGACATGCAAGTGTTCTACAATGTTAAGCCATCATCCCTACACGTTTTTCTTCCAAAATTTCATCCCAAAATCTTGAAATTCCTGGGCATATTCTCAGCCAGCAGTGGCTGTTTTTGCCACTATTTTTGGTGTTGTTTTGCCTTCTAATTTTTGGTGAAAATGTAGTCTAAGAAGAGGAGATAAAAACCTTAAATTTGGTTATGGGTGAATGGGTTTTTCGGCTGGCTTGGAGGAGAGAAAAGATGAGAGTTTTTGGTTAAGTTAGAATGAAGATGAAGAGGTGAGTGTAGGTTATAAAAATCTCTTTTTACACTTTGGCCCCCAAGTTCTTCAATTAATAAATCTCAAACCCACTTCTTTTTATTTCTGAGAATTTCATAAGCCTCGTATCCTCAATGTCATAATTTTATAATACATTATTAACCCATATCAGGACTATACAATTTTTATAAGTTTCCAACGTCACCCTCATTGTGACCAATATCTTTCCGGAATCACATCCTCTTGTATACTAATTTCCAATATTTGAATCATATTTCCTTAATCTTACGAGGTGTAACAGTCCAAAAGTAACATTTGCACAAATAATCCAAACATGGGGCCTCCAAGCTCACACGCCTCTAGCCACTTATTGTGGCCTACACTCTTGTGCCTTCATCTTCAACTTCCTTCCAAGAAATCATCCACATGATGTACACCCTTGTGGCTTGCTCTTCAATGGCCTCCAAAGACCCTATCTTTATCATCAAAAGGTGTGTGGCATAGAAATATATGTTCAAAGCTCTATCATGAATCTCAACCCTCATAATTGCCCATGAGCTTTCTAGGATCATATCATCCTCCCCTTCTTAAAAAGAATTCATCCTCGAATTCGAACTTGGTAAAAATCAAGGGAAGATATACGAAGGTCCTCATAGCATGAGGGTTAGCACAATAGACAACAATCTTATTCTCATGCCAAAGATGTGTAAATTTGTGGTACAACCACGTAATAATGATCACCAAAAATAAAATTTTCACATATGAGGCATCAAGAAGTTGATCCCTCCAAATATCTTGAAATGAGGACAAAGTAAAGAAACTAATGGATTTAAAGGAGCATGTGATGCTACATTGGTTCTAGATGACATGAAGCACATTCGATCTTCATTTCTAAAATAAGACTGACCTTCCTCATGACTAGGTACAATACCCAAAATAAGACCAACGCAAATAAAGATCTTATTCTTTGCACTAGCTCTACTAAAAAAATAGAGTGACTACCCAATCATGACAAATAAATATAATACTCGGGTCAAAGACTAGGATATCTTCCAAGTTAACATGCACACACTCTTCATATAAGCCCGAAATTCAAGTAGCAACACAAGAAATGATTCAATTATTGTTCAAGAGTGTTACTACCACACAAAAAAACCACATGAGAGATATCATCATATTTATGGTATGGCATACAGTTAGATAATTTTGGAATTCTATCCACCACAACACAAATATTATTATGTTTTCCCATGGTTCTTGGGATACCCCAAATACAGTCTATAGAATTACTCATCCGATGACTAAAAGGGTTGGAAAGAGAGATGTGCAAACCTTGAGGATGAGGTATTCCCTTTGGCACCTTCTTGGATGTTATATCATCATAATCCTGCAAAAGAGAAGTCACACTTCTAGGCAACATGCTAGTAGATTTGGTTAGTATGCAATAGGAGATCGTTGTTGACAAGACACACCATAAGGTTTTCCACCAACTCCTTTCAAGAAAGTACTAGGTTTGGCAATTATGCACATTTTAGCCTTCTCCTGTGTTGAACCTTGTCCTCCTTGAGCACCAAGGTATCCTTTTCATGCTTCTCCATTTCCTTCTTTTGAATCTTCTCTAGGAGTTCCTTCATGATTTGATCATTTTTTCACTCACTTGATAGGATGTCAGTGAGGCAAGAATGTATTTTCAACCTCCAAATACAAATGAGTACTTATTGGTTATTTCACTATGTTGGGCATCCTTATCAAATTGCCAAGGCCTTCCAAGCAATATATGACTTACTTGCATCGGGACAACATCTCATCCTCATACCTTCCAATGCTAAACTTGATAACCGATTTTTTGGTCACCATCACTTCACCACAATCATCGTACCATTGGAGTTTCTAGGGTCTAGGGTGTTTTCGAGTAGGAAACTTCATGTGTTTAACCAATGATTGACTCACTACAAAAGTTTTCTTTCCTTTCTCATAAAAATTGTACTTCTTAACATTAATAATCAATTCTTTTTAAAAAAATAACACACTTGTCCATTATATTGCACCTAGCATGGAACAAGTTTTTTATTTGATTAAGCTCTTCCCTAGCTAGTGCACCCGTGGCTCGCCTTACAGCAATTGTAAAATCTACTCTCTCCTCCATTTGCTCTTCATCGTCACCCATGATTTCTCCCTCATGCTCACTCTATTTATCCATTGTGCTTATGCTTTGTCTTGAGCCGATGGTCTTTCGGAAATAATCGCTCTACCTAACAAGATAAAGGTAAGATCTGCGTATACTCTACCCTCTCCAGTTAATATCACTATCTACTCCCCTCTCATCTTCATAATCGGTTTGGTACCCATCTCGTATGGTCACAATTGACCTCCGATTAGGATATTCACTAGCAATATGCCCTCTCTCTTGACATTTGAAATATTGAATAGTGGAAGGACGAGGAACGATAAATTTAGAATTGTTACCACCTTTCAGTTTGTAGTCAACTTTGTTTTGGGATCTTGAGTATTAGCTTTGGGCTTCTCCCAAGTGAAAGACTTCCACTTGTTTTCATCTTTACTCCATGATGATGATGTTGTACTCTTGGCCTTGTACGACTTTTCTTCTTTCAAATCTGCCACAATCTTGGAAGCATCATGGAAAACTTTCTCTAAATTTCTATAAGTTTGTATCCTCATGGGTCGGAAGATCTCATGATTCAAGTTGGCCACAAATCTTATCATGGTGTAGTTCACATGCTTTTCGATTTTAGACTTCATTCTCAAATTTTCAAACTCATCGAAGTATTCTTCAACACTCTTGTTGCCTTACCTTAGAATATACACCTTCTTGTGCACACTTTGATAGTAGTTTGGAGTTACATATACCTTGATTCCATAAGCTCAACCAACTCTTGCCGAGTAGGAATGTCATAGATGTGGAGTTGAGCTCTAGCCCTTTTTTTGGATTCCCACCAAGTAAAAGCATACCCTTCAAATTGATTGAGGGCATACTTATCCTTCAATGCATCCGAGTTATTGTTGTTGAGAAAGAACCTTTCGCTTTGCAACCTCTATTCTAAGAACTCTTCCGGATCACTACTTCCCTTGAACTTGGTAAAGTTCATCTTGACTGTGCTAAAATTACAATCTTGGTCACTATCATACCTCAACTTCATTGGGGGTGGCCGGCACCCGAGCCCTGAATGGCTCGAGCGTACCATCTGTATATCATAGCATGAACATATAACTGTTTGGGCCGACAAGGTCTCAGATTAACAACTATAAGAGAAACTGAAAATAACAAACTGAACAAGTGACAACCAAACCAACATATGTACATATATCGTAAAGCCGACAAGGCCACAACTAACCTCAGGAGGTCGGCAAAGCCATAACTATAGTACTATCAAACTGATAAGAAGGCCGACCAGGCCATATAATACAATAATACATAACCCACTAGTCTATAAGCCTCTAACAGTCATATAACAAAAACCAGTTCGGGACAGGGCCCCGCCATACTCATAATATGTACGTAAATACATACCAAGACTCAGACACCAATTCTGGAAGAAGAGGAGTGGTCCAACTCAAGCTGAATAGTGATCCTACTAAGGAGACTCTCAAATTATCTATCTGCACATGCGGTCATAAAACACAGTGTCCCCAATAAAAGGGATATCATTACGAAAGATATACTGAATATGTAAGGCAAGCAAAACAAATAAATAAGGAATGTAAAACAAGATAGGGATACAGAAGTCAACTTGAAACTCAGAAATGCCGCTAATGGTATACCACTGACATAACCATGAATATGTGCATGAAAGTAAAATCAAGCCTTTCTATGGGGCCGTATAATATAGTGTCAAGCCTCTCTGTGGGAAAAATCATATCATATCATACCGACCTTAATAAGACTCGGTAATATTAAAACCAACTACAAAGGTGTGCACGTATAAGTGTCGTACCCGACCAACTATAGCGTGATTCAATAGGAAAATAAATACATATATATATATAAGTGTAATGCAAGACCTCAAAGACACCATGACTTGAGTCAGAGTGGCCTATAGTCGTTATCCTCCGACTAGTATTATTGTCGCTACGTTCATCACTTCCAGCCAACTTCCACCTAACCAACCATAGACATATAGGATACGAGGTCACAAAGGACATGAATTATCTTATCAAAGAATGAAATATGGATGATTTAGATAAGCTTGAAAAGTATCACTTTTAGGTAGTCATTTGTATTACGAGTCATGCCACAAAAGGGTAAGCCTTACATACCTTATTCATGAAGCGACAATGTCCCATGAGTTCTCGTACCTACTACAGACGGTTATCTATATCACACAAAGGGTTGGTGTCAATGTCAAATTCATATTCTATAAGAAAGTTCTTTTAGGCTTTTATCGAACAACTTATGTGCATAACTTCATAGGGTCATTTATGGTTCAAATTCAACATGTCTTAGCACACAACCCTTATCCATTCTCCTTATTATCCCCATAATTCTACACATACCTTTACAACTCCATTTGGTAGCTTAAATCATGTAAAAACAGTCCACACAATAAAGCTTAACTTAAGTTTCGTGATTACTAATTTCTCCAAGAATCTTCCAACAAAATTCAATCCAACACTTGTATAAACTTAAGATTAGGCCAGGGAAGACGAGGCTTACCTCAAATACACCAAGAATCCTCTGTCCCTTGGTTTACTTCAATACCAAATCACCTTACAATTCGTCACAACAAGAAGGAAAGGAAGCTAGCATTAGCCATAGGATTCTTTATGTTGAACTTATGTGGTTTATCCTTAGATTTAGTTGTAAGTTTATGGAAGACATTTGAGAGAGCTTTTGGAATGATTTAGGGTCTGGTTGGATGAAAAATGAATACCCAAAGTTGTGAGCCTCATTTTTATACAAGAAAAAGAAGCTACACCGCCCTTTTTACGGCCAGTAAGTACGGGTCGTATTTTATTTTACAATCCATACAATTTTTCTATGGATCGTACAATTTTGTACGGTCCTTCATTTTAGCCGTATTTCCCTGATTGACAAACTGTTAGTTGCATTGAAAAGTAGACTCTCTGAACTTAAATTTAGATAGTTATGCACTCTATAATTCCTTATATACTAGGAGATATATTTCCGACAAGTCGGGCCAAAAATTAGGTCGGTAATTTTGTCTATCTTTCCCCTAGTTTCGACGAACTTAATTTCTTTAGTCCATTTAACGCCAAATTCTTACGAAACATATGTAAAACTTGTTTAAACTTGTTTTCATCCAAAAAAATAAGATGTTAGTCTCACTGGGCTTTACATGACTTAACTTACGACACATACGAGCGTAAAAATACGGGGTGTAATAGTCACCCCGATCTTCATGACCTTGCCATTTACCCCTATAGTCATGACCATAGAGTCTATCAATACCTCCTAGCCTCCCTCGTCCCCTATGGACATTATACCCACGTCTCCCTTCATATCATGGCTCTTCCCACCTTCTCTCTCGCTCAACCTCCTCAACGTTTTTGTTATACATGAGGTTTTGGAAATGGATTCGGGGGAAAGTTTTATGGTGGTGCATGTAGGGGTATGTGGGGAACATTTGGTGGAGTGACTTTCGGGGTCACTTATGGGGGTGGTTCATCTTTGGGTGGTCGATATAGGTGGGGGTTGGTTTGAGGATTGGTTCGCCTCAAATCCTTGGGTGTTGGTGTTTGGGATAGTAGATGGTGGAATATTTAGAGAAGGGTTGAGAGTATCTTGGGGAAGGAATATCATATGCAATTGCCTCGGGGTAATGGTCAGTGAGGTATTAGGATTCTTACCTGATTCGTCGCCAACATTCGATCGGGGAGTACCCATTCGACTCACATGTTCAACATTCACCAACCTAGTATCCGTTCTACCCTTTTGCTCCCTCATTCCTCATACTTCCGTACTCAACCTCGTCAGCTCTCTAAGTATGAGGGACATCGGGTCCTCTTCGTCATGAGATTAACCTCCAGAATTAGTCATAGTACCTGCAAACTCAACAAACACATTAGAAGCAAAAGTTTCTCACGTCACTCGTATTTGCACTCAAGCCTTACCTCACTTTTGTGTTCTCCGAAATTTGGTGGAAAATCTCTAATCTAATCAACACACACAATTGCTAAGCCTTGTGGAAATATATTCTTGTTGATTAGAAATACAGATGACTCAATAAGCATACAGAAGGAGCCAAAGAAGTTTCAACGAGATAAACAAGAAAAGCTTGAAAAAAATTAGCACAAAATGAAATCGGACTCAAGGACTAGTTAACAACAAGTAAGATCGATTACTAGTTGTTAATTAGTTAGGAGAATCAAAGAAGTGATGTTAGTAAAGAGACAAATTATTTAGATACTTAGAAAAAAATTCGAATTCACTGCAGGTTGTGCGCGATGGACTCACATCGCGGGTGTGTCGTGAATGATATAGCTCTCTGAACTTTTTTTGTGTGTTCCTGATAGACTCGCGTCACACACTCAACCCCGGCATTTTCTGAACAAAAATTACTCTTCCGCGATGGCTTGTCTTAATTCTAACCTCAAATCTGACCAAATCCAACAACAATAACATTTGTTTTTGTGATTTTTAAATTTTCAGTTTTTTTTTGTTTTTTAAAATATGAAGAATCTAGAATTAAGAATTATAGAGAAAATCCTTTAGTATAAGCTCTGATATCAAATGATACAATTCCTTAAACGAAAAAATCAAATCAAAAGATGATTGCAGAAAATAAAGGATAGAAACAAGACCTAATTAGTTAAGGATTTATGGGCAAACTTGGATTGTATACCAAATCATCCTAATCGAATCCTACTAACGAACCTATATTATTCAAAGTCAAACTAGGAGTCTCAAATGAATCAACAAGTGAGCAATCTCTATATTAAATCGATGAAAAATAGTTCAATAACCAACTAAGGAATCCACCTTAATTAGCTATCAATCTACTAATCACTAAGATTAACACTATAACTACCAAGCTAAGAGAATGAAAATAACTAAGAGTCCTATTTATAGTTTTTCCTATTAAAACAACGCCCAAAAGTGACCTTTGCACAAATAACCCAAACATAGGACCTTCAAGTTCACACGCCTCTACCTACTTATTGTGGCTTTCACTCTTGTGCATTCATCTTCAACTTCCTTCCAAGCAATCATCCATATGAGGTACAACCTTTTGGCTTACTATCCAATGGCCTCCATAGGCCCTATCTTCATCATCAAAGGGCATGTGGCATGAAAATACATGTTCAAAGCTCTATCACGAATCTCAACCCTCATAATTTCTCATGAGATGTCATACCTTAAACCCGACCCTGGATGTAATAGGCATCCAATGCTATGAACAACATAGGAAGCACCTTATAAATCACTAGACATTTACCTCTTTTAATAATATTTCATTATTTAATCAAATAATGTATAAATAGCTAGAGGAAATCATGATCACAATTATGAAATAAAATTAGTGAAAGTCTATGATGAAGATATAATCGTTTTGAATCCTTAAGTCGTTCTCATTACCTTAAGTTCTTTCAAAAATGTTCGAAATCCCAAAGATAAAGTTAGCCATTCAACTTAGTGAAATCATCAAGGATGAAACCAATAACAAAGAACATAACAAGCTTAGCTCATTTACCCTTTATCAAATTAAGTCTTCACTTATGAACCCAGAATCATCAACAAGCCAACTTATGGCAACCAAAGAATCAATACATGCCAACTCACGGATGAACAATTAATTGATGCACCGGATTACCATCCCTCAGAGGCTAATCGTTCTATGGACTAGCACAATAATAAATATACCGGGGTTATTTTCTCATGGAGGCTAATCGTCCTCTAGACTAGCACATCAATAGATGCATCGGGCTACACGCCTCGGAGGTCAATCGTCCTCTGGATTGACACAACAATACTCGTATCGATACGTTAGAATCCATAATGGCTAATCGTCCTCTGGACTAGCACAACTTGCCCATAAAGGCTCAAACACAAACAAATATAAGTCTTGGCATATTAGTCGAATTACAAATCATGGCATGGAAGCGGAATCTCAAATCATGGCATGGATTATGTTCAACATTCCGTTAATAGTTAATAGGTTTAGAAACCATGTTCAAGTCATTAGATAAATTTCAACTTCAACAAAACCCGTTCATAGGGCAAAACACCATGAAACATCGAAGCTTCCGAAATCAAGTTTAAAACGTCCCTTATAGGATAAATCATATTCAAAGTGCAAAATTTTATAAATCAGTTTTAACAATCCTTTGATAGGAGAAGTCACGAATACATATATATAGTATGATACACCTAAGGTTCCATGAGGGCTTGTTCCTCACGCACATGAAATCTTCCCAAAGAAACCATTTTTAAAGGTTGAAGAGTATGTTCAAAAAAGAGATATACCTTGATTCCTACTAAAAGCTAGCAAACGTATTACTCCACATTCAATAATCGCACTACAACTGATAAGAATGGGGCTGGGCATAAATCACCGAAATCCAAATTTCCGAACCGAGAATTTTGATAATTCGGTACGGTATTCGGGAGGGCTTTTTATTATTTCGATATTCGGAAAAAATAATTTTACTATTCGCTAAATACCAAATACCGAATGTATGGAAACAGTTACACATCCATCCCTGTGGAGCTTATGTCGTAGGTCTTTTATCCGTTTGTCTTAGTCTGAACTAATAGGTTCAGCATTCCACGAGGGTCATGTTTCTAATGTGGTTGTGGTAAAATATGCATGAGGTGGTGGCAACTTTTGATTATTTTAGCACTGTAAAGAAAAGATTCTAATCTTTGTTGTAGTTTCCAAGCATGTTATTGAGTGTGACACATTCTTAATTGGTAGTTTCTTTTTTTCCACTCTTTCATACTTTTAGTTCTATTTGTCCCTTCTTACAAGGGCTCTACAAGATTTTATACCTGGAGTTGTCAATGAAGTAACTAGTTTTGGAAAGAAACAATTGAATTTTTGAAGGCAAACGTAGCAACATACATAGCCTTAAACAAAATTGTATTTCCATGCTAGATATGATTGAGGCCTTCCACAATTTGTAATTTTTATCGCTCCATCTTAGTGCTGTTTTTATATAATATGATTACTTATAAAAAAGAGTAACTAGTCTGGGAAGATGCTGCTGTAGTCTTTTGCTGATGTTATTTTCTTCTACAAGAAGATGGAAATAGCATAAGTTTCTAAAATATGAATGCTTTCTGAAAGTTCCACATGCTTTGTTTGATCAGTAAAATCATATGTACTACTGGTTTCAAGATTGATCTAAAATAACTCTGTAGACTGATTCGGCACTTTGTTGGATCCGTTATCACGATTCTTGGAGTTCAGTATATTCAACTTGAATCCAATAAATGAAATTCTTAAGAGTTTGGATAAGTTTGTTTTGGATAGTTTAGGATTGTTCTTTGTTTTTTGAGACCAAAGCTAATTATTTCATGTCTTAAATGAGTTCTTTGTTCAGCTTCTAAGTTTTTATTGTCTTAAACATAATTCTTAATTGACATAACAGTTTGTGGAAACAATTAAGTAATGTTAGAACAAGTTACTTTTAAGAGTTCTTCCGTTTTGTTGTAAAACAATTAAGAGTAAAGCATTCATAACGAGTTACTTTTGAACTTGATTCAATAATCATAAGTATCGTATTCAAAGGCAAACAAGTACTATTAGAACAAGTGATACAGTGAGGTTCTTATGATATAAAATAGCCGACTTTGAAATTAATACGGTAATACTGAATACCGAATCAAATCGAAGTATTATTTTGCCGATTACCGAATTATCGAATCAAAGTTTGAAAATTTGGTATTTGGTATGTACTTTCAATTACCGATCACCGATTACTGAATTACCGAACCCGAACTTTGAAAATACCGAACCGAATACCGAACGTCCACCCCTAGATAAGGATGATAAAAATTAGAACTTTAATTGTTTCTATGAGCTTTCCTTAATTTTTTGAAAACTAGGGTTTTCTAAGCCTTAAAAACTTGTTCTTGAATCTCATATGAATCACTCGTTGATTCTAATTGCATAGTAATATAATCTATACTAGCCTAAAAGTCATAAATGGAATCAGGAAAACTGAAGTTCATACCTTTTAAACGAAGTTCTACACGTCCCTTCTTTTCCTCTCTTGAGTTTTCAAGAATCTAGGGCTTGGAGAGATGAACTAAGGTCAATTTGATATTATATTGATGAAATAATAATGGATATTGATTAAGAACTTACCTTAGGTGTTTTGGGAAGTCTTAGGGTTGTTTCCTCTCAAAATACAGCTTAGAACGAAGTCTGGAATGTGAAAAATGACATAAAATCGTCTAAAAATTGCATATATAGGCCTGTGCATTTTGGACGTCCCACCTCAATGGATGAGGTCTATAGCGAGGTGTTGTCTAGCTTTGGGCTTCGTTGGGCGAGCCCCCCTTTCCATTTCACACTTGGTCAAAATTTTACGTTTTCGGACGATACTGACAGTGTCTCGGTAAAATGGGAATAACTCCTAGAAAAGAACTCCGTTTGAGCTCCACCATATATGGTTGGAAAGGTATTTCAAATACCTAAAACTTTAATTTTATGCGTGTTCTCAAATTCCCAACTAAACGACCCGAAAACGGAGCACAAGTGAAAACTACCTTAGACTTAGACGAATTTAAAAACTTTTACGAACTCTCTTATTTGGTTTGACTTCAAAATGACTATCTATCACCCGAATTCATCCCAAAGGGATTCACATAACTAAAGTATGACACGTCAATACTTATTTAATTCATTCACACCTAATTCTAATTTACAGAGTGTTACATGAGCTTCCTATGATCATATTGATTAGGGTAAGACAAATAAATACTTTGGGTGGGGCTCGGTAGAAGCGAAAACAATTTGGGTGGGGCCCGATATGGGCGGGTAATTAGTTTCAGTCCAATGGATAATTAGTGTTATTTTCCTAATATTAATAGTTGCTTCCACGACTCAAACCTGTAATTTATAATCACACAAAAATAATTATAATATTATTCTTAGTCTCTCCATTTTCTTGAATATAAACTATATCAAAGCTTAGTGTTAAGAGTCTCACATCGGAAATGGAATGGGAACATGGACTCCTTATATAGACTTGGACAATTCTCACCTTACAAGCTAGATTTTGGAGTTGAGTTAGGCCCAAAATCCATTCTTTACATGGTATCAGAGCCAAACTCATTCCAATTCTATGTTGGGTCCCCAAATTATGTTATCCACGCTCCAGTTAACGGGGTCTGGGCGTGCGGCGAAGTGTTAAGAGTTCCACATCGGAAATGGAATGGGAACATGGACTCCTTATATGGACTTGGACAATCCTCACCTTACAAGCTAGCTTTTGGAGTTGAGTTAGACCCAAGATCCATTCTTTACATGGTATCATATTAGCACGTGTGAACCACTATTGTATTTACCATATTTAGGTTATGTAATTATGGTAGAACTAGGATCCCTGTTGTATAAGGATTCTACATTGTACACCTATATATATTTTGTATTAATGAAAAACGCACCCCAAGAGAGATTAATACAATTCTACATGGTATCAGAGCCTAAACCCTATTTCGGACAATAACTCCCCCTCTTTTCTTTTCTCGGTTGGTCCAACGGCACCATTGTCCTTTCCTACTAAATTGTCTTATATTTTCGGACAAAACTCCCTGCTCAATTGTCTTTGTCCTTTCCATGCAGGCCTTCTTTTTCTCCATTGCCCAAGAATCAATACTGCACCAAAGAAATCATATTTTCTGCTTTCTTCACTGCCCAAGAAAAAAACATATTGAATGATTTTTTTGCTTTCTATTTTCTTTCTTTTCTCCTTATCTGAAAATAATTAAAATTTTGTCTTTTACCCGAGAACAAATCAATGGCTTCCTTGACCCGTCAACAATCCGATAATGCGTGGTATATGGATACGGGCGCCACGTCTCATCTCACCAACAATTCAGGTAATCTTTCTCAACTGCACCAGTTAGCAACTCCACAATCTATTATGGTCGGTAGTGGTCATCGCATTCCAATTCAAGGATTAGGCAACATCCTTACCCCACCATCGCATCCACACTTCTATCTTCAAAACGTTCTTTATGCCCCAAACATCATCAAATTTCTGTCAGAAAATTTGCCATCGATAATTCTGTCTCAATTAATTTTGACCCTTTTGAATTTTCCGTAATGGACATCCGTACCGAGAAACTCCTTATGCGACACAATAGTGAGGGGGACCTATATCCGTTTCTACCCCCATCCGCTGCTAGTGTCACTCCTCCCACCGTTTTAACAACCATATCTCACTCTACCTTTTTTTATTCTCTTAGACAAGGAAATCTTTCTCATAGTTGCTCCTCGTGTCAGTTAGAAAACACGTTAAACTACCATTTACGGCTTCTATGAGTACTACTTTCTCCCCCTTTGATATTATTCACGTTGATTTATGGACATCTCCAATGACTAGCAACTTAGGCCACAAATATTATCTAGTATTTTTGGATGATTTCTCTCACTTTTTTTGGGTCTATCCACTCAAACTCAAATCTCAAGTGTTCTCCAAATTTATTGAGTTTCGTACACTGGTTAAAATAAATTTTAAAAAAGACATAAAATCATTTCAATATGAAAATGGTCGAGAGTTTAATAATTCCCTATTTTATAAATATTGTGCGGCTAACGACATGGTTTTTCATTTCTCGTGCCCATTTACCTCCTCTCAAAATGGTAAAGCAGAAAGAATTCTCCGAACTATAAATAATATGATCCGTACCCTTCTTTTTCATGCGTCTCTCCCTCCTACTTTTTGGGTATATGCACTAAAAATGGTAGAACACATTCTCAACATTCTACCTACCCGTGCTATTCAAAATAGGACACCTACCAAAATTTTCTACCGTCGGATCCCTACTTATGACCATCTTAGAATCTTCGGTTGTCTGTGTTACCCTAATCTGACATCCACGACCCCCCACAAATTGGCACCCAGATCTACTATGTGTGCCTTCCTCGGTTTCCCGTCAACCCATAGGGGATACATGTGCTATGAGCTCTCTACCGATAAAATTATAATTTCTCACCACATCACTTTTGTTGAGTATGTTTTTTCGTTTGACAACATTAAAAAATTATGAGTCATTGATTACCAATTCCTCGAAGATTCTAACCCATCACCGCTTGTCCAACAAGCATTCCGTCAGATTGTCATTGTTCCGGCGGCAGCTAGCGCACAAACTACCACCACCACAGTCTGGTCGTCAGCTCCCCATCCCATCCAGTCCGATTTGCCACCACCACTGCTCAGTTAAACCCCGGTCGGGGCACTGCCATCTCCGGCATCTCCCCCGTCGTCCCCAGCCAACTGCATCAGTCTAACACCGTAACCCCGTCACTGCCGCCTTCCGCTGTCACCAACGACAACGTTTCTGCGCCTCTGTCACCGCCTCTATCATTGTCACACCTGTCGCCGATTGCCACCACCTCCGATAATTGGAAAAACATCTCTGGATCACCACCGATAATAATCCATACCACAAACCGGAACCAACCACCACCACATATTGTGTCGCAGCCTCCAGAAACCACCGTAGCCGCTAACCTAGTCAACCACCCCTCCACCGGAACCATACTAGTCATCAAAACCATGACCACAACTACTCTCAGTACCCGTAACACCAACAACATACCAACACACCATCGGTATAGTCCCAACCCACCACCGACGCCATACCCAACATTACCTAACCCGTCGTCTCAACCACCATACCCGAGGACATTCCCTGACACAACTCACCCAATGCATTGTCCCATCGACATCACCTATCACCGTTCCAACACCAACCACAAAACCGGTAACCCGACCCCACAAACCCAACCAAATACCCATCCACCCACGGTACCCACTCACCCAATGGAAACCCGTGCCTAACACGGGATTTTCAGGCCCAAAGTCCAGTTTAACTTATCAACACAAACAATTTCCCAATTCCCAAAACCCAAAACTTGCTAAACTTAATCCTAATTGGAACGCGGCCATGTGTGAGAATTTAATGGTTTAACGAAACAACACACGTGGAATTTGGTTCCTAAACGGAGGGGGTGAATGTGATCCGTTGCATGTGGCTTTTTCGTCAAAAATACAGAGGCAATGGTGATCTTGAGAGATATAAGGCAAGACTTATGGCTAATGGCATCAATAAGCAGAAGGGTGTTGATTGTGGTGAGATTTTTAGTCGGTTGTTAAACCGGCCATGATTCGCACAGTTTTGAGTATTGTTAAGGGTAAGCATTGGCCGATTCATCAGCTTGATGTAAATAATGCCTTTCTACATGAAGATTTAAACGAAACTGTTTACATGCACCAGCCGCCTAGTTTTGTCCATCCTGCAGCCCCTCAGTATGTATGTCATCTCCGTAAGTCACTTTATGGCTTGAAACAGGCCCCTCGAGTGGTATGATCGCTTTGCACATTATATTTTACATATTGATTTTGTATGTAGCAAGTGTGATAATTCCTGTTTATTTTTCATAGAGGTAGTAGCATTGCATATTTGTTATTGTATGTGGATGATATTGTGCTCACTGCCTCATCTGAGTTGTTGAAAAATGAGATCATTGCACTACTCAAAATAGAATTTGCTATAAGTGACTTGGGAAAGTTGAGCTATTTTTTGGGGATCTCAGTGACTAGATCTGCAGACACTATGTTTCTTTGTCAACGTAAGTATGCAAGAGAGATTGTGTACAAGGCTAAAATGCCAAATTGCAAGATCATGTCTACTCCAGTTGACTCTAAACCAAAGCTTAGTGCTTTGGATGGTGATCCAATGTCAGATCCCACTCTCTACCATAGTTTTGCAGGTGCCCTACAATACCTCACTTTCACCAGACCTGATATTGCTTATGTTGTTCAGCAGGTATGCTTATTTATGCATGCCTCCAAGGAGCCTCACTTTACTACCCTCAAACGTATCATTCAATATGTTAAGGGCACACTTGATTATGGTTTGCATCTATACCCATCCGCACCGAACATGTTGTTGTCATATACGGATGCTGATTGGGCAGTTTATCCGGACACGCGATACTCCACCTCAGGCTACTGTGTGTTCTTAGAAAATAATCTTATTTCTTGGTCCGCCAAGAAGCATCCCACATTATCCCGTTCGAGTGCAGAAGCAGAATACAGAGGCGTTGCTAATGTTGTTGTTGAGATCTGTTGGCTCCGAAACCTTCTTTTGGAGCTTCAGTGTCCATTACGTAAGGCTTCTTTGGTTTATTGTGATAATATATCCGCCATATATTTGTCTCATAATCCGGTTCAACATCAACGAACCAAACACATTGAGATGGACATCCACTTTGTTCGTGAGAATGTTGCTCTCGGTCATGTCAGGGTATTGCATGTGCCTTCTTTATATCAGTATGCATATATATTCACCAAGGGCCTTCCTAGACAACTATTCCTCGACTTCAGATCCAGTCTTAGCATCCGACATCCTCCCGCTCCGACTGAGGGTGTGTATTAACACGTGTGTACCACTATTGTATTTACCATATTTAGGGTTATGTAATTATGGTAGAACTAGGATCCCTGTTGTATAGTGATTCCACATTGTACACCTATATATATTTTGTATTAATGAGAAAGGCACCCCAATACAATTCTACACTTAAAACAATAAACTAACTTTTCTAGATTCTCACATTATGCAAGGTTTAGCGAAGGAAAAACTTCTTCCTAACACAATTTTCTCCATTTAAATTTGTTAGTCTAAATTTTGACTCGACATAGATTTTAAGAAAATAAAAATGACTTTTGAATTTTGTGATTTTAAACTAAATATATGTAATATATCGAAATATCTTTTGAATTTTATAATATTAATGATATTTAAGATGTTGTGGGTAAAGGATTACTAAACATGAAAAGTGACATTTTTATTGGAATGGATTAGAAAGAAGAAAGATAAATTAATTAAAAGTTACTCGAGAGCTCTAATTAGCTAAACAAATTTCATTCATTTCACGATAATATCAATCGACTCGTCCGACGTTGCATGTGCAGCATTGAAGGATAAGATCAATGGACTTTTCACAATACTGCTGTCATTTTACTTGGACAAAATTATGAGAAGACTATTTTATTTTTTACATTATTTTATTTCTAACTTTTTGTGTGGACAGAAAATTAAGAACTGACAGTAGTCAACGTCCAAAATAATGGCTAAAATACAAGGCATATGTTCACGCAATTAGTCTCTTTCAATATACAAAACATAAAAAGAAGGGAAAAAAAGAACTTAGTTGAAATATTGGTATATTGTATAGCATTAAAATATTAGATTTATGAGGACCACATAGTATCAAAATCTGAAAGCTTATTGGTAGATTCTCTATCTTGACAACGAGAACGGTCCTCTAATTTTCCAACCCCCTAATAAACATATTAAAGAAAATATTACATCAAAGTTTATAATTTATACATTTTAATGAATTTAAGTTATCAAAGCTGTATAAAATGGAATAATGTCAAATATCCTGGGACGCTCCAAAATGAAAAAAAGTACCATCTCTATGTTGGAAAAAACGGAGTATGAGTATTTCTTTTTTTCTTCATTTTATAACTTTTTGGTTTGTTTGAGTATTTCAACATTTTCCTACAATACCATTAGATTTAGACCAGGAACTATTTTCTGGAACTCAAGAAGACTTTAATTTAGACGATGATCTAGATGATATACCCACTAATGTTGATGACAACACACCCACTAGTGCACCTTCAACCGAAATACCTCCTATTCCCCCTAGTATGAGACGAGGTCCAAAAAACGACCATTAAAATCGATGCATGGACATTTTTTGATAGGGACGTAGAGAATCAAGTAGCCATATGTAAAATTTGTAAAAATGTTTTAAAATTTAAAACTGGAAAAGGTCACGGTGGGACGGGGGGTTTGATTAGACACGTAGTAAGTGCTCATCCAACTAGGTATGCCCAATACCAGGCTTCAAAACCGGGTGCGCAAACGCCGCTCCATCGGGACAAGGTTCACATACGTCGATCGTCCCGACCAAGTACGGGGTCAAATTAACCCTATGACTGGGGGAATTATAGGCTCTAAATACAATAAACATAGAGATAGGGAAGCAATATCAAAATTAGTTCTTTGTGGAGGGTTTGCCTTTTTCATTTCCTTCATCTCCGGTTTATTCATTACATTAGAGATATATATAATCCTGCTTTTAACGGTTTTCCTAGATCAACTGTTAAGAGAGATGTATTTAAATTCGCGCATGAATATCAACAATATTTACGTTTTTCATTATATCATTTTAATGGCAAAGTATCCATCACGTCTGATATAGGTCGTAGTACTAACGGCCATGATTATTTAACTGTAACTTGTCATTGGATAGATTATAAATGGTCTATGCAAAAACGTATTTTAGCGTATAGATATATAGATGATAGGCACACTTGGTACTTTTATTGCGAAAATATTTATCAAGTGTGCGATAATTACGGAATTACCGATAAAATTATGACTATTACGTTAGATAACGCTTCTAGTAACAATTACGCAATTACAATTTTAAAAAATAGTTTAACTCCGTCTTTTCCAGACCATTTTCATATAAAATGCGCGTGCCATATATATAACTTAATTGTAAAGGATGGTCTATCACTTTTTGAAGACATTCTTAGTAAAATACAATTTGCTATAAACTTTATTTTAAAAAGTAATAAAGTACAACGTAGAAAAGAATATAAAAAAATTTGTCATGATTGTGGACTACCTTTTAGAAAAATTCCACAAGAAGTATCCACTAGGTGGAATTCTTTATACGAGCAACTACTTGTTGCTTATGACTATAAATTACCTATAACTTTATTTTTTAACTCTCATAATAAAAAGCCACCGTGATATGATTTTAGATAGTGATTGGGAAAAAATTTCCGAACTTATTGTATTTTTAGAGAAATTTTTTCAAGCAACAAAAGAATTTTCCGGTATATATTATCCTACTATTTCAACTATGTTATTTTATATAACTCTAATATTTTTATTACTTAGTGAATATATGGAAAAACCACCTTATAAGGCATTATTAAAAAAATGTTTCTCAAAATAAAAAAATATTTTATTCCTATTCCCTCTATTTATATTATTGGTTACGTATTAAATCCTACTATTAAAATAGACGGTACTAAATCACTAATTGAAAGTATTTACGATTGTATAGAAGTACTACCACCTCCAAGTTCCAAAAATCTAAATCACCCACCACCTATTGAACAAACTAAAGAAGAAGTATTGTCTAGCGTAGAACACCAATGCAAAAATATATATAGATTTTATCAACAAGAAAATGCTAGTAACTTACCGACTTCCATACCATCTTCTTCATCTTCAATACAACCTCACAAAAGACATGTTGTTTACGCGGCTAGTATTGAAAGCCTCGAAAATAGAATGTGCGGTCGTACCTCTACTACTAACCAAATTAGCGAGTTGGATATTTTTGTTTTGCGGGGTTAAATGCCGTATCAAGAAGTTATCAATGAAGATGGACATGAAGACTTGCCGAAATACTTTGGAGGGGAATGAGAAGACCTTTCCGACACTTTCAATGATGGCTCGAGATGTTTTGAACATTCAAGCGTCGTCAATCTGCGTCGAAAGCGCTTTTTCTGCAGCAGATATCAAATAGGAGACCACGGACACTCATTAGCGGGAGACGGCTTGGAAATTGCGGTATTATTCGAGAGATTGGATACGAGCGGAGCGGAGAAGGTGCGGTCAACCGGAGATCAACGAAGAAGATGATGAAAACTACAACGAAATCTTAACCGAAGGTAGTGGAAGCGACGTGGATCAATTTGACCAACAAATACCAATTCCAACCGAAGAACCACATGAAATCATCAAGCAATTAGAACGGGTTTTTTTGAGAATGTAATTTTTTTAATTGTAATCTTATTATGTAATTTGTAACTTTTGGACAACACCACAAAGTTGCAATTTAGATTTTAGACAATTGTATTTGTATTACAAAAAAATCATATGTCTATTAAATAATATAAGAGGCACAAAAACAGCCTTGGGATGTTTTTATTACACTATCTTGTTTTGTTTATTGAGTTTTTTTATACATATGTTATTTAAAAAAATATATAAAAAAAAAAAAAAAAAACCGCCGTATCCCGACCCGAGCCCGACCCCGCCCCGAGCCCGCCCCGACCCGAGCCGACGGGATCGGGATCGGACGGGACTTGCTCCGATCCCGCCAAACCCGACCCCGCCGAGCCCGCCAGACCCGACCCCGCCCCTTCTCCCGTCCCGCCCCGACCCCGACACCGCCAGACCCGAGCCCGGCCCACTGGCCACTCCTAGCTTATTCCATTCTTTCTTGCCTACTTGGTTAGGTTAACTTAAAAGGAGAAATTTCGTCTATATTATATATTAATTTCTATTTAAATTATATATTTATATTTATATTAAGTGGATTGTAGATTTTGATGTATATCTATCAGATCGTGGTTTTATGTATCAAATATTTCAATATCGTTGCATTCGATATTTTTGTTTTATTCCAACAATATGATGAAGAATATGAAGTTGTCTGTGGTAAAATGTAATTTATTTCTAAAGTGAGATTTTCAGCGTAAATTTATACTAGTTGAGTCTCAGAGCGGATATCGAATACCAAAAAAGAAACTTATAGAGTAGGATGCTTGTCCAGGAGTGCATAAAGTGATTATTAAGTATTTCAAAGTCTCTTACATGATTATGAAGAAGGTAATCGATCACAAGCATTTGACAGATAATAACAGTATTAGTATTGATCACCTTCGGGACTTTTCCCTTCACAAAGTATTGAATGTTTATCTTCCTTTAATAAGCCATGTGCTGCAACTTTCATGTATACTCAATCTGCCTCCCAAAGTTCTATCAAAATAGGTCAGTCTTTTTATTTCTACACACTTACATGCTGCACGACATAGGCCACATTTCAATCAAGGTCGCTCTTATTTCTAGACCCTTTCAATCATTTAGGTTAGCTTACGCACACTTTGTCTATTTCATCGAGTTGTTTTCTATTTTTATTATAATAAATATCGTGTGATTCTACTCATCACATTTAGCTAGATAAAAAGAAATTACCTAATATTTTTATTTTTATTGAAATATAAACCTTAATAGATCTGATTAAGAATGAAAATCTCAATACCATTCCACCATACGCATGTGTTGCAAATTTTCAATTAGGCCAGTGTCTTTTTTCTGGACACTTTCATATTGCATAACATATATAGGTCAAATCATGAGCGGTCTTATTTTTAGACACTTCCATACTGAATTCTTCTTTTAATAACTGTGTTATTTGAATAAGTTTACGCGTATTTGTTGGAAATTAGCCTTTGGCGGGAATTGCGACCGACCAACTTTAACGGCTTAAACACTAGTGTTACGTATGTTGGAAAATCCGGTTCTTCACACATGCATGATCTACTAAGTACGTAGATAACCGTAGGGCCAAGAATCGTCAAATTTCATTGAGAAATGAAAGAGATATTGGTCCACGAAGTAAGGTGTTTGAAGCATGGAAAGTGTGGAATTGTGTTCAATTCTCCCTCATCGGTAGAGGAAGAAAGAATTGTTGTGTATATAAGACTCGAAATTGGTTTGGGGTTTGGGACCCCAAGGGGTATCCCATGTGTTTAAAGGAGGGAGGACCTAGATGTGCTTCGGTTCAAGGAAAGACCACGCGCGCGCCGCCGCCGCCCGTCCCGTCCGGTTCCGAGTTCCGGGCCACGGGTCGTCTGATATTATCTTTTTGGACCAGAGAACTTTGCCAGAAGTACAGTTTGATCCCAGAAGTTTCAGATGTACAGTTTGGTCCCTGAAGTTTTCAGAAAGTCAGAATTGGGCAAAAGAGAACAGAAACGCCAAACACTTAATTCAGCCATTTATTTTGGCTGAATTACTCCTCCTATAATGGCCAATCCGTTGGTCTTTCACCATTTATGTTGGTGACTTTACTACCTCCATAATGGTCATTATTTGGCTGTTATGGAGGCAGTTTTTCAGTCCCCTCCCTCACCTATATAAACACCCCCTTACACCATTGTTGAGACACACTATATACACAGAGACAAAAGAGAAGAGTAGACAGAAACTCTTCCTTCCTATTCCATATCTTCAGCAAGTCGAGTCATATTTGTTTTCTTCGACATGCTCAACCTATTGGCTTTGTAGTGTTGAGATTAAAGTGTTGTTTTATCTTGGGAGACTATTGCCCGCTAACGTAAGAACATATATACGGGGCAATCTTGTCTTAAGGATAGAGGGTTATCCTCGACTCAACACACAACGTTGTAACCATCCGATTTAGTTGTTTCTTGATTTCAGGTTATCAAGATTCAAGACACAACAAGCTTGCGGCAGTTTTGAAGATTGGCCTATTTGTTCAACAAGATTCATTTTCTGAAGATTGAATACTTGTTCATCCTTTCGAATACTTGTAATAGTTATTTACTTCCCGTACTGCTTTATAAAGTACCATAGAGCACCAACAGTATTTTGATTATTTTATATTTTTCATAGATACCGGTATCATGTAACTTGCTCATCAAATTAAGACAAATTAAAAAAAATTAACTATTTTTTTTAAAAAAATAACTATTTTTTAAATTTTTTTTTATTGAAATTTGAATTCCTATAGGTTTGATTAAGGATGAGAATCCCAACCATCCCATCGTACCCGATGGTCGATAGAACCCCCTCTCTCATTATACATGGAATACACCTTAGCTTCGATTCATTTTATGTCTCTCTTTTTTCGTATCAACTTTAATTAGCTTGAGATCGTTCATATAACAGGTCAAAGTCACAAGTCATATACTCCTTTTGTACAAACAGTTTAATGATTATATTTAGTCCTATCATGTCCATATACATCACAGTGTCAACTTTAATTTTGTTGAATAGTTAAATTAAAGGAGTTTAACTTTTCCGTCATCAGAGTTCAACAAGAAGCGCAGACCATCAATCTCTTCAGCAATGCTCATATTCATCACATTAGTTAAATTTGGCTATATGAATCTTGTTTAGCATTTCTGCTCTGCTTAGGCTCATTTAATTCTAAAATTAAATAATGTGACTTTTAAGGCAAATTAGGATTTTCAACTAGAAGATCCGTAAGTCTGATAACTATTATTACACGAACCTATAAGTTTCTAACTAGAATAAAAACACTCATAACACACACGACTTAAGCATACCATAACAACGAGAACTAAACCTTAATCCCAATTGTTGTGACGTTTTCTTCTTTGTTTTTGAGTCTTCATGAAAGTTACGGTGTGTCACTGTTACATTCCAAGCTCATGATATGTATTATTCTGTGTGGCTCAACAGATTTCACGGATTTGTTCCTAGGGCTACGCTATTATCAAGTCCAAAACTTGTGTACTATGTGAATTTATGATATGCCTTATAAATTCTTCATTTTTTTTTACATTATAATGTTGGATATATGTCTAAGGTGTAATGTGCACCCCTTTTTCAGAGACTTACCGGTCTTTCTCTTTGATCCATCTTCGTCGGCCTGCACTCCTCATGGGAGCCACATATATTCCCCCGCATGGCCAAAGGTTTGTCCACTACCTTATTGAGGGAGCTTAGGGTCTTATATCATATTTCTCATAGCCCAAGCCCATAGGATGTATTATTCACTTTGGCCCAATGGACATCACAAATTTGTCCGTCAGGTAGGCCATAATCGAGCCCAAAAGCATTATATCATGTGAACTTTTGTTATGCCGTATGAAGCTCTTCATTTTACTCTTCCATTTCAATGCGAGATTTGTTGGGGTGTGCGAACAAAGTCCTACATCGGAAGTGGAAAGGAAAAAGAACCTACATATAAGATGTATGATTCTCTTAATGGTGTAAGACCTTTTGGGGAAAACCGTGCGGGCTTGGCAAAAAATGGACAATATCACACCGTGTAAGAGTGTCTTGGGCTATATTAGCCCAACAACTGGTATTAGAGCCAGGTTCACGGGACGAGTATGAAGATGGGTGTGTATGTTGTGGGGCTCGGATTAGTGCCTTTGCCCGTCTATTGGGTCGGTGCAGTACCTTTACCCGTAGATTAAAGATGCTTACACAACAAAGTAGCAGCGGATTTTGACGACCATAAATACTTGGAGGATGATGTGGGTGACACTTAATTAATCTTCAAATTAGCCCATAATTAGTGATGGGTTGTGGAACTTAGTTCGAGTGGAAGATTGTTGGGGTGTGCGAACAAAGTCCACATCGAAAGTGGAAAGGAAAAAGAACTTACATATAAGGTGTAGGATTCTCTTAATGATGTGAAACCTTTTGGAAGAAATCGTGTGGGCTTTGTCCAAAGCGGACATTATCACACCATGTAAGAGTGTCTTGGGCTATTTTAACCCAACAAAATTCGTCTAAAGTGTAATATGCACTCAATCTTCATAAGCTTGCTAATCTAGATATCTGGTACAAACTTCTCTTCAGCTCGCCCTCAAGATAAACAATATTACTAGTAGACAGTTTCTGGAAGTGAATAACACATAACAAATCTTTACAGAATCATTTTCTCATTTTCTTCTATTCAAATTGTAAATTCATGTTCAGTCGTTTCCTCCGAGTCTTGCGGTGAGTAGGGACTCATCAAAGACAATGATGTGTTGGCATGGGCACTAGTTTGCTAGACATCACTCCAATGCTCATCTTAGTATGTTTCTCAAAGAACATTGGAAGCAACAAAAAGTACATAAAAATCAAAATAGACAAAGATGAATGAACATCTCACATTGCTCTCAAATTAGATATGTTTGTCCTATAGTAGTCTATAGATATGGGGGAAAAATCCCTTAGCTTATCTTATAATGGACCCTCGTTCGTGTATTTTCTTCATGGCACAAAGTTACTAATCAAATTTAGCAAAATACGATATGGCCTCTGTACTTCAACTCATTTCTACCCCACAATCTCCATCAGAACTCAAACAATTCCATGCCCAAATTATCAAACTAGGCCTCTCCTATGACAATGACGCAATGGGTCGAGTCATTAAGTTCTGTGCCATATCTGAATCGGGTAATTTTAATTACGCACTCCAAGTGTTCGATAAATTGCCTAAACCAGACCCTTTTATATACAATACCGTTATTAGAGATTTCTTGAAATCTCAAATGCTAAGAGATTCTTTGCTGTTTTATGGGTATATGTTAGAGCGTTTGATTAGCCCTTTACGTTCCCTCCGCTTATTCGAGCTTGTTGTATAGACAATGCAGTGGAAGAAGGCAAGCAAATTCATGGGCATGTGATGAAATTTGGTTTCGGGTTCGATAGGTTTTCGATGAATAATTTGATTCATATGTATGTGAATTTTCGTTGTTTGGAGGATGCACAGAAGGTGTTTGATAATATGTCTGACAGAGATGATGTTTCTTGGACTACATTGATTAGTGGATATGCTCAATTAGGGTATCTTGAGGAAGCTTTTCGAGTGTTCGATTCGATTCCTGAGAAAAGTTCTGTTTGTTGGAATGCTATAATATCAGCTTATGTACAAAGCAATAAGTTTCACGAGGCATTTTCTTTGTTCGAAAGGATGATGTCCGAGGATGTTGTTGTCGATAAGTTTCTTGCTGCGAGCATGTTATCAGCTTGTACACGACTCGGAGCGTTGAAGCAAGGGGAATGGATAGTTGAATATGTCAAGAAGAGGGGGGTTGATTTGGACTCGAAGTTGGCTACTACAATTATTGATATGTATTGCAAATGTGGTTGCTTGGATAAGGCTGTCCAGTTCTTTAAAAGGTTGCCGAGAAAAGGAATATCTTCGTGGAATTGTATGATTGGAGGGTTAGCGATGCATGGGAAAGGTGAGGCTGCTATTGAGGTTTTAAAGGAAATGCAGAGTGAGAGGGTAGCTCCGGATTACATTACATTCGTGAATCTACTTAGTGCTTGTGCATATTCGGGATTGGTTGAAGAAGGAAAACACTATTTTCCTTACATGAAAGAAGTGTATGGCATTGAACCTGGAATGGAGCATTATGGGTGCTTGGTTGATTTACTTGGAAGAGCTGGATTACTGGAAGAAGCAAGAAGGGTTATAAATGAAATGCCAATGAGTCCCGATGTAGGTGTATTGGGTGCTCTTCTTGGTGCATTTAGGATTCATAAGAACATAGAGCTCGAAGAAATGATAGGGAAGCAGGTGATCTGAATTAGAACCTCAGAACAGTGGTCGATATGTGTTGTTAGCTAATTTATATGCCTATGCCGGTAGATGGGAAGATGTTGCCAATATTAGAAAGTTGATGAATGACGGGAGTGAAAAAGGTTCCCGGTTTCTTCGTGGTTGAAATAGAAGGCGTTGTTAGCGAGTTCATTGCAGGAGGAAGAACTCATCCTCAAGCCAAAGAGATATATGCCAAAGTAACGAAATGTTGGACCGTATTGAATCTGCAGGCTATGTTCCAGATTCTGATGGAATACAACAGGATATTGATGAGGAGGAAAGTGAAAATCCTTTGAATTATCATAGTGAGAAACTGGCTATTGCTTTTGGATTATTGAAGAGTAAACCTGGGGAAATTCTTCGAATCACAAAGAATTTGCGCGTCTGCAAAGACTGTCATCAAGCAAGCAAGTTAATCTCAAAGGTTTATGATCGCAAAATTATCATCTGAGATAGGAACCGGTTTCATCATTTTAAAGGTGGAGAATGCTCTTGTAAAGACTACTGGTGAAGTTTTGGTGGGAACTGATGCAATGATAAAACAAAAGTATTTACTTGTGTTGTCTTCACATATAGATATACACATTGTGTTATCTACTGCTGAATCAAAATGCAATAAAATGAAAACTACAAGAAAACACGGCATAGATGAGTGGAGTACTTTAAACCATTCTACGTTCATTCTTAACAAGCTACTGTATGTAACAGGTGAGTGAAAATGTAATTTTAAAATGAACACAGAACAGCAACAAATTTTGGATTGATTGTGTCGAACTCACTCTTGAACATTTCTTACAAGTTAGAGAAGCTTTAACAAAGTTCAAATCTAAAGGCTCCTTACATCATAATCCCAGAAAGTCTATCTATATTCAATATTTACGTAAAGTCCTATGGTTTTTCTTGTCTCCTAATTACCACAAGTTAGAAGTGGCAATTGAAAGCAATTACTTCTTAAGCCGAGACACCACGTGAGGAATCCTCTTGGTTACTCAGAAAACGGACAACCACAATGGTGATGTTATCTGCACTGCCTCTTTGATATGCTTCCTGCATCAGCCTCTTTGCTGCTTCCTCAGGATCTTGGATCGGTTTAACCATCGAAACAGCCTCCTGCAATTTTATGTGTAACGATCATATTGATAATTGACTATAAACTGCTTGATATTTCAAGTAAAACCATGGCTATTTAATGGTTATCTAGCTCAGAAAGAATGATGGTTTCTTGATTCCTTAAAGAAAATAGTAAAAAGGGAAGAATTATTAACCTCATTCGTCACAACATCCCAGAGTCCATCACTTGCAAGAATAAGAAATTCAAGAGAGCCATCAACCTTTTCCTCCTGTATTTTGAACAGAAAATTAGGGCCAGAAATACACCAAAAGAGTTGAAGGTATATAAGATGGGAAAAATATAAAGAGCACAAAGATTCAATCAAAGTGCCTCCCAAGAGACTTGCTATCAGCTGCTATCCAAAAGTTGCACATGCCGTAAAATTATTATGAGATTGACAAAAGCAATATGTAGCAAAAGTTTGCTGGGCACAAGGTTGAAAGAGATGGGAATGTGATACAATGAGGATCAACTATTAAACAGTTTCAGAAATGTGCCAAAATATACATCTCGAGAATAGGTTGAAAAACACAAATACACTTGAACATTTGATATACATTTCAGAACATGAGCATCCCTCTTTTTCCTTATTCATCTATTGAAACAATAAACAAGTTCTTCAAGTTACCTGTATTTCTGGATCAGCAACAACATACTGCTTTAAAAGCCTGTCACCAAAAGCACGAGAAACAGCAAGCACACCTCCAACTCTCCAGGTACCTGGACGCAATACGTTATGTTTGGAACTGCATGACATTTGGAACCAATTCAACCGACAGAGGACTAAGCAATGTGATAGGCTTACCTGCCCACATCACAAAACCTCCAGCGTCTTCAATGCGCTGTCGCTCATCTGTTTGGTCAGGCTTGTGGTCTCGAGAAACAGCAATAGCTGAGAATGAAATTAGCATCCTCTATCAGGTGACAGAGCAAAACTACAGGGTCGTAATGAATTAGTAATCAAGATTATATCTTACTGCAACAAATGTTAAAACAAGCGAAATGATTGTAATCAGTTCATTCGCCAAATTTAGTATAGCGGGATTATACACATGAAAATTACCAGATCATTTTAGCAAGCAATGACAACAAAGATGTTTATGGGAGTTGAAAAAGGAAGAAAAAGAATTGAACATTATGAATTTGCACCAACTTCAATCCTTTAAATTTAAGAATTAACATAGATGTGGCATTTGAAAGTGGCTGACATGACATTTTCCATATGACCAGCCTAGCTTTCAGTATATGCCAGGTAACAGAGAAATATTGCAGAAGCATTACCTATCAAGTTTAATGGCCTGAGTATAACCTTCTTCAGAGTGAAAGCAAGTAACCAAAATGCATCATACTTTTGGGGGGGTATACCCAAAGCAGGAACCAAGAACCAATAAAGAATAACCAAATCACCTAAGTCTTACCTGTGCCACCCCTGCAGATAACAGCTCTAGAATCGCCAACATTTGCAACCAGTAAACGATCACCCACTAGGATGGCAGTGGAAGCAGTCGATCCAGCATCTTTGTGCTGATTGTTTTCTGATTTCAGAAACTCAGAGTCTGTATGGCTGTATGCATCAGCTGCAGAAGCAAATATATGATGGTAAAGATATAAATAAGCTGTTTATGAAAATGAACATAGCAACTATACTTCACAGTATTTCCAAGATACCTATGGCAGATTTGGTGTCAGAGATAAATTTTGGATGCCTTATCAGGTTACTGAAAAGGTTGTTTTTCACATATTCTGCGGCCCGAGCACCCCCATGACCTAATAGAAGAGCAAGTGCAGGTAAAGATTACTCAATTAGAAGGCATGTAACCAACTCGGCATGGAATGAAAGCAATCTGTTAATTCAGCTTTAAGAAGCATGTAAAAGAAAAATAACAAAGATATATAAGGTAGTAAATAAAGTGACAGGAATGCTCGTGCATTCCCTGATACAGTACAGGTCATATGCCAATAGAGCTCCTCAGCTTCCTGCAGCACATGAAGCAAGCCCGACCATTGAGTTGTTTTAAGGAATAAGGAAAGTGAAATAATGCACATTGATGTACTCTAGCATCTCGATGCCATGCAATAATTAGGAATTGACAAAAGCATGCGATAATTCTAGCTCAGAATCTTGGGAAGTTTGAGCGAGACACCAATAAACCTTTTCACGATGGTGATTTGACCATCAGTGCTTTGAAATTGCTTCAGCCTGACCAGAATTGCGGGTAAGAGGCAACTAAAGAAGAAATGATTCGAGGAGTGCATTTACACACAGGTAAACAGGTTACAGAGATACCGGTAGAACAAGTAGGCTCCTTTTTTCTTCTCTTCCACTTTTTTCAACCCCCTCCCACCCACCCATACACACACAGGTCTTTTGTCTCAGACTCTTTCCAGCTGTACCTTAAGGTTGTTTTTTCCTCCTCCTGTCCCTGCCCTGCTGCTCCATTGCATTATTTGCCACCATCCACTCCACCTCATTCTTCAATATTGTCCTTCCTTTACAGTATCTCAGGACTATGAGAGCCTCCAACATAAATGAATCTCTATTCTCTAAGCACGTTTTACAAGCTTTTTTTTGGCAAGCTTGATCATACCCAAGTATCAGAAAGAGCTTATAGAGGAAAAAGAATGCTTAGGTATGAGAAACTTTTGACAAAAACATCCGATGGGTCATGGTTGTCACATCTGGCACTATATACCTAAACTACTTTTTGTCACCGGCATGTCTGACACAAATCAAAATGTTTCATGACATGAATTTTTCAGTAGCGGGATGCAATTAGAATATTCACCAAGTAAGCTCCAACTTTTTGGAGTATCAAACATTTTGATGCACATACCTGTCCCTTTGTTGATCATACTAATACTAATGAATATTAAATGAAACTGTCTATGTTTACCAATATATGTATGCATGTATGTACGAGCATTTCTCAAGTGGATCTCTATGTTATTAACAAATTACCAACTGATAACCAAAAATATATTGATAACACAAATGTCATAATTCTTCTAGTGCTATACAGATAATAACAGTTGGTTAGAAAGAAACCAATATCAAGAAGAAACAGGAGAAACAGAGGAGATGGAGTTCTCAAGAAAAAGCAATGATGCACAGCCAAAATATTGAATTTGAAATGTTCTTTTTATTTGAATCTCAACATATGCCTTCATCTTTCTTATTCTAGAAGGCCTAAGATTCAGTCATATCTATCTTTGCTCTCCAGCTCATTAATTCTCACTCTCTTCGGGTTACCAACATTAATTACACCTCAACCTCAAGCAAGTGCGCTTTTGCAATATGAATCCTCATTATTAATGTCATTCTCTTTAAACCCGCCTCAATCCATTATTATAAAATTATAGTTTTCCTAGAACTAGAAGTTCTGCACATTTTCTACTTGCATATAAATCTCTGACAATACTAAAACAAACGTACAAACATGGATAAAACTCTCCTCGGGCTACCACTATTGGAAAATCAAATATTGTTTCAAATGCAAGAAAAACGCATGTGATGCGGTGAAGTTAAAACAGGAAGATTAATGAGGAAGTGTCCTTACATAGGAAGGGCAGCAAGGACCGGCAACAACAACAACAACATACCCAGTGAAATCCCACAACATGGGGTCTGGGGAGGGAGGGTAGAGTGTATGCAGACCTTACCTCTACCTTGGTAGGTAGAGTGGCTGTTAGCAAGGACCGGCAAGGGTTTCCAAATTTTTACATATATGCTAACCAATTTCCATAGTGCAAAGATGTAAGATAGATCATGCAAGACATAGCGGAAGATTGGGAAAAAGAGAAACTGGGAGAAGAAGCAAGGATCAACCTAACACCAAGTTGACTCTTACTCTTGGACAACAATTTGTGGGCTTTTTAGAAAGAACTACAGCTCGGAGACGGAGGGCCACAGGACACGTGTCCAGAACCAAGCCAAGACATTGATCAGAAACTGCTCTATATGGATTGACAGTTGAAGTAAGGGCAGTGTCTCAGTAGAGGAAGATCAGCCTTGATGATGGATGCAAGCTACCATCTCATTTCTTCCTTTTAATTTATGGAGAATACTCATGGGCATGATAGTACCAAATATTTAAATGTTACCATTCAGACATTTCTTTAGAGAGGTGTGCATACACTAACGGAATGTCAGTCCACTATCGGAAGGTACTTTGTGTACCACTTAGAGGAGGTTTTGAATGAAGAGTGAGGACAATATCTTAATTCCAGCAGAAAATATTAAAACTGATGCTTATAGAAAACAGTGGCAGCAATCCTCAACTCTTGCCGTCAGAACCAACATCTACCGAACAGAAAAAAATTAAGGATCTATATAGTATCAAATAGCAGTAATCCGACAGTAAAATTATAGACGAATTTATGGTCATCAGATTGAATGTCTCACTACTTGCCAAAGCTCAAATGGCATTAAATGCTTAAACATTTAAACAAACAAGATCTGTCTTTTTCTCATTTATTCTAGTTCATGCACTTTATTCCAGTCAGATGGAAAGAAAAGTTACCATCAAAGACGCCAAAGAGACCAACTACCTCTCCTTCTACACCATCAATTCTTGTCTCATAGAAATCCTCCATGGAGGACCTTTTTCCTGGGGAGCTAGCGTATCCGTAGCTGAACTTTCCATTCTGACTGCAATGCATAGCACCTGTTAGACTACAGCTTTGCAGCATTGCTTGTGTTATATAAAATTCTATTAAAGCCCAAACAATCACGATGATAGCAATTTGAATTCAACGATATATGGAGGTTTCTGGATAAGATGACATGTAGATAGATCAGCCAGAGTATAATTGTCAAATGGTCCTGAATAAACACAACTGCAAATAATCTGAATCGCCATAAATTAGTTTTGTGGTCAGAAAATTGTCAAAATGATATGGAATAAACGGTAACCTAATTAAGAGCTGAATTTGGTATTCCCATGAGGCATGATGAGCTAGGAAATTATGTAAACGGGTAACTACTTTATTAGATTACGAAATTGGTATAAAAAAAATCAGCAGTTTCTTTAAATATGGTTTTCATAAACAGTAAGATAAGAAATATTAGTAAATAAGACATCATTGTATCTACAAAACCACAAGGGTTTAGAGTCATAGCTATCATGCATTCTCAAACTTTTGATTTTCTCTCCAACTTTTCTTCATAGTCAATAACACATCGGTTGCAACTTAAGCATGGACTTCCTTATCTTCAGGGACATATGGCAAAATAATAATTCTTTGAATGCGGAGACAGTTTGAACACGTGTTTCAATAGAAAATATGAATCGTTACTTGCTTATTTACGTATATCTCTATGAAGAACAGTCATCAACTAATTCAAGTAAGAGCTGACACATGATACGGATTGCAGATGTCATTCACAAGAACAACTCATAACCACATTCCAAGGAGAAGAAGAAACGACATCAATCCACCAAGTCCAATCATCTCTCTTTTTGCTAAGATTACCCATCTATCTCGCTCTCTGTCTTTATCTGTCTCCCTCTTCTCTTAGCTTCCTAAGTGACTGAGCAAATCAAAACTCAATCCAAATGCCAAATCTAGTTGGAAATCAGCGAACGAAAAACCAATTTTAGCTCAACGGCAAATTACTCTCGTTAAGGGTTACGACAACTAAAACAAGACGGGGCACGAGCATCCAATCACCCAAGAGGAAAAAGAATCAAGCAAATATCACACAAATGAGGAAAGGAAAATTCATAAATATCTAACATAACGCAGCCCACGGAATTTTCAACATCCATAAAGAATTAAACACAAGTAATAAAATGATTGGGTGTTATTTATCTCAGGGGCGGAGCTAGAGTTCTAGTTATGAGTTCGGCAGAATCTAGTAGTTTTGGCTAAAACTTTGTATTTGTGTTACGAAATCTAATTAATATGTAAAAATAATTTAACCAGAACCCAATAAGCTTCCTTTTCTAGAATCCAGAACCCATAAACTCAAAATTTTGGATCCGCCTATGATTTATATTACCGTTCGTCATCTTGTGCGCTCAATTTTCCCATCCAAACTCAATCCAAACGTCAAATCTAGTTGGAACTCAGCGAATGAAAAAACAATTTTAGCTCAACGACAAAATTACTCTCGTTAAGGGTTACGACAACTAAAACAAGGCAGGCACGGGCATCCTTCACACGAGGAAAATGAATCAAGCAAATATCACACAAATGAGGAAACGACAATTCATATATATCTAACGTAACGCAGCCCACAGAATTTTCAACATCCATAAAGAATAAAAACAAGTAAATAAAGCAGCCCACAAAATTTTCAACATCCATAAAGAATAAAACAAGTAAATAAATGATCGTGTGTTATTTATATCAGGGGCGGAGCTAGATTTCTAGTTACGGGTTCGGCAGTAGCTTTGGCTAAAAATTTGTATTTGTGTTACGAAATCTACTTAATATCTAAAAATAATTTATCTAAAACCCAATAAGCTTCCTTTTCTAGAATCCAGAACCCATAAACTCAAAATTTTGGATCCGCCTATGATTTATATGACCGTTCTTCATCTTGTGCGCTCAATTTTCCCATCCAAACGTCAAATCTAGTTGGAATTCAGCGAATGAAAAAACAATTTTAGCTCATCGACAAAAGTACTCTCGTTAAGTGTTACGACAACTAAAAAAAGGTGGGCACGAGCATCCATCACACGAGGAAAATGAATCAAGCAAATATCACACAAATGAGGAAAGGACAATTCATAAATATCTAACATAAAGCAGCCAACAGAATTTTCAACATTCATAAAGAATCAAACACAAGTAAATAACTGGTTTGGTGTTATTTATATCAGGGGCGGAGCTAGAGTTCTAGTTACGGGGTCGGCAAAACTCACTAAACTTTGTATTTGTGTTTACAATTCTTTTTAATATATCTAAATAATTTATTCAGGACCCAATAAGCAGCCTTTTCTAGAATCCAGAACCCATAAACTCAAAATTCCATATCCGCCTTATAATTTATATGACAGTCCTACATCTTGTTCGCGGGATTTTCCCATCTAATTGATTAACTAGTTTTATCGAAGCAACCAACACATAACTCTCTATCTTCTATTTAACACCCGAAACTCGTCCAGAACCTCCGGACACAAACCAAATATGCATTTCAGTCACCCACAACAATTATGCGTCTTGTACGCGGGAATTTCCCATCTAATTGATGAATTAATATGAATTAATTAATAAAAACTATTGCTAAATCAAAAATAATAAATCTATAATTAAAGAGGAGATTACCTTAAACCACCGCCACTAACAGGCGCATCATCAGTATGAAGTTGATTAGAAGATGATGACAATACGGAATTCAAATAACCCATTACTATCCACGATATCGAAATTATCCAATTTGCAATGCTTTAATTATCACCAAAATTCATTTCAATTGAGCTCTGCAAAAAAAATGACAAAATAATATTCAGATCTAAAGCTGATTTCATAATCAATCATCAAATTAATTGTAATTAAAAATAATTATGTACAGAAATTACATTAGTGCAAAAGAATCAAAAGAGAAAAATAACCCATTAGAGGGGGCGAGGGGGGACAAGCAAGAAAGGGTGAGGTGGAGGTTGTTAATTATTTTTGCTAATAAATTAGGTAAATGATTGTAATTAGGGACACAAGACCAAAAATTATGTCAAAGCAAAGATTTGGGTGGTTATTTCTCCCCTTAAAATCAAGAAAAAAGGAATATGTTATGAAATTATTTTTCGAGTTAGCATTTCTGGTCCATCAGTTATGTTAAATTTTAATTTTAGTGCTTGTGATATGTGTCGAAGCATATTTAATCTTCAATAGTAGAGTTGTACGCTTTTAATTTCTTTACTTATAAATATTCATAAATTTATCAGAATTATGAACCATGTGTTATGCTATATTTGTGCTGCTAAAAATATGCAAATATAAGATATTTCTTTTATAAAAGTATCAAAAGCACATATTTTTATTAATTAGAGGTTCAATATGCTAAGTTATAGGAATAAAATCAAGAATTATTATTAATTAACATCGTCAAAGGCCAGTTTCTAGACGACATAATTGAGGAGTTCTCAGCGGTGGTGCTGGAAGCAAGCCTTGTTGAGAATCTCATGCAATGGTGGATGGACACAAGTGCTACAAGACACATCTGTTCCAATAGAGATGCCTTCTCCACTTATACACCGGTTACAAACAAGAAGTTGTTCATGAGCAACAACGATTTTTCTGACGTGCTAGGGGTAGAAAGGTAGTCCTGAAGATGACTTCTGGAAAGGAGCTCACTCTGAAGGAAGTGATGCATGTTCCTGAGATTAGAAGAAATTTACAAAGCTTACAAAGCTCAACATAAGTGTGAGGTGTGCGTAAACCCTCAACATAAGTGTGAGGTGTGCGTAGAGGCAAAAAACTTACAAAGCTTCCTTTTCGATCCGTCGAAAGGAATACCGCTTCTCTAAAACTTATTCACACAGATATATGTGATTTGAAGTTTGCACAAACTAGAGGGGGGAACAAGTGTTTTGTGACATTCATTGATGATAGCACAAGGTATTGTTACATTTACTTGTTGAAAAGTAAGGATGAAGCCTTTGAAGCGTTCCGACGTTACAAAGCGGAAGTTGAGAACCAACTAAGCATGCGGATTAAATCCATTCGTAGCGATAGAGGGAGAGAATATGTAGCGCCATTTGAGGAATATTGTGCCCAATCAGGCATTGTTCATCAAACGACGGCTTCATACTCACCTCAATCGAACGATTGTAGCGGAACGTAAGAACCGCACATTGAAGAAAATGATGAATGTCTTGCTCATCAATTTCGGTCTTCCCCAAAACATGTGGGGATAAGTTGTCCTTACCGCTAATACGATTCTTAACCGAGTCCCACATAAGGGTAAGGACAAAACTCCATGTGAATCTTGGAAAGGAAAGAAACACACATATAAATATTTAAAGGTGTGGGGTTGTTTGGCAAAGGTTGAAGTGCCCAAGGTAAAGCAGGTCAAGATTGGGCCTAAGATTGTAGATTACATATTCATCGGATATGTAAATAACAGTAGTGTTTATCGCTTCTTAGTGCATAAGTCAGATATTTCAGATATCCACGGGGGGTACAATCATGTAATCAAGCAGTAACTACGCAGATAAATGAGGTAAATCAAGTACATTCAAGAACGCATAGCAGAAGAAATAAAACTACAGAAGACTATACAACGATACTACGCTTATTCGTATGAAATGCTAAGCATGCCTACAGTAATAACACTACACCTACCAGTTTGTAAGCGTAAGTGGGACTACGCTCGACTAACTACTACCCTTCTACCCTAATATGTGACTTCCACACCCCATCTAAGGTCATGTCCTCAGTAAGTCTCGCCTGCTCCATATCTCGTCTAATCACCTCGCCCCAATATTTTTCAGCCTACCTCTACCTCTCCTGAACCTGTCCATAGCCAACCTCTCACACCTCCGCACTGGGTCATTTGTGTCTCTCCTCCGCACATGTTCAAACCATCTCAACCTCGCTTTCCGCATCTTATCCTCCACCGAGGCCACTTCCACTCTGCCCCGGATATCTTCATTTCTAATCATATCATTCCTTGTATGCCCACACATCCATCTCAGCATCCTCATCTCCGCCACTCTCATCATTTGGGTGTGCGACGCCTTGATTGGCTAACACTCCGCCCCATACAACATAGTCGATCTAACCACCACCATATAAAACTTATCTTTTAGCTTTGGTGGCACTTTTTGTCGCACAAGACTCCAGATGCAAGCCTCCATTTCATCCACCCTATCCCAATACGATGTGTGACATCGTCATCATTCTCTTGGATAATAAACTTAAAACAATATGAAAGAAAATTGTCTCGTAAGAATTATGATCTCTGAATGATATGATGAGTAATAATTCATATATTAAATCCCAACTCATGTAAGATTAAGAAGTAATTGTTCTGCGGAATGCAAATGATAAAATCAATACAATTCGGTAACGATTTAATTTTAAAACTAGCTAACTAAGTCAATAAAAGTGCATTTTCATGATAGACAAAGTCCACGTCAAGAAATTAAAAGTTGGTCTCACATAATATAACTTATCATAAAATGCAACTTGTGAGTAGAAAGTAGAAACAAATAAACAAGCGAAAGTGGACATTAATTTATAACCGATGATGTGTACTGCCTCTTTTAAGCTTTAGTTTTTGGTTGTTTATTACTGTTTTTTTTCTTCAAATTATTCTTCTTTTAATACTCTAAATAGAACTGGTGCTGAATCATAAAAGAACACGCCACAATTTAACTTTTAGTAAGTTAGAAGGATAACCAATACGTCACTTAAAACTAGGGCTGTCCAGGCCGATCCGGCCTGATACCCCCGTCCCGATCACCAAAAAAATTTGGTGTCGGGGTTCGAACTCGGGACGGGACCTGGGCTCTTCCCGCCCGTCCCATCCCGTCCCGCCAGCCTCCCTCCCCCTTTGCAAAAATAACTGTTGCAACTTTTGGACGTTGTGCAATGGCTATAACGGCCATTTTTGTTCCCCTATCCTCTTAATGTTTATTTTTAACCCCTAAGTTAATATATTTACACTTTAACCCTATTTCTCAACTATAAATACCTCATTTTCCTCTTCATTTTCTCACAAATCTTCATACCATCTCTCAATTTATCTCTCTACAATTCTACATTGCCTACTAAATATTATATTTTTTTTGCTCATTTGTATCAAAGTTCAAAAATTGGGAGTGAAGTTGGTAACTAGCTTGAGGATCATCAATCGAGCAAAGTTTCAATTTTCAACATCTATTATACGTAGACGTTACGTCGGTGTTTGGTACCTTCGTTCCTTCTTTAAATTATTATTGTTACTTAATTTTAATTATCGCACTTAATTTCATTTACTTTAATTATTTATTTACATAATTATAATTGAACGCTTTGGACGTATGCTTACAGGGAAGGATAAGGGTGCTTTTTTTAGTAGGGATAACAAGGGTAAGAGTACTTCTTCTAGTAATCCTATTTCTAGTCCCGATGATTTGATTGATTTCACTCATATAGATTAAACTGCCTTTTTAATGATATACCATTAGATAATGAGGTATATTCTGCATCTGAACCAAGCTTTAATATTGACGATAATTTAGATGGCACACCCACTAGTGCACCTCAACCTCAACCTTAGACTAAGTCTCAGCCTCAAACTGAAACTGGAACGCCTCCTATTCCCCCTAGTATGAGTCGAGACCCCACACAACAAAAATTAAAATCAACTGCATGGGATTTTTTTGATAGGGACCAAGCGAATCAAGTAGTTAGATGTAAAATTTGTAAAAATGTTTATAAATTTAAAATCAGAAAAGGTCAAGGTGGGACGGGAGGTTTATTGAGACATGTACAAGGCGAGCACACAGCAAGGTGGAATCAATACCAAGCTAAAAAATCTGGTATGTCAGCTGAGTCGGGACAAGGTTCACATAGTGTCCCCGACCAAGTACATGGTCAAATTAACCCGACGACGGGGGAAATTTTGGTCCTAAATATGATAAAAACAAAGATAGGGAAAATATGACAAAATTAGTTACGGTGGAGGGTTTGCCTTTTTCATTTCCTTCCTCTCCTTATTTTATTCATTACATTCAAGAAACATATAATCATGCTTTTAATGGTTTTCCTAGATCAACTGTTAGAAGATATGTTTTTAAATTTGCAAGTGAAATATCAACAATATTTACGTTATGCATTGTATCATTTTAATGGCAAAGTGACTATCACTTCTGACATAGGCAGTAGTACTAACGGTAATGATTATTTAACGATAACATGTCATTAGATCATAATTGGTGTATGCAAAAATATATTTTAGCATATAGATATATTGATGATAGGCACACTGGAAGTTTATTGCACAAAATATTAATAAAATTTATGATTATTATGGAATAAGTGATAAAATTATGACTATTATATTAGATAATGCTACTTCTAATGATTATGCTATAAGACTTTTAAAAGTTCGATTAACTCCATGTTTTCCTGATCATTTTCATATAAGATGTGTGTGCCATATTTATAACTTAGTTGTAAAGGATGACCTAAAACTTTTTGAAAACATTCTTGATAAAATACAATTTGCTATAAATTTTATTTTTAAAGGTAAAAAAATACAAATACGCAACGAGTATAAAAAAAACTTGTCACGGTTATGGATTACCTTATAGAAAAATTCTTGAAGAAGTAGCGACTAGGTGAAATTCTCTATATGAACAACTACTTGTTATTTACGATTATAGACAACCTATAACTTTATTATTTAATGCTCATAATAAAAATCCAAGGGATATGTTTCAATGCTTGTAGATAATGATTGGGAATTTTTTTTAGAACTTAATGGATTTTTAGAGAAAATTTTTCAAGCTACTAAAGAATCTTCCGGTATTTATTATCCTACTATTTCAATTATGTTATTTTATATAGCTCTAATATTTTTGTTACTTAATGAATATATGCAAAAACTAACTTATAAGACATCTATTGAAAAAATGTTTATAAAATAAAAAAAATACTTTTTTTCCTATTCCCACTATTTATATTATTGGTGTTGTATTAAATCCGACTATTAATATAGACGGTTGTAAAACACTTGTAGAAACGTTTTATGATTATATAAAAGTACTTCCAACGGACCCAACTGAAGTACCAACTCACAAACCAACTAAAGAAGAAGTTACGTCTAGCATACACACTGAATGCAAAAAAGTATATATGTATTACCAACAATAAAGTGCAAATAATCAACCGGCTTCTATACCATCTTCTGCTACTTCGCTGCAACCTTATAAAAAACATGTGATTTCTGCTGCTAGTATTCAAGGCCTTAAAAATAAAATGTTTAGTGGTTCAACTTCTTCACAAGTTAGCGAATTTGATGTTTATGTTTTGCAGGGTGTTGTACCGTATGAATTAATTGTCAATGATGAAGGACATGAAGACTTGCTGAAATACTGGAGGGACAATGAGAAGACATTTTTTACACTAGCAAAGATGGCCCGAGATGTGTTAAACATTCAAACGTCATCAAAAGCGTCTAAAAGTGTTTTTTCTGCCGAAATATTTCAAATAGGAGAGCACAAACATTCATTGGCGGGAGACACATTGGAGATTGTAGTTATATTCAGCGATTGGATTCGAGCGAGAAGGTGCGGTCAACCGGAGATCAACGAAGAAGAAGACTACAACTACAACGAAATCTTATCCGAGGGAACAGGAAGCGACGTCGAACAATTTGACCAACAACTTTAATTTTTACCGAAGATCCTCAAGACATTGTGAGGAAATTAGAAAAAGCATGGTTAACTATGTAATTTTTTAATTGCAATTTTACAATATGATTTCAACTTTTGAACAACACCACAAAGTTGCAATTTTGAAATTGTATTACAAAAAAATCATATTTTATTAAATAATATAAGAGGCACAAAAACAGTCTTGAGATGTTTTTATTACACTATCTTGTTCAATTATTGAAGTGTTTATATATATATACGAAATCCCGATCCCAACCCGACCCTACCCCGGCCCGTCCCCCAACACCGGTCCCCTTTCCGACGGGATGTGAGATGGGACGGGACATCTGCATGTCCTGCTAATCCCGACCCGCCTTTCCCGTCGGAGACCCGGGTCCCCGACCCTTCCCCCGTCGCATCCCGTCCCCGCCTCGCCCGCCCACCGGGCCATACTTAAAACTATGGCCGCCTCTTCTCTTTTTTTCTATTTTTTTTATATATACTATACTCCATCTGTCTCAAGTTATGTGATACACTTTCATTTTTAGTTTGTCTTCAAAAAAATTATACATTCATAGTTATAACTTGAAACTTCCCCTTTTTATCCTTGATCAAATGATTCGCTCTACACAATGACTTATTTTGAACCACAACCTCGCCCCGGCCCACTTTGGCCACCCCTACTTAAAACTATGGCCGCCTCTTCTCTTTTTTCTATTTTTTTTATATATACTATACTCCATCTGTCTCAAGTTATGTGATACACTTTCATTTTTAGTTTGTCTTCAAAAAAATTATACATTCATAGTCATAACTTGAAACTTCCCCTTTTTATCCTTGATCAAATGATTCGCTCTACACAATGACTTATTTTGAACCACAAGTTTCAAATGTCTTTATTTCTTTCTTAAAGTCCGTGTGTAGTCAAACTATATCATATAAATTGAAACGGAGAAAGTATATCTTTTCTAGTTTTTAATTTATATTATAATTAAACTTCTCTATCAAGTACATCCTACACAAAGTATGGACTTAATAATTTGGCTTCACCGACCTCAAATCAACCTAGCGGAGATTGGCACTGTCATGAATATTCGACTGATAACTGTTATATATATGTTAACTCGGTCATTAACGGCAGATAACTAATTATTATCTCAGCTGCCTTCAAAGTCACGAATACATGATCTTAACATGTTTCTAGTATTTGAATGGTCCACTCGTATGACAATGCTTTTTGGAATGCCCTTAAAGAATATAAGGCGGACTTTTATCCTTTATTAGAGGTGATGGACAACCTGACATTTACATCAAGGCAAATTTGTGCTTACATAGTCACGTTACATTATATATGGTCTTAAATGATTGAAAGTGCATCAACTTTATGAGTCTGTCAACCGTCACTTAAATTGAATCAAATTCTTTATCTATAGTGATATTTTCTCATTTCAACTCAGAAATCTCAAGTATTTGATGGTGTCTTACTGACTTAGTTGTCAATCTTGACCAGGGGTGGCCAGTGGGCCGGGCTCGGGTTTGGCGGGCCGGATCTGGCGGAATCGGGTCTGGCGGGACTTGCTCCAGTCCCGATCCCGATCCCGATCCCGTCGGTATTAGGTCGGGTTAGGGGCGGGGTCCGGCTGGTTTTCCTTTTTTTAAAAAAAAAAAATAATATATGTATAAAAAAAACTCAATAAACAAGACAAGATAGTGTAATAAAAATATCTCAAGGCTGTTTTTGTGCCTCTTATATTATTTAATAGACATGATTTTTTTGTAATACAAATACAATTGTCTAAAATCTAAATTGCAACTTTGTGGTGTTGTCCAAAAGTTGCAAATTACATAATAAAATTGCAATTAAAAAAATTACATTCTCAAAAAAACCTGTTCTAATTGCTTGATGATTTCCTGTGGTTCTTCGGTTGAAATTGGTATTTGTTGGTCAAATTGATCCACGTCGCTTCCACTACCTTCGGTTAAGATTTCGTTGTAGTTTTCATCTTCTTCTTCGTTGATCTCCGTTGACCGCACCTTCTCTCGCTCCGCTCGTATCCAATCTCTCGAATAATACCGCAATTTCTAAGTCGTCTCCGGCTAATGAGTGTCTGTGGTCTCCTATTTGATATCTGCCGGCGAGAAAAGTGCTTTCGACGCACGCGATTGACGACACTTGAATGTTCAAAACATCTCGGGCCATCAATGAAAGTGTCGGAAAGGTCTTCTCATTCCCCTCCGGTATTTCGACAAGTCTTCATGTCCATCTTCATTGATAACTTCTTGATACGGTACGTAACCCCGCAAAATAAAAATATCCAACTCGCTAATTTGGTTAGTAGTAGAGGTACGGCCGCACATTCTATTTCTGAGGCTTTCAATACTAGCCGCAGAAACAACATGTCTTTTGTGAGGTTGTGTTGAAGATTAAGAAGATAGTATGGAAGCCGGTAAGTTACTAGCATTTTCTTGTTGATAAAATCTATATATTTTTTTGCATTGGTGTTCTACGCTAGACAACACTTCTTCTTTAGTTTGTTCAATAGGTGGTGGGTGATTTAGATTTTTGGGACTTGGAGGTGGTAGTACTTCTATACAATCGTAAATAGTTTCAATTAGTGATTTAGTACCGTCTATTTTAATAATAGGATTTAATACAGAACCAATAATATAAATAAAGGTAATAGAAATAAAATATTTTTTATTTTGACAAACATTTTTTTAATAGGCTTGCCTTTAAAAATTTGGTTTTTTCATATATTCACTAAGTAATAAAAATATTAGAGTTATATAAAACAACATAGTTGAAATAGTAGGATAATATATACCGGAAAATTCTTTTGTTGCTTGAAAAAATTTCTCTAAAAATACAATAAGTTCGGAAATTTTTACCCAATCACTATCTAAAATCATATCAGCTGGATTTTTATTATGAGAGTTAAAAAATAAAGTTATATGTATTCTATAGTCATAAGCAACAAGTAGTTGCTCGTATAAAGAATTTCACCTAGTGGATACTTCTTGTGGAATTTTTCTATAAGGTAGTCCACAATCGTGATAAGTTTTTTTATATTCTTTTCTACGTTGTACTTTATTACTTTTAAAAATAAAGTTTATAGAAAATTGTATTTTACTAAGAATGTCTTCAAAAAGTGATAGACCATCCTTTACAATTAAGTTATATATATGGCACGCGCATTTTATATGAAAATGATCTGGAAAGGATGTAGTTAAACTATTTTTTAAAATTGTAATTGCGTAATTGTTAGAAGAAGCGTTATCTAATGTAATAGTCATAATTTTATCGGTTATTCCGTAATAATGGCACGCTTGATAAATATTATCTGCAATAAAAGTACCAGTGTGCCTATCATCTATATATCTATACGCTAAAATACGTTTTTGCATAGACCATTTATAATCTATCCAATGACAAGTTACAGTTAAATAATAATGGTCGTTAGTACTACGACCTATATCAGACGTGATAGATACTTTGCCATTAAAATGATATAATGAAAAACGTAAATATTGTTGATATTCATGCGAGATTTTAAATACATTGTCGCGCCATATTTTGACCTGCTCGGGTCAAAAAGTGGAGCACAATGTATCCGGTGATTCCTGGGTATTAAATTGAGGAGTCACCACCTAATTATTTTTTACGGTGAATTAGGACACCTAAATATTTAGACTAAATGCTGCAATGTAAACTCCGATTTTAATGGTCTGCGAAACTAATGAGATTCTAGGTAAGGGTTCTTTATTATCCTAAAGGGAAGGGGTTAGACATCCTTTAAGATCCGCTAACTTGCGGCTATCCGATCAAACTCAGGTTAATTATTGTATTTAAGAAAAATGCAAGTTTCAAAATATAAACTTAAAATGATGTTGCAAGTATTTTAGCAAAAGGATTCATTTTGTGCAAGTATGCATTTACAGGATATTTAAGGAGAACACACATATAAAGTTGAAAAGTATGCATTCTTAACAATTGATAGTAAAGACAAATTATTTATAATGCCAAAGAGTTAAATATTTTGGAAATCATTGAGTTGCAAATTAAAAAGATAAACTTATTTGGTACGATAAATAAAGCAAATAAAAGATGACGAAAGTTGTTTTGAAAATCTTAAATACGTGACGAGCCTAAAATAAATAACTAGCGGAGGATTTCTAAGTTTGAATTAACCGAGCCTACGAATGGATAAACTAGCGACGGGTTTCAAGTCTTAAACTACCCTATGAATTAATTCTAGGTTTGCCTATTCGAAGTAGGCTGCTGACCAAGATTGTCTCGGTTCGCCGTAAGAGATAGTTCCACGATGTGATGAAGTTCCTGCAAATTAAAGCTTCTGCAAACTAAAGCTTAAGATAAAATTAGTGTATAACTGTTGAGAAAAAATTGTAGAGAATATAACTTGGAAATACCCGCATTAGGAAGTGGGCGTCTGACTGAAATTAAAATACACGCATTATAAGGTGGGCGCCTGACTGAAATTAAAATACCCGCATTATGAGGCGGAGTGCTTGGAATGACGTCGTTGGATTGGCGTGTTGTGTAGAAGACGTCGTTGTAATGTTGTTGACGTCGCTGCAATGACGTAAAAGATAGTTGTTGTGCTGCCGTAACATCGAGGACGTTGTTGTAATGTCATTTTGCTTTAAAAGATAATTGTTGCGCTGAAGACGACGTTGTAATGATGTTGACGTCGTTGAAATGCTGTAAAAGATAATTGTTCTGCTGAAGACGCCGTTGTATTGCTGTTGACGTCGTTGTAATGATGTTCATGACGTCGTTGTATGAACGTGTTGTGTTGAAGACATCATTGTGATGTTTGTTGTTGCAAGAATGTAATGTTGTTGATGACGTCGTTGTATGGACATGTTGTGTCGAAGACGTCGTCATATAATCGTGTTGTGTAGACATAATGATGATGACGTTGCTGTAATGCGATCTGCTGTAAGATGTAGTTGTTGTGCTGTCATAATGTTGATGACGTTGTTGTAATGTTGTTTGCTGATGACATCGTTGTAATGTTGTTGATGTCATTGTAATGCTGTAAAAGATAACTGTTGTGCTGAAGACGTCGTTGTAATGCTGTTGACGTCGTTATAATGATAACGCTGATGACATCGTTGTAATGCTGTCGATGTCATTGTAGTGCTGTAAAAGATAGTAGATGTGCTGAAGACGTCGTTGTTGTTGACGTCGCCGCAATGATGTAAAAGATAGTTGTGCTGCCGTAACGTCGATGACGTTGTTGTAATGCTGTAAAAGATGACTGTTGCACTGCATTAAGGTCGATGACGTTGTTGTAATAATGTTTGTTGTAAGAGATAGTTGTGTTGAAGACGTCGTTGTTGTTGACGTCGTTGAGATGTTGTAAAAAAAATTATATGGGTGTGTCGCTCGATTTGTCGTAAGAAGTTCCACGTTGGGTTGAAGCTCCTGCAAATTAAAGCTCCTGCAAACTAAGCTTGAAGTAAAATTAGTGCAGAATTGATAAGACAGAAATAACGGAGAATGAGTACATAGAAATGCGACCCTGTGAGTCGAAATGACGCCCTTGAACAAACGTAATGCGATGACGTTGTTGTAAGGACGTAATGTTGATGTCGTTGTATGGTATTATGCTGATGACGTCGTTGTATGGACGTTGTTGTAAGGATGTTTGCTGTAAGAGATAGTTGTTGGCGTGAAGACGTCGTTGTTGTTGACGTCGTTGAGATGCTGTAAAGATAGCTCCGCGTCGCGTTGAATCTTTTGCCGATTCAAACTCCTGCAGACTGTGAATTGAAATGTCATCCTGGCACGGGCGAAAATGTGATGCGACGTCTTTGCCGTCGGGTTTGCTGTGTTGTCGTTCTCTGTGATTCAAAATAACATATTTGTGCAGACATAATAGTCGGGACCCTGTAGGTCAAGATGATGTCTTCGTATAGATGCAAAACAGGGACGTAATCCTTGTAGGGAGTTGTGATGCCGAAATTCTTTGGGAAATTGATCATAAGTGATGTGACTTTCCTGCTTCTTTCAACCTGAAGAACCTGTACTCAAAGAAAATTTGTGAGTTCGGGGGAGGGGCGGTTGATTAGCGTTGACTTTGTAGCTTTGGCTCTTGATTTTTGCATGTCCTGCTGATTCGGACCTGTAGCCCCTATCTAGTTCCCAGTCTTGGCTAACCGCTAATGGAAACATTTATTGAAAACGATGTGTTTATGGGAAAGTAGGCATATCAATAAAAGTTCTTGGCGAACTCTAATGAAAATATTTGTTGAAAATTCGCTTATGAGAAAGTAGGAATATCAGTAAAAAGTTCTTGTCGAACTCTTAATGAAAAATATTTGTCGAAAATAATTTGCTTATAAAAAGTAGGCATATCAGTAAAAGTTCTTGTCGAACTTTAATGAAAATATTTGTTGAAAATAATTTGCTTATAAGAAAGTAGGCATATTAGTAAAAAATTATTGTCGAACTCTTAATGAAAAATATTTGTCGAAAATAATTTGCTTATAAAAAGTAGGCATATCAGTAAAAGTTCTTGTCGAACTTTAATGAAAATATTTGTTGAAAATAATTTGCTTATAAGAAAGTATGCATTTATGTAAAAAGTTCTGTCGAGCAGTGACATGCGGTGAAACAAAACAAACGTCTTATCCAAAATCCTTCTTCTGGCTGAAGACTTAGTTTGCCGATGCTTTTCCATGTTTATCGGCGTCCTCTGGCAGTGATCCCTTAAAAAATGCCCCAGTTTCCGATATGTGAGGATGATGAACTTCCGAACGGACAACCGAGTCTTGTCTGGGTTGCTTGCATGTCCTATCAGGGTGATCAGATGGGTGCATTTTGTCATATGTGATATAACGGAGAAAATATTTCCTAATGGTGGGACCGAAGCCGATTTAGGCCGCCTACGTATCCCCATGAGGGAATCAGGTCATGACGTAGTTCATTACAAGCAAAGAGGATTGTAAGGGTTTTTCTAAAATGGGACCGAAGCCGATGTGGCCGCCTACGTATCCCGCCGAGGGAATCAGGTCATGACGTAGTTCATGTTACAAGTAAAGAGGATTGTAAGGGTTTTTCTAAAATGGGACCGAAGCCGATGTGGCCGCCTACGTATCCCGCCGAGGGAATCAAGTCATGACGTAGTTCATGTTACAAGTAAAAAGGATCTTGGGGAAATTTGTGATCTAAAGAAATGGAACCCTACATGGGTTCTATGCGTATCCCGTCGAGGGAGCGCAACTTTTACAACATAGAAAAAAAGTATTACATAGAGAATAACTAATCTTAGATATGGTATCTCTTCACTGCATCTGCATTGATGGTTTTTGGCCATTCTATTCTGATAAGGTTGCCCCGGACAACTGCGTCCATCTGCTTTTCATCAATCAGTCTCTTAGTAAATGATTCTGTATCCACTTGACTGCGAAAGATATAATGTTGCCCAATAGAAAATCCCGATTGGTGTGATAGCCTAAAAGTGCAAAGGGCAAACGTCCGTGACAATGCTTGTAACTATCAACCATCTTGATGTTTCATCCAAATCTGGCTTTGACTTATTCCAAAAAATGCCCCAATTCTTCCGGTTGTGAGTCTTCCTTATATTCTTCGAAGTCTTGCTTGCTTGTTTCAAATGTGTCACACATTATCGACAGATTAGTTTGCATGATGAAAAAGAAAAGAAAATTATTAAACAAAACAGATTTTAAAATAGCAAAAGCAATGCAAATTTGTCTTTTTAAGCTTTCAAAAGGTAGAGACAAAACACATTAAATGCATATATGTGATTCAGGCCTCAATCTGAATCGCATTGTTTCATTAAATATTAATGCAGTTAACTAGTTTCTGGGAGAATCAAGGCCAGGGCACAGGTCCAATTTTTCCAAAACATCTCCTTGCTCTGCATCCCAAATGGTTGAACCTCTAGCGTGATCATTGAGAATCACATTGCATTTTGCTTCTTCTTCAACAATGAAAAATCTTTGGAATCCCTTCACGAGGTTGGCTGCATTGTCCTCATTTGAATCCTGAGTGGTGCATGCTTTGACGAATGACTGACTCAGAGGTGGAACAGACTTTGGTAAAGGAGCCTCTCTCTTCCTTTGGAGGTTGGTTGATAAGACTTTTCCAAGAAAAGATGGTGCCATGACCCGCGACTTTGGAGGAAATACTTCTACTCCAAACGGTGCCCTTAACTGGACTGTAATCATAGGGGTGATAGAGGCCGGTGATTCAACATTTTCCTTTCTCCGGACTGGCACAATAGTCCCTTCCAAATTGTGTTCTTCATCAACAGTAATCATGTTCACATTGGCATTGTCATGATCTGTCAAAGGGTTATCATTTACATTAGAGGAAGGTCCTTTCAGTTGGATAACTCCTTCTTTGATCAATGCCTCGATTTTGTCTCTGAGGGCATAGCAATTTTCAGTGTCGTGCCCAGGAATTCCCGAGTGGTACGCACAATGCTTAGTCTCATAGTGCCATTTTGGAACAGGATTGGGGACATTTCCTTGGATAGGCTGGAGTATTCCTGCGGTTCTCAGTCGTTCATACAACTGGACTCGAGGTTCGGCTAAAGGTGTATAGGTTTTAGCTGGCTTTCTTTCGTGTTTTGCCTTTGGTAGATGGACTCGTGGCTGAGGTAAATATGCGGGCTGATATTGCGGGGGATTTGGATAAACAAGTGCTCGAGGCAGGCTATATATTGGCTGGGTATGGTAGACAGGGTAGGGAGCATGTGAGTATTGATAATAAGGTTGAGGGCTTTGGGCGTATAAGCTATAATAGGAAAGCTGGGAACTTTGGTTGTTTTGATTGTAGTAGGGAGGCTGGGGTGATGGCATTTGGTAGGTTGACATTTGATTTGGCCTATGTTTCTGAACTGTCATGACGGGGGGCACCCCGTCTCTCTTCCTCTTTACTGCTCCCTCAAATGCGTCCGACTGGATTGTCTCACTCGTTGCTTGCAATGCTACAAATTTTGTAATTCTTCCAAGTTCGATTCCCTCTTCTATGAAATCTCCCATCCTTATAACTTCAGAGAAACTTCGTCCTATGACGCTTATCATTCTCTCATAGTATGTTGCATCTTTCAAAGATTGTACAAAGAGAGTGGTCATCTCACTTTCTGCTATCGGGGGTTGAACTTTTGTTGCTTCCGCCCTCCACTTCATGGCATATTCTCTGAAGGTCTCTGTGGACTTCTTTTCCAACTTCATCAAATAAAATCTATCAAAGACTGTGTCGGTGTTAAATTTGAACCTATCCACGAAATCCTGTGCCATTGTGCCCCAGTCATGCCATTTTCGCGGGTCCTGGCTTGTGTACCAATCGAGTGTTTCTCCTGTCAAACTCCTTATGAATAACTTCATTATGATGGCCTAATTTTTACCTACCCCAACTAGTTTATCGCAGTACGATCTCAAATGAGAGTAAGGATTTCCTTTCCCATCAAACAAGTCAAATTTTGGCATTTTATACCCGACAGGCAATTCAATGTCGGGATGCATGCACAGATCTTCGTACTCGAGTCCTTCATGCCCCTTGCTAGTTTGGATATTCTTGAATGCTTCTTTTAGGCTATGAATCTCTCACGCCACACTTTCACCGGTTCTGATCCTCACCTGTCTGTCCATTTCTTCACACTGGCCGATTTCCTGAAGAGCCATGTTTGGTACTGTGGTAGTAAAATGTTGAGCTTCCGTTGCATATACTGGTGGCACATGCTGCTCGTTGGGATCAGCGACGTGCGCCATCAATATGTGTTGGGCTGCCTGGTGATTTTGCGTGGAAGAGGTGTTTTGGATGAGTGAGTTAATTTGGGTATGTGGAGTTGTGAAGAATGCAGGGTCATTTTGTAGCGGGCTTTGTTGTGGACTAGCTTGCGGGTTAGTGTGATGTGGATCGATTTTGTTTAGTGGCGAATTTTCGGGGAGGTTTTGGGAAAATAGCGATTCAGGAGATGAAAAAGTTTGCGGTGCAGTTGAATTCGTCCCTTGTTCAGGGAGTGGGGTATTGGCGCTAATGGACAGGTTGGTGAGATTTTGGAGCCGCTCTATCTCAGTCTGCATGGCTGCCATCTGTTGTAACAGTTGGGCGATGTATTTTTCTTGGACGGTAGCATTTATTTTTTCCGAAGCTTCTGGTTCATCTCTCGAAAGAGCGATAAGCTCCAAGCCAGTCTGTTCGGATGCATCTGAATCAGTCATTTTGCTGAAGGATCGGGCCTTTGATCTCGTGAAGTAGGGGTGTTCCGCCAGTTTTAGTCAACGCAAATCAACCTTTGGGAAAAATAATATAGGCAAAATAAACCTTCTAAAAAAAATGAAGAAAACCAAGTTAGTATAAGGCGAGTAATTATTGCTTCAAATAATATGCACAGAGTAAAAAGCAGGAGAAAAATAGCAAATTATATGCGCGTCCTAATATGCATGGGGCCTCTCTTATGCCAGAGGCGGGCCTAAACGCCAGATATGCGGGATTACGACAGATTGATCCAAGTTGTTTAAACTGCAATGCTTTTGTCGGAAATGAGACAAAATGATTGTAAATTTTCCAATTTCGGCATGTCATGATTAGGCTTGGATTTGTCTATCATTATCACGCTACACGTAATATGCTGATTGGTCGTTGGGTTGCGAGACCCGTTGACAATTTTGGTAGATTTCTTAATTGTGGAGTCGATACCAAGGATCGACCCACCTAAGGTGAATGCATGCATGACTTAAGATAAAGGGTGGTATAGCTCTATCCTAAATTTTCTAAGATTTGGTTGACTAGACTCAAGGTTCCCGAGCGGACTGCTCGAGTGAGAAGGCTACGCGGCCAACCGGATGGTCCGGACGCTCCGCGCATATACCAACTCTCCTAAAAATTTGGTAATTTGAAAGAAATTTGCGGGTGCGCAAAACACACCTCGCGTGTAATGTGTGATAGTGTCAATTTTCCAGAGTGGAAGAAATATGAGCGAAATGTCAATTTAAAGAAAGCAGTAAGAGAGTATAACAATTAAAGCAGTTATGCATACAAAATTTCAAAAAGAAATAATTAAAAACAATAGATCAAATAATGAGCAATATAAAGCACAATAATAATTAACCTGAATTTGCTATGGTTAAGAACCTGATTCCCCAGCGGAGTCGCCATGCTGTCGCGCCCTATTTTGACCTGCTCGGGTCAAAAAGCGGAGCACAACGTATCCGGTGATTCCTGGGTATTAAATTGAGGAGTCGCCACCTAATTATTTTTTACGGTGAATTAGGACACCTAAATATTTAGACTAAATGCTGCAATGTAAACTCCGATTTTAATGGTCTGCGAAACTAATGAGATTCTAGGTAAGGGTTCTTTATTATCCTAAAGGGAAGGGGTTAGACATCCTTTAAGATCCGCTAAAAGGGGTAAGGGGAATGGGTCGGGTGATGTGGGGGCCGGTTCGGGTAGGCCGAATTGGGCCGACGGGTGTGGGGGTTGTAAGGGGAATTTGGGCTCGGGTTGGTTTAGGCTATTTTTTTTTTTTTTAGGGATTAAAGGGAATGGGTTGATTGATAAGGAAGGGGGTTGGGCCGGTCCGGTTGGGCTTGGGAATTGGGGGAAATAAAGGGGAAGGGAATAAGGAATGGGCTTTTGGTGTTTTGTTTGGATAGAAATTATTTTGGGTTGGGAAATAAAATGTGTTATGGGTTTAAAAATATAAAAGGGGTTTAATATTAAAAAGACATTGAAGAAAAAATGTAAATTATTTTAATAAAAACATAACGATGTGATAATAATAAAGATATAATAATTGCAAAATGTTTAATGCTTAATAAAAATGGAAATGCGATGCAATTTTGCGAGAATAAAATAACATAGAATTTTCGGATAAAACTTATGATTATGATAAAAATGCAAATGAGAGTAAAACGCGAATAATATATATATATATATATATATATATATATATATACGCGTGTATGCATATAGATTAAAATTGTTTTGAGGTGTTAAAAATATTTAAAATTGCAAATAAATTGGAAAAGACGGGACAAAATTGGGTGTCAACATACATCTCTCTTAACAGTTGATCTAGGAAAACCGTTAAAAGCAGGATTATATATATCTCTAATGTAATGAATAAAACCGGGAGATAAAGGAAATGAAAAAGGCAAACCCTCCACATCAATTAATTTTGATATTGCTTCCCTATCTCTATGTTTATTGTATTTAGAGCCTACAATTTCCCCCGTCATAGGGTTAATTTGACCCTGTACTTGGTCCCAGACGATATCGGTATGTGAACCTTGTCTCGATGGAGCGGGCGTTTGCGCACCCGGTTTTGAAGCCCGGTATTGGGCATACCTAGTTGGATGAGCACTTACTACGTGTCTAATTAAACCCCCCGTCCCACCGTGACCTTTTTCAGATTTAAATTTTAAAACATTTTTACAAATTTTACATATAGCTACTTGATTCTCTACGTCCCTATCAAAAAATGTCCATGCATCCGATTTTAATGGTCGTTTTGTGGACCTCGTCTCATACTAGGGGAATATGAGGTATTTCGGTTGAAGGTGCACTAGTGGGTGTGTTGTCATCAACATTAGTGGGTGTATCATCTAGATCATCGTCTAAATTAAAGTCTTCTTGAGTTCCGTAAAAATAGCTCCTGGTCTAAATCTAATGGTATTGTAGGAAAATGTTGAGTATCAACAAAATCATCATGTGTAGGAATAAGATGACTAGAAGAAGTACCCTTGCCCTGATTGCCCCTACTAGAAGAAGCACCCTTACCCTTACCTTTAAACATACATTTTAATCCTCCCATTTTAATTATGATAATAAATAATTAAACACAATAAAATTAAGTGCGCTAAATAAAATAAACAGACAATAATAATTTAATGAATGAACGAATGTACCAAACGCCGACGTAACGTCGACGTGTAATCGAAGGTTGAAAATTGAAACTTTGCTCGATGGAAGATCCTCAAGCTAGTTGACAACTTCACTCCCAATTCCCAAATGAATAAATAAAATTGAATATTTAGCAAACAATGTAGACTTGTAGAGAGATATATTGAGAGATTAGAGAGATTGTAGGAAGATTTGTGAGAAAGATGAAGAGAAAATGAGTTATTTATAGTTGGAAAATTGGGTTAAAGTATAAATATAATAATTTATGGGTTAAAAATAAATATTAAGGGGTAAGGGGGAGGCCTAAAATGGCTCGGGCCAGGGGCGGGCTCGGGTCTGGCGGGACGAGACATTGTCCAGTCCCGAGTTCGAGTCCCGCCACCGTTTTTTTTTTTTTTTTTTTGAGCGGGGTCGGGTCGGGTCGGGCCGTCCCGGCCCACTGGCCACCCTTAATCTTGACCTGAGCAATTAGAATCAACTCCTATAATGTGCTTTACCACGTGCTGTGGGCAAGTTTTGGACTTCATGTTCTTAATTCCTAGCTAGTTTATACTTTATAGGCCACTCTAACATAGCTCATGTCTCATGCTGTGCAACTAATTAGTTTGAGCTTAGAAAACATAAACCTTTGGGCATACGTTACCAATGGCAATTAGGGCACTGTACTCAAATTCTTTAATACTAGAATATTATTAATACTAACTAAAGGAAAGAAGGATTTCAAGCAATTTCTCTTGCCAAACATATATTCCTTGCCACAAATGAAGTAACTGCAAGAAGGATTTTAAATTATATATGCTAATATAGTATAAAGAGTTAAGGGTCAAAAACATATTAAAAGTATCATATTTTTTTAATTTCCTACCTGAACTATCAGGTGTGATAATTTCCACCTAAACTATTATCGACTAGTTTGCAAAACATACCACAACTATCAATTGTTCACTTTTCCTACCTAAACTTATCTCTTGTATAAAAGATTAACTTCTTATTCTCAACTATTAATTGTTCACTTTTCTTACATAAACTTATCTCTAGTATAAAAAATTAACTTCTTACAGCATCGAAGTGCTTTTAACGTCAACGATAGACCACTTACCATTTTGTTAGTTATCAAGTGAAAAAGATAAGCACAATTTGCTTTGTCTTCAATACATCTCTTTCTCCCATGTATATATCATGTCAGTAGCAGAATAATTCTTCTATATAAATTTATGCTAAAAAAATATGAATACATAAAATAGGCCGACGCTTCTTGAAAATAATACAAAGTACATATTATTATCAGTCTGGAACAAACCAATTTAATCCTAAACTCAAACCTACTTACAAGCCCAATTATGACAATAGTCTAATACACACCACCCCTATGTAAATATCAATTCGACACATTATAATTTTATATCACTTACATAAAATTCTGCACACAACACTACGTTACGCATTAATTAATGACCCAACAAGAAGCTCTAACCTCTCCTTCATCCCCAGACTTAACTCCAAGACTAGCAAGCCTCACAAAAGACTGACTCCAACTCCGAAAAAATCCGTTCTGATCATTCGCGAACTCCAGACTCTTTCCTTAGTTCGTCCATCGCTAAATAAAACAGAATCGGACTGAAAAAGCCCCTTATGTACTAATAAATCTTTGTAATACTGATTGTCAAAGAGTTGAGGGGTTTCAGGATCATTCTTGACAGTAATTGGGGAACTTGCAGCCCCTGCTGGACACTGTTTTGTTAATTCTGCTGCGTATGCTCTGTCTAAGGAAGTGTCAATGAGAGTGAAATTGCCCTTTGAGTCAAATCGAAAACGATCACTAAATGCATTGCAATGTGCTGATCCTATTGTGTGTGCACCTACAATATTTGGCATAGAACAAAAGTATTTATTAGTTTGAGACATCTCTTACACACACATATAAATATAATTTAACAATAAAAAATTAATTTTGCCCTTATACTTCTTGAAATTTGAGCAATTATATTGTCTATTAAACTTTTGATCTAGTATTATCCGTTGTTAGTAAAAAGTTATTTTTTCTTTGATCCCTAATGGAGCTGTAGATTGCGGATAATTTTAAATCATAATCAAAAGTTGTATAGTAAATTTGGATTTTTTTTTTCTTAAAGAAGTTGAATACTGGAGCTCAGTCAATGACAAGGACAAATACTAGACTTTTAACACATTTAAATCATAATAAAAAATTGCATGGTAAATTTGGACCTTTTTTTTCCTTAAAGAATTTGAACATGTGAAATCCATATATTTTAAGTTGGAGCTTCGTCAATGACAAGGGCAAATACGAGACTTATAACACATATTTCTCTCATAGTTTCCGTTGTTACTTATACCTCCCATCTTTTATACTTGTGTAACAAATTACAAAACTATATTATGATCACAAATAGATAAATAGTTGGTCGGATGTGAGAAATAAATGTCATTAAATTTTTGTGACCCTACTAATTGAATTCCACCCCTATGTAACATTACTACCAACTCATAAAGTTGTGTGACCCTAATATTAAATACTTTTGGCCACATATGAATAGTCTTCTACTCAGCTTCCAAATTATCGACATCTTTTTAAATTTGGTTATATATGGAAACCGCCTTTCATTACTCAAATTAACGTGATATCTAATTTTGCATTCTTTTCTTTATATTTTTTGTTTGTACCTCTAATGCCTAAAAAGTTAATCATATTAAATGAGTTTATGAATGAAATTAAGAATTTAGAGAAGTATATGTACCTGATAGGATTACAAGATCATCTAAAGACAATCCTTTAGCAGAAAATATATTAATCATCTGATCCATTGTGAAACTTGTGTCCACTATGTTTGGTCTCACATTTGTAGCCAAACTAACTCTCCCATCTTTTCTCCCTGTTGGAATTTGAAGACTTGGCCCTCCAGCCTGGTAATTTCAACAGCATTGTATTCACAATTTACAAATTTTCTTTTATCAAAACAGCAAAAATTAACACATTAATCTCAAGCAAATTCACTACTATAAATAGGCGAATTTCCGACAGACATTTCCAATCGGATTGCTATCGAAAATATGAGAGTTTTGGTGGAAAATCCATCAAATGTATTTCCAACAAGTGAAATTCCGATGAACTCCATCAGAATTTTACATTTTTAGTTGTGATTTCGGTTATATGAATCAAAATTGTCTATATTCCTCCATTTATATTCGTCTCAAGCTAATATTGTAAAATATTAATTTACTCTATACAACAAGTTCTCTATATTTTCAACAAGAATGATAGATTATATATCAAACATGTAAAAATGAAAAAAGTCATAATAATAAAGTATAATTACTTTTCGGGTAGTTTTTTCCAATTCTTGGCCTAAATTCTCGAGGACTAGCTGACACATTATTCAAAATTTGGTGGATAATGAGCATAACCCTCCATCCTTCTGCGTTTATATAGCATGCAACAAACTAAACGAATTCTTTTATCACAAATTAAGATTAAAAATGCTGCTTAAGAATAGCATCATGCAATCACATATATTAAATAAACTATAATAAGCAACAACAAAAAAAACTCACTACAAATAAAAAGAAATTAGCGACGGACAACTTCTGTCACTAAATAACAAAAATCCATCACGAATCCTAATTAACAACTTATTAGTGACCGATTATCAAAAAATGTTGTTAGCTACAGACTAATTAGCGACAGATTAATGATAAATTAGTATTAAAAAAAAAAAAAAAAAAGAGGATAAGTTTTGGAGCATACGAATTCAACAGCATCTCTAGCAGCCAATGCAACAATATCAGCACAAGAAACAGTAGCAGGGCAAAAGAATTCCAACACCCTTTTGGCAGAGTCTATTACTGAAAATCCTCCAAGTGATCTGTTTGCTGGATCACTTCTCTCTGTACCATTTCCTTCTAATAGTACAGATGCATCACAGCCCTGATAAAATGAAGTAAAAGAATTTATAATCTTACCCCATATTTTTGGCTAATTTTTCATGTAATAAAAAAAGGCAGCTATGCGCGAGGTTCGGGAAGGGCCGGACCATAAGGGTCTATTGTATGTAGTTGTACCCTGCATTTCTGCAAGAGGCTATTTTCATGGTACGAACCCGTGACCTCCTGGTCACATGGCAGCAATTTTACCAGTTACGCCAAGACTCCCCTTCAAAGGAGGGATATTGCAACATGAGGACTTCCCGAGGGTGACCCATCCTAATACTACTCTCACTCAAGCACACTTAAATTCGGAGTTCTGATGGATCTGATGCATTAGTGATAGTATGATCGCATCCTAACTTTTTTCATGTACTATATTCAAGGAACAATTTAAAAACTTTATCGAACTTATTTAGGTAAGACTTTATCTGTGTTTACACAAATTCATGAAATTTACTATGGTTGTGTGTAAATTGGAGTAAAAATACATATTAATTGCATGGTAAGTCATGAAGTGCTTCACGGATGTGGAGCGCTAACACATTTAACTTTTTGTTTTTCCTTTCCGCCTCGCTTGCAATTACTTCGTAAAATTCTCTTACATAAGCACTATAGTAGTTAAATCCATGACTAGAAAAACACATTATTATTCAAGCAAGAATTTAAGAACTTCATCGAATTTATTTGGGTAAAATTTCATCCATTTTCCCGACCAAATCGATAAAATTTATTGTGTAAATAAAGTAAAAATACATATTAATTGTATAGTTAATTGACAAAGGGTATATAAGAGACACGTGCCATATTATCATTAGTCTGGTGCAAACACCAAAAAATTGCTCATAGTAATAAAGTTGAATTCAGTAATGTTGCCCCGTAGAAGTGAAGGCGGTTAGTTAGAACATCCTTCATGAAAAATTATAAATATATAAAAAATGGTAGCCTGGTGCATTAAGTTTTCGCTATGCGCGAGGTCTGGGGAAGGGCCAAACCACAATGGCTTATTGTACGCAGTCTTACCTTGCATTTTTTTCGAGAGGTTGTTTCCACGACTGAAATACAAGGTAATGTTGCGTACAATAGATCCTTGTGATCCGATCTTTTTCCGAACCCCACGCATAATTATATTGTGCATATAGATTAAAAATTACTTTTAAAACATATACTCCATGTATATTAAACATTGAACATCAAAGGGCAGTCCGGTGCACTAAACGTCCGCTATACGCGGGCTCCGGGGAAACCTTGAACATCCTTAAATGAAATTTCTTGTTTTCACTAGTTAAATTAGCAACCTAAAAGTTAAGAGAAGCAACCTACTAACAACAAATTAAATTACACTAATAGCGTGACATTCTTTTATACGCGCAGATATTTACCTCAACAAAGCAATCATGGAAAAGGAGACGAAGAAGTTTTCCAGGAGTGTTGGATCCATAGAAGAAGCTGATCTCACTGTATTTCTCACCATTAATTCAGCTGTTGGGCAAGAAAGTGCATAAAAATTAAAGGAAAGGCTTGAACATGAAGTTTTTGAAAACAATGTCAATAAACATAAGAAAACAAGAAACAAAAGTTTGTAGTATTTGTATAAACATAGTGTTTGGCTCATATATTTTTGCAGTTTCTCCATATATTTTTGGAAATTCTTTTGTTATCTATTTCTTGCCCAGTAACAATGAAAGAATAAAAGAAAAAGAAGAGGAAGTGAAGGTTGAACATTTATGGGGTGCATTTATTTGATTTGGTAATATATGACAGGATATAGTAAATGATTTTAATTATTTTCTGACAAGAGTGGAAAACAGACGAATTCTAAAATAAGTACACTTGTGATGCATGTTTATAGTATTGTTTCTCCATACTACTTCTTAAGGTGTAACATTCTATGTATATATTTACCTCTTTAGTAGATACCCATATTATGACAAGTAACACATTTCTTTATTACCTTTTGGCGCAATTTAATTTGTAATTTGTATTGAATAATCAATTAAATTTGTTATATTTCTCCACGCAGTTGAATTCTCTTTGTGCATCAATTAAATTCTCTGGTTTCCATTGCCGAAATATATAGGTAACGCTCCACCTTCTATAAATAACGCTAAAAGTGTAGCTATGTATGTATAGATAAAAAAATTTCTTTAATTTTTTCATATAAAAGACAAGTTTAAAATCTTTATGCAGACAAAAGTATATTTCATTGAATTAATCTTTTTTCGTCGCATCACATATCATGAACAATGAAAGGATGATAGACAAAAAGGAGGAGGAATGGGAGAGGCAAGGAGGGAGAAAGAAAGGAAGAAGAATCATTTTGGTTATAAGGTGGCATTTATTTGGTTTGGTCATGAGTCATGACAGTATATGAATGATTATTACTCATTTCTGACAAGGTGAAAAACAGATTTCTAAATACTAGTCAACATTATCATTACTTTTTTTTTATTTTTGTAATCAAAATTCAAAAGTGTATGGGTTAATTTGTGCCATGGTCGACTATTCTCTTGGGTATGTTTATGACATCCTATGTACTAGCACAGTATCAAATAATTTTACCCTTCAAAATTTAGTTAGATAAGAAAAAAGATTACCTAGACTTATACTCTAATTGAGCTTTTTATGATTTTCATCCACTTTATTGACGGGTGGGTTAACCTTAGATTACTTTAATGTTTTGTAAGCTCTATTCTTGCATTTACTATAGTGGTATGGCTCCCATACTTTTTACGGTATAACAGTCCATTCCACCCCTTTAGAAGCTCCCCCTATTGTGATATAAATACTTATAGTAATACATTTCTATATAACCTTTTGGCGCATTTGTTGTCCTAACTTATGTTAGCAAACATACACTTGCACTTTCTTGTAGCAATTATAAAGTTTGACTTTTTTATATGAGAGCAGTGTTCAAATCTGTCTATACTTACTTTGATTATTTCAGGTATCTGTTATTTTCTCCTATTATAGATATTTAATAACTCCACTCACCAATTAAGACTTAGATAAATAGAAAAAAATTACCTAATTAATGTCTTATGCCTTCGCTGAAATTTCAATATGAAGCCTCATAATTTTCCTTTCATTTTGTTGATCATTAATTAATTACACCCTTAAAATGCAAGTTCAATTTGTTCTAGTGTCTTTCTGGCATAACAGTTTATCTTCAATATTCAAATGGTCTTAATTTTATAATGGAATAGTTTTTTTAGGTAATTAAACAGCTATAGCAAGTTGTGCAGTGTAGTTTTATTTTCCACTTTACGACGTTACTGAGATGACAGGGAAATAAATCATTAAACTACCTAGATTGTGTGGGAGACCTATACCCATTCACTCAATCTTCCGCTGTCAGACCGTAAGAACCTCTATCCTTTGCGGCGATCTCTCCCTCAACTTGGCACAACAGACTCGGATATCCCGGAGACCCAATTTTTACTTTTCTTAGGACTTCTAAACGTATTCAATGTAATAATGGGAAAATTGCCCAACACTGTTTTTCTTGTCCACTAGGCAAACATACTCGTCTTCCCTTTATGTCATCAAACAGTGTTACTTTTTCTCCATTTGATATTGTGCATGCTGATTTGTGGACATCTCCGATTGCTAGCTCTTTGGGTCATAAATTCTATCTAGTATTCTTGGATGATTTTTCACATTTTGTCTGGATTTACCCACTGAAATTCAAATCTGAAGTTTTTGCAAAATTCCTCGAGTTTCAAAAATCCATTAAGACACAATTTGAAAAACCTATTAAATCATTCCAATGTGATAATAGACGTGAATTTAATAACTCGGTATTTCACAATTTCTGTTCTAAACAAGGCATGGTTTTCCGTTTTTCTTGTCCCTATACTTCTTCCCAAAACGGAAAGGCTGAAAGCATTATACGTACCATCAATAACATTGTCCGCACACTTCTCTTTCATGACTGCCTACCACCGCCTTTTTGGATCTATGCTGTCAAAATGGTAGAATCCCTTCTAAATATTTTACCAACTAGCACACTCCAAAACAAAACCCCTACAGAAATCTTATACCGTAGGCAGCCATCATATGATCACCTACGTATTTTTGGATGCTTATTCTACCCCAACATAGCCTCCACTGCACCCCACAAACTTGCCCCTCGCACTCTTCCATGTGTCTTCCTTGGTATATCTCCTAATCACCGGGGCTACTTGTGCTATGACATTGCTACTCGCAAAATCATCGTCTCCCGTCACGTCACCTTTGACGAGACAACCTTTCCTTTTTCAAATCTCTGGAAATTTCAGACCACCGATTACATCTTTCTCGATGAACCAAGTCTGTCCCCGGTCATCCAAAATCTATACCAACAGCAGAACACTGTTCCGACAGTCTCGCCACTGTCCGGCACCACCCCACCAGCTCCCTACTCACCCCTACAGCCCCCAGTCAAGTCACATGCACCACCAGCGACACTGCTTCCCACTGGTCTAGAACCAGTGGACCATCAACCTCACAGCCCCGACCCACCACCACTGCCCTCACATCGCATGGAGACTAGTGCACAACACGGGATCTTCAAACCCAATGTTCAATTCAATCTCTCCACACAAACCTTATCACACATTCCAAAAAATCCAAAACTAGCAAAACTGGACCCAAATTGGAATGCGGCTATGTGCGAGGAATTTAACGCTTTAACCAAGTAGAACACTTGGGATTTTGTACCTAGACCAGCTGGTGTGAATGTTATCCGGTGTATGTGGCTATTTCATCACAAGTTCAGAGACGGTGGTGACTTAGAGAGGTATAAGGCAAGACTAGTTGCCAATGGCACTAATCAGCAGGAGGGTATTGATTGTGGTGAGACATTCGATCCGGTTGTTAAACCGGCCACTATTCGAACTGTTCTCAGTATTGCTATGGGCATGCATTGGCCGATTCATCAGCTTGATGTCAAGAATGCGTTTCTTCATGGGGATTTGAAAGAGACTGTGTACATGCATCAGCCTCCTGGCTTTGTTTATCCGGCAGCTCCGCAGCTTTGTGTGTCGTCTCAGGAAGTCATTGTATGGATTGAAACAGGCACCCCGCGCTTGGTATGATCGGTTCGCCAGGTATCTTCTGCAGATTGGTTTTGTATGTAGCAGGTGTGATACATCTCTTTTCACTTTTCACCGAAGTAGCAGCACTACATATTTGCTATTATATGTCGATGACATTGTTCTTACTGCCTCATCTGACGGATTGAAGAATGAAATCATTGCTCTGCTCAAAACTGAATTTGCTATGACTGACTTGGGCAAGCTAAGTTATTTTTTGGGTATATCGGTGACAAGATCTGCAGCCACTATGTTCCTATGTCAGCGTAAGTATGCAGAAGAGATAGTGTACAGGGCCAAGATGGCAAATTGTAAAATTATGCCAACTCAGGTGGACTCAAAATCCAAGCTTAGTGCCAATGACGGTGCGTCAGTTTCTGATCCCACTCTATATCGGAGTCTAGCGGTGCTCTTCGATCTTACATTCACTAGGCCTGATATTGCATATGTCGTTCAGCAGGTGTGTCTGTTCATGCACGACCCCCGATAGTCCCATTTTGCCGCCCTCAAACGTATTATCAGATATGTTAAGGGCACACTAGACTTTGGTTTACATCTATACACCTCTGCCCCAACCAAATTGCTAGCCTACACGGATGCAGATTGGGCAGGATGCCCCGACATACGTCGCTCCGCCTCAGGGTACTTTGTTTTTTTTGGGGATAATCTTATCTCATGGTCCGCCAAGCGGCAAGCCACGCTATCCCGTTCGAGTGCTGAAGCAGAATATCGCGGAGTTGCTAATGTCGTCGCTGAGATCTGTTGACTCCAAAATCTTCTTTTGGAGCTCCAGTGTCCATTACGCAAGGCGTCTATAGTCTATTGTGACAATATATCTGCTATCTATATGTCTCATAATCCAGTCCAACATCAGCGGACTAAGCATATTGAGATGGATATCCACTTTGTGCGAGAGAAGGTTGCCCGTGGTCAGGTCAAAATTTTACACGTGCCTTCCTCTTATCAGTATGCAGACATTTTCACAAAGGGACTACCACGACAACTCTTCATCGACTTCCGATCCAGCCTTAGCATTCGGCCTCCTCCCGATCCGTCTGAGGGGGAGTATTAGCGAATATTCTCAGAATATTCTCGTATATTTTGTAATTATGATAGATGTATATTTAAGGTAACTTAGGATTCTAATTGTATTAGGAATCAACCTTTGTAAGGTAAGTTAGGATTCGTTCCATATTAAGAATCAACCTTGTACAGCTATATATATTGTGAATAATGAAAGGAATCCCCAAGAGAAATTATTCTATCTTCCAATCCCACATGATCTTTCTGAGATATTTTGACGTCTGGCTTTTAACAGCATTGAGCAGTCCAGATTCTTTTGAGCTGCATCAATGACGAGAGATTCATCATTCATCTTGTATGTGTCACCTTATTTCCTTCTCTCAAATATAATAAAAAAGAGTAATTCAATGCATGAAATATATCGTATTTAAATAGGGACCTAGAAAAAAAAATTACACCTTAAGAAATGTGATGTAGAGTCTCGACTAGAATCATACATATAAGTTTCCTTACATGTGACTCGTTCATGCTTTTCGAGGCATTGCTTGTGACTGATCATGGGAGAAGAACATAGGCGAACTTAGAAAAGAAAGAGTGACCCTCGTTCCTAAACAAAGCACCAATCATCTTTTGCCTTCTTTCTAAAAAAAATATGTACCGTGAGGTAAGGTTAATTGTTGATTCCTTCTCTAAATATATATATATATATATATATAAAAAATATAATCACACTGAAAATAGATGATTGAAAATATGAATGAACTACAATATATACGGTTCCAATTAACACAGAAAGTAGCGGATTAGAAAAATATCATGCACCTATATTTTTGCATGCAAATTACAAGGTGCAAGGTATGGTCATCAACCAAATGTGTCTATATTAACGATTTCAATTTATAATAATCAGAAACAGTGTATACACAAGAATTAATTAGTCATCATCAATATTAATCAACTTAAGTATTTCAAAGTCAAAAGAGTGCAACAAAAAGCTAGATCCAGGCGATATAATGTTTCCTATCTCAATTTACATAGATACTATTTCTAAGCATAAGATATCTAATTATCTATTCCAATTCGTTTATTACTCTCATTCTCACTTATTTGTAAAACTCAAGCTTTTCCTTCGATTTTTGCAGTTTCTTCTATTACTCCCTCCGCTTTTACATTCTTATACAAATTTAATATCAATCAAATTAAAACACATAAACGGAGGCAGAATCTAATTATTAATGTACCTGTAAAATTCTCTCGGATTTTCTGATGAACCATTCTTCATGTTGTCGATGTTCGCTTAAATTATTCTCCTTTAGTACTCTTTGAGCTTCTGCCGCCAAAACTTCATTGATAAATATTTCAAGTTCATGATCATCCTTAAATAGATCAGCTTCTTGACCTTCATGATAATAATTTGTTAACACTCAAAAGTGTTTAGCCGAGTCAAGTGACAGCCGAAGGTGGAAAATGATTCTAAATCGGTAATTGAGCGAAATTATAGCCGAATCCGTTACTCCCTACCCTCGGCTAGAAAAGAATCATCGGCTATTACAGTAGTCTGGCCGAGTCATAATTCCGAGGAACGACTGAGACTCACACATACTAAAACGCCTCGAAGACCAAGTCAAAGGACCTTCTAAAAAATGTAGCAACCAGCAACAACCTGAAGGGAGTGTCGTCGATCATGCTAGGGGTCCAGGCGAAAAATTCGGCACCACCTCCTCATAGTTGGCTAGTGGATTTCGTGGGTAGTTCGATGGCTAACATAGGGGGTCACGTTTATTTTTCTTGTATTATAAATGTAAAATCACTTGTCTATGAAACACAACAAAATCAATCAAAAATCTGATTTTTTTTTTTATATCTTCATTATATCTTTATCGCCATTATTGCACTCTAGCTGTATTTATGTTTCTTACCACCTAGTTTACTCAATCACCATCCTAACGCTTTCTGAAGTAGTTGGGTAACCCATTGCTGGAAGTTAGAGTTCCGCTTCCGGCTCAAATCGCTTAGTTAAGGAATCAATTTGTCATCCGATTTCGTCAGCCGATAAAACGACAAATATTTCGGAGGGGAACAAATTTGGCACTCCCAATGGGACCATAGGTGATCTCATAGCGAAGTTTGATTCTCCAGGTCAGGATCACACTTGGCGTATGCGCCTAAGGTCTGGTAAGAAAATGAACCAAGAGTCCAGTCCACATCCTAAACAGAATCCTCCAAGAAGGAACAACGAGCCACCATCTTCTTCGGGTATGCCTACATCGGTTGATACCCCTCCACTTCCTCCGTCAACTCAAGTTGTGGGTGAACCTAGTCAATCTGAGAGTCCAACTGTCATTACCACGTCATTCATTAGACATCAGATTAACTTGGGCATCCACGACATTATGTATCAGGTTTCCAAACGATTGGCTGAAATTGTCAAGCCAATGGTGCATAATGAGGTTCATCAGGCGAGAGAACTGAAAGCTAATCGACTGCATCCAGAAGAAGGTTCAGCTAGTTCTGCCATCCCTCTGATGAATGGCATTGTGCAGCATGCAACTGTGACTCCAGGTGTTGTTCCTCAGTCGAATGTGTATTAGTTAGTACCTACTCAGGTATAGCCGATAGCACACCTTGGAGCACAAGCTCAGTCACTTGGTAACCAATCTATTGTATGGTTGCCACCAAATATTGGAGGGCAAGCTGTGCCACTCGACCAAGTGAATCAGCAGTATGGACATATCAATATGGCTGGAAGACCAATTCAGACATCTGGACACCTTAGTTTGCCACCCGTTATGTCGTACGCTTATGCAAATGGCCCTACGGTACAAGCAACCAATATTGGCATTACTTGAACTAGACGGCTTTTCCACTCAGTCCATTAATTCTCCAATTTTGCCAGTCGTTCGCTACCAGCTCTCTGATCCAGTTTCCGAACCACATGTTGGTTACCGAGTTCCCCGATTTTGTTATCCAATTGAAGGCTCTGCCGAAATAAAGAAAAATAGGAGGAGTCATGGGCACCAATAGCCGAGTCTAAGGCACCTATAGCCGGAATAATAGCCCCGATATCCGCCTGGATCCGCTCTAACTCAACTCGCAGTTTGGACAGCTGTTTCAGCAGGTCATTTCTTCGGCTGACATTTTGTTGCCTTTCTGCATTCACCTCGTTGAAAGAAGTTTGAATGTGGTTCTTCTCTTGCCGAAGAGACCCCAAATGCTGCAGAGCAGCGACAACCTCATCATGGCTACCTTTGGCCGTTCTATGTAAAGCAAATAAATCGATCAGAGCCAAAGCCATATCATTGTAAGTAGTTGCCAGAATAGGGGAATCTGTTATTTCTTTTGACAATCGGAGCAAAGAGGCCCTCAGAGCATGGAACTCTTCTTTATTGGTTGGAATTCCCCTGGCGAGAGACTCATCGACTCTCTCTCGATAGATGCCAACAGGCGAAGCTGGTGGAGATGCAACCTCGACTGAGCCAAAGTAGCGCAAAAGCACATCTTCCGAGATGATTTCGACTGGTACCTCTGAGACGTCAGTTGGGTGGGCTTCAGCAAGGATTATCTCCAACGGTCTCCTGTACAAAAATGGCAGATTCAGTATAGAGGCAAGTGCCCAGAGGCAGTGAAAGGCCAAACATAAGGGAAAGGGTATACCTCTACGGCTACCCCAGTATTGGAAGCCTCGGCTGCCTTGATAGGAGAAATTGTGGCTTTGAGGGCAGCCGATGATGGATCCTGTAAATACACGGGAGCATGAACCAGGAAAGACGATCCGTCAATGTGAAGGGGAGCATCAGGCGCCTAATCAGTTGTGGCCCATGGAGGGCAAACATAAAACATAAATATTAGTAGTTGATGCGAATGTGTTTTTGCCAGCCGAGTAGTATACCTCGATTTCCTCATCTTCCTCAGCATGAACAGGAACTCCGGATTTGTGGGGGCCTTCTTCACTATAATCTCGAATGACAACCTCTCCACTTCGTCGGGGTTGCTTGGGCACTGGTTTCCTGAGTGATGGGGACTCGGTATAAAAAATGGTCTCTAGATCAACAAATACTGGAGGAGATGAGGTTGCTGAAAGATACATAAGAGATGTTAGCCAAAAATTCACAAGAATAATCTGGCCGACACATATGTAGAATATAATTTACCTTTTCTCTTCGTCTGCCGCAACCGTACGGAAGACCTTGAGGCAACAGGCCTAGCCGATTTAGAGGAAGCAGCTTTCAGAGTGGCTTCTTTTGGCCACATTTTAGAGATTTTCGGGTCCTTTTTTCTCGACAGAATCAGTCGATCACAATAGACATCTAAAGTAGATTGAAAAAACTTCTCCTTAGCCGTATCCCACTAATAATCAAAGGCAACGGTAGTGTTCGCTCTCAGGGGAAACGATTGCCAGTCAAACAGGGCAAGCCTGTCAAGATTATGATCGGCTAACTTCTTTGCTTGTTCTGCATCAAGAATGCAGAGTTGGGTTGAACTATAATACTGCGGTGGGGCCACGACACGTGCTGAGTAACGCCAAATTGCCTTGCTACAAAGTTTGGCCGATATGGCTCCGCGGTCAATTTATTATTCCTAGAAGTGGGCTTCAAACCACCCAACAAATCCCTGGCCATGAGAATCCGCCCCCAAATAAAAACTATAGTCCTCCGCTGGGAGAAAGTAAGGTCTTCATCGGCTACTTGATGGACCCAATCATGGGTGGCCCATCTCTCTAGGACCGGTTGCCAAACTGTATAATGGTCTCTAGATAGACCATGCAGGATGGAGACTGCGGCAAAAGCATCTTGGGGCATAAGGGGTGTTCTCCGAAGGGCATCAGCTAATACTGGCGGGTTTAACAGAAAGCGACGGTCATCAAATCTATCAGGGATAAACTTAGAAAAATAGAGGGTGATCCACAACTGAAGGAACCACAGGGGACCGGCCAAAGTATCCAGGTTTCTGGAATCTCTTAACCTCGCCTGGGCATCACCCAGAGCCATGTAAAGATAGGTCAATAAGAGAGATGCCCAACTGACATCCTTCCCCGAAATGGTTAACGCCGCAAAAATTTCCAGCTCTTTTACAACTGCACAAGAGCCCACATAGACAAAGTATCGGCTAAACCAAAAAAGCAGAAAAGCATAATGCTCGGCATCATCGACTGGAAGAGGCGATATTCGCCGGTTGTTGGTTATAAACTGTCCGTAGCCTGAAGAAGTCTTTGAGACTTTGATGCCTAAATCGACAACATCTATATCGCTTAGGACAACGCTTCGGCTCCCGAAATTAGAAGGCCAAGTATCGCCGTCACATCAAACAGCGTGGGGGTTACCATTCCCCAAGGGAAAATAAATGCATTTGCAGCGGTCGACTAGTAACCAAGAAAGGCATATATAAGACCAATGTTGTAGGAGGAGTCAAACTCCGACAGCACAATGGCATCGTAGAGACTAGTGCGCTTCCATTCGACTTCTTTAGCCGACTTTACTCGGTCCAACCAAGCAGAATAGTTGGTAATATTTGGTGGCCAGGTGCGGAGTCTAGTCGGACAACGATCGTCGGTGAACCAGTCACAGGTAATCGGAAGGTTGTATTTCATCGGGCTTAGATGCTGAGAAAAAAGGAGGTCACCTTGTTCAGATGTACCAAAAGGGGCAAGAACCAGTTGCCCATCTATGAAGGCAAAAGACATCACGAGCAGACAAACTGGTGTTATCCGATCCCAGAGATAGAGAAGAAGATGAAGACATGCTTTTTCTTTTGCTGATGAAGAAATAGGATTTTCTAAATAAGGCGAGAAATTAGGGAATGGCCGAAAAGATTGAATGAGAAACTTTTTTATGGAGGGATGTCTCTCCTAGGTATTTCCTTTTTCTTAGAAATATGATTGACACTCTGTTAGGAGTATTTTCATCCAAAATGTGCGGCTAATAATCCGTCAGAATTGTGGAAGCCTAGACGTTTATGTGGGTGGAAAATGAGCTTTTTAAAGACTATCATTGCATGCATTTAAGGAAAAGTAATGGAAATGACACCTATGACTGTCACACGAAAATGACGGTCATTTTGGAATACATCAACTCGATAGCCGCACTCAAGTGAATGTAGGGGGAAATTGTTAACACTCAAAAGTGTTTAGCCGAATCAAGTGACAGCCGAAGGTGGAAAAGGATTCTAAATCAGTAACTTAGTGGAATCATAGTCGAATCCGTTAGTCCCTACCCTCGGCTAGAAAAGCATCATCAACTATTACAGTAATTTGGCCGAGTCATAATTCTGAGGAATGTCTGAGACCCGCACATACTCAGACGCCTCGAAGACCAAGTCAAAGGACCTTCTAAAAAAGGTAGCAACCAGCAACAACCTGAAGGGAGTGCCGTCGATCATGTTAGGGGTCTAGGCGAAAAATTTTGCACCACCTCCTCATAGTTGGCTAGTGGATTTCGTGGGTAGTTCGATGGCTAACATACGGGGTCACGTTTATTTTTCTTGTACTATAAATGTAAAATCACTTGTATATGAAACACAACACAATCAATCAAAAAACTGATTTTTTTTATATCTTCATTCTATCTTTATCGCATTTATTGCACTCTAGCTGTATTTATGCTTCTTACCACCTAGTTTACTCAATCACAATCCTAACGCTTTCTGGAGTAGTTGGGGAACCCATTGCTGGAAGTTAGAGTTCGCTTCCGGCCCAAATCGCTTAGTTAAGGAATCAATTTGTCATCCGATTTCGTCAGCCGATAAAACGGCAAACATTTCGGAGGGGAACATAATCATTATCCTGATTATTCATGGCATCTTTTGCATGAGAATTTCCGTTCATATTAACCCTAAAAAGCACATGATCATCATCAGCTTCTGGAGTATGTTTCATCCCGAGATTATCAATAACAGAATCTTCACCAAGGCAAGTTTTAGACTTGAAGCTTCTTCTTGTGTAGTACCCTTTGATGATCTTTCCTCCCTTCTTGGAAAAACTAGTACGCTTACTTGAAACCCTAGGCAGTTTATTCTTGAACATTTGATAATTCAATTCTATACTATAACCTTCTAAAAAACCTAACGGATGCACCATGTATATTTTAATGCCCTTCATGAATAAAGTCAAAAACTACAAAAGAAGGAGAAAGGAAGTTGCAGAAAAATTAAGAAGAATATGATTCGGCAAAGAGGTTAATGAAAAAGTTGTAGCTAGGGTTTGGGGAATATCTAGTTGATGATCAAATGGCTAAATTTATGGTTCCATTTAGAGAAGAACACTGTTTTCGAGTACGGTTTTGGCCTCCAAAATTTACTAGATGTAGGTTAATTTCCTTTGCTTCCAGCCTAAGCAAAATTATGAAATTCTAGACTTGAGTTACAAGAAAACAGAACTTAAGTTATATATATGCCAATAACACACCTCTAAGATATAATATATAGGTCGTGGTACGTAATATAATTAACTAATTATGTGTCGAGTAGCAATGAGAACATATGAGGCACTAAGCTAGTAAAAAGATTTGTCACCTCCTACGTATTTTTACTAAAAATCTATGAAAGATAAAAACTTGTTGGGTATTGTAAAGCAGTACGGGAAGTAAATAAATATTAAAAGTGTTCGAATCAAAAGGATAAACGAATAGCCAATATTCAGAACTGCCGCAAAGTTGTTGAGTCTTGAATCTTGATAACTTGAAATCAAGAAACACTAAATCTGGATGGTTACAACTGTGTGCTGAGTCAAGTGATGGCACTCTGTCTTTAAGACAAGATTGCCCCGTATATATGCTTTTACGTTAACGGGCAATAGTTTCCCAAGATAAAACAACACCTAATATCAACACTACAAAGCAAATAGGTTGATCCTGACGAAGAAAACAAACATGAAACAACTTGCTGAAGAATGGAAAATGAAGGAAGAGTTTATGTTTTAGTCCCAACGTTTTGGACTGAATTTCAGTGTCTCTTCTATTTGTCTCTGTGTATATAAATGTTGTCTCGTTTTTGCTGTCTATTTGGGTGTTTATATTCTGTTTTGTGTGCTTTTCGTGTTCCACAATTGAGCCAAAATGCATCAATATATAGCATAAGGGAGGCTACTCAACTGCCCAAGACATGACTGTTAATGACAGGTTTGAGGCCATTAGTGAGGTTGTTTATGGCCATTGAAGGAGGGCTGATTATGGAGGAGTTAATCATCCAAGTAATGGCTGGTTAATGCACACTAACGCCCCAAAAATCAACTCCAACGGTAGGCAGGCCTTCCATCGTTCCCAAATTCAACTTTTCAGAAACTCTACGGACCAAACTGTAAATATTAAGCAATTTGGGGGTCCAAAGAGATAATATCATAAAGACCCATGACCCGTGACCCGTGACCGTGACCCGACGGACGAGCGGGGGCGGCGCGCGTGTGGGCTTAGCCTTGAACCTAAGCACATCTAGGTCTTCCCTCCTTTAAACACATGGGTTACCCCTTGGGGTCCCAAACCCTTAGCCAATTAAGAGACTTATAAAGAGAGCAATTCTTCCTTTTCCCACCGATGTGTTAGATTTGTCCCACACCATATTTTCATGCCTCAAACACCTTACTTCGTGAACCAATATCTCTTTCATTTCTCAACGAAATTTGACGATTCTTGGCCCTACGGTCATCTACTCACTTAGTAGACTATGCACGTGTAAAGAGACAAAGTCTCCAACATGCGGAACACTAGTGTTTAATTCATTAAATATGGGTGGACGTACCTCTCCATCAAAGACAAATTTCCAACAAAACTAAACTAAGAATTAAGATAGTATAAAATTACCAATGGCATTCGCAAGCAAAGGGAACAAGGACTTTGGAACTTAGAATTTCAATTAACCTCAAGTCTAATCCAATGTCACGTCTAACCGTCATTAATTAATCATAAGCCAGTGTTACCAAAAAAATCCAAAAGATACCCATACAGATGGCCCTTCTGATAGACAAAGCAGATTATATGCTACGACATATAAAAATAACTTGATATTGTAAAAAAAAATAAAAATTGATGTATATAATTTAAATTCAAAAAGCATTGGAGAGTTATTGAATATATTGACCGTTTATATAAGCTAACTTAAAGTGATCTGATAACATTAGTTGTTTACGTAGATAGTTTATAAAAGTCAAACAATTAACCATGGTTAACTTCTTTATGACATTAATGCATCTCTGAGTGTATCGTGGCAGCAGTATGGGAATCTAAACTTACAGTTTAGGGCTTTAGGCCAAGGCTGTACTGTTTCACCAACTCCGTTTCCTCAAGTTAAATGTTACTTTTGTTTGTAGTTAATAAATTACCGTGTTATATTTATTGTACACTTCTATAGTTCCAATCTTATCATAATTACTAAATAAATTCCAAACCCCCACTCTGGTTTTATGTTTTATGTCGGTCGCTACTAAAGTGTATTACATAGTTTAGCGTACATGAGTTAAATTGTCTAATTTAAAAGTGTTCTGGGATACCTAACCTTGATCTTTTGGAAAATAAAATCATTTTATATTAAAAATGTCTAGTTTAAGTATGAAATATTCTGTTCCGCGGTTTTAAAATATGAGACTTGAAAAAACGTGTAAAATGCAGTCAATGAAATTCTTACTTTTGCTCTGTAAAACACTGACAATAAATTGACTAATGTGAGTACTACTTCGTTACCTCCTAAAGAGTAACGGAGGCGTGGAAAGTTCTTTCTTGAAAATTTCAACCTTGTTGATTATGATAACAATCCCGATTATAAACAAATTCCGTGACTATGATAGGACGGTACGCACTACTCTCACACGACCCCTACTCTAATAGAAAGATTAAAGGTCATGATTGAAAACCAGGAAGCTACGACTTCAACACTTAACTTAGTTGGAAAAAGATAAATGTTTTCTTTTAATAGATGTTCAAGTTGAGTAAGGGGAACAGAGCTTGAAGAAAGAAGCAAGCATAGTTGTCCATCGTCCTAACGTAGTCCCCACGAAGCTTTCAGGAACAAGGAAAGATAGCGCGAAAAAGTATGAAATGCTCATTTGCTAGTTAAGTAGACCCCGTGTGAAGTGTATTATGCATTGTGAAGCTTGTAGTTGATTTCATTCAACATGTAATTATGTAAACAGACTGCGAGGAATTAAGTTTTTTTTTCCAGCCAAGTTAATATTATGCTCATTAAGCTTATGCATTCAATTTAATTTCTTCATGAAGTAAATATTAAAATGTATTCTCTGACATTATAATTAGTAAAATATATCAACTTGGAAAAAAATGAGAACAAGTGTTGACAGTCTCTGCTAAGAAGACCTACAGTAGCTGAAGATCCACCAAGCACAAAGCAAACTATGGATCAACTGATCACATCTATTACTAAACAAGAATAGTTTTCAGAGAAATAAATATTTACATAAAGATAGCAGATTCAATTTACTTACTAATTTTGTTAAAGCACCAATAAAGTTCATTGGGGTGATCACAAAAAATGTTATCTTTTTTAATAAACATGGCGTTTGAGCCAGCTTGAGCACTCTAATTCACATGATACCTATTACCTCCCACCATAATCTTTGGACAAATGGGAAAAATCACCAAGAAGTTATCACTCTTCTTTTGATTTTAGAGAAACGGAAAGATCTATCATTGCTGGGAGACTATTGTATAACAACAAGCAAGCAAGTAACTAAGAATCGATTCCAAACAAGTCGGGGTGTTGGGAGAGTATTGAACTTTAAATAAAACAAATAGCAAGTACTTTGTCATGCAACATGAAAGTACCAGAACAACCTATAGTTCATGAAATGTCCAAGATAGACGAAATTGCCTGCTTGGCACGGTGTTGTTGAAAAGAGAAATACTCAAGTTGATTACATCGTCTGATCATCAAAATTTGAATAAACCACAAGTAGGAGAATCGCAACCTAAGAGAAGCTTGAACTAGGGGGTGCGCCACCGAAACCTCCAGCTCCACGCCCAAATCCTGGTCTTCCACCACCACCCTACACGTAAAAATATATTGTTTAGATTTTAATCGACACATGATTTAATACAGATCTCAGAATCAACAAAGAGTGGAGAGCCTAAAATCTTGAGCAAGACAAACAAAATTAGATGTTTCTTACTCTAGCTTAATTAAGACCTAAGAGCGACGGATCCAAAAGAAGGAATAATGAGAGGGCATCCACAAGTAAGATCAGTACTCCCTCTGCTCCAAAAGGGTAGGATGTAAGCAACCTTAACTCTACCTTTGCGGGGTAGAGAGGTTGTTTCCGATAGACCCTCGGCTCAAAAGAAACGTAATCAATGCAAAGTTGCATGAAAAATAAGACATCAAAAAAATCAAGATACAAAACAAATGGTACAACATAGTGATACACAGAGATAATGATCGACGCGATACCAAAATAATACAACTAAGAAAAGGAGACACAAGGTGTACCAAGAGTACTAAACAATCAACATCCTGAAATGCAATTTTCTACTTCTAGAAGAAAAATATACAGGGACACGGAAAACCAAAATGATATTGGCAATATCGGAAGTTGAACATAGGAGAGAACTAATATGGGGACATCTGAATGAAATCCACTAGGAACAATATCCTAATGGGAGTCCTTACAGTGTAATTGTTACCCCATTGGCAACGACTAAATGCATCAAGGGGGAAACCAAGGTAAAACGTAAGATAATAACAACACCAAGATTTTACAATTCAGAAAGTAAAATGGGATATTGGCACCAGAGAATGGTATGAATCTTTTAGCATGGCATGGTTTCCCCCATTTCAATTCCTCTACAACAAAGGGAAGTGACTTTACTTAAACAGGAAAAAATGATAGAAATCTTGGTAAGCCTAGAATAGAACTGAAAATATATGAAAGGGTGCATGACCACACTTATATTATATCATACACTTGATAATCCAGCTAAATGGATTGAAAACATAACGACATGAGGGCAACTAATATAGATTTTGCTACGTACTAAGGCGGAATTTAAACTAAATAAAAAACAATTGCTATTTCATTCCCTTCAAGCCTCATAAGTAAAGGAAATTTTTTTTACGACTTACCCTAAATGCAGGCTGGTAGTCAGCTGGAGCTCCACCCTTCTCGCCTCCAAATTCACCAGGTGGACCTCTTGGACCAGCACGATATCCATCCCTATCACCAAACCTTGGCCTATCACCCTCGAACCTTGGTGGTCCACTGCAAAATACAAAGGAAGATACACCAAAATAAATTCAATCACACAAGAACTTTTTGTTTCAAATCAAGCTCTACATATATGGTTGTGCAAGTTACCGGGGCCTATCGCCTGGAGGGCCACCCATGGGACGACCAAGGGGCTTGGCGGACTTCTTCAACGTAGCAGGGACAATTTCAGAAGGAAGATTGAGGTAAGTCCTGAGGAACTCAATGCCATCATTGGTAAGATACCAATAGTAGTGCATCCAAGCAAAAGTCTCGCGCACGTACTCCTTCGACTTAAAGCTCTGCATCAGCTTAATCACCTGTAGGTTCGGCACATCAATGTTGGGATGCTTCGCCAAATTATAGTCCTTCTTCGCAAAGCATACTCCCTCTGCAATGCCGTAAATTTAAAATTCACAATAGATACCAACATCATTTCAACTATATCCGAAAGAATCCACACATAAAAACCCGAATGTAAATAATGAAGTCAAACCTTGAAAGAGGTACTTGGAGATCTCTCTCCGGTTTTTCTCTGGGATAATCTGAAAAACATATCAATTAAATGCATTAACAATTCTGAACCAACTAATTGTTTTCTAATTGGTCATTTACATTCTCAAAAAAAATTGATTTTTACATGTTAAACGCAAATAAGTACTAATATTTCATCACAAATTTGAGCTATTTTTTGTTTTGATAAGTTCATCACAAATTTGAGCTATTACCATGGGAAGAAAATAAGAACGTATATTAATTTGTAAAAGTCACTAGGAAAGTCAATTAGATTTACAGAAAGTATATTTTTATTTCTTAATCGCAAATTAGTACCGATATTTCATCCCGAATTTGAGCTATTACAATTGGAACAAAATAAGAACGTATATTAATTTGTAAAAATCACTAGGAAAGTCATTTATATTTACAAAAAAAAATTGATTTTACTTCTTAAACGCAAATTAATACTCCTATTTTCATCACAAATTTGAGCTATTACCATGGGAATAAAATAAAACGCCTAATAACTTGTAACAATCACTAGTAATTAAGAACTAATTTGAGAAATAGAAGCAAACACAACATTATTATCCGATTGACTAACATTTGAAACAAAATTACAAATAAAAACGATAGAATTTTGGTCTAATTATTAGAGATAAACAAGAAATAAGAATATTTAGAGCGGATGTAGAAATAAACATACCATTTTGATTTCGTTAGAGAAAGAGAAGTGAAGAGTTGCTTGCAGAAAGAGAAGGAGATAGAAAGGAGCAAGTTAGGGTTTGGCAGAGATTTTAGGACGGAAAGGAAAAGCCTGTTCGGATTTGGGCTCTAAATTTGGGCTTTGATAAGAAATTGCACGGTTTTGGGCATCTTGGGTGGTCTTTAATTTTTCCCCCTCAAATCACTCATTTTTAATTTTTGCTACTCAAATAGCTGATCGTTGATCTTTAATTTTTGCCTTCCATATTTTAAGTAATAAAAAAGTAGTCGAAAATATCCTTGACATCAGAAAAACAAAAAAAAAAAAGAAATTCGACTTACCCTTATCTATGACCTAATTTCGCAAAGCATTTTCGGGCAAAGTTATGCCTTATCCGGCATAAATTCTGTAGGAGTTACGCTATCCGGCATAACTTCATTTCTAATCGGATAACTTAATTCTTACGGAACTTACACCGAACAAGGTAAAAGTTTCTATAAACTTATGCTTAGCAATACTCACAACTTATGCCAGATAACTCATTTCTAAAGAACTTATGCCGGAAAAGACAAAGTTTCTATGTAACTTTGCCAGAAAGGCATGAAAGTTTGACTTGCGATTTTTTTTCGATTTTGCTGGGGATCGAACCCAGAATTTCTGATTTTGTAGACCAGCGAATGAGGATACTTTGATTTACAAACTTTCATTAAATGAGAAGCAGGAAAAAAAAATTAAAGACTAATCCATATGAAGGTCAATCAATGCAAAAAATTGCACGATTTTCCCTTCAAATGGGTTGGTATTTATTTTCCCCCTTCAAATGGATTGGTCTTTATTTTTCACCGTTCAAAATGGGACTAATGTCTAGTAGGACATAACTTACTTAAGACGCATGCATAACTTATGAAATATTATGATGTGAAAATATAAATACATGCACCATAAAAATGTTGTTTGTTATGAAAAGCAAAAATTAAATACCAACACAAAACAGGGTAAAAGTGCAAATGATTCTATTAAAGTGAATAATTAATAACTGATGTGTGTTTTGATAAATAATTAGTGATAGTTTAGGGAGATAACTCACCCACTTTGTCTCTGTTAAAGTTTGGTCAGAGTCGAATTGTTCGAGGGTTGTATGACGTGAAGCATCTTGAGAAATGTATGTTAAACTTTTGTGTTTGAATAATGGGAAAAGGACACCACATGATAAAAACGATAATTTTTAGCACATCTTTACATAAATTAACCGAAATATACTTCCTCGTAAAGTAAAAACAAAGTTAGCCGGCCTGATCTGTAAACTCTTTGTATTTTCTTTTTTCTCTACTCAATTCGTTAGGTAACTTCTGAAGTCTTCACCGAGCTGAAAAACCTAAACACACAAGAAAACAGACTGTTAAAACCTACAACTTCATATTAAACTGAACCAAATCTCTTACAAAATCAATTTTAGTCTTAATTCCTCTCTTTCCCACACATGCCCAATTATTGAATCAAGAATATTTAATAAAGAAAATATTCCCATGGACATTCAATCAAACCCTTTTGGCAAGACCCAGAAACCCCTTTCCCAAATTTACCTAATAATTTAGAAAGGGAAAAACTCTTAAATCAAGAAACTTCAGTATTTGCTATGGATAAAGATGAAACTTTTTAATTTTTAGTTGATTCGATAGTCTAGTAAGATCAAGATAGAATACTTAGAGTGCAAATTTAGTAACGAGAGCGACATTGAGACAGGTGTGGAGGTGAGACTTGGTACTCAGGCCATTCCAAATAAAGGAAGTTTCAAGTACTTCGGGTCTATTATCAAAGGAAATGGAGAGATTGATAACGATGTCACACATCGTATTGAGGCAGGGTGGATGAAATGGAGGCTCGCATCTCGGGTCTTGTGCGATAAAAAGGTGTCACCAAAACTTAAAGACAAGTTCTATAGGGTGGTGGTTAGACCGACTATGTTGTATGGGACGAAGTGTTGGCCGGTCAAGACTTCGCACACCCAAAAGATGAAAGTTGCGGAGATGAGTATGCTAAGATGGATGTGTGGGTATACAAAGAGGGATAGAATTAGAAATGATGATATCCGGGACAGAATGGAGTGGCCTCGGTGGAGGATAAGATGCGGGAAGGGAGATTGAGATGGTTCGGGCACGTACAGAGGAGAGACACAAATGCTCCAGTGTGGAGGTGTGAAAGGTTAGATATGGACGGGGTACATGAGGGGTAGAGGTAGGTAGAGACGTATTGGGGAGAGGTGATTAGACGTGACATGACGCAAGTGCAACTCACTAAGGACATGACCTTAGATATGAGGGTTATGGAGGACACGTATTAGGGTAGAAGGGTAGTAGGTAGTCCAGAGTAGTCATGTCTACGCTTACAAACTGGTAGTTGTAATATTATTATTGTAGGCTCGCTTAACCTATTATACTAGTAGGCACATTATTGCCTTATAGTCCCTTCATCTGATTTATGATGCTATGTTTATTTTGTTTGTCTTATTACTTGCATTATTTATTGCTTCTTTTTGCTTCCTTTTCTCTTTCAGAATTCGCTATCATGACTTACTCACTTTGTTTGTCTTACTTTGCTTAGACTTGTGCTTTGTCTTAAGCCGAGGGTCTTTCGAAAACAACCGCTCTACCTACCAAGATAGAGGTAAGGTCTGTGTACACTCTACCCTCCCCAGACCCCACATTGTGGGAGTTCACTGGGTATGTTGTTGTTGTTGTAGTTGATTCGATAGTTTGTTGCTCTTGTTCAAGACTAATCCGGTTTACAAAATCTAATTGTACATCTTTGACAAAACCATTAATCTCTTTTATTTTCTTATGATAGAGTTAGGGTTTAGTTTATGGTCTTCCTAAATGCAAAATTACATGTTTTATTGAAAAGTAGGGATTTTCAGTTAATTTTTTTTTTATATTCAGCTTCCCAGCTTACGCTAGACTATTCCTGGAGATAGTTGTCCCCGTCCCTCGGCACTACTACTAGTAAATCGCGGGATGTGCCTGAATGATCAGGGTTTGAGAACAGAGCAACTGATATCACCTACAAGGTCCTACCCCAGAAGAGAGCAAATTGCTCCCACAGGGTTCGAACCTACACTGCAGGCCTCCAGCTAGATTTTAAGTTCCTCTCCTTTGCCATCCAGTTATGACCCGAGGGACTTCAGTTCAGTTTTTCTTAAATCGGTCGTCGGTTGTTGCCTTTGAGAAGTAGCTCCAAGAAATGTATAATATGTGTATAATAATTGTATAATTAGTGAGTATATGATGATTATATATTTATTATGCACAAAAAATATAACAATGATACATTTTTATTCACATATTGTAGAGATGATACATATTATATACAATAACGATATAGTTTCTATAATATGATACATCTTGTATACATATACAATAGTGATGTATAATATTTATATAATATTGTGTAATTAGTGAGTATATGTTGATTATATTTTTATTATACACAAATTACACAACAATGACATATTTTCTATACATATACTATAGGGATACATAGAGGGGTGTTTTGATTGGCTTATTTCAAGTATTTTTTTACTTTTAAACTCTTTTCTACTTTTTGAGGTGTTTGAGTGACATAAAAAGTAATTTTAAACACTTATTTTTAGGCTAAAAAGGTACAAAAATACGTCAAAAGCCAAAAGTTGGGTAGGACAAACTTATGGCTTTTAACTTTTAGATTATAAGCCACTTTTAAAAAATCAATCCAAATACCCTCATATTCTATAATAATGATACAGTTTATGTACGTATGATACATTTTTTATACGAATTAGTTCAAAAATGATTACAAAATGAAATTATTTTAAAAAGTCTAAAAAATGTTTTTTAAGATTCTTGGGGTGTCAATAGTTTCACCCAAATGTCCATTTATGTCCTTTTTCCTTGAATAACTGGCCAATGCTATCCAATAATAGAGGTTTAATGGATTGCTGTGCTAATTGGCTTGCATCCTTCGATACTTCTACGTACATAATAATAGCAATCCTATGAGATCTCATTGACATTGGAAATAGAAAACTTAGTTAAATCATGGCTAAACCTTGTTACAACACCCGGGGACAAAAGAAAAATGACATGCTTTTAATAATGTGGCAATCGGCCCAAATATCTTTACAGTGACGGTTTTCACGTCAACTTGCACGCACGGAGTATTGTCGGAATTTGTTGGGTTCGTAAACACAACGGAAGTTTAAAATTTTCAACAATGATCTTGGCATGACTTATACGATAATGATATTTATGTTCAAAACATAACAAAAGAAAACTTACAGATTTTCGAGCGCGGTATTCAATACTAAGGTATCCACGCGATTTGAATCCTCGACTACAAGTTCCAACTCCAATGTATTTCCTTTGCAAGAAAGCTAGAAAATATTGCTTTAGGAACTGAGAAGTTATTTTCCGTAACCTTACAATTATGGGGTATGTGTTGTTTATATAGGAGTTCAGGACAAAACCTAAGTAGATTTAAAACAGAAAAACCTGGCCCATGTTAATGTTCAGTGGACAGCTGGTCCATCCCATACGTCCAAGGTGGATGACCAGGCCCCAATTTTGGGCCAGTAATTTCTGGCCCAATTGCTTCCCTGTATTTGTCCGAGTACCCATAAATATATCCAACACATTTAATTAAATCTGAAATCCAATTCGACTTAATTAAATAATTTCTATCAAATAGAAATATTCCATAATTATTATAAATTAAATATCTCGACTCTCAATCGAATATTTAATACTTTCTCAATACACTCTTAGATCGAAGAAACAATCGCATATAGTGTGAGCCTATAGACCTTCACATATCGACATTAATCTAATTAAGGTCCATACGAAACTCCTAGACTGTGTCGTATGACGAACTCAATATGTGAAGTACGTTTACATGAATCCAGCAAACTTAACCTTTATGCGGAACTATAAATTCCTTTCATTCGCGACACACTCAATTAAACTTAGGATTTGCCAAGTGTTTATCCAAATGGCTTAATAACTTTATCTCACATTTATTAGTTGACAACTAGACCATATTCTAAATATGTCTCTTGCACTAGCCAGTGACTTTAGTCAACCTAATAACAATGAGAAGTTGAGTGCTCTCTCGAATTTCCAATCGAGGGATGAATCCTATTCTTGGATCAACTACCACTTTGATTTACATCCTGATGCACCCAACACAAGCCGTATCTTATCCAGAAGGAATTTAAGCTTAGAACTTGGTCAAAGTACATCATTATGTAAACAATGTGCGTATTGACCTCAAGTCAAAGGACCTTTATATTCCACACGCCGATAACACTATAGACATGTATAACAAATAGTTTATCGGCAGGATATACCAATACTTCTCCAAAGTATCAATGTGTCCATCACGAGTAACCATTACTCGTAGTTGTGAGACACTACATTCTCCAAGAATGTGATGCAGACCACATGTCGACTTATAACATATCATCGATATCTCATTCTCGATGATCATTAGTCGAGGCTATTTTGAGAGTTACGTTCTATCATTAATATCTCACTCTATTAATAACAACATAAGCTCAAGGGATGCACATATATGAATAATTGCAAACAATCAAACAATAATTCAATAATTGCAAATGCCATAAATATTAATCTCATTATTAATACGAATGTGTTCAAGTACATTTTGTCCCTAATATAGATTGTCTCTAGGACATACATACTTTCAATTACTTCTTTTCTACCACCAACACATGTACCGAGTAACTCAGCCATCAAAGCAATCCTCTAGAACTTAGTTTTTTTTTTAAATTACGGTGGTGTCAATCCAGCCCAGCTTGCGCGCACCTCATCCAGGTAAATAGTTGGAGCAACATCTCACAAACAATCAATTTTCTTAAGAAGCACATGCACCGATAAGCATAGCAGGGGAAAATATGAGCTCTAATTATTACTAGTAATATATGAAAATTTGAGAACATACAAACCTGAATCCTATTTTACATGAAAGATATCAGTTTGAGTTTAGGTATATACATTCTTTAACAGTATAAAGAAACCGAGTTTCAGAGTCACAAAATCTCTAGTTCTAGGAAGGAGAATCACAGCAGCAAAAAGAGAAGTGAAAGGAAAACATACTGAATAGACCAATGAATTCAGAAAACTTTATGTTTACAATCTTCTGTGAGTCCTTATGAAGTTGGTTGTATTCATTGCAATGGCTGTTGAGCAGGCATATGCTCCAGCTAAACATAGCGATGTCTAAAACAAAAATAGGGCCTTCCACTGTCTTCCGGACACTAGAATTGCAAATGCAGTTGACACGAGAGCAATAGAAGAGAGGGCCTTTTTCCAAGTCTCAAAAGCTTTAACAACATTTCTGCAATCCTTGCAATGGACAACATGCCTGAAATATCTGTTAGCGGGATTCGGAGAATACATTCCTCCTATTCCTCCCTTAACTGGCTGAGCAGCTGAAAAATTGGCAACGAAACCAGCAGGGGTGTGCTCAACGACAGCTGGCTGTTTAGGTAGGAAAATGGTGCTGTGACCGAAATGATAAGGCATTCCGTTCCCTGACTTTGTCCATCCACTTCCTGTACTCAGCTACCCATGTATCCGACGACCTTAGATTCAAGTAGAGTTTCTTGGTTGGAACCTTTTCTTTCATTAGGATTTCGTTTTGGGATGAAAGGAACCCCATATCTTGCTCGAAAACGTTGCTTGCATTCTGATACAAGAACCAGTTCGGGAAATTTCAGTATCCCGGTTCTTTTTCTTGTTTTCCCAAACCGGACAATAAGCATGGATTTCCCCTGACCGGACGGTCTACAAAGAAAGAGACCTGAAAAGTAATGCTTCTCTTCGTTGTCATCGACAATTTCTCTACTATTATGAAGAACACAAGGAGCTTCAAAACATAAGAAGTTCAAAATATAGTTTGCTTTGCCTTGATCCTTTTCCTTGCCCCACCAACCCGCAAAGCCCCGGTTATTCCTCTCTGTCACCTCGAAAAAGAGCAGTCCCGCATCTTCCCTTTTGGCTGTAAAATCTGTCCTATCGTGAGATATCGGGACGTGAGCAGGGTCCATAAGGATTTCCAGAAGAATAGAGTGATCATATGGTAGCTTGTGAATAGTAGAAATATCTCGAAATCCTTTCCTCTCAAAATTTTCGAACCAGGGGATTTTGTTAATATTAGGTGGTGTTCTGTAAGACATCCATATCCAGACTACTCCATGGGAATCCCTAATTTCATATGTCTTGGTACAAGCTGATCGAGGAATTTTAGCATTTTCAGGTAGCTGGTAAGAACAAAATCGAAGACGAGAATGGAAATGTAGTATACCATTTGCAACATGAAACACAAATGAAGATGCATAAAACTAACCTGTGGTATCTTCACACATTTACCGTCTCCATCAAACTGCCAACCATGATACAAGCATTCCAGTTTGCCATCGTACAGTTGTCCTTCGGAGAGTTTGGCTAATCTGAATTGATAAGGAATTTATGGTCAGGATTCCAAAGTTTACTTTTTGAAATGAGTTGAAGTAAAGCCGACAGAGGTGACTCACGACAATCAGGAAGTCAGTTTAGTTGAATCCTTAACTAATAGACAGACAAAAGATAAAAGACTGATTTTCATATACTATCACAAGACCAACTCATATCAAGCTTCATTCATGAAAATAGACAACATACTTGTACTAAAATACTACTAAAGTGGAAAATTCAGCTAATGTTTGGCAGCTTAACAAGAAGAAAACTAAAGAGGAATGTTTTGTATGATATTAACAGGAGAATTTAACACCTAACAAGTATGTTATTGCACTCATTTGAGCAATTTCAAGAGGATATAATAATTGATTGTTATTACCTTTACCTTTAACCCCTGTTGTCTAATCTTAATACCCTACTCAATAGCTAGGTTTCCTTGCAACAAATTTAGAATTTGAGTATAAAACTAGAATTTTTTTTAAACCATTTTTTTCTGTCTACCTTGGTTTGCACTAACGGATCTAGGGCGAATTCTTGTTGAACCTATTGCTTTCGACTCGAACTATGTATACGATCTGAAAATGCTATTAGATTCTATACGGATGCTAATTAGCCCATTAACTTGACCTCATGCTAAACCCAATTTATAACATTTAAATACACCATTATGGGTACCGGAAAAGATACGTTTTTCCATCGTAATATGAAAAAACGCTCTGCATCTTAGCAGAATATACATAGACTGTGAAAACAAGGAATTCATTTGTCTTGTGAGAACTCCCAATGATCGGTAACTCAAATCGTGATTGCTGCAGATCCGCTTCCGCAAGGAGAAACCCGTAGGTCTCCTCTCCTAAACTTGTACGTATTTACAATCGAACTATAAATACATATGCAAAAGAATTTTTTAAATGTCTATGCATAATAAGATCATGCTCATTCTGAACCACGGACTCTATATCCTAAATTCTTGATCCGAAATGTGCTAGTTTACTCACCATATCTATGAATGTCATTTCAAAGAATACTCACTAAGGACAGTAAAACACAATTGAAACTTCAATATGTCACACATATAAATGTTTTACCTATGTGGACAACGATCTTCAAAGCATCTAAGTTCACCACTACCATCCTTGTACAAAACAACTTGTTTATCAAACACAGTGAGACCCAAAGGTGCATCATCAGGTACATTCTTGGTCAAATACAAAGGATACCACTCTTCAGTCCAATCATAACCAACAATTTCTCTTTGCCCCCTCAATTTTCTCTAAGCTTGAATTTTCCAAAATTACACTTTGATCCTCATCAACAACTTCAGCACCAAGATTCTCTACAATTGCATAACAACCCCTCTCTTTTTTCTTCAACTGCTTATATTGAAGATAATAATTGTGTCTTTGAGGTGTTTGTAGAGAAAAAAAAAGTTTTGTGGTTAATGTAGTGTTTGGGAGTGATCTTTTTGAAGTTGAGTGAAGTAATTCAGAGAGAAATGGTTGTTGTAAAGCCATTTTTGTGAGTTTTTTTTGTGTGTTAATGAGGAAGAGGAGGATGTATAGGTGTGTATGGGAAAAGGAGTGGGATGCATTAGAGAGTAGAGACGCATGTAGTTTGTTCTTGAAATTGTTGAAGACCTTTGTTACTTCTTGTTTTGTGGAACCAATGGTAGCCACACAAATAGGAGAAAGATTTTTCAGAATATTAAATGGAAGTAAATTGTGTCTCAGTCTCCTATATTTCCAAAAAAAAAAAAAAGACTTCTTTCCACAAGGAATTTCTAATCTTATTCTTTAAAGACATAAGGTGTGTTTGGTGCAAACGAAGATACTTTTAGAATTTTTTATGTTTGGCTGATCAATTTTTCTTTTTGAAAAAATATATTCTTTAGGAAAATAAATTTCTTAGGATTGAGATAAAATGACTTCTCTGATAAAAGTAGGAAAATAAGTTTTACAAGTGTCATTTCACTCCTCCGGCCCTCTAATACAAAGACGAGCTAGAGTATTCGTGTTAAGAAATTCACTTAATATGTGTAAATAATTTATTCAAAACCTAACAAGCTAGTTTTTTTTTAAATTCAGAATCCATAAACTCAAAATTTTGAATTTATCTCCGCTCCAATACACCCTTATCTCACCCCTATCCCCATTTCCACCACCTCCACTACCCTCACACACATCCTCACCTCCAATCCCGTAGTATTTATCTAAATTTTATATAAATGTCTTGTGATACTACTTACTATTTACTTGTCAAATACTAAAAAAATAAGTAAGAAAATTGTTAATTTTGTAAAGATAAACATATTCCTCCGTACCAAGTACATCCATGAAGAAGTAATATGGTGCAAATGCAAAATTGTGATTTGAGTGCAAAGTGTAAACAATTATAGTTGTCGTCATGCTAAGAAAAGGTCAAAGTAGGTTAACCACGCCAATTTGGACGAGTTTTTTGTTGTACCTTGGACGCTAACCAGAGCCGTCCCTGGGGCGGTCCAGGGGCGCCGCCGCACAGGTCCCTGTCGGCGGGGCCTTCGCCCCATAATTTTTTTATTATTGATTTCAAATATTAAGATATGTATTAAAAATGTCTCTAATCCTATTAGTGAGAGTTGTAGCCTAGCGGTTGAGGGTCCTTCAAAAGTCCTTCCCTAGTGAGTCCCAACCAGTCGGCCCAAGTCCCAAATAGTGTTTACTATACATTTATTTGATATTTTGATCAATAATTTTTTTTAATATTGATTAATTAGTTAATTTTAATTTTTCATGTAAATAAAAAAATGATCTTTTTTTGCTTCTCGCATCGGACCCTTAAAAATATAGGAACGACTCTGACGCTAACCAGTCACTTTTAGTAAATGAGAGAATCTAAGTATGAAAAAAATTAGGCTCATTCTTTCAAGACGGAGATGTGCGACTGCAATGCATATCTTTAATACGTATCTGAACATTGAATGCTTTAATGGTTTTGCTTTCTATGTATTGCATATTTGATCTTTATTTAAAAACTAATAAAATCACATTTAAATAAATTAGTAATGAAATATTATTATATCACAACATATTAGAGAAGATTTTATTTACAGTGTTGTAAAGTAACTTTGTTTGAAAGCACACTCTAAAACTAATAGTTGTGGCATGATGGTGATGATGGTTTGCGATGGTTTTAAGTGGCGATCGATAGTAATTATGATTGGTTGGAGGTTGGTGATGATGGATAGTCGTGAAGGTGTTTGGTTGTGTAGTTGTTGGTAGAGACGTCAATTATACATGCTGATAATAAAAATGGTTGGTGGCAATAATTGATTGTAAAGGAAGTTGGTAATGCTAGTTTGACGATGATAATATGCGGTAAGGCTGACAGTGGCTAGTAATATATAGGAGGAGCTGGTGGTGGAGATGGTTGGCAATGATGGTGGTGCCATTGTGGTTAGCGTAGTAATTTTGGAGGTAAAAGGTTATTAACAACTTTCACTACACGTCTCCCACACTAGGGCTGACAATGGATCGGAGGTGGATCGGGTGGAGCTCAATCCGCCTCCACCCGCCAACCATCCATCCACCACCCGATCCATCCATCACTCTATTTTTTCTTCATCCACATCCGATCCACCCATCATCCACGGGTGGATCGGGTGTTTCGCGGATGAAAATTATAGCACAATCAATTTGATACTTTTAATTTATTTTTCAGTTTTCATACTATCTTGTTTTTCATACTATCTTGCTTTACCATTATAATTTGATCTTGATACTATTGTAATATTCATCAACCTATTATATTGCTAACAGATATAGTCATATATAGAGTGATGTTCAACATAGAAAATGTCAATTATGTATAACGTAGTACAAAAATAATATTTTTGATACTAGAAATCATCGTTATTGTCATGTTGAAATTGAAAAAGAATTTCCATTCACTTTAGAAAAATAAAGACAATTATTGGAAATAAAACCAAGTATTAGTAACGATATGAGTCATGGGTATGTTATCAATGAACTACACAAAAAATAACTCATTTATAAACAGGTGGATGGATGGATCGGATGGTGGATCGGGTGGTGGGTTGGATGTATGTCCACCCGAATCCGACCCGATGCGTCACCCGATTAAAATCCATGTTTTATCGATTTTTCGTCCATATAATCGGGTCGGGTGGATCAGATATTCATCGGGTTAGGGTGAAATTGCCAGCCCTACCCACCACCAACTACCTCATTCACTATCAAACAAAATTACTATGGTCAATCACCTCCATCATCAACTATATATTGCTACAAATTATCTCTACCATCAACCTCCATCACATGACGGCCATTGCTATCGTCAATTACTATTACCAACTATTTCCACCGTGTGACACCACCACTCCCACCGTCCGTGAAAGTAAAATAAGTGGTTTATGCAAGGATTTTCCATTTCAACTACTCCAATCTCGAGATTATTTTCACATGTTAACAAATTAACTACTAAAAGTAAGGTTCAACTAATTTTCATGCATTAACTTTGGCTTTTCCTTTCCTTCGGTAGAAAGGATGTTTATCTTAAAATCTCTTTCCCGCATAATTAAGAAAGTACTACGTAATAGACATAATTCACGTTACTGGAATACTTTTCACATGATAATCAAGAACGTACCAAAATAAATAGGATTCATCCACTTAATAGAAAAATGTAAGTCCGAGCTTGAAATACTATTTAAAAAATGGAAATAACAACGAATAAATTTCATAACTAAAAAATAAAATTAGTCTCTAAAATTTAGCAAAAAAGAATCGGTTAGTTACGAGCAATTTAACGATCGTAGTTAATTTTAATTTTTTTATAGGATAAGATGAAGAAATTTCTAATGAGAACATTTCTCTTTTGATGGATCCTATGTAGATAATTCGAATCACTATGAGTAATGAATTTCAGATACGACTGACTTAAAAAATGAATACGTTTCACATAAGCAAATAAGCTTGTATAATTTTTCAGTTTTCATCATGTAGAACCAACTTGACAAGTTTGTGAAGAAATAAGTAGCAATCTCTCTATTGAAGTATATTTTCCCTTGTTTCTTTTACAGCTATTTTTCGTTTCTCGTGGAAAAAATAGTTCTTTAGATACTTGATTATCAAAAAGATACACTTATCCGAAGATACTTGATAAATTGCGTAGTTTAAGAAATAAATAAAAGATTTTTAAAATTTATGATCTTTAATAAGTTATAAAAAAATATATAGTTATAAATCATTTCATTAAGGTAAAAAATGAAAAAGTTTAAAATTAAATTCTTATAAAATATAAAAAATAATGCTCTTTTAAGCTCACTAAATAAAAAAAAAGTGTCACGAGACAAATGTAACTACTTTTCTTTCACTCTCTAATCAAATTACAAAAATATTTTTCACAAAAGTACCTTTTAGAGTAAAATATTTTTTTGGTACCAACTAGACCGGCCGGTTTAGCAGTTATATGGTCTGTAGAGTTTGGTCAGACATAGTAGAAATAGCCTCTCTCCTTCCCCGGCGAAGTTTTCATTTGCTTATCCCTGTAGTCTCGGATCGGCGCAGCATTGCGAAGAATTCTTCTACAGCACTACAACAAAAAAGTAGTGGTGAAGAATTCCGAGCTGGAGGCCCAGGAAACTCCGGCGCCGGGAAACGGCAAGATCCGATACCGATCACCGTCGGCAGCCGAACTTTTAGAGGCACAGCTCGATCCACTTCAAATGGAGAAAACACTGAAACGAAGACAACAACAATACGGAGGTGAATCATTCACTGATAAGATCCAGAGGCATAAAGGTGTGATCCTTGTGATTTGTGTTCCGTTGTTTCTCATTTCTCTCGTGCTTTATGTAATGCCGACGACGCGGTCGCTGTCTGATCCGATGGAATCGCTGAACCGGAAATTCTCTCCGAATATTGGATCTATGAAATATGCGGTTATATTTGATGCTGGAAGTTCTGGTAGTAGAGTTCATGTATTCTGTTTCGATGAGAACTTGGATCTCGTGCCTATTGGCAATGAACTCGAACTTTTCGTGCAGGTAATTTTCTATTTCGCCTTAAATCTAATCATTTCCCTGAACATTACTGTGGATTCATATTGTTTATTCTAGTAGGATCTAGTTTGGAAACAGTGAGTGTGAGTTCTGTGAACGTACTGCGTCTGGCTTATAGAGTGGTGACAGGGGTGGAGCTACGGTGGCGGAATGGTCAGTTGACCAGAAAATGAGAAAATTATAGTGTGTATATATGCCCCGTTAGTATAGTCAAAGTTTATCAAGCAAGCGAGGAACTTTGAGCTATAGCTTGCTATTTGACTAGCTTATAGATGATTCATATTGTTGATCCCAATAGAATCCAGTTTGGACGCAGCGAGTTCGACCAAACCTATTGTGCCTGGCCCATATGTTACATGTAAGTTGAGAAAAAAATAAAGTATATTTTTGATAAGGAATAAAGTAAGTTTGTATAAATAAAGAGTTGAATCCATTGCGTTTGACTGTCTGAGACAGATATTATATATATGTGGAATCAAATCCACTTGCTCAAATCTAGTATCTGCCTCGGGTGATTATGTTTTGGATTGAAATGTATCTCCAGTGAAGTCCGTAGTTCTATGCAAACAGCCTATGCGTTCCCCCTCTTTCTAGTTTGCTACATGTGAATTCCTAGGTTTTGTGGAAAAGCTTTCTGTTCACAGCAGATGTTCATCTATAATTGACTTTTGTACCACAGAGAAAACCAGGTTTGAGTGCATATGCTAGTGATCCTGAGGCTGCTGCAGAGTCTCTTCTATCACTTCTGAAGCATGCTGAGAATGTCGTCCCACGCAATTTACGCAGTAATACGCCAGTGAGAGTTGGGGTTAGTGAACATTGTTATTTAAGTAATTTCGTATAATTGAAGTTCAAACTTTTTAGCCTGTCCGCACACTCAATATTGATAGGCAGTCTATCTAGGCAACTGCAGGTTTGAGGCAGTTGGAAGGTGATGCATCTGAGAGGATTCTTCAAGCGGTAAGATTGATAAATATCCTAGACCTTCATCTGTTTGGGCATGTCTTATTTTAGAATTTTAAGTGGCTTTTTCTACTTAAGCGTGTCAGTACTTAGAACATATGTAAATGTGTTTTGAAGGTGAGGGATTTTCTGAAGAGCAAAAGCAGCTTCAAAGCAAAAGCGGATGCGGTAGTGGTTCTTGATGGAAATCAGGAGGGTGCTTACCAGTGGGTATGTGAACGAACTTCAAGCTGCTATGAGCTTCTCTATAAATTTAACTATTAATCAACAGAAGAGTTGCTTCCTTTGATAAATTTGAGCTCTTTATAGATTAGGAAAAAAAGCAAAAATTGAGGGAGAATGTTTCTGATCTCTGATCTTATTTTCTGCTAGTTAGTGAGTGAGCATAGTTCCCTCTGATGTGCTCTGATGTGATGTTGGTTAGTTAAGTCAAGGTATGGCCTTCAGCGAAACAAATCTATGGCGAGAAGCCTATTACGTAATAGAAACTTTAATTGATGTGAAAGATTGTAGTGCGCGCGAATTCATCAAAAAGAGAGTAGTGGGTGAAGATTCAGAATTGTTAAATGTCTTTGGTCAATATACGCTTGAGTTTATAGCCGTTCATGTACTAAGTGTCTTATTTAGTCCGCTCAACCAGCGTGCGCGTGTCCACGCATCCGCCTTGATTGAACACCTAGAGTCAACAAATCTTTTTGCTAAAATTTAGCATTGTCAGCATGATAACGAGTGTATTTTAGCTCAAGTTCAAGAAAAAGGATGACAAAAGTTGATTTTCTTTTGTCTCTTTTTTTAAGCAAAAGGAAGAGCTACGTTCTTTACATATATAATCCAATATTACTAATGAACATCTTCAAGTTCCCTTTAAGAATTTAATGAATGGCAACCTATCAAAAAGAAGTTATTGAATATCATGTCAAGGTGGAACTGTTGGACCAGAGAAGGAGTTGCACTTATTTATTTGATGAGTAATGTAATTTATCGACATAATACAACTAAAGAGTTTCGTTCTCCATCCAACGCTTTCTAAATGTGATATTCATTTTCCAACCTTTGATTTCTGGTAGAAGTATTATGGTCTCCTACAAGCTTCTTGACATCTTTCTTCGACCTGGTTTACAAGCTATATACAGGAGAAGAGGATCTGGACAAAAATGTGATTCTCTATAAAAAAAATCCAGTAATGGTGCTCCAAACATGTACAAGAAACATAATTAACCCTCTAATATGTACAATAAAATTTTCAACCCTTTCAAAAATTCTTCCATTCAAGTACCATAGGGCCATTTCCTACAACTGATATTAGGACAAAATCTTGGCAGAAGCTGATAATCCACTCAATACCAAACATAATCCAAACAGTGCTCCACACAGTATGTACGCTACCTGACAATGAACTATCAAGTGGTTCACATTTCCTTGACCTCTAGTGATCTAGCCCGTGAAAAACTTAGCTAATCAAGCTACCCTCTTGCTCAAGTTCAGGTGTTATAGAAGCCTTTTGGCTTAATACTGCAAATAGGATAGATTACATGTGGAGTAATTCGTCCAATCTTAAAGGTGGGATTTTTTGTCCTATTTGAGTGAGAAAATAAGGAGAGTTCTATATAAAACTGATAATTGGAATGTTATTTCCCATCCTAAATGGAAGGTAGAATGATTTTAAGTTTATCCTATTTTCTATCCTATGCTGTTTGAATTAAAAGATAGAATAAACAAACAGAATGAATTTCCGAATTCAGTCCTATGCAATTGAACATTGCCGTAGGTCATTTTGGTGACACTAGTAAATGCTGCATGAGAAGCACCAATCTGTAAGTGTGAAACCGCAGAGAATGAGGATGTTAAAGTGGGACGAGGTAGACCTAAAATCAAATGAAAGGAAATCATCTCGAAAGACCTACAATCTCTTGGATCCATGCAATCTTAGCAATAAATAGGGCACAATGGAAGAAAAAAATCTATATAGGTGATACCAATTAGTTGGGAATATATTTTAGTCATGTTAGTATGTTTACTTTAATTCCTATGTTTTCTAGGAGTCTTTTGGTCCTATCAGTGATTTATATGTTAGTGGAAGATATAAAGAACTTCTATATTTATTTTTATTTTGTTTAACTTTGGTCTGGGATGAGCTTGAAAAAAGCGACACGATCAGAGAGGATTTGTGAGGATTTGTATAGCTGACCTTACTTGCTTGGGACTAAGGCGTAGTTGTGTTGTAGTAATCCTGCATGACAAAAAAGCAAATCAATGAATCTTCCCTTCACTTTTATCTTTTGAAACACTAGAGAGGCATTACACATTTGGAGTGTTTTATTTTAGAAAAACAATACTTTCTGAACCATTTCACACAAAAAAAAACTTTTTGAGATCTGAAAATCAAGCTGTCTATGGATGCAATTTGGAGAATATATTAGAAAAGGTTGTGGAGGTTACTTTTTTAACTAAAAGTATTTTACTATTTAGGATTATTTGCATAATTGATTAAAAATGGTATACTTTTATTACTCTTTCTTGATCTTTAACCCAACTGTATGAATTATACAATTTGTTTCACCTCGTGTTTCATTCTGATATATGGGTCAAGCAATTGTATAGCTAGCTGATTTTTTTGCTTCCCGGTATTAATGCAGGTAACCATCAATTATTTATTAGGCAAACTGGGAAAGAAATACTCTGATACAGTTGGAGTGGTTGATCTTGGAGGTGGATCTGTGCAAATGGCGTATGCCATCTCAGAGTCAGATGCCCAAAAAGCTCCAAAGGTATCAGATGGAGAGGATACATACGTTCAGGAAATGTATTTAAAGGGGACAAAATACTACCTTTACGTTCACAGGTCCGTCTCATCCTCTATACAGAGTTATGTGATGATATTAGAGAATGTCAGCATACCCATTCTGTGCTCTCCAAATTATTCCTTGAATCTTTGATCCCACTTTTTGATCAGGTTGAACCTCTGATCCATCCATTTGGCAAGAACATATATCTCTTGTTATTTGGAGTTAGCTTATGTTGTGCTTTGTCATCTTTCTACTGTACAAGCTTAATGTGATCCATGTATGTTGTTTACAGCTATTTGCATTACGGGTTACTAGCCGCTCGAGCTGAGATCTTGAAGGTGACTGATGAAACTGGAAATCCTTGCATCTTGGGAGGCCATCATGGTATTTACTGTTTCTCTCCTGGTGCAATGATCATTCCATACTTGCTTCTTTTGATGCAGTCCTTTCTAGAAGCATCATTTCTCTCTGTAAGAAGTAAAAAAGGAGGTTAACAAGAGAAATAACTCCCTCCTCCCGTTACCTGAATTTTCATATCTTATCTTAGTCACAGATAAGGTGCAGAACATAGGAGCACTGGATCCTTAATTTACATTTAGCCTGTTATACTGTAATTTGAAAAGTATATCATTGAAGATGAATAATGCTTTCTTGTAGGGACATACAAGTACGGAGGAGCAGTTTACCCAGCATCAGCCATGTCTCAAGGTTCAAGCATGAGTGGTTGTAGGGAGGTAGCTCTAAAGGCTCTGAAAGTTAATGAACCAGCATGTACCCACATGAAATGCACCTTTGGAGGCGTGTGGAATGGTGGAGGAGGAGATGGCCAGAAGAATATGTTTGTTGCTTCATTTTTCTTTGACAGAGCTGCTGAGGTATGAATCACTTGAGTTAAGATGCTTATAAAAATAGAAAAAAATTCTAATTTGTTGTTAAAGTGGACAACTTCTCTTTCCTGTATGTCTCTGACACAAATGTTATATGTTGTGGGCATAGGCTGGTATTATTAATCCAAGTTTAGCTGTTGCAAAAGTTCGGCCAGCTGACTACGAAAGTGCAGCTAAGCGTGCTTGTGAAACTACACTTGAGAGTGGCAAATCTGAATTTCCTCATGTAGAGCCTGATAACTTGCCATACTTGTGCATGGATCTTGTCTATCAGTACACTCTACTTGTAGATGGATTCGGTGAGTAAAACTAGGATCATTTTTCAGTTAAGTAAACATAACTATCATATCAGTACGTTTTGAGTGATTCGCTTCTATTCTTTACTGAGCAGGACTTGATCCTCAGCACGAAATGACATTGGTGAAAAAAGTTGAATACAAGAATTCCCTTGTTGAAGCAGCATGGCCGTTAGGCAGTGCCATTGAAGTTGCATCGTCATTGAGTTAAACTTTACTGGGAAATGCAAGATCCATTCATGCAATTTTGGCTTTTAGTAGCTTATGAATTTTCAACTATGTATTTTTTTACCTGCAGCTGTGGAAAAGCCTATTGGGCTAATGTTCTGGAACAGAAGGATTGCCACTTGGGTGCCAAAGTCCAAACAGGTGAGATTCTTTGTGTTTCCCTTTCATTAGAGGGAATTAACAATAGTGATAAATCTGTTTGTAATCATGTACTATGAGAATTATGCACCTATATAAATGAGATTATTCTTTTTTACTCCCACGCAAATTACATAACATTTAAATTCTCAAATCACACTGCAAAATCATTGATGTATCCCATCCTTAACGTTCTGAGCCTCAATCTATTCTGGATAGGGGCATGATCAGGAAAGACAACTAGGCTGTGCCCTAGATTTTGGTTAAATAGTCCAAAAAGTAAAAACTTATCTGGTCTGGGTGTTTACGTCAAACCGATGAATTTAAGATAAGTGTATTGTATACACTTATTTGACACTTAACCATGGATAACTAATAGGTTTTTTCACTTTAATTTTTAACTAATATGGTTAAATTGCATGATTTGGTGTAAACATTCGATACGAATAAGTATTTATCGTCCCAGACCAGATCATGCTACATGGAAGATTACACTGATTGAGCTCGGGTTCCTTATTCAGGAAGATTTCAAGTTCCTGATTTCAAGGAGAGGGGAATGTTACAGCTACAGCCTGAGCAAATTTGGAAAAAAAAAATTTGATTAACCGTTAAGCTCTGTGAAGTTGTACCACAGGCTTGTTAGGTGGTTCATAGCTGTTGGGAATTAGTTAAAGTCAAAGGTGCAAATATACCCTCAACTTTGCAATTTAGAGCAGATATGTCCCTCATTAAAAAAGTGGTGTATATATACCCCTGCCATTACAAATTGGTGCAAATATATCATTTTCGCTGACAATTTTTTTTAAATCATTTAACATATTTTTGAATTAAAAAAAATATCACGGGACTTCAAAAAAAAAGTCTACCTATTTTTTTAAAGTCATATGATAATTTTTTTCCTTATTGTTCGGGTCTGATTTGTTTAAAAAATGGGTAGACTTATTTTTTTAAAGCCATAGAGATATTTTTAAACAAATCAGACTCTATCCACCAGAAAAAAAATTATCATGTGGCTTTTGAAAAATATATCTACTAAAAAAATAGGTAGACTTTTTTTTTAAAGTGATGAAACACTTTTTAATTAAAAAATAAGATGATTTTTTAGAAAAATTCCGTCAGAGAAAAGGGTATATTTGCATCATTTTGTAACGACAATGATATATATCCATGACTTTTTTGACGAGGGTATATGTGCTCTAAGTCGCAAAGTTGACGGAAATATTTGCACCTTTGCCCTTAGTTAAATATAAGTTTGCCGGTCTTACACTTTGATCCTACCGAGTTTTGGATACAAGTTCTAATTAGTGCACATTGGCTCTGCCTTCTCTTTGTTATTTCAATTGAGTCCCTGTCATTTTGTTACGTACTCATTGAGGCATTTTCTGGCACAGGCTATGCATCACGCATCATTGAAGGAAGACATGGAATTTACTTTTAGCCTTAGCATTACTTCTTAGAATTTCACTTTTTTTATTTTTCCAAAATAAAGTTCCTTGTTCATCCATATGGTGAATGGAACCAAAATTTGAATTTTATGGGTTCGATTAAGTATTCTACCACATTTTGTCTAATTTACTGAGTTTGAATTCGTACTTATTTTGTGGATCTTAAATACATATATAATATCTAAGCCAAAGCTCCTTAATCGAATGAACCCGTAGCTGTTTCATTAGATTCGCCCTTGTTGATACATATACAAGTGCACAAGGTGAAGAGAATTTGATAAGAGAGAAATCATAAACAAACTCTCGAAACAAGAATATTTCACCATCTTGAATATGGCCTTAAGGATTTGGTTCTTGATGCTCTACTTTAAAATAAAGGTAGAAATGTAGAATATTGGAGGAATACTCTAATCCAAAGAACTTGATGATTTTCCAATACATCTTTCTTCTACATTGGCACAAACCTAACGATCTTGAGTAACTACAAACTAGAATATAAATAAACTTCTCACTTAAATTGTCAATGAGGCGGATTTAGAAATCTTAATAAAACATGTAAGGGTATGGTCTAATTTTCAATGAAATGTATTGAAAATGATAAGAAGTCATAAATATAATGCTATTTCTTTTAGTTTTCAAGCCTTGGTAAACAGAATTAAACTGATACATAAAAAGCAACGGATACGACCACCACGATTACGATTATAAAAAGAAAAGTAGATGAATGAGAGATGAAAAAATGTATTACTATCACCGTGTAAAAACAAGAAAGCTATTTGATGATTCCTTCTAAGCACCATTACAAATATGAATAACTCACATTTCTAACATTAGAAGGCATAAAAGCTAAGATCATGAGAACAAGAAGAATGAAAACTGGGACAAGCAACAACATGAAAGGTGGTGGCGGCAATGGTGGAAGGATCAATGGCAGAAGTAACAAAGATGCTGTGAGACAAAGTAGCAAAATCAATGACTCTAAGCTGAAATAACTCATTGACAACATCTTTTTGCTATGCCCTTGTGAAAATAATCTGTTATAGTCTATCTTTTTGCCTTCCATTGGGACAGCAGCAGAGTTCATTGTTTTCAAATCCATAATGTTGCTGAAATATTGATGATGTTCCATATTAATAAAGCCTTTAGATGATCTCAACTTTGCCTCAGATGATTCCATGTGCATGTTCATTTCAATTATAGTTGAAGTCTCTGATCTCGAGTTCAGTTCAGATTCATAACCAGATGTCCCGGGTTTAATTCCGATTCTTAACGAGGGGATTCGGGTTTCAGCTCAGATTTTTAACAAGATGTCTAGAATTGTAGCTCTGACCTGACTCTTAACAAGAGGTCTCGGTTGCAACACAAATTTGAATTTTGTATTAGATGCTTGTCTTCTTGGACTTGAACCAATCTCTTCAAAATTTGATGTTGATCTAGTTTCTCTTCAACCAGCTTCTATATGTTAAATTGTATAGCTCAACTTGCAAACCAATAAGGGTGTAAGGAATGTCCAAGATTCTCCACTCTTCCACTATATTTCTTTAAAATCAACTCCAAAATTCCAATCTTTAGCAAGATTCTTGAAAATTCAATCACAAATCAGCAAGATATGAGTTAAATGGAGAAACTAATAAGTGTTATATGTTGTTTTCACTAAAGGGTATGATTTAAAAGAAAGAGATGTAGCAGAGTTGTGGGTATTTGGCCTTTACTTGATTTAAAATGTTGATTTTTGACACTGATATTTCTTGTTTTTGGGGATTGTTTAGCTTATGGCAGTGATGTTACTTGGTTTTGAGGGATTCTTGAATTTGGTATTTGGTTGAGATTTGATGGATCAAATAGTTGTTACACTGCATCTTTGAAGAATATATTACTCCATACTGGTTTTGTTGCCTAATTATAGTATGGGGTGGGGGGTCTGTGGAGGGGAGGGGGGTGGATACTGGATACTGGATTCAGTGAATTAAGAAATCAAGTGGGGCAAGGTGATTTGCATGTTGATTGTTTCTGGTAAAACAAGGGACTGTCACACTGTCCAAGGTTCTTCACCCCTAGACAACATTGTCTCTTACCCCCTTCCCCCGCACTTCCCACTTGTTCCCTTGTCTTTTCAAATAAAAAAGCACTTGTTTGTATCAACTATTTACTTCAGATTAATAGATTTGAACCAACTAAGTCTCCAACATAATCTCAAATCATTTTAAACTTTTTTCATGATTTAGCCGTTTAGAAGGGGAGCATTAACGTAACTGATAAAATTTATGTCATGTATTTAAATCGTGAAAAAATAGTCAAAAGTATAGAGTAAAACTGCGCACAATAAACTCTTATGCTCCGACTCTTTTCGAATTCCGCACGTAGCATAAACTTAGTATACCAGACTGCCCTACCTATTTTAGCCATTTGGTATTCAAAGTTTATTTGCTTGAATAATTTACATTCAAGTTGGTCATTAAGAAGTAAAACATTTCTATCAAGATGTTTTTAATTTTCAAGTTTTTAGTTATCCTAATACTTTTTTGTTAATACAATATATATATATATATATATATATAATTTCCTTAAATGCCCTAACTATTTTTAAGAGCACATTAAAAATAGGGGCCGTTTCGTCATTTGCCCAAAAAGTCCCAATTCATTTTGCTCTCCCTTGTATCACCAATTCCCTTCACTGTACCAGCAGGAATCGAGACCAATAACATTCCATGTTCTTTTTGAATCTTTTTCTTTTCTTTTAACATTCTACCATTAGTTTATTTAGATTTTATAAAATATAATTTACGTTTAACTTCGACATATGTATTATAACATTCACACAATTTATATCGGACAAGGTAAAACTTTCAACACTCAACATAATCTGAAAATGACATAATTTTAGATCACTCGACATAATTTATGTTTAACTTCGGCATATGCATTATAACTAACACAAATTATGCAGGATAAGACAAAAAATTCAACACTCAACATAATCTTAAAAATACTAATCCCTCTTCCAATTTATGTGACACTCTTTATTTTTTAGTCAATTTAAAAAAGAATGACACATTTTTATATTTAGTAACAATTTAATTTTAAGATATCAATTTTATTCTTAATGAAATTATTTACAGCCACACAAATTTCTATGATTCATTTTAGACGATAAGTTTCAAAAGTTTCTTTTTTCTTTTAGAACTCCGTGTCAAGTCAAACAACTTCATATAAATTGAGACAGTAGGAGTACAAAATTTATGCCGCATTCCTACAAAATTTATGCCGAATGAGGTGTTCAGTTTCTGAAGATAAATATAAAATAGAAATTATACCTTATTAAGGAGATCTGAATATTTTTATTAAATAAATAGCAAAGTCAAAAATTAAATATTCATAAAAAAATGCATTCAACTTCACATTACAAAGTCCTTTAAGTTATACCATGACGACAATGTTATAACGTGTGTCTTTCTATATAAATGTTTACACTTAATTTCATGCATTTTCATAGTTTAAACTTTAATTAATATGCATTTTAAATTAATACGTTTGGTTTAACACATTTTACTTTTCCCCAAATTTAACCAAACAAACAAATGGCTTTCTGTTGGCTCACATGCAGTGCTGGTACATAACAATGTCATTTGAGAATTGAGATCTTTTGATCTCCTTTCTTCTTCCCTCAATGTATTATTACGTACGTCGAAGCACGAGATAAACGTCGTCGTATTATATCTCTTTCTATCCCCGCCACCTCCGTCAAGCGTCGTCCGTCGCTCCATTTGCCGAAAGTTCGTTACTCCTCTTATTTGAATCACTTTTTTTCATTAATTTCGTTTCGGAGAGTTGCAATTGTGTGTGAATTTTGTTACCTTATGTGTTGATTTTGTTATTTTGCAATTGCTGATTGTTTTTTTTTTCTCGATTAGTTTATCTGTTCCTGTTTATAGTTTTTTTTTTTCATTTAGGCAGTTCATAAATATTCCACATTGTTTCATTTTTGTACAATTTTGCAGAATTGAAACTTATTAAAAATAATGAAATTTGAATTTTGATTTGATTTTAACATTGTTAAAAAACATTTCATGATACCTAATATAACGTACATACACACACACACACACACACACACACACACACACACACACACATATATATATATATATATGTATGTATATATTTAACATCTCAAGCTTTGTATCTAGTTAAACACTAGCTATAAAAGGCAGAGAAAAATATGCTTATTGCACTTGATGAAAGTTCGCAAATTTTGTTGCCATTAGAGGCTTTCAAAACTTTGATATGATTTTTCCGTTGTTAAACACCTTTTCAAACACACACACACACACACACACACATATATATATATATATATATATATATATATATATATATATATATATATATATAACATCTTAAGCTCTGTATCTAGTTAAATACTTGGTATAAAAGGCGGAGAAAGTATGCTTATTGCACTTGATGAAAGTTTGCAAATTTTGGTTGCCATTAGAGGCTTTCAAAAATTTGAAATGATTTTTCCATTGTTAAACAACTTTTTTCGTGATACCTAATGGAGTAATATATATGTCAAATTAACATCTTAAATTCTCTATCTAGTTAAATATTGATATAAAAAGTCGAGAAAGTATGCTTATTGCACTTGATGAAAGTTTGCAAATTTTGTTGCCATTAGAGGCTTTCAAAATTATGATATGATTTTTCCATTGTTAAACAACTTTTCATGATACCTAATAATATATACTATGTCAAATTAGCATCTTAAACTCTGTATCTAGTTAAATACTTGGTATAAAAGGCGGAGAAAGTATGCTTATACTAGCTGAAAATTTGCAAATTCTGTAGCCTTTAGAGGCTTTCAAAATTTTGATATGAGTTTCCCATTATTAAACAACTTTTCATGATACCTAATGCTATATATGTCAAATTAACATCTTAAACTTTGTATCTAGTTAATATACTTGGTATAAAAGGCGGAGAAAGTTAAACTTTACCAGTTTTTTTTTAAAAAAAGGCTGAGAAAGTATTCGTATTGCACTTGATGAAAGTTTGCAAATTCTGTTGCCATTAGAGCTTTCAGTCAAATTTGCATTGAATCTAAGCTTCTTGACAAATCCTTCTGTTAATGCCTTTGCTGGTTACCATGATTAAATAGCCTAATCTTTCATCAAACCATGATGTCTCTCATAGTTAACAGTAATTACTAAGGTTAGAAATCACTAACATCCTACATATAATATCTTTTGATGGTGCTGACCAGGCGCACTGAACACATAGAATTCTACTTGAATGCTGTATATGTATGTAAAAGAACAAGTATATTTGGTGGGGAAAAAAAGAACATTGAATATGTCTTCTTAGAACTCACAACATTTAAATCCTGGTAGACTCCACTGTTTCTTTGCTTATATCCCACTTTCGTTTTGATAAAACCGAGTTGTCTTGTTTTTTTCTCTTTTTGCATAACCAAAAAGTTTTTAAAAATTGGTTGTATAGATGTATCAAGTTGGTATCAATCATGAGGAAGATAGTATGGAGCATCCGCCTTCGCTTGCTGCAGGTGGGGGACAAGAATCAATAGATACAGTTAGAAAAGACCGGAAAAGTGGACAAACTCCACAGGCGACGAGAAAAAGTAAGCTGCTATCAAAGGTGGAAACTCTATCCTGTTTTTACTTTCTAAGGCTTTTTTCTTAACTGATCTTTAGTACTGAATTTGTCTGTGTTGTTTGACTTCAATGGTGGGTTATATGCTGATTTTTTGTCAACCAAGGATTGAATTGACTTAAGCTACAAGATAGTTTATTAAAATGAAGATTGACAAATAGGAGCGTTGTGGGAACAATGAATAGGAAAGAACAGAAGGGAGAGAAGCATTAACTAGCTCAAATATGTGTAACTACTGATAGTGTAACTAGCTTGTGTCTTATATTTTGTCTTGCAGTTCCCTTTGGTGAATATTTCCAGGAATCTAGTATTGGCTTACCAAAGTCTTGGGGTGGTATATGGAGATTTGAGCACATCACCACTTTATGTCTATAGGAGCATATTTGATGGGAAGTTGCAAGATTATCAGACTCCGGAAGCACTATTTGGTGCATTTTCATTGATCTTCTGGACAATAACACTCATTCCTTTGCTCAAATATGTCTTTATCGTGTTGAGTGCAGATGATAACGGTGAAGGTATGTTAAAGATAGACGCTAAGTTAGTCAATGTTTACATAAGAACTCGTATACCTGATTGTCTATGACAAATACACTTGCATACATCCAGGTGGTTCATTTGCTCTTTACTCTCTGCTCTGTAGACATGCAAAGTTTAGTCTACTTCCCAACCAACAAGCAGCTGATGAGGAGCTATCTTCTTACAGATATGGTTACTCTGGGCAGTCAACATCATGTATACAGTTGAAGAGATTTCTTGAGAAGCATAAAAAGTCACGTACAGTACTACTTGTTATTGTATTATTGGGTGCGTGTATGGTCATAGGTGATGGTGTTCTAACACCTGCAATGTCAGGTAGAAACTATTATAGTTACTACTACTGTATTCTTTTATGTGGTATTAGCTTGTGTTACTATGTATTTTACATGGTATAATTTGTTTCAATGAGTTGGTTTCTTACTCAATGGGACAATTTAGATAATAAATTATGAGTATGGACCAAGTGTTTGTGTGGCCCATTATATGCTTGGAGTCCCCTAACGTCAAGCCGATTTGAGTAAATTTTTAATTAGGATACCTTTTCTCTGTGGCAGTTATATCATCAATGTCAGGGATAAAAGCAGCTGCAGAACACCTAACTCATGGTAGCTTTGTCATGATTTACCTATCCATGTTAAGTTTTGATTTCAATTAGTCAGCATGTGATTACAGTCTTAAGGCATTTACTCTCAAAATCTCTCTTATTGTAGATGGAGTGGTGTTTCTTTCTTGCATAATATTGGTTGGCCTGTTCGCTTTACAGCATGTTGGAACCCACAAGGTTGGATTTTTGTTTGCACCAATAGTGCTCATCTGGTTGATATCAATTATGATAATTGGGTTGTACAACACTATCATTTGGAATCCCAAAATTGTGTCTGCTCTTTCGCCCTATTATATCGTCAAGTTTCTTAAGGAAACAGGAAAAGATGGTTGGATTTCTCTTGGAGGTGTCCTCCTCTCTGTTGCAGGTATATGAAATGTATTACTCCCTTCGTCCCAATATGTTTGAAGGTTGACCAGTTTGGGTCAAACAACTCTTCCTTTGACTACGATTTTTTCCAGCTCTTTTCATATATTGTGAATTATTAATTATGTAGACTTATAGTACTTTTTATGTAGTTTTCAAATATGCAAATTTTATTATAAAATACAATAAGAATCTATGTTTAAAATTAAGTCAAAGAAAAAGTTGGTTGACTCTTCAAACTGGTCAACCTTCAAACAAATTGGGACGGAGGGAGTATTTCTTAACTCAGCGCCTATTTATACAAGAAGACATAGTAGTCTTTGAGAATTCAAAGCAGTTGTTTGTGCAGACACTTGTAGGTGAATGAGGGTGATAGAAGATCTACTAGAATTTGGATATGATTTCTGATTATTTCGATCATCAGGTACTGAAGCTATGTATGCAGATCTTGGTCATTTCTCTGCCTTCTCCATGAGGGTAAGTCAAACTGTTTTCTGCAGTGGGACTAGATTAAACTGTCGTTCGTGGAAACTTTATGCTTGTACTCTCTATTTAGACCACCATATATTCCTTTCTTGGGAAGTCCTTAAACCGGGATTTGAACTAGTTGTTAGGGAAAGTAATGGGGTGAGAATGGATTGTAAGGTGCTTTTAATAGATTGTAAGTCCCCGAAGCAATTTGCAACTCTAAATTTTGGAAGTGCAATTAGAAACAAACAGTTTTTACAAGGATCAAGGGTAACATTTTGTTTTATGTCATCTTCTTAATCACAGAGGTAATTCAGATAACACAGCTGAATTGAGTTGAAAATCCATTGGAGGTAGCTTGTAAGTGTAAGAGTTTAAATTCATAATTGGCGAAGTCATAGGAAACATCATAGTCAGATGCAGCCAAAAGGTTCATATTTCAAGAAATGTGTCTATAAGCTGAGCGTCCTGGTGGCTGGAAGTTGCAGATTATATTGTCCATGCTTGTCATTTTTTCTGCATTATATTGTTCAACATACCAGTAAACTGGTTGGATTCCTGAAACTTACACCACGTCTATTTGAATATCTTTTTGGCATACGCAGATTACATTTGCATTTGTTGTGTATCCGTGCTTGGTGATACAGTACATGGGTCAAGCTTCTTTTCTGTCCAAAAATATAGATTCCATTCCAAATAGCTTCTATAGTTCAATACCTGGTTAGTTCTTTTTTTATTTACAGCTTAATGTTGTCAGGATTAATGGTGAAATTAAGTTCAATCCCAACTGCTGGTCTTATGATATCCGTGCAGATAGAGTATACTGGCCCGTTTTTGTTATTGCAACCCTTGCAGCCATTGTAGGCAGCCAATCTATCATCACAGCTACATTCTCAATCGTCAAGCAATGTAATTCACTGGGCTGCTTCCCACGGGTCAAGATTGTCCACACCTCAAAGCATAAAGGGCAGATCTATGTACCAGAAATAAATTGGATCCTGATGATTCTTACTCTTGTTGTGGCTATCGGGTTCCAAGATACAACTTTGATTGGAAATGCTTACGGTAAGCCTTCTTGTGTGCTAAAGATGTCTTATTTGGTCTAAACAGTTCTCTATGAGACTTTAAATATTTTTTCCAGAAAAAGAAAAACATTCTATTCAGATAGAAGATAGAGCTACGATCTCCTTAGTGTCTTCTCCCGACGTGTCTACTAAAGCAGCTGAATCTTTCATGTCCATCTTTGACCTCTAAATTTATTGTTGGAATACTTTGTTAGAAAAAGTGCCATGGATAAGTTATCATTTCATCCTGTAAAGGTGACCTGGGCCTAACTCAACCCCAAAAGCTAGTTCATGAGGGAAGGATTGCCCAAGTCCATATAAGCAAACCACCAGTCCATTCTCCAACCAATCCCCAACCAATGTGGGACTCTAACCCACTTTAACACCCCCTTCACGCCCAGGGCCCAACTGGAGCTTGGACCGGGAGCCCAAACGGGAATGGACCTGGCTCTGATACCATGTAAAGATATGGCACCTGAGCTAACTCAACCCCAAAAGCTAGCTCATGAGGGGAGGATTGCCCAAGTCCACATAAGCAAACCACCCGTCCATACCCCAACCAATGTGGGACTCTAACCCACTCTAACACATCCAGTCATTGTGCTGGCCCAACCAATGTGGGACTCTAACCCACTCTAACACATCCCGTCATTGTGCTGGAGCTGAAATTATCAATCAACTCTCTCGACCAATTTTCTCTACAGAACCTGATTGGTTTACATGATTCTGTTCTTCCAAATGCTGCTCCTTTTCATAGTGCCTTCCTAATGTTCTTCTTTCAAGCTTGTATTGGAAGAGTTACATACATCCAGTGAAGAAGATCTCTTGCAAAGAAAATAACAAATAAACTGAAACAATAAATGGTGAACAAGAGGGTTCTCTAATTGGATGACACGGAGAAGAAAATTCTCCCTTGTGGAAAGTACAGGGATTTTGTATCTGCATTACTGCAGATTAATAAAAGTCCAGCTTACCTTTTATAGTTGATTTGTTTTTCTAAATTCACGTTTTTAACACTTTATTTAGATTCGTATAAAGGATTTGCTTTCTTTCAGGGCTAGCTTGCACGACAGTTATGTTTATCACAACATTCCTCACTACACTTGTCATAATCTTTGTCTGGCAAAGAAGTATAGTATTTGCTGCTTCCTTTCTTCTGTTTTTCTGGTTCATCGAAGGTCTCTACCTATCTTCCGCAGTCATTAAGGCTCCACAGGGAGGATGGGTCTCTCTTTTGCTCTCTTTTATCCTCTTAGCCATCATGCTTGTGTGGCACTATGGAACTCGCAAGAAGTACAAGTATGACCTGCACAACAAAGTTCCATTGAAATGGCTCCTTGGCTTGGCTCCCAGCCTTGGTATTGTTCGCGTCCCTGGGATAGGGCTAATATACTCAGAATTGGTAACAGGAATTCCGCCTATATTCTCTCACTTTGTCACAAATCTCCCTGCGTTTCATAATGTGGTGGTGTTTGTATGTGTCAAATTTGTTCCTGTACCCTATGTCTCATCTGATGAGCGCTTCCTCATCGGTCGCATTGGCCCAAGACCATATCGCATGTATCGTTGCATTGTTCGATATGGTTACAAGGACGCGCAGCAAGATGGTGGGAACTTTGAGGATCTTGTCGTCCAAAGTCTAGCAGAGTTCATCCAAATGGAAGCTGTGGAACCACAATTATCGAGCTCCGAGAGTCCATCACTTGATGGGAGGATGGCAGTTATAAGCACGAGTCTACAGACAAATTCACCATTAATCATCTCAGACGAGGATTTTGAAACGTGTAGCACCATTCAAAGCAGCAAGTCGGTGACACTTCAGAGTCTAAGATCTTCTTACGATGATGGGAACCCAGAAAACAGGAAACGACGAGTCGGGTTTAACTTGCCAGAGAACTCTGGCATGGATCCTGACGTTAGGGACGAGCTTCTAGATTTGGTTCAGGCAAAGGAGGCAGGGGTTGCGTATATAACGGGGCACTCGTACGTGAAGGCAAGGAGATCGTCCTCTTGCTGGAAGAAACTTGTTATTGACGTTGCATATTCATTTTTGCGCAAGAACTGCAGGGGTCCTGCTGTGGCACTTAACATTCCTCACATTAGTCTTATTGAAGTTGGCATGATATACTATGTCTAGAGGGAGGCTGGAACCAAGAAATGTCTTTTACGCCTTTATCAGAGTTGCCTGCAGAATCTTTTCACAGGTAGATGAAAAATTTATTGAATATTTTTGCCCCAAATACTAATTCCTGTTAACTAATCTTTGAATTGTTAGTATACATATGTTATCTCAAGTCTTTCACATATCACCAAGAGAAGGGGGAAAAAAGGAATTACTTTTGTATTAATTCGTTTATCGACAGTTAGATAGAGACAGTAGTTACAATTTAATAGGTGATTTAAGGTATATCATTGAAATTGCTATGTAGGCTTTTGTTACCGAAGATTTGTATCTTTCTTTTTCCATGCTTTGAATTAATTTACTAACATTAGTGGATATGGATTAGGATTAGGATCAGGCAAATTATAATTTGCACCTCAAATTTCGAAGTGCAATGGATATTTTTTGATTTATGAGCAACTTTGTTTGGTGACTGCAAAGAAAACTGTCATAATAGCATACCCGATACACACATTTTCAATTTTGAGTTTTTCGTTGGCCTAAGGGATTGACATTTGCAGGATGATTTCAAGGCTATTCTGTAATTACTTCTAGAAATCTTAATACATTAAATGAGCTAAATATGATTTTTCTATTAAAGGAAGTTCAACTTTACAAAAAAAGGACAAGTGAATCAAAGTGTGCGTTAACTTCTACAACAAAAAGTGTCTAAATCCCAAACTCAATGCACTTTCTTTCTAGTTGATTTAGAGGGCAAGTCAGTTGTTACAATCTTCATATAGAAAATTTTGTATATGCTAACCTCAACAAATTGAGTTTGTGCTAGAAAATTGAGTTTTAGTTTATACTATAGAAAGATCGTCATAATCAACATAGGGCAGTATGAAGCATACCATAAATAGATTTCGTAAAATTTATTAGTAATAAACGAAAAAACATGTCCACTGCCCCATATTCTTTTGTATACTTCTTTTTCCTATTTTTGAATAGGAGGTTGGGAGAGATAATAAATTCTGAAGCTCCAATTCACATTGAACCAATTTGAGTCAATAAATTCAGCATAAGAAATGGTATCATTGTCCTAAAATACAAAACTTGAACAAAGTGCAGTTTTGTCCAAGAATGTTTTTTGAAGCAAGTACAGCTTTTTGTCCAAGAATGTTTTTCCCACAAACTTTGAGGGATTACACTCCATAGCAGCAAAAGTATGCGAAGAAGGAAGCCGAGAAGTAGAGGAGGGGATTTTCCTCCTCCTAGATACCTCAGGTTCAAACCCTGATGACTGACTTTATTCGTTGGAGTAGCTGGTTCAGACGATGATGCATACAAGATTCTTTTCAAAGGCGAGAATCACAATAACAATTCGTGCAACAAACAGCAAGTTGGTAAGAAGGGCCTCCTCCTACTCTCAAGGCTTTAGGTGGTGCTCAAACAAAGACGCCATCTCAATCTGAAACATAAGCATTCAGATCAGTCATTCAGTGCAAATAGAAACAGGAGTCCAAGATAAACCAAACAGTCTTGACTCTTGAATGACAACCATACTTTTAACTCTATTTTCTTCACATTCTGTACCCACCTAATTTCCACTCTTAAAATTAAGGAGTGGGCCTGGGCTGAAAGCAGGTTTAGTCCCTTGGAAAACAAGTACCTTAAAAATGAGGAAAAAAAATTCTAGAAAAAACAAGTTTCGTAAGTCGCATTCCAAGCTCATTGTCTCCTCTCCACCCCCAATTGACCCTAACCCCCCACCCCTTGACCACCCCCACCCCATCCCACCCACATAGTATTTTCCTCTATGCTGCTTGGACTCTTCAATAATACAGACGGGATGTATCGGATCCTCCAAAAGTAGTGCATGTTTAGAGGATCCGACATGGCTGCGGCAACATTTTTGGAGAGTCCAGAGCATTATAGGTTTTCCTAGATTACGTATAAATGCTCTTGGGACAATATTTTTTTGTACGCACCAAACACTAGAAAATACGTAAAAAAAATCCCTTCATACCAAACACACCATTCATTTCAAGTCAAATATTGTCAAGGTTTCAAAGATCTACAAGAATTGACTTTGCACATACAAGTGTATTATAGTTCTTGTGCAAAAAGTTACAAAGAGGGTAAAAGAATCCCCCCCCCCCCCCCCCCCCCCGCCCGACTTTCACTTGGGAGTAATATTATTTTTTGAAATTGTATCCATTTAATAAATCTATTTCCTCCTTCCAACAGTCACCTTAAATATCTAATCCCCCAGAAAACTTCTTAATATAGTTTTACATTCAAAATTTTCAAAACATTTAAAATGCTTAAATTTTAGACCAATATTTTAGCATGTCTTACATTCAAAGACTGATTTTTTCATTAATTTCGTATTATAAAAAATGATGTTTAATTTTCAGTAATTAATGGCTTAAACTTCGTAACATGCATATATTTTATTAGTTTAGAACCTCTAATCACATAATAAGGCGGGCAAAAGCAGAATCCAGACACCATTGAACTTGATTTAAAGATAAAATCTAGTTGTCACACAATCACAGGCAACTTACAGCTGTCAATGCTGTTTCGGCACCTTTATTCCCTGACTTCCCGCCAGCGCGATTGAAAGCCTGCATTACATTACGGGGGGTTTTCAGAATACATGATGCAATATCAGAAAGATAGAGACACACAGCCAAAAAGAATATTGTAAATATAGTTCATACATGGAGTATATGCTATAAAAATTCTTAAAAATGAACAGCCACTATCAAATTTAATTAGGACATTGAAAAACGTCGAATATAAGCAGCAACACTTTGAATTTATCTTACTTTGACTTGAACTTTAATTTTTTCCTAGCGTAGGCTTTTGCGACAACAAGATAAGTTATAGCTGAAAGAAGCAGACCAACAAGGTACTCAGAATTGCAAAGAACACCAAAAATGAAGTAAAGCAAAAGAACCTTTAAGCTTATACTATTTCTTTGTACAAGGTAGAAAACTGTATATCCTTACAAAAAAAAGGTAGAAAACTGTATAAAGATGTACTAGGGACCAAAAACTAAAGTATGGTAAAGCAATTAAAGCAGCTCATCCAATATTGGATAGTTGTATGTTATCTCTGATGAAGTACATGGAACAACAGTGAGCTCTCTAAATTTGAACTCTTTATCTTGTTGTACAAAGCTGCAAGCTATGAACTCTCAGCTGATGTAGATTATACTCTTAGTGAATTCTTTATTCCAACCACAATTTATGCAATGGACAAAGAAGCTGGAACACCTTATTGAATAGTTTTTCCGATTACTTTTCTAGAGGTTTCACGTGGTGTTAGGAACTGTGGTTGGCCTGTTATAGAAAAAAAAATCTCACTACCAGAACTGAGTAGTCTAATGCAATATTCTTAGGTGGCACTTGGACTATGAAAACAGTTTGGTTTGCGTTTGTTACTATAGCTGCATAAAAAAATAGCATAGCAACATAATACAGAGTTTTAATCATAGTTACCTAAATATGTTTTGAAAAAAACACTATTTAGGTTTCTGACCTTTCATCCCTTCTTAAAAGAAGAAGTATTTAGGACAATTATGATAATTGAACTCTAAAAATACTTGGAACTTACTTTGGAAGCATACAATTCATAGAAGTCCTCATTTGACAGAAACGTGAACCCCAAATTCATAAAAAAAAAATGAAGTGTCTGACCAATACGCCGGTATTAATATGCACATCTATTAATATCATACTAATATGCACACGTATAAAGGCTGATTGCTTACCTGCTCCAAGGTATCACATGTCAAAACACCAAATATGCAAGGAGTACCTGCAACTCAGTACATAAGGGAGATTTTTAGTTTTATCAGTCAATTGAAAAAATGAACTGAAAATAGTATACAATGACAATAGTTGAAGGGTATTTCAATTCGAAAGAACTAGAGTTATTGGGAAAATTGACGGAAGATGTAGAGTTTGCTCCAGCATATATAGTCCTTTCTTAAGGATCCAGCATATATATCTTTTTTGATGAAGCCAGCATATATATTTACATAGCTCTTAACCAAGAACCAACTTATCTTTACTCCATGTAATTTCAGACACCTTTAATCATTATAATGTCACACCTACAGACCGGTATATATGGAGGTCTGTCAAACATAGCCTACCCGTTTTTCTTCCTTTTTCTAATTTTTTGTAATGGGGGTAAAACCACCTTCTGCCTTAAATGACTCATCAGGCAGCCTATTATACTGCTCAGAAGCACAACCATCGAGTAAATATGACACCAGGACTAGAGCAAATGAACTCACACAGTTTTTAACTAGGATTCAAACTATGCCTCAACTACTGAGTCATCCCTTTGACGACCAAACACGGCCGAACCATCTAAGACGACTGTTTAAGACATAATTAGTCTTCAACAACAACCCTTCTTTTTTTGTTTCATGTATACTTACACCTTTTGTCAGTTATCTTTTCTAATCTTATCAAAACCTTGTATGTCCGAACATCCAGATTAACACATTCATCTTGTGAATATGTTGGACCTTAGAAGCCTAACAATCCCATATAACATTGTTAGTCTCCCAACACCGTTTTGTAGAGCTTTCCCTTCACTTTGTTGGATAATAGTCCCGTAACACTCCTCTATTTCAACCATCATATTTAATTCCAGATATTACATTGGAAGTATAAATAATGTTCCAAAATCATATCTATCAATAATACTTCTGAAGAGTTGAGAAAAAATTAAACATTAGCATAATCATTTATTGCTCATCTGGACTACAATGGAGTATGTTATCTCACCTGAATTTAGACCTGCTGAAAGTACTCCAGATGTGGCAGCATTAACAACAGCATCATAGTGAGATGTATCACCTCTGATCTATTAGCCACAAAACAAAAAAGATAAATCAAAGACAATGATTCACATCGCTAACAAGAAGAAAGGAAATATTAGATCATGATTCGGACATATGAAGGAGCAGAGAGATGCCTATTTGATTTACAGAAACAAGTACCAACACAGAAGGCGCTTCAATCTCCTTTTCCTATGCTGGATGTTATCAGTATGTTCAGATGGTTACTTCAACATAAGGCACTGAAATTCACACACGCCTCCCCAACTATTTCCAATTAAAACATCTAAGCTTGCGACCAGAAAGATTACAAGTCCAACAAAGAAAAGTAGAAGATACTCACTTAAATCAACAGTTCTTTTCCCTCCCTCACATCGACAAAAGTTAGTAAAAAGATCTCCATGTAATGAATTTAAGTACATATCTTCAGTAAGGAATCTCCTCTCTACCTCCCATGGTAGGGGTAAGGTCTGCGTAAACTCTACCCTCCCCAGACCCCACTTTGTGGGATTACACTGGGTGTGTTGTTGTTGTATCTTCAGTAAGGAATCTAATGCTCAATAGATTTCTTCGTTTAACAATTTTGCCGATCTGTCAAAATAGCCTTGTTAATCTGTCTGCCGTGCTTGAGTTTTGTTTGTTCACTTTTATATTTCCACCGTTGAAGGAAAGGGGAGATAATGCCAGTCTTCTCATCAGGAATAAATAGAAACAGCTAATGCATTTCTCGTCATACTATATGCTTCTTCCCGTTTTGTAACTTAAAAGATCTGTTTACTTATACAATAATGAGTGGTGTGAAGTTGTGAACCAAAGAAAAATCAATGAACACATAAGATACAGCCAAAACAGAATAAACCAGAAGGATAACTAAAGGAAAGACCATCAAATGAAACAGAATTGGAGTAAGCAAATAACGTAGGAGGAAAAAATACAAGGTAACCTTTTTTTCTGAATCGAGCTTACCACAGCCCCAATACAGAGTATTGCGTGATATTTCTGTGACTTTCCGAGATGCTGTGCAACCACGCCGATTTCAAAACAGCCAGGAACCCACACAACCTGCATATGAGGAGAAAACTAGATGATGCCACCACGCCTTATTCTGTTTTTGATCTTCTGATACAACATTTTCCACAACATAGAAGTGTTGTTATCCCATAATAGATCTTTATGCTCTAGTATTGCGTGTCATAGAGGTGTTTTATGTAGCAATCAATCTCTCATTTAGATTTGTCATGCCAAGCGGACCTTCTGTAGTAATTACAGAAAGTCCATGGAGCCATGCAAAATTGTCTTGCTTTACTACTTCATTTTTTTTATCTTTTTTATTAAAGTGGTGCTTTTATAAATGCAATAACCTTAGTGACACAATCAGGTGACTAATATTTTTCGTTCCCATTTTTTTGGGTTTAACCTACTTCTCCGAGAACCAGTTTGAATTCATGCCGGGGCGTTCGACTACATAAGTCATTTACCTTATTAGGAGGTTGGTGGAGCAGTATAGAGAGAGGAAGAGAGACTTACATATGATTTTCATCGACCTCGAGAAGGCATACGACAAAGTCCCTAGGGAGGTTCTATGGAGATGTTTTGAGGTTAGAGGTGTACCTGTGGCGTACAATAGGACAATCAAGGATATGTATGATGGAGCCAAGACCAGGGTACAGACAGTAGGAGGAGACTCGGAGCACTTTCCAGTGATGATGGGTTGCACCAGGGATCAACTCTTAGCCCATTCCTATTTGTCTCGGTGATGGATGGACTGACGCGATAAATTCAAGGGGAGGTGTCATGGTGTATGTTATTTGCAGACGATATAGTCATGATTGATGAGACTCGCAGCGGAGTGAACGCTAAGTTGAAGGTTTGGAGACAGACTCTGGAGTCTAAAGGGTTAGGGCGAGTAGGACCAAGATAGAATACTTGGAGTGCAAGTTCAGTAACGGGAGCGACCTTGAGATAGACGTGGATGTGAGGCTTGTTACTCAGGTCATTCCAAAAGAAAGGAAATTTCAAGTACCTCGGGTCTATTATCCAAGGGAATTGAGAGATTCATGACGATGTCACACATCGTATTGGGGCAGGGTGGATGAAATGGAGGCTCGCATCTGGAGTCTTGTGCGATAAAAAGGTGCCACCAAAACTTAAAGACAAGTTCTATAAGGTGGTGGTTAGACCGACTATGTTGTATGGGCGGAGTGTTGGCCGGTCAAGACTTCGCACACCCAAAAGATTAAAGTTGCGGAGATGAGAATGATAATATGAATGTGTTGGCATACAAGGAGGGATAGAATTAGAAATGATGATATCCGGGACAGAGTGTGTGGGGCCTCGGTGGAGGATAAGATGCGGAAAGCGAGGTTGAGATGGTTCGGGCACGTGCAGAGGTGAGACACAAATGCCCCAATGCGTAGGTGTAAGAAGTTGGCTATGGACGGGTATATGAGGGGTAGAGGTAGGCCGAAGAAGTATTGGGGAGAGGTGATTAGACGGAATATGGCGCAGGTGCAACTCACTGAGGACATGACCTTAGATAGGGGTTATGGAGGACACGGATTAGGGTAGAAAGGTAATAGGTAGTCGAGCGTAGTCCTACATACGCTTACAAACTGATAGTTGTAGTGTTATTATTGTAGGCCCGATTAGCCTATCATACTAGTAGGCACAATATTGCTTTATAATCCCCTGTCGTTTGATTTATGCTGCTATGTGTATTTTGTTTTTTTATTTACCTGCATTAGTTATTGCTTCTTTTTCAGAATTCGCTATCATGGCTTAGTCGTTTTGTTTGTCCTACTTTGCTTGTGCTTGTGCTTTGTCTTGAGCCGAGGGTTTCTCGAAAATAGCCGCTCTACCTACCAAGGTAGAGGTAAGGCCGGCATACACTCTACCCCCAGACCCCACGTTGTGGGAATTTCACTGGGTATGTTGTTGTTGTTGTTGTTGTTGTAGTAACCTACTTCTGACTGTTGATCTATCTCATTTATCTAAAATGTGAATCATTTACTGATACTCTTTGCTTCTCCCTGTATATTCAAACTGAAGGGTTCAGCATCCATTTCGTTGGCACATGTCTTAATCAATTAGTGAAAGGAGGTCTAAAAAGAAAAACAGAAGATTCTCTTTCTAATTGATGGATTTATATAAACAAACTATTTAAAAGTGCCTCACTGGAAGATAGAAAACCAGCCTGGTTGTCATATCCATCAGCTACTAATCAAGTTAGTACTTGAAGAAAAATATATTACGGGATGGGCAGCAGTCAGATAAGAAAGTATATTAAGAGAAAGAGGAGAATGGGAGTATAGTTAGTCTTCATTGACCCCATACAAGCATGAAACCATTTGGAGAATAAATACCACATTCTTGTAAAACAACAAAAATTTATTTAGTAAATAGCCAATAAGCATAATACGTTAAGTTGGATCTCTAGCCTGCTAGCCGAATAACTTCCCTATGTTATCAAGCACAGTAGAAGCGCATAGAAAATCAGCGAAGTTTGCACCATATTAGTATTCAAATCTATAATTACAATTTTATAATTACGAGCCAATTTATTTCATATTTGGAACAAGTAAGGTTGTTCATGATAATTGATATATAAGATCAAATAACTTTTTTTTGTAAACATTTTGATAAGTAGCAGCTGAAAAAGAATTCAAGGGAATAGATGGTTTTGGGGGAAGGGAGGATTAGATGTAGAAAACATACATCAATATCTTCCTCTCTGACCGAGTAATTCTTGTAAGTGTCCAAAGCTCCCTCCAAAAGCTTCTTGGTGATCAGATCATTGAAACGTGCAACCACCTTTAAAACCAACAGATTGCCAGTCATTTCCAATAACACATTATAAGAAACTTGCCAATGAAAACGAAGTCAACTGCTGTATGCCTTCTAGTAAAACCAAAAATATAATGGATCTACAAACCAACCCCAAATTGTATCAATTTACTTTCACAATTTCTTCAAATGAGACTATTAGTTCTTGCAATTAAAAAATTGTTGAGTTTTCCCACATCGGCCAAGAATGGATCTTGGGCCTAACTCAACCTCAAAAGCTAGCTCGTGAGGAGAGGATTGTCCAAGTCCATATGAGGAGTCCAAATTTCCATCCCACAATCGATGTGGGAGAATCAACACCCCGCGCACCGCCTGGGACATATGGAGCATGGACATATATGATGGGGCCCAACATCAGGTAAACAATGAATTGGGATGGCCTGGTTCTGATGGGCCAAGCATCCATTCTTCACATGGTATCAGAGTCAAGGCCCATCCCAATTCATTGTTTACCCGATGTTGGGCCCTATCATATATTGTTCACGCTCCAGATGTCCAGTCCTGGGCATGCGGGGAGTGTTGAGTTCTACCACATCGGTGGAATAAGTGGTCATTGGTCTCCTTATATGGCTTGGGCAATCCTTCTCCCTTTGAGCTAGCTTTTGAGGTTGAGTTAGACCCAAGATCCAGTCTACACTAAAATCATTACTCGGATATCAGGTAGCCAAGACATAGTAAGAATTCCACATGCCCCGTCATCTTTCTTTCTCATATTAAAAAACTAGCTTTTATACTAAGTGACGTTCCAATAAGTCATAAGACATGATGGAAAAATTGAGATGCTAAAGATTAAGTAGCCTCTAGAAACAAAAGGTGTCAATCTTTTTAGACATACTAAAAAGAAGATTTCCATTTAAAATAGGATAGATGGAATACCTTTTACTTCTTAAGTTCAGGGTGCACTCAACACAGATAAAGTAACAATCTTTTACAGTTTATACTATCCGTGTATATAATTTAAATCCGTTGCAAAAGTCTTCCTTCGTTTCTTAAATTACACATCTATTCAAATACCACCATATAAAATGAAATGCAAGGAGTACTGTATGAGCTATGTAACTACGCAAAAAAAGCCAAAAAGAGCGAAAACTTACAATAGCAAATCGATGGCCCTTAGCAGAGATAACAGAACCAGTCAACTCACGAACAGCATCTGTTCGAAACAAACCCGACCCGTTTCGATCCTTGCAATGTCTCTCAATTGAAGACCCAAAACCTAATCAAATTCAAAAATCCCCAAAATTGAAACACAAATAACAACAAATCAAATTGAAATTAATAATAAAGAAATAGGATTGACCTAGAAATTGGGTGAATGAGAGTGTTACGCTTTGTCTTTGGAAAGACAAAGAGAAGAGCTGACGATGAGGCTGCGATTGTGTGGAATTCAAAATTGTTGCACGAGGAACAAGATTGCATTGTCCAAAAGCTAAAGCTGAAGCCGACATTTTTTTCACTCTTTTAGGACTCAACTTTTGTGTTTTGACTTTCTTCGCTGGAGTGTGGAACTTATGAAAGTTACAAGGTGAACTCTCAAATTTCGGAAACTTAGAGGTAGTTTGGTATAGAAAATGACCTAAAATATCATTCAACTATTAGAATGAATATAAAAATAATCTCCTTACATCTTTGAACCTCAAATATCCTGTTGATAATCTATTGGGTTTACTTTACTCTTATTTCTAATGATTATATTAAAATAAAATAATTAAATATTTATTTATTACGTGACCATATATAATTAGCTCAAATTAAAAAATTAAAAAAAAAATCATCTATGACTAGTATTTTGACCCACCCATGTGAAAAAATTTCTATAACCACCCTGTCATCTTCTAAGTGACTTCAATGGAGTTTTTTTCTTTCTTTCTTCGGGTTCTAAGCTCTAATTTAATTGTTATTTATGCTATCAACTTTAAAAATAATATCACTCAATTGATTTAAACACTCAAATTTACAGATTTAGAAATTTAAAGCAAGCTTCAAAAAGCTCCTTCAATGACGGTTTTTGTTCACTTCTATAATGCATCTTTTCTCTAAATATACTCAATCACGCTTGAGCTTAAGAACCAAAATCCAACATACCAAGTTTAAATGTCAACAAATCTCAAAATTAAATTTTTAGATTGAGGTCAATGTTTATCAATAAATATCCAAATTTTCTGGAGGTTTCATAAGAACAAGTATTTTTTTTCAGTGTTCAATTAAATTTTAACACAAATAAGCTCAATAAAAACTTATGATCAGATTCAAACTCAAATTAATTTAATTATTTTGATCATAATTAAAATTACTTTGCATAATTAAATGATTTACTTTAAATAATGAAAAAATAAATAAATAATTAGAGAAAATATTGAAGCACAAGGGGTTGATGGGAGGAAGAAGACTAAATGAAAGAGAGAAGAGAATGAATCAAAGGAGGTTAAATGGGGGATTTAATTTGGGACGGGTCGGGTTCAGTTGGGTCGATATGATTAAATGAATGAAAGTTAATTAGTTTAAATGAATTATATGACTAACTAATTAAACGATGACACGTAATAAATGAAATGGGGCCGTTAGAGATATGAGCAAAGTAGACCCAATAGGTTGACGATAGGGGTATTTGGGGGCTCAAAGGTGGATGGAGGATATTTTTGTACCAATTCTAATAGTTCAAGGGTATTTTATACCCTATTAGTAACATATTATCCGGTACACTTTTTTAATCTATGTATAACTAATACAAACATTAATTATACACCATATTTGATATTATCTCATGTATATCTAATACATAGTAACTCATGGTATTAGCAAATACCAAAGTTATTAATACACGCATAAGTTTAGTTAAAGACAAAATTTTCCCTTCAAAATTTATGCTTAATTAAAATTCTTTTTACCTTTTTATCATTAATGTAAAAAAGATACAGGTTGACAAATTTGCCTTTTTAAATTTTATTTCCACCCGTTTTCTAATATTAATTATCTCAATTAATCATCCCTTCAATTAAAATATTATTATTTAACAAAAAATAAATGCTAAAAAATCGTAATTTCTTTTCTGAAAATTAAAGTACTTTTCTCTACACTAAATGACGGAAGCCCTTGCCAGCACGGGTCCAACACAAAAAATGAGATACTAAATTTTTATTACGACAATTACAATCCAATTATTAGTTTGCACTTTTTCTTTAACTTTATTTGAAAATCAACATTGCCCATGAATATTTCAAATACAACTTGAAGCTGTATTTGGAATCTGAAAAATACCTATAATTCTATTTTCACTTCTTTTTTAATCACTCTTTTCACTTTCAAAACACTCAAACAACCCAATATTCTTTGCGAAAATTATAAACAAACACAACTCCATCTTCAATTTTAATTTCAAAATTCCAAAAAAATAAATAAATATTTGATTTTCATGATCAAACGCCTACTTAGCTTGTCTCTCCCTTATATGATTTTTCTGATTTGGTTTAGGTCTCCTATCATGTTTCATGTTATCACCTCTTTATGTCTGTGATGCTGAAAATCACTTTCATGCGTTAGCATTTGTTGACCTACTTATACATATCTTAATTGTGTATACTTTGTCTTTTTAATATTATTCCTTAGTATTGCGTGAGGAGTGTGCGTCTAAAATTAATGCATTTTTATCCTTAGTCAAAGGTATATGTTTTAACTCTTTTAATATTTTTTTGACCTTTATAACTTCATTATTGTTTTTCCTGTTCACTCTAAATCCTTATTTTCTCCTAATTTTTCTCTAAATGTAGCTTTACCATTTTAAGCAAATATTTGAAATTGAAAAATCAATAAGGTAATCCTTGTCAGCTTTTTCTTAGGCCTCGTTTGTTTGTACTTAATGAAAGCATAAATTTGAATGGTTTAGACCTTAGGCCATTAAGTACATTTATTTATATTAATATTTAATCACTTACTTGGTCTAAATAGCTTTTAACCATTAAGATCTTGAACAAAGTCTTAATATTATTAAATCTTATTTTACTTGATTGAGATTGGATAGGGTGTAATACAATTTTCTTTCATCATATTTCACTGTTAAATTTTCTTGAAACAAATTAGTAGTTAATTATATTTTATTTTTTTTTAAGTTCAGAAAATTTAATACTACCAAAATGGAAAAGGCATTTGGCCGTTTTTGCTACACTGGACAAATAATAAAATTCACTAATGTAAGTTATTCACACAGCTTTAGAAAATTAGTCACATAGTTCATATTAATGATAGAAGGAGAGTCTTAGAGTTACTGATAAAGTTGTTGTCATGTGATCAGGAGGTCACATGTTCAAGCCGTGTAAATATTGTTGGTACTCTATTGTACTTTATAAAGCAGTACGGAAATAAATAACTATTACAAGTGTTCGAAAGGATAAATAAATGGTCAATCTTCAAAACTGCCTCAAACTTGTTGTGTCTTGAATCTTGATAACCTTGCAAAGCCAATGTTGAGAACTGTCGCAAGCTTGTTGTGTCTTGAATCTTGATATCCTGAAATCAAGAAACAACTAAATCTGGATGGTTACAACGTTGTGTGTTGAGTCGAGTGATTGCACTCTGTCCTTAAAACAAGATTGCCCCGTATATATGCTTTTACGTTAGCGGGCAATAGTCTCCCAAGATAAAACAACACTTTAATCTCAACGCTACAAAGCCAATAGGTTGAGCCTGCCGAATAAAACAAATATGAATCGACTTGCTGAAGATATGAAAAAGGAAGGAAGAGATTCTATCTTCTCTTCTGTTTTGTCTCTGTGTATATAGTGTGTCTCTGTAGTGTATATCTTGTGTATATATGATGGTTTACTCACTGTTTTTCAGTCTGTTTTATGCCACTGAATTGAGCCAAAAGAGGCTCAATATATAGCATAGAGGAGGGGCTAAACAACAACCCAAAACGTGGTTGTTAATGGCCATTAGGATGGAATTAAAACAACCAAGTAATGGCCATCAAGAGGGGCTGAATTATGGACATGAAGGAGGGTGATGATGGAGGAGTTAATCAGCCAAGTAATGCCTCAAAAAAACAGTCCCAACGGTAGGCTTTCTGCCTTCAGTCACCTTCCCAGAAAACTCTGGGGACCAAACTGTACATCTGGCAAAGCTCTCTGGTCCAAACAGATAATATCATAAAGTCCCCACAGCCCGTGACCCGTGACCGGACGGGCGGGGTGGCGGCGGCGCGCGTGTGGGCTTAGCCTTGAACCCATGCACATCTAGGTCCTCCCTCCTTTAAACACATGGGATACCCCTTGGGGGGTCCCAAACCCTTTACCAATTAGAGACTTATATAGAGAGCAATTCTTCCTATTCCTACCGATGTGGTAGATTTGTCCCACACCACATTTTCATGTCTCAAACACCTTACTTCGTGGACCAATATCTCTTTCACTTCTCAACGAAATTTGACGATTCTTGGCCCTACGGTCATCTACTCACTTCGTAGATCATGCATGTGTAAAGAGACAAAGCCTCCAACATGCGGAACACTAGTGTTTAATTCATCAAAGATGGGTGGACGCATCTCCCCGCCAAAGGCAAATTTCCAACAAATATTCTTTTGCAAAAATGTAAGGTAAGACTACGTATAATAAACACTTGTGGTCCGACCCTTTCACGGACCTACACATAGCGAAAATTTAGTGCACCGAACTGTCCTTTTAGTTCATAATAGTAGAGAGTTGCATGTTAAGTACAGGGGATGCAGGATCCACGTGAAAAAGTACAAACTTAGTTATGGAAAGTTATTGGGCCGGAAACGGGAAAAGAGTGTAGATAAGCAAAAGCCTGAAAAGACCAACCGCGCATAATGTTAAAGAAGCAGCCATGTCTATCCCAATTGCTTCATGGACACACCATTTTGGATCAGCACTTGCACAAATTGTATAGACCAACTTGGATCATCACTTGCACGAATTGTACAGACCAAATTAATGTCACGCAATGCATATAACTTTTAAAACACCAAACTAAATCCTTGATAAGAAATAATCTAGCATAACTAATACCAACAATACTTATAAATTCTATTCAGCACTACTCTTATACAAACGATCCCTATAAATTTTCTTTTCACGCGATTAATAGTACAATTGAAAGCAACGACCGAGTATGCATTCAACGAACTGTAACGACAACAGAAGAGAGAAAAGACATTCCAATGAAGAACATAGAAGACTTGAAGTCAATTCTTCCCTCATTGCCAATTTCACCCCGATCATCTTCACTTTTTTGGCCGCCGTCGATAGTGTGAGATTGGTCACATTGCCCGTCCAAGACTAAAGACATCTATTAAAAGTTAGCTTTAAGCCACGTAATTTATTGAGTTGGACGAAAGGAGTATATAGTCAAAATTTTAGGATCTATCGTCCCAGTCCCAAATTTAAATATCTTTTTAAAATTTAGGCCATATAATTTATTGAGTCGTCCTCTACATCTATCATGAAATTTAGGTTAGGTAAGATACTTATAAAAAGTGAACTCATTACTCTATAATATTATAGAGTTTCTGAACTTGTAAAAGAGAAGGACTTGCAAATGGAGACGCGCAGAGAAGACTTGAAGTCAATCCTTACTTTATTGCCCCTTTCACTCCATGTTAAGTCCAAATAAAAAATGAAATGAGAATTTAAACTCGTTATATGAACAATCCTTCGGGCGCTTTTGATATTGGGTTATACCCAATATATTATGATATCAGAACGACCTATTTCAAGTCTTTGTTTACAGATATTTCCCAAATTATACCACGCTCTAGTTAACGGGACATCGAAAATGGAATGTACTTGGACAATAATCCTTTATTGGAATGAGAATTTGGACTAATTATATGGACTTTGTACAATAATCGAGCTAGCTTTTAGATTCATTCTCTTCACGATCATCTTCACTTTTGTGGCCACCGCCGGTAGTTGAAGCACTTAAAGCTCTCTCTAAAGGTCCTCATCACAACAACGTTAACTCCGGCGAAGTCCTCTTCATCTCCATTTTTGATATTCGAAATTCTCTCAACCTCCCCGATTTTTGTGATGCTTCTGCTTCTAATGGTTTCGCCCTATTCTTCGATGATGTAAGATTCTTTTTCCCTTCTCTATCCATGCACGTGAATTATTCAATTCGGTCCGTTTATGATGAAAAACTCAGTCTATATTAACTTGCTCACATTGTCTGTCTCAAGCCGTAAAAGTTTTTTTCTAAAATTTAGCTTTAAGGGGTGTATTCAATTAGTATTTTAAAAGATTATTTTGGGATAAACAAGTCTTGTGTTATTCAATTAAGACTTTTAAATAATCTAAACAAGTTTTGTGTTATTTAATCAAGACTATTAGGATTTTTTAAAGAGGGTGTCCAAATCTAGTGTTATTCAATCAGTATTTTAAATAAGTAACAAAAAGTCTTTTGATATTCAAAAACTTGCTAATTTCGAAAGATTTTTTTAATTAGGATTTTGTGTGACTTTTTAGTGGAAGGTATAAATACCAAATCCTATAAAAAAATCTCACCATAACCCATCAGACTTTTCAGGTGAGATTTTTTTTTGTCTGCTAGAGAAACAACTGTTCTAGCTAGTTCTATGCGGTCAACTGAAAAACGTCAGCTTCTGAAAAAATAGATAGAAGAACATTAGCTACTGGTGCCTCAACATCCACAGGTAGGAGCCCATATACAAACTGTGTCAAACATCCCTGCAACACAATCATTAGAGGAACAACTGAAATTGGATTCTACTATTCTTGCAGGAAATGAACAATGCGGTGAAGAAGGCGAGAATAGTGCGGTGAATAACAATAATAATTAGAAGGTTATCTTTGGAGTCAATTAATGCATTTGCATCCGTTATGGGACCTAAACACTAGGAACATTTGAGATAAAATTTGGACGGACTTGTCTTGTTCACATTGTCAGTCTCAAGCCTAAAAATATTTTTAAAAGTTTAGAATGCTACATAAATTGGACGGAAGTATATATATAGTTAAAATTTTAGGATCTATCATGAATTTTAGGTTAGGTAAATACTGGAGTTGAAACTTATAAAAAGTGAACTCATTACTCTATAATATTATAGAGTTCGGAACTTATAAAAGAAAAGGTCTTCTAATGGAGAATAGAGAAGACTTGCTATTGATACTTCTGCTTCTAATGGTTTCGCCCTATTCTTTGATGATGTAAGTTTCTTTTCCCCTTCTCTGTCCATGCACATATAAATAATTCAATTCAGTTTGTCTACTACCCTTGTGTCCCAATTTATGTGACAAATTGCTTTTCACTATAAAGCAAAGCACGGTGCTAGAAAGAAGGGCAGTGGAAAGGTTTTTGGTAAAAAAGTCTACCCTCACTCGTTAGTATTCCACCTTTATTGAGCCAACCACCCACAATAGAATTTCATCTGCTCTTTGATTGTGAATTTGGCTACAGAATTTTTAAGTTTTTAAAAATAAAATTTACATATTTAAAAACTACGTAAAAAACACTGTACTATATAAGTCACAATAATTGAAAATTTAAAATATTTAAAAGATATATAGATGAAAAGAATTACATCTCAAAATCTGAAAGGTGCTACATAAATTGGGATGAAGGGAGTATGAAAAACTTCGCTTGTGTGAGTTTGCTTGCATTGCCGGTCCCGAGACCTAAAGGAGGAGGATTGCGTAAGTTCCTCAAAGGTCATTTTCTTTGTCTTGAATTTTAAGTAACTCATAAACTCATTCCACGAGGGAGGTAACTTCTCAATTAGTGATTCAACCAAAAACTGCTCATTTGGTTTCATACCTTTCAAATCCAGGTGATGTAGAATCATTTGGAATTCCTGAACTTGGGACATCACAGTTTTGCTATCAACCATTTGAAATTTCAGGAATTTCCCAGCGATGAATTTCTTCGTACTAGCATCTTGTGCGTTGTACTTCTTCTGCAGTTTTTCCAATAACTCTTTGACAGTGCCTACGGTGCAATACACCGTGTAGAGTGGGTCTGACAGAAAGTTCAAAATATAGTTCTTACACATGAAGTCACTGTGACTCCATGCATCAAGAACCATCTTCATGTCATTAACGACATGGATACCTTGGCCCCCTTCAGCCGTTTAATTAGGCTGAGGGTCCACTTTATCTCCAGCTTGTGGAGGATCTTTTGTTAGAAAATGAGTCATTCTCATAACAGTCAGATAAAACAACATCTTCTGCTGCCATCTCTTGAAGTTGGAGCCAATGAACTTTTCTGGGCGTTCATGGTGGAATCCAGAGGGTGAAAGAACTGTAATGTTCCCTTGAGCAGCATGAAAGACGTTGGATGTGCCTTGAGCAACAATGAATGCATTGGGTGTGCCTTGAGCAGCAGTGGGGAAGGAAGAGGGGTTGCCTTGAGTAGCAACAGCAGTATCAGAAGCGAGTTGTTGTCTTCCAGTCATCTTTCCAAGCACTTACAACAATCTTGTCTTAAAATTGTGGGGTTACAACAATTGCGGAAAACGGGAAGTAAGTAAATATTATAGATTTCTAGAAAGGATAAACTAAAGATTACAACAAACTGGAATCAAGAACGATACAAACTCCTTGTGATTTGCTGAGTCGAGTGATGACACTCTGTCTTTAAGACAAGATTGTCCCATATATATCATTTTACTTTCGTGGGCAATAATCTCCCAAGATACAGCAACAACTAACAAATGAGCAAAGGAAACTCAAGTGTTACTCTTGAAGAACTTTGAATATAGAAAACTTGCTAGAGAGGAAGAAGAAGATTTCAAAAAATTTCTAAGTGTTGAACAATTGAGCTAATGCCTCAATTTATAGTGTAAGAAAATGACCCCTCAACTAGCCAACTAATGGCCTTCAATAGCCATGTAATGACACTTATTGAGGGGTTATATTCAGCCAAATAATGGATGAATTCATGTGCCAAATAATAGAGATTCAATGTTCCAAAACCAGCCCAAAAGTCAGAACTTTCCATCTTCCCGTCGCAGCCCTCCGAAGCGCCGAGGCTCCGACGGTGTTGCGCCGCGGCCCTTCACGTCTCCGCGGCGATTTCTGACTCGTTTCATCTTACACTTCGTACACTTCTTCCTTCGTTTACCAACGTGGAATACTTGTCATTTGGCCAATAACCGTCCATCATTCTATGTCTCAAATGTATTACGTATGTACCAATATCTCTTTCACTAATGAAATTTACGATACTTGGCACTACGTGTACACGTGTGTGGAAACGACGTTTCCGACATGCGGAGCCCCAATTGTTCGAGTCATAAATAATGTGATAAATTTAATTCCACATTAGTAAATTTCCAACAAACCTTTGGCTAATAGAAGTACAAAATATTTAGAATTAAAAACGTGTGCTACTAAGTCTTAGTCCATATAATATTACAAAAAAAGATTAGTTAATTGCCAATAAAGAAAGTTAGCAGCCTAAATACAGAACATTTGCGGAAATAGTTTATGTAGACAGTGTAGTGCATTTGCTAGTATCAATACGAGACAAGATGCGTTTAGTTAGGATTTTTTTTTATGTATACTTATTTTCCGGTGAAAATGATTCTAACAAAAAATACAGTTAGAGATTTGTATTCAAGGGTTTAAAGACAAGTATGTTGTATCCGATTCGAAGATCCTCTTAAATGAGTCCGGAGTTGCTAGCTAAGTTTCGGGTATGCAAGACTAAAATACAAGTAAAATATGAAAATAAGCAAGTAAAATGAACAAATTAGTTAGATCTAAAAATAAGTCGTGAATCGAACAAGAACAAGAGTTGTGAATGGTAAATAGGCTCGAGAGAGATTTAGGTTACAAGTGTGAGCTTAGAGAGAATACAATGAATCTTCATTCTCTTCTAAGTCTTGCATATATAAGACAAAACTCAGACTATTATGCCCCTAAAGTTATGACGACTTGAGCACCCCGACGTCAGTGCCCATACGCGCCGCGACACTCTGATCTAGGATGACTAATGTGATGAGAGTTATTGGGAGTGGAGAACAGCTGTAGAGATCCTTTGGAGCCGTTGGAATTTCCGAAACTGCCAAGCTTCTTGTGTATGCCGACGTTTCTACCCTATACAATACTATATGCTATGATTGGATATTAGATGAAAATAAAATTCCCACTAAGTGAATAGATATAATAGCCGTAATTGAGTCTGTAATACTGTTTAATTTGGTCCAAAACCTCCATTATTTTTTGATAGTCCAAACACTCCAACAAACTAAGTTTTTTTTTCCTAATTTTTTTGAGTTTGTATCCCCCCCCCCCCCCCCTGTTTTAATACAAGAGAAACTGCAAGTATTCACACAGTTTTTCCCTAAAAGAAAGCTAATATGCTCTTATAAATTAACATCCTAAGTTAGTCAAATTAAATCGTGATATAGATATCAACAAAAAAAAAAAAAAAAAAAAATCGTGATATAGATATTTTTAATGCCTGTATTCGTGATTAGTATTACTTATTTGGAACTTTGGACTGTTTTGTGCAACTTGCCTTCATTTTTAGTATTTAAGCTAATCTCAATGGAATCTATTAGGTGTCGCTATTTTTTCTTCTTAATTCTAATACTTTGGAATCAGGAAGAGAAAAGGAAAATTGAAATAGTGAGAATTGAACTCGCATACATATGTGAAAGACTTGCAGTGGAACAACTTAACTACTCCTTCTGTTTCAATTTATTTGTCACAATTTAATTTTGTACAAAATTTAAAAAATGAAATACTCTTGAAAATTATGATTTTAAATATATCATAATATTTATATAGTTATTAAACTTTTGAAACTTGTAGATTTTTAACAGGCTATAGGCTATAGCATTTGAAACCAAATTTCTTTTGTAATTCTATCTTTTTAATTTCACAACTAAACTAATCTCACAAATAAACAAATGAATAAATGACAAGGAAGGAGAGAAGAAAATGAATTATTTCAAGACTTTGGATTCTTTTGTTATGGGGTTTGGTTGGAGAGATTGCCAAGTTTTGTTGAGTTTAAGTTATATATATTGGTAATATAAATATTTTTTTATATTATTAAATTATCTCTAGAATTTTAGAAATAAAACAAATTACTTATTGGAATAGGTTAAAATACACCCACCAATATTAGCGTATAGTAATAGTTAAAATATGTGGTCGTTTTGTTTTTCCTACATTGAAATGAGTTGGCAGACGTCATGTTCTTTGCATTTAAAAAAAATAAATAGATGACGTCATGTTTCCTACATTGAAAGGAGTTAGCCACCACGTCAGTTAAATACTTATTTATTTACACCGAATTATATAAATTTATTATAATTTAATAATTTAATAAAGCAATAATGTATATTAATTATTAAAAATTTTACGTCCAAACATATACTAGACATCTACTTATAACTGGGTATGGAATGCGAATAAATTTTTACACAACTTACATGTGTTTATATTGATTTTGTGCATCTTGCCAGTTGCCCACAATCATATTATGTTCTTGTATTTATTCACTTATTTATTTTAGATATAGAGAAAAATTGTGAACATGAAGAGCGACACTATTTGAATTAAAGATTGACTTCTTTCTTTGTAATTAAGTCAATTTTATCAATTAAAGCATATTGATTTGGAGTGTTTATTTGTGCATATTCTATCATATTTAATTAAGGGAAAAGAGCCAATTTTGCGAAGACAAATTTGTCCATTTTAAATAATTGGGGGATAAAATTAATCATTTTCCATTCAAGTTGGAGCAATTGTTAAGTATAATTTTTTTATCTATTTGGCGAGTGTGAAAATATTTTTGCGCTATTAATTAACAGTGAGCATTTTGTGCCAAAATGAAATGGAGAGAAAAATTAATAATTTTGCCTTAAATTAAGAAGAACCTAATCTCTTGGGATTTTTCACCATATAAAAGATTGGTGATGCAAATTTTAGAAGATATGATAGGATAAACTTCATATTAATTAGAGAAGGAAAAGTAATTTTAACTGCTTGAGATACTATGTAAGTATTACTATATCTTTTGTTTTTAGTATTACTATATCAAATGCAACATAATCAAGTTATTTTTGAATGAAATTGTTGGAAATTTGCCTTTGGCGGGGAGGTGCGTCCACCCATATTTAATGAATTAAACACTAGTGTTCCGCATGTTGGAGGCTTTGTCTCTTCTCACATGCATAATCTACTAAGTGAGTAGGTGACCGTAGGGCCAAGAATCATCAAATTTCGTTGAGAAATGAAAGAGATATTGGTCCACGAATTAAAGTGTTTGAGGCATGAAAATATGGTGTGGGACAAATCTACCACATCGGTGGGAAAATGAAGAATTGCTCTCTTTATAAGTCTCTAAAGTGGTTAAGGGTTTGGGACCCCAAGGGGTACCCCATGTGTTTAAAGGAGAGAGGACCTAGATGTGCTTGGATTCAAGGCTAAGCCCACACGTGCGCCGCCGCCGCCGCCGCCCGCCCGGTCACGGGATGCGGGTCGATTCGGCTGCCTACCGATTGGGCTATTTTTTGGAGCATTAACCAGCCATTACTTGGCTGTTAACTCCTCCATAAACAACCCTCCTTCAATGACCATAAACAGCCCCACTAATGGCTATTAACAACCTTGTTTTGGCAGTTGAGGAGTCCCTCTTCCATGCTATATATTGATGCCTTTTTGGCTCAATAACATGACAGAAATATAGACCAAAAACGAAACACCCACATATTGTAAAGAGAGACAGAAATATATACACAGAGACAAACAAAAGAGTAAAACATAGTCCAAAGCGTGAGCAGTAACGTTGGGACGACAAATAGAAATTCTTCCTTCCTTTTCCATTTCTTCAGCAAGTCGATTCGTGTTTGTTTTCTTCGTCAGACTCAACCTATTTGCTTTGTAGTGTTGAGATTAAAGTGTTATTTTATCTTGGGAGACTATTGCCCGTTAACGTAAAAGCATATATACGGGGCAATCTTGTCTTAAGGACAGAGTGCAATCACTCGACACAGTTGTAACCATCCAGATTTAGCGTTTCTTGATTTCAGGTTATCAAGATTCAAGACACAACAAGCTTGCGGCAGTTCTGAACATTGGCCTATTTGTTTATCCTTTCGAACACTTGTAATATTTATTTACTTCCCGTACTGCTTTACAATATCCTACAGAAATTTAATTTGGATAAAGTTCATCATTATTCGGAAAATACTTTTGAGACCACTAAGTAGAAATGTATGGATCTACTACTACATTTTGATTCGATTGTGTATATATTTAATAAATTAAAAAGTAAATTTATTTGATACTTTCATCTTCTAAACTCATCATGTCTCTAAATTTTGAATCTGCTTCTGTACGAGAAAATTAATTTCTTTTAGCTAGTCCACGGAATTGTTGCATTTTTTTAAAATTTAAAATCAACTAGTCATTGAGTCAATTTTAAGCAACTATAGGTGTACTACAAAATGCCACTCATCAACCTAACAAGTTTTTGTATTTTTTTATGTTGGAGTGGAAATTTTTTATAAAGAAAGAAAGGTTTTGTAGCTCTTTTTTTTTAGTTTACCTAATCAACAAGTATTTGTGGCATTTAACATAGATATATACTTACTAGGAATTTGTCAGCAAGTGGCAAATTAAAAGTATGCAAGGGACCTTTTAGTGTTAATTAATATTTATGCTTGACGTACTTTAATTTATTTGTCAAATACTCTATATTATATAATATATATTTTTCCAAGATATACACCTAGAGACGTTGTTGGCAGGTCAAATACATACGCTTTGACACATTCATTCTAGATATATGTTTTAACATCCTTATTTCTATGCTTTTCAATTGGTAAATGGTAATCATTTTCGTCTTTGCAATAAATAATGTAAATCAAAATTTTGGTCTTAATATCAAACCAATTATTGCCACGTAAAAAGGAAAAAGTAATTTTTTTGCGGGCAAATCGACCACGTTTATATAAAATTTCCACTAGTGGTCAAATTTATGCAATTTGATGTAAGAACCAAAGTTTATTAGTTGGGCTACACAATGAGTGATAGTCCAATCCAATAATCTTTTATCAAATTTTAATCTCTTGATCATTTATTATATTTAATTAGCAAACAAAACAAATAATTATTTCTATATATAGTTTAAATAAGGTACCATGAGTAAAAACTTGAAATCATGACTATCAGATAAAATTTGTGAGTTATCCAACAATCTAACTAGGTTGAATATAGTAATATGAAATCCTATCGATTAGTCATAACTTGCATACAACATTTATCATGTTGCTTGACTATCTCTACCGCTCAACTTAAGAATATTTTAGTCCAATTTTTTATATTAAACTTTAAAAGACCATTTTTGAACCGTTACCAAAATCGGAAATATTTTTTAAATAACGAAACAAAAAGCCTATTTGTCCAATTCACCCGAACTTTTATCATATGTTAGGCCTCATGTTAGATCATCATCAGACTTAGGCCCAAACTGCAACATCATCTGATCCAATGCCCACTTTAACAAATGTGGATACCATATTTGGCTTTATTTTTCTTGAAAAAGAAATATAGGAATCTATTGTGCGAACTTCTTTAGAGTGAGTTTGTAAAGTTCATTTTTCGTGGTATCTATTCAAAACGTTACTCTAATTTTATCTCTTCCGTATTGTACATTTGCAAATAGTGGATTCTTCATCTCCTCTCGTGGACGGACATAGGTTTAGTAACCGATCCATTTAATCTCTTAATTTGTTGTCTGATTGACGTTGTTAAGAGGTTGCTTTATTAGAGTCAAGGTTTATCTCCTAGTCTTAGGCTTACCATACTAAGTTACTAACTACTTTCAATCACCAGACAGAGGACAAAGGTGGATAAAGAAATAGTTACATGTGAAACCCATATTTATGCCGTCATATGACCAGAAGATTAAGAGTTCAAGTCATAAAAATAACCTTTTGCAGAAATGTACAGTAAGACTATGTATGATAGACCCTTGAAATCCGGACTTTTCGCCGATTCCGCGCATAGAGGGAGTTTAGTGTACCGGGTTGCCCTTTGCCCTTTAACTTGTAGTAGTATATATCAATTGTTTTCTTGAGAAATTTCATGAGAACTTGCCTTCCACTTTATAACATTATTGACTTACCTGCCTAGAGAAAAATTCCACTTCAAACTTCAATAAATCTTTATGGTTATCATCTGTTTGGGACCATTATATTGAATACAGCTATGCGTCTAGAAACTTTGCTTAATTACCTCTAGTACTAAAGATATCTGCTGTAAGACCACTTCCAAATATCAGATAATACGTGGTATGATGCAAATATTTGCTCGTCGGTAATGTTTTTGATGAATTTCTCATAAAAAATTCCTTATCAACGAATCAAATTCCCAGGAGACGTCTGTCGAGAATAAGTAATTATATAACAACAAAAATTATGTAACAGCTAGCAAAAATCATGCCCAATATGAACCCATGATGAGGCAAAAAGTATTAGTAATTATACTGCTAATTTCATGAAGTTAGATAAACATAAAATGTATACAATGGACACACTTACGTTTCTTGGACTTAGAGAAAGTGTCCAATTTCCATTAAGGGCATATAAATTGACTGCCACTAACACTAATGACTTTAAATAGTATGGGAACACAGAGCCATAAACAAGCAAATGTTGTTACATTAGATTAGTCTAATTAAATGTGACCTACCTACCCCATTTTAGCTACGAAAATAACAACCATTGAGACTTTACATATCCAGTTGGTTCATGAAACAAACTTGTTCCAAGTCATTAGTCCCTTTGTTTTATTTTATGTGTCTTTGTTTGATTAGACACGAAATTTAAGAAAATTAAGGAGATATTTGAAATATATGGTCTTAAATTGAAAATATATATGAGTTACCAATATGCCCTAGAATCTTATGATGTTAAAAATATCATCTGAGATGTAAGAATTTAAAAGCTAGTACTAAATATAAAAATTATTCTTTTAACCAAACTCAAAAAAAAGTAAGATACATAAACTGAAATGAGAAAGTATATTATTGTCAAGAATTTGTGTTTTTTTTATTAAAGCAATTTTACCAGTAGATGCTAGGAAATTCACGGAGGACTTTAACAACCAAAAAAGCAGCTGCAGCAAGAAGAATAAGAAGAAAACCATTGTTGCAAAACTAAACTTCTAAACATTAACTCTACAATGTACAAGAGGGACTTGCTAGTAAGACCAATTTGACTCACTTTTGGGGAATATTATTTATACACATCAAAATTTTCACCACAAATATGCAATACTTTTTTCCAGGTATACCTATGGATGGAAGATAATATAACTAAAAACAATTGAAAACAATCACCTAGAATGTCAGATACGAGGTAAATTTAGAATTTTGAGTTTATGAATTTTAAATTTTCGAAAAGATAATTTACTAAGTTTTAAATAAAATATTTATATATATTATATAAATATCTTAAAGATAAATATAAAATTTTGATCAAAGCTGCTGAATTCTATCGAACATGTAGCTAATTCTAGCTCTGCACTTGAATCACTCTAACCTTATTTACCAACAACCTCGAATTCGAGGAAAAGCACTTCCTCTCTGGTGAATCTTACATGACGCAATTTTGATTCAATCGAGCCAGTAATTTTTGAATATTAGATATATAGAAAAACAAATTGAAAGCCAACAATAGTATCGAGGCTATACTCCTTTTTCTTCTTCATCCACCAGTTACACATGAAAACATTCTACGGTGACTTCTGAATTTCACAAGTTGTTTATCCTTCGCCGGAGTACTATCCTCCGGCGACACTCCACCGATATATTCCACATGGAGGGATTGCGTCCGTCGATGACCGTTGTTCTCCGCCTGACTACCACCACCAGCCACCTTCTGATCATTAATTGATGACATTTCATACTCTTTATTACTATCGATGTAACCATTATTTGGATAGAAATTTCCGATATTATAAGTGTTAGCAGTACCAAAAGAGAGATATTCATATCGCCGGCGAGTTTTGCTTCTCTTAATGGTCTTGTACACTAATGGAATAAGTCCTTCCATGGCACAAATTTGGACTTGTTGAAGAAGAAAATGAATTATTTCAAGACTTTAGCTAAGCTTCTTTTGTTCTATATATATGGGGTTTGGTGGGAGTTTGCCAAATTTGTTTTTTCTTCTTTTATATATATATATATATATATATGCATGCATGAATAAATTTCTTCAATCCATAATATACATAGTTGATATAAATTATATATACATCCGCAATGTAAAATAATGTATATTATCATCTTAGCCAAAAAATATCTGTAAATCTTTTTAAAATGTGTAGTTGTACTTTTGAAAGTAAGACATATTACCCGATATAACGGATAAAAGTGATTTGATATTGACATTGTAAATTTTTTTTATGCTAACGGAGTATATTACTGAGATTCTAAATAATTTAACTTTGTATACCAACAATGTAAAGGATTTTTACGGTACCAATTAGTCAAATAAATTATAACTATAAGTAATCATCCAAGAAAAAGTGGACTAATAACCTGAAAAATTAGACATAATATATGTTATAACATATTAAAATACACCGATAATATAAAAAAATTATTTACATTATATATAAGTTAAATCCTATATATAACAATATCTCTTTTTTGTTTACTTCTTCCAGATTGAATTAATGAGTTGGCAGACCTCATTTTCATATATATTGACTTGATCATCTTGCCCCAGTCATAATATCCTATTATTGTATTTATTTAAAATTTATTCTAAAGAAAAATTGTGTACATGAAAGTGACACTTAATTGAAGCTTGACTTGTTCTTTGTATGTTTATTCATTAAAAACACATTGATTGGAGTGTTTCTTTGTGCATCATTAACTTTTATCAATATTATATTCAATTAATAAGATAAAAACCTAGTTGTTTGTGGCATTTTTCAAGACATAAAATATTAGTGATGCAAATTCTAGAAGATATTGAAGGATAAACTTCAGAATAATCTTTAATTAAGGAAGGAAAACTAAAGTTTAACTACCTTGGAAGAATAATTTTTTATGCGCCTCAGTGTTAAAGAATTCTTAGACTATTAAATTATCTAAAATTCTAAAAGATAAATATAGGTGATTGTGCATGTCAAACGTAATTATATACATGAAAAACAAAGCAAATAAGTACTTACTACAACAAATCAAAATATACTAACAGTGTAAAACCCTTTTTAGTCTTTTCTGTGCATATACATTAAATCTTTAATTCTGATTAGAACCTTACTTCTTGATTTATTTATTTCTTTGTTTTCAAATGATTTTTTTTTCTTTTATTGACTAAGTTTAGCTTAAGGTGTATCCTCATCTAATTTGCTTGTCTTCAACTTGTCTGTGTAGTACCTTCTTGGTTTGCTAGTATAGTGAGTCTGTTGTTTGTTTATTTATTTTAGAAAATGATTGTTAAGAGTACGTGTGACCCGCTAGGGATACTGGCTACTGGATTAGTGATTAATTTGTCCTTTCGTCCCTCTTTGTCAACAACATACTGTCGAACATTACATTTTTTTTTTAGCAAGAAATAGTACATGTGAACCAACAACCTTGTTTATTTCAATTTAGTAATTTTCTAATTGTGATCTTACTTGTTGTACCTCACTGTTGCGTCTCAATTACAACTATAGCTTCTCCACATTTGATACCATTGTATGTAGCTTTTTAGCTTATTCAGCACTCAACATCAATGTAGTTTTAAATAATTGCATTTGATGTCTGCCTATATAAATACGTGATTCTTAAATTTGAGGATTGGTGAAAGTGCGGGAAAAAGATATATTCGAACCCTTAATAAACAAAAGTCAACATCACAGTTTTGATGTTACACTTTAATCATCGGCCTTTTCTACACTATGTTTATGAAGAAAAGTTGAATTAATAGAAAATCAATCTGACAATTCCTTTCTAACTAGATAAATAAAAAATATTGTATTTTCTTGCTAAGAGTAAAATGGTGGGAGTTCTTGTTTTTTTTTTTTTTTTTTTTGTATTTCGCTTTCTTGTTTACCTTAAAAAGAGTGACAATAACAGTAAGTACAAGTTAACGGTACTAACTAGTAACATTATATAAAAATAAGTTATCTAAAGGTAATCAACTAGCATTTCGTGAAGATATATATACTTAATAGGATAAGGGGCAAGAAAATCTTTTCCAATGTACCAAAAAAATAAAGGGCAAGAAAAGTATGCAAGGGTAAGTGTTCAATATTTGTATGTTTGACGTAGTTTTTGTTAATATTAAAGACTTTGACGTAGTTTTTGTTAATATTAAAGACTCTTGATTACAATTTGTTTTCAAGAGATATATCTAGAGGATGTTAATGTTAGTTGGGACGTCAAATCATACGTATAAATGCTATTTGACGTATTCTAGATATATATTCTAAGGAAAATTTTCCAATTAGCCTATGTACTATTTGAAATCACTTAATTTTGGCATTTCTTGAAGTTCATTCAGAACTCGAAAATAGTTGCTTCAGCTTCATCCACTCGAATTTTTGATATTTTTTTTTTTATTTCTCATCAAACGAATGACATCTTCTTCCGGAAAATCCTAGCTATTCTTAGCATGATATTGGAAAATATCATTGCTATTACTCAAACAAGCATGAAACGTATGCTTGCATATTCGTCCATAGGCCAAATCGGATATGTAATTATTGAAATAATTGTTAGAGACTCAAATGATGGATATGCAAGCATGATAACTTATATGATGTTCTATATCTCCATGCTTGTTGTTAGCAAATTATTTTATATTTGTCCTTGTTGGTGACGGAGTTTCAACATGAAATGGGTGAATTCCACATGTTCAAAAATTTTGATAAAAAAGTAAGATAATAATAGACGAAAAATATTTTTTGATGAAAAAAAGCTTTTATTAATCACCCAACAAGAACAAATACAACTCCTATACTTATAATTGAGACATTGGCATCCCTTTGTTTTAGTTGCAAAAAATAAACATATATACTAGATGTTGAATATTGATTCAAATGTCAAGCTCCTTTTGTTGAAGCCATTTTTGTTGAAGCCATCTTTGTTGAAGCCATCTTTGTTGAAATTGGTAACAAAGAGTTAGGTCATCCACCATTGAAGACTTATGTGCATGTCTTCATGCACTGTACATGGAGGATAGAGGGCATTTCCTCATCTATAAATAGATGAGAAAATGTATAATCATATCATCCCAAAATCAGAAAAAGAGAGAGCTATAAGTTGGGAGAAAGAGAGAAAATACTCATTTTGTATAAGAGAGTATATGTGAGTATTGGGGAAACACATGAGAGATATTATTAGTGGAAAATTTATATCCGTACTCTGTATATTTCCTACTCTGTTTAATAATATCTACTGCCTCCCATGGAAGTAGGCAAATTGCCGAACCACGTAATTATGTGTATTTTGTTGTACTGCTTTGATATATCCTATACCATTATTTATTGATATTTATTGCTTCCGCGTACAACAAATTGGTATCAAAGCCAAATATAGTGGTATTATATATCAAATTGAAGCTCTCGACGAGACGAATCCAACGCCGCAAGAATCAGCTCAATAAGAGGTCGGACACACCGCCAAGAGCTACCGGAGTGGTGCTGCCAATAACATGCCCGAGCCGTTTAACCGAGCTGCCTGAGTCGTTGATTGAGCCGTCTAGCCGTTGACTTTAGTTGACCATTGACCGAGTCAACTCAGCCAACGGTGTTTTTTGGACCAAGTTGGTCCATTTTTTACCCGTTTTCAACCAAGTCGGACCGATTCCTAACAAATTGGACCTTTCCGGATTCAACCTCGGACTCCGTTTTTTTCAAATAAGGTATCAAAATTTGAAAAAAAACAAAAACATTGTCTCAAGTTATAAGTTCAAAGTTCTGTCTAAGGAGGTTGGAATTTAAGTGGTCCGTATGTGACCCTCCAGTCTTTCCTGGAACTTGCTTAGAGAGATGGTTCTGTCTAGGAGACTGTCCGGATCTATCCTATGTTGATAGGACCGCGATATTTTTTACAGTATTTCTTAGGAATCATCTAGTCTGTTATTTATTTGTACTTATGGTTGATGATAGAGAGACCGAGAAAGGTGCACAATTTGATATCGAAAGTTCTAAAGGAGAACATCGTGACCTGAGAAGTTTTAGCGAACCAAGTCGTTCTGAAAGAAAACTATGTTATCCAATGCAAAGTTTGAGGTGGAGAAATTCGACGACATCAATAACTTTGGCATGTGGCAATGTGAAGTGTTAGATCTTTTTTCCAAGAAGGATCTAATATTGCCTTGGAAACCAGGCCAGAAGATTATTCCAATGAAGATTGGAATTATGTCAACCGTCAAGCTTGCGGCACCATCCTATTATGTTTGGGAAAATACCAAAAGTATTTTTTCATGAAAGAAAAGGTGGTTGCAGTCCTCTAGAAGAAGCTAGAGGACAAGTACATAACAAAAAATGTAGAGAACCGTAAGGGATTGGAACAATACGACTGAAGATGCACGATGGTACAATCAGACGACTTACGAATGTGAGGTACATTCATGATCTAAAGAAAAACCTTATTTCTTTAGGTGTTCTAGATTCTGATGGTTACAAGGTAACATTGGAAAATAGAGTCTTGAAAGTTGTATAAGGTGCATTTGTAGCAATGAAAGGTACCAGAAAGGCAAATCTATACTTCCTAAATGAGAGTATCGTTACAGGAAGAGCAGTTGTCTCTAGCAAGTTTTGAAGAGAAGACAATTGATTCTTCATGCCTTTGGCACATGTGCTTAGGGCATGCTGGAGATAAGGCTTTGTAAGGCTTAGTGAAGCAAGGTCTAATGAAAGGTGCCAAACCGGAAAGTTTGATTTCTGTGAACACTGTGTACTAGGGAAAGCAAACAAGGGTCAAGTTCGGTACTGTTGTTCATCACACTAAGGAAACTTTGGATTACATCCACACAAATGTCTGGGGACCTTCCCAGAATGCTTCACTAGGAGGTAAACGGTGGTTTGTAACATTCATTGATGATTTCTCTAGATATGTTTGAGTATACACCATGCGTTACAAAGATGAAGTTTTGGATATCTTTCTTAAATGGAAGAAAATGATCGAGACTCAAATATGCAGGAAAATCAAGAGACTCAGATATGACAATGGTGGTGAATACAAATCAGATCCTTTCATACAAGTTTGCCAAGATGAAGGGATAATCAGGCATTTTTCAGTTCCCCGTACACCGCAGCAAAATGGAGAGGCCGAACGAATGAATCATACTTTAATTGAGAAAGTTCATTGTATGTTATCTCAATCCAAACTGAGCAAGGCATTTTGGGCTGAGGCCTTGTCATATGCCACCCATATAGTCAACAGACTTCCTGCCGCTGCACTAGATGGGAAGATTCCTAAAGAGGTATGGTCTGGACAACCTGTTTCTGATTATGATTCCTTACGAATATTTGGATGTCCTGCATATTTTCATTTTAGAGAATCCAAACTAGATTCTAAAGCAAAAAAAGTTATCTTCTTAGGCTTTAGTGAATGAGTTAAAGGATTCAGACTTTGGTGTGGTGAGTCCAAGAAGATTGTCTTGAGCCGAGACGTCACATTTGATGAGTCTATTATGCTGAGACATACAACTTCAGAGAAAGAGAATGAGAATCCAAATGCTCTTTCTAAGGTGGAGCTTGAGACACCAGAAAAACCAGAAAAACATGTTCCGATTACAGATCATGGTGAAAGTAAAGATCAAGAAGAGATCTCAGTTGAGGTGGAGGTTCCTCTCGGCATCACCACGATCAATCATCAACCAGAATCTATTGCCACTACTCGGACCGAGAAGGGAGATTAGAAAGCCTACCAGATACACAGACATGGTAGCATTCGCACTTCCAGTAATTGATGATGATGTCCCATGCACTTACAGAGAAGTCATGCAGAATGTTGACAATGTGAAGTGAAAGATGTCGATGGACGAAGAGATGAAGTCTCTACACCGGAATCAGACTTGGGATTTTGTTCAAATTCCCAAAGGAAAGAAAGCTATTGGCTGCAAATGGGTCTATGCCAAGAAAGAAGGTGTACCTGGTAAAGACAACATCCGATACAAAGCTAGACTGGTAGCAAAAGTCTATGCTCAAAAATAAGGAATAGATTACAATGAGGTATTCTCACATGTTGTTAAGCATTCATATATTCATATACTATTGGCTTTGGTAGCACAATTTAATCTCGAGTTAGCTTAACTCGACATCAAAACTGCATTTCTCCATGGTACTTTGAATGAAGAGATCTACATGTCTCAACCTGATGGCACTGTATGGTTTGAAGCAGTCATCGCGACAATGGTACAAGCATTTTGATAGCTTTATCAGAGAACAGAAGTATGCCCGCAGCCAGTTTGACCACTTGTGTTTTTTTTTTTTTGGAAACTCCAAATGGTACTTTCATTTATTTACTCTTATATGTTGATGATATGTTGATTGCATCTAAGAGCAAGTTGGAGATCAACATATTGAAGGCTCTGCTAAGTTCAGAATTTGAAATGAAAGATCTTGGAGAAGCTAAGAATATTCTCGGGATGGAGATCACAAGAGATAGAGTTGCAAGCACAATCTGTTTGACACAAACTCAGTATATGAAGAAAGTACTTCAAAGGTTTGACATCAATGAGAAGACCAAACCAGTAAGTACACATCTTGCTCCTCATTTTCAGTTAAGTGCAAAATGTCACCCAACACCGCCGATGAGAAGAAGCAAATTGAGCGTGTTCCATATGCAAATGATATTGGTGCCCTGATGTATGCAATGGTATGCACCAGATATGACATTTCACATGCTGTTAGTATGATGAGTCGCTACATGCACAACTCCGGTAAAGAACACCGGCAAGCAGTGATGTGGATTCTACGGTACATCCATGGTACTGTGGATATTGGTTTGAAGTTTGAGAGACACAAGACTGATGGTAAACACCTAGTCATACGTGTGGATTCTGACTATCTGGATAAGCGTCGATCTACTACTGGTTATGTGTTCACAATGGCAGGAGGACCAGTATGTTGGAGATTAACATTGCAATCAAATGTAGCTTTGTCTACTATAGAGGCAGAGTATATGGTTGTAACTGAAGCATTCAAAGAAGTTCAATACCTTCTTGATCGGGATGAGGAAGCGGGAGCAAGAAAACCATGCAAGAAGGCCCTTCAGATATGTCCAGAGAATCAGAGAGCTAATGAGAAGGGATTGGAGGTGTGAATTGAGACATATTTGTACGTCGAGAAGTTCAATACCTTCTTGATCAAGAAAATGTCCTTGTTTGTACTTCTTTTTATTTTTTGAGAGTTTCGATCTAGTTCGATTCATGATCGCATCTACAAACCTTATCCCGTGGGCTTTAGGGGACGTTTTTCATTCTTTACCCGGTCCTTAGTAGCCTTTCCAAAGTTAACCTAACAATTTATTAACCTTTATCAAAGAAAATTATGATGAATTAGTGAAATCCAGTCTACTTATGCCTAATTGAGAACTACGACGGGGTTGAAATGCATTTTGTTCTTTGTATTCAATAAGTATTGCATGACCGAATAATTCAAGGAATGGCGGACTGCGGGGAGGGTCCTTTTAAGTAGATGACTCGTCGGGCGGTCGGAGCGGGACTTCTTTGGAAAAAATAAGCTTTTCCCTTACTAGTCAAGTGATAAGGTAGGGCGTTATTCGATAAAGAAAACAAACTTTATGAAAGTGGTTTAGGTAGCTCAGCTGGTTAGAGCAAATGACTAATTCTAGCATCAATCAATATTTCTGAGGCGTCTCATACCGACCCCGTCTGCAGTTACTACTACACTGTTACATCCGGATAAAGCCGCATGGAAAGAAAGCTCTTAGAGCACAAAGGTTTGAGGTGGGCGGGAAGGATAGATCCCAACTTATTATATACGGATACGATTATGAACATTTCGCCAAGGTGGAGATTGTTGAATATTGACTCAAATGTCAAGCCCCTTTTGTTGAAGCCATTTTTGTTGAAATTGGTAGCCAAGAGTTAGTCCATTCAATGGACTTATATGCATGTCTTCATGCATTGTACACGTAGGAGAGGGTGCATTTCCTCATATATAAATAGATGAGAAAATGTATAATCATATCATCCCAAAATCAAAAAAAGAGAGAGTTATAAGTTGGGAGAAAGAGAGAAAATATTCATTCTGTATAAGAGAGTATATGTGAGTATTGGGGAAACACTTTGGGAAACACATGAGAGATATTATTAGTGGGAAATCTATATCTATACTTTGTATATTTTCTACTATGTTTAATAATATCTATTGCCTCCCGTGGAAGTAGGCAAATTGCCGAACCACGTAATTCTGTGTGTTTTGCTGTACCGCTTTGATATATCCTATACCGTTATTTATTGGTATTTATTGCTTCCGCGCACAACACTAGCTATCTAAATATGTATGTATAACCACCAATGTGGTATCATGAAATAACACCCAACATGGGTGTGTTTGCCTTCCAATTTGGAAAAAAGTATGTATGTATGTATAATCCCTCTATCCATTACCTACCTTTCCTACTTTCCTACTTTCCTTCATCCTTCTCATACTATGCATTTTTATGTACACATCTTGCTTAATTCTGTCACACACCATGTCTGGCCTTGGTACTCTCAGCTTCTAAACTACTTCATTCCTTGCCCCCATATATTGTATATCAATGCTATCAGTACTGCTGCTACAAATTCTCTACAATTTTTCCCTTTCTTATATCTAGTCATGCGTCTCCAGAGTCCATGCAACTCTGTGTTTTGAACTCCCAGACCCATCCACACCAGCAAATTACACAGACACAACTTTGAGAATGAGCACTCAAACAATGAGTGTGCCACACTCTCAACCGCTCCACCACTCCTCATCAAGGATGCCTATCCTCTTCAGTTTTTGTCTTGTTAAGAGCCTGCTAGACGAAAATTTTAATGAAGAACAAAGTTACTCAGTTACAAATAGTACATAAGCAAATTTGACACTCCCTATGTTCTAACATCCCTTTTTTTTTTTTTCCACTCGGTATTTGATACGCTTTTGGAGGCCGACTAATTAAAGATAAAGAGATATGTACGTATTGTCCCACTACAATCTTTTTTCGTGGTTCCTTTGCTCTTTAATGGCAAGGGCTGGGCAAGATGTTGTTAGTGCTGGACTTTATATTTTTCATTTAAATGTGTTTATTTGTGCAAACCAGACAGTATCATTTAATTTAATCAGAATATACAAAGTATAAATGAGTATCAATTAATCAATCAATTATTATCTGATTTTCAAAACACCCCTTTTAACCGGAGTTCACAAGATTCAGGTGCATCATTTTGTTGTTAAAAGTTTCAAATCTAATATATTTTCTTAAACGTAATCTAGTGTCTAACAATGAGTGTCATATTCAGACTGATTAAAAAAAAATAGCAATAAACAAACAACAATAAAATTCCACAACGTGGGGTTTGGGGAGTGTAGAGTGTACACAGACCCTTACATCTAACTTGATAGGTAGAGCGGTTGTTTCCGAGAGACCTTCGACTCAATACAGAGAGTAAGCACAAGCAAAGCAAAAGCAAAAACAACAACAAAAGCGTATTAAAAAAAAATTATTTTTTATAAAATATCGGGAGTATTTAATTTCAAATACAGAGCTATCCAAAGTGGCACTAAGATTGTTTTTTTTTCTTTTCTTTTTTGGTTTGTTTCAAGAAAACAGCTTTTGAGAAGAAAAAAAAACATTTCTATTAGGATTTTTTGAAGATATAATAATTTTCTTAAAAGTAGTGAAAGCAATTCAAAAACATATTCTACTATCTCATTTTATGTGGCACTATTATTAGTTAGGAAGTCAAATACTTTTGATTTAAATATTTTGAATTAGTAATTACGCTGACTTGTAGTATTTTTAATAAGTTTTTAATATGTATATTTCATTTTAAAACACTAGAAAAATCTTTGCCCGAATTCATATAAAAATTAGGTCGTACTCCAAAACATGTTAGGAGGCATTCATAATGATATTTTACCATATTTGTATTTTACCTTTTCTGGAAGGAAGGGCAAAAAGTTTAACATAATTGATTTTTCTTTTCCAAAAAAGGATATAAATCTTCTATATTTGAGTAACCCCTTTTTAGAGAAAAAAGTTTTTTTCATCTATAAATTGAATACCTTCTTACCATAATTAGAAAACAAAATAACATCTACAATGTAGTCGTTTAAAAAGTCTAGTTTAGAGAGATATTTTCTTTCAATAGTTTTTATATTTTTATATTAGTTTTTCATATATAGATCAAGTGATCGAACCATATTAAAATATTATGCCTTTTAGTATGTTTTTCTTTATTATCTGATTTATTATCGATCAAGATTTGTAATTGTCAGCTTCCGCATGACCCCTAATTATTTCGACCTCAACAAATCCCTCCACATAAAATGGGATGAAGGGAGTAACTTTTTTTTGGTAAAAATTAAACTTTTAGATTATTTTCAGCACAAAAAAATAAGACTGATTTTCAAATCAAAGATCACACTTCTTTTTCTCTTTTTTTCTTTTCTTGTCATTTATCTTCTCCCATTTCACCTATTTCCAATAGCCTAGTTTTCTAAAACAATCATTAGAGTCAACTTCTGATACTTACATGACAATAATTGTATATATATACAATTTGAAAGACTATTAACTTATTGCAACTCCTATAATCAATCCCTTTCTCATTTCTTTTTTCATTCATTTGCATAATAAAAATATGGCAGCAGAATGCAAGAAGATCATCATTGACACTGACCCTGGAATTGGTAATTTTGATTCATATACATGTTAGCTTAAAATGCAGGTGATTGCGTATAATAGACCATTGTGCTACAAACCTTTTCTCGGACCCCGCGCATAACGGAAACGGGCTGCCCTTTATACATGTTAGCTTAAAGAATAATCTCACTTCATCAATTTCTATGTACTACTTGTTACTCAGATTAAATGGATATTACTCAAATTCATTTGTGATCTTTATTTTTTGTGCATAGTAATTGGAGTTTGAGCTGAATTGAGCATTTCAAGATTCCATTTTTTGTGCTTTCCAATTCAACTGTTGAGTTAATTGAACTGTTATGATTATGCTTAGATGATGCAATAGCAATATTCGTGGCACTTCAATCTCCTGAAATAGAGGTGATTGGGCTCACAACAATATTTGGTAATGTCCACACAACTCTGGCCACCAGAAATGCTTTACATCTGGTAAAGTTCCTAGATTCTTTGAACTAATTCCTAGCACAATTTAGCATTCAATATGTTGTTGGATAATCTCTACTGTTTGCAAGTTCCGGGAGTAGGTGTTGCTGTCAATCAGTATTATATACTACTCGTCCAATTTCATTTTATAAAGTGCCGATTGACTGGACATAAAGTTTAAGAAAGAATGGAAGAAAGACTTTTCACACATACAAGAAGTATCACTAGAACTCGTGGTCTTAAACATGCCATGACATTTCTATGGCTATAAGAGCATGTTACTCATGGTAATATCAAATATAGAAGTTTAGTTTCCAGATATAGAAATGTGTTATTCTTTTTAGAACAAACTAAAAAAGAAAGGGCGACATAGAAAATGGAACGTATCCTGAAACAATGATGTTCATTTCGGGTCTTTATGATTCAGTTGGAGATAGCTGGGAAGACAGATATTCCAGTGGCTGAAGGCTCGCACGTTACAATCACCGTATGTACTGCTTAATTCCTTATTCAGTTCTCTGTCTTACTGCTCATCTAGACTTATTTAGCTGTCAAATGATGTATGAAGTTTCCATTTTTTGTGAGGCATCCCCGGACTAAATTAGAACTTTTTTCTCTCACTACACTTCTTCTGTGGGTTTGTTTAATTTCATGTAAAGGAAGGCACGAAACTTCAAAGTAGCGGTTATGTTCATGGCACGGATGGACTCGGGAACCAAAACATTTCTCCACCCAAAGGAAAACCTATTGAACAAATTGCTGCTGAATTTCTCATTCAGCAAGCTAGTCTTTACCCTGGAAAGGTCACTGTTGTGGTCTTGGGCCCCCTGACAAATATAGCACTTGTAAGTATCACATCTTCCAACCAAATTTTACATATCAAACCTGTAAACATAATGTTCCGATACTTGTTTATGAACAGGCCATTCAGTTGGATCCTGAATTTTTCAAAAACATCGGCCAAATTGTTGTTCTTGGTGGTGCTTTTGCTGTAAATGGAAATGTGAGTCCAGCAGCTGAGGCCAATGTAAGTTGCTAATAGACACATCCATATATATTCAACTTCTCGGAGTTTCTTTTTGATTTTTTTTTCTCTTACATTTTTTATTCTTTGTATGCGCAAGATCTTCAAAGATCCAAGTGCTGCTGATATTGTATTTACCAGTGGCGCTGATGTTCTTGCTGTTGGATTAAATATTACACATCAAGTTGTCCTTACTGGTAATCTTTCTTTGTTGCTTAAGTTTCATTTCAAGCCACTGTGTCTGTTGTAATTTTAGATAGAATATAATTAATAGGAACAAAGAGTAAAAATATGTTTGGCCAAGCTTCTAGGAAGTCAAAAGTGCTTATTTTAGATAATTAATGACTTTGGCCAAACTTTTTGGAAAAATAAGTGTTTTTGACTTTTGAGTAGTAGCAGAGGTTGTTTTTCAGAAGTTGAAAAAAGTAATTTTTCTGCAAAAGCACTTTTGGAATCTTGGCCAAGCATAAATTTAAGCTCTAATATTGGTAAAATTACTTTTGAAATTGATCAGAGAAACACAAAATGCTAATATGCTAAAGTACTTTTTCGACAAGCATGTCTAACAAAAAATACTTATCAAAATAAGTAGATTTTTGAAGTTTGGCCAAACACGCTATGACAGACTAGAGAGGAAGCTGAAAACTAAATTCGTATTACCATAAAGAACAATAGAGTGTACATGCATATTTAAGCTTACATTCAAACAAAAATTCCAGAAATATCCTCAACTATCAATCAGCACATAAGCACCTATTATATCCTTTTCTGACTAACAAATTTTGAAAAATAGGAACTACTCTAGCAAACAAAAGGGCAATCCGTCTTCTTATACTGTAGAGTTCTCCTAACGTTCATCGTCATGTTAGGTTGGGTCTAAACCTTACTTTGCTTTTGATTTTTCTATTATTCCTTTCTGTATTAAAAGGTGCAAGTTGAGCTCCTTTAGTTAACTTCTCTAAATAGCATCTATCTTATATACATCTATCTACTCTTGGTAGATTCTGATCGCGGAGAATTGGCAAAGTCTAATGGAAAATTTGCCAAGTATCTCAGCAAGCTTTTGGATGTCTATTTTGATTCTCACCATACTGCATACAGCACAAGAGGTTTATCGCGTGCAAAAAAAATCTGTTTCCATATTTCTCATTTGCTGTCTACTCACTTTCTTTATGTTACCGGAATTGGGGCTCTATGTAGGTGTTTTCCTTCATGATCCAACTGCCTTACTTGCTGCTGTTAATCCGTCTATCGTCACCTATTCAGAAGGTGTCGTTCGCGTTCAGACTGTTGGCATCACGAAGGGTCTCACAATCTTTTATAACAAGAAGAAAGGGTACTTGGTTCATAATTCTTTAGTTTTTTTTTCTTCTTTTTTTCTATTTTTACACGTTATTTAGAAGAAGTTTTCAAACCCAGCCTCTTCTTTACTGCACTGGCTGATTAACCTAAGTTGACATTATATTCAATTTGTACATAAAGTACTTGCTCTCCCTCTAATGGTTCAGGAAATTTACTTGAACTCTTACTTATTTCATCTGCTACTGGATTTACAAGGTTTGCTGAAGTCACTGAATGGTCTGGAAAACCATCAGTCAAGGTGGCAGTAACTGTTGATGCTCCTAAAGTTATCAAATTGGTGATGGAACGGCTCGTCAATTCTTAAAAAGTATTCATATGCTATAAGAGCACTTGTTTCAACAATGTTAGTTGTTTTTCTGCACTCAATACTTGAAATCTCATTCAGAAATTGAACTGCCCCCTAAAGAGGTGGCTGATTGCAAGGCTGTATGTATGATTTCGGGTCATAGATTTGTTGTTACTGTGCCATCTCTATATACGTATGTGAGCTGCTGTATATTTCTGGATTTTAACTCTTTACATCAAGTTATCTCCTGAGGCTCAACATTGTCATCATAGTTGATTCTCTTTAGAACTTAAAATGTTATGCATAAGTGAGGTTCCACATAGTGGTCTGCTTTAACACTGGTAGAGGGATAGTTTAGATAATCTTTTGATGTTGCTGTCGAAATATAGAGACCGAATCGAGATAGAGCTACCTTCTTTTCTCTCTTGTGGCATTCATCATCTTGAGTGCAGAATGTGTTTGTCTCTCATGCGAATGAGGAAAGAAAGATAAGAGAGTAGCTTCCGCCCACAGAGGATGATTTTGACAAACTTTTTACTTTGAAAATGAAAAAGGTCGAAATTTACCCTTTTGCTATGCGAAATTGCTCAATTTTACCCTCCGTTATATTTTTGATTCATTTATGCCCTCACCATTAGCAAATCATCTTCTATTTTTCCTTGTCATTAACAAAGCTCAAAGGTGAAATGGGTGGACTCCATGTGTCAAAATTCTTCGAGAAAAAAGATCTAATTTACTACTCAACATTTTACTTTAATTTAAAATTACCTTCAGTTTGGAGCTCCCTTAGAGGATCAAGGACAAAAATGAGGATTTTTCCTAAAGGCGGAGTGATATTAGATCAAAAGTTCAATGGCTGGCAAAGTTACTAAATTTTGGATAGTACAAGGGCAAAGTTGACACTTTTCCCCTTTGAAAACGAATAAGCCTTGAGCAACATAGCTCATGTACATAATATGAACTTGCAAAAACAAGTTACTTCTAGATAACCGTATTCCGATAGACTTTGTCTTGGTTTTGTGCAAGTTTATGAGCTTCTTAGCAATCCACAGCAGACCACGGCCTTAGTCTTGGACTAATCTCAGACTTCAATTCAACCCCTTCATACTTCGATCCACCCAATCAAGAAGCTAATGAAGTGAAAATAACTTACTGGATTGTGGAGTGATAATGCTAATGTACTTGCTACTTAAGGTATTATCTATAGGACTTTGCACTTGGCAACTGAATCATGCAAATAAATTTCCTATGAGCATCTCCATTCATTTACATAGGATAGAACTATAAGATGATATTCAATTTCTGTTAGTATACACAAAAACTAAGATGAAGTTAGAGGGGAGAGAAGGAAGGGGAAGATTTTGCTACATCTGTATAACTTTACGTTAATCCCTCAGGTTTTGCTTCATAAACACGATGGAAGCCCTATTGAAGAAAATAACAAAAAGCACAGCTTTCCACTGGATTGACAGCGTCTCTAAGACCCTGCCATTGATACTGCAAAAAGAGCACACATTCCCACTTATCCATTTGGAAATGCTCGCACGAGTAGCCACCCGACCACAACCACACACTCATTAAGATGTTCTAATCGCAACTGGTTTACCTCGACCCATGGAAAATCCCCTAGTGCCATCTGGCATGCGAGGCACAATAGCTTGCTTGACTGGTGCGGACTGCTCAGAAAGCATCGAGGGCTGCCCTGCTAGACTAAAACGATTGATGCTTGACAGTGCACTTCCCACACTGTGTGCACGCCTCATACTTGACGGGGGAGTCCCTAAATGACCTCCACGGTTGTTTTGAAGAAACTGGGGACGTCCACGTCCTTGACCCAGCCCCTTAACCCAACTGCGATTCAGCCCTTTCTTCTGTCCATCGATGCCATGCTCCTCCTGCCAGTTAGAACACCAACAAAATAACACTCAGAAATCAGAATCATTTACATGTTATACAACAGAGGAACGTTATATCTTAATGAAAACATATTCTGCAGGATTATTTGGCATTGTTTCTGAACTCTCTTAGACAATAGCGCCTGTTCATATTTGAAAGATAACAACACTTACTGCAAGGTCATTCAAGTGACTATCAAAGTGGTGCCACAAGTCATCAGTATGTTTCTCGCTGACCTCTGATCCTGAAGTATCGTCTTCCTTGATGTTAAGCTCGCTCTCGTGACCAACTTTCTTCCCTCGAGTTTGACCAGACTTTCCCTGTGAGTTCAACCAAAAACCATAAATACTTCACAGACAACAATCTAAGACTTAAAAAGGCTTATCCGAGTTGTCCTATAAGTGGAGCCAGAAGCTCTAGCTTCTCAGCAGTCAAGAAGTTTCAACACAATTGTTTTAGATGCATCTATTCAGAAATCAATTTACTCAAATTTATTTGGACCTTAAAAATCTTAATGATGTGAGGAACACTAATAATCAGTTCCGAAACCCACAGTGCAACCACCTTACATCACTAATTTTTGCTACAAAGGTTGAAGTTTGAACTTATGTAATCTATAATGACAATCGTATTTCTCTAAAAGGCAAGTCGAAAACTATCCTGCTTCTAGGATGCAGTTTTACATCAACTATCAGGGAAATATATGTCCAAAACATACCGTGCACCTATTCAGTATACGGAGTTTCAGACCATTTCGCCAGTTATCCTCGTCATTTAGCTCCATAACCTGCAAAATAAGGTTTCAAAGGGTTAAAGGTTGCCATAGAGATGATCCAGGGTGTCATTATTGAACAAGCTTTTATTTACTTACAGCCTTCTCAGCCAATTCAACAGTTTCGTATTCCACAAATGCATGCAACTGCATGTTGGTATTTCAGTTTAGATTCTAGAAATGAATAAAATATTCCGAAGATTAATATAGACAATAAAAGCTACTCCATTCTTCCCACCAGGCTTCCAAAAAATAGTAGCACTAGCAATTATACCCTGTTTTGTTTTCTTTACTTGCAGCTAGCAGTATGCATTGTCAGCTATACTCAACAGATAGATTCGTCGTTTCATTAATTTCAAGACTTAACACTAGAAAATGAAATGTTTGATGTGCACCTTGTTACTATACAGCGTGCTATCTGACTTCCCAGTTCTGGATGCTGAAGAAGCCGTGCCATTTGACTGAGGTTGGCATGTCCGGATCATTTTTACACTGACAGAATTAATAAATGAATGAGTCTTAAAAAGGCTGTTGATTTTCTTTTTCAAAACAAATTTCCTTAAACCATCGTGTTTACAGCTGCATGAAAACTAGTATACCTTCCAACTGCTGAGAAAATCTTCATGAGGTTCTGGTGGCAGTGGTCATCGGGTAAATTCTCAGCAACCACTATGCGAGACTTAAAAAGACAGAATCAAAGTATTAAAATTGACAACAATGCAATGCGAAAAATGACAAAAATATGTGATGCAACAATAGGTGAAAAGATAAATGCTTCACAAACTCGTAAACTGCCCTTGTTCTAGCAGATCGATACATCACGACTGCACTGCTAGCTCAAGACGGAAAGTTAAACAACTAGCTATAGAAAAATGAACTTACTTGCAGCTCTTCCAAGTCCTTTTCAGACAGTGGAAATTGGCGTCTAACCTTTCTTCCGTCTTCACTTACCACCTAGAAGCAGAGAAATCAAATAAACAAATATGTATAATGGACTAAAATTACAAAGAGAATGAATGCAAGATATCAAGACATTAATCGTGGAAACACGTGAATTGCAGGTAGCAAAAATATTTCACGCAGAGTGAGTAGTGTGGTTCAACATCTGTTATATATACATAATAAAATTGACCTTGTATATACAATATGATTTTCCGGTCAAGGAGGTTCAAATGAACCCCTTCCGCCCCTCTAGCTCCGCCCCTGATGGGGATAATAGATTGGGGGGGGGGGGGGGTAGGGGAATGAAAAGGTGAAAAGAAAATACTCACAAGTTTTGTTGAGGTCCGCAGAATTTTCGCAACCTGGGCATGACTACTTGTAAGAGCTTTAATCTTCTTGAATGATGCAACCACAGACATTGGTACTACAACATGGGGAAAACATTCAGAAAAAAAAAAAACTTTGAAATATCAATGAAGACAAGATTACTCTAGTGAGGCTAACAGAAATCTTACCATATCCTTCCGGATCCTTGAACATAATCCTTATTAGATGATCAGTTGTTGCCAAATTTATATCACTAAAATAAAACTCCACCTACATAGATTGTAAATGTAAACAATTCCCACTTAGAAGAGTAAAGAAAGAAAATTCAAACAATTCCCACTTAGAAGAGTAAAGAAAGAAAATTCAAATAAATATTTCTTACATACATCACCCCTTTTTCTCCTCCCAATCAAACAAAAAATTGAATCGTTACTTTAAATGGATCATTTTTAGGGATTTTTACGTTGTATAACAGCCACCCAAAATAATAACCGGCAGATGTATAATATACATATTTATGTATAGTTGGCTATCAGATGCAATTAGTTTTTGTCGACCAACCAAATGGGTAACTTGCCCTTATTTTTAAGGGCATTTTTGTTAATATAGGCAGGTAAAATATAGGAGCTAACCGTGTGCACGAAACAAAACACTAATGTAGAAACACATTTTAATAATAGCTGAGAGAAATTTATGCTTGCCTGATTAACAATTTTTTGACAAGCTTCATCACTTAAACGTTCAGAATCGGCACCAATAACCACCAACGCGGGCATACCACCATGATCAACAAATTCTCTTCCAGTGCCACCATATGGATATTGCACAGGCAATTGAGATGCATAAATATAATTCTGTACAGGAACATGAGTAGTGATCTGATGAAAAGTGGCAGCCGATGTTGTAATCACATGCACCACCGTCTGTCCACCTTGCGTCATCACGGGCCCTGAGCCCGGTCCGGGCCCAATCATGCTCGTCCGTGAAGGAGAATTCAACATTGACGCCAACGAAGGCGAGGAGGACGATTTCGCCAACATGGCTGATGACAATGAAGGTGAAGACGAGCTACGTGGAATAAATACAGATGCACGTGCGTTGAGTTTATTTAAAGAAGAGTTCCTTGGTAATGACAACGGTTGAGATAGAGAGGAAGAAGAAGGTGTTGATTCAAATGGATGGTCCAGATCAAGCGAAGCTGATGAAGATGTAGCTGATGATGAATTCAATGAATCGAGGAATAACGTATCATCCATAACAATGCAAAATATGATCAATTTTTTCTTTTTTTTTATATATATATATATATATATATAGATACAAATATAATTTTTTCAGAGCAAGTATTTTTTTTTTATTTCTTCTTCGTTTTTTATTTTCGTTTTTCGTTTTCTCTTTCCCCCGAAGATGGGGGGAAAAGGGAAAGGAAAAATGAGGAGATTCAATGGAAGTAAGAACCAAAAATGAAGAAGAAAATGGGGAGAGAATGGAGAAGAGTTCTCGGTTTTGAGTTTGTTACTTGAATTAACTATTTATACTTTTTCCTTTAACCCTGCAACTGCTCAATATTTATTTTTATTATTTTCTTTCTCTGGTTCACTGATCTTTTAAATTTAAAAATATTTGGACATGTGGAAGAAAGAGGAAGAAAAAACGTGTGAATTAGATCGTACCTCTAAACTGTAATTATCATCGGATTACCGCTCAATATTCACCCCTCTAATAATTGCAATAAAGAGATTAAATGTGGTCATCTTTTACAATTAAGGGTAATTTGGTTTAAAGGGTAAGTAATGGAGAAATTAGTAATATATATGACTAATATACGAATAAGTAGTATGGGGGCGGGAATGCAAGAATTTATAATATAGGAAGGTAATATGTGCTACTTACTATTGAAATTAGCTTTATTATATAGTGTATGTGTTAAAATATAATTTTAGCAAAAAAAATTGTGTTTACTACATGAAGGGTTATGTTTATCATTTATACTAGTTTTAAACCATGTTTTTTTAATTTTACTTTTTTATTTCATATTTTATTTTATAAAATAATACATAAATTCTCACCTAACTTATAGGGATATTAGTTAGACGGAAAATGAAAAGTGGAACCAACAATTGTAATAAATAATGCTAAGTTTCATGTGAAATGGAAAAGTGAAATCTAACATTATAATAATCATGTTAATTTTTATATGGAGATTATTTTCGACACTACTCCCTGTTAAATATACACGTGATATACACTTAGTGTAAAGGTTCAGTCAGTGATATACACGGTGATATACACACCGTGTGTATCACGTTTAGGGCATATATTGTGTAATAATTCAGTGTAAATATTGTATTAATTAGTATTGTACACTTACAATAATTATAGGATTCTTGTACTACTAGAATAAGATTTTGGGAGTACAATAGGAATATGATTTCTATTATAGAAAATTGTAAATTGTATATATACTCTTTCATTAATGAAAATAATCAAGGAATTATTTCTTTCACGGTATCAGAAGTCTAGGTTATTTTTCTCCCAACTTTTCCATCCTTTCTCGGTTTCCGTGCCGACGGTGGTTCTCTTTCTTTCTATTCCCAAATTTCCTTCCAAATCCCTACATCACGTCTTGCGTTGCTATTATGGCTAAGAACACGTCCTGCCCTTACTGTTTCTAACATAAAGAATCACATCCCTATCATTCTTGAAATAGAAAACGTCCAATACGTGACGTGTGCCGAACTGATCCAAGTTCACGCACGCTCGCATCAAGTCCTCCATCACATTATCCCCCTACTCCTACGACTATGGGATTCCTAAACTCGAGGATGATCCTCAATTATGGACGACTCTTGATGCTACCGTTCATCAATGGATTTACTCAATTATCTCTACCGACCTTCTGCAAACGATTATTGAGCCAGACGCTACGGCGATGGCTGCTTGGGATAGAGTATGTGACATATTCCAAGATAATCAGAATTCTCGAGATGTTACACTTGAGCAGGAATTCTCCCACGTCAATATGGAAGACTTCCCTAACTTGTCTGCTTACTGCAAAAGGTTGAAAGAATTGGCGGACCAACTCCGCAACATTGGCGCGCCCGTTACCAATGGTCGTTTGGTACTACAAATGGTTGCAGTCCTATATGAGGCTTATAGTGGTATTGGTACGCTTCTTCGACAGAGCAATCCTCTTCCACAATTTTATCAGGCCCGTTCCATGCTTACGCTTGAGGAAGTCGGCTTGGCAAAAAAGGCGGCTACCGGTGCTAGCCTCGTGGTCATGATGACGTCCTTCACTCAGTCTCTAGGTTTTGTTGATAATTTGGGACAAAACCGTGCTCACAGTGGCGGCAAAAATACCCAGAAAAATAATGGCAAAAACCGCTGGGGCAAACGCGGTGGTCCCGGCAGTGGCGCGGTGGCCAGAACAGTGGCAGTGGGCCCCATCCCGGTAATAATGGGCCACAACCCAACTAGTCCCAGCCCTGGCCCCCTGGCAGTGGGCCGGGCCAAGGCGCAGTGGCCCAACAGACCATTTTCTCCGGCGTTTCCAACCCCTGGACAGTGGGCTGGCCAGCACTCATTTCGGCCCAATACACATTGGCCCAATAGTTTCTGCAACACCTCTGGGCCGGGGCAGCAAGCAAGTGTGCTTGGGCCTCGGCCTCCGCAGGCCCATCATGCAGCGGGCCTCACCTATACCGGCATTGAAGCCATGATGCACACGCTTGGATTGAATCCTCCGAACCCAAATTGGTACATGGACACCGACGCCACTATCCACATAACGTCCGACCAAGGTACTCTCTCATCTTATTCCAATTTGAGCAACAATCGTGGCATAATTGTTGGTAATGACAATTCCATTCCGGTTCGTGGTTACGGTCACAAAACTTTGTCTTTCCATCTACCTCTTGTCTTAAAAAATACCCTTCATGCTCCTAAATTAATTAAAAAATTGGTGTATGTCCGTAAGTTCACCACTGATAATTCAGTTTCTGTTGTTTTTTATCCTTTTGGGTTTTCTGTGAAGGATTTTAAGACGGGGATTCCTCTCATGAGATGTGATAGTAGGGGAGATCTTTATCCTATCATGCCCACATCCGATCTCTCGAGTCAAGCCTTGCCATCCACTTTTGCTGCTCTTGCTCCTTCCTTGTGGCATGCACGTCTAGGTTATCCGGGGTCGTTAATTTTGTCTTCCTTAGATAAAAACAATTTTATTTCTTGTAAGGGTATGTGTAGTACTCCGATTTGTCAATCTTGTTCTTTAGGAAAAATTGTTAGATTGCCGTTTGTAGACTCTCATAATTGTACTTTTATGCCATTTGGTATTATTCATAGCGATTTATGGACATCTCCCATTATCAACCCTTGGGTTTTAGAGATCCCCGATATCCTCATCATGTTTGTTTATTGAAGAAGTCCTTGTATGGGCTTAAGTAGGCCCCACGGGCTTGGTATAAGAGATTTGCAGATTAGTTTTCGACTATTGGGTTCTCTCACAGCAGGTCTGATAATTTGTTGTTCATCTATCGTTGTGGTACTTCCCTGGCTTATATTTTATTATATGTGGATGATATTATCTTGACTGCCTCCACTGATGCTTTGCGCACATCTATCATGACCATGCTCACTTCTGAGTTTGCTATGAAAGACTTGGGGCCTTTGAGTTGTTTTTTGGGGATTGCTGTCTCTCGTTATGCAGGTGGGTTGTTCTTATCCCAACGAAAGTATGCAGCTAAGATCATTAAGCGAGTTGGTATGTCCTCATGCAAGTCTACTTCCACTCCAGTTGATACTAAACCCAAGTTAGGTGTTGCGGCTGGCTCACCTTATGAGGATCCGACCCGCTATCGGAGTATTGTAGGTGCTCTTCAGTATCTTACTTTCACGCGACCAGATATTACGTATGTCGTATATCAGGTGTGCTTGTTTATGCATGATCCCAGGGTTGAACACATGAATGCGCTCAAACGCATTATTCGATACATCTAGGGAACACTTGATTATGGCTTACAATTATATCCGTCTTCGACATATACACTTGTCTCGTATACATATGCTGATTGGGGTAGTTGTCCGGATACCAGACGTTCCACGTTCGGCTATTGTATATTTTTTGGTAATAACTTGGTCTCATGGTCTGCCAAATGTCAGTCTACATTGTCACGTTCTATTGTAGAGGCCGAGTATCGAGGGGTAGCCAATGTGGTCTCTGAATCGTGTTGGTTATGTAATCTTCTGTTAGAGCTTCATTGTCCTATTTAGAAAGCTACCTTAGTTTATTGTGATAATGTTAGTGCCATTTACCTTTCTGGTAATCCTGTTCAATACCAGCGCACTAAACACATCGAAATGGTATCCACTTTGTTCGCGAAAAGGTAGCTCGTGGACAAGTACGCGTTTGTCATGTTCCTTCCAAGTATCAAATTGCTGACATCTTTACCAAAGGTTTTCCCTCGATCCTTTTTGAAGATTTTAGGACCAGTTTCAGCGTACGAAGATCACCCGCTATGACTGCGGGCGTGTGTTAAATATACACGTGATATACACTTAGTGTATATCACAGTTTTGTCAAGGTTTTGTAAAGGTTCAGTCTGTGATATACACACGGTTTAGGCAGATATTGTGTAATAATTTAGTGTAAATGTTGTATTAATTAGTATTGTACACTTACCATAATTATATGATTCTTGTACTACTAGAATAATATTTTGGGAGTAGAATAGGAATATAATTTCTATTATAAAAAATTATAAATTATATATATATACTCTTTCATTAATAAAAATAATCAAAAAATTATTTCTTTCACTCCCAATCAAACATCACCATATTCCTCACTTCTAGAGTTCTAGTGTTTAGGGTATTGAATTAATGAACGTAAATTATTAGAAGTGTACATGAAGGTTTTATTGTCCCATGTTTAGATTTTAGAATAGTACAACCGCTATATATAAAAATGTTGGTGTCCGAATTGGTTCTGATTTGTCTCTCAAAGTTAAATTCAGGTCCCTGAAAATTGTAACAACTAAATCTAGTCCTCGCTAGACTTCCCAGCTAAGAGTTACTCTCTTTGTCGAATATTGAGCATCAAAATTTGAATATTTCTAGACTTGTCTTTTCCTTCTATTCAATAATTGAACAAAAAAAGACCAATTCATTTTTTTTCTAATCAATCAAGGAAAACATTTATAATTCTTAATTTTATAAGATTGAATAAAAATTCGATTGACCATTTGATATAATTGCTATGCTTAGTGTGTGACTCGTTGGTTTTTTTAGGGTTAGGATTAAAAGTTCTTTTTTTAATTTGTTAAAAAAAATGACACATTTCTATATATAGAAATAATTTAATTTGAAAATTTTCCTTTTACTCTTAATTGAAATGATTTACAACCACATAAATATCTATGACTTATTTTAGACTACAAATTTCAATAATCTTCTTTTATTTTTTAACTCCATATCTAGTCAAACTATATCAGATAAATTAAGATAGAAGAGTAATAACAATGAGTTTTAGTTACTTGTCCTTAATGATTAGTAACGCATGAAGGCATTTCAATTTAACTATAAGTTTTTCTGGTGCTAGAAGTTCTTTAGGACAAACAATGTCGTTTAAATTGTATATTCATATTGTATTGTACAATATTATTACCTTAAAACACAATATTTGTTACGATTGAAATTCAAAATTCATTGAATTGTAATATACTTATTGAATTTTCATCGTCTCGTAACAACGAAGAATAATTATTTTACATAGTTTACAACCTATTTGATATGGTGGAAAAGTTAATTGACAAATACCAAAATAGCTTATTTGGTAAATTTAAAAAGTACTCCCTCTGTTCCAATTTTAATTACACACATTCCTTTTTAGTCAGTTTAAAAAAGAATGACATTTTTTTTATTGACAATTTCTTAACCTTAAACACTATTACATTTTACGCTTATAAGCACATAAATATCTTTACCTTATTTTAGATCACAAAAATTAAAAATCTTTTTTTATTTTTTAAACTCTGTGTTTAGTCAAATTAGATAACTTGAGACAAAGGGAATACTAAATATGCCCAACAGCATACTTGAAAGACGATATTAGACATACTCCCAAGTTTAAGGGACTATTTTATTAAAATAATAATAACATACAAATTCCATAACGTGTGATCCAGATCTGTTTAATAGAATATTTTATTAAAATCTCCATTGCAATACATTTTTAATCCTAAGGAAACTCTTTCCTCTTCTACCTTTACGCCTCTCCCTACTCCAAAAGATAAAAAAAAAGTTCAAAACTTATCACTGTAACATTGGTTTGTACACTTTGCTGTTGATATATTTGTCCCTTTCTCTACTGGATCATCATTTAGGAATCTTGGATCCCCTAATTTCATATTTTCAGCTCATATAGAGATCAATTATACGAATATCTAAGCAAGGTTTTTTTTTCTTTCACAAAGGGGTCTTTGCATAGAGAGATGCAAGACCTCAATTTTGTTCTAGAATAAAATTGCTTGTTTGGTGGTCTTCAATTTTTTTTTTTGTGGGTGTTGAATTTGGGAGGATGGGAAATATATTCGTGAAGAAACCGAAGATCACCGAAGTTGATAGAGCGATTCTTTCTTTGAAGACTCAAAGGCGTAAGCTTGCCCAATATCAACAACAGGTATACCATTTTTCATTAATCCATCTTTTTGAAAATTTAATTGCATTTTCATTTTTGGTGGGCTAAACTTAAATTGCTTAATTTTATCGATTCTTTGGAGCTAAATGGAATAAAAAGAAAGATAGATCATGGGTAGTCTTTGGATTTGTTTGTTTGTTTTGGGGGGTTGGTTTTTGTGGAGAATTATTGTAAAATTCTCAGTAAGAAGGTTCTGGGTGTTTATTGCAATTATAACTCTGCAATGATGTCAATACTAGGTTTATGATGTTGACATTAAGTTGTAGAATTATATGTTTTTTCTTTAGTCTTTCAACAACAACAATGTTTAGGAAGAATTAGTTTGAATTTGCATAATATTGGCATGCAATTAGTTTAAATAGAGTAACATGATCAGTGAAGATTCATATAGCCGACCCTAACTTTTTTGGGATTAAGGCGTAGTAGTAGTTGTTGTTTCTTCCTTAACCATCACGTGATGCATAGAGGAGCCCGTATACCAAAAGTTTGTATATTTTCTGAATGAAAAACCAGCTCTTCTACATGGAGAAACAATTATAACTGAACTTGGCGTTACCCAGAAAATTCGTAACAATTTACAATATACATTACATATTCCCCATCTCAGGTGGCAATTCTATAGGACAGGAAGAGATTTTTGACAGTTTTTTTTTTTTTTGGTAAAGTAATAAAATGTCATTAGAAAAGCATCAAGAAGATGCAAGGTTAGAGATGAGAAAAAAGCTGCTTTAAACAAAAACATGAAGTTCTTGCTTTCTACACATAAAAGATCTATATATACAGTGGTTCTAGTTGAGCATGTCCCGCCTATCCTTTCATACTAGTAGTCGTAGTATTGTTCTTGTAGTTTCTTGTCCTTTTATTTCTGCTAATACTAGTTGTTTCTTGGTTCTTGTTTCTTGTACTTCGACTATATTATCTATTTGTGGTGGCTACTGCTTCTTTTTTTTTTTTTTTTTTTATCAAAATGCTTTATCATGACTTATTCGCTTTCGTTATTTCCTTTTTCATATGCTTTATCATGGCTTATTCGCTTTCGTTATTTCCTTTTTCATACTGCTTTGAATTGCTTGTCCTTATGCCAAGGTTATATCCAAAACAACTTCTCTACCTCCCAAGGTAGGGGTTAGTCTGCGTACACTCTACCCTCCCCATACACCACTTTGTGGGATTTCACTGGGTTGTTGTTGTTGTATACAATGGTTCTAATTGAAAATATAGTATCTATCATACAATGGTTTTTCACTTTTGTAGAAGTTGTTTGAGTAAATACGATGCTGATAATAAGAAAAAAAGAGCCTTTCAATGGAACTTTTGTCTTCTATAATTGCCATTCAGAGAAACAATCTGTCAACTCCATTCCTGGATGCAAGAAGGTTATAAATGACCTAATAGAGAACTTTCTTTTCTTTTCTGCAAGCCAGAAAAGAGACCATATGGCCTAGACATCACCTCTAGTTCAGAGAAATTACCTTCTAAACAAAACCTCAAATTCGAGCATCAACCATTGCTTGAAATAATGACATTTTGTGGTTTATGTCATATTTCCTGTCCAACAAAATAACAGCATTCTGTTATCATTGAAACTGGATGTGCAGCAAATTTTAATAGTTCTGGGAAGTTATCCTTACTAGGAGAGTGACCCATCCCTTGATTATTCACTAAGTCTGAATGCTAACACCCCCCAAAAAGTTGAAAAGTAATAAAGGAAAGAAAAGAAAACCCAAAAATGGGTATAAGTTAGTTTTACATGATGTAGGGGAAGTTTTTATAAATTCTGTTAAAAGACGCAAACTGAAAGTTCAAGATGACTGTCCACCTTAAGAACTTAAATGTTCTCTCCTTTTTAGGGACGGATTTACAAGATGTCCTCAAGGAATATTCTACTGGATGAACGTGTTGGTTTCAGACCTGTTAATCCATTCTGTTATTCTTTGCTTTCAGCTGGATGCTGTCATTGAAGCTGAGAAACAAGCAGCAAAGGACTTGCTACGCGAAAAGAAGAAAGAGAGGGCCCTTTTAGCATTGAAAAAGAAGAAAGTGCAAGAAGAACTATTAAAGCAAGTTGATGTCTGGCTCATAAATGTTGAGCAGCAAGTAAGTAATTCTTCTTAATTCAGCTCCATATACTTCTACTACCATGCTAAATGTCCTTATTTGTTTTAAGCATTTAAATTGTTTTCTGATTCTATGTGCAAATTCTTTTAGTTGGCAGATATTGAACTGACAAGCAAGCAGAAGGCTGTCTTTGAGAGTTTGAAAACTGGAAATAATGCAATCAAAGCAATACAAAGTGAGATCAACCTAGAGGATGTTCAAAAGTTGATGGATGATACTGAAGAGGCAAAAGCTTATCAACATGTAAGCTCTTTTGATATATAATCCCCTGCTTTTTTATATATAGTTGTGTCTTTAGTCTTGTGATTTGGGAGTTCATTCATGCTTGTATAGTGATAATAGTTTTGATGTAGTACTGAAAGAAAGATGAGAGTAAGGTAAGGGAAAGAAAGAAAGTTAATAGGAAAAAAGATTATAGCAAGAGGGATGAGACAAAGACAGAAAGACCAAAGAAAGAAAGGATAAGTGGAGGGAGAGAGAAATTTAGGAGGAGAGATTATAATAGGTAGAATTCATGTTTATTTAAAACAAAATACAAAAGGCGTCCTACTTATAGAATAAGAACCTCAAAGCTAGAAATTTTGGTACGATTAAGTCTATATATCTGTATCTAAAGACAGGAATAAAAACCAAACTAAGTCTAGGTGATAACAGTAAGAGAAAGAGGTAATGATCGGAGCTAAAATCTCAACAAAAGATCCAACATAATCTGAAAATCAAAAGTAACTTAATCTAAAACTCTGGAAAACATTTAAACATGTTATTTATTGAGAATCTCGTAGGCTTTTTTTAAAATTCTCAACTCTTTTGCTTATCTTGTATAAGGGGTTCCCCCTAGTTTCATATTAATGAATTCATTACTTTAAACAACCACAATAACTATGTCTCAATCCCAAGGTAGTTGGGGTCAACTGTATGAATCCTCATTAACTTTCTCGCTGACTTGTATTAATCGATTTAAAAAAAAAAAAAACTTTGGTTCTTTCGCACCATAAATTCTCTACATAATCTATTGACGAACTAATCTTTAACAAGACTAAAAGACTCGTAACAAACGTTATCTTATGTAAACGTACCAACATGACTAAACTTTTAATCCCAACTAGTTGGAATTTGCCTAAATGAATCATTTTCTTCATTGTGCCCTAGTTTGCACTGATTCCAAGAGATTGTAGGTCTTGTGAGACTTCTTTCCATGTGATTTTAAATCTATCTCGTCCCCTTATATTACCTTCAATCACCATGGTTTCACACCTACGTAGTGCCGTGGATAGTCTGGTCTTCATAGACTTTGCTATCTGATCTTCTTTCCTGAATTTCAGTTAATTTTCCTGCCTGGGTGTCACTACTGACACTTGGGGTTAGCTCATTGTTGCAGTGATTTATTTAACTTTTAGTTTTGCTGCTATATCCTACTAGCTGGTATCTGATTATCTGAGAATCTGGTGTCACCATCTGAGGCTATTTCCAGCTAAAGATATTCTCTTTGCATAATCTTTTATTCTTTTCATACAATGGACTTCCAAGCCTCTGATCTTGAGGTATTGAGATTCGAGGATAGATTAACTTGAACAAGAAACGTCCTGTATGACTACATATGCTTGAGGTGGCCCCAAGGAGTTGCTCCCAATTAGATTCACACACTAGGCACTTATCAACCGAGCTCCCTTTTGTGTCACCTTTTCGCACTATGTGGAACTAGTTTGCAAAACAATTTTGTAATAAAGAAAAAAAACTAGGAGAAAGAGATCAATATTGATGCAATTTGGTCTTTGAGCAAATAATTTGACTCTATTATGTTTATGGTTTCCTGAGATGAAAGATGGTTTTTCTTGGGGGATGAGGGTGGGGGTACTTAATTGTATGCCCGTATACATTTTCATTTCTACACTTCTAGCTTTCCTTTACCTTCTCCAGATCTATATACATGTATTTGCTTCTTTTTCCTATATATTTGTAGTGCTGCTTATTCTCACAATCAATAGCAAGTTCAATGGGAAGAGATCAGCTTGACAGTGAAGACCACTCTGTTTCTTATCTTGTCTTTTTTGTGCGTAACTGCTCGTATTCTCTTGCAGGAAGTCAATGCTATTCTTGGAGAGAAGCTATCTGCTGAAGACGAGGAGGAAGTTTTAGCAGAATTTGAGAATCTGGAATCTCAGGTCTTGTCTATTTTTTATGCAGGCAGTTGGTGCTAAACTTAGTTCATTTCTTTGTGACTATATGCTCTCTGTTGATGACACCATAACAGCTTTGCTGCGGTCATGTCTGCTTAAATCAAAACTTATTATAATTCTTTTCCCACCATAAATCATCTGAATTTGCCTACTTATTCATGGCTACGCTCCCAGACCCCACTTGTGTGATTACACTGGGTATGTTGTTGTATTCATGGCTATGCTCCCAGACCCCACTTGTGGGATTACACTGGGTATGTTGTTGTTGTATTCATGGCTACGCTTCCCTTTTCCAGTTGAGAGATAATCAACTGCACTAAATGATCACCTTCACTATAGCACTAAAACATTATGGAATTCTAGTAAAATACTCTTTAGTTTTTATTGATGCTATTGTCCTTATTTAAAAGAAGCAAAAACTTGCAGATATTAGATACGACACTGTTATAATTCCACCTAGAGGTATAGATGCCTTTGAAACCGTGAAAGCTATTGTTTTCCCATCCCTTGATATAATGATGCTCCCGCCGTTTCATTTTATTTCTTAATTTGACCGAGCACGGAGTTTAAGAAAGTAAAAGAAGACTCTTGAATTTTGTCGTCTTAATCAGTGTCTCTGCCGTTTTCTAAAGAATTAATATTTTACCTGATGGTCGAAAATTTGAACAGTTAACACTTCAAGATCTGCCAGAAGTTCCTTCTGCTGAAAATGTCGAAGAGAAACTGGATCTACCTGACGTACCAACTAAAGCACCAGTCATCACAGAAGCTGTTATGGAGGACTCTGAAGATACTTCAGCTGGCGTGTCTGTGCAAAAGAAAGGTGACTAATTTTATCTCCGTTATACTTATATATATACACATACACACACAAACATCTTTTCTAAATTATTTAGTCTTCTGAGTTTTCTGTTTAAATTTGCACAGTTTTGGAGGAACCAATACTTTCTTGACTCCAGCGCAACTTGGTTGGTTCATGCGTTTGAATTTGATGAAATTTATCAAAGAAGACTTCTCGATGCTAAGAATTTGTAATCTTTCGACGTTTCTATATCATCTCTTATGATTTGTGCAAATTGTGGTTGTATTTCTGGGTCAAATTTGTACAGTGCTTTTGTGAGTTGACAGATACGAAGTCATTTACCATTATGGTCATTCTCATGTCCGAGCAGTTTCTTATAATTCTGGTACTTTTGTATTATGAAAGAAAGAAAGCTAATAGTTCTTGTTTCAATATGTTGCTTCTCTTGACTTGAAACATCTTAGAATTTGTGCCAACTCCAGCATATGCTAATTGCCCTAATACCATAGTTCACGTATTCTAAGCAAGGAATCGTCCTTCAAGGAAATTTGCTTTTGGTTTTCCAAATGATGGCATATTTATAAACCTTTGTTAATGTCATGATCGTAAGCTTGAGGAACTACTGTGTCATATACTAATCAAAGCACCTAAGAATATTGCTTAGCGGTTAATGAAGTGGATGAAAATTGTGAGGATCAAGGATTCAAACTCTTGTAGAAATAAAATATTGGGTGATATCTTCTCATCTTCCTTATTTTGGTGAGCAGTTATTCGGTACATGTGTTGGTTGGAGTAGCAAGTAAAAAAAGGGGCAGCTCGGTGCATTAAGCTTCCGCTATGCGCGGGGTGGGGAAGGTCAAACCACAAGGGTCTATTGTATGCAGTCTTATCCTACATTTCTACAAGTGGACTTGTGACCTCCTGGTTACATGGTGGGGAAGGTCAAACCACAAGGGTGTATTGTATGCAGCCTTATCCTACATTTCTACAAGTGGGCATGTGACCTCCTGGTTACATGGTGGGGAAGGTCAAACCATGGTTGTTTTCACGGCTTGAACCCGTGACCTCCTGGTTACATGGAGGTAACTTTACCAGTTACTCCAAGGCTCTCTTCTGGTAGCAAGTATCTAGTGAAATAGTTGAGGTGCACGTAAATTGATCCTAACACCACTATTGTTATCCAAAAAAAGAAAGAAAAGGAACAAGTATGTCTACAGAATTGCCAATAAAAGTATGTCTACACAAAGTGTTCAAGTCACTTTCTCTATGCATTTTCGTTTGATCAGCATGAGAACCCATTTATAGAGGCTTAAGTTCTAATACTTTGATCTCCTTCGAAGAGCTTCATTTAGAGGCATGTAGGCTTCTTTCTGCATTATCTTGCGTAAAAATAGCGCAGGTTGGGCACTTTGGACAGGTAATTGAAAAATAGCCAAGGATCCAAGTGTGATTGAATAATAAATTTCGTATCCAATCAAACATCATCATATTTTAAAGGAAAAAAACTCAAATATGTTATCAAACTATTGGAAAGTGCTCATTTATGCCACTCGTTAATAGTTTGGCTCATTTGTGCCATGAACGTTACCAAAATGACTCATCCATGTCAACTTTCATTAATATCGGCGTTAATGAATAATAGTATTGTAAAACCGGCGTTAATGAGAATGACATGAAAGAGTCATTTGGTAATAGTGATGACATAAATAAGCTAAAATATTGAAGAGTGACGTAAATGAGTTGAATGACTTATTAATACAATGTAACTGATCTTCAGTTTGAAGAGAGATAACTAAAATCTTAGTTAAGAACCATAGGAAATGATTCTTTGATTAATATTCTTCTCAATGTACAATATATATACAATCATCTTATGCTTGACTAATGAAAGACTAATCTATCTTACATAAAATATAAGATACTAATTACAATTACATTAATGACAATATATTTACACTATCAATGAGAGGGAATTATGGGATAGCCCCATAATTACTATAACAGTCCCCCGCAGTCTTAGCTGGAGGTTCTCGGATGCTGACACTATCCCTAAAGTCATCAAAAAGTACGCGCGGAAGACATTTTATGAAGATGTTAGCAATTTGATAACGGGACGGCACATGGAGAACACGGATTTGACCACAGGCAACTTTTTCTCGGACAAACAAAATATCCATTTCAATGTGTTTTGTGCGCTGATGCTGAACATGATTGCCAGATAAGTAGATCGCACTCACATTGCCACAATAGACCACTGTTGCCTTGTTTATCGGATCGTGTAACTCCAACAGTAGATTACAGAGCCAACATGATTCAGCAACAACATTGGCTACCCCTCGGTATTCTGCCTCTGCACTTGACCGAGATAGTGTAGATTGACGTTTGGATGACCATGAAATGAGATTGTCACCCAAGAACACACAATAGCCCGAAGTGGACCGACGTGTGTCCGGGCAGCCACCCCAATCCGCATTTGTGTAGGCAGAAAGACTCGATATGGAGGACTTAAATAGATGCAGTCCGAAATGGAGAGTACCCTTAACATACCGCAGAATCCTTTTGAGAGCCCCCATATGTTCCTCCTTCGGATAATGCATGTGTAAACAAACTTGTTGAACTGCATAGGAAATATCTGGTCTTGTAAAGATCAGTTATTGTAAGGCCTTTGCTAAGCTGCGGTAATGGGTAGGATCGTTGTATGGTGTTCCTACATCATTACTCAATTCCGCCTTTGTGTCCATTGGAGTATGTGAGGGTTTGCAGGATGTCATCCCTGCTTTGTCAATTATTTCTTCGGCATATTTCTTTTGACTGAGAAACATACCACCTGCATATTGGGAGACAACAATGCCAAGAAAATAATTTAATGGACTCAAGTCCTCCATTATGAATTCTGTTGCATGAAGGGACATAATAGATCAGTGAAGTGAAATGGAGGAGGCCGTGAGAATAATATCATTGACATACAAAAAGATATATGACATGTCAGTGCCTTTCATATAAATGAACAATGACTGATCAGACTTGCGTGAGAGAATCCCAATTTGGAAATAAATCCGGCAAACTTGTTATACCATGCCCGAGGAGCTTGTTTCAAACCATATAAGGATTTCTTCAATAGACAAACATGATCTGGACATGTATAATCTCGGAAACCCAACGGTTGATGCATATATATTGTCTCCTGTAAGTTTCCATGCAAGAATGCATTTTTAACCTCTAACTGGTGAATGGTCCAAGATTTGGAAAGAGTCAAGATGAGAACAGTCCGGATAGTTGCTGGTTTAACCACCGGACTGAACGTTTCACCACAATCTACCCCAACCTGCTGAGACCTGCCATCACCAACAAGACGAGCTTTGTATCTTGCAAAAGAACCATCAGAATTTTTCTTATAACAAAAAACTCACATAGACCGAATGATGTTCACATTAGACGGCGTAGTACCAATTCTCACGTCCTTATTGGTAATAAGAGCATTAAATTCGTCTAACATGACAACTTTCTAATTCGGGTCGGATAAGGCAGCTTTGGGATTTTTTGGTAGAGGTGATGGTTGAACAGAGGATAGTAGGTTGAAGTGACGTTTGGGCCAAAAAATCCCGTGCATGGCACGAATTTCAATTTTCTGGGGTTGTTCCGTCATTGATTGGGTAGTAGGAGTCTCAAGTATGTTATTGGGCCGGGGTGATGGATTCTGGCTCAAGTGACAAGTTGTAGCCATTGTGGTATAGGGCTGGGCTTCGGTAATGGTTTGGGCTGAGGTTGTGGTTATGGATTGCCCTCTTTGGTCTGGACCGCCACAGAAATAGGACTGGACCGTGACCAACGGTGTTGCGGTCCCCGGTCCAGTCCCATTTAGTGGTTGGGCCGAAAGGTGTTGGGCATTTTGTTGAGTTGGTTCCACATGTGTTTGGATATTAAGGTGGTGGTGTAAAATGGAATGTAATAAATTGTCCAAAAAATCATATGAAGGTGAGGATGCCACATGAGACTTAGCAAACGGGAATTTAGACTCATCAAAAATCACATGACGACAGACAATTATTTTCTTATTCGTCAAATCATAACATTTATATCCTCTATGATTTTGTGGGTATCCCAAAAACACACAAGGAGTTGAATGAGCCTGCAACTTATTAATGGAAGTAGATGGAAACAAATGATAACACAAACATCCAAACACCCTCAAATGTGTAAAAGACGGGAAACGATGACATAACATTTGTGTAGGAGACACATTGGATAGCAATTTACTAGGAAGAATATTTAAAACGTATATAGCCATTTGAAGTGCGGTGCCAAAATTTTGGTGGTGTGGAAGAATGCGCAAGACGAGAGCGAATCATATTATTAATCGTTCGAATTTTTATTTCGGCTTTCCCATTTTGTGGTGAGGTATGTGGACACGAAAAACTCAAAGACATCCCATTTTGATGACAGAAATCATTAAAGTTGGCATTTAGGAATTCCTCTCCATTGTCACATTGAAAACATTTAATGTTTTTGCCAAATTGAGTTTTGATAAAAACATTAAATTATTTTAAAATGGTGTAGGTTTGTGATTTATGTCCCAATGGAAAAGTCCACAAAAAAATTGAATAATCATCTTGAATTAGCATATAGTATTTATGACCTGCAGAACTCAAAACGGGTGATGTCCACAAATCACAATGCACAATATCAAATGGCATAAAAGTATGGGAAATAGAAGATGCAAAAGGAAGTTTAACATGTTTACCAAACACGCAAGATTGACAAACAAAAGAGTCCAAAGGTTTATAACACAAAACCATATTATTCTTCCTAAAATTATTAAAAACTTGTGCTCCTGGGTGTCCCAATCGATTGTGCCATAGAGTAGGAGAAATGACAGCAAAGGTTGAATGTTTGTTCATTTTATTTTTGGAAACAGAGGTGATGGGATACAAGTCCCCCGTGCTATTGCATCTCATAAGTGGCATCCCCGTCTGAAAATCCTTCACAGAAAAGCCAAATGGATCAAAACTTACAAAAATATTTGTTGTCAGTTGTAAAACGTAACATATATCATGTTTTTATTAGATTTGGTGCATGTAAGGCGTTTTTCAAGTGTAATGATGGGTGTGGAGAGGGTAGTGTTACCTGACCAATACCACGAATTGAAATTTCCTGCCCATTTTCGACAACAATATTTTTATTATTACTCATATTACAATAAGACGAGAGATTACCTGGAGATGCCGTCATGTGTACCGTAGCCCCTGTGTCCATGTATCATGATTCATCAGGAACACTTAGATGCATGTTGTTCATGGCTTGCTCAATGTCTGTGGGTGCATAACCAACCGAAGATGGTGCCTGAGCCGCAAACGCATGTTGGGGACGAGATCCGAGAATATCGGGTTGGTGATTTGAAGAGGGAGGAGGCCCGGCCCACGATGAGGTCGGATATGGGCATGGCGGGGCAGCCCGCTGTGGGCTCCAGGCCCACGGTGGGTACTGCCCCCACGGGTTGCCGCCACTGCCCAGACTGGCCACTGCCCCTCCCTGTCCCTTTCCACCATTATTTTTTCCTTTATTATTACGGTTTGAACCCTGTTTTATACCATTATTAGAGCGATTACCGTGGCCCCCTGAATCAGAATTTTGGGGCTTCAAACTGTTGAAGATGAGTTGGTGGAGATGAGAGTGGTTCCGGCGGTGGTTGTTCCCGAGGATGCCTGTTTTGCTTTTCGCGTTTCCTCGAGAATTAACCTCGAACGGGCCTCGTAAAATGGAGGCAACGGATTGCTTTGCTAAATGACGTAACCACACCATCATATTGTTCATTCAACCCCGCAATCAACTGAAGGACTAACCTTTGATTTTTCACGGGTGAACCAACGTTGGATAGTTGGTCCGCAAGTACCTTTAATTCTTGACAGTAGACTAAAATGTTGGAAAAGTCATCCAATTTAACATTTGTAAATTGGTGTTCAAGATAAACGGCCCTAAAAATTTTGTTATCTTGAAAAATGTTTTGCAACCGTTCTCACGCTTGTTGAGCCGTAAAATTGGGTTCCAAGATGGTATGAAGAAGATCATTCAAAATTTCATTGAAAGACTATAGCCGTAAAGTTCTGGGAAAAAAATTATTTTACTAACCTAAAATAACCTCACCAGCACCCTTTACTCCCCACTTCTCCTAACTGCCCCATGCACTCACGACCCTCACCCTTAAATCCCTCACCTGAACTTCCCCCTCATTTCCCATATTTTCTCTACACATTCCCCTTTCCACGTAGCACACACCTACACAAACACATACACACGACATACACATAATTCATATATATATTTTGCAGATCACATAAAGAAAAGGACAGGCACAACATAACTTGGAGAATACAAATACAATAGAAAACATAATACAGAGAGCACAAAAAAACAGAGAGGAAAATAGATTAAAGAGAGCAATTAAGGAGTCCCAAAAAGGTTTGGTTGAAGGATAAGTTGCAGTTGAGGTTTTGTTTGCAGTTACGAAGCAACAAAGGTGAGTTTTCTCACTCACAAATTCTTAGTAAAATTCTTTGTTTTGAGTTACAATGCATGTTAAAACATAGTATGCATGTTAAAAAAATATATGTTTCTGGAAATATAAGTTGTGATGAATTAATTGATACAAGTATTGTCTTGTAACAAGTTTGAGTTATGTCATTGTGGATTGTTTTCGCTGAGTTATCCTTGTTATAATGGGACGAAATTTTCCAGTGTTGTACATCTTTTTTTCACGGTCAGATTGAGTCCAAACAGGGCAAAAACTGACATACGGTTTGAGAGTTATCGCTGTTTAAAGTTTCTGCCTTGGATCAACTGAAATCCGCAAGGGCTGAACGTATAATGTAAAAACTGTACAAATCGGTAAAGAATCTAAAAGTTTGTGCTGAATAATAGTTCTATATTTCTCTGTTATTGACAGTATGAGACCTTACTGAGATCGAACCGACATACGGTTTGAGAGTTATCGCTATTTAAAGTTTCTGCCTCGGATCAATCGAAATCCAGAAGGGCAGAACGTATAACGTAAAAACTATACAAATAGGTAAAGAATCGGAAAGTTTGTGTTGAATAATAGTTCTATATTTCTATGTTATTGATTGTTTGATACCTTACTTAGATCAAACCGACATAAGGTTTGAGAGTTATCGATGTTTAAAGTGTCTGCCTCGGATCGACCGAAATCCGGAAGGGCAGAACGTATAACTTAAAAACTGTACAAATGGACAAAGAATCTGAAAAGTTGTGCTGAATAAAAGTTCTATATTTCTCTGTTCTCGACAGTTTTAGACTTTACGGGGATTAATCTGACTTACGAATAAAAATATATGACTGTTTTAAGATTGTGTCCTTTTATTAAACAGTCCGGCGAGACAGTTTTTATGGGTTGTCTCTTTCATAAATTTGTACTAGTTACACTAAGTATTTTCAGAGGAAACTTGGGATAGTGATAGGTCCCCGTGTTACCTTCGACTCGGCGTAAGAAATACCTTATTTGGAGTTACGGTTTGAGAGTTATAACCATTACAAGTGGGAAGGCCGAAAAGTTGAAAGAAAGGAATATTATTTGAATCTTCTGAAAATATGACAATATATATATAAAGGAATATTATTCGAATCTTCTGAACATATGGCAATACATACATATATATATATATATATATATATATACATACATACATACATACATACATACATATATATATATATACATACATACATACATATATATATATATACATACATTCATACATACATATATATATATATATATACATACATACATACATACATATATATATACATACATACATACATATATATATATACATATATATACATACATACATACATACATACATATATATACATACATACATACATACATACATATATATATATATATATATATATATATATATATATATATATATACATACATATATATATATATATATATGGTGTGTATAAGTTTAGCCATACATTCGAGATGATAGAAATCTTGGTAATGTAAATAGTTTTGCTATCACCTACGGGGCTATAGCATTACACATTTCTTGCCTTCGGGGCTATTCAAATACACTTGCCTTCAGGGCTATAATTGAAATGCATTGGATCGGGTTGCACACACCGCAACAAATATGTAATATGTTTTATGGGATGAAGCAGGTATACTGGTTAACTAAGTATTCCCTAGGACGATTTGGGAGGAGATTTGGCGTGTGAATATTTATTGGTACATTGAAAGTGCTGAAATCTGTTTTCATGACATGCTTATTATGTTCATAATATAATTGTACTTAGAATATTGTGAGGTTACTTTGAATTGTAGGGCGAGGTTCTCACTCATCCCCGGATGGTAGGACTGACTCTTTTATCTAACATATTTCAGGAAAACGTTATAAGGGGAAAGCTCTGCAACAAGGCTAGCGACCGTCCCGCAGCCTCACTGTTCCACCAATCCATTGCTCCGGATTTGGTGAGGGTCTTTCTTGATTAAGTAGGTTGAAGAATTAGGTTTCGTTATCTCGGGGAATGCCCCACATGAGACTGTTTTCTTTAAGATTTGGATGTTTTTATTCTGTATTTGAACTTCCATCGAGTCTAGAAAATTGGTGGATGCACGAGTATGGGCTCTTGCTTTCATTAAAGAAGTACATATTTTCTACTATTTCCGCACCTGGATACATGTTTAATTTAGGAAGAAAAGAAGTTAATGGTTCGCCTGGGAAGGATAGTTGCCCAAGTGCCATCACGCCTTAGGGGAAGACTTGAGAAAAGTCGAGGCGTGACAATAGCATCTAGCCGAGACCATAATTTCTTGTCCACCGTAATGGTATCCGACGGTGACTCGGACGGGATGATATGGTCAATCACCTCATAAGCACGGCAGTGAATTTTGAATAGTTCTGCCCATGAGGTATACTACCCTTTCTCCATTTCAAGAGTTATGGAGATAAAGTTCTTGACGTTATTAACGGCAAGAGCGGGATGAAATGTTTGTTTTTTCGGCCATAGGTTCCACTTAGAATCAAAAGAAGAGGAGAAGGACGTGGTGTTTTGATGGAAGTGGATGGAAGAAACCTAAATGTTGGGTAAGTCTAGCCCGGGGGAGGGGGTGTAGTAATCGGCTATGGTTTATTTTAGTATTTAGGTTTGAGGAATTATTTAGGTTTAGGGTTTAGGACTACTAAACCTAGGGGGAGGCCGAAAACAGTAGTAAAAAAAAAAGGGAGAAATAGGCTAAGGGAAAAGAAAAGAGAAGAGTTTAGGGCAAAGGATCTTGGCTATTTATACCATGTAGGAAATGATTCCTTGATTAATATTTTTCCCAATGTATAATATATATACAATCATCTTATGTTTGACTAATGGAAGACTAATCTATTTTATCTAAAATATAAAATATTAATTACAATTACATTAATGACAATATATATACACTATCCAGGGAATTATGGGATAGCCCATAATTACTCTAACAAGGACAATTCACGCATCCTCCACAATTCCCCCGAACTGTATTCCTCTTCCCATGCATGTCCACTCCCTCTGCTTCACTGTGATTAATTCTTCACACTTATTCCAATTTTTTGACTCATTTTTCTGATCTTTCTCTTTCATATTCATGTTGATTAAAAGATGATTGTTGAAAGAATTCTTAACGAATTTAAAATTCTTTCTTTTTGCAAGTTATTGAAAATTACTTTCAAAGACAAATTACTTTGTATAAGAATTGAAATTTAGTGCTAGATTTGATTACATGGATGAAAGCAAACACAATCACGTGCATGGATCGGAACCTGCTCGAGAAAAGGTTCATTACAGCCAACAGCTACGGACATATACCGGGTCGCATCACAAGTGTCCCACGTCCAGCTTCGCAACCGCAGCCTCGATGATCGCGTAATTCACAATAATAGTTACGGTTTGCAAGAAGATTTATCCGACGATGAAGGGTCCCATTTGGTAAGCCAGAAAATTGAAGGCATTGGACTTGCAGCGAATAGTTCAGATGATAGTAATGAATTGCCTTTAACGGAGTTTGAAGGAAGTGGTGGTGGAAATGGAATTTTTAAAGTTCCAGCTCCTGCGCCTCTGCATCCTGCCCGTCCAACTTACCTTGAGCTCAGGCCACATCCCCTCAAAGAAACTCAGGTGACAAACTGCTTATTTACTTCGACATGGACATTTTTTTATGAACGAAATGTGTCGAAAATGTTTCATCATGGGGAATTATTGTTGGAAATTTGCCTTTGGCGGGAGTTGCGACCGACCAACTTTAACGGCTTAAACACTAGTGTAACGTATGTTGGAGAATCCGGTTCTTCACACATGCATGATCTACTAAGTACGTAGATAAACGTAGGGCCAAGAATCGTCAAATTTCATTGAGAAATGAAAGAGATATTGGTTCACGAAGTAAGGTGTTTGAAGCATGGAAAGTGTGGTATTGTGTGTAATTCTCCCTCATCGGTAGAGGAAGAAAGAACTGTTGTGTATATAAGATTCGAAATTGGTTTGGGGTTTGGGACCCCAAGGGGTATCCCATGTGTTTAAAGGAGGGAGGACCTAGATGTGCTTCGGTTCGAGGAAAGACCACACGCGCGCCGCCGCCGCCCGCCCGTCCGGTCCGGTTCCGGGTCACGGGTCACGGGTCTTCTGATATTATATTTTTGGGCCAGAAGTACAGTTTGATCCCAGAAGTTTCAGATGTACTGTTTGGACCAGATTTCTTTCAGATGTACAGTTTGGTCCCTGAAGTTTCCAGAACATCAGAATTTCGACGGTCAAAAATAGAAATGCCAAGCACTCAATTCAGCCATTTATTTTGGCTGAATTACTCCTCCTATAATGGCCAAATCCGTTGGTCTTTCTCCCATTTATGTTGGTGACTTTACTACCTCCATAATGGCCATTATTTGGCTATTATGGAGGCGATTTTCGAGCGATAAAAGAGTCCATCCCTCTCCTATATAAACACCCCCTTACACCATTGTTGAGGATAAGAGTTAACAGTAAAGAGAGGCAGCAAAACAGTGCACGCAAATACACAACCAAAATAGTTTTCTTCCTACAACTTCCAAGCATCATTTCGTTACTCAATATTCTTCACGGTAGCTCTTGAGTTTCCTTTGCTCAAGGGTTCCATTGCTGTTTTATCTTGGGAGAAAAATTGTCCAGGACGTATAAAGGATACATACGGGGCAATATTGTCTTAAGGACAGAGTGCTACACTCGACTCAGCAAAAACAATTTACATTTTTCCGTCTTCTACAAAACTGGAATTTACAGTTTTACTTGTGTAACGATTGTAATTTCAGATTCCATGTTGAATTATTGAAATCTTTGTTTATCCTTTCGAATACTTGTAATAGTTAAATACTTCCTGTACTACTTTATAAAGTACCATAGAGCAAAACTCCCAACAATTATTTGGTATTAGGCATGTAGTAATGGTATTAGGCAGAAGACAGGGTATGATGATAGTGTTTTGTTTTACAGTCAAACCTCTCTATAACAGTCATCCTTTGTAACTGACATTTCACTATAACAACCATATTTTCTATGGAACAATCTTTCATGTTATGTTATGTTCTATGTTTTTTATAATAGCATTTCGCTATAGTAGCCAAAAAATATCGTAACAAATAATGTTGTTCTAGCACCCAAAGGGTGTGGCCTAGTGGTCAATGAAGTGGGTTGAAAATCATGAGGTCTCAAGTTCAAATTCCAGCAGACAAAAACACTCCTAGCCTTGGGGGACAAAGTACATGGTACCTATTGCAGGTGGGAGGTGGCGTCGAGGTGCGCACAAGCTGTCCCGGACACCACGATCATAATAAGAAATGATGTTGTTATAGAGAGATTTGATTCTATAGGAGTATCACTCTCTTTTGGCATTGAGGTTAACAACAAGATATAATGCTGGTTAAAATAAGTGATATGGGGTAAGAGCTAGAAGTAGCCTTAAAATAAAAATGACATACATGATATGTGTCAGCTTTTTTCTAGTGCTAGTGGGAGGTAGTAGGTAACCCGTGGAATTAGTCAAGGTGCATGCAAGATGGCTCGGACAACACAGTTACAAAAAATAATAGTTACATCCACTCATAAGTCGAAAGTGATGAAATTATTGTCTCTTTGGTGAAACATTTTCTTGGGAGAAAACACTTTGGAAATACTAGAATGACTTCTTCAAGAAACATCATTCTAAACACAACCAATGTACTATGTTTGTTTGTAGAAACAAAGGTACACATGTCGGGAACACAATTTTTGAATGTGCATCAGCCAAAAGAAAAAAGAAGTCGGAAATCAATCGAACAATTTTCGAAATGTGTTAAGAAAAATTAAGTAATAAAAATGTGCTCTCTCTAACAGCTTAAGCTTCTACATGAGATGGTTACACTCACACACTTCAATATGGTATAGAGTAGACAGACGTCCTAGATCGAATCTCACTACAACTCATTGTCAAAAAGAATTGCCATGTGCTTGGCCATGAAACAAGAATGAGGCCCGCACGTGAGGGGGCGTGTTGAGAATATAATTAAGTAATAAAAAGTGTTCTCTCTCTAACAAATTAAGCATTTAAATGAGATGGTCACACACTTCATGTGTAGCTTTTGATGAGTAATGCATGAGCTTGTGTAGTTTTTTTTTCTCCTTATTATCCTTTTTCATTTTCTCTTTCATATTTTAACTAATAATGCAGGTTGGGAAATTTTTGAGGACCATTGCCTGTACAGAGACACAAATATGGGCAGGACAAGAATCTGGGGTAAGAGTGTGGAATTTTTCAGATCAATATGAGCCTGGGATGGGAATTGGAGGACGGGCAAGGAGAGGGGATGAGGATGCAGCACCATTTTATGAGTCAGTTGAGACATCACCCACATTATGCTTAATGGTTGATTCTGGGAATGAGTTGATCTGGAGTGGGCATAAGGATGGCAAGACAGGGTCTTGGAGAATGGACCAGCCTAATTCTGATGACTCCCCTTTTAGGGAAGGCCTCTCCTGGAAGGCTCATCGCGATCCCATTCTATCATTGGAAATATCTTCTTATGGTAATAACTAGTTTTTCCTTGTTCACGTTTTCAATTCATCTACTCCCTCCATTTCAATTTGTTAGTCTTAGATATATTTGGACAATCAAAGGATGTTTTCTTTAACCATAATTTTTTCAAATACTTTCTAAATATTTTGAATTGTTAACTATTGTGACTTATAGTACCTTTTATGTAGTTTCTACATGTGTAAATTTTATTTCAGAAAAAGTGAAGATTCAATGTCCAAATTCACACCGAACGTTAGTTAGTTTGACCCTCATACTCTAGATCAACCCAAACAAATACAAACGGAGGGAGTATTCATTGAAAATTATGATCCTAATCAGTGTTTACCATTTTGATCACACTATGAAATTCTTGTTAGCCTACATTTCAGTGAAAGAGGTAGTCTTCTAGATCTTATTATCTTAAGGTTGAGATGTGTCAATAGAAGTTTCTTGTCGTTTCAAACAAGATCTTCTCGATTTTGTTATCTTAGGGTTGGGATGTGCTTCTTGGGGCTTTCAAGTTAATAGTCGTAAGATGATCTTATTTGTTCGTCAACATACGATCTTTCTTTCCTAGTAACAAGGAAATTGTTCAAGATGCGAATGTGCTTGCTAGGTGTTTTGAAGATACCCGTTGCACAATTGAAAGAGTCAAGATGAATTGTATATTACTGTTTCATTTTTGGTGTAAAGAAAACTATGTAAATGAAGCTGAAACATTGCTAGAGTTTCCAAAGTCCTTGTAAGATGAATAAGGGTATGATTTTGGTTATTGGAGTTGTAAATTGACTCACAGCACAACCTTTGTGCTGATGATTAATACACTGTTACCTTCCTTTAAAAAAAGTGTACTTGCTATGGCTCGTATCAGTGCAAAGGTCTCTCCACTGGTTTGCATAGCCATGATGAAGAAAACTTATGAAGCAATGTAGGAAAGCTAGTCTTTTGGTGTGTTTGTCTTCTGCTTTATACTTCTGTCCAGCTGTAACGTTTGTGCTTCAAGTCAAACAATTAGCAAAAAATGTAAATACACAGTTGTATAATGCTGCATTTGAAGTGAGATATCCAGGTTACAGCTTGGAAGTTTTTGTCGCTTTAGCTTAAACCCATAACCATGGCTGCCTCCTTTCTCGTGGATTGATATTAAAGATTTGTACTTAGAAGTTCTATTGTTATCTTGTCTTATTGGAATATGTGAAACCTCACTAGCTTATCTTAGCTTTAATTTTGCTTCTGATAGTGTTCCAAGGAACAATATATCATGACTACTCGCTTCTTGGTCCAGGTGATATATGGTCTGGATTTGAAGGTGGTATCATAAAGGTTTAGCCACGAGAAGCAGTACAGAAATCTCTCTCTCGATCACCAGAAGAAACACACATGGCTTCTTTACTTGTGGAGAAGTCATTCGTTAACCTTAGAAGCCAAGTTACAGTTAATGGTGTATGTAACATCTCATCTTCTGACATGAAGTGTTTGCTCTCTGATCATGGAAGAGCAAAGGTGTGGGCATCTGGATCTTTATCCTTCTCGTTATGGTATGTTCCTCTACGTTGCTTCATTGTTAATTCATAAGAGAAGAGGTAAGACTTGCTTTTTGTGACAATTGTTTAGCCACTAATTACCCTGATAGTTCGAAAACTGCAGGGATGCACGAACTAGGGAACTCCTGAAAGTGTATAATGTTGATGGTCAGATTGAGAATGGGGTTGATATATCATCTGTGCCAGACCAAGCAGTCGAAGATGAGAGTAATGTCAAGTTTGTCTCCAAATCTAAAAAAGAAAAGTCAGTGGAAGATGATAATTCTGTCTCCAAATCTAAAAAAGAAAAGTCAATGGAAGATGATAAGTCTGTCTCCAAATCTAAAAAAGAAAAGTCAGTGGAAGATGAGAGTAATGTCAAGATTGTCGCGAAATCTAAAAACGAAAAGTCACAAGGAGGTAACTTTTTCCAGCGTTCATGCAATGCTATAATGGGAGCTGATGGTGCTGTACGTCGAGTTGCAACAAAGGGGTCAGGGGCATTTTGCGGAAGATAGTAGGAAGACAGAGGCCCTTGTACTTGCATCTGATGGAATGATTTGGAGTGGATGTTCAAATGGCTTACTTGTGCAGTGGGATGGGAACGGAAACCGTTTGCAAGATTTCCATCATCATCCTTACGCTGTTCTATCCTTATGTGCTCATGGTTCTCTAATATGGGTTGGCTATGTAAGTGGTATGGTGCAGGTCCTGGACCTTGAAGGGAACTTGCTAGCTGATTGGGTTGCTCACAACGGGCCTGTAATAAAAATGGCAGTTGGGGGTGATTATGATTTTAGCTTGGCTAATCACGGAGGTATACGTGGATGGACCCTCCAGGACCTATTGATAACATATTACTATCAGAAAGAGCTGCGAAAAGACATTTATACACCAGACAAGAAAATTTTAGGATTTTGGTTGGCACGTGGAATGTTGGTGAAGGAAAAGCCTCACAGGAAGCCCCGGCAACTTGGTTGGGTTCTGCCATTTTGGATGTCGCTATTGTAGTAGTTGGGTTGCAAGAAGTAGAAATGGGAGCAGGCTTTCTTGCAATGTCTGCTGCAAAAGAAACTGTAAGCTATCAAATACACCCCTTACAGCTCGTAAAGAAAATGAACCTTGCTCCTAACTCAATCAAAAGAGCTAGCTCATGAGGTGATGATTGTCCAATACCATATATATAAGAAACCAATAGCCCATTCCCTCAACAAATGTGGAACATTCTATCCCTTGCATGCCAGTGCTTGACATTTGGAGCTTGAACAATATAATATTGAAGTCCAATATAACTAAGAGTTGAGACGACTCTAGCTTCAATCAATACTGTTGAAAAATAATTAAATAAGTAATGTATGTGCTCTGTCTAACAACTTAAAATTTTAGATGAGATGGTCACACGCTTCAATATGGTGTTAGAGCAGGCAGACCGGCACCCACTATCAAAAACAATTTCCACATGCTTGGCTCATGGCAAAGTGTGCTCTCTCTAACAATCCTAAGCTTTTAGATGTGACACATTCTAACAGATCTTATAGGGATCCTGGCTGATTTAATTGAAATACCACATGCAACTGGTAACTGTATCATTTAATTGAAAAGGAAAAGAATTAATCAAAATACTTGAGCTATCTATTATTCAGGCCAAAAAGTAGAGAATCCATTAGCGAAAAGATTTGACAAGATATAATGTGTTTTCTCTCTGATTGCTTATCAAATAACTGAACCATGATTAAGAGATTTGAGCACTCACAATTGCTAACACTAAGATGCTCTACCATTGTATGTGTCATGAGGTAGAATTCTAGATCCACTAAAGGAATTTTTGCATTTCAAGATTGAGTGCAGAAAGTTGTGTACCGGATGACAATTTTTCAAAAAGAACTCCATTATATAGGAGGATCATGGAAGTGGGAATCAACTCACACCTATTGGGTGGGTGACTCCCATTATACCGCTAGACCATAAGCCTTGGTGGTTAGAGGATGACCTTACATGCTCAACTTAATTAGCAAGACTTTATCTCTTTGCATCTCTTTTGATAGTTCCAAGTCTATCATTAATTCGATTTGTGTTTGATAGTATTGATGATTGGGACCCATGTGGATAGTGACACCTTATGCTATCTTGATCTTGTCTACTGTGCATAGCATTATCCTGATCACAGTTTCGACTGTAGGTGGACTAGAAGGAACTTCCAGTGGGCAATGGTGGCAGGACGCAATAGGGAAGACTTTGGACGAAGGATCAACTTTCGAAAGGGTAGGAACAAGGCAACTAGCTGGCTTTCTTATTGCTATCTGGTAAGAACTAGTGTAGTTACTTTAATGAGCTATTCTCCATTTTTAAGCTGAAGCGCAAGCTGTACCTCATAAAAAACCCCAAGCATCGTAAAACTTCATCTTTCTGATTTGGACTGGGTGGTATTTCTTCCCTAGGCTCCTGCCTATTCATACTACAAAATTATTACTTTCATTAACAGTATTTAGTTTAACTCAACTGAGCTGGGATTGAGGTCTAGTTGATTTATTGATCGTTAATCTTTAACTTAGGGTGAGAAAAACTCTTAGAGCACATGTGGGGGACCTTGACGTTGCAGCAGTTGCATGTGGTTTAGGACGTGCCATTGGTAATAAGGTAAGTATCTCTTACTGTTTAAGAGGTATAACAAAACATTGATCTTGTCATTAGACTTCGTCAAGCTATGTACTCGGTTGTCATTCAAGGTGAGGTAATGAAGATGATAAAGACACTAAGACAATAAACTATTGTTGTTTTCCTTATAAAAGGGAATGAACTGCATGGTTGTACAATTATAATGCAGGGTGGAGTAGGTCTGAGGTTAAGAGTATTTGATCGGATCATGTGCTTCGTGAACTGTCACTTTGCAGCACATTTAGAAGCAGTCAAGCGCCGGAACGCTGATTTTGACCATATATATAGAACAATGGCTTTCACTCGATCTTCTAACCTTCTTAACGATGCTGCTGGTATGCTGCGATACCTGTTTTTGACTTGCTCTCTTGTCTTCTCCACATATTTACTGTGGCTGCTTTACTCTTCTGGCCTGCCATGGATCCTCTCTCTCTCTCACTCTTGCAGCTGGTGTGTCATCTGCTGCTCAAATGCTTCGTGGTACAGATGTATGAAGTGGTATTTGTATTCATCAGTTTGATACTATCTTTTTCTAGTGAACTAAGCCTTGACTTCCTCTATAACAGGCTGCAGCAATTAATCCTCCCGACAAGGGAAAGCCTGACCTTGCTGAAGCTGATATGGTGATTTTCTGTGGGGATCTTAATTATCGGCTTTTTGGAATATCTTATGACGAAGCAAGGGACTTTGTCTCACAAAGATGCTTTGAATGGCTTAGAGAAAAAGATCAATTAAGAGCAGAAATGAAAGCTGGTAAAGTTTTCCATGGGATGCGTGAAGCAATCATCAAATTTGCTCCAACTTACAAGTTTGAAAAGGGGAAACCAGGTTTAGGAGGTAAGATATATTTATAATGATTAACATGTGACTCAATCTTACTTTCTTACACCTTTCTAAATATTGAACTGTTATAGTGTGTTCTAATGACAAAGATATGTCTAGGAGTGGCAAACGGGTGGGTCGGATTTGATATGAACGGGTAAAAAACGGGTTAAACAAAAGCGGATAAAATAACAAGCGTATAAATAGGTACTTATAATATGGATATATCCATATCATCCATCTGGATCCATATTTTAGTGGATAATATGGATAGTATCCATATTTGATCCATTTTTAAGTGGTTAGTTATCCAACCCATTAATATGGGTTGGATTGGATGGTTACTTGTTTTTTAACCATTTTGCCAGCCCTAGATATGTCCAAGAACCAGTTTAACATTTCCCTTTTGGATTGTATTGCTTAATGCATGAAAATGTCAAAAAAACACTGAAAGACATTTTCTTTTTCCACTTTAGGATATGATTCTGGAGAGAAGAAACGAATTCCAGCTTGGTGTGACCGAGTGCTATATCGAGATAGCCGGGCAGCTCCTTCTATGGAGTGCAGTTTAGAGTGCCCTGTAGCTGCTTCCATTTTACAGTAGGTTTCCTCTGGGCTTTCTTCAAGTAGGCCTTTCTTGTTTCTTGTAGAAACCGATTTCTCTTATGTGACAGGTACGATGTTTGCATGGAAGTGACAGATAGTGATCACAAACCCGTGCGGTGCAAATTTAATGTTGAAGTTTCCCGTGTTGATAGATCAGTAAGGAGACAAGAGTTTGGGAAGATTTTCCAGTATAACGATAAAATCAGGTCTTTACTGGAAGAGCTGCGTTATATACCTGAAGTAGCTCTCAGTACCAGCCAGATATTTCTTCAGAATCAAGAAACATTCAGCTTAAAGATAATGTTTTTTTCCAAATCACTTGCCAAGATCAATCAGCTATCAACAAGGACAAGCAAACATCAGAATATCGTCCCAGAGGTTCCTTTTGCTTTCCTCGTTGGCTTGAGGTGATTTTCAAGTACATGGATTATTGAAAAATCACTTCTTCTTGAATCCTAAGAAAACTATTTTTTGGGTATGAAAAGAGCCCAAAAGAAATTCAAGCTTCAATGGTTGGATGCTCCTTTTCTCGGACTCTTTGGCTTCTAATACCACAATTATGGGTTGTCATCATAAAATGGATTAAGGCGAAACTCCGTTTGCATAATAAATTTTGTAACATGTAGCGATACTGTAAACGACACAAAAAAAGCATGCTTAATCCAAGAGTCTGAGCTCACGGTTGACGATACCATACTTTCTTTACTGAAAAGAAAATTAGCATTTTATACTTCTCCCGCTGAAAGTAGACCTCTTCTGCAAGCAATGCCATCTTAAAATTTTGCTTGGTATCAATACAGACTTAGCTAAAGATAGGGCACAATGGGAAAAAAGATCCATATAGGTGATAGCTACTAGTTGAGGATAGGTTTTAGACTGGTATGGAACTTTTATTATTGTTATTATTATTATTAATTATTCATATATATTTTTAACGTATTTTTCATTTTAAATTTATTTATTATAATTATGATATGAGCTTAAATGAAGAAATGAGTATTCATGTAGCTGACTCAACTTGTTTGGGACTGAGGTGTAGTTGTTGTTGTTGCAGGTCACACCTGCAACTGGTATGATCAAATCTTGTCAAGTTGCTGAGATCTTGGTACGTCAAGAAGAGTTGCGTAACTCAGAAGATACTGCTGATGTTAGCAAATGGTCCGAGGACACAAGAGAAGAAGAGGTGATTTTAATGATCAATGTGAAAGCCAGTCGCTCAATGGAGGTAGGAACACATCAAGTACACCTCCGCTGCAGTTACTCAGCTAATGCAGTATGCATGATGTCAAGAAACAGTTCCAGCAGAAATGAAGGGAGCTCCCATCACCGGTCAAATAGTTCCAGAAGAAATGAAGGGAGCTCCTACAAGAGGTCAAATAGTTCTAGAAGAAATGAAGGGAGCTCCCACCATAGGTCAAACGGTTCTAGAAGAAATGAAGGAAGCTCCCTCAAGTCTGCTTTTCAACAGGAGAGTGCCTTTGACATGAAGAAATATGAATGACCATAAAGTCTCTTGGTACCTGATATCTGCATGAAAGCCTATAAACCAAAAACAAAACAATAACACCACAAGAGGGTTTCAAGCCAATGCTCGGATGTAAAATTTTGGGATATGTGTGATAGGTCTTGATGTATATACTCATAGATGATTAGCGCGGAACAATCCAGCTAAGAAATCTGGATATAGAGCATCAATTCGCTCTTCCATTTTTTCACTAGAATTAGGTTCCCTAATTTTTTTTGTAGTCTATCTCAAAATTATATGATAAATTTTTGCACTGTGATCAGTAGAAAGCTGTTTGTGCTTCACCAGAAAGACTGCTTGTAGATATGTATAATTCTTTATTGTACATTTCTTTTTTTTTTCCTAAACTGTTCCCTTTCGTGTTAGATACATTCAGTGTAAAGCCGATGTGGGAGTTTCTTGCCTGCTGATATGCATGCCAAGACACATAATTAATGCTGGATATGTTGTGATTCTGGTACCTCATGTAATTACCAGGTTGTGTCTAAAATCAAGATATTCTAGCTGGGGAAGAAAGAACAAAGTCGTACTCATTCTCAGGGTTTTTTCTTCATGTTGGCAGAATTATAACAAATGATGGAAGCTGGAAAAGATGGAACTTCATGATGATGAAAAAAAGATATCATAAATTATACAACGAACCATTTTATTTGATGAACTAAGAAGTTGTGTCAGGTATATAGGCATAAAAATAAATAGCAGCCATCCCCACATTCTTGTCACCAAGTTGCAATCTATGTACAAATTATTTTATCCATATAAACTCCCAGAAAGCTTGTGTCTTTGCAGCAATTCAGCACTACAGGAAAAAGAATTGTACAGGGACTGATATCACTCTGATAATCTAGCCAATCTATTGAAACTTTCTAGTCATTTGTTCCTGAACAATATAGATCACTTTTGCACTTTCACCATTCTGAATCTGATGCCATGGCAGAGTTCTTGGACTTCATGGTTGAGAATTGCATATAGTTTCAATTACTGAACTCCGTGTTTGATGCCTGATTATTCTACCTATACTGCATACATCCTCTTGTAGTTCTCACTGCAAAGCTCTGTATCTGATGCCACAGACAATGGGAAAGAACGTGAATTAGTCTCAGTTCTTCGAATGCTTCTCAACCTCGATTCTTCTAGCCTATGTTGAACCACACAATAGCACATGGATCCAATCGTAGTGAGCATTATTATGCAACCAACCACAGTTGCATACACAGCAAGCCATGTTTCCTTAGATCCAACCACCACATAACTAAGAGAAATAAAGGCGACTGAAATGAATAGACAAGCTGCCCACATGAGCTTGTTTATCCAAAACATGAGTCGCTTCTTTGCTTTCTGTTCAATCACGACCACAGACGTCTGGACCACAACAACAGCAACGGATATAAACAAGGCCATACTGTCAAACAAGAAGAAGATTATGAAAGCTGCTTTTCTTCCTATGTGTGCTTCGCCAAGCGAAAACCCATCTGTTTTATCTTCAACATATTGGCCAGGTACAGTAAAGATGGCAGCAAAAGCAACAGTAGCAATAAGGACAGCAACAACTGTTGCATTGTTGATGGCGTTATTAAGACCACTAATGTGAAGCTTCTTAACTTTCATTGCAATTTTTCGTACTTTGAAGCCAGTCTGCCGACTCTGTTGGAGCTGGGAATGGACATCATGTTTTATGTCACTGACAGTTTGTTTGAGTTGCTTTGCAGCACCGGGGGGGTTCCCATGATCTTTGGAATGAGTAGCTCCCGCCTCTTTCAAGATAGAAACAAGCTCGGGAGTTCCAAACTTTTGTGCAATATCAAGAGCTGTTTCTCCAGCCTTGTTAGCGGCGTTAAGATCAATGCCCTCAATTGATATAAGACATTGTACCATCTGCAATGACACATAGCAGAATATTATTAGCTGATTTATGCAAATATCTCATTTTTAGGCCACCATTTAGATTGTCTCTATTTTTAAATGTTGATCGTTTTTTTACTGTTTTTTGTTACTGCAAGTACTATAAATGTAGAGCTCAACAAAGCTAAATAAAACAGTTCCAGATGACTACATAGCCATAATATCTCTCTTAGCCTTTCCCAGTTATTTCTTTAGCTTTTTTTTTGTTAAAAAACAGCAAATGCATACCACATTCGCCTCACACATAACAAATCTCAAGTTTGTGGAAGTTGATTTACGAGGAAAATAGGTTAACCAAACAAACCTGTACCCGTCCCTTTCTCGTTGCTATATGAAGTGCTCTATTTCCTTTGTTATCTTCCGAGGCCAACAAAGCAGAATTTGGTTTGATTAATTCGAGCACAATGTCAACATTTTGTCCCTTTGCAGCCATGTGTAGGGCAGTCTGGCCTTTTTTATCTGTTCTAAAGCCAATCTCAGGATCTTTGCGCAGAAGGGATTTAACTATCTCCAAGTGGCCCATTCTTGCTACTGTATGGAGCACGGTCTTTCCGTTGTTCCGAGCTATCTTAGCAAGGTTAGAATCAATCTCTAGGAGCATATTTACTACATGAATATGTCCCTGTGCAGCTGCAGTGTGTAACGCTGTAGAATTGGACGAATCTGTAGTCATGACTAGGTTTGGAAAGGAATTGAGCAGTTCCTTTAGTACATCTGCAGTGTTTTCCGAAAAAAGTGTTTACAAGTGCAAGTAAGAAAGGAACATACTGAATTCAAGTTTAAGTAGTACAGTAAAACGTCTCTATAACAACATTGTTTGTCCCGATACTTTTTGGATGCTATAGTAAATGTTGTTTTAGATGATGACTATTATAAAGAGGTCTGACTGTATCCTCAACTATAATAGATCAAGACTTGACCACTAAAGTTTCTTTTTTCCGGTCCCCATAAACATATAAGCTCTGATATGATCAAGTTACACAGGCTAAGTGTCAGGATCGCGATTCCAGGTGATATGTGCCCTTTGACAAAACAACCCTTTAACACATAATTAAGATTACAAAGAGAACTGTACTAAAAAAATGCAACGGTTTATGTGGTTCGATCATCAAACATACATCCGTAGACGGAGATTAGTAATCCACCATTTCAGACATGGTATAAAGGCCAGGGGCGGAGCTAGTAAGGGCCGAGGGTGTTCATCCGAACCCCCTTCGGCGAAAAATTACACTGTATATACAAGGTAAAAATTATACTTTATGTATATATAATAGATGTTGAACCCCTTGACTTCTTCATGAGTTAACTTCTTTATATTTTTGAACCCCTAAGTAAAAATCTTAGTTCCGCCACTGATAAAAGCTAGTAAAAAATTAGAGACACTACTCTAGTAATCTTGGAAGCAACACGAGAGATTGATATGGACTTTTTCAACAGAAAAGGGGAATCTTGTGTTCTAATAAAAGTAGAAGCGATGTGGATTATTCAAGAATCGAAGTCGATTTGCTTTATAATTAATAGAGGACTCACCAAGATGACCCTGCCTTGCTGCAACATGAAGTGTATCATAGCTATTATTTGCAACAATAGAAGCAATCTCAATGTCTAAGTGTTTCAAAAACTCAGCAACAACCAAACTGTGTCCATTCTCAGCAGCAACATATAAAGCAGTCTCACCCTCTTGGTTTTGCTGACATAACAAATCTTTTATGCCTTTTTCATCAAACTTTTGCACAATTTCTTTCACCTTTCCTAAATTCCCTCCTCTAGCTGCAAGATGCAAAGGGGAATCCCCTCGTTTCCCCGGTGAATCCTTACCCCTTTTCCTCTCACTACTAAAGCTCATTTGCCTCTCCATTGCTATCCGAAAACTTTTCTGTTTTTCTATTATTCCTCTAAAGCTCTTCTGTTTCTCCATCCCCCCGTTTCGAAAACTTTGTTGTTTTTCCATTGTTGCACCCTGGAAACTAACCTGTTTCTCCATGATCATAAAGAATTCAAGCCCCTAAATCTCAATGGATTTAGGTTCTTGTATATCAGTTAACGTTAGAATAAATCAACTTTCAAGAACTACAAAGGTTGAAACTTTTCGTCATTATCAGTTCAATTTGGAAAGGGATGTACTAAAGATACCTAAAATTTCACCTTTCCTACATTTCTAATTAAAAATCTATACTAAAAAATCCCTACCCCTACAAAAATTTGAAGCAAAATTCAACAACACCAACCCAGTGTAATTACACAAGTGGGGTCTGGGGAGGATAGGTGTAGGTTGTACGCTGACCTTACTCCATATTTGGAGGGGGTAGAGAGCATGTTTCCGATAGACACTCGGCTAGAAATAAAGCTTGAAGCAAATTTCAAGAACTTTTTTATATAATGAGTCTTAGAGCTCTCCAGCAATCAAAGGTCCCTAAAGAAACAATCTTTCAGTTGACTTACAGAACTATAAAGCATATCAAGAACTCAAAATCAGACAAAAAAGAACCAATCTTTCAACAATTTTTTTAGCTCAACTTCACATTTGATGAAACCCCAGAAGCTGAAAATCAAAGAATCTTGTTTGGTGAGAGATGAAATCTTGAAAAAAACCAAAAAAACTAAAATATTAAGAACAGTGAACACCATCCATCATCTTATGGGATATACTACCATTATTCACAAGTAAAAACAAAAACAGTATAAGGAATAAAAAGGGTCACTGAATCCAATGGTTTTGCCCACTTTTTGTTTTTGTCAGGCTCTTTTAAAGTTGAAATCTTTACCGCTCTATTTCTCAATTTATGTGTCATCATTCAATTAAATATAATTATTCTTATTTTAGTATCTATTTTTATTAACTTTTCTTCATGATAAATACATATTTAAAATTAAATGAAATTCAACAAAGATAAATTATGGATGATGTTATTAAATAATTACTAAATTAAGAAATGCGATATTCATTTTGAGATAGACAGAAAAAAATGTACCATATAAATTAAAACAAAGAAAGTAATATTAAAATCCCAGGTGAAATAAATCAACCAAAAAAGACTCCTCCTTTTTACTTTTCGCCTTTTCTTCATATGACATATTGACATTAGAATATAAAAGTTGGTAACTTAAAAAAGGCAACTTGTTGGTCGCTATTGATCTTAACATCAAAACTTGCACTAAAAGACAGAGATACATTACATACAGCCATATTCTTCTGCAAGCTAATGAGATGATAAGATAATTGGTGGAGCACCCCCACTATGTTGGGTCCCACAATGTGATAGAAGAGAGCAAAGGGGTACCTTTGAACTTGGAAGGGAGATAAAATCACAAAGCAGTTACTAGTCACCAGAGAAATTTTACTCCATTAGTGTAAGTTTAGTATATAACAACAACAATATATTCACTATAATTCTACGTAAAATTTATAGAGGATAGAGTCTCCGCAAACCTTATCCTAAAGTAAAAGCAAATGAAAGCAGTTTCAAAGAGAAGTAATGTCAATGAAAAAACCATGGCAAAATACTATAGAAAACATGTCAAAATATTCTAAAAAAATGAACGGTAGCTATAACAAAATAATACCAAAATCAAAATACAAGAAGCCTCATATAATAACAGAAATCAAAGGATAAGAAACTACAAGTGTAGTCCTGCCGCTACAAATGTAAGTATGTGTATGAATCTTTAATACTCCTATGCACTAAGGATTTGGTCTAATTATTATATTTCTTTGTCTTATTATGTGTTACTTTTCGTTTTTCAAGATTTAAACTATATAAACTTTGATATATATTTTATAATGTATTTTTTAAACTATATAAACTTTGATATATATTTTATAATGTATTTTTCATCATATTAACATGAGAATTTTTTTAACTTATAGTGTTTTTCATATAGTTTATGAATGTCCAAATTCTAATTTTAAGAAATTAAAAGTTGATCTAATTCAATTTAATTTCAAAGATTAGTCAACTTGATTCCCGAAAAGCGAAATGTCTCACATAAATTGAGACGGAACGAATAGTAAATAAGAAGAATATTTAAATTTTAATTAAGGCAAAAAAAATATTATTAAGTTACTAATTTTTTTGATCGACTTAAATCTTAGTAGTGGTCAATACCCTGGCGTGCGTAAATAGATCAATTATTGTTAAATATACCAAATATACATGGTATGCACGTGTATATCCTATGTATATTTGGTATTGGATGGTCACGTGTAGTGGTGCATAGTGTACACGGTTTTGTAACATTATTGTACAAGGTTTTGTATAGTTGTAGTGTACCTTAATTAGTCTTGTACTCTTACCATAATTGTATAGTTCATCTCCAAATAGAATAAGGTTTTAGGAGTAGAATAGGAATAGGATTCTCCTATTATGGAAATATGTAACTTGTATAAATAGTCTTTCAATTAATGAAAATAATCAAGGGGATTATTTCTTTCATGGTATCAAGAGACTAGGTCTTGCTTCCGCCATTGCTCTCAGTTTTTGTGCCCTTTCTCGGCCACAACCGTCTCCGAATTCCGTCCCCTTCACCGGAATTCGTGATATTATTTACCTCCACTCTTCCTAAATTTTCCCTCCTCTCCCTTTGTTCTTTCATTATGTCTAAGAACAATTTTCATCCTGCCCTCATGGTTTCTAACATCAAGAACAACATCCCTATTGTTCTTGAGATGGAAAACGTCCAATATGCGACGTGGGCAGAATTATTTAAAATTCACGCTATCTCTCATCAAGTAATCCATCACATAATTCCTCCTGCTACCCTTATTCCCGCGGAGGATCCTCAGTTATGGATTACTCTTGATGCTACCGTTCTCCAGTTGATTTATTCCACTATTTCGGTTGACCTCTTACAGACGATCATTGAGCCAGACACTACGGCTATGGCTACCTGGAATAGATTGCATGACATATTCCAAGATAACCAACACTCACGTGTTGTCACACTCGAGCAGGAATTCTCTCAAGTTCGCATGGAAGAATTTTCAAACGTGTCTGCATATTGCAAGAAACTTAAGGAGTTGGCCGACCAACTCTGTAACGTTGGCGCACTTGTGACAAATAATCGTCTGGTTCTATAATTGGTTGTCGGCCTTTCTGAGGCCTATAATGGCGTTGGGACTCTCTTTCGTCAAAGCAATCCACTTCCCGCTTTTTATCAAGCCCGCTCCATGCTTACTTTGGAAGAAGCCGGTTTGGCTAAGAAGGCGGCTACCGGAGCAAGCCCCGTAGTCATGATGACGTCCTCCACAAATTCTTCGGGTTTTGTTGATAATTCAGGCCAAAATCGTGCTCATGGTGGCGACAAAAATAATCGTAAGAATAATAGCAAACACCGCAGGGGCAAACGCGGCAGTTCCAGTGGTGGTTCCGGTGGTCAACAGTCCGACAGTGGGCCCCGTCCAGTCAACAGTGGGCCTCCTGCCTACTGGTCCCAACCGTGAGGCCCATGGCAGTGGGGGTGGGGAAATGGGTCGTGGCCCAACATTCCCTATTTTCCAGGGCCTTCCAACGGGCAGGGGGCTGGACATCCCCAATTCAGGCCCAATAATCAGGCTTCATCTTCTCGATTCAGAACTGGGCCGGGGCAGACCCTGCCTTGGGCCTCGGCCCACACAAGCATTCTCGAGAGTGGGCCCCACACCTACTCACACCGACATTGAGGCCACAATGCACACGCTTGGGTTGACGCAATCGGATCTGAATTGGTACATAGACACCGGCGCGACGACACACATGACTTCCGATCAAGGTACTCTCTCGTCTTATTTCAATTTGAGCAACCCTTGTGGTATAATTGTCGGTAATGGTAACTCTATTCCAATTCAGGGTTATGGTCATAAAACTTTGTCTCCCCCCAATTCACCCTTTATCTTGAAAAATGCTTTACATACCCCCAAATTGATTAAAAACTTAGTGTCTGTCCGAAAGTTCACTATTAACAATTCTGTTTCTGTTGAATTTGATCCTTTTGGTTTCTCTGTGAAGGATTTCAAGACGAGTAGTCCTCTCATGAGGTGTGATAGTAGGGGAGATCTTTATCCTATCACACCCGGTTTCAGTCCATCGAGTCAAGCCTTGCCATCAGCGTTTGCAGCCCTTGCTCCTTCCTTGTGGCATGCTCGTCTTGGTCATTCGGGATCTTCTATTTGTCGTCATTACATAAAAATAATTTTATTTCATGTAAGGGTACGAATAGTACTCCAAATTTTCAGTCTTGTTCTTTAGGAGAAAATGTTAAGTTGCCATTTGTAGACACAAATTCTCATACTTTAATGCAATTTGATATTATTTTATAGCGATCTATGGGCATCTCATGTTCTGAGTTCTTTGGGTCATCGGTATTATGTTCTTTTTATTGGATGATTATTCTAAGTTTTTATGAACGTTTCCGATTGCAAATAAATCTCAAGTGTTTTCTGTCTTCTTAAAATTTAGAGTATTCATTAGAACCCAATTCGAACGTGAAATAAAAAAATATTCAATGTGATAATGGCAAAGAATATGACAATGTGGTGTTTCGGGAGTTCTATGCTAATAATGGGATCAATTTTCATTTTTCTTGTCCTCATACATCTTCACAAAATGGGAAAGCCGAACACAAAATTCGTTCCATAAATAACATTGTTCGCACTCTCTTAATTCATGCTTCCGTACCCCCATATTTTTGGCATCATGCTCTTCAAATGGCTACATATCTCCTTAACATAATTCCTTCCAAAGGTCTGACATATTCTTCCCCCCTCCTCAAATTTTATATAATAAGAATCCTTCTTATTCTCATCTTCGGATTTTTGGGTGCTTGTGTTATCCGTTATTCCCGTCCACCACAATTAACAAAATTCAGGCTCGGTCTACTCCGTGTGTGTTTTTGGATTTTCCATCTAATCATCGTGGTTACAAATGCTTTGATTTATCCTCTAAGAAAATCATCATTAATCGGCATGTAATTTTTTATGAAACCCAATTTCCATTTACTAAAGTTCATACTCCCGAGCCTAGTTCGTATAATTTTTTAGATGATGGTATATCCCCGTATATTACTCACCATTTTTCGGACATGTCCCGCATCCAAAATTCTCCAGCGGACCCACTGTCCGCTGGCCCCACTGGTCTATCGCAAACTACCGTCACTAGATCAGTTCCAGCGATTGGGCCATTCCAGCCCAATTCGGAACCGGTCCGGCTTCCCGAATGCGCCTTTGATTACCGTCTTGGGCCAGCAGGCCCACTGCTGCTTGGCCAATCCATCCCGAGCCTAGTAAATTCCTAAAATCCGCCCACTTCTTCCTCAAGTCATAGACCAGTCATTCGTAGTCAACGGGGTGTTTTTAAACCAAAGAGATATTTTAATTTAAATTCTAATGTTGTTAAATCATCCTTACCCCGTACTCATGTGTCTGTGTTAAATGACTCAAATTGAAAAATTGCTATGACCGATGAATATAATGCTCTTATTGATAATAAGACGTGGGAGTTGGTGCTCCGTCCTTCTGGTATTAATATTATTAGATCTATGTGGACTTTTGCTCACAAGGAAAATTCAGATGGTTCGTTTGCACGACATAAGGCTCGGCTTGTCGGTGATGGTAAGACTCAGCAGGTTGGGGTGAATTGTGGTGAGACATTTAGTCTTGTGGTCAAGCCGGCTACCATTCGCATTGTACTCAGCTTGACTCTTTCGAAAGCATGACCTATTCATCAGTTAGATGTAAGAATGCTTTCCTACATGGTGATCTCAAGAAAATAATTTATATGCATCAGCCGTTGGGATTCAGGGATCCCAAACATCCTCATCATGTATGTTTGTTGAAGAAGTCCTTATATGGGCTTAAGCAGTCTCCACGAGCCTGGTATACAAGGTTTGCTGACTATGTTTCGACTATTGGGTTCACTCACAGCAGGTCAGATAATTCCTTGTTCATCTACCGTCGTGGTTCGTCTTTGGCCTACATTCAGTTGTATGTGGATGATATCATTTTGACTACCTCTTCCGATGCCTTACGCCAGTCTATCATGACCATGCTCAGCTCTGAGTTTGCTATGAAAGACTTAGGGCCCTTGAGTTACTTTTTGGGGATTGCCGTCACTCGTCATTCCGATAGATTGTTCTTGTCTCAATGGAAGTATGCAGCTGAGATCATCGAGATGGCTGGGATGTCATCATGTAAGTCCACTTCCACTCCAGTTGATACAAAGCCCAAGCTTAGTGTCGTGGTCGGCGTACCCTACGAGGATCCAACCCGCTATCGCAGTCTTGTAGGGGCCCTTCAATATCTTACCTTTACGAGACCGGATATTACATATGATGTCCAACAGATGTGTTTGTTCATGCATGATCCCAGAATTGAGCACATGAATGCGCTCAAACGCATCATTCGGTATATTCAAGGTACACTTGACTATGGTTTGCATTTATGTCCATCATCGACGTCCACACTTGTCTCGTATACGGATGCTGATTGGGGTGGCTGTCCCGACACCAAACGGTCTACGTCGGGCTATTGTATATTTCTTGCAACAACTTGGTCTCCTGGTTGGCAAAGCGTCAGTCGACTCTATCCCGCTCAAGTGCCGAGGCCGAATATCGAGGGTTAGCTAATGTGGTCTCAGAATCATGTTGGTTACGTAATTTGCTTTTGGAGCTTCATTGTCTCATTCAGAAGGCAACTTTAGTGTATTGCGATAATATTAGTGCTATCTACCTTTCAGGTAATCTAGTTCAGCACCAACGCACTAAGCATATCGAGATGGACATTCACTTTGTCCGCGAAATGGTTGCTCGGGGTCAGGTACGCGTCTGTCATGTTCCGTCAAGATATCAAATTGCAGACATCTTTACAAAGGGTCTTCCCTCGGTCCTTTTTGACGATTTTAGGAACTGTCTCAGCGTGCGAAGATCGCCCGCTATGACTGCGGGGGTGTGTTAAATATACCAAATATACATGAGATATACACGGTATGCACGTGTATATCCTATGTATATTTGGTATTGGATGGTTACGGGTAGTGGTGCATAGTGTACACGGTTTTGTAACATTATTGTACAAGGTTTTGTATAGTTGTAGTGTACCTTAATTAGTCTTGTACTCTTACCATAATTGTATGGTTCATCTCCAAATAGAATAAGGTTTTAGGAGGAGAATAAAAATAGGATTCTCATATTATGGAAATATATAACTTGTATAAATAGTTTTTTAATTAATAAAAATAATCTAGAGGATTATTTTTTTGAATTATAATCACGTATTAATTCCAATTACAAAATTGATGCAAGGACAGACAGTGAAGACAGAAACAAGAGCTGTCCCTACAATATCAAGAAAAGACACCGACCCTCGGTGCACTGATTTCAGTTTTTACCAAAATTTACAGAATTTAGGAGTCCCATTCTGACACGCATGAATGCAAGCATATCTTTTCTTGGATTATTATTGAAAGATTCCACTTCTTTGGTAAATTTTGTTGGTGCTGAACTGAATTATCTGAAAGGTAGATGACATTAATATTATAAATGTCACTAATATTATATGTTGCTCATTTACTTTTAAAAAAAAAAAAAACTCATTTACTTCAAAAGCTCATTTACTTTTTTTTTGTATGTTGCTAAGACCTTAAGTGGGACTCCACACATTATCACTCCGCTATTTCTATATTGATTTCGCTTAATGTAAAATTGACTGAAACACTAATTGTTAGATTAAAATATCTTAAAAATACTCTTATCATGGTATAATTTTAGGTAAGGGCGGAGCCACAGTGCATTGTGGGATTTAACAGTAACTTTAGCTCAAATCCTATATTTGTATTAAAAACTCATTTAATATAAAGAACTCAATAGGCAAACATAATTATAATCTAAAACTAATAAACAAAAAATCTTGACTCCACTTTTGATTTTAGGTCAACCTGCCCGGACAATAGTTCCAAGAAATCTGACACCATTAAGTGTATCACTACACGTAACTTTTTTTTCCATTTAGCTACTAATATGAACACCCAATAAATAATATGTATCCCCTTATATTTTGCCTATTCTATACCATGAACACGTGAAAAAACTTTACTGCAACATAGGATTTCATGAATGTCCAGGTTTGTGTCTTTTTCTATTTATTTCTTTTATTTTTTCCCCATTTAATTTGAAGATTAATGTTTGCTTCACATATACATATACATATACATGTGACTCGAATCATTCTCTCATTTATTGCAATGACGACAATGTTACACCTTATGTTTTGTATTTGATTTTCGGTTCAACTTTTAGAGACTTGATTTCTTATTTAATTTTAAATATTACTAAATCATTGGCGATTTATCGTTATTTTGTATAAGGTTCTTATTTGGCTGCTAATACCTTAGTATTCTTTTTGACTTTATAGGCCAATTTGATAATTTGTCGATATTATAATTGCTATTCCATCGAATCCTAACTATTAGTCATTTTGACAAGCTGAATTTGATTAAAAAATTGATGTTTTGAAAAATTAATTAGTCATTTTTTTAATTAGTAGCGTATTAATTAAGATAACTTGGACTACACTAGCCATGTCACATTATACAAATATCACAACTAATTGTTCTATAAATTATGTAATAGGTATAAGTTCGGAATTTATGTTTTCCTAAAAAAGAATTACCTACAATGATAATTTTGTAACAGGAACACATCAAAATTCCTTGTACAATACTAATCTGGCAAAACACATATTTCAAGTAATATTTCTAGACTCTAATATCGACTATGAAATGTAGACAATAATTGGTTATCAAATACCAACCAATGATTTACAGATTTAAAATATCACGAGGGCAGCAATAACAAGATTTTGTTTTTTCATAGCCTGGAAATCTCCGAAGGCAAGCAGACCACAATTCAAAACCTCATCGATAATGATTCCGCCTCCCTACCCTTCTTCTGCCTTTGAGCAACAACAAAATAATCAGTGTAATCCCACAAATGGGGTCTGGTTCTTCCACCGTTGAGCCTCGTGCGGAAATGGAACTTGTGACATGCGTCAAATCCATGTATCATGCACTGCATTCTAACCGCTGAACCAAAGTTCTGGGGGCAACAATAACCAGTAATCTTTGGTCCAAGCTGGGGCATCGGCCACAAGAAATCAAGCTTTTCATGATGAACTGAATTCAAGGAACTTACTTTATTAGACCAATTCTTGCGCCACATCACAGCACCATCTGGGTTTCGGACCATGAAAATTGCATGCATGACTCCCACATTAGACTAAATATAGACAGCAGAAACAAACCGGATCACTCTGGTAAATCTCCTGCGGACTCTTGGGCCACAAATATCAATATTAAGGAGACCGAAAAGGAAAACCTTAGCTGTCAATGCAAATGCCAGTTAAGAGGATGTACTATCATCGATCCCTTCCTTGACAGATATAACCAGTTTAGCTTCTAAGTTTACTATTTCCAAGATCGCCCCTAAATCTGCAAGGAAACCATAAGAAACAAACATGTGGGAAAATGAGCACAAAGACTCCTATATAGACAAATGAAGCCTATAACTCTTAATCCACATACAAATTAAACCACACAGTATGTAAATGGACCGCTATAGGATTAAACCACATACATATTAGCAAAGCATTTTTCCAAAAGAAAAAAAAATAGTAACACGTTAATGAAGCATCTAATGAACCAAAGTTATGTGTGACATAATTACTTTCAAGATAAGGAAAGTGTTGGAAGTAGATTGCATATGCCGGTCCTCAAAATGTCACAGCTGTGTAAATATCCAATATAATCAATGTCGTACTAGAATACCATCTTTGTCATCCCAACCTTTTGACAACCTTTAGAGTAAGCAGGCTGGTTTTTGAACAAAAAATTCAAAGCAAATGCCAGTTAAAAAAATTCAGATTTCCCAGTTTTACATTCTTTTATTTATAGATTAAGTTGGTTATTTATAGGCTAGGGAAAGATTGGATGAGAGAGGAACTGGATCAGTGGCGGAGCCACGTTCAAGCAAGGGGGTTCATATGATACCCCTTGCTCAAAAAAAATTATTTATTATAAGAAAAAATAAATAAAATGCCCGATAAATACAAGGGTTCATGTATTGAACCAGAAGCTTGATATTTTCTATTTTTATAAAAGTCGAATCCCCTTAGTGAAATCTTTGGCTCCGCCACTGACCGGAGCCAATGACCTGAATCAGGGCCATTTAATGCAGTTGCACAAAGCTCTTGACCTGGACAAGCATCAAATTTCTAGCAGATCTCAAATAGGAGACCTACACAATCTGAAAATTGAAGAAAGATTTTTTTATATAATTTTTTGAAGATCGAAGAAGGATGAAATTTTCAAAAGATTATATAGGGCTGAACAGTCCAAGTAATAGATGCATTTGCTTAATCTAGGGAGTTTTGCTCAGCAGCCGCATACCTTCAGGGGTGTTTCTGGTAAATGATTGCCAACCTCAAAACTCATAGCTGCCAATGCAAATGCAAGGTGGGCAGAGAGTGCATGAAACCAGTACTTGCTGCTTCATAATTGCCACTATTTCTGCAAATGTTACTAATCTGCCAGAAACATATAAAACATGGGATGAAGTGAGTATGATGTGTTTAATGTAGATAGTGAAGCTTATAAGTCTGTCAAAAGCATGTTAACTAGGTAGTCTCTTCATACTTAACTGAAATCCATTCCCTACTACCAATAATCTCCGCAAGAACAAATGACATCCTGAAAATGATGGTACCGGATTGGATCTCTTATGACAATGCTTCGACGCTCTATTTGTGCCAAAAGATTCGCAAATAAATGACAATCTCCACAGATCCTGAGATTTTTCCTAATTCTAATGGTCTTCTCTCTAGAGAGGCTCATTACACCAAAGGCAACCGCTATTTTCTCACTGTGGTACAGAAGTGAGTCTTCCATCTGTTCACCTTCAATATCTTGCAAAACAAAGTTTGTGTCTGGAACATATCCCACCTCCTTTAATCTCCAAATAATCTGATTTAGCTCTTTGTTAATTTCCTCTATTTGTGGATGGGAGTTGTCTCCCATTATAAAAGCATGGATATGTTTGTTTACTTTCCAGCTGCATCCGGGTTCCTTCTTGACTCCTCTTTTCTTCATAGACGTTCTTAAGTCCACAACATCTTCCCATTTTTGAGTGTGTGCATAAATATGAGATAGTAATATGTAAGTTCCCGCATCACTTGGATCCAGCTTTATAATTTGTTTGGCAGCATACTCAGCTAAATCCATGTTCCGATGTACTCTGCAAGCACCGAGCAATGTTCTCCACGTCACTGCATCTGGTTCACATTCCATTTCATGGATTAGTTTCACTGCTTCATCTAGCTTCCCAGATCTTCCAAGAAGATCAACCATGCAACCGTAGTGTTCTCTTCCTGGATCAACACCAAAGAGCTTCTTCATTGAATGGAAGTAATATTGCCCATCTTCTACCAGTCCTGCATGGCTGCAAGCAAATAGAACTCCAAGAACAGTTATGTAGTTCGGTCTGATCCCTGAGACTTTCATGTCGTTGAACAATTCCAGTGCTTTTCTGCTGAAACCATTCTGTGCGTAGCCTATGATCATGGTGCTCCAGGAGATTACGTCTTTCTCAACCATCTGAGTAAATATTTTGTCGGCGTCTTCGAAACTGCCACACTTGCAATACATGTCCAAAAGTGCATTGTTAAGGATTAGGTCCCGCTGGAACTTGAGTATATGAACGTGGACTTGCCTTCCCACTTCTAAAAGCGCCAAACTAGTACAAGCTCTAAGAACACTTGTTAAAGTCGACTGATCAGCTGAGAATCCAGCTCGCTTCATTCTTATAAAGAGAGCCAAAGCTTCATCTCCATCACTGTTTTGAGCAAATCCACCAATAATGGAATTCCAGACAACAAGATCCCCAGTCACTAAGAGCACTTCGGACAAATACGTCAGACTCCAGACCAACTTTAACTATGCTGCAGTGGAGCTGCCTAAGATTGGACAGGTCATCACAAGCTCTCAGAATGGATGAATACGTAAACATATTAGGTGTCACACCATCTCTCAACATGAAGATCAAAAACTCCAAAGCCTTGTTATTCATCTTAGCGCTAGAGTAGGCAGCTATCATGGTAGTCCAGGAGACCACATTTCTCTCAGGCATTCGATCAAACAAAGCTTTCGCTTCATCCAACATGTTGAACTTAACGTACATGTTAATAAGCGTGTTAACAAGGAACGTTTTAGGCTCATAACCACTGGAGAACACATGTTGGTGGACCCGTTTACCTTGTTCGACCGCACCACTGGCCAAGCAGCACTTAATGAGTTCAGAGTAGGTGACAGCATCAACCCATATCTTGTGAGTTTGCAAGGAATTCAAAACGTTCATAGCCCTGGGAAGATCCCTTGTATAGCAGTAAGTAGTAAACTCATTTAGCAGATCATTATATTTGATTGGTACTCTCTCATTCTGCGGTTGCATTGCTGCACCAGAGAAATAACACAGATGTTGAAGAAGATGTCCAAGTGCAAAGATTGCAGGAGATTGGCCAGACAAGACCAGCTTAAATACTGGTGTGAGTTTTGCTTTGTATCTCAATACGGATTTCATCTCATTTTACGTTGTAGGACTGTGAAGATTAAACGAAAACTAAATAATTTCAGAAAAGCAACACAGTACAACAACATCATACCCAGTGTTTTTTTATAAGGACAACAACATACCCAGTGTTATTTTACAAGGACAACAAGATACCCAGTGTTCTTTTATAAGGACAACAAGATACCCAGTGTAATCCTACAAGTGGGGTCTGGGGAAGGTAGGATGTATGCAGACCTTACCCTTACCTTTGTGGGGTAGAGAGGTTGTTTCCGATAGACCCTTGGGTCAAAAGAAATGTAATCAACACAGGATAGAAAGGAAAATAACGACAGCAAAAAGCAAGATAAATAAAGCAGAAAAGCAATTACAGTATGAGTGACAATATAAATACCCATAATTGAAATGTAAACTATGCAATTAACAGCTCCTAATTCTCTTCTTACATTCTAAATGGATAATGAACAGAAACTTGAACTTGATTCTATATAGAGGGGAATCAAGTTGCTAATGTAATTATCTTTAATCAAACAGGTTGTAAGCATAGCAGAGATTAACAAATCAACTCACAGAAATGGGACACGTGGAACGAAAGCAATTGCAACAATTTGGATGTTTGTTGAAACTAAGATAGTTGCTGATATAAAGTAAACACCAGTTGCCGTTATTCGCAAGAGTTCGGCGCACTGGAAAATATTGAGGAACAGCTTTTGGACAACGTACGATAAATCATGGACTAGTAACTTTGAGAAAATGACAAAAACGGTCCGTTATGTTTGGAATAGGTCTAAGATAAGTCTCTTAGATATACTTATAAGCAGTTTGGTCCTTCAAGTTTACCATAAGTTAGCACTTTTCATCTCCATCAAGTCTTTTTTTCCTCCACAACTCCTAATAAATTTGAAAATCAACTTCATTAAATATTTGAAAGAGGTTAAATCTGTTTACTTTTGACAAACTTTTATGATCAAAACGAAACATGTGTATATTTAAAGAATCATTATAGACACACCCAAACATAAGGGACCATTTTGACATTTTCTTGAAATTAGTTACTACTATGATGGAACAATTGGTGCCAGTCACTACATTGTTGGTCTCCGTAGAATTTTATAAGATTTAAAGTTTCATTAACATCTTTTCTTTTTAAGTGAAATGGTAGGTATATGAAAATCTACTAAAATATAGTGAGCAAGAAGACACTATAAAGTATAAACCAACTAATGGTTTAACAAATAAATAAGGAAAATATATAAATAAACACTCAAATTTGGCCTCAACTGGTAAGTAAGCACTCCAATTTGAGAGTACACATATAGACATCTCAACTTGTCCTCGTTATGTCTCATGAACACCCGATGCTGACGTGACACATAAATTTTGGAGGTGTCTATATGTGCACTTCCAAAGTTAGAGTGCTTACTTGTCAACCGAGGTCAAGTTTAACACCTCTATTATGAAAAAATCGAGTACAAAGGTGTTAAGCCGCAAACCCAAAGGCAAGAAGGAAATTCACCCTCCAAATGATTGGAAGGCAGACGCAAATTATCAATCCAGGAAAATAATCAGGACCTAAGTACTTAAAAAAATTCTTTTTAGTGTTGCTAAAGTGCAGAAAAATGTTGAAGGAATGAAGCATATTTCTAGACTCTGAAATCTCCCAACTATGTTGAAACTAATTTCAACATTTGTTAATAAACTTATGCAAATATAAAAATCGGCAGGAATTGAAGTGAATTGATTGGCATTAAGGTTTAACACTTGCAATTAACTAGCCTACTTAAACTTTGCAAAGGGCCAGAAGTGTTGTTCGATTGTAGGTCTAAACGCTCAAGTACAACGATTTTAGAATGTTCTCGAGGTGAAGTACTCTAAAAATTCTGAGCTTAAATTTGAATTTTGGTGTCCCATTTTTATATTTAATAAAATTAGCTCATGCAAACTTCGCATGTGCATCACATGTACATCTGGTACAAAACTCGTGCATTCCATGTGTTATCAGAAACCGAACCATGCACATGTATATCTTGTACAAAACTCGTGCATTCCATGTGTTATCAGAAACCGAACCATGCACATGTACATCTTGTACAAAACTCGTGCATTCCATGTGTTATCAAAAACCGAACCATGCACATGTACATCTTGTACAAAACTCGTGCATTCCATATGTTATGGAAATCGAAACCGAACCTTGGTCTATAGAATAACTGTTAGAATTTCTTTGAGAATGCTAGGTAATACTTTCCTCATTAAATCAATGAAACCAAAGGGGAAGATCATGTTTTTCACATCTTTAATCCTGACAGTGAGAAAGCACTTGATTTGGTCAAACGATAGCTGATTTTATTAGTGTGTGAAGTTGATATGTTGCTTTAGGTTGTTGTTTTGATGACAAATCTGTATACAGTAATAATAAATTCGGACTTTGCTCTATGCCTTAAGTTTGTTAAGTCCAAAGAACAAATAATACATAGCCTAAAATTATTTGTTCTTTCGGATAGCAAAGTCCATATGTGGATTCTCTTTTATTTGCATATTGTACTAAGAATAAACAAACTACACATAAAATTGATCAGTGGTTTACCACTTTAGTGTTGCAAAAAACATCTTTATATCTTGGTGTCAAGATATCTTGATTATTTTTTGTATCCTCTTAAACTTTTTACGATTTATTTTCGTGGAAAAGAATAGGTGGGGGAGGGGGGGGTGTCCTGCAACTGGATAGAAAAACAAGAAAGACTATCACAGCATTAAGAATTACTATAATCAAACTACTTTCGAGAAAAACATTCACCTCCCCTACTCCAAGAACAAATAAACTTCAGCAAGAAAACTTAAAACCAAAATTGTTTGATCTAACCCCGAACAAATGTGCAGACAAATCTCAATATAATCTCAACTCTTGAACGAAAACAGGGACAACGAACGAACCCAAGACCAATCTACGCCAACTACCTACTCTTCCTCAGCAATTCTTCCCTTCTCGCTGACATAGATACCATCAAGGAACTTACGGATATCTTTGTTCTTCACATGGCATTTCTGTCCAAAAAAGGATGATAAGACGACCTCAGTATGCAGCAAGACTTTGATATTTCATTATAAAGAGTAAACACACATTACAGTAAAAATGTAAACAGAAAGAAGGGGAGATTTACTTGGTTTATCAGGGCAGCTGATCGTGAGACAAGTTCAATGTCATTCCCATCCAATACCAACTCATCCTTAACTTTTTCTGAACGGACAACAGTAACACCGTCAAGCATATCGACTTTCCTCACCTGATAGTCACAGAAAATAAGTCAGTCTCTTAGGGGTCGTTTGGTAGGAGGTACTGGTACTAGCTTTGGTATTGTTAAATCCCTTGTTTGATAGTGTTTTCGACCTATGTATAACTAGTATTCTTATAAATAGTAAACTATGGCATTAACAATACAAGTACTATTCCTATTCTATACACCCTATTTGATTCTAGTTTGAAATTATGCAATGCATGTTATTTAATACAACAAACCAAACAGTCGGATAAAAAATAATACTAGCATAACAAAGCTCAGCATTACTAATCCTAGCATTACAAATACACCCTATTCTGTACTATCTTTATACACCCTACCAAACAACCCCTACAGCCTTAATTTACATAAACAAGTGTAAGAGCCAGAAAATTAAACATTTTCAAGGTTATATTGATGTCCATCAAGCTGAAATGTGAGAAAACAGAAAAAACGTTACAAGCTAAGCATGGTGACCCACTGATAAGGGCAAAAATTTCAATTAAGATCAGCTCTACATTCTCTAGTGTTAGAAGAGGAGTGTAGTAAAACATATCAATCAATCTAGGAATACTTTCCTTTTCCTATGACCAACTAGGAGAAAACATTAAAAGAAAAACACACAAAATTCCTTTTCTAAAAGTATCATATCATTGTCTAAGTACCCCTTTTTTCCACCTTTTGTATAATCTTGAAACAGACATTTCAATAAAAATAAAGCACATTGAAGCTCATCGCAGATAAATCGTGTATACAATAAGCCATGTAAAGGACATTTAAATCCAGTGATATTAGACTATAAGTCTTGCCAAGTGATCTCTACATGCTAAAGGGTATAGATAAAGTCGCCAAATAAAGCTGCATGAACTAAAAGCACCAGAAAATCGTGTATACAATAAGCCATGTAAATGACATTTAAATCCAGTGACATTAGACTATTAGTCTTGCTAGGTGCCGGTGGTGTGTATACATGCTAACGAGATGAAAAGAGTCCACAAATAAAGCTGCATGAACTAAAGGCACAAGAGTCATTGAATGCTTCTCAATGCTTTCTGCCTTGCTATTTGGAAACCTATCACCGAGCAGCTAAAGAAATAGAAACAGCCCAGATCAAAGTGTTTGTTACATGTTTGTATCTTGAATTGTTGTTTTCTCTAAGGAAAGCATTTTCCACCAAAGGAACAAATTGAGTTCCACCTATTAGTTGGACAAGTCATTTTCCCTTACAAACATTCTAAATCCTTACTAAACATCACTTGCTTCAATCAGAACTTAGACATTGTTAATACTTAAGTATAACGTCTAACACGCTATCGTCATACCTTATCCAAAACATTATAATTACCATACACAACCAATATTCATATTTAACCAAAAACATGAAAATGATCCAGTAAAATGTTTACAAAACTAATTTCCACAAAAAGCACTTTCCTTTCTACCAAACACAACCGAGAGGTTTATCTATTGTCACTTACTCACAAAAAGGTTTATATAACCCATAAACATTCCTAATGTTACGATTAACATACATCAGCCCCATGGATAATCAAATATTTAAAGTACCAATAACACAGTTAAGACAAACAAAATTTCAATTGGATTATCATCAAAAGCTAAATACACACCAAAAAGGGGAAAAAGGAAAAAGAAATACATTATCCTACACATTATAGTTAATACAATAAACATATACAACCAATATTTATATTCAACCAAATACATGAATTTGATCCAGAAATACTTTAACAAAACTAATTTCCACAAAAAACACTTTCCTTTATAACAAACACATCCTAAAGGTTTATTATCTTGTTCACAGAAGGTTTATTTATTCCATTCCTAATGATACAATTAACATACAACAGCACCATGAATAATCAAATATTTAGAAGTACCAATAACACAGTTAGACAAACAAAACACAACCAATATTTCAATCAGATTATAATCAAAAGAACTACATTACGAAAAAACAATATCATTATAGCTTATCATATACATTATAGTTCGTACATTTACCATATACAATCAATATTCATATTCAACCAAACACCTGAAAATGATCCAGAAATATGCTTACAAAACTAATTTCCACAAAAAGCACTTTCTTTTGTACCAAACACATCCAAGAGGTCTATCTATTGTCACGTAGGGTGTGTTTGGTATTTCCAACTTTCCTAAGTTGGTCAAAATGTTTTGGAAACATTTTCTCTAGCAAAACAACATACTCAGTGAAATCCCACAACGTGGGTCTGGCGAGGGTACAGACCTTACCCCTACCTTGGGAGGTAGAGAGGTTTTTTCCGTCATACCCAGTCAGAAAAAATCTAAAGCAGTATGAAAATGTTGATACCAAAAGCGAATAAGTCATGATAGCGCATTCCGAAAAAGTAAGCAGTAACTAGCGCAGGTAAATAAACTAAACAAAGTACACTAAAGGACACATAGCCGCATAAATCAAACTACAAGGGACTATAACGCGATATTGCGCCTATTAGTATGATAGGCTAAGCATAAGTACGACTACGCTCGACTACATACTACCCTTCTACCCTAATCTGTGTACTCTACAACCCCTATCTAAGGTCAGGTACTCAGTAAGTTGCACCTGCGCCATATCCGTCTAATCACCTCTCCCCAATACTTCTTCGACCTACCTCTACACCTCCTGAACTCTTTCTCTAGCAAAACAAGTTACATAAAGTGACACTCCAAGTTCGTTATCTCCTCCCCACCCACCCCTCCCCCCAACCCCCACCCATGGTGTTTTGATCGATAACATATAAATGCTCCTAGGATAATATTTTTTTGATTACTTATCGAACACTAAAAAATAAGTAGGAAAATCATCTGTTTTCCAAGGAAACATTTTCCTTCCTACCAAACACACCCTTATTCACAAAAGGTTTATATATTCCATGAACATTCCTAATGTTAAAATTAACATACAACAGCACCATAGATAATCAAACATTTAAAAGCACCAATACCATTGTTAGACAAACAAAATTTCAATCACATTATAAATAGCTAAATACACAACAACAACAACAATAAAACACCAAAAAAGGGGAAAAAGAAATATACCCTTTTTTCGCCAAGAAAGTTTCTTATCTCAATAGACTTATTTCCACCAGAAATAGAAGCACTAATAGGAAAATGAGCATAAATAGAACGCATCTTATACCGATACCCTTTAGTAACACCAGTGATCAAATTATCAACATGACTAAGTGTTGTACAAATAGCAGCAGCTATTTTACGTGAACCAAACCAAGTATCAACTTTGAGTTTTTTTTGTCCGGTTTCTTCATCCTTAATTAACTGAAAATCAAGATTGAAATGCTTGAAGTTTCTAGTGAGTTTTCCTCTTGGTCCTTCGACTTCTATTTGCTTTGCTTTTACTTTGATGTTTATCCCTTCTGGGATACCTATTGTTTCCAATGAGAGAATTGTCTTCATTTAAGTTTTCGGCGTTTCTTGTGAATAATGCACCCCACCCCACCATCCACCCACCCACCCCACCTACCACCCGTGTTGTTTTGCTAGATTACATATAAATGCTCGTAGGATAGTATTTTTTGACTCACTTGTTTTCCGAGAAAACATTTTCCTTCGTGCCAAAAAGGTTTATATATTCTAGGGACATTCCTAATGTTAATATTAACATACAACAGCAACATGGCTAATTAAATATTTAAAATCGCCAATACCATAGTTAAACAAACAAAATTTCAATCAAATTATCATCAAAAGCTAAATACATAACCAAAAAAGGAAAAAAGAAACATACCCTTTTCTCTCCAAGAAAGTTCCTTATCTCAATAGACTTATTCCCACCAGTAATAGAAGCATTAATCGGAAAATGAGCATACACAAAACGCATCTTATACCGATACCCTTTAGTAACACCAGTTATCAAATTCTCAACATGACTAAGTGCTGTCCTTATAGCAGCAGTTGTCTTACGTGAACCAAACCAAGCATCAACTTTAAGCTTTTTTTGTCCGGTTTCTTCATCCTTAATTAACTGAAAATCAAGATTCAAATGCTTGAAGTTTCTAGTGAGTTTCCCTCTTGGTCCTTCTACTTCAATTTGCTTAGCTTTTACTTTGATGTTTATCCCTTCTGGGATGTCCATTGTTTCTGATGAGAGAATTGTCTTCATTTTTTGTTTTCTTGAAACAATGCAAAAACCCTAGAGAGGTTTGTTTGTTTAAGGATTAATATCAAACCTAGTAATGATGTCTTTGGGTTATTGAGGTAAATAGGCCTTTAAAATATGGTCTAGCCCAAGATGATAACTTTGGGCTATAGATTGGCCCATTTCTTCCTTTATCGGATCAAATGGATAAATAACCACTTTCTTACGGCCGATTTACACAAATTCCCTTTTTAGACTACCATTTAGATTTTGCCTCCATTTTTAAACGTTAGGCAAATATAACCCTTAAAAAAATTAGTCTTTTAGATAACATCAGGCTCGAGTCTAATGTTTCTCAATCTTACAGATAAGATAAAATACTAGACTATTGGTTAACATTGAATAACTTACAAAGTTTTAGACTATGGTCTCACATTTTCTCATACGGTTTTCAGTTTGCTCTGAAATAATCTTTATATTATGTTTAAAAAGTCCGTAAATTGTAGAAAAGATAAAAAGAGTATCACTTACTAAATGAAACCGCTAATAAAAGATTAGCCAAATCTCAAAATTAATTAATATGTAGTTAGAAAAGATATTTAGACAAGAATCTTTACCTAAAAGTTCCACCAATTAGCATAGTATGCTGGAGTTCGAATCTTTTACCCAGAAACTCGAAATACCTACAGGTGAAATTGTCACGATCCAAACCGGAGGGCCTCAACGGATACTCGGACCCCATCCGCCGGGTACCGCTAATCACACTATCAACACCTATTCATAATTAATTATCAACTAAGGCGAAAAAAGATTGTGGGAATAGTAACCCAAAAATCCAACTTATATATATACATATACCAAGGCCGACAAGGCCATACAAGACTACTACACACAGGACATCTATCTACAAGCCTTTAAGAGAGTACACAACATCAACAGGTCGGGACAAGGCCCCGCCATACCCATATAGACACTTAAAATTATATCATACCAAAATCAGACCGACACTCCGGAAAGAGATGAGTGCTTTCAAAAATCCGCTGAAATCTGCAACCTATTCACGTGGGTTGTCTCCTTGCCTATGCGAACCTGCGGGCATGAAATATAGCGTCCCCCGACAAAAGGAACGTCAGTACGACTGATGTACTGGGTATGTCAGACATAAATATCAACATAACAGAAATATACCAATAACTAAAACATAAACAATTGACCAACAGTAACTGCCTCTGAGGGCCCTAATACCCTTGCATACATGTTATGCACAATGCAGTGTCCATATTCATTGGCCTCATAGGGAAATTTCCTTACCATGACAACCTCTGTGGGCATCATACCATGTAATGGTTAACGAAAATATGCATGATGCAAGTGCGGTATATATATGTTAGTGTTGCGGATCGTGCAACCCATCACAATATATGTTAGTATTGTGGATCGTGCAACCCGTCCCAATAAGTCATACATGCATCACATCACATCATCACATCATATTGGCCTCTTCGGGCTCTTAAAATTGTATCATACCAAAATCTAAACTAAATGTTGCTATACTAATAGGGGAAAATGTTATTGTTTGTAAATCTCTCCCACTGCTCACCAGGAAGAGTTACTAAACATAAATCTTCCTCCTACATGAGAATACCTCCCACCAAATCGTGGAATCCCCTTAGTCACTTAATGTGTTGTAACAATAATTACATTTCACCACAAAGTGCCACCAACCAAATCATAAGCTTAGTCACTAACCCCTCCTTTATAACACAGCACGTGGATTCCCACTTTATCCAACATTTATCCACTAAATGACTAATTAATCCCTTTAGACCACCCTCCATATTTAACTCACCACACACATAATTAATTTCTTGATCCCAATTCAATTAAATCTTAATAATTCATAAGACCTTCATATATTCACTGTCATTAATATGACACTAGTCCACAACTCCTTTATGCACGCACCAAATTTATTTCGCTCCCCGTCGTCACACTTATTACGTCCAAAATTATTTCGGGATTTAATCCTTTTATATACTAATCTCTTTATTAGCATAAGTAAATATAACATAAATTTTCCAACGTTCGGACCTATTTACACATGCCTAGCGATTTTATATACGCTTAGCGATTTAAATCGTAACCCGAAAGTACGAGACGTTACATGTTTCCCCCCTTAGAAACATTCATCCTCGAATGTTGGGGTAACATATCTAATCTCCGTTACGTAGCCCGAATACACAATTGTTAAACATCATGACATGAATTGGAATTTACCTTAGGCTTCTCTTGAAATCTCGACATTAGTCTGGAATAGGTGTGGATATTTGTGTGTCATTTCCTCTTCCGCTTCCCATGTCATCTCTTCCACGTTTCTATTTCACCACAAAACTTTTACATAAGTTATTTCCTTAGTCCTCAGCTTGCGGACTTGTCGATCTAGGATAGCAATAGGAATTCTTTCATATGACAGATCCTCTGTAACCTGCACATCCTCAATTGGTACAATCCGGGAAGGATCTCCAACACATGCTCTCAACATGGAAATATGGAAGACTGGATGAACGCACTCCAACTCCGAAGGTAAGTCCAATTCGTACGCTACCTGGCCAATTCATCGAATTATGCGATATGTCCCAATATACCTTGGATTAAGTTTTCCTTTCTTCCCGAATCTCATTATACTCTTCATCGGCGAAATCTTCAAAAAAATGTCACAGTCGTCTACCTGAAACTCTAAGTCTCGCTGTCGCACATCTGCGTATGACTTCTGACGACTTTGAGCTGTTAACAACCGTTCTTTGATAATCTTTACCTTTTCTATGGCTTGATGTACCAAGTCAGGTCCAAATAACTCTGATTCACCTACCTCGAACCATCCAAGCGTCCGTACAAGGCCTCATATGGAGCCATTTTAATACTGGCGTGATAGTTGTTATTGTACGCGAACTCAATAAGGGGTAAGTGATCGTCCCAACTTTCCTTAAAGTCCACCACACAAGCTCGTAACATGTCCTCGAGCGTTTGAATCGTTCGCTTAGCTTGACCGTCTGTCTGAGAATGGAAAGCCGTACTCAAATTAACTCGGGTGCCTAACCCTTTCTGAAATGATTTCCAGAAGTTAGCTGTAAACTGAGCACCTCGGTCAGATATAATAGAGATATGCACACCACGAAGTCGAACAATCTTCTTAATAAATAACTTCGCGTAATCTTAGGTAGTGTAGGTAGTTTTCACCGGCAAGAAATGAGCTGATTTGGTCAGTCTATTAACAATTACCCAAATATAATCAAATTTCCGATAGAAACGTAGTAATCCCGTAATGAAGTCCATATTAATCATTTCCCATTTCCATATCGGAATCTCGATGTTCTGAGTCAAGCCACCAGGCTTTTGGTGTTCTATTTTTACCTGCTGACAATTGGGGCACTGAGCTACAAACTCTGTCACGCTCTTCTTCATGTCATTCCACCAATAAATACTCTTAAGATCATGATACATTTTAGTTGATCCTGGATGAATAGAGTACCGTGAACAATGAATCTCCGTTGAGAGTTAATAATTTAATCATCTTCCAAAGTACAAACAAAAGAATATTTTTAATTTTGAAAAAAAAAAGATATTTCATATACCTACGAAAAGAGTAAAAAGAAAACTTGAAGTTACTAATAAAACAAGCTTTACTTTTAAAAAATTATATTAAAATTTTAAGTTAGAAACAATTTAGGGTGCATAAAGTAATTGATTTTGTTATCAGTATAAACATGCAGGGCCGGATCAAGAAGAGAACTCACGAGTTCACATAACTCAATAACTTTTATTTATACCCAATATTAGCTTGAGGTTTATATAAGAATCCATAAATTTTAAATCGTGAATATATCAATCATTCATTGTTAGTACTAAAGTGCCAACACTTGAAATAATAGCCTGGGCATTGTGAATTTATTTCACTAGGAAGTAAATAATCCCTTGATTATTTTCATTGATTGAAAGACTATTTATACAAGTTACATATTTTCATAATAGGAGAATCATATTCCTATTATATTCCTAAAACCTTATTCTACTTGGATACTAACTATACATTTATGGTAATACAATTATTATGGTAAGTGTACAATACTAATTACATTACAACATTACCTAAACTAAGATACTAAATATATACCCAATTACACGGTACAAAGGGAAGGAAAACCGAGAGCCAGCTGAGAGACTAATATACACATGTATATTGTGTATATTTAACACACCCTCGCAGTCATAGCGGGCGGTCTTCGAACGCTGAGACTGTCCCTAAAATCTTCAAAAAGGACCGAGGGAAGACCCTTTGTAAAGATGTCTGCAATTTGATATCTTGACGGGATATGACAGACGCGTACCTGACCACGAGCAACCTTTTCACGAACAAAGTGAATGTCCATCTCGATATGCTTAGTGCGTTGGTGCTGAACCGGATTACCAGAAAGGTATATGGCGATAATATTATCGCAATAAACCAAGGTTGCCTTCTGAATGGGACAATGAAGCTCCAAAAGCAAATTACGTAACCAATATGATTCCGAGACCACATAGCTACCCCTCGATATTTAGCCTCGGCACTTGAGCGGGATAAAGTCGACTGACGCTTCGCAGACCAGAAGACCAAGTTATTGCCGAGAAATATACAATAGCCAGACCTAGACCGTCTGGTGTCTGGACAACCACCCCAATCAACATCCGTATACGAGACAAGTGTGGACGTCGAGGAAGGATATAAATGCAAATCATAGTCAAGTGTACCCTGAATATACCGAATGATGCGTTTGAGTGCATTCATGTGCTCAATTCTGGGATCATGCATGAACAAACACACATGCTAGACAACATATGTAATATCTGGTCTTGTAAAGGTAAGATACTGAAGGGCCCTTGCAAGACTGTGATAGCGGGTCGGATCCTCGTAGGGTACGCCGGCCGCGACACTAAGCTTGGGCTTAGTATCAACTGGAGTGGAAATGGACTTACAGGATGACATCTCAGCCCTCTCGATGATCTCAGTTGCATACTTCCATTGAGATAAGAACAACCCATCGGAATGACGAGTGACAACAATCCCCAAAAAGTAACTCAAGGGCCCCAAGTCTTTCATAGCAAACTCAGAGCTGAGCATGATCATGATAGACTAGCGTAAGGTATCGGAAGAGGCAGTCAATATAATATCATCCACATATAACAGAATGTAGGACAATGATGAACCACGACGGTAGACGAACAAGGAATTATCCGACCTGCTGTGAGTGAACCCAATAGTCGAAACATAGTCTGCAAACCTCGTATACCAGGCCCGTAGAGACTGCTTAAGCCCATATAAGGACTTCTTCAACAAACATACATGATGCGGATGTTTAGGATCCCTGAATCCCAAAGGTTGATGCATATAGAATGTTTCCTTGAGATCCCCATGGAGGAAAGCATTCTTTACATCTAACTGATGAATAGGTCATGCCTTCGAAAGAGCTAAGCTAAGCACAGTGCGAATGGTAGCCAGCTTGACCACCGGACTAAATGTCTCACCACAATCCACACCAACCTGCTGAGTCTTACCATCGCCCACAAGCCGCGCCTTATGTCGGGCAAATGACCCATCTGAATTTTCCTTATGGTCAAAAATCCACATAGACCTAATAATATTAATACTAGATGGATGGGGCACCAACTCCCACATCTGATGTTATTCTTGATGTTAGAAACTGTAAGGGCATGATGAAATATTTTTCGGGATGTAGACATATTGATAGTACAATATATGATTGAGGGATTTTGGAGAAAATTTTGGAAGAAAAATCGGAAGGAAGAACAAGCAAACCGAGAGAAGGGATTTCGGGTTTGTTGCTCGAGAAGAAAGAAATTTTGGGAGAGGAAATTTCGAACCTAGACTTCTTATACCATGAAAGAAATAATCCCTTGATTATTTTCATTGATTGAAAGACTATTTATACAAGTTACATATTTCCATAATAGGAGAATCCTATTCCTATTTTATTCCTAAAACCTTATTCTACTTGGATACTAACTATACATTTATGGTAATACAATTATTATGGTAAGTGTACAATACTAATTACATTACAACATTACCTAAACTAAGATACTAAATATATACCCAATTACACGGTACAAAGGGGAGGAAAACCGAGAGCCAGTCGAGAGACTAATATACACATGTATATTGTGTATATTTAACACACTAGTCCAAATGTCTATCTAATACATAAACTAACCTATGGTGAAAAAAGAAATTCAAAAATTAACTTATGGTAAATTCTAATCAAGTTTGTTAAAATGAGAGACTTAAATTAAGAAAGTGGAATTAGCTTGTTATCCCCCCCCCCCCACACACACACACCACAATTTTCTTCTTGTTGTCCAAAGAGAAGTTGAAGGCATAATTGCAGTTTGTGAAATAATAGCGGCAGCGTGTATGCATTGACATGCAACGCGGGGTGCATAACGGACAAGTAATCGATATTCTAGGATCTACTAATTTTTTGTTAAAAAATTGTATTAAAAGCAAAATGAATTTAATTATATACACTTATAGCGTAAAGATTTTTATACTAACAATGTAATCTAATATATTCCACTTCTTTCGTCCCAATTTGTGTGATATAATTTGACTAGACACGAAGTTTAAGAAAGAAAAGAAGACTTTTGAAACTTGTGGTCTAAAACAAGCCATAAATATTTGTATGGTTCTAAAATTAAGGGTAAAAGGAGAAGTTTCAAGTTAAATTATTTCTAAATATAAAATGTATCATTCTATTTTGGGACACACTAAAAAAGAAAGTGTATCTCATAAATTGGGACAAAGGGAGTAGTAATAGATTAGTTATCATTCTTATAGACTGATAATTAATGTTTATCAAAAAATTTACCTGTAATTAACTAATAAATTATTCGATTGTATAAAATTTTTCTAATCGTTAACAGAGGCGGATGTAATCTTTCGATACCTGGTTCATTTTGAACGTAATATTTTTAGGGCAGTGTATAAATTTATGTGTAAACGTTCATAAAAATTACTGTAAATGGTATATATAAACCTATAATTATATAGACATTAGGGTTCAATGCTAAGAACCTTAGATGTTGAACCAATAAAATTTAAATATAGAATCCGCCTCTAAATATCAATACATAAAATTTAAAATCATTAGAAAAATATGTCTTTACTACAACTTAAACCTGGATTATTATTTCGTTTGTGCATCGCGAAATATAAATAACGTTATCGTTATGGATTTTGTTGGACCGACAAGGTGGCTGGGAATAGACGTTGAACACGTCACGTTATATTTGGGAGAAAAAAACCATGTCAAGTCATAAAGTCCAAAGGCCATTTGATGTGCTCTAAGTTGCTTAAGCTTAACCAAAAGAGGAGACCAGGCACCCCAAAAAGTGTAAGTAAAGCTGAAATTAATAAGATACACTGCACCATTTGAATATGACATCATTTGATCATAGATTCTCTTTTTTTTTTTAACTATTTGATGTCCGGGATTAATCCACAACTTCGACTAATTCGAATTCGTAATATAAATTAAGTTTAATGCTATAACAAGGCTGCAAATTAACAACCATTGTCACTCTTGTATAGTACAAACCTATTAAAATGCAAGCATGAGATAAAACTTTTCAGAGAAGGGATATGCTAGAAATTACCTTTCTGTGTTGTACATTTTATTAGATATTGCATAATGTTACATAAAGATCAATAGAACAACCACTATGTATAGCATTACAAAAGAATCCAAATACAGTTTATAAATTGGAGCTTGCTAGGCCAGCCTCCAAACAAATAACAGCAACAATAAATTACATTATTAGAGTACTGTCCAGCTTCATTTTGTATAGTAGTAATTACCAGCTCTATTTTCATATGGTAAATTAAAGTATGCAGTATGATATTATACAAGTAAAGTTTCAGTATCTGTTTTCTTCTTATTTATTTTATAAGGCACAGCCAGAAGGTTCTAAACCAGAAGCTCTTCCTCCAGCATTAACACATGAAGCTTCAGCTCGACCATCTTTGTAACTAAGATTCACATCTTCAAGTGTTATTCCAGTACATGGATTCGTTTTGCTACAATCCAATTTCACCGCAACTTCTGTAGCCGATGTTCCATGTATGTCTTCATATGTTACATCACTTATCTTTACGCAAGAGGCCTAAAAAAAAAGGAGAAATGTTAGATAAATGAACATTATTCATAACATTATGCTGAAACAGAACACCTTTAACAAAGCCATTGCTAGGCCATGCCCAAGTTTTCACTCTCACACCATTTTCTGTTCCAGTAAAAGTCACGGTCTTAACCGTCACATTTTGGACTCCCTGCTCTTGCAATTCCCAGCCTAAACTTCCAATGCTGCATCAAACATATTAATTCTTAGTTGATAGTAAGTCATTATATAAACTCAACCAATTTATATAAGAGTTTAATTTCTACACAATGACATTGTAAAGATTCAGGTCACTTAAAAGACAACTACATATAAATAATGTGCAATAACAAGTGAAATTAGTAACCTGAAAAATAAAGGGTGTAACTTGGTCAAAGTATGTTGATCGTGTAAATTAAGTTTACACTGACTAAGATACTTTAAAATGTTTATAAAAAATAGAGAGGATGTTGTAAATAGTACTACAAAGTATTATGTTCCAAACCTGATTCCATGACCAGGGCCACAAGCGATGCCTTCGATCCATAAGTTAGAATTTCCAGGGCCAATTGAGATACAATCATCTCCGGTACCAATACGCGAGTTCATAATGCTGACTCCAGACGATCATTGTACATGAATTCCATCTGTGTTGGGGCTATTTCCTGGAGCTGAGACTCTCACTCCTTGTAGCTTCACGTTATGGCATCCGTCCACCAAAATATGGAACATTTGGCTATTTTTTGCAGTTACTCCGTTGATTACAATGTTGTTTGAAGTTGTAAAAAGCCAATGTCTGCACCAAAATTTAATGTTAAATTGTAAACAAAATAAATTTTTTCAACTCTTCAAATATTTATAATAATATCACATAAATTAGAACAAAAGGAGTAACTTAACATACCGTAGTTCCCTTAGGGCAGTTCTTGAAGGAGGTCTTGCAAGCCCAAAGACTAGCACCTTGACCATCAAAGGTTCCACCATAGATGGAAACTCCATTAACTTGATTGAACTTTATCCAATTTCCGGCATTGCCAATCACATTATAATCAGAGGGAGCTAAGAGAGTACCATCAATTTGTATAGTAATAGTCTTGCTCTTGCATGTTTGGCCACTGAACTCTGCATGGCGAATCAAGTAGTTTCCACGTGGCACGTAAATAGTGGACGCGCTAGTAGAAGCACACGCTGCTTTCCATGCACTCGAAAATGCTTTTGATGAATCGATTTTGCCATTGGATTTTGCTCCATAATTTTGGACATTGTAAATTGTATCCGCTGCTAGTGATAAGTTGAAGAGAAATATGAAGAGAAGTGGAAAAATTGCTAAGGGACTCATACTTTGCTAAGGAAAAATTGCTAAAAAGATTTTTGAGGGATTTAAAGAGTTGACATCAAATGGAGGTGATGAGGAATTGGAGTTTAGAGGGATATTTATAGGCTTTGGGTACTTTTTTTCATGGATAAATAAAAGTTAAAAAAAATTAAAGATCTTTAAATAGTTGCTTTTAGACTTCAATGAAAAATAGGGTTTCCTTCCAATTTGGTCATGTTGGGATTTGGGAAAATAAGACTTTAAATCACAATCCAATATATGCAATCACATGGGAAAATCTACCAATTGTTGGCACCTTATTTTAAGGGGAAAACTGAGGGAAAAAAGTTTATCTTATATTTGATTAAATGTCTTATATTGTTAGCAATATATCTGTGTTCTGTTACATACACATTATAAAGACAGAAAAATAATAGCCATGCCCCTTTGCAACCTTCCTCTTTCCACTTAAAATTAAAACTTGTCGAACGAACTTTTAAGGAGGGAAATTAAATAAGACAGATCCAAAGAATATTTTGATTGGTAGAATTGTTGCTTCCATTTGATATATTAAAACACTTATTACCAATTTTTGGCAATGCATTTGCAGTGATAAGCGAAACTCTAACATCACATGTGTGCAATTTATTACGTTGAATATTAGAAGCTAATTACGTAAGGGATTAGGGTAAAACATTAGGTGGATATATACTATTACAAGTTTGAATGGATTATATTTATCCTATGTTGACTGTTGTTTATGGATAAGGAGCTTATTCCTTTGTGGTTCATGAATTGTTTTGGTCTATATATGGAGAGGTATAGGCCAGCAAAACCACACATGGTTTAATTGACATATATAACTTCTACATGTACAAAATTAGCTAGGAACGATCAATTTGTTTAAGTGTGTGATCATCTTATCTAAAAACTTAAATTATTAGAGAAACATATTTTTGTTTACTTAATTATACTCTCAACACGCTCCTTCACGTGCTAGGGTACTTAAGTTCACAAATGACCTCCATAAGCGGTACATGTCATGATTTTTTGGCCCCACTTAACAAATTTCTTAAAAAGTAGTATCCGCTTCAGTAAATTAGCTAGCAAAGCTTTTGTTCCCGGGGCATAAGTTGTGGACATAAATCAATTTTGCCTATAAGGCAGAAGTTCATGATATTTCAAGCTAGTGAACCACAAGTTCTGCCTTATAGGCAAAAGCTAGAACTTATGCCTAATGGGCAACATATATAAGCTTTTGTCGCCCATCGACATAAATTGTGGACATAAATTAATTTTGCCTATAAGGCAGAAGTTCATGATATTTCAAGATAGTAAACCTGCTCAATTGACCACAAGTTCTGCCTTATAAAAAAAATATTAGAACTTATGCCCGACATACAATAAAATATCTTCCCATCGAATTTTTCCAAGTTAAGGTCATTCTTTAAACATTTTATTAAATAGGTTGGGGACACCACACATCATTTCCTGCACGTGCTGGCATGATTCTTTTCATGGGTCAAACACACAAAGTTCTTTTTTGATAATAGGTAGCGATATACGCTAGAACCCAAGACCTATGCCTACTCTAATGTCATATTAAAGTGTGTGTCCGTCTAATCTAAAAACTTAACCTGTAGATAAATGACACTTTTATTTACTTAATTTTTGTAACGTCCCATAGTAAATAAAAAGATTTTTTATATATATTTAATATAAGGGAAGGCTGGACGTTTAATTCCCTTAAAAATCTCAAATCCCCCCCCCCCCCCTTTTTTTTTACACCAATCCTAATCACTTCCAAACCCCTCATCCCTTAAGACTCCTAACCAAAGTCTATCAACTTCTTTTCCACTCCTTCACAAACACACACACACCACAACATGTTTATAGGCACACGTTATATGCATATTTTCTGAAGAGAAGAGAACGCAGAAAAAAAAAAAGGGAGAAAACCAGAATTTTCAGAGAAACCAAGATTAACTTTAGCAATTAAGGAGTTCCGAAAATGGTTTGGTTGGAGTTTGAAAGTTCATTCGAGGTTACGAAGCAATAAATGTGAGTTCTCTCACTAAAAAATTCTCAGTATAATCCCTTATTTTGAGTAACAATACATGTTAGAATATAATCCGGATGTTGAAAGAAAGGTCATGAATTTATTGCTAATAGATTATCAAGTAACTAGTTCGGGTCATAAAATTACAAACTATTTTTCGCTGAGTTATCCCTGTTATAATTGGACGAAATTTTATAGGATTATACATCTATCTTTTTCGATCAGATTGAGTCCAAGCGAGGCTAAAACCGACATATGGTTTGAAAGTTATTGAAGTTTAAAGTTCCTGCCTCGGATCAATCGAAATCCAGAAGGCAGAATGTATAACGGAAAAACTGTACAAATGGGTAAAGAATCCGAAAATCTGTGCTGAATAAAAGTTATAGATTTCTCTTTTCTAGACAGTTTGAGACCGTACGGGGATTAATCTGACTTACGAATAAATAGTTATGACTGTTTTGAGATTGGGTCCCTTTTATAAAAAGTCATGCGAGACAGTTTTCGTAGGCTTGTTTCTTTCGTGAATCTGTACTAGTTTCAGACTTCACTTTCACTAGGTATTTTCAGAGGAAACTTGGGATAGTGATAGGTCCCCGCGTTACCTTCGACTCGTCGTGAGAAATACCTTATTCAGAGTTACGATTTGAGAGTTATAACCCTTATAAATGGGGAGGGCGAAAAGTTGAAAGAGGAAAATATTATCTGAATCTTCTGAAAATATATATATATATATATATATATATATATATATATATATGTGGGTGTTTGTATAGCCATACAGTCGAGATGATAGATATCTTGATAATGTAAATAGTTTTGCTATCACCTACGGGGCTATAGCATTTCACATTTCTTTCCTTCGGGGCTATTCAAATACACTTGCCTTCGAGGTTATTCAAACACACTTGCCTTCGGGGATATAATTGAAATGAATTGGATCAGGTTGTACACACCGCAATAAATATATAATATGTTATATGGGATGAAACATGTGTACTGGTTAACTAAGTTTTCCCTACGACAAGTTGAGAGGAGATTTTGTGTGTGAATATTTATTGGCTTGTACACTAAAAGTGCTGAAATCTATTTTCATGACATGCTTATTATGTTCATAATATGATTGTACTTAGAATATTGTGAGATTACTTTGAATTGTAGGGCGAGGTTCTCACTCAGCCCCGGATGGTAGGGTTGACTCTTTTATCTAACATATTTCAGGAAAGCGTGATAAGGGAAAAGCTCCGCAATAGGGCTAGCGATCGTCCCACAGCTTCACAGTTCCACCAACCCATTGCTCCGAATTTGGTGATGGTCTTTCTTGATTAAGTAGGTTGAAGAATTAGGTTTCGTTATCTCGGGGAATGCCCCACATGAGATTGTTTTCTTTTAAGATTCGGATGTTTTTATCCTGTATTTGAACTTCCATCGAGTCTAGAAAATTGATGGATGCACGAGTATGAACTCGTGCTTTCATTAAAGAAGTACATGTTTCTACTATTTCCGTACCTAGATACATGTTTAATTTAGGAAGAAAAAAAGTTAATGGTTTGCCTGGAAAGGGATAGTTGCCCAGATGCCATCACGCCCTCTAAGGGAAGACTTGAGAAAAGTCGGGCGTGACAATTTTATTCTCAATGTAATTCACATTTATGCTTCAAAATAACTAATATGCCACCTTCTAGCTAGGTAGAAAAAAATTCACAATCTTTTAATTTGAACATAAGGATTGAAAATTGGAAATGATTGCATTCTTCACATTAAACAAGTTAAAAGAATTTCTTAGAACCCAAACAAAAGTGGACTTTAAGATCAATTTCTGATGGATATTTTCCTAACTCTATGTGGCTAGTGGCTTCGAAATAGTATGGGTGCCCTCAAAATTCACATTATCTATGTACTGACTTTTACAATTTTTTTAATAAAAGCCAACCTGAAACATGGAATCCAAAAAATAAGGATACGTGCATGCATGAAATAAAAACCTTTTTTCACGTCTCCTTTGCATGCAACTGTTATATGGACACGATAATAATGGTCATATATAGCTGCTATTTTCTTCTTATTAATATCTTATATGAGCGAGCAGTAGATATTATTTGTTTAATAGTTGAATATATTATTTTATCGCTCTCTATTCAGACTTTTATCAGATCAGATAATTAGTTCGATTTTTTCTGTTAGGCAGGCAAGGATACAACGAATTCTACAATCGAGCATGAGATTTCTTTTAGAAAATATAGAATGATAGGATTTTTTTTACAAAATATAAACTTATGGGTCAAGTTTTATATTTTAAAAAAAAATAAAATTATGATTTGGAATTTCAAATCCTAGTATTTGAAGAATTTGAGATTTCAAATAATGATATGAAGTTGAAATTTTGTGCACATTTCATAAACAAACGCTTATTTGAAATCAAAATATGAAATCATGATTTCAAATCGCATGGTCACGCCTACTTAGAAGATTGTTTCCTTCCGTTTCACTTTGTTTATCATAGTTTTGAATGAAAAGAGGACATTTGAAACTTGTGGTCTAAAAATGTCATTCTTTTTTAAACTGACTAAAAATGAAAATTGGGACGTAGGGAGTGGTAGCTAGTTGTAGCTTGAGACTTGTGTGCTGTTAATTTATGAAGTCAAAACATGTTAACTTTGTGAGCAAGATTAAAGAAAGACATTTTGAATGTCTAAAAGTCGTGGAGGTTTGGGAAAAAATAGAAGGTCCAGCCGCGGCCTTGTAATTGAAGAGGGTGAATACATCAGTAGCAGAGTAAGATGCAAAAGTGACAGAAGAATTTCGTCCCGATGCAAATGATAAGGTGGCTAAACTGATACAGGGTGACAAGATTTGAAGTACGAAGGTAAAAGTAAGGGTGCTTTTGGGAACAATGATGCAATTACACTACATAGACATAAAAATTAAAGAAAATGATTTACGAAAATAACAAGAAGTATTACAGTAAGAACTGGTAAAATTCACGTCCTCCTGCAATAAGGAGAAATTAAAACTTGGTAAAAGCGAGAAAATCTTTGTAACGTTTAATAAAGTTGAGGTAATTTTCCTTGAGATCCATCTTCACATCAATACTATTACCACATTGTGTAGAATACTACCAAAACACTTGATGTTGTCTTGATCCAAAATGCATTAAATTTGGATTTCCCCATCTAAAGTCTGCTTTTTGCATATGATAACTACACAAACTTGAGCAAGTAAATACCTCAATATCATCACTAGTTCCCCAATCTTGTCCTCCATAACTTTGTTTATATAAATTAGACACCAAGTCAACTACTTCATCTGTTGAAGCTTCACCACAATAGTCAATAGGTCTCTGCACTGCCCCTCTTATCAATATTATGAAATCTTTTAACTCCATATTGGTCCCTTTAGGTTCATATGCAATAGGGACTTCAATGATAAAATTTCCAAAAGGATTAGCTGTTTCAGGATATTTAAGCTTACCGCGTAAACTCAGGGGAAATGACATCAATGAAGGCTTCACTTTCCCTGTTATTGCCTGTGAAGCGCGGAGTTGAGCCCTCTATAAAATAGTTGTGACCATTTCAACTCTTGAGGGCTTAAAGCATAACGCTTCTGGATTATGACAATTCGTTAATTTGTTTCTGAGCTTTGATAAAGAGGTTATATCCAAAACAAAGTTTTTGGCCACAATTTTAGCGTCCGAACGTATTCCAGGGAAAATAGCAGAAGCTTCAGATATCGTGTTTATGTGTCGTGGTCCGAAAAATAACATACTCTTGAGGGCGGTGAAATCGTTAATTTGTTTCTGAGCATAAAGAGGTTATAACGTGGGCCACAATTTTAGTCTGAACGTATTCCATGGAATATAGCAGAAGCATCAGATAGAGTGTGTCGTGGTCCGAAACAACATACCCGAAATCCTTAACTCTTACCTCTATTGGTAGGTAGAGCGGTTGTTTTCGAGAGACCCTCAACTCAAGACAGTGTTGTAAAATATGGTACTGACAGGATGAAACACATACACTGAATTGTTGTTCTCTGACTTCAAGACTCTTATGCGATTCTTTTAGAAATATTGCCTTCCCAATAAATTGGCGATACAATGAAGCCTTCCAACAACGATGTTGAATTCAAAGTTTGTACTCTCTTGAATCAACCAAGAACACACGGTATGAAGTTTCGATGATGCTTAGGGAAGAAAAGAAAAAAGTTTTGATTCTTTTCCAACAGAAGTTTTGATTCTTTTTCATCAGAAGTTTTGATTTTTTTTCATCAGAAGTTTGTACCATATTTTACAACAATTTCATATCTATTATCTGAATGAGAAAACATCTTTACTACTTATAGAGATTTCATATCCACTATTAATGCATTTTCATCACCAACAGACACCTCCAAGAGGCATCAATGGTGGCTATTGAGAAATGTTACGTCCTTTCAAATTCAAAATAAATATGAATTATGTTAACAGATTCCCCCTAAAATTGAATGGCATCACATGAATGATGACTTTTGATTTTGCTAAAAGTATCCAACATTCTCCCCCTATTTTCAAAATCCAAAAACATAAAATAAAGTAAAATTTTCCAGAATAGGAATGGCTGCATCACTCAAGTGACTGCCTACGTACCCGAGTGGGATCAAGCCAACTTAGTTCAAACTAAGTTGAGACAAAGCATCAGTGTAGAAATCAATACATAAAAGATAGGTATCTTTTGGATTTGAACCTTCACTTAGTGTAAGAAATTCAAAGTCTTATCGAGGTTCTATAGTGAACTAGTCTTGAACCAAGTACCCCTTGTGATAAAACCGGAATCTCCACACATATTGACTACAGAGAATTGTATGTTCTGTAGCACATCACGTTAATGGTCATGTGCTTATATCCTGAATTCATGAGTATTCTTTAGAGAACGGTCTTATTCTCATAAGAAATGGTCTGATTTTCATATTCATATAGGTAAGTCTCTAAGGTGTTTCTGCGATACACATGTAAACAAACATAGACTTATTAAGGATTTCCATCCATCCTCAATCATGCAGAATCACTACACTAATACAGGAATAAAAAGTTTTGACTTAGTGCACCATAATCACTCTCGTAACTTAGTTGGTACCCATTGAACCTTGTTTATCTTTTTCAAAACATAGGTTGAGTTTCTGTTAACCGATGATCAACCTTCTTTCACAGACCTTAGTCCCATTTCCTTACACTTTATTGAAACCACTGCCTTTGGTAGACTCTTAGTAAATGGGTCTGCCAAGTTCTTCTTTGTTTCAATATAGTTAACTGCAACTACTCCTCTCTTGAGTAATTGTCTTACTATTTGATGTCTAAGACTTGCATGTCTTGACTTTCCATTATAAGTCTTGTTTGAGACATTATAGATCGTAGCTTGATTATCACTGTTAATCAAGACTGCTGGAGTTGGCTTCTTCCATAATGGGATCTCTATAAGTAAGTTTCTAAGTCATTATGCCTCCTTACATGCATCTGTCAGTGCAATTAATTCTGACAACATTGTTGAATCAGATATACAAGTTTGCTTTTTAGAACCCCAAGACATAGTAGCACCACCTAATGTAAATATTCATCCAGTGGTAGACTTGGACTTGGATTCTACATTGTTCCAGTTTGCATAGCTGTATCCTTCCAATACAGCGGGATAACCCTGGAAATGTAAAGCATACTCTATGGTTCCTTTCAAGTAAGTCAACACTCTTGAGATTGCTTTCCAATGTTCAACTCATGGGTTACTTGAGAAATGGACATAGTATTCCCACCTCTTGGGCTATATCTGGTCTCGTGCAATGCATATCATACATAAGACTTCCGATAATACTAGAATACTCAAGTTGTCCATGAGTCCTTCCAGTATTCTTCATTAATTTAATACTAGGATCTAAGGAGTGGGGGCTGGGTTGTCATTGAAATGACTATACTTTTTGAGAAATTTCTCAATATAATGAGATTGGGTTAAAGCCAACTCATCTCCCTTTCTTAGGATTTTAATTCCTGCAATAAATGAATATTCGATAAATTAATAACCTCGATTAAATAATAATTTTCTCCGGTCCCGACTTGGGCCAATGGGATAAAATAATAACCTCGATAAATGCATAAGATAATAATTTTAAAAAAATTCCTTGAGGCCCACTGAAAATATAAAATAATAATTCATTAAATACGTATGAAAATTACATATATAATTCATAAAATAAAGCACTTCCTAAACAATTTTTATTTCAAACTTTATGCTTTCCTAAAATTATAGAACTTGATGATTTTTATTTTTGTACTCACATAATGCTTTTTCTCATCTCATCAGTTAGCGTAAACTTTTTTACACCTTTCAAATGAGTAGCCATGGAAGAGAAGATATAATATATGAATTTTTATATTTTGGTATATGAAGTTAAGTACATGTGTCTATTTATAAACTCTATATTGTGTACTTGAAACACTTCATATTCTAATGTACATGCATTCTATTTTGAATCACGCCAACCCAAGATTAATAAACTTCTTTTTGACAAGATTAATAAACTTAGATACAATGCACCATCATTAGTTAATTATTTATTTATTTTCTTTTCTTAGTTACCGAAAAAAAATTAATTGTTTAATTTGAGAAATATAATGTACAAAATAAAAATTATAAATTATTTCTATAAATTAATAAATATTAATTTATCGATAAATTAATAAAATATTCATTTATCGATAAATTAATAAAATATTCATTTATCGATAAATTAATAACCTCGTATAAGATAATAATTTTTCAGGTCTCAAGAATATTCATTTATATAGGTTTTACGGTAGTCGCGTCTATATCCTTAATCCCTTGTGGTAAAAAATGCAATGCGAGGTCAAAACTCGTGCTGGCTTTTTGGAAAAAATCATCCATTAGGCAATTAACATTGGCTTTTATTAATGTTACACCTTGGTCAAGACAATTGATTGAACATTTATCTTGTGCAAATCTACCAGCAACTGGATAAACATGAGTCAAAATCCTAGAAAGTGATTCTTCAAGTTGTTGTACCATAAAATCAATGGTAGAAGAGTTGTTGATGGGGTTGTTTGGATAAAATAAAACAAAAGGTTTATGTGTTTTCTCAGCAATTTGGTCGAAAAAAGATAACTTGTAATTTCGAAGGTGATTAGGAGTTGGTGTGGATGGTTTTATGATCTTTTTTGGAAATGATTTCAACTTGAATTTGGTCATCAAAATTAATACAAAGGCTGCTCATTTTGGATGTGGCAAAAATATGGAACTCCATGCTTTCTATTTATATTTATTGGGAAAAGACTGGTTGTTGTAAATTCTTTAATTAGAATATCAAGAAACGATCTCTTATGTCCACTTACAATATGAAATAAAAAAAATAACCAGCTGACGATTTCCTGTGTACTTATTTATGAATCTGTAAGTTGTTTTTATGATCTCTTATTAAAAAGGTCATAACTAAAGTAATTTTCTTTCGTTTCAATTTATGTGATATTGTTTGATTGATCACAGAATTTAGGCCAAATACCTAAATAGCCCCCTTAAACTTGACATTATTTGTAAGTTAGACACTCAAACTTAACTAGTAACCAAATAGACATCTTTACTTGATAGAAATGTGTCTTGTAAACACACGTGTCCATAAAATTATATGTGTGAAAGCTGCTCGCCGCTGATGTGTCCAAGAGATGAATCAATTAGTGACATTTGCCATTTTAGGGGGAAAATTACATCTATAATTTATTTTATTTTTTTAAAAAGAAAAAAATACATTGTAATTAAGTATTAACCTTCTCCCTCCACTACATTCAATGTGTCCGTAGACACATTTCTGTCAAATAAAAGTGTATTTAGTCATTTGTTAAGTTCAGATGTCTAGCTTACAAATTGTGTCGAGTTTGAAGGGTTATCTAGGTATTTAACTTTTAAAATACGAGTCGCTGAAATCAGGGCTAAGAGATCTCATCAGTATAATTTGGTCAGGCTAGAAATCCTTGACATAAATGCAATCGAGGAAAGTTCATGCTAATAATTTAGCTTATCGTTGGTTCAATTTTTGTGAAATTAGTAATTACTACTGCTGTACATGGAATTAATGCTTGCAGAACGATCATTATCCTAGCCAACAATGATGTTTCTCTTTTTGGGTTTTGGGCTTAAGTACAGTAACATTACTGTTGAGGCTTTAGCTTGCAAACCCTTGTTTTGAAAATTAATTCAATAAAAATTATATTATAACGAATAAATTTGTCATATTTAAATCTTTATATTAATAATAAATAAATTAAAAATTATTATGAAAAATAAATATAATATCATATACCATATAATATAAGTGTTACAAAGTTAAACTTAAATAGATATCTCTAAAAGTAAAAAGTTTGGTTGCACAAGTTGATATCAAAATTGACCAATTAAACTTCAACCTGCCCTAATTTACTGAGTAGGTTTATTATTGATGCTTGGGTTGCAAGCCAGTATTAATTTTTCAACCTGCTTGATTTTATTGAGTAGGTTGATTTATGACGCTTAGCTTCTGTTTGGCTATAGATTACGAAAGTGTTTTTTAAAAGTATTTTTTCAAATATGTGTTGCCATAGAATTTTGGGAGATTTTGAAAATCAAATCTTCAATTTACAAAATTTGTTTTAGACCTCTTTTTGGCTCAAGATATAACCATTAGTCGTCCATTTTAAAATTTAAACCTTGCACCAAACTTTTGCATTCTATAGAAAAAGTCCCCCATCTATATATGACTCCAACTAATCCCTATCTACCATTTCCCTATTAAACACATGTCTTCTCTATAAATGAAATGAATTGTAGTAGATAGTAATTGTGTTATTAACGATTGTTATGGTTTTAGGATAATGTATTATCTAGTTCATTATAAAAATGATAATTTTATGCCAAACTTATCAGTATATAGGATTATGATGTGTGATAATGATAAAAAACTTCGTCAATGAAGATTTTGCATAATTTGGAATTAGCTAGTATATTTATGTTGTACGGCTGGATATTCTTGATAAATTTAGAACTTATGGTTATAAGTCATCTTTCATAAAAAAAATTAAAAAGAGTGAATTATTTTTGAAAACTTATGGCCAAACACATTTTTAACTTCAATCCAAACTTCAATGTAACAGCCTAACACACTAGTGATATTGTCCGCTTTGGGTCTAGGTCTGCACGACTTTAAAATACGTCGCTAGGGTGTAAGGCCTACTTACTCATATATCCAGCATCTCTTCTGTGTTTCGCCAATGTGGAACACTTCTCCTAAGTTGGGGTGTCACATACACCCCATCTTATGGACACAACGTTCTCGCTGAGGTTTGCCCCACCGCATGTGATTTGCCTAGACTCAGCACTGAGGTTTGTTCCGTCTATCCGGATTTGCCTAAATTCAATTGAACTCTAACCCACACCGACAAGGTTCGCACAAGATTGGCTCTGATACCATCAGTAACAACCCAGCCCACTAGTGATATTATCCGTTTTGGGCTTAAGCCGCACGACTTTAAAATCCGGCGCTATGGTGTTACTTCTGCTTACTCATATACTCAACATATCTCCTATGTTTTGCCGATGTGGGACATTTCTCCTAAGTTGAGGTGTCACATGACCATATATAACAGCCCAACTCGCTAGTGATATTATTCGCTTTAGGTTTATGCCCGCACGACTTTAAAACGCTTCACTAGGGTGTAAGACCTGCTTACTTATATACTCAGCATCTATCCTGTGTTTTGCCGATGTGAGACACTTTTCTAAGTTGGGAGGTCACATACACCCCCTCTTATGGACTCAGCGTCCTTGTTGAGGTTTGCCTCACCGCATGAGATTTTCCTAGACTCAGCACTGAAATTTGCCCCGCCTACTCGGAATTTGCCTAAACTCAGTTGAATTTTGACTCATACCGACAAGACTGACACATGAGTGACTCTCATACCATCTTTAACAACATAACTCACTAGTGATATTGGCCGCTTTGAGACTAGGCCTGCACGACTTTAAAACGTATCGTTATGGTGTAAGGCCTGCTTACTCGTATACTCAACATCTCTCTTGTGTTTTTGACAATGTGAAATACTATTTTTAAGTTGGGATGTCACGTTCACCCAAAGCAGACTTTATTTAAAATGATTGTTGAGACATTTATGGCCAAACGTTAACTACAAGTAAGAAGTTTGGTTGCACGCATTGATATCAAATTTGACCAATTAAACTTGTCCAATTTTATTAAGTAGGTTGATTTATGATGCATGGGGTTGCAAAGCCAATATTTTTTTTTTGAATAACTTGTGAGATATTATGATGTGAAATATAAATTTATGCTTTGCGAAAAAATTATTTGCCTTGAGGGGTAAAATTTAAAAACAAACACAAAATAGGGGGAAAAGTGCAAATGACCACAGAATTGGACGTCTAAAGCATGAACAATATAAGACGAGTCCAACATCGAGTAAATAGTAAATTGGGGGGGGGGGGGGGGGGGGGGACTAGACTTTGATATAAAAATGAATCTTCAACCTAATTCAACCCAAAAACCACCTAGCTCATAATATGATAATTGTTCAAGACCATTTAAAGAAGGGAAAAACTTAAATATGCCATCGAACTATCGAAAATGGCTCATTAATGCCACTCGTCTATAGTTTGGCTCACTTATGCCATCACTGTTATCAAAATGACTCATCCATACCATTTTTCATTAACGACGTTTTTAAAAATATTATTTTTCATTAACGTCAGTGTTCATGAAAAATGACATGGATGAACCACTTTGATAACAACAATGACATAAATGAGTCATTTTGGTAACGATAATGACATAAATAAGCCAAATTATTAATGATGAACATAAATAAGTTATTTCTAATAGTTCGATGATATATTTAAGCTTTTTTTTCTTTAGACACCAAAAGGTCACACTACCGAATGGGACTTAACATATCTCACAACACAGTATATGGTATTTCTTGACGTCTATTGGTACTACTTTCAAATGGCACTCCACACATAAAATAAGGACTTGATGAAAAATATTTTCCTCGTGCAGCTAAATAACAACAAACGACTTTCTCATGGAAATCATCAAGATTATGTGTTTGCCCTATCATACAAACATATGTTATCAAATATGCAAGTTTGTTCTGACCAAAAGTTATTACTTCCTCGGTTACAATTTACGTGAGACAATTTGAATTTCGAGAGCCAAATCTGTTAATTGTGATCGTGTTTTCGGACAAATAATCTTTAAGTTCTTTGAGATAAAATTTACATATTTGAAAACTATGTAAAAAGTACTATAAGTTACAATAATTGACAATTCAAGATATTTAAAAGACATATGAAAAAGTCATTATCAAAAAATAACTCATTTGAATCTCGAATTCGAAAGGTGTCATATAAATTAGGGCTGGGCATAAAACACCGAAAACCGAAATACCGAATCGAACCAAGGTTCATTTTTCGTGAATAAAATTAAAATATATGGTATTCGGTTTTTGAGAATTATACTGTTCGGTTTTTGGAAACCACAACATGACTACACCATAGACACAGAAATTTAAGAAAATGCATGATTGACAAAAACATCTGATGCTATCATTGTAGCGGTCATCTTCCAAGTGAACGTTGTGATCAGTGTGGGCGATTGAGTGATAGATTCTGGTGTTACTAGGTATATTTGTATCAATAAAACTGATTTTGCATCTGAGACTCAAGTCAATAAAGGAGAAGTATATGTTAGTGATTCAAGAATCACTAGGATTTTGAAAACTGCAAAGTAATTATTAGGGAAATAATTACACTACATAGTCATAGAAATTAAAGAAAATTATTGATGAAAATAACAAAATTTATTACACTAAGAACTAGTAGAATTCTCGTTCCCCCGCATTAAGAAAACAATTAAAACTTGGTAAATGCAAGGAAATCTTGATCATGTTCAATGAAGTCCATGTAGTTTTCCTTGAGATCCATCTGCACAACAATACTATTACCACATTGTGTAGAATACAACCAAAACACTTGATTAAGTCTTGATCCAAAATGCATTAAATTTGGATTCCCCCATCCAAAATCTGCTTCTTGCATATGAAATGAACACAAACTTGAGCATGTAAATTCCTCAATATCATCACTAGTTCCCCATTCTCTTCCCCCATAATTTTTATTATATAAATTAGCCACCATTGCAACTACATCATCTGCTGAAGCTTCACCACAATAGTCAACAGTTTTTTGTACTGTTTCTCTTATCAATAATATGAAATCTTGTAATTCCATATTGGTCCCTTTAGGTTCATATGCTATAGGAACTTCAATAATAAAATTCCCAAAAGGATTAGTTTCTTCACGATATTTAAGCTTACCGCGTAAATTCAAGGGAAATGTCATTAATGAAGGCTTAATTTTCCCAGTTATTGCCTGTGAAGCGCGGAGTTGAGCCCTCCATAAAATCGCCGTAATAATCTCAACTCTTGATGGCTTAAAGCATAAAGCTCTTGAATTGTTACAGTTTGTTAATTTGTCTCTGAGCTTTGATATGGAGGCTTCATCCATAACAAACTTTTTGGCCACTAATTTAGTGTCGGTACGTTTCCCTGCGTAAATAGCAGAAGCTTCAAAAATCGCCGTTATGTCTCTTGGTCCGAACATGTTAGCCAAATCAAAGCTCATGAAACTATTGATCTTTTCAGCGCGAATTCCCAATTTACACACTTTGGACCACTCATAGATGAACGTAAAAATCGTCCATCCGTCCATTGCAGGGTGCGCGATGCTCATAGATAAAGCGATACCCCCACATTGGAAAATCGTAATTTGGACAACCATAAGTGGCATGGTGAACAAACTAGTCGCGTCCACATCCTTAATGCCATGTGGCCAAAAATTCAAGGCAAGGTCAAAATTTGTTCTTGCTTTTTGGAGAAAATCGTCCATTCGACAATTGACCTTGGCTTTTATTAATTGCACACCTTGATCTTGACATATGATTGAACATTTATTTTCGTTAAATCTACCAGCAGCTGGATAAACATGAGTCAAAATCCTAGAAAGTGATTCTTCAAGTTGTTGTACCATATAATCAATGATAGAAGAGTTGTTGATGGGGTTGTTTGGATAAAATAAAACAAAAGGTATATGTGTTTTCTCAGCAATTTGGTCGAAAAAAGATAACTTGTAATTTCGAAGGTGATTAGGAGTTGGTGAGAATGGTTTTATGAGCTTTTTGGACATGATTTCAACTTGAATTTGGTCACTAGAATTAGCACAAAAACTTCCCATTTTTATGTGGTAAAAATTATGGAACTAAGGGAAAGAGAAAGAAATTTAGAAGTTGAAGACACAAGATGTAATGATATGTCTAGGATAGAAGCTCTAGGGTTCCTATTTATATTGGAAAAAAACTGGTTCTTGTAAATTCTTCAATGACTGAGATTCGAAGAAATAATCTCCAACGGACACTTGCAATAATAAAAAAAAAATCAGCCCGGTGCACTAACCTCCCGCTATGCGCGGGGTCCGGGAAAGGGCTGTACCACAAGCGTCTATTGTACGCAGTCTTACCTCACATTTCTGTAAGTGAAAGTTATTAGTTAAAGATCTAATATATTTTATTTATCGGTTTCCTGCGTTATTTTTTACTAATATTTCATTAAAAATGTTATACTATATAACTAAGTAATATTTCTCCCTTTCATTTGTGTGACGTAGTTTGACTGGACATAAAGTTTTAGAAAAAAAATGAAGATATTGTGGTTATGAATCATCTTATTAAAAGGATAAATGAAATTGTTAATGTTAAAATATTTTTAAATATCGAAAGATAACATTCTATTTCGGATATATTAAAAATGAAAGAGTACCACATGATATTTGTAACCTACCACAGAGTCGAATCTCCGCAGTAATATTCTATGTTTGCCCTACAACTATGTTTTATAGTTTAAAATTGCCCTCCGTCAAACTTTTGGATCAAATTGCCCTTCCCGTTAGCATACTTATTAAATTTTCCTTACATGGATGAAAGTATGACTTGGACTCCACAACACAAAAAAAATTGTCACATCAGATCCACATAAATGTCATGTAGGCACCCACCCAATTCTCTTAACCCGTAATTTGTACCCATTACCCCATCATTTAAATTGTTTCAACCCGATCCATTTTATAAGAGAGGTAATCGATAGTATAATCGGGGTGAGAGAAAAAAAGGAATTGGAGAAAAAATCGCAAACTACACTCTAGTTGCCGATCCTTTGCTAATCGGCTTGATGGGTATGAAATTTCTTCCTTTTCCTTACTAATTGATAGTATTAGGTTCTTCTTCTATCTGTTATGTTCGTATTTGTTCCATTTTTTTACCGATTTTTCCGATTTAGCGATTAGGGTTTTGTATGTGTTTATTTTTTTTGTGTTTTATGTTTCGATTTTTCTTTGTCTTCGGGTTTCTTTAATAACACAAGTTTTTTTTGTCGAAGAATTTCATATATTTTGGATCTATATGTGTTCATGATTTTATCTAGTATAAATTGCTAATCCTACGACAAAATAGCTTTTATAGCAAATCTATGACTTGAATCTATTTTACCTTTTATGGATTTACTTAACATGGACTTTAATCCTACTTCTCATGGATTTACTTACCTCATTAATATAAATGTCTCCATAGCTAAAGGTTAATTCCTTAATCAGTGAACATTGCTCAAGTTCTTCAATTTAAATTGAACTTGTTCTTGAACTCTTTCTTTATTTTTGTGTTTATTGTTGATCTAGTCTTTTCCCCCCATTTTTTTAATAAGACAAACACTAGTTATGGTTACTGTTTTTTTGTAACTTGTAACTATTGGTTGGTCAAGTTGAATAGAGAAAAGATGAATATATCAAGAAAAAAATAGTGTGTGTGTGTGAAATAAGATGGAGAAGCTAGCAATTTGTTGTGTTTATATAAGTAGATAGTTAGATGAAGGAGTAGTAAAGGTCAACAATGCCAATAATTTATTGGTTGATTTTGTTCCATTCAAGAATTTAGTATTATTTTGAACTATTGCCAAACATCATTCTCTATGTATATAGGTGGTTTAGAATTCGATTAAGTGGTATTAGGTTTGGTTGTTGAAATAAATGTGCACTTTGATTATTTTTTATATTGAAAGGAACACCTTGGATGTATAAAATTTGAACGGAATATGCAGTTGGTCCCTTTTAGTGGGACACTCACTCTTATTAAAGTCATTTTTCTTGTTTTGAAAATTCACTTTGTGCATTTCTTTATTCTGTGGTCCCCTATTTGATCTTGTTTGTTTTGTGTTGACAAAAATAAGTGTTCCTTTGTTTGTTTCTTAGGTGTTTAATGTGCAGTATTTTTTTCTTCTTTTACCTTCTTTGTTGACTCATTTCTTTGTTCATTTAACATTGATTTTATGTACTTAAGTGTTGTTACCTCTTTGCCTTTTATTGTAATTACTGTATATGTACTTAATAGGAAACCTCGGATGCTTCATCTTCACTCTTATCATTATTATATCAACTCATCGTTCACAACAATGAATCATGTAGAATGTGTATGAATGATAGTCATGTAGCAGTCTCAAGTATAAATCATAATCAAATCCCAACCGTACCACACAGTCACATATAACAATATCAAATCAAGTCCTTTCCTATATCCATGATAGTGTCAATAGGTGAGAGACAATCGTATCATAATCACAATATGACAACTAAGTACAAGTCTAATATCACAGACATGACATCAACCAATGAATTCACAAGAGGCAACAACCGCAAATCAGTCAACAGTACCAAATCTAGTAATCCATCTCAACTTCATACCTAAAGGCGTACATACTTTCTCCGACAGTAACTAACTATACATACGCTTCGGTAATCGGAGTCTAATCTCATAAGGTAAGTCGTAACCTACCTGGATATCGAGTTGGAGCCACGAACAATAAAACCTTATCCTTGCCTTTCAGGGGAGCTTCCAACTAATCTAAGTCTATCCATCATCGAATTCTAAGTTAGAAACGGAAATTAACAATACCCAAATCACTAGGCTATACTTTGAATATAACCAACTATGGGAGAAAGGGAGAAACTGGCCCACAAGGGTAAAACGGTAATTTCAAAAGTGAAATATGAAAATCCACTTTCTAGGAGTTCAATCTTACTAATCAATTGCTAAAATAACTCAAGACTAGGCTAATTTCATCAATTAATATAAAACCCCCAATTTGGGTATGAACCCTAATTTTCTGACCTTCAAATTCATTACATAAATGAAAGATTCAAGCTTAATAATTACTAATTAGCGAAATTCAAGCTTACATTAGCAAAATCCATCAATTAATCTCACTTTTAAGCTTAACAAGTAAATAAATCCTAACTAGGTTGAACTCATCTTCTCCAACTAATTTCTAGGTTGTTCCTACCATTAAATCACTTAAGAAAGGTAAAGGAAGGTAACAAGGCTAAGAAAGCTTATCACAAGAAAAATCCACTTGAAGTTACTTGAAATCACCCTAAGAGTGCTTTGGATGAGTATTTTTGAAAATGGGAGAAATTAAGGGTCTTAATCCACACTCAAAAGATTCAGCCTCTATTTTCCCATTGTCTGTTGCAGTGGCCAGAGGCCCGCTACACGGATCCGCGGATCCGCCCGCGCCCGCAACCCACTAGATCGCAGATCCTGACCCTCACTATAGCGGATCGTCGTCCGCTGGGGCGCACTGAGGCTCGCCCTAGCGAATACACCATAAACCAAAGGTTTTCAGCCTTACATCATTTCTGCCCAAAATCTGACAATCACCTGAGACCTCCTAGATACAAACCAGATATGTACACATGCGTACAAACACGCTACAGTCTATTTATTCGGGTCAACCTCCAATGACCTAAAACCAACATTCCAACCAATTGACATAAGCGCTCCCGAAGGCCTCGAGAATGGAATCAACTATCACATCAAGTCATAAATTACCCTACGGATCTCAAGGAATTGACGGAATTCCAAAAAATATATGTTTACCAAAAAATCAACTATAGATCAAACTCTCACTTAAAGAATTCTAATTCTTTCAATTCTCACTAGGATCACCTGATAACTTCATGAATTGGATCAACAAGGATAAAATAGCTAAAACACACATAATGACCAAACGAGTTGTTACAATATTAAACTTTCAAAGCTGGTCTATTCAAAAACAATTATGTACACATGAGAAGGGTATGACTCTGACCTTCTATACTTTTCAGACTTAGTAGATCAGTTTAAGAATTTAGGTTTCTATGGGGTTCAATAACTTGTAATGACTGGTCCATCAGGGAAATATTATGAGATGGAATTTGATACAGGGATTAGGACATTCTTATAACTTGTTAGTGATGATTTTTTTGTGATCAATTTGTTTGTTGTAGATGAACATGAATTAGGGATATATGTGATTAACATTGTACACCATTCTAAGTCTTATTCTATTGATGTTGAGGCTGTCACATACTATGACAGTGGCAATAAAGCATTATACTCTTCTGATGATGATGATAATAATGATGAATTTGATCTTGAAGAATTAAAGCTTAATAGACTTCAAAAGAAAAGGGAGATTACACTTAAGTTAGAGCAGTTCAAAATAATTTATCCTGGAATGTCTTTCAAAGATACCCTTGAAGCTAGAAGGTTTATAAACCTTTATACGTTGGCTGAAAATAAAGGGTTAGTACTGAAGAAAAGTGACAAATCTAGGATTAGGTACAAGTGTGTTGAGGGCTGTCCCTTTAAGTGTTTCATCTCTAAATGTAAGAAAGGACTTGGGGTTTTAATTAAAAAATGGTCACTGAGCACAACTATCAACCAGCCTTTGAATGCAAAATAGCAGATTCTAATACAATAGCTTATTACTTCCAAAATAAGCTACAAAATGACCCAAAAGTGAAGGTCAAATAGATGAGGGAATAACTAAAAGTAGCCTTTAATGTTAGTGTTAGTCATCAAAAGTGTAAGAGGGGCAAGATGATGATTTTGGAAGAACTTGATGGTAGTTATAATGATGAGTACAATAAGTTAGAGAGTTATGACAATGAATTGAAAAATAGCAATCCTTGAAGTGATGTTGTAATCAAGCTATCTAGGGATGCACTTGAAAAAGGGATAAGAAAGTTCTTAAGGATGTATATCTACTTTAATGCAATGAAGAATCGGTTTAGTAGTGGGATAAGACCTTTCATAGGATTTGATGGCATATTCTTGAAAGGAAAGGCTAAAGGACAACTGTTGGTGGTTGTTGGTCAAGATTCCATGAATCATTTTTATCCACTTACCTGGGCATTAGTCCCTAAAGAAAACAAAGTCACTTGGAATTGGTTTCTAGGATTACTCGAAGTTACTGAACCTGCATCAATACCAATGAATCACCTTAATGTCTGACATGAAAAGGTAAAATTTTATTGTCTTTTCCACTTTGTTGTTTGTTTAACTGTTTTAGACCCGATTTCATTATACTGATTATTTTCTTACAGGAGTTAATTGATGCAATTCAGACAACTTTCCCAGAAGCAAAGTACAAGTATTGTGATAAACATATAGAGAACAGTTGGTTGAAGAGATGGGGTGGTTCCGATGCATCGAATAAGAAGATTTGACATTGTGCATGTAGCTCTTATCATGAAGAGTTCTGTGACCATTTGAAGGTTATAGGTGAGATAGATCAATCTGCTGCTGAGAACTTATTAACATACCTAATTGAGACTTGGATTAGAGCCTACTTATACACCATTTGCAAGAATCAAAATGTGGAAAACAACATCACAGAGTCATTTAACAAGTGGATTTTGGAGGCAAGGCACAAGATAATTATCAAGATGCTTGAAGATATCTGGCTAAAGGTAACACTTGCCCATTTCAATTTGTCAATTTAATTTTAACACATAAAACTAACACTTTAATACTGTGTAGGTAATTGACATGTTGGTAGCCAATAAAAGTCAGGTGCATAAATGAGCTACTGACTACAGTCATATAACATTAGAGATTTACAAGGAATATGTTATTAGTGCTGAAAATTGTGAGGTCCATTTCAATGGGGATGATGAGTATGAATTGTCTGAAGAAATTGACACACACACAATGTGGATCTAACCTTAAAGAAATGCAGATATAGGACATGGAACCTTAGTGGAATCCCATGTCCTCATGCTATAAGAGTATACAAGGATAGAAATAAGGATCATGTTGCTGAGGGAGCCTTTCACCCCTATTATAATAAGTCAACCTACTTGTCAGTCTACTCACACAAACTTCAACCAGTTAGTGAATCAAAATTATGAAAATATGAGCAGAGTCATGATATGAAATCATTAGAAATGTGTAAGATGGATTGTAGACCTAAAGTTAAGAGAGGAAGGGTGAGGAATGAAAATTTGATAAGACAAGGTGAATGGTCTTCTTTAAGGAAAGAAAAACCTATGACATGTTATACATGCCATCAAACTAGACACAATGCAATGGGATGTGCTAGGTAAAACGTTAAACACATGCCATCAGCTTGTTTCTTATGTTTACAACAAGTATAATTAACTAATTTAATTTTGTATAATGACATAAAAGTAAAGGAAAACAAGATATTGCACAGTCAAGGTTGGTGGATGAGATAAGTGATGTTGAAGCCGGTACACATTCTCCACCACATATGCCAATTGTGAAGAGGTTTAAGAGTAGCAACATCACAATAGTGCTAGAACCTGAAGTTAATTTCCCAAATAGCTTTTCCTCTGATGAACCAGACACATCACTAAGGCCAAAGTCAATTTCTGAAGCTAATACTAGGATACTTGATAGGATGAATAAATCATTACCTACACCAATAAGAAGAATCTCATTTGTTGGTGATTCTACTAGAATGAGTCAGCCAACCAACCTGCCTTATCAACCACCAAAGCAAACTTAACAAAACAAGGATGTTGTTACATGGAATCAGTTGAGGGTGAAACTAGAGAACATGAAGACAAGAAAGGGAAATGGGAAGTCCGAAACCTGATGAAGACTTATAATTAGTGAAGGCTATTTTTTTTGTGAAGGATGAATTTACTGATGTAACAATACAATTAGCAACTTTAATTTGTCTTTTGGTAAACATTTAGTTGGGTGTTTACAATAGATGACATGTTAGAATTTATGATTTTTTTTGTGGTTATGTGACATCCTAAACTTCATATTTATGTGAATCTCACACCCAAGTGTTGGGGTTCTATTTGTTGACACTCTGAACCTCTTAACTATATCTGTCCGGATTTTTCTTTTTCATCTTATACTAGTTTGGTGTCTTGATTTTGGTGATTTAGTTTTAAGTGTAAATTTGTCCATGTTATTTTAGTGTATTTTATACTAGTTTAGTTCCTTTGTTTTGGTGATTTAATTTGAATTGAATCCACTGCTACCATTATAAGTTGTTACTATCACGATAAGTGTTTTTTTGCACTCAATCATTTTATAGTAAATGGTGAAGAAGAGGGTTGTGGATGACGGGTTAAGAATCAAATGGGGGAGTTTGACCATGGCTAGTGCAAATGAGATAGGGGAGAGGTTGGTGGCCAAGGGGAGTAGTGGAGATGCGATCGGAATGTGGGACAAGACGGCTAGTTGCATTCGAGAGGTTGCTAGAGAAGTGCTAGGGGTCTCGCGGGGTAGCCGTGATGGGCATCGAGGGGACTGGTGGTGGAATGGTAAAGTTCAAGAGAAGGTGGAATCAAAAAAAAATTGTGTATGCGAAATTGGTAGAAAGCAATGATGAGATGGAGAAGTGGACGAATAGGAAATTATATAAGATGGCACAAAAAGAGGCAAAACTAGCGGTTACAGAGGCAAAAACGGCGGCTTTTGAACGTTTTTATGTGGAATTAGAGGAAAATGAGGGGATAAGAAGTTGTACAGATTAGCCAAGGCTATAGAGAGGAGGACCCGTGACTTGGATCACGTGAGGTGCATCAAGGATGAGGAAGACAAAGTGCTGGTGGAGGACGTGCATATTAGGCGGAGGTGGCAGTCTTAGTTCCATAAACTCTTGAAACGAAAAAGAAGATAGAGACATTGTGTTGGAAGATCTGGAGCACTCTGGTAGGTACCAGGATTTTGGGTATTGTGAAAACATTAAGGTTGATGAGGTTCATGGTGTTATGCGCAGGATGCGCAGGGGACGAGCGATCGGGCCTGATGAGATCTAGTTGAATTTTGGAAAAGCACAGGCATGGCAGGTTTGGAGTGGCTGACAGAGTTGTTTAACGTTATTTTTAAGACGACGATGATGCCCGAATAATGAAGGTGTAGTACAATGATTCCTTTGTAAAAGAACAAAGGTGATATCTAAAGTTGCAACAACTATAGGGGTATCAAGCTGCTAAGCCACATTATGAAAGTTTGGGAAAGAGTCATGGAGATAAGGTGAGAAGAGGAATGTCTATCTCCAAGAACCAGTTTGGATTCATGCCGGAGCGGTCGACTACAGAAGTCATCCATCTTATTAGGAGGTTGGTGGAACAGTATAAGGAGAGGAAGAGAGACTTACATATGGTTTTCATCGACATCGAGAAGACATACGTAAAAATACCTAAGAAGGTTCTATGGAGATGTTTGGAGGTTAGAAGTGTACATGTGTCATACACTAGGGCAATCAATGATATGTATGATGGAGCCAAGACCAGGGTATGGACAGTAGGAGGAGACTCGGAGCACTTCCCAATGATGATGGGGTTGCACTAGGGATCATCTCTTAGCCCATTTCTACTTGCCTTGGTGATAGATGGACTGACGCGACAAATCCAATGGGAGGTTCCATTGTGTATTTTATTCCCAGATGACATAGTCCTGATTGGTGAGACCCACAGTGGAGCGAACGCTAAGTGAAGTTTGGAGACAGACTGTGGAGTCTAAAGGGTTCAAGTTGAGTAGGACCAAGACAGAATACTTGGAGTGCAAGTTTAGTGATGGGAGCGCCTTGAGACAGGTGTGGAGGTGAGGCTTGGTACCCATGTCATTCCAAAAAAAGGAAGCTTTAAGTACCTCGGGCCTATTATCTAAGGGAATGGAAAAATTGATGATGATGTCACATATCGTATTTGGTCAGAGTACATAAAATATAGGCTCACATCTGGAGTATTGTGAGATAAAATATGCCACCAAAACTTAAAGGCAAGTTCTATAGGGTGGTGGTTAGACCGACTATGTTGTATGGGGCGTAGTGTTGGTCGATCAAGACTTCGCACACTCAAAAGATGAAAATTGCGGAAATGGGGATGCTAAGATGGATGTGTGGGCATACAATGAGGGATAGAATTAGAAATGATGATATCAGGGACATAGTGAGAGTGGCCTCGGTGGAGGATAAGATCCGAGAAACTAGGTTGAGATGGTTTAGACACGTGCAGAGGAGAGACATAAATGCCCCAGTGCGGAGGTGTGAAAGGTTGGCTATGAACGGGTACTGGATGGGTAGAGGTAGGCCGAGGAAGTATTGAGGAAAGGTGATTAGATGGGATATGGCGCGGGTGCAACTCACTGAGGACATGACCTTAGATAGGTGGTTATGGATGACACGTATTAGGGTAGAACGATAGTAGGTAGTCCAGTGTAGTCCTACCTACGCTTACAAACTGGTAGTTGTAGTATTATTATTGTAGGCTCGCTTATCCTATCATATTGCCTTATAGTCCCTTGTCGTTTGATTTATGCTTCTATGTGTATTTTGTTTGTCTTATTTACTTGCATTAGCTATTGCTTCTTTTTTCTTCTTCCTTTTTTAGAATGCATTGTTATGACTTACGCACTTTGTGTGTCTTACTTTTTTTGGGCTTGTGCTTTGTCTTAGCTGAGGGTCTCTCGAAAACAACCGCTCTACCTACCAAGATAGAGGTAAGGTCTGTGTACACTCTACCCTCCCCAGACCCCAAATTGTGGGATTTTACTGGGTATGTTGTTGTTGTATCATCTAATGTAATGCTAATGAAAAGAGGGGAAATGTTGTTGATCTACAAATTATACACATTATGGTGACTATATTGGGTTCGATATTCTTAACTTTGAAATATAAACTAAAAGAACTATGTGCATAGAAGCATCTTTCCACTTTTAACGAATTGAGAATTTTTTATTTTCAATAATTGGTGCTTAAGATTTCATCAGCATAGCCTCCGTTAGAATTCACACCACATTTTAGTTGGATAGCTACTAATTCATAACATGGGCACAAAATGTCACCAACATGACTTAGTTCATTACATAGCAAAAAATGTCACAAATGGTGAGCTAACCACCAGATTGAATGGCACAATAAGGTACAAACATGAATTTAATTCATAGCTACTAGTACTTAATCATAAACAACACATTAAACTTCATCTTGATGCTACAAATACGTATTCATTTCATAATCGACGCGGCAACAAATCCAATAGATAACGCCCATGAAATCATCATAAACACGCGAATCTTCAAAAAAAATTTCATTTCAGCTTGATTTATACCTTGCAACGCAACTATTTCTTCCTTCAACTTATGTCTTTCATTCTTAAGATCTGCTAATTCATTCTTAAACGCATCCAATGACGACATTAATTCGCCGACAAAACTTTCAGAATATTCTTCGTCTTCCCATTGCCAATGTCCATAAGAACTTCTCTGTAAATAAAAAATGAAACATGAATCAACAATAAAATCAGTCCAAGAAATGACCCAAAATGCAGCAAGAGTCATCGAAGTAAATTGAAGAATTACATAAACATTAGTTACCTTAGACCTGGGGCATTTGAAGAATTTCCTTCCAGGATTAGAAAGAGTCGTCGAAGTAAATTGATTCACAATCATACCACAATTGCACCTCCTTTTGTGAAGAACAACTCACTTGTGACATTTTTAGAGGAAACAACAAAATTTAGATTGAAGACGAAGGCTGATAGGAGTGGAAAATGGGGGCTGAAATTAAGAACCCCAATCGAAATTTGGGTTGAAGAAGAAGGCGGGTAGAAGATGAAAATGGGGGTTGAAATGAAGAACCCTAATGTGATACACAATATGCGTTTAAGAAGACCAATTTATGTGTTTATACTAGCATTATTTAAAGGAAAAACAATTTTATTTACACACAGGGCGCCTATGTGGACTGATAATGAGTCCTAATCACCCATCTGTTAGTGAAAAGGGCAAATTTAATAAGTATGTTAACGGGAAGGGCAATTTTGATCCAAAAATTTGACGGAGGGCAATTTTAAACTATAAAGCATAGTTAAGGGGTAAATTTAACCTTTTCCCCTATTCTAATTAACACCAAAATCAAGTGCAACTCTTGCATTGGAATTGGCAGATAATAAAAGTGGTTTTGCAAAGCCTGGTGACTTTAATATAATTTGCTAGTTAAACAACTCCTTTTAAGATTTGATAGAGAGATGAACTTTAAAGGTATTATAATTTGTTGTGAACGAAACAACTGTCTTTTTAACAAGAAATCTCTTAAACTTGTTGGTTACAATGGTGCAGGAAACGAAAATAAGTAACTGCTAAGTATTACAATAAAATGAAATTACAACAATCTGAAATTTCAGTAAAGTTGAACACGAAACTGGAACTGTTTTGATATGCTGAGTCGAGTGATGTTACTCTGTCTTTAAGACAAGATTGACCCGTATATATTCTTTCTACGTTCTGGACAATAGTCTCCCAAGATAAAACAGCAATTGAACAATTGAGCAAAGGAAACTCAAGTGCTACCTTGAAGAATTTGAGTAATGAAATGATGCTAGAAAGTTGTAGGAAGAATCTGATTTCGTTTGTGTTTATGTGTGTCTCAACAATTGTGCAAAGACTCCATTATATAGTTGAAGGAGAGACTTACCAACTGCCCATATAATTGTTGTTACTGGACAAGTAATGACAATTATGGAGGTAGTAATTCACCAAAATAAATGGTGAATTGATGTGCAACGGTTTGGCTTTTAGGGAGAGTTATTCAGCCAAAATAAATGACTGAATTGAGTGCAAATTAAGGCTGGTTGACGTTCCAAAACCCAACAGCAAAGTTCTCTGCCTAATTTTGACTTACTTGAAACTTCAGGGACCAAAATGTAAATATGAAATAATCTGAGTCCAAAAAGAAAATATCATAAGAAGCCCACGACCCACGTTGGGCGGGCGGCGGCGCGCGTGTGGGCTTATCCTCGAACCGAAGCACATCTAGGTCCTCCCTCCTTTAAACACATGGGATACCCCTTAGGTCCCAAATCCTAAACCAACTTTGAGACTTATAAACTAAACAAATCTTTCTTCCCCCACCGATGAGGGAGGATTGGTCTTTACCACATTTTTTCATGCTTCAAATACCTCACTTCGTGGATCAATATCTCTTTCATTTCTCAACGAAATTTGACGATCCTTGGCCCTACGGTCATCTACTTATTTAGTAGATTATGCATGTGTGAAGAACCGAAGTTTTCAACATGCGGAACACTAGTGTTTAAGCCATTAAAGATGGTCGGACGCAACTCCCGCCAAAGATAAATTTCCAACAATAATTTGGTTATTCATTATTATAATATGTAGTTTTATTTTATCATTTGATTTTTTTGGTGATCTTGTGGATCCATTGAAAACGAAAGAGAGAGATAAATTGACAATAGCTGGAGTTGAGTCCTAAATAAGATGTAGTACTAGTTGTAGTATTTTAAAATTTTTACAGTTGCTGTGCCAGTAAATAGGTACCGAAATTTTGTATTAACTAGTTAAATAAAGTAAGATAATTTTGAAAGACAAGAAAAAGTTACATGATATTGATGACCCATTACTGGAAGTTGAATAACCATTCAAGCACTCAACTCTTAAAATAAAGGGATTAAAGGCGTTCCTCGACCTCTTCACTTGTTCTTTTCTTTTCTTTTCTTTTCTTTTTTTATGTTATTTTATAATAACACAATATATTCGCCTATTCTGTGTAATTCCACAAATAAAATCTGTATTTTATCATATTAGTTTAAGGCTTTCACATAGCGCTTTATTTTCCTCTAATTTTATTATAATCCCTTTAAAAAAACTTGCTAATAGACGTCCAAATGAATTGTACTAATGTCTGACTGATAATAAAAAAAATAAGGTGGGATTGCCCGAGGAGAACAATTTCAACCTACCCATATTTAATTAAGTAGGTTGAATTATGACTGATTGGGAGGGTAGGTGAAAGGTTTTCCCCATCAGATTTTCACACCAAATTAATACTCCCTTCGTCTTAATTGATGTGCCGCAGTAAAATTTTGAGAATCATCAATTTCTTTTTTAATTGAAATTTCTTTATATGAATTTTAAATATTTTAAATTGTTAATTATTATGATTTGTAGTATTTTTACGCAGTTTTCAAATATATAACTTTATTTCAAAAATATTAAAGTTTCTATGTCCGAATTCACGGTTAAAGTTTAAAAGTTTGAATTCAAGAATAATGTATTGATTAAATGTTTAATTTAATAATTAATCAAAGATCTAATGTATTTTATTTATTGGTTTCCTAAGTTATTTTTTACTAATCTTTATTAAAAAATGTCATGTAATTAAGTAATACTTCATCCGTTTCAATTATGTGACACTGTTTGACTGAATATTAATTTTTTAAAACTTTTGAAATATATGATTAAAATTAACAGAAAAATAACATTCTTCTGCGTATATGTTACAGGGAGAATATTTGTAATCTACTACAAAATCAAATTTCCCCAATAATATTACAACAACAACAACAACAACATACCCAATGAAATTCCACAACGTAGAATCTGAGGAGGGTAGAGAGTACATAGACCTTACTTCAAAGCATGGTGACTTTAATAAAATTTGTTGCTTAAACAATTCCTTTGAAAATTTGATAGAGCGATGAACTTTAAAGATTAGACATTATAATTTTTTGTGAACGAAAACACGTCTTTTTAACAAATCATTTAAATTCGATTGTTCATTATTATAATATGTAGTTTTATTTTATCATTTGATTTATTTCATGATCTTGTCGATCCATTGAAAACGAGAGAGAGAGAGAGAAAGTTGACAACAGCCGGAGTTGAGTCCTAAATAAGTCATAGTAATAGTTTTATTACACTTTTTTATGTCATTAAATAAGTACCGCAAGTTGTATTTAACTACTCCTAGTAAAGTAAGATAAAGTTAAAGACAAAAAAAAAAGTTAAATGATATTTGATGACCAATTGTTGCGAGTTGAGTAACCATTCAACCCATAAGCTCCTAAAAGTAAAAGGACTAAAGGCTTTCCTCACAACCTCTTCACATGGAATTGTGTTAATCTCTCTAGAGAGTATTTCTCATTAATACAATATATAAGATATATAATATGAGATTCTTATACAATAGAAATCATATATTTACCATAATTACATAAGATTAAATATGACTAAATAATATTTGTACACATTCTAATACACCCCCTCAGTTTGAGCGGGAGGAGGTCGAACGCTAAGACTGGATCTGAAGTCAAGAAATAGTTGTCTAGGAAGGTCTTTTGTGAATATATTTGTATACTGATAAGAAGAAGGCACATGCAATACATTGACATGACCGAGTGCAACCTTCTCACGAATAAAGTGGATGTCCATCTCAATATGCTTGGTTCGCTGATGCTGAACCGGATTATGAGATAGATAGATGACTGATATGTTATCACAATAAATCAAAGACGTCTTACGCAAAGGACACTGAAGCTCCAAAAGAAGGTTTCGGAGCCAACAGATCTCAACAACAGCATTAGCAACACTTATGTACTATGCTTCTGCACTCGAACGGGATAATGTGGCTTGTCTCTTGGCAGACCAAGAAATGAGATTATCCCTAAGAATACACAATAGCCTGAGGTGGATCATCGCGTGTCCGGACAACCGGCCCAATAAACATTCGTATATGACAACAATCTGGTCGGTGATGAGGGGTATAGATGCAGTCCATAATCAAGTGTACCCTTAACGTATCGAATGATATGTTTAAGGGCAGCAAAATGAGGCTCTATGGGGCATGCATGAATAAGCATACTTGCTTAACAACATAAACAATATCAAGCCTGGTGAAAGTAAGGTACTGTAATGCACCTGCAAGACTCCGAAAGAGAGTGGGATTTGACATTGGATCACCATCCAAAGCACTAAGCTTTTCTTTATAGTCAACTAGAGTAGACATGATTTTGCAATTTACCATTTTAGCCCTGTACACAATCTCCTCTACATACTTACACTGACAAAGAAACATAGTATCTGCAGATCTAGTCACTGAAATTCACAAAAAATAGCTCAATTTTCTCAAGTCACTCATAGCAAATTCTGTTTTGAGTAATGTAATGATCTCATTTTTCAACAACTCAGATGAGGCACTAAGCACAATATCATCTACATACAATAATAAATATGAAATGCTACTACCTCTATGAAAAATAAATATAGAATTATCACACTTGCTGTATACAAACTCAATATGTATGATGTACTGTGCAAAGTGATCATACCACACTCTAGGGGCCCGTTTCAACCCATAAAGTGATTTACGGAGATGACATACATACTGAGGGGTTGCTGGATGGACAAAACCAAATGGCTGGTACATGTAAACAGTTTCCTTCAAATCCCATGAAGAAACGCATTTTTCACATCTAGCTGATGTATCGGCCAATGCTTACCCATATCAATACTCAGAACTATGCGGATGGTAGCCGATTTAACAACCGGACTGAATGTCTCACCACAATCAATATCCTCCTACTGATTAGTACCATTTGCCACAGGCCTCGCCTTATATCTCTCTAGATCACCATTGTCTCTGTGACGAAAGAGTCACATGTATCGGATCACATTCACCCCATCCGGTCTAGGAACCAAATCCCAAATGTGTTCTTTTGTTAAAGCATTAAATTCCTCACACATGGCCGCATTCCAATTGAGGTCTAGTTTGGCTAATTTTGGATTTTTGGGAATTAGGGATATGGTTTGCGTGGATAGGTTGAATTGGACTTTGAGTTTGAAAATTATGTGTTGGGCACGTCCATAAGGTGTGTGGGGGCAGGGATAGGTTGGGTGTTTTAGTGTGGGGTCAGTTTTGGGTCACTGGTGTCAGGGGCGGTGTCGGGCTGTTTGCGAGTGTGGGTGACGGAGCAGTGTAGTGGGTTGGTTGTTACTGGTGAGGACATTAGGGTGGGTGCAATGATCTGGGCATATCAAAGTGGTTTTGGGTGGTTGTTGCAAGAAATAATGACTATGGTCGGTAGGGACTGGAGTGATGGTGTGGCAGTGAGGTTGAGTTGTTCCAGGTATCGGTGCTAGGGTGGGTTCCGGGTATTGGTGTAGTGGCGGGGTTGGTGGCAGCAGTGACTGAGACACAGTGGTGGAGACAATGACCGGTGGGGAGACTGAGGTTGTGGGCCGATTGCCGGTGGGGATGGCAAACGACGGTGACTATGACGGAGATGTGGCATGGACGACGGGAGTGTTGGAAGTGGCAGTGCCCTGACCTGGGTTTGACGGGGCAATGATGGTGGATGGTACGTTGGCAACCGCTGGAACGGAGGTGGTAGACCTGAGAGGACGAGAAGGAGAGACTGTGGTTGGACTACCGGTAGCGACAGTTGGTGCATCCGCCGCCGCCGGAACAGTAGCACCATGTCGGAGTTCTTATTGGACAAGCGGTGATAGGTTTGATTCTTCGAGGAATTGGTAATCAGTGACTCCGAATTTTTTAATGTTGTCGAACTAGGAAAACATACTCAATAAAGTTGACGTGGCGTGAAATTATGATTTTATCGATAGAGATCTCATAGCACAGGTACCCCCTATGGTTTGACGGAAAACCTAGAAAGGCGCACAGAGTAGATCTGGGTGCCAATTTGTGGGGGGGGGGGGCGTGGATGTCAGATTAGGGTAACACAGACAACCAAAAATTTGAAGATGGGCATAGGTGGAGATCCTACGGTAGAGAATTTCGGTGGGTGTTCTATTTTGAATCGCACGGGTAGGAAAAATGTTGAGAATGTGCTCTACCGTTTTTAGTGCATATACCCAAAAAGTAGGGGGGAGAGACGCATGAAAAATGAGAGTACAAATCATATTATTAATGGTTCGGAGAATTCTTTTGGATTTTCTATTTTTAGGGGAGGTGTGAGGGCCCGAGAAATGGAAGATCATGCCATTATCCGAACAAAATTTATGAAATTGGGAATTATTAAACCCACGGTCGTTATCACATTGAAACAATTTTATGTCCTTTTCAAATTGTGTTTTAACCATTGTACGAAACTCAACAAATTTGGAGAACACTTAAGATTTGAGTTTGAGTGGATAGACCCAAATAAAGTGAGAGAAATCATCCAAAAACACCAGATAATATTTGTGGCCTAAGTTGCTAGTTATGGGAGATGTCCATAAATCAGCGTGAATAATATCAAAGGGAGAGAAACCAGTACTCATAGACGTCGTAAATGGTAGTCTAACATATTTTCCGAACTAACAAGAGGAGCAACTATGAGACAGGTTCCCTTTGTTACATTGGATTAAATTTCGGTGTCTAAGAGAATCAACCACATAGAGGGAGATATGGTAGATAAGACGGTGGGAGGAGTGACAGTAGCAGCGGATGTGGGTAGAAAAGGATATAGGTCCCCCTCACTATTGCATCTCGTAAGGATTTTCCCGGTACGGAGGTCTGTCATAGAAAATCCAAACGGGTCAAAATTAATTGAGACAGAATTATCAGTGGCAAACTTTCTAACATAAATTAGATTTTTGATGATGTTTGGGGCATAAAAGATGTTTTTAAGAGAGAAGTGGAGATGCAGTTGGTGGTGTAAGTGTGTGGCCAAAAACTTGAATTGGATTGCGATCACCATTGCCGACCATAATAAACTGCGAAGTATTTAAATTTTGCAGTTGGGTAAGATTACCATAATTGTTGGTGAGATGAGATGTGGCGCCCGTATCTATATACCACGCATTATCGGGCTTTCGAATAGTCAATGTGCTGAAAATATGGCTCATATTGGATTGGAAAGAACCCGGAGCGCACTGTTGGGCCCCAGATAGTTGGGCCTGCTCAATATGGCTTGTATGCAATTGGGGCGGACATTTAGAGGCCCAAGACCCCTACTGATGCAGCGTAACAATGGGCTGATGGAGGAGCTGCTGGTGGGCCGCAAGTACTGGGCCATTAGTGGAAGGCGATGGGCTTGTGCTTAAGGCCCAGTGTCTATGCTGCTACCAGGGCAGTGGACTCGTGCAAGGGACCCAACGCCATCTGCCACCACTGCGTTGTTGGCCACTGCTACGTCCGTGGTTGTGCTCGGTCATGATGGCTGCCGGAACATGTGCGAGAGATAACGAACTTATATGGGCAGTATATGAGGCAGAAATAGCCGTATAGGAGGTGTATAACGGCTCAGGAAGGCTAAATACGAACAATATATAGTGGCAAAGAGGGCATAACAGCCGTATACAAGGTGTATATCAGCGTGTATAGGTTATATACGAAGGGTACACGGCTGCTAGAGATATAGAGAAGAAAGAGGGTTGTATATCAACAGTATACCAAGGGTATACAAGGCTATTTTGAGAATTAGAGGGTTGGGCCGCTGTATATCAGCGTATATCAGATGTATACCGACGGTATAAGATCGGTTCGGTGCCGAAAAAATAGAGGGATGGGCGGCCGAAATTAGGTCTTAGGTCAGAAAGGATTGTTGGCTCTTGATACCATGTAGAATTGTATTAATCTCCCTTGGGAAGCCTTTCTCATTAATACAATATATATATATGGTATACAATGTGAAATCCTTATACAATAGGGATCCTATATTTATCATAATTACATAAGACTAAATATGACTAAATAATATTTGTACACATTCTAATACTTCACTTGTTTTTTTAATTTTATATTATTTTATAATAATAACAATAACATATTCAGTAAACTTTCACGTATAGAGTCTGAATTTATATTATTTTAAGGATATCTATTATAGTATATAGTATTACTTTATGGCTTTCACATAGTACTTTACTTTTCTTCTAACTTTATGTTTACCTTTTAAAAAGAAAATTTCTAATATACGTCAATGTCTGACGAATGAATAAAAAGATATGGTGGGGTTTGAGTGCAATTTCAACCTACCCACATTTTATTGAGTCAGTTGAATTATGACCGATAGAAAGAGTGGTGAAATTTTTCCTGCGCCAGCTATTTATACCAGATTAATAGTACAACTTATCATATGTAGTGAAGTGATTTAATATAAAAGTATATATTATTAATTATTGTAGTAAAAAATAACTCTATATTCAAACACATAGCATATATATATTGATTTGATATAAATATTCGGGATAGATTAATTGATACTTGGTACATTATGTCCTCTCACTGCTTTGGTTTGCTTTTTTTTTTTAGCCGAGAATTTATCGAAAACCATCTTTCTACTTTTTATATTAAGATTAAATTCTGCGTACATTTTATCCTCTTTTCAGAGCCCACTTATAAAATTATAGTGAGTTGTCGTACACCATGTGCTCTCCTCTCTTTTCATGTTTACTCCTTCGTTAACATCAAGAAAATGGCGAATAAATCAAAGTTAGGTGGGGAAAGTTTATTTGTAACAAATTTATTTTTAATTAATTAATCAATAACATATACATTAATTATCGAGAAATTGGCTAATAAAAAAAATGTTTGGTGGGGGACCTATGATATACCTCAAAGCAATTATTATTCTTAAATGCGTTTTGAGAGCGTTTCACTGCCATTATCTTCAAAATATATCAACCGTTCTTCTTTTTTGGAATAACTATTTAATAAATGATCTTGTTTAATTTTCTTGCAATTTATGAATTTCTTAGACCATAACCTAAAACAAAATTTAATCAAATTGAAAATATTATCAGAAAATGTTAGACTACGATTTAAAATTTATAAATTAATATAAAAGTGAGATGACATTCTTATATTTCGTCTGTAAGATTGATAAATATAAGAACAAAATCTACGAGGAGCAAAACCGGTAGCAGACAGTGTGGCGAAATATGGAAACTAGGCTATGACACTTCACTCCTTCACTGTTTTGTGAAAGCACCTACTTTTATTGCACAAATTGTCCAATAAGATGAATATGGCAAGCTCCTTTTTTTAAAAAAAATAAATTATTACACAGGGAGCAAAGGAAGAGAAAATTGAGGGGAAACTCCTTCTGTTCGGCTATCCTTTGCACCCAAAAAAAAAAGAACAAAATCGACCCAAGTTTAACGTTGTTAGAAAAAATAATTTTCTACAAGCTATATTTGCATAATTTTTAAATAGAATAAAATTAAAATAGGGCCTACAATAGTACATTTACGTACATCACGCCGTACTTTTAATACTTCATACTGTTATTTGCCCAAATCTTGTGTATATAGAGATAATAGTACAAATATTATCAATAACTTAAAGTAAAAGAAACGAAAATAGTACTAATACAATGAAGAAAGAGATAATAATAAAATAATAATGACATTGATAAGTAGAATCACGGTCTCTCTATGGGAAAAAAAAAAAGAAGAGAAATTACTCACTATCTATTAACTCTATACCCCAAAATCCTCAACCTTCATGTTTTCTAGAGGCATGTCCTTGATGAGTGTGTCATGTCATGTCATGTTTAATCACCTCTCTCCAACTCTTCGGTTTATTTTTACCTCTCCTTAGACCTATCATGATCAACCTCTTGCACCTCCTCATTGGGGCATCTGTGCTCCTCTTCTTTACATGCATGAACTGTCTCAGCTTTGTTTCCCTCATATATCTTGTCCACCATTGAGCCCACCCCCACCTTGTCCCGTATATCTTTGTTTCTAATCTTTTTTCTCTTGGTATATCCGTACATTCATCAAAGTATTCTCATCTTTGCAACATTCATCTTTTGAACGTGTAAATGCTTGATTGACCAACACTCTACCTCATAAAATATAGACGGTTTAACAATCACTATATAACTTACCTAGTTACGTTGTTGTTGTTGTTGTTGTTGTTTTGTGTCCAACACCTCTAAACTAGGATACTCTAAACTTCTCATACGGATGCGATATTCAAAGTACTCTTTTTCAGAAAATAGTACTAATAATTTGGTTTGTACATTAAAATATTGAATTTCATTTTCTCTTCCGTAAAAATAATTGATTAAAGCTTACATTTTACACACTTCATTTGCTTAACGGAAAAAACTCAAATATGTCGTCGAACTATCAAAAATGGCTCATTTGTGCCACTTGTCAATAGTTTGGCTCATTTATGCCATCGCCGTTACAAAAATGACTCATTCATGTCATTTTTCATTAACGTTGGTTTTATAATACCAACTACGACACGTGACCTCCAATTAGAGGTCCACATTGTTTAATTAAATCAACCCAATTTTAAATCTCGAATTAGTAAAAAATCGGACACATACACCCGATCCACCCACAACCATAATCTAGTTGGAGGTCACGTGTCATATCTGATATTGTAAAAATGACGTTAATGAAAAATGGCATGAATGAGTCATTTTGGTAACGATAATGACATAAATAAGTCAAACTATTAACGAGTGACATAAATGAGTAATCACCGATAGTTTGATGGCATATTTGGGCCTTTTCCCTTTTTTTTAATTAAAACCCTCATGATTAGTGGGGTTAGGTATTACTACCTACCACCATGTAAATATATGGAGAAGGGGACAAGAAAACCTTGCCTCCACAATACTACTTTGAGAATTGGACATGCGACTCACGTGCCTAATATAGTACTGTTATCAAGTGATTAGGGACAGAGTCGGAATTTGAAAGTTTAATGATTGAACTCCGAAATGCAATTTCATTCGCTATGACTTTTCTTATCTTCTTTATCTACATAAACACGTTTTCAAAGCGGGCAGATTTACAATGTAAGTTTTGAGTTTGGTCGAGTTCAATAATTTTATTTTAAATTCTATATACATTAAATAAATATAAGTATTAAATTTTGAACTTAATTTCTTCTTCCGTCTCAATTTAAGTCTAACTTTCATTTTTTGTCTGTCTTAAAAAACAATATATTTTTTTATATTTAGTTCAAACAGCCTATATGACAAATTTAAAACTACAAGATTCAAAGAGACTTGATGGAATCGATATTTACTTAATTTGAGAACACGGGAGGAAAGATGCTGGACGCGGTTCTTCTCAACATGAGAATCCACGGCCTAATCTACTGTCACTTTCATCTTTTTCTGCTACTGATATATTACCACAAGATATTCTTGATCATGTGGTGTAGCATTGGAAATTTTACAAATACACTAAAAAGGAAATAAATCCACAAATTGAAATAGACAGAGCAATTAGGAAGTACTGGTGCTGATCACGGACACAAACCCGTAAAAGAGTGCCATTATGTTGTTATTTGAAAGTTGTATAGTAGCGAGTCAAAAGGTAGTTCATGTGGTGTGAACCCTAGGCCCTCATCCTTCACTATGTGTGAGGAATCAAGTCTCATATGTAATATCCCTTCCGTTCTGTTCCTCCACCACCACCATCTCCTCTCCCAAATAGTAGTCCCTCCGCATCACTTCATGTGAACTGAAGTACGAATGTCAAAGTAAGGGTGTTTCTGGAAACTGCAACCTAATTACTAGGTTGTATAGTAGTAATTATCGTAGTAATATGTTTCTTGCCTTTCATTGATTATTGTGTATAATATATATAATGTTACATAATTACAAACTAGGTAACTAAATCTTCCTAATTACAATTGGAATATAAATTTACCTAATATAAAAGATATAAAAACATGATAATATTCTATAAATGGTAATATTCTATCACACACCCGCAGTTGAAGCGGCAGGTTCTCGTATGCTGAGACTGGCTCGGAAGTCATCAAAGAGTATGCGCTGAAGTCCTTTAGTGAATATGTCAGCAATCTGATATCGGGAAGGAACATGAAGAACACGGACTTGTCCACGAGCAACTTTGTCACGTACAAAGTGAATATCCATTTCAATGTGTTTAGTGCGTTGATGTTGAACGGGATTGCCTGAAAGATATATCGCACTTACATTATCACAGTAAACCATTGTAGCCTTATGGAGTGTGAAGTAAAGCTCAAGTAGAAGGTTGCGTATCCAACAAAACTCAGAATCAACATTCGCTACACCTCTGTACTCAGCTTCGACACTGGATCGAGACATAGTAGGTTATCTTTTATAAGACCAAGAAAGCAAGTTATCTCTGAGGAACACACAGTAATCCGATGTGGATCGACGAGTGTCAGGACATCCACTCCAGTCACCATCAGAATAAGATGTGAGACTATAAAGTGAGGACTTGTACCGGTGTAAGCCGAAAGGAAGAGTGTGAGACTATAAAGTGAGGGCATTCATATGTCCATCCGTCGGGTTGTGCATATTTAAGCATATTTATTGCACGTCATAGGTTATAACTGGTCTCGTGAAAGTGATATACTGCAACGCTCCGGCTAAACCACGATAGTGAGTCAGGTCGACATATAGAGAACCCGAAAAAGCACTGAGTTTGGAATTAGTGTCCACTGGTGTGTGGGCCGGTTTGCAAGACGTCATGTCTGCTCGGTCAAGGATCTCTTCAGCGTACTTCCTTTGATAAAGAAATAAGTCACCTGCATGTCTCTTAACAGCAATGCCCAAAAAATAGCTTAGGGGGCCCAAATCCTTCATAGTAAACTCAAAGGCAATGAGTGATATAATGGATCGACGAAGTGTATCAGAAAATGTGATGAGGATGATATCATCAACATATAGTAGGATGTATGCCATGTCATTACCCTTGTTATAAATGAATAGTGAATGATCAGATTTGCTATGTGAAAACCCGATAGAGGATACAAAATCAGCAAACCGTTGGTACCATGCACGAAGAACATGTTTCAGTCCATGGAGTGATTTCTTCAAAAGACACATAATCTGGATGAATCAGATCCCTAAATCCCATAGGGTGATGCATATATACGGTTTCATGAAAGTCTCCATGCAATAAAGCATTTTTGACGTCAAGCTGATGAATAGGCCAAGACTTGGATAAAGTATTACTGAGAATGGTCCGAATAGTCGCCGGTTTCACCACCGGGCTGAATGTTTCATCACAATCTACTCTCACCTGTTTAGACCTGTCATCACCTACAAGACGAACCTTGACCTCTAAAAATATCCACCAGATTTCTTTTTATGTCAAAAAATCCATATAGAACGAGTAATATTAGCATTAGGAGGATGAGGTACTAGATGTCACGTCTTATTTTCAATAAGAGCATTATGTTCGTCAATCATTGCTTTTTTTCAATTAGGATCGGACAAGCCATCTTTTGGATTACTAAGAATAGGGGAAGAGACAACCGAATTGGACAAGTGAAATAGTCATTTGGGTTTGGAAATGTCATGCATAGCATGAGTTTCCATTGTTTATGGTTGTGCTGTGGGAGGTTGGACAGGATTGGGATGGGGTGGCTGAGAAGCGGAGGGAAGATTGGTGGACTGTCGGGAGTAGGAGGTCGGGTTAAGAAGGGGCAATGGCATCGGGGAGAGGGGGGCTGGCCGATAGACATCCGAGATGGAAGGTCGTGATGGGCTATTCCGAGGCTCCCATTACAGGGCTCAGTGGACTGCCCGCCTCGGGAAGGCAGTGGTGGGGACGACTGCCGGTGTCGGTGACGATTGATTTTGCAAGTGATGAATAAGAAAGGGATTTAGGCCATCATTTAGGAATTCATAGGAATTTGGGGATGGAGAATTGAGTTTGACAAAGGGGAATTGGGACTCGTCGAATATGACATGTCGAGAAATGATTATTTTTTTGCTTGACAAGTCATAATAATTGTAACCTCGATGATTTGGGGGTAGCCAAGAAAGACGCTTGGAGATGACCGAGGTTACAATTTATTAATTTGTGTGGAGGGATGGAAGGGGTAGCACAAACATCCAAAAGTTTGTGAATGCTTATAAGAAGGATCCCGAAGATAGAGAACTTGAGTGAGAGACTTGTGTTTGAGAAACTTATTTGGGAGAATGTTCAAGAGATAGGTTGCCATTGATAGAGCGTAATGCCAAAAATGAAGGGGGGGGGGGTAGAGTCATGAGTAAGGAGGGAACGAACTAAGTTGTTTATGGTTTTAATTTTTCATTCGGCTTTTCCATTTTGTGGAGTGGTCTGTGGACAGGAAAAATGAAAAATAAGGTCGGGTTTAGCGCAGAAAAGTTTGAATTGATTATTATCGAATTCCCTCTCATTTTCACATTGGAAACATTTAATATTCTTTTCAAATTGTGTCTTGACACCCAATTTTGATTTTAAAACAATTTTAAAATACAGGCATATATATGTATATATATCATTATTATTATTATTATTTGCATTTTTTACTGCCATTTGCATTTTAATATCACAATCATACTTTTATTCTAATATTATATGTTATTTTATTTTCGCAAAACGGCATTGCATTTTTATTTTTTATTTAAGCATCAAGCATTTCACAAATATTATATTTTATCATATTATCATCTTTATAATTTATAAATTTTACAAAGCTTTCTTTTTATATAATAAAACCTCCTTTTTATATTTTAAACCCATAACCCATTTCATTTCCCCAAAAACAATTTCTACTCAACCCATTACAATAAAAACAACCCATTTTCGGACCCCATCCAAGGCCCAACTAATCACCCCATTTATCCCCTACCCGTGGCCCAATTCGGCCAGCCCAAAAACCGCAAGCCCACCCGGATCGGCCCAATACCCAATTCCCTTTATTCCCCCCTTTTAAACCAAAACCCTACAAACATTTTTCAGATTTTTTCTCTCTCTCTCTCTCTCTCACACACACACTCCATCCGCCGCACGCACCCCCACACCGGCGACCCCACGTCGCCGGTCACCTCGCCAACACCCCACACCACCAGCCACCCTACCCCATCTAACGCCGGACAACCTACACCCACATCACCACCACGACGCCGACACCATCGCCGACACCAACCAGCCCCCATACCCGCGACCTCACGTCGCCGACCAACTCACCCCGCCGCACACACCATCACCTTACACCCTCCACACCTCGCCGACACCACCAACCAACCCGTCGACCCTACACCCCCCAAAATCCGAAACCCATCTATAAATACCCCATTTTCGTTCACTGTTTTGGGGGGTCGATTTTGTGGATTTTTGTCCGAAAATAGGGAGTTTTGGTCGGAGCTTATGTCGGAAATCGGGTATTATTTTGCCTTTTTTTGCTCACTGTCGGGTCGGGTCAACCCGATTTAGGTAAGTTTTCCATAATTTTTATGCTTTTATACCTCCTTGTTGGTTATCTGAAGAAAAAAAAAGTTGTTCCGGTTCGGGTCACTGTTCCGGGTCGGGTCGACCCGGTTCGATTAAATTCCAGATTTTTGCATTTATATTGTGCTGTTGGTTACCTGAAATTTGGAGAAAATCGATTCGGGTTGAAAAACATCCGATTCGGGTCGGGTCGACCCGGTTCGATTAAATTCCAGATTTTTGCGTTTATATTGTGTTGTTGGTTACCTGAAATTTGGAAAGAAATCGATTCGGGTTGAAACATCCGATCCGGGTCGGGTCACTGATCCGGGTAGGGTCGACCCGGTCCGAGTGAATGTTCAGAGTTTTGTATTTTATATTCTGTTGTTGGCTATCTGAAAATAAAAAAAAAAGATTCTGGGTCGGGTCATCGATCCTGATTCGGGTCGGGTCAGCCCGGGTCAAGTAAATTTCATTTTTTGTATCTTTGTTGTTGGTTAGCTGAAAATAAATAAATAAAAAATGTTTGATTCCAGGTTGGGTCGACCCGAAATCCGGGTCGGGTCACTATTCCGAACCCGGGTCAGATTTTCAGAAGCCTTCCAAATCCTGTTTCTGTTTGAAATTTCAGAATTCGGGGTGCATAGTTTAATTGCAAACTGTTGTTTATTTTGGCATTTAAATATCCATACACGGATATCTCACTGCTTTAGGCCGATGAAATTAAATTCGAGGCCGCGCTTTTTTTTTTCTTTCTTTCGTTTCTGTTTCAGTTTATTTTTTTGGCATTTAAACATCCGTGCACGGATTGTCTTACTGATTTACTGATTTATATAAATACTGCATTTAGGCCAATGAAATTGAATTCGAGGCCGCGTCCCTTCGGATATCATTTCTCAATTTCTGTTTTTCTTTTACTGTTTTCGACACCATTTTACTCCTTGGAATATTATACTACACTGGCCGATGAAAAAATATCCGTCGATTTTTGAGGCCTCCACATTTGTAAAGACGGAAAATAAAACTTCTGGGCAAGGATGAAACTTAAATCTTTTTCACCCAAGAGACCAACATGTTCGGTAGGCAAGGCAACTAAAATGACCAACGAGTCATATGTTAGCAGCCACGACGTGATTGGAATGATCTTTTCAAAATTTAAGTCTGAGCCCTCCGTAATCAAAACATTTATTGTTTTGGATACGAATCCGAAGTTATGTATATTCAATTGTTTCTAACCGTTTATTCTTGACAGCTTGCAAAGATAAGTGAAAGAAGGCAAATACCCCTCGGAGATTTCTTATTTTTTGTCGTTGTCTTTTACTTTCTTTAATTCAGCTTTATTTTCATTCTGCATTGTAATATTATTGTACTCGTGAAATTATTGAAATATTTAGAATAGGTAGACATAGAATTAATTGATAGGGTAGTCTAAAATTGGAAACCCATCGCTAGGTTATCTATATTTAGGCTCGTCACCCATACAATTTACATTGCATATATTTTTATCAATTTTCATACAAATGCATATTTATACTTTTTTCAGCTTTACATGTATATTAATGCCATACAAATGCATACTTGTACAAAATGCATCATTTTATTAACATCTTGCAACATTATTTTTATATTTGTAAAAACATGTATTTTTCTTAGCATAACAATTAACCTGAATTTGATCGGATAACCGCAAGTTAGCGGATCTTAAAGGATGCCTAATCCCTTCCCTTTAGGGTAATAAAGAACCCTTACCTAGAATTTCATTAGTTTCGTAGACCACAAAATCGGAGTTTATTTTGCAGCATTTAGTTAGCAATCAGGTGTCCTAATTCACCTTAGAATAATTAGGTGGCGACTCCTCAAGCAAGCATTTTTAATCCATTCAGAGGGAATCGACGCCATCGCGTCGCAAAGCCCGCAGGTCAAAATCGGGCGCAAAGACATATTTGTAAGCAATAAATTTGTTTTTGCTGAAGGAGAGTAAAACAGGATCTCCCGGATGTCCTAACATAAAGGAGACGAAATTTTTGCAAAGTTTGATAGAGAGGAGGCTGGATGGCTGACGGAGTTTTTGACTATACTGTCACTTTCCTACATTTTATTATTCTTTTAGTGACTTTCCTTCTTTCACCCGGTGCTCTTATTTTTGCAGGAAATCATCCTCGCGAACAGTCGGGGCGGTCGTTTAAACATTATCTCTGGATATACTCCGAGAAAGAACAAAGCCAAAGGGCTTTCACAAAGACGACCGGAAGATGTTTTGACTGGAAAAAGTCAGTCAACACCAGAGTCAACGAGGCGTTACTCTAGTTGTCTATACTTATTTTTTTTATATATATATTTTGCAAATTCAATTGATATGCTTTTTTCGTTACATAATTTTTTTTATATATCATGCATTTTTTAACATATCTTTACGAACTACGAGTGTCTGACTCTCACCATACGGTGTGATACGTAGGTAACCCTTCTCGTGTGCGACACCCCTAAAAAAAAAACCCTAAAAAAAAAAAAACCCCCTAAAAAAAAAAAAAAAAAAAAAATCAAATCATATCAAATCAAAAAAAAGAATTGAAAAAAATGCTTCTGGTTTATCAAAAAAAAAAAAAATTCATTACACCCTAATGGACAATATTTTTTCATTACATCCTATTGTGGATAATTATTTTTTTCATTACATTATCCTAGTATTGACAATCACTTTTTTAGTGCATACAATTTTACTTACTATTCTATTTTGGATGAATTTTTTTTTTTTTTTTTTTTATATACTTTCTACACGAACTACGCACACCTTATTCTCGTCAAAGATGAGATACGTAGGCAGCCCTATTTGGGTTCGGTACCCTTTATTCAAAAACAAAAAAAAATAAAAACAAAAATACAAAAAATATATATATTTTTTCTAAGAATCATTGATGGACTTGGTTGATACCAACACAGTTAGAAGTGTGCATAGGAAAGAACAAGTGGAGAGGACTGACTTCGTGGTAAACCATTGATTCTTCTGGTACCTCTCATTCACGCCTGTGTTGACAATTAAAAATTTTGCTTTGCACGCTTCCAAGATATTTACAAAGCCAACCTCATCGTTTCATGTGCATTGTGTGGTGAGTTTTAGAATAAGTTCAATTGCATTGCATTGTGATCTAGAACTTGGTTCGAATGTTTGTTGAGGCGAAATCCTGAGTAACACTTGGTATAGGAAAGGATCGTAGGCTTTCTTTGATTCGTTTGAGCCTTTCCAGCTTACCAAATAACATTATCCGTAGCATTTCCCCTTTGAGTCTGAAGCCTATTTTTTTTAACAACCACATCTTATGCCTATACCCTTTCTGAGTGCGTACACGCACTATCCCTCTCTTGGCCCAACTTCCTTGAGCGCATCAGAAATGTGCAAATTGCTAAAAAGATCCTTGTTGAAGTTGCAATGTTCCCAAAAGAGGAAATGAAACAAAACAAAGGGACGACTTCACAAAAAATGAAGTAAAAAGCCCCGACAATATCAAAATCACAAAAAAAAAAAAAAAACTCCGAAAAAGGGGAACAAAACTCCAATGAAATATTCAAAAGAAGTCGGTACAAAATAAAGGGGGCAAAAAGAAGCAAATCGGCATCAAGGCACACAAATACAAAGCGCGGACATATTCCAACGCTCAAGGAAGGATTAGTCACTCCTTACCCAAATGATATCCTTTCCTTTCCCCAAGCCTACATTACAAACCCATAACAAGCCCTACATGATCCTATACCAAGGGTTCTCACATTAGTGGATACTCACATGACGGCCAAGCCTATGGTATCACAATTGAATGCATTGAACATCTTTCTGAGGGTGAGTGTACTTCTCTAGACGTCCCAAAGTTCAAAATACTGAAATACATTTGAGAAAGGGACTTTCTTTCAGTGAGGGCATTTGAAACATGAGGATGCATATATGTCAAAACCTTGGCTTGAAGCAAGTGTCGATCCTCAGGTATGTCTGAGGTAGCATCTGAAGCTGTAGGAATTACCCTGAAGTCAGCCTCGGTTATACAGAGAGCAGTAACGGGAACCCTAAGCACATTACTAATTGTTGGTACCAACTGAAGTCAAAATATGATTCTATCTTTTTCATATTTTCAAAAAAAAAAGAAAAGAAAAAAAGAAGAAGAAAACCTTGCAAAATATATTGCATCATTTTTCAAACTCTAGTCACTCTTCTACAAAAAAAAAAAAAAAAAAACATTCTACAAATACAAATCTCTTTTGCTTGCATGAACTACGTTATGACCTGATTCCCTCGGCGGGATACGTAGGCGGCCACATCAGCTTCGGTCTCATTTTTAGAAAACCCATACAAAATCCTTTTGTCATGAACTACGTTGTGACCTGATTCCCTTGGCGGAATACGTAGGCGGCCACATCGTCTTCGGTCCCATTTTTAGAAAATCCTTACAATCTGTTTTGCCACATGAACTACGTTATGACCTGATTCCCTCGGCGGGATACGTAGGCAGCCACATCGGCTTCGGTCCCATTTTGGAAAACTTCATAAATCCTTTTGTCAGCGAACTACGTTATGACCTGATTTCCTTTGTCGGAATACGTAGGCGGCCTATATCGGCTTCGGTCACACAATTGGAAATTTTCTTCCATTATCTTGCAGACAACGCAATGTGCTTACATGATTGCCTTAACTGGACAAGCAAGTGGCCCGCACAAACTCGGCTTTATCCAGTTGGAAGTTCATCATCTTCATATATATCAGAAACTGAGGCATTTTTTAAAGGGTTCACTGCAAGCATATGCCAATAGACCTGGAAAATGCCAGACAACTAAGTCTTCAATCTAAACTAGTCTGAGCTTGCAAGCGTCAAGGGCAAAAATTACAAAGTCAATGCGAATCAACCGCCTCTGCCCCCCAAACTCACAAATTTCTTTGAGTGCAGGTCTTCAGGTTGACAAAGGTGGGAAGCCGCGACATGGGGCTTAATTTCGCAAAGAATTCCCGCATCGCCGCTCACCACAAGGATCACGTTCCTATTGGGCGTCTATACAAAAAAAAAACATCATCTTGACCTACAGGGTCCCAGCTGCTATGTCCGTACAAGGATGATATTTCGACTCACAGGGTCATATTTCTCATCCTTATCCATTCCTTTTACATCGCTTATGTCCGCGCATTAACTTTTAATCTAGATTGATGACATATCAATTCGACCTTAGGGTCACACTTTGCATCACGTCTAAACAACGACGTCATTTTACATTTCGTCTACGCAACGACGACATCTGCATCACGTCTAAGCAACGACGTCATTTCAGGCGCCCACCTCCTAATGCGGGTATTTTATTTTCACTGTCGCACCCACCTCCTAATGCGGGTATTTTAATTTCTCGTCAGCGCCCACCTCCTAATGCGGGTATTTTAATTTCTCGCCAGCGCCCACCTCCTAATGCGGGTATTTAAATTTCGTCGCGCCCACCTCCTAATGCGAGTATTTCAATTTCTCGTCAGCGCCCACCTCCTAATGCGGGTATTTAATTTCGCCGGCGCCAACCTCCTAATGCGGGTATTTCAATTTCAGTCAGGCGCCCACCTCCTAATGCGGGTATTTTATTTTCAGTCAGACGCCCACCTCCTAATGCGGGTATTTTATTTTCGATCGGCGCCCACCTCCTAATGCGGGTATTTCAATTTCGCCGGCGCCCACCTCCCAATGCGGGTATTTCAATTTCGATCGGCGCCCACCTCCTAATGCGGGTATTTTATTTTCATCGTGCGCCCACCTCCTTATGCGGGTATTTTATTTTCGGTCAGCGCCCACCTCCTAATGCGGGTATTTCAATTTCGATCGGCGCCCACCTCCTAATGCGGGTATTTCAATTTCGATCGGGCGCCCACCTCCCTAATGCGGGTATTTCATTGTCGGTCGGCGCCCACCTCCTAATGCGGGTATTTCATTTTCGATCAGCGCCCACCTCCTAATGCGGTATTTAAATTTCGATCCCCAGCGCCACCTTCTAATGCGGGTATTTAATTTCGATCCAGCGCCCCCCTCCTAACGCGGGTATTTCATTTTCGGTCGGCGCCCACCTCCTAATGCGGGTATTTCATTTTCGATCGGCGCCCACCTCCCAATGCGGTATTTCATTTTCGATCGCGCCCACCTTCTAATGTGGGTATTTCAATTTCAGCGCGCCCACCTCCTAATGCGGGTATTTCAATTTCGGTCGGCGCCCACCTCCTAATGCGGGTATTTAATTTATGTCAGGCACCCACCTCCTAATGCGGGTATTTCATTTCAGTCAGGCACCCACCTCCTAATGCGGGTATTTTATTTTCAGTTAGGCGCCCACCTCCTAATGCGGGTATTTCAATTTCAGTCAGGCGCCCACCTCCTAATGCGGGTATTTTAATTTTTGTCAGGCGCCCACCTCCTAATGCGGGTATTTTAATTTCGATCGGCGCCCACCTCCTAATGCGGGTATTTTAATTTCTCGTCGCGCCCACCTCCTAATGCGGGTTTTTATATTTCGTCGTGCGCCCACCTTCTAATGCGGGTATTTTAATTTCGTCGGCGCCCACCTCCTAATGCGGGTTTTTATATTTCGCTGTGCGCCCACCTTCTAATGCGGGTATTTCAATTTCTCGTCGGCGCCCACCTCCTAATGCGGGTATTTTATTTCGGGGCCAGCGCCCACCTCCTAATGCGGGTATTTTAATTTCGTCGCGCCCACCTCCTAATGCGGGTATTTAAATTTCGGGGGCCGCGCCCACCTCCTAATGCGGGTATTTCAATTTCAGTCAGGCACCCACCTCCTAATGCGGGTATTTTAATTTCAGTCAGGCACCCACCTCCTAATGCGGGTATTTTAATTCCAATCAGGCGCCCACCTTCTAATGCGGGTATTTTAATTCCAGTCAGGCGCCCACCTTCTAATGCGGGTATTTTAATCTCATCACACCTATGCAACGGCGCCATCTGCATAACGTCTAAGCAACGACGTCACCTGATCACGCTTATGCTACATCATCATCTACATTGGGAAATACTTCGAACATCGTTCAGCCCTTTCCCAGTATCTCGCCACATCTGTAACCAGTGTCATTATAAGTCTACACTGGGGCATTGTTTCTTGAATCTGCACCATCTTTTGCAACTTCTCTCTTCCCATCGGGATTTTATTTCTTCCCACTCACCCTTAACCTTCCCTCGAGTCCAGATGATCCGGACAAATTTGGCTACTCAGTCAACTTCTTTGTCCGAAAACTCTTTCATCGTCTCCGGCCAAAGAGGGGCATCTGTTGACACCCAATTTTGTCCCATCTTTATGATTTTATTTGCAATTTTTTAATATTTTTGACATTTTAAAACAATTTTAAAATACAGGCATATATATGTATATATATCATTATTATTATTATTATTTGCATTTTTTACTGCCATTTGCATTTTAATATCACAATCATACTTTTATTCTAATATTATATGTTATTTTATTTTCGCAAAACGGCATTGCATTTTTATTTTTTATTTAAGCATCAAGCATTTCACAAATATTATATTTTATCATATTATCATCTTTATAATTTATAAATTTTACAAAGCTTTCTTTTTATATAATAAAACCTCCTTTTTATATTTTAAACCCATAACCCATTTCATTTCCCCAAAAACAATTTCTACTCAACCCATTACAATAAAAACAACCCATTTTCGGACCCCATCCAAGGCCCAACTAATCACCCCATTTATCCCCTACCCGTGGCCCAATTCGGCCAGCCCAAAAACCGCAAGCCCACCCGGATCGGCCCAATACCCAATTCCCTTTATTCCCCCCTTTTAAACCAAAACCCTACAAACATTTTTCAGATTTTTTCTCTCTCTCTCTCTCTCTCTCACACACACACTCCATCCGCCGCACGCACCCCCACACCGGCGACCCCACGTCGCCGGTCACCTCGCCAACACCCCACACCACCACCACCCTACCCCATCTAACGCCGGGACAACCTACACCCACATCACCACCACGACGCCGACACCATCGCCGACACCAACCAGCCCCCATACCCGCGACCTCACGTCGCCGACCAACTCACCCCGCCGCACACACCATCACCTTACACCCTCCACACCTCGCCGACACCACCAACCAACCCGTCGACCCTACACCCCCCAAAATCCGAAACCCATCTATAAATACCCCATTTTCGTTCACCGTTTTGGGGGTCGATTTTGTGGATTTTTGTCCGAAAATAGGGAGTTTTGGTCGGAGCTTATGTCGGAAATCGGGTATTATTTTGCCTTTTTTTGCTCACTCGTCGGGTCGGGTCAACCCGATTTAGGTAAGTTTTCCATAATTTTTATGCTTTTATACCTCCTTGTTGGTTATCCGAAGAAAAAAAAAGTTGTTCCGGTTCGGTCACTGTTCCGGCCTCGGGTCGACCCGGCTTCGATTAAATTCCGATTTTTGCGTTTATATTGTGCTTCATTGGTTACCCGAAATTTGGAGAAAATCGATTCGGGTTGAAAAACATCCGATTCGGGTCGGGTCGACCCGGTTCGATTAAATTCCGCATTTTTTTGCGTTTATATTGTGTTGTTGGTTACCCGAAATTTGGAAAGAAATCGATTCGGGTTGAAACATCCGATCCGGTCGGGTCACCGATCCGGTAGGGTCGACCCGGTCCGAGTGAATGTTCGAGTTTTGTATTTTATATTCTGCATTGTTGGCTATCCGAAAATAAAAAAAAAAGATTCGGGCTCGGGTCATCGATCCCGATTCGGCCGGGTCACCGGTCAAGTAAATTTCATTTTTTGTATCTTTGTTGTTGGTTAGCCGAAAATAAATAAATAAAAAATGTTTGATTCCAGGTTGGGTCGACCCGAAATCCGGCTCGGTCACTATTCCGAACCCGGTCGATTTTCGAAGCCTTCCAAATCCTCGTTTCGTTTGAAATTTCGAATTCGGGGTGCATAGTTTAATTGCAAACTTGTTGTTTATTTTGGCATTTAAATATCCATACACGGATATCTCCGCTTTAGGCCGATGAAATTAAATTCGAGGCCGCGCTTTTTTTTTTCTTTCTTTCGTTTCTCGTTTCAATTTATTTTTTTTGGCATTTAAACATCCGTGCACGGATTGTCTTACCGATTTACTCGATTTATATAAATACGCATTTAGGCCAATGAAATTGAATTCGAGGCCGCGTCCCTTCGGATATCATTTCTCAATTTCTCGTTTTTCTTTTTACTTGTTTTCGACACCATTTTACTCCTTGGAATATTATACTACACCGGCCGATGAAAAAATATCCGTCGATTTTTGAGGCCTCCACATTTGTAAAGACGGAAAATAAAACTTCGGGCAAGGATGAAACTTAAATCTTTTTCACCCAAGAGACCAACATGTTCGGTAGGCAAGGCAACTAAAATGACCAACGAGTCATATGTTAGCAACCACGACGTGATTGGAATGATCTTTTCAAAATTTAAGTCCGAGCCCTCCGTAATCAAAACATTTATTGTTTTGGATACGAATCCGAAGTTATGTATATTCAATTGTTTCTAACCGTTTATTCTTGACACTTGCAAAGATAAGTGAAAGAAGGCAAATACCCCTCGGAGATTTCTTATTTTTTGTCGTTGTCTTTTACTTTCTTTAATTCAAATTTATTTTCATTCTCGCATTGTAATATTATTGTACTCGTGAAATTATTGAAATATTTAGAATAGGTAGACATAGAATTAATTGATAGGGTAGTCTAAAATTGGAAACCCATCGCTAGGTTATCTATATTTAGGCTCGTCACCCATACAATTTACATTGCATATATTTTTATCAATTTTCATACAAATGCATATTTATACTTTTTTCACTTTACATGTATATTAATGCCATACAAATGCATACTTGTACAAAATGCATCATTTTATTAACATCTTGCAACATTATTTTTATATTTGTAAAAACATGTATTTTTCTTAGCATAACAATTAACTCCGAATTTGATCGGATAACCGCAAGTTAGCGGATCTTAAAGGATGCCTAATCCCTTCCCTTTAGGGTAATAAAGAACCCTTACCTAGAATTTCATTAGTTTCGTAGACCACAAAATCGGAGTTTATTTTGCAGCATTTAGTTAGCAATCAGGTGTCCTAATTCACCTTAGAATAATTAGGTGGCGACTCCTCAAGCAAGCATTTTTAATCCATTCAGAGGGAATCGACGCCATCGCGTCGCAAAGCCCGCAGGTCAAAATCGGGCGCAAAGACATATTTGTAAGCAATAAATTTGTTTTTGCTGAAAGAGAGTAAAACAGGATCTCCCGGATGTCCTAACATAAAGGAGACGAAATTTTTGCAAAGTTTGATAGAGAGGAGGCTGGATGGCTGACGGAGGTGGTGATAGGATAAAGGTCCCCGGTGCTATCACATCTTAGTATTCGCATCCCTATCACAATGTTCTTCACAGAAAAACCAAAAATATCAAATTCAAGAGAAATATTATTGTGGGTTGTGAAACGACGCATAGATATTAGATTTTTAATAAGTTTCGGGGAATGGAGAACTTTTTTTAAGGCTAACGGGGTGTGGTAGGGAAAGAGATGATTGTCCATAACTTCGAATGATAATGTCGTGTCCACTACCAACAATAATATTATGATTTAAATTGCTCATATTGAAATAATACGAAAGAGTACCTTGGGATGCCGTCATATGAGATATGGCGCCAGTGTCCATGTACCAATTGTTGTCAGGAACGTTGAGAGACATCGTGTTCATAGCTGCCTCAATATCCGTCGGTGCGTAGGTTGAAGGAGGAGAAACATGTGCATTGTATGCCTGTTGTGGATGTGCACCAAGGATGCCGGACAGGGCCTTGTCGGGCCCATGAAGACATCGGGTATGGGCAATGTGGAGCAACTCATGCCAATGGGTCCACGCAGCCCATAACGGGATGGGAGCCGAGCATCTCGAGTTAGCATGGTTGTCGTCGGTGGCTACTATGGCGGCATCGGCTGTGTTGGAATTAGCTGTTGTCCGCTTTATTTTTTGGGTATCTTCAAGAATGAGTCTCGAACGAGCCTCATAGAATGGAGGCAATGGCGTGCTTTGTTGGATGATGGTAGCGACGTCGTCATAATTTTCATTCAAACACACAATAAGTTGTATCACCAAACGTTAATTAGTGACCGGTGCACCGACATTAGAGAGTTGATCGGCAATCATCTTAAGTTCTTGACAGCAGGCCGACGCATTTGAAAAATCGTCCTGCTAATGGCCTGAAATTGATTTTCCAGATACAAGGCACGTTGTGTCTTGTTGTCATGAAAAATACTTTCCATGCGCTCCCACGTTTGTCGTGCAATGACATCGGTTTCAATGAATGTATGCAATAGATCGTTTGAGATCATGTCATAGATTCATTGTAGGACAACTGCATCTAAGCAGGACCAAAGTTCATTGTCAGAATCATCAGGTCTCTCTAGGGGCTTTGATTTTGGAGGGATGATATGGTCGATGACTTTGTATACACGACAATGAATCTTAAATAATTTCTCACAAGATGAATACTGAATCTTTTCCATATCAAGAGTTATGAGAATGAAATTCTTGATGTTGTTAACTGCAAGAGCGGGATGAAATTGAGGTTGTTCAGCCATATAATAAAATTCCTTCATTTTCATATCTTCGAGTTTTTGAGTGTTTGTGTTATCCGTTATTCCCTTCTACCACAATTAACAAACATCAGGCCCGGTCTACTCCGTGTGTGTTTTTGAGTTTTCCATCTAATAATTGTTTTTGTGTTTTTGAGTTCATATAATTTTTTGGATCATAGTATATCCCCGTACGTTATTCAACATTTTTCAGACGTATACCGCACCCAAAATTCTCCAGCGGGCCCACTTCCCACTGGCCCCACTGGTCCGTCACCCCCTGCCAATCTCAGTACCGCCAGTTCCAGCGATTGGGCCAGTCCAGCCCAATTCTGGAACGGGTCCAGTTTCTGCTCCAGTTTACCAATTTGGGCCAAGAGCCCACCGCTTGCCGCCGATCCGTCCCGAGCCCAAAGAAATTCCCAAAATTCACCCAAATCTTCCTCGAGTCATAGACCGGTCACTCGTAGTCAACGGGGTGTGTTTACACCAAAAAGACATTTTAATTTATATTCTAATGTCCCTAAATCCCCCTTAACCCATAATAATGTGTTTGCCTTAATTGACCCGAATTGGAAAATTGCTATGAGTGATGAATATAATGCTCTTATTGATAATAAGACGTAAGAGTTGGTTCCACGTCCATCTGATATTAATATTATCAGGTCTATGTAGATTTTTGCTCATAAGGATAATTCAAATGGTTCATTTGCTCGACATATGGCGCGGCTTGTGGCTGATGGTAAGACTCAGCAAGTTGGTGTAGATTGTGGTAAGACTAGCTACCATTCGCACTGTGCTTAGCTTGGCTCTGTCAAAGGCATGGCCTATTCATCAGTTAGATGTAAAGAATGCTTTCCTGCATGAGGATCTCAAGGAAACAGTCTATATGCATCAGCCTTTGGGGTTTAGGGATCCCAAACATCCTCATCATAACTGTTTGTTGAAGAAGTCCTTATATGAGCTTAAGCAGTCTCCCCGGGCCTGGTATACGTGATTTGCAGATTATGTTTTGACTATTGGGTTCACTCACAGCAGGTCGAATAATTTCTTATTCATCTACCGTCGTGGTTCGTCCTTGGACTACATTATGTTATATGTGGATGATATTGTATTAACTGCCTTTTCCGATGCCTTACGCCAAGTCTATCATGACCATGATTAGCTCTGAGTTTGCTATGAAAGACTTGGGGCCCTTGAGTTATTTTTTGGGGATTGCTGTCACTCGTCATTCTGATGGGTTGTTCTTATCTCAACGGAAGTATGCAACTAAGATCATCGAGAGGGCTGGGATGTCATCCTGTAAGTCCACTTCCACTCCAGTTGATACTAAGCCCAAGCTTGGTGCCACGGCCGGCGTATCCTACGAGGATCCGACCCGCTATCGCAGTCTTACAGGGGCCCTTCAGTATCTTACCTTTACGAGATCAGATATTACATATGCTGTCTAGTAGGTGTATTTGGTCATGCATGATCCCAGAATTGAGCATATGAATGCACTCAAACGCATCCTTCGGTATATTCAGGGTACACTTGACTATGGTTTGCATTTATATCTTTCCTCAACGTCCACACTTGTCTCGTATACGAATGTTGATTGGGGTGGCTGTCCAGACACCAGACGGTCTACGTCTGGCTATTGTATGTTTCTTGGCAACAACTTGGTCTCCTGGTCTGCGAAGCGTCAGTCGACTCTATCCCGCTCAAGTGTCGAGGCTGAATATCGAGGGGTAGCTAATGTGGTCTCGGAATCATGTTGGTTATATAATTTGTTTTTGGAGCTTCATTGTCCCATTCAGAAGGCAATATTGGTTTATTGCGATAATATTAGTGCCATCTACCTTTCTGGTAATCTGGTTCAGCACCAATGCACTAAGCATATCGACATGGACATTCACTTTGTCCGCAAAAAGGTTGCTCGTGGTCAGGTACGCGTCTGTCATTTCCCGTCAAGATATCAAATTGCAGACATCTTTACAAAGGGTCTTCCGTCGATTTTTTTTTGAAGATTTTAGGAACAGTCTCAGCGTTCAAAGACCGCCGCTATGATTGCGGGTGTGTGTATATTGTGTATATTAGTCTCTCGATTTTGGTGTACAAACCGTGTACATGGTGGATAAATTAGGTAAGGTTTTAGTCTCCTAGTTTGGGTAATGTTGTAGTATAAATAGTATTGTATACTTACTACAATATTTGTATTACCATAATTATATATTTAGTATCCAAGTAGAATAAGGTTTTAGGAATTGAATAGGAATAGGATTCTACTATTATGGAAATATGTAACTTGCCTATATAGTCTTTCAATCAATGAAAATTATGAAGGGATTATTTCTTTCACCACCAAGTCAACTACTTCATCTGTTGAAGCTTCACCACAATAGTCAACAGTTTTTTGCACTGCTTCTCTTATCAATACTATGAAATCTTTTAACTACATCTTGGTCCCTTTGGGCTCATATGCAATAGGAACTTCAATGATAAAATTTCCAAAAGGATTAACCGTTTCAGGATATTTAAGCTTACCTCGTAAATTAAGGGGAAACAATTTGTCTTATGCTATTTGTTTTGAAGTTCCGAGACCGAAGAATGCAATGAATGCGGTTGTGGTTCTTCGTTTTGGACAAAGTCATGATGAGTCTCATAACGAGACTCTTCATTACTCCCGATGCATTTCATGTAAATAAAAGAAAAGGATTAGTAGACAGAACGAAAATATAAACACATGAATATTCCTAATATATATATACACAAAATATACAACATTAAATGTACATAGGAATGAATACTCATGGCCGTATATTTTATATATCCTTAAGACATCATTTTTCAAATTTGGCACGTTAAAGTAGCCGAAGAAAGAGCATATGCTAACACATCCGGTTCCAAATTTAAACATGAATAAAATAGGCAAGGAAGACCAATGTATAAATTATATAAACAAACATGATAAATTCAGTTGAACTCATCCTAATCTCAAAGAAATATGATATTCATAAACTTAAACTTAAACCAAACACACACACTATTATATAAACATGGATAAAAGACTCTTTCCAAATTTGCACATATTAATCTAGAATATAACATGTAAATATCGTCATTTAAATCAATTAAAGTATGCTATCATTGTTTGATTTAATAGGCAGCAACCAAGCTAACAACCTACACAACATACAATAATTTGAATATCAACAATCCGCTAAGTGCCCTAAGAGTGTTTAATCAAGCCATAGTTTCTTCCAAAAGCGTATAATCTTACATTATCCATATTGCACTTAATAATGAACCCAAGATACCTTACTAGAACTAATGACAATAATTGGTTAACCAAAACATCAAAGCAATATCATCTATCGCATATCAACCCCAAATCAGAAATATCCCAACGACATATATACAATTATGCAAGCAAAACATCTCATTATCATATTAATTAATCAAGACTAACTACGTAGCAAAATATCATATTAAAAATCAAGCATAAAACACACAATCAAATAAGCTTAAAGAAATGTAGAAGAATTAAAATGAGTCTAACCTTTTTCGGGTAGTGAACCGAGGCATTGTTTTGAATCGTCGAATCCGCTCGGAAATGTTTAGAATTCTGATTTTCGATTCTGAAACAGAATTTTGTTTATGAAATTTTTGACCCGATCCGGAACTGATCCGAACCGAAACGACAGTGACCCGACCCGACCCCGAATCAAATCAAACCAAAATTGAGTGAAAATATGAGGAATGAAATGGAATTTTCAGATTGCAAAATTAAAGGCTAAAGTAGTGTTTCAGATTCGAAAATCTAAGAATAAAAGGGGTATTTTCGGATTTGGGAATTAAGAAACAAGAGGGATGATTCATTACCAAAATTAAGAACAAACAAACTTGAATTTATAATCTTTAAACCCAAACTGAAAATCTGAAATTTTTTGACCCGGTTTCGACCCGACCCGAATAATGACTCGAATTGGTAAACCCGATTCAGCGAAGAACAACAACAATGAAGAAAATTTTTCGGATTCGGCTTACAAGGCCAAATAGAAGTATTCAAAAATCAAAGTTCAAGAACGAAACTCACCCCTTTTCCTTTTGATTTTGGACTTGTTTTCAGACTTATTTCGATTTCTTTTGAAGTGATTTTAGACCCCCTTTTGAACCCAAAAATCAGAATCTTTTTTTTTTCTTTGAACACGAAATCCGACCTCAAAATTCCTCTCCCCCAAAATGAAGAACAAATGGGGGTATTTATAGATGGTTTGTACCTCCCAATGTCCACCCCCATACCCCCTTTAAATCGAGTTTGAATTTCAAAAATAAAGGGGGGGAAATCGCGGATTTGAAGGGGATAGGGGTATGGGTCGAAGGGTTGGTGGTGTCAGCGTAACAGAGGGGAATTGGTGGTGTCAGCGTAACAGAGGGGAATTGGTGGTGTCAGGAGTCGGTGGTGGCAGGGGTGAGGTGACCGACGACGTGAGTATGGGTGTGGGGTCGGGGGTTGCGGCTGATGGGAGTGTGTAGGGTTTTTTTAGGGGTTGTGTTTGGTTTGGGGGTAAAGGAAATAAGGGGAATGGGTTTGGGCCGACGGGTTGGAGGTTTCGAGTGGGCTTGGGTCGACGGGTTTGGGGATTGGGCTGGTCCGGTTGGGCAAAAAAATAGGGGTTAATTTGTAGATGAACATACAAGACGACCCTTTTAAATTGGATGTTGTTTGTTTTGGGTTGGGAAATAAAATGGGTTATAGGTTTAAAATTATAAAAAGGGTTTAATATTAAAAAGGCTTTGAAGAAAAAAATGTAAATTATATAAAAAAAAGAAGATATAACGATGTGATAAAAATAAAAATATAATATTTGTGAAATGCTTATGCTTAATAAAAGTAAAAAAATATGATGTCGTTTTGCGAAAATAAAATAATGTAGAATATTAGGATAAAACTATGATTACGATTATTTTGAGGTGTCAAAAATATTTAAATTGCAAATAAATTGAAAAAAAGGGGACAAAATTGGGTGTCAACAATGTAATATTATATCAATGGTAATATATAAGATACGGTAATATTCTATTAATTACTATTGTAGTACTTACACTATAAAGACAGAGAAATTAAAGTAAATGATTGACGAAAAACAAAATTTATTATAGTAAGAACTAGAATTCACACAAATTATAACTTGGTAAAAGCGAGGAAATCTTGATCACGTTCAATGAAGTGGATGTACTTGTCCTTGAGATCCATCTGCACAGCAATACTATTACCACATTGTGTAGAATACAACCAAAACACTTGATGATGTCTTGATCCAAAATGCATTAAATTTGGATTTCCCCATCCAAAATCTGCTTCTTGCATATGAAATGAACACAAACTTGAGCATGTAAATTCCTCAATATCATCACTAGTTCCCCAATCTTGTCCTCCATAACTTTGGTTATATAAATTAGCCACCAAGTCAACTACTTCATCTGTTGAAGCTTCACCACAATAGTCAACAGTTTTTTGCACTGCTTCTCTTATCAATACTATGAAATCTTTTAACTCCATCTTGGTCCCTTTGGGCTCATATGCAATAGGAACTTCAATGATAAAATTTCCAAAAGGATTAACCGTTTCAGAATATTTAAGCTTACCGCGTAAATTAAGGGGAAATGACATTAATGATGGCTTCACTTTTCCTGATATTGCCTGTGAAGCGCGGAGTTGAGCCCTCCATAAAATCGCGGTAACCATCTCAACTCTTGAGGGCTTAAAGCATAAGGCTTCTGGATTGTGACAATTTGTTAATTTGTCTCTGAGTTTTGATAAAGATGCTTCATCCATAACAAAGTTTTTGGCCACTATTTTAGAGTCCGGACGTATTCCATGGAAAATAGCAGAAGCTTCAAAAATTGTGGTTATGTCTCTTGGTCCGAAAATGTTAGCTAAATCAAAGCTCATGAAATTTATCTTTTCAGCTGGTATTCCCAATTTACACACTCTGAACCACTCGTAGATGAACGTGAAACTCGCCCACCCGTCCATTGCAGGGTGAGCGGTGCTCATAGATAAAGCGAGTCCCCCACATTGAAAAATTGTAATTTGCACAACCATAAGTGGTGTGGTGAACAAACTAGTCGAGTCAACATCCACAATGCCATGTGGCCAAAAATTCAAGGCGAGGTCAAAATCCGTGGTGGCCTTTTGGATAAAATCGTCCATTAGGCAATCAAGATTGGCTTTTATTAATGTCACACCTTGATCTTGACACTTGATTGAACACTTATTTTCATCAAATCTACCAGCAGCCGGATAAACATGTGTCAAAATCCTAGAAAGTGATTCTTCAAGTTGTTGTACCATAAAATTAGTGGTAGTGGAAGAGTTGATCGGGTGTGGATAAAAAAGAACAACAGGCATATGTGTTTTCTCAGCTATTTGGTCGAAAAAGGATAACTTATAATTTTGAAGGTCATTAGGAGTTGATGAGGATGGTTTTATGAGTTTTTTGGACATGATTTCAACTTGAATTTGGTCACTAAAATTAACACAATGGCTACCCATCTTTTATGTGGAACTAAGGGAAAGAGAGAAAATTGTGGAAAGGTTGAAGACAAATGTTGAACTAAGGGACAAAAGGTTTATATTTCCTATTTATAGTGGGAAAATACTGGTTCTTGTAAATTCTTTAACAAAATATTGATTAATTGATCTCTTATGATCACTTATAATATGACTAGAAAATGACTAGTTAAACATTTTTATGTGTTTCATTTATTGATTTTCTGCGTTATTTTCCTGATATTTTATGAAAAAGTTCATATAACTAAAGTAATAGTGTGTTCATAGCAATTTATGTAATACTGTTTGACTGTATACATAGTTTAATAAAGAGATAAAGACTTTTCATATGTGTCATAAACAAGCCGTAGATATTTCTTGTTGTTGTTTATCTCATTGAGGTTAAAATGAAGAATTTTAAAGTTAACTTATTTTTTATTATAGAAAGTTCAGATTTTTTCATGATAGATTAATAATTTGGGACCGAAAAAAAATTGTAATGGGCTACAAGATCGAACCTCCCCGAAAAAAATCACGTGCAATTCTTACATTGATATATGCAGCTAATAAAAAAAGTTCAACTAGCTTTGGAAGCTTAAAACTTTGACTTCACATCAATCCTTCTAATTAAGATCTTTTTGAGTGATGAACTTTAATATATTAGAATTGGTTGTGAACGAAACATCGTCTTTTTAACAAGAAATCATTTACAATTTGATTGTTCATTACTAGTACATAGGCATAGTATTTGCACATGTGTTGTCACACTTAAATATGATTATGGCACGTTAGTTATAGAACATGAATTGTTTGTGTAATTTATGACACATGAATTATTTTTTTGCTTAACGGAAGGATTTAGACGTACAATAAGGAACTGATCTAAACGATACAGTTTCATTTGCATCTCTATCAAGAGCATGAGTTACAAAAGGAGATGCTTCAAAAACTTGTACTAGTTTGTTTGTTTCCACTTCTTATCCCATAGATTTCCTTCCGAATTCCGCCATCAGATCCGCAACCATATTAATTTCCCTCAGGATATGGCGCACCGATGGTTTTTCAGTTGTAGGAGTAATGACCTGCAATCAGTGAAAATGTGTGAGTATATTGATGTATTATTGTTTAAATAGTGTAGAAATTATTAATACATGTGAATCAGTCTCGATCATTAGAGGCAAGAAATTATTTGTTTGAGCTAATATAAGCCCGTGAATTCATATCTCATGAATCATCCTTGAATAATGTGCGAGCGTAGATATAGCGTTGGGGACGCTAGTACTGGAAAAAAATCCGTTATTATTTAACTTTTGTATTGTAATTTCATTATCATAATTCTTATATAACTTCTTGTTATCGCCAACCAAACTACCCTAATCTCTACAGTCAACCATAGTCTGTTCTATCATTTAATTTATTCTATGCTTTTCTCTATTTAAAACGAGAGAGAGAGATATATTTGATTTCTTTCATGATTCTCCATTTAAAACAAGAAGAGAGAAAAAAAAATTGACAACAGCTGAATTAGTGGTTGAAAGCAGGGCTAAAAGATTTCATTTGATAATAGTTTATAGTTATACTCCGTTTTTTTCAATTTATATCCTCTTACTTTTTTTGGTCTATTTCAGAAAATATTACAACAACAACAACATACCTAGTGAAATCTCACACCGTGGGGTATGGAAAGGGTAGAGTGTACACAGACTTTACATCCACCTTGGTAGGTAGATCGGCTGTTTCCGGGACACCGTCGGCTCAAAACAAAGCATAATCACAAACAATGCAATCAAAACAAAGCAAGAGTAAAGCAATAGAAACGGTCAGATTCAGATAAGGAATTAAAGCAGTATAAAGTGCATTCGGTCAAAAGGGAGCAGTAGCTAACACAACTAAATAAGCTAAACAAAATACACTAAAAACACATAGCAGCATAAATCAAACTACAGTGGATTATAAAACAATAATGTGTCTATAAGTGTGATAGGCTAATCTGGCCTACAATAATAACACTACAACTATCAATTTGTAAGCATAAGTAGGACTACGCTCGAGTACCTACTACTCTTCTACTCTAATCTGTGTCCTCCACAACCCCCTATCTAAGGTCATGTCCTCAGTAAGTTGCACCTGCGCCATATCCCGTCTAATCACCTCTCCCCAATACTTTTTCGGCCTACCTCTACCCCTCATGAACCCGTCCATAGCCAACCTTTCACACCTCCGCACCGGGGCATCTGTGTCTCTCCTCTGCACATGCCCGAACCATCTCAACCTCGCTTCCCGCATCTTATCATCCACCGAGGCCACTCCCACTTTCTCCCGGATATCATCATTTCTAATCCTATCTCTCATTGTATGCCCACACATCCATCTCAGCATCCTCATCTCCGCAACTTTCATATTTTGTAAGTGTGAAGTCTTGACTGACCAACACTCCACTCCATACAACATAGTCTGTCTAACCACCACCCTATAGAACTTGCATTTAAGTTTTGGTGGCACTTTTTGTCGCACAATACTCCAGATGCGAGCCTCCATTTCATCCACCCTTCCCCAATACGATGTGTGACATCGTCATCAATCTCTCCATTCCCTTGGATAATAGACTTTACGTACTTGAAGCTTCTTTTATTTGGAATGACCTGAGTATCAAACATTACCTCCACGTCTGTCTTAGGGTCGCTCCCGATGCTGAACTTGCACTCTAAATATTCTGTTTTGGTCCTACTCAACCTAAAAGTGACATGTTTAAGATCACAAGTTCAATGAGCATTTTGACACATCATATACATTTTTAATTATAGCCCACAAAATTAAAAAGTCTCTTTTACATTTTTTAACTTCGTGTTCAGACAAATTAAGACACGTAAAATGAAATAATGGGGGTATTAATAAGAAGGTTATTTGATTAATTTACTTCTATGTCTCCGCAACACTAATTAAGTAGTACTAGAGACTTTTTAGAAATTTGTTTAGATCACTTATTAGACAAGGATAAATTAGAACAAAAAGAATTAATACCTTCTTGGTATTTTAAAAAATTATTTATCTAGAACAAATATAAAAAACTAAGTAATTACTACTTATTAAGGATCATCGGACTAAATACTTTGCTAAAGGGATTCAAGTCCCTTTTCTAGGGCATCATTTCGTTAAAATAAAGGTACTAAATTCATTAATCCATGACCTTTCCACTTGTTCATCTTTTTTTTCTTTTCTTTTTTATATTAATTTAAGGATACCTATTACTATATTACTTGAAGGGTTTCACATTGTGAATTTTACTTTTCCTCTTCATTTACCTCAAAAAGTAACTTCCATAATATGTCCAAATGAATTTTTTTAATGCTTAACGAATAAAATAAAAAGTACAATACAAAAATTAAACAATAAGGGAATTTTTAGTGCATCAGATATGCATGATATAGACTCCATATATTTCCAATACTAGCATCCGCAATGCTATATCTACACCACATTATTTGAGGTGTTCGAATTATACGATGCATGAAAGATGAATTCATATCCACACGTCTTACGAATTTTAGTGTCATAAATTACACAAACAACTCATGTGCTACAACCTGCACGGATAACTAACGCGCCATAGTTAGGGATGTCAGTGGGGTAAATGCGGGTATCGCACCGCACCCGCTTCAGTTGGGTCGGGTATGGATATGGTTTGGTGGGTGGTGGGGCGGGTATGAGTATCAAAAGTGCTACCTGTCATGATAGTGGGGCGGGGTGAATTTCATATAAGACCCACACCGCACCCGCATCGCACCCGCTACCCGCATCGCATGTACCCGCACAACCTAAATAATGGACCTGCAACTTATTTCCTTAGCCCAAAGTCCAAATATGATTTTAAATTTGTCTCGTCTCTTAATTTTAATTATTAGGTGATGGTGGGCTAAAAGAAGTTGAGTATCGGCAAATTATTGACGAAATGGAGGAGGAAGAATGTATTACCGAAGATGAGGTATTAAGTGTTTTAAATAGTTCAACTTAATTATTCATTTGCCATATATCCGCCAAACAGTGTTAAAATTTTAAATTTCTATATTTTAGGTGAAGGAAGTTGATGTATGATAAGGATTGATTGAAGAAGCCATGGATGCAAATGTTGAACTTCAGCAGCTGAAGAGTTATATCAATCAATGTAGAATATTTGTTTTTTTAGTTGCTTTAAAAAAACCTGTGGGAACTGTTTTTTTAATTGCTTTGTTAAATGAACTTTGGTACATTGTGGTATCAATCAGTGTAGAATATTTTAATCAAATATTGAAGAGTTAACTTACTGATGCAGGATTTGAGCTTTGTTAATTTTATTGATACAGGTGATGTAGAAGTGTAGAACATTGATTAGTTGAATATTTTAGGTGGGTAGGTGAGGCGGGTAGACGGGTATGCGGGTACCCAACGGGTGGTGCGGCGGGTAATGGGTACCCGCCGAGTAAGTGGGGCGGGAGCAGGTGTAATCCTATACCCGCTAGGCGGGTACGGGTGGAGAAATTACTACCAGTAATGGGTGGTGGGGCGGGTGTGGGGGTGGGGTTTTAGGTGGCGGGGTACATGGGGTACCTTTCCCCGCCCCGCCCCGCCCCGTTGACATCCCTACCCATAGTCAATACTTAGGTGTCACAACAGATGTGCAAATATTATGCATGTATACTAGTAATGAACAATCAAATTGTAAATGATTTCTTGTAAAAAGATGCGGTTTCATTCACAACCAATCTAATATATTAATTTCATTTACCTTAAAAGTAACTTCCATAAAACGTCCAAATGATTTTTTTAATGCTTGACGAATAAAATAAAAAGTATGGTGAGGTTGCAAGCATGGATATCAAATTTGACCAATTAAATTTAAATTTCAACCTATCAAAATTTTATTGAGTAGGTTGAGATATAATGTATTCGGTTTACACCTCCTCTACTATAAATTTATTTTCTCCGATATCCTTAATCTTTTATTTACTGTTGCCAGGTGTAAATTTTTTGTATTTAGTTAATAATATGTCATTTCAAATTTAATGGATTTTTATTGAGTAGGTTGAGATATAATGTATTGGGTTTACACCTCCTCTACTATTAATTCTCCGACATCCTTAATTTTTTTTCTATTGTTGCCACGAGTAAAATATTGTATTTAGTTAATAATACGTCATATTTAAATTTAATGGAATTTTACCTGTAGCTGTAGATTGACTTATGAGGCATTGAGTTGAGATCTCCACCAAATTAATTTGCCCCCGTATCCTTAAGTATCTTTTATTTTAATTGTTGCCATGAGTAAAATATTGTATTTAATTGATAATACTCCATAATCAAATTTCAACCTACCCGAATTTGAGTAGGTCGATTTAAGACGCATTGGATTGGTAAAAGGTTCACGGAGTGGTTTATTTAATTGTATTCGCTTTTTCATTATATTTTTTGCACATATTCTTATTTAGATATGTATTATCTAAGGCTGGCCAGTGGGCCGGGACGGCCCGACCCGACCCCGATTAGTAAAAAAAAAAAAAATCGGTAGCGGGACTCGAACCGGGACGGGACAATGTCTCGTCCCGACCCGTCCCGATCCCGCCCCTAGTCCTCCATTTGCAAATATAACCGTTGTATCAACGATCATTTTAGATTTTGACCGTTGGATTGACGATCAATGTTAATTTGCTCCTGTCTCCTTCAGTATTTTCTTATAATCGCCACGTGTAAAATATTATATCTAATAAATAATATGAAACGTATTTATTGTATTACTCCATTTAATTGTTGACACTGCACATAATGTGCTTTCTCAAACATGGAGAACTTAGCTAAGAAAACAAAGTACATTATGTAGGGACCTATGATATATACCTCAATAGTTCAAAACCTTTTTTAAAAAAATTAAAACATGTTTGGTGGGGTTTGGGTATTTCCACCTACCAACGTTTAAATATTATGATTTATGGGGAAAGGGGACAAAAAATCTTGCCTCCATAATAATACTTTGAGAACTGCACATGTCTAATATAATCCTGTATACAGTCAGCTAGTGATTTGTTTTGTTTAATGTTTTAGAGGTCTTGAACTCGAGTGCAAATTCATTGACTATGACTCATCTTCTTGTAATCTACATAAACACGTCCTCAGATTAGGAGCAGATCTTCTAGCCGAATTCAATAATTTTGATGTAAATTCTACGTCTATATTAAGAATTTCATCATATATATAAATATAAACATTAAATTTCGAACTCAATTACTATTTTGCATGAGTATTCATAGACAGTATTTCATAAAATTATGAGTATTTTCAGAAATTACAAGCATAGTGTTAAAAATGCTAGGACGGAAGAATATGAACTTCCGACACAGCTTGATGCTTTAAACAAATGGACTATTCAATTTGTTGCCACAAAAGAAATTTATAATTTCGGTATTTTTGAAAACCTTCGAAATCGTCATATTATTAAGACGATAGAAGAATCGATCCAAATGGATAACCAAGAAAAAACTATTCAGTTATTTTCTGACTCCGATATTAATAGATATCAAAAAATGCATTACAAATTTCTGCATATTGGTTTAGTGCAAATTGCTTTTAAACCTTTAACCTTAGAAGGTTTGCCAGAAAGCTTTATGACTGTTCTAAGAGATGCCAGAAACTTAAACTGGAAGCAATCTCTTATGAATGCTATGCAGTCAAGCTTAGCCTATGGCCCGGTATATTTTAATGTCAGACTCAATCTTACTTTATCCTTGTCTGATCCTAATATACTGCATGCTTTAACTTTATATGTGAAAGCTAATGGGTATAATTACATGCCTGAAACAGAAGTTATGAGTATCTGTTATCGTGTTTATTTCCGTGTTTTAGATACCATGAATCCTAATTGTAAGAACATGGATGACAAGCGAAATAGGCAAACTGTCTTGATAGAGACTAACTTAGCCAAAAGGTCTAAAATTACTACTAGAAGACCTATAAGTTGGGATGAAATTAATTATCCCGAAGATTGGCTAATAGAGAAAGCTATCCCGGTTCACCCCAGGATAGATTCCCAGATCGCTCATGTGGTCCAAACTACTGACGGCAGTATTCGCCTTCAGTTTACAAAGACACCTAGATTAGGTAGATCTTTGTCATCCCATTATTACATATCTCCTTTGGATGATATCGCTGGTACATTTGCTGCTAGAGCCTCAACGTCTCAAGTAGATGAAGACCTTTACAGAGTCGCCACCCCCTCAGAAATTTCTCGGGAGGAAAAAGTTGACAAAATAAAGGTTGAAAACCATATTCCTGCTGAAATTCCGGCAGAAAATAATAATTCGGATTATACTGATTATTTCCATGAAGGTTAATTATCCTGATGATCCTTATTACTGCGGTCTGAATTACGCTCCTGATTCTGACTTACGCAAATTAATTAGAAATAATTTCAACAGTTCTGATTACTCGCTTTTCCGTAATTGGTTTCAAACCTTTTTTTACAAAAGAAGAGCAGGAGGAGATAACAGAGCAATTTTATGGTGATCTCCAGGCCAAACAAGATTTTAAATATTTTGCTAATTGGTTTGTTGAAGACTATGCTTTGCCTAATATCAATGTTATAGAAAGGCAGTGGCATTTAGACTCAAAGAAGGTTCTTAAGAGTCTTTATCCGCCTGATGAGCCCTTTTCATTAAAAAAGGATAGCAGTAACCATGATTTACAGGCCCAGCCCTATCTTAAGATGTTACAGGGTGCTCTCAATGCCGATCACTGGAACAATCTCTACAGACAGGGTAACAACACTAATGTGTGTCTTAAAGTCCTGGGAGAACAAATGACTTTATTACATAATAAGGTCGACAGGCTCAGCTCCCTTATTGAGGAGCAAAGGACAAAATTAATTGCAGAGGAAAAAGCAAGAAAAGTTCCAAGGCAGTTGGAAACCAATGCTAATGTCCAGCCCCCTGCATCCATGGAAGGAATAACCCTGGCAAAAAGCCAGACAAGTCCTTTAGCAAAAGATATCGAAAATCTGATATCTCAATTAAGTGAGAAGATGAAAATCTCACCTATAAAACCTCAACATCCAGATCAATGATTGGAATGGTCAATACCTGCGACACAGGAGCCAGCAGTAGCGGTCAAATTGTTGCGGTAAAAAGAGGGAGTAATTGGACTCCCAGAAATGCCTCGAAAAATTATTACTATCCAAGGCCTACTCCCATGGATGTCCTGATCGAAGAAGGAACATGGAAGAATGATCCTGCCGCCTATACAGGCACCGAGATCATTGAGTGGAATATTGACGGTGGAGCTGAGACCCAGATCTTCAGAACCTGCCACAAAATGCTCATGTATGCTGCAGTTGCAAAGGGTAATAACCAAACAGAGGTAAGCATAACAAAAATGATCTGTGTTGGATTTACAGGTCATCTCAAAGCATGGTGGGACAATTATCTCTCGCCAGAACAAAATATCCAGATTACAAATTCTATAAAACATGAGGGTAATGTTCAAGTCCCTAATTCAGTTTACACCCTCATTCTAACCATTCTAGATCATTTTACAGGGAATTATTCGACTAATTACGACAATACAAGGACACTTCTCCAAAATCACAGATGTCCTACCCTAACCTCGTTTAGGTGGTATAAGGATGTTTTCCTTAGCAGGGTTTATAATCTCCCCGAAGCGAGTGATCGCTTTTGGAAGGCCAGATTCATTGAGGGACTCCTTCCGCTTTTCGCAGAAAGAGTTAAGAGAACTCTAAGGATTGATTCCTCAGATTCCCAGATCCCTTGGGATATGTTTTCCCATGGCATGCTTATTAGCAAATGCATGGAAGAAGGCCTAGCCTTATGCAATAACATTAAATTGCAACGATAGCTGAAAAAACAGAGACTCACTGAAAAAACCCAGTTAGGAGAATTCTGTCAGCAGTTCTCCATGGACGAACCTACCCCTGCCCAAAAAATAGGGAAGAAGAGGAAACACGTGGTCAAACCACATAAAAATGAGTACTACAAAAAGTACAAAGCGGCCCCATATAAAAGAAAAGTTGCAAAGCAAAGGGCCAAAAATCAAAAGAAGGGCTATGTCCCAAAGAAAAGGACTACTAAGACCACTACATGCTATGCGTGTGGAGAAGTGGGCCATTACGCCAATCGATGTAAAAAGAAAAAGGCCGACAAGATTAAGGCACTAAAAATAGATGATAATATCAAAGATGCCTTGATGAAAATTATGGTCCCCTCCGATGATTCCGATGAATCAGATAGATCCATTACCACGGATTCAGAGGATCCCTATTCATCCTCCTCTGAGGATAGTGACTCATGTATCTGCACCTCAAAGGGTTGCCAGAAGGGAAAGGAGGAAGATACTGAGGACGAGTTTCATAAACTCCAAGCACAGTTCTCCAACTTCAGTGTAAGCGTCATCAATGGAGAAGAAATTAATGATCTTCTAAAGGATATTCCGGAAGACACCCAGAAGGCAAAAATTCTTGAAGCTTTGCTCAAAGCTCAAGAAAGGGACAGGACTCCCCGAAAGATCAAATCTCGTATTGATCCTCCGTATAATTTCTCAAAGATATTGACTGATTTGCAGAAAAGAAGAAGTGGTGGCAACACCCTGATAACTCAGCAATTGAAAGATGAGATCCATGATCTAAAGATCGAAATAACCCATCTCCACAAAAATTATGGTGGACTTGAAAACAGAATTGCCCTGTTAGAACAAATCTCTTATGAAGAGAAGGAACCAGAAAGTTTGGAAAAGCTTTTACACACTTCTATTATCGATGAACCAGGAACTTCTTATGATAATGAAGAACCTACAGGAGATGTCAGCGTAATTACACGCCAAAGATAGGTTACCCACATAACTTTGTTAATCAAAGGTGGAGCCATCTTCAGAGATGTTCCTACTCTGATTGATTCTGGAGCAGATATTAATTGCATAAGAGAAGGACTGATTCCTACGAAATACTTTACCAAGACCAATCGGAAAGTATCTGGAGCAGACGGAAATAATTTCGGCGTCTCCTACAAGTTGTCATGCGCATATATTTGTCATAATAAGGTTTGCATAGAACATTCCTTTACTTTACAAAAAATCTTACTAATGATATTATCTTAGGCATACCGTTTATTAATGGATTAATGCCTCTTAACAATGTTACTGAGAAAGGTTTTTCAGGAACGTATGAAGGGAAGCAGATTACTTTTCCTTGGGTTGATTCTTATAAAACTATCAGCTTTGTTAATCTTGTGCAGAATAAACAACAGCATCTGGACTATCTGCAACAAGAGCTTATGGTTTACAATATTGAAAACCAGCTAACTAATCCTAAATTACAGGATAAGATCAAGGGTATACAGAATGATCTTGCTATTTCTATTTGTGACGATTTACCTACAGCTTTTTGGAACAGGAAAAAGCATATCGTCAAACTCCCTTATGAGGAGGGATTCAAAGAACAGGACATTCCTACCAAGGCCAGACCTTGCCAGATGAATATGGAATTATATGGAAATTTGCAAAAAAAGAAATTGCTTCTCTGATAGAGAAAAAACTTATCAGACCTTCGAACTCTCCATGGAGTTGCACAGCGTTTTATGTTAATAAACATTCAGAGCAGGAGCGAGGAGTTCCCCGACTGGTTATTAATTATAAACCCTTGAATAAGGTTTTGAAATGGATCAGATATCCCATACCCAATAAAAAGGATTTATTGGACAGATTGTATCAATCTAACATCTTCTCCAAATTTGATTTGAAATCAGGTTTTTGGCAGATACAGTTTAATGAACCTGACAGGTACAAGACGGCTTTCACAGTCCCATTCGGTCATTATGAGTGGAATGTCATGCCTTTTGGCTTAAAGAATGCCCCGTCAGAATTCCAGCATGTCATGAATGACATCTTTACCCCTTATAGTGGGTTTATCATTGTCTACATAGATGATATTTTGATTTATTCAAAAACTATTCAAGAGCACATTAAGCATCTTGATATTTTTAAGAAGATTATTACTTCTAATGGTTTAGTTATTTCCAAACCAAAAATGAGTATTTTCCAGATTAAGATAAGATTCCTTGGTCATAACATTGAAAAGGGAAATATTATCCCGATTCACAGGAATATCGAGTTTGCTTCTAAATTTCCTGATGAACTTCTTGACAAAACTCAGCTCCAGCGATTTCTAGGTAGCCTTAATTATATTGCTCCCTATTACAAGAATTTGTCTACTGACGCAACTGTTTTATATGACAGACTGAAGTAATCTGTCAGTCCCTGGACCAATGTTCATACTGAAGCAGTCAGAAAGATTAAGAAGAATGTTCAAGCTTTGCCATGTCTAATGCTTGCTAACCCAAATTGGGGAAAAATTATTGAAACTGATGTTTCTGATATTGGTTATGGTGGAATTCTAAAACAGATTAATCCCCAGATGAAACAGAGTTATCTAGTCAGATATTATTCTGGCAAGTGGACTAATAGTCAAAAGAACTATGCTACTGTAGCCAAAGAAATTCTTGCTATAGTTAAATGTGTCCTGAAATTCCAGGATGATCTTTATAATTCTAAGTTTCTCATTAGAACGGACTGCAATGCAGCCAAATTCATGTTTCAAAAAGATTTTAAACATGATGTATCCAAGCAAATGTTTGCTCGATGGCAGGCACATTTAGCCCAATTCGACTTTGAAATTTAATATTTAAAAGGTGAAGATAATTCACTGCCTGACTTCCTTACTCGTGAATTTTTGCAGGATTAGGTATGCGTCCACAATGGACACCTCCCACTTCTACTAGGAGCAGGGGAAGAGGTCGCGGAGATCGTGGCCGAGGTCGAGGCAGAAATGACCCAAGGACTATTCCTAAGGTCAAGCTAGTGGAACAAGCTTCCTCTAGCCAGCAGGGCTCATACGCCCAAAAGCTGTTACAGCAAGAAGAGGACAGAAACCAATATTTGGTTCGCCCTCATGAGGAGACTATTCTCCTGCTTACTCATGAAGATAAAAATTATCTGAATGACCCTTGGATTCTTATGAATCGATACGTAGAAAATTTCTACCACCCTTTTCAGGAAGGGAAAAACAGGATGTACTATGAATATATCCTCACAGCTACAAGCACAGCTGACATTACATCCTATCCAGAGCATAAACCTGGAGTGGAAAAAAGTTATTCTAAGATCTATTTGAAGAAGATTATATCTCCTTATGAATGGGGAATCAGCCCATTCCGATCCAAGGAATTCATAATTCCAAGAACCGATATTCGGTTGGCTTTCAATTACTATGATTATATTGATGCCTTCACTTATATTTTTTATTATGAAAACAAAAAACATGGTCATACATGGTGGATTAAATTAAATCCAGACATTTTTAAGAATAGTCAAAATGGATTGTTATTACCAGGCTGGATCTTCCCTTGGTGGAATATCATCGGACCTGAAATTCAGATCCTGCCAGCCCCTTATATGGATTATTATAAGGATTGGATTCACTTGACACCATGTGTCACGCCAGAAAACCCTTCTGACTATGTCAAAGGTTCGGCATCACTAATGTTCTTTTTGCAGACCGGAACCCCATGGATCTGGAAGTGGATTCCCGAAGCAGAGAGAAACCAGCAAGGCATATTATGTCTTAAGAGAAAATTTCTCTGTAAATTCTGGTCTAAATTACTAGACAAAGATCCGGAAGACCCGACCCGAACTTATGGATGGGAACTTGAGGGAGAAATTACTCCCTTATTAAAAAGTCTTAGAAGTATTCACCGTATCAAGACTGAATCAAAGGACGATGACTCCATCTTCTCTAAATTAGAGAAAGCCATTAAATTGAAAAATCCTCATGCTTCGGAGAAAGAATTAATGACTGCCTATCTTGATAAAATTAAGGCAAACTTTGTTAAAAACTTTGCTAAAAAGATTGATGAAAGTCCTTATTCGGAAACATCAACTGCTTCAATGAGAGAAGCTCAGGACGACGGACTATTCCAAGATTCACATGGAGAAGAAGACTATTCTTATCACCCATCAACAACAGATTTGTTCGATGGCTTAATTGAAGCAGTCAAAGAAAAAGCCAAGGCCCGACAGGAAGATAAGTCTCCACGCGGCAAGGAAAAAATGAAAGAATAAAGCAAAAGGAACCCATGTCCTATCAACAAAAGAAAGTGGAGGTCACATTCGGCCACTATTAACTATATTAAAAGTTTTATCTTACTTTATCAAAAGTCGTTTGTTTTATCTTCTTTCACTTTTTCTTTTTCAAAGATAAGAAAGCGACCTATGTCGGGAATCTTATCTTACTTTATGTAAAGATATTTACTTTCCGCAAAGTAGTTTTGTTTTGTTGTAATAATTTAGATTCGTTTACTGTTAATTCTGTAAATTGTAATCTTAGTTGAAGTCCGCCTTCGTCTATAAAAGGGAACTCTCATTCATTTGTATAGGCATCAGAAAAAAAAAGAAAATCGAGCTTTGTAAATTCTCATTTCAGTAATAAGATTGGAATTGGCTCAACTTTCGTGTTCTTGGCTTCGTTTCGGTATACCTCCCTTCCCCTTTATTTTTCTGTATTAATTATTCATATGATAGGCTAATAGCCTATACTGTCTAAGAATGCTCTGAGAATATGATTTAAAGATGTAAGGTTTTAGATTTCAGATTCAAGTTCTAAGGCAATGCATAGCACTGTGAGTCATGGTAATACTTGGGTAAGCTATTCTTAAAGATGTCCGTACATTTGCTCATACTTAGCCGCAGTCGAGGTGAGGCGTTATGGCGTTTTCTTGAGCTACAGTTCAGGACTGGTGAATAGCTAACGTACTGGTATTTGGCATGGTTAAATCTTATATGCATAGTATCACTTATAGCTTGGATCGAACATAAAATCCCTTACATATTTCTTATTTCATGATAAGATCCTTACAGACCTATGCATCAGGTCTTATTGTTGCATTCATTACATTCAAATTATGTTATGTCTCAAGGGATAAAAGATAGGGACCTTTATATTGTGTAAAAAAAATTAAGACTTATACCATGTTTTGAAAAATACTTATTTTTCATAGTGTTTATATTATAGAGAGTTCAGGTGTTGACCAAACTTATACGAAAAATCATAAATGTTTTTAAGTAGGAGCAAACTCTATTTTTTAGAAGCTGAAGAAATGTCTTTTTACGGAAACACTTTTGGTGTGTGTGGGGTGTGTGTATACCTTGAAGAACCCAGAATCACAAATGCTAGCTAGCTGATTGGAGGCATTGGTCGAGTTTGCCGCTTAAGTGTTGCTTGTATTAGATAACTCGAGTTTGATTCCTAACTCTAGCAATATCTTAAATTTTTTAGCAATGTTTTCACTACTCTGATTGATGACGATATCACACATCGTATTGGGGCAGGGTAGATGAAATGTAGGCTCCCTTCTGGAGTCTTGTGCGATGAAAAGGTGCCATCAAAACTTAAAGGCAAGTTCTATAGGGTGGTGGTTTTAGACCGACTATGTTGTATGGGGCGGAGTGTTGACCGGTCTAGACTTTGCACACCCAAAAGATGAAAGTTGTGGAGATGAGAATGCTAAGATGGATGTGTGGGCATACAAGAAGGGATATAAATAGAAATGATGATATCCGAGACAAAGTGGGAGTGGCCTCGGTGGAGGATAAGATGCGGGAAGCGAGGTTGAGATGGTTTGGGCACGTGCAGAGGGGAGACACAAATGCCCTAGTGCGGAGGTGTGAGAGGTTGGCTATGGACGATTGCAAGAGGGGTAGAGGTAGGCCGAGGAAGTATTGGTGAGAGGTGATTAGACGGGACATGACGCAAGTGCAACTCACTGAGGACATGACCTTAGATAGAGGGTTGTGGAGGACACGTATTAGGGTAGAAGGGTAGTAGGTAGCCAGCGTAGTCTTGCCTACGCTTACAAACTGGTAGTTGTAATATTATTAGTGTAGGCTCGCTTAGCCTACCATATTAGTAGGCACGGTATTTGCCTTATAGTCACTTGTCGTTTGATTTATGATGCTATGTGTATTTTATTTGTCTTATTTACTTGCATTATTTATTGCTTCTTTTTATCTTTCAGAATTCGCTATCATGACTTACTCGCTTTATTTGTCTTACTTTGCTTAGGCGTGTGTTTTGTCTTGAGCCGATGATCTCTCGAAAACAGCCGCTCTACCTACCAAGGTAGAGGTAAGATCTGAGTACACTCTACCTTCTCAGACACACATTTTGGGATTTCACTGGGTATGTTGTTGTTTGTTGTTTTCATCACTCTCAAATTATGAGTTCGTCTCTATCTTATATGTAGCATAACCTTTGTGTGGCTATAAAAGCTTTTTATATAAGGAAAATGAAAAAATTTAAATTAATTTTTTTTCTCCAAATTTAGAAATGGTCACTCTATTTTAATGTACGGACTAAAAAGAAAATAAATTACATATTCGTTTGTTCTAACACTTTTTTTTACTTTTATAGTGATTAACTGTATACATCCCTATGCTTTTGAGTAGCGAGATTTTCGCTAGAAGTTCGGAGTTCTTGTGGAGTGGGTTCTGTTATGATTTATGGAAGGTAGGCTTTCTTTAGTTAGTTGATGATATTTTAGTTTTTCTACTAAAAATATGTGATGTGTCATTTAATTTGCACACTTATATAAAGTTCCAAACATATCATGTATATATGCTTGGAGTTGTGGTTCAAAACGAATTCAACACTCCATGCATGGCTAGGGTTAGCCCCAAAGCCATGGTGAAATTTAAATTGAACTTTCTCAAGGGCAGTGAGAATTCATATCATCGACCCTCGACTTAATTGAAATTATGACGCAATTATTGTTAGTATGTAATAATTATTTATTTCATCATAATTTATGTAACACATTTTCGCTTTTAGTATGTCCAAAGAAAAATAACATATGTTTTGACTAAAAAACTATTCAAACTTTAATATTTTTATTTTACGCTTAATGAGATGACTTATAATCAAACAAATGTCTATGACTTGTTTTAGACCATAAAATTTTAAAAAAGAATCATCTTTCTTAAACTTCGTGCTCACTCAAATACTTCCACGTAAATTAAGACGAAGAGAGTAAATTACATCGACACTAAAAAATTTGCATTTTTAATGTATATAACTTAGATCAATACATACAAATAAGGGTGATAAAATTATCCCATGAAAATATGACACCCCCCCCCCCCCAAACTCACTCAAGTTTGGACGGTTAATAACTCGTCTCTTTTTTAACTCAACTCATTTTGACACATCCAATTCAGCCCATCAAAAGTTTAGTTGATATAATCTAAATTTACCTATGAGAAATCTTGTCAAAATATTTCAGATTTCTTTTTGACATGTTAATTTTTTTTTTATTAGATTCTCTTTAATTAATTCATAAGAAAAGAAATGAAGAATTAAAACTTAGTAAGAATTAGATATATTCAGCTATAGCTCATTGTTAGCTCATTTTGATCCATTACATCTCAGCTCAAATAACTTTTGAGCCTACTAATGAACTGCCCATTTATTAACATATTTTAATCCACCCAAAATCTACTCAACCCCGCTCTTTTGACACTCCTAATCAAAACAATTAGAATTTTAACAACTTGAAAAGTTTAGTGCTAATCACGTGTGACAAGGAATGAGCGAATCGAGTAATATTGGGGGAGTGCTTTGCGCCGAGAATCGGTTCCGCTGTGCCTTCAGCAGAAAAACTGGATCTTCCTCTAAAATATTTTACGGTACTTATTGGCATCGTAATCATGATATGTTATGAAACATTAAAATAAGACTCATTGTGCTTCATGATGTTAGCGATTTTTTCATATTAAAATGAGTTAATGGTCAAAAACATAGTTGAATTATTACTTTTATGTGAATAGAATTATATAATTATATTTAGTTATAAAAAGATATGGTCCTCAAATTAGACGTAGTGTTTTCTTTACTGACATCTCATCACGAAAGAGATAACGACTCATGTCTAGATTTGGAAGACCAAAACCGTGAGATTGAAGAACACAAATATTGTTATAGATTCAGGTACGTTTCCGTATCTAGTTTTACATTCTCGATGATTTGACAAGATAGTTCTTGGGAAAAGATGAAGAATTTCATGTTAAAGTGATTTGGTTCCAACAAGTTTCACACACCAATTATCAGTTGTTCTTTTTTCCTAGCTAAACTATCACTACACTACACTACACATGAAAGCCGACTAGACCAACTATCAATTGTTCTCTTATTCTACCTAAACTATTACTTCCTCCGTTCCAAAAATATTGTCTTAGTTTGATTTGGATAGAGTTTAAAAAATAAAGGAAGACTTTTGAAATGTGTGGTCCAAAACAAGCTTTGATATTTGTGTGGATGTAAATCATCTCATAAATTTAAATTATTACTACATATAGAAAGGTGTCAATCTTTTTAGGAAAAACTAATAAGGAAAATAGGAGAATCTTTTTGGGACAGAGGAAATACTTTAATTCATAGATGATGATAATTCAGATAGGAAACCGGAATAGCTGACAGTTGGCGTGTAAAACTCCTGAAAAAGTGATAGTTCGGGCGTGTTTTTGACCATTATCTCTGTTGAAATATCTCATGCCTTTCACCTTTTTATGAAATTCGTTAGAGATGGAGTTAGCTTAACGGGTTGAATTTTAAAAAGACAATTTTAAGAGATAATAATTGAGTTTTAAATTTAACATGCACTTCTAGCTCCATTCATGAATCTTGTCATAATGGCGAGCTCTTTGTCTCTATTGGTGCAAACGCAAAGTCTGTTGTACTTTCTCTGTCCCAATTTATGTTACACTCACTATTAGAAAAACTCGAATTACATGGGAATTTTCTTAGGAATTGTGAACCAAAATTCACAGGTACAGAAGTTTCCTGCGGATTTTCCCGCCAATAAAAATCCGTTGAAAAAATGCTTGTGGATATTTATTACCTGCGGATTTAACATTACCCATGTAACTTACTTGGGGATTTTTATTCCGCACGTAAATTACCTAGGGATTTTTTCATAAGAAATACTAAAAATTCGCAAGTAGTTTTTGATAAAAAATTGTGAAATGAAGGAATTTTCGTATGATTTTTCTGCAAATAATTCTGCATGAAAGTATGCGAAAGAAATGTTAATTATTTTAATGATCGCGTTGTTGTCTTATTTTTTTTCTTTTTCTTTTGTCTTTGCGTATTATTTAATAAGCATATTTTATCATTATCCTAGTTTTTAATAACTTTACCTGTACATATTTTTCTTTATAATATTGTAAGTTTATTATTTAAATTGTTGATGTGTGATATTATATAGCGACGAAAGACAATACATTTTATCTAGGTATTGTACTCATCAAAATAATACAATATAATATGATAAAGTTATGAAATAAAATGTAACATTCATCGAAGCAAGTTGTTAAGTTGTTCACAACGATGAGATAGATACTTTAACTTTCCTAATGATCAAATAAACACCTTTACTTGATATAGGTACTTTGGAAATGTTTTGGTTGGTCAAATATGTTTTTTTTTAAAATTCCTTACCAATAAGAAAAATGAATTTCTTGACCGAATAGGAAAAATAAGTTTCACATTCCAAGTTGATTGTTTGCCGTTTAGACACAAATGAGTCTTATGTGGCTTAAGCGCTTTTCTAGAGTCAATTTATTTAAATTTTGAAGCTAAATTGGAATAGATTAACTCAATACTTTAACATTAAAATTTATATGTTTGAAAAATACTATAAGTTACAACGTTTCTCATATCAATTTGATGAAAAAATATATTTTAAAATGTTGATTAAAGTTCATGCAGTTGGAATCTCGGGAAGCAAAAATCACAACTTCGAAAACTCAAATTTTCAAGTTTATGGTTTGAACTTCAAAATCTATGACCAAACCGGAGTTAAATTTTGATTTGATGAAAGTATATAATGATAATTACGTTTCTACTTAATTGAGCTGCTTGATAGCTGATGTTTTGTACTGATTTGAGTTGTCCAATAATTAAAACTACAGTGAGTTATGAACATGATTTAATTGATCACGTGTAAAATGGAACAATTCCAATTTATAATTTGTTACTATTCTGAATATTGAGGGGTTGGTGGAACCCTTAATTTTCCCCTATATAAACTTTAAGACTCAAGCTGTTGATGAGATATATTCAAGTGCCTCTATATATCTTCTTCATTTCTTTTACAAATTTATCTTTTGTCTAATACCATGGCTATTCCAAAAGAAAATATGGAAGTTGAAACCATGTCCACAAAATTAATTAAACCATCGTTGCCAACTCCAAATCATCTCCAGAATTATAAATTGTCTTTCTTTGATCAAATAGCTGATGAAGCACATTTGCCTCTTGTTCTTTTCTATCCTCCTACCAACAACACTAATTATGCAGCTCATGAAGAAAAAATTGAGCAATCCCTTTCTAGAATTTTAACCCATGTTTACCCTATCGCTGGCAGATTTACCGAGGAAGACTCGGTTAACTGTCAGGACCAAGGGGTTAAATTTGTAAAAGTCAAGGTAAATAGTAAGCTCAACGAATTTCTTGAGAAAGCACACAAGGATGTCAACCTTGCTTTGCTTTGTTGGCCTCAAGATACATGGAATGTGGATGAGACTAATTTGCTCAACATGCCAATTGTCATTGTCCAAATCACGGAATTCGAGTGTGGTGGCTTGGCTCTATCTATGAGCCACGCACACACCGCGATGGATGGTTTCACAACTTTCACTTTTATTAAGGAGTGGACTAAAGTGTGTAAATTAGGAATTCCTGCAGAGAAGATCGATTTCCTAAGCTTCAATTTGCCTGACGTTTTCCCATCGAGAGATTTATCGAAACTTCTCTTGCCTCGTTGTCCCCAGGAAGATCGCATGGATGCTAAATTAGTAGCCAAAAGGCTATACATCAACGAAGATTCCATTTCAAGGCTCAGAGAACAAGTCGGAGACTTGTGCTTTAAGCCCTCAAGAGTTGAAATGATCATAGCCCTCCTATGGAGGGCTCTGATCCGCGCTTCAGAGAAGAAGCACGGGCATTTGAGACGTTCCCTAATAGGCGTCCCTATAAACATGCGCCATAAGCTGACTTCGTTACCTCAAATAGAAAAATCTTTTGGGAATCTTGTAATTGACGCCCCGGTAAAATTTGTACCAGGGGAGAACAACATGGAGTTGAAGAATTTTGTAACGTTCATTCGCGATACGGTGACAGAAACTATTATCGCATGTGACAAGACCTCACCGGACGACGTTGTCGCTGCCGTGGCAAATTTATATAATAAAAGTTTCATAGCACCAGAATGGGGAGGAAGTGATGAAGTTGACGTTTACACAAGTTCAAGTTTGTGTAGATTTCCTATACAAACAGCTGATTTTGGTTGGGGAAAACCATGTTTGATGCATTTTGGGTCAAGGCATAATCAGTGTTGCTGGTTGTATGATGCAGAATGTGGCAATGGGATATGTGTGCAAATGGATTTGAAGGAAGCTAATGTGCACTTGTTTGAATGTGAAGATGATATCAAAGCTTTCTTTGAGTTTTAGGTTCTTGGTGTGCTTTTTTTTTCCCCACTTGTGTTGCTTTTGTTTTTGAATGAGCAAGTTTTGGTAGCATAATAAAAGAGCTTTTCTAGTTATTAGTATTTTTGTCCACAAAAATTGTGATCTTTCAGGAGAATCGATGCCCTTATGCTGTTATAACTACTGGTGTAACATGCCCTTTTGCTATTATCACAATTGGTATGTAACTCCATCCGCTCGACAGTTAGTCGGGGCAAAGCTACAAAATTAAGTATGAACTCGAAAGGACTTGTAGTCTAAATATAAAAGTTAAAACAATTACTAGTACTAGAATATTAGTCATCCGTTTACTTTTACTTGTCCACTTTACTAAAAATATATTTTACTTTACTTGTTCACTTTAGACAAACTTTTTTTCTTCTTGTTTTACCCTTAACATTAATTGCTCATTTTCAATTATTATTTTTTCAAGTTTATTAAAATTATACACCAATTAATATAAAAATTATAGTAAAATACATACTTCATTTTTTAATTCTTAAGGGGCGTGTAAAATTAAAAGTGGACAAGTAAAAATGAACGGATGGAGTATTAATGCAGGTAATGTAACATTACATTGCTAAACGAATATCAAGACCTTTTTTCCAAGCGCATAATTTATAACTTAGTCAAAAATAAGATTCGGAATTTGAAGTTTATAGATTTTTATTAGTTATAACCTTTTTTTGTTTATAAGGTTTTGAATAAATTATTTTATATGTTAAATAATTTTTAAGACAAATAACGAATCTGAACCAAAGCAATTAAATTTTACTGATCCTAACTGCAATTATAGCTCTGCTACGGTTAAAAATACAGGTATTTAAGGTACTCCTCTATATTTTTTTACTTCTTTCTCTTCTTTTTTTTTTTTTTGTATGGATACCCAGGGAGCAAAAGTATAGCTTACGGACCAGACGAATTTAATAAATTTTATATTTATCTTAAGATATTAATTGAAAAGAAAAACAGAATCCCAAAACCAACAATTTCAAATCTTGGTTCCATCTATGAAATACCATTGCCAGTCATTATACTTGAAGGGTTTCACATGGTGCTGTTCTGTAGTATGCTGTAATTTGCATGGGTTTACGGACTTGGTCTTTTGGGTTGATTAGTTAAAACTTAAATTAGGAAAGATGGTCCAATTCTTGATCAGAGAAATACTTATGCTTGTTGACAGCTTGAAAGATCTCAACTTCTCTTTCCTAGTTCTCATGTAGTACTTTTTTTTGGTTTTTCATCGGATTTGAGGTATTTATATCAGATTAATTTGAATTTGCGCCGCCTCACTCTTTATGTCCTCGTGTAATCTTTTTGATTCCTATTCGATATCGATTACTCAGATTGGAGCATGAATAATTCAGTTTCACACCGCGACCTATTTAAGAAAAAGCGACGATTCTAGCGAATAGTGCCTTAGGCGGATCTGGGCTTTACTCAGCACCGTGTTTCACGACCACGTATCACATTATAATTCGTACAGTGTTATACGAATTTTGCCCCAAACATTCACTAAGTTTCATAAAATTTCATTCACATTTTTTTCAGAACCATATCTGCATCTTCACCATCCCACCGTCCATTCTCACCAATCAGTAAGATTCGTTGTAGTTTTCCTATTTTCTAATCAATTCTTTTTTTTAATTAATCATGATTAACTTTAATTTTGTGTCATCGTGTCGAGTGGTGAGTGGGGTTCCAATAAAATATTATATGCATGGTAGTTAGGAATCAGCAGGACAATCACATGGTATGATTGATAATGCCATATTATTGAAAATGGAACAACCAAATAAGTTATCTGACGCACGGTAGGTAGGATTCAAAAGATTTAAGTTATACATACATATATATATATATATATATATATATATATATTATGATAACTTATGATCATTTCCACGTAAATACTACACAAACAATCTCTACATTATGATTTCGGCCTAAATAATGCGTGCATTAATGCAATCACTATTCCTTTCTTCTTAAATTATTTATTGTTTTTTTAATTTATACGTCCCTTAAGAAACATTAATTAGATTGGGTATTTGACCTACTTATCTTTATTTTTGTCTAAATATAATTTTTCTTCATTAAATATTTATTTTATTTATATGTCATCTTCATTAATGATAACGGATAAAATGGACAAAAAATGATTGATTATACCTTAAATTTCTAAACGATAAATAATATGAGATAACTATTTTTATCAACCACAACAAATAATTTGAGAAGGACACTAATATATAAAGTGTGTTCGAACGGACGAGCTGCACCACTTCCTAATTAATGCACGTATTAATTGCAAATAGCTCCTATGTTTTCTGATCAGATCCGACAAAATTTGCAAATAAATTTTCTGCGCATTTCATTGTACCATGAATATTTCTGTTGATAATAGAGCCGGTTGATTATTACTAGCCGGAAATTTTAGGTTCATATAGAGTCGCTTTTTGTTAGGAAGTTTTTTATCCTTTGAGATTTTTTGGCAGGAATGTAAATTCAGTCAGGCTCTAATAAGGGTGGCCAGTGGGCCGGGACGGCCCGAGCCCGCCCCGGTCCCGCTTACAAAAAAAATGGTGGCGGGCCTTGAACTCGGGATGGGACAATGTCTCGTCCCGCCAGACCCGAGCCCGCCCCAGGCCCGCCCGACCTGACCCAGTCCCGAGCCCGAGCCCGACCCCGCCCTTTGTCCCCCTTTGCAAATATGACCGTTGGCCAACGGCCATTTTAGGCCTCCCCCCCTCCCCTAACCCCCCTACCCCTTAATATTTATTTTTAACCCATAAGTTATTATATTTACACTTTAATCCAATTTTCCAACTATAAATAACTCATTTTCTCTTCATCTTTCTCACAAATCTTCCTACAATCTCTCTAATCTCTCAATATATCTCTCTACAAGTCTACATTGTTTGCTAAATATTCAATTTTATTTATTCATTTGGGAATTGGGAGTGAAGTTGGCAACTAGCTTGAGGATCTTCCATCGAGCAAAGTTTCAATTTTCAACCTATCGATTACACGTCGACGTGACGTCGGCGTTTGGTACATTCGTTCCTTCATCAAATTATTATTGTCTGTTTATTTTATTTAGCGCACTTAATTTCATTTACTTTAATTATTTGTTAGCATATAATTAAAATGGAAGGAATTAGAGGTATGTTTAAGGGTAAGACTTCTTCTAGTAGAGGCAACCAGGGCAAGGGTACTTCTTCTAGTCATCTTATTCCTACACAGGATGATTTTGTTGATACTCAACATTTTTCTACAATACCATTAGATTTAGACGAGGAGTTGTTTTCTGGAACTCAAGAAGACTTTAATTTAGACGATGATTTAGACGATACACCCACTAATGTTGATGACAACACACCCACTAGTGCACCTTCAACTGAAATACCTCTTATTCCCCCTAGTATGAGACGAGGTCCAGCAAAACGACCATTAAAATCGATGCATGGACATTTTTTGATAGGGACGTAGAGAATCAAGTAGCTATATGTAAAATTTGTAAAAATGTTTTAAAATTTAAAACGAGAAAAGGTCACGGTGGGACGGGGGATTAATTAGACACGTAGTAAGTGCTCATCCAAATAGGTATGCCCAATACCAGGCTTCAAAACCGGGTGCGCAAACGTCCGCTCCATCGGGACAAGGTTCACATACGATACGTCCCGACCAAGTACAATGGTCAAATTAACCCTATGACGGGGGGAATTATAGGCTCTAAATACAATAAACATAGAGATAGGGAAGCAATTTCAAAATTAGTTGTTGTAGAGGGTTTGCCCTTTTCATTTCCTTCATCTCCCGATTTTATTCATTACATTAGAGATATATATAATCCTGCTTTTAACGGTTTTCCTAGATCAACTGTTAAGAGAGATGTATTTAAATTCGCGCATGAATATCAACAATATTTACGTTTTTCATTATATCATTTTAATGGCAAAGTATGTATCACGTCTGATATAGGTCGTAGTACTAACGGCCATGATTATTTAACTGTAACTTGTCATTGGATAGATTATAAATGGTCTATACAAAAACGTATTTTAGCGTATAGATATATAGATGATAAGCACACTGGGACTTTTATTGCATTAATATTTATCAAGTGTGCCATTATTACGGAATAACCGATAAAATTATGACTATTACATTAGATAACACTTCTTCTAATAATTACGCAATTACAATTTTAAAAAATAGTTTAACTCCATCTTTTCCAGATCATTTTCATATAAAATGCGCATGCCATATTTATAACTTAATTGTAAATGATGATCTATCACTTTTTGAAGACATTCTTAGTAAAATACAATTTGCTATAAACTTTATTTTTAAAAGTAATAAAGTACAACGTAGAAAAGAATATAAAAAAATTTGTCACGATTGTGGACTACCTTATAGAAAAATTCCACAAGAAGTATCCACTAGGTGGAATTCTTTATACGAGCAACTACTTGTTGCTTATGACTTTAGAAAACCTATAACTTTATTTTTTAACTCTCATAATAAAAATCCAGCTAATATGATTTTAGATAGTGATTGGGTAAAAATTTCCGAACTTATTGTATTTTTAGAGAAATTTTTTCAAGCAACAAAAGAATTTTCCGGTATATATTATCCTACTATTTCAACTATGTTGTTTTATATAACTCTAATATTTTTATTACTTAGTGAATATATGAAAAAACCAGCTTATAAGGCAACTATTAAAAAAATGTTTGTCAAAATAAAAAAATATTTTATTCCTATTCCCTCTATTTATATTATTGGTTCTGTATTAAATCCTACTATTAAAATAGACGGTACTAAATCACTAATTGAAACTATTTACGATTGTATAGAAGTACTACCACCTCCAAGTCCCAAAAATCTAAATCACCCACCACCTATTGAACAAACTAAAGAAGAAGTGTTGTCTAGCGTAGAACACCAATGTAAAAAAATATATAGATTTTATCAACAAGAAAATGCTAGTAACTTACCTTCCATACCATCTTCTTCATCTTCAACACAACCTCACAAAAGACATGTTGTTTCTGTGGCTAGTATTGAAAGCCTCAGAAATAGAATGTGCGGCCGTACCTCTACTAACCAAATTAGCGAGTTGGATATTTTTATTTTGCAGGGTTCTGTACCGTATCAAGAAGTTATCAATGAAGATGGACATGAAGACTTGTCGAAATATCGAGGGGGAATGAAAAGACCTTTCCGACACTTTCATTGATGGCTCGAGATGTTTTGAACATTCAAGCGTCATCAATCTGCGTCGAAAGCGCTTTTTCTGCAGCAGATATCAAATAGGAGACCACAGACACTCATTGGCCGGAGACGACTTGGAAATTGCGGTATTATGCGAGAGATTGGATACGAGCGGAGCGGAGAATGTGCGGTCAACCGGAGATCAACGAAGAAGATGATGAAAACTACAATGAAATCTTAACCGAAGGTAGTGGAAGTGACATGGATCAATTTGACCAACAAATACCAATTCCAACCGAAGAACCACAGGAAATCATCAAGCAATTAGAACAAGTTTTTTTGAGAATGTAATTTTTTTAATTGCAATTTTATTATGTAATTTGCAACTTTTGGACAACACCACAAAGTTGCAATTTAGATTTTAGACAATTGTATTTGTATTACAAAAAAATCATATGTCTATTAAATAATATAAGAGGTACAAAAACAGCCTTGAGATGTTTTTATTACACTATCTTGTTTTGTTTATTGAGTTTTTTTATACATATGTTATTTAAAAAAAAAAAAAAGGAAAACCCGCCGGACCCCACCCCGACCCCTACCCGACCCCGCCCCGACCCGATACCGACGAGATCGGGATCGGGATGGGACTGGAGCAGGTCCCGCCAGACCCGACCCCGCCAGACCCCGCTAGACCCTACCCCGCCAGACCCGGCCCGCCAGACCCGAGCCTGGCCTATTGGCCACCCTTAGGCTCTAATATGATTATCGGAAATTGAAGAGTGAGAAATCAAAAAAAAAAAATTACCGTACTTGAGCCGAGGATCTTCCGAAAATAGACTCTCCACCTTCTCAAGGTAGGAATAAGGTTTGCGTACATTCTACCCTTGTCAGACTCACTTATGAAATTTCAATGTGTATGTTATTGTGGTTCAAATAAGTACTCCGTATTTATTTATTATAATGGTTCACCGGTCATTAGTTTTTTCAAGTTTTTACAATTTTTTATTCACAAAACTTTAATTATATTTTCATATCTAGATACAAATTTAAATCCGAAATATCATATTTTAACATAACTTCAAAGTCGTTTTGTCTTTTTAATCTCAACTAAATCGTCTCCATTACTTAAACTCTTTCTTTAAACACAATTTCGACTGCTAGTTTTATACTATACATTTTCAGCGTATTTCACTCTACCATGCATATTTATGTACTTCTTTTTTATAGTGAATATGTTCCATATATATTCACAATATATTATGTAATTAATATTTAGTTTAATTAAAGTAATTAATATAAAATAGAAATTCTAATTCTATTAGAACTACAATTGTATACTCTATATATATCACATTAATAAGAGAACTCCCTCAAGGAGATTTACACTATTCTACCTGGTATCAAGAGCCAAAAATACCTCTCTACCCTAAACCCTATTTTGGCCGTCGTACCCCTCCCATCCGCCTCCCTCTTCCGGCGGAAAAACAACAATATACCGCCCCGTATAACATGGCTCCTTCGTGATATACAGTCTGTATACCCTGCTCCTCAGTGATATACTGCCTCTCCTCTACCTACAAACCGGTATTCTCCAAATATACCGTGATATACTCCCCTTCATTTCAAAACAAACATGTATACCACTGATATACCGCGATATACACAACACTAAGCCCCCTATTCCCTGTTTTATAGCCCGTATACATCAAGTATACATGCAGTATACACCACCCGAGACACATATCACGTAAGCAACCCTCTTTATAGCCCGTATACATTAAGTATACATAATATACACCCTTTTTCTCTCCTAAATTTTTGATACCCTCATGGCGTCACCCGCGGCCCACGTAGCTTCCCACGCTTCATCTTCCTCAACACCCGGCTCACCCCGCGGCCCGGTACCTCACTCAGTGGGCCAACCCATGTCCTTGGCAACCGTTTGGCACTGGGCCCAGTCATCTAGTCTCGTTCCAGGCCAGGCCCAGCAATAATAGTGGGCACTGTCGAGGCCCACTGCCCAACAACCCAGCACCACCGGGCCACTGTCAGCCATCAGGCCCACTACACAATGGCCCAACACACTACTTCGTCCCACTACTCAGTGGCCTAGTACCATCGGCCCATTGTCCACCCCCCAGGCCCACTACACAGTGGCCCAACAGCGCAGACACGATGATACGTGGTATATGGATATGGGTGTCATGTCTCACCTCACCAATAATTCTGATAATCTTCCTCAACTGCGCAATTTAAATTCTCCTAAATCTATTATGGTCAGAAATGGTCATCGCATTCCAATTCAAGAGTTTGGCGACACACTAACTCCACTACTGCATCCCCACTTCTCCTTTAAAAACGTCCTATATGCTCCTAACATTATCAACAACCTAATATCTGTTAGAAAATTTGTCATTGATTACAAATTCTTTGATGACTCGGACACCTCACCTCTAGTCCAAAATGCACTACAAAATCTGCACCCTCAGGCCGTCCCGCTAATCGTCCCGTCGACCCCACCCAACTGACCGAATCCTGCCCGAAAATACTCTAGGCACACTGCCCCAAACAGGCCCTGCCCACTCGGCAACCAGCCTCTGTCCATCCCACTGCCCAACCCCAACCCATGACCGTCCCTGCCCACCCGTCACCCAACACTTCCCTATCCCACCGCCCAGCCTCACTACCAGTCACCCAACACTTGCCTATCCCACCGCCCAGCCTCACTACCAGTCACCCAACACTTGCCTATCCCACCGCCCAGCCTCACTACCCGTCACTCCTGCCTAGTACCAACCCAACTGCCTAGTCCAGCCCAACGTCTCCTAGCCCCCCTTCCCCACCCCTGACCGTCCCCACACACCGCATGGAAACTTGTGCACAACACGGGATTTTCAAACCAAAAGTTCACTTTAACCTATCCGCTCAAACCATCTCGCTCATTCCTAAAAACCCAAAACTAGCCAGACTTGACCCAAATTGGAATGCGGTCATGCATGAGGAGTTTAATGCATTAACCAATCAGCACACTTGCGATCTTGTTATGAAACCAGAAGGGGTGAATGTGATTCATTGTATGTGGCTTTATCGTCACAAATTCCGAGATAGTGGAGAGCTTGAACGCCATAAGGCAAGACTTGCGGCTAATGGTACTGGTCAGCAGGAGGGTGTTGATTGTGGTGAGACGTTTAGTCTGGTGGTCAAACCAGCCACCATTCACACAGTGTTGAGCATAACTATGGGGAAAAATTAGCCTATTCACCAACTTGATGTCAAAAATGTTCTTACATGAGGATTTGAAAGAAACCGTTTATATGCATCAACTACCTGGCTTTGTGCATCCGGTTCCGCGTGCCTTCAACAATGACTCAAATATGTCATAATGTTACCATATCATAAATGACTTTTGGAATGTTACCATTGAGAAAAATATTCTTACAGGGGGTGGGGGGCCCGACGGGGGAGGTAGTATTATTTTAGGCTAGGATTTTTCTCTAAACTCTTGATACCATGTAAGAATTTTTTCCTCAATTGTAACATTACAAAAGTGTGGCAATTATACCACAATTACAATCATCATCTAAGGCTAGAATTAGGTAGGATAAGGCTAAGATTAGGCTAGGATTAAGTTATTAGTTGACTAAGTTATCTACCTACCATATTCACATTATCCTATCATCAATTACAATTATTATTAGATAATTACAATTAATATTCTAATAATTACAATTATTCTATCAAACTCGTTGCCACGCAGATAGAAAAGTAGGAATGGGATATGTTCCCTTTAGCGAGTTGATCGAATAACGATAACTTGTAATTCTTAAGGTGTTGTGGTGTTGGTGAGGATGGTTTTATGAGCTTGGTGGAAATGATTTCCAAGTTCAATTCCATGTTTAATTGAATTTGGTAAATAGAAAACAAAAAAGTGAAGGAGGCTCAAAATGATTTTTCTATGAAGTTTATGCTATACCTATAACCTTTATATAGGGAAAATTCCAGGTTTGTTAACCCTTCAGATATATTTAATAAATTAATTTGTTACCTAATTTAGATCTGAACTTGAATGTCTAAAATATGCAATCCAACTAAGGAAGAATTGTAAGTGATATAAATAAACTTCTGAAATAGGACAGTAGAATTATGATGAGTTTCTATAACTATTTTAGGGACCTTGGTATGTACATTGTGTATCATATTGTAGTAATCCTTCACTTATTAAAATTGAAGAATGCAAAATCACACAATATATATTGGTATTTATGATATGGTAACATTATGGTAAGTTACAAATATTCCTGCTGTTTTAAGAGTTAATTTCTGATCATCTAACTTTAAGATTTTTTTCTGCAGTAATAAAGTCGCTAAACTACTTTTATCATTTAAAACTAGCGGTACTTTTGCGATGTTGGAGAAAATCAAAATGCTTAAAACCCTGTCATCTGACACTTAAAAGCTAAACAGACATACCAAGGTGTGCTTTGTCATGTTAGTCTAGAAAATTTCAAGCGTGATAACTGAAATTACTATTTATTTGAAATGTAATAGGAGTAATAGTTATCTTTATTTCTTATGTCCTATTTTCTTTTAACTTCCTTAACTTGAAGCAGAAGTTATTTTCAGAAAACATGAAAAATAAAAATAAAAACATCAGATGGTCCATAATGTTGTTGTACACCGATTATATTGTACCTGCACTACACCTGATTACTAAAACCACCCATTTCCCCAAAATCTCAGCTTGCTTGCTCCTTCCTCCTTACACCTTTATGTATAAATAGTGACCCTAAGGTATTTTTTTTCTCTCTCTAAATAAATACACTTGAAATCCATATTCATTTTCGATTCTCGTAAATATATACACACTGATAGCGTGAATTTCTCAGCAAAAATATTAATGAGAAGAAATTTGTAAGTATCATCACTTTGAATGTTTTCAGCTGCAGATAATTTATCAGCTTTAATCGTTCTATATTTTTGTTTCTGTTTTAATTTATCAGATAATTCATTTTTGCAGAACCAATTTTTTTTTAAAAATTTTAGTAGAAATTATTTGCGATGTTAAGAAGAAAATGTAATAGGCGATCAATAGAGTGTGTTTGGAGTTTTTACTGCTGGTTTTCTGTGTTGTTTAATTTTAGCTTTTACTTGTTTTCGTTATTTTAGCACAAATTTGTGTAGTACTATATGTTAAGAAGAAAAGAAAGAAGAAATAATTGTCTTACAATAGGAGATTAATTGAGTATATTTGCAGTTTTAATGCTTGTGTTCTGTGTAACTTTTTTTTTTGAGATTAAGTTTTGTGCACTTCTGAAAGCATGCATTTTCCTTATTGGAAAAAAAGTTCTCGTTTTATGCACATGGCGTAGAAAAATATTTTACACTTTTAGGTCACTGGAAGGTAATTGCAAGTAACTCTGTTTAATAGCATTGCTTGGTAATCTTTAATAAATTGTAAGTAACCTATTATAACGGGTTAAATTACATTGATCATGTAAAACATTCGTTACACTGTCATTGTGTATAACTTAAATCCATTTAATGTTAGCTCTACTTGCGTTTTACGATTTTTCCCCTATAAGTGTTAGCACAAATTTGCATTATATATATATAAAGTGAAAGGAGAAAATTGTCTTATAATAGTCAATTAATACAGCATGACGTTTTACCGCTGGTGTACACAGAGACACACATATATAAATGTGGGTGTTCTTGCCAGTTTGCACGCATTTTGACTAATCTGCCAGCTACCTGCTCCTTCCACCAACACAGATATTGATTGTCCTATAATATTCAATTAATTGTGCATGATTTGAAGTTTCACTGCTGGTGTTTTATCTAATTGGAGTAACTTGTGAGTTGTATGCCACTTGCTGAACATGCTGATTTTTGTTTGTTAGTGAAGAGGCAATTAATGGCGTCTAGAGCGATTCTACGGAGGAGGAGGCTTCTTTCTGACTATTTGAATGTCTCTGCTCGGTCTATTCAAAATCTTCAAAGTTGGGGGAATGGGCAATCTGCTCATTATTTGGATTCACGCGGTTTCAGCTCAACTATGAATTGTATTTATCAAGCTTCAGATAAAAGAAAGGATCATGACAAAGTTTCTCCAGCAAAAGATGGCTTTTCGAGATTTTCGGATTTAGGATTCTTCCAGCCAAAATTTTATAATACTACAGTATTTGGCTATGTAAATAGAAAAGTTGATGTCATTTCTTTCACTGGTGTGAGGTTGTGGCCGTACTCTGTACGTTGTGCTTCTACAGCAACAGCAAAACAACCTGATATGGAGAGTGATGATGAAGAAGAGTTGATTGCCAAAAAGAAAAGGGAAGCTTCTCCAGAGGAATGTGATCAAGCTGTTGTAGGATTAAGTACTGCAAAGGCCAAAGCAAAAGCGAAACGGGTGCAAGAATCTCAGAAGGTTGCTAAATCTATTAAACAGCGAGTATGGGCAACACTTTTGGGGATTGGTCCTGCTTTGCGAGCAGTGACCTCAATGAGTAGGTTAGGATTGTTAGAACCTGTTGATATATTTTTGGCTACACAAGACGTCTCTGATAGTGCTGAGTTGCATGCTTTCCTTTTTATCTTTTTTGGTATTTATTCAGGGAAGATTGGGCCAAAAAACTTGCTCACTGGAAGCATGAGTTTGTATCTACTCTGCAACATTACTGGCTAGGTTTTAAGCTCCTATGGGTTGACATGAGGATCAGTTCAAGACTGCTGATAAAGCTAGCTAGCGGAAAGAATCTTTCTAGAAGAGAGAGGCAACAGCTCACACGGACTACAGCTGATATGTTCAGGCTTGTTCCATTTGCTGTTTTCATCGTTGTCCCATTCATGGAATTCTTGCTTCCTGTATTCTTGAAGCTGTTTCCAAACATGTTGCCATCTACTTTTCAAGACAAAATGAAAGAACAGGTCAAATCTTTTCCTTCCGGGTGTAAAGTAATTTATATGTTATTGTCTAAGTAGTCTGTAATTTTTTGCTTGTGTGATGTTGTATATCTATGCTGATATGTAATTCTAGGCCGTGATATCTCATTTTAGGTTTCGTAATATGTACTGGTTAAATGTTTTTATGCGCATTCAAACAAATTGTAGTGGCATTAACAATCCCATATTGTTACTTTTGCGTTTACTTAAGCCAAAGAATTTATCCTCTTTTGGATCATCAATTTACTTGTTTGGAATGCTTCACTTATAGGAAGCATTAAAGAGGAGGTTGATTGCGAGGATAGAATATGCAAAATTTCTTCAAGACACCGTCAAGGAGATGGCTAAAGAAATCCAAAACTCTCGGAGTGGAGAATTAAAGAAAACAGCTGAAGATCTTGATGAATTTCTGAGCAAGGTGACTCACTCTTGATATACAACCATCACTGTCCCCTACATGCCTCCAGAGACTAAAAGTATGGGAACCGGAAGTGCCAACAAAGATCAATAGCATTCTGCTTGTCTAAATATGACCTTATAACTCCATGCAGGTTAGAAGAGGTGCAGGAGTTACGAATGAAGAAATTTTAGGCTTTGCCAAGCTGTTCAATGATGAACTTACCCTAGATAATATAAGCAGGTTGGGTCTATAAGTAATTCTTTTATTCTCTATGGTTCTATGTAGTCAACTTGATGTGCGATCTAATTGCTGAATATGGAAGGTATTGAATCTCTTCTATTTCTCAGGCCTCGATTAGTAAGTATGTGCAAGTATATGGGGATCAGTCCTTATGGAACAGATGCTTATTTGCGTTTTATGCTTCGGAAGAGATTGCAAAGGTGTGCCACATCTTTCTATGTAGTATATTGTTTAAAGAAAAATGTATGTTAGATATTGTTCTAAATATTCTCTATATAAGTTTTCTTTTTAGTCAATTACAGTTTGTGGAAGTAGGCTATACTTTGACTTGTTCTTGACACTTGTGGAGGTACAAGAAAAATGAGAAGTAATGCATGTTCTTGGACATGTAACAGCCAAGCAATTTCTCAATCATCTAGGTGTTGTTTTTTGAGAAATAGAAGGAACATGTCTACATGTTCATTATCATGTCATATGAAGCATACTAACTACTTTTGAAGTAACTAATTTCGACTTCGTACCATTGCATCTAGTAAAATATACATGATATTGAAAATCCTATCATTTTCATAGGATCAAAGAAGATGACAAATTGATTCAAGCTGAAGGTTTGGAGTCTCTTTCAGAGGCTGAACTTCGTGAAGATTGTAGAGAGCGAGGCATGCTTGGTTTACTTTCCGTGGAAGAAATGCGTCAACAGGTTCTTCGTCAATTTTGTTGTAAATAACATCGATAGAAATGTATCTTGTTCAGTTTGATATTATGTGGATATCCTGTCAATAATTTTTACTGAATTGCAGCAACTTTTTCAGCTACATCATTAGATGTTGGATTGCACTTGCAATATCTGTTTCTCAGACTATCTTTGCAAGATATTCAATGCTGACTGAAAAGTACTCGTCTCAACTTATTTGTGAGTATATGAGTAGACAAAGAGTTTAGGAAAGAAAGAAAGGCTTTTGAAACATATAAAATATTAGAAGTATTTGTAGGCTCCGCATCAAGTCATGCCAATTCTCATTGATTCTCAATCAGCACAAAATGGGACTGTAAAGATTGTCATAAAAAATGGACAGACGAAAAGGAAAAGAGTGTCAAATGAACAGGGACAAAAGGAATATTCCGGTTCTACAATTAACTGGTTTAATAGTAGGGGGGAATCATCTGGTAGATCTAGACTATAAATGTGAAAGACATCATTAGAATTTACAACACGGCGTTAGAGTGGCTATGATCCTTTTGATCTCAATTGGATCTGAAGAAATAAGGTTGTAGAAGCACTCAATTAGCTGTACCGATTCTGTCATCAACACAAAAGTTAATGGACATGTGGAGAAGTAAAAGGGTGAGTCTAAGGACCACTTCTTTGTTTGATAAGAAAGTAAGAAGTAAGAAGGCAAAAGGGAGAAGTTTATGTTGTTATTATTTTCACATGTTCATTTTTTTACTCCTTGCAAAGATTGAAATTGACATAAGGAAAAAGAAATATCTTTAGCTCTGTCCAGTTACAGGAAAACTAGAGGAGAAGAATATGTACTTCCTTTAGGGGAAGTATGGAAATAAATGAATAAGTCTATCTCCACTTCCGTAAACCATATATGAGGGATATGAGCTTCAAAGTCAATTAAGAATGTATTCAATGAACTTTAAAGTCAACTATGTAGTTCTCTGGATTAGTGTATTTCTTTATGCTTCTTGTCACTTTCTCTACAATCCGGGGGCCTCTGTCGACTATCGACAGCTAAAGCAGTCATTCATTAATCCACCCTAGACTTTTGCTGTTATTTTTCTCTTGGAGATGGTCTTTTGGCCTTCCTTTTTGTCCAACAGTTTCTTGCTTTAACAACATGCACTGAGAGAAGTGTAATTAGGATCCTCAAAAGTAGTTACATCGTGTTTCAACATGCAATATGAGTTTCTGCTAACGAAGATCATTGCATATCACTGATAATTATGGAGATTCGATGTGAACGAATATTGTGTAGGGCAGCAACTTGGTGTGATTTCTTATTTATATAAAAAAGTTCTTAGTAATCATCACTTCTAGAAGATTAGAGTACTTTGTTCTGATATTGTTATTCGTATGTGCAGCTCCGAGATTGGTTGGATTTGTCACTTAACCATTCAGTGCCTTCTTCACTTCTGATCCTTTCCAGGTATCTCAGTGTATTACTGTCTCTCTCTGAAATTTAGAACCTGTAGACTAGTATATGCATGGACTGATTAAGCATTTTCTAGAAGATTATTCAACTTGCAGCTGATTAGTTTGTTCACATTTGAGCACACATGACCTGCTTTTTCCTTCCATGCTGTGTGCAGATCTTTTACTGTTTCTAGAAGGTTGAAGCCAGAGGAGGCTGTTGGAGCTACACTCTCTTCGCTACCAGATGAGGTTGTGGACACTGTAGGCATCACTTCCCTGCCATCTGAAGATTCGCTATCGGAAAGGAGGAGGAAATTGGAATATCTTGAAATGCAGGAGGAGCTTATCAAGGTTGATGTTTTTTTTCTTATGTCAAATGAACAGTGTATTTGATGCTGTGGACTTTTGCCACTGTCTGCTGGGATGTAGTGGTGGGATATATTTTTGTTCTCTTAACTGGGGATTCTATTTTTTGACTATGTTATCCGTCAGGAGATGAATCTGCCTCTTAGGGCATGTGTATTATATATCAAGTTGTGTAAACATCAGTTATATTCTACTTAGAGGTAATTGTAATTGTCCACAGGAAGAAGAAGAGAAAGAGGAAGACGAGAAAACTAGAAGGAAGGAATCTGTTTGTAGTCAAGAGGATGTAGCATTGAAAGAGATGACTGTTCCAACTGCTACAGAAGCACAAGAGCAAGCTCGAGCAAGAGCAATTGACAAACAAGAGCAGCTATGTAAAATTAGCTGTGCCTTGGCCGTTCTAGCTTCTGCTTCTGTAAGGATGGACTTGAAAAAGTTTTGGACTGTTCAGTACTTGGTATTTTCTCTCGATCTCTTATAACTCTATTTTATGCAGTCTGTTAGCCAAGAGCGTGAAGAGTTTCTGAGACTTGTAAATAAAGAGGTATGTCAGTCAGAAGCTAAACTATACGAGAAACTCGGACCAAGAAAAGGAAAATGGAAATCTCTTATGTTAAAACTATATCTGAATGATTCTTTCTTCTGATTATCATTTTATTATGTTCTTTCTTCAAAAATAAAAATCAGTTTGCTCGCTTCAATGTTCACTCCCTAAAATGTTGTCCCTTTCTTTTCTATAGCTTTTAATCATGTTGACCTTCCTATATCTGCTAATGAGTATTGACTACTTTTATTGATGGGCGTCATTCGGATTTTGATTTCTGTACTGCTAAATTTCTCTTCTGCTTTTACTTGAACAATTTGTTTCTTTTACTAGGAAACAGAGATAAGGTGAATGTTCACTTTTGAATGGAGGGAGTATTGATTATTGATGATACTGGAAAGTATAAATTATGGGCAAAGAAAACAATGCTCCTTAACGTTTTCTTTTTCTTTGTTTTGGTAAAAGAGATTATAACTTGTAATTTTGATGATTGTAGCATGGACTAGCTTTCTGCATAACTTTATTGTTGATATGTTAAAGATTATGCTACTTCAATAACTGATTAAAGAAAAATATTATGCTACCTCAATTAGGTTGTCACAAATTTTTGACCTGCTTAAACATCACAACATTCAATTAATAGCAGAGAATTAATAGGGCCCCTTGTTTCTCCAGCTATCCTCCTCTTTCTTTCCCTCTCCCCCAACCAAAAGATAAATAACAGTAAAGTAAAAGAAAGAAATCCCATGCTGCCTGGCTCGCGTTGCTATTATTGTTTTTCTGGTATTTTTCTTTATGCATGTTGCCAGTATCGCTTTGGTTCTCTATAAGGTCAGGCAATTCTCCAACAAGAATCTGTGACTCATGGAGGATTCCTTTTCTTGTTAGATCAAGCTTTATCATAGCATGGTAGATGAGGAGGGTACAGTTGGTGAAGTGGAAGCCATCAAGGCATATAGAGCTGCTCATGATGAGAATGATGATGCTTCTGAACATGATGAGGTTTCATCTGCACTCATAGATAAGGTGAGATTCAACATGAAATAGTCCTAAAGGTGGTGTCAAGGGAAACTAACAGAGGACTTGGATGTGTTCCGACATCTGACTTGAAATTACTTATTTATTGGCTAATGTGTTTTAGGTTGATTCCATGCTTCAAAATCTCGAGAAGGAAATTGATGATGTTGATGCCAAAATTGGCGATCATTGGCGAATACTTGACAGGTGAATAGCAGTGTTTTGCTTGAGGATTCTGCTTGGTGATCCTTAAAAAAAATTGCTTGATGATCACTTTTGGGTTTATCCATCTTTTTTTTATACACCTCATAGAGGTTTGGTTGCACTTATTAAAAAGAATGTTGAATGTACTAGTACAAAACTATTTTTAGTGGTTGTGTCCTCCAACTCCTTCAATGAAATCAAGGTCGAAGTTGGGAAATATGCTCCCTTTTCTTCTCTTTTAATCTACCTGGTTTATTTTTAACTTCACAAGCATGCGGGCAGAAATGTGTTCCTTATCCTGGAATGATTCTCATGTTAAAAAATTTTAACGACATGTATGTTATCTTTTAAAGATGAATTGCCGGAATATTAATCATGAGCACTGCAGCTGAACCTTACCATAGCATGAGTGGAAATAATGATTAATCATCTTTATATTTCTCTCATTAATGTGGTCAGGCTTGTGGCTTGTTTTGGTGACCTAAGTTGCCTTGAAATTACATGTTCATCTGCAGTTGTGTAGATCCAAAATTTAGTTTTTAATTGACCTGCATGCTGTTTTGTCAACAGGGATTATGATGGGAAAGTGACTCCTGAGGAGCTAGCAGCTGCAGCCATGTACTTGAAAGATACTCTCGGCAAAGAAGGGGTTCAGGAACTCATCAGTAACCTTTCCAAAGATACAGGTCAGTTTTCAATTTTGTTTAAAATCAGAAACATTCATGCTTTGACTGTTGATTTCTGGTTGTTATTGGAACCTTTGTGGAAGGTCTTCACAAACACATTTGTTTGGTATTTGGCTTAAATAACTAAAGCTTTTTGCAGTTTGAACGCCTTTTTTGTTGAGACACTGTTTATTTGATAGCAATTAGCGATACCACACTTGATAGTCTATCTTGTGTAGCTTTTAGCAGAATATTTCATGTGAGTTTATTGGAAGAATTATACTACTAAAGAAGTCACATATTAACTATACAAAAGCCTTGATTGGAGAGTTCCAAACCTCCACCGTCATAAAAAAGCCAGTTTAACTAAAAAATACCCCTGATCACTGTATATTCAAATAGATGACTTATTTGTTCATTCACAGTTAATAATAGGCATTGGAAAATTTTTGCAATAACATTGTGTGGACACAGAAGGATTCCTTAGCTAGAATAATTACCTACCACATATGCGTTAGGTCACTGCAACTTTTTGTTGCATTAATCATATCATATCATATGATATCATAGTTTTCAAGGAAGTCAAAAAGCAGTAACCTCTTATTGTGTCTGTCTATTGTTTCCCTTTCTTTTAACATCTTTTCCCTTCCTTTTAATTTCTTGAAGGGAATACTTAATTCACAGCATATTTTCTTCTTTTGCTTGATACTGTATTTTCTTATTTTGTGAATGAAATAAACACGTTTTTCTAAGAAGCAACTCTTAGTTTACGACCTACAATGGAGATTTATGTATTTGGGCAACAGTAGGAGAGCGATTAATTATATTAATACCTTGCAAGTTAATGTGAGTTAACAGTATCAAAATTGACCCGAAAAGCTCTCTACTTATGCTGTTTCTAACTTCTGTTGAGTCTTTTTGCTGCAGACGGGAAGATTTTTGTTGAAGACATTGTTAAGCTAGGCAGCCGCGTAGAAGATGCCAGATCCGACGAATAGAGAGTAATGCAACAGTTTTGGTTTCTTAGAAAATAATAAAACATTACACTTCACTAACATAGTTCAGTCATGTAATTAGGCCTACAATTATAGAAAACCAAATGTCTGTTAGTTTTCATTTCTAACAGCAATTATTTTTACAACCATTGAGGTTAGCCCCATTTGAGAAACTCCTCTATGTCATATGAACCCAGACCTTCCATAGGAATATGGTAAAAGATACAAGGAAAATAAATAAATATATACTGTAAGCATGTAAAGGGTGTCCTTAAGTTGAGGCTGAATATTTTTTACTTGGATGTATACTGGAGATTCCTCCTATATTCGATATTCTGATGAGGAAACATGTTCTTTTTCAATAGTATGGATTTGAATTAGGAGTTTCTCTTGGTAATGAAGTGGAGCTTTACAATATTTCTATAACAAAACTAAAGCAGGAGGTACTCTTTTTGTATTTAAATTTTTATTATCCTTTCAATAGCCAGAAGATGCAAATGATTGTTCTGAAATAAGAGGTTTGCCTGTTAATGATTTTTTTTTTTGTGTGTTTAAATTTCTCTCAGTGATTATCATATTCACTAGTCCCTTTCTGTTCACAATCACATCAGTGTTTTTTTTTTCCTTTTCTTTTTGGTCCACAGAAAGAATACTTGAACCCAGCCAAAACAAAGAGGGTCCTATTTCCTCACAATCACATCAGTGTTTTGTTCAATTCAGTGGTCTTTCTTTCTTTTTGGTCCACTCAATCAGGATCCAAGAACTTTTGATGGGTTCCTGTGATCTGTCATTTTGAGCAATGTTGGAGTATTTGATGTTGTTTTCCCTTATTTCTTCTTGAGCTTATATACTTCGGATGTTGACACAGCTTATCTACGCTTACTTTAAAAATAATTCTCCCACCGATCTTATATGGTGATGGTTGCCGACAAGGGTGGAGCCAAGAGCAAGGGGTTCATTCGAATCTGATTCGGTGATGAATTAAATTGTATATAACGTTAAAATTATTTTTTAGGTATATATTGTAGAGGTTGGATCCCCTCGGTTTACTTATTTATATTTTGAATCCCCTTCATGAAAATTTTGGCTCCGTTATTGGTTGCCGACAATAGTGTTTATCGATGGTGATTGATGGCATTAGTTGGTGTTGGCAGTTTAAATTATGGTGAATGATAGTAATAGCTAGGACTGGGAAACGGGTGAATTAGAGCGGGTCAAAAATGGGTTAAGCAAAAATCAAATAAAATATTCAATTTGCCCATACTTTTACAAATAAAAAATGGGTTAACCGACGGATAATATGGACATCCATATTATCCTTGAATTCAGGAATAGTCAGATGAAAATATAAGTTGCAATGGCTTCTTTATTTCTTCATGTTCAAAAAAACGTATAACTATTCATCAACGGATGCCGCTTCCCAGAGAGTTTATGGCCCGTAGCTTACAACATCATCTTATAAGTGTCAAAATAAACTTAGACTTCGGAAAAGCTAGAACTCAAGAAAAATAATGAATACTGATAATATATTCATTTTTAGTGGATAATATTCATATTTGATCTATATTTCATTCATTTTTAAAAAGTCAGTTATTCAACCCATGTTTAATGGGTTGCATGATTACTTGTTTTCTTTAACCATTTTGCTAGATCTAGTAATAGCTAATGGTAATGGTGATTATAGTGGCGGTTGGTATATATTATACTGGTTGATGATAGTGATTGTCGTAGCGATGATTATTTTGGTCTATGTTGCTCAAACTATTCAAAAATATTGCAGGGTGTGTCGAATTCTTCAAAAGTAGTGTATTTTTGGAAGATTCAATGAGTATGACAATAATTTTGGCGTGTCCGAGCAACGTAGGTTATGGTAGTGATAATCGGTGGTGATGGTTGTAAAAGATGTCTTGTGATAGTATTGTAGTGACTAACAATGATGATAGTTGTGGCTGAGGATGGTGATGGTAGTTGGCATAGCAAATGACAATTGTTGTGGTAGTTGATAATGGCGAGCAATAGCGATGTGTGTGCTTAATGGTAAAACTAGATGGAGTAGTGGTGAAATGCCATCTTTCCGAAATCCTTGAATGAATGACATCTTAATGATAATTAAGATTTTGTTACATATTTTAATCATTCTGACGTATTCAGATCCATTAACGGTTGTGAAATAAAAATAATGTACTTAATGATTGAGATTTGAGCGATTAATTTCAGGCATAAAAATGTACTTAATGTCTGAGCTCTAAATGATCAAATTTCATTCCGTGCAAACAAATGAGGTCGGAGCCAAGGGTCTTTTGGAAACCGACATCCACGAGTCAGGGGTAAGATCTGCGTACACTCTTATCAATCATGTTCAGACCCCACCCGTGGGATTACACTGAGTATGTTGTTGTTGTCGCAAACAAATGAGGCCTATATCATCCCTAATAGCAGAGACTTCAGGTATTATCTGAAAAGGGCAGCTAAAGAGTATACTGTAGAAGTGGAAGAAATAACCAACAAAGCTCATGTTTTAGTTCTCCCTTACCCTATACAAGGCCACATAAACCCAATGGTTCAATTTTCAAAGAGATTAACATCAAGAGGAGTTAAAGTGACCTTAATCACCATAGACTATGTTAGCAAGAACATGCCAAAGGAGTCTGATTCAGTCAAGATTGAGTCCATTCCACATGATGAGTCTCCACCACAAGATGTTGACAAAGCTCTTGAATGGTTCTTTGCTTTGATATCCAAAAATTTGGGAGCAATTGTTGAGAAATTATCTGATTCTGAGTGTCCTGTGAAAGTTCTTGTTTTTTATTCAATTGTAACTTGGGCAATTGACTTGGCACATAAACTAGGACTAAAAAGAGCTGCATTTATCACACAATCTTGTTCTCTTAGTGCCATATACTATCATATGGATCCAGAAAAAAAGTAGTAAAGTTCCTTTTGATGGCACTGTTGTAACTTTGCCTTCACTTCCATTGTTGGAAAAGGAAGATTTGCCTACTTTCATCTATGATAGTGATTTGTATCCATCTCTTACATAGCTTATCTTCAGTCAGAACATCAATTTCAAGAAAGCAGATTGGCTTTTCTTCAACACATTTGATGTGTTGGAAAAGGAGGTAAACTTTCTTACCATGACAACAAAAAAGAGTCAAAATTTACCCATCTACTATACAATGAGTATTTTTACTTTATCATTCGTTATACTTTGGATCCATTCATATATTCTTGCCCGTACCAAATTGTTCTCGTTATTTGCTCTCGACCTAGTAGATATCAAATCTGAAGTATATCGGCGGATAATTTTAAAACATAGTTAAAAGTAGAGGGATACATTTGATGTTTTTCTGAAGTATTTTGACTTGTGAAATTCACAAAGTTCACGCTGGAGCTCCGTTAAAATCAAGGCAAATATGAAACTATTTACTAACATCAAATGTTTGACTAACATTAAAGTTTAAGAGGGTAGAATTAAGATACTTCAAATTATAGAAGGGTAAACTTTATAATTATTATTATTATTTATCCTTTGCGCACAAAGTGACCATCCAAAGTGCTACGATAATAAACTCACTTCGTGTTAATTTTTTTAATGCAGAGTTTATGAAAGAAAACAAGACTTCCGCCACATACCAAAAATGAGATTAGAAATTTCTACTCTTACATTTCCTGATATTTCTGTGATTATAACTGCAAGTTTTTTATAAGTATTTTTTTGGGTAATAATTTTTATTACCAAACTAGAAGTATTACAGCTCAAGGAAAAATAAAATTGCACTAGGGTTGGACATGCTGCCCCAACCTCTAGGATTCATTAACTACATCCCTATCACTTAGTTACAATACTCAATGATCATATTGGATATACATTCAGCTCAAACAACTTCCTAGCTGTCTAGGCCTTAAGCTAGCTCTAAAATGTACGGAGGGGCGGAGTTCGTCCGAAAATTACATTGTATATAAGGTTAACTTTTTTTGTTATGTGGATATAATAGACGTTGAATCCTTTGACTTCTTTTTATATTTACTTATTTATATTTAAATCCTTTTAGTGAAAATCCTGACTCTGTCACTTATACACCTCCTAAATTATCACCTTGATGACTACTTCAGAGATCTCTTCTTCTGAAAAATCCTCAAATTCCTCTCCTGCCAGACTTGTAGGTACTCTCCAGCTTGGAATTTTTTCTCTGGTGTATAACCTATCAAGTGCAGCCAATCTCAACATAAAGATCCACCTAGGTGATCCATAGTTGTTAAGGGCAAATCAGAAGTTTAAATTAAAGAGCTTCCTAATATATATAGAAAAAATATGTAATTCTTTCAGACTAAATAAGAAAGTGTCATACAAATATGGAACAGACGGAATAGTACTTCAGCATGCTAGATACACACACATCCTTATGCTATATCAAAAATCTAAAATTTTCATCGCTGAATTTGTACAGGTGGTCGACTGGCTGAGGGTACAATATCCAATCAAAACCATCGGACCAACTATTCCATCAATGTATCTTGACGAGCGACTAAAGGAAGACAAAGAATATGGTTTGAGTCTCTTAAATCCCAACGGTGAAACTTGTATGAAGTGACTAGATTCAAGGGAAATTGGCTCTGTTGTCTATGTATCATTTGGAAGTTTGGCCAGTCTTGGAGAACAACAAATGGAGGAACTAGCATGGGGATTGATGACGAGCAACTGCTATTTCTTGTGGGTTGTTAGAACTTCTGAAGAGATGAAACTACCCGAGGAATTCATGTCCAAGTTATCCGAAAAAGGACTAATTGTGAATTGGTGCCTTCAGCTTTACTCATTGTGGATGGAACTCGACCCTCGAAGCACTGTGTTTGGGAGTACCAATGGTTGCCATGCCTCAATGGTCAGATCAACCAATTAATGCAAAATTTATTAGTGACGTATGGCAAACAGGAATTCGCATTAAGGCTGGAGAAGATGGTGTAGTTAACAGAGATGAAATCGCGAGTTCCATAAGGGAAGTCACGGTGGAAGAGAATGGAGTAATGTTTAAAGATAATGCAATTAAATTGAAACAATCGGCTAAGGAAGCGGTTGATGAAGGAGGGAGTTCTGATAAGAATATTGAAGAATTCTTTCAAACTTGTAAAGCACTAATTGTTTAAAAAACTCACATTTCACTTTTGTTTGTGCTAAATAACCAAGTTGTTCAAACAACTCTCTATTTGTTTATAGTTGTTTGAGAAAATTCCTTATTGTTTTGAATTAAACAACGTGAGTTTGTGCAGAACTCAGTTGTGTCTTGTGCCATGTTTGTTGTGCTAGTTGTAGCTCCTCGAGCCATGTTCACTGCACTTTCAAGAGAAGAAGAAGAGGACAAGGCAGGGGTGGAGCTAGCTCTTGATCGGCCGAATTTAGTGGCTTTAGTTTGATCCTTATATTTATATTTAAAAAAATTATTATATATATATAAATTAATAATTTAGAATCTCGACTCAAACTTCAAATTTGGCTTTGCCTTCGGAGGATGAAAAGAAGAAACTGAACAAAAAACAAAAAAAATTGAAATGATTTAAAAGTGAGTAATGAGTCTTACAATTTTGGGGGTTTTAATATTCACCCACAATTTTTTAGTACTTAATAGTCAAATATCATCTCTTTCTATATTTAATAAATTGATAATTTAAATACCCTAGCTAATTTTAAACCATAAGACTAAAAAGAACTTTTTAGTATATTAGACACATCTTTAATTTAAGATCACAAGATTAAAAAAATTATTTTTATTTCTTAAAACTTTATGCTCAGTCAAATTAAGACATTTAATTGGTACGGAGAGAGTAATAATCTAACACCAAACTACTTACTCCCTCCATCTCAAATTATTTATCGTTTTTTGATTTTACATAAATTCTACTAAAGGTAAATTGGGAAGAAGTAATTAACTACGTCTTTAACTTTTAAAATGATAAATAATTTGAGATAACTATTTTTAATAATTACGATAAATAATGACAAATAATTTGAGATCGAATGAGTAATTACTTAGATTTGGTCAACATCCCTCTATTTTAGTTCAAGACTAGGGGTTCTTTTTCCCCTCATTTAAATCCAAAAACGTCAGATCTTCTTTTCTTGAAAAAACTAATAAAAGTAATACAATAGATATCTACCTGTGATCCGTTACTTTTCTAAATCCCGCGCATAGCAGGAAGTGCATGGTGCCCTTTTTTAAGGCAGCTAAGAGTAAAGTACAGCAGAAATGGAAGAAATACCCAATAAATCTCATGTTTTAGTTCTCCCTTTCCCAGTACAAGGTCACATAAACCCAATGGTTCAATTTTCAAAGAGATTAGCATCAAGAGGAGTTAAAGTGACCTTAATTACCATAGACTCTATTAGCAAATCCATGCCAATGAATTCTAATACAATCAAGATTGAGTCCATCCCACATGATGAGGCCCCACCAGATAGTTATGACAATTTTCTTGAATGGTTCCATGTATTGGTATCCAAAAATTTGAGACAAATTGTTGAGAAATTATATGATCTTGAATACCCTGTGAAAGTTCTTGTTTTCGATTCGATTACAACTTGGGCAATTGACTTGGCACATCAACTAGGACTAAAAGGGGCTGCATTTTTTACACAATCTTGTGCTCTTAGTGTCATATACTATCATATGGATCCAGAAAAAAGGAAAGTTCCTTTTGATGGTAATTCTGTTGTTGAATTGCCTTCACTGCCATTGCTGGAAAAGAAAGATTTGCCTTCTTTTGTCTGTCAGATTGATTTGTATCCATCTCTTGCAAAACTTGTGTTCAGTCGGAACATCAATTTCAAGAATGCAGATTGGCTTTTGTATAACTCATTTGATGTATTGGAGAAGGAGGTACTCTCCCCCCCCCCCCCCCCCCCCAAACCCCCAACCCCGCAACAATTTCTTATATTTTGGGATTCATTTATATTTGACATAATACATAAACAATCTCTTAAATTTGGCCTCAGCGGTCAAATATGCCCTCCAACTCGAGCGTAAATAAGTAGGCACCTTAACTTGTCTTCACTTTATTAGTTGATCAATCCAACTCACAAAATGATTATCTAGACACCTTCAAATTTATGTGCAACGCCAGTGACACGTCAGCATTTGTGTTTACGTGTTCAACTTTATACAAGTTGAAATTTTTACTTGTATACACTCAAAATTAAAGGACATATTTGCTAATTGAGGCTAAGTTTGAGAACCTATTTATGAATTATGCCTTTATATTTTGTCATTAGCAAATCGTCTTGTTATGCCCTTGATACCGGTAGAACTCAATCATGAAGTATATTGGAGGGTAATTTTAGTAAATAGTCAAAAGTATAAGGGCTTAGTTTAGACTTTTTTTTTTCCAAAGTATGTTGAACACTAGAACCCTGTTAAAGACAAATTGCTAAATGCAAGGAGTTTGAATGATGCCAAAGTATCAGAGGTAAAAAGGGTTTGAATGAGGCTATAAAGTACAAGAGGGTAAAATTAAGATAATAAATAGAAAGGCAAAATTTAGACCTTTTGTCCTTTTTAAATAAGCATTACTCCTATTATTGTTGTTTGTCCATTGCACACAAAGTGACCATCTCAAAGTGCTTCAATAATATACTCACTTCGTTTTATTTTATTGAGGGTAGAGTTAACAACAACAACAACATACCCAGTGAAATCTCACAAAGTGGGGTTTGGGGAGGGTAGAGTGTACACTTATCTTACTTTACCATGGTAGAGAAGCTATTTTCGATAGACCCTCGACACAAGATTACTTTTGACACATCAAAAAGAACGTTTAGAACTTGTAGATCTTAATCATGTTATGCCAATTCCGTGACTAAAAGAGCAAGTTATTAAGAATAAATTAGAAATTTAAAATTAAAGAGTTTCCTATTATAGAAATTTGTAATTTTTCTGTGACAACCTAAAAAAGAAAGAGCTTCATATAAAATGAAAAAAAAGACACATCCTTACATAGTGTTATACCAATAATTAATCTGAAGTTTTTGTTGCTGAATTTGTACAGGTGATCGACTGGATAAGGACCCAATATAGAATCAAAACCATCGGACCAATTATTCCATCAATGTATCTTGACAAGCGACTAAAAGATGATAAAGAATATGGTTTGAGTCTCTTCAAGCCTAATAATGAAACTTGTATGAAGTGGCTAGACTCGAGGGAAATTGGCTCTGTTGTATATGTATCATTTGGTAGTTTAGCCAATCTTGGAGAACAACAAATGGAGGAACTAGCTTCGGGATTGATGATGAGCAACTGCTACTTTTTATGGGTTGTGAGAGCTACCGAAGAAAACAAACTTCCAAATGAATTCATCTCCAAGGCAAAAGAGAACGGATTAATTGTGAATTGGTGCCCTCAGCTTGACGTATTGGCTCATCAAGCAGTTGGATGTTTCTTTACTCATTGTGGATGGAATTCGACGCTCGAAGCATTGAGTTTGGGAGTGCCAATGGTGGCCATGCCCCAATGGTCAGATCAACCAACTAATGCAAAATTTATTTGTGATGTATGGCAAACCGGAATTCGCGTTAAGGCACGAGAAAATGGTGTTATTACAAGAGAAGAAGTGGCAAGTTCCATAAGGGAAGTCAGGGAGGAAGAGAAAGGAATAATGCTTAAGAAGAATGCAATTAAATGGAAACAATTGGCTAAGGAAGCAGTAGATGAAGGAGGGAGTTCTGACAAAAATATTGAAGAATTTCTCAAACTTGTATTGCACTAGACTGAGTATTAGATATATTTGACAAAATTGGTTACTTTATGCATCATGTGCTTACATTGCATCGAACATTTTATGAATATCTTGTCTTACATTGAGTGAAAGAGAGTCGATGATAAGTCCTTCATGGACCCCCTCTACTTCACATATTTCTGGATGAGGTGTGGTACGTGAGGAGTAGAAAGGGCTAGGAGGCCTCTTTTCCCGGACTATACGATGAGGCACCACTTCATGTTTGTAGCAGCTTATTGTAAATTTTATTTCTGTTGGAAATTTGCCTTTGGCGGGAGTTGCGACCGACCAACTTTAACGGCTTAAACACTAGTGTTACGTATGTTGGAGAATCCGGTTCTTCACACATGCATGATCTACTAAGTACGTAGATAACCGTAGGACCAAGAATCGTCAAATTTCATTGAGAAATGAAAGAGATATTGGTTCACGAAGTGAGGTGTTTGAAGCATGGAAAGTGTGGTGTTGTGTTCAATTCTCCCTCATCGGTAGAGGAAGAAAGAATTGTTGTGTATATAAGACTCGAAATTGGTTTGGGGTTTGGGACCCCAAGGGGTATCCCATGTGTTTAAAGGAGGGAGGACCTAGATGTGCTTCGATTCATGGAAAGACCACACGCGCACCGCCGCCCGCCCGTCCGGGTCGGGTGATATTATCTTTTTGGGCCAGAAAACTTTGCCAGAAGTACAGTTTGGACCAGAATTCTTTCAGATGTACAATTTGGTCCCTGAAGTTTTCCGAAAGTCAGAATTTCGACGGTCGAAACGAAACGCCAAGCACTCAATTCACCATTTATTTTGGGTGAATTACTCCTCCTATAATGGCCAAATCCGTTGGTCTTTTCACCATTTATTTTGGTGACTTTACTACCTCCATAATGGTCATTATTTGGCCAATAATGGCTGTTATGGAGGCAGTTAAACAGCCCTCCCTCACCTATATAAACACCCCTTACACCATTGTTGAGGTGCACAGAAAATATACTTGCAATATACACGAAAATACACAAGCAAAACAGTTTCTTCCTACACCTTCCTTGCATCATTTCTTGCTCAATATTCTTCAAGGTAGCTCTTGAGTTTCCTTTGCTCAAGTGTTCCATTGCTGTTTTATCTTGAGAGACGAATTGTCCAGGACGTATAAAGGATACATACGGGGCAATATTGTCTTAAGGACAGAGTGTCACACTCGACTCAGCAAGTAAACAAAAACAATTTTTCAGTTTTTCAGTTTTTCTTGTTCATCTTTGTAATTTTCAGATTTCTAGTTGAATTGTAATTTCAATTCTTACATTAGCAGTTGCTTGTAATTCCCGTTTCCTGCAACCTTTGTAATATCCAACAATTTCTTCCTTCTATTTTGTCGGGGGTTGTTGCGGGTGATCTTTACTTTCCGGGCATATGGTTGGGACATATCATATGAGTTGATTTGTTTGATGCGAGTAGAGTGTCAGGTGTTAGTTACGCAACATCTCTTGAATTTTGGGACGGGACAACTATCATCTTATTTAAAAGACAATTATATATAGTGCATTATAACAAGGATTCTTCTCAGGTTTGGTCTAATATCTGTCAAAAAGGCATATCCTTTATAGTTTGGAGAATCATTAAAAGAAAGATGCCAATTGATGAAATCATTAGCACATTTGGTATCACCATTGACACTAAATGTTGTTGTTGTAGACAGCCAGTAGATGAAACCATAAATCATTTCTTTATTTTTGGTGAGGTTGCAGATCCACTTGGGATTAACATAAGAGCTCATATTGTTGCTGGCATGATCCAGATCTGGAGAAATGCTAGAACTGTGAATTTTCATCACAAACTTTTGGTTCAAGTGACTCCTATTGTTATTGTTGTTGGAAATTTGCCTTTGGCGGGAGTTGCGTCCAACCATCTTTAATGACTTAAACACTAGGGTTCCGCATGTTGGAGACTTTGATTCTTCACACGTGCATAATCTACTAAGTAAGTAGATGACCGTAAGGCCAAGGATCGTCAAATTTCGTTGAGAAATGAAAGAGATATTGGTCCACGAAGTGAGGTGTTTGAAGCATGGGAAAATGTGGTAAAGACCAATCCTCCCTCATCGGCGGGGGAAGAAAGATTTGTTTAGTTTATAAGTCTCAAAATTGGCTTGGGGTTTGGAACCCCAAGGGGTATCCCATGTGTTTAAAGGAGGGAGAACCTAGATGTGCTTCAAGGATAAGCCCACACGCCCGCCGCCGCCCGCCTGTCCGGTCTCGGGTCGCGGGCTTCTTCTGTTATTATCTTTTTGGACCCAAATTGCTTCATAGTTACAGTTTGGTCCCTGAAGTTTCAGGTAAGTTAAATTGGGTAGAGAACTTGTGCTTTTGCTGTTGGTTTTTAGAACGTTAACCAACATAATTATGCACATCAATTCAGTCATTTATTTTGGCTGAATTACTCTCCCTAAAGGCTCTAATCCGTTGCACATCAATTCATCATTTATTTTGGCTGAATTACTACCTCCATAATTGTCATTACTTGGCCAGTAACAACAATTATATGGGCAGTTGGTAAGTACCCTCCTTCAACTATATAATGAAACCTTTGCACAATTGTTGAGACACACAGAACACACAAACGAAATCAGATTCTTCCTACTACTTTTCAGCATCATTTCTTACTCAAAGTTCTTCAAAGTAACACTTGAGTTTCCTTTGCTCATTTGTTGAGTTGCTGTTTTATTTTGGGAGACTATTGCCCAGAACGTAGAAAGGATACATACGGGGCAATCTTGTCTTAAAGACAGAGTGACATCACTCGACCCAGCAATCAGTTTCTTGTTCCAGTTTACTGAAATTTCAGATTCTTGTAATTTCATTTTGTTGTAATACTTAGCAGTTACTTATTTCCGTTTCCTGCACCATTGTATGCAACAATTGTTTGGGAGTTGTGGAAGTTCAGAAACTCAACCAGATATGGTAACAAGAAGAACACCATCTCATGGATATGCAAAGAAATCATCTTTCATATTCAAATATATATGGGAATGAAAGGGGTGTTCATTGATCACACTTGGGATTGGAAAGGAATTTGCAGAGAGGTGGAAACTCTAAGAACCAGAATCACTAGTCAAATGGTCATATGGGAGAAACCACAAGATGATTGGATCAAAATAAATACTGATGGTAGCAGCAACAATAGGGTGGATACAGCTGGCATTGATGGGGTTGTTAGAAATAGAAATGGAGAGATTATCATGGCCTTTGCCAAATCTCTCCAATTCTGCACTAACAATAGTGCTGAAGTTGAGGCTGCAGATTTTGCTATACAGTGGTGTCTGCTAAACAACATGGATAAGATTATCTTGGAACTTGATTCCATGTTTGTAGTCAATCTGTTGAAAAGGAATAGCTTCGGCTCCTTGGAGCCTATTTGATAAAATCCGCAAGAATCAAAGCATATCGTTATTCAACACTGCTTCAAGGAAGCTAATCAAGTAGCTGATGCCTTAGCCAAACATGGAGCAGCTCTCAATCACAACCAGAGACTTATCATTTATAATAGGCTTCAGGATATGCCTAAACAAGCTATTGGACCAAGCAGGTTGGACACCATGGGCATGCCTAGCTTCAGGATTAGGCAGGCCAAAAGAAACCCCATCATCACCACTTTTGTATAATGACTAATCATCCTTCTGTGATCTGGGAATACTCTTAACCATATGACCTAATCTACATGATTGTTTAACCAAAACAAAGGACGTATTTTGTAAGCTCATTTTTTGCTCAGGATTTGGTATGTCAAATCCTTATATAGGTCCTGAGGAGGTAAGGTGCCATGTCCCCTCCTTGATGTATTTAGGTTTTGGATTTTAATCTACTGGTCTATTCCAAAAAAAAACAAGCATTTTACTCACACATAAACTAAATGTACAAATAACCTATTATACAATAACTACGATTCAGTCCCAAACAACAAATAGTATGTTATAATCGGTTACATTCTGTTAATAATATTACACATTAATTATAATAAGCAATCATATATAACTTAATCCGCAATTTGCGACGCCTAGATTTCAGAATGAATACCTCTACCATGTTACAGTGTGTCTTTTGACTTTTCTATTTTCCCTTTTTTGCCTCCCCAACTAATGTATCTTTCACATGGGAAGACATTACATATTATGAAGATGCTACAAAGTCATATCACCTGGGCGAATTCATATATAAAAAATGGGTTACGTGAACTCATGGTCATCGACCAAACTCGGTATATTACATGTATAATTCTTAAAATATATTTAATATTAACTGCAGGAACCCATAATTAAATGAGACTAAGTGGGGACATGGTTTATTTTCTTAAGGTCAAGAGATAGAACCCAACTTGCTATACTTTTATGTCTTTTAAAAAAAATAGCCTTTAAATGAAATGGTGCACTCAACCTCTTGAAATTCTGGATTCACCTCTGATGATATCACTATGTTCTTAAAATTGAACCGAGCTATAGTACTTTAATTCCATTATCACAATATTAAATCAAAACTGAGTTCTGTCCTGCTTCTAGCTAAACTGCCAGATCCGAACTTCAAGATCTATTCACTTCAGACTACATAATTATCACTTCAAGTTTCATTGTTCTTGCTTTTCAACAAGAATTTCTCCACTATTTGCTAGAAATTCAGCAACTTGTCCTATCAAGTAAATCTATTTGCGCATAATCTCACAACAATCTTGCGGAGCAAGAGGGCAGGAAATATCATTTTTAGCAAAGTATTTCACACCTTCAATTTTGCATCTTTGTTCATGTGTTTCAAGCCTTTATATTTTGTGTTCTTCTTCATATTTTTCCAACACTACAGTCAGATATTTCTATAACAGTCATCCTCTATAACAATATTTCATTACAACGACCAAGTTTTCATATATTATATGTTCTAACATTTCGCTGTACTAGTAAAAAAATATCTATACAAACAATGCTGTTATAGAGAGATTTGATTGTATAAGCTGAATAGCGTGCTAAGAGTAAAGTGTAGAAAATGGAAGAAATAACCAATAAATCTCATGTTGTAGTTCTTCCTTTCCCTATACAAGGCCACATAAACCCAATGGTCCAATTTTCAAAACGTTTGGCATCAAGAGGAGCTAAAGTGACAATAGTCATTATAGAATCTGTTTGCAAGTCTATGCCAATATTGGACTCTGCTTCAATCAAAATTGAGTCAATCCCACATGATGAATTTCACCAGATACCGATCATCTTGAATGGTTCCGAGCTTTAATGTCCAACAATTTGACACAAATTGTTGAGAAATTTTCTGATTCCGAATACCCTGTGAAAGTGCTTGTGCTTGATTCGGCAACAACTTGGGCAATTGACTTAGCACATCAACTAGGACTAAAAGGGGCTGCATTTTTCACACAATCTCGTTCTCTTAGTGCCATATGCTATCATATGGATCCAGAAACAAGTGAAATTCCTTTAGATGGCTCTGTTGTATCGTTGCCTTCGCTTCCATTGCTAGAAAAGGAAGATCTGCCTTCTTTCGTCTACGAGAGTGATGTCTATCCATCTCTTGCTAGACTCGCTTTCAGTCAGAACATTAATTTCAAGAAAGCAGATTGGCTTTTTGTTAAATAGAGCAATATACATGTGATATACACTGAAGTGTATATCACAGGTATATCAGTGATATACAGCAGCAACAATGCAGTGGGCAGCCCACTGCTCAGTGGGCAGTGGCCCAACTCGTCCAGGCCCATCTCGGATTTGGGCAGAAAATCAGTGATCAAGTTTTGTATATTAAGGAAAGAATATTTTGTGTATATTGTAGTATATTTGTTACCTAGAAAAGGATATACACTTACCAAAAGTAGGATATACACTTACCATATTGTATAGTTAGAATTATGGTAGAAGAAGGATTTAGAAGTAGAATAGGAAAAGGAATTTCCTATTATGGAAATATGTAACTTGTATATATAGCCTTTCAATTAATGAAAATAATCAAGGGGATTATTTCTTTCATGGTATCAAGAGACTAGGTCTAAAACAAAAGTTTTTTCTCTCAAACTTTTGCCTCCCTTTGGCCGAGACCCCCCCCCCCCCTCCTCGGGTTTTTCTCTTCCGAAATTTCGTCTTCCGCTCTCAAAAACCTCTCTTAAATTTCCCCTCCTTCTTTGTTCTTTCAATATGTCTAAGAACAATTTTCACCCTGCCCTCACGGTTTTCAATATCAAGCTCAGTGTCCCTATTGTCCTTGAGATGGAAAACGTTCAATATGCAACATGGGCGGAGTTGTTTAAAATTCACGCTATATCTTATCAAGTTCTTCATCACATCATTCCTCCCGCTAGACCTCTTCCTGCGGAGGATCCTGAGTTATGGATTACACTTGTTATTATTTTTGTGATTATTCTTGCCGCCACCATTATTATGGTTTTGGCCTGAATTATTCACAAAACCCTGAAGAACTAGGGGAGGATGCCACCATGACAACTGGAAGAAGCAGGTTTGGCTAAAAAGGCGGCTACCGGAGCAAGCCCAGTTGTCATGGTGGCGTCCTCCCCTAGTTCTTCAGGTTTTGTGAATAATTCGAGCCAAAACCATAATAATGGTGGCGGCAAGAATAATCGCAAAAATAATAACAAAAATCGTGGGGGAAAACACGGCGGTACAGGTGGCGGTTCCGGTGGTCAACAAACAGGCGGTGGGTCCCAGCCAGGGTACAGTGGCCCACCACCACCATGGGCCCCGCAGTGGGGCCAATAGCGATGGAACCCGTACCATCCACGGCAGCCCGCCAGCGGCTTCCGGCGGCCGGTGGGGCGGCCACGATCCGGCCCGGCGCCCGGCGGTGGCGGCCCACGGCCGCGGTGGCCCAATAGCGGCACCTTCCGACCTACGGCCCAAAGGCATCACGGAATGGAGTCCTTGGGCCCCGTCCTCCGCAAGCCCATCATGCAGCAGGCCCCACTCAGACTGATATCGAGGCCGCGATGCACACGTTGGGGTTGACTCAACCGGACCCAAATTGGTACATGGACACCGGGGACACTACTCACATGACTTCCGAATCAGGTACTCTCTCATCTTATTCCAATTTGAGCACCCCTCAGGGGATAATTGTTGGTAATGGCAGTTCTATTCCAATTCTAGGGTATGGTCAGAAAACGTTGTTTGCCCCCAATCCACCACTCCTCTTGAAAAATACTTTACATGCTCCTAAATTGATTAAAAATTTAGTGTCGTCTGTCCGAAAGTTCGAAATGACAATTCGTTTCGTTGAGTTTGATCCTTTCGGTTTCTCTCGTGAAGGATTTCAAGACGGGGAGTCATCTCATGAGGTGTGATAGTAGGGGGATCGTATCCTATCATGCCCGGTTTCGACCATCGAGTCCACCTTGCCGTCAACTTTTGCAGCCATCTCACCTTCCATGTGGCATGCTCGTCTGGGTCATCCGGGATCTTCTATTTTATCAACTTTAGATAAAAATAGCTTTATTTCTTGTAAGGGTACGAGTCGTACTCCAATTTGTCAGTCTTGTTCATTAGGAAAAATTGTTAAGTTGCCCTTTGTAGACTCCAATTCTCATACGTCTATGCCATTTGACATTATTCATAGCGACTTATGGACATCTCCTGTTCTTAGTTCAATGGGTCATCGATATTATGTTCTTTTTTTAGATGATTATTCTAGATTTTTGTGGACGTTTCCAATTGCGAATAAATCACAAGTGTTTTCCGTCTTCATCAAATTTAGAGCGTTCATACGTACTCAATTCGAAAGAGAAATAAAAAATATTCAGTGTGATAATGGAAAAGAGTATGACAATAGGGAGTTTCGGGAATTTTGTGCTACTAATGGGATAAATTTTCATTTTTCTTGTCCTCATACATCTTCACAAAATGGGAAAGCCGAATGCAAAATTCGTTCCATAAATAACATTGTCCGAACTCTCCAAATACATGCCTCCATACCTCCATATTTTTGGCATCATGCTCTACAAATGGCCACATATCTTCTTAACATAATTTCGTCTAAAGGCCTGACATGTCCCTCCCCCCTTAAAATACTATATAATAAGAACCCGTCTTATTCTCATCTTCGGATTTTTGGGTGCTTGTGTTATCCGTTATTCCCATCCACCACAATTAACAAACTTCAAGCTCGGTCTACCCCGTGTGTGTTTTTGGGTTATCCGTCAAATCATCGTGGTTATAAGTGTTTTGATTTATCCTCCAAGAAAATCATAATCAATCGCCATGTCATTTTTGATGAAACTCAATTCCCATTTACGAAAGTTCATACTCCCGAACCTAAGTCATATAATTTTTTGGATGACCAAATATCCCCGTATATTATTCAGAATTTTTTGGACATCTCCCGTACCCAAAATCCTCCAGCGGGCCCACCGCCCGCCGGACCAACAAAGATCGCCACACTCACGTAATCCACCACCGGAACAGTTCCAAAGAATCGGGCTGCCTGCCACCCAATTCTCGGAACCGCTCCGAATCTGAGTCCAATTTTTACCGTTTTGGGCCAGCAGGCCCACTGCCTGCTGGCCAGTCCGTCCCGAGCCCAGAAAATTCCCAAAATTCCATCAATTCTTCCTCGAGTCATAGACCGGTCACTCGTAGTCAGCGGGGTATTTTTACACCTAAAAGACATTTTAATTTACATTCTGGTGTCTCTAAATCCCCCTTGCCCCGCAATCCTGTGTCCGCATTAAATGACCCTAATTGGAAAATTGCTATGACTGATGAATATAATTCTCTTATTGATAATAAGACGTGGGAGTTGGTGCCCCGTCCATATGGTATTAATATTATCAGGTCTATGTGGATTTTTGCTCATAAGGAGAATTCAGATGGGTCCTTTGCTCGACATAAGGCGCGACTTGTTGGTGATGGTAAGACTCAGCATGTTGGAATTGATTGTGGTGAGACGTTTAGCCCGGTGGTCAAACCGGCTACCATTCGCACTGTGCTTAGCTTGGCGCTTTCAAAGACTTGGCCAATTCATCAGTTGGATGTCAAGAATGCTTTTCTACATGATGACCTCAAGGAAACAGTCTATATGCATCAGCCGTTGGGTTTCAGGGATTCCAACCGCCCTAATCATGTCTGGTTTATTGAAGAAATCATTATATGGGCTTAAGCGGTCTCCACGGGCCTGGTATACACGATTTCCGACTTTGTTTTGACTATTGGGTTCACTCACAGAAGGTCAGATAATTCCTTGTTCATCTACCGCCGTGGTTCGTCATTGGCCTATATTCTGGTTGTATGTGGATGATATCATCTTGACTGCCTCTTCCATCGCCTTACGCCGGTATATCATGACCATGCTCGGTTCGAGTTTGCTATGAAAGACTTAGGGCCTTTGAGTTATTTTTTGGGGATTGCCGTCAAGCGTCATTCAGGTGGGTTGTTTCTGTCTCAACGGAAGTATGCTGCTGAAATCATCGAGAGGGCTAGGATGTCATCCTGTAAGTCCACTTCCACGCCAGTTGATGCAAATCCAAAGCTAAGTGCCACAACAAGTGCACCATACGAGGACCCGACCCGCTATCGCAGTCTTGCAGGGGCCCTTCAAGATCTTACCTTTACCGACCGGATATTACATATGCGGTTCAAAGCAGTGTGTTTATTCATGCATGATCCCGGAGTTGAGCACATGAATGCAATCAAACGCATCATTCGGTATATTCAGGGGACACTGGACTATGGGTTGCACTTATACCCTTCATCTACATCCACACTTGTCTCTTACACGGATGCTGATTGGGGTGGTTGTCCCGACACCAGACGATCGACTTCTGGCTACTGTATGTTCCTTGGCAACAACTTGGTCTCATGGTCGGCAAAGCGTCAAGCAACTTTATCACGCTCCAAAGCGAGGCGAATATCGAGGGGTAGCGAATGTGGTCTCCAATCATGTTGGCTACGTAATTTGCTTTTGGAGCTTCATTGTCCCATTCGAAGGCAACCTTAGTATATTGCGATAACATTAGTGCCATCTACCTTTCAGGTAACCCGGTTCAACATCAGCGCACCAAGCATATCGAAATGGACATTCACTTTGTCCGTGAAAAGGTTGCAAAGGGTCAAGTTCGCGTATGCCATGTCCCGTCTCGTTATCAAATTGCGACATCTTTACAAAGGGTCTACCAAATGGTTCTCTTTGAAGATTTCGGGGACGATCTCGCGTTCGAAAACCGTCCGCTATGATCGCGGGGGTGTGTTAAATAGAGCAATATATATGTGATATACACCGAATATACAGCGGTGTATATCACATGTATATCGTTGATATACAAGCGGAACAATGCAAACAATGCCCAATGGCTCGGTGCGTGGCCCAACTCGTCCGTGCCCATCTCGGATTTGGGCGAAAATCGTGATCAAGTTTTGTATATTAAGGAAAGAATATTTTGTGTATATTGTAGTATATTTGTTACCTAGAAAAGGATATACACTTACCAAAAGTAGGATATACACTTACCATATTGTATAGTTAGAATTATGGTAGAAGAAGGATTTAGAAGTAGAATAGGAAAAGGATTTTCCTATTATGGAAATATGTAACTTGTATATATAGCCTTTCAATTAATAAAATAATCAAGGGGATTATTTCTTTCACTTTTGTTCAACACTTTTGACATTTTGGAGAAGGAGGTAAGCTCTCGAGTTTGGAACATGAGAGTCAAACTACTTAGTTTTTGACGTTTGAATCTAGAATTTTTAAATTTTTTGAAATAAGATTTACATACTTGATAACTACATAAAAAATTCTATAAGTCACTATAGTTAATCCGAAATATTTAAAAAGTTTTGTTCGTTAAATTGTAATAGCGCCACATAAAATGACATAGAAGAAGTACCCTTTTAAACAAGTAAATTATTATTCATCCATCCCACACAAAGAGACCACCCCGAAAAAGTGTATGCTACAAAAGCATACTCATCCCATCTTATTTTATATGTGTCAGTATTTGACGGAGTTAAAGAGTTACGGTAAAATGAAGGGAAACCACCATTTATCCCCATAAACCAAACTATTTATCCGCCTCCACCCCTCTTACTTTTCATACCCCTAAAAAATTAAAACTATTTACTTTTCATAATCTAAAAATTATGTTGTTGAATTTGTACAGGTGGTCAGCTGGCTAAGGACTCAATATCCAATCAAAACCATCGGACCAACTGTTCCATCAATGTATCTTGATAAGCGACTAAAAGACGACAAATAATATGGTTCGAGTCTCTTTAAGCCTAATAGTGAAACTTGTATGAAGTGGCTTGATTCAAGGGAAATTGGCTCAGTTGTGTATCATTTGGAAGTTTGGCCAGTCTTGGAGAACAACAAATGGAGGAACTGACATGGGGATTGATGACGAGCAAATTCTACTTCTTGTGGGTTATATTAGAGCTGCCGAAGAGAACAAACTCCCAAAGGAATTCATGTCCAAGGCAAAAGAGAAAGGACTAATCGTGAATTGGTTCCCTCAGCTTGATGTGTTGGCTCATCGAGCAGTTGAATGTTTCTTTACTCATTGTGGATGGAATTTGACGCTCGAAGCACTGAGTTTGGGAGTGCCAATAATAGGCATGCCCCAGTGGACAGATCAATCAACTAATGCAAAATTTATTAGTGATGTATGGCAAACAGGAATCCGAGACATAAGGGAAGTCATGGAGGAAGAGAAAGGAGTAATGCAATTAAATGGAAACAATTGGCTAAGGAATCATTAGATGAAGGAGGGAATTCTGATAAGAATATTGAAGAATTTCTTTCAAACTTATAATGCACTAGACTGAGTATTAGATATATTTGACAAAATTGATCACTCTATGCATCACAGAATTCTTAGAAAATCTTATGCTTACGCCCCATAAAAAGGGAAGGTCGTGTTGGTTTCAAATAATATATTTTGGTAATTTATTATTAAACTGGAGCTCCTGGCAACTTTAAAAACTTGATGATATAATTTAATTTGTAGCATATATCTTCATTAGAATAAGTAGAGTATTTGCCTTCACATCTAACGTAAAAGCGGAAGAAAGCGAAAATTTAATAGAGACAGAATATAACGTGGTACGAAAATATGCGACTTATTTAATTAATTTTGTTCTCTGTCACACTTTATATGGCACAATTGGTAGCTCAAATTAAAAAGGCATTTGATCAAATTCTATATTCTAATTTATAAAGAAAATTCGGTCGTACCCAAATCGTGTAACATAATGCGTTTCACGTTCGATTCCTATCAATTATTATAAAAGTTATATTAATAACATATATCTATGAGTTTTAGTCATTTTAGAAACTTAGAATTGGTTAAATAACTTAATGTTTTCATATTTATTTTATTTCACCTTATCTTTCTTTATCTCTAATACAATACACACATGTTATATATACATAAGCATGATAGACATTCTTTCGAAAAGGAATACATTGCTGACGAAGTGAAGACAAGATGATGAAATCTGTTGTTGTTCTTTGTTTGTTGTTATAAAACAAAACGAAAAGATTACAACTAAGAAACATGGTTGAGAATTGAGATGTCTAGAGGCATGACCACATCAAAATCGATCGTAACAATTTTTTCTCTCTACATTTCATGAATGATTAATAGTTTAAGCCTAATGTCCGGAATTATAAGGGAAATCAGTGTTACGAAGTCAAACACGGAGGAGGTCTCTAAAATTTGTAGCTATATAGGGGATATGCACAGCTTTTAAAGATGAGTACCTTGTTGTAGCACATCATTTTACAGAAGTTCAAAGAGACAATGGTTAAAAATGTTGGATATGTAAAGCAGTACGGAAAGTAAATAAATATTATAAGTGTTAGAAAGGATAAACAAACAAGCCAATATTCAGAACTGCCGCAAGCTTGTTGAGTCTTGAATCTTGATAACCTGAAATCAAGAAACACTAAATCTGGATTGTTACAACTGTGGCTGAGTTGAGAGATGGCTCTCTGTCTTTAAGACAAGATTGCCCCGTATATATGCTTTTACGTTAACGGGCAATAGTCTCCCAAGATAAAACAGCAACTAATCAACACTACAAAGCAAATAGGTTGATTCAGACGAAGAAAATTGTCACGACCCAAACCGGAGGGCCGCGATGGGCACCCGGATCCCACCCTCCGGGTACCGCCAATCACACTATCAACTCATGTTCATAATTAATTACGGACTAAGCCGAAAGAAAATTATGAACAACCAGGTAACCAACTTATATATGTATATATACCAAGGCCGGCAAGGCCATATAAGACTACTACACACAGGACACCGATCTACAAGCCTCTAAGAGTAGCAACATCAAAGGTCGGGACAAGGCCCCGCCATACCCATATAGACACACAAAATTGTATCATACCAAAATCAAATCGACACCCCAGAAAGAGAGGAGTGCTTCCAAAATCTGCTGAAAACTGCAATCTATTCGCGTGGGCCGTCGCCTTGCCTATGCGAACCTGCAGGCATGAAACGCAGCGTCCCCTGACAAAAGGGACGTCAGTACGACTGATGTACTGAGTATGTCATGCATAAATAACAGCATAACAAGAAGATACTGATAACTGAAACATAAACAACTGACCAACAGGAACTGCCTTTGAGGGCCCTAACACACTTGCCTACATGTTATGCACAATGCATTGTCCATGTTTATTGGCCTCATGGGAAATTTCCTTACCATGACAACCTATGTGGGCATCATACCATGTAATGGTTATTTATCATATGCATGATGCAAGTGCGGTATATATATATATTACGGGTCGTGCAACCCATCCCAATAGATGTTAGTGTTGCGGATCGCGCATCCCGTCCCAATAAGCCATGCATGCATGACATCATCACATCATATTGGCCTCTTCGGGCTCTTTTGCGATAGTTTGTACCAGCTGCAGGTGGTGTGCGTATATAACGTCTTTCCCTCTTTTCCCATATCCCCTACATATATATAATATTTACCATATAGTAGTGTGCATAACACCAGTGGGTCCAGGGTAATATATGAATGCAATACAAATGAATATGCATGAATGACAATAAAATACCCTGAGTGACATAATATCCTTGCACCTTTGGCTAACACTGTGAATATCAACAAATCTTCCGTATGCCTCAATAAGGACTTAGAAATATATTTAGGCATGCTTTCAGCATAGGAATCAATAACATGAATATTCTTAACTACTAGGAGTAGAATAAATTATGGAGCAATATCACGGTTATATTTTGTTACATAGAACATGCCAAAAGAAAGAAATAATTTGTCTTAACATACCTCGATTTCACTTAATACCTAATAACGTTGGTGCAAAAATTGTTAATCCCAAACAATTATAAAGGAACCATCAACAAAAAACAAATGGGGTATAAGTGCTAAAGACCCCTTCTGCTAACAAGAAAGGAAAGGAAAGCAATTGCGGTCTAATGACTATTTGCTAACAAAAGAAAGGAAAATGGAATGAATTTGTCACGACCCAAATCGGAGGGCCGCGACGGGCACCCGGATCCCACCCACCGGGTACCGCTAATCGTACATTTAACATCTAATCACAATTGAATATGGACTAAGCCGAAAGAAAATTATAAAAAATCAGGTAACCATATTATATATATACATACCCTTACCATAATTCGGATCCTTTGTCTGGGATAGATATAAGCCTTCTGCTACAAGATAGAACCACATCTTCAGCCTTCTCCTCTTGTCCCAGTTGACATCCTCAGCCTCTCGTAGGCGCTTGTTCCTACCACTCTCAGGAGCGGTGACACCATGAACACGTTGACCTTCAACAACATAATCAAAACTCTCTACCAGAAAACCAAAGCCATATCCAGATTTGGTCACACAACTTTTGACCGACACCTTTCAAACACTAATACAATCTTGTCTTAAGCTTGTTGGATATGTAAAGTAGTACGGAAGTAAATAAATATTACAAGTGTTCGAAAGGATAAATAAACAAGCCAATATTCAGAACTGCCGCAAGCTTGTTGAGTTTTGAATCTTGATAACCTGAAATCAAGAAACACTAAATCTGGATTGTTACAACTGTGGCTGAGTTGAGAGATGGCTCTCTGTCTTTAAGACAAGATTGCCCCGTATATATGCTTTTACGTTAACGGGCAATAGTCTCCCAAGATAAAACAACAACTAATCAACACTACAAAGCAAATAGGTTGATTCTGACGAAGAAAACAAACACGAAACGACTTGCTGAAGAATGGAAAAGGAAGGAAGAGTTTTCTGTTTGTCCACACGTTTCTGCTCACGTTTTCGACAAAATTTGTGTTGTTCTCTCTTTTATTTGTCTCTGTGTAGTATATAGTGTTGTCTCGTTTCTGCTCATATTTTGGATAGAATTTGTGTTGTTCTCTCTTCTGTTTGTCTCTGTGTGGTATATAGTGTTGTCTCGTTTCTATCACAACAATTTAGCCAAAAGGCTGCAATATATAGCATAAGAGGAGGGACTTCTCAACTGCCAAGTAATGACAGTTTATGGCCTAGTAATAGTTGTTTATGGCCATTAGTGAGAGAGTTAATCAACCAAATAATTGCTGATTTAATGAGCAACATAAAAGAGATGTTAGGAAGGAGTTAAGGTGCAGATTAATGGAGTTTTAACGCTCCAAAAATCAACTCAAACGGCAGGCAGAAACTTTCTGCCTCCGTCGTTCCCAATTCCAACTTTCCAGAAACTCCAAGGACCAAACTGTAAATATTAAGCAATCTGGAGTCCAAAGAGATAATATCAGAAGAAGCCCAAGTCCCAAGTCCCATGACCCGAGACCCGAGCCCGGACCGGACCGAACGGGCGGGCGGCGGCGGGCGTGTGGACTTAGCCTTGAACCCAATCACATCTAGGTCCTCCCTCCTTCAAACACATGGGTTACCCCTTGGGGTCCCAAACCCTTAGCCAATTTTGAGACTTATAAAGAGAGTAATTCTTCCTTTTCCCACTGATGTGGTAAATTTGTCCCACATCATATTTCCATGCCTCAAACACCTTACTTTGTGGACCAATATCTCTTTCATTTCTCAACGAAATTTGACGATTCTTGACCCTACGGTCATCTACTCACTTAGTAGATTATGCACGTGTGAAGAGACAAAGCCTCCAACATGTGGAACCCTATGTTTAAGTCATTAAATATGGGTGGACGCACCTCCCCACCAAAGACAAATTTCCAACAAAAAACACACCTCAAGTATCACTATTTTTTTTAGTTTTCTACCTGAACTATCAGGTGTGAGAGTTTCATACTTAAACTATCATCAACTAGTTAGCAAAACACATCTCAACTATCTATTGTGCACCTTTTCTAATAGTTTAGATATATAACTAAAAAAATAATGATACTTGAGGTGTGTTTCTGACCCTTAAGCCACACTATCTTATATTTATAGTTTAGCCCCTAATTTAGTATAGTTTTCAATTAAGTCCAGTTGAAAGTTGATAGGGATTTGAAAGTGTTGTCTACCACTAGGGACGGAGCCTCACATGCACAACTAGGGGCTATAGACCCTAACATTTTTTTTTACTATTACTATATTAACAATTGCCAAAAAGCCCTCACTCACAAAAAATATTAGTTTCCAATCTTTTGTTACTCTTAAATTATCCAAGCCCAATAAATTTACAAAAGGAAATCCATAAGCCTAACAAAAGAAAAAAAGTACTAGTCTATGAATACACAACAAAATCAGCGTATGTGCTGATTAAAAAATAGCGCTGTCTTTCTCTATTAAAAAAAAAAACTTTGTCTTCTTCACGATTTCATGCTCGAGACCAACTTAGAAATTGGCGATTCTTCTTCAGTTCTTCCGTTTCTTTTCTTGTGATCTTCTTCAAGACTTTGGTTTTTGCGCTACTCATCTTTATTTAGTACATGTAAGATTTTTCCATCATCTATTCAATTTCATTATAATAGTTATTTTTGTGAACCCTAATTAGTGCAAATTTATTATTATTTGATTAATTAGTGTTTGATAAATGATCATATAGTTTTGGATTTTTGTAGAAATTTTTTGTTGTGGATTTAAAGATTGTATTGATGGAGAAATTTCTTAAAAGAAAGTTTGCAATGGTTGATTCTTCTAAATCAAATGCTAAAAAGAGACCTTCAAATGTTGAAATTGACTTCGACAATCTCCTGGCAGACCCTGGAAAGCAACCAACAATATGGAGTAACGAAGTGCACAAACCTATTGAGAACGAAATTTTGTATGAGATCAGTAACGAAGCCGTTATGCAACGGTTCCAGACTATGAAATCTCGTCGAGAAAAATTGTGATTATATTTTCATTATTCTTGAACGATTTGTATTTATGTTATTTAGAATTTAAATTATTACATACTTTTTAAAATTTGTATAATATAGTACTAGCCCCCTCGGAAAAAATTGGTTGGCTTCGTCCCTGCCTACCACAACCTGTTTTAAATCGCTAACCATCTCGGCCATCACTGTAGAAGAATCTTATCTCCCTTCAAACGAAACAGATGTTGTATTTCCACCATTTCTGTCTCAAAAAATACAAGAAATGATATCCTATGATCAGTTACATTATGAATAGAAAAAAAATGACATTTTCAATTTTCTTGTGCATTATTTTCAGATCTCGTATGGAGTAAATTTCACAGATGGTCATGTAACTATTATTTTTATCACAAAAGTCACTCAACTATCTTTATAACAAAAAAGTCACTAAACTATCTTTTCTAATACAAAAGTCACTAAACTTTGAAGAGTTGGTGTTAGGGCTGTTCAAACCGAATCATAAGTTCATAACTGATAACCTAACAACAAAACAAATTTATTAACTTATTGATATCGAGTTATCGAATTAACGATTGAGGAACAATTTGAAATTTTATAGTTAATGATTTAACAATGCGGGATATGATTTACTCATTTTCCTTATCAGTTTACTCGTTAACCAAAAATTAATATATATATATATATATATATATACCGGCCTAACTCTATAGTGGACTACCAATCACCAACTTCTCAAACGTTATTAACAGATTCATTTTTGAATATGAAGGTTAAATTAGCACCACACTTGCAGTACTCTATAGTTATAACCTATAGCTAAGTTTATAAATAATAATTTTCGTTTTGCTTGCAGTTCTTTAAATATGCATAGTTCAACGGGGGACAAGATAGCAGAAAAATCAATGTTTATTAATTCTCAATATGCGAAGACATCACCCAATCAATGTTTATTAATTCTCAATATGCGAATCGTGCTCATGACACGAAGGTCAAGTTCATCACCCAATCATAGTCAAAAGAAGAGTTTGATCCTAGCTTAGAAGAAACGCTAGCTATATGCTTAACACATGCAAATCGAATGTGGTTTCAGAGTTAGAACAATGCGGGGTAGAGGAAATGGTCAACTCATCAGGCTCATGACCTGAAGATTGCAAACTGTCGGTTCGAATCTGTCTCCGCCTAATCGGTGGAATATTGGTAGACGGGATAGAAGGCAAAGTTGGTCGGTGGTTGCGAGGGCAATTTCCCTTACTCTCTTCTTCGTAATGTTTTGTCCGTTTTGGCCATGGACAACGTCTTGGATTCTTAAGTGCGTTCAATTTGAGGCGGCCGTCCTCGCACTTAAATAGGTGGTCGGCGTAGCTTCCTCTACTTGCTTTCTCTACGGCTAGGCCTACGCGTATAGATATTAATTTTACTTTACATATATCTTGTTGATTAACATACAAATCGACTGTTAACCGACCGGTAACGATTAAGTCCAATCGAACCAATCAATATTTTATTGGTTAGGTTAGCGGATTAGTATATTTAAAAATCGATAACCGATAAATTGAACTGTTAAGCGACAATATTCAACCGAACCACCCGATAAACACCCTTAGCTGGTATTTCTTTATCATCTCTCTGCTCAATTATGAGTATATTTAGTTAGGGATGTCAATGGTTTTCCAAAAATCGATCGAACCGACCAAACCGTACCGTACCAAATCGATTTTTAGGTTCTTTTTAAGAAAATCGAAGGTTAAGATATAAATCTATAACCCTACCGAATAATAGGGTAGATTTTTTATTTTATAAAAGATATTGAAAAAAATACCGAATCGAACCGAACATAAACATACATAAACAAAATATATTTCGTATATTAAGTTTTTAATACATAGCATTAAAAAAATTGACCTTAGGCCTTGCCTTGGGATGTATTTAGACGGAGAGGACTAAAATGTTTGTTTATTTCTCTTCTCCTTTTTCTTCCTTATGTATTTTTTCTAAACTTTAAAAGTTCTTATCCGCAATTATAGCATCTACATATAATTTTATCCTGTATTTTTTTAATTAAAATTTTTAGTACGATTACCATTTTCCTACTTAATATGATCTAGTATGATTGAAAGAAAATTGCTTTCAAGAAGAAGATTAAAGGTGAAAACAGGTTCTACTAATGTTATTAGTTTCCACTTATAGAAAATTTTAAAATTTGTTGGTAGTGAAATATTCAGGTACATAATTTAATGTAAAATATTTCACTCCTTGTAACCTAGACTTTACTGGTTCAAGTAAGTTACAAAGGCTTGAGTAAACTTATAGTTAGAAACATTCAGGTACATAATTTAACGTATAACTATTAAATACAAACGGGACCCTGATGCTTTTATAGTTAGGTCTTGTTGCATTTGTGCGGTTCATCAATAATGTTGCATTTTCAGTTTTTTTATCCGGCACTTTTAAATTCTCAATATCTACTATTTTTTTGTATTAGGTGCTAAAAATATCGAAAATTAACTGAAACGAACTGATACCGAAAAAAAATTGATCTAATTGAGACGGTTTTAAAAAGTTTAATTTTGGTTATATATAGTAGAGTAATAAAAAAGTTGATACGATATAAATTTTTTTAAATAACCGGCCGAATCGAACCATTGACACTCATATATTTAGTCCATGATTATTTTTATTAAACGGTCAGTTTCGCGCACATATCTAATCCGAGAACAATATTTAAGTCTTAGCACAAAGGTATCATTTTCGTGCAAATATCAAATAAAAATCCATTTTTTTATGCGGACTTCCCTTCAAATTATTGGTCTTTAATTTTTCCTCTCAAATTATTGGTCTTTAATTTCTCCCCTCAAATTATTGGTCTTTAATTTTTACTCTTCGTTTAAAAAAAGGGCTAAAAATACCCCGAGGTTCCGGGTTCAAAACCCGCTCAGTCAAAAAATTAAAAAGAATTCGCAAGGTAAAGTTTGGATTTCACAAGACATAGTTTGCCTATAGACTCTCAGAGTTTGCCTTTAGGCATAAGGAAAACTTTGTCTTGAGAAATAGTTTGCCTTGTGCCTGAAGACAAATTATGCCTTGCGAATTTTTTAAATTTTTGACTGAGCTGGGGTTCGAACCAGAACCCAAGAATTTTAGGCGAAGAGTAAAAATTAAAGACCACCCCGAAAGGGGGCCATTTGTGTGAATTGTCCATAAAAATAAGTACAAATTATAAATATTAAAAAACAAAAGGGCAATTCCCAATTTTAGAGTGGTCTTTAATTTTCTTTCCTCAAATTGGTGGTCTTTAATTTTTTCCCTTCGCTTAAAAAATGACTAAAATATTTATGAGATTGTGGGTTCGAATTCCAGTAGAGTTTAAAAAACTAGCAAGACAAGATTTCATAAAAATTATGCATATTCAGCCTTACGGGACATAGTTTCTATGTAACTATGCATGAAGGAGAAGTTTTGTTGAAAATTAAGACTATATCTTGTCCAGCTAGTTACATAGAAATTATGCCCTTAAGGCATAGTCTCTATACAACTTTGACCGAATGAACATAATTTTTATGAAATCTTGTCTTGCGATCTTCTATTGGGATTCGAACCCAGAATATCTAATTTGGTGGACCCACGAATAAATGGTATTTTGACCTATAAATTTTCATTAAAAGAGAAGTATGTACAAAAATTAAAAACCAAATTTTGAGGGGCAAAAATTAAAGACCAGTCCATAGAAAGATCAATCCGCGGTAAAAAAAAAAAACAATATGGGCCTTACAGTTTTGAAACTTCAGGCCCAAATGAACTCCAAAATTGGAACCCTAATCCCAGTTTATATATATTGGCCGCCATATTCATTTTAAGAAGACAGCAAGTAAATATCAGGCCACTCTTCCTCTTCTACCAATTTCATCTGTAAGGTTCACTCTTAAATCTTTCAAAAATTCATATCAACATCTTCTACACATTTTTTATTATAGTTTTAACTTTTATTTATAATTAAATTGTCCATATATATATTGAATACCAGACATATAGTCAGGTGTCCACCGTATGTCAATTGGTGGACACCGTTACATGTCTGGAAAACAAAGGCGAGGAGAGTAAAAATGATAGCTGGGTTTCTCATCTATCATTTTGATCTCTCTTCTAAGTGTCCATCGTTGCCCAATAACTAGTTTATAGTTATTTGAGCTACATCTGGGCTTTACATCTCTATTGATAGAAATTGGAAATTCTTGCATTGCTTTTGAAAAAGTTGTTCGATATGACACAGATTTAAGATTTAAATTTAATAGGTTTGATTTTTAAGATTCTTAGAATTGAATTCATTATATGAGTTCAGCTTGCGTCTTGAATTTGTATTTGGCCTTTTAATGTGATAGTAATTTTTTTTGATAAATCTAGTGATAATAAGATCCCTCAAATTTATATTGTGGAAGGAGTAATAAGATTCACGCAAAATTATAAAGAGTAGTTGAAAAAAAAACAGGGCAAATTTAGAAGTGTACGTATATATTACCCCTAGATTTAAAGTTGTGATGTTTAAGTTCTTGATTAAACTCTTGAACCTTTTCAGATAGGAGTGAGTTTCTAATAGTTAATTTTCTTTTTTGTATAAATATTTTTAGGCGACCGGTATTTATTTGATCAGACTAAAGTAAAAAAAAACTCAAAAACAATCGATAATTTGGTATATGTTTGTTATTCCAAGTTCATCAACTCTTTGAAATAACTAGTATTTGCGAGATATATACACTTCATATTGATTTATGCAATTTAAAGAAATCATGAGGTGTTAATTTAAAACCATCTCTTTCTGTCGTTCTCAATGTTCATGAGAGAAATCATTTTACCAAAAAAAAAGTGGTTAAAGTTTGATTGTATGATTTGTTGTCGTTATGTAATGTTACATGTTTGAAGAACAAACTAAAAATATTATTAAATAAAGTAACGGGTGAGGTATAGTTATTATTAAAAAGGTGGGTAAAAATTCCCTTTTTAGGTGGTATGATTTTCTGATAAATAAGATAACGATATGATCGTTACATAACGATAAATTTAACAATATAATATCATAAAATTTAGATAACAATCATAACAAACAATATATTTAAAATATATAGTAGGTAACAACCATCCAAACAAGCTGTTAGTTACTATGCTTTTATTAAATAGTTGAGAATGATTCTGATTTAATCACGATCTATTAAAAATAAAATGTATTCTGACGGGATCTTCACTTATAAAAACAAAGTACAAGCAGTACCCTAATGGTACTCAATCTTTTGCCCATCTGAAATTGGCTAAAATTCAGTCGGTCAGCCGATCTATTTTTTGGAAATTATTTATTTTAATATCTCTATTTTACCTACATGACATTTTTACTATTATAAAAGAGCTAGAAACAGCTCATTCTCAACATGGCTACTTCTTGACATTAAATTTAATTAAATCCGCTAATAAAAAATTGAGATAACTAGTTATATTAATTCCCCAGGTTTCTACTTCCTAGTGTAGACCCACGTGAATTCCTTAATTACCCCTGGTTAATAATACTCCAGTTAAAATGTACGCTCACCGTTCTTTTAAGCTGGTCCTAATTAATTTAATTATCTACTCACAATATTCAAAAGTAAGAGATAATAAACATTCATAATCTTCCAGAGTTCGAGTTAACAACATGCAGTTTTAGTTAAAATGTGATGCCTTTATTGTGACCAATTTTGAAACGTGCTGAGCAAAGAGAATAGTGAAATTGCATTCTCTTTCCGGTTAAATTTTGTGACATGCGTTTCTCTTTGATTAAATACTACATATTTATTTGAAATCCAGAACTTTTGTAACTCAATGATTTCTGATAAAAATAAAATGATTAGGCAACAATAGTAATATGGAATTTTGAAATGATAAGTAGGAAGGTTTAATATTTTAAGATTGTTAACACTCAAAAGTGTTTAGCCGAATCAAGTGACAGTCGAAGGTGTAAAAAGATTCTAAATTGATAACTGAGCGGAATCATAGCCGAATCCGTTAGTCCCTACCCTCGGTTAGAAAAGCATCATTGGCTATTACAGTAGTCTGGCCGAGTTATAATTTCGAGAAACGGCTGAGACCCACACAACTCAGACGCCTCGAAGACTAGGTCAAAGGACTTTCTAGAAAATGTAGCAACCATCAACAGCCTGAAGGGAGTGCCGTCGATCGTGCCAGAGGTCCAGGTGAAAAAATCGGCACCACCTCCTCATAGTTGACTAGTAGATTTCGTGGGTAGTTCGATGGTTAACATAGGGGGTCACGTCTATTTTTTCTTGTACTATAAATGTAAAATCACTTGTACAGAATAACATAACACAATCAATCAGAAAATGATTTTTACATATCTTCATTCTATCTTTATCGCCTTTATTGTACTCTAGTTGTATTTATGTTTTTTACCACTTAGTCTACTCAAATACCATCCTAACGCTTTCTGGAGTAGTTGGGAACCCATTGCTGAAAGTTAGAGTTCCGCTTCCGGTCCAAATCGCTTAGTTAAGGAATCAATTTGTCATCCGATTTTGTCAGCCGATAAAACGGCAAACACTTCGAAGGGAAATAAACTCTTGTTGACTTATATTAGAAATATATTTAAGAGATTTGACATGATTACTTGTCATTCTCTATAATATTTATTCTTTTTTTCATTCAAATATATCTATTCGATTATGTTAATTATCTTATATGATGGAACCGAATAATCAAATCCAAAAAATCGAACCGAAAAGAGAAAAACCGAACCAAACCAAATTAATTTTGGTTCAGATTGGATTTTGCTTATGGAAACCGAACATCAAAAAATTGATATCGAATAATCTAAAACCGAACCGAAAAATCGAATGCACACCCCCTACTTATCCCTTTTTTTTAATCAATGGTTCCTCGGAAAAAAAAACAAATTACTTAATGATTAAAATCTAAAAAAATAAATAGATTTAATAATTGAAATATGAATGATTAAGATTAAGACCTTACAAGGTCTTAGTCCAATAATCGTACTCTTTGAAACTTCACGATTCCGCATTTGTTGCGTTTTTTTGTATTGTTTCTAGTAAAACTTGTACGGAGGACGAATAGTTCCACAACTTTGAAATGTAAGCTCAAGATCAAATCGACATGACCGTAGTAGTAAAAATAATATTCAGGAAAAAAAATAAAACTAAGGAAATATGTGAATATAGCTATTTACAATTTGAATAGAAATAATTTACTCAGCACAAATATTTTGTGTGTTATTTTCACATGTCATATATATACAAATAAGGATCTCTTATAATAAAATATATAACTCAAAATAAATTTATAAGGACTACAAAATTAATAGACCTTTGATGAGATGATAAGATAATTAAAAAAAAAAGTAGCCTGATGTACTATGCTTTTACTATGCGCATAATCCGTCAAAGGAACGGACCACCATAAACTATTATACGATAAATTATCATATACACAATTTGTGGTGTCTGCACTGGTATTGACTTGTCGGACTTAACAAAGCAATTTGTGAAATTTCTGTGGATACAATTTAATAATGAGTATTCCAATATTATCATCATATTTTGGAAAATGACTGAGGAGAGGAGCTCTATAGGAACATCAGTATTTGGTCGTGTTGGATAAGTAAGTAATTTAATTAAAGAGTTTGATTGACTAATGTTACATCAATTAATTAAGGGGAAAGATCCGTATACTCCATGAAATCAAACCATTTGCTTGCCTCTATTCCTATTACTTTCCATGCCCCTAAAAAAATTAAAATTATTTATTCGAGATGCCCCTTTCCTATCATTTATGATATCAACATGGTATATAAATATACGCAGATGTTATCATGAAAGACTGTTTCAGTCCTTCTCTTAATCATGCATGATACCATTGTGGTATATAAATATACTAAGATGGTATCGGGAAGTCTACTTCAGTCATTTTCTTGATTCTTCATGATACCATCCTGGTATATAAATATATTGCAATGGTATCACAAAGAAAGGGATTTGGGAGAGGGGGTATGTCAATTAAATAGTTTTGGCGAGGGAATATAACGGGTAATTAGTTTAAAAGGGGCATGGGGCGGGTAATTAGTGGGAGATTTTGCTCTATGGTACTTTATAAAGCAGTACGGGAAGTATATAACTATTACAAGTATTCGAAAGGATAAACAAAGATTCAATAGTTCAACTAGTAATCTGAAAATTACAAGATAACCACAAAGCGAAATTACAATTTTGTTGAAAACGAAAAAATGGAAACTGGTTTCTTGAGTCGAGTGTGGCACTCTGTCCTTAAGACAATATTGCCCCGTATGTATCCTTTATACGTCCCGGACAATTTGTCTCCCAAGATAAAACGACAATGGAACCCTTGAGCAAAGGAAACTCAAGAGCTACCGTGAAGAATATTGAGTAACGAAATGATGCTTGGAAGTTGTAGGAAGAAAACTGTTTTTGTTGTGTATTTTCGTGAGCTTTATGAACTGTTATTTTTCTCGCTCTTTGTGGTGCTCAACAATGGTGTAAGGGTGTGTTTATATAGGTGAGGGAGGGGCTGAAAAGCGCCTCCATAATAGCCAAATAATGGCCATTATGGAGGTAGTAAAGTCACCAACATAAATGGTGAAAGACCAACTGTTTTGGCCATTATAGGAGGAGTAATTCACCAAAATAAATGGTCTGAATTGAGAGCTTGGACGTTTCTCGCTTTGATCGTCGAAATTCCAACTTTCGAAAACTCTTCGGGGACCAAACTGTACATCTTGAAACTTTAGGGACCAAACTGTACATCTGAAAGAATTCTGGTCCAAACTGCACATCTGAAACTTCTGGGATCAAACTGTACTTCTGACAATTGTTTGAACACTTTCTCTTCAACCTTCAATTGTTTGAACACTTTCTCTCCAACCTTCCAATTGTTGATGCACTGTTTTTTGTATTCTCTTCAACTTTTAGAGAAGATGTTCTTCCTCTTGTGCCATATCAGCTTGCACCTCTTTAAACCTGATATTTTTGTCACACTTTCTCAACATGATTATTTTTCATGCATATATCATTGACCCACGTTTGCCAACATAATCTTTGGCTAGACGGATGACATATATTGGTTATAGCCGCCCGCCGGGAGTGAAAGCTCTTTGATTCTCTAACATGATCGTAAAAGCTTTGATACCAATTTGACGGAAAATATTTTATTTATAAACTCTATGAATCTCTTCGATATCTCTTGTTCTATCTTATTCTCTCTTGTTATGAAAATAACTAGTAGCACCCCCTATTTATAATAGTATGAAACTTATTTTAAAACAAAATGGAAAACCTATTCCTATATAATTTATGACTATAAATCCTATTTATGTTGGGTATTTTTGCTCTATGGTACTTTATAATGCAGTACGGGAAGTATATTACTATTACAAGTATTCGAAAGGATAAACAAAAATTCAATAATTCAGCTAGAAATCTGAAAATTACAATAGAATCACAAAACTGAAATTACAATTTCGTTGAAGACGGAAAAATAGAAATTGTTTTGGCTGAGTCGAGTGTGGCACTCTGTCCTTAAGACAATATTGCCCCGTATGTATCCTTTATACGTCATGGACAATTTGTCTCCCAAGATAAAACAGCAATGGAACACTTGAGCAAAGGAAACTCAAATGCTACCGTGAAGAATATTGAGTAACGAAATGATGCTTGGAAGTTGTAGGAAGAAAACTATTTTGGTTGTGTATTTTCGTGTGTTGTATGAACTGTTCTTAGTAGTGCTCAACAATGGTGTAAGGGGGTGTTTATATAGGTGAGGGAGGGGCTGAAAACTGCCTCCATAACAACCAAACAATGGCCATTATGGAGGTAGTAAAGCCACCACATAAAAGGTGAAAGACCAACGGATTTGGCCATTATAGGAGGAGTAATTCAGCCAAAATAAATGGCTGAATTGAGTGCTTGGCGTTTCTGCTTTGACTGTCCAAATTCTGACGTTCTGGAAACTTCAGGGACTAAACTGTACATCTGAAAGAATTCTGGTCCGAACTGTACATCTGGAAACTTCTGGGATCAAACTGTACTTATGGCAAAGTTCTCTGGCCCAAAAAGATAATATCAGAAGACCCACAGCCCACGACCCGTGAACTCGTGAACCCGAGAACCCGAAACTCGAAACTCGGAACTCGGAACTCGGAACCGGAACCGGACTGGACGGGCGGGCGGCGGCGGCGCGCGTGTGGTCTTTCCTTGAACCGAAGCACATCTAGGTCCTCCCTCCTTTAAACACATGGGATACCCCTTGGGGTCCCAAACCCCAAACCAATTTCGAGTCTTATATACACAACAATTCTTTCTTCCTCTACCGATGAGGGAGAATTGAACACAATACCACACTATCCATGCTTCAAACACCTTACTTCGTGAACCAATATCTCTTTCATTTCTCAATGAAATTTGACGATTCTTGGCCCTACGGTTATCTACGTAATTAGTAGATCATGCATGTGTGAAGAACCGAATTCTCCAATATGCGTAACACTAGTGTTTAAGCCGTTAAGGTTGGTCGGTCGCAACTCCCGCCAAAGGCTAATTTCCAACAATCCCCTCTTGAAAGAGATTTTGGCGCACTCACATGGTGTCTTTTCATTTCCAGCAATATTTCAATGGACCGATGTTGCATAAAGAGAGGTAGCCTCGGCTTTGAACCTTCCATAGTTGAATACCATCGGACTTACTTACTGCGCGGTGAACGTGATGTCTTGAACCGTCAGTGTTTAGTGTAAGCCAAGTCAATGGTACCAATACAACAAATTCCATTACTCTCTTCTTCGTAATGTTTTATCCGTTTTGGCCATGGACAACGTCTTGGATTCTTAAGTGCGTTCATTTGAGGCGCCCGTCCTCGCACTTAAATAGGTGGTCTCCTACAAGGTATCCTGCTATGCCCCACTTCATAAGTGTTAGGAACCATTAAAAGTTTCCCAAAGACCTAACCTCAACTGTTGAGGAGCATTACAGGTTTTGAAAACTTAACATTTACCCACACTGCAGATAGCACTTAACGTCTATCGAGGGAACGACTTTGGATTTGGTGTTTCTTTTCAGAAATCACTATCCGAAGTGCTCATGCTTCCACTGAAGCGATCAACTGAACCTTTACAACTTAGTTTTCCCATTGAACCAAATTACTGGGATCTCCAGGTTCGTAAGGCCGGGTTTCCACCGTATTGGTCCGTATATTTTAGATTTTAAGCCCATTCCCCTAGACAGCGAACGCTTGATCTCTCGGGTAGTCCCTTAGTTTGTAAATAAGGAAGTGACACCCGTGATGATCAATCGCCATACGGTCTTATGTCTCCGACAGATCCCGACGATATGTCCGACGCCGTCATCCGTGTCCTTCCTAAACCCGACCGGCTAGCCACGGTGTAGAACTTCGAAGGCACGGGTTTCTCCCAATAAGGGACGTCCTCTAATGAGTCGTGAAGTTACTCAACTTCTTTCATGCTTTGTATAAAGCGATAAACTCCGATACCATCATGAATCGGTCGATGCAAGTTTGCTTAGAGGATTTTCCAAGAACCACCATACACATTTACTTGTGGCTTTGGTGTTCTTCGGATCCGATGTCCAGTTTGCATCACCGTGTTCTCTCGTAACCGCTGGACATCCGTAATACTATAATCCGTAGATAAGCGAATAATTCGGATATCGTCATATCCGACTTAACGCCTTCTATTGATCATGTATTAAGATCATCGGTGAACCTTAGTTCAACCGATCTGTTTGTTGGACGATACCGGGTCGGTTGTAGTGTGTACAATACATTGAACTACACGTGACCCGAGCATATCGCTCCTTGTCTATGGGTGCACCATGATTCCAATCGGTTCTATGATTCATATCCATTGGTGACTTCAACGAGATCATCAACTATCGACCATCCGTTAGATGTCTTAGAAATCCAATTCCTAAGATGTCATCTCAGTGATACTCATATCTTTCATATCGAGACTTTGTTTCAATATGATTTTCACTCTAAGACCGTTGGTTTTCCAACTGTTGGCTTTCTAACTTCAGAGCCAATGTTTCTGTGGTCAGATTCATTGTTTCTGTTTTATCCGAGACTTTCAGGACTAAAATGTAAACATTTCGGGACCAAACCGAAAGTTCGGGAAGAAGCCCAACAGCTTCAAAGAAACCAATTCTGATCCTCTTCATCCAACTCTCCGGTTGGGAAGGTTGTTTCAACACCCATGCCATGTAAGATTACAATGGCCCTGGATGTGAAGCTACTCACAGGGGAGCATTTTTTACAACCCAAAGGTTCTTTTCCCGGAGGAAGATTAACTATTACACGAGTATGGTTCTATATATGGAATCTATTTCTCTCTTTAGCTTCTTTCCAAAGCAGCGCTTTTGGAGATGACAATTATTTGTTAATTGTTCATGGTTCATTATTAACCATACACGCTAGAAGGACTCGAACAAGTCTTTTTCCCCTTCTTTGCTCCGTCTCGGTTCAACATCTAGAATCCCTGAGTTCTGTAGATCTGGAGTATTAAGTTCCGGATAGCCAGCAACTTTCGAGTCCTGTAGATACGGAACGTCTAGTTCCGGACAGTCAGGCCCTCGCGGGTTCTTGTTAACCTTGAGCAATTACTCCTTTTTCCTATTTCAAGGAAAGTTATCTTCAATGAATTCAGCATTCTTGGACGCCAAGAGGCGATCAACACTACTGTTATTTGCAGATCCAGTGGATATGCAATCTACAGTCTTAGGTATGAAACCACCCCACATCACAACATTTGTATGTGAGATCCTTTCCATGTCTCACACGGAGGGTTATCCTTATCCTTATGCGGAGTTCTGTTGAGAATCGCATTAGCGGTAAGGATCGCCTTGCCCCACATAATTTGGGAGTACGGCTTTGCGCTTGGCTAACACCGTTAGACTGAGGTGAGTAGTGAGCAGTCGTTTAATAAACGATGCTTCAAATTCTCCCCCTCTATTGCTACGAATTTTGCAATCCATAGGCATAGTTGATTTTCAACTTCAGCTTTGGAGCGCTTATCCGCTTCAACAACTTCATCTTTGCTTTTCAACAAACAAAGGATTCCATACGTTGTACTATCATCAAATGACGATCACAACGTACTTGTCTCCCCCCTCTATTTTGTATAAACTTCAAATCACCCAATTAGGTGTGACTAAGTTCTAGAGGAGCGGTGCTTCTTTCGCTATTCCCTTGACGGAATTTGGAAAGGTGATTTTGCCTCTTCATCTACCTCACATTTATTTTGAGGGTTTATTTCGACGGTAGGCAACAATCTCAACATCGTTAGCTTTTGAATGACTTGCTATTTAACGTGTCTTAATCTATGATGGCATAGATGCACGGATTACAAATATATCATTCATTTGGCTACAGACATACTGGTACCATTCTTAGTTATTACAGACCTGTTGGACTAATTTCAAACTAGCTTGACCAACAGCGTCCCTTAAACCAAGTTAGGAATATGTATCACATCATCTTAGAGTGATCTCATTCCCTGAAGTCCTATTGAGGACAACCTCTCCAACCCCTTCTACTTTAGAGGTGGTGTTGCTTCACATGAACAACCTCTTGCCCGTGGTTAGGGCGTAACCGGATCATATGTGATCTCGATACTCGGGTCCACTCTAGTTGCTTTGGCGGTCCGAGTGTCCAATTTCTTTACTGCCTTTATTTAGGCCTTCAGATCATTTAGGACCTGGAAACTCTGGCCCACCTTACTAGGTGTCCATTACTTTTCCTATGAAATGAATTCTGGCACCACTTCAGTCGCCCGGAGGCTTTATATGACTGAGTGTCCAATATCATCATATCAAAGGAATTTTGGCCCACTCCAGTCGCCCGGAGGCTTTTTATGACTGAGTGTCCAATATCATCCTATGAAGGATCTTCTGCCAAATAGATGACAGGCTCAACGTCTTTAGCTTTTAGTCTTCTTCCGTTATGATTGGTGCCCGAGATAATTCTTGGCGCTTACTTAAGAGTGGTAACGGTTTTCGCACGCTTAGTGGATCTTTCTCCATCGTATGTGCGAACATACTTTACACACTTTAACAATTACACTTAAAAGAACGGATCTTTTTAAGTCATTTACAATCCAATCTTTAAACGGGAAAGAAGATAAGATTAAACTTCTGATTTTAAAGCGTAAGGAATATAAATTATTTTCATATTCCTCCTTACTTTAATCCATTTTTAATCGACATCATTTAATCTTTATTCTTGACAAGTAAGAAAAACTACTTATCCCAATTTCGGATTCTCGCTCACTTCGGTCACTTCATCGACCGAGTGTCCATTTCCTTCTCACCATTATTCGGATCCTTTGTCCGGGACGGATATAGGCCTTCTCTCTACAAGATAGAATAACATCTTCACTCTTCTCCTCTTGTCCCAGTTGACATCCTCGGGCTCTCGAGAGCGCTTCTTCCCACCGAGTCTTGGTAGCGGTGACACCATGAACACGTTCATCATCGTCACTCTCTTCTACCGAAAAACCATTGCCATATCCAGATTTGGTCACACAATTTTTGACCGACATCTTTCGAACACTAATAGTAATACTATACAATTATTGTCTTAAGTTGTTGGGAGATTTTGCTCTATGGTACTTTATAAAGCGAGACGGGAAGTATATAACTATTACAAGTATTCGAAAGGATAAACAAAGATTCAATAGTTCAACTAGTAATCTGAAAATTACAAGATAACCACAAAACCGAAATTACAATTTTGTTGAAAACGAAAAAATGGAAACTGGTTTTTGCCGAGTCGAGTGTGGCACTCTGTCCTTAAGACAATATTGCCCCGTATGTATCCTTTATACGTCCCGGACAATTTGTCTCCCAAGATAAAACAAAGAATGGAACCCTTGAGCAAAGGAAACTCAAGAGCTACCGTGAAGAATATTGAGTAACGAAATGATGCTTGGAAGTTGTAGGAAGAAAACTGTTTTTGTTGTGTATTTTCGTGAGCTTTATGAACTGTTATTTTTCTGCTCTTTGTGGTGCTCAACAATGGTGTAAGGGTGTGTTTATATAGGTGAGGGAGGGGCTGAAAAGCTCGCCTCCATAATAGCCAAATAATGGCCATTATGGAGGTAGTAAAGTCACCAACATAAATGGTGAAAGACCAACTGTTTTGGCCATTATAGGAGGAGTAATTCACCAAAATAAATGGTGAATTGAGAGCTTGGACGTTTCTGCTTTGACTGTCGAAATTCCAACTTTCGAAAACTTCGGGGACCAAACTGTACATCTTGAAACTTAAACTGTACTTCTGGCAAAGTTTTCTGGCCCAAAAAGATAATATCAGACAGCCCACAGCCCACAGCCCACAGCCCACAGCCCACAGCCCACGACCCACGACCCGTGAACCCGGAACCGGACGGGCGGCGGCGGCGCGCGTGTGGTCTTTATTTGAACCGAAGCACATCTAGGTCCTCCCTCCTTTAAACACATGGGATACCCCTTGGGGTCCCAAACCCCAAACCAATTTCGAATCTTATATACACAACAATTCTTTCTTCCTCTACCGATGTGGGAGAATTACACACAATACCACACTTTCCATGCTTCAAACACCTTACTTCGTGAACCAATAACTCTTTCATTTCTCAATGAAATTTGACGATTCTTGGCCCTACGGTTATCTACGTACTTAGTAGATCATGCATGTGTGAAGAACCGGATTCTCCAACATACGTTACACTAGTGTTTAAGCCATTAAAGTTGGTCGGTCGCAACTCCCGCCAAAGGCAAATTTCCAACAATTAGTTTGTTTTTGGGGGGTAATTCCGTTAGTTTTCCATAATTGAGTTACTTTTGCGAGCCCAAATTTATTGTTTGTTCATGGTTCACAAAAAAATATCAACCATAGATTTGCTTGCATTTGCAACTATGATTGTTGAGAGAAATAATCAAATTCCAGATTATAGCTAACTGTCAAGAATCTAATTTGGACTCTCCTTTGAAGTGTCTTCCAAAAATTGGATAGTATCTTGCATTTTATAAAGTTCAATAGTACGGATTTGAACCTTATTCCAAATAAAAGATTGGTATTTAAGCTAAGAAAGGCAATGAGTGGGTCTATATTATTCATCGAGTTTCGAAAAAGAGTGCTGCTATCCTCGAAAATTGGACAATATCTAGCATTTATGAAGTTCAATAGTATGAGTTCGGACCTTAATGTAGATAAAAGATTGATATTTTAGTGAAAAAGTTTAATGAAGTGAATTTATTATCCATCAAATTTCAAATAGTGCACTGATCCTCGAAATTTTTTCGGTTATCCAAAATAATTTTGTCTTGAATAGAGACGCACTCTGCTGCATTTGTTAAATCCTTTGTTTATTTGATTTATTTTAATTCTAAACATGATATCATTTTTTCCCAAACTTCGACCTTTCATTTACCCATTTAATTTCAGAATTTTGGTCAAGAATCACTGAGACCGACCTACTATAGAGTTTGAAATCTCGTCTAGTACGATTGTAATAGTATATTTGAATTATATTTATAACTATTAGAATTTCTTTTGTTGAATTTTCTATGTTAGTTTCTATTTGTACTATTACTTTTTATGATTTAATTAAATATTACTTTCTCGGTTCCTTTTCAAGGCCTCATTTGTTTTCATAAAGATTAAGACATCTGAATCTGAATGCACATCTAAATGATTAAGATATATTTTTAGATCAAAATACTGAATGATTAAGACTGTTTTTTTTAAACATCTAAATGTGCATAATGAATTTATTTAAACATAATAAATATACAATTTAAATTAAAAAGTAACTAAATATTAGAAAATAAATATAAATTTAATAAAATAAAAATATTATTTGATAAAACATATATGTTCGCTCGTGGTGGTGGTGGTGATGGTTGATGCTAGTGGCTAGTAATTGCGGTGGTGGTAATAGTTGTGATTGTGGAGGTGGTAATGGTTGTGATGACAAAGGTGGTTAGTGTTGGTGGAGGGGTGGGGTGGTGTAGGTGGGGTAGGTGGTGGGGTGAAGGGTTAGGGGTAGTTATGATGGCAGAGGTGGTTAGTGGTTTGGGATAGGGTGGAGAGTGGGTGGGGTAGGGGTTTGGGTGGGTGGGATAGGAGGGGGTGGGTGGGGTTGGGGGTTGGGAGGGTGGTGATTGTAGACGGAACTGTGGTAAAAATTATTCATAAAAAATTACCTCACTTTTGTTTAAGATCTTAATGATTAAGATCTGTTCAAATCTAATAAGTGCTTAGATCTGAACAATTCAGATTTAGACCTTCATTAAATGTAAATAAATGAGGCTTAAGTGACTTTATATTTATTTTTTAATTAGATCCAAAACAAGTGACCTTTTAAGAAACAACAAAGGTATTAATTAATCGCCCTTGTCGAGTAAACAATTGAACAAACTTTTAAGAAGTCGATTCTCATGAGTACATTTGAGAAGAGATAAAGATTAATATAGTCAGTAGCATTCTTAATTAAGAAGTTATGTACGGACATTCAATATCGCATACATGCATTCCTGCCCGTTTTAGTGAGAGGGGTGCACTATTTGTTTACGTTCACTTGTTTGTTGATTTTAATGGAGATCAAATGGTTGTCCATGTACCTTAATGTTCTAAAATAGTTTCTTAATAAGTGGCAAAAATCAAATAAAAAGGAACGGAAGGACTATACATAGTTTACTTTGAAAATAATGATGCACCCATTCATAAAAAAAAATTAATTTATTTTTATAAACTTTGAACTTCCGTGGGTGTTACGCTTCCATGACCAGAACATGACTTCGACAAGTAAATAGAAACATGGTAAACAACTACAAAAATATGGTACATGTTCCTTAATCATCGAAATATAGTGAACTTCGAATGAACTTCCTGGAAATCGATGAACAACAAATATCAAGACCCCAGTACATCAAGGCTATTCTTGAGAATTTGTGCATGAAAATAAAGCAAGAAAATATGCCCTTCTCAATATATGGTCATCTAGTTGGAAAGATTGGCTGTACTAGCATTTAGAGTGTCAAATTTAGACAAATTCTAGAAGAACAGAGAAATAAATGTGACTTTGTAAACACTTGCGTGCCCTCAATGTCTACATCAAATCATATTACTTTACCATGATTAAATTAAAAATTAAGATTTTTTTAATTAACTATGATTTAGCAATAAGAATGTAAGTTAAGACAAGTATTATATATTCATTGGATGGATATAAACACCGAATGCACATAAATTTTTATCATGTAACTTTGAGTTGGGCGGCTTAAGTTATATCCCATAGTTCATTCAAACTTAGCCAGAGCAAATTTTGAGTGCGTTAACTTGTTTATCAATTCAACCGGTTTTAGCATGTCTAAACTTAATCCAACTCGTCCATTTGACACTCTAACCAACATAAACATCACAAAGCACCTTCACTTGTACATTTCATCACAGAATCACTAGTCGAAAAGATTTTCGAGTCAAAATGTTTAACTTCATTTTTATTTTGATAATTATGATTGGGTCAACTTGCACGCACTTTAATTAATTATGCGAGGTATTACTATCTCTCACCAACACAAATAGCTCTGTCCACCAACGCTTGAATGGACGGAAAAAAACCACTTAGTCGCTTGAATCAGAGGCAGATTCATTGCACCCTCTGCTATTGTATGTCAATGGATGTGATAAATTTGAGTGGACAGCAAATGGGTATTGTGTACATTCATGATCTATGCATTGACTAATCTCTGCTATTCGTGTAGGAGAGAAGAAATTCACTTACTTTACCTTCTATAAAAACAGAGGATTTCTCAATTAAATATTAAAATAATATACTTGTCAGTCTATCAACATCCACCAATTAAGTTTGCATATTAAAAGAGTAATAAATTATGAAAGCATAAGCACTGATGCAACATGAATGAACACACGTTGAGACAGCAGACACGTAGGTAGACGGATTCAAGAATTGAAGTTTGTGAGTTCCTACAATAATATAAAGTTAATATACAATAATGTCAAGGTTCACGATCAAATACTTGTAGATATTCGGTGAATTTTTTAATACATATAAAGTGACAGAAAATATTTTATTTATAAACTCTATGAATCCCTTCAATATCTTTTGTTCTCTCTTATTCTCTCTTGTTATGAAGCACCCCTATTTATAATAGTATAAAACCTATTTTAAAACAAAACAGAAAAATCTATTTCTATATAATTTCTGACTATAAATCCAATTTAGATATGAATTAAAATATCAAATCCTAATCAAATTTGGTTTCCTACAATTTTGATTTTTTTTTCTATATTCTCTCGTAATTCAAAATTGTACATCTAATTTTGATACACTTGCCATCATCTTCCGATTGTTAAAGCATTTGTTTCCAACCCATTAATTGTTGAAGCACTTTCTTTTCAACCTTTACAATTGTTGGAACACTTTCTCTCCAACATTTCAATTTGTTGATGCACTTTCTTATCAACTTTCAATCGTTGAAGCACTTTTTCTTCAACCTTCAATCTTTGGAGCACTTTCTCTCCAACATTCCAATTTGTTGATGCATTTTCTCACCAACATTCAATTGTTGAAATACTTTCTCTTCGACCTTCAATTATTAGGGCACTTTCTCTCCAACCTTCCAATTTTGTTGATGCACTTTCTCATCAAACTTCAATTATTGAAGAACTTTCTCTTCAACCTTCAATTGTTTGAACACTTTCTCTCCAACCTTCCAATTGTTGATGCACTGTTTTTTGTATTCTCTTCAACTTTTAGAGAAGATGTTCTTCCTCTTGTGCCATATCAGCTTGCACCTCTTTAAACCTGATATTTTTGTCACACTTTCTCAACATGATTATTTTTCATGCATATATCATTGACCCACGTTTGCCAACATAATCTTTGGCTAGACGGATGACATATATTGGTTATAGCCGCCCGCCGGTAGTGAAAGCTCTTTGATTCTCTAACATGATCGTAAAAGCTTTGATACCAATTTGACGGAAAATATTTTATTTATAAACTCTATGAATCTCTTCGATATCTCTTGTTCTATCTTATTCTCTCTTGTTATGAAAATAACTAGTAGCACCCCCTATTTATAATAGTATGAAACTTATTTTAAAACAAAATGGAAAACCTATTCCTATATAATTTATGACTATAAATCCTATTTATGTTGGGTATTTTTGCTCTATGGTACTTTATAATGCAGTACGGGAAGTATATTACTATTACAAGTATTCGAAAGGATAAACAAAAATTCAATAATTCAGCTAGAAATCTGAAAATTACAATAGAATCACAAAACTGAAATTACAATTTCATTGAAGACGGAAAAATAGAAATTATTTTTTCTGAGTCGAGTGTGGCACTCTGTCCTTAAGACAATATTGCCCCGTATGTATCCTTTATACGTCATGGACAATTTGTCTCCCAAGATAAAACAGCAATGGAACACTTGAGCAAAGTAAACTCAAATGCTACCGTGAAGAATATTGAGTAACGAAATGATGCTTGGAAGTTGTAGGAAGAAAACTGTTTTGGTTGTGTATTTTCGTGTGTTGTATGAACTGTTCTTAGTAGTGCTCAACAATGGTGTAAGGGGGTGTTTATATAGGTGAGGGAGGGGCTGAAAACTGCCTCCATAACAACCAAATAATGGCCATTATGGAGGTAGTAAAGCCACCACATAAAAGGTGAAAGACCAACGGATTTGGCCATTATAGGAGGAGTAATTCAGCCAAAATAAATGGCTGAATTGAGTGCTTGAGTGCTTGGCGTTTCTGCTTTGACTGTCCAAATTCTGACGTTCTGGAAACTTCAGGGACTAAACTGTACATCTGAAAGAATTCTGGTCCGAACTGTACATCTGGAAACTTCTCGGGATCAAACTGTACTTATGGCAAAGTTCTCTGGCCCAAAAAGATAATATCAGAAGACCCACAGCCCACGACCCGTGAACCCGTGAACCCGTGAACCCGTGAACCCGAGAACCCGGAACTCGAAACTCGGAACTCGGAACCGGAACCGAACCGGACTGGACGGGCGGGCGGCGGCGGCGCGCGTGTGGTCTTTCCTTGAACCGAAGCACATCTAGGTCCTCCCTCCTTTAAACACATGGGATACCCCTTGGGGTCCCAAACCCCAAACCAATTTCGAGTCTTATATACACAACAATTCTTTCTTCCTCTACCGATGAGGAGAATTGAACACAATACCACACTTTCCATGCTTCAAACACCTTACTTCGTGAACCAATATCTCTTTCATTTCTCAATGAAATTTGACGATTCTTGGCCCTACGGTTATCTACGTAATTAGTAGATCATGCATGTGTGAAGAACCAAATTCTCCAATATGCGTAACACTAGTGTCTAAGCCGTTAAAGTTGGTCGGTCGCAACTCCCGCCAAAGGCTAATTTCCAACAATCCCCTCTTGAAAGAGATTTTGGCGCACTCACATGGTGTCTTTTCATTTCCAGCAATATTTCGGGGACCGATGTTGCATAAGGAGAGGTAGCCTCAGCTTTGAACCTTCCATAGTTGAATACCATCGGACTTACTTACTGCGCGGTGAACGTGATGTCTTGAACCGTCAGTGTTTAGTGTAAGCCAAGTCAATGGTACCAACACAACAAATTCCATTACTCTCTTCTTCGTAATGTTTTATCCGTTTTGGCCATGGACAACGTCTTGGATTCTTAAGTGCGTTCATTTGAGGCGCCCGTCCTCGCACTTAAATAGGTGGTCTCCTACAAGGTATCCTGCTATGCCCCACTTCATAAGTGTTATGAACCGTTAAAAGTTTCCCAAAGACCTAACCTCAACTGTTGAGGAGCATTACAGGTTTTGAAAACTTAACATTTACCCACACTGCAGATAGCACTTAACGTCTATCGAGGGAACGACTTTGGATTTGGTGTTTCTTTTCGTAAATCACTATCCGAAGTGCTCATGCTTCCACCGAAGCGATCAACCGAACCTTTACAACTTAGTTTTCCCATTGAACCAAATTACCGGGATCTCCAGTTCGTAAGGCCGGGTTTCCACCGTATTGGTCCGTATATTTTGGGTTTTAAGCCCATTCCCTAGACAGTGCGAACGCTTGATCTCCGGGTAGTCCCTTAGTTTGTAAATAAGGAAGTGACACCCGTGATGATCAATCGCCATACGGTCTTATGTCTCCGACGGATCCCGACGGATATGTCCGTACGCCATCATCCGTGTCCTTCCTAAAGCCGACCGGCTAGCCATAGTGTATAACTGCTGAAGGCACGGGTTTCTCCCAATAAGGGACGTCCTCTAAGGAGTCGTGAAGTTACTCAACTTCTTTCATGCTTTGTATAAAGCGATAAACTCCGATTCCATCATGAATCGGCCGATACAAGTTTGCTTAGAGGATTTTCCAAGAACCACCATACACATTTACTTGTGGCTTTGGTGTTCTTCGGATCGATGTCCGGTTTGCATCACCGTGTTCTCTCGTAACCGCCGGACATCCGAAATACTATAATCCGTAGATAAGTGAATATTTCGGATATCGTTATATCCGACTTAACGCCTTCTATTGATCATGTATTAAGATTATCAGTGAACCTTAGTTTAACTGATCTGATTGTAGGACGATACCAGGTCGGTTGTAGTGTGTACAATACATTGAACTACACGTGATCTGTGCGCATCGCTCCTTGTCTATGGGTGCACCATGATTCCAATCAGTTCTATGATTCATATCCATTGGTGGCTTCAACGAGACTGTCAACTATCGACCAGTCCGTTAGATGTCTTAGAAATCCAATTCCTAAGATGTCATATGTGATACCCATATCTTTCATATTGGGACTTTGTTTCAATACGACTTTTACTTTCAGACGGTTGATTCTCCAACTGTTGGCTTTCTAACTTCAGAGTCAATGTTTCTGTGGTCAGATTCATTGTGTCTGTTTTATCTGAAACTTTCAGGACCAAAATGTAAACATTTTAGGGACCAAAATGAAAGTTTAGGAAGAAGCCCAATAGTTCAACAAACCAACTCTGATTCTCTTCTTCCAACTCTCCGATTGGGAAGGCTGGTTCAACATCCATGCCACGCAAGACTGCAATGGCCCTGGATGTTAAGCTACTCACAGGGGAGCACATTTTACAACCCAAAGGTTCTTTTCTCGGAGGAAGATCAACCATTACACACGTATGGTTCTATATGATGGAATATATTTCTCTCTTTAGCTTCTTTCCAAAGCAGCGCTTCTGGAGATGACAATTATTTGTCAATTGTCCATGGTTCGTTCTCAACCATACAAGCTAGAAGGTATGGAACAAGTCTTTGTCCCCTCTTTGCTCCTTCTCGGTTCAACATCTAGAATCCATGAGTTCTGCAGATCTGGAATATTAAGTTCCGGATATCCAGCAACTTTCGAGTCCTGTATATACGGAACGTCTAGTTCCGGACAGTCAGGCCCTCGCGGGTTCTTGTTAACCTTGAGCAATTACTCATTTTTCCTTTTTCAAGGAAAGTTATCTTATAAGAATTCAGCATTTTTTGACGCCAAGAGGCGATAAGTACTACTGTTATTTACAGATCCAGTGGATATGCAATCTACAGTCTTAGGTCGAACTTGACCTGTTTCGGTAGTCCAACTTCTACAAAGCCACCCCACATCACGACTTTTGTATGTGAGATCCTTTCCAGGTCTCACACGGAGAGCGGAGTTCTGTTGAGAATCGCATTAGCGGTAAGGATCGCCTTGCCCCACATAATTTAGGCGTACGGGTTTGCGCTTGGCTAACACCGTTAGTCTGAGGTGAGTAATGAGCAGTCGTTTAATGAACGATGTTTCACATTCTCCCCCTCTATCACTACGAATTTCTCAATCCGTAGGCTTAGTTGATTTTCAACTTCTGCTTTGTAGCGCTTATCCGCTTCAACAACTTCATCTTTGCTTTTTAACAAACAAAGGATTCCATACGTTGTACCATCATCAATGAAGATCACAACGTACTTGTCTCCCCCCTCTATTTTGTATAAACTTCAAATCACCCAAGTAGGTGTGACTAAGTTCTAGAGGAGCGATGCTTCTTTTCGCTATTCCCTTGACGGAATTTGGAAAGGTGATTTTGCCTCTTCATCTACCTCACATTTATTTTGAGGGTTTATGTCGAAGAAGGCAACAATCTCAACATCGTTAGCTTTTGAATGACTTGCTATTTAACGTGTCTTAATATATGATGGCATAGACGCACGGATTACAAATATATCATTCATTTGGCTACAGACATACTGTACCATTCTTAGTTATTACAGACCTGTTGGACTAGTCTCAAACCAGCTTGACCAACAACGTCCCTTAAACCAAGTTAGAGACATGTATCACCTCATCTTAGAGTGATCTCATTCCCTGAAGTCCTATTGAGGACAACCTCTCCAGCCCCTTTGATTTTAGAGGTGGCGTTGCTTCACATGAACAACCTCTTGCCCGTGGTTAGGGCGCAACCGGATCATATGTGATCTCGATACTCGGCCCACTCTAGTTGCTTTGGCGGGCACCGAGCGTCCAATTTCTTTATCGCCTTTCTTTAGGCCTTCAGATCATTAAGACCTGGAAACTCTGGCCCACCTTACTAGGTGTCCATTACTTTTCCTATGAAATGAATTCTGGCACCACTCCAGTCGCCCGGAGGCTTTGTATGACTGAGTGTCCAATATCATCATATCAAAGGAATTTTGGCCCACTCCCGGTCGCCGAGGCTTTTTATGACCGAGTGTCCAATATAATCCTATGAAGAATCTTCTGCCAAGTATGACAGGTTCAACGTCTTTAGCTTTTAAACTCCTTCCGTTAAGATTGGTGCCCAGATAATTCTTAGTGCTTACTTAAAAGTGGTAACAGTTTTCGCACAGTTAGTGGATCTTTCTCCATCGTATGTGCGAACATACTTTACACACTTTAACAATTACACTTTAAAGAACGGATCTTTTAAAGTCGTTTACAATCCAATCTTTAAACGGGAAAGAAGATAAGATTAAACTTCTGATTTTAAAGCGTAAGGAATATAAATTATTTTCATATTCCTCCTTACTTTAATCCATTTTTAATCAGACATAATTTAATCTTTATTCTTTACAAGTAAGAAAAACTACTTATCCCAATTTCGGATTCTGGCTCACTTCAGTCACTTCATCAAACTGAGTGTCCAGTTCCTTATTTACCATTATTCGGATCTTTTGTCTAGGACAGATATAGGCCTTCTGCTGCAAGATAGAATAACATCTTCAGTCTTCTCCTCTTGTCCCAGTTGACATCCTCAGGCTCTCGAGAGCGCTTGTTTCCACCAGTATTGGTAGCGGTGACACCATGAACACGTTCATCATCATCACTCTCTTCTACCAGAAAACCATTGCCATATCCAGATTTGGTCACATAACTTTTGACCGACATCTTTCGAACACTAATAGCATCACTCTCTTCTACCAGAAAACCATTGCCATATCCAGATTTGGTCACACAACTTTTGACCGACATCTTTCGAACACTAATAGTAATACAATACAATATTATCTTAAGTTGTTGGGTATTTTTGCTCTATGGTACTTTATAATGCAGTACGGGAAGTATATTACTATTACAAGTATTCGAAAGGATAAACAAAGATTCAATAATTCAGCTAGAAATCTGAAAATTACAATAGAATCACAAAACTGAAATTACAATTTCGTTGAAGACGGAAAAATAGAAACTGTTTTTGCCGAGTCGAGTGTGGCACTCTGTCCTTAAGACAATATTGCCCCGTATGTATCATTTATACGTCCTGGACAATTTGTCTCCCAAGATAAAACAGCAATGGAACACTTGAGCAAAGGAAACTCAAATGCTACCGTGAAGAATATTGAGTAACGAAATGATGCTTGGAAGTTGTAGGAAGAAAACTGTTTTGGTTGTGTATTTTCGTGTGTTGTATGAACTGTTCTTAGTAGTGCTCAACAATTGTGTAAGGGGGTGTTTATATAGGTGAGAGAGGGGCTGAAAACTGCCTCCATAACAACCAAATAATGGCCATTATGGAGGTAGTAAAGCCACCACATAAATGGTGAAAGACCAACGGATTTGGCCATTATAGGAGGAGTAATTCAGCCAAAATAAATGGCTGAATTGAGTGCTTGGCGTTTCTGCTTTGACTGTCCAAATTCTGAAGTTCTGAAAACTTCAGGGACAAAATTGTACATCTGAAAGAATTCTGGTCCGAACTGTACATCTGGAAACTTCTGGGATCAAACTGTACTTCTGGCAAAGTTCTCTGGCCCAAAAAGATAATATCCCACAGCCCGTGACCCGTGAACCCGGAACTCGGAACCGGACGGCGGCGCACGTGTGGTCTTTCCTTGAACCGAAGCACATCTAGGTCCTCTCTCCTCCTTTAAACACATGGGATACCCCTTGGGGTCCCAAACCCCAAACCAATTTCGAGTCTTATATACACAACAATTCTTTCTTCCTCTACCGATGAGGGAGAATTGAACACAATACCACACTTTCCATGCTTCAAACACCTTACTTCGTGAATCAATATCTCTTTCATTTCTCAATGAAATTTGACGATTCTTGGCCCTACGGTTATCTACGTACTTAGTAGATCATGCATGTGTGAAGAACCGAATTCTCCAATATGCGTAACACTAGTGTTTAAGCCGTTAAAGTTGGTCGATCGCAACTCCCGCCAAAGTCTAATTTCCAACAATTTAGACATGAATTAAAATACCAAATCCTAATCATATTTGGTTTCCTACAATTTTGAATTATTTTTTTCAACATAAAGGGTCGAAGCAAAAGTTAATGAGGTCACGCGAACCCACATACTACATTGTAAATCCAATTGTCTATATCAAAGTAGGAAAACAATATAATTATGGAGGAATCAAAATCTACGAAATATTCCCAAAGTCGATTGTGTTAATAAATACAATATGTAGTCTTGAGTCTTGATCAAGAAAAGCCTACAATCAACTTATATGTTCTAGTCAACAAGTTTAAGTAGTTAATCTGTCACTGTCTAAGATCTTAAAATTACTTTTCTATAGCTATGAAATTTCTAGGAAATTTGTCTGGTGCAAAAATTAATTCACTGAGTAGGTACTAAAGATTGTCTATTCTATTCTATTCTAATTCAAGCAACCTTAATAGCTAAATGCCTAAATCCCCTTCATAGTCTTAATTTTCTCAAAACAAAACAAAATGTATGATAGTTCTCTCTTTGGTCTCCTGCAAATGTTATACGACACACTGAAGAACGAGGCGAAATTCCTATTAAATGTTGGCAACCAAGTCCAAGATATTCGAGAAGAGATAAACCGAATACAATCCTTTCTACAAGATGCAGATGCTAAAAAACCTGAATACGAGACAGTTCGGAACTGTATAGCAGATATTAGGGAGGTTGTTTATGATGTGGAGAATATTCTTGAGAAATACACACACGAAATTACTTCGAGAAAGGATAGGTCCATATGGAAAGAGAATATAGCTCTACACAACATAGGGATGGAAACTAAGGATGTTATGTCAAGAATTGATAACATAAAAAGGTGCATGAGAACTTATGTGGATACTGGAATAAGAGCTATATGTCAAGGAGAATCCTCGTCGGAGAAAACCCAATGGCTAACAAGATCTTACTCTCATCTTGTAGACGAAGATTTTGTCGGATTAGAAGAAGAGGTGAATAAGTTGGTTGAAGAGTTGATCAGTGAAGAAAATGATGAGTTTCATGGAGTTTTTGCCATATGTGGGATGGGAGGTATAGGCAAAACAACACTTGCACGAAAGGCATACCGTCACAGTGATGTACAAAGTCATTTTCAAGCTTTTGCTTGGGCTAGTATATCAAAGCAATGGCAAGCAAGAGATGTTCTGCAGGGAATCCTCACGAAACTTGAACCGAAAAACAGGAAGCAGATTAACATGATGATGGACGAAGAGCTCGTTAAGGAACTTTACAAAATTCAGCAGAGTAAAAAATGCCTAATAGTGTTGGATGATATTTGGTCAACAAATTTCTGGAATAGTGTAAAACATGCTTTTCCTAAGGGGAAAGAGAGTAGCAGCAAGATTTTGCTCACAACGCGCAAGAAGGATGTGTGTACACACATAGATCCAACTTGTTTCCTCTTTGAACCAAGATGTTTAGATGCTGAGGAGAGTTGGAAGTTACTTCATAAGAAAGCATTCCCCAGAGTAAACACTCCAGGTAATGAACTCTGATTTAAATAATTTGCTCAAATAGATGTAAAAGTCCAAGAAGCTTAGTATCAACAATCAACTATAGAAACCAAGAAAATCAGAAAAGGATATAAGATTAGAAACTAATAATCTATTCCATTTTCTAAACACACAAAACTTCGGGGAGAGACAAGAAAGAAGGAGGAAGAAAGAATGATTTGCGGTAGAGGTAGCGCGGGGAGAGAGAAAAGAGGAATAAAGAAATTTAAAACAAAATTACTGAAAACGGTACGGAAAACGGTCAAATTTGCCCCTGAACTATGCAAAAGGATCAAATTTACCCTCTGTTTTAAAAATAATAATACTTAATTGCGGGACACGTGACATCACCGGCTGCTAAGCTTCTGCCGTTTGAAAATAAGGAAAAATTTGGCCATTTTAGTAAGGGCGAGGGCACATTTGACCTCAACCATTAGCAGAGGGAAAATATGTTCACTTTCTCATAGTTCAGGGGCAAATTTGACCCTTTGCCCTTGAATATAGTTATTTATAACATGCTGCTATTCAGTGCGAAATGAAAATTCTCTCGTGTTTTTATGCAGATTTAAAAATTGATTTGGAATTAGAGAGGCTTGGAAAGGAAATGGTCAGTGAATGCGGAGGCTTGCCTTTAGCCATTATTGTGCTTGCTGGACTTTTGGCTAGAAGACCTAAAGTAGATGAGTGGAGAAGGACGAGCCAAAACCTTAACTTACACATGAGTGGTGAAAGTTTTGAACAAGATGGAGGAATTCATGGTGTCCTAGCTTTAAGTTATTATGACTTACCATATCTGCTTAAGCCGTGTTTTTTGTACTTGGGCAACTTCCCGGAGGATCAAAAGATTTCTGCGCGAAAGTTGTATCAGCTATGGGCTGCTGAAGGTATTATATCGTTGGAAGATAACCAAGGAGAGGAGACAGCAATGATGGAGGTAGGGGAATGTTATTTGCATGAGTTAGCTCAAAGGTACATGGTTCAGGTGGAACTAAAGGAAACAACTGGAAGGATCAAATCTTGTCGACTTCATGATCTCATGCGAGATACATGTTTGTCGAAAGCAAAGGAGGAAAACTTTCTCAAGACAATTTCTCCTCAGCATTTGAATCAATCAATGCGCTACTCTTCTTCAGCTAAAGCAATATCAGCACGCACTGTACGCAGAGTCTCTATCACCGTAGACAATGATTTTCAGAACTATTTCTCTACTGATGATAAGTCCTTTCAGCATGTTAGATCAGCTTTGTTCTTTCCAAGACAGACAGGACACGAAGGAACAGCATTTCCCCTGCCTATATTCCAAAGTCTGTGTAATAACCTCACAATGTTGAGGGTTTTGCATCTTGAGAAGTTCTCTTTCGAGGAAAATCTACACAAAGCGATTGGTAATTTAGTGCACTTGAGATACCTGAGTTTCAGATATTCACGCTTTCAGAAACTGCCATCATCTGTAGGTAATCTTAAGTACCTACAAACACTTGATTTGAGGGTGAATTTCTTCTCATACTTGACTTTGCCGAATACTATACAGAAGCTGCAAAACTTGAGGAATTTATATCTTCCTCCTTCACATCAAAACACGTACAAGTTGGATCTAAGTCCTTTAAGACAGTTGGAAATGCTGAAGAACTTTGATACACAAGTTTATCCTTTTAGGGATCTCTTCAAGTTAACGAAACTTCAGAAATTAGCAGCTGTTTTATCACTGGAGTTGGATGAGATGGAAGAGATTATCGACCACCTCACCCTCAAAACGGGGAGACTCAGGGAAACATCCTTCCGCATTTACTACAGATTTCATTCAGAAAAAGATTTTAACCTTCTGAAGCGACTGTTAGGTTGTCACCATCTCCACAAGTTGGATTTAATCGGATACATCAGTAAGCTACCAGAACATCACTTCTTTTCACAAAGCCTCACTAAGTTAACCTTGAGAAGGAGTGGACTTGAAGAAGACCCTATGCTTATTCTGCAGAAGCTGCCTAAACTATTTACCCTGTCATTACGTGGAAACGCATTCATTGGCAAGGAAATGTGTTGTTCTACACAAGGGTTTCCCCTCCTCAAAACTCTTAAACTCCAGGGGCTGCCAAATTTAGAAAGCTGGAGGGTGGAGACAGGGGCTCTGCCCAATCTAATTCATTTAGAAATCGAAGACTGCAAGAAATTGGAGAAGGTTCCTGATGGATTGAAATATCTAACTAAAATACAGGAGATAACGATAATAGACATGCCAGACACCTTCCAAAACAGTCTTCAAGAGGTTCAAGGGGAAGACTTTTACAAAGTTCAGTTCAGAAATTGTTTCGGCACATATAAGTTTCCCAAGATTAAATCCAGAATGTTACTATCAGGTACTCGGTCTTACTCCCTCTGCGTCAATTTGTTTGTCTTATTTTGACTCGACATGAAGTTTAGGAAAATAAAGAAGACTTATATTTTGTGGTCTTAAACTATAGATGTGTTGATGTACCAAAATGCCCTTTGAATCTTGTGATCTTAAATATATCACATATATCACGTAGGTTGTTAGGTGTAAACAGTTACTAAATAGAGAAAGTGACATTCTTTTTTAAACAGACTAAAAAGGAAAGTAAGACAAACAAATTGAAATAGAGAGAGTAATAAGTTACAAATTAGCTGCAGTCGCTTTCACTTAAATGCTTAATTGCGTATTCTACGAACTGACTTATACCTTTAAGTTGAGATTGTGCCCCTCTATCTCAACGATTGATATATACATCAATTATATCTTTACCAAGACCAGGTTTATGATGACTGAATTCTCAAGTCACTTATTTTCCATGTGCAGGACATATGTTTAGCGGATTAATGCAGACCATTTGTCCATCAACAGTACCAAAGGAATGGAAGAGGCTATAAGAACTCACAGGGAAGATAATATCTAGAAGGTTAGTCCATCGCTACACACTTTTTACAAAAGAACAGGAATTAGCTACACACTTTTTGACAATCCACCCACAAATAGGATTTGCTACTGAGTTTGTCCATCGCAAATTCCTTTTTTTTTAGTAGTGTTTGCTTGAAATAGAAATATTGCTCCTAGAATATCCGTTCGCTTTTTTTCAGTGAAAAAACTACCTCTGAATCTTAAGACAGTGCCAACACATTCGAAGTCACATGTTATTGAATTTAAGCTAATCTATTATCCAGAGTCATTTCAGCAAATGCTTGTTTCATGGAACTGATGCATACTACCGCAAAAACAATAATGACTGTTTACATTAGTTGCAATCCAAATCTGTAAAAAAAAAAAAAAAAAAAAAACAGCCCGGACACTAAGTTTCCGCTATGCGAGGGTCCGGGGAAGGGCCGGACCACAATGGTCTATTGTACGCCATCTTACCCTGCATTTCTCAAGAGACTGTTTCCACGGCTCAAACCCATCCCTCCTGGTCACATAGCAACAACTTTACTAGTTACGCCAAGGCTCCCCTTCTGCAATCCAAATCTGTATTTCTGTTAAAAGCTACATGATCAGATAGAAAACTACTTCGATTCCTAAATTAAATATTAAACTCTGGTTTTTCCATAAACAGATTTCTCCATCTCAGTTTATACCTTTATGAGGTAGCTTATTATGTTTTTGATAATGATGAGGTAGCTTATTATGCATGATCTCTAGCTGATTTTTGGTCCTTATTTTGTTCTCTATCTGTGGTCTTGGTTTCTTTGTTCAGGTCATGCATATGTTGATGGTTGGCCTATTATGCATTTCAAGTAAGACTGAACAAAGCATGGCAGGTGGACATGTATGCTTAATTTGGGTAACTTGGAATATTTGAAGCAAAAGATTGGGAAAACTCATGGAAGGTTGAAGGCCTTGTTTCTCCTGTTTGCAAGGTTGTACAGTCAAGACATTCTACCTTTGTGTATAGATGTGTGCTAGACTATTGAGGTATTGAGTCTTGTAAGTTATGATTTTCTTTAGGTCTCTTGTTACTACTTCTATTAGTAATATAATTGTATTAGTTTACTCCCTATGCCTTTTTTTTTATATGACGTTTGAATGTGTACAAAATTTAAGAAATAAGCAATGACATTTGACACAAACTAAACATATTTAACATACCAAAAGTATGGAGGTATTGAGTCTTGTATCATGTTTGATAGTAACCGAGAAGAGCTTACAATGGTAAAAAGTTATTTTTGTAAGTTATGGTTCTCTTTAGGACTCTTGTTACTGATTCTTGTAGAATAGTGTAATTCTCCTTATTGAGTCTTTTCATTGATCCAATATATATAGATGTTTATAATTGTAATCCTAATCGAATGAGGATATCTACTTTACATAATTACACTAGAATACTGATTACAGAATATATGGAGAATATTTACTTATTCTCTATCACACCCCCTCAGTCGGAGCGGGAGGAGGCCGACCGCTTAGACTGGATCTGAAGTCAAGGAACAACTACCGAGTAAGTCCCTTAGTAAATATATCTGCGTACTGATAGGAAGAGGGAACGTGTAACACCCGAACAAGACCTATGACAACCTTCTCACGAACAAAATGAATATCCATCTCAATATGTTTGATTCGCTGATGCTGAACTGGGTTATAAGACAAGTAGACCGCAGATATGTTATCACAGTAGACAATAGATGTCTTACGTAAGGGGCAATGAAGCTCTAAAAGGAGGTTTTTGAGCCAACAAATTTCGGCAACAACATTCGCAACGCCTCTATAGTCTGCTTCTGCACTCGAACGGAAAAGCGTGGCTTGCCATTTTGCAGACCACGAGATGAGGTTATCACCCAAAAATACAAAATAGTCGGAAGTAGATCGACGTGTGTCTGGACAACCGTCCGTATAAGATATCAGTCTGGTCGGTGCAGATGGATATATATGTAATTCGTAATCAAGAGTACCCTTAACGTACCGAATGATACGTTTAAGAGCGGTAAAGTGAGGCTCCATGGGAGTATGCATGAACAAACACACATGCTGAATGACATAGGCAATATCGGGCCTAGTGAAGGTAAGATACTGAAGTGCACCAGCTAGACTTCTATAAAGAGAAGGCTCAAGCACCCACGTTGCCACACAATCTAACGACAACGAAACTGTCTCCTCTCCTAAGCTTGAGAACCCCCGTTCCCGTCATCGACACTAAGCTTCAACTGGAGTGGGCATGATCTTGCAGTTTGCCATTTTAGCCTTGTAAACAATCTATTCGGCATACTTACGCTGGCCAAGGAACATTGCATTTTCGGATCTAGTCACTGAAATCCCTAAAAAATAACTCAACTTACCCAAGTCTGTCATAGAAAATTCGAATTTGAGCAAGGTAATGATTTCGTGTTTCAGCACATCAGATGAGGCAGTCAGAACAATATCATCCACATAGAGCAAACGGTATGCAATGTCATTACCTCGATGAAAAATAAAAAGTAAGTTATCACTTTTGCTGCACACGAACCCGATTTGCATGACGTAAGTGGAAGATCGCTCATACCAAGCCTTGGGGGCTTATTTCAAGCCATAAAGTGACTTTCGAAGCCGAAGGATGCACAAAGCCAGGTGGTTGATGCATGTATACGGTTTCTTTCAAATTCCTATGTAAGAACGCGGTTTTCACATTAAGCTGATGAATAGGTCAATTCTTTCCCATAGCAATACTTAAAATAGTGCGGATAGTGGCTGGTTTAACCATTGGACTGAAGGTCTCATCACAATCAATTCCCTCTTGTTGCCCCGTGCCATTTGCCACAAGTCTCGCCTTATGCCGTTCAAGCTCACCATTATCTCTGAATTTATGATGATATAGCCACATGCAATGAATCAGTCACGACCTAAATCAGAGGGTCATGACAGGCACCCGTACCCTACCTGCCGGGCACTACTAATCATATATTTAACATCTAACCGTAATTAAGCATGGCCATTAGGGCCATCACAAAGTACTCTGCTGACACATGAGAATAATAAACTGAAAAGGTACTGTGTAAACTCTTGCAAACGGAAGAACCCAACCTATTCATATATACATACTAAGGCCGACAAGGCCATACACGACTACTATACACAGGACAACTGTCTAAAGCCTCTAAAGAGTACATAACATCATAAGGTCGGGACAGGGCCTTGCCATACCCTTATGCATATCCAAAATATAGTACCATGACTAGACTACAACTCTGGAAAAAATAGAGTGCTCCAATATCAGTTGAACTAGCAACCTACTAGTGCGGACCATCGCCCTGTCTACCTGAGCCTACGGGCATGAAATGCAGCATCCCCCAACAAAAGGGACGTCAGTACGACTGATGTACCGAGTATGTCTGGCACGAAGAATAGCATAATATAGACCTAAAAGTAACTTGAGACAAGAAACAACCAACTAGTAGAGAATGCCTCTGAGGGCCATAATATGCCTAAATGCCATGTACAATGCGGTCATACATATATATGTGCGTATATAACGCCATCTCCCATCATATCATTTCGGCCTCTGTGGGCATAATCATCATCATATACCAGCTGATCAGGCGGTGTGCATATATAACGTCGTATCCCTTTCCTATCCTTTACATATATATAATGCATATCATATAGTAGTGTATATAATACATGTGGGTCCAGGGTAATACATGAATAAAATACATGAATGATAATAAAACATCCTGAGTTTATCGGAGTGACGTAATATTGTTTCACCTCCGACTAACATTGTGAATATTAACATCTTTCTCATATACCTCAATAAGGATTTAGGAACATATTTAGACATGCTTTGAATATAAGAATTAATAACAGGAACATTCTTAACTACTAAGAGTAGAATAATTTATGGGACAATATCACATTTACGTTTCATACTTAGAACATGCCAAAAGAAAGAAATAATTTGCCTTAACATACCTTAAATACTCATACGAACTCGTGAGACATGGTAAATGAAGAATTCAACCCTGATAGGAACTAAAGTAAACAAAGGTGTTTTACCGTTTCTTGAAATATACAAAACATATTGTTTCCAAAATAGAACTAATATTGGTTAAAGGTAGGTGCCTCATACGTTTTCTTTGATAAAACAAAAATGAATTCTCAAGGAACTTACTGCTTTATACGTTTTCTTTGATAAACAAAATGGGTTCTCAAGACACTTATATCCAACATATGCATGATGCCTTCTTATTCATACACGTAGGTCATCTTGCCACCACACCATAAGGAATGCATTGTTACTACCCCTATAACAAAAATGATCCACGTAGAAATGATATAGGAACACATCCTATGCTAATTAGTTATATCCCCTTTTTATTTGTCTCCCACTTAATCTCAACAATTAATCAATTGCCAAATAATTAATTTCTTGATCTCAATTCACTTACATCTTAATGACTTATAAAACCTTCATATACTCAATGTCATAATCAAGTGATATAGCACTAGTCCATAACCTCTTTTGGGACATACAACTATTATTATTAATCTCCGTCGTCACACTTGTTAAATCCTAAATTATTTCGGGACCGCATCCTTTTATTCACTAAGATCTTCATTTGCGTATGGGAATATGACATAAATCTTCTAAGGCTCGGGTCTACTTGCATACGTCTAGCTGTTTAAAACATTGCCCAAAAGTACGGGGTGTTACATTCTTTCTCCCTTAGAAACATTCATCCTCGAATGCTGGGGTGACGTATCTAATCCCCAACACATAGCTAGCAAACACAACCACCGCTTCACGGGATCATATAATATAACATACATCATTATATCAAACCTCACATGGTCACCAAGCATTAATTATAAGAATCTGAAATAGAACTCACCTTACGCTTCTCTCGGAACCTCAGCGTTGGTCTGAAATAGGTAGGGACATTTATGTTTCATCTCCTCTTCCGCTTCCCATTTCATTTCTTCTACATGCTTATTCTGCCCCAAAACTTTCATAGAGGTTACTTCTTTAGTCCTCAACTTGCGGACTTATCGATCTAAGATAGCAATAGGAACCTCTTCATATGATAGACCCTTTGTAACCGTCACATCGTCAATCAGTACAATCCGGGAAGGATCTTCAGTAGACGCTCTCAACATAGAAACATGGAAAACTGGATGAACAAACTCTAACTCTAAAGGCAAGTCCAAGTCGTAAGTCATATGGCTGATTCATCGAATTATGCGATATATCACAATGTACCTTGGATTGTGCTGTCCCTTTCTCTCAAACCTCATTACACCCTTCATAGGAGAAATCTTTAAGAAGACTCAGTCATTTACTTGAACTCCAGTCCCGTCGCCGCACATCTGAATACGATTTCTGACGACTCTGAGCGGTTAACAACCGTTCTTGGATAAGTTTTACCTTCTCTATGGCTTGGTGCACTAGGTCAGGCCCAAATAATTTTGATTCGCCTACTTCGAACCATCTGATAGGAAATCTACATTTCCGTTTATATAAAGCATCATATGGAGCCATTTTAATACTAGCATGATAACTGTTATTGCACGCAAATTTAATAAGGGGTAATGATCATCCCAACTTCCCTTGAAGTCCAATACACGAGCTCGTAGCATGTCCTCGAGCGTTTGAATCGTACACTCGGCCTACCCGTCTGTGGAAAGTTGTGCTAAGATTAACTTAAATGCCCAAACCCTGTTTAAAATGATCTCCATAAATTAGTTTTGAATTGCGCATCTCGTTTAGATATAATAGAAATAGGCATACCATGAAGGCGAACAATCTCCTTAACATACAACTTCGCATAGTCCTTAGCTATGTAGGTAGTTTTGACAATGGAGCTACTTTGGTTAGTCTATCAACAATCACCCAAATAGAATCAAACTTATGATAAGAGCGAGGTAAATCGGTAATGAAATCCATATTAATCATTTCCCATTTCCACATCGGAATCTCAATGTTCTGAGTCAAGCCGACGGGCTTTTGGTGCTCTATTTTTACTTGCTGACAATTAGGACACTGAACTACCAACTCCGTAATATCCTCTTCATGTCGTTCCACCAATACATACCTTTGAGATCATGATACATCTTAGTAGATCTAGGGTGAATGGAATATCGTGAGCAATGGACCTCTCATTATGCTCGAAGGTTGCGGTTTTCTTTTGTTAGATATTCTTCTTGATCTTCCCTAAAAATGGAATCTTCATCATGACATTCATTTTCTTCCAGTATGAGGGATGACCCTGCTGTATTCTGAGTCATAGGGCTATCACTATCTGAATCCTCCAATCGCACTCTCACTTAGCTAACTGATACATTCCCTCATGTCAACTTCTCTCCTTAGTCCTCACATTAGTCAAGACGTCGTGGGTGAATGATCATATTGTCAACTTAGCTTTGTTTACTAACTGGTATGCTGAAAACTCTCATATTTGTAGTATCTCAATCATGAACACTTTATGGACAATGTCATCAAATCTGAAGTGCACGTATCATCGTAGTTAACTCTAATTCATGGTCTGAAAGGAAAAAAAATTCCGTACTTTCTCACTAGTCGTAATTATAAATAACTTCGTTTCTTTACTTCTTTTGATGCTTGTTCATTCATTTTCTTACTTGTCGTACTCGTCTTAAAAATACTCATCAAGGTATGAAGGTCCATTGTGGCAAGATTGTGAGCTTCTTTAATAGCACAAATCTTTAAATTAAACTTTTCAGGAAGAGAACAGAGAGCTTTTTCAACAAGTTGAGTGTTAGTTAATGGTTCACCAAGCACTAAACATTCATTTGAGATGTCAATCAACTTTTCAAAATAAGATTTAGTATCATCCACTTCTTCCATCCTTAAACGTTCATATTTACTCATGAGCATGCGAAGCTTTGTTCGATGAACACTTGAGCTACCTTCACAATGAATTTATAAAGTATCTCATGCGTCCTTAGCTGTGGGACATTTTTGAATGAGTGTGAACATGTAAAGATCAACCCATCCAAAAATTGCGTTTAATGCCTTTTCGTTAAAGCTAGCATTATTGGTTTCTTTTGTAATCCATTCGGGTTCAGGTTTAGCAATAATGACACCTTCCTCACGTAGGCGAATCTTCCAATAGGCATAATTTGATCCATCTAAAATAGTAAGTCTACCAACAATCGGATTTGTTGAATCCATAGCTTATGACAACAGGACCAATCACTTATTGTGTTAAGTGTCGGCTCTAATACCACTTAAAGGGAGATACAGATCAAATAAAAACAAGATGAACAAAATTCAATCGACTATACGTACAGTTTCCGAATGTCGGTGCCAATGTCGTCCGACACCAGTGACAACACTTGATAAAACAGAAAACCTTTAAGAGTAAAATGCAGCGGACAAATAAAGAACATAAAGGTTTAAATTTTCATAAATTATATATATATATTATATAAATTATGATGGTCAATGACCAAATGTATTCTATATGTATTATATACAAATATACAAATTTCTTTCTTTATAGATTTACAAGATAAAACGGAAATGAATTAAACGTTGAAGTCGCATATGACTTCTGCCTGAAAAATCTAACTAAGTAGATATAGACAACATCTCATTACAATCACTTCATACAAAACTAATCTAGAATCTAAACAACAATTGTAATGTACACTCAGGCAACACTTATGATCCAGATTTCTGAGATGAAATCCCGAGAGCTCTCTTGGTATTTTTGCAACCTGATTTTGGATGCCGGTACACTGTTGTGGCCTCTCTATTTATAGCAGAGAGTTCACTTGAAAGGCTCATCGATCGGTTGTGGAAGTTGAGGAAAAGATGGGCAGCTTGTGGTAGATGATTAAGGAGTGAAAATCTCAACAACTTTGACTTGTTCCTTACTCGACTTCTTCCCCAAGTTTTGACTCTTTCTCCCACGTTTTACACAGCTCCAATTCAGCACGCCTAAGTTATTTTTACCTCACAGTAAAATAAAATATTACTACTTAACGTGAAGTAAGGCAAAACTGTTCTAAAAAATGTTAGTCCAAACGTTGCGTAATATTTGTCCCAACATATTTACATATACATATCAATACCCAACGATATATGTTAGTACAAATGTCACAACACCAAATGCAACATTAACAAGTACCACATCGGAAATGGAATGGGAACATGGACTCCTTATATGGACTTGGACAATCCTCACCCTACAAGCTAGCGTTTGGGGTTGAGTTAGGCCCAAGATCCATTCTTTACATGGTATCAGAGTCACACTTATTCCAATTATTTGTTCACCGATGTTGGGCCCCCAAATTATATTATTCACGCTTCAGTTAACAAGGTCTGGGCGTGCGGGGTGTTAAGAGTCTCATATCAGATATGGAATGGGAACATGAACTCCTTATATAGACTTGGACAATTCTCACTCTACAAGCTAGCTTTTGAGGTTGAGTTAGACCCAAGATCCATTCTTTAACCATTGTTTACAAACACACTTGAATCGTAAAAGGAATTTCACTGGTAATTTTGAGAGAATAATCAGAGTAATTTTGGTGGGGATATCTGCCATAGCAAATTACTGAATTTCTTTGTGGGAGGAGGGGAAGAGGAGGATTGGAGAAAAAGCTTATGATAGATGTCTATATAGCTAGGAACAAGTGAACGGTTTATTATATAGTTATGGTTAGGGATGACAACAGATCAGATCTGGACCGGATCCTACTAGATCCATATCCAAATTCATTTTTCATATCTGGATCCATATCCACCGGGTCCATAAAAATCATATCCAAATCCAGATCTGTCGGATCCACCGGGTCCACGGATCGAATCTGGATCCACATCTAAAAGAATTTCTTTTAGAGTTATATATTTTTTTCATGTTTCAGATCTTCATAGGAGTCAAGTGGTTCTCAGAGTTGTATATTTTTTTCATGTTTCAGATTTCAATCCTTGGCATGTCTGTCAAATGAAAATTGAGCGCTACAACAACATTAAGCTACATTGGGTGTCAATTCATCCATTTTTCTTTGTTTAATCTGCACTTTCTTTAGTGTAAAAAGAATTAAAGGTGGAAGCCATAAAGTTTTAATCTTGATCTTATATTAGATGTTGTATTCGACCACAATTAATCATTCTTCATGACTGTGACTTTTATGAGGAATATTTTACAACGAATCCACTCTTTCATCTGCTAAAGCATGACATGAGATATGGATACTTCAACAGAATGAAATCAAATAATCAGCTCCTTTTACATGCAATGATTGTACCGTCATTTGTTTTTCACTTAGTTTTTTATTGGGCCTTTTGAGAATCATGAGCTTAAACGTATGTATCATTTAAAAAATAAAGTTCAAATATGAATATAAAAATACATAAACTATGAATTTTTTTTTAAAAATACTTATATAATTACATTCTAAGTTACAGATATATTTAATAAAAAACGGATCCACGAGTCGGATCTGGACCGGATACGGATCTCAAATACAAGATCCAGATCCAGTTCGATCCGTCAAAAATGGATCCGGGTCCGATCCGGATCCGTCGGGTCCAAATTTTAAAAATCCATATCCTATAAAACGGATCTAGATCCACCGACTCCGCTATCCATTGTCATCCCTAGTTATGGTTATATATTCTTCAAGTACAAAGGGTTTAGTTTTTTTTTTTACGAGTAAAGGGCGGCGGTGAGCTGTGTCCCAGTAATGCAACACTAATACTTAGGGTCTATCTGGAAAATCACCTCACAATTAAATTTCTACGTAATTGCATAACTTAAATATATTTGTTGATCAAGTAATTACCTGATCATGGTAGTCATAAGGTTATTTTTTATTTGTTTTAATTTTAAATTCAATTCTTTTTTTTAAAAAAATTATTTTATTTTTATTTTTTTTAAATTTTACAAATATATTATTCTTTTTATATTGTTTATCTTTTATTTTTTTACTTCTCATTTTCAACCTTTACTAAGTGCTTCCATGTAATTTTGCATATTTGTTTTATTTCTTATAATTTTTTTAATTATATTTAGCTGTGTTATAATTCTAATTTTTTTAAAAAATATCTCCTAATCATAGAAGGATGAGTCATTCACAAACTTGGTTTATGATGAGTGATGCCATTAAAGGTGGATTTTCTCATTTAATGATGTTATAGACAAACTTAACTTATATTGAGTGATGTCAAAATTGATAAATTTCTTTAATTTTATCAAACATTTGAACAATATAATAAAATTATGATGTAAATATTTATGAAAAACGTAAAAATGCCTAGAAGGTAATGTTCCGAAAATTTCATTTATGAAAGAGAGAGGAATGAGAAAAAATTTATTCTATCATTCAATTCCTAATTTAATGGCGTAGTAGCATTTAAATTCAAACTTGATAAGTATTATGTTTAGTTTCTTAAATTAAATGCTATATTTGTTATAAAAGCTGCTATTTTGTAGTAGTTTACAAATTGTACTGTTTTTGTATATAATTAATCATTAAGTGTTCAACTGGGTAAAAAACACCCAAGTCCAAAGTCAGTTATCAGTTACGACTTTATAACAAAAAAACAAATTACCTTTGTTTTGCCTCTACTAGCGTTTGAAAGTACGCTATATTATGTTATGTTAAATATACAATATACACACAATATACATGTGTATATTGTATATTAAAGCTCTCGGATTCTGCCCAGATTTAGCTCTCGGTTTTGGACATATTAGACAATGTAAGAATATCGTATATTAGGAAAATATATGTGTAGTATATTGTAATGTATTTGTTACCTAAATTAGGATTATACACTACCATAATTGTAGAGTTAGAATTATGGTAGAATAAGAATTTAGGAATAGAATAGGAATAAGATCTCCTATTTTGTAACTTGTATATATACCTATTCAATTAATGAAAAATACTCAATGGGATTATTTCTTTCATGGTATCAAGAGACTAGGTCTAAACAAAAGTTTTCTCTCCCAACTTTTGCCCTCTCTCGCCCGAGAGACCCCCCCCCTCGGGTTTCTCTCCCAAATTTCGTCTTCCGCTCTAAAAAACCTCTTTTAAATTTCCCCTCCTTCTTTGTTCTTTCAATATGTCTAAGAACAATTATCATCCTGCCCTCATGGTTTCTAACGTCAAGAACAGTATCCCTATTGTACTTGAAATGGAAAACGTCCAATATGCGACGTGGGCAGAATTGTTTAAAATTCACGTATCTCCCATCAAGTTATCCATCACATAATTCCTCCCGCTACACCTCTTCCCGCGGAAGATCCTCAATTTGGATTACGTTTGATGCTACCGTTCTCCAGTGGATCTATCCCACTATTTCGGTTGACCTTTTACAGACGATTATTAAGCCGGATACCACAGCTATGGCTACCTGGAATAGATTGCATGACATATTCCAAGATAGCCAACATTCACGTGCCGTCACACTCGAACAGGAATTCTCTCTAGTTCGCATGGAAGACTTTCCAAACGTATCGGCATATTGCAAGAAACTCAAGGAGTTGGCGGATCAACTCTGTAATGTTGGCGCACCTGTAACAAATAATCGTCTGGTTCTATAATTGGTTGTCGGCCTTTCGGAGGCCTATAATGGTGTTGGGACTCTTCTTCATCAAAGCAACCCTCTTCCCGCCTTTTATCAAGCCCGCTCCATGCTTACTTTGGAAGAAGGCGGTTTGGCTAAAAAGACGGCTACCGGAGCAAGCCCCGTCGTCATGATGGCATCCTCCCCAAGTTCTTCGGGTTTTGTTAATAATTCGGACCAAAACCATAGTCATGGTGGCGGCAAAAATAATTGTAAGAATAATAACAAAAACCGCGGGGGCAAACGCGGTGGTTCCGGTGGTCAGCAAGCAGGCAGTGGGCCCCATCTAGTGAACAGTGGCCCACCACCCCTGGTTCCAGCAGTGGGGCCCATAGTAGTGGGGCTGGAGCAGTGGGCCGTGGGCCAACAAACCCTACCTTCCAGCGAATCCCAGCAGCCAGTGGGCTGGCCAGCCTTCGAGCCCAAAGAACCGGCGGTGGCGGCCCACGGACGGTGGCCCAAAGAACGCCGCCGGTTCCCGGCTACGGCCCAGTTCAGTCCCATCCTGGAATACTTGGGCCCCGACCTCCGCAAGCCCACCACGCAACAGGCCCCACTCAGACCGATATCGAGGCCGCGATGCACACATTGGGGTTGACTCAACCGGACCCAAATTGGTATATGGACACCGGTGCCACTACTCACATGACTTCCGATTCATGTACTCTCTCATCTTATTCCAATTTGAGCACCCTCGGGGTATAATTGTTGGTAATGACAACTCTATTCCAATTCAGGGTTATGGTCAGAAAACGTTGTCTCCCCCCCAATCCACCCCTTATCTTGAAAAATACTTTACATGCCCCCAAATTGATTAAAAATTTAATGTCTATCCGAAAGTTCACCACTGACAATTCCGTTTCTGTTGAATTTGATCCTTTTGATTTCTCTGTGAAGGATTTCAAGACGGGGAGTCATCTCATGAGGTGTGATAGTAGGGGGGATCTTTATCCTATCATGCTCGGTTTCAATCCATCGAGTCAAGCCTTGTCGTCAGCTATTGCAGCCATTTCTCCTTCCGTGTGGCATGCTCACCTTGGTCATCCGGGCTCTTCTATTTTATCAGTTTTAGATAAAAATAGCTTTATTTCTTGTAAGGGTACGAGTCGTACTCAAATTTGTCAATCTTGTTCGTTAGGAAAAAATGTTAAGTTGCCATTTGTGGACTCAAATTCTCATACTTCACAGCCATTTGATATTATTCATAGCGACCCATGGACGTCTCCTGTTCTAAGTTCGTTAGGTCATCGATATTATGTTCTGTTTTTGGATGATTATTCTAAATTTTTGTGGACGTTTCCAATTGCCAATAAATCTCAAGTGTTTTCTGACTTCATAAAATTTAGAGCATTCATTAGAACACAATTCGAAAGAGAAATAAAAAATATTCAGTGTGATAATGGAAAAGAGTATGACAATAGGGTGTTTCGGGATTTCTGTGATAATAATGGGATCAATTTTCATTTTTCGTACCCTCATACATCTTCTCAAAATGGGAAAGCCAAACGCAAAATTTGTTCCATAAATAACATTGTCCGCACTCTCTTACTTCATGCTTCCGTACCCCCGTATTTTTGGCATCATGCTCTGCAAATGGCAACATATCTCCTTAACATAATTCCGTCCAATGGTCTGACATATTCTTCCCCCCTCCAAATCCTATATAATAAGAATCCTTCTTATTCTCATCTTCGGATTTTTGGGTGCTTGTGTTATCCGTTATTTCCATCCACCACAATTAACAAACTTCAGGCTCGGTCTACTCCGTGTGTGTTTTTGGGTTATCCGTCTAATCATCGTGGTTATAAATGCTTTGATTTATCCTCCAAGAAAATCATAATTAATCGCCATGTCATTTTTGATGAAACCCAATTTCCTTTTACGAAAGTTCATACTCCCGAGCCTAGGTCGTATAATTTTTTGGATGACCAAATATCCCCGTATATTATTCGGCATTTTTTGGACATCTCCCGCACCCAAAACTCTCCAGCGGGCCCACAACCCGCTGGCCCCACTGTACCGTCCCATGTTCCAGTTACTGGATCAGTCCAGCCCAATTCTAGAACTAGCCCAGTGGATGCTCCAGGTTACCGATTTGGGCCAGCAGGCCTACTGCCTGCTGGCCAGTCCGTTCCGAGCCCAACAAATTCCCAAAATTCACTCAATTCTTCTTCGAGTCATAGACCGGTCACTCGTAGTCAACGGGGTATTTTTACACCTAAAAGACATTTTAATTTACATTCTGATGTCACTAAATCCCCCTTGCCCCGTAATCCTGTATCTGCCTTAAATTACCCTAATTGGAAAATTGCTATGACTGATGAATATAATGTTCTTATTGATAATAAGACATGGGAGTTGGTGCCTCGTCCATCTGGTATTAATGTTATCAGGTCTATGTGGATTTTTGCTCATAAGGAGCATTCAGATGGTTCATTTGCTCGACATAAGGCGCAGCTTGTGGGTGATGGTAAGACTCAGCAGGTTGGGATAGATTGTGGGGAGACGTTTAGTCCGGTGGTCAAGCCGGCTACTATTCGCACTGTGCTTAGCTTGGCTCTTTCAAAGACTTGGCCTATTCATCAGTTGGATGTCAAGAATGCTTTCCTACATGATGACCTCAAAGAAACAATCTATATGCATCAGCCGTTGGGTTTCAGGGATCCCAACCGTCCTCATCATGTCTGTTTATTGAAGAAGTCCTTATATGGGCTTAAGCAGTCTCCACGGTCCTGGTATACGAGGTTTGTTGACTTTGTTTCGATTATTGGGTTCACTCACAACATGTCAGATAATTTCTTGTTCATCTACCGTCGTGGTTCGACCTTGGCCTATATTCTGTTGTATGTGGATGATATCATTTTGACTGCCTCTTCCGATGCATTACGCCAGTCTATCATGGCCATGCTCAGCTCTGAGTTTGCTATGAAAGACTTATGGCCCTTGAGTTACTTTTTGGGGATTGCCGTCAAGCGTCACTCAGATGGTTTGTTTTTGTCTCAACGAAAGTATGCTGCTGAGATCATAGAGAGGGCTGGGATGTCATCCTGTAAGTCCACTTTCACTCCAGTTGATGCAAAACCCAAGCTTAGTGCCGCGGCAGGTGCACTATACGAGGACCCGACCCGCTATCGCAGTCTTGCAGGGGCCTTCCAGTATCTTACCTTTACCAAACCGGATATTACGTATACTGTTCAGCAGGTGTGTTTATTCATGCATGATCCCAGAGTTGAGCACATGAATGCAATCAAACGCATCATTCGGTATATTCAGGGGACACTGGACTATGGTTTGCACTTGTATCCATCATCTACATCCACACTTGTCTCGTACACAGATGCGGATTGGGGTGGTTGTCCGGACGCCAGACGGTCTACGTCAGGATATTGTATGTTCCTTGGCAACAACTTGGTCTCCTTGTCGGCGAAGCGTCAGGCAACTCTATCATGCTCAAGTGCAGAGGCCGAATATCGAGGGGGTAGCAAATGTGGTCTCCGAATCATATTGGCTACGTAATTTGCTTTTGGAGCTTCATTGTCCCATTCAGAAGGCAACCTTGGTATACTGCGATAACATTAGTGCCATCTACCTGTCAGGTAACCTGGTTCAGCACCAGCGCACCAAGCATATCGAAATGGACATTCATTTTGTCCGTGAAAAGGTTGCTAGGGGTCACGTTCGCGTATGCCATGTCCCGTCTCGTTATCAAATTACAGACATCTTTACAAAGGGTCTTCCCTCGGTCCTTTTTGAAGATTTTAGAGACAGTCTCAGCGTTCGAAGATCGTCCGCTATGACTGCGGGTGTGTGTTAAATATACAATATACACACAATATACATGTGTATATTGTATATTAAAGCTCTCGGATTCTGCCCAGATTTAGCTCTCAGTTTTGGACATATTAGACAATGTAAGAATATTGTATATTAGGAAAATATATGTGCAGTATATTGTAATGTATTTGTTACCTAAATTAGGATTATACACTACCATAATTGTAGAGTTAGAATTATGGTAGAATAAGATTTTAGAAATAGGATTCTCCTATTTTGTAACCTATATATATAAATATTCAATTAATAAAAATAATCAAGGGGATTATTTCTTTCATGCTATTATAATTAAAATTATATTTTTAAATTTCTTATATATCAAAATAAAAAATTTCTATAAAGGAAGACATAAAATATTTATAAAATATTTTGTAAGTGACTAGAAAGTCATTTGTCTGTTGGAGGATCACCATTATTATATCATGTTATGTAAATTCAAGAATCCTTCCATCACGGGCTAAACGTTACAAGTTCTTCAAAAGAAGAAGAGAATTAATCCAAAAATTTCACTCTCTTTTTTAGTCAGAAAATCAACGACACGTGTTAAAGTACGTGTCAAAAGAAGCCAAACAACTGTCACTTGCTAGGTGTAAAGATTCATGCATGCAAATTTCCACTTGTACTATATATTTCCAAATGCTCTAACGCATGCATTTTGTCACGCTATTGGTATTTTCTTGTGAGTGTTTGTTTAAGTACTAGGGAGTTTGAGAATTTGGAGAGAAATTAATGGCGACGATGTCGGTGGCGGGTATCGATCGGAATGCAGCGTTGTCGCCGGAGGCGCCGCTTGCACCGGTGACTATTGAACGGAAAGTTAGGACTGATTTGGAAACTTCTATTCCAAAGCCTTGTAAGTTCTTTATTTTACTTGCTCCTTCCGTTTTATTTTATCTTATTTTGGCCGGTGTTGCACCGAGTTAAAGATACCTTAGAAAGATTTTTGAATTTTGTTATTTTAAAGTAATGTATCAGAATGCCTTTTGAATTTGTTTGATTTTAAACATGTTAGGTAGAATTTTAGAATTAAAGAGTTACTACTTATTTAGTTTCAATTTATGTGGCATAGTTTAATTTTTTTACTCAAACTCAGATTTGTAATTTTTAAATCTTTTAAAATAAAATTTACATATTTGAAAACTATCAACAAACTTACTACTATTAGTTAAAATAATTAATAATTGAAAATATTTAAACAATATTTGAAAATTCAAAGATATTTAAACGGCATTTGGAAAGATCGCAGTTAAAGAAAAACTTATTGGAAAATCCAAATTTGAAAAGCTCACGGTCAAAGAAAAATTCATTGGAAAATCCAAAAGGTCCCACAGAAATTGGGACGACGGAGGTGGGACGGAGGGATTACTAAGTATAGAAAGTAATTTTTACTACAAATACACCTTCAAAAATCGTAAGCTCACCTTGATTAACCAAACGAACACAGATTTCATGAGATTATTTGTGAGTGAAGTTCAAAATTTTGAGCAGCTGAGCCTTACAGGGTCATGTACATATTAGTGAACTTTTAATTTTAAAAATAAAAAAAAGTTTGCTAGTTTGTGTAGGTATGTCATTCTTGCTTAAAGATTGTATTACAAAAAATGGCAGTCCGGTGCACTAAGCTCTCGCTATTCCGGGGCTGGACCAGAAGAAACTGTTTCCACGGCTTACCCATGACAATAAAGTTTGTATTACAGTACAGTTTAAATATACTATGTATTGTGTATATGCAGATCTGGCAAGGGGATTGGTGGCTCCTGATATGGAGCACCCCCATGGAACTCCCGGACATAGGCATCACGGCATGAGCGTCCTTCAACAGCACGTCGCGTTCTTTGACCAGGATGAGAATGGCATTATTTACCCATGGGAAACTTACTCCGGTAAACATTCTGTTACGTTATTAGTATAAAAATAGATTTATTGTTAATGCCGATAGGTGATAAAATGAGATTAAATATGTTGAAAACAAATCGTACGTCTCACAAGGCTACATTCTAATGTTATGAGGTTTATCCACTAGGTAATTTATTTAGTCCCCTACATAACCCTGTTTCTGCATTGAAATTCAAGATTATTGTCATTGCTAGGGTGTATTACTATCTGTTTTTTCAGTCTTAACACTTGGTAGTAATTATGTTCAATTGAAGAACTTAGTGTATTGTAAATATTCCATATGATGTGATTATTAACTTCCAAGATTGTAATTATGGTATCGGATGAAATTTAATGCTGCACTTTTCTTTACATTTTTAAACAGGACTTCGTCAAATTGGCTTCAATATGATAGCATCTCTGATAATTGCCATTGTCATCAATGCTGCTTTGAGTTATCCTACTCTGCCGGTAAGTTAATCTGTTGGGGTACACGTCATCCTAAAAGATTATTAAAATTAGAAGAAAATTGTTAATCGAATGACACTAATAGATGTTGGTGCCTCTTATCTTTGATTACATTGGTGCTTGTGATCTACAGATGTCTTGTATTGACATAAATTTTATAGAAATAGGACTTTGATCCTTTTTGTTTCCTCCAAATGCATCTTTCTATTTGGTTAATAACCTATACAGCTATACTATGTTAGTGTTATTCACTCGGTATAGATTTTCCAACTGACCTCAACTAAATTTGGGATCGAGAAATAATTCATAATATGTATATATTCTCCTTTCATTAAAGTGATAATACATTCGATGAGACTCTGCAGGGGTGGTTTCCTTCTCCATTTCTCCCCATATATATTCATAATATACATAAATGCAAGCATGGAAGTGATACTCACACCTACGACAGAGAGGGAAGGCTAGTATACTATTCCCTCATTATACCCTCGATATTTTTTCAACATCCTCGAGAAGTCAAGTTGATTTTTCCATCTCTGGTTGCCTCCTGTAGGTTCTTCCCTGTGCATTTCGAGAACAGTTTTAGCAAGTACGCTCGCACGCTGCCTGATAAGCTTACTCTTAGAGAACTCTGGGACATGACTGAAGGCAACAGGGAGGCGTTCGACTTCTTTGGCTGGTAACCTCTTAAGGCTCTATCACTATCATTCTAACTTGAACGCCCTAGTACTAGTGTCTTTTCACTAGTAAATTGAAACCTTTTCTGGACATTCTTGTTTTAGACTGTCGATACCTGTCTTGCTAGTGTAACTTATATAGGTTGATGATATAATTCAGTATAACCTGGCCTGTTATAGCAGAGTATATTCTTTTACTTGCTTTATGTTTTATGCAACCGGCTTACTGATTATGGACAATTGCATTAAGAGTGGCTTTTATATTCCTTATGAATTGAAGTGACAAAGGGTCGAGTCTCACTGCCTCGTGGCAGCAAGGTCACTCTGTCACTTACAATACTCTGTCGCGTATTAAATAAGCGATTTGATCATGTAATCTTTTTATCTGGTGTATAATTCTGTAGTGTGTAATTTTTCAGGATTGCGAGCAAACTGGAGTGGGGAATTCTGTATGTTCTTGCTAGAGATCAAGATGGTTTTCTATCTAAAGAAGCTATAAGGCGCTGTTTCGATGGAAGTTTGTTCCAGTATTGTGCCAAAATACAAATGGAAGCTGAAGGATGGTTGAAGGAAGAATAGATCCAAATATACAAGACTATTTAAGAGTTGGGCTTGTGTAGTATGTGGTCTTTGTAAAGCATATATATAAAGTGAATCCAGTTGTCTTTAAGTACTACATTAATAGTACTATGTTTACTTCTTTGGTTCCTGAAGTTTCTTAATGGCATGTGGCCCAGTTTCGGTTAACATTAATAAGGTTTTCAATTGCACCAAGTGCTCTTGACTAATAAGGTTTTACGTTGCAAGTTCGGACCTTATATTTGGAGTTTTTGTATTTTTTTAGAATCTCTTAAATGTTCCAAGGAAGTATATATATAATTAACGTGATTAGGACAAATACAAACACAACTCTGTTTAGGTTGGCAAAATGCAAGTGATCTGTGTTAAATTGTGTTAGTCGAATTAACAAAATTTACATGTCCTCATTGTGATGTTTCATTAAATTATTACTAAACTTCAATGTTGAAATGACCCCATTATTTCCCTTTGTTGGGACATACAATTACCCTATAAGAGCTTGAAGAAGCTATGGAAAACGGTATATGTTATTGAATGCAGAAAGCGTATTAATAGGGTCACAGGGAAAATAAGAAGACTCCTAACTAAACACTAATCAAGTATTCTAACTAAACAGTGACTGCTGAAGACAAACACAAGCTAACTACTGCTACTAATGAACCTAACAGTACTAAACCATATCCAAACAGTAGCTAAACGTAAACTGTTCCAATACGCCCCCTCAAGTTGAGCGATGGGTCACTAAGCCTAACTTGAATAGATAAGTGAAAGTCCACTGCAGCATGCTTCACACTTATGGAGGATAAGATTCTTGCTCAAAAATGTGGCCTCCAAGATTGTCACATTAAATGGTGGGTGACTTATGGACTGGAAATCGTAGCTCACTCAGGAGGTTAGTGACCCACAAGGTTTCAGCAAGGGAATTAGCCACCGCCCTGTATTCAACCTCTGTGGAAGAGCGAGGGATAGTGTTGATAGAAATATTTGCCTCGCTTGATTTCATTACATAATTAACATTATATACAGGATTACAAGTCAAGATTATGGCCGAAATGTTTGACCAAATCACAAGAATATACACCAAATATACATATTCCAAAAATAAAAAGATTCTTACATATTCTAATATATCCCTTTAGTCGAAACGGGAGGTTTACGTACGTTGAGACAATCTCGAAAATCATCGAAGAGTTGCAGCAGGAGTCCTTTAGTGAAGATATATGCAATTTGATAGCGTGAAGGGACATGTATGACGCGTACTTGACCATGAGCGGCTTTCTCACGTACGAAGTGTATATCAATTTCAATGTGTTTAGTGCGTTGATGTTGAACTTGGTTGCCGGAAAGATAAACCGCACTAACATTGTCACAATAGACCCAAGTGGCTTTCGTAACTGGACAATGGAGCTCTAGAAGTAAGTTCCGAATCCAACAAGATTCAGAGACGACATTAGCCACCCCATGGTATTCGGCCTCAGCGCTAGATCGAGACAAGGTAGGCTACCCAATGTAGCCACATAATCAGCAAAATGTTGGTACCAAGCACGAGGAGATTGCTTAAGCCCATATAGAGATTTCTTGAGCAAGCACACATAATTAGGGTGTTGAGGATCATGAAAACTCGGAGGTTGGTACATATAGACGGTTTCGTTGAGATTTCCATGTAAAAAAGCATTTTTTACATCAAGTTGAGTAAGACACCAAGATTTCGATAATGCAATGCTAAATACCGTCCGAATAGTTGTCGGTTTGACCACCGAATTGAAGGTGTCACTGCAATCTATACTAGTCTGTTGTCCTGCACCATCACCTACAAGACGGGCTTTATGCCTCTCAAATGAACCGTCATATTTCTTCTTATGACTGAAAATCCACAAACTTTGAATAATATTAGCATTAGACGGTCGTGACACCAAGTACCACATCTTATTTTTAATAAGAGCATCGTATTCATCTTTCATGGCCATTTTCCAATTATGAACGTTTAATGCATGAATGGGATTTGTGGGCAATGAAGAAATGGAATTTTTAGTAGTAGTGTGAAGATTAATAAGTCTTCTGGGCTTAAAAATTCTATAGTGGGCTCTTGTGGTCATTTGAGGAGAATGGGGAGGATTTATATGTGGACTGGCCTAGGTAGATTATTGGGCGGGTGTCGGACTTTGCGGTGTGGGCTGATTTGGAGTGGGCTGAGGTGAGGCAGTGGGCTGAGGCGAGGCAGTGCTAAATCACTGTCTATTGGGCCTGTGGGTGATTGGGTCAGTGTTGGTGGAGTAGAAGGGGCTCGAGTAGGAGAGATAGGAACGGCAATTTCATGTTGTTGGGCTGACTCATGAGATGAAGAATGGGTCGGTATTTGCTGGACCTGTGTAGGGGTATTTGTTGGGCATGTATTGTCCCCTAGATTAGGAGTCGGACTTTGAGATGTGGATGTAGGTTGTATAAAAGAGGGAGTAAAAGATAGGCATTCATCCAGAAACTCATAAGTTGAGGACTTAGGAGCATGTAATTTGGAAAAAGCAAACGTATTCTCATAAAAAATTACATGCCTCAAAATAATTATTTTTTGACTCGATAAATCATAACATTTATAACCTCTATGATTTGCTGGATATCTCAAAAAAACATAAGGTGTTGATCTAGCTTGCAATTTATTTCGAGAAGTGGAGGGAAGTAACGAATAGCATAAACACCCAAAGATCTGAAGATGAGAATAAGATAGATCTTTTTGATAGAGAACTTTCGTGGGTGTTTGATATGCAAGCTTATTGTTGGGAAGTATGTTGAGTAAATAGGTAGTCATTTGTAGTGCATGATGCTAAAACGAAGGAGGTAGAGAGGCATGAGCAAGAAGAGTTCGGGTGATATTATTTATGGTCCGGATTTTTCTTTCGGCTTTTCCATTTTGGGAAGATGTATGAGGACAAGAAAATCGAAAGCTCATTCCATGTAATTCACAAAACTTATGAAAGGGCCCATTATTATATTCCTCCCATTGTCGCATTGAAAACACTTAATCTCTCTTTCAAATTGTGTTTTGATATAAGTACGAAAAGATAGGAACGTGGAATACACTTTAGATTTATTAGAAATCTGAAAAGTCCATAGAAAATTCGTAAAATCATCAAGAAACAAAGCATAATAACGATGACCACCGGAACTAAGGATAGGTGACGACCAAAGATCACTATGCATAATATCAAATGGCAAAGAGGTTAATGATAACGAGTCATAAAATGGTAGTTTAACTTATTTCCCAAGGGAACAAGAATGATAAAAAAATTATCCTGAAATTTATTACAAATAATATAATTGTTTCGGTGAAGGGAGCTTAAAACAAGAGCTCCCGGATGTCCTAAACGACTATGTCATAATTCGGGAGATAAAGCTGCAAAGGTAGAATGTGTTGATATTCTAAAATAAGGTCTTGTGATTATTTGATATAGGTCACCCAAACTGTCACACCTCATAAAATGCATCCCATCTGAAAATCCTTCACAAAAAACCCGAAAGAATCAAATTCAACAGTAACATAATTATCAATGGTAAATTTTCTCACGGAAACAAGGTTTTTAATTAATTGTGGGGCATACAAAATATTTTTTAAGGTTAAGGGAGGATGGGGTTTGGGTAACAATTCATTTCCATAACCAATAATCGGAATTGTATGGCCACTACCAACGGTAATATTACGATTATTACTCTTATTTAAATAAGACGTAAGATTACCTCTGTTTGCAGTCATGTGAGATGTAGCTCCGGTATCCATGTACCATTGATCATCCGGAGGAGCAATTGAGAGAGTATGCATAGCTTGTTGAATGTCAGTTGGTGCATATGTGGACTGGGCCGACTGGGCTGCTGCTATGTGGGCATGAGGTCTGGGCCCTAATATCGACCGGCGTGGGGCTATATTTTGCCTCTGCTAGTGGACTGGATTTGTTAGATATGGGCAAGGGGGTGGCCCAAGGTTACCACGACCCATTCCACATTGGTGGGTAGGCCCAGTTCGGGTTTGGTGGAGATAAGGGTTGTTGTCCTACTGATTGTTGTTGGTGCTGCGGTTGGCTGCCACGGCCACGGCCTTTGCCGCCGCGATTGGTGGAGGTACGGTTGTTGTTTCGGTTTTGTTGATTTCGACCCAAATTATCATCATGAGATACATGAAGAGCAGAGTTGTTGGTGGAATTTGCAGGATTTTTTGCCCTTGCCGTTTCTTCCAAAACGAGCATAGATCAGGCTTTGTAAAAAGGGGGAAGAGGTCTCTATGACACATCTGAGATCCAATAGTAGAATAAGCATCAGTTACACCCGAAACAAGTTGAAGTACCAACCTTTCATTAGACACAGTTGCGCCGATGTTAGATAATTGATTCGCTAGTGACTTGAGATGTTGACAATACGAAGATGTATCCAAAAAAATTCCATCTGAACTGCTGAGAATTCTTGTTCGAGGTAGAGAGCCCGAGAATTCTTGTTATCGGAGAAAATGTCATTTATCCGATTCCATGCAATTTCGGTTGTGGAATCACGTTTAAGAATGGTATTAAGAAGGTCTTTGGAGATTGTACCGTAAATTCATTTGAAAACAATGGCGTCAATACGTGACAAAAGTTCAGGATCTGTGTCCTTAAGAGATGGGGAGGAACCTGGCTTCATTGCTTCCTTCGATGGAGGAATGATATGGTCTAGAACTTTATAAGCTCTAGCATGAATATTGAATAGTTCCGACCATGTAATGTATTGACCCTTTTCAATATCAAGAGTAACTTTGATAAAGCTGTTGATGTTAGAAACTGCAAGAGTAGGATGAGAAGGAAGAAGAGGATGAGAAGAGGTTTTTGGGTCGATGATTTGGTCACCAGGCATGGTGGTAGTAGGCAGAACAGAAAGAAGGTTGTAAAGAAGAAGGGTGGTCGACGACTAGGTTAAGGTGGTCGACGGCTAATTTGAGGTAAGAGAAAAAAAATTAACCTTAGCTCTGATACCATGATAAAAATATTTGTCTTGCTTGATTTCATTACTTAATCAACATTATATACAGGATTACAAGCTAAGATTATGGCTGAAATTATGTTTGACCAAATCACAAGAATATACACCAAATAGATATATTCTAAAAATAAAAAGATTCTTACATCTTCCAATTTACTTATTCTAATAAGTGTTTTGGTTCTTTGAGGACCAACTAATCGGATTGAGTCCAAGGAACAAGATGTAATCAGAAGTAGAGACTCTAGTTGTGATGTCCCCGGTCCAATCTGCATCAGAGTACACGTACATTTTGAACTCATCAACGGGAGTCACACGCATGCCTAGTTGGATTATACCACGAAGGTACCAGAGAACACGATTCACTGCTTTCCAGTGAAGGTACGATGGAGCATGCATGAACTGGGACAACTTGTTTACCGCATAGGCGATGTTAGGTCTAGTGAAAGATAGATACTGGAGCCTGCCTAAGTCTCGACGATAATGAGTTGCATCAGTTAGGTGTGTACCATCAGAAAGGTTGAGCAACTCAAAGGCATTCATAGGTGTGTGGACACTTCTGCAGTCGGACATTAGCTCATCATTGAAGATCTCATTCACATAGTTCTCTTGGGTGAGAATTAAACCTTCAGAGATGTGTATCACCTCAACACCAAGAAAATAGTGAAGGTTTCCTAAATCTTTAATTGAGAAACGAGAAGTAAGGGAACTGATAACCTGATTGACATTGAAAGAGTTGCTCCCAGTGACAATGATGTCATCCACATAGACGAGGAAAAACAATGTGTCACACATACCATGTCTGACATGTAGTGAGGCATCTGATTTTGTCTTAACAAAGCCCATAGAGGAAAGGTGACCTGTGAGGGCATTGTACAGCGCACGAGGAGCTTGTTTCAAACCATAGATCGCCTTGCACAACCGACAGATGTGAGTCGGCTTGTCCTCACTAGCAAACCCTGGAGGTTATGCCATGTACACCTCCTCGTCCAGGTCACCCTAGAGGAAAGCATTGTTGACATCAAGTTGACGGAGGGGCCAGTTGTGGCGAAGTGTTATAGAGAGGACAATGCAAATTGTGGTAGGCTTGACGACCGGGCTGAATATCGCATGGAAATCAATGTCTGGCCTTTGCGTGAAACCTTTTGCAACCAGACGTGCTTTGTATCTGTCAACGGACCCATCTGCATTCCTTTTGATCTTGAAAAGCCACTTACATGATACAATATTTTTAGTCAGAACATGTGGTACAAGTTCCCACGTATGATTTTTTAGCAAAGCATTAAATTATGTTTTCATAGCTCCCTCCACTCAGGGTGTTTTGGGCTTGTTTGAATGTATTGGGTAGGAGCGTCGGTTCTAAGTGAGCTAGGTAATTAAAAATTTATTTTGGTTTTGTGATGTCATTTTGTAAGCGACTGACTATGCGGTTTAAAGGCAATGGTGTGTGTGGTGGTGATGGGGCTGGTTCATGAATCTCAACTGGTGGTGCAGGAGCAACAAGAGTCGGAGACATGGGCGATATTTTGTAGTTCAACCGACACTGATAAACTAGCAAATATTGCATCTGATTTTTGGATATAGAGGAGGAAGAAGCAGGCAAATTTATAGACGTGGTGGGGGCTGGCGGTTGCCCAGTTTCTGGCAGTCGTATGGGAGAGGTAGCAGGAGAGTGAGATTCGTGAGGAGTTGGTGATAAAGAAGGAGAATGAGACAGTGGAGTCTGTGAAGCGATCATATCCACTGAAGCTGAAGGAATCACGCCGGAACTGAGACCTGTAGTAGCCGTGAGTTGCTGGGAGTGAGAGTAAGGAACTGTAGCGTGGGAGGGGTCTTTTATGGGGATGGAAAGCGGTAAATAGGAAGGTCAGGGCTGGTTTGTAGAATTAGAAGAGGTAGGGCTGGAATTTGGTAAGTTAGCAGGTAGACTGTTTGTCCATTGCAGGGAGGTTGATTTACATGAAATATGCGAGAATAAATTCTTGTAAGGAAAAATATTTTCAACAAAATTTACATCACGGGATAAATACATTTTTGAGAAGATTGAATCGAAACACGGATGACATTGGTGCGACAGTGAGAATTCGAGATAAGACACATGGGGTGAAATTTGGTTCAAGCTTGTTTTTGGCATACGATTTGAGCCAGGGGTAGCAAAGGCAGCCAAAGATTTTTAGCGAGTGATACTGAGGTGATTTGCCAAGTAATTGTTGAAATGGGGACTGGTTATTTAAAAGTGATGTAGGTAGACGATTAATGAGATAGACAGTATGATGACAAGAAAAGGACCAAAACTGCGGGGGAAGAGATGCCTCATGTAGGAGAGTTTTTTTAATCTCAATAATGTGGCGACGACGACGCTCGACAAGAGCAACTCTTTGAGGCGTATAGGGAGGGGTGTAAAGATGCTCGATTCCGTGACCGGAGAGATAAGGTTCAAGAATTTTATACTCAACTCCACCATCGGTATATAGGGATAGAATTTTTGTGTCAACATATTTTTCCATTAAGGGGTGAAATTTTTGAAATAGCTCTTTGACTTCACTATTATTTTTTAATGTGTAGAGCCAGGTGTATCTTGTATATTGATCAACAAAGATGCAATAATAATTTTTTTTATCAAGAGATAGAATCGGAGAAGGCCCCACGAATCACTAAAAATTATTTGAAGCAGTTTAGAGTAACACAAAGTTAATTAACTGAAAGGATGCCGATGGGCTTTATTAGATAGGCAAGAATTACAATGAAATTTTTTATCTTGCTCATGCAATGGTAGCTAGAATTTATTCAAAATAAACCTAAGAACTTTAAAGTGGGGATGACCCAATCGTTGTTACCAAGTAGTGATGGAAGTGGAAGTGGTGGACATGTGAGCTCGAGGATGTGAGATAGGCCACTCATATAGTCCATTGTTGTCCCGGTCGTGCACCAACAGTTTCCGCGTATTCAGATCCTTCACAACAAAATCAAAAGAAAAAAATTCAATAGACGTTAGGTTATCTTGATAAAACTTGGAAACAGAAAGAAGCTTGTGTTTAATGGCCAAGGGAAACAGAAAGAAGCTTGCGTTTAATGGTTGGGGCACACAGAGTGTGGGTTAGCTTAAAAATATTATTTTATGCATTTAACTGAGTAGAACCAGTGTGTGAGATGGGAATTTTGTTACCATCACCCATGGAGACATCCTCATTACCGTGGTATGGTTATACGTTGTGCGGCTCCTTTGTGACGTGGTGGGTGGCTCCTGAGTCGACTAAGCATAAGTTGGTGGTGGCACTGAATCCAACAACATAGTTGGCTTTGGCTTCAAGGTGATTATGTGACATTGAGCGACAAACATTTGTGGTGTTGCCATTCCTGTTACAGGGTTGGTAGCAAGCGACAGTGTTTGCGTTTATGTTTGACTGCCACTATGGTTGAGTGTTGGGCTTGGATTTTCACGCCATTGCTGGGAGTTGTTGTTCTTCCATTGCCGGGAAATGTTGTTCTGCCTGTGATTGTTGAAATTATTGGTGTTAGGTTTGGTGGAAGTAGCTACTGCGACAGTTATGGGACTGGACAACTTCTTAGCATCCTCGTGACGGAGGAAGAGTTCATGATCAAGTAGCTTTTCAAATAATTCTTTATAAGTGACAGTCGTATCACGTGACTAGATGGCAACAGAGATCTCATGAAACTCAGGGCCTAGACTACTAAGTATTTTGACGATGAGTTCAGGGTTGGACACAGGGCATCTGCAGTGGCTAACTCATCTGAAAAGGACCAAATAGTTTGAAGATATTAGATGATAGAGCGAGAGTCCTTAGTGATGCAAGCAAGTTGATCACGCACACTGAAGATTCGAGTTTGAGGCCTATTTACATAGGTGGTACGCGAGGCATCCCAAGCCATTTTAGCCGAGTCGGTCGCAGCAACGGTGGATGAAATGATTGGCTCAACAGAGGCCGTAAGAGCGTTCTGAATGAGTTGGTCCTGATGGAACCAAGGTAAAAAAGCAGGATTGGGAGATATGTTTGTGCCAATGGTGATAGTGCGACTCGGGGCCGGAGTGGTCCCATCAAGATGGCCAAAAAGGTTGTAGCCATACATAAGCATGGAAAATTGAGCTTTCCAGGTGGCGAAGTTGTGACCACCACTGAGTTTGATGGGTAATTGGGAAGCAGGATTGAACTGAATAATGATGTTGGTATCAGTTGTGTTGTCAGCATTGACAACTCTGAAATTGTTGTCGTTACCGTTGGTATCCATCGAGTGTTTAGGAGAAGAAAAAAAAATGAATCTGACTCGTTAGAGTTGTGTTGGCTGTGATACCATATAAGGACTTGAAGAAGCTATGGAACACTGTATATGTTATTGAACGCAGAAAGCGTATTGATAGAGTTACAGGAAAAATAAGAAGACTCCTAACTAAACACTAATTAAGTATTCTAACTAAACAGTGACAGGCTGAAGATAAACACAAGCTAACTTCTGCTACTAATGAACCTAACAATACTAAACCATATCCAAACAGTAGTTAAACGTAAACTGTTCCAATATACCCAAGATTGGTGGATGAAGCTCTTGCTATTGAAATTATTTACGCCAGTAGGTATATGCAAATATATCCTATATAACCACCAGTTCATCTTGTTTTTTCACCAAGCGCAGATCAAACTTTGACCAAATTGAATCTTTAAAATATATTCTCTTTTAATTGAATATTTACTCTATTTATGTATCATCTCTTCATTTTTGAGTTGTTTCTAGTCTTCAAAATCAATTACTACTGAGGATAAAATGAAAAAAGAAAATTAATTACTCGAAAATCGTATCACCTATTCCCGCAAGTCATAAATCACATTTTAAACCTACAGAAAGTTTCATTTAGGAAAAAGGAATTTTAATACTCAAATTCAGAAATCAATCCCACATTGATCTCACGACTCTCGACATAACAACCTCATTGTTGGTAACAATGGTGAAAACAAACAAAAAACTCATTAGCAAAAGCTTATAAAGCATTTTTCAAAAAAAGTACAGATTATACCAAGTTCTTGAAGAATACTTGTCATGGGCGTCTTAGCAATAAGGCCGCTAAAACATCTGTTTAGGTTTCTAAGGGTTAAAACCTCTAAAAACTTTTATATTGATATATAACTAGTTATTAGTACGTATTTATACTTTTAACTCAGTATACAAAAAGTAAGTATCAGCGGTTTTATTTTCATGCTTATCGTCTATAGCTTCAGTATTCTCACAAGAATAAAACTTCTAGCTTCACAACAAACATTTTTTCCTAAGATTTATTTATATAGGGAAATGCTCTTTCAAGTTAATATAATGTTGGTCATTTGTTGCAATACAATACATAGTTCTTGTTGTCAAAAATCTTATCATAGGAATGAATTAAGATTTAAGTAATTTAGTTCAAACTTGTAAAATAAAAGATAAAGTTCTAGTGTCAAAAACTTGAAATTTTTTAACTAGAACTTAAAAACTTGGAAAGTTGATATACTGCATTCATAATGCCAGGGTCATACAAGGAATAATGAACTTTTGAAATATTAATTGTAACTTTTAGACACATAATTAAGGTAATCTTTTGGTGGTTATATCCTTTACTAGCTTTATTTTTCAGGTACGAGTTCACTTATTATGAACAATCGCATAACGAATGACTTAATTGTATTTCCATCTTTCGAATCATTCTTTTGAAGCTCATCCTCTTCATCATAAATAATCTGCTTGCCCGAAATGACCTGGATCAATAGGAAAATCCTAATTCATTGGGTCTTTCAATACTATCAAATAGCCGTCTGGTGTGTAATTTTCGCAGGATTGCTATGTTCTTGCTAGAGATCAGGATGGTTTTCTATCTAAAGAAGTTGTAAGGCGTTGTTTCGATGGAAGTTTGTTCGAGTATTGTGCCAAAATACAAATGGAAGCTGAGGGATGGTTGAAGGAAGAATAGGTCCAACATATGAACTGTAGATGGCAAGACTATTTTGTTGAGTTGTGGAGCCTAATTCACCGCCGATACTATGAAGACCCTACGCAGAGTGTGGAACGTTGATCGACTTGAAAATTTTATAAGGTAATGTTATTTAGTGGAGGGTATTTTGAGAATTTTAGGCTTGTATTATGTTCGCCCTAGTTTTCACTATATATAAACTAGGGCGCCATTTTTCTTTTAGAAGTGTGGTCAAAAAAGAGAAAAAGAGAGAATTGTAAATTCAAAACTCCATTATAGTAAAATCTGCAGCGGCAAAGTGGACGTAGCTCTCGCATTGAGGGTGAACCACTATAAATATGTGTGTGTTATTTCTTCTTCGCTTATTTACTGTTTTTCTGATTAGGTAGGATTTGAGACGTAAATCCTAACATATTTAGAGTATATAAGCATTGTAATAAGCAGGGCAATAGCATGGAATTGAACTTGTATTTGCCATGTTTTTTAAGTCTTTGTACCAGAAATGGACTTGTAGTATCTGTACTTTGTAAAGCTCATCTATAAAGTGATCTTAAGTACTTGATTGATCTTACTTCTTTGGTTCCTGAAGTACGTTAATGGCATGTGGCTCAATTTTGATTAAAAGTAGATTTGGTCTTTTGGTCCCTAAGGCATGTGCCCTATGGTATATTGCTATCCTAGTAGCAACTGGTAACAGAAATAGTTCTGTTTCTTTATTCCAAGGCAGAAAGAATTAATAGAGTAATTTGATAAAATATTTCTCCACCCACCATTAAGAGTCTGATTAGCTATTTGGTGAGGCAATAGCTTATAAGGCGATGATCAGTGGTTGGTTTGGTCCGAGAGGATGATCAGTCATATAGCTTATAAGGCGATGATTAGTGGTTGGTTTGGTCCGAGAGGATGATCAGTCATACTGCAATGATGAGTAATTGGTTTGGTCTGAGTGGGTGATCATCCACATTGAGATTGAGACACGATGTAATGATGAGTAATTGGTTTTGTATTTCAAATCTTATATACTTATTTAAGTATATACTTGGTCAAAATATATGTAATAGAATCCGTGAGGGGTTCAATTAAAGCCCCTTAATCGAAATCATACCGTCAAGGAGGGTATAAATACAAAAAATTGTATACACATAAATTTTGAGTTCCTCGGCGTAATTAAAAATTGGTGTCCGGCAAGTTCAAACCTTTTATGTGGAGTTTTTGTAATTTTTTTGAATTTCCTATTTGTTGTGGTCAAGAACACAAATTTTGTAAAAGGAAGTGTATATATATTTAACACGACTAAAACAAATACAAACACAACTTTCTTCAAGTTGGCAACTTATCAAAGCTATAATAAAAATGCAAGAGATTTGACCAACTGCCAACTTGTGTTAGTATAGATTTACAAAATTTACATGTCCTCACTGTGAAGTTCCATTGATTTCAACTTGTGTTAGTACAGATTTACAAAATTTACATGACTTCACCGTGAAGTTCCATTGAATTATTACTAAACTTCAATGTTGAAATGATCCCATTATTCCCTTTATTGGGACATTCAATTTGAAACAGGGCCCTGCTACTGAAAAACTAAGCGAGTATAAAAAGCTGCCTGATGAAATCCAAGATTGGTGGATGAAGCAGTCGCTATGAAAGTTATTTACACCAATAGGTATATGCAAAGATATCCTATATGACTTCACCAGTTCTTGTTTTCTCACCACCACATGCAGTGTTGATCAAACTTCAACCAAAAAAGAAACATAAAACTTATTAGTAAAAGCTTATAAAGAAATTTGAAAAAAAAAAAAAAAACAGAGAATAGTAAGTTCTTGAAGAGTAGTACTTGTTCAGCAGGGGAATTCTTCAGTGCAACTGGCCATCTGTGCAATACAGAGGGGGACAAATGTCGTAAGGACTGCTAGACGAGTGGCAATTGGAAGTGAAAATCCGACCATTATGAGTGACATTGACATTATTCTCATGTCCTGAAGGAGTAATCATATTAGGATCTTGATGATATGTAAAATTGAGTTTTACATCTTCATTTGTGACATCTTCATGTGTACCACAAGAATTTATCTTAGTACTAGCCTCTCCAAATTCATCATTCTTAGCAAATCTTCCCCTCACCCTTGGCCTACTGTCTGCTAGTGTTTTCCTGCATGCATACTGCACAGTTTTGCTCCCATAATCAGACTCTATAGAATGTGCATATCAAACATTTCAAGGATTTAAGTTATATGCACTGACAGTGTAAATAATATTTGCATTATCAGATGCAATTTAATTGATTATACCAAGTTTTCGCTTTATTTTCCAAGTTATTGTATTAGACTTGATATACATTGAGTCACTGTCAAGGCACAAAACTTAAACTTTTTTCATTGTTCTTTTTCCCTAGTTGAGTTTTGAGGGTGGAGATCAAGAAGGGAATTTTAGCCTACATACCTTGATTTTCTTGCTGAAATTCCTTTCGTTTCGTTTCTTCAAGTATCTATGAATCTTCTCCCTCCTCTCCTCCGGCGTGCATTTGACAACATTAGTATTGTAACTAGTATCATCCAAACTTGTTATATCTGATGCCAAATGGTTAGAACAGCCAGTGCCACCAGCCAAATGTTGACTCTCATTGCTTAGTGCCTTCACAATTAAAATTTTAGAATAATTTTTTTTTGCAATAATGAAGATAACAACAACGAAAGTTAAAAATACGGCCTTAAAACTATTTTTTGTCACATTAAAGTAACTGAACTTACTTGAAGCTCGTTAGAACAGTTATAAACTCTTGGCAAGGTATCCGGGCAGAATAATCTACCACTATCTCCTTGAAAATACAATTCTTGTACTGGTGGAAATTCTGTTCTGAAAAACAAGCCGCCTCCAGGGGTGGCAGCAGCAGCAGCAAGTAATGCTGAAGATTCAGCATTATGCATGGTGGTATTCGAGTTTAAAGGTAAGTAATTTGCGAGATTAGGATCAAGAAGGGGACAAGAAGGAGAAGAAGAAGTATTAACGCGCATATAAGAAGGCATGGATGACAAAGATTCATCATCATATATGTGTCCTAATGGAGGCCCCATAAGTGGAACTATAGGAGGTTGATCAGGAGGATAATGATGTTGAACCTGCAAGGATCCATCCGAAACATCGTTCATTTTGATTTGTTGATTGGTGAGAGAATTAATGTCGAATAAGTCTTGTTGAGGTTGAAGTAAATGGTGTGGGATTGAGAAGTTTGCATCTTGTGTGAACTCTATTGAAGCTGAAATATCATTCTCAATTTGATCTTCTTGAGTATCAAATATTATCGAGAGATCGTTGTTATTGTTGTTAATGTTGTTGTTGTCGTCGTTGTTCTTGTTGGTTCTTGAAGGGCTAATAATATTAGATGTAACTGTGGTGAAGTTGGCTTCTTCATTCTTTTCGATAGTGTTATTGAACTTGATTTCAAGATTGTTTGAATGTGAACTTTGTTCTTCATAGCTGCAACAGTTTGAGCTAGAAGCAACTTCTGAATTCTGTACATTTGGGAAAAATTCAGACTCACAGAAATTCAGAATTTCATCACTAAGGGGGCTTGACATCTCTTCCTGCAAAAAAAAAAAAAATTAAGTCTCTATCACAATTTTACATCTCATTTTCTATAGCAAAAAGGACAAATTTTGCAGCATCTTTCTTCTACCTTTTTCATGACAGAATAGAATCAAACTCTTACGTATTTTAGCTAGTAATCGAATGTCTATTCCCGTCTAAATTGCATGAACGTTGTGCTATTTCCGATATAACAAAACACCAGGGGCGATCCAGTCACCCGGAGTTCAAGTTCGATCCATTAGGTTCTTCTATTTTTTTTTAAAACAACATAAGAAAACATCAATTTTTTTGGCAAAGTCTTTTCTGCCTTTCCTATTGATTTTTTGCACGAGATGAGTTCAAACCCAAGGTGCGTAGCGGTTCAGAAAGAGAGAAGCTTAGAGTGGACCATAGATCTATAGCCTAGAGAGAGCGGGTTGCCAATTATGCTCGCTGCCTAACACCTTCCCTTTCTAAAAGGTCGATCTAAAAGACGTAGATTATCAAACATGAATAAATAATGTATTTGTGCTCCATGTGACCTGTGGGATCCAAGAAAAGTATGCAAATGAAAAAGCACTAACAATGCAAAGAATATGAAAGTTCATGGCAATTTGATACTCCAAATTTAGACAAGCAATGAGAACTTTAGTATAGCACTAATATCCCATTATCATATGCATTTGTAGTGCTCTTCTGCAATAAAGTTCAAGAATCATTTTACATTGTAGGAAAAACTTAAGAAATACTCTTGATCTACATACTACTAGTTTTAATTAATTAACTTTAAGAAAATAAGAATCTCAAATTAATAATTTAGAAGAAGCACTAACAATGCTAGGGGTGATCTACATACAACTAGTTTTAATTAATTAACTTTAAGAAAATAAGAATCTCAAATTAATTGGAAACTTGAGAAAGAAAACAAGAAAACAATTTAATAAATTTAATTCTAGATCTCAAATTAACTCATAAAAAAAAAGGGAGCTAATTAAGAAAAAGAAGTGTAATAAAATAAGATAGGTACAACGGAAAGCTGATGTTCTTGAAGATTAACCATGTTCTTGAACATTGTTCTTCTTGTTCTTGTGGAAAGATTCAATTTTTATTTTTTTTTGTTTTGAAAAAGTTGTATTTTTGTGATTATAAATCGACCCCATGAACTGATCAAAGGTCTAGGCATTGAACAATGAAAAACATTGTTTCAATGAAACTATGATTGCCATTTTTCATCTTACCTAAACAAAATGCAAGTTGTGAACCAATGGAAGTGAGATTTCCATGCAAGAAAATAGGAGAGAAAGAGAGATAAGTTAGCAAATAGAGAGATTTGTTTTCTTGAAGGTATAATATTAAAAAAAATATTATTTTTTGGGGGGGGGGGGGTCGAGGGCGGGGGTATGGGGTGATAAACTAGAAATAGAAGTTAGTTATATAGGTACATGTCTAACCGTACAATGGAGTTACAACTAGGTTGACGGTGGGCCAGTCAGTTTGTGGAACATTTCATGGTATTGTGACACGTGGAGATTTGCAATTTGATGACTTTTTTTGTCAAGTAATTGTACATGTCTTGACCTAAGTTGGGTTTTTAGCAGGTTCTCTAGGATCAACACAACAATATTACTATGACTGAGTGTTATGATGAGATGATTAATCATATGTTTCAGGTTTGAAACTTTAGAATTGAGACATTTTGGTAGAAAATATTCCTTCCGTTTCATATTGTAAGGTGTTTTTTAACTATAACATTCTAGCCGTGGGAACAACCACTAAATGTTTGTATTAGGGTAGACTGTCTACATCACATTCATTTGGTGTAGCCGTTCCTAGACCTAGTTAATGTGGGGTGTTTTGTGTATCAGGCTGCCCTTTTAAGAATGTATTACTCTTTCTTTTTCAAATTTACCCTTATTTATATAACTGAAATATTTACATAATCAGGAAATCATATTAAATAGACACTACTAATTATTAAGGGTAATTTAGTGAAACATCTTTACTTTCTCGAAGTAAATAAATTTTCTAAGGGGTTTTTCTAAAATAAAAACACCATATAATATGGACCGGAGGCAATAATTTAGTAGCGATCTTTTTACTCTTTTAATAGATCTATCCAACACAAATTCGAACTAGTCAGATCAGTAAATTTCGTTCGCCTTGGTTAAAAAAATACAACATTATATTATTATTCATGTTTTACCAAGAAGTGGAATTAGTAATACATGACCATTAAAAGAAGGTTTATTGTTTTATTTTTATCGGTGTCTAATATCTATTTTAGAGCCCTAATTATTCCAAATTTACGTCCCATTAGAAAGGGAAACACTCTCCACCAGAAATGTTTTATATGACTCGAACCTGAGATCTTTAATTAAAATGAAACGATCTTATTTATCCCATCACAATCCTCGATAGTGACTGTTAAAGGAAGTTAATTATTCTTATTTTGATAGAGCCATTTTCTATACCTATGAATTCTATTGATATCAAAATGCTATATGATATTTGGAGTATGAACAACATAATAATAAGGGAGCGTGAATTTCTTGTATACTTTCACTAGACAATGATGTAGCCTAGCTTTTGCACCCTACTTTATTCTCAAAGTATTTTTGAGTCAAAGACATTTCCTAGCTAGTATAACCAAATGTATCCAAATCTTTGTATAGAGAATTTACAGTAACAAATAAGACAGCTCATTATTCCACAACTATCGGTTGTATGTACTGTAAAAAGAAAAAGGGACTTCTGGAATATCATTTTGTGAAAATGACTGTGATAAAAGTTTTCATATATAATAGGAAAAATGTTCGAATTTGTCCCTTATGTTTACGATTTGTCTAATATATGTCATCCGTTAATTTATTGGCTCACACAAACTCCTACTGTTATTTTCTGTCTCAAATGTGTTCTTTCAACCAAAGGTTAATTGTGAAAAAAATTGGTCGAATTTGGTCATATTTGAACCTTTTTAATTGTTCAGGAATATTTGGACCTTTTCAAATTAATTATTCAGGGGCATGCATCAACTTACTGTATTTGCTACGTACTAAGTATGTATGATTTATCTACTTAGCCTAAGATCCCCTTTGCTAAAAAATATCAAAATTTTTAGACTAACAAGAATACGACACTTCTCAAATGTTTGTTGAAGGTACAATACATAAAAATACATTCAAATTTGGCCTCAGCTAGCAACTAAACATTTCAACTTTGAGAACGTACATGTAGACACCTTAACTCGTCTCCACCGTGAGCTGAGATATCATAGAAGATGGAAAATGCTCTTTCTGTCAGAATGTGGAGGAAACTGTACAGCATTTATATTTCGAATGCCCTTTTACAAGGGATATATGACAGGATTTCCTCAAATGGGTGTATGGTCAACATGTGATTCAGACATGAGAGTTGGAATGGGCATGGGTGAACAAGCAAACACGGAAGCTTAAGACTAGAGGACCTTTATGAAGGATTTTGTTGGGTTCAAAACACATAAGTAAAACACAACGAAAGTTTAAAAGTTTTGTTTCTAACTTACCCCAACAACATTTCTGGTATGGTTATACAACAATTAAACTTGTAACATAAAACATATACTTACAAGTTCGAATTATCTGAAATCTTTATCAACTGTGAGGTGCACACACAATTGCCCTTCTGATTGCAAGCTCCAAGCTTCAATGTATTTCTCCTTCGGAAAGCTAGGAAATCCAGCAGAGGTTCGAGAGAGTGTTTGATTCTAAGTCTCTAAGGCTTAGAATGATTTTCAGAAATTGGTGTGTTGAATAATGAGGTTAATGCCTCTATTTATAGCTGAAAATTATGTCAAAACCTGATTAGGGTTTGACCTTGGGTCTGACCCAAAATTCGAGGCAGAGGCGTAGCGGCCCTAGGGCATGAGCGCCTCGGTGCTCGACATGCGCCTGCACTGCGTTGCGGCCCTAGGGTATGGGCGCTCGACGTGCTCCTCGATTTATTTTTCGTGCATTCTTAATTAAATCCAAAATCCAATTTTGACTTAATTAAAATAATCATTATTTATTTAAATATCTCGATTCCAAATCGAACATTTAATTACTCTCTCAATACATCCTTAGATCGAAATGGACAATCGACATAGTGTGACCCTACATGCCTTCTCATATCGACATTAATCAAATTAAGGTCTACGCGGAACTCCTAGACGGCGCCGGAAGACGAACTTAATATGTGAAGTACGTTTACGCGAATCCAGTTAACTTAACCTTTATGTGGTAAGATAAAATCCTTTCATTCACAACACACCCGATCAAGCTTAGGATTTGTCAAGTGTCTATCCAAATGGCTTAATCATTGTATCTCGTCTATATTAGTTGACAACTAGACCATATTCTAAATATGTCTATTGCGTTGGCCAACGACTTAGTCAACTTAATGTCACTGAGAATCCGAGTGTTCTCCCGAATATACATTCGAGGAATGAATCCTAATCTTGGCTCAACTACCACCTTTAATCCACATCGTAATGTACCCAATACAAGTTGTATCTCAACCTATAAGGCATTTGAGCTTAGGACGGGATCAAAGTACATTACTTTGTAGATAAGGCGCGTATTGACCTCAAGTCTAAGGACTTCTATCTCCCACACGCTGATCATACTTTAGACAAGTATAACAAACAATATATCAGCAGGGTATACCAATACTTCCAAAGTATCCATGTGTCCATCACGAGTAGCCATTACCCGTAGCAGGTGAGACATACTACATCCTCTAAGGATGTGATGCATACCACATGTCGACTTATCACATATCATCGATATCTCATTCTCGATAATCATTAGTCGAGGCTACTTTAAGAGTTAAGCTCTATCATGAATATCTCACTCTATTAATGACAACGTAAGCTCAACAGGATGCACATTAATGAATAATTACAAACAATCAAATAATAATTCAATAATTACAAATGCTAAAATATTATTTTCCATTAATAATAATATGAATGTGTATAAAATACATTTGTTCCAATACAGATTGTCTCTAGGACATAAATATACTTTCACTTTATTAAAATCTGGATTGGCTGAAGTAGTCTATGCATTATGGATTGAAAGGAACGAGAGAATATTTCAGAGTAAAAGTCGAGCTCGGGAGGTCATACTACATGCTGTGAAGACTGGAGTATGCATTAGATTTTAGGACAAATAGGAAGTTGTTTGAGGTCATAAGTTCGTTGTAGTTATTGTAGAGTGACAGTTAGGAGTTCTCGTTCTTGCTAGGTGCTAAATGAGAAGGGAGGATGCTTGCCGGCTCCTCTCCTGTTTTGTAAATATTACTTGGTATTCTAATAAAGTTAATTTAATTGTAAAAAAAAAAAAAGAACTCATCTCTATTGTGTCAATTGAACACTCCAATTTACAAAATAACCATCTAGTCATCTCCAAAATTTATATGTCATGTACGTATCGGGTGTCCATGAGACACAGTGAAGACAAGCTGAAGTGTCTATATGTACACTTCAAAAGTTGAAGTGCTTACTTGCCAACTGGGGCCAAGTTGAGTGCCTCTTTCGGATTTGGCTCCTCCATTTCGTCAAGTACACATCTAGATGAAAGACATGTGTCCTATTTAATTTTCAAAGGTCAAGATTATATTACATTAACAAGCCTCTTAAACATAGTTATAAAGTGAATAATTTTGGAAAACTACTCTCCAAATTTGGTAAGAAAAGATATTCCTCGGAAATTTTGGTACCCATTAGTATAATTAATTTCATATTATATTTTTATATTCAAATATTAAAATTGTAGAAGATGAACCTAACAACGTACTTGTTTGTTCTGATAAACAGTAGTCTTCGAAAATATTTTGGCTTTAGAACAATGTTTTCTTTTATTTCACAAAAGAGAAGATAAAAGAATATTTTTGAAAAAGAAAAGATTTCTTTTTGTTTTCTTCAAACACAGTAGCCTCCGCACATATGCAGCAATTAGTTTCTCCTTGAATTTTAGAATTTGGATATTTCACATTTGTAATTCTGATGACCTCTCCGCCTATTTTTTCCTGTTCTTTTTATTTTATGGTTTTTGTCAATTGAAAATTCTTCCCTCTTTTTGTTTCTCAACATATTATTTCAAAAATAAATTTACTGGTACAGAAAGTTGTTCGAACCTCAGCTTAAATGTCGTACAATCAACATTTAAATATGAGTAATATATAAGATGAAATCAATAATACTAATGAGTATCAAAATTTGTGGGATTATCTTTTTCTTACCAAAGTTGGGAAGTAGTTTTCCAAAATTATTCACTTAACTATGGTTGTGATATTTGTTAATGTAATATAATCTTGACTTTTAAAAATTAAATAGGGCACGTGTTTCTCATCTGTATTTGACGAAATGGAGAGAAAGGGTAATGGAGAAGAGCTAGATCCGTTTATGTATTATGTTTGTTAAACTCTCGATCTCTAGCGGTACCAAATACAAGGATTAAGTTGCAGCGACAAATATTAGGGATTATCAATGTCATTTTCTCATCGAATGGTAGCAATTAGAAAGTAAAATATTTGGCAGTCGCCTACACCTTATCCTAAAAGTAGCATAAGTTTCATCTTCGTTGAATTATTTGGCCCCTTTACTTATTGGTATCAAACAATTATCACAATTTGAAAATTACACATATCTCGTTCCTATTATCTAACTTGAAGAGTGACACAAAGAGTTAGGAATTCTAAGAAGAGGATTTGAAAAAATGGTAAAATTACACATTTTGTACTAGAACGTCCACGTCCTGCAATATACGAGATAATTAATAGCTAACAATCGTATGACATATATTCATCTATGTTGAAGTTTTTGAGATTGAGGGATAATTGGATCGAGGTCCTGAAAAGCGTAAAGAGCAGAAAGGACATTGATGAAATATAAGTAAAATAATTTTGAGTCACCTCAGCTATTAAACTAAAAGTTTCTCTTACTTAAACCAGATTCAACAACTTATATTTACAACAAGTTATATTATGCAACTAGGTAACTTTGTATCAAAACTACCTTTATGAACCATAAACAACAATAGTGAAACTTCAGATTGTGATGGGATATACGATCGAAACATCTTCATCATCCTTATAACTTAGAGGTCTCGGATTTGGGTTTTAAAAATGAAATCGTCTTAATAGGAGCATTTTACCTCTAACGAGCTTGCCTGACGCGATTCGAATTAGTCCAATAATACCGTTACCTAAAGAAAAAATGAAAATTGTGTCTTGTACGAAGCATTTTACCCCTTAATGAGCCTACCTGACACGATTTGAATTAGTCAAATTGGTACATATTTCAAAAATACCAATGCCTAAATTAAATGGGGGAAAAGAACAAATACTACACACCATACCTCTCATTTTCTCATCTTCTCCAATTAAGATCAGAATGAGTAAAACAAGATAGAACCAAGAAGTAGTAATAAGCAAAAGATGGCTCAAAAAATATTCTTCTGGTTGGCTAATGCTGGGCAAATGTTTATGCAAATATGGTAAAATAATGCACTGTGTAATTCATGATTAAACTATAATTAGCAAGCATACATTCTCTAGCTAGGTACATCTAGCCTTCTGCTTCTTTTGGCAAGAACATCAAACTAAAGTATATATAAAATCTATATTCTGATCAGCTAAGTTAGAACCCAAGATATGTTCTGTTTTAAAGTTTGGAAAATATATTCCACTGAGCATTCAGCATCAGCTTACATTGAGCAAACAAGACAATGAAATGACTGCATATTCATTCTAGATTAAGCCTGCTTTAACCCAAATTTTATTGAATGCCCTTTTCATTCCTTGTTTTTGTTGGACACACTTTGTTATTCGGTTGTTTAATCAGTGGTCTCTGGGAGGTGTAATTTTTGCCGTTTCTATTATTTTTAATCTATTTCTAAGGTATAGTGCAATTTTTGTCTTTTTCATGGATTTGACGGTGCTTTTTTGGTGTTTCTGGTTAACTTAACAGTTCCCCTTAAATCTACCAGCCAGAGTTTGTAAAATATTTGATAGATACGAAAGTAATAACTCTTGGCAAACTTACAGTATCAAAACTGCTCAACAATATCTTTAATGGACCATTTTGAATCTACCTCCAAACATAACGGACCATTTTCGTTATTTCCTCTTAAACTATAGCCTACAGTTAAAGAGGAAGCGGGTCATTATCTGTCCGTTTTACTTCGGGTCGGGTATCAATTCTACTTTTACAATCATACAAAACCCCTCAAAAATAGATTCCACCCCCCCCCCCCCCCCTCTTCATCAAGGAGAGCTCTCTAAGCCCTAAACCCTAGGACTACAATTTCAACAATGAACTGTTCAAGTAACTTTCAATTCAATCCTTTTATACGTATTTCTTGCTGTTTGTCTCTGATCTGTTATCTCTATGTTTTTCAATTGTCCGTACAGTTTCCGGTGAGGTACCGGAAGAGCCGGTAGTGTCAACGAAATCCGGACTTCTTTTCGAGAAGCGATTAATCGAAAGACACATCTCGGTTAGTTTGTTGTATACTTCCGTTTAGTTGTGTAAGATAAGTGTTTTTTCCATTAAGGGTGTGTTTGGTATGGAGGAAAATGTTTTCGTGGAAAATTAGTGAATTTCTTACTTACTGTCTCATGTTCGTTTGGTTAGTGGAAAATAATTAAGAAATTCACTTATGTATATGTTGTATATGTTGTATATGTTGTTTTTATGGAAATTAAGTTATTCATGTATTAGATTCTCGCGCATAAGTAATATATCATGTTTGGTACATTTTAATACAACACACCTAATCTTGCACAATGGTATTCATGTTTTACCCTTAGGGTGTGTTTGGTAGGAAGGAAAATGTTTTCTATGGAAAATGATTTCCTAGTAAATGTTTTCTTGGAAAACAAATGATTTTTTTACTTATTTTCTAGTGTTTGGTAAGAAAGAAAAAAAATATTGTTAGTGCATTTGCATGTAATCTAGCAAAACACTATGGGGTTGAGATGGGGTGGGGAGTGGGGGTGGCAGGGGTGGGATGGTCAAGGGGTGAGTGTTGGGTGGAGAGGAGACAATGAACTTTGAATGTCACTTATGTAACTTGTTTTACCTACTTCCATTAAGGAAGTCATTTTCCTCATTTTTGAGGAACTTGTTTTTCCTAGAGAAAATATTTTCCAAAAATTTTGGCCAACAAAACATCAGAAAATTGAAAAATGTTTTCCTCCATACCAAACACACCCTTAATTTTGATTTATTTTCCCCATCTCAAAGCTTATTTGTCCTATCTTACTCATTAAAGTAAAATTTGAAGTAAAAAGGTTAAAATCTGATACTCCCTCCGGTTCAAAATAAGTGTTCTCTTAGCCTTTTGCACACCCCTTGAGAAAATGCTAATTCCTAGAAAAAATAGGCATCGTGACTAAACTATCCTTAATTAATACTAGTACCTAATTAGTGTGGTTTCTTGATTATATAAAAAATCACTTATCTAATTAGGGTAAATTTGGAAGAAAATGATTAACTCCTTCTTGATTATGTAAGTGGACACTTATTTTGAACCAAAATAAAAAGGCTAAGTGGACACTTATTATGTGAACTGGAGGGAGTAATATATATTAATGGAGGGTTTTATAAATGCTTAGTAAAGAAGAATTGTTTAATTAAAGAATGGAATGGGCATGAGTAGAGAGGAATGAATAATAGAAGACTCATATAGCCGATCCCAGCTAGTGTAAGACTGGTCCTTAAATTTAATATGATGATTGATTGTAGTAAAGAAAATTAGACCCCAAAATTCTGATTATGTAAACTACACTTCTACCCATTATTTAGCACAATTTGGAGTTGGTGGTTTCTATCTCCTCGAACTTCCATCTCTGCCCTTCCTCCTGAACTAATATTACTCACCTGGGGTTGTGTTGATAGCTAGCTTGATGTGATGTTTCCTATCATTGATTTGTGCCAAGTCAGCTTCTTTCCAGAGGAAAAACTGAACAGAGTTAATGTACTTACATGCTTAATTTTCAATTTGATTGTTGGAAAGTTTTCACTTAGTCCAAATTTTCTATGGACTTAATCCCATAAGATTTTGCATGTCTACACATAATTTTTTATTTAAAAATAATATGGTTATCTTATGATTTCTAGGTAAATACTGCATTTATTATAATAGGGCACCCTTTTGTGTGTTCTTTTTGTGTGTGTGGGGGGGGGGGGGGGATTATGTAGAGGGAAATCATTTTGACCAAGAGTTCATTGATGCATGTAAGATTCTCTTTTGCCTACCTTATTTTTGGTGCATACATGACATTCTGACATGTATAGATGATCTTTTAGATTTTTGGGAGGTTTAAGTCGTGCTTGTATGATGTAAATTTGTACAACAACGCCAACTTGGGGTAACATTAATAAATACATTTGATTTATGAGAAGAATTACTTTGCATTTTCTCATGTTTGCATGGTGCTGTTCCTTCTGTACTTTTTTTGTTTGTATAGGATTATGGTAAATGTCCGGTCACTGGAGAGCCACTGACAATGGATGACATTGTTCCAGTTAAAACTGGCAAGGTACAAATCATTTTGAAATTTATTTGCATGATTCTCTTGTAGTATTTAACATCAATTCTGAAGTTCTGTGCCATATGATGTCAAATGGACTTTCACAGTGGAGCTTCCTTTAATTGGAACCTTTTGCAGATAGTGAAGCCCCGACCTGTGCAGGCCGCCAGTATTCCTGGAATGTTGGGAATGTTTCAGATAGTATGTATTTCTGATCCTAGATTTTCTGCATTCGTTTTCTATGCATTATTTGCAACATAAATAAATAAAAAAGCATTGAGGTTAGGCCTAGTATCAGATCAATCTATTTTTGATAGGTAATGTGTAACATATAGGAACTACCAGCAAAAAGGGAATGCTAACCAACATAGTGGTGCCACTACAAGTTCTCTAATGAGCTAAGAAAGTCTAAATCTATTGTTCCTTTCCTTCCAAATGGCTCACCAAGTAGCAGCTAGAATAGTGTTCCTGTAAGGAAATGAGGCATTGAGTAGATCCTTTCTATGTCAACTTTGAAGAAACTGAAAGGTAGAAACAGGAATGCACCACTTTAGACCCATGATATAAATTGAAAGCAAAATGCCAAAACTGTTTGTGTACTTGCAGTGAAGAAACAAATGATTAATGTCCTCCTCTTTGTCCTTGCAAATGCAGCAGTTGTTGCCCAAATGAGATCCCTTATGTGTAGCTTGTTTAGGGTAATACTCATTAGCTACTAACCTAGAAAGCCATTTCACTTCGTATGGGTCCTTATTCTTCCATAGCCGCTGAGGGATTGTGGCTGGGTCTGCAAACAATGCATAACAGCTTTTAACGGTAAAGATACCCTTGGAAGTTTCTTTACATGTGAGAAGGTCCGGTTTTGATTTAGAGGAGGAGAGCTGTTAAGCAATTGTGATAAGCTTAAGATAGTTGTCAAGTTCCCATTCATTAACGTTCCTTCTAAAGGTGATGTATCTGCAATTGTTTAGAGGAGAAACTAAACAGCCCCAAGAAGAGATCCTTGAGATACTTATCAAAAGAAGAAGAGAGAGAATCTCGGCAAAATCTGATTGTTGTTATCAAAAACATAAAATTTGCCAAAACAAGTTAGTTCTTGAAGGTTTTAAATAAAGGCTTCAAGACTGATTTGTGGAACTGAACTCAACAGCTTGAAATGTGGTGCAGTGTTGATTTGTAACTGTTTGACTGAACTCAGTTGCTTTATGTACTCATTCTTCTAATTTGATGTCCTTTGCTGTTCTTTATTTAGTGTTTGGTTGTTGTATCTTCTTTTCTTCTTAGTTGACTTCCGTTAGCACGTATGTATTATCAGGTACAAAAATTGTATACCCTGCACAGTCTAATTTCATGTATTCCATACACAATTCTCTGTTCAGGTTACCCGTGGTAGTTGGACTCAAATGCGTACCTGTAATATTAGATTCCTTTTTAGTTGCTATATAGTTATATAAAACTCTTTATATTTTAGATTGATGTGTCTAAAGTCTTTAGGTTTATTTTTGTCTCGTAGGAGTGGGACGGTTTGATGCTATCCAATTTTGCTTTGGAACAGCAATTACATACTGCAAGGCAAGAGCTGAGTCATGCTCTATATCAGGTAATATAGAGCATCTTTCAAAGCATTGAGACAAGTTTAAGAATTTATAAAGCTCCTTTTTTTTTTATATTCCTTTTTGTAAATAAAGTAAGTCTTGTTTGTTTAAAGAGGTTGTTTGGCTTGATAGGAGTTCATGGATAGCATATCTTTGAGCATATCATCACGAATGAATTAAATGATTTTCTTGAGAATGGTGAATATTTTATAGCTGTAGCACAAAAAAAAACTCAATCATATTTTTCATTTTTGTATATTCTTTTGTAGTTCAATTTTTTTTCCCCTCATATTATATGATTGTAATCGGGGATGATTGATCCAAGCTTTCCTTTCCCTTACTTTCATATTCCTCTGTTGCCTACTTGTTTGCCTTTTATGTGGACATGCATGTCTTATCTCGTCTTCTTTGATCTTTATAAAAAAATGTCATGCATTCTTTGCTGGAAATATCTGCCCTGTCTTTGCAGCATGATGCTGCATGCCGTGTAATTGCTAGGCTGAAAAAGGAAAGGGATGAGGCAAGAACATTGCTTTCACAGGCTGAAAGAGAAGTACCCATGGCAGCAATTACAATAGCACCTAATGGTGCTGCTCTAAGCAATGGGAAAAGAGGTCCTTCATTTTTTAAACTTTTAGGTCTGTAATACGCCATCTTTTCTTTCCATCTTTCTGATTTGTGTTATCAACTTGTACCAATAGCTGCGGAGGAAGAGTTGATGGATCCTAGCGGTAAGAAAATTCGCCCAGGAATATCTGGCGATGTTATTAAAGAGCTTCAGGATTGTAATGCTGCTCTTTCACAACAAAGGAAAAGGCGACAGGTAATATCTGTGATGACAAAAATTCTATAAACAGGATGGATGTTGTTATGATATTCTTTTCCCGTTCATACTTCATGTTCTAGCTTGTATGCTTTCCTCTTTTCAAATGAATATCTGAACATTTCAAAGTCACTGTTACATGGGCTATTTAGCCTTTCCCCTGTCTGAATGCATAATCATTATACAACTTTCATTTGCCACCTAGATACCTGCAACGTTGGCTCCTGTGGATGATGTTCAGAGATATACCCAACTGAATAGTTATCCTCTTCACAAAACCAACAAACCAGGAATTTTGTCTCTGGATATCTATTATCCTAAGGTATGGGCTCCATCTTTATCTGGACTATTTTTAATGATTCCTTCTCCATTCTTGTTCATATGGCTATTCCTTTAACACCCTTGTTCATACATGAGACCAAGCTACTGATCAATTTGATTATGATTGCATTTTCCTGTTTTCTACAAAAGTGGAAATGTACTAAACGGGAAAATACTTACGTTTATTGTCCAACTTGCGAAGCTATTACCCTTCTGTACATTCTCAAACAATGGCTACTCTTTTGTAGAGGTGCACTATCTGATAGACTCCATATATCCCTCTTAGAGTGATGTAAATAGTAAGTATGATGTAGAAAAGCTAATGATATCTTGAAAGCCAATATTATTGTTGTATTCCTGCTTAATCACAGGTCACTAACCTTTTATTAGGACCAAACATGTGGATCTTAGGATTACTTCTTGGATTCTTTCAAGCCAAAACCATTGTGTTGAATGAGCAAATTACTTTACTGGTAAACTGTACTATATTATTTTCAGTGGCTGGGTTAAGTCTAGTGCTAGAACTTATGCATATTTTCGAGGATGTTCCCTGTTGTTGAATCTTCACATTAAATATTTATCGTGATCAAATTTAAATATACACATTGTACTTTGCCAAAACATACACTCACACTCGACTGGTGTCAAATGCTGCCACTTCTTAGACATTCAATGTGCACCTTTGTTAATTGCGTTAGAGGTTATGTCTTCTTTTCATGTAGAAGATTTATCACCAAACTTAATATTGGTAGCTCAATTTTCTTTTCTTTTTTTACTTTGTATCAGGACATCATTGCTACTGGTGGAGTTGATTCAAATGCTGTGATCTTTGATCGACCTTCAGGACAGATTGTATCGACACTAAGTGGTCACTCAAAGAGGGTCTGTTATCTTTTTACATATTTCATTATCTTTTTTCCTAGAAAGAATTTCTGATTCATGATACTCTCCTTCTCTGATATCCTGATAAATACTTATTTATTCATTAACCTTACCTGAGAAAGAATTTGTGGCTCATATTCTTTCTTTGCAGGTTACCAGTGTCAGATTTGCTGCTGAGGGTGAACTAGTAGTTACTGGCTCTGCAGATAAGGTAAACCTGATTGATTCTCTTTGATCCGAAGTTGCAATTGACTTGTACATTTCCCGTGTGTTGTTTTCTGGATTCAATTGTCATGATCTTGTTTTAATTGAAAACTCAACTATTGTTTGTCTTGGAGAACATTTACTTCTCTCAATGCTTCCTACAATCTGGTGGGACGAAGTGGTAATAATTGTTTGGAATTAATGAAAGGTGGGTTTACTTGCGAAGGATATAGAAATACATTGTATCCAAGATTTAAATGTTAAAGTACAGATTCTCTTTAAATCTGACATATTTGGTGACTGTTTGCTTTGCAACAAATTTAACTACTCCCTTTGTCCCATTTTATTTGACACGTTTCTTTCTAGTCTGTCCTAAAAAGAATGACATCTTTTTATGTATATATTTAGAAATAATCTAATTTTCACATTCCCATTGTGTTCTTAATAAAATGATTTATAGCCAAAAAAATATCTATGGCATGTTAGATCACAAGTTTCAGAAGTCTTTCGTTCTTTCTTAAACTCCGAGCCCAGTCAAACACCATCACATAAATTGGGACAGAGGGAGTATTTGATATGCAGTAAAGAACAGAACGCTTAATAAAGATAAAGGGCATGCTGGTCAGACTTGTGTTCTTTAATGATTCCTTGGTCCCTTCAATTCGAGGTTAAGATCTGGTTGAGTTAGGGTTGGAAAGTGGTATATATGAAACGTGAGAACAACTTAGTCTCAGATGTTACTTATCAATCAACTAAGTAAAACAAACTGTAAAAAGGAAGGATATATCTTGTAGTTCAGTTGCATAACTGCTCCATATTTTATTCCAGCCTTCCATATTCTATTAAACTTCTGCAGTTGACTATTGCAGACAGTTCGTTTGTGGCAAAGCTCTGAAAATGGAAATTATGACTGTAGGCTTACTTTGAAGGACCACAATGCTGAGGTACTTCATCTTAATATCTCATTTATTAATAGTGAATGTTATGATGTTGTTTGGCTCTTAAATACTTTAGGAACAAAGTGCTACAAGTTATCCTGCTGGATTTTGTACTAATTAAGGTGGATTATGGAAAGTGTTCTTTTGCCCTTTCAAAGAATTGGAACACATTCTTTTGCCTTCATTAAAAAAATGGAAGACATATTTTTGCTTGGTCTCTCAAACTTAGAATGCACCTTTCGGTTGGTAGTTTTGATATTTGACCACCGCATTAGGTTTTTGCCTTTAAATGTTTCTTACCTAGGTGGGAACATCATTTGGAAGAGATCCATGCCTAAGTGGTGAAAGATTGGGATGGAAGTCATTCCAGTGGACTGATGCTTAGTTGTAGTTGGACATAATGTTGTCTATATTTCGCCATTAATATTTGTGGGGAAGCAGTATGAACAAATGAGCAGGGCATTTCTTTAGCTAGAGAGAGAGGAGAGAGAAGATAGCTACTTCAGGCGACCTTTTTCGAATGCCTACTGCATCTTCGAAGTTGGAACATCCAAGCGAGTAAAACCCAAGGAGCCAATTCACTGCTGGAGTCAAGTGCACCCAAACATGCAAGTCAGAAGGTGGTATTATCCACAAGTCGATCCTCACACGGCAATGAGCTTTTGATGAGGAAGCTAATCTAATGGGAGTGGACTCCTTGGCCTGACTAGTGTTGTTCGGTATTTTTCTGTGAGTTTTAAGACATTTCCTGCACTCTGTTATCATTGGAGATTGAAGGGACTAGGCGATTTTAGCGTTGTGATTCCAGATTTTTCCCTATCTTTTGGCAATATTTGAGTCTAGTGGACAACAATTTCTTCTTCTATAGAGGACTGCTTCTCAGCGCGAAAAAACGTGAAGTCGTAGATAGATATGGCTGCTTGGCCTGCGTTGGTAATCGATAGTGGATATTAGAAAGTAGATGACGGATGCAAGCCCTGGTTCAGGTGGTCGATGGAACATAAATAAAAGAACGATTGTATTATGGAAACTATCTGGTAGGCGTTCTTGGAAGAAAAATGGGATCAAGATGTTATAACTTTGTGGGTCATTGAAGCATATGGATGATCAAGTCAGGATTGAAAGTCTTAGTGATGGGAAATTCAATGTTTATGATCCAATTTCCATTTGAAGGAGGCAATGAGGTGGTCCTCCAAGAGGGAGAAGGTGGATTGGAGGGGAGTTCCTCTTACTTGATAAGTGGTTAGTGACCAGGGTTGTGGTGTGGGGATTGTGGGAGTTAGGCGGACCACCAACATATCTTTGGACTTCGGGTGAGTATATTGGAAATAGAGAAATATGAGAGCATTTGAAGTGGTAGAATTGAGGCCTTGTTTGTTGTTTTTGGTACATATTTGCCGCTCCCGCAAAATCCCTGATAGTGTAGATATATTTGTGTAATTTGTAGAGGTCACACGGGATAGACCAAAAATCAAATGGAAGGAAATTGTCTCGAATGACCTACAATCTCTTGAAATCATGCTGAATTAGCGAAAAATAGGTACAATGAAAAAAAAAATTATATTTGTTTCTAGGAGTCTTTTAGTCCTGCACTCCTGCCAGAGATATAGTAAATATAGAGAACTTCAAGTGCGCTTTATTTTTATTGGTCTGATGAGCTTAAATGGAGCAACATGTACAGTGGGGAGTCATGTAACTAACCCTAACTTGCTTAGGATTGAGGCATAATTGTTGTTGTACACCATGATTTTCCTCATAACATCAAAATAGTTGCTATTAGTTTATAGAAAAAAAAAAGATTCATGATTACTTGGAGGGTATTTCTGTTTGCTTTGGCAGTTGCCCTTATCTGGCTGTAGATGTCATTATCTATTTACCAGAAGTAACCAACAACAACAACATCCCCAGTGTGATCCCACAAGTGGGGTTTGGGGAAGTAGCCAAATTGCAATTTTCCACTTTAGAATACGAACTTGGGTGGGTCAAAAGGAAGAAAAACTCTTCAACGCAATTCCACATGCTTGTAGGAAAAATAAGAGATTTATTTTGCATGGAAATTGGTGATACCTTGTTCCCTGCCTTCTTTTATTCTTTTATATTATACGAGTTCTTCAGAGGTATGAATATTACTGACTCATAAGAATGGTACCATGTCTGAAATTTTAGCTCTCTATTAACTATAGTGAATTTTAAATGTAATGCATCTACCAATAAATTCAGGTTCAGGCTGTCACCGTCCATGCAACCAATAAGTACTTTGTGTCTGCTTCTCTTGATGGCACATGGTGCTTTTATGATCTTGGTTCTGGTTCATGCCTTGCTCAGGTATCTTGCTCCGTCTCTCATTTCCAGATACAATTTTCAGATTTTTGGAGTCGTCAGCTCTAAAGTTCTAATGCAGGTAGCAGATGCTTCAGAATCTGAGGGCTATACATCTGCAGCTTTTCACCCTGATGGTCTGATCATTGGAGCTGGGACTTCGGGAGCTCAGGTCAAGATATGGGATGTAAAAAGCCAGGTGTGTGTTCCTGAAGAACTCCATAAGTTACTGATGTGATTCCTCTTCTTTTATCTATGTGTTCTTAGTGTTCTTTGTCCTTTCTTTCCTTGGGATTCCCCTTTGGTGCTCGCTATATAGGCAAATGTTGCAAGGTTTGATGGCCATGTTGGAGCAGTAACTTCAATTTCCTTCTCAGAAAATGGTTATTTCTTAGCCGTGAGTATACTATTACTGAATGAACCTTTGTTGACAATTCTTTAACCAGCATTAGAGAGTTTTATGATTAGTATTTTAACTGGTGGATTTCCTTTTTTTTTCTCAGACTGCAGCTCAAGATGGTGTTAAACTCTGGGATTTACGGAAATTGAGAAACTTCAGAACCTTTTCTCCTTATGATGAAGATACAGCTACTCAATCAGGTATAGCACCAACTGCATTTACTGGAGTTTGACACGAAAAATATCTTAGAAGACTTGTGTTAATCAGAAGGGCAATGCTAAGTGGTTTAGCAAAATCTTACTGTATTGTCTGCAGTGAGCAGTTTCAAGGACAAGTTTCTTGTGCTATAGATGAACTATAATATATATGAATATACTATCTTTAGGAATCACATTATATATGGGCCATTTCCTTTTGTGTAGGCTTCAATCTTTATCCTTTCTGTTGCTGCTTATTGCCATAATCTTATGGTTTAACTGTCAAACTTCCTTTTAAAATTGATTATTGTACCAGCGACATCTTAAATTTGTCTTTCATTAATGCAGTTTTAATCATTTTCCGAGGTAAATTTATCTTCTATGGGAATTTTTACGCATTTTGAAAATCAACTGCTGCTTCTCTTGTACTTGCAGTGGAATTTGACCACAGTGGAAGTTATCTTGCATTAGGAGGCTCAGATATAAGGTAAGACTTCTGTACGAAATTCCTGTGCTGGGTCTTAGATAAGGAAGGTGTATTACCCTCTTAGAACATCTGTTGTTCAAGTGTCCTGATTTTGCTTAACTTGTATTTTTCCTTTAGCATCACCTTAGCCCCTTACTGGTTTCTGAGGACCTTTAACCCTCCAAAATGAAAAACATCAATGAGCATTTTTGGTCATTGTACTTTGGTTATGACCCCAACTAGTATGGGATTGAAGTGTAGTCGTCATTGTCATTGTTATTTTGATTATGACTATTTTCTATCACATTATGTATTTAAATGCTGAATTATGTTTAGAGCTTTCTATTGAACCATTAGAACTAAAACCAACATAATCTTGCGCTGAATCAGAGTTTATCAAGTTGCAAGTGTAAAGTCCGATTGGAATTCCGTCAAAATCCTCCCCGACTTGTCAGGCACAGGTAAGTTGTCTCTGCTCTGCTCTTTTTCCCTATATGTGCTTTTGATGTTCCGTGTATGTTTAATTAGATCATTATTGAGTCTGCTATTTGTCTCATGCAGGTAAAGCAACATGTCTGAAATTCGGTCCAGATGCGAAGTACATAGCTGTTGGATCCATGGATCGAAATTTAAGATTATTCGGGCTGCCTGGGGAGGATCAGTCAGAGAGTTAGGCTCACTTGCGGGTGTTAAAGCAAAACACTAGACCCACATTTCCTGCTGCAACAGTTGGTTCATTTGATCTGGAGAAAGAGGTTGATAGAGATTTATTGTTCTTTCAAGTGTGACTTCAGTGGTTTTTTGTTCGATGTAGTTCCATTCTAGTAGGGCCAAGCAGGGGAACACATGTACAACCATCTTTGGATAATATGGAAGTAATGTATGGATACTATTCTTGGTTAGTGATGCATTTTTCATATTCATTTTGTATTCGTTGTCCATTTTGGAAAGTAGCAGAATGAACTGATCCTTTTAACATTAAAAACCAGGATATGCTCAGCAATTAGAACTTGCTTTCATTTGGTGATTTCTTCTCATCTGTTCAAATCGTGATTGACAAATTTACCCTGTACTTGTGTTGCTGGTGGGAAGCCAAATATTTAGTGTAATTAGTCGATGTGCGTGTAAGTTAGTCTGAACATCACGGTTATAAGAAAAATGGGACTTTCTTTTAGTAAGTTTATTGGTGAGGATAGTAAAATGGACCTGAACCAGTCAACTCAAAATCATCCCAACCATATTAGCACCATATATGGACGGAAAGTGAAAGGTGCTTGTCCTATTCCTATCTGCTTATCAGTATAGTCGACTAGGAAGGCCAACTCATCAGTTGAGGTGGCTTCTTCCTTTTTCTTATCATCAGACTTGGGTTTTGGCATAGGAATATCTTTCAATTTGATGACTCTCCAGATCTTTACATCATATGACTTGATGTAAGTTTCCGTTCTTACTTTCCAATGAGAGAAGTGTAAGTATGGTGGTTTAGTTTGAGAGGTGCCTTCTTGAAACAATGCTCCCATGGTAACGTGGTTTGACATGATCTTTTCTCACTTGTTGTTAGACAAATATAATGTTAGACCTTGCTCTGATACCAATTGAAAGTGAAAGAGGAGGGTGAATTGTAATTTTTCATTCCTTAGTCGACTACCTCAAAGTGTAAGTCGATTGTTGACAGATATAGTGCAATAAGTAATAACTGAAAGTAAATGACACCAAATATTTTTATACTGGTTCAGACTCAATGTTAATCCTAATTCAATCCCTTTGGGTTGCAAGAGTGTTCTATGCAGCTCTTTTGAAATTGAGTTTGGTACAATGATGGTTTGAATGAAGTTCGTATGTGTACACTCAAACACTCATAATATTTTGATACAATGCCTCACCAACTATACTATATCTCTTTTCACTTTTTTATATATACTATAAATCACTCAGAATTACAATGCTTGTTAAAAGTAAAGTAGAGAACTTGACAAGTTGAGATGAAAGTATGTCTTCTTTCATCTTTGGAGCCGTTCTATATAGTTGTAGAATAGTCGTGTGGCTCTTGCAGAAATGGCAACCCAAGAGATTTGATCCTTGTAAAAAGGAATAGGGGATCTTCTTTTCCAAGAATAAGGTTAGAACTTTCCAACGGACTAATCTTCTTTTCTTGTGAGCTTTGTGGCTGAATCTTCAAGATGCTTGTACTTAATTATTTTCTTAAAGCTTGATACTTGGTTCCTTGCTGATGTGAGCGTGATATACTTAATTGATGCGCCGAGATCTCATAGGTACTTGCTTTGATCCTTTCCAACATTGATTTATTTGTCTCCATAAAAATGCCCTTACTTGCTTAATTATGGGTGTTACTACTTGTACACAAGATATTGCAACACTTGTTGATCCAGCTAGGGTATTTAAGCCTTTGGTTCTTGATGCAGACAACCTTGTACCAAAGTTGATGTCACAAGCTGTAAAAAACTTTGAGACTGTTGAATGTGATGGATGGATCAAGAAGATGAACTTTGTTGAAGGTTACTTTTCTTCTTATTTAATTAGATTTTTTTTACGAACTCATTTCAAATATAGAATCTTGATTTTCATGGTGATTGATATTTTAAAGATATAAATAAAGAGAAAAATTATGTAAGGTGAAAGTAAATTGCTGGCTTATTTTTTTATTTCTTTTGTTGCCTAAAAAGTTAAAATGGTTCTAATTTCATAAGTTTTGTTAACTGTGAATTGTAAAGGGTTATGTTCACTCATTTTTTTCATCAGGGCATCAATACCATTTAATCAATGGAAAAAAGGTGACGAATCTCTAGTTACAAGAAATGAGGTCTTTTGTGATGATTTTAGTCATGCAGGCCCCTTTTGTCCTTAGCTGAAAAATAACACTGTATAAATCAATAAAATAATTTTTTTTTTTGTCTATTATACTATATATTGAATTTTCTTGACTTCTTTAGCCTCCTTAATGAAAATTTTGTTCGCTACTAAAAGTCGTCAAAGAGAAGTCTTTGTAACAACTTTTCACTTTCTATGGCGACTAATTAGCCATAGAAAAGTCGTCAAAGAAAAGTCTTTAAATTTCAGAGCTTGTAAAAGGAATAATATTATAAAAATAAAAACACATTCGTCGTTTATTAAGATTAATATGTTAAATAAATATTGTGAAAATGTAAAGAAATGAAACATCTTTTAATAACACTGAGGAACCAAAATGAAATGGTAATGAAATATCAAGATCAAGTGTTAGTAGAGAAACGAAGGTCAGAAAACATGATAACTGATGAAACGGAATTAGAAAAATATTATGATAATGAATTAGCAGAAATCAATATGCACATAGATAATGTTCTAGCAACATATAGAAGGATAGTAGAGATAAACACATAAATAAATGTATAAAATCTTGTTATAGCAGATTTAAAAGCAGATCTACGAATGGAGACAGAACACTATGGATGAAAACACGACTAATAGAACAACAAAACAAGCTAAGAGAACTCAGGATGATAGAAGAAAAACCCCTTACATATAACAGAGATATAAACCAACATATAGTAAGTTGTAAAATAAGTATAGATCTTATAGAAGAAAGAGACCAAAGTTTACAAGAAAATTCTAAACAAATATATGAACAATAAAACACTATTAAAACCTTAAGAAACATGATAGCACTAAAAGATGAAATATTAAGACAAAAAGAAGAAGAAAATATGAAACTATTGGAAGAAAAATTAAGAGAAATAATCAGAAAAAATAATGAATTAAAAGATCTAAATGATATTATAGAAGAACAATATAAGTATATCAACCTATTAAAATATGAATAAAGGAAAAGAGATAGCAAAAGATTCTAGAGAAACATATTATCAAATGAATACATATGAAGGGGGAATAACACAAACATTAAACTTTAAACCAGAAAATACAAGATGAAAAAGAAGAACTATCTATTAAGAAAATATTTAAAATAAAATGATTTGAAAGAAATAAAGAAATTAGATATATAGCACAAAAGTATGAAAATATAATAGATACAAGAAGTGTAAACGGAAGAACAAAAATAAACTTGATAACCGATGAAGTAATAAAAAGAGAGTTAGCAAAATTATCTACTAAAGAAGCAAAAAGATATAGAAACATATACTTTGGAGGAGTATAATTTACTATAAAAGCATATTTTCATAAAAACATAGATACACCTTTACAAATATACATACTAGATGATAGAATATTAGGAAATCTATAAGATGCTTTAATATCAGTAATAAAAGGAAATTTAATATATCAAAAATTAAAATTTACGGTACAACCAGACTTTAGCATATCATTAAAAGATGAACACAAAGACTTAGCCTTAACGTTATATTATAAACTAGATGGAAAAACAATGTCACCAGGAAGTAAAGTTATATGTATTGAAACAAAAATGATATATGCCCTAACTGGAAACCATCATGTAAAGAAACAACACGAAATGAATATTTTAGTACCAAAAATGTACCATGAAATATTAGAACAAATAGAACACAAAGAGAATTCAAATATAACTATACCAGAAGAAATATATATGAATTTTAATACTGGAACCTTGACACCATCAAAAAGATTAATATAAAAAATAGAAGGATCTAGACTGAGTATTACAAAAGAACCGATAATATCACGACAAGCCAGCTTAAGTGTTATGCAACCCAGAATATTAGATTTAATAAATATAAGCAATAATAGATCAAAAATTAAGGTAATAATATTTAAAGGTATGATAACAACAGATTGTATAGCTGAAATAAATACTAGAGCTATTAAAAGTTTTTTACATATAAGTAAAATTAACGAAAATGATTGTAATCTAATAGATCCACAGACTTATAATTATCCTGAAAATGAAAGATAAATAACAATTACCAAACGTATTAATTTAAGATTCAAAATCCAAGACCTAGAATATAAAATAAATATAGGAGTAATAGAATATGACAGTTTTAACGAACTGCTATTAGGAAGTGACTTTTTAACCATGATAAATTATAAAATAAATAATAGTGGAATTGAAATAAATGACCAAGGAAAAATGAGATTTATCAATAAGATATAAATATACAAAGAATAATAATAAAGAAAAAACAAAAATTAGAAATGATAAAAGCAGCCTTATCAGAAGAAATATTTTCCCAAAATGAAATTGGAAATGATATAAAACAATTGGAACAACAATGTGAAAAATTTGATAAAACATGGATAGATATGTGAAACGGATGAAAGAAAAGAATAAATAATCCTGACTAACCCTAACGAAAAAATAAATGCAATATGGGAAGCAATAATAGTAAAAGAACAAACAAAAAATACACTAGTAATAATTGATGAAATAAGAGAAAACCAGACACAAATACAACAAATGATAAGAGAAGAATTAACAAAATTATGGAATGTATCTGAAGTACCAACATTTAAGATAATATTGGAAAACTTAATATATTAGTAGAAGAAATTGATAAAAGTAAAGGTAAACAAGTAGCAGGAGAAAATGAATCCAGTACGAGTCAAGAAAATACAATACTTAGCACTACAACTCAACCATCAGAGTTAGTACCAATAGATGCGTGGAGAAGAAGTAAAGAACCTATAATGGTAGATATTAGTAAAATAAAACCAAAATTACCAAAAGAAGTAGAAAAAACACTAGACAGTCTAGCAATATTAAATCAAAAAGGACAATTTTAATGGAAAATCAAGAACCTGGTGTACTTACGTTCTTAAAGAACCATGGAAAAATATAATAGAAAGAGAAAGATACAAGTACGAACCTATAAAAAAGAAAGAAAAAACTACACAAGATAATGATAACGATTCAAAAGGTGAAAACATTTACTTAAAAGACACAGAAAAAATGACATACGAGTATTTAAACCTAAAATTAGATAAACAAGAACGACAAATATATGAGTTAAAAACAGAAAATACAAAATTGAGATCACATAATAATGAAGAATGATATAATAAATATAAAAAATATAAACATAAATTTAAAGATACAAAGAAAATACTAAAGGAAACTAAAGTTGAATAAAACAAAAGAGAGAAGAATTGCATGAAGTAAAACAAGAATTAGAAGAATTAAATGAAGAATTACATATCCTTAGAGAACAGATAGGAAGGTTAAAAGGAAAAAAGAAAGTAAGGAAAATTATCAAAATAAGTGATGAAAGTACAACTAGTAATGAAAAAATTGATAACGGTACAGACAGAGAAAGCAACATTGAATTAGTTTAGCAAGAGATACAAGTAGCATAATTTATAGAAGAAGAAGGAGGAGGAGGAGGAGAAGGAGGAGGAGGAGAAGCAGAAGGAGGAGGATAAGGAGGAGGAGGAGGAGATAGAAGAAGAAGGAAGAAGGAAGAAGAAAGAAGAAAGAAAGAAAGAAAGAAAGAAGAAGCAGGAGGAAGCAGAAGAAAGGAAGAAGAAGAAGAAGGAAGCAGAAGAGGAAGAAGGAAGAAGGAAGAGGAAGAGGGAGAAGAAGAGGAAGAAGAAGACGACGACGACTCGGAAATAGTAAAAGAAAACCACCAGATAATAGAAGCATTACAAAAAATGAAAAGCGTAAATGCAATCATAGAAGATGAACCTGAAAGTGATGTAGAAGATGAATTTAATAAACCTATAGAAACAGAAATAGAAACAAATGATATAATAAATGAAGATGCAAATGATTATCCTGAAGAAGAATTAGTATACCCTAATATAGAAATATTAACAAGAAAACGAACTAGATTACCAAATCATATACCAGTAGGACAACAAGCTGAATTTAAAGAATTTGTAGGATCAATGACACAAGGTGTAAATTACAATGGATATTTTCTAGACTTAGATAATGTTTATGATGAACAAGAAATAGGAAGAAGAATAAATGATTGAAATCTTGAAATGTATATAGCATTAATGAACTCTACACAAACAGAAAACCTAGATTACATGTATGACTTGATATCTAAAAACATTAATTGAAAATGTAGCTTATTGGATAGGATCTATAGCATACCAATTAAGAGGAGAAGTATTTAGTCATGCAAGAGATTGGAAATCTATGTTAATAATATTTGATATTATACTAAAAAGAGAATTTTTAGGAGAAAAATGGTTAGTGGCACGAGAAAACGTACTTGCACAAAGAAAAACTAAAATAATAATGAACCTAAATAACATGAAATGTTGTAAAATTAATAAATTACCAGAATATACAATAAGTTTTAGTAAGTTCTTTTATGAAGCAAGATTTTTATCACAAAAATGTTTAATATATCAACAACTTTATTATGACCACTTACCAATATCTTATAATACTGAGATATCAAAAGAATATATCCAACTAGAACCAAAAGAAAATACATTAGGAGAAAGAATAAGAGTACTAAGAGCATACCTAATGCGAAAATGTGAAGAATATAGAATGCAACAAAAGATTAAAAAAAACTAAGATTAAGAGAAATATGTGGATTCACAGAAAGAAGATTAGTATTTGGATGTGATGATAAAAGAAAAGAAAGGAAATATAAGAAAAGTCATAAAAATAAGAAATATCAACGAAATAAATATAAAAGATATAATAATTACAACAAACAACAGAACAAACCTTAGGAAAAAGAGATTTAAAAAATATAGAAATACCCCTGAAACCAGGAAAATTTTTAAATATAAGAGAAAATTTAGAAAAAGAAAGTATATAAAACCATTAGAAGAGGAAAAACTTAAAGAAAATGTTGGAATTGTAATAAAAATGACATTATGCTAATAAATGCTCAAAGCTAAAGAAAAAAGGTGTGAAATATATAAATACAACACAATTTATAATGAGTTTACAACAGATAAAAGAAGATAATGATAAATGATATGAATATGAAGACTTTTATGTCAGTCAAACTGATGTAGAAAGTGAATCAGAATTAGAAAATATTAACTTTATTAATCAACACTCAGATAGTGAAGGCAGTTCAGAATAAGATGAATCTACAAGAAGAAAAAAGAAGATTATTAGAAGAAAGAAATTATTGGATACAATGTGAAAGACATGTTCGCCACAAGCTTATTACAACTACAAATACGAGTGAAACAGGAAATAAATACTACAATGATAGGTATAAAAAAGTTACTAAGAACCTTAATAGAATAAGACAAAGATTGAGTGAAATAAGATGGCAAGAATTAAGAAGATTAATAGAAGAAGTAGAACAAGATGAAAACATTCGCCAAGAGGTAAGAGAATTAGGACAAGATGAAGAAATCCAACGAAGATTAAGGAAAATAGATATCAGACGAAATACTAATACCTAATTAAATGGTAGCGATCTATATAGAAGCCCATAGAGAATACAAGCCTAATAAAATGATAAAACAAAAAATCTTTATTGATAGTGGAGCAGATTTATGCCTAGCTAAAAAAGAAGTACTAGAATCACACAGATGAAAAAGAGCTAAAGCACATAGGACAAGAGTATCAGGATTTAATGAACAAGCAAAAGAATTAGATATAATAGAGGAAAATATGAGAATCGTATTAGGAAAAACAATATTTAGGTTACCAATAATATATCAATTAGATCATATGAAACAACAAGTATTATTAGGAAACAACTTCTTAGATTACTTTAAAAGACAAGTCATATATAGCAATACCTTTAGTCTACAAACACCTTGTAATAGATGGATAATATTAAAAAGAATATTATCAATACATACGTTAAGACTATGTACCATAAAAACATATAGGAATAATAACCTACAACTACTAAAAGAAAAATATCTTAATATACTGAAAATGAATTTTGGAGAAAATCCAATACAACTATGGGAAAAAGAAAAAATATATGCTGAAATTAAGTTGATAAATCCCAATGATATAGTTAGATCCAAACCTATTAGATATAGTCCAACAGATCAAAAGGAGTTTGAAACTCAAATAAAAGAATTATTAGAATTAAAAATAAGAAAGTAAAAGTCCACATAGTAGCTCATCATTTTTAGTAAGAAAACATAGTGAACAAAAAAGAGGAAAAGCTAGAATGATAATAGATTATAGAGAACTAAATAAGAAGACAATATTTGATGGATATTTTTTACCATATAAAAGAAATCTTATTAATAGATTAGGAAATAAAAAATGGTTTAGTAAGTTCGATTGTAAAAGTGGATTTTGGCAGATAAAACTACAATCTTCAGTGCCCTCATGGACACTATGAATGAAATGTACTACTCTTTGGATTAAAAAATGCACCTCAAATATTTCAAAGAAGAATGGACCAAGTGTTCAGAAAATTAACTAAATTTTATATAGTATATGTTGATGATATATTAATATATAGTGATAATCTAGATGATCATATAAAACATTTAGAAGAATTTATAAAAACCGTGAAATAACATGGAATACTATTATCTGAAAAGAAATCTGAAATCTTTAAAAATAGTATCGAATATTTAGGATACATTATAGATAATGAAGGATTACAACTACAAGAACACATAGTAACAAAGATAAAAAAATTCAAGGATAAATTAGAAAGTAAGAAAGAAGTACAACAATTCCTAGGAGTAATAAACAATGCTTCAGACCATATAAAAGATTTACCACTATTAAGAAACCATTGCAAGAATTAACTAGAAAAAACATAACCTTTGAAGGGAAGGAAGAACATACTAAAGCTATAAATGGGATCAAGAAAAAAGTAAAAGCATTACCAAAACATAGAATACCAACGGAACTAGATCAACTAGAACTTTTTACTGATGCTAGTGCTATAGGATGGGGAGCAATCCTCATAGCATACGATAAAGATGATATAGATAAAGAAAAATCACTAATCTGTGGATATGGAGGTGGAACATGGAAGCCAAATGAGAAAAACTATCATATTAACGAAAAAGAATTATTAGCAGTAAAATTCGAAATAAATAGATTTCACTATCATTTATTACCAATAAAATTGTTGTTAGAACCGATAACACACAGGTAAAAGCTTTTATTACAAACAAGATAGATCATTTACCAGAACTAAACAAAAGAAGAAAATGACAATCATTCTTTTGTTGTTATGATTTTATTGTCAAGAATATATCTGGAACTAAAAATATTTTAGCTAACTTTCTTAGCAGATATAACGATGTCAATCAGCGGTGATAACCTTGAAGAATATATTACCAATGTCATGGATTCCATTATACAAACCAATGAAACCTTAATATCCAAAATACAAGAGAATACTCATCTTGTAAACTAGCTCAAAGAAGCCCTACAAGATTTAAAAACCTTGAGAACCTTACAAATTAGTGAAACTCAATCAAAATCACCTACAACTACACCTGAAAAGCCAAACAACCCTACTAAAACTTTAGCACATTTTGTATCAAAACTTGTCACTATGCCATCCTCAATATCATCCTCTTCCCTAGTATCAATGTGCAACAAACTGAAATACACACTAGATTACATCGGTGCTTATGAGAAGATCAATAAATTTTATGATTATAAAACTAACCCTTATATTTTACGTAGTGCTAAGCTGAGCAAGTATCCCAGATTCTTGTGCAGCAAATAGGCTAACCCGGACATAGTATCAAAATTATTCACTTATTATTTTATTGATAAACTAATAGTGGATGAGAACATGTACAATATTGCCAAATTGTCAAGTATTATCGTCGAATCTACAACACTCATGATGAACTCATTTGGAAAAGGTGTCTACGAATACAGATGTTTGATGCATCAACTGATTTAACAGGAAAACCCATTGTGATATGCCAAATATTCAAAACTGGAAAAAATAGCAACATTAGCGGAGATGATGGAAATTTGAACATGAAAATACCATGTACTCTGGAGAAGTTCCAAGAATGGCTCAGTAGCAAAAGAGTATTTGGATTATTAACCTTGAAAACCAGGATAGAAGATATGTTACGAGCCAAAAAGGCATGCATTATGGAAGCTCTAAAGGAGGAGAAGTGAAAGAGATTAATAACCTATATTACAACAATGACATCATATCACAAGATATTATGGAACTGACACATTTGCATGATAGAATTATAAACTTGAAACACATACATGCAAAGGAAACTATTGACCAATTCCAGATGATAATTGAACAGAAGAAAAGGCTTGTAATAAATACTAAAAATACTACTACTACTACCAGTGCAATAAAAAAAGAATGAGGTTCTGATCATTTTGCATAAAAATGTAATATCATATGACAGGGACCATGTAGTTTTACTACTTGCAGCCCAATTTACTACTTTGGCTGGGAGCATGTAGTTTTACTACTTGCAGCCCAAATTACTACTATGACAGGGACCATATAATTTTATTACTTGGAGCCCAATATAATATCATATTATGGCCCAACGTAGTCTAACTACGGTAAGCCCATGTATTACCACATATAACAAATCATACTACTCAAAGACAAAGAAGATGAAGACAAATGCCAAGAAGATATTATCAAATAATCTGATAGAAAACAACTGGAAAGCACTTAGCAAAAGCAGCCAGACAAAGGACAAAAGGAAAAAGATGACAGCTTTGATAAAGCTACAACAAGACAAAAAACTTTGGAGAAAGCGGCAATCATAGCAGACAAAGAACTGTAGCCTTTTAGACTTTTGAAAAAAATTGTTATCATATTACTATTTTACAACCAGAGAACCATACGAGGTTATCTATATAAAGAGACTCTTGTAAACGTTTTGATCATTCGAAAACTTCAATTCAAATCTTTCTTTGAAAATTCTCTATATGTCTAGCTAAACCCCCTCCTTAGTCTATAATCCAGATCAATTATAATATCATAAAACCAAAAATAGATCACTTTGAAGGAAGATAATTAGAATCATATTAGTCTATAAACCTGCATCTTGATAAGAATCTCATAAAGAGTCTGTTGAGAAACTCCCAAACACCTAGGCTAATCATTCTATTATTGCTGAGAAGAAAGGGAAACAATGTCAGGGTGGGTTGAGATCTTCGGTGATCTAAGATTCTACTAAGGGGTACGATTTTTAGACTGTGTTTTTAATTATAATTTTGATAAGTGTTAGACTCTGCAATTATGATGTTCATATTGATTAAAGATTATAGACTTTTATTTAAAAAATGAATTTTGGATTGATAATATTTGTTCCCGTACTACATGCTTATTATTTGATAAACTTAAATAAAACTTTGTTAATATACCATCTATATTCCTACTCTCTTCAGGGTTATTAGATGATGAAAAGATTCATACTCTAAATTGTTTGTGTAGCTTCATAATTCTCTAAATTTTTATATGACAGAAGGCACAAAAGTAAACTAGAAAAATGAATAAGCTAGTCCAATATAACTTCTCCGCCATCTAAAAAAAATAGAACAATAAACAAGATATATTATAATTAAGTATTATCTTATAAAATGACCCTTATAAGATTCCTACTCTAAATTGTCATTGGGTGCACCCAATAATTTTGGTTGAAACTATGTGTTTTATCTTAAAAATTCATCGAATAGAAATAGATGGAGAATAATTTGTTAGTTTTTATTTTGATTTTGGCAGGATATCCGATAAAGTACTTGAAACACAAGATTCATGCCATTGACGACAAGAACATGGTGATAAAGTATTCATTAACCGAAGGAGAAGTTCTTGGAGAAAATTTGGAACACATTTCCTATGATGTAAGATTTGAAGGATCTGAAAATGGAGGGTGCATTTACAAGACTATGAGTGAGTACCATACAAATGGTGATTTTATAGTGAAAGAAGAAGAAATCAAAGAAGGCAAAGAGAAAGCTGTTGAACTTGTCAAAGTTGTTGAAGCACATCTCCTTTCTAACCCTTCTGCCTATGTTTAATAGTTCTATCAATTCTCCAATTTTGGCCTGAATTCGAGTATTGTGTGTTGTGTTTTTTAACTTATAATATAAGCATTGAAATCGTAAATAATTTTTTGCACTATTGGATCGTTTGGTTTAGAAGAAAATTATACAGAGGGATTGTAATACAAGAATTAGTAGTATCAACATTAAAAACAGAGCTTGGAACCTAGTTTTGCTAAAATATGTGAGCACTTGTTTCCTTCCTGGAGCTATGTCGGACTACTGGATTTTACAACTGTTGGTAATTTGCCTTTGGCGGGAGTTCCGTCCGACCAACTTTAACGGCTTAAACACTAGTGTTCCGCATGTTGGAGAATCCGGTTCTTCACACATGCATAATCTACTAAGTAAGTAGATGACCGTATAGCCAAGGATCGTCAAATTAAAGAGATATTGGTCCACGAAGTGAGGTGTTTGAAGCATGAAAAAGTGTGGTATTGAGATCAATTCTCCCTCATCGGTGGAGGAAGAAAGAATTGTTTTGTTTATAAGTCTCAAAGTTGGCTTGGGGTTTGGGACCCCAAGGGGTATCCCATGTGTTTAAAGGAGGGAGGACCTAGATGTGCTTCGGTTCAAGGAAAGCCCACACGCGCGCCGCCAGTCCGGTCCGGGTCACGGGCTGCACTTCTTCTGATATTATCTTTTTGGTCCTTGAAGTTTCAATCAGCCATTTATTTTGGCTGAATTACTCTTCCTAAATGTCATCCGTTGCACATCAAATTCACCATTTATTTTGGTGAATTACTACCTCCATAATTGTCATTACTTGGCCAGTAATGGCACTTATGTGGGCAGTTCATGAGCCTCTCCTTCAACTATATAAAGGACCCTTTGTCACCATTGTTGAGCTACACTTAACACATAAACAGAAACGAATTCAGTCTTCCTACAACCTTCCAGGATCATTTCATTACTCAAAATTCTTCACGGTAGCACTTGAGTTTCCTTTGCTCATTTGTTCATTTGCTGTTTTATCTTGGGAGACAATTGTTCAGGATGTAGAAAGGATACATACGGGGCAATATTATCTTAAAGACAGAGTGCAAACACTCGACTCAGCATAACAAAAACTGTTCCACTTTGTTATTCGGTTCGTTTCGGTTCGGTTCGGTTTGATTTTTTCGATTCTCCGGTTTTTTTGCCCACCCCTATGTTTTGGTAAAATTAGGTTCCAAGCTCTCTATATGTAATCAACTATTTGGTACTCTATCACCATCGGATGCTGCAAAATCAGTAACACAAGCAGATCAGGAGGAACATGTCACTAGTAAAATAGTTACTTTATCTTCATGTAAGAAGCTAGCTAATTTAGGAATCCTTCATGTAATCACTATCATGGATAGTGGCCTAAAATCTACTACTTCTGTACTTCCCTAATATTAGCAATAAATATCCAGTTAACCAAAAAAAAAAACTATGGTCTAGGAAGGATGAGGTGTACGTAGACCGGTCTTATATTTCTACCGTTTGTGGGAGTAGAGAGGCTATTTTCAAAATACACTCGACTTAAAAAGCGTTTTGATAAATATAGGAGTAAAAAAGTTACGATGAAAATATCAAAGAGAAGAAAAATATTAAAAGCTAAATATAGTACTAAAGATAACAAGATTAGTAGTATATGAATTAGTACTAGAGGGATTGTAATGTTGAATTATTTTTTATCGGGTGTTTGGTTCTTTGTATGACCTACTCTCTTCCATCCCAAGAATGATAGAAAAGAGTTATCTTGAGTCATCAATATTGACATAAAAAGATAGGAATAGATAAATAACAAAGAAATGGATATATATATATATATATATATATATATATATATATATATATAAAGATGAATAAAATAATTCAAATGAAAATAAGAACTTGTCTGTTAGGCAAATTGAAAAATATTCACTTATTAACAACTCGAGGAAACAGAATTTAGTAGATTTTCAAACATTTCTATTAACTTTTAATTTGTCCAAAAAGATGGTTATCCCTTTTGGCAAAAGTAACGAGCATGTCGAATAGATCCATGTAATTTACTTTTTTGTTCCTTTTTGAATTGAACACTACCAACTAGAGATGGCAATGGATCTTGGACCCGGACCGAATCCGATGAATTCATATCCGTTTTATAGGATATGGATCTTCAAAATTTGGACCCAACGGATTCGGATCGGACCCGAATTCATTTCTGACGAATCGGATCTGGATCTGGATCTTGTATTTGAGATCCGTATCCGGTCCAGATCCGATCCGTGGATCCATTTTTATTAAATATATTCATAACCTAGAATGTAATTTTATAAGTATTTTCTTAAATTTTTTTCATAATTTATGTATTGGGTAAAGGGTTGAACCAGGATAAGGCACAAGTCACACAACCATGTAATTTGTCTTTAAAGTTTCATTTCTTTTACCTATATGTTCTCTGCAGTTTCCATATTTTCATTTCAAAAAATAAAAAATTATCACTCTTCTTTAAATTTTCCTTTCTTGAATCAGTTAGCCGTAAGTTTTAAGTATCTTTCTCTCATTTGTTTGATCAGCAAAAAAAAACTGGGACTTTTGATATATGACTGACATTGTTTTATGTTGTTTAATGAAGTTAATCAGTAGAACTACAAGTGGAGCATCACTAAAGCCTCAAAAAATTAGCTCAAAGTTGCAACATGTTCAACATCACTAATGAAGTCAATCGTCTTTATTTTCTTGTGATGCTAAAACTTTGTTCAGTATTTTGGAAGAATGGTGTCATGTTTGTGTAGGTTGATTGAATGAACTCAATTATTTTTTTCAATCAGATTGCGTTTCATTGTCATAAAAGTTTCAACATGTGGGAATATTATTCAAGCCAAAAAAATTTACATGTAGATCCAGATCCGATCCGTGGACCCGGTGGATCCGATGGATCTGGATCCGAATCTGAATCCAGGTATGAAAATGGATCTGGATCTGGATCTAGTAAGATCCGGTCCAGATCCGATCCGTTGTCATCCCTACTACTAACCAATATTTCCCGCATCTGCCTAAGCTCTTAATTAAAGTCCAACATTTCTGCTAAAATCAGAGGCGGCTCAACTAATTATGTGGCTTAAAGAAAAATGTTAATAAGAGGCTTAAAATGTATTTATTTTTCTTATTTTTAAATAAATATTTTTATAATATGCATTTGAACCATCTTGCACATACATTGACCATCATTGGCTACTTACAATTCTACAAATATTGGTATCCGCCAACTCTGCTCGTCTAAATTTAATAATATTTCAAGGAAAATTCAATATTAAAGCAGCATTTTTTGGAATTTTAATTATCTAAATCATCTCAAATTTATGTCGCTAAGTAGCTATTTGAACATGATTTGATTGAAATCTTAAAAAAGAATATTAGAAATTGGAGTTTAAAATAACGTCTCTGAGAATATATTAGTTTAAAACTGATTTTAGTAATGATAATATCATAAATTATCTATGAAAATAATATGGAGAGTAAAATTTTGGGGCCTTCCAAAATATGGGGCCTAAAGCGGTGGCTTTCGCCGCTATACCGTTTGGCCGACCATGGCTAAAACATATTCGATCCGGAGAAATTATTGTATGTGCGATTAAAGTGACAAATTGAAAATTGAGAAGAAAAAGAAATTACATTCTCTCCCGTCATCTCAATTTATATGATATTCTTTCATTTTAATCAATCTAAAAAATAATGATATTTTTTATATTTAATAGTAATAATTTAATTTCTAACTTCTCATTTTATCCTTAGCTTGAAACTACAGAAACTCCTGTGGCTTTTTTCAAATCACAAGTTTCACAAAATCTTCTATATTTCTCAAACGTCGTGCTTAGTCAAATAGCTTCATGTAAATTAAGACGGAGTATAAGATTGTAAGGTGTGGCAATAATACTTTTAACGTTGTGAAGTCTGTAAAAAAAAATCATAACATTTTGGTCAAAAGCAGATAATATGATACAATGTGAAGAATATCATTTTGAGCTCAGTGAAAATAAGAGTTAAAAGAGAAGGATGATTGATGCAGAGAAAAAAAATTAGGCATCAAACTTGGTTCATAAAAAAAAAAATCCTAAAATACGCGTGCAGTACCCCAATGCTCAAACTGAATTTTATTTCTGATATTTTTTCATTTATGACAAGATTTTCGTCTAAAATTAAAACTAAAGGTCTACGATTATTGACTAGACAACATTTAAATTAAGGGATTACAAATCATCCAAATGTGTTAATTACCTTAATGGTCAAAAAAGACTTTGAATTCAATTACTACTTCCCTTTGTATTTTCTTTTTTTCTTTAATGTCCACTCGAAAAATCACCTTCCTCTCCTTCCCCAATTTCCCTCGGGATCTTCTTCCACGTTAATGCCATATTTTCCCCTCGTCGTCCCATCAACAACGGGCGGCGAGCGGAAATATAATTTTTAATCTCACCATCACCAGCCGCCGCCACCAGTGTTTCGAAATGCCTCCCAAAATGGGAGTCTTGAAACCGTTCCAATTATTGGAGGTAAACATCATCTCCGCCCAAGATTTGGAACCAGTGTCCAGGAAAATGAAAACCTACGCGTCCGCGTGGGTTCACCCTACCCGAAAACTTACCACGGCGGTTGATGCCGAGGGTGGTAACAACCCCACGTGGAACGATAAGTTTGTTTTTCGGGTAGATGAGGAATTTCTTCGGCAGGATACTTCTGCCGTTCAAATTGACATTTTTTCGGTACATTGGTTCCGGGATTCACTCGTCGGCTCCGTTCGTGTTCTTGTCGGAAATCTCATCCCTCCTACTAGGCTGCAACATCAACACCATATTGGCATGCGATTTGTTGCACTTCAGGTTTGTTTCTTTCTAATATTTCGTCTCTTTGATTTCGAGTTTTTGTGAATATTTGTTTACGTGCATGCGAGAAGTTGCATGCATGCACCTATTCAATCTTCCTCTTTTATTTTTATCTCCTTTATATGTTTCAAAAAAACAAATTTTATATATGAAATTGTGGAATGTAAATTGTGCTCTATTGTTCCATCTCTATCATTCAATCTTCCTTCTTTTCTTTTAATTACGCCCTTTTCCAATTAAGTTTTATATATTTGTCACAAGAATAATTAGTTTTGTCCTCATGATGTGCTTTGATGTATATGCAAATAGCTTAATACTCTGGAAAGTTGCATATGTATGTACGAATTTAGGCGCATATAGCTTCCTTTTTTTCAAAAAAAAAAAAACAATTAATGATTTGATTTAACAGTATATGCTGCATTCTATTATTTGGAAATGATGATCATTCACCAATGATTCACGATTTTGTCGTTTAAAATATGTGTGAAATTAGCATCTAAAGGTGGATTATCTTTTTTGGGTATAGATACGTCGTCCATCAGGGCGTCCTCAAGGAATATTGAACATTGGCGTGACATTACTTGGTAGCACTATGAGAAGCATGCCATTGTACAGACAATTGAGTATGTCAGCAGTTGGATATCGCGATTTAATGGACGATGAAGCAGATCTTCCCAACTACAACGAAAAAATAGACACTCAAAATAACAAGGACGATAACAATAACACCACCAACAACAATTTCGCCGCGTTAAAACCTATACTGCGCCGGACAAGGAGTGAACGTAGCGAACGTGTCACGTTCGATATTGTCTCAATGGCTAATAGTTCATTAGTTGCAGTTCCCCCAAAAAAGAAGGCTGTGGCTGTAGAAAAAGAGAGTTCAATACTTAGTATTTCATATGAGCCACCAAAACACATGATGAAGAAAAAAGGGAAAGCAAGTTCAGTTATAAGTGGGGCAGAGCTAAGGGAAAAACCAAAAAATAAAGATAAAAAAGGTAAGTCTGGGTCAGTATTGAGTGATTCAATTGTTAGCAAAGAGTCATCAAGTCTTATAAACAGGCCCAAATATGATAGGCCCAAGCCCAAATACAACAATAGGCCCAAAGATGACAAGCCCAAGCTCAAGCTTATAGAGTTAGAACTTGGGGACAAAGATAAGCCCACAAAGGAAAAGAAGACTAATGGCACTGACTCACCAACAACTAAGGCTGTTGATGAAAAATCAGTTACGATAAAGCCCAAAGGCTTGGGGGTTATTGGGGAATTGCCAAAAGAGAAACAAACAACAGTAATTGGAAAGCCCATGCCAAGAAATGGTGGATTTGAATATGGAGGCCCAAAAGAGCTTGGGCCAGGACATAATGGGAAGTTTGTGTTTGGAGGCCCATTTAAGGCCCATTCAATGTGGTCTGATTCGGAAGTTGGGCCTTCACCCTCTGAAGTGGCTGCTGCTATGGCTGAAAAGAAATACCCATTGGAAGAGGAAAAGAGCTCAGTTTTGGATGGTTGGAGTTTAGACGAAAGCGTTGAAGGACTCCGGTCGAAGCTCGAGAGGTGGCGGACCGAGTTGCCACCACTATACGACCGTGGAATGGCGTCGAGTAGCTACCATTCGACGGGCCGACACACGAGAAGGCACACTGATGGTGGTAGTGGCTTGTTTTCTTGCTTTGGTAACTTTTATGGCTATGAATGTCAATGCATTTGTGGAAATCCCAGAAGGAAAAGTATGAACCCAAAGTTTCAAAGCCCATCAGTTGGAAGCAGGTCATGGGTGTGAAAAGCCCAAGGTCAAGCCCAAAATAAGCTTTGAAGCCCAACTGTAATAAGGGAAAGGAAAATGAAGGAAAACACATTCTTTATTTGTATTTTGAAGATGCCACTTGTCCAAAGAGAAAATATTCAGTATTATTGTTTAATTAAAAAGATGTTGTGTTATTGTTTTTTTCCATTTTGGTTTATGAATAATTCATTTCTCTTATGGTTCATTGCTGGATTCTTTTTATTTTTATGGCATATAGGTCAAATTAGGGGCGATTTTTAAATATTTTGATTTGATACTGTCAGTATTTAATTTCTTAAAAAATTATTTGGTTCAGTAACTTCGACTAGCGAAACTTTAATTGAAGATCTTTCAGTGCCCTTTCGTTTGTTCATCTGAGTACCTTCTCCGCACTTGTGGTAAACATTTCAAGTAGAGAAGATCATAAAAGAAAAAATGGGAAGAAGTATTGTCATATGCGCTAATATTTTAATCTGAAAGTCAATCATTTCCAACTTTGATATGAAGGCACGTGGGAGATCAAGAGGGAGTATGTTAGTCAAATAGAGGGCTCTCAAGGGGTGTAGTTCACGCTTTACTCTTAAGTTAAATTGAGCTATAGTTTTTGTATCACGGGAACTCAAGCGTTAAATACCGTCGTTTAATAGCGTGCGGAAGTAATCGTCTTGTTGCTGATAGGTCCTATTATTGAAGAAAATATAGAAAACTGCTAATTCCACCATGCTCAATTTTCTAGAGAATGTGAAAAGAAAAAATAAATTACTGTATTTAATATAGAAAAAGGAAAAAAGAATTCGCTGCTCTAAATGGGTGCCAAGTCCTGGCTGTCTGGAACTATCAGTTCCTTGAAGACAGGTAAGCAGAGTGGGTCCCATATACGCAAAGCCACCTGGTCAGCCACGTAAGCTATCTGCTTACGTGACATCTAACATTCTCCGAGTCACGTGACTTTTGTCGGGTTGTACCTTTGATGCGACAAGCTTTCCCCTTTAGACTTTTATTTTTTATTTACTTTTTTTCGTTCTCTTTGAGTTCTACTTGGATTATCTATCATAGAAACTAAAATCGTATATCTCACGGATAATTTATGTATATTTAGGTTATTTACTATAATAAAAAGGACAGCTCGGTGCATTAAGATTCCGCTATGCCCGGGGTCCGAGGAAGGATCGGACCACAAGAGTCTATTGTACGCAGTCTTACCTCACATTTCTGCAAGAGGTTGTTTCCACTATAATTATACTTGTACAATGATTCTACAAAATATGATAAGTAACCTAAATATAGAGCTTTTGGGGTTGAGTTTCTTTGTTCACTGATGTTGTGCCCCCAAATTATATTGTGTACTCTCCAATTAACGAGGTCTGGACGTGCGGAAGAGTGTTAAGAATCCCACATCAGAAATGGAATGGGAACATGGACTCCTTATATGGACAATCATCACCCTACGAGCTAGCTTTTGTCTTCCCTTGGTTCTGTTTGAATATTTTAGAGACAGTCTCAGCGTACGACAACGACCCGCTATGACTGCGGGGTGTGATAGAAACCAAAACCGTGTATCTCACGGACAACTTATGCATATTTAGGTTACTTACCATATTTTATAGAATCCTTATACAAGTGTAATTAGGATATTAATATTATATTAGGAATATAATTATTCATATTTAGATATTTTATATTGTATATCTAGACTTCTTCATTAATGAAAATAATCAAGGGATTATTTCTTTCAATCTAATTATCAAAAGAAATATATATTTAGTTGGTGTTTGGATAATATTTGAGTTAGAAATTCAAAAAACAAAATTAGACAAAAAAAAAGTGAGTTGTTTTCAAAAATAATTTTCCTTCTCACATTAAGCAAAAATAATGAAGTTCATTGTTTAAACCGTCATTAAATTACTAGAAATAGGTGAATAAATTATTTTTAATCAAAAACGCCACGTCTCTTTTTCCTTTCACTCAAAAGGTTGAAGCGAAAAGTGATATAATCGGCTATACACCTGAATTCTTAAGTCAAAATACAAAAAACATTATATCAGATCCGTTATCCTGAATTCTTAACTTATTTTAATTAACCAAAAACCTCATATCAGATCCGTTATCCTGATTCATAAAATCCCTTTATATGCTAATTTTGTTTGTTCGCTATTTATCAAACATATAATTTTCCTAGGTAGAGGCGGATCTAGTAATATAATAATAGTTGATCTCATAAAGCTTAAATTTAAATTTATAATATTAAACTATGAACTCATGACTCAAACAAAGTGATGATTTTAATGGTGAAACCCGAGTCATGAACTTATATAATTACAATACTTGATTCACCTCTAGTCCCAATTAATTAACCAAATACTTCACATATGGAGCTTTTGACTTTTTGGGTCGTATCAGTATTTTAGTATTACTCCAAAAGAGGGGAAAACCTAACACCATAAAGAAAGAACAAATTGTTTTATTTAATTCATTTGGTGCATGGCCCAGAGACTACTGGTAAATGGTTTTTAGGTCTCTCTTTTTGAAAGCAAAAGGTTGAGTAATAGTTGTCTTCTGAATAATAGACAAACAGCACAATGAAAGCAAAGAGGGAGCAAATAAAGTATGGAGAAGCCAAAAAAATTAATATAGTAGTATATGCTTTAGGCTTGTGAAAAGAATTAACCAATAGACATTAACCCATGCTTTTTATGAAAAAGTTGAGACACCTAAGCTTGATTAAGATTTCCTAAATCCTTGGTTTTGTTTTGTGTCACTACAAATGCTTAATTAAGATTTCTAGGCATTTAAAAAGTCTTAATTAATGAGATTTCTCCATTTGTCATGGGTATATCCAAGTCATGATACTTTTCTCGCACACACACAAAGTGCCACATCACCTTAAAATTATTTTACTTCAAGAAATTTGAATTTGACTACTAGTACTACAACAAGTTTGAAAAATGGTTATCTAATGATAGCTTCCTTTGGTCGCATATCCCGTCTGGTTGAGTAGTTTCACTCCTTTCTACTTAAGTTAGGTTATCTATATATAATATAAAGCTAGTTATAGACAAAATGATGTGGCATCACTTTTTGGCGATCATTTCTATTTTTTTTTCTTCCCTTATTTTCTAATTCATAAATGTCTTTTTATTTTCCACATGAGTTCAAGGGTATTAGTGCTTATTTCATCATAATGATCTACGTAGTAGTGCTTAATTGATCGTAATGATCCACGTAGTAGTGCATAATTGATCGTAATGATCCTGTGAATGTATTTTTTCGGTTACTACCTCTGTTATGATTTACTCCATTAAAGAGGACTTAGTAATTGAAAGAAATAATCCCTTGCTGATTTCATTAATGTAATTGGTTTATATACATGATATACAATAGTCATACTAGGCTATAATTACGGAAATTAAATATACACTTAACTAATATAAAGGATTACTACCATAATTACATAAATACAAAATCACTAATAATATCAAAAGAATATATTGTGTATATTCTATCACACCCCTGCAGTCATAGCGGGCGGTTGTCTTACACTGAGACTGTCCCTAAAATCTTCAAACAGAACTAAGGGAAGACCCTTAGTAAAGATGTCAACAATTTGATAATGTGAGGGGACATGCAAGACACGTACTTGTCCACGAGCTACCTTTTCGCGAACAAGGTGAATATCCATCTCGATATGTTTAGTGCGCTAATGTTGGACAGGATTCCCCGAGAGATATATCGCACTAACATTATCGCAGTACACCAAGGTAGCTTTCCGAATAGGAAAAAAATGTGTCTCTAAGAGGAGGTTACGCAACCAACAGGACTCAGACACCACATTGACTACCCCTCGATATTCGGCATCTGCGCTAAAGCCCGACAAATAGACCAAGTTATCACCAAGAAACATACAATAACCAGATGTCGAATGCATGGTATCTGGACATCCACCCCAATCAACATCTGTCTAAGACATGAGAGTAGATATCGATGATGGATATAAGTGTAAACCATAATCAAGAGTGCCCTAAATGTAGCGCACAATGCGGTTGAGAGTGTGCATGTGTTCTTCCCTCGGATCATGCATGAATAAACACACATGCTGCACTGCATAAGTAATAGCAGGTCTCGTAAATGTGAGTTATTATAGAGCTCCCGCAAGACTACGTTAGTGGGAGGGATCCTCCTATAGTGTGCTAGAAGTAGCACTCAGCTTTGGTTGAGTGTCAACCGGAGTCAGAGATGACTTCATGCTGACATGACAACCGTTCAATGATCTCTGCTGCATACTTTCTCTGAGAGAGACATAGACCACTTGCATGACGAGTGACAGCTATATCTAAAAAATAACTCAAAGAGCCCAAGTCTTTCATAGCAAATTCTGAGCTGAGCAGAGATATAATAGACTTGCGCAATTTATCAAATGAAACAGTCAATATAATATCATCCACATATAACAGCATGTAGGTCATAGAAGTATCGTGACAGTAGATGAACAGACAATGATCAGACCTGTTGTGAGAAAATTCAAGAGTGGACACATAATCTGTAAATCTTTTGTATCAGGCCCGAGGAGCCTGTTTTAGCCTATACAAGAATTTCTTCAGCAAGCACACAAGATTAGGATGAGCGGGGTCCCTGAAACCCAAGGGCTGATGCATGTATACCATTTCCTTGAGTTTGTCGTGTAAAAATGTATTTTTCACATCCAGCTGATGAATGAGCCATGCTTTTAAGAGAGCTAGACTGAGAACAATGTGAATAATTGCCGGTTTCACCACCAAACTAAATGTCTCTCCAGTATCCACGCTAACCTGTTGAGTTTTTTCATCACCTACAAGACGGGCCTTATTACATTAACACCGGGTGGACGGGGCACCAACTCCCACGTCTTATTTTCAATAATAGCATTATATTTATCATTCTTTCCAATTCGGGTCACGAAGGGCATACATGGGGTTACGTGGTAGGGGTGATTTAGTGCCAATAGAGTTGAGATTAAAATATCGTTTTGGTCTAAAAATACCCCGTTGACTACGAGTAACGGGCCCTTATCCCAGAATAGAATTGGGCTGGATTTGTGTCGGTGTAGTGGTGTCGGTATCGATTTAGGTTGGGAGGAATTGGGCCAGTTGGACGTTGAAATTATTTGGGCCAGCGGGCAGTGGGCCTGCTGGCAGAAACTATGGACCGAGAGTATTTAGGCCAGCAGCTAGTGGGCCTGCTGACAGAAGCTCAGGGACGGTATTGTTTGGGCGAGCAAGTAGTGGACATGCTGGCAGAAGTTGCGGACTGAAATCATTTGGGCTAGTAAGCAGTGGGCCTGCTGGTTGAAATTTTGGACGAGTGAGTGTTGGGCCAGCAGGCAGTGGGCCGTGCCTGATGGTCCAGGTGTCGAGGTGTATGTTGGACCAAATGGTGGACCACATGCGGTGATAGCCCATCATCCAAAAATTCATAAGACTTGGACGCTGAATTATGCAACTTAACAAACTAAAATTGGGTTTCATAAAAAATGACCTGGCGACTAATGATGATTTTATTAAAGGATAAATAAAAATATTTATAAAATGATGATAAGACGGGTAACCCAAAAACACACGAGCGGTAGAGCGACCTTGAAGTTTGTTAATGGTAGAGGAGGGGAATATAGGATAACATAAACATCCAATCCTAAGATGAGAATACGAAGGGTCTTTTTGATAAAGAATTTTGAGTGGAGATTGGTATGCTAATCCTTTGCTAGAGAGTATGTTAAGAAGGTAAGTCGGCATTTGTAATACATGATGCCAAAATGAATGTGGTAATGATGCATGGGCTAGTAATGTATGAATAATATTATTAATGGTGCGATTTTTTCTCTCAGCTTTCCCATTTTGTGATGACGTATGTGAACATGAAAACCGAAAAGATATACCATTAACCTTACAAAATTCTCTTAATGTTCCATTATCAAATTCTCTTCCATCATCACATTGAATTTTCTTAATTTTCCGTTCAAATTGAGTACGGATGAATGCTCTAAATGATAGGAATGTGGAATAAACCTGAGAATTTTTAGATAACGAAAATGTCCACAAAAATTAGAATAATAATCCAATAACAAAACATAATAACAGTGGCCCGAAAAGCTCACAACGGGATACGTCCAAAGATTAATATGAATAATATCAAATGGCAACATAGTACTAGAATTTGAGGCAACATAGTACTAGAATTTGAGGCAACAAACGGCAATTTAACATGTTTTCCAAGAGGACAAGAAGGACACACATTAGCACTACGAGCGTTATTACACTCAATAAATTTATTATTTTTAAGGGGGGAAAAATAGACGCTCCCGGATGACCCAAATGTGCATGTCATAAGGAAGGTGCTAAAGTGATAAACGTTGATGGTGTGACTTATTTTGTGGTGATGGTGGTGGTGATGGAATAGAGCTCGCCCCGACTATCACATCTCATTAGATGTATCCCCATCTAGAAATCCTTCACAAAAAATCCAAAAGAATCAAATTCAACAGAAATCGAGTTATCAGTTGTAAATTTCCGAACAGATACCAAAATTTTAATTAATTGAGGACCATGAAGGATATTTTCAATGCTAAAGACGAGTTTGGTGGAGACAAATTTGTATGACCACAACCACGAATTGGAATTGAATGACCATTACCAATAATTATGCCATGATTTTTGCTCAAATTAAAATAAAATGAGAGATTATCTTGCGCGGATGTCATATGAGAAGTAGCACCGATGTCCATGTACCAATTCGCATTCGGAGGATTTAGCTCAAGTGTATGCATTGCCTCCTCGATATCTCTGTGGGTCAGAGAGACTGTTGGGCCCGCAACAACGAAAGCCTGATGTGGCCAAGGCCTAAGCAGGCCAGGTTGCTGCCAGGACGAATGATTTTGAGGCCCATTCTAGGCTTGTTGTTGTTGCTGTCGTCCACTGGGCCTAGCCTAGTTTGGTGTTGGGTAAGGGTAGGGCGACATAGGTCACTGCCCACTAGCCCATGACAGGCCCCATGGCCACTGCCCCAAGCCTACTGCTAGGGGTGTTGTGGCCCGGCCCCTTGCTGGCGCCATGTCCGCCACTATCTGTCACGACCCGACGCGACGGGCCACGACTAACCGCCTTAATGACGTCATTCTGCTAACCTGTCACACATAATCTAACTACCCTTAATGAGTCTGAAATCCGGCGGCATAACGTCGCAATAACAACATATGTCGGGGTAGGCAAGCCGACAAGGCGCCTTTACCCCCGAATGCACCTGTCTCCTGAGGAGTCACGATTAGCCAATATAAAATAACAAGCAAGCCGACAAGGCTGCCACCGATAGTAACGTTTAAACATGGGAACACCCCCGCCACAGAATACAATAACATGACTGACCCAAACAGAGTCATAACCCTTACACACGTACAACCCACCACTGTCTACAGACCTCTATAAGAAGAAGAACGACATATGACGGGACAGGGCCCCGTCGTGCCCCTAAATACAAACAGAAGCTCTAAAGAGATTCGGTACCAACATGACAAAACTCTGGATCAAAGGAGCTTTCCAACCTGCTGAGTAGGAACCTAGGCCTGAGGTCCACCAAACTGAAAACATGTACCTGCGGGCATGAAACGCAGCCCCCCCGAGGAAAGGGGGGTCAGTACGAAATAATGTACTGAGTATGTAAAACATGAAGCTGTAAAAGAGATCATAATTAGCCAACAGAAACAGAAGATCAGTATAAAAATCAGGATTCAAATCCAACTGTGCCATAAACCATAAAAGTCAGTTGTGCCTTATAAAAATGAGAGTCAAGGCAAGAAAACATGAATGCCTGTCCATATACATATATATACCTGTAACGTAACCCGGCTCACTAGTGCGGGACTCGGTGGAATCATATCATAACCCGGCCCATGCTGGGACTCGGTAAATCATCTCTCATCTATGGATCCATCCTACGTAACCCGGCCCCCTAGTGAGGGTCTCGGTGAACAATGCAAGGTGGTGCACGAATCGTAACCCGGCCCGGGACTTGGTGAGGTGAAGTAGTAACACTTAGCACGAGTAGATATCATGAGTGCCATGCAAGTAAAAATCATCATTTGACTCTCAATAAAATCATTACAATAATGTCATAATAAACTCTTTGCTGAAAAATCATAGGCACTTCTCATAACAATCCTCTTTAGGAATTAAACTATATAAGAATTAAGTACGTCCGCCGTACTTTCATTAAATCATGCCAAAAAGAAAGAAGTAAGAGTTTCACATACCTTATTGTCGAACTAACCAACTTACTAATTAAAGTTCGTCTCGTCTAGCACTTCAACCTATAACAATGGTAATACGTTCGTCAATTCTATGGTTACTAGCATACTTTATATCGAATAACGACTTCTTATTCTATAAAAATTCGGGCAGCACTTCCCCCATTTATACATGTTTCCACAACTTCCAAACGAGGCTAATAACATCAATAACCAAGTATCAATTAAGGGCACAATCAAAACAACAATAAAGGGAATTTACACACCCACTTCTCATGTAAATTTTGCCTCTTAATCCACCTTAAAAACAGCCCCTAAAACAGTCCATATACATCACCACATGTCCAACAATTTCATGCAAGTTCTTGGCCACAACATGTCATAATTCCATAACTCTTATCTTAACTCCTAAAATCCAATTTCGTATTTCAATACTTCCATATAACTAATTCCAACTAAATATCAATGTTTCCTTTCAATTTCATCATGCAATTAGTGATAATAATAACCACAATAACCAACGAATCCAACAACACCAAAATCTGTCCCAAATTGGCAACTAGCCAAAAATGGTCACATGCAATGCTCAAATTTCAATTCTTCCTTAACACAAATTCATTACCTTAATTCTAACAACATGCATTCCAATTATATCATAGAAAGAAGAATTTTTATACCTCACATTCGTCAAAACAGTCCGCAAATTTCTGCCACTTTGTTTGTCCGAAAATTCCCCACTGTTTTGTAATTTTTCTCCTCCTTTTTGTTCACTTCTTCAACTCCAATTGACATGCAAGTGTTCTACCATGTTAAGCTATCATCCCTACACGTTTTTCTTCCAAAATTTCATCCCAAAAATCCCAATTTTCTGGCAGTTTTCGGTCCAAGCAAAGTGGCTGTTTTGCCCTTTGCTTTCGCCACCGATTTTGGTGTGGTTTTGCTTCTAATTTTTGGTGAAAAATGTAGTCTAGGAAGAGAAGATAACAACCTTAATTTTGGTTATGGGTGGAGGGTGATTTTCGAATTAGTGTAGGGGAGAGAATGAGAGGAGAGTATTTTTTTTTTTGGTTAAGTTTGGAAGAAGATGAAGAGGTAAATGTAGGTTATATAAAAAAAAAAATCTGATTTTTTTTTCTCCTTTTTTTACACTTTGGCCCCCAAGTTCTTCAATTAGTAAAACTCAAACCCACTTCTTTTAATTCCCGAGAATTCCATAAGCCTCGTATCCTCAATGCCATAATTTTTTTAATACAAAACTATTCCATAACTCCATTGGAATAAATTCAACTTCTAGGATTAATTCTCGTCGTCACGTGTATAGCACTAAAGAAAAATTATTCCGGGATAACATCCGCTTATACACTAATTTCCCGTATTAACATATGTAAGCGTTCCTTATATTCAATATCCGAATCTTGCTTTCTTAATGACGTTCTTAATTATCGTCTTAATCTTACGAGGTGTAACACTATCGACACCATTGCCACCGCGACCACCACCATTGCCACGGCCGCTGCTGTGGTTTCTACCACGGTTTTGACCCTTTTTGCCACCCCATTGTTACGATTTTGACCATAATTTTCCTAGAATGATTGAGAGTCCTCGGTTTCTCGGGACGTGGCCACCATCATGGCGGAATGAGCTCCGATTGCGGTCTTTTTAGCCAACTCTGTTTCTTCTAGGGTGAGCATGGAACGTGTTTGGTAGAACGACGGGAGAATATTGCTTTGGAGAAGAAGAGTTCCAACTTCATTATACGCCTCGGAGAGGCCCGCAACCATCTGAAGAACGAGACGTTCATTTGTGACGGGTGCGCCGACGTTTTTGAGTTGATCCGACAATTCCTTGAGCCTTTGACAATATGCAAAAATATTCGGAAAATCCTCCATATTAGAGAGAATTCTTGCTCAAGGGTTACGACACTTATCTTTGAATATATCACGCAACCTATTCCAAGCTCCTATTGTCGTGACGTCAGATCGATAATTGTGTGTAAGAGGTCTTTAGAGATGATGGAATAAATCCATTGGAGGACCGTAACATCAAGAGTTGCCCATAACTCTATTTCATCATCGGTGGAAGGCACATTCTCCTTGCCTTTTTCCGGTTTTATGATGTGATGGAGGACTCTATGAGACCTTGCGTAAATTTTAAAAAGTTCCGCCACGTCGCGTATTGGACATTCTCCGTTTCAAGGACGATAGGGATGTTGTTCTTGATGTTGGAGACTGCAAGAGCGGGATGAAAGGTATTCTTTGTTTTAGACATGATGGAGGAATAAGAGGAGAATTAGGGTGGCGGAAAAAATTGAAGGGACAACCGAGAGATATGAGAAGGCAGCAGAAGTAGTATGGAGAAGGAAAAAATCTGCACTGGACGGTTGATACCATGAAAGAGAATAACCACTTGCTGATTTCATTAATCTAATTGGTTTATATACATGATATACAATAGGCATCCTATGCTATAATTACGAAAATCAAATATACACTTAACTAATACAAAAGATTACTACCATAATTACAGATATACAATATCACTAATAATATCAAAAGAATATATTATGTATATTCTATGAGTAATAAATACCACAACACACTACAATTACACTTGGAGGGTGAAAATTAATAGAATTGCATTATCTTCCTCAACCAAGGAATTGTGCTCCCCAAATCTCAATTCTCTCTTTTACGTAAAATCAATTGTCGATCATATGAATATTTCAAAATTCATATGAAATATCTCATATGAATATTTCACAATCAAAACGAGACAACGAACAAAATATCTCATATGAATATTTCAAAATTGAAACACAGTAAAATGTTAGCTAAGTAAAAATCGTTTGTCAGTTAAAAAAAAAATCTTAGCAAGGTTACATTCTTAGCAAGGCAAATTTTTTTACATGTGGATCCAGATCCGATCCGTGGACTCGGTGGATCCAAATTTGAATCTGATTTTTATGAACCCGATAGATCTGGATTCAGATATGGATCTAGGTATGAAAAATGGATCTGGATCTGGATCTAGCAGGAGTACATAGAAGTACACCTAATTTACCAGAATGTACACCTATACTATTTGCTTTTTCTACAACTCATATAATCCTCCTTTTTTGGTGCTATAACTCATATTTTCTTTCTTTTTTCTAGGATTTCTTGAAGATTGACTTTTAGTATCATTCCGAATAGAGCTATTGTGATTTGATGAAATTTGTTGACAGGGTAAATTTATGGAGCAAATCTTTATTGATGATTGAAAGAAATAATCCCCTTGATTATTTTTATTAATTGAAAGGCTATATATACAAGTTACATATTTCCATAATAGGAGAATCATATTCTTATTCTATTTCTAAATCCTTATTCTATCATAATTCTAACTATACAATTATGGTAAGTGTATAACACTAATTAAGGTAACCTTTACACTACAATATACTACCAATATATATACCATATATACAAGATTGTATTTGTCAACAATCTGTGGCTGCTGGCCGAGAGGCCCATTGCCGAGGCCCAAGAGGCCCACTGCCGAGGCCCAAGAGGCCCACTGCTTTGCTTCTGCCCAATCCACTGCTTCGTATACCTGTGATATATATACTGTTGTATATTCAGTGTATATCACAGGTATATTACCTTTGTTTAACAATGATCATAGAGTGTCTAGCTAATTGTTCATTTCTCATATACACTTTATTTTTTTAATATATAAATACAGAAAATAGTTATTTATATTTCAATTAATATAATGTTTTCTTTGTTTTACCCAAATTTATTGGTTGGTAAACTTATAATGTTGGATTTCATGTGTTTGTGTCCGTGGATGTTCGAAATTGGAGTTTATAAAAAGAGCATGTTGTGCTTAAAAAAATTATGAACTTCGAGAAATTTTGATAATTATTATTGTGCTACAGCAAGTATATCGTATTGAAAAACTTTCAGCTTATGCTTTATTTATTCAGAGACAATGCTTATTGATTCTCTGAATCATTTGGACATCACAAGACACTATCTGGGGAAACAATTTCAAGTTAACAAGGTAAATAATTGCTACATGTAATCTGCACGTAATGCGGATATATGCACGTAGTGCGGATATATGCACGTAGTGCGGATATATGCACTAGTTATAATTAGGGTTGTCCAACGGGGCGGGGCGGGTCCCGACGGGATGGGACCCGCCAGAACGGGGGAGGGTCGGGAAGTGGGCTCCGGCGGGCTGGGATAGGTGGAACGGAAAGAGGTTTCGTCCCGTCCCACATCTGCCCCGAAGAGGGGCCGGGATTTGCGGGGGACGGGTTGGGATCGGAATTTGTGGTTTTGTTTGCCACTTAATTTTAAAAAATAATATATATAAACACTTCAATAATTGAACAAGATAGTGTAATAAAAACATCCCAAGATTTGCGGGGGACGGGTTGGAATTGGAATTTGTAGGTCAAATTGTTTGACATCGCTTCATGTTCCCTCGGACAAAATTTCGTTGTAGTTGTTGTCTTCTTCTTCGTTGATCTCCGGTTGACTGGACCTTCTACACTCCGCTCGAATCCAATCTCTGAATAGAACTGCAATCTCCAATGCGTCTCCCACCATTGAATGTATATACTCTCCTATTTGAAATCTTCCAGCAGAAAAAGCGTTTTTAGACGTTGTTGATGACGCTTGAATGTTTAACACATCTCGGGCCATCTTTGATAGTGTTGGAAATATATTCTCATTGTGCCTTCAGTATTTCAGCAAGTCTTCATGTCCTTCATCATTGATAATTAATTCGTACGGTACAACATCATGCAAAACATAAACATTTGTGAGAATTGTAGAGAGATTATATGAAGATTTGTGAGAAAAATGAAGAGGAGAATGAGGTATTTATAGTAAAGAAATAGGGTTAAAGTGTAAATATATTAACTTAGGTGTTAAAATATTAACGGGTAGGGGGATTTATGGGGTGGGGGCCCAAAATGGCCATTATAGCCGTTACACAACGGTCAAAATTGAATTTTGACCGTTGTTGCAACGGTATTTTTGCAAAGGGGGAGGGGGCTGGCGGGGTGGGGCGGGACGGGACGAGACGGGTTGGGATCGGGACAGGCTCCGTCCCGAGTTCGAACCCCGACACCGATAAAAAAAAAATTATGGGGGATCGGGGCAGGGCGAGGCGGGTAGCGGGACGTGCCGGGTTGGGATCGGGCCTACCCGGCCCACTAGACAGCCCTAGTTATAATATAAACTTAAGCTGCTATGTGACCTTTTAAGAGCTTTTTTAGAGTAGTGGGTGCTTTCGGAAATCACTTAGCGGATCAAGATCATGAGAAAAGGGAAGAAGAACAAGCTGGGAAAAATATCTTATTTTGAAAAGACGATTTTAAAAGAAAGAGGTTAAAATGAGGACCCTGCTCGTCATTTGATCTTCTCAATTCTAAAGGTAATGTTGAAAAGGTAACTAATCTTATTTTGATTTGACAAAATGAACAAGTGAAAGAGAAAATTTTATTTTTTATATGTTGGAAAAGTCAAAGAAAACGGAGGGATAGTAGTAACTATTTATGCAACAGTAATGGTCCTTGCCAAGCCTCCAGGACACAGACGAGTTGATAAGTGGCAAAGTGATTGAGGTACAACCACTCCAACGTCATGGGTTTGAATATGTGCGATGACAGTCTTTGCTGAAATATTGCAAGGGTTGTTGCTGGGTTCGTGTCTCGTTGGTCCTTTCCCTTGCAGGGCTGTCACTCGCGCATATCCCTCGATTTACATCTCACCTGGCCAAGGAGCATCTGGTACATGTTGGGGTTTCGCCTTCGGGACTTTCACCTTCCCAAAGTAACGGTCCTTGCCACATTTTGTAGGCCTCGAAATAGATTCTTTGTTTTGTTAAGCTGATTATAAAATTAACCACATTAAGGTTAAGTATCTTACATATGATATTCTGTCCAAATTAACTTTCTTGTAATATATAATACTCCATCAATTGACTTGTTTTCTGGTGACAATGCCAGCGATTAGAGAGCTCTCTACTTTTACTCACCTCGTCGAAATGTCTTGCTCTCAGTTTTTCAGTTTTTTTTAATCACACCAATTATTATTTTTTCATGAGAAACGCAAGGGAGTTGAAAATCTAAACTTACATCAGATATTTATTTATATTTTTTCCTTTTTCCTTTTTTTCCTTTCCACTTTTTTCTATATAAAAGTCATGAAACCGAAAGTTATCATCAAGGGTTTTTGGTAGGATAGATAGCATTCACCCAACATTAATCAGAGGTTTCGGATTTAAATTTTAGGAATTAGACCTAAGAGACTCAAAAACGTGAGAACTCGGATGACCAAGTATACTATGCCATGTAGAGGGAGATATGGTTGTTAAACGGTGGGAGGAGTGACACTAGCAGCGGATGTTGGTAGGAACGGATATAGGTCCCCCTCACTATTGCATCGCGTAAGGAGTTTCTCGGTATGGAGGTCCGTTACGGAAAATCCAAACAGGTCAAAATTAATTGAGACAAAATTATCTGTGGCAAATTTTTTGATAGAAATTAGATTTTTGATGATGTTTGGGGCATAAAGGACGTTTTTAAGAGAGAAGTGTGGATGCAATGATGGGGTAAGGGTGTGGCCGAATCCTTGAATTGGAATGCGATGACCACTACCGACCATAATAGATTGCGGAGTTGGTACCTGACGCAGTTGAGGAAGATTACCTGAATTGTTGGTGAGATGAGACGTAGCGCCCGTATCCATATACCATGCATTATCGGATTGTTGACGGGTCAAGGAAGCCATTGATTTGTTCTCGAGTAAAGGACAAAATTTTAATTATTTTCGGGTAAGGAAAAAAAAAAGAAAATAAAAAGCAAAAAAAACATTCAATATGTTTTCTTTCTCGGGCCGTGGAGAAACCAGAAAATAGGATTTCTTGTGTGCTATATTGATTTTCGGGCTGTGAGGGAAAAAAATGTTGAAGAGAATCTTTAGGAAAGGACAAAAAGGTACAGGGAAAAGGCAAGACAATTGATGTATGCACTGTTCTGCCGTCAGACGATGCAGGGAAAAGACAAAACGATTGATATCTTCTCTGTTCTGCCGTCGGACCAGGCTCCGAGAAAAGAAAAGAGGGAATAGGGGCTTCTGATACCACGTAACAAAGAGAATCTTTTTTATAGTTGTTCCTCGTGTCATTTAGGGAAACACGCTAGGCTACCATTTACGACTTCTATGAGTATTACTTTCTCTCCCTTTGATATTATTCACGCTGATTTATGGACATCTTCCATAACTAGTAACTAAGGCCACAAATATTATTTAGTATTTTTGGATGATTTCTCTCACTTTCTTTGGGTCTATTCACTCAAACTCAAATCTCAAGTGTTCTCCAAATTTAATGAGTTTCGTACACTGGTTAAAATGCAATTTGGAAAAGACATAAAATCGTTTCAATGTGATAATGGTCGCGAGTTTAATAATTACTTCTTTCATAAATTTTGTGCGGCTAACGACATGATTTTTCGTTTCTCATCCCCCATACCTCCCCTCAAAATGTAAAAATCGAAAGAATTCTCCGAACCATTAATAATATGATTCATACCCTTATTTTTCATGCGTCTCTCCCCCCTAATTTTTGGGTATATGCATTAAAAATGACATAAGACATTCTCAACATTTTACCTACCCGTGCGATTCAAAATAGGACACCCACCGAAATTCTCTATCGTCAGATCCCCACCTATGCCGAACTTAGAATTTTTGGTTTTCTGTGTTACCCAAATCTGACATCCACGACACCTCACAAATTAGCACCCCGGTCTACTCCGTGCGCCTTCCTAGGTTTTCCGTCAAACCATAGGGAGTACTTGTGCTATGAGCTCTCTACCGATAAAATTATAATTTCTCACCACGTCACCTTTGTCGAATATGCCTTCCCGTTTGATAACATTCAAAACTTCCGAGTCACTGATTACAAATTTCTCGATGATTCGGACACATCACCGCTTGTCCACCAAGCTCTCCGACATGCTACTACTGTTCCGCCAGCCGTCAGCTCTCTGCCACCCACTACTACCAACCTAGAACTGCTACAGTCCCCCAATGCCAATCCCACCCCCTGCTCGGTCCCCGCCCAGAACCGTCGTCGCCACCGGATATCGAACGGTATCTCCTTCGTCCTCTCCGATTGCGGCAACTCCCATTCGATCTCCTCCAATCGCTGGTCCGCTCTCAAACCGGTAAACTCAGATTCGGGTCACTGCAACACCTACAACCGCTCCTCCGACCTCACAGACTGATTTCGTTACACCCTGACCCAACTCCGTCACTGTACCGCCACATCGACCCCTGCACGACCTAACCCCGCCACTGTACCGCACAACCCAACCCATCACAATCATCGTGCCTTGACCAACATCGTCCAGTCGCCACCTCCCCCCACCTACTATTCATCACCAGACTTGTTCACTGGCCACCCAACCTCCGTCGTCGATCTACACACATCGACACCTCCGCCAAACCCGACTACCAACCCAGAAACCTCAGCCCCAAGAATCTGCCCCGACCCCCAACCCAGTTCCCTGCTTACTTCTGAGACTAACAACCTCACCCCTACCCCCACGCACCACATGAAAACTCATGCCAAACACGGGATTTTCAAACCCAAAGTACACTTCAACCTGTCCACCCAAATTGTATCTCCAATTCCCAAAAATCCAAAATTGACCAAACAAGACCCTAATTGGAATGCGGCCATGTGTGAGAAATTTAATATTTTAACAAAATAGCATACTTGGAATTTGATTCCTAGACCGGAGGGGTGAATGTGATCCGATGAATGTGGATTTTTCATCACAAATACAGAGACAGTGGTGAGTTAGAAAGATATAAGGCGAGACTGGTGGCTAATGGCACCAATCAGCATGATGGTATTGATTGCGGTGAGACATTTAATCCGGTTGTTAAACCGGCTACTATTTCACACAGTTATGAGCATTGCTATGTGTAAGCAGTGGCATATTCATCAGCTTGATGTGAAGAATGTGTTTCTTCATGGGGATCTAAAAGAAACTGTTTATATGCATCAGCCGCCTGGTTTCGTACATCCAGCAGCCCCTCAATATGTATGTTGTCTGCGTAAGTCACTCTATGATTTGAAACAGGCCCTCGAGTGTAGTATGATCACTTTGCATAGTACATTTTGCAGATTGGGTTCGTATGTTGCAAGTGTGATACCTCTCAATTTAGTTTTCATCGCGGTAGTAGCATTGCCTATTTATTATTGTATGTGGATGACATAGTGCTTATTGCCTCCTCTGATTTATTGAAAAATGAGATTATTGCATTGCTTAAAATTGAATTTGATATGACTGACTTGGGAAAGTTGAGCTATTTTCTTGGGATTTTAGTGACTAGATTTGCAGATACTATGTTTCTTTGTCAGTGCAAGTATGCAGAGGAGATTGTGTACATGGCTAAAATGACAAATTGCAAGATCATGTCTACTCCAGTTGACTCTAAATCAAAGCTTAGTTCTTTGGATGGTGATCCAGTGACAGATCCCACTCTCTACCGGAGTCTTGCAGGTGCACTACAGTACCTTACTTCCACCAGGCCTGATATTGCTTATGTTGTTCATCAGGTATGCTTATTCATGCATGCCCCAGAGAGCCTCATTTTACTGCCCTTAAACGTATCATTCGATACGTTAAGGGCACACTTGATTATGGATTGCATCTATACCCCCGGCACCGACCAGGTTGTTGTCATATACGAATGTTGATTGGACAGGTTGTCCGGACACGCGACGATCCACCTCAAGCTATTGTGTGTTCTTGGGGGATAATCTCATTTCTTGGTCTGCCAAGAGGCAAGCCACATTATCCCGTTTGAGTGCAGAAGCAGAGTACAAAGGTGTTGCTAATGTTGTTGCTGAGATCTGTTGGATTTGAAACCTTCTTTTGGAGCTTCAGTGTTCGTTGCGTAAGGCGTATTTGGTTTATTGTGATAACATATCTGTCATCTATCTATCTCATAATCCGGTTCAACATCAACGAACCAAGCATATTGAGATGGACATCCACTTTGTTCGTGAGAAAGTTGCTCTCGGTCATGTCAAAGTATTACATGGTGCCTTCCTCTTATCAGTATGCGGATATATTCACAAAAGGCCTTCCTAGACAGCTCTTCCTTGACTTCAGATCCAGCCTTAGCGTCCGACCTCCTCCCGCTCAGACTGTGAGGGTGTATTAGAGTGTGTACAATATTATTTAGATATATTTAGTCTTATGTAATTATGGTAAATATAAGATCACTGTTGTATAAGGATTCCACATTGTATATCTTATATATATTTTGTATTAATGAGAAAGATCTCCTAAAGGAGATTAACACAATCTTACGGTAAATGTAACAAGAGAGGGTGTACCGTGTAGTGTAGTGTTTTAGTTATGAGTTTATTTGAATGCAGTGATTTAATTTAGTTCAAACATATATTTATATATTATTAAAAAATAAATTTAGTAGATAAATATAAATAATAGGTTTCAAATCCACTAAATTGAATAGAATTTTGAACTCAAACATCATACTATTCACATTCTGGAACTGTCCTATGTGACAAACTACACTCACTCTAAAGTCTAAATTAGATCCTGACCATATTTTATTTGAATCTACCAGGAAAATAAATCTCAATACCAACATAAAATACATGTAGAGATACGAAACATGTTAGTACTCTAGTTTCACACACAACTTGACTAGAAAAAGGCAAGGGACATGGAAAAACACTTTCGAGTAATAAAAGGCAAAAACGTGGCGAGACAAATCAAAGATCAAAAGACAAAATAAAAGAAAAGGGAAACAACGGAAAAATAATGAGTGAGGAATTGAAATGAATGCAAATGAAACTTGAAGAGGAAGAATTGATCTGTTTTGAGAAGATTGTTTGGCTCAATGGCAGACATATGTGTCCCATAAACCATCACTACCTCCTTTATATACAATAAAAAAAACTTAAATAAATTACTTAAAATTTAATATTTCCATCTTAATTTGAAACTTATATAAATTAATAAGGTATAGACATATGTTTGAGTGTGATTATAAGTCATTATTAAAAGTAAATTAGAAATTTCAAATTAATTATTTTTAAATTAAAGAATACTATAAGACCCACATTAAGTTATGTATTATTTTATGTCGAATATAGAATACATTAAGAATGCCTGTATTAATAATGCTAAGATTGAACTATTTAAAGACAAACCTTCTAATATAAGTAATGTAAGTCATATATACTATTTTTTTTCCATTATAAATTATTGCATAGGTATTCCTTCATTAAACACGTATAGCTAATATGTCAGCCAATACACATATATGATACAAAATATCCAGTGAAATTTCACAATGTGAGGTCTGAAATACATCCATAGAATGAGGTCATTTTTCTATTATCAGCCGTTTCTAAAAAAAAGTAGAAACGTAAATTACAAAATTTCGAAAAGCTAAGGAAATGATTCTGTTTTTTTGTTCTCCCTTCGTGTTGTTGATACTCGTTTTAGAGGGAGGCTAATTCGAATTCGTGTCTAAAAATTTCTTTTTGATAAGTACAGCGTTATTACAAGACGATTCTATAATTAAAGTCAAATTTAAAAGATTTAATTAAGAATGATATACTTATAATTCTATCGAATTTCACGAATGCCAAGAAAATGATATTGATCAGTCCCAACACATTCAAGTGCAAAATGGCAAAGGCAAATGAGTGAAAAAATAAAATGAATACAAATGAAACTTGAAGAAGAAGAATTCATCTATATAATTTTTTTTTTAAAATAAAAGTGCTTGGCTCAATGGCAGACATATGGGTCCCATATTACATTTTTATTTATTATTACTACTCTCCCCAACATATATATCATCACTTCATTCTCATCCATTTATTGAACTTCAATTTTTCTCATAAAAATAATAATCTTGAACTCCTTCGCATGGAAACAACATTTGGTTTATTATGTGGTAATGACACAAGTTCAAGTGTATCAAAAATGGACATGTGTTCAGAGTCTAATTCATCTTACACTGATGAAACTGGGCTTGAGTTGGGCTTGGGCCTAGGCCCAAGTCTTACAAAGGCTAAGAAATCATCAACTTGGTGTGAGTATGGTAGAATCTTCACTGCTAAAGACTTTCCTAATGGATTTCTTACAGGGAGAGTTAATAATGTTGATGGTGTATTTAGCATAAACAATGGTGCTGATTGTGCTGGTTCTAGTACAGAGAATATTGGATCTGCTTCTACAAGTTCCAGGTTAGAATATATTCAACTAAAATACAAGTTAGTAGAGTTCTTTTTTGTTATAGCTTCACCGTGATAATTTTTTATTAACATAAACATACTCAGTGTGATCCCACAAGTGGGGTGGTTGGAGGGTGGGTGTACGTATCCATATCTTTGTGTCGTGTAGAAAGATTGTTTCCGATAAAGCAGCAGCTCAAGAAAAACATTTTTCAAAATAGATTTGAAAAATACAAGAGTAAAAAAGTTATAATGTAACTAGATAATTTTCCAATTGTTTTATGGAAAAGGGTTTATGCAGAAAGGTTGTCTCCGTGTGACCTATTCGAGTCGTGGAAGTAGCCACTAATGCTTGCATTAGGTTAGGTTGTCTATATCACAACACTTGTGGTGCAGCCCTTTCTGGACCCTGTTAACGCTGAATACTTTGTGCCCCAAACTGCATTTTTTGGTTTATGCTTGAAGGGTTTTCATTGTATTAGTTTTTTTTGGTATATTTGGTGATTATTTTAGGATGTTTTTGAGTTCTGCTTTTGAAGTGATTATCTTTTACAGTAAAATGTGGTGGTGGGATGAATGTGATCCTTTCAATACGTAAGTATTGAGTTCGAGACCTAGAAATGATGAAATTCCTAGTAAAAATTACTTTCCTTTTATTTGTCTTGATGCAAATTTTGATTAGTCAAACCAGTAGGTTACAAATATAAAAAAATTACATGAAAACGTCCTAGTAGGAACCTCTGAACTAGAGTTGTTTTTCAAAGAGATACTGAAACTTTACAGCGATCCTAGTACCGCTCCTCAATATCTTGAGGCGTCAGAGGCTATTACTCTGTGGCCAGATCGAAATAAATACTTCGACAGCTGAAGATTAATTCCATAACTAGCAGATACTTCCATAGTAACCTAATTTATTTTCTGGTTAATTACATTTACAAGATGTGTTTCCATGAAAATTAACTCTTAGTAAATATTCTGATCAATCTCTTATCTCTCTTTTCCCTTTTTTCGACATGTTGCTATTAAGTTAATTTGATTAATCACTGATATAAGTATTTATATTTGAATTGATGTGTGGAGTATACTTGATTTATTTTCAATTTTTGAAGCAGCCAGGTTGTTGGATGGCCACCAATAAGGACTTACAGGATGAACAGTTTCAATCAATCAAAGATTACAAATGTTGATCAAGAAGAAAATGGATTTAGTGGGAACAAAGAAATGGAGAGTTCAAAGAAGAAAATGTATCATGGAAATAATACAAAGAATGATGCAGATTTTGTGAAGGTGAATATGGATGGATTGCCAATTGGAAGAAAAGTGGATTTGAGTTCTCACTCTTGCTATGAAACCTTAGCCAAAATCTTGGAGGAGATGTTCATCAAATCAACAAATACTACCAATTTTACTAATCGTAAGTTGAGATAGCATAGTCACTACTAACTTAGCTTGGAAATTTTATGGTGTTACTACTCAGAGACTATGTTGCTCGGACTTTTTTAATTGTCGATGGGTGCAGGTAGAATCCTTTAAAAGTAGTGTAATTTTGGAAGATCCGACATGAGTGCAACATTTTTGAAGAGTCCGAATAACATAGCTGAATCCGACCTTGATATTTGTTGGGATTGAAAATGTTTCCCGACTAATAACTTGGCTACACGACTACAAAGAAATTGACTACACAATTAGTTGATAATATATGTTAGTATGATTGTTCTAGTTAGTGATTGTATGATGCTCATTATACTTCATTTGTGTTATTTGAAATAGGTGGAGAAAAAGAAGTAACAAAGACATGTAAACTCTTGGATGGATCATCAGAGTTTGTGCTCACATATGAGGATAAAGATGGAGATTGGATGCTTGTTGGAGATGTTCCATGGGGGTAAGAAATATTATCTTAATTTAGTGCTCTATAGTTGGTTAATCTTGGCATACAAATGAAATTATGCATAATCAGTATATAGAAATAAAAAATGAAGTCTATCATTCTACTTTTAAAAAATCGAAACTTCATACTTCCCATTCCGTCTAGCAGTTTAAAATGTGAAAAAAAAGAGAACCAAAGTGAAAGAGTATATACTTGCAGGTCGTGGTAGAAACCCAAAAATTCAAATTCTGCTTAACCGTTCAAATTTTCTTTAAACTCCAAGCCGTTGTAGGAACCCAGAAACTTCAAATTTTGTATGTCTCTGCTTACATTGTATTTATTGTCCTGTAGGATGTTTTTGAGCACTGTGAAAAAGCTAAGAATCATGAGGACTACTGAGGCCAAAGGACTTGGTATGTAGAACATGCATGGAGAGACACAAAAGAAAAACAATCTAGTTAATGAAATGATCAAACCACAACTTGGAAAGACCATATAGGAAAATAGTACAAGTAGAGAAGCAAAGAGTACACATTTTCGGGGTACTTTTTTTGTAGTTCCAATATTTGTTTTGCAATTATTTTTTCTGTCTAATATAAGCCTCGTTCAACTTAGTTCTTAAAACCCCTTATAGTTGATACAAATGTTTGCTTGACCCTTTTGTCTCAATATGTAAATATGGAAATGCAATTTTGCCTATTTCCTCTAAGAAGCTCATATACTAAGGTCTCTTAACTTTAAGTCTCAAAAAGAACAAATGGAAACTTTTTGGCATTGTATGAATCTTGATATGACTTATAATTCATGCTTGTGATAAATTTCATGAAATGAGTTACTGAGATCTGAATGTTAAACAATGCAAAAATTGGGAAAGCAAATCAACGAATACATATTTTGAGTATTTCACTTGACGGTATATAGTCGCATTTTACTTTGAAGTACAGAAAGTTTGTAACATTAAGTTGAACTTCATTAAAAAATAAATACACCAATAATAGTTAATATTGGTAATTAAACAAACAAAGTAATATTAAGTGGTCGTGCCGGAGTGGTTATCGGGCATGACTAGAAATCATGTGGGCTTTGCCCGCGCAGGTTCGAATCCTGCCGACCACGTTTTCTTTTCAAGTATATAGTATATTTTCTTAATTAAATCTTGTTTGTTAATATATTTTGCAAGGCACAAAATTTATGCTAAATCGTTGTCAACTTGTCGTTGTTGTTCCTTCATTGTATGCTTTGTACTGCTTTCATTATTAGTTATGTTTTTTTTTCAGTGTAGTATTGCCTTTGTTCATAACTACTTTGATTGTTGCACTTGAGCGGAGAGTCTTTCGAAAACAGTATCTCTACGTCCTCGAGATAAACGTAAGGTTTGCGTACACTCTAATCTCCCTATTCCCTACTTGTAAAATTACATTGGGTACGTTGTTGTTGTTGTTATGCTAAATTGCCTCAAGGCATGTTCGACAGAACTTTTGTGAGCTTATTGAGGGAGTTGACAATTTTCTAAAAATTCTTTTAATGATCTTAGGACCTTTGGATTGTTTCTTTAAAAGAGCTTGTTGACAAAGAAATTGATAGGTAATTAGATATTGGATTGTTTTAGGACAAGTAATTGGTTTTGCCGAACAATTTAAAACTTGTTCTTGCTTTTGTGTCGGAAAACCTTTAGGATTATTTTGAAGAACTAGTTCCTTCTTCAAACAAAATATTTTTTTTTATTTATTTTCCGAAATTCTCAATCTAAATGCTACTCCACCTTATAGCTTTCCTAATTCTGAAAATTGAAAATAGGAATTTTATTCATGTTTATGTCTAGACATCTTTTAACCATTTCTTTTTCGTTCTTTTTTTTTTTGGCTCCCCCTATCTGTTTACTTCTTTGATCTTTATGGCTATAACTAAAGAAATGTTTAGTTTAAGATAAGTTGTCCGCTAGCAACAAATTTACAGAAATGAAAGAGTAAACATCATTCCAATCATCAACTTGTACTTCTCCTGGTAACTGTAAAATATATGATATCCAATGCATCAGATAAGAATAAGTTTCTTGTGTAATAAATAATTTCAAAATTGACACCATCTATCAGTAAGTTCATTCACTGTATTTTCCATATTCAGAAGGAAAAAATTTGAATATAGAATCCTCAAATTTAGTTTACCTCTTCAATCCTTGCAAATCCATGCATTCCAAATTCGACACCATCTAGCTCTACCTCCTCCGTTAACTTGACAAACAAGAAAACATTTGATCTGGATTACAACTATCCGTGGCACAGGATTGAAACAAATTTCTGTACACAATCATATGAACATTGGTCTTCATATTTACAAGCTAATGCATTTTTCCTTTTTTGAGAATGAAACACACAACAAGAACTAGCTAATACTACAATAAAAAGCTCTTACTATCGCGAAGAATATTACTCCGAGGTTAGTTTTACTAATGAGATACGTTGGTGAAAGAGGTGTCCATACTGCAGGATCTTGCTTCACGAAGCTTTCTTCTATCTTCTCAGTTAGTCATTAACCACACCTTGATATCTTCTATCTTCGTTGTGTGGACTAGATTCTATCATCAAGATTGTGAGTATTATAGAACAAAGGAAATAGGGAAAAGGTCCGCCAACAACCTCCCTTCATCTGCACGAGAAATAATCCAATATCAGCTCAAAGTTAAGCTAAAATTGCTGTAAGTGATGACCACGAGACAGTAGCTTACAAAATTTCATGTGAGGTTCTCTCCAATATAACAAAGGTATTAACATCGAGTATACTGATATCCAAAACCAGGTTATACAACATGTAAACAGAGGTTCAGAAATATTCTATGAATTTTTTTTCCGTCGTTCTATGAAGTTCACTTTACTCGAATAAAGTATAATTATATAGGTCCTCCCATCATACATGCAAGTGAATAAAATCCACAAAAAACAGAACAATGTATAGGGCATGTTGCACTAAATAAGATCCACAATCATCAAGAAAGCGTAGCAAGGTGAGTACATTACTATTACTTATCAGAAAAGGCGAGTAGCCCCTCTTTGATTTTTTAGAACACATAAAGTGGAAGAGACAAGTCTTCCTTTGAGAAAAGGTGAGTAAATGACATTTCACTGACTAGTATCTTGATTGCCTTTAAGATACTACCAGAAACGAGTCTCAATCTGTTTAAGGTACTTCTGCTGATACATTTGAGCACACCTAAAATGAGAACATCAATAGTCTTCATAGTATGCAAGTACTCCTAAATACGTGGCGGATCATGCTATTTGGTACTAAAGCAGAAAGAAACTACTAAAAGATGGCATAGGCTACACTCTTCTTTTCTCCAGTTTGGTGCAGTTAATATTTCAAAATTTCAACACTTTTACTGTATATAATTCTTCACGGCTAAATTGGAAGATTTTTAGACATAGAAATCAGAGAGTAAAATGTACTATTAGAAAAAACTAGAGCCAATAGAACTGTAATCTGCCTCTGAATAATTAAGCGACATCTGATTCACAATCATTCAAACAGAAGTAACACTCAAATGCATTTGAAATGCCTTTACTACTAATCTATTGTATGCATATTCAAATAGCTTGCATGGATTCTACAAATGTAAAGCAAGGACAGTGACACGCCCAAGAGGTTAGAGCTAGACGACATTGACTGCCAGCTACTACACCGCCCATGAGCAGAATCATTCCGGGAATTCAAAGTGCAAAGGACTTTAATCAGCGTACAAAGAGAGATTCAAAGAACAAAGACCACATGCAGTTACAGTAAGAAGACGACCAATTTACAGAATCTAATTGCAAAATTAGCAATGAGAGAAAATGTGTCATAATATCAGACTCTACAGGATTTACAACTACTAATGGTTACTTACCTCAGTACATGATGTGCCAAATTGCTCTGCTGCATCAAATTCAAAACTGCACCAATTCCTATGAGGTAGTCAATTGCAGATGGCAAGCTTCGCTGTTGAATCATCAGGCATTCCATAATCAATGCTGAGCTCCCTTAGGGGAGGGATATTCTCCATTGCGAATAGCATGAGGTGAGGGAAAGATACATTATTATGATCATACAGCGTAGGTTGTACTAAAACATTAGGACTTGAACTGTGACTCATGTAACATGCTAAATTCCTCAATCTAGATACATCCATCGCAAAATCCAAAGGAGGAATGGAAGGGTATGCCGGTCGGACAGAGTTAGAATCTATTTGTGACAAATCTCCCCATTCCACCCATCTCTCAGCAAATTGACTTGGATATATTAAACTATCACCATTCATTGTAAATATTTGAGCTTGTTCTTGTGTGAGTACAACACCAGTATATTCACAAATAAAAGACCCTGCTACGATAAGGTCCAATGACCTAACCCCCCAACCAGTCTCCCTCGACCGAAACACTTCGAACCTGTTCCTCACACCTTTCTGGCTAACTCGATTCCGACAAGTTAAAGGACATGAACAATGGGGTCCACATTCGAAAATAACGGGCTTTCCTCTCAACAAGATACCATTCATATCATACGCAAAGTGTCCACCGTTTTTCATCGTGCAAAAGCAATTACTTTCACACCCATCGGTGCACTGACAACCCGAACCATTTCCCACATGCTGATATACATATGGAGGAAATACAGTCTTCAATAGATAGTCATAACAAACTGGATCACGATCATTATCAATATCATTGAACAAAAATACAGGCACATTTTCCTTTTTCCTCGATATATCAAGAGAAATATATCCCATAGGCCTTACCTCCAATGGTCTGGTCCTAAGACTCTCTGCAAATCTAAGAACAGCACTTCCCATATCTGGCTGATTCTCAATCCTAACAAGCTTATATTTGTATACTCCAAATCCAGACCTACCCACATCAAACCAAGATTCCGTAATTTTATATAACCCATCATACACGTACACTTTACCACTAGAACTACCTGCGTATTTAAAGCCACGAATTACCCTCACCTCAATTCCATAATGCATGCTCCTTTCTAATGCCAAATTCCCACCTTCCAATTTTTGATGCACAACTTGCCGGGAGTTCTTATCCTGTCCACCTTGCCCTGTATATATAATCACATCCCCCGCATCTTCATCATCCTCGTAACCCCCCGAAGCAATTACACTAGTGGCAATCGGCTCCCCATTTGAGCTCTGGTTAGCAGGAAGATAATCAATCCCAGCTTGAGGCGTCCCATGTAATCCTACAACACAAAGCTCCATTCGATATAAGAACAAGTCACCGACAATAATTCCGGGGATAGCACCAACAGTGCGCTTATCACGATTCAGCCAGAGTCCATGCTCCCTCATCATTTGTGATGCCTTTAAGTCCCCTCTTGATCTGGTCTGTCTGGTGGGACCACCCAAATGTTGGTTGTTGTTTTCATCCTCTAAAATCGCAAGAACTCGTAGAGAATCATAAAGCATACGAGTTTTTCGAACAACGTCACGGAAATATTGGTCATCCTCCGGTTTAAGATCTGTCACTCTGACTAACTCCGATGACCGTTTCTCATACTTCCTTCTTGCAATGACGATATCAGAAACCTGAAAATAAGCATGTCAAATGGGCGGCAGGATGTTGAATCAAAGTTGACAGATTAAAACGGGTCGACCCAACCCACCCAAAACATTGATTCGGGCAATATATGCATTAGATCAATTTTGGCTTAACAATTATCATAACGCCAACTCAACTCAACTCAAACCAAATTAACAAAGAAATTTCGTTTTATTTCTTTAACAAACTTTTAGATGAGTTAATTTAAATCGACCTGAACTTTTCAATGAGTTCATTTAGAATGTGCCCTAATTAATTACACCTAAATGGGCTAATTTTAACAACCCTACCTGTGAATCAAAGTTGACATATCAAAACAGGTCGACCCGACCCACCCAAAACATTGTTTCCGGCAATAAATGCGTTAGATCAATTTTAACTAAATAATTATCATAACTCAAACTCAATTCAAACCAAACTAACAAAGAAACTTCGTTTCATTTCTTTAACACACATCTAGATGAGTTAATTTTAAATTGACCCAAACTTTTCAATGAGTTAATCCAGAATGTGCCCTAATTAATTACACTTATAAGCATGTCAAATGGGTGGTGGGTCGAATCGAAGCTGACAAATTACAACGGGCCGACCCGACCCACCCAAAACATTGATTCAGTCAATATATGCATTAGATCAATTTTAACTAAACAATTAGTATCATAACCGCAACTCAACTCAAACCAAACTAACAAAGAAATCCCATTCTATTTCTTTAACAAAATGACCCAAATATTTAATTTAGAATGTACCCTAATTAATCACTTATTTGGGCTAAATTTAACAACCCTACCTGAGAATAAGCATATCAAATGGGCGGTGGGTCGAATCAAATTTGACAAATCAAAACGGGTCGACCCGACCCAAAATTGCTTCGGGCAACATATGCATTAGATCAATTTCAACTAAACAATTAACATCATAACCCCAAATCAACACAAACCAAACTAACAAAGAAATTTCAATGAGTTAATTTAAATTTACCAAAACTATTCAATGACTTAAACCAGAATGTGCCCTAATTAATTACACTTATAAGCATGTCAAATGGGTGGTGGGTTGAATCGAAGTTGACAAATCAAAACGGGTCGACCCGACCCACCCAAACATTGTTTCGGGCAATTAACAATTTTAACTAAACAATTACTACAACTCAACTCAAACCAAACTAACAAAGAAATTCCATTCTATTTCTTTTACAAAATGACCCAAATAGTTGATTAGAATGTGACCTAATTAATTACACTCATATGGGCTAAATTCAACAACCCTACCTGTGAATCAAATTTGACAAATTAAAACGGGTCGACCCGACCAATGACCCGAACTTTTCAGTGAGTTGATCTAGAATGTGCCTTAATTGATTACACTTATATGGGGCTAAATTTAACAACCCTACTTGTAAATCAAAGTTGACATATAAAAACGGGTCGACCCGAACTTTTCAATGAGTTACTTTAGAATGTGCCCTAATTAATTACACTTATATGGGGCTACTAAATTTAACAACCCTACCTAAGAATAAGCATATCAAATGGGCGGTGGGCCGAATTAAAGTTGACATACCAAAACGGGTCGACCCAACCCAACCCAACTCACCGAAAACAATTAATATCATAACCCAACTCAACTCAAACCAAACTAACAAAGAAATTCCATTCAATTTCGTTAATTACAAAATGATCCAAATAGTTAATTTACACTTATAATGGGCTAAATTTGAAAACCCTACCTGTGAATCATTGCTAACAGGTACAATTACTCCACAATCCAGATCCTCAAAAGCTTCAACATCTCCATTTCGCTGTGCAAAAGCAGCTCGAAATAGCTCAGATATTCGATTATATTCCGAATGCACACCACCATTTTCCAACGTATTTGAGCTTAGGGTTTGAGATCTAGTAGCATTTAAACAGAAATTTGAATTAGGGTTTGTATATTGAGGGGCAATTTCGTCAATTGGTTCGGGTTTCGGTTCAATTTTAGGGAAAATTAAGGTTGGTGTAGGAGCATTAAGGTCTTCAAATGGGATAAGAGAACTCATTTCCATAGAACAACAAAGAAAACTGGAGAATTTTAACTCTTTTTTTGTTAAAAAAATGGCAAATTTAGTCTAGTTTTAGGGTTTTGGAGAGTATAGTGTTGAGATTTTGTTTTTCTCCATGGAAATGAGAAAAGGACAGAAAATTTGTCTTAAAGACAGAGAAAGAGAAATATTACTCAAATAGAAAATGAAGGAATCTTTTATACTTCGTAAAGTGATAAATATGTTAACCTCTCCTTCAATTTATATGACACACTTTTTAAATTAATTTTAAAAATAACATATTTTTATATTTGATAATAATTTAATTAAAATTTTATATCACCACACAAATATTTTTAATTTATTTTAGATCATAATATTCAAAAATCTTATTTTACTTCTTAAATTTTGAGCTCAGTCAAATTACATGACATACCTCGAGACGTCAGGCAGTAATCAAATAGTAGAAAATGAAAGAATCTTTTATCTTTATTGTGTTACGTAAATATATACGTAGTGTACTACTATATCCAAATCTATTTTAAATGTGTCCGTATTTTTGAATTTAAGGGGTCGATTTTAGGAAATTAAGAAAATGTTGAGTACTTAGTTAATTACATTTTTTTCAAATGTATACATGCTTCTAATAATAATAAATGATGATACGTAAATATGTACTATATCCCTGCTATTTAGCTGTACTTTTTTCGAATTTAAGGGGACGGTTTAGGAAATTAAGAAAATGTTGATTTATTAGTATTTTTTTCAAATATATTCATTCTTCTATTAATATAGTAAAAAAAATGATGATACGTAAATACGTCTATATCCATTCTATTTAAATGTCCTTTTTTCAGAATTTAAGGGGACATTTTAGGAAATTAAGATAATGTTAACTAATTATGTTTTTTCAAATGTATTCATGCTTCTAGTAATAAAATAAAATGATGATAAGTCTAGAATAGGGTAAAAGTTATTTTGAAGATATATAAAGGTTAAATTAAGCAAATAATTTTAGTTAATGATGTTAAATAAATATTTTGAATGAATATGTCAGATAATTAAATGATATTTAAAATGGAGCGAAAATAGTAATTGGTCCTTCAATTAAAAATGATATTTGAGTCTCTTTTTCTTTTTTAGGAAAAGAGACTCAAGTTTTAATTTTTAAATATGAGATATTTTGTGACAGTCTCATACTTTTCTTGTTTATACTTTCGCAATTACATATAAAATTAAAAATTTCTCCAAAAAGGAAAAAATCACCCATCCAACATCCATTTTCTTCTGTTGTTGAGTTGTGAAGTTTTTGGTTTCAAATTTGTGAATGAAATCAAAGTTTGTTGGTGATTTGGTGTACAATTAAATGAGTGTTACTTATTTGTGTTTAATCAATTGCTAAATACTATTTGAAATGGAATTGGTGAAAGAAATTTGAAACTGTCATTGTTAGTTATGTTGGAGTAGAAATTTCAATACAAAAAATGAAGTTGTTATTTCTGATCAGGTATTGTTCAAACTGATAGAATAATTAATAATACATGTAATTAGTAATTATTATAATTGATTTTATAATGTAAATGTTAGGTAAATTAGTATTTAGGGTGATAGATTAGATGACATATAATTAGGTTAATCATATCCTATTAGTAGTTATTAGTAGCCTAATTAAAGCCTTAGATCGGGCTATTCTTGTTGTATATTTACCACATTTATGAAAGAATATAATTGAGGAAAATAAAAGAATTATTCTTACATGGTATTAGAATATTAGGGAAAAAAGTTTCTACCATAAATAATTTTATCTCCAAAAATTCGGCCACATCAACCACCCTTCCTCCGCCACCAGCCGACCACCACACTTTCTTCATATATATTTTTCTTTTTCCATTATTGTTCTTCTTTTTCAGGTCAACAATGTCTGACTCCAAATCCACATTTCATCCCCCCGCCCTTACCGTTTCTAACATCAAAACACATGTTTCCGTCACTCTTGAGATGGAAAATGTTCACTATGCAACTTGGGTAGAGCTTTTTAAAATATGTTGTCGTTTCCACCGGGTTATTCATCACATAATTCCACCGGCAAATGGCAAAGGAAATGAGTTAAAAATGATGATGTAAAAGAACTATGACAAACTCTTGATGCCACAGTTCTTTCATGGATTTATGCAACTATCTCTAGTGATTTGTTGCACACAATAATGGAACCCAATTCTACAACAATGGAGGCTTGGAATCGCTTGCGGTATATTTTTCAGGATAACAAAAATTCCCGAGTAGTCACGTTGGAGCAAGAATTCTCAACCACCGATATGGCGGATTTTTTGAATGCGTCGGCGTATTGTCAACACCTCAAAGTCTTATTGGATCAACTCAACGTGTAGTGGCGTGGGAACGCTCATCCGACAAAGCAATCTACCATTTTTTATGAAGCCCGTTCTATGCTTATTCTTGAAGAGGCGATTTCGCCAAAAAGGCTGCAACCGTCTCAAATTCCGCCATGATTGTCACCCCAGCCAATGACATTATCACCAATTTTGAGCCCACACAACAAAATCGGGGACAAAAAAGATGAAATAGTGGTAAAAATCGGGTGGAAATAACCGAAATGGCAATAATGGCGGCAACCGGAATTCCGATGCCGGAGGACACGGCGACAGGAACAGCGGGATCGGCGGCCAGCAGTGGCAGCCTCGGCAATAGTAGGGCGGCGGCCTAGTCCAGTGGGCCTGGTAGTGGCCTTGGGATGTGCCACCCTGCCCAGTCCCGTCGGGTAACTGGGTCAGGCCTAGTCCAAGACCTGGCCAGGCTACTGGCAGTCAACACCAAGGCGTTGGGCCTTCTCTTTTTGGGCCACGAAACAGCGGCGGACCGAGCAACTTTGGGCCACTGCCGAACAAGTGGCAGGAGGCCCATTCGGCAGTGGCCAGCCCAACGGATATTGAGTCTCCTATGCACACTCTCTGACTTAATTCACCAGACGCAAAGTGGTACATGGACACCGGAGCGACGTCTCATATGACGTCCTCCCAAGGTAACCTCTCGTCCTATTTTAATTTGAGAAAAAATAATGGTATAATTGTTGGAAATGGTCATTCTATTCCAATTCGTGGTTATGGTTCTACCAAATTGAATCCACCAAACTCACCGTTAATTTTAAAAAATGTCCTTCCTGCTTCACAATTAATTAAAAACTTGGTTTCAGTTAGAAAATTCACTACTGATAACTGGATATCTGTTATTTTTTTACCTTTTTTTATTTTTCGTGAAGGATTTTCAGACGGGGATGCTTCTAATGAGATGTGATAGTCATGGGGAGCTATATCCAATTACAACATCTAATCAACGAACCAAGTCACCATCCACTTTTGCCGCTCTTGCACCTTCATTATGGCATGAACGTTTGGGTCATCCAGGGGCACATGTTTTAGCCTCTCTCAAACAAAATAATGTTATTTCATGTACTCAAACACGTAATTTAAGTTTGTTCCGATCATGTACACTTGGAAAACATGTTCAACTGCCGTTTGTTTCATCTAATTCATGTACACTTATGCCATTTGATATTTTCCATTATGATATTTGGACATCACCCATTTTGAGCTCTTCGGGCGATAAATATTATTTGCTTTTGCTAGATGATTACTCTAATTGTTTGTGGACGTTTCCTTTGGCTAAGAAATCACAAGTCTTTTCCACATTTCTAACTTTTAGAGCATTCATCCGGAACCATTTTGAACGGGATATTAAAAATATTCAATGTGATAATGGTAGGGAGTTTGATAATGGGAGTTTTTTGGGATTTTTTCAATTCTAATGGTTTAACTTTTTGTCTTTCATGTCCACATACTTCCTCTCAAAATGGGAAGGCGGAACGAGAAATCCGAACCATCAACAACATAATTCGAACATCCCTTGCTCATGACTCACTACCACCATCTTTTTGGCATCATGCACTACAAATGACCACTTATATATTGAACATACCTCCCCACAAAAACTTGTCCTATCAAGCTCCACTAAAAATCCTATACTTAAGGGATCCATCTTATTCTCATTTACGGGTATTCGGGTGCTTATGTTATCCTCTTTTTCCATCCACCACAATTACCAAACTTTAACCCCGATGTACACCTTTCATTTTTTTGGGATATCCGTCTAATCATCAAGGCTACAAATGTTACGATCTTTCCTCCAATAAAATAATTGTGAGTCGTCATGTTATCTTTGATGAGACAAATTTCCCATTTGCTAAAATCCATGAGTCTGTACCCTCTACCTATGATTTTCTAGATGATAGCATGCCCCGGTATTTATCCCAACATGTTTTGTCACAAATTGGGCCCACTATTTTGGCGGACCAACATGTCTCGGGTAATTTAGGCCCCGGAATAGTGGCCCAACCGCAACAAACAAATGCCCAGCAAGCTAGGCCTCCTGTCCTAAGCCCAAACTTGTCTACTGTATCGACGAGCCCAAACCATTTACCTGGCAGTGGCTTGAGTCACGGCCCATTTCACTGCCGACTGCCAGGCAGTGTACTCCCGTCCAGTGACCCACCTTAAAACACGGCCCAATGTCCAGTCACCCGTAGTCAACACGACATTGTCAAATCTAACACCAAATATAGCCTCCACACCCAGATTCCCAAATCACCGTTGCCTCGTAATCCTGTTTCTGCTCTTAATGACCCGAATTGAAAATTGGCCATGGATGATGAATTTAATGCTCTTATTAAAAATAGGACGTGGGAACTAGTTCCTCGTCCAACTCATGCTAATGTAATTCAGTCTATGTGGATTTTCAGTCACAAAGAAAAAATTGATGACACTTTTGAGAGGCATAAAACTCGTCTTGTAGGTGATGGGAAAACACAACATGTTGGTGTGGATTGTGGTGAGACGTTCAGTCCGATGGTCAAACCGGCAACTATACGAACGGTCCTTAGCTTGGCTCTGTCAAAGGCGTGGCCTCTTCATCAGTTGGATGTCAAAATATCTTCCTCTACGACGAACTTAATGAAACAATGTACATGTACCAACCTTTGGGGTATATGGACTCCAAATATCCCAATTATGTGGCCTGCTAAAGAAATCTTTATATGGGCTCAAACGAGCCCCCCGAGCCTGGTACAAGCGGTTTGCGAATTTTATTTCACATATTGGTTTTTTCAACAACCGTTCCAATCACTCTCTATTTATCGATCGTCAGGATAATAATATTGCTTATCTTCTTTTATATGTGGATGATATTATATTAACTGTCTCGTCAGATGCTCTTCGCAAGTCCATCATGTCACAACTTGGCTCTGAATTTGCTATGAAGGATCTAGGGCCACTACACTACTTTCTAGGAATAGCGGTGACACGTTATGCAGGTGGTTTATTTCTGTCTCAAAAGAAGTATGCAGCTGAGATTATTGAACGTGCCAGCATGTCCTCCTATAAACCTACGGCAACTCCAATGGACACTAAATCCAAATTGAGTGCATCCTCTGACAAACCATTTGCTGATCCGACACTCTACCTCAGCTTGGCAGGGGCCTTGCAGTATCTGACATTCACCAGGTCGGATATTTTTTATGTTGTGCAACATGTGTGCCTTTTCATGCATAATCCGATAAATGATCATATGCATGCTCTCAAACGCATTGTTCGTTACATTCAGGGTACTCTCGAGTATGGCCTGCATCTATATCCATCGTCGACATCCACACTGGTCGCTTATACAGATGACGATTGGGGAGGATTCCGGACACCAGACGCTCCACTTCTGATTATGGTGTATTTCTTGGTGAAAACTTGGTATCTTGTTCCTTAAAACGGCAAGCAATGTTATCCAGATCCAGTGCCAAAGCAGAATACTGAGGTGTTGCCAATGTTGTGTCTGAGTCTTGTTGGCTTCAGAATCTTCTTCACGAACTCCACTGCCCAATTCCAAAGGCCACATTGGTATACTGTGATAATGTTAGTGTCATATACCTTATTGAGCTGGATATCCACTTTATTCGTGAAAAGGTCTCACGCGGACAAGTGTGCGTGTTACATGTCCCGTCACGCTATCAGATTACAAATATTTTTGCTAAAGGTCTTCCGCTGGTTTTATTTGAAGATTTTCGAAATAGTCTCAGCATACGCCTGCCTCCCGCTTCGACTGCGGGGGAATGATAGAATAATTAATAATTAATTGTAATTAGTAATTATTATAATTGATTTTAGAATGTAAATGGTAGGTAAATTAGCATTTAGGGTGATAGATTAGATGACATATAATTATCCTAATCATATCCTATTAGTAGTCTAATTAGAGCCTTAGATAGGGTTATTCTTGTTGTATATTTACCACCTTTATAGAAGAATATGATTGAGGAAAATAAACTAATTATTCATACCCAAACTCATTAGAAACGTCTTAGAAAAGCTAAATACCAAATTCTGAAATCATGTAAATGTTTGGATCAGCCGATAACCATTCACAAGAAGAAAAAATGTGTTCTTCCAGATCACTAGAGTTATAAAATTGTAAAGTTATTCCAACAAATATTAAAAGTTATTTTAACGATTTACTAAAATTGTTCAATAACTACTAAACAAGATTTTAAAGTATCTGCTGAAGTTATCCCAATAACTTTAATAGTTAGTTGAAATCATTCCAACAACTACTAAAATTATTCTAACATCTGCTGAAATTGTTCAGCATCATTATTTCAAATACTAAGCTAGATTTAAAGTTGTTGGAACACCTTTAGTAGTTAATTAAAATTATTTCAATAACTATTAGAGATGTTCTAACAGTTACTGAAATTGTTTAACAACTTTAATTCATTATTTCAACAATTACTAAGCGTGTACTCATAACTTTGCTCCATTACTTTTTGTGTTCCCTGTCATGACTCATTATTATGGAAGTTTTAACCAACTTAATCCTTGTTTTGTAGGTCCTTATTTATTTATGATTTATGAAAAAAATGGTTATTGCATGGTTCTTTTAATTGTAATTGTAACAATTTTATTTTGTCAATCAAAGGTTGAGTTTGATAAGTTGACTTTAAAGGTTAACAAATTAATGTAGTCAATATTCACTTAGTACTTGACTTTTTCTATAGATTAGGACAAGTTGAAAGATATTCTAAAAGAACGACTATATTAAGATCCAATACCTATATGAAAAGAACAAAATTATGTGTTAAAGTTTGATATACTCATTTATGGAAGAAATGACAGGATAAGCAAAATACGAAAGTCACGATTTTAAGATAAAAACTTATCTGAATTAAGTATTTACACCATATCAGTGTATGCATTGCATGTTTTTGTATATTGACTTCTATCACTTAATTGTGACTAATGAATGTATACTATTATTTCATTAATTACTTAATTATAATAAATTAAATTAAATTAATTGATAGACGTTCGGTGATACCCAATTTAAAACACTATGAAATGAAATTATAAAGATTCAGAGCATTAATTACGAAAGGTATCAACCCAGACAAGGTGCAATGGAAGTTAATTTTTTTATTTAAAATTATCTATAATAGGTCTTGAGTTTTTGATAAAATATTTAGATTTTAATACATCATTTATGATAAAGAATATCACATGAATATATATTTCTATCATTAACCGATTTTCCTTAATACACAGTGCGATGAATCTAGCATTTGGTATTAGAGTTTTATATGCACGTACAAAACTTGTCATTTTGTATAAAGAATGCATATTAAAGTTAAGTTTTTTCATTAGAAATATATTTATAATATTTAGAAATGAAAAAATGATTTTGGAATATTTTTCTCTATAACGGTCAAATATTATTATAATTATTTAATAGTCAATCACTATAAAAAGAAAATATGTAATCATTTTATAAACGATTATAAAGAGATCTGATTATATCACATTATTATTTAGGTGAAAGTAACTACTACTTGGAATCCACACTCAACAAGTTTGTGTCACCAATCATACACATGTCATAAGTAAGAGCACCCACAAATCAAGAATTAATCTAGTTAGGTGAGGTTTGCTCTCCTGGTTACATGTGTATTAGTGGGTGACACAAGTTATGTGTGGGGTACTTTTCACCCAAAGGATAACTACTAAATTAATAACCAAAACATATTGTTTCACAGTTTTAATCTAGAGGGGTCAGCTTGCTGGCAGGGAGTCAACTTTGCGGTCTTAGGGTTGCAAGTTCGATTCTCCCCTCCGGATATCGTTCTCCGGGGCACATACATGTGGTAAAGCCTGGGCGCTAAAAGCCGCGCGGGCATGTTGCAGTGTGGGTTCGGTCTCCGCCAAGCCTTGTGGATGGGGCCTGTGGGGGGGTCAACCTTATAGCATTGATCCGTTGGGCGCAAGCAGACACTGACCATGTGTGCACATCCCGCGATTTACCTGGTGGTGGGGTGCTGAAGGACCGGTCCCATCATCTCCAGGACGTCTGGGTAATACCAGTGAAGTAGTCAGTCGCAAGCCTGAAAACCTGGATTATCAAAAAAAAAAAGAACAAATAAAAACTAAAAAGCTAACCAAAACTAAGGAAGAAAAGTAAAGTTGTCGTGCATCAAAAGTATATCATGAAATAGTATGAATCGAACTTTTATTTATATTTTTTTATTAGGAAGCAATCTTTTGTCTAGGGACATTCAATAAAAACAAAACTCCTGTTTGTAAGGAAAAACTAAAATATAATATTTTTATATAAAAAAATATTTTGGCAAGTAGAGATTTTAAAGAACAACACTGACTTGGCTAGGGAGTTGGGACCACCTACCGCTAAAGCCTTGAAATTTTAGTTGTCATCCAATTGGATTTCAACTTCAGATTTTTGGCTACAAATTTTGAGTAACGTGAAATTTTTGTAAAGTTAACAATCATGATAATAGAATATTTACTGAATATTTTCATAATAATTGTATATCTTTTATATTAAGTAAAATTATATTTCTCTTGTAATTATATTGATTAATTATCTAGTTTATAATAAGATAAATATTTCGGTAATACTATATATATTATAAATCATTAATGAATAAAATCAAGAAACATATTCATTTATCAGATTTGATTTTTCGAGTACTCACTTCTAATTTATTTATTTTACATTTCTGATGTTTTGTGTTTTACCAACTTTTATCCAACTTAATTTCTTAGAAAGAGCTCATGACAAACGTTCATTTTCTGTTTTGATTTGCGGATATTTTTCAGAAATGGTCTTTTTTATTATCATTTTCTTGTTATTTATTTGGATATGATCAAGGTCGGGCTACATCGAGACCATGAGCGGAGCCATCTTAAGCGAATGGTGGTCATGTGCACACCTTTCACTAGAAAATTACACAGTGTACGTATGTCAAATGTTAGTTATTATAAGTATATATTTAATTTTGCACACTCATAAACAAGTGAATAAAATTTGCACACCCTTAACTAAATTTCTGACTTCGCCACTGAGCTAGATGACATTTCAATTACGGGCTCACACGTTACTTTAACATTCTCTATCTTTTTAATGGCCAAGTGAAGGCATACATTTCGAACGAATTCGTCCTCATGCTCCGAATAGTTTGATCTCAAAAGCTTTTGGCTTTTTTGAGGGCCACATGGAGACATACATTTCGAACAAATTTGTCCTTATACTTCGAGTAGTTTGATCTCATAGGCTTTTGGCATTGAATTATCATTTTAACTCGTTTAATTTGAAGGGAAAGTGGTGTTATATATATAATTTAATGTGAAAATAGTATCTTTTTTACTTTGGTTTTACATATATTGAAGTGTTAGATTATAGTAATATATATTGGAGTTTTAGATTATAGTAATAGGAGTATTTAGTTACACAAGAAGTATGCACTTGCCAAAAATCCCAAGTAATGGTTCCTATTGTCTTGTGGTTACAGAATGATTACTTTTAGTAATTCTCTAAGACGAAGTATCAAAAGTTCTTATCCCCTTTTGAAATTTACTTATTGTGATGAGATGAAGGTATAAATCTTTAGTATTATATTATTTTCTTGCCTGATAAAAAAAGTGAAAGAAATTCATGAGGATTTGTCCTGATTAACTTATTACAACAATGGAAAGAAGTATTAGTATTGCAACCAAATGAATAAATTACTTTCATTTTCATTTGAAAAAAGAAGATAAGTATTTATGTCTTCCATTTCAGTCTCTTGACATACAAAAACCCCACCACTAGAAAGAATAAGAGGAAAAATAACTTGCTAACCACATCTAAGATTATGTTAAAATTTTATGAAAAGTAGTCAAATGCTTCTTAAACTAACAATTTATATTCAAGTTTCTTTACATTGGGTATGTTGTTATATTCAAGGTTTAATAGAGGTTTCAAATATAAGTTTCTAGCAGAGGAAGTTCAGTGCATAAAAAGAATTAGTCAAATGGTGAATAATACCAATATCTATTACTCTTCGAATCAAGTAACCTAATCAATAAAAAAAGTTTTAGAAAAGCTAATCAACAATCATCCATTGTTTTATTTCTATCTGGTAGATTCATTTATAGTAAATATTATCAGTGGACAACTCCAACCATAGCTTATTTAATATAGCATAAAGTGGTAACCCACCTAACCCCCGCTCCCCCCCCCCCCCCCCCCCAAAAAAAAAAGAAGGCAAGATGATCACAATAGCAAGTACATTAGATGGGCTTACTATGGAGGACTACTGTCTCAATAGTAAGCCCAGGCCCAATTGATAAAAGGACACCCAAGTCCAGCCCTTTTCCGGTAATTTTGAGCCCATCTCTAGCGGACTTCTTTCTAATCTCTATCCAATATGAATAGAACACATGCATTCGACATATGCCCGAAATCACGAAGAATATTCCTCGTGGCCCGTAACTTCTTGGGCTCTAGGCCCAATTCGTTTTCCACTTGATCCACAATTGCATTCCCTCCTGGGTGAAGAATCCAAAGAAGTGAGTTCCAATTTGAAATTCCCAAAGGCTCCAATGCCTTTGTTAAGCAACTCTCTAACATTTTTAGCAATAGTTGGAGGTACACCTTTGGTACAATGAAATGTAAGGTCCATTCCGCAAAGGTGTAACGCGAGGTGACAATCCCCGTTGGGGACGAAAGATTGGGCCACGGATACAATCTCAAAAACGGGCATCTCCACACTGGGCTTTGGGTCCGACCCAATTATTATAGCTGCCGCCTCGTCTCCGAACAATGCTTGGGCTACAAGATTATCCACATTAGACTTACTAGGCCCACGAAACCCTATCGCAGAGCTCTCAACACACACGACTAGGATCCGGGCTCCCTTGTTGTTCTCCGCCAGGTCCTTGGCTAATCGAATCATGGTGCCACCAGCGAAACAACCTTGTTGGTACGTCATCAGGCGTTGGACGGATGGGCCTAGGCTCAATAACTTAATGAGTTGGTAATCCGCCCGGGGCATGTCTACACCACTTCTAGTGCAAAAGACTAAATGGGTTATTGTGGACTTGGGCTGGGCCCATTCCTATATGGCCTTGAGTGCAGCCTCTTTTCCAAGCTTGGAAATTTCAGATACCAATATATCTTGCCTAATATCTAGGGATGTTTCACTATAGGAGCACAAATTGGGATTTTTCTTCAATATTTCCTTTGTAAAAAACATATGCTTTTCTTTATCATTGTTCTGCTGCCTGTATATCACATTTACCAAAGAAAAGTAAGTCTACAACAACAACAATATACTCAGTCAAATCCCATAATGTAGGGTCTGGAGAGGGTAGATTGTACACAGACCATAACTCTATCTTGGTAGTTAGAGCGACTGTTTCTGAGAAACTCTCGGCTCACGACAAAGTACAAGCCCAAACAAAGTAAGACACAAAAAGTGCGTAAGTTATGACATTGAATTCTGAAAAAAAGAAGAAGTAAAAGGAAGTAGTAGCCAATGCAAGTAAATAAGACAAACAAAATACACATAACAACATAAATCGAACGACAAGGGACTATAAGACAATATTGTGCCTACTAGTATGATAGGCTAAGCGAGTATGAAATAATAATACTATAACTACCAATTTGCAAGCGTAGGTAGAACTACGCCAGACAACCTACTGTCCTTTTACCTTAATACGTGTCCTCCATAACCCCCTATATAAGGTCATGTCCTCAGTGAGTTGCACCTGCGCCATATCCCCTTTTAGGTTAAAAGTATTCTTCTTTGTTTCATAATTTCAATCTTAAAACCCCCCTTCTAATACTAGTTTCAATTCTCCAAAATTTGCCATCTTGTTCTTCATGATTTCGGGTCGGATCAAGAACCCTGGTAAAAAAATCAAAAATTCGGTTCTGTTTAGGGTAAAAAATCAGAACTATCCCTTTCCTATTTTTAATTTTGAAGTTTATATGTATGTAGGCTTGAATGTTTAGCTAATTTCTTTAAGCATATTGCATCCACTGTTGCGTAGCTGATTTTGATATATCTCAGTTTTCAGTTTCTCCTTATGATAGCATCAATAAGGTTTTAATTTAACAGATTGATAAAATGATCAAGTTTTACATAAATTATCGTTTGGTACATCTGTTAGTATAGCTTAGCTTTAATGGGACATGAATCGAGTTGTGAATTATATGTTTTAAATTCAAATGCTCATCACACGATTCCTAACTGGTGGCTGGCCCTTTCCAGTTTGTTGAAGCATTTAGTGAGCTTAAGGATTATTAGTTCTCAGTATTCTTAGTGTTGCTGATTTTCTACATTCAGTTGTCATTAGCTACATCCTGGGCCTATTGAAGTTACTTCTTTAAGGCCAAATGTTGTTGCTTACTCTAAAAGTCAAATGCTGCACTTTGAGATAGCATTTTGATGTGATAGCTGCTGTATTCGTAAGACAACAGTCCTACAGTTATTTGCCATCTGCTGCTGTGTTTTCAAGGCCTTCTGCTGCATTTTAAAAACAAAGGTTCATGGTCATATTGCTGCTATAGACTGAGCTATTGCTATGATTGGCTGCTGTACTTCTGATCTTCTACTGATTTGAACAGATCTTGTGCTTGATTCTACGATTGGGCATTAACTGATTTGAATATGATACTACACTTGGTTCGATGTGAATAATTAATTTGAGGCCATGCCCCTTCCGGAAAGGTTGTCCCTCGGTTTGCTTTCCTTCGTAAAAAGGGCGATGATGAGACTTATAATAAAATCACATGCGAGAAATCAACATGCGTTGGCGAGTCAACAATATTGACTGGCAAATCACTAGTTCACTAAGTCTGAGCCTTTCGTAATCAAAACTTCTATTGTTTTATACGGATCCGAAGTGGAGGAAATATGAGCGGAATGCTAATTTAAGGAAAGTAGTAAAAGAAGGTAGCAATTAAAGCAGTTATGCATGTAAAATTTCACAAAGAAAATAATTTAAAGCAATAGATCAAATAAGGAGCAAAAATAAAGCGCAATAATAATTAACATGAGTATGCTATGGTTAAGAACCTAAAGTCCCCAGTGGAGTCACCTTGTTGTCTCAACCGTTTTTTATCGCGGTTCGCGACGTAATGGGTCGATTCCCCTGAATTGATTTAGGCTGTTGAGGAGTCGCCACCTAATTATTCTACGGTGAATTAGGACACCTAAATATTAACTAAATGATGCAAAGTGAACTCCGATTTATGGTCTGGGAATTAAGAAATTCACCAAATTCTCGACGGGTCTTACAACCCAACGATTAATCAGCATATTATATGTAGCATGATAATGATAGATGGATTCAAGCCTAATCAGGACATGCAGGAATTGGAAAAGAATTAAGCCTTTATTTCCAACGGAAAGCATTTCAGTTTAGTGGCTTAATCAATCTATCATAATCTCGCATATTTGACGTTTAGGCCTACCTCCGGCATAAGAGAGACCCCATGCATGTTAGGATGCACATTTAATTTCCATACAATTTGCTTGCTATTTTTACTGCTTTCCACTTTGTGCATATTATTTGAAGCAATAATTACTCGCCTTATGCTAACTTGGTTTTCTTCATTTTTCAGGAGGTCCATTTTGCCTTATTTATTTCCCCAAAGGTTGATTCGTGTTGATCGAAACTGGCGTAACACCCCATCTTTTATTCCCCAATCATGCATACTCAAATTGTATTAGTACTTAATGAAACAAGACGATTTAAATTGAGGCCTGAATCGCATTTATGCATTTTAATGTATTTTGCCTCCATCTTTTGAAAGCTTAAAATGACAAATTTGCATTGCTTTTGCTATTTCAAAATTTATTTTGTTTAATAATTTTCGTTTCTCTTTCATCATGCAAACTAATAAATCTGTTGATAATGTGAATGTGACATGTAATGAAACAAGCGAACAAAGTCCAAACGACGAAACTACAAGCACTGACACGAGCATTTGCCATTCGCACTTTCGGGCTATCGCACTACAATCAGGTCTTCTACTGGGGCAACGCTGTATCTTTTGATCTATGGAACAGAAGATGTGTTACCATTAAAAGTAGAAATACCATCCTTGAAAATTGTTCAAGAAGCCAAGTTGAGCGAAGCCAAGTGGATGCAGAATCAGTACGAGCAATTGATGATGATCGATGAAAAGCGGATGAACGCAGTTTGTCATGGGAAACTTTATCATAACAGAATGGCCAAAGCTTTCAACAAGAAAGTAAAATCAAGAATTTTCAAACTGGGGCAATCGGTGTTAAAACGTATATTCCCGCACCATAATGAAGCCAAAGAAAAATTTGCACCTAACTGGCAAGGGCCTTACATGGTTACCGATGTGCTAACTGGAGGGGCACTAATCCTAGCTGAAATGGATGGCGAAGTATGGCCAAAAGCTATCAACGCAGATGCAGAAAAAATATTACATTTAAGAATTTTTCTATGTGGTAAACGTTGTGCTCCCTTGGCGGGATACGCGAAGAACTCATGTCGGGTTCCGCCTCTTTAAAGCACAAATTTTTCCAAAAATCCCTTTTGCTTGTAACATGAACTACGTTATGACCTGATTCCCTCGGCGGGATACGTAGACGACCTACATCGGCTTCAGTCCCATTTTTTAGAAAACCTTAAATTCCCCGGATGCACACCACATGAACTACGTCATGACCTGATTCCCTCGGCGGGATACGTAGGCGGCCCACATCGGCTTCGGTCCTATTTTTTTTAAACCCTACATTCCTTTTTGCCAACAGGAACTACGTTATGACCTGATTCCCTCGGCGGAATACGTAGGCGGCCACATCGGCTTCGGTCCCATTTTTTATAAAATTTACAATCCCCTTTTGCTTGTAACAAACTACGTTATGACCTGATTCTCTTGTTGGCATACGTAGGCGGCCTACATCGGCTTTGGCCACACCATTAGAAATTTTTCTCCTTTCTCTTACATGTAGCGAAATACACCCATATGATCGCCTTGATAGGACAAGCAAGCAGCCCACATAGGACTCGGTCTCATCCAGTTGAAATTCAGCACCCTCACATACCGGAAACTGGGGAAAATTTTAAGGGTTCACTGCAAGAAGACGCCAGTAGACATAGAAAAATGTTGGCCAGTTAAGTCCTCAGTCAGAAGAAGGATTTTGGACAAATTGTTTGCTTTGTTACACTGCATGTCACTATTCGAGAATTCGACAAAAAATCTTATTAATATGCATACTTTCTTATAAGCAAATTATTTTCAAAAAATATTTTTTATTAACAACTATCCAAGACTGGAAACCAGACAAGGGTTACAGGTCTGAACCAGTGGGACATGCAAGTATCAAAAGCCAAAGCTATAAAGTCAATGCGAATCAACCGCCCCTCCCCCAAACTCACAAATTTCTTTAAGTACATACACTTCAGGTTGGAAGAGGCAGGGAAGTTGCAACATCTATGTTCAATTTCGTAAAGAACTTCCGCATCGCAGTTCACCACAAGGATTGCATTCCCGATCTGTATTTATACAAAGACCTCTCTTTTCTCTTTTTTTCTCTCCAAGACCAGCCTCAACATACAAAAACCCTTCAACTTTTCTTTTCTCTTCTTTTTTGACTTTGTCAAACCGTCGCACCCTACACCACTACCCCCGACCCACACCCGCCGACAGCCCCTACCCCACACCCGCCGACATCGCCGTCGCACCTACGATTGGGAATTAACTGATTTGAATATGATACTACACTTGGCCCGATAAGAATAATTAATTTGAGGCCATATCCCTTCCAGAAAGGTTGTCCCTCGGTTTGCTTTTCTTCGGAAAAAGGGCGATGATGAAACTTATAATAAAATCACATGCGAGAAACCAACATGCATTGGCGAGGCAACTAGATTGACTGACAAATCACTAGTTTGCAGCCACGACATGAATGAAATTTCTTTTTACTTAAAAAAACATAAGTCTAAGCCTTTCGTAATCAAAACTTCTATTGTTTTATACGGATCTGAAGGTTTTACTCGCATTTATTTATTTCTAACTGTCTTTTCTTTTACACCTTGCGAGGAAACATCTAAACAATATGTGATAGCAAAGTGGGGCCCTACATAGACGGAAGAGAGCAAGAGTGCTGGACTTGTGCCCAAAGCCCAAGGGATGACATTCCCATCGCCTTAGCCATTACAATTTAATTTCTTTTAATTCCGTCTTCCTTTTATTTTGTATTGTGATTTAATTACTCTGCTTATGTGATTTGATTACTCTGCTTATGTGATTGTTTGAACACTTAGAATAATTAGACTCTGAATCGTTAATTTAATAGAGTAGTTTAAAATTAGTAACCCGCCGCTAGCTTATTTATTTTAGGCTCGTTATGCATGTTTTAAACTTTCAAAACAATTTGATCACCTTTTTACTTGCACTATTAATCATATAATAAATTCATTTTATCCAATTTGCAACTCAAAATAACTTTCATAAAAAAATCACTTCTTTGCATTATAAGTAATTTACTTTCCTCCTTTACTATCAAATGCAAAATATGTATTTTATATATAATGTCATGCAAATGCATACTTTTTTTCAAAATCAACTTTGCATGTATTTTATCAACTTTCATACAAATGCATACTCTAATCCAAAATCAACTTTACATGTATTTTTAACATTGCCATACAAATGCATACTTTTACAAAATGCATCATTTTATTAATTATTTGCAACTTCCTTTTAACTTTATATTTTTGAAACATGCATTTTTAGCATATTAATTAACCTAAGTTTGACCGGATAACCGCAAGTTAGCGGATCTTAAAGGATGCTTAACCCATTCCCTTTAGGATAATAAAAAACCCTTACCTAGAATCTCATAATTTCGCAGACCATAAACCGGAGTTCACTTTATAGCATTTAGTTAATATTTAGGTATCCTAATTCACTATAGAATAATTAGGTGACGACTCCTCAACAGCCTAAATCAATTCAGGAGAATCAACCCATTACATCGCGAACCGCGGTAAAAAATGGGTGCGACATTCATTTCCGATAGTTCGATGACATATTTGAGCTTTTTCCCTTTATTAAATTTTGATTTCATTACTTTCTTTTTGTTATGTTTAAATAAATAGAAGGATCGTATCGTTGACATGTATGGCTCTCTCTTGATAGAAGCCTTCACTTTGAATTCATCTTTCTAATGGCCAATGCTATAATTCTTCTATTAGTCTCTCTACTCTCTAGTATGTTTAATAGGCAAATATATATGGAAAACATCTAAGCTTAGTATCTGTTTGGCTGCCCACAGTTTGAAGAATTTCTTTTGACTGCATTTACTTTCAAAAGCTTATTGGTTGTGTTTAAATACAAGGATCTTATCATATCCATGTAGATTCGACTCTCTGTTCTGTTAGACAACACAACACGTGAAAAACGTAATTACTTTATTATTGTGAAAATAATTACACCCAAAGTTGAACACTATAACTTGACCACAATATACACCAAGTTCTTACTCTTTTATTTTTACCAACACTTGACACTCACACTTTAGCTTACACACACTTTAGACTCACTTGGACACTTTTTGGATGCACACTTGGGACTTACTCTCACTTCTTGAGAACTTCTTACTCACATAATTACAACTCAAATAGAACACCTCTATTTATAGGTGGTGATGGAAGAATCTAGTTAGGATACTTAATTACTACTCTATTCTAGAATATTCCTCACTGCCTTTTTCTAGAATCACTCTTCTATTTATTTCTAGAGTTATTCTTTCTAGACTCACTCTAGAACTTTCATCCTAAAGTTCTTCTTTCAACTCTCTAGAACTACTTGAACATTCTAGATTGATTATCCATTGTCTTGGTTATTAAGTTGATGATGACTTTTAACACTCCCCCTCAACATTAACTTAATTTGTTTTTGCATCCCTAACTCTTCCTCAGCTACAACAACATTGACGTACTTGAGATTTGACTTTCGAACTCTTGTCGATCTCAGAGGCTGTGGGCTTACTCCTTCTGGTTGACAGTCTTCTACTCTTTGATGCATGCCTGTTTGCCACGGATTCGGTGTTGCCTCGTCCTCGATATTTTCTTCCTCACTTTGATCTTTATGTTCCTTTTCTGGACTTGGATGTACTTGAAAGAAATAATCCCTTGATTATTTTCATTGATTGAAAGGTTATATATACAAGTTACATATTTCCATAATAGGAGAATCCTATTCCTATTCTACTCCTAAAACCTTATTCTACTTGGATACTAAATATACATTTATGGTAATACAAATATTATGGTAAGTGTACAATACTAATTACACTACAACATTACCTAAACTAGGATACTAAAATATTACCAAATCCTACACGGTACAGGAGGAAATCCGAGAGCCACATATACACAATATACAAGTGTATATCGTGTGTATATTGTGTATATTTAACACACCCCAACAGTCATTGCGGGCGGTCTTCGAACGCTAAGACTATCCCTAAAATCTTCAAAACGGACCGAGGGAAGACCCTTTGGAAAGATGTCGGCAATTTGATACCTTGACGGGACATGGCAGACGCGTACCTCACCAATACTAATTACATTACAACATTACCTAAACTAGGATACTAAAATATTACCTAATCATACACGGTACAGGGGGAAATCCGAGAGCCACATATACACAATATACACGTGTATATCATGTGAATATTGTGTATATTTAACAGTACTTCAACATGTTCATGGAAGCCTTCACTTTTGGTTCTGCTTTTTATGGAAATTGATACAACCTGTTGTTGTGTTTCCTATATATGAAAAACATCTGAATCACTTTATAATTTGGGCTGTTTGCCTCGGTTGGTTGCAGCTTATGGGTGATCGATGATGAATAAAGAAACGAGGAAATTATCTAAAATCTCGGATAAGGTTCGAACTGAAATTGAAGGTAATTTTGCGGATTCGCCTCCTGTTCTTGCATGGGGACAGCAGGAAGTTACCAAAACTTGATGAGACGGCAGCAGACAACACTCGTACTGGTTTAACTGTCGCTACTAAAAAATCTCTATTTTCCTACTAATTTTCCACTGAATATCGGTGCTAAAATCTAAATAGTAGTGCTTTCACACAGAAAAGTGAGGAAGTTTCCCTGCGTATGGGAACCTGTTTTCCACCACACGTTTTCCCAGTGAGCTAGTTCAGTGGGAATGAGGAGGGAAAATCATGTTTTATAGCACAAATTTCCCACTGAATATCAGTGGAAAAAACCTTTATTTCTAGACCCAGTAGTGTGTGAGACAAAAGATCCTACATGAATGATTTAGTGGCTTTCTAATGAAGTTTTTAATAACTACTGATCTTTTTAAATTCATAGCCAAGATGGAGCGCTTTAGATGTGAACCAACATGTTAATAATGTCAAGGACATTGCTTGGATTCTTGAGGTACATCTTCCTTTTCTTTCCCCTCTTTACTTTTATTTAAAACCTGTTTTTCCTTTTACATGTTATTGCTAGTAAAGTATGATAGTTTGCACTTAAATCGTGAATAAGTACTGTTGTAGACGTCTTTTAAATCTCGGTTCATCTAGGTTTTAAACCAGCTAAATATATGGAGGAAAGAGCTTTTTCTTACATAATGAGTTGTAGAGTAATTTCACATATACATCTGCACAGATAGCAGTGTATCCTTCATTTCTCTTTTGACTTGTGTGCATTTAGGATTTAAATTATGCTGCTGTTGGCCGGCACTGTTCTTAATATACTCTGAATCTCTGCAGAATGGAAATAGGTATTGTCATGTTATGGTAGGCTTCTATCACACCATCCATTTTCATGTATAAATATAATAAAGCGTTTAAAAAAAAACGTTTGGCCGGCACCTCTGATTCTGTTTCATTTGCTTGTTCTCTTCATCTTTTTGTCCTCGAACTGCTGACTTCTACTATGCACCCTTCCTTGTATAAAAGCATCTCTGCACCTCAAATGGAACCCGAAAGGTAAAAAAATAAGTTGGAATAAACGAAAGCTGCCATGAAACGAAATACATCCATGTTTTCACAACTTCCGCTCAGAATTTTCATTAGCTGCCTATTTACTTCTCTTCATGTACCGTCGTTCTCTACTAGTACAAATCTTGATACCATTTGCACCTGTTTAATCAATTACAATGTCAGTAACTTCTATGTTTACCCAACAAGGGATGAATCCACAGCTAGTAATTACTTTAACTTGCTTGACTTCTCCATTCAGAATCTCCGATTTGCGGCGTCTTTTATGCCAAAACCAACGGTCATTATCGTACCAGCGAGCAAGGAGCAGCTCGTGACCAGCGTTCTGTGTAGCAGACGAGGTTCATATGAAATCAGAGTAAGGTGCGGAGGACACAGTTATGAAGGGACTTCATCAGTTTCCGTAGATGGTTCCCCATTTGTGGTCATTGACTTGATGAAATTAGACGGTGTTTCAGTAGATTTGGGTTCTGAAACGGCTTGGGTGCAGGGCGGTGCAACACTTGGCCAGACTTATTATGCGATTTCCCAGGTCAGTGGCATTCATGGCTTTGCAGCAGGTTCCTGCCCAACTGTGGGCGTTGGCGGGCATATTTCGGGAGGTGGTTTCGGATTTTTATCCAGAAAATATGGACTTGCTGCTGATAATGTGGTGGATGCTCTTCTCGTTGATGCGCAAGGACGGCTATTAGACCGCAAAGCCATGGGAGAAGATGTGTTTTGGGCCATCAGAGGTGGTGGCGGTGGAATATGGGGAATCATCTATGCCTGGAAAATCCGATTGCTCAAAGTGCCCAAGACCGTCACTAGTTTCATAGTCTCTAGGCCTGGCTCCAAAAATTACGTGTCCCAACTAGTTCACAAATGGCAACTAGTTGCACCAAAGTTGGATGATGAGTTTTACCTATCCGTCTCCATTATTGCTGTTAGTGGAGGAAAAACTCCTACTGAAATAAATGCCCAATTCAACGGATTTTACCTAGGTCCAAGAACTGAAGCCATTTCAGTCTTGAATGTGGCCTTTCCGGAGTTAGGCGTTCTGAAACATGACTGCAAAGAAATGAGTTGGATTGAGTCTACACTTTTCTTTTCTGACTTAGATAACGCTGAGAACTCCTCCTACGTCTCGCTTTTGAAAGAACGCTACTTTGAGAAAAAAACATACTTTAAAGCCAAATCAGACTATGTTAAAACCCCAATTGCAGTAGATGGAATAATGGCAACTCTTGATGTACTTGAGAAAGAGCCCAAGGGACTCATTATACTGGACCCTTACGGTGGAGCCATGCAGAGGATTAGCGAGGAAGCTATTGCTTTCCCTCATAGAAAGGGTAACCTTTTCGGAATTCAATATCTAGTACAGTGGAAAGAAAAGGATAATATTGGCAAGAGCAATGAGTACATAGAGTGGATAAGAGAGTTTTACAATACAATGGCACCGCTAGTTTCAAGCGCGCCTAGGGCAGCTTATGTCAACTACATGGATCTGGACCTTGGAGAGATGGACTACTTATTGCTAAATACTACTACTAGTACGAATCATGCAGTGGAGAGAGCTAAGGTCTGGGGTGAAAAGTATTTCTTGAATAACTATGATAGGTTGGTCAAAGCTAAGACAACAATTGACCCACTCAATGTTTTTCGACATCAACAGGGCATCCCTCCAATGTTCGCCTATATGCAAGACCATAACTATAGTAGTAGTAAATGAGCTTTCGACAGATTAGTTTTCCTCCCCTTTTCCTCATGGGTTGTATCAAAAAAGGTTAATATAAAATTATATAAGAAATATGTGAATATATCTTTTTCAGTATTTAATCACGGCAAAAGGTAAAATGCGACTGTATGTTTTTATTAAGCAAACAAATAGGAGAATGAAAAGTAATGGATTAGTAAAATCAAAATAAATATGGTGAGACAGGTTAGTTATGCTAATAAGAAGTTAGAGATTTATATACAACAATAACAACGAACATGAAACACGAGAGGGGGTGAATTCTCTTAGCATTCTGCAATGTCCAAGAGAGGGATGGACCTCTTCCAAACTCCAACACTTCTCTAAAATTAGTGTCTCCAAATTTGGGATATCACCAAAATTAGGGGGCTCTCGCTTAGATCCAAATGCTTCAAGTTGCTCATTTTCTGTTTTCATTAAAAAAACAAATATAAAACATAATGTTTCTATGAAACCAATTAGCTTAAGTGGTACTCCTAACAGAAATATGTAATTCTATTTTGTGGGGTGGGGGGTGGGGGTGGGGGGCATAAATATAAGAGAAGAGAAGGTTGTGTCCTACGGTAGAAACTCTATAAATTAGTACTCTTGGGGACTATCAAAATTTATTAATTAAAAGAGATATTAATTAATCAATAAATTAATAATTATTAATTTATATATTAATTAATACTTTACCAATTTATAGATAAATTTATAATGAAATACCCAATTTTCAAACACTCTTCAATCTTCCACTTCATTATTGTTCAATGTACTATATCAAATGAAGCACCCTTCAATCTCCACGTTATTATGCTTCTTGTGTTCAATGTACTACTTTATGGATATTAAAAAATATTTCCTATATAAACACAAGATCAAATCATGCTAACACAAACAATGGATGTCGAACATGTCCTGAACTACCCAGAAGAAAATGTAGTTGCACAGTTGTTGACTGATGAAGAAATAATTGAGAGCGTTATGTGAACTGATAAATGTGATGAAGATGATGATGAAAGTTCTATAGTAGAGCTCCCTTCGAGAAACGAGGCTATTAAAGCGGCAATCACATTGAATAATTTCTTGTTGAGCTATGAGAAAACAACACCAGAAGTTCTTACAATGATAAGAAAAATTAGAGATGAGATTCAATGTGACATTGATTTCAACAAAAAACAAAAGACAATTGAGTCATTTTTCAAGAAGTCTTCATAAATCACCCATGTATTATGTAGTATATAAAGAATTATTAATTTATATTTTACATGGGGTCTATATGAGTAATAAAAAATGTATTATCTTATAATTTTAGCGAATTATTAATTTAGCACGTTATCCCCGAGTCGGGACCGACCAAAAATATTATCTAAGAGAGTTTATTAAATAATCGAGTACTAATTAATAGAGTTTCTACGGTAATTGGTATCTAATTCTTAAAAATGTGGATTTCACACGAAAAATGTTTCTTTACAATTCTCTGTGATAAAGTACTTCATTTTAGACCGTGAATGTCAGCTTCATTCAATTCCGCCTAAATATTTTGATGATTTAATTGCGAAAAGAAAGCTGATGGAGAGAGTGGGAGAGTTTATACGTCTGATTTTGTGATGAAGTTTGTATTTGTAAGTACTAAATTCACTTTCAAGTGACTGATTAGCACAAAAAATTGGTTTTAATTGTGAATATCAAAATATTCATTTAATGTAGCATTTGAATTGTGGACTGATTAATTTACTTGCATTGACCTATCAAAACATTTATTTCAAGCCCCTTATTTCGTATTTTATAATTAGAAGATGTAAATTACACAAAAGCGAGTTTATATACAAGATGTTCTGTAATTGTGACAATTTGTTCAGAATTATTAATCCATTATTTCGTACGAGAACTTTGCAACAAATCACCATTTGATATCTACTATTTGAAAATTTAAAGCAAATAAGCAATTACAGTATATATGGATGGAATTAATTTAAATGCCTAAGTTTCATAATTTATATATTTATTAAAGCTAGGCATAGACAAGATGATGTGTTGTGACACCTCTCTATGGCCTAGAATACCCTTTATCTTTTTTCTCCTTTTTTGGGTTTCTCTTATTTTTTAGTTTTATGTGTTAGGCTAAAAAATACCAATAGTCACACATCTTAATAAAGGACTTATGAAGGTAATTAAGAGTTACAAGGCTGATTAAGATGAGGGTAACGGCTGAATAACATTAGAATATTGATAATGACGACTCATTACATGATGAAACATGATAAAAGAGACGGATTAGAGACTTTATGCTAATATATATATAATTCCAGGACATAGGACGGGTGACGTGGCAGGCTCTAGAACCAGATTTCCTATTTATCTTTTTCCTTAAATTTTTACTTTTTTAACCCTTTATTTTGCTTTTATTTATTTTATTATGTTTAAATACTCCAAAAACCATCGGTTAGGAACATATCTACTACTACTACAATCCGAAAAGTTACAACTCTTACGAAAGCACACAATTAATTAAGAAATGAACTTACTCGCTGTTACAGTCCCTAATGCCTCATCATTTTTTTTAACCAAACTTTGTTTCAATCACGCCTCATCATTCTTTATAATAAAACTTTCTTACAATTAATATTACTAAATACTAATTCTATGACAGCATTCAGTTAAAATATTAGGCGCTTTTTCGCCACGCGGCTTAATCTCGATCACTCCCTAAGAATAGGAGGGCAATAATAGAGCGAATCCGTGAGAGAGTACTTATATTCTACATGAAGCATTAAGTCACTGAAGAGGATTACATACTCTCTTTACCGTGCTTAACTACCTTACATACTCAGTACTTTATATCTATATATGATGAGTCATTTCCCCCCTTGTACAATTCATGATGCCTCTGCTCTGTTTGTCAAAGAAATATCCAATTGCCAAGGGAAATGTAAACTATATCTCAAATACAGATGGATAAACTGCATGTGAATTGCCTAAGTTCATAAAATTAATATTTACGTATATCTCATGGTATTTTATTCCGGTAACATCCTAGCTTAGATTTTCTTTTTTCACGTTTCTCTTGAAGGATTCGATTTCCCGAAGAGGGTAAAGGGGGCGCTTCGTGATTTTGGTGTTCTTACTTCAGTATGCTCTTGAAGGTGATGTGATCTTTCTCTATTTACCTATGCTTATTCACGTGTTAGATTTTAATATCTGAAATTTTATTTACTCTGTAATTGCTTTTTAGTTGGCATTTGACATTTAAATTGAACACAATTTGCATTCAATTTCTATTTGAGTATAGTTTAATATGATGTCTTATCTTTTCAGTTTTTCGATATTAGGATTCTTCATGTTGACTTGGGAAACTACACTTCCTATTATTTTATTCACTAAAAAAAATAGGTAATTTGTGGAGGTTGAAAGTACAATTAGCGGGAGTTATAAATTTTCGCTATTTGCTTGCCTGTTTTTTTTTTTGTAGTGATTGTCCGGTGTTTTTTTGTATATTTGAAACTTTTTATTCTTGAGAATGACTATGATATATGTCATTCGTGAAATTGAAGGTTTTATACCTTTAATGGATAAAAAAAATAGAAAAAACGATGTTTGGCTATTATAAAATAGATGAATAAATATTGAGAAAGAAATGGTACCTGAGAACAAATGTTGTGAGTGGAGAATGTAAAGAAGATAAAATAAACTGAGAGTAATACTCTTATCTGATCATTCATTCGGATTTCTTGAAATATGCACATATTAACGTCAAATACTTCATATTTATATTTCAGACCAAATAATTTTTAACCTTACACACATACCACTAGAAGTTAAACTTTGGATGTATTTTTGATAAGCTTTTTAAGCTTTTACACAAATTTATGTATTTTTACTTGTAATATTTGTATATTAGGAAAATATTATTTCACGATTTTAATGAGATTTATTACTACCGCGTGAAGTGCGCGCATTTCCCTAGTTATTGTATATATTGAATGCAATGACCATGGATGATTAATTCTTTCCCTCATCCTCATATTTTCTTCTTCATAAAGAAGTTTGATGTCCTTCCTTTAGAAACACACATTTTCCCATTGTTGCAGGTGTTGGCAGAGTCTAATGAGAAGCTAGGAGAAAATTGTGGTATGTTTCTTTGTCATTGGTGAACTTTACTTAACATTTCAATGATAATGATGCATTATGTTACCATTAAAAGTGGAGTAACTTATAACTTATCGTAGTGATCTTTTCCCAAAACTTTCTTAATCTAGATAAGTATATACAATTTGGTGCACGTTCTCCTTGGATTGTTTTTGTTGGTAACCATTAGGTTTCCTTTTTGAGATGTTAGAATTACATATGACCATTTTTATTTTTATTAATTGCAGACCAAATTATGCTATCTTTGAAAAATGACTAAAGGCGCGTTGAAACTTTAATATAGGGTATCTTCTTCTATCTCTGAGAAAAAAGAAGACGACAAAATTGAAGAATATAACATTGATTGAAGAGTAAAAATTGAAATTTTAATTTAAAACAAAAAGATTTCTTAACGACTGCGCGAAGACATGTAAATTTCCTAGTAAATAAATATGAATGGTTAGAGAAGATGAATTCTTTTTGCATGCTTCACATTAGATTTATGTATTATGTTTGCTCCTACAAACAAAGTTTCTTGACCCATCTTTGATTCACAATTTATTTAACTCAAACAGGACATGCAACAAATTTTAAGGTTTGGATCGGATGTCACCATATATAGTTCTAGCGATGACTTGGTACAAGTAAGCTATTTTCGCCGGGGGTAGTTGAAGTTGTCCCTAATTTTGACAACTGATCAAAAATAGCCTTTTTAGGTTTAATGAAAAAAATCCGGACTAAAATAACCTTAAGTTGAACATGAAAGATGGTAAAGCAATATTGTGGCATGCAAGTCCTAACAAATTGGAAAAAGTCTATATACATTGGACTTACAAGTTTTAACTCTACCTGTGTGTTAGCGCCGGTCTCAAGTCGGAATAAAGGAGGAGGATTGCCCAGGGTCAATAAAAAAACTTCTCTACCCGATAAAGACAGGATAAGGTTGTGTACATCTTAACCTCCCAAACCGCACTTCTGAGATTATACTGGGTTCGTTATTATTGTTGTTAATGCAAGTTTTAAGTTTTACATGATGTTAATTGTGTATATCAAAGCATTTATTTGGTGTAGTACTTGAATCGTGCCATGATTAATTGAAGAGAGGGAGAGCGCACAAGTATACATTTGATATTGGCCAAAGCCGACTATTAGATAATTTAAGGCCAACGAGGTGTGATGGTTCAAACCTCTCAGGCAATGAACTTGAAGGATAGTTCGGCCATTCAATCCACGGCAGGCTAGAAGGAAGACAAGTCACAGTGCTTTCTGAGAAAATAGTTCCACGATTAACTATCAACACCTGTAAGCTTTGCATCCTCTTGAGTACCTTGCTATGGTTTACACGATCATCTTCAAAACCGTAACCTTTCGTGCCTACGACATCCTCCTACAAACCTAAGAAATAGAGTTCTGCAAATGCAACTATGAATCTCATGGAGAGTTCGATCCTAGCTCAGGATGAACGGGATCCGTAGGCTTTCCACCTTTTTTGGTTTCTGTAAAGAAAGAAACAATTAGTATCTATTTGTCTGGGAATTAAATAAAATGAAGCAGAAAACTCAACGGAACAAAGTCGCAATACTATTAGCTAACAAAATTATCAATTTAGTAATAATATTCCTTGCCAACTTTCCAGCAAAAAGGTCATGAATCTCCTCAGGAAGCCATATTCTGTTGTTTGCATACTCTTCCCTTGAACCATTTTCACACATTCCTCTTATCTAGTTATGCATCTCAAACGTTAACCAGTAGCCACCTCTGACGGATAAGAGAGATTTTCCGATGAGGTAATTTATTCCTATCAAGTCAATACTACAAAGTATTCGTTCCACATCATCTCTTGATCTACGATTGTACAAGCATGCGATATCTAGGAATATTCTCATCACATCTTTATCCAGCCCATCAAGAACAATCTTAAGTTTTCCTAGAATGTCATCATTCGGGATTTTCTTCAGTCTTTCAATTTTGTCTCTCCATTGCTCTTTATTTCGTCCATAAACAGAAGAACCCAAAACTTTAAGAGCTAAAGGTGTTGGGATACAATTGTGGTAGGGAACGGGAAGTAAGTAACTATTACAATGGTAAGAAATGATAAACTAAATATTACAATAAACTGAAAATTAAAAACTTAACAAACTGTAATATCCTAGTACTACTCAAATTAATTGCAAAACACTTTACTATCAAATGAGTTCTGAGACACCAACTGATTATTTAAACCATCAAGATTGAATTTTGACACCAACCCTTTATTCTCAGTAATCAAATATTCACTTTGAGAATTCATTTCTTGAAGGTTGGTTCCGTTATTATTCAAGGTATGTTAAGACAAATCATTTATTTCTTTTGGCATGTTCCATGTAACGAAACGTAACTGTGATATTGCTCCATGATTTATTCTACTCTTAGTGAGTTAAGGAATGTTCATATTATTGATTCCTATGTTAAAAGCATGTTTAAATATGTTCCTAAGTCCTTATTGAGGCATATAGAAAAAATGTTGATATTTACAGTGTTAGCCGAAGGTACAAGGATATTGTGTTACCCGGGATGTGCTATTGTTATTCATGCATTTTTATTTGCATTGCATTCATGTTTTACCCAAAACCATATATTGGGGACGAGAAACGGGATACGCAAACCACCTGATCAGCTGAGATATGATAATGATAAAGCATGTGTGGCTTAATGAAGGAAGATGCCTGATTAAGGGCCACTATATATATATATATATGATTGGGGAGAAGATGCCCTTGTGTAGCCAGTATTTATGTATTTACCGCATTGTGCATGACATTTAGACATATTATGCCCACAGAGGCCAACATGAAATGATGCCCACAGATGCTGTTATGGTAAGAAAGATGCCCAATGGGGCCGATGTATATGTATATCGCATTGTGCATGACATATAGGCATATGTATTAGGGATATATACTATTGGTCCGTTGTTCCTGTTTCAGTTGTTGTTATATTCATGTTATGCTATTATTCATGCCTGACATACTGAGTACATCAGTCGTACTGACGTCCCTTTTGTCGGGGGACGCTGCGTTTCATGCCCGCAGGTTCACATAGGCAAGGTGACGGTTCACGTTAGTTGATTGCGAATCCAACGGATTTTTGGAGCACTCCCCTTGTTCAGAGTGTTGGTCTAATTTTGGTACGGTACATTTTTTGCTTGTATATATGGGTATGGCGGGGCCCTGTCCCGACCTTTGATGTTGCTACTCTTAGAGGCTTGTAGACAGGTGTCCTGTGGATAGTGGTCTTGTATGGCCTTGTCGGTCTTGGTATGAGTATGTATATATATAAGATGGTTACATGATTTTTCATAATTTTCTTTCGGCTTAATCCGTAATTAATTACGATTAGATGTTAAATGTACAAATGGCGGTATCCGACGGGTGGGATCCGGGTGCCTGTCGCGGCCCTCCAGTTTGGGTCGTGATAGTTTGAAAAAGGAAAAAAAAATTATTAGTAGCAATTGATAGTATATATTAGGAGGCTATTTTTTTATACAGGGGTATTTAGTTTAATTTATTCAAAAATTCAGAAAGCAATAAAATAAAAATAAAAATCACACTTGCTGTACATGTGGCAGTTCGAGGGTGTATTAAAATTTACTTGGGCAGTGCCTCGAAGACTAGCCAGAATTTGGGATCAAAGTTATAAACAATACCTAAATCAACCACTTCTCTCTTTATACATAGCACTTATATTCATTGTAGTTTGAATCCCCTGTTCGCACTTCGCACTAACAAACAAATTAATCGGTTTGACTAAATTAATGGTTGATCATTTGTATTAAATTTATTATTGTGTTAAGCCACTGAAAAGTGTTGCTATTAGGAAAAACATTATTGATTTGATTATATTAGGATAAATACTACAAACTAAACACCTATTTGCATGGGCAATCCCACATCCTCAACTCCCAAAATTATTTGCAAAAGGTAAAGGTAACTAATTGATCTTATCCTCAACGTAATCCATTATCCAAACATTTGTGAAGTAAATAATGAACACAATAAAAGATAGTTTTTTTTAAATGGGAGGTGAAAAGAGTATCTAGTTCGAGATTTTTAAGGAATAAGAACTTTCGAACACTTATAAATACTGAACCTTTTTAAGCTAAATATCCCATCACATAATTTCCCTTCTTTTTCTTGAGATTAAACAAAAAGTTTAATTACCTTCTTTTCTTTTTGATTATCCCTCTTTGCTTTGCATTAATTACTTTAATTCTCAAATTTGAGCTTTGTGGACCTTGTTGTGGTTCTATTTGTGGGTTAACTTTCTCTACATTTAAATTATTTTCTTCACAAAAATGACTATCCAAGTAGAGGAAAAGAAAATCAATGATCAATTTATGGTACCTCAAACAAATGCATTTGGCCATAATTTTAGGGACTACAACAATGCACAAAGTTTAAGGCAAAAAGGGGTACAAAATTTCTACAAAACACAACACATTAATCAAACCTATGACTTTGTCAAGAAAATGAGACAAGAATATGCAAAATTGGACAAGGCAAAAATGAGCATATGGGAATGTTGTGAATTACTTAATGATGTTGTTGATGATAGTGATCCTGATTTAGATGAACCACAAATCCAACATTTATTACAAAGTGCTGAGGCAATTAGAAAAGATTATCCTAATGAAGATTGGCTCCATTTAACAGCCTTAATTCATGACTTAGGTAAAATAATTGTTTTACCTAAGTTTGGTGGACTCTCTCAATGGGCTGTTGTAGGTGACACATTCCCTGTTGGATGTGCATTTGATGAATCAACTATCCACCACAAATACTTCAAAGAAAATCAAGATTATGAAAACCCAATTTACAACACAAAAAATGGAATTTATTCTGAGGTTTGTGGACTAGAAAATGTTATGATGTCATGGGGTCATGATGACTATATGTACATGGTTGCTAAAGAGAATGGTACAACATTACCATCAGCTGGACTTTTTATTATAAGGTATCATTCATTTTATCCATTGCATACAAAAGGAGCTTATAAGCACTTGATGAATGATGAAGATAAGGAGAATTTGAAGTGGCTTCATATTTTTAATAAATATGATTTATATAGCAAAAGCAAAGTTCATGTTAATGTGGAGGAAGTCAAGCCTTACTATATGTCTCTCATTGAAAAGTATTTTCCAGCAAAGCTAAGGTGGTAAAAGGAGATGAAGTTATAAACAAAATTATTGAATATAATTTGTCTATATGGATTAAACTTGTACAATTTGTAATATTAAAGTGAAAACAGTGAGAGTACTTTAATAGTCTCTATTGGGGATGCAATGGGAAAGGTTACTATGTAAATAGCCATTCTTTTCCTATTACAACTTAAAGTACTTGTACATATATGATATTAATAAAATGGTATACAATATATAATTGTTTATTTATCATCTGTGACTCATCACTTGTAATTTATCTTTGTGTGTGTGTTTGTGTTGTATGAATGAAAGAAAAGCTACCCTCCCCAAATCTTATCGGTGGAATTATACTGAGTTTGATGTTGGTTTTTTAATGAAAGAAAGAAAAGGTCAAAAACATGACCAAACTTAAACAACATGCATGTTAATTCATCGGGTGAAACTATACTGAGTTTGTTATTGTTTTTTAATGAAAGAAAGAAAAGGTCAAAAACATGACCAAACTTAAACAACATGCATGCTAATTGCTAATAAAAGGTTGCTTCATAAGTTGAAGACTTGAAAATTAAACTAAAAAGTTCATACATGAGAAACAAGTTGTACCAACTCGGGAACATGAACAGGACATAAACACAACATAGAAAACTACTATTCTATCCTTAATTATTACAATGACTTGGGAACAATACTAGATAACATAGTAGTCCAGGAATAATAGTAATATAGTACTAAATCATTCAAATTCAAACACTAGACACTTGAAACAAAACATGCAATAGCTAAGAAATATTAGTAACCAATTAACACTTCAAGGAATGACAACTCCCAAATATTAGTAACCAATTAACACTTCAAGGAATGACAACTCCCACACCTTTATAACCACCAATTCCACCACCAACACCTAGCCCACCAACACCACCAACTCCTCCGGCAACACCAACGCCGCCGATCCCTTTAACCCCTGCACCGCCACCGGCTCCGCCAGCTCCAGCACCGCCGCCGGCTCCGCCAAGAGTAGGCAAAATCCCACCATAGCCACCAATTCCAGAACAACTCCCAATGCCACCAAATGTGATGAAATTTTTCTTGTCATCAAGTCCTACATTGCTTGGTGTTGGAGCAGTACTTAAAATCTCAGTGTTTACATTATTATCATCATGAGTTTGAACCTCGGGAATATTTCTTGCTGTGGCATGCACTAGTACTAGTGCAAACATGAACATTACGTACCAACTTGACATTTTGTTCACTCAAAAATAACTTATTCTTATATCTGTCTTTCTCTCTATTTCTCACTCTTACACACACACAAAAACAAATAGACTAATGCTGGTGAATTGTGGTATGGAAGAAATGGTGACATGAGGTCTATTTATAGATACATGTGAGGGACAATTGAGTAATTAAGGAAAAGGCAATATATAGTGATGAAGTGGATGATCATAGATCTCATTTAAAAGTTTAAGCTTTTAAAGAGAGCATATACATTTATTTACTTAATTACTATCTCTTAGCACGCCCTCTCACATGCAGATTTGATTCTTTTTAATGACCTAAGCACATGATTATTATTATTTTTTTATAATGGGTGGCGGTGATTGATGAGATGCGAACTCATATATCTGTCTGCTCAAATATCGTATGGAGTTGTGTAAACTTTTAAAATGAGATAGTCATACAATTCAACATATAGTACGTCTCAATTTGTTTGAAGGTTGATCAGTTTGGAGAGCCAAACAACTCTTTTTTTTACTACAATTTTCTCCAATTCTTTTCATATATTTTGAATTATTAATTATGCGACTTATAATATTTTTATGCAGTTTTCAACTATGTAAATTTTATTATAAAATACTCGAAAAATCTATGTTTAAAATTAAGTTAAAGAAAAAGTTGTTTGACTCTCAAAATTCATCAACTTTCAAATAAATTAGGACGGAAGAAGTAGTTGTTTTGGTAAACTGAATATGTTGCAAAGTATTTGACACAACGAGAAAAATAAGAAGTCATTTACTATTACTTTTTTTTAAGTTTATACGTACGGTTCTCTTAGATAGTGTTAGCTAAAAAAGACGTTTAAGGATAGATAAATAATAGTTTAAGGAAGTACTCCTAAAATTAAACTTATTACATTATTAGAATGAAAAATAATATGAGTTGAGGTAGGAAACGGATCTAGAGGGCTGGTTATTGATTCTCATGAATTCAATAACTTTTACATCCAACCACTATACTTATTTAAGATTTATTAAGTATTTATATATATTTGATCGTGAATCTAATTATTATTATAAAATTAACTTAAGATTTTTATAAAAGTTCATAAATTTAATTCAAATCCTAATCCACTGCCGATTGAGGTACAACAAAAGTTAGGCATTAAAAGTTAAAACTCAACCATAACATGTTAAGAGTAGCATTCATTCTGTATAAGAAGCTCGATCGGTGCATATATAGACTGTAGTCAGAGTTAGGTGAAGGGAAAAGAACAGATCATTAATGTTCTATAAATGTCAACTCAGTAAAAACAAATTCCATGTATTTATTGTGTTTATTATCACGCAATTCAACCTTGTCATGCATGTTCTTTCCTCAACACTTGTAACATTGGGGTCTGGATGAACGACACTTGGATCAATTAGTCATGCACTTTCTCTATTTTACGATATGATATTCATTCTTCTTTCATATTTCCTATACACAATTCTATTAGAAATAAGTCTTTTTGGGATCAATAAAGGAGAATGTCCAAAATCTATATAGAGTTTTCAAATGGACACCTCATATTTTGTTTTAATTGTGTTGAGAAAAAAGCAATTATTATATTCTCAAATCTCTTTCTTCTTTACCAAATCATTAATCATCTGTTTTGGAGAAAAATTGAATAGGCCACGTACCAAGTCAAGAAATATTCTCGAATAATAAGCACTCTTTTTACACTATTTCAAAAATCAAAGAATTCAATCGTATGACTATATAAAATACAGAATTTTCAATCCTAATTTTAAAGGGAGGACAACGATTACTCAATTTTCAGCAACTCAATCTTGCTCTTATATAGTTCCTTGCAAAGATAAAGCTTAAGATTTGAGAATTAACAGGAGCCAGATATATTAAGAAAGAGTAATTTGAATTTTTTATAACCATATGTATCAGGAATTCAGCAGCACGACTAATCTAAATTTATATCGCATAAGATCTAGTTAAGGTGCAACATTCCTTATCAAGTGTCGTTTCTCCATTTTCAGCCTGATTTCAAGACATTTGGTTAACGATTTATAAGGGATCCCAAACATCTTCTCACGTTCTGATTCGTTCTGCCATTTATTAGGGTAGCTTCCTTCCATCTTTGCCTTTATAATAAAAAGGTTTGGCTTGGCTAGATCAGTGCTGGCTCAGCTTTTATAATTAAGGGGTTATTTCTTTCAGGGTCCATGACTTTTTTTGTAACATCGGATTCTAAACTGAAAAATTGAATCTTTTTAAAAAAAAAAGGAGATTCTAAGATATTATATTTTGTGACAAAGAGCTTATTCGATGATATTCGTCCCACTTGAAAGCCTTGGTTAATAATGGAGGAATATCGACCATCCGTCCATCACACTCCCAGTAATTGCAATTTAAAAATAAGGGCTTGCAAGAAGAATTTTTCCTTTCTACCAAGAGCATATATAGATTGAATAAGTACATATTTAGAACTCATATTTTCACCTTAATTAGATCCCATATATAAATTAAAAATTCGCCATTGTCTTCTTATGGATATTATATTTCCCCTACTAGTCGTTATAATAAATTACAATTGGGATACATATCTTATACTTCTCCGTAATGGCTAGTATTGAATAAAAAAAAAGGGGCATCTTGGTGCACTATGCTCCTGTTATATAGGGGGTTTGGGAAAGCATCGAACCACAAAGGTCTATTATACGTAGTCTTATCCTGCATTTCTGCAAGAGGTTGTTTCCCCGACTTGAACACTAGTATTATGAGAAGAAAAAAAGGAAATATATTCCCAATTAAAATACTTAGATTACAGTGCAAAAGAAATGAAATTAGAAAAAGATATAGCACAACTAGAAAAGCAATGTGAAAAGTTTAGTAAAATATGGATAGATATGGGAAACGGATGGAAAAAACGAATAAACAATCCTGGTTATGAGCAATAACGAAAAAATAGATGCGTTATGGGAAGAAATCATATTAAAAGAAAAAATGAAAAGCGTTTTACTACTAATGAATGAGATAAAAGAAAACCAGAATAAAACACAACAATTGATTAGAGAAGAACTGACTAGCTTATGGAATGTATCTGAAATACCAACGTTTAAACTAATATTAGAAAAATTGAATATGTTATTAGAGGAAAAAGGTAAAGGAAGGTAGATAGAAGCCAATAACGAAGCCAGTACGAGTACACAGAAGACTATCACTAAAACAACTACTCATAAACCAGAGATCAGTACCAATAGATGCTTGGAGAAGAAGTAAGGTACCAATCATGGTAGATATTAGCAAAATGAAACCTAGATTATCAAAAGAGGTAACGGAAGCTTTAGACGGATTAACAAAATTAAATAAAGAAGGAAAATTCTAATGGAACCTAGTGCGATCACATTTTTAAAAACTCATGGTAAAGATATTATAGAAAAAGAAAGATATAAATACGAGCCTATAAGATCAAAACCTGTAAAGGAAGAAAGACCAAAAGAGGTAAAGACACCTGTAAAAGAAGTAGAAAGAACAACTTACGAATACCTAAATCTAAGATTAGATAAGCAGGAACAGCAGATTAATGAATTAAAAGCAGAAAACCTGAATTTAAAATCAAGTGATAACGCAGAATGGTATAACAAGTATAGAAAGTACAAAGGAAAATATAAGAATACACAAACCCTTCTAAAAGAAACTAAAGTAGAGCTAAAAGAAACCAAAAAAGAACTAAAAGAAACTAAGGAAGAGCTAAAAGAAGTAAAACAAGAACTATTAGAACTCAGAGAAGAGATACAGTTCTTAAAAGAGCAATTAAAGGAATTAAAAGGAAAGGAGAAAGTACGAAAGATAAAATCAAGCGATGAAGATACCTCAAGAAGTAATGGTACTGATGAGGATAGAAATGAACAAACTGATCATGAACTACAGGTAGTAGAATTCATAGAAGAAGAAGAAAACTCTGAGAATACAGAAATGGTAAAAGAAAATAACCAAATAATAAAGGCTTTAAAGAGTATGAAAAGAGTAAATGCTATAATAGAAAATGAACCAGAAAGTGACATAGAAGATGATTACAATGGACATATAGAAACCGAAATAGAATCAGAAAATGTAATCAATGAAGATGCAGACGATTATCCAGAAGAAGATTTAATAGACCCCAATTTGGAAGCAATAACTAGAAGGAATACAAGATTACCAGATCATATACCTATAGGACAACAAGCTGAATTTAAAGAATTTGTAGGATCAATGACCCAAGGAGTAAACTATAACGGATATTTCCTAGACTTAGATAATGTTTATGATGAACAAGAAGTAGGAAGAAGAATAACAGATTGGAACTTAGGAATGTATATTGCATTAATGAATAGCACTCAGACAGAAAACCTAGATTACATGTATGATTTAATATCGAAAACTCTAATTGGAAAAGCAGCATACTGGATAGAATCAATCGCATATCAACTAAGAGGAGAAGTATTAAGCCATGCAACAGACTGGAAATCAATGTTAATGATATTTGATTTACTATTAAAAAGACAATTCTTAGGTGAAAAATGGTTAGTAGCCAGAGAAAATGTCTTAGCAGAAAGAAAAACTGAGATTATCATGAACCTGAATAACATGAAATGTTGTAAGATAAATAAACTACCAGAATATACGATTAGCTTTAGTAAATTCTTTTACGAAGCTAGATTCCTACCAGAAGAAGGAGTAATTTATCAACAATTATACTATGATCATTTACCCGTACCATATAATATTGAAATATCAAAAGAATACGTACAGTTAGAACCTAAGGAAAATACCCTAGGAGAAAGAATACGAGTTTTAAGAGCATATCTTATGAGGAAATGCGAAGAATATCGATTACAGCAAAAGATTAAGAAAGATAAGAAAATAGGATTAAGAGAAATATGTGGATTTACTGAGCGTAGATTAATATTTGGATGCGATGATAATAGAAAGGAAAAGAAGTATAAAAAGCATAAGAGACATAGGAGACGTGAGGATAAATACGAAAAAGATCACAAGTATAAGAAATATAGAAAATATAGGAAAAAACCTTATTATAAATCCTATAAGAAGAAGAGATTTAAAAAGTATAAAAATAATCAAGATACAAGAAATAAATTTAGATATAAAAGGAAATTTAGAAAATGAAGAAATGTAAACCCAATATAAGCAGATAAGACTAAAGAAGAAAAGGTTAAAGAATGCAAATGTTGGAATTGCAATGAGAAAGGACACTATGCAAACAAGTGCCCAAAGTTAAAGAAAACAGGAGTAAAATATATGGATACCGAACAATTTATAATGAGTTTACAACAGATAAAAGAAGATAATAATAATTGGTACGATTATGAAGATTTTTATGTTAGTGAGACAGATGAAGAATCAGAAACAGAAAGAATAAGTTATATCAACCAACATTCAGACAGTGAAGATAGTTCTGAATAAAATGAATACCTTAGAAAGACAGAAAAGAGTATTGATAAGAGAAAGAGAATACTGGATACAATGCGAAGAGTATACTCGACGCAAGTTAATTATAACTTCAACAGTTAGTGAATCAGGGAGTATGTATTATAATGATAGGTACAAAAAGATTACCAATAGATTATCAAAGATAAGAGAAGAAATGTATAAAATACATTGGAAACAGATAGAAATTGCAAGACTCATAGAAGAGTCAATGAGAAATGAAGAGACTAGACAACAAGTACAAGAATACGAACAGGATGAAGAACTCAACAGAAGATTAGATAATCCTGACTAAGATGGTAGCAATCCATATAGAAGCTCACATAGAATATAAGCCGAATAAAATGATAAAGCAAAAAATATTCATAGATAGTGGAGCAGATATATGCCTAGCTAGAAAAGATGTATTAGAATCACACAGATGGAAAAGATCAAGAATACATAGAGCTAAGGTATCAGGATTTAATGAACAATCTAAAGAATTAGATATGATAGCAGAAAATATGAGAATTATATTAGGAAAAACTATTTTCAGACTACCAATAGTATACCAACTAGACAACATGAAGCAACAAGTTTTATTAGGAAATAACTTCTTAGATTATTTTAAAACTCAAGTGATTAACAAGAATACTTTTAGTTTACAATCACCATGCAATGAGTGGATAATATTAAAAAGGATATTACCAGTAAATACCATAAGATTATGTGCAATCAAAATGGAAAGAATTAATAATTTAGAGTTATTAAAAGAAAAATACTTAGGTATGTTAAAAGCAAACTTTGGAGAAAAACCGATGCAACTATGGGAAAAGGAAAAGATATATGGAGAAATAAAACTGATAGATCCAAGTGATTTAGTCAGAACAAAACCAATAAGATATAGCCCAACAGATCAAAAGGAATTTGAAATCCAGATCAAAGAATTGCTAGAAATGAAGGTGATAAGGAAAAGTAAAAGCCCACATAGCAACCAACATTTTTAGTAAGAAAGCATAATGAGTTAAAGCGAGGGAAAGCCAGATTAGTAATTGACTATCGAGAGTTGAATAAAAAGACTATTTTTGATGGATACTTCTTACCCTATAAAAGAAACCTGATTAACCGATTAGGAAACAAAAAATGGTTTAGCAAATTCGACTGTAAAAGTGGATTTTGGCAGATTAAGCTGACTAATGAATCTAGAGCTTTAACAGCATTCAGTGCCCCTCAAGGACACTATGAATGGAATGTACTACCAATGGGATTAAAAAATGCACCACAAATCTTTCAAAGAAGAATGGATCAAGTGTTTAGAAAGCTTGCAGACTTCTGTATCATATATGTAGATGATATATTAGTTTACATCAGCAACTTAGAAGATCATATTAAACATGTAGAACAATTTATTGAAACGGTAAACCAACACAAAATACTTCTATCAGAAAATAAATCAGAGATATTCAAGAATACTATTGAATTCCTAGGCTACATTGTGGATAGTGAGGGAATACAATTACAAGAACATGTTGTAACAAAGATTAAAAATTTCAAAGAAAGATTAGAAAATAAAAGAGAAGTACAACAATTTTTAGGTGTAATAAACTATGCCGCAAATCATATAAAAGATTTACCATATCTGAGAAAACCATTGCAAGATTTGATTAAAAAAGATGTAACCTTCGAATGGAAAGAAGAACATACCAAGGCGATTAACAAGATTAAGAAAAAGGTAAAATCATTACCAAAACACAGAGTACCTACAGATCAAGATCAACTGGAACTCTTTACAGATGCTAGTGACATAGGATGGGGAGCAGTCCTAATAGCGTATGATAAAAAAGACGTTGATAAAGAAAAAATGTTAATTTGTGGATATGGAGGCGGAACGTGGAAGCCTAGCGAGAAAAACTACCATATCAACGAAAAGGAATTATTGGCAGTAAAATTTGGAATAAAAAGATTTCATTACCATTTACTACCGGTAAAATTCATTGTTAGAACTGATAATACTCAGGTAAAGGCATTCATCACGAACAGAATAGATCCTTTACCCGAACTGAATAAAAGAAGAAAATGGCAATCGTTATTCTGTTGTTATGATTTTATTGTTAAGAATATATCTGGAACTAAAAATGTTTTAGCTGATTTTCTTAGCAGATATAATGTCAATTGACAGCGAAGACTTCGAAGAATACATAACAAAAGCCATGCAAGAGATTATCAGGACAAATAAAATATTGATTACCAGATTACAAGAAAATACCCAAACCATCAACAAGTTAGCTGAAGCTATACAAGATTTTACAAAATTCAAAGCCTTACAGAAGGAAACCCCACAAAAAGCAAAGATTACAATACCACCGCTACAACAAAAAACCTTTGTACCCTTCTCATCTAAACTTGCAACGATGTCACCAGCCATACCTTCAATCTCATCAGCAGTATCCATGGCAGGCACTTTGAAGTTTAGACCTGAAGTGATTACCGCTTATGAGAAGATTAATAAATTTTATGATTATAAGACTAACCCTGCTATTTTACGCAGCGCAAAATTGAGTAAATATCCCAGATTTATCTGCAGTGAAAAAGCAAACCCAAACATTGTTGAAAGACTATTTACATATGGATTCATTGACAAAATTGTCACAGATGATAAAATGAATAACCTGACTAAGCTACCGCAAATTATTACCCGATCAACAGAACTAATGATGGAATCCTTTGGCAAAGGGATTTATGGAATACAGATATTGAACGCTTCAACAGATCTGAAAGGTAAGCCGATTATTATATGTCAAAATTTTAAAACAGGAAGGAATAGCACAATCAACGGGGAAGACAAAAATTTGAACCAAAAAATTCCCTGTACGTTGGAGAAATTCCAAGACTGGATGAGTAATAAAAGAGCATTTGGATTAATAACTCTGAAGACTAGAATAGAGGACATGATTAGAAACCGGAAAGCATCCGTGATAGAAACTTCCAAAGGTGGAGATGTAGAGGAAATAATGACTCTTTACTACGACAATGATATCGAAGTAAAGGAGACGACTGAATTAACACTTTTATTAGACAAGATTATTAACCTCAAACATACTCATGCTGAGGAGACTATCCGACATTATAAGACTATGACTGAACAAAGAAAACGCCCAGTGATTAGAACAGAGACGGCATCAACGTCCACTATGAGTATTAAAAAAGAACAGAGTCCTGACCCTTTTGAATAAGGAGGGAAAACTGATTATTTTTTGCAGGTACAATGTAAGTCCTTGCGAAAAAAAGGCCTTATGGCCCAAAAAGATTATCATGACAGGGAGCATGTAGTTTACTACTTGTAACCCAAGAAAAGAGGTCCTATGGACCCAAAATGACTATGGCCTTATGGCCCAAACTAGATTAGGAGCCTCACGGCCCAAAAAGATTACTATAACAGGGAACGTGTAGTTTTACTACGTGTAACCCATAAAAGAGATCCTATGGATCCAAAAAGATTAACTACTGGTAATCCAGAAAAGAGGTCATAACAGACCCAAAAGAATATGGCCCAATGTAGTTTAAACTACAGAAAGCCCAAACAAAAGAGGCCTTAGTGCCCAAAATCAGATTATGGCCTCACGACCCAAAAAACGATTATTGAGTCACAATTGATTAACAAAAATCAATCGGACAACTGGAAGGTATTAAACAGGAAAGCAGCCCGACAGGAATATGACAGCAGCCATGACAGAATGGACAGCTGACAGATTAGCCGAATAAAGACAACAGCTTTACGGAAAGTAGCGGACAAGGCACTGCATCCTTTACGACTATTTGAAAAGCAGAAGAAAAGACGACAAAACAACTTTACGGAAAGTAGCAGAACCCACTGTAGCCTTTATGACTTTTTGAAAAAGTATTTTGTCTAGGACTATTTGATTACAGTTTACTTTACGACTTTTGAAAAGTAATACTGTTTACTTTTAAAAAATGGTGAATAGTGAATAGCCGAAGTTATCTATATAAGGAGCCTCTTGTCAAGACGAAGATTCATTCGAAAAATTCAGAAATACAAAACATTTACAAAAAACTCTCTCAATGTTTAGCTAAAAGACTCTTCAGTCTATAATCCGAAATCAATCCAAGACGATCATAAGATAACCAAATACCATCCAAGAACATCTTAAGATTAATCGACTATCATCCAAGAACAGACATAAGATTAATCTTATATCAACCAAGAATATCATAAGAACACGAAGCATAATACTTTGATTTATTATGATTAGAACTATACTGGTTGAAGCACAACACTGGAGGGAAGGCGATCAGAAGATACCCGTAACTGACTCCCAGGCTCCCAGGCGACAGAGTACCCGCGGCGGAAGGCAAAGGGGAAATACAGGCCATAGGAGGGTTGAGACTATTTCGGTGATCTGAAAGTCTGCTTAAAGGTATGTGCTTAAACTATATGTTTCTAATTATAATTTTGATAAGTATATTACTCTGTTGTTATGCTGTTTAGACGTTGATATTAGATTATGATTATAACTGTTTAGACGATGATAGAAGATTATGATCATAATGGTTTAGCCGATTGGTATAGGTTATAGTATGGTTATCTGCCGGATAGATAGAAGATTATAGACGATTGATTAAAAAATGAAATTGAACCCAAGATTAAAACTCAGATTATTACATGCTTATTATTTGATTAACTCTGAAAAAAGTTTGATTAATCCCTTCATTATTTTTATTAATGAAAGAGTATATATATAATTTATAATTTTTCATAATAGGAAAATCATATTCCTATTCTATTCCCAAAATCATATTCTAGTTGTACAAGAATCATATAATTATGATAATTGTACAATGCTAATTTAATACAATATTTACACTAACTAAAGTCTTCCAAAAAAATGTGATATACACGGGTTTGTATACCGTGTATACCACGGTTTCACATATGGTAAGTTGTCTTGTGATACCGTGATATACATGGTATACAAACCCATGTATTATCACGGGTATAACTAACACACCCCTGCAGTCATAGCGGGTGGTCTTCGTACGTTGAGATTGTCCCTAAAATCTTCAAAGAGTACTGACGGAAGACCTTTGGTAAAGATGTTTGCAATTTGATACCTGGAAGGGACATGGCAGACGCGTACTTGTCCACGGGCTACCTTTTCACGAACAAAGTGAATATCCATCTCGATGTGTTTAGTGCGCTGGTGTTGAACCGGATTACCAGAAAGGTAGATGACACTAATATTATCATAATAAACCAAGGTAGCTTTTTGAATAAGACAATGAAGCTCTAAAAGAAGATTACGTAACCAATAGGATTCGGAGACCACATTGGATACCCCCTTATACTCGGCCTCTGTACTAGAGCGAAATAATGTAGACTGACGCTTCGCAGACCATGAGACCAAGTTATTATCAAGAAACATACAATAGCCGGACGTGGAGCGTCTGTCATCTGGACAGCCACCCCAATCAGCATTAGTATACGAGATAAGTGTAGATGTCGATGAAGGATATAAATGTAAGCCATAGTCAAGTGTCCCCTGGATGTATCGCATAATGCGTTTGAGCGCATTCATGTGCTCAACCCTGGGATCATGCATAAACAAGCATACATGATGTACGACATATGTAATATTTGGTTTCGTGAAAGTAAGATACTAAAAATCCCCTGCAAGACTGCGATAGTGAGTCGAATCCTCATACAGTGAGCCAACCGCAGCACCCTACTTGGGTTTAGTATCAACGAGAGTGGAAGTAGACTTGCATGAGGACATACCAACTCGCTCAATGATCTCAGCGGCATACTTCCGTTGTGATAAGAATAACCCGCCTGCATGACGAATGACATCAATCCCCAAAAAATAACTCAAAGATCCCAAGTCTTTCATAGCAAACTCATAACTGAGCATTGTCATGATAGACTTCCGCAAAGCATCAGAAGAGGCAGTCAGGATAATATCATCCACATATAATAGTATGTAAGCCTGGGAAGTACCACGACGATATATGAATAATGAATTATCAGACCTACTGTGTGAAAACCCAATAAATGAAACACAGTCTGCAAATCGCTTATACCAAGCCCGTGGGGCTTGCTTAAGTCCATACAATGTCTTATTCAATAAACAGACATGATGAAGATATTTGGGGTCTCGAAAACCAAAGGGCTGATGCATGTAAACGGTCTCCTTAAGATCACTATGTAAGAAAGCATTTTTCACATCTAACTGATGAATATACCAGCTTTTTGAAAGAGCCAGACTGAGAATAATGCAAATGGTAGTCGGTTTGACCACCGGACTAAACGTTTCACCACAATCCATGCCAATCTGCTGAGTCTTACCATCACCTATAAGACGAGCCTTATGCCTCACAAAAGAACCATCAGAATTATCCTTATGAGTAAAAATCCACATAGACCGAATAATATTAACACCAGAAGCATGGGGTACCAACTCCCACATCTTATTTTCAATAAGAGCATCATATTCATCGTTCATAGCCAATTTTCAATTCGGGTCATTTAAGGCAGACACTGGTTACGGTGTAGAGGGGATTTAGAGACATTAGAATTTAGATTAAAATGTCGTCTTGGTTTTAAAATACTCTGTTGACTACGAGTAACTGGTCTATGACTCGGGGAAGAATTGTATGGATTTTGGGAAGGATGCGGATGCGGGACGGGCTGGCCAGCAGGCACTGGTCCTGCTGCCTAATACTGAACACGGTAACTGGGACAGAAGCCGAAATCGAAGCAGTTTCAGTATGGGCTGGGCAACTAGCCCAATAGTCGAAACTAGGGCAGAACCCGTGGGTAGTGGCGGAACAGAAGGCCTAGCGGGCAGTGGCCCGCTGGCGAATTTTGGGAGCGGGACAAGTCCGAGAAATGGTGGATAATATATGGGAAGACATCGTCATCTAAAAAAATTATACGAATTAGGCCCAAGACTACTAACTTTAGCAAATAAAAGTAGATGGCAAGGCTTGACTCAAGAGACCAGATGTGGGCATGATAGGATAAAGATCTCACATACTATCACATCTCATGAGAGGAATCCCCATCTTGAAATCCTTCACAAAAAATCCAAAATGATCAAAATCAACAAAAACTCAATTATCAGTGGTGAATTTACGAATAGACACCAAACTTTTAATTAGGGGCGTGAAGGTCATTTTTTAAGACGAGAGGTGGATGGGGGGAGACAAAGTTCTATGACCGTAACGACGAATTGGAATTGAATTTCCATTACCAATAATTATGCCACGATTGTTGCTCAAATTGGAATAAGACGAGAGAGTACCTTGGTTGGACGTCATGTGAGTAGTGGCTCTAGTGTCCATGTTCCAATTTGCATCCGGAGGATTTAATCCAAGTGTGTTCATCGTGGCTTCAATGTTGGTAGGGGTAGGACCCGCTGCATGGTGGGCCTGCGGAGGCTGTACCCACTTGCTGCCCCATCCCACTGTTGCCCCTCAGGGACCACTGCTGACCCAGGAAATTGGGCTTGTTGTTGGGGGGAATTTAGGCCCAATTTCCCAGATACTGTTGTGACAAAAAATAGGGGATGTTTGTCCCAGGCCCACTGACCCAGTTCCACGACCATGGGCCCTAGGGTTGTGGCCAGATACAATTTGAAGGATTTTATAGGTTCATTGATCAAGGTTTGAAGGAACTCTAAGTGGCTCACTTATAGTGTTTGAAGTGAGGAAATCCAGTGCGATAGATGACATTTCTTGTAAACCCAGGAATGCCAAGACTAGCTGAGATAGAGAGAGCAGCTCCCCCAACAAGCCCTTTATAAATTTCTAGTCGGGAATAGGTTGGCTTGCAGCCCACTGCCCCGAGGCCTAGTGACATCCCCGTTATTGCCACCTCGGTTTTTACCGTTACTTTTGCGATTCTAACCCTTTTTGCCGCCACCGTTGTTGAGATTTTGGCCGAAATTGTTGGAGACGGAGGGAGAAAAGTTGGACTCGGTCACCATAAAGACTAAAGGGGCCCAGTGGCCGCTTTCTTATCCAAGCTTGCTTCTTCAAGCGTGAACATAGAACGAGCCTAAGAAAACTGCGAAAGAGGACTACTCTGACGAAGTAGCGTACCAACGCCACTATAGTCCTACAACCATTTGAAGGACAAGACGATCATTGGTGACGGGTGCACGAACGTTGCAGAGTTGGTCCGTCAATTCTTTCAATCTTTTGCAGTATGCTGAAACGTTAGGAAAATCTTCTATATTGACGTGGGAGAATTCCTGCTCAAGGGTAACAACACGAGAATTTTGATTATCTTGGAATATATCACGTACTCTATTCCAAGCATCCATCACCATAGCGTCTGGTTCGATAATCGTTTGCAACATGTCAGTAGAGATAGTAGAGTAAATCCACTGAAGAACGGTAGCATCAAGGGTCGTCCACAACTTAAGATCATCCTTGGGTTTAGGCACCTCCGTATCCGCAGGAGCCGCGGGGATAATGCGATGGGGGACTTGATGCGAGCGTGCGTGAACTTTGAATAGTTCGGTCCACGTCGCGTATTGGACGTTTTCTATTTCAAGAATGATAGGGATGTGATTCTTGATGCTAGAAACAGTAAGGGCAAGGTGAAACGTGTTCTTAGCCATAATAGCAATGCAAAACGTGATGTAAGGATTGGGAAGAAAAATTTGGGAAGAGGGAAGGTACCGCCGGGGCACAAAAATCGAGAATAGAGGCTCAGAAATCGATGCAAAAGTGGATGGAAATTGGAGAGGATTTTATACCTAGACTTCTGATACCATGAAAGAAATAATCTCTTGATTATTTTCATTGATGAAGGAGTATATATACAATTTACAATTTTCCATAATAGGAAAATCCTATTCTTATTTTATTCCCAAAATCCTATTCTAGTTGTATAAGAATCCTATAATTATGGTAAGTGTACAATGCTAATTTAATATAATATTTACACTAACTAAAGTCTTCCAAAAAACCGTGATATACACGGGTTTGTATACCGTGTATACCACGGTTTCACATATGGTAAGTTGCCTTGTGAAACCGTGATATACATGGTATACAAACCCATGTATATCACGGGTATAACTAACATGATCATTAGAACATCAACAACTAATGAACTTATAAGGTTGTTTTGCTTTTTAAGTTATACACAGAGAAATTTAGTAACACTATTTTGACGGATTATAACAAATTAATTATTACCTTATATTGTTAGATTATCATATTAGACATTAATATGTATTGTTGCAGATGAATTCAACCTACTTTATATGTATCTTACCACAGTTTACCAGCTGAATTCAGTATGCATCGGACTAACGGTAAGTTGAGAGAAGAATTTGATTTCTTATAGGTGATATTGGAGGGGGGAAACGATTTTCACTTAAAAAAAGGTAATGCTAAAAATAAAATAAAATAAAATATAGAATAATTGGATAATAGTATTTTGGATCCTTATTTATTAATTATGATTTTGATCCTTGTAATATATGATTTACCACATTTAATTTTCAATGAAATATGTTATATTTTTGGACCGATTTTAGAAATATAATACCCTAAAATATGAAATAATAGTACAATCTTAATATAACATATGGGTAATTGAATGGTGGAAGGGTTTAATGATTTTGGGAATTTGTGAATGCTCACAAGTGAAAGGATCAGAAGTGCACATTACACGTAATTATGCTTAGTCATATATCACAAGAACTAATTACAGAAGTGAAAGTATGTATGTCCTAGAGACAATCATTATTAGGGACAAATGTATTTGAACACGTTCGTATTAGTAATAAGATTAATATATTTATGACATTTGCAATTATTGAATTGTTATTTGATTATTTGTAATTATTCATTAATGTGCATCCCTTGAGCTTACATTGTCATTAATAGAGTGAGATATTAATGATAGAGCGTAACTCTTAAAAGGCCTCGACTAATGATTATCGAGAATGGGATATCGATGATATGTTATAAGTCGACATGTGGTCTACATCACATTCTTAGAGAATGTAGTATGTCTCACCTGCTACTAGTAATGGTTACTAGTGATGGACACAATGGATACTTTTGGAAAGTATTGATATACCCTGCTGATAAACTATTTGTTATACATGTCTAAAGTGTTATCAGTGTGTGGGAGATAAAGGTCCTTTGACTTGATATCAATACACACATTGTTTACAAAGTAATGTACTTTGACCCTGTCCTAAGCTTAAACTCCTTATAGGATAAGACGCGACTTGTGTTGGGTACAATATGATGTAAACTAAGGTGGTAGTTGAGCCAAGAATAGGATTCATTCCTCGATTGGATATTCGAGAGAGCACTCAACTTCTCAGTGATATTAGGGCGACCAAGGCATTGGCCAATGCAAGAGACATATTTAGAATATGGTCTAGTTGTCGACTAATATAGATGAGATAAAATGATCAAGCCATTTGGATAGACACGTGACAAATCCTAAGTTTGATCGAGTGTGTCGCGAATGAAAGGAATTTATCATCTAACATAAAGGTTATGCTTGTTGGATTCATGTAAACATACTTCATATATTGAGTTCATCGTACGACGCAGTCTAGGAGTTCCGTATGGACCTTAATTGGATTCGTGTCAATATATGAAGGCCTATAGGGTCACACTATGTCAATTGTCTCTTCGATCTAAGGGTGTATTGAGAAAGTATTAGATATTCGATTTGGAATCGAGATATTTAAAATTGATAATAACTATGGGATAATTTCTATTAGATGAAAATTATTTAATTAAATCAAAATTGGATTTTGGATTTAATGTGCTGAATATATATATTAAACGAAAACCGGAAACGTTATTTGACGTAAGGCGCCACGGCGCCTGCTAGGCTGAGTCGCGGTTCCAACCCGACAGTCGGCCCAGTTGGACTGGCCCACTGCACCTCGATTTTGGGTCAGGCTTGGAGCCCAACCCTAATATGATTTGTGACCTAATTTTAACTATAAATACAGCACAACCTCATTGTTATTAAATACACTTATTATACAAAGTAATTCTAGACTTAAAGTGTAGGATAAAACTCTCTCAAACATCTGCCAAGATTTCCTATCTTTCTTGACAGAGGAATACACCGTAGCAAGGCGCTTGCAATCGAAGGAAGAATTGCGTATTCACCCTAAAATGAAAGACTCCATATTTTATAACCTGTAAGTTCTTGTTCAAGTTTTCTTTACGGGTTTTGATTGTTATATAACCATGCCAGAAGGAATTGTTGCGTAAGTAAAGAAAATTTTAAGCTTCCGCTGCTTTACTTATGTGTTTTGAACCCAACAAAACTCTACAATAAGAATTTATATATATATATATATATATATATATATATATATATATATATATATATATATATATATATATATATAATTAAGGAACCAAGCTACTAAACCTAAAAAACATGTTTCTTCAAGTTTGATCGAGAACCAACATGATAGTTAATTTAATTAACTTAATTAGCATGGTTAGTTATTAACAATAGAAAAAGTTCTCCATTTTCGCAACAAAAGCCTCAAAAAGAGACAGATGGCTACATGATTTGCTTCCACACTTCCAAGTTTATACAAATTAACATCATAGAAAGAAAACAAAAAGAACAATTATTGGCTTAATCAAAGATCACTATCTCAAGATAAAGAAAAAAATGTCTCATTTGAAAGTTGTAACCACCATGTCCAATTGTATATCTACAAGATTGATGGTGCCTGCAGGAAGTGTATGGATCTATAGAGAATTTGTTAGTGCCACAAGAACTTCTCAAAAAGTGCGTCTTATTTTGTTTATTTTAGTTTTTGCCACTACTAACAAACGTGAATTTCTGATGGACGTTGGGATTATAACGTCGTCAGAAATATGAGATTTCCGGCGGAGAGTCCATCAGAAACATTTTTGTCAAGCCAATTTCTGATTATTTAATTTTTGAACAGCAAACAACTTGTTCATATATTCATGATCAAGAAGTATATATCAAAAATTCACATTTTTTTGTGGTGAGACACTCATTTTTTCTTCTTGAATATTGATCACATCTATGGATTTGGTTCAAGTACTCAAAAATCATATTTTCTATATAAAAATATTTATGTAAACATCTTTTTGTTTGTTTTTTATATTAATTTGGGAAATTAAATGAAGATTGATAAAGAGACTTGCCAAAAGATAATAGAAGCAGCAGAAGCAGTGAAAGAAGGGGCAAAAGAAGTGAAGAGTGTGGGTGAATTTGTCAAAGAAACAGTTTCTTCTAGTTCTGGAAATGTAACTCTTTTTTCACGTATCTACATATTTCTGGCATTTGGTTTATTTCTTCTACATTTTCCTGTGGTTATATATTCTATCTAATTGAAGAAGAATAAGATCATTTCATTTCATTTCCTATTTTATTTCATTGTGAAGAAAAGTGACATACAATTTTACGATGAATATGGAGTAGCTAGTTAATTAGCCCCTCTTTCACACGTTCATTATTAGAAACACACGTATTTTTCACAAAATTTATAAATATGAAAATTTAAGATTATCGATGACATTTTGATTGAAAATCACAGATTTTTAATAGTGGTTTATCGTGTTTCCCCTGATAGATGAAAGAGAACCCATCATACATGGATTTTAGCAACTGGAATAGCAGCATAACTATGAAATATTATTTTCTAATTTGTCTATTTCGATGTTATGTTGATTAATTAGGTAATGTCGGAGATGGCAAAGGCTGCACTAGAAAAGGCAACTGAAAAAGAAGAGAAAGGTGCATGGGATAAAGTCAAGCACACTGCTAACGACATCAAGAAGAAAGTCGTTGGCAAGTGACTTTACTAATTAATATTTAGTCTTAATTACATCAAGTTTTAAGTTTTGTACACTATCAAAATATTATCACTAAATGTAATTTAATTTAATTTAATTTAATTATAACACGTTATTATCCTATTTTTCACTTTATCATACCAGGACTAATTTGAAAAATTACATGTTATTGATAGGCCATTTAATCTGATGGTATAAAACTTCTTTATACTTGAGCGCCATTTAATTTGCTATTGAATTGTAACTTCTTTTAAGTTTTTCATCTCTAGCGAGCTCAGTTAAATTGTAGTAAAGCTTAATTAAGTTCAGTTCGACTCAATATTGTAAAAGTGTTTGATTAGGCTCGACTCAAATATTGTAAAAGTGTTTGATTAGGCTCGACTCAGACTTTGCTCGACGATGATATAGGCTAAGTCGAACTCAATTTGGCTCGACCAGACTCAGCTCAGCTCAGCCCTCAAGTCTATGTATGGGATAGTGAAGTATCATTAGTAATAGAGGCGGCCCCAGGGGCACAGGCGAGTTGGTAAGTGACAAGGTGATTGGGGTACAACCACTCCGATGTCGCGGGTTCGAATTCGTGTGGTGACAGTCTTTGCTGAAATATTGCAAGGGTTGTTGCTGGGTTCGTGTCCCGTTGGTCCTCTCCCTTGCAGGGCTGCCACTCGCGCATATCCCTCGATTTACATTCCACCTGGCCAAGGGGTATTTGGTACAGGTGGGGGTTTCGCCTTCGGGACTTTCCCCTTCACAAAGTAATAAAGGCAAAATGGATGAATGGGCTTGGGATAGATCAGAAGTTCAGAACTACCCAGCCCAGGTCCATGGTCATTAGTTTTCCCTGTCCAAGCCCAAGTGGGGTATGGATGGGCCACGGGCCAAGCGAAGTACTGCAACTTATTCCTGCACCTTCAGTACATAATGAACATGTAGTTTAGTTTCTTTTTTCAGAAGTGAATTGTCATTATATACAGAAAGTATGAAGATTTGTATTTAGACTAGCATAATTATTTTGATTCTATTCAATAAAAAACAAATTATAAAAAGGAGAAAAAAATAGTTTCAGTAATACATTATAAAAGGGCTTATTATTCCCCCTTAAACTTGTCAGTAATTTTTTTTAAGACACATGAACTAGCGCTTGTTTCAATCGAGCACCTCCACCCATGACAAAGTGTTACTACTAAGACACTCTCGATTCAAATTTAATTTTTTTTTTGTCGTGTTCTCAAGCGTCTATTAGATAGTTACATTAACCACGTAAATATGATTATCTACTTTAATTATTAACATTAGCCTCAATTGAAACATGCCTGAGGTTTTACAAATTATTAAAGCTAATGTGTATAATTAAAGAAGGTGACACATTTTAAGTGGCTAACTTATACGTAAATGGACACTTGAGAATACACACAAAAATTTTTTCAAAATTTGAAGCGAAAGTATATAATAGAAACACTTTATCATGTGTTTAAGTATCCAATTGAAAGCAATCCATAGTTTGAATGTTTAAATGAAATTTGCTAACAAGTTTAAGGAGTTGTCAATATATTAATTCTTATAAAAACCTAACATTTGGTCACAAAGTGTTTTAATGGTAGTGTATTGTGCAGTGTAGTTTTTTATCAGTTTTTTAGTTCACACGACATGATTTGATGGGAGAGAAAAGTTTGTCTCAACAACGAGGTAGATTGGAAATAAAGAAAAAATTCACACATTAACTTTTCTCATTGATTCGGGAAAACTTCTTCTCTTGATAGAGGTAGTCTGCCACAACTAAATGAGGGGACTATGTGAGTATGTGCCTACCAAACTGGGGCGGGACCTACATGGTGGGGTGGGGGCACGTGCCCCCGTTAATTTTGGGGGGAAACTCTGTATATATATGTGAGTGTTTATATCTTGAAAAATAAGTATATTTTAAGAGGATTCCTCAAACATATATATTTGTTGAAGTGGGTTAGTTGGTCAGTATGCCCCTTAGCTCCTTGAGCGTAAGTGCGCAACCCCAGTTCGAATTTGGACTACAACATTTTTTAAGTTGACAGTTAAAAAAATGAGTAAGACGTGTTGCTGACAGGTTGGGTGTTTAATAAAAAATTCAAATGATGCGGTGTTGTATGACATTGTGATTAGAGATGGACACAGAATTCGAAGTTGATGCTTCGATTAACGTACATTTTTTTTTGATGGTGTCTATCATCTTAAAATTCTGGATCCGCCTATGCTATTAAAAAAAATAAAGGGACTATATATATGGACAAGCATTGATTTTTCAGAGCCAAATTGCCTAACCTGGAAAGACAGAAAACTTGTACTACTTCACACTGTCACATTAATAAACTAAAAAAAGACGATACGTAAAAAAATCACCAACCTTAAAGCTCATAAATATGCTAAATATTCCCCCACTTCAATGCATGCCACAATTACCTATGGCAAAAGGCCAAAGTATACTAACAATTTGTTTGGTACACACATTGAAATAAATACACACCACTTTTATGACAAAGAATGCCTTTGGTTAGATTATTGAGTAAGTTTCACCTTTATTGTATATAGTCCTACTAATATATTGTCAAATCAGTGCCCTTTAGGGGATGACTTAACATTAGGCCTGTCCATCGGGTTGGGACCCGACCCGGCCCAAAAAAAAATCAGGGTCAGCTTATTTCTGACCCGTGAGTCACCTGATCCGAAAAAGCGGAGACTCAATCAGGGTCAAGGTCAGGCCAGAATCAAAAAATTTTACCCGTCTGACCCGGCCCGACTCCGATCCTGACCCGTTCATATTATTTTTTATTTTATTAATGTCTATTTAAGGTATATCTTTAAAGGTATATTATTTTATTAATGTTTATTTTATTATGTTTATTTAAGGTATATTTTATTAATGTTTATTTAAGGTATATTTATTTTATGAAGTTTTTATGGAAGTCGAATGCGGCATGAACTTAATTAACGGAAATATTGACATAAAATGTAGGGAGAGAAAGTAGTTGTAAATTGGTGCAACTTTAAATGGTCATAACTTTACTCTCGGATGTCCGTTTTATCCGGGGTTTTTTATTTTGCGTATTTTTTCGAGATGTGGCTGGTCAAACCGCCCGCCAATTTTTACGAAAACATCCGTTTTCCCAATCAAATTGTGTTTTTCCCCAAATTGATTTCTAATTTTTCCTTTTCTTTAGTAAAGATCTCACGATATACAATACATTTCAACGTCGAAATTTCGTGGTAATGTAGGTGTGAATGTCAATTTCAGTCTTGAAAATTTAATTTTAAAAAAAATTCCCCGACTCGAGTTCAAATTATGTTTTTGGACTGTTATTTTAATAAAAAAAAAATACCCTGAGCGGGTCAGGGCTGACCCGTGACCCGTAGGGTCCCCAGAGGGTCAGGGCCAAGATCGGAAAATTAAAAAAAAATAGGGTCAGGGTCGGGCAAGTAGAAAAAAAAAAGTCACATGACCCGACTCGACCCGAGGTTTGGACAGGTCTACTTAACATACCAAACACCAATTAAAGTGAGTTAGATACTACTATTTTCTTTGTGTGCATGACCACCCAATTAAAGTGAGTCTATAAGGAGTCGCTTGGTAAGCGGGATAAGGTGGAATGTTCCAAAATTAAGTTTGAGATAAATTTTATTATCTTATTTGATTGAAAGTATAAATTTATTCCGAGGTATAAAATTTATCTCAAATATTTTTTGGATATCCCATCTTATATCTTCAAACTTGATATTATTTTATCTCATCTTTCAGGTGGGATAAATTAGTCTAGAAATTATAATCTCAGAACTATAATCCCGAATAACTTAATTCACGTACCAAATGACCCCTAACAATTGTGCCCATTTTTTTCCCCACAAGTGTCTGTATCGGTAATATTACCGATTAAATTTTAATTCACGTCAAAAAGTCTCAAATTTGAAGTAAAATGTTCGCAAAGACAACTTCACACCCAAAATTTAAAATCAAATTTTTTGTTAAGAATAAAAGAATACGTACTCAACAACTGTTATTGGTGGGTCCTTCGTGGTATATATGTGATCTATGCAACGGAACTTCTGAAATAAAAAATAGTTTACAAATCTGTTTATATTTTGTAAAAAAAATAAAAATCGAAGAGAAAAGGTTACATGCATTCCAATAAGAAAAGATTTAGGGCGCTTTATTGGCCAAGCAGCCCACTCCAGGTCCTACCCCAATCGATTTGGGCTAGGCTTTCAACCCATTGACTCTTCAACAGCCCGATAATGCATGGTATATGGATACATGCGCCATATCTCACATCACCAACAATTCTGGTAGTCTTTTTCAACTGCGCAATTTAAATAATCTTCCATCTATTATGGTCAGAAATGGTCACCGCATTCCAATACAAGGGTTTGGCCACACGCTAACCCCACCACCGCATCCCAATTCTCCCTTAAAAATGTCCTATATGCCCCTAATATCATCAAGAACCTAATCTGCTTTAGAAAATTTGCCACTGATAATTTTGTATCCATCAATTTTGACCCATTTGTTTTTTCTATAACGGACCTACGTACGGGGAAACTTCTTACCAGATGCAATAGCGAGGGGAACCTCTATCCCTTCCTATCCATGCCCACTGCCCATGTCACTCCTCTCACCGCTTTAGCTACAATATCTCCATCAACATGGCATAATAGACTTGGTCATCCGGGTGCTCAAGTTTTTTATTCTCTTAGAAATCGAAATTTAATCCAATGTAATAAATGAACACTTTCCCATAGTTGCTCATCTTGTCATCTAGGGAAACATGTTAGACTTCCATTCACGCCTTTTTAAGTAGTACTTTCTCTCCCTTTGATATTATTCATGCGGATTTATGGACTTCTCCTATAACTAGCAACCTATGCCATAAATATTATTTGGTGCTCTTGGATGATTTCTCTCACTTCCTTTGGGTCTATCCACTTAAACTCAAATCTCAAGTGTTCTCCAAATTCCTTGAATTTCGTACAATGGTTAAAATGCAATTTGAAAAAGACATCAAAACGTTTTAATGTGATAATGGTCGTGAATTCAATAATTCCATTTTTCATAATTTTTGTGCTATTAATGGCATGATCTTTCATTTCTCGTGCCCCCATACCTCCCCTCAAAATGGTAAAGATGAAAGAATTCTCCGCACCATTAATAATATGATTCACACCCTTCTTTTTTATCCGTATATCCCCCTACCTTTTGGGTATATGCACTGAAAATGGTAGAACGCATTCTTAACATCTTACCTACCTGTGCGATTCAAAATAGGACACCCACCAAAATTCTCTACCATCGGATCCCTACCTACAATCACCTTAGAATTTTTGGTTGTCTTTGTTACCCAAATCTAACATCCACGACCCTCCATAAATTAGCACCTTTATCCACTCCGTGCGCCTTCCTAGGTTTCCCGTCGAACCATAGGGGGTTGTGCTATGAGCTATCCACCGACAAAAATCATAATCTCACGCCACGTCACTTTTGTTAAGTACGTTTTTCCATTTGACAACATTCAAAAATTTCGAGTCACTGATTACAGATTCCTTGATGATTCAGACACCTCACCTCTAGTACAAAATGCACTACACAACATACTGTCAGCCATCCCCCGGCACCACCCTATCGCGCTGCAACCCCTATTGTCCATCATGCTCTCCGCCACAACACCGGACCCACTATTCCAGTAGCTACACCCACCGCCACTACAATATCCGTCACGACCACCTCTGCCCGGTCAACCTCCAGCCGTGCCACTGTCCAGACCATCCCTATGATGAATACCCATCACCGTCATTCCGGTCTGACCCAGTTCTACCCACCCCACTGTCACCAGCGTCGCACCATTCCAGACAACAAGTGACCAACCAATCACCGTCACTCTTTTCCCACCGGACATCGGACCCCCATCAGCCCAGTCAGCCACCAATCATTCAGTCGTTATCACCAAACACCTACCCCATCGCCGACCTCCCAACTTTGTCGAACACTGCCACCCAATCGACCCAAGTACACAAACCGACAGAACCTACTCACCACCTGACCTCGTCAATCCCTGCCACCCAATCAACCCCGCTACCCAACTAGATAGTTCCCATCCACCACTCACCGGAACCACCCATAATCCCGTTACCTCTCATCGGCCAACCACCTCGTCAATCACTGCCCGCCATCGACCCATCATATTGCCTAACCATCCCCTTTACCTACCCACAAAATGGAAACCCATGCCCATAACAGGATTTTCAAACCCAAAGTCCACATTAGCATGTCCACCCAAACCATATCCCCAATTCCCAAAAACCTCAAATTAGCCAAACTTGACCCGAATTGGAATGTGGTCATGCGTGAGGAATTTAGTACTTTAACGAAACAGAACACTTGGGATTTGGTTCCTAGACCGGATGGGATAAATGTGATCCGATGCATGTGGCTATTTAATCATAAATTCAAAGACAATGGTGACCTTGAGGGATATAAGGCGAGACTAGTGACTAATGACACTAATCAGCAGAACGATATTGATTGTGGTGAGACGTTTAGTCTGGTGGTTAAACCGGCTACCATTCGCACAGTTCTGAACATTGCTATGGGTAAGCATTGGCCGATTTATCAGCTAGATATGAATAATACATTCTTACATGGGGACTTGAAAGAAACTATTTACATGCACCAGCCACGAGACTTTGTTCATCCGAAGGCCCCTCATTATGTCTAACGTCTTCGTAAGTCACTATATGGTTTGAAACAGGCCACATAGCATGATATGAACGATTTGCTAATTACATTATGCAGATTGGATTTATATGCAGCAAGTGTTATCCATCTCTCTCTGTATTTTTCATCGAGGTAGTAATATTGCATACTTGTTATTATATGTGGATGATATTGTTCTCACTGCCTCCTCTGATGTGTTGAAAAATTATATCATTGCTATGATGAAATCTGAATTTGTTATGACTGACTTGGGGAAGTTGAGCTATTTCTTGGGGATATCAATTGTTAGATCTGCATATAATATGTTCATGTGTCAGCAAAAGTATGCAGAAGAAATTGTGTACATGGCTAAAATGGCAAACTGCAAGATCATGCCTACTCCGGTTGACTCAAAATCGAAGCTCAGTGCTGTTGACGGTGATCCAGTGTCCGATCCCACTCTTTATAGGAGCCTTGCAGGTGCACTTCAGTATCTTACTTTCACCAGGCCTTGATATTGCTTATGTTGTTCAGCAGATGTGTTTGTTTATGCATGCCCCATGTAGCCTCATTTTACAGCCCTTAAACGTATCATCTGATATGTTAAGGGCACACTTGATTATCAATTGCATCTCTACCCCTCTGCACTGACCATGATGTTATCATATACGGACGTCGATTGGGCAGGATGTCCGGACACACGACACTCCACCTCCGGATACTGTGTGTTCTTAGGATATAATCTCATTTCGTGGTCTGTCAAGAGGCAAGCCACCCCTATCCCGATCGAGTGCAGAGACAAAGTATAGAGACGTTGCGAATGTTGTTGCTGAGATATGCTGGCTCCGAAATCTTCTTTTGGAGCTTCATTGTCCATTGCGTAAGGCGTCTATGGTGTATTGTGATAACATATTTGCGATATACTTATCTCATAATCCGGTTAAGCATCAGCGAACCAAGCACATTGAGATGGATATACACTTTGTTCGTGAGAAGGTTGCTATAGGTCATGTTAAGGTGTTGCATGTACCTTCTTCGTATCAGTATGCATATATCTTAACCAAAGGACCTCCTAGACATCTATTCCTCGACTTCAATCCAGTCTTAGTGTCCGACCTCCTCCCGCTCCAATTAAGAAGGTGTATTAGTGAATATTAGAATATATTTACTATATATTTTGTAATTATTAGTTGTATATAATTATGATGGAATTAGTATCTTTATTATATTAGAATTCAATATTGTGCATATTATATATATTTGTATTAATGAGAAAGGATTAATATTTTTGACTCTATTTCTATACATTTTAATCTTGATGAAAATAAATGATGCTACTCATTCAGTGTATCACGTCACAGCAAAGGTGACTTTCTTAGATCAATAGATCTATATACGCTATGCCATGTGCAAACAGCTAAGCTACACAACGTATCAACTAACACTTCAACTCCATCCCAAACTTCTCCATTCTTGATCTCACCAAAAAAACAATGCAAATGCAGTACAAAAACTTAGGCAGATCAGGCCTAAAAGTCTCCCAGCTCTCCTACGGAGCATGGGTAACATTCGGCAATCAACTCGACGTTAAAGAAGCCAAAACCCTCTTACAATGTTGTCGCGACAATGGTGTCAATTTCTTCGACAATGCCGAGGTTTACGCAAACGGTCGTGCAGAAGAAATCATGGGTCAAGCGATTCGTGAACTCGGGTGGAAAAGATCCGACATTGTTATATCTACAAAGATTTTCTGGGGCGGGGCGGGTCCAAATGATAAAGGGTTATCAAGAAAACATATAATTGAAGGAACAAAAGCTTCGTTAAAGAGACTTGATATGGATTATGTGGATCTGATCTATTGTCATAGGCCTGATACAAGTACACCTATTGAAGAAACTGTTAGGGCTATGAATTATGTGATTGACAAAGGATGGGCTTTTTATTGGGGTACTAGTGAATGGTCAGCTCAACAGATCACTGAAGCTTGGGGGGTTGCTCAAAGATTGGATCTTGTTGGTCCTATTGTTGAGCAGCCTGAGTACAACTTGTTGTCTAGGCATAAGGTATGGTTTAGATTGTTTTCTACTTTATATTATGGTTTGTTGTTGTTTATATTTGTAGTATTGATGATGATATGACATAGTTGTTGTGGTATTATGATTTGTTGTTGTTTGTTGATGATGATATGAAATGAGCTTATGGGTGTGTTTGGTACGTAGGAAAATGTTTTCTATATTTTTCTAGAAAAACGTATTCTTGGAAAATAAATAAGCAAAAACACTATGGGGGGGGGGGTTCTGGGGTGGGGGGATGGGGTAGGGAGGTTCAGGGGTGGAGGGATAGGATGGGGAGCTACGGGGGTGGAGGGATGGGGGATGGTCAAGGGGTGGGGGTTGAGGGTGTGGAGGGATGGGGGATGGTCAAGGGGTGGGGGTTGAGGGTGTTGGGTGGGTGGGGAGGAGACAATGAACTTAGGTGGAAAAGATATGATATTGTTATATCTACCAAGATTTTCTGGGATGGGTCGGGTCCAAATGATAAAGGGTTATGAAGAAAGCATATAATTGAAGGAACAAAAGCGTCATTAAAGAGACTTGATATGGATTATGTGGATCTGATCTATTGTCATAGGTCTGATACAAGTTCACCTATTGAACATATTGTTAGGGCTATTAGGGGTGGGCGTATATCGGTTCGGTTTGGTTTTGTATCCGAAAAATATGAACCGAATAAAAATCATTTTTTAAAAAAAAAAAACGAATACAACTTTTTTTTTGAAAAAAACCGATATGTTCGGTTTATATGCTGAACATATCGGATTATATCGGTTTTTTCTAGTGGGCCGGCTCGGGTCGGAATTTTTTTTAATTTTTTTAAAAATTGAATTTGCAAAACTGAAATTGACATTCACACCTACACTATCATGAAATTTTGACGTTGAAATCTATTGTGTATCGTGAGATGTTTACTAAAGAAAAAGAAAAAGAAAAATTAGAAATCGATTTGGGGAAAACACAAATTGATTGGGAAAACGGATGTTTTTCTAAAAATTGGCTGCGCCAAACCGCCTTTTGGCAATTTGACCGGCCTCGTCTCGGAAAAATACGCAAAATAAAAAAAAATCGGGTAAAACGGACATCCGAGTGCAGAATTATGATCATTTAAAGTTTTATCCATTTACAACTACTTTTTCTCCCTATATTTTATGTCAATGCTTCCGTGATATGTTAATCAAGTTCATGCCGCATGCGACTTCCATAAAAGCTTCATAGATTAGTTTCAATGGCTATGATTCAAGAGATAGTAGTAGCCTAAAATAAAATTAAAAAAAAAAAATTTAATTCGGTTTTTCGGTTCGGTTCGTATCCAAAATTAAAAAATCGAACCGAATCACTAAATCCTGATTCGGTTTGGTTTTTCAAAAAATCAGTTTTTTTTTTAAAAAAAAAAACCGAGAAAAAACCAAACCGAATGTCGGTTCGGTTTGGTTTTTTCGGTTCTCCGGGTTTTTTGCTCACCCCTAAGGGCTATGAACTATGTGATTGATAAAGGTTGGGCTTTTTATTGGGGTACTAGTGATAGGTCAGCTCAACAGATTACTGAAGCTTGGGGGGTTGCTCAAAGATTGGATCTTGTTGGTCCTATTGTTGAGCAGCCTGAGTATAACTTGTTGTCTAGGCATAAGGTATGGTTTAGATTGTTTCTACTTTATATTATAGTTTGTTGTTTATATTTGTAGTATGATGACGATATGGCATAGTTGTTGTATTATGATTTGTTGTTGTTTTTTAATGATGATATTGAATGAGCTTAAAGGTGTGTTTGGTATGAAGGAAAATGTTTTCTATGGAAAATAGTTTCCTAGAAAAATGTATTCTTGGGAAAATAAGTAAGCAAAAACACTATGGAGGTGGGGTGGGGAGGCTCGGGGGTGGAGGGGGGAGAATGGTCAAGGGGTGGGGTGGGTGTAGACGTTTGGGGGTGTCGTGGGGTGGGGGTTGAGGGCTTTTGGGGGTGCCGGAGGTGGGATGGTCAAGGGGTGGGGATTGAAGGTGGGGGTGAGATGGTCAAAGGGTGGGGTTGAAGGTGGGGGTGGGGGGTGGGTGGGATGGTCAAGGGGTGGGGGTTGAGGGCGTTGGGTTGGTGGGGACGTTTGGGGGTGCCAGGGGTGGGATTGTTAAGCGGGTGGGGGTTGAGGGCGTGGGGAGACAATGAACTCGGGTGGAAAAGATCCGACATTGTTATTTCCACCAAGATTTTCTGGGGCGGGGCGGGTCCAGATGATAAAGGGTTATCAAGAAAACATATACTCCCTCCGTTCCATAATAAGTAGTGTTTTTAGCTTATGCACACCCCTTAAGAAAGTACTCACTCCTAGAAAATAATGAGTGTTTTTACTAACTTACCCCTAATTATTGCCTAGAAAAGAAAAACTACTTATGATTCTTGATTATGTAAATAAGGGTATTTTTTGAAGAATAAGGTCAATTTCTTCTTAAAATCCTAAAGCACCATTTATTTTGAAATAAAATGAATGGTCAAAAAGACCATTTATTATGAAACGGAAACGGAGGGCGTAATTGAAGGAACAAAAGCTTCATTAAAGAGACTTGATATGGATTATGTGGATCTGATCTATTGTCATAGGCCGGATACGAGTACATCTATTGAAGAAACTGTTAGGGCTATGAATTATGTGATTGATAAAGGTTGGGCTTTTTATTGGGGTACTGAATGGTCAGCTCAACAGATCACTCAACAGATCACTGAAGCTTTGGGGGTTGCTCAAAGATTGGATCTTGTTGGTCCTATTGTTGAATAGCCTGAGTATAACTTGTTGTCTAGGCACAAGGTACGTTTTTTCCTCTGATTGTTTAGGCATATTCAGAATCTAGAGTAGAATAAGTATGAGTATATCATATGTATATATGCATTTTAATGTTTATTTCGAGCCGAAAGTAATAGGTTCAGTTGAATCACAGCACCAGCCTACTGTCTATTAGGGTCAATAGGCGGAAAGAGGGCAAATTTGAGTTCTTTTCAATATGTTAGGAGCATTTTTGACCCTTTTCTGTATTATGATTTGTTGGTGACTGTTAATAAAGAGAGAAAGGATCTTGGTTGTCTGGTTGTTTATGAAATGATGCAGGGGTGCAACCTTAGTTGAATGGTTAGCAAATCGTTTCCTTATTCAAATGAATATGTTCCATAGAGTTTTCTTAGAGATTGCATCTCACATAAGTGGAGATTTCGAGACCCTGTAGTTTTATAGAACCCCAATATTATCTTTATAGATAGATTATTGAGTATTAGAATGAAACATGCACAAATAGAGCAGAATGGATATAGGAAATTCTAGTTTGGGTCCTTCGGGATTTAGGCATAGGTGTTACTATTCTAAATAAATTTGCTTAGACTTATGACTGAAACATTGGGTTCTGCTGTATTAAATCATACAGTGATCTCTAGAAATAGGTCAGACCTTAACTGCTTTCATATGTTATTGTCCGGTTTTGGTAGCTCGAGGTTCAAACAAGAAAGAAAATTGTGTGGCGTTTTCTTTTTCTTGATATCACATGTACACTATACCAGAATATTTGCTGTTAGCAATTTTTTATTGTGGCATGAATTCATTACCTAAATTTGTCAGATTTTAGTGCATTTGGCCTCCGCTTGTAGCTCCAATATTCGTTCGTACTTACTAACTTAATTACAATTTTGCAGTTACTTTGCAAAAATGTCATTGTCTGTGTTTGCAATTTGTTGTGTCTTTTCTCTAACAATACGGGCCTCATTGAATGGTTTTGCAGGTCGAATCTGAGTACCTCCCTCTGTATAGCAACTATGGAATTGGTCTCACCACATGGAGTCCTCTCGCTTCAGGCGTTCTAACTGGAAAATATAATGCAGGGAACATTCCACCAGACAGTCGATTCGCACTGGAAAATTACAAGGTAGAACATTCAAAGTTTTACAAGAAAATCTCGTTTGTTGAAAACCTGTACCTTGCCACTCCTATTGGCTTTTACTTAATGCTTTTTTTATATTTACTTGTGGTGTATTTGTTAATTCCTAGTTCACAGCTTCCTAAATAATTATATAGCAAATTTCCGTGAGCAGCTCGTTGAGTAGTCAGCTGGTAAAAGTTCCCAAATTTAAGATGATCCGGCAATCTGTCAAGCAATTGGTTCTTGTGATTTTAAGCAATATCTTCATTCATTGAGAACGGATGGTTTGTGTGTGCCAAAAGGAATTTTTCCTTCCCTTGGACAAGCAGATATTTCTTATTTTCTTACTTCTTAATGCTTGTGAGCAGAATAATTTTGATCTAGAACATCAAAAGAAGTTTAACATTTTCTTATGTGTTACAACCTAGAACTATGAGACAAAAGTCACCTTAGTCTTTAGATAACGAGGAATGGAAGTGCTATTAGCAGGTGGCTTCAGAATTTTTAGATTGTTCTTTATCTGTTGTGAACATATGTTAGAAAAGGTTCATGATTTCTCGAGTCATATTCCAAATTGAGGAACCAAAGGTCCAATAGTGGAAACTGAAAGTTTTCCGAGTAAGTAAGATTAGATATATCATATATGTATGTGTGAACATATCTAAACTTCATGTATTGATGTGTATGCATGTGCATACTTTGATATTTTGTATACCTTTTGTTTGTCATTCCTCACTCTCTTTTTAAAAATTCTACCAAAGAAACTTTACTGTTAATCTTATGCATTGTAGAATCTCGCCAGCAGATCTTTGGTGGATGATGTGTTGAGGAAAGTAAATGGATTGAAACCGATTGCTGAGGAACTAGGTGTACCTCTGCCTCAACTGGCGATTGCCTGGTGTGCTGCAAATCCTAATGTCTCGTCCGTTATTACTGGTGCCACCAAAGAGTATCAGGTCCGTTAGTTTTCCCCTTATTCTTTTCATGAGCTTTCCCTTTCAGACGAGGATTCTTTTTCTAGAGTGTCAGAGCTCATTTCAATAATTGATATCAATCTCGAATGGTTGAGATTGCAATGTTGTCTATATGATTTCTGTTTTTAAAGCATGGGTTCATGGAGTATTTATCGGCTGCCATGTATTACATTTTTATCAGTTTCTAACCAAGAGTTTCTCTTTCTTTTTAGATATTCATGGTCTTTTAAACCTTTCTGAGCCTACTCTTATAGTTTCTATGTGTGATAATTAGATTGAACAAAATCTTAACGTTTTACTCTCCATTTCATTTTATATGACTATGTTCGACTAGGCACGGAGTTTTAAGAAAGATAAAAGACTTCAAGCACATACCATTAGTACCCTTAGAACGTATGGTCTTAATGACTGGATATTTCTATAGCTATAGGAGTGTGTCATTAAGGGTAAAAAAATAATAAAATGGGATGTTTAAAGTTATAAGGCTTCCAAATATACAAAGGTGTCGGTCTTTCTAGAAGAAACTTAAAAAGTAAAGAGTGTCGTACAAAATGAAATAGAGAATAATATTTATCTATGTTGCTTGGCTTAAAAAATACTGCCAGATGTGTCTCGGGTCCTCACAAAATGCATAATTTTGGAGGATCCAACACAGGTGCGGCAACATTTTTGAGGGTTCGAGTAAATTGTACCCGGCTTATCTCATGTTTTATCTACATGTATGCAGATACAAGAGAACATGAAAGCTATCGATGTCATTCCAATGTTAACACCTGCTGTGATGGAGAAGATTGAGGCTGTTGTTCAAAGCAAACCGAAGCGCCAGGATTCATATAGGTAGACAAATTTTGAGATCCATTAGTAGTTCCAAAGAGCTCAGACTGAGTTTTCCTCATTTTGTATTTGTACCCCTTATTACTATTACTTGTCATATGTGAAGACACTATGAGAGTTGGTCTTGTTTCTGAACCAACCGTTAATGCTGGTGAATTTTCTACTTTTCTTTGGATGGATGATGATATATTGGATTTTGGAGTAGCAATAAATGTTGTCTTGAGTTTAGTCTCTGCTTGTGAGTAGTAATTTTACCAATATTTCTTATGTAGTTTGTGTTTTATCAACTGAGGTTATAATGGATGTTTATATAATTAGTACTTATAACATTGTTGGCTCTAAAAAGTACCACCTCTTTCTTCTAGATCACCTATTCAAGTTTAATGTAAAATTTTACTTCTATTGACATTTGTGTGACATGATTGTATAAATATTTTTCGTCGTCATATCAGAAAGTGCGTAATTGAGTATTTCCAATTCCATAAGGCATACTTCCAAGTTAAACACCGGCTTGTTTTCAAACCAAAACCATTTGATTTAAAAATCAGATTTCAAATTTTAGGAATTAATTCAAAATGTTTCCAGATGCCAAACAACTTAGGTTTTCAGTTTTCACAAGGACTAACCAAAAAGTTAAGTCTTTATTTTATAGGTTGAAGACTTAGGTGAGCTGTGGTTGGCAAAATAAACGATACTTGCGCCAAATCAATGACCGAAAGGTATCTTTCATAATTACATTTATATATTATAAACACCGGGCACAATAAATATTTCCTTCAAAATCTGCTGACTTAAAGATTTCTTGCATTTTCATGGCAGCTTAGCTGTAACTCTGTTGAGGGTATGGTTGTTAAATCCATGTCAAGAGTGCATATTTTATTTGGAAACCCAGATAGAACAGAACTTTCTTTTTTCAAAATCCACTGGGCGCGGTGCCTAGGGCAAGTTTTTTTAGTTATATAAATCGAAACTCAAAGAAAAAAGCACAAGCAAGGGGTGGTCTTACCTTACTAATCCTATTGAGGCGTAAAAAACCTCTACTAATTAACATGCATGTAAGAAATACGAAGAAGAAAGAAATAAATATTCTATGATCATCACAGAGTTTATAATATATAAATGTAAGCAACCATTTTCTATAGGTCTTAAAATAAGCAAGAATGTAGAGTCCTTTAAGGAGATGTAGCCTGATAAAATAACATTTTTCACCTTGTCTTCTTCCTCCAGCCGCTCCAAAATATTTGATACTTCATTAATTCTTCTTGGATCTATTGGACCTTGTTGATGTAGTTGAACCTTGTCTCCTTCTGTTTTGCCACTCTCATTGGTAGTTGCCTTAGAACAACCTCCTCAGACAATTTACCATCCCAGCTATATTTTCTTCCACGAGTCTTCTTTGTCTTAAATCCTCCTCTTTGCTGCCTAGGTGAAACATCTCCATCCCTAGCCACCTTAGAAATCATTCATCCAATATTTCATTCTCATTTTCTTCATCAAATATATCAAATCCCAAATCACCATCAAAATCTTCGGATCTTCCACCAAAGCTCCTAGCTCATACCTTTTGACCACTATTCCAATCGACTTATTTTTAGTAGGATTATTCATATCCTTCAATTTTTTCATATCGTGTGACATTAAAGCATGAAGAACATTAGTAGGGATCAATTGGGTATTCGAAACACTTACATTCAAAGGTGCACTCGATTGAGCCATAAGCTGCCCCACGCCTAAAGATGGAAGAATCATGGCATGACTTGGTACAAAAGCCGGAGCTACTGGACTCAACTTGCTGCACATTGGAGGAGATGAGACCTTCTCCTCCTCCTCCACCATATCCGCCCAACTCCTCACACTCGTACAACCTTTTTGGTCACTCTTCGTTTCAATGTTGTTGCTTGAATGTGCTGGAGTGGAGGCTATAATCTTATCCACAACCATTTTCTATAGGTATTAGTTGCTACCCAGAATCATCATGTTGCTCACCAAATGATTCAATAGACTTACTAGGGATCTCAAAGGCTTATTGTGACCATCAATGACTTCAAGATAAACATCAATCTATCGCTCATCCTATTTAGCGGTAAATTAAAGATAAATTATCAAAAACTTATATTAGCAACACGTGCTATTTAGTGACATATTAATGATCAGGGAAATTCTTTAATTTTTATTAATGTTGGATTTGATGTTGTGACATTTGACCCAACATATCTCCTGAAGTATTGATTTGAATGTATAAGAATGTTGGGACAAATGTTGCACAATATTCGGACCAACACTTTTCAGAACTGATTTTTCCTTACTTCACGTAATGATTACTATGTAGTAATATGACTTGGCAAGGTAAAAAGGAGTTGGTAAACACGTTTGAAGAACGAGTCAAGGCTGGTGTTTTTCGTGAGGAACAAGTCAAATTTGTTAGAGGTTTTTGCTCCTTGATCGTCTCCAACAAATCCTACCAGCTCCCCACCTTTCCCTCAACCTCCACAATCGATCGATGAGATTTTCAAGGAAGACTCTCCACTATATATAGAGAGGCTACTATAGTGAATTGATATCCAGAATCAGAAAGCAAAAATACCAAGAGAGCTCTCGGAATTTCATCTCAGAAATCTGGATCACAAGTGTTGCCTGAGTGTGTTGATAACATTTTGTTCAACATTACAATTGTTGTTTAGATTCTAGATTAGTTTTGTATGGAATGATTGTAATAAGAGGTTGTCTATGTCTACTTAGTTAGATTTTTCAGTCAGAAGTCATCTGCGACTTCAACTTTTAATTCATTTCCGTTTTATATTGTAAATTTGTAAAGAAAGGAATTTGTACTGTTGTATATAATATATATACAATACATTTGGTCATTGACCATCATATATATAACTTATGAAAATTTAAATCTTTGTGTTCTTTAAATTCCGCTGCATTTACTCTTTAAAGTTTCTGTTTTGTAAAGTGTTGTTACTGGTGTCGGACGACATAATTGCAGACATTCGAAAACAAAATTGTCATCCGATTTATTTCATCTCTTGTTTTTAGTTTCATAGCAGTTTACCCCCTTCAATTTTTATTTAAGATCTTTTTTTCTCCTTTTTTCTTCCCCCAAAATATATCAACCAATTACGTATTCATTCATTCACCTTCACCTTCACCTTCACTTTCGTCTTTCAACCATTCAACAATATGCTCTCATTTCATTTCCATGCATGCAAAATATTATCCCTTTTCTCTCTAGAATTCCATTTTCCATTTGATTGAATATTATTATTTCCTCCAATCCATTTTCTCTACATTGCAAAGGATTCATAGAAATTAAATAAAAAGGATCGATCGATGGGACAACAAACATTGATTTATAGCTTCGTCGCCAGAGGAATGATTATTCTGGCGGAGTATAGCGAGTTCACTGGAAATTTTAACAGCATTGCTTCTCAATGCCTGCAAAATCTGCCTGCATCTAATAACAAATTCTCATATAATTGTGATGATCACACCTTCAATTTCCTCTCCGATAATGGATTCAGTCAGTTTCATCTTATTCCTATTCATAATAACATTTTTTTTCTTTTTTTCTATTTTGATCAATTGGATCTATCTATTTGATTTTCAAACTTTGTTATTGATTGAATTAGATGTGCATTGCTTGAATTTTTTAGAGGTTGTTATTGAACCTGAGGCCTCATGGAACAGTCAAATAGCATTGGTTTTCTAATATGATAATCAAACATAGTTGGAGATATTCAAATAATTCACAAAAATGATGATATTTGTTGAATATATTAGTAAATTGAGGTTTGTATTATAAGATAATGATTTGTGATTCGCACCCGATGTGGCCTAGTGATGAATAAAGCAAGAGAAGAACATGAGGTTCCATGTTCAAATCTTAGCGGAGGCAAAAGATATTTCTTCCCAGCTATCTGAAACCTTAGTTACCAGATATGTATACTGGTGGGAGGTATCATCACAATTCAACAAGAGATTCATCTGAAATATTACATTTATATGTCAATATGTGCTGATTTGTTTTTTTTTTGGAAGGGGAAAAAATAAGGGCAACAGGTCAAATTTGCTCCTAAACTATGTGAAATGATTTAACTTTGCCCTCCGTCAAAAGTTGGGATCATCCATGCCCTTGTCCTTACATTTTTTACTTGAAATTGCTCTTAGTCACTAAAATTCATTCCTCAAATTTTTATTGTTTCATTGAGAAATTGCTATATATGTATAGTGCAAGAAGCAAGTACATGAAGAGTTAGATATACATTTCAGAGCCCATTTTCTCAACTCAGAAAGCACAACGTTTAAATTTTGAATTCACCAATAATTTGATACTAATAAGTTGACATGTTAAATACTATGTTAACTATTGAACCTCCGTAATTTTTTATTCTGCAGCCTACTGTGTGGTGGCTACTGAAGTTGCAGGCAGGGAAATTCCCCTAGCCTTCTTGGATAGAGTGAAGGATGATTTTAGCAAAAGATATGCTGGAGGCAAAGCTGCAACTGCTAGTGCTAAAAGCCTCAATAGGGAATTTGGGTATCTTAATTAAGTTATTTGTCATTTGTTACATGTACATAACTACCTTTTTTATACAGTCATTACAAAAAAATTGCTGTCACTTGCTATTGTAGGTCAAAATTAAAAGAGCACATGAAATACTGTTGTGATTATCCTGAAGAAATCAGTAAACTTTCTAAGGTCAAGGCTCAAGTTTCTGAAGTTAAGGGAGTTATGATGGAAAACATTGAGAAGGTGATTTTTTTTTCTTTGGTCATAGTTTTATCAATATTTGAACTAGAAGGTGCAACATTGATCTGGCAGTGGCAAACAACGGTGGAGCCAAGATTTTCACTAAGGGAAGTCAAAATATAAAGAAGTAAATATACGGAAAAAGCTAAAGGGATTCGTTTAGTTCTCTGACGAGGGAGGTTTGGATGGACCCTTGTGTCGTCCTAGCTCCAGCTCCGTCCCTGGTGCCAGAGACACCCTTCTGCAAGAAGTCTCATGATGTCATCTGATACCGTTTCTCTGAAAAAAGTTACTATATTATATAGAAATAAGCATTACGTATACATAATAGACTGACACTGCTTAAAAATAATGTAAAATGAACATCAATTTTGGACCAGAAGTAGAGCCTTAGAACCTCCTATTGCCTTCGCGCTAAACCCCGCGTCCTAAAAGGCCGACACTGCTTGTGCATAATCCTGCATATGCCATTGACATCTAGATAATGTTCATCTTTTTAGTGCTTTATTACTTAACTCAATGTTGAATTAGTCCGAATTTTCTTTAATTTATTTTTGTTTAATATCAGGTTCTTGACCGCGGTGAGAAGATTGAGCTTCTAGTCGATAAAACAGAGAATCTTCGATCACAGGTAAGCTAAATGTAGCATGAATATGCTTTTGAGCAACTTTAACTACATGAGTAATGTGTCCACTTGACTTTGCTATTTCATTCCTTTCATTTTGTAAGAATATTTTTTTCATGGTGTATTCAATAGTTTGTTATTACCAACCGAAGTTGCGGTTAGGTGGTAAGTACTCTTTCATCCTTAACTAGAGGCCCTGGGTGTGAAGTTGCCTTTATTAGGGAGCGCTTTACATCCCTACGTGAATCCGGATTTAATCGAACCCCAATACGAATACCGGAAACTGCAAATAGAATAGTTTGTAATCCGCTCTTTGTGATTTTCAGGCTCAGGATTTTAGACAACAGGGGACAAAGATAAGGAGGAAGATGCGGTATGAAAATATGAAGATAAAACTGGTTGTTTTTGCTATCATCGTGGTCCTGCTTCTCATTATCATTTTATCTGTCTGCCCTGGCTTCAAATGCACTTCTTGATAGCTTCAACCTTTGAGGCTCTTAGCGCTGAATTCATTGTACTTGTAAAATTATGAGTTCACAATTTAACATTTGTTGAAATCTTGGCGGGTTTTCTGACATATCTCTGTGTTCCGTGTCAAAAATGTTGCATTAGTTGAACCAAATGGTCATAGGTTCCGTCCGTCTATGTGGACCAATCAGTCAGAACGTTTTCCTTATAACTGGAATTTAGCTCTTGAAGAGCTGGATTGGCTTGTATTTTGATGTAATGTATAGGAGATTAGGGTTAGTTTATTTCCTTTCTCTTACTTTAGGTATTGTCTCTAAAATTTTTGCCCTGTTTCTCATACTGATGCTTTCCCAATTTGATACTGTAAATATTTGTTTAGCTTGTGATATGGTGCCAGTGCATCCTTTCAAAAGTCAATATTTGGAATTTCAAAATAAAGAAGATAATTACTTGTAATGATTTATGCTTGAATTAATGTTGTGAATCAAAAGATAACAAATAAGCGCTTCCTGTGGCGGAGCCAGGAATCCGGAGATTCAAATAAATGCAAAAATGCTATACCTAGAAGCTTCCCTTATATATACCAAAAAAAATAATCTTTACCCTACTACCGTGTAATTTTTGGGTGAAGTGAATCCGATTGAACCCACCCCCTTCCTGTTAAATATACTCAATATACATAAGATATTACCTTTAGTTCCGCCATTCACGAGCTGGAACAAAGGGAAGAGTGTAAGTCCTTCTGAACATTGCAGGGAGTAAAAGAAGTTCAATGAAAGAGGTGCCATATTTCATCTATAATCATAATAAGCAAATGAGATTCGTGCATGCATCAACTCACTCTTAGTATCATATATGAAATAGTGAACCAACTAGGTATAGATAACTCGAGTTTGACAATTAGGCGAGAAGGGCCATATATACACGGATTTGAATCAATCCAAAAACAGCTACTACTGTGGAAGGTAAGAGGACTCTTCTCTTCTTCATTCTGATCGAAACTCCATTCCTTGAATAATGAGGACACATTTTCCATAGAGACGCCAAATCTCTGTCTATTTCCATCCATCCATTAACTCTTCTCTCGGTATGGGGTTGCTTCTCATGAGGTCCTTCTTTGGTTGAAAGACGCACATCACTAGCTCGTTTCTCTGCTTCATTTTCACTCTCACAATCAATAAATCTAGCATATGCATAGGCAGTTTTAAGGGTCTGAAACCGTCTTCCAATTTGAACACTAGAAAAGCAACATATTTGGTTCTTTTCGACAGTATTTGAGTTTCAATCTTGCCTCGGATATCAAGCCAAAACCCCCACTTGAGTTTAGCCACTTGTGAGAATCTCCACTTGAGTTTAGCCACTTCTGAGAATCTGCAAAAAGTTCATCTTGCTCAATAATTATGTTTCTGCATTTTTACATGTGAAATGAATAGAGAAAATATAAAACCTGGAGTCAGGGTGAGATAACCAGTCCCAATATTGTAGTATATCACCCCGTGAAATAGCAAGCTCCCTTGCTGCCACCATAAAGCATTTCTTCCCATTCTTATCCAGTGAAAAGCTCTTTTTAACATATCAAATTACAGATACACATCAGTATCCCTCCTACCATAACCAGAGATATCGAGGTCGAGCCCGGAATGAAACAAATCTTGCTAGAGAGGCTTCCTCGTTTAATAGGCCTTACATGTCACGAATCTGGGCTAGTCGGGGGCCCCAATACATGTACCAAACACCGAATGCAAAATCAGAAATAAAATAAAATAGGGCCCCTAAAATTTAGGGGCCTAAATCCCTTGCTTTAGTTGCTTCAACCTTTAACCGGCCTTGTTCTTTTGACCCTTAGTTATTATTATGAAGATGGTAGTCCTTGTGGTATCTAATTAAACACAACTAACCCTTTAATCAAATAAATGTACAGCTTCAAGTCCATTTCCTAAAAATCTAATTCTGATTGTTTATGAATTACTTTTAGAAACATATCACGTAGTAATTACAAACTTCATCAATAAACAATCCTACAAAATCTAAGACCAATAATACATTTCAATCAGTTACATACTGATTAAACTCTAAATCACATTTCATAAAGACCAACATATACATTACTTTAGTTACTGGGACAAAACACAATATATTCATGAAACACACATCAAGCCAAAAAAGTAAAGAAAGAGAGGAAGATATAGTACCACTTTGCCTCCATCAAGAAGAATTGGAGAGTTAGAGAGACTGAAGTAAAGTTGTTTCTTGGAAGGAGAAGCCAAGAAAGAGTCTGATCTAGAGATAATATCTTCATAATCAGACGGCAAGACTTTCTCCCAAACTATGTCGGATTCTGCAGCAAACATAAATGTTTGCGAGACAGCTGAAGACCTACCAACATCTTTCGGCGACATTAAGGAGAAAATTTCCGATATGCAACCTTCTGGCAGAGACAGAAAATACTCCACAGGAAAAATCAATTGATTAAAGCTGCTGAATTTGGATTGTATATAATATGGAAAATGAATGCATGCAAGCTTCGGAAAGTTCTCCCTATATTTGTTTTGCATGATTGCTAAATTCAAATAAGTTTTTAAGTTTTATGTTAGGCCTAATACATAAACAAACCCTCAAACTTTACCTCAGCTGGTAAATTTGCCCTCCGACTTTAGTTGTGCACAAGTAGGCACCTCAACTTTTATAAAGCTGAATACGTAAACACAAATGATGATGTGGCACTGACGTGACACATAAATTTTGGAGGTGTCTAGATGATCATTTTGTAAGTTGGAGTGTTCAATTGACAAAATTGAGACAAGTTGATGTGTCTACTTGTGCACACCCAAAGTTGGAGGACATTTATCAGCTGAGGTCAAGTTTGAGGGCTTGTTTATGTATTATGCCTTTATGTTATTGTCAGATTATTCCTATACAAACTAAGATAACTGTATCAAGTTTTTCTCTCCGTTCCACTTTGTTTGACACTATTTCCTGATTAGTCCGTTCCCAAAAAGAAGGCCCGTCCCTATATTTTCTTAATTTGAAGCTTTTACAGCTATACAAATGCTATGACATGTTTAAGATCACAAGTTTCAATAGTTTTATAGCTACAAATATTACTATATATTAGAGACCATAAGTTTCACAAGTATTCCTTTTTTCCTAAGCTTTATGTCAAATCAAACTATGACAAATTGAAACAAGAGGGAGTATATCCATGATGTACTTCTAGGAAATAACCAGCAGTCATTTAAGATCATCAAACTCAAGGAACTTTGATCTCCTTTCTTTCTTGCTAATTCAACAAATCAAACAACAAACTACTCCTCAGTCTCAAACAAATTAGGGTCGGCTATATGAATTCTCATTTCTTCATTTAAGCTCATTTCATATCCTTATCATACCAAATAAAATAAAAGGAATAGTGTAAGTCAAGGCATAACTTTATGGTTTCCTTAAAATGACTTTCTGATTTGGATTATATTAGAGTATAGAGAGTACTTGGGCCCTTCAGAAGATTGCAGGGCCGTAAAAAGAGTTGAATGGAACAGAGTGCAGTTATTGATGCTATAAACAGGCGACATATCTCATTTACAATCATAATAAGCAAATGAGGTTTGAGTGTACATCAACTTACACCGGTATCATACATTAAAATAGTGAATCAACAATATGGATAACTCTAGTTCCGATATTTGGTGAGAATGGCGGAATCTTGACAAGGGATTCTTCTCTTCTTCATTCTGGTCGAAACTCCATTCCTTGAACAATGAGGCCACCTTTCGCAAAGAGACGCCTGATCTCCATCAATCTCGCCTCAACATCTCCATCCTCTCCTGCATCATTGAAAAAGTTCCCCATTTCTATTTCCATCCATCCATCAACTCTTCTCTTGGATGGCTTCTCACTAGGTCCTTCTCGTCTTGAAAGACTAACAACAATAGCTCGTTCTTCAGTGTCATTGTTACTCTCACAATCAACAAATCTAACAAATGCATTAGCAGTTTCAAGGCCATAAAATCCGTCTGCCAGTTTGAACACTAGATAAACAACATATTTGGTTCTTTTTGACAGCATTCGAGTTTCAATCTTGCCTCTCATATCAAGCCAACAAACAAACCGAAGCTTAGCCACTTCTGGGAATCTGCAACAACTAATCATGATCAATATTTTATACTTAATTAAGTAATTTCTTTTTTAACTTATAAAGGAACGGAACAAGGAAGATACAAAACCTGGAGTCAGGGTGAGATGACCATTCCCAATAATATGGTGTTTCGCCCCATGAAATACCAAGTTCCCTTGCTGATACCATAAAACATTTCTTGCCGGTCTTCTTATCCAATGAAAAACTCTATTTAACAGATCAAACCATAGATACACAACACATCAGGAATTAAAAAAAATACAAAAAAAGGTCCCACACCTATATCTAGCTATATGAAAGGGAGTCCGGAAGCAAGATCACTCAACGCCCCGTATGGATGGGTTGGGTTAGTAACTGACATCTATGTTGCTCGGACTCTTCAAAAATATTGTCAGTTGTGTGTCGGATCCTCCCAAAATTTGGAGGATCATACGTGGGCGCGACAACATTTTTGAAGAGTCCAAGCAACATAGATGTCAGTGACTAACCCAACGCATCCATAAGGGGCTACTCGACATGACTAGCTACAAGCGCTTGCCCGTTTCCACCCATTCACCATACACATACATAGCCATAGGTCCCTCTTTCACTGACAATTAGCTGATCAATTCATGTATTCATGAAAATAACATAACTACATCTAATCAACACACAACTAACCCTTTACTTAATAAAATGAGCACTTCGCCATTTCCAAGAAATCTAACTTTGATTGTGAATACCATGTCATATGTAAAGCGAGACTATTGTGCTCCTAGTAAAACTGTAACAATTTATGACAAAAAACTTCTTTACAAGTACTAATCATAGGTGGAGGCACCTTAGGCGAAAGGTGGTCAGATGGACGCCCTTCGTCGGAAAATTACTCAGTGTATATATAGGTTAAATGTTAGCTATTATGAATAAACATTTAATTTTGCACACCCTTAACACAAGTGAGAGGAAAATTTGCACACCCTTCGCCAAGTTCCTGACTCCGCCACCGGTACTAATTATGTAAACAATAGAAGGATATTACATAGTAATCACAAAGTTCATAAATTAACAATCCGGTAAAATCTGATACCAAATTAATACTTCCTCCATCCCAATTTATATAATGTAGTTTGATTGGGCATAAAATTTTAAAAAAAGATTTTTGAATTTTGTGGTCTAAAATAAACTAAAAATATTTATGTGGTCATAAACCATCTCATAAAATGTAAAGTTTAAAGTTAAATTGTAGTCAAATAAGGAAATATGTCATTTCTTTTGGGACTAATTAAAAAGGAGAATGTGTCATATAAATTAGTACAGACCAATACATTTAGCCCATCACATATTGTACTTAATCCGATTTTAACAAGACATCACATATTGTTAGAGATGATAATGGATCTTGGACCCGATCTGAATCCGGCGGATCTATATCCGTTTTATAGGATATGGATCTTCAAAATTTGGACCCGACGGATTCGGATCGGACCCGGATTCGTTTCTGATGGATCGGATATGGATCTGAATCTTGTATTTGAGATCCGTATCCGGTCCGGATCCGATCCGTGGATTCGGTTTTTATTAAATATATTCATAACCTAGAATGTAATTTTATAAGTATTTTCTTAATTTTTTTTCATAATTTATAATTTATGTATTGGGTAAAGGGTTGAACCAGGATAATGCACAAGTCACAACCATGTAATTTGTCTTTGAAATTTCATTTCTTTTACCTATATGCTCTCTACAGTTTCCCATATTTTCATTTCAAAAAAGAAAAAATTATCACTCTTCTTTAAATTTATCTTTCTTGAATCTGCTAGCCGTAAGCTTTAAGTATCTTTCTCTCATTTGCTTGATCAGCAAAAAAAAAAACTGGGACTTTTGATATATGACTGACATTGTTTTATGTTGTTTAATGAAGTCAATCAGTAGAACTACAAGTGGAGCATCACTAGAGCCTTCAAAAATTAGCTCAAAGTTGCAACATGTTCAACATCACTAATGAAGTCAATCGTCTTTATTTTCTTGTAATGCTAAAACTTTGAACTCAATCATTTTTTTCAATCAGATTGCGTTTCATTTTGTCATAAAAGTTTCAACATGTGAGAATATTATTCAAGCCAAAAAAAATTACATGTAGATCCAGATCCGATCCGTGGATCCGATGGATCTGGATCGAATCTGATTTTTATGGACCCGATGAATCTGGATCCCGGTATGAAAAATAAATCTGAATCTGGATCTGGATCTAGTAGGATCCAGTCCAGATCCGATCTGTTGCCGTCACAAGACCAAAACAAATTATTCTAATTACTCAGGGATTAAAAACACAATCTTTTTTAAAACACGAAAAATGAGATAAAAGATATAACTAATTACCAGTTTGCCTCCATCAGTGAGAATTGGAGAGTCACATAGGCTAAAGTAAACTTCTTTCTTAGAAAGAGAACCCAACAATAAAGAGTTTGATTTAGAAATAATATGTTGATAATCAGACGGCAAAAATTTCTCCCAAACGACGTCGGATTCAGCAGCAGACTTAAATCCTCGAGAGCTAACAGATAACCTAGCAGTATCCTCCGGCGAAGTGAAAGAGAGAATTTCCGATAAGATACCTTCCGCCAGCAACCCAAAATAGTCCATCAAAAAAATAAGTTGATTAAAAGTTCATGAAATATATCTATATACAGAAATTAAAAATGAACATACAAGCTTTGGGAACTCCTCTGCACTTGTTTTCTTCGTCTCAAGGAGTTAAGAAATGGTTTATATTCAAACAATATTGGAGACTTAGTCAATTACTCATTCTTTTAAGTGGGTTAATTTGACTAGATACTGAATTTAACAAGACGTCTTTAATTAAAGGTGTGTACGTTCAAATTTTCAAATAACATAAACTCTGGGGAGTGAAACAGAATAAAACATGACTCGTTTGATTAATTTTTTGTTGCATTAACTACGAAAAAAATAATAATATGGTTCGGCCCAATCTAGACAAGCTACCCAGGACGGGGGAATTTGAGGGGCCAGGCCGGGCTAGCTCATCAAAACATTTTCATCGGCTTAAACAGCAAGTTCAACCCATCCCTACGTGTGCTGCAAGCCGGGCTGGGCCAGCCCACTTTTTTTATAAAAAAATATTTTTTTATAATTTTTAAAATTTAGATCCTAATCTATAAATGCTAATATAAATATTTACAAGACACTTTTACATGATGTTACCAATTGCTACCCAAGACTCAAATCCACAAACAAAATAATCCTAACAATATTTATTAAGTACTAATTCTCCAATGCTTTCAATTGCTAATAATGTCCATTACGTAGGTAATTTCATTGTAATGAATAGTTGGTTTTAGTACAATTTAAAGTGCATATGGTGTTTTCTTATTGGTTTGCTGGTCTTAGTACAAATTTGGTGGTTTTTAATTTAAGTTTGACTTCAAGTAAAAATTCGATTATATGGCTTCAATTTGATATCTCTATCATTCTTGCAAATATTTTGGGTATAACCGTAGAAAAAAATAATCTTATTGGACATAAAGCTTTTCTAAACTGAATAACTTTAGACATTATGAATGTATTGATAACTGATATCACTCGAACCAAATAGATCTATAGTAATAAGAAAACTAAACATTTACTCAGTAACAATATAACTAGCTAATTCTTTTAGTACTCTAGTTTCTTTTTTATTTTTATTTGTCCCACGAACTTGCCCAGCCTAGCCTCGCTCAAGTCTCACCGGTCAGTGGGCTTACTCGGACAAAAAGGTCTTGTTCTTACATTAGCTTCAATAATCTTAATTCAATCCTATTAAATCACGAGTTGAGTTGGGCTGGCCCAACAGGCCAAGTTCACACTGACAGCTCTAATTAGAATAGGTATCTACAAAATGTTCAATTTTAGAACAACATATAAAAGTTGGTAACTATTCGGAAAATCTAAAGGCATACAAATTTCAATTTTGAAAGGGGATGATAGATTGAAATTGTTATATCCTTTGGAGTAATCAGTAAATTTTTGTTGAGTAATTAATTTACCTAGCAAATCTACTATTATAGTTTATAAAAAAGATTGGCACAGTATTTCCCTCTCCCCCAACAAAAATAAAAACATCAAGCAAGGGTATAGCCTATGATTAATGAATTGGAATAAAAATCACATGCAGAGATTAATTCCAATAGGGATACAAATACTACATAGCTATTTCTTCTCACTTGCATGAGCTACAGTGTTACCTGATACAACGAGCGGAGCTAAAAAGGACAAAGGGTTCAATTGAATTCTCTTGGCCCGAAAATTATATGTACAAATAGAGCAGACGATTTTTCTTATTGTTATTAAGGGGATTCAGTGAGGATTTTTTTCATTTAATGGTAAAAAGGGTTTAACAATTACTTTAATTAGATCACATATTTAAATCTTAGGTGCGACACCCCTAGTATTTTCCTTAATACCTTAAATGAATTCATGGCTCCGCCGCCACCTGATACCTATGCCGGTCTAATATTTTCTGTAATAGCTGAAATGAATTTATGGCTCCGCCACACCTGATACATATGCCAGTGAAAAGTAGCAAATACTTAATTAAATAATAAAATTTCACGCAAACTGATCTAGACACCTCCGTTACAAAAAGAAAAAATCATAAAAAATAACAACTTCAAATGGAATTTTACCAATTTGCCTCCATCAAGGAGAATGGGAGAATCACATAGACTAAACAAAAGCTCTTTTTTGGTGATGCAAACAGGAGGAAACTCTGATATATCAAATATTTCTTGATAATCAGAGGGCAGAAATCCTCCCCAAATTTCATCTGATTCTGCAGCAAATTTGAATCCTCTTGATAAAATTGCTGATCTTACTGCATCTGCTGGAGTTGTGTGTGAAATAATTTCAAATATGCAGCCTTCTGGCAACCTTTCAAAATAATTCATTGGAGCAATGAACTTGGAAAAGTTCACAATTCCATTCTACATGTTATTTTCACTTGTATAAATAGATATTAGAGTTTTGATTAGAACAACAACAATATACCCAGTTTAACCCCACCAGTGGGGCTGTAGGAGAATAAGATGTACGCATGACCTTATCACTACCTGTGTGGGATAGAAAGGTATTTTTCGATAAGTGTTTTCAAAACATGTTTGAAAGAAAGAATATCGACAACAAAAATAGTAAGATAAACGAAGTAAAAATAATAATCTGTAGTAATAAAAATCGAACAGTAAGAGACTACGAGAGTGCTAATAACACTATTAATAAGGATAAGAGGATATTAGCCTGCTATCTCTTCCGATAAAAGATATTAAATTTTTATTATTAATTTTTATTCTACTCATTTATTAATGTCATTAACTTACATACTCAACTAGTATTTATTACTCATTTATTCTCATCTCGAAAATAATATATATTTTTTCTACAGGAAATTTAATACACAGAGTAAAAGAATAACAAAAATATCATGATTTTTAAGAAGTAAAATGAATTACTAAAATCATGATATAAATAAAAAAGAACAACAGTTAGGTAAATGAGGATAGAATAAGTATTTAAAAATGAAAGAAGTAATCTCTTGATTATTTTCATTAATGAAAGAGTATATATATAATTTACAATTTTCATAATAGGAAAAAATCATATTCCTATTCTATTTTCAAAACCTTATTCTACTTGTACAATAATTATACAATTATGGTAAGTGTACAACTCTAATTTAATTACAACTAAACCAAACAAAATTAAGCCACTAAACCGTGATATACACGAGATGAATATACCGTGTATACCACGGAACTTAACAACCCATTTTACATCATTCTTCCCGTGATATACATGGTGTATATCCCGTGTATATCATGGGTATTTATCACACTCCCGCAGTCATAGCGGGGGGTCTTCGTACGCTGAAACTGTCCCTAAAATCTTCAAATAAAACCGATGGAAGGCCCTTGGTAAATATGTCTGCAATTTGATACCTGGAAGGGACATGTAGGACGCGTACTTGTCCACGAGGCACCTTTTCGCGAACAAAATGGATATCCATCTCAATATGTTTAGTGCGCTGATGTTGAACCGAATTGCCAGAAAGGTATATAACACTAACATTATCACAATAAACCAAGGTAGTTTTGTGAACTGGAAAGTGAAGCTCTAAGAGGAGATTACGGAGCCAACATGATTCAGAAACTACATTGGCCACCCTTCGATACTCGGCCTCTACACTAGAGCTTGATAAGGTAGCTTGTCGTTTGGTAGACCACGAGACCAAGTTATCACCAAGAAACATACAATAACTAGACGTAGAGCGTCTAGTGTCAGGACAACCACCCCAATCAGCATATGTGTAAGAGACAAATGGAGAAACCGACGACGGATATAGATGTAATCCATAATCAAGAATGCCTTGGAGGTAGCGGATAATGCATTTGAGCGCATTCATATGCTCAATCCGAGGATCATGCATAAACAAACAAACCTGCTGCACGGTGTACGTAATATTCGGTCGTGTAAAAGTGAGATATTGAAGCGCCCCAGCAAGACTGCGATAGTGGGTGAGGTCCTCATATGGTACGCCGGCCGCAACACCTATCTTCGATTTTGTATCAACTGGCATAGAAGTAGACTTACAAGAAGACATACCGACTCGCTCAATAATCTCAGCAGCATACTTTCTCTGTGACAAGAATAACCCATCTGCCTGACGAGTGACAGCAATCCCCAAAAAGTAACTCAAGGGCCCCAAGTCTTTCGTAGCAAGCTCATAACTATTCGGAAAGCATCAGAAGAAGCAATCAAGATAATATCATCCACATATAATAGTATATAAGCCAGGGAAGTACCACGACAATATATGGACAATGAATTATCAGACCTGCTGTGTAAAAACCCAATAGAAGAAATATAGTCTGCAAATCTCGTATACCAAACCCGTGGGGCCTGCTTAAGTCCATACAAGGACTTCTTCAATAAACAAACATGATGAGGATATTTGGGGTCTCGAAAATCCAAGGGCTGATGCATGTAAACGGTCTCCTTAAGATCACCATGTAAGAAAGCATTCTTCACATCTAACTTATGAATGAGCTAAGCTTTCGAAAGAGCCAGACTGAGAACAGTGCGAATGGTAGCCGGTTTGACCACCGGACTAAACGTCTCACCACAATCTACGCCAACCTACTGAGTCTTACCATCACCTACAAGACGAACCTTATGCCTCGCAAAAGAACCATCAAAATTATCCTTATGAGTAAAAATCCACATAGACCGAATAATATTAACACTAGAAGGACTGGGTACCAACTCCCACGTCTTATTTGGAATAAGAGCATCATATTCGTCATTCATAGCCAATTTCCAATTCGGGTCATTTAAAGTGTACACTGAGTTACGGGGTAGATGGGATTTAAGAACATTAGAATTTAGATTAAAATGTCTTTTTGGTTTAAAAATACCCCCGTTGACTATGAGTGACCGGTCTGTGACTCGGGGGAGAAGTGGGTGGATTTTAGGATAAAATCGGCGGGGTGACGGACTGGCCAGCTGGCCCAAAACTGGACATAGAATTTGGAGCTGGGCCGAGAACAATAACTGAAATAGGTTCGATATTGGGCTGGGTAACTGGCCCAATAACCGAAACTAGGGCAGAAACTGTGGGATGTGGCGGAATAATAGGTCCAGCGGGCTGTAGGCATGCTGGCGGATTCCGGGTGCGAGACAAGTTCGATAAATGGTAGATAATATACAGGGAGATGTCGTCATCCAAAAAATTATATGAACTATGCACGGGACTACTCACTTTAGCAAACGAAAATTGAGTTTCATAAAAAATAACATGGCAACTAATGATGATTTTATTAGATGATAAATCAAAACATTTGTAACCACGATGATTAGAAGGATAACCCAAAAGCACGCAAGGGGTAGAGCTGACCTGAAGTTTGTTAATTGTAGTTGACGGTGTCGCGCCCTGTTTTGACCTTGCTCGGGATCAAAAGCGGAGCACGGCGTGTTCAGGTGATTCCTGGGTAAAAGGGTTGAAGAGTCGCCACCTAATTATTTTTTTCGGTGAATTAGGACATCTAAATATTTAAACTAAATGCTGCAATGTAAACTCCAATTTTAAGATCTGCGAAACTAATGAGATTCTAGGTAAGAGTTCTTTATTATCCTAAAGGGAAGAGGTTAGGCATCCTTTAAGATCCGCTAACTTGCGGTTATCCAGTCAAACTCAGGTTTAATTATTGCTAGGAAAAATGCATATTTTAAAGATATAATAGATAAAAAGATGTTTGCAAATATTTAGTAAATGAGGCATTTTAAAAAGGAAGATACATGTACAGTTGGAAAATATGCATTTGTAACAAATGATATAAATTATTTATAATGCCAAAGAAGTGAATTTTTTTTTTTTTTTGGAAAAGCTTTGAGTTGCAAATTAAAAAAAAGATAAACTTATTTGCAATTATTAGAGCAAACAAAAAGATGACAAAAGTTGTTTTGAAAATCTTGAATACGCGTGACGAGCCTAAAACAAATAACTAGCGGGGGTTTTCTAAGTTAGAATTAACCGAGCCTACAAGTAAAAAGGCTAGCGACAGGTTTCCAATTCAAACGAGCCTAATAAATAAACTAACGGCATGTTAGACTATCCTATTCATTCATCTATTCGCGGCCTAATTATTCTAAGCATTCTAATGACAGTACATAATTAAATAATTATTACAACCCAAATAATAATGAAAGCCAAATTAAACAATAAACAGAAGCAACGGCTAGGACGGATGACGATATCATCGGCACCCTATTTGTTTTGAAGTTCCGAGAGCGGGGAATGCAATGAACATAGATGTGGTTCTTCATTTTGGACGAAGTCATGATGAGTCTCATAACGAGACTCTTCGTAGCTCCCGATGCATTTCATGTAAATAAAAGAAAAGAAAAGGATTAGTAGACGGAACATGAAAATATATTCATGAGAAAAATGTAAACAAATAATTTATCCATGTTTTCACATTACAATACAACTAATGGATTTTAACATTGAAACAAACTCACTTTGCTTTTGCTCACTAGCTTACATCCCAACAGACAAATCAGTAGACCAATAAAATTAGTCAGATCAGGAAATTAAGCATGACAGACACTCATGAACAAGCTATGAACTTCCCTTATCTTCGACTAGTACTTGTAACAAGAATTACAGAGCCATAAACACCAACATATCATGGAAATAAGGCATGATGGACACTTAGGAATTTAAAGTATTAACACTTGGACAAATGCATCTTTGAACTAGTATCTCAATATGATAGCAGAGGGAAACCATTTTTTAAATCAACAAACTCCCATTATAATTGAAACAGGAACCAAAAAAAGAACACATAGCACAGTCAACAAACTCCCATTTTTAGCTTTAAACACATAGCACATTTAAATTCTGGAACTAAACATTTGAACCAAAACATGGCAAACTAGTGCTATGAAAATTTCAACAAATTATTATACATAGTATAAGGATTCTTCCAAAAATCTTATGGCTACCATATAAGGGAAAGTTCTTCGAAAACATCTGGGAAAATTTAACCAATGGATGTCGAATCTAAACCAGAAACTTCAAGAAAAGATATATTAACACATCAGAAAGATTTATTCCCAACAAAGGCATACAAGAGTCCAAAAGCTAGTATAGACCAGTACAAATTCTCTCATTCTACTTCTACCATTGTACACTTATGCACATAAGCTCATAAGCATGCTGACCAGGATTTCAAGTTAAATCGCACGTATATCTATCATTCAAAACAAAGATAAGAGACTCAAACAAACATATTTAGACCCCCATAATCAACTAGACATGGTTATAAACTCTTATTCTCATGCATATCTAGTAGATAGAGGGCACGATCACATTTAATCCATAACTAGTCTTAAAAATCATGGTCAGGCATAGCATCAATTTCCTTTGACACAGAAATCAGTACCAAAAAAATAGCAAACATCACATCATGTCTGAACATAGCCTAATATATCAAGATTAAAACCTTAACAGCCAATTAGATAGGCTAACAATTAATTAGGCATGTACAAATATCACAAAATACTCAACTTCTTAATATCATATCGTATTAAGCGTGTATAAACAAAAGATACTTAGCATAATTTCTTGAACATCAACCTAATCGATAACTTAATGACCAAAAATAAACTTAGATCGACTAAAGCAGGCTAAACCGACACGGTAACACCAACAAGTATAGCTAACACATGATTAATTAAAAGGAAACACACAGAGATACAAGAAATAAAAATTTTAGAGGAATTTGAGTTAACCTTCTCCGGGCAGCGAACCGAGGCGTCGTTTCGAATCGTCGACCCGCTCGGAGAAATTACTTTGAAATGCTGATTTTGAAAGATTCTGATTTTTTGGATTTCAGATATGCTTTGATTTTTGAACTCGGAACGGAAGCGGTTTCGGTTCTAAGTCGATCCGAAACCCGACCCGAATTCGAACCAAAAAAAAAAATCAGATATTTTGGGGGTGAATTTAGGGAAAAGAAAAGTAGTATTTTTGGATTTTTGACCCAACCCGAAATGTGAAGAACAAAGGGGTTTTCGGATTGAAATTAAGAACTAAAAGAGTATTTTCGGATTAAAATTAAGGAACAAAGATGAATATTTTAAACCAAATTTTAGGAACAAAACTGACCCTTTTTCGTTTTGATTTTTTCGGACCCCCTAAGACAGATTTTTTTTTGAACCTCAAAGACGGATTTTTTCTCCCCCCCCCCTTAAATGAAGAACAAGGGGGATATTTATAGATGGGTTTCCCCCCAACGTTCACCTCGTCGAAGTGAGTTTGAAATTTGAATTAAAGGTAAAGATTTCTGAATTTTGGAAGCGGATTTTAGGGGTATGGGTATGGTGAAGTGATGGGAGGGGTGTGGTGGTGTCAGGGTTTGGTGGCAGGTAGTTGGTGGTGGCAGGGGCAAGGGTGTAGGGTGGCGGCCGATGGGAGGATTTTTAGGTTTAGATTTTTTTCGATTTTGATTTTTGGGTTTTGGGGGTTGGTTTTAAGAGGTTGGGCGATTGGGTGACGGGCCGGGTTTTCGGTTGGGGTGTTGGGCTGATTTCGGTTGGGTTGGGTTTTTTGGGAGAAATGGTTTGGGCCGGCCGGTTGATTGTTGGGCTGGGCGAATTGATTTTTGGGCTGGTGGGTGTTTTGAATAAAAAGGGGAAGGGATGTTGGGCCAGCCGAGTTGGGCTTTGATTTTTGGGTGAGGGGGAATAAATGGGGAGTTGGTTAGAAAATGAAGAAAGGGGAGTTTGGGCAGTTGCAGGTGGGCCGAAAATAAAGAGGGGGAGTTGTTGGGTTTTAATTTTTTTGGGTAGAATTTGTATTGGGTTGGGAAAATGAAATGGGTTAGAAATTGTTTTGGGTTTAAAAAATATAAAAGGGGTTTAACATAAAAAAATATTATTTTTGTTTTGTAAAAGATGTGAATTATTTAAAATAACATAACAATGTGAATATAATAAAAATATAATATTTGCGAAATGTTTAATGCTTAATAAAAAATGGAAATGCGATGCAATTTTGCGAGAATAAAATAACATAGAATTTTCGGATAAAACTTATGATTAAAAAAATGCAAATGATAAAAAAAATGCGAATAATAATAATAATAAGAGAATAATAATATATATATATATACGCATGTATGTATATAGATTAAAAATGTTTTGAGGTGTTAAAAAATATTTAAAATTGCAAATAAATTGGAAAAGACGGGACAAAATTGGGTGTCAACAGACGGAAATAGTGGATAACATAAGCACCCAAAGACCCTAAGATGGGAATACGAAGGATCTTTATTGTAGAGAATTTGAAGAGGGGAGGAATATGCCAATCCATTGGTAGGAAGAATGTTAAGAAGATAAGTAGTCATTTGTAGACCATGATGCCAAAAAAAAAAAGAGTACGGAAGCATGGACCAATAAAGTTCGGACAATATTATTAATGGTACGAATTTTTCGTTCGCCTTTCCTATTTTGTGAGGAAGTATGAGGACAAGAGAAACGAAAAACTATGCCATTAGTGTCACAAAAATCCCAAAACAACCCATTATCATATTCTTTGTCATTATCACATTGAATATTTTTTATTTTTCGGTCGAATTGGGTACGGATGAGTGCTCTAAATTTTAAGAATGTGGAAAAACTTGGGATTTTTTCGCTAACGGAAAGCACCATAAAAAATTAGAATAATCATCCAAAAATATAACATAATAACAATGACCCACAGAACTTAAAACGGGAGATGTCTATAAATCGCTATGAATAATATCAAATGACATTAAAGTACGAGAAGTAGATGTTACAAATGATAATCTAACATGTTTTCCTAAAGGGCATGATTGGCAAATTGGAGTACTACTCGTACCCTTACAAGAAATAAAATTATTTTTAGACAAGGAAGAAACAATTGATGACTCAGGGTGACCCAAACGTGCATGCCACAAGGAATGAGCTAGAGCTGCAAAAGTAGATGGCAAGGCTTGACTTGAGAGACCAGAGGCGGGTAGGATATGATAAAGATCTCACATACTATCACATCGCATGAGAGGTATCCCCGTCTTGAAATCCTTCACAGAAAACCAAAAAGGATCAAAATCAACAGAAACCCAATTATCAGTGGTAATTTACGGACATACACCAAATTTTTAATTTAAGTTAGGGGCATGAATGACATTTTTTAAGACAAGAGGTGGATGGGGGGGGGGAGACAGTTTTATGACCGTAACCAAGAATTGAAATTGAGTTGCCATTATCAACAATTATGCCACGAGTCACGTGAGAAGTGGCGCATGTGTCCATGTACAAATTTGTGTCCGGAGGATTTAATCCAAGCGTGTGCATTGTGACTTCATTATCTATTGGAGTGGGGGCCGCAACACGATGGGCCTGAGGAGACCGAGGCCCAAGCGCACCTGTCTGCTGCCCCGACCGATAGTGAGAACGACTGCCTAAAGCTGGACCCGAGGCATTGGGCCAATATTGTGGCAGGATCGAGGCCCATGAGGGCTGGAAATAAGCGTGAGGAGGGCAGTAGGCGTTACTGGGCCACTGTCCACTAGTCCAGGCCTACTGCCAAGGGGCCCAAGGCTGGGACCAGGCGGGCTGCGGCCTAGAAACCCGAGGCCCACCCCCGCCGTTGGCACTGTTCCCGCTGGCAGCGCCACTGTTTCGGCCGCCACCATTATTGTCGCCGCGATTTTTGCCATTATTTTTACGGTTTTGACCCCCCTTATCGCCACCGTTGTTTCGGTGTTTGCCCGAATTGTCAACAAAGCCGTGAGAATTATCGGAGGATGTCATCATCGCCACGGAATCGGCGCCGGTAGCCGCCTTTTTTGCCAAGCTGGCTTCTTCCAAAGTGAGCATCGAACGAGTTTGATAAAAATGGGGGAGTGGATTACTTTGACGAAGGAGAGTCCCAACGTCATTATAGGCCTCAGATAGGCCTGCAACCAGTTGTAGAACCAGTCGATTATTGGTGACAGGCGCACCCACATTATGGAGTTGGTCTGTCAATTCCTTGGGCCGTTTACAATAAGCAGAAACATTCGGGAAATCTTCCATGCGAACTTGTGAAACTCTTGCTCAAGAGTGACAACGTGGGAATGTTGTTTATCTTGGAATATATCACGCAATCTATTCCAGGTAGCCATAGCCATCGTGTCTGGTTCAATGATCGTCTGTAATGGATCGGTAGAAATAATGGAGTAAATCCACTGAAGGACGGTAGCATCAAGAGTAATCCATAACTGAGGATCCTCCGCGGGAGTAGGGGTAACGGGGGAAATTATGTGATGGAGGACTTGATGGGAGATTGCGTGAATTTTGAACAACTCTGCCCACGTGTATATTATGTGTATTTATCAAAAACTCAATTAAGATAAAGGGGACTGAATGTCTATTATTTAAATTTGAAGGGAGAGTTTGCTTTTTAACGTAAAATTGGGGTGGGGGCGTGGGGGTGGGGGTGTGTAAATGATTTTCACCCGTTAAAAGCAAAAGGGGAGAGATTTTAGAAATCTATCTTTTCACTTATTTTGATAAGTACATATACGCATATACTTATGTTTGTTTTATTGTAAATTAGTATTTATACTTGTGCGATGCCCCGCCGATATCAAAAGGCATTAATCGCAAAAAATAACAAATTTGTTTGATATAATAAATTTTTTGTCATATCGCATTGATATAAATCAACAAATTTGTGAAATAATAATTTAACTATACTAAATTTAACGTTACCAATGAATTATACTTGGTTAGAAATTTTATATCAAAAATTTAAAGAACATTTACATGACATAACTAACTATTAGTACATAATTATATTTAGTAGTTATAATTTATATTAATTATATCCCATAGCTAAATATTATATTTCAATTACACATGATGACTATTATCTCAAGGGCTCAACTCCTTTCTCTTGTCCGTCTTTCTCCAGAGAGCCAAAGGTTCCCTTCATCTCTCACCTGAGGCCCACACTAACACCATCAAGAGAGTTCGATTTCAAATCTGACTGGATCTGTGTTTTACGACAAACATTAATTAAAATTGAAGAGCTTCACTTCTCCATTTGAGTGAATGAGGTTGAGCTTTTTTGATGATGCTTCACTTGGAACAGAGATGGATTCTACTGGAACATCATCAAAATTAAGTTTAAGGTCAAACACGTCAAATTTCCACTATAGTATGTCAAAATGAATACAAAAAAAGTACGAAAAGAAATCCAATGGAACACGGAATGAAGGTTGTTTGCCGGAAATACACTTTATTGTCCACATCTGACCGAAAATATAGTTTATTTTCTATATCTGATCGAAAAATACACTTTATTGTCCAGATCTGACCGGAAAATACACTTTATTCGCTTGTATTTCGAATGAGATCTTTTTGTATACAAATGAATACATTGATTTTGAAGTGTATTTTAGAGTGTATTCATTTTTTTCTAGTGTAAAATTCAAATTTTCGTTATGTATTTTATTTCTTGTATTTAGGTTGTGAGTGTATACAAATAAATACAGTGAATTTGAAGTATTTTTTGGAGTGTATTCATCTTTTTAGTGTAAAATCTATTTTTTCGTTATGTATTATATTTCGTGTATTCAGTTTTTGAGTGTATTCGTAATTTTTTTTGTGTAAAATTCAGTATATTGGGGTGTATTTTATTTGTTATATTTAGTTTTTTGTTGTATTTTACATTATGAAGGAGATTTTTCTATTTTTTTAATACACTTTACTGAGGAGATACATCAAGACCGTTTTATGAATACATCGATGTCGTTTTATGAATACAACGAGACTATAGCAACTAATAAGTAGCTACGCCAGGTAAATATTGAAACTATAGCTATGATAAATTTAACCACCAAACTATAGTCATTTGTGTAAGTTTCACCTATAATTGACACTTAATATTAAAGTTGTCAAAATGGGCCAAGCTAGTCCAAGCCTCACGGGCCAAGGAATTTGATGGGTCGGGACAGGCAAACCTTTTAGTTGAAAGGGCCTTAAAATGGCCATGCCTACAAGGGTCGTAGGCTGGAGCAGGCTAGCTCTTCATTTTTTTAATAAGAAAAATTCTTTTCAATCTAAATTCAAATCTATAAGTATGCCAATTTGTTAACATTTCTAACATATGGTTATGTGGAAGTATATAATTCTACGATAACTTATAATAAACAACACCAAACAACGTCAAGCGAATTTGAACCTGTTTGTGATAAGTTGTCTTAGTTAACATCTTCATCTTCATCTTCATCTACGTTCATATATATGCAAATTTAATTAGTTAAACATTCTCAAATAACTATATTTCAAAAATTAATAATATTTAAAGTATTACCACTTTGAATTTGGGTAGAGTCGTGCAACCAATTTCGAGTAGCAACAAGTGTTTGGACGTTTTCATGATGAATGCAACGTTATACTTGGTCATTAGAAAATTTTCTTTTAGGAATTTAACGCTTCACATGTAATCGGCCTCGAGAAATTCAGAATTTACTTTAGCAGTTACACATCCATGTATGTTACGGTTTCAACGTGCAGATAATGATCATTTCGAGAGGTCAACGTGCAGATAATGATCATTTCGAGAGGCTGAATACACAAAAAAACATTGCTTTGGGTTAAACTATAAATATTCCCCTCTCCCTTACTCCAAGACATCTAATTTTCAACACAAGTACTGTATAAGCTCTTAGTTTGTAACAAGCATTAAAGCTTTGATTTTCCAGTGACGTTGTCTGACAGTTTAGCCGCAAACAATTCAATTAGATTTTTCTAAATCTTTTGCTCTACTATTTGGTAATTCATCTTTATTTATTTGTCTTATTGTTATTTTAAAACAAGTTCTCAATATCAAGAAGTTAATATTTGATCATTATAATCTATGTGCCCTTGACCTCCAAATTAAACATAAATTTAATTATTATCCTAAGTCACTAATTTAGAGGTAAACGACAATCGGTATTTATATCAAATCAACTATTATAGCTATTTCTTGCGGCACAATATTGTAAACTTCAACCGGAACATCTTAATAATTAAACCAATAACATACTTGAGTCAATCAAGATACTCTTTTCAGGGAAACAACGAATCAACATCAAGTACATACATGTAAACTTAACAAGCTAATAATATAATGCTAATTTTGGAAATAAGAGCAACAAAAATCACTGAAAGTCTAGAGCTTTTTTCTTAAAACAATAACGTTCGATCCAACTTGACTGCACTTCAACTGCATTACCATAACATCCGGGGGCGGAGCCATAACAGAGTTATAGATTCAGCAGAACCTAACAAATACATGTAGACTAAACAAGCAAATATAATGCTAAGTTTGAAAATAAGAACAACATAAATACTAATAAAGTCTATTTTTTTTGGAATGACCATAATGTCTGAGCCAACTTGAACGCACTTCAACTACATTATCACAACTTTCACATGTGGAGCCATAATAGATACGGGTTCAACAGAACCTAGTAACCTTGACTCAAACCCTGCATTTGTATTAAGAAGTTCAGTTAATAGGTATGCATAATGTACCTCGAAATTACCAGTAAGCAAAAAGACTTATAGTAGTTCATAACCTGTAAACTTAAAATTCTGGATCCGTCTCTCATAATTTGTACTCGATTATTTTGGGACGAAACTCAATTCCTTCAACAAAGAGTCCAGCTTTGTAATGAAGACGTTTAATCTCAATCAGTCTTGCTTCAACAGGTCCATCGTCACCTTTCTTGCTATTAAAGTATCCCAATTCCACTTCCAACCATCCATCGTCTCGCATTTTTGGAATTTTCCCACTTGCTATAATCTGTTGATTATTATCTCCTCCAAAATTCCTTCTATTTTGGGTCCATGTTGCAAGTTTCACAGTATTGGCTTGGTTTTCAGTCTCGGTGTCACTTTCATAATTAACAAACCTAATAATTGCATTAGCAGATTCAAGTCCATTGGATACATTTTTCAATTTGAACACCAAATAAGCAGCATAATCTGTCTTTGGTGACAACATTTCTGTTCCTATTCTTCCACGGATATCCAACCCACGTACAGAAACAAGATATGCCACTTCTGAGAATCTGCAAGCAAAAGTATTGCAAGAAATATTTGTAAGGAAACTTTTATAATTTTTAAAAAAATATAGCGCTTATCTCCTTAGGCCTCATTTGTTTTCAGGTCTGAATCTGAATAGTTCAAACCTTAGACCATTAATTACATTGGTTTACATTAAGATCTAAGCAGTTATTTAGTCTTAATAGGTCTTAAAATCTTAAATAAAGTCTTAGGTTATCATTAAAAGGTACTTTTGTATAGATAATATTAACCACCACTTTGTCCACAACGTGGACCACCAGCTCCACCCACCTCCACCCCCACCCCCACTCTTCCAACCCCACCCCTACCACCACCACCACCCACCACCCAACCCTCGCCCCATCCCCACCCCATCTCCACCCCTCACCCCTCACCACTAATCACCTCTACCATCACTATTACCACCCAACCCCCACCCCTCCATGCCACCCCCACCACTCACCCCACCACCACCACCAACCACCAACCACCCAACCCTCGCCCCATTTCCACCCCTATCACCCCACCATCAGTAATCACCTCTGCCATCACAACTACCACCCCACCCTCCAAACCCCCCACTACTCCACGCGACCCCCACCTTCCCCACTAACCACCACCACAACTGACAATCACTACTGTCAGTCGCTATCACCACTGTTTTCATAACCGCCACCACCACAACTATCAGTTATTACCACCGTTGAGGTCATTCCATACTATGAACCACCTCTACCATCATAACTAGCACCGCCGCCAACTATCACCAACACCATCGTCAACCACCACACGTTCTTCAGCCACCACCGCTACTACAGAGCATCTCCAACATCACTAGCGAACATAAATGTTTCATTTTTTTATCAAATAAAAAATTTATTTTATTAGACTTATATTTATTTTTTAATATTTAGTTACTTTTATATTTACTTTTAAATTGTATATTTATAAACAAATACATTATGCACATTCAGATGTCGAAAAATAAACAGTCTTAATCATTCAGTGTTCAGATCTAAAGACAACATCTTAATCATTCAGATGTACATTAATTCATATTCAGACGTCTTAATCTTAATGAAAATAAATGAGGCCTTAGTAGGTTTGCCAAATACGAATTTGAATTTGTTAGAAGCCAATGGGCTTTGGATACCGAATGGTTAAACTAAAAAGTAACAATTATTAAAGAACATTGAGTTATATACACTATATGTGCAATTTAATTTGTTATAGTAGGTTTTCAAAATGTTGACCGGAACCTAACCACTAGCCTGACTGTCGAAGTTGATGCCATACAAAAACCACTGTAGGGGGGGGGGGGAGGGCGATGTTGGTTGAGTTTAGAGCTTCCTATTAAATGTGACTCCTTTCAAGGACTCGAAACACCTTTTCTTAAATAGCACATATGTTTCTTTTGTAGGTAAAAATGGTGTTAAGTGTATCTGAAAGGTTAAACAAGAATAAAGGTTGAGTCGAGAGATGACTCTCGGTCTTTAAGATAAAATTACTCCGTATAGATGCTTTTACGGTAATGGACAATAGTCTCCCAAGATAAAACATCAACTATCAACTGTACAAAGCAAATACAGTTGATTCTAGTGAAGAAATCAATATAGAACAGATTGTTGATTCTGTTTTTGTGTTTCGAACAGAACAGAAGAGAAAAGTTTCTTTTTCTGTGTTCTCTATTTCGAACAGCACAAACAGAAGAAAATAATTTTGTTTCTGTATATTTGTGAACAAAATATAAGAGTCTTTGTGTTTTCTGCTTCTGTGTGTCAAACAGAAAAGAAAATAAAAGTTTGACTAATTTTGTTGTTTCTCGTTCTTCTATGTATTTCGATCAGAAAATAGAAGAGTTTTTCGTTCTGTGTAGATTATGTAAACTGAATAATTTATAGTTGAAGAAAACGGACCGTTGCAATGTTTCTGGAATCTTCCGAACCGTTGCAATGTTTCGGAAATCTTCATGGACCAAAGTGTAAATAGGAAACACTTCAGGGACCAAAAAGAAAATATTCGGAAGACAGCTCACAGCCCGTGACTCAAGAACCCGGAACACGTGACACGAGACACGAGACCCGAGCCCGGACGGGACAGGCGGGCGGCGGCGCGCGTGTGGGGCTTAGCCTCGAACCCAAGCTCACATAGGTCCTCTCCATTCTAAACACATGGGTTACTCCTTGGGGTCCCAAACCCTTACTCAAACTTAGAGTTTATATATTGCATAAACTCTCCATCTTCTACCAATGAGGGATATTTGTCATTTTTTGCCAAAAACACTCCATCTTTTCATGTCTCAAACACCTTACTTTGTGTACCAATATGTCTTTCATTTCTTAACGAAATTTGACGATACTTGGTACTAACATCATCTACTCACTTAGTAGATTAGACATGTTGAAGAAACAATGTTTTCGATATGTGGGGCCCACGTGTTAAGTCATTAAAGACGGGATAAACTTAATCCCACATTAGTAAATTTCCAACATCTTTTACCATCTTTCTTGTATGCTAATTGTCCCTCGTTGATTAAAAAGAGAAATATTAAGGGGTTTATAGGCTTGAGTGGACTCTCCACCTAATAAACTATTTTCTTTTTGGGTGGGATTGTTCTATTCAGTCAATATTAATTGATATTAGAGCAGATTGATTAACGATTGAGGAAGAAAACTAAGAGAGGTTAGTAGAGAGTGAACCGTGAGTGGTGACTTGGAATCAGGAGGGGGTGTCATCCGTGACCAACTGTAGGACGCTAGGATTGATAGCTTGGATCTAAAAGAAGTGTCAGCCGTGACCAACTGGACTAGATGAGTGCCAGAGTGGTTGTCTGGATGTTGGCCCTCAAGCAGGGACAATACTTATGTGTCAATTGTCTCTCACATTAAGAAAAATACTTGGGGGTTTATAGGCCTGAGGGGTTTTCCCACCTAATAGACTAGACTTTTTTTTGGGCTCTCATGTTTAATCTATAACAACTCTAAAGTAGTTTCTTATATCAGACTTGATATGAAAAATTACATGTTATGGTAGGTTAACATATCAGACTTATATGAAAAATTACATGTTATGGTAGGTCAACTTAATCTAATAATGCAATTTATATTCTTATAAAATGCATTCCTTTATTTTTATCAATACAAACGGAGAGACATTCTTTATTATAACCAAGCAAATAACTAGACAATCTTTGAAATGAGTTATAGAGTAAGAACATCGATTTCTCTACAAGATCAATTTTTTTGATCGTATGATATCTCTCAAAAAATATTTGAGCAAAATGAGAGAAAGAAAGAACAATTGCATTGCATAAAACATTTACAAGGACGAGTTTTTGTTCTCTCTTCTTTATATATAATAAAATAATATAAAAATGAAGTTGTAGATGAAAGAAAATGAAGAGAGAGATAAACCTGGAATCGGGGTGTCTCCTCCATTGCCGAAAGTATGCGTTATCGCCCCACGAAATTGTAAGCTGTCTTGGTGCTATCATAAAACACTTCTTCCCACTATGCTTATCAAGTGAAAAACTCTGAGAATAAAGACAAAGTATTAAACAATATTCAAAATGTATGATATTTTACTTCATCTGTCGTGATATATTTTTTTAGTCCGTCTAAAAAAGAATAATATATCACATAAATTATTTTTAAACTATAAGATTCAAAAGTCTTCCTTTATTTTTAAACCCCGTACCGAGTCAAACTATATCACATAAATTGGGACAAAGGAAATATTTATTATCCGATTAATTCAAATTCACACTACGTAAGATTCGAGCACTATTTATCAGAAATTTTTCATTCACAATCATTTTCAACCCACTTGTTTGGGTGGTTGTTACAAAGTTTGATAAAGTATCTTATTATATAACTATATTGTACTATAATTGTATTGTTTTGATAATACGATGTTTGGAAAGATTGTATTGTATTCCGTGTTACGTTATGCCCCACATCAACAATCAACAATCTGAAGAATAACTTCCACTAATATAAAGAAAAGTAGCATACATGATAGAGTTATTCTAAAAAAAAAGTGGAGGAAAGGATAAAATGTAATTATAAAGTAACTAACAAAGTCAAAATAAGAAAATAAAAATACGGTAACGACATGATCACACTATATCAACCGTTACACAAAATGAGACTTTCGTCGTTACATAACAATGAATTTAACAATACAATATAATGAAATTAAAGTAACAATTTAAACAAATACTGTATTTAAAATAACAAACAATAGATAACAACCACTTTGGAGAGTCAAAACAGAATAAAACAAGATTCGTTGGATTTTTTTAGTTGCATTAACTACGAAAAAGATAACTGAATAGGTATCTACAACATGTTCAATTTACAACAGCATATAAAATTTGGTCACTATTCGGAAAATCTGAAGGCATGCAAATTTCAATTTTGAAAGGGAGATTATAGATTGAAATTGTTATATCCTTTGGAGTAACCAGTAAATTGTTGAGTAATTAATTTACCTAGAAAATGTACTAAGTATTGTACTAGTTTATAAAAAAAAAAAAGGCACGATAGTTCCCCCCTTCACCAACAACAATAAAAACATCAAGCAAGGGTATATCCAATGATTAATGAATTGGAACGAAAATCACAGGAGATTAGATTTTAAATTCCAGTAAAAATAAAAATATTAAATGATTATTTCTTCACACTTGCATGAGCTGTCGAGACCTGATACCAGGAGGCAGGAGCGGAGCTAAAGAGGGCAAGGGGATCAATTGAATTCTCTTGGCCCAAAAATTATATTGCAAATAGGAAAGAGATGGAATATTTATTGATATTAAGTGGATTCAATGAGGGAAATATTTAATGATAGAATATTACAATGGGAGGAAATTTGATAATCAATAATTTAAACTTTTTTGCGCCAAACACAATCTTATTTTTCGTTTTTCCTGTTCACACACCTCTCCACAAAATGGAACAGCCGAACGGAAAATTAAAACCATAAAAACCTTAATTCGTGCCCTCCTTGCCCACGCCTCTATCCCCCTATTTTTGACATTACGCTATCTCAATGTCAACATATCTCTTGAACATTCTCCCAAACAAGTCTCTCAACCACAAGTCTCCCACTCAAGTTCTCTATCTTAGGGATCCTTCCTACAAGCATTTACGAACTTTCGGATGTCTATGCTACTCCCTCCATCCCTCTACTCAAATCAACAAGTTGTAACCTCGGTCATCCCCATGTGTCTTTCTTGGTTACCCCCCTAATCATCGAGATTACAACTGTTACGACTTGTCCAGCCGAAAAATAATAATTTCTAGGCATTCCATATTCGATGAGTCCCAATTCCCCTTTGCCAAACTCAATTTTCCACCTCCTAATTCCTATGACTTCTTAAATGATGGCACCCGACCCAATCCCCACCGTCCAGAGTTGGTCAGCCCACCCAGCCCCATAATGGGAGCCTCGGAATAGCCCGTCTTGGCTTTCCGATTTGGCTGCCTTTCGGCCAGTACCCCCGCCCCCTCTTTCAGACACCACTGCCTCATCTCGGCCCCACCTCCTCAATCTCGGTCATATTCCCGTTCACACTGCCTCGTCTCGACCCCACCTTTCCGATCTCGTCCAACCCCCTGCGACACCCCTATGGACAATGGAAACTTGTTCTATGCACGACATTTTCAAACTCAAACGAATATTTAACTTGTCCAATTCAGTTGCCCTTTCACCTCTCTCTCGCAACTCGAAAGATGTCTTGTCTGATCCTCATTGGAAAAATGCAACGATTGACGAATATAATGCTCTTATTGAAAATAAGATGTGGGATCTAGTACCCCGTCCTCCTGATGCTAATGGTATTCCTTCTATGTAGATTTTTGACATAAAAAGAAATCTGATGGTTCTTTTGAAAGGCACAAGGCCTATATTGTAGGTGATGACAAGTCTCAACATGTGGGAGTGGATTGTGATAAAACTTTTAGTCCAGTGATAAAACCGGCAACTATTCGGACCATTCTCAATATTGCTTTGTCCAAATCTTGGTCCATTCACCAGCTTGATATCAAAAATGCCTTTTTGCATGATGACCTTCATGAAATCGTTTCTATGCATTAGCCTATGGAATTCAGGAATCCGGTTCATCCAGATTATATGTGTTATTTGAAGAAATCACTCTATTGATTGAAATAGACTCCTCGTGCATGGTACCAATGATTTGCTAAGTTTGTATCCTTTATCGGTTTTTCACATAGCAAATCTGATCATTCACTTTTCATCTATAGCAAGGGTAATGACATGACATACATCCTATTATATGTTGATGATATCATCCTAACTACATCTTCTGATGCACTTCGCCGATCCATTATGTCACTCCTTCCCTCTGAGTTTGCTATGAAGGATTTGGGCCCCCTAAGCTATTTTTTGGGCATTACTATTACGAGACATGCATGTGGCTTATTTTTTTGTCAAAGGACATACGCCGAAGAGATCCTTGATCGAGCAGACATGATGTCTTGCAAACCGGCCCACACACCAGTGGACACTAATTCCAAACTCAATGCCTCTTCGGGTTCTCTGTATGTCGACCCAACTCACTATCGCAGTTTAATATGAGCATTGCAGTATCTCACTTTCACGAGACCAGATATATCATATGCCATGCAACAAATATGCTTACATATGTACAACCCGACGGATGAACATATGAATGCACTCAAACGTATTTTGTGATATGTACAAGGTACACTTCACTTCGGCCTACACCTGTACAAGTCCTCACTCTCTGGTCTCACCTCTTATTCTGACGCTGGCAGGGGTGGCTTTCCGGACACTCGTCAATCCACGTCAGGTTACCGTTTCTTCCTCGGAGATAACTTTCTCTCTTGGTCTTCTAAAAGACAACCTACTCTGTCTCGATCCAGTGTCGAAGACGAGTACAGAAAAGTAGCGAATGTTGTTTCTGAGTCTTGTTGGATACACAACCTTCTGCTGGAACTTCACTGCCTAATCCACAAAGCTACATTGGTCTACTATAATAATGTAAGTGCGATATATCTCTTCGGAAATCCCGTTCAACATCAGTGCACTAAACACATAAATGGATATTTACTTTGTACGTGAAAAAGTGACGTGTGGACAAGTTCGTGTCCTTCATGTTCCTTCCCGGCATCTGATTGCTGACATATTCACTGAATGACTTTCGTGCATACTCTTTGATGATTTCCAAGCCAGTCTTAGCGTACGAGAACCTCCTTCAACTGCGAGGGTGTGGTAGAATATTACAAGAATATTCCTGTATCATTGTAAATCTTTTATATTAGGTTAATTTATATTCTAATTGTAATTAGAAAGATCAGTTACCTAGTTTCTAGCCATGTAAATAATTATGTAACACTATATATTGTACATAATAATAAATGAAAAGGCAGGGAACATATGCCTTTATTTAATTTAATGGTAAAGGGGTTCAAAAGTCTCTTTAATTAGATCACATATTTAAATCACAGGTATGACACTTTTGTATTTTCTTTAATCCCTTATTTTGGTTATGTCACTACTGTTGGATATGTAAAGCACGTACAGGAATAGTAAATAACTATTACAGTGATCGAAAGGATAAACAATAAAGATTACAACAACAAGTTGTCAACATCTTGATCTTGAATTGGAACTTCAAATATGGATCTTGTATTCGGAAATACTAGAACATGAACTGCTACATTTTTGGCTTTTAGATTCGCTGAGAATCCGAACGGTTAGAGTCCTTTGAGATTCTAGTTCACACCTGAAACACTTAGCAACCAATTAGATAATCACAACACCACCGGCTGAATCGAGAGATGGCTCTCTGTCTTTAAGACAAGATTGCCCCCAGTGTATAAGCTTTACGGAAGTGTGGACAATAGTCTCCCAAGATGAAACAACAAACTATCAAATGTGCAAAGCCTAGACAAATGATCCCAGCGAAGAACACGAATAATGAAGATTGCTAAGAGAATGATTGTTTATCAGAAAAACTGATCTCTTTGTGGTGTTGTTAACTTGTAAGTATGTTCATTTCTTCATTTCTGTTCCTCCATAGAATTGAGTCAAAGGCCTCAATTTATAGGTGTGAAAGATGGCCTTTCAAATGCCCCTGGCATTCAATTGTCATGTAATGGATGACATTTAACCCCCAAGTAATGCAACAACATAATGGTCCAAGTAATGGCCATTATGCCATTGAAACCACCTCAACAGCCAAACCTTTGGGGTTCCATCAAGCAGTCACTGCCAATGAAGCGCCGCGACGCTAATTCAGCCAGAAACTCACGATACTCACTGCCAATCAGGCGTCGCGGTGCTGAAAGGGGGCGCTGCGACCCTTTTCCGACCCATACCATCTTACACTTCGCATAATCCTTCCTTCGTTTACCAACGTGGAACACTTGTTATTTAGCCAATAACCGTCCATCATTCTATGTCTCAAACATTTCACTTACGTACCAATATCTCTTTCATTAACGAAATTTACGATACTTGGCACTAAGATTGCACGTTTGTGAAAACGACATTTCCGACGTGCGGCCCCCAATTATTCGAGTCATAAATAATGGGATAAACTTAATTCCACATTAATAAATTTTCAACAACTACTTGATACTTGTGATTAGGGCTGCTTATCGGGGCCTATCAGACGGATGATTACGCTTAATAATTTGGCTTATCAGTTATTAACTTTTAAATATACTAATTTTCTAGTCAATCGATAAGATATTCAGTGTCGGCTCAACAATTATGGGCATTGTATTGGCTAAATCTAAAATACAATGAAAAGTAAAATCACAACAAATAGTCCAGCTTCCGCTGACGAAATTAAAATCACAGCTTCCAATACTTTTGCACAATTTCTTCTTCAAAGATATAACAACAAAACATTTGTATGTTTATAGAAAAAGCAACCCACAGAATTTTAATAACTGTTGCAACTGCATGTGCCAGCTGCTTAATAAGAAGTGACGAGGAGTGAGATCAGTATTTCCTAAGCTAAAAAGTGAACAGAATACTGAAGGGTGTTTTAGGTTTAGTCTTTACAATAAATACTATATATATTTAGGGGTAAAAATGTAAATACAATAATTCTTAATGTATTAGTGGTTTACCTGATAAGAAAATTGAGTAATTCGTCGCCACACACTGATAACTATAAATTTTAATCTGTTCACCAACTGTTAACCCGAGAATTCAATACCAATAAGACAATTTTACGATCAAATTATTGATTACGGTTTGATTTTAAATAGTACTACCTATATTGTGCTGGTGAAATGTAGCAAATACCTAATTAAATAATTCACGCAAACTGCCCTAGATACCGCGGTTAGGAAAAAAAGAAAATATCATAAAAAGTAACAACTTCAAAGTAGGAATTTACCAGTTTGCCTCCATCAAGGAGAATGGGAGAATCACACAGACTAAAAAAAAGCTCTTTTTTGGTGTTGCAGACAGGAGGAAACTCTGATCTATCAATTATTTCTTGATAATCAAAGGGCAAAAATCTTTCCCAAATTTCATCGGATTCAACAATAAATTTGAATCCTTTTGATAAAATTGTTGATCTTACTGCATCTGCGGAAGTTGTATGTGAAATAATTTCAAATATGCAGCCTTCTGGCAACCTTTTGAAATAATTCATTGGAGCAATGGACTTGGAAGAATTCATGTCACAATTCCTATAAAAAATTTAAATAAGGAATAATTAAGGATAACTTTGAAAACTCTGTAAAGAAATAGAACCAAAGTTAATTTTTGTCCCAAGTTCTATATATATACTTTTTTCAGTACTTGCTATAGCTATGTTCAATGTGTAGCAAGGGAAGAGATTTTAGAAATCTGTATTGTCAGTTAATATTGATAAGACAAATAAGCATATAAATATGTTTCTTTTATTGCAGATTAACTAATAAAATGTTTTCTTTTATTATAGAGTCAAACTATCCAAACAATAATAACTACTTAATTACTATGTTGGAGTCAACAACGTGTATTAATGTTCACTGTTCATAAAGTATTTGTCCTAATTTCCTACTTTATTTGATTTTTATCATATTTAATTTTACTTTTTCAAAAAATATATATAAATCTTTCATCTTTGGGTAACTTCTTTCTGTTAGGGTTTTCCTTGAATTTTCTATCTTATTTGAATTTTATCATAATTGTGTTCTATTTCAAAAAAGTTTTTGGTGGAAAAAACTTTCTTTGTGGAAAAGGATTTTATCATATTTATCATTTTCTTGGAGGAGAAGTTTTAAACTTCTATAAATATGAGATCTTTTATTCTCATAAACAATACAATAACATCCACAATATAGTCGTTTAGAGAGTTTTGTTTAGGGGAAAATTTTTCTCTCAAAATTTTTTATACTTTTATATTAGTTTTCATATATAGATCAATTGATCAAATCATATTAGAATAATATGTCTCTTTCGGTATCTTTTTCTTTATTGTCTAATTTATCGTCTTCAAAATTTGCAATTGTTAGCTTTCACATGACGCATTGTTATTTCGATCCAACACTTTTTTAGAAGAAAAAGTTTTGACTTCTATAAATCGAAGATCCTTCTTTCTCATACAATAAAATATATTATTCACAATGTAGTTCTTTAAGGTTTGGAGAATCTTGTGTAGGGAGAGAATATACTCTCAATTAACTCACCTCTCCTTAATATTGGTGTATTTTTTTTAGGTGGGTGAATTGACCAGAACTACATTATAGTATTTTCTTTGATATATATTTCTTTAATACTTTGATATCGTGCTCAAGGTTTTGCAATTGCTTAGTTTTCGGATGGCGCCTGTAATTTCGATGCTAACACACATCGCTTCAGTTAAGTTCATCGTAAGATAATATTATATAAAATAAAATAAAACTACTAGAAGATATCTATTTTTGCATATAAATTTGTGAATAAACTAAAAAACTCCCCAAAAACATTGGGCTAAAGTAAATGTACCGGTAAAAACATGACTAAAATTTATTCTCACACTATTAGAAATAGAGATTTTTTCCATCGACATCCAGTGAAAAATTTGTACTATAAAATATAATTTTTTTCATCTCATTTTTGTCAACCAGTTCACTGGGAAAACACATGGTGAAAAATAAATTTCCATTGAAACGATGAACTTCGTAATTTTTTTGTGTGAAAACACAATTATTTAAATTTTTCCCACTGACATTCAATGAAAATAGCCACTAAACATTTTTCAATGAAAAATCAATGGGAAAAGAAATTTTGTGCCCTATTTTTCGCCACGTATATAGATTCGGATTTTACCTTCCATATAATTTCAAATCTACCTCATCTACTTTTATTACCTTCATTCATCATTGATTTAGCCATGGTAAATTAATCAGATTTGATGTAAACACCAAATTCGAATAACTTTTTACCCGTTTGATACTTATAAACTGATACATATGTAAGTAGATGTTGGACCTGAGTTGACCAAACCATCTCATTTGTTTAACTTTTTGGATGTGCTAGGTTTATTCATATAATGTAAGTTTATACCTAACAGTCTTTGTTGAACCTAATCTTCATTGTGCTACCATTTGAGGAAACTTGTTAAACCGTTTCTACAACCTTGAAGTAACGTTAGCCAACAGCCAGAAATTATCACTCTTCATATCAAGAAAACATTAAATTAACACATAAGCTATGATAAGTATATTGTACAATCGCTTCTTCATTCTGGTCTAAACTCCATACCTTGAACAATAAGGCCACCTTTTCCATGAAGCCGCGTAATATCCATCAATCGCGCTTCAACATTTCCATCGTCTCCTGAATCGTTGAAAAAAATCCCCAGTTCTATTTCCATCCATCCATCGCCTCTTTTTCGTGGGAGTTTCACATTTTTACGTTTGCGCCTCCTAACTTTTTTTCCGACTAGACTCACAATGCTAGCTCGTTGCTCGGCCTCTTTGTCGCTCACGCGATCCACAAATCTAACAAATGCATTAGCAATTTCTAGTCCTTCATGTCCCTCTACCAATTTGAACACTAAATAAGCAACATATTTGGTTCTTCTTGACAACATTTGTGTTCCAATTGTGCCTCGGATATCTAACCAACTTACAGCCTTGAGATGAGCCACTTCTGAAAATCTGCAAAATAAAATGTATTGTCTCAATATATGTATTTTAATGAGTTCAAGTTATATATACCGTCGGTCTGAGGAATTTTTGCATCATCATATCATCTTTACCTAGGGTAGTTTATTACACATTTTAAGGAGAGTTATATATAGATATCCTATGGATGACTTGATTGTGTAAAAAAATATTTACACCGACAGTCAATGGTGGAGGCAGAATTTCCACCAAACGAATTTAGAAAATAACAAAAGTAAACGTGCAATGAAGCCTAGCCCGGGGATTTAACATCTAATATACACATGACAATTGGACTTTTATATGCAACATAATTTTTCGATGACCAGGGTTCAAATGAACCCTTTCTGTCTTGGCTCCGAAACCGACAATGTATATAACTTAAACTCGTTTTTGATTAGCAAAGTCCCTTCTAAAATAGACCAATAAAATCATGAAAAATGAAGAGAGGAAAATAATAAAACCTGGAGTCAGGGTGAGATATCCATTCCCAATACCATGGTGTATCAACTCCCCATGAAATAGCAAGTTCCCTTGCTGATATCATATAACATTTCTTCCCTGTTTTCTTATCAAGTGAAAAACTCTGTTTTAAAAATATAAAATCAAATCAAATCAAATCACACAGAGCACATTGGGGAAAAGAAAAGATCACTTATTACTATAAACCATTTAATTTTGTATTTTGATTCGAGTAATTATCATAATTACTTTTAGGCCCCCTTTTTTTGCTTCTCCGGAATTCATTTTCCTAACTAATTTGAATTCACGTTAGAAAGTCCACTATGATAAACGTGCACAGTAAAAAGGCTATTGTGTTTTTTTTTTTTACTTTATTCTTATGATTGGAATTCAAAATTTCTAACTTAAAAGTGAAGAAACTTGGACTATTAATTCCACCAAACCTCTAGATTTTGTTAGCCCCATTGGATACCATAAAAGTAATTTGACCAAGTCTTTTTTAGTTACTATTTTATGCAAAATACAACTTATGAGCCAAAAAACTTCTCTCTCATTTATCGCTACAACAACAATAATTATGTCTCAATCCCAAAATAAATCGGGGTCAACTATATAAATTTTCACTATTCCATTTAAGCTTGATTCATATGTCATCACACTTCTAAGTTAGAGCGAAAAATAAAAATTCAAAAAGGTCATACGAAAATATAATATATACCAGTTTTCCTCCATCAATGAGAACTGGAGAATCGCAGAGACTAAAGTAGAGCTCCCTTTTAGACGAACAAACCCGCGGGGAGACAATATCTTGATAATCATCGAGCAAAAACTTTTCCCAAATAACGTCCGATTCAGCGGCGGATTTGAATCCTCGGGATATTGCAGACGAAGTAGATGCATCCTTTGGCGAAGTGAAGGAGAGAATATCAGATACACAACCTTCTGGCAGCAATCGAAAATAGTCCATTGGAAAAAAAAATGAGTTGAAGTTTTTTTTACTTTGTCAAGTGTCTATATAGCAAACAAGCGAACTGAAAACCTGTATTGAGAAGTTTACACTTCATATGTCTTAACGGTTAAGTATTTGCTAGTCAATGAGACACCTAACGTACCAATATATTTCTTGAAAAACTAAAATAAAATAAATAAGTAAAAGAAGAAATAGGAGGAAATTCATATATAATAATATATTTAAACAAAAAAGACCCATATAGATGATATCGGCTAGGGATAAGGTCTGCGTACAATCTATTCTTTTCAAACTACATCGTGTGAGATTATAATACATATATTGTGTATACACACATATATTTATATATATAGATTTATTTAAACTTATTTTATTTGGTATAAAAATTACATGAGTTAAGCTTACATAGAAGAGGGATGATTCTCATAGTGGACTCCAATTTATTTAGGACTAAGGTATAGTTATTATTGATGTTGTAGACAATATTAATTTTGTTGCATTTTTGTGTTTATTTTATTATTTGAGATGTCAAATAAATATTTTTGACATTACATATGACCGCAATTTATTACTCATTCCATTTGTGGCGGAATTTGGAATATACGAGTCAAACCACTTATTTTTTTTGTGTAAGTTTGAACATCGATTGAAGTTTTCTTAAAATATAATTTACATATTTATAACAACAATAAAAAGTACTTGGTAAATTACAAGTCACAATAGTTTATAGTTCAATTTTTTCAAAGTATTTGAAAAGAAACATTGTCAAAGAAAAACCTCTTCCACTTTCTATATAAAAATAGTGTCACATTAAATGAAAGAAAAAAAGGAGTTAAATAAGTCATTATTTTTTATCTAGTTCTCTCATATGTACATTTTAATTTTCAAATTTAAAAAAGGGACTAAGGCATCAATGCCCCCCCCCCCCTTGAACTATACCCAAATTTCAGTGATACATCTTCTTTTCTTTTTTTTCAGGAGTCTTATTATCCCCTAAACGTTTTTAAAACATAATAAAAATCACCCTCAGCGTTGACGTTAGACCTGTCCATGACTCGGGCCGGGTCAGGTGGCTTTTTTTCTGCTTGCCCGACCCTGGAACGACCCTGACCCTGTTTTATTTTTTAATTTTCAAACCCTGGCCCTGACCCGCTCTACAAAATAAAATAAAATAAAATAGTAAGCAACCACTGCAATTCTACCCAATCCGTTATCCGATATAATTAGTCACCAATTAAAAATTACAACAAACAGAAGCATGAAATCATTAAAAATTACACCAAAAAGAACTGAAGCAGATTCCACGATAAAATTACAAACCAACATCACGATAATTCATCAACATCATCATCATCATCATCGTCGTCATCATCATCATCACTAGATTGTTTTTCGTTTGTCCCTTCACCTATATAAGTAAAAAATAAATATTAATAAAGGAAAAATAATATCAATTATATTAAAAAGACAAATATATATATATATATATATATATATATATATATATATACAATATACCTTCCGCAAGAACCCAATCACGAAGGCAAATCAAAGCTTGCACAGTTTTTTATTTCAAAGAACTTCTAGTAGCTGATATTGTTTTCCCACCAATGTTAAAAGCAGATTCAGATGCTACAGTTGAGATAGGAATGGTTAAGAGATCACGAGCCATTACTGCGAGAATTGGATATCGAGTTGAAGACTTATACCAAAACTCCAAAATATCGATATCATCATCCCTTGGACGATTTGGTTCCTCTAAATACAAATCCAACTCAGTCTTACTAACTGCATTATTTTCTATCTCTGTAGTCACAAATACATCATAATCTTCAAAATCCGATAAAGTATCTTGAGTAATAAAATGCCACCACTAGTACCAGATTCATCTACTCTATTATGTACATTTGTTTCACTATCAATGGCTCTTCTATACTCCTCAAACCATACCTTAATAGCGTTCATGATACGATCAATGCGCTCTTGACAACCTTCATCCCATGCATCTTAACAATACAATACTTTTAAAATGTCATTTTATATCGGGGGTTCAAAAGTGTAGCACAACTCAATGCAAGATTATACTCACTCCAATACTTGTCAAATTTGCATCGCATATCGCTTAACATATCACCTAAAAAATTATATTTACTCTTAGAAAGGTCAAGCAAAGCTTTATAAACTTTCCATACTCCAAAATAAGTTAGTCACATCATAAAATACTTTTAAAAACTTGTGAACTTGACTAACTTGTCCCAAGAAGTAACTGGAGGAGTCAATTCCTTAACCTTCACATCTCTAGCAGCAACATATATGAACACATCCTTGTAGCGAAGGACACAATCCATCAACATATAGGTAGAGTTCCACCTCACATGAGTATCAAGTCTAAACCTTTTAACAACTCGCAAGTTAAACATTTTTCAGCAATGTCAAAAAAGTTTTTCATCTAGTGGAAGACCTATCAATGCACTTTACCATATTTCTAATGCTATCAAGTATTTCTCCAATAGGATTCAATCCAGATTGCACAATTAAATTCAAAATATGTGCACAACATTGAACATGAAAAAACTTTTACCATCAACAAGAAAATACTTGGAAAGAATGTGACTTTTAATCAATCTCATCATCAAAAAATTATATGTAGCATTATCGATTGTGATTGTAAGAATTTTGTGCTCCAAGTTTCATTGACCCAAAAACAAGATTAACTCATCAGAAATACAGTAGAATCATACGGAGGAACCAATGACCTAAATCTTATGATTCTTTTTTGCAAACACCAATTAGAATCCACAAAGTGGGCAGTCACACATATATATTCTTCCCTATTATATTTGCATTTCCAATTATCAGTTGTCAAACATACCTTTCCATGAGCCTTAGCAATAAACTCTTTCAAATTATCCCTCTCCTTCACAAACATGGCAAATAACTCTCTCATGGCTGTTTGTCTACTAAAAGGTTTAAATTGCGAGTTTAACCTTCTAGTCATTCTCCTAAATCCTCTCTTTTGTACTGTAATAAATGGACCCATTTCTTCAATCAAGTAAAACATGATAGCTCTTCTACTCTCAGAATCATCATACTTAACTTTATTTAAAACAGTGGAACCATCAGCATTAGTTTCAGCTGACAACATATATTGTTTAATATCTTGATGCATCTTATGAGGACATCTTTCTAAATGATGTTTCAAATGCGAAGTTCCACACTTACTATTAGAAGTCAATTCACGCTTACAATGAGTGCATCTAGCTTTACTCATCTCCGAGTTAGCCCAATAATTTTCTCAAATTCAATCCAAACACTAGATTATTTTTGCTTCTTTAAAACTTGATTATATTCAATAAAACCATCATAGGTTTCTTTTGCTACATATGCATTAGAGGTAGCGTTGCTATTTTCGCTAGCCCGTTCCATATTATAATTGAATTCTATCAAATATGAAAAAATAAAAGTTAAAATATAAATGCAAACTTCTGTACCAAATAAGTATTAATATTGTATTTTTTTTATGCACAAAATATACCAAATTGACTTCTGAAGGCTGTCGCCGGGAGAGGAGGCCCGAGCAGGAGAGGAAGGTTGAACAGAAATAGAGAGGAGGGGCGGCAGATTGAAGTGGAGAGGAGAGGAGAGGAAGGTGTGCCGGAATGAATTGGAGAGGAGATGAAGTGCGGCGGATTGTAGTGAAGTGAAGAGGATGTTGCTGAAAGGTTAACCCTTCACTTATATAGTGAAGGGTTAAGTAACGCGGGTCGAGGTCGGATCGGATCAGACGGGTAAAAAATTCTAACCCTGACCCTAATTTTTTCGGATCAGGTCGGCGAGTCCCCGACCTGATAAACATGTCTAGTTGACGTGGCAAAAAAAGTATATTTTACTCTCTACCACATGTATATTAATTATTTTTTCTTTTTTAAAAAATTATGTTCCTATTTTGCCCCTTTTTATTTTTTTATTTCCTTTCTTCTTTTTCCTGTGCAAGCCAACCATGACTGCCCCTTTTCGTACATTTTTTTCTCCTTTCTTTTCTTTTCCTTTATTTTTCTTCTTCATCATGATCATCCATGAAAACGTTGATGTAAGCCCATGTGTTTTGAAGCCCCAATTTCATAAATTTATAAAATATTATTCTCAATTTTTCTGGCGAGATTCAAAACACATGGAAATTCCGGCGACAATCTTTTCCGGCAAGCTTCAAATTCCGGCGACAAAATCTATTCCCAATTTCATATTTGCCATGGTAAAAAATAATGGATAGAATTTTTTTTAAGCTTTAATGATAGTTAATTAGGTGTAATTAAATGTGAAGTACCTAATTAAAAGAATAACAAGTGTAAGTTAATCAGAATTTATGCTTCTCCCTCTTTCAAAGAGCAAAAGTTTAGAGGGTAATAGGACTCCGAAAAGAAAATGTGTGTTGCTGGAACTTTAGGTATGCCTTGTCCCTTTAAAAAATTGATGTCTTAATTAACACAATTTTAGGTGTCTTGACTCCACACGTTTCTTCCTTTTTTTCCTCCAGAAATTTGAAAAAGAAGAGAAAATTCCAAGTAGTGGGGATGGGAATTAGATACACCAGACAAACAACTCACGTGGAGGAAGATATGCGTAGTGCCTAGGAAATACCTAAACATGGACTTACAATGTTTTGAGTTTGGAACTTTTTGTCATTCCTTTTTAGTGAAGTGAAACATGAAATGTCAGGAAGATTCATTAATGTTGGGGGTTCTCTACATCATTTCTTCTTTATATTTGTCTCTTTCAAAGAAGGAAAGAAAAGGAAAGGAATAGATGAGCTTTCTTTTTAATATATTCGAAATTTACCGCCCGACTAATCCAAGATTATCATCATGTAAGATCCATTTATCGGGAAGTGTTTTCTATCAAAAATTTCTCCACTCTCAAGATTTGAATCGAAGAATTCTGGTTTAGTTAAGGGTCGAGAAAATTCATCCATCGCACCACATCTTGATTGTGGATTTGTGGAATAGATGAGTTGGAGAAAGAAATATTCACAGATTTTTACATAAATTATTTTATCAATTTTTTTATAGTTAAACTAACTACTGGAATATGGTATATATTGGATGGAGGCATAATAAAATTGTCTTAATCTATTGTTTTCCAAAGTGTTAAAAAAGAAAAGAAAAGAGAGAGGCTATTGTAAGGTTGTATTAATCTCCATTGGAGAGTTTTTTTCATTAATACAAATATATATATTGTGTACAATGTGGACCCTAATATAATAATGATATAATATCTACCATAATTATACAACACTAAATATTACAAAGTATATAGAGTATATTTGGTTAATATAAGTTAATACACCCCCTCAGTAGGAGCGGGAGGAGGCCGAACGTTAACACTGGATCTGAAGTCAAAGAATAGTTGTCTAGGAAGACTTTTCGTGAAGATATTTGCATACTGATACGAAGAAGGCATATGCAACACCTTAACATAACTGATAGCAACCTTCTCACGTACAAAGTGTATATCCATCTCAATGTGCTTGGTTTGCTGATGCTGAACCGGATTATGGGATAAATATATGACGGATATATTATCACAGAAAACCAAAGATGCCTTACGCAAGGGACACTGAACTCCAAAAGAAGGTTTCGGAGCCAGCACATCTCAGCAACAACATTTGCAACACCTCTATATTCTGCTTCTGCACTCGAACGGGATAATATGGCTTGTCTCTTGGCAGACCAAGAAATGAGATTATCCCCTAAGAACACACAGTAGCCTGAGGTGGATCGTCGCATGTCTGGACAACCTGCCCAATCAGCATCCGAATATGATAACAACCTGGTCGGTGATGAGGGGTATAGATGCAATCCATAATCAAGTGTGCCCTTAACATATCGAATGATACGCTTAAGAGCAGTAAAATGAGGGTTCCCTGGGGGAATGCATGAATAAGCATACTTGCTGAACAACATAAGCAATATCAGGCCTGGTGAAAGTAAGGTACTGTAGTGCACCTGCAAGACACCGGTAGAGAGTGGGATCTGCCATTAGATCACCATCCAAAGAACTAAGCTTTGATTTAGAGTCAACTAGAGTAGACATGGTCTTGCAATTTGCCATTTTAGCCTTGTACACAATCTCATCTGCATACTTGCGCTGACAAAGAAACATAGTATCTGCAAATCTAGTCACTGAAATTCCCAAAAAATAGCTCAACTTCCCCAAGTCAGTCATAGAAAATTCGATTTTAAGCAATGCAATAATCTCATTTTCCAACAAATCAAAGGAGACAGTAAGCACTATGTCATCCACATACAATAATAAATAAGCAATGCTACTACCGCGATGAAAAATAAATAGAGAGGTATCACACTTGCTGCATACGAACCCAATCTGCAAAATGTATTGTGCAAAGCGATCATACCACGCTCGAGGGACCTGTTTCAAACCATAGAGTGACTTACGCAGACGACATACATACTGAGGGACTGCTGGATGTACGAAACCAGGCGGCTAAGCCACCTAATAATGAAAACCCAGATAAAAATATGACACCCAGTAAGTTAAAAAGATGAGAACTTGAACAAGAAAATCAAAGTTTATTCATAGAAGTTAAATTTAAACAACCTAATAATGAAACCCCAGATCAAAAATGAGACCCGCTAAGTTAAAAGATGAGAACTTTAACAAGAAAAGTGAAGTTTATTCATAGACTATAAATTTCAGTCACCTAATAATGAAACCCCAGATCACGAATGAGACCAATTAAGTTAAAAAGCGAGAAATTTAACAAGAAAAGAGTATAGACGACAAATTTAAGCACCTAAAAACGAAACGCCAGATCACAAATGAGACCCATTAAGCTAAAATTGAGAACTTTAACAAGAAAATGAAGTTTATTCATAGATGTTAAACTTAAGCTACCTAATAATGAAACCCCATATCAAAATGAGTCCCGGTAAGCTAAAAACTCAGAAGTTCAACAAGCAAAGTGAAACTTATTCATAGACTATAAATTTAAGCCACCAAATAGTGAAATCCCAGATCACAAATGAGACCCAGTAAGTTAAAAAAGTGAGAACTTTAACAAGAAAAATGACTTAAAATTGTTGGGATACAATTGTCGTAGGGAACGGGAAGTAAGTAACTATTACCATCGTAAGAAAGGATAAACTAAATATTACAATAAACTGTAAATCAAGAACTTAACAAACTGCTTTGTGATTTGCTGAGTCGAGTCATGACACTCTGTCTTTAAGACAAGATTGCCCTGTATATCACATTTTACGTTGTCGGGCAATAGTCTCTCAAGATACAACAGCAACTTAACAATTGACCAAAGGAAACTCAAGTGTTACTCTTAAAGAACTTTGAGTATAGTAACTTTGCTAGAGAGAAGAAGATTAATTCAGAAAATTTTGAAATATTTTCTAAGTGTTGTGCAGTGTTCTTCAATTGAGCTAAAAGCCTCAATTTATAGTGTAAGGAAATGACTCCTCAACTAGCCAACTAATGGCCTTCAATAGCCATGTAATGACACTTAATTGAGAGGTTACATTCATCCAAATAATGGCTGAATTCATGTGTCAAGTAATGGATAATCAATGCTCCAAAATCAGCCCAAAGGTCAGAACTTTTCAACTTTCCGTCACGGCATTCTGCCTCCGAAGCGTCGCGACTCTAGTAACTAAAGACACAATTAGCGCCACGGCGCTCAGGCGCCTCGGCTCCGACGGGGCTGCGCCGCGGCTCCGCGGCAATTTCCGACACTTTTCATCTTACATTTCTTCCTTCGTTTACCAACGTGTAATACTTTGTCATTTGACCAATAATTGTCCATCATTCTATGTCTCAAACGTATTACGTACGTACCAATATCTCTTTCACTAATAAAATTTGCGATACTTGGCACTACGTGTGCACGTGTGTGGAAACGACGTTTCCAAACGTGCGGGGCCCCAATTGTTTGAGTCATAAATAATGAGATATACTTAATTCCACATTAGTAAATTTCCAACACTCTTTTCACCTAAAAACGAAACCCCAGGTCCATAATGAGACCAATTAAGCTAAAAAAATGAGAACTTTAACAAGAAAATGAAGTTTATTCATAGATGTTAAATTTAACACCTAATAATGAAGACCCAGATCACAAATGAGAGTAAGTTAAAAAGTGCGAATTTCAACAAGAAAAATCAAAGTTTATTCACAGACTATAAATTTAAGCGACAACAACATACTCAGCGTAATAACACAAGTGGAATATGAGGAGAGGTATAGTCTAGGCAGACCTTACTGCTACTTTGGGAAGTAGAGAAGTTGTTTGCGATAGACCTCGGCTCAATGAAAAGAAAACACAAACAATCGAACAAAAGAAATGATAATTTAAGCCACATAAAAACGAAAACCCAGGTCTCAAATGAGACCAATTAAATGTGAAGTTAATTAAGTTTCTTACTGATTTGAATAATGAAAGAGGGAATTTGAAGAAATTGAACGCTGTCCAAATGGTCGTATTTCAGGTTGCTTTTTCATCACTGATTTTTTTCTTGGTAATGTGATTTGGGGCCACTTTGTTTTGGATTTTGGCGCTAAATATTTGAAAATTTCGCCAAAACGACAATGAGAACACCTAATTTAGTGCTTTCGGAAAAAGAAAAAGATTGTTGGGGTGAGAGAGGCTCGAACTCTCGACCTCAGGATAACTCAGAAGCTATGAGACCTACGCGCTAGCCAACTGCGCCACCACCCCATTATTTTTAAATCGTCTAAAAGTCTCTATATTTTACCGAAACATAAAAAGAAATCGATTCAAAAACATTTATACACGCAATGCAAAATAAGGGTGTGCATTTGGTTATTTTAATTCTTACATGTTGCGAATTCGAATTAATCGGAGCTCTAATATAAATATCTAATACTGATTTGAGAAACCAAAAAAACTGAAAAAGAACTAAGTTCATGCTTCTCACTTTTCCCATACTGTATACTCAGTATATATGAGAAAGCTTTGCAAAGCATTTAGTATTAATATTATTTCTTGTTCTATAAATTTAAACTGCTTCTTATATAATTTCTTCGTAGCTCCATATATTTTCCCACTTGGGGTTCCACTTGGTTCATGGATATTGAGCTCCCAAGGGTTATTGGGGGTGGTTTAATTTTTTATTTTTCTTGGTTATTCTTCAACTTTTTTCATGGCAAAAACAACCATAAGCTGCACAAATTCACAAGTTCAGCTTCTTCTTTTCTTTCTGCTACTACTCATAAGTAGTTATTCTTTAGTATTAGATGTAAGATCACTCCAAGAATACTCTCCAACAAGTAAAAAATCCACCATGCAAGTTCATCCCAAAAAATTAACTACCCGCTATATATTATTACTGTCTCATAAAAAGCTGATGAAATCTTTATCGAAGCTTCAGATTAATTGCTAGATCCAACCCTTTTCTTTGTGTTCCTCCCCTTTTTGGTTTTACACACACAGAGCAATATCTTCTTCTTTTTCCTTTTTATTTGGGTTAGTAACATTTTTGCTACCTTAGTTGTTCGTAATTTTAGTTTTGATTCTTATGATATTTGACTAAATATATATAACCTTCAATTACTTGAAGTATACATTTTTGATCCATTGCTCGTGAATTATCACAATTTTTTAGAATTATTAATTTTTTCACCATTTAATTACTATGTATTATGTTAAGCTTGCATTAATATTGCTCCATATTTAAGGATGATATATTTCTAAGAATAGCCCAACTATAACATATTTAACACATAAGGGAGCAAAACACACATCCCAACTAATTAAAATTAAATATACTAAGTAATATATTACAAGGATCAAAATCAGAAGTTACCAATAACTACGGACAAAAATTACCACTTATTACCCCTTCTTATTTTTGTCGTGTAAAGAGTTGTTACGAATTCAAGTCTATGTGTTTTATATATTTAATTTTATTTTTTAAAGGAAAACTAAGGATATATACTTAAATGGAATTTTATGTCATGTGCTGAAAATTTCATGAATCAATCCTAGGCAGTGATTCAGATATGAAAAAGTAGAGCCATCAATATAGAACAGTGGTGTCAGATCTCTTTGTAAACACTGATGTGTCTAACTTTTAGTTCCTGTTTATTTATCTTCAAAATAATAATTCATGGATTTTTGCATTTGTCTTGTCAAAGAGGTGGGTCAAATATAAAAAAGCAGGTTATCATCAGGACAAAAAAATATTGAATTGATACAATTCGATAATTGCAATAGAGTTCAAGCTGCAAAGTTATTGCTTCCGATTTAGGTGACGTAATTAACATGATTTTTGAATTTTGTAATATTAGATATGATATATACTTTATATAAGTTTTTAAAATTTTTGACATTAAACACACCATATTTATTATGTAGTTGTAAAAGCTTCTCACTCAGGATAATGAGAAGTGTAAACTCAATTTTTTTCAACCTTAAAATTCTCATTCTTCTTAGAACATATTAAAAAGGAATTAAAAAGTGTCACATGATAAACTAGAACTAAGAAAATAACAAGTATAATGGCATCATATATTTGATACGTATCTTGTGTATAATTATATTACAAAGATAGTTAAGCTAATAGTTATCAGTTATCACTAGTAATCATGAAGTTATATAATGGAGTATGTAATACTTTAGGCAAATTTTACATTAACAAAATTCAAATGATGCTCGATATATAAGGGAATAAGCCTTAAATTCAAGTCACGTATTTTAAAGACGTACAAAATTTAAGCTCAAAATGGAAAATATAATCTAGCTAAAAAGGATGACTATATTAAACAATTTTCTTCAAATATGATTGCTAGAGTTAGTTTTGTTGGGTTTAAATGATAGATTGAATGGGAAATGGAGGGAGTTCCCTCTTGCTTTATAAAATAAGTATTTGTCCCTCATCGGTAGTGGAAAGAAAAGTTCTTCTACTTATAAGTAGAAGTACTCCTTCTTGTTGCTAAAGGGTTAAGAAGAGGGTCTCCCCTTGCGTCGTCGTCATCGCTCGGCTTCGGCTTCGGTCAAATGATCTGATTGATGGACCAAATTTTCTTTAATTTTAATTATTTAATTAATTATTATTTAATTAAATTAATTAACTTATCCAATCCTACCAGTTAGTGACCCGGATCCGCGTGTCTAACCCGCGACCTGATTTCTTTCCCATATTTAAATTTCCCACCGCTTTTAGTGGTACGTTCGAAAAGGTTGCAAACCTTCAGAAACAGTACTTCCATGGCTATAAATTCGTTTGATTCCTCAGAATTTTACTTACCAATTTTCTGAACTTCTTCTTCTTCTGCACAAATAAATTCCAGTGTTGTGATTTACTGCTGCTGAGTGGTTCGCTGACACCGTTGTTCTAGGTATCGATACATCGGTGAGTAAGATCGTTCTATCCTGGGAGGATATATTCCATTAACCTCGGGTACTTGAGGGGAATAATTTCCTTAAGGACACATTGTGCATTCAGTGGGCTCGATTTTTTTTTAATTCTTAAATATTTTTCAGAATCTGTTCTTATTTTCCAGATTCTGTCCAGGTTTTTGTTTTCTGGTTTCAGAAATTAATTTTACTGCTTCATCGGTTTTGCAATACAGATTATTAACAATCTTAAGGAAATTAGCTATAATATTATAATCTGTATTCTGTTTAAGGAGATTAAAACTTGTGTAGTTTTCTACTCCATATGAATATTAGTATTCTGACTCGAAGATATAAAAACTTCGTTGGAATACCAAAGTTCATAATTATACTGCGATTTGAAGAAATAAAATCTTCATTGTTTAAGTTTGTGATCTAATTGCTATTCTGGTTTTATTAACTAAAACAGTTTGTCGATTTGACAGTAATGATGGCAATTGAGACTGGAACTCCCACTGCGACTGGATCTTCCTCTCTGAATATCGCACCAGCGGTTACTCCTACAACCCGTACCGTTGTGCCACCGGCTGAAAAACCTGTGAAGTTCACATGTGCCAACTTTAAAGGATGGCAGCAAAGAATGTTCTTTTGGCTTACCACCCTTGGTATGCAAAAGTTCACCAGTGAGGACCCTCCCGTGCTGCCGCCTACATGCCTGACAACCAAAAGTTCATGGTTACTAAGGCTTGGAAACAGGCTGATTTTTTGTGCAAAGGCTACATTTTGACTGCCTTAGAAGATGACTTGTACAATGTCTACAGTGCAGTAGAGACCTCCAAGGAACTATGGAGTGCACTTGAAAAGAAGTACAAAACCGAAGATGCTTGCTTGAAGAAGTTTGTGGTTGCCAAATTCCTAGACTACAAAATGGTGGATGGAAAAACCGTTGGAACCCAAGTTCAAGAGCTTCAACTTATCTTCCATGACCTTATTGCTGAAGGTATGGTAGTGAATGAAGCATTCCAAATGGCTGTAATGATTGAGAAGTTGTCGCCCTCATGTAAAGATTTCAAGAATTATCTTAAGCACAAGCGCAAGGAAATGAAGTTGGAAGATCTTGTGATTCGTTTCAAGATTGAGGAAGATAACAAAACAGCCGAGAAAAAGTCGAGGGGGAATTCAACGATTATGGGAGCAAATATTGTTGAAGAGGCTGCCCCAAAAAGTAAGAAAAGAAAGAAGTTCACTGGACAAAAGAAGGAGCAAGCCAAGAAAAAGTTCAAGGGCAACTGCTTTAATTGTGGGAAAGCTGGCCACAAAGCCCCAGATTGTCGTCTCCCGAAAAAGAACAAGGGAAAAGGACAAGCCAATATGGTGGAAAAGAATGATGATATGGATGATCTGTGTGCAATGCTATCGGAGTGCAATTTGGTTGGAAACCCAAAGGAGTGGTGGCTTGATTCTGGCGCCACTCGACATGTGTGCGCCATGTTGTAAAGAAGCATTTGCAACCTACGCTCCCGCCGGACCCGAAGAGTTACCGTTTATGGGAAATACGCAACACCAAGGTTGAAGGATATGGGAAGATACTTCGAAAATGACTTCCTAAGCAAGGTGTCGACTCTCAACAATGTTCTACACGTTCCCACAATCGGAAGAATTTAGTTTCAAATTTCGACTACTCGTCAAAAATGGGTTTAAGTGCGTGCTGGTTAATGAGAAAATTGTAATAAGTAAGAATGATATGTTCATAGGAAAGGGCTACCTCACCGAGGGATTTTTCAAACTCAATGTAATGGTTGTTGACAGTATTAATAGGAATTCAGCTTCGTCTTACTTATTGTAGTCAAATGATTTATGGCATGTTCGTTTAGGACATGTCAACTACAAAACCTTGCGGAAATTGATTAATTTAGAAGTATTGCCTAGATTCGAGTGTAATAAATCAAAATGTGAAATCTGTGTTGAATCTAAGTTTGTTAAACATACATATAAGTCTATTGATAGGAATTCAAATCCTTTAGACTTAATCCACATAGATATATGTGATATGAAGTCAATATCATCTCGCGGTGGGAAAAAGTATTTTATAACCTTTATTGACGATTGCACTCGATATTGCTATGTGTATTTGCTTAATAGTAAGGATGAAGCAATTGATGCATTTAAGCAATACAAGAACGAAGTGGAAAATCAATTGAATAAAAAGATAAAAATGATTAGAAGTGATAGGGGTGGAGAATACGAATCTCCTTTTGCAGAGATATGCTTAGAATATGGAATTATTCATCAAACTACTGTCCCTTACACACCACAATCAAATGGAATTGCGGAAAGAAAAAATCGAACATTAAAGGAAATGATGAATGCTTTACTAATAAGTTCCGGTTTACCGCAGAGCTTGTGGGGGGAAGCTATCCTTACAAACTAACCGAATACTCAACAGGGTGCCCCACAAAGAAAACACAATCTATTCCATATGAACTATGGAAAGGAAGAAAACCCAACTTGAAATATTTCAAAGTGTGGGGGTGTTTAGCAAAGGTCCAAGTTCCTTTGCCCAAAAGGGTAAAGATCGGACCAAAAACTGTGGATTGTGCTTTTATTGGCTATGCTACAAACAACAAAGCTTGTCGGTTTTTGGTTCACAAATCGGACAATCCCGAAATTCATGTTAATACGATAATTAAATCAGATAATGCTGAATTCTTTGAAAACATTTATCCGTATAAAATTGAATGTGAGTCGTCAAGTGAAAGATCTAAACGACCGCGGGAAGAACCAAAGGAAAGTATACCAAGTAAAGAGGATCCAAGGCGTAGCAAACGTCAAAGGACATCTACTTCCTTTGGATCAGATTTTGTGACATTCTTGCTTGAAAATGAGCCTCAAACATTTAAAGCAGCGATGTCATCTTCTGATTCATCATTTTGGAAAGAGGCAGTCAATAGTGAGATTAAATCAATTTTGAACAACCATACATGGAAATTAGTTGATCTTCCTCCTGGAAATAAACCTTTAGGATCAAAATGGATTTTTAAAAGGAAAATGAAAGATGATGGCACTGTTGACAAATATAAGGCAAGACTTGTGGTCAAAGGTTATAGACAAAAGGAAGGCCTTGATTACTTTGACACATACTTGCCGGTAACAAAGAAAACATCTATTCGGTTGTTAGTGGCACTAGCTGTCGTACATGGTCTTGAAATCCATCAAATGGATGTTAAGACAGCTTTCTTAAATGGAGAATTGGAGGAAGAAATTTACATGGAACAACCTGAGGGATTTGTGGTTCCTGGTAAAGAAGGGAAAGTGTGCAAACTTGTTAAGTCGCTTTATGGACTGAAACAAGCACCCAAACAATGGCATGCTAAATTTGACCAAACAATGTTGGCAAATGGATTTAAAATCAACGAGTGTGACAAATGTGTTTACATTAAAAATACTCCAAATCATGAAGTCATTATTTGTTTATATGTTGATGACATGTTGATAATGAGTAAGAATATTGCCGATATAAATGCTACTAAGCGCATGTTGGCTAGCAAATTTGATATGAAGGACTTAGGAGTTGTTGATTTGATCTTAGGCATCAGAATTCATAAAACTCCACAAGGTCTAGCATTATCGCAGTCTCATTATATTGAAAGAGTACTTGACAAGTTTAAGTATTTAAATTTCAATATTGTCAAGACTCCAATTGACATGAGCTATACATTTCAGAAGAATAAAGGTGAAAGTGACTCACAATTGGATTATGCAAGAGTGTTGGGAAGTTTGATGTATATCATGAATTGTACGCGACCAGATATAGCATGTGCTATTAGTAAATTGAGTCGGTTTACAAGTAATCCCAATCAAACTCACTGGATGGCAATGAAACGAGTTTTGGGGTATCTGAAACATACCTAAGACTATGCTTTGCATTATAACAAATATTCCGCCGTGATCGAAGGATATAGTGATGTAAATTGGATCACCGAATCATCTGAAGTTAAATCCACGAGTGGTTATGTTTTCACAATTGAGGGTGTATCAGTGTCTTGGAAATCATCCAAACAGACGTGCATCGCTCGTTCTATGATGAAATCTGAGTTTATAGCTTTAGACAAGGCCGGTGAAGAAGCTGAATGGCTCCGAAATTTCTTGGAAGATATTCCATTTTGGCCCAAACCTTTGGCACCTATATGTATACATTGTGATAGCCAAGCAGCAATAGGTAGGGCAGGGAGCGTTATGTATAACGGAAAATCGTGTCACATTCGACGGCGACACAATACCATTAGACAACTACTCTCTAGTGGTGTTATTAAAATTGACTACGTAAAGTCAAGAGATAACATATCGGATCCGCTAACAAAAGGCCTATCTAGATAGGCGGTTGAAAGATCATCTAAGGGAATGGGTTTAAGGCTAAGGACAAGTCATCATGGCGGTAACTCTACCTAGCAAACTGGAGATCCCAAGAGCTAGGTTCAAGGAGATCAAACAAAGTCGTGACTGACGGTTCGGCATTGTCAAATAACTAAATCCATTCTCATGATGAAGACAATGTTCAGGAATAAGGATAAAATGTTAAGGTTTTTTTTTTTAAACAAGTTAATAAAAAGCTTAAGTTTATTTTTAATGGTTTCTAAGTTTGGCAGGTTTGACCAAATAGTGTGTCTACACGATAACACGTTTAGGAATCACCTATGTGAGTGTAAAGTGTAAGCCGCTTCAAAGAGAATGATTATAAGAAGTCCATTCTCTATACACTCATGAAACCAGGAGGTGTTCATGGCTGAAACGAACACAACCATAAGAACCATAGACGGTAAAGGATTGATTGTGTGACATGTGGTTGTCTAGGTTTACGCCAAAGCTCGACGGTTCAAAGATATCAAATCTACTGATTGACCGAGTATATCCGACATATGTTCACTACGGAAAGTTCAAAGGGAAACCTACTTATCCAGATGCAATTAATCCTTGATTGTAGATTACACACTTGTCCATACATTCCTTTATCTTATAGCTATTCCCCATTCATGTGGGGGATTGTTGGGTTTAAATGATAGATTGAATGGGAAATGGAGGGAGTTCCCTCTTGCTTTATAAAATAAGCATTTGTCCCTCATCGGTAGTGGAAAGAAAAGTTTTTCTACTTATAAGTAGAAGTACTCCTTCTTGTTGCTAAAGGGTTAAGAAGAGGGTCTCCCCTCGCGCCGTCGTCGTCGCTCGGCTTCGGCTTCGGCTTCGGATCTGATTGATTGATAATCTTTTTGGACCAAATTTTCTTTAATTTTAATTATTTAATTAATTATTATTTAATTAAATTAATTAACTTATCCAATCCTATCCGTTAGTGACCCGGATCCGCGTGTCTGACCCGCGACCCGGTTTCTTTCCCATATTTAAATTTCTCACCAGTTTTTAGTGGCTGTTCAAAAGGGTTGCAAACCTTCAGAAACAGTACTTCCATGGCTATAAATTCGTTTGATTCCTTAGAATTTTACTTACCAATTTTCTGAAGTTCTTCTTCTTCTGCACAAATAAATTCCAGTGTTGTGATTTACTGCTGTTGAGTGGTTCGCTGACACCGTTGTTCTAGGTACCGATACACTGGTGAGTAAGATCGTTCTATCCTGGGAGGATATATTCCATTAATCTCGGGTACTTGAGGGGAATAATTTCCTTAAGGACACATTGTGCATTCAGTGGGCTCAATTTTTTTTTTTTAGTTCTTAAATATTTTTCAGAATCTGTTCTTATTTTCCAGATTCTGTCCAGGTTTTTGTTTTCTGGTTTCAGAAATTAATTTTACTGCTTCATCGGTTTTGCAATACAGATTATTAACAAGTTTAAGCTCCCAGAGTGGATCAGCTATTGTTATCAAGCTTCAAATCACTTCTCAGAGCATTTTACAAGACAAATACAAGCTGCCGAAATCTGGCCTGGAAAACAGCATCAAATCAAATAATAGATATAATTCATAGTTTCGAACTAAGGGGAAAGGGGTGGGGGGTGGGGGGGAATTCTGGGACTCAAATTAGAGTATTAGCTTTGGTGAAAATTGACTTTATTTGGTAATCTTATATACTAGCATTTAGCTAGAGGAGTCAAAGTCATGACATGTGAGTTTCACATTACAACCGTCAGTGATATTTAACATGAAATTTGAATGAATTAATATGATGCATCTTCTTTTTTCTAGTTGGTTATTTGTATTGGAATTTCGATTAATGTGAATTCTCGTTGTGTAAGGCCCATTTAAAGGGAAACACTCTCTAACATGATTTTTTATTTACTCATGCTCAAACCCGAGAATTCTGAGTAAGGGTGAAGGAATTCTATTCATTCCATCAATACCCTTGTCGGTAACTTGATGCATTTTATAAAATGATACTTTCCACTCGTAAATATTTATTGCAACCATAATAAGGCTAAAGTTTATATTAATTTAAAATTGCTGATACTTTTCATCATATCCCTTGTACTTGTTAAGTTGTCATATTGGTGGGTACGTAATGGGTGATTTAGTGTCTTTATATATATATTTGGATAATCTTCATCTCAAGATTAATTTTTGGAATTAAATTAGTCTTAAAAATTCATTTTTTTCATGACACTAGAACCGTATTCATCCCTATTCATGATTACCCTACGTTAGGCCCATATCTTAAATTAATGTCCACATTCCATAAATTCAGTCCTGGTTATGCAAGAGAAGGGGCAGGGTGGAGGGGTGTTCTTGAGTTCCTACGTGAGTGATGGGTCATTTGGTTCCTTATTGGTCTTGATAATTCTCACATTATAATTAAGATCCTTCTAATTCATGATTACTCGATATCGCACATCCATTTTGTATTGCTTACGCTCCAGATATTCCACACTGGACGTGCGGGAGGGTGTTGAGTTCCCGCATTGTAGGTAATGACATATTTTGTCTTGTTATACGATACTGAAATTTAAATTCTCACTTTATGAGTTGGGATTAATTTAGTCAAGTTAATCCCATTGTATCTCTGATGGCTTCAGCTGTCTGATTCTCCACGAGGCAGTCCCCATTTTGTCAAGTTACTCTTGGTAAGTAATCTGCTCTTGTGAAGATCAAGTTTGTCCGCTACCTTGTTTGCTTCCCGATGACTCATGCCCTTCTTCTTCTCGCCATTTCCTTTATCTTCTCCAGCATTTCCTCTATCCTCCATGGTGTGGTTATTTCTTCTCTAGGTTGGAGTCCGTTTCAACAATTATATCCTGCAAGTGCAGAGTCCAAACCACATAGCTTGCCCTTCCGCCCAATGGCTCGTGCCTCTTCCCCCAAGAAAATTGAATAGGCTAGTATAAGATTGCCTTTGTTATCTCTGATGACCCCTCCTGCTCCACATTGCCCTTCTCGACAACTCCCATCTGAGTTTAATTTGTGTATGTTTGGTGGGGGGTTTTCCCATTTCACTATCCTGTACATCCTTTGCTGCATTGGCTGGTCTGCTATTTTCCTTACTTGCTCCCAGGAAGCTTGAACTCTAAGCTTGCCAAATTTTTGTCCTGTGATCTCTGCGAGATTGTTTAACACTAATATTTCTGATCTAGCTACTGAGGGCTGCTCTGAACCGTACTTGACTGCACACCTTGATCGCTATAATTCCCATAGTATCAGTCCAGGTAATATCTTGGTCATGAAGGATGCCACCACATTCCAACTTCTTTGATTCCACCATTGAACCAACAATGGTTCTAATGTTAGCCCTGCAATTTGAATTCCGAAGGTACCTGCAAATTTTGTCCATGAATGCTGGGCCAGGCTGCTCGAGCAAACAAGGTGTTCCTTGGTTTCCAGTACTAGAATGGGGGGTGAACAGCAGTAGCACTTTGGCTGAATGTTTATACCGAATCTTGCTACTTTCTCATCTGTTGGGTCTCTGTTGTGTATTGCTCTCCATGCCATGAAAGCCATTTTGAAGGGCAACTGCTTATGCCACACCATTTTGTCAATTACGGAGGGTGTTTTCTTTTGTCTGAGCAGTTCCTATGCCGACCCTACCGTGAATTTTCCTGATTCCGTTGCCTTCCAGATGGCTTTATCTGCAGCTCCTGAGGTTAAAGTTAATGAAAACAGGTGCTGGTTAATGGTGGTTCTAACTTCTTATGTGATATTTATATCCAGTCCTTCCATGTACCATTCTCCATTGTTGTATGCTTCTTTCAGTAACACATCCCTTGGTTGTGCCTCATCCTCTAGCAAATTTACCAAGGGCCCATAGTTCTCTGAGGGTAAATATAAGACCATAGAGAAATATTCCCCTCGCCTGGTTTCCATATTATATGCTCTTCCACCTTTTCTCTAATATCATATAGTACTCTCCATGCTTGAGACTGGCCAACATGTCTCTTTGTAACTGTAGGGTGAGAGTTTCTACAAAACTTTGCCAACATAAATTCTTTCCATAATGAGCTTCTGGTTCTGAGATTCCACCATGTTTTTGCTGAGAAAGCCTTGCACACATCCCCGATTCTCCTAAATTGTGCTCCTCCTTCATGATGGGGATAGCACACAGCCTCCCAAGAAATCCAATGGTGCCTTTTATTTCCATTGGATGCTCTCCAGCAGGAATTTTGTAGGCAACTTTTTATCTGTTTGATGACCCCTTTTGGTGGATTCATTGCTGCTAGCAGATGTATGGGTATTGCTTGAAGAACATGCCGGATAAGGATTGCTTTGCCCCCTGTTGACAAGAATTTTGTTTGCCCTGCCTGTCACTCTACTTATTAGCTCCGAGAAGTGACAAATTTTGTGTCTGTGTGCTATTAGAGTGTAACGTCCTGATTTGTTGTTACAAAATAATAATAATAATAATACACGATTCTCCCCTTTTTCTCCCTCATTAAAACCCCCATTACCCCATTGCCTACACGTTTTTTCCCTTTTCATCTCCCTCAACCTCTTCTCCTTCCACCTCCCACAAGTTACACACACACAACTCACTATATCTTCGGCATAGCACAAAAGAAAACACTTAGCACAAAGAATAGAAATTCAGAAAAAAATACCAAGAGCAAAAAAATCAGAAAAATACAAGGGAGCAAGAAGGGAAAGGATTAATTGGAGTTTGGAAGTTCGTTTGCAATACGAAGTAATAAAAGTGAGTTCTCTCACTCATAACTCTCAGTATAATCCCTTATTTTTAAGTTACAATACATATTAGAATATGATCCGGATGTTGAAAGAATGATCATGAAATTATTGTTAGTAGGGTATTTGATAACTAGTTTGGGTCATGAAATTACAATCTGTTTCGCTGAGTTATGTCTGTTATAATTGGATGAAATTTTACAGGGTTGTACATCTCTTCCTCACGGTCAGATTGAGCCTAAGCAGGGCTAAAACCGACATACAGTTTGAGAGTTATCGCTGTTCAAAGTTTCTGCCTCGGATCGAATGAAATCCGGAAGGCAGAACGTATAACGGAACAACTGAATGTTTCGGTGATGATTCTAAAAAGTTGTGCTGAATAAGATTTCTATATTTCTCTGTTCTAGACAGTTTGAGACTTTACAGAGATTAATCTGACTTACAGATAAAAAGTTATGATTGTTTTAAGATTGTGTATTGTTTTATAAAATCTGGCGAAATAGTTTTCTGAGAGTTGTTAAAATAAGAGAACTGAATGTTTCGGTGAGGATTCTGAAAAGTTGTTCTGAATAAGTGTTCTAAATTTCTCTGTTCTCGACAGTTTGAGGCTTTACAGAGATTAATCCGACTTAAGGATAAAACGTTATGACTGTTTTAAGATTGTGTTTTGTTTTTACAAAATTTTGGCGAGACAGTTTTCATAGGGTTGTTTCTTGCGTGAATTGGTACTAGTTATACTAAGCATTTTCAGAGGAAACTTGGAATAGTGATAGATCCCCGTGTTACCTTCGACTCGGCTTAAGAAACACCTTATTTGAAGTTACGGTTCGAGAGTTATAACCCGCTTGTAAACTGAGAGTCATCCTGAAGGACATCCACTGATATATCTTTGCTCTTCCACAGGACCAAAATACCACCAGAAGAACCTTTAGGTTCCAACCGATGCGATGACGGTTTTAACCACTTTCTCGGCCTTCTCACCATTGACCCTAGTTTCAAAAAGAAAAGCACAACTCTCTCAGGTGAATTAAGTCCATTTTTACACCATGAAACCTCGACGACGATTCCAAATTGAAGCTACATTTTTGGATTTCCCATTTCATCGTATCGACCGACCCAGACCCGTACCTGTCCCCGATGAAAGTCAAGATGAAACCAGCTTTCATTCAAAACCAACTCACTCTAAGGAAAGGAAAGCTTTGTGAAAGTTTCAAAAGGAATTGACTGAGCTCTCGCCTAAGAGAAGAGTTTAATAAAGCGGAGAGGGATTTTCCGACAACAAAAAAGCTTTTCTCCCCAATCGAGGTGATAGAACACCTTATGGCCGATGTGATTACATGCCAAAGGGCAAAAATACGGGGTTGAATCTTGTCGTATTAACGCGTTCTCAAATGCTATATTTCGGGGATGTGGCTTCGGAAATCGATTTAATGATTCCCGCTTTGCCTTAGCCTTCTCTATTTCTGAAGTACATGCAGGCTGCTCCTCGCCCTCGTCTGATTGAGAAATATGAAAGAACGCAGAATCGCCAGACGGCGCAGGAGGTTGATTGAGACCCCCTGCCGACGAATTGACTCTGGTGATGGATTGGGGGTTAGAACTAGTCTGAAGCTTGTCAAAAGGCTTTTGACGGTTTGAAGATGGCGATGGTGATTGAGCCGGTGCTGAAGTTGCCTGAGTTTGATAAGCCATTTTCGGTTGAAACTTTCGCTTCTCGGCGAGAGACCTTGACGGCCGAGCACTTGACCGATTGGTGATGCAATTGGCAAGTGAACAATGAGTCTTGGTTGAAGACTCAAGCTTGTGGGCTTGGTAGAAGCGGCTATGACACTTCTTTAGATCTTCTATCAGTCTAGCCCTTCTTCCACATGAGATCCTATTTTTCCTAACTCCATGTAGCACCACTATCCAATGAAAAAAATCCTACTCTGTGCAGATGAACAATAAGGAATGTTTGTGGGTCCTTCTTCATCGAAGTGTACAGTTCTCTAAAAAATGTGTGATCCTCCAACAAGCTCGGCAGGGAGAGAAAGAAGAGAAGGAGAAGAGGAAGTACGACGAAAAAGGTATGAAATAGGTTGCTTGTAGCGATTGCAATTGCTTATTTGAGTCTTTTGAACATATAACATATATATACAAATATATAAATGCATTGGATCGGGTTGCACGTACCGCAACAAATATATAAATGCATTGGATCGGGTTGCACATACCGCAACAAATATATAAATGCATTGGATCGGGTAGCACGTACCGCAACAAATATATAAATGCATTGGATCGGGTAGCACGTACCGCAACAAATATATAAATGCATTGGATCGGGTTGCACGTACCGCAACAAATATATAAATGCATTGGATCGGGTTGCACGTACCGCAATAAGTATATAATATGTTATATGGGATAAAGCAGGGATACTGGTTAAACTAAGTATTTCCTAGGACGAGTGGGGAGGAGATTTTGCACGTGAATATTTATTGACTTATATATTGAAGTGTTGTAATCTATTTTTCACAACATGCTTATAATTTTTATAATATGATTGTAATTAGAATATTGTGAGGTTACTTTGGATTGTAAGGTGAGGTTCTCACTCAGCCCTGGATGGTAGGGCTAAATCTTTTATCTAACATGTTTCATGAAAGCGCAACAAGGGGAAGGTTCCGCAACAGGGCTAGCGATCGTCCCGCAGTCCCATTTGTTTCACCAATCCATTGCTTCGGATTTGGTGACTTTCGTTCTTAAATAAGTAGGTGGGAGAAGGTAGTCTCATTATCTCGGAGGTGCCCCATATGAGATGGTTTCATTTCAAACTTCGAAATTACTATTTCCATATGTGGAATTTCCATTGAATCTAGGTAGAGGTTATGGTTGCACGAGAATGGGCTCGCGCTCTTATTAATTAAATACATAATATTTTTACTTTTATTGTTATTACTACTTCCGCACTTAAATACATGTTTAATTTGGAAAGGAGTGTATTAAAATGGTTCACCTGGGGAAAAGGGAAAGTTGTCCAGGTGCCACCACGCCCTAAGGCCCTAAGGGAAGACTTGAGAAAAGTCGAGGCGTGATAAGCTGGTCATCCTAAGTATTTGACTGGGAACTTCTTTTGCTGCACATTGGTTTGCCCAATGATCCTCCTTATTCTTTTTCCTGGTGCCCCAGGGTCTAGTATTACACAGCTTTTCTCCTTGTTCACCTTCTGCCTCGAGACAGTTTCATTCTGTGCCAGTGTTTCCATGATCATTTTGACTGTTTTCCTCCTACCACTGGAGAATAAGATTAAATCATCTGCAAACGCCAAGTGATTAATTGCTGGACCTTGTTGACACATGTGAAAGCCTGTGTATCCCCTTCTACTTTGCAAATTATTCAGCATGATGGATAGTAGCTCTGCACTTAGAACAAACAGGGATGGAGATAAGGGGTCTCCTTGTCTCAACCCATTCTCTGATCGAAAGAAGCCGTATCTCTACCCATTAACTATCAAGGAGTACCAGTTGTTTGAAATGTGCCTCCTGATTAAATCAATCTATTCTCTCGAGAATCCTAACCTCCCCATTAGACTGTAAAGATATGGCCATGCAACTCTATCATACGCCTTTGCCATAACTAGCCTCATTACTACATTCCCCTTTTTCTGCGGCTTCTTAACGTCCTTAATAATTTCCTGGGCTAGTTGAATGTTCTCCGAGATAAGTCTCCCTTTTATGAATCCCCATTGGTTGAAGGAGATGATTTTTGGAAGAATATTAGACAACCTTGCATTAAGAATCTTAGCAAATATTTTACTCGATACGTTGCAAAGGCTTATGGGTCTAAATCTGTCAAATGTTGAGGGAAGTCCACCTTCGGTATCATCACCAAGCATGTGTGTGTGAAATTTTTTGGAATATTAGCTCCTTCAAAGAATGCCACCACTGCCTCGTGCACTTCCTTTGCAATAATTGACCAACATGATTAATAGAACAATGCATTCAGTCTATCTGGCACTGGCGCACTTTCTGGATTAATTGAGAATACTCCATCTTTGACTTCTTCAATGGAAGGCACAGCCGTAAGCATTGCATTGTCTTCTTCTGTCACCTTTGTGTTAACACAATCTAGTATCCTGTCATCCGCTACTGCTTCATTATGGCTGAACAACCTCTTAAAATAATTGGTAGCTGCATCTGCTATCTCCTGATTTCCTTCTTTCTAGTTGCCCTCTTCATCTTGTATTCTTTGGATTCCCAGTCTTATTCTCCTCCCCTTAATTACACTGTGGAAGAAAATTGTGTTCCTATCCCCATCATTTAGCCAATTTGCCTTCGCTTTTTGTCTCAGGACAGCATCTTGCAATTTTAAATAACGAAGGTACTCTTCTTTGAGCTTATTCAGCTCAGTTCTTTTCTCCGGAGTATTATCATGACCCCTTCCAATTCAGCAATTATCTTCTCCAGCTGTTTTGGTTCGTTATATATATGTCCCCGAATGTCTTACTAGACCACACGCTTAGTCTGCTACAAACTATTTTCAACTTTTGATGTAGTACCCACATGGGATTACCAATGACATCTGCTCTCCAAGCCTCTTCCACCGTCTTGTGGAAGTCTTTGTGTTCAGCCCAAAAATCTAGGAATTTGAAATATCGTGGTGCATCCACCACTGCTGATTTAATGGAAACCAAGAGAGGCCCATGATCAGATCCTACTCTTGCTAGATGTTCTACTGCCGTCTCACTGAAATCATCTGCCCATTTTGAGTTGGTTAGTAGTCTATCCAATCGTTTCCATATAGTTTTTGGAAAACCCCCATTATTACTCCAGGTGTATTTGTTTCCACAGTAGCCCGCATCCTTTAATCCACAGTCATCTACACAGTTCAAAAAATCAAAACTCTTGTCAATCCTGTATAGTTTTCCCCCATATTTTTCATCAGCATCAAGGATGACATTAAAGTCTCCTATCACTCCCCAAGGCCTTTGAATTTTAGCATCCCACTCCCTCAGCTCATCCCATAACTCTCTTCGAAATTGAAAAGAGCACTTTGCATACACCACCGTGAGGAACACTGGTTCTGGGCTATTTGGAGGGAGGAATTGACATGTAACCTGTTGTTCAGTATCTTACAAGATTTGGAGGTTAAGTTCAGATGCCCAAAACAACCAAATTTTGTTGTTACAGTTAGAGTAGGTATTTGGTAATCCAAGTCCCATGCTGTATCGTACAATCTTGGATGAGTTAGCTTCCGGTTCCTGTAAAGCTATAAGGGGAAGTTTGTATTGAATTTGCATTAATCTTAGCCTCTCTGCGGCTTTTTGGGACTTCATGCCCCTAATGTTCCATGATATGATCTTAAACATTGGAAACATTAGGGGTGGGGTTGTTTTCTGCCCCGTCTTGGGGCTTTTGGTGACACTCCAGTTTTCATGTCGTTCGAGCTTTGGTTCCCTCTTGGTGAGAGGTTATTGAACTGAGTTATTTTGGATTTTACACCTTCAGGTTGGGTTTCCATCCCCTCAAAATTCAGAGATCTCTGGGGTCTTCTGCCTCCTTCGTCATCACTTCGAATTTCACCCTCTTCATCAGACAAGTTTTCCATATTCGCATCTTGAGTTTCCGGGACTACCTCGTGTTCCCAACCCTGCGATTGTTGTCCCACTTTAATATGATGCAACTGCAGGGATGAGGTTTGAGTTGGAGATTTTGCTGGTGTTAATTCTTGAACATTGATTGGAAAGGCTGTGTTCAATCCATAACCACTCCTTTCTCCTTGCACCTCAACAGTTCTCAGGTTCAAAGTTGGAAATAGATTGGCCCCCTCTACATTCTTGTCCGCACTAAGTTCTGGTAAGTTTTGTGGTGGGATCTTGGACTTAAATCGCTTCCTCTTGGCTGTAGCAATTTTCTGTCTTTGATCCCCTGGGATTGTGATCAGCATCTCTTCACTTCTAAGAACCTCCGGCACTATTGTTTTCCCTTTCTTTGCTTTCTTTGAGCTCTTCTCCTTCCTCTTAACCCCTGTCTTCTTCTTTATTTTGGAGTTCTTTTTAGTCTTCTTCCTCTTCGTGTGTTCCCCGACATGTGGAGCTTTTTCTCCTCTGAGCCCCTCTTTTTCTACGTCTACCAGTTCCTGGTGGTGATTGACTTCCATTGGGCTGGTATACAGAATGTCTACTCTCCCAACATCTTTTGTTATCTCCATGTGGCCCGAGTGTGGGGGTTGCGAGATAGCAGATTGCATCTCTCCCTTTTTGTTGGTTGATTCTCTGTTTCTCCTATTGTTCTTAGCATTCCTCACTTCAACCCATCATTCATTGGTCCCTTCTCGTGAATCTTGTGTCTTCATTACAGGGTCCTCCTTTGGATGCAATACCCATCGGAGTGCCCTTGCATTTTGCAGAAGAAACACAACTCCAAAGCTGTAAAGTCCCGATATTTAACGACTTTAGGTGGCTTTCAAAATTTTAAAATTCCCACAAACTATTCATTAACATTCAATATTGTTAAATACCCTTTGATTTCAAAAAGATATATAGACCTTTGAATATGTGAAAATGAGATAAACTTAGTGTTAGAGAAATAATTATTGTATCTCACAAAAAAAAAAGTTATAACATATTCTTTAACCTTTGATTAGCCTTTAACACCCTTTAAATTCAATTTGGAAAAAAAAGTTGTTGACTACTTAAATGCATTAATGAGTCATTATTCTTATCTATTCTTTTTCCAAATATAAAAAGACTTTTTTACTACTGTTTATTGCCTTTACTCTGTGCTTTTTACTGTCATTGAATCCATGAAACGTTTGAGCATTCATTCAGACAATTTAGACTCAATATCTATTTCTTTGTTATATATCAATGCTACTAGACGATCGTATTAATTTTCCAAGTCATCAACCACATTGTGACTGGTATTCACAGCAGATTGCAAACAATCTAATAATATTAAAATACAAACTCCCATACATAATATTTTATTATTGAATGACTTCGACTTCTTTCTTGAACATTATCATGGATCATATTTATCATCCAGGCTTCACCATTTTAGCATTGAGAATTCACAAAATTAATACGGTGCATTCAACCTAAATGAACGGAGCTACTGATCACATAAAAACAAGCTGAACAGAATTCAATTGACTACACGTACAGTTTTCGAATGTGGGTGATAATGTCGTCCGACACCAGTGACAACACTTGATAAAACATAAAATCTTTAAGAGTTAAATGCAGCGGAAAAATAAAGAACATAAAAGTTTAAATTTTCATAAGTTATATATATTATATAACTTATGATGGTCAATGACCAAATGTATTGTATATGTATTATATACAAATATACAAATTTCTTTCTTTACAGATTTACAAGATAAAACGGAAAGGAATTAAAAGTTGAAGTCGCAGATGACTTCTGCCTGAAAAATATAACTAAGTAGACATAGACAACCTCTCATTACAATCACTCCATACAAAACTAATCTAGAATCTAAACAACAATTGTAATGTTGGACAGAATGTTGTCAACACACTCAGGCAACACTGGTGATCCAGATTTTTTAGATGAAATTCCGAGAGCTCTCTTGGTATTTTTGCAATCTGATTCTGGATGTCGATACACTATTGTGGTATCTCTATTTATAGTAGAGAGTTCCCTTGAAAGTCTCATCGATCGGTTGTGGAAGTTGCGGAAAAGGTGGGCAGCTTGTGGTAGATGATTAAGGAGTGAAAATCTCAACAACTTTGACTTGTTCCTTACTCGACTTCTTCCTCAAGCTTTGACTCTTTCTCCAACGTTTTACACAGCTCCAATTCACCACGCCTAAGTCGTTTTTACCTCGCGGTAAAATATTATTGCTTAACGTGAAGTAAGGCAAAACCGTTCTAAAAAATGTTAGTCTGAATGTTGTGACATTTGTCCCAACATTTTCATGCATTCAAATTAGTACTTCAGAAGATATGTTGGGTCAAATGTCACAACACAAAACCCAACATTAACACTAAAGATATAATTAAATCAACAATAACAAACCCAGTGGAATTCCACGGATCTGGAAGGGTAGTGTGTGTTGGATATGTAAAGCAGTACGGGAAGTAAATAAATATTACAAGTGTTCGAAAGGATAAACAAATAGGCAATTCAGAACTGCCGCAAGCGTTGTTGAGTCTTGAATCTTGATAACCTGAAATCAAGAAACACTAAATCTGGATTGTTACAACTGTGGGCTGAGTCGAGAGATGGCTCTCTGTCTTTAAGACAAGATTTCCTCGTATATATGCTTTTACGTTAACGGGCAATAGTCTTCCAAGATAAAACAACAATTAATCAACACTACAAAGCAAATAGGTTGATTTTGACGAAAAAAAACAAACACGAAACGACTTGCTGAAGAATAGAAAAGGAAGAGTTTTCTGTTTTTGTCACAACGTTTCTGCTCACGTTTTGGACTGAATTTCTGTGTGTTTTACTCTTCTGTTTTGTCTCTGTGTAGTATGTTGTAGTCTTCACAATTGTGCCAAAAGACACCAATATATAGCATAAGGGAGGGACTCCTTAACTGCCAAGTAATGGCTGCCATTAGTATGACCATTAATCAACCAAGTAGATTTGGGGTCTATCAAAAGAAGCCCAAAGCCCGTGACCCGAGCCCGGACGGGACGGGCGGCGGCGGCGGCGCGCGTAGGCTTAGCCTTGAACCCAAGCACATCTAGGTCCTCCCTCTTTCAAACATATGGGTTACCCCTTGGGGTCCCAAACCCTTAGCCAATTTTGAGACTTATAAAGAGAACAATTCTTTCTTTTTCCACCGATTTGGTAGATTTGTCCCACACCATATTTCCATGCCTCAAACACCTTACTTCGTGGACCAATATATCTTTCATTTCTTAACGAAATTTGACGATCTTTGGCCTTACGGTCATCTACTCACTTAGTAGATTATGCACGTGTGAAGAGACAAAGCCTCCAACATGTGAAACCCTAGTGTTTAAGTCATTAAATACGGGTGGACGCACCTCCTCACCAAAGGCAAATTTCCAACAGTGTGTACGCATACCTTATCCTTACCTTCTCTTAGAGAGACTATTTCCGATGAATCCTCAGCTCAAAGAACGGATAAGAAGAGATAATAGCGATAAGCAGAAACAATAACAAGATAAATACGATAACCAAGGTTAAAGAAACAACATGTAATTATTAGTAATCTAAGGATAAGGAAATGCAAGAATAAAACAAATACACTGAGAAAAGATAAAATTAAATCAGCTTTGTTAAATTATTCGAATAAAGGGGCAATCGCATTATACATATTTGTCAATGAAGAATATCTTCAAATATAATTTCCGCGATGTATGAACAAAAACAACTATTGACCTTTTCACTACACAATTCTAAATTTTATTTCAACTAATATGTCGAGAAGTTCAACGTCAAGCAATGATATATAAGAGCGTTATCCAACTCTATAAATATGAAAGTGAAATAAAGGATAAACATAACATGCAGAATTGAAAAGAAAATAATCGATTGCAAAAGTATTTAACACACTTGAGAAAATACATCTTTTATTAATAATATGGTTGGATAATACAATAGTCCCCAAGCTTTACATGCAAGATGTAAAGAAGCTAAGGAACAAACTCACTTTTAATGTAATGGATAAATGCTATACTCTTGTTTAAGTACCATTTTTACCAAGTCCCACAAAAAATATAACTACAAAAGTACATATATAACACCTTGATCACTTTCTTAGTCCATGCAATATATTGATCAATTAATGACCACCACCAATGCCTCCACCACCTCCAAATCCGCCGCCACCTCCACCACCTAGACCTCCGCCAACACCTCCACCTGCACCACCACCAAAGCCTCCTCCAGCTACACCTCCACCACCACCGCCACCTCCACCTCCACCTCCACCACCACCTCCACCTCCGCCTAGACCACCTCCAACACCTCCACCTGCACCAAAACCACCTCCAACACCAGCTCCACCACCGCCACCAAGTCCACCACCTCCACCAAGTCCTCCTCCAGCTCCACCACCACCTCCTAGACCTCCACCATGACCTAAACCACCGACTGCACCACCTCCTAGACCTCCACCATGACCTAGTCCACCACCTCCTCCTAATCCACCCCCACCACCAAGACCACCTCCACCACCTAGACCGCCACCTGCACCACCACCTCCTCCTAATCCACCTCCACCACCTAGACCACCACCTGCACCACCACCTCCTCCTAATCCACCTCCACCACTAAGACCGCCTCCACCTCCGAAGCCACCACCATCACCACCACCTATACCATGTCCACCACGTCCAAAACGTTTCCCAAACTTCGGACGTCTATGTCCAAATAGGTGTTTCTCATCTCCAACTCCATTAACATCAGCAAACACCACACAATCAACAAACAATACAAGTAAAAGAAAATACCCAACAGAACGAGTTGATAATCCCATAATTATGTTACTTCAACTTTAAACCCTGGACATGCAAGAACGAATACTATGTTAGCCACTTATATAGTAGCAAAAATGCTAATCTTTTTGCACCAAATCACATGGTAGGTCCAGTTAAAACTCAACCGTCATCTTTTTTTATTTAAATGCATGCAGCTTTATGATTGAGCAATGGATTAAATTCTTCCAACTGCCCTCCTACAATACACGGACAGACTTACAAAGTCACAAAGACAGCACAATTGTCGTTACTGCTTTGGTTCTGTGAAATTTGACTTTAAGGGTGTCTCATTTAATTCTTGATTCATCCTCATTAATGGTGTTTAGTTGAATCCCCGCGTAGATCAATTAGCGATCACTTATATATATGTTCCAGTTAGTTTCCACATACCTCTATTATTTTACTACTTACACGTTATATATTGGTCATGTGCATTAGTATTCGATAATATCTATAAGTAAAACTTAATTAAATAAAAAAAATCACTCATAATTTTTGTCTCGATTAACATTTAGACATCTCCTATAACTAACTCACTTTACTGACTCAACAACTTGTTTGGATGATTAATGTTAATTATATGTTTTATTATATTGTATATATTGTTACTTTAAATAGAATATTTATTTTAATTGTTTGTATTCGATAATATCTATAAGTAAAACTTAATTAAATAAAAAAAATCACTCATAATTTTTGTCTCGATTAACATTTAGACATCTCCTATAACTAACTCACTTTACTGACTCAACAACTTGTTTGGATGATTAATGTTAATTATATGTTTTATTATATTGTATATATTGTTACTTTAAATAGAATATTTATTTTAATTGTTTGTATCGTATTGTCAAATTTGTTGTTATATAATTATGAAAATATCATTTTATGAAACGATCAATTTAGTGTGATCTCATTATTTACCTTCTTATTTTTCTTACTTTACCTTTATTTATTATTTGATAATTCTATTTTATATATCTTTTACCTTACTTTTTTTTTATAATAATAACTCTATCCAAGCCCAACTTTTTCTTTGTAACATTGTAGTTTATTCTTTATATATAGCTAGTATGTGGCTTTGTGAAACAATGAGAACCGATGAAATATATTCAAACATTATATCATCAAAACATTAGCGTATAATAAGATATAATAATTATCAAATGATACGTAATAATCATCCTAACAAGCTGTTAGACCACTAGTCCATCAACTTGATTCCTTTATCCGTTTAGGCCATTCATTCTTAATGGGTTGCTTTTATTATTCAACGAGCTAGCTATAATTTATTGGGTCTTCTGAATATCATTAATGGATCAACCAAACAATTTCCTGCCAACAGTTTATACTTTCTCTTTCTCTTCCTCTATATCATCAATATAGAAAGGTACTGGTTGCAAAAATTCTTTGGTTCACATATGCATACTGTTTTGGTTTTTTTTTTTTTTTGTGTGTGTAAGGTGAGGAGGATTATAGTGGGTTGTAAGTATTAATATATCTTTAATTAGAGATTCCAAATTCAAGTTCGGCTAATGAACTTGCTTTTGGCAGAGATTGGAGCTCTTTATCCAGACTTTCTCACGTGAATCCAAATTAATCAGACCTTAAATTAATCAGATACCAAACAACTGGGTAGGAAGTGGAAAAACAATAAGGAGACTTTATTTCATGTAGAATAAACCTTTTCCACTACTGTATAATAATATCACAAAATTACTTTTCTTCTTTTAAACCATCCACCTAGGCTTTCACCTCCCATGGTGATGAGGGTTTGGCATAGGACCCCTACCATGTATATTAATATCCAAAAAGAGAATACATAAAGGAGGGGACATAAAACCTTACCTCCTTACATATTAGATGTGTATCAGGTGATTCCAATACTGTAGACTTTTAGAGATTCCAAAAAAATAGAGTTTGCAGGTCTATGACCATTCTTGAATGAGAGACTATCTAGTGTGAATTTAATTACAGCACTAAATAATATTTCAGAAATGCATTGCATACTAACAAAAAAATATAGTAATTAGGGAAATCAAGATCCCTTCAACTGATTTACAGTCCCAGGCAGCAACTTTCTCAACTTGTATCATCATCATTTGGTTCATGTCCTTCGATTGTGATTGGAGTTTTTCAATAGCTAAATCCTGAAACTGGGCATGTCCATTTGATCCATTCTCATAGCTTCGCTATCGCTAGTATTATTGTATAATTTCATAGTGTTAGAGAAGTACTGAACATTGTAATGTTGAAGGTTGCTTCCATATTTGGCCAATGAATCTGCCACAAAGTTGGCCTCTCTATAGCAATGCTTGATGTTGACATGAATATTTTGTATGTGATTCTTAATCTTTTTTACCAAGGGGTCTTGTAGACACTGTTATCATATTAAAGTGATTAAATGGTACTCATAAACAACTATCTTTTGCCACATTAATTTTTTCTAAAAAAAAATAAAGTTGAACTATCGGTGAATTGCTCATAAAATGCAAATCGCGAGGTCAAAATTTAAGGCATCAAGATATGCTACATTATTTTTCTATTAATTGTCTTTTGTTTAAAATATGACTGGTCAGAATCTTTCTATCTTAGCAATTATTTTTTAGTGACATGATCTTATAAATTTTTTCTACATAGTACATAAAGCTTAAACTCCGGTCATTATAATTAATTTTTAATGTCATTTGCAAAAGTACTAAAATAACGTGCTACTTGTGCAATAACTCCATGATATTAGCTCGCTTAAACCAATTTGTTCTCTTTGGAGCATGAAGTAGCCCTTCCAAAATTGATAGAGCGTAACCATTGGCTTTCATAATGGAGATGAAATTAGGCACACTAAACAAGTCTGAAAAATAATCTTGAAAGCAAAACGAATATAAAAGTAATTCACACTCCATTGCTGTCATTAATATCCGAATACAATTATAAAGAAAATACATGAATACATAGAAAACGATACAATATGTAAAATAAAAAGAATTGAATAAAGCAAGAAGCTCTTCTTTGATGAATAAAAAAACCAAGAAAGAAAGAGCCAATCCAAAAGAATAACACGCCAAATACAACAATTTCACTCAATCTCCGGTAAGAAAATAAAAAAATAATTGCAGTTTGTTGAAAATGTAATTAAACTATGAAAGTGTGCATAAGGTAAGTTAATTAATTTAGTTTGTTGAAAAATAGATGATCACACACTACTGCATAAAGTAAGTTAATTAATTTAGTGTCCACCACCACCAATTAGGATTTTGTAACCAATTCTGCGAACTTGTGTCATAATTTTGACACTCCGTCATGATTTGACCAAAAACTTTAGTGACCCATAAGGATTATTAACAAGGCAATTTTTGCCATTAATTTGAAATTCGCTAGAATTTGTGGTCAAATTCTGGCAATTCGTCAGTATTTGGCTAAAATCCTAACAATTATTGTGACAGGTCAAGATTTTCAATTTGAAATTTCAGTGATTCGTTAGCATTTTGCTACGCAATGTCGTCGGCAAATTCATTTTTCAAAACTTAAAGGGAAATGAAAAGTTTTATTTATGCAAATCACAATAAGGCTTGCGTAAACCCGTGCCGGGTTGGGTTGGTTGTAACAACCTAACCCACTATTGATATTGTCCGCTTTGAGTCTAGAGCCCACAAGACTTTAAAACGCATCACTAGGGTCTAAGACCTGCTTACTTATATACTCAACATTTCTCCTGTATTTTGCTGATGTGAGATTCTAAGCTAGGGTGTCATGTACATATACTCCTCTTATGGACTCAACGTCCTCGCTGATGTTTGCTCCACCGCATGAGATATGTCTAGACTCAGCACTGAAGCTTGCCCCGTGTATCCGGGATTTGCCTAAACTCAGTTGAACTTTGGTCCACACCGACAGGCTAATACATGAGTGGCTCTGATACCATATGTAATAGCTCAACGGACTAGTGATATTGTCCGCTTTGAACCTAGAGCCCACACGACTTTAAAATGCGTTACTAGAGTCTTAAGACCTGTTTACTTATATACCCACCATCTCTCCTGTATTTTACTGGTGTGGGACTCTTAAGATAGGGTGTCACATAGGTCTAGCATTTGAAAGTCTTATCATTATATATTTGGGAAAAGGACATTATATAACATTTCAAAATGTTAATGACCATGTTTGGACTTAATGCCCCGAATTGGCTTTTGGGCCCAAATTATTGACAAGCCTCTCGCCCAACATTTCAATTCTTTAGGAGAAATCAGACTTTTTTTGTGGCGATATTTAGTCGCCATAAAATATCAAAGCGTCGCCACTAAATGTCGTTGCATTACTGTTTTTGCTAAAGATTTTTGTGACGACTTAACATATTTTATGGCGGCTAAGCTTTCCACAAAAAGGAAACAAATATGCGGCGAAAATTTTTGGCCTTCAAAAAATATCACAAAATATGTATAATATGTGTATAATTGGTAAGTATATGTTGATTGAGCCTTCAAGAAATATCCTAAAATATGTATAATATACAACAACAATAACACACCCAATTTAATCTCATGAGTGAGGTCTGAGGAGGGTAGAGTGCACGCAGAACTTACCTCTACCTTTGGAAGTTAGAAAGGTTGTTTCCGATATACCCTCGGCTCAAAGAAAAGCAAACCAAAGCAGTCGCAAAAAGAAATAACATAAGTAAAGAAGTAATGGCAAAATACGATGTAACGCATGGAAAAGCAGTCTGAAAAGAAAAAAAGAAAAAACATAAGACAATATCGTAACCGCCACAAAATCATATGATAATCGGATTATAATAAACATAGATAATAACAAAAATCCAAAGGCATACTATAAGAATAACCTTATGACTAGAAGTAGGAAAGGAGAAACGTGACAACTTCCAGCTACATATACTAGCCTTCTATCCTAATTTGTGTCATCCATAACCTCATATCTAAGGTCATGTCCTCGGTGAGCTGGAACTGCTTCATGTCGTGTCGAATCACCTCTCCCTAATACTTCTTCGGCCTACCTCTACCTCTCCTAAAACCATCCAAATACAACCTCTCACACCTCCGCACTGGGCATCCATGCATCTCCTCTTCACATGTCTGAACCATCTTAGTCGTGCTTCCCTCATCTTGTCCTCCACCAAGTCCATCCCCACCTTATTCCGGATATCTTCATTTTTAATTCTATCTCTTCTCGTATGCCACACATCCATCGCAACATCCTCATTTCCGCCACTTTTATCTTCTGAACGTATGAGTTCTTGACTGGCCAACACTCCGCCCCATACAACATAGTTGGTCTAACCACCACTCTGTACAAAATATGTATAATAATTGTATAATATGTGTGTAATTATTAAGTATACGTTGATTATACATTTATTTAACCCAAGTTATATAACTGTTACGATTCACTTTTACGCGTAGGCATAAAAGCTACTGAATAACATGTGGACTCTTCGATTTATTTTATTTATTAGAGTCGCCACCTAATTTATAAGGGAAATTAGGAAAAACAAGTAGAAAAAGAGTTTTTCAATTTAAGAGAAAAATCCTTAAATAACCAGAGTTCGAGATAAGGGTTCAGGTGATTTTCCTGAGAAGGTGTTAGACACCCCAATATTAAGAATCCGCATAATGCGGTTGACCTTTGAGTTTCAAAAATGTGGCTAAACGATTTATTTTCTTAAAACATATATTTTAAAAGATATGTATAAAAAATCTTGTTTATTCATGGCATTTGGAAAAAGACATTTGAAATGTTTCAAACTTGTTTTAAGTAGAAAAATATTCTTTCAAAAGCCTCTTCAAAGCTCTTTAAAGAAAAAGTTTCCCACTTTTGGTTTACCTAAAAAAAAAAAGGTCAATTCTTGTGGACGCCAACCTTTTTCCGAACTCAATTTTGGTGGGCTAGGCCCAAACCTTTGTTTCTTAAAAAAGGTTTAAACAATGCTTATTTAAAATCAAATTTCTTATTTATTCTAACGATATCCACATCGAGATTACAACTATAATTCAATTTTAAATATTATCAGTTCAGCTTTGATTATCGGTTTGTAGATTGCTACTGTTACAGAACGATTTCAAATAAAAATATATATGATATTTTTTATAAAAAAAATAAGGCATTCCGTTAAAGTTTGGCTTTAGGCCACCGATCTTATTGAGCGGCTCCTGGTTCGAGCCCTGAACAATAAAAAAAAATTAGTATGTAGCGGTTCCCTCAGAAATGGATCTTGTCCGACGGGAATCTCGATATAATCGAAAACAAAAAAAAAACTATTTTATTAAAATTTACCTTTCACTTTTACTCTCTCTCTAAAAGGGAATTATTCACTTTCTTTTTTAATTCATCTAAAAAAGAATTATATATTTTTTATTTGACAATAATTTTATTTTAAATTTTATTTTTTACGTTTAACGAGATGATATATAATTATATAAATATATTTAACTTATTTTAGATCATAAGATTCAAAAATCTTTTTTATTTTTTAAAGTAAATGAAATTACATTACATAACATAAAACGAACGAATTAGTAATATTTAAAGGTAATGACTTTTTTTGGCAAAAGAAAGTAACAGTAAGGACTCGATCGCGTGTAGCACCATGCAACGGGATTTGCAGAAAATAAATCCGTTGGGTGGCGCGTGGGTCAAGAAACATTTGTCGCGTGTGAAAGAGCAGATTTGGCGGGAAATGCCTTGAAATGGAGAAAGATTTCTTAAAAAATATTTTTTTATTATTTTTCCGTCCTAAAAAGATTGACTTAATTTGATTTAGCACACAGTTTAAGAAATTAAAAAAAATTGAAATTTGTAATATAAAATAAAACTTAGATATTTGTGTGACTATAAATCATCTGATAAAGTTAAATTATTTATAAATAAACTAATAAGGAAAGTGTTAATTTTTTTGTGATATAGCACATTTGATGATCTAGTTTTACAGTTCGAATTGTGATATTTGAGTATTTATTTTTTTGAATTTGATTATATAAATTCATGGTTCCGATATGATATTCTGCTCTTTAGGAAAGGAGTGCTATGTGTTCACTTTCTCGTTTTAAAAGTTAGATGAATATAATTGATCCAATCTCCGTCGCGAGATTAATGTCTTCCTGGGCGGTACAAAAAACCAATCCGCTTCAGGCTAGAATATGCCTTTGAAGATCACTTATCTAAATCTAGAAAGATATGAGTGAGAATTGTCATCGAATTCAATCCAAAAAACACAATGGGTGGTCGCCTCCTCTTCAATAATCTGGCAGTACGTCAATTTTTGCTTTTGAGATTAACGGGAGTGCTTGGTCTTTGAGATTATTTTTTTCCACAATAATTGGAGATTCATCTAACAACAACAACAACGTACCCAATGTAATATCATAAGTGGTCTGGTGATGATAAAGTGTACACAAACCTTATTCATATTTCGTGGATGTAGAAGTTGTTTCTGAAAGACTATCGACTCAAGTAACACATATCAAAATAATTATAAAAAATAAAGTACAAAAGTAAAGCACACATAGCAAATAATAGATACATCCCTACATAGCATTCATAAAAATGAAACAGTAACAACAGCAAAAATAATGGGATATCGAAGCTCGAGATTCAATCTAAGAAGACACCAATTTTTCGAATCAAGTTCTATAAAAGAAGAGTCTACAAGGGCATCAAATCTTGTAAAAGTGTATTAATCTCCCTTGGAAAGCCTTTCTCATTAATACAAAATATATATAGGTGTACAATGTTAAATCCTTATATAATAAGGATCTCAATTCTACCATAATTATAGAACACAAAATATGGTAAATATGTGCCTATGTACACGTGATAATACACCCCCTCAGTCTGAGCAGGAGGAGACCGGACGCTAAGACTGGATCTGAAATCAAGGAAGAGTTGTCTAGGAAGGCCTTTTGTGAATATATCTGCATAATGATAAGAGGAAGGCACATGTAATACGTTGACATGACCAAGAGCAACATTTCACGAACAAAGTGGATGTCTATCTCAATATGCTTGATTCGCTGATGCTGAACCGAATTATGAGATAGATAGATGGCGGATATGTTGTCACAATAAATCAAAGATGACTTACGCAACGGACACTGAAGCTCCAAAAGAAGGTTTCGGAGCCAACAGATCTCATCGGCAACATTAGAAACACCTATGTACTCTGTTTTTGCACTTGAACGGGATAATATGGCTTGTCTCTTGGCAGACCAAGCAATGAGATTATCCCCCAAGAACACACAATAGCCTGAGGTGGATCGTCGCCTGTCCGGACAGCCTGCCCAATCATCATCCGTATATGATAACAATCTGGTCGGTCCTGAAGGGTAGAGATGTAATCCATAATCAAGTGTTCCCTTAAAGTATCGAATGATACGTTTAAGGGAAGCAAAATGAGGCTCTCTAGGGCATGCATGAATAAGCATGCCTGCTGAACAGCATAAGCAATATCAGGTCTGGTGAAAGTAAGGTACTGTAGAGCACTAGCAAGACTCCTGTAGAGAGTGGGATCTGACACTGGATCACCATCCAAGCCACTGAGCTTAGAGTCAACTGGAGTAGACATGATCTTGCAATTTGCCATTTTAGCCCTATATATAATCTCATCTGCATACATACGCTGACAAAGAAACATAGTATCTGCAGATCTAGTCACTGAAATCCCCAAAAAATAGCTCAACTTCCCCAAGTCACTCATAGCAAATTCTGTCTTGAGCAATGCAATAATTTCATTTTTCAACAACTCAGATGAGGCAGTAAGCACAATATCATCTACATATAATAATAAATATGCAATGTTACTACCTCTATGAAAAATAAATAGAGAATTATCACACTTGCTACATGTAAACTCAATCTGCATGATATACTGTGCAAAGCGATCATACCACGCTCTGGGGACCTGTTTCAAGCCATAAAGTGACTTGCGGAGACGACATACATACGGAAGGGTTGCATGATGAATAAAACCAGGCGGTTAGTACATGTAAACTTTTTCTTTCAAATCCCCATAGAGAAAGGCATTCTTTACATCGAGCTGATGAATCGACCAGTGCTTACCCATAGCGATGCTCAGAACTGTGCAAATAATGGACGATTTAACAACCGAACTGAAAGTCTCTCCACAGTCAATACCCTTCTGCTGATTAGTGTCATTGGCCACAAGTCTTGCCTTATTGTCAAGAAACACAGTTTTGGGCAAGTTTCCCATTATAATGAATAAAATTATTGCTCCTAAGAAAATTTAAAACATGTGCTCATGGGTGTCCAAGCCTATTATGACATGTGGTCGAAGAGATAGCAGCAAGAGATATGGGAGAGCATGAGCTGGCAGCAGAGGTGGATGGAAAAGGATATAGATCCCCCGTGCTATTTTATCTCGTGAGAGGTATCCCCATATGAAGATCCTTCACAGTAAAACCAAAAGGGTCAAAGTCAACCGAGACAAAATTGTTACGAGTAAATTTTTGAATAGATATTAGATTTTTAATAATGTTCGGAGCATACATGACGTTATTTAGGGAGAAGGATGGGTGTGGTGGTTGGGTGTAGGTTGTACCATAGCCCTGAATTGGAATGCGATGACCATTACCCACAGTGATAAATTAAGGATACTTTAAACGAAATAGTTTGAGAATATTACCTGCATTCCGGGTGAGGTGAGATGTGGCTCCCGTGTCCATGTACCAATTTTCGTCGGGCTGTTGCAGGGACATGTTGCTGAAGGCCTGACCCAATTCAGAATGGGCCAGACCATTGTAACTGAAAGGCTGATGGGCCTAAGCATAGTGGGCTTGCACCGGCTGTGGTCTGAAACTTGGAGACGGGCCGAGGAGGCCCTGCTGCTGGGCCTACAGATTGACTGGACCGAAGGGCTGTTGATGGACTGGACCGAAAGGCTGCTGGGGGTAGTGGACTGGAATCGGTACCCAGGGTCTAGTGTTAGGCCACTACCTTGGGTCGGCCCACAAAGCTGGAGATGTAGGCTGGATTTACCGCCACGCCCTCGGCCCCGCCCCCTTTTGCCAGAGCCCTGCCATTTTCCACCTCTGCCACCACCGCGGCCACCTCGCTGCTGGTGGCGGTCTGGCGGTGGTTGGCCGGCGGAGGGGGCAGCAAAATTGGCAGGAACGTTAATCGTTAGTGCTTTTTGGTTGTGTTCGTCTTGTTTTGCACGTCGTGTTTCTTCCAATAACAATTGTGACCGAGCTTTGTTGAAACTGGGAAGAGGGTCGGTCTGTTGGATCATTGTTGCTAGTGCGTCATATTCACCTTTCGGTAATCCTGCAACAAGTTAGAGAACCATTTTTATCTCAAAAACTGGTGTCCCCACGTTAGATAATTGGTCTACAATGATTTTTAATTGTTTGCAATACTCGGACATGTTGTTGAATTGTTCTACACGTGTGTTGTTGAACTGTTCTTCCAAATGCACGGCACGTGTATGCTTGTTATCCTGAAAGATTCCTCCAAACGAACCCAGAGGTCACGTGCCGAGGTACCAAACTCCATAATCGTATAAAGTAGATCTTTTGAGATAGCACCAAAAATCTATTGTTTGACAATAGCGTCAAGACGACGCCATATGGTGTCGGGGACAAGGAATTGACTCATCAATGTGGTAAAGCACGTTGTATGCGCAAGCATGTATATAAAACAGTTCAACCCATGAAGAATACTGACCCTCCTCCTGGTCAAGAATTATAGGGACAAAATTCTTGATATTTGTGACGGCGAACGCCGGATGGAAGGAGGGATTTGAGGATGCGGAAGCTTTAGGAGAGGTGGGACCAGACATGGTAGCTACAGAAAGGAAAAAGAAGTCGTGAAGGAAAGGAGAGGTTTTCCCGAGGGGAGGGTGCTGGCGGCAGAGGTCGTCGGCTGTGATGTAGAAAGGAAAGAAAAAACTAGGTTAGGCTACTGATACCATGTAAAATATATTAATCTCCCTTTGGGAGCCTTTCTCATTAATACAAAATATATATATATTTACAATGTTGAATCCTTTTATAATAAGGATCTCAATTCTACCATAATTATACAACACAAAATATGATAAATATGTGCCTATGTACACATGCTAATATGGTATAAGAGCATATAAAGATGTATTAATTTATCTTGGAAAGCATTTCTCATTAATACAAAGTATATATATGTGTATAATGTTAAATCATTCTATAATAAAAATCTCAATTCTACCTTAATTATATAATATAAAATATGGTAAATATGTGCCTATGTACACGTGATAATAAATCTAATTTTTAAATAAGTCAGAATGTTTGAGAAAGCATACTTACAAATTTTCTGGTTCTAGAAGTTTTAAGCAAAGTTTCTACTTTCTATTTCTGTCCCTTGACCTTTAAACATGCTAAAAGTAAAACTAACTGAAGAATGACAGCAAAAATCTAGGAAATATACTGAACTTTGGTAAATGGAGTATGACTTGGGGACCAAGCTAAGCAAACATTAAATAAATAGGACCACTTTTCACTTCAACTGGTCAAAAGCACATTTTTACTACTGCAACTTCTTCTTCTCATAATTTGTTTTTTAGAAAGTTAGATTCTCTGATTAAATGACAAAGTTCCATGGACTGCTCCTTTTATGGAACAATATCTCTTTTGTGGTTCAATTTGCACTATTTGGATTTTGGATACTTCTCCCTTGAACTTCTGTTTGAGTGTTATGGTCTCATATATTGAAGATTGGAGATTCGAATCGTGATAAAGTTCTCACCATCTATTGAAGAAAAAGAACGGACAAATCTTGTAGGATTTTTAAGAAATTCTTTAATTTCTTCTGAATAGTGGGACATCGAGAAATATCTAAAAAGATATTTTGAAACTCGATCGGATTCTAATGTATCTTTTCGTTTCATTTGAAGAAAAAAATCTCAAAGAATCAATCTTTTGATTATAGAATCTTATGAATCAAGCACTACATATTTTCTATATCGCCTCCATCTATAATTACCGTCTACAATTAGGTAAACAACTAAGCTTAGAGCATAACATGTTCGCCACCACACTGGCAAGATGATGCATTGACCTTACGGTTAGAAATCCGACAGCAATATATCTCGTTACACGCTCCGCGAATTTCCCTTTAGTTAATTAATCATTGTATGATATTTCGAATTCTAGTTACTAATGAATTGGTCACAAGATCGAGTTTCTTATCTGATGTCACTTTTAAGTAAGGGCTAATATGAAGGGTATAAAAAATTCAATTTTCTAGTTCATTTGAAGAGTTAATTGCTTAAAATGTCCCCTATAATATGACAGCTGCAAATAAACTTTTTACTATTAAAACTAAATACTTATCTTCCTTATAATCTAAATCTCACGCAAAAACTAAGATCATTAGTACTATATTAGCTAGTATAAGGACAAAGTTAACCATAATGACTAATCAAATATATTAGTAATATACAACATAATAAAAGTACTTGGTTCAATAATCTAATAGCGTAGTTCTTTTTTAAATGGTTTCATATTAAATTGTTTTATAGACGACGATGAGTCCATGATTATGTATCAACATGCATGTCTCCCCCGATGTGTGATCACCTATATTAAATCTTTATGTCGTAAGACATAAGTTGCTTTTATTTATATATTAAATTTACAACATAACAAGACGAGATTTAATTTTTAAATAAGGATTTTATTGTCAATTGAGTCAAATTATAGTGTCAAAATTATTTTACTCAACAGTTAATTTTTTTCCATTTTATGTAATTTTTCATATATAAAGCAAAATCGCAGGATGGTATATGATTGTACGTACATGGACACTAAAAATTATACCAAAATAACAATATTGCATCAGCAATTTATGACATAATTTCTAGGTAATAATATGCATTATGACATTATGTAATGATCATTGTAATACCAAAAATTAATCCATAAAATTTCTTACCAACTTTGTGCTAGAAAAAATTGTAAAACTTCATTTAGAGCAGTAATTCTATAGCTGTAAAAATATTCTAATTTCTTGCCAACTTTAGTAAGTTTGGTGTAGAAAAACCAAGATTAATTAAAGCAAAAAAGAAAGATTAATAAGAGAGGCGCGTGGTGTGCAAGTTGATCATGGAGCGTGAAAGAATTGGAAGTATATATAAGCAAAATTATATTCCCACGTAGTCATTGCTGGAGGAATCCAATGTTTCACTGTTTGGGGGAGTTAAACCTAAAACTCGTACGATATCACGAGTTAAAAACGATAATTTAGCCAAATGGATGAGAAATATCATTAATTTGTTACAAAAAAAATTGTTAACTAGTAGTAATTATTATGGTCATAAATAATTTTTTGAGACGGCTATGAAAGGCTAAAACGTCGTAAGAAAAGTGCCTAAATTGGTAAATATTTACTCATATTGAATATTTATATTTTTATTACATTAAATCACATTATTGTGGTTAAGTGATGATGAATTAAAAATATGAATCAACTAATTATAATTAAATATATATCTATTGATTTGATATAAATACTCGATGTAGATAATGCTTTACCGTCTAAATGGACGGAACGTTTATTATGTATTACTTTAGTCCCATTCTCATTCATCATTTATCATTATTTTACTTCAATTAAAATAGAATTTTTGAAGTTGGAAAATCTGTTGAGAAGTATTTCAAATGAAGTAATGATTTTGCTCACAAATTTCGAACCTTTTTTACAAGTGAAATTGTTATTTTTCTTTTTTTTTTGTTTGAACATCTGATATCCGAAATTGACTTGTCCAACTAATTTAAATTTGCATCAAGTAGGCCCACTAAGAAGGGTAAATCGCTCTCTATCAAAAAGTTCTTCATTTACAAAATATGAAGTCCAAACTTCTGATTAAGGGTGAAAAAAACTCAATCATCCAATCACACCCTTTGATGGTAAGTGATTCACGTGCAAATATAACATAATTCTTCAGTTACTATCAATTGAGTCGGTGGTCTTTTTGAAAATAACATTTCTACCTCTGCAAAATACATATAAGGTCTATGTACATTTTATCCTATCCAGATTCCATTTGTAGGACCACACTAAGTATATTATTGTTATTTTCAACTATTACCAAATAATGTCCAAATGCATATGGGGCATGTGTTCCTAATGATCACATAACAACACTATGGTTTTATACTTCTAATCAACTTGTAGTGGGATCTTATAAGCTATTTATGTTATAATTTGATCCTTTATTGTTGATTTCAATACTGGGATATTTTAACATATATATACAGCCATCACGGGTTCAAGCCGTGAAAACAATCTCTTGTAGAAATGCAAGATAAGGCTGCGTACAATAGAACCTTGTGGTCCGGCCCTTCTCCCGACCCTGCACATAGCGGAAGCTTAGTGCACCGGACTGTTTTTTTTTATACAGCCATATACTGTTGGAAATTTGCCTTTGGCGGGAGTTGCGACCGACCAACTTTAACGGCTTAAACACTAGTGTAACGTATGTTGGAGAATCCGGTTCTTCACACATGCATGATCTACTAAGTACGTAGATAACCGTAGGGCCAAGAATCGTCAAATTTCATTGAGAAATGAAAGAGATATTGGTTCACGAAGTAAGGTGTTTGAAGCATGGAAAGTGTGGTATTGTGTGTAATTCTCCCTCATCGGTAGAGGAAGAAAGAATTGTTGTGTATATAATACTTGAAATTGGTTTGGGGTTTGGGACCCCAAGGGGTATCCCATGTGTTTAAAGGAGGGAGGACCTAGATGTGCTTCGGTTCAAGTAAAGACCACACGCGCGCCGCCGCCGCGCGCCCGTCCGGTCCGGCTCCGGTCGAGTTCTCGGGTTCTCGGGTCACGGGTCACGGTCACGGGTCGTGGGCGGGGCCTTCGATATTATCTTTTTGGGCCGAAAACTTTGCCGTAAGTACGCTTTGATCCCGTGTTTCGGATGTGCGCTTTGGACCGAATTCTTTCGGATGTACAGCTTGGTCCCTAAAGTTTCAAGATGTACAGCTTTGGTCCCCGAAGTTTTCGTAAAGTTGGAATTTCGACAACAAAAGCAGAAACGTCCAAGCTCTCAATTCACCATTTATTTTGGCTGAATTACTCCTCCTATAATGGCCAAAACAGCTTGGTCTTTCACCATTTATGTTGGTGACTTTACTACCTCCATAATGGCCATTATTTGGCTATTATGGAGGCGCTTTTCAGCACCTCCCTCACCTATATAAACACACCCTTACACCATTGTTGAGCACCAAAAAGAACAGAAAAATAACAGTTCATAAAGCTCACGAAAATACACAACAAAAACAGTTTTCTTCCTACAACTTCCAAGCATCATTTCGTTACTCAATATTCTTCACGGTAGCTCTTGAGTTTTTTGCTCAAGGGTTCCATTGCTTGTTTTATCTTGGGAGACAAATTGTCCAGGACGTATAAAGGATACATACGGGGCAATATTGTCTTAAGGACAGAGTGCCACACTCGACTCAAAGATAAACCGCTTTCCATTTTTCGCCTTTCAACAAAATCGTAATTTCAGCTTTTGTTGTTATATTGTAATTTTCAGATTTCTAGTCGAAAATATTATGAAATCTTTGTTTATCCTTTCGAATACTTGTAATAGTTAAATACTTCCCGTACTGCTTTATAAAGTACCATAAAGAGAAAAATCTCCCAACAACTTAAGACAATATTTGTATTGTATTACTATTAGTGTTCGAAAGATGTCGGTCAAAAGTTGTGTGACCAAATCTGATATGGCAATGGTTTTTTGGTAGAAGAGAGTGATGATGATGAACGTGTTCATGGTGTCACCGCCACCAAGACTGGTGGAAACAAACGCTCTCGAGAGCCTGAGGATGTCAACTGGGACAAGAGGAGAAGACTGAAGATGTTATTCTATCTTGTAGCAGAAGGCCTATATCTGTCCCAGACAAAGGATCCGAATAATGGTGAGAAGGAAATGGACACTCGGTCCCGATGAAGTGACTGAAGTGAGCCAGAATCCAAAAATTGGGATAAGTATTTTTCTTACTTGTCAAGAATAAAGAGTAAATGATAAGTATTTTTCTTACTTGTCAAGAATAAAGATTAAATTATGTCTGATTAAAAATGGATTAAAGTAAGGAGGAATATGAAAATAATTTATATTCCTTATGCTTTAACAAATCAGAAGTTTAATCTCATCTTCTTTTCCGTTTAAAGATTGGATTTTGTAAACGACTTAAGAAGATCCGTTCTTTTAAGTGTAATTACTAAAGTGTGTAAAGTATGGTCGCACATACTATGGAGAAAGATCCACTAACTGTGCGAAAACTTTACCACTCTTAAGTAAGCGCCAAGAATTATCTGGGCACCAATCATAACGGAAGAAGACTAAAAGCTAAAGACGTTGAGCCTGTCATACTATTTGACAGAAGATCCTTCATAGGATGATATTGGACACTCGGTCATACAAAGCCTCCGGCGACTAGAGTGGGCCAAAATTCCTTTGATAGGATGATATTGGACACTCGTCATACAAAGCCTCCGGTGACCGGAGGTGGGCCAAAATTCCTTAGATATGATGATATTGGACACTCGGTCATATAAAGCCTCCGGCGATCGGAGTGGTGCCGAATTCATTTCATAGGAAAAGTAATGGACACCTAGTAAGGTGGGCCGAGTTTCCAGGTCCTAAATGATCCGAAGGCCTAAATAAAGGCAAGAAAGAAATTGGACACTCGGTCGCCAAAGCAACCGCAGGTGGGCCAAAGTATCGCGATCACATATGATCCGGTTACGCCCTAACCACGGCAAGAGGTTGTTCATGTGAAGCAACGCCACCTCTAAATTAGAAGGGGTTGGAGAGGTTGTCCTCAATAGGACTTCATGGATTGTGATCACTCTAAGATGAGGCGATACATATTCCTAACTTGGTTTAAGGGACGCCGTTGGTCAAGTCAAGTTGAGATTAGTCCAACAGTGCCGTGATAACTAAGAATGGTACAAAGATGTCCGTAGCCAAATGAATGATATATTTGTAATCCGTGCGTCTATGCCATCATAGATTAAGACACGTTAAATAGCAAGTCATTCAAAAGCTAACGATGTTGAGATTGTTGCCTTCTTCGACATAAACCTTCAAAATAAATGTGAGGTAGATGAAGAGGCAAAATCACCTTTCCAAATTCCGTCAAGGGAATAGCGAAAGAAGCACTGCTCCTCTAGAACTTAGTCACACCTACTTGGGTGATTTGAAGTTTATACAAAATAGAGGGGGGAGACAAGTACGTTGTGATCTTCATTGATGATGGTACAACGTATGGAATCCTTTGTTTGTTAAAAAGCAAAGATGAAGTTGTTGAAGCGGATAAGCGCTACAAAGCAGAAGTTGAATATCAACTAAGCCTACGGATTGAGAAATTCGTAGTGATAGAGGGGGAGAATGTGAAGCATCGTTCATTAAACGAATGTTCATTTCTCACCTCAGTCTAACGGTGTTAGCCAAGCACGAAGTCGTACGCCCAAATTATGAGGGGTAACTTGGTAAAAGATGGGCTACCGAAACAGTCAAGTTCGACCTAAGATCGTAGATTGCATATCCACCGGATCCGCAAATAACAAGTGTTGATCGCCTCTTGGCGTCAAAGAATGCTGAATTCTTTGGAGATAACTTTCCTTGGAAAAGGAAAAGGAGTAATTGCTCAAGGTTAACAAGAACCCGCGAGGGCTCGATCGTCCGGAACTAGACGTTCCGTATCTTCATGACTCGAAAGTTGCTTTGTTTATCCGGAACTTAATATTCCGTATCTGCAGAACTCGGGGATTCTAGATGTTGAACCAAGACGGAGCAAAGAGGGGACAAAGACTTGTTCCAGTCCTTCTAGCTTGTATGGTTGAGAACGAACCATGGACAATTAACAAATAATTGTTATCTCCAAAAGCGCGCTTTGGAAAGAAGCTAAAGGGAGAAATAGATTCCATTTATAGAACCATACGTGTGTAATAGTTAATCTTCCTCCGGAAAAGAACCTTTGGGTTGTAAAAAGTGCTCCCCTGTGAGTAGCTTCACATCCGGGGCCATTGTAATCTTACATGGCATGGGTGTTGAAACAGCCTTCCAAACCGGAGAGTTGGAAGAAGAGGATCGAATTGGTTTGCCGAACTCGTTGGGCTTCTTCCCGAACTTTCATTTTGGTCCCCGAAATGTTAACATTTTGGTCCCGAAAGTCTCGTATAAAAATGTAGAAACAATGAATCCGATCACGAAACATTGACTCGAAGTTAGAAAGCCAACAAAGTTGAAAAACCAACGGTCTTAGAGTGAAAATCATATTGAAACAAAGTCTCGATATGAAAGATATGAGTATCACAGATGACATCTTAGGAATTGGATTTCTAAGACATCTAACGGACTCGGTCGATAGTTGACAGCCTCTCGTTGAAGCCACCAATGGATATGAATCATAGAACTCGATTGGAATTATGGTGCACCCATAGACAAGGAGTGATATGCACATGTCACGTGTAGTTCAATGTATTGTACACACTACAACCGACCTGGTATCGTCCTACAAACATATTAGTTGAACTAAGGTTCACCGATGATCTTAATACATGATCAATAGAAGGCGTTAAGTCGGATATGACGATATCCGAATTATTCGCTTATCTACGGATTATTGTATTCTCGATGTCCAAATGTTCGGGAGAACACAAGTGATGCAAACTGACATCGATCCGAAGAACACCAAAGCCACAAGTAAATGTGTATGGTGGTTCTTGGAAAATCCTCTAAGCAAACTTGCATCGACCGATTCATGATGGTATCGGAGTTTATCGCTTTATACAAAGCATGAAAGAAGTTGAGTAACTTCACGACTCATTAGAGGACGTCCCTTATGGGAGAAACCCGTGCCTTCAAAGCAGCTATACACTGTGGCTAGCCGATCGGCTTTAGGAAGGACACGGATGACGGCGTCTGGACATATCTGTCACGATCTGTCGGAGACATAAGACCGTATGGCAGTTGATCATCACGGGTGTCACTTCCTTATTTACTAACTAAGGGACTACCCGGAGATCAAGTTTTCTGCCTGTCTAGGGGAATGGGCTTAAAACCCAAAATATACGAACCAATACAATGGAAACCCAACCTTACGAACTGGAGATCCCAGTAATTTGGTTCAATGGGAAAACTAAGTTGTAAAGGTTCAGTTGATCGCTTCAGTCGAAGCATGAGCACTTCGGATAGTGATTTCTGAAAAGAAACACCAAATCCAAAGCCGTTCCCACGATAGACGTTAAGTGCTATCTGCAGTATGGGTAAAGGTTAAGTTTTCAAAACCTATAATGATCCTCAACAGTTGAGGTTAGGTCTTTGGGAAACTTTTAATGGTTCCTAACACTTGTGAAGTGGGGTATAGCAGGATACCTTGTAGGAGACCACCTATTTAAGTGCGAGGACGGGCCGCCTCAAATTGAACGCACTTAAGAATCCAAGACGTTGTCCATGGCCAAAACGGACAAAACATTACGAAGAAGAGAGTAAGGGAATTTGTTGTGTTGGTACCGTTGTCTTGGCTTACACTAAACACTGATGGTTCAAGACATCACGTTCACCGCGCAAGCAGTAAGTCCGATGGTATTCAACTATGGAAGGTTCAAAGCCGAGGCTACCTCTCCTTATGCAACATCGGTCCGCTGAAATATTGCTGGAAATGAAAAGACACCATGTGAGTGCGCCAAAATCTCTTTCAAGAGGGGATTGTTGGAAATTTGCCTTTGGCGGGAGTTGCGACCGACCAACTTTAACGGCTTAAACACTAGTGTAACGTATGTTGGAGAATCCGGTTCTTCACACACGCATGATCTACTAAGTACGTAGATAACCGTAGGGCCAAGAATCGTCAAATTTCATTGAGAAATGAAAGAGATATTGGTTCACGAAGTAAGGTGTTTGAAGCATGGAAAGTGTGGTATTGTGTGTAATTCTCCCTCACTCGGTAGAGGAAGAAAGAATTGTTGTGTATATAATACTTGAAATTGGTTTGGGGTTTGGGACCCCAAGGGGTATCCCATGTGTTTAAAGGAGGGAGGACCTAGATGTGCTTCGGTTCAAGTAAAGACCACACGCGCGCCGCCGCCGCGCGCCCGTCCGTCCGGTCCGGTTCGGTTCTCGGTTCTCGGGTTCACGGTCACGGTCACGGGGCCGTGGGTCGTGGGCCTTCGATATTATCTTTTTGGGCCGAAAACTTTGCCGAAGTACGCTTTGATCCCGTGTTTCGTATGTGCGCTTTGGACCGTAATTCTTTCGATGTACGCTTTGGTCCCTAAAGTTTCAAGATGTACAGCTTGGTCCCCGAAGTTTTCGTAAAGTTGGAATTTCGACAACAAAGCGTAAACGTCCAAGCTCTCAATTCTTAAATGGCTGAATTACTCCTCCTATAATGGCCAAAACAGCTTGGTCTTTCACCATTTATGTTGGTGACTTTACTACCTCCATAATGGCCATTATTTGGCTATTATGGAGGCGATTTTCAGCACCTCCCTCACCTATATAAACACACCCTTACACCATTGTTGAGCACCAAAAAGAACAGAAAAATAACAGTTCATAAAGCTCACGAAAATACACAACAAAAACAGTTTTCTTCCTACAACTTCCAAGCATCATTTCGTTACTCAATATTCTTCACGGTAGCTCTTGAGTTTCCTTTGCTCAAGGGTTCCATTGCTGTTTTATCTTGGGAGACAAATTGTCCAGGACGTATAAAGGATACATACGGGGCAATATTGTCTTAAGGACAGAGTGCCACACTCGACTCAAAGATAAACCAGCTTTCCATTTTTCGCCTTCAACAAAATCGTAATTTCAGTTTTGTTGTTATATTGTAATTTTCAGATTTCTAGTCGAAAATATTATGAAATCTTTGTTTATCCTTTCGAATACTTGTAATAGTTAAATACTTCCCGTACTGCTTTATAAAGTACCATAAAGAGAAAAATCTCCCAACATATACATATTATGTAAAATGGACACAACAAAACACATAACTTGTAGATGCTCTTAACAAAAAAGTTAGTGTTTTTTGTACTTAAACAAGGCTATTGTAAAATGTGAGATGTGAACATGCAGCTTGACATAATACTTTGGCAGAAAATGTCGTTTGTTATGGTGGTTATTGTCGTTCCCTTCACACATCCAAACTACATTTTGTTTGGCAGCACGTTATGCTTTTAGAGGTAGTTTGGTTGATGGATAAAGATAATAATTTCGAGATAATATTATACTGTATTTTGTTATTAGTATTAATTAGTCTCAGAATTATTTTAAAATAGTGAAATTATTTTTATCTCACGATTTATATTAAAATAGTGAGATTAGCTATATATATATACCGGCTAATTTAGAAAAAAACTTGTACATGTGCATAGGCAGACTAGAACATGTTTAATAAGCCTTAGTCAACCATATATATATATATGAAAGGTGGATAACTAATCCCATGAGATATCCTTATTTATCCATCCTACAAACCAACAACCCCTAATTAGGGTTACTACTTATCCCTGAAAGCAAATTCAAAAAAATTATACTTCTCATTAATTATGAAAATTAGACAGTGACAGTAGTTTACAACCATGCAATGAGTATTGATTCTTATCTACTAATAATATATAGATACTTAAAACACATTTCATGTGTGTCGATGGGTTTCCAATAGACGCCAATTTTTACTTATTGGCATAACATAACTTAGTGTCACGTTATTATTCAAGTCCTTAAGTGCAATTGCATGATAATTGTGATTAAATTTTAATCTTTTCCTAATTTTCTTTCACGAAGAGTTGCACCTAATTATGTGTTTTCATCCTTTCCGCATCATCTCTTGTTCATTAGATTGCTGAAATATAATTTCTTTCCTAATCTTGTCATCTTTAACTATGCGTTTGGCTAGATTTCAAATATTTTTCATTTTATTTGAAATTTATGGAGCTGAAGTTGAAGATAAAGTTGTGTTTAGTTAAATTTTTTGTAAAGAATATTTGAAATAACGGTCATGCTTAATCATACTTAAATACAACTTCAAAAGTCAAAAGTAAAGTACAACAAGTTAATTTTTAAATTTTCATAATCAAAAACTGATTTTCAAATAAAATGAAAAATATTTTTTTTTAAAAGTAAATATTTTTTTATGGCCAAAGGGTCTAAGCTTTCTTTCGCCCGAGGCTTTCTTTGATACTGGTGACCTCTTGGAAAGGTCTTTCATATTTAAATGATATGACTTTAGACAACACATATGAAATGAAAATATTATTTTTTGGGATGAACCGGATATTTTTTATTGTAAAAGGCAGGCAAAGTTCGAAAGCAGGTATACAATAAGAACGAGAGAACAATGAAAGGACACGATAAAAAAAAAGTGAGATAAGACGCACCATATGAAAATATTATTTAAATATATCAAAAAGTTTCCTCTTCTACTTTAAACTCTGAAGGAAGAGTTGAGTTGAACACGACCAGATGTAAGGAGCAACATAATACAGCTCGTGTTTCACTCTTCTTTCTCAGTCTTTTTTATATATAGCTCGATTTCATAAAATAAAATAATGATTCATGATATCTGTTGACTTAAATGAGTCGAAGAAGAAATAAATTTCAGTAATTACTAAGTGTAAATCCGCATAAACATAATCAAAATTAGAGATGGTACTTTAGGAGAGATAAATCTACCCATTCATGGTGTTATATTAAATGAATTGTTAAGATAATTATGGACATAATGCATGATTATCTCCAATCATATCACATCACATTATAATTTGATGATTAGATTAATTATTATATCCGTAGGATAGCCTAGATTGATTTTGTATAGTTGTATATATATATTGTATACTTGGCATAAAATAAAGGTATGAAATTAATTTCCTTCATGATATCAAGAGCAAAAAACTAACCCCTCAAACATTGTCTAGTTCGGCCACCTCTTCCAAGCCCTAAAATTAAAAAAAACACCAAGTTTTTCTTCTCCCTTGTTTCGGTCTCCTACAAACCCTAATTAGGGTTAGGGTTCTGTCACCCTCTACCCGCCAAAAACCTCCAATTTTTCTTTCTTTTCTTACCAAACCTTACTCTCCTTTCGGTTTTTCATCCCTCTCAACACAATCAATGGCCGACAAACAAAAATTACATCCCGCTCTTGCCGTAACCCACGTCAAGAACTTTATTCCAATTACACTTGAGATGGAAAAAAGGGCAATACCCATCTTGTGCGGAGTTATTCAAAATCCATTGTCGAGCATACGAAGTAATAGACCATATTATTCCTCCCAAGTCTTTTTCGGAGACCACCGTTGTTGATAAAAAATTATGGTATCACTTAGATGCTATAGTCCTTCAATGGATTTACAGCACCATCTCGAATGATCTTTTGCACACCATTTTGGAACCGGACTCTACGACTCAACAAGCTTGGGAGCGTTTACAAAATATTTTTCAAGATAATAAAATTTCTCAGGCGGTATATCTTGAAAACCAATTCATCAATGTAAAATTGGATTATTTTTCAAACGACTCCGCATATTGTCAAGAATTGAAAATGCTTGTCAATCAACTTTCGAATGTTGGTGCGCCGGTGACAAATCAAAGGTTAGTCCTCTAATTGATTGCGGGATTGAATGAATATTTTGATGGTGTTGCTACGTTCATTCAACAAAGCAATCCCTTACCACCATTCTATAAGGCTCGCTCGAGATTAATTCTTGAAGAAACAAGGAAGCAACAACATACGACAGGGGCGGCAACCAATGCCGGCACTGCCCTTATTTTCACCAACACTTATAATGATGATTTTGGCACTAAAAATTCTGGTTCCGGTAGTGGGTCAAACCGACAAAATAATGGGTCAAAAAGGGGTCAAAATAGTAACAATAATAAAGGAAAAAATAATGATGGAAAGGGATGGGATCGGGGTGGCGGCCAGGCAGCCGGTAGAGGCAATAGCCGCGGCCAGCAGGGCCAAAATAGTCCCCACTAGCAGCAACCCCACCAGCCTGCAAGCGGGCAGTGGGGGCAGTACCCACCATGGGGCTGGCAGTCACAACAGTGGGTTGCACCTCCATTCACGTACCCAACAGCTTAATGGCCCGACCTCCTCACGCTTCTAGACAGCCCGAGGTTCTAGGTTCTCATCCGCAACAAGCTTTTGCAGCCCATGGACATCTTCCGCAAGTTATGCTCCCACAGATATTGAACAAGCCATGAACAACATGAATCTGAGTGTTCCCGATGATTCATGGTACATGGCCACGGGGCAATGTCACACATGACGACTTCTCAATGTAATCTCTTGTCTTATTTTAATATGAGCAGTAATAAAAATATTGTTGTTGACAGTGGACAGGAAATTTTCAGACAGGATGTAATAGCACTGGGGATTTGTATCCCATCACCGCCACTCACAACAACCGAGTCACCAACCCATCAACCTTTGCAGTTATTTCTCCTATTTTATGGCATAACCGATTGGGACACCCGGGGGCACCTGTGTTCAATTTTTTTAGAAATAATAATGTTATTGATTATAACAAACTTATGGACTCTCATGTTTGCCAAGCTTGTATTTTTGGGAAGCATGTTAAACTTCCTTTTTTGTTATCTGCTTCTAATACTCTTAAGCCATTTGATCTCATGCATAGTGATTTGTGGACATCCCCCATTTTAAGTTCGGCAGGTCATAAGTATTATATGTTTATTTTGGATGATTATTCAAATTTTCTTTTGACATTTCTCATAGGACAAAAATCGCAGGTCTTCACCATTTTTAAATAATTTAGTGTTTTTTTTTTATCAAAACCCAATTTGAGAAATCCATTAAATGTTTTCAATGTGACAATGGGAGGAAATTCATAAATGACCAATTTAAGAAATTTTTTGTCACCAAAATGGAATGTCCTTGCGTCTTTCATATCACATACTTCTCCTCAAAATGGGAAAGTCGAAAGAAAAATTCGAACAGTCAACAATCTAATTCGCACACTTCTTGTACATTCGTCCACATCACCGTCTTTTTGGCATCATGCTCTTCAAATAGCCACATATCTTTCAAACAATCTTCTTAGCAAGCAACTCTCAAACCTATCACCCACACAAATGCTGTACCATCGTATTCATTCCTATACATATTTAAGGGTTTTCGGATGTTTATGTTATTCCTTGTTTCCATCCATAACCATAAACAAACTTCAAGCCCGTTCCACTCCTTGTGTTTTTTGGGATACCCACAACATAGGGGATATAAGTGTTATGATACATCTAATGGAAAAATTATAATCTCTCATCACGTTATTTTTTATGAGTCCACATTCCCGTTTGCTAAATATCACGTGGCATCCCTGTCTTCATACGAATTTTTGGGCGTAGGCATACATCCAATTTTAAATCACCACCTAAATGCCAAACCAATTCTTCCTCTGTTGAACAGGCCCAACAAAACCCACTAAATAATGTGGCCCAACAATGAAATGGGACTGGGCCACTTCGAGTCAGGGAGCCCACTGCTCCCTCTTCTTCGGCCTCGACCCAGTCCACTTCTCGTGACTGGCAAGCCAAATGAGGGAGCCCACTGCTCCATCATCTGACTCACAAATCATGCCTCTAGGTCCAACCCCACAAGTCTAAAATATACCCATTCTCGGCCCAGTCCAAACATTGTAAGCCCACGGCCCTAACCATCTGTCTCGGTCCCACCCCGAACTGTTGAAACTGTGCCATACATGGGATTTTTCGGTCCAAGCGTTATTATTAGATCCGAATTAGAAAGCTGACATATTAGACGGAATTGATGCTCTTATTAAAATTAATACATTGGATTTAGCGTCTCGTCTTTCTAATGTGAACATAATATGGTCTATGTGGGTTTTCTATCATAAAAAGAATTCTGATGGATCTTTTGCGAGACACAAAGCTCGTATTGTTAGTGATGGCAGGTCTCAGCAGGTTGGCGTGGATTGCGGTGAAACATTCAGTCCGGTGGTTAAGCCAGCAACTATCATGATTGTTCTTAGTCTTGCCCTATCAAAATCATGTTCCATTCATCAGTTGGAAGTCCAGAATGTCTTTTTACATGGTCACCTACAAAAAAAGTTTACATGCACCAGCCTTTGGTTTCCAACATCCTACTCATTCGGATTATATTTGCTTGTTGAAAAAATCATTATATGGTTTGAAACAGGCCCCCGGGGCGTGGTATAACAGGTTTCCAGGGTTCGTATCCACATTGGAGTTCTCACACAGCAAGTCCGATCGGTCTTTATTCATTTACAAAAAAGGAAATGACTTGCCATATATTCTTCTCTATGTGGATGACATCATTCTCACAGCATCATTTGAGTCACTTCGCCAATCTATTATGCCATTTCTTGCCTCGGAATTTGCTATGAAGGATTTGGGTCCTTTAAACTATTTTTTAGGCATTGCTGTAACTCAATATGCAGGTGGTATGTTTCTCTTTCAAAAGAAATATGCCGAGGAGATCATTGACAAAACATGTATGTCCTCATGCAAACCGTCACATACACCGGTTGATACAAAGGCAAAATTGAGTAACTCTACAGGTACTCCATACAGTGACCCAACACGTTACCGTAGCTTAGCATGGGCATTGCAGTATCTCACCTTCACGAGACCCGATATCTTCTATACAGTTCAACAAGTTTGTTTACATATGCATGATCCGAAGGAAGAGCATATGTGGGCTCTTAAACGAATTCTGCGGTATGTTAAGGGTACTCTTGATTTTGGATTGCATCTATATAAGTCTACCATTTCTGGTCTCACATCTTATACAAATGTTGATTGAGGTGGATGCCCGGACACACGACGTTCCACCTCTGGTTATTGTGTATTTCTAGGAGACAACCTCATTTCATGGTCGTCGGAACGCCAACCGACACTATCGCAGTCAAGTGCTGAAGCAAAATATTGAAGGGTCGCTAATGCGGTCTCCGAATCATGTTGGCTCTGTAATCTTCTGTTAGAACTTCATTGTCCAATCGAAAAAGCAACCGTAGTTTATTGTAATAATGTGAGTGCGATATATTTATCAGGTAACCCTGTCCAACATCAACGCACAAAATACATAGAAATGGATATCTTATTTGTCCGTGAAAAGGTTGCACGTGGACAAGTCTTTGTTCTCCATGTACCGTCCCGTTATCAGATTGCAGATATTTTCACCAAAGGTCTTCCGCGCATACCGTTTGATGATTTCAGGGACAATCTCAACATACGAGAACATCCCGCTAAGACTGCGGGGGACTGTTAAGATGATGGACATAATCCATGATTATCTCCAATCATATCACATCATATTGTAATTAAATCAATTATCATATAATTAAGATGATTAGATTAATTATCATATCATTAGGATAGCCTAGATTGATTTTGTATAGTTATATATATATATATATATATATATATATATATAAAGGTATGGAATTAATTTCCTTCATGAATGATCGCGACAACAAAGATATAATTTTTTTATATGAGTCATTTTTTTATTATAAACACAAGCAAAGCCCGAGAGTAACTATCAAATAAAAAGTGTGTAACAATGAGAGGGCCCGACAATCATACCACGACGATAAAAAAAGCATATTCCTTTCAGATAAGATGCACCATAGGACAATACTACTTAAATATATATAAAAAAAGTAACTTCTAATTTCAAATAAAGATAACTTTAAAGGAAGAATTGAGCGAGACCAAATATAAGGAGTAGCGCTCGTACTTCACTCTTCTTACTCAATCCTTTTTATATATAGCTCAATTTAATAAAAGAACGATTCATGATATCTTTTGACTTAAATAAGTTGGAGAAAGAAACAAATTTCAGTAATTACTAAGCGTAAATTCGCATCTAAAATGGAATTAAAGATAAGGGTGACCATCCAAGAAGATAAAATCTACTCATTGATCTTATATTAAATGAACGGTCGCGTCAATAAAAAATAAATATAAAGTAATTTATAAAAAAACACCATATGATAATATTAATCATTCTTCACAAAAACGTTACTTGTGTTTTTTCGTGTCTATTTACATATTCAAAGTTTTATTTTAATATTAGTGATATTATTTTGTAATGTTGCATACCACAAAACTCAATATAGACGTGCAATGCACGGGCGAAAGACCAATACTACTTAAATATATTAAAAGCTACCTCTTCCACTTTCAAAAAAGGATAACTCTAAAGGAAGGATAACTCTAAAGGAAGAGTTGAAGGGAACCATATATAATTACGGAGCAACACTCGTGTTTAACTCATCATCCCCAATCCTTTTTATATATAGCTCAATTTCATAAATAAAAGAATGATCTATGAGATTTATTAACTTAAATGAGTCAGAGAAAGAAATTTCAGCAATTAATGAGCGTAAGTCTGCATCTAAACATGATTAAAGATAAAGGCGATCCTCTGTGAAAGATAAAATCTACTCATTGATTTTATATTAAATACACGATCGCGTCAAAAGAGATAATTTTTTAGATGAGCCAGAATATATGTATTATAAAGACAGAAAAGCCAGAAGGCAGCTATCCAGTAAGAATGGCAAAACAATGAGAGGACCGGATAATCATACCAGGACGATAAAAAAAAAAAACATATTCATTTTATATAAAACGCACCATAGGACAATATTACTTAGTCAAATATATCAAAAATCTATCCCTTCCCCTCTCAAGGTTACAGTGAGTTGAGCGAGACCGGACTTAAGGAACAACACTTGTATTTCGCTCCACTTCTTCAGTTCTTTTTATATATAATTCAATTTCATAAATAAAAGAACCATTCATGATATATGTTGACTTAAATGAGTCAGAGAAAGAAACAAAGTTCATTAATTACTAAGCGTAAATCTGTATCTAAACTGAATTAAAGATAAAAATGATACTCAACGAGAGATAATATCCGCGTCAAAGCAATTTTCAGTAATTACTAAGCGTAAATCCGCATCAAAGCGGAATTAAAGATGAGGATGAGACTCTACGAGATAAAATATGCTCATTTATTATATATTAAACGAACGATCACGTCAATAAAAAATAAATATAAAAGTAATGTATAAAAAACACGTTATGATAACATTTATCATTCACAAAAATGTTACTTTATTAATTTGTGTCTATTTATATTTTAAAATTTATTTTAATATTATTAATATTATTTTATAATATTGCATACCACAAAACTCAACATAAACGTGCAGTGCAAAGACCATCACTACTTAAATATATCAAAAAGCTACCTCTTCCGCTCGTAAAAGAGGATAACTCTAAAGGAAGAGTTGAATAGAACCAGATATAAGGAGCAACACTCGTGTTTCACTCTTTTTCCCCAATCCTTTTTATATATAGCTTAATTCCATAAATAAAAATACAATTCATGAGATTTGTTGATTTAAACGAGTTAGATAAAGAAACAAATTTCAGTAATTATTGAGGTAAATCAGCATCTAAACGGGATTAAAGATAAGGGCAGCCTTCTATGAGAGATAAAATCTACTCATCAATTTTATATTAAATGAACGGTCGCGTCAACACATATATGATTTTTAGAGATGAGTTGAAATTTATGTATTATAAAGACAGACAAAGCACAAAAGTAACTATTCAATAAGAAGGGAGACGAAACAATGAAAGGACCCGACAATCATAATGTAAAACTTTGAAAATATTTTCCTCAATTGTATTATTCATTAAGGGAATAATATATACACAATATACAATTAATTGAGAAGAGTAAATCATGCCTCTAATCTTCCTAATCAAATCAATCTACTTCCTAATTAACATAATCCTAATAATCATTTTACTACATACCATACATAAAATGATACTCTCATTAATTATAATAATTATTCTAATTATTATATTCTAACACTCCCCCGTGCGGCAAACAAACACCAATGACCGAAAACTGCCAAAAATTGGGATTTTTGGGATGAAATTTTGGAAGAAAAACGTGTAGGGATGATGGCTTAACATGGTAGAACACTTGCATGTCAATTGGCGGAGGAGAAAAATTACGAATAGTTGCCAATTTGGGACATTTTGGTGTTGTTGGATTCGTTGGTTATTGTGGTTATTATTATCACTAATTGCATGATGGAATTGAAAGGAAATATGGAGATTTAGTTGGAATTAGTTATATGAAAGTATTAAAATCCGAAATTTGGATTATAGGAATTAAGATAAGAGTTATGGAATTATGACATGTTGTGGCCAAGAACTTGCATGAAATTGTTGGACATGTTGTGATATATATGGTGTTCTAGAGTGGTAATTTCTAAGGTAAGTCCTAAAGGAATAAGGGTGTGGAAAGGCATAGAAAGGCTTCACATTCTACCCTCGTTGTTGTTGAAACATGGGCTGTTTTTAAGGTGGATTAAGAGGCTAAATTTACATGAGAAGTGGGTGTGTAAATTCCCTTTATTGTTGTCTTGGTTGTGCCCTTAATTGGTGCTTGTTTATTGATGTTATTAGCCTCGTTTGAAAGTTGTGGAAACATGTATAAACAAAGGGGAAGTGCTGCCCGAATTTTTATAAAATAAGAAGTCGTTATTCGATATAAAGTATGCTAGCGATCATAGAATTGACGAACGTATTACCATTATTATAGGTTGAAGTTCTAAATCGAGACGTACTCTAATATAAAGTTGATTAGTTCGTCGAGAGGTATGTGAAACTCTTACTTCTTTCTTTTTGGCATGATTTAATGAAAGTACGGCGACGTACTTAATTCTTATACAGCTTTAATTCCTAATGAGGATTATTATGAGAAGTGCCTATGATTTTTCAGCAAAGAGTTTATTATGACATTATTACAATGATTTTATTGAGAGTCGATGATAATTTTTACTTGCATATGGTTACTCACGATATCTACTCATGCTCAACTTCACCTCACCGAGTCCCGGTGGGTTACGACTCGTGCACAGCCTTGCATCGAAAATTCTCAAATAATATCACGACGGCCCACTGTCCCGTCATAATTCCTTTTGTGAAAATATGACTCGTGATTTGATGACGTGTCGGGACATGTAACACTCGTACTTGTCCGTGAACCACCTTCTCACGAACAAAATGGATATCTAACTCAATATGTTTAATGCGTTGATGATTGATTGGATTTCCTGATAGATAGAATGCACTAATGTTATCACAATGCACTAATGTTATCACAGTATACCAGTGTAGCTTTTGGAATTGGGAAATGAAGTTCAAGTAGCAGATTCCTAATCCAACATGATTCGGACACAACATTGGCAACAACACGATATTCTGCTTCAACACTTGGACGTGATATTGTGGCTTGTCTTTTTGATAACCAGGAGATCAAATTATCACCGAGGAAGACACAATAACCTGAGGTAGAGTGTATGTTGTCTGGACAACCTGCCCAGTCGGTATCCGTGTAAGTAACAAGTTTAGAAGCGGAGGATGAGTAGAGATGTAGTCCATACTCCAAAGTGCCCTGAATATATCGCACAATGCGTTTTAGAGCATGCATATGTTCCTCCGTCGGATTATGCATAAATAAGCACACTTGTTGCACTGCATAAGTAATATCTGGCCTGGTGAATGTGAGATACTACAAAGCTCCTGCTAGGCTACGGTATAATGTGGGATCGGCAAATGGTTTACTTGAGGTGACACTCAATTTAGACTTAGTATCTACCGGAGTTGGCAAGGTTTGCATGATGACATTCCAGCTCGTTCAACAATCTCAGATGCATACTTCTTTTGGGAGAGGAATAATCCACCTGCATGGCATGTCACAACAATCCCTAGAAAGTAGTGGAGTGTACCAAGATCTTTCATAGCAAATTCGGAACTGAGCTGTGACATAATATTCTTGCGAAGAGAGTCTGATGATGTTGTTAGGATAATATCGTCCACATATAAAAGAAGATAAGCAATATTATTGTCCTGATGATAAATAAATAGAGAATTATCGGAACGGATGTGAGAAAAATCAATTAGTGACACGAAATCTGCAAACTGCTTATACCATGCCCTGGGGGCCTACTTCAATCCATCTAATGATTTGTTGAGAAAACAAACATGATTGGGATATTTAGAATCTCTGTATCCCAATGGTTGATGCATGTAGACAATTTCATTGAGGTGCCTATAGAGGAAGACATTTTTGACATCCAATTTATGAAAGGGCCATCCTTTTGAGAGAGACAGTCGAGAATTGTTCGGATAGTTGCCGGTTTGACCACTGGGCTGAACGTCTCCCCACAATCTACACCAACCTTTGTGTCTTCCCATCACCTACAAAACAGTCCTTATGCCGCTCAAAAGTTCCATCATAATTTTATTTATGCCTGAAAATCCATATAGACCGAATTATATTAGCATTAGATGGACGAGGTACTAAATCCCACGTCCTATTTTTAATTAGAGCGTGATATTCATCATCCATGACCATTTTCCAGTTTGCGTCTTTTAGAGCAGACATTGGATTACGAGGCAAAGGTGATTTCGAGACCTGGGTGTGTAGGCTATATTTGGTATTGGGTTTGACAATTTCATGTTGACTACGGGTGACCGGATGAGTGACATGGCTAGTGGACTGGACGCCACTGGCCGAGATTGAGGAAGTGGGTTGGACGCCACTGTCCAGTGGGTTTAGGCCGAGAATGGCAGTGGGCTGTGTGTTTCGGAGTGGGCTTGGAGCTGAGAACTGGCCTAGTTGTTCAGTTGGTTGTGGCTGTGTGGGGAAAAGATGACTGGGCCTTAGAACCGAAGGCCCAGTCTGCTGTGATGAATTGTCACGCGGTTGGGCCTGTGTTCTTTGGTCCAATGGGCCCAAACTCAAATTTATGGCACTCCATGTGGGTACCGAGCTGTGTAAACAATGTGTTAGATATGAAAGCTTATCATCATCCAAAAAATCATAGGTATGAGTCCCGGTTTCATGTATCTTAGCAAATGGAAAATCATTTCATCAAAAATTACGTGACGACTTATAATTATTCTTTTGAAAGAAATGTCATAACATTGGTAACCGCGATGATTAGTAGGATATCCCAAGAAAACACATGGAGTAGATCGGGCTTGAAGTTTTGTGATTGTAGTGGATGGAAAGAGGGGGTAGCAAAGACAACCAAACACTCTTAAGTGATGATATGAGGGCTCTCGTTAATAAATCATTTTTAGAGGAGCTTGGTAAGACATGTTTTTATGAGGAAGGATATTCAACAGGTAAGTGGTCATTTGGAGTGCATGATGCCAAAATACAGGGGGGAAGTGAAGCATGAGAAAGAGGTGTTCTAACAATATTGTTTATGGTTCTAATTTTGTGTTCCGCCTTTCCATTTTGTGATGAAGTATGAGGACAAGATAGACGAAAATTAAGACCATTTGTTTTGAAAAAAATTCAAAACTGTTTTTTGTCAAACTCCATCCCATTGTCACATTGAATATTTTTTATATCACGTTCAAATTGAGTTCGGACGAATGCTCTAAATGTGAGAAGAGTGGAAAACACTTGTGGTTTTTTCGACAAAAGAAATGTCCACAAATAATTAGAGTAGTCATCAAGTATGAGCAAATAATATCTATGACCAGAAGAACTCAAAACGGGTGATGTCCAAATATCACAATGTAAAATATCAAATGGCAAAAGGGTGCATGAAGTAGAGGAAATAAATAGCAATTTAACATGTTTACCAACTGTGCAAGAATGAAACTTATTTAGAGTCCGTATGTGGGTACAAGAAATAAAATTATTTTGTTTAAGAGAGGCCAAAACAACCTCTCCCGGATGTCCCAAACGTTGGTGCCAAGGCTGCAAAAACAGATTGAAACTTGGATTGTTGTGTTGACAGATTTATTGGATAGAGCTCCCCTTTGCTATCACATCTCATGAGAAGCTTCCCCGTATGAAAATCATGCACGGAAAATCCAATGGGGTCAAAACGAACAGATACCAAATTATCAGTTGTAAACTTTCTAACAGAAACCAAGTTTTTAATTAATTTGGGAGCATGAAGGACATTCTTTAAAATTAGTGGTGGGTTTGGCGGTGACAATTTTCTAGAACCATACCCTTTTATTGGAATTGAATGGCCATTTCCGACAATTATTCCATTATCATTGCTCAAATTAAAATAGGATGAGAGATTACCTTAGGAGGACGCCATATGGGACGTCGCTCCGGAGTCCATAAACCAATTTGAATCCGGTGTGTTGAGTCCAAGGGTGTGCATGGCGGACTCAATATCCGTGGGGTGGGCTCCTGTTGAATGGGCCTCATGCCACTGGGTCGGCTGAGGCCCACTGCCACTGCCTGCGTTAACAGACCCAGCAAAATGGGCATGTCGCTGCTGCTGCCAATTGTTTGGAGAATGTGGGGTGGGTTGAGGCTGGATAGTGGGTCGCTGGGGCTGCCTGGCCCAACTGCCTGTTGGGGCTGGGCTGGGTAGTATAGCCCAAGGCCACTACCAGCCGTTGGTCTGCTGCCACTGTCCACCACCCCTGCCGTTGTGTTGCTGCCACTGCCGGCCACCAGAGTTGGTGTTGCCGCTATTTCCGCCGCCATCATAATTTCGGTGGCCTCCACATTTGTTATTTTCACGATTTCCACCCTTATTTTTATTATTATTACGTTCTTTTTGTCCTTTATTTTGTTGAGAAGGGTCAAACAAATTAGCATATTTGAAGAAGTGGCAATCATGGCGGAATTTGAAGTAGTTGAGGCCTTTTTCACCAAGCCCGACTCTTAAAGCACAAGCATGGACCTTACTTGATAAAATTTTGGTAGAGGATTACTTTGATGGATTAGAGTTCTCACGCCGCTATACGCATCAGTGAGACCGGCGACGAATTGCAAGACTAACCGGTTATTAGTAACCGGTGAACCAACGTTTCTTAATTGATCTGCCAACACTTTGATTAAATGTATTGACAATATGCAGAAACATTAGGGAAATATGTCATGTCAATGGTTGAAAACTCATGTTTCAATGTAACAGCGTGAAAGTTTTGGTTATCTTGAAAGATATTCGCAAGCGTTCCCAAGCCGCCATTATCCGGTTCCATTATTGTATGCAACAAGTCAGTGGAGATTGTTGCATAAATCCAACCAAGGACTGTGGCATCAAGTGTATCCCACAATTCTTTGTCTGCATCGGTTGTTACTTCCTTCTCCTTTCCATCTTTCGGAGGAATTATATGATGAAGAACTTTGTGAGCACGACAACATATTTTGAATAATTCCGCCCAAGTTGAATAATGAACGGTTTCTATTTCTAGTTTGATGGAAACATGTGTTTTGATGTTTGAGACACCAAGGGCAGGGTGAAAGGATGATTTGGATTCAGACATAATTGGTTGAAATGAAGTATGAAAAATTTTCCTAATTAACATAATCCTAATAATCATTTTACTACATACCATACATAAATGATACTCTCATTAATTATAATAATTATTCCTCACATAATGATCAAAAAGTCATATTCTTTTTTATAAAACGCACCATAGGACAATATTAATTAGTCAAATTGTCAAAAAGGGTAATAACATATTGAGCACAATAACACTACAATTAATATAGTTTTGAAAATAAAAGAGTAATATCATGTCTCTATTTTTTAAAATGAACGGTCGCATCAACAAAGTTATGATTTTTCGAGATGAGCCAAATGTATTATAAAAACAGACAAAGCCCGAAAGCAACTATCCAATAAGAAGGACATAATAATGAGAGGACCCGACCGACAATCATACCCACGATGGTCGAAAAAAGACATACTCATTTTAGATAAAATGCACCGTAGGAAAATGCTACTTAAATATATCAAAAAGTTAACGCTTCTACTTTCAGATAAGGAAAACTCTAGATGAAGAATTGAACGAAAGGAGCAACACTCGTATTTTACTCTTCGTCCTCAATCCTTTATGTATATAGCTCGATTTTATTAATAAAAGAACGATTATGATATCTGTTGACTTAAATGAGTTGGAGAAAGAAACAAACTTCAGTTACTAAGCGTAAATCTTAATCTTAACAAAATAAAAGATAAGGGATGGTATTCTACTAGATCGTAGAGATCAAATCCGTAGCCAAATAAATTTCAGTAATTACTAAGCTTAATTCCACATCTAAACGGAATTTAAAATAAGGCCGACCCTTTTGGAGATTGATTTTATATCCCTTCATCTCATTTTATATGACATACTTTCATTTTTAATCAATAAAAAATTAACTTCAAATAATTAAATCTTATATTTAGAAATAATTAACTTCAAAATCCTCTTTTAACCTTAATTAATTGATTTACAACTACACAAACATTCGATACTTGTTTTAGACAATAAATTTTAAAAAAATTCTCATGTTTATTAAATTATGTGTCTAGTCAAATACCCTCATATAAAATGAAATAAAAAAAAATTAAATAACGATCGCGTCAATAAAATATTAAATTTAAAAATTCTAAAAAAGAAGAAAAGAAAAAAATAAAGAGGTGATAAAATTAGAAAGGAACATATCATGAGATAATCAAAAGTACAAATCCAAAGTTCCCTTTTTTCTCTTCCCCTTCCCCTTATTCCAAAAAGGGTACTCCTATATATACAATATTCTATATCTATATATACACATATACATCCTCTCTCTATCTTTCTATTTCTTTCAACCAACAACTGCAAATCTTTCCTTCTCTTAACCACCAACTGAAAAAAAAATATTTGTATTTAGCTCCATGAAAAGAGCTTAAACAGAGCAAAGGGGTAAAAAAGAAGGGGGGGACTAAAGAGAGAAAAAAGAAAAGAAATGGGGAAGTATATGAGGAAATCAAAAACTACAGGGGGGGAAATTGCTATTTTGGATGTGAATCATCATCACATACAGTCATCATCATTACCACTTGGTGTTCGTACACGAGCTAAAACCCTAGCTCTACAACGCTTGCAGAAATCGAATTCGACGACGGCGGTTGGTGGCGGTGATGGTGGGTCCTACCTGCAACTGCGGAGTCGGAGGTTGGAGAAACCGAAACCGAAACAACAGGTGGGTGTTGAAGGAAAAAGACAGAAATACCCTTTGAAAGATCCTAATTTACCTAACCCTGTGAGGCAGAGGCAGAGGAAGGTGCAGGGGCAGAATTGGAATTCTGGGTTGGAGGTAGAGGAGTGTTTGGATGAAGAGAAAAAGGAAGAAATTGAAATTAATAATAATAACAGTGGTGGTGATGAAGGTGTTGAAGGTTCATTTGGAGAAAATTTGTTGGAATTTGATGGTAGAGAAAGGTGAGTTTTACTTTTCTAGGTTTGTCTTTTTCTTTTTTTTTTTAATTTAGTTTTCTCAATTTTTTAAAATACCCTTTATTTGTTTGTTGAATTAATCAGTATGCATGTCACTATTTTTCACTCTATTTGTGAAATTATTAGGGTTCATAGCTCTGCTTCAGCATATGAGTGCTAAAAATCTTTACTTTATTAAAAAAAAATCCCCTCTAATACCTTTTTTTGGTTAATTTTTGGTTGGGATTCATTTTTTTGTGTTTTTTTTAAGTTGGAATATTTGTTAATTAGGTTTCAAGTAGAAAAATGAAAACTTTTTACTGTCAATTTTGTGGTTTCTCTCTTGTGCTTATTTAGAGAGTATTTTTTCCATTTTAATGTTTTTTTCCTGTATTATTTTAAATTTTGATTAGAAAGTTAGTTTTCTTTTTTCCCCCTTATTTTTTTTTAGGTTGTTTGTTTTTGGTGAGGATTCACTTTTCTCCTTTTTAGCTCTTTTTATGGTTAATTTCCAAAGAAGTTAGCTGAATTTTTTTCTTATTTCCAGTTTTTTGCATTAGTTGAGTATGTAGTTTATCTTCTTTGTTCAATGTTCATGGTTGATTAAAGAATCCAATTCAAGAATCAAAAGTTTTTTTTTAAGTTGGGATTTCTGTTAATTAGGTTTCAAGTAGAAGAGTGTTTTTGTTCTTTAAAAATCAAAACTTTTTACTGCCTAATTTTTGGTTCTTTCTCTTGTGCTCTTTTAGAGTGTTGATTTTTCCATTTATTTATTTTTTCTATTTTTCTCTGCATTATTTTAGATTTTGATTGAAAATAGTTTCCTTTTTTCCACTCTGTTTTTTAATGACAACAAACCTGTATAAAGATAATTGTCTTCTAGCCGTATTGGTTTCACAGAGAATTTTTAGAAGTGAAGTCACTTTCCATAGCTTTTTCTTCCTATAATTTCCTTTTTCCTTTCTTACTCCATATAGAGTCTGCTTTTATATTGTTTTATGTGCTGCATTTCTCAACTGTATCACAGTTAGATTGTGGTAGAAGAGGGGTATTTATTTAGATTGTTCTGTGCTGGAACAAACTTCATGGTACTGCTACAAAATTAGTAGGTGTTTGGAGTTGTGTTTGGTTATAGCTTTTGCAAAGAATGTTTTGTTGTTTGAATGTACTGAAAGTGAAAAAAGTGAAAACATGGTTTTAGACGTTTTCCAAATTACAAATACAACTTCAAGTAAAATGCCGATTTTCAAATAAAGTGAAAAAAATCCTGAATAATATGAATAATTCTTATGACCAAGTGGGCACATTATGTAAGGAGAAAGCCAGTGGTTCACAATTTTTCATTCTGTAGTTACATAACTTGACATATGATCTCGAAGTAATATAAATTATTAGCCTGTTGCCTCTATATTTTTTGCTCTGGTCTTAGTTTGATCAAGTTGAAATCTTAACTCTTGTCTTTAAGATGCCGCTATTTTTACGTTCTCGGTTAAAGGGAATAAAATTGCATCTTCCCTGATTTCCTGAGCTGCTAGAATTCCCCTTCTGTTTTTTTTCTGTCATAATTTTCTCCCCACGTGTTTGAAATTGCATAGTAAATGAAGTATATGTACTATCCTTCTTGATGTCAATGGTGACTTCCTTTTGTGTAAGAGCCAAGAATTGGTGGTTTTATCAAAATTTTCAAAATGTTTCCTGGTTTAGTTAATTACTCGTCCAAAATTTTCAGTTTATCACTTGCCTGATTAACTACAAAAAAAATCAAAAACTTGTTCATTATAGCATCTTTCTTTGTACCATTCTTGACCATAACACCCTTAGCATCAGCACATTTTCATTTGTTGGTACTGATTATGTTGCTGCGAATTATCAAACAATGAATGGCATTTGATTTGATACGGCGAGTATGGCATAACATACTTAGATGAACTCATTTCTCGATTGTTCTACCTACCAAAGAGACAAATAGTTGTACTAATAATATTACATATTTGCAGTCCCATTGTACATCTATGTCATTGAAAATTCCATGGTGAAAAATGTTTACTGTCTGTACCTGCATGGTACATGTATATTGGTATCTTTCTGTTTAAATTTAAATAGTTGCAATCATTGTTGGAACACTTACCAATTGAAAATGGATGTGGGGTACCCTACATGATTGGAGCTTGGATGGATAAGAGGAAGGAAAAGATAAGAGAGCCTTTTTCTTGTGTGGAGCTATTCTGAGAGCCACTAATTAAATTCCTTTTATTAGTTTTATCCCATTTATTTTTATTTTTGGCTGCAACAAGAAATTTGTGTTTTTTTAAAAATTTTGAGAAGTGCTACCTCTGTATATTATTACCTTTGGCTTGCAAAACCAGTAATTATGATTAGCACTAATAAGAAGTTTTGCACTTTCTTATAGGACCACTAGGGAGAGCACACCGTGCAGTTTGATCAGGGACCCGGATAACATACAAACCCCCAGTTCCAGTACAAGACCTAACAATTCTAGTGAAGCTAGCGGCAGAGTGCCAAATTCAGCGCGAAGAAATATTCCGACAGCTCATGAAATGAACGACTTCTTTGCTGGTTCTGAAGAGAAGCAGCAGAAACAATTCATCGAGAAGTATGGGTTTTCACGACTCGCATATTTTTTAAGTGTTGATTCTCGCTTGCAAGTTACAGATACATCCCCGACTTTCTAATTGACCCTGTTTCTGAAATGGTATGCAGGTACAACTTCGATCCGGTGAATGACAAGCCCCTCCCTGGACATTACGAATGGGTGAAGCTAGATCGCTAGACATGGGTGAAACTAGATCGTCAGATTTGGACATATGCTATCTACATCCCATGAGGGCTTGTCCTGCATTTTCTTGTTTGATCTTTAGGTCTAGCTAGGTAAAGGGTAGGAAAACAGCAAGGAATGTTAGTCCTACTTTGGTGATGGTCATATTTTGTTTCCAGTCACCCTTGTAAAGAATTTAGGACAGCAAGTTCTAAACTGTGTAGACTAATGATCTGTAACATAACAAAGTTTGTTAAGTTACACAACAAATATAAGGAGATCCTTTGTCTAACAGAACATCAAAGGGTGATTATTGTAGTCAACTAGTGATAGTGGTAATGTTAGTGATAGTGTTGTAGTACAGGAGGGCAAGGGGTCATTTGGTTGTTGGTTAGAAAGTGAATTATTCATGTATTAAAACTAGTATAATTAGTATCATGTTTGGTAGCATTTTAGTTGCCATGTATAAAATTCAGCACACCAAATACGGTGTTTGATTATCAGTTTACAATCCCGCGTAACTAATGAGTACATGTATAAGTTATGCGGGTATCTATGTATTATTTTATGCAGGATGGAAGATGGAACAACTAAAACATGTATAACTAAACTCGGCATAACTAATTAGTTTCTTGTTCTTCGATTTCTATTACCACTTGTGCTTCGTTATCGCATTATTTCGTTGATATTATTGTTTCTTTTTTCTGAATACTATGAACTTCTTTCCTTATTAGTTGTTATGTCTTCTTCATTGCCGTATTTTCTTTTTTTAAACAGCTTTGAAATGCTTTTGTTGAGCCGAGCTCTGTACCTCCACGAGGTAAGGGTAAAGTTTACTTACACTCTATCCTTTTCAGATCCCACCTGTTGGATTACACTGGGTGTGTTATTGTTATTGTTAATTTCTGCATTACTAATCCCTACAGCAACCAAATGCCCCCACCTCCCCACCAAACCTTTGTTGTCCATATTTGTAATGAATAACAGAGCCTCAAAATTTACCTTCTTGATCAGTCTTTTTCTCTATCATGTTCTGAGAAAATGTATGGTTGGATTTTGGATTGTTTCTCCACCTATGAGACAATGTATCTTTCATAAACCCAACTTGCTGTTGTCTTTCACTGTGGGGATAATAAGGTCCATTTTGCTCTTAATTGACACCTTGCTATTTTTCAGCTGCTTGTGAGAATATGGTGGGGTTGCGTCTTTATTTGGTGGGCAGAAGATTCTTTTTTTGCCTTCTTATCATGTCTATCTGTTAGAACTTTTTCTATATTGCTGGTACAACAGCTCTATATGATTGATTTGCAAATTTTGTTCACTAACCAAAAATGCAATTTGGAAGAATTTATGAAATTTAGTGGGATGGTGTCTGATGAAGTGAATGGAATTGTGTTGTGTGGAAACTGGAAATAGTTGGAGTTATACTGTTTCTTTACCTCCACTCTTTCCTGTAAGAAAAAAATCTCAGAGGCTATGCAAGTATAATTGGTTTCATATTACTATATTAATTATGCGTTAGTCCCAAACAAGTTCGAATAAATTACCACCTCTTCATGTGAACTCATTTTGTCAAATAAAGTATAATTAAGTTAAATATTATAATGATAGATAATACAATAATTCTCTAACAAGTCTAAAGTTTATTCTCAATTAGTAGATATCACATATATGAATATTTCTTTTATGTTGTATCGTATCTTTAGCCAAATCTGTCTTAATACTAAGGATGGTAAGTCTTTTGAGATAAAAAATTTCCATGTGATTTTAGGTTTATTATATTCCCTTTTAACATCTTCATTACCATAATTTTAGACCTATGGACTCGTGCACCTTCATGTGTGAGTGTAATTCATTTGAAAGTTGAAACTAAGAAAGGTTATTAAAAATTTCAAGTTAAATACTGGACTTAAAGTAAATATACTAATACAACAAACTTAATCTTAACTAATAGATGTTATTCTATATGTTTTTCATAAATTTCTAGAAATTGTAAAATTTTCAGTATAATTTTGTTTGATGTAATTTTAGATTTACCTTGTCAGTCTTTTAATATAATCACTATTGTTGATGCCCTAATAATGCTACACGAAATTGACTAGACTAAAGGCAATAGACCTCATAATCAAAGGACACAAAATGTGCTTTCTTCATTAATCCCAAGAAAATAAGGTTAAAAAGTTAGGCAGCTTCTTGTCCCTTTGATTTTAAAAAGTAATAACTAGTGAGGTCGGTGAAAAAGCACATTCATTTGGACTACAAAAATTGTCTAAATTCTAAAAGTTGCAAAAGCATTTGAATGATGTCTTGAGGGAAAAAGTGAGACTTATAGTTGGTGGTTAACTGGTTATATAGGTTCTTTACATGGTATCAGAGCTAAACTCATTCCAATTCTTTGTTCACTGATGTTGGGTCCCCAAATTATATTATCCACGCTCCAGTTAACAAGGTCTGGGCGTGCATGGAGTATTAATATAAGAGTCTCACATCGGATATATAATGGGAACATGGACTCCTTATATGAACTTGAACAATTGTCACCATATAAATTAGTTTTGGGGGTTGAGTTAGACTCAATATACCTTCTTTACGATATAGTGGATTTATTCTTTAATGGCATCATCAATTATGTGAAATAATTCTTTAATGGCATTATCAATATTGTGAAACTGAGGAATTTTCAATTCCCAATAACACTACTTAAAAGTGTTTTCTTTGATTCTTTAAGTGGACATTGATTTAGCTTGTTTAACCAATGGTTCTTTCTTGTTAGAGAATATTGCCTCCCACAATAAGTTTGCTTTTGACTGCTCAACACCTCCCATCCCATAATCCTTCTGCCACTATAATTTCATCTCTAGTAAGATGTTCTGAATTTGAAATTTAAAAATAGGATTGTCTATAATAGAGAACATTTTATCCTTTAACGTAATTTTTTTTGGAGTGTATTCCGATTAATCGGAGCTCAAAGTGATATGGAACATCATGTTAAAAACTTTTTACTGTATGATATGGTGATAATCATTTCATTATCTTTAACGAAAGATTTCGAGTAATTGCTACTAAAGTGTGATGAAGAGGTGATAATTTTATTATTAATCCTCAGAACAACCCTAGTTGAATATTGTCGCTTAGAACTCACATAATTATTTAGGTGAAACATGTTCACCCTTTAAAGATTGATCACTACTCCTATTTTGTTGTTTTAGTGGAAAGGGGTGGCATGAGTAGGTCCACTTCTGTAAGGGCCTTTGGAAGGTAACTGTAGATGAAATCACAACTCTCTGGTGATCATCAACAGTACTAAGGTCAGGCAGTGTCTTCCAAAGAAAAATTACTACTAGTATAACATTTTCAGTAGGTGGGTTAAAAAAATTATTCTGCATAATTATAATTGTTTATAGCGTTCGTTGATATATGCTTAATATATATCTACAATATTTATACTGATTAAAATTTATAAAAAAAATAATTTAAGATTAATTTTTTTTATAGTGAACTAGTATAAAAGAGTTTTTATGCTATAATTTACCTAAAAGATATATATGTTTAATCGCCTATAATAAATGAAATTAATTACTTGAGAAATAAAATAGATAATATTCTAAGTTAATTACATAGGAGGTAGCCTAGAATACGAAATATTCAGTTCATGTAGGGTTTTGGGGAAGTATCACACCTTAAGGGTATAATATAGGCAAGCTATTTTGACGCGCGTATTAATAGCGGTAAGACTTTGAAAATATTTTCCTTCCTTGTATTTATCCATTAAGAAAATAATATATACACAATATTCAATTAATTGAGAAGAGTAAATCATGCCTCTAATCTTCATAATTAAATCAATCTACTTCCTAATTAACATAATTCTAATAATCACTTTATTACCTACCATACATAAAATGATACTCTCATTAATTATAATAATTATTCTAATTATTATTATATTCTAACACTCCCCGAAGTCGAAGCTGGAGGGCGGCGAATGCTGAGACTGTCTCGAAAATCTTCAAATAATATCAGCGAAAGTCCTTTTGTGAAAATATCTGTGATTTGATAACGTGTCGGGACATGTAACACTCGTACTTGTCCGTGAGTCACCTTCTCACGAACAAAATGGATATCTAACTCAATATGTTTTGTGCATCGATGATTGATTGGATTACCTGATAGATAGATTGCACTAATGTTATCACAGTATACCAGTGTGGCTTTAGGAATTGGGCAATGAAGTTCAAGTAGCAGATTCCTAATCCAACATGATTCAGACACAACATTGGCAACAACACGGTATTCTGCTTCAGAACTTGAATGTGATACTGTGGCTTGTCTTTTTGATGACCAGGAGATCAAATTGTCACCGAGGAAGACACAATAACCTGAGGTAAAGCGTCTGATGTCTGGATAACCTGCCCAGTCGGCATCCGTGTAAGTGACAAGTTTAGAACCGGAGGATGAGTAGAGATGTAGTCCATACTCCAAAGTGCCCTCAATATATTGCACAATGCGTTTTAGAGCATGCATATGTTCCTCAATCGGATTATGCATAAATAAACACATTTGTTGCACTGCATAAGTAATATCTGGCCTGGTGAATGTGAGATACTGCAAAGCTCCTGCTAGGCTGCGGTATAACGTGGGATCGGCAAATGGTTTGCTTGAGGTGACACTCAATTTAGACTTAGTGTCGATCGGAGTTGCCGAAGGTTTGCATGATGACATTCCATCTCGTTCAACAATCTCAGATGCATACTTCTTCTGGGAGAGGAATAATCCACATGCATGGCATGTCACAAAAATCCCTAGAAAGTAGTGGAGTGGACCAAGATCTTTCATAAGCAAATTCGGAACTGAGCTGTGACATAATATTCTTGTGAAGAGAGTCTGATGATGTTGTTAGGATAATATCGTCCACATATAAAAGAAGATAAGCAATATTATTGCCCTGACGATAAATAAATAGAGAATTATCGGAACGGCTGTGAGAAAAATCAATTAGTGACACGAAATCTGCAAACCGCTTATACCATGCCCCGAGGGCCTGCTTCAGTCCATATAATGATTTGTTGAGCAAACAGACATGATTGGGATATTTAGAATCTCTGTATCCCAATGGTTGGTGCATGTAGACAGTTTCATTGAGGTGTCCATGGAGGAAGGCATTTTTTACATTCAATTGATGAAGGGACCATCCTTTTGAGAGAGACAGGCTGAGAACTGTTCGGATAGTTGCCGGTTTGACCAATAGACTGAACGTCTCCCCACAATCTACACCAACCTGTTGTGTCTTCCCATCACCTGCAAGACGGGTCTTATGCCGCTCAAAAGTTCCATCAAAATTTTCATTATGACTAAAAATCCACATAGACCGAATTATATTAGCATTAGATGGATGAGGTACTAAATTCCACGTCCTATTTTTAATTAGAGCATGATATTCATCATCCATGGCCATTTTCCAATTCGGGTCTTTTAGAGCAGACACTGGGTTACGAGGCAAATGTGATTTCAAGACCTGGGTGTGTAGGCTATATTTGATATTGGGTTTGACAATTCCATGTTGACTACGGCTGACCGGACGAGTGACATGGCCAGTGGACTGAACGCCACTGGTCGAGATTGAAGAAATAGGCTGGATGCCACTGTCCAGTGTGTTTTGGCCGAGAATGGCAGTGGGTTGTGAGGGGGGAAATGACTGGGCCTGAGAACCAAAGGCCCAGTCTGCTGTGATGAAGTGTCACGCGGTTGGACCTGTGTTCTTTGGTCCAGTGGGCCCAAAATAATAATTAGAATAATTATTATAATTAATGAGAATATCATTTTATGTATGGTAGGTTGTAAAGCGATTATTAGAATTATGTTAATTACGAAGTAGATTGATTTGATTAGGAAGATTAGAGGCATGATTTACTCTTCTCAATTAATTATATATTGTGTATATATTATTCCCTTAATGGATGAATACAAGGGAGAAAAATATTTTCAAAGTCTTACATGGTATCAAGAGTTTAAGGAAAGATCCAAAATAATTTTATTTTCTTCCAATTTTTCGGTCCTCTTCCTCCCTAGAACCCTAGTTGGCCGAAATTTTGTTCAATTTTTTTACTCCATTATTGATTATCCTCCATTACAACCAATTATGTCTGAATCCAAATCTTCCTTTCACCTTGCCCTTGCTGTCTCAAACATCAAAACACATGTTTTCATCAAACTAGAAATAGAAACCGTTCATTATGTGACTTGGGCGGAATTATTCAAAATATGTTGTCGTGCTCATAAAGTTCTTCATCATATAATTCCTCCGAAATATGGAAAGGGGAATGACGTAACAACCGATGCAGACAAGGAATTGTGAGATACGCTTGATGTCACAGCTCCTTGGTTGAATTTATGCAACAATTTCCACTGACTTATTGCATACGATAATAGAATTATTATTATATTCTAACAATAGCTAATTTTACTTTTCGAATCGGAAATTAAAAGTCCTACTGAAACAATTTTAATATTATTAAAATACATAAATAGGTGTAAAATTATTTTTACTATCAGTATGAAAAGCTAAATCCCAAAAAGAAACATCTTTCATGATATGAACATATTCCATTTATAGACATAATTCAGTGTAACTTTCTTGAAGTTTGCCATTGTAGCAAGTAGCAACACATGGTAATACACTGCACAAATTACATGTGCCTCTTACAAGAGTTGCCAACTTGCCATGCATATATAAAGTTTGGATTGGGTTCTGGTCATAAGCAATTGATGTTTTTGTTTCCTCATTGAGAATGACAACCTTCCAATTTTTCCTTTTCAATCGTTCAAAGAAAAAAATTATTGTTTCTGGAATATTGGCATTTGGCCCCTCTTCACATAGAATGTTACTGGTCATTTCTACACGTGTGATTATCATGGTGATCATTTCTTCTCACCCTTTGGGAGGACTCTTGTTGTCATACTGTGTTTTGGGGCCACTTGGAGAGGATTTTCCTCCATCAATAAGTTTTAATTTCAAATAAATCGAAACTGGAGCAGTGATAAAATTATTTTTGTGTGTCTATAGGTTATAAATTCGAACAACGAAATTGAAACTGTAATCAAATGATACGAATCAAGCTGATTCATCATTATGATTTCTTGAGTCAAGGAATCAACTACTGATAATTGCATCAGGCTTAGACAACTGTATACATCACACTTATTTGGCGTACACTTTTTCCCGAACTCTGCGTGAAAAAAGAATACTTTGCGCATCGGGCTGCCTGTTTTCTTCTTTTGTATATACAATACAAACTCCCGATTATATATAGAGTTGAACTACACAGAGAGGGATCCACAATAATGGTGAATTCATGTAAATTCAATTACTTCTAATTTATGAGATTGATATTAATGATAGTGACCTTGATACAGAGCAGGAACTACTAACTTGGATGAACGATACACTGTACAGATATGAAATCCATTAAATAGTTATAAGTTTGTGACTATGAATAAATCTAATTACTATTATATATTAATTTGAAATCGATATAAAACTTATAAATTTGCAAATTCTGCATCCACCCCAGTGGACTATAGTTCATGATTCATGTTAGGTTTAGGACTATAACTATTTGCGGGAACATAATTTGGAAGCTCGTGAGATGTTTCTTCATTTTTTGTTCAAATAGAAGCTAGTTCTTTAAGGAAAAATAAATAAAAGGTATATGTTAAAATTTAAAAGTAGAACAAGAGAGGTTGCACATAAAATGGCACATAAAATGTGAAAGTGAAAAAGCAAGTACTTTTTTTCTTACTCGGTGTTCGGAATTGGCATTATTAACGTATATTCACAATATTTGCTCCCTATATTTTGTAATATTTAGTGTTTTACAATTATGGTAGATATATGATCCCTATTGTATGGGGATTCCACATTGTACACACTATATATATTTGTATTAATGAGAAAGACTCTACAACGGAGATGAATACACTCTTACATGGTATCAGAGCCAGACCCATTCCAATTCTTTGTTCACCGATGTTGGGCCCCCAAATTATATTATCAACGCTCTAGTTAACAAGGTCTGGGCGTGCGAGGGAGTGTTAAGAGCCTCACATCGGATATGGAATGGGAACATGGCCTCCTTATATGTTAACGTACGTTCCACCATCATCTCCAGTGTAGCCGTCAACTAATGTCGTCATTCCAGTCAACCAAACCCTCGGCCCGTCGATGCCCCGTCACAACCATCACACCCTCTCTTTGTCGCCAGATCCGGTGTCGACCCATTACCCGACCCCACCTATATTAATCCAACCTGCCCCTACCCCCTCACACCGAATGGAAACTCGTGCTCAACACGGGATTTTTAAACCCAAATTTATTTTAACCTATCCGCACAAACCATATCTCCAATTTCCAAAAACCCAAAATTAGCCAAATTAGACCCAAATTGGAATGCGACCATATGTGAGAAATTTAATGCTTTAACAAAACATCACACTTGGGATTTGGTTCCTAGACTGGAGGGGGTGAATGTGATCCAATGCATGCGGCTTTTTCATCACAAATACAGAGACAGTGATGATCTAGAGAGATATAATGCGAGACTTGTGGCTAATGGAACCAATCAGCAGGAGGGTATAGATTGTGGTGAGACGTTTAGTCCGGTTGTCAAACCGACTACCATTCACACAGTTCTGAGTGTTGCTATAGGTAAGCATTGGTTGATCCATCAGCTTGATGTGAAGAATGCATTTTTTACATGGGGATTTGAAAGAAATTGTTTACATGCACCAATCGCTTGATTTTGTCCATCCTGTAGCCCCTCAGTATGTATGCCGTCTTCGTAAGTCACTTTATGGTTTGAAACAAGCCCCAGAGCGTGGTATGATCGCTTTGCACAACACCTTATACATATTGAGTTTGTTTGCAACAAGTGTGATAATTTTCTATTTATTTTTCATAGATGTAATAATATTGTTTATTTGTTGTTATATGTGGATGACATTGTGCTAACTGCCTCCTCTGATTTGTTGAAAAATGAGATCATTGCTTTGCTTAAAACCGAATTTGCTATGACTGACTTGGGGAAGTTGAGTTACTTTTTGGGGATATCAGTGACTAGATCTACAGATACTATGTTTTTGTGTCAGCGCAAGTATGAAGAGGAGATAGTAAATAGGGCTAAAATGGAAAACTGCAAGATAATGTCCACTCCGTTGACTATAAATCAAAGCTTAGTGTTGTTGATGGTGAACCAGTGTCCGATCCCACCCTTTACAGGAGCCTTGCAGGGGCACTACAATATCTTACTTTCACTAGGCCTGATATTGATTATGTTGCTAAGCATGTATGCTTATTCTTGCATGCCCCCCAGAGAGCCTCATTTTACTGTTCTTAAGAGTATCATTCGATACGTTAAGGGCACACTTGATTATGGATTGCATCTATACCCTCGGCACCGACCAGGTTATTATCGTATACGGATGCTAATTGGGCAGGCTGTCCGGACACGCGACGCTCCACATCCGGCTACTGTATGTTCTTAGGGGATAATCTTATTTCGTGGTCTGCTAAGAGACAAGCCACCATATCCTGTTCGAGTGCAGAAGCAGAGTATATAGGCATTGCAAATGTTGTTGTTGAGATCTGCTTAGGGCTGACAATTTCACCCTGACCCGATGGATATCTGATCCACCCGACCCGATTATATAGACGAAAATCCTACAAAACACATATTTTAATCGGGTGACGGATGGATCGGGTGACAGATTCGGGTGGACATACATCCAACCCACCACCCGACCCATCCATCCACCCGTTTATAAATTAATTATTTTCGAAGTGTTATTACCTTTTAAATATAAAATTAGCCAGATTTTTTACTCTAATCACACCCCTCTCTTAACTTATTCTAAGGCCCAAAGATCACAACCCAATCCTTGCACCTCCAAACCACTTAAAATCCCAAAATAACACAAGACTTCTCACTTGGTGAACTTCATCCAATTATTTTTACCCTAGCCGCACAATACTGCTCCGGCCAGAAATGACAAGTCCTCATACTTGTTTGTTTTTTGCAGATCTTTTCTGAACATTTAATGCGGCAAATCGCCACCACGTAAGGTAAAATCCTCGCTCATCTCTCCTTTTTTGGATGCTTTTTCTGAACCACAGAAGAGGTCTTAATGACCTTTGTTTTATTGAGGATTTGAAAAATCTTTGAGATGAATTCCAATTGGTTAAACAATTTTTAAGAAATGATTTAGAAAATGAATGGATCTTCGAGGATGTGATATGAAAACGGAAGACCTGATGGATTTTAATGTTTTAGTCTATTAAGATTGTCGCTAATTAGAAACTCAATTATTAGTATTATTAGAAGTGGCATGTAATTCACCCTTTAAACTTTAGTTACTTTGGATTATTTGGTTTTTGGCTTCTTTCCATTTTTTTGGTTGCATGTTTGGAGCATAGACACGACTTATAAAAATAGTATGATGATATTTATTTTTTGTACTTTTTTTCATTTTACCAAGGATTTTCATCCGCGAAGCACCCGATCCATCCGATTCACCTGTGGATGATGGGTGGATCGGATGTGGATTAAGAAAAAATAGGGTGATGGATGGGTCGGGTGGTGGATGGATGGTTGGCGGGTGGAGGTGGATTGAGCTCCACCCGATCCACATCCGATCCATTGCCAGCCCTAAATATGTTGGCTCCGAAACCTTTTTTTGGAGCTTCAGTGTCCCTTGCGTAAGGCGTCTTTAGTTTACTGTGATAACATATCCGTCATATATTTATCTCATAATCCGGTTCAGCATCAGCGAACCAAGCATATTGAGATGGATATACACTTTGTTCGTGAGAAGGTTGCTATCGGTCATGTTCAGGTGTTGCATGTGCCTTCTTCGTATCAGTATGTGGATATTTTCACGAAAGGTCTTCCTAGACAGCTATTCCTCGACGTTAGGTTCAGTCTAAGCGTCCAGCCTCATCCCGCTCCGACTGAGGGGGTGTATTAATGTATATTCACAATATATGCTCCATATATTTTGTAATATTTAGTGTTGTATAATTATGGTAGATATAGAATCTCTATTGTATGAGGATTCCATATTATACACACTATATATATTTGTATTAATGAGAAAGACTCCCCAAGGGACATGAATACACTCTTACAGGCATCGTGAAGTCATACATTGAGAGTAAAGCGCTCCCTAATAAAGTGACTCCGCACTCAATAAGACTCGAACCTGAGACCTCTAATTAAAAATAAAGGAATACTTAATGCTCCACCACAATCCTTATCGGTGAAAATCCAAATAAACTGAAGTTCCATTTTTACTTTCAATACCAGAACCTAAGTAGAGTACTGCCCAGTCCCAAGATTACAATTGGCAGCAAAAACTGAAGAATAAGGTTTACATTTTGCCTGGATGACTTGCCTTGATAATGATCAATTTTATGCTGCTTTTGAAGAAAATTTGTTGATGAAATGGTGGTTGTAGAAACGGATTTTTTGTGGAAGGATTAATTTCTGCCACATAGAATTCATCTAGCATCAATCTTGCTGCACTCCCATGTCCTGCTTCTTCAAACTCTTCACTTGCATCCTTACCTATAATTAAATTTTCATACTAAATTCGAAACGGAAGTAGAATTTGAAGTTTATGAATTCTTGTAAGGACTTTGAGTTAATATATAATAATTGGGATCACAATCAAATAATTATAGATATTTAGTAAATTTCTAAATAGTGTAGACAAAAGCTATTGAATTCCCGTAAACCTAAGTATCACAGTGTGCATCCGCCCATGTATGAAATAACAAACATGAAAAAAGGAAGAAAGAAAATTATACCATTTAGAAGCACTTTGGAGGTAAAACACTCCTGACTAAATACGATTCATCCCATACTCAAAATTTGAATCCAACAATAATAAGAAGAGTCCCAGTGTAATCACCAAGTGAAATATGTAGAGGGTAGGATGTACGCAAATCTTATCTCTATCTTAATTTGTGGGGTAGAGAGGTTATTTCCAATAGACCATTGAGTCAAAACCAAAATTTGAATCCAAGACTTTTAATTAAGAAAGGAGAACTACTTAACACTCCACCCCAACTTTCCGCAACCAGAATCACTATATTTTAACATTAGGTATGTTTATAGGGAGATGAAAGGGGGACGGGGTTCCTTGGGTGTACCTGCTGCTGCCAACAAGATTTCATCACCACCAGGATGATCATTTAGGAAGTTGGTCACATCGTATACCTGCATTTTCAAGATGAATACTTATATCTTATTTTCTATTTAACAACTTAAACTTGGTTATCTTCCACTAAAATACTTTATGTAGTAACTGAACACAAACTTGTTTTTAAATACAATTTAATCATACCATAATTTTGCTCTATGACATTATCAGTGTGGACTTCCATAAATACAATAAGAGTATAATTTAATTTAACCTAGTTTGTTTGCAACAAAATGAAAATTTAGACCAAATGGGGAATTCATGTGATCAAGGGTCTGAGCTATGTAATCAACAATCAATATTAGGATAGACTGTCCACATTACACACCGTACGATGCGACTCTCCCCAGAACTCTGGGTGTGAAATACTTTTTTATACCGAACCCCTTACACCCAAGGGGGTAAAAAACAAGGGTAAAGTAGTGAAATTTCTCTATATATACTTACCTTAGCATTTATGATTACCCAACAATCATTAGGACTATTATGCAAAGAAACTTCATGATGTGTTTTCAAATCTTTCTTATCAGCTCCCATATATGACTCCTCTTCACTTTAATCCTTCTTTTTTCTCTGTTTCAAAGTGCTATTTCATCAGTCACTTTATAGAAAGAACGATTGAAACTGTGACATAATTATTCAATTAAACAAGTACTATTATTAAATAAGTATTTTTTTTGTGTACCATGGAAATGATATATCCATTTATTTTAATGTTCTGTCCAATTCAAGTGGTAATTGTTATTTTGTCATAATGCATGTAGCAGAATAAGGTGATGTGTAATGGGGTCAAAATGAATCGATGAAAACAAAAATGTGTGTATAAAATTAACTTATCTGAGTTTAGCTACAATCATAATGGAGTATCTGCAAAAGCAGATGCTATTTGGTGGCTATATGAAGTTTCATATATAATAAGACCAATGGCATAAGATATGTTAATGTAAAAGGATTACTGATAACACTTCTCGTATACTTAAATTTCTGTTTAATGACTTAAACAAATGTCTTAAGAACATATAAATTCATACAATTCTATATGATTTTTGTTTACTCCCTCCGTTTAAAAAAGATTGTCTGACATTGACTTGACACAAAATTTAATAAAAGTAGAAAAAAAAAATCAATCTTGTGGTCTTAAATTAAAGATGTGTTGAATGTATAAAAATGACATTTAATCTTGTGGTATTAAACCTGTCATGTACAAAATTATAATTTAAAAGTTGCCAAAAAAGAACATTCTTTTTTAAACATACTAAAAAAGAAAAGTAAGACAATCTTTTTTAAACAGAGGGAGTAATTAATAACAGAAGTATACGTGCCACGTATTTCGGGGCTAGTAAAAGTGGATGAACACCAAAATTTTCATTTATGTACTTCAAATAGTTATATCTAACTAACTAATGTGATATGTTGTTAAGAAAAACTTTTTCCGTTCAGGTGCAGTAGCCCGCTTCTTCATAAATAAAAGAATTAATCTCTTGATTATTTTCATTAATGAAAAAGAATATATACAAATTTACAATTCTCATAATAGGAAAATCATATTCATGTTCTAATAACAAAATCCTATTCTATTAGTACAAGAATCCTATAATTATGATAAGAATACAATACTAATTATTACAATTATGGTACACTAATTAATAAGGTTAAACCGTGATATACACTTATATATGGAAGTGTATATCACGGGAATATATACACTTACTATCACACCTCCGCATGCATAGCGGGCGGTCTTCGTACCCTGAGATTGTTCCTAAAATCTTCAAAGAGTACTGACGGAAGACCTTTGGTAAAGATGTTTGCAATTTGATACCTGGATGGGACATGGCAGACGCATACTTGTCCACGAGCTACCTTTTCGCGAACAAAGTGAATTTCCATCTCGATGTGTTTAGTTTGCTGGTGCTGAACCGGATTACCAGAAAGGTAGATGGCACTAACATTATCATAATAAACCAAGGTAGCTTTCTGAATAGGGCAATTAAGCTCTAAAAGAAGATTACGTAACCAACAGGATTCAAAGACTACATTTGCTACCCCTCGATACTCAGCCTCTGCAGTAGAGCGTGATAAAGTCGACTGACACTTTGCAGACCATAAGACCAAGTTATTACCAAGAAACATACAATAGCCAGACGTCGAACGTCTGGTGTCTGGACAACCACCCAATCAACATTTGTATACGAGACGAGTGTAGACATCGACGAAGGATATAAATGTAAGTCATAGTTAAGTGTCCCCTGGATGTACCGAATAATGCGTTTGAGTGCATTCATGTGCTCAACTCTGGGATCATGCATAAACAAACACACCTGCTGTACGGCATACGTAATATCTGATCTTGTGAACGTAAGATACTGAAGGGCCCCTGCAAAACTGCGATAACGGGTTGGATCCTCATAAGGTGAGCCAGCCGCAGCACCCAACTTGGGTTTAGTATCAATCGGAGTGGAAGTGGACTTACATGATGACATCCCAACCCTCTCAATGATCTCAGTCGCATACTTCTTCTGGGATAAGAACAACTCACCTGCATGACGAGTGACAACAATCCCCAAAAAGTAACTCAAGGACCCCAAGTCTTTCATAGCAAACTCAGAACTGGGCATTGTCATGATAGACTGGCGTAATGCATCAGAAGAGGCAGTCAAAATAATATCACTCACATACAATAGTATATAAGCCAAGGAAGAACCACGACGATATATGAACAATGAATTATCAGACCTAATGTGAGAGAACCCAATAGTCGAAACATAGTCTGCAAACCTCTTATACCAAGCCCGTGGAGACTGCTTAAGCCCATACAAGGACTTCTTCAACAAATAGACATGATGTGGATATTTGGAATCCCTAAACCCCAAGAGCTGATGCATATAAACTGTCTCATTGAGATTACCATGTAAGAAAGCATTTTTCACATCTAACTGATGAATGTGCCATGCTTTCGAAAGAGCCAAGCTGAGCACATTGTGAATGGTAGCCGGTTTGACCACCGGGCTAAACGTCTCACCACAATCCACACCAACCTGCTGAATATTACCATCACCTACAAAACGAGCCTTATGCCTCGCAAAAGAACCGTCAGAATTGTCCTTATGAGCAAAAATCCACATAGACCGAATAATATTAACACCAGATGGACGGGGCACCAACTCCCACGTCTTATTATCAATAAGAACATTATATTCGTCGGTCATAGCAATTTTCCAATTCGGGTCATTTAAAGCAGACACATGATTACGGGGTAATGGTGATTTAAGACCATTAGAATTTAAATTAAAATATCAGTTTGGTTTAACAATACCCCATTGACTACGAGTGACCGGTCTATGACTCGAGGAAGAAATTAATGGATTTCGGGAGTTTTCTGGACACGGGACGACTGGCCACCAGGCAGTGGGCCTGCTGGCCCAGAACTGGAAATCGAAACAGTGCATGAAGCAGAGACTGGCCTAGTTTCCGTATTGGGCTGGGTAACTGGCCTAATTACGGAAACTGGGGCAGAAACCGATCCAGTTATTGCACTGAAAACAATGGGCATCGACGACGCAGTGGGACCAGTGGGCAGTGGGCCCGTTGGTGGATTTTGGGTGTGGGACATGTCCTAAAAATGATGGATAATATAGGGGGAGACGTTATCGTCCAAAAATTTATACGAACTAGTCACAGGACTACTCACGTTAGCAAATGGAAATTGGGTTTCATCAAAAATAACATGGCGACTAATGATGATTTTATTAGACGATAAATCAAAATATTTGTAACCACGATGATTAGACAGATAACCCAAAAACACACAAGGGGTAGAACGGGCATGAAGTTTGTAAATTGTGGTGGACGGAAACAACGGATAACATAAGCACCCAAAGACCCTAAGATGTGAATACGAAGGAGTCTTATTATATAAAATTTGAAGAGGGGATGAATATGCCAAACTTTTGGTAGGAAGAATGTTAAGAGGATATGTAGTCATGTGTAGAGCATGATGCCAAAAAGAGGGGTGGTACGGAAGCATGAATCAATAAAGTGAGGACAATGTTATTAATGGTACGAATTTTGCATTCGGCTTTCCCATTTTGTGAAGATGTATGAGGACAAGAAAAATGAAAATTGATCCCATTATTAGCACAAGACTCCCGAAATACCCCATTATCATATTCTTTGCCATTATCACATTGAATATTTTTTATTTCCCGTTCGAATTTGGTACTGATGAATGCTCTAAATTTTAGGAAAGTGGAAAAAACTTGAGATTTTTTTGCAATAGGAAAAGTCCATAAAAAATTAGAATAGTCATCTAGAAATAGAACGTAATGACGATGACCCAAAGAACTGAGAATAGGAGATGTCCATAAATCACTATGAATAATATCAAATGGCATTAAAGTTTGAGAATTAGAGTCTACAAACGGCAATCTAACAATTTTTCTTAACAAACAAGATTGACAATTCGGAGTACTACGCGTACCCTTACAAGAAATAAAATTATTTTTATCTAAGGAAGACAAAATAAATGCCCCTGAATGACCTAGACGAGCATGCCACAAGGAAGGAGCAAGGACTGCAAAAGTTGATGGCAAGGCTGGATTCGAGAAATCGGAACTTGGCGTGATAGGATAAAGATCTTCATTACTATCACACCTCATAAGAGGACTCCCCGTCTTGAAATCCTTCACAAAAAACCCAAATGGATCAAACTCAACAGAAATGGAATTATCAGTGGTGAATTTACGGACAAACACCAAATTTTTAATCAATTTAGGGGCATGAAGAGTATTTTCAAGATAAGGGGTGGATGGGGGAAGACAAAGTTCTATGACCATAACCATGAATTGAATATAATTATCATTACCAACAATTATGCCACGAGGGTTGCTCAAATTGGAATAAGACGAGAGAGTACCTTGATCGGATGTCATGTGGGTAGTGGCTTCGGTGTCCATGTATCAATTTGGGTCTGGCGTATTAATTCAAAAAGTGTGCATGGCGGCTTCAATGTCGGTCGGGGTGGGGCCGCTGCATGATGGGCTTGTAGAGGACGGGGCCCAAGTACACCTGCATGCTACCCCGACCCAGTGCTGCTTTGGGAACCACTGGCCCAGTTGGTATTGGGCCAATAGGCCTGCTGGAAAGCCCACTGGAACTGGGCAGGAACTGACGACGAAACTGGGTCGTTGGGCCACTACCCACTATTCCAAGCCCACGGCCAAGGGGCTCAAGGCTGGGACCAGTGGGTCGGTGGCCCACTATTTTCGGGATGGGGCCCACCGCAGTGTTTCGGCCACCGTTACCACTGTCAGAACTGCCGCGTTTGCCCTCGCGATTTTTGCCATTATTTTTTCGAGTATTCTTGCTGCCACCGTGAGCACAGTTTTGGCCCAAATTATCAACAAAACCTAGAGAAGTTGTGAAGGACGTCATCATGACCACGGACTAGCCCCGGTAGCCGCCTTTTTGGCTAAGCTCGCTTCTTCGAGCGTAAGCATAGAATGAGCCTGATAAAATTGAGGCAGAGGGATGCTCTGATACCATGAAAGAAATAATTCCTTGATTATTTTCATTAATGAAACTGAATATATACAAATTTACAATTCCCATAATAGGAAAATCATATTCGTATTCTAATAACAAAACCCTATTCTATTAGTACAAGAATCCTATAATTATGGTAAGAATACAATACTAATTATTACAATTATGGTACACTAATTAATAAGGCTAAATCGTGATATACATTTATTTATGGAAGTGTATATCATGGGAATATATACACTTACTATCAATAAACATATATATTATGTCGAGCTTTTCTTTAAGTCAATGTCCAAATCGTTACGCTTTTTATGCAGATCAAAATTAAAGAAATTTCGCTACCTTAAGACTGTTATACATTTCTAAATTCTTTTTTGCTATACATAATTTTCAACAGGAATTCGACAAAGCCTTGCAAATTCAATAAGTGATTCAAATGTACATATTTTACCATAAATATTTGCCAAGGAGTACCAATTTATGAGTCATTGACCAATAAATGTTGTGATAGAGCGACTCCTTCATACTTAATTAGAGATTTTAGATTTTAACTCTATGTAGGAAATTGTTTTTCTTAGTGAACGTTTGATCCTTATTTTAAGACTTTTCAGCGTGAACTCAAATTTAATCGGGTCGTAAAATAGGATGAAAAACTAAAGGAAAAAATGGATAATTACAGCCCAATAGCTTCGGATATCTAATGGGCCAGAAACAATAAACCCAAAGCACGAACTCAAAAACCCTAGCAGTACCTAGGGTTAGCAGAGAGGGGAAAAAATGGTATCAGGATCAGGAATAAGCGCAAGGAGAATAGTGGTGGATGCACGGCACCATATGCTGGGAAGACTTTCGTCGCTGTTAGCGAAAGAGTTACTGAATGGACAGAGAGTTGTTGTTGTTCGATGTGAAGAGATATGTCTATCTGGTGGACTTGTTCGCCAGAAAATGAAGTACCTTAGATTCCTTCGTAAGAGAATGAATACTAAGCCATCTCATGGTCCCATTCATTTTCGTGCTCCTTCAAAAATCCTTTGGCGTACCATCCGTGGGTATGCTCGCTTTATCGATAGTTATTTGTGTTGATTAAATTGTTTAGGAGGTACACATTTTGCTTGTTACAAAAGGATCATTATTCTCGTATTCGATAACCTTGAATAGATGTTAAAAGGCGTGATTTTTTATTATTGCTGCTGGTGTTTTTCATGGCATAATTTTACATGTAGAAGTACATGATATATACTCTTTATGGTGATGTGTATGCTGCTGGTTGTTACGTAAGATCCATGTTAGGGGAATGTTTAGGTATTTCTCGTGTTCGATAACCTTGAATTGATGTGAAAAGTGGGAACCTTTTAGTATTTTTTTCCCGATAGCTATTGTGTTAAATATATACGGCTGTTAGGGAGGTGACTAAAAGAGTAAAAGTGCACTAATATTAAAAACATGGAGCAGTGCTCCATGTAAAATAAGAAGGATATTTTGGGTCCAAAGATAAGGTGTTGATTTGAGCTTTTTCTCAGTTGTTTGGAGTGTACCTATTTAACTGGTGCTGGTTACATGGCTTTATTTTAGAGGTAGAAGTGTATGTTATTCACTTTTTATAGTGATGTGTATACTACCGGTTGTTATAAGAGATCATTTCAGGGGAAAGCTTACATATCTTTTGTGTTCGAGAATCTTGAGTTATGTTGAAAGTCCGAATTTTTAGTGTTCAAATGAAGCAGCTGCCAAAAGAAGCATAATAGATACTTTGCATTCACGTCAATGATCCTAACTAGTTTGGTGTTAAGGCATTGCTGTTGTAGATATACACTTTTATATGGACTATGTAGTAGTATTTGACTAATCTATAGTGCTATTTCAAGAAGTATAAATGGCTTAAGTTAGATAATGCCATGGTAGAGATACTGAGCTGGATCCTGTAAATCTCATGGTAATAACGATTTAGCTGGTGTATGTGTAAAATGAAATTTGGTGTTTGTGTTGTTCGTTGGCCAAGGACTTTCGCCTCTTACAATATTTGCTAAATATCTGCCTCAATGTCCTTTCGTTTTGGTGGGTATGTTGCTGAATTTCAAATCTCAGCAACACACACTTGTATATAGGGCCTTATATCTTTGTTTGAATGTTCATGGATTAGCATTTACTGAAGGTGTGTTGAGCATTAAGTACACATACTTATCTAGGTGGTGCATTACATATTTCATATAATTTGTAATTGACATGAGCAACTTGCTCACTCTCGTAGGATTTTAACTGTTTTCCTGTTTGATTGAGTACTATTATACAGTTGAACCTCTCTTAACGGCATTGTTTGTTCGGATATTTTTGGTCTCCTATAGTGTAATGCTGTTATGGAGAATATATAGTATAACACAGCATGAAAAATCGGCTCCAAAGAAATCTTGGCCGTTATAGTGAAATGTCATTATAGAGAGGACTGTCTGTAGTTGATTAGTCCCTTTAGAACTGTTATGAATTGTTTCTGCATTCAAAATACTTGATGGCTGTGTTACTAATTTCATATCCATGCCGTGTATCTCTTTTTGCCTAATTATTATGTCTTTGTTTTAACTTAGGATGATTCCACACAAGACCAAGCGTGGCGCAGCTGCACTTGCCCGCTTGAAGGTTTATGAAGGTGTCCCACCCCCTTATGACAAGATCAAGAGGATGGTTATTCCTGATGCTCTAAAGTGAGTTCTGAAGCTACAGACATAATTTAAATATTCTAGTATCATCGTTCTTAAAACACTGAAAAATCTGTACTTTGATACTAGGGTTTTGAGGCTCCAAGCAGGACACAAGTACTGTCTCTTGGGCAAACTTTCATCAGAGGTTGGATGGAACCATTATGATACTATCAAGGTAAGTTTCTTCCACTTTGCCTTTTTCATACCTCTCCTCCGGCTCTCTTTGGCTAGTTTATAGATATTTCACTTGCATGTAAAGGAGTAACATGTGGTAATCACGACATATTTGTAATAAGATTTTATAGAACAATCATCTTAATCCTGTTAAGCAGTAAGACTTTGGTGTTCCCTGTTTTCCTGCGTAGCCCTTATTCTTGTAGTTATGAGCGCAGTAGGTTCAAAAGTCGGGCTAGTGTTTTTCAAGCTTACATGCTTTGTAGTATGCCATAAATGAATGAGAGTCTTGGTTTTCTGTTTCGTTATGATTTTTCTTCAGTGGCTATTACCATTATCTTTGCACAGTTGCTTACTTCTCCCTTGAAATTATGATTACGATAGGAACTTGAGAACAAGAGAAAGGAGAGGGCTCAGGTAGCATATGAGAGGAGAAAGCAATTGGCAAAACTTAGAGTTAAGGCTGAGAAAGCTGCCGAGGAGAAGCTTGGACCTCAACTCGCTGTTATTGCTCCAATCAAGTATTGAAGTGGGACATAGTTATTTGAAGTACAATTTTGTTGAAGATTGATTATTCGTCTTAATCTTTATCTTTTTTTAAGTTACATTGTCCTCTGGTTTATTTTCAGTTTAGCAGTGTTTGAGTAGTCTCTTATTTTTCTTGTTTTTGGTGATGAAATCGAATCTCATGCTTTTAGTGATACAGATATTATCTCCTCTAGTTCCTCTTCTGTTTTTACCTGCTGATAAGCTCTGATATTTTATGCTTTGATTGAAATGATATGGCCTTGAAGGTGAACATGTAAAAAGATTGGCATACTCTGTTGAAGCAGTATGTTAATTGCACTGTTCAATTAGGTTTGATAGTATTTGGTCTGTGATTGACCTCAACCCTGTCGTCCTTCTATAGCTTTCTTTCGAGCATGAAGACACGTTTGTGTAATCCATCCATGTAGCATATGGCCGGTGCTCGCGATACTCGCGAGCAATAATCCTCCCATCTTCAGTAATGAAATTCTGTGCGAGTATGGTTAGCTGAAGGGAACTGGGAAAAGGGGACAAGATGTAGTAAGAAATGCAGATTTGGGAATGATCAGTTCAACAAGACCTACTTTCCTGTCTTAAGATTTTTTTATTAATGATCGAGAAGTTATCAGGCGCCAATTCTTTTGCTAGCCGTAGCCTTGAAATTCGGGGAGGATGTGTCTGATGGACTTCCTATTGACAAAATTGGTGAAGGTATTGACTCTGAAATGTGAAATTGTCACACTAAATAGAATAATGTGTTGCTCACCTTCCAAAAAGAATGAAGGTATTCGAAATATAAAGGATCAAACTATTCATCTAACAATGATTCTTTACTCATACTGAAACAAAACCGATACTTACAACCGCATTAATAAGAGTCAAATTTTATATCTAAGAATTATTTGAAAAAATGTTATAACAACAAATGTTATCAATTTATTTTAGTTTAAATTGTTGATTATGGTTTAAACTGAATAGAATTAGAGAAGAAAAGTTCAAAAAAGCTCATCTTTGTGCATAGGCCTGGGCATCGAGTCGAGCTCGAGCCGAGCCTAATCAAGCCAAGCTCAATCGAGCTTTTATAATACTGAGCTGAGCTCAACATAGCTTTGTCAAATTATAACCGAGCTCGAGCTGAGCCGAGCCTAGTTGGCTCTTTAATGCTTCGTATTGTGCACAAGCAGCCACTTCCTTTGAATGAGAGCTTTTTTCTTTTCTTTTTTTCATTTCACGTTGATAGCCACATCAAACAACACCATTTATAACGCCCATACTTTACTTTTTAAAACTTAGGGAAATCTTCGTTTAGTTTCTAAACATTATTGTTTCTCCACGTTTCACATTTCCTTTTATGTTTCCATCTAAATTGTCAATCATAGATATCAATCACTGAGAATTCCAAGATTCTAAAAATGTTCTAATTAATACTACAAGAGAAAAATAAACATATGGATTCCAAAATGAAATAAAGATGGATGGTAAATCATGTCAATTATTTTCCGTGATAAAATTCTTTACTTGGCCGTCTTTTTTCTTCAAGTCTATATTATTTTTTCTTCTTTTTCCCTCTATATAGAGTTGTACTAAAGTGGGATTTCTCTATATAGAGTTATTTTTTTTCTATACAACTCTCTAATCTCTATATAGAGTTGTATTTTTTATCTTGTATACTTATTCAGCTTAAACTTCTCTATTTTCTAGTTTCTTTTCCCTTTTATCACTGATAATTTTCTTGAAATTATGGTTTCTTTTTTCGGTAAAACTATTGTTTCTTTCTTCTTCATGGGGTTTGTTGAACTAGGAAATGCAAGATTTCTTAGTGATTTTCAGTGGAAACAGCAAAAAATGAACTATTCAACAGTGTATGTTGATCCATCTGGACGTGGCAATTTCTCAACTATTCAATCAGCCATTGATTTTGTCCCTCAAATTAACCAGAATTGGATCTGTATTATCATCAAAGCTGGACAATATAGGTATCACTTTAGCATCTTAATTTATATAATGTGCTTTTTTAGATTTAAGCTATATGTACTCATAGTTTTTTACACTATCAGTATAATTCAATCCATTATAGTAAGTTATTAAGATATTTTTATGTTGCTCTGACTCTTCAAAAATATCGATGGGTGCTTATCTCGAAAAGTAGTGCATTTTTGGAAAATCCGACAGGAGTGTGGCAACAAAAGTGAAGAGTCCGCGCAACTTAGATTATATAATATATTGTTATGTTGTTTGGACTTTTAAAAAATATTGTACTTATATCGGGTTCTCCAAAAATGTATTACTCTTGAAGAATCCTACACACACTCTACGATATTTTTAGAGAATTCGAACAATAAAAATAAATTATACCTAATTATGTAAAAATATGCATATATAGAACTTAAAAGTGTGATGTTATTTTAATATGATATTGTGATATTGCATGTAGGGAACAAGTGAAAATCCCTAGAGAGAAGCCATATATTTATCTCAAAGGAGAAGAAAATGGAAAAACCATTATCACTTGGAATGCTCATGACTCAATTGCTACAGATGCTACTTTCACTTCTGAAGCCGATAATACAATTGTGGAAAGTATAATCTTCATAGTAAGTGAAAGAAAAAGGCAAAAATTTAAAAATTAAAAGAGTTATTTACTTTACATTATTATTACTATTTGGAGACAAAATTAATTTTTTGTAACCACGACTTTTGATATATTTTAAAATACTTTGATTATAAAAAAATATAATTATGGTACTTTTTTTTAAAATCTAATTTGTACTTATATAAATTTTAAATTAGAACGTGTGACTATCATACTTCAAACTTTGTTCATTCTTTTTGGGATGGAGGGCGTAATTTGTCATATTTCTTGAACAATCGTAAAAGTTTTAACCAAAGACCATAGTTATGCATGGTTGATTAAGCTATTAACTCATTGATTTTAGATTATATACGTTATCAATATTAAAAAAATTCCTTTTCAAATTACCTCTAATCAACTTATTAAACTAGGTAACTTGTCTTATTTTCAAGATTATAATTTTCACATTTTAAGAAGATTTACCTATAAAAAAAATTTAGGCAACTTGTTATTGTAGATAATTCTTTACCCTGATCATATATATAACTTAAACTCCTTTTTTAGTTTTACAACCTCTAACATTGTTCAATTATTAACAAAAGTAACTTTGACTTTTATCAGAATTCTTACAATTATCCTCCAAAAAGCAACAAAAATCCAAGGGCGGTGGCGGTGGCAGCCATGATTTCCGGTGACAAATCAGTATTTTATAAGTGTGAATTTCTTGGATTACAAGACACAGTATGGGATGTTCAAGGAAGACATTATTTCAAGCTTTGCACCATTGAAGGAGCTGTTGATTTCATCTTTGGTAATGGTCAATCTATTTATGAGGTGAAACTACTTACCATTGTTTTCTTCAATTATCATATGTGCTAAAGACTATACATAAATAAATAATAAAGAGCAATCTGATCCATGAAGTATTCTGCGTTACGCAAATTCAGAAAAAGGACGTACCTTAAGGGATATAATTTAGACAATCTTCCGGCTTATTCTACGGCTCAAACCCAGAGCATAGGTCACACAGAAACAAGGATCCCCTTCTAAAGACTATTTAGAGGTGGTAAAATTAGTCCATGAAATTATGATCCATCCAACTTGTCCAAGTTTAAGCGGGTCAATCACCCATTTATTAACTTAGCCCGTTTTTACTCATCTAATTCATCTCAGTATAACCTAAATTGATCCATTAAATTTTTTAAATTTTTAAATTTGATATGTTATATATAGTCATTTTTTTGGGAATGGTTATATATAGTCATAATAAAGAAAAAATATATTTTATAAGTAATTAATCAAATTATAGAAAATAAACAAATAAATTAAAAACTTGATAAGAGTTGAACAAGTTATGTTATGGTCATATTATTTAGCTCATTTTGACTCAATCCATTTTAGTCTTAAGTAAAATTTGAACGGGTGAATAACCTGCCCTATATTGATCAGTCTATCTTAACGGCTTAACCTACCTAAATTCAACCAAGTTCGCTTATTCAACACCCCTAGACTATATATATCATCAAAATATCTTCTTATATATAATGTAAATAGAGCACTAATGTCCATTGTTTTATATGCAGAGTTGTACAATATCAGTAAACGCAGGAGCTTTAGATGGATTAGTAGGATATATAACAGCACAAGCAAGATCAAACCCTAAAGATGGAAGTGGATTTGTGTTCAGGAATTGTAATGTGTTTGGAAGTGGACAAACATTCTTGGGTAGGCCATGGAGAGACTATGCAAGGGTTATATTCTATGGTTGTTCCATATCAGATGTCATCACTCCTCAAGGTTGGGATGCTGGAAGATATGTTGGCAAAGAGTAAGTTCTCTCTCTCTTTTTATCCGGTATCTAATAGTCGCTTTAAGGTTCGACTAATCCGGATTCACTTCGAAGAGGGTAAAACACGCCCTGCCAAAGGTGACACTATATTCAAGACTCAAACTTGAGACCTCTAGTTAAATATAAAGAGTTCCCCTCTAACTCTGACACGACTTATCATTTTTTCCAGCTTAATCATCCGATAGTTTATGGCTATTGATCTCACTAATTTGAATTCATGCTAGTAGGCTTATTAAAAGAGGAATTTTTCATTTCTAAAGCTTGAACTTGAAATATCTCATTAGTGATCATACTGTGGGTAATATTAGGTTATTTACTTATATTTTCTTCGGAGAAGGGACCATTTCATTCTTGAACAGTTCTTTCAAAATAAGGGATTGAATGAATTGTCAATATACTCATTTATTTAACCACTAAATGTGATAAAGAGACTTTGCAACTTTTAGAACCTTCAGTTCCAACCAAGCACATTAATTATTGGTGATCTCAAGTCTTCTCTTCAAATAAGATTGAGAATAAATTAATGCATAGAGATTTTCTTTTCACACCAAATACACTTGTTTCAGCTATTAAAATTTGAGTCCCTTGTAAAGCTTTATATGTTGATAAATGGACCTACTATTTGATAATATATTTCTCAGCTTAGTTCATTTAATTCTTTAATTGCAATATCAAATGGCCCAAAAGCTCAAATATGTCATCGAAATATCGGAAATGACTCATTTAAGTCATCGTCGTTATCAAAATGGCTCATCCATGCCATTTTTCATTAGCGCCGATTTTACAATACCATTTTTCATTCACGTCAGCGTTAATGAAAAATGACATGGATGAGTCATTTTGATAATGATAATGACATAAATGAACCATTTTGGTAACGACAATAGTATAAATGAGCAGATGTATTGATGAGTAACATAAATGAGTCATTTTCGATAGTTCGATGACATATTTGAGCTTTTTTCCTATTTTAAATTTTTTAAAGTTGATTTTTAATATTTTACTCCTTTCGTTTATGTTATATAGGAAACAACTAACATTTGCTGAGGGAAGTTGCAAAGGAATGGGATCAAGCACTTCAAAGAGAGTGTCATGGGAAGCTAAGTTGAGCCAACAAGAGTTACAACAATTAACAAGTCTCTCCTTCATTGATAATGAGGGTTGGATTACCAAACAACCCCTAAAAGTACTTCTATAGTTAATTAATTAGCTTAGCTTAGATATATAATTTACGTACCCATATAATAGTATTTGTTTTCTGAGCAGCGGGTCCTATGTTAAGTACGGGGAGAAGATATCCTTCCACTAAGTTGAGGTTAGGAAAGTTTAAAGCAGAACGTCTGATGTGACTTCGTCCTCATGAACGTATTACATATCTTACTCAGGAGATACGAGTTGGGTTCTGCTTTGTAATGAGAGGTCACTTTCGTCAATGTTAACCACTTAATCTAGCTATAACCATAACCAAAGTATTGCAAGAAACTTTGGCTGATTTATGCAAATATCCATTTTTAGATTATTATTTAGATTTTGTTCCCTGTGTTCAAATATTGTGCAAATATAATCTTTGGAGAAATGACATTTTTGAATAATGGTAGATTCGGATTTAATGTTTGCTCGTATATTGATGTACCTTACAGATAACATAAATTGTCGTCTAACATTTGCAATAACTTACAAAATTTTAGATTGTGGTCTAACTTTTCTTCATAAAATTTTTAGTTTGTTAAAAAAAAAATCTTTAGATCGTGATCTAAAAAATCAGTTAGTTGCAAAGAAAATATAAAAGAAAGTCATTTACTAAACTATAATCCCGAAAAGCTGAAGACAACTGACAAAAAATTCAAAGATACTTTGGATTTTAAGTTCTACTTATTTTGCATTTTAAGTGGTTTCTTTGTCTGTAAAGTTTTAAACTATTAAAGGAAGAACTGGCAATTGATATATTTTCCTTTCAGGTTTTCTTGATTTCCAGATCCTGAAAGTTGCATAAAAATGTCTTTATCGTTAGTCAAGTAGAGCATATATGCCCTTTAGCTGTTGAAAATAGAGCAATTATGCGCTCTCTTTACTTTTTGGCACAAAATTATCTTTACTATTAACCAAGTGAAACAGGTATGCCCCTTTAATAACAGAATCCACCTCAAATGTAAACTAGCATAAAATAATATTTCTTTTTTTTTTCTTAGTTGGAGATTTAGATTGGAAAAATATCATCTCCATAACAATATAACACAATTATGAATTAAATCAACATAATCTCGTTAATGGTAGTTACGTGGCTGTTCAACAATTTTCACTAATGATAAGGCACGAAAGCCAGGGAATTTCGTGGATATGTCGTTATGAGTCAATAGAAATTAATATAGTCAAGCTTACGTAGTGCTATATTATTATCAAAGGAGCTATTGTTAGAGCACTTGCTTAATTAGTAAAGCTACATATCTTTGTCATATGAGTCTAATGATAATTTACCAATAAACTATACAAAAGAGAACTTTACCTAAATAGTCGTCCACCCAATCGCATGCTTAAATTAAAAATAACAGGTAAATATATAATATATGTATTATTTAGGTACAATATGTGTATAACCAGTATATAACCTATGTATATTGCTAGGAAAAGTAACCGTGAATCCGGCCCGCTATTTGTGTAAATATCCCACAATATTCATGAGATCCTCCACCTACCATGCCTGCTCATGTTGAAGATTTCAACTTTGTCCTTATATTATGCATTTTCCATTATGTCTCATTTTTTCTTTGAAATATTCAAATTGACTTTCTTTCTGTTTATTGTATTACTACTACCTTTTGAAAATTATACACTGCTCTATCAATTGTGTTTTATAATATGCATTTTGCCAGATCATTGTCTCACCGTATCCAGAAAATATACTATTTGACTTTCTTTATGTTTAGTATACATATTACCACTAGCTTCTGTTAATCTTAAATTGCTCTATCCTTTTTTATTGGTTAAAAATTGCTCTATATGTTCTCTGTTTGCATTATATAATAATGATTTTTTCCAGATCATTGTCTCATCATTTCTGTTTACATTTGCTCGGACTCGGGTGCGGATGTTCGAACGGGTGCGGATCTAAAGATCGGATCCTTCATGATCTAAATTTCAAGAATCGGAGATACAGATCTAGGTATGGATACGGTACGGAGATCTAACTAAAAATAATTCAAATATTAAAAGTAGAGTTATAAAACCTAAAATATGAGATATTATGTGAAAAACTTGAGGAGAAAATATTGATCAAGAGGAGAATTTGGAAGGAGATAAAAGGAAAATGAGTGACATAAAAATTTGCATATACAAGGTATTATTTTCTTCAATTTCACCTTAACTTTTATTTTGATTAACCATCAATTTTCTTAACTTTTGTTTTGATTAAAGAAATCATTGAATCTGTCCGGAATTTCTTCATTGATTTTGGTCAAACTATCCAAAATCGGTTGACCAGATCGGGTACGGATCCCACACTCACACCTACACCTATGTCGTGTCGACACGGGTGCGACATTGAAAGTGAAGCGCCCGAGCAACATATACATTAGGCCCTATGTTTTCAAATAGTGTTTCCGTCTTGTCACATATTTATATTTTAGTAGAAAATATAGTGAACATGATCAAGAAATAAGTTTTGGGCATAACTTAACTCCAAAAGTTAGCTCATGAGGTAAGGATTGTCCAAGACCATATAAGGACTCATCCCACCACAATCGATGTGGAACTCTAACACCCCATATCCCAAAATTGGACAACTGAAGCGTGGACAATATAACATGGAGCCCAACTTCGAAAAATCAAGAATTGGGATGGGTTTGACTCTGATATCATTTAAGAAATGAACATTGGGTCTAACTTTATAAGGCTCAAGGTCCATTTCTTAAAATAGTATTGGAGCTGGATCTATCCTTGTTATTGTATTTCCCAATGTTAGACCGCCGTATTATGTTATCCAAGCTCCAATTATCCGGTTTTGGGCAAGTGGAACCGCCCGCATTGGTTGAAGGAATGAGTTGTGGTCTCTTTATATAATCTTGACCAATTCTCCCGCTCCCATCATGAGTGTTAGCTTTTGGGGTTGAGTTTTCTTATCATGGTAAACATCTAGTACTTTTTATTTTATTTTTTATTTTATTTAATATTGGTCTAAAAGGAGCTTATATGAAATGGTCAGTGGAAGTTCATACATCGCCGACTCCAACTTGCTTGGCATGGTGCCATAGTTGTAGTTGTTATATTGTCTCATCATTTGCAGGAAACATACTATTTGACTTTCTTTGTGTTAGCATATTACTAGCTCTTATAGTCATTCATTGCTCCATCAAATTGGATTCTTCTATTCTAGCATCGTTAAGCATTTATCTGTTGTTTTTTCCCCAAACAAAGTTATAGAGATGGCTGAAGTTCTGCTTATTGTACAGGGAGTCTTGAGAAAAGTACTTTCACTTGCTGGTGAAGAAATCAGTTCTTTATGGGGTCTTAAGCAAGACCTCCAAATCCTGGCTGAAAAGCTTGAAATGATTCAAGCTTTATTATCAGATGCAGAGAGCAAACACTTAACTAGCAGGGTTGTTCAGCTTTGGATCAAAAAACTTCAAGCCGTAGCAACCGAGGCTGATGATGCATTGGATGAATATACATATGTTCTTCTTCAGAAAAAGATTGAGGGTAGCCTCTATAAGGTAATCCGCTTCTTTTCTCCCTCAAATCCTCTTTTGTTTCACGTTGAAATGGCTCGTAAGATTAAGAAAATCAATCAATCGCTAGAAGAAGGCCACAAAAACGCGAGTAATATGGGGATTAGGCCAGTTGAGGTAATAGATGCATCTGTCAGTACACTCAGAGAAATCCCACAGACTGATCCATTTGTCGATGATTCTCAGATTGTAGGGCGGAAAAATGACATATCGGAGATAGTAAGCATGTTAACTAGCTCAAATAGTGGAACAAGTTTACCTGTAATAAGCATAGTTGGAATGCCTGGCCAAGGAAAGACAACACTAGCACAACTTGTTTATAAAAATGAGAAAGTGTCAAGGCATTTTGATAAAAGATTATGGGTCTGCGTATCTGATGATTTCATTGTGGAAAGACTTTTAAGTGAGATGTTCCAGTCTCTTACACTGACCAACTTTGAACTGACAAATAGAGAGGCTATAGTAAAGAAACTGCAAGGACACCTTAAGGGGCAGAGATATTTCCTCGTGCTCGATGATGTTTGGAATGAGAATCCAGACAAATGGGATAGCATGAGAAAGTGTTTGTTGGAAATAGGTGGTTCTAAAGGTAGTAAAATTGTTGTGACAACACGTAGTGATGAGGTAACTTTAACCGTACAAGCATCTCATTCTCATCGATTACAAGTGTTGTCGAGGGAAGATAGCTGGACTTTGTTCAAGAAAATTGCCTTTGCAGATGGTGGGGCAATAGAGTGTTCAGCTTTAGTTGCCATAGGGAGAAGGATTTTAGAAAAGTGCAAGGGTATACCCTTAGCAATTAAGGCGCTAGCCGGGCTTTTATATTCGCGAAAAGAAGAAAGTGAGTGGTTGGCAATAGAGCAAAGTGAATTTTGGGGTTCACTTGGGAGTACAGATTCTATTCTTCCTTCTTTAAGATTAAGTTATAATCACTTACCTCTATTATCATTGAAACGATGTTTTATATATTGTTCTATTTTTCCCAAAGACTTTGTCATGGAAAAGGAAAAACTAGTGCAGTTTTGGATAGCTCAAGGATTGATCAATTCTGAGGAAGTCGTTTGGAGATGGAAGATACAGGCAATAACTTTTTTAATGTTTTACTTCGGAGTTCGTTCTTGCAAGATGCTAAAAGAGATGAATATGATAGCATTAAGTCCTGCACAATGCATGATCTTGTACATGACCTTGCTATGCATATATCGAAAGGTTATTGCTTGACTGTGAATGTGAATGAGGAGGCGAAAGATGAAATCCAGGCAACACACTTGTTAGCGGTTTCTTATGAAAGGAAAATGGTAGAAGTTATGCAGGAAATTGCTTCAAGGTTAAGAACACTACATCTAATTGGTGTTTCCCTAGGGGACATGTTGATCGGATTTAGGTACCTTCGTGTTTTGATATTGGACAACTTCTATGTCATGAAATTGCCTAGATGGATAGGAAAATTGAAACATCTTAGGTATCTTGACATTCAGAAGACTTCCATAGTAGATTGCCAAATTCTATCACAAAGCTCTACAATCTGCAGACTTTAAGAGTAAATGCCTTGGAAGAGATGCCTAATAAGTTTCAAAATCTGATAAATCTGAGACATTTTTACATGAAAGACAACATCCATACTAGAAAGAATTGCATGCTTTCTGGGATAGGACAATTGGTATGTATTCAGACACTCCCTTTCTTTGTTGTGAGCCGTGAAAGGCGATGTCTAATTGAGGAGCTGGGAGGCTTACACAACCTCAAAGGTGAAGTGAAAATTTATGGCCTTGAGAATGTTGGAAATGGCGAAGCAGCAAGACGAGCAAATTTATCGGCAAAAGTGAACATTCACAATTTGGAACTTCATTGGAGCACTAGAACTCAAGAGTTCAATGACACCAATGTTTTGGAAGGTCTAAAACCTCATACAAACTTGAAAGGTTTAACCATGAGAAATTTTGAGGGTTCAAAGTTCCCATCTTGGATGGTAACCTCGGAACAATCAATGCTGCTGTGGAATCTTGTGAAGATTAGATTAGACAATTGCAACAAGTGCAAACAGATTCCCACACTAGGACACCTTCCCAAACTCAAGATCGTTCTGATACGCAAATTGCATAATGTCAAACGGATCGGGGAAGATTTTTATGGTTCGACAAACCATGGTGATAGCACAAATGGATCTGCACTAATTGCATTTCCTGCTTTGCAAGAATTCACTTTAAGTGGGATGTCAACTCTTATAGGGTGGTCACGTGCAATCCCTTCATTTGCCAATGTTTTCCCTCAGCTAGATCGGTTCGTAATTGAAGATTGCCCTGAGTTAGATGATTTACCTAACTTTAAGAGCCTTCAATCACTTAGACAGTTAACCATTTCCATGTGTAAGAAGCTGAGCCGTCTACCGGATTGGCTACAATCTCTGTCAGCTCTTGAGATTCTGAAAATATCTGGATGCTCGAATCTTCGTAGTATTCCTGGAATTTCTAACCTTCAATCACTGCAAAAGATGTCTATTACTAATTGTGATAGGCTAAGTATCTTGCCTGCCGGACTGGAAGCCTGCATGTCGCTTGAATGTTTGAACATTCAGTTTTGTCCTGTACTTCAACCAGAAGATGTGCAATGGCTCAGTGGGCTTAAAGAATTGGAAATTGGTTACTTCTCAGATAATCTTGTTAACTTCCCCTTTCCTAACTTCTCAGAAGTGGTTAATTACTCCTCGAGTTCTAATACTAATGATCATACACCACAACTTTGCTTCAATATCCACTCTTTGAAATTGTATGGATGGCAAAGGGTAGAGTGTCTGCCAACACAACTTCAACATCTCTTAGGCTTGAGGGTACTGACTTTATGGGGATTTGAGGGGTTGGAAGTGCTTCCCGAGTGGCTCGGTAACCTCTCTTCTCTTCAAATTCTCGAGCTTTACCACTGCAAAAATCTCAAGTATCTTCCATCACTACAAGCAATGGAGAAACTTGTCAATTTACGTGAACTGGAGATATTTGGTTGTCGTCTTCTGGATAAAAGATGCACACTTGGTAAACGCCCTGAGTGGCACAAGATTGCTCACATTCCTATTGTTCAGGTCAATTACCAGAGTATAAGGCCAAGCTGAAGTGCTCCAACAACTGTGAGCAACTAAACTTTCCTCTTTATCATCTTCCAAGTCAAATTTGCACTACTTCCATAGATACTTTGTTCCCCTTTGAATCCTTGTACTGTTTGTGTTGGCCTTTCAGCCCTTTAAGAATTTGGTAGAGTCCATTTTGTAACTAGTCAATGTCATTTTAAGTAGCAAACAAATTATTCTCAATATTGTTCTGATTTTATCAGATGTCCCAAAGGGACAAGTGATCTAATCTGTTGCGTGTTGTAATCTTCTGAACCATGAAAGCAGGAAAATATGTTTCATAAAATCTTTTGGTACTAAATTGAATGTGCATAACATTAAAAGAAAGTTCTTGCTAAATGCCCTTTCTCATTTGAGTTGACACAACTCATCCCGGCACAGCCAATATTGATGCTTGTGAATGCCTTGCAGGATTTATGTTTCTCAGAAATTGAAAGGCAAGTGTATGTTCAAGCATGCAGCTATGGACCAAGAAAAATGGCGGGACTCAGAGGCGGAGCTAGGGAGAAGGGGGCCGGAAAATCATAGTGTGTATACAAGGTCAATTTTTTTTATATGTATATAATAGATGTTGAATCCTCTTGGAGAAAATCAGACCTTCACCACAGAGCCCAGGACTCCAAACATGTTTATCATTTTCACCTTATATTGAAAGGACTCTTTGTTTCACCGCCTTGACAGTGTAAAATATTTGTATGCGTTTTGTATAACTTGATTTGATCCTTACCTTCTCTTGAAATTTATAAATAGTGTAGACACTTCACGTGTGACATTTGGTGGTTGCAACTTGCAGCATGTCGTTTCCTTTAGCCAATGCAAATGGGAACAAAAAGTATGTTGATTTTAAAGTCTATTTGAGAATGAATTGCTAAAGTGAACTTTGTTGTGTATATTGGATGAACTCAAAATAGGCAACAGTCTGCAGGTAAATTCAAATGGGAATAAAACAATCAAGAAAATAGCCAAAAAGACGCACAAGTTTTGCTTTTCCAGTCATAGTTTACTATCACAACATAAATGTTGAGAGCAAAAGTAAATGCCTGTGAATATCCCAGTATAAGAATATACATTCTAAGTTCTCTTCTCATAAGCAAGGATAGGAACAGGTGAATGGTGGTTCATCAGCAAAGATGGTCACATACAAAATAGCCTTCCACCACCACTGACTCCTATCCTACCCTTCTCGACCACCACGGAGTCGATAAATGATGCGTCCTTTACTGGAATCATACCGACTTACTTCAATTTTAACTCTGTCTCCGGGTAGCAACCGTATGAAATTCTTTCGTATCTTCCCAGAAATGTATCCCAGTACCACATCTGCATTATCCAATTTGACCCTAAACATGCCATTGGGGAGCGATTCGGTAATGGAACCTTCATGAGTCCATTTCTGTTCCTGCGAGAGACACTGAATGCTGGTAGTACGTCTGGAATTGGTGAAATTACTCTTCTTCTTTGACTGTTGCTGTGTTTTAACCAAAAGCCCCTTGGCTTGGTTCATTAACTTTTCCTGCTTGCTGACAAACACAGAGTGCGGCAGTGCTAATGAGTTAGAGGTTTTACAGGACGTTGGAGTTGGAGAACAAGCTGCCATTGCAGTTGTGGCAAGAGCAGAATTCCACCATGAGAGAGATGCCATTATAGCTAGTCTATGGTGCACGATCACGAACTCAGCAACACAGCGATCTAAAATAGCCAATTTAAAAAAAGGATGTATGAAAACATAAAATTAGACAAACAAATGAACTTTCTTTAGTCCTTTAGAGTGATAAACAAACTTAGACCAGCCCTACTTTGGCATTTTCCCTGAGAAATAAGTTAAAATAAGACGACAATACAAATGCAGCTCACAAAATAGATAAACACTGAACTTCTTTAGTCTTTCAGAGTGAACTGAAAAACCTTAAACTATCACCACTTTGGCATTTTTCTGAAACAAAATTTAAATAATCTGCAGAATGAAATAAAAAAAATAATATGCCACTTCACCCTTCTATTCATCGTCACTAACATTCTGCTAAAAAGGATAAATAAGGTAGTTTAATAACATTCTGCTAAAAAGGATAAAAAAGGAAGTTAAATTTAACTCTTTCTTCTTTTTCCTCTTTTATTTCTGACTCAAGTCATCTCCTTTTCTTCCTCTTCTTCTTACAAGTACCTTCAGGTCTTCTCGTCAACTCCCAGCTGCCATCGCAGCTGGCCGTATACCACCTCATAAAGCAATAAAGCAACTAAAAAGTTCTTTTCTTATGTTACTGTCTCAGTTGTTTATACGCTTTCTTTTGGTTTCCTCCTCGTGTTTCTATGTTTTCTTTTCCTACTGTTGCTGCTACTTCTCTTTTTTCTCCTCCTCCTCCTCTAGCTCTATCAGCCCATTATGTCATCCCACTCCAGCAACCTCAATTCAGCTCCTACGGCCTCCAATCACCATTGCAACCCCACTCAGAACCATAGTAGTGGTTTGTCAATTTCCCTCCCTCCTCCTTTTCTGTCCTCGTCTTCCTTTGTCAAATTTCTACCCCAAACACACATTTGAGGGGTGTCAGTTGCGGAGAGGGAGGAGAAAAGTAAAAGTAAAAGACAAAAAGGAAAGGGCTAGAGTGAAGCAGCAAAAACAATAGAAGGAAATGAAATCACACCTAGTGTTAAATTGGTATTACCTTAGTTAAAATGATGTAACAAAAATGTGAAGCTTGAGACTGAAGACACCACAAAATAGTGTCACAAAGCTAATTTAAGGCTGTTTTTTTGTACTTCATTATTCTTAATTCAACTTCCTTTGCTAAATTTTGCATCTCCTAACATGTTGAAAGTTACTTTTGGCACAGAGAATAAATGAGCTATCTCCCTTGAATACAACCAAGTCGGTTTAACACATCAAAAGTAACACTGCTGCTCACTTTTTCACCATTATTACATATTGCATTAAGATTCTTCTTGCTCCCCTGCACCATATCTAGCGTAAACGTTATCAGCTCAGCTTGGTCTACTGTCAGAACTTGCAAAAGGGAATTAAAAGCGGCAGCTCCCTAAACAAAGGTAGGGGAGTAAGGTCTGCGTACATCTTACCCTCCCATAACCCACTCGTGGATTACACTGGGTATGTTATTGTAGCTTTCATGTTTAAAATTTTCACCCTTCAAATTTCTAAAAGATTGGAAGCCTTCATAGTGTACTTTTGAGTTATGACTCCTCCTAAAGCCCGAAACTTTGTAAAAATTAATACCTTCATAGTATTTGGGAGTTATGACTAAAAAGTGAAGAGTGTGAGGAGTATCAAGTTACTAATCTTCTTAACTCAAAAATTTAAAATGGTCAATAATTGAAACTTAAGAGATGATAAACTCTCTAATTAGTAAAACGAACATCTTAAGAGAAATTATCACATGGAAGCAAGGGAACTTACAACTTTATTGGAGAAGACGGGCGTAAATTTGAAACTTATAGAAACTTGAGGTCCTTATCTGCAAATAATGGACACCAATTCGCCGTTGAATATAGTTTTCCGGCACTAAATTAGCAGCAGCTTTATATATTTGGATAAGAGAGGGAAGGACTAGAACCCAATCGGTCATTTCTCTCTTTATCCCTTCAAAAGAAAAAGAAAATAATTGTTATTACTAGTAATAATTCACATCAATGGAGGATCTAGAGCATAAATTACGAATTTACAAGAATTAATTATAAATATTTAATTATTATTGTATATTAATTTAAAATCATTATAAGAATCCAAAAACTTCATTTTCTAAAAATACCTCTGATTATCAGTTTAACTCATTTTATATTAAAAACGATAGGAATTAATTCAGTAATTATGACATTTTTTTTTCAAAAATGACCAGAATAAAAGTCAAAAAAATATAATACTTCATTTTATGTTAAACTCGAGAAGCAAAATTTGAAATATCATAATTAGATTACTAGACAGTTGATTCCTTTTATGCTAGCCATTGTTAAGAAGCTTATGTTAACATTGATTTGATATATTCCAAATGCTTAACAACATGTTGGTAAGAGAGAGTAAATATCCGTGAAGTTATCCCTAAAAAACAATAATTTGATAGTTTTTGAGATGTTATATGAGGTGTGTGACTCTTATGATACTACATTTTATTCTTAACCTTTTTTGCTTTAATACTAATATATTTTTACCATGCAAAGAAATTCTACATAAAACTGAAATGATAAATATACTTAATCATTAAAGGTCTAATAGTTCATTCTAATTGACCTTTAAGGAAATAGTGTTGTATCCTCTGTTGATAGTTAAAAAAATGTTATGAAACCTTCAAAGCAAAATGTAAAAATTACACTGCCTTGTTAATCATTCTTCCGCAATGCTTACATGAAGCATACTTGTTTAATAGACCAAAAAATTTGAAACACTTAGATATGACTAGAGATGGTAATGGATTCTGGACCCGGTCCGGATCCAGATCCGTTTTATAGGATATGGATCTTCAAAATTTGGACTCGATGGATCCGGATCGGACCCGGATCCGTTTCTGACGTATCGGATCTGGATCTGGATCTGGATCTTGTATTTGAAATCCGTATTCGGTCCAGGTCCGACCCGCAGATCCATTTTTTATTAAATATATTCATAACATAGAATGTAATTTTATAAGTATTTTCTTAAAATTGCTAAGCACATCCTTGCAAGTTTAATTCTCAAAACAAGTTTAATTTATCCCCGCGTTAACTCAAAAACCAAAAAATAAAAAGGTAAATTCGATAATAAAATTAATGTTATATTAGTGAATGACTAACATCTCTATAGACAAGTAGTTAAAATTATATTCACTTCATTTGTGAAGATTTCAAGCACATGCAAGTTCTGCATTGTGGAAATACTAGTCAGCATTTTCCACAACTATTGTCATTGTCCAACATTTTCAATTAATAGCTCACAATCAAAATGAGACAACGAACAAAATATCTCATATGAACATTTCAAAATTGAAACATAGTAAATTGTTAGCCAAGTAAAAATCGTATGTTAGTTAAAAAAAATTCTTAGCAAGGTTACATTCTTAGCAAGGCAAATTTTTTACATGTAGATCCAGATCCAATCCGTAGACCCGGTGGATCCGATAGATCCGAATTTGGATCTGATTTTTATGGACCCGATGGATCTGGATCCAGGTATGAAAAACGGACCTAGATATGGATCTAGTAAGATCCGGTCCAGATCTGATCTATTGATCCCTAGATATGACCAACTTGAAAGATGACTAAAGGGCAGCCCGGTGCACTAAGCTCTCGCTATGCGCAGGTCCGGAAAAGGCTGGACCACAATGGTCTATTGTATGAAATCTTACCCTGTATTTCTGCAAGATGTTGTTTTTCACGGCTAGAACCAACCTTACCCTGCATTTCTGCAAGAAACTATTTTCACGGCTTGAACCAAAGTTACCCTGCTTGAAAGATGACTACAAAACCAAAATTTGGAAGGAAAAGGAAGAACAAAACAGAGAGATTAGAAGCCAATAGATTCTCATTATTTCCTGTAAATATGGCCATTTGACGAAGTGCACAAAATAGAAAAAATAAGAAACACCTTTGCCAGTGCTATATTTTCATTGTTAGGAAGTGAAATTTCTGACATGTAATCATGTATTAAGTTTACCATGCTCTCACCAAATCCATTTTGACTCTAGTTGAACTCTAAAAGAGAAAAATAAATATTATCAATCTCTTCTACCACTCTCGGCTCTTGATACAATCGTTCACGCGTTCGAAACCCAAGAACCAGAAACATTCTTAATACTCCCTGATACTGCTACCTTGGTATCATTGGTCCATTGCTTTAAACGAACATCAAGAACTCTATATCTTCAAACATTGTTCCCGGTGCTGAACTGAAGCTTCATAATATGTTTCATCAATTCATGCCACACTGATAAGTGTCCTCTCTACACTTATGTTACATGCCTCCTCAATGCCATGTTATAGAAGAGGGAAAGGGAATAGTCTATTTGATGTTGTGTGTGGGAACGCTCAAATAAAATTTGGTATTCTTGAAGTCGTCCAGGAGGGGGTTATATCCATCTCTAGTTCTGGTCTTTGTTGGGAGACCGAATTCTTCCATGAATGCTGCTGTGTCAAGCTACAACAAATATTTACGTGAATGAGTTACAGATCAACAAAAAAATAGAAAAGGAGAACCTTGGTTTATCACAGCTGAAGGGTAGGAATTACCGAAAGAGTACGTCTTTTCTTTCCCCGCTTCAATGGCTCGCCATCTTTTTGCTGCTTCATCCACCCCGAGCAGTAATGATCCATCTGTTCCAAGAGCAAAAAATCTGTTGGAAAGAATATGTCGGCGTCCCCCTGCAAATAAAAATATATATAAAACATTTCGGCGAAGTACAGATGTTATTACATAATAATACCTCTCATAAAAAACATTTCATGATAAAATCCATGGAGGAATACGAAAGATAAGGATCAGATCACCTTTGCATCCAAATAACTGTTGTAATCAGAGCTGCTTCCATCTTTCTGCATTTAATATGAAAAAGGTTAAATGAATTTATAAGGTTTCAGTTAACTTGATTATAAAAATGCCTAAAAGGAAAAATAGACTAAATGCAAGCGCTTGCCTTTTAAGATGACAAAGGATTATCCCATGTGACATTTTGCAAGAGAAAATGTTTAGTTCCAGAAAAAATATCAAGTGAAGATGCACATAAAAGAAAACCATTGCATTCAACCACTCACATCGTTCTTTTGATACCATTTTTTTTTTCCAATCCCAATTTTCAACAGGTTAGTGTGTAACCTACATGCTTGCAAAAGGTCTGAAGAGTAGTGAAACAGTTCTAACATAACACCACCACTGAAGTAATGATTCTCAAGACCATATAAAGTGACCATCTCATCCCTAAACAGCCGATGTGGGAGCTCAACAGATCCATTTGATAAACTATTTGACTAAGATGTTTTAGTTGTACGATTATAATCAAAGATCGAGGGAGGCTACAAAGAAGAGCAGAAAAGCAATGGCATAAAGAGAAAAAGTGGAATGTACCTTGGTTGAAACTAGTGGAGCTCTTTCACCAGGAATTTTAACATCAGGTAGATAACTGAAATCGGAAGCGATTAAAGACATCTTCGGTAAAGCTCCGTGCAAAACTTCTAGAAGTTTCTGAATTTTAGGAAGTAGTACTGCATGAGTATATGATATTTTTTTCCAAGCATGAGCATTTAATATGTTAAACTAAACTGAGGAAAGAGCTCAATCGACATTGCAGAACTATTACCAAGCAACCAGTGGGAAGCCAACACCATCTTGGCTTAGGAAACACTTTTGCCCAAATATTTTTCATAACCCCGCTCCCACCCGTTGTAGCATCAGGCATATCTACGACCTCCATGCAAGATTTGATTAAGGAGTCTTGAATTGGCCTGTACAATTCTGAGAGTTTTTCCCTGTTAAAAGAAGACAAAGATGTGTTGAGCATTATAGACAGATTGACAATCTTGCTCGACATTAAACCTACAAATGGACAAAATCACCAATTCAATATAATTCAGTTTCAAGCTAAATCCAGCTATAAAGCAAACTTATCTCTCTTATCTTCTCTTACTTATGTGTAGTTTCCTTTTTTTCATGTGTATGGTGTGGGGAGTCGCATAAGAGATCCTTATCACAAAAACCCAATACTTCCTGCTACTTCTATCACTCCCTCCATCCCATTGACACACTTTCCTTTTTGATCAATCCCAAAAGAATGACACCTTTCTATATTTAGTACTCCCTCAGTCCCAAAAAGATTGTCTTAGTTTGACTTGGCACGGAGTTTAAGAAATAAAGGAAGACTTTTGAAATGTGTGGTTAAAAACACGTCTTAGATATTTGTGTGGCGGTAAATCATCTCATAAAGTTAAATTGTTTCTAAATATAGAAATGTGCCAATCTTTTTGAGACAAACTAATAAGGAAAGTAGGACAATTCTTTTGGGATTTAAACTTCTCATTTTTCCCCTTAATGAAATGATTTATATCCACACAAATATCTATGGCTTATTTTGGACCACAAGTTTCAAAAGTCTTCCTTTCGTTCTTAAACGTTGTGGACAATCAAACACCTTCACATAAAATGGGACGGAGGGATCAAAGAGCAAGGAATCATTCCATAAATAAATACTTAGAAAGTTCATCTCGATATTTTCCCTCATCAATTCCTTTTCTGCAGATAGGAGATAAAACTCTACGGATAAAAGATCAACCACCCCAAAGAGAAAAGGAAGAGCGTGACATAAGACATCTCAAAGGATAGTTGCCAACTAATTCCGTTAATAGCACTCCAGGTAAACATAAACCCCAGATGACCTACATGCATGGATGAGCACACAGAGCAAGTGTGGTAGACAACTATGCTTGTGCAAATACTACATTGTTAGCAACATTCATAAGGCTATCGACCTATATACTGTTGAAGAAACATCTCATTCAAAAATGTAAAATTTGCTCAGTAGGAAAAAACTCCAGAGCACAAAACATCAATATGTCATTTCAACAGTAAAAAGTGAATTACCCTTGTTTTCTTTCAACCCACACTTCCATCCATGGAGACGTTTGATTCTCAGAGTAAATGAGATCATGAGGAAGATTGTCAAGCACCTAAAAGGTTACTCAATCGTTAATAAGCTCAGTGAATAAAGTTAATGGTTCAATATCTACTTTACGGATATAACTACTTAGTTTAGGCCAGTAAAGTTGCTCTTTCTGAGGAAAGAACCTTGCAGAATCCAAAATACATGTAAGATTACATTCTTGACGAATTTTGAAACGGTAAAGGTAAGAGAGAGAGTCAATTTTTCACCAACTAGCTAATTTCTTTCATCATATTGAGCCTCATAAACCACCACGTAAGGAAGCCAGTCAATTTCAATACACAAGTGATTTACCATATTTTCCCAAGAACATATAATATAGAAGAATAAACAAAGTAGGAGAGCTTTTGAGAGGCTAGAAAATGATTTTGTACATCTGCGGAATAGCCTCTTTTTCTTAGTTTTTGGTGCGCCCATGTAGTTCTTGTTTATATAGAAGATTGTGGGTGAGATTTGTAGAGAACCATATTTTGTGTAGGTTCTCTACTTTTTAGTACATGTCTTATACAGTCAAACCTCTCTATAACGGTATCGTTTGTCTGGATAGTTTTTCGTTGCTACAGCGAAATGCTATCAAAGAAAACATATAATATAACATAAAATGAAAAATTGGTTTCTCAAAAATTTGGCCGTTATAGTAAAATGTTGTTATAGAGGATGGCTTTTACGGGAGTTTTTCCCACATTAATAGAACTACTTACCTTATTAAAAAAGAAAATAGAAGAATAAAGAAAGTAGTCATACCTCTAACATGATAACCCAACAAGGTTGTTCATGCACATCCCCTGCTTAATCAAGAAAACTTCTTTTAGTGTGCAGAATAGGTCAACCTTTAGAAACCAAAGAAACTGAATTTCAATCCACCATAATAGGATCAATGAGCCAGGATATACTTGGCAGTGCATGTATATCATCTATGAAAATGCAATTTAAGCTGTTAAGCTGTCATCAAGAACAGGTTCAGATAAATAACAGCATCATACCCCATCCGTTCCTGTCAGTAGCATCACGATGCTCAACTCTAAACTTTGATAAGTGGCTATCAACTTCGCCAACAGTTCGAATCTGTTTTGCTGCAAGCGGGGAACTGATTTCAACTGAACTGTTCTCAAGAGAAGAGGGGCTTTAGTATTTGTTTAAGGATTGATTGAATGAAAACAATGATAAAAGGAACAGCATATGCTATGCTACACTGATATTCTGCTCAAGATGTGTTTTATACTTATTGGACACCCTTTTGAAACTTTAGATGCTTCAACTAAGGTTAATATTGATTTAAATATTACATTTTTTATAGATCATTTCTTGTCGCAATCATAAGAAGATATAATCACTTTATGGTTACATTTGACATGTATTTAACATTACTTGATATTTTTTTAGGGTTCTTGAACTTTCTTAATTTACGAGAAACATATATATCATCTACTTTTCTTTGATGTCATGTTGGTAACAGGGAAATAGTTAAAGTGCTTCTTCTATTTAATGGAGTAGCACAAGACCTTTATAAGCCCTTTTGGATGCCCTAAGGTACTTTAAAAAAATTGTTCTTCACTCTATTTCATGCATATTTTGGAAGAACGTTTCACTCTGTAACTCTGAAGCCATGCCAACAAGTTCATCATGTGTAGCATACTCAATTAGGAAAGGCATTAGGAGCATTATCACATACGTGTAACTGATATTATCATAAACTCTTGTAGGCGCATTTAACTTTATGTAATCCAGGATGCCTTTCGCACAGGTTCCTGATCCACCACCTATTTCATATATCTACACCAAAAAGGTCAACATGTAAAGCGGGTGAAGGATTTATCAATAAAGTAATTTTAACATGAATAAAAGAGAGCAAATGGACAATGAAAAGATAGCAATGCAGCTTAAAAACTATGTTCTTTCAATATTAAGGAACTTACTTTTAGTGGAACAGATAGGTTTGTAGTACGCAAAATGGATTCAGCTATCCCATGTGCATACCAGGGCTGCAGAAAATTCCATATGATATTAATGCATCTAGCAGGTAGAATAGTAAACAATAAGGTTGTGAAGAGGAAAGATTCATGTAAATGAAAATTTTGGTTACCTCAACTAAACTGTCTTAAAATAAAAATGTAACCTTTTTTCAGCAGAAAAATACCCCCAGCATAAATTTACATTTACCAAACTATCCAAACAATATGGACAAAAAGTAACCTCATGCATTGTCAACAACACATCTATGACCAAAGTCTCACAAATATGTTTGTTATCTCTATTTTGTGATTTTATGTTTACATTTTAATTAAATGAGACTGAAAAGCTTAGTTAAGGTTTCTCACAATAAATATTTCAAATTGCTTATCTAAATATGTCAAATTATTTATCTACTTTAATAATACTAATTATAAAGTGAATCTTTACATGTTCTTTTTCATTGTTGACTTTCAACGCGCTATCTCAAACTCAAGGCGGTGACAAAAGTTCAGTTTGTAAGTGAAAACTGAAAAATCAACCCGAGTATGCCCAAAGTAGCTATTGTTTCATCGGCACCCAGTAGGCAGAAACTACTTAAGTCTACCAAGCTAGGCTTTGATACAATATGAAGCAAGAAAAAAAGAGAGAAAACTCTCGGTTATAGACAATATACAAGAGGGACTTCTCATATAGGACTGTAGGAGCCTTCGTCTATGATAAGATAAGTAATTATTCTCTACTCATAATAAGATAACCCAAGAATATCCGAAGAGATAGTTTACATAATTCACACATATAATTAGCAATTACATTTAGAAGGATAAAAAACAATAATATTACCTTAAAAAGCTCCACTGGAGTAAACCATGAAACATCACTCTGCTTGTAAATCTTATCCAAATGCTTCATGTATGCTTTCCTACCTAAAACATTCAAAAGTCATATTTTCCATCTTGTAGGACAATTTCTTCTAGATTTACTGAGAACTTATGTAACATTAAATATCAACAATTAAGCCATCGAGTAGATGAAGAAACAGCGAAGTAAAATTGGCGCAACTTACCTTCAAAGTTATTGAACTTAATGCTTCTATCAAGCACTCCAACTGATGCCGATTTCTGGGAGAAATACCCGACATTCGGATCATACAATGCCTTGTGAATAAAATCTCTAACCTTCACAGTACCAAGGAACACGAAAAAAGCCATAAATCAAATTAAAACTAAAGGGTATGTTTGGTATGCCAGAAAAAAGTTTTCCTGAAATGGTTCCTTCACAAAATCATTTCCCACTTTTGTTAACTTGAATAGTGAGCCGAGGGTCTCTCGGAAACAGCCGCACTACCTACCAAGGTAGAGGCTCTACCCTCCCCAGAACCCACGTTGTGGGACTACACTGGGTATGTTGTTGTAGTTGTTAACTTGAATAGTGAAAAGTGTTTTCACCAAGAACAAATTATGAGCAAAGTTATTTTCTTTTACAAATAACTCTCAAGATAATAAAAGCATTTTCCAAAAATTAAACGTTTTCCAGCATACCAAATGGACATATATATTATAAACAACAATCATAATAATGAGAAGGAGAGAAACTAAAGGGTGTGTTTGGTATGCCAGAAAAAAGTTTTCTTGAAATGGTTCTTTCGCAAAATCATTTCCTACTGTTTGTTAACTTCAATAGTGAAAATTGTTTTCACCAAGAACAAATTTTTCACGCATTATGAGCAAAGTTATTTTCTTTAACAAATAACTCTCAAGATAATGTTCCAAAAATTAAATCTTTTTCAGCATACCAAATGCAACCTATATTATAAACAACAAATTTAATACTAAAGAGACCACAACAACAACAACAACAAAAAACCCAGTGTGGTCCCACAAGGTGCGGTCTGGGGAGGGTAGGATGTACGCAGACCTTAACTCTACCTTTGTGAGGTAGGGAGGTTGTTTCCGGTAGACGCTCGGCTCAAAAGAAAAGTACATGTCGCAGAAATATATGCAAGAAGACAGCAAATAGCAAGATATAAAATAAATGTGGAAACATATAGTAATGCCCAACAAGAAAATAAAAACTATGTGATATCTAACAACTACTACTAAAAGGAAAAGCGGAGAGGAGGAGAACTCGCCCCCTCCCTCCCCTCACAAATACTAAAGAAATTTTCCACTGTTTGTTAACTTGAATAGTGAAAATTGAATTCACCAAGAATAAATTTTCTCACACATTATGAGCAAAGTTATTTTCTTTTAAAAATAACCCTCAAGATAATGAAAGCATTTTCCAAAAATAAATCTTTCCAGCATACCAAATGAACATATATATTATAAACAACAACCATAATAAAAGAGGAGAGAAACTAAAGGGTATGTTTGGTATGCCAGAAAAAAGTTTTCTTGAAATGGTTCCTTGACAAAATCATTTCCCACTGTTTGTTAACGTTAATAGTGAAATTTGTTTTCACCAAGAACAAAAAATTTCACAAATTATGAGCAAAGTTATTTTCTTTTGCAAATATACATCAACATACCTAATGAAATTCCACAAAGTGGTGTTTGGGGAGGGTAGAGTGTACGCATAACTTACCCCTACCTTGGGAGGTAGAGAGGTTGTTTCCTGTAGACCCTCAGCACAAGAACAAGCAACTCAAAACAGTATAGAAAACACAACAAAGGAGTCTTAACTACCACAAAATAATACCATAATCGAAGTACAAGGAACCACAGATAATAACATATGAAAGAGTTTTCCAAAAATCAAATATTTGTCAGCATACCAAATGCGAACATATATTATAATCAATAAACATAATAATAAAGAGAATTAGAGAAATTACAAGAATTGGTGTGTCTTCAACAATGTGAGTACAGAACAAAGCTGGAGATGGTTGACCCAAGAATTCAAATGGTATCACTGAAGACAAAATCATTAAAATTTCAGAAAATTTTAAGGAAATTATAAGTATAAGAGAAAATTAATAGATATGAATGGAAATTAGTTTACATAGCAAAAGAGAGACAAATCACCTCTGGGTTTATGGAAAAGGGAGAAGAGATTTCGCGAAGAGAACGATATAGGGGCCATAACCAGTATTAAAGGGTTTTATCATTTGGTTTTTTGTTCTTGAAAGGGTGTAAGGATTTTTTTTTTCTCATTTTTATTGAAACTACTTGTTTAATTCAGAATGAAATTGAACACGATTACATTTAGAGTGGTGTAGTGGTTAATGAAGGGCAGCGATACGAAAATATTAAGTGGTTTTTAGTATATATTTAAGCATTCGTGGATAAAGTTATTTAGTATATATTTTGTTGAAAATTAGTAAAGATCCGAATATAAGAATTGAGATGCTAATAGATAGAATTATTCATAAATACATGTAAATTGACCCGAATATCACTTTTATATACAAAAAAGACAACCTTACACAACTGTAAATTTTTACCCACCTTTTAATTATTTTTTTTGTCTATATATCCACTTTAAATATACGGTGTATGATGTTAGGCTTGACAAAATCAAACTTCAGATAAGTCTTCTTAAGTAACATATGAGTGAAGTTCAGGCAAAAGATGATCAGTCATTTTTGCACAAATTTCAGTCATATATAGTTGAAATTTAATTATTTTTATTTAATTTCAGTCATTTTTATTTGAGCTTCAATCATATGTGCATTAACTTCAAAAAGAAATACCTGAAGCAGGGGAAATATGACTAAACTTCAACCGTATATGCTTGAATTTCAGACACAATATATTTGAAGTTATCTCAAAATGAATACATGTGTAAAAATATTTAAAAAATAAACAAAAGTTAAATGACTATGTCAAAATCCAATATTAGTCTACTAATACTTCGCCCAATTTTGAATCAACTTGTACATGTTGAGGCCCACTCAAACCGACCCATGTACATATAAAGCCCCCTATACTCCTGTCTATCTCATTGACCCTACAACTCAACCAAAACCACATTATTTTGTGCTTCAACTCAAATTAATTTAAGGCTTATTTTTAACTTTAACTTAAGTTTAACTATTCTTGCTACAAATCAATGATGATTCAATTAACTATTATTAAGGGATTATAACCATAAAAATTTAAGAAAACTGGTTACTCCTCTGTCACAAATAGAATAACACAACTACTATTTGAAGAGTTAAACAAAAATAAATTGCTATATTTTATAAATTTCACCGTAAATGTTGTCATTTTGTAGATATATATATATATATATATATATATATATATATATATATATATATATATATATATATATATATTTTTGAATATGTTAAGGAATTGATATCCAAATTTACATTGTTGACTCTCTTACTTTAAAAATTAAAACTCTAATGCGTCAACCTTTACACTTGGGTTAACATCAACCTCATTAACCATAACTAATAGAAGTATACCCATCTATTTCTCCTTTCCGAAGAAAAAAGGGTTAAAGTTATTTACAGATATGACATGACCGTACTTTGTATCTTGTGTAAAATTTAGGCAGATAAATGAATTAAGCCTTAAAGTTTATATTAAGTTAATCAAATGGGTAATGGCAGCCTTAATTAAGACAATGATGTGACACTTTAGCTAATACTTACATAATAATGTTAAATAATGTTTTTAGTTATTCCTAATGGAAAGCCCACTTCTCTTTCTCTCATAAAAAAAGTTAAAGTCAACTTGCTACGAGGTGGATTATATGTGGCAATCATGGAGTACAATTGATCGACTATATTGAGTTTTGAGTTTATAAATAAAGTTATTATTGAACCTTTTTTTAGTCTAGAAATTACGTATTAGGCTCCTTAATTACGTCGAGTATTGATTGATAATGGGGAATTTTGGATTTAGTTTGGCTTTGCATTGAGTTTTGTCAAAACTTGAAAACAATTTTACTCTAATTTGAAGAAAGACATTGCTAGAAAAGAAAATGAAACATTTCAACGATAAATAATAGAGTTTAAAAAGGAATAAATAAAATATAATAACATAATCAAATTTCTTTTGGTTGAGAATTGGATGTACATAGGTAATGACCAATTCAAAGGTTCGAAATGTGTATATGGTCGATTATGACCGATGAAGATGCGAGGAAGGAGGCAAAACTAGCGGTTACGACGGCGAAAATGGCGGTTTTTGAACGCATGCATATTGAATTAGAGGAAAAGACAGGGATAAGAAGTTGTACATATTAACCAATGAGAGGGAGAGGAGGACTCGTGACTTGGAACATGTGAGGTGCATCAAGGACGAGGACGATAAAGTACTAGTGGAGGACGCGCGTATTAGACGGAGGTGGCTGTCTTACTTTCATAAACTCTTGAACGAAGAAGGAGATAAAGACATTGTGTTGGGAGATCTGGAGCAATCCGGAAGGTACCTGGATTTTGGATATTGTAGAAGTATTAAGGTTGAGGAGGTTAAGGGTGCGGTTCGCAGGATGCACTTCGCAGGATGCGCACGGGCCTGATGAAATCCTAGTTGAATTTTGGAAGAGCGCAGGCAAGGCAGATTTGGAGTGGCTGACTGAGTTGTTTAATGTCATTTTTAAGACGACAAGAATGTCTGAAGAATGGAGGTGGAGTACAATGATTCATTTGTACAAGAACAAATGTGACATCCAGAGTTGCAACAACTATAGGGTATCAAGCTGCTAAGACACACTATGAAAGTTTGGGAAATGGTTGTGGAGATGAAAGTGAGAAGAGACGTGTCTATTTCTAAGAACCCGTTTGGATTCATGCCGGGGCATTCGACTACAGAAGTCATTCATCTTATTAGGAGGTTGGTGGAGCAGTATAGGGAGAGGAATATAAACTTACATATGGTTTTCATCGACCTCGAGAAGACATACGACAAAGTCCCTATGGAGGTTCTACCATAATTCTAACTCTACAATTATGGTAGTGTATAATCCTACTTTAGGTAACAAATACATTACAATATACTACACATATATTTTCCAAATATACAATATTCTTAACTCCAAAAACAGCCACAACCGAGATCACTAATGGCCATAAATCGTGGCACTTATTAAGGCAATATACATTTATATATCGTGTGTATATTGCCTTATTTAACACACCCCCGCAGTCATAGTGGGCGGTCTTCGAACGCTGAGACTGTCTCTAAAATCTTCAAAGAGTATCGAGGGAAGACCCTTTGTAAAGATGTCTGCAAGTTGATATCTTGACGGGACATGACATACGCGTACCTGCCCCCGAGCAACCTTTTCACGGACAAAGTGAATGTCCATTTCGATATGATTTGTGCGTTGGTGCTGAACCGGATTACCTGAGAGGTATATGACACTAACATTATCACAATATACTAAGGTCGCCTTCTGAATGGGGCAATGAAGCTCCAACAGCAAATTACGTAACCAACATGATTCTGAGACCACATTAGCTATCCCTCGATATTCTGCCTCCGCACTTGAGCGGGATAGAGTCGACTGACGCTTTGCAGACCAGGAGACCAAGTTGTTGCCAAGGAACATACAATATCCTGACGTAGACCGTCTGGTGTCCGGACAACCACCCTAATCCGCATCTGTGTATGAGACACGTGTGGATGTAGAAGAAGGATACAAGTGCAACCCATAGTCCAGTGTCCCCTGAATATACCGAATGATGCGTTTGATTGCATTCATGTGCTCAACTCTGGGATCATGCATGAATAAACACACCTGCTGAACATCATACGTAATATCCGGTCTGATAAATGTAAGATACTGGAGGGCCCTGCAAGACTGCGATAGCGGGTCGGGTCCTCGTATGGTGCACCTGCCGCGGCACTAAGCTTGGGTTTTGCATCAACTGGAGTAGAAGTGGACTTACATGATGACATCCCAGCCCTCTCGATGATCTCAACATCATACTTCCGTTGAGACAAAAACAAACCACCTGAATGACGTTTGACAGCAATCCCAAAAAAATAACTCAAGGGCCCTAAGTCTTTCATAGCAAACTCAGAACTTAGCATGGCCATGATAGACTGGCGCAAGGCATCGGAAGAGGCAGTCAAGATGATATCATCCACATACAACAAAATGTAGGCCAATGACGAACCACGGCGGTAGATGAACAAGGAATTATTTGACTTGCTGTGAGTGAACCCAATAGTCGAAACAAAGTCAGCAAATCTCGTATACCAGGCCCGTGGAGACTGCTTAAGCCCATATAATGACTTCTTCAACAAACAGACATGATGAGGCGGTTGGGATCCCTAAACCCAACGGTGATGATGCATATAGATGTTTCTCGAGATCACCATGTAGGAAAGCATTCTTGACATCCAACTGATGAATAGGCCAAGTCTTTGAAAGAGCCAAGCTAAGCACATTGCGAATAGTAGCCGGCTTGACTACCGGGCTAAATGTCTCCCCACAATCTATCCCAACCTGCTGAGTCTTACCATCACCCACAAGCCGCGCCTTATGTCGAGCAAATGAACCATCTGAATTTTCCTTCTGAGCAAAAATCCACATAGACCTGATAACATTAATACCATATGGACGGGGCACCAACTCCCACGTCTTATTATCAATAAGAACATTATATTCATCAGTTATAGCAATTTTCCAATTAGGGTCATTTAAGGCGGACACAGGGTTACGGGGTAAGGGGGATTTAGAGACATCAGAATGTAAATTAAAATGTCTTTTAAGTGTAAAAATACCCCGTTGACTACGAGTGACCGGTCTATGACTCGAGGAAGAATGGAGTGAATTTTGGGAATTTTCTGGGCTCGGGACGGACTGGCCATGGGCGGTGGGCTCGGCCCAAATCGAAACTCGAATCATCTACGGACCGGTTCCCAGTGAATTGGGTGGCCGGACTGGCCCAATTGCTGGGACTGATCCAGTACCTAGAACTGCTGCTGCTGGCGGTACTATGGGTCCAGCGGGCAGTGGGCCCGTTGAGGGATTTTTGGGTGCGGGAGATGTTTGAAAAATTCCGAATAATATACGGGGATATTTGGTCATCCAAAAAATTATACGACCTAGGCTCGGGAGTATGAACTTTCGTAAAAGGAAATTGGGTTTAATAAAAAATGACATGGCGATTAATTATGATTTTCTTAGAGGATAAATCAAAGCATTTATAACCACGATGATTAGACGGATAACCCAAAAATACACACGGGGTAGACCGAGCCTGAAGTTTGTTAATTGTGGTGGATGGGAATAACGGATAACACAAGCACCCAAAAATCCTAAGATGAGAATAAAAAGGGTTCTTATTATATAGGATTTTGAGGGGGGAAGAATATGTCACACCTTTAGACGAAATTGTGTTAAGAAGATATGTGGCCATTTGTAGAGCATGATGCCAAAAATATGGAGGTATGAAGGCATGAATTAAGAGAGTTCGGACAATGTTATTTATGGAACGAATTTTGCGTTCGGCCTTCCCATTTTGTGAAGATGTATGAGGACACGAAAACCGAAAATTGATCCCATTATTAGCACAGAATTCCCGAAACTCCCTATTGTCATACTCTTTCCCATTATCACATTGAATATTTTTTATTTCTCTTTCGAATTGAGTACGAATGAACGCTCTAAATTTGATGAAGACGGAAAACACTTGTGATTTATTCGCAATTGGAAACGTCCACAAAAATCTAGAATAATCATCTAAAAAGAGAACATAATATCGATGGCCCAATGAACTAAGAATAGGAGACGTCCATAGGTCGCTATGAATAATATCAAATGGCATTGAAGTATGAGAGTTGGAGTCTACAAATGGCAACTTAACAATTTTCCATAATGAACAAGACTGACAAAGTGGAGTACGACTCGTACCCTTACAAGAAATAAAGTTATTTTTATCTAAAACTGATAAAATAGAAGATCCCGGATGACCTAGGCGAGCATGACACATGTAAGGAGAGATGGCTGCAAAAACTGACGGCAAGGCTTGACTCGATGGACTGAAACCGGGCATGATAGGATACAGATCCCCCCTACTATCACACCTCATGAGATGACTCCCCGTCTTGAAATTCTTCACAGAGAAACCAAAAGGATCAAATTCAAGGAAATGGAATTGTCAGTAGTGAACTTTCGGACAGACACTAAATTTTTAATCAATTTAGGAGCATGTAAAGTAATTTTCAAGAGAAGGGGTGGATTGGGGGGAGACAACGTTTTCTGACCATACCCTAGAATTGGAATAGAACTGCCATTACCAACAATTATCCCCCGAGGGGTGCTCAAATTGGAATAAGATGAGAGAGTACCTGATTCGGAAGTCATGTGAGTAGTGGCACCGGTGTCCATATACCAATTTAGGTCCGGTTGAGTTAACCCCAATGTGTGCATTGCGGCCTCGATATCGATTTGAGTGGGGCCTGCTGCATTATGGGCTTGCGGAGGTCGGGGCCCAAGAATTCCTGTCCGTGATGGAGCTGGGCCGTAGTTGCTGTTGGCGCTGCTGCTGGGCCACTAGCCAGTGGGCCGCTATTGCTGGGTGTTGGGCTCGAACCGTTGGCCGGCCCCACCGGCCGGAATTGGAATCGTCGGATTATAAGGGTTGCTGGCCCACGGCCCACTGCCCCAGCCCCACTGCCATGGGCCCAACAATGGGGCCCAAGGGGTGGTGGGCCACTGTTCCTTAGATGGGACCCACCGCCTGCTTGCTGACCACCGGAACCACCACCAGAACCGCCGCGTTTGCCCCCGCGGTTTTTGTTATTATTCTTGCGATTATTCTTGCCGCCACCATGATTATGGTTTTAGCCTGAATTATTAACAAAACCTGAAGAACTTGGGGAGGACGCCACCATGACGACGGGGCTTGCACCGGTAGCCGCCTTTTTGGCCAAACCGCTTCTTCCAACGTGAGCATGGAGCAGGCTTGATAGAAGTCAGGAAGAGGGTTGCTTTGGCGAAGGAGAGTTCCAACACCATTATAGGCCTCCGAAAGACCGGCAACCAACTGTAGAACTAGATGATTATTTGTTATCGGTGCGCCAACATTACGGAGTTGATCTGCCAATTCCTTGAGTTTCTTGCAATATGCAGAAACGTTTGGAAATTCGTCAATTCGAACTAGAGAGAATTCCTGCTCGAGTGTGACGACACATGAATGTTGGTTGTCTTGGAATATGTCACGCAATCTATTCCAGGCAGTCATAGCCGTGGTATCCGGCTCAATAATCGTCTGTAGAAGGTCCACCGAAATAGTGGCGTAGATCCACCGGAGACCGGTAGCATCAAGAGTAATCTATAACTGAGGATCCTCCACTGGAAGAGGTGTAGCGGGAGGAATGATGTGATGAAGAACTTGAAGGGAGATAGCGTGAATTTTAAACAACTCCGCCCACGTCGCATATTGGACGTTTTCCATCTCAAGGACAATATGGATACTGTTCTTGACGTTAGAAACCATGAGGGCAGGATGAAAATTGTTCTTAGACATCTTGAAAGAACAAAAAAAAAGGGAAATTTAAGAGAGGTTTTTGAGAGCGGAAGACGAATTTTGGAAGAGAAACCCGAGGGGGGGGGGGGGGGTTCTCGGCGAGAATGGTCCAAAAAACTTTGGGAGAGAATATTTTTTGTAAAACCTAGTCTATTGATACCATGAAAGAAATAATTCCCTTGATTATTTTCATTACTTGAATAAGTATATATACAAGATACAAAATCTTCCTATTCTATTCCTAAAATCTTATTCTATCATAATTCTAACTCTACAATTATGGTAGTGTATAATCCTACTTTAGGTAACAAATACATTACAATATACTACACATATATTTTTCAAATATACAATATTCTTAACTCCAAAAACAGTCACAACCGAGATCACCAATGGCCATAAATCATGGCACTTATTAAGGCAATATACACTTGTATATTGTGTGTATATTGCCTTATTTATCAGGGACTTTACTAAGTATGGTGTTGTTGTAAATGTTGGTATGGTATTGAAATTTGGGAATGATTTGTTAGGGTGGTATTTCACGCACATTACGTGGAAACAAATAGAATTGGTTATGTGAGTAGACGATGATGTGTAAGAAGGTGCCATTATGTCAAGTAGAGGTATTTAAACGGATTTTTTTTTAATAAAAGTTGAATCGATATCACTAACCGAAACAAGTACATCTGTTAAGTTTAAACATAAAATGAGCAGAAACAAGATACACTTACCATTCACACGTAAAAAATTATTGGTACTCAATATTTTCCCAATTTAATGAATACACGATTATCAATATAATAACAATAATAACTCACTATAATTTCACAAGTAGAATTTGAAGAGCGTAGAGTGTACGCGGAACTTAACTCAATTTTAGGAGATAGAAATGTTCTTTCCGATAAACCTCGACTCAAAATAAAGCAAAAATAAAACTGATCAATAAAGAATTATACTTGATTAATATATATTTAATTATAATTAAAATTAATTAATATAATTTAATGTAATACAAATAATAATTTTTTTTTACCAACTCCCATTACTCACTTCTTTTAACTTATCTGTCACCCCACTTTACTTGCATTGTAATTGGATATACGTCCTATTTCGATAGAGACAGCAAATAGAGACAAGAAAACGACACTACACAAGTTACACAACAGGACTTCGCTGTCTTGTCCTTCCCATTCCTCCGCTCATCTCCCCCCCCTCAACCCAACCCCACCCCACCCATCACTCGCCTGAGAGACACCCATTTGCCCAACCTACCCATTGGGTAACAATTTGTTCTTCAATGTCCAAAACATTAATCAAGAATCAAGATTCAATTTTTTCGATTTTTTTAACGCTAACGATTATGTAGAGCTCATATTAGTGGAAATTAGTATTCTGGGTCAGTGTTATTTTTGGAATATTTGTGATTTTTTGGAATGAAGATGTATTCTAATTCTTTGGGTATGGAAGGAAATGGAGGAGTTAGTGAATATCATCATCATTTTAATAATCTTCAGAGTTCATTTTCTGGTGAAATGACAAATTTGCCCGGGGATGCTTGTTTGGTTTTAACGGCGGATCATCGGCCTCGTCTCCGTTGGACGGCGGAGCTACATGAACGATTTGTTGACGCCGTCACCCAACTCGGTGGCCCTGATAGTATGTCATTAATTTATGTGATACTCTTTATTTTGTCTCAAATTATTTGTTCTGTTTGGCTTCTCGAGAGTTAAATATATGATGTTTGACTAATGTTTTAAAATGTATTTCTTCAAATTGACATGAGAAAAGTTGCTAACTTGTACGATAGTAGTTTTCGTATAGTTTTTGAATCTCTAAATATTTATTGTAAAATATTGGGTTGGTCTAATTTAATTTAGCTTCGACATTAGTCAAATTGACTCTCGAAAAGCGAAATATAACTAATTTGGTGACTCAAATTAGTTGTCGTATTTCGCTTCTCGAGAGTCAAATATATGATGTTAGACCAATATCTTAAAATGTATTTTTTCCCCATAAAATTGACATGAGAAAAGTTGCTAACTTGTACTATTCGTGTAGTTTTTGAGTCTCTAAGTGGTAAAATATTGAGTTGATCTAATCTAGTATAGCTTTAAAGCTTAGTCAAATTGACTGTGGAAAAGCGAAACATGACAATTAATTTGGGACGGAGGTAGTATTTGTTTTTGTCTTTTTGTTTCTCTTTTTATGTCTGCCTTTTTTTTCCCCCTACTTTTGGTAGGATCATTTTCCATAGTGGAAGGTATTTTCTAGGAAAATAATGATGCTTGGTTAGTGAGTGAAAAGTATTTCTCCCAAAAAGGTAGTAGTAAACATTGGCGAATTGGATAGTGTTTCAATGGAAACTTTTGAGAATTGAAGATTGATAATAACGTCTAACTGTTGGTTATAATAGTAGTTATAACGAAAATGACTCCTACTAATCCAAACACTAGACACTTTCTCCCGAAAATATCACTACAAGAAGGCATTTGCCAACATTTTTTGTTGCCATATGTTGGATGTTGTTGCCAAAAGTACTTTTCGCAACAAGAAAAATTGTTGCATGCCGTTGCAATAACCTCCGATGCGAAAAGTTCGCAACAACAATATATTAAATTTGTTGCCATTTACGTTTTTAGCAACAATATATTTATTGTTGCTAAAGTTTTGTGGCAAATTCTATACTTTCTTGTAGTATATTTTCCTGGAAAATGACTTCTGTTGAATACACTTTGAAGATTTCATTTTTGCCCCCTGGATATGTAGTACTATACTTTATACAACTACATCTGTAACTTTTATATGTTAGTATATTAGTAGTATTATTTTAGAAGATGTACAGATTTGCTTCAATATTTATACATCTTAACGGTCATGAAATGTATACATTCTGCTATTCTGGTTTTTAGAGTTGAGCACTTTTTCTCCTGATCATTTGATTAGCACTTCTTTCCGTTCATCTGTCTCAGGTAATAGTCCTATGTTTATTAAAGGAACTTGGTTTATTAGTTGGAGTTCTCCAAATTTATAGTAACTATGGAATAGTGTTTTTGGTGTGTCGTACTGACAGAGATGTTTTCTGATTCTCTTTTATTTGAATTACATTACCACACACGTTTCCAATTCATAAGGGAAAGCTTTAATTTTCCCTCGTTATATTTTACTTTTTCTGTTTCTTCTTTATCACGAGCTCTGAGGTTTTGTTGTGCTATTTGATCTTCTGCTGCAGAACTAAATGCAGAAACTCGTTTCTCCAAAAATCCATCTCATAATGGAATATGAGAACTCATTTTGATGAACAACCCGCACTATGCAAATTACATTGACAAAAAGACCATTATTTATTTATTTGATTTACTTTTTGATAGATGCCATTTATTCTTGGTACATGAGTCAAATACATAACTTGTACTTACTTTTCGACACCATCTTGGTGTTTGACTTATTTAAAAAGGTAATTGCCAATGATTCTTTATATTTCCATTGATTCAATAGACTAAAGATTCAAGGGTCAGAAAAAAGATAATGGTGGATCATTGGATGAGTAAACTATACCAACAGAGGAAATATTAGAATGCTACACATATTGATATTACACTACACGATACTTCAGAATAACATAACATTTTTAGGCTGCTTAGGAAGCAAGTTGATATGAATTAATGGCATTTGATTACATAACTATTTGGTTTTGTTTTTTGGAACAGCAACTACTGCCAACCATGTAGTCTTGCTATATGTAAATCTTCAGAATTTTTCTTCATTCCTCTTGAATCTTACCTTCTCTTTACTTGTCCCGCTTAAATTAAGGCAAGGCAATAATGTTAACTGTGGAATTCTTGCTTCACTTTGCAGAGGCAACACCAAAAACAATTATGAAGGCAATGGGGGTGAAAGGACTCACCTTATATCATTTGAAGTCACACCTCCAGGTTTGTTTTCCATCTCATATTTCTGAACAGAAAATGTGTTTAGCTGTATTCTGTGTATTCAATCAAGAATGCACCACGAGATCCATCTCTGCACTAGGTGTGAAGAGTGGAGCTTAAGTACAACCTTAATCTAGTGTCTCACATTGAATTAGGGGCAAATTTGAGCCAATTTCAGCATTTTACTTCTTAAATTTGAATACACTTAGATAAGAAGCTAGGCCTTAAATCGTTAAAGTTCAATGCGAGTCTTGAGGATTGAAATGGTTCTAGGTTTCATTGATTTTCACTTTGACAAAATGGTTGTAGTGATGAATATCAGATTACACTGAATTTAAATGGAGAAACATGGTCCATGAGGATTCATATAGCCGGCTGCCGGCCCCAACTTGTTTGGGACGGAGCCCGGAGGCATAGTTGTTGTTGATTATGAATTGATGATGTGTTCTTGCATATGATTTTAGCCAAAAAAGAAGGACCAAGTACAGTTCAGTTTAACTCACAGTTTTAGCTAAAGAAAAGAAAAAAAGTTTCAGATAGAAATAGGAAAAAATCAAGAATAATCACTTCACACAAGTCAGTTTCATTATCAGTTTTAGCCACATCAGAAAGCAAAAGGATTCTGATCGAAATAGAAAGAGATAAAGAATAAGTAGTTCGAAGTTTCTTCTAGTCTGCAAGCAGATCCTGAATTCTTTATATTTTACATGTCCTTGCAGAAATACCGCCTAGGCAAGCAATCTAAGGAGGCAGCTGAGAACTATAAAGATGGTATCTGAACACTCTGACCTATGGCTGCAAATTATCCTTTTTTTTTTGCTTGCTTGCAACATTTCGGCCAATTGAACCTTCTCGAACTCTTTCTTTTGTTGAACCAAAAAGATTTGTGCCAAAATAACAGATGCCAAGACTTTTCCATTATCTTAAAAACCTTAAACATGTTAATGACTATGTACCTACAGATTCAATGCACTACTTTAAATCATTCTTGTGCTAGGCTAAGACTTAGTAGGCATTTGGAAACTAGTTGAAAGTGAAGTTGAAAAGGAGTATCTGGACACCAAAATGATGAAAGCAAATAAGATGGTAGTTATCTTAAAGTTGAAATTTTATACTTGACTAACACCAAAAGACATGCTGCAGTCGTAGTGCTTCGGGAATTTGGAAGTGCTTCTGGTGCTGAAGCTTCTCCGAGTTCTTCTCCTTACAAGTCTTTCCATGTCATCCCTCATTCATAAAAGAATAAAAACTGCTGAAAACCTTTCCAATCAAGAAAATAATAAATAAAAACTTTCAGGCAAATTTGAAAGGGCTCCACATTTCCCTTTCTTTGTTTTTCAGATTTATCTGCCTTTTCACATAGCCGCGGAAATGTTGAAAGGATTTGTGCACACTATCAGAATTCTGTGTGGATTCCAGAGCGTGATTGTCGTTCTTCTTTTGTTGCTCTGGTTGAATTTGCTATGCTATTTATAGAGGACATGTGAAGGTGTTGATTGGGCACGGAGTTTTATGGAAGAAAGACTTTTAAAACTTGTGGTTTGAAACAAGCCATAGATATTTGTGTGGCTATAAATCATTTCAGTAAGGGTAAATGGGAAGTTTAAAGTTAAGTAGTTACCAAATATAGAAAGGTGTCATTCTTTCTGGGCTAACTAAAAAGGAAAGAGTGTCACATAAATTGGGATGGATGGAGTATAACTTTTTGGCAACTTGCTTTAAAATTAACTAGTGTCGTTGATATGTTTACTATTGATACCTCTAAGAGGAGTATATGATGGGCATGTGAGTATATGTGAATTAGGGGAGGGTATATATGGACATATGACGCACAGGTGAGTATGCGGATTACTATCTCATAAGGAATAAAAAACGGTGGTTGTTATATCTTACCCTTTTGAGCAGTTGAATCCTAATTCTTACATTGTTACTAGCTATGTGTGTTAACAGAATCATGTGTGGCAGAGAGTCAAGATACAAGTTCCTCTGCATCGGGTTCGTCGAAAGTAGTTGCCCAAGATATAAATGAGTATGTAGCGTCTTCAAAATTTCTTCATTAGAAAGAAAGTGTTGTGTGCTTTGCGTTATAGACTCTTAAATCTTTTTCAGCAGTGGGTACCAAGTTACCGAGGCTTTTCGAGTACAGATGGAAGTCCAACAAAGACTACATGAGCAACTAGAGGTTGGTCCCTTCCGCTCTTCTTGCTCATATTTTGTTTGCGTAATTATGTGTCTCAACTTCCTGTTCGGCCCAAAGACACTCTTAACATGGTGTAGTGTTGTCCCCTTTTTACTTTATCTTGGATCTTGGGCGGATAGAAATCGAACCCGCATCTTTTCCTTGGCAAAGAGAAATTTTACCATTCGACCATACGAACTTGATATTGATAAATCTGCGAATCTAGGAACTTTAAACAAAATTTTTTGATTCAACCATCTCTTTGTCTACTTGAATCGGATATTTCGAATACCAACTTAGATTTAGAATACTAGTAAATCACATAAAATCAAACCCATGTTTGAATTGAAATTGAGATATTGATGCAACACGGTTTTTCTACAAAAACCTCACACTATTAAGAGTATTTTTTTTCTTTTGATAACTGTGGTGTTCGGGCTAGGTTGCATGCACCTCGGGTCCTCAGCTAATTCCACGGGGTACCTGCTACCTCCCACCAACACAGGTACCGGGTAACTCTATATATCTACCGAGGCTTGCACAAATGAGAAGAAATCACTTAGTATTTTTGCCTCCGCTGGAATTTGAACCTGAGACCTCATGGTTCTCAACCAACTTTATTGACTACTAGACCACATCCTAGGTACTATTAAGAGCATCTCTACCTTATATCAACAACAACAACAACAACAACAACAACATACCAGTATAATCCCACCATGTGGGGTTTGAGAAGGTTAAAGTGTTCAGACCTTACCCCTACCTTTGTGAAAGTCGGGAGGTTGTTTTTGATAGACCCTCAGCTCAAGAAAAGATGCAAAGACAACAATAATAATAGAAAGTAATAACAACAATATAATAAGATAAATGAAGTAAAGAAACAATCGAGTCGTAATAGAGATCTAAAAAAACAAGCTGATGTACAAAGATAATAATACTCCTAGTACGAAAAAGAAATCCTCGCGGGAACCTACTAGCCCTCTACCCGTATACTCGACCTCCACATCCTCCTAACAAGGGTCATGTCCTTGGTAAGTTGAAGTTGCGCATATCCTGCGTAATCACCTCTCCCAAGACTTCTTCGGCCTACCCCTCCCTCTCCTCAGGCCCACCACTGCCAACCTCTCACATCCTCACTGAGCATCTGCGCATCTGCTCTGCACATGACCGGACCATCTCAACCTTCCTTCCATCTTGTCCACTACGGGGGCCACTCCCACCTTGTCCCGGATCACTTCGTTCCGAATCATGTCTCTCCTGGTATGCCCACACATCCACCTCAGCATCCGAATCTCTGCTGCATCTTTTGGACATGAGCTTTCTTAACTAGCCAACACTCCGCTCCATACAACATAGTCAAACCTTATATGTAGCTTCTTTTACTTATCAACTTCTAATATGGGACTGTCTGCACCCAACACTTCCGATCTTAGTGCCTAGTGATCAGATGCTTCTATGACTTCACCCAGTGATTGACTAATAGCTTAGCCTTCGACCAAAGGTCGACGAACTTTGTGATATCTTTGAACCAAAATTGCAGTACAAAGCTCCCTCACTTTTGACTGGAGGTATTTCTGGTAACAAAAAATGGAAAACTAAAACACATTCACTACCTGTTCGTATTGGTTTCATTATAATGAATTTGGCGAAATCCATTCTGTACTGCAATCCCAATCTTCAATCCTTTGAGACAAATGAGCTGTCTTTTCACATACCAAATGCATCACAATATATGTTTCAACCAACTGTCAATGCATATTTCCTCTTTTCTTTTTGTTCTCTTTCTATCTTTTTCTTTCACCTTTCTTAACTTCTGGTGAAGAAGGGACTTTAAATTGCGGAAGGATGCATTCTTCCGAAGTTTTGTATAAATATGAATGTCAGGTTTGTTGAAACCTGTCTTATGACTTTTGAACATTTTTTCATCTGTAAAAAGTCAAAGTGCTAAACATACTGTCTTAACTTGGACCAAATATAACATCATCTCTTTATTAAGTTCATATATGAAGGTCAATTTTATGGTATGTTATTATAATCAAACAAAAGTTTTTGTGGTTTTGTCGAAGTAGGTACAACGCCGTGTCCAGCTTCGTATAGAAGCACAGGGCAAGTATTTGCAAACGATTCTCGAGAAAGCATGTAAAGCTCTAAACTACACTGCTGTGGAATCTCCTGAACTAGACGCTGCCAGGGAACAGCTTTCTGACTTGGCAATCAAAGGCGCGAACAACTGTGATGGGATTGTCTCGGTTTCTTCATTACCAGAAGTTGTTACGAGTTTCGAGAACAAAAATGCTTCCGATATGCCTGCTAGAATCGGTGACTGCTTGCCATCAAGTAGAAGCCTGGTTTCTCCTACGAGCCTCGGTGCTCTAAAGAAGAGACCACGAGCTTTTGCTAATGGAGATGCCTTGCCAGTGGAAAACAATATGAGTCAGGTGCAATGGATGATGACTAATTCCTGAGTAAAGTCGGCTATATGAATCCTCACTATCCATGTCCCCCCATTTAAGCTTGTCGCAATGCAGTATTATGTAAAATATGTTCTCCCTCTATCTGTTTTATCCAGAAAGATGAGACATGTTGAATTTCACATGCAATTTGTACATTCTTTAAGTTTACTTGTTTGCATATTCTCTAGGTTTTTATTATTTCAAGTACTTTTTATTAGGAAGATCATTTTTTTGTACTTGACTGTAGGACTTCCTAATGACTACTGTTGGAAAAATATCAATGGGTCGGGTCCACCCATAAGAGGTGCTAGTTAGCCTGTTAACTCATCACCCTAACTGATTGCTTGTAAGTATTTTCTTGACGCTTCCGGTGAAAAACAAACGACGGCTATACAAATATTCATTGCATCTTCTAGAGGATATTTAGATAATTCAAATCGTGGTTGAAAGAAATTGGTCTCTGCAAGGAAAAACTTGTATTCATCAACCAATTGCATTTCATTTTATCCTTTTAAAAAGAACACAAACATTTAGCTGAGTCAATTTTTTTGTCTTTTCTCTTACCAAAATAATATCAATGCCAATAAATCACCATCCACATTTTATATAGTTTGGAAAAACAACATAAGATATATATATGAAGTCAGCTAAAATAACTGTTCTTCAACAATTAATGTCGGATTGCTAGATTTTTTCTGCTAGGGAGAAGCAAAGAGAGGAAAACGGCGTCAATGAAACCAAAAAAAAAAAATGAAGTAATTGTCTTACATGTCATCTCTCTTGGCAATTGAGTATCTTATCCACTTAACTATACTTATGTATTAAGGAATTGTTTGATTTGTAAGTATATGAAAATTTAATCTCGAATAAAATATTATATTACATTTATAACGTTTGGTATCCGGTATGAAGTTATATTTAATTAACATAATCTTCCTATGACAAATACAATGTTTGATTTGTTATATCAAATTCCGTATAAAATTACGTAGAATTTGATACGTGAAACATATCAAAGTATTACTAATTTCAATATGATATTTGAGAACTTATATACTATTTTATGCAGAGATATAATGTAGTATAATAAAATGTGTCTTAACAATATACGCTAAGTGTATTATTATTCATCGCATAATACTTTTCACATTATTATTCTCAGAGATATAAAAAATAATGTATATCATATGGTTAGCATGGTCTCAAAGGTTGCTTTCACATTTATAAGTGAAAAAATGTTAGATACCGTAAAGAATGGATCTTGGGCCTAACTCAACCCCAAAAATTAGCTTGTAGGGGAGGATTGTTCAAGTCCATATAAAGAGTCTATGTTCCCATTCCATTACTGATGTGGACTATTAACACTCCCCCGCACACACATACCCCGTTAACTGGAGCGTGGATAATATAATTTGGGGGCCCAACATCGGTAACAAAGAATTTGAATGGGTCTGGCTCTAATAACATGTAAATAATTGATCTTGGGCCTAACTCAACCCCAAAATCTAGCATGTAGGGTGAGGATTGTCCAAGTCCATGTTCCCATTCCATTACCGATGTGGGACTCTTAACAGATACTTGGCGATAGTAATAGTTTATCTTGTTTTTCTCTTTCTTCGAGGTTGGGAAGATGATTTTTAATTTTCACAATTTAGTTGTTAACTGAGGCTTATGACTCGTTTGGTCAGTTAAACAAACCATTAAATTAACATTAGTATAATATTTCACGCAAAAAGGAGTAGTTAGACTAATGCAAAGAAGGAATTAGTGTTGAAAATTTACTAATGTAGAATTAAGTTTATCCCATTATTTATGACTCGAACAATTGGGGCCCCGCATGTCGGAGACGTCATTTCTACACGCGTGCACTCGTAGTGCCAAGTATCGCAAATTTCGTTAGTGAAAGAGATATTGGTACGTAAGTAAATGTTTGAGACATAAAATGATGGACAATTATTGGATAAATAACAAGTGTTCCACGTTGGTAAACGAAGGAATGATTGAGCGAAGTGTAAGATGGTACGGGTCGGAAAAGGCTGTGGAGCCGAGAAGGGCCGCGGCGCCACTGCGCCCCCCAAGCTGAGCCGCGCACTAAATGGCCAGTGGCATTCTGGAGCTGCGGCGCCGCAACGCTAATGTGGAAGCACCGCGACGCTTCCCAGGCAGTGTTTGCTCGACGAAATCCCAAAAGTTTGGCTGTTGAGGTGGTTTCAATGGCATTGAATCCACCCAATAATGACAATTACTTGGACCATTATGTTGTTGCATTACTTGGGGATTAAAGGCCATCCATTACATGGCAATTGAATGCCATTATGGGGCGTTTGAAAGGACATCTTGCACACCTATAAATTGAGACCTTTGGCTCAATTCTATGAAAAGAAAAAAACAAGAGACACACAAGTTAACAACACCACAAAGAGATCAGATTTTCGTGATAGCAATCCTTCTCTTAGCAATCTTCATTATTCGTGTTCTTCGCTGGGATCATTTGTGTAGGCTTTGCACATTTGATAGTGTGATGTTTTAGCTTGGGAGACTATTGTCCACACTTCCGTAAAGCCTATACACGGGGGCAATCTTGTCTTAAAGACAGAGAGCCATCTGTCGACTCAGCAGGTGGTGTTGTGATTATCTAATTGGTTGCTAAGTGTTTCAGGTGTAAAATTGAATCTCAAAGGACTCTAACCGTTCGGATTCTCAGCGGTTCGACAAGCCACAAGTGTAGCAGTTCATGTTCTTGTATTTCTGAATACAAGATCCAGATTTGAAGCTCTAGTTCAAAGATTAAAAGATTGACAACTTCTTGTTGTAATCTTTGTTGTTTACCGTTTCGAAGCACTTGTAATCGTTATTTACTATTCCCTTACATGCTTTATATCCAACAGTGTTAAGACAAGATTGTATTAGTGTTCGAAAGATGTTTGCCAGCAGATATGATCCAAAATCTGGATGTGGTTTTCTTCTTGAACACAGTTCTATGAACAGTCAAACACTATTTATGCCAACAAACTAGACAATTGTTCTGATGTTGAGGTTCAGAGGGCTTTTGTTGATCATGCTGTTGACGGTCAAGGTGTTGATGGTGTCACCGCTCCCGAGAGTAGTGGAAACAAGCGCCCACGAGAGGCTGAGGATGTCAACTGGGACAAGAGGAGAAGGCTGAAGATGTTCTATCTTGTAGCAGAAGGCCTATATCTGTCCCAGACAAATGATCCGAATTATGGTAAGGAGGAATTGGATACTCAGTCGTACAAAGCCTACGGGCGACTGGAGTGGGCCAGAGTTTCTAGGTCTTAAATGATCTGAAGGCCAAAAGAAAGGCAGAAAATAAATTGGACATCAGTCTGCCAAAACAACTGGAGTGGGCCAGAGTATCTAGATCACATATGATCCTGTTACGCCCTAACCACGGGCAAGAGGTTGTTCACGTGAAGCAACGCCACCTCTAAAGTAGAAGGGGTTGGAGAGGTTGTCCTCAAAAGGACTTCAGGAATGGGATCACTCTAAAGGAGGTGATACATGTCCCAAACTTGGTTTCAGGGACGTTGTTGGTCAAGCTGGTTTGAGATTAGTCCAACAGGTTTGTAATAACTAAGAACGGTACAGTATGTCTGTAGCCAAATGAATGATATATTTGTAATTCGTGCATTTATGCCATCATAGATTAAGACACGTTAAATAGAAAGTCATTCAAAAGCTAACTAAGTTAAGATTGTTGCCTTCTGTCGACATAAACCCTCAAAATGAATGTGAGGTGGGCGAAGAGGCGAAATCACATTTCCATTCCGCAAAAGGAATAGCGATAGAAGCATCACTCCTCTAGAACTTAGTCACACCTACATGGGTGAATTGAAGTTTGTACAAAATAGAGAAGGGAGACAAGTACTTTGTGACCTCTATAGACGATGGTACAACGCGTTGCATCTTTATCTGTTGAAAAGCAAATATGAAGCTGTTGAAGCGGATAAACGCTACAAAGCAGAAGTTGAAAATGAACTTAGCCTACGGATTGATGAATTCATAGTGATAGATGGGGAGAATGTGAAGCATCATTCATCAAACGACTGCTCATTACTCACCTCAGTCTAACGGTGTTAGCCAAGCGCAAAGTCGTACGCCCAAAATATGTAGGGCTAGGCGATCCTTACCGCTAATGCGAGTCTCAACAGAACTCCGCATAAGGATAAGGATAACCCTCCATGTGAAACAGGGAATAACTTAACATCCAGGGCCATTGCAGTCTTGCGTGACATGGATGTTGAGACAGCTTTCCTAACCGGAGAGTTGAAAGGGCAATTCACCGCTTGTGTGTTTTTGGGTTATCCGTCAAATAATCGTGGTTACAAGTGTTTTGATTTATCATATAATAAAATCATAATCAGTCGTCATGTTATATTTGATGAAACCCAATTTCTGTTTACCAAGGTATATAGTCTCGTGCCTAGCTCGTATCATTTTTTAGATGACGGGGTCCCACCATATATTCTATATCATCTGTTAGACCAGTCCCGTCCCACTGACCCGCTAGTAGGCCCACTGCCTGCTAGACCACAACACCCGTCCCAATCCAATGCCAGTGGGTCGACTGCCCAGTCCTCCGTCCCAGCCCACTCCCAGCTTGATCCAATTCCAGTTTCTGTTTCACGTGTTGGGCCAGCAGGCAGTCCGTCACCAGTCAATATTTTCCCAAAATTCACTCGTTTCTACCTCGAGTCAAGGGCTTGTTACTCGTAGTCAGCGGGGTATTTTTAAACCAAAAAGATATTTTAATCTAAATTCTAATGTTCTTAAATCCCCAATACCCCGTAACCCAGTGTCTGCTTTAAATGACCCGAATTGGAAGTTGTCTATGAACGACGAATATAAGAAAATTTGGGAAGGGAGGAGGAAGAATTTGGCTGGAATTCGAGAAGTGTTCTCGGGATTGGAGCCGAGAGAAACGGAAGCAAAGTAAGGTTTTTTGAGACCTATACTTCTGATACAATGAAAGAAATAATTCCTTGATTATTTTCATTAATGAATGAGTATATATACAATTTACAATTTCCATAATATGGAAAATCCTATTCCTATTCTACTCTCAAAACTCTATTCTATTTGTACAAGAATTCTATAATTATGTAAGTGTATAATGCTAATTAAATACAACAATATATTATCTACATATACACGACTTGTGTTTCCGTGATATACACGGTAAACACAAGGTAATGTATATACCGTGTATATCACGGGTATATTTATCACTATCTTTTATACAAAGATTGTTGTTTATTCTCCCCCTAGAAATATCAAGCATAGACTATTAATAATGTCATTATTATTATTATTAGCTCTATTCCTTATAATAAAAAACATTGCTTACAAATTATTTTCAATATAGAAATTAGTCTCAGCTATATGCATGGTGATGAGTTCGCACATATTAACACAGAAAAAAATGTCCATAGATTTACAAGTTGCTTAATTCCCTCCCATCTTAATCAGCAAACTGGAGGATAAACAAAACTACCTTCCACCACCACTCCCATGGCCTTCTCTCGGCGGCGTCACCACCTTTTCGGCCGTGGACGGTGGCTAATCCCGGCCATCATCGTTGCCTCTATCTTTCTTCTCCTATTCTTTTTCCTCTCAATTCTCGTGCCTTCTCCCAATGGCAATCGTCTCTTCCTTCTTCCACGTCGCGATTCTTCGGTACCTCATCCAAGCTACATTATATATATTAGACCAATTAATGCATATACATATTCAGGATTTGATGTTTATGCAACGATTCAAGTTAATACTATAAGAATATCTGGTTTCACTAGTTATAAAAATTTGATGCAGATGCGTATGCTATAAATGCATTAATTATTTATATTTCACCAATTAATGCAGATGTATTTGATATTTATGCAACTATTCAAGTTAATACTATTATAATATCTGGATTCACTAGTTATAAATATTTGATGCAGATGCGTATAACTACATTAATTATTTATATTTCACCAATTAATGTAGATCTGCATTCAGAATTTGATGTTTATGGAACGATTCAAGTTAATACTATAATAATAACTGGATTCACAATCAAATAGTTATAAATATTTAATAGATTAATACATATATATACACAGAGTCGCTACATTGAAGTTTATGTGTTTTTACCGCTGGCTCAAGTTAATATTATAATAATAACTGGATTCACAGTTAAATATTTATAGATGTTTAAGGAGTATATCTTTTATGTATGTATAGAGTCTGCGTAAAAGCTACTGGTTGACGTGAACCTGTGATCAAGCGTAGATGAGATACAATTGGTATGTGTGTGTGTGTTCTTTTCAAAGTACTAATTTGATTGCAATGCTGTATATGTAGGGATATAATGATGCTGCTAATGCAATTGAAGATACTCACTTACATGTTCCGGTTGATCTCTGCCTTCAAGTTTTATTCTATATAGTTTCTATTTTTCATTGGATTCTAGCTTTCTAAATTTTGTGTATGATTTGTTCTTGGCTTCAAGGCTAAAGTAGGAGTAAATAATCGAGATATATGGAGTTCCAGAAATTCCAACCTCTTTTATGGATGCAGTAAAGCTAGTAACGAATTTCGAAGTGCGTAAAAACGGCAATCCTCTTTCAATTACTGGAATTTAAGTTATTGGTACTGCATTTTGGAAATTTGTACTCTGGCATTTCTTAATCAAGTCATTGTAAAATTTGCAGAAGCACAGGAAATCACTCATCCAAATCGTTACTTGTCGATTGTAACAAGTGGAGGTCTTAACCAACAAAGAAATGGGGTAAGCAAATGTGCTTTGCACTTGCTTTCAATTAAGAAATCTGGTTGCCTCTGTGATTACTAATTTGTTGACCATTTTAACAATCCAAAGGGTCTATAGGAAATAACCTCTCTACCCCACAAAGATAGATAAGGTCTGCTGCGTATATCTTACCTTCCCCAGATCCCATTTTGTGGGATTACACTTGGTACGTTGTTGTTGTTTTGTTATAACCATTTTAAACGAGGTACTTGCTTGTGGTTGTCAAACACTAGCTAGTAGCCGAGAAGTTAATTGTTTCAGTAATCAACGTTTAACCAACACAAATCCAAGATTGATTCTTCGAAATTCTAGTTTTAACATTACCATGTCCCTGTCTTATGATGTGCGCCAAACTGGTGGCTGGAGCCTCATAGAAACTTTAGCTAATCGCTATAAATGATGGAAGGATTGCTTCCATGTTGCTGAATCGTGTTGCGATTTGTGATGTTTCATTGTGTTCTTTTGTTGATTTTTAGTTTTTGTATGATCTCCTTTATTCCGTAGCAAAGGTGGTGAAACAATTGAATTTGAAAATTAAAAAAAAAAAGGTAGCCCGGTGCACTAAGCTCCCGCTATGCGCGGGGTTCAAGAAAGGGCCGGACCACAAGGGTCTATTGTACGCAGCCTTACCTCACATTTATACAAGAATCTATTTTCACGGTTTGAATCCATGACCTCTTAATCACATGACAACAACTTTATCAATTACTCCAAGTGTGCCAAGAGGAAGTATTTGATGTGCCACTGATTGACTAGTGACATGTAGCTGGAAAGTAACGAGGCGTTGATTGGACAACGACTTGGCATAACAAAGAAACATTTTGCCATATGGCAGGAGGGGCATGTCATTGAACGACAATATGGTGCTGATAATGTGTTGACTAGAAACGTGTATCTGGATGACAACACAGTTGTAAAATATGGTACTAACGGAAAGAAACACATACACCGAATTATTGTTCTCTGACTTCAAGGTTCTTATGGAGATTCTTTTAGATAATTATTTCGACCCTTTCCAATAAATTGGCGAGTACAATAGATCACAGAAATATTGCCTTCAGAATACAATGAACTAACAACGATGTTGAATTCAAAGTTTGTACTCCCTTGATTCAATCAAGAACACACAGTATAAAGTTTCTGATGATGATTAGGGAAAAAAAGAAAAGCAGAAGTTGATTCTTTTCAACAGAAGTTTTGATTCTTTTTCATCAGAAGTTTTGATTCTTTTTCATATCTATTATTTGAATGAGAAAACATCTTTACTACTTATAGAGATTTCGCATCCATTGGTGATGCATTTTCATCACCAACAAACACCTCCAAGAGGCATCAATGGTGGCTATTGGGAATGGTTGCGTCTGTTCAAATTCAAAATAAATATGAATTATGTTAACAGACTCCCCTTAAATTTGAAGGGGCGTCACATCAATGATGTCTTTTGATTTTGCTGAAAATATCCAACATTCTTCCCCTATTTTCAAAATAAAAAATAAAATAAAATAAAGTAAAAAAAAAATTCAGAATAGGAATGGCTGCATCACTCATGTGACTGCCTACGTACCCGAGTGGGATCAAGCCAACGTAGTTCAAACTAAGTTGAGACAAAGCATCATCGTAGAAATCAATACATAAATGATAGGTATCTTTTGGATTTGAACCTTCACTTAGTGTAAGAAATTCAAAGCCTTATTGAGGTTCTATGGTGAACTAGTCTTGAACCAAGTACCCCTTGTGATAAAACCGAAATCTCCACATATATTGACTTCAGAGAATTGTGTGTTCTGTAGCTTAGCACGTTAATGGCCATGTGCTTATATCCTGGATTTATGAGTATTCTTTAGAGAACGGTCTTATTCTCATAGGAAACAACTTGATTTCCATATGCATATAGGTAAGTCTCTAAGGTGTTTCTGCGATACACCTGTAAACAAACATAGACTTATTAAGGATTTTCATCCATCCTCAATCATGCAGAATCACTGCACTAATACAGAAATGAGAAGTTTTGACTTAGTGTACCATAATCACTCTCGTAACTTGTTGGTACTCATTGAACCCTGTTTATCTTTTTCAAAACATAGGTTGGGTTTCTGTTAACCGGTGATCAACCTTCTTTCACAGACCTTAGTCCCATTTCCTTACACTTTATTGAAACCACTGCCTTTGGTAGACTTTTAGTAAATGGGTCTGCCAAGTTCTTCTTTGTTTCAATATAGTTAACTCCAACTACTCCTCTCTTGAGTAATTGTCTTACTATTTGATGTCTAAGACTTGCATGTCTTGACTTTACATTATAAGTCTTGTTTGAGACATTATAGATTGTAGCCTGATTATCACAGTTAATCAAGACTGCTGGAGTTGGCTTCTTCCATAATGGGATCTCTATAAGTAAGTTTCTAAGTCATTCTGCCTCCTTACATGCATCTGCCAGTGCAATTAATTCTGACAACATTATTGAATCAGATATACAAGTCTGCTTCTTGAAACCCCAAGACACAACACCACCACCTAATGTAAATATCCACCCAGTAATAGACTTGGACTTGGATTCTATATTGTTCCAGTTTGCATCGTTGTATCCTTCCAATATAGCGGGATAACCCTGGAAATGTAAACCATAATCTATGGTTCCTTTTAAGTAAGCCAACACTCTTGAAATTGCTTTCCAATGTTCAACTCCTGGGTTACTTGAGAAACGACATTGTACTCCCACCGCTTGGGCTATATCTGATCTCGTGCAATGCATAACATACATAAGACTTCCGACAATACTAGAATACTCAAGTTGTCAATGAGTCTTTCCAGTAGTCTTCATTAATTTAATACTAGGATCTAAAGGAGTGGGGGCTGGTTTGTCATTGAAATGACTATATTTTTTGAGAAATTTCCCAATATAATAAGATTGGGTTAAAGCCAACTCATCTCCCTTTCTTAGGATTTTAATTCCTAAGATCACACCAGCCTCTCCTAGATCTTTCATATCAAAGTTAGAATTGAGAAAAAATCTTAGTTTCTTCCACACAAGATATGTCAAACCCAAAAATAAGCATATCATCAACATATAAACAGAGAATTACACATCCAGATTTATCATGATTACTATAGATACATTTATCAACATCATTAACAACAAAACCATATGTCGAAGCTACTTTGTCAAACTTCTCATGACATTGCATGGGAGCTTGCTTCAAACCATAGAGGGATTTCACTAACTTGCAAACTTTCTTCTCTTGGCCTGGTACTATGAAACCTTCAGGTTGTTCCATATTTATTTCTTCTTCTAAATCACCATTTAGAAAAGCAGTTTTGACATCTATTTAATGTATAACTAGCTTGTGAATAGAAACAAGTGCTATCAAACAATGAATAGATGTGATGCGAGCAACATGAGCATATGTATCAAAGTAATCAATTCCATATTTTTGTTTATAACCTTTTGCAACCAATCTGGCTTTAAACTATCAATTGTACCATCATCATTCAATTTTCTCTTGAATATCCATTTGCATCCTATAGGTTTAGCACAAGTAGGTAAATCAGACAGCACCCAAGTTTCGTTAGACAAAAGTGAATGCTTTTCATCATTGATAACGTCTTTGCAGAAATTAGCATCTCTGGAACTCATAGCTTCAGAATAAGTTTTAGGATCATCATCAACATGCATATCATACTTGGTAATGTTAAGAACTTCATTATTATTACCCTCTACAAGATATTGTATAAAATCTGGATAATTTTTCTCTATTCTTGCTCTCTTACTTCTTCTAGGTTCGATATCTTTAGTAGGAACTAAAATATCATTGTTGTGAGTAGGAGAAGAAAGTTCAACATTGTCATTAGTCTCTACAGGTTCTAGACTAGGTAACAATGGGTTTTTAGTAGGTTGTGGTTGAGATCTAGACCTTGTCAAGTTTTCAAAAAATTCTACATTTGTAGATTCTATAATCTCAAATGTGTCAAGGATTAAAAATCTGTAAGTAATATTGTTAAGTGAATAACCTACAAAAACACATTTATAAGCCCTATTTCCTAACTTTGGTCTCTTAGTATCAAACTTTCTGACATATGCCAAACAACCCCATGCTTTGAGACTTTTCAAGTTAGGCTTTCTCTTAAACCACAATTCATAAAGACAAATATTCTTCTTTTTCAAAGGAACTCTATTCAAAATATAGCATGCAGACAAAATAGCTTCACCCCATAAAAAATTTGGCAAACCAGAGCTAATAAGCATAGCATTAACCATATCTATCAAAGTTCTATTTTTCTTTCAGCAACACCATTTTTTGAGGTGTATATGGAGCAGTGAATTGATGTACTAAACCATGTTCTTGACAAAATAAAATAAATTCAGAAGGATAGTATTCACCACCACGATCAGAACGTAAAACCTTAATTTTTTGTCCTAATTGTGTCTCTACTTCTGCTTTGTAAATTCTAAATTTATCAAAGACTTCATCCTTAGATTTCATCAAGTAAATATAGGAATATCTAGTACTATCTTCAATAAAAGTGACATAGTATTTGTTTTCACCACGAGTCATATGACTTTTCAAATCACCAACATCACTATGTACTAATTCAAGCAAGTCAGAATTTCTTATTACAGATTTAAAAGATGTTCTAGTTATCTTTGCTTGCACACATATATCACATTTAGAAACATTATCAAAATTGCAATCAGAAATCAATCTTAATCTTTTCATATTTCTAAGAGAACCATAATTCACATGTCCTAATCTAGCATGTCATAAATCAACAGACTCAACAATATAAGTAGAACCATTATTTATTAAATTAAGCTTAATCATCCCATTACAATAATATTCTTGTCTAACAAATATTTCGTTCTTGGACAATACAAACTTATCAGACTCATACGTAACCTTGAATCCAGCCTTATTAACAAGAACTCTAGAAATAAGGTTTTTACAAATGCCAATGACATGTAAAACGTTAGTAAGAGTAACAATCTTTCCCGAAGTAAACGGGAGATCAACAGTGCCTTTGCCAATCACTTTGCTGCTTTGGTTGTTCGCTGAAGTAACTTCGTTTCCTTTTCCACTAACCGATTCGTATGTCTTGTAAAGATTTTTATCTTTACAGATATGAATGGTTGCACCAGTATCGTACCACCATCCACTACTATGATCTGCAACAGTGTTGGCCACTTGCACTACATCGATAAGCTTGCTTTTGTCATCGACCACATTCGCTTCATTTTTCATTTGTTTCTTTCGTTGACGACAGTCACGAGCATAGTGGCCGAGTTTCTTATAGAAGTAGCAATTTCCCTTCTTCTTATCTTTCTTATTGGGATCTTTCTTCTTAAACAGAGTATCAATCTTAGGTTTCAAAAAATTCAGTTTTTTTCGATTCTTCCACACTATTAATCTTGGAATGATATTCAGTTTGCTGACTATCCTTAATCTCTCGTTTACGAGCATCTTCTTCAATATGAAGATGACGCTGTAAACCTTCTAAGTCATAGTCAGTTTCAACATGCTTAAGTTTCTTCTTATAATCATTCCAAGAAGGGGAAGACGAGAAATAATAACCCCAACGATGAATGAAGATACAAGGTCAATTCCAGCATCTTTAAGATGATTAACAATGAGTAAAAGTTCACTAACCTGGAAATAATTGACTTACTGTCAACCATCTTAAAGTTCATGAAATTACAAATCGAAATTTCTTGTTACTCGCTTCGAAATTTTGTACTTGTTTTCGAGCGCAGTCCACAATTCCTTTGCTGTTTCAAGACTTCGATGGACATTGTAAACATTGGCTCCTAGAACATTCAGAATATGACCACGAGACATAAAATCATCCTCTTGACGTTTCTTTCGTTTGGCCTTCAATTCATCGTTGTCCATTGGAGTCGCATCAGGAATTTCCTCCAAACCATCTTCAAGGATGTACCATAACTTGATAGTCATCAGGAAAAATTTGATAGTCTCTTGCCAACGAGTGAAACCCTCACCATCAAAACGTTCTAAACGATTTAAAGTCTGGTTCATTACTTGCAATAATTGAGCAGCAATTGAAGTTTCACCCTCCATGTCGTTTTAATTGTCTAAAAATTGTTGTAAAATATGGTACTAACAGGATGAAACACAGACACCAAATTGTTGTTCTCTGACTTCAAGGCTCTTATGTAGATTCTTTTAGACAATTATTTCGACCCTTCTCAATAAATTGACTAGTATAATAGGTCATAAAAATATTTCCTTCAGGATACAATGAAGCTCTAACAACGATGTTGAATTCAAAGTTTGTACTCCCTTGATCCAACCAAGAAACAGTATGAAGTTTCTGATGATGCTTAGGGAAGAAAAGAAAAGCAGAAATTTTGATTCTTTTCCAACAGAATTTTTGATTCTTTTTTCAACAGAAGTTTTGATTCTTTTTCATCAGAAGTTTTGATTTTTTTCATCAGAAGTTTTGATTCTTTTTCATATCTATTATTTGAATGAGATATAGAGATTTTACATGATGCCTTTTCATACCAACAGACACCTCCCAGAGACATCAATGGTGGCTATTGGGAAAGATTGCGTCTGTTCAAATTCAAAATAAATATGAATTATGTTAACAGACTCCCCTAAATTTGAAGGGCATCACATCAATGATGGCTTTTGATTTGGCTGAAAATATCCGACAAACACGACACTGACTGGAGAGTTATATTTTGCTCAAAAGCAATGCTGATGCAATTTATGGTAATAATAATGTGTCAGCTGTATTGTGCTTGGTTGACGACTGGTTGTTGTGATGAAACATCGCTGTTTTGCATAAATGACCCAAACAATGCTAGGATAGTGAGAAATAGAAAGAGTCGGTACTGTTGGAAGAACAATCACCAAAAAGGCAAATGGTCACTGAAAAGGATCGTGGTGTCACAGGAATGTTTACCAAAAGTAGACAATACTAGTAGAATTATGACCGCCAAAAAGAGAGAATTTTAATTGGACGCGACCTGTCGGATGGGGAAAGTTACTTAATTCACTGATACAGTGTGAGAAAAGGGGAACGACGAGGGAATGCTTCTATTGATTTGGTTGTTGACACTGTGTAAAATGGGCTCCTGATATAGCAGTCTTAATATAGTGCAATAAGGTAAGTGATTGTTCTCTACTCAATAAAGTAAGTAATTGTTTTCCTACAACTAATTACTAATACTCAAGAATGTCTTTTAAAATATTCTGCAATTTCTTCTATTCAAATATAAGAATCTAGTTATGTTTGGTTCTAGAAATTTACCCTAAACTACATTAATTTTCTTGATTTCTAACACAAGCTTAACATATCACGTAGACCAAAATTTATCAAGAGAGACAATATTTCCTTGAAGAATGGCACACATGTATGCCTTTGTAATGTGTAACATTTTGCATAACGTTCCTGCCATTAACTGCTGCATAGTTTAACTTGCTGACATCGAACCACAATGGCTACATGGAATGCAGAATGGTTCTATACTTATCAGTTAAATCTCTCTCACCTCAATGGCAGATAACGGATGCTGTTGTTGCTGCTCGCATTTTGAATGCTACTCTTGTTGTTCCGAAGCTGGACAAGAGTTCTTACTGGAAAGATTCTAGGTGAGTAGCTGAAAAAAATGATGTGTTGCTTTTTCCTTGCGTATTGGTTACTTCTAATATCTCTTAGCTTATCGTTATACATGTTTTAGAGTTGATCCTACAAGTAACTGCAAAGTGAACTATACCTTTTCATTGCAGCGGCTTCTCTGATATTTTTGATGTTGATTGGTTTATAAAATATCTTGCAAAAGATGTTTCAATTGTAAAGGAACTCCCACTAAGGAGAGGGCAGATCTGGACACCTTATAGAATGCGAGTTCCTAGAAAGTGCACTGACCGTTGCTATATAAATCGTGTATTGCCTGTACTTAACAAGAAACATGTGAGTATATCAGGTCCCTTAAATTTCTTCCACCAATCGTATGCATGAGGACATTTCTAAAAAACATACTTCTCTTTATCCCTCTATAAGGAATGCTATTACTCGACATGGTTGTGAATTGCATCACTTCTGCATAATTTGGTATTGATCTTGTAGTGAAACATATATCGTTGTCAACTTATGGATTATGAAAGGTAAAATTTTGTTCGATGATTGCGGAATTGGGGCACTAGATAGTTCATACATGGCCTGAATCATCTTGGGGAATTTATAGTCAGTATTTGGAATACTGAAACAATTATCTGCAACTAATAATTTGACCATGAGGTTTTGGTTTTCGAGTGAAATATCATTTGAACATCAAGCGAACTATTGAAATAGTGGTTTGATGTGTATCCCAAGTGAAGTTTATCAAATCTTCAACTTCCACTCACAAATATTATATTTTCACAAACTCTTTTTCCAATTGAAGTTCATGTTGAAAAACAATTCAACTTCCAAAAACTTTGTTTAGAAACTTCAACTTCAAATACTCTTTTCTCAACTTCCACATAAATGTCGTTAAAATGTACTTTATCTTTTTCCAAGACACTTCGGGATGGCAATCATTGATTCATGTGACAGTAAAATATGTTGGAACATTTTGATGGAATATGATTTAGCTTTGGTGTGAATATAATCTCATTGAATGTAAAACACCTAAGAGTAACACTGTCATGACATGGCATGTTAAAGTGCGAATACCTGCTAGAGATTAGGTTTTTTTAAAAAATAGAGCTTATACTAGTAGATACACGAGGAAAACTTCCATCGAAAAATCTTTTCCAAAAATCTACTATTATTATTTATAACTCTGTAGGTTTAGAGGTTGAGGAGATTATTGTTGCTTACTTGAATCAGGCTTACCGGTCTGTTAACAACTCGACTTGAATCTTTGAAGATTGGTTTCCATACCTAGTTACACAGTCAATCGGGAAACCATTCTTCATATGCATAATCAGAAATTATTAAGATAAGTCCTGGATACGGATATCTCCATACTCTATATAAGATGTTTGAATGTTGATATTTCTAGACCTGTATAGCCTCTCCTCTTGTAACAGGCTGTACAGATCACCAAGTTTGATTATCGACTTGCAAATAGTCTGGATACAGATTTACAAAAGCTTAGATGCAGAGTTAATTATCATGCATTGAAGTTTGCTGACCCTATACTAAGAATGGGTGAGAAATTGGTCCAGCGAATGAGGATGAGGAGCAAGCATTTTATTGCTCTTCACCTAAGGTTAGTCTTCTATTTGTTTATTTATCTAATTTATGATCACATACAGTTAGTATTTGATCCTTGGTAATGTTATAGTTTTCACTTTCCCTTTGTCCTGTTTGATTTCCTTATGTTTACTATAACTGTTGTGCTCAGACTTCTGCTATTTAATTTGTCTATTGCCTTTCCAGGAAGTTAAATAGTTTACACAGCCAAGATTATAGTATATAGATTCTTGGGTATAAGTTATGCTTGACTTTGTAGAACAGTTTATCAAACATGAGAATTGTGGCTAGGAATGTTGATAATAAACGCCGTATCATTTTGATTGTGACAATTTCTTCTTAGTCCTTGCTTTATACTCTTATATTGCTAACATGTTTACTTCTAATGCTGGGAGGATGGTTCCTGGAGTTTTAACTAAAATTCAAAGAAGAGATAGTGTGCTGACGGTGCATATGGTTCCATTAACAGGTTTGAACCCGATATGCTTGCATTCTCAGGATGCTATTATGGAGGGGGTGATAAGGAGAGGAGTGAATTGGGGAAGATACGGAAGAAGTGGAAAACTTTACATGTAAGTACCTACCTGAGTATCTGGTTCAAATCATATCCTCATAATGGTTTATTGAGACTGTGAGCTTCAAAGATTTGATTGTTTCATTTTGTTCCATCTATGCACTGAAGTTCTGACAATCTATATCTAAATTTTGGTTCTTTTTTTTTTGGATAGTATAAATCCCCTGTAGTAAGCCCATCTCTAGTTTGCACACAAGTTAGAAACTCCGGGATTATGTGCCCGCCCCTCTACCCCCTTCCACTTAAATACTGGTAGGGTTCGAACTTGTGATCTGTGCTTGCCACACATCCTGGACTGTACTTCTTTTACTGTTGAACCAATGCCAAGGGCTGCAATTTTAGGTTCATATCTTTCTCTATCAAAAAGAAAGAAAAAAGCACTTCTGGTCAGATTTTCAGGGTTAAGGCTGCGTATACACCATCCTCCCCAAACCCACTTGTGGTATTACACTAGGTATGTTGGGTATGTTGGAATGTTAGAATACAGAGAGGGAATTACCTATCAGAAAGAGAATCGGGTCCGACACAGTGAAAAGTCTGGGGTAGTAAACTAGATTTTGGTCATCCGCACATGCACGCACGCACGCGCACACACACACCACACTACACTACATACATAGATACAGACATACATACTACATACATACATACATACATACATTGTCCGCTATAAGGAGCATTTTTAGGTTGAGCCAATTCTTATCCCGGCTTTCGTACAATGTGATATGTGAATTCTATTTCCAATATGGTTTCAGGAAAGTCACCCAGATAAGGCAAGGAGACATGGAAGATGCCCTCTGTCTCCTGAAGAAGTCGGCTTGATGCTGAGATCACTTGGATATGGCGAAGATATTCATATATATGTAGCATCCGGTGAAATATATGGAGGGGAAGAGACATTGTCTCCATTGAAGGCCCTCTTTCCAAACTTCTACACAAAGGACACCCTTGCCAGCAAGGATGAGTTAGAACCATTTTCTGCATTTTCTTCTAGAATGGCTGCTCTTGACTTCATAGTTTGCGATGAAAGCGATGTATTTGTCACTAACAACCATGGAAACATGGCGAAAATTTTAGCAGGGCGAAGGTCTGCTGGTTCCTGTTCTCCTATTTCACTTTTTTCTGCAAAATAGGTATTTCGAAGGCGGACTAATATGTTTTTTTCTTTTGGATGCAGGAGATATTTTGGTCATAAGTCCACCATTCGTCCAAACGGTAGGAAACTGTATCGATTGTTCTTAAACAGAAATTACATGTCACACAAGGAATTTGTATATAGAGTCAATAAATATCAGAAAGGCTTCATGGGGGAGCCCAAGGAGATCGGTCCAAGCTGGGGTGTGTTTCATGAAAATCCATCTCCATGCATATGCGAGAAAGCAGATAACTCTACTGGAGGAGAGATTTTGCATAGTACTTCTCGACTCGAAACTTCCTCCAGACTAACAAGTACTAACGATGACGATGACACGCCTGAGGATCCTGAGGTGGACGTGTTGCTCTCAGATTGATAAAGTATCAACAAGAGCTTTTCAAGAAAATTTGCTTGTACATAGTACATACACCATTCTTTCCATGATATTCGTTGAGCCTTGATGTTGTTCTTCGCTTATTTGTTGTAGCTACTGCTCCTTTTTCCTATTTGACCTGCTTTGCTTTATTTTGTGCGAGGGTCTATCGAAAACAACCTAAGACCTCTCGAGGTAGAAGTAAGGACTGAGTACACTCTACCCTCCCCAGATTCCACTTGTTAGATTTCACTGGGTATGTTCTTGTATTTTTGGCGGCAGCTTGGTTTTGCTTATGAAGCCTTGGCAACAAAGGACTATGTTGGAATTTTCGTTGTCATTGAGAATTCTGCTTCAGTAATTTTGGTATTCACTGAGCTTACTAACTGGTAGTATCTTGATTACCTTGGATTCACAATGATTAGGATCTGAAGAAACTCTAGCTAGTGGTGAACTAACACTTTGGCCAACACAAGCTCCAACAATCATTTGTTTCAGCTAATTGAAACAAAACTATCACAGTTCATACACAGAAAAGAATATTGATGATTGTCAAAAACCAAACTGTTTTAGAGGTTGTCACGCCCCAAACCATGGCATGAGCGTAACACGACACTCGGTTCCTGACTGCATGTGACCGAGCGAACTACATGGCTTGCTTAATCAACACGGGCATCAAAATCATGAAATAATAATTTAAAACATGTAAAACTGAATATTGTAATTATAGTATGAAAATATAATTGTGAAAATAATCTAAAAACAGAATAAGTCTGAATAACTGACATGACATTAGACCTGTCCAAAGCTCGGGTCAGGGGCAGGTCAAGGTCGGGTCAGGGCCAGGTGGCTTTTTTTTTTCTGCTGGCCCGACCCTGACCCTATTTTTTAAAAAAATTTCCGACCCTGGCCCTGACCCTTCGGGGACCCTACGGGTCACGGGTCGACCCTGACCCGCTCTACAAAACTAAATAAAACAGTAAGCAAAAATACATCATAATCAATATCACGATAATTCATCACGAATTCACGATAATTCAAAATTTCAAACCAACATCATACACGATAATTACAAACCAACAGTAAGCAAACATCATCAACATAAGCAAACAATGCAATTAAAATAATTCAAATTAACAGTAAGCAAAAAATAAATAGTCTTCTTTATAATCATAAATTAATTACAATAATTCATTCAACATCATCATAAGCATCGTCATCGTCATCATCACTAGATTCTTCTTCGTTTGTCCCTTCACCTACATAAGTAAAAAATAAATATTAATAAAGCAAAAATAGTATAAATTATTTTAAAAAGACATATATATATATGTATACAATATACCTTCCGCAAGAACCCAATCACGAAGGCAAACCAAAGCTTGCACAGTTTTTGGTTTCAAAGAACTTCTAGTAGCTGATATTGTTTTCCCACCAATGCTAAAAGCAGATTCAGATGCTACAGTTGAGACAGGAATGGTTAAGAGATCACGAGTCATTACTGCGAGAATTGGATATCGAGCTGAAGACTTATACCAAAAGTCCAAAATATCGAAATCATCATCCCTTGGACGGTTTGGTTCCTCTAAATACAAATCCAACTCACTCTTACCAACTGCATTATTTTCTATTTCTGTAGTCACAAATACATCATAATCTTCAAAATCCGATAAAGTATCTTGAGTAATAAAATTGTCACCACTAGTATCAGATCCATCTACACTATTATGTATATTTGTGTCACTATCAATGACTCTTTTATACTCCTCAAACCATACCCTTTAGGAATTCTTCAAGCTCTAGCAGATGGGACAATTAATAGCGTTCATGATACGATCAATGTGCTTTTGACAACCTTCATCCCCATGCATCTTAACAATACAATACTTTTAAAAATGTCATTTTATATCGAGGGTCCAAAAGTGTAGCACAACTCAATGGAAGGTTATATACTCACTCCAATACTTGTTAAATTTGCATCGCATATTGCTTAACATATCACCTAAAAAGTTATCTTTACTCCTAGAAAGGTCAAGCAAAGCTTTATAAACTTTCCATACTCCTAAAACAAAAGAATTAGAAGTGGGATGCTTTGAAGCTGAAAATAAGTTAATCACATCATAAAATACTTTTAAAAACTTGTGAACTTGACTAACTTTGTCCCAAGAATTAAGTGGAGGAGCCAATTCCTTAACCTTCACATCTCTAGCAGCAACATATATGAACACATCCTTGTAGTGAAGGACACGATCCATCAACATATAGGTAGAGTTCCACCTCACAGGAGTATCAAGTCTAAACCTTTTAGCAACTCGCAAGTTAAACTTTTTTTCAGCAATGTCAAAAAAGTTTTTTCATCTAGTGGAAGACCTATCAATGCACTTTACCATATTTCTAATGCTCTCAAGTATTTCTCCAATATGATTCAATCCAGATTGCACAATTAAATTCAAAATATGTGCACAACATTGAACATGAAAAAAACTTCCACTATAAACAAGAGAATGCTTGGAAAGAATGTGACTTTTAATCAATCTCATCATCGAAAAATTATATGTAGCATTATCGGTTGTGATTGTAAGAACTTTGTGCTCCAAGTTCCATTGACCCAAAAATAAGATTAACTCATCAGAAATACAAGTAGAATCATACGGAGGAACCAATGACCTAAATCTTATGATTCTTTTTTGCAAACACCAATTAGAATCCACAAAGTGGGCAGCCACACATATATATTCTTCCCTAGTATATTTGCATTTCCAATTATCAGTTTTCAAACATACCTTTCCAGGAGCCTTAGCAATAAACTCTTTCAAATTATCCCTCTCCTTCACAAACATGGCAAATAACTCTCTCGTGGTTGTTTGTCTACTAAAAGGTTTAAATTGCGGATTTAACCTTCTAACCATTCTCCTAAATCCTCTCTTTTGTACTGTAATAAATGGACGCATTTCTTCAATCAAGTAAAACATGATAGCTATTCTACTATCAGAATCATCATACTTAACTTTATTTAAAATAGTGGAACCATCAACATTAGTTTCGATAGACAACATGTATTGTTTAATATCTTGATGCATCATATGAGGACATCTTTCTAAATGACGTTTCAAATGCGAAGTTCCATGCTTACTATTAGCAGTCAACTCACGCTTACAATGGTTGCATCTAGCTTTAGTCATCTCCGAGTTAGCCCCAATCATTTTCAAAAATTCAATCCAAACACCAGATTGTTTTTGCTTCTTTAAAACTTGATTATATTCAATAAAACCATCATGTGTTTCTTTTGCTATAGATGCATTAGAGGTACCTGTAGAATTGGCGTTGCTATTTTCGCTAGCCCGTTCCATATGATAATTGAATTCTGTGAAATAAGAAATTACAAAATTAATCACAGCGGCAGAAGTTACAAAATACAGCGACAGAAATTATAAAATACAGCGACAGAAATAACAAAATTAATCACATGAGACATAGACATTAATACAAAATTACAAATACAGTAGCAGAAATCAGATAGCAGATGCAGAAAGCAGAAAAAATATCAAAGAAAGCATATGCAAAAACCGACAGAAATTACAAAATTAATGACAGGTATATTGTAAATTTCACAACCCCAACAAGTAGAAGATGCAGAAATTACAAAGAGTAGAAGAAGCCCAACAAAAAATTACAAAGCAGATTCAGATGCAGAAATTACAAAATTAATGACAGGTATATTGTAAATTTCACAACTCCAACAGGTAGCAGATGCAGAAATTACAAAGCGTAGAAGAAGCCTAACAAAAAATTACAAAAAACCGGCATAAAAATGAAATCTTTTCAACACCAACAATATCAAAGAAAGCGTAGAAGAAGACCAACAAATTGTATTATCTGTGAAGCCCACATGCAAAAAGCAGATGCAAAAACAGGCGTAGAAGAAAAGAACAAAAAGGAGAAAAATGGCGTAGAAGAAGCTATTGCAGAGAAAGAATGGAACTTACCTATGAAATGAATGGAAACTTACCTATGAATTGTAGAGACCGGATTGAAGTGGAGAGGATTGCTATGCGGTGCTTACAACAAATGAAGGGTTGCGGCAGCTGAATGTTATCCCTTCACTTATATAGTGAAGGGTTAAGTGACGGGTCACTGTTCGGGTCGGGTCAGACGGGTAAAAAAATCTGACCCTGACCTTGGCCCGACCCTGACCCTGATTGGGTCCCCGCCTTTTCAGGTCGAGTGGCTCGCCGGTCAGCTTGGCCCTGGTATTTTCGGGTCGGGCCGGGCGAGTCCCTGACCTGGTGGACAAGTCTACATGACATGCTAAATTAGTCTATGAAACCTCTGAACATGAGTCTGAAAACTAACTGTTTACCGGGACAAGGCCCTCGGCATACCCTACTGCATGACATGACATGAATATAAAATAAAGATAACACCCCGAATGAAAAGGGGCTCACCAATAGCTGATACGATGAGAATATTAGCGAGCAGATCCGTCATCCTGAAACTATGTACCTGCACTGTGAAGTGCAGCCTCGAGCAAAAAGGGACGTACATACATTTGAATTTTACTTGTATGTAAAGCAACTGAATAAAATAATAGTGAGTGGGGTGCTCGAGGAATGGACAACCCAAATCAATAACATGAATACATGAAGCAATACGAAACTAAATTGTAAATGTAGACTGTAACTGAAGCTGTGAACTGTAAACTGTAACTGAATATTGTAAACTGTAATATGAAACTGGATCCTGGACATGATCATGATCTGCATGATCAAGCTGTAATATGAGTAAAACATTTTTAAGTGGGAGAGCTTAACATAACCGACAATATGAAATCACCACGTAAGTACGTGGAGTCTGGTACCTGACCCGACCAACAGAGTAATCTCATACCTTGTTGGAGTTTGATTTATGAAAATGACATGAATGGATCCAAGGTATCATCCTATTTGGGCGGAGCGATCCTTATCCTACACTGACATACGTAGTTTCAAGTTATCTGAACCTTCTCGGTAAACCTATGCCACGCCCAAAAATAATGAACATGAATATAAGTGGCATCTGCGCCCGTGGTTTTCAAAACATGAATCATAATATAGTTTATAACATGTAAACATAACATAGCTTTTCATGAAAATCTCTACAAGTATATGTATATAACTCATGAGACATGAAAACAAGTGAAATCCATAGAATGGAACAATCTGAGTTCATAACTAGTATTTGAGAGCTCATGGAAAATAAAACACGAGCATACATTGATTATGAAAAGATTCATGGAAATCAAAATAACTTTCATGAATATAAATACTGAAACATGTTTGAGCCTGACATATATTGTATATGAGTTCATAAAAACATGTATCTAGGGTTTATTATGAATTGAGACCAAGCAACTTAGAAATCTAAGGAAAAATGTGGTTCATGAATCAAATGTAGCGTGTGGAAGAACAAAGATGTTCCCACACATGGATAAAAGCTCTACATACTTCAATTCCGGCCTTTAAGCGTAGCACAACGTTCTTCGCCCTTTTAGACTTTAATCAATAAGTCTGAGAAGCAACAAGTTTTCCTACTTTGTACGCGTATCACGAACCTGCTCTTTTTAATTACCTTAAATCCCATTAAAACATTCCAAACGTAAGCTCTTCCCTTCAAGAATCACTCCACATCCAATTTGAAGATTGCACAATTAATATTTACAAGTTCTTATTGATTTTCGTAGCTACTATTCATAGCTCAAAGGGCACTGCTCTGGATCTTCAAATTAAATCTTCACCGTTCATATTTAAGACTTATATGTTATGAATACTTAGATAAAATTTAGACTTAATCCAACGGTTAGATTATCAGTAAACACCAATTGAATATGACTGGTCGGAGTGAAAGTCTACAAAAAAATACTAGGGTTTTCTCTAACTCTTCACGACTCTTTATTTTATAGGATTCCGGGGTGGATGTATTTGTTCTAGTGTTTAGAAATGATGTAATCTTATAGAATTAAAAGGTTCTTGATTGAAAGATTTTTCTTAGAGGAAATCTCAAGAAACCAGATCGCCAAACCAAACTCTTGAAGGTTTCTTGATTTTTCTTGATTGCAAGAATGATTTTCATGTTGTTCTTGAAGGATTGGAGTAGGTTCTTTAGGGATGGAGGTAGAAAAGTATAAATAGTATCTTAGGGTCTAAAATAGTGTTAGAGATGTTTTTACTTCATAAATAATAAAATAAGGAGTCCCAATTCTAGTAGGAAAAGGCTCAAAGACGTAACCCAAAATCTGAAAATTTTGCTCCAATCAGTGTTAGTAAAACATGCATAACTCTTAGCACATAGCTCCGTTTGAGCTGGGCCATATATCGTTGAAACTATATTCAAAGGGCTAGCCTACAACTTTCATGAATAAAGGTTTCCGAAATTCCTTATATATTTACCCATAAACGCGTATTAAGTGAGGTCTACTGCAAACTCACTTGAAAACATGCTCCGTAGAGTAGCTTTCTACTCTAATTTTTCCTAAGACCCTTCTTATGCCTTGATTAGTTTTAAAAACACTTTTTACACTCCTCATCATGGTTCCATCATGTTCTCATCGTACGGTCCAAGCCATAGCCCGAAGATACGAGGTGTTACAGAGGTAGATCTAGGATTTTAATTGAAAGGTTCAACCTTTTGTTTCTTACCACAAAGTCCATTGCACTTTTGAAATTATGGGTTCAACTTCTAACATTTTTAACATTTTGACGATTTTTCACACACGTGCCACACACACATATATATATATATAACACTCCATGTAAAAAATGTTCAAATTCAGATGTACCCGAATGAGCAAACTCGCTAACTTACTTTTATTATTTTATTACATCAGGGAAGAGAGGGGCGGGAAGATGACTACTGATGGTGTTTGAACCCTCCACCTAAACCGTGGAAGGTGGAGAACTCACCGAGTGAGTTACCCTCTACCCCTAACCTTCCTATACTCCATGCTACTATTCATCCATTTTCATTCTTTCTAATATATTATTAACTATTAAGATCAATTTTGGCTTGTTTGACATATTTTAAAGTATTTTTGGCTTCATGAAAAAACATGGGAAACAACTTGATTGCGCTTTCTGCTTTTAAAATCATAGTTAAAATCGTTAATTTAATTGAAACATTTTTTACCAAATCAGATATGATAGAAACCAAATATTAAGTTAATCATAATGATATAATATAAGACAATGTTATTATTTAAAACAAAAATCTTTATCTGTTTATCCGATAATATACATTCGATAAAAAATTGATATACATTAAATTGATTCAAACACCATATCATTACGACTAAAGAAAAAGAAAAGAAAAGCAGGAACAAATTCAAGTGGAATGAGGATGTTGTATTCTTTATTTGTGCTGTATAATCTTTCTCCTTTTAGCTTTTAGATTGCTTTTATTGGGAGTTTGAACTTTATGGTCTTTTAGTTTCCAAAATTATAAGTTAATTCATCAATTGAATTAATGGAGTAATTAAGCGCTAAATAAATAAAATCACTTCCAAACTCTCATTTTATAAGTAAATTATACACTTTTAGCCATAAAATATTTTAAATGCGTTGGTAAATGCATTTGTGGATTCCCCGAGATGCTTAACACCTCTCTCCCGATTTTCAAAAACATTAAGGTTTTTAATACCTTCTTTCCAAAATGGTGGTGTTTGAATTAGTTTGTATGTATATTAATTACTTTATTAGGTATATATTTTTTTCAATAATGATTTGAGATAACTTTACCATAAAACTTAGATATATAAGAAGAAATTATCTCACATATTTTTATTTGATATCTGACAACACAAATTCTAAATAACTCTAGCATCATGAAGAATGTATTAATTAATTAATCGAATTACCTACTTAACAATAAAAAATAAAAAAAGGAAAAAAGGAAAAATTAAAGTTTTTTAAATCGAGCTGATCATGAAATTATGAGCAAAATGCGCGCGCACATTACAAATATACACACATCATCATCATATGATAAAAGTTGAAAAAGCAAATATACTGATTGATTCTAAAATATGAAAGCATAGGGCAGAATCAAGCTCCCAAAGCAAAAAAAAAAAAAGTTGAAAAGATAAAAAAGGGAGAAAGATGACATGAACACACCCATAAAAGCAAAAAAAAAAAAAACATTACATATATCATCATTCCACTTGATATTTCTCAGTCCACACAAATAAATCATTGCTCTCCTCCCCCCCCCCCCCCCCCCTCCTCCTCTTATTTCTTAGTCCCAACACTCACACCCATAGCGACGAATTCAAAATTTAAACTGAATTCAACCCTAAAAACTATTTTACTTTTATCAACCCCGTGCACAAACCTAAATCATCAACTTCTTGACCTTCTGATGGATAGACGTTAGCCCCCATATACATAATCTTACGATTTTGCGGAGACCTTTTTTGTATCATGGAAGTGTTGATATTTCTAGTCATATTTTGCAGCCTAAATATTATTGTTGTTAAAGTAGAAGCAACATGGTGTGTAGTTAGAAGTGATGCAAGTAATCAAGCATTGCAAAGAGGTTTGGATTATGCATGTAGCTATGGTGCTGATTGTACACCAATTCAATCTACTGGGCTTTGTTATCTTCCAAATACTATTCAAAATCATGTTTCTTATGCCTTCAATAGTTTCTATCAAAGGAACAATATGGCTCCTGGCTCTTGTCAATTTTCTGGCACTGCTACTATTGCCAAAACTGACCCAAGTAAGTGATTTTTACTACTCTCCCTCTCTCTTTTTCTCCCTGTCTTTTTGGTTTCTCATCCGGTATTCAACACTATTTTGAGACTGATTAAATTCGGATTTGCATAGCAAAAGTCCCACATTAGGAAATAAAAGGGCTTCCTAACAACAAAGGTGACTCTCTATATACCTAGGTTCGAATTCGAAACTTCTGGTTAAAGATGAAGGACTACTTACAGCTCCACGGCCACAACCTTATTGGTTTTTTCTCCATCTGTTATGCATTGAGTTAAATATATGGTCAGTATAAATAATTTTTTTATATTATCAGATCACTCAAAAGATATCTACAGGTAAATCTTCTTAAAATGTAATTTTAAGAGTTGAAATCCTGAAAATAAAATAGGTTATATACTACTACAGCATGTAAAATTGATTCTGATGGTGTAAATATATAATTTAAGCTCTTTATACATACACTGGCAACATAAATAATTTTTTGAACTTTCAGTGTATTTATTAATCTTATTTTCCTGTCAACTAGCTCCACTTCTTTGAATGTACATTTGAAAGTATTTTTTAGGTAGCTGGATAGTATTAAAAATCTTTTATGTTGTTGTGTACAAGTTAAACTTTATGCACAGCTAGAAAATCAGAGGCATTTAAAGGACTGAGTAGTGATTACTTTTACCTTCTTTTTGTTTTTTTGGTATTGTCTTAGGCTATGGATCTTGTGTTTACCCAGCTTCTCCAAGGTATGTTCTTTTAAACTTTGCTTTGTTACTCAATTAATTTGTTTCCATCTTTTTTCATTCTTGATCATTTTCTATAAGCTTTACTTCTTGTAAACTTCTCATTCTTGAAAAATTGGATGGGCTGCATTCCCTTAACCAAAGGTCTCGGGTTTGAATCTTGGGTATGAAAAAATTATTGGTAGGGAGTGCTTTCCCCAGAAATGACCCTACGCAGTACGAATTCGGATATAGTCAAACTCCAATACGGATATCGAACACCGGATGAGAAACAAAAAAAATAGTATTTTTTCATCCACTTTAGCTACCCAAAATAATGCTATAGTACTTTTTAAAAAAAACACAGATTGGGCTGTAAAGTAGAAAAGTATTACTACTTAATAGAATATTCACCCAATATTCTTACATTAATTATATATCTCTTATTTTATGTAGAATTATACTCCGTTTGTAATTAGGTTGATTACTTACCTAGTTTGTAGCAAGGTAAATATTTTTGTAAATACTATATATTGTAAATCATCAATCCATAAAATCAAGCAACATATTCTTTTATGGTATCAGTAGCCTAAACCTAAACCCTACTACAAGCCGCCGACAATCACCCTCTCGGCCTCCACCCCCACTGACGTAACTCTAGTTTTTTCGGCTATTCTCTCTCCCTCTTCCTCCTAAATTTCGTCTTCCGTGGATGACAAAACCAAATTTCATCTTGCACTTGCAGTCAACAACATTAAAATTTTCTTCCCTGTGACTCTTGAGATGGAAAATGGTCAATACTCCTTGTGGGTGGAACTGTTCAAAATCCATTATCGTGTCTACGAAGTTATCGACCATATCATCCTCCAAAATTAAAGTCCACAGACCCAACCTCGACTTCGACTTTTGATGATGCACTTTGATCTCGCTTGGATCCAGTTGTCCTCCAATGGATATACGACACGATCTCTAATGATCTGTTACACACAATCATTGAGACCAATGCCACTGCCCACCAAACGTGGAAATATTTGGAAAGTATTTTTCATGACAACAAAACTAAACGTGTGTTATACCTTGAAAATCAGTTTAAGGACGTCCATCAAGACATTTCCTCAACGTGTCTGCATATTGTCAAGAACTCAAGATGCTTGCTGACCAACTCTCCAATGTTGGCGCACCAGTCACTAATCAACGATTGGTCATGCAACTTATTGCAGGCTTGAACGAATCCTATGACGGCGTTGCTACCATCATTCAGTAATGCACGTCGTTACCACCATTTTATGAGGCCAGTTCAAAGTTAATTCTTGAGGAAACTCGGAAAATCAAATGCAGCACCACTCAGGCCAGCATTGCAAACGCCACCCTCACCACCATTATCGGACCCTCCGCCGATAGCAGGGCCTCCAATTCCGACAACCATTACCGCTGACTCGAGGACCCACAACAGGCCGCATCGACCAACAACATTCACCGATGTCGGCAGTCCGGCAAGGGCCGCGACGACGACGGAATTCCGGTAGGAACGACGACAGAAATGGGTAGTCCTCACCGGCAGGAAACAACCAACAACGACCGCAGCAGTGGCAGCAGCCTTCGCCGTGGGCTTCCTACCCACCGTGGGATACGTGGGCCCCACCATTATGGGTCTCTCCTCTTTACCCATATCCGACATCCCCGTGGACTCTACCTCCCACCCGACAAACCCAACCTGGCATATTCGACGCACGTCCATAACAGGCCTACACAACACATGCCCCCCGACCTCAACTTATGCACCGACTGACATTAAGGCAGCTATGAACACAATTTCACTCAACGCTCCAGACGAAAATTGGTATATGGACATAGGCGCCACATCTCACATGACGACATCACAAGGTACTCTCTCGTCTTATTCCAATTTGAGTAATTTAAATCAAAATATTATTGTTGGTAGTGGACAAGGCATTCCTATTCGTGGTTTTGGTCATTCATCCTTATGCCCACCACATCCACCACTAATTTTGAAAAATGTCTTTCATGCCCCCTAAACTCATTAAGAATCTAATCTTTGTGCGATGTTTCACAACTGATAATAATGTTTCCTTTGACTTTGATCCTTTTGGTTTTTATGTGAAGGATTTTACGATAAGGAGACGAATAATGAGATGTGACAGCACCGGAGATCTCTACTCCATTTCTAATGCCGTCAACAACCCAACCTCAGTTCCATCAACCTTTTCTGCTCTTTCGTCTTCCTTATGGCATTCTAGATTAGAACATCCGGGAGATTCTGTTTTAGGCTCCCTTAGGAACAATAATTTTATTCAATGCAACCGTATTTCTAAGACTCCTATATGTGAATTCTGTGTTTTGGGGAAACATGTTAAATTACTATTTTATGCATCCACAAATTGTACTTTAATGCCTTTCGATATAATACATAGTGATTTGTGGACTTCCCCTATTTTAAGTACGGCCAGCCATCGATATTATGTGTTATTTTTGGACGATTATTCCAACTTTCTATGGACTTTTTCAATTGGTAATAAATCTCATGTCTACCCCATTTTTTCCTCATTTAGTGCTTTCGTAAAAACATAATTTGAAAAGAGCACTAAATGTTTTTAATGTGACAATGGCATGGAATTCGATAATAACTAATTCAAACAGTTTTGCTCCAAATACGGTCTTACTTTTTTTTCCAGCCCTCACAATTCCTCCCAAAATGTTAAAGCCGAATGGAAAATCCTAACCATAAATAACCTAATTTGTGCCCTACTTGCCCACGCCTCAATTCCCCTTCAATTCTGGCATTACGCACTCTCCATGACCACCTATCTCCTAAACATAATCCCAAACAAGTATCTAGCTTTACGGTCGCCCACTCAAGTTCTATTTCGTAGGAACCCCTCCTACCAACACTTACGTATTTTCAGATGTCTTTGTTATCCTCTCCATTCGACCATTCACAAACTCCAATCGCGGTCTTCTCTAGTGTGTGTTTCTGGGTTACCTCACCAATCATCGTGGTTACTCTTGCTATGACCTATCAAACCATAAAATAGTTATTTCACGCCATGTCCTTGCCTCACTAAACTTGCCACCTCGGCATTCCTATGACTTCTTAAATGATGGCATGAACCTCCTTCTAATTAATCATTTACATAATCCTACATCCTAGTCCCCAACACCCGAACCACCACGGTCAGTCCGGGACACGCTGCCCACTCGGTTCCACTGATAGTGGCTCAGAACTCTCTGTCTCAGGGTGATTCCACAGCCACCTCTCGAACTGAGCCTCGGCTTGCCGATCCCGCCACTCCTGCCCTTCCTCATCTTCCCGGCAGTCCCGTGGCACCCCCACCTCCCATACCGCATCCTAAGGCACGCTCTCAAACAATGGAAACATGTGCCATGCATGGAATCTCCAAACCTAAACGACTGTTTAACCTATCCGTTTCGGTTGTCCTTTCCCTTGTCCCTCGTAATTCGAAGGATGCCTTATCCGACACAAATTGGAAAGCCGCAATGATTGACAAATATAATGCTCTTATTGATAATAAGATGTGGGACCTAGTACCCCGTCCACCTGATGCTAACATTATTCATTCTCTGTGGATTTTTAGACATAAAAAGAAATCTGATAGTTTTTTTGAGAGGTACAAGGCCCATATTGTAGGTGATGACAGGTCTCAATAGGTGGGAGTGGACTGTGATGAAACGTTCAGCCCGGTCGTAAAGTCTGCAACCATTCGGACCGTCCTCAGCATTGCCCTATTCAAGTCTTGGCCCATTCATTAACTTGATATCAAGAATGCTTTCTTACATGATGATCTTCATGAAACGGTATATATGCATCAGCCTATGGGTTTCAGGGATCCTATTCATCCAGATTATGTGTATCTGTTGCGGAAATCGCTCTATGGATTGAAACAAGCTCTTTGAGCATGGTATCAGCGGTTCGCTGATTATGTCTCCTCTATCGGTTTTTCACACAGTAAATTCGATCATTCCTTGTTCATCTACAACAAGGGTCCAGACATGGCTTATCTCTTATTATATGTTGATGACATCATCTTCACCACATCATCTGATGCCCTCCGCCGGTCCATTATGTCTCTCATTTCCTCTGAGTTTGTTATGAAGGATCTAGGGCCCCTGAGTTATTTCTTGGGCATCTCTATCACTCGCCATTCTGGCGGCCTATTTCTGTGTCAGAACAAATACGCCGAAGAGATCCTTGACCGTGCAGGCATGACATCTTGCAAACCATTCCACACGCCAATGGACACCAATTCCAAGCTCAGCGCTGATTCCGGTCCTCCGTATTCAGACTCGACTCACTATCGTAGCTTGGTTGGGGCCCTGCAGTACCTCACATTCACGAGACCCGACATATCTTATGCCATGCAACAAATATGTTTGTACATGCACAATCCCACGGAAGCACACATGCATACCCTCAAACATATTTTACGAACGTCTAGGGCACACTTCACTTCGGCTTACATCTATACAGGTCCTCGTTCACTGGTCTTGCTACTTATTCGATGTTGACTGGGGTGGATGTCCTGACACCCGATGCTCCACGTTCGATTACTACGTTTTCCTCGTAAATAACTTATTGTCTTGGTCTTTCAAAAGACAACATACACTATCCTGATCCAGTGCCGAAGCAAAGTACAGAGGTGTAGCCAACGTCATCTCTGAGTCTTGTTGGATCCGTAACCTTCTACTTGAGCCTCATTGCCTGATTCAAAAGGCAACACTGGTCTACTGCGACAATATTAGTGTGATATATCTTTCCGTCAATCCCGTCCAACATCAGCGCACCAAACACATTGAGATGGACATTCATTTTGTTCGCGAAAAAGTGGCTCGTGGTCAAGTTCGTGTCCTTCATGTTCTTTCCAGATATTAGGTTGCTGACATCTTCACCAAAGGACTTCCGCGCATACTGTTTGATGATTTTTTAGCCAGTCTTAGTGTTCGTGAGCCTCCCGCTTCGACTGCGGGGGTGTAATAGAATATTCACCGAATATTCTCACATTAATTGTATATCTCTTATTTTAGGTAGAATTATATTCTGTTTGTAATTAGGTTGATTACTTACCTAGTTTGTAGTAAGGTAAATATTTTTATAAATACTATATAATGTAAATCATCAATCAATAAAATCAAGCAATATATTCCTTTACTACTGTCAAACTTATTGTTCTTTTTTTTTGTGTGTGTTGCGTGTGCGCTTTCTTACGTGGGATGTGTTCTTTAAATCATTCGTTAAGTGTGCAATGACGGGGATTGTATTGATGATGTTACTGTTGTGTGGTGATCTTTTCTTTTTTTAAAAAACAATAATTTTTAATATAATTGTATTTAAACGATCATGACAAGTTATTTATTTCACTTTTAAGTTCTCAAAATCAAATTAGTACAAGTAATTTGCCTATTTTTGTAGGTCAATCTACAAGTAAAAAAAATTATATACTGCAAGTGCACAAAAATTAAACTCTTATATGATGTTGGTTTGGAGGCTTCATCCCACTTGAGTACCCTGCTTGGAGTGAATTATTTAGGTCTTATTTAGAGTATGATACAACTTATATGCATTAATAGCGTTAACAATTTTATGTGTACTTTAATCTGTCATTGCATCAGATAAGTACTTGTCTTATTTTTCAGATGGCTAATTCCACTTATTATGACGATCACCTATAATTATTCATCTGAGAGTGTGAATGAATTTTCTTTTTTACTGTCAGGGTAAAGAAGCCAAAATATTCCCAAACTATTGTTGTTATTTAGACTTGAACTCTCCATGGATGTGATTGTACTCTAGCCTTGTCAAATATGTTTGCTATCAACTCATTATCTATCTCCTTTTCTTTTCTTTTCTTTTTGGGTAAAAATGATCATTAAGTTATATAATTAACAAAATAAGCTTACTGATAGAATTAATAGAATATTTTATCATAATTATTGGTACATAGTATATTTTGTATATGGTAGGTGTATATTTAGTCATTTAATACCTTAATTCTAGCCTAGGATGATGCTTGTATTATGGGTATATTTACTACCCTTTGGAATGAAATAATCAATTTGAACGGGACATTAAAAATATTCAATATGATAATGGTAGAGAATTTGATAATAGGCCATTTTGGAATTATTGCAAAACTAATGGTTTATCTTTTTGTCTCTCTTGTCCACGTACCTCATCTCAAAATGAAAAAGCGGAAAGAAAAATACGAACCATTAATAACATTGTTAGAACCTTTCTTGCCTATGCCTCTCTACCACCACCATTTTGGCATCATGCATTACAAATGACAACATATCTCCTTAACATACTTCCAAGCTAACATTACCCTATCAATCCCCTCTCAAAATTATATACCTAAGGGACCCATCATAATCTCATCTACGGGTATTCGGGTGCTTATGATATCATCTTTTTTCCTTCTACTACCATCAATAAACTCTAACCCTGTTCTACTCCGTGTATTTTTTTGGGATATCCGTCAAACCATCGTGGTTACAAATGTTACGACTTATCCTCTAACAAAATAATCATGAGTCGTCACGTAGTTTTTAATGAATCATATTTTCCCTTTGCCAAAATACATTGTTTCGTGCCTCATACTTACGAATTTCTTGATGATAGCATGCCCATGTATTTGGTCCACCAATTGGCCTCTCAAGCAAGCCAAAATATGTCCCGCTGCTCAGCCCAAATACCAAGCCCAATGGCTTCCAGCCCATCGGAGACTCTCGCTGGCAGTCCATTGTCGAGCGTCCTCTGCCTGCCAGCCCACTGAGTGGCGGTGTAGCCTCAGGCAGTGGCGGCCCAGCGAGCGCAAGCCCACTCTCGGGAAGTCCCTTCCCCACGCACTCGGCCTCCAGACCCATCACACGTCAGCCCAGTATTACTTTCCCTATCCAACCAACTTTAATTCCAGCCCAACAGCCAGTCACTCGTAGTCAACATGAGATTTTCAAACCAAACAAAAAATACAGTCTTCACACCCATGTTACCAAATCAGAGTTACCTAGTAATCCTGTGTCTGCTCTTAATGACCCAAATTAGAAAATGGCTATGGATGATGAATATAATGCTCTTATTAATAATATGACTTGAGATTTTGTGCCTCGTCCTCTCGATGTTAATGTGATTCGGTCTATGTGAATTTTTAGTCATAAAGAAAAATCTGATGGTACATTTGAGAGGAATAAAACACGTCTTGTAGGTGAAGCAAAGACTCAACAGGTTGGTGTAGACTGCGGTGATACTTTCAGTCCGGTGGTCAAACCAGTGACTATTCGCACGGTACTAAGTCTGGCTCTTTCGAAGGCATGGACTCTACATCAGCTTGATGTGAAAAATACATTCCTGCATGAAGAACTCAACGAAACGATGTACATGTATCAGCTCGTGGGGTACAGAGACCCCACTTATCCTAATCATGTATGTTTATTGAAGAAATCCTTGTATGGGCTCAAACAAGCTCCTCGGGCATGGTACAAGAAGTTTGCAGATTATGTTTCTAATATTGGGTTTTCTAACAGCAAGTCTGGTCATTCTCTCTTCATATACCGCTAGGGTAATGATATAGCTTACATCCTTCTGTATGGGGATGATATTATCTTAACTGCTTCATCCGATACTGTTCATAAGTTTATCGTGTCTCTTCTTAGCTCAGAATTTTCTATGAAAGATCTAGGACCATTGAGTTACTTCTTGGGGATAGCTGTAACACGTCATGCAAGTGGTTTATTTTTGTCTCAAAAGAAGTATGCAGAAGGATCATTGAACGAGCTGGCATATCCTTATGTAAGCCGTCCTCTACTCCGGTTGATACTAAACCAAAGTTGAGTGCTACTTCAAGCAAGCCATATGTTGATCCATCACATTACCGCAACCTTACAAGCGCCCTGCAATATCTTACTTTCACGAGGCCCGACATATCTTATGTTGTGCAACAGATTTGTCTATTCATACATAACCCGATGGAAGATCACATGCATACTCTCAACATATTGAGCTGGATATTCACTTTGTTCGCGAAAAGGTTGCTCGTGGACAAATACGTGTCTTACATGTCCCGTCACACTATCAGATCGCCAATATTTTTACAAAAGTTATTCCGCTGGTTCTATTTAAAGATTTTTGGGATAGTCTCAGCATACGCCGACATCTCGCTTCGACTGCGGGGTGTGATAGAATTAATAGAATATTTTGTCATAATTATTGGTACATCGTATATTTTGTATATGGTAGGTGTATATTTAATCATTTAATACCTTAATTCTAGCCTAGAATTATGCTTTTATTATGAATATATTTACTACCATTTGTAATGAAATAATCAAGGAAGATATTTCTTACATTTACTTACTGCAAGCTATTTGGAGCGATTGCACTCACACCTATCTCCTTATATATATCTCAAGTTAAATGCCTTGGTTTTTAAATTTTGATTAGGGCTGCTGGAGGGCCGATTCGTCCCGGAATTGGAGGCCGCAACAACACAACCACTCCTATTCTGTATTCACCACCACAAGCAATTATAAATCCTGTGTATGGTAACGGAACGACACGGGGTACGGGATCGGACGATCCCAACTCTCAGGATTCTAAAGCAGCTTCTCCCAAGTTTTTGACAATGTCTACCTTAATTCCAACAAATTTGATGCTTCTCTTGCTTGTAGTATCGCAATTTTAGAAGGACTTCTTTCTCTTGTGTTCATGAGGTGAAATACTCAATCAATCAATGACAAACTAATTGTGTCGAGTATTTAAATAAATTTGTTAGGGTAGAATATATAAATCTTATATATCCTATTCTGATTCATTTCATTTAGATGACTAAATTAAAACTTTGAATTGTCTTTAAAAAAAATTCAGTCAATGTAAAAGAATTGATCCAATTTGAATCATTACTTCCATTTCAACTTAAATTTGGTATTCCATTCTCCTATATCTATTTTGAAACCAATAATAGTCAGATTCAAATGTTCATTCTTGATAACATGCCGCCTTTACTCTAACTCAATCTCCATAAAATTGGAAGTTCCAAAAGGACTTCCTCTGATTTAGTGTTTTGTTCAAGATTATTTTCATCTCTTAAAGATAAAAAAGAAAGTTACAATTCTCTATTCAAATCGAAGTTACCGAACCAAACAACCTGAAATAGAGAGGAGAAAAGTTGAACCATTAATTAGGTATGATACTAATAAAAAAATTTAAGAAATTGAATAAATATCTAAAAAACTAATCTTATTTGTAAAGAAATAGATCTTTGGTCTAACTCAACCCCAAAAGCTAGCTTGTAGAGTGAGGATTCTCCAAGTACATATAAGAAGTCCATGTTCTCATTTCATATCCGATGTGGGACTCGGCCCAACATCGGCGAACAAAGAATTGAAATGAGTCTGACTCTGATACCATGTAAAGAAATGGATCTTGGGTCTAACTCACTCCCAAAAGCTAGCTTGTAGGGTGAAGATTGTCCAAGTCCATATAAGGAGTCCATGTTCCCATTTCATATCCGATGTGAGACTCTTAACATTTTTGATCGATGAACACCCAAGGGTGGGCAATCGAAAACAACCGATCGAATAGAAAATCTCAATTTTTTTATTTTTTCAATCAGTTGTCTATCGAAAATAACCTATGTACCTCACACACGTGTAAGATCTGCCTACACCCCATTCTCTTCAAACCCCATTTGTGAAATCACATTGGATATGTTGTTATTTTTGTTGGTTTATTCAGTCGGTTCACATTTTATGTATTTTAGAATTTTGATTGTTCAGTTCGATTGGGGTCATTGGCACTTATGTCCCTGTTTTGTGTTTGTCTTTAATTTTTCCCCCTCATAACAAATAGTTTTTTTGCAAAACATAAGTTTATATTTTCAAATCATCATATCCCACAAGTTATGCTTCGCATAGCTTTTGCCCTTAAAGAACGTATGCCTGCTAGGCATAAATTTGATTGCTAAAGGACAAAAATTATAGAGCAGCTCATTTGGAGGGAAAAAGTTAAAAACCAACCCATTTGAAGAACAAATCGTGCACTTTCTCCGTTTGGTTGTTGGTTTCATCGATTTAAACTTTTTGAAAAGAGGTTTTGGGCTATATACATTATTCTTCGGACGGTGCCCCTATCTTGGGTTGATCTTTAATTTCCCCCTCAAATAGTTGGTCTTTAAATTTTGTCCTTCTGACACTTTAAGTAATGAAAAAATAGTTGAAAATATTCCTGATATTGAAAAAATAAAAAATAGAAATTCCGCCTACCCTTATCTATGACCTAATTTCTCAAGGATAAGTTCAGTTGGAATTAAGTTATCCGACATAACTTTATTTTTGCAGAACTTATACCGAACAAGGCAAAGCTGCGATTTTATTTCCTGGCTTTACCGGAGATCAATTCCAGAATCTCTGTTTCATAGATCAGCTAATAATGATATTTTGACCCACAAATTTTCATTAAATGAGAGGAGAAAAAAAATTAAAGATCAGTAATTTGAGGGGCAAAAATTAAAGACACTGCCGTATGAAGAACAACCCGAGCAAAAAGCTGTTACTCTTTAACTTTCCAGCCCAATTTTCCAAAATAATGCAACAGCCCAAATTTGTGACCCCCACAAGCCCAGCCCATTTAGTTTTAATCCACTCCACTAGTGTTCTAATCCAAGTTCACTTTCCTAATTCCCACTACACTAGTCGCCGCCGTCCGCCGCCATCGGTTCCGTATTTCCGAGTATAATCAAATCTTAAGATGTCAATTTCTTACTCTCCATCCTTTCAACCCCTGAAAGTTTTCCCTAAAAGCAATCTTAGCGGTGCTTTGACCTTGAAGCGATATAATGTAGTAACATGTACGAAAAAATCACATGAAGATATATCTCTCGAATCAAAGGTATCCACTCAACATCACGTTAATATTGTTTATCAAAGTTACCTTTTTTTTGCGTTTATTTTGATATTCAGGTGATATAGAAGCTACAAGTTTTTGTTTTTGAGGTTAGCATTTCCTATATTTAGCTTGTCTATGAATGAATTTGTAGTTTATATATACATCAGATGTAATCAGGTGTGTACTGTGTCCATTATGGTGGATTACATGTCCAGGAAACAAAGGCCAGGGTAGTAAAAATGGTACTTCCGATGTCCCAATTTATGTGACACATTTGGAATTTTGAGAGTCAACCAAGTTTTTCTTTGATCCGAATTTCCTTATATGCCTTTTTAGTATTTTAAGTTGTTAATTATGGTTATTTATAGTACTTTTTACGTTGTTTCCAAATATATAGATTTTATTTTAAAAAACTTAAAGCTTCTATGATCGAATTCACGGTCACAATTTAGAAGTTTGAATCTCAAATTTCCAATTGTGCCACATAAATTGAGTTCAAATCTCGGTAGAACCTCTACACCTAATCAAGTTTTACCTTAGCCAAAAAAAAATTGTGCCACATAAATTGGGACTGAGGGAGTAGTTTAGTTCCTCGTCTATCATTCTGATCTCTCTTCAAGTTTTCATCCAGTCCTAATAATTTGTTCATTGTTGAGCTGTATTCGGATGCTAGTTGCCACATCATCATAATCGGGTTACACATTAGCTAAGGAATCTAAATCAATAATCAAAATCCAATTTTGACTTAGATAACTAGTCCAATTGCTCAATTTTGCCTTTTTGAACCTAGGTCTAAATTTATGAAAACTTAAGATTTCATGGTTCTAATTACTCCAAATTTATGTATAATAACAAGATTTGATTTAGCTAGAACATTAGACAGAAAATTCTTTTTTTATAAGTATATCAAGTTCTTCTTTAGAGAACATGATTAGTAATTAGATATCGACACAGTTAGGTGTCTATGATGTGCACTCTGCCAGTATTCTAGCAAAGTAGAAAAAGATTGATGGGCTTCGCATCTGTCACTTTGATCTCCCTCAAAGTGTGTTGTGTTTCTCTCTTGCACTTAGTCAGTGATGGTTTATACTGCACTTCTGGTGATGTGTACTGCCTTGCTTGTTGGACTATGCAACACCTTCCCTGCAAAGGCTAGTTCAAATGTCTTCTATTTATTGTCCTGGAAGGATGAATATATGTATCTCCTTTCCTTTGCCTCTTGTTGTCTCTTGTCTGATAACAGTACTTCAGGTTGATTTCTTACTAGATCGTGTCAAATGGGATGATAAAGGCCTGGCGGTTGCAATAGCCCAAAATGTCGATACAGGAGCAGTCTTAATGCAAGGGTTTGCAAACAGAGAGGCTCTATCAACAACCATCTCATCAAGTAAAGCAACATTTTATAGTAGGTCACGATCATCTTTGTGGACAAAGGGAGAGACCTCCAATAATTTTATCAATGTTTTTGATGTCTTTCTTGATTGTGATCGTGATTCTGTAAGTTTTTAGAATCCTTTTTTATAATCAAATTAACCTGCCTTTGATTCCATGTGCCCTTTTACTGAAAATATAATCAAAACTACCTATCAGATAATATATCTTGGGAAGCCTGATGGCCCAACATGCCACACGGGGTCAAAGACATGTTATTACACACCAGTTGATGAACTCCTGAAAAATCCAGAGGTGTGTTCTTGGGTGACAATCTCATTTCATGGTCATCAAAACACAAGTCCACACTTTCTCGGTCAAGCGCCGAGGCAGAATACTGAGGGGTGGCCAATGCTGTTGCTGAATCATGTTGGCTCTGTAATCTCTTGCTAGAGCTCCATTGTTCGATTACAAGGGCAATTGTGGTCTACTGTGACAATGTGAGTGCGATCTATTTATCTGGCAATCCTGTTCAGCATCAACGCACGAAACACATTGAAATGAATATCTTATTTGTCCGAGAGAAAGTTGCCCATGGTCAAGTCCGTGTTCTCCATGTACTGTCCTGTTATCAGATTGCTGACATCTTCACTAAAGGTCTTCCGCACGTAGTTTTTGATGATTTCAAGAACCGTCTCGGCATCCGAGAACCTCCAGCTAAGACTGCGGGAGGCTGTTAGAGTAATTATGGGGATCTCCCATAATTACCTATCATCCACATTTATTATAATTGATAGTGTAATATATTGTAATTATGATTAGCATCTTATATTTTAGTTAAAAGTAGTTTAATCTTCTATAATTCAAGAGTAGGATGATTGTATATATATATATTGTATCTTTGGGGGAATATTAATCAAGAAATTACTTTCCTCCCGATCATATTGATTATTGAACTCAATTCATGGATCTCCTTTCCCGGAGTAATGACTGTTTTTTCAACATGTCCTTGCAGGGCATACAGTTGTTGATGACCTGATTACAGTCGACAAAAATTCTTATGTACTCTACAAAAGAGGCATACTCCAGCTCTAATGTTGTTAAAGTGAGGGTTTATTGTATGATGATTATGATTCAAAGGGGTGAGATCTTTGAGGTCTCCTATGTCAATACAGACCTTATTGATGTACTTTTTCTAAGCTGTGGGAACATATATGAACAACATTCTAGTTGTTGGTACAAACAGGAATTGGGGTCACCCATTGTTTAATATTTCTCTCTCTCTCTCTAGTGTGTGTTAATCTCTCATGATAATAAAAGATTTAATTTTTCTCTCTTTAGTGTGTGTTAATCTCTCATGATAATAAAAGATTTGATTCTCATCATTTTTCTAACTGGACCTGAGATGATTGGTCTTCCTGTTGTTCAATTCTCTTTATTTCTGCTATGAGGGTTGTTGTAGGCTGTTCGTCAATGTAAAACTAGCTAATTTCATGATGATTCCTCACAATGCAACGTGATCCGAGTTTAAATAAAGTAGTATGGCCAGTGAAAATTCATATAATTGACCTCAACTTGCTTGAGATTAAAGTGTAGTTATTCGTCTACTTGTGAAAAAGTGACAAACTTCTAAATACTAGTCATTTGACGTAAATAACATTTGTGGACTCGTGCAATATCCATTCCCAAGCTAAATTTAGATAGATTGATGATTTGTGCATTGACTCAGCTTAGTTTGATTCGTTCACTTAATATCCCCTTATCATGACCTAAACAATCTAATCTGAGTTTGCTTGACCACAAAAATGCAACATTTTTAGAGTTTCACAAGACCAGCCTTTTCTAATGTACCTTGTCCTATTGTTTGGAGAATGGCTCAGCAAGCAACTCTACTCTGATGCTAATCACCTTGCGAGTCAAAATCATTCAAAAATCATAAATTATGACTTTTCAGTTTATACTTTTTTTGTTTGATATAATTTATTATTATTAATAATATTTTTTAAATTCTCAAAAACGTTCTAAAATAAAATCTCTAATTTTCTCTTTACTTTGCATCCATCTTTTCTTCTTTTTGTTTTAAACTTTTCAAGAGTATTTTAATCATTTTAATGAAATAACGACGTATCATCTTTTGTCAAATACATTAATTATTAATTTAAATATTTTTATTATATACATAATTATTTTTTCATAAAATTAATTTTTATCACTTACAAATTTTTTCCCCAATACTTTCAGCCTGTCAGTGGTACACACTAAACTTTTCAAACCCCGCTTGTGAATTAAATTAAATATATTCTTATTGTATAGTACTTTCACCTTATAGGCTATTTACAATGAGGTAAAACCCAATCACATTCCAACTATAATTTACCTTTAGCTCAACTACTAGTACTAAGTATTAACTAGTTAACAAACCCGCGTTTTAACTTTCTCCCATCACAAACCAAATTTACTTTAAAATCCATAAAAACCAACATATAAAAATAACTTTTCCTCTCCTAACAATCCCATTGTTGGAAATTTGCCTTTGGCGGGAGTTGCGACCGACCAACTTTAACGGCTTAAACACTAGTGTAACGTATGTTGGAGAATCCGGTTCTTCACACATGCATGATCTACTAAGTACGTAGATAACCGTAGGGCCAAGAATCGTCAAATTTCATTGAGAAATGAAAGAGATATTGGTTCACGAAGTAAGGTGTTTGAAGCATGGAAAGTGTGGTATTGTGTGTAATTCTCCCTCACTCTGCAGAGAGGAAGAAAGAATTGTCGTGTATATAAGATTCGAAATTGGTTTGGGGTTTGGGACCCCAAGGGGGGTATCCCATGTGTTTAAAGGAGGAGGACCTAGATGTGCTTCTGCTCGAGGAAAGACCACACGCGCGCCGCCGCCGCCCGCCCGTCCGTCCGTCCGGTCCGGTCCGGTCCGGTCACGGTCCGGTCCGGTCACGGGTCGCGGGTCGGGTCGTGGGTGGTCGGGTCTTCGATATTATCTTTTTGGGCCGTAAAACTTTGCCGTGCTACGCTTGATCCCGTGTTTCGTATATACGCTTTGGACCGAATTCTTTCGTATGTGCGCTTGGTCCCCGAAGTTTCAAGATGTACGCTTTGGTCCCCGAAGTTTCCGTATCGAATTTCGACGGTCAAAATGTAAATGCCAAGCACTCAATTCACCATTTATTTTGGCGAATTACTCCTCCTATAATGGCCAAATCCGTTGGTCTTTCTCCATTTATGTTGGTGACTTTACTACCTCCATAATGGCCATTATTTGGCTATTATGGAGGCAAGCTTTTCAAGAAATGCCCCTCCCTCACCTATATAAACACCCCCTTACACCATTGTTGAGCACTAAGACATATGCACGAAAAACATAAACAGATGCAGAAAAAACAAAGGCACGAAAATACACAACCGAAATAGTTTTCTTCCTACAACTTCCAAGCATCATTTCGTTACTCAATATTCTTCACTTCGTAGCTCTTGAGTTTCCTTTGCTCAAGGGTTCCATTGTCGTTTTATCTTGGGAGACAAATTGTCCAGACGTATAAAGGATACATACGGGGCAATATTGTCTTAAGGACAGAGTGCTACACTCGACTCAAAGAAAAACAATTTACATTTTTCCGTTTTCTACAAAACTCGGAATTTCCAGCTTTTATTTGTGTAACGATTGTAATTTTCGCATTCCATGTTGAATTATTGAAATCTTTGTTTATCCTTTCGAATACTTGTAATAGTTAAATACTTCCCGCATCGCTTTATAAAGTACCATAGAGCAAAAATCTCCCAACAACTTAAGACAATATTTGTATAGTATTACTATTAGTGTTCGAAAGATGTCGGCCAAAAGTTGTGTGACCAAATCGATATGGAAATGGTTTTCTCGGTAGAAGAGAGTGATGATGATGAACGTGTTCATGGTGTCACCGCTACCAAGATCGGTGGAAACAAGCGCTCTCGAGAGCTCGAGGATGTCAACTGGGACAAGAGGAGAAGACCGAAGATGTTATTCTATCTTGCAGTAGCAGTAAGGCCTATATCCGTCCCGTACATAAAGGATCCGAATAATGGTGAGAAGGAAATGGACACTCATCACCGAAGTGACCGAAGTGAGCCGTAATCCGAAATTGGGATAAGTAAGTTTTTCTTACTTGTCAAGAATAAAGATTAAATTATGTCCGATTAAAAATGGATTAAAGTAAGGAGGAATATGAAAATAATTTATATTCCTTATGCTTTAACAAATCGAAGTTTAATCTCATCTTCTTTTCCGTTTAAAGATTGGATTTTGTAAACGACTTAAGAAGATCCGTTCTTTTAAGTGTAATTACTAAAGTGTGTAAAGTATGTTCGCACATACGAGGGAGAAAGATCCACTAATCCGTGCGAAAACTCGTTACCACTCTTAAGTAAGCGCCAAGAATTATCCGGGCACCAATCATAACGAAGAAGTCTAAAAGCTAAAGACGTCGAGCCCGTCATACTATTTGCGTAAGATCCTTCATAGGATGATATTGGACACTCACCACATAAAGCCTCCGGCGACCGGAGCGGGCCAAAATTCCTTTGATAGGATGATATTGGACACTCAACATACAAAGCCTCCGGCGACCGGAGTGGGCCAAAATTTCTTTGATATGATGATATTGGACACTCGCCATATAAAGCCTCCGGCGACCGGAGTGGTGCCGTAATTCATTTCATAGGAAAAGTAATGGACACCTAGTAAGGGGCCGCAGTTTCCGTGTCCCAAATGATCCGAAGGCCTAAAAGAAAGGCAAGAAAGAAATTGGACACTCACCGCCAAAGCAACTAGAGAGGACCCCGAGTATCGAGATCACATATGATCCTGCTACGCCCTAACCACGGCAAAAGGTTGTTCATGCGAAGCAACGCCACCTCTAAAATCAAAGGGGTTGGAGAGGTTGTCCTCAATAGACTTCATGGATTGTGATCACTCTAAGACGAGGTGATACATATTCCTAACTTGGTTTAAGGGACGCCGTTGGTCAAGCCGGTTTGAGACTAGTCCAACAGTCCGTAATAACTAAGAATGGTACAAAGATGTCCGTAGCCAAATGAATGATATATTTGTAATCCGTGCATCTATGCCATCATAGATTAAGACACGTTAAATAGCAAGTCATTCAAAAGCTAACGATGTTGAGATTGTTGCCTACTCGTCGACATAAACCCTCAAAATGAATGCGAGGTAGACGAAGAGGCAAAATCACCTTTCCAAATTCCGTCAAGGGAATAGCGAAAGAAGCACCGCTCCTCTAGAACTTAGTCACACCTACTGGGTGATTTGAAGTTTATACAAAATAGAGGGGGAGACAAGTACGTTGTGATCTTCATTGATGATGGTACAACGTATGGAATCCTTTGTTTATTGAAAAGCAAAGATGAAGTTGTTGAAGCCTACAAAGCGTGTTGAAAATCAACTAAGCCTACGATTGAGAAATTCGTAGTGATAGAGGGGGAGAATGTGAAGCATCGTTCATTAAACGAATGTTCATTTCTCACCTCGCCCAACGGCGTTAGCCAAGCGCGAAGTCGTACGCCCAAATTATGAGGGGTAGCTTGGTAAAAGATGGACTACCGAAACAGTCAAGTTCGACCTAAGATCGTAGATTGCATATCCACCGGATCCGCAAATAACAAGAGTGTTGATCGCCTCTTCGCGTCAAAGAACGTCGAATTCTTTGAGATAACTTTCCTTGAAAAGGAAAAGGAGTAATTGCTCAAGGTTAACAAGAACCCGCGAGGGCTCGATCGTCCGAACTAGACGTTCCGTATCTTCACAGACTCGAAAGTTGCCGTCTATCCGAACTTAATATTCCGTATCCGCAACTCGTGATTCTAGATGTTGAACCAAGACGGAAAGAGGGGGACAAAGACTTGTTCCAAATCCTTCTAGCTTGTATGGTTGAGAACGAACCATGGACAATTAACAAATAATTGTTATCTCCAAAAGCGCCGCTTTGGAAAGAAGCTAAAGAGAGAAATAGATTCCATATATAGAACCATACTGTGTAATAGTTAATCTTCCTCCGGAAAAGAACCTTTGGGTTGTAAAAAGTGCTCCCCGCGAGTAGCTTCACATCCAGTGGCCATTGTAATCTTACATGGTACGGGTGTTGAAATGTACCTTCCCAACCGGAGAGTTGGAAGAAGAGGATCGAATTGGTTTGTCGAACTCGTTGGCTTCTTCCCGAACTTTCATTTTGGTCCCCGAAATGTTAACATTTTGGTCCCGAAAGTCTCGTATAAAACAAAACAATGAATCCGATCACGTAAACATCGACTCGGTTAGAAAGCCAACAAATGGAAAACCAACTGCCTTAGAGTGAAAATCATATTGAAACAAAGTCTCGATATGAAAGATACGAGTATCACGATGACATCTTAGGAATTGGATTTCTAAGACATCTAACGGATCGGTCGATAGTTGATGCCTCGTTGAAGCCACCAATGGATATGAATCATAGAACCGATTGGAATCATGGTGCACCCATAGACAAGGAGCGATATGCTCAAAGTGTCACGTGTAGTTCAATGTATTGTACACACTACAACCGACCGGTATCGTCCAACAAACAGATCGCTGAACTAAGGTTCACCGATGATCTTAATACATGATCAATAAGGCGTTAAGTCTGATATGACGATATCCGAATTATTCGCTTATCTACGATTATAGTATTCTCGGATGTCCAAATGGTTCCGAGAGAACACAAGATGCAAACCGGACATCGTATCCGAAGAACACCAAAGCCACAAGTAAACGTGTATGGTGGTTCTTGGAAAATCCTCTAAGCAAACTTGCATCGACCGATTCATGACGGTATCGGAGTTTATCGCTTTATACAAAGCATGAAAGAAGTTGAGTAACTTCACGACTCATTGTAGAGACGTCCCTTATCGGGAGAAACCCGTGCCTTCAAAGCAGCTATACACCGTGGCTAGCCGGCGGCTTTAGGAAGGACACGGATGACGGCGTCCGGACATATCCGTCGCGATCCGTCGGAGACATAAGACCGTATGGCGCTTGATCATCACGGTGTCACTTCCTTATTTACTAACTAAGGGACTACCCGAGATCAAGTTGTTCTCGCCGTTCAGGGGAAAACGGGCTTAAAACCCAAAATATACGACCAATACAAATGGAAACCCAACCTTACGAACCGAGATCCCGCATTTGGTTCAATGGGAAAACTAAGTTGTAAAGGTTCGCTGATCGCTTCAAAGGAAGCATGAGCACTTCGGATAGTGATTTCGAAAAGAAACACCAAATCCAAAGCCGTTCCCGCGATAGACGTTAAGTGCTATCTCAGCATGTGGGTAAAGGTTAAGTTTTCAAAACTCGTAATGATCCTCAACAACAGGTTAGGTCTTTGGGAAACTTTTAACGGTTCCTAACACTTGTGAAGTGGGTATAGCAGATACCTTGTAGAGACCACCTATTTAAGTGCGAGGACGGCCGCCTCAAATTGAACGCACTTAAGAATCCAAGACGTTGTCCATGGCCAAAACGGACAAAACATTACGAAGAAGAGAGTAAGGGAATTTGTCAGTGTTGGTACCGTTGTCTTGGCTTACACTAAACACCGACGGCTCAAGACATCACGTTCACCGCGCAAGCAAGTAAGTCCGATGGTATTCAACTATGGAAGGTTCAAAGCCGAGGCTACCTCTCCTTATGCAACATCGGTCCGCCGAAATATTGCCGGAAATGAAAAGACACCATGCGAGTGCGCCAAAATCTCTTTCAAGAGGGATTGTTGGAAATTTGCCTTTGGCGGAGTTGCGACCGACCAACTTTAACGCTTAAACACTAGTGTAACGTATGTTGGAGAATCCGGCTCTTCACACACGCATGATCTACTAAGTACGTAGATAACCGTAGGCCAAGAATCGTCAAATTTCATTGAGAAATGAAAGAGATATCGGTTCACGAAGTAAGGTGTTTGAAGCATGGAAAGTGTGGTATCAGTGTAATTCTCCCTCACTCTGCAGAGAAGAAAGAATTGTCGTGTATATAAGATTCGAAATTGGTTTGGGGTTCGGGGACCCCAAGGGGTATCCCATGTGTTTAAAGGAGGAGGACCTAGATGTGCTTCGGCTCGAGGAAAGACCACACGCGCGCCGCCGCCGCCGCCCGCCCGTCCCGTCCCGGCCCGGCCCGGTTCCGGTTCGGTTCCGGTTCCGGTTCACGGTTCACGGTCGGTCGGGGTCGTGGGTCGGGTCGGTCGCGGGTCTTCTCGATATTATCTTTTTGGGCCGTAAAACTTTGCCGTGCGCGCTTGATCCCGTGTTTCGTATATACGCTTGGGACCGTAATTCTTTCGTATGTGCGCTTGGTCCCCGAAGTTTCAAGATGTACAGCTTTGGTCCCCGAAGTTTCCGTAAAATCGAATTTCGACGGTCAAAAAAGTGTAAATGCCACACTCAATTCACCATTTATTTTGGCGAATTACTCCTCCTATAATGGCCAAATCCGTTGGTCTTTCTCCCATTTATGTTGGTGACTTTACTACCTCCATAATGGCCATTATTTGGCTATTATGGAGGCGCAGCAAAACAGCCCCTCCCCTCACCTATATAAACACCCCCTTACACCATTGTTGAGCACTAAGAAGAATGCACGAAAATACATAAATGATGAAAAAAAGGTACACGAAAATACACAACCGAAAATAGTTTTCTTCCTACAACTTCCAAGCATCATTTCGTTACTCAATATTCTTCACGTAGCTCTTGAGTTTCCTTTGCTCAAGGGTTCCATTGTCGTTTTATCTTGGGAGACAAATTGTCCAGACGTATAAAGGATACATACGGGGCAATATTGTCTTAAGGACAAAGTGCTACACTCGACTCAAAGAAAAACAATTTACATTTTTCCGTTTTCTACAAAACTCGGAATTTCCAGCTTTTACTTGTGTAACGATTGTAATTTCGCATTCCATGTTGAATTATTGAAATCTTTGTTTATCCTTTCGAATACTTGTAATAGTTAAATACTTCCCGTATCGCTTTATAAAGTACCATAGAGCAAAAATCTCCCAACATTTACCCTTTTATTCCCCTTTTATTGATTATCTGTGGGGTAGAGTGGTGTGGGTGGGTTGGGGTGGAGGTGGGTGGTGGGTGGTTGGGGGAATCCAAAATTTGAACTTTTGGGTTTGTGGTGGGTGGTGGATGTGGTTGGGTGTGGGGATCCAAAATTTGAACTTTATGGGTTTGGGATGTCAATGAAACCACTGATGATTTGAGTTATAGGCTTTTAATGATTTGTATAGTCAATTGTTGGATCCTTATCTAGTTTGAGATTGAGGAGTAGTAGTTGTAGTTGTGGAGTATCAAGGATCGGGTCCAAGATTTTAACTTTATGAATTTTAAGAAACTACAGAGGATTTGAAGTTATTGGGTGTCAAAATTTAATGTTTTTTTGCCCTTTTATTCCCCTTTTATTGATTATTTGTGGAGTAAAGTGGTGTGAGGTGGGGGGGGTGGGTTTGGGGAAGTGGGTGTTGGGTGTTTGGGGGATCCAAAATTTGAACTTTATGAGTTTGTGGTCGGTGGTTGAGTGGTGGGGGTGGTGGATGTGGTTGGGTGTGGGGATCCAAAATTTGAACTTTATGGGTTTGGGATGACACTGAAACCACTGATGATTTGAGTTATAGGGTTTTAATGATTTGTATAGTCAATTGATGAATCCTTATCTACTTTGAGATTGAAGAGTAGTTGTTGTAGGTGTGAAGTATCAAGGGTCGGGTCCAAGATTTGAACTTTATGTTTTTTAGGAACTACTGAGGATTTGAGTTATTGGGTGTCAAAATTTAATTTATTGTAACTAGATTTTTCACACACTCAAGGGTTTTAATGATTTGTATAGTCAATTGTTGGATACCATCTAGTTTGGGATTGAGGAGTAGTTGTAGGTATGAAGTACACAGAGGCAGATCAAGATTTGAACTTTATTGGTTTAAGGAAACCACTAATGATTTAAGTTATTGGGTTCAAAATTCAATATTTGTAAAGAGATTTTTAACATATATACGGGTTTGAAGTTGAGCTGAACCCATATCTTACCTTGTACATCCACCCCTGGATTTGATTCAACAATAAAAGGTAGTACCAGAGGCGGATTCAGGAAATTGAATTTATGGTTCGAGTTAGTGAAGTTCTTAAATTATATCTAGGGTCTGAGCCAAATATACTGGTGTGTTTGAACCCATAACTAAGCACTAAGTAAATGGTAAATTTTTCCCTTTTATTGACTATCTGTAGGTACGAATAGGGTTTTAATGATTCATATAGTCAATTGCTAGATCCTATCTAGTTTGAGATTGAGAACTAGTTGTTATAGGTGTGAAGTATCAAGAGTCGGATCCAAGATTTAAACTTTATGCGTTTCAGGAAACTATTGAGGATTTAAGCTATTGGGTGTCGAAATTTAATATTTATAAATAGGTTTTAGAACACATATAAAGGGCTTGAGCCAAAGCTACGGGTTTGGGCCGAACCCGTATCTTACCTTGTACATCCGCCATGGAAGTATCACTTCACCATTAGTCTTTTGTGGTATGGCTGCATGCTTAATATAAATATATATACTTCTCAAATAATTTCAACTATTTGTATATGGTTCCAGTCTTAGTGAGTGTGAGCTATGGTAAGATTAGATCCTCCCATGGCACCGTGGGCTTTGACTCAATGATAAAGGTAGCACGAAAGGCGGATTCAGGAATTGAATATTATGGATTCTTGTTCGGAATTCTACCACAACCCATTTGGTTTATTGGGTCCAAAATCTATTATTTGTACTTATTTTGGTGAAATCCTTAACACATATAGAGTGTCTGAGCCAAAGTAATTGGGTTTGGTTGAACCTCTAACTAAAGCACTACGTCCTTCTCTGGGTAGTACAACTATGGTGAACCAAGTCTGGTAGTTAAATGAGAAATGTAGAGGATCCATTATCTACAATAAAAGAATAAGAGGTAGGATCCAACCATGCGCTTAGTGTGTTATATTGTATTGCTATTCGTGTGAATTGGGTGGAGATAGTTTGCCAGAAATTGAAATACTCAGACTACTGCTCTTAAAAATTGTAATTAGAATATGAACAGTTTATTTCTGCTGTAGTTGTGATTTAACTGTTGATGTAGCTTTTTGTGAATTTGGGGTGTTCTTGATATATGAAGGAGAGTGATTTGCACACCAAGAGAACTGGGCACACAGAATTTGCAGACAAGACAGCAGAGGCAGTGAAACCAATCAGCTTGGAGGTGCCAAAGGCAAAGGCCGACAACGATGTAGACATGGCAGAGGGTGGTGATGACAGCGGTAGTGGCCAGCAAGAAGGTAGTAATTCATTGTGGTTGCATATTTAGGTCTTTTGAGTTGCACTGAGTTGTTAGATAACTTTCTTTTTTTATTCATGAGATTTGCTAATTGGGTGAGGTTTATGAGCATAGGAAAGGTGTTCCTTTTCCTGTTTAATTGTTTTTGGGGAAAGCTATTTGTAGTAGGACTTAGATGACGTACTTCAAATAGTTCATGGAAGATTTAGGAGTGTTAATTCTTTTTCCATGACATATTCTTGACGAAATAAAGATTATTTACTGAAATTTCCACTTCCCTTTGAAAAGAATGTTCTTTTTTTTCAGTAGTTTATCTTATGAGTTAGTTTAGATGGAGAAAATACCCTTAGACAGTCAATATTGAGATCCAATGGGGGAATAGAAGTACCATGATCATTTGAGAGAAATTACAACATCTAGACAAGTCGGGATGGAGGGGTGTTTTCAATTTTTTAACGCTTTTATTCATCAAGCAAGCTCTTTATGTAGATCTAGAATTTAAATGTAAGGTGTTTATCATCCAACTCTAACAGGGAAGAACTATGAAACCCAAAGATTGCAGTTAAATATTTGGTCAAATGAGGCATAAACATCTGACCAGTCCTTCATTTTTATTGTTTATACATGGATATATTGGTACTAATATACCTTTTCTTGCTAGAAATGGGTGTTCCTGAAGTTGACCAAAACCTGCTATCGGAACTCGAGACAATGGGATTTCCAAAAGCTAGGGCTATCCGGGCACTCCACTTTTCTGGTGATTACTTTTGTAGATGAGAATCTTTATTGTTATGATTGTCTATTGGAGACAAGAAAAAGTCACATATCCAAATAACAAATTCATCCATTCTCAGCCAAACCCAACTCTATTTGTAGCACTGGACTGAGCTGAGCTGAGCTGAGAAAGCTTCGCCTCTTAATACTCAAGAAGGGGGGAAGGGGAGGGAGGGAGCTGAATGCCCTCCAGTAGCTAACTTTTTCAACATTTCCTTGTTTACTTTGACCAATCTAGTATGATGATCTCCCAATTCTGTATGTTTACTGTTAACCACCTTGTTGTCTGTGCGAGGTTCCTCTCTGTTTCATCTATAAAAATCAAGGCATCTAATTGTTCATGCCTTTGAATTTTGGATACAGGCAATGCCAGCTTGGAGGCTGCTGTAAATTGGGTTGTAGAGCATGAAAGTGACCCAGACATTGATAAAACACCAATGGTACGGAAATTTCAGATTCCTGCATTTAATTGCTTAGTTCACTAACTAATTATATGTTGTGGTTACTGTTTCCTTAAGATTCATAAAGATGTTTTATGTGGCATTTATGATCTATTAACAGGAAGTTGTACTCAGTTAAAAGAGACCTTAGTTCTTAGCATTATAAGGGTATGAGGTCAGCTAGGACATTAAAGATGATTGGAGACCTAGGAAAAATTAGAAGAGTAGTTTGCACTTTGCTGATTATTAGGTAACACCCAGAGAAGTTTTTATTAGCCCCCGAATTTCTCTTTTTCCCTTTTTCTTTAGTAAGTTTCCGAGCTTTCTAAATAGTCAGTAGGATTTTTTGGTAAATTAAATGTGCCTTATTATTTGATAACCATGGTATCCCGGTCTCTTGCTACCTCCCAACAACGCATGTACCAGATAACTATGTTCACCAAGTGCTTGGACAAATAGGAGGAAATCACCTAGTGTTTTTGCCTCCTTGGGTGTTTGAACCTGAGACCTCATGGTTACTCAACCCACTTCGTCCCACTATTGGGTGCACATAAAGTGTGCCTTATTGTGAAAGGCCAATTCTTTTCTTGGTGGTCCACTGAAGAAATGTTTGTTGTATCTTTGCTGGAACCTATAAGCATTTCTACAGAAGAATCTCTTAAGTTTGTCATGAAGTCATTTACATTTGTTTTTTTTTCGCATATGTAAATTATGTTTTATCAGTATTTTCCAACTTATCCTGCTTCGATAATGCAATGATTATTAAAATTTACCTAGGTACCTGCCAGCGCCAAGAAAGCTGAAGCTCCAAAGCCTTCTCTTACTCCAGAAGAAATAAAGAAGAAACAACAAGAGTTGAAGGAGCGTGCTCATAAAAAGAAAGAAGAGGAAGAGAGACAAAGGGAAAGAGAGAGAGAAAAGGTAACTCTTGATTTGTATTTTGGCGTTAGTTTGCATTCATGGAAGTCAATTGAATATTATTGTTGAATTACATTCTGAAACCGGTGATGGTTGATTTGTTGCGTTATTAGTTAACTACATTTTATGTTTTGATTTGTAATTAATCTAGTTGAAAATGTTAGTAAAATCGTTTTGCCTTCTGCTTCAGGAAAGAATTAGAATTGGTAAGGAACTCCTGGAAGCAAAACGGATTGAGGAAGATAATGAAAGAAAACGGTAGGCCTTGAACTTTGTTGCTCTTTTTGCTTTCACTCTCAGCGATTTCTGCTTGTATAATTGAATTTTTCGCTCTGCTGTATAGTATAATAGCATTGCGCAAGGCCGAAAAAGAGGAAGAGCAACGAGCTAGAGAGAAAATTCGTCAGAAGCTGGAAGAAGATAAGGTCAGAAACTCCAACCTATCATGAAATTTCTTCAGCCCTTCTATAGCTTCCTTGATGGAACATGTCAATTTACTAATGCATAAAACACATCGTCGTCAATATATTTGATTTCACTTAAAAAAGTATTTCTTTCAGCAGTTGACATCTCATCAATATCATTAATTCAAATGATTTTTAAATTCCTGCACCAAATTATACCTCATGATCTGGATGACTTTTAAGTGCAATCTTCAGAAAATAGTTAACTGCTGCTACTTATGTCATGCTGAAACAATAATTTCACAGGCAGAAAGAAGAAGGAAGCTCGGTTTGCCAGCAGAAGATCCTGCTTCCCCCAAACCTTCTACACCTGTTGTGGAGGAAAAAAAGGTGTTTATTTATTCGACAACTCTGTTTACAGTTTTGTCCCATTTAGACATATCTTTTCCAACTCAAACTTTTTTATATGTATTTTTGGTAGAGCTCATTTTTGCCTGTCAGACCAGCTACAAAGGCAGAGCGAATGCGAGAGTGCCTGCGAACTCTTAAACAGACCCACAAGGTAATAATTCAGTTGTTTTCGGATCCCTAGAGTACTTTCTTGCAGGTTTGAGCTTTGGAACTGAGGTGGTTCAAGGTGTATCAGCTTACCTTTATTTGAAAAACAAAGTGAAAGCTCACTTGTTCTTCCACCCTCAGTTTCCAAACTCAAAAGAGTAGAAAGCAAAGGACATTAGAGTCATAATTTACCGTTCAGGTTAAATTGTTCTTTGCATCAAGACATAAGATAATGAAGCTCAAATACAAGGATAGAGTGGATGCTTCTTTTTTTCTTTCTTTCTTTAGTGTATTACATTAGGAAGCTTTTTCTTTTGAAAATTAATCAACAAATACTCCCAAGGAACTGATTAGCCTATGATTGACATTCTACATTCCTTCAGTGGGTTTTCGATATGGATGAGAGGTCATTCTAACTTCATTATTGGTGAACTGATTTTTTGTTCATTTTCCTCTTATGGCCCAGGATGAGGAGGCCAAAGTGAAGACCGCTTTCAACACACTGCTAACTTATGCAAAGAATGTCGCTACAAATCCCAATGAGGAGAAATTTCGCAAGATTAGACTTAGCAATGCTGCTTTTCAGGTAAAATGTCATTAGGGAAATAGTCATGCCTCTATTTTTGTTCTTTAGTTACTTCTGAATTGACTCCTCCACTCCTTGAAATTCTACAAGAAAAAGCTCTTTTTATCCGTCCTTTTATAATCTTGTTAGTGGGTGAACTTCATTCAATATCTGCAAAATAGGGGGTGGGGGTGAGGTTTAGGTACTTCATTATTTGCTTAGTTGATTATCTTTGCTTGCCAAAATGCAGAATGATTTAGGGCCCTCGCCTCTAATTCTTTGTGCCAAGTGTATACCAATCCCCTATTTCTTAATGGTTTCTTTTGCTCCCGTACTTGTCAAAAAAATAAACCTTCTCTCTATTTCTTTCATTTTTTAGTTTCTGGATGGTGAGGGGCAGTAATGTTGTTTACCTTTTGCCACCTAGTTCGTAGTCCCAGGCTGAATAAGGTGGTCTAGAGCTCGTAAAACTGGTGATTGTTGCAACAATATTCAGATTTGTATAGTCAGATTACAATATATTATCTCTGTCAAGTTGATTCATATTAAACTTGTGATTCTTGTAACAATATTCAGAATCCTTTAATCTGATAAGAGTCCATAGATTCATTGAACTAACAGAGTCACGTCTTTCGACGTTTTGTTTGGTTTTTACAGGATAGAATTGGCAAGCTGCAAGGAGGCATTGACTTTCTTGAGCACTGTGGATTTGAGAAAATTGAAGGGGGTGAATTCTTGTACCTGCCAATAGAAAAGGTGGACATGGCTGTGCTTAATACTGCTGGAACTGAGTTGAACAATGCAATTAAGAATCCCTTCTTTGGAGTCCTTTAATCTTACAATACACTAGTTCAAGCCAATAGTGAAGGATGTTCTTGTCCAACTTTTCCCCCTTGTTGATTGAAGGAACCTTAGTAATATCTAAACTGAAACTGTGAAAGCTACTAAGGTTGATATATGGATGTTCCTTTTTGAACCATTTTTATCGACAAGTTAAAGGATCAGTTTCGTTTCGAAACGTGACGTCCTCTTTTTCATGACTAAGATAGCCATGGAAAATATATATGATAAATATCAGGCTAATGGTTGGATGTATTTCCTTTGTTTTTGGAACTAAAGCTCTAAAAGAGAAACAGAGAGGAGTATGCGGAACGCAGGGCGAGAACTACTCTCTCGGTTTCATTTTGTTTGGACTATTTCTTTCAGTTGGTTAAAGAATTGACACATTTATATATTTCCTTTAAGGAGAAGATTTTACCGTCATACATGTTATAACATGTTTAAAATTACAAGTTTTAGAAGTCTTTTTCTTTCCCTTTTAACTTCTTGGCGAGTCAAATTATGTCAAACAAAACAAATTGAGAGTAATTAATTTCAATTGTTCATCTATTCAATGACTTCTATTTTTTCCTTAAATCAACCTTTATAAAGGAAAAGAACATCCTTATGACTTAAAACTTGAAGAATAGTTAAAACTATACTACTGCTTTGAAAATATACAATTTTTATTTTAAAATATTTAATTGTCTTATGTTTACATTTATTTTAATGTACTTATTAATTCACTCACTAATTTTTCAAGAAATTATCCAAACTTTTCAATTCCTACTTTATCAAAATTGTATAAGTTATTAACCTACTTAGAGTCCTTTAACTATAAGTCTATCATTACGTGTGACTATCCGACTATTATAAAAAAAAGAGGAAAGAACAATATTTTCAGCACATTTATACAAATAATATTTATTATTATATTAGTATAAACATATTAATTTTCAATCTCTCGATTAGTGTTTGAATAAGCTCCAACAATCAGATAGTACAATAGCACAATTTCTACCCCTAGCAGATATCTACCTCAACAACAACAACAACATATGTAGTGAAATACCACAACGTGGGATCTGTGGAGGGTAGAATGCACGCAGACCTTACCTATACCTTGGTAAGTAGAGAGGTTGTTTTCGAAAGACCCTCGGCTAAATAAAAGCAAAAGCAAAAGAGGTTTCCGAAAGACCCTTGGCTCAAGAAAAGCATAAGCACAAGCAAAAGCAAGAGAAACGATTAGATTCGGACAAGAAATTTAAAGCAATATGAAAATGAGAGTAAAAAAGCAAACAGGCATGCTAAAGCATTCTTGAAAAAGAGGCAGTAACTAACACAAGTAAATAAGATAAACAAAGTACACGAAAGAACATACAACAACATAAATCAAAGGACATGGAACTATAAAACAATACCGCGCCTATTAGTATGATAGGCTAAGAAGGGCTACAATAATAACACACAACTACCAATATGTAAGCATAAGTAGGACTACTCTTAACTACCTTACTGTACTTCTACCCTAATCAGTGTCCTCTACAACCCCATATCTAAGGTCATGTCCTCAGTAAGTTGCACTGCGCCATATCCCGTCTAATCACCTCTCCCCAATACTTCTTCGGTCTACCTCTATCCCTCTTGAACCCGTCCATACCCAATATCTCACACCTCTCCACACTGGGGCATTTGTGCCTCTCCTCTGCACATGCCCGAACCATCTCAACCTCGTTTCCCGCATCTTATCCTCCACCGAGGCTACTCCAACTCTATCCCGAATATCATCATTTCTAATCATATCCCTCCTTATATGCCCATACACCCATCTCAGCATCCTCATCTCCGCAATTTTCATCTTTTGTATGTGCAAAGTCTTGACTAGCCAACACTTTGCCCCATACAATATAGTCATTCTAACCACCACCCTATAAAACTTGCCTTTAAGTTTTTGTGGCACATTTTTATCGCATAAGACTTCAGATATGAGCCTCCGTTTCATCCATCCTGCCACAATACTATGTGTGACATCAACATCAATCTCTCCATTCCCTTGGATAATAGATCTGAGGTACTTGAAGCTTTCCTTCTTTGGAATGACCTGAGTAGCAAGCCTCACCTTCACGTCTGTCTTAGGGTCGCTCCCGCCGAACTTGTGCTCTCGAATATTCTGTCTTGGTCCTACTCAACCTGAACCCTTTAGATTCCAGAGTCTGTCTCCAAACCTCCAGCTTGGCGTTCACTCTGCTGCGAGTCTCATCAATCAGGACTATGTCGTCTGCGAATAACATACACCATGACACCTCCCATTAGATTTGCTGCGTCGGTCCATCCATTACCAAGGCAAATAAGAATGGGCTAAGAGCTGATCCATGGTGCAACTCCATCATCATTGAAAAGTGCTCCGAGTCTTCTCCTACTATCTGCACCCCGGTCTTGGCTCCATCATACATATCATTGATCATCCTAGTGTACACCATAGGTACACCTCTAACATCCAAACATCTCTCCCTAGGGACTTTGTCGTATGCCTTCTCGAGGTCGATGAAAACCATATGCAAGTCCCTCTTCCTCTCCCTATACTACTACACCAACCTCCTAATAAGATGAATGACTTTTGTAGTCGAACGCCCCGTCATGAATCCAAACTGGTTCTCAAAAATAGACACGCCTCTTCTCACCCTCATTTCCACGACTATTTCCCAAACTTTCATAGTGTGGCTTAGCAACTTGATATCCCTTATAGTTGTTGCAACTTTGAATGTCACATTTGTTCTTGTACAAAGGAATCATTGTACTCCACCTCCATTCTTCGGACATTTTTGTCATCTTAAAAATGACATTAAACAACTCAGTCAGTCACTCCAAACCTGCCTTGTTTGCGCTCTTCCAAAATTCAACTGAGATCTCATCATGCTCGGTCGCTCGTTCCTTGCGCATCATGCGAACAACACCCTTAACCTCCTCAACCTCAATACTTCTACAATACCCAAAATTCCGATACCTCCCTGATTGCTCCAGATCTCCCAGCACAATGTCTTTATCTCCTTCTTCGTTCAAGAGTTTATGGAAATAAGAATGTCATCTCTGTCTAATAAGCGTGTCATCCACTAGTACGGTGTCGTTCTCGTCCTTGATGCACCTTACGTGGTCCAAGTCACGTGTCCTTCTCTTCCTCGCCTTAGCTAGTCTATACAACTTCTTATCCCTGCCTTTTTTCTCTAATTCCACATACAAACGTTCAAAAGCTGCCGTTTTCGCCGCCGTAACCGCTAGCTTTGCCTCCTTCCTCGCCATCTTATATAATTTCCTATTTGTCCACTTCTCCACCTCATCCTTGCTTTCTACCAATTTCGCATACACCACTTTCTTTACTTCCACATTCTCTTGAACTTTACTATTCCACCACCAGTTCCCTCGATGCCCACCACGGCTATCCCGCGAGACCCCTAACACTTTTATAGCTACCTCACGAATGCAACTGACCATCCTATCCCACATACCGATCGCATACCCACTACTCCTTCAAGCCCCTTGTCCATCAACCTCTCCCCCATTTCCTGTGCCCTATCCATGATCAAACTCTCCCATATAATTGTTAGTCTGTCATTTACAACCTCCTCTTCCTCTCCATCTGATCTTCAAATTCATCACCAAAAACTTATTTCAAGTTGGCATGACATCTACCTCGAGAACAAATAATGCGAATGCTTGATTGTCGTAAAATATAAGCCTATCTGCTTACGTAAAATATAAGCCTATCTGCTTAGCTGGAACGTCATTTTGTCTATTGCACCTACCTTAACAAGAATAAGACGACTTACTTGATCAGTCACTTATTCCTTCCCTCATTCTTCTGTACCAATAGCGGTCCAGTTGAACCTTAACTGCCACTCAAAGTTAAAATTTGTCAATAAACGTATTCACAGTCTTAATTTATTTAACCTATAAATTCCTAATCAACTTCCAAACACATTACTAGCTTTCAACAATTAGATGTTTTCATTCTTTTGACTGGTGAAATAATATATAACTAATATATGTGTACGATAGGAGGTAGGGGAGGACTAAGATTAAGATAAATTGTCAGTAGGTAGTAAAGTATTGTCTGACTTATCCTTCCATACTAATTGTCTTATTATTTCTTCTATAGTTTTTTGTTATCAATTTTTGTTACTATATATGATGTTTCTTGTACTTCACGTATCCTATATTTTGTTGTAGTTCTATTTTACTAGAATATTTTGTCATATTTTCTATAGTATTTGTTTCTTCACTTTCATTATTTATTTTTTGACCTGCTGTGATATTTTTTTTTTATCTTGAGCTGAGTGTTCTACCTCCAAAGGTAGGAATATCGTCGGCATACCCAAAGTGTGGGTACACTTGGTACGTTGTTGTTGTTGTTCTGAAGCAATATATATGTATCATCCTTAACTTATCATCAAACCGACCTTAGCTCAGTTGGTAGAGCGGAAGACTGTAGTCGGGTCAAAAAGCTCACAGGAAATCTTTAGGTCGCTGTTTCGAATCCGGCAGGTCGGATTTCTTTTTCAATTTGTTTTCCTTTTCTTTTTGCTATCACTTTACTTCCAACTCGGCGCATTTTAACACTCCTTAACTTAACGTGCACACAGCAAAGCGAAAAAATTAGCAGCATAAAATTTACCAAAACTCAGCTAAAACGTCGATCGGATTAATACAGTATTCAATTCAAAGCGAAATCAAGCAAAAAATTTCCCTAATGTTAAGTGTTGCTATTTGAATTTCGAGAAAAAGGGAATATAAGTTTTTTTAGGGATTTGATCATAATGTAGAGAGAATTGAGCTGTGTTTGAATTAATTTCATGATGTTTATGAGCTCAATAGATTCAGATCCAAGATTTTAAGTTTTGTAGTTTCAGAATTTTTAGTGTAGTTACTACTGTTGTGTTAGCATTTAGTACCAGCTTAATATAAATATATTCAATCTCAAATTTGCTGGATTTTGTATATGGTTCAAGTCCAGATAGTGGGTGTTATGAAATATGAAATGAAATTTTAGACGGAATGATTTCTCAAGGGGAGGGGATTGGCTGTTTAAAAATGTAATTTTTTTCTCTGTGTGTCTGTGGGGGGGGGTGGGGGTGGGGCCGTGGGGGGGGGGGTCATACTGCAAAATGCTAAGCAGTTATTGTTTTTGATAAATTTCTAGGCAAATACATTACGATTGTATCTGACATGCATAAGAAACAAGCTCGAGACAGCAATGTGTGGATTTGGTTGTATAAAAATGTTACTCCCTCCGTCCCAATTTATATTATGTAGTTTGTCTGCTCACGGAGTTCAAAAAATAAAAGAAGCTTTTGAATCTTGTGGTCTAAAACAAGCCAAAAATATTTGTGTGGTAATAGATCATCTCGTTAAGCGTAAAACGTAAAGTTTAAAGTTAAATTATTGCCAAATAAGAAAATGTATCATTCTTTTTTGGACTGACTAAAAAAGAAAGAGTGTCGTATAAATTGTGACAGTACTAGGTTTTTCCTTTTTCCTTTGTGTGTGTGTGGAGGGGGGGGATAGATAATGCAAATTGCTGACCGGTAATTGTTTTGGTAAATTTCTAGGCAGATTCATTACGGTTGTATCTGACATCCATAAGAAACACACTCGAGGCAGCAATGTGTCTTCAGGTATGTAGCATTTCACATGTTAAAGAATTTGTTGCAGTTTTGTAAAATACTAAATTCTTACTTGAGTCCATTTAGTTGTTGTGTTTGGCTTGCATGGTCGTTGGCCTTGAGATATATTCATGAACATAAGTTGTTAGTTTGGGACAATATAATGCTATGACATTTTGGGTGATTCGAGGCAAGTTGTGTTCCCACGCTTCTAGGATATTCCATTTACATTTATGAGTTTTAATTTATCGTATGTTTGTTTTAGAGAGTCCATATGTAGTATGCTACCAGCACTTCTTCCCACCCCCACCCCACCTCACAACCAAAATGAAAATAAGGATTCTGAATTATGCATCCGCATCATACTATTATTATAAGATCTTTTGTTGCCTTCTCTGCATATTGTTGAGTGGAGCGAGAAAGCAGCACCGATGCTCTGGTAATTTCTATTCAAATATTTTAATTAAACATTGAGCGTGCGCTCGTTGATCCAGGTAGCGCCGTGAATGTTGTGCAACTCCGTGTAATCAAGGAAATACAACTTGCCTGGCAAATAACCCCTGTAGTAAAAGTTTTGACTTGCTTCAACCTATTTAGCGAAATGACCCGGGGACAGATTTAGCTGGAAACACATGTGCAAGGAGTGTCGATAAAATCTTTGTTTAGTAAAAGTTTTGACTTGCTTCAACCTATTTAGCGAAATGACTCGGGGACAGATTTAGCTGGAAATGCATGTGCAAGAAGTGTCGATAAAATCTTTGTTTGATGTCCTCGTAAGCATATGTTATTTGTTCAGCCGACTAGCTTGGAATTGAGGGTTAGTTGTTGTTGTTGTTTGTTGTTATTTCAGCCACATATGTTATATGATCAGCCAATTAATTTGTTGCATTTGAGATATTTTAATATTTCTCAAAAGATAATTTGCTTCATGGTTTTAACATAAAATTGAGAAGTTGCTAGCCATGCGATGAAGTGTTAGTTTTGACTTTTAAGCCCCTTCAACCATTTTATTCAGTAAATATGATGTCTTAGTTATTCTATACGTGTCTTAATCTCTCTTTTTGTCATGTTGTTTGGTTGGTTGCAGAATTTCTCATGCCAAGAAGTAGAGAGGCATAACAAACCAGAGGTTGAACTAAAGTATGAATTCATGCTGCAGTGGCATTTTACTCAAAGTTAATGATGCTGGTTAAAATTCCATAAATTATCTCTTCTGTAGTTCATCAAAATGGCTTCACAGCATGCGGATTCCTCTAACCCAGAAGAATTCCATGTGTATTCTTTTCACATATAGTATGACTGGATTCTAAAACAAAATTTTTGATTGGCATACACATTCACCTCTGCAGCAGAATTTTAATATTTTAGTAAAATGCTGTTGTTGAGTTCTCAGGTCTTTAGGGAGAAGAACTTATACTGAATGCCTTTTATGGGCTAGAGGAATCTATGTGCAGTATTGATATAACAAGAAAAATCTATGTCTTAAAACACCCGTTGGCTCATTTCTCCCTTTTTACCCCTAGATATATTGCCACCTCCTTTTCTGGGTATGCAGAACGTCATGGTAGTCAAGACCAAATCAGTCGACTTAATTTCTAGTCCTATCAAATCAATAAATTGGTGTATTTTACTGGCATATATTGTCCGAAAAAACTCCAAAACTTTCAAATATAAAGCTGGGCTTTTAACTTTAAAAATCAATAGCTGAAACTTTGTGTAGGATCTCATTAGCTTTGAACTAAATTTATAGTTAGTATCGTGTTTCACTATCAAAGATGGAAAATGTGCTGTTAAGTGTTAACAATTGAACAAATCTTTTGAGACAAAGTCTGTAAGATTCAAACTTGTGTTTCATAAGAAATGCAGTCTACTTCATCACAAGGCAAAATGTTATATTAACAATTGAACTTTTGGATGCGAAAATATATATTTGAAGCTGCTAAATTTGAGGCAAATTTCATTAAAGCTTGTCTAGCGGATGTGATCATACTTTTGGTAGCAACTCACATTTTCTGAACTGCTGGGTCGATTTGAACTGTGAAGACAATCTGATGCTTCTTCTCTCTTTCAAGTGTTAATTGTTACCTGCAAAGCGTGTATGTCAAAATAATAATGTTCTTATTTTTTATGTTCTTCAGGACAAGCCCAGAACTTCTTCTTAATCCTGTAAGAACTGTTTGATATTCTAAACTTTGATTATTATCTTTGAAGATCTCTGCTGGGCATCATGTTCCCATGGTTTTCTCATCTGCTCTCTCAGTACAATCATTGCAAGTCTAAACTACATGTTACTATGACTCGCTAATAGATGTAGTTAAGGTTCCTTAAAGTAGTGATTGGGTGTTATTCTGTTCTTAATATTTTTGAAGTGTTTATAGAGTTTTTGGTGTTACGTGGTCCCCTCAGGCGGCACGTGGGACGGGATGGGATGTTGGCCCGGAGACCCCGTCCCGTCCCTCCCAATCCCGCCGAGACCCGCACCGCCCCGTCGGAATTAGCTCCCATGAAGTGTCAAAGATATGAAACAGGTTTTTATTTTCTTGGTAAGAGAATATTAAAAGATCATTAGCCCATAATTTATTAGTCCTGCAACATGAGTAATAAATAAAATTAAAGGACAGATGAAGATGTGTTAGCATGTTGGTTACACTGTCGAATGCCGACAACCCACTATTGACCGGCTATTGCATGTGCTTGACAAAAAGGGTTCCTTTTTACAAGAAAATAATTAAATAATGAGTTAACTTCTAAATATAAACAACATACAATAGCTTTTAGCTACATCAAATCGCTAGAATAGTTATACTCACGTTACAATTTTAATGTGTTACTTTTCTTTTTATAATTTTTAAATTTGTTTTAAAAAGAATATTTTTTTTATATATTTATCATACATGATAAATTTAAAATCATAAAATTAAAAGATATTTTAGTACATTACCCACATATTTAATTTAGGATTATAATATTCAAAAGTCTTCTTTTGTTTCTTAAATTTTGTATCAAGTCAAACTAAAACACTTAAAATGAAACGGAGGAAGTAGATTATAGTTTATAAAAATTAGATTTAAGCCGGTTTGGATAGACTCATGTCATAAGTAAGAAATTCTAATTTATGACTATTGACATATTTTTTTTATTTTGCCTAAAAAACAAATGCTTAAAAACACTTGTTATCTTACTAAAACACTATAAAAGTGCTTAAAACTTATTTTTACTTAAAAACACCTACAATAAGCCAATCCAAGCAGGCTCTTAGTAATTATTAGATGCATTATATTAAAGTACATTATATAAAAAAATTCTTATACCGTTAACATAAACTTAAATCCTTTTAACTTAACAAGAAGAGGTAATTTAATAGTTAATCATAGTTGGAAAAAAGTGGTCCTTTGTAATGGACAAGAGTATGTGGCATGTCAAACGTCACTGGTGGCTCCAGTCATCCAGTCACCCAGTCACCCTACCCCACTTTCTCTCAATGAAGAAGAAGAAAAAAGAAAATATCTTGGAAACAACAACACTAAAAGCTCTTTCTTACATCTCAGCTGAATTTTCTCTAAGCTGACCCTTTAAAATGGCAGTGAGTTCTTGATATATTTCTCTTGTATTTTGATATATTTTTTAGCTTAAATGGTTATGTATTCTGTTGAATGTGTGTTATGCTTAAATGGGTTGTTTGTAGAATTTATGGATGTTTTGAGAGTTGAAGGATAATCTTGATTTAATAGCTTAATGGGTTTCTCTGTATAATCTTGATTATAATTTTGAGCTGAAATGAGTCTTCATTCTGTGGAATGCTTGTTATGCTTAAAAATAGGTTCTTTGTAAATTTTATGGAAGTTTGGGGAGTTGAAGGATAATCTTGATTTTAGCTTAATGGGGTTCTATGTATAATCTTGATTGAGCTTATTCATGTTGAAAGAAACTGAACCTCGATTTGATTCTTGGTGTTGAAATTAACTTGCTTTTGTAAATGGGTCGGTATAATTAAGTGCATTTTGGGGAGTTCTACTGAAGTCCACATAAAAATTAGCGAGGTTCTCCCCCCCGCCCCCCCAAAATATATAGTACTACTAGTTTTGAGCTTGGGTTTAGCTGAAAGAGTTAAAGTTGTAATTGTACATGTTACAAGCTGTAAATAAGAAACTATTTAGTGTTGGTCTGTGTGGTTAATATTGGTTGGATAATTTGAAGTGGGTAATGGAAAGGAAAAAGAACCTACATATAAGGCGTAAGATTCTCTTAATGGTGTGAGGCCTTTTGGGTAAAACCGTGCGGGCTTGGTCCAAAGCGGACAATATCACACTATGTAAGAGTGTCTTGGGCTATTCTAGCCCAACAACTGGTATCAGAGCCCATGGTTCACGTGACAGTATGAAGACGGTGGAGTGTGTGGCGTGGGGCCCGACTTAGTGGCTTTTACCCGTAGATTGAAGACGATTACACAACAAAGTAACAATTGTCTTCGGTGGCCATAAATATTCAGAGAATGATGTGGGTGGCACACAATTAATCTCCAAATTAGCCCATAGTAACAATTGTCTTTGGTGGCCATAAATACTCAGAGAATGATGTGGGTGGCACACAATTAATCTCCAAATTAGCCCATAACTGGTGATGGGTTGTGAAACTTAGTTCGAGGGGGAGATTGTTAGGGTGTGCGAATTAAGTCCCACATCGGAAGTGGAAAGAAAAAAGAACCTACATATAAAGTGTAGGATTTTCTTAATGGTGTGAGGCTTTTGGGGAAAATCATGCGAGCTTGGCCCAAAGCGGACAATATCACACCATGTAAGAGTGTCTTGGGCTATTTTAGCCCAACATAGCAAATTGTTGGGTTTTTGGGTTTTCCCTTCCTATATGGAATTGGATTAATAAAATCCAATCCAATTTGGACCAGCCTAATTTTGCCCTAAAACACACTATATATAGGATCAACTTAGATCTTATTTTATATACACGAGAGTGATTTCATAGCAGTCATATAGAAAAAACATGAGAGAGAAGCTGATTTTCGCACATTGAAAATATGTTACAGCAGTCCGCTTCAAACAATGTTTTTCGTTTCGTTAACCGTTGGATCTGCTCAAATTTGAACTGGGGGTTCTCAACATCTGGTTCTTCAATTTCAATGGTGGAGATTGGATTTTGTGGTCTGTAGCTCCAGTGTTCGAGCACAAATAGTAGCTCATTGCTGCCGTTGAAGCTTGTAAAAAGTTGCTCTGGATGAAGAGATTTATGGAGTAACTTTGCTTTGCTCAAGAGAGGTATGTGCTTTATTGCGACAGTCAGAGTGCTATTCATCTTGGCAAGAACTCTACTTTTCATGGTAGGTTGAAACATATTGATGTGAGATACCATTGGATTATAGATGTGTTGGATTCTAAGTTGCTTGAACTTGAGAAGCTTCACACTGATGATAATGGTTCGGATATGTCGACAAAATCTTTGCCAAGAGGGAAGTTTGAGGATTGTTGCTTGATTGTCGGGATGGCGGTTTCTTCCACATAGTCGGGAGGGGGAGAATTGTTGGGTTTTTGGATTTTTCCTTCCTATGTGGAATTCGATTAATAAAATCCAATCCAAATTGGATCAGCCCACTTTTGCCCTAAAACTCACTATATATAGGATCAACTTAGGTCTTATTTCATATACACAAGAGTGAATTCAAAGAAAATTTGAGAGAGAGAAGCTGATTTTCGCACATTGAAAATCTGCTACAGCAGTCCACTTCAAACAACGTTTTCTGTTTCGTTAATCGTTGGATCGTGCTCAAATTTGAATTGGGGGTTCTCAACATCTGGTTCTTCGATTTCAACAGATTTTGTGGCCTGTAGCTCCGATTTTCGAGCATGAACAGTAGCTCATTTTTTGGGGGTGATTTCTCTCATTTTTTCGCTAGTTTTGGTGTTATTTTTTATGTATTGTTGCTCCTTCTTTGGCATTGATGTTGTAGCTATTTGAAGAACATTGTTGCAACTCTTGTTGATTTAGTGGAGCTTTTGTGGTCGAAGGTCCCATGGTTATTTCCTCTTCACATTGAAGGGGGTTTTCCACGTAAATTTGGTGTCTCTTGCATTCGATTTATTTTTTGCTTCCTTTGGTATTTTATTGATGGTATAGCTGCTGTGCATATATCCGTTTGTTCTTGAAATTAGTTTGCTTCTCTTGTTCAAATAGTGTGGAAAGTTTTTTTACTTGGGTATCCTTCCGCATTTACCTTGTCATGCAATTTGGTTATTGCTCGTTTCTTCCCACCAAATCATTGGATCTTTCCTAAAGAAATGTGATTATAGAAGGGCATTTCAGTTTTGGTTTTCGCGGAATAGTACTTTTGAAGCTAGATAGTTGAGCACCTGAGCTAGTATCTGGGACTGGCTTTTTTTTTTTTAAAAAAAGGTAACAGTTAGTCTATATATCCACAGGTATACTACATCGAAATATGTAGTCCCCCTTCAAAAGTATTACATCTTACAAGTTGCCCTCCTATATTTCATTAGGTTACAACCAATCTAAAGCTGTAAAACTATCTTCTGATTGACCTAACACCTCCTGTTTACACCATAAGTAATACAGAGCTATACAATTCATCTTAAGTTTCTGAATGCTACTCTGTTTGTCTTCAAAACATCTCTGATTTCTTTCTTCCACACTGTCCACCACCACCAGATACTTGATGGGACAATCTTCCATCTCTCCTCCTCCTTTGCTGCATTACCATCCCTGTTCCAGCTCCTCATCACTTCTTTTATGCATCCTGGTTTCACCCATTTGATCTTCCTCATGTTGACAAAAATATGCCAAAGCTGGTCTGTCCACTTGCAGTGTAAAAAGAGATGGTTAACTGTCTCTACTTGCTCACCACATAAGTAACATCTTGAACAAAGTTGAAATCCTCTTTTGTTCAAATTTTCATGAGTCAACACTGCTTCCTTAGCCAAAAGACAAGAAAAACAGTTCACCTTATAAGGAATTTTTGTTTTCCATATCATCCTCCATGGCCACCCTTCCTCCTGTATTCCTGTTGAGTTCAGATTCTTGTAAGCAGAATTAACAGTGAAGCTTCCTTTACTCTCGCATTTCCATTTCAAAGTATCACTTTCCCCTGTTAGATTATTGAACTGTGCAACTGTTTCAAAAAAGGCTGCAATTCTTGTCATTTCCCAGTCATTCAAGTTTCTTCTAAGATTTAGATTTCAACCCTGTCCTGTCCACATGTCAGCCACTGTAGCTTGTTGAGTTTGGCACAAGATGAATAAATCTGGATACATTTGCCTCAAAGATGCCTGGCCACACCATCTTTCATTCCAAAAAGACACCTTCAGACCATTACCCACTTTGAAATTTGACCTAGCTAAGATCAGTGGCCATAAGTTTCTAATGGATCTCCACTCACTACAACCATAAGGAGTAAGTAGTGACCACTTCTGTCATCCATTTATCTTCCAACCCATATTTTGCAATGGTAACCTCCTTCCACAGTAAGTTATCAGTTGTAGCAAACTTCCACAACCATTTCATCAACAAGCTTTTGTTCTGCCTGGTCATATGTCTGATGCCTACTCCCGCTTCTTTCTTGTTGATGGTCATTTCTTCCCACTTGACTAGGTGAAACTTCTTGTCTTCATTTCCTTGCCAGAAAAAGTTTCTTCTCTGGGACTGGCTAAAGATCTGTTAATCCTGTAAAAGAAAATATAGAGGGCTGGAGGAAGAGACCAACTCTAATACTCCCTCCGTCCTAATTTATGTGATGGTGTTTGACTAAGCGCAAAGTTTAAGAATGAAAGAAAGAATTTGGAACTTGTGGTCTGAAGCAAGCCATAGATATTTGTGTGGGGGTAAAATGGAAGTTTAAAACTAAATTATTACTACATATAGAAGATATCATTCTTTTTGGGACTGACTAAAAAGGAAAGAGTGTCACATAAATTGGGAGAGAGGTAGTAACAATGGATAAAGGAATGATAAAGACTGCAAAGCTGTCAACTTTTTCACTATGCTGCAGTTACTGGAATTTTATAAGTTCAGAATTAAGTGCAATGTATGCACTTTCTTCAAGTATGTGAAGTAATACTATATTTAAGCAGATTGTCTCTTGAAGATACCACGAAGCTATTGTTAAACGTTGTGGAATGGAATAGAGTTTAGTATGCATGTTATCCACTTAAAGGGGATCCTTTGCGTAACTGGTAATGTTGATGCCATGTTATCAGGAGGTCATGGATTCAACTCATGGAAACAGCCTCTAGCAAAAATGCATGGTAAGGCGGCGTACAATAGACATTTGTGGTCCGGCCCTTCCTCGGACCTCGCGTATAGCGGGAGCTTAGTGCACCGGGCTCCCCTATACATGCTATCCACTCAACTGATTTCTGTCAGCTGGAGGCTTAGGTTGATAGAGGAAACCTTAGTTCCTTATTTTGCTCAAGTTCTTTGGCAAATGGAAATAGAATGCACAATCAGGCACAGATTTATTTGTTGCCCGAGTACTTAATTTTATTCAAGCTCTTATCCAGTTTGTGTTAGATGATTGATAGTAAAAGTGACACCAAAAGTTGACAGGCTTAGGGTGTTGAAATTAGCAGTCTTTCATATCTCTGAATTCAAACATCACTTCCCAGTCCGTTTTATTTGATGTTTCTGCTTCGTGTCTCCAATTAACTATTCAACTTTATGTTCCTACTATACAGTGCCGTACATGCCTTCTCTTCCCTTACAGAGCCAGACCCATTTCTATTTTTATGTTACTGAATGTTGGACCCCTATGTTATGTTATCTACGCTTCAGATGTCAAGTTTTGGATGTGCAAGGTTGAAAGAGAGTCCCATATTGATTGAAACTATGTATTGTTTTCTCCTACAAGATTTTAGACAATACTCACTGTGTGAGCTTACTTTTGGGGTCGATTTAAGGCCCAAGATCCATTTCTTAACAATTATCTGCTTTTCTCTAGGAGTGATGTTTACAATGATTTTTCTGCTTCTTCTCTGTGTTCTGATATCAATTCTGTTCATATTGTTCCTTTCAACCTGCTAAACCAGATTACCCCATATTCATCTCTAATTTACATTTTTGGATAAATTACTGTCGTCTACCATTAAGGCTGATATGTAGCTCAAATTGACCCATTGAAACCTTATCAAAATAGTTTCAGAAAGGCATTTGTTTTTGTTTCATATGTTAAAGGGGGAGGGGGGGGGGGGGGAATCGTTGTATTAGGTGCTTAAAAAATTATAAAAGAACAAACAAAGAAGTTAAAACTTAATAAGAATTGGGTGGGTGAGGGTTTGGGTTATGACCCGTTTTTAGCCCGTTTCAACCCAAGTAACTAATGACCCGCTCATTTCTACCTGCCCAAATCCAGCCGAACCGGCCCATTTGACACCCCTAGATGTACCTATGCTTTCTTGTTCAGTAGGTAAAAACATGTTAAAAGATAATCGTCTTATCACAGCTAGATGATACAATAGATAGTCTTGGATAATAAGCACTTCATTGTCTAAGATAACAAGTGTACCACTTGGCATGTATAAGATGTTTACCATCTTTGTTGTAGTGACTTTGTTGAAGATGATGGTTTTGGTTGATTTTCAACATTGGAGGTTTCCTTAGGGAGCTTACCGTAAACAATAAATTAGAAAACTGGTCCATGTGAATTCGAAAATAAGATCAGATCAGGTTCACACATAATGGGATTCATAGAAGGCAAGTTTTCCCTGTTGGGGGGGGGGGGGATGCAGTCTTTTTTATGAAGGAAAATCGTCTTTACTTGAGCTTATTTTAGCAGGTCATAGAGATTTGTTTCGCGTTAAATTTTCTCAGGTTTTCATTCTTTTTACTTGTATATATAATTGAAAGGACTGTGGACACTGTCTAAGCTATATTCGCAACATGAATGTGTTTGCATATTCTTGCAGAAGCACTCACAAGTACCAAAATTTGGCGATTGGGAGAGAGATGAAGATGTTCAATATTCTATTGTTTTTGAGAATGCTGCTAAGGGTAAGAAAGGAAGTAAAATGAATCCAAATGATCCTCAAAATCTTGAGGAAAAAGTGAAAGGTGAAAATGGAAGTGATGCTGTACGTCAGAAGCCTGAACGTTTTGCCAGCAGAGACGATGTAGAATTGCGGAAATCAACTGACAAAGCTCCAACTTATTCATCTCCACAACGACATGGTGAGAAATCTGAAGCAATGAAGGGCCCTGATATCCCAACAGCAAGGCATGAACGTCGGCCAAGTCGAGAAGAGGGTTATCTGATGAAACCTACTGATTCGCCGTTGCGCAATGATAACATGGGGAGAAGAACTCCTGTGGAATCACCTCATCATCGCTATGGTGGCTTAAGTGGTGGTGCTACACCTAAGAAGGCGACCTCTCAGCAAAGAGTGAGACCCGATCGCAGCATTGAGCACTCCCCACTGCATCCGCATGGAAGGGCTGGAGGCAAAGGTGGTGTTGTTTCCTCTCCCTCATGGGAAAGAAAGGCTTCATCTGAAGGTAGTCATGGTCTGGCTCCCTCTACACCTGGAAGATCCCGTTTGAGATCAGTTACGAAAGGCGATGACACGGTATGTCTTTTCGTGATTTTATTGAGATTCGGAACACAAGTATGATTACTAAGACACTTGTGTAGCAATATAAGTAGGACCCTTGCGAAGCTGGCAGGGATGTAAAGGAAAAGATGAAGTAACTTCCTGTTCTTTTCTGTAAATTGAATTGTAGTGAGAACAAATAAAAAGTCTTCCTTTCCGAACCTTCATGATTGAGAATTTACACTACTTTCCTTTTTTTCTTTTCCACCAACTGTGGCAAGAATGTCTAAGCTAACTTCAAAATAGAAAAGAAAGGAAATCCAAAAAAGAAGGGTAAGAAATCATGGTGAAAGGGTTGCATCTGGGATTAGACTACCCTACTAGCGAACGTTTTACGTTTTTTACGTTTCTATCCTATCATATTCTTTGATTGTCAATATATATGGCAACTACAAATAGTCGCAGACTGTTTTCTATAATCAGAAGAAGAGTATAATAGAAGTGCATTTGCAGCCTGATGACAGCTCTGTTGTTCCTAAATTTGGTGACTGGGATGAAAATGATCCAGCATCAGCAGAAGGTTACACACAAATATTTAACAAAGTGCGAGAGGAGAAGCAGACTGGTGCAGCAAAAGTACCTACCGGGTCAACTGATACATCTTACTCCAACAGTCAAAAGCGATATGGAAATGACAGTGGAAAGGTAATAACTCACTTGCTTTTCTGATATGGTACCACACCCCCAAGCCCCTCCCCATGGGTCAGCAATGGCTTTCCCATTTGCCTTTAGGGTGTTCGTTATGTTTGGAAAACATTTTCTCTAGGAAACAAGTTCCTTGAAAAGGAGGAAAATGACTTCTCTAGTGGAAGCAAGGAAAACAAGTTCCACAAGTGGCACTCCACATTGATTGTGTCCCCGCCTTCCAACACACCTCATCTTCATCCCACCCCTGTAGCCTCCAACCCCACCACCACTACCCCACCCCCCATAGTATTTGTCTAGATTATTTACAAATGTTTTTAGAATAATATCTTTTGCTTACGTACTGAACACGAAAATAAGTAAGAAATTCACTTATTTTCCTGGAAAACAATGTCCTTCGGACCGAACACACACTTAGTGACTCTAACCCCCAACCTCAAGGTATGCAACTCATTTGTCTCAGACCAAGCTTCTGGTAACTTTTTTCTTTCTAATTAAAAGGGGAAGCTCGATGCACGAAGCATCTCGTGTTCACGCAGGGTCCAGGGAAGGGTCGCACCCCAAGAGGGTGTATGTAGGTAGCAGTCTAATTGTTTTTGTCAAATAAAAGATTATTGTAGGGAGATTGTTGCAACAAGAAGATAATGAATGACCTCTTAATGATTATTCTAGTAAAGTATTACTCATTTGTTTATTAACATTTTCTAACATCTCCTCATTGTTCGTCGCAGGGATGCTTGTGCTTTCCATGGGGTCGGAGTTGACAATGCCGAGGATGGGATTAACAAAAGCAAATGGGCATGTACCCCTATTTAAAACATGGAACATAGGTTATGTATAGGTTTAGGTGCAGTATATATATTGTTTCATTGTGTGCTTTTGACTGGAATTCTTTTATTTACAAGAACACAGAAAAGATTGAGAAAGGGGAAAGAAAAACAAAGTAAGAGAAAATGACATTCTTCTTTTCTGCCATCCACATAGTTATCGGCTTCCTTGTCCATGCAAACTTATCTAAGTTTTCTCTATATATTTGCAGCATTTCTCTCTGGTGAGTATATTTGTTGATGCAGTTTCATTTAGTTCCATATGAATAAGCTTAAGCTTCAGATTTGATTTTGTAATCTAGGCATCTAGATTTTGCTCAATTGTTGCAAAAGCATTTCTACATTAAATGGTATTGTGGTGGAAATTATAATTTTGTCTATCTCCCATGTATGTGCAAACTTGTGGACTTGGGACCCTTGTTTGGTATAGTAGAAAAAAGAGTTTAAGTTCTATGCACTGAAGATGTAAAAAACAATGTACACAATTAGATTGCTTAAAAGGCTGTAAGTAATCCTTTATAATTTTATTGATTGGTTTACTTGAAAAAAATGGTGAAGTTACCTACTATAACATGTTAAATAGAGTAAAACAAAAAATTTACACTACCAATGTATATAATCTGGAGATATATCTAGGCATAACAAAACAACACGAGCTAGAGGGTTAAAAAATATAAAGAAATTTTCTTTTGCTCAACCACTGTTTTTTTAGAAGCACTTTGAAACCCAACTAATAAGGATTTGCTCTAAGCAAGCTGATTAAGGGGGGAGGGGGTAAAAAGGTTCCTACTGAAAGGTTCTCTATTCTCAACACTGTTTTTTTCAGAAGCACTTTGCAACCCGACTAATAAGGATTTGCTCTAAGCAAGCTGATTAAGGGGGGAGGGGGTAAAAAAGTTTCCTACTGAAAGGTTCTCTATTCTCAACACTCGAACCTAAGACGTGTTAAGGGTGGATGGATTATCACAAGTAACTAATTAACTCATTCCAAAATGTCCAACATACAATAGTTATATGTTTATAATCCATATCCCTATATGCCAAGTTTAAACCACAATAACAAAATCAAAGAAAATAACAACTACCAAACAAATTAACTAATAAAATTTCAATACATATTGTACTCATGTCCTATATACACAATTGAAATTGTTACCAAGAAGATTTTCACATGCAGCTCTCTTCTCACAACATCAGTGTACATCACATCATTCAAAGAAGCATGTCAATTATGATCCAAACTTTAAATGATTTACTGAAGTCAAAATAACAAAAAGGAGGAAGCATCCCCAATAAACTATCAAAAATCATTGCCTCTCTTTGGTCAGCTTCAAATAAGATGAATTCTATTGTTTTGTCCAACAAGAAATGCTTCTATCTTCAAAAATGCAAAAGTATAAATCACAACCCTTGTGAAATTTCTTCAAACCTCATCTGTTAATTTCAGGTTTTCGCTCGTCTGTTTACTTTCTATGTCATTGTTTTTTGGAAGGAGAATGGCGTTTGTTGATGGACTATTTCCCATGTCCTTGGTTTTGTGAAGGAGAAAAGTACCAGAGAGGATAGTTACAAAGCCACATAGTTCTGTTATTATCTGTGTTGCATTCTGATGATCCCAGTCCTGCATTCCCAAAAACAATTGTCAAGTTTGGAACTTTTTTTGCTATCTTACTTGGACTCTCCGAAAATGTTGTTGCAACTTGCATCCGTGTCGGATTCTCCAAAAATGATGCACTACTTTTGGAGGATCCGATACGCACCCGTCAACATTTTTGAAGAGTCCGAGAAACATAGCTCTTTTGAGACGTAACTTTCAGATGAAATAAACAAACAAGAAAAAGCAGAACATATTTACACTTTGGCTATAGTAGATAGGCTGGTAATTAGGCCACCAGGTTGAACAAAATATGCCCGTCAATCTAAATACATAATGCTACTTTTTATTTTTTAAGTTTATCTTCCAAAATTATAAACAATTTACTACCCTTTTTGAAAGAGGAGAGAGATAGAGAGAGAAATGATTTTTTTCTTCTAAAACATCATTTGCTGCCCTTAAAACTACTCAATTTCATTACCTTTGCAACTACAATAAAGGAGATGGCATCTAATATTACAGAAAGAGTTTAACCTCTATACGTTGACAGTCCGAAAGAACTATTAAAGTAACATGTTTACAACAACACAAAAACATACTCAATGTAATCCCACAAAGTGGGGTACACTAACATGTTTACCTAAAAGATAAATACAAGTAACTATCCATAAAAGGTGGAATTAGTCACTTGAAAAACAAGGCGAGTTACCTGCTACAACACGTTAAAGTGCACTAATAAGGTAAAAGTTATGTACATGGTCAGTCAGTGTATATAAGTTAATCCTGACAAAAAATGGACATGATTGTAATAACAAATGAGTTTAAATATCTTTGAAACTTTATCAAAGGAGTCGGCGTCCAACATGACATAAAATGGATATGATTGTAATAACAAATGATTATCATTATCTTTGCAGCTACAACGAAGGACATGGTATCCAATATTGCAGAAAATGGACATGATTGTAATAACAAAAGATTCATGTTCAAACGCTTTAATCATTTTTGCGTCCGATATTACAGAAAATGGACGTGATTGTAGTAACAAATGATTCATGTTCAAAAGTTATAAACCATTTTTGCACATCTGTAAGAAGTGGAAGTTGATAAAACTAAAGAATGCTGAAAAGAGAATCAGAAAACTGAATATTAAGTCACCTTAAACATTATCATACTCGCGAGGATGGTTAGTGTTGTAAACATGACATAGTATACTGGAGAAACCACTGCCGTGTTAAATGTGTCAAGTGCCTACAAAACACAATAGTTGAGCAGTCGTTAATATTCTGAAGATAGCAAGAATCAAAAGAGATATGAAAACACAAAATATACACTTGAAACTACAAATTATTAACTCCCTTTTTCTATGAATTGGTAGTTCAAATCAATCATCTAAGTGGAAAAACTAAAAAAATTCATTTATGTCTCAGATGGAACACTTTAGGAGTGAATTAGACTGGAAAATTTGCTGCTCGTTCAAACGGAAAATGAAGTTCAGTATATAATGGTTGAAGATACAAACTTCTAAATTCGCGCTTAAACTCCGGTAGACTTTTTAATGTAATTTCTCATTTTTATAGAAGACATGAGACCACCTTAGGCAGTGCTAACCTATGTTGCTCTGAACTCTCCAAAAATGTTGCCGCACCCGTGTTGGATTCTCCAACAATGCACTACTTTTGAAGGATCAGACACGCAGCCGTCGACATTTTTGAAGAGTTCGAGCAACATAGATGCTAACAGAAATTTAGATCAAAAGGTGGTTAAGCTTAACATAGAGCTCTATAAGAGAATTGAACTAATACCTTGTTCAAATAGTTCAGCTGCAAAAGGCAAAAGATGATAACAAACACAGTAAATAACCATGTCTGGAAATATTTGAATTGATTCTTTCCTTCAAACGTGAGCTTAAGAGCGATTCCGACTGCCTTCACACCCATGACCTGAATAATCACAAGAGAAAAGACGAGCGATAAGCATATGAAATGTACATAAAGAACAATGATCAACTGCAGGTGCAAATACATAAAACATAACATACTGACCGTGAGAGACCCCGTGAGAGAACAGATTCCGATGTAAATGACCATATACCTCTGCCCGTAACTTGGCACAAACCGGAAAATAAGGACAAGTACCAGCACAATGACTACACATGTGTATATAATGAATCCTGTTCTTCTCAAAAACCTTATGATTAGTCCAAAAAGAATATAACATGTAGGTATTAAGTACATAAAGCAAGTATCTACATTCTTAGTAAATTTAATTCATCTCTTGAAGCCCATTTTTCATTTCTAATAAACTTTTTCAATCAAAAAGGGAGTATACTGTTATATACAATACTTGAGCAATGCTTCAACATAACGGATTTCTCCAAATAGGGAAACACCGACACCTGTAAGGCAAAAGTTACCTCTCCTATTTCTCTGCTACAACAACAAAAAATTTGCTTCTATACTAAACAAGTTGGGGTCATTTTCATTCCCTTGATATGGCCAGGTGTGAAGCAACTTCACAATAGCGAACTAGAATAGGCTGATTGATCCAGTTAGCGACAGCTCGGTTTATATCACTACTAAAAAAACAGGAATTAGTGACGGACAAATTTCGTAGCTAAACATCAAAATCCGTCACTAGTCTTATTTAGCGACGGGTTTTCAAAAAAAATCTATTAGCTACGAGCAACTTAGCGACGGATTAGCGATGAAGTTTGAAGCTAATTCCAGATTTGTTTTGCAGTGTATGAACCCTCACTGACCGTGCCGCTCTATTTAAATGCATAAATTCCAATATAATAAAAAAAACAAAAATAAGAAGTATTCGAAGCTCTCTATATTTTCTACTGACATATAAATCCTTATTTTTCTGCTAGTCAACTGTCCATCTTTCTGCTAGGAAAACACAAGCTTAAGAAAACGAAAAAATGTAACTGAGATTGCATTTTGGAGATACCTGGTTCTGTTGCTAGGTACCACACATCCATGACGGATTCAATTTTCCTTTCGAGAGGAGCATGTAAGACGATACTAACAGAGCCAACCAAGCAGAGGACACAGCCGACAATACCAAATATATGCAATCTCTCCTTCAAAATAAAATGGGCTAACACTGCACTGCAAAGGAAAATTATATGAGTTTTGAAACTAAAAAGAGCCATTACCAAGTAAAATTTCTAGCCCAATAATGCTGCATGATTACATACCTCACAATTATACTTAAAGCCCCTAGAGGAGTCACAAGAATTGCCGGAGCATATGCATAAGCAGCAAAGTTAGCTCCCTCTCCAACAATCACTGCAAGCATACGAAAGTTTAGGATTACATAAAACTGTAATAGTCCCTAAATATTTTTAAAAACGAGTAAGAAATGGCAAATAGGCTATCCATTCAGGTTTAACTTGATAACCATGAATTACCATAATACGGATAACTAAGAGTTCGCTGTGCAAGTTATGAAGAATGCTTTTCTATTTCAAAAAAATGTCCCTCAACTAAGATTTGTTAGTTTAAGCTCATCGTTATAAATTTCTCAAATTTTGTTTGTAGCATCTTCCACATTTTAATGTCTGAAACAGAAATGTTTTTCCATCATTGAAATCTTAAAGCCTGTCGTCGTTATAAGTTATAACAAGAGTTAAAAGTAGTTAATCTATCAACTAACAAGCATAATAAGAGTTCTAGCACCTCCATCTATGTCGAAGAATATGCATTTTGCATGAGCATCATAAAGATTGATTTTAGCTAATAAGAGCTTGATTATTGTTACCGACAGAGATCTCTGCTTAAAGTGAAAAAAAATCACATAACAATAACATACATTTAAGTTTGAGTTATGTCTCTTACTAGTTAACATCCCAGCCCACCACATTGGTTCCAGCAGATAAGAGTGCCCTCCTGAACCTGTTCAAAATTAACAACACTTAGAAATCATAATAACAGAACAATTTCATCCTAGCCTCAATTAGAAACAATAGAAAGGATAACGAACAATATGTTGAATCCTAATTTTTCAAACTGTACTAGGTGATTACAATAATATCGTCATATAGTAGCTTTCGACGTTCATATGAAAACAGAAACTAAGTCATTTCTTCCCAATTCAGACATTTGTATACCACAAGGGCTTCGCAGAGGTCTATAAATGGAATAAAATGAACCAGTGGTGGAGCCATGATTTCACTAAGGGGATTCGGTATATAAAGAAGTAAAAGCATGAAGAAGTTAAGGGTATTCAACATCTACGTATACATTTAAAAAATTGAACTGATATCCATAGTGTAATTTTCTAGGGAACAGGGTTCGGATGAAGCCCCTTGCCCCCCTAGCTCCTCCCCTGTATTCAACATGACACAAACTCTACATGCAAGTACTTTAGACGGTTATAAGCAACGAAAAAAAAAAAACATGTTAAAATGTTGCATGCTTAAGTGAGAAACACAAGAAAAATATCCAATCCCGATCCTCCATGGACAAATTACATGTCTCTGAATGGGTGTCATATGACACCACTTCGCTGTTAAAATTCACACACACACATCTAATAGACCGGTCACTGCTTGAAATAATGCAAAGTAAAACGTCGTTAAAACCTAAGAACTTCTACCGGCCCACACCAAAACCTACGTACAGGCTGAGTTGTGATAATAGGTCGATACTGCTTACACAAAATGTTGCATACACCACCATCTAAACTTGATACACATAAAGTACCCAATCCGGTATCAATGCAAGTAAAACAAAGTTAACATTTATAATTTATTATATCTAACTATACCATAAAGAGTGCAAATTAAGAGTTTAAAAAATAAATTTTAAGCAAATTAATGAGGAAAGAAAGTTTACCTGCCCTGGTTCCTGTTGCACTAGCCTTTTTAAGGCCTTTCTTCTTAATAATAAAGCTTGATCCAATGAAAATACTTGATGATATAGCTAATATAACTCCATTAACATTATCAGATATTCCTCTCATTTTTTCAAAAAAAAATTGAGAGGATAACAATTTAAATTTCAGAAATTCAACCCTGCAATAAAAAAACACATTATTGTCATAACAAATTACCTGCACAACATACAATTTCAATTAAAACCCATATTTTTCTCCAAAACAATATAAAATTGAACCTTTTGGGTTTGTTTTGAATGTGATAAAGTGGCTAAAGATATAGAACATCGCCCTTTATCCAAACACACGTGAATTTTCAGATAAAGGGTCGATGAAATTAGTTAAAGTTATGCGAAAATATTGTTAAATTGTGTTAAATACATTATGTATATTGGTTCTCGGATTACTGAAGCAAGCCCACGGTTGGGCAAAAGTTTGTAAATAAGGTGTATTACCTTAATTAATATTGTATTTTAATTAGTCTTGTACACTTACCATAATTGTATAGTTAGTCTCCAAATACAATAAGGTTTTAAGAGTAGAATAGGAATAAGATTTTCCTATTATAGAAATATGTAAATTGTATATATTCTCTTTCAATTAATGAAAATAATCAAGAGATTATTTCTTTCATGGTATCAGAAGTCTAGGTTATTTTTTTTCCCAATTTTTTCCGTCGACCTTGTGATCGGATTCCGCCCCCCTTCCCGGATTCCTTGATCGTCGGTGGTTTTCTTGTAGTTTTTTTCTCCTCAAATCACCTATTGTTTTTTCGTTACGGCGATGACAAATAACACGTTTCACCCTGCCTTTGTTGTTTCTAACATCAACAATCACATATCTCTTATTCTTGAAATGGAAAACGTCTAATACGCGACGTGGGCTGAGTTGTTCAAAATTCACGCTCGCTTCGGCTCCAGAGGATACGAAGGTGCCTAAACGCGAGGATGATCCTAAGTTATGGACAATGTTTGATGCCACCGTACTTCATTGGATTTATTCCAATATCTCTACTGACATGTTGCAAACGATTATTGAGCCAGATGCTACGGCGATGGCTGCTTGGGATAGGATGCGTGACATATTCCAAGATAATCAGAATTTCAGAGCTGTTACACTTGAGCAGGAATTTTCCCACGTCAACATGGAAAATTTCCGAATGTTTCGGCTTATTCCAAAAGGTTGAACGAATTGGCGGATCAACTCCGCAACGTTGGTGCGCCTGTTAGTGAAGATCGTCTTATTCTACAGATGGTTGTCGGCCTCTCCGAGGCCTATAGTGGCGTTAGGACTCTACTTCGTCAAAGTAACCCTCTCCCAAAGTTCTATAAAGCCCGCTCCATGATTAGTTTGGAAGAAGCCGGTTTGGCTAAGAAGGCGGCTACCGGGGCTAGTCCCGTAGTCCTGATGACGTCCTCCACCAATTCTCCAGGTTGTATTGATAATTCGGGTCAAAACCGTGCTCATGGTGGCGGCAAGAATACTAGGAAAATAATGGAAAAAACCGATGTGGCAAACGCGGTGGTAACGGCGGCAGTGGGTCCCACCCCAACAACAGTGGGACACAACCCAACTGGGCCTAGCCTTGGGCCCCCGGCCGTGGGCAGTGGCCCAACAGTCCCGGTTTTCTAGCCCATTTAGCCCACGACAATTGGGCTTAGTTTCGCCCCCCTTTCGGCCCAACTATCCTAGCCCAATTTCTGTCCAGCGATCCAGTGGGGTTCCGGGTTAGCAGGAAGCAGGCCTGGGCCCCATCAGGACCATCATGCAACGGGCCCCACTCCTACCGACATTGAAGCCGTGATGCACACGTTTGGAATAAATTCTTCGGACCTAAATTGGTACATAGACATCGGCGCCACTACTCACATGACGTCTGACTCGGGTACTCTCTCGTCTTATTACAATTTGAGCAACAATCGTGATATAATTGTTGGTAATGGTAATTCAATTCCAATTCGTGGTTACGGTCATAAAATGTTGTCCCCCCCCCCCACATCCACCCATTGTTTTGAAAAATACCCTTCACGCTCCTAAATTGATTAAAAAATTGGTGTATGTCCATAAATTCACCAATGATAATTCTGTTTCTATTGAATTTGATATGTTTGGATTTTCTGTGAAGGATTTCAAGACGGAGAGTCCTCTCATGAGGTGTGATAGTAGGGGAGATCTGTATCCTATCACGCCACGTTTTGGTCCCTCGAGTCAATCCTTGCCATCCACATTTGCAACCCTTACTCCTTCCTTGTGGCATGCTCGTCTAGGTCATCCAAGGTCATTTATTTTGTCTTCCTTAGATCAAAATAATTTTATTTCATGTAAGGGTACGCGTAGTACTCCGAATTGTCAATCTTGTTCTTTAGGAAAAAATGTTAGATTGCCATTTGTAGACTCTAATTCTCATACTTTAATGTCATTTGATATTATTCATAGTGATTTATGGACATCTCCCGTTCTCAGTTCTTTGGGTCATCGCTATTATGTTCTATTTCTAGATGATTATTCTAATTTTTTATGGACTTTTCCGATAGCGAAAAAATCTCAAGTTTTTCCACTTTATTAAAATTTAGAGCATTCATTATAACCCAATTCGAACGGAAAATTAAAAATATCCAGTGTGATAATGGTAAAGAATATGATAATGGGGTGTTTCGGGAGTTTTGTGCTCATAATGGGATCAATTTTCATTTTTCTTGCCCTCATACGTCTTCACAAAATGGGAAAGCCGAACGCAAAATTCGTACCATTAATAACATTGTCCGAACTTTATTGATTCATGCTTCCGTACCCCTTTCGTTTTGGCATCATGCTCTACAAATGGTTACATACATTCTTAACATTCTTCCTTCCAAAGGTTTGACTTATTCGTCCCATATTCAAATTTTATATAATAAGACTCCTTCGTATTCACATCTTAGGGTCTTTGGGTGCTTGTGTTATCCACTCTTTCCGTCCACCACAATTAACAAACTTTAGGCTCGGTCTCCCCTTGTGTGTTTTTGGGTTATCCGTCAAATCATCATGGTTACAAATATTTTGATTTATCATCTAATAAAATCATCATTAGTCGTCATGTTCTTTTTGATGAATCCCAATTTCTGTTTGCTAAGGTAAATAATCATGTGCGTCATTCGTATAAAAGTTATACTGATTAAATAGGTATTCAATATTTTTTTTATGATGGTATATCCCCATTTACTATTCACCATTTTTCGGACGCGTCCCGCACCCCAAATCCACCAGCGGACCCACTGCCCGCTGGCCCCACTACACCACTGATACCCATTGTTCCCAGTCTCGTCACTGGGTCAGTTTCAGCAATTGGGCTAGTCCAGCCTAATACTGAAACTGATCCAGTTCCTGCATCGTCGACTGCTCCAGTTTACCGTTCTGGGCCAACAGGCCCATTGCCTGCTGGCCTGCCCGTCCCTTGTCCCAAAATTTCCCAAAATTCACTCAATTCTCCCCCGAGTCATCGACCAGTCACTCGTAGTCAACGTGGTATTTTTAAACCAAAAAGATATTTTAATTTAAATTCTAATGTTCTTAAATAACCGCTACCCCGTAATCATGTGTCTGCATTAAATGACCCGAATTGGAAAATTGCTATGACTGACGAATATAATGCTCTTATTGATAATAAGACGTGGGAGTTGGTGCCCCGTCCTTCTGGTGTTAATATTATTCGGTCTATGTGAATTTTTGTTCATTAGGAAAATTCTGACGGTTCTTTTGCGAGGCATAAGGCTCGTCTTGTAGGTGATGGTAAGACTCATCAGGTTGGTGTATATTGTGGTGAGACATTTAGTCCGGTGGTCAAGCCGGCTACCATTCGCACTGTGCTCAGCTTGGCTCTTTCGAAAGAATGACTCATTCATCAGTTAGATGTGAAGAATGTTTTCTTACATGGTGATCTCAATGAGACAATATATATGCATCAACCCTTGGGGTTTAGGAATTCCAAATATCTTCATCATGTCTGTTTGTTGAATAAGTCCTTGTATGGGCTTAAACAGTCTCCACTGGCTTGGTATAAGAAGTTTGCAGACTATGTTTCGACTATTGGGTTCTCTCACAGCAGGTCTGATAATTCATTGTTCATATATCATCGTGGTTCTTCCTTGGCTTATATACTATTATATGTGGATGATATTATATTGACTACCTCTTCTGATGCATTACGCCGGCTATCATGACAATGCTCAGTTCTGAGTTTGCTATAAAAGACTTGGAGCTCTTGAGTTACTTTTTGGGGATTGTTGTCACTATTCATGCCGGTAGGTTATTCTTATCCCAGCGGAAGTATGCAGCTGAGATCATTGAGAGGGCTGGGATGTCATCGTGTAAGTCCACTTCCATTCCGGTTAATACTAAACCCAAATTGGGTGTTGCGGCTGGAGCGAGGTACTGAGTTTAGCGTCAACAAGGCAAGTAGTTGGCTCACCTTATGAGGATCCGACTCGCTATCGCAGTCTTACAGGGGCCTTCAATATCTTACGTTCACGAGACCAGATATTACGTATGTCGTACATCATGTGTGTTTGTTTATGCATGATCCCAGGGTTGAGCATATGAATGCACTCAAATGCATTATTCGGTACATCCATGGGACACTTGACTATGGCTTACATTTATATCCTTCGTCCATGTCTACACTTGTCTCGTATATAGATGTTGATTGGGGTGGCTGTCCAGATACCAGACGGTCTACATCGGGCTATTGTATGTTTCTTGGTAATAACTTGGTCTCCTGGTCTGCAAAGCGTCAGTCGACTTTATCACGCTCTAGTGCAGAGGCCGAGTATCGAGGGGTAGCCAATGTGGTCTCTGAATCATGTTGGTAACGGAATCTTCTGTTAGAGCTTCATTGTCCTATTCAGAAAGCTACCTTAGTTTATTGTGATAATGTTAGTGCAATCTACCTTTCTGGTAATCCGGTTTAGCACCAGCACACTTAACATATCGAGATGGACATTCACTTTGTTCGAGAAAAGATAGCTCGTGGACAAATACGTGTCTGTCATGTCCCTTCCAGGTATCAAATTGCAGACATCTTTACAAAGGGTCTTCCCTCGGTCCTTTTTGAAGATTTTAGGGATAGTCTCAGCGTTCGAAGACCGTCCGATATGACTGTGGGGGTGTGTTAAATATACACAAGTATACACAATATACATGTGTATACTTATGTATATTGGTTCTCGAATTACTGTAGCAAGCCCACGGTTGGGCAAGAGTTTGTAAATAAGGTGTATTACATTAATTAGTCTTGTACACTTACCATAATTGTATAGTTAGTCTCCAAATAGAATAAAGTTTTAGGAGTAGAATAGGAATATGATTTTCCTATTATAGAAATATGTAAATTGTATGTATTCTCTTTCAACTAATGAAAATAATCAAGGAATTATTTTTTTCAAATTGTTCAATATTTTTTCAAATTCTCTTCAGCCAGCTTCTATATAGAGCATTTTTATTTGCAGAAAATACTTTTCTTTCTTTCTATATATATATATATATATATATATATATATATATATATCTTTCCTTTGCATACTCTAATTCATGTTACGAGGTGTCCGTTACACTTGCAAATGAGAAACAAAGCGATACACACAAAACTTCCGAATCCCACGTTGTTATGATATTGTAATAAGGCTTTGTTTGGTTGGTTTGGTCCTCTACTTTTTCTCTTTTACCTTTTTGCCACCTTTTCACTTTTAAGGATTCTTTTCTTCTTCAGTAATACAATAAAATAGCAACCATAGAGGCAAGGTATTTTTTATTTTTTTGGTTTTCATGAACCCATTGTCCGGTATTGGTGCCCCGATTAATTTTCGTTGTGTAAGGCTCATTTAAGGGGAACCGCTCCCTAACAAGATTGTTTTTCCATATCGAGGACTTTAACCCGAAACCTCTAGTGAAGGTGGAGGGATCTTATCCATCACACCACAACTTTTTTTGGTGGGAGACAAGGTATTGCACGATGCACCTTTTAAAATATATTTTATTTTAACAAAATAATTTGAAGTTTAATAACTTCAGACCTCCTCTTTCTTTCCTCATCCATAGATGGCACAATTTTCCAAAATCATTTAAAATTTAATTAGTATTGGCAAACTTTAAACCTACATTGATTATGTTTTTTTTTCTTGGTGAATTGTAAGTAGCAAAATCAAACATTAATAATGCATAAGGGATCCATTCGATCTAGTGCTTCTTTCGAAGTATATGTCCTTTGTCTAGGAGTGTAAGTTTTTGCTTTGTAAATACTATGTACCTCCTAGGTGCTAAAAGTAATAAAATTGACCTTTACTCATAAAAAAAGATAATATAAAATACTTCTATGCATGCTAGGAACGTCTTCTCTGGAAAATTTGAATCTTTTTGTGTAATGTCAAGATTCAATGGCTATGTCAACTTCAGTTAAGCTCTCCCAAGCCTAAATTCAGACTTCATGTTTAATTTGAACTTTTAATCAAATTGAAGTTCAAATTAGGCTTATGTTTGAAGTTTGAAACTGCAGAAGTGATTTTTAATCATTTTGCGAATCTGAATTTTATTATGAGATGGTTAGATTTTTTAAAAATTATAAACTTTTATTATTCTTTAAATATGAGTCCTAAATCGATTTATTATTGTACGACAACTACGACGCCTCTTTTAGATATCCCGTATTTGATCTCAAAGAACCCTTCAGCAGTCATGCTGTCGTACCATACCTTAGCACAAATAATAAATTAGTGCAAATTTCTGGTCTAATAAAAGTGAAACTACAAATTGCACATAGGTGATGAGGGAGAAAATGAGGCACTCCGCTAATTTAGCTATACCTTAAGCACGTCAGGTTTGTACATCACAAATCACAAGCAATCAGAAGAAATATGATATTTCAAGGAACTTCTAAGGTATATTAGGTAATTACATGTAAATCTCGTAATAGACATTAATTGGAAATCTAGTAAAGATGATAATTAATCTGCTATCACATGTTAATTTTCACCGATAATCCCCCCCCCCCCCCCCCCCCCAAAAAAAACACAATATCAGTGTATCTAACTTGAATCCATAAAAAATCATATGTTATTTTTAGGATGACAAAATAGAACTCTAATTCCATCTTTCTTCCTTTTTTCTTAAAATCTTTTTTGGCTTTTGCTTGTTGGTTGTGGCATAGATATAGAAAGCAATAAACATTTCAAAAATTAAGCTTTTAGATATACAGATGGAACAAGAGAAAGAAGACATACCTTAGCACAAATCTTAAACAGCTTGACCTACGTGGAGGTTAATTTTGCCTGTCCAAGATGACATAAAAACACAAAAAAATGCAAAATGTTAATCTATCGGTCCATTAGGTGTGGAAATTGAGTGTGAAAAAAGGACGTATATATATATTTAGTATAGTATATATACAGGTAAGAAAAGATATGGAGGATGTATATACTTGGTTTATAAGTAATCACATGGATTACATGAATATGATAACAAATCTTGTGTATTATAGAAATTAAAGAAAAATGTTAAACAAGTTGCAGAGGGGACAATGTATCTTGGGCAAGTATAAGAAAATATAAAAAAATCAACAAAGAATTATGTGATGAATTTGGAAAAGAACTGAATTGGGTTCTTTTTTTAATTGGATAATTCAAAGACTCAATTTTTTGTCCTCGTCAATTAAGGAAATACATTATATTTTATTGATTCAAATTCTTAATATTAGTTAATCTTAAATTTTAAATATTTAACTGTAATTATAATTTATCCAATAAGATTCCTATTTATAAATGATAAAAAAAGTGATTTGCAATTTCACCTTTACAACTTTGTATTTGCAGAATTATTAGTGTTATTGAGTACTCTTGCAACCATCTCTCTTAGTCTTATATTATTAAATATTTTCTTAGTTATTTGCTCTAATTATTGAGTGAAGTTATACATATTATACCAAAAATTCGATGTATAGAAAAATATTATTTGAGTAGAAAAGTAGTTCAAATATAATATAAAAATGTATCTAGTTCAAACGGTAACATGGAAGGAATTATAGTGATGCTAAGTTATTCAAATAAGAAAATAATTTATATGAGGTAATTGAGCTTTATTTAATATAAAATTCCAAATATTAAGACTTTCTTCGTAATTCAAACAAATAGATGGATTTATAATAAACAAAATTTTAAATATTAGAAAAATTAACATGGAAGGCATATAGTTATAACTTATATTGCATAGTTCAAATAAGGAAAAGATTTATATAAGGTAAATTAATCCATTTTAAGTTCTACAAAATTATGACTTCCTACATATTTCAAAAGAAATATTTACTAACCAAATTTTAGTTGATTTCAAAGTCCTAAATATTAGAAAATAATTAAAATTATAATTTTATTTAACAAAATAGCTAATTTTAAAGAAGAAAAAAGCCTATCATCAACATTCATGTCGAGGCTTCGTGCTTTTCAACCCCAGGAGGCAGGAGCGGATGTAATCTGAACCCATAACTTCCGATGAGAAGTATATATATATATATATAATAGTGTTATGATTAATTTAATATTAAAAATCTTAAAAGTTGAACCCATTAAAATTAAATTTTGAATCCGCCTCTATCAAAAGGACAACATGTCTCTCCAAATTGGGGAATCTAAGGTTATGACCCAAGTTAGTTTTATTGTTAATCGAATATATACAACATATATTTATTGTGTTGAAATTCTCTTTACAAGCTTTCCTACCATTGTCTTTAGATAGCCATATAATTGGGTCCTCTTTGCACAAAAGTTTCAACACATGACTTTCAAGACTGTAACACATTGACGCAACATTAATACTTAAATACAGTATATGAACAAATAGTTGAGTAGCAGAATTCTCTTCCGTAGTTAATGTGATTATATTTGTAAGTCGGGGTTGATTTCTCAAATGATCACTCAACTAATAGTTATTATTTCGGAAGTTACTTTTTTTGTTAAAGGGAATTGAAATCAACAAGAAATATGACTTTCTTAGATAATAGTTATTAGTTGAATGACCATCTGACTACTCACACAATTAGTCAGGTCAAGCGTCAATCGCGTCTTATCCCAATTTTGGGGCATGAAAAATTAATTTTGATTGGTAAAATTTTTGTGGAAAGAGTAACAAAATAAGCCATAATGTATCAATAATCCAAACTGCTTCAATCTGATTTGTCTCTTAAACAAGTAGTATCTAATTTATCAGTATTATAAAATTTCAACTGTTTATATAACAAACAGACCAGATTATGAAGTTAGTCAATCCTGACTTGTCAAATATATTTTAAATTATTTTGATTTTCTCAACTCAATATTATGAGTCTAAAATTTGAAATATCCCCAGTTTAGTTTTGTTTACTTAGTACTATTTCACATTGGATTTTGATTATGTATATCTTTTCTCGCATAAACATATGTATTGGCTTTTCTTGCCTTTTTTAGTTCTAATTCTTGTACTTAAGTAAGAAAGACTATTATATTTGGAAAATATTTTGGTTCCTCATTTAGAAGATATTGATTTTTTTTTTGAGCTATGAAGAACAAGGAAACTTACCATATACAGGTTTGGAAGTTCCATCGATTACGAACTAATATTTTGGGTGTTTTGAATTAATTATCCATAATTAACTACAACCATATAAAAAGACTTATATATTGTTCTTTTAGGTCTATAATAATTATTTGGTTCTGGGGAAACTAACGTAGCTTCTGCTGTTGATACTTGAGAGACCAGGTTTGTTATTTGTTCATCCTCCTGATAATTTTCACATGGATTTTTGTTTCTATTTATGTTTGGAAAAAAAACTAATTTTGTTACATATTTGTATGTTATTAAAATCTTGTTGTTTCTTCTTCTTTCTTTGTTTAATTGACTTGTAAAAGAATGGAGCCTTTGAAGATCTGATGAAAGTGTTTAGTTATAGTGTATGTTACTACGTTGTTTTCAGTTTTTTCGTTTTTTGTTTTTGTTTTATTGGTGGTTATTGCATGCTATTTCCAGGTAATTTAGTACTTAGAAAATAGTTGATTTTATCAGATAATAATACTTGGTTATGTTTATTTCAAGATCTCAAAGTTTTACTCGTGAAAAGTATAATAGATTTGTGGTTCTTCTTTTTTTGTTGGTAGTTAATTATACAAGTATAGAGTTAGACAGTTATTTAACTGGGATAATTAACGATCTGAATATGTATTTAATGTAACTAGATGACGCTAATCATAATTACATTGGCTTATTTTCTATTAACAAAATAATTAATTTCATATTGTTTTCTATGTACCTATTAGTTGGAATTAAGGTTGAACGTTGTAGATTCACGTACATTCAAAAGAATCTTGAATTTGGTTAGTGATAGTCTAGGATAGGTACCTTGTTTAATATTTGAAGATTTAGTTGGCGTTTGAACATAAAAATTGTGAATTTTTTTTAAAAAAAAGTACTATTCGTTAGTATTAAGTTAAAAAAGGTATTCGGAAATTGGAATTATATTTGGACATTAATATAAATTGAAGTTGTTTTTGAACTTTTGAGTGATTTGGAGAAATTGTGATAACAACTTTTTTGAAGTTTTCCGAAAAAAATTCTAAAAAAAAATACCCATAGCTAAACGCACACTTACAGAATCTGTAATTCTAGAAAATCTTTTCTTCGTCCTAGACTACGAATTGTATTAAGTAGTGGAATGACGTACATCCAAGTCAATGTAAAGTATTTTTTTTCAATCAATTTCAACATGTTGAAATTAAGATATAACTGTTTGTACATTTGCTCATTGTTGATCTTATTATTACTTCCATTTGCCATCTTTCTATTTTGACTAACAATAAATTTAAGCATATCGATTTTTATCTACTAAATCTTTATTGATTTAATAAAGTTTATTAAACTCATTGCCAAATTTTATCAGGATTCACCATGGAAGATGAAACAAACTTGATATCAAGCACCACCACATACCTAACTACTGGGGATTGCGACTCAAGTGCAAGCAATCATATGTTGCCTAAAAAGCGCAAAATTCATGCACATGGGAGAAAATCTTACATTTCTTGTTCGAGATTTAAAGGAGTTGTAGGCCAACACAATGGCCATTGGGGAGCTCAAATATATACAAATCATCAAAGAATTTGGCTTGGCACTTTCAAAACTGAAATGGAAGCAGCAATGGCTTATGATAGTGCTGCCATTAGACTTCTTGGTCATGATCATTCACATAGAAATTTGCCTTGGACAAATTCCACAATTCAAGAAACAAATTTTCAGTCACAATTTTCAACTGAAGATATTCTCAGGATGATCAAAGAAGGTTCATATCCTTCAAAGTTTGATGAGTATTTGAAAGAAAAATTTGAAGAGCATTTTCACCCTTTGAAAACCTTACAGCCGCCCGTGGCCGAGGTAAGCAACCAAAATTATACTGTGTAAATAAGGTAAAAATAATTTTTTTTTCTACTTGTATACATGCACAACCACACCAAAGTTATTTACAGGTAAAGTTTCACAAAAAGGTGAAATTTGTAAGTGTTTAAATTATTTATACTGTCTATGTAATTATCAGGTCACCCAAAGGATATATACAGGTGAGCCTCTTTGAAATGTAAGATTTGTAATGTTGAAAATAAGATAGGTTACATGCTACGATAAGTAAAGATGGATGATGTTGTAAAAATTTCTTATATTGATGGTGTATAAAAGTTAAACTCAATTTGTAATCTAGAAATAAGGCAAGTAACCTGACAGTGTAAAAGAAAAATTGTACCACATATATAAACGGATGAATCATCTCTTAATATAAGAAAAGCTTGTAGGAATAGCATTTTTGTATTATTATTATTTTGGACATCCTTTTGTTAGAATTTCTGATTTCACAATTGCTGACAGGGCAATGATGAATTCTCATACAAGCAACTGTTCCAAAAGGAGCTAACTCCGAGTGATGTTGGAAAGCTTAATAGGCTTGTGATCCCCAAGAAATATGCATTGAAGTACTTCCCTCAAATTCAAGATGATGAGATGATATTTTATGATACCTCAAAGAGATTATGGAAGTTTAGATATTGCTATTGGAAAAGTAGCCAAAGCTTTGTTTTCACAAAGGGTTGGAATAAGTTTGTGAAAGATAAAGGTTTAAGAGCCAAAGATACAATTGTTTTCAACTTGTGTGAATTCAAGAATGGAACAAAAGAGAATTGCAATGCCTTTGTGATAGATGTGGTGAAGAGTAATGAAGTTTTGCCAATGGATTTAGCACTCAATCATCAACAAGAAGAAGATATTGATGATGATCTTGAAGTGGAAACAAAAGAATTCATGAGCAGGACTCAATCATTTGATCATGATGATTCCTTGGTACCAGTTTGGCTTTTTGGGAAGCAAATAGGCTGGACAGAGACCAAAACAGAAACACCCTATTTAGCAATGGAGTTTAACTAATATATATTCATCGATAGCTTAAAGAATTTTTTATATTATCAGGCCATGTTTGTACGTTATACCAGGTAACTGTCTTATTTTCAAGATTAAGAATCTCACTTTTTGTGGAGGTTACCTGTGGATGTTTTTGAACTGACCTGATAGTATAAAAGATTTCTTTAATATCGTCGGTGTATATAAGTTAAGCTATTTGGCAGTTCTATTACTAGCATTGAGCAGTACTTTAATGTTTTGTTTTTCTTTTTCTCGGGTGAGAATTCTAAAGTTTTTTGCTCCTAGAAACTGAGCACCCTTAAATGACAGTGTTTTAACATATTTTTGTCACATTTTGTTATAGAATTAGACTATGGTCCTTTTGTTATACAGCCATTGTAATTTCATATGTGAAGTCTGAGAAGGATAGAGTATACGCAGATCATATTCAGATATTACTAACACTAATATCCAAATATGTTTCAAAGATTAATAGCAGGTGAGTTTTGTTCAAAAAGTTTTACTCCAGATTTCCTGAATAATATCTCCTGGTTTGGTTTATGGTGTCCACATTAAATTAAACAAGCATGTGATAGCCAAGGTCAATTTATATTTTCCAAGAAAATATTGTTTAGTAAAGGTTTCTAAAAGAAAAAGGAAAGAATTATTTTGACAACCAGAGGGGACTGAGACCCTACAATAACTCAATATAAAATAAGTTGAAACTCATATGCATATATTTATTCAGCTCTATTCAAACAAACAAAAAATGTCAATGAAAATTAGTTCATTATGAAGCACTGAAATTGAAATCTTGAACAAGTAAGCATCATGTTAGATCAGGTTTTCATGTTATAAGATATTTATCAGGAAGTGGAAATGGATTTATAGACAACTGGGATCTAAAGTGAATAAAATAAAATGAATTCAGCTTGCTACCTCTTTTCTTTGTTTTTTCTTCTTTTCCCCCGTCTATCTTACAATTATAGCAGAGTTCTATATCACAAAATCAAAATTGTGTGGAGTTGTAAGGACCACAAATACTAGTTCGTTTACACTCTCAATTAGAATGTCATCTAAAGCTTTTTAGAATAAACTTGCAGTAGCTTTTATGCATGCAACTTTCCTAGACACACTGGTTGGTTTCATCTGGGGCAGTGTAATAGTTAGATGTTCAAGTACAGATCAATGACCCCACTTAATGCAGCAACGAGCGCAACCACCAGAGCAGGAACGTGAAAAAGAATCCCACCGAGAGCCCAGCATAGGCATCTTCGAGCCAAATGCTCGGGGTCCTGCATAGCCACTGATAAAGCTTGGTCCTTGGAAACTCACCGTGTTAGATCATGTCAAGAGCAGTCAATAAGGTATTACGTATGGCAGAGCATAAACATCAGCAGAGTTTATTTGCAAAGATTCCGACCATACATGATTGTCCTTCACTTCATCGAGACACATGTCGGGCTTCCTAACCAGAGTACTCTTGCTCCCAAACAACCATTCTTGGTCATCAAATCCAGACCACTCGTCCATCTTGGGAACTGAGAGTATCTGGTTTAGATACTTAGAATCGGGATGAGGTCTTTTAGACGCTTCAGCAATCTGATCAGCACCAGGAGACATGGAAGGAGCCTTTGGTTTAGACACAGCTAATGGCTGACTTTTTATTGTACCATTGGCCCCGCACTCCTTGTTTCCCACCTCGATATCAGTGGCAACTCCATGCTTGTTGGATAACTTAATTGCACCATTGAGATTCTGCTCCTTGTTTATCACCTGAATATCGGTGGCAACTCCGTGCTTGTTGGATAACTTAATTGTACCATTGACCTCACGCTCCTTGTTTCCCATCTCAATATCAGTGCCAACTCCGTGCTTGTTGGATAACTTGATTGTACCATTGAGATTCTGCTCCTTGTTTATCACCTGAATATTATCGGTGGTAACACCTTGTTTGTTGGAAAATAACATGTCTGTTTTTTGGTGAGTTTCCCATCTCTTTCCATTCAGTGTGGGCTGATGAGAGGACGAGGGCCGCAGCAATTTAGCAGGCCTGACTTCACTCTCTGTACATTAGAACAAAAAACAAGCAACACTAATCTGTCAAACCCAAAGAACAATCGAAGCTGAACATGCTCAAATTTTTAAGAAAAATATTGAAAACAGTGCTTACCAATTACTTAAAAGACTACTATAGCCAAAAACATAAAGAGGATATAAAGCAATATAGTCTTCGATAAAACAGCAACTGTTTAATAATTTGGTCACTCACCATGTAGGAAACCATTTGTTTCGATATCCTTTCTTTTTCTGTGATTTCCCTTGGGGACCGTACCAGCAATGGTATCCTTGGTTAGACGTGGAACTTGGTGGTTGGTGTTACTAACACCGACAAAATTGCTCTTATTGATGTCTCTTGATTTATCCTGTTCGATTTTCCTGTGTGCACTTTTGTCCTTTGCCTTCTCTTCCTTTTTCTTTTCTTTCTCCTTTCCATGACTTTTCGCATCCTTTTCTTTGTTGTTTCTCTTGTCTCTTGGTTTGTCATCTCGTCTTTCTTTGGATTTCTCTTTTTCCTCTCTCCTGTTGTCAACATTCTCTTCCAATGGTGGCAGCAATCCATGAAATTTGTTCTTTGCCATCTCTGGAAAGCTCGGAAGTATTGCATTAGCACCAATTCTTGGTTCAACTCTGACTTGTTGTCCATCCATCTTGTTGCTAAAGCCACTTCTCTCCTTGTTCTTTTCCCTTTCTTTAGCCAAATTACCCGAATCCTTGATGTACATACTGTTCGTCTTTTCATCCCTTTTCGACTCATCAGGAAATCTCTCAGCCAACTGACTGACTGCGCCTTTCTGTTCATCTCTAATCCTCCTAGCCAACTCCTGCACAAATTTCGACTCATCTGTCTCAACAGCGGGGAGGCTGGATTTAAAGAGCTTTTCTGCGTGGAATTTTACTTCCTCCGAGTTGATGCTTACATTTTTGAAATGTTCTCCACTAGGAAGCTTCTGTCCGCTAGAAGCCCCAGGTAGAACAACTTTTGCCTCTTCAGAGATGTCGCTTCTCTCTTTATCCTTGTCCTTGTCCTTCTTTTTATCCTCGTGTTTTTCCCTCTTGTCCCGGTGTTTGTCCTTTTTGTCTTTCTTTTCTCTGTGTTTCCCGTCACTTCTGTCTTTATCCCTTTTTTCTTTACCTTCTTTCTTCTCTTTGTCCTTCTTCTCCTTTTTATGTTTTTTCTCCTTCCGTTTCTCCTACAGAACAGGAAAAAATAGCAGTTCTATATCAATAATGTCACGTACAATCAATGCCAACATCCTCATTGAACGAAGAAAACTGAAGGCGAAAAATTACAATTCTGAATAATAGCACAGATTTACAACTGAGTAAAGCACCAAACTTGAAAATCTGATAAAGGAATTCAGAGGAAATCCTCTAAGAATAGGCTACTACTTGAGCATAAACGCATGAGCACTAGAGACATTCCGGTAGTTGCTTAGGAAAAGCACCAACAACTAGTTGAGGACCACTAACCTTCATCAGAGCAATCAGAAGAATAAGTAGCCCCATAATTTTTAATTTGTAACAAGAAAGCAAAACCATTGAACAATTGCATGTAATTACATTGACAAATTATTGCTAGTGTCCCTATACACAAAATAGTAACAAGCACACCAACAATTTGTAAGGCAATGAAATTATTCCATCCTAATCAGCGGTGGCAAAGAGCTATAACTGAAGAATTTATGTTTTGGGGTGGTTAACGGTAGCTAAATAAACCCCATTCAAGGCCAGTTCATTGACTACCACTAAAATAGGACACCAGTCATGTAACTGACTGCTAAAATGGACAAACGTTTTAACCTCAGGAAGAAGATAAAGTAAGCTAAGAAATAAGATGTAGCATTTTCTCACGATTCACAAAGTTGATCCATTTTACATCAACGACGCAATATCAATGACCATCTTGTTTAGCAAAAATAATATTTGAATCCTACATGTTACTACACCCTCCTCTAAAGTAAATATTCTCCGTACTCATTAGTTGTCCTTCAGCTGCACCGATAGTTACAATCTCTATTGACATGCAAGGGATCCCATAAGTTTCAAAATTTCACGAAATTTTTCTACCCTTAACTGGGAAAACATCCTTTACTCATCTAGTCCATCTTGTCATTTATATTTGGAAGGAAATTATAAATTAACATTACGGGAACATTGATTCTACAAGAATTAGGAATATAAAGGGAACGGAATATAAGGAAATGGAAAACCAAAGGCAACAACATCTTCTCGGTGAAGTCACTACCACAGGCTACTGAAGACGGAGGACCTAGGATTTCCATATCATTCAATATGGATACTGAGAGCTCCAAGGTTTGTTTGTTCGCTTGGATGGCTACAAGAGGTATGATAGTAGTGGTAGAGAACTCGGCGAAAAGAAAAAAAACGTATGTTAGCTGGTATGCTCTCTCTGTCTCTCTCTCTCTCTCTCTTTCTTTCCTTTTATTTTATTGATAATGGTAAAAAATATATGTTAGCTGATATTTCATGTGCAGGCATTCAGGAGAAGACATGAACCACTTACTAGTGCACAGACAAATTGCAAGTCAAATGTGGTGGACAGTCCTGAATGTTTAAGAACAATGGACAATGCTGGAAACAATCAAGGACGTGATGCGCAGTTGGGCGTACAGGAGGAGGAGACTAATAAATAAAAGGCCTCAGGTGAACAAGTATACACTTGCAAAAGCTTGCAATTCACTTCCCATTCTAGGACTATCTGAATTGGTAAACTAATTGTAAAAGGAACCACTTCTTGTTTTTTGGATAAGTTATTGTTAAAGGAACTAGTACTAAAGGAAATCCTTAACAGTATACACCCTCATCACTTATCAAAAAAAAAAAGCGTATACACTCATCTTGGTGAGGCACGCAAATCCTCTTCTGCCAAATCATTCACCTAAGGTTAGATTTTGGCTCAAAAGCAGCCCTAAAGGAATAGAACCGTCCAGCTAATTTGCTAAAAATCACATCATTTGTTCCATTTTATGTAGCACTATTCCTTAATAGTCTGTTACAAAAAGAAGAGCACCTTTCTATATCTTAAAACAAATTAGTTCTAAAACTCCCATTTTATCCTTAATGGTCACATTAATCTCATGGCATGTTTAAGACCACAAGTTCCAAAAGTGTTTCTTTCTTTCTTAAACTTCGTACCCAGTCAAATTTACACCACATAAATTAAAATGTAGTAGTATGTCCTTTTCTGATGAAGTAAAGTAAGGATTCATGCTCCAGGTTCTATACTTCATACTTCAGAGGCACAATCATCCACCAATATTTTCCATTATCACGTATCTCTAGTCATCAAAACAATAGCCATCACCTAAAATGTTTCAAATACTCAGTAGAAGCAGAAACATTTTCAGGCAAGGACAACCATTCAACAAGGAGATCTAAAAAATCTATTCTTTCTCCACATCATCCTGACGAGCGACTGGTAGGAATTTCTGAAAATATTTAATAAGGAAACTATATTGAAAGGAAAGAGGAGAATGACTCACGGTATACACTCAAGAAGAAGTACCTAATGAAAGAGGGGAGGGGAGTTAGCAAAGTTCAAATATCTTACAATAACACCACCACACATTTCATTTGTTAGTATGATTAGCTAATTTCTCCAAGATCCTTGTGGCATTTGTTCAGATATAATAATTGACATTCAAAGGTATAACAAAGTCTTCCCAGGACAATCATTTTGTATGACGATAGGGGACACGCAAGTACTATTAGGCCTTCCGATGTTATTTCATTCAGATCGACTGTTCACTGGGGGCATTATGTTCTAATAGGAGGTAATTTAATATCTTGAAAAGTAAAAAAGCAAGAGATAGCAGCTAAATCTAGTGAAGGAAAAGAATATCAAGAAGTGACTTTGGCTACGGGTGAGCAGCTTATTTATAAAGCAACTTCTCAAAGAGTTGAGGTGCGGAGATGATGAGCCAATGAAATTGATCTGCGACAATCAGATGCATTACACATTGCTTCAAATTTGGTGTTTCATGAAAGAACGAACTGCTTAGAAATAGACTATGATTTTATTCAACAGACGATTGAGGTTTCAGCAACTCAAACGAACAGTAAGAAAATATTCTTACAAAATTACTACTCCTATCTGACTCCAAATTGAGATACTCAAAACAAGTTAGGATCATACAATATGTATTGCTCCAACTTGAGGGGTGGTGTCAAGAATATTAAAAATTTATAAATATGGCAAATGTCCATAACTTGGGAATATGTGAAGCATAGAATCTTCTAGTTGTAAATTTAGACATATCCTTATTTTTTTACTGGTAGATACTATTTGAATCTCGACATGTTTGAGAAAACATCAAACAATTCATTCTCAAAATCTCATGTTTCTCCTTTCTTTATGGATATTAGAGGGGCATTATGAAACACACAGAACTCAGGTTGCCACAGAAAGAACATGTGCAAAAGCATGATGTGCCATACATTTATACTTTAGTAGCGCATTTCAAATATTTTAAGAGGAAAAAAAAGAAAAGAGGAAACTTTCATACTCATGGTAACTAAAATGACGCCATTTAATCTGAGGTTATATTGCTGACTGCCACAAAAACAAAGGCGTTCACCATTAAAATCTAAGGTCTTCAAAAGGAACGATCCCGACATCCTCAGTAAGTTCTACAGCAAGGTTATTTTCCAAAGGTTTTATAACAAAGAGATATCATGCCGCAGAAATATCCACTACACAGAGAATCATGGTGCACTTAGTCCTTCACACAAAAGGTGCTAATGATAAGACTGACCAATAAGTTTCTCTTTTCTTCATTTTGTATTCTTTCACCAGTGACAAACTAATAAATAATTACATCTGATGAGTTCTCCAGAACTCAATGAGCAACTTTAACTGATGAAAGAGACTGATCAATAATTGCAACATATCAAAAACATTTCCCCTAGATGTCAACTAATGGATTCCACGATTATCCAAAGAAACTCATAAGGGTTTTACTTGCATTAGTTGGCCATGTTCATCTTAAATCCAGAATCCTTTTTCATATCAAAAAAACTTAAATGCCCCAAAAAGAATTACTAAACCATGACCAAACAAAAGAATAAGGTATCACATCCTCGCTAATCTAGAAAAAAACAACAAACATATCCCTAAAGATCTCTCTTAAACAAGATTACCCTGTCACTGAGGATTGCTTCAAAAGAGTTGTCCATATAAACTAATCCAATCAAATTACTGATGTTTATAGTATCCTTCATACTTCAAATATCCAAGAAATTAGATGAATTACCGTTTTATCGTTGCACTCAACACGGTCAAAGACCACAATATAATGAACTCGGCTTTGGCCTCATTTTCTAGCAACAACGGCTAATCAAGTTATCTTATTTCAAGTGCTACTTTATAAAAACAATCCATTGGAAAATGTACATGCATCACAGCTAAAGCTCTCTATAATGAGGTAACCGTGACGAAATTATCGGTAACACAAAAGCATATGAACACAGCAATGATATTGTCATATAACTTGAACGAACCTCTTTTAACAAGTTCCCGTCCTCTGGTCTAGGCTTCTTTTCATATCCTGGTGGTGGAAATGGAAAGCAACGAGACATGGCACAGAATGCTACTACTCTGAGTTAAAAAGGCGCTGTTTTGGAAACAGTGTCCTTCAGTTACTTTCTCCAGTAACAAGCAACTAGACTCCTGTCCATTCACCATGACCCCACATTACTTTCCAGCTTCAATGCATTTAATCCTAACTCAATAAGTCCAAAAACCCTCTTAATTAAACTAGCTCTTCACTTCAAATATCCAATGTCAAAACTAAGATGACCGAGTTAAAACACGAAAAAACACAATACCCCGACGATGTTGGTGCCACGAAAACCTTTTTCAAGAACTAAGTCAATCCAAATGGTGTCCTTAGTAAAGAGAATTCTCCAAAGTAATCTGATCCTTTTTCTTGTCTGCAAAGCCAAAACTTTACAACCATCATAAACATTCCCTACACTATCAATCCTAAGCAAAAATGATGAAATACAAAACACCCCTTTTCACTTAAAAACCTCAAAAACCTTCCCACTTCTCGATTTGTCCTTTTCTTTTTCCTTTGCTTTAATAGTTCCCATTTCTAGTAGTATAATATACAGTCCTCTTCCATACCCCAATCTCTATCATTCAATTCCCAAAGAACATATTTTTATCTGATCTGGAGCTATAAATTACTCAAGAAAAAAATGAATTCAACACTGAAAACCCTTCCAAAAATGCTGATCACTTGACCCGGTAAATGATCCGACTCGAAAACCCTAGAAAATTCCATCAAAACCATCAAAAGAGCAATCATTTCAGCACCCAAGAACATAACAAAAACCCTAATTAATTTATACATAAAAACACCAATAAAAAGCAAATTTTGTTAAAGTTATGAAGAATTAAAGTGAAAAATCCAACACCATTTAATTAAAAAAATCAATCTTTACATCAAAATAAAATAAAAATGTCATTTTTATTCAAAAATCGAGAAACCTCAAATGGGTAGCTTCTTAAGCTAAGATTAATTTATAATCAATTAAATTAGATTCAATTCTTGTTTTCTTGATTTCCTTAGTTATTAGTATACATATATATACATATTATTACCTTTTATGAGGTACAAGATCTCAAGATAATCAAGAATAACAACAACCAATAAAGAATAGATTTTGCAACCCAAATCACTATCTTTATTGTATATATATGATGAATAATAGGGTTTGAGAAAATTTGGGTTTTTTGGTTTTTTGGTTTTTTGTTTGTATTTTTTTTTTCTTTGTTTGCTTTGCTGTTTTTGTGTTCTTGGGTTTGGGAGAAAGAGAGAAAAAAAGGGAAACGAAAGGTCAGAGCCTAAGCCTCACATATAGTGAGAGAGAAACGAGAGATGTTTTTTACTTTTGGTATTATGTTCGTTATTTGTAAAGTTCCATTTCAATAATTTGATAATTAGTAATTGAAAGTAGATATTAAATAAAAAAAAATTTAAATAAATATTAAATATGAAACTTTTAAAATTCAGTGCGCTACTCTTGTAGAAGGTTAGTGATTAGTTGAGCTTACTTTTGTTGTTTTGTTGTCGTTTAATATATGTATTATTGGTGCTATTATGCATTTACTTTATTGTTATTTTTTCAGAATGATTTACCATGCTTCTTTATTTCTATTTTTTCAGAATGATTTATCATCATTTACAATTAAGTTATATATATGGTACACACATTTTATATGAAAATGATCTGGAAAAGATGGAGTTAAACTATTTTTTAAAATTATAATTGCATAATTGTTAGAAGAAGCGTTATCTAATGTAATAGTCATAATTTTACCGGTTATTCCATAATAATGGCACACTTGATAAATATTATCTGCAATAAAAGTACTAGTGTGCCTATCATCTATATATCTATACGCTAAGATACGTTTTTGCATAGACCATTTATAATCTATCCAATGACAAGTTATCGTTAAATAATCATGGTCGTTAGTACTACGACATATATCAGACGTGATAGATACTTTGCCATTAAAATGATATAATGACTAACGTAAATATTGTTGATATTCATGTGCGAATTTAAATACATCTCTCTTAACAGTTGATCTAGGAAAACCGTTAAAAGCAGGATTATATATATCTCTAATGTAATGAATAAAATCGGGAGATGAAGGAAATGAAAAAGGCAAACCCTCCACAGCAACTAATTTTGATATTGCTTCCATATCTCTATGTTTATTGTATTTAGGGCCTACAATTCCCCCCGTCATAAGGTTAATTTGACCATGTACTTGATCCGGGACAGTATCAGTATATGAACCTTGTCCCGATGGAGCGGGCGTTTGCGCACCCGGTTTTGAAGCCTGGTATTGGGCATACCTAGTTTGGATGAGCACTTACTACGTGTCTAATTAAACCCCGTCCCACCGTGACCTTTTCCAGTTTTAAATTTTAAAACATTTTTACAAATTTTACATATAGCTACTTGATTCTCTACGTCCCTATCAAAAAATGTTCATCCATCTGATTTTAATGGTCGTTTTGCTGGACCTCGTCTCATACTAGGGGGAATAGGAGACATTTCAGTTGAAGGTGCACTAGTGGGTGTGTTGTCATCAACATTAGTGGGTGTATCATCTAGATCATCGTCTAAATTAAAGTCTTCTTGAGTTCCAGAAAATAGCTTCTCGTCTAAATCTAATGGTATTGTAGGAAAATGTTGAGTATCAACAAAATCATCCTGTGTAGGAATAAGATGACTAGAAGAAGTACCCTTGTCCTGGTTGCCCCTACTAGAAGAAGCACCCTACCCTTAAACATGCCTCTTAATCCTTTCATTTTAATTATGATAATAAATAATTAAAGATAATAAAATTAAGTGCGCTAAATAAAATAAACAAACAATAATAATTTAATAAAGGAACGAATGTACCAAACGTCTACGTAACGTCGACGTGTAATCGAGAGGTTGAAAATTGAAACTTTGCTCGATGGAAGATCTTCAAGCTAGTTGTCAACTTCACTCCCAAATCCCAAATGAACAAATAAAATTGAATATTTAGTAAACAATGTAGAGAGATATATTGAGAGATTAGAGAGATTGTATGAAGATTTGTGAGAAAGATGAAGAGAAAATGAGTTATTTATAGTTGGAAAATTGGGTTAAAGTGTAAATATAATAACTCATGGATTAAAAATAAATATTAAGGGGTAGGGGGTAGGCCAAAAATGGGCGTTGCCCAACGACCAAAATCTAAAATGGTCGTTGCCCAACCACCAAAATATAAAATGGTCGTTGGTGCAACGGTTATATTTGCAAAGGGGGGACTCTCGGGCGGGATCGGGGGCGGGGTCGGGTTTGGCGGGCCTGGGGCGGGCTCGGGACGGGCGGGACGAGACATTGTCCCTTCCCGAGTTCGAGTCCCCGCTACCGTTTTTTTTTTTTACTCGGGGTCGGGTCGGGTCGGGTCGGGGTCGGGCCGTCCCGGCCCACTGGCCAGCCTTAGTTTGAACTATCAAATCTAGGGGTGGCAAATGAGCGGGTTGGGTTGAATTTGGATGGATCAAAATGGATTGAGTTAATAAATGAGCGGGTTATTAACTCGCCCTAACCCGCCCAAATATTGCTTGGGTTGCAACGGTTTGAGTTGAAATGGGCTAAAAAGCGGATCAAAATCCAACTCGCCCAATTCTTACTAAGCTTTAATTGCCTTATTTGTTTTTTTATAATTTTTAGTACCTAATAAATTATTATTTTTATTTATTATGGCGATATATAACATATCAAATAAAAAATAGTTTTTTTAAACATATTTTAATAGATTTCTCATTGATTAATTTGGGCTAGATATCAACCCAAATTTTAATGAGTTAAAATAAATTAGACTGAAATTGATTGAACTAATAAATGAGCATGTCAATAACTCGCCCAAACGGAATGAGTTGGGCAAGTTATAATTTCCCAGAGTTAAGTTTAACAACTCTAATCAAATCTAACGTCAAATCCAAATGTCTGAATTCGTAAAAGATATATACATGAGCATCTTGGAATGATTCTTTTCACTTTTGTACCTCTAGCTTACTACTTACTTTGGCTCGGATTTTTTCTTCTTCTTTTTTTTTGTAGATTATAAATTGATGTATGACGTTAGATAAAGTCGGAGTGCGTTTTTTATTCCTAGCTAAACTCAGATACTTTGAGATCAACACTAACATTTTTTATTCTAATCATGATGTTTACTCGTCATAGTAGTTGGACTTCTAGTGCTTGATCACCTTATGTATATCAACCACGAAGAAACATTAATGCTCCTATCTGAAATTTGTCAATATTGGCTATAAGTTAAATATTTTAGGAAAACATTATGTAATTCAAATAGAACATATAATATCATCTTTTGCGTGAATTTCTTATCATTTTGTCAATGATCATTAGGTTTCCAAAATTCATTGGTCCACTAATTTAGATTCGTACACCTATTAAAAAAATAAGCACGTTAAAGGTAAGAAGATTGCATCCACCATACTACACTCATTGATGGCATTAAGTTCTTGCCCTTGCTATACAAAGTAGTTATAGTTTAGTTGGAATAGTTAAAGGCTAATATGTTCATTCTTTGGAAAAATTATTTCCCCGTTTGGTTATGTTTACTCAATATTATTTCTTTATCAACAATGGTGTATTCTATACAAATAACTTATAAAATTCTCTCACTATTAGAAACAAAGATTTTTTTTCACCAACTTTAGTGAAAAAAATTGTACTATAAAACATGATTTTTTCACCTTATTTCCACCGAATCAGCTCACTAGAAAAACTCATGGTGGGAAACAACTTCTCATGCCATTAAAACGCTGGAAAACTTTCTAATTTGTCCAGATGAAAACACTATTATTTAAATTTTTTCATCGATATTCATTGAAAGATAGTCGCTGAACATTTTCCCGTGTGAAATTCCATTGGAAAATAGAGGGTTTTATAGTAGTGTATGTCATTGATAATGAGACGACTATCTCAATAATAGAAGTACTACTTTCTTATGAAAACTAAATATTGTTGTCGATTTGAACATTTGGGGTAGATAAGATATTCCCATTCTTTATTAGTACTAACATTTATGAAATTCCTATAACTTTGGGAATTAATATTTTGAAGAACAATTTGGAATACACAATTTAAGATTCATAAGTGGATATATGATGTTCCACAAGTAGGAGTATTTAAAATCATATATATTACTTCATTTGTTTCAATTTGTTTGAAGGTTGATCAGTTTGGTATCAAACAACTCTTTTTTTTATTACAATTTTCTCCAACTCTTTTATATATTGTGAATTATTAATTATACAGTCTTATGGTATTTTTTATGTAGTTTTGAAATATGTAAATTTTATTATAAAATACTCGAAGAATTTATGTTTAAAATTAATAGGAGAAAAAATTGTTTGACCCCCAAACTGGTCAACCTTCAAACAAATTGTTACGGAGGGAGTACCAAATAGTACCAATATAGCTATATGATTGAAATGATTCATTTTAACTATATAAACAACTCACCTAACAAAATGCAAGGATCTCCAATTAATTGTCATTTTAAGTTTTGTTTTCTAAAAATTTGACCTTTCTTTTAATGCAAACCACTCAAGCTCTAAATAAACTTGCAGTGACAATTTTATTTAATAAATACAAAAAAAATTACATTTAGAAATTTTCTTTGATATTCACTGCATACATCATTTTTTTTCCTTTCAAAGTTTAACATAGCTCTCAGAATATTTTAGATTTTGTTAGTTTCATCATATAGTCATAGATAAGAAAAGTTAATGTGCTGCTCTACATATGGAAACACTCTTTTAAAAGGTTTAATTACAACATGTTATTGTAGGTCTTTGCAATGATGGAGTGTGACAAATTTGTGCTTGTATATGTTTCATGAGCAAAACTGAATTCAGAATTTAAGTTTAATGAGTATTTCAATCATTAAGTTTTTTAACATTAAATTGAATATATTTTTAAAATTATAGGTTTAGATTTACTATTTTTTTTTTCAATATTAGTATTTTTTACATAAAAATTTAGGCTTTACATTAAAAAATACTGAATTCAGATGAAGTCAGTGTATGCATCTGCCTCTTTGCGTGAATATCTACCACAAGGTGTGCAATGCAATTAAAGCATGTTTTTGCAATAAATGAACAGACACTTCAGACACTAATAACAATATTTACAAAATTAAGAAAACCGGTAATTTAGTTTGGCTCTGTATATATGAGGCTTTTTGGTTAAAACAAAATTGTAAGTTTTGAGTAATCGGTGTAACAAACTTATGTCATATATCCCTAATAAGTGCACATATATTTTGTACTTGCAAGTTGCAATAATAAAAGAGCAGTTATGCATAATGCCATCGGTGAGTAGTATAAATTTTTCACTTTGCGTTAATTTGCTTAAACTCGTAACACTACGATATAAATTGTAATCTTCTGATCACTAAATATCTTCTGGAGAATAGATACGATATATTTCATGTGCGTTTTTCTTTTTCACAAGCACAATATGGGATAGAAAGGTCGATTTGTCGCTTCAACACACAAGTATATTCAATAAAAAAGTTTGACTGTAATTATATATTACATTGAATACACATAATAACCACATTAAAAGAAAAGGAGCCTCACGGTAACTATAAAGACAACCTATAATGTGCACTTGAAAGCACAAAATCAACAGCAGCCTTTTTATTCGCAAATTAATTAAAAGGTTACATTTTTATAGATGCATTTTCAATTGTACCTATAATAAATGACTTTCTATTTTTGGTATTTACACCTGATACAATGAATCTTGAAATTTTTACTAGTAATTACTTCTTATTTCTCAGCTAGTGTAGTCCTAGGTAGCATTTTCTTCTCTTAATAGGGAAAAATGTTAATAAACCCAGAGTACATTTTTCCTGTACCCACAAAAAATAATTACACAAAATTTTAGAACGTTACATTCCATTATTTGGTTGGGACTATTTGAAACCTATGACTAAAGAGCTCCTTTTTGATCTTCTGTATTTAATAAGTCAGTTTTTATTTAAATTTTTAGTCTTTAATGGAAAAGAAAAATATTGTAATTACAATTATCATTTTTTCTTGTTCGACATTGAATAATGGAATTTCCGTTCAGTTTTCTTAATAATTCATATAAATTTTGAAAGATTTATTATTTAATAATGCACGCATCAACACATGTTAAAGTACACCCGGGGTGATCACCACATGCACCTCACATATCGTCATAGTAAACGTGTAATCGGCCTGTTGTTCCATTCAACTTCACGTGTTTCTTTAATTCATAATAGTTTAAAAGAACGCAATAACATGAAGAACCCACTCATACAATCAACAAGAAGGATGCATTACTAGTAAAGATCGTCTTAAAAATTCTTTCATCTTCTTTTTTCTGTTGAGAGAGAGAGAGTCACCAAAATTGAAAGAGATCCAGACATATATCATAATTAAGTGAAGAAGGCTGGGCATAAAATACCGAAAATCGAATTACCGAATCAACTCGAGGATTTCGATAATTCGATATTCGGTAATTAATTTTCGGTACGACTAAAATTTCAAAAATACGGTATTCGACTTCGATAATCGATATGAGATATTATATGATTTGATAATACCCAAATTCATTCAAATATACACAAAGTTTCTGAACTTTCATACCTACTTATAAAGCATTATCCTATACTTCGTTGGATCATGAAAACACATGGATGAGTCATTGCTAGTGACAATACATCATAAGTCAAATTTTACATGAATTTTTTGAACTATCAATATATTTGATATAGAATTGTTGCTTCTTTCAACTGTCTAGGAGCATATGTAACTACTTATACTTTTCTATACCCGTAAGCCAATTAAATACTGAGACTAGTTAATGCAGTCTAAAGCTTCTGAATACTAGAGTTTTTGTATATTACAATATAATTCAGTAATTAAGATAATATATTGATTGAATATTTGGAATTTGTGTTTAAAAGTTATGTTGTCCAACTTTAATACGGGTATTACCGAATACCGTACCGAACCGAAGTTTGATCTATCGATTATCGAACTGAAATTTAATATTTCTATATTTGATATCTACTTTCAATTATCGATTACCGCATTACCGAACCGGACTTTAGAAATATCAAATCGAATACCTAATGTCCACCCCCTAATTGTCATGTGTTTTATGCATACATTGTTGTTTTTATATGTGGAATAAAGGGGTTGGTTGATTTAAAAATAAATTATGCAATGACTAATAGGAATTATAACGTGAAAATTAATTATTTTAAATTTTTTCAAAATAATATTCTAATTTTATTTTGCACTCGATATTATTGTGCATGTGGTTCACGCGCATACAGGAGCGTGAAAGAAGGAGCTGAAGAAAAGGAGTCTTGCAAGAAAGGCCATTTGCCTAATCGCATGTGGGTTGGTTCCTTCCCCATTGTGAGATCATCAGTATTGTCCCGCCACGTGGCATCTCAGGATTATTTTTAAATATATATCTGCCCTACACGTGTCCATTCATCACCTTCCATCTTCTTTGAAATGATAAATTTGAGTTTCCACGTGGATGGCTGCAACTAAATAATCCTTCTTATATGTTATTATGAATAAGATATTAATATTGTATGCATCTTTAAGCTATTCAGTTTATTGGTAAATTTCTTTTGAGCCGAGCGTCTATAAAAACAATCTCTTTATTTCATAATATACTCGTCAAACTTATTTACTCATTTTCCACCGTAATGGATTGACTTTCATTCTTTTCCAAGCATCTGGTAATTCTGGCGGCCTTTCCACTCCTCACTTTGGTTTCTACCATACCAATAAAAAGAAAAGCGTTATCATATTGAAATCGATGACTTAAGCCTCTTTCTTAAGGGCCTTTAAAGACCGGCCATTATCGAACTCTTCTTATGCTTTTTTTTTCACCGGGCTTGGATTATGTCTCCCGAACAATCTCAGTACATATGGCGCAAGACGATTCCACATATCGAGGTCGAAATGGGATTGAGTGTTTTCACGTCTTACCGAATATTAGTATATTCTCGCTCATCCACTGGTTTTTCCCAAGCCAAAACCTACTCCTAAGAAGTTGCTGGATCGAAGTAGTACATTATACATCTGCCCGCCAGCAGCAGAGGGGGTTCGATTCCCCTTATACGCGATATGGCGAAAAATACTGATTCAACGAGATATGTCAGCATGTCGATAGTGCGCTCCCTCTCTCCCAGCTAAGGAAAGAGATAGAGAATTCATGTATTTTCATCTTATCTTTACTTGAAAGAGGTACCTATGCCGCTACTTTCTCAGGGCCTGTGAAAGCCTTATGTATATCCCTGCATGCTCGGTGACAATTATTAAACGTATGTTCTCTCTATAGGTATTGGCCCTTATTGATATTGATCTAGAATCAGCTATTCCTAGTTTTTTTTATTATTCCTGGCCAGAGAAATGAAACGAATCTCGAGATCTAGAAACATATCTATACTCCTAGCCTTAAGCAAAAGAAATCTCGTTAGCCCTACCATAGAAATGGAGGTTGGCATTCCGAAGTCAAGTGGGCTTTTCTCACACCGCATGGGGTCCTTTCCTACGCATATGCAAGCATCTCTTATTTGGATCTCCCTAATCTAGAGGGTTCTCACGCTAAACTTCATTTCTTTCGGAAAGTCCAATTATAAAGAAAAGAGAAGGTCGGTTCCATCCCACGGGTTAGGTGCTTAGCTGAAGGTGGAAGTCCAAAGCTTAATAAGGCAGTTTTGCTGGCGAAGCTGAGGCAAGAGCAAGGGGGTGAAAGAGAAGAGAGAAGAATTCAATCTATGTTCCATTCTCAATGGTTGGTTGGTTGGCCAGGATGCTTTGATTTATTGGATCAATCGCAGTGGTCAAGTGCGCTGGACGACACGGCAGTACCGTCGACTGGAGATCGGATTGCTAGCAGAGAGAGGAATGACTATAGGCACATAACTTATTTTTTTCCCGTTCCAACTTTATAGTCAAGCAAGTGGCTTTCACACCTCTCATTAACAAAAGAGTGGATAAAACTCCTTGACAGTCAGTCTATTACCCAGCCCTGATCCCATTCCTTCTAGCTTAGGAACTTTCATTTTGAATCAGAACTTGTACCTTTCTCATTTACGTGTAAGCTTGATGTCTTTCACAAAGGTAGAGGGATTTGATAATCGATAGGACTGGTGAATTTTCTCTTCCCTCTTAGGAAGTCGGTCTCCCTAATACATCAATATGGTAGATATATAGGGTAGAAGATCAACCGTTAATCCGCTACTCTCGCTGTGATCGATCGGCTTCAAAGCTTCTTCACTTTTAGCGCTTAGCGCCTCTACTAATGCCTGAATGCTACTTTCGTCTACGTATGGGTTAGATTAGAAAAGCAATTTTTCTTCTATCCTATCAACTAAGCGCTTCTTCGTCTTTCCCCCTCTGAATAAGTCGAAGGTCAAGAATTTGTCTATTTAACAACATCCCTCTTGGGCAAACATATTTTTTTTTCAAAATTGTATAATGTTCATAAAAGTTGATGCAATAGAAGCTCTTGATGCAATATCTGGTAGTGAAGGCATTCCAGCAAGAGCTCTTACTGTAACAAAACTAGGACCGTAAACTACAACTGTCCTTATAGATAGGCGAAAGTCACCTCTGCTCCAACCTTATAGTCAAGCAAGTGGCTTGGAGCTCATTTCCTTCCTTACAATAAACTAAGTGGCTTAGAGCTCCTGCGGATGAGTTTTTGTCTTACGACACGGCATGGTAATTGATTGAGTGTGCTTTCCTTTCTCAATGGCACAACAAATTTCGAGTGTGGATATCATAGGAAATGAGGCACTATAGAAAGGTTTTCCAAGTGAACACCCGATGCTACGTCAAAAGCATGAATTTTTGTTGTCGAATGAAACTACTAAATACTAAATGTAGGAATTCAAACTGGAAAATTCACGAACCAAGGTTCCACAATCGAAATTTCGTACTTTTGTCGGATCATCCCTATCTCCTGATCGAGATTGTGTAGGTAGATATTGCCTGGTAGGGTCGATAGTAATACACTGTGTGGGACAGAGTAAGGGCACTTCTCACCTCCTACGAGTCATCCGGCGGAAAAGACTTTCTGAATGGGGTAAAAGAACTTGGGATCGTCGATCTCTCCTTTAAAGATTGGGATGAGTCGATGTCGGTCGATGGTGTGAAAACACTTCCTGATGTCGAATTCCAAAAACCAGCGAGAGGTTACATATGACCAGCAACGAGAAAAATAAATGCTATAGCTAAATAGCGATGGGCAATATCAATCAGCCACAGACCCCCAGTTATAGGATCTAATCCTCCACGAAAAGTAAGAAATTTCGCATATTTTGACCAATTCAAGGTTCAAAATGGGGTTGATCCCTCGGTGGGATAAAGTTGAGCTAAAAGATCTCGATTCAAGAGAAATTCATGATGAAGTGGTAGCCCTTTAGGATCTACTCCAATCCTTTCGACATCTTCAACCAATTTATTTACCACATCTCCGTGACATCCCCTTGAAAAAAAGAATGTCATGGGAGCCTACCTGGAAAAGTACGCCCATAGTCGACACCTATGTTAGACGGTTTGGTTTCTCCGTCGGCAAGGTGATAGACGAGGCCGCATTTAAATATGCTAAGTTCCAAAATATTTTTGTGAATCTTAAGCATGAAATAGCCGCTTTCATCTGGAATGTTAATAAAATACATTCAATCCAAGATGGATTATTTTCTCCGGGTATTCTTGGTGTTATATCCATTGGATTCCAATAATACTCGTTTTGCTAATGAATCTCTTGAGATTTTTGAATCTCAAGTACGACCCTACTTTGCTTCTCTTTTGGGTGCCTACAAAGAGGTTCCGTTAGCAACAGGTAGATTGGCGCAGGTGATCGAGGGAAGTGGTAAGAGGAGGATCTTTGCTATTTGCAATTATGTAAAGAAAAGAATTCTCTTCCCGGTTCATAAATGGTCTATGAAAGTTCTATCTAGTCTTAAAACTAATGGAACCTTCAACCAGAAGAGTCCATTAAAACGACTTTACTTTAAAAGAATGAGAACTTGTTACTCATTCGATTTGAATTCGGCTACATCTTGACTATTGAGGTGGCCATTGAGTGTCATTTACACCCTTATGGCTTGCATTTAGGAAAGTACAATGGCCTCCTCAATAGTCAACAGCTCCCTGGGCCTCAACACCTTTTTGGTCTGCATCCGATGATCAAAATGATGTCTGAGGTAGCCTTCTTGGTTGGGCAACCGTTAGGTTACAACGGTTTTTGGTCTCGGTTTGCCCTATCCCACCATTATATAGTGTGGATGGTGGCAGAGAAGGCATATCCTGATCGTACTACCCCTTTTGAAGAGTATGCCTTGCTAGGTGATGATATCCTAATCACCGATGCACGAGTGTCCCAACAATATTCCATTCTACTAGACAGACTCGGGGTAACAATCTCGGTGACAAAATTGATAATATCCGAGAACGGAACCATCGAGTTTGCGAAGAGATTTTGGACCAAGGATATGCAAGTGGACGTATCCGTAATCTCTCTTCGAGCATCATATCTCTTTGTTTGCTGGCCAGTTTTTAAGCATTCCCTGAGTGTTGGAAGTACGTCAGACTCCTCTCCAGGCCAAAAGAAGTGTGATCTCAATCAGGTCCTTTAATAGCCCCTTCCAGCCAAGCTAGTTGGAGTGGTACCGATCGAGTCAGGCGCATTTCTCTCAACCACGAGGTAGATTGGAAAGGAAATTTGCACATTGATCTCTCTCATTGATTCAGGAAAACTTCTTCTCTTGATAGAGGGGTAGCCTCGCCACAGTCAACGACTGAGAAAAGCCGGTCTGCAGTAGTCAACAAGTTGCACTTGTCATAGGAGCGAACCCTACCCTATTCAGTCAAATAGGGATGAGCTTTATCCACTATCCCAGAGTTGACCGACGATGTGAAGGAGAAGTATGCTACTCTATAATCGGTATAGTCATATTTCTGAAAGCTCTCTGCCTAGCTTAGCGCATGGAAGGGCAAGTCATTCTGTTAGGGTAGGGGTCACGCCCTAGAAAGGTCTGAGGCAATGAGATCAACTGCTGACCCAAGAAGGTAGGGAAGAGATGAGGAAGGGCTAATCCCCGAGTCAGTGAATCTATCTTTATTTACGCAAAGCTATTTATTGATGTCGATTTAGATATGTTCATTGGCATGTGACTGATCTCATCAATCCGTTTTCCCCTTTTTCCTATTCAAGAGTTCTCATCCCTAACAACATACTGTATATAATCTCTCTAGATGGCCAATGTAAATAGTTCAATCAAACTTGTATGTGTGAAGCATATTGAAAGTGACATTGACAAAGCAAAGCACAAATTCCCTAGAATGTTAGAACTCAGACATGACAGAGAAGGTAGTAAAAACGATATGCTAAGCTCCTTGCTTCGTCACTTCTGTTTTCAGTTATTCAAAGAATGATGTTTTAGGCATCTCTATATGCCAGTCATCTATCTGGCCTAACAAGGAGGTCGACTTTGATATCTCACCCCTGATTTCTACGGTTGGTTGAAGGTGTCTTAGAAGATGGGTCGAAATCAGATCTAGATAGAAGATTCATCTACGATGGCAAAAAGGATGTCAGAAAGAGTCCAATCCCAATGAGAGTTCATGTGTGAAATTTCTTTGTTGAATAGAGGTGAGTTCAAGGGCTTCTTTGATCGGGAAATGCATGCACTTCTTTTGTTGTCATTAAGGTCCCTTCCCCCTGAGTTCAAGATGTCTCTTCCGCTTCTCTTTCACTACTTCCCTCATTGGGATTGGTCATGCTCCTTCACTTATTTCTCGTTTCGATCCGGAACCTATTGGGATAGCACCTTTTCCTCCTATTAGTAGGTCTTCTTGCCCGTTCAGTTCCTCTACTGGTAGTCTAGTTGTAGTTTTGAGCGGGTGAACCCATGTTCTATCTCGTAGTCACCTAAGCGGCAAAGTCTGTAAACTCAAATAGTCTGAGAGTTGCCTTTGGCTTCTGAACCTCTAAAACTGGACTGGTTCAAGCTACCAAGCTCCTCTTCCCCTTTCATCACTTTCTATCTCCAGCCCTTGCCATTAGTTAGCTTGCACTTCCTTTGCTTGCCCTTTGAGTTTTCAAAGTCAAGGTGCATTTCCCTTTTCCCTTTTTCTGCCTTACCTCTTACTGAAGTGAAACAACTGACTGTTGTCTACCTTTGATTCTATATTCTGGGTGAATGTCTTGCGGAGGTATTTTTTAGTGATCAAAATTGATTAGGGACAGTGACCCATGATGAAAGGAGCTATTGACCTGAATGGTTTTCTATTTGTCTTTGAAAAGCAAGGTAGGTTAGTTAACGAAAGGGTAAGGTGAGACTGGAATGGGATATAGTAAGTGTGCCACGAGTGCTCCCTTCTGAGGCTTCTGCTTCTCTCTAATAACGAGAAAATTACTCTTTCAGAAAGCAAAGCTACAACTCTTCATTCTAAGCTATCTAAGCTAGAACATAAGGTCGACCTCTTTTCCAGGGATACCCCACTTTCCGATCTAGCTTCACTAACTATATTCACAGCTTTCCAGATCTCGAAACCTATCTAAGCTAGAACTTAAGGTCGACCTCTTTTCCAGGGATACCCCACTTCCCGATCTAGATTCACTAACTATATTCACGCAGCTTTCCAGATCTCGGAACCAGATCCACTTTCTCATCGGCATTCTCTAAATGAATGACGTTATGGTCTTGAACTCTCGATATATCATATGTAATGAATGATCGATGTTGTCTTTTTGTAAGAGGTGGGTGGGAGTGGGGCATGGCAAGAAAGTAACAATCATACCCGATATTCAGAGCGCCGGAGATAGAAATGGCGGCAGCCATAAAGTGGAGAATTTCCATCCATTTGTTGTCTCCTTCGCTACCGCTCCGTAGGGTCAACAATAGGAAATTTTCCATGTTCAGTTCTGACTATAGCTGCAACCTATCTCATATTTGGCCGCCCTCGATCACAAAATCAAATTTTTGAAAGATAAAGTAAAGAAAGAATTTCGGGCTAGGTTCAAGGTATGCCCAAAGGTATGCCAGTTGATTGAAAAAGAAAGTCAACTTTTAAGATTCAAGATTAGGTAAGTGTTCAGTGTACTAAGGTACTAGATCGGGGGAAAAATCGCGGATAGCAAATTCCTTAGGCTAGACAGAGTGGTGGTTGTAAATTACTAGGTAGCCTAGCTCGGCCTAAGCAAGGCCCAAAAGCCACATGTCTCTCTTGGTCGAACCAACCCAACCGACGATTTCCGACAAGTCTTTCTGAATTGGAAGAGCAAGAAGCGGAACTAGAAGAAAACTTTCTTTCTCTTTATGGATAACCAATTCATTTTCAAATTCTCTTTCTAATTCATCATCCCCGGTGGATTTAGGTTTATATCTGAGGTCCCACGAAGGTTCGACTAGTAGCACTCTGTCGGACGCCAATTTGGGTGATATTACTAGCACTCAATGTTTTAGTGATATCACCGCTCTTTTTGAGCAACGAATGGAAGTGGGAAAGAATTAACACCAGAATTGAGTCCAATAGAGTTCTGCCAAATGTTGGGGAAGAAGCGGTGAATGACCTATCTTTATTGAAAGACATCTATTGTGATCTAGCGGACCATGGAATGCTAAGTTGGTATTGGGAACCAACTTGGGACTTTCTAAATCTCATTAGCAATAGTCCAGGAATGACATAGCCTTCCTGTGCAATGGGTGTCTTAACGTACTAAGTAAGGTGGTTTTTTCTAAAACGGCATTCTCCCTTCTATCTATCAACAATGGAATTATGGAACTTTCTCCCCGAGATGCGGAACTAATGAGTCTGACCAATAAAGTCTGTCATTTTTGTTATTCCTTCCTACTTCCTCTTCCTCTATTATGTGCTTTTATTATATTTGCCTGAAACTCGAGAAAATAGAGTTGTTTGAGACCAAATGTTATAGAGTTGGAGGCTCTATGGGGAGGCACACCTTTACTTCCTTCTTAATGAAGGGGTTCCCCGGGAGTCTGACCTTGTCCTTTCTTTTAATTGTCGGGGCCGTCATAAGTGCCGAAACCGATTTCGGTAAGATGATGATGGCTCCTTTGGGCGCATCAAACTCTGAAGATCCAAACTGGACGGAAGCCATGAGATCTTCTAAAGGGCAGGGAGAGACTTCAGAAAGGGAAAGCACATGCACATCGTCGTCCAACAACCTACAAAAAGAAATAACACATCCGACGCCTGTCCCAAATGAAGTAGCTTCCCCTGCCCCTGTCGTCCCCTTTCCATATCAAGAAGATGAGATCATAGGGGGCGACAATGTAGAAAGCATCCAAAGAGCGGCCTTTGAGTTTGAGGAGAAAAGTCTCTCCTTCTGCCGAGGTCATACATCATACAACATGCCCTGCTTTGTTTTAACTTGATCCCTGGATTCCTTCTTCACCTAAATCGTTGCGTACACACTTACGCCTATCCCACAGTCTTTATCATATGAGTATTTTTCTTTGTTGGTTATGCATTTGAATATATAGGAGAAAATAGCAGGTAGCGTAGGATCTCAAACAATGAAATCTTCCTTGAAAACAAATAAAAAAGATTGAACTTGTTACTTAATTAATTATTACCAATAGGAAAATCCCAATTCATTGGGACTTTTGATACAAAGAAAGCCCCAAGGGCGACATATTCTAGGAGCCTAAACTATGTGATTGAATAAATCCTCTTGTATCTGTTGCGGGTCAAGGTTAGGGTCAAGGTCGCCTTCTTCAAACTCCGATTCGTATTTTTCATAGAGAAATATCTGAGCAAGGATAGAACAAGATCCGTTTCGGGCGATTCTTCTTTGCCACTCTATTAAAGTTTCGCATCTCGAAAACTAGAAAGCGGTTTAACTTAACGATTGCGACATCTTGGCGGGGTAGAAGGACTAATTCGGTCTATTGGGACCTAGAGGCGATCTTAATCGAGTTAGTTACTTTACCGAGGAAGGGAAAACCATTCTTACTACTCCTTTGTCCTCATTCTTCTAGGCTTTCGGGAAAGGAAATATAAATATATATATATTCTATATATATTTATATATAACATTACCGACTGACTGCTTTTTATTATGCATTATGCAAAAAAAAAGACAAAATGGGATTGGATTTCAACTCATAAAGAAGGAAGGTCGTTAAGGTCTTTGACATGGTTGTATTTTAGGTTGAAATGGGATGGTGTTCAAACTCCCGAAATGCAAACCTCATTCTTCTGCAGTTGATGTTACGGATTAGTCTCACTCTTTAGGCCAACAGTTTTGCTCAACATTTTTTGCGAATGTTAGCCTGTTCAGCTGACCTCAGAGGATTCCTATCATCCGGCACAACATGTTTATTCTCGGCGGCGATTACGGTCTCTTTCCCAGGGTGAGGCTACTCCATAAGATCAACAGTCTAGCCCAGTTACTTCCCTGCCAGTCGCTTCCTCGAATTCTGGATCCCGCTCTCAGCTTTGTCGATCCTCTCAAGTTTCTTATCCTGAACGTAGTACATTATACCTTTTCAAACCCCATGTGTGGGATTGTATTGAATATGTTGTTGTTGATGTTGTTGAATTTGTTAAAACACATATTGTTTGTTGAACTTGAAGTTCAAATGTGAAACAACAGAAACTCAAGTCAATGTATTTATTCATTTTTAGTTTTTTCACACGATGTTTGGTATATATCCATTTTGGATCTTCACTAATTTTGATTCGCATTGAAAAGTGTCATTTTGGAGCAGAGACAGGTCTAGAACTTAAACTTCATTGATACAATCTTTAATGTTCTTAACATTGAACCCACTATACTTTTAAAATAATGGATTCAGACTTACTAGTTATTTCAATTTTAGTAAATTCTTTAAAGTAAGTTCATACTCCTTGTCAAAAGTATTAAGTTCAGATGAACCTAGTGTTGAATATAGCATCCTCTCCCTTGCTTTGGAGATAAAACACTATCTATCAATGGTGACTATTTCTGAGAACTGAATTTAAGCTCTATTTAAGGATGAAAGATTATTTAACCATAAGTCTCCTCTCGAAATAAAGAATTCATAGTATGAAGCATTTCTCTTAAATGGACCTTACACAACATGAATATAGAATAATCCAGTAGCTTTCGAAAGTCTAACAACTCCGATTTCACGATAAAAATAATAATATATTATAATCACTAAATTTAGAATTACAATAAGGAATGAAATTAATAACACCAATCGATTGGTAAAACGAAGAAGAGAACTGGACAATTTAAAAGGGAGATGAGAAGTTTAGATTCTGAAAAAGGGGACGAGAGGACTAGACAATTTTCTCAACAATACGCATAACCGTTCTTTCCAACTCCTCGTCCTTTTTAACCAAATGCTAATTGGGCCTTAGATCCCAAATAAATTCTTCAATATTTTATTGGCACAATAATCTCAACTGAATCAATATTATTTACCTTTTCTAGTCCATAGACCCTTACAGAGTCAGCTTGGTTCACAACAGAAAGTCACATGGTTAAATAGAAAAATCTTTACATGTTTTCCCCAACAATGGCAGAACTCTTGTTCAAGGTAAAGTATTTATGTTTCCTTTAACAAATCCAAAATTATATAAGCATAGTTCAATTATTGTACTTGTGTTGTGTTCTCTTATCTTCTATCTGCCTTGGAAGAGGTACGTGGAATAAAAGGACTTCATGATTTTAGGCTGTTAGATTTACGATGTCATATTCTTCCATAACGAAATCTGATTTTGAATTGATGTATTTTAACCATTACGATCTATGATTTATAAGGGCTAGTATAAATAATAAGAGTTATGGTGAATGATACATATTTTTCATCCCTAATTAAAGGACTCAAGTTCTAGACCGGATATGAATCGCTTTTGTTAGGAATCGCTTTACCTCATGTTAAACTTTCCGTGCAAATTAAAAAAATCAGCCTCAAAACAAATACTAGACACCGAATATCGTAAAAATATTTGGGATTTGAAACAAGAAAATTTCTCATTTTCTTTTTTAGTTTTATTTGGTAATATGAAGTTTAATGGCAATTTAGTTGTCAAACTTCTTAAGGTGTATAGTGGAAATTTGGAAACGTCAACTGAAAATGGAGACTTCTCATAAATATGGAATTGTAATTACTTTTTTGACCTACTCTTTATTATCTATCATTTCTTTTTTGTAAGATTTTGTAAAAATTGGGAACAGACAAAAGAGAATTGATGAGTGTGAAATTGGTTGTCCTTATCATTTACTTATGTAGACAAAAGTTTAAATCATACGTTAATACTTGTCGTTTATGTATGAGTTAAAAGTTAGAATCTTTATGCATACAGTGGTTTATTATGTTCGAAATAAAAGAGATGAAATTCACAAGCTATTTTCCATATTTTTAATAGAAAAATAGTAACTGTTATGAATTTTCAAAGTTTTTTATAGGTACAACTCAATGTTGTGAGATTCCAGGTCATTATCAGGGAGTTTCAGCTTTGAAATTTAAAACTGAATGAAAGACCGATAGTGACTATTTTTTAATAACGGGGCTAAAATGGTTAGTTGTGCCATTACTACGAAATAAATAGTTCCTAATTATGTGGAAATTTTGCCAGACAAAATTAATTGATCATAATGTCAGATTCTTCACTTTAACATACGGGCTTTGTGTATTGCAGTTCGTGGGTCAATGCAACCTTATGGGCCTATAGGTCTTGCATAGGCCATTTATCTGGGCCTTGACTATCTTGGCCAGCCCATTAACTCAGGGATCCCATATATATAACCCAACACTGTTAACTGTTAGAAGATTTTAGTTCAAAAGGATGCCAATATCTGTTCTTTAAGGTCATATTTCTTGTTTAGGGTCTAGGTTTAGACATGGGCGAATGAAGTGCTTCGGTATCGGGTTATTCGAATTTAGTATTTTTGATGTAAAAGAAAAATCGTTACATGATAATTAAAAAGTTTCAACAAATATTCGGTCTGCCCATAATTGTAAAAGTATAATGGGTTCAATATTAAGAACCTTAAATGTCGAATTCATCAAGTTAAAATCCATACTTTGCCTATGAATTTAGGGTTTCCAATCTCATAGTGCTCCTTATTAATTGCAGAAAACAGGCAATTACTTGATATAGCTTCGGAAAATATGTATTCGCATCCAATGTTTGCACTAAATGTGCAAACACATCGTAAATTTATTAATTTGATATATTGAGTTAATGTTTTGTGCATATGATATCTGTTGAACTAGAGATGCTCCCTAGCTATATGACCTCACAGAGAATAGTATTTGCAAAAAGCATATAAGTTTTAGGCAAATAAGGGGAGAAATGATTATTTAGTCTTTACAATTAGTTTTATGACCTTTATATCAGAGATCTTCATTTTTTACATATAAAGAGATTTGAAAAGGTCATTTTATGCAAATTGTAAGAGACCAATAGATCTCATTTCCAAAACAAACAAGTAGAAACCTATGTTGTTTATTATTGTCCTTCCATTCCATTAATTCAGATCACGAGAAAAGGGATAAAAGAAAATGGAATTAAAGTACAAGACAAAGTGCTCTTGTCTTGAAATTGCCTACTGATAGCCCGCAGAACAAATTGTGATTCAGTATTTATTGTACATACATTTTTATCCGGGGTTTGGTGTCCGTTTTAGAACCCCGATTAATTTGGCCCGCACCATTTAAAGTTTATCAAAAGGGGAAATACTCTCTACTAAGAACGTTTTTATTTCTAGAACTCGAATTCGAAACGTCTGATTAAAGATAGAAAAATACTAGTTCAGCATTGTACGACATACTTAAACCTCATGGTTACTAGATATATAGAAACTTGCACTCATTTTATTTAAAAAGTAACACAATGTACGAAATATTCCGCGTTCATACAGGGTTTCGGAAAAGACCACACCTTATTAAGAGGTGTGATGTAGACACCCTAACCCAAGCAAGTATCAATGGTTGATTCCATGAGTACTGAAACTTGTGACGTATAGATCGCACAAAAACAACTTCACCTTGCTCCAAAACTTCCCTTCACTCCTTCTATTTATTAATAAACCAAAAGGCAAGGATTAATGTATCTAATTTCTGTGTAAACTGAACCTCGAGTTTCTTTATAAATAATTATTTACATATTTAGAAACTATATGATTTTACTTTAAAGGCACAAAAAGAAAAATCGTCACACTCCCTAATAGTAATAGTTTCAGTAGGCAAGAAAATACAATGTTATGAATTAACATTGTTCTTTGTTAGTATAAGTTTGCGCCAATATTTACTTTCTAGACATATATATAAAGGTGAAAGATCATAGATAAGATACTGCTTTATATGCTTTTATGTTTAGTTGTATAATACAAGAAGAAATAAAAGTAAAAAGACACATCATGTGGCCTATTAAGATTACTCATTTTTGACGTATCCTCACTGCACTTTAATCTTTACTATTTGTTCTTAGGAAGTATGATTATCACCATTGTATCTGTCTTAATACTTTTACACACTTTATTTCGATTAATATTTTAAAATCCAGGTCTCTTTTTCCATTTTTAATCTTTAAAATATAAAAAAAAAATTACAAAAGGGCACCAATAAATAAGCAAATAAATATTAAGCCAAAGTGAGCATAAAAGAGAATCTTGATTTAATCATCATCGCTGTCTCAGCTCATTAGAACTTATGATTGATGACAAGGCTAATCTGCTCTAATTTTTTGTACAGAATTCCAGCCCCTTTTTTTCCTTTTCCTAATATTCCTACATACAAACAAGACTATTAAACATTTATTACAACCCCACTTCACAAATAATCTACACTTGCCCTTTCCTCCCTTCTCTCACTTTTGGTATATATATATAAAAAAAAGAAACAAGAAAAATATAAACATGTTGCAAGATATAGATTATTATTTTTTGGTTTTTCATCTACCTAAATCTCGCCTCTCTGTGTGCGGGATTACCCAACACGTGTGGTGGACGTGGAAGGTAACATGTACCCGTATCTGACACAATAATCGAGATGCGCCACAAACTGACCCGTTGGTATACCTCAATATTGAGAATGGTCATTAGAGGAGTCTAATTCTTTTGATTGAATCCCATAATAACTCACATACCACTTGACAAACTTCCTCAATCCACTTGACAAATCTGTGGTTGGCTTATACCCAAAATCCCTTTTAGCCAATGTAACATTAGCATGTGTGAATGGGACATCACCATTTCTTGGCATTTTAATCACATTCTTTTTAGCCTTCACATTTAATAAGCTTTCCAAAATAGTAACCAACTTGTTCACCGACACTGGTGACGTGTTACCCAAATTGTACACCCTTAGTTGTGCCGGACCCTTCTTCTTTCCACCACTACCGGTGCTCTTCTCCGCCGTATCGAGTGCCCCTAGACACCCTTTAACGATGTCATCGATGTACGTGAAGTCACGCGCCACCTCTTTGTTGTCTTGTGTCACGTACACATTTATTTTCTTACCTTGTACCATGGCCTTAGTGAAAAAGAAATATGCCATGTCTGGTCTACCCCACGGTCCGTAAACAGTAAAAAACCTTAAAGCTGTTAAAGAAAGACCGTAAATATGATTATATGTATGTGCAATTTCTTCACCAGCTTTTTTTGTGGCAGCATAAAGGCTAGCCGGTTGGTCCGTACAGTGATTTTCGGAAAATGGTACATTTGTGTTCAACCCGTAAACCGAGCTGGACGAGGCCCAGACGATCGCGGGTTGAGGGTTAGCTAACTTGACCGTCTCCAATAGGTTGACGAACCCTGCAATGTTAGATTGGACGTAAGATAGTGGATTTTTCATCGCATATCGCACGCCCGCCTGCGCGGCTAGGTGGAGCACGTGCGTGAATGGGACGATATCGAACAATTTGGCCAATAGCTCGGCATCATTGATATCACCTTCCACGATGAAGATCTCATGCTGAGCCAATAATTTTTGGCGCCCGCGTTTCAATGATGGGTCATAATACGAGTTGAAATTGTCTATTCCCAAGATTCCGTCCCCACGTTTCTTCAATGCCATAGAGCAATGGGAACCAACAAAGCCAGCCGCACCTGTAACCAGAAGCTAATTCAGAATTTAACTTTTTTTCTTTCAAAACATATTAATTATACTAAGTTATACGATTTTCAATATATATATATATATATGATCTAAATTAAATAAAATTCATTAAATTATGCATTCGCTACTAACCTGTAACCAGTACTGACAAACCATTGACACGTCGAGGAGTGGAAGAGTGTCGGACTTGTTTCTCCCAAGCGGCGCCACCACCATAGAAGGCGGAGGAGATGAGGTCATGGGTGGTGGTGTGAATATGATGATGTGGAGTTTCCGATGAGCTTAGAGGAGGATAATTTATAATGAAGAAAAAGATTAATAATAGAGCTACTAAAAGGGTAACTCTAAAAAGAAGTTTAGAAGAAGCTGCAATTAATTTTGTGCTATTTACTCTTCGAATATAGCTATTATAGCGTTCTAGTTTTGTTACTTTGCTTGTATCAATTGAAGATGCCATTGATGAAAAATGAAAGTGTTTGAAGTAAGTAGAGGAGATTTTTGGGATTGTGTTTTTTGAGGAATTGGAAATGTGAGGATTATAAAGGGAAAAAAAAGGAGGAGAAAAAACAATGAAAATAAATAAAAAAAGAGTGGTGGACCTAAAAGATGGGACACATATAATTTTGGGATTGTGTTTGTTGGATATATACCACATTCTTTTTTTAGTATATAAGTTTGCTTATCAATAGTTTAAATTAGTATAATACTAAAAATAACAATAATAATATCGGTAATAGTTATGATAACAACGTAAACTCAGTTTTTACATGCTTACGTACGAATGGTAAACTTTGGTTATTATACTAGTTCTAGCTTAAATAGTAAAAAAATTCAATAATTCCTTTTAGCTTTTTTTATTAAACTTATAGCATGTTTGATCAAGCTTCTGAAAGGTAAAATATATTGAATTTTCTTAAAATACTTATTTAGAGAATGAAAGTATTCGACCTAACTTTTGGTGAAGAGCTAATAATGCTTTTGACTACTATCAGAAATTGTTTTCTCCATTTAATTTGTAATTTCCAAAATGGTTCAAATTGACGAAAATGTCTTAAATTTTAATGGTTAAAAGGATTATCAAATCAGAAAAAAATCATTTTATTATTATTATTATTGTTGTTGTTGTTGTCGTCGTCGTTGTCGTTTGTTATTTATTATTTCGTTGTTGCTTTCCATTGCCCTAAACTTATTGCATGTTTGATCAACCTTTTGAAAGGTATTATATATTGAATTTTCTTAAAATACTCATATAGCATGTTTGATCAACCTTTTGAAAGGTATTATATATTGAATTTTCTTAAAATACTCATATAGCATGTTTGATCAAGCTTTTGAAAGGTAAAATATATTGAATTTTTTAAAAATACTTATTTAGATAATAGAAGTGTTTGACCTAACTTTTGGTGAAAAGCTAATAATGCTTTTGACTACTATCAGAAATTGTTTTCTCCATTTAATTTGTAATTTCCAAAATGGTTCAAATTGATGAAAATGTCTTAAATTTTAATGGTTAAAAGGATTATCAAATCAGAAAAAAATCATTTTTTTTTTATTATTGTTCTCGTTATCGTTTGTTATTTATTAATCAGCTGTTGCTTTCCATTGCCCTAAGAGAATGAGTCAGCTTTGATTAATATATATTTTTTGTTTCATTTTTTGGAAAGACATGACCGTTTGTCACCGACAAAATATTTTACGTACCGTTAATGGGGTTAATTACTGTCTTATTGTTTGGATCTTAGTTTAGTTCACATAGATTAACAGATTCTTTTTGTCACAAAGGTTATATTCATTGAACTTTACTAGTTCATCTAATATGAATTCGCACTCCGGGTTTCACTAAAAGATAGAAATATTTTTTATCAAGAGTTTCTATATTTCAAGGTTTGAATTTGAGTTGTATCATTAAGAATGAACACACCCGTTATAATGTATTCTTTGATGGTTAAAATTATGAGATAATGGTCAAAAACATATTTGAACTATCATTTTTTTTGAGTTTCATACCTAATTATCAATTATTATTTTTTCTACCTGAATTTTCATAATCTATGTATTAAAACACACCTAGTTGAATAGATATGATAGTTATGTAGCAAAAAGGAACAACTAACAATTACGTTGGCGTAGTCAGCTTCTAGGTGTGTTTATAGATGGTGATAGTTCAGATAGAAAAATAGAACAATTGATAGTTAAGATGTGAAACTCGCGGAAAAGTGATAGTTCAGTGTGTATTTTTACCATCAACTCTAAAATATTTGTGTATAATATTCGTTTAGAATATAAGTGTTTATATATAACGATGCTTAAATAAAATTAATATAAATGAACAATTTGAAATAAGAAGTAAAACCTTTAGAATTATACACTAGATATATATATACACACACACACACACACACACACACACACACACACACACACACACACACACACACATATATATATATATATATATATATATATATATATATATATATATATATATATATATATATATATATATCAAAATTTAATAATAGACCAATATTATATTTAAAGAAATATTCCTTGATTGTATTCATCAATAATGTACAATATATATAGTAGTACAAGAATATTTAAACGAGGTAACTAATCAACCTAATTACAATAGGAAATATAATTCTACCTAAAATAGGAGACCTAATTACAATAGAAATACAATTCTACCTAAAATAAGAGATATACAATTAATGAAATAATATTCGGAAAATATTCTATTACACCCCGCAGTCGAAGCGGGAGGTTCATGAACACTGAGACTGGCTCGAAAATCATCGAATAGTATGCGCGGGAAGTCCTTTGGTGAAGATGTCGGCAATATGATATTTGTAAGGAACATGAAGGACACGAAGTTGACCACGAGCCATTTTTTTTACGAACGAAATGAATGTCCATCTCAATGTGTTTAGTGTGCTTATGTTGGACGGGATTGCCGGAAAGATATATCGCACTATTATTATCGCAGCAGACCATGCCTTTTTGAATCGGGCAGTGAAGCTCAAGTAGAAGGTTACGGATCCAACAAGACTTAAAGACGACGCTGGTGACACACATGTACTCTGCTTCGGCACTGGATCGGGATAGTGTAGGTTGCCTCTTCGAAGACCAAGACAATAGGTTATCTCCAAGGAAAATGCAGTAACTAGACGTGGAGCGTCGGGTGTCAGGACATCCACCCCAATCAGCATCAGAATAAGCAGTGAGATTAGTGAGAGATGACCTGTATAGATGTAATCCAAAGTGAAATGTACCTTGGACGTATCATAAAATACGTTTGAGGGCATGCATGTGTGCTTCTATGGGATTATGCATATGTAGGCGATTTGTTGCACGACATAGGATACGTCAGGTCTCGTGAATGTGAGGTACTGTAGGGCCCCATCTAGGCTATGATAGTGAGTCGGGTCTGAATATGAGGGGCCAGATTCAGCGGTGAGCTTGGAATTAATATCTACTGGCGTGTGGGATGGTTTGCAAGATGTCATGCCTACACGGTCAAGTATCTCTTCGGCGTACTTCTTATGACACAAAAATAGGCCGCCAGAATGTCTAGTGACATAGATGCCCGAGAAATAACTCAGGGGCTCAGATCCTTCATAGCAAATTCAGAGAAAATGAGAGACCTAATGGATCGACGGTGAGCATCAGATGATGTGGTGAGGATGATGTCATCTATATATAATAATATGTAAGCCATGTATGTACCCTTGTTGTAGATGAATAGGGAATGATCGGTTCTGCTGTGTGAAAAAATCGATAGAGGAGACATAACCAGCGAATCGATGGTACCATGCTCGAGGAGCCTGTTGCAATCCATATAGTGATTTTCGCAAGACACACATAATCCGAATGAATAGGATCCCTGAAACCCATATGCTGATGTATATATACCGTTTTATGAAAATCCCCATGTAAGAAGGCATTCTTGACATCAAACTGATGAATGGGCCAAGACTTGGATAGAGCAATGCTGATGAAGGTACGGATGGTTACGGGCTTTATGACCGGGCTGAACATTTCATCACCGTCCACTCCCACCTGTTGAGACCTGCCATCACCTACAAGATGAGCCTTGTACCTCTCAAAAGAACCATCAGATTTTTTTTACGTCTAAAAATCCACATATAACAAATATTGTTAGCATCAGGTAGAAAGGGTATTAGGTCTCACATCTTATTATCAATAAGAGTATTATATTCGTCAATCATTGCGACTTTTCAATTAGGGTCGGACAAGGCATCTTTCTGATTTTTAGAGACATGGGAAGGGACAACTGAAACAGATAGGTTAAATATCTATTTAGGTTTATAATTCCATGCATGTCATGGGTTTCCATGGTTCGAGAGCATGTCTCGAGATGCGTGATGTGAGGGGGTGTGCTGCGGGACTGTCGGGAAGAGGAGAAAGGGCAAGGGTGGCGGGATCGGCTGGCTGGTTGGCTGAAACTCAATTTGCCGAGAGGTGGCTGCGGAATCACCCTAAGGCGGGCTGTTCCAGGACACCGTCGACAGAACCGGGTGTGCTGTGTGTCCCGTACTGTCTGAGGTGGTGGCGGGTGCCGGGGTCTGGGACGACGGACTATGTAAATGATGAATCAGAAGAGGGTTCATGCCATCATATAGGAAGTCGTAGGAATGCCGAGGTGGCAAGTTTAGGGAGGCAAAGGGGAATTAAGACTCATCAAATAGGACATGACATGAAATAGTAATTTTACGGCTCGACAAGTCATAACACGAGTAACCACGATGATTGGTAGAAACACAAATGGAGAAGATCGGGGTTGGAGTTTATGAGTGGTAGGATGGAGAGGATAACAGAGACATCCCAAAATACGCAAGTGTTGGTATGAGGGGTTCCTACGAAATAGAACTTAGGTGGGCGACGGTTGAGCTAGAGACTTGTTTGAGATTATGTTTAAGAGATATGTGGTCATGGAGAGTGTGTAATGCAATAATTTAGGGGGAATTGAAGTGTGAACAAGTAGGGCACGAATGAGGTTGTTTATAGTTCATAATTTCCGTTCTGCTTTACCATTTTGGAAGGATGTGTGAGGGCAGGAAAAATGAAAGGTAAGACCTTTTTGGAGCAAAACTGTTTGAATTGGTTATTATCGAATTCCCTGTCATTGTCATAATGAAAACATTTAATGCTCTTTTGATATTGTGTTTTTACGAAAGAACTACATGAAGAAAAAATGGGGTAGACCTGTGATTTATTTCCAATTGAAAAAGTCCATAGATAGTTCGAATAATCATCCAAAAATAACACATAATATCGATGGCCAATCGTACTCAAAATATGGGATGTCTACAAATCACATATGTATGATATCGAAAGGCATTAAAATACAATTTGTGGATGCAGAAAATGATAATTTGATATTTTCCCCAAAAACGCAAGATTCACATATAGGAGTCCTAAAAATACGGTTGCAATTAATAAAATTATTTTTCCTAAGGAAGCGTAAAACAGAGTCTCCCCGATGTCCTAATCTAGAATGACATAAGGAAGACGAAAGAACAACAAAGGTTGAGGGAATTGAGGTTGGATTGTTGATGGCGTTTGAAATAGGGTAGAGATCTCCGGTGTTGTCACATCTCATTATTCGTTTCCCTAACGTAAAATCCTTCACAGAAAAACCAAAAGATAAAAGTCAAGGGAAACATTATTATCAGTTGTGAAACGTCGCACATAGATTAGATTCTTAATGAGTTTAGGGGCATAAAAGACATTTTTTAAGATTAGCGGTGGATGTGATGGGGATAAGGATGAATGACCAAAATCGCAAATGGGAATGCCTTGTCCACTACCAACAATAATTTTTTGATTTAAATTACTCAAATTGGAATAAGACGACAGAGTACCTTGTGATGCCATCATGTGAGATGTGGCACCTGTGTTCATATACCAATTTTTGTCTGGAGCGTTGAGTGACATTGTGTTCATAGGTGTCTCAATGTCAGTCGGTACATAAGTTGAGGGCGAGGGGGGCCTGTCGGTTCTGAGGTGGAGTCCACGAGGATGTCGAATACGGGCTAAGAGGAGAGGCACATGACGGTTGGGCCCACGCGGCCCACAGTGGGTAGGCAGTCTACGGCGGAGGTTGCTGCCACTATCGCGGTCACAGATGATTATTTCCTGCCGATGGAGACTGTCCCTTCCCGTTGTCGTTATTGCCGAAATTTCGTCCGTCGTGGACCTTGTCGGACTGCCTGCTTTGGCGGTTGTTACGGGTGGATGTGGGCTGCTGCGGGTCCTCGAGCCGGCGGTTCTGTTGGAGGCCCTGCCGTCGGCGGAGGGCCCGACGGTGTTGGTGAGGGTGGCATCAACAATGCTGTCCTAAGTGGTGTTGAGCTTGATTTTCTAAGTTTCTTCAAGAAAAGCTTCGAGCGGGCCTCATAAAATAGAGGCAACGATGTGCATTGCTGAAGAATGGTGGCAACTTCGTCATCAGATTCGTTCAAGCTCTGCAAAGAGTTGCATAACCAATCACTAATTAGTGACTGGTGCGCCGACGTTGGAGTGTTGGTCGGCAAGCATCTTGAGTTCTAGACAATATGCAGACACGTTTGGGAAATCGTTCCGATGCACGTCCTTGAACTGATTTTCAAGGTATAACGCTCGTTGAGTTTGGTTGTCGTGGAAAATACTTTCCAAATGTTTCCACGTTTGGCGGGCAGTGGCATCGGTCTCAATGATGGTGTGCAACAGATCATTAGAAATTGTGTTGTATATCCACTGGAGGACGGCTGCGTCCAAACGAGACCAGAGTGTATCATCAGAAGTCGAAGCTGAGGGTAGGTCTGTGGACTTCGGTGTAGAGGGATGACGTGGTCGACAACTTCGTAAACACGACAATGGATCTTAAAAAGCTCCACCCACGAACAGTATTGACCATTTTCCATCTCAAGGGTGATAGGGATGAAGTTTTTGATGTTGTTTACTACAAGTGCAAGATGAAATTTGATTTTGTCAGCCATGGAAGATGAAATTTAGGAGGAGAATGGAGAGCGAATGGCTGAAAACAATACTAGGGTTCTGTGGGGGTGGCGACCAAGAGCTATGGTCGGCGGCGGTGGAGGTATTTTTAGGCTACTGATACCATAAAGAAATATGTTCCTTGATTGTATTCATCAATAATGTACAATATATATAGTAGTACAATTATATTTAAACTAGATAACTAATTAACTTAATTACAATAGGAAAGATAATTCTACCTAAACTAGGAGAACTAATTACAATAGGAATACAATTATACCTAAAATAAGAGATATATAATTAATGAAATAATATTCGAGAAATATTCTATTAATATTATTATATAATCCTATATAGGTCACAAAGCGGGCCATGGCCGGTAATCATGCCTCTTAAGTGTGAATTTTCTTGGCAAATTCACAAGCTATTTGATCATCCCTCACAGACAGAGAAAAACAAACATATAGGACCAAAATAGACAAATAAATCAATAAGATTTGTGACAAGGAAAAAGCCAAATAACTTATGGTTAAATCATACATTGAAAATGAAAATATATATTGATTAATTGTGATTTAGTATTAAAAATATATTTTATCGTTGCTTCTTTACTTTCATATTTTCTATTTTTTAAAATGCTTTGAAATGCTTTTTTTTTTTCTTTCTTTTCCTTTCTTTTCTTTCCTTTTTCTTCTCTTTATGTTTGAGTCAAGGATCTTTCGAAAACAACCTCTTTACCTCCACAAGTTAGGAGTAAAGTCTGCGTACACACTACTCTTCTAACTCGGATACACTAGATTTGTTATTGTTGTTGTTGTTATCAGTAATGTATTCATTCCGTTCACTACAAAAAAAAAAGGAACTAGCTATGAATTTCTCGCTAATCTGTTCCTATATTGTTCGTAGCTAACAATTTTTTTTAATAATTCATCGCTAAATATGATTAATAGCAAAAAAATTTAGCTAAAAAATTTATTCCTATCTAAATTTTATCAGTAGTTTTATCATTTGGTTTAGAACACCTGCTTTTAACTTTTCCTTTAAACATTTGGAGAAAAGTTCTTATATATAACTTTGAATAATTATTACTTCACATGACATAACTTTTGAGTTTAAATAAGCTAAAGGATTCATTTTCGTAAGAGTCTAAGATACGAGTCTAAAGTTTATACATTATCGGCGTAAACAATTTTTCAACACAATGAAATTATCTAAATGATATTTTCAACACTCGAATCAGGTGATCATTTTTATGAAATTAAGTAATTAACTTGGGTTGTTGTTGTTCCAACACTTTGGATATTGACAGTCGCGTTTTCAATTGTCGTCCTCTCTGAAGAGCGGGCTCAGTTACTGAATTATCCGAACCCGAGACATGATATTACCTTTGAAAAACACGAACTTCGTTATAAATGTTTAAGGTAGTTAAAAATAATCTAATGATATAAAAAAATATTTATATCGACGGTATACATTTAATGTACCAAATGAAAGAAAACAGATAAGCTCAAGAGAGTTTCTTAAATGTAATAGGGAAAAAGCTCAAATATGTCATCGAACTATCGAAAATGACTCATTTATGTCATCGAACTATCGAAAATGACTCATTTATGTCACTCGTCAATAATTTGGCTCATTTATGCCATTGTCGTTATCAAAATGGCTCATCCATGCTATTTTTCATTAACATCGATTTTACAATACTACATAGATGATCCATTTTAGTAATGACAATGATATAAATGAATAATTTTGATAATTGCAATGACATAAATGAACTAAATTATTAACGAGTGACATAAATAAGTTATTTTTGATAATTTAATGACATATTTGAGCTTTTTTACCATGCATAAAAGACTCTTTTTGTGCTTTCTTTTTTTGAAGAGTACTCATGAGGACAGTGCACCTATAGGTTCATCACACGTAATAGGAAACTTCCCTCACGTTTCCTATTGGATTGGGCAATGGTCTCTATTTCTTCTTTTCACAACAATAGATAGTACACATGCATATTCATATTGACTTTTGAAGGTTTGTTGTGTAGGACTATACCCTACCATACTGAAAATTGAAGGCCATCCTTGTCCTTGTTGTGCAAGTGGACTAATGCGCGTCAAGTCTCTAGAAACATTTGCAATTTAAGGATATGAATCAATGATCAACGAAGTAGGGATAAAAACGTTATAAAGCGATGCGAAGATATACGAAAAAAAAATGGAAACTGGTTTCTTGAGTCGAGTGTGGCACTCTGTCCTTAAGACAATATTGCCCCGTATGTATCCTTTATACGTCCCGACAATTTGTCTCCCAAGATAAAACAAAATGGAACCCTTGAGCAAAGGAAACTCAAGAGCTACGCAAGTGAAGAATATTGAGTAACGAAATGATGCTTGGAAGTTGTAGGAAGAAAAGCTTTTTTTTGTTGTGTATTTTCGTGAGCTTTATGAACTGTTATTTTTTTACGTTCTTTGTTGTTCTCAACAATGGTGTAAGGGTGTGTTTATATAGGTGAGGGAGGGGCTGAAAATCGCCTCCATAATAGCCAAATAATGGCCATTATGGAGGTAGTAAAGTCACCAACATAAATGGTGAAAGAACCAACGGATTTGGCCATTATAGGAGGAGTAATTCACCAAAATAAATGGGCCGAATTGAGTGCTTGACGTTTCGTTTTGACCATCGAAATTCGAACTTCGGGGACCAAACTCGTACATCTTGAAACTTCGGGGACCAAACTCGTACATCTTGAAACTTCGGGACCAAACAAGACATCCGAAAGAATTCTCGTTCAAATCGTACGTCCGAAACTTCGGGATCAAACCGCTGTACTTCGGCCCAAAAAGATAATATCGAAGGCCCACGCCCCACGGCCGTGACCCCGTGAACCGGAACCGAACCGGAACTCGGAACCGGAACCGAACCGGACCGGACGGGCGGGCGGCGGCGCGGCGCGCGTGTGGTCTTTCCTCGAACCGAAGCACATCTAGGTCCTCCTCCTTTAAACACACGGGATACCCGCCGGGGTCCCAAACCCCAAACCCCAAACCAATTTCGAGTCTTATATACACAACAATTCTTTCTTCCTCTACCGATGTGGGAGAATTACACACAATACCACACTTTCCATGCTTCAAACACCTTACTTCGTGAACCAATATCTCTTTCATTTCTCAATGAAATTTGACGATTCTTGGCCCTACGGTTATCTACGTACTTAGTAGATCATGCGTATGTGAAGAACCGGATTCTCCAACATACGTTACACTAGTGTTTAAGCGTTAAAGTTGGTCGGTCGCAACTCCCGCCAAAGGCAAATTTCCAACAATCCCCTCTTGAAAGAGATTTTGGCGCACTCACATGGTGTCTTTTCATTTCCGAAGCAATATTTCGGCGGACCGATGTTGCGTAAGGAGAGGTAGCCTCGGCTTTGAACCTTTCATAGTTGAATACCATCGGACTTACTTACTATCGCGGTGAACGTGATGTCTTGAACCGTCGGTGTTTAGTGTAAGCCAAGACAACGGTACCAACACAACAAATTCCCTTACTCTCTTCTTCGTAATGTTTTGTCCGTTTTGGCCATGGACAACGTCTTGGATTCTTAAGTGCGTTCAATTTGAGGCGGCCCGTCCTCGCACTTAAATAGGTGGTCTCCTACAAGGTATCCTGCTATACCCCACTTCACAAGTGTTAGGAACCATTAAAAGTTTCCCAAAGACCTAACCTCAACTGTTGAGGATCATTACAGTTTTGAAAACTTAACCTTTACGCATACTGCGATAGCACTTAACGTCTATCGCGGAACGGCTTTGGATTTGGTGTTTCTTTTCGAAATCACTATCCGAAGTGCTCATGCTTCCACCGAAGCGATCAACGAACCTTTACAACTTAGTTTTCCCATTGAACCAAATTACCGGGATCTCCGGTTCGTAAGGTTGGGTTTCCACCGTATTGGTCCGTATATTTTGGGTTTTAAGCCCATTCCCCTAGACAGGCGAGCAACGCTTGATCTCTCGGGTAGTCCCTTAGTTTGTAAACAAGGAAGTGACACCCGTGATGATCAATCGCCATACGGTCTTATGTCTCCGACAGATCCCCGACAGATATGTCCGACGCCATCATCCGTGTCCTTCCTAAAGCCGATAGGCTAGCCACGATGTATAACTGCTGAAGGCACGGTTTCTCCCAATAAGGACGTCCTCTAATGAGTCGTGAAGTTACTCAACTTCTTTCATGCTTTGTATAAAGCGATAAACTCCGATACCATCATGAATCGGTCGATGCAAGTTTGCTTAGAGGATTTTCCAAGAACCACCATACACATTTACTTGTGGCTTTGGTGTTCTTCGATCGATGTCCGCTTGCTTCACCGTGTTCTCCCGGAACCGCTGGACATCCGTAATACAATAATCCGTAGATAAGCGAATAATTCGGATATCGTCATATCCGACTTAACGCCTTCTATTGATCATGTATTAAGATCATCAAGTGAACCTTAGTTCAACTAATATGTTTGTAGGACGATACCGGTCGGTTGTAGTGTGTACAATACATTGAACTACACGTGACTTTGTGCATATCACTCCTTGTCTATGGGTGCACCATGATTCCAATCGGTTCTATGATTCATATCCATTGGTGGCTTCAACGAGACCGTCAACTATTGACCGATCCGTTAGATGTCTTAGAAATTCAATTCCTAAGAAGTCATCTCGTGATACACATATCTTTCATATCGAGACTTTGTTTCAATATGATTTTCACTCTCGACCGTTGGTTTTCCAACCGTTGGCTTTCTAACTTCGAGAGCCAATGTTTCGTGGTCGATTCATTGTTCTGTTTTATCGAAACTTTCAGGACCAAAATGTACACATTTCGGGGACCAAAATGAAAGTTCGGAAGAAGCCCAACAATCCGGCAAACCAAGTCGATTCTCTTCTTCCAACTCTACGATTGGGAAGGCTAATTCAACATTCATGCCACGCAAGACGCAATGGCCCCGGATGTGAAGCTACTCACAAGGAGCACATCTTACAACCCAAAGGTTCTTTTCCGGAGGAAGATCAACCATTACACAAGTATGGTTCTATATGATAGAGTCTATTTCTCTCTTTGTAGCTTCTTTCCAAAGCGGCGCTTTTGGAGATGACAATTATTTATTAATTGTCCATGGTTCGTTCTCAACCATACAAGCTAGAAGGTATGGAACAAGTCTTTGTCCCCTCTTTGCTCCTTCTCGGTTCAACATCTAGAATCCCCGAGTTCTCAGGATCTGGAATATTAAGTTCCTGGATAGACGAAACTTTCGAGTCATGAAGATACGGAACGTCTAGTTCGGACAACGAGCCCTCGCGGGTTCTTGTTAACCTTGAGCAATTACTCCTTTTTCCTTTTCCAAGGAAAGTTATCTCCAAAGAATTCGACGTTCTTTGACGCCAAGAGGCGATCAACACTATCGTTATTTGCGGATCCGGTGGATATGCAATCTACGATCTTAGGTATGAAACCACCCCACATCACAATATTTGTATGTGAGATCCTTTCCATGTCTCACACGGAGGGTTATCCTTATCCTTATGCGGAGTTCTGTTGAGAATCGCATTAGCGGTAAGGATCGCCTTGCCCCACATAATTTGGGAGTACGGCTTTGCGCTTGGCTAACACCGTTAGGCGAGGTGAGTAGTGAGCGATCGTTTAATAAACGATGCTTCAAATTCTCCCCTCTATTGCTACGAATTTTGCAATCCATAGGCATAGTTGATTTTCAACTTCAGCTTTGTAGCGCTTATCCGCTTCAACAACTTCATCTTTGCTTTTCAACAAACAAAGGATTCCATACGTTGTACCATCATCAATGAAGATCACAACGTACTTGTCTCCCCCCTCTATTTTGTATAAACTTCAAATCACCCAAGTAGGTGTGACTAAGTTCTAGAGGAGCGATTTCTTTCGCTATTCCCTTGACGGAATTTGGAAAGGTGATTTTGCCTCTTCATCTACCTCACATTTATTTTGAGGGTTTATGTCGAAGAAGGCAACAATCTCAACATCGTTAGCTTTTGAATGACTTGCTATTTAACGTGTCTTAATCTATGATGGCATAGACGCACGGATTACAAATATATCATTCATTTGGCTACAGACATACTGTACCATTCTTAGTTATCACAGACCTGTTGGACTAATCTCAAACCAGCTTGACCAACAGCGTCCCTTAAACCAAGTTAGGAATATGTATCACCTCATCTTTGAGTGATCCCAATCCATGAAGTCCTATTGAGGACAACCTCTCCAACCCCTTCTACTTTAGAGGTGGTGTTGCTTCACATGAACAACCTCTTACCCGTGGTTAGGGCGTAACCGGATCATATGTGATCCAGATATTCTGGCCCACTCCAGTTGCTTTGGCGGGCCCGAGTGTCCAATTTCTTTTCTGCCTTTTCTATAGGCCTTCAGATCATTTAAGACCTGGAAACTGTGGCCCACCTTACTAGGTGTCCATTATTTTTCCTATGAAATGAATTTTGGCCCTACTCCGAATGCCCGGAGGCTTTGTATGACCGAGTGTCCAATATAATCATATCAAAGGAATTTTGGCCCACTCCCGATCGCCGGAGGCTTTGTATGACTGAGTGTCCAATATCATCCTATGAAGGATCTTCTGCCAAATAATATGACAGGCTCAACGTCATTATCTTTTAGACTTCTTCCGTTATGATTGGTGCCCAGATAATTCTTGGCGCTTACTTAAGAGTGGTAACAGTTTTCGCACGATCGGTGGATCTTACTCCCTCGTATGTGCGAACATACTTTACACACTTTAGTAATTACACTTAAAAGAACGGATCTTCTTAAGTCGTTTACAAAATCCAATCTTTAAACGGAAAAGAAGATGAGATTAAACTTCTGATTTGTTAAAGCATAAGGAATATAAATTATTTTCATATTCCTCCTTACTTTAATCCATTTTTAATCAGACATAATTTAATCTTTATTCTTGACAAGTAAGAAAAACTACTTATCCCAATTTCGGATTCGCTCACTTCGGTCACTTCCTTCATCGACCGAGTGTCCATTTCCTTCTCACCATTATTCGGATCCTTTGTCTGGGACGAGATATAGGCCTTACTTCTACAAGATAGAATAGCATCTTCGGTCTTCTCCTCTTGTCCCAGATTGACATCCTCGGCTCTCGAGCGCTTGTTTCCACCGGTCTTGGTAGCGATGACACCATGAACACGTTCATCATCATCACTCTCTTCTACCAGAAAACCATTTCCATATCCGATTTGGTCACACAACTTTTGACCGACATCTTTCGAACACTAATAGTAATACTATACAAATATTGTCTTAAGTTGTTGGGAGATTTGCTCTATGGTACTTTATAAAGCAGTACGGGAAGTATATAACTATTACAAGTATTCGAAAGGATAAACAAAGATTCAATAGTTCAACTAGTAATCTGAAAATTACAAGATAACCACAAAACTGAAATTACAATTTTGTTGAAAACGAAAAAATGGAAACTGGTTTTGCTGAGTCGAGTGCGGCACTCTGTCCTTAAGACAATATTGCCCCGTATGTATCCTTTATACGTCCTGGACAATTTGTCTCCCAAGATAAAACAGCAATGGAACCCTTGAGCAAAGGAAACTCAAGAGCTACCGTGAAGAATATTGAGTAACGAAATGATGCTTGGAAGTTGTAGGAAGAAAACTGTTTTTTTGTTGTGTATTTTCGTGAGCTTTATGAACTGTTATTTTTCTGTTCTTTGTTGTTCTCAACAATGGTGTAAGGGTGTGTTTATATAGGTGAGGGAGGGGCTGAAAACTGCCTCCATAATGGCCATTATGGAGGGGTAAAACTTGCCTCCATAATAGCCAAATAATGGCCATTATGGAGGTAGTAAAGTCACCAACATAAATGGTGAAAGAACCAACGGATTTGGCCATTATAGGAGGAGTAATTCACCAAAATAAATGGCCGAATTGAGTGCTTGACGTTTCTGTTTTGACCATCGAAATTCGAACTTCGGGACCAAACTGTACATCTTAAAACTTCGGGGACCAAACTGTACATCTTGAAACTTCGGGACCAAACAAGACATCCGAAAGAATTCGGTTCAAACGTACGTCCGAAACTTCGGGATCAAACTGTACTTTCCGGCCCAAAAAGATAATATCGAGAAGGCCCACGACCCACCCGGCCGTGAACCGGAACCCGGGCCCCACGGGCGGGCGGGCGGCGGCGCGCGTGTTGTCTTTCCTCGAACCGAAGCACATCTAGGTCCTCCCTCCTTTAAACACATGGGATACCCCTTGGGGTCCCAAACCCCAAACCCCAAACCAATTTCGAGTCTTATATACACAACAATTCTTTCTTCCTCTACCGATGTGGGAGAATTACACACAATACCACACTTTCCATGCTTCAAACACCTTACTTCGTGAACCAATATCTCTTTCATTTCTCAATGAAATTTGACGATTCTTGGCCCTACGGTTATCTACGTACTTAGTAGATCATGCATGTGTGAAGAACCGGATTCTCCAACATACGTTACACTAGTGTTTAAGCCGTTAAAGTTGGTCGGTCGCAACTCCCGCTAAAGGCAAATTTCCAACAAAAAACGTATGAGATTTCAAGTTCTGATTCGTTAGAGGCGAAAAATATTAGACAATATTTTCTCACATGTTCAAATTTTAGTGGATAAATTGAGATTCGATATCTATATTGATTAGCTATATACCTCATAAAATTAGTCAAAATCCGCATAAGCTGACCCGAATAATATATTATAAAAAAACTTTATATTTTTTCTTTTCAGCATAATAATACTCAATAAACAAGTCCCACTCCGAAAAAAAGAGTGTAAGTACTCATATTATATTAAATTGTGCATATCGATATTGACGTTTGAAGGGTTTATCCTCTGAAAAAATTGGATATTTTTTTGGGTAAGACTACCCTACTATACCGTGAATTGAAAGGCACCCTTGTCCTTAATGTGCAAGTGGACTAATACGCGTCAAGTCTCTAAACGCAGTGTCATTTGCACTTTTGCCTCAATTTTGTGATATTTAATTTTTGTTGCTTAAATGAAATTTATGGTATTGAGACATAAGTTCTTTAAGAAATTTGATATAATTTGTGTTGGATTCTTTAAAAAAATTATACCCCAATAGGCATAAATTTCATTTGATGAGAAAAAATTAAACATTTAAAGAGAAAACCGTGCAATTAAATGCTAAACACATTCGCACTCAAGATATGGCGTAGTGATCAACGAAGTAGGTTAAAAATCATGAGGTTTCATTTTCTAAATTCATTAGAGATAAAAAAAAATATTGAGTGATATTTTATCATATATCTAAGTCTTAGTGGACAGGTTAAGTTACCTATTACATGTACTAATGAGAAATATAGCAAATATCCCATAAATTAATTGATATTCGCACAAACGGACCCGACCATCACATTTATAAAAAATATCTAGCCACATTTCATCAAGTCCGAATGCCCCGTAGAATTTTACACAAGTGATCGACGTCAAGATCAGTCGATTGTACAATTCTACTTGTTATAGGTTTAGGTCTAGAATTATGTTTGTTTCACGATAAGTTTACTTCTTGTCTTCAATTAATATTTAATTTGTACATTATATAATTGTGTCGGTTTATTGTATGTGTACATATTATATTAAAAGACAAATATTTGTGTAACACATATACAAATTCTTGAATTACCAACAATATTCCTTCTCTTCTTATGCCCTTTTTTCTGCTCATACTCTTCTTTCATATCATTCATGAAAATTATCGTTCGTTTGTTTTGTTTTGTTTTCTTTGTTCTTCTCCTTTAAGCTTTAACTCCATAATATTTTTCTTTTTCATTCATTTTAGACTATAATAATCTTTCGTTTGGAGAGGTGTTCAAGGATTTCTCTAAAAAACATACTAGTTTCCAAACATGCGTATTAGAACTTTTTAAAATGACAAATTAACAATCTTGTTAATTGTGTAAAGTATTTACAGACGTTTGAAGAGAAAATAATGCAAGCTCAAAATGCTGAATGAGGTAAGCGAAATGGTAGAAATAATCAATATGTAAAAAATACAGAAGGCAATTTTTTTTAAATTTTTTTTTATCAATATTTAATATCTATATTAAAATTAAATTTACGCCGAAAAGTTTGACGTTGGAAAATGAAAGGTAAAGAATTAAGCTAGAATTTTGAGCGCTCTCCCACATAAACGTGTCGGTAGAGACACAGCCCAAAGGAACTTTCATTGCATCATTTTTGTAATTTCATGTACTTCTGGGGCTTTAGTGTCATTTGATTAAAAATTAGTTCCCTTGCTAGGCCGACATGCTTATAAATGTCCCAATTTATTTTTCGTCTTCTTTTTGTCGTATTGTCAACTATACTCATTAATTTGTGGTCCTCTAAAAATTTTTAATCAATAATAGCACTCGACTTTGATCATTCCGGTACTACCAAAAATAAAATAAAAAATGACATTTATAGTTTTTAAAATATTGATATATCTGAAAATCTGATTTCTTGTAGTACTTCTAATTTGATGATAATTAATTAGTCACTTTTAGAATTGAGAATTTGAAAAAGCTGAGAGAAATCTCCTCTATTTTGTAATACAACAACAATATAACATAACCTTCATAGATAGTCTCATCCAATCAAAAAAGACCCTTTTCAAATTTTTTTGAGTGTTTTCTGAATTTTAATGAATTGTAAGAGAAAAAAAGTTTTTTATATCAATTATTTGATAATTATTAATACCAAATTTAGTATTTGAATTACGGTTGAATATATATATATATTGAGAAGTTTATTCTTTTGCAAATGCATGTTTCACCCCTTTCCACAATTATGCTAGCAAAATATATAGAAAGTTCATACGAAATTGAAGGGACCTATGCAATATTTAATTAAAGTGTAATATTATATTTCAGGAACTACAGTCTAATTGAATGGAAATAGCAATGATTGAAATCGTAATATTGTTGACTGAGTAGCTGGAATTGGGAACAATTTGTTGAATTTTTTAGGCTCCTCAATTATTAGTTTGTTGAGATATTTCCCAATATGGGATGACAAGACTATTTGTTGTCTTTATTGCTAATAGGATTGCAATTCACATCTACACATATATTCTTTTTTTACTTTAATCCATATTTTTATAATGATACAAATGTTCACGTCAATTTGTACGTATTTTGATTAAATTTGGACAATTTTCATCTTATAAGCAAGCTTTTTGAGTTGAGTTAGACCCAAGATCAATTCTTTACATGACATCAGAGTCAAACTCATTTCAATTCTATGTTCATCGATGTTGGGTCCCCAAAATTATGTCATTCACGCTCCAGTTAACGGAATCTAGGCGTGCGGGGAGTGTTAAGAGTCTCACATCAAAAATGGAATGAGAGCATAAACTCCTTATATGAACTTGGACAATCCTAACCTATAAACTATCTTTTGGGATTGACTCAAGATATATTCTTTACACTATTGAGTATCCACTATTGTCTAATAAGATCTTTTTCTTTTTTGGTTAAAGTCTAATAAGAGTTAAACACCTAGCAAAATCACTTAGTATTTTACCTTTACTGTGATATTAATTTAGTCACGCGTGGTTCATTCTAACATCATTTATCTAAATCTTGACCAGATTTTGGTAGATAAGACCGGAGTTCCAATGCATGTAGTAATAAATATTCGACGAAAGAACTTACATGCACACAAACTATCTTAGGCATCACTGCTACAAAAATAAATAGATCAATTTAGCTACTTTCCCTTACCCTAGACCATATAAAATATTCATCATACTCAGAAATCCTAGCTCATACTCATAGGGTAGATCTATCGGGTCGGTTAGCGGTTTAGTATATTTAATAACTTTTGTACAACCCTGTCAACTATACATCATATACTCAAAATCCTGGAAAAAACTTCTCATATCCATAGGTGGATTTATAGTGTCGGTTACCGGTTTAGTAAATTCAATAATTTTTAGTTAAATCGTGTCAAATATTTGTCAGACATACTCAAGAACTTAGGAAAAAACTCTCATACCAACATGGGCGAATCTACATTGTAGATAACGGATTCAGTAAATTTAATAACTTTTATCCAGATTTTATATATGTTTCACTTCTCCTATTAATTCCGATCACTGTTTGGAAAAGAGGTTTGATGTGGGAAAGGGGTGGTAGTGACCATAGAAACTAAAGGCCCACGGCACATGCAAAGGCTTCGTAAGTCAATTTTCAATTGCCATCAATCACCTTTACTTCATTGACTCTTTATTTAAGAGACCAAAAGTATATATCTTACCAAGACCTCTGAATCATGTACTGTATTAACGTTCAGTTTAAATCATAGTATTAATCATCCTTGTACTTGCATCGAAATGAAAGGAATTCCATGGATGATTTATTAATGTTTCCATCAGATGATAAATTGTGTCTATGTGTAATAGGTAAATATGTTCGTTTATATGTACCTCAACTAATTATTCATCGAATGAACCTGAAAAAAATAATTTTTTGATTATTTTCATTGATTGAAAAAGTATATATACAATTTACATATTTTCATAATATGAGAATATTATTCATATTCTACTTCTAAAACCTTATTCTACTTGGACACTAATTATACAATTATGGTAATACAAATATTATGGTAAGTGTACAATACTAATTACACCACAACATTACCTAAACTAAGAGACTAAAACCTTACCTAAACTATATACCATATACACGGTATTACAACAAAACCGAGAGCCAAATATACATAATATACACACATGTGTATATTATGTATATTTAACATGAACATACCTTCTATCGACTAATTCAAGTGTTGCAGCGGATGAGTGATGACATATATATACTATCGATTTTGGTAATCAAATTGTAACAAACTAAACTTTGTATTGATCAAATATAGGAACTTACATGAAGATTGTTCATCAAACAAAAGGAAGACAAAAAAGGGAGGTTTCAGACTGCTATTATAAAATAGCTAATGAAAATAAAATAACATCTCTTAGCATAGCCCTAATGAAATATCTCATCTTCTATTTATAACCATCTCACATGCTCTTTTTAACCAAGGTCCCAGACATAGCTTGTCAACTCCCCAAATGGGTCCTCCATCGTGGCTCTATTCATAACACAAATATACAACCAAATGTTATGCAGAATAAGATTCTAGTTTATAAGGTTGGAATATAAACTTACGTTTATTGTTTATAACTTGAAAATGATAGTGACGTCATCCAAGTGATGGATAAAATAAAATACAGGTTAATGTTTATTGTGTGTGTCAATAAGCTAGACTTGGTAATTATTGCCTCATGTTCGATTTGCCTTATTTTTTTGTGTGCATTTCCCCCCTTTTTTTCTCATTTTTTGTGTGCAATTTTGTAATTTCTTCGTACAGGTATGGTTCGAAGTTTCAATCAAAGCAGTTTCTCCGAACAAATATCGTTCGATTTACTTCAAGGTCTTTCTTTCATCTTGCATGTTCGATTTTCACTGATTTTGTATGATTTGAGTAATTTTCACTGATTTTTCTGTCTCCGCACTGGTTTTGTTCGATTTTTATTAATTTTGTGTGATTTGGTTGTGTCTGTATGAGCTCCAAAAAAGAAAAGCTTTTGGTTTCTTATGTGACTATTATTTGATTTCGTTCTAATCTTCTCATTTGTCACACTTTGATAGTTTTTCCTTTCAGTGAATTTGGCTTCTTCTGAAGTATTTTATTTAAGTAGTTGAATTCTTTTGATGATTTTAGATTATGTGACAACAAAAAACAACATGACTGAGATGCATCAACTTTTGATATCTCGGGGAGTATGCTATAAACTGCTTTGATGTTGAATTGCATGTCCACATTAGCTTTTAAGTAAAAAATTATTCTCTAAGAACTTAATTGTAAACACTTGTTTCGGAATAAAGTGTAACACTTCTGAATAAAACATAAGTATTCGTTAACCCAAAAAGAAAAAAGGACGTGTAAGTAAAACTGAAGCCCAACATCCAGTGAACAAGTATTTCTTTCTGCTTGAATAGTAGATTTTATAAGAACTTTTTGAAACCAAACATGAATAGAAATCAGAGGCCAACTACAACCTTTCTTTCAAGACAAGATGCACTTCTAACCTAAAATACAAAGTACAGTAACAAGGCATAACAATTACTATTTTTTCTTCTTAGTAAATGAATTTAAACCAAACAAGATAAAGAAACTTTAAAAGCAAGAGCAGCAGTGGCGCGAAGTGTGAGTTTAATCCTTGTACTTCATTTCAGACATTTTGAATCCGGGCATGTCGAAAGAGGAGGCAAATTTCTCAAGCTTTGAGTTCTTCAATTTCCTTGTTAACAAGACCTTTGTTGAAGTCCTTCAAAAGCTTTTCATGCTCCTCCTGGATGTTCAAGGTGATTGTCACAGCCCTGTGAAGGAACTCGCCGATCTGCTCAAAGTCCTTTTCAAGCAAACCCCTTGATGTCATGGCAGGAGTACCTGCATAAAGAAATCCCGTTAGTTACTTTTTTTATCCTACTCCATCAAGAGTTGTGATGTGACCAGGAGATTGCAGATTCAAGCCGTGAAAACAATCTCGTTATCCAAGCACAAGATTTTGAGAATGAAGCCTAATTCTATTATTTTTTTGATAACCGTGGTGTCTGGACAAGCTTGCATGCACTTCGACTAATTCTACGGGATACATGTCACTTCCAACCAGAACAAATACCAAGTAACTTTGTCCATCAAGGCACAAATGGGGAAGAAATCCCCTAGTGTTTTTTGTCTCCACGGGGATTTGAACATTATATCTCATAGTTCTCCTCCACTTCATTGACCACTAGGCAACATCCTTGGATAGAATGAAACCTTATTCTATTGCTAAGTCTCCTTATGACACCAATTACATTCATTCTAAACCTCAAGTTAAACCTCTTTGGTCTTTAGACATTTTAATAGCAACTACAAACGAAAAAGTTGAGCCAAGTGGCTCAGCTCTTACCAATACGAACATCTCCAGGGGATAAAGCACTGCTGTCACCAAATACAACATTCTTGTTAACAGTAATGTTTGCAAGGTCACAAAGCTTCTCGACCTTGTTTCCTGCAAAAAACGTCAAACATATACATTTGTGTCAATCACTATCAATGTGCGGGACTGAGAACCACCTTGTTCTTTGGGATCTTCGCCCTTTGGGTTTGACTGGTAAGAGATCCTAAATGGATTTGACTGGTAGGATCTCTTACCAGTCAAACCCAAGGGGCGAAGATCCCAAAGAACAAGGTGGTTCTCAGTCCCGCTAGTGACAAGCTTGTATCCTTTACTCATCAGGAAGTTTCCAAGAGCAACAGCATTGGCCTTCACTTGCTTAGCATATGCCTTAAAACCGGGAGTCATGGCCTGTTTCAGGGCCACAGCTAAAGCGCCGATTTGGTGGTTGTGAGGACCACTCTGGAGAGAGGGGAAAACGGAAAAATTAATCTTGTCTTCGAAGTCATAAACTGCATCCTCGGGTTGGCCCTTCTTTGGTGGCTTGGGGCCCTTGCGGTAGAAGATCATACCAGCTCGTGGACTCCTCAAGCTCTTGTGCGTAGTGGTAGTGACCAAGTCACAATATTCAAATGGATTTGCTGCTTCCTACATTCACAAACAATGAGATTCAGGACATTAAAGTACCACCACATCATTTCCAAGATCAAGCAATAGCGTAAATAAAATGTGCATGTAGAAGTTAACAAGGAAAACAACAAACTTGGAATTTAGAAGTAGACCTCTGTTGCATCTCACATGGCCTCATGTGCTTGGATCTAATTTTAATTAAACAATGTATAGTATACCGATATTGCACCATTTACCAAAATAGGAAAAAATCTCTAAAAAAAGGTTCATCTGAAGGAAAAGTATTATCATGATAAATCCCTGATCCTTCGATCCACACAAATATTAGTATAAAGAAAACAGCCATAGTATAATTTGAACTCTTAAAAAACAGCATGTAGGAATAAAAAACTGTATAATTAAGGACTAATAGTGCACCATTGGGGGAAGTATTATAAGCAAAAAATGTCACATATCATTTCTTCCTATGGCAGCTTGAAGGCCTAAGAGTAGATCTAGTTAAGACACTCTAACAAAAGATACAGTCTTGAAGTTCCATATTAAACACATGCAAATCATCTTTTGATAAGGAAATCAGATTCTAGTGTATAATCATGTAAAGACATCTGAAGTTGTAATTCCCCGTTAAGCCTCATAATAATCATGTAAACCAAACAAAACTTGATAAGACCACAAGCTCAACTACTACCAATTTCAACAATAACACATGGATCACAAAGCATAAACCAGATAGCCAACATATCCAAATTATGCTCATTTGCTCACCAATATCAAACATACCTCTTGCCATAAAACAAATGTGTATCATGAGAGGCGAATCCCAGATTTAAAACAAATAAATAGAGAATATCACAACATTTATTCTTTTAAAATATTACTATAAATTAGCATGGAAACAAAAAGAAGAACTAACCTAAATAGCCGTCCACTCTATACATAAACTATAAACAGCCGACAGATGTATAATTTATGCATAATCCATGTATAATATGTGTATAACCGTGTATAATCTATGAATACCGGTTAGGAAACATAAATAGTGAATCCGGCCGGTTATTTGTGGAAAGATGTCCACAGATCACAATGCAACAAAAAATAGCATGGAATAAAAATAAGTTAGGATCAGCTATACGAACAAAAATAAACATTAAATTAAATACTGATCTAACCTCTAAACCAATTCAGAATATCATGCAAATCAATATAACATATACATAAAAAAAATTACCTGAGCAGCAACAAGTCCACTAATATGAGCCATATCACAAAGCGAAAGAGCACCACATTTATCAGCAACATCTCTAAATCTTTTATAATCCCAATCTCCAGGATAAGTACTACCACCACAAATAATCAATTTAGCTCTAAAATCCAATGCTTTCTCTTCCAATCAATCATAATCAATATATCCAGTTGTTGAATCTAACTTATAAGGCAAACTCTCAAAGTAAATTGAAGTAGCAGAAATCTTTTTCTCACCAGATGTATAATAACCATGTGTTAAATGCCCACCAGATGGTAAATCCAAACCCATAATCCTATCATGTGGATTTAATACTGCTGTATATGCAGCAAAATTTGCAGGGCTACCTGAAGATTATTGATAAAAATTAGACAATTGAACATTTGTGAATAATAGAAAGTCTAAAAGTAAGAAAATATTTTAGGAGTTATGTTGATTAAATAGTAGATAATATATTTATATATTCCCTTTGTCCCAATTTATGTGATACAGTTTGAATTTCAAGAGTCAATAAAATTCGGACATACAATTAAAGTTTTTTTTTTAAAAATAATTTACATATTTAGAAACTACATATAAAGTGTCGTAAGTCGCAAGAATTAACAATTTAAAATATTTAAAGGGCATACAAATAAAATGCGATCAATAATTTTTTTATTTGATTTTCGAAATTCGAACTGTATCACATAAATTGGGACAGACAGAAGTATAAAATAGGAACAAAATAGCGATTCGATGACTACGTGATTAGTTTCATCCTAAAGATTTGTTATTATGTATATTACATTGAGAAACATGATGACAAATTATTTTAAATCTAATATTCCCTTTGTCGCAGTTTGAATTTCGAGAGTCAAATTTATTTATTTTTTATCATGAATTCGGACATACAATCTTTAATTTTTTTAAAAATAATTTACATATTTAAAAACAAGAGCATACGGATAAATTGTGATCAAATATTTTCTTGTTTGACTTCGATAAACGAAAATATCACATAAATTAAGACAAAAAAGTATATTACACTGAGAAACACGATGACAAATTATTTTAAATCTAATATAATGTAATGTAATTAAACAAAAAAGATCATAACTTGATACGATTAATATTCTTTAACTTTATCCGCGCATCGCGTGAGTACTAATACTAGTGTAGGTTTAAAACTGATGTATACCTGAATATGGCTGAACAACCATTTTGTTGGGTCTAAATGAAATGCTTGTAAAGCGCGAGATCTCGTAAGATTTTCAATTTCTGGGTCGGTTCATTGCCCCATACTGAAATTGAGGAGATTGGAAAATCAAGAGAGGACTTTTAAAGGGATTAGTTTAAGTGAAATGACAATAGTAAAGCTCATTTTGGGGAGTGTGTCAAAAGTGATTGGAAATTGAAATCTTTTGTTTGTATTTATAATGCAAGTGGATAATGTTAGTAATATGAGTTCTATTTTTTTTAATCTTGTTAAAATTGATAATATTAAATATAAAAAAAAGTGCGATCAAATTTAGAATCTCCACCAATATCATGGATTTGGCCTTCATTTTTTAGGGATAACCATCTTATTAATGTGAGGGTCATATAATCGGATTTAATTCACCAACTTAAAAACTACAATTTGAATAGTTTAATCACCACATGAAAACTCTTTTACTAGTTGAAATTGAGGGAAAAGTGACAACAATGATAAAAAGAAAAGGGCAATCTGGTGTAATAAGCTCCCGCTATGCGCGAGATGCGTGAAGTTCGGGGAAGGGTCGGACCACAAAGGTCTATTGTATGCCTCCTTACCTCACATTTCTACAAGAGATTGTTTTCACGAATTAAACTCATGACCTCCTGATCACATGACAACAACTTTATCACTTACTTCAAAGCTCCCCTTCATGACAACAATGATAGTATGGTAAAATTGTGCTCTGTTTTTGTAGAAAGACACTTATATTACTACTAATTAAGAGTTTTTATGGTCATTAACAAAAGAGAAAATAATAAAAATAGGTGATGCATGACATAGTAATTAAGTTTTCAAAAAATATCATCCTTGCTCCATGCTTAATTAGTTTTTTATTTAATCATCTAATATATTATACTCACTAATTCGATTAATTCAAATTTGAATCGCCTACTATTTAAATGGGAAAAAATATTTCTTATACGACCTAAAACTTTTAATTTAAAATAAATAGATCACATCAGTTAGGTCTACATTTTGAGCAGAAAAAATGGAAAAAGATGTCGTCATGAAATTCAGAATGTCAACATGTCATTGTCAAAGTTGGTAAAAAATTTAGCAGGCTTGATCGAAATATTAGACCCCACTTAAGCATGATGGTCATTATTTAAAATATAATTTACCAACCACAAACACCCCTGCACTCTCCTCTACAAAAAAGTAATAAAAAATATTTAATTTAATCATATCTTATTTGAAATTGATTTATGCTATTAATTCAATTTTGTATCCAATAGGTCCAATCGTATGTTAAAGAGTAAAACACTTCTTGCCAAGAGATTCTTGATTTTTTGGAGCTTAAATTTGAAATTTCTAATTAAGTATTAAGGAAATCACAATTACTCCCCAACATAGTGGTAAATGTAAATAGTGTTAAGAGTATGGAAGACAAAATATTCAATTTCATGAGTGGTCTTGCTTAGTAGGTAGTAATTAAGTTTACCTAAAACACTCAAATTATTGAAGTTGGTATACCTCATTGTATTCTTCAATATCCTACTTCCAATAACACTTCTTCAACAATCTTTTAATTGGATGAAAAATGTGGCAAAATATTACTTGGTATCAATCAAGTATCAACTGGCTTGCAGCTATGTGGAATCTACTTGTTGTCTGAGTTTCAAGTTGATGAAATGTCTCAAATTAAGTAAGTTCCTTTTAGGATTAAAGAATTTAAAATCATACAAATTAAACCAAATTGCATATAGAAAAATGATATTGTGGCTAAGAATTGTGAGAAATGTAGTGCTATGATGAGCTGTGATGGCGCTTGTACATTTTCTGAACTTTATTCTAGCATAATATTCTCATTTACTCTGAATCAGTAAAAGATCATACTTCAGGATGGATCGAGAATTTAAAATTTATGTGTTTCTAAAATAACCTTTAATTAATATCAATTATCGAAATCTTGTTTCCTGTTGAAGTTTCTATAATAGTTTATAATGACAATTGCAACTTGATTTAGGGAGATGTGTTATTTAATAGAAACATCTATGATACAAAGTATTAGAGAAATCAGCATGATTTGCTCATTAGTTGGAGATGCCTAATGCACTAGATAACTGTCAAGCTAATTGACTGATGATTTATTTATAATCTTTGTGTGTACTCAGTTTGACAACTTGTATGGATGCCGCCACTCACTGCCCGATGGTCTCATGAGGGCTACTGATGTTATGATTGCCGGAAAGGTTGCCCTTGTTGCCGGTTATGGAGATGTCGGCAAGGGTTGTGCTGCTGCCTTGAAACAAGCAGGAGCCCGTGTGATTGTAACTGAAATCGACCCTATCTGTGCTCTCCAGGCTACCATGGAAGGCCTCCAAGTTCTTCCCCTCGAGGATGTTGTCTCTGACGTCGATATCTTTGTCACCACAACTGGTAACAAGGACATCATCATGGTTGACCACATGAGGAAGATGAAGAACAACGCCATTGTTTGCAACATTGGCCACTTCGACAACGAAATCGACATGCTCGGTCTCGAGACCTTCCCTGGTGTGAAGAGAATCACAATCAAGCCCCAGACCGACAGATGGGTTTTCCCTGACACCAACAGTGGCATCATCGTCTTGGCCGAGGGTCGTCTCATGAACTTGGGATGCGCCACTGGACACCCTAGTTTTGTCATGTCGTGCTCGTTCACCAACCAAGTCATTGCCCAGCTTGAATTGTGGAAGGAGAAGGCGAGTGGCAAGTATGAGAAGAAGGTACGTCTTGCAGAAGCACCTCGATGAGAAGGTAGCTGCCCTTCATCTCGGAAAGCTCGGAGCCAAGCTCACTAAGCTCTCAAAGGACCAAGCTGATTACATTAGTGTACCAGTTGATGGTCCATACAAACCTGCTCACTACAGGTACTGAGGAAAGACAAAAAGGAGACTTGAAAAAAACAAACACAATCCTTATGGCATTGATGTCTTGTCTTTTAACACTTTTTTTTTTTTTTTTTGAACGAAGGAACAAGCCGCTACTCTCTCGAGTGCGCACAGGGTAAACCCCGGACTGACGCAATAGCCGCAAACCACGTCGGTCGATTAACCACACTTGGCAAGCCATGTGTGACAGGCTCAACCAAGAAGGTTTATGCGGGGATTGAACTCGTGACCTTGCGGTCCCGCGCTCTCTCTACATCAACTTGGCTACTTGCAAACTTTTTAAAGTGACCCCCATACCCCGTAAAAACCCCACCTGCGGCTTGGCCTCGGATTAGTACCCTTGCGGGTAAAAATTGATTGATTCGTCTTTTAACACTTTGATTCTGTTTTGGTGGGGTTTTGGAATATTTGCTGGAAATGAAATGCTCTAATTTGAAGGAAGACCAAGATGTGTTGAAAAAGGTCTTAGTATGGAGGTGGTGTGATATGATGTAAAAGCTACTCGATTCCATTTGGTTTTGGTTTATTGAAGTAACATTTGTACTTTGTTGGGTTAAAATTATTGTACGTCACTTCCTCTAGTTCTGAGTTTAGCAAAAGATAACTGAATCTTGTTTATCTAGAAAAAGAAAACTATAAATGTCACCTTGTCCCATTTTCCGTGGTCTTTTGTCATTTCACTTCCACCTACCAAAATGCTCCCTCTGATTTAAAAAGAGTGTTCATTTAGCTATTTGCACAAATTTAAGAAAATATTAATTTTTAGATAAAAATAAGTAATTTGATTAAATTATTCCTAATTAAATAAGTATTTCGATTTGATCACTTAGTACTTATTGATTCAGATCTTTAGTATTCTGTTATTTATTACATGTGTCTACTATTTAGTAAGGACAAATGTGAAAAAGTAAGGCTAACTCTTTCTTGATTTGGTAAGTAGACACTCTTTAAAAAAAAAAAAGGCTACGCGTACACTCTTTTTTAAACCGGAGGGAGTAGATAAATCTTTTAAATCATTGGGTTTGAGTTCTTCCACAACCAGCATCATTGAAGAAAGTTAAATTTGGTTTCCTTCTTTTGAAAGGATGGAGTAAATTTTCTGTCTAAATCAAACTAATTGATACTGCAAGAAATGTCTTAGATATAAAGTTTTATAACTTAACCTCAAACTGATTGATACTACAAACAAATGTCTTATATATACGTTGCTTCTTCTTGGAGACGAGAAGGCAAGGGAAATGATAAGTATAAAGAGGAAAGGCAGATAACAAATTTTGGAATAAAGGGAAAGTTTATTTTTCTCCATTTTCTTGTTCTTTCAATTGTTAGGTTAAATAAAGAAAAGAAATCTTTTTATTTTCCTTTTACCTCATCATATATTATAGGTGCCTTATAAAAGAATCTAGATATCATGAGTCAGAAACATATTTTACATCAATTAGGGCTGCTAGTCTTTTTCTACTTTCCACCAAACAAAATAGAGTTACGTCTGTATTGATATCAGTAATTCCCATAATAAGGCATGTATTTATCCTGATAATTAATGGACATTTATAGCTTTGAATTTATTTTGAATGGTGATCATTTAATTTATTCTGGAATAGTTTATGTATGTTTTAAAATTTAAAAAATAACCACATTTGTGCCCATGTATATAGCTTTTTGGTGAAGTATAATTGCATATGTTAGTGGTGATGGTGCTTCTATGGCCAGAGGTGTTGGTGCTCCTCTGGCCATAGGTCGCCATAAGATAAACATAAATATGAAAAAAATTACTTTCTAGCGAGGACAATATCCACAACTAGAGTAACATGAGTGACATTCACAATATTGGGGAAAAGATTTTCACTATTGACGCTTATAAAATCACTAAATAGGGAGCCGGATCGGGTCCAAATATTTCATAAAGGAATCACTCTACTTATGAACCTCAAATTTACCCTCTTAAATTTCTAGTTAATGTACCTAGTTAATTTGGTTTCATGGGTTAACCAATTCAATTTCCCCCCATGATTCTATCGTATACTCTACAATGTTTAAACAATGAAACAAATGAAATATTAAACAATAGCGTATAATAAATTAATTATAAGGTTTATGTTTCGATGCAATTGTAATAAATTACATGTTTAGATGTCTAATCCAATGTGTTAAAGGTTGGAACTGTTGGTTGTGGTCCGGGCCCTTCAACTCATATTTTAAACAGGTCAGTCCGAGTCCAACCTATTCATGAAACTTTTGTGTTCAGCCTCTCCCCATAAACTCTAATCCTTCTAATTATTGCATAATATAGACGGGTCATTTAAGAGCCCCCACCATAATTTTTATATTTTTGTTATATTAATAAAGCAACAAATACAAATTAAAATAAATGAAAGAAAAGCCTCATACTTAATTGATTTTCGGGTTTAATATTTTTACTTTTTCTTAGTTCTAATATGATTATTATGGGTTTGTTTTTGTTGGATATGTAAAATGTGTAGGGGAATAGTAAATAACTATTACAAGTGCTTCGAAAGGATAAACAATAAAGATTACAACTGAAAGAAATAATCCATTGATTATTTTCATTAATTGAAAGAGTATATATACAATTTACATATTTCCATAATAAGAAAATCATAATCATATTCTACTCCTAAAACTCTATTCTAGTAGTACAAGACTCCTATAATTATGGTAAGTGTACAAAGTAATATTTACAATACAATATTACATAAACTATGGAACATAACACGGAAATAAACATATACACAAACCGTGATATACACGGAATATCTTCCATATTCCATAATTAACACACACCCGCAATCATAGCGGGCGGCCTTCGAAAGCTGAGACTATCCCTAAAATCTTCAAAAAGGACCGAGGGAAGACCCTTTGTAAAGATGTCTGCAATTTGATACCTGGAAGGGATATGACAGACGCGTACTTGTCCACGAGCTACCTTTTCGCGAACAAAATGAATGTCCATCTTGATATGTTTAGTGCGCTGGTGCTAAACCAGATTTCCAGAAAGATAGATGGCACTAACAATATCACAATACACCAAGGTAGCCTTCTGAATAGGACAATAAAGCTCTAAAAGAAGATTACGTAACTAACATGATTCAGACACCACATTGGCTACCCCTCGATACTCGGCCTCGCACTAGAGCGTGATAAAGTTGACTGACGCTTGGCAGACCATGAGACCAAGTTATTACCAAGAAATATACAATATCTAGACGTAGACCGTCTGGTGTCTGGACAGTCACCCCAATCAGCATCTGTATACGAGACAAGTGTAGACGTCGACGAAGGAAATAAATGTAAGCCATAGTCAAGTGTCCCCTGGATGTACCGAATGATGCGTTTGAGCGCATTCATGTGCTCAATCATGGGATCATGCATAAACAAACACACATGTTGTACGATATACGTAATATATGGTCTCGTGAATGTAAGATACTGAAGGTCCCCTGCAAGACTGCGATAGCGGGTCAGATCCTCATAAGAGGAGCCAACCACAGCGCCCAACTTGGGTTTAGTATCAACCAGAGTGGAAGTGGACTTACAAGATGACATCCTGGCCCTCTCAATGATCTCAGCTGCATACTTCCTCTAGGATAAGAACAACCCACATGTGTGACGAGTGACAACAATCCCCAAAAAATAACTCAAGGGCCCCAAGTCTTTCATAGCAAACTCAGAACTGAGCATTGTCATGATAGACTGGCGTAATGCATCAGAAGAGGCAACCAAGATAATATCATCCACATACAATAGTATATAGGCCAAGGAAGAACCACGACGATATATGAACAATGAATTATCCGACCTGCTGTGAGAGAACCCAATAGTCGAAACATAGTATGCAAACCTCTTAGACCACACCCGTCGAGACTGTTTAAGCCCATACAAGGACTTCTTCAATAAACATACATGGTGAGGATATTTAGGATCCCTAAATCCCAAGGGTTGATGCATATAGACTGTCTCCTTGAGATCAATGTGTAAGAAAGTATTATTCACATCTAACTGATGAATGTGCCATGCTTTCGAAACAACCAAGCTGAGCACAGTACGAATGGTAGCCGGCTTGACCACTGGACTAAAAGTCTCACCACAATCCACACCAACCTGCTGAGTCTTACCATCACCTACAAGACGAGCCTTATGCCTCGCAAACAAACCGTCAAAATTATCCTTATGAGCAAAAATCCACATAGACCGTATAATATTAACACCAGATGGACGGGGTACCAACTCCCACGTCTTATTATCAATAAGAGCATTATATTCATCGGTCATAGCAATTTTCCAATTCGGGTCATTTAAAGCAGACATATGATTACGGGGTAGGGGTGATTTAAGAACATTAGAATTTAAATTAAAATGTCTTTTTGGTTTAAAAATACCTCGTTGATTACGAGTGACTGGCCTTTGACTCGGGGGAGAATTGAGCAGATTTTGAGAAATATCGGGATACGTGACGAATTGGCCAGCAGGCAGTTGGCCTGCTGGCCCAACACTGGAAAGTGGTGACGGGACTGGGCTGGAACCTGTCACTGGAACAATGGCGATAATATTTGAAGTTTAATTCAATAGTTAATAATGCACTAAAATGTCATCAACCACCGGTGATACTTCATGATCTACATGGTTTTAATGAACTCTTCAACAACTTGGATGTATCTAAGTGGAAGTAATTTCTCATTGTGTTCATAAAGATTTTATTTACTGTTTATTTGGATGAATTGATTAGTTTTTTACCTAACATTTTTTTTAATTTTTTTTTTGGTAGAGAGCGTGCCAAATGGGTGCACCATTCACCCTTATTTTGGGGTTTGATAAGATATAAATTATTTTATAACTGGTCGCACACTCCATTGTTTGATACCTTTGAATTTTCCGCTGATATACTATTTAGTTGGAAAGTGCTGTTTGTGATATAAAATTTCAATCGTCAGTTGAGAACTTGCAATACCCGCTGTGCTGGCGTTCTGGATCCGCGATGCGACAGTAAGCAATCTCTTGGAAACACTTTCTTGAGATTCTTTTAAATGCCTATGTTGGATAAAATCTTGGGGATGTTTGTTTATAATTAATGTATGTTGTGTTTTGATTCCTATCACTGACTGGATACATTTAATAATTTATGTTGTATTATTGTTTCTTCCCTTAGTTTTTTTAAAGTCTTATTTAAGAGACATGATGAAAGTGTTAACCTCATTAATTATAAGAGTCAACAATTCTCACTAAGAAACAAAATAATAAGATGATTAAGAGCATGAGGAGAAAAGCATACTACATCTCAAGTTTATATTACCTAAACTTTTTCATTATCACTATTTCTCCTTTGTATTGTTTTTTAAAATGTATTTTCTTATTCAAGTTCACATATACTCATTAAATAGGTTATTTCATATTTAATTTGGAATGTTTCTTACCATTTTGTTGTTACATATTCTATATAGGATGTTAAAGAATCATGAAAAGATTGTAGAGTTATGAAAGATTTTTTATTTCGAAAAATTATTTTTCTCTTATAAAACTTATAATATTCTTATTTCATTTAATTCTTATTCTTTTATTAACCGTGAATATGTACACTAGTTTTAGGTTAAATAAAGAAAAGAAATCTTTTTATTTCCTTTTACCTTATCATATATCATATGTGCCTTGTCAAAATATCTAGAAATCATGGGTGAGAAAAACATTTTACATTAATTAAGCTGCTAGTTTTTTTACTTTCCACGAAACAAAATAGAGCTACGTCTGTAAAGATATCAATAGTTCTCATAATAGTAGGCGTGTATTTATTCGGCTAATTAATGGATATGAATATGCCAGCATTGCAGCTTTTTATGGATAGAGTAAAAATGATTTTTTTTGTTCTGTAGAGATTAAATTTACTGGAAAGGTTCATAAACCAATTACATTGTGTAGCTTTGTATAAATTTAGAACAGCGTGCATTCTCTTTGAATTTAATTTGAATGACTATCATTTAATCCAATTTATTTTGGAATAGTTAGTGTGAGAATTATAATCCACATTTCAAAATTTTAAAAATAACCAAATTTCTGTCCCATGTAAATATTGCCCTTTTTTTGGGTCTAACTTGGTGAAGTATATTTTAGGGGACGAAGTGCACAAATAACTATTTAGGATTCCTATTTAAAGAATAGACTAAGTTTACAAAGTTTTTACAATTTAACCGTTTCGGAATCAAACTTCAAACTTGAAAGAGGAGGATGAATAGCAGTATGAAGTTTGCCTAATCTAACTATACTTCAAATAATTTTAAAAATCGGCTAAAGTCTAAATATCATTTTAAAAGTGGTTACCTAGTGCTATTTCTACTATGTTAGGTAGACATCTGAATCATAGAAGGGTCAGGCCTATTGAGATGTACAATGTGTAGGTAGACATCTTGCTTAAGATCTATATAACCTGATGATCAAATTAGGCAACTAAAAAAAATTCAGTCCGATATACTAAACTTCCGTTATGTTCGGAATTCGGGGAAGGGCCAGATCAAATTAGGCACTTATTTGATATTTATTTTGGCGTTCGAACTAGCTTGTACGTACCACAACTATTATGCAGACTAAGTGTTACCTTTCATCGGCATAGTATTTAAGTGGAAAAGTATAGAGAGGAAGGCCCATCATCCCCTAGTTTTGAAGGCTACGATTGGCCTAAAGGATTGGCTCCAAACCGATTTTTCCGACATAGTTTTTTTTATATTTTAACTTGAACAAAAGACAACTATAACTAGATTGAGAATATAAAGTTAAAGAAAGCTTCCATGTGAAACGTGAAACACAATCTAACATTATAAAGGTATCAAGTGGGACGGTCCGGGCCAACCCAGCCCGTCCTCCCTTAGAGTGTTGGGCCGGGCCTCCCTTATGGGGCCGGGTTGTTGTCCTCCCTTAGAATTATAGAGTTGCATTAAATAAAATCAATGCATACCCATTTCATGTTTCAATCATTCATTCAATAAACTACCTCAATCACAAATTAGTATGAGTCGACTATCCGCGTTGTTTAAATTCATCTCGTTCCAAAAAAAATATATAAGCTGAATTAGAGTTTCTCTAAAATTAAAAGTTTCTCTGACACCATGATATCGTCATATAAAATGAAGCTGTGAGCAACTATCCATATGACCAAGGTAACTAGGCAGTATGTATTTTGAAGAGTCAGGAAGAGGACGAGCCCGGAACCTAAAGGGTTTGATTATTTTTATTAATGAATGAATATATATATAATTTACAATTTTCATAATATGAAAAATCTTATTCCTATTCTATTTCCAAAAATCCTATTCTATTTGTACAAGAATTCTATAATTATGGTAAGAGTACAATTCTAATTATATACAAAAATATTTTACCAAAAAATTTCATATACACGGTGTGTATACTATGTATATTATGATACACTTTCACACCCCCGCAGTCATAGCGTACAATCTTCGTACACTGAGATTGTCCCTAAAATCATCAAATAGGACAGAGGGAAGACCCTTAGTAAAGATGTCTGCAATTTGATACCTGAAAGGGACATGTAAGACACATACTTGTCCACGAGCTACCTTTTCGCGAACAAAATGGATATCAATCTCAGTATGTTTAGTGCGCTGGTGTTGAACCAGATTCACAGAAAGATATACGACACTAATATTATCACAATATACCAAGGTAGTTTGTGAACGGGAAAGTGAAGCTCCGAGAGAAGATTGCGTAACCAACATGATTTAGAAACCACACTGGCTACCCCTCGATACTCGGCCTCTGCATTGGAGCGTGATAAGGTAGCATGTCATTTGCCAGACTATGAGACCAAGTTATCACCAAGAAACATGCAATAACCAGACGTGGAGTGTCTGGTATCTGGATAGCCACCCCAATTAACATCTGTATACGAAATAAGTGTAGAGGACGATGATGGATATAGATGCAAGCCATAGTCAAATGTCCCCTGGATGTATCTGATAATGCGTTTGAGCGCATTCATGTGCTCCACCCTGGGATTATGCATAAACAAACACACATGTTGTACGGCATACGTAATATCCGGTCTCGTGAACGTAAAATACTAAAGAGCTCCAACAAGACTGCGATAGTGAGTGAGATCCTCGTAAGGTGAGCTAGCCGCAACACCCAACTTGGGCTTAGTATCAATTGGAGTGGAAGTAGACTTACACGAGGACATACCAGCCTTTTCAATTATCTCAGTGGCATACTTTCGTTGTGATAAGAATAACCCACATGCATGACGAGTGACAACAATCCCCAAAAAGTAACTCAAGGGCCCCAGGTTTTTCACAACAAATTCAGAACTGAGCATTGCCATGATAGACTTGTGCAGAGCATCAGAAGAGGCAGTCAAGATAATATCATCCACATTTAATAGAATATAAGCCAGGGAAGTACCACGACAATAAATGAACAATGAACAGTACGCGGGGGCCTGCTTAAGCCCATATAAGGACTTCTTCAATAAACAGACATGATGAGGATATTTGGGGTCTAAAAAACCCAAGGGCTGATGCATATAAACGATTTCCTTAAGATCACCATGTAAGAAAGCATTCTTCACATCTAATTGATGAATGGGCCATGCCTTTTAAAGAGCCATACTGAGAACAGTACGAATGGTAGCCGATTTGACCACCAGACTAAACGTCTCACCACAATCCACACCAACCTGCCGATCTTACCATCACCTACAAGACGAGCCTTATACCACGCAAAAGAACCATCAGAATTATCTTTATGAGTAAAAATCCACATAGATCTAATAATATTAACACCAGAAGGACGGGGCACCAACTCCACGTCTTATTTTCAATAAGAGCATCATATTCGTCGTTCATGGCCAATTTCCATTTCGGGTCATTTAACGCAAACACTGAGTTACATGGTAGAGGGGATTTAAGAACATTATAATTTAGATTAAAATGTCTTTTTGGTTTAAAAATACCCCGTTGACTATGAGTGATCGGTCTGTGACTCGGAGGAGAATTGGGTGGATTTTGGGAAAAATTCGGATGGGTGACGGACTGGCCAGGCCCAACATGAGAAGCTGGATTGGGACTCGAAACAGAAGCAGGGGCAGAACTGGGCTGGATATGCGGCCCAGTTGCTAGACTTGGGACGTGAGGGACTGACCCACTGGGGAGATTCGACGGGACAGGAGGTCCAGCAGGCAGTGGGCCCGCTGACAGATTTTAGGTGCGGGACAAGTCCAATAAATGGTGGATAATATATGGGGAGACGTCGTCATCTAAAAAATTATACGAACTAGGCCCGGGACTACTTACTTTAGCAAACGGAAATTGGGTTTCATAAAAATAACATGGCGACTAATGATGATTTTATTAGACGATAAATCTAAATATTTGTAACCACGATGATTGAATGGATAACCCAAAAACATGCAAGGGGTAGAACTAGCTTGCTTGAAGTTTGTTAATTGTAGTTGACGGAAATAGTGGATAACATAAGCACCCAAAGACCCTAAGATGTGAATACGGAGGAGTCTTATTAAATAGGAATTGAAGAGGGGATGAATATGTCAAACCTTTGTTAGGAAGAATATTAAGATGTAGTCATTTGTAGAGCATGATGCCAAAAGGAAGGGGGTATAGAAGCATGGACCAATAAAATTTGGACAATATTATTAATTGTACAAATTTTTCATTCGGCTTTCCCATTTTGTGAGAAAGTATAAGGAAAAGAGAAACAAAAAAACTATGCCATTAGTATCACAAAAATCCCGAAACAACCCATTATTATATTCTTTGCCATTATCACAGTGAATATTTTTTATTTTCCACTCGAATTGGGTACGGATGAATGCTTTAAATTTTAAGAATGTGGAAAAAACTTGTGATTTTTTCGCTAACGGAAAGGTCCATAAAAAAGTAGAATAATCATCCAAAAATAGAACATAATAACGATGGCCCACATAACTTAAAACGGGAGATGTCCATAAATCGCTGTAAATAATATCAAATGACATTAAAGTACGAGAAGTAGAGGCTACAAATGGTAATCTAACATGTTTTCCTAAAGGACAGGATTGAAAAATCGGAGTACTACGTGTATCCTTACAAGAAATAAAATTATTTTTATGCAAGAAAAAAACAATGGACGACCCAAGGTGACCCAAACGTGCATGCCACAAGGAAGGAGCTAGAGCTGCAAAAGTAGATGGCAAGGCTTGACTCGAGAGACTGGATGCATGCGTGATAGGATAAAGATCTTCCCTACTATCACATCTCATTAGATGTATCCCCGTCTTGAAATCCTTCACAGAAAATCCAAAAGGGTCAAAATCAACAGAAACCCAATTATCAGTGGTGAATTTACAGACAGACACCAAATTTTTAATTAAGTTAGGGGCATGAAGGGAATTTTTCAAGACAAGAGGTGGATGGGGGGGGGGGGGGAGACAAAGTTTTATGACCGTAACCACAAATTGGAATGGAGTTGCCATTACCAATAATTATGTCATGATTTTTGCTCAAATTGGAATAAGACGAGAGAGTACCTTGGTCGGACGTCATGTGAGAAGTGGCGCCGGTGTCCATGTACCAATTCACATCTGGAGGATTCAATCCAAGTATATGAGCTCCATCATTTTTACATTTTTGACATCAAACAAGCAAATCTTTACAAGATTTCATGCAAATAAAAGACGATGCATGCCAAGAAAAAGGGGAAGTCTTCTCAGCGAGTGCATGAAGGATTTCTTGTAACGTAACAACATATCCAGTGTATTCCCATAAGTGGGATTTGGGGAGGGCAGGGTGTACGCATGTTTTATCCCTGCCATGCAATGTAAAATCCTTACATAGCCGAGAAGACAAGGTGTGTTAAAGCAATTAAGAAACCACCCTTTTTTTAAAACCATATGTTTTATGCATGATAAGGGCAATAGCAAAGCCTTCTTGAATACTAACATAGCAAACAGAAACAAGTAAATAATTCCGCAAAAGTGAAGGAAATGAGCTGAATATTGTTGGAAACTACTCAACGCTAGACTAATTCTTTTAGGGTGATCATAATGGTTCTATTAGAACTGTGTTTTTAAATTTTTCAGTAGCACAAATCTTCTTTTCTTTGATCAATTTTGCCAATGCACCTAGGAAAACCAGCAAACACCACCACCCTCCCCAGCCCAAAAAGATGATAATGAAGGAAGAGATACGAAATGTGAAAGAACCATCCTCATTAAAAGCTTATATAATGTCATTATTCGACTACTACTGATCTTTCCTAAGCACCATGTTTCCCTCAATATGCATCTACAAGTATATTTGAGACAATCAGTAACTCAAGAATCTGCTCATCAGAGACATACAGACATGGCATTCTCCTAGAAACACTTTGAAACCTTTCTGTATATTATCTTAAAAACATTAAAAATGATGTAAAGTTTGTAATGGAAGCTCAACATCAATAATAATATCTAAAAAAAATCATCTTTGGTTTCTTAAAAGAGCAGCAGAAAAGATGTAAGACTCTGCTCCGCACAAATTTGCAGCGAATGATTTCTTAGAAGAAATGATTAACAGAATAACACACAACAGAAATCATCGCGCCGTTAATAAATAGATGTCACTCTTGTGAATGAAATAAAATTACAAACAACCTGAGAGTGAAAGATTAGAACTAGGGATGACAACGGATCGGATCTGGACCGGATCCTATTAGATCCAGATCCAGATCCGTTTTTCATACATGAATCCAGATCCGTCGGATCCATAAAAATCAGATTCAAATCCGAATCCATCGGATCCACCAGGTCCACGGATCGGATCTGGATCCACATGTAAAATTTTTTTGTCTTGCTAAGAATGTAACCTTGCTAAGATTTTTTTTTGAACTGACAAACGATTTTTACTTAGAACAGTTTACTGTGTTTCAATTTTGAAATGTTCATATGAGATATTTTGTTCGTTGTCTCGTTTTGATTGTGAGCTATTAATTGAAAATGTTGGACAATGACAATAGTTGTGAAAAATGATGACTAGTATTTCCACAATGCAGAACTTGCATTTGCTTGAAATCTTCACAAATGAAATGAATATAATTTTAACTACTTGTCTATGGAGATGTTAGTCATTCACTAATATAACATTGATTTTATTATCGAAGTTACCTCTTTATTTTTTGGTTTTTGAATTAACGCGGAGATAAATTAAACTTGTTTTGAGAATTAAACTTGCAAGGATGTGCTTAGCAATTTTAAGAAAATACTTATAAAATTACATTTATAAATATATTTAATAAAAAAAATGGATCCACGGGTCGGATCTGGATCGGATACGGATCTCAAATACAAGATACAGATCCAGATCCGATCCGTCAGAAACGGATCTGGGTCCACCAGATCCGGACCGGGTCCAGGATCCACTGCCATCTCTAATCAGAACTTGATACTGCTTAAAATTCCTCTGTTGTTATGGTTAATATCCTAATAAATTTGAGACCTTAAAAGCCTCATTGCTCCTTTTAGTATCGTCAGACCCCTTTATAACAATCATACTCTATTAATAATAGCATTTCACTATAACGTCCAAATTCTTTTTGGAACCGATTTTTCTTGTTAATTCTATTATATATTCTCTATAATAACATTTTATTATAACAGTCAAAAGATATCTAGACAAACAACGCTATTGTAGAGAGGTCATCCTCTATAACAATATTTTACAATAACGGCAAAATTCTTTTTTGAACCGATTTGTCATGTTAATTCTATTATATATTCTCTATAATAATATTTCACTATAACAGTCAAAATATATCCGGACAAACAACGCTACTATATCTTCAACAAGATGTTTAACTTTAATTTGATGACCCCTTTAGCACTCATGATATATTGTGCTTCATAATGCACATAAAGATATTAGGAGCATATACATAGAACCAAAATAAATATTTGGCATCAGCAGAATTTATACTTCTTGATATGGAATATTGGTTACAATGATTTTTATAGTATACAACATTAGAAAAAAACTCCACCCCCTTCCCACCCCCCCCCCCACCCCCAACCCACCCCAAAGTCCCAACATAACTAAAATTAATATTCAAAAGCACAAAAGACTTGAACTTTACCAATTTCATTGCGTAAAATTTCTCCCAAAAATCAAGATTTGATGTCACTGACCTCCCTAGCACACCTAGTAATAATCTCACAACCTCTGTTATAAGTATTAGCTGCACCAGGAGCTTTACAATTATAATATGAAGCACCAGGAGTATTACAAGGCACCAAATCTCTTCTCAATGTACCATAACTAATGTACTTCTTTTGCATCAACAGTATCCTTCTATTGCTTTCACTATCCATCAATTTTTCTTCATCATCCACCAATTTTGAACATTCTTGAAGCTTTTCAACACAACCCCTTTTCCCAATTAGCTCAAAGTTACTATCTTTAACTGATTTAAGGTCAAAAATTGAAACCCCACAGCAAATTTTCATTTGGGTATGGCTAAAAATAAGCAAGAAGAAAAGGGTCTTCAAAGGATGGGTAAAAGGTTGAGTCTTTAGCATTTTCTTGGTTGGAAATTGTAATTTTTCTTGATTTTCATCTGGTGTTGTTGTCATATTTTTTTTGTAATTTGGGCTGTGAAAGTGGGATTCCAGGGTGTGTGTAAAATTTGGAAATTTTTGGGGAGGACTGTAATTGATGAGGGGACATTAAATGTTGTAGAGATCAACCTATTACATACACCTACTTTGCTACTCAATAGTCGTGGGAGGATTGTGGGGGTGAGTAGTGAGAGTGACCCACCACCATTCTTTGCTCCAAAAGGTGGAATCTCCCATCCTGTTCCCCCCCACACTCCGGTCCGACAAGCTGCCCAAGGAGGTAAATCACGCTGACTCAATTGATTTCAAAGATTAGACCAGTACACGCTGCGCACAAGGGCCTCCTTTATTTCAAGAAGAGACCCACCACCATTCTTGATTTTCTTTTTTGTTATTTTGATTTTTCGCTTGTCCGATATTTGTATTGAAGCACGGTTAAATTTAGATTCATATCGGAAAGTTTCATATTAAAAAATGTATTCTTTAATAAAAGTAGTTTCATATCTAAAGCTAAGCAACATTGATACCCCTTGTTATTTTAAGGACGGAATAATTGACTTGAAATAAAAGCTTGATATAACCGATTCTAATAAAAGTAGAATTTCCTTAATAGAGACGGAGTCAAAATTTGAAGTTTATGAATTCGAGATTTTAGTTTTCTAAAGTTTCTAATTTAATAATGTATACATATTCAATAATTGTTAAGATAAATATGAAATTTGAACCAAAGTTATTGGGTTTGACCACACCTGTAAGTTATATACAGGCTCCGCCCCTGCCTTTAATGAAATTTTTTACTCTTGCCACTAACTCCAACTGAGACTTACATAGAAGTATTAACTATTTCATCACAAATCTTTATTGATATTCTTGAATTTTATTGGGTTTGGCCTAAATCATGAAACAAAAAGTTTGCAACTGGCTTTTGCTTTAAGACAAGCAGCTTTGACTTTGGAAGTATGATAATTATGTACAAAGTAAGTTGGATCTAGGCTGGTTTCAAAAGTCTTTGAATTCATATCTTGGATTTATAGGCTGGTTTCCAATTCTTTATGTAGGATACTAGAAAAGGACAGAAAAGTTATTTATGTTTGAGGTTGGTCTAAACTAGTCCTTCAAATGTATAACTTAGTTGTTTTAGTTTTTTTATGTTTGTCAAAATTGAGCATTTTTAATCACTGTTATATTTAAAACACGGAATAATAATTACTTTTAACGAAATTGACTTGACAAAAGCACATGAGCAGTTTAAAGTTTAAACTGAAAAAAAATTATTGAGACATACTTCTCCCAAATCATTCCTCCAATTTGTCCCTAAAGAAAACAATATTCAAGTAAATTAAACACACCATATGCTTGTTTTTATCCTCCATTATTATAAGAAATAACGAATGAATCAATGTTATAACTCCTTGGAATTAACTTTGAATAGCACCCTTAAGGTACAAGTTGGGGAAAGCATGTTCTGATGTTTTTTTTTCTAGTTTAAATGGCTCACGTGTTTCTCACGAGCTAATTTTGTCCAAAATAACTATCATTGTATTTTTTTAAATATAACGGAAGTCAAAAGTACTCAATTTTAATAAATATAAAGGACTAAAATTGCTCAACATAGTATATTCAAAGGCCTATTTAGATCCACCCCTAAACAAAAGGGACTATTGTAGTCTCAATAATTACCAATTCATTTGCCTGATGTCAGTGTTTTCAGGGGCGTTTTTGGGGTGAGTTCCGGGGCGAGACGCACCAAAAACGTACATGAGCGTAATGTAGACGCGTGTTTCTCGTGGGGGGCGTACGTAGGCGACGGGGCGCTTGCCTAGGCGCAAAACGCCCCCTCACAGGGAAAAGTATGCCTAATGGATTTGACCAAAATTAGGAATATTTAAGTGAATTCCCACTATATTTATTTAACCCACTTTGTTTATACTTAAAGGCTAAAGCAGACTGATCGTCTCTCCCAGTCCCAGCTATTAAAAAAAGCCCTAATCTGTTGACTCTTTGTTTCACTTTCTCATCTGATGGTGTCAAAGACACAAACTTCAACTACGAGTTTGCAACTCTAAAAGGTATACCATCATCCCTGTTGCTGCTTTTATTTTTTGATTTTACCATTTCAAATTTTAAGTTCTTTCTGGGTTTTGAAGTTTAATCATATTGTGGGTGTCATGTTTGCTTCATCTTTCTTTATTCTTTCTTGATCAGTAATAACTTATGTGACGTAATTATTGTAAAACTAGATGTAGTTTCTACGTAAAGTTTTATCAGATTTCTGATTATTGATTAGTTTTTTTGTTTCTCACTCCGTTTCAGTATCTACATTGAAGCCGACCATCATCCCTGTTGCTGCTTTTATTTTTTGATTTTACCATTTCAAATTTTAAGTTCTTTCTGGGTTTTGAAGTTTAATCTACATTGAAGCAGTAATAACTTATGTGACGTAATTATTGTAAAACTAGATGTAGTTTCTACGTAAAGTTTTATCAGATTTCTGATTCACGCCGCGTAAAGCACATCTCAATTATTGATTAGTTAGATGATCAACAATTACTAAATTGTGATTTACTTGATTTTCGCATTTATGAGCTGAACACTTTATGGTACATGCAGTATTGGCTCAAATGGTTGCTTGTTATGTCTATCTGCATATTAGTGTTCATAATTTTGAAGTGAGTAATGCCCATATGTTTTGCTCCTTAACTGAAACTAGGTTGCTCGATTTCTTTGATAAAATATAAATATATTTTGCTCTTAATGGCTAACTTTGTGATGATTTGCCCCCCCCGCCCCCCCCCCCCCCCCGCGCTTTTTAAAACATTGCATCTATCCATCGCTATCAAAAATGAGATTATCATCAAATATTTATATTCTAGTTTTACAATAATTACGTCACATAAGATATTACTGATCAAGAAAGATGAAGCAAACATGACACCCACAATATGATTAAACTTCAAAACCCAGAAAGAACTTAAAATTTGAAATGGTAAAATCAAAAAATAAAAGCAGCAACAGGGATGAATACCTTTTAGAGTTGCAAACTCGTAGTTGAAGTTTGTGTCTTTGACACCATCAGATGAGAAAGTGAAACAAAGAGTCAACAGATTAGGGCTTTTTTTAATAGCTGGGACTGGGAGAGACGATCAGTCTGCTTTAGCCTTTAAGTATAAACAAAGTGGGTTAAATAAATATAGTGGGAATTCACTTAAATATTCCTAATTTTGGTCAAATCCATTAGGCATACTTTTCCCTGTGAGGGGGCGTTTTGCGCCTAGGCAAGCGCCACGTCGCCTACGTACGCCCCCCACGAGAAACACGCGTTTACATTACGCTCATGTACGTTTTTGGTGCGTCTCGCCCCGGAAACTCACCCCAAAAACGCCCCTGAAAATACTGGATAGATGTGGTGACTTGTGCGACTTTTTGGAAAATATGTGAATAGTAACTTTTGATACTTGAGTGTTTGAGATGTAAATGTAATTTATGTACAAGTACTAAATCTTTATTTGTTGTCTTGTTTTTAACATGAAATATATTATTGCAGGCAAGAAACATCAAGGAGAGCAATTTCTATGGCTTCAAAGAGAACTGGTGATGAAGTTTTGCTCAAGTTTAAGGAGGCTCTTGACATATTGGATTAGAATGAAAAAATTTGAATGAAATATTTTCCGTGTCCCTTTCATTCCATGAATACAATAATACATCACTAGAAAGGTTAACTCTAGCTACAATTATGATAGACTATTCTAAGAATATACTAATTATATTTACATCTTAATTACAAGGAATTTGATTTGATTATGGGAATAATAGAGGATTATTTCCATAATATCTAACAGTCCCCCGCAATCTTAGCGGGAGGTTCTCATATGCTGAGACTGTCCCTGAAATCATCAAAGAGTATGTGCGGAAGACCTTTCGTGAATATATCTGCAATCTGATAGCGGGACGGTACATGGAGAACACGGACTTGTCCACGTACAATCTTTTCGTGGACAAATAAAATATCCATTTCTATGTGTTTTGTGCGTTGATGTTGGATAGGGTTTCCTAACAAATATATCGCACTCATATTATCACAATAAATCATAGTTGCTTTTTCGATCGGACAATGAAGTTCCAATAGAAGATTACTGAGCCAACATGATTCAGAGACAATATTAGCTACCCCTCGATATTCTGCTTCACCACTCAACCGAGATAGTATTGGTTGGCATTTTAATAACCACGAGATTCAATTATCTCCGAAGAAACACACAATAACCAGAGGTGGAACGCCTTGTGTCCGGGCATCCCCCAATTAGCATATGTATAAGACGTGAGACCAGAAATGGTTGACTTATACAGATGCAATCCAAAATCAAGAGTACCCTGAACATACTGCAGAATTCATTTGAGAGCCCTCATATGTTCTTCCTTCGGGTCATGCATATGTAAACAACCCTGTTGAACTGCATATGAGATATCATGTCTCGTAAAGGTGAGATATTGCAATGCCCTTGCTAAACTGCGGTAATGTGTTGGATCGTTGTATGTAGAACCTGAAGAGTTACTCAATTTTGCCTCGTATCAACCGGCGTGTGTGACGGTTTGCAAGATGATATACCGGCTTTGTCAATTATCTCATCGGCATATTTTCTTTGACAAATAAATAGACCACCTGCATATTGAGTTACAACAATACCTAAAAAATAGTTTAAAGGGTCCAAATTCTTCATAGCAATTTTGAAGCAAGGAGGGACATAATAGACTGGCGAAGTGTCTCAGATGATGTTGTGAGGATAATGTCATCCACATAGAGAAGAATGTATGTCATGTTATTCCTTTTCTTATAAATGAACAAAGACTGATCGGATTTTCTTTATGAGAACCTCAGTGTGGAGACGAACCATGCAAACTTGTTATACCACGCCCTGGGGGCCTGTTTTAAATCATATAATAATTTCTTCAACAAGCAAACATAATCAGGATGAATAGGATCTCAAAAACCCAAAGGTTGGTGCATGTAGACTGTTTCATGTAGGTGACATTGTAGAAACACATTCTTTACGTCCAACTGATGAATGGACCATGATTTTGACAGAGCGAGACCGAGAACTATCCTGATACTCGTTGGTTTAACCACTGGGCTGAAATTTTCACCATATTCCACTCCAACGTGCTGAGACCTGCCATCACGAACAAAATAAACTTTGTGCCTCTCAAAGGAACCATCAGATTTCTTTTTATGACAGAAAACCCACATAGAACGTATTATGTTCACATTAGATGGAACCAACTCGCACGTCTTATTTTTAATAAGAGTATCAATTTCATCTAACATCGCAGCTTTTGGATTTTTCGAAATCGGTGATGGTTGGACCGAGGATGTTAGATTAAAATGATGCTAGGGCTGAAAAATCTTGTGCATGGCATGGGTTTCATTGGACTGAGGTGGGGCCGAGACGGGTGGTTGGGGCTGTGGACTTTTGGGAATTGTATTGAGCCGAGAGGGACTGACCGGGTGGGCTTGTGGTAGTGGGTCTGTTTTCCAAGTTGGTGAAGTGGAGGAGGGAGCAGTGGGCTCCCTCATTTGGGCCAACGAGTTTCGGGACCTGGATTGGACCGAGACCGATGAGGAGAAAGCAGTAGGCTCCCTTAATCGGTCTGGCCCAGTCTTGTTTGGTGGCTGGACCATTGCAAATTAGGGCCCGTATTTAACTTGTCACACCCCTTAAGAAGCAATAAATAAAATAGTAATTTTACAACATCACTCTTAATATTATAAGTCATCTAATGGGAAATGAATTGAAAATAATTCAAGTATTAATTGTTAAATATACATCCGACATACACAATATACATGTGTCTATCAGATGGACAGTGATATCTCGGGTTATTGTAGCAGCCCACATATGGGCTGATTTTGTATACAATGTGTATATTAGTCTTGTATCTTAATTAGTCTTGTACACTTACTTAGACAAAGAGGGAGTAAGTACCTTTTAAATATTTTGAGTTGTTAACGGTTGTGGCTTATAGTACTTTTTACTTAGTTTCTAATTTTATTTCAAAACAATTGAAGACACTATTTATTTCCAAATTCGCGGTAAAAATTAAGAAGTTTGAATCCCGATCATATTTACTTGATAACTTGCTTCCTATTATTTTCTTCTTGACGAGTAGATGGTCTATCGGAGACAATCTCTCTACCCGCAAAGGTAGAGATAAGGTTTGCGTACATCTTACCCTCTCCGTACCCCACTTTATGTGGAATTACACCGACTACGTTATTGTTTGTTGTCATTATTTTTGTTGGGGTTAATTTTAATTTGTGTGCGTGCACTTAATCCTCCAATTATGAAAGTGGCATTGCGAAGCATACCAGAAAATGTGAATGTTGTTGGAATAAGCTGATACATGAATCAAAGGCTCCAAACTTGTCTGAGACCTTGAAGCAAAAATTCAGAGTGTTCTATCAACTGTTGGGTTTGTTGTAAATGTAACGAAGTCACTTGTTCATCAGTATAATTTCATGATTCCACCACACTTTTTATATTAAATATTATGTTATGTTATGTTATATATCACTTGTAAAATATAGAATAAGTGGCTAATCAAATTACCATGCAGAATAATGATAGGTTCAAAAGCCCCACACGTTGGCGTTTGTGATCTATCGTATGTATGAATGTTGATAAATGTATTGTATAATATATGTATCTGTGTATTCTTCCTCTTTTTTTGTGATCACCTCTCCTTCTAACTCGATCCTTATTTAACCTAAAGAATTACATTAGTTTCAAGTCAAAATAATTAGGTAGTTGAGCATTATCCCGCTTATCCTTTCATACTAGTATGTATTATCCTTGTAGTTCTTTATCCTTCGATTTCTGCTATTATTATCTGTCTCTTGTATTTCAATTATCGTATTTTGTGGCGGTGATTGTTCCTTTTCAGACTGTTTGACATGCTTTATGTACTATTTTTCCATGACCTCTTTATTTTCATTATTTCTTTTTCTTGATTGCTTTGAATTGCTTTTCTTGAGCCAAGGGTCTATCGGAAACAACCCCTCTATCTCCCAAGGTAGGGATAAGTTATGTGTACACTCTATCCTTTCCAGACTCCACTTTGTGGGATTTTACTTGGTATGTTGTTTTAAGTCGAAACAATATTAGATTTGTTAATTAGACCAAAAGCATCTGATGTGATTTAACCTTTTTGCGATATTGAGTAGATCTTTGCTAAATTGAGCTTGATGAACACTTTAATCTGCTAAATTGAACAGTGACAACTTACTCTATACTGCATAATACAGCTAATGGCTTTGGAAAAAAAATGGCTTGCAGCTCTGAACAAGCTCCGCTAGACTGCCAATAAGCAGTCGTTGTAGTATAGTGGTGAGTATTCCCGCGTTCGATCCCCGGCAACGGCGTTGTACATCTGTTTTCCCTTCAAAGCTATAATACATCTTGTTTATTTGCTTCGATTATTTGCACTATTTTATTTGTACTATTTTGTTGTTGGTAATGTTTCTTTTACTGTGCTATGTAATGATTTCGCTAATATTCTCTGTCTCCGTTGTTGGTAATGTTTCTTTTTACTGGATGCTATGTAATGATTTCGCTAATATTCTCTTTGTCTCTGTTATTTCTGTAGGTAACTTAGTCTCTCTACCTCCATGAGGTAAGTTTTGCGTACATTCTACCCTGCCGAAACCCACCTTATTAGTGGATATGTTGTTGTTGTTTCCTTTTCTCCTGTCCTTAGTACAAGCTTCCATTTTTCTTCTTTCTTTCCACTGAAAACAGTAACATAAACATAAAAAGACATTCACCAAACTTAACATCCATAAACCATAAGCAGCCACACTTAACTTCCTCTCTGAACCATTCTTGTGATTTGGTTTTCCATTTTAACTCCTACTCCATATCAAACTCAATCGAAGTTTGTCCTTGTTTTTACCTTTGGTATTCAAATCACTATCGTGATATTTTATCCGACAACTGTACAATTATCATATGATGTCAAAATGGTCTTCAAATTCTAGTTCTCTATTACTAATAATTTGGATTTATAAGCCTGCCTAATATATAGGGGAAATAACCCATATATATAGCTCACGCATCACTGTATCATCGATGTATAGGTAATGTATCTGTTGTGTATAGCTATAGATAAGTTGCTACTTTTGTAACTTTACATATACATCCTCGTACACTATTGTACATTACATATGTATATTATATACATTCTTATACAATATATATAATGTATATGCTTTGTATAACAATATATAAACAATGTATTCCCTTGGGGCTTAAACATTCCTCTCAAACACCATCATATCCCCTTCCACACCCTTCTTCGTATTATTACGAGGATAATCTGTGCAGCGTATCCAATGAAAAACAGTGAGGGTTCATTTATAATGACAAGTAGATGCTCCAATGGACACCCAGTTTAATTTTCTCTAATATATATGCACAAGTTCAATGTCTCACGGGATAGGCCAATAAGGAAGATTTGTACTTCTAATTAATCTTTATGTGCCACCTAATTCTTGGTTTTTTTCTTCAAAATAGAAAATTATTTTGATGTATAATACAGAAAACTTGCTCTGGACTTGGCTAGTTCAAATAATCTGTTTGTACCAATAGATATTGCAACTTATCTATATGCAGTTAATGGACACCCAGTTTAATTTTCACCCAGTGAAAGGTAAAATGGCAAAATATATAAAGCTGTTTATGAATCAAACTCGAGAAAAATCAAACAGAACAATATTTCATCGCCAAAATCAGTTCTTATATGAATATTATAATAATAATAATAATAATAATAATAATAATGTATTTGTGTAAATACAAGGCCAATATACAACAAGAACAACTACGTCTCAGTCCCAAACAAAGTCATATAATGACCCAAAAAAAAGAGGCTTTAAGTTATTCGCCATATACTGCTTATTATCACTATTTATTATGGACTGATTGTTACAAACCATTGTGCAGTATAGTAACTGAAATTTCCACAAGCCTGAAGAAATTATATAATTGGCTTCAAAGACAACTTCATGTACTTAAAGGGTAAGGTGTTCCACCTTTCTTGTGTTACTAGCCACTCCTTGATTTGATTTTCTCTCATCTTGCTCGTCGTAGGAGTTCCCTTCGTAATTAGAGCTAGCCTCTTCGTTATCCGAGCAGCCTGGTCTTTCCGTTAAGAACTGTTCCCAAAAAACATCGTTCACACGAACCGGAGTAGTTGCAGGGCGTTCCTTCTTACCAGTCGCATCATGTGAAGACGACAAATTTTTGTCATCTGTAGGCGGAATTTTCTCTTGACCTATTTGAGGCATTGGTGAATATTGTTTTTTTTCGACTTGTGAAAGGCACGAGGCCAAAGAAAGATTCAACTGGCAGGAAATGTGACCGTCAACTTCCTCATTAGATGTCAGGCATTGTGGCAATGCACGAGGAAAAGATGAATCCATCTTCAACCTAAAAGACATTCCAGTATCCGATAATTCTATTGCTTCAGGGGTATAAATTGCTCCTCCCGTTCGAAGTTGCACGTCTCTGGACCATCCTTCAGATATTCTCCTATATGGGGACTCACCATCTTCGTTCGAACTTTGGGTGCTGCATGAAAGCACGTTGATATCTGAAACAGCAGGTGACAATTCAAGCCTGACCTTATTTGAAAATTCTTGGTTGTCAACCGACATATTTTCTAGAACTTGAGGCAATCGCCTCTTCTTGTTCAACGCAGAAATATCCATGGACTCGAGTTTCTGAGCAAGACGTTCAACAAAGTCAGGATTTTGAACTGCATTCTCGACAAATGTCAGTAAACTCTCCTGCCTTTGCTCTATACTGCTGACTCGTCCAGTTAGTTCTTCTAGCTGGAGTTTTGCAGAAGATTGTTGTTGTCTGAACCTTAAAACATTAGCCTCGAGCCCGGATTTTTCACGTGAAAGTTTATCAATCTCTTCCTCAAATGCAGCTCTTTCTGGATCAACTGTGGAACCTGGAGGGTGACTATGGCTGTGAATTGGTTTTCTACGATGAATGTTCTTAAGTAGTTGCTTCTGGTCATTTATGAATTCCTCATTGGCAAATTCCCATCTTTCTGGATCAATCTTCCGGAAGCCCTGTCAATTAGATATATCTATGATGATATAATCAACTCAGAATAAGTACGACAACTGGAAACTCCTAGTTAGTGTATATAACCATAAGGGAAGCAAAACCCAGGGTTCAAACTCAGAGATTGCAAGGGATAATAAACAAACATAAGCCGCAACGGCTACATTAACACTACACAGGAGTTACTTATCATTATATAAATCTGACAAGAAATTTGACATATATCCTAATATTGCAGATTAACTAAACGAACTAATGTGGTTCCATCAGAAATCATGCAAATTCTAACTATATATACTCTAAAAACCGAAGTGCACGCCTGCTCAAATGCTTTGAGTAAATTTTTCTTTATATTATCACGCCACCCCAGGAAGGTGTGTTTGGTTTGCTGGTTTTGGTGGGGAGGGGGGGGGGGGCATAAATCATCAGTCAATGCCTGGTATATAGTCACGTGTTAAATCATCAGTCAATGATTGGTATGATGCGACACACGGAGATTCCATATGATGCCAAGATATTTTGGTGCAACCAGGACACAGCTTTTCCATTACCAAATGTTGGTTTTCAAAAGAATAATGCTTTTTGTGGAAGAAGCACATACTGGTTTTAGCTGACAATCGAGAAAAAAGTTGAATCACTGGAAGGACATCTAAAAGGAAAATATGGATCTTAAGAAGCCCTACTTTAATGATGTTTTTCCTAAGAATTTCGCTAATCTCGCTAGGGATTCCTAGATGACTTCTTCCTAACTTTCTGAAAGTGTTATTATTTACATGCTATGGCGAACAGCTGTTGAATCATAACCAAAGCATCTTCATTCAATGTCCATGATGATTTAGTCCTCTAACCCATTCTTTAATCTTTCCAATCAACACTCTCACAAATAAAACTAATCAGAATCAGCTACACTTCAAATCTTCTGCTACCCAATGATCACTCCTACTACATGGTTATAATATGTCTTGAACAATGTAAAATAGATGATGAAATGCGTGCGAAAGAATCATCCCAATCTCGTATAGGTCTGTTAGGAAATAAACTACTCTAAAACCAGGTTTTCACACCCAAAGGAAGTGACAAGGGCCACCTGATCCACCCAACTACGAGCGTGCATCACATGAGAAGTTATGGTACTCGTGCTTTACTTTATCTGCAATTCATATACCTTAATGTACTCATGTCAAATCCTTTCTACCCCCAAGGTGGGGGTAAGTTTGCGTACAACCTACCCTCCCCAGACCCCACTTGTGGGGTTACACTAGGTATGTTGTTGTTATACTCATGTCAAATGAAAGACAACAGTGACAAGTATACTGGCCTTTTGACGTATTATTCTGTTTATTGACATGTCATTGATAAGGTTAAACACAACGAAACACTAAATGTGGTGCCACGGGTACATTCTGCTAGAGAAACAATTTCACAGACGGCTAAGTTCCTCAATACCATATGCAGCACAGAGAGATCTAGTTATTAACCTAATGTCAACAATGTTAAAGGTTAAAGAATCCTTCTATACCTTTTTCATTTGTGCATAAGCAAATTCATTACTAGCAAGCAAGACTGGAGGCATCCAACAGGAAAGCATCCCATACATACCAAGTGTAAAGCACACAAAAAAAGTCCATAAACCCCAGTGAGAAAAGATTACACCCCCACCCCCCGGTTTGCCCAAAAGACACCATTCAAAGCCTCATCTTGAAAACCCATTCTTGTATATTATCAATTACGTCAAATCTAAGTGCTTTAAGATGACCAAAGCTAATCAAATAAAGTGCTCCATCACATATACGTCAAACAAAAGGATCTTGTTAATTAGAAGTCTATCCAGTAGATTCACAAAAAAAAAAACATTGCACCTCGACATTGTCCCACTTTTATTAACTATTCATCAGCAATAACTTCATCGTCAACAACACATATGTCTCAATCCCAAACTAGTCGAGCTATATGAACCCTCAATATCCATTCTATGTCGTCTGCACATTTTCCTTTCCATTACTCAATAAGTTCAAGGGAAATCAATCAACAAACATTGACTTATCATGTAAAACTATAGTAAGAAACTTCATATTTGCTAGATGCAAGAGCTCACCTAATATTCATCCGTGAGTCAATAAGCCACTATAACCATAGAAATGTACAAATACAACAAATTCAGGTCAGGCCTGAGCTTGAAGCACATATTGTAGCTCAAACATCAAATCATAGAAAATCAATTCAAAGTTTTTCAACTGAATCCATTTCGACATAAAGATGACAAACTCAAAGATTCAATTTTAAGCTGTTTTTCTTTTTTTGATGATCGTGGTGTCCAGGCTCAACTAATTCCAAAGGGTACCTGCTACCTCCCACCAGTACAGTTACCGCATAACTCAGACAGATGGAACGAAATCGCCTAGTGTTTTAGCCTCAGCTGAGATTTGAACTTGAGACCTTAAGATTTTCAATCCACTTGGTCACACCAAGAGGCGAAGCCAGTAAGGGGCAGGGGTTTCATCCAAACGCCCTTCGGAAAAACATTACACTGTATATACAAGGTTAAAATCATTTTTATGTTTATATAGTAGATATTGAACCCTTGCCTTCTTCGAGTATTTATTCTTTATATTCTTGAACTCCCTTAGTAAAAATCACGACTCTGCCACTAGCCACACCCTTTGGGTTTTAAGTTTAACCCATTTAGACAGATAGAAGATCAATTCAAAGATTCAATTTTTAAGCTGAACCCATTTCTAAAAATACAAAATAAATTCAATGATTCAATTTCCCCCCTGATCCCTTCAATTCAAAGATTGTATTTTCAGCTGAATCCAATTCAAAGTTCTAATTTTTAAGCTGAACCCATTCAACAAAACTCAAAGTGGATAAAGAACTTAAATAGATGGACACAAAGAGATATACAATACATACATACGTGTTGAGCTGACGAATAAAACTGGAGAAATTGTTGTGTTTGAAATAAGTAGGAAGAAGAATTCGAGCGAATTCAGGAGGATTCCAAACGACAAAGCTGTGACCAGTTGGAGTCCATGATACGATGTCATCAGTTTGCGAATCATCCACCATCTCATATGTCTTCAGTAAAAACGGCGCCGGGCCTCCGCCGCCACCGGCGGCCGTCGCCGAAATTACATCCATATAGAGAACGAAAATAGTAATTGAAGGCGCCGCCAATGGAGTTTCCCAAGGCTACGGATTAACTATTTCGAGCGCGTTCTCTTGACTGATGCTTTTATCTGGGATCCGGGTCGGTTTCCCGGTTCATTGTATTAGGAGTCGTGTTAAAAGGGGTATAAGAATATTATTGAATAGATATATTAGTAATACGAGAATTAATAATATAAGGATTAGTTATGCTAAAATATTTTCTATGAACTGTTTGGTGTGGTTTATTAAAATAATAATATGTATTACATAATTTTAAAAGAATTATTTGTCTACAAATTACCGTCTACATTTTTTAGCTTTGAAGTACTTTAAGGGTAATTTTATCTTTAATCATACTTGTGAATATATTAATAGTCTTGGTATTGCTAATATCACGATTTATTATGTATTAGTTATACATAGGATAATACCAAATAAAGTGAAGTTGAAAAAGTATACCAAGTAAAAAATTAGTAATACGAAAGCTAATACAAAACATTATTTTCTCTAATACATAATATCAAACAAGCTCTTATGTATGTCGTATTACATGATAGTTTGACTTGACACGAGATTTAATTGATATATGAAAGTTTTTAAAATTTTAAACACGTCATAATTTTGCGTGATTATAAAACTTTTAAAACATGTCATAATGTTTGTGTGACTATAAAATTTATTATATTAAAATAAAATATGAAGTCCAAAGTTAAAAATATTGAAATATAAAAATGTATTATACATTTGTGCTACTCAAATTACACTATATAATTTGAAACCAAGGGAGAGTAATATTTAAAGGGAGGAGGAGGAGAGGGGAAATATTACATGAGGAGATTAAGTTTCTCTACAATTTTATATTTAAAAATAATTTAATATTAAAATTTTTTATCTTATTTTTAATATATATATATATATATATTATATATTATATATTATTTTAGAGAATATATATATATATTATATATTATATATTATTTTAGAGAATATATATATATATTATATATTATATATTATTTTAGAGAATATATATATATATTCATTTATGAGTTATTTTAGATTGTAAATTCTAAAGGTTTTTCTTTAAAAAAAAATTGTAACCAGTCAAATATTTTATCATAACATAATGGAACAAAGGAAGTAATTGGTACAGTATATCTATACATTAGATTGATGAAGAAACAAGGCTAGTTGATTGACTGAAAGTTAATTGAAAGTCAAAGTGGGTGGTGCTTTGGTCCTTTTTTTTTTTTCCTGAAGATAATTTGGTCACATTAAGTTTTCAGTTGTCTTGATAAATGTGGAAAATTATATTATATATTAAGTTATTTTAATCATATGGCCTCATGTGCTTGTGAACAGTGAACATAGACAGGTAGAAATATCTTCAGCAAATTGATTTATCATCACATATATAAGTGAAGATGTATATGACATGACGTTTGCAATATATTACTTATTATGCCTATGGTCTTATATTTGAGGTATTATCACGAGATTCACTTACCTTTTATTTGAATATATGCATGTTATGTATATTTGACACTCCTATAGAAGAGAAGCTCCATGAATCTAGTGAGTATAATTTTTGTATTTCGGGGATTGCATAGGTACATTGTTTGATCATGATTCATGAACCTTGTTATGCTACGTTAATACTTTTACGACATGTTGATGTTTTTCACATTATATTATACTGATATATGTTGGTGACTTGGTGTGATCGCTAGTAGTGTCATTTTGTACACATGAGACATTAATTAATTATTATGATGTAGTCTGAAACTCCATTATTTGCTTTTACATTTTTTTTGTACGTATGATGGGACATGAGTTCGCCCTATATAGATGTATGTTTTTGCTTAATGACATTCACAATCCTTCGATTATGCGTTGTGACTCTTTAGTATTCATCGCTGCAATCATCAAGAACTTAACTTTATAATTTTTTTCATTTTGAATTACATTTTTACAGACTCTACCTTATGAATGAGAGTGTTGGATATGTAAAGCAATACGGAAAGTAAATAAATATTATAAGTGTTCGAAAGGATAAACAAACAAGTCAATATTCAGAAATGTCGAAAGCTTGTTGAGTCTTGAATCTTGATAACCTGAAATCAAGAAACATTAAATCTGGATTGTTACAACTGTGGCTGAGTCGAGAGATGACTCTCTGTCTTTAAGACAAGATTGCCCCGAATATATGCTTTTACGTAACGGGCAATAGTCTCCCAAGATAAAACAACAACTAATCAACACTACAAAGCAAATAGGTTGATTCTGACGAAGAAAACAAACACGAAACGACTTGCTGAAGAATGGAAAGGAAGGAAGAGTGAGTTTTCTGTTTTTGTCCCAAAAGACACCAATATATAGCATAAGGGGAGGGAGGCAGAATCTTTCTGCCTTCCGTCGTTCCCAATTTCATCTTTTCAGAAATTTCAGGGACCAAACTGTAAATATTAAACAATCTGGGGGTCTATCAGAAGAGGCCCACGACCCACGACCCGTGACCCATGACCCGAGCCCGGACGGGACGGGCGGGCGGCGGCGGCGCGCGTATGGGCTTAACCTTGAACCCAAGCTAGGTCCTCCCTCCTTCAAACACATGGGTTACCCCTTGGAGTCCCAAACCCTTAGCCAATTTTGAGACTTATAAAGAGAACAATTCTTCATTTTCCCACCGATGTGGTAGATTTGTCTCACACCATATTTCCATGCCTCAAACATCTTACTTCGTGGACCAATATCTCTTTCATTTCTCAATGAAATTTGACGATTCTTGGCCCTACGGTCATCTACTCACTTAGTAGATTATGCATGTGTGAAGAGACAAAGCGTCCAACATACGGAACCCTAGTGTTTAAGTCATTAAATACAGCTGGACACACCTCCCCACCAAATGCAAATTTCCAACAATCCCCTCTTGAAAGAGATTTTGGCGCACACTCAAGGTGCCTACTTTCAGCAAAAAGTTATTGCATCAGGACAGGTAGCTTCCGCTTTGAACCTTCCCTAGTTGAATACCACCGGACTTACTTACTGCGCGGTGAACGTGATGTCTTGAACCGTTAGTGTTTAGTGTAATCCAAGACAATGATACCAACACAATAACTCTCCTTATTTATTTTCTTCTTATTGTTTTGTCCGTTGTGGTCGTGGACACACTTGGATTCTTAAGTGCATTCATTTGAGGCGGCTTGTCCTCGCACTTAAATAGGTGATCTTCTACAAGGTATCCTGCTATACCCCACTTCACAAGTGTTAGGAATTATTAAAATTTTCCCCAACCTTAACCTCAACCGTTTGAGGATCGTTAAAGGTTTGGAAGCTTAACCTTTACCCACCATGCAGGTAGCACTTTAATGTCTATCGCGGGAACAACTTTGGATTCATGTTTCCCTACAGAAATCATCATCCGAAGTGCTCTTGCTTCCACCGAAACGCTCAACTGAACCTTTTGCAACTTAGTTTTCCCATTGAACCAAATTCTTGAGATCTCCAGTCAGTATGGTTGGGTTACCACCGCAAATGTTCGTATTGTTTGGGTTTTAAGCCTATTCCCCTAGACAGGCAGAACACTTGATCTTCGGGTAGTCCCTTAGTTAAAGGGTCTGCTATATCCTTTGATTAGTAATCAAGGAAGTGACACTCGTGATGATCAACTGCCATACGGTCTCATGTCTCTGACAAATCCTGACAGATATGTCCAGACGCCGTCATCCGTGTCCTTCCTGAAGCCGACCGGCTAGCCACAGTGTATAACTGCTGAAGGCACGGGTTTCTCCCAATAAGGGACGTCCTCTAAGGAGTCGTGAAGTTATTCAACTTCTTTCATGCTTTGTATAAAGCGATAAACTCTGATTCCATCATGAATCGGCCGATGCAAGTTTGCTTAGAGGATTTTCCAAGACCCACCATACACATTTACTTGTGGCTTTGGTGTTCTTCATATCTGATGTCCAGTTTGCATCACTGTGTTCTCCCAGAACTGTTGGACATCCAGAATACCATGATCCGTAGATAAGCGAATATTTCAGATATCGTCATATCCGACTTAACGCCTTCTATCGATCATTTTTAGAATCATCAGTGAACCTTAGTTCATCTGATCTGCTTTGTAAGCCGATACCAGGTCGGTTGTAGTGTGTAAAATACATTTAACTACATGTGACATGCGCATATCGCTCCTTGTATATGGGTGCACCATGATTTCAATCAGTTATATGATTCATATCCATTAGTGGTTTCAACGAGACTGTCAACTATCTCATAACTGAGTTTGGAGTTAGACCAGCCCGTTAGATGTCTTGGAAATCCCAATTCCTAAGATGTCATCTGTGATACCCATATCATTCATATCGAGACTTTGTTTCAATATGACTTCCACTTTCAGACTGTTGGTTTTCTAACTTCAGAGTCAATGTTTCTGTGGTCATATTCATTGTTTCTGTTTTATCTGAAACTTCCAGGACCAAAATGTAAGCATTTCAGGGACCAAAATGAAAGTTCAGGAAGAAGCCCAACAGTCCAGCAAACCAACTCTGATCCTCCCCTTCCAACTCTCCGGTTAGGAAGGTTGTTTCAACATCCATGCCACGCAAGACTACAATGGCCCTGGATGTTAAACTACTCACAGGGGAGCACATGTACAAGTAGTCGAGGCCTTATACTCGTCAGTAGATGCATCTACTTTGTACTCACTTTTGAGTATCCACTTTTACAATCCAACGGTTCTTTTTCCGGAGGAAGATCAACCATTACACAAGTATGATTCTATATGATGGAATCTATTTCTCTCTTTGTAGCTTCTTTCCAAAGCAGCGCTTCTGGAGATGACAATTATTTGTTAATTGTCCATGGTTCATTCTCAACCATACAAGCTAGAAGGCCTGGAACAAGTCTTTGTCCCCTCTTTGCTCCGTCTTGGTTCAACATCTAGAATCCCTGAGTTTTGTAGATCTGGAATATTAAGTTCCGGATAGACATCAAATTCCGAGTCCTGTAGATACGGAATGTCTAGTTCCCGACAGTCAGGCACTCGCGGGTTCTTGTTAACCTTGAGTAATTACTTCTTTTTCCTTCTCAAGTAAAGTTATCCTCAAAGAATTCATCATTCTTTGACACCAAGAGGTGATAATCACTACTGTTATTTGTAGATCCAGTGGAAATGCAATTTACAGTCTTAGGTCCAACTTTATCTGTTTCAGTATTCCAACTTCCACCAAGCCACCCACATCACAACATTTTGTATGTGGGATCCTTTCCATGTTTCACATGGAGGGTTATCCTTATCCTTATGCGGAGTTCTATTGAGAATTGCATTAGCGGTAAGGATCGCCTTGCCCCACATAATTTGGGCGTACAACTTTGCGCTTGAATAACACCGTTAGACTGAGGTGAGTAATGAGCAGTCGTTTGATGAACGATGCTTCACATTCTCCCCCTCTATCACTACGAATTCCTCAATCCGTAGGCTTAGTTGATTTTCAACTTCTGCTTTGTAGCGCTTATTCGCTTCAACAACTTCATCTTTGCTTTTCAACACACAAAGGATGCAATACGTTGTACCATCATCACTACGTTGTAACTTCTGCTTTGTAGCGCTTAGTATTCATCGTTGCAATCCACAAGAACTTAACTTTATAATTTTTTCATTTTGAATTACATTTTTACAGACTCTACCTTATGAATGAGAGTGTTGGATATGTAAAGCAATACGGGAAGTAAATAAATATTAGAAGTGTTCGAAATGATAAACAAACAAGCCAATATTCAGAACTGTCACAAGCTTGTTGAGTCTTGAATCTTGATAACCTGAAATCAAAAATCACTAAATCTGAATTGTTACAACTGTGGCTGAGTCGAGAGATGGATCCCTGTCTTTAAGACAAGATTGTCTTGTATATATGCTTTTACGTTAAGGGGCAATAGTCTCCCAAGATGAAACATCAACTAATCAACACTACAAAGCAAATAGGTTGATTCTGACGAAGAAAACAAACACGAAACGACTTGCTGAAGAATGAAAAAGGAAGTAAGAGTGAGTTTTCTGTTTTTGTCCCAACGTTTCTGCTCACGTTCTGTTTGTCTCTGTTGTAGTCTTCACAATTGTGCCAAAAGACACCAAGGGGTCTATCAGAAGAAGCCCGAGACCCGAGCCTGGACGGAACGGGCGGGCGGCACACGTGTGGGCTTAGCCTTGAACCCAAGCACATCTAGGTCCTCCCTCCTTCAAACAAATGGATTACCCCTTGAGGTCCCAAACCCTTAGCCAATTTTGAGATTTATAAAGAGAACAATTCTTCCTTTTCCCACCGATGTGGTAGATTTGTCCCACACCATATTTCCATGCCTCAAACACCTTACTTCGTGGATCAATATCTCTTTCATTTCTCAATGAAATTTGACGATTCTTGGCCCTACGGTCATCTACTCACTTAGTAGATTATGCACGTGTGAAGAGACAAAGCCTCCAATGTACGGAATCCTAGTGTTTAGGTCATTAAATACGGGTGGACGCACCTCCCCACCAAAGGCAAATTTCCAACAGAGAGTACTATTTTTTAAAAAAAAAATATGAGAACATATAACAATATCTATAGAATTCATTTATGAGAGTATAAAATAGACTTGTAGGTTTTAAATTTTTAGATACATAAGGATCACTAATATTGATATTGAAGATTTTTTAAAGAATTCAACTCCAAGTGAAACTCTTTCTCTTGATCAGGTCAGGATTCTTTTTCCTTTAATTAATACAATTCATATAAGTTCCAGTGACGTTTGAATGTTTTAGAGAAAGAAAAATATTTTAGTTTTCTAGCCATCCAGTATTTACGTGAAAAATCACTATGCATACTACAGATAAAACATTTTTTTCATAATAAGGTTCACATGGTTTATCAATTTAGATACCCATACACGCAAAAATTAAAGTAGCTATGATTTTAGAAGGAGACCTGGTTGAAAGGGAAATAGACCCGATAATTAACAAACACAAAAACTATGATTTTACCTTTGCCTCGGTGTATTTCTTTATTGTACTGCAATTAATTAGCTTAGATAGTTAGTTATGACAGCTGGTTAGATATTTTTGTAGTTAGTCGGTTAAGGGTAGGATAAATAGACATTGTGCAGTTGTAATTAGTTTTGAGTAGTTATTTTCAATGCTCCAATCTTCTGGAAGCTTTTACTACGAATCTCTCTCTCTACCTCCATTGTTATTGCTTTGCATTCTTCTTCCTTAGTTGTGTAATTCTTGATATGGTATAGAGCTGAGTGACTGATCCTCACTTCATCTTTCTTTTTGAATCAATTGTTGCGGGGTTTTTTTCTTGTTCAATTTTTGGTGTTCATCTTCTCTCAGGTCGACAATCGTAATCCTCGACATCGTGATTTCGTACTCTCTTCTCTTAGATCGATAAAAACAAGCTAGGTTTCATCACCGGAAAATGTGCCAAACCAGCCTCCGATTCACCAGATCTTAGTCAGTGGGAACAATGTGACGATATGGTGACTTCGTGAATTCTGAATTCACAGTCTAAAGATTTAGCAGATAGCTTTCAATATGTCAATAATGCGAAGGAATTATAAGAGAAATTGGAGGATAGAAACGATCAGACGAATGGGGCAAAGATCTATCAGTTACATAGAGAAATCAATGAATTGAGTCAAGCAACCCTATATGTTACTAGTTAGTATACCAAAATGAACAAGTTATGGGAGGAGTGGCACACTATAAATGCTGATGCTCAGTGTTCTTGCATCTGTACTTGTGGTGCTAAGGTCAAAATGCACAAGGAAGAACAAGATAGGCGCTTGATTCAGTTTCTCATGGATTTGAACGAGATGTATTTTGATGATGAACCCACTCCCTAGCATTGCACAATCCTTCTCCATCTTAATCCAATAGGAAAGACAAAGAGAGGTTAGGCCACAAAACCAATTAGTGATGGAGTCTTACCTCCTTTAATGCAAGTGCGAGTGGATCTGGAGGAAACACTTACAGGACAAATAATAATCCAAACTACAATTACAGTACAAGAAGTAATGGTTATAAAGGAAATTACAGAAATTCAAGGGCTATCAGCTAGTATTACTAGGGCCCACCAAAGATAAGTGTTATAAACTCTATGGATATCCACAGTCTCCTCAAAGATTTAACAACAACAATCCACGCAGCTTCAATAATTCACAAAGTTTCAACAACAAAGCAGGCACTTCACAAAACTTCAATAGGTTCAACAAGGGAAAAGGAATTGCAGCTAATACTTATAGGAAACAAGAAGATAATGGAATCTCAAATGTTGAAAGAGGTGAATGCAGTAACCAAGCTCAGAACTCTGCCCTGCATCATTTGACTAAAGAGCAGTATGGCCAGTTGATGCACGTTTTGGAAAACATGCCCTCTGGAAATGCAGTAGAACACTCATGAAGTGCAAATTTGACCAGTAGAGCTCTGAACTTTGCAGGTATTGTGGCTTGTTCTACCTCTACTGAATGTAGAAAACAATCATGTGAGAATTTTACATCAAATGTTAATTGTTGGATACTTGACTCAGGAGCCACACATCATATGATCTATAATAAGTCACTATTAGCTAATACCAAGCCTTTAGTCTACCCTTTCTTAGTATCCTTACCAAATGGTTATAAGGTAAAGGTAACCATGATTGAAGATGTGATGCTTAATTCTGATTGCCTAGTTTCAAATATGATCTGATATATATCCATTCTTTGACAGTCCAACTTAATTGCATTGTCATTTTTACCAGTATATCTTGTCTCCTTTTACAGGCCCTTTCTGAAGAGGCCTCAGGTGATTGGTAAGGCCAAGGATGATCTGTATCTTCAATTCTCAGGTCTTAGCTCAAATGTTCTTGTTTCTAGTTCTGTTTCTAGTCCCTCATCCCTTTTTCAAGTGTATGAACACAATCATCCTCTTCTATCTTGTGATGTAAACAGTATTGTTTTCAATAATAGAAAAAGTTGCTCTTTGTCTGTTAATAATGTTTCTTCTGTGATTGATACACTCTTAAGAAATGATCATACTGTGGATTATTTGTGGCATAGTAGGTTAGGCCATGTACCTTTTAACAAGATGAAAGGGATAACATCTATACCAGTTACTTTTGCACCTAAACAAACATTTACTTGTTTAATTTGTCTAATGACCAGACATGTCAGATTACCCTTCCCACAAAGAATCGCTTTCACATCTAATCCTTTTAAATTGGTCTATATTGATTTGTGGGGACCATACAATGTTCCAACCCATTACAATTTCAAGTATTTTGTGACAATTGTGGATGATTACAGTAGATGTATTTGGACTCAACTAATCAGTTGCAAGAGCAATGCCTTGCATGTCCTTAAGAATTTTTATACCCTGATTCTGACCCAATTTAACAGTTCAATCAAATCCACTAGAACTGATAATGGTTTAGAGTTCACTGGCTTAGAAAATACTTCTTTTTTCCAATCCAAATGAATTATTCACCAAAGAACTTGTCCCTACACACCCCAACAGAATGGGGTGGCGGAAAGAAAGCACAAATATCTACTTGAAACAGCTAGAGCTTTACTTTTCCAATCTAAGTTACCTCTCAAATATTGGGGGGAATGTCTCCTTACTTCAACCTACCTTATAAACAGATTACCATCTTCCATACACCATAATAAATTACCCTATGAAGTACTGTATAAACAGAAATCATATTATTCCTATTTAAGAAGTTTTGGATGTCTTTGTTTACCCACTATCCTTGAGACTCATAAAGATAAATTTGAGCCAAGATATACCCCTCATGTTTTTATTGGTTATCCCTTTGGATCAAAAGGGTACAAGATACTTAATCTAGTCACAAAGAAGATACACATTTCTAGAGATGTAGTCTTTCATGAAAGATTTTTTCCTTATCTGCTAATCCTTCTGTGCAAAAGCAAACTGATACTTCCTTTACAATTCATACTTCATATTATGATGATATTTCTCATGTTACAACTTCTGTTCCTATTACAATTCCCAGATTTTTTTTTTAAAATGTAAACAGAAAGGAAGATGAGCTTGCCTGTGGTAGTTCAACTTTTTTAACTCTGAAATTTTCATTACGGTGAACATTGGTTTGGCGGCTGGCGTCAGATGCCCGTGGACAGATTTATTTTTCTACTAATTTGTTATTTCTTTTACATATATCAGTGTAATTGATTGAATAATTTATGGAGGAACGATGGTAATAATATGGTGGGGAGAGAGGAGGATAAAGGAAAAGTTTGTTGAGAAAATTTAACTAAAGGTACTGTTTAAATCTTGTTTAAGTCTTGAAATTAAAAATGGTGATAACTTTGACTAGTCCAAGGTCAAATTCATTTAAAACTTGATTAAGTTAAACGAGGTTTAAAATATAATTTTTAAAATTTGTTAAACTTTTACAAAATTAAAAAAAAACCAACTTAACCCTAACCACCCAACTCATTTATTTTAAAAATCATAAAAAAGAATTGCTCTTTCAAATGCAAACGAACGGCTCTTCTTCCTCCTTTGTTTTACTCCGGCGATATGCTCCCGCTACTACGATGAATTGCTCTTCTTCATCGATTTTTCTGTTATGCTCCTCCATTTAATGTTACTGCTTCGTCATTCCTCTCTCAAATAAGATCTTTTTCTCTTTTCACTTGGCTCAAAAAGTTAGGATTTTGAAATCAATTACTCAAAATGATGATTTTGGCTAAAGAAAAAGAAGAAGAAGAACATGGGTTTCTCTTCAAAGTTATTTATTTTGTTGTTTCATGCTTAAGAAATTCTTATTTGGTGTATTTGTGTACTTGTTGTGGTTGTGTGTTTGTAGATAGCATATGTGGTAGTAAAATTTATGTTTTTGTTGTTGTTGTGGTTCTTGTTCTCCTTATATGGTGAAGGGAAGATGGGATACACTTCTTTTAATTTCTTCCAACAACTGAGGAAGTTGTTGTAGCAATTTTGGACAAAAGCAAATAGTTGTTGAGGTTGCAAGCTTAAAAATCCCTTATTTGGTGCATTTGTCAACTTGTTATGGTTATGTGTTTGCAAATAACGTACGCAAGTAGTAAAACAGATGTTGATAAGGAACTTGCAACTGTTTTAATTTTTTCTAACTGATGTTGCAACAAATTTCTCAGTTGTTGAAAAAAAATTAAAACAGTTGCTAAGGTTGTTGCAACAACTGAGGTAGTTGTTGCAACAGATTTCGCAACTGTTGAAAAAAATCAAACAGCTTGATAAGGTTGTTGCTGAGGAAGTTGTTGGAACTGTTTAATTTTTTCTAACAGTTGAGGAATATGTTGCAACAACTGCTTCACATGTTGCAACTACTTCCTCAGATATTACAACACATTCAACAATTATTGCAGCAACTTCAATACTTTTGTACTTGTTTGATGAATTATTGTAGTTTTTTTCCCTGTTCACTTTGATTGATGCACAAATTAATTGTTGATTTTTGTTTGTCTCATATGTGCAGATAAAATGACTCCAACCAAAAGAAAAGATAAATCAATTACAGTTTCAAGTATAGATAGTAAAAAAAACTAAGATGTAAATGTCATTAGATGACCTTGCTGAACATGCAACAGCTATTTTTGAAACAACAAATGAATCTCCAAGTCATAATCAGCATGAAAAATAATCTTTAGATCGAAAGGAGGGCTTAGAGGCCAAAGCCTCTCAAGTAGAAGAAGAAATGTCTGAAGATGGCCCAGAAGAAAGCTCAGAAGATGGCTAAGAAGGAGCTGAAGATACACCATCTAAAAAGTGAGGATGCAGTAGAGATGGGTTGTGGGTGTGATTGATAAGATGTTGGATTTTTTTAAACTATGTTGTTTTGGGTCGTAAGATAATTATATTAAATCTATATTGTATTTTATGTTCTTTATGGATTACGGTGGATGATGAAAATATAATGTAATTTTTATTACATATATATATTTTGTGTTCAATCCCAATATATTATATGTTTCGGTATGTATTTCAGTTGTTGAAATTATGTTTAATAGTTTCAAACAAGTCGCAAAGTTGTTGCAACAGATTCCCCACCTATTGGAAAAATTCAAACAATTGCTGAAATTGTTGCAACAAATGAAGAAGATGTTCTAACATATGACTCACATGTTTAAAAAATTAAAAAGTTGTTGAAGCTGTTGAAACATATGAGAAATTTGTTGTAATAGATGAGGAAGTTGTTGCAATAGATTTACAACCTGTTGAAAAAAATCAAACAGTTACTTTTAGAATTTGTTGCCACAATTTCCTCATCTGTTGCAACAGAATCCTCACTTCGTTGGAAAAATCAAACAGTTGTTGCAACATGTACAATATATGTTGCAACAAATTCCTCACTTGTTGAAAAAAATCAAACAGTTGTTGAAGGTATTGCAACAGATGAGGAATCTATTGCAATAACTTTCTCAATTGTTGCAACATTTCACGTTATTGATCACTAATTATTATTGAGTCACTTTGTTGACCACTAAATAGGGTTGATTCAAGTAGTTCACATCAAATCACTCTATTTAGCTCGACTATACTTGGTTGATCATCTATCGTGACCAAATTACCATCTAATTGATTAAGGATGTCATTAGATGTATATATTGATCACTAAAAAATTATTAAAACACTTTATTAATCACTAAATATTATTGATTCAATTAGTTCAAATCAAATCACTCTAACGATCACTATATTTAGCTCGACTACACTTAATTGTTCATCTATCGTGATCAAATTACTTTCTAATTGATTAAGAATATCATTAGATATATTTATTGATCATGAATATCATTGAATCACTTTGTTGGCCACTAAATATGATTGATTCAAATAGTTCACATCAAAACACTCAATTTAGCTCGACTACACATAGAATTTCTTGATTTGTTGCAACAATTGCAATATCTATTGCAACAAGTAACATAGTTGTTGAACAAGTCATATCACTTGTTGGAAAAAATACAACAAGTTACCTAGTTGTTGCAACAGATTTATTACTTGTTAGGGATTGTTCCACGGATTTTCAACTTGGCATGAGTTATTAGTTGTTGCAACAAGCCGTGACATTTGTTGAAAATATCCAACATGTACATAGTTGTTGCAACAAGTCCGGTCGCTCGTTGGAAAAATCTCAACAAGTAACTAGCTGCTGCAACAAATCCTGTCACTTATTGAAAAAAACCCCAACAAGTTACAAAACTGCTGTAAAAGATTTCTTACTTGTTGAAAACTGTTCAGCAATTTTTTACTACGTACATTTGTGATTCGAACAAGACCAACATATCATATAAATTAAGTTAACAAATACCAACAACATATCATATAAATCAAGTTCACAAATACCAACAACAAAATTTACCATTACAAGAAAGAATAACATTAAAATGTCATATAATCCAAGTTCGCGAACATCAATGACAATACTTATTTACAAGATAGTGCAACATTAATAACTACGAAGCATTTCGATCTGAGCATGTAGTTCTTTTGTGGGCAATCGTTTTGCATATGAAGTATTTATTTTTCCTCATTGGAAATGATTCCCCAACTTCACGCCTCCTCTTTGTCCGCCTTCTTCCCGGTTTGCCCTGGTCAACATGTCGTTCACTCTCTCTGGACAATCATCGTTATCGTCTCTACCATGGAATCAGTCTTCCAACGCCAAATAAATTGATGGTTGTTCTCGACTCATGCACCATGACAACCAACCCGTATTGTTTGAGTCCCCCATTAATGCTGTTCGAGATACCTGAAGATATTTTATTTTTTAAAAATTGGTCATGACAGTACATACCAGACTGTAACAAAATGAAACAGTTGCACTGCTTGTTGCAATAGCTTAGTAAGTTATTTATACAACGTAATAAAATTTGCATAAATCGTTGTAATTATTGCAGCAACTACAACAGTTGTTGCAACTTCTTTATTAGTTGTTGCAATAAATGCAGAAGCTATTATACAACATCTTTAGCACTTATTGAAAAACTAGTAGTGGAGGTTATTGGAAAATTAGAAGTTATACCCGGATGAATAATTAACATAAAATAATATTATTTTACTTACCAAATGAGTGAAAATCACCTATGAAGTAATGTCCAGTGCTACACGAATGAAATCTAGTCCATAAATTGCGTAAATTGTGTGAATTCAATTTTTTTTCTAGAAGATGAAGAATGAGGAGGAGGAGAAGGAAGAAGAAGAGGAAGGAGGAGGAGGAGGAGGAGAGAAAGAGGAGGAAGAAGAAGAAGAAGAAGAAAAAGAAGAACAAGAGGAGGAAGAAGAAGAGAAGGAGGCGGAGGCGGAGGCGAAAGAGGAAGGGGATGAGGCAAAAGAGAAGGAGTGGGAGGTGGGAAGAGGAGGATGCGGAGGAGGGAAATGCGGGGAAGGAGGGGGGGGAGGATGGGGGAGAGGGAGGAGAGGAGGAGGAGGAGAGGAGGAGGAGGAGGAGGAGGAGAAGGAAGGAGGAAAATGCAGTATGAAGAGAAATGTGAAGATGAAGGTGAATAGGAAGGAGAAGAGAAAGGAGAATGAGAAGAGGAAGGAGAAGGAGAAGCAGAAGGAGGAGAAGAAAGATGGGGATGAAGAGGAGGGGAAGGAGGATGAGGAGGAAGAGAATGAGTAGTAGTATTAGTAGTAGTAGGAAGAGGATGAGGAAGAAAAAGAATAGGAGGAGAAGAGGAGGATGAGGAGAATAAGGAGAAGTAGGAGAATGATAATGAGGAGAAGAAGGAGGAGGAAGAGGAGAAGAAGAAGAAGGAGAAGGAGAAGAAGAAGGAGGAAGGAGAAGAGATGGGGAGAAGGAGAAGAAGGAGGAGAAGGAGAAGAAGGACTAGAAGAATGGGGAGAAGGAAAAGGAGAAGGAGGAGGAGGAGAAGAAGAGGAGAAGGAGAAGAACAACAACAAGAAGAAGTTGGGCGTATTTTTTTTTACCCTTTTAAGTAATTTAAGGTTTTATATAAGTTAGGTTAAAGTGTAAAAGATAAAATTTGAGGATAATTCTAAAAATGGGTCAAACCTCAATAATAATAATTACTAATTCAAACTTTATCACATCTACTCAATAAAAATAACTTGAGTTGCTCCACTCAATTTTAAAACTTTTTTGTCACCTTTAATTAATTCTCCCAAGTTTGAAGTTGGTGGTAGGAGAGATGAGGAAAGAGAAATGTTAACTTTTTGGAAGAAATTTTTTTTGAATCAATTCACGTGTTTGTAGAGGTGAAAACACTTATTTTGCCACATCACTCTATTGTGTTCAATAGATACACTTTTATGTGAATTAGAGTATTCAATAGGTATTGACCTTAGTTAAGGTGCTTAAATAGAAAATTCAGTCCACTTTAAGGGGCCATGTATGCATTTAGCCCAATAACAATAACGAGGGCATCAATTTATGGTTGACGATAACTGAATTTCTTTGTCCTTCATCCCTTAACTATTATGTCCAGGACCTGAAGGACTCCCATGTTGCGGAACACCAATTGCATGCAACACTCTTCTCAAATCTCTAGCATTTGGGAACCAAAACAAAAGAAATGTCGTCCATTAGAAATATTCTTTTAGTTATATGACCTTTTTCATAGTAATTTGGTAGATAAAATGTAAAATAAATAGATTATATGATCATTTGTTCGTTCACTCCTACAAAAAATTCAAAAATCATATACATGTGGTAGCAATTCTTGTGGGTGCTACAGGGAAGATCAATCCAGCCAAAAAATATAAAGAAAATGAACAAGGTAACCTTAGCCTTGTACAACATTTTTCTCAAGCACTGAAAAAATAAATTAGCTTTTGTTTAATGAGATTAATGAGTCATGTCAATTTATAGATAAAAGATGGGCTCAATTGCACTGGCCTCTTCCTTAATTTGAAGTCTTATGAACGCTCTCCTTTGGTTCAAAAAGTCAAAGTCTTTCTCTTAAATTCCATAATTTATTTTACAATTTTCAAAGTTAAACAACAAAGGTCATGTCAAGTCTTAAATTCGACTACTCAGTTTTTTCCAAGAATTTTCAAACGCTTGGAAAGTTACCCCTATTTATTTGAGAATTGAGCAATATTAAAAAAGATTAATTTTTTCATGTTAAGGGTATAGCTGAAAATTGTCAACATTAATCTTGAATTTTTAAGTAATAATTATTTTTTTGAGTTAAAACGACGATTAAAATGAAACTAGGGGTGTCAATGAGACGGTTTCCAACTGGTTATTTTAAAAATTATATACAATATCAATTTTTTTGATTATTTTATTTTCTATGACCAAAATTAGACTTTTTTTAAATCATCTCATCATCTCGGTTTCTCTTCGATTCGGTACGATTCGATTAATTTTTGGTATCTTTTCTCAAAACGCCATGTCAGAACGCCCAATTCACACCAAAATCAAAGAGGGAAAAGGCATTTGAGGTTGGGTGATTTACAAGAATGACTTTGGAGGTGGAGTCTTGAACTTTTGATCTAGCTTACCTATGAGCAAAACTTCTAGTTTAACAAGTTTTGATTTTCCACTTTGAAGATTTGCCTATATACATGACAAGCGAGATCAAAATTTCAAGACAACTCACTTCCAAAATTATTGGGTGTAATTTCCTGTCGAGGCTGTTAACACCAAATTCCTACTTGAGACTCATATAATCCATTTATGATACTAGGTTTGTAGTGTATTATATATTAATTTTAATAAATTTTTATAGATGTATACAATGTCTAAGCTAAAGTTATTGAGTTCTATGATCCGTCAAGAGTGCATTCGCCACTGGTTACTCTTGCACTTTAATCCACTTAACCTTCTTAATCAGATTTACGTAATTGGGAAACAATGCCCCTCTATTTTTTAAAATCGAAACGAGATCTTCTTTGAACAGTATTTTTTTTAGTGAGGTAGAGATCATTTTAATAGTACTAAGAAAAAAATTTGTGATCTTTTTTCCTTTTGGTCCAAGATTTACGTAAATTACACAACGCGTTTACGGTTGTTGTGAAATTGTGTCTTAAGCCACACCCTTGGATAATCCCTTCTTTTTTCCCCTTTAATTTTCAATATAATTTCAATCTTTCGATTGATCAGCAATTGATATTTATGAGATTATTCCGGATATCTCTGTATTTCAAATGTTTCCCTTTGACAATTGAGAAGTTGTTGTTGTTGTTGTTGTTGGTTGGCCACCAATGAAAAAAACTAATAAAGACATACCTATTAATGGAGGTTTTGGTTAGCCGGAAGAAGAAAATATCTCTGTATAACTAATGCAACGTTCGGTTGACAATATTAAATAATATCTTCAGTAAGTTAAATGTGATATTATTATATGCCGGATAGAATATGAAATAAAAATATGAGCGTTAATAAACATGGTCTAAACTATCTAAAGACATTTAAACTTCTCCTTAAATAATCTGTGTAACAATTTCTACGTTATTAACCGTATTGTAATTTCTTTACTATAAGTGATTGCATAATAATCTTTGCATTGTTATTCACATAAGCAATTATTATATTATAATCTTTACATAACTAGTATGTGATCAATCAAATGGCCCTAAAGGTATTATAAGGTCCATAGATTTCACATGCTTTGTCAATTTAAATAGATACTCACACATACACACACCAAAACTGTATACCTAGAAATTTATAATCTTTTGCTATCCTAGGCACATATGCTCCCGGAGGTGCCTGATATGTCCATTGAAATCCCTTCATACAAATAACTTCTCAGTGTGTGGTATACATCCCACCACTTCGGCCAAATCCTCCCAAAAGCACCTCTTTTCCTCCTCATTCAAGCTCGCATGTGGTGCATATGCACTAATAATGTTCATAGTGGACCCTTCAACTACCAATTTAATCGCCATCATCCTGTCATTGACCCTTCTAACCTCTACCACCTGATTCCTTAGCTCGTTGTCTACCAAAATACCTACCCCATTCCTATACTTTGACCTACCCAAGAACCATAACTTGTACCCGTCTACATCCTTAGCCTTAGGTCCTACCCATTTAGTCTCCTGGACACAGGCTATATTAATCATCCTCTTCTTAAGAACCTTAACTAGCTCTATAGACTTCCCTATTAAAGTCTCAATGTTCCAAGACCCTATTCTCAGCCTAGCATCTCTCTTACCCCCCCTAACCCTCGTCCCCTACTGAGAACATGACCCTAGTCTACCATCAATTACTGTAACATCCCGTACTTTCGGGTTACGGTTTGAATCGCTAAGCATATGTAAAATCGCTAGGGGTGTGTAAATAGACCCGAGCATTGGGAAAATTTTGGATCATATTTACGTATGCTAATAAAGAGTTTAGCATATAAAAGGATAAAATCCCGAAATAATTTTGGACGTAAGAAGTGTGACGACAAGAAGCGGAAATAAATTTGGTGCATGCACAAAGAGGTTATGGACTAGTGGCATATTAGAAAATTATTACATTGAGTATATGGAGGTCTTATAAGTTATCAAGATTTAAGTGAATTGGGATCACGAAATTAATTGTGTTTATAATTGATTAATTATGGAATTGATTAATCTTAATAGGGAACAAAAGTAAGTGGGAAGTACCTACGTGTAACTTTTGAGTGACTTAAGTTAATACTAATAATTGGTGTCAGTTTGTGGGATTTACAAGTGACAGGAGGTAATCATATGGGAGGGGAAACCGTGGAGAAATATCCTTCATTTAGGATATATACATATATAGGGACAACACCCTTCACTAATCTTAGATATCAAATTGTAAATAGCAACTCTTAGTTAGTATAGGTAATAAGTGTTAGCAATATGATAAGTAGGAGACCGTTGTTTTTCTTGTTGTTATAGTCCCTCATTTTTGTTGGAGGCTCGGAGAGGTACATACTAATTTTGTTGTGGTTATTGAAGGGTCGATATCCAAGGTATGTTAAAGACAAATTATTTTTTTCTTTTGGCATGTTTCATGTAACGAAATATAACCGTGATATTGCTCCATAATTATTCTACTCCTAGTAGTTAAGAATATTCATGTTATTGATTCCTATGTTAAAAGTATGTCTAAATATGTTTCTAAGTCCTTATTAAGGCATACAGAAAAGATATTAATAATTACGGCGTTAACCGAAGGTACAAGGAAACTATGTCATTCAGGATATTTTATTGTGATTCATGCATTTTCATTTGCATTGCATTCATGTTTTACCCAAGACCGTATATTGGGGACGGAAAACGGGAAACGCAGACCACCTGATCAGCTGGGATATAATAATGATAAAGCCTGTGTGGCTAGCCTGTGCGGCTTAACGAAGGAAGATGCCTAATTAAGGGCCAAACTATATATATATATATATGATGTGGGGAAGAAGATGCCCTTGTGTGGCCAGTATATATATATTTATCGCATTATGCATGACATTTAGACATATTATGCCCATAGAGGCAGACATGAAATGATGCCCACATAGGTTGTTATGGTAAGGAAGATGCCCGATGAGGTCGATATATATGTATACTGCACTGTGCATGACATTTAGGCATATGCATTAGGACCCTCAGAGATATTTACTATTGGTCGGTTATTTCTATTTCAGTTGTTGTTATATCCCTGTTATACTATTGTTCATGCATGACATACTCAGTACATCAGTCGTACTGACGTCCCTTTTGTCGGGGGACGCTGCGTTTCATGCCCGCAGGTTCAGTTAAAGAGGGTGATGGTTCATGCTAGTAGGTTGCTGGTTCAGCTGATGTTGGAGCACTCTATTTGTTTCAGAGTTGCAGTCTGGTCGTGGTACAATATTTTTGCATACACATATGGGTACGGCGGGGTCCTGTCCCGTCCTTGTGATGTCATGTATTCTTTAGAGGCTTGTAGACAGGTGTCTTGTGGTTAGTTGTCATGTGTGGCCTTGTCGGCCTTGGTATGAGTATGTATATATGAAAATTAGATTTCTGGTTAAGATTTTCTATAACCTTTTTCGACTTAGTCCGTATTCAATTGTGATTAGAAGTTGGTTGTACGATTAGCGGTACCCGGCGGGTGGGGTCCGGGTGCCCGTCGCGCCCTCCGGTTTGGTCGTGACAGTTACCAAAGCCACTAAAGTAAATATAAAATAATAGACTACTCAAACGCTTACCCTAAGACAGGAAGGGATCAAAGTGAAAGCACAAGTTAAAGTTAACTAGAATTCAAAGGCAAGTAAAACCACAAGAATGCTATTACTAAAGACTAGAAAAGTAGATGCAAGAACGTAAAGTCATGAACTAAAATAAATGCTAAACAAGACTAAAAACAGGGTTGTATAAGGCCTAAAAACAGAAGATAAAGTGGATTTTGAAATCAGCGTTGAATAGGCTAAATCAAAAACCAAAAATGCAAAGCAAGAACTCAAAACAATGGCTAAATCACAAACTAAGCCGACGAGAACTAAATATGCAAAACAACCCATGAGTAGAAATCAATAGGTAATTTCAAATTCCAATTAGTAACAACCAACTAGCTTGATTGCAAATAGACGAGCAATGAATAGAAATCGACGTAAGATAAATCACAATCGCAAAATAAAATAATCAAATAGTAGATAAAGACGCCAAGATATGTTTCTCCATTCAAATTAAACCACAATAGGACCTTATTTTAGTTAATTAAATTGCACTTATTAATTTAAACTATGATATGTTTCTCCATTCAAGTAAGAACCTGCAAATAGAGACAGTGAAAATGGAGAGGAGCCCCAATTTAGCTCTTAGAAACAAATTATTTTTCCTCATAGTTAATCTTGTGAAATAGCAAAAGGAGAATGAAGTAACTATTAATGTTTGTTGACAGCTACAATCAATTCACATCATTGAATCAATACTCTTCAGAAAATAAAATAAAGTTTATTACAAGTTCTAAATCCTCCTATGAAAGATTCTACTTTTCAAAATGAAATTAAATATAGTAGGCTCCAAATTTATCTTCCATGCTGTTTTCAGAGAGAAACATAAGGGAATTTGCAAGATCCATGACCTGTCCATAATTGCCAACCAACAAAAAAACTTATTAGTTTGTAATATTATGAACGCAATAGAAAGAAAATTCAACTAAAATATATGATATTCAAAATTTTAACTAATGTATGATACTTCTAATTTTGTTCCTTTTATGCTTTTCTTGAATAACTAGAATTAGTGACCGGTTGAAAAATAATACATTTTACCTACTATGACGAGTTAATATACATTAATAGTGCAAAAGATCTTTATACTTTCAATAAATATAAGTTAAATACTTCTCTGGGAAAGCCTTTTTTATTCTTGATTTTCAATTCAATGTTTCTATAAAGAATACTTCATTATTTATGAAGGAAAAGTTTAGGGTACTTACTTGGGTCAATAGTGGATTGAACTGCAAGCTCATTGAAATGACAAGTTTCACCATCTTTCCTAAACTTGGCCCAATATGAACTAAATGCATAGTTTGCATGAGACACAATAGAGACAGGTTGGTAACATGATTTTCCAGGAGCAATTTCATCACAAGTCCCATTTCTCCTACATGCAAACTGTTGGGAGATTTGCTCTATGGTACTTTATAAAGCAGTACGGGAAGTATTTAACTATTACAAGTATTCGAAAGGGTAAACAAAGATTCAATACTTCAACTAGAAATCTGAAAATTACAATCGTTACACAAGTAAAAACTGGAAGTTCCAGTTTTGTAGAAGACGGAAAAATGTAAATTGTTTTTTGCTGAGTCGAGTGTAGCACTCTGTCCTTAAGACAATATTGCCCCGTATGTATCCTTTATACGTCCTGGACAATTTGTCTCCCAAGATAAAACAGCAATGGAACCCTTGAGCAAAGGAAACTCAAGAGCTACCGTGAAGAATATTGAGTAACGAAATGATGCTTGGAAGTTGTAGGAAGAAAACTATTTTGGTTGTGTATTTTCGTGCACTGTTTTGCTGCATCCCTTTTCTGTTAACTCTTCGTGCTCAACAATGGTGTAAGGGGGTGTTTATATAGGTGAGGGAGGGGCTGAAAAACTGCCTCCATAATAGCCAAATAATGGCCATTATGGAGGTAGTAAAGCCACCAACATAAATGGTGAAAGACCAACGGATTTGGCCATTATAGGAGGAGTAATTCAGCCAAAATAAATGGCTGAATTGAGTGCTTGGCAACTGCTTTGACTGTCCAGATTTTGGAAACTTGAGGGACCAAACTGCACATCTTGAAACTTAAGGGACCAAACTGTACATCTGAAAGAATTCTGGTCCGAACTGTACATCTGGAAACTTCTGGGATCAAACTGTACTTCTGGCAAAGTTCTCTGGCACAAAAAGATAATATCAGAAGACCCACATCCCACGACCCGTGACCCGTGACCCGTGAACCGGACGGGCGGGCGGCGGCGGCGCGCGTGTGGTCTTTCCTCGAACCGAAGCACATCTAGGTCCTCCCTCCTTTAAACACATGGGATACCCCTTGGGGTCCCAAACCCCAAACCAATTTCGAATCTTATATACACAACAATTCTTTCTTCCTCTACCGATGAGGGAGAATTACACACAATACCACACTTTCCATGCTTCAAACACCTTACTTCGTGAACCAATATCTCTTTCATTTCTCAATGAAATTTGACGATTCTTGGCCCTACGGTTATCTACGTACTTAGTAGATCATGCATGTGTGAAGAACCGGATTCTCCAACATACGTTACACTAGTGTTTAAGCCGTTAAAGTTGGTCGGTCGCAACTCCCGCCAAAGGCAAATTTCCAACAATCCCCTCTTGAAAGAGATTTTGGCGCACTCACATGGTGTCTTTTCATTTCCAAAGCAATATTTCAAATGCGGACCGATGTTGCATAAGGAGAGGTAGCCTCGGCTTTGAACCTTCCATAGTTGAATACCATCGGACTTACTTACTTGCGCGGTGAACGTGATGTCTTGAACCGTCAGTGTTTAGTGTAAGCCAAGACAACGGTACCAACACAAAAAATTCCCTTACTCTCTTCTTCGTAATATTTTGTCCGTTTTGGCCATGGACAACGTCTTGGATTCTTAAGTGCGTTCAATTTGAGGCGGCCCGTCCTCGCACTTAAATAGGTGGTCTCCTACAAGGTATCCTTCTATACCCCACTTCACAAGTGTTAGGAACCATTAAAAGTTTCCCAAAGACCTAACCTCAACTTGTTGAGGATCATTACGGGTTCGAAAACTTAACCTTTACCCATACTGCAGATAGCACTTAACGTCTATCGCGGGAACGGCTTTGGATTTGGTGTTTCTTTTCAGAAATCACTATCCGAAGTGCTCATGCTTCCACTAAAGCGATCAACTGAACCTTTACAACTTAGTTTTCCCATTGAACCAAATTACTGGGATCTCCAGTTCGTAAGGTTGGGTTTCCACCGTATATGGTCCGTATATTTTGGGTTTTAAGCCCATTCCCTAGACAGTGCGTAGACACTTGATTTCCGGGTAGTCCCTTAGTTAGTAAATAAGGAAGTGACACCCGTGATGATCAACTTCCATACGGTCTTATGTCTCCTGACATATCCTGACAGATATGCCCAGACGCCGTCATCCGTGTCCTTCCTGAAGCCGACCGGCTAGCCACAGTGTATAACTGCTGAAGGCACGGGTTTCTCCCAATAAGGGACGTCCTCTAAGGAGTCGTGAAGTTACTCAACTTCTTTCATGCTTTGTATAAAGCGATAAACTCCGATTCCATCATGAATCGGCCGATGCGAGTTTGCTTAGAGGATTTTCCAAGAACCACCATACACATTTACTTGTGGCTTTGGTGTTCTTCAGATCTGATGTCCAGTTTGCATCATTGTGTTCTCTCAGAACCGCTGGACATCCAGAATACTATAATCCGTAGATAAGCGAATAATTCAGATATCGTCATATCCGACTTAACGCCTTCCTATTAATCATGTATTGAAATCATCAATGAACCTTAGTTCAATTGATCTGTTTGTAGGACGATACCAGGTCGGTTGTAGTGTGTACAATACATTGAACTACAAGTGACCTGTGCATATCGCTCCTTGTCTATAGGTGCACCATGATTCCAATCAGTTCTATGATTCATATCCATTGGTGGCTTCAACGAGACTGTCAACTATCGACCAGTCCGTTAGATGTCTTAGAAATCCAATTCCTAAGATGTCATCTGTGATACCCATATCTTTCATATCGAGACTTTGTTTCTATATGATTTTCACTCTCAGACCGTTGGTTTTCCAACTGTTGGCTTTCTAATTTCAGAGCCAATGTTTCTGTGGTCAGATTCATTGTTTCTGTTTTATCTGAAACTTTCAGGACTAAAATGTAAACATTTCAGGGACCAAACTGAAAGTTCAGGAAGAAGTCCAACAGTTCAGCAACCTAACTCTGATTCTCTTCTTCCAACTCTCCGGTTGGGAAGGCTAGTTCAACATCCATGCCACGCAAGACTACAATGGCCCTGGATGTTAAGCTACTCACAGGGGAGCACATTTTACCACCCAAAGGTTCTTTTCCCGGAAGAAGATTAACCATTACACAAGTATGGTTCTATATATAGAATCTATTTCTCCCTTTAGCTTCTTTCCAAAGCAGCGTTTTTGGAGATAACAATTATTTGTTAATTGTTCATGGTTCATTATTAACCATACAAGCTAGAAGGACTGGAACAAGTCTTTGTCCCCTTCTTTGCTCTGTCTCGGTTCAACATCTAGAATCCCTGAGTTCTGCAGATCTGGAATATTAAGTTCCGGATAGCCAGCAACTTTCGAGTCCTGTAGATACGAAACGTCTAGTTCCGGACAGTCAGGCCCTCGTGGGTTCTTGTTAACCTTGAGCAATTACTCCTTTTTCCTTTTTTTCAAGGAAAGCTATCTTAAAAGAATTCAGCATTCTTTGATGCCAAGAGGCGATCGACTCTTCGTTATTTACAGATCCGGTGGATATGCAATCTACGATCTTAGGTCGAACTTGACTGTCTCGGTAGTCCAACTTCTACCAAGCCATCCCACATCACAACTTTTGTAAGTGAGATCATTTCCATGTCTCACACGGAGAGTTATCCTTATCCTTATCCTTATGCGGAGTTCTGTTGAGAATCGCATTAGCGGTAAGGATCGCCTTGCCCTACATAATTTAGGCGTACGGGTTTGCGCTTGGCTAACACCGTTAGACTGAGGTGAGTAATGAGCAGTCGTTTAATGAACGATGCTTCACATTCTCCCCCTCTATCACTACGAATTTCTCAATCCGTAGGCTTAGTTGATATTCAACTTCTGCTTTGTAGCGCTTATCCGCTTCAACAACTTCATCTTTGCTTTTTAACAAACAAAGGATTCCATACGTTGTACCATCATCAATGAAGATCACAACGTACTTGTCTCCCCCCTCTATTTTGTATAAACTTCAAATCACCCAAGTAGGTGTGACTAAGTTCTAGAGGAGCGGTGCTTCTTTCGCTATTCCCTTGACGGAATTTGGAAAGGTGATTTTGCCTCTTCGTCTACCTCACATTCATTTTGAGGGTTTATGTCGACAGTAGGCAACAATCTCAACATCATTAGCTTTTGAATGACTTGCTATTTAACGTGTCTTAATCTATGATGTCATAGATGCACGGATTACAATATATCATTCATTTGGCTATAGACATATTGTACCACTCTTAGTTATTACGGACCTATTGGACTAGTCTCAAATCAGATTTGACCAACAACGTCCTTTAACCAAGTTAGGAACATGTATCACCTCTTTTAGAGTGATCTCATTCCTTGAAGTCCTATTGAGGACAACCTCTCCATCCCCTTTGATTTTAGAGGTGGCGTTGCTTCACATGAACAACCTTTTGCCCGTGGTTAGGGCGTAACCGGATCATATGTGATCTCGATACTCGGGTCCACTCTAGTTGCTTTGGCAGACTGAGTGTCCAATTTCTTTACTGCATTTATTTAGGCCTTCAGATCATTTAGGACCTGGAAACTCTGGCCCACCTTACTAGGTGTCCATTACTTTTCCTATGAAATGAATTCTGGCACCACTCCAGTCGCCGGAGGCTTTATATGACCGAGTGTCCAATATCATCATATCAAAGGAATTTTGGCCCACTCCGATGCCGGAGGCTTTTTATGACCGAGTGTCCAATATCATCCTATGAAGGATCTTCGCAAATAGTATGACAGGCTCAACGTCTTTAGCTTTTAGTCTTCTTCCGTTATGATTGGTGCCCGATAATTCTTGGCGCTTACTTAAGAGTTGTAAGAGTTTTCGCACAGTTAGTGGATCTTTCTCCATTGTATGTGCGACATACTTTACACACTTTTAATTATTACACTTAAAAGAACGGATCTTTTTAAGTCGTTTACCAAATCCAATCTTTAAACGGGAAAGAAGATGAGATTAAACTTCTGATTTGTTAAAGCGTAAGGAATATAAATTATTTTCATATTCCTCCTTACTTTAATCCATTTTTAATCAGACATCATTTAATCTTTATTCTTGACAAGTAAGAAAAACTACTTATCCCAATTTCGGATTCGAGCTCACTTCACTTCCTTCATCGACCGAGTGTCCATTTCCTTCTCACCATTATTCGGATCTTTTGTCTGGGATAGATACAGGCCTTCTGCTGCAAGATAGAAGTACATCTTCAGTCTTCTCCTCTTGTCCCAGTTGACATCCTCAGGCTCTCGAGAGCGCTTGTTCCCACCAGTCTTGGTAGCGGTGACACCATGAACACGTTCATCATCATCACTCTCTTCTACCAGAAAACCATTTCCATATCCAGATTTGGTCACACAACTTTTGACCGACATCTTTCGAACACTAATAGTAATACAATACAAATATTGTCTTAAGTTGTTGGGAGATTTGCTCTATGGTACTTTATAAAGCAGTACGGGAAGTATTTAACTATTACAAGTATTCGAAAGGGTAAACAAAGATTCAATACTTCAACTAGAAATCTGAAAATTACAATCGTTACACAAGTAAAAACTGGAAGTTCCAGTTTTGTAGAAGACGGAAAAATGTAAATTGTTTTTTGCTGAGTCGAGTGTAGCACTCTGTCCTTAAGACAATATTGCCCCGTATGTATCCTTTATACGTCCTGGACAATTTGTCTCCCAAGATAAAACAGCAATGGAACCCTTGAGCAAAGGAAACTCAAGAGCTACCGTGAAGAATATTGAGTAACGAAATGATGCTTGGAAGTTGTAGGAAGAAAACTATTTTGGTTGTGTATTTTCGTGCAATTTGTTTTGCCGCATCTCTTTTCTACGGTTAACTCTTCGTGCTCAACAATGGTGTAAGGGGGTGTTTATATAGGTGAGGGAGGGGCTGAAAAAGCGCCTCCATAATAGCCAAATAATGGCCATTATGGAGGTAGTAAAGCCACCAACATAAATGGCGAAAGACCAACGGATTTGGCCATTATAGGAGGAGTAATTCAGCCAAAATAAATGGCTGAATTGAGTGCTTGGCAAATCGCTTTGACTGTCCGATTTTGGAAACTTGAGGGACCAAACGCACATCTTGAAACTTCGGGGACCAAACGTACATCCGAAAGAATTCGGTCCGAACTGTACATCCGGAAACTTCGGGATCAAACGTACTTCGGAAAAGTTCTCGGCCCAAAAAGATAATATCAGAAGACCCACATCCCACAGCCCACGACCCGTGACCCGTGAACCGGACGGGCGGGCGGCGGCGGCGCGCGTGTGGTCTTTCCTCGAACCGAAGCACATCTAGGTCCTCCCTCCTTTAAACACATGGGATACCCCTTGGGGTCCCAAACCCCAAACCAATTTCGAATCTTATATACACAACAATTCTTTCTTCCTCTACCGATGAGGGAGAATTACACACAATACCACACTTTCCATGCTTCAAACACCTTACTTCGTGAACCAATATCTCTTTCATTTCTCAATGAAATTTGACGATTCTTGGCCCTACGGTTATCTACGTACTTAGTAGATCATGCATGTGTGAAGAATCGGATTCTCCAACATACGTTACACTAGTGTTTAAGCCGTTAAAGTTGGTCGGTCGCAACTCCCGCCAAAGGCAAATTTCCAACACAAACTCCAATGCTTGTCCTAAATCAATTTCATTCACAAAATCTTTTGTCACCACACACCACAACTTCCCATGAAATGGTCCATTATTGTTTGGTTGTGGTAACTTAGAAAATTCAGCTTCTGGGATTTGTCCTGTCAAGTCGATATCGTAAATTGGCCTACCATTAGGATGTAACAAACCCCAATGCCTCTCTGTCCCCAGAACCCCCTTTTGATTTTCATCGTAGAGAGAAAAAATGAACGTAGGTATCGCTGACCCTGGACGAGCTGGTGTCCCAATAGGAGGTTGTGATGTGATCCTACGTATAAGATTTCGATTGTATGTAGCCGCATTGTATGTATTAGCACCAATTTCATCGTAGTCTCCTCCATTAGGCCATCCGGTTTCTGCTATTGCCACCGGATACTGTAAAACCCTAATTTTTCCATGGCGAATACGACGGAATCAAGCATTTGATCCAAGAGGTTTGTGTAAACATAGCCACTAACAGGGTCAGTATATGTTTGAGTTTCCTTAAGTAGTGCAAAATCAAGACTTATTAAAGATGGATTTTGGGACCATGAGAAATAAGGGTACACATCAATAAAAAAGTATGATTTTTTCCAATTCAAGAACCTCAACAATGGCAACAATAGATTGTTTCTTGGGATATCTGACCTAAATTCACCACTTGAAGGTGGAAATGAGGTTTGTAATATGTCCATGGCTAAAGGGGTACCAATTTTTATGTTGTGGATGTTATGTTCATCGATCGATTTCTTGATATTTCTCATGGCTGGTACAATAGCATACCATAAACTTTGATCATCCTTGTTGCTTAGGACTTCATTTCCTACTAAAATGTATCGAATCATCGTGTTTGGATAGTACGAAAGAACATTGTCGCGTACCCATCGATTTGCAGCTGATTGATTTGCAGCAACAGCTGAGATTTGTTCGTTTGGTACCATGATTGAAACATGAAGATTTGTACCTGATAATAATCTAAGTATCTCTGGATTTGCATCATAAAGCTTGACTCTACCAGCTTTCATTGTTTTCAATAGTTCTATTGATTCATATGGAGATGGCAAATTGTTTCCTAGCCTTCCATAATTTACTCCAATCATGCTTGCTGGAGATGCATCTACACACCAAAAACAAAAGAAAAAAAAAGTCAAAAAGGAAGAATAAGATGAATGAATGTTCAGTGTTTGATACGATGAAAATCATTTACTAAAAAAAATTTTCCGGAAAAAAATGGTGTTTTTCAGATTTGAGAGTGCACTAATGATAATTTTCGACCGACATTCCTGTCGGAATGCCGTCGGAAATATCATATTTACGACAAAAGGTAGGTTGGAAATGTTTAGTACAATCCAATTTCCGAGTTGAGATAGTTGTGAAGGAAAAAAAATATTTTTTTAAAGAAAAACATTTATTAAAAATTAATAATAGTATTCACAATGTTTTGATGAAATTTTTGAATATTAAAGATTGATAATAATGTGTAGGGTTGGTTAAAGCAATAATACTAATTTAAGCATTGAGATAATTGTGAAGGAAAATAACTTCAGTCTAAAAGTGAGGAAAGTCAATTTGTTCCCTTTTTAAAAAATTTATATATTTGGGCGACCAGATAACAGAAAATAACCTTTTTCTAGAAAATATTTTTCTACTCATCACACGCGTAAAATCATTCAAGAAGATTTTAAGGGAAACTAAAAGGACAATTCTTCATTTAGGATATAGTTTGAGATAATACTAACCTGAGAAAACAAGAAAAGAAAGGAAAGCAATAGCAAAAATGACCTCCACCATGACTTTCTCTTTGAACATCTTAACCAAAATACCAAAAATTTCAAGAAATTAGAATCCCTTTTTGTGAAGTGAAATCCCAAATTTGGTTGTCCTTAAGGGTGAAAATGGAGAGGCTTTTATATTGTGAGAACTTATAGGAATAGTTGAACTACCAGAATTAATAAAATTTGTAAGTAACTAAGAGAGACAAAGGTTGTGAGAGTTTTATCAAGAAAGTGAGAATTTGAATGATGAAGAAATTATATGCAAGAAAAAACCATGTATGATTCTGGATTTTTACATAAATAAAGTGAAGGCAAAAGACTATGGGATGCAAAAGAAGTGTAGGTAACAATATATTTATTTGTATGTACTTCATGTGCTACATCTCCTTTAGGGTCTGTTTGGAAAGTCACCTGGTAATTGGAATTGGTGCAATTACTAGGGTAGTAATTATACAAGTTAGTAATTACACACTATAGTAATTACGATGATCTGTTTGTTTGTCATAACGTAAATATCGTGTAATTACAAATATACTGTTTGGTTGCACATATCTAATTACGCAATTAAATTAGTTTTTAAAATAAAAATTAATACTTGACAAATATGTGCTATATAAATGATATATTAAATTAGGTATTTAAGAATTATTTGAAAATATATTAATTAATCACATATTTGTAAATAATATTGTAAGAATAATTGTATATATTTTTAAATTAATAATGGTTTAATTTAATTAATTATAAATATTAAACGAACATATTTTGTAAGAACTTCATGGGCTGGATGTTTGACAAAAAGATTTAAAAAATAATCTATCAACATGCAATGTAAAACAAGTGAATATTACTAAAGCAAATAAATTGAAATTGAAAATATAACCTAAATTCAAAATTAAAAAAATATTTAACATGATATTTTTGTGTCAAATTCCAACATTCACATATAATAATTCCGACTTAACTGAAGTAAATATAATTCAAAATAAAAGAAAGTGAATAAGTCTATAACCTCATTCAACAACGGAGTTCTACTTTAATAACATCACTCGTTATATGTCAAATTTGTTAATGACTCATTCTTTCTAATATTAGGAAGTGTAGTTTCAAAAACTAGAATAATAGCGTAGTTACACTAAATAAAAAAAATAAGAGTATAAAAAATAAAAAAACATACGGGCAAGTACATGGAATCACAAGAAGTAAAGGTTGGGAAATGAGAAGAAAGAAAATTAAAGATAAATAATGTGTAATAAAAATAATTTAAAATTTAAAAATAAAAAAGAAATTAAAATAATAAAATAAATTAAAAAGAAAAGAAATTAAAAGAAGAAGAAAAAGAAATTAAAATAATCGAAATAAAAAATAAATTTAAAAGAAAAGAAGTTAAAATAAAAAGACAGAACATAAATTAAAGAGTAACCTTGTAATTACACGGTGTAATTACACAATTCTCAACCACTCCCCCCTTGAGAATTGGAGAGTATAATTATCCCCTCCCAATTACACCCAATTACATGATGATCATGTAATTACTTGGTCTGACAAACATGTCAAACTGTGTAATTATACTCAATTATACTCGGTTCCAATTACTTAATGGCTTTCCAAACAGGCCCTTAAGAAATATTAGTGTTAATAATGCATTAATCTCCATTGTCCCAAGTGAGATATTGTTATTGTGGTTGGTGTAGCTTTACTTTATTTCTTAAGTAATCACAGTAAATCTTATAATTCATTAAAGTTAATGTTAAGTCATGGATTGTTTTGTTTTTCTTCCTGGAAACTTTCGCGAATGGTCCTTTCTAAGACAATTATTCAGTAAGTGACACATTTTTTATTTCTCTTTCAATTTATATACTTTTAGACCATTATTTAACATTAATTTTGAACAAGCTACTGAAAATCTTATGAGAAAATATTTTATCACATTCTAACTTTTATAAGTTATTGCAAATATTAGACCATAATTTAATGTTTCGTCGGTAAGGTAGACCCTGAATCTAACATTGTTCAGAAGAATAATTTTTCAAGAGTTATATTTGCACAATGTTTGAAAATAGAAACAAAATCTAAATAGTAGCCTGAAAAGTACATTTTGCGTAAATAACCTAATATTACAAAGTTCACAGGAAAAGGGATATGGTGTAACCACCAGCAAAAAAAAAAAAAAAAAAAAACCTAAAAAACTCATTTTAAGTAAATAACCCGAAATAATCATTAAGCCTAAAATAAAAACAAAATTAACTAAAATCTAAAATTTCCTCCCCTCCCTCCCACTAGCCTCATCCCTTTGCTGCTCTCTCTCCCCCATCTCTCTTTTACTTGGTTTTCGTCATTGACCCAACATAAACTTTGAAAACAAAGTAAAATTTCTCCATCATCATTTCGCTGCTCTCTCTCTTTATTTGTGCTACAGACAGCACAACACCACTTCCACTCCCACCTTTTCTCCATCATTGTCACCAAGCAAAATGGATAAATATTCATTTCACACACAAACATGTCATTATATTAATTACTTCATTAAGCTCCCTTCACATTTTGGACTTTGAAGTCGTTGCCTTTTATATGATACAATTTCTATATGTATTATATGTTTTTCTATACGTATACGGTAGCGATATATATTCTATACAACAATGATACGGTTTCTATACATATGCTGGAATTGGCTAAAAAACGGCTACAAAATGGAATTACTTTAGAAAGGCTAAAAAATGTCTTTAAAGTTTTTTGAGTCATTCGATGTCAATAGTTTCACCCAGATGGCCATTTATATATTTATCCCAAGTTCACATGCCATTTGGTCCAATGCATTTCATATAAATTGAAGAGAAAATCTGGAGGCCCGACTTGATACTTCATAAAAGCTCCAAGTTAAAGTTGAGGTTCAGGCCCAAGAATATGAATATAAGCCCACTACCTTTAAATAAGTAGCAGTTCCTTGAACCACCTTGAAGGTCTAGTAGGACATATATGATTTCTTCATTCCTGATCAGAGATATCTGAGAGTGTGAAAATACCTCTAATAAGGTGTGCTTCCTCATTTACTAAATTTTATTCGAATTTGAATTAATTGAAGCAGTAAATACCGAATCCCAAATGGCTTTACCAAAAGAAAGTACTAAAACTATACAAGTAACGTGCCAAAATAATTTTTTATATAGTTAATCTGTTAACAAAGTCTATGTACTTATCATTTCTTACCGTCCAATTCAAGATTGACCTAAATTACGTAGTTGACCTTAACTTTTGAATTATGTATGACATATTAAAATTTCATGCAATTTTAATAATAAAACATAACAAAATATGAATGATTATGACAACTTACGTGGTTATTATTGCTTAGCCCTTGAATCATGGCGCTTTCTTGCCATAACCACATTATGGCCCTGGCATTGACAAAGATATTACTTGTGCATTAGTATAATGATTAGTGGTTGCCAACAAATTGTTATAATTAATCATCTTGTTTTGACCTTTGTATATATTATATACATTCAACTGCGCCATGTATCATGATTAAGGGATGGACATGTGATCTTGTCATAAAACCAAATAAAGTATAGTCCCTTCTTTTTCAATACTAATAATTATCTTGCAAATTCAATTAATTGCTTCTCTACTTAATCAATATTTTTCTCTTGCTAGATATGCTTGTGGAATGTGAATATATTATTGCTTTCGGCACTAACTATTAATCTTTCATATTATATAAATTATTATTATCAATCAATCAACTATATTTTAAATTCAAACTATTTGTTCTTGTTATATTATATGGAGTCAAGCTAATTGGTATTGGTTATATGAATTCTCCATATTCATTTCGCACTATTCACAATCATTCTATTTCAAATCTTTCAATAATTTCTATTTTATAAAGAAATGTGACGTTTTGCTTTAATTAAAATTTCTCTAAAAATATTCAATTTTAACCTAAACTTTGTGAAGAATAATTGAAAAGGAAAATCATTTCACACTAATAAATCCCATGAAAATAACGTAAAGCATATGTTGATGCAATGAGGGCTTGAAAAACTTTACCACCAAACTAGAATATATCAGTTTGATAAAAGCTTTACCACCAAAGTTGCGGTGGGTTATAAATATCCCTCTTATCTTTAATTAAGAATTTTGAGTTCAAGGTTTGAAGACAGAATTGATTTTTTAAAAGAATTATAGTGTTCGGGCCAGTTTGTGCGTACCCCAATTAATTCAACAGAATACTTGCTATTACTCACTAGCATAGATACCGGATAACTCTATTCACCGAAATTTAGGCGAATGAGAAGAACACATTTTTCATTGATTATCAGGTCACATCCTTGGGTGCTCCCTAAAAATGGGATCATTTTTTACACGAGATGTTTTACCTTAGAACTTCTCGCTGTATTTATTAATTAATTGAATCTCAAAGCAGGGGAGGATTTAGTCAATCGGATAAAAAAGATATACCCATAACGGCAGGGGAGGATTTAGGGGGGCAGGTTATTCACCCGATCACCCTCGACAAAAAATTACAGTATATATATAGGATAGATTTTCTGTGTTTATGTACATATATTAACTTTTGAACACTCTAAACAAATGCAAAATGTTAGCTCAAGTAGTCCAAGGTGTTCAAAATTATCTCTAGCATTTTAAGTTTGATTTTCAATAATAATAATATTTTTTATATTTAACTTTTGTTATTTTTTTAAATCCCTTAAATAAAAATTATAGATCCCATAGCGAAGTAGTTATAAAAAGTGCAACATCACATGTTCAAGAATTTTAAGACAGGTAATATGTTAGGTATGTTTGGCAAGAAAATTGTCTTTTTCAAGACATTTCGGGGTCCCACTTGCTACTACAACTATTACTACTTTCCTTTCATATCTTAGTTTTGCATCATAGTAGTTAGAAAATGAAAATGACTTTGATAGAGATATCAAACTAAGATTCACTTTATTATGTGATCTCAGATTGACATGAAATATATTACTTAAATAGCTTACCATGTGTAGGTAGTAACTTACGTGTTCTCATTGAGTTTCAGCAATTACATCATTATATTTAGTATATCAAATCTTGAGTTTGTCAGAGATTAATTATTTTTAGAATAGAATCGACTAATTTAGGTTTAGGCTAAGATCGCTAAGTGATTTGCAGAGAGTTGGATACAAAGGCAATTTGTAGATATAACCATGCAGGGGGAAAGATTGAAAAAAGTGAAAATGAAGAGTGTGTTTGGTATATGGTAACATTTTCCATAAAAATATCATATTTTTTTATTTAACTTTTATACATTATAAATGTTGATATAAAGTATTGAACATTATTTAAGTATTTTAACATGTTATAGAAGATTATTAAATCTCTCTTAATGTGCGAGAGTCATTTTGCACACACCTTTACAATTCTACGAGATATCAATTAGCATAAATATTGATTAACTCTCCACTTCATTAACTATCGTCAGGTCACACTCTTAAGTGCTTGTCTATTATTATCTCATAGATAATTTGAGAGTAGAAATATTATTTTACTAGTAATTGTTTTTTAGATAACTTGATAATATAAACATTTTTTTAGACTATCAATAATATATAAACTCCATATTTTTCCTTCTTCCAACCAAAAGAGGGATATGGGGACTAGAGAGGAAAATTAGGTTAGGAAGAGAAACTTCTCTAGTCTTGATAAAGACATACTATAACATCAATTAATAAAAAGTTGGCCAAAGAGGGGACCAAACAAAATTAAACAATAAGAAAGAAAATTTAGTTTCTATCCAGTAGCCATTATCCTTACTCTATCTAGAAAACCATTACTTTCCATTACATCAAGAATTTGACCTACATTCCCCGTCAATAGCATGAAAAAAATAATTTATTACAACCAAATAATGTGGTGCATGGAATTGCTCCTCTTTTAACCAAATCGGTTCTGAATATGAAAAATTATTGGTAGAGAGCGCTTCTACCGAATGGATCCTACGTGGCGTGAATTCAAATTAGTTGAGCTCCAATGCGAATACCAGACACCCAATAAAAAAGAAAAAGTGGATTTATTTTCCTCTCCTTACACACAAAGTCATTAATTCTCGAACAAAATTTTTGACAAAAAGTCCCCATAACATGTGCACCACTACACCGCCCCAAGAAAAAGAAAAAAAAGTCTTGTTCAATTCGACAGACACCCTTTTATACAAAACAAAATATTCTTGATCACTCCATGTGAAATTCAACTACTAAAACTGTCAGCCCCAACAAAAATTCAAGAAAAAGATAAAGCATGGCATGTTTGACAGCTTAGATCCAGCAAAAATGTTTAAGCAATTATGAATACTCAAAATGTTAATATTTCTATAGCAAATATAAATTCATATGTATAAAATATATCGTCTCCTTAAAAAGACTAGTAATAAATGCAATGTAGTTTACATTTATCTTTGCTTCTAATTTATAGAAAATTACTATTCGTTGCACTCACGGAAAATCAGGAAAAGTCGAGATTCAAATTCTAACCAAGAAAAAAAATTTAGATAATTTTTGTACCTAATGAAATAACCAAGGTTCCAATATCTATGCTACTTGAAGGTAACAAATAATACATATGGAATGACCAAAATACATGCATAACTATCCCGAACACCATCATTATAAAAAAAAATTACTATTCCTTAAAATCCAATCTATCAGCCTCAGATTGTGTAGGACCAAATTTCATACTTCTTCCCTTCCAAAAGATTGTCTTAATTTGACTTGACACGAAATTTAAGAAATAAAAAAATACTTTTAAAACGTGTGGTTCAAAACAAACTTTAGATATTTGTGTGATTGTAAATCATCTCATAAAGTTAAATTGTTTCTAAATATAAAAATGTATCAATTTTTTTGGACAAACGAACAAGGAAAGTAAGAGAATCTTTTTGGGACGGAGAAAGTACCAGTCTATAAGAAGTAAGAACCATGTTGCCTTGTTTCTCTACCTGTTCACACAGTTATTGACACAAACAGTGGAGAAAATGATGAAATCTTAAAGTACTAAACTTAGTAGGAAGAGTATATTGTACATTTAAACAAGAACTCAAATTTATTTACATCAAAACTATGTAAAAAGACAAAGAATTTAATACAATTTCCCACCTAACAAAACCACATAAAAAAAAACTATGCTGGCCAGCCTGGCTCCTTAAAGAATCCAATCAAACAAAACTAATAGTATCAACTTAGGTCTATCACAAAATTAAGTAATGTGAAGACAAGTTGTTAACACGAAACCAATTAACCAAATGAAGTTACAAACCGTGTGGGGCCTCTCTTGATCTGTTACCTAAAATTCTTGATTCTTGACTTTGCTTTTTGTGTCATCTGCAATCTGTTGAATTAAAACTATCTGCAAATCCAGAAGGTTTTGAGGGTATGCTTGACTGTGTTTGACTGTATGACATGTCATCAAACATTCTTGAAGTTCCTTCATCAGCTTGCCATCTTTGAAGGATTTGAGGAAGGCTCATATGTAGATCAATGCCGCTGTCTTCATCTTCGTTTCTCGTAGGCTTCCACAGCTCTACGAGGGGTGCAAGGACATTGACAGCGTGTCCCATGTCGGGTCGCTGGAACGGTTCGCGTGCAGTGCAATGGCCAGCTAACTCAGCGACCTTACAAATGCTCTCGTATGTTTCCTCGTCGGGGTCAAGTGTTGGGTCGATGGCTTTTCGGAGGTTGTCTTTGTTGACAAGGACCCTACGAAGCCATGTCACCAAATGGGATCTGTCATCTGGCATGGTCTCGTCTAGTGCTTTTCGACCAGTGACGAGCTCCATTAGAACAACGCCAAATGCATACACATCTACCTTGGTTGTGACTCGTCCAGTAGCTGCAACAAAAAGATCAGAATAGTCTTAATCCAAATGATGACATACTCAGACAACCTTGCTGAAAGACGCGATAAACAGGCCAGGAATAGATATGAAGAAAATAAAAACAAGATTTTGAAAAGAAATTAAACATGTTAGGAGCAGAAAAATATCGTCCGCCAACCAATTTAGAGATTTAGAACTCGTGTCTAGAAGAAGAATTATGTTCTACTTGCCGGATTTCAATTCACTACTAAAATAACATGAACTACCAACGAACAAATATGTAGCTAAACAACAAAATCCATCGCTAATCTTGTTTAGCGACATATTATCACAAACTTACGTTAGCTACGAGCAAATTAGCAAGACAAAGTGCATAGCTATTTCCAGTTTTTTTGTAGTGATTTAGATTCAATGGGATCACTCATGCATGCATACTATACGTCTATACCAACATCAATACTCAGAACATTAAATTAAAGGCTTAAGTTTCATTTTGAGGACCATATGATTGGACTTCTAGATTTCCATCTTATGTTTGTCTTTCAACTTTACGCCTTTCGCGAACAAACAGTTACTTTACTGAACATTGTTTGCAGTATCAATCCATGAGTAGGAACAAAAATAACAAACTAGCATTTGAGCATGTAATTGACTTCAATAGAATTACGACTCTATGCCTATCAAATATAGTGAAGATTATAAAGCACGTGAAAACTAATGATAGGATAATCTTTTAGTTTTCTATCAAATGTAGATATAGCCCTAAGGTGCATGTTAATCACAGTTTTCATGTATATTGAAAGGATTAAGATAAGCATAGGAAGTACTACTTACCAGCATATTCAGGCGCCAGATATCCAAATGTTCCAGCCAACCGTGTCTCAACAGAATATTTTCCATCAGGAGCATTCCTAACCAATCCAAAATCTGCAACCTTAGCTCTCATATCATCCCCAAGGAGTATGTTAGAGGGCTTCAAATCCCTATGGATAAAACTCGTCTGTGCCAAGCTGTGGAGATACTCAACTCCCCTCGCAACATCTAAGGCTATTGTTACCCTTTGCTTCCAAGTCAAAATTGGGTACCCAAGTTCTCTCCATTCAAACAAATGCTGACTTAAAGTTCCCTGTGGCATGTACTCGTACACCAAAAGTCTCTCGTTGCCGTTAACACAGTAACCAAGTAGAGCGACCAGATGCCTATGCCTAACTTTGGTAAGCACCGCGATTTCAGCTTGGAACTCGTTCATCCCTTTAGTACCCATCGCCCCGGATTCCATTCTCTTCACAGCAATCTTAGTCCCATCATGTAATTCACCTTTATAAACGACCCCGAATCCACCTCTTCCCAAGATGTTTTCTTCATTGAAGTTGTTAGTCACTTGTCGAAGCACCTGGATGGAAATAACAACATTTCCACCTTCAAATATCGGCATCTCACTATGATCACCACTGCTCTGGCTCTGTAATTCACTAGGAACTCCCGCATATCCGTTCGTACCATTCACTACATTAGGAGGTTTAAAGTTAACCATTTCATTGCTTAATTCCGGAGTCTCAACCCTCCCGAATCTCTTATGCCGTCCCTTTATATAACACTTGTAAGACACAAACAACACAACTACGACAAATATAACAACAGAAATAACCACACCAACAATCATTCCAGCTGAAGGGGTTGACCCCTTCGAACCACCAGACGAATTTCCACCATCATCACTACTCGAGCTTGACCCGGACCCCGGGGTCCCACCAGTCCCCCCTCCACCATCAATATTCTTTCCAAGCAATAAGTTACCACTATTACTAAACTTCACATCTGGTCGGAAAACAGGTATCGGACCAGATAAATTGTTATTAGTAACATCAAGAACTTGAAGGTTAGCCAAAGTCGTCAGTTTTTCCGGTATAGATCCAGTAAGATTATTATCATTCAATAACAAATTCCTTAAAGAAGTCAAATTTGCAAAAGCAGGAGAAATAAAACCTGAAAGTTTCTGCTTACCGAATGTTACAACATCCACATTCTTTTTTCCAGCACAACTTATATGTAACCATCCATTGCAAGCATCATTTCCTTTCCAAGAATCAGCTAAAAAAGCCGGATATCCGAAACCTCCAGCCACAGCTAAAAGTGTTGTAACTTGCGGATCACAAGGTCCAGGAGTGTCCAAACAGAAACTATTAGTACTCCCAATTTCCACCTTAACCTCTTTTCTAAACTCTGGCTTTGGACCTTGCAATTTATTGTTTTGCAAAGAAATATTCAACAATTTCGGTAAACTCATTACTGAATCCGGAATAACACCAGTAAACTGATTGTCTCTCAACTGCAAATCGAAAATTTCTTCGCATTTCGACAAGTCCGGTATTGGACCAGTAAAAGAATTAGCATGTAACCAAACTTGTGACAATTGTGCCATATTGTTAATCACATCAATACTACCTGATAACCCTTTAAATTGATTATTTAGCCACAAATTCCGAATTTCGGAACCCCCAAAAGAACCAGGCAAAGAACCAGTAAAATTATTGTAACTCAATCTTAAATCTTGAAGGTTAGGAAAAGCAACGAAAATATCAGGAATAACACCATAAATACTAGCATTACTTGCATAAACATAGCCTAAATTAACACTATCAGTCAAATAACTAGGAATTTGCCAAGGACTAAGGTTCCCATTTTCACTAATACTAAAAGTGATCAAACTAGTAACACCCAAGAGAAAATCTTGAGGAATAGAAGTAAATCGGTTGTTATCCAAGTAAATCTCAGTTAAAGTGGTCATATTTGCAAAGGAAGGTAGAGTACCAGAAAGGCTATTTTTCTGAACTGAAAGGATATTGAGATTTGAAAGTTGGTTTAAATCAGATGGTAAAGAACCAGAAAGAGATTGTGAATCAAGATTAATTGATGTTACAGTACCACTAGTTTTGTCACATTTCACTTTAGCCCATGAACAAAATGGTTTGGTTGAATCCCAACCAGGTGGTGCTGGAGAAAGACCGGCTAGTAACTTTGACATAATGGCGGCGTCGTCGGAACATGTGAGTGAAATGAGGGTAAAAAGGGAAAGAAAAAGAAGAAGTAGAGAAGCCATTGATGGGGGGTTAGAGATCTAGGGTGGTAGGTTAGTTTACATATAAAGAGAAGGGGAAAATGGAGATTTTTTGGAATTTTTTTTTTGTTGTTCTTGAAAAATGTGTGTTTTGGAGGAGAAGCGTTTTTTTTCTTTTTGTAGAGTATATTAGCAAGCTATGTTTCCATGTGTGTTTTTGGAGAAATTATGCTGAAATGGTGACAGCTTTGGATGAACTGTATTTCTGTCATCAACTTGTTTCTCTTTTTGTTCTTTTTCTTTTTTTATCTTTCAAATGTTTAAGAAGGAAATGAATTCCGTCACTTTACTTTATTTTCAAGTTTACCATATATACAATTCTAATAATTATAATTTGTTATCTCTTAGAATATACTAATTAATTTTAATTGATCTAATCAATTCTAAATCAATGATACTAATTTACAATCATCCTAAAATAATTGAGTACAATATTCATGATTAATGGAATTGGAGATAATTATGGGATAACAATCCCCGTAATCTTAATGGAAGATTCTCGAATGCTGAGACTGTCTTGAAATTATCAAATAGTATGTGCGGAAGACCTTTTGTAAAGATGTCGGTAATCTGATAATGGGACGGTACATGGAGAACACGGACTTGTCCACGTGCAACCTTTTCTCAGACAAATAAGATATCTATTTCTATGTGTTTTGTGCGTTGATGCTGGACCGGAAAGTAAATCGCACTCACATTATCACAATACACCAAGATTGCTTTTTCAATCGGACAATGGAGTTCTAAAAGTAGATTACGGGTAGATTACGGAGCCAACATGATTCAACGACCACTTAGCTACCTCTCGGTATTCTGCTTCAGCATTTGATCGAGACATCATCGGCTGTCGTTTCGACGATCATGAAATGAGGTGTCTCCCAAAAACACACAATAACCAGATGTGGAACGACGTGTGTCTGCGCAACCACCCCAATCAGCATTTGTATAAGATGAAAGACTAGAAGTGGAGGACTTACACGAGTGCAACCCAAAATGAAGTGACATACCGCAAAATTCGCTTGAGAGCTCCCATATGTTCTTCCTTCAGATAGTGTATATGTAAGCATACATGTTGAACTGCATATGAGATATCAAGTCGCGTGAAGGTAAGATACTGCAATGCCCCTGCTAAGTTGCGGTAATGTGTTGGATCACTATATGGAGTACCGGTAGTGGTTCAAACCCGAAAAGGGTTACCTACGTATCACACCGTATGGTGAGAATCAGACACTCATAGTTCGTGAGGATATGTTGTAAAAATGGTATGATATAAAGGAATTATGTAACGAAAATTAAGCATATCAATTGAATTTGCAAATATGTAAAAAAAAAAAAACAAAAGTATAGACAACTAGAGTGATGCCTCATTGAATCTAGTGTTGGCTGATTTTTTCTAATCAAAACATCTTTCAGTCATCTTTGTGAAAACCTTTTTGTTTTGTTCTTTCCTAGAGTATATCTATGGATAATGTTTTAGAACGACCGTCCCCGACTGTTCGCGAGGACGATCTTCCTGCAAAAATAAGAACACCGGGTGAAAGGAGGAAAGTCACAGAAAGAATAATAAAATGTGGAAGTGTGATAGTATAGTCAAAGACTCCCCTGATTGATTTGTTCGGACTGGAGGTTGGATGACTTCTTTCAGTCAAAGTATCTCCCGGTATCTTTGTAAAGACTTTTTTTTCATGGAGTGTTTCAGGGATGATATTTTTAAAAGCACTTTAAAAAAAAGTATTTTCCAAAATAAGTAAATTTTAAAAGTTTGGCCAAACAAGCTATAAACCAAGCAACAGTCTTTGACCTACTTCAAACCGAGAATATAATCTTCCACATAAATTAACTCAGTTAATGACTTAATTCAAGATTAATTTAAATAATGAATATGATATTATTATACTCACTACTCTTTTGTAACGAGCGTAATTTTTGCGTCTGTATATCGAGCTGAAAAGCGGTAGTTGCGTAATAACCTTTTTCATTCATTAATCAATTCATTACATTAGACTTTTTGTTGTTTTTCACCCAAGTATCTGATATTTATATTGAGTCTCAAATTAATTCAATTTCGTGCCATGTAAATTCATTAAATAAGAAAGAGCTCCCTGTAGAATTTTTTTCTGTACTCACGGCACGTATCCAAAACCTCTAATCAAAGGTAGAGATCATATTCAACCATTACAAACCTCGATTCTTACATTAGACTTTGATGAGTTTGTTTTAATTGTAAGTCGAGAGGAATAAAATTCCGACCTGCATAAGAACAAAAGAAGATATAAAATGAAAGAATATAGTATATCTTATGTTGAAATATTCGTATTCTCAATTTTGAAGTTGCCAATTAAAGAGGCGTGACTATCGGACTTTTAGCCTGTGTTTGGAAACTAAAGAAAGGAAGACAAAAGGAACAAACCAAATAGTGACGACTTTTCTATTTCTGCGTTTCGTTTGACAAAGAAAAAGCGAAGGAAATTGAAGAATAAAATTATTATATGGTAGTGACCTGCACCGGCCTCTTATTACTTGCTCAAATTGATTCTTACTTTAATTTATGGGCCTAATCGACTGTGGGTGTTGCAGAGGGCGGCAAATCATACGATGGTTGAAGCAGGGCGACAATCCTCCGCGAATTTCCGAAAAGTGGTCCGTTTGCTACTTGGAAAATAGATTGTTGGACATTCGATTTCGATTGGGTTTAGGGTCTTTCACAGCCTATAAATTTACATGGTTTTTCTGCATAATTATGCATCCTGTAAAAAATATCTTTCATTGATTAATAAGAGTTGGTGACGATTGTGGTTCGAGGGTTTTCACATTAAGATTGTCTGTTATTTTTTTCTTTATAATTGCTTTAATTTTTGTTGTCTCATAACATCAACGCTACTAAATAGAATTAAGTGTAATTATCTTTTATATAATCTAATTATATAAACATTTTTTGCACTGCATGTACAAAGAACTTAAGTAATCTCACTAGATTGTAATGAGCATGTGTCAAAAGAGTTTAGTTTTATATACATTAGCAGTATAAATAATATAATTCTTACACTATCAAGTGACATTTACATAATTATAAAGGTAACATGTCTTATTTTTCAAATTAGAAAAATATAAATACTTTTCTGTGGGACTGTATGTAAGTTAAACTCGTTATCAAATGGGTCCTTAACTGCCGGTGTATAAGGTAGCTAGGTTGTAAAATAATAGTATGTCGTTTTTGAGTAAACATTAACTAATTAAGAAGTTAGACAAAATCCTAAAGACTTCGGACATGTAATAAATTTTCACGCTTGGACCTTTAACACGTTACCGTGTTAACTAGTACAACTATACTAATAAAAGTAAGAATTATTGGTCAATTAGCCTATGCTCATTAGTGCGGAAAATCCGAAAATGTTATATTGATAGGCACAAGCTAGTGGCAAATAATCTTTTACCTTTCGAAGATGGGTATTGCTCCGTGGATTACGGGTTGATTGTTGTTGTTATATGTTTAATATTTTATTTTCTTAGGTTATTAATAGCCAAGATCATACGGTGGTTATTTGTAGGGTTGACAATATAGGGACCAACTGTCACTAGCCGACTCTTCCTCATGAGTAGGGAATTCTTTCTTATTGACGTTTCCCATTAATCGCACTTAGCACCTAAAGGAGTCAGTCTTATGAGGAAGACTCTGTTGAGTACAAAAATGTAGGAAACGAAAATTATAAGTAACTGCTAAGTATCAAGAATTGAAATTACAATTGAACAATAAAATTGAAATTACAATGAACTTGAAGAATAAACTGGAACAGTTTTTGGTATGCTGAGTCAAGTGTTTGCACTCTGTCTTTAAGACAATATTGCCCCGTATGTATCCTTTCCACGTCCTGGACAATTATCTCCCAAGATAAAACAACAAATGAACAAATGAGCAAAGGAAACTCAAGTGTTACCGTGAAAATTTTTGAGTAATGAAATGATGCTGGAAGGTAGTAGGAAGACTGATTTCTGTTTCTGTTTATGTGTGTCCGCTTGTGTGTTTTTCGTGGCTCAACAATGGTGACAAAGGGTCATTTATATAGTTGAAGGAGAGGCTTACCAACTGCCTACATAAGTGTCATTACTGGCCAAGTAATGACAATTATAGAGGCAGTAATTCACCAAAATAAATAGTGAATTTGATGTGTAACGGATGACATTTAGGAAGAATAATTCAGCCAAAATAAATGGCTGAATTGAGTTCTGTTGACGTTCTGTTCTCTGCCCAATCTGACTTTCTTGAAACTTCAGGGACCAAACTGTACATATTAAAACTCCAGGGACCAAACTGTACATATGAAAGAATTCTGGTCAAAACTGTACATATGAAGGAATTTTGGTCCAAACTGTACATATGAAAGAATTCTGGTCTAAAAAGATAATATCATAAGAAGCCCACCCCACAGCCCGTGAACCCGAACCCGGACCGGACGGCGGCGGCGCGCGTGTGGGCTTTCCTCGAACCGAAGCACATCTAGATCCTCCCTCCTTTAAACACATGGGATACCCCTTGGGGTCCCAAACCTCAAGCCAACTTTGAGACTTATAAACAAAACAATTCTTTCTTCCTCCACCGATGAGGGAGAATTGATCTCAATACCACACTTTTCCATGCTTCAAACACCTCACTTCGTGGACCAATATCTCTTTCATTTCTCAACGAAATTTGACGATCCTTGGCCCTACGGTCATCTACTTAGTTAGTATTTTATGCATGTGTGAAGAACCGAATTCTCCAACATGCGGAACACTAGTGTTTAAGCCGTTAAAGTTGGTCGGACGCAACTCTCGCCAAAGGCAAATTTCCAACAATTCCCTCTTGAAAGAGATTTTGGCGCACTCATATGGTGCCTTTTCATTTCCAGCAATATTTCAGCTGACCGATGTTGCATAAGGAGTGGTAGCTTCAGCTTTGAACCTTCCATAGTTAAATACCATCGGACTTACTTACTGCGCGTTGAACGTGATGTCTTGAACCGTCAGTGTTTAGTGTAAGCCAAGTCAATAGTACCAACACAACAAATTCTCTTACTCTCTTCTTCGTAATGTTTTGTCCGTTGTGGCCATGGACAACTTCTTGGATTCTTAAGTGCGTTCATCTGAGGTGGCCCGTCCTCGCACTTAAATAGGTGGTCTCCTACAAGGTATCCTGCTATACCCCACTACACAAGTGTTAGGAACCATTAAAAGCTTCCCAAAACCTAACCTCAACTGTTGAGGATCATTAAAGGTCTTGAAACTTAACCTTTACCCATACTGCAGATAGCACTTAACGTCTATCGCGGGAACGACTTTGGATTGGGTGTTTCTTTACAAAAATCACTATCCGAAGTGCTCATGCTTCCACTGAAGCGATCAACTGAACCTTTACAGCTTAGTTTTCCCATTGAACTAAATTACTGGAATCTCCAGTTAGTAAGGTTGGGTTACCAGTTAGTAAGGTTGGGTTACCACCGTATTGGTCCTTATATTTTGGGTTTTAAGCCCATTCCCCTAGACAGGCAAACCATCTGATCCTTGGGTAAGCCCTTTGTCAATGGGTCTGCTATATTATCCTTTGACTTAATGTAATCAATTGATATTATACCTGTGGTGATCAGCGCCTAACGGTCTTATGCCTCCGTCGAATATGACGAGACTTGCCATTGTACATAGCATTCTGTGCCCTTCCTAGAGCCGACTGGCTGTCGTAGTGGATCATTATCGAAGGTACGGGTTTGTTCCAACGTGGAACATCCTCTAAGAAGTCATGAAGCCACTCAGCTTCTTCTCCTGCTTTGTCTAAAGCGATAAACTCTGATTCCATTGTGGATCGGGCGATGCAAGTTTGCTTAGAGGATTTCCAAGACACAACCCACCACCAATTGTAAATACATACCCATTGGTGGACTTGGTGTTCTCTATATCAGATATCCAGTTTGCATCATTGTACTCCTCTAGTACAGCTGGATATCTCGAATAATGTAACCTAAAAGTTAACGTGTATTTCATGTATTGTAATACCCGATTCAACGCCTTCCAGTGATCATCACTCGGATTACGGGTAAACCTAGCCAACTTATTGATTGCATAAGCAATATCAGGTCGGGTGCAGTTTGTTATATACATCAAACTACCGATCACCTGTGCATATCACTCCTGGTATACAGGTGCACCAAGATTTTTATCAAGCTTTTGATTTATATCCATTGGTGACTTTATCGGTGAACTGTCTAACATCTCGATTTTTCTCAAAACATCCTTGATGTAGTGAGACTGAGATAATACCAGTCCGTCAGACGTCTTAGAGATTTTTATCCCTAAGATGACATCTGCGATACCCATATCCTTCATGTCGAAGCATTATTTCAACATGTTCTTAGTCTCTAGGATTACCCTAGGACTGCTTCATGTGATTAACATGTCGTCTACATACAAGCATATCATAACAAATGAGTCAGAATTACTTTTCGTGTAGACACATTTATCACACTCATTAATAGCGAAACCCTTCGATAGTAGAGTACTATCAAATTTTTCGTGCCATTGCTTCGGGGCTTGTTTCAGCCCATACAGAGATTTGACAAGTCGACAGACTTTCTTCTCTTGCCCTTGAACCACATACCCCTCGGGTTGGTCCATATAAATTTCTTCTTCCAAATCACCATTTAGGAAGGCTGTCTTGACATTCATTTGATGTATCTCAAGGTCACGCAAAGCTGCGATCGCAATAAATACCCGTATGGATGTCATCCGGGATATCGGGGAGTATGTGTCAAAGTAGTCAAAACCTTCTGTCTGCCGATAGCCCTTGACTACCAACCTGGACTTGTACTTATCTATAGACCCATCTGCTTTATATTTTCGTTTGATTCCATGCATCAAGAACCATCTTCATGCCATTAATGACATGGATACCAAGGCCCCCTTCACCCATTTCATTAGGCGAAGAGTCCATTTCATCTCCAGCTTGTGGATGATCTTCCGTTAGGAACCGGGCCATGCCTATAACTATTAAGTAGAACAACATCTTCTGCTGACATCTCTTAAAGTTTGAGCCCATGAATTTTTCAGGGCGATCATAGTGGAATGCGGAGGATGGAGCAGTAGCGGGGAAGGCAGCAAAGTTACTGCCTTGGACAGTATTCCTGCCTTGGACAGTAGCGGTAGTAGCGGGGAAGGCAGCATTGTTGCCTTGAGTGGCAAGCAACAGTAGCAGCAGCAAAATCAGTCATGTTTCCAGCCATGTTGCAACAGTTACAGTAAGCGAATATTATCTTAAACTTGTTGGGTACAAAGATGTAGAAAACAGAAATTACAAGTAACTGCTAAGTATCAAGAACTGAAATTACAATTGAATAATAAAACTGAAATTACAATAAACTTGAAGAATAAACTGGAACAGTTTTTGGTATGCTGAGTCGAGTGTTTGCACTCTGTCTTTAAGACAATATTGCCCCGTATGTATTCTTTCCACGTCCTGGACAATTGTCTCCCAAGATAAAACAACAAATGAATAAATGAGCAAAGGAAACTCAAGTGTTACCGTGAAGAATTTTGAGTAATGAAATGATGCTGGAAGGTAGTAGGAAGACTGATTTCTGTTTATGTTTATGTGTGTCCGCTTGTGTGTTTTTCGTGGCTCAACAATGGTGACAAAGAGTCCTTTATATAGTTGAAGGAGAAGCTTACCAACTGTCTACATAAGTGCTATTACTGGCCAAGTAATGACAATTATAGAGGTAGTAATTCACCAAAATAAATGGTGAATTTGATGTGCAACGGATGACATTTAGGAAGAGTAATTCAGCCAAAATAAATGGCTGAATTGAGTGTTGTTGATGTTCTGTTCTCTGCCCAATCTGACTTTCTTGAAACTTTAGGGACCAAACTGTACATATGAAGGAATTCTGGTCCAAACTGTACATATGAAGAAATTCTGGTCCAAACTGTACATATGAAAGAATTCTAGTCCAAAAAGATAATATCAGAAGAAGCCCAGCCCCCAGTCCACGACCCGTGAACCCGGACCGGACGGCGGCGGCGCGCGTGTGGGCTTTCCTCGAACCGAAGCACATCTAGGTCCTCCTTCCTTTAAACACATGGGATACCCTTGGGGTCCCAAACCCCAAGCCAACTTTGAGACTTTTAAACAAAACAATTCTTTCTTTCTCCACCGATGAGGGAGAATTGATCTCAATACCACACTTTTCCATGCTTCAAACACCTCACTTCGTGGACCAATATCTCTTTCATTTCTCAACGAATGACGATCATTGGCCCTACGGTCATCTACTTACTTAGTAGATTATGCATGTGTGAAGAACCGAATTCTCCAACATGCGGAACACTAGTGTTTAAGCCGTTAAAGTTGGTCGGACGCAACTCCCGCCAAAGGCAAATTTCCAACAGACTCTTCTCTTGTTGTCAAAAATACTTACTCATGGACTATTGTGCAGTTGATGATATCGTTCTGGACTATTGACATACAAATAGCTCGTCCAGTATTAATATATAATCCCAACTGACTACAAGTCAGTTTCCTATTATTTCAGGTTCTTAGCACGATATAATGTCTATAGACTTGCCTCAGAGGCTTAGTTTCAAAGTTTCAATGGAAAAGGGCCAGATATGCCCTTAGCCTATTTGATATTGAGCATGTTTTCCCTCATTTTAAACGTTGTCCCAGTCATGCCTTTACCATTATGTTTTGCTTATACTCGTGCCCCTCGATTTGATGAAAATATATTGGAGGACATATTTGTTCAGTTTCGCATAGTATAGGGGCATGTTTAATCTATTCAAATTCCTGAATATTATGGCACAAAAATAACCATATGGCACAAAATATCATTACATTCCAAAACACAAAAAACATTTACAATTACAATCCATCCACCATTATATTACATCTAAATTATACAACTAAAAGATTAAATGCAATTACATCCATCTTTTAAAGATCATTTACACTAATAAAACATTATTTTTCCTTTTCAAAAGATTGTTTTCACTAATGATCGTAACATCATTTTTAATTTTCAATTTTGTTGATGACCTGGATAGTTTTTGCTGAAAAATTTTCGTCTTCGCAGTCCCTATCTATACGATAATGCATGCAACAAAAATCACAAGGGAAAAGATCTCTTCAACATAAACATAAACATAAAAAATCACAGATCTGCCAAAAAATAAAAATAATCACAAAAAAAAAGATAACTTACATGAGACATATGAAACCTGAAAAGATGTCTCCCACAGTGCTGAAATTTTGATAATAATAGAAAATATTACATTTTAAGCATTTATACAATTTCTTACATAAATTCAATGTGGTCTGACCCTTTTATGAATTCCACGCATGATAGAAATTTAGTACAAAATTATTTGGAGTCCATGATGTGTGATGGAGTGCAGCAACTCCACATCCACATACCTTTCCATGATTATTTGGAGAACTCGAAGCTTCCAACATTTCATAAGCAAGTGAAAGAATAAGAGAACAAAGTGTGGAGTAGCACGATAAGTGTGGAGTTTCAAAATGCAGTACCAAAAAAATATTGGCTAGCATAAAATGAACTACAAAAAAAAAAAAAATGAAAACTATTGGTACAATTTAATTCAGGATTTTCAATAGATCAAATATGTCCCTATACTATGCGAAACTGAACAAATATGCCTTCCAATATTTTTTTTAGGTTTCTGTTAAATCGAGGGGCACGAATATAAACAAAACATAACGATAAGGGCATAACTGGGACAACGTTTAAAATGAGAGCAAACATGCGCAATATCATATAGGCTACGGGCAGATCTGACCCTTTTTGGAACTTTCAATAATGTGCCCGTTTGATGTCAAGGCTCTAACCTTGACCCGTTGTCATGCACTAATAGCGCATTTCGTATGTAGGGTCTTGACTTTACGCATACCTGGGGATGGTACGGACATGTCTGTTCCTGACCCTGAGTATTCTCTCGCAGATACAATCCAATTCTCAGGCTTGCACTTGTCTTGTGCTTGTGAACATGTGCTTTGCCCTTTGATAAATTAGTCAAAAGTTTTTCAATTATTCGGACCTGTTTGTTTCAACAAGGTGTCGAAAAATTCTTCAAGAACTTTTCAGTGAAGAATGTCATATTCTGGACCCTTCTCGACATATTAAGCCCAAAGAGTCATTGTCTTTAGGAGTTCAGTCCAGCAGATACAAAGATCAAACTTACGAAAGGCCCAACTATATATTTGTGACAAAAGATGGAGAATGTGATTATATATAGCAACATTTCCCTCTACAGATGTAGGCCATTGTGCAATGTTTTTTGTCACTTGGTTTGTTTGCTTATAACCACTCAAAACCTAGCGTAAATATTCACACTCAGTTTTTATATCAAATCATGCCGTTTAATCTTAGATTTATAAAACTTCCTCACAAACCATCCAATAGTTTCTTGAGATTATCATGTGAAGAACCGCAACCTTTAACATGTCATGATATTTTTGTAACTATAAGAGAATGTCTCTAAATGAGAAGGTTAGGATTAAAGAGTTTCTAAATTTGAAAAGGTAATAGCATTTTAATTGAAACGGATTAAAAATGAAAGAAAGTCATATAAAATAAAACAAACGAAATATCATCTCAACGACTTAATAGTGTAAAAAATTTATCACTATCGACGTACATAAATACTTCACAAACCTCCTATGAATTTCTTGAGATTATCATGTGAAGAACCTCCAGTTTTCACAGCTTCCACAGCCAATTCACTCCATGTCTTCACATTCCTTCTAATTTCCTCCCCTTTCTCTCCATTTCCCATCAAAATTTCCAAACACCTCTTTAACTCTTCTCTTTTAACAATTCCTTCCACTTCTTTTGCTCTTAGTCCTATTCCCCAGACTTCCTCAACCATTTTGGCATTTGTTGTTTGGTCAGAAAATTGTGGACACCCCACAATAGGGACACCACTCACCATACTTTCTAAAGTCGAATTCCAACCACAATGTGTTACAAAACACCCTATCGACTTATGAAAAAGTACCTCCATTTGTGAACACCACGGCACAATTAAACCTAAATTCTTATTTACAACATCATCATACTCAAAATTCTTGTTTTTTCCTTTTTCTTCCCCTTTTCTCATCACCCATAAAAATGGCCTTTCACTTTCTAACAATCCACGCAAAATTTCTTCTTTTTGCTCTCTATTCAACACTGCTAAGCTCCCAAATGATACATACACAACTGAGCTCTCGAGTTTCGAATCAAGCCATTGATGATAGTTTTTTCCGGATTTATCAAATAATTCGCATCCAAAAGACTTGTCTTTAGGGTCATTTCCGTCAGAAAAAGCAGAGGGAACCAATGGACCAACTGAAAATATCCTCATTTTATCGATAATTCTCATGGATTTTTCTTCTAACGCGTCGAATGAGTTGACGAGAACAAAAGAATTTGGATCATTTTCAAGATTTTGTATGTGTTCTCTCATAATAGGTATCATGATTGAAGAGTGAGGACTATTAGGTAAAACTATAGTAGGAATATCATTGCATGAAAATGAGGGTAATTCTGGAAATTCAATAGGATAGGAGGGTGTAACGGTAATATCACTAGCGGAATTATAAACTCCGTTAGTGGAATTGAACAAATGGTGATAAATTGCAAAAGCAGTACCACATTGAATGACAAGAAAAGCTGATGGTACGTGTAGTTCACGCGCCACCACAGCTACCCATGGTAAGAGAATTGTGTACACCAAGAACGTAACGTGGTGACCCTCGTCGGAGAATTTTCGAATTTGATTTGTGAGGTTTTTTCGTCCGTTTTTCTTTAAATCGTTGAAATAATCGTTGTGTTTGTTTGAATTAATCCAAGTATCGTCGTCGTAACCATCGGAAAACGAGGAATAGAATAACCCGTCTTGTGTTGGAAGGTTTTTCATTTGCTTGAGGCCGTAAACGGTCGTGACAAAGGTGGCACGTGCACCGGCGCGTGCAAGGTTCTTGGCTAGTTGGAGAGTGGGGTTTATGTGGCCTTGTGCAGGCAAAGAGAGAACAAGGAAATGGTGCTTCTTCATGTTTGATTAATGTTGATCAAGATTACTATGATACTTAATTAGCACTAAAGGAAAATTCTATATGGAAGGTGGCTTCTAATGATTGAAGTTGATAAGATCTAGCACTCAAGTTGGACTGAATGGTTATTTATATATATATATATAAAAATTTATTCTTATATATCAGATATAAATATCAGACGTAAATGTAAAACATGTGTATATACACTTGTCTCACTTAACTATAGTTAGCTCATGTAATCATTTATTTATGATAAGTTAATATAATTTGATATAAATATGTGGTGCATATAATTGTTTGCCGAGATATAATGTTAAATGGACGGTTAAATATGTTTAGGTATATTAAAATGGATAATTTACACAAATTGTCAAATTTGTAGCATGGTATTTAGAAATTCGCAACTTTTCAAAATTAGACCAATGATTTGACGTTTAGAAATCAAAAACTAATATTCAAACAACGAGTCTAATTTTGAAAAAGTGGGCAATATCTAAAGATAAATCCACAAGAGTGAACACCTAGTTTAAAGAGTAAAGTTCACAAATAGCCATTTTAGTCTTGTAATTGAAAATAACTACTCATGTCCTGGAGTTACAAATATCAGATAATCCCGGAGTTTCGCTTGTAAAGATTGAAATTCTAGAATAATGATTAGTTTTGAAAGACAATTGAAAAGTGTCTGATGGATGTTATTTCTACTAAATCAAATAATATGATTAAAATTAGCTGAATCAATTAGCGGGTGGATCATAATCCATTCAATGTTTATTTTGGTTAAGATGGACGAGTCAATTTAAACTGAATAATAAGTCATAACTAATCCCATGTCCAGGCGAGTTAATATTCTCATAAGTGAAATTAGATACCCCTAGTTATAAAAGTATTTCATTAAGGTGGCATGTCCTTTGATTTCATCAATCAATGAAAAGAAATATCTTGTCTAATTTGTCATTCATAAAGATCCTTTTAAGCATTTATTTGATGCGATCTATTTTTCAAGAGTGAAATGGTCTTTGGTTTTCTCAATAACCAACAAGATCTAGCTGTTTTAGTTTGTCACTTATGAAGACTTTTGGCGTTTGTTAAAGGGACTTGAAAGTGAAAAACTAAACACAATATCTTTCACACGTATTTAACTCGAGAAACTTGTTCTTTATGAAAAATTAGGGTTATAGTTGTTAATAATTGTTAATAGGGAAGTTTTGTCACGCACTGTAGATAACATTCGATATTGAATAGATCAAGGCACTAAAGCGTTTGGACATAAATTGAGTGATACTTCTTTTAAAAAGTAATATTTGAAGTTAAATAAAAAAAAGTATATTTGAAAATTAAAGTTATTTTTGAAGATGCAAATTATTGAAATCCTATACTTTCTTTTCTACTTAAAAAACTGCTCTGTACCACTTTTTCTTTTTCAAATTTGAGGTGAAAAATTGACACAATGCATAACCGAACAGTCATTTGAAGAAAAGAACTTGAGAAAAGAGCAAAAAGAATCCATTTCCAAACGGGCCATAAGAACATGAAGCTAACCAGTTAAAGGGAGATAATCATGCATAATGAAGATTTCTTCTGTATTGAACTTTCATTCAATACAACAAATTTTTTTATTTCAGAAAATAGAAAATTTCACAATACAACTTAAATGGGAAGAATATAAATATTTCCATTATCTCATATGTATAGGCTATTGGGACTGAATAGTGACTACTTATATATGTCTAATTCTCTTGTTGTAAGTGTATTTCTTGTGTGATGAGAAGTCTGTTTTTTTTTGAAATCATATGTAGAAAGGATATATATACTTAACCATATTTTCATAAATATTAATGTTTTCGTAGGAAGTCATTTGATATGTAGACCAGTTTAATATCTAGATATTGCCTCAAAGAAGAGATTTCATCAGTAGTAGCTCTTTAAAGTTTAAAGTTCAATTTTTTTTCATTATCAATTGCTTAAGCACACAAAACTCCAATTGCTAAATATCAGAATGCAAAACTTTTTCCTTCTTGTGAACAGAGAAATAGCAGCAGAAACATAACCTTAAAAGATAAAAAAGTACTATTAGAATGCAAAATTTTTAACAGGATATACTCTTCTTGTACCAGTGCCCTAGCTAAATGACATAATCTGCGCCCACTGATAGTCATGAATAAAATGATAAATCGATGAGGAGTAAACGAATTATATCAAATATAAAAGTCAAGTGAATTTGCTCTTAAAACAATAAAAAGAAATCTTCTCTCTTCTAATTGTTTAGTAAAGTGAGAGTTTTTTGTGTCTGTAGCTTACAAGTTCATTGTGAACAATAGGAAAATGAGTCACTTATATAGAGCATTGAAAAAAATCTTAGATTCAATGGCCTAAGGTCTAATGAAAAGGCATATTCATCTATCTAACATAGTAATTATTTTCATTTTTCTTTAACTTATTTACTTTTTATGTTACCCTTTACAGTTGTTCAAAACTATTGTATTTATTATTTCCTTTCCCTAATGCCCCATTTAACCTGATTTAGTTAATGTATTGCATATTGATTTCTAATTAGTTAGACATTAGCTTTTAAATTTCTCATCAAATATGTCTTTTATTATTTCAGCCTAGCGATGATGTCGGAAGTGAATCTACTTCACCGGTGAATATAAGAGGATCATTGGGTGACATCAATGAAAATGATCAAGCAAATACTTAGAATTTTATTTATTTCAGGTATGGAACCATTTTTGCTTCTATGTGCTAAGATGGGGACAGAGGTGGATGGAGAAACTAAACACAATATCTTTCACACGAGGTGGATTATACACAATATCTTTCATTATATATACATTCAGTGTAAACCACTAAAATTTTAATAAATATATTAAATTTTGATTCATAATTTGAAAAATAAAATTAAATCAGGCATTAAAAATCTTAAATAATTTAAAAGATAGATATGACGTGGTCGTACACAAGCACGCTTTACACACTTTTATTCAAAAACTAAACACATTAAATGAGTGGTGAACTTAGACCTTTTTGAGAATATCCTCCTTACCATAATTCGGATCCTTTATATGGGACAGATATAGGCCTATTACTAAATAGAACATCATCTTCACCTTTCTCCTCTTGTCCTAGTTGACATCATCAACCTCTCGTGGGCGCTTGTTTCCACCACCCTCGGAGCGGTGACTACGGACTATCAGCAATCATCATATCCGGCAAAACTAGAATATTGAAACTTCAAACATGAATCTTGTATTCGAAAATACAAGAACATGAATTGCTACACTTGTGGCTTGTAAAACCGCCGAGAATCCTAACTAAGTGAGTCCTTTGAAATCAAGTTCACACCTCGAAACACTTAGCAACCAATTAGATAATCACAACACCACCACCGAGTCGAGAGATAAACTCTAGCTTTAAGACAAGATTGCCCCGTATATAGGCTTTACTGTGGACAATAGTCTCCCAAGATGAAACAACAAACTATCAATCGTGCAAAGCCTATACAAATGACCTCGCCGAAGAAAACAAAAATTTGCTAAGAGAAGAATTGCTTACCAGAAAACTGATCTCTTTGTGGTGTTGTATACTTGTATGTATTTCTCGTTATGTTTTTTTTATAAAATTGAGCCAAAGGCCTCAATTTATAGGTGTGCAAAGATGGCCTTTCAAATGCCCCATAATGGCATTCAATTGCCTATCAATTTTAATTTTGGATTAGCCTTTACGTGGAAAAGACAGGAGTAAGTGTGCAAGTGATTAATGAAACTCATCTAGTATTAAAACATGAATTGATAATACTAACGTACGTGCATAGAAAAAAGAAATGAGTGGTGAAGAGAAAGGGAAAATATGAGGAGGACGGCTACGGAATTAGGCAAGAATTAATCAAAAGGCATTTCTCGAAGGGCTTGAAATTTTTTATTTTTTATCAGTGGCGGAACTTGCCCAAAATATTAAGGGGAGCGGTAACTACTAACTAAAATATTATAATTGAAATTTATAAGAACAAAATATAATTTTATCAAAGATTCAAAATAACATCAACACAACAAAAATATAATATATAAAAGGAAAGACGTACCTAGAATTAAAGTGCTGCCTCGTTCTCAAATTTGTTTTCTCTTGCTCACTAACAAGAGCACATATATCATTCATATCAAATGCTTTGTAAATATCTTTAGGAACCAAACTATTGCTTTATCAAAGATAACGTCTAAATCTAAATACATAAATCAATTATCAAAGATAACATCTAAATCTGAAAACAGAACTAAGTCAGAGAAATTCGACTTTTAAAGCCTTAATATGTTAATTCCACTCCTATAAGCCCAAAATAGCCTCGTATATGATGAAACAAACATAAAGTTGTAATCTTTTGCTGATTTAAAAGAAATCCATATCAAGAATTACCCATTAAAATCCATATCATGTATATTGGAACAACATGTAATTGCTTATGATGCAACTATGCATCCAAGACATACTAGATTTATGTTTTGTAGAAGAAAAAGAGACTCAAATAAATAAATAAATAAATAAATCATCTGCAATTAAATATTATCAGAGATGGAGAGACGAGTGGAGAGAAATAGATTGTGAGAGAGTGGAACCGTGTTGCGAGTGTGAGTTCGTGAGTCACTGGTGCCGCCGAGAAAGTGACGGGATTTAGGATTTTTAAATCATTAGTAGTATATATAAAAAAAAATTAATATTTTTGAGTTTTTTTAGGGGGGCCACAGCTCCCCTCCGCTCCTACCATAATCCGCCACGGTACCGATAACAATCATATATTTGGTGATTGGTGATAAAAGCTGATAGTAATATAATTACACAAAATATAATTATATCAAAATACGAAATCTTACATTTCAAGATGATAATATCAACAACCCATGTACTAAAATTAGAATTGGACACAAGGGGAAGACGAAGATAATCATAATTCAGTTTTTTGACAAACTAATGGGCGTGTTATATAAAGCTAAACATGATCCATCGTCCTCTGCCATTGTCAAGTGATATGATGTCTTGACAAACTAATGGGTGTGTCATGTGAAGCTAAACAAGATCCATCGTCATCTGCCAATTATTTTACTTAAAATTAAAACATTCCTTTTCAAATACAAAATTATATGGATAAGGGAGGAATTTTAAGAACCAAAACAGAGTCATAAAGCTTTAATTACTGAATCGCGCCACTGTTAATTAATATACAAAATGAAAGGAGGTGGTTTCAATTTTTTGTTGCTTAGTAAGGGTAGTGAAGCAAAGTCGGAATCAGGCAGAAATATTTACCTTGTAGATACGGGGCTTGTAAGTTGAAATACATCAATAACCTGCAAAAGTAAAAATATCTATTGGATTGTTATCCACAGTATAACTTAACAACACAGAAAAATTAAATATAGCAACAGTGACTATAGAAAATTAAAGCGAGACTACTCGTAATTTTTTTATACTTGACCATATTCATATTTTATATACTTGACACACTTACTCGAAAACGGAATAAGAATGAATTGGTTAAGCAGTCTAGAACAACCAAATCATCATCAGAAGCCGGGACAACCAGAATATAGTTTTGACCCTAAACAAGTTTTGGAGCACTTGCAATTAAACTAACAGTGCCTTGAATATGGTCAAATGAACAAGCGACATACTCAATAGCTTTTTATATGCACAGTAATTCAATGAAACAGGGAATTTAAGTCGAGACTATCAACCAACAGAAAATTAGAGAGGAAACAATGGGAAATACCTGTTTTAGATTGTAATCAAATTTGTTTCTCTGTCGTACATAAATCATATTTCCTACTCGGCCAGCACCATCCTGCAAATTGCATATACCTTCCAGTTCTTATTCATGGAACATCATAAGGATCTGTTTCAAAAATTACTTTTAAGCTTTCAGAGTATCATAAACAGTTCACAAATGAGCACATATCTGAATCTGGTTATTCAAGGCTGAGAGGATCAGAAGCAATAGAACAGTTTTAAACTTAGATCTTTAACATTCTAGACTTGTTTATATATGAAGACTTCCACCCTCAAGTCAAAAAGAATTAAAATTAAGTTTTTTCCCCCCTTGTTCATTGGGTTATCACAATTTCCAAGATAGATTTGATAAAGGTTATGAAGCTTTTCTGAAAAATAATTCCACATGATTGAATGGGTGTTGTTGCTCTCAGTCAGAAAATATTAAAGAAAGAATTTGCTTTTTGGGTGACAGGGTTCTTGATCACTGTATAATCTCATATGGTGACCAAGGGCAGAGATATCTTTTACCTAACATATGTTAACTCCGAGATTTCCGTTACATGAATAGAGATTTCTCCAAGTAAACACTACTCGAGCATGTAAAACTGAAAGCATACATAAGCTTCATTAGCAAAATAATTTTTGTAAGTCCAGATGAGGAATAAAGGAACAAAACATAAGCAAAATTTTCTTCGGCTGGGACAATGCAATAGGACCACAGATGAGTTAAGTATCACAATTTTTTTGACAAGAGTTAAGTATCACAACTTGTCTCCATGAAACACATGCAAGTGCAATAGTCGAACCCATCTGCATTTATTGACGGACTGTTTTTCAAGAATTCAATATGCACATATTTAGCAATAGTGATCATCTCAAACCATCTGTTTGCTCAACATATAATTCTCCATGTACCAAGGGAGCCATTTACTCGAAATTCCGCAAATCTGAATTAAAAAATACTTACCAGGAAGCTCAACAAAAGGCACCACATAATCAATACAAAAATGAATAATTTTTGGAAGGAACTATACCACTATAGGAAGAAAACTCTTGATCAAATTATTAATCAATATTGACACATTCACATTTTTTCAAGAGAGTCACTCCATCAGAACTGATATCTTATTGGAGTTAACATGTGCTTATGGAAGCAAAGAACCTTATTCCATATCAATTTAAGCAAAACAACTTTTAAGTAGTGGGACAAAAAAAAAATTAAACATTATGCATAAACGTACTCAGTAATAAGGCTCATGACCAACAAGTCTCCAAATTCAATTTTTCATCTTCGAACTTCTCGACCACTTCAACCTATTACCACGAGCTAAGACAGCATCAAATCCTTACAACAACAATTGTTAACTGGACTGTTAAATTTTGAAGATGCCAACCATCTCTGATCCCTGTTACCACTTACAAGATTATAAGGAATAATAATGTGAGAGGAAAAAGTAAAACCTGGAAAAAGTTGATATTGTTGATCATCCACACTCTACGTTGTGCCCTTGACCGAGAATGGGGAGGTGGAAGACGCTGATCACGAGCGTCACCGGGACACGGGGGAATACCCCCGAAGCAAGTAATGCATCTATTTGCATTTCCTGATTTTCATCCCTTTAGTACTTAGAAAATCATCTGGTACTTTATTTGAATATGATGTACTAGACTTTGCAGCCATTTATCCATGATCTAAGACATATACAAAGACTATTTAATTTTCAATATGCAGCCTTTAATTGACCAAGAGCTTGTAGCTCAATAACAACATATTGTTGTCAGTTAATCCCCCCCGTCTCAGTTTACTCAAACCTTTCCTATTTTATGACATCCCTAACTTTTCCAAAATACAACAAAAACAACTACTACACCTAAATCTCAAGCTAATTTCAGTCAGTTATATTCAATCCATTTACACTCATTCCATTCAAATATTCGATAACTTGGGGTTCTTTGACACTACACATTCCTTCTTTTCTACTGATGCAACGGGAATCACGCAGTAACAAAGCAAGTGAATCCAATGTGACACAAAACTGGTACTTGGGATTTGGTTTCTCTACCGACTGGTAAGAAAACTATTGGTTCTCGATGGGTGTACAAGATTAAGACAAAGTCTGATGGTTCTATTGAGCGATATAAAGCTCGTTTGGTTGCAAAGGGTTTTGCTCAAGAATATGGTATGGATTATGAAGAAACTTTTGCACCTGTTGCAAAGATGACATCTGTCCGGGTTCTTATTGCAGTGGCCTCTGTTCGTCATTGGCATATTTCACAAATGGATGTTAAAAATGTTTTTTTAAATGGGAATCTTCAACAAGAAGTCTACATGGTCCCTCCACCTGGTGTTTCACATAGTCCAGGACAAGTGTGCAGGCTTAAGAAAGCTCTGTATGGTCTCAAACAAGCTCCAAGAGCTTGGTTCGACAAGTTCTCCACTGTAGTATCATCTCTTGGGTTTATTTCCAGCTTTCATGATTCGGCATTATTTGTTAAATCATCCTCTGCAGGTTGTATTTTTCTTTTGTTGTATGTTGATGACATGATCATTACAGGTGATGATATTGATGGTATTGCAAACCTAAAATCTACTTTATCTCGCTGTTTTGAGATGAAAGATTTAGGTCATCTACGTTACTTTTTAGGCATTGAGGTAGCTTATTCTGAGAAGGGATATCTTCTCTCTCAGTCTAAGTACACTGCAGATATTCTTGAGCGGGCCCATCTCACAGATACTCGTATAGTTGACTCTCCTCTTGAGGTTAATGTTCGATATACACCTACTGACGGGGATCCTCTTCCTGATCCCACTTTATATCGTTCAGTTGTAGGGAGTCTGGTGTACCTCACCATATGCGTATTCTTCGCTATCTTCAAGGAACGATTTATCAGAGTCTCTTGTTTCCATTGACCTCGTCCTTGGAGCTTCATGCATTTTCTGATGCAGATTGGGCTGGTGACCTAACTGATCGGAAATCAACTACTGGTTATTGTGTATTTTTAGGAGTTTCACTCATCTCATGGAAAAGTAAGAAACAAGATGTGGTTTCTCGCTCTTCAACTGAGGCAGAGTATCGTGATATGACTTCTACTACGTGTGATATTGTATGGTTATGTCGGTTATTGGTTGATATGGGTGTCTCTCTTTCTTCACCAACACCAATGTACTGTGATAATAAGAGTTCTATTCAGATTGCGCACAACACAGTCTTTCATGAACATACCAAGCATATTGAGATTGATTGTCATATTATTCGATATCATCTTCAGCAGCGCACTCTATCCTTGCCATTTGTCTCATCTTCGATGCAACTTGCAGATTTCTTCACAAAGGCGCATACCTTAAAATGTCACCGGTTCTTTCTTGGCAAACTCTCGATGCTTCTGTCTACACCATCGCGAGTTTGAGAGGAGATATTAGCATAAACTCTTTCCCACATTGTTTTTGTCCCACATTGGAAAAACACATTTGTATCTCATGTAATAGACCCTATATAAAGGGCTTTACTTGCTTTTCTTTTACTTGCACTTTTAGCTCTCAAGAATAGTATTATTTTATTCTCTTGTTATTGCTTTGTAAGAATTCATGTTATGAATAAAAGACTTTCATGAATTCTATCATTCTCAACACTCCATTGACCAATGTTCTCTCTGTCAAATTTATATGACATGTATTCATCTTTGATCTATCCCAAAAAGATGGCTTATTTAAAAATAATCCAACTTTAAATTTTTCATTTTACTCTTACTAAGGTAATTCCATCTAAAATGAATTCTTATAAAACTAGGAAATGATCTGAGAATAAAGCCAGAAGTTTGTGTGCAACCTTAACTTATTTCATTAATTACCTCTATTGTAACTAACTCTACCCACCAAAATTTAGGCTGACAAGAAAAACCACCCACAATTTTTTATATTACCGGGATTCAAACCTTATACGAAGGTCTATCGAAAACAGTCTCTCTACCCCCTAAGGTAGGGTAAGGTCTGCGTATACACTACCCTTCCCATACCCCACTTGTGAGATTACACTGGATATATTGTTGTTGTTTATCAGAATCCAAACCTTGATCTTCCACGATTTTCACCACTCCATTAACTGCTAGACTATATTCACAAGTGCTCTCTGTCCACCATCTTATAATCCAGTTTTTTTTAATGATGCTTAATTCATTCCCATCAACTTGAGTCAGGCCCCTGTAGCTAGTGATGATTTAATCTCAGTAATCTAGTAAAATCAAGTTGCAATCCTGACTTCTCCAGGAACTGTGATGCCATTCAATGGTACCATAAAGAAAGAATAGTCATGTTATATCATCAAACAAACTTTAGAACTTCTAAAGGCAATTCGATATTAGACCTAGTTATGCCCTAACTCACTGCAGGATGATATCTCCCAACATCCAAAAGAATCAAAACCACTAGGTACCAAACGTCAACCCGTTTTATTTGTTACCCCACCAGTGGCGGAGGCAGAATTTTACCAGTAGGATTCAACATCTACTATATATATACAAATAAAAAAAGTTAACCGTGTATATACAATGTAACTTCCATCGCAGGGTTCCGGTGAAGGCCCTCCTTCCACCCACTCTAGCTCCCCCCCCCCCCCCCCTTCTGCCTCCAGACCAACTACCTTCCCACCAGCACAGTTACCAAATAGCTTTGCTTGATGCCTAGCAAATAATACAAGGTCCAACTACAGCAAACATCTAAATCCCATCCAAGGCATGAAAAGCAGGCAAGGACTCCCAAAAGGAGCATAACAACCTGGAATGCATGCCTTTATCATTGAACTGTGCAGCAGTGATGTGAATTACCAGCTTCTGTTTCTAATCCCCCCCTCACCCCTCCCCACACACACACAAACTAAGAAAATAATAAAACACAGTCGACACAGTACAAAGAATTACAGCAGATCGTTGAAGTTCAAGAAGCTAACATGAGCAGAATACCTGATCAAATCTGGCTTTAATTAACTGAAAGATGTTTGTATGGGGCTGAGAACCATCTGCTACACCAGTACGTCCAGATATGGTGGCTAAAACCCCATCTCATGTTTTCGTCAAAATTATGTGCTGATGCGTATCGGATTCCTTAAGCATACTGGTAAACACTAGAAGACGCATGGGTGTGAATCCACTAGTGTAGCAGCAAAAATTGGACAACGTACATGTATGACAACACCAATATTATACTATAATGCAGCAAGAATAAGCAGATTAGTGCATAGAATGGGTGAACATTTGCAGTTGTTTCAAGTTTCACTATAAGAAGGCTTAATAGGCCTTTCTATTTTGCTGAAAATGCCAATTCCAATTCTACAAAGGCTACGGTTACTACAGTTCAGTAACAGAGCCGAAACCCCACGCTATCTAGTATGCTGAATATATGCACACCAGAAAGAATGATACCACTTGCCAACGGGAATGTCAGGTGTCAGCAATCAATTAGCCACCATTATACAAAGAGGTGAAATCCAGTGGCATCAACGTCAAAGTAACCCCAACAGTTGACACTTTCACCAGTTCAAGTGTAGGTCCTTGGTTGAGCAGCTTGTCCTTACAAGAGCCAGTTATAGCACGTTTTTTATTCTTTTGAGGGCAAGCTACCATTTACATTTTACAAGACACAAAAATGTTAACTGGTATCTGTTAGATGCCCCTCAAAAGTTTAACAAAATATTCAGTATCAAAACCTCAAGGCCACTATTTCAAGTATCCTACCTAGGGATGGCAGGTGGGTATAATTTTGCGGATTCCGCACCCGCCCCAGTTGGAGCGGGTATGGGTATTGAAAATGTACCCGTCACGGGTAGGCGGGTAGGTGGTGGATTTGCAGTCATACCCGCCTACCCGCCCGCCTTATACCGCCCCAAGCCCAAAATATTAGCAGCCCATAAGTCGTGCCTTCAGCTCATAAGTCACGACAAGTCTCTCATTCTCCAACAAAACTCAAAACCTACGGCTCTTCAGTCCTTCACGCCTCCCTCTCTCTCGTTCCCCTTCACGCCGTCTCTCCCCCTCTCTCATTCTCGACGTCTCTGCCTTTTTCTTTAAAGGAGATACTGATCGGGAAATATTGGAAAATATTGTTGTCTTTGCTTTGTGCCTTGGGGTTGTCTTGGTGAGGTCAATTTTTGTGCATTTGTTAAGTTTTACCTATTGGATTTGTGGAGTTCAATTGAAAAAGTTGAAAAACTTAAGCTTATATAGCTGAAATAATATCTGGGTTTTGTCTACATTTACAATATATAGCTATTTGGGTGAATAATTTTTGGGTTTTCTTGGAAATTTTATTTTCTTGATTCTTTGTTGTGCAAGGGGGAAGAGGTGAAAAAAATGGGGAATTCTGATGATGAAAAAATCTGGAATTCTCCTCCCTCTCTCCCAAAGAAAATGAGATCGTGACAGTATTGATTCTTGACTCAAAATTTTGGAATAATTTTTGGAATTTGAATTTTTGGGATCATGTTGATCACTAATTGATCACAAATGAATTGATTACAAAATATAACAGGCGGGTATTGGCGGGTGACGGATATCCACTTGGGTGGTGGAGCGGATGTGAATTTAAGAATATACCCACCTAGGCGGGTATGGATGTTGAAAATTGTACCCGCCACGGGTGGCGGGTATAAAATTTCCTGGCGGGTATGGGTGCGGGGGAGGGGGTACCCGCACCCGCCCCGCCCAGTTGCCATCCCTAATCCTACCTGTCCTACATAGCTATCACGAAGAGCAGAAAATATTCATGACCCAAAAAAGATAAATTTCACATCCAGCAACATCACAAGACTGCTAAGTAACCAATGCAAGAGTAGATATGCTTTTGTCCTGGAGGAAGGAAAGACAAATGGAATAAAGGGCAGTATATTTACAGAATTGAATGAATTCGACGATATTGTATAAGGTCAATGTAGATTCATAAATCTGAGCCCTTATAATGCCATAAAACTGAGACTATATCTGGAAGGTGCTCAATATGCACTCCTTAAATCATAACTTCACCCATTAAGAAAAGAGCACATCATTGTACATTACATGTTTGCCCTGCATGACCAAATATTTGATTTAATGCATCAAGACAGAAAACCTAATACTGTATCCATTGCACCAATTCTCCCTCCTTTTTTGCTATTGTACATCTCTGCTCCTGAGCCTGCTTCCTATAATTTTAGTCAGTGCATAAAATGTAAAGTGCAGTCAGATAACCCTAATGAGTCTAAAAGAATCAGTTCACATACAGCCAAAAGAAAAAAAGAAAAGGACCCCTAGGAAGTGATCCATGACAGCCTATTTAGAATCTGACCTGTCGAGGGAAATGAAAAGATTTAAGAGGAAGTCAAAACATAAGAGGCAAGAAGAAGAAACAAAAGTACTCAGACCATTTCTTTTCTGAAGATTGAAACTGTACTTGTACCATTTTTCTTTTTTAAAGATTGAGAATGCGCATTCTATTATCTACTATTTCTCAGCGTCAAAACAAGGAAATAAGTCGCTCTGACTTCTAGTACATTATCTTTTCCACTCAGAAAGAATAGCGTCAACATGCTTAGATACCCTAGGGTAAACTTTAACTAGATCCGGACTTCTCTCAACAATCACGTTTTACTCGTCGAACAGCTGCCCCGGGCACTTCTAGATATGAAGATCTAACCTATTCATTATCTGTTTCTGTTTACCTCTTCTATTCAAGGGTAGCGCAGGTCCTAATCAAACGAAGAATCTAGACAGTAAGTGCACTTTAGGCTAGTAAAGTCAAAGATCGAAATTAAGTTTGCAACTCTCCCTCATTCCTGGTAAGAATCTCTCAGTACATATATTGCATCATTCCAGAAAACAAATATTGCAGTTAAAAGGAGTACATAACCAAGATGCTCATGTATCATGCAGAGTATAACTGGCTGTAAGTACATACACTAAAAGTATAGACATGGTTTTCATAAAGCTAGAGTTTTTTCCTAGTATTACATCTCACAGTTTCTCAGCACTCAGGATTTTTGCCAATTCAATCCATGCAACTCATTTTGAAAATGACATCTTGCTCCCATGTCAAAACCATGCAAGAACAGCTTTGCCAATTCAATATCACACAGTTAGGCAACTAAATATGAAAGTTATCTCATCAACAAAGTCATATAAATGCACAAACTATATCAAGCTGAAAGAATTTATCATTACTATCTAACAAATGGAGTAGCAAACAAAAAAGGCAAAGCCTTTATGTTATTTGCATTGACAATCACAGATACGATGCATGTCAAGCATAACAATGTCCATATATTAAAGATATGAAGCCCAAAAAAGTTGAGCTAAGAACTCATAATCCAAAACCTACTTCTTCAGGTCCTTGTCCTAATATTAATCCCTCCGTTTTAACTTATGTGTTCGTTATAGGAATGACATGTTTAAGACCACAAGATTCAAATGGTATTTTTGGTATGTTATGCATACCTTTATTTTAAGACAACAAAATTTAAAAGTCTGTTTTACATTCTTAAACTTCGTGTATAGTCAAACTAATACACATAAAATGAAATGCAGGGAGTAGCAAATACAGTAACATCAACTCATTCAGACTCAAACTTGCATAAATAAGTCAGCATGATAAACACAAGCTACCTTCCGAGACACTTTTTGTCAAAACAATGACCGAAAACAAGTGTCTTACCTGAAAAGGAATACATCGATAAAAGATATTAAGTGTATTTAGAACCATAAGAGACAAATTGATCCGATAAATAGAATCCCACGTCATAACTCATTTCTTTTCCTTGTTTCCTTTTCTTTAGTGGCAAGTTACTTCTGAGCATTATATACATATGTTGCAACATATAGTATGGAAATACACGCATCCACCACAATGAACAAAGAGGTGTGTACACATGCGTATCTTCTTACAGGAAAAGAAATCTTACCAAACGGAAATGATGATATGCCCTAAAATGCATTGTACAAACGATCTCATGGACCAAAAGAAACTTAAGAGAAAGAACAAGGTTACGGGAAGATATAACTTCTTCCAGCTATAACAAGTGAAATGCTCCAGTAAATTAGGTGGGAAATGAACCTATTCTCACACTCTTATGCAGCACATTTGAAAGAGATTCATATGAACCTGTTTCTGTCAAGTTTTTTTCTTTCTTTCTTTTTTCTTACCAAAAAATCCATAGAAATATACCAGAGAAGCAAATGAGCAGAGAAAAGGAGTGTATCCACTCTTAAGAATTTGATGGACTTGGAGTACAACTACAACGGGCAGTTTTTTGTGCATCTTTTTGTCGGTCATTAATTTCTCCAAGGAACTTCTGTATAGAGATAGGGGAACAAGCAAGACAAGTATACAATCAATGGCACAAGGAATTCATAGCAAACTGTACAAGAGTAAAAACCCTGCCTTTCCCAAATAGCTCTAATTGATCAATCGCAACTCAACGAGTACATCCACATGAAAGAATCAGAGAAGTAAGAGTACAAGGAATTAGCAGTCTGATAATTGAAAGAAGATTAGTAACATAAGAAGGTTAACTTCTCTTTTCAGCAAACTTTCAGCAGGCCATCAATACAAGAATAGACGCCGTGGGAATCTAACTCCTGGTATAGTTCCACTCATGCTCTAATCAATCATCATCATGTTCAAGAATCAGACCGATAAACAAGATCAGATGGATCTTTGAAAAATAGTTCTCCCAAGGCAAAAAGGTGGCCACAAATTTCAGGAGAAAAAATAAAAGCAGTGACATTTCTTTTTCTGTTTCTTCGCATTAGAAACACTTTAGAGCTTGAGTATCAAAAGGAGCAGTAACCCTAGCACAAAAGAGGAATAGTAACCCTAACAAGAGTAAAAGTAAAAGATAACCAGAAAACAGCCATTACATGAAAAGGTAAACACTGCATGCCAAGCCTTACTACCAGAGAATGTAATGCTCAAGTAAAGGATTAACCTTCATTGGCAACTTGAGAAATGCATTAAAATGAACACTTGTGGTAAGTGGAATTTGCCTCTCAGACCCAAATATAGAATAAGAATCGATCAACTGTTATGCTACAATAGCTAATGAATATGATCTCAGTATGTATGGTCGTGTTTGGGTTGTGGTCCAGAAAAGGAATATTCTTGCAGACATAATCCACGTTAACTTCCATGAACGGAACACTATAATAAAGGGCTATTCCTATAAAAACCAAAGAGGAAAAACATATCCACCGAGCTAGCTATATTACTCTTACGACATTGAAATATATAACAGAAAGAAGTCACAATTTAGGATGCAAAAACCCCATGCAATTATATTGGCCTGCAAAACAAAATAAAATGAGGGAAGTATAGTATGACAAGCCATCGAGAATACAGCAAAATTCATTGATTAAAGTTTTTAAAGGCACATATTGAAATTTTGTTACCAATGAAGTACAATTGCCTTTAAGAAAACTAAACTTTCCTAGAAAAGAGTATCTGCAAGTACCTATCTCGACTGCAAAGATAGAATGTACATGTTTCAACGAAGAACACCATCAATGTGCCTTTAGAAGGCCATATCAGGAACCTACTTATTCACTGCTGTACTAAAACTCCCTACCTAAAAGAAATCCCTGCAGTTTTAACAGTAACCTGCGAAACAGTCCATATCTCGAGCAAATCCTCTGACCGACCCTTGGCCACCCGCAAGCTACGCAACAACTTGTGCACTTCAAGTCCTTAGACCTGAATAGTGTTCTCCTTTTCTTCCCTCTTAAGAGGTGAAACCGGTAATGTCGCTTCTTCCTCACCATACCCTTTATTCCCAACTAACATCCTGACCTCCTTTCCACAACTACCCTTTTGTAAACTCTCGAAACCCTTATCGTTCTTATTCAATACATCCCAGAAAAATTCCGTCATCACACTCTCGTAATTTGGCATCTTTGCATACCCAGGGAAATAGTTAATGTCAATAACAAGGTATCTATTTCCAACCCTATTATCCCTAATCAAATCAAAATTGAACAGATACAATTTCGTAGCTCGTCTAAGCCCTCTTGCTATATCCGTCAGGAAAATCAACGGGGGCAACTCAGCATCGTCCAAATTCATCAGCTTATAGTACTTATCATCATTCTTTTCACAAGTGTTCAGATTCGAAACCTGTGAAAATGACATATAACTCTCCAATTTCCCTAAGTTCTCCTCCGTCGCATTCACATCTGGTAACGACTTCCGCTTCACACATTTCACGTAATCACCAACCACATACACCTTAAAAATCACAGCTCCATGATTCACAAACTCTTGCAACACTATAGGCGGTTTCAATTTACTCAATCCATCTTTGTTAAACACCAACAGCATCTTATGCGATTTCGCACTTCCATCAGCCACTAAAGGTTTCGCAATCACCGGAAACTTCAATCCTTCGCTCTCCAAATAACTCGCCGACACAATTTTCGCATCATATACAACCGTCTGTTTAGGTATCCCAAACGACGCCGAATCACACTTAATTTCCAGCTCCGTCGCCACCTGAAGCATCGAAATCCGATTATGTAACCGCTCAATCGCCTCAGGCGAATCAATAATCAACACATTAGGGTATTTCAAAGCGTACTCCTCCAATTGCCGCTTCCAACCCTCACCGTACAACTTATGAAGCACACAATCGAACGGTCCCTGCTCGATCAAAGGCTTATCCATATCGATCTTAACGAGATCGATTCCTCCTTCCTTCGCGAGGTTAACAAGCGACACTTGTATGAAACTCGCTTGTTTCTTCGGTGCTAAAGCGTAACCTACACCGAATCTCCGCTCCGCCATTGATGCGCGCGCGCGCACACACACAAAAAGGAAAAAAAAAACACTCAATTTTGCAATGCCTCAATGCGATTAAATCACATTACAGCAATTTCGAACCCTAATTTGATGAGGAAAATAGCGCTAGGGTTTTAAATTGGGGAATAATTTCGAGATTTCGATATATATACATACAATTTGGGTGTATGTATGTTTTGTCAGTATTTTGTGAAGAGAAAAGAGAAGAGAGGACAAATGGAAGAGAGGTGGGATTATATATAAGGGTAGTTAGGGGGGGGTGGGGTGGGGTTTAAAGTAACTGTGGTTGAGTTAAGGGGGTTGACGTGGCATATTGTGAGTGAATATGTTAACGGGCGCGTGTCAGCAAATCTTCTTGTATTTAACCTTGATAGTGTATCTATGTATCAAAATAATTGGAGAAAAAGGTTTAGATTTATGCTTGTAATACTTCTAATTATGACCACTTCGGTGGTGGCTGAGTTGATTGAATAGCAGGGGATCTCCCAAATGAGGTGTCATCGATATTTTTTTTTTGTTGACGAAGGAATCCGCAGCCGCTACTCTCTCGAGTGCGCACAGGGTAAACCCCGGACTGACGCAATAATAGGTGTCATCGATTTGATACCACTTGCATGTGTTTTTAAGTCGAACTGATTTTGTTTAATATCTCGTGTGTGATTTGCATGTTTTTTTATTGGAGCAGGTTTACTCAGAGAACACCCGAAAGATAGCGGATACGAATTCTCTTGTTACCCAAAAAGCTTCTAATTATGCAAGTATATACTCCTATTATATTTTGGTTAGGTTCCATGTAAAAACCGTGTTAGGAATAAATGTAAATATGAGATAATTTATTAACAATAAAGACATAAATAATACCAAATTATCAACTTAACTATTTATTTTGACCAGGGACTTACAATTTAAAGGAGTCTTAGAGTAACAATAAAACTATCTTTGTGTGATAAATACAAATTCAAATCGTGGAACCAGACATTTGCGTCAAGATAGACTATCTATATCACACCTCTTAGGTGCAATCCTTTGTTGAATCCCGCATGAACGTGGAATGATAGACTATCTATATCACACCCCCTTAGGTACAATCCTTCTTTGAATCCCACATGAACGTGAAATGATTTGTAGGTCATAATATTTTTTTTAATCTTACAATTGAGCTTGTGCTTAATTCAATTAGAATGATTGCTCAATTCTTAATTTTTTTCAATAAAAATTTAATCACCCCAACAACCCATTGGCCAATTATTCTAATTTTGAATCCATTCAATGATATGGATTATTTGAGGATAGACTAAACATGGACGTGATGATGGTGACCTCTTTGGATTAGAAGAGAGTGGAAGGTTATTAACAATTGAGTATAGTTGCATGGGTCAAAAGTGAGTATAAAAAGGGGATATGTTGTAGTGGAAAAGAGAATAGGAATAATAAGTGGAAATTGGGAAAAGATTAGGTTATGCAATTGGTTCATTGATATTTGCCTTTTATAGTGCTTCTTTTATGATAGAGACTTGTGAAACTGAACTTTGGAGGCCATGTGGATTGATGGGCATCATGACTAATAATTTGGAAAACATCCTAGTATTATAGCGCGTTAATCCAAATATTTTTTTAGTTGCTATACTAAAATATCCTTACAGAAAGCATATAATATAAAAAAAAATAGTTAAGAAAAAATAATTATTAAATCAAAATATTATTAGAAATTATAATTGTTATAAGATATCTGATTGTATAACCAAAGCTACTGAATTTGAATCAACCTATAACAAGTACTTTACGTCCTTAACCTAATTAAGGTACATGAAGGGTTTTAAAGATGGATTTAATTTATTGCACAATGCAAAAAAAACATTATTATAGCATGTCACTTATGTTATTTTTCAAATAATTAATTTTACTTATTATCGGCAATTGCCTAAAACTCTCTTTTAGACGTTTGTAATATCACAGTGTAATGATTTTGTAATAATGATGGCGTATAAAAATAAGATGTGAAAACTTTTATTTGGCTTCCTTGACCTCATTATCTAGATTATTTAAATTAAATCCTAAGAAAAGCTTCTAGAGATATTTTCATGTCTTGAAAATGATGGATTAAATAAAATTTTGTTTTTATGTTTTTTTCTCTTGTGCCTGAATGATCAGGGTTTGAGAACAGAGCAACTGATATCACCTATAAGGTCCTACCCCGGAAGAGAGCAAATTGCTTCCACCAGGGTTTGAACCCACGCTGCAGGTCTCCAGCTGAATTTTAAGTTCCCCTCCTTTGTCATCCAGCTATATCCGGGGGACTCCATTTTTTCAATTCTTGTTCTTATTAGAGATCATCTCTTTCCTGTATCTTTCAATATTATTCTGAAGTTTACACATGGCAAATAATTTGATTTTAAGTTATATGTACAAATAGCTACATTATAGGTGGGCAAACATGTCTCTCACTTCTTGAGTATAACAACGATAAATTCAATGCAATTTCTCAGGTGAAATTTAGGAAGAATAAGATGTGCGCAGAATTGACCCTTGACAACCCTTCTCTTTTATTTAGACTTAAGATCGACAATGTAAATAAGCTTACATAAGCAGAGTTTTTTTGTAAGATGTGAATAAAGTGTGTGCCTCGTAGCCACATACAATGAAAGATAATTAGTTCAACATTCTTTATCAAATTTTATATTGTGTGTAGGAACGGAGTTAGAAATGTGAGAGGGTTAGTCTGTATCTTTCGCACAAAAAATACATTTTGTATATATTGTGTTTTTTTTTTTGTGTGTGTGAATAGGATTTGTTCTCATCAACTTTAGTTAGGTAATGAATGAAAAATGAAGGGATTTTGTCCTAAATTAGAGAAAGGAAAGGATTTTTGTTGAATATAATAAATAGAAAAGCACTGCTACACTAGCTTAAAGAATCAGAAAGAAGGTAAGCTCTTGTGCTGTCATCGCTCCCTCGGCTCTCGACTCGACTCGGCTCGACTCGACTCGACTCGGCTCGGCTCGGCTCGACATCTAGTGATGTCCTTGACTCAGATTTTTAGGTACTGCTATTTCGGTAAAGGTATTTCACTCTATCATGGAAGAAAATTCTGGTTATGTAAGAAAAAAATTAAATGTATAAGTCCCAAGCTACTTTTTAGATATGTATATTAAATTTTAAACACCTTTAAGGAAATTAATGATTTCACCACAAGTGTTTTAGGATTTATTTGATGATTTGTAACAGTACCCACCGGCCAGCAAAAAGGCTGTCATCCACTTGATATAATGGCGATCAATTGTTATGGGTAACACAGTTCTTTGCCAAAAAGCAATATATGTCCTGTAAAGTTCAACCCATCATCCATATTATAGCGAGCACGTTTTTTAGATTTAAAATGTTACAATCGTAATTTTATAGGGCAGTGTACGTATCGGTATCGGTATCGGTATCGGTAGAGGTAGAGGTAGAGGTAGAATTTAAAATTTATGAATTCAAAATTTTAATTCTTTTCGATTATTGAGTTATAAATTAATAAAGTGTAAATATTAAATTATTTTGTTAAGACAAATACAATATTTAAAATAAAGTTATTGGTTAGATAAAACTCGTACCTTGATATCTAGTTCTGCCCCTGAGAGTCAAAGCTAAGGTCTATTTTTATCAAGAAACATTCTTATTGATCGAAGAATAGCGAATTTACGAGATTTTAAGATTGTAGTAGCTCTACTCTCAGTAGAGTGACAAATTTGTGAACGAATAGGTTAGGCGAAAAGGGAGGGGGGTCATCTCTAACAAGTGTATACAAAATTTACCTTATATATATAGTCAAAATTCTCTATAACAGTCATCCTCTATAGTAATATTTCACTACAATCATGTTTTTGTAGAGCTGATCTTTAATGTTTGTTGTATTATATGTTTTCAACAACAATATTTGCTATAGCAATAAGAAAATATCGAAAAACAAATTAGTATTGTTATAGAAAAAATTAGCTTTATAGCTTAGTTTTTCGACAAAAAGAGTTCAGATGAATCCTTTCCGCCCCTCTAACTACATCCTTGCTTCAAGGTTCAGTGCAGGTAAGAAAAGTTCTCAAAGTGCATTGGATTCAAGAGTAATAGAAATATTTTCCAATATTCTTTCATTAATTGTATTAATTGTATATCTCTTATTTTAGGTAGAATTATAATCTTTTTGTAATTAGGTTAATTAGTTACCTAGTTTGTATCAAAATAAATATTCTTGTAACCTTATATATATATATATATATATATACCCACAGAAATCCCACAATGTGGGGTCGGGGAAGGGTAGAATGTACATAGACCTTACCTCTATATTGTAAATCAGTCATCAATAAAATCAAGGGAACATATTTCTTTATGGTATCAGTAGCCTAAAACTACAAACTCTACCCTAGCCGTGGATACACCTTCTCGGCCGTCACCTTTTTTTCACGTTGGCACCTAGCCCACATTGGAACCCTAGCCGCCAACCTCTTTCGACCGCCCCCTATTTTCCCCACGAATGAACCCTAGTTTTTCCGGTCATTCTCCCTCTCTCTTCCTCATAAATTTCCTCTTCTATGGCTGACAAAACCAAATTTCATCCGACACTTGCCGTAAACAACATTAAAAACTTCATCCCTATGACTCTTGAGATGGAAAAAGATCAATACTCCTCATGGACGGAGCTTTTTAAGATTCATTGTCGTATTTACGAAGTTATCGACCATATCATCCCTCATACGCTGAAGTCCACAGACGTACCATCGAATTCGACTTCTGATGATGCACTCTGGTCTCGTTTAGACGCAGCCATCATCTAGTGGATATATGATACGATATCTAATGATCTATTGCACACCATCATTGAGACCGATGTCACGGCCCACCAAACGTGAGAACATTTGGACAGTATTTTCCCCGACAACAAAACTCAACGAGCGTTATACCTTGAAAATCAGTTCAAAAACGTTCATCAGGACGATTTCCCAAACATGTCCGCCTATTGTCAAAAACTCAAGATGCTTGCCGACCAACTCTCCAACGTCGGCGCACCAGTCACTAATCAGCGATTGGTCATGCAACTTATTGCAGGTTTGAATGAATTCTATGACGGTGTTGCCAACATCCTTTAGCAATGCACGTTGTTACCTCTGTTTTATGAGGCCTATTCGAAGCTCATCCTTGAGGAAACCAGGAAAATCAAGCATAGCACCACTCGGGCCAGCAGTGTCGAGGCCGCCCTCACCACCACCGTCGGCCCCTCCACCGAAGGTAGAGCCTCCCAATCTGACAACCAGAACCGTCGGCCAGAGGACCCGCAACAATCTGCTTTCTCCCGTAACAACTGTTGGAGTAGGCAGTCCGACAAGGGCCGCGGTGGAAGACATTTCGGCAATAACGGGCAGTGACCGCGGTAGTGGTAGCAACCTCCATCGTGGGATGCCTAGTACCTGGGTCGTATGGGGCCCACCGTCATGGGCCTCCCCTCCTTGCCAATATACGACATCCTCATAGACTGCACCTCAGAACCGACAGGCCCAACTTGGCATACTTGGCTCACGTCCACAACAGGCCTACACAGCACAGGCCCCCCTGTCATCGACTTATGCACAGACTGACATTGATGCATCTATGAGCACAATGTCACTCAACACTCCAAATGAAAATTGGTATATGGACACAGGCGCCACATTTCACATGACGGCATCACAAGGTACTCTCTCGTCTTATTCCAATTTGAGTAATTTAAATCATAATATTATTGTTGGGTGTGGACAAGGCATTCCCATCCATGGTTATGGTCATTCCTCCCTATCCCTATCACATCCACCACTAATGTTAAAAAATGTCCTACATATCCCTAAACTTATTAAGAATCTAATCTCTGTGCGACGTTTCACAACTGACAATTGGGTTTCCCTTGACTTTGATCCTTTTGGTTTTACTATGAAGGATTTTACGACAAGGAGACGAATAATGAGATGTGACAGCAGCGGAGATCTCTACCCTATTTCAAACGCCGTCAATAATCCAACCTCAGTTCCCTCAACATTTGTTGCTCTTTCGTCTTCCTTATGACATTCTAGATTATGACATCCGGGAAACTCTGTTTTACGCCCCCTTAGGAAAAATAATTTTATTAATTGCAACTGTATTTCTAGGACTCCTATATGTGAATCTTGCGTTTTTCGGAAACATTTCAAATTACCATTTTCTGCATCCACAAATTGTACTTTAATGCATTTCGATATCATACATAGTGATTTGTGGACATCCCCTATTTTGAGTACGTCGGGCCATCGATATTATGTGTTATTTTTGGATGATTATTCCATCTTTCTATGGACTTTTCCAATTGGAAATAAATCACAAGTCTACCCCATTTTTTCTTCATTTAGTGCTTTGGTAAAAACACAATTTGAAAAAAGCATTAAATATTTTTAATGTGACAATGGCAGGGAATTCGATAATATCCAATTCAAACAGTTTTGCTCCAAAAATGGTCTTACCTTTCATTTTTCCTGCCCTCACACATCCTCTTAAAATGGTAAAGCCGAACGGAAAATTCGAACCATAAACACCCTCATTCGTGCTCTACTTGCTCACGCCTCAATTCTCCCTCAATTCTGGCATTACGCACTCTTCGTGGACACATATCTCCTAAACATAATCTCAAACAAGTCTCTAGGTCAAAGGTCGCCCACCCAAGTTTTGTTTCGTAGAAACCCCTCCTACCAATACTTGTGTATTTGTGGATGTCTTTGTTACCCTCTCCATCCGACCACTCACAAGCTCCAACCCTGGTCTTCCCCGTATGTGTTTCTGGGTTACCCTGCCAATCATCGTGGTTACTCTTGCTATGACTTGTCGAGCCATAAAATTATTATTTCACATCATGTCCTATTTGATGAGTCTCACTTCCCATTTGCCTCTCTACACTCGCCACCTCAACATTCCTATGACGTCCTAGATGATGGCCTAAACCCTCTTCTAATTAACCATTTACATAGTCCGCCATCCCAGACCCCGGCAGCCGCTACCACCTCGGCCAATCCGGGATTAGCAGCCCACGCAGTTCTGCCGACGGTGGCCCGGAACAACCCGCCTCAGGGTGATTCGGCAGCCACCTCTCGGCAAACTGAAGTTCGGCCAGCCAGTACCGTCACCCCTGCCCTTCCTCCTCTTCCCGGCAGTCCCACCGCAAACTCCTCTCCCATCCCGCGTCCCGAGACACACTCTCGGACCATGGAAACACGTGTCATGCATGGAATTCATAAACCTAAATGGATGTTTAACCTTTCTGTTTCAGTTGTCCCTTCCCCTATCTCTCGTAACACGAAGGATGACTTGTCCGACCCTAATTGTAAAGCCATAATGATTGACGAATATAATGCTCTTATTGATAATAAGATATGGGACCTAGTACCCCGTCCACCTGATGCTAACATTATTCGTTCTCTGTGGATTTTTAGACATAAAAAGAAATTTGATGGTTCTTTTGAGAGGTACAAGGCTCGTCTTATAGGTGATGACATATCTCAATAGGTGGGAGTGGACTGTGATGAAACGTTCAGCCCGGTCGTAAAGCCCGCAACCATCCAGACCGTCCTCAACATTGCCATATCCAAGTCTTGGCCCATTCATCAACTTGATGTCAAGAATGCATTCTTACATGAGGATCTTCATGAAACGGTATATATGCATCAACGTATGGGTTTCAGAGATCATATTCATCCGGATTATGTGTGTCTGTTGCGAAAATCGCTCTATGGATTGAAACAGGCTCCTCGAGCATGGTACCAGCGATTCGCCGATTATGTCTCCTATATCAGTTTTTCACACAGCAGATCCGATCATTCCCTGTTCATCTACAACAAGGGTACATACATGGCTTACCTATTATTATATATTGATGACATCATCCTCTCCACATCATCTGATGCTTCCTCCGGTCCATTATATCTCCCCTTTTCTCTAAGTTTGCTATCAAAGATCTAGGGGCCCTGAGTTATTTCTTGGGCATCTATGTCACTCGACATTCTAGCGGCCTATTTCTATGTTAGAAGAAGTACGCCGAAGAGATCCTTAACCGTGCAGGTATAACATCTTGCAAACCATCTCACACGCCTATAGACATCAATTCCAAGCTCAGCGCTGATTTTGACCCTTCATATTTAGACCCGACTCACTATCGTAGCCTGGCTGGGGCCCTGCAGTACTTCACATTCACGAGACCAGACATATTATATGTCGTGCAACAAATCTTCTTGCACATGCACAGTCCGACAGAGGCACACATGCATGCCCTCAAACGTATTTTACAATACATCTGAGGTACACTTCACTTCGGATTACATCTATACAGGTCTTCACTCACTGGTCTCACTTCTTATTCTAATGATGACTGGGGTGGATAATCTTGACACCCGACGCTCCACGTATGGTTATTGCGTTTTCCTCGGAGATAACCTATTGTCTTGGTCTTCCAAAAAGCAACCTACACTATCCCGATCCAGTGCAGAAGCAGAATACAGAGGTGTTGCCAACGTTATCTCTGAGTCTTGTTAGATCCGTATCCTTCTACTTGAGCTTCATTGCCCAATTCAAAAGGCAACATTGGTCTACTATGATAATATTAGTGCGATATATCTTTCCGACAATCCCGTCCAACATCAGCGCACTAAACACATTGAGATGGACATTCATTTCGTTTGCGAAAAAGTGGTATTGTCAAGTTCGTGTCCTTCATGTTCCTTCCAGATATCAAATTGCCGACATCTTCACCAAATGATTTCCGCTCATACTATTTGATGATTTTCGAGCCAGTCTCAGTGTTTGAGAACCTCCCGCTTCGATTGCGGGGTGTAATAGAATATTTTCCGATATTCTTTCATTAATTGTATATCTCCTATTTTAGGTAGAATTATAATCCTTTTGTAATTAGGTTAATTAGTAACCTAGTTTGTATCAAAGTAAATATTTTTGTAATTTTATATATATTATAAATCATTCATCAATAAAATCAATGAAACATATTTCTTTAAAGAGTTCAAATCAATGAGCGAAAACAAGGGAGAAAACGAGTTATCCAACAATTCTTAATTTCGTATTTAGTACTCTACAATAATAAAAAGTGATAAAGATATAAGGTTGAATTCATTCCATCGGCATTACTCCATAACCCCTACTTACCCACCACAAAATAAAGGGTGAAATAAAATGATGATATTATTGACAGTTAAGAAAGCAAGTTATTAAATCTAACTCAATATCAAAAGCTAATTAGTGTAATGAGATGATAACTCATTTCCTTAACCAAGGAAAGATACTCTAACAAGAACAAGAGCGAAGCTAGGGAACATTAGGGGTTCAGCTGAATCCATTTCACCAAAAAAGTACACTGCATGTGTGTATATTAAATTTTTGTGACTTCTTTGTGTATTTACTTCATTATGTTTTGAATAATTTTTGGTAAAAATTATAACTACGTCACTAAACTAAACGAAAAAAATGCTAACGCAACAAAATGACATTATGTAGTACTATAATTTCCCCCCTTTTTCTATAAGCACCTATAAAATGTGGCAAATATATTCCTTCGTCATTAATGTCAATCATTTTAGTTCGACGATTCTGATTATGTCTTTGCAACTTAGAAATAGTTGTTGGAAGGTTTGAGTGGCAAACAAAGAGCAATGGTGTCAGCTTCTGTGTTTGTTTTTTCCTCCTCTTTGCAACACTAAAGAGCCAAGTTTGTATTTTTCGAAAATAAAATAAAACATTTAATTTTGTCTCAGACATCTTTTTTAAACAGGCTGTTAAATAATTCATTAAATTATTTTAAGATGAATTTAATACACTGATAAATGTAAAGAATTTTTATAGCTAAGAACGTATTTTAACATGTTTTAGCCGAAGAAATATTTTATTTTTCAATTTATTAATCTCACATTTTATAATAGTTACTTGTAGTAATCTTTTAGACGATCTAATACAATAATAACTATATCTCACTAAGAAACAATCATGGCAAGTTTTACTCTCATTGTCAACTTACAACAATTTTCCTCCTTTTTTCGTTGAAACGGCAATGGGAACAAGCACACAAGTAGAGTTTTAGATGATCTAATAATATACAAAAAAATATATATTAGCAGTGATTAAAGTGTTAAACTCTTTCAAAACTCTAATATTGGTCGTACGTTTGCTCAACTCGGACCAATCTTTTGGAATTTCTTTTACAAATAGTTACTTTTCACCTTTTATAATTGAAAAATGTTGTAATTAAATTTCAAATTCTACATATAAAATTTCACCACTAAAATTTGAAACTTTATGATGATTACTATTTTTCAAAAATAAGATTAAAAAGTGATCAGTAAGCATTATTTCTACTGTTTTTGGCTCAATAACTTAATTGCCTTAGAAGCTTCTCTCATAATGGTATTCCCTTTTAATCTTAATTGAGTATCTAATTAAACAAGTATGACTCATCAAGATTAATAAGTATAAAATTAGTTTGTTCGTGTATCTCCATAGTCCATAATAACTAAAGTAATCTCACTTTAGATGACATGAAAAGCTGGATTAATTAAAATAATAGTACACCTCATATAAATTATATAAAGTTAATTTTTCAAGTGGATTGTACATTGTAGTCTTGTAGAACAACATAATAAATATTTGAAAAAAAGGGGAATCTTTTTTTTGGATTAGATATTTAGATATCCGTCCTTTATGGTATAAAAAAAGATGGATAATATATTCATATTTATAAAGTATTCTTAGACAACCAATCCCAGTCACTCTGCATTAATAACTTGCTTTAAAAATACCTTTATTTGTTTAACAAAAGAATCGGATCTGTTATTAATTATTCACTGGTTTTAGATTCTTTAATTAATCCAAGAAAGTATCAGCACTTAAGATTCTAATTGTTAATTAACATTGCACATTCCCTTTTCTCAAACTTTGCTTTGATGCACCAAGATATGTATAGATTCCACCCAATTATTTTTTTAATAATTTTCTTACTCGATATGTAGATCATGAGGCGATAAATAATTCATAATTGAAGTCATAATTTATAGTAAAAACTTACCGCTAACTAGTGTTTACACCATCAAACCATACTAAAATCTTGTTTAAGTTAGCTAATTAAAAGTAGTTGGTAAGTATTAAATAGTGAAAAATATCTTAAATGTCCTTGAAGCTAGTCATACAAAATTTAAATTTAAAAAGTATTTTATATAAAAAAGGACGAATGACGAAAATAGAATAAAGAGATAATTAGGAGTTACGTTTTAGAAACGTATTTCGGAAATTACAAAAGATATCAAGGATAAAATTATATAAAACTTGGTCAAATCAAAAAATATTTATAAGTTACAAAATCATAATTTGCGTGATTAACTTATGACTTTTAACTTTTTTTTTTATAAGCGACTTTTGTATATATCAAATACGTAAATAAATTTTAAAAAAATCCTTATAAGCTAATCTGATCGGTTTATAAGCTAAATTAAAGTCATAATTATTTAGGACTCTTATTCTCTTAAGTCTTGTGATGATGGAGCCTAATGAGCACCCGATAGACTAAAAAGAAAGGATTTAAAAAATGCTTCAAGTCCAAGCTTTAAGTCCAGAATATATCTATAAATAGTAAACATGCAATTCCAATCATTTGTTTGTACGCTGAATGTAAAAGTAAAACTCAACTCTTTTTGAACTTGTATTGAAATCAGCCATACAAATAAAGAGCCATACCAATGATATAATATACAATGAAACCTCTCTATAATGAAAGTGTTTTTTCTAAAATTTCATGGCCGTTATAGTGAGGTGTTGTTTATATGTATAATCGTATTTGATGTTTAGATCTCATTTAATTGTTATAAATAATTATGCAAATAATTATTTTCCTATACTTTTCATGCTATAAATGAAAATAATATACTTGTAAATTTTAAAATTTCAATTGATTTTCATATCTCATTATAAATTCATAACTAGTTGTACCATACCGATAAAGAATTAAAATCTAAGGAACATATGCATTAAAAATTAATTGAGAATTTAAATACAAGTTCAAGTTTGATGTAAGAATTTTACAATTGTAGTTGTTTCGTAAATTCTAGTCTCTTAGCGATAATATAACGCTTAAATTGACGAAGAATTTTGTCCAAACTTTCAGCAAAAGAGAATTCAATAGTTTTCCTTGAAGATTGTCTAAGAGCTTAACAATTTACTATTCTATCTCATCTCAAGTACCAATAGGTTGAGGCTCTTTATCAACACTTTCGTTACCAAAATCAAATAAATAAGTATCAAATTTATAGAAAATCGGTAGATAGAAAAATATATGATTTTGAAAATTTTCAAGACTAAATCATATCATTATGAGAAATATATTTTTTCCTTTTAGATATTCCCAATAAAACTATCAACATACCTGATTAGTCACGTAACTCTGAATGACATCGGAACCTACTATTCCCCTTGACTCAATCTTTCTTCTTCCACACCAATAACACTCTTCAACATCACCCGAACATTGCCCGTAATGCACTTGTCCACACTGATGGCACAACGACTGAAGTACCTCGGGGCATTCTCTGGCCCTATGTCTCGAAGCTCCGCATCCAGAGCATAACTTGGTATCGCGTAAACATGCTTCGTCATGCGTTCTTCCACATTGCTAACAACACAATCTACTACTTCCCTCCGGGTGCTTGCCTGAATTCTACCCGGGAGCTTCGATCTGACACTTCCCGCAACGCTAATCTTTCGATACTTACCTTCATTCCAAACCTTCCAGTCCGTCTACTAGTTACTTCTTCCTCACCTCTACTCGCTCTTGGTGAACCTTGATTAACCAACTTCCATAATAATGGGCTCCTTGGTTTCAAGGTTCATAAACACAAAATTCCTTAAGAATTTTCCATAAATCTTAACTCAAACCTTGCACAAACTTAAGAGTAAGTTAAAGAGTATGAGACTTACCTCAAATCCATCAAAAACACTCCAATTCCCAGTTTACTTCATCATCAAAACTTATTCGAAACCACCGAATTTATACCAGAAAAATTAAAGTCACCGTCAAAATTGACGGTCCATACATTTTTGTACGGTCCATAGAAATGGACCATACAATTTGATGTACAAAAATACGGTGAGGTTCCTATTTTGACGATTTGTACAATTTTATACGGTCCATTATTTTGGCCGCCAATCTGGAAAACATGCGATTTCGTCGAAACTCATTTTCTTTGATCCGTTTAACTTTTGTACACTCCGGTACTTCCATAAACAACTCATAAATCATCATTATCCTTCCGTAAGGTCACATATCTTCTCAGAATGCCGGTATCAATCAACGAGACAATGGAACATGAAACTACGAGGCGTAACAAAGGTGAAGGGAAAAATGATGGTGCATTCTGCACACACTTCAAGAGATCGAATACATTATGGATGGATGTTTTTGACTCATTGGTTATCCGGATTGGTGGCCGAGAAATTAAAAAAAGAGACAAAAAAATCAGAGGAAGAGGACGAGGACAACAACAACAACAGAGGAGTGGACCAGGATCCGATCGTGGTAGAGGCAACTACCGGTTAATGCCATAGTTGCCAAAGAAGAAACTCAGATGGAGATAGGAATGGTGAACACATGCGGCACATGACTTCACAATTTGAGAGATGAGATCCGGAAGAATGTGATTCACATGTTGAATTCCCAGAGAATAAACCCAAATGGCAAGATGGATAGTAAGACTGAAAACCTATCTTGGATCATAGACTCCGAGCTACCAACCATATGATAGGTAATCTGGAAGAATTGAGTAATGCGCGAGACATTTCTAAGTGTCCGGTTGGTCTTCCGGATGGAAATAGCTCGGTGGCTACAAAAGAATGAATACCAGGTTGAATGATAGAATATTGTTGAATAATGCCCTTTATGTTCCAAATTTGACATGCAATTTGATTTATGTATCACAACTAGTTGATTATTTAGATTGTGATGTGACATTTAATAGAAATATATGTACTATACTGGACTCCACCATGAGAAAGTTGATTGGAAAGGTTGAATGTCGAGGTGGACTTTAATATTTATGGAATGTGCTGCTGATATGGGCTATAAAGGCAAAGATGGTTGATTGGTTCGATCGTTAGCACAAATGGATGGGTCATCCTTTATCACAAGTAATGAAGTCTATTACGACATTAGGATTAAAGAAGAGTGGTGGTGGATCAGATAGAGAATATGACGTATAATAATATTGCTTCGGATACTTTTGAGATGATTCATTGCGATTTATGGGGACTATATAGAACCCTTCCTCTTGTGGTGCTTCATATGTTTTTACTATAGTGGATAATCGTTCACGAGTCTGTGTGGATCTTTCTCTTAGTTAATAAGAAAGAAGTGTCCCAACCTTGAAAATAATCTTCGCCTTGGTGGATAGACAATTTGGTAGAAAGTTAAGATTGTTAGAAGTGATAACGGAACTGAGTTCACATGTATGAATACTTACTTATTCGAACATGGACTTTTTTCCAAACATCTTGCACAAGGACACTACATCAGAATGGAAGAGTCGAAAAACTTAGAGCACGTCGGATATATGATCTCAAGATATGTGGATTTCTACGAAACTAAATTCCCCTTCGATGTAAGATCGGGCTGATTAACCGACATCATAGAAGTAATACCAAACGGAGGAGAATCTCCGGAATAAAGTTGTGTTAACGTGGATGAAACAGAGGGAGGAATAAACCAACACAATTTGAAGAAGACATGACTGATAATATATGTACAAACAAAACTCAAATGGATGGAGTACAGACACCGAATGCCGAACCTACTGATCAGTAGGATTTAGACCGGACAGAGGCCGATCTGGATAGAGATAACATAGAGGAAATACAACCATAAGGTATCTGTACCAATGAAATGCACCCGAATTTGTCTTAAGATAAATTATTAATTTTGAACTCAGTAACTTAAATGAACAGAATCCCGAACCCATAAGCTTCAAATCCTTAGCTTCACCACGACTATTATCTCTGTAGGACCAGTTGGTGTCATGTATCAAACTAACTTTTCAACCATTGAGCTCCGTATAACTTTTCAACCATTTAACTATCATTACTAAAATGTATAAGTCAAATTAACAATTAAGCTCATTGTTCACTCAAATACCATCACAAGAAAGTGAGAGGCGGATCCGGGATTTAGTATTATATTTAACTATTATTACTAAAATGTGTAAGTCAAATTAACATTTAAACTTCATGTCCAGTAAAATATCATCACAGAGGAAGTGAGACACAAATTTAAATTTGATGAGTCTGACCTTCAAGTTTTTTAGTACTAAACTCATTGTACTTTTGAAATCATAGGTTCAGATTTAAATGTTTATTGAAAATTTCCGATTTTTCACATATATATTTAAACAATGTCAATAATATTGGGTTCATTGAATTCGAAGCCCAAAGGTTGAATCACCACCGGAGGAAGTGCCTTCTTTAATCGCCAGGTAGGTACGTTATGTATATGTTTAAGGATTTTTTTATAAACAGTGTATATACCCGTGATATACACTTTCCATACATAGTGTATATCACGGCTCTTTGGTCCTATTTTATCATAATAATTAGTGTAAATATTTGTATTACTTAGTATTGTACACTTACCATAATTGTAGGATTCTTGTACTACTAGAATAAGGTTTTGGGATTAGAATATGAATAAGTTGTCTATTATAGAAAATTGTATATTGTATATATACTCTTTCATTAATGAAAAAATAATCAAGGGATTATTTCTTTCATGGTATCAGAAGTCTAGGTTAATATTTTCTCCCAATTTCCGTCCAACTTTTGCGTCGGATTCCGAGCCCCCTTCTCTCGGTTTCCGTGCCCGGAAATTATTTCTTCTTCCCAAATTTTCTTCAAAATCCCTTTCTCACGTCGTTCATTGCTATTATGTCTAAGAACACGTTTCACCCTGCCCTTACTATTTCTAACATCAAGAATCACATCTTTGTCACTCTTGAAATAGAAAACGTCCAATACGCGACGTGGACCGAACTGTTCAAAGTTCACGCACGCTTGCATCAAGTTCTCCATCATATTATCCCCGCGACTCCTACGGATACGGAGGTTCCCAAACTCGAGGATGATCGTAAGTTATGGACGACCCTTGATGCTATCGTTCTTCAGTGAATTTACTCCACTATTTCTACAGACCTCTTATAAATGATTATCTAACCAGACGCTACGGCGATGGCGGTATGAAATAGAGTACGTGATATATTCCAAGATAATAAAAATTCACGTGTTGTTATCCTTGAGAAGGAGTTCTCCCACGTCAATATGAAATATTTCCCCAATATTTTAGCATATTGTAAAAGGTTGAAAGAATTGGCGGACCAACTCCGCAACGTTGGCGCGCCAGTTACAAATGATCGATTGGTTCTACAAATGGTTGCAGGCTTATCTGAGGCCTATAGTGGTGTTGGCATGCTTCTTCGTCAGAGCAGCCCTCTTCCTCAGTTTTATTAGGCTCGTTCTATGCTTATGCTCGAAGAAGCCGGGTTGGCTAAAAAGGCGGCTACCGGCGCTAGTCCCGTAGTAATGTTTACGTCCTCCACTAATTCTGCAGGTGTTGTGGATAATTTAGGCCAAAACCATGGTCACGGTGGCGGCAAGAATAGTCGGAAAAATAATGGCAAAAATCGCAGGGGCCAATGCGGTGGTTCCGACAATGGTAGCGGTGGACAGAATCTAGGCAGTGGGCCCCACCCATGAAACAGTAGGCCCCAGGCAGCCTGGTCCCAACAGTGGACCCCCTGTCCATAGGGCTAGGCTGGTAGCCCTTGGCCCAACAGCCCATACGTTCAACCAGCCCAATTTCCAGCGAATTGGGCCCAATTTCCAGCGAATTGGGCCCAATTTCAGCCACAGTTTTGGCCCAATGTTTCTGCTCCAGCTCCAGTCCAGCTCTACAGTGGAGGTTCGGGTCAGTAGGGAAGCATGCTTGGGCCTCGGCCCCACCAGGCCCATCATGCAATGGATCCCACTCCTACCGACATTGAAGCCGCGATGCATACACTTGGAATAAATCCCTCGGACCCAAATTGGTACATGGACACCGGTGCCACTACTCACATGACGTCGGACCCATGTACTTTCTCGTCTTATTCCAATTTGAGCAACAATTGTGGTATAATTGTAGGTAATGGTAATTCAATTCCAATTCGTGGTTACAATCATAAAACTTTGTCTCCCCCCCATCCACCTCTTATCTTGAAAAATACCCTTCATGCCCATAAATTGAATAAAAATTTGGTGTCGGTCTGTAAATTCACTACTGATAATTCTGTTTCTTTTGAATTTGATCCATTTGGATTTTTTGTGAAGGATTTCAAGACGGGGATTCGTCTAATGAGGTGTGATAGTAAAAGGGAGATCTTTATCTCTATCACGCCATATTCTGGTCTCTCGAGTCCAGCCTTGCCATCAACTTTTGCAGCCCTTGATCCTTCCTTGTGGCATGCTCGTCTAGGTCATCCGGGTCATCTATTTTGTCTTCCTTAGATAAAAATAATTTATTTCCTGTAAGGGTACGCGTAGTACTCCGAATTGTCAATCTTGTTCTTTAGGAAAAATTATTAGATTGTCGTTTGTAGACTCTAATTATCATACTTTAATGCCATTTGATATTATTCATAGCGATTTATGGATATCTCATGTTCTCAGTTCTTTGGGTCATCGTTATTATGTTCTATTTTTGGATAATTATTCTAATTTTTATGGACTTTTCCGATAGCGAAAAAATCTCAAGTTTTTTTCACTTTCTTAAAATTTAGAGCATTCATTAGAACTCAATTTGAACGAGAAATAAAAAATATTCAATGTGATAATGGAAAAGAATATGATAATGGGATATTTTGGGAGTTTTGTGCTAATAATGGGATTAATTTTTATTTTTCTTGTCCTCATACGTCTTCACAAAATGGGAAAGTCGAACGCAAAATTCGTACCATTAATAACATTGTCCGAACGTTATTGATTCATGCTTCCGTACCTCTTTAGTTTTGGCATCATGCTCTACACAAATGACTACATATCTCCTTAACATTCTTCCTACCAAAGGTTTGACATATTCGTCCCCTCTTCAAATTTTATATAATAAAACTCCTTCATATTCACATCTTAGGGTCTTTGGGTGCTTATGTTATCCGTTGTTTCCGTCCACCACAATTAACAAACTTCAGGCCCGTTCTACCCCTTGTGTGTTTTTGGGTTATCCGTCTAATCGTCGTGGTTACAAATATTTTGATTTGTCGTCTAATAAAATCATCATTAGTCGCCATGTTATTTTTTATGAAACCCAATTTTCGTTTGCTAAAGTGAGTAGTCACGTACCTAGTTCGTATAATTTTTTGGATGACGATGTCTTCCCGTATATTATCCACCATTTCTCGGACATATCCCGCACTCAAATCCGCTAGCGGCCCACTACCCGCTGGTTCTACAGTCCCGTCATTGCCTCCCGTCGTGGGTCCAGAAACTGGGCCGCCTCCCTAGCCCAGTTCTTGTTCTTGTTTCTACGATGAAAACAATGTCCAATTCTCGTGTTGGGCCAGCAGGCCCACTGCCTGTTGGCCAGTCCATCACTGGTCCCGTTATTTCCCAAAATTCACCCAATTCTCCCCCGAGTCATAGACTAGTCACTCGTAGTCAAATGGATATTTTTAAACCAAAAAAGACATTTTAATTTAAATTCTAAAGTTCTTAAATCACTCCTACCCCGTAATCATGTGTCTGCTTTAAATGACCCGAATTGGAAAATTGTTATGACCGACGAATATAATGCTCTTATTGATAATAAGACGTGGGAGTTGGTGCTCCGTCCATCTGGTGTTAATATTATTCGGTCTATGTGAATTTTTGCTCATAAAGACAATTCTGACGGTTCATTTGCGAGGCATAATGCTCGACTTGTAGGTGATGGTAAGACTCAACAGGTTGGTGTGGATTGTGGTGAGACATTTAGTCCGGTGGTCAAGCCGGCTACCATTCGCACTTTGCTCAACTTGGCTCTTTCGAAAGCATGGCCCATCTATCAGTTAGATGTGAATAATGTTTTCTTACATGGTGATCTCAAGAAAACAGTCTATATGCATCAGCCCTTGGGGTTTAGGGATCCCAAATATCCTCATCATGTCTGTTTGTTGAAGAAGTCTTTGTATGGGCTTAAGCAGTCCCCACGGGCTTGGTATACGAGGTTTGCAGACTATGTTTTGACTATTGGGTTCTCTCACAGCAGGTTTGATAATTCATTGTTCATATATCGTCGTGGTTCTTCCTTGACTTATATACTATTATATGTGGATAATATTATCTTGACTGCCTCTTTTGATGCATTACGCCGGTCTATCATGACAATGCTCAGTTCTGAGTTTGCTTGAAAGACTTGGAGCCCTTGAGTTACTTTTTGGGGATTGCTATCACTCGCCATGCAGGTGGGTTATTCTTATCACAACGTAAGTATGCTTCTGAGATCATTGAGCACGCTGGTATGTCCTCATGCAAGTCTACTTCCACTCCAGTTGATACTAAACCCAAGTTTGGTGCTACGACTGACTCACCTTACGAGGATCTAACACGCTAGCACAGTCTCGCAGGGGCTCTTCGGTATCTTACTTTCACGAGACCAGATATTACGTATGTCGTACAACATGTGTTCTTATTTATACATGATCCAGGGTTGAACATATGAATGCGCTCAAACGCATTATTTGGTACATCTAAGGGACACTTGACTATGACTTACATTTATATCCTTCGTCGACGTCTACACTTGTCTTGTATACAGATGCTGATTGGGGCGACTATCCAGACACCAGACGTTCTACGTCCGTCTATTGTATATTTCTTGGTGGTCTACGCAGCGTCAGTCGACTTTATCAAGCTCTAGTGCAGAGGCCTAGTATTGAGGGGTGACCAATGTGGTCTTTGAATCATGTTGGTTACATAATCTTCTTTTAGAGCTTCATTGTCCTATTCAGAAAGCTACCTTGGTTTATTGTGATAATGTGAGTGTCATCTACCTTTCTGGTAATCCTATTCAACACTAGCGCACCAAGCATATAGAGATGCATATTCACTTTGTTCACGAAAAGGTAGCTCGTGGACAAGTACGCGTCTGCCATGTCCCTTGTAGGTATCAAATTGCAGACATCTTTACCAAAGTTCTTCCCTCGGTCCTTTTTGAAGATTTTAGGGACAGTCTCAGCGTACGAAGACCGTCCGCTATGACTTCGGGGGTGTGACAAACAGTGTATATACCCGTGATGTACATTTGCCATACATAGTGTATATCACGGGTCTTTGGTTCGATTTTAGCATAATAATTAGTGTAAAATATTTGTATTACCTAGGTATATACACTTACTATAATTGTAGGATTCTTGTACTACTAGAATAGGATTTTGGGATTAGAATAGGAATAGGTTGTCTACTATAGAAAATTGTATATTGTATATATACTCTTTCATTAATGAAAATAATCAAGGGATTATTTTTTTCAATTTTAATGCGATGAGAGTAGTATCTGCTGTGGAAATTTTATAATAGAATCATTATTCGATTCGAAATGAGTGGGGAGATGGTTTAAAAGTACAGTAGAAACTCTATTAATTAATAATCGATTATTTAATAAACTCTCTTATATAATATTTTTGGTCGGTCCCGACTCGGGGATAACGTGCTAAATTAATAATTCGCTAAAATTTTAAGATAATACATTTTTGATTACTCATTTTGACCCCATGTAAAATATAAATTAATAATTCCTTATATACTACATAATACATGAGTACTTCTTGAAAAATGACTCAATTGTCTTTTGTTTTTTGTTGAAATCATGTCAAATTGAATCCCATCTCTAATTTTTCTTATCATTGTAAGAACTTCTGGTGTTGTTTTCTCATAGGTCAACAAGAAATTATTCAATGTGATTGTCGCTTTAATAGCCTCGTTTCCCGAAGGGGGCTCTACTGTAGAACTTTCATCATCATCTTCATCACCTTTATCAGTTCCATAACGCTCTCAATTATTTCTTCATCAGTCCACAACTGTGCAACTACATTTTCTTCTAGGCAGTTCAGGACATGTTCGACATCCATTGTTTGTGTTAGCATGATTTGATCTTGTGTTTATATAGGAAATATTTTTTAATATTCATAAAGTAGTACATTGAACACAAGAAGCATAATAAAGTGGGAGATTGAAGGGTGCTTCATTTGATATAGTACATTGAACAATAATGAAGTGGAAGATTGAAGAGTGTTTGTAAATTGGGTATTTCATTATAAATTTATCTATAAATTGATAAAGTATTAATTAAGGCCAAGATGTGATCTATCTCTTTCCTTGGTTGTAGTGGAACTTTGGTTTTATTTAGCGAGGAACCCTTTCACTCCCTTTCCAGTCGCGTGCTTTCGTGATCGACTGGAAAACAGAATAATGAGACGTCGTCACGACTAGCTAGAATGTGCTTCTTGCCTTATCTTTTACTAAGAAACTAATCTAAATAGAAGCCCTTCTTTCTCAAAGTCAACTTTCTCCCTTCTTGCCGCCCACTTGAGAAGCTAGTCGCCAGGAAATAAGCGAGGAGGAAGCGAAGCTGTCTACGAAGCTTTGCTTCTCCCCCTGGATCGAACCATGGGAACGAATCTACAGGGCTATTAATAATTATTAATTTATCGATTAATTAATATCTCTTTTAATTAATAAATTTTGATGGTTCCGAGAGCATTAATTTATAGAGTTTCTACGGTAAAACTGAAATATGCATTAGCGCATCCTCGGTTTCTTATGGTTGGGTTAGCTTAAGAACAAATAGCTGATATAATTTTGTATGTGCGACATTGTTTCCTTTTCTTTCTCATTTTCATTTTAAATGTTTGTAGCAACATTTCTCGGTGTTTTTAGTTTGCAATAGTGTGATCTAATGAGATAGTTGATTTTCATTTTCTTTTTATCTCTCGGTTATTCTCTCAACATTCATTGGTCACCTTTTGGACCTTTCTTTGAAAATAATAGGGGAAATAACTCATAAATACTACCCACACATCTAGTTTGCAACTGATGTAGCCCACTGTATCATCACTGTATAGATAATGTATTTATTTTGTATAGTTATATGGTCCTCCGATCTACTTTGCATTCGATGTAGCTCATTGTATCATCGATGTATAAATAATGTATCTGTTATGTATAGTTACATATAAATATTACATATATTTTGTATATATAATGTATATGCTTTGTATAACTTTATATTTATTAAAAGCATGAAGGGTCTTAGAAATATTGACTGAACTTTTTGCCATTTATTAAAAGACTCTACAATAGATAAAATTGGCATTTACTATTTTTCATAAATTAATATACATAAACACTAATAATATATATTTTCTTTCAACATAAGAACTGCAATAAAAACATGTCGTTTATTTTTGATAAAATATTTAGAATTTTCTTATTAAGTCTTTCCTTATTTTAAGTAGGTATGAATTCCTAACATTTAAGATTTTCCTTATTCTTTGATTTTGGCTGATAAATTTATTGCCAGTATGCAGTTACAAGAAGTCTTCTAAAAATTCTGTAAGAAACTCTAGATTTTGATATCCAAATTTTTTCAGCAAGATACAATCGCACGTTATGTTTATTATCTTATTTTTCTATTCATTCAAGTTTATTACTTCCGTATGTTTTTACAGTGATTTACGGACCGAGAGAACTCGCCGGATGTACAGTTTGAACTCGAATTCTTTCATATGTACAGTTTGATCCCCGAGTTTCTGGAAAGTTGGTTCTGCCTCCGTTGGGACTGTTTTTTCAGGCATTAATCAGCCATTACTTTGCTGATTAACTCCTCCATTAACAACCCATTCTTGGGCAGCCTCTTTCAATGGCCATTAACAACCATTACTTGGCTGTTTTAATGCCCTCCCTTAATGGCCATTACAGCCTTGTTTGTGGCTGTTGGGCAGCCCATCTTCCTTGCTATATATTGAGCCTTCTTTGGCTCAATTCAGTGACGGGAAAGACAAAAATATAGCACTGGAAAACGGCTCAAAACAGTGATCAAACCCATTGCAAAACAGTGGTGAAAAACTGCAAAACCAGTGACAAAAATCAGTGACCAAACCCTCACATATACACAAGATATACACTACGAGACACACTATATACACAGAGACAAAAGAGAAGAGTAGACGAAAACTCTTTGATCGAACATTGAATATTAATAGTGAAAGAAATAGATCGAACATTGAATATTATCTGATTATCCATAGCAAAGGTGAATTGTATTTAACATCATCGTGAAGACCTCCCTTCCACCCATATACATCAGAGAACGCCTTGAGGTATGCTTGTCATACTTTCCTCTTCCTTTTTTGTGATTTATAAATTTTTTAACCTAGATATATAGTGGTTCTTTCTTGATCATATGACCAACAATATATATTCTCTCCATCCTAATTTATGTGCTCGAATTTTGAGAATCAAACCAAATATCCTTTAATCGCAAATTTATAATATATCTCTTAAATATTTTAAATTATTAATTATTATAATTTATAGTACTTTTTACATAGTTTTTAAATATATATGTTTTATATTGAAAAAATAAAAGATGGTAAGTACAAATGTATGGTTAAAATTAAGAAGTTTGAATCTCCAAAAGTGAAAAATATCATATAAATTGGAAGAGGAGAGTATATATTTTGTGTTGCATAATGTATCTTAAACTCACAAAAAAAGTTCACGTAAATATCTTTGTTGCTTATTCTTTTCCTTGATTTTTGTTTTCCAGAAAAGTTAAAATCATAATAAAATATCGTGCAGCTACACCTTTTTTGTTTATTATTTTGTTTGATTTTTATCTTTATGAAAAGTTCAAGTTTGTGTGTCTGATTTATATAATCTCCTTATTGGTGCATTGCATTGCAGGTATATCCAGAATCAATTATTGCAAATCTTTTATCGAAATAGTAAAAAGAATTAGTTAAAAGTTTGGTCGATATCTACATATTTGGCATAATTGTTTGAAATACAAATTGGAGTTAAAGTATACAAAAAAAATTCCATTGGTTATTTGAAGTTAGAACATGTGAATTTTGATCGTTGAGTGACTGGATACCGTTCAAAATATAAAGATGAATAATTACATTAAGTTAGATAGAAATTATTTATAATTACATCACTTTTATTTTATAAACTATACAAACATTATTTGATTGTACCTCATCAATCTTGATAGTTCATTTCTATTAAGTTAAAATAGATGTTATTTATAATTACGTGAATATTCTATAGATTTTTTATTAATAGACGCAAAATTTACGCGAAAAGCGTGTACACTAAACGTATAAACACACAAAATCAAATTAAATTGAAGCTGAATATCAACTATCTTCCTAAAAGAATAAAAAATTGAGCTATTGGTAATGGAGATAACGAGAATATAATTTTGGGAGGGAGAGAGATAATGAGTATAAAATAGATGTATGGAAATGAAATTAAAGATGGTAAAAAGGAACAGAGATTCACATGGTAAGGATCGAGAAGAAGAAGAAGAGTGGATCAAGGCTTTGTATAATGATGGGTTATGCGAGTAATATAATAAGAGTTGGGTTAAAATTAGTTAACTAGATGGCCGACATGTATCACACGGTAATTATCTCAAAATAATTCTCAGTTTAGAGTTTCAAATTCAACATGTGTTTTTTTAATCAATGATGAATTAACCTAAATAACCACCGACCAGTTCATTAAATTATAAATACTCAACAAATGTAAAATATATATAATCAGTATATAATTGATATGTATACCGCTTAGAAAAAATAGTGAATCTGATAAGTTATTTGTGTACAGATGTTTTCCAATTATAAAAGTTAAAAGTGGCTACTTTTTAAATTTCTCCCTCTTTTTGTACCCACTCTCCATTTCGGCCCATGAAAACATTAGCCCAATATTTGGTTCAATCAAAGGTCGATTTTTCGAAGGAAATGACGATCTTGATGCTCTGAAAGTACATATTTTCAACACCAAGAACCAAACTTTTCAGGTGATCTAAGTTTATTGTTTCTCTCACTATTATGGGTTCTCAAAAATTCTAATGAATTTCTATAATTTATTTTTAGTTTTCCATTTCCAATACTTAAATAATTAATATCCAAGGTGGTGATATTTACATTTCTTGTGGGAATTCATTGGGAGGTATATGGATATAGAGGATTCATATAGCTAATTTAGGATTGATTTTTAGTTGATTGATCGATTGAATGATTCATCATTTTTTTTTTTTTGGATCTTTGTAGCTCTGAAGGATCATAACTTGTGAATCTCTTTATATGAGCTCTTTTGAAACTAATTTCGGAACCTACTGAGATTATGGATTCATGTTCCATAATTTATGAAAAGGGTCGTTGGAATTCAAAGGTGCTTATCGGTTTTGAGATCAACCCTGACCCTGAGGCGGAGCTGGGATTTGAACTTTAGGGTTCTAATTTTAGGTTAATGATATTAGATGTTAGTTACTGAGTTCTGAATTTAAATTTTGTATTTCTAAATATAAATACAAAGTTTGGACTAAAGCTACTGGTTCAGCTGAACCCGTAGGTAACCTTCTAGCTCTGCCCCTGCCCTAACCCTGATGCCAAGGCTTTTTTTTTTTTTTGTAACTCTAGCCTTTTCTGGTAGAAAGTTGTTAGTTTTGGGATTCAAATCACGTCCAATGGTCTTTGTTTTATGAACCTTGTTGGAAGTTCAATGATAACCTTACAGTGGGGGAAGAAAAGAAATCATCTTGTAATTTTTCTGGGGATGGGTTGGGAAATATTTGAGAGGTTTTACTTTGTAGGCGCTTTTCTTTTAGTTTCTGAATATCAATTCTTAGAAACTTTTACTAAGAGGTGAAAGATCCAATATCAGTCGTCGAAATGGATATACCTACTGTTTCTAGTGGAGCTTGCTTTGAATTGAACTACTTGAACAAGCCCAAAATAAAATTAAGAGGAGGTTATTATTTTATTTCTTTTGCTATCAACTAACCCGTGACTAAATGTGTAATTGATGAACAATTTTATCTTTTCCCATGGTTTTTTAGTGATTAGCTTATTATTTCATCCGCAACACCACGAGAACTTATGATTTTCTATCGTTTTAGTGTTCTCTTCTTACAAAAGAAATGGAATCATATACTAAACACAAGATTTGTAATTTTTCTTACACGTAGAAAATTGGTAAACTTAAGATGAAATGTATGGTAGAATGCAAAGCTAATTGCCCCTGGGGGTTAGCTCAATTGGCAAAGGTTGAGGGACTTATGTCTTAGGTCACAGGTTCGAGCCCTGAGCCAAGCGAACTAACTCTCGTATTTAAGTGGAGAAGGGTAGAGGGATGGACCCATCATCCTTGAGTTTCGAAGGCTATGGCTGGCCCAAAGGGTCGGTTCCAGACAGATTTCTCGGTCATCAGAAAAAAATGAAAGTCTTATTAGGATGGACTTGCTTACTTGGTATATAAGTTCTTAACTAGATCATTCTTCTTTTACAGTCGCCACAAGTAGAAGAGTCTAGATGGAATTAGCGGACAGAGCTGTTGGGCTGCTTTTAACATTGACTAGTTTGTCGATTTTCACATATTATACCTTCTGGGTCATCATTCTGGTAAGCTCATATTCTCTTCCATTCAATTCTGTACTGACCTTTGCGGCCTAAGTTTTATCTGGGGATTGACGAATATGTTGTTTTGTCCTTTCAGCCTCTTGTTGACAGCGATCATTTTGTGCACAAGTATTTTCTACCACAAGAATATGCGATTCTCATTCCTGTATATGCTGCGGTGGCGCTTATCTGCTTCTTGAGTGTGTTTATCGGATATGTTATGCTCAAGTCCAAGAAGAAGGCATGATGTGTGGCTGTGACAAGTCCACTTTTTTGCTCTATCGAGTTCATGATAATCGATATCTTTTCTATATTTTAGCTTTCTCATTTTGAATAGCCAGTGTCATAGATCACATAGATTTTTCTCTATTCTTGAGTTCGCTATTATTTGGAACCTCTAGATATGATTTTTTAGTTGGCACTACTTACTACATACAGACTGATGATGACATCAATTGAACTTAATGAAGCAATGAAGATTCGAATCCAACTTGTTTGGGACTGAGGCATAGTAATTGTTGTTACTACTATCTACATAAGAGACATTGAACAGAACATGGTCGATTTATTCTCTTTTTATTAGCTGGAGGATTGTAAAAACCTTTATGGTCAATGACAGAGTTTAACAAACAAGCCTTTTGGTCTCTACATTCCCTAGTCGATTAGAGAAAAAAACAATAGTCGCCACAAGAAAGTTACCACTTCTAGTTGATGAAGTTTGGTCAGCAGTTTATTACTATCAGTGTAACCATTTACCTCGTGAGCTAGTTTTTGGGTTGAGTTAGGTTCAAGGTTTATTTTCACAGATGTCCAGTCTTAGATGTGCGGGGTTGTTAGAGCCCCACATTGGCCGCAGATTGCCTTGGAATTCAAAACTCATGAAGTTCAAAGTTTGGATTTGTCTCCGGATGAACTTTTCTTTATTGTTCACGGAACCTTCCAACTCTAATCGCAGTATCAAAACCTGCATGTAACTAATGTAAAGTGGAATTGTAATTAATGGCGCTGCAACAATAATGCCAATTTATTTTTTCACTAGCTAGTTATTTTTCTTTTAAAATTATTTAAATATGTCCAAAGCTGCAGTATTAAGTTTTTTCGTAAAAGTAGTGTTCAAATAAACACCAGGTCCAAATGGGATAGAAGCGTATGTTGCTCTACTCGTTGGGGCTACAATTAACTTATGAGTAGTAAGAATTAAGAACTCGACCGTTGATGCATCGTAATCTGATGGAGTAAAGGTACCTAGTGGACTTCTAGTTGTAGCGGATCTTACTTCATCGATTTTAGCTCTTTTTCTTAATTCTATTTTCTTTTTCTTAACTCCATTTTTGAAAGATCTTTCCTTGCTCTGAGGAATGCCCGGTTTAACTCGAATCATCTCGTTAGCTTTTAAGTCATCCCGGGACTTTGGATGCCGTGTTCTCCAAGCTTGATCTCAACTTTCTTTTTCACCAACACCCACTTCACTCAAGGAAACTGACGAAAGTCCTTCCATGTTGTCAGTTTTCACAGTCCCACACCTCCTTAGCCTAGACTGGATGTATTGTCGTATCTTCATACCTTCGCCCTCATGTCCTGCCTTAAGGTTTCCATAAGCTACTTTATTAAAAAAGACTTTTACATATGCGCTATTTCATTTATGATTTCTTCTCACTCCTTGAAGACTTTCATTTTCATTCAATAACCCCTCTCCTATAAGTGAAGGAGCTTTCTTCACTCCTACATACAGCAGGCATTTTGAACGGAGCCTACTCATTGAATCAGCCAGGCATTCCTTGTCGTAGACGCAGCATGCCACTATTAATTGTGTAGCTTACTTTTAAAACTTGGTACTTTTAAATGTCATAAAATTTATGTGGGTTATAAAAACCTCTAACCCAGGGTAAATTGGGAATCTTCATGCTTCATGTCAATAATCTGTGCAGGCTTAACACATTGATCTGTATTATGATATTGCAATTAAACAAATTTTGACCTCAAGAGAAGACAGCGTGACATAGGTTTTACAAACGGCTGGATACAAATAACACCAAAACTTCAAATAACATCATATTATATGCAAATGCTCTTAATTTTCCAATTTTCAGATTATTCCTCTGTGAGTAGTGGCTACACAAATGGCATTATAGAGTAAAAAAGCAAGATGTATCTCCCTTTACAGATATATGACGTATACATTATATTGTACATATGAAGCTCCTGGGACCTCTACATATATACAGGGATCGGACCTTGCTACTGATCTAGAAGAGAACTCTCTTCCTTAACGAGAACAAAAAGCCCACCATCTCCTCTGGAGATGCGAAGATCCTTGTCAAGGTATGTCGTAATAAGCCAAGATTTTGTCCTCTCACCTGAAATTGGAAGCTTGAGAGGAGGCAAACCAGAAATAGTTCGGACTATACCTTCCGTAGCATTTTCCAGAGGACTCAGAGATTGCTGTACAGGTGACAAACTTATGTTTTGGCCAAAAATATCCATGTGTTCTGGCAGATCTATTTTTGACATAATCTCTGGAGGCTTAAACGTCCTTTCTTTGAATTCAACCTGAAAAGGGAAGTAATAGTTAGTATATGAATGCAGACAACTATGGCAGTGGTGTAGCCAGGAATCTCACCAAGGGTGTTCAAACTTTAAAAAAGTCAATAAGTGATTTTTCGATGAATAGGTGCACCAAAAACTTTAAATCAAACTACACCGTATTTACCTAAACCATACAAATATTTGTAATAGAACTACAATTTTAAAAGTCGAGAGGGTTTGTAGTTTGTAAGAGAGCTTTTTGTTAAAGAAATTTTGTGAAATTTGACTTTTAGATTTTGAGATTTGCTTAATAAACAACTTTTAACTAAAAAATTACTTTTAAGATTTGTTGTTTGCTTTTAGACAACTTTTAAGACAAATTAATTTGATTAGCTTTGGGGGAAAAAGGAAGAGGGCGCGGTATAAGCGTTGAAAACAAGAATCGAACATGTGCACCCTACTTCACTTTGAACACCCTTGGTCGCTGGGCTGCCACTCCCAATTGTGTCAAGGGTGTTCAAAACATAATATATAATATAAAGTGGTATTTGACCTATAGAGACAACATAATTTTCCGGTAAAGAGTGTTTTCCTGACCATCGTTGGGAAATACTCTAAAAAACTTATGGAGGTTTATCAAGATAGTTAATGCATTGTTTGCAACACCACGACGATTATTCTTATTTGACTGTAGTAAGCAACTTGATCATTTTCTCTCTTCACATAGTATACTACAAGTACCTATCTAAAGAAATTACATGCAGTCAAAAGGTACCTGTATTATTGATGGACTTCGAACTACAAAGGCAGCAGTTGCACTGAAAGACGAGGTGGCAAGAGGGCTTGATAATGTAGTTGAGTTCTCTATGGTAAGTGAAAGAAATAATCCCCTTGATTATTTTCATTAATTGAAAGGCTATATATACAAGTTACATATTTCCATAATAGGAGAATCCTATTCCTATTCTATTTATTCTACCATAATTCTAACTATACAATTATGGTAAGTGTATAACACTAATTAAGGTAACCTTTACACTACAATATTACATCAATATACTTCTAATTTATTACAACCAACACGCCCGTGATGGGCTTCGCCATCGCTTGAGGCCCACCGCCTTGCCTTGTCCAGTCCATCGCTTCACCCATGCCGAAGCCCACCGCCGAGGCCCCGCCGCCCGATCCATCCATTTGCTTTGCTGTGTGATATACACCGTTGTATATTTGGTGTATATCACGGGTATATTACTCGTTTAACACACACCCGCAATCATAGCGGGCGGTTTTCGAACGCCGAGATCGTTCCTAAAATCTTCAAAGAGAACCGCTGGTAGACCCTTTGTAAAGATGTCTGCAATTTGATAACGAGACGGGACATGTCATACGCGAACGTGACCCTTTGCAACCTTTTCACGGACAAAGTGAATGTCCATTTCGATATGTTTGGTGCGTTGGTGTTGAACTGGGTTACCTGAAAGGTAGATGGCACTAATGTTATCACAATATACCAAGGCTGCCTTCTGAATGGGACAATGAAGCTCCAAAAGCAATTACGTAGCCAACATGATTCGGAGACCACATTTGCTACCCCTCGATATTCTACCTCTGCACTTGAGCGTGATAGAGTTGCCTGACGCTTTGCCGATCAGGAGACCAAGTTGTTGCCAAGGAACATACAGTAGCCAGAAGTCGACCGTCTGGTGTCGGGACAACCACCCCAATCAGCATCCGTGTAAGAGACAAGTGTGGATGTATATGAAGGATACAAGTGCAACCCATAGTCCAGTGTCCCCTGAATATACCGAATGATGCGTTTGATTGCATTCATGTGCTCAACTCTGGGATCATGCATGAATAAACACACCTGCTGAACCGCATACGTAATATCCGATCTGGTAAAGGTAAGATCCTGGAGGGCCCCTGCAAGACTGCGATAGCGGGTCGGGTCCTCGTATGGTGCACCTGTTGCGACACTTAGTTTGGGGTTTGCATCAACTGACGTGGAAGTGGACTTACATGATAACATCCCAGCCCTCTCTAAGATCTCGGCAGCATACTTTCGTTGAGACAAAAACAAGCCACCTGAATGACGCTTGACGGCAATCCCAAAAAATAACTCAAAGGCCCTAAGTCATTCATAGCGAACTCTGAACTGAGCATGGTCATGATAGACTGGCGCAAGGCATCAGAAAAGGCAGTCAAGATGATATCATCCACATACAACAGAATGTAGGCCAAGGACGAACCACGGCGGTAGATGAACAAGGAATTATCTCGACTGCTTGTGAGTGAACCCAATAGTGGAAACAAAGTCAGCAAACCTCGTGTACCAGGCCCTTGGAGACTGCTTAAATCCATATAAGGACTTCTTCAACAAACATACATGATGAGGACGGTTTGATCCCTGAAACCCAACGGCTGATGCATATAGATTGTTTCCTTGAGATCACCATGTAGGAAAACATTCTTGACATCCAACTGATAAATTGGACAAGTCTTTGAAAGAGCCAAGCTAAGCACAGTGCGAATGGTAGTCGGTTTGACCACCGGACTAAACGTCTCACCACAATATATCCCAACCTGCTGAGTCTTACCATCACAAACAAGTCGCGCCTTATGTCAAGCAAATGACCCATCTGAATTCTCCTTATGAGCAAAAATCCACATAGACCTGATAATATTAATACCATATGGACGGGGCACCAACTCCCACGTCTTATTATCAATAAGAGCATTATATTCATCAGTCATAGCAATTTTCCAATTAGGGTCATTTAATGCGGACACAGGATTGCGGGGCAAGGGGAATTTAGAGATATCAGAATGTAAATTAAAATGTCTTTTAGGTGTAAATATGCCCCGCTGACTACGAGTGACCGGTCTATGACTCGAGGAGGAATGGAGAGAATTTTGGGAATTTTCTGGGGTCGGGACGGACTGGCCACAGGCGGTGGGCTCGCCGGCCCAAATCGGAAAATCATCGACGGACCGGTTCCGAGAATGGGGCCGGACCGCCCAATTGGGGACCGATCCGATGAATCGGAGCTGCTGCTACCGCGCGATCTTGGGGGTCCGGGCGGGCGGTGGGCCGCCGGAGGATTTTGGGTGCGGGAGATGTCTGAAAAATTCCGAATAATATACGGGGATATTTGATCATCCAAAAAATTATACGACTTAGGCTCGGGAGTATTAACTTTCGTAAAAGGGAATTGGGTTTCATAAAAAATGACATGGCGATTAATTATGATTTTCTTGGAGGATAAATCAAAACACTTATAACCACGATGATTCGACGGATAACCCAAAAATACACACAGGGTAGACCGAGCCTGAAGTTTGTTAATTGTGGTGGATGGGAATAATGGATAACACAAGCACCCAAAAATTCGAAGATGAGAATAAGAAGGGTCCTTATTATATAGGATTTTGAGGGGGGAGGAATATGTCAGACCTTTAGAAGGAATTATGTTAAGAAGATATGTGGCCATTTGTAGAGCATGATGCCAAAAATATAGAGGTATGGAGGCATGAATTAAGAGAGTTCGGACAATGTTATTTATGGAACGAATTTTGCGTTCGGCTTTCCCATTTTGTGAAGATGTATGAGGACACGAAAAACGAAAATTTATCCCATTATTAGCACAGAATTCCCGAAACTCCCGATGGTCATACTCTTTCCCATTATCACATTGAATATTTTTTATTTCTCTTTCGAATTGAGTACGAATGAACGCTCTAAATTTGATGAAGACGGAAAACACTTGTGATTTATTCGCAATTGGAAACGTCCATAAAAATCTAGAATAATCATCTAAAAAGAGAACATAATATCGATGACCCAATGAACTAAGAACAGGAGACGTCCATAAGTCGCTATGAATAATATCAAATGGCATTGAAGTATGAGAATTGGAGTCTACAAATGACAACTTAACAATTTTCCCTAATGAACAAGACTGAAAAAGTGGAGTACGACTCGTACCCTTACAGGAAATAAAGCTATTTTTATCTAAAACTGATAAAATAGAAGATTCCGGATGACCCAGACGAGCATGCCACATGGAAGGAGAGATGGCTGCAAAAGCTGATGGCAAGGCTTGACTCGTTGGACTGAAACCAGACATGATAGGATACAGATCCCCCCTACTATCACACCTCATGAGATGACTCCCCGTCTTGAAATCCTTCACAGAGAAACCAAAAGGATCAAATTCAACGAAAACGGAATTGTCAGTAGTGAATTTTCGGAGAGATACTAAATTTTTAATCAATTTAGGAGCATGTAAAGTATTTTTCAAGAGAAGGGGTGGATTGGGGGAGACAACGTTTTCTGACCATAACCCTGAATTGGAATAGAGTTGCCATTACCAACAATTATACCCCGAGGGGTGCTCAAATTGGAATAAGATGAGAGAGTACCTAATTCGGAAGTCATGTGAGTAGTGGCCCCGGTGTCCATATACCAATTTGGGTCCGGTTGAGTCAATCCCAACGTGTGCATCGTGGCCTCGATATCGGTTTGAGTGGGGCCTGCTGCATGATGGGCTTGCGGAGGTCGGGGCCCAAGAACTCCTGTCCGTGATGGAGCTGGGCCGTAGCTGCTGTTGTTGCCGCTGCTGGGCCACCGCCGGGGCCGCCACCGCTGGGTGTTGGGCTCGGACTGGCGGCCCCCACCGGCCGCCGGAATTCACTTTGCGTGATTGTAAGGGCGCGCCCACGGCCCACGCCCACCAGCCCCACTGCCATGGGCCCCACTGCTGGGCCCAGGGGGGTGGTGGGCCACTATTCACTGGATGGGACCCACTGCCTGCTTGCTGACCACCGGAACCGCCACTAGAACCGCCGCGTTTGCCCCCGCGGTTTTTGTTATTATTCTTGAGATTATTCTTGCCGCCACCATTATTATGGTTTTGGCCCGAATTATTAACAAAACCCGAAGAACTAGGAGAGGACGCCACCATGACGATTGGGTTTGCTCCGGTAGCCGCCTTTTTAGCCAAACCGGCTTCTTTCAACGTAAGCATGGAGCGGGCTTGATAGATGTCGGGAAGAGGGTTGCTTTGGCGAAGGAGAGTTCCAACACCATTATAGGCCTCCGAAAGACCGGCAACCAACTGTAGAACGAGACAATTATTAGTTATCGGTGCGCCAACATTACGGAGTTGATCTGCCAACTCCTTGAGTTTCTTGCAATATGCAGAAACGTTTGGAAATTCGTCCATTCGAACGAGAGAGAATTCCTGCTCGAGTGTGACGACACGTGAATGTTGGTTGTCTTGGAATATGTCACGCAATCTATTCCATGCAGCCATAGTCGTGGTATCCGGCTCAATAATCGTCTGTAAAAGGTCCACCGAAATAGTGACGTAGATCCACCGGAGAACGGTAGCATCAAGAGTAATCCATAACTCAGGATCCTCCGCAGGAAGGGGTCTAGCGGGAGGAATGATGTGATGAAGAACTTGATAAGAGATAGCGTGAATTTTAAACAACTCCGCCCACGTCGCATATTGGACGTTTTCCATCTCAAGGACAATAGGGATACAGCTCTTGATATTGGAAACCATGAGGGCAGGGTGATAATTGTTCTTAGACATATTGAAAGAACAAAGAAGGAAGGGAAATTTAAGAGAGGTGTTTTTGAGAGCGGAAGACGAATTTTGGAAGAGAAACCCGAGGGGGGGGGGGTTGGGGTGTCTCGGCCAAAGAGAGGACAAAAGTTGAGAGAAAAACTTTTGTTTAGACCTAGTCGCTTTGATACCATGAAAGAAATAATCCCCTTGATTATTTTCATTAATTGAAAGGCTATATATACAAGTTACATATTTTCATAATAGGAGAATCCTATTCCTATTCTATTTCTAAATCCTTATTCTACCATAATTCTAACTATACAATTATGGTAAGTGTATAACACTAATTAAGGTAACTTTTAGCAAGGCTGCTTGTACTAATCAATTGGCTAATATTTTCAACCTTTAATAAAGGAATGGTACCCACAGCTAGAAGAGGCAACAGCTCAGAAAATGCGGTAAACCTGACACATAAGGAAGCAACACAAGGGTGAGTTTGTGCATAGTAGTATGCCAGTAGTGCATGCAAGTTTCCTGCTATAATATTTCCACTTTTTTCCTTTCCATCAAGGAAATGGTTACATTTCCTACTAGTTCAACTCTTCTGTAGGCAGTGGCATAGTCAGGAATCCTAAACGGGGGATTCAGAAAATGCTATACCTGGAAGCTTCCCTTATGTGAAGGGGATTCAATACTTGTATAAATACACAAAAATTGCTTTTACCCTACTTGCACAGTGTAATTTTTGGAAGAAGGGAATTCAATTGAATCGTTCCTTACTTTTAGCTCTGCTACTGTTTGTAGGCATTTTAGTAAATTGCAACCAACACTAGCACTACAACATCGACACTTGGGCATGTTGCCATTGCAATTGATGAAAATTGCAGTTAACGTATTACCAAGACATGGTGCTCCAATTTGCAGTTAAATGCCAAAGTTTTGGGAAGGCAATTATTTCTGATCTTCCCGACATGAATAAGCCAAGAAGTTCTACAAGAATGGTAGCCAAGTCAAAATCTAAAAGTTTACAGCATTCCTCATTCTAAATTGAATATCAGCTGTTCCAACTGGGCTGTCCCAGAATATATCCACTTCTCCTTTAAAATCCTAGAGCAAAGATTTACCCAAAACCACTACCTTATGTCGCAAAATACAATTTTGTTTCTACACAAAAAAAAAATAGGAGTAACATATTGGCCCCAACTTTTGCCTGCGAATTACTTTAAGCCCCTTCCCGAATAGCATAGCTGCATTCTGGAGTTCATCATTGAATTGACTACTCAAAGCAACCTATGGCGCTTCCATCCGTTTGTTTCAAGCTCTCACGATGAATGTTGATGTTGACCTTAACACAAGTCATACAGTTCTACCCATAAAATCTGATTCAGTCAACAACAGTGTTATTAAAGGGGAAAAGCGCAAAAAAGCTCTAAGGTCCATTGCGAGTGAAAAGCGCAAATAAAGTGTGGCTTTAATGAAGAAAGGCACAAATGTAGAAAAAAAAAATACAAATATTTATGTGTAGTCCAAGACTAATAATTATAAGCATGAATAAAAAATATATAGACAAACAAATTGAAAAAAAATTACGATAAGGTGAAATATCAGCTCTTTACTGCCGTCTCTTTAGGATTACGCTCATTGGCAAAGAAAAGTACGTCTTAAAGCCTTGATGACGACACTGAAGCGCCTGCTAAGCGAGGCAAAGTGTTCAACATGTTTTGCGCCTCGCTTCAGGACGTAGGCGTTGGCCTTTGACAACCCTGGTCAACAAATAAAGATAGCATGTGCACACAAAATACCAAGGCTAGAGCTACTTTCACTAAAACAAATAGGAGCTTGGAAGAAAATGAAAGAATCTTAATGCATAACAGCATCAGTGTAAATACTACCCTCAGCTGTACTATTATGTAGTTAAGTTACTATATAAGCCAATTAATCATTCAATCAGCTACTTTTTAACTCTAAATTAGCTGGGATTGTCAACATGAATCCTCCATGTACTCAACTCAAATCGTGCACATTTCTTTCCACCATGATTATATAAACTGGATGGTTTCAGGAAAAGTAGAGGTAGGCCCGAAGAAGTATTGGGAAGAGGTGATTAGACAGGACATCGCACTTCCAGCTCACTGAGGACATCACTATGGATAGAAAGTTATGAAGGACACGGATTAAGGTAGAAGACTAGTAGGTAGTTGAGCGTAGTTATGTTTATCTTTCTATACTTGTAGTCGTAGTATTACTGTTGTAGTTTCTTTACGTCTGATTTCTGTTAATATATGATGTTTCTTGACCTTCGATTATTATATGATTTTATGGCAGTTTTACTATTATTCCTTTTTTCATATTGATTTTGTTATTATCTGTTGATTCTTTACTTTTATTATTTCTTTGTTAATTATTTGTGTTTGTTTTTCATTGAGCTATCGGAAACAATCTCTCAAGGTAGGAGGAAGGTATGCGTACCCTCTACCTCCACAAACGGATTACACTGGCTATGTTATTGTTGTTGTTGTATGATTACATAAAGCCAAAAACAAAAAATTGAGAAACAGAACTCACACTAAAATCCAGGTCCCATCGAACAATTCAGGTGATTCAACTAGGCTCGGAGTTGGATTAGCTGCCTCCAACTGAGAAACCAGCTCTAGAGCCTCAGCTCGAACCTCCGATGAAGCCTTGAACCCAAAATCTATTCCATAAACCGTGTCAATTAAGCACCTTTTTCAGCTCCAATAACTAGGGGTGGACAAAAAACCCGGAGAACCGAAAAAACCGAACCGAACCGAAATTCAGTTCGGTTTTTTCTCTGTTTTAAAAAAATGATTTTTTGAAAAACCGAATCGGGATTTAGTGATTCGGTTCGGTTTTTAAATTTTGGATACGAACCGAACCGAAAATACTAACATTATCACAATACACCAATGTGGCCTTCGGAATTGGGCAGTGGAGTTCGAGAAGAAAATTTCGAAGCCAACACGATTCAGACACAACATTGGCAACACCTCAGTATTCTTCTTCGGCCCTGGATCTGGATAATGTTGCTTGCCGTTTTGAGGACCAAGATACCAAGTTATCACTAAGAAATACACCATAACCAGAAGTGGAGCGTCTGGTGTCCGAACATCCTCCCCAGTCGGCATCCGTATAAGCGACAAGTGTGGATGTCGATGATAGATATAGATGCAGGCCATACTCGAGAGTACCCTGATTGTAACGCACAATGCGTTTGATAGCATGCATATGATCATCCATCAGATTATGCATGAAAAGCCACACTTGTTGCACAGCCTAAGAAATATTCGGTCTGGTGAATGTCAGATACTGCAGGGCCCATGCCAAGCAGCGGTAGAGCGTTGGATCAACAAATGGTTTGCCGGAGGACGCACTCAATTTGGATTTAGTGTCCACTAGAGTTGCCGAAAGTTTACAGGAGGACATGCCAGCACGTTCAATAATCTCAGCTGCGTACTTCTTTTGGGATAGAAATAAACCACATGCATGACGTGTCACGGCTATTCCTAGAAAATAGTGTAGTGGCCCTAGATCCTTCATAGCAAATTCAGAGCCAACATGTGACATGATGGACTTGCGAAGAGCATCTGATAAGGCAGTTAATATAATAACATCCACATATAAAAGAAGATAAGCAATATTATTACCCTGACGGTAGATAAACAGAGAGTGATCGGAACGGCTGTTGGAAAAATCTATATGTGAAACAAAATTCGCGAACCGCTTGTACCAGGCCCGGGGGGGGGATTGTTTGAGTCCATATAATAATTTCTTGAGCAGGCACACATGATTGAGATATTTGGAGTCCCTATACCCCCAAAGGCTGGTACATGTACACTGTTTCATTAAGTTCTCTGTGGAGGAAGACATTTTTGACATCCAACTGATGAAGAGGCCACGCCTTTGACAGAGCCAAGCTAAAGACCGTTCGTATAGTTGCCGGTTTGACCACCGGACTGTATGTCTCCCCACAATCTACATCAACTTGTTGTGTTTTCCCATCACCTATCTCAAAAGTGCCATGAGATTTTTCTTTGAGACTGAAAATCCGCAGGATTATACATTTCTCTAATGTAATGAATAAAATCAGGAGATGAAGGAAATGAAAAAGGCAAATCCTCCACAACAACTAATTTTGATATTGCTTCCCTATCTCTATGTTTATTGTAATTAGGGCCTACAATTCCCCCCCGTCTTGGGGTTAATTTAACCATGTACTTGGTCTGGGACAGTATGTGAACCTTGTCCCGGTGGAGCGGGCGTTTGCTCACCCGGTTTTGAAGCCTCGTATTGGGCATACCTATCTGGATGAGCCCTTGCTACGTGTCTCATTAAACCCCCCGTCCCACTGTGACCTTTTTCAGTTTTAAATTTTAAAACATTTTACAATTTTACATTTAGCTACTTGATTCTCTACGTCCCTATCAAAAACTGTCCATGCATCTGATTTTAATGGTCGTTTTGCTGGACCTCGTCTCATACTAGGGGGAATATGATGCATTTCAGTTGAAGGTGCACTAGTGGGTGTGTTGTCATCTACATTAGTGGGTGTATCATCTAGATCATCGTCAAAATTAAAGTTTTCTTGAGTTCCAGAAAATAGCTTCTCGTCTAAATCTAATGGTATTGTAGGAAAGTGTTTAGTATCAACAAAATCATCCTGTGCATGAATATGATTCTGCCTAGAAATAGGACCCTTGCCCTTGTTGCCCCTACTAGAAGAAGTCTGACCCCTACCCGTAAGCATACGTTTAAATCCTTCCATTATAAATTTATAATTATACTAATAAATAATTAAAGTAAATGAAATTAAGTGCTCTAAATAAAATAAACAGACAATAATAATTTAATGAATGAACGAATGTACCAAATGCCAACGTAACGTCGACGTGTAATCGAGAGGTTGAAAATTGAAACTTTGCTCGATGGAAATCCTCAAGCTAGTTGCCAACTTCACTCCCAAATGAATAAATAAAATTCAATATTTAGTAGACAATGTAGACTTGTAGAGAGATAGATTGAAAGATTTAGAGAGATTGTAGGAAGATTTGTGAGAAAGATAAAGAGAAAATGAGGTATTTATAGTTGGAAAATTGGGTTAAAGTGTAAATATAATAACTTATGGGTTAAAAATAAATATTAAGGGGGTAGGGGGGAGGCCAAAAATGGCCGTTGCACAACGGCCAAAATGTAAAATGGTCGTTGGTGCAACGGTTATTTGTGCAAAGAGAGGGTTTCGCGCGGGATCGGGGGCGGGACCGGGTCAGGCCTGGCGGGACTGGGGTGGGCCAAGATGGGTCGGGACGAGACCATGTCCCGTCCCGGTTCGAGTCCCGATACTGCAAAAAAAAAAAAAAATCGGGGCGGTGTCGGGGTGGGACCGGGCCTACCCGGCCCACTGGCCAGCCTTAAATCTAAGTGATAAAAAAGTAACAGATTCTTACTTGTTTGGAGAAGCGAATTTTATGAAATATTGGACAACTTCATAACATAATTTCCTTCTCAAGCGACTTATAAAATTCGTTTTAGCTCTATGTTCCTAGCTCAAAAAGTTTGTGATCTAGTAACAATAGCGTCTGGTTTAGACAAATGAGCGGATTGAATTGAATATGAGCATGTTAAAATGGGTTTAAACAAAACAGATACGTAATCAAATTGCTCACTTTTCCAACCCGAATATTGTTCTTGGACAACCCATTCAAAATCCAATGACACTGATTCTAACATTCCATTTTACTTTGGGCTTTGACCAAACACCAACTTATACAACTCTTACCACAATTATATTGACCGTCCGCTAGTTAAGCAAATAAGAACAATTACTTGACAAAGTCTATTTCAATTTTTTTTTGTAGAAAATAGGATCCATCAGCTAATTGTACGATCTTATTTTTGAAAAATAGTCAATATCCTGAAGTTTAGAATTTAACAAGTAAAATTCCAAGATGTAATAGCATTTACATGTCAATTTTCAGCTCCATTAAAAATGACCATTGTCTTGGAATTTTAAATACATGAGTTCTTTTGTGATTTTGACACTCCAGAGTAGTGACTATTTTTCATGGGTAACTTACATAAATAGCTATAGTTTAAGAGTTTCTAACCAATTGTAGCTATATTTTTTGTTAATTACATTTCGTAACTAGTTTTTAGTTATTTCATGTGTATTTGACTGTATTCAAATACACAGTTCCGTTGTATCTAAATTTTTGAGCGAGCTAACTTGATATATTTAACTATATTCAGACTTGCGTAAATATTGCAATGCATAAATTTAATGTATTTGATTATATTTGAGCTCAATCTCCGGTCAAATACAAAATACATTAAAAAATGACGAATACACTCAGATCTGAGATACAAGTAGGAGAAGAAGTCATGAATTTCGGTCAAATACAAAAAAAAATACACTAAAAAAATGACGAATACAATCAAATACACTCAGATCTGAGATACAAGAAGGAAAAAAAGCCATGGAGCCAAACGAATACACTCAGATCTGAAATACAAAGAAGAAAAAAAAGCCATGAATTCAGCATCTCAGTGAGATCCAAATCCGGTTGTGGTGGAGACAATGGAGTGCGTTGATGTTGGTGGAAATAGGGTGCGCGGATGCTCTGATTCACCGGAGCAGCGGGGGAAGGAGAACAGAGGGGGAGAAGGGGTGTGGTAAAGGGTGAGATGGAGGTTTGATCGTGAACTAGTGGTGGACGGTGAACGGAAAACTGAGGCCCAGAAAGCGGCGGCGGCGTTGGTGAAACTCGCCGAAGTTAGAGGAGCGACCGAGTAGTGACGGTGGAAGAGGAGCGTAAGAGAGAGAGAGGGAGGGCGGCAGTGAGGTCGTGAAGCGGGGTTTGTGGTGGTGGTTGGGCGTTGGTATGGGTTTCGTCGGAAATGAAGAAAAGGATGGAGAAAGGCGGCTGACTTCCATAGTGAGAGAAAAAGGAGAAAGAGGGGTGAGGGAGAAGATTGATAGAGTGGAATAACTTTATGCATATGATATAACTATGATAGGTAAATTGAAAATTTACAATAGCTATGAAAAGTAATTAATTTAAAAAGTAGTTATTATCAATAAATAACTCATAGAGTTAGCTATGACATGTAAAATTTTCATTTTTCATTTTATAGGGATTGAAAAGTGACTATTTATAAATTTTTCTAATCTTAGTTGGAAGCATGAACGACTCCACCATTGGCTTTGGATTTAGGTAAAAGAATGAGTGAAACTGGAAATGACTTTGCATTATGTTTGTGTTTGTTTAAATGAATAGTAGAGAAAAATACTATCTTTCGAAATGCCCTTAAATGAATTGAAAAAATAACTTGATCAGAAAATAATTATTTGTGGCTTCATACTTCCAATACTGCTTGATATTTTAGAAAGTAGATCTATAATTTTTTGCCACTTTTATCTTGTTAGTTGTTTGTTTTCAAAACCCACAAAGAACAAAGACGAGTAAATGTGAAGTTTGTCTTATAAAGAGAAGAAGAAGAGTTTTGTAAAAATCAAGAAAGGAAGTAAAAAGTCTTCCATAATCTTGATTAAAAAAAAGTAAAAGAGAAAATAATTATTATTTTATCACACTTGCACTATCTATATGATGGAAAAAGCTGAATGTAGGACATTTTTTTTATCAAATCAATTGTCTAAAAAGTTTTCTTTCCTTTTCAGTGAAATAATTTAATAGTATTTTTTTTTACAAAAGTTGTGAATTGTTTATTCACAAAATGGGGCTCATAAAAGATGGGGGACTAAAGCTCATGTTTTATGGGCCTCACCGTATGTCCGACCCTGCGCAAGAGGGGACACAAGATATGTCCACCTCCGTGAGTGGACTCAATTTTAATGAATGAAAGAACAAGACAAATGTGAGATTTTTTCAAGTTCAGTTCTTTAAAAAAATAATTAAATATACGTGAGATTTGAGACCCCGACTTTATTTGTAAAAGTGCACCTAATAATCATTGCATCACATAATTCTTTAGTTTGGAGTGCACGCGTACGCATACACATATATATATATATTGATATTAAGAAAATATAATATTGTTATACAGGTTTAGGGAGAGAAGCATGAGTTCACGTGAAATCATATCCATTTCTTATAGATATACCCCTGTTGATAACATGTTTTAAAATAAAAATAATATAACAAAATGTAAACAAGAAAGGTAGAGAGAAAGAAGCGAATTTTCTTATTATTCTTTCATCTTCAAGTGTGTCATTTTAATTCATTTTGTTTACAAGACACTCTAGCATCACAAGTGAAAGATAACTTGTAAAAATTAATAATGCATAGTGATAGGAATGGGCATCCACAACTCATCAAATTGTTTACAGTAGATTCTGAAATATTACAATGATTCTATTACAGTAAAAGCTCAAAATTCTTATATGTGGTATCAGAACATAGTTAGAAATTATTGCTCTAATGCTCTCATACCACATGCAAGAATTTTCTATTTTAGATTATAAAACATAAATAATCTAATATACAGTTCAATGAAGAATTTAGAATCGTGAAATTATGTAATTTGCACATAATATTATAACTATATATAGGCAAGGATAAAGAGTTTTGTTTCCTCACATAATATTATAACTATATATAAATGAGGATACGAATTTTTATCGTAATGAAGGAGCTTTAAGTTATTGCTATACGTGAGTGTTGCTATTGTTTTTACCCTGCAAAATTTTCACTTTTGTCATCATTCTCTTTCTTAAGACATTCCACACGGGCCTTTGTAATTGATTTATATTAATCTTCTTGTGAATCTCTTTTTGCTCTTTATTAAATTACCATTCTTTCAACCCAGAATATTTGCCATGTTTCACTTCACGAGGGTCAAATCACATAATTTTAATCATTTTTTGAAATCACTATATTGATAGAAAAATTGCAATTTATAGTTTTTTTCGTATTGTTTTCGAATTTTTAAAATTTGATTTTAAAATATTAAATTAATCTAACCTAATTTAACTCTAAAGATTTGTCAATTGTCTTTCCTTTTATTATGTCTTTCGAAAAATGAAATGTGACATATATTTCGAGAAAGAGGAAGATATATGTGTCCTTATACGTTCTGTTAACATTTTGAGAACTTTTAATCCATATTTGTTTTATAACTGGAACATTTATTATGTCTTACTATATCTGTTATCCTTAAACCTCCAATATTTGCTTCTTTAGTGAGCTCATCCTAAAATTATTTTCAGATATAATTTTAAATGTTTTACTTTGTTAATGTACTTTAATTATTATTTATTAATATACTTGTGAGATCATTAGGCTAATTTGTGTAAAGACTCGAAATTATGGTTATAAATATTACTCTCCCCGTTTCAATAAGAGTGTTCATTTAGTCATTTGCACTCCCCTTAAGAAAATTATCCCCGTTTCAATAAGAGTGTTCATTTAGCCATTTGCACTCCCCTTAAGAAAATTACTAACTCCTAGAAAATATAGGTAATTTAACTAAAATATCCCTAATTAAATAGTCTTAACACTTAATAAGGACAAATTTGAAAAAACAAAATTAATTCTTCTTAATTTGATAAGTAAACACTCTTTTTGAAAAAAGAAAACAAAGGCGAAACAGACACTTTTCTGAACGGGAGGGAGTATAATATAAATTTGGAGTTATGAAAATTTGTTGTGTTAGATGATTCTGAAAGATTGTATTTGTGTTACATAAGAAATTTTTAAGCTAATTGCTCATCCAAATTATGGGCTTCGGCCCATTAAATTGCACTTTTTAGGTCTTCCAAATCATCCTTAAACCAACATTTGGTCAGCATTCAGTACGTAAAATGATTGAAATATGACCCAACCAAACATAGATAAGTTCAACATTTGGACCATTTGCACAAATGGCAATTTTGACACCACTATTTAGACTATGTATCCGAGTTCATTGGACTAAATTTATCTATAAAAAGAGTTCATCTGACTACTTTTAGAGGCAAAATTTAACCTCATCAACTAACAGGAACATAATTTAAAGATAACCTTGGAAAAGATCATACACTGCAAATAATCCTTAATCCTTCAAACAACTAAGCCCAATAAGATTTTGTTATTTCTTTCTAGCTTTTTGGGTAGGACTAAGCCAATAAATAATACTGAAAGTTGAGAAGAATGGTATAATTAAGGCCATAAATATAGAGTTAGAATTAGTTACCTACATTGCAAACGTGGCCACCATTTAATACTCCACGAGACAAACAGGGGAAATGCACAGATAACCACTTTGAGACCTCTATTAAAGCATAATCAAAGTTATAAATTTTTGTAAGTCTAGTCGCTTCAAAATCTGAAGTTTTGAAAAATCTCAGACATTAAGTTTCACCCTTTGCAAGAAGATCTTGTCAAAATTTCACCCAAATATCTCGTAGCATCTCAGAAAATTGTGTATTTTTTAAGCCCATTTGGATATAGCTAAATAGTAGGGTAAAAACTGACTATTCGATTAAACTTTTACAAACAAACAGGAGGGAAATTTTAATCTATTAAAGAGGGAGTTCATGGGTCATTTGCACTTTTTCCCTATTTTGTGCTGGTCTTTCATTTTCGTTCTTAAAAAAAATTATGCTCCGCTAAACATAAGTTCGTTTTTTGAAGGACAAAAATGAAATCCCAGCCCATTTTAAGGGGAAAATTTAAAAGACCCGCCCATTAGAAGGGAAAACCGTGCAATTTCTTCTGAGTTCATCCCTTCTCTATCTATTCTAGTTGAACTAGGCTTTGGGTCCAAACCCAAAAGTGGGCTGCTAACTCTACATGATTATATTTAGCCCAAATCAGAATTCATGTGGTTTCACCAAATACAAAAAGAGATTTTTACATAAATAGCTGGCCGGATTTTTATTTATTTTTCTTAGCCGGTATACATAAATTATACACTGACTATATACTCCCTCCGTCCCAATTTGTTTGAAGGTTAACCAGTTTTGAGAGTAAAAAAACTTAATTTTTGATATAATTTTAAACATAGATTATTCGAGTATTTTATAATAAGATTTACATATTTGAAAACTACACAAAAAGTACTATAAGTCTGCATAATTAATAATTTATAATATATAAAAATAGTTGGAGAAAATCTTAGTAAAAAAAAAAAAAAAGAGTTGTTTGACTCCCCAAACTGGTCAACCTTCAAACAAATTGGAATGAGGGAGTACATAATATATACAAATTATATGACTGTCGACTATTTTAAATTTACACAATTGAGTGAACGGTTATTAAGGTTAATTCTTCGTACAATGATCTATACCCTAATGCTTATTAACTTTTCCCTATATTTGTAGAAAAATTTGGAAACAACTAATCCAATATTTGATCTAGTATTTTTTTAAGCAGTAGGTCTAGTATTGGAAGGTGAAGATACTAGCTCATTCAAACAAACTGAGTTGAAATTTAAAAATTAAATTGTTAAAAACACGAAAAAGAAATGAATGTACACGAAGGATAAAAAGATAGAATTGGAGAGGGAGGTAAATATAATTACTTCTAATGTGAGCGAAAAAACAGTTATTTACTCACTCATCTATACAGCCTTAACCAAATACAAAAAAGTCAAAATTTTGAATCTCATATTAATAATAATTACATATGTTATATATAATAATACCATATATATACTCCCATCTCAGTGTATATGTTGCATACTTTTCTTATTAGTTTGTCCAGAAAAAATATAATCATACTTCTTTTTTGACAAAATTATTTAATTTTAAACTTCTCATGTTATCCTTAATAAGATGATTTGAAAACCACACAAATCTCTATCACTTATTTAAATTATAAATTTTAAAAATCTTTTTAGAACATTATGTACAAAAGATCCTTGTAATCCGTCCTTTCTCGGATCCGGCGAACATCGGAAGTTTAGTGCACCAAATAATCCTGGCCAACATTGTGTCTATCGCCACATAAATTACATTGGGACGAAGGGAATAATATTTTTTGGAGTCCTTAGTATTTGCACCTAAGACAATAGTTTTAGTAGCCTTACCTTCCAGCCGCTTCTGATGATGGGATGATTTTCTCTATCCTTAATTATAAAGTGGCAAGTTCAAATTTTAGAAATAAAAAATTTTAAATCATTAATTAAATATTTTGAATTCAAATATTCGGAATAAATAATCTTTTAATCGAACATTTTACCATTTTAATGAACCTATAATTTGAATTAATTAAACTAGTGAATTTCAAATATAGAAGTCTGAATAAAAAGGAATGGGATCATGAATAGAATTTACTTACTATTAACTCTCTGTCTCAATATATATATCATTGATTTAAGAGAAAGGACCAAACATCAATTAATGATTTTGCAATCCATTGCTTTATGATTGACATCTCTCTGATCACTTTTCACCAAACCTATCCACCCACCTCGTCACCTTCAACTGGCCTACCACCCCCACCCCCCACTGTTTCTCTGACTCATTCATTTTTTTTTATATCCAGCTTCTTTTCCGGTTTATGCTAGACTATTCATGGAGATAGTAGTTTCGGTCCCTCAGCACTACTACCAGTAAATCACGGGATGTGCCTGAATGACCAGAGTTTGAGAACAGAGCAACTGATATCACCTACAAGGTCCTATACAAGAAGAGAACAAATTGCTTCCATCAGGATTTGAACCCACGCTACATGCCTCCAACTGAATTTTAAGTTCCCTCTTTTGCCATCCAGCTATGCCCCGGATCATTTTATTCATTTGCATAATAGAATCTATTCATATTTAATTAAAGGTTTTCTAATTCAAATTTTAAGATGAAAAGTACCTCGATAAATAATGCTTCTTTCTTTAATCAACCTTACATGGAGAGAATTCGTAGTACTCGGAACCTTAAGATGGGTATCGGACACATAGCAGCAGATGAGAATTGCCGGCACAGACTCGAACAAAATTCAGTAGCTTTAGTATAAATTTTGTATTTTCTTTAAATTTTTTGTATAATATATATAAATAATTACGTAATTTAAATATCTTTTTAAATAAATTAAAAATTTTATGAGAAATATTAAGCCACGATCTAAAATTTTATAAATATTAGATAATTGTCTAATGTACACGTATATCTATTGTCTGTATATATATAATTTTGTACATTCGTGTGGAGTATTTTATGTTTACATAAATATATAGGGGATGTGGGGCTCAAATTAATTTCCTTGATAAAAATATATTATGAGGAGTTGGTTTGTGATAGAGACCATACTTCTAAATTTCTTATTATTAATTAAAATACAGTTCCATCTCAGGACTGTGCTGTCTCTTTCTGCTCAGCATTTAAGGCGGGCTCTCTCGTTTTTAACTATTCCTATATGACTACTACACATTTGTATTTTGGATTTAACTTGGGGGAAAAGTTGAGATTTGCCTTTGTACTTTATCGATAGGTTTTTAAAAAATTCTGTATTTATATTAAAATTGATTAAATTTATATTTGTGTCGAGGAGTCCCACATTAGGAGAAAAACACTCCCTAACAAAGTTGACTTTGTATCCAGAAGGACTAGAACCAGAGATCTCTGGTTAAAGATGAAACCGTACTAGTCATTCTACCACAACCTTTGTTGGTTATATGACTTGTTATCCTTACAATTTTGGTTTGAAATTGTCCTTAATCACTAATAGAACAATATTATATAAGGCAAAGGTCTAGATTTACATTTCTATAGTAGGTAAAAGGTTTGACTTTATGATTGTTTGTTTTTGAGATATAACTTTATCATTCGACTAAAATAGATTATACAAATAATACACTCATTTTCGCGGTACGTTCTTTGTTCCACTTTAACCACACCATCACCGGTCATTCCACCAACCACGGTAACAAATTTCACCAATTACTAAATCAGAAACTTCGTCAAGGATGTACAAGTTTTGAAATGTATATATATGTAATATAGTTTTTGACCTAAATATACAATATATTCTCTGTATATAATATAATTTCTTGATCGATGTGGCTCAACCACCGATATTCCTCAACAATTTGCATTCACAACCCACTACTCCATTTTCATCATCTCCAATCAGTCGTTAACAGTTATGTCCTTAAAATCATATACAATTGAGTTGAATGACTTTTTTGTTGCGAAAAATAGATTAGTTACTTTTGCGATTTAAGTAAAGTTAAAGTAAATTATTTCATTACAAACAATAGCTTAGTGATTTTTATTGTAATGAAATAGAAGATAGAGTGATCATCTTATGAAATCTAACACTTTTCTTTCAGATGACATTTCTAAATTATCCTCTCTTTTCATCATGGTTATGCCATTACATATTATGGACTTGATCACTTGAAAAGGTAAAATTTGAGAGATAAGGCTTAAATTTACAAAAAATAATATTCATAATAATCCATTGATTAAGGGTGAAGAAGCAATTATTGGTCAATGAACGTCGAAGTCAAAAGGTGTGTTCATAATTAATCACTTTTTGTGAAGGAATAAAGGCGTCAAATTTGTCAACTTAAATTATTTGCACTGATAACAATATAGGGGACAGAATTAACATGACAAGACTTGAAAAATCCAATCAACTATGTTTGCTCGTAATTAACAAAGAAAATTGTTGGAACACAATCAATCAGTACCTAATAATAAAATCTACTTGGAAAGATGGTGCATTTGTAATCTTGTACTACTCCGCGTGTATCATATTAGTTGTCATATTTTGCTTTTTAAGAGTCAAATGTGTGAAATTTGATTAGCAATTTAAAATATATTTTTAGATTAAATTAACATGAAAAAATTTACAACTTGTAGTATTTAATGTATAGTTTTTTAATATCTAAATTTTAAATGTAAAATAATTAGTTGATTTAATCTAATTTAGCTTAAAAATGAGTCAAATTGACTTTCATAAAGGGAAATATGATAACTAATATAGGATCGAGGGAGTACTAAATACTACTTGTAGTTAATTGTTTGTTCGAAATCAATTAGTACCTAATTATAAAATCTCATTTTATCTTGGATGCTAAACAACTTTTTTAGTGGTTAGTTTTATTGACGGAACCATATAGTTAATTGTCTTTTAAGTGATAGATGGTATACTTATTTTTTAATATCAGTATATACTATATAGAGATTAAATTCCATGTTCAAACTAGAAAAAGGCTAAATTTTGTTGCTTTTTCACCTTACGTTTTATTAGTTCTTTTTTTTTTTTTTTTTGGTGTTTGGTTTAGATTGAAAAGAATTTTCTCTCTGATTATTCTGTACTCATCGTGTTCTATTTTGTTTGATTAGCTTTTCATTAGTTTGTTTAAACAAAATAATGATGTCTTTTAATATTTTTTCTTACATATCATAGTATCCGAGCCGGCTTGCGTGCATCTCAACTATTTCTATGAGGTACAGGTAAAAACAATTACTACTTTTGCTTCCTCCATAATTTGAACATGTGGCCCCATGTTTCACAACCCATGAGCTGACCACCAAGCCACATCCTTGAATGCACGACACGTTTTTATATTTGAAAATAATTAACTTTATACTTTAAATTATACTCTTAATGAGCATGTGTTATAGCGACAAAAATGTCATGAGTACATGTCTAAAACAAGAAGTTTCAAAAGTCATATAGCCACACAAATATACGACATGTTTAAAATCACAAATTCTAATAGTCTATATTTCTTTGTTAAATTTCAAGCGAGTAAAACAAATTGAAACGGGGAGAGTATTTGCTTCAAGAAGAAAATATGTATTTACTAGAAAACAAAATTACTGTATAAGTAAACAAAGAATTTTTATTTTTTATTTTTTTAAAAGGACAATCTGGTACATAAACCATCCCGTATTTCGCATTTTAAGGGGTGTGATATATGTAAAGAATGGATATTCGCCTAACTCAACTCCAAAAGCTAGCTTGTAGGGTAATGATTGTCCAAGTCCATATAAGGAGTCTATGTTCCCATTCCATATCCGATGTGGGACTCTTAACAGTCCCCCGCACGCCCAGACCTTGTTAACTGGAGCGTGGATAATATAATTTGGGGGCCCAACATCGATGAACAAAGTATTGGAATGAGTCTGTCTCTGATACCATGTAAAGAATGGATCTTGGACCTAACTCAACCCCAAAAGCTAGCTTGTAGGGTGATGATTGCCCAAGTCCATATAAGGAGTCCATGTTCCCATTCCATATCTGATGTGGGACTCTTAACAATATAGACAATTTACCCTAATGTAAATAGTGGCAGCTTCACGGCTCGGACATGCGAGTAGTAATAATCTAGGTTACCTAAAATATAAGATGTTAATTACTAACTAATTGATTTGTCTAACAATTACAATATTACTAATTGATTATAATTACATGATTTATGGTGGAGGATGATAATATGAGATTTCTCCCATAATTATCATGTGCTAACAGTCCCCCGCAGTCTTAGCGGGAGGTTCACGGATGATGAGAGTTCCTGAAATCATCAAAAAGTACGCGCGCGAAGTCCTTTGGTGAAAAATATCAGTGATAACGGGACGGGACATAGAGAACTCGGACTTGTCCACGGGCAACTTTTTCGTGGACAAATAAGATATCCATTTCAATGTGTTTTGTGCGCTGATGCTGAATAAGATTGTCGGATAAGTATATCGCACTCACATTGTCACAATAAACCACTGTTGCTTTGTCAATCGGACAATGTAGCTCCAATAGTAGATTACGGAGCCGCATGATTCATCAACCACATTGGCTACACCTCTGTACTCTGCCTCAGCACTAGATCGGACAGTGTGGATTGTCGTTTGGACGACCATGAAACAAGATTGTCCCCCAAAACACAAAATAACCGGAAGTGGAACGTCGTGTGTCTTGGCAGCCACCCCAATCTGCATATGTGTAGGCTGAAAGATGCTTGATGGAGGACTTATACAGATGGAGGCCGAAATGGATAGTACCCTTCACATACCGTAGAATTCATTTTATAACCCACATATGTTCATTCTTCGGATCATGCATATGTAAACAAATTTGCTGAACCGCATAGAAAATTTCGAGTCTCGTAAAAGCCAGTTATTGCAAGGCTCTTGTAAGGCTTCAGTAAAGTGTAGGATCACTATAAGGAGTACCGGCTGCGTTACTCAATTTCGCCTTTGTGTCAACTGGAGTATATGATTGTTTGCAGAAAAACATCCCTGCTTTTCAATTATTTCTTCGGCATATTTCTTTTGACTAAAAAAAAACCACCTACATATTGGGTGACTGCAATGCCAAGAAAATAATTCAACATACCCAAGTCCTTCATTACAAATTCTGTTGCAAGAAGAGACATGATAGACAGACGAAGTGAAGTGGATGATGTTGTGAGAATAATATCATCAACATACAAAAGTATATATGCCATGTGAGCGCCCTTCCGATAAATGAACAACGACTGATCAGACTTGCTGTAAGAGAACCCCAACTTGGAAACGAATCCTGCAAAACGGTTATACCATGCCTTAGGAGCTTGTTTCAAATCATATAAGAAGTCTATGTTCTCATTCCATATCCGATATGGGACTCTTAACACTCCCCTGCACACCCAGACTTTGTTAACTGGAGCGTGGATAATATAATTTGGGGGCCCAACATCAGTGAATAAAGAATTGGAATGTGTATGGCTTTGATATTATGTAAAGAATGGATCTTTGGGCCTAACTCAATTCCAAAATCTAGCTTGTAGGGTGATGATTGTTCAAGTCCATATAAGGAGTTCATGTTCCCATTTCCATATCCGATGTGAACTCTTAACAATATAGACAGTTTACCCTAATGCAAATAGCGGCGGCTTCACGGCTCGAACATGCGACTTATAGGTTACAAAGAGACAATTTTATCATTGCTCCAAACAAAAAATATACTCGAGCTCCGAGCCTCCGGTAGTTGTACAGGTATGACAAGGAAACTACAATAAGAAGGTCAACATCGAAGAGACTAATCTCTACATTATGACACTATAAATATATAGTTCGTGGACCAAGAATAAATGAATGAAAGAGTAAATAAATGATAGTGTAATGATGCTTAAATAATTTGACATTCTTGCAGCCTGCACCTACTTTAATTTTTCCTGCTGCAATATGTACATACTTTATAGTTTATACTGCATATATACTTTAATTTCTGTGTCAGTCAATGCCTTACCTATACTTAAACATATGCTTTTACTGCATATATATTTTAATTTCTGTGTCAGTCAATGCCTTACCTATACTTAAACATATGCTTTTAGACAGTCTTTGTGACCACTTCCCAGTGTGTCCATTAGAAAGGTCATCAGTGATATATAGACTCAGTGCCTTGGGAATGATACAATTGCGTTTACTAAGGAGGAGGTAAAACTCGAGACAAGGGAATTTAAAATTCCGTAAATACTTACTTGCATCAGATATTTATATTATCAAATCAATCAATTTAGTCTTTGCAGTTAGGTATGCCACTTAATTAGCTGATAAGTGTTATGCCCTAAAATTACGTGACCGGCATCCGGCACACTACACGTATCGAGTGAATCAATCCCATATAATGTACCCTGACCATATGCATTAGCTCGTCTGCTCTTGGCGTAGGCACACGGAGGACGCGGAACTTGCACGGGTCAGACACTATTAGGGAGTTTGGATATAACTGTGTATGGAGTTCCGATGGATGAATTGTTTGAATTAGTGAAAACTAGATTCGAAGAGCTACAACTCTCATGTTTAGACAATAGACCAATTCCTCGTAATTTGGATTTATGAGGTATATATGTTTTTAAGTTAGACTTTGTGTCGCTTTGGATTTTTCGTTAATATTTCCAACTCAATCCAAACCAACTTTTTCCACTTGCAAATATTCTTAACACCTTCCAATTCATGTCCCACATATCTTTTCTTGTCCAAATGTTATCCTTCATATCATTAGTAATAAAATATTTTCCGAATATTCTTACATTGTATATCTCTTATTTTAGGTAGAATTGTATTTCTATTGTAATTAGGTCTCCTATTTTAGGTAAAATTACATTTTCTATTGTAATTAGGTTGATTAGTTACCTAGTTTAGATATTCTTGTACTACTATATATATTGTAAATTATTGATAAATAAAATCAAAGGAACATATTCCTTTATGGTATCAGAAGCCTAACCCTCAATATCCCACCCTAGTTGCCGACTTCTTTTCTCGGCCGCCCCCTTCCCATGTCGGAACCCCAGCCGTCGACTTCATCTCTCGGCCGGCCCTTTTTCCTTACGACGGAACCCTAGTTTTTCAGTCAATTCTCCCTCCCTCTTCCTTCTAAATTTCCTCTTCCATGGCTGACAAAACCAAACTCCATCCCGCACTTGCAGTCAACAACATTAAAAACTTCATCCATGTGACTCGTGAGATGGAAAATGGTTAATACTTCTCATGGGCGGAGCTTTTTAAGATCCATTATCGTGTTTACGAAGTTATCGACCACATCATCCCTCCTACACCGAAGTCCACAGATCTACCCTCAGCTTTGACTTCTGATGATGCACTATGGTCTCATTTGGACGCAGTCGTCCTCCAGTGGATATATGGAACGATCTCTAATGATCTATTAGAGACCATCATTGAGACCGATGCCACTGTCCACCAAACGTGGGAACGTTTAGAAAGTATTTTCCACGACAACAAAACTCAATGAGCGTTATACCTTGAAACACGTTCAAGGACGTTCATCAGGACGATTTCTCAAACATGTCTACATACTGTCAAGAACTCAAGATGTTTGCCGACCAACTCTCCAACGTTGGCGCACCAGTCACTAATCAGTGATTGGTCATGCATCTTATTACAAACTTAAACGAATCCTATGACGGCGTTGCCACCATCATTCAGCAATGCACGTCGTTACCTCCATTTTATGAGGCCCGTTCGAATCTTATTCTTGAGGAAACCCAGAAAATCAAGTGCAGCACCACTCAAGCCAGCATTGTCGATGCCACCCTCACCACCACCGTCGGGCCCTTCGCCAACGGCAGGGCCTCCAACTCCGGCAACCAAAACCATCGACCCGAGGACCCACAACAGCCCGCATCCATCCTCAACAACTGTCGGAACAGGCAGTCCGGCAAGGGCCCGACAATGAAATTTCAACAATAACGGTGGCGGGAAGAAGCAGTCCCCGCCTGCAGGAAACATCCAACAGCAACCATGGCAGTGGTAGGAGCCTCCGTCGTGGGCTGCCTACCCGCTGTGGGTCGCATGGGCCCCATCGTTATGGGCCTCTCCTCCTTACCAGTATCTGACATCCTCGTAGACTCCACCTTAGAACAGACATGCCCATCTTGGCATACTCAACCAACGTCCACAACAGGCCTACACAGTACACCCCCCCGCCCTCAACTTTTTCAACGACATACGTTGAGGCAGCTATGAACACAATGTCACTCAACGCTCCAGACAAAAATTGGTATATGGACACATGCGCCACATCTAACATGACGTCATCACAAGGTACTCTCTCGTCTTATTCCAATTTGAGTAATTTAAATCGAAATATTATTGTTGGTAGTGGACAAGGCATTCCCATTCGCGGTTTTGGTCATTTATCCTTATCCCCACCACATCCACCATTAATCTTTAATAATGTCCTCCATGCCCCTAAACTCATTAAGAATCTAATCTATGTGCGACGTTTCACAACTGATAATAATGTTTCCCTTGAATTTGATCCTTTTGGTTTTTCTGTTAAGGATTTTACGATAGGGAGACGAATAATGAGATGTGACAGCACTCGAGATCTCTACCCTATTTCAAACGCCATCAACAATCCAGCTTATGTTTCGTTAACCTTTGTTGTTCTTTCGTCTTCCGTATGGCATTCTAGATTAGGACATCCGGGAGATTCTGTTTTACACTTCCTTAGGAAAAATAATTTTATTAATTACAACCGTATTTCTAGGACTCCTATATGTGAATCCTGCATTTTTTGGAAATATGTTAAATTACCATTTTCTGCATCCACAAATTATACTTTAATACCTTTCGATATCATACATAGTGATTTGTGGACGTCCTCTATTTTAAGTACGGCTGGCCATCGATATTATGTGTTATTGTTGGACGGTTATTCCAACTTTCTATGGACTTTTCCAGTTGGCAATAAATCCCAGGTCTATCCAATTTTTCCTCATTTAGTGCTTTCGTAAAAATACAATTTGAAAAGAGTATTAAATGTTTTCAATGTGACAATGACAGAGAATTCGATAATAACCAATTTAAACAATTTTGCTCCAAAAACGGTCTTACCTTTCATTTTCCCTGCCCTCACATCTCCTCCCAAAATGCTAAAGCCGAACGGAAAATCCAAACCATAAATAACCTAATGCGTGCCCTACTTGCTCACGCCTCAATTCCCCTTCAATTATGGCATTACACACTCTCCATGGCTACCTATCTCCTAAACACAATCCCAAACAAGTCTCTAGCTCAACGGTCATCCACTCAAGTTCTGTTTCGTAGGAACCCTTCCTACCAACACTTGAGTATCTTTGGATGTCTCTGTTATCCTCTCCATCCGACCACTCATAAAATCCAACCGCGGTCTTCCCTTTATGAGTTTCTGGGTTACCCCGCCAATCATCGTGGTTACTCATGCTATGACTTGTCAAGTCGTAAAATTATTATTTCACGTCATGTCCTATTTGATGAGTCTCAATTCCCATTTGCCTCTCTAAACTCGCCACATCGACATTCCTACGACTTCCTCGACGATGGCCTGAATCCTCTTCTAATTCATCATTTACATAGTCTGTTGTCCTAGACCCCGGCACCCGCTCCCACCTTGGTCAGTCCGAGACATACTGCGCACCCAGTTCTGCCTACGGTGGCCCAGAATAGTCCACCTCAGGGTGATTCCGCAACGACCTTTCAGCAAACCGAGCATCGGTCAGCCGGTCCTGCCACCCCTGCCCTTCCTTCTATTCCTAGCAGTCCCGTGGCATACCCCCTTCCCATCCCGCATCCCAAGACACGCTTTCGGACCATGGAAACCCATGTCATGCACGACATTCATAAACCAAAATGGTTGTTTAACATATCCGTTTCAGTTGTCCCTTCTCTTGTCCCTCGAAATCCGAAGGATGCCTTGTCAGACCCAAATTGAAAAGTCGCAATGATTGACGAATATAATACTCTTATTGATAATAAGACGTGAGACCTAGTACCCCGTCCACCTGATGCTAACATTATTCATTCTATGTGTATTTTTAGACATAAAAAGAAATATGATGGTTCTTTTAAGATGTACAAGGCTCGTCTTATAGGTGATGGCATGTCTCAATAAGTGGGAGTGGACTGTGATAAAACATTTAACCCGGTCGTGAAGCCCGCAACCATCCGGACCGTCCTCAACATTTCCCTATTCAAGTCTTGGCTCATTCATCAACTTGATGTCAAGAATGCCTTCTTACATGGGGATATTCATGAAATGGTATATATGCATCAACATTTGGGTTTTAGGGATCCTATTCATCCGGATTATATGTGTCTGTTGCGGAAATCGCTCTATGGACTGAAACAGGCTTCTCGAGCAAGGTACCAGCGGTTCGCTGATTATGTCTCATCTATCAATTTTTCCTACAACAAATCTTATCATTCCCTGTTCATCTACAATAATGGTCCAAACATGGCTTACCTCTTATTATATGTTGATGACATCATCTTCACCACATCATTTGATGCCCTCCGCCGGTCTATTATGTCTCTCATTTTCTCTGAGTTTACTATGAAGGATCTGAGCCCCCTAAGTTATTTCTTGGGCATCTCTGTTACTCGACATTCTGGGGGCCTATTTCTGTGTCTGAAGAAATATGCCGAAGAGATCCTTGACCGTGCAGGCATGATATCTTGCAAACCATCCCACACGCTAGTGGACATCAATTCAAAGCTCAACGTTGATTCCGACCCGCTGTATTCAGACCCGACTCACTATCGTAGCCTGGCTGAGGCCCTGTAGTACCTCACATTCATGAGACCAGACATATCTTATGTCGTGCAATAAATCTGCTTGCACATGCATAATTCGACGGAAGCACAAATGTATACCCTCAAACGTATTTTACGATACATCCAAGGCACACTTTACTTCGGATTACATCTATATATGTCCTCACTTACTGGTGTCACTACTTATTCTGATGCTGACTGGGGTGGATGTCCTGACACCCGACGCTCCACGTCTGGTTACTGCGTTTTTCTCAGAAATAACCTATTATCTTGGTCTTCCAAAAGGCAACCTACACTATCCATATGCAGTGTTGAAGCAGAGTACAAAGGTGTTGCCAATGTCGTCTCTGAGTCTTGTTGGATCCACAACCTTCTACTTGAGCTTCACTTCCCGATTCAAAAGGCAACCCTAGTCTACTACGACAATATTAGTGCGATATATCTTTCCGGCAATCCCGTCCAACATCAGCGCACTAAACACATTGAGATGGACATTCATTTTGTTCGCAAAAAAGTGGCTTGGGGTCAAGTTCGTGTCCTTCATGTGCCTTCCAGATATCAAATTGCCGACATTTTCACCAAAGGACTTCCGCACATACTATTTGATGATTTTCGAGCCAATCTCAGTGTTCGTGAACCTCCCGCTTCGACTCCGGGGGTGTAATAGAATATTTTGCGAATATTCTTACATTAATTGTATATCTCCTATTTTAGGTAGAATTGTATTCCTATTGTAATTAGGTCTCCTATTTTAGGTAAAATTATATTTTCTATTGTAATTAGATTGATTAGTTACCTAGTTTAGATATTTTTGTAAATTGATGAATAAAATTAAGAAACATATTCCTTTAATTAGCCCATTCACACGCAAATCAATGTATGTAGTTAAAATAGTTAAGTAATTTAGTGGCCTTCAAACACTTTAAAATCTCATTGAGGAAGAAAAATTTCAATGTACTCTAATAAGTGTATGATATACAAGATACACATCTTGCATCCAATCATTATTTGGTGTAAATATCGAGCGTGGGCAAATAACATGCTAATCCTTTCGTAATATTGTCCACTCTTTGATTTAAAGATTAAAATCATAATATAATCAACGTGAAATGCTTAAATGATGTGTTACTGTATACTAGTTTATTTCTCAATTATTTTTTGTTCAAATGTATCATAGGAAGGTAATAAACAATCTATAATTATACAACAACAACATACTCAGTGTAATCCCACAAAGTCGGGTGTCGGGAGGGTAGAATGTACGCAAATCTTGTCTCTACCTTTGTGGGATAGAGAGATTGTTTCCGATACACCCTCTACTCAAAAGAAAAATAGCCGATGTAAGATTGCAAAAAAAAAAGACATCAAAAAATCAGGATACATCGCAAAAGAAGCAACACATAGTAATACACACATAAAGAGTAGAGATTTACATGATACCTAAATAATACTACAAGGAAAGGAGAAGAGAAGATGAAGAGGCTAGCCCTTACCTCCCCTGCACAATGTGCAAAAACTTACGACCCACTAACCTTCTACCCTAATTCTCAACCTCCAAATCTTCTTATCTAAGGTCATGTCCTCAGTTAGCTGAAGTTGTGCTATGTCCTGTCTAATCACCTCCCCCAGTTCTTCTTCGGCCTACCTCTACCTCTTCTAATCCCTGCTACCGCCAATCTCTCACACCTATTAACTGGCGCATCCTCACACATTTTCTTCACATGCCCGAACCATCTCAGTCCCGCTTCCTTCATATTATCCTCTACGGAGGCCACTCCAACCGTGTCTCATATAAATTTGTTCCTAATCATATCTCTCATAGTATGATCACACATCCATCTGAACATTTTCATCTTCTCTCTCTTCATCTTCTCCACATGGACATTCTTGATTGTCCAACATTTTGTCCCATACAACAATGTCAGTCTAACCACCACACTGTAGAATTTACCTTTCAGCCTTGGCGACACCTTCTTATCATAAAGCACCCCAGAGGCGAGCCTCCATTTCATCTATCCTGCTCTAATACGATGTGCGATATTATCATCAATCTCTGTGTCACCTTGTATTATACATCAAAGATATTTGAAGTTCCCTCTTTTAGGTATAGCTTGTGTCTCGATCTTTACTTCCATATTTTCCTCCTACATCACATCACAAACTTATAATTCATATACTCCGTCTTCATCCTACTTAACCTAAAATATTTTGACTCTAACCCCTTATTTGGATGGTTGTTTCCCGTGGTTCATTGTTGTATTGTTTCTATGAAATCATGTTTGTTTCTATTGTTTTTAAAATTATGTTGCATGGTGTTGTAAACCCGTTGTAATTCAATTGTTATATAACCATGAAAAAGTTCAATTTTTATAACCACGAAGTTCGTGGTTTTTGCGTGGTTACGTATTTATTTCTCCATTATACATCCACCCACCCACCCACCTCCATCACACCCAAACCTACCCTCACCCAACCCCCACCCTCCCGCCACCCACCCACCACCACACCAACTCTCATCAACCCCTACCCTCCGCCACCCCTAACCAACCACCCCCCATCACACAAAACCGCCAACCCTCACCCTCTGCCACCCACCCCCACCCTACCACTCACCTCCCCACCACCATCCACGACCCCTCACACCCCCCCGACCCCCCACACCACCCACCTCTCCCCCCTATCACCTACTTATTTTTAAAAGTTCCTATTTTATTTTTTACCATAATTTTATTTATATATAAATTAGTTTGTAATTAAGGGTTAAGGGTATTTTAGTAAACTTACATGTTATTATACAATACCATACAATCAAACCAAATAAAAAATATTTTTAAACCATAACAAACGACACAATCTATCCAAACATTGTATTCATTAATACCACACAATACAATACTATACTATACATTATAAAACCATGGGTAATGATCATCGAAACAGAGTGTAAGGTCGACCTCCAGATAGGGCTGGCAATGGATCAGAGGTGGATCGGGTGGAGCTCAATCCACCTCCACCCGCCAACCATCCATCCACCGCCCGACCCATCCATCACCCTATTTTTCCTTCATCCACATCTAATCCACACATCATCCACGGGTGAATCGGGTGCTTCGCGGATTAAAATTATAGCACAATCAGTCAATCACCTAAAATATAACATGAAAAATCAGTTTCGGAGAAAATCATACCGTTATAGTGAAATGTTGTTATAACGAATGACAATTATAGAGTATGTATGATCTTTGTAATGCGAGGATGATAAAGATGGAAAATTATTTGTAATATTTTGAAATTCCACCCGATATAAAAAGAATAAAAGAAATTATTCTTTTTTAGATTTTGAAATTCCAAGTAAATATTTTGTGTTTCTCTGAAGGGAGAAAAATAGAAATTAATAAGTAGATCAAATTAGTATTCATCTGAATTTTTCAAATTCCAAATGATATTTTTCTTAAAACATAAACTCCTCATATGTCCTTTAGATATTCTTTCAAAAGTGAAACAAAATATCTATTCGTTCTCTGTTTTTGTTTTTATTGAAAAATTGTATCTAGTGCTAGTTGGATGACTTCAATCACAATTACATCAAGAAATTATGTCAATTTGTTGCACTCCAGGTTTGCCTTTTGAAGTTATTAAGAAGACTTGCAAAATCTTAACTAGGAGAAATGTCGGGTGGATGGATGGGTCGGGTGGTGGGTTGAATGTATGTCCACCCGAATCCGACCCGATCCATCCGTCACCCGATTAAAATCCGTGTTTTGTCAGATTTTCGTTCATATAATCGGGTCGGGTGGATCGGATATCCATCGGGTCATGGTGAAATTTCCAGCCCTACCTCCCGACTTACAACCTATCGTTAACTCCACTGCGGCGTCTCGTCAATCAAAACAATCTATAATTATACTTAAAAATATAAATAAATATAAATTATCTAATAATTGAGTTATGATCAATCATTAATAACTTTCCTTCTTAAGATCAAAGTTGCTTTAGGTGGGGTGTATATATATACTGGGAGCTTTTATGCAATCCTAAAAGACCAATATTTCATATTCCTAAATGTTGTAATTAAACTCTACCTTTTTTTTTTCTTCTCTTGTCGCTTTCTATACCCATCAATTCAATGTTTTATTATCTAATTTTTACTATATAGATATATATAAAAGAAATAACACAGAAAACCTCCGTAAAACGACATTCTCATATAACATCTCTATATAATAATTAAGTTTTTATAAATTAATTTTTTATGTTATATTTTACCTCTTCATAACAACTTTTTTACCTATAACAATAACAACCATCTTTATAACAGTACGTTCTTTATAAAATTACCCATGTATAACGACTATCTTTCTTTTTTGGTAATATAGTGATTAATCATCTTTATAGAAATATAATATCTAAGATTACCAATAATAGGTCTAGAGATTTTTGACCAAATATTTTGATATTTTAATACACTATTTATGATAAAGATCAGACCCCACTTATGGGATTGCATTGGGTACGTTGTTGTTACTATTTATGATAAAGACTATATATGAATATATATTTCCATCATTAAAAGATTTTCCTTCATTTTACAAAATATAATTAAGCTTAATATTTGAAAATTGAAAATAAAAAAAAAAAGGTTTTATGCATCTTTTTTGCCTATAACGGCGAAATAATATTTACATGTCAATGCTATTGTTGGTGTATAATAGTCATTTGATATAACAGCAAAAAATGTATGTCCCAACAATGTTGTTATTGAGAGATTTATCTGTAATTAAAGTGAATTATATTATACACATTGTTTCACTTTTGCCTTTCCATAGATGAAAGTCTAAAAGCAATTTCTCATCCAAAGGCCAAGTCCTTTACTGCAACTAAAACTAGTAAGTGATTAAGTCGTGCAAGTAAAGTAATTTGTAAAGAAAAATACAAACAACTCGATCAAGCTAGGGTAAAACAATTTATTTTTTAGAGGAAAAAAACCCAATTAAGTAATTAAATAGATCTGGACTACAAAAAGATTGTGAAAGTTGCATAGAATAATATTACTCCGTATTAAATTAAAAATGGTGTCAAAATTTTGAAACTAGAAAATATAATTTTCTTGAAATCGTTCTTTTTTAACAAAGAAGAAACCATATATATAATATTATGTATATTGGCTAGAGGCTATAAATATTTTTAGTCGGACGATCAAATATGTGTTAGGGTTTTTGTTCTAATTTTCTTATCATATTTGAGTTTTATTTTTCTCTTTAAGAAAGTCAAGGTATTACCATAAATGCTTTTATTTTTCCTGAAAGGAAAATATAATTCTCTTCCATATTAAGCTAATTTGTTTTCTTGCAGAAGAAGTTCTAAAATTCTATAAATAGAAGATCTCCTTCCCACAACTAGGATAAATAGAAAAATATCTACAATGTAGTCGTTTAAAGAATCTTATTTATGGTGAGATTATTCTCTCATAGGTTATGCTTTCTTTTATATTTGTTTTTCATGCGTAGGTCAGTTGACCAAATCATATCAAAGTATTATGCGTCTTTAGTATAATTTTATTTGTCGTCTGATTTATCGTCGTTCAAAGTTTGCAATTATTGGTTTCCGCATGACGCCCTGATTATTCCGATACCAACAAGTGGTCTCAGAACCAATGATTAAATGAGGTTGAAGATAGGTTCAAAGTGGTATCAGCACCAAGTTCGACTTCAAGATGGGTTCAAATCAAGAACAACCAATTTGATGATAACATAGTTTTTTGTCAACATAAAAAAAAGTCCAAAAAAATTACATGTGGAGATAAAAAAAAATCAAACATATTTTCAACGATCCTGCTGCTGCATATCTTTTAAAATTTAAAAAAAATTAACCCATGCTTGGGTTCTAATTTTTAATTCATGCTTAGTTTTTAACTCATGAGCTCCTATTATTAACCATTGCTTACTTTTAACGCTTGGGCTAATTTCAATCCATGTTTACTTTTAACGCACGGGCACCAATTTAAACTTGTGCGCACTTTTAATACACAAGGCTCCAATTTTTAACACATACCTATTTTTAATCATGGCAAGCAGTGATGAAGATCTATGAAGAAGGAGGATGAAAATTATTTTGTCAGAAAATTCAGACAAAAAAGGGGAGATTTATTAAGGTTTTGCTCTGATTTTCTTACCATATTTGATTTTTATTTTCTTTTGAAGAAAAGTCAAAGTATTACCATAAATATTTTTACTTTTCCTTAAAGGAAATATAATTCTCTTTCATATTTGGCTAATTTTTTTCTTGCAGAAGAAGTTCTAAAATTTTATAAATAGAAGATCTCCTTCCCACAACTAGAATATATAGAAAAATATCCACAATGAAGTCGTTTAAAGAGTCTTGTTTAGGGGAGATTATTCTCTCATAGATTATGCTTTCTTTTATATTTGTTTTTCATATGTAGGTCAGTTGACCAAATCATATCAAAGTATTATGCGTCTTTAGTATATTTTTTTTTTGTCATCTGATTTATCGTCGTTCAAAGTTTGCAATTATTAATTTTCGCATGACGTCCTGATTATTTCGATCCCAACAATATGTAACTTCCCCTTATTTATTTAGGAGAAGTAATATATGAAAATTGAAGGAATTTAAAAAATCTTGTTAAAATTCAGAAAAAGGTGTGAGAATATTTTGGACAGTGACCTTGTGAAAACTAAAGTACAATTTTATATTAAAAAGGGGGGAACAAGATATTGGTAAAGAATAAAAAAGAAAAAGATATACTCACATAATGAGCATAAAAAGGACTACTACATATTACATCCTTTTAATTCTTTTCTTGTCTTTTTCTTCTAGTTATTTTCCATTTCCTATGTCTACATTCTTTTTAGCTCCTTTACCAATAATTATATTCCTCTAATGTTTTCCTTTCCTTTCCTTTCCTTTGTTTGGAAAGTGTAAAGTATGTGACCATGCCTAGGAACAAATAGTCATTCCTCCAAAAAGAAAAATATTAGTCGTTTTAAAATTAACATTATATTAATATATTATTAATTTGATCTTTTAGAGAAATAAGAAGTATTTATAATTCTCCTTTTCAAATTCCTTTACTGCTTCGGTTAGTAGAGTGTTAATTAAGTGAAACATTTAAGAAAAAATACAGAGCAGTTTAAACTAAAGATTTAAGTAATATATATTGATAATGTATTTTTTTAACGTTATTGGTGAATTTTAACCTGTGATAGTATGTTAATTACTATAATTTTACTAGGTTACCAGAGTAATACTTATCAAAACAGAGCCCAGCAACACTGGAACTTTAAGCGTTGCGTGCACCGCTCCTTCAGCACCTAGAGGACGCACTAAACAACTTGTAAATCTTAATTTGTTACACCATCAGTAAAAAACATAAACTCTTTTACAAATATCTTAGTATTAAGATTATTAAATATTTTTAAGAAGCGTGCAAGGGAACAAATAATACGAATTGAAGGTAGTATATTTTCTTGTTAAATATAAATGCCTCGTACAATTATACCAAGGGAAAGAGATTTATTACATCTCTAGGTACTATGACTAGCAAAAAAAAACAAAGGAAAATATAACTTTTCTCTCTTACAACTATAAAAATACTAAAATCAAATTAAATTTCAAATGTTTTCCCTCTTCTTTTTTCTCCAATTTTGCAGGAAAACATAAGGAACAATTTAATGTATTATTTGGAGATCATCACAAGAATATTATACTCCTATAAGGGGAATAAAGAAAATTCACCTTTTTTTCTCCCTCCTTTTTTCTTGCTTTTCTGTCTTTCTTGTCTCCTTGTCTTTTTTTTTTTTTAACTCACTTTTCCCCCTTCTCTTGTCATCTCTCTACTTTTGATTTTTTAAAAATCTAAGTGGGTAGTGATTCTCTCTTTTTCTTTTTCTTTTCTCTATCTCTTTACTAATCATTTCAAAATGAGTAGTACTTTTTTGTTCCATGCAGAAACTTTAATTATTATTTTTTTGCTTTTTTTTTAGTACTATGAAATATTAGGCCTTCCCAAAGTGAAGTCCAAATTAGGCTTCTTTGGACTTGCTTGTGTTATGCTTGATGAGCTCACTTCTGTTGATATTCCTTCATAGCTTGTGCATTTTGCTTCCATGTCTTTCTGTTTTTTTTTTTTAACAAAAAAATGATGTAAAAATGAATTAATACTAAGGAAGAATTATAATAAGTAGAAAGAACTCAAAGAAGAGAAGTGTGTGTGAATAAAGGAATCAAAAGGACAGATTGAGGAATATATGTAACAATGATGAAGCAATATACTGCATGTTGTATGTACTACCATCCAAGAACTTAAAAGTTCTACCCTATCCATGTATTAGAGCCATATTATACATGTATTAATTACTACAAAAAAATAAGAATTAATTAGTGATGAACGACTTTTGTCATTAGACAACAAAAATTCATTGCTAATCCTATTTAAGAACGGATTAGTGACGAATTATCAAAAAATCATATTTGCTACGGACTATATTAAGCAACAAACTTCTGTTTTTCTTTTTTGTAGTGTATAGTTTCATAAGCTTGATCTAAAAGAATTGAAATAATATACAATTGACACCGGGTAAGGTCTGACTATTCTACCCTCTTCAAACCTCACTTGTGGGATAACACTGGATATGTTTTTTGTTGTCGTATATAATTGACATGTAATTTAGAATAATTAATAGTACCTCTAAAGAAGGCAAGTTTCCTGGATAATCTGCTGCTAGTGCACCATGCAGCTGCCAACTTTCTCTGCTGCAGAACACAAATATTGCCATTCAAATTCAATACAAGAGAATAATTTTTCTATCATCAGTAGAGGACATGCATGCATGCAGAAGAAAGAAAGTAAAGTAAAAGTGAAACTCAGAAAACAGAAATCCAATCTTTTAGTACTATACTACTATGTCATATATTTTACAGTACTCAGCTTCTTTTTATCTTTTTCTTGTCTTTACATCTTCTTATTATGATCATATATTCCACTTTTGCTATAACAAAAGTTGTATATGCCCATAGCCCTTTGCCTTTGCCACCAAATTAAAGAGTTTTACACTAGCTAGTGTTAGCTTTGACACTAAGTTTCCTAGTTGGGGTTTTAGTTTAAAAGTATTATAAGCAGCGTCCGAGACAATTTTCACTGAGGAGTTCAAAACATAAAAATTGAATATACAAAAAAAGTCAAGATGATTCAACATGTATTATCTATATACAAAATTAATTTAACCTCATATATATAGTGTAATTTTCTGGTGAAGGTGATTCGGATGAATATCCTTGCACCCATGTGGCTCTGCTCATACTCGTCAGTTTTGACGGAGCTAGAAATTTAAACAGAAGGATTCAAAAATAATGCACGTGAATTTTGTTTTATACAACCCTTTTCACTATATATATAACTCCACCACAAATTTTTACTTGATGATATAAAAAATTGTTACACTAACAATGTATATAAGTTATAACTTAAATTTTATATTTTATGTGCAAGTAGTAATAAGCAGGATGACCCAGTGAACATTAATTCTTTCTAATCTGTTACTTTGGAGGGTGTTCAATGATATTTCAAATGACACGTGATATGTAAGGTTCTGAATTTTCTATCATTACAGAATGAAACAATTAAGTCTCAATGCCAAAATTAGTTGGCATCTATATGAATCCTCCTTATTTATGTCACTCCATTTCTTGTTCTGTTTTAAACTTATAGTAGCATGTTTAACTTTTTAAAATTTTGATTATTTTAAAGTGTTCTCTGTCATAGTTTTTCTCGAAAAAGTATTTTTAGAGAGTATTACAATTTTTGTTTGGTTAACTTATTTGAAAAATACTTCTGCATGCTAATACTATTAGAGCAACAATTTGTGATTGACCAATGTTCAAGTGCTTCTGAAAAAAAAAACTATTTTTTCAAATTCTGAAAAAAAGTTTATGCTACAACTTAGAAACACTTAAAAAAATTTTAGAAAAGCTAAGTCAAACACCTCAACTTCCTAACCTAAACACTTTTGACTTCCTATTATCTTAAACATAATAATTGAGTTGCATATATAAATGTTTACCTTGAAGAGTTACTCCAAAGACCACCATAATCTTTCTCTTGATGATACATATTTTGTCTTCCTTGTTGAACTGATAATTCAGTCTTCTTTGAATTTTGAATTTCAAGCACTAAATCATCAGAATTATCCCCAGATGACACATTATCAAACACCTCCGATTGGCCTAAACATGGCCAGAAGGAAAAAAAAAAGGAATTTTGATAATTATTTCTTCATAAACAAAAATATTTAGAAATACCCTGTAATATAATGAACAATCATTCATACTGTATACTTAATACGTATTTAATTTACCTCTAAAAAACACTATAATCACTACCAAAAAATCTCTGATTTCCTACTGAAAAATGTTCAGTGGTTGTTTCCCACTAAATGTCGGTGGAAAAACCTAAATAATAGTGTTTTCACATGAAAAAATTAGGAAGTTTTGCAGCGTTTCAATAGAAACTTGTTTCCCACCACGCGTTTTCCCAATGAATTGTTTCGGTGGAAATGAAGTGGGAAAATTATACTTTATAGCACAAATGTCCTACTGAATGTTGGTAGAAAAAATCTATGTTTCTTGTAGTGAATAAACAATAATCAATACACTAATTAAAACCGTATTTTGTACCTGAAGAAGCTGTTCCTGCTACTGATTTATCAGTTGTCTTCACCGTTCGATACATCTGCAAGGACTTTTTACACTATTAGATCCCTTCAAAGATAACTACAAAGGATTGTCCTTAATTAGTGAAAACCAATTACCTAAAAAAAATGACAAATAACCAGCTATAACAAGTTTATTAAATTGTCGGTGTATATAAGTTTAATCTTAAAATGTAATCACATACACTCTTTTATTTTGTTATTAAGGTCAAAAATCATATGTTATGCATCCATACAGTCAGTCAAGGGCGGGGGCGGAGCCACCCCGCCCTCGGAAGCAAAAGCGTAAACTAGCTTTTTCTTATAAAAGTTGAATTTCTAACGAAAATTTCGACTCTGGATATAATAATACTACGAATACACATTATATACATAAATGGACTAGTATGGCTGCAAAATACAAACATACGTGTAAATATAAAGAAAAATATATGTATTTAATAATGTGCTCAGAAAAAGTGGAGATAAAGTGAGACTACACAATAGGTCAATTCCTTGTACTAGCCACTAGGAAATGAAAATGATAATAACCTTTTTGCATGTGCATACATGTATGTATAATTCCACGCCATGCATGTACTTAATCGAGTCAGAATTTTAAATAAAGGGTATCAAAATATAAACAAATAAACATATAAAAAATAAGGGGAATTAACAACGTTTCTATTTATCTAAGCAGTGTAAATTTTTTGAGAAGGGTGTCAATTTGACACCATTGGCAAAGAGTGGCTCCGCCACTGTGCTTAATTATATACCGCAAATGCCAACAAACGGGTGCTTATACTCAACACATAGTATAATTGAGTTAATTTAGAAGGGGAATTCACGTACATATATACAAAACATGTCTTTAAGCACGAGCGAATTTAGAATTTTCACTTTATGCATTTTGGACTTTTGAACAATTTTGACTTCAAGAAATAGTAATTGTGTTCTAAATTTAATTTTTACCAATATTAGTGAATTCCATCCATGCAGCATATCATAGTATTTGCGATAAAGTTTGTGAGGAATTACTGAGTTTTGCTCTATCTTTAAGCAAGTGCTTATATCCGAGACAGAGACCAACTATATATGGTTATTGGGAATGGTGTAATGAAATCTACAAACAAGTGGATTATATTTCACTAAGATATGATATTTATTACTACTAGTACTTTCTTCTTACTCTACATATCATTCCTGCTCTAAAAGAAGAGGAGAAGTATATACTATATAGTATATAAGCTAAATCCTTTTAAATTATTGACTCTTCTCCATTCCTTCTGGCTTTTGCAGAGTTGTTAATATTCCTCCTCTTTTCCTGATGTTATTATTTTATTTTTATTATTTTTTTTCTAATCCAGGTTTCCAGGCTTGCGCCTGACTACTTCACTGGTATTACCCAGACGTCCTGGAGGTAATAGCACCGGTCCTTCAACACTATTACCAGGTAAATCGCGGGATGTGCTCCGGTGGCCAGTTTTTCTGGAAGCGTACAACTGATCAATGAGACAAGGTCAAATTCCCCAACATGCAGAGTTTTTTCGTGCTTGCGGGGAATCGAACACACGCTGTCCCATGCCAGAGCGCCTTATAGCGCCCAGGCTTTGCCACTGGACTATGCCCCGGAGGACTTCCTGATGTTATTATTGATGAATCATTATGAATGACACTTTTTCTCTCTTTTTTATTTAACTGTGTCTTTCTTCTTTTATTTTACTACTCCCTTCGTCAAATATTACGTGATTACATTACTAAAAATATTCGTCTTAAATTATTTGATCATTTTTTAAAAATAAAATAATATTAATTAAGTTTTTCCTATTTTATATATAATGTTAATTATTTTTTAAAATAACTAATATTGATTAGAATATAATTAATTAGAAAGAGATAAAAATAACATAATAAAAATACTATTCTTATTTATTATTTTATAAAGAGCGTGTAAAAAAAAATGGCAATGTAATATGAGATGAAGGAGTACTACTGTTACAGCTACTACATGAACGAATGAATGAATGAATGTATATATGGTTCATTCTCCCAGGCAAAGAGAAAAGCTGCATAATAGGCTTGCAGAACATATCAGATCTACTTGTAGAAAAAGAAGTTCTCAGGATTTGAGAGAAACGAAAAAAAAAATGTATATAGAAAAAGAGGCATTGGAATTTGAAATGTCTGTGGAAATTTACATATAGGCTATTGTCCAAAGTAGTACTACTACTAAAGAAACCATAGCCTTTTGTGAAGACTCCAAAAAGATATTACTCCATAATTAACACATTTTGAAATTAAAAAAACCTTGCCTTTTCTCAATACTAAAAAGAAAAAGAGAGAAAACCCCTCTTATATTATTAATTTAAAAAATAAGTGGACTTTTATTCTACAAGATTTACCTGTAAATGGGATTTAACATGAGCCAAAGTGAGATCTTTCACATCCATAAGCTCAAGAACTGACTTGGGTGTTGCTCCTACATTCCCCCAAAACAGTAAATCATTGTCAATTAAGCTCATAATACTATCTAGAATTTCTAAGTAATGTTAATCTATATACACCGATAATATTTACAAGACATTATACTATCAAATCACCTAAAAATGACTAAATAAAATTAACAGTTCATAAAAATCGAGATTAATAATCTGAAAAATAAGTAAAACAATCACCTATTATAACATGTTAAAATATAATGATAAGATAAAATTCTTTAATATTGTCGGTGTATGAGTTAAACCCCTTTTCATTTAAGAAGTTAAGTTGTATATACGACAATATAGAGAGTTTTTACATTATTTGTGCAATTTAACCTGCCATATCAGATCATTAATCAACATTTCAAGTTATCATATCATACTTCAATTTAACCTGACTATCAGTACACAAAACATAAATGATACGAACTTACTCATATTCTATGTTTACATCAAATTAATATTACCTGACTTGATGTAAACACCCAGAGGGATAAGTATTTATCGAACATAAAGTCCTTAATTAATAAGATGAAAGCACAAGATTAAGGAAATTAAGAACCTACTTTCATGTCCACCCAAGAGTTGAACAGCATGAACAAAACGAGCATGAAGGGTACTTGTCCATCTCATCCGTGGAGCTCTCATACTTCTTTTAGCTGGAAATCTTGAAAAAAATCTTGATCTCATTAGCCCACTTTGTTGATGATGATGGGACTGAAAGTGGCTATTTGATGAAGATATAGGGTTAATGTTATAATTATTAAAAGAACTAGGAGAAGATGGTATAGGTAATGTAGTTGTGGTAGTAGTAGTAGTATCAAATGGAAGAAGAGGGTTTTGATTCTTGTAAAGTGGAACTCCTCTTATAGGTCTAAAATAACCAAGATCATGATGAGGGTTGATTAGTACTTGGTTTTGATGTAAAGGGTTATTAATGAAATTTGTGTTGCAAGTGTTTTGGAAATAATGCCTAGAAGAGTAATTAGGTTCTTGATGAGTATTAGTACTAGGTCTTTGAATATTTGATGATAAAGATAGTTCAAAACAACAAGTGTTGTTAGTATTAATATTATGGGGTTTTCTTGATTCCAGAGCTCTTTTCCAAAAACCCAAATCCATATTCTCTTCTTGAGTAGTATTTGGAGGGCTAAGTTGTATGGATAAATCTGGTTGTACCGGGAATAACTCCATGTTTTTTTCCAAAGAGGAAAGAAGAAAAAAGCGCGATGAACAAAATTAGTAACCTGGAAAATAAGAAAGATTATTACGAACAACTCATGATCTTTCTAGCTAACTCTCCCTTTTCTCTCCTTTCTTTTTCCTTGTTGTTTCTTGTGTTTGAGAGTAGGTTATAAAAAGGACTAGTAGCTTCTTTGAGGAAGATTTGAATTAATTTTTTAGATGAAAATAGGGATATTGTATAGAGGTTTAGATAGAGAGGAAAATTTTGGGATTTTCTGTAAATGGGGTTTGATGATGATTATCAAGTGAAAGGGGGAATTGAAGAAGTTGTTGGGATTTGAGATTGTGAGAGAAAGGAAAAGGAGGAAGAAGGAAAAATGAGGTGTATGAAGTGAATGCCTTGTTTCTTTTGTGTGAAGTAAATGTGAGAAAATGACACTTGAGATGGGGGATTAGGGGGTAGTGGGGTAGTAGGAAGGGGAGATAAAAAGGAAGAAAAAAGATGAGGAAAAAGAAAAGGAAAAGCAAGTAAATTTTGTGACTTTGGTTCCTTTTGTACTCTTTTCCACTTTTTTACTTTTTTGTTTTTTAACCTTAGCATTCTTTTGGTAAAGAAAAGGAACATTTTAGTGTAAGCTTTTATGTGTGCATTTGTCCCTCAATAATGCATATTTACTTTTTGTATTTAAGTTAACATACATTGATAATACAATTTTTTATGTTATTTATTATATTTAACAACTTATAATAGGCTGTTTATTACATCTTTTTAGGTTACCAATTAATCTACAAAAAAAATATTTGCAATTATCTTTTAAATAATTTAATTATTTAAATATTTGTTACACTAAAGTGCATGGAAGTCTAACCTATCAGTTCTCTTTCAAGAAGTTCAAAAGATTTTCAGACAAACTAGTTAAAATGGTTAATCAGAAGCTTGAATAGAAAGTCTAAATGACACTTTTGTTCCATTTTAGAGTGTGTTTCGTATGACGGAGAATATTTCACGAAAAATAATTTTTTGTAACTGACAGAATATACCGTGATATACACGGCATATACAACAGTGTATATCACGGTATTTCATGAGTATTCCAGATTGTTTTGGCTGTGACATACAGGGCATATACAGCTGTGTATATCACGATTTATGGAGCTTAATTTAGTAGCTTTAGTTTGTATTTAATAAGCATTGTACATTTACCATAATTGTAGAATTTTGTACAAGTAGAATAAGATTTTAGGAAGAATAGGAATAGGATTTTCCTATTATGAAAATTATATATATACTCTTTCATTAATGAAAATAATCAAGGGATTATTTCTTTTATGGTATCAGAAGTCTAGGTTTTTCATACCTCTCCTATTTTTTCTCTTTCGCCATACGTCGGTTTCCGAGCCTCCTTCTCGATTTCCGTAATCTTTATCTCTATTCCTAAATTAATTCGAATCCCTCCTTTTGTTCTTTCGTTATGTCGACATCAAAGAACCACTTTCATCCTGCCATTACTGTTTCTAACATCAAAAACAACATCCCTATTGTTCTTGAGATGGAAAACGTCCAATACGCGACGTGGGCAGAATTGTTTAAAATTCACGTCATCTCACATCAAGTCCTCCATCACATAATTCCCCCCGCTACCTCTACCCTCGCGGAGGATCCTCAGTTATGGATTACACTTGATGCTACCGTCCTTTAGTGGATTTATTCAACTATTTCTACCGACCTTTTACAAATGATTATTGTGCCGGACACTACGGCTATGGCTACATGGAATAGGATGCGTGATATATTCCAAGATAACCAACATTCCCGCGTTGTCACCCTTGAGCAGGAATTTCCCAAGTCCGCATGAAAAATTTCCCGAATGTTTCAGCTTATTGTAAACGGCTCAAGGAATTGGCAAACAAACTCCGTAACGTTGGAGCGCCCGTTACTAATAATCGTCTTGTTCTACGAATGGTTGCAGGCCTATCTGAGGCCTATAATGGCGTGGGGACTCTCATTCGTCGAAGTAATCCACTTCCGCCTTTTTATCAAGCCCGCTCGATGCTCACGTTTGAAGAAGCCGGTTTGGCCAAAAAGGCTGCTATCGGCGCCAGTCCCGTGATCATGATGACGTCCTTCGCTAATTCTCCAGGTTTTGTTGATAATTCGGGCCAAAACCGTGCTCATGGTGGAGGCAAAAAAATCAGAAAAATAATGGCAAAAATCGCGATGGCAATCATGGTGGTTCCGGTGGTAGTAGAGGCGGCCAGAATAGTGGCAGTGGGCCCTGGTACGATGGCAGTGGGTCGCAGGCCAACTGGTCCCAGTCATGGGCCCTCTGGCAGTGGGCCTGGGCCGATGGCCCAACGACCCCTATTTTCCAGTTTCATCGGCCCCTGGACAGTAGGCTGCCCAGAATTCCTTTTGGCCCAATCCAACGTGGTCCAGTGGCTTCCACAACAACACTGGGCGGGGGCAGCAAACAGGTGTGCTTGGACCTCGACCTCCACAGGCCCATCATGATGTGGGCCCCACTCCAACCGACATTGAAGCCACAATGCACACACTTGGATTGAATCCTCCAGACGCAAATTGGTACATGGACACCGGCGCCACTTCTCACGTGACGTCTGACCAAGGTACTCTCTCGTCTTATTACAATTTGAGCAACAATCATGGCATAATTGTTGGTGATGGCAAATCAATTCCTATTCGTGGTTACTGTCATAAAACTTTGTCTCCCCCACATCCACCTCTTGTCTTAAAAAATGCCCTTCATGCCCCTAACTTAATTAAAAACTTGGTGTATGTCCGTAAATTCACCACTGATAATTGGGTTTCTGTTGATTTTGATTCATTTGAGTTTTCTATGAAGGATTTCAAGATGAGATTCCTCTCATGAGATGTGATAGTAGGGGAGATCTTTATTCTATCACTCCCGCATCCAGTCTCTCGAGTCAAGCCTTGCCATCTACTTTTGCAGCTCTAGCTCCTTCCTTGTGGCTTGCACGTTTGGGTCACACTGTGTCATTCATTGTTTCTTCCTTGCATAAAAATAATTTTATTTCTTGTAAGGGTACTAATATGGTACTCCAATTTGTCAATCCTGTCCTTTAGGAAAACATGTTAGATTACCATTTGTAGCCTCTACTTCCCGTACTTTAATGTCATTTGACATTATTCATAGCGATTTATGGACATCTCCCGTTTTAAGTTATGTGGACCATCGTTATTATGTTCTATTTTTGGATGATTATTCTAATTTTTATGGACCTTTCCGTTAGCGAAAAATCACAAGTTTTTTCCACATTCTTAAAATTTAGAGCATTCATCCGTACCCAATTCGATAGGAAAATAAAAAATATTCAATGTGATAATGGTAAAGAATATGTTAATGGGGTGTTTCGGGATTTTTGTGATACTAATGGCATAGTTTTTTGTTTCTCTTGTCCTCATACGTCCTCACAAAATGGGAAAGTCGAATGAAAAATTCATACCATTAATAACATTGTCCAAACTATATTGGTCCATGCTTCCGTACCCCTTCCTTTTGGCATTATGCTCTACAAATGACTACATATCTTCTTAACATACTCCTACCAAAGGGTTGGCGAATGTGTCTCCTCTTAAAGTCCTTTATAATAAAAAAACTTTCGTATTCCCATCTTAAGGTCTTTGGGTGCTTATGTTATCCACTATTTCCGTCAAATACAATTAACAAACTTCAAGCCCGTTCTACCCATTGCGTGTTTTTGGGTTATCCGTCTAATCATCGTGGTTACAAATGTTTTGATTTATAATCTAATAAACTCATCATCAGTCGCCATGTTATTTTTTATGAAAATCAATTTCCGTTTGCTAAAATGAGTAGTCCAGTGCCTAGTTCGTATAATTTTTTGGATGACGACATCTCTCTGTATATTATCCACCATTTATTAGACTTGTCCCGCACCCGAAATCCGCTAGCGGGCCTACTGCCCGCTGGACCTACAGTACCGTCGCCTCTGCCCAGTCATCCAGTCACGGGTCCAACAACTGGGCAGCATATCCAGCCCAGTTCGCCCTTGCTCCTGTTTCAAGCCCCGGTACTGATTCCAGTGTTGGGCCAGCAGACCCACTGCCTGCTGGCCAGTCCGTCACCCCTCAAATTTTATCCCAAAATCCACCCAATTCTCCCCCGAGTCACAGACCGGTCACTCGTAGTCAACGGAGTATTTTTAAACCAAAAAGATATTTTAATCTAAATTCTAATGTTCTTAAATCCCCCTACCCTGTAACCCAATGTTCGCATTAAATGACCCGAATGTGTGTCTGTTTACTAGAACGGATATTACGTATGCCGTACAACATGTGTGTCTATTTATGCATGATCCCAGAGTTGAGCACATGAATGCGCTCAAACGCATTATTCGATACATCCAGGGGACACTTGACTATGGCTTACATTTATATCCTTCGTCGACGTCTACACTTGTCTCATATACAGATGTTGATTGGGGTGGCTGTCCAGATACCATACGCTCCACGTCTGGCTATTGTATATTTCTTGGTAATAACTTGGTCTCATGGTCTGCGAAGAGACATTCTACATTGTCACGCTCTAGTACAGAGGCCGAGTATCGAGGGGTAGCCAATGTGGTCTCTGAATCCTGTTGGTTACGTAATCTTCTCTTGGAACTTCATTGTCCCATTCAGAAAGCCACCTTGGTTTATTGTGATAATACTAGTGTCGTCTACCTTTCTGGTAATCCGGTTCAACACCAGCGCACTAAACACATCGAGATGGATATTCACTTTGTTCGCGAAAAGGTAGCTCGTGGACAAGTACACGTCTGTCATGTCTCTTCCAGGTATCAAATTACAGACATCTTTACTAAGGGTCTTCCCTCAGTGTATATCACGGTATTTCATGAGTATTCCAAACTGTTTTGGCCGTGATAACGGCATATACAGATGTGTATATCACGGTTTATAGAGCTTAATTTAGTAACTTTAGTTTGTATTTAATTAGCATTGTACACTTACCATAATTGTAAAATTATTGTACAAGTAGAATAAGGTTTTAGGAGTAGAATAGGAATATGATTTTTTTATTATGAAAATTATAAATTGTATATATATTCTTTCATTAATAAAAATAATCAAGAGATTATTTCTTTCAGTAACTTTATCTGCTATCAACGCTCTCTAAATCTTAAGAGCTATTTTAAATGGATTGCCGGAGAAAAACATAAGCTTCGAAAGTCGTTTTTCCCTTTAAATAAAAATATTGTTTTAGGAAAAGATTTTTTATTTTCTGGGTGCTAAAAGTGACTTATTTTCTAGTTATCCTCCCTACCAAATACACCCTAAGTTTGTGAAATTTTGGCAACTTATTTTGAAATTTTAATGTAACTAGGTTAATATAAGGGAGTATTCAGCAACAGGCAGAAGCGGATCATCTAGCGTATAACATTTGGGTTCATAGGAATAACTCAATAATATTTGCTCAATTAATGAAGTTTTATAAATATTTGAATGAACTTAATTATTATTATATATTTACTTATGATTGTTATAAAATTCATAAACTCAATCCTTAATTCGTCTCATATAGACAAATATATTATATATTAATGCTTCAAAAACTTGCCCAAAAAAGTCACAACAATCTTACAATTTTCTAGAGATTACACATCAACTTATCTTTCTCAAGATTGCTTGTACATAAAAAATAGAATTCCTTTCAAATAGCCTTTTTTATTCCATGAATGGATGAGACGCATGTACATTGTGAAATCCATTGGGTCTTAATGGTGTCACGTAGACTTGATAATCATGTAAAAAAAATCCAATTTTAATGGAATAACAAGTTATGTAACAAACCAAAAGTATAAACTTGATTATTCCTCAAATATATACACACATAATCTAGAACCATATTTTTCCTCCTCTTTTATAATAAGACGAATTTTTTCTTGATAGAAAACTACGGTTATTTGAATTAATTTGTGTATACCTCAATTATTTTACCAAATATTTACTATCTCCTCCAAACGTAGATAGTACTTGGTAAGTAATTTTGAATCGAAAGATGGACAAATAAAAATAAATCATTAATGTTTGCGTCTTTGTTGAAATTTGAATTTTACTTTTTCATAATTTTCACTCACTTATGCATAGATATCCTACAGAGGAAAAAAATTATTCATATCCATGGTTTACACCAAACCATACTAATTTATCATATTTAAGTCATAAATTAAGGTGATAATATGTGTTAATATGATTTAGTCATAACATTATACATATAAATATGTATAGTGTATTCATTGGATTGAGGTAAACACCAAATGCAAAACTCATTAGCTAAAATGATAGTAAGTAAATAGTAAAAAAAATATTTCACATATCTCATTTTTTGTCTAAATTTCACTTTAAAGTTTTACAAACTTTCTATTTTTATAAAGGGTCTTTCTCAATTGAAGTTTGAAAACATGCTGTTCTTTTCAACTTGAGAATGAAATATCCATATTTAAAACTAAAGCAATATTCCAAATGTATATATTAGTTATTCTTTAAGCTATAGATTAATTTGAAGTCATTCAAAAAATAAAGCAAAGATTTTACTTCCCCTTCTTCATCCTTAGAAAGACAAAAGAATAAACGTAAACGTAAACGTAACTAGAGTTATAATTATTGCAATGACTATTTATTTGGTGCTTCACTTATGGTCCATTATATTTACTAGATATAAATGACTGGTCCTATTATTATTCAATTTACGGAGAAAAAAATCAAAGTCCGAATCAATCATTTTCTCTCAATAACAATATTAAATTAAATTATTTCTATTAACCAATTATAAAAAATAAAGAATAAACTTGAAAAAACTAAAAGAATAAGTATCAAATTGCCAAGCAATGGATAAAAGACTAATCTTTATTAATTGATGTGCGAAGGCGGATCTAGTGCGGCTACGTGTTGTAGGTTAGTTTAGCTGAATTCATTGGTTTCAGTTCAAATAACGTATACATGTGCCACAAACATTCAAAGTTTATACATAATTATAAGGTCATGTTCATTTTGAATCACTTCATATCTTGGATTTGCACGTCTTTAAGAATGCCATACACTATTTGCAACTCGAGATAATCAACAATAGGTGTTTGTTCCTCTCATGGACAGAGCTACGAAGCGGAAGGGGGTCATTCGTACCCCTTTCATTGAAAATTACATTGCGTTTATAAGGTTAACTTTTTAATGTGTATATATTAGATATTGAGTCTCCTTAACTTATTTGTGTGCTTATGCTTGTTATTTTTAATCCCTTAGTTTATCAGAATTTAATATAATTATATTGGTCACTGGTAAAAAATGGTTAATTAGTATGATGAACCTAAAGTTACAACGATAATTGTTTTGAACGTAAATGTCTAAATTTAGGTCAGCCACAAGTTAAATCTGCACTGTATTTTTGGGCAAATAAATAATATAGTGAAAAGCTTTAAAGGCCTTTCAACCTTTAATTCTAAGTGTGTGTGTGTGAGGTTGTGAAAAGCATGGATAAGACACCTTTAATTTTGTACATAATTTGGTCCATTAACTTTTTGAGTCCAAACCCCAATATATAACCATGACTAAAATCCAATCACATATTATAGGAAGTTAGAATAATACGGATTAAATATATACAATAGTGTTGGTTTAATTTTTATTCTTGTCATAATAACATTGAATATATACATGCTATTAATTTAGAATCCACTAACTTAAAAAGACTAAAATTTCAAATACACTTAACTTTAAATTCTGGTTCCGTCTCTAACAGCCATTGTCCTGGAGTTTCAACTTCCACAAATGAAATTCCATGAAGTATCACGGGTTTCTCTTGTAGAAATTGAAACTCCATGATCGTGATTATCTTCCAATTACAAGAACTGAAAAGCCTTTGTATGAAATTTTCCAATATTATAATGAACCTTCTGTAATAGTACCGGATAGACTTTGATCTACCTATCTATAAAAAATACTTATCAACATTCGATATTTTTATTAAATCAAATAATTATAACCTTTGGACTTATAAATTAAAAAGTTTGATAATATATATCAGTACTTAATCATAGTTAACTCGATAAAAAAAATTATATATATAACACATATCTTGTATTAATTGGATTACCTTAAATATTGATTGAAGAGACATTTTTAAATTTACCCTTAACCCCCCCCCCCCTGCCCCCCACCCAAAAACACACACATACGCCCCTCTTTTTCTCCCTCATTTAACGGACGGTCAAACTCTCAACCAACATCCTTTATGTTTTGAGGCATCAATATTGAAGCCCTCAAAGTCCACTTTTCAATAGGCTTACTGTTTGGACCTTTTTATTTCCCAAATTGGATTAATTATTAAAAGGGGAAAAGAAAGTACAAGTAGCTTGTTTTATGCCAAGATTTTGAAGGGGAAAACTGGACCATTTCTGTGTGTTTTTGTTAGAATTGAATTTGTGTCCATCAAATAGTAGTTAATTTCTTAGAGATAAAATATGCATTCTATCTATCTTTTACGATTTTGCACGCCCTTTAAGAAAAAAAGGTTATAGCCTTAATCATAAGAAATTAATACTTGAAGTTTATGCACGTCCTTTAGAAAAAAAAACGTGTATAGCATTAATAATAAGAGATTAGTGCTTGAAATGGCAGGGAAGTACAATATTAGAATTAATAAAATTGTTTCTAAATGATCCATATGTAGTGACTGAGCTACAATTTCGGCAGAAATTAATAATTTTGGGTCAAATACTATTTCTGTGTTTGATATTCATTTAAATCATATAAATAATTTTTCAACAACAATAAGCTGCGTTTTCTAGAATTATAGAACCCACAAACTCAATATTCTAGACCAGTATCTGATCATACTCTCATGCCGTCTTGCTCATGTATAATGTAGACTAGAATGCTTCCAATCTGGGGGGGGGGGGGGGGGAGTGCAAATTGTTGGGAGTTTTTGCTCTATGGTACTTTATAATGCAGTACGGAAATTATATTACTATTACAAGTATTCGAAAGGATAAACAAAGATTCAATAATTCAACTAGAAATCTGAAAATTACAATGGTTACACAATAAAACTGGAAATTCCAGTTTTGTAGAAGACGGAAAAATGGAAACTGTTTTTGCTGAGGTCGAGTGTAGCACTCGTCCTTAAGACAATATTGCCCCGTATGTATCCTTTATACGTCCCGGACAATTTGTCTCCCAAGATAAAACAAAGACAATGGAACCCTTGAGCAAAGGAAACTCAAGAGCTACCGTGAAGAATATTGAGTAACGAAATGATGCTTGGAAGTTGTAGGAAGAAAACTATTTCGGTTGTGTATTTTTCGTGTAATCGTTTGTTTCTCGCATCCGTTTCTGTATTTTCGTGCATATGTCTTAGTGTGCTCAACAATGGTGTAAGGGGGTGTTTATATAGGTGAGGAATGGGCTGAAAAAGCGCCTCCATAATAGCCAAATAATGGCCATTATGGAGGTAGTAAAGCCACCAACATAAATGGTGAAAGACCAACGGATTTGGCCATTATAGGAGGAGTAATTCAGCCAAAATAAATGGCTGAATTGAGTGCTTGGCAACCGCTTTGACTTTGTCCCGTAGATTACGAAAACTTGAGGGACCAAACCGTACATCCGAAAGAATTCTCGGTCCGAACCGTACATCCGGAAACTTCGGGATCAAACCGTACTTCGGCAAAGTTTTCGACCCAAAAAGATAATATCGAAGACCCACACCCCACGGCCGTGACCCGAGAACCGGACGGGATGGGCGGCGGCGGCGGCGCGCGTGTGGTCTTTCCTCGAACCGAAGCACATCTAGGTCCTCCTCCTTTAAACACATGGGATACCCCGGGGTCCCAAACCCCAAACCAATTTCGAATCTTATATACACAACACACTTTATCTACCGATGAGGGAGAATTACACACAATACCACACTTTCCATGCTTCAAACACCTTACTTCGTGAACCAATATCTCTTTCATTTCTCAATGAAATTTGACGATTCTTGGCCCTACGGTTATCTACGTACTTAGTAGATCATGCATGTGTGAAGAACCGGATTCTCCAACATACGTTACACTAGTGTTTAAGCCGTTAAAGTTGGTCGGTCGCAACTCCCGCCAAAGGCAAATTTCCAACACAAATTTTATATACTGGAAAAAAAATAACTTACACAATTAGATTATAATCATTAATTGGTAACCTGGTAAACTAAATGAGTAATAGTATGTGTTATTACATCTATCAGGGGCTAAATTGCATCAATAGTATTACAAAAAAATAAAAAGCTTTTTACGGTTAGTATATTTAACTTTAGTTATAACTAAATACAAAATGCTTTTGCTTAGGAATTTTAATCGCAGAGTGATCAATTCTAACATAGTTGCAAAAGAACTCTAATGACTGGCTATTTTATAATGGAAACTTAATATTGGTTTATATTTTCAAGTTTATTTAATCTCCACCAGAAAAATACAAACACTAATTGACGGAGGTTTTTCTCATCAGACACATTTTCACCGAATTAGCTCACTAGGAACACATGGTGGGAAATATGTTTCCATTAAAATGTTGGGAAACTTCTTAATTTCCATGTGAAGACACTATTATTTAGATTTTCTATCGATATTCGGTAGAAAATATCCACTTAATATTTTTCAGTGAGAAAATCAGTGAAAAATAGAAATTTTTTAGCAGTGAATTGAGTTTTCTTACCAAATGCAGAAATGCTTGAAAGTAACTACAAGTTGGAATTCCTAAACTTCCCGACAGCATAGGAAGCAACGTACTGACACAGATTAAGAAAACTTATATAATAAATTAACTTATAATCAATTTATTAATTTTAAAAATGTAACTTAATATCGTGGAAGCGATCAATACGGGGAAAAAAATATGTAGAAGACTGACAACATTGGTTTTTGCTGCAAATGGAATTGATATCAATTAATTAAAAATTAGTAAACAGTAATAATAGGGCAAAGGGATTATAATTTTTATACCATATAGTTTAAGAGTAATTGGGATTAATGTCAACCATTCTCGGTAATGAGAATAAGATTCATATATCCCTAATTTTTAGGGATTTCTGAAAGGAAGCATCCAATTTTGTTTGATATCAAGAGCTAATTTTATTTATGATTTAATTTATATGCATCGATAATATAAAAAATATATATATAATGGGCTGGACAATTTGATTATTAAGGTCACTCAATTAATAAAAATTGTGCAAGCAAGTCACTTTTTGTTTTAGTATGCGAAAAATCACTTTATTTTTATTATTCACTAAACTTAGGTGATATTTCTGGCCACTTAACTGACTTAGCTACATTTTATCGTTGTCAAATCACAAAACATTGAAAAATCCTCATTGTAACTGGAATAAGGATATTTAATCCACTTACCACTTAAACTGGTCGAGTATATAACAAAAGACCTTTTCTGTAATTGAATCGAGTCAGTGGATCAGATATCCTTATACCGGTTATTTATGAGCATTTTTAATATTTTAATTTATAATTTTTGCAATGATAAAATATTCACGTCCATTATGTGATCCAAAATATCGTTTGATGTGACTCTGTGTACGAAAAGACAAAATTAGAGTGACTTTTCTATCACAAAATAAAAAAATAAAAAATAAAAATCTTACACAATTTTTATTAATTGAGTGATCATTTATAATCAGCTCTATGTTTAACCATATTATAGCAGGTCATTTGTCTTAATTTCTAATTTTATACTTATTGAAGACTATTAATTATATATAATTCTTTTATAAATGACCTAATATTATAAAAGATCTTTTTATATTGTTTAGTGTATAAAACTAAAATCCTTCCCTTTTTCATGCTAATTCTCAGCTTCCCAATACATTATCTATAGATTATGGTAGAGACACAAGAAGGAATCTTACATTAATACTGTTATTGTTTCAATGTACAAGAAATGATATCATATTTGTAAATATCATTATTTTATCATAAGATCCGTTTATTCCTCACAAAATTAGAAACAAAATTATAAAAATTATATTTGGACTATACGGCAAGTTACAAGTATGTACTCAAACACAAGTGACGTTTTAAATAAATGATTTATTTTGAAAGAAGGTATATAATATAGTTTATCTGTTCATAATAGTGTTCGGGCTAGTTTGTATGTACCTTATCACGATCTAAGCTCTATCAGACATCATTGATTTATCTTTTATACTACGCTATCATCAAGTTCAAATTAAAAACTGACGTACTATGTGAACTAGTGTTATGACTTAAAAAACTCTTAATTTTTCTCCCTTCTTCTGATATGAGATTCACTTAAGGTTTCGTGTGCACCGCTTCTTCAAAACCTTGCAAGCCTAGAAAGTCTGTCACTTCTTCTCTTTGATTCCCCCATCCGCTCCGTACGCCCGCCCTCCGTTATTGTTTCCAAATACCTTGACTTCGGTTATTTGTTATATCACACCCACATAGGTACTAAGTAACTCGAGAATTAAGCAAATTAAATGAAAAAATCCCCTCATATTTTTTTTATCTTTATTGAATTTTGAATCCTAATCTCTCGTCATTTTCAACCTGCATCATTTGACCGGCCACTAAGTAGTTATCATATGTATATAATTTGATTTTCGTGTTCTTTATATTAAAGTTTATGAGTTTTCATAATAAACGCTAACAAGACCCATATATAGTGCAAATGTCTAGTGAATTAAAGTTTTCTTTGAACTCATTCTATTGCTCAAAATTAAATAAAGTCATAAGAAGGATTTGTTCCGGGGTTGAGGTCATGTGAGAGTCAGGGGCACCTCAACGAAATCGGTGGCCTAAAGTCAAATCTTTATAAGAGGCCTTAAATTTATTTAATAAATTTTATATATTTTTATTCTAATTTTGTCTTCTTCTTCTTTTTTGTAAAGATGGTAAACGGACCATCTTGTACCTATCTTGAGTAATATTCACTATATGCTATCTTCCGCCATTAGAGATATTTAGTAACTCTATCCCCTCAAATTTAAATAAAAAAATGTATAAAAAACATATATTGGCAGTAACTACAATATATCTATAAATTCTCATAATATAATAATCTCGATTTTGTACCACTAAGTAGATTTCAAAATAATTTCATACATTTACAATAATTCGGATCTATTATGAAGTAAAAAAAATGGTTTAATCCATTATTTATAAGAAATAATCAACTCTACAAGAGACTTCATCTTTTTAAAATTATCAAAAATTTGTTTATTTTTATATATTGCATGATGTTTATTACTCTCTAATTCGTGTGAAGATGTTTGACTGAGCACGAAATTAAGAGAAAATGAAAGATTTTTAAAAATTATGCTCCAAGTTATAAAAATTTTGTAGCTATAAATCATCTCATTAACGTTTAACAAAAAGTTTAAAATTAGATTTTTATTAAATATGAAATTATGTCTTTCTTTCTGGGACTAACTAAAAAGAAAATAATATTACATAAATGAGAATGAAAAAAGTATCAAATTTAAATTATTTATTTTAATAACCTACCATATTTCAAGAAAAGAAATAGAAAATGTGGTCTCTTCTATTCATAATTTTATAATATATAAAATAAAATTTTGGGCCTTCAATTTGGGGGGCCTAAAGCAATTGCTTTATTGGCTTCCCCCTAAAACCGGCCCTGGTGAGAGTGCTAATGAAACATGGAACGTTAATGTAAAGATTGGAATATTTTGAGCAGGAAAGGGGCTGGAATGTTAGTTTATTCTCTTATAATAGTAGTGTACGTACTAGTTTGCATGTATTTTGTTATGATTCAAGTTCATGATACATATTGTCTATATTTTGTCCCAATAGGCCTTAACAATTTGTCTTTTTGGGTTACGCCATTAACGAGCTGAAAGGCGCGTGTATCATATTAACTTGTATTATACCTTATAAAGCTTTTCATTTTTGTCTCCTATTTTGATATGGAATTCGCCTAAGTTGGCATGTGCACCCTTCTTCATAAGCTTGCTAGCCTAAAAACCTACCAAGTCTTTTTTTTACTTGCCCTTGTTTGTCCGCCCTCCGTCATAGGTGTCACATACACTCCTCTTTGAAACTTCAGCGCTGAGATTTTCCCCACCGCCTAACTGAGGGAACGTTTGCTCTAATACTTCATTTGTCACGACTCGACCAACATGACATATACTATTCGTTTTGGCCCAATTGATCTCACAAATTTGTCACTTGGGCTATGTTATCATTGAGTCCAAATAGTGTGTACCATGTGAACTTGCATTATGCTTATAAGCTTTTCACTTTAAGTTCCTCCCTTACTCCAATGTGGGATCTGCCTAAGATGTCATGTGTACCCCTTCTTTAGAACATTGTCAGTCTAGAAGCATGTCAATCTTTCTCTTTATCCCTCTCCCCTCGTTGGCCTACCCTTCTTCATGGGTGTCAGATATCTTGACTTCAATTATCTGCTATGACACACTCATATATTATTGAAGATCTTATTCTAGTCTAACTATAATAGTTTAGTATATTTATGGTACAATTGTAATCATGATAAATGTAGTTTTTATAGTCCTATTGGAATAGAGTTACCTTTTAAGACTAAGAGAAGGAGAACCTTACTTCTATATAAGGAGGTCATTATGATGAATACAAAGTAAAAAGATTTCTCCTATTATTCTTGTCTCTCTAAATTCTCGTCCATCTCTCGATTATAACATGATATCAGAGTCACGTTAGAAAGAATGCCAAAATCCTTGAATAATGGCAGGTGACGATAAAGAAACCGACGATAACGGCAAAGGAATTGCCGGTGAAGAAAATAAAACCCAAATAACAATCTCTCTCTACGACATTACGTCAAATGATAACCCTGGAATTATGGTGACACAAGTCCAATTGAAGGGCAAAATTATGAAGAATGGGCTAGATCCATGAGGACAGCCCTAAGAGCAAGAAAGAAGTTCGGCTTCGTCGACGGTACAATTAAGAAATCAGACGAAGAGTCGTCAGACTTGGAAGATTGGTAGACTATAAACTCACTGTTGGTGTCATGGATTCGCAACACTATAGAACCAATGCTTCGCTCAACGATTACGCATAAAGAGGAGGTGGAAGAATTATGGACAAGCATCCAGAGCAATTCGTCGTTATTAACGGCAACTGCTCTCGGATGCAACAACTAAAGGCTAAACTAGCGAAGTGCAAGCAAAAAGCAAGGACCATAGCGGATTACTCTCGAAAACTCACTAAATTGTGGGAGGAATTGGCGAATTACGAATAGATATCACTTGTACGTGCGAAAATTGCACTTGCAATCTAGGAACGGTCCTAAAAGGCCTGAGTGAAACCATAGCTTTTGCCGTACAAGGGAGAAACCTTACCGTGATCGAGGTGGGAAAAAATGATAGTGTATTCTGCACACATTGCAAGAGATCTGGACACGCTGTGGACGGATGTTTTCGACTCATTGGTTATTCGAATTGGTGATCGGGAAATCAAAAAGGAGAAGAAAAAATTGGAGGAAGAGGACGAGGACAACAACAACAACAACAACAACAGAAGAGTGGATGAGGATCCTGTCGTGGTAAAGGCAACTACCGGGCTAACGCCGTAGTTGCCAAAGAAGGAACTCAAACAGAGACAGGAACGGTGAACACAGGCGGCACGAGACTTCACAATTTAGAGAGACAAGAAAAATGGAAGAATTCTTTCTACTTTGTATTCATCATAATGAACTCCTTATATAGAAGTAATGTTCTCCTTCTCCTAGTCTTATAAGGTAACCATATTCCAATAGGACTACATATCATATATTTACCATAATTATAATTGTATCATAAATAGACTAAACTATTATAATTAGATTAGAATAGAGTCCTCAATATACGTGTATCAAATAACTCCACCAATAAAAAGTTAAGCAAGTAAAAATTAAAAAATAATCGCCTAATATTTTTATCCTTATCGAAATTTGAATCCTGATCTCTCGTGATTTTCAACCCACGTCATTTGACCGGCCTAGGTGGTTATCATATGTATATAGTTTGATTTTCGATGTTATTTTATATTAAAATTTATGCGTTTTCAGAAAAAATGCTGACAAGACGCATATGTCTAGTGAATTATAGCATTCTTTGAACTTATTCCTTTGCTCAAAATTAAAGTTATACAATAAGGAATTGTTTTGGAGTTAAGGTCACGTGAGAGTGCTAATGGAAACATGGAACATTAATGTAAAGATTGGAATATTTTGAGAAAAAAAGGGGTGGTATGTTAGTGTAATTAGGGTGTGTTTGGTATTTAAAGTGACTTCTTACTTATCTCTTGATATTTAATAAGTAAACTAAAAATATCATCTCAACGTCATTTATTTGTAATATACGAAAATACTACGGGATAGGGTGGGGAGGGTCGGGTTTGGGTTGGTCACCGAGTGGCGTCGTGATGGGGTGGAAGTTGGGAGCATTTGATGAGGAGAAAACAATGAACTTGAAATATCACTTATGGAACTTATTTCCCAAATTTCACTAAGGAAGGTCAGTATCCAGCCAAGCCTTTTTGTTCCAACAAATTTGAATTTGAAAACCAAAATGCTTATTATAGTTATAATTTAGTGAATAGTTAATATCCAAGCGTATGATTAATACATTTTGATCAACTAAACATATAAAAAAAAAATCTATGACACCAAACACACTCTTAATTAACCAAAAATGTAAATCACACGAAAATTATAATAAGGATCTGTTTGGAGTTGAGGTCACGTGAGAGGAATATTTTGAGCCAAAAAGGGGAGGATGTTAGTGTAATTAATAATTAACCAAAAAACAACATGAGTTGTGATGAGATAGTTGGGATATATTCCTCCACCATTAATCAAAAATCTCGGATTCGAGCTCTAAAAATAAAAAAAATAATGTTAGAGTGTTGTCACAAATGGGCTTTGCAACGCGCTGTCCAAATTTAGTCAGACACCAAGTGGGAAATAACCAAAAATTAATGTAGATCACAAAAGTAGAATTTTTTTTAAAAAAAATAATCAATTTACCAACACAAAAATTAGATGTCACTATCTCTAGCTGACAAGGTTTGTCATTGATAAATGAACAAATGGGTCAACATGTTCATTCACTAGCCTACCTTTGAGCCACAAAACGGCAGTGAATTTAAACATAGGACCCAATTTCAAGAATTAATAGTAATAGTATTTTGATTGAAGTCTTAATGAAATGTCACTATTTTTTGTTCCTTCATTTTCACTCATTATTCAATCATAATATATAGGTGTTGTCAAAGAATAATATGTGAAGAAACAGACATGAATTATATTGCAATGCAATACATAGTCCAAAAATGTCCTGTGTTATTGGACCTGTAATGTTCCACCTTGTATCAAAGTGTAATTGGAGATTTCAATTTTAATGGGTTTTAAGTTATTCATTCTTTTGGGAGATCTAACAATTAACAACTCTAAAGAGCATTTGACGGTCACTTAAACAAAAATATTGGGTGACAACTATAATTTTGACTCTCTTTTTAATATTTTTTTCAACCCACCGCGGTTCTCTTCTCCAACAATCCTTCAATAACCCATGAAGTCCTTTTGTAGCTAGAAATATTATCACGTGTACAAAACATATATTTATCATATTTTATATTGTATAATTATGGTAGAATTGGGATACTTATTATAGAAGGATTCAACATTGTACACCTATATATATTTTGTATTAATGAGAAAGACTTTCAATGGAGATTAATACATTCTTACATGGTATCAAGAGCCAACAACTAAAACCCTAAAAAAAATCCTCTACAGCCATAACCCCCCCTCCAATCGGTCGAAATTTTACAAATTTTTTCTCTTCCCTTTCACGAATTTCTGTGATTTCGTTGAGCCACCGTGTCTCCTCCCACCTCTCCTAATGCTTCTGCTTCCCCCTCAGATGTCGTTGATAACCCCCCTCCCAACCATACTGACTGGAGATCTCAAGAATTTGGTTTAATGGAAAACTAAGCTGCAAAAGGTTCAGTTGAACGCTTCGGTGGAAGCAAGAGCACTTCGGATGATGATTTCTGTAGGGAAACATGAATCCAAGGTTGTTCCCGCGATAGACGTTAAAGTGCTACATGCATGGTGGGTAAAGGATAAGCTTTCAAACCTTTAACGATCCTCAAACAGCTGAGGTTAAGGTTGGGGAAACTTTTAATGATTCCTAACACTTGTGAAGTGGGGTATAGCAGGATACCTGGTAGGAGATCACCTATTTAAGTGCGAGGACAGACCGCCTCAAATGAACGCACTTAAGAATCCAAGTGTGTCCATGGACACAACGGACAAAACAATAAGAAGAAAACGAATAAGGAGAGTTATTGTGTTGGTATCATTGTCTTGGCTTACACTAAACACTGACGGTTCAAGACATCACGTTCACCGCGCAGTAAGTAAGTCCGGTGGTATTCAACTAGGGAAGGTTCAAAGCAGAAGCTACCTCTCCTGATGCAATATCTTTTCGCTGAAAGATTGCTGAAAGTAGGCACCTTGTGTGTGCGCCAAAATCTCTTTCAAGAGGGGATTGTTGGAAATTTGCCTTTGGTGAGGAGGTGCGTCCACCCGTATTTAATGACTTAAACACTAGGGTTCCATATATTGGAGGCTTTGTCTCTTCACGCGTGCATAATCTACTAAGTGAGTAGATGACCGTAGGGCCAAGAATCATCAAATTTCCTTGAGAAACGAAAGAGATATTGGTCCACGAAGTAAGGTGTTTGAGGCATGGAAATATGGTATAGGACAAATCTACCACATCGGTGGGAAAATGAAGAATTGTTCTCTTTATAAGTCTCAAAATTGGCTAAGGGTTTGGGACCCCAAGGGGTAACCCATGTGTTTGAAAGAATGAGGACCTAGATGTGCTTGGGTTCAAGGCTAAGTCCACACACCCGCCACCGCCGCCGCCCGCCCGTCCCGTCAGGTCTGGGCTCGGGTCATGGGTCGTAAGTCGTGGGCCTTGGGCCTTGGTCTTCTTCTGATATTATCTCTTTGGACCCCAAATTGCTTAATATTTACAGTTTGGTCCCTGAAGTTTTGGAAAGGTGAAATTGGGAACGACGGAAGGCAGAAAGTTTCTGCCTGCCGTTGGAGTTGATTTTTGGAGCGTTAAAACTATATTAATCTGCACCTTAACTCCTCCCTAACAGCTCTTTTATGTTGCACATTAAATCAACTATTACTTGGCTGATTAACTCTCTCACTAATGGCCATAAACTGTCATTACTTGGCAATTGAGGAGTCTCTCCCCTTATGCTATATATTGGAGCCTTTTGGCTCAATTGCAGAGACAAAAATATACAATTTACTACACAGAAACAGAAGAGAGAACAACACAAATTCTGTCCAAAACGTGACCAGAAACAATGGACAAAAACGGAAAACTCTGCCTTCCTTTTTCGTTCTTCAGCAAGTCGTTTCGTGTTTTGTTTTTCTTCGTCAGAATCAACCTATTTGCTTTGTAGTGTTGATTAGTTGTTGTTTTATCTTGAAAGACTATTGCCCGTTAACGTAAAAGCATATATACGGGGCAATCTTGTCTTAAAGACAGAGAGCCATCTCTCGACTCAGCCACAGTTGTAACAATCCAGATTTAGTGTTTCTTGATTTCAGGTTATCAAGATTCAAGACTCAACAAACTTGCGGCAGTTCTGAACATTGGCTTGTTTGTTTATCCTTTCGAACACTTGTAATATTTATTTACTTCTCGTATTGCTTTACCTATCCAACAGAATTATGGAGCTTTTCTAGGTATTGGTTATATCTTCAGCTTTGCCCCTTTTCACTTTCAGGGGAAAAATAAATAAGATACTTGAAATTCTATATATCAGATTGATGTATGATGGATATCTTGAAGAGAAAAATCAACTATGACTTTGAAATATGCAAAAATTCTGGCAAATTTTAGTTTAGTTTTTAGTTTGCCTCTGACTTATATGTATCGGTTAAATGGTACTATAGTAGCTTTTGGATGGCCTTTATTGGTAACTTTGTGCTTCTTTGGTTGGGCTGCTTGGCGCTGAATACACTAGTTGTGCTGCTTTACTCTTTGGGCAAACTGAATATGCTGTTATTCTGTGCTATCTGTATTTTCTATGATCGTTTGTCTACTTTAAGTTTAAAGTGCTAGCCTCGCATCTCAGAAGTTGATATTCAGGGCAGGCCTTTTGCTATTGTTGCTTGCAACATCTTTTGTTGCTGCTTAACATTTTTCACCAAACTGTTTTACCACGTCAGATTCTTTAAATTGTTCTTCAGAGATCAACGTCATTTCCATCTCCAAATGATTATGGAGCTATTACCTTCTCCTCAAATACTTTTGAACTTTCGTTTGATGTAAATAGCTTCAGTTATTTGTTAAGCATGATGCTTTGAGATGTATGTTCCTTCAGGTCTGCTGCAAAGTTGGCAACGAAAAATTTGGCTTTGGTCTCGATGATGCTCGAGAGACATTGACTAATGACTATTGCACTGTTACTACAAATTACACAAGAAATACAGGGTAATTTAACCTGAAGTCACATTAACTTTTCAACTATGAGCTCACAATCAGCTATATTTTCAATTCATGGTGCAACGTGCTTACCAGTAGACTTCCCATTTTAAAAGCAGCCTCTGCTTACCAGTACTCTTTTCTTTTAGTTGTTTATGATTTTATTACTTCTTCCGTCTCAATTTAAGTGTTTTAGTTTGACTTGACACGGAGTTTAAGAAACAAAGTTAGATTTTTGAATCTTGTGGTCTTAAATTAAAGATGTGTGGATCTTTTAAATCTTATGGTCTTAAACTTGCCTTGGAATTGAAAAACTTACTAAATATAGACTCACTCTTTTTGGGACAGATCAAAAAGGAAAGACACTTAAATTGGGATGGAGGGAGTATTATATGTAATATCGTGATATATTCCTACCTCACAGACGTGGAAACAGCCTCCTGCAGAAATGTGAGGTAAGGCTGCGTACAATAGACCATTGTGATCCGACCCTTCCCCGAACCTCATGCATAACGGGAGTTTAGTACACCGGAATGCCTTTTTTTTTTGTTCCTACCTCACACGTTACTACTTCATGAAATAGAATGAAAACAAACATTAATCACTACTATATAGATAGTCAACAATACTCTAATTAGGCTAAGAATGTATAGTTAGAGCATAGGCATGAAGTATGAAAAGAAGGTACATTAGAAACTCTATAAATTAATGTTCTTGGGACCATTAAAATTTATTAATTAAAAGAGATATTAATTAATTAATAAATTAATAATTATTAATTTATATATTAATTAATACTTTATCAATTTGTAGATAAATTTATAATGAAATACTCAATTTACAAACACCCTTCAATCTTCCACTTCATTATTGTTCAATGTACTATATCAAATGAAGCACCCTTCAATCTCCCACTTTATTATGCTTCTTGTGTTCAATGTACTACTTTATGGATATTAAAAAATATTTCCTATATAAACACAAGATCAAATTATGCTAACACAAACAAATCATACACACAAGTCACAACATGGCTTCTCATCTTAAAGGTGTGAAAAAATCAACATTGAATGACGAAATTCGAAGAGCATTATGCACTCATGTATTATATAGTATATAAGGAATTATTAATTTATATTTTACATGGGGTCTATATGAGTAATAAAAAATGTATTATCTTATAATTTTAGCGAATTATTAATTTAGCACATTATCCCTGAGTCGGTACCGACCAAAAATATTATCTAAGAGAGTTTATTAAATAATCGAGTACCAATTTCCTCAGCAGTTATTCTCCATTAATTTATTTTTCTAATTGAAAAACCTTTTGTTGTAAATGAATATATGCATCTACATCTCCTTACATACTAGTACCTTTTTGTGTATAATTATTTATTCTCCTAGACCAATTGGTGGTAATATTAAACAGAATGAGTTTGAGGCTGCATTGTTTTTCTCCTTCCCAATTTGAATTTTATCCTTTAAACATGAACGTGTATGTGATTCTTCCCATTTCAGCCAAGAGACAGCCAGTTTGATGTTCAGTAAACTAACATGAATTTGTTTTGTTAGCAGTTGAAGAATTTGAACTCAGAAGAACCTTCCTTGAAGAATGTGCCGAGCAAGTTGAAGCACAATAGGTTTTTTATTTTGCTAGGGTGGTTTAAAGATGATGTCAATTGTACATACGTTACAATTCTACTATTTCTGTTTTTTAAGAGTTGATTAGAATTATATCATACAATTTGGATGGATATATTTTCTGGAATTGTATTCCTTTACTTTTTTGTAATTGACAATAATTTTTTATATTAATATTGATTAGTTGGTGTATTTTCGAATTCTGATGTGTTTATATATGTGTGTGAAAGAATACGAAATGATGATTATTATTCAATAACAACAGGGAAGATATAAATTATCCAATTATATTTATTAAATTTTATGTTAGCGAAGGGAAATGTTGTCGTTAAAACTCTTTAACGACAGGATTGTCAAATAGTTAAATGATCATTAGCGTAGGGAAATTTGACAATCGCGAAATAAAATCCTGTCGTTAAAAGAAATTATAACGACCAGATTTTTTCCGTCGCTAAAGGATCTTTACAGATTGGATCTCAAATCCGGTCGTCAACATTTAACGACAAAGCTTTTAGCGACCAGTGACGACTGGATTGTTTCCGGTCGTAATTGACTTATAGCGATCAGATTTGGACTTTTAATGACTAAATTTCCCTTTGCTAAAGACCATTTTTCTTGTAGCGGGTGTATCTAAACGATACAACCCCAAAAATATTATTTTGAAGATATCTTAAAATAAAAGTAGGGGGAATATTTTAAAAACTCGTTTCCCCTGCTTCTGCTTCTGCTTCTGCTTCTGCTTCTGCTTCTGCTTCTGCTTCTGCTTCTGCTTCTGCTTCTGCTTCTGCTTCTGCTTCTGCTTCTGCTTCTGCTTCTGCTTCTGCTTCTGCTTCTGCTTCCTCCTCCGAGTTTGTATGGGCAGCAAGTTCATGTGCCACTTGGTTCACCTCCCTGAACACATGCTGAATTGGTGGATTCTCCAAAGCTGCCACTAAAAATCTGCAGTCATTAAGCAAATGATTGTAAGGGCAGTGGAGTACTGATTCTTTTATGAGTTTAATTAATACCTAGGAGTCTAATTCCACTATCAAGGGGAGTGAGATTTTTTGTGAAAGCAAGTTTCAGGCCTTGGCATAGGCCATTTAATTCAGCCTCAAGGGCAGAGTGGACATATACTTTGGATGAAAACCATTCTATCAAGTGTCCATTGTTGTCTCTGATGATGCCTCCAACTCCTCCTTGTTTGTTTGCTTGGCTGTATGATCTATCAGAGTTTAGTTTGAAAGTGTTTGGTGGTGATTTCTCCCATATTAGAGGGATCTTGTGAATGGTGGGAGATATTTGGGGGTTAATGTTGCCTAGGTGATAGTATTCCAAAGATTGGTTTAGGATGGATGTGGTGGAAGTGTTGTGATGACTTTTTTCAAATATGTTTCTGTTGCGGTTGGTTCAAATGTTCCATAGAACTATGGGGGCGACAATGTCCACAGTAACTGATAGATTATTGAATGAAATGGAGGTGGTAGGGAGGGAGCACAATTTTTTAATCCAACCATTGAGGGGTTCAGATGTAGGAGCATCTAACCCTAGTGAATCCCAGACTTGAGAGCTTTTGGGACATCTAAGGAAGATGTGATCCAATCTTTTGGTATAGTTTTTTTATCATCTGATTTATCGTCATCAAGATTTGCAATTATTAGCTTCCACGTGATTGTCCTGTTATTTCGATCTCAACACAAATAACAAAATAAAAAAATCCATATATAAAATGCATGAATAACTTTAAAGGGAACAACCAATTATAACCTTAGACTTAGCCTCGTAACTCATCTTCAAAAGGACTTATAGTTACCTTACAAAGTGGATATCTTTATTTCATAAGATCAGATCCTTTCAGAAAAAAAGGACTAATATTCTGATTTTTATTCCTTCTGTTTCACATTTATGATCTCCAAATTTTGACAGGAAATTACTTTCTTGTACTCCTATTTGATGTCACTACAAAAAAAAAAAAAAGAGGCTATTATGGACTAATAAAGCGGTTCCTTAAAGTCTGATATATGTATTCCAATCCCTAATATCAATAGCGATTAGAAAAGAAATACCGGTTGCTATAGGCATCGCTGCTAAAGATCAATAACAAGAAGACGTGTTTTTTTATTCACTCAAGGAAAAAGAATTTCATTTAATCCTTTAAAGTTTAAAATAGAAATTTCTTGTTTTACATTGGTTTGTTTTATTTATTTTCATCATCAATAAGCTCTCAATTATTATTATTATTATTATTATTATTATTATTATTATTATTATTATTATTATTATTATTATTATTATTATTATTATTATTATTGTTGTTGTTGTTGTAGCAGTATTATTATTAACAAGTGCTGCAATTACTAAAACAATAACAAATAAGACCACAAAGTCAAGCACCCAAAAAGGTGAAAAGGAAAAAGGGATGTTAAGAATTGACAGCTTGAGAAGATGCTGTTAATATAGTGATAAGGTTTAACAAAAATCATAGCAAAACAATCATATATGAGAAAGGAATATATAGAGGGACATATTTTCTCATTGACACATATAATCTTCACTTACTTTATTATCATGTGTTTCATAATCTTCTGAGTTTTGTAATGCCCTACTTATATTGGCTTGTTCTTCATTAGTAGTGGAGTACAACAACAACAATATACCAGTCAAATCCCACAATGTGGGTCTGGGGAGGGTAGAGTGCTCACATACCTTACCTCTACCTTAGTAGGTAGAGCGGTTGTTTTCGAGAGACTCTCTGGTCAAGACAAAGCACAAGCCCAAGCAAAGTAAGACACACAAAGTGTTGGGATACAATTGTTGTAGGGAACGGGAAGTAAGTAACTATTACAATAGTAGAAAGGATAAACAAACTATTACAATAAAAACTGGAAATCAAAACCTAAACAAACTGCTTTTGTGATTTGCTGAGTCGAGTGATGGCACTCTATCTTTAAGACAAGATTACCCCGTATATCTCCTTTTACGGTGTTGAGCAATATAGTCTCCCAAGACACAACAACAACTTTAACAAGTGAGCAAAGGAAACTCAAGTGTTACTCTTGAAGAACTTTGAGTATAGTAACTTTGCTAGAGAGGAAGAATATGAAGTCTGAAAATTCTGGAGTATTTTCTAAGTGTTGAGTAGTGTTCAATTGAGCCAAAGGCCTCAATTTAGTGTAAGTAGAAGACCCCTCAACTAGCCAACTAATGACCTTCAATAGCCATGTAATTGCACTTGATTGAGGGGTTACATTCAGCCAAATAATGGCTAAATTCATGTGCCAAGTAATGGAGAATCAATGCTCCAAAACCAGCCCAAATGTCAGATTTTTCCAACTTCCCGTCGCAGCATTCTGCTCCGAAACGCCGCGGCGCTGTGAATTAGCGTCGCGGCTCCAGTGACTGACCAAGCAATTTGCGCCGCGGCGCTGCCTGGGAGGCGCCGCGGCCCTTCACGGCTCCACGGCGATTTCCGACTCGTTTCATTTTACACTTTGTACACTTCTTCCTTCTTTTACCAACGTGGAATACTTTGTCATTTGGCCAATAACCGTCCATAATTCTATGTCTCATGTCTCAAACGTATTACATACGTACCAATATCTCTTTCACTAATGAAATTTGCGATACTTGGCACTATGTGTGCACGTGTGTGGAAACGATGTTTTCGACGTGCGGGCCCAATTGTTCGAGTCATAAATTAATGGGATATATTTATTTTCACATTTAGTAAATTTTCAACACAAAGTGCATAAGTCATGACAGCGAATTCTGAAAAAGAAAGAAGCAAAATGAAGCAATAGCTAATGCAAGTAAATAAGCCAAACAAAATACATATAGCAGCATAAATCAAACGACAAGGGACTATAAGGCAATATTGTGCCTACTAGTATGATAGGCTAAGCGAGCTTGCAATAATAATACTACAACTACAAGTTTATAAGCATAGATAGGACTACGATGGACTACCTACTATCCTTCTACCCTAATACGTGTCCTCCATAACTCCCTATCTAAGGTCATGTCCTCAGTGAGTTGCACCTGCGCCATATCCCTTCTAATCACCTCTCCCCAATACTTCTTCGGTCTACCTCTACCCCTCATGTACCCGTCCATAGTCAACCTTTCACACCTCCGCACTGGGGCATGTGTTTCTCTCCTCTACACTTGCCCGAACTATCTCAACCTAGCTTCTCGCATTTTATCCTCCACCGAGGCCACTCTCACTCTTTTCCTGATATCATCATTTCTAATTATATCCCTCCTTGTATGCCCACACATCCATCTTAGCATCCTCATCTCCGCAACTTTCATCTTTTGGGTGTGCGAAGTCTTGACCAGCCAATGTTCCGCCCCATACAACATGGTCGGTCTAACCACCACCTTATAGAACTTGCCTTTAAGTTTTGGTGGCACCTTTTTATCGCACAATACTCCAGATGCGAGCCTCCATTTCATCCACCCTGCCCCAATACGATATGTGACATCGTCATCAATCTCTCAATTCCCTTGGATAATAGACCCGAGGTACTTGAAGCTCCCTTTCTTTGGAATGACATGAGTACCAAGCCTCACCTCCACACCTGTCTCAAGGTCGCTCCCGTCGCTGAACTTATACTTCAAGTATTCTGTCTTGGTCCTCCTACTCAGCCTGAACCCTTTAGACTCCAGAGTCTGTCTCCAGAGTAGTTAATAGTAAATACGATAGGTTGTGTAAGTATCCTTCCATGATCTTAACAAGAGGTCTTACATTTTGAACTTCGAGAAAGGAGTCGTCTTCGCTACGGAGCGATGTACCCTTCCCCCTTCTCCCCCAAAAATTGGAACTTTTACGAGCCCAGATTAGTAGGAATCAAAACGAATATTGAACATCGGGTAAAAAATGTTTATTATGTCCCCAAAATATAATACATGGAAAATGGCAACAATTGGATGAGATATATAGAGTCCATTTCTTTGCATTATATTCTATTATTCCAATGCCTTTGTGGTGACTACGAAATATTCTAATCAAAATAGTCAAAAATAAACTCCATGAAGAATTGGTAACATAAGTCCTTCTCAAAATATTCCCTATTCTACAAGGATTTGAAACACTTCCCAAGAACGAATGATGCAAAGTGATCCTTCCCTAACAAGCAAAAATGAAATATTCTCAAAGAAGACTTGACCATATATGAGGAAAAAAACAAGTTAAATAAAATAAGAACAAAAGTTAAGAACATTTTCCTCAATCATACCCCACAAAACATGACTTAAATCAGTAAGTTCCCACCCTTTTTATACCACATTCGTCTCCATTTAAGTTTCTTACGTTGCTTTTTTATCTGTTCCAAGAAGAGTGTTTTTTTTTATTTAGTAAGTTTTCCAATTTCAATATCCTACATGTCAAATCTAAGACCACGAGATTTAAAAGACGACACACATCTTTAATATAAGTGAAAGAAATAATCCCTTAATTATTTTCATTACTTGAAAGAGTATATATACAATTTACATATTTCCATAATAGGAGAATCTTACTCCTATTCTAATCCTAAAACCTTATTCTATTTGGAGACTAACTATACAAGTATGGTAAGTGTACAATACTAATTAGACTACAATATTAATTACATATTTGTACATGGAAAGATAGACCATAAACTGCCCACGGATGGGCAGTAACCTACCGAGAATAATACACCATAAATATACATAATATACACATGTATATTGTGTGTATATTATGTATATTTAACACACCCCCGCAGTCATAGCGGGCGGTCTTCGAACGTTGAGACTGTCCCTAAAATTTTCAAACAGGACCGAGGGAAGACCCTTCGTAAAGATGTCGGCAATTTGATACCTGGAAGGGACATGGCAGACGCGTACTTGACGCCGAGCAACCTTTTCACGACCAAAGTGAATGTCCATCTCGATATGTTTAGTGCGCTGGTGCTGAACCGGATTACCAGAAAGGTATATGGCACTAACATTATCACAATACACCAAGGTCGCCTTCCGAATAGGACAATGAAGCTCTAACAGCAAATTACGTAACCAATATGATTCCGAGACCACATTAACTACCCCTCTATACTCGGCCTCATCACTGGATCGGGACAACGTTGACTAACGTTACGCAGACCATGAGACCAAATTATTGCCAAGAAACATACAATAGCCAGACGTAGATCGTCTGGTTTCCAGACAGCCACCCCAATCAGCATCTGTATACGAGACAAGTGTGGATGTCGATGAAGGATATAAATGCAAGCCATAGTCAAGTGTACCCTGAATATAACGAATGATGTGTTTGAGCGCATTCATGTACTCAACCCTGGGATCATGCATAAACAAACACACTTGTTTGAGGACATATGTTATATTTGGTCTCGTGAACGTAAGATACTGAAGGACCCCTGCAAGACTGCGATAGCGGGTCGGGTCCTCGTATGGTGTGCCGGCCGCAGCACCCAATTTGGGTTTAGTATCAACGGGAGTGGAAGTGAACTTACATGATGACATCCCAGCCCTCTCAATGATCTCGGTTGCATACTTCCTCTGTGACAAGAACAATCCACCTACATAACGAGTGACAGCAATCCCCAAAAAATAACTCAAAGGCCTCAAGTCTTTCATAACAAACTCAGAACCGAGCATTGTCATGATAGACCGGCGTAATGCATCGGAAGAGGCAATCAAGATAATATCATCCACATATAAAAGTATATAAGCCAAGGACGACCCACGACGATAAATGAACAAAGAATTATCCGACCTGCTGTGAGTGAACCCAATAGTTGAAATATAGTCAGCAAACCTCTTATACTAGGCCCGTGGAGACTGCCTAAGCCCATACAAGGACTTCTTCAATAAACAGACATGGTGAGGATATTTGGGATCCCTAAACCCCAAGGGCTGATGCATATAGACTGTCTTCTTGAGATCATCGTGTAAGAAAGCATTCTTTACATCTAACTGATGAATGGGCCATGCTTTCGAAAGAGCCAAGCTGAGCACAGTAGGAATGGTAGTCAGCTTGACCACCGGACTAAACGTCTCCCCACAATCCACGCCAACCTACTAAGTCTTACCATCCCCCACAAGCCGAGCCTTATGCCTTGCAAACAAACCGTCTGAATTGTCCTTATGACCAAAAATCCACATAGATCTAATAATATTAATACTAGATGGACGGGGCACCAACTCCCACGTCTTATTATCAATAAGAGCATTATATTCATCAATCATAGTAATTTTCCAATTCGGGTCATTTAATGCGGACACGGGATTACGGGGTAAGGGTGATTTAAGAACATTAGAATGTAAATTAAAATGTCTTTTTAGTTTAAAAATACCCCGTTGACTACGAGTGACAGGCCTATGACTCGAGGAAGAATCGGGTGGATTTTGGAAAATATTGGGACACGTGACGGACTGGCCAGCATGAAGTGGGACTGCTGGCCCAACACGGAGACTGGCTGGAACGGAGATTTGAACAGGGACTGGGCCAGCACTGGAAGCAAGACTTGGGCCAATACTAGACCCGACAATTGAGCACGAAACTGGGCCAAAACTGGGCAGAATAGTTGGCCCAGTTGCTTGACCCAGAACTGGATGTGACCTGTGGCTGGAAGACCAGCGGGCAGTGGGCCGCTAGCGGATTTGGGGTGCGGGATACGTCCAAAAATGGTGAATAACGTACGGGGATATATCATCATTCAAAAAATTATACGAACTAGGCACGGGAGTACTAACCTTAGCAAACGGAAATTGGATTTCATTAAAAATTACATGACGACTAATGATAATTTTATTCGAAGATAAATCAAAACATTTGTAACCACGATGATTTGACGGATAACCCAATAACACACGGGGGGTAGAACGGGCCTGAAGTTTGTTAATTGTGGTGGACGAAAATAGTGGATAACACAAGCACCCAAAGACCTTAAGATGTGATGTGAATACGAAGGAGTCTTATTATATAAACCTTGAAGGGGGGCGAATATGTCAAACCTTTGGATGGAAGGATGTTAAGGAGATATGTAGTCATTTGTAGAGCATGATGCCAAAACGAAGAGGGTACAAAAGCATGAATCAATAAAGTGCGGACAATGTTATTAATGATATGAATTTTTCGTTCGTCTTTCCCATTTTGTGAAGATGTGTGAGGGCAAGAAAAATGAAAATTGATCCCATTATTTGCACAAAATTCCCGAAACCCCCCATTTTCTTATTCTTTGCCATTGTCACATTGGATATTTTTTATTTCTCGTTCGAATTGGGTTCTAATGAAAGCTCTAAATTTTAAGATGGAAAAACTTGAGATTTTTTCGCTATCGAAAAGTCCATAAAAATTTAGAATAATCATCCAAAAAGAGAACATAATACCGATGACCCAAAGAACTAAGAACATGAGATGTCCATAAGTCGCTATGAATAATATCAAATGACATTAAAGTATGAGAATTAGAGTCTACAAACGGCAACCTAACATTTTTTCCTAAAGAACAAGAATGACAATTTGGAGTACTCTGCGTACCCTTACATGAAATAAAATTATTTTTATCTAAGGAAGACAAAATAGACGACCCCGGATGACCAAGAAGAGCATGCCACAAGGAAGGAGCAAGGGTTGCAAACGCTGACGACAAGGCTTAACTCGATGGACCGGAATTGGGTGTGATAGGATTAAGATCTCCCCTACTATCACACCTCATGAGAGGACTCCCCATCTTGAAATCCTTCACAGAGAAACCAAACGGATCAAATTCAATAGATATGGAATTGTCAGTGGTGAATTTACGGACATACACTAAATTTTTAATCAATTTGGGGGCATGTAGGGTATTTTTCAAGATAAGGGGGGAGAGACAAAGTTTTATGACCATAACCACAAATTGGAACAGAATTACTATTACCAATGATTATGCCACTAGGGTTGCTCAAATTGGAATAAGACGAGAGAGTACCTGAATCGGATGTTAAGTGGGTAGCGGCACTGGTGTCCATATACCAATTTGGGTCCAGAGGATTTAATCCAAGCGTGTGCATTGCGGTTTTGATGTATGTAGAAGTGGGGGCCACTACGTGATGGGCCTGTGAGGGCCGAGGCCCAAGTACCCCTGCTTGCTGCCTCGGCCCAGATAGATTACCAAAACTGGGCCACTGCATGTTGGGCCGCTCTGCTGCTGGCCAGCCCACTGCCAGTGAGGCTGCATCGCTGGGCTACCACTGTTTGGCCCAAACCGTGGGTCCCACTTCCACTGCATAGGGGCCCATTGCGGGGCCCATAACTGTTGGTGTTACTGACTGCCCCGAGGGGCACCACCACCACCACCATTGTTTCCGGTTGCCACCATTGTTGCCGCCGCAATTTTTACCATTATTTTTCTTATTTCCTCCATTTTTGCCGCCACCGTTGTTGCGGTTTTGGCCCAACTTGTGGGAACCGTAGGATGAACAGTGGACTCGGTCATCATGACCACGGGACTAGCACCGGTAGTCGCCTTTTTAGCCATGCCCACTTCTTCGAGTGTAAGCATAAAACGAGCTTGATAAAATTGTGAAAGAGAATTGCTTTGACGAAAATGTGTGCCAATATCACTATAGGCCTCGAAGAGGCCTGAAACCATTTGGAGGACCAAACGATCATTCGAAACCGGCGCGCCAACGTTGCGGAGTTGGTCCGCCAATTCCTTCAATCTTTTGCAATAAGCCGAAACGTTAGAAAATCTTCCATATTGACGTGGGAGAAATCTTGCTCAAGAGTAATAGCTCTAGAACTTTGAATATCTTGGAATATATCATGTAGTCTATCCCAAGTCGCTTGCGCCGTAGCGTCAGGTTCAATAATCATTTGCAAAAGATCGGTAGAAATTGTGGAATATATCCACCGAAGGACGGTAGCATCAAGAGTCGTCCACAACTTAGGATCATCCTCGCGTCTTGTCACCTCCGTATCCTCAGGAGCCGGGATTATGTGATGGATGACTTGATGCGAGCGTGTGTGAATTTTGAACAGTTCGGCCCACGTCGCATATTGCACGTTTTCTATTTCAAGAACAAGAGGGATGTATTTTTTATGTTAGAAACTGTAAGGGCAAGATGAAACGTGTTATGTGATGTAGACATATTGATAGAACAATGTGTTATTGAGGGATTTGGAAGAAAATTTGGGAAGAAGGAGGATCTCGTCGGCACGAAAAACCGAGAGCAAGGGCCTCGGAAATTCAAGGGAGGTCGACGAAAAAGTTGGAGAATTTGGGAGAGGATATTAACACCTAGACTTCTAATACCATGAAAGAAATAATCTCTTAATTATTTTCATTACTTGAAAGAGTATATATACAATTTACGTATTTCCATAATAGGAGAATCCTATTCCTATTCTCTAAAACCTTATTCTATTTGGAGACTAACTATACAAGTATGGTAAGTGTACAATACTAATTAGACTACAACATTAATTACATATTTTTACATGGAAAGATACACCATAAATTGCCCACGGATGGGCAGTAACCTACCGAGAATAATACACCATAAATATACATAATATACACATGTATATTGTGTGTATATTATGTATATTTAACAATAAGACCACAAAATTCGAAAATTCCCCTTTATTTCTTACGTTTTGTGTTCAGTCACGCTAAAATACTTCAATTGAGAGTTGAGACAAAGGGAATAGGTCCGTTTATTTGACTTACGTTAGGTATAGGATCCTCTCATTCTATAACTAGCAAAAAGCCCAGTAAATTGGAGACATATTGAATCTTTCTAAAGACTTTAAGAAGTGAACCTCATAGAAAAGGCCCTACATATATTTTATGAAAACAACTAACTGAACATTATGCGCAGATTTTTCGCAATTATTCTTCTCCTTATCACTGCCTACTTTCTATATTTTTAACTTTTATTGTCCCGCAAAAAAGGTGAAATGCTTATCTTGTCGAGTTCTTTCGCGTCATTGCAACATGTTATACCGTCAAACCTCTCTATAATTGTCATTCGCTATAGCATTATTTCATTATAACGGATTGGTTTTCTCCGAAACCGATTTTTCATTAGCATTCATTATAGCGGTACTCTTTATAAAATTATCTCTCTATAACAGTCATACTCAAATATTGTGTAACAATATTTGTAAAAAATATATTATATATAAAAAATAAAATATCAAAATATTTATGACAATCATCAAAGGAAATATTTAATTCTTTTTTTCTGAAAGTTTGGACAAAAGTTTTCGTCAATTCAAGCGTTATATTGTCACTAAGAGATTGAAATTTACAAAACAACCTACAATGTAGAAATACCATTCTCCATTGTTGGGAAAATACCGAAATTCTACCTACATATGAAAAATCCAAAATTAATAGTGAAAATTTAGAACTTGCTGAGGATGTTGATAGTGTGTCATCACTTATAGCCCATCTCATAACACCAATCAAGTAATGAATGCTACCACTTATATGGAGTTTGACGCAACTCTTCAATCCTTGAAACTTACATTGATGAAGATTATTGCACAAGTGATTGAAGTGGAAGAACAAGAAACAACAGATACAGAAGGTGACAACAAAAGTGTTGCTACTTGGGGTGAGATAGAAGAGTCAACAGCTCTTAGACAGTCTTCAAGGGAAAGCTATTGAATTCTCTTTTGCTGAAAGTTTAGACAAAATTCTTCATCAACTCAAACGTTATATTATTGCTAACAGACTATAATTTACAAAACAACCTACAATTGTAAAATTCTTACATCAAACTTCTAATTGTATTTAAATTCTCAATTAATATTAAATGCATATATTCCTTAAATTTCAATTCATTATCGGTATGGTACTAGTCATGAATTTATTTGTAATATATTAGTCTTTTTAATTTTTAATTAATGAGATAAAAAACAATTGAAATTTTAAAATTAACAAGTATATTACTTTCATTTATAACATAAAAAGTACGAAAAATAAATAGTTTTTTGTGTACTTTCGTCTTTAACAGCTAAATGAGATCCAAACATGAAATGTCAATATACATATCTAACATCACTTCACTATAGCGGCCGTGAAATTCTCGGACAAATGTTGTCACTACAAAGAGGTTTGATCGTAGAATAAAACGTGAGGTCTAACATTTCATGTCAATTGACACCTGCACGTAAGTATTATGGTTGTTTCATCAAGCTTTTATAACCTTGTTAAACGATTTGGGTAAGCAACTCCTTCAAAAATGTTGCAGGCTTTATGGCCTTTCACAAGTAAAATTCATTTTAATAATTCTCCCTATCGGTAATAGTATGCGAATTCTAAACATACTAGCATGATGGACAAAATTAGCCGATATGTTCAAGTTTAGGCAACTTCACGAACCTTCATCAAATATACCTATTTTGATTCATGCAATTCAGTCTATCTAAATATCATATCAATTTATTTAAAATTTTAAAGTTGGAGTTGAAATCGTGTTAGGTTTAAATAACTTCAGAAAGGATCTGATCGTAGATAGAGACTTCAACCTGTGCGGGGGTAGGGGCGGATGTAGCCAAGTGGATCAAGGCAGTGGATTGTGAATCCACCACGCACGGGTTCAATCCCCGTCGTTCGCCCATCAATAAATGGACCGTTTGTTTCGGAGACAGAAGACAAACCTAGAAAGCTTTTTTTCTGCAAGTCATCTCGAGGCTTTCAAACGCATCCAAGCAATTGATATCCGATTGAAGAAAGCATAGATTCGCGTCGCCTACTTGCTGAAAGCAAAAATGGAATGGCCGATCATGAAATTTTCATTGACCAAACATTGATTTTCAAATAAAGTCGGATCCTAAAACTTGACAAGAGTCTAGAGTTATTATTAAGCCTATATTGACCCAATCCTGAGTAAGCTTCTTACGGGTCAATTACCGCGCATCACTATCCCGCCGAAATTCAACAAGCCTATTTGACACCCCTACATTAACATACTATTCCCACATCATTCTTAACGAACCAAGTTCATCCACAAAACAAAGGACAATGATGAACTAGTGCAAAAGCAGCTCTAAAACAGGTACATCCACAGCCACGTATAAAACAACAGGCATCAACCCGGAAACACAATAGACTTATGATTGCACATACCCACAATTCTTAATACATTGTCATAACTATTTTTTAGTGTTCTAGCAAGCAAAATTCAGAATGAATTCTGTACAACAAACTCTGCGTAAGAGCCACTTGCTAGATATATAAGTAGTAACCTAAAAGTGCAACTCCATAAGCACTCACTTCAGCGATTAAATTCATAAGACTCCGCAAGTTCTGGACAGGTGAAAACCAAACCCTTATCACATTCACAAAGGTACCAAACCGCACATTCTCAGAAAAGCAACAGATACGTCTACTATTTGCTTACTATCGCTAAAGCAAAACAATTGTTGTTCAGAGAAGCAACAAATAAAAGGACACCTTCACTCCAGGCAGATACTCTCCTGTTGTTGCTTTACGGTGATCAATTCCATTGGTTTAGATGGTACCTGCCAAAGAGAGCACCAACAGAAATTTTAAAACGAAAAAACAATGAAACAGGAAACTCCACTCAGTAACATGCGCAGCTCCCCAAATAAATTCTAATTAATGAGACAAAAATATGCACAATTGCACAAACATGAAACGTATAATTCCTTTAGACTTTTAGGCACTGCGTAGAACTGAAATATGCACCACTATTAGGCATTTCACCCGTTAACGGGCCCCATATCCATGTATATTACGTATGACGACTACTCTTGTCCAAGGGCATGGGTACCAGGACATAAAGTGTTTCTTATTCTTAGATACCTTAAGTGATTACAAGAGAACATCCACATCTTCCAAAAAAAATAACAAAAGAATATATCCTCACCATATATCTTCAACCAACCGCCTTTTACCAAGCCAGAACCACTATCACATATTTTGAAAGAACAAATTCACCGATAAATCATTACTCCATCTATCCTATAAATATTGTTCAGCTTTTCCTCGTTTTTAGTTCAAGTTATTATTAGGAGGTATCAATCTAATAAAATGATAGTGAAAGTAACAGCACACAAGAATACGATCATTTGAATCAAAACACAGACAGATTATAGTTCTCAAATACAACACATATCAACACAATCAAAATTTACCAGATCCCAAATCTGAATTTTGGAAATTCGACATTGACTAGACATCACAGTGAATGGCGGCAAAAATCTAGATGTCTATGGTTGAAACAGGGTAATAGGAACACTGAATTCTTCCAGAACCATATTTGGTTTAGGTTTCTCTATTTTATGGTATACTTACCTGTATACTGGGATTTCCCTTCCATTAATAACATTATTTGGCTTGTCAAAAAAAGAGAAGCAATAACAAACCTTGGATTTTGCGGAAGCTGATTAAGACTTGGACTAAAATCCTCGACACCAACCGATAGTAGACATTGGTGTGAGTAAAACAATATAACATGGAGGTCTAAAATTTGCTAAACCAAGAAGAGGATCCGCCTATGATACCACGTAAACAAAATGGACCTTAAGCCTAACCCAACCCAAAAGCTAGCTCAGAAGTTAAGGATTGTCTAAGATCAAGTATGCAGACAACACCACCTTCCCTCATCAAATGTGGAACACTTAACAACGCAATATGAAGAGACAAAATGTGCAACCTAATATAAATTGCTACTAGTTTGGACCCAAAGAAAAAAACATTTTTTCAAAGATTGTGTTGAAGCCTGGCTGACCAAAATGTAACTCAACTATTGGAAATCAACAAAGAGAAATTCTTAACAGAAGGGGTAGGATATTACGAATGAAGCATCGACAAGCAATCAGTAGCACCTGTTTTTTAGATAAAGGCAAAAAACAAACCTTGCACTGAAGACTAGTTATAGTGGACCTTAACAAAGTATCCCCTACGATCAACCTCAACTTCCTGACAAATTCATCCCTATTTATCTTCTTGCCCTGCCAAATGTCAAAATACGTGACGTCAATAACCAAAGAGAGGAAAAATATCAAACTTCAGTAACTCAGGCACAAATTCGAGAGAGATGAAATATTCAGCAACTATTACTTTTCTCTAATAAATATGACCTTTAACAGATGCAATTATATATACCTTGAACAACTCATAATTGCTACTAATAAGGTCCATATCCTCTTGACGCACTTTCTTTGAAATTGCTGCAAACAACATGGGGAATGGCATCCAAGGGGACTTCGGAGTCCTTGCAGCCTTTTTTGAGGCCAACCCTAGTGAATTCTGATAGCAATCCTTTCCCTATAGAGGAACATAAAGTAATTGTTAGCTGAAAGGAACTCCACCAAATTAATAAAAAAAGGACCACTAAAATGACAACATTGTTGAAGAAGCAGAATCGTCATACTAGCATGACATCCACTCTCTCTCCCTAATATGGTTCAAAAGTCAGGCTTGCTGGATGAGGCTAGTAGTCCAAAATTTGAAAAAAGAAAAACACAAAAACGGATTTACCCCAACACTCACCCTATAATATACCTATTCCTAACTACATACATAACTGTCTTGAGTATCGGGAAGCTCGGTTTAGAAACCAACTACTTCAGTATCAGCTAATTTTGGAACCGCGTTGAAGGTCTAAATAAATGGAAAACACCATGCAGAAGGCAAGTTCGAATATATTGTCAACATAAAGAGTTCTTTACGCATGTGCATTGAAATAACAATCTTTTCCAGCAGCTAATGCAGATGCTCGGTTGCAGCATTTATTCTGTAGTTGCATGCGCAAAACACATTCTTAAGTACCCAAAGGTGGTAGCACTACAGAAATGCCTATGGCATCAATTGACCCAATGGAACTATCGTGCGATTGAGAAATAGAAACCTCAATGTCGTTTAGGGAGATGATTTGATGTGCTAATATTTGCAAAAACATGTCCGGATGAGAATTTCTGCCCTCAACATTCGCTCATTTTGCTGATAAATTAATGAAATGGTCTTCGAGCTGGAAGAACCCCCTCTGTTTAGCTCGATTCCTCTCAAAGTTCATAAAAATCCTAGTTTTACTGCCTCATCTGACCAAACAATTTCACACTTGTTTCATATCCAAAAAAAGTCCTCCAACTTCCCATCTTTTGTTCAATGAACACCAAAAAAAAAATCTGCTAAGTCCAACACATTTATAGATTATAGACTTTAGTCAGTAGGAAGTGTATCTGCTGGTACCTGATCCACAGGGCCCTGACAACTACTGACAGCAGAGACATCAATTGAGCTCTTGTTTCCAACGAGATATCCTGTAAAGACAAACATAGTGAAGATAATTTAACTGCTACCTTATTTTGTAAGACAGACAATATCTATCAAGTATTCCCCAAATTTAAAATGCAAAAGAAAAAGGCCAATGATTTTATCTGTACAACACGATATGGAAAAAGATGAAAAACTGCAGTTATAGGACAGCAGGCCCAAAAAAAGGAAGAAGAAACTGGATATGCATCCCAACATGGCAAGTCTAAGTTAGAACAGCACCCTGAAAACAGAACATCCTATAACTCATTAGCATGATATGGAGAGCAGAGGCCAGGGACTTAATTGCCTTCAAACTTCTAAAAATAAAATTCCACTCCAACATTGATCAAATTTGCAGTCCCTTCCAAAATTTTAAAACATTTGGAGAAGTCACGTCACCTCATCTTCCAATTACATACATTATCCAACACAGAGAGATTAACACATTAAGAATCACTCTCGATATAAAACTCAGTAAAACATGAAGAAAAGTAAATAGCACATGAAATTAAAAAAAAAACATGACGTTATAAAGGTTCATTCTAGTGATCGTCTAACCAGAATTAACATGACACAAAATAACAAATGCAAATGCTTTAACACTGATAAACAACATAGAATAATAAGCATAATAATATTAAAATTGTTTATATTTATACTTCATCTCCACTATCTTTGTGAAACGGGGATGGATTTGTTGATTTAGAAGTTGGAAGGGGATTTGAATATTCAAATAAAGTTGGGACCATATTTTGCTTCCTTTTCTGCAAAAATGAGAAATATGCCCCTCGTTCAACAGCCAATAAATTGTTGGACTGTTAAAGAGATGGGTTCATGAACATTTAACTCAAGGTAGCTAAGGGGAACAACTTCCCATTGACTTGTGCAAACAGTAACCAAAAAGGTAGGAATTAAATAGCCACCTTCGGCATCAGGAGAGAACTTGAAACTGACGACGTATTCCGCAAAGATATGAGTGCTCATGTTCATATTCCAGACTACATAACACTTCGGATTTTCAAGGTTATCAACACCATTATCGAAATCCTCACTACTGGGATGGAACTGCTTAGATCCAGGACAAACCAGTTCCATGTTTCCCATTATTACACGGCACAATATCATGTATCGTACACCATTTTCGTCAACATCAGAATACTCTGCACTGTACAGAAAATGAAAGCAGCAACATCAATAAACTTCATAATGAGAACAAACAAATTGACAAAAAAGAAAATGCGATAATGACATCAATAAACTTCATATGAGAACAAACAAATTGACAAAAAAGAAAATGTGATAATGACATCAATAAACTTCATATAAGAACAAACAAATTGACAAAAAAGAAAATGCGATAATGACACAGGTCGGCCACAAAAGGCTTTAAAGTTCAAAGCATCAAAAGAGAAGAGCCCAATATAGTGAATTCCTTTTTTTAAGGATCAAAGGACATCTCACAAACATCACAAGACGACTAGAACAAGTGAAATGTCAAAGACAAAACAATGAGGACACAAAAGACTAGCACAGAGTATCAACAGTGTACATGAAATTCCACCACAACCCCCATGAAACTACTTAAACATAGTTACATCAACACATACCACACGTCATTATTTGCATCTTTTACAAGCCAGGTATGTACATTTGACAAGCACTAAGGAATCAACTAACAGGTAGCTTCAACGGAGAATAATGTGAAAGATCGTTAAAGCTATGACTTGGCCAATCAAGTATTCTAAACCGGTATACCAAGAACATGTATCTTCTTGATACACACAGTCCGCTTTACCAGAAAAACTATAGGGAAGTTTCAGATTACCCCCACCTTGAAGTTTGAATGTTGTCACTACCCCACTGTTTCCAGGAAAAAAATCACAGCTGTCATATCATTTAAAACTAATAAATTCTACCAAACCCAAAATCATTATTTCTAAAATGCACCTGTAATGTCCTGTTGCAACTTTGGCCTTGTTTGCACAAGAATTCAGTTGACTGAAAAACAAGAGGAAACAACACTACCTGGTCTCAGTACAGTTGGCAGGAAAAAGATGAACACCAACGCCGTATTTGGACTTGGTTTTGGATGGATCATAATTAGCAAGCCCATACTTCACAATACTCGAAAGCATCCCCTTAGAAGAAGGAAGCCAAGCATAACTAAGAGGAGCATCCCCACGCTGCTTCCTCGTAATTTCCACTTGCTTTTGAAAGAGTTCCTTTCGAATTTCCACGAAAGTACTTGAAATACGCTGCAATTCAATTATATTTGCACTAGCAGGTGAACTGATACCCTTGAGAAACATCTCACCCACAGCATCATGGTCCAGATGTTCCCCCATAAAGTTATAGATGCCGACAGCATTTTCCACCATTTGATGATTTTCCACAGAGCCATCCTTGGCTTTCGTAGCTGACATGCTGACACAATTATCATCAACTTTTGCATTGCAATTTTTTGCTGCAGGTTTGTGATAATAGTTTACTTGTTCAACCATAGCATTGGACTCTCCGCTAGATTCCTTCAAACTTGATACATTTGCTCCATTAATTTCAATCTCCAGCCGCATCTCCAGATCATTGGATCCCTCTGTCTCAGAATCTACGTCTGTGCAGTCATTCTCTTCACAGTGACAACACTCATGCAGTTCATCACGACTAGCAAAGACTTCCGGGAAAAAACACTTGCCCGCTTCATCAATCCATGCAATAGGTTGCTGCAGACCTGACTTCAGGTCCAACAGCTTCATATGGAAGAAATCGAGCACATAGTTTTTACCATTGAATGCCACCTCTGTCGCTGATTTCTTTATCCGGAGATCTTGCTTAGCCAGTGACACAATATCCTCAGGGAAATCAGTCCATTGACCCTTCTGATAGTACATCAAACGTTGTGGAAGCCCAGTTTTCCTGAAATTGAGATAATATCTAAGCAGGGATTTTCTTTGGTGAGATGATCCGCCACCACACCTGATTTTTGAACCATTTAGCTTCCTCCGCTTTCCAAGCGAGTGGATCGATGAATCCAGCGAGGATCGAACTGGCAATATCATGTGGGTAGCCCCAAAGAGATGGGTCTCGCATCGAGCTGCCCGCTTTCTCTTCAAGTCAACAACAATGTTTCGGCTTCTATCCAATACCTTTCCGAATTTTGATTCCATTTCTTCCTACAGGATCAATCCCTATCCACTGGTTTAAAGACAAAGGTTCAAAGATAACAGTTATATGCAACTCAGTCTTGGTTCTGCCTCAGAGAGACCACGCCCATGCCATTGTAAAAGTTGATAGACCTGATAAAATCAAGAACAGTAAAAGATGTTAATAGGCTGCTCATCACCATTTCCAGATCACCACAAGTTCAATCATCAAATAAAAATCCACTAGGAAACACACATCCACGCTGCCAGCCCACCATATAAAAGCTGACAATCTGGTGATGAATGAGTACATGTATGAGCTGAAACTACTCTACAATATTAATACTTCAGTCACTCGCCTAATATTTTTATCCATGATCACAAAGGATTGCAAGTTGTAATCTTTCAATGAAAAGTTTCTAGCATTAGTCTAGCTGGGCAACAATCCAGCACTTTAAACAGAAAGAAGTATCTACATAGAGCAAAAAATTTATCCACCTTGCAAATTTTGTGAAGAACCACCGGAAAGTAACACCAAAGACTACAGAGAGGAGCAAGAGAACTACAGAATAAACCGTAACACGAGACGTCCAGGGTTTTATAAGCATTAAGCTGAAAAGCATAATGCTTTATCAACAGACGTTCAAGCTTAAGATAGAGCTTGAGAATGCCAATCTGGATTCAGTAGGACTCGATTCATCTTGTTATCTTAACAGTAAAGTCGAGATCCAATGTTTTGAGATCAGGCTGAAGGTCTAAATACCCCCCCCCCCCCCCAAACATAAAAAATGGAAAATGTCACAGACAAATGTCTTTCCTAAGGTTTATAGCATACAAGACGTGTTTGCTGCATCAGTGATCAGATAACAATCAGACAAAGATGCTCCATAAGGTACCACATACTGAAACATGTTAGCTTCACAAAGGCAAGAAAATGCTGGCAGTTCCTTCCTCGAGAAAGACTTGCACATTACACCACACAACAAATTTTATAAGCACCCATGGGGAAACAATAACCGTTAGACAGTGCATAAGATTGCATCCATCAAAATTCATAACAAAATGAAACATACTCACTACATCTATTCTATATAGTCTTGCTTTTTCAAAAGGTCAACATGACAAATTTTCAAGTGGAATTGGATGTGGACAAATTAGCCTTCCGAAATTGATATAAGGAGATCTAGAAACTATACATGAAATATTACCAATCAAAAAGCTACATATCAAATATTAGAAGCTATAAGTTGCACGTGTATGAATAAGAAACTAAAAACATGAAAGAAGTGAGATAAGATTACCAGTCATGAACTTATCGTAGCACGCCCAAAAATGCATCCAAGAACAGTGCTCAATTGATCTCCAAATCAACAATAAAAGCTAAAGAAACTAACGCCCCTAATAAATATGAACTCCACTGCACAATAAGTAAACAGATGTTAGTTGCAGATAATGTACAAAAAGTTCATAAGTTAGACATCTAAGCAAAAACAGCAATTTAGTAATAAATATCAATTGCTTGCCAAATCATGTGAATTGCGTGAAAGTAGGATACTCCAAATTCGGGGGGTCAGAGAGTTATAGAAAACATTCTTGGTGGGAAAAAATGTGGATGAAGGGTCCCACTGAATTGAATTGGGTCCATGAATCTAAGAAATGGTGAGAATTCTTGATCTCTCTCAATTTGGAAATCCAATATTTGAATTAATGTCCTCTCATTGATTCCTCCTAAATTGCATTGATTTATCCTAAAGATTGCATTTCAATTGGAATTTGATTATTCATCATCCTAATTTTTTTATTTTCAACGCCAGTTTAGAGAGAGTATACCAATTTCGAGAACATGAATTCTCATTCGCTAGTTTGGTCGACGAATTCCATGCATAAATAGATCTCTCACCTTAATCACTTCATCAAAAAAAAAAATCACCTTTACCATGATTAAACATGATATATTTACCAACAGTAAGACATGATATGTACTAACAGCCACATACATACATACATACATATATATATATATATATATACACACACACAAACGTGTATTACATACAAGTTTGTATATGAAATGGCCATGAGAGTACTTCCAAAAACCTGAATTGTAACATATCTCCACCAACAGGCACTACGCAAAACGTTTATTTTTAAAAAATGATTTGTCATGCATAATTTCTAATACCTTTGTTTATGGGGAAAAATAGGTAAGAACTTTATGTTTTAACACATTGGATTCATCTCCGTTCTACATGTCTTTGACGTGGAGTTTTGGCATGTGATAAAAGACACCATACTTTATAAATAAGAATCCAATAGGTATGTGCATCAAATATACTCTACTGGAATAACCCAAAATGTAAATCAACACACCAAACGATTTTACAGCAACATCTCTACTCCCAAGAGAAGACATTAAGAAAATCGCAATCCTAATACTAAATTTTAAAGTCTGGCGAGGACAGCCTAGTGGTAGAATGCTATGTGAAGAAAAAGAATGAAGTAGACATAGAAAAGGACATAATGATCATACACTAAAGTTGCATATGTATAAATAAGTTTTAAAAAAAGAAAACTAAAAACACGAAAGGAAATGAGATAACAATTACCTGTGATGAACTCATCATAACAAGATCGAAAACGCATCCAAGAGCAGCTCTCAATTGATCTCCTAATCAACAATAATAGCTAAAGAAAATGAACACCCCGAATGATGTGAACTCCACCCCAGTAAGTAAAACAGATTTTAATTTCCAGATAACGTACATAAAATTCATAAGGTATAAAACATCTAAACAAATTCAGCAATTTACAATTACAAATGCCCTAATTTTTTCTTATTTCCAACGCCAGTTAGATATTCCAATTTCAGGATCGTGGATCATCATTACCAGTTTTTTCGACAAATTTCATGTGTTCAATAACACAATTACAACAAAATGAATTGAGATAAGAGAACTTTTCACCTTTAACAAGATAAAACACAATATATTTAGTAACAAAAACAACATAAATATATTACTTAGTCCACACACACACAAACAAACAATATACATTTTTATACATGTATCGTATATGAAATAGCCATTAGAGTACTTAAAAACCTGAATTGTTATTGTTTCCAACTCCAGTTAGATATTCCAATTTTGGGAACGTGAATCATCATTCACCAGGTTTTTCCGACAAATTCCAAGTGTTCAATAACACAATTACAGCTACATGAACAAAATAAGAGAGCTTTCACCTTTACCACGATAAAACATGATATATTTACTAACAATAAAACATGATATATACTAAATTCCCACACAAAAAACAACATACATCATAATTTTACGTGCATCAGTCACCAGTTTTATCGACATATTCCAAGTGTTCAATAACACAATTACAACTACACGAACAAAATAAGAGAGCTTTCACCTTTACAACGATAAAATATGACATATTTACTAATAAAAATAGCATCGTATATATTAAAATCCAAGCGCACACATAATAACACAATTACAGCTACATGAAGAAAATAAGGAAGCGTTCACCACGATAAAACATGCTATATTTATTTACTAACAAAAACATCATCATATATATTAAAATCCACAACACAATTACAGCTACATGAACAAACAATAGAGCTTTCACCTATACCACGATAAAACATAACATACTAACAATTAAACATGATATATTCTAACACAAACACACACACACACATAAATAAATAAATAAATAAATAAACAATATACATGATACTTTTTATACATGTATCGTATATCAAATATCCATGAAAGTAGTTCAAAAAATACCTGAATTGTTACGCAGATCAAAGATCGACGGGTACGATGAAAGATTGAAGAGAAGTCGACGAATGAGATATTTTTGCCTCCTTCTTCTTCTCAAGCGAGTGAGTGGTTGGTGGTTGTCAAACCCTAACTCGGCCCAAAGCTTTTTTACCAGGTCTTCTCTTCCTTGTATGCAAAGAGATCAATAATATTGAGTGGACGAATATGCCCTCAAACGGACCGACTATAATATTTTGGGTATTAAAGAAGGGTAATGTATCGGGTCCTTTAGGCAAGTCTTTTTACCAGTTCTCTCTTTCTTGTATCCGAGAGAACAGAATATTGAGTGGACGAATATGCCCTTAGAAGCTATAAACGACCGATATATATATTTTCGATTATTTTGTATACTTCACCATTCACTTTTACTTATTCACTATATTAAAAATAGATTTTACATTATTATTTATCCACTTTAACATATTAAGAAAAAAATAAAAGAAAATATCATTTTAACCTTAACATTAATTAATCATTTCCAAAAAAAATATAATTTATTGAAATTATACATCCGCGTCAGTTAGGAGATGTGAGAGGTTGACGGTCGTAAGAGTTAGGAAAGGTAGAGATAGATCGAAGAAGTACTAGGGAAAGTGATTAGACAGAATATGGCTCAGCTTCAATTGACCGATGACATGACCTTATATAGGAAGATTTGGCGATCGAGGATTAGGGTAGAAGGGTAGTAAGTATTTGAGTTTTATTGCGTTGTGTGTGAGAGAGGCGGAGGGCTAGCCTTTTCATCTACTCTTCTCCTTTTCTTAGTTGTATTATTTTGGTATTGCGTCTATCATTAGCTTTATGTGTGTATCATTATGTTGTACCATTTGTTTTATTTTGCTGTCTTATTTTTCATGCGACCCTGTATTGATTACGTTTCTTTTGAGCCGAGAGTCTATCGGAAACAACCTCTCTATCCCGTAGAGATAAGGTCTGCATATATCATATCCTTCCCCTATTTCATTTATGGAATTACACTGAATATGTTATGTTGTTGAAATTATACATCTATTAATATGTGCAATATGGAAAATATATATTTCTTTTATTAATTTTTAAATACGTATAAAATCAAATATAGACAAGTAAAAATGAAATAAGAGAATAATAAACAAGGAAATGTTGGTAATAAGTCAAGTTAATGCTATAGTGTAATGAATGGGTCTGTGGGTCTTAGATCAAAATATTGAATGCGCGAATATGCCCTTAGGAGGTATACAAAGGACCGACTATAATATATTCGGGTTATTTTGTGTATTAAAGAAGGATAATGTCTGAGAAATCGAGATTATTATCTCCAGGAATAGTCTGGCGTAAGCGGGAAGCTGATATCAAATAAAAAAAAGAAGGGTAATGTAATAAGTTGGGTCAATGATACAGTGCAATGAATCGGGTCCTTTTAGGCCCAAAGTTTGACGGTTACTCTCAACGGGTGATATGGATGAGCATGGTGCTGAATGATTTAACGTGGGTCCCAAGCTTTGTGTGTTTCAATTTTCAAAGGATAAGACCGATGCTTATTCATCAAGTAGTACTTTTTATTCCTCATAGCTCAATTTATGTAACTCAAGTTTTTCTTTGATTTTAATCTTTTTGTATATCTTTAAATATATTAATATATTAATTTATACTCTTTCAAAATAAAAAAGAGTGTTACTTATCTATTTGCATACTTCTTAAAAAAAATGTTAACTCCTAATTATTTAATTAAATTGTCTCTTATTAAATAATTTTTTTGAATTTGGTAACTTAACACTTATTAAGCGCAAATCTGAAAAAATATGATTAATTCTTTCTTGATTGGTTAAGTGGACACTCCAACAGAAAATGTTAAATGGACATTCTTTTTTATCTCAATGGAGTAATACTTTGGACATATATTTTCAAATATATAAACCTTAAAATTTCTAAGTTAAAATTTATGATCAAAGTTAACAAATTTAACTCTAGAGATTCTAACTAAATCACATAAATTGAGATAGAAAATTAAAATATACTTTTAAGTACATGGTGGATGGGGAAAGGGCAAGTGGACTTTGGAAAAACAAACACACACTTAGTAGGTATTTGGCAATGAAAATCAAATATTTTTCACTTTATTTGAAATTTTGAAGTTGGAAATAAAGATGAATTGTTTAGTTATAGTTTTTGCAAAGAATATTTGGTTGTTTGAATGTACTGAAAATGAAAAAAATATTTTAGATGTTCTCCAAATTCCAAATAAAGTCGTATTTAAAAAAATTATAGACATATGTTGATTTTCAAATAAAGTGAAAAGATTTTTCAGAAAAAAAATGAAAAATTCTCATAGCCAAATAAGTGATATTCTCAATATCGTATATTATTAGTACAACAATAACAAATTCAATATAATTTCACAGGTGAGATCTAGACATGATAGAGTGTACGTAAATCTTATTCTTACCCTCACATGGTAGGAAATTTGTTTCTGATAGTGATGATTTGCAAAAATAGCAGAAAATAAGTGCAAATATTATATGTTAAATAGGCTTTTATTAGGAATTTTAAACATTTAGGTTGCCATAATTTTGCTATAACTTGATTAATTATGGAAATGAACTATGATTTGCTCCAACTTGGAGAATGGTGGATCTTATTCCCCTTCGTCGTTCTTTCGCTTTAAGTGGTGCTCACCTTATTACTTCTCGAGAGAAAACACAAAGGGGTGAGAAATGAAAAAGACAATTAAATATTGATAGACGAGTAATTAGTTAGGATGAAATAGGTATTCTTTTGAGTAAATATTTTAAAATAGACAAAAATGGGTAATTATTTTACCTTGGATAGGTATATAAAACTTAATTTTTCCTTAGACTTAAACCGACATTGTTGATAAATGATGACCCAATCACTTTTATTCAGTTTTCATTTGGTCTTCGTCTCGTATATTTGGGTCCTGACTAATTTAGATTCGCGTCGCATAATAATCATTTAAGGAAAAAGCGCTCCTTAATACAAAAATTCATACTTAAAATTCAAACTCGGAACATGATTAAAGGTGATTGAATCATTTTCATCCCATCAAATCGCCTACTCTTATTATACTTTGTGAAGGTAAAACGGTGCAATGGTGATCCACTAAGCAACAAACGTCTCTAACATTTAGCATACAATAGGTGCTTTATTCATATTTCCTTTAATTAACTATACCGAAATTAAAAGTTACATAAGTTTCATATATTGAATACAACATTATAAGTTCATACAAGAATTAATGATCGGGGGAAAATGAATATCTCTACAATAACGTTAAGTCAGAATGTGTAAATATAATCCTTTTTAAAACTCAAAGATGTTTAATATTACGCATAAAAATTCAACTTTGTGATTTTTCACTTTTAAAATAGTATAGATAGATAGATAGATAGATAGATAGATAGATAGAACCAAACATTTATCAATAAAAGTATATACATTAAACAATTCCGTAATTGTTAATCTCAATATTACAATCCCATTATTATTAAATTCGGATAACTTGTTGCCCAACCAAATAACCTATACGGGAAATTGTTTAAATTGCTATTGTATTATCAAAATTGCTCAATTTTATTCTCTGTTGTATTTTGATTCTTTCATACCTTGTTGAATTAGCAAATTAAAGTTCAATTACAACGTTAAATAGTGAACTTCGTGTAGCAAATACTTTGAATTTTTCTTCTAAAATTTATTCCTTTTATTTAGCTATAGTTTAACACTATATTCAAGTTGAATTATTGTTGGATACTCAAGGACATAGCACGATTGTTAAATATACTCAATATACATAAGATATACACGTTATACACGTGTATATGGCGGAATTGGGGTACGGGATACGTCCGAAAAATGGTGAATAAGATACGAGGATATGCCATCATCCAAAAAATTATACGAACTAGGCACGGGATTACTAACCTTAGGTCCAGCAACTAGGCCACCTCCCGGCCCCGCTTACGGCCCGATTCTTCGCTTCGCCCGTAATCCGGTCCCGGCGTACGCCATCGTTTCCGATTACCGAATTGGGCCGCAGAGCCCACCGCCCGCTTGGCCGATCCGTCCCACGTCCAAAAAATTCCCAAAATTAGTCCCCTTCTTCCCCGAGTCATCGATCGGTCACTCGTAGTCAATGGGGTATTTTTAAACCGAAAAGATATTTTAACTTAAATTCTAATGTTCTTAAATCACCCTTACCCTGTAATCATGTGTCTGCATTAAATGACTCGAATTGGAAAATTGCTATGACCGATGAATATAATGCTCTTATTAATAATAACACATGGGAGTTGGTGCCCCGTCCTTCTGGTATTAATATTATTAGGTTTATGTGGATTTTTTCTCATAAGGACAATTCAGACGGTTCATTTGCACGTCATAAGGCTCGGTTTGTGGGTGATGGTAAGACTCAGCAGGATGGTGTGGATTGTGGGGAGACGTTTAGTCCGGTGGTCAAGCCGGCTACTATTCGCACTGTACTCAGCTCGGCTCTTTCGAAATCATGGCCCATCCATCAGTTAGATGTGAAGAATGTTTTCTTACATGGTGATCTCAATGAGACAGTGTATATGCATCAGTCTTTGGGTTTTAGGGACCCCAAGTATCCTCATCATGTCTGTTTGTTGAAGAAATCCTTATATGGGCTTAAGCAGCCTCCACGACCTGGTATACGAGGTTTGCCGACTATGTTTCGACTATTGGGTTCACTCACATCAGGTCGGATAATTCCTTGTTCATATATCGTTGTGGGTCGTCCTTAGCTTATATACTTTTATATGTGGATGATATTATCTTGATTGCCTCTTCCGATGCATTACGCCGGTCTATCATGACAATGCTCACTTCTGAGTTTGTTATGAAAGACTTGGGGCCTTTGAATTATTTTTTGGGGATTGTTGTCACTCGTTATGCAGGTGGGTTATTCTTATCTCAACAGAAGTATGCAGCTGAGATCATTGAGAGGGCTGGGATGTCATCATGTAAGTCCACTTTCACTCCAGTTGATACTAAGCCCAAGCTTAGTGTTGTGGCCGGCGCACCATACGAGGATCCGACTCGATATCGCAGTCTTGCATGGGCCCTTCAGTATCTTACATTCACGAGACCTGATATTATGTATGTTGTATAGCATGTGTATTTGTTTATGCATGATCCCATAGTTGAGCACATGAATGCGCTCAAACGCATCATTCGGTATATTCAGGGTACACTTGACTATGGCTTACAGTTATATCCTTCGTCGACGTCTACACTTGTCTCGTATACAGATGTTGATTGGGGGAGGGCTGTCTAGATACCAGACGGTTTACGTCTGGCTATTGTATGTTTCTTGGCAATAACTTGGTCTCCTGGTCTGCGAAATGTGCAGTCGATTCTGTCCCGCTTAAGTGCCGAGGCTGAGTATCGAGGGGTAGCTAATGTGGTTTCTGAATCATGTTGGTTACGTAATTTGATGTTATAGCTTCATTGTCCTATTCAGAAAACGACCTTGGTTTATTGTGATAATATTAGTGTCATCTATCTGTCGGGTAATCCGGTTCAGCACCAACGCACTAAACATATCGAGATGGACATTCATTTTGTTCGCGAAAAGGTTGTTCGTGGTCAAGTACGCGTCTGTCATGTCCCTTCCAGGTATCAAATTGTATACATCTTTACAAATGGTCTTCCCTCGGTCCTTTTTGAAGATTTCGAGACGGTCTCAGCGTCCAAAGACCGCCCGCTATGACTGCGGGGGTGTGTTAAATATACTCAATATACATAAGATATACACGTGTATACACGTGTATATCCTATGTATATTGGGATGCTCTCGGTTAGGATGATGTCCTCGGTTTTGGTCTTCTTATTGTACATGGTTTTGTATAGTTGTAGTGTACCTTAATTAGTATTGTACCCTTACCATAATTGTATAATAAGTCTCCAAATAGAATAAGGATTTAGGAGTATAATAGGAATATGATTCTCCTATTATGAAAATATGTAAATTGTATATATAGTCTTTCAATTAATGAAAATAATCAAAGGATTATTTCTTTCAACGATTTATTCCTAACACGATAAAAATGAGAATTTAGGATAAAACTATACCCAAAGAACGATGGATACAAAATTATCCAGCTTCAAGTAATACATAAACAAAATTGGCACGTTCAATTGATGTAGATAAACTTTTTGATTGTCATCACTTTTAATTTATTTTTACAATTCGAATTTGACGTATTCATTTGATACTCACTGATAATACTAAAAGTTGTAGCGATGTGATAATTGAAATGAATCTCTTAATTCTTTTTGAATTCAAACTTTTGAAATGGAGTATTTTTTTTTTGGTAGAAAGCACTGCAACTGTTAAAATAGGATTTTCTATGAACACTTAACGATGGGTGAGACCAATTTTATTTTTTCCGATACCATTGCGAATTCGAGGCAAGTGATTTTTTAAAAGTTTAATTTTTGTACACATAGACATGTAACTATTCTCATAAGATTTAAAATCTTGAAAATAAGAGAAGTTAATATGACATGAATTATAAAATTATTTTTATTGAAGTGTATATTATTAAACTCTTTATTTTCTTACACAGGATGGGGCTAGACTAGACATAAAAAAAAAGGGCAGCTCGGTGCACTAAGCTCCTGCTATGCCCCGGGGAAGGACCGGACCACAAGAGTCTATTGTAAGGGTGGCCAGTGGGCCGGGCTCGGGTCTGGCGGGCCGGGTCTAGCGGGGTCGGGGTTCGGGGCGGGACGAGCCAAGGGGTTGGGGTCGGGTCTAGCGGGGTCTGGCGGGGTCGGGTCTGGCGGGACCTGCTCCCGTCCCGATCCCGATCCCGATCCCGTCGGTATCGGGGTGGGCGGGGCGGGTCGGGGCGGGGCGGGGCGGGGTCCGGCGGGTTTTCCTTTTTTTAAAAAAATAAATAAATAACATATGTATAAAAAAAACTCAATAAACAAGATAAGATAGTGTAATAAAAATATCCCAAGGCTGTTTTTGTGCCTCTTATATTATTTAATAGACATGATTTTTTTGTAATACAAATACAATTGTCTAAAATCTAAATTGCAACTTTGTGGTGTTGTCCAAAAGTTGCAAATTACATAATAAAATTGCAATTAAAGAAAATTACATTCTCAAAAAAATTTGTTCTAATTGCTTGATGATTTCCTGTGGTTCTTCGGTTGGAATTGATATTTGTTGGTCAAATTGATCCACGTCGCTTCCACTGCCTTCGGTTAAGATTTCATTGTAGTTTTCATCTTCTTCTTCGTTGATCTCCGGTTGACCGCACCTTCTCCGCTCCGCTCGTATCCAATATCCGAATAATACGCAATTTCCAAGTCGTCTCCCGCTAATGAGTGTCTGTGGTCTCCTATTTGATATCTCGCCGTGAGAAAAAAGCGCTTTCGACGCAGCTTGATGACGCTTGAATGTTCAAAACATCTCGGGTCATCAATGAAAGTGTCAGAAAGGTCTTCTCATTCCCCCTCCAGTATTTCAGCAAGTCTTCATGTCCATCTTCATTGATAACTTCTTGATACGGTACAGAACCCTACAAAACAAAAATATCGAACTCGCTAATTTGGTTAGTAGAGGTACGGCCCCACATTCTATTTATGAGGCTTTCAATACTAGCCGCAGAAACAGCATGTCTTTTGTGAGGTTGTGTTGAAGATGAAGAAGATGGTATGGAAGCCGGTAACTTACTAGCATTTTCTTGTTGATAAAATCTATATATTTTTTTGCATTGGTGTTCTACGCTAGACAACACTTCTTCTTTAGTTTGTTCAATAGGTGGTGGGTGATTTAGATTTTTGGGACTTGGAGGTGGTAGTACTTCTATACAATCGTAAATAGTTTCAATTAGTGATTTAGTACCGTCTATTTTAATAGTAGGATTTAATACATAACCAATAATATAAATAGAGGGAATAGGAATAAAATATTTTTTTATTTTGACAAACATTTTTTAATAGCTGCCTTATAAGCTGGGTTTTCCATATATTCACTAAGTAATAAAAATATTAGAGTGATATAAAACAACATAGTTGAAATAGTAGGATAATATATACCGGAAAATTCTTTTGTTGCTTGAAAAAATTTCTCTAAAAATACAATAAGTTCGGAAATTTTTACCCAATCACTATCTAAAATCATATCAGCTGAATTTTTATTATGAGAGTTAAAAAATAAAGTTATAGGTTTTCTATAGTCATAAGCAACAAGTAGTTGCTCGTATAAAGAATTCCACGTAGTGGATACTTCTTGTGGAATTTTTCTATAAGGTAGTCCACAATCGTGACAAGTTTTTTTATATTCTTTTCTACGTTGTACTTTATTACTTTTAAAAATAAAGTTTATAGCAAATTGTATTTTACTAAGAATGTCTTCAAAAAGTGATAGATCATCCTTTACAATTAAGTTATAAATATGGCACGCGCATTTTATATGAAAATGATATGGAAAAGATGGAGTTAAACTATTTTTAAAAATTGTAATTGCGTAATTGTTAGAAGAAGCGTTATCTAATGTAATAGTCATAATTTTATCGGTTATTCCATAATAATGGCACACTTGATAAATATTATCTGCAATAAAAGTACAAGTGTGCCTATCATCTATATATCTATACGCTAAAATACGTTTTTGCATAGACCATTTATAATCTATCAAATGACAAGTTACAGTTAAATAATCATGGCCGTTAGTACTACGACCTATATCAGACGTGATACATACTTTGCCATTAAAATGATATAATGAAAAACGTAAATATTGTTGATATTCATGCGCGAATTTAAATACATCTCTCTTAACAGTTGATCTAGGAAAACCGTTAAAAGCAGGATTATATATATCTCTAATGTAATGATTAAAACCGGAGATGAAGGAAATGAATAGGGCAAACCCTCCACAACAACTAATTTTGAAATTGCTTCCCTATCTCTATGTTTATTGTATTTAGAGCCTACAATTCCCCCCGTCATAGGGTTAATTTGACCCTGTACTTGGTCCGGGACAGTATCAGTATGTGAACCTTGTCCCGATGGAGCGGGCGTTTGCGCACCCGGTTTTGAAGCCTGGTATTGGGCATACCTAGCTGGATGAGCACTTACTACGTGTCTAATTAAATCCCCCGTCCCACCGTGACCTTTTCCTGTTTTAAATTTTAAAACATTTTTACAAAATTTACATATAGCTACTTGATTCTCTACGTCCCTATCAAAAAATGTCCATGCATCTGATTTTAATGGTTGTTTTGCTGGACCTCGTCTCATACTAGGGGGATTATGAGGTATTTCAGTTGAAGGTGCACTAGTGGGTGTGTTGTCATCAACATTAGTGGGTGTATCATCTAGATCATCGTCTAAATTAAAGTCTTCTTGAGTTTCAGAAAATAGCTCCTCGTCTAAATCTAATGGTATTGTAGGAAAATATTGAGTATCAACAAAATCATCCTGTGTAGGAATAAGATGACTAGAAGAAGTACATTTGCCCTGGTTGCCCCTACTAGAAGAAGCACTCTTACCCTTACCCTTAAACATACCTCTTAATCATTCCATTTTAATTATGATAATAAATAATTAAAGATAATAAAATTAAGTGCGCTAAATAAAATAAACAGACAATAATAATTTAATGAAGGAACGAATGTACCAAACGCCGACGTAACGTCGACGTGTAATCGAGAGGTTGAAAATTGAAACTTTGCTCGATGAAAGATCCTCAAGCTAGTTGCCAACTTCACTCCCAATTTCCAAATGAATAAATAAAATTGAATATTTAGCAAACAATATAGATTTGTAGAGAGATATATTGAGAGATTAGAGAGATTGTAGGAAGATTTGTGAGAAAGATGAAGAGAAAATGAGTTATTTATAGTTGAAAATTGGATTAAAGTGTAAATATAATAACTTATGGGTTAAAAATAAATATTAAGGGGTAGGGGGGAGGCCTAAAATGGTTGTTGGCCAACGGCCAAAATCTAAAATGGTCGTTGGTGCAACAACCATATTTGCAAAGGGGCAAAAGGGCGGGGTCGGGGCGGGCGGGCCTGGGGCGGGCTCGGGTCTGGCGGGACGAGACATTGTCCCGTCCCGAGTTCGAGTCCCGCCACCGTTCTTTTTTCTTTTTTTTTAAGCGGGGTCGGGGGTGGACCGGGGCATGGTCGGGGCGGGACCGGGCGGGCTCGGGACATGGTCGGGTCGGGTCGGGCCGTCCCAGCCCACTGGCCACCCTTAGTCTATTGTACACAATCTTACCTCACATTTCTGCAAGAGACTGTTTACACGGCTTGAACCTATGACCTCCTGGTCACATGACATCAACTTTATCAGTTATTCCAAGGCTCCATTTGGCTAGACATAGTTTTTGCAAAATTGAAATTCTTTTTTTGTTTGAATTTTCTGAATATGAATTTCTCTTTTAAAAAAAAACTTTAGATTTCGGATTGAATTTGGGATTTTGAGTATCGGATGTCGAAAATCCGTATTTTTATACATTATTTTTATCCCTAACGACTAGAGATAAACTATTATATTTAATACAAAACTAAATGCCCTACTAAATTAGCCAATATACCATATTGCTAATGAATAGAGGCTAATGAATAGTGGGAAATTGAGATGCATCTAATCGTATCTTTTATTGTCACTTGGAGCTATGACACTAGGTCCTTAATGAAGCATACTAATTGATGTTTAAATCGCATTGAGTTAATAATGACCGAATGATGTACCTGTATATGAACTATTAATGTCCTATTCTATCTAGACGTGACATTACTTTGTTTATATTAGAATTTTCCTTGATAATCGCACAATGAACATTTTATTTGGATGTTGTTATAAGAATAAAAAATTATTAACATAATTTCACATGAACCTTATTAGAATGTTCAGTTTTATAATAAGAAGAAACTCAATTTATAGGCTCAAAATCGAGAACCTGAAATACTCAAATTAAAATGAACTTAAGAAAACCGATCCAATTCAAACATATTTGGAATGAATTTGAACTTTAGTTTCTTGACTTTGAAAATCTAAAATTTAAATAGAAATTTTCATATCCAATCTGAACAACTTGAATGTCAACCCCTTTATAAGCAAGTGAATTGCATAAATTGTAATCAACCCTTTGTTCTTCTTTAATAATTAACCCTTTTCTCCTTTCATCTTCTTTCCCTCATACTTGGTAATTAATTTTTTACTTGTGTTCAGTGCTTCAGTAGTTTATACGTAACTTATTATATTATATTATGTTGTTAGTTTAAATATAATATTTATTTTATATTTTAATTTAATTTTATTATATTATATTATTAAATCTATCATTATATAACTATTCTTTATAATAACTTTATCGTGTATCTATTTTTTCTTATACGTTTATCATTCAGATTATTGATATGTGTCATTAAATAACAACAAAAAATAATATAATATATATTCAAATATTATTATTCATAAAAATAATAGAGTACAATACAAAACACTAAAATATATACATCGTGAAAAAAAATATATAGTAGCAAGTAGCAATCAATCTAAACAAAGTGTTAGGGGTTTTAAATTTTAATAAGACCTTCATCTCATTCTGCAGAGGTCGCAAGGAAGAAAGCGTGAATGTGAGGGGGAAAAATGGGGAAATCGTCAATTTTGAAAGATGGTGAAGCACTTGTCGACTCTCTCCGTTCTGCTTACACTGCAACTCCTACTAACCTCAAGGTATAACATCCGAATTTGTATACTTTAATACTCATATAGTACATATAAATAGTACTTACTTTTACTCTAAAAACATATTATTGATATATATGTCCTGTTTGCGATTTTCACTGCTGTAATTCAGGTAATATATATATTGTATTCTTTTTGTTATAAATACATTTGTCTAATTGTATATACTTGTGGTCAATGTTGTTGATGCTACTGCTATAGCTTTATGCATTGGTCAATTTATGTTGTTGCTACTTTATTTACAACAACTACATACCTAGTGTGATTCCACAAGTGGAGTTTGGGGAGGGTAGTGTATGCGCAGACCTTGACCTTACCTTGTGGAGGTTAGAGAGTCTCTCTCCGATAGACCCTAGCCTCAACAACAACACAACAACATACCCAGTGTAATCCCACAAGTGGGCTCTTTGGAGGGTAGAATGTACGAAGACCTTACTCCTACTTAGTGGAGGGTACATAGTCTGTTTTTGATAAAACCTTGGCTCAAATAAAGAAAAAGAAAGCATTTCAAAGTAGTTTTGAAAAAAAGAAAATATGAAAGTGAAAGAAGTCATGACAAATAATAAGGAAAACATTGCATAACATTCTGAAAGAAATGAACAGTAACAATAACTAAATAATACGATAACCGAAGGTTGTTGCTACGTTATTTGTTTTGGTTAATTTGGCTGACCCACGCTATCGTGCGTGGTTAATGTTGGAGTTATTCGATTCTTTGTTTTGTGTGCTTAATTCGAAGGAAATGCAATTCTTAGTGAGACCATTTTTATGTGTTTCCATATGAACAACAACAACATACCCAGTGTAATCCCACAAGTTGGGTATGGGAGGGTGGTGTGTGCATGCAGTCTTACCTTTACCTCGTGGAGGTAGAGAGGTAAAGGTAGAGAGTAATAATAATAACACCGATAAGGGAAACTAGACAACGCTCGATTACCTACTAACCTTCTACCCTAATCCATGACCTCTATATCCTCCTATCTGATGCCGAGGATAGGATTTTTATTCATTTCCATGCTGAGGATTAATGAGTTCAGGGCAGGCCATTGCACGACTTAACCAGATTTAGGTTTAATCGGCATTTGAAAGTCTTGAATCATGGTAGAGATTGCTAATGATGTGCATGTAATTCCTAGTGATGAGTTCATACCCTACATTGTGATGATGGTGCAGTAGAACCCACAAGAAATAACAGTTGGACAGATAAGGTTAATTATGGATGTCTAGATTGCTTGTTGTCGATCTGACTTAGGAATTAATTTTTCATTATCTTGTTGTAACTTAACTTTTGAAGGGAGCCTTGACGTAATTGGTAAAATTGTTGCCATGTGACCAAGAGGTCACGAGTTCTAGCCGTGGAAACAACCTCTTGCCGAAATGCAGGGTAAGGCTGCATAGAATAGACCCTTGTGGTCCGGCCCTTACCCGAGCCCCGCGCATAGCGAAGCTTAGTGCACCGGGCTGCCCTGCCCATGTTGTAACTTTTCTGCATTGTCGAGCATTCTTGCAATTGTAAACAGTTAATTTTGCTTAAAGTATTAGTTTGTATAAACAAATTAGCCAAATCATTAGTTAGTAATCTTTCTTGTACTGTAGAAGCAGCCTTCTTGCTAAAGTCATTGTCTTAGCAAAGCAATTGTGGAACCAAGGGAAAGATTCTAAACTGTTATTTCTTCGATGGAACTCCTTAACCAAAACAGGCCCCAGATTATCGGTGTCTGATGGACTCTCCATACACCACCATTAATATCTTCATCTTAGGTGTACACCGATGGGGCCCGTTATTGCTTCCGAAGCAACTCCTGGTCTGTGCTCACATCAGACAGTGTGGTCACTCACACTTATCCAGTCCCTTATTTGAAATTCTGTGCTGGATCTTGGCAGCAAAGCAGCTTTTAAGGTTATTGCAGCAATCTAGTCTAGAGTTGATGTGTCCTGAAAAGTCTATGCTAAAATAAATGTACGACTTTTTTCCTCATTAATGGTCTGTAAAATGGTGTTCCTTCATGATTTATGGCCTTAAATTCATCAGAATTCACAACTTCTCCTGGTTGGGACTTAATGAGCAGCCCATCTATTGTCTGGGCGAGTTAATATGAACTAGAAAAGCACTTGGGCATCAGTCAAGGTCGGGCTGTGATGTACAAAGAAATCATCTACCTTGCGCTTACACTTGAGAGTGGAGACGTGCCTTCCTGTAGTAAGACAAAATGATGTCCTCGGTGATTATTTTAGCACTCGCTTTGGAATGTTATCTTTTGTCTATTCATCATACCCTTCTCCATAATGACCTCCACCACCTTTACTCTTGCACAACCTTTCACCCTTACAATGTGGATGGTCTCACTAGTACCGTTACATTCATCACAAGCCATTGCACTCATTACAATGGTGCTGCATGTGATGGATCATGGATAGACCGATGTTTTTCTGGTATAATGTTTCAGTTGAAACAGCAAGAACAATTTATTAAAGCACCTGATTTAGATCCTGCCCTTGTTTAAATTAGCAAAGTAGCTACCTTCTTCTCTTCCTATTGCCCCCCCAAAGTCATGACCTCCACCTTCACAATCTGGCTACATATGCCTGGCAACTATTCAATTCCAACCCCCTCCTTCCACATGGTTAAATTATCTCGAGCCCAACAAGAATGCTAACACAATTATCTCTGCTTCCTTTCATGCACTCTAATCCAACCCCCATCAGTCCCCATACGGCTAGGTCGTATCTCTTACCTTCTCCCACTCTGTCTATTTTCAATGCAATTATCTCTCTTTTTTAGTGATAATAAGGGTGGGACAAATTACATCTGTTATCTGCTAAAGAACTGTTACCTATCAAAAATCTAGAGCAGTAGCCGAAATGTCAAGATTGCCCTCTTGATACAGTCTAGTGCCTACCCCACCTACCCACCCACAGAGCACCAATTACAATAAATCAAAAGAATCTTTACCTCCAGATAGCTAAAATAGTTCTTCGAAATTTTAAATTAAGAAAGGAGGACTTCCTTTTCCACCCTTTTCATAAAAAGAGTGGCATCTTTTTCATTTTTATTTCTTAAGAATTTTGACATAATAGTTTTTTTGTTTCCAAGCAAACGCTGAGTCCTTCTTTCATGTGAATCACCACCTCTTTTTCTCTATACCATCATTCCCAGTTCTAGCCCCTGAAAGTGGTGTGCGATTAGGTCACATTTACGACTTAAAATAACTCTTCTTTGGGAAGGCCAAAGATAACATGCCATTTTCAGAACAGAGCAGTTTGCCTGTGTATAGATTGTTGTAAAAATGTTGTACAAAACACGGAAATAGTAGGAAATTATTGAAAGCTTGAGGCGTGTCAAAGACACTGTCTTTAAGGATAATTCACCCGGTATAGGTGTATCCCGGATTCAACAAACTCTTCTAGTGTTAAACTAACACTAGAAGCCAGAAGCTAACAAAGATTTTACAAAAGTAGTCCAACACTAAAAAAATATTAGAAGTAGTTTTTGCTCTTATGCTTTGTCTTGAGCCGAGGTCTTTCGGAAACAACCTTTCTACCGGGTCAATTATCTTGAGGACAGTGTCTTTGACACGCCTCAAGCTTTCAATAATTTCCTTTCAACATTTTTACAACATCTCTGCTACTTCATGCCTGTGTGGAGAGCCTTTCAGCAATTTTATTGCTTGCCCCTATAGAATGAAGAGTTGATTCTGTTTCTGAAATTAAGATATCAAACTTACTTGTTTATCCAAAATGGGGATTGTTGACAACTGTTTTTCACTTTATCAGGTGGTTTACATGGCTATTGTTGGGTCCTTCCCATTCAACTCTTTTCTCTCCGAGGTACTCTCTTGTATAGATACTGCAGTCCTTGCTGGTGAGCTAATTGTTCTCTGCCATACACTTCATCTCAGGAAAATGTTGAGTTCAACTGATTGATTGGTATCTTTTGTCGCAGTTTGTCTCCGAAGTAAACAAAGAAAACAAGGAATTCAAGGTTAAGGTTTCTCAGTTTCTCTTGAGGAAAATCTTCTCTCATATGGTTTTACAGTTCATTATTCCATCTACTTTTACTTGAAATGCGAGGAGAAACTTTAGTTTTCACATTAGCAAATGAGTGTATGACGTGTCGTTCTCATCTTGAGCTTCTAATAACAATGCTCATGTTTCCTCATAGAAGTGGATAATTTTGAAGCGAAAAGAGAGAAAAGAGGAGCTAGTGGCAATGTTGCTTTATTCTTTTTGAGTTGTTACTTATGGCAAAATATGTCATTTATTCTCGATGCGTTATATTTCGCCACTATTGCAGGATTTATCTCCAGAACGTGCTTATGCAGACTTTATTCTCTGCAATTTAGTGCTCCATTTGGTGATCATGAATTTTCTTGGATAGATTGATGTTCCTTGTCTTGAGAGAATGTTGCTTTTCCAAAATTTCTCTCTGTAAGGATACTGAGGCAATGAATGAGGACTTATTAGCACTTCATCAGTTCATTGTGAAAGTTTTGTCTGCCCTTTTCGATCTTTCATTTATGGTTCTCTTAGGATTTCTTTTTGCGCTCCTCATTTTTAATCATTTAGTTCTCCAAGTTAATAGTTTCTTGCATTATTGGTTCTATAATGGTAATTTCTCAGGTCCTTTTATAATCCATCTTTTAGGTGTGTGTATTTGATTTTCAGTAACATTTTTTTTTTGGTTTGGTTTTGGGTTTTTGATTTTGTAGATATAGAAATTGCATTTGGATATGATTCAGTGTGTTCTCTTTGACCTGCTTTGGAAATTTGTTCCTTTTTTTTTGGGATTGTAAGTTTTCTTCTTCCTTAATACTGTAAAGAATCAAACTTTACAGTAATAGGACTTACAATGGAGCAGTATACAAACTAAACTGAATTAGCTGACCATTGCCTTGAGTAATAGGACTTTCAGGGCATTTTCTCCTTTGAGTATAGTATCCGTCAACAGATGGACATTCTTTTACCGGTCTTCCCCTATCGTGAATGAGAACTCGTTTTTATTTCAAACTTAGAAGAAGATACTCATACTGCTGAAGTATGAAGTGGGTTCTTATATTGCGATGAGAGTTGTTCCAATGAGAAACATGCGTCCAAACACAGAGTAATCTCACAAGTGAGGTTTAGAGAGGGTAGGATGTGTCCATACCTTATTCCACCTTTGTGGGTAGAGATGTTATTTCCGATAGACCCTTAGCTTAAAGGAAGTGTAAACGAAGCAGGATAGAAAGAAAAATAATGACAATAGAAAAACAAGGTAAACAAAACAAATGAAGTAACACAAAGTAGTAGAAAATAAAGAATAAGATACTATGCGAATACTAGATAATATTACTAAATAAGAAGTCGATGAAAAGAGGAGACTAGCCCCTTGCCTCTCACACGTAAAAGTACTACAACACTCGATTACCTACTACCTTATATAAATAAATATGATATTATCATATTGTTACGTTGTCATTGTTTATCTTCAAGTTGAGGGGTAGCTCACTTAGTGAGCTCCTTACTTCCCACAGAGGTTTCAAACACATCAGAAGCGTAGCATTCCGTTCTCCTTTCCAGGATGTAGTAACAAAAAACAAACTTAAAAAAGTGAATTTACGTCAAGCTTAGGAAAAATAATTTTCTCCTCTCTATCATCATTAATAATAATTGTGATCACTAGTACTATACCTCTTTGAGTTGGTTTACTGGTATAAGGCATTAGGTAGTGGAGTGTTAAGACATTCATTTATAGTATGTAAAAATCTATAAAATTATAATAAATACTATATTTAAACACTAGCTTTTCACAACTTTTAGCTCAAAAATTATTCAAACGCCTATGATTTTTTAGTCACGCCATTGGGGGAAAATAGTCTTTAAAAATGTAGGCAAAATCAAAAGTATGGGGGCGTGAAAAGAGGGAATAATTGGGCTTGGAGGAAGGCCCACATGGCGTTGGCCCACTAAAAACGAACTTTACAAGACATGCACGCACGAATGGAAAGGAATCCGAGATCAGAACACGTGGCCAACGGTCAGAACGTTAAGACATTCATTTACTCCGCAGGTTTTGGCGTCTACTATGTAGTAATAGATTCTACAGCTCAGCTAATTTGGATTTGGAATTTCATGAGCTTTGACCTTTTAAGATAGACCCAATGGGCCCATCCCATGTGACTTCAATTTTGTAGCTTTGTCCATTTGTATGACTAAAAGCCGAGAATGTTTTGAGAGTTGGGAACATCTTTCAACCACTTAAAATAATATAAGTACGAATATTAAATGAGCGGATTAAATTATATTTGAGCAATTCAAATGGATTGAATTAATATATGGGCGAGACTCATTATTCTCTACTAGTAAGTCAAGCTTTTCAAGAAAATCTGTTAGAATGTTCTTATGATGCTAATCACGGTCAAGTAGGTTGAGCTGATATAGGCCGTAATTTAAAGTTTTAAACCCATTTTGATATGTATTAGCACGTATATGTACCTACCATTACTCTTCACAACAAAAACCTCATTGAAATTCTCTACCGTCGGATTCCCTCATATGACCATCTTAGAATTTTCGGTTGCATGTGCTATCCAAACCTTGCCTCCACTGGCCCTCATAAATTAGCACCTCGTACCACCCCGTGTGCCTTCGTAGGTATTCCTTCTAATCATAAGGGCTATTTGTGTTATGATTTGTCCACTCGTAAAATTCACGTCTCTCGCCACGTCACATTTGACGAGACCATATTCCCGTTTTTGAACATTCAAAAATTCTGAAAACCAGACTATACCTTCTTTGACGAGTTTGACATCTCCCCCGTCATCCTCAGAGAACTGTGCCAATCAACCACCACCAAATCAAATTCGCCACCCACTGCCACATCACCGTCGATTTCTACCACCGCCAGTAATCGACCCCCATCTCTGTACCGTTACGCGCTACCACCACCACAGTGTCACCTCCGGCATCTCTGCCACCCACTACCGCAACCACCGACATCATCCCTGCGTCTCCGCCACCCTCATGTTCTCCGTCACCACAAACTCTTATTGCCATCACTACCGGCGTGCAACCCAGTAGCTCGGTATCACTACCGGTCATCATCCCCACCAGTGTGTCGCCTCCACTAACTCAACACAACCCCGCTACCAATCCAGCCACCGGTAACTCATATCGTCCCACAATACTCCCACCACCAACACACACATCCAGTCTCAACTAGGGCTGGCCAGTGGGCCGGGACAGCTCGACCCCCACCCGAGCCCGTCCCGAGCCCGCCCCGGTCCCGCCCCGACCCCGCCAAAAAAAAATAATAAATTACGGGGGCGGGACTCGAACTCTGGACGGGACGATGTCTCGTCCCGCGAGACCCGAGCCCGCCCCAGGCCCGCGAGACCCGACCCCGCCCCGACCCCGACCCCGACCCTTTGCAAAAATGACCGTTGCACCAATGGCCATTTTAGATTATGGCCGTTGACCAACGGCCATTTTAGCCCCCCCCCCCCCCCCCCTACCCCTTAATATTTATTTTTAACCCATAAGTTATTATATTTACACTTTAGCCCAATTTTTCAACTATAAATAACTCATTTTCTCTTCATCTTTCTCACAAATCTTCCTACAATCTCTCTAATTTCTCAATATATCTCTCTACAAGTCTACATTGTTTGCTAAATATTCAATTTTATTTATTCATTTGGGAATTGGTAGTGAAGTTGGCAACTAGCTTGAGGATCTTCCATCGAGCAAAGTTTCAATTTTCAACCTCTCGATTACACGTCGACGTTACGTCGCGTTTGGTACATTCGTTCCTTCATTAAATTATTATTGTCTGTTTATTTAGTTTAGATCACTTAATTTTATTGTCTTTAATTATTTATTTATTTATTCATTATCATAATTAAAATGGAAGGATTAAAAGGTATGTTTAAGGGTAAGGGTAAGGGTGCTTCTTCTAGTAGGGGCAACCAGGGCAAGGGTACTTCTTCTAGTCATCTTATTCCTACACAGGATGATTTTGTTGATACTCAACATTTTCCTACAATACCATTAGATTTAGACCATGAGCTATTTTCTGGAACTCAAGAAGACTTTAATTTAGACGATGATCTAGATGATATACCCACTAATGTTGATGACAACACACCCACTAGTGCACCTTCAACTGAAATGCCTCCTATTCCCCCTAGTATGAGACGAGGTCCAAGAAAACGACCATTAAAATCGATGCATGGACATTTTTTGATAGGGACGTAGAGAATCAAGTAGCCATATGTAAAATTTGTAAAAATGTTTTAAAATTTAAAACTGGAAAAGGTCACGGTGGGACGGGGGGTTTAATTAGACACGTAGTAAGTGCTCATCCAGCTAGGTATGCCCAATACCAGGCTTCAAAACCGGGTGCGCAAACGCCCGCTCCATCGGGACAAGGTTCACATACTGATACTGTCCCAGACCAAGTACATGGTCAAATTAACCCTATGACGGGGGGAATTGTAGGCTCTAAATACAATAAACATAGAGATAGGGAAGCAATATCAAAATTAGTTGCTTTGTGGAGGGTTTGCCTTTTCATTTCCTTCATCTCCCGGTTTTATTCATTACATTAGAGATATATATAATCCTGTTTTTAATGGTTTTCCTAGATCAACTGTTAAGAGAGATGTATTTAAATTCGCGCATGAATATCAACAATAATTACGTTTTTCATTATATCATTTTAATGGCAAAGTATCCATCACGTCTGATATAGGTCGTAGTACTAACGACCATGATTATTTAACTGTAACTTGTCATTGGATAGATTATAAATGGTCTATGCAAAAACGTATTTTAGCGTATAGATATATAGATGATAGGCACACTGGTACTTTTATTGCAGAAAATATTTATCAAGTGTGCGATTATTACGGAATTACCGATAAAATTATGACTATTACATTAGATAACGCTTCTAATAACAATTACGCAATTACAATTTTAAAAAATAGTTTAACTCCTTCTTTTCCGCACCATTTTCATATAAAATGTGCGTGCCATATATATAACTTAATTGTAAAGGATGGTCTATCACTTTTTGAAGACATTCTTAGTAAAATACAATTTGCTATAAACTTTATTTTTAAAAGTAATAAAGTACAACGTAGAAAAGAATATAAAAAAATTTGTCATGATTGTGGACTACCTTTTAGAAAAATTCCACAAGAAGTATCCACTAGGTGGAATTCTTTATACGAGCAACTACTTGTTGCTTATGACTATAAATTACCTATAACTTTATTTTTTAACTCTCATAATAAAAAGCCAGCTGATATGATTTTAGATAGTGATTGAGAAAAAATCTCCGAACTTATTGTATTTTTAGAGAAATTTTTTCAAGCAACAAAAGATTTTTCCGGTATATATTATCCTACTATTTCAACTATGTTATTTTATATAACTCTAATATTTTTATTACTTAGTGAATATATGGAAAAACCAAATTATAAGGCAGCTATTAAAAAATGTTTCTCAAAATAAAAAAATATTTTATTCCTATTCCCTCTATTTATATTATTGGTTCTCAGTATTAAATCCTACTATTAAAATAGACGGTACTAAATCACTAATTGAAACTATTTACGATTGTATAGAAGTACTACCACCTCCAAGTCTCAAAAATCTAAATCACCCACCACCTATTGAACAAACTAAAGAAGAAGTATTGTCTAGCGTAGAACACCAATGCAAAAATATATATAGATTTTATCAACAAGAAAATGCTAGTAACTTACCAAACTTTCCATACCATCTTCTTCTTCTTCAATACAACCTCACAAAAGACATGTCTTTCGCGCGCTAGTATTGAAAGCCTCGTAAATAGAATGTGCGGTCGTACCTCTACTACTAACCAAATTAGCGAGTTGGATATTTTTGTTTTACAGGGGTTCTCGTACCGTATCAAGAAGTTATCAATGAAGATGGACATGAAGACTTGCTTTGAAATACCGGAGGGGGAATGAGAAGACCTTTCCGACACTTTCATTGATGGCTCGAGATGTTTTGAACATTCAAGCGTCGTCAATCGCGTCTCGAAAGCGCTTTTTCTCGCAGTGAGATATCAAATAGGAGACCACGTACACTCATTAGCCGGAGACAACTTGGAAATTGCGTATTATTCGTAGATTGGATACGAGCGGAGCGGAGAAGGTGCGGTCAACCGGAGATCAACGAAGAAGATGATGAAAACTACAACGAAATCTTAACCGAAGGTAGTGGAAGCGACGTGGATCAATTTGACCAATAAATACCAATTCCAATCGAAGAACCACATGAAATCATCAAGCAATTAGAACATGTTTTTTTGAGAATGTAATTTTTTTAATTGTAATTTTATTATGTAATTTGTAACTTTTGGACAACACCACAAAGTTGCAATTTAGATTTTAGACAATTGTATTTGTATTACAAAAAAATCATATGTCTATTAAATAATATAAGAGGCACAAAAACAGACTTGGGATGTTTTTATTACACTATCTTATTTTGTTTATTGAGTTTTTTTTTTATACATATGTTATTTAAAAAAAAAATAAAAATGAAAACCCGCCGTATCCCGCCCCGAGCCCGAGCCCGACCCCGCCCCGAGCCCGCCCCGACGGGAGCTCGACGTGATCGGGATCGGGACGGGACTTGCTCCGGGCCCCGCCGCACCCGACCCCGCCGAGCCCGCCGGACCCGACCCCGCCCCTTCTCCCCGTCCCGCCCCGACCCCGCCGTACCCGGCCCGCCAGACCCGAGCCCGGCCCACTGGCCACTCTTAGTCTCAACCCACCACCGATACCATATCCCACTTCGTCGACCCCAACACGTCTCAGTCTACCCAGATCGGTGAGAACACCCAACCCATTGTCACACCCAGAAATCAGCTACCCCGCCTCTGTACCCAACCCGCAGACTGTTCCGACCCATTACCTGAACCCGGATCCACCCCGGTGGGGATGGACTTGATATTGCTTATGTTGTTCAGCATGTATGCTTATTCATGCATACCCCCATGGCGCCTCATTTTACTGCCCTTAAACGTATCATTCGATACGTTAAAGGCACACTTGATTATGGATTACATCTCTACCCCCTCAGCACCGACCAGATTGTTGTCATATACAGATGCTGATTGGGCAGACTGTCCAGGACACGCGACGATCCACCTTAGGCTATTGTGTGTCCTTGGGGAATAATCTCATATCTTGGTTTGCCAAGAGACAAGCCATATTATCACGTTCGAGTGCAGAAGCAGAGTACAAAGGTGTTGCTAACGTTGTTGCTGAGATTTGTTGGCTCCGAAACCTTCTTTTTGAGCTTCAGTGTCCATTGCGTAAGGCGTCTTTGGTTTATTGTGATAATATATCCGTCATCTATCCATCCCATAATCCGGTTCAGCATCAGCGAACCAAGCATATTGAGATGGACATCCACTTTGTTCATGAGAAGGTTGCTCTCGGTCATGTCAGAGTATTACATGTGCCTTCCTCTTATCAGTATGCGAATATATTCACAAAAGGCCTTCCTAGACAGCTCTTCCTTGACTTTAGATCCAATTTCAGCGTCCGGCCTCCTCACACTCAGACTGAAGGGGTGTATTAGCACGTATATGTATGATATATTTACCATATATTGTGGTGTATAATTATGATAGAATTGAGATCCTTATTATAGAATGATTCAACATTGTACACCTATATATATTTGTACTAATGAGAAAAACTCTCTAAGGGAGATTAATACAATTCTACAATCTGGAGGATTGGGTCAGAAGGACCAAGATTGATGTCAAATTTGAGTCAGTAGAGTTTCATTTCTCGAGTTCGCGGTCCAACCTTACTAAATTGAATGATATTATATCAAACTGGAGTATGCCATAATATTTATACCGAGAACATGTTATATCACAATATATGACTATTAGATTAATAGACGGGCATTGATTCATCCAAAAATAACTTGGGTTGAGATAAGTTTGATTAAGATGAGCTAAACAATGAGTAACGACCTACCCCATCCAACTATCCAAATTATACTTTTATAATTTGTTTAATTATCAAATCAAACTACTTATAATTTCTTTTATTGTTTCTATATATAACATACCACAAAAAATAGAGAATATTTTGGCAAGTTTTTTATATGTGTCAATTTAGGCCAAAACAGTTCAACTTTTATATAGATTGATTTATCGGATCAAAATGGACTGAGATAATAAAAAATTAATTGCATCCTTAGTCAATTGTATCCAATATTTCAAATTATTCAATTGATAGTTAGGGTGTGTTTGGTATGAATGAAAATATTTTCCTAGAAAATATTTTCTTGGAAAATAAATGAGCTTCTAACTTGTTTTCTAGTGTTTGCTAAGTAAGTAAAAGAAAATATAATTCTAAGAACATTTATATATCTAGCAAAAATACTACGGGGGTGGGGAGTGGGGATTTCGGAAAAGACTTACCCTAGCTCCACCAACCCAACCCCAACCCCAAGCACCCACCCTCCACCATCGACCCCACCTAACCAAATCCTACCCCACCCAAACCACCCTTGAACACACTTCATCTTGCCTCACTCCTACCCCACACACCACCCCTACCCCACTCCCCCCACACCAAAATTCCACCCAACCATTCACCCCTCTCCCCCAAAATTTTATTTTATATATCTTATTTTATTTTTATAAAAAATAGATTTTTTTTTACCTTCACCCTGCCCCTTGCCCTCCCAACCAACCAAAACCCACCCACATCAAATTTAACCACACAATTTTTTTATTTTGTTATAAAAAATTTATAAAGGTAAATTAAAATATATGAATTAGAAATTCGTGAGCTGAGGGAGGACGGGGGGGGGGGGGGGGGTGTAAAAACAAAAAAACTACAATCTCTTTTTTAATTTTTTTTTTGGAGGGGTGTTTGGGGTTCGTGGGCCGTGGGGTGGTGTAGAAAACAAAAAAAGAATTTAAAACACTGTTTTAAGAAAATTATTTTTTTTGGATGGGTGGTGGGGTGGTGGGGTCGGGGTCGCGGCGTGTGTGTGTGGGGGGGGGGGGGTGTAAAAACATAAAAAGAAATTTTAAAATTATTATTTAAAACAAAATTAATTTTTTAAGGGTTGTGGGGGTTGGGTCATGGGGCGTTGGGGGAGTGATTTAGAAAACTAAAAAAAATTAAAAACTTTCTTTAAAACAAATTTGGGTGGGGGCTGGGGGCTGAGGGTGGGAGGTGTAAAAAAAAAAGAAAAAGAACTTTTAAAATTATTTTTTAAAATTAAATTTTTTTTTTTGAAGGGTGGTGGGGTTGGTCGGGGGTGGGTCCACATGGGGTTGGTGGGGGAATGGTTTAGAAAACTAAAAAAAATTTAAAACTTTTTTTAATAAAAATTGGGGGTGGGAGGGTGGGGGAGTGGGGATGATGGTGGTAGTAGTTGAGGTTTTGTGGGTTGGGTGATGATGGGGTAGTTGGTTGAATGACACTTGTGAGACTTGTTTTCCTACTTTCATTAGGCAAATCATTTTTTCTCATTTGTAAGGAACTTGTTTTTCCTAAAGAAAATATTTTCATAAATTTTTGATCAACCAAACATGAAAAAATTGAAACATATTTTCCTTCATACCGAACGCACCCTTAATATTGGCAAATTTCAGGGAAAAGCTTATTTGCTGCTCTTCTTCTCCTTCATTCTCCCTTTTTCTTAATGTCGTTACTACAATCATAAATCTGACGGGAAAAAGCTAAAATAGCGAGCAATGAAGCTTCTCATATGCAACAACTTCAACAATTTTTATGAATTTCAACTAAAGGCATTTCATAATATTATTCCACGTTCGTGAACTTAGATACACATGAGAAAATGAAGACAAAATAAACAGCAACCAAATACAACAGAGAATTTATTTCCATTCACTATTTATAGTTTATTACTACATACATGATAACTAAAAGATATACAAAGAAATAGATATGTTATGTATAGGCTATATTCAGATTTAAACTTTGGGATTGTTACGTTTAATTTCAAACAAAATTTGAAAATTTTAGATAACCGGAACAAACTTTAGACGAAAATATCAAAAATATGAATTGTTAGGCTTAACTTTAGACAAAAATCTCACAAGTTTGGGACTAAGATATAATTTCAGACAAATTCATCTATTACTTAACTATTTCATTACCACAAATATCAGCAGCAAATATAATTTCAACACTGAGACAAGTGAAAATATCACCATTTGACACTTAAAAAACAAATATATTACATGTGATTTTGATCTTTTCTGCTCTCGTTGAGAGTCGAACTCAAGACCTCCCGCTTACTAAACGGGTGCTCTAACCAACTGAGCTACGAGAGCTGTTGCATTTGTTATTTCACATCTACTATCTGATAGAAACCTATAGAGAATGATTGATTGCTTGAATGCCGAGCCATCTACTCGCGAATTGAATTCGACGTTTTAGTGGTCTTACAATGAAACAGAGATGCATATCATACATATATGCATTTTGTGTAAATGCTTTTTATACAATCAAATGTAGTTTAATTTATTATAACTTGTAATTTTTTCAATTTTTATTAGGTTCTCAGTTGTATTTATCACAAATATTTGCGTATTGTCATCACTTATTAATAGTGGAGCTAGGAGATCGAGTTAACAAAAAAGTATGGTTGCAGCTGTTCAAGCATTGATAGTTCTAGCGGCAAAAGCCCTTCGGATAGTGTAATCTTCCTTATTTGTGACTTGATTGTGATACATATTTTATACTTTTAGTTAGAGACGAATTCAGGATTTTAACAAGATGAGTTCGATTAATCCTTCATTTACGCAAATATCCACGCCCATATGCTCGAAGTGGGTGTGGGTGGGGGCTCAAATTCTCGAGATCTTCGGCCTAGAATGGAATGGATTGATTTATCACGCCTCTATTTTTTTAAATGGTTAAAGATATGCAATAAATTTATCTTAACTTAAGTTACTCAATATCTGTACTGTTGTGATGTTATAAAAACCCTGCGAAATTCGTTGAAATGTACATATACTAGCCCGAACACTATAATTATACAAAAAAAAGAAAGATAAGAATTATCTTAACTTCATATATGAAGCATAACAAAAAAGGTGTGTTAACTTGCCGTACGTCTATATTTCATGACCAGATTAATGGAACAAGTAAAGGGAACGGTTGGTTTTACGTGAGACTTTGATTATTTTTTGTTGACAACTGAATTCATTGTTTTTTTGTAACATTTATGGATTGTGTGTACATATGATAATGACCCTAAATTTACTTCAAATGCTGCATTCATGAATTCTACATGAGTTTGGGCTCTTTGTCATAACTATGTTCACGTACAAAATGAATTTAAATAATTTAAACTTAATGAGTTCTTAGTATTGAACTTTTACTTTTAAAATTATAGGTTCAAATATAGTATTTATTATAATTTTATAGATTTTTATATATAAATTATATGTCCGATATCGAAAAAAATTGGATTTGGATGAACACGCCGCCGAGTACTGCGTACGTCCTTGTTCACGGTGCCTTAATTTTTTGAGACACACCAAAATCAGTTTAATTTTTATTCACTAATCGTATAATTTTCTTTTACACTTTCATATATGTTAAATTTTGAAATTAAGGTATATACATTGAGAATTAAACAAATTTCACACTATTGATGAATTTCATTTTACTACAGTAGGAGTATCATTTAAATAATTACCTAGTGAAATATTTTGCGCAATGGATGAAAATATGATTAACATAGGCGACGTGATACCTAATAAGTAAGATTAATAATATATTGTCATGTTGGTACGATTATTCTAAGGTCTAATTATTGTTGGGTTTGAATGATAGATTGAATGGGAAATGGAGCATTTGTCCCACATCGGTAGTGGAAAGAAAAGTGGGAGTTCCCTCTTGCTTTATAAAATAAACATTTGTCCCACATCGGTAGTGGAAAGAAAAGTTATTCTACTTATAAGTAGAAGTAATCCTTCCTGTTGCTAAAGGGTTAAGAAGAGGGTCTCCCCTCGCACCGTCGTCGTCGCTCGGCTCGGCTTCGGATTCTGTCAATTGATTGATAATCTTTTTGGACCAAATTTTATTTTAATTAATTAATTATTATTTAATTAAATTAATTAACTTATCCAATCCAACCCGTTAGTGACCCGGATCCGCGTGTCTGACCCGCGATCCGGTTTCTTTCCCACATTTAATTTTCCCACCAGTTTTTACTTTTTAGTGGCTGTTCAGAAGAGTTGCAAACCTTCGAAACAGTACTTCCATGGCTATAAATTCGTTTGATTCCTCAGAAGTTTACTTACTAATTTTCTGAACAACACAAACTTCTTCTTCTTATGCACAAATAAATTCTGTGTGATATACTGCCGTTGAGTGGTTCGCCGCTACCTGAATTTGGAGTACTACTATTCTGGTAAAATAATCGTTCTATCCTGGGAGGGGATATTCCATCAACCTCGAGTACTGTGAGGGGAATAATTTTCTTAAGAACACACTTTGAACTAAGTGGGCTCGATTATATTCTGAAAAATTATTCTTATTTTTTCAACACTGATTATGTTTATTTTCATAAATTAATTTTACTGCTTCTTCGGTTTTGCAATACAGATTAATAACAATTATCACCTTGGAGATTTTTAATCTTGCTTGAGATTTGTTTGCTACAACAACAACATATCCAGAAAAATCCCACAACGTGAAGTCTAGAAAAGATAGAGTATACACAAACCTTATCCTCACCTTGATAGGTGCGCATGTTTCCGGGAGAATAGATAGAGATTTGTTTGCTAGTTAAAGAAAAAACTTCAAGTATTAAAAAACTTAAATTATTAAATATTGAATTAAAACATGACTAAATGAAATAATAACAAACAACACGAGTCCCAAACAACTAAACATCACAAAACTAAAGAAAAAAGATACATCTAAAATTTCAAAGGAATGTTCCTCTTTTAGAATTAAGGTAATACAAGATACTCCTTCTCCTGTTTGACTGAAAGATATCATAAAATCTTAAATCTTACTAATATTTAAACACATTTTAAGCTTTAGATATTGTGAAAATTATATTAAAGTAATATTATTATTTAAAACATGATTAAACATTTTGAGATATGCCACAAGGAGAAAAAATCATAAAAAATCGGATATAAAGATTAAAGAGTATGAATTATAATTGTTGAAATAGTTGAGCTTGAAAACAAATGCAAACTTATTATAACTGTTTCATTTAAATAATTTGGAACTCGTATTTTATTATTATTATTATTATTATTTTCAAATATCTCATAACAGAAAATTCAACCTCCTTTCACCGCGTAAAACGTGTTCAGACTAACCCCCTAATTTTCCTTTAATTACTTTTTGAACCCCAAAAATTCCTCTTTCTTTACCAACAACAACCCCTCCCCGCCCCCAAAAAAAAAATAAGAAGAAGTAAATAAAATGTTCTTTCTTCTTCCAGCAGTAAAAGCTTCATATGAACATCCTTAATAGCCACCATTAAGTTTCACATTCTCTTCATAATAAATTGCCTAATAAACTCTTAATAATAACTACATACACATATGGTAAAAGAATTCCATCAAATCTTCATTTCCTATTTTCTTGAAATTCTTAAGCAACCAAAAAAGGAAAAAAGAATTTCCTTTCAAACTTAACATATATATATATACACACAAAGTTCTTGAAACCTTTGAATACTTTAGATATTGTGTTCTTTTTTGGGGTGTCATATTGCCGGCTGCTATGTGCTATATTGGAAGGTGTCAAAAATTGAGTTTTTAAATCATTTTCTTTGTAAAGTTTGAATCTTTCTCGTGTGGGGTTCTTTTTTACAATTCTGAGGCTGGTAACTGATAAGTACTTTTTTTCCTACTGATAATACCAAGTCATAAAGACTCAATTTTTTCTTACTAGCATTATTTAGGTATCATCAGATCATTATTCCTATGTGTCTATTACTCCATTTATTTTATATTTAGATATTTTGGTGTCTTATTTTTCTTGCAATCTTGTATTGACTACCTTCTCTTTTTTTGAGCCGAGGGTCTATCGGAAGTAGCTTCTCTGCCCCACAAAGGTAGAGTTAAGTTTTGCGTCCTATTCTTCCCAGAGACCCACTTTGTGTGATTACACTGGGTATTTTGTTGTTGTACAGACTCAATTTTTTGAATATTTGAGACTTAAAGAAGAAACATTTAAGAGAGAAAGAGATAGGAAAATAGTGATGGGGTATTGTCTTTATATCCAGCTCGCAACCACAGGGGCCCGCCCCGAGAGGCCAGAGTGGGCTCAGCGGTCAGCCTCCATTCGAATTATGTTAGGGGGTTTACTTTGTAAAGTTTGAATCTTTATCACTCGGGGTTCGTTTTTTTCCAATTCTGAGGTTGGTAACTGTTAATTAAAGAACTTTTTTTGGCTACTGATAATATCAAGTCATAAAGACATAATTTTTTGAATATTTGAGACTTTAAGGAGAAACATTAAGGACTCGTTTGGTATAAGGGATATTTAATCTCAGGATTAAATTTGAATTGAGTTTATCTCATGTTTGGTTGGAACAAAATCGCGGTATAATTAATCCCGAGATTGTAGTGTTATTTTTATTCCTGTGGAATCGCAACCAAACGACCCCTAAGAGGGAAATAGTGATGGGGTTCTTGTTTTTTTTTTTTTTTTTTTTTTTTTTAATTCTGAGGTTGGTAACTGCTAACTAGTACTTATTGTTCAAAAAGACTCAATCTTTATGATATTTGAGACTTGAGGAGAAAAATTGAGAGAGGAAGAGAGAGGAAAATGGTGATGGGGTATTTGTTTTAATGTAGATTATTAATTATTTAATTAAGAATAGTTAATTTTGTTGGATAATTAAAGACTAAGTCTAATTGTAACATTTTCATGGTACCCCATGTTGTAATTTTTGTGATGTTTGAATACATGTATCTTTGTGCTGCTGCATGTTGTTGTGAATCTTGAATTATTTATTAGCATTTGCTTTGAATGTTTCTTTACACGCCTTTGGTAGGCAGATTTTTTAGTATATTTTAAGATTTGTTTGGAATTGTTTATATAGTTCTGGACAAGGAGTTGAGGTCACATATCTCTCCACTTATGCATATCATCATAGTTCATATGTATATCAATTGTTGATTGTATTGGAAGAATCATATGAATGTCTATTTGAACTTTCATTCTTTCTTTTAGTTTCTGAAAAAGCTCTGGACTTTCTTGGATATGGTGTAGGAAAATCTTGATCCTTTGTTCTTGCTGTATACCATTAAGAATATAGGTACTTTTTTCTGTGTGATTGTGGTTGTATTTTATACCTTTTCTTTGTGTTTTGGAATTCTATGTTGTTCGGACTCTTCAAAAATACAGATTGGTGTGTGTTGGACCCTCCAAAAGTAGTGCATTTTTGGAGGGTCCAACAGTCGTGTGACAACATTTTTGGAGTGTCCGAGCAACGTCGTTTTGGATAAAAGATCCAATCTTTAATGAATTGAAAAGATAGAATGGCTTGGGGAATAGAGGAAGAGGAAGAGAGTTGTGTCATAATTTTTCTTTTTTCATGTTCTATTGACATGCAAGAGATCTTTAAATCTTTTGGCCCTTCCCAACTCTTCTTTTTGCTGTTTCAGGTGATATGTTAATTCACTACAATAAATCTGGAACTAGCTACGAACTCCGCCGTTAATCCGTAGCTAAATTGCTCATAGTTAACATAATTATTTGACAATCCGTTGCTAAATAGGATTAACGGTGGATTTTGTTGTTTAACTACATAATATGTCTGTTGCTAATTCATGTTTTTAAGTAGTGATTGTGAAGACTTACAGCTAACTAAATTTTCTGTTTACTTCATTGGCATTGTGCAGTTTCAGGTTCTGGTGAAATCTTGTTTGCTCTATTTTTAGCGACAAATGGCTGGAAGATCTTTCAAACCTCCTTCAGACTCACAACAAGGTAAGCCTCCGGGCGTGACCTTTGCAAGGAGAACTAACTCGGGTCGATATGTGAACTTATCTAGGGACTCCCTGGATAGTGAGATTAGCGGTGTTGAGTTTGCGAACTATATGGTGCATATGCCTCCGACACCTGATAATCAACCTTTCGATCCATCCATTTCACAAAGGGTTGAAGAGCAATATGTGTCAAATTCCTTGTTTAGTGGTGGATATAATAGTGCCACTCATGCACATTTGATGGATAAGGTGATTGACTCAAAAGCCAACCATCCTCAGATGGCTGGTACTAAAGGGTCTTCATGTGCTATACAAGGTTGTGATGGAAAGGTCATGAGTGATGGGAGGGGTGAAGATATCCTTCCTTGTGAATGTGATTTTAAAATTTGTCGTGATTGTTATATTGATGCTGTCAAAACTGGAGATGGGATTTGTCCTGGTTGTAAAGAGCATTACAAGAGCACGGATTTGGCTGAGAATTCTGTGGATCCTTCTAGACAACCTTTGTCGTTGCCTTCGAACGTTGGGATGTCTAAAAATGAAAGGATGTTATCGGTGATGAGATCAGCTAATAAGTCGGCCATAATAAGGAGCGAGTCAGGGTTGATGAGGAGTCAAACTGGGGATTTTGATCATAACAGATGGTTATTTGAGACAAAAGGAACATATGGATATGGGAATGCTATATGGCCGCAGGATGAGGGATTTGGGAATGATAAAGATGATGATATTGGTGAGCATTCTGAACTTCTCAACAAGCCTTGGAGGCCACTTACACGTAAACTGAAGATACCTGCTGCAGTTCTCAGCCCATACCGGTAATTTTTTTGTTCCAAGTAGTTTCAACAACTAAATTTTTTGTCTTCTCTGATACGTTTAGTTTAAGCACTAATATTAGATGTATGACTTTAAATCCAATGGCATAGAGCCTGATTCTTTTAACTTGTTTGGCTCTGCACACCATTGCCCCTTCACTCAATCACTGAGGCTAAATCAGATTTATGTACCGATATTTCCTTTCTGACAAAAATCAAGTACCAAAACAGTCAGAATATTTCCTTTCTGCAGATCCTTCTAGTAGAGTTTGATCAATCTAGAATAACTTGTAGGGGACTTTATCGTTTACCTTGTCAACTTCTGTTAATATGCTTTTTGTAGTCCAAATGTGATATCACCATCTAATGATATGACCCATCATGGACCTTTTTTAGTATGTCAAAGCTTAGTTTCTTAAGGCTTACCGTGTTTGAAAGACAATATCCAATGATTTTGTGTTTTTGGATACACTTGAATACTCCTGTGACGTGGTTGACATCGTATGATTATCCAATGGCTAGTGTTTGTTTACTATGTGTATGGTTGTCTTATTAATACCATGTTGAAGGACCTTGATGTCTTCTTCGTTCATGTGTTTATATTTCCACATATACAGTTTTAGATTGTGGAATATGTTTATCTTGTTTTTGTTATTTTCAAGATGTTTGAGAAACTGTCTTTGACATATCTATCATTTTACAGGCTTTTGATTTTAATTCGTGTCGTTGTACTTGGACTGTTTCTTCAATGGAGGATCAGTCATCCCAACAATGATGCTATTTGGCTTTGGTTTATGTCCATAATCTGTGAAATTTGGTTTGCAATTTCATGGCTACTCGACCAACTTCCAAAGTTATGCCCAATCAATCGTGCTACCGATCTCAATGTATTAAAAGAAAAGTTCGAAACTCCGACCCCAACAAATCCCAGTGGAAAATCTGATCTTCCAGGAATGGATATATTTGTTTCTACAGCGGATCCAGAGAAAGAACCGCCGCTAGTTACAGCAAACACAATACTATCTATTCTTGCTGCTGATTATCCTGTGGAAAAACTTTCTTGCTATGTTTCTGATGATGGAGGCGCTCTTTTGACTTTTGAAGCAATGGCAGAAGCTGCGAGTTTTGCCAACATGTGGGTCCCTTTTTGTCGTAAACATGATATTGAGCCTAGGAACCCGGAGAGTTACTTCAGCTTGAAGAAAGACCCTTACAAGAACAAGGTACGTCAAGATTTCGTCAAGGACCGTAGACGGGTAAAACGTGAATATGATGAATTTAAGGTTCGTATCAATGGCCTTCCTGATTCTATTCGTCGCCGTTCTGATGCCTATAATGCTCGAGAGGAAATTAAAGCTTTGAAGCTTCAGAGAGAGAGAGCTGGAGACGAACCTTTGGAACCTATCAAGATAACTAAGGCCACTTGGATGGCAGATGGAACTCACTGGCCCGGAACTTGGATGGTAGCTGCTCCCGAGCACTCTCGGGGTGATCATGCGGGAATCATACAGGTATTGATCATGCATGTTTGAGCATCTAATAATTGCATCCTCCCATTTTTTTTAAGAGATAATTACATTTTGGACCGGTCTAAAACATAATAGTCGGCAAATTTTTATGTTTTGTATATTAAGTATAGATATAACATACATACAATATACACAAATATACATACGATATACATAAATATACCTATTATATACATACAATATACATATAATATACATAATCAGTTGTATACATTTTGTATATTTTGGCTGGTGCCCGTAATTAATCTTGGCCAACGAGCCAAAAATTAAAAAGCCCTTTGTTTTACAGCACGGATAAAGGTATTTTGGGGGGTCGTCAATTTTGTTGCTTGAATGTGTTTTACTTACAAGTATTAGACTGCTTTGACATTTTGGTTTACTTATGAACTGTAGGTGATGTTAAAACCTCCAAGTGACGAACCGTTGCATGGTATGACTGCTGATGGAAGTATGATTGATTTAGCAGAAGTTGATACTCGGCTCCCTATGCTGGTGTATATGTCTCGTGAGAAACGTCCCGGCTATGATCACAACAAGAAGGCTGGAGCCATGAATGCATTGGTCCGAGCGTCAGCTATCATGTCCAATGGCCCTTTTATTCTAAACCTTGATTGTGATCACTACATCTACAACTCGGAGGCAATAAGGGAGGGCATGTGTTTTATGATGGACCGGGGTGGGGATCGTATTTGTTATGTCCAGTTTCCTCAGCGGTTCGAGGGGATTGATCCCTCTGATCGGTATGCCAATCACAATACTGTTTTCTTTGACGTGAATATGCGGGCCCTGGACGGGCTTCAAGGCCCGGTTTACGTGGGCACCGGTTGCCTCTTCCGTAGGACTGCTCTTTACGGGTTTGACCCGCCACGAGCAAAGGACCGCCACCCTGGTTGCTGCAGCTGTTTCTTTGGGCGGCGCAAGAGTAAGGCCACTGTTGCTGACGAAAAAAGGGCACTCAGAATGGGAGACATTGACGGTGATGAAATGGATCTTGCAGCATTTCCTAAAAGATTCGGGAACTCTAGTGTCCTCATTGATTCAATCCCAGTAGCCGAATTCCAAGGCAGACCGCTCGCTGATCACCCTGCTGTAAAGCATGGACGACCTCCTGGTGCACTAACTATTCCAAGAGAACTTCTCGATGCTTCCACTGTTGCTGAAGCGGTCAGTGTCATATCGTGTTGGTACGAAGACAAAACCGAATGGGGCAATCGAGTTGGATGGATTTACGGGTCCGTTACTGAAGATGTGGTAACGGGGTACCGGATGCATAATAGGGGTTGGAGATCGATATATTGTGTGACGAAAAGAGATGCATTCCGTGGCACTGCACCTATCAATCTAACTGACAGGCTTCACCAAGTCCTACGATGGGCTACTGGTTCCGTTGAGATATTTTTCTCGCGTAATAACGCTTTTCTTGCTAGTCCGAAGATGAAGATTTTACAACGAATTGCTTATCTCAATGTCGGGATCTACCCGTTCACTTCGATATTCCTTATCGTCTATTGCTTCCTCCCGGCACTCTCACTTTTCTCTGGTCAATTCATCGTGCAAAGCCTTAATATCACCTTTCTCGTGTATCTCCTTGTCATCTCATTAACTCTCTGCATGCTAGCTATCCTCGAGATCAAGTGGTCGGGGATCGCTTTAGAAGAATGGTGGAGAAACGAGCAATTTTGGTTAATTGGAGGCACGAGTGCACATCTTGCTGCTGTGCTTCAAGGGCTACTAAAAGTTGTTGCTGGCATTGAAATTTCGTTCACTCTGACGTCTAAATCTTCAGGTGATGAAAATGACGATGCGTTTGCGGATCTCTATGTCATTAAATGGACGTCCTTGATGATTCCACCTATTACAATCATGATGGTTAACTTGGTCGCGATAGCAGTTGGTTTTAGCCGGACTATATATAGCACGATACCACAATGGAGCCGTTTGCTAGGTGGCGTTTTCTTCAGTTTTTGGGTGTTGGCTCATTTATATCCGTTCGCGAAAGGACTGATGGGACGACGAGGAAGGACGCCAACCATCGTGTTCGTTTGGTCCGGGCTTATCGCCATCACCATTTCTCTTCTTTGGGTTGCAATTAATCCCCCTCAAGGTGCCACTGAAATTGGAGGTTCATTTCAGTTCCCTTAAAACTTCTCCACTGGCCTAGTAACAAAACTATAGCCTACTACACAATCAATTCAAAAAACGTCTTTTAGTTCTCTTTTCTTGATTTGTATTCTTGATATGTGAGGAAAGTGGACAAGGGGATTGATTGCTATGTGGAGTATTTATTGTTTTGACTCAATGTTCATAGGTAAAGCTGCGTGCAATAGACCCTTGTGGTCCGGCTCTTCCCCGGGTCCCGCGCATAGCGGGAGTTTAGTGCACCGGGCTGCTTTTTTACTGAATGTTCATAGGGAAGAATACCACATCTTATAATACATTCTTTGTAATCAGAGCCTCAAAATACAGTAGTGAAATTGATTCTTTTGATTATCCTTTGTGTAAGTACTTTTTTGTCTCTTTGTAAGTTTTCAATTTTTGCTGATAGTTCTATGAGGAATTTTTACATGATCAGAATTTTATCATTTCTTGTTCATGTTCGGAGTCGTCTGTTCAGTATTACTAAACTGTTGGAACAGATTTCCTTTTTTTTTCTTTCTGATTTGTGACCAACTCTACAACCTTTTCAAAGCTTAGCAGTTAGTACCATGATTGCCTATTGAAAAAGAATTAGCCACTTATTACTTCTTTTTTTCTTCGAATCCACCTTTATTGTCTAAATTATGGAGTGTTAATAAGGTAAATACTTTTATTAATGTAGAAAAAACTCCTATATTCAAGCTGTATATAATTACTGCGCTATTCCTAAATCTTTCAATCTTTTCACAATTATAGTTCACTGCCCGCTCGGCGGGTAAAGAGCTTCCCTTATTATTAAAAAAGGTTTGAAATCCAAACTAATGTTTTCACAAAATTCGGGTAACTTCATATCATTCCCTGGGCAGTCACAATGGCTCCTGATGAAGGCAAACCCTACTCATCATAACATTATCCAATCTATTATGATGTTACGAATTTAAAGATCTCAAAATAGAAGAATGAACTCTTTTGTTCACCCCTATCTCTAAAGGGGTTCCGACAGTACTCTTATGATTAAGGTTCTTATCAAGCTATTTGTATAAACCTTAAAAGACAAATAATATGGATTAAAGAGTATTATAAATGTGGCATAAAGCTTGTTTTTAGATCATCTTAACAATGTTACTGAGGGGCCTAACCTAATTATAAACTCATCAAGAACAAGAGATCTGAGGTCATTTCAAATGCATCGGAGACCATGGATACTCATTTGAAACTTTCGTCCCACCAAATGCAAATGCGAGAAGTTGCCAATTTAACTTTCTAATAAACAGGTAAATTCTCGCAGGGTTTCATAATTCAATTAAATCCATGTGAAACATGACTAATCATTGCCAATAAACACTTCCCCACCTATAAGAAAAACAAGAAGCTACACTATCTATTTTCTAGAAAACAACATCGATTTATGATTTATGCATCAGAAAAAAAAAAAAACTAATCCTCAAACGTCGAAACAAATATGCAGTAATGCAGAAGAAATATCCCTAGGGAATGGGAAATTGAGAAGTACTAAAAGTTGAAATATAGACAAATCGTATCATCACTTAGATAATATTTTTCTATCTAACAAGAGGCTCAATTCAAATACAACCATTTTCTATCTAACAAGAGGCTCAATTCAAATACAACCAAAATCCACAATAATCGTACAAACATCTATGGAACATAGCAAAGAAACTTGGCTTCAGCTTTCGTTACCTTACTCAATACTACAGTGGAAACTCGACTCAAGGGTGCTGCAAGCGAGCAAAGAAGCACTTCTTGTAACTAAAGCAAAAACCCCATGGATTATCAATTGTATAGGAAATAATATTGTTTTCAGTGTAGCAAACTCATGAACAATATTAGTAAATACAAATTTGTGAAAAATAGGAACACCTCCCTGCTGGAAAACAACTATTGCGACGATCACATTCTCTACATATCATCCACGTTTCTCGACCATAAAAGATTGGTCCAACAGAGAACCGATGGACAACGTTGGGAATAATACAGATCCTGATACAAAAAAAGTGAGTGTTTTCGCGAATTATAAACTACTCAATATGGAAATTAAAACCCTTTCTATTACAAAGTTAGGTTAAACTCCTAATCATAAATCCACATTAATGCAGCTAGAACTTCATTGACCACCCTGTTGGGGCTCGGTTTGTGAAGGATGAGTAGTTCTAGGATCATCTTCGCCTGGAACTTCCCCGAGTCTCTCCTGCAAAATCAAATCCAACGACTCATAGCATTAAAAAAGAGTCATATAACAACTACGACCAATCCCAAACAAGCTTGGGTCGGCCAAATGAATCTTCACAGGCCAAGACGCTCTATTTAAGCTCATCTTCGTCCAATAATTTATAAATTCTCATTCTTTTATATAAAATTCGTAATACGATTTTATAAAAGCAAGACAAAAAGAAGAGAAATTTGAAGAAAAAAAAACTTCAACAATTAAAGGGTGAGACAAAACTTCTTAAAGAATTGCAGGGAGCTCCCTCCAGGTTTGGTTCGTAATGCTAAGCATACGTTTACCTCCCTTGTTTTACTTTTTTTTTGTCATAATTCTTTTAACCTATTTATAATTAATGTAAAAATATTGTGTTTGATTTGCCCTTTTTAATATATCCTTTTGTTTAATTAATTTTGTAAACATCCTTTTTTTTCTTAAATTTGTTTAGAATAAAAAAAACAAAGGCAATTATTGTGGTGTTCTTAACAGAGAAGGATCAGAAACGGGTGATGAGTAGAAAATTGATCGAAATTGTGATGGGCAGCTATCATAGAAGTATCAAAAAAATTCCTTTCTAGAATTCGTATCCGGTCAGACACCACATAAATTGGGACTGTGGGAGTATTAAAAATGATAAATCAGTCAAATCACATTTTTTTACATCATTATAAATAAGATAAAAGTATTGTTATAAAGAAATCAAAATAAGTGAGGTATATGTTAAATTGTAATTACAAGGAGGTTAGTATTATGAAGTCAAACCTGGAGGGAGGTTACTGAAATTGTCCCTTTTTATAAAGCTCATAATACGAATTCATAAAAGCAAGACAGAAAGAAGAGAAGTTGGAAAACAGACTTACTTCAACAACTAGAGGGTGATAGACACACACAAAGTTTTAAGAAGTTGAGGAATTTACTTTAGAACTCTAAAGCACATGCACGCCGAGTAAACATTATATTACAGTTCGTTGGTTCTGCAGCTAATAAGAACATTTATCCTTTTGACCTTGCACCCTTGAGTTTCTGATTCATGCTATTATTGATGGATTTGTAATGACTATTACTCTGCCCTGAAGAATATTTATACTTTGATCTTTCATCCTTAACTATTTACTCTGTCCTGAACTTTAGTATTATTTATAGGTAAATTGCATTTTTGGTCCTCCAGTTAATGGTAAATTCTGACTTTTGTCCCTATGATATCTGATTAAGCACATTCAATTAATTGAATTGTGCACTTTTGATCCCTTTGCTTGTGAATATTCATAAATTTACTGTAATTATTAGCCGTTCCACCACTTAAATATACATGTGATATGTTACATTTGTATTATTACTCAATATTTTACGGTAATATAGTTCTATAAATAGTCAAATATAACACATTTTCTACGTGAAGGGACCAAAAACACACATTTCAATTAATTGAAGGTTAGAAATGTTGAGTCATATATCACAAGGACTAAAAACAGAACTTACCAATAAACTTAGGACCAAAAATACGATTATTCAAAAAAAAAATTGTCTATTGGGTGAACTGAAGAAAGGTAGAGAGAAATACCTTAAGAGATGCATTCTGAGCACGAAGTTGCTCGTACTCACTCCTGATACGATTCACTTCAGCTCTAAGAGAGGCATTTTCTTCCTTTAAAACTTCAGCACGCTGCGCAAGTTCATCACACTCTGCCTGGTGGCTCCCAAAGACAAAGTGGAGTCAGGGTTGAACGACATTGACAAAGAAAAACCACTGAAGGATAATTTATACCTGCTTTCTTAACCTAGATCGACGAGCTGATTCCCTGTTGGACTGCTTTCTTTTCTGCCTCTTAAGCTCCCTTTCATCCTGAACTCGATTGCAAAATAAAAGTTCATTGGCAATGCATTAATCTATCCAGAACAGAAGAAACTCTAAAGGGTGTGTTTGGTATGGACCCGCAAGGGTGCTTCGGTTGGTTGAGCATGATTCGAAACCCCCTGCCTACGACAACAGGGATTTGCCTTCTGGGTCGAGCTCGTCGCACGGGGCTTGCCTAGTGCGGGTTATCTCTCCTGTGTGGTTTGCGGGCTATTACACAAGAGCGGAGTTTATCCTGTACGCACCCGAAGGGTAGCGGTTGCGGGTTCCCTTGTCATAAAAAAGGGTGTTTGGTATGGATGATAATATTTTCCAGAAAATGTTTTTTCAATTTTCTCATGTTTGGTTGGTCAAAAATTTAGAAAAATATTATTTTAGGAAACCATCTATCTACCTCCCAAAGTAGGGTAAGGTCGGCATACACTCTACTCTCCCCAAACCCCACTTATGGGATTACACTGCGTTTGCTGCTGTTGTTTTTGTTGTATTTTTTAGGAAAACATGTTCCTTAAAAATAAGGAAAATGACATCCCCAATAGAAATAGGGAACACAAGTTCCATAGTGGCATTCCATATTAATCATCTCCTCTCCACCCTCCAACACATCCTATTCCCACCCAACCCCCCATAGCCCCCACCACCCTCACACCCCGCCCTACCACCATAGTATTTCCCTAGATTATATACAAACGTTTTTCAGATAATTTTTTTTGTGTATTTACCAAACACCAGAAAATAAGTAAAGAATCCACTTATTGTCTAAGAAAACATTTTCCGCGAAAAGCATTTTCCTTCATACCTAACACACCTTAAGTTAAAAGAGACACATCCTCACTTAAAAAGGAAGGAAAGCTGAACATTAATTTGAAAACGGCTGCAGAAAAATCAGATGATCTCCTAATATGTGCAGTCCCTTTCAAAACATACAAGACCGGTAAGTGCTCAACAGTATGTGAATGGCAAGGGCTACATCTTATTAGAAGCCTGTTACTCCACAATTTAGACAAAAAATGGAATTGTGATGCTGGGATCTTGGGTAGAGACGGGTAAAGTTTTAATACTAAGGCTTTTGCTTTTGTTCAAGACATAATGGCTGAAGCAAAATAGTAGAATTCATGAAGATCTTGGCCCATGGAGTTCTCTTCCAACTCCGTACGCTAACTATGTCAAACCATCCCAGGCAAATATATGTTCATTAACATTAAGCCATTAATGATAACGTCTATACAGTGTGAATATAATGATCCCACAAGTGTGCTTTGATGCCTATATTGAACATTTAGTTCATAGTCTCTCATGCACCCAGAAGTCCAGAACACATGCTCTTTAGGTGTGTTTTATTTTGATATACATCACAAAATATCTACATATGTGAATCCAGCTGCAAAAATACTTGCTTTTACAATTCAACGTAGAGAATCTGATTCACCAAGTGCTAAATAGGGGTGTCAAATGGGCGGGTTGGGCTGGATTTGGGTGGGTCGACTGGGCTGAGTTAATAAATGGGCTAAAATTGGATAAAAAGTGGGTCATAACCCAACCCCCCCCCCCCCCCCCCCCCAATTTTATTTTTTTTTACTACGTTTTAACTTCTTTGTTTGTTCTTTTATAATTTTTTAAGTACATAAAATTATTTTTATTCTTTATTATGACTATATATAACATATCAAATAAGAAAATGTCTTTTTGAAATATTCTAACAAGGTTTTTATGGTTCTATGGTCAATTTGGGCTACATATCAGCCCACTTTTTAGATGGGCTGAAATGGGTTGGGCGGGTCATGTTTTGGGCTAATTTTGCCACCCTAGTGCTAAATCACAATAATGAATAGAAATTTCTTAACACATGGAGTCACAAAAAGGGTACCTGAATCCACATCTGTGATTGGACGCTATCTCGTGATCCAGCAGTAACCAACCCTCCAGCAACTGAAACAGGTACCTGTCCACGCATTGCAGGAATAGACGATGACGTGGCAGCACCCCAGTAGTCCATACCAATATTCAAGTTGGTTGTGGGGCCAGGAATACCTCCGGGCCCCGAAGCTGACATGATTGCCATAGTTTGGTTAATCATTGAATGAGGAGCGCTGGTCCCGCCATTCTGAGAACCATGTGCAGCATTGCCATTTTGAGATGCGTCAGCTGTAGCAAAGACATCATAGTACTTTTCCATCAACTAAATTTATCGCCAAAATAGTTACCAGATATTCAAAGCAAATTCATATCACCACACCTGAATCTTGCCTGTCTCCTGAATTCATCGGTGACTCCTAACAAAATCAAGACGACAAACAATCAGATGTACCAAATAGAAAGGTATTGTTCACATAAATACTGGCTCCACTGACCAATGGACATACTGAAATAAAAATGAGTTTGCTTTTCCCGTAATAACAACAACAACATTCCCGTAATATATATATATGTGTGTGTGTGTGTGCGCGCAAGAAAATGATAAAAAATGGTCCCTTATATTTGAGGGTAGGTTCAAAATAATCTTTTAAGTATGCACTCAACAGTTTTGGTCCTTTAAGTTTGCCAAAAGTTAACATTTTAGTCTCCGTCAAATATTTACTGAACTCCGTCGGTTAGATTTGATGGGAACTACGGGGAAAAAAAGGAAATTAGCGGGAACTCACATTAGAGGTACAATTTTGTGGTTTCTATTATATTTTATTTATTTATAGAGTCTGGTTAACTTCTAAGGTGTAATTTTTGCTACTTTTTATTATATTTTTAGTGTCTAGTGCAGTTGTTTGTGTTGCATATTTGTTTTTGATTAGGTAAATAGTTTTATTCACAAAAAAAGGGAAACCCCCGTATACAAGTAGTATACCAAAAGAGAGAGAACCTACATCAAAAATATGGATCTCAACAACCTAGACCTCATGGGTACACCAAAACGAAACTATAGAGAATAAACTATATTGCAGCTTTACATAGTCTTGGGCAACCCCTTCAAAGGTTCTCCTATTCCTCTCTTTCCAAATAATCCACATGATGGGTAGAGGAGCTACATTCCACGCCCTTGAATTCCTTTTCCTTCTCCAAAATACCAGCTTTGCAATGCCTCCTTTACTGCGCCTGGCATCACCCACTTCAGTCCAAACCAGTGTAGGACCATCGACCACAACCGCGAAGCCACTTTACAATGCAAAATCAGATGACTAACATCTCCCCCGCACATTTGCACATGAAGCACCAACTAACATAAGTGATCCTCCTCTTCCTCAGATTTTCCGCAGTCAAAATCACCTCCCTAGCTGTCAGCCACACGAAGAAACTAACCTTCCTAGGTACCCTGGGAACCCAAATAGAACAGGAAGGAAATGTAGTTTCCTCTCTTCTCAGTAACTTCTCATAAAAGGATTTGCCAGTGAACACACCATCACTGCTCTCTCCCCATCTCCGAACGGCGGGAGTAGCCTGCAAAAATCATGGAATTCCCGCATCTCCCTATCCTGTAAATTCCTCCTAAACCTCAAATCCCAGTGTGCTTCCCCCTCATGAACCATATGAATCTGATGGACCGTCATCTCCTTCTGGCTCAAAACTCTATGAGACTTTCTTGGTGTTTGTGGCTAAATCTTTCTTTTTCACTGTTTCCGTTAGATTTGACAAAGTTCGGTAAATATTTGACGGAGACTAAAAGTGTTAACTTTTGGCAAACTTAAAGGACCAAAATTGTTCAGTGCATACTTAAGGGACTATTTTGAACCTACCCTCAAACATAAGGGACCATTTTTGTCATCTTCTAGTGTGGATATGCAGGCACATAACTATGACTTTGTTGAAAATTGTATAAAGCACAGACAAGTCTGAAGCCAAAGCTTTAAGATGGAAAGTATATTTTATAAATATTATACTTTCCATAAACAGGAAATAAGAAACTACCTTCAACCATATAATTATTGAAATAAACCAAACTAAAATATAAAATACCCACATTTTGAGAATGAGCGTCACTTCCTTCACTTGACCCTTCACTTCCACTCTCGGCGCTGCAAGTCCAACATTGGCAAAGGTCTTAAGCCTCATGAACTAAAACTTAAGCATAAATGCATTCTCACGTGAATAAAAAATCTAATTATTAGCAACAAACATATTTAATCCATCTGATACTGCGAAATAATTATATATTCTTGGACAGCAAGTATCTTGCCCAGAAAAAGCTAAAGACATAATGGTGGACTGTTCGGAGGGAAAGGAATCTGAGACTCTTTGAAGACGAGGATAGTCCAATTGAGAAGATTCAGATGAACTCCCTTTCGTTATTTCATTTTTGGTGTAAAGAAGATTTCGCATTGAATAGGCTCTAACTATAAACCAGTCACACCCACATCTTTCTTTATGATCACGTGAATCATTCAGTTGAGATAGCACCATACCTTTTAGAATAGCCTCCATTTGCAGATGCTCCAGATGTCTTACCAGGTCCGTTATTCTTCCCGGTGATCATACTCAAACTACCCAAGCTTCCCTTAGATCTCTTAATCGGCAATTTTTCCTTTCCCTCAGATGACTTACCATCCACTTCAACATTACCAGGGTTGCTAACCTGCACGAGAAAAAATGAAGGAAGCAGTATAAGAACTGAAACTTAAAGCATGGATTAGAGAAATGACAAAAATGTTCCCTAGGTTCAAAATAGTCCCTTGAGTATCACTTGAGCAGTTTTTGGTCCTTTAAGTTTGCCAAAAGTTCATTAGCATGTTCATACTGCTTTAATTTCTTGTCTGGGTTTGACCGTTTCTATTGCTTTGCTTGGCTTGCTTTGCGTGTGATTATGCGTTGTCTTGAGCCGAGGGTCTCCCGGAAACAACCGCTCTACCTACTAAGGTAGAGGTAAGGTCTGCGTACACTGTACCCTCCCTAGACGCACGTTGTGGGATTTCACTGGATACGTTGTTGTTGTTGTTGTAAGTTTGCCAAAAGTGAACACTTTTGGTCTCCGACGGATATTTACCAAACTTTGATTGTTAGACTTCGTAATTTATGTTATTTTTTGTCTATTTCAAGAGTTTGGTGCTACTTTTTTTGAGGTGTAATTTCTGCTAACTATTGCTCTTTTTTTTTTTTGTGTTAGGTGTAGTTTTTTATGTTGCAATTTCTGGAATTTTGATAGAAATTGCTGGTATTTCTGGCTAAAGTTTTTTTTTCCCACAGTTCCAATTAAATTTAACAATCAAAATTTGGTAAATATCTGACCGAGACCAAACGTGTTCACTTTTGGCAAACTTAAAGGACCAAAACCGCTCAAGTAATACTTAAGGGACTATTCTGAACCTACTGCCAAAGTCGTCGCATGGATTACGTGGACATAGTTGTTTAACATATTCAGTATAGGTACTCACTGAAGCCTCAACAACGCCATTTGGAGACGGCATTGCAAACGGACTGAAGGGGTAAGATCCCTGATCAATTTAGAAATTATCCGTTTCTAGTTAGCAAAATCTAAATTGAGATGCACAGAGTAAGACAGTTCACTCAGGCAACAAGATTATACCGGAGGCATAGATGGATGAGCATATATACCACCATGGGGATACATTGCAACGTATGGATGTGGTGGAGTACCATATGGTGGCGGCATAAATTGCTGAAAAAACAGCCAGTACAAACCGTTAGAGAAAGATGATAGCAAATTGTAAGAGTAGAATCATCGCAAGTAAAAATAGAACCAAAAACTAAACCAAGGAAATATAAACCACAACAAAATTGCTGATTAAAAAATAATTCCTACAACAGAAATACTATATTGTGGCACTAATATCCATGTGCTTGAAGATTCATCAGATCTCTACACTTTGACAAACCATGGAGATGAAGTTAAAAATAGATCAGCATAATTATTGTACAGAAATATGATAAACTTATTCATCTAGATTTCAGAAAGAAAATCGAGAAACTTCGATGAGAACTTGAAATAAAAGCCTCAATTGCTCTTGTTTCTCGGAAATCGTGCAATACGCAATATTGCAGTCTGGAAAGAATTTGCATCATTCTGTCGGTTAACCATATCATATTAACATTTGAGAAACGGTGGAGACTACCCAAAGAACCACTTGAGTGAGACTACAGAATTTATACCAAGTCTCTTTATTTTCTTGATAATTTAGGATCAGGCCAAGTCATTGGCAACTTAGCTAAGAATAAAGATGGTAAAGGAGAATCTTGAACGGACAAAAGTTCATTTGGAGCAAGTTACTTAAACTCCACTCATGAAAGTTTCATGAGGCGCACGTCAACACAAGTGGTAGCAAACTGACCCAACATATTTTTCAAAATGCAGGCAGCAAGGCTTTGCCACTTGAGACTAGTCACACTCCGGAAAATCATGCAAGTAGAGATGTGCATAAAGCAAACAATTTAATTGCATATATCCATGACAGCCAAATCCAAAACTATGATGAAAGCATACTTGCAAACCACACACACATGCAACAGAAGAACCGTCTCAGTTCTAATTTCCTCCGATATTACTATAATCACACTAATTTCACAATAAAAAGATGATTACATAAAATCTATCGTCACTCACCCCCAACCCCCCACCCCCAAAAAAAAAGTATTAGACAAGCATTGAATATATTTACTAATTTGACACAGTTGAATTTATTTTTCTATCCAAAAGGTATAATTCTGCATTTGCTCCCTCATTAACATATTCCAGTTGAGGTCTCAGTGAAATATGATTAAGCATATTTGACCTTTGATAAATAAAAATTGTACGCTTGTTACTAAAAAGCTTTCTTAAAATCAGTTGTTTTTACTCTGAGGTAGATTTACTGATTTTAGACTTAAAATAAGGAGTAAAGGTACAAAATAACTCTCTTAACATAAAAGATAAGTTGTCCCATGGTTTAACATTTAAAAATTCATTAAATAAAATAAGTTAGAGGAAGGGCCAAACGCCCAATTATATTAATTGGGCAGTACATTTGTTTACTTGCACATCACTAGGACCAAAATTGAAATTGTTCATAAATACCAAAACCACAATTTAATATATCTTTTACCCTATTTAACTGGTTCGAACTTCAAAGTTCAAGCCTTCCCCATAATTTTAATCAAGTTTGTTAATCACTTCGCTATATTGTATATAAGAATGCTGATTAAAAGACAACTGAGGCATAACGCGATCTTTTCCATTTGAATCTATTCAATTATTACATGTGCTATTATATTAGCACATCATTTTTACCAAAAAATAGCTCAGCTTAAGAACACTTCTACAATTAAATTCATAGTCACTCAGCCTATTAAAGAGAATGCCAACAAAATATGCTCTTAATTTTATAAACAAATAAAAAAGTAGGAATTATATAATGTCCACAATAGATGCCTTCCCCACCGGAAAAAAGGTGCTAAAAATCAATCCCATAAATAAGAACCATACTAAAGTGCAATTGATTATTACTCTTATCCCCAAGAATGAATAACCATATCATCATAGAGCCACACTCATCGTGAACTAATCACTGAAATATAATGAACTCAAATCATCTCTTTCTTATTTAACTCTAGTGGATCGGGATGGTATATAATTGAATCAAGAAGCACCTTATCAAAAGAACCTACCTTACAACTTCACTCATAGTATGAATTTCAGTAGTAGAAAAGCAGTGCTTAAGTATGAAGCTTGTTAAAATACAAACATCTTTCGAAAACTTTCTATAGCTAAAGCTAGAGAAAATGATCAAAATGGTCCTTGATGTATAGGGGTTGGACTATTTTGGTCCTTAATGTATTACCCTTAATAGAGATAGTCCTTAATGTATGTAAAAACCCTATAAACAAACTGCATAAGTTAAAAATCTGTTAAACTTAAACCATCCTCTTCACATGCAACGGACAGCACACAAACAAATGAATACACCAGCAATCTCATAAATTCATCATCACTGACGTAAGACCACATACCATTCACTACCAATATTGAGAATTCATTTTCTTTCTTCTCACAATCAAGAGAACTTTTCTTCTCTCTGCACCAATATTTACCCATAGACCCATTGTCCCTACCTATCCATTTCATTTACCTTGCAAATTGTGCAGCTTACCATGGATAAAAAGCCGAAAAAAGGAAAAGAAATATGAAAACAGAAGGGGGGGAAATTATAAAGCTTCAAATGGGAAACAATCGATGGAGATATAATATGCTCTTGAACTTTCCTTTCCTTTTTCTTCGTTCTAAGTCTCCTAATAAAGATCCCAGTTGCCCAAATGTGGGTGTGGTGGTCTGTGTTCATAGGACCCAAAAAAAGTAGTTATTTATTGCTATTATCTTGCCTAGAACTTGTAGGAAAACCAATAAGGTAAATCTTGATCTTCTATCGCCTACCCATGTAACGAGTAAGATTTGTATGCCAGCAGGTTTATTCTGTGTTTTCGTGTTTATGGCAGCCACCTGATATGCAGTTGAAATACATGTCCGTTATATGAAGAAACCATTAGTTTTTAGGGTTGTGGACTAAAATGATCACTTTTTTGCATACATTAAGCACTACTTCTATAAAGAGTTATATATTTAGGACCAAAATAGTCCAACCCCTATACATTAAAGACCATTTTGGTCATTTTCTCCTCAAGCTCATAAGTGCAAACAAAATTATATCTTTATACAGCTCTATGTGCATCAAGTAAGTGACTGATATGTTTAATTACACACTTTTTCAATAAGAAGCCAAGATCAAATTTTTGTTTTGATAAGATAAGTAGATTAAGAAGCCATGATCAAATTAGTCTTATATTCAGCTAGTAGATCTGATTTTGGAGGAAATTCAAAACATCACGTGAATCAAAGCCACGCCATATGTGAAACTTGAATACCTGAACTCCCCACATATAAGGGTGTGCTTGAGGACTTGATGCCATAAAGCCATGTGGGGGCATAGGAGAATATGCCTGCATAATAATTATCAATGTCCTTTTGTTACCAACAAGGAAATGTCAATAAATGAGACAAAAGGTTGAGAAGAAACTATGCTACAGACGGAACCAAACCTGAAAGCCAGACCAATCTGGATTGACTGGGCCAGCAGTAGTAGTAGAAGCCTGCTCCTAGATAGTGTCAAGAAGCAAAACACATTAATTGGTGGTATGTCTAAATCTACTCACACAAAATACTTGTTCATGGGGAAAACCGTTTTATGTTTTTGATACAAAAATTTCCATTGCTGAACACCTTCCAGTGCCAAAAGCATGTGGAAGTTGTTGAGAAAATGACAAAAATGGTTCCTTATGTTTGAGAGTGGGTTTAAATAACAGTTTTGGTCCTTTAAGTTTGTCAAAAGTGAACACTTTTAGTCTCCGTAATTTATCGAACTCCATCAATTAGATTTGACGGAAACAGTGGTTAAAAAAGGATTTCACTATAAACACCAAGAAAGTCCCATCAAATCCTAAAATATGCAACACAAAAAAGAAAAAAACTACACTAGACACTAAAAAGATATAAAAGAATAGCAGAAATTATACCTCAAAAAGTTGCACCAAACTCTAGAAATAAATTAAAAAATAGCAGAAACTACAAAAATTGTACTTCTAAATGTGAGTTCCTGCTAATGTTTGTTTTTTACATAGTTCTGGTCAAATCTAACAGACAGAGTTCAATAACTATTTGACGGAAACTGAAAGGGTTGACTTTTTGCGAACTTAAAAGGACCAAAACTGTTAATTACATACTTAAGGGACTATATTGAACCTACCCTCATACGTAAGGGACCATTTTTGTCATTTTCTCAGAAGTTGCTTATATGTCTCTACCCGAGTCCTCCACAGGCGTCTATCAAATTTATCAGCTATCTATACAACACATTATTTCTCTCTTAACACCGACAACAGTTACCTGTGAATTGGGAGTTTTTGACTCTTTTGCTTCCTTTGACTCCTTTGAGGATTTATCCATCTCACTGCTACCCATGGCTCAACTGCACTACTTCAAAAGTTCCTCAAACCATTCTGTCGCGCACATATACACATATGCATCAAGAATCAGTTTTAAGTCACTTTATAACTGACAAAAATTCTATACATGAAATAGTCAAAAGTAACCAAATAGACCAAAAATACCACAGATCAACCTGGACAAGGCTCAGATAATTGGACTTAATCAGCAGTGTTCACCAACACCAAGGATGTGTTCGGTATGGAGCAAAACATTTTCAATTTTTCCATTTTCGGTTGGTCACAATTTTTGAAAAACATTTTATCTGGGAAAACAAGTTCCTTAAAAATGAGAAAAATGACTTCCCTAGTGGAAGTAGGGAAAACAAATTCCATGTGTGGCATTCCACATTAATTCCTCATCTTCACCCCCACCCCGCAGCACCCATTCCCACCACCCCACACCCGTAACCCTACCCTCACCCCACCCGCAATAGTATTTGTCTACATTATATACAAAAGCTTTTAGGATAATATTTTTTGCTTACGTACGAACACAAGAAAATAAGTAAGAAGCTTCCTTCATACCAAACACACCCCAAGTGTCCCTTCAAACAAATTGCCTATTAACGTATTACTATCTCCTAACTTTCAAATGAAAACCGACTCGAAGAAGCATAAAGTTCATGTCCATGTCCCACATACAGAATTTATGATCAATCAATCAACTACACCTCAATCGCAATCCTCCGCTCCATGACAATCATTTCAAATACTAGAAAATGTACCATCAATGTTAACAAGAAAAAAGCGACCCAAAACACCCATTAACAACTTAAACATGAAAAATAAGCCAAAAAGGCACAGAATTTAAAATAGTGGTGAATTTAGTTACCATGAAAATATAGAAAGTTAGTGTAAATATAGTCCTTTTGATAATGAATCCACATACATAGTTGTTCAAACAGGAAAAAGCAACCCAAAACACCCATTAACAAAATCAACTTGAAAAATAAGCCAAAAGGAACATAACTTAAAATAATGGTGAATTTAAGGCCCGTTTGGCCATGGATGATTCTCACTTTTTCCGGAATTGTATTCTGGAATCATGTTTGGACATAGAATTGTTACAATTTTCCGAAATTTTCGGAATCCAAAAAACTCCAAATACCTGTTTTCACTCCAAATCACGCACAGAAATTCAATATTTTGCCAAGTTGTATTCATGTCCAAACACAACTCCAATTTCCAAATACCAATTTGCAACTTTTTTTCAAATTTCACATTTTTTATGTCAAACACCCACTTAGTTACCATGAAAATATACAAAGCCAGTGTAAATATAGTCATTTTGACAATGAACCCACACACAGAATTATACAACAACCAGAAGAAAAAAAAAGCAACCCAAAACACCCATTAACAAAATTAACATGAAAAATAAGCCAAAAAGCACAGACTTTGAAAATAATTACCATGAAAATATACAAAAGACTGATGAATCTGAAGAACTGGGTCAACTTCAAATACAATAAAACTCCAATTACAGTCAACCCCACTTTAAATTTGAGTACCCAACTATCTGGGTATACCTCAAAAGTAGCAAAAAACAATTGAAGATTGAAATTTTCAAGATTAATTGGGTATAAAAACGACAAAAAAATACCCAAAATTTGGGGAAATTAAGGAGGTAACAAAAATAGGCCTTGTTTGTGAGATTGTGGACAAAGTGTGTCGTTGTTTGAAGGATTTGCAGAGAATAGGAAGTGAAGGGGGAAGTTTCGATTTGCTTTCTCTTGTTCGATTGGGTTGATGATTGTGTTTTGCTGATTGTATCGTAGACTTGTTTCAACGGCTCAGATTTGTTTTAAAAAGAACAACGTGACATTTGTATAACAAAACAATGTAATTAAGAGATAAACTTATAATTTTTCAAATCTCTAAATGATTTAAGTGGTATTTTTTGCTTTACTTGACGCGATGGTTTATCGAAACAACCTCTTTACATGTCAAGGATTACACTGGGTATGTTGTTATTGTTATTTGGTTTTTCGCACGGTGTCCGCCTTGTGATCCGACTAAATTCGAATTCACTGCGAAAATTTTCATGTCAAAGGATAAAAAGCTCCCAACAAAGGCTACTCAATACCCATAAAAGATTTAAGTTATATATGCTTATAGTTAGAAATGTTCAAAGAAAATTAATAAATCGAAAAAAAATATTATAAATTTGTTTGATTTGGCTTGATATTAAATAGATAAATTCGATCATAATTGATTTGAATATTATTAAGAAAGTCAAACCAAACCGACATTACATGAAGGAGTAATTACGATGTATGAAATTTAGGATAACAATGCTATCAAAATTAACATGTCTTTTAAAATCTTATAAAAAATTACCCAAACTTTTCTCTCTTTCACTCTCTATCGTTCTCTCTCTGCCTCATCTCTCTTACTCACTAACTCTGCCGTCGTCTCTCTCTTGGCACTACTGTCGTCTCGTCGTTGTCGTTGTCGTTGTCGAGGCGCCGTCTGATGAGTGAGTGCACTCTCTCTTCTCCTCTCTCTCAGATTTGATACTCTCTCGCTCTTCTCTCAGATCCAGTGGTGGTGAGCCGAAGCTCCGGCATGATTTCCGGCAATGGCTGGTAGTTGTTGTTGTTCCTTCGTCGATCAAACCCCTAATGTCGTTGTCATCATCCTCGCCAATTTTCGGCAAGCACTTTTGCTCCGGCCTTGACTGATCGCAGGTATATATGGGTGTATATGGAGCTAAAGATTTGAGGTTAGTGGTGTATATGAGTGTATACGAGAGTTGGTAGTGTTGAAGTTATATTTTGTATAATAGTGTATATGGGTATACACACCTCTTATACACTATTATATATTTTTATACACTCATATACACAATGTACCTTTCTTTTTGTATATAAATATATAATATTGTATAAAAGTTTTTTTGGGCTATATTTTTACAGTAAATCAGTAATTGTACATTTATGAAATTTCCCCTTATATGAATACATTTCTTTAAAATACTGTTTACTTAAAATTGGCTCTAACTTTTCAAACAATATATCATATCCATAGATTTGTTCTCTTTTAGTGCCTTTATTATTCATCCATGTACATTTAATCACATATTCTAGTTTACCAAAAAAAAACAATCATATATTATACCCAATTACACACAAATCACATGTTGTCCTCCTGCACCCTTGCCACCATTCAAATCATTAGCATCACCGTGTTCTTGATCATCTTCTTGAATGTCAACATCTTCTTCATTTAAATCACCTCAATTTTCTTGATTGAAATTTACTAATACACCATTATCATTTTCCAAGTATATATTTTTCATTGCCCTAACCCAAACCCTAACAATAACAATATGTTTGTTGAACATCCACTACTTGAGATTGGAGAACATGTCCCAATGGAGTTGTTGTTGCTTGAAGAAGTCCATCCAAACCCTAGCAATAACAACAATAATCTCTTAGATAATTTAATGCAAGATTTAGAAAACAAATTCAAATTTCTGGAGATATATATTCTTGAGAAATGAAGATGATCATGATTTAAAAAACAATTCAAATTTCTGGGGAGATGAAGATGGTCAAGATTTAGAAAACAATCCAAATTTATGGGGATATGAAAATGGCCAACATTTAGAAAACAATCCAAATTTCTGGGGAGATGCATTCTTGGGAAATGTAGATGGTCTACATGGTGATGGAGGCTTTGCTATTCAAAAAGATGAACAAGAATATGATCAAAAAGATGATCAGGGAGTCAATGGTGCTGGACTGCCTAACTCTAAGTGTGCATCATGTATTGTTGGGAGACAACAAGTTTGTGATGATTTCTGCCCATGTAAAAAAAAAAATCATACCAAACAAAAAAGAAGAAATTTGAATACATGACATGTTTGACTGAGCACGGGGTTCAAGAAAAAAAAGAAAATTTTAAAAATTTGTGGTCTAAAATCTACAAATCATTTCATTTAGGGTAAAATAAAAATATTAAAGTTAAATTGTTACTACTAAATATGAAAATATGTCTTTCTTTTTAAGACTGACTAAAAAAAAAAAAATGCCAATTTAGTATAAATTCGGTACCACTGCAATACTTTTGAACTCAAAAAATTAAAAGAGATATATCTGAAAAAGCAAATCCATGTAACTCATTTTAAAATATTCAAGAAGACAAGCTGCTTTAATGAAGTTGTGAAGAAATATATTGCTTACTACCCTTCTAAGTGACCAGTATCTCCTAGTAATTTGACAGAGTTTGAATATGTTTTTATATCCAAAAGGGATAATTGTGCATTTGCTCCCTTGAAACGAATCGAAAAATAATAAACTTGTTCTGACAATTGGTTTTGTTGGTTTACGTTGTGTTTTCATTTGGGAGAATGAAATGGGGGTTGGGGATTTAAAATATTTGGGCCAGGGTCGGAATAAGTTGTTGGGCTGGACGAGCGGATAAATGGGCTGGAAGTTTGGTTCGAAAATGAAGGAAAAGGCTGGTCTTGAGAGTTTAAAGGTAACCAAATTTGAGCTTCCTTGTTGTAATTGTAGCCAAAAAAATCAATTTCCTTAAAACAAAGGTTCAATCTTTAAAAATCCAACCAAATTGAAAAAGTGAGATAAATTGACTATTCAAAGACTAAAAGGCGGGTCATAACCCAACCCGGACAATTTTTACTAAATTTTAACCTCGTTGTTTGTTCTTTTATAATTTTCTAAGCACATAGAACTATTTTTATTTAGCGTTGATCTAAGCTAGTGGTTGTATTTATAGTTTTTTCAAAGAAACTAAATTCCTTAATTTGATTCCTAAAAGAATTAGGACTGCTTGTTTGTTTTTATCATGATAAAACACAAAAAAAGATTCCACGTTCTAAAAGGAATGCTCACCGACATTTTAAATTATCATCTAGCTAGTACGTGTAACACGAAAGACGTTAATCATTTACTTATGTTAACCCAATAAAAAAAACCAAAAGAAATACACAAAGGAACAATAATATTTTGAGCAATGGTTCAGGATCAACGCAGACAAAAGGGTGTTGTCCCTTTTCCTATACGAATGTAAACCTTAAGTTACATTTATTATTCAACTCCATTACTCACAACAAATGAGAAATAATAAGAAAAAAACAGTATTTTTTTTTAATCAAATGAAGTTGTAGGGGTAAATGAATTTGTTCAATTTTATGTTGAATTGGCGTGTGTTCTTCTTTGAAAAGCTAAACCTTATATCTAGTGAATTCCTGTAAGACCGTTTGATTTCACGAAAAGGAGGTTAATTGTACACACTATATATTTTTATTAATGAGAAAGATTCTCCGAGTGATATTAATACAATATTACATAGTATTAGGAGCCAAACCCTAAAAATCACTCCTTCCTTATCTCGACCAACGACATCTCTAGCAAAACCCTAATTGCTTTCTTCTTCTTTCCTCACCAAAAAGAAAGCCCATCCAATGGCTTCCATGGCTACTCCCACATCTCCCATGGCTTCCTCCTCCCCAGTCGTCATACACAACCCCCCTCCCCCCCACTCCTTCCTCTACCCCTTCTTTCCATCTGGCATTCGCCGTCACAAATATCAAGAACTTCATACCTTTGGTTCTTGATTAAGAAGATGATCAATATTTCTCGTGGGTTGAACTCTTTCACATTCATGCATGTGCTTATAACGTGCTTGATCATATTGACGACTCCATCCCTCGCCCTCTCGAGGTCGACGACACCACATGACGTCGATTTGACTCTATCGTCAAACAATGGATCTATGACACCATCTCTAAGGACTTGCTTCATACGATTATGAAAACTGGAGCCTCGGCTCGTGAGTTATGGATTCGGTTGGAGGAAATATTTTATGACAATAAACACACACGCGTTGTGTACCTTGAGGAACAATTCCATAACACGCGTCTTGAGAACTTTGGGAACATGTTTGATTATTGCAAACAACTAAAATTGGTGGCCGATCAACTGTCCAATGTAGGCCATCCGATTTCAACTAAGATGATTGCAACTAATAAATGGTTTACTGAAAGGTAAATATGATACTCTTGCGACAATGATACAACATGTCGACCCCATGCCCATCTTCAACAAGGCTCGGTCATAATTAATTTTGGAAGAAATAAGACGTGCGAAATAGGATGAACACAACCAAAAGGCGTTGGTGGTTGATGCACCAGAAAACACCACCGCACCCACCGACAACTAGCAGCAGCGGGGCAGTCGTGGCGGCGGCAGAGGGCGAGGCGGCGGTGGCGGTCGCGGAGGCAGGGGCAAAGGCGATAGGCCGGTCCAACACGGGTGGCCAGCCATAGCATCCGGCTCGGTACCCGGTTCAGTGGGCTGGCCTAATGCCATGGTAGGTGCCCGACAGTTGGGCCTCACCACCGTGCCCTTACCCGACTGTCGTGGCTCACTGGCAGCAGCCTGGGTTATTAGGCCAGGGTCCCAATTCTCGGTAGTCCGGCCCAACACATTAGGCCCATGTTACCGAGGCCACCCGGGGCAGTTACCATTCAGACTTCTCACACCGACAGAATTATTGCATGCCTACATCACGATGAATATACAACAGCCCAACGATGCTTGGTACATGGACACGGGCGCCACATCCTACCTCACGTGCAACTTTGGTAAACTTCCACATATCTTTAATTTGCGCACTCCTCAATCTATTTTGGTCGGCAATGATAATTGCATTCCAATTCATGGGTATGGAACCACACATGTACCAAAACCTCACATCCCTTCTCCATCTGCAATGTCATAAATGCCCCCATATCATCAAAAATTTAATCTCTGTTAGAAAGTTTATTACTGATAATTGGGTATCCCTTGAGTTTGACCCCTTTGGTTTTTATGTGAAGGACCTACATACGGGGACACCACTTACGAAATGTAATAATGTAGGGGATATCTATCCTTTCTCATCCACCTCCGCTGCCAGCATCAACCCTCACACATCCCTTGCTACGATCTCTCTATCCACGTTGCACAATAGATTTGGACACCCCGGAGCTCCCATTTTTAACTTTCTTAGAAATCGCAATTTTATTTCTTGTAATTAGGGGATCTTGCCCCTAGTTGTTTTTCTTGTCCTTTAGGTAAACATGTTAGACTTTCGTTTATGTCTTATTTAAGTGTTACGTTTTCTCTCTTCGACATTATTCATGCGGACTTATGGACATCTCCTGATGCTAGCAAACTTGGTCATAAAAATATTACTTGGTTTTGTTAGATAATTTCTCGCATTTTCTATTTGTCTATCCACTCAAATTTAAGTCACAAGTATACCACATGTTTCTTAAATTCCGCACATATATTAAAACTCAGTTTGAAAAGGATATAAAATATTTTCAATATGATAATGGCCGTGAGTTTAATAATTCCCTCTTCCATAAATTTTGTTCCAATTATGGCATGGTATTTCAATTTTCGTGCCCTCATACCTCTCCTCAAAGCGGTAAAGCCGAAAGAATTTTACGTACCATTAACAATATGATTCATACCTTGCTCCTTCATACTTCTCTCCCACCATCCTTTCGGGTATATGCATTAAAATTGGTAGAATACATACTTAACATATTGCCTACCACAACTCTCCAAAATCGAACCCCAACTGAAATTTTATCATATCCCCACATATGGTCACATACGCACGTTTGGATGTCTTTGCTATCCTAATCTTTCTTCCACGACGTCTCATAAGTTAGCACCTAGGTCCACTCCTTGCATCTTCTTGGAATTTCCGTTCAACCATAGGGGATATCTTTGCTTCGATCTATCCACAAACAAAATTATTGCCTCTCGTCATGTTACCTTTGACGAAACTACCTTCACTTATTCTAACATCCGTCAATTTACCGTCTCCGACTATAAATTTCTTGATAATTCGGACACCTCTCCTATCTTACAACACATACTCCGTGGAACACCTCTCCCGCCACTGCCTACCTCCCCTCCCTTCGACCACTGCCTGTCGTCCCCCCTGCATAACCACCCATCCCGCAAACTTCCACATCTCTTCTATCGGTCACACATTCTCCCGCACCAACCCACTACCCAACCAGTGTTACCGCCACCACACCACACAACCCGTTATTATATGCCTCCCATCTGTCACTGTCTGCCTCCCCCGCCACCGTTTGCCTCCCCCCGATACACCTAACCACCCCGCCATATACCACAATCCAACCACCCATCCCGCATACCCCCCACCATCCCACCACCCACTGTCTTGCCCCATACCACACTGCCCCATCCCGCCAAACCCCTCTCCACCCACTGCCACTGCCACACAACCCGAGATCTACTACCCCGCCCCCGTACCCACACACCAAATGGAAACCTGCTCCAAACACGGGATTTTCAAACCCAAAGTCCACTTTAACTTATCCACACAATCCATATCACCAATACCTAAAAACCCAAAACTAGCCAAATTTGACCCAAATTGGAATGCGGCCATGTGTGAGAGTTTGATGCGCTTACCACTTAGCGCACGTGGGATCTTATTCCGAGACCAGAGGGGGTGAATATGATTCATTGTATGTGGCTCTTTCATCATAAGTTCAGAGATAGTGGTGATCTTGAACGTCACAAGGCCAGACTTGTGGCAAACGACACAGGACAACATAAAGGTATTGATTATGGTGAGACATTCAGTCCGGTGGTTAAATCGGCTACCATTCGTACTGTTCTGAGCATAGCTATGGGTAAGAACTAGCCGATTTATCAGCTTGATGTGAAAAATGCGTTCTTACATGGAGATTTGAAAGAAATAGTTTACATGCACTAACCGTCAGGCTTTGTACATCCAGAGGCCCTTCATTATGTCAGCCATCTCCGTAAGTGCATGTATGGATTGAAATAGGCCCCCAGGGCTTGGTATGAGCGTTTCGCTACTTATATTATGCAGATTGGGTTCGTGTGCAGCAAATGTGACCATTCACTATTCATTTTTCATCGAGGTGGTGACATTGCATACTTGTTATTATATGTGGATGATATTGTTTTGACCGTCTCTTCTAATGTGTTGAAAAATGAGATCATTATTCTTCTTAAATCTGAATTCGCTATGACAGACTTAGGGAATTTGAGTTACTTCTTGAGGATTTCTGTGACTAGATATGCTGATAGTATGTTCCTATGCCAGTGTAAGTATGCGGAAGAAATTGTGTACAGGGCATAAAATGGCGAATTGCAAAATCATGCCTACTCCGGTCGACTCGAAGTGAAAACTCAGTGATGTTGACGGTGATCCGGTGTCCGATCCCAATCTCTATAGGAGTCTTGCAGGTGCACTTCAATACTTTACATTCACCAGGCCTGATATTGCATATGTTGTTCAGTGTGTTTATTTATGCATGCCCCGAGGGAGCCTCACTTTATAGCTCTTAAACGTATCATTCGATATGTTAAGGGCACTTTTGATTATGGATTACATCTCTACTCCTCTGCACCGACCATGCTTATATCATATACGAACGCCGATCCGGCTACTGTGTGTTCTTAGGTGATAATCTTATTGTCACGACCCAAACCGGAGGGCCGTGACGGGCATCCGGACCTTACTTGTCGAGTACTACTAATCATACATTTACCACCTAACCATAATTAAATAGCAATAGTAAACTGGAAAGGTGTTACATAAAACCCTGCTAACGGAAGAATCCAACCTATGTACATATACGTACTAAGCCACAAGGTCATACATGACTACTATACACAGGACAACTGTCTAAAAACCTCTAAAGAGTACGTGATATCGTAAGGTAGGGACATGGCCCCACCATACCCATATGCATATCCAAAAACACCGTACTAGGATTAGACCGCAACTCCGGAACAAGTGGAGTGCTCCAATATCAGCTGAACCAGCAACCTACTAGTGCGGACCGTCACCCTGTCTACCTGAGCCTGCGGGCATGAAACGCAGCGTCCCCTGACAAAAGGGACGTCAGTACGACTGATGTACCGAGTATGTTAGGCATGAAGAATAGCATAATAGAGACCTGAAAGTAACATGAGACAAGAAACAACCAACCAGTAGAGAATGCCTATGAGGGCCATAATATGACTAGCTGTCATGCACAATGCTGGTCATACATATACATATGCGTATATAACGTCATCAAGCCTTTGTGGGCATCCCATCATATCATATCGGCCTCTGTGAGAATAATCATCATCGTATATCTATACCAGCTGTAGGTGGTGGTGCATATATAACTCATTCTCTTTTCCCATACCCCATATATATATAATGCATACCATATAGTAGTGTATATAACACCTTTGAGGTTAAGGGTAATACATGAATGTAATGCATGAATGATACTAAGATACTCTAAGTTTGTCGGAGTGACGAAATGCCGCTTCACCTCCGATTAACATTATGAATACTAACATCTTTTTCATATACCTCAATAAGGATTTAGGAACATATTTAGACATGCTTTGACAATATGAATGAATAACATGAACATCCTTAACTACTAAGAGTAGAATCATTTATGGGACAATATTACGTTTGCGTTTCGTACTTAGAACATGCCAAAAGAAAGAATGATTTGCCTTAACATACCTTTGAACCGACATTCCAACGATGATGATGAACCAACCTTCTTTATAGGTTAACATTAGACAAGAGGAACGAGTCGACTCTGCCCCGAGCTTGCAAAGAACGCAAGGTTGTAAAACCCCGATGAATGATACAATAAGAAATTCTCGAACTCAAAGGATAATTGAAGAGAAAATTATACCCAAAGGGAAAAAATCTTACTGGACATTTTATTGATCTCCAAAAAGAATTCCCACGTGAACATATGAATTCCTCAAGGTAGAGCTTGTTGCTGCTACGTTTTGCTCCTCAAAGGCAATATTATCCACACTAAAATGTGCAACAATATGTTTATATCTTCAATCAATTATTCTCCCAACTCAAGTGATAACTCCAAATAATTTCTCTACTAGTGTGACGTGGGGTCCACTTGAAAATAATCTCCACCAAAAGTTGTCACCACTAAGTACAAATGCATTATCACTTGTAGCTTACTCCATTGGTGCCATGTGGAAGTGTTGTCACCCAACACTCTTTCACTAGTATTGTTTAATTCTTTATTCCAAATACAATCCAACAATTAATTAATTATACCCATAATTAATTTCTTGATCTCAATTCACTTAAATATCAATTACTTTTAACACACTTCATATACTTAATATCATATCCATGAGGTATAACATTAGTCCATAGCCTCTTTATGTATATACCAAATAATATTCTCAACCACCATCGTCACACTTTTAAGTCTTAAATCATTTTGGGACTGCATCTTTTTATATACTAAGCTCTTTATTTGTATACGTCTAGCTGCCCAAACTATCGTCCGAAAGTACGGGGTGTGACACTTATCTCGTGGTTTGCCAAGAGGCAAGTCACACTCTCCCGATCGAGTACAAAAACATAATATAGAGGCATTGCAAACGTTATAGCTGAGATATGCTGCTCCGAAACCTCATCTTAGAGCTTCAATGTCCCTTACATAAGTCTTCTATGGTCTACTGTGATAACATATCTGCGGTCTTCTTATCTCATAACCCGGTTCAGCATCAGAGAACCAAGCACATTGAGATGGATATACATTTTGTTCGTGAGAAGGTTGCTATAGGTCATGTTAAGGTGTTGCATGTGCCTTCTTCGTATCAATATGCAGATATTTTCACTAAGGGGCTTCCTCGGCAGCTGTTCATCGACTTCAGATCCAGTCTCAGCGTCCGGCCTCCTCCCGCTCCGACTGAAGGAGTGTAATAGCAAATATTACCATATATTTGTCGTATAATCTATAATTAATATTTGTGTGTAATTATGGTAAATATAGATCCTTATTCGATTAGGATTCAATATTGTACACACTATATATATTTGTATTAATAAGAAAGACTCCCTTGATGTCATGGTGGAGAGTCTCTGTGGTGGTATAAAATTAAGATTGGCTACACGGAACCGACGTAATGCTGGAGTTTCTGTATGGTTAGAATTCAAGTTTGTCCTCCACACTCTTTAGTGTGTGTTTATCACAAGATATTAACTGATAATTAACTCCTTATTATTAATTAATTTTATCTCTAGGATCTGGATATTTTTCATGAAATTATTTCCTTTGCTACATAGCATTGCTTCTGATGTAACAGACCTGATCCGTTGTTGATATATGAATAAGAAACTGCAGCAACTAAAAGCTCCAAAAAAGAAGGGACTCCAAGCTACCAAACTCAGTGTGGAGGGTCGTGGCATGGTGAAGTACCTGTAGCAGCATATAGCTCGCGTATTTATCAAGGTATAATAACTCAATTGCACACAGTTGTTGTGCACGGGGAAGATGGCTGCTTCTGTTCTCGCAGTATCTGTGAAATGTATAATTACAATGCCTCACAGCCGCTCATTTTGGGGCGAAGCTTTTTGTTGATGAATTGGAGCGGAGGTGTAGCCGTTCAATGATCAGTTTTCCGGGGACTGCACAAACTTGTTGTCTTCCATGTTATTTTGTTGGCCAGTGAGAACCAAAAACCAAAAAGATAGGAAAGGTAGCTGATCGTTTTAATATTCATTTCCAGTTGCAAACTAGGTTTCAAGTCATTGATCAGTCGTTACTTATAGAGTACTTCCATGTTTTCATCAAATCAATGAATACTTGACATTTATCTTCTACGTACAGTTTAGTCACTTAACCAAAGGTTAATTAAGTATTCTTATCTTAATTTTACTCGTAATCATGAAAAAGTTATATGGTTTTGTACAAACACGAGCTATGGATAAGTAGTTTTTATCGTGATGCTCTGTTGTTTCCATTGATAAAGAAATTATGTTGCTTTGTGTTACATGTTTTGTTAAGGTGATTCCTATTGTTTTGCTTACTAGTTGCTTTCTCTCTTTAGCTCGAGTGTAAGTGTTCCTTCAGGATGTCTTGAACATGTGATATCATAGTGAACTAGATATATGTTTAGCTATAATTTCAATTTTTTTCTAGTTCAGACGAATCTTTCTTTCTGCATTCAAGTTTCATCCAAATCGAATAACGATAACAATGAGAAATGTTCAAATACATGTAGTTTATTCCTTAGCCATATAGTTTGTAAGTGCTGTAAACTCAATGTATAATTTTTATTCACATTTTAATATTGGTGAACACTTAGCAACTTTTTTGAATCAATGTAGCTGACTAAAGTGACTCAAGCAGTGACAAAGCTGATATGCCATACCTCACTCGTAGGTTTCAAAAGATGGTTCGAAAAAATAGCGGGGTCTCAAGAATAGGAAGCTCCAGCAGGAACTTCAAAGAAAATGACAGTTGTTGCCACAAGTGTGGGAAACCTGGTCACTTCATTAAAGAATGTCCTCTTCACAAGCAGGACAATCATAAAGACAAGACTGTTAAGAGGAACCATGTAAGAAGCTCAAGAGGAGAGATGCGGCTGATGACCTGGTGAAGCAAGCTCTTGCTGTTTTGGGAGACTCCTCAAGTTAATCTGAAGATGATGATGACCATGTTGACAAATCAAGATGGACATTAACAATGAACCTTTTGAATATAAGTCAATCTTTGCATTTATGACCAAATCTGATGTTGCTGATGATGTTCAGAAAAACTTGAAAGTTTATTCTCAAAAGAAACTTATATCATTGGCAAATGTGTTAATCGATGTTTATCATGTTCTGTTAAAGAGAAGACTGCTCTAAATGAATAAATTGGTGATTTAGAACAATAGAGGGTTGATTTGGTAGTTTTCATTATATATATAAAAGAACAGGTTGATGAGGTAACTCAAGAAAATATTCTATTAGAAATTCAATTAAAAAGTATATGGATACTCCCTCTAAAGGAAAAGGTGTAGCTAGTGAGACTCCACTGGATCTTGAAAAGGAGCTTAAGAAAATGAAAATGAGTCTCACTACTGAGGTAAAAAAGAACAGATAGCTACAGAAAGATTCAAAGCTAGTAAAAGTTGATCTTGATAAGACACTTCATTGGACCTGGTCTTCTAATGTAATTACCTTTATGTTCAAGAGTAAATGTGGGGGTAGGCAAGGGCTTGGGTTTGAAAAAGAAAAAAACCCATATAATCCCCACAGTAAATAAGTCATTACAACTGAAAATTAGTTATGCACTCATTGCGGTCAGATTGGTCATTATAAGAATGCATGCAAAGTCAAATTTCAATCACTTCAAAAAAATAAGAATTTTGTTGATAAGGGCTTTGGAGTTGAAGGACTTGGTGCTGGAAAGAGAAAAAATGTCTTGCCTGTTTGGATTAGAAGAAGTTTGATTCAACCATTTTACAATTATAAGGGACCCAAACTAGTTTGGATTCCCAAATTTAATTAGTGATTTTGTTTGCAAGTTGGGGGTGAGAGGCGGCAGTAAAAAATGGTATATGGATAGTGGCTGCTTGAAGCATATGACTGGTAAAATGGATGATTTTCCCTCACTCAAGGCCTTTCAAGGTGGCAGTGTGTCCTTTAGTAATGACAAGAAATGGTACATTCTTGGTGTTGGTAAGGTTGGTAAGACACTCTCTCATGCAATTGAGAATGTGTACTGTATAAATGGATTAAAATATAACTTGTTAAGTGTGTCTCAAATCTGTGATAAATAAAATGAAATGAAGTTCTTGTCCTGCTCTTGCACAGTCAGCAATCTCAAAACTAGTGAAGTAGTGCTAATATAAAAAAGGTTCAAGAATATATATGTTGCAGATTTTAATTTCTTGAATGATAGTGACTTGACATGCCTAAGTTATATGGATGATGATGCTGAGCTTTGGCACAAAAGACTAGGACATGTAAGCTTTTCACTGCTGAACAAACTTGCTGCAAAGGACCTGGTTCGTGGGCTACCAAAGGTCAAGATCACAAGGCATGTGATGCTTGTATAAAAGGAAAGTATGTCAGATCCTCTTTCAAGCCAAATAAAAAGTGAGTACATCAAGGTGGATCTTTGTGGACTAATGAAGATCCTAAGTAGAGTAGGAGAGAAGTATATTTTTGTGATTGTTGATGACTACTCCAGATTCACTTGGACTCTATTTTTAAGAAGCAAGGATGAAACATTCCCTGTGTTCTATGCTTTTGTTAAACAGATTCAAGTGAAACTAGAAAATCACATTGTGAGTATTAGATCAGATCATGACACTAAGTTTGAAAATGCCAAGTTTGAAGAATTTTGTGCTGAAAATGGTATAAGTCACAACTTTTCTGTTCCTAGAATACCTCAGCAAAATGGTATAGAGGAGAAGAAAAATAGGACACTTGAAGATATGGCTAGAACAATATTGATAGCAAATGGGGTGTTTAAAAATGTTTATGCTAAAGCTGTTAACACCGCTTGTCACGTGGCAAACATATGCATGATCAAGTCCTTGCTTGAGAAAACTCCTTATGAATTGCTAAATGGGAGAAAGCCTAAGCTGACTTACCTAAGAGCTTTTGGTTGCAAATACTTTGTTCTCAACATAGTAAGGAAGCCTTGGGTAAATTTGATGCAAAAAGTGATAAATGAATCTTTCTTGGTTACTCATCTCATAGCAAAGCATATAAGGTCTACAACACAAGAACTCAATGCGTAGTGTATGTGATCTTTGATAAATCAAATGTACTAAATAATAAAGAGTCCAAATGAAGCTATTGAAATCTCAAATGAAAAGACTGAATTGATTAGTCAAATCAAGCAGAGTAATGAAGAAGATGTAGAAAAGTCTTCAGAAGGTACATAGAACCTGGTCCTGCCATTACTCCACTTGAAGCTGAACATAGAGTAGCATATGTTGTATCAAGCACTCCTGAAGCTGGACAAAGAAGTAGAAGTCATGCTTCTATTGATGTCAATGATGGATCCATTATGGAAGAACATGGTCCCTCTGTTCCTACAGTTCAAGTATCCAACTGGAAGCCCAAGGGATCTCATTCATTTCAAAATATAATCACTCTCTTAGACTCTGGTATTCAAACTAGATCGAAGGCGAGAAATATATTTGCCTTCTTAGCCTTTCTACCTCAAATTGAACCCAAGAATATCAAGGAAACATTAAAAGATGTTGACTGGATAGCTGCTATGCAAGAAGAGCTCCGTCAATTTCAAAAAAAAAGGTGTGGCACCTGGTCCCTAGGCCCTCATACATAACAATGATTGGGACTAGGTGGGTGTTTCTCAACAAGCTCGATGAGTTTGGAAACACTACCAGGAACAAGGCAAGACTGGTGTTTCAAGGTTACAATCAAGAAGAAGAGATAGACTATGATGAGACTTTTGCTCCTATTGTTAGAATAGAGGCAAGTACAATTCTTATTGCCTTTGCATCTCATAAGAAATTCAAATTGTTGCAAATGAATGTCAATAGTGCATTTCTGAATGAATATCTAAAGGAGAGTCTTTGTCAAGCAACCCCTAGTTTTGAGAGTCGTGAACAATCTGAGTATGTGTTCAAGCTTGATAAAGCTCTATATGGTTTGAAGCGAGCTTCTAGGGCATGATATGAAAAATTGTTAAAGTTTCTTCTTGAAAATGGCTTCACAAGAGGAAAAATTGACAACACTTTATTTCTAAAAAAAAGGGAGAAATTTGTTGATTGTGCAAATCTATGTTGATGATATCATTTTTGGTGCTACTAATGATTCCCTTTGTGAAGAGTTTGTCAAGCTCATGGAAAGTGAATTTGAGATGAGTATGATGGGTGAGCTAAATTTATTCCTTGGGTTACAAGTGAAGCAAACATTAAAAGGCACCATGATCAGTCAACAAAAGTATATCAAAGAGATGCTTAAGAGATTTGAGATGGAGAATGCTAAGCCTATTAATACACCTATAGCCACTGCTACTCAGTTAGACATGGATGAACCTGGTTCTCTTGTCAATGAAATCATGTATAAGGGTATCATTGGGTCTCTACTGTACTTAACTTAGCAAACCTGACATTGTCTTCAGTGTTGAGTTGTGTGCAAGGTTCCAATCAAGTCCCAAAGAATCTTATTTGAAGGCTGCAAAAAGAATTTTGAGGTATCTCAAAGGGACTCCAGACTTGGTCCTCTTCTATCATTCAGGAGATAATTTTGACTTGGTTAGATAAACTAATGTTGATTATGCTGGATATCTGGTGGATAGGAAGAGCACATCTGGAATGACATATTTTCTGGGATCATGCTTAATCTCTTGGGGTACGAAAAAATAAAATTATGTGGCTCTTTCTACTGTTGAAGCTGAGTATATAGTTGTTGCCTTCTGTTCTGCTCAATTGTTATGGATCAAATAACAACTTGAGGATTTTTGTCACGACCCAAACCAGAGGGCCGCGATGGGCACCCGGATCCCACCCGCCGGGTACCGCTAATCGTACATTTACCACCTAATCATCATTAATTACGGACTAAGCCAAAAGAAAACTACGTGAAATCTTTATCCAGAAAACCAACTTATGTATATACATACCATACCAAGGCCGACAAGGCCATATAAGACCATTATCCATAGGACATCTGTCTACAAACCTTTAAGAGTAGCAACATCAAAGGTTGGGACATGGCCCCGCCATATCCATATATACAAGAAAAATATACCGTACAAAAATTAGACCAACACTCCGAACAAGGGGAGTGCTCCAAAATCCACTAGGATCCGCAATCAACTAACGTGAACCGTCACCTTGCCTATGTGAACTGCGGGCATGAAACGTAGCGTCCCCCGACAAAAGGGACGTCAGTACGACTGATGTACTGAGTATGTCAGGCATGAACAATAGTATAACAGAGATATCACAGTAACTGAAATAGAAATAGCCGACCGATATTAACTACCTCTGAGACCCCAATACATATGTCTAAATGTTATGCAATGTAAATATGGTATAATATTGGACACACATGATCTTCCTTTTCTTAACAGCCTCAGTGGGTGTTAGGTTATATAGGTCACACAAACAACCTGATATCGGTCACACAGACATGCCACACAGGCTTCTATATTGGTCTCATACCATATAATGGTGAATGAATGTATGCATGATGCAAATGCGGTATACTAATGTCCACACAGGGATCCAGTTATATCGCCACACAAGGACATCACATCATCACATCATATTGGCCTCTTCGGGCTCTTTTGTGATAGTATGTACCAGCTGCAGGTGGTGTGCGTATATAACGCCTTTCCCTTTTTTCATTCCCCGTACATATATATATAATATTTATCATGTAGTAGTGTGCATAGCACAAGTGGTCCAGGTTAATATATTAATGCAATGCAAATAAAAATGCATGAATGGTAACACCATATTCCAACCTCAACGGATGACATAATACCTTTATACCTTCGGCTAAAAGTGGGAACATCAACATCTTTTTCGTATTCCTCAATAAGGACTTAGGAACATATTTAGACATGTTTTTAACATAGGAATCAATAATATGAACATTCCTTAACTACTAAGAGTAGATTAATTTATAGAACAATACTACAGTTATAGTTCATTACATAAACGTGTCAAAAGAAAGAAATAATTTGCCTTAACATACCTTAATTTAATTCTCAAACTACTAGACAATTACGTTGTTGCTCGCGTCCCCTTCCTTAGAACAAGGTTGGAAAGAAAATATGTTACTCATGTTAAAAACAAGGGTAGGACGTTGCTGCAATTCTAATTCCTAGTATTTGAAAAAGGGTGTTACATCGAGTTTCTCTTAAAATGAGATATGTTGCCATCTAATTTACTCTCTAATTAACAAAGGGGTGACATACCTACTACTATTGTATGTGTACGTTTTCAACTCCAAGAAAAGAAATAAAATGATTTGTTGATTTGGAATATTAGAGAGGTGTTGAACGTTCTGCTTTTTAACACTTTGGGAGATTTATTTCTTTCTAACATTTTTGTCTTTTAATAGACATGTCAACTAGGCATTAAATGCACTTAATGAGTGCCCATCATTAGGTCTCCCACTAACCTCTAAATGCTAGCACCTACACACTAGTCACCTAGGCTAGTCATTTTAGGATTCTTTTCCAAGCCACACGTACACACCCCCAACATGCACCCTTAATTAATTAACTTGACTCACTTCCGTATAATTTATCAATCGCACACATAATTAATTATGTGATCTCAATTCACTTAAATCTTGATAACTTGTAAGACCTTTATATACTCAATATCATAATTTTCGTGATATGACACTAGTCCATCACTTCTTTATGCAAACACCAAATTTATTTCTGATCCCCGTCGTCATACTTGCTACGTCCAAAATTATTTTGGAGTTTTATCCTTTTATATAGTAATCTCTTGTATTAACATACGTAAATATAACATAATTTTTTCCAACGCTCGGATCAATTTACACACGCCTAGCGATTTTACATACGCCTAGTGATGCAAACCGTGACCCGAAAGTACGGGATGTTACAATTTTGGTATGCTTACTGATTGTGTGCCCTTGTTGTGTGATAATACAAGTGCACTTAACATGGTGAAAAATCCAGTGCAACACAAAATGATCAAGCACATTGATGTCAGGAACCATTTCCTAAGGGATAATGTTGAAAAAGGTCTGATTTGTATGAAATTCTACAAGACAGAGGACCAGGTTGCAGATATTTTTACCAAGGCATTGAGTAGGGAGCACTTTGAGAGAAATCGCTTGGAGTTGGGCTTGATCAAGCTCAACTAATTGGTCCTTCATAAGTTCCCTCAATGATTGGCTATGTTAAGAGAAAAGATACAATGCTAAAAAGTATTTTTTGATGGCATCTAACTCACTCTTATGCTGTTACAAGAATACACGCATGATAGTTTCAGGACAACACAAACATATGTGACATTGCATCTTTCAGAGTTTTTGCCTGCAAAGTTTTCAAGAAAATTGTCTAGGGACCTGGTCCATGTGATTCAGGTTAATAGTCCCTTCAGTACTAGTATAATTTTGAATTGCTTAAGGTGTCAATTCATTAAACATTTCCCTCCTTTCAATTCAAAATATTTTTTCTCAAACGGTACACTTTCTCTAAATCGACCCGACTTATCTTGTCACTCCCAATCAAAACAGTCACTGTTTCTTTTCTTAAATACAAACTCTTCTATCTCTCTACTCACTTAAATTCTAGACACTAACTTTACTCTATCTCTCTCACTCACCTAGAGGTTCTCTCAACCCTCTACATTTCTTCTTCATCTGCTCCTCAAACCAAAATTAGCCATGTCTTACCAAGAATCATCCACTCCAAACATGGTTGAGACAAACACCATTCCATCACCATTTCAAGCTCCAACACCATCTGAATCGATACCCCCTACTTCAACCCCAAAATACCCAATCTCTACTAACCAAAACCCCATTGTCACATCTCTAAAATCTAAGGCTGGTTAGTGGGCCGGGTCGGCCCGGTCCCGCCCCGAACCCGAGTATTTTTTTTAAAAAAATTATGGTATCGGGACTCGAACCGGACGGGACAATGTCTCGTCCCGACCCGCCCCGAGCCCGCCAGTCCTGACCCAATCCCGATCCTGATCCCGACCCGATCTCGCCCGAAACCCTCCTTTTGCAAAAATAACCGTTGCACCAACGACCATTTTACATTTTGGTCGTTGTGCAATGACCATTTTTGGCCTTCCCCCTCCCCCCAACCCTCCCTACCCGAACCCCCTACCCCCTTAATATTTATTTTTAACCCATAAGTTATTATATTTACACTTTAACCCAATTTTCCAACTATAAATACCTCATTTTCTCTTCATCTTTCTCACAAATCTTCCTAAAATCTCTCAATCTATCTCTCTACAAGTCTACATTGTCTACTAAATATTCAATTTTATTTATTCATTTGGGAATTGGGAGTGAAGTTAGCAACTAGCTTGAGGGTCTTCCATCGAGCAAAGTTTTAATTTTCAACCTCTCGATTACACGCCGACGTTACGTCGGCGTTTGGTACATTCGTTCCTTCATTAAATTATTATTGCTTGTTTATTTTATTTAGCGCACCTAATTTCATTTACTTTAATTATTTATTAGTATAATTATAAATTTATAATGGAAGGATTTAAACGTATGCTTACGGGTAGGGGTCATGCTTCTTCTAGTAGGGGTAACAAGGGCAAGGGTCCTATTTCTACACAGAATCCTATTCCTACACAAGATGATTTTGTTGATACTGAACATTTTCCTACAATACCATTAGATTTAGACAAGAAGCTATTTTCTGGAACTCAAGAAGACTTTAATTTAGACGATGATCTAGATGATACACCCACTAATGTTGATGACAACACACCCACTAGTGCACCTTCAACTGAAATGTCTCATATTCCCCCTAGTATGAGACGAGGTCCAACAAAACGACCATTAAAATCAGATGCATGGATATTTTTTGATAGGGACGTAGAGAATCAAGTAGCTAGATGTAAAATTTGTAAAGATGTTTTAAAATTTAAAACCGGAAAAGGTCACGGTGGAACGGAGGTTTAATGAGACACGTAGTAAGGGCTCATCCAGCTAGGTATGCACAATACGAGGCTTCAAAACTGGGTGCGCAAACGCCCGCTCCATCGGGACAAGGTTCACATACTGATATTGTCCCGGACCAAGTACATGATCAAATTAACCCTATGACGGGGGAATTGTAGGCCCTAAATACAATAAACATAGAGATAGGAAAGCAATAACAAAATTAGTTGATGTGGAGGGTTTGCCTTTTTCATTTCCTTCATCTCCCGGTTTTATTCATTAGATTAGAGTTTTGTATAATCCTGCTTTTAACGGTTTTCCTAGATCAATTGTTAAGAGAGATGTATTTAAATTTGCACATGAATATCAACAATATTTACGTTATTCATTATATCATTTTAATGGCAAAGTGACTATCACTTATGATATAGACCGTAGTACTAACGACCATGATTATTTAAGGGTAACTTGTCATTGGATAGATTATAAATGGTCTATGCAAAAACGTATCTTAGCGTATAGATATATAGATGATAGGCACACTAGTACTTTTATTGCAGAAAATATTTATCAAGTGTGCGATTATTACGGAATAACTGATAAACTTATGACTATTACATTAGATAACGCTTCTTCTAACAATTACGCTATTACAATTTAAAAAAATAGTTTAACTCCATATTTTCTAGATCATTTTCATATAAAATGTGCGTGCCATATATATAACTTAATTATAAAGGATGGTCTATCACTTTTTGAAGACATTCTTAGTAAAATACAATTTGCTATAAAATTTATTTTTAAAAATGATAGAATACAACGAAGAAAAGAATATAAAAAAACTTGTCACGATTGCCAACAACCTTATAGAAAAATTCCAGAAGAAGTACCCACTAGGTGAAATTCTTTATACGAGCAACTATTTGTTGCTTATGACTATAGAAAACCTATAACTTTATTTTTTAACTCTCATAATCAAAATCCAGATGATATGGTTGTAGATAGCGATTGGGTAAAAATTACTGAACTTATTGTATTTTTAGAGAAATATTTTCAAGCAACAAAAGAATTTTCCGGTATATATTTTCCTACTATTTCAACTATATTGTTTTATATAGCTATAATATTTTTTATTACTTAGTGAATATATGAAAAAACCAGCTTATATGACAGCTATTAAAAAAATATTTATCAATTTAAAAAAATATTTTATTCCTATTTCCACTATTTATATTATTAGTGTTGTATTAAATCCGACTATTAAAATAGACGGTACTAAATCACTTATTGAAACTATTTATGACTGTATAGAAGTACTACTACCTCTAAGTCCCAAAAATCCAAATCACCCACCACATATTGAACAAACTAAAGAAGAAGTGTTGTCTAGCGTAGAAGACTAATGCAAAAAAGTATATAGGTTTTACCAACAAGAAAGTGCTAGTAACCTACCGGCTTCCATACCATAATCTTCTTCTTCAACACAACCTCACAAAAGACATGCTGTTTCTGCGGCTAGTATTGAAAGCCTCAGAAATAGAATGTGCGGCCGTACCGCTACTAACCAAATTAGCGAGTTTGATATTTTTGTTTTGCAGGGTTCTGTACCGTACAAACAGTTCTCAATGAAGAAGGACGTGAAGACTTGCTGAAATACTGGAGGGGGAATGAGAAGACCTTTCCGACACTTTCAATTATGATCCGAGATGTTTTGAACATTCAAGCGTCATCAACTGTGTCTGAAAGCGCTTTTTCTGCCGGCAGATATCAAATAGGAGAGCACAAACACTCATTAGCCGGAGATAGCTTGGAGATTGTAGTATTATTTAGAGATTGGATACGAGCGGAGCAGATAAGGTGCGGTCAACCGGAGAACAACGAAGAAGAAGATAAAAACTACAACGAAATCTTATCCGAAGGTGGTGGAAGCGACGTGGATCAATTTGACCAACAAATACCAATTCCAACAGAAAAACCATAGGAAATTATCAAGAAACTAGAACAAGTTTTTTTCAGAATGTAATTTTTTTAATTGCAATTTTACTATGTAATTTGCAACTTTTGAACAACACCACAAAGTTGCAATTTTGACAATTGTATTTGTATTACAAAAAAATCATATGTCTATTAAATAATATAAGAGGCACAAAAATAGCCTTGGGATGCTTTTATTACACTATCTTGTTTAATTATTGAGTTTTTTTATATATATGTTATTTTTAAATTAAGTGCAAAAAAAAAAACTGCACTGGATCCCGACCCCGACCCAATTCCGACGGGATCGGGATCGGGGTGGGACTTTGGCAAATCCCGCCTATCCTGATCCCACCTGACCCGACCATCCCCGATCCCGCCCTTTTCCCCCGTCCCGTCCCGCCCCGCCCGATCCCGCCAAACCCCGCTCGCCGGTCCCGAGCCCGGCCCACTGGCCACCCCTACTAAAATCCCTCATTTCTGGTCCTCCTACGACTCGTAAAAGTCAAACTCTAAAGAAATTTGTGTCCTTGTCCTCGATTTCTAGTCTAATTGGAAAGCCCGACTTAATGAGAAGTCGATAAACTATTTATGTGTCAAAATTCCTTCAGAATATAGAGGAATTAGGAAAAAAGGATAATGGAATCGAGGTCGTCAGTCATACGATTGAGGAAACAGAGGTACAAGGCCATATGAAATAAAATATGGTCTCGGGTGACTTGCATGTGAGTTGAGATGCCAGTGTTGCAGAGGAACATGACAAGTTTGTCTTCAAGGACATTGTTGAGAGCATCACGGAAACATCAGGTAATCCTATTCTACTTGATAGTATTAAAGGGGGGAATGAGTCGCCAATGGAGTTTGATGGGTGTATATCTGATATGGGTCAGGATAGGTCCAATATTTTAGAAAGTGAGGCTGGGATTATTGTTGATTTTGCTGATACCCTACGGGCTATGAGAGATAGTGAGGGAGTTGAGGGTGGTATATCTGTGTCTGTGCAGTCAACAGTGAAAATGTAGGAGTAACCTAGTCCCTCAGCCCAATGAGAGTCTGATTCATCAGCACTTAAGACAACTCCTATTTGGGATGAGACACCAGGTTCCTCTAGGGTAAATTTGGACTTAGATGTCAATCCTAAACCTGTGTTTACTATTGCTGTGCCATTGAGAGATTTTTCTCCTGAGAAAGCATCTGGTTCTACTAGTCCTGTTCTTGTTATTGAGTCTGATGATGAAATGCTACTGTGTTTTAAGCGTAGAAGGACTACTGTTGTTAAAAAGTCAAAGGAGAAGGATGTGCCCAAAGTGAGAAAACACATTTCCCAAACGGCTCCTAGAACCAGACAAAGCAGAAAGGTTGTAAAAGATGTTTTTGAGTCTGCCTTAAAGGCAAGCAAGGAAAAAGACTCGAAAAGAATGAGAAACCAATTTGTGAGAAGTAGGCTGGTTGATGAAGATATTGTAGTTGATGCGGTTGTTATGAAAGATGAAGTGGAAACGTCTCCACTTGTAAGGAAGAATTCAAAGAAGGAGAAGGAAAGAAAACTTGCTAAACATGATATCACTGATATGAGGGTGACAAGTACGAAAAAGAGAAGTGTGAAACTCGACCTCTCCTTCAAAGGAAGAGGAAGGGTAGTGTAGTGAGGAACCTGGTTCCTCCAAAAAAAACAAAAAAGCTGCTATAAATGAGAAAAAAAAAGGAAAACTTGAAGGTCAAAAGGTTTCATTGGGAAGGTGTTTGACTTTGACATTGTTGAGAGGTTTGGCATGAAGGAACTACTCGAGATTGTTGAGTTCCAAAAATGAACTCATCTTTTTGTCCCACCGGCATCTAGTATATATGAAACAGATGTGACTAAATTCTATGCAAACCTTTACTATACTAATGATCACACTCTGGTCTTGTAAGTATATGGGACAAATTTTAAATTGGATGAGTTGAAGATTGGAGAAATTTTGGAAGTCCACACTGATGAGATGAAGACAGTGTATGGAAAGGCATCTAATGCCTTTATGAAGTTGATTGTGAAAAGGGAAGGGTCTGCTACTGGAGCAAGACTCTTCAAGAAGGAGCTTAAGTCAAAGTATCAGCTCTTGTTTGCACTTGTCAACAAAGTGTTGCTTCCAAGAGCTGAAGGACGTTCTATTACTTCCATAGCGGACCTAGTCCTTCTTGAGGCTCTGTCAACCTTTAAACCCATCAACATGCCATCTCTCATGATTGAGCACATCATCAAGATTGTTAACGCACCAGAGGGCAGACATGGTCTTCCATATGGCTTTCTCTTGACAAAGGTACTTGTGCATTTCAAAGTCAAAACGGGAAAGGCTACCATGGGCACCAAAAAACATATGATCACCATGTCGACTTTGGAAGAGTGTGAATGCATGCCAAAGAAAGGTGTTGACACCAATTTTGTCCCACTTTTCCTCCAATTAATTTTCTATGCTTCTGGATCGTTAAAATTTGGACATATTGTTTTATCTAGTTTTCTCGACAAATTTACTTAACATAGTACTATATTAATATTTTCAAATATTTTAATATTAGATTTTATTATTAGATAATAACTTATTTTAACAAACAATTATATATTTAAAGATGGTTAATTTTAGTCCAAATTATTAAGACAGAGAAGCTCAAGCAAACTATTTAATGGAGGAAAAATGCCACAAATATTCGGCCAAGTGAGCTCCAAACCAGACCAAACATTCAGCCCACTTGGCCAATTAATTTGGCCCAAAGCATTAATTCTCCAGCAGCCCATATTTTAGCCCAATGACCCATTTAAACCCATATGAAATATCCATTAAGTTAGCCCAATTTAACACCCTAAACCTAATCCTACACTCCAGCGCCGTTTCTTCTCCCTTTCCTCTTTGGCGAAACTTCATCATCACTGCCCCTTCCTAGCAGACTTTGGTCTCCCCATTTTTGGTAAAACTCTTCTCTCTTTGTATTTTTTAATCCATTTCTCGTTCAAGGTAGATCTTTTTCCTTTGACCATTTGAAGATTCAAAATCTGAAAACTCTTCTCTTTGTCCCCCCCCCCCCCCCCCCCTCTTTTCTTAAAGAACCATGTTACTGAAAGTATTTAGAATGTAGTAGTAATTGTATGCTGTATGAAATTATGACTTTTACATGATCCGACGTTTGGTAAAATTAGTTAAGGGTAAAATGTTGTTGCCATGATTAACATGTTGTTATGTTTGAAAGATAGGTTTGATTCGCACGGGAACAAGTGGGGAACCTGGTTTTCAAGGAATATCAATTCAGTGTTGGTCATCATCAAAAAGGGGAAATTGATAAGTTATGTCATCTTGTGTTTTGATGATTTGTCAAACTTTTGATGAATCAGATATATACCTGGTCTGCGATCCGTTTCATTGGTTATCGTACAATCAACAGTTACAACGGTAAAGTTGTATTATTCTCTGGCAGAAGTACAACAACACTGCTACAGTTTGCCGGTGGTCAAACCAATGGATGAATTGTCTCTATCTTCTCACACATGCTCTCAATATATACACAATATGTTACAATGTTTAAGGGAACACTTGAAAATCTAAAATCACTACACAAGTGCAGCCGCAACAAATTTCTCCAAGTGCTTGCACGAACAAAGCTGTTTGCAAATTGAAGGACCAGATCCCAACACTGAACCTGATTCTCCACAAGTTAGAACCTATAGTTGTAAGCTCATTAATTTTTTTGCTAACTTCTAAGCTCATTAATTACTGAGGCTAGTTATGTTCCAAATTGTAAATATGGGTCCTTGATAAGTTATGTTATTTCGTGTTTTGACGATTTGACAAACATTCGAGGAATCAGATAGTGACCATGTCCTCTATAAGGTCCCCTGGACGTCGTACAATCAATGATATAACTGTAAAATTGCGTTACTGTTTCGACTGGCAGAACCGCATCAACACATCTGCAGTTTGCTAGAGGTCAAACCAAAAGATGAAATGTCTATCCATGGTCACATGCTTCTCACATGCTCCCCAAAATATATACAACATGTTACAAGGTTTTAACCTAACACTTCAAATCTGAAAAATCACAATCTTCCAAGTGTAGTTGTCACTGTTCTTTAGGTTCTCTCAAGAACAAAGCTTCAACGGATCCAAGGACCAAATCCCAACAACTTAAGATGTCTTAAGTCCTAGGTTTGTTAAGTCTTTGTCATTTTGCTCTTTAACTTGTAAACATACTCTTCTAAAAAAAATGTTTGTAGATAATTTATTTTCTCAAGCTTTTGAGTTGTACACTTTGCTAGAGTTAGTTTGAGTGTTTGACTAGAGTTATTCAAAGTTAGTTTGGGTGTTTGGTTAGAGTTAGTCAAGAGTTGTAGCTTACAATAGAGTTATTGTAAGAATAAAGGATTAAAAATTTAATTCCTAGATTGCAAAAGCTTATAATATGAAAGTTGCTCAGTTAGTGAAGTTGAAATCCCTCTACGGTGGGTCGTAATTTTTAATTTCTTGAGCAAGGAGTTTTTCACGTAAATATTTTGTCTTATTTACTTTTTGTTTAGTTTCACGTATATATGTGATTAGTTGGAAATAGTCAAATCATAACGGGTTGATTGAATAACAAGAAGATTTGGTGAATTACTTAAAATTTATGACTTTCATATCAAGGCTGAAAACTCACAGCCTGATGATCAACAATTGGGAACCTTATGTAAATGTATCTTTCGGCCAACTAGTTTACCAACATGGCCGAAGTATACATATCTATGCACTTCTGTTGTATATGTTGTATATAGGTTTGTATAGTATATGTATATTTGGTACAAAGTATACACTTCGGCTGTATATGCCGTGTATGGGTACGTACAATATATATATATTTAGTATAAAATATACAATACATATACACTTCGACGGTATATGTTGTGTATAAGTATGTGTATATTTAGTATAAAGTATATACTTTGAATGTATATAGGTATGTATATTTAGTATAAAGTATACACTACCTATACACTGACATATTTTGTAAACTAGATAGCCAAATGGTATTTGGCTATAATTTTCCCTTAAATTTCCACCTTTATGCCCTTATTTTTTATGAGTTAACGTTCAAAAACACACCTGAACTATTACTTTTTCGTGAATTTTGTAACTGAACTATCAAGTATTTGAGTTTCCTACCTGAACTATCACCATCTATTTATCAAAAAACACCTCAGCTATTAATTGTTCACTTTAGTTCAGGTAGGAAACTCACGAAAAAGTGACAGTTCATGTGTGTTTTTGACCATTATCTCTTTTCTTATTCCTTGAAGTATATATAAAAGTGGTTAATGATAACCTAATTAATTCCAATAAGATTAACAGTGTGTAGATAAATTGATAACCTTATTAATTCCAAAAAACATCATTCTGCCAATTATTTTCTCACCGTTGATTTGCCGGAGAATGAGATGGAGAGTTCACCGTCGCCGGCGAGGCTTCGAGTGGAAGGGATTTGTGGGGAATTATTGAAAGGTTGAACTTGAGGAGCACGTTTGTTTTCTTTATTTTAGTTTTAGTTTTTTTTTTCTTTTAGATTAAAATTAAGATAAGAACCTATCACAAGTTTTTCATCCAAATTTTGTTCGGGAGATATAAAATTTGAGATATAATAGTCAAAAATATATCTGAATTATTTTTTTCTTATGAGTTTTCTTTATGAACTATCAGTTGTGTGAGTTATTTTATCTAAATTATCACTAACTTTTGTCAAAACACACTCAAAACTTATTACATCAAGTGTTTGAATACAATCGTCAAAAAGCACGTGATAGCTTAATTTGCTTATAAAATTTCATTCACATGACATATATCACCGCTATAAGAGCTGACTCATTTTTTTTTAAAATTTTCAATTAATATCTTTAAAACTCTAAGCTATCTCCCATTCTTCATCGTCATTTTTCTTCATTTCTTCTTCTCTAGTGCAGATTTTCTCATTCAACTTTTCATCATTTTTTGATTTTTTTCTTCATTTTGTTATAAGTTAATGATTAAAAATACACCTAAAGTATCACTTTTTCGTGAGTTTCATACATCAATTATCTATTGTTATATTTACCTACCTAAACTATTATTCCATTTACATTAAAACACACTTCGATGTCAGGGGCGGATTTAGATCATGGAATGGGAGTCTCTGGGAACCCCATACATTCGCGCGGATTCATTATTTATATTTAAAAATTCAGTAAATATATAAGAAATACAACTTGAAAACTTATTAACAAAGTCTGTTGTTGGTCTACTAGTAGAAAAGGAACCCTTTAAGCTCTGGTTCTCTTGATTGAGGGTTTGAATCTCTGGTCACCATATAGGCCTTGTTTTGTCTTTTTTTTTTTTTTTTTTTTTAATGTGAGATGGGTGAATTCACGAACATCAAATCATGGATTTGCCTCTGCTTGACATTGAGTTGGTCAAATATTTGTTCCCAACCGACAATAAGCGTGTGGGACCAACTTAGCATAGATGTATGTTTTAATATAAAGAAAGACAGTTTAGATTGATAAATGAAATATTTGATAGGAAAGATATGAAACTCGCTAAAAGATATAGTTTAGGAATGAATTTTACCAATAACTCTACTAAATGAAATATTTGATAGGAAAGATATGAAACTCGCTAAAAGATATAGTTTAGGAATGAATTTTACCAATAACTCTACTATTATTTTCATAGAAAGTCAAATTTCTTGCCTCGAGAGAATCAACCGAAAGAAAGTCTAGAGGAAAATGAAATTGGTGTTAGTATGATTTCATTGCATATATATGGGATAAGGCACTGCTACCCCTTAGCCTTTTTAAAAATGGAATAGTTACTGTTGGAAATTTGCCTTTGGCGGGAGTTGCGACCGACCAACTTTAACGGCTTAAACACTAGTGTAACGTATGTTGGAGAATCCGGTTCTTCACACATGCATGATCTACTAAGTACGTAGATAACCGTAGGGCCAAGAATCGTCAAATTTCATTGAGAAATGAAAGAGATATTGGTTCACGAAGTAAGGTGTTTGAAGCATGGAAAGTGTGGTATTGTGTGTGCAATTCTCCCTCATCGGTAGAGGAAGAAAGAATTGTTGTGTATATAAGATTCGAAATTGGTTTGGGGTTTGGGACCCCAAGGGGTATCCCATGTGTTTAAAGGAGGGAGGACCTAGATGTGCTTCGGTTCGAGGAAAGACCACACGCGCGCCGCCGCCGCCCGCCCGTCCAGTCCGGTTCCGCTCACGGGGCCGTGGGTCTTCGATATTATCTTTTTGGGCCGCAGAACTTTGCCGAAGTACGGTTTGATCCCGAAGTTTCCGGATGTACGGTTCGGACCGAATTCTTTCGGATGTACGGTTTGGTCCCCGAAGTTTCAAGATGTGCGGTTTGGTCCCTCAAGTTTCCGAATCGGATACAAAGCGATTGCCAAGCACTCAATTCAGCCATTTATTTTGGCTGAATTACTCCTCCTATAATGGGCCAAATCCGTTGGTCTTTCACCATTTATGTTGGTGGCTTTACTACCTCCATAATGGCCATTATTTGGCTATTATGGAGACGAGTTTTCAGCCCCTCCTCACCTATATAAACACCCCCTTACACCATTGTTGAGCACCAAGAATGACAAAAGAGAGGCGACAAAACAATGCACGAAAATACACAACCGAAAAAATCTTCTTCCTACAACTTCCAAGCATCATTTCGTTATTCAATATTCTTCACGGTAGCTCTTGAGTTTCCTTTGCTCAAGGGTTCCATTGATGTTTTATCTTGGGAGACAAATTGTCCGGGACGTATAAAGGATACATCTTTGGGCAATATTGTCCTAAGGAATGAGTGTCACACTCGACTCGGCAAAAAAACAGTTTCTATTTTTCCGTCTTACAAAACTGGAATTTTCGGTTTTTCTTCGTAACAATTGTAATTTTCAGATTTCATGTTGAATTATTGAATCTCTGTTTATCCTTTTGAATACTTGTAATAGTTATATACTTCCCGTACTGCTTTATAAAGTACCATAGAGCAAAAACTCCCAACAGTTACCACCCTGAAATTAGATATATCTACTCTCTTATGAAAGAGATATTCACTCTCCTTGCACATGTATATATTTTTTTCTTTTTCTTTATTCTTTTAACTTTTAAAAACTGAATTTTCTTTAAAAGAAAATTTGATTATTCTGAAACCCATTTTTTTTGAAAAACAAATTTGAAAAAATAATAATCTAAAAAATGATTTTTAATATGGAAAAAATGTTTTTCTTAAATTATGAAAAACTGGATTTTTTAAAAAAAGTCCTAAAAATCTAGATTTTCATAATTTCATTTTTAGGACACTTTTATTTTTCAAATAAAATCTGGATTATTTTAAAAAAACAGGAAAAGGTATTTTTTTTCTTTTCAAAATGTGAATAAACTAGATTTTTATAAGATTTTGGAAAAACTAATTATTTATTTAAAATGTGAAAAACCCGTTTTATAAATTAAATCTGAAAAACAAGAAAAAAAATTCATATATAAAAAAAATCAGTTTTTCACATTTTTCTTTTAAAAAAATACTTTTCCAGATTCAACAAAGTCCAGGTTGTTTAATAAAAAAAAACTCAGTTTTTCAGATTTATTTTCTAAAAAATGGATTTTCCACATTTTAAAAAAAAACACAGTTTTCTATATTTTAAGAAAATGCAATTTTTTAGTTAAAAAAATTAAGTTTCCACATTTAAAAAATACAGTTTAGAAAATAACTTTAAGCTTTAATGATAATTAATTAGGTATAATTAAAAGTGAAGAACCCAATTAAAAATGACATTGTGCCAGATTTTATGCTTCTCACTCTCTCCTTGCTACGCCAGTGTTTAGGGTGGTAATCATTCCATTTTAAAAAAGTTCAGGAGGTAATAGGACCCCTGAAACGGTAAGATGTGTCGTAGCAACTTTGGGCAAAGTTCAGGAGGGTAACAGTGTCATATCCCTATATATTTCAACTTAAGATGATATTGCTAAAAGAATTACTTTGGTACGCGAGCTTAAATTTGTTGATTAATATTTTTTTAGAGATAAGGATCAAAAACACATTTCAAGTATCATTTTTTTTTTAATTTTCACTTGAACTATTAAGTGTGAGAGTTTTACACCGAAACTATCACCAATTTATTGGCAAAACACACTTAAACTATTATTTGTTCACTTTTTCTACCTGATATCGTGGAGACTAGTATCTATCGCTTTTTCTCCTTTAGTGATCTTGAATTCAAATTAGTAATACTTCTATTAATATTTAATTCTATCGAACCCCATGTTAATTGTTCCTGCAAAAATTAGTTTTCCCCCTTGATATCTCTTTTTAGTTGTTTGCTAAATTGTTATAGCCTCGAGTTGTAAATTAAAAATACATATTGGCTACAGAAGGTAATTATATTAAAGTGTAGTTATTATTCATAGATACCTCTTAGAGTTAGCTATGTCACGTAAATTTTTCTTAAATTTATCTATGTCCATACAGGTGGTTGGCTAATACCTTTCTAAATCCCTGGGATTTGGCATTATATAATATTTGGTGTAGAGACAAATAAGAGGAATCACAAAGTTTGTATATCTAAATTGAGATATTCTTTTATTCTTTGGAAGATTAAAAAATCAAAAATAGTAAAAGCTTAAAATTAGTATAAAAGATTTAAGACCTCCTACAAGAACTCTACGTCTCTACCCCTCTTGCTTGATTTTTTTTTTTTATATAAATATGTAGCAGCCATGGAAATGTTTAATCATTGAACAAAACAGTTAGAAAAAGAAAAGAGAAAAACTAAATTCTTAGTTAATCCTCCAATTTCAAAGTTCCCATTTCATAGAAATATACTTTCAAGAAATTTGAAAACAGAAAAACAAAAACCTTAGTTAATTCTTATTTGAAAATTTTCTATTTTCTCTCCCTTTTCAAGATTTCTTTCCAAAAAACATTCACAGGAAAAACATCATTAAAACCTTGCACCATTAATATTCAGAATCAGAACAAGAATTCCCTCCATTCCATCCAAGAAATATAAGGTATTTATATTTTCTCCTTGATATACATAATAAATCTTGCAATTAGATCTATTTAAACGCTTTCAGCGAGATTTTCTTAGCTTGTTAAAGTTTTTTCTCATTCAGCGGGAAAATTATTCACTAAACATAATTTGATTGGTGTGCCTGAATAAAGTTGACTAATAGTCGTTCAATAATCTCTTAAAAGTTTGTTGAATCATTATTAGAAATGTGTCTTAATTACCTTCTTCTAATATGAGGAATTGATCACAAAAACAAGATTGAAACCCCCCTAAACCCCATATAATCACATTTCTACTACATCTTTCTTGAATAAACATTTGCAGTTGTATTCAATTCATGTTACTTATGTATTATATTAAACTTTTATTGTTACTTCATGTTTGATTGTAATATAGTTCTAAAATCCAAACCTAACATGGTTTCCACATATAAAAGGGACCAAAACCACATGTTTTAGTTAATTTAAGGTAAAATATATTGAGTTATATATCAAAAGATCAAACTCAGGTTTTATCAATATCTGCGGGACCAAAAATGACAAAGTCTGGATACATCTTTTGCTAAAATTGAGTTCAATTTTGCTATAAAAATTTCTCCTAATCTTTCTTTTACATTTTGATAATTCAGGAGGAAAACAGGAGGGGGGAAAAAGGAACATACAAGTTCATGGAAGAAGCTACAATTATAGCAACTATCACCTCAACAATATTTTTCTTCTTCATGATCAATAATGTCTCAAATGTTACGGCAGCATTACCAGACCAAAAAGTTGTTGTCATAACCAACAACCACACAAATTACCTTAGCATCCGTTGCTTCTCCTTCGACAATGATGACAAAGTTCAGCACTTAAATACCATGGGAAGTTTCAACATCACTGTTAAAATCACAAAATTATTCCCCTCATCAACAATGTGGAATTGTTCCACAAACATGGGAACATTTGTCGCGTTTAAATACGACTATGGGTGTGTTGATAGTTTGAAGCCTTGTGAATGGAGGTTTGATGAGAACTTCACATATCGCTATAGTCCCAAGGAGGAAGAGTGGGTTGCACATGAATACAATCCGAATTATGAGTCTCTTACTAGAGGAGGAGTCATCAAAGGGTATTATGTTAACTAAATAGGACAATACATATCTGACAGTGATGATTCATACCGTCGACTCCAGTTTGATAAGACTATCAAAATGCTTCGTCATCAAAGAATAAATAATGTTTGTGTGACATGTAATATAGACAAGTACAATATTCAGTATGATATCTTAGAAAAATTGGTTAAGTTGCAGTCCTTAGACGGATACTCAAAAGCTTCGTAGAAATCTTCGCTTCCCCTTATTTCTTTCCTGCATATTAGCTACTCAAATGGGTGACTTGATAAGCAAGCTATGTTCAGTATAATAATAGTTGTATCTCAACATATACTCATCAAGTTACATATTATTGGGTTATTGTTATTTGCATATTTAACGGCATCAAGTTACATATTATTGAATTTAATCCAAATTATGAGTCGTACTAGAAAAGGAGTCATCAAAGGATACTATGTTAACTATACTATAATAATATACATCAGACAATGAAGATTTAAATATAAAATGTCAATCATGCGTTCTTGAGAAGGGGCTTTTTGTGCGACCAAAGGCCAAGAACAAAAATTAAAAAGAAAAACTCACAAGAGACAATCTGAGTACCTTCTCAACATTGGGGTAGTTTAATAGGATGTATTACATAAAATAAAATATGTATTAGTTTTGGTATTATTAATTTCTTGTTTGACAATATTTTTCAATTTATTTATAACTAATACATGCATCATATTTAGTACTATTTTTATACATACCAAATCATGGTATTAGCAATATAATGGTTATTCATACACGAATAAGCTTGGTTAAAGACATAATTATCATTAATACACCAAATCAAACAACGAATAATAATTAAATTTCATCATAACTAATTTTAGCATTACTAATACATCTTATTCAGTATTATTCTTATACACTCTAGCAAACTACTAGTAAAAGTGTGCTATCGTATGCCTATAATGTCCTTTTATCCTTCATTTGAGAGTAGAGACTAGGGGTGGCAGATGGGCTGTTTGGGCTGAAGTTGGACGGGTCAAGATGAGATGAATCAATAGATGGGTCAATGCCCAACCCGCTCAAAGTTTACATGAGCTAAGATGAGCGGGTCAAGATGGGCTAAATGATGGGTCATAACTAGGGATGGCAACGGATTGGATCTGGACCGGATCCTACTACATCCAGATCCAGATCAATCGGTCCATAAAAATCAGATCCAAATCCGAATCCATCAGATTCACTGGGTCCACGGATCGGATCTGGATCCACATGTAAAATCAGTAGCAATTTTCAAATGATTAATTGCTTTCGCTGTACGAATAAGACTATCCAAATCAGTAACAGCAAAATTATGATGCTTGTGGAAAAATCACCTTACATCCTTGCAATTTGTAAATTGATATTAGGATTTGTCAACTTAATTTTAGGAGGATTTTTCAACTCTTTAGAATTATCAACTCAAACACAGTTTCCCTCTTTTTTAATGCATCTTTTGTAGGGGTAGGCTGGTGGTTCAAAGTTCAATCTGAAGTAGATATAACTACAGTAATTAATAAAAGAGTAAATTTCATTCATCATCTTAATCGGTTAAGGATAGCAAATAGTATAGTCGCAACATTTGAATAGGACAGACTTTACTTAACATTTTCTCTGGATTTTTGAAAATTTGTAATATGTTTTTCCACATTAATTATTTTGACATTTGACAATGTTTTTCAAATAATTTATTTTTTACTCTCCAAAGTAATAATCAATGACATATCTCGAAATAATTATACCAAAAAATATGTTAAATGATGTAAAAATACAGAAATTATGATTTTTTAAAAAGAAAATACTTATAAAATTAAATTCTATGTTATGAATATATTTAATTAAAAGTGGATCCACATCTGGACCGGATACGGATCTCAAATACAAGATCCAGATCTAGATCCGATCCGTCAGAAACGGATTCGGGTCCGATCCGGATCCGTCGTGTCCAAATTTTGAAGATCCATATCCTCTAAAACGGATCTGGATCCACCGGATCCGGACCGGGTCCAGGATCCACTGCCATCTCTAGTCATAACCCAATTTGCCCAACTTGACCCATTACTTTTACAAATTTCAAACTTACCTTTTATGATGTTATTTTATTTTGTATGATATTTGGTTTTTCCATATCTTTATTTTTAAAATAAGAATAATATTTTTATGAATTTTTCATTTTTTATAAAAGCAAAATAAATATATAAAATAATGGGTGGGAGGGCAGGGGTAGTGGAGCGGGGTGAGAGGGGGGCTGGGTAGTGGGCTAAGAAAAGTTTCTCATTTTTTATAAAAAAATTGTATAAGTAAAATAAATATATAAAGTAAAAACTATGGGGGGGGGGGGTGTTGGGGTATGCAATTTTTTTTTTCATTTTTTATAAAAAAATATATAAAAGTAAAATAAATATATAAAATAGAAAATTTGGGAGTGGGGGTGGGAGGGCAGGGGTAGTGGGGGAGGGGGAGGTAAGAAAAAATTTCATAGTTTTAATAATTTTTTTTATAAAAGTAAAAAAGTATGAAATAGAAATTTGAGGATGGGGTAGGGCATGGGATGGAGGGGGTAGGAAGTAAGAATTTTTTTTATAATTTTTTTTTATAAAAGTAAAAAGAATATGAAATAGAAATTTGAGGATGGGGTAGGGTATGGGGGTGGGGGTGGAGGGGGAGGTAAGAAAAAAATTCATATTTATAATAATTTTTTTTATATTTATAATATAAACAAAATTCTTAGTCTAGAGTGTAACTCTAATCGTTAAGATTGAACATTTTCATGGTCAAGTTTTGGCATCATCATGGGTTCATTTGAGCTGTTGATTTTTGATGAATCAACTTGGGCTAGCCCAAATCAACCCATCATCAAAATCACTCTTGTCCAAACCTATGAAACGCGTTGGGCGGATTAAGCGGGTCATTTGAGTTTGAGCTAATTTTGTCACCCCTAGTAGAGACTAACTAGCACTAGCACACTTTGTTCGCAATTAATGGATGAGCAGATTAATTTCAATAGCTTTCGCTTTATCTTTTATTGAACGTAATTTAAAATTTGTGATACTTTTATTCTAATCAAGCTTTTAAAATCAATTATTTTAAAAAGTATTTTTTAGATAATAATAAAAAACACACCTGAAAGTTCAAAAATAGTAAAAGCTTAAAAATAGTATAAAAGATTTAAGACCTCCCGAAAGAACTCTATCTCTTTTGTTTGATTTATTTATATATAACAAGAAAGGTTTAATTATTCAACAAATCAAGAAGAAGAAAAAAAACTTTGTTATCCTTTCTTGAAAAAAATCTCTCTTTCTCTCTCCATTTTCAAGATTTCTTTCCAAAAACCCATTTCATAGGAAAACATCATTAAAACCTTGGTTTTATCATTTTAAGAATCCAAAAAAAAAAAAAAAATCTTAGTTAATTCTTGTTTGAAATTTTTTCTTTATCTCTCTCTCACCTTTGAAGGAATTGATTCATAACTAGAATTCCCTCCATTCGCAGCCAATAAATATATAAGGTACATTTTATCTTTCAACGAAGCTTTTTTGGTTTATCAATTTTTTTTCTTTTTTACCAAAAAAATTAACGAGTTCCTTAATTGATGTGTCTGAATAAAATTGATCAATATCATATTTGAATCTTTACTAGAAATAAATCTTAATTACCTTCTTAAAGCAACATTAAACCCCTTCCTAAAGCCCATATATATGAAATCACACATCTACATGATCATTCTTGAATAAACATTTGCAGTTATACAATTCCTGTTGTCTGTTGGAAATCGGAGATTTTTTTTAATTTCTTAGGCACGATAATGACATGTACAATATTTGATATAACAAAATAAAAGAATCTCAGCATTTAATTTAATTATGCAAATAAAACTTTTTTATCCTTTTTTTTTGCAACAAATCACCCCGAGATGGATGTTTTATGAATAATCAAAAGACCATAGATAAACTAAAGAGGAGACTGGACCAAAACCTCCAAATAAATGACTAAACTAATTTTTATAACAAAAAAATCACTCAACTTTACAATATCAGAAAGGTCATTAAACTATCTTTTATAATCCAAAAGTTACTCAACTTTGTCTAAACTCTAAACATAACAAATAGTCATAAGGAGGAAACAAAAGAGATATTTTAAGTAATACTAATTAAACAACGTTAAATGACTTTTGGTAACAAAAAAAGTTAATCGGTACTGATTCGTTGTGATACTTGGGAAAAGTTAAATGATTGTTTTTGTTACAAAAGATAGGTTATTCTCGTTGATCAGGCAATGCTAGCGATTTTTACATTACAAAAAAATAGTTCAATAACTTTAGTGCTAATATAAAAGTTGAACGGTCATTCATGATTCTTTAATTTATTCTCATCTTTTTTAACATTTTGATATTTCAGGAGGAAAACAGAAAAAGAAAAGGAACATTTATACACCATGCAAGAAGCTAACATTGTAGTAACTATCAGCTCAACAATAATATTATTTTTATTCATGATCAATGTCTCAAATGTTGCAGCAGAATTACCAGAAAAAATTGTTGTCATAACCAACAACCACACAAATTACCTTAGCATTCGTTGCTTCTCCTTCGATGAGGATGCCAACGTTCACCACCTAAATACCATGGGCAGTTTCAACATCACTATCAAAATCAGAAATTTCTTCCCCACTTCAACAATGTGGAATTGCTCCACAAACATGGGAACATTTGTCGCGTTTAAATACAGCTATGGGTGTGTTAGCCGTTCAATGCCCTGTGAATGGAGGTTTGATGAGAACTTCACGTATCGCTATAGTCCCAAGGAGGAAGAGTGGGTAGCTCATGAGTACAATCCAAATTATGAGTCTCTTACTAGAGGAGGAGTCATCAAAGGGTATTATGTTAACTAAATTGGACCATGTATATCTGATAGTTAAGATTCAGACAGTCGTCTCTAACTTGGTAAGACTATCAGAATGGTTCGTCATCAAAGGGTAATTAATTTTAATGTGACATGTTGTTTACACAAGTGAAATATTCAGTGTGGAATCTTAGAAAAAATTGAGAAGCTGAGTCCTTAGACGGATACTCAAAAGCTTGATAGACAGCTTTGCTTCCTCATTTCTTTCCTGGAGACTACTCAAATGGTCGACTTTATAAGCGAGCTATGGTAATAACTGTATCTAAAAATGTATTCATATCCAAGTTATGCGATTATTTAATGGGGTCAAGTTACATATTATTGAATTTAGGTTATGTGTATATTTAAGGGTATCAAGATACGTATTATTGGATTTTAATCATTTAAATTCATAAAATATTTTGAACTAAATTAAATTCAAGATATATTAGTCCAAATAAATAAGTGGGATAATATATAATTGATTATTGAAGTCCAATCTAATTTTATTGGGCTAGTCCATTATTTGGGTTACAATTGAGGAGCCCACTTTGCCAACCTCAAGATGTCATCTTCCTAGAGGTTAAGTTTGGGCCACGTGTCAAATAACGTGGCACGCCAAGTCAAATGAAGGATCCATTAGGATCATGCCACTTGTCAACATTAAATGACATAGCATTCCTAGTCAAATCAAAGGCCAATGAAAATGTGTCACGTGTACAAATGACATGTTCCGACCAATCAAATATCATCATGTCAACTTAAATTTGATTGGCTGAAAATAGTTCGTACTTATCGCAACTCTTCCATCCTAGAACTATAAATAGGGGTCTCATAATTCAGAAAAGGAACGGGATTCAAACAAGAAGCCAGAGGAGCTCGTGGATCAAATGCAAATACCTGAAGATCAAGAATGAGAGCAAATCAAATACCAAGGCGTTCAAGATCATATTCAACGAAGGCAAATCAAATACCAAGGCGTTCACGATCAACTCACTTGTCAGTGGGAGAATTATTGATTGTGACAACCATCAAAGTGTATGTGAGGAATCAATTCAAATCAAAATCAAATCCAACATAAATTCAAGATCAAGCTCAAAAGCCCTTGAATTTATAATCGAAAAGACGAATCAGATGATTCATAGAGACTAATACAACACTCATTATATTTGAAATCAAATACTATGATTGTTGCGATATTTTTCTGTCTTGATTATTATTTTTCTCGATGCGAATTTTATTGTCTATAGTTATACGCATATTTAACGTTGTTAACAAATGTATTTAATCAAATGACTTAGAAGGTAGGAGTAATTTATTTGAAGAGTCTAAACGAGGTGGTTGCGTAACTAGAGCAAATTGTACATATAACAAACTTTTTTTGTGAATTTCATCTATATCACAATCGCAAATGCTTGAGTTCATGAGAAAGCTCACATATTTGTCTTCCAAACACTAAGTGGTGCTAAAAATAGAAGTTTCTAATTTATCCATAGTGAACTATGTAAGCTCGGGTCACATTTAATAATTTTTAGATTCTTTTTTGGTATATAAATTTTATTACTAAATTGGAAGTATTAACATCAATAAGAAACAAAACTGCACTACGGTTGGACATGCTACCCCAACCTTTAGGATCATTAATAACAACATGCCTACCATCTCTGACACCAGTATATTGGTCAAGTAGCCATTGGCTGACAAAGGCTACCACAATGGGTGTACGAAGGAAAAAAAAATTTCATGGAAATTTTTTTCTTAAAAAATGTTTTTTAAGAGAATAAGTGAATTTTTTTGTGTTTAATATTTAAATAAAAATATTATCTTAAAAGTAATTGTATATAATCTAGACAAATATTATGAGAAAAGAAGGTGGGGTAGGAGTGTTGGGTTGTGGGGATGGTGGGCCACACGTTAGAGTGAGGAGGATACAATTAATCTCCAATGCTATTTGTGAACTTGTTTTCCTACTTTCACTAGAAAAAATATTTTTTCTCATTGTTAAGGACTTATGTTTCTAGAGAAAATATTTTCAAAAAATTTGACCAACCGAACATGAAAAAACTAAAAAATATTTTCTAAGACATTTTGAAAAATACACATTTTATGTGGAAAAAAATTAAATTGTGTATGAGTATGACAAGTCACGTGAGAGTATCTTTTAAAAAATAAATAAATTAGCGTCGTTAGCGTGAGTAACGAATACACATAAGGCGTTACTCATAGTATGGGTGGCCGCCGGGGCCGGGCTCGGTCCGGCGGGCCGGTCCGGCGGGGGTCGGGGTCGGGGCGGGACGATCCGGGGGGTCGGATCGGGACTAGCGGGCCTAGCGGGGTCGGGTCCGGGCGGGACTGCTCCGGCCCCCCGTCCGATCCCGATCCCGTCGGTATCGGGGCGGGCGGGCTCGGGTCGGGCTCGAGGCGGGGCGGGGCGGGGCGGGGTCGGGTTTTCCTTTTTTTTTTTTTTTTAAATAACATATGTATAAAAAAAACTCAATAAATAAAACAAGATAGTGTAATAAAAACATCCCAAGGCAGTTTTTGTGCCTCTTATATTATTTAATAGACATATGATTTTTTTGTAATACAAATACAATTGTCTAAAATCTAAATTGCAACTTTATGGTGTTGTCCAAAAGTTGCAAATTACATAATAAAATTGCAATTAAAAAAATTACATTTTCAAAAAAATCTGTTCTAATTGCTTGATGATTTCATGTGGTTCTTCGGTTGGAATAGGTATTTGTTGGTCAAATTGATCCACGTCGCTTCCACTACCTTCGGTTAAGATTTCGTTGTAGTTTTCATCATCTTCTTCGTTGATCTCCGGTTGACCGCACCTTCTCCGCTCCGCTCGTATCCAATCTCTGAATAATACCGCAATTTCCAAGTCGTCTCCGCCAATGAGTGTCTCGTGGTCTCCTATTTGATATCTCGCTCGCAGAAAAAGCGCTTTCGACGCAGCTTGATGACGCTTGAATGTTCAAAACATCTCGAGCCATCAATGAAAGTGTCGGAAAGGTCTTCTCATTCCCCCTCCAAAGATTTCAATAAGTCTTCTTGTCCATCTTCATTGATAACTTCTTGATACGGTAGAACCCCGCAAAACAAAAATATCCAACTCGCTAATTTGGTTAGTAGAGGTACGGCCGCACATTCTATTTCGAGGCTTTCAATACTAGCCGCAGAAACAAAGATGTCTTTTGTGAGGTTGTGTTGAAGATGAAGAAGATGGTATGGTAGCCGTACGTTACTAGCATTTTCTTGTTGATAAAATCTATATATATTTTTGCGTGGTGTTCTACGCTATTCAACACTTCTTCTTTAGTTTGTTCAATAGGTGGTGGGTGATTTAGATTTTTGGGACTTGGAGGTGGTAGTACTTCTATACAATCGTAAATAGTTTCAATTAGTGATTTAGTACCGTCTATTTTAATAGTAGGATTTAATACGTAACCAATAATATAAATAGAAGGAATAGGAATAAAATATTTTTTTATTTTGACAAACATTTTTTTAATTGTCAGCCTTATAAGTCGGTTTTTCCATATATTCACTAAGTAATAAAAATATTAGAGTTATATAAAATAACATAGTTGAAATAGTAGGATAATATATACCGGAAAATTCTTTTGTTGCTTGAAAAAATTTCTCTAAAAATACAATAAGTTCGGAAATTTTTTCCCAATCACTATCTAAAATCATATCACCGTGGCTTTTTATTATGAGAGTTAAAAAATAAAGTTATAGGTAATTTATAGTCATAAGCAACAAGGAGTTGCTCGTATAAAGAATTCCACCTAGTGGATACTTCTTGTGGAATTCTTCTAAAAGGTAGTCCACAATCATGACAAATTTTTTTATATTCTTTTCTACGTTGTACTTTATTACTTTTAAAAATAAAGTTTATAGCAAATTGTATTTTACTAAGAATGTCTTCAAAAAGTGATAGACCATCCTTTACAATTAAGTTATATATATGGCACGCGCATTTTATATGAAAATGGTCTGGAAAAGACGGAGCTAAACTATTTTTTAACATTGTAATTGCGTAATTGTTATTAGAAGCGTTATCTAATGTAATAGTCATAATTTTATCGGTAATTCCGTAATAATCGCACACTTGATAAATATTTTCTCGCAATAAAAGTACCAAAGTGTGCCTATCATCTATATATCTATACGCTAAAATACGTTTTTGCATAGACCATTTATAATCTATCCAATGACAAGTTACAAGTTAAATAATCATGGCCGTTAGTACTACGACCTATATCGTACGTGATAGATACTTTGCCATTAAAATGATATAATGAAAAACGTAAATATTGTTGATATTCATGCGCAAATTTAAATACATCTCTCTTAACAACTGACCTAGGAAAACCGTTAAAAGCCGGATTATATATATCTCTAATGTAATGAATAAAACCGGGAGATGAAGGAAATGAAAAGGCAAACCCTCCACAAAGAACTAATTTTGATATTGCTTCCCTATCTCTATGTTTGTTGTATTTAGAGCCTACAATTCCCCCCGTCATAGGGTTAATTTGACCCCGTACTTGGTCCGGACAGCATCGCATGTGAACCTTGTCCCGATGGAGCGGCCGTTTGCGCACCCGGTTTTGAAGCCTCGGTATTGGGCATACCTAGCCGGATGAGCACTTACTACGTGTCTAATTAAACCCCCCGTCCCACCGTGACCTTTTCCGCTTTTAAATTTTAAAACATTTTTTCAAATTTTACATATGGCTACTTGATTCTCTACGTCCCTATCAAAAAATGTCCATGCATCTGATTTTAATGGTCGTTTTGCTGGACCTCGTCTCATACTAGGGGGAATAGGAGGTATTTCGGTCGAAGGTGCACTAGTGGGCGTGTTGTCATCAATATTAGTGGGTGTATCGTCTAAATTAAAGTCTTCTTGAGTTCCGTAAAATAACTCCTCGTCTAAATCTAATGGTATTGTAGGAAAATGTTGAGTATCAACAAAATCATCCCGTGTAGGAATAAGATGACTAGAAGAAGTACCATTGCCCCGGTTGCCTCTACTAGAAGAAGCACCCTTACCCTTACCCTTAAACATACCTTTTAATCCTTCCATTTTAATTATGATAATAAATAATTAAAGACAATAAAATTAAGTGCGCTAAATAAAATAAACAGACAATAATAATTTAATGAAGGAATTAACTCATAGTGACGATTTAGTCAAATCATTCAAGTCATATCAGTCAGGATTATATGTGAATTCTGTTTTGTCCGAATATCATTATTCTGAATAACGAAATAGTAAAACGTAAATGTGAGTAATATACTAATATTTTATACTTTCATTTACTTTGTCAACCGTTAACTTTTGTTTGTTAGAATTTTTGGAAAAAATATTATGTAAAATGTTACTCAAAAATACATTTAATTTATTCTATTTCGGAAAATTTTCAAAATTTTTTTTTAGTATTGTTAATTGTTCCAAATAATGAATTATTCAGAAGTTTGTGTATCTAATTTGAGATATTCTTTTATTTTGTCGAAGGTTCAAAAATAGTAAAAGCTTTAAATTAGTATAAAATAATTAAGACATCCTAAAAGAACTCTGTCCCTCCTGTATGATTTGATCTATAAATATATAGCAAGAAAGGTTTAATCATTCAACAATGGGAAAAGGGTCAAATTCTCCCTCAAACTTTCGATTAAGGATCATATTTACCATCCGTTAAAGTATGGGGTCAAATATACCCTCCACGTTAGTAAAGTTATCACATATGCCCTCTGTTGGATGAATCTCATGTGGATGCCACATGCGATCCACGTGGACGCCACATGCGATCCACGTGGACGCCACATGCGATCCACGTGGACGCCACATGCGATCCACGTGGACGCCACATGCGATCCATGTGGACGCCACATCAGATCCAAGTGGAGGACAATTAACACATGGCATGTGGGACCCACACCAAACCTCGCCCACTTCTACTCCCTCCATTCACCGTCACCCACTGCTCCGGGTGAACCGGAGCAACCAACAACCGCCAAGATACAGGTTGGGTCATCTCAACAACCGCCAAACGACCCCTTAAACACTCAGTAGAAAAACTAAAAAGAACGAGGAGTTGCAAAGGGTAGAATTAAAAGTTGAAAGGGTTGTTTCTCCTCTCTGCAATACATATGATTTCAATTTTTGCTGTGTGTAAAAAAAAATGAAATTCAACAGCCCTCTTGCAGTTAAACAGTACCAAACGACCCCTTAAGTGAAAATCATATTGTAATAATAATAATTGTAACGAAAATTCTTAGGCAGTGATGATGACTTTCTTCTTTATTTCTCTGAGCTAATCGATTAGGGCAGGAGAACAATTAGACCCATATCTTGGCGAGGAGACCCGAAAACTGGTGTTGCAGCCATGGTGGTGATTCCAGTGTCTCTTTCCCTATCGTAAGTAGATCTGAGCCTCAATGTTTGATTTTTCTTAAATGCAACTGGGAGATGACCCGACCCGTATTTTGGTGTGGCAATCCTGATAGCAGGTAACCTACAAACACAGTGTCTTTTCACCATCTACACCGGCAACATTGAATGCTCCGATGGAAGCATTAAAAAAAAGAAGAAAAAAAGAGATAATTGATGTCATGTGTTTATTGTCCTCCACATGGATCACATGTGTCATCTACATGGGATTTCCGTCCAACAAAGGGAATATGTGACAACTTTACTAACGTGGAAGGTATATTTAACCCTATACTTTAACAGAGGGCAAATATGATCCTTAATCAAAAGTTGGAGGGCAAATTTCACCCTTTTCCCTTCAACAAAACAAGAAGAAAAAAAAGAATTCTTTGTTAATGCTTGCACTATTCTATCATCATCAAAGGAAATTCAGCTTTGAAGGTACATTTCAGGAGGAAAACAGGAAAAGAAAAGGAACATATACGCACCATGCAAGAAGCTAAAATTGTAGCAACTATCACCTCAACAATAATATTGTTCTTGTTCTTGATCATGATCAATCTAAATGTCTCAAATGTTGCAGCAGATCAATTACCAGACGAAAAAATTGTTGTCATAACCAACAATCACACAAATAACCGTAGTGTCCGTTGCTCTCCTTCGATAATGATGGTGTCGTTAAGCACCTAAATACCATGCGCAGTTTCAACATCACTGTCAAAATTAGAAATTGATAGAATATACACCGTATATTCTTTTGATATTATTAGTGATATTGTACATCTGTAATTATGATAGTGTTCTTTTGTATTAGAAAAAAATGTATATTTAATTTCCATAATTATAGGCTAGGTTTACTATTTATACCATGTATAAAATAACTATTACATTAATAAAAATAATCAAGAGATTATTCTTTTTCATTGTATCAGCAGTCTAGGGCAAACTTTCCCTTCTCCACAAAAACTTCTGCTACCTTACTCTCCTTCGGCCGACCCCACTTTGGCCGTCCCCCAACAATTTTTTTCCGAAACCCTAATTCTCCTCTTGTTCCTCAATCATGTCTAACACAAAGAATACATTTCATCACGCCCTTACAGTCTCCAACATCAATAAAAACATCCCTATTGTTCTTGAATGGAGAACGTCATGTACGCAACGTGGGCAGAACTTTTAAAATTCACGCAAGGTCTCATAGAGTCATCCATCACATCGTCAAACCGGAAAAAGGCAAGGAGAAGTGCCTTCCACCGATAATGAAATAGAGTTGTGGGCAAATCTTGATGCTACAATCCTCCAATGGATTTATTCCACTATCTCTACGGACCTCTTGCAGACAATTATCGAACCCGACGCCATGACAATAGAAGCTTGGAATAGGTTGCGTGACATATTCCAAGACAACAAAAATTCTCGTGCCGTAACCCTTGAGTAGGAATTCTCACATTAATATGAAAGATTTTTCGAATGCCTCTGCCTATTGTCAAAGGCTCAAGGAGTTGTCGGATCAACTCAAAAATGTTGGCGCTCCGGTCACGAATGATCGTCTTGTTCTTCAGGGGGTTGCGGGCCTCTCCGAGGCGTACAATGGCGTTGACACTCTCCTTCGCCAAAGCAATCCTCTCCCGCCGTTCTATCAAGCACATTCCATGCTCACCCTCGAAGAAGCAAGATTAGTTAAAAAGGCCACAACCGGAACACATTCCGCCATGATGGTGGCCACGTCACGCGACACCGATGACCCTACCTCATTCTCTGAAAATTCGAGCCAAAACCACAACAATGGTGGTGGCAAAAAAGGCCAAAATTGGAAAAACAGTGGCAAGAACCGCGACAGTAGCAATGGTGGCAGCCGCATCGGCAGTGGTGGATGAGGTGGTGGCCGACAGGGGCCTGGGCTGCAACACCACTGACAGCAGCCTTAGGCGAGTGGGTAGTGGTTGTGGGGCTGGGGCAGTGGGCCATCTCTCCTTGCCCCATTCCACCTCAATATTGGGTCAGGCCCAATGGTCACCAGCAACAGCAGTCTCGGTCGAACCAAGCCTAGCAGAAGCCTGGCCTGCTTGGGCCTCGGCCACATCAAGCTTTCCCTGCTGCGAGCCCATGGGTTAAATCCTCCGGATGCAAATTGGTATATGGACACCGGTGCTACTTCTCATATGACATCCACGCCAGATAATCTCTTGTCTTATTTCAATTTGAGCAAAAATCATGGCATAATTATTGGTAATGGTAATTCGATTCCAATTCGTGGTTATGGTCACACAAATTTATTTCCCCCGAACCCACCTTTAGCCTTGAAAAATGTCCTCCATGCTCCTCACTTAATTAAAAATTTGGTGTCTGTTCAGAAATTTACAACAGATAACTCGATTTCTGTTGACTTTGACCATTTTGAATTTTCTGTGAAGGATTTTTGGACGGGGATACCTCTAATGAGATGTGATAGTCGGGCGAGCTCTATCCCATCACCACCACCACCACCACTAAACATACCACATTGTCAACGTTTGCCGCTTTAGCACCTTCCTTATGACATGCGCGTTTGGGTCATCTGGGGTTGTCTATTCTTTCCTCCCTTAAAAGCAATAACTTTATTGAGTGTACTAGTGCTTGTAGTACTAATGTTTGTCCGTCTTGTCCGTTTGGGAAACATGTTAAATTGACGTTTGTTGCATCAAATTCTAGTACTTTGTTGTCATTTGATATTATTCATAGTGATTTATGGACATCTCCCATTTTGAGCTATTTGGGCTGCCGTTATTATGTATTATTTTTGGATGATTGTTCTAATTTTTTTTGAACATTTCCGTTATCTAAAAGTCTCAAGTTTATTCTATATTCCTATAATTTAGATCATTCATCCGTACTTAGTTTGAATGGGAAATTAAGAACATTCAATGTGATAATGGAAGGGAATTTGATAATAGACCATTTAGAGAATTTTGTAAGGGTAATGGTATATCTTTTCGGTTTTCTTGTCCACATATGTCTTCACAAAATGGGAAAGTCGAGAGAAAAATCTGCACCATTAATAATATTGTTAGAACATTACTAACCCATGCTTCATTACCACCTTCATTTTGGCATCATGCATTACAAATGACTACTTACCTTCTTAACATACTCCTTAGCAAAGGATTAGCATATCAATCTCCACTCAAAATTCTTTATCATAAAGATCATTCGTATTTCCATTTTAGGATGTTTGGGTGTTTATGCTATCCTCTCTTCCCCTCCAATACAATAAATAAACTTCAAGCCCGCCCTACCACTTATGTATCTGTCTAATCATCGTTGTTATAAATGTTATGATTTATCCTCTAATAAAATCATAATTAGTCATCAAGTCATTTTTTATGAAACCCAATTTTCGTTTCTAAGTTGCATAATTCCGTGTCCAATTCCTATAATTTTTTGGATGATGGGCTCTCACCGTATGTGGTCCACCATTTGACCCAGCCCACACCTCGGCATCCGGACCAGCAGACACCGGCAGACCCATTGCCTGCTGGCCCAGACGCTTCCAGTCCTCAAATTCTGCCAGCAGGCCCACTGCCTGCTGGCCCAAATCCCGCCACACAGCCACCTAGGCCAACAGGCAGTGGGCTTGCTGGCCCGATCCCATCCAGCCAACACCCGGCTCAGGTCCTCCCAACTCATATCTCGTCCACTTCTATTCCGGGATAATGGCCCGTTACTCGTAGCCAACGGGGTATTTTTAGACCAAAATGACATTTTAATCTCAACTTTAATGTCACCAAATCCCTTCTACCACGTAACCTCGTTCTGCCCTTCGTGACCCGAATTGGAAAATGGCCATGGATGATGAATATAATGATCTTATTGAAAATGAGACGTGGGAGTTGGTGCCCCGTCCTCCTGGTGTCAATGTCATTCGTTATATGTGTATTTTTACTCATAAGGAAAAATCTGATGGTTGTTTTGAGAGGCATAAGGCCCGTCTTGTAGGTGATGGAAAAACTCAACAGGTTGACGTAGATTGTGGAGAGACATTTAGTCCGGTGGTCAAACCGACAACTATTCGCACTGTTCTCAGTCTAGCTCTCTCAAAAGCATGACACATTCATCAGCTGAACGTTTCGTGTTTGTTTTTTCCATTCTTCAGCAAGTCGTTTCGTGTTTGTTTTCTTCGTCAGAATCAACCTATTTGCTTTGTAGTGTTGATTAGTTGATGTTTTATCTTGGGAGACTATTGCCCGTTAACGTAAAAATATATATACGGGGAAATCTTGTCTTAAAGACAGAGAGTCATCTCTCGACTTAGCCATAGTTGTAACAATCCAGATTTAGTGTTTCTTGATTTCAGGTTATCAAGATTCAACATTCAACAAGCTTGCACCAGTTCTGAATATTGACTATTTGTTTATCCTTTCGAACACTTGTAATATTTATTTACTTCCCGTACTGCTTTACAATATCCAACAGTATGTATTGCCTCTTTCTTAAAGCTGCACATAACTGATAAAAGAGAACCAGAGAAACATAATAATATGTTAAAGAAAGGAACAACATAGTATATAGAAAATAGAATCAAATAGGTATATTACCTATTAACAATGGAAGCAGGTCCATTCTTTTGTTTATTAGCTAATAACATAAGACAGTTCTGATGACAAGTAAAGTTCTCCAGTAATATCTTTTTTGATGGAAGTAATAACCTGAAACCATGTGACGGCTCAGCGATATGACTTTCTAGAAGCTAACATCTTCTTTTCCGAATTTTCTGATGTATCTTTTATTTCTCTTTTTATAGGTTATATTATATGTATCCTATTATAGATGATTAAAAAATATTAGTAATGCTAGATAGTATAGGTCTTCCATGCCAGAGAGGAAACCTCACAGCTTCAGATTAGTCCTGTATAAGGATGAAATACTTACTCTTACTTAGCCCACCCTTTGTCAAAGGAAAACTTCCGATTGACTTCTGCTGGGTTGGTTTCTCGCTTCCAAAGCCCTAAGCAAGAGTTTCCATACTGTCCTGTCTTGAACTAGAACAACTAACTCGGACTCAGAGGAAACTCCATCAATCAACAATTAAGAATCTTGAACTGATATATAAACAGATACGTATAACAGTACAAGGTCAAGTAACACAAAGGAATCGACTCAAAGATTATCATCTCTTATGAACAAATAGACCATACTACCACAGGCTTAACAAAAGCACCAATTTCAATTTAAATAAATAGAAGTGATGAATTATGGTCTCAAAACAGCAAGAATGGAGAAAATTTACCACAGCATAAAAAGGTTATCATGCTCCCTTTAGAGATTATTTATGGCTAAACTCCAAATGTGGCTTTTTGAAGCAGACATTCTTCGATGCAAGCATATCTGAAGCATAAAAACTATCTTGGATGATTAGCCTGAGTAAAAGAATATACTAAATTCTTACTGTAAGAATGAACTCCAATACTACTAAAAATCTATCGTCCTTTGTGATAGGAAGAACAGCTTTGGCTTGAAGAATTAAAAACAACGAAAGTTAATCTGTTTATAATTATTTAGCTTAATGGGCGATTGTTACCTTGCCAAATTTTCTTAACCAAAGCTTCAACATTAATAAACCAAGATTAAAATTGATTGCATTTATAATCTGCTAAAGCGTAAAGTTGCTAAAGTAATGGGTCTTTTCTAATTGAGGCAGGGAATGAAACTAAAAGGAATGAAAGAAAAAATAGCAATCGGATCACAATGATATTTATTCCAGCACACAGTAGGCAGTTGGTGCACTAAGTCCAGCTATGCCCGCGATCCGGAAAAAGGCCGAAACACAAGAATTATTATAAGCAACTTTAAATCACATTTATTTTTGTTTTTACCGCTCAAAACCATGATCGGATCACGTGGCAACATCAATACATAGAAAACAAAAGATGAAAAGGAATGAGGCAAAAAAACCAAAAGATTAGAGAAAAACTAAGAAAAACAGAAAGTAGGAAAAAGAACTCACCAGGGAGAGAGTAGGAAATGAGAAAAAGACAAATGAATAGTTGCTAAATTGGGTACGTGGGTCTGCCTATTGTGCACACGTGCACTTACTTGAATATTTCGAATTTAGTGGAAAGACAAAAAGACCCACTCTTATTACGAAAAAAGCTTCACTTATTATATAGTTAAAATTTAAAAATGTGTAGTTATCAAACAAAGGTGGCTCTGAATAAATTGGTTAAATACTTATTTTTGTAAATAAGTTATGAGCATCATATATTTTTTTTAAAAAGATAATATTATCTAAATATATAAATTATCACGACCTAAAATCAATACCGCGATTAGCACCTAGTGAGCTACTATCCACTAAGTGAACCATCCTCTTAGATTACCATTTGCAACATAACTTTAAAAAAAAATTATTATTAGATAATAAATTTGAAAACAACATAGTAAATTACAACATAAAAGTCTAAAGCCTGTTATACAATCTCAATGAGCATTTAAATGATTTAGAAAGTAATCAAGCTAAAGGTTAAACTCTCATTTACTTCAAAATCGTCAAGCTTCCTATCCCTAAAATGTTCATTTCGCCTCTAATCGACCATTAACGCTTCATTCTATGCAAAAAATTAATTAACGATGCCCATTGTTCTGGTCGAGTCAATCCCATATTTTTAGGTCAAACATAATTTCAAGTCAACGACAATACAACCAAAGTCAATGATTGGTCAAATTAGTCAAATCCCGAAATAAATTATAAAACCAGATTATCCTTAGGCTTATGATCCCAATGCCAAAATCAGGTTTGAATTTGGATTAAAATGTTAGGTTGAATTCTCAAATGATCTAATTAAAAAAATTAGGTCATACTTAAACATTAAAACTTCATGATTCTATGGTTAAAATCCATCCAATATCAAGTATGATCATCAAGAGTGTTAGAGAATAATTATCTTAATAGTGTAGGTCAAATTCTATCCATTGAATCATCACCAATGAGCTCCCGTGACAAAACTAAACCTGTAATTGCGATCAACTTAGATGATCGCGAAGAGTGAGCTAATCGGATTCGCGATATATGGCTCCTATCTTAGAGAGTTAAATCTTTCCATTGACCGGCTATTCGTCGTTAAATTCGCAATATCCACGTCGTAATTGCGAAGGGTCAACTTATTTGACCTTCACGTTTGCGATTGATAGAATATGAAAATTATATTTAGTCATAATTATGTATATTCTGTATATGGTAGATGTATATTGTAGTTATTCCTTACCATAATTGTAACCTAGGATTAGGTTTGTATTTTAGTATATGATTTTGGAATGAAATAATCAAGGAAGAATATTTCTTACATGATCAGCAGTCTAGGGAAAGTTCCTGAAACACTAACCTTACTTCCTTATGACCGTCCCCCGTCCCCCTTCTTCTTTTGCCGCCGACCACTACTCTTCTCCTCGTTAGCCATGTCTGACTCAAAATCTTCTTTTCATCCAGCTCTCACAGTTTCAAACATTAAATTCCATGTTTTCATCACTCTTGAGATGGAAAACATCCATTACGCAACGTGGGCGGAGCTCTTCAAGATTCACTGCCGCTCCCACCAGGTTATTCATCACGAAAGAGGATTATGGTTAACCCTCGATGCGACAGTTCTTCAATGGATTTATGCCACTATTTCTAGCGATTTGCTGCATACAATTATTGAACCTGACTCTACGGCGATGGAGGCTTGGGATCGCTTACGCGACATATTCCAAGACAACAAAAAATCCCGGGTCGTTACTCTTGAGCAGGAATTCTCCACCACCGACATGTCATATTTTTCCAATGCATCCACATATTGTCAACAGCTTAAGGTATTTTCGGATCAATTCAAGAACGTCGGCGCGAGGATAACTAACAATCGACTTGATTTACAACTAGTTTCTGGCCTCACCGACGCATATAGTGGAGTGGGTACGCTCATCCGTCAAAGCAATCCTCTTCCACTATTTTACCAAGCCCGTTCTATGCTAATTCTTAAGAAGCGGGTTATGTCAAAAAGCCAACCACCGTGTCGAATTCCGCCATAGTTGCTGCTCCGTCCGAGGAGAGTTCTACACAATTTGAAAATTCGCCAAACTGTGGCCAAAAGGGATGAAATAGCGGTAATGGAGGCGGCGGTGGCGGCAGAGGCGGCGGTGGCGGCAGAGGCGGCGGCCAGTAGCAACCGCCAGCCCAGTGGAAGCCGAGGGCACCATGGGGTAGTGGGCCAGCATCATGAGCCTGGCAGTGGCCTTGGGCCGTGCCGCCCTGCCCCTATCCAGCCGGTAACTGTGCCAGGCCTAAGTCATAGCGAGCGACCCAGCAACAACCATGGATTTTTGGGACACTGCCGAGCCAGTGGCAACAGGCCCACTCGGCAGTGGCGACCCTGACATATATCGAGGCTGCGATGCATACTCTTGGGCTTACACCGCCCGATGCAAATTGGTACATGGACACTGGTGCAACGTCTCATATGACGTTCTCCCAAGGTAATCTCTTGTCCTATTTTAATTTGAGCAATAATCGTGGTATAATTGTCGGAAATTGTCATTCAATTCCAATTCGAGGTTATGGTACTACAAACTTGTCTCCCCCGAACCCACCGTTAAGTTTAAAAAATCTCCTTCACGCTTCTCAATTAATTAAAAACTTGATTTCAGTTAGAAAATTTACTACTGATAATTGAGTTTCTGTTAAATTTGATCCTTTTGGGTTTTTCATGAAGGATTTTTAGACAGGGATGCGTCTAATGAGATGTAATAGTCAGGGAGAGCTTTATCCAATTACCACAACCACACATCAAGCCACATTACCATCCACTTTTGCAGCTTTAGCTCCTTCTTTATGGCATGAACGTTTGGGTCATCCGAGAGCACATGTGTTTGCTTCCCTTAAACAAAATAAATTTATTGAGTGTACTAGAACTCGTAATTCTCATATTTGTCGCGCTTGTTCTCTTGGAAACCATGTTAAGTTGCCTTTTGTTGCTTCTAATTCTCCTACTGTTATGCCCTTTGATATTATTCATAGTGATATTTGGACATCTTCCGTTTTGAGCTTTTCGGGCCATAGATATTATCTTCTTTTGTTGGATGAGTATTCTAATTTTTTGTGGACGTTTTTTTTGTCTAAAAAGTCTCAAGTTTTTTCCACATTTCTATCCTTTAGAGCATACATCCGCACTCAATTTGAACGGGACATTAAAAATATTCAGTGTGATAATGGTAGAGAATTTGATAATGGGCATTTTAGAATTTTTGCAAAACTAATGGTTTGTCGTTTCGTCTCTCGTGTCCACATACATCATCTTAAAATGGAAAAACAGAAAGAAAAATTCAAACCATTAACATTGTTAGAACCTTACTTGCCCATGGCTCTCTACCACCGTCATTTTGACATCATGTGTTACAAATGACAACTTATCTTTTGAACATATTTCGGAGCCAACAAGTAGCCTACCAATCCCCTCTCAAAATTTTATATGTTAGGGACCATCATATTGTGTTATTATTACAATCAAATATGCGATTTAGAACTGTAGGGTTTTCTGAGCTTTCAATAATTTTCAGGCCATCTTACACCCAGAGCAGGATCGAGTTCTGACCATACGAGAATATGCAAGATTGCAAGGTTTACTGGTACTCTCAAGGAAATGTATCTTGTTTTCTGAATGAACTTAGTTCATTGTAGTAATTTACATATTTGTTGAATCTCTTTGAAGTAGTTGCAGTAAAGATCTTCCTCTTACATGTACATCAAAAGTGGTAGAGAGCTAACCTGTATTCACCATTTTTGTTAAAAAAGAAAACGGCGGTAAAAAGATTTACTTTGTTGCGATTGATTCCTCCTAACACATGTTGATTTGATGCAGTCAAACTACTCAAGATATTCCTTATTTGTTCTAAGTTATGCCTTTATAAACTGGTTTTCATAGTGTTGTTCACTTCGGGTACGCACTTGTACTTGCCTACCAGAGGCTACTGTTGATCATTAGCAAATTATTTCCATTTTCTTGTCTGAACTGTCATTGACACAGAGGATTGATTCAATAGCTTGCCCCAACTAGATTAGGATTTGGGCTTTATTTATTGACTGTTGTATTGATCAATGTACTACAATAACCTTTTATGTGATCCTGTTTTCATACATTTATAACATCTCCTTTCTGAACAACTCATTTTTGGTATTTGCAGTCTTAGTTTTTTTTTTTCTTATCCCAAGTTTCACAGCTATAAATATATACTACCGCCAAACTCTCTATAATGACGTCATTTATCCGGATATTTTTTGGTTGCTATTGAGAAATATTGTTATAGAAAACATAAAAATTCGATTCCAAAAAATAAATTTGGCCGTTATAGTGAAATGTTATTTTAGAGGATAACTGTATAGAGAGGTCTGACTATGCTAATTTACATCAATAATTTAATGTGGGAATTAAGTCTTAAAAATGCTATTGTTGTAGAAAGCTTGATACATCAAGGTTCATTTGTACCACTTATGCATTTTCTTGTTACAACTATGTATGGTTTCAATAAAGATGGTAGCATAACTCTTAACAAATATTTTTTAATTTGATGTAAATATCCTGTGCGGGATGTTTTTACAAAATCATAGCATCGGAGAAGGCAACTTTTTCTTAAGAGTCCCGATTTTTTTCCTAATTGAAATATCTTTTAAGAATGTGACTTGTTATGTTTCTTTGTCCAACAATCAATGAAATGTAAAAATCAGGCTAAGTTGATCGTAAAAATTAGTTCATTTTTCCTAAATTGGTGACGGAAGGCTTATTTTTTCTTCAATTTTACCATGGAGAGATCAAGATTTTAGAGTAGGAGGGTGAATAGCTTATGTAGCAATTTTATTTTGCTCTCTTTACAACAAATAATTATAGAGCATATAAATATACCTCAAATTTTAAATTACAAGGATAGAAAACATCAAAATTAAAGCTCATTCATTCGCTGTCAAATGGAAGGCTTAATATATAAATTGACATTACAACTAGCATAAATTTGCTAAATCGGCCCCCCCAACTGCCCCATACTTTAGACTACTGATAAGAGCGCAATTTGTTACGTGTGATTAGACACAAGTTATGTGTCCGAATCGAACCTTGCCGCGAGCAAAATCCTGGTAGTTAAGCCAACAAGGGCCATTAGACCTCAGGAATTTCTCGGTTATTTTAATAAGTCAGTCCCTATACTTATACTTAATCCAACTAAATACCTCTGTTTGGTAAAAATACACATCATAAATCCACATAAGAGGAAGAAGAGTCATACTGTAGCTTTTATCAGAAAAGTGAAAGACCATAGATATACAACATCATCAGTCTTTACAACCACTATACAAAACTTGGCTCCTTCAATATTTTTCTCAGAGCTTAAGAAATATTCTCAAGAGACTAAAGAATGAAAAATACAAGTAATATAGTTATACATATCTACAAAATGTACCTTGTGCAAAATTGACAAACAGTCATGATATGACCTACTCTTTCAATGTATCGGGTTCCAGATTTGGTACAACAGCAGATGACAGTTCTATATGACAAATGCGTGCAGCGCCTATAAGCGGCTCTGGCAACTCATCAGGGGTGTTTCCCTAACAGAAAATTTCCAAAGACATCATTTATCGTGGCATATACAAACACTTCATAAGAATATTAGGCTATAGAGTCGGCTAAAAGAAAACTACATGTAACTGTCCACATTAATATTATTGAAGTGTGTGACCATCTGATCTAAAAGCTTAAGCTGTTAGATAGAACACACTTTTAATATTTAATTATATTCTCAACACGCCCCCTCACGTGCTGGCCTAATTTTTTTTCATGGTCCAAGCACGTGGAAATTCTTTTTGATAATGGGTGGCGGTGAGGTTCGATCCCAGGACCTTTGGCCTGCTCCGATACCATATTGAAGTGTGTGACCATCTGATCTAAAAGCTTAAGCTGTTAGATAGAACACACTTTTAATATTTAATTATATTCTCAACAAATATGTTATAACAGGCTAAAATACAAATTCTTACTCTGTGTATATAAGTTAAAACATGTATAGAAATGTCTCTCACAAATAATGTGAACTTGGTAAACTTGTTAATTGTAAGGAAAATTAAATAAAACTGAAACCATGAACATACATAAAAACGTGGACTAGCAACAAAAGTAGTCCTCCTACTACGCCTACCAAAAGTTCAGTTTCAATCTTTAGAATTCATATCTATTAGATAATCCTTTTTAGTCTCAAAATTTGTTGCTTTCATACTTATATACAAGTCAATAATATTCACAGAAATTCCACAAATGTCTGACGAGATGTACTTTCAGATTATCTGTCCATTTGCAATCAATTCAATAAAATCTTATGGATGAAGGTCTCTATCCGCGTACCTGTACAATGAAAGCCATGTCAACGACTAGTGTTGTGATTACGCCGATGACAAGCCCCATTACTCCATTTGCCACAGTGGAAGAACCAACATCAACGTCAATCTAGATAATACAAGAAACACGAGAATCAAATATGATACCATAATTTTCTGACCTTGTAAAATTTATATATGGCATTGTGTCTCTATGTTGATAATTGCTAGTGTTAGAGAAACTGCATTTTTATGATATTGAACCAAGACGGGCTTATATGGAGCAACATTGACAGTAAGGATTCATATAGCTCGTCAGAACTCAGAACTAGCACGGGATTGAGGCATAGTAGTTGTTTATATTGTGTCTCTATGTGCCATACTCAAAAAGGAAAAAGGAAACGAGTCTTCACCTCCAAATACTTGGGACCCCGGATATAGTTGCAATCGACTGCCTTTCCTAGTAAACAGGGGGAACTTCCAACACTTTGACGCACAATCCACGAACCCTGCATGATACATGATAAACGGTAAATTCTACACAAATGCAAACATCCATAGAGTTGCAGAAGGAAGACAAATGACTATATAGCATATGGTTACAATATGTAGCGGAACTAGGATTTTCACTGAAGGGATTTACAATATAAAGAAGTGAATAGAAGCTAAGGGAATTCAATATCTACTATATATACATAAAATACAATTTTGACCTTGTATGTACAATGTAATTTTCTGGCGAAGGTGGTTTAGATGAACCCCCTTGCTCTACCCTTGGTTACTCTTAATGAGATGAAAACTTTAACATAAAAGAAAACAAAACCTCTCAAATATAACCCACAAACATTAGCATGTTCATCTGTTTAACAGAATATAAAGGATGACATGCATGAACGAGAAACACACTTGCTATGGCATTGTGATGGCCTAGGCAAATCCCATACCAGTAAATCACATGAGAGATGTTGGGTATAAAAGTAAACAAGCGTTAGACGCCAATGACGTGTTTTAATTTTGAAATCGTGCAGCCTAGGCCCAAAACATACAATATCATTAGTGGGTTGGGTTGTTATAGGCATCAAGCTAGTGTTAACATGCAAACAACAAAATATCCATAAAAACTTAAAACACATAAAGACCCTTCTTTAAAGGGCCAGATGCCATTCATGTATGTTGTGCTTCACCTCATCCTCATATAGACTCTGTTCTTCCACTATTTATGAGGTTTTTATCCAATAAATCATAAAGATGTGCATTTTATGTTTGTCCATAATACTACTGTTGTCTAATTAACATCCGACAGACATAAGGTGTTCTACTGATACCTTTGGCACAGACGGGATTAGCTTCATTCTACTATTCCGGAACTCGTCGTCTCCATCAACAAACCGTTGCAAGAGCGAATCAGGTATCAACTTTTTCATGACGAAATAGAAAATCATGCTGTAGTGTGTTGATCCAGGTACCTTCAGAAGATATATGTCTATTTATTTCTTCCTGTAGGACTTGAAACATTTTGAATCAAAAGATTCAAAGCAGGGGAGGAATAAACTTACTTGCAAATTTATAACCAAAGTAAAGAGTCCTTTTTCTGAAGCAACCTAAAAAAAGAACGTATAAAGACAAGTGAAAAACATGGACACCATTTAATCACTAAAAAATAAGACCTCATCATTACTCCCTCTTATCAAGTTAGAAACTAGTACTTCCTATATCCCGTTTTATGTAACACACTTTCCTTTTCAGTCTGTCCCAAAAAAGACGACACTTTTCTAAATTTAGAAATATTTTATCTTTAATCTTTTTTATCTACCCTTAATGACATAATTTATAGACACGCGAATGTTTATGGTTTATTTTAGACCACAAGTTTCAAAGCCTTCTTTTCTTTTTCGTATCCAGTCAAACACTATCGCATAAAACGGAACAGAGGGAGGTAGTACCCTAAGTGGTTTGACATTCGTTCGAAACTACTCAAATGTATTAGTTACCTGTGCTGCACAACCAGGGCGTCTAGCAACATGGTCCATTCGTTTAGTGTCTTTGAACCAGTCGACCGCGACAAGATCCAGGAGAGGTTTCCCAGCTGAAACCTTCATTGACAATTTGCAATGTGATATCAGACCAAATGACAAAGGCCATCCAACATAAAATATATGTTGCCCGGACTTTCCAAAAATGCTTCCGCATCCATGTCAGATTTTCCAAAAATGTACTACTTTTGGATAATCCAACATGCACTTGATGATATTTTTGAGGAGTCTGAGCAACATAGCCTAAAACCAAGGACATATCAAAGAAACAAGAGATAAGAACCTTTGTTTTGTCACTGCAAAAATTCTTGCCACGAACTCTGAAGTTATTTCCATCAGATATTGTCCAGCAGTCACGGCCATTATCACTGTCATCGTGTCGGAGATTACCCGAAAAAGTGGACAAATCAATATGTTCCAGAGGTTCTTCTTCAAGGACTTCACAATTATGAAAAGAATTCACGGAACACCAATTACAAACAGTTAAGGACACTCTCACATATAAAACTATGGTCCAACACATACCGGTTTTAATTGTTTCGTGTTCAAGTCTGGGTGATGATACCTACAAGGAGGAATCCACGCACATGCTCAGAAGGAGATGGATGTAAATATAATATGAAAAAGTATGTATGTATATAAATATATAGTTCATACCTCTTGATCAGTGCCTTGAAAATCTTCGTCCTCATCAGAGTACTCGTCCATCATCGAAACTGCATTTCTATTTGCAGCACGTATTTGGTCTAAAGATGGAGTACGATGATGAGACTGTTTTTGGCTCTTCTTGGAGGAGATAGATGGTGAAGTCATATTAACCATAACTGGAATTCTCGGAGCAGCTGCCCTCTCATCAGTTTGAGAAAAGTATTCACGAAGTCCTAACATAGGATTATTTAGATATAAGTTCCACATTGAGCTTTGATCGATGAATCATTGTGAAAGAAAGCATTAGGTTGGGAATTCGAGTCATTAAGGGGACAATATAGATGTGGGACTCAAGACCCCCTCCCGCATCCCTAGGACTGGACATCTTGAGCATGGATAATATAAGATGTGGGCACAACAACTAAGTAAACAATGAATTGGAATGAGTCTGACTCTGATACCATGATAAATGTTTATCTAAAAGTTTAAGTTGTTATATAAGAGCACACTTTTATTTACTTAATTATATTCTGAACAGTTACTATATTTTCCTCCTTGCTTTGCTATTTGTCACTTTAACATAAAACATGACAAAAAAGCCACTAAATACAACCACTGTTTCACACACGAAGGTATACAGAAACTTCCTCTGAAGTCACAACATGTCGTTGCAAGAAAAGAAATTGCCCCGATGCTTCAGCATCATAAATGGATCGTTCGATGTGAAGTTAATGCAAATAAAAGAGGTACGACACAACAAGATAGAAGAGTGTTTATGAGGAATGTAACTTTATCTTAACATAAGAAGAAGCGTACCAGCAACACTGTTTAACATCTGAAACAGACAATGTTGCTGAAATGACGCGAGGAAGCCCACACCCCATCCTTTCAAGTTTATCTGCATAAGTTGCTGCACTTGAGTTCTTGGCCTCCCGTTACACGATTTGAGGGATGAAATATTGAATCCACCACCTATGCACGTAAAAGATCGATTATTTTGTGCAATGTAAATGCATTCAGTAAAGCCACAAAGGAAAACATAATTTACGTACTCTCAATATGAGCCCGAACGTATCCAGGTAGTGGACCGCAATTCTTATGCTCCCTCGAACGAAATAACACAACTGCAACCATAACATGATAAAAACCAAGTAAAATTGTAAATAGATAAAGAGAAAAGATTATTTGACAAGTATAAAGAGGAATCTGTGGTTATACTCACCGTAACTGCCATCATCATTTCGACGCCAATATCGTACATAACAAAGATCACGAGGCCAAATAAACCTGCACAACATACAATGACATCTCAACTAAATTTTGCTTATGGAGCTATTTAACCAACTAAAACAAAAGTCAAATGATAACTACAATATAGTTTAGATAAACAACAACATAACTAGTGTGATCTCATAAGTGTGGTCTTGCGAGGTTAGGATGTACATAGATCTTACCCCTACCTTTGTGAGGCAGAGAGGCTGTTTCCGAAAGACCATCGGCTCAAAGAAAAGAAAATAAAAGGAACAAAAATATAATTCAAAGCATATACAAAAAGTATAGTAGTTAAGTAACAAGATACAACACAAATGGTCAACAGATGGTAATGTAGAGCGAAGAGTAAAAAAAACTACGGGAGTACTAAATAATGTTGCTAATAACAAAGGCAAAACACACGCATCAACAAATAGTAATACACGTCTAAGAATAAGAGTGCGACAACACTCCACTACCTACTAACCTTCTACTCTAATCCTCGACCTCCATATTTTCCTATCTAAGGTCATATCCTCCATCAGTTGAAGTTGTGTCATATCATGTCTAATCACCTCCCTCCAATTTTTCTTCGGCCTACAGACCTCTCCTAATTCCTGCTACCGCTAACCTCTCGCACCTCCTTACTGGCGCATCCTCACACCTCCGCTTCACATGACCGAACCACTTGAGTCTTACTTCCCTCATCTTGTCCGTCACAGATGTCACTCCCACCTTGCCCCATATAACTTCATTCCTAATCATATCTCTCCGGGTATGCCCACACATCCATCTGAGCATCCTCATCTCCGCTACCTCCATGTTCTTGACTGGCCAGCACTCCACCCCATACAACAATGCTGGTCTAACCAATATAATTCAGATAAACATTTAGGCATTTACAACAAATAAATTTTGTGACTAGGAAAAATATTACCTTGGAAACCAGTCGAGTTGAAGTCTGTGATAGAGTATTGCTGTGTGTCCATCTACTTCCTCAACCAAACTACCATACTGGAAGCTACAATCCCACCTGTTACGCCAAAAAAAAAAGTTTCTCGTGCAATCAAATTATTGTGATGGAAAATTAAGACCTTACAGTCAGGGGCGGAGCTAGAAGGGCGGAAGGCCGTCTGCCGGAAAATCACAAGATCAATTCTTTTTATGTATATATAGTAGATGTTGATACCCTGTGGGTGAAAATCCTAACTCCGCCACGGGCTAAAGTGGACAAAACTTACTCAAAACGTGTTGCGTCCATGCTCATCACAAGCTCAAATATTTCTTCACAAGTAGCCTCCACGACGCCAACTGCTTTCATAGCTCTACTACAGCCCTTTGGCTACAAGGACAACGAGAAAATTCGTCAAGCAAATACCCTGAAGCAACCTACTACTCTAAATTAGGCTAAGCTTATAACAAAAAAACTATGTTGCTAGGACTCTTCAAAAATATTGTCGGGTATGTGTCGGATCCTCAAAAAACTATGTATTCTTTGAAGGATCCGGCACAGGTTCAACTACATTTTTGGAGGGTTCGAGCAACATAGCGGAAAAGAGCATAGGGATGAGCTCATACTAGTAAATCAACATTGAGAAGCTCCTCAAAAATGCGAAGCCCTGCATCCACGGATTAGTGGAGAGATATTGTCAATAGTCCATGAAAATGTCCGAAATTGCACAATTGCTATCACTCAGGAAACAAAAAGAAGAAATATCAAGAATTAGACTGACCGTTCTGGCAGTAAAGTAAGCGCCTATACTTTGGATTTGCCAAATCTGACTCTGATTCCTTTGTCCAGTCAACCACGGATTCGGGAGGGCCTGTCACTAAAGATAACAATAAGGACAGCTTGAAACATGTGTAGACAACAAATAAGCACAAGGCAAAATATCAACCAGTTCCCATTGTGGATCCCCGCATCAAGTTCTGTTGGGAATCGTCTTCATCCTCAGCAGCACTAAACCTACAAAAATAAATTTTAAACCACACCATATGATGCAGAGGCTAGTCAAAAAGAGTCAAAGATCATGTATAAAAAACGGAATTACAGGTACAGAACCAAACAGAGCAAGTGCAATGCACTACTTTTCTATATTTCAAGTGGAAAAGCACAATACTTACGAACTTTCCTGATCTGATGCAGTCCTCCCAGTACTCTCGGTCCCAGATTTGAAATCGTTGTATTTGTTACTATTACCACCTTGTGCCTCTTGATGCTGCATGCAATCAAGATGTTACTATCTAGGCCCGAGGAGGTGGTGACAAAAGAATATAAATCGGAAGACGAGATCAATAAAAAGTGAATATTTATCACACAGAAGAAGAAAAAACCTGATCAATCACGGATTCGATCTTTTCTTTCCAAATTAGTGCTTCCTGAATGTTGAAAGCTGCCATCTGGAAGAACATTCTGATTAACATAAATAATTCTTTCTGATAAAGCAGAAGCTCATAGCAGGCAACGAAAAAGGGGATTCAATATATAAAGACGTAAATACATGAAGAAACTAAGGGGATTCAACATCTACTACGTATACATTAAAAATAATTTTGACCTTGATGAACCCCCATTCTTTCCCTACCTCTGCCCCCAGAAGCAACAAGCAACCAGAATTTTCTCACTTGACACTAAATTCACCAAGCACTAAATGTTTGCCAAAATAATATATCCAAATGTGGTCTAATCTCCCAAAGTGACAACAAGTTCTTGGTCCAACCAATGAAATTCAAATTTAAATTTCCAAACCACTAACATGTAAGGAAAACGTGAACTTGTTGAGAATTTGCAATTACATATTTAAAAGTCTTGCAGAAAACAATGGGGAAGTGCCTCTCGTGTCAATGTTTAGACCGTATATCTGTTTTTCTTTATACAAGGTAGATTATATCAATTTGATGGGGAAATGTGGACGCAAATTTGGGAATACATGTTAAGGTGGTTAAGCAAATTTTTGGGCAAGAGAAAAGTTAAGCAAATTGTGTACCGTGATTTGATCATACTTCTCTTTCATGTTATAAACCGATAAGACGTAAACCATCTGCAAATGGCAAAGAGTACATAACATCAGTTATATGTTAAATGAATACTCACCCACCTTATCTCATTGCATGTTCAAAAAGATTTATTTAAGATATCACACAGTGTCAGAATTCAACCGAGATATATTAGCCCTTCACTAACTAAACTTGCACCCTCAGTTCTCATAATCTGTTTGCATTAATCCAATCATTATTAATCAATTGAATACATTCTGTCAAAGAAAGTTTCTATTTACTGATATGATAGCAGATATCAACAGTAAGAACAACTTACTTGTCCATGATGAGTCTTCAAGCCTCGGTCCTCCACCCGAAAATTACCATCAATTTGAAGAGTCTTGATTGGAGCCTAACAAATATTGTAACATCATAAGTTTAAGGGTTATTAAATTACTATCAAAATATCAGTTTTTCCATCAATCCTGTAAGAACTAATTTTAAAGTCACATTGTGTGCTTGGAATGATGGAATTTTCCTGAAAAACATTTTTCAGTCTTGTTGGTTTTCCACAAAAGGGAGAATATGACTTCCTTCGTCTATGGCCTGAAAGGCAGAAGTCATTTCTCCTTTTTAATCTTTAACATGATAAATTATCACCAAAATACTAGTGTCATACCCTATCCTCTGACTTGTATTAGCATCAATATCACCAACTTATCATCCAACCAAAATGATTTTCTTCAAAAGGTATGACATTTTAAGTACAACTAACTATCAAATTCAAATTCGGACATATTACGTGCATAAACAAACAAACAAACAAACAATTGAAATGCATGTAAATTGAACTCACCGCATTGCCCTGAGGCTTCGTCTTGAAGTAGGCCAACAATTTAGTCTCTAGAACGAAATAGCGCATATGAAGGAACGATTTCCCTATCTTCCTCCTCCCATACCTCACCATCCATCCCTCGTGCACCGCCTTTGACATGGTTCCTACCTTTTCCTTCGTACGTCTCTAATAATAAGGTGTTGATCCTCACAATTCACGAACTATACTGCACTAATACAAATTAAAAGTGTTTTTCTTTAAATGTAGTGTAATTTAATTGATAATAGGAAAGCTTCGGTATACAAGAAGGCAGAGAATCTACAGGAAGATATAACTCTATGCAAAAAAAAAAAACAATCTTCTATACATATAGTAAGATCATGAGTGCATACAAGACATTTAAGGCATGACACTATTAATTCTTCATACATAAAGCTCTTTCGCTTCAAAAGCTCTCCTATTTATCTCCATCCGTATTATGCAACATGAACATTCAAGTTTTATATTTTTATCAAGTAAAGTGTAAGTTTATTGATAACAAGATAGATTCGGTATACAGAGGTATACAAAAAAAGTCGAGAATCTACTTATACGAATGACACCCAATCTTCTATACAGATAGTAACCTCATGAGTGCATACATTTAAAACATGAGGCTATCAATTCTTCTTATATACGAAATTAAGCTCTTTCGCTTCCAAAACTCTCCTATTTCTCTTCATCCATACTATCCAACAGAAACATACAAGTCCTTTTGTATGAGAAAACTCCCATATACAAGAAGTACAAAAAGGTAGATAATCAACAGAGAGATTTAATTCTATACGGAAAATACCAATCTATTAACCTCATGCGCCTAGAAAGACATTAACAACAGGATATGGATCACTATTCCTCATTATGTACATAATTAAAATTCTTTCGCTTCAAAACCTCTCCTATTTCTCTCCATCCAATGTGAACATACATGTTTTTTTAATCAAGTCAAGTGTAATTTTAATGGTAATAGAAAGCTTTGGTATACAAAAGAAAAAAAATAGAGATTTCACTTATACGAAATACATTAAAAACAAGAGGCTATTAATTCTTCATATTTACATAATTAGACTTTTTTCGCTTAAAAAACTCTCCTATTTCTCTGCACTGTCCAATACGAGCATACATTTTCTTTTCAAAAAAAGCTTAGAGTGAAATACTTACTTGATGAACATTACGCGACGATATCCATCATATTTTCATAAATTCAAGCCTCATGGCGCATACAAGCAATATTAAAAATGCGAGGCTATTAATTCTTCATATATTTACAAAATTAAACTCGTTCACTTATAAAGCTCTCCTATTACTTTCCCTCCATACTATCCTATAATGAACATACATTATCTTTTCAGAAAATCATCCAAAAAGCTCAGAACGAAATGCTAACATGATTGAACATTACGCGACTATATCCATTATATTTTCAGTAATTCAAACGCCAACAAAAGAAAACTCAAATCTTCCATACATGTCCTCGTACGAGCTCCGAAGAACGTAACCACATGCATGCATGTGTGAATATAATAATATATGATGAATATCTATAGAGAAGTAGGAGGTGTGAAGTAGAAACGTTTGTGCCATCAAAGTACCGGGAAAATGGTCGGTGAATAATATGAGAGCAACTGTGACCACCAGATTCAATAACAAGTTCGTTGTTATTGTATTTTTAATATTTTTTGAAATTGTCCATAAGTCTTTTTTATTTTTATTTTCTTGCTTTTCTTCCAAATTTTAATATAGTAATTTTGTGCTCTGCCCATATTCTCCTTTTGTTTTTTTGCTTTTTATTTTCTTTTTTCTCTTTTATTTTCCATTCGTCGAGGTGATCGGCTCTTTATGAATAAAGAAGAATGAACGAGAGGCATCAGAGGAAGGACCAACTAACTTGTTACTTGTTTCTGGTTAACTACTTAACTGATTTGAGATTCTTTCTCGTAAGTGGTATACCTAAATCAAAATTAATCGTTCGATGTCTGCTCATTTTTCTGATTTACAACATGATTTTGACCTATCATTAATTTAATTTGATCGAAATGATACTTAGTTAATTCTTTTATTTTTATGTTTCTGCTGATACATAATGAATAGGACCTGGATGGATAATTTTCAGGTGACTTGTCATCCAAGGGCTGAGCTAGAAGCTCAGATACGAGTTCGGCCGAACCCAATAGTTTTTGCTCAAACACTATTGTATTTGTGTTAAGAAAATTCATTAAATATGTACAACTATTAAATTTAGAACGCGATTATTAACACTTAAAGTCGTCGTCCTAAAATCCAGAATCCAATCATGATGTGTTTTTTTCTCTTTTTCTTTGTAATTAATTAATTACTCTCATGATCATTATGATAACTATGACACTCACGTTTAGGGGTGTGAAGAAACCGGTTTAATCGATAAACGAACCAATAAAAAATGCTATTGGTTTATCTGTATCAGGTTATTGGGTTAACGGTTTATAAACAGTTTTATAAAAAAAATTATTGGTGTTCGGTTTTCAATATTAAGAATTTAGTTAATGGTTAAATCGTTGACCCAATAAGCTTGTATTAAAATTATCTTTTTATCCCTAATTAGATAATAGTGGCTTTATATTTTAATTTAAATATAAATTTTCTAAATTCTTACTGTTGGCACGCTTATTCTCTCAATTCTCAATTCGCTTATCATTTGTACTTTCACTGTTTATAATGCATTAAACAATTTAAAAGTTCGTTATCATTTGATGATTTGCTGCTTGATTGCTACAGTTCGTTTTATAGTTTTTGTCTTGTAATTTGTGTAGACACTTATGTATGAAGGCAGTGTATATATCAATAAATGAAAATAAGAGAAAGCAAATAAAAATTAGCGGAGCATTTTCTTATTGGTTAAACCGATTTTTTTTTGGAAAATGATAAAAGGAAGGCTACCTTATTGTCACTCCAAAAAACAACCGAACTGTTAATGACCAAAAACCGATAAACCGAAAACAGACCAATTAAGGATCAAAAACTGATAAACCGAAAATCGATAATGAATATCTTATCTGTTTGGTTATTGATTTAGCGTATTTATAAATTGAAAATCGATACACCGATAATACACAAAACCAAACCGCCGATAAGTACCCTACTCACGTTTACTTGAAAGGAACGTACTTAATAGAACTAACTTTCTATAATTGTCAATTGAAAAGATATTTTGGAGAAAAAAATACTAGAGTAGAATTATAACGTGTATAGATAATTGTATGTATTTTATTTTGTGGGTGCTCTTTTAAAGTTGAATAGATTTTATTTGTTTAAAATGGAATTCTTCACCACTTCTTCAAAACATTCTTAGATTTGTTATTAGTATGTGAAAAACTTTAACTTCTTCACCCACTTAGATCTTGAACTCTTTTATTTATGCAATTTAGTATCTAATGAAGATTGACTTCTATCTCGAAATATCGTTTTAAATAATGACACTTTTATTTATATATATATATTTTGATGTGTGAAATTCAATTTTATTTTTTTTATTTTTCAACTTTGAATCAAATTCAGAATTTGGACTAGAAATTATTATTTTATTCGATTTAATTAGCTCTATTCCTTCACCCAAGGGCATAATCATCTTATCATTTATGATTCTTTTATAGTTTTTCAGAATTAAAAAAAAAAAAAGAGAGAAAGGAAAACAATAAAAATCAAATACAAGCAAAATAACATCCCTTCCCACCAATGTATCCGGAGCACAAGACTGACCCGAATTAGAACCCGTTTCTTGCGACCCGATAACCCAAATTTTTGTTCCACCAACTCCATAACGTATATATAGCCGTTATACGTTAAACACTGATAAAACAAAAACCCATTATTCTGTCATATACTTTCAGTGAGAAATTCAAACGCCATTGACACTAATTCTTTATCTTTCTCTCAAGAATTCAAACGCTTCGATTAACTCTTTAATTTCGCAATTGGGTAGTTGTGTATCTATGGATGCAGGGAGTAGATACAACAAGTTTCGTCCACCTCTCGTTAATCAAATGTCTCACAAGAAAAAATCTCACGAAAATGTATGCTTTTTCTTTTTTTTTAATTGCTTTACAGTTTCTTGATTTTGTGTCGTAATTTATTGGATTGTGAAATTGTAACTAGGTTTTGTGGATCTTTATTGTAGAGACAAATTGAGGTGTAGTTGATGACTAATTGATAGATATTGAATTTGGTGAATTAGTGTTTTATTATTATTCTTTTGCCCATTTGTAGGTTTTGATTTTTTGTTTTGTGGGTTTTGGTGGGTTTGTTTTTCGCTTAAATTTTGCAAATTGGGGTTCTTATAGTCGATCAAAATTTGAGGTGTAGTTGATGATTAAATGAAAGATTATTGGATTTTGAATTTCAGTGATTTAGTGTCTCCTTTTTGATTTTTTTTTTGTGGGTTGGTTTGCTTTTCGATTAAATTTTGCAAATTGGAGTTCGTATACTCGAGCCAAATTAAGGTGTAATTGATAGATTCTTGGCTTTTGAATTTCGGTGAATAGTATATCATTTTGATTTTTTTTTTATGTGTGGGTTTGATGTGTTCTGGTTTTGAGAAGGCAGAAATGTGCATCAGGAAGGTGTACTTTGAGCTTGCGGAGGAGTACATGGTGGTTATGATGAGTTAGTTACATAGTTTGGACATTTACAGTTTAGCCCACTAGTTATTACCGTTTAGTCCCGTTAGGTTTTTAAATAATAGTTAGGTTAATTACATATTAGCCTATTTAGTATTTTAATATTGGACACTTTCGGTCCATACCCTTTTGGGCAAGTTTACACAGTATATGTAAGGATCTGAGCTCCGTTTGGAGGTATGAATGAAGAATTATCTTAATTTCTCTTAGTTTGTTCCTTTTCTATTAGTTAAATTTATCAAATTGCATCAGTGGTATCAGAGGATCGATCCTCTAATATGTGGAGAAGAGCAAGTTACCGGTCATCCATGAGACCAGCGAAGCAGATATTTACTCACCCACACAGGGCCCAACTCAATTCCAAGGTAATGGCACTAATCTTCTTATCTCAACTCCCACAATTCCATCCCTACCCAGAATTCCAATATTCAATATCGGAGCAGAATTCCCAATCCTCCGAATCTCGATATAGGGTTCAGTCCTCTTCCCCAATACCAATTTGTATCAACTCAGTCAACCCCAATCTAAATTCCACCATATTATGGTCAGACCCATTATAATGTCAACCCTATTAGCCAACTTCAGTTTCAACCCAGGCCATCTCAACAACCCCAACCAAATTTCCACCGCTATATACCACCCATGATATCTCCCTTACCAACCCCACACCCTTGGACCAGATACTCTAAGTTTGAATTTTCAAGGTTCAATGGAACATGATTTCAAGATTGGTGGTATAAGGTGGAGCAGTTTTTTTTATCTAGATGAGGTGTTACCTAGTCAAAAAATGTCAATAGCAGCCTTGCATTTTGATGATATAGCATTGCAATGGCATAAGGCTTATCTGAGAAGTAGGCAACACTAACCCCCTCCTAGTTGGGAAGAATACTTGTATGCTTTGTCAGATCGATTTGGGGCTGAGTTTGATGATCCCATGGCTGAAGTATTGAGATTGAAACAAACAGGGTTTGTGAAAGATTTTCAGGAAAGTTTTGATAGAGCAATGACTAGACTTAACCTGGAACCTCGTTATGCTATTATTATATTTTTTTAGAGGGGTTAAAACCTGAGTTGGGAGATGCTGTTAGGATTAATAAACCCTACTCCCTTCCTCAAGTATATCACCTAGCAAGACTATATGAATCCAGTTTCCTTAAGCAGTTCAAAGCCATGAAAACTCCTTCTTACCCTAGTCACTCAAATCCCAGACCCAATACACCCACCTCAGCCTATACCCATTCTAAACCAAACACCACACCAACTAACCACTTCCCAAAAACTACTACCACTAGTTAGAATGATAAAACTAGAGGAAGAAGATTAAGTCCTGCTGAGATCAATGAAAAGAGAGCCAAGGGACTGTGTTTCCTTTGCAATGAGAAGTATACACCAGGGCATGTGTGCAAGGCTAAGGCACAATTATTCTTGCTTGAATTGGAAGAAGAAGTAGAGGTGTTGACAGAACAGGATGATCAAGTGGTGAATATGGAGCATGTTGAGGAACCACAAACCTGTGAGATATTCATCCATGCTCTACAAACCTGTGAGATATTCATCCATACTCTACATGGATTAAAGGGAACTAGGACCTTAAGACTTACTGGATATTGCCACTAGAGGTCTTTCAATATATTGATTGACACTGGATCAACCCACAACTTCCTTAATTAGTCTTGGGCAACTACGATGGGATGGAGGGTGGATCCTTGTGATTTGTATAATGCTTGCTTGGCAGATGGTAATGCAGTCCCCATATCAGGAATGTGTAAGGGGTTGGAGTGGTTGTTAAAGAGCACTGTGTTCAAAGCTGATTTCCTCCTATTACCTCTAGGAACTTGTGACATGGTGCTAGAATGTCAATGGCTGAGTGAACTTGGGGATATTATGCTCAACTTTAGGCATTTGACTATGAGGTTTGAATATCAGGGCAAGATTATTTCCTTGCAAGGGAATGAGCAAAATTTGAAGATAGTGGAGGCAGATTCTTTGCCCAAACTGAAGGAAGAAGCTGCTCATCTTTTTATGATCAAGGTTGTCCCTAAGGAGGAACATAGTGACAATGGAATGGAACTGACAATAGTGGAACGTTCTACAGGTGTTGAGGATATAATAGAAGAACACAAGGAGATGTTTGAAGATCCTAAGCACCTCCCACCTTCAAGGGGTTCCTTTGATCATCACATACCCCTACTGGAAGATCATAAAGCTGTCAATAGCACAGACCTTATAGGTATGCACCTAGGCAAAAGGATATCATAGAAAAAATAGTGGAAGAATTGCTAGAACAAGGATTAATTCAGCACAGTTGTAGTCCTTTTGCATCCCTTGTAGTATTGGTAGGTAAAAAGGATGAATCCTGGAGAATGTGTGTGGACTACAGAGCCTTGAATCAGATCACTATCAAAGATAAGTTTCCCATACCAATCATAGAGGAGTTACTGGGAGAGTTAGGAGGGTCATAGTGGTATTCTAGGATTGATCTCAGGTTTGGATATCACCAGATAAGGATGGCACCAGAGGATGTGCACAAGACTGCATTTAGGACCCACTCAGGCCATTTATGAGTACTTGGTGATGCCATTTGACTTGACAAATACACCCTCTAGTTTCCAAGGATTAATGAACCTTGTCTTTCAAAGTCAATTGAGGAAGTTTATCATGGTCTTCTTTGATGATATTTTGGTGTTTAGCAAGAATTTGGATGAGCACAGAGATCATTTGAAGATCACCTTTGACTTATTGAAGCAACATCAACTGTTTGCTAGGAGAAGTAAATGTATATTTGCTACAAGGAAGATTGAGTATTTAGGGCATTTGATTTCAGCCCTGGGTGTAGAAACAGACCCTCAGAAGGTGCAAGCTGTGAGAGATTGGCCTGTCCCAACCACTCTTAGACAGTTAAGAGGTTTTCTCGGCCTTGTTGGATATTACAAGAGGTTCATTAGAGGGTATGGCAAGATTAGCAAGCCCTTGACTGATCTTTTGAAGAAAGAAGGGTTCAAGTGGTCAGAACAGGCCACTGAAGCTTTCCAAAAATTGAAGGATACTCTGACATCAGCACCTGTGTTAGCATTACCAGATTTTTCTCTACCTTTCACCATTGAAACTGATGCTTGTGATTTGGGTATTGGAATTGTTCTTATGCAACAACACAGACCAATAGCATATTTGAGCAAGGGATTATCTGGGAGGAACTTGGCTTTGTCAGTATATGACAAGACAAGGAACTGCTTGCTTTGGTGATAGCTGTGTCTGAGTGGGGGCAGTACATAGTGGGTAATCATTTCAGTGAAAACTGATCAAAAAGCCCTTAAGTTTTTGTTGGAACAGAAGTTACATACTGGTTCCCAGTTAAAGTGGATCACCAAGCTTATGCAGTTTGATTTTGATATTGAGTACAAAAAGGAAAAGGAGAATATAGCAGCAGATGCCTTGTCCAGGCTTCCAGCTGTGGAACTATCATCACTCACATTGTCTACTGTAAGAACTAACCTTTTACAAACTATCATGGACAGCTGAAAACTTGATCATGCTCTCAAAGAATTGATCCAGAAGCTCAAGAATCAGAAAGAGGAAATGCTGGGGTATACATTCATCAATCAATAGTTGAGGAAGAATGGCAAATTGGTGGTGGGGCCTGATCCTGCTCTCAGGACTGAGATACTCTCATTGTGGCATGACAAACCACTATGTGGGCATTCTGGCATGGATCACACCTACAGGAGGGTGGCATCATTATTTTATTGGAAAGGGTTGAAAGAAGCTGTGATTGACTATGTTAAGAAGTGTGTTGTGTGCCAAAAGAACAAGAGTGACAATGCAGCTTATCCAGGACTGTTGCAACCTCTACAAATTCCAGCTGTAGCTTGGGGCAGTATGTATTAGCATGGATTTTTTAGAGGGAACCACCTAAGGTGAAGGGCAAGTCTGTGATTTGGGTGGTGGTAGACAGGCTAACTAAATATGCCCATTTCATAGCCCTGGCTCATCCCTACTCTGCTAGTGACCTGGCTAAGGTGTTTATGGACAATATATTTAAATTGCATGACATGCCTGAGGATATAGTGAGTGATTGAGATCCAATTTTCACAAGCAAGTTCTGGCAGGAGCTGTTTGCTATCCAAGGTGTCACATTAAGTACTTCAACTGCTTACCATCCCCAATCAGATGGCCAGACTAAAGTAGTGAATAGATGCTTGGAAACTTACCTCAGGTGCTATTGTGCAGACTCTCCTACTGATTGGCTTCAGTTTTTACCATATGCAAAGTGATGGTATAACACTTCTTTCCATTCTAGTACCCAAACCACACCTTATGAGGCTCTGTATGGTCAACCTCCTCCATTGCACTTACCTTATATAGCTGGTGAATCTGACTTGCCTGGAGTGGATAGAAGCTTGGTGACTAAAGAATTTAATCACCAGCTGCTGCAGTTTCACTTGAGTAGAGCCCAACAGAGGATGGAATCACAAGCCAACAAGAAGAGGTCAGACAGACAATTTGTACCAGGAGACTGTGTGTTCCTTAAGATACAACCTCACAGACAAGTTACTATGTCCAGTCAGCAGTTTAATAAGTTATCTTCCAAATACTATGGCCCTAAATGATTTTAGAGAAGTTTGGATCAGTAGCTTATAAGCTTGCCCTTCCACCTGGGCTGCTCCTTCACCCTACATTTCATGCGTCCTTGTTAAAAAAAAATCATGCTATTCCTGAGGTTATCACTCATCCTCCAGTGCTGAATATTTCTAGTCCTTATTGCTTCAAACCTGGTGGAGGCGACCCTGAGACAGGCGTGGAGGCGAGACTTGAGACTCAGGTCATTCTAAAGAAAGGAAGCTTCAAGTACCTCAAGTCTATTATTCAAGGGAATGAAGAGATTGATGACGATGTCACACATCGTATTGGGGGAGGGTGGATGAAATGGAGGCTCGCATCTGGAGTCTTGTGCGACAAAAAAGTGTCACCAAAACTTAAAGGCAAGTTTTATAGGACGGTGGTTAGACCGACTATGTTGTATGGGGCGGAGTGTTGACCAATCAAGACTTTGCACATTCAAAAGATGAAAGTTACGGAGATGAGGATGTTGAGATGGATGTGTGGGCATACAAGGAGAGATATGATTAGAAATGATGATATCCGGAACAGAGCGGGAGTGGCCTCGCTGGAGGATAAGATACGGAAAGCGAGGTTGAGATGGTTCGGGCATGTGCAGAGGAGAGACACAAATGCCCCAGTGCGGAGGTGTGAGAGGTTGGCTATGGACGGGTTCAGAAGGGGTAGAGGTAGGCCGAAGAAGTATTGGGAAGAGGTGATTAGACGGGATATGGTGCAGGTGCAACTTACTGAGGATATGACCTTAGATAGTTATAAGACGATGGTTAGACCGACTATGTTGTATGGGGCGGAGTGTTCGCCAATCAAGACTTCGCACATCCAAAAGATGAAAGTTACGGAGATGAGGATGCTGAGATGAATGTGTGGCATACAAGGAGAGATATGATTAGAAATGATGATATCCGGGACAGAGTGGGAGTGGCCTCGGTGGAGGATAAGATGCGAAAGCGAGGTTGAGATGGTTCGGGCATATGCAGAGGAGAGACACAAATGACCCAGTGCGGAGGTGTGAGAGGTTGGCTGTGGACGGGTTCAGAAGGGGTAGAGGTAGGCCGAAAAAGTATTGGGGAGAGGTGATTAGACGGGATATGGCGCAGGTGCAACTTATTGAGGATATGACTTTAGATAGGTGTAGTGTTATTACTGTAGGCCCGATTAGCCCATCACACTTATAGGCGCAGTATGCTTTATAGTCCCTGTAGTTTGATTTCTGCTGCTATGTGTTCCCTAGTGTAATTTGTTTATATTATCTATTTGCGTTAGCTACTGCTTCCTTTTGTCAGAATGCGCTATCATGGCGTATTCGATTTTGTTATCAGCATGTTTATACAACTTTAAATTTTTGTCTCTGGCCGTTTCTCTTACTTTGTATTGCTTGCTTGATTGTGATTATGTTTTGTCTTGAGCCGAGGGTCTCACGAAAACAGCCGCTCTACCTACCAAGGTAGAGGTAAGGTCTGTGTACACTCTACCCTCCCCAGACTCCACGTTGTGGGATTTCACTGGGTATGTTGTTGTTGTATTGCTCCAAACCTGAGAAAGTATTGAACAGACGATTGATCCAAAGGGGAAACAAAGCCATTGCTCAGGATCTTATTAAATGGGAGCACATTCCAGATGATCAGGCAACTTGGGAAGACTTCAGTGCAATCAAGACAAAATTTCCTTTATTTGTTCCTTGAGGACAAGGAAATTTTTATCGGGGAAGTATTGATGTTTTCTGGTTTTGAGAAGGCAGAAATGTGCATCAGGAAGGTGTACTTTGAGCTTGCGGAGGAGTACATGGTGGTTATGATGAGTTAGTTACATAGTTTGGGCATTTATAGTTTAACCCACTAGTTATTACAGTTTAGTCCCGTTAGGTTTTTAAATAATAGTTAGGTTAATTACATATGAGCCTACTTAGTATTTTAATATTGGACACTTTCGTTCCATGCCCTTTTGGGCAAGTTTACACAGTATATGTAAGGATCTGAGCTCCATTTGGAGGTATGAATGAAGAATTATCTTAATTTCTTCCTTTCTTCCTTTTCTATTAGTTAGATTTATCAAATTGCATCAGGGTTTTGTGTGTTTTGCTTTTCCCTTAAATTTTGCAAATTTGGGTTCCACTTTGCAATCTTTGTTGTGATTAATTTCTTCTGATCTGTTTTTGCTACATATTTCCAGTTTTAGCTGTTATGCATCTTTTACTGTATGTCCAATGTGGTTAACTGCTCACTTCTACTTTCGGGTACTTAATTTCGTGTATGGTTTGACTTCTTTATCAAGAGAAAGAAGCTAGGTGAATAAGCTGTTGAAAATTTATTCGTAATATGTCAATCAGACTTAAGACATTGAAATAGGGAAATCGGTAAAAGGCTACAATTTTACTTTTGAGCTTTCATTAATCAAAATAGAGAAAATCTAGGATCATGTGTTTTAACATGTTCGGAAGATGAATTTTCAGCACCTTGCATCACGTCATCCTGTTTTATGTGGTATTTCTAATGTTATTTTCATTTTTTTTGAAGTGTCAGCATTGAGTCGTGTTTTGATAGTTGTATGAAATTTGTAGTGGACTTGGATTTTAAATGCTATGTTTGTGAAATGCAGCTGGACAGGTTCATTCCCAATCGTTCTGCAATGGATTTTGACTATGCACATTACATGCTCAGTGGTGGAAAGGTTAAAAGGGAACACATTGGAGTAAATTTAGCATCTAAGGAAGCTTACTCGAAGCAGATAGCGGAAATTTTCAACATGAATAGAACGAGGATCCTTGCTTTTAAGAATAAGCCTCCGCCTTCGGTTGAGCGAGTTTCTGAATCTCCATCACCTATTCAACAGTCAAGAACCATTAAAAAGAGGAGATACATTCCCCAGGTGAGTTTTTATTTCTTCCTCCTTTTTACTGTCATTTTTTTTTGTGCGCGCGGGCTAACCATATTTATTATGTTAGTGCGACTCAAATGTTTTAGAGATAATTGCAGTTTTGGTCCCTCAATATTAATGAATTCTGATTTTGGTCCTTGTAATATTTGACTAGTGCATTCAACCTTCAATTAGCTTGAAATGTGTGTTTTTGGTCCCCTTTATATGGGAAATATGTGATTTTTAGATTATTTTTTGAACTATATCATTCTCAAATCTGGAGTAACAATACAAATTTAACATAATACATCGATAATTGAATGGTTTAACACTTAATAGTTCATTAAAGTCGTGAAGATTGTCAGGGGTATCAAAAGTGCACATATAAATTAATTGAAGGTTAAATGTGTTTAATTAGAAATCACAATGACCAAAATAAGAATTTACCAATATTTGAGGGACTAAAAGTGCTAATTTTCGAATGTTTTACCATGGATTTTGTTCCTAACTTAGAGAATTCCTCTGATTGTTAACAGTCTCCAGAGAGGACCCTGGATGCTCCTGAGATCCTGGATGATTTTTATCTCAATTTGTTAGACTGGGGAAGCCGTAACGTTATTGCCATTGCCCTAGGAAATTCTGTATATCTGTGGGACGCTTCTGATGGGTCTACTACTGAGCTTCTCGCGGTCAATGATGATTTTGGGCCAGTGACTGGTGTCAGCTGGTCTCCGGATGGAAGGCACCTTGCAGTAGCTTTGAATAATTCACACGTTCAGCTGTGGGACTCCCAGTCCAGCCAATTGGTGAGTAGTTCTTTCATCTTCTTTCTTTTAGTCTAATTATTATAACAGCAAATTAGTGGAAATCAAGATATGCACAGAGTTTATCTTCAGGGGTAATTACCTATTTGGACCGTTTTAAATACTAATAATAGCCGGAAATTGTATATGTAATGTATATTAAGTAAAATATACATACAAAAAAATGCATAACGTATGCACAGAACGTGTAATATACATACGATATACCTAATCAATGTGTATGTTTATATTTTGGCTGGCACCCGTAAGTAATTTGGCCGACGGGCCAAAAAATGAAAAAAGCCCTTATCTTTACTATACTTTATCAGAAGTCTAATGTCTTGCCTTTATAAACAGCTGAGGACTTTACGAGGACACAGATTAAGGGTTGGCTCACTTGATTGGAATGGCCACATACTGACAACTGGAGGCATGGACTGTATGATCATCAACAACGATGTGCGTGTAAGATCCCACATTGTTGGAACATACAGGGGACACAATCAGGAGATATGTGGGTTGAAGTGGTCTGCTTCAGGCCAGCAACTGGCTAGTGGAGGCAACGACAATTTGGTCCATATATGGAGCATATCGATGGTGTCTCCTAATTCTGCACAACAGTGGGTCCACCGTATGACGGATCACACGGCTGCTGTAAAAGCTCTTTCATGGTGTCCTTTCCAGAGTAACATGGTCGCCTCGGGTGGTGGTGTTGGCGATCAGTGCATAAAGTTTTGGAACACCAACACCGGGGCGTGCTTGAACTCTGTGAATACAGGTTCACAAGTCTGTTCCTTGCTCTGGAATCGACACGAGCGTGAGCTTTTGAGTTCTCACGGGTTTACCGACAACCAGCTCACTGTTTGGAAATATCCTTCTATGACGAAAATTTCAGAACTTTTCGGTCACACATCAAGAGTTCTTCATATGGTTCAGGTATGATTGGTTAACGAGAATGTCACGTTGTGTTCATTTATGCTTATTTTGATGGTGCTTTACAGTGAACTGACTTTTCGTGTGGCATATTTCAGAGTCCGGATGGCTATACTGTGGCGACTGCAGCAGCTGATGAGACGCTAAGATTATGGAATGTTTTTGGGAATCCTGAAGAGGCTAAGCCTGTGCCAAAGAGAAAGCTAGAGCCATTTTTTTACTTGGCTCAGATTAGATAAAAAAATCATGCAAGTGCTGGAGTTTGTAAAGAGAAAGCAGTAGTGTCATACTTAGGAGGATGTGGATAACAAGTAGTCTGAGTTTGGCAAATGTATTTTTTTTTATATAGAATGTATAGAAGACAGTTTGTGGGAACTTTTGAAGTATGTCATTTAAATGTACTATGATCTTCTGAAAATTCATAAAATGAATTGTGTATATACTTTTATGAAACAAAATAATCCCCTTGATTATTTTTATTAATTGAAAGGTATATTCTACCATAATTCTAACTCTACAATTATGGTAAGTGTACAAGACTAATTAAGGTAACTTTTACACTACAATATACCACAAATATACATACCAAATATACAACCTGCCCGTGATGGGTCATTCGGCCCGTGATGGGCCATTTTGTCCGAGATGGGCATTCTCCGTGATGGCCCGTGATATACACTTATGTATATCAAGTGTATATCACGGGTATATTACCTAGTTTAACACACACACCGCAGTCATAGCGGGCGTCTTCGAACGTTGAGACTGTCCCTAAAATCTTCAAATATGACCGAGGGAAACCCATTTGTAAAGATGTCTGCAATTTGATATCGTGACGGGACATGACAGACGCGTACCTGACCCCCGCAACCTTTTCGCGGACAAAGTGTATGTCCATCTCGATATGCTTAGTGCGTTGGTGATGAACCGGATTACCCGAAAGGTAAATGGCACTAATATTATCGCAATACACCAAGGTTGCCTTCGGAATGGGACAATGAAGCTCTAATAGTAAATTACGTAACCAACATGATTTCGAGACCACATTAGCTACCCATCGATATTCAGCCTCGGCACTTGAGCGGGATAGAGTCACCTGACGCTTCGCAGACCAGGAGACCAAGTTGTTTCCAAGGAACACACAATAGCCAGACGTAGACCGTCTGGTGTCGGGACAACTACCCCAAATCAACATCTGTATACGAGACAAGTGGGGCCGTCGAGGAAGGATATAAATGTAAACCATAGTCAAGTGTTCCCTGAATATACCGAATGATGCGTTTGAGCGCATTCATGTGCTCAATTCTGGGATCATGCATGAACAAACACACATGCTGGACAACATATGTAATATCTGGTCTCGAAAGGTAAGATATTGAAGGGCCCCTGCAAGACTGCGATAGCGGGTCGAATCCTCATAGGGCATGCCAGTCGCGGCACCAAGCTAGGGTTTTGTATCAACTAGAGTGGAAGTGGACTTACAGGATGACATCCCAGCCCTCTCGATGATCTTAGCTGCATACTTTCGTTGAGACAAGAACAATCCATCGGAATGAAACGAGTGACGGCAATCCCTAAAAAGTAACTCAAGGGCCCTAAGTCTTTCATAGCAAACTCAGAGTTGAGCATGGTCATGATAGACTGGCGTAATGCATCTGTAGAGGCAGTCAAAATGATATCATCCACATACAACAGAATGTAGGCCAAAGACGAACCACGACGGTAGATGAACAAGGAATTATCCGACTTGCTGTGAGTGAACCCAATAGTCAAAACATAGTCAGCAAACCTTGTATATCAGGCCCGTGGAGACTGCTTAAGCCCATATAAGGACTTCTTCAACCAACAGACATGATGAGGATGCTTGGGATCCCTGAATCCTAACGGCTGATGCATATAAATTGTTTCCTTGAGATCATCATGTAGGAAAACATTATTTACATCTAACTGATGAATCAGCCATGTTTTGAAAGAGCCAAGCTGAGTATAGTGTGAATGGTAGCCGGCTTGACCACCTGACTAAATGTCTCACCACAATCCACCCCAACTTGTTGAGTCTTACCATCACCCACAAGCCGCGCCTTATGTTGTGCAAACGAACCATCTAAATTTTCCTTGTAAGCAAAAATCCACATAGACCTAATAATATTAGTACCAGAAGGACGGGGCACCAACACCCACATCTTATTTTCAATAAGAGCATTATATTAATCGGTCATAGCAATTTTCCAATTGGGGTCATTTAACGCAGACACAGGAGTACGGGATAAGGGTGATTTAAGAACATTAGAATTTAAATTAAAATGTCTCTTTGGTTTAAAAACACCCCGCTGACTCCGAGTGACCGATCTATGACTCGAGGAGGAAAATGGCAGATTTTGAGAATTTTCTAGGCTCGGGATGGACTGGCCAGCAGGCAGTGGGCATGCTGGCCCAAGACGGTAAGCAGTCGCTGGAACTGATTCAGTGACGGTAGGGTGTGACTGACTCGTGGGGCCAGCCGACAGTGGGCCCGCTGGTGAATTTTGGGTGCGGGGTATGTCCGAAAAATGGTGAGTAATATACGGGGATATACCATCATCAAAAAAATTATACGAACTAGGCTCGGGAGTATGAACTTTAGTAAATGGAAATTGGGTTTCATAAAAAATTACATGGCGATTAATGATGATTTTCTTGGAGGATAAATCAAAGCATTTGTAACCACGATGATTGGACGGAAACCCCAAAAGCACACACGGAGTAGACCGGGCCTGAAGTTTGTTAATTGTGGTGGATGAAAATAACGGATAACACAAGCACCCAAAAACCCAAAAATGAGAATAAGAAGGAGTCTTGCGATATAAAATTTGAAGGGGGGGAATATGTCAGACCTTTGGAAGGAATTATGTTAAGGAGATATGTAGCCATTTGAAGAGCATGATGCCAAAAATATGGGGGTGCGGAAGCATGAATTAAGAGAGTGCGGACAATATTATTTATGGAACGAATTTTGCGTTCGGCTTTCCCATTTTGTGAAGACGTATGAGGACGAGAAAAATGAAAATTGATCTCATTATTAGCACAGAACTCCCGAAATACCCCATTGTCACATTCTTTGCCATTATCACACTGAATATTTTTTATTTCTTATTCGAATTGAGTTATAATGAATGCTCTAAATTTTAAGAAGACGGAAAACACGTGAGATTTATTTGCAATCGGAAACGTCCATAAAAACTTAGAATAATCATCTAAAAAGAACATAATACCGGTGACCTAGAGAACTCAGAACATGAGATGTCCATAGGCCGCTATGAATAATATCAAATGACATTAAAGTATGTGAATTCGAGTCAACAAATGGTAACCTAACAATTTTTCCTAAAGAGCAAGACTGATAATTTGGAGTACTATTCGTACCCTTACATGAAATATAATTATTTTTATGTAAAGACGACAAAATAGAATATCCCGGATGACTAAGCCGAGCATGCCACAAGGAAGGAGCAAGGATTGTGAACGCTGACGGCAATGCTGGACTCGATGGACTGAAACCGGGTGTGATAGGATAAAGATCTCCCCTACTATCACACCTCATGAGAGGACTCCCCATCTTGAAAAATCCTTCACAGAGAAACCAAAAGGATCAAATTCAACAGAAAAAAAATTGTCAGTGGTGAATTTTCGGACATACACTAAGTTTTTAATCAATTTGGGGACTTGTAAAGTATTTTTCAAGATAAGGGGAGGATTGGGGGGAGATAGAGTTTTATGACCATAACCTTGAATTGAAATAGAGTTACCATTACCGATAAGTATACCACGAGGGTTGCTCAAATTGGAATAAGACGAGAGAGTACCTTGATCGGAAGTCATGTGTGTCGTTGCGCCGGTGTTCATGTGCCAATTTGGATCCGATTACGTGAACCCAAGTGTGTGCATTACGACCTCAATGTCAGTGTGAGTAGATGTGGGGTCCACTGCCGAGAATGCTTGTGTGGGCCGAGGCCCAAGCAGTCCACCCAACTACCCCCGACCCGATCTTTGAACCGAGAAGTCGACGCCGACCGTCGGGGCCTAAATTGAGGCTGTCCAGCCCATTGCCGTTGGAAGGGCCTAGAAAATAGGGGCTACTGGCCCACGACCCATTGCCCCAGCCCCACTGCCATGGGCCCCACTGTTGGGACCAGTAGGGAGGAGGCCCACTGTTGACTGGACGGGGCCCGCTGCCGGACTGCTGACCACCGGAACCACCACCGGAATCACCACGTTTGCCCCCGCGTATTTTTTTTTATTCTTACGATTATTTTTGTCGCCACCATGAGTACAGTTTTGGCCCGAATTATCAACAAAACCTGAAGAATTTATGGAGGATGTCATTAGGACGACGGGGCTTGCTCCGGTAGCCGCCTTCTTAGCCAAACCGGGTTCTTTCAAAGTAAGCATGGAGCGGGCTTGATAAAAAGCGGGAAGTGGGTTGCTTTGACGAAGGAGAGTCCCAACGCCATTATAGGCCTCAGAAAGGCCGGCAACCAGTTGTAGAACCAGACGATTATTTGTCACAGGTGCGCCAACGTTACAGAGTTGGTCCGCCAACTCCTTGAGTTTCTTGCAATATGCAGATACGTTTGGAAATTCTTCCATGCGAACTTGCTCGAGTGTGACAACACGTAAATGTTGGTTATCTTGGAATATGTCACGCAATTTATTCCAGGTAGCCATAGCCGTGATATCCGGCTCAATGATCGTCTGTAAGAGGTCAACCGAAATAGTGGAATAAATCCACTGGAGAACGGTAGCATCAAGAGTAATCCATAACTGAGGATCCTCCGTGGGAATAGGTGCAACGGGAGAAATTATGTGATGTATGACTTGATGGGAGATAACGTGAATTTTAAACAATTCTGCCCACGTCGCATGTTGGACGTTTTTCATCTCAAGAACAATAGAGATGTTGTTCTTGATGTTAAAAACCATGAGGGCATGATGAAAATTGTTCTTAGACATATTGAAAGAACAAAGGGAGAGGAGGGGAAATTTGGGAAGAGTGGAGGTAAATAATATCACGAATTCCGGTGAAGGGGGACGGAATTCGACGACGGTTGTGGCCGAGAAAGGGCATAAAAACTGAGAACAAAGGTGGAAGCAAGACCTAGTCTCTTGATACCATGAAAGAAATAATCCTCTTGATTATTTTCATTAATTGAAAGGTATATATACAAGTTACATATTTCCATATTAGGAGAATCATATTCATATTCTACTCCTAAAACCTTATTCTACCATAATTCTAACTCTACAATTATGGTAAGTGTACAAGACTAATTAAGGTAACCTTTACACTACAATATACCACAAATATACAACCTGCCCGTGATGGGCCATTCTGTCCGAGATGGGCATTCTCCCCGTGATACACATTTATGTATATCAAGTGTATATCAATGGTATATTACCTTGTTTAACATTTTACATGAGTTAGGTGTTGATAATTTGACAGTAATACATATTATGAACTGTGACAATAAGAGAAACACACAAAATGATATCTTACTTTCTTTTTGTTGGATAAAGGATACATGAAGAAAGAGCTTATGTGAAAAGAGAGCGATAATACTGTTTATTGGGGTGATGAAAACTTAGAAGATCCCAAAATTCAAGCTTCCTTATTTAAATAAAAATTAACTTCCACATTTGTCATTGCTTTATAGTTTCCTATTACGTAATTATTTTTTTTTGTTGGAAAGAACACTACAAGCAGATTTTTTTCTTGTAGTCATTCTTCATAATTTTGGACCTTAAGAACAAAGTATGCATCTTTGGGAGTCATGATAAATCACATGCCCCCAAAGATGTGGCTCAACATTCAACTAAACTAAAATGAATGAGATCAATGTTTAAGTTACAAAAAAAGAATAAAAGCTTTGTGATTTTTCTTTAGTTTAGTTTTGGTGAACAAGTCATTTGAAACTTATGTTGAAGTGAACTTAAAACCTTTTTTCTTTACGTGACAGAAGTTGAGAGTGAAAATCTAAATTCAAAAACATACCCTAGTTAGAAGCAAATTTTGCCTCTCTTTTTCGCTTAACCTATTCTTTCACAACTTTGTTGCACCACACACCTAAAAATTAATAAGTATTCAATGCATTAATCAAGATACTCACAACTAACTTCATTCCCAAATTTGAATTTAAGTAGAGACAAAATATATTAGGTGATTTTCTTTCCATCTTTTAAGTTTTGATGAACAAAGTTACACAATACTTATACTAATGGAAGGTAGTAGCTACTTCGTAGAATTAGTTAAGTTTTACTCAAGCTAATCACAATATCACAATTATCTTTTTCTTCATCTTTCAAGATAATATAAAAAGGATCAAGAAGGATCTCATAAGATTTCTAAGATATCTAATACAATCAGAACAAGGCTTGAAGTAAATAATATATTATTTTTTTAAAAATATGGCGAATGCGAGGTACATATGGTGAAGATCACCTCAGGATATATGCTAGCGCTCTTGACATGCACTTTAAAAACCCTTGTGAAAATTAGGTTAAATCAGGATATACAAATATTTTTTAAAGAAAGAACGAACTTTGAAAAATAAAATACAATCATGTGAACATTAATTTGAAAGATAAAGAAGAAAGAGAGGTTTACATCAATTGGACCACAATACTACATGGGCCCCCATACCCCAAGGTCCCCTCAAACCTCAACCCCACATCCCTTATTCCCATGTCCCAATGCTTCCCTTAACCTCAACACTCCCAAAAACTCATAAACCCTTCATTAACTTCCCCAAAACCCCATTCTTCCATTGCTAAAAACACAATGTCAACCTTCAAATCTCCATTTGATTTAACTCTTAGTCACCACTTAATCAACCCCCATTAACAAGTACTAGTACAATCTCAGTTTTCTTATCTCTTCATTCACTTTACTATTATCACTCAAATAAACTTTTCTCTCTGCTCTTCTTGCAGGTTTATCCAAAACCCTAGGTCTGTCCCCCTTTTGGGTAACCTCAACAACCTCTGCTCTCTCTCTACACACACACACAGTTACACTTAATAAACACACAGACACAAAGCATTTACAATATGTATGTATATTAACTGCTGTTGTATTCATTTTTAGGTGCAGCTTTTAGGAAAGTGAAAAGGGTGTGTGAATTAGGCAAAAAGAAAAGGAAAAAAAACTTCTTGATTTTTGTTTCTTTGTTTCAGCATTTACAATATGTTATGATTAGCTGCTATTTTATTCATTTTTAGGTGCAGCTTTTAGATAAGGGAAAAGGGTGTGTGAATTAGGCAAAAAAAAAGGGAAAAAAACTTCTTGATTTTTGTTTCTTTGTTTCAGCATTTACAAGTACAATATGTATGTATATTAACTGCTATTGTATTCATTTTTAGGTGCAACTTTTAGAATTGGGAAAAGGGTGTGTAAATTAGGCAAAAAAAAGTTTTCTTGCACAAAAACAAAATAACAAATTTTCTTGATTTTTCTTTCTCTGTTTCAGCATTTACAATATGTATGTATATTAACTGCTATTTGTATTCATTTTTAGGTGCAACTTTTAGGAAAGGAAAAGGGTGTGTGAATTAGGCAACAAAAAAAAAGGAAAAAAGAAATTCTTGATTTTTGTTTCTTTGTTTCAGCATTTACAATATGTATGTATATTAACTGTTGTTGTATTCATTTTTTAGGTGCAGCTTTTAGAACAGGGAAAAGAGTGAATTAGGCAAAAAAAAAGTTTTCTTGACACACAAAAAAAGAAAATTCTTGATTTTTCTTTCTCTGTTTCAGCATTTACAATATTTATGCATATTAACTGTTGTATTCTTTTTTGGTTGCAGCTTTTAGAGAAGTGGAAAGGGTGTTTAAAAAAGGTTATCTTGGAGGAAATGAGTGGGACCTCAACAACATCTGAGATGGGGGTGGGGTATGTCTATGGATTCCGGCCACCGTTTACGGCGGTGCAGTGGCAAGAATTGGAGCATCAAGCAATGATTTATAAGTATTTAGTGGCAGGGTTACCTGTGCCACCGGACTTAGTAGTACCTATTCGAAGGAGTTTTGATGCTATCTCTGCGAGGTTCTTCAATCATCCTAGCTGTATGTTTCTTCTTTCTTTTTTGTTTTTCAGTTAATTTTTTTTGTTTGTTTGTTTGCTAATTGGTTGGTACTTAGATTAGTTTGTTGGAGTTGAGGATTTTATAGTGTTTTGCATTTATGAGAATGGGAAGCTTAGTGTAATTTGATGGTGAAATTGGAGCATGCAGATCTAGGAACATTGTAAAGAAAAAGAACTTTAAATTTTGTTAAGGCAGTATAATAATTAACTGCCATCCCTTTGTTTTGATTCTAAAATCTTGGGTGGAAGTATATTATCCATTCATTGGCAAAGGTTGAGGGACTTGTGTCGTAGGTCACAAGTTTCAAGCCCTCTAAGTCCAGTATTCAAGTGGAGAAGGGTAGAGGGACTGACCCATCATCCTCGAGTTTCAAAGGCTGCGATTGGTCCGAAGGGTTGGCTCCAGACGGATTTATACATCATTCAAAAAAAGTGCCAGAAAAAGCATTCATCTTTTTGGCCCCCCTATCTAGTCTAGTCTAGTGGTAAGAGCGCTGCTCGTGTGGTTTAGGTTCTCATCACGGGATCAAACCCTACCTTGTACAAAATTATGGTATTTAAGTTGAAAGAATAGAGGGGCGACTCGTTATCCACCAAGTTCCGAACCGTGGCCCACTGCCCTCTGGGATTGCTCCATTATAAAAAATAACATTCTTCTATTCTTTTTTTTCCTAAATTCTTTTGATTAGGATTAACTGCTTCTGGTTTTGAATTGGTTTAGTGCAATCTAATTGTGGGTGGAATTCAGTAGCAGAATTTGGATTTCCAATGACAGGCCAACAGTAAAGTTGCCGAGTGATGTTAAATTTGACGGAGTCATTTTACATATTTATATTCTGATCTAACTAGTCAAAATTTCAATCTTTACACAATCTCAAGTTTCATACTTTGCTTCAAAGTTCTCAAATTTCTTATTTTTTGTTATTTTTGTCTTTAAAATACATCAATATATTTTATAAATAAACAAGATTCGATTACAGAAACTGTATAGTAAATAAAATAAAATAGCAATACAAATTAATTATTTAGAGATTCTAAAGATTAGTTAATAACAGCGGTCCTACACTGGCAGAAAGTGGGATGAATTTCCTCTGACTGAGACAGCACCTAAAATGCAATCAAAGAACTCCTTATAGGTCCTTTAAAAAAAACATGAAGAAATGAGCTAAAACTCTGGCAAACAAGTGTGCACCTTAGAAATGACCAAATTTAAAAGTCAAGAGTTGTATATTTACAACTGAAAATTCTGTTATATTACCTTATCAAAAAAAGAGTTGTATATTTACACCTGGAAAATTCTGAAATTGAGAGAGGAGCCGAGGCCAAGGAGATAATGAGGAGTATTTTGCATGTAACTCTTTTTATTTTTGTTTGTGAAAACGTGTTATATCTTTTTTCGAAATTTATGCTATACCTAAAACAGAAGTTAAACACCAATGCATCGCATAGGAGTGAACTTGTAGGTTAAGATCATAGGTTTGATTCCTTTAACATATGCTCACTTCCTAAAAAAGGCTGGGCAAGCTGGCATTGACTCATTTAAAGGGGAAAAAAAGAATACCTCAAGTTTTATGATTCGAACCCCTGACCTTATCTGAATGGATACTAGCCTTCATCAATATACTAAATCCAATAGTTTTTTTCAGTTGGATTTTTATTTGGTTTTATAATGTAGACGATTTCTAAATGGTTTAGGCTGAGTGGGACTAAGACAAAATACTTGGAGTGCAACTTCAGTAACGGGAGCGACCGTGAGACAGGCGTGGAGGTGAGGTTTGGTACTCAGGTCATTCCAAAGAAAGGAAGTTTCAAGTATCTCGGGTCTACTATCCAAGGGAATGAAGAGATTAATGACGATGTCACAAATCGTATTGGTGCAGGGTGGATGAAATGGAGATTTGCATCTGGAGTCTTATACGATAAAAATGTGCCACCAAAAATTTAAAGGCAAGTTTTATAGGGTGGTGGTTAGACCGACTATATTGTATGGGGCGGAGTGTTGGCCAGTCAAAACTTCGCACATCCAAAAGATGAAAGTTGCGGAGATGAGGATGCTGAGATGAATGTGTGAGCATACAAAGAGGGATAAGATTAGAAATGATGATAACTGGGATAGAGTGTGAGTGGCCTCGGTGGAGGATAAGATGCGGGAAGCGAGGTGGAGAATGTTCGGGCATATGTGGAGGAGAGGCACAAATGCCCCAGTGCGAAGGTGTGAGAGGTTGGCTATGGACGAGTTCAGAAGGGGTAGCGGTAGGCCGAAGAAGTATTGGGAAGAGGTGATTAGACGGGATATGGTGCAGGTGCAACTTACTGAGGACATGAGCTTATTTAGAGGGTTGTGGAGGACACAAATTAGGGTAGAAGGGTAGTAGGTAATTGAGTGTAGTCCTACTTACGCTTACATACTGGTAGTTGTATTGTTATGATTGTAGCCTTGCCTAGCCTATCATACTAGTAGGCCCAATATTGTTTATAGTCCCCCGTCGTTTGGTTTATGCTGATGTATGCTCAACTACCTACTTTGTTTCTCTTATTTACCTGCGGCAAGCATTGCTTCTTTTTTCAAGAATGCTTTATCCTGACCTGTTCGCTTTTGGTACTCTCATTTTCATACTGCTTTAAATTTGTCCGGGTCTGACCGTTTCTCTTGCTTTTGCTTGTGCTTCTGCATATGCCTATGTTTTTTCTTGAGTCGAGGGTCTTTCGGAAACAGCTTCTCTACTTACCAAGGTAGAGGTAAGGTCTGCGTACACTCTACCCTCCCCAGACCCCACGTTGTGGGAGTTCACCGGGTATATTGTTGTTGTATTGTAGACGATTTCTGTAAAAAAGTCATTTACATATATAAATAGTTTAATTTTTGGCAAAACCACTTAAAGAGATATCCACCGTCTTGGCATCTGGTGTGCTATAGCTTTGTGTTTCATTATGGCAGTACACCCAGGGTTGGCATGTCCTTGCTTCTCTATCTCTTTTTTCTTTCTCTTTCTTTTAGACGTAATTTCATAGTTTATAGCTGGATTAGATTTCAATGTCTTCCTCATGTAGTACTCTATTAAGGTTGTGCCTAAGCGTGTTCGTATCAAGGAAAATATTTTTCACGAAAAACAAGTGGATTTCTTTCTAGTGTTTGGTAAGGAAATAAAAAAATATTGTCCCAACAACATTTATATGTAATCTAGCAAAAGACTATGGGTGTGATAGGGTGAGGAGGGGGGTTTCGGGGGTGGTGGGGGTGGGATGGTCTGGTCCAGGGTGGGGAAGTGACAATGAATTTGGAATGCCACCAATGGGACTTGTTTTCCCTACTTCCAGTAGGGAAGTCATTTTTCTCATTTTTAAGGAATTTATTATCCAAAACACTTTTACCAACCAAACACAACCTAAATGTCAATGTCTGTTACAGAAATTCCAGTTGTGGAGTTTTGATAGCAGGGTAGCCGTTAAAGTGGGGTCTGGGGAGGGTAGCATGTACACATACATTACCCCTATCTTTTTGGGGTTAGGGTAGCCGTTCAAATATAGCAAAATATTTTCTTATTGAAAAAAAAAAGAAAAAAAATTGCTTAGTTTGAATGGCTACATTGCCGTCAAAACTCCACGAGGCTGGATGCAATATCAATGAAATTCTGACCTTACCCGATCCCCAAAAAAATCATTTTGCAAGATGAAGGTCTTTCTTTTTAGTTGGTGGATGAGGGGCTTGTTATGTAAATATGGCAATGTATTTTACGTGTGCAGTGGGTTATTGTTCCTATTATGGGAAGAAGTTTGACCCCGAGCCAGGAAGGTGTAGAAGGACAGATGGAAAGAAGTGGAGGTGCTCCAAAGATGCACATCCAGACTCCAAGTATTGTGAGCGGCACATGCATCGAGGCCGTAACCGTTCAAGAAAGCCTGTGGAATCTCAATCTACTTCCCAGTCGTTGTCGACAAGTATATCACACGTTACTACTGGGAGCGGCAATAGAAGTGGAAGTTTCCAAAGCAATAGTAGTGGAAGCTTCCAAAATATGCCATTATATTCCGTTGCTAATTCAGATGAAATGAGTTACGGAAGCACCACTACGAAACTGCAGATGGAGCCCGTCTCCTATGGGATAAATAACAAGGAGTATAGGTACATCCAATTTGTCTACCATGTTTCCTGTTCTCCTTAAATCAATTTTTCTACTGTAAGTGCACCTTGATTACTTGATGCTATAAAAGAGTTCTAAAGTAGTTGGCATGTCAGTTTTCACAGTTCCGATTAAATTTAACAATCAAAGTTCGGTAAATATCTGACGGAGACCAAAAGTGCTCACTTTTTGGCAAACTTAAAGGACCAAAAATGCTCAAGTGATACTTAAGGGACTATTTTAAACCTACTACCAAAGATAAGGGACCATTTTTGTCATTTTCTCCTAAGTAGGACTTTTTCCCCAGTTGTTTCAGACTTAAAACTGTCAAGTAGCGAACATATTCTTCTCTCCTATATTCAGTTGCCATCGTCCCTTTGTAAAATAATATGAGGTCCAAATTTTCTTACATATAAAGGTTGAAATACTAGTGATTATCATGAGTGCTTAGGGATATCAGTAATCATGATATTATCTTAAATCTTATCCCATCATCCGCTTCATCAATTTAGCTCATCAACTATAGCACAGTTAGAATCCTTTTTTATTTGTCAGATTCTTATATGGACGACAAGATTTTTTTGCAAGAGGGCAAAAGATGACAGTTTCCCCTACTTAATACAAGCATGACATTGTCAATTGTCAATCTTTATCAAAAAGGAACTCTGTTTTTTTCTGGTTTTCAACAAAAACTCATTAATTTAAGGAAACTATATCCTGTTCTTTTCAGCCCTTTTCTTAAGACAAGGTTTGCTCTTCACATTTAGGGGCCGTGTGGTCCGAAGACAAGTTATGCTTGGATTAGTAGTGCTGGGACTAGTCATGCTAGCATTATTTCTTATCGACTGTTTGGTTTGTTGTATTAAAAATAACATGCATTGCGTAATTTCTAAATAGTACTAAATAGGGTGTATAAGTATAAGAATGGTAGTGGTATTGTTAATGCCATGATTTACTATGTATAAATAGTACTGAATAGGGTGTATAAGTATACTGGTATTATTAGTTGTACTGGACTTAAATTTGCAACCAAACATTGTACTAATATCACCGTACCAAAAACGACCCCTTAGTAATTGGGGGCTGGGTACCATTCGAAGTTTCATGTGTATTTTCTTATTACACTGTTCCAGTAAATATGTCTGATATAGTGTAATGTTGGTATTGCCTTTGGCGTAAATGGCATAAAATCCAGTTTCATGAAATGCTACACAGGTATCTCCATGGAATGGCTAGTGATGCTGATGTGGCGGGTTCTAACACAGACAGCATGTGGCGTCTGATGCCATCACAAGTTCCATCAAAGCCCATGGAGAATTCGAAAAATGATTCACAATTGCTTGGTGGCTCACCTAATCCATTTGAACCAGTGATTGAATCAAAACATCAAGCCCAACATTGCTTCTTTAGCAGTGACATAGGTTCACCTGGTACTGTAAAGCAGGAGCCGCAACATCCAATGCGCTCATTCTTTGACGAGTGGCCTACATCCAAAGAATCATGGTCCAATCTTGACGAGGGATCCAGCAAAAATAATTTCTCCACCACTCAGCTGTCCATGTCCATTCCAAATACTCCTGGATTCTCTTCAAGGACTGCTTGTTCCCCTAAATGGTGAGATTTTTGCATCTTTATCTTCTTTGTCCCATTATAGTGGTGGGTGATTTGCATTAATAACCCCCATAATGGGTGGACATAAACTTTTGGCGCCACTTACAAAAGTCTTCAAAAAATGACTTGTGTTGCCCATCTACCATAGCGGGCATAAATTAGTTTGCCTATGAGGCAGAATTTGGGGACAATTCGACAAGTCAGAAACAATTAACCTGCTCTGTTGGCAAAAAGTTCTGCCTCATAGGCGAAAGTAGTTTTTGTTACTCAATTGTTCACGAGTCCATATTACAACTTAAACTCCTGTCTGATAGGCAATACATTAACACTATCTTCTATATTAGTAACTTCTTGGTATGTCCCGATCTCCTGCCTGCCTGCCTCATAGGCAAAACTAACTCACGCGCACACTACAACTAGAACTTATGCCCGATGGGCAATTGAGGTCATTTTTTAAAGATTTTATTAAGTGGAACCAAAAATCAAGATCGCCCCTTTATGGTGTCCTATTTCTGCAATTTTATCCATTATAAGTGTTCCATAGCAAGCTTACTTCATTTTTTTTTCTGGGTACAGATGCTTGAGGAAGTTGTCGTTGTGCCAAGTCTAAGAAGTCTCTGGTGCTTTGCAGAAGAATGGTTGTCCTAGTGCTAAACTCCCGATATAACATTAAAAGCAAGATGTGTAGGTGGATCAACTCATCAAGTTGTGACATCTGCTTGTACGAGCTACATGCACTTTTTTATATTACTGGTACATTTAGTCCTTGCATTGTGTTTGTAGTTGTGCTTCAATTTTCACTACTCTTTTAAGCAAAAATAGATGGCTTATAAGACAAGGTTGCCATAAAATAATGTATTTATTCAAGTCAGTTACTGGATGAGATGATCAATTTATGGTTAGGAATCATCTTATTGAATTTGTGGTTAATTTAATGTGTTTAGTTGCAGTTGATCTCTAACTAATCCTAAATTCTCAATGAAACTCTCATTGCATTCTACACGTGTAATTGCCTCCGTCAAAACATGGAGTTTTAGCCATTAAGAAACAGGATTTAAGTTATATATTAGCATGCGCAGGGGATGAGTGACCGGGCCTGATGAGATTCCAGTTGAATTTTGGAAAAGCTCAGGCAGGGCAGATTTGGAGTGGCTGACGGAGTTGTTTAACGTTATTTTTAAGATGGCGAGGATGCTCGAAGAATGGAGGTGGAGTACAATGATTCCTTTGTAAAAGAACAGAGTTTCAACAACTATAGGGGTATCAAACTGCTAAGCCACACTATGAAAGTTTGGGAAAGAGTCGTGGAGATGAGCTATCTATTTCTCTAGCAATAATTCTTCAAATTACTTATTTTTCCTGGTGTGATTTAGGTATAGTGCAATGGTTCTTGTTAGGATCGGCCAAATAAATCCTCACTTTCCATTTCGCTTTTCTGTTTGCATTTATATGTAATACTAGTGTGAGGTGTAAGATGAACAATTTGTTATTGAAAACATGATGAATCACTTGTTGCTGCAACTTTGCTACCATTTTTCAACAGGTCTCTGCCATAGACACCGGCGTGGCGTGTAGGCGAAAATCTAAAGAACCTTACATCATCCTTTAACATTCTAGCAATCAAAATTACCACACTTTGTAATGTAGATAACTTTATAACAAGATGTAGTTTAATCATTTTGAAGCTTCAACCAAATTCTCAAAGTTCTTGTAGTTGTTTCTGTCAACAAGTTTATCAAATTGGACTAATGTTGCCTGCAATGTAACCTAATGATAGTTGTAAAAAAATGCATGGATTGGTGCCCTTATCACATGCCAAATATTAATAAGTTACTTAAAAGCTAACACCATCAGACTGGGCGAGTTATGAGGGTTCAACTGAACCTACTATTTTCAACTCGAACTATGGATACTTATGCTAAAAATAAAATGCCTACTTGTAATAAAATTACATTTATTCTGAACTCACTAATTTTAGATATTGAATTCATCTACTTTCATACCGTAACTACTAATTGAGTGACCATACGAGAAACCAACCCTGAAATCGGAGAAATTAAATGTAGGTATCTATCTTTCTCTTACAATGGATTCCAACTCCGCATACAAAGAAAGATCGCAGTAGGTAGATTAAATCAATTTATGATTTCTTGGAGTGAGAAAGATAGAAAGTGACTCCTTATTTCTAATTTCTCCTTCCATGTTTATATCTACTTTGAAGTCCAATTAATTCGGCCTCACACGCACTCAACATCATTTGTTCTGCACGCTACAATTCAATAAATTCTCCTCGGTGAAAAAAACATCAAATATGTCACTTTTTAAAACCTAACACTTTTGAAGTTATACAATAATTTCTATATGCCTATGCATTATGGGTTTCAAGTATTGCTCCCTTTGGATTTCTTATGCTGGGATAGGGATCAAATATTATTCCTTTTTTTCGGTGGTGTACGAGCAGTTGCTCAATCAATTAATTATGAAATAATATTAGCCTGTGTTATTAATGTTTTTATATGTGACTCGGAGATCTAAAATTTTGATAAGTCATACTTTAGAGGGATATACACTTTTCTACAAAGTCAGATATCATTTTTAGAGCTCAAACCCAATATTCTTACTCAACAATAGGACACTTGCTGCTAGCCACAAACTTTAGTAGTAGAAAACGAGTCCTTGTGATTTATTTGGCATAGTTGAAATTTCAAGATTCCAACTTCTAAACTTTGATTGTATATTTGAATATAGAAGCTTTAAGTTTTTTAAATAAAATTTATATATTTGAATAAAAAGTACTACTACAATAATAACATATCCAGTGAAATCACACATATATTGGATCTAGGGTGGTGTATATGCAACCTTATCCCTATACTATGAGGATAGAGAGGTACAAAAAGGAAAGACATAATAAGGAAGCTAGGTAGAAAATGACAGCAGCAACAATAAAAAGTACTCCCTCCGTTATAACCTTTAGTTTTTTTATAAATAAAAATTATAATATATATTTAGAAACTACATAAAAAGTATCATAAATCATAATAACAATTTAAAATATTTAAAAAATATTTGAAAAAATTATGATAAAAATATCCTTTAACTATCCAAATAGTAACGACGTTAATCTTTTTGGGACTGAAAGAGTACTATAAATCATAATATAATTAACAACATAAAATATATTAAAAAATTCAAAAAAAACTCTATTGACTCTCGAAATTTCAAACCTAAATTAGAATGAGATAGTAGTACATAATAGAATATTCAAATTTCTTCATTTAAATATCCCTCCAATATATTACTCCCAAACCCAATCCAGAAAGGAAAAACTCACCGACTAAAAAACAAGCATCTTAACGACATCGGGTCGGGTCGTAAAATCTATATAATTCGCGAAATTTCCCTTCAATAATCCTCTTTCATTATTTGCACTTCGAAATTGGGAGCTCCTCTTCAAATAATCGAACCTAGGTTTCCGATCATCGCCGAAGAACTTATATAATCGCCGCAAAGGTAATTTTCAGATCCCCAAATTTATATCTTAAAAACCCTAGAAATAGCCAATTGATTATGCAATCACCGTAGCTTGTATTAAGACAAATTAGTGAGTATTGGTTTGATAATCTGGATTAATAATAGCCGAATCAAATTAGTTTGAGATTGAGGTGAAATTGCTATTGTTATTGATGAAAAACCCTAGAAGAAAGCACAATTTTATGGTTTAGTTCGATTGATTGTGCAATCGCCGGTAGCTTGTTAGGACAAATTACTGAGTATTCTGGATTCATAAAGAGAAATTGTTATTGTTGTTGTTGATGATGATGATGATTATTGTGGTGTAATCTGCCCTTATACTAACAGTTTATTTCTGAAAACCCCTAGAGAAAAGCAGAAAAGGTGCTATTTTATCGTTTAATTATTTGTCTTTTTTAAAAAAAATGATTGTGTAATCACAGATAGCTTGTTTTAAGACAAGTTACTAGAGTATTCAGGATTCATATAGCGGAACCAAACTAGTTTGAAATTGAGGTGAAATTGTTATTGTTGTTGTTGTGGTTATCAATGGTTGTGGTGTAATCTGTACTTTTACTAGCAGTTATATATCTGAAAAACCTAGAGAAAAAGCAGAAAAGGCACAGTTTTGTGGTTTAATTCTTTCTTTTTTTATATAAAAAAAATACTACTAATTGATTGTGCAATCACCCATAGCTTGAGATTGAGGTGAAATTGTTGTTGTCATTGATGATTGTGATGTAATTTACGAACAGTTTATATCTGAAACCCTAGAGAAAAAGCAGAAAAATCACAATTTTATGGTTTCATTTTTTTAATTGGTATTGCAATCACTGTAGCTTGTATTAAGAGAAATTAGTGAGTATTGGTTTGATATTGAGGTGAAATTGTTGTTTTTGTTGTTATTATTGGTGATTGTGGTGCAATCTGCACTCTTACTAACACTTTATTTCTGAAAACCCTAGGGAAAAGCAGAAAGGCATGATTTTATGGTTTAATTTGATTGATTGTGCAATCACTGGTAGCTTGTTTTAAGACAATTTATTGAGTATTCAGGATTCATATAGCCGAATCAAACTAGTTTGAGATTGTGGAGAAATTGTTGTTGTTGTTATTGATGATTGTGGTGTAATTTGCACTTTTAATAACAGTTTATATCTGAAGAACCCTAGAAAAAAAAACAGAAAAGGCATGATTTTGTGGTTTAATTCTGTCTTTTTATAAAAAAAATTATTAATTGATTATGCAATCACTGATAGCTTGTTTCAATTCATAAAGCCGAACCAAACTAGTTTGAGATTTGAGGTGAAATTGTGTAATTTGCACCTTTATTAACCCTAGAAATTATTTGGGTTCCTTTTTAAAACATATTAAAATTGATTGTGCAATCACCGATAGTTTGTTTTAAGAAAATTACCGAGCATTCAGGATTCATATAGCGGAACCAAACTAGTTCGAGATTGAGGTGAAATTGTTGTTGTTGTTGTTGTTGTTGTTGGTTGTGGTGTAATCTGCACTTATACTAACAGTTTATATCTGAAAAACTCTAGAAAAAAAGCAGAAAGGGCACAACTTGTAGTTTAATTTTATGTCCTCTTTTTTTTTTTTTTTTTAATTGATTGTGCAATCACCGGTAGAAACAATAGACCCTTGTGGTCCGGCCCTTCCCCGGACCCCGTGCATAGCGGGAGCTTAGTGCACCGGGCTGCCCTTTTTTTGTGCAATCACCGGTAGCTTGTTTTAAGACAAATTGTTGAGCATTGGATTGATCAGCCCCTAACGGAATTGAATTGATGTTGAGGATTCATATAGCCGAACCAAACTAGATTGAGGTGAAATTGTGTAATCTGCACCTTTATTAACACTGGGAATTATTTGAGTTTGCTTACATCAATTATCACGTTGAAGGGGCTCTCAAAATGTAAATTTCTGTCTTTTAGGGAGACTTTCTCTATATATCTGTTTTCTTGTATTATTCTGTATTAGAAAGCAACTACCTTACATCAATTATCTCTTTGGGGCTTTAAAAATTTGTATCTTTTTGTCCTTTGGGAGGCTTTCACCATCTGTCTGTTGGTTTTTGGTATTACTCTACCTTAGAAATCTACTACTTTGGATAGTTATAGTTTCGTGGAATTAAATGGCTGTTCTCGGTTTAAATTTGGAATCTATCTGGATTTGAAAGGTGATCTGGTTTCTTGGTTCAAATTGGGAAATGTTTAAAAATCCTAGGGCTTGGAGTTTTGACCCTTAACCATTAGTAATTTTTTGGTGTACACATCTTATTACTGTTCTGGTTTAGATCCGAATTTGAAACTTCGAAAAGTTAGGGTTGGGAATTTTTATGCTTATGTTGTCATTTTCAGTGTAAAGTGTAAACAGACTGTTATGGTTTTTAGTTCTGAGTTTGAAACTTTGAAGAGCTGCTAGGGTTCGGAAATTTGTTGCATACATGTTAAGAGTTTATGTGTACACAGATTTTTCACTTCTGATTTTAGCACCGAATTTGGAACTTTAAAAAGCTGCTAGGGTTTGGAAATGTGATACTTACATGTTGATTATTAGTGTATACAGCTTTTTCACTTCTGAATTTGGAACTTTGGAAACTATTCTTTTTGAATGTTGATGCTTAAAAATTGATTTTTTTGGTGTATACAGGTTGTTGGTGAGAAACAGACAACATGCCGGCCACAGCAGGTAGGGTTCGCATGCCCGCGAACAATAGGGTTCACAGTAGTGCAGCCCTACAGACGCACGGCATCTGGCAAAGTGCTATTGGTTATGACCCATATGCTCCTAGCAAGGATGACGACAAGAAATCATCTACCCAGAAGACATCGTCGGCTGCAGATCCCGAAAATGCTTATGCGAGCTTTCAGGGTTTGCTTGCACTTGCCCGAATCACGGGATCCAATGCTGATGAGACTCGTGGAGCATGCAAGACGTGTGGGAGGGTAGGACACCTCACTTTCCAGTGTAGGAATTTCGTTAGTGTAAAGGATGATAACAAGGATGCGGAGGCAATTGAAGCTGCCGTGTTGTCTGGATTGGAGAAGATTAAGGGGAACAGGTCTAAGATGAAGGGGAAAGCAGAAGATGAGGAGAGCAGTGAAGAAGAGGAGGAGAGTGAGAGTTCTGATTCGGATTACGATTCCGAAATGGAGAGAGCAATTGCTGAGAAGTATGGTAAGAAGGTGAGTAGGAAGTTGAAGTCATCATCTAAGAAGCACAAGAAGAAAGATTCGGATTATGATGATTCTGATGAGGAGTCAGATTCTGGAAAAAGGAAAAAGAGGGGTAGATCAAAGAGGAGGAGTGGGAAGAAGAAGGGACACGGTTATTCGGAGGATGATGATGAAGATAGGGATCGCAGGAAGAGGAGTGAAAAGAGGAGGAAACGGGATGACTCATCAGATGAGGAAGAGGATCGTCGGAGGAGGAGAAAAAGTAGGAAGGAGAAGAGGAGGAGGAGAAGTCACAGACATGCAGACAGTTCTGATGAATCACGTGATGAATCTCCTCCAAGGCACAAGCGTAGGAGCAGGAGAGCAGCAGCTTCAGCATCTGATTCTGATGCCAGCAACTCTGATGATGCACGAGTCGGCAGGGACAAAAAACGTTCTGAGAAGAGCAGGAGGAAGCGTCATGATGATGAAGAATAGTAATGGACTCGTGAAATGAGATTTATTATCTACTATCTGGAATATGCAGGTTTTATTCTTTTCTATGGAACTACTTATCTAGGCACTTTGTGTGCCATCTGTTATGTCTAATTTCATCCTTTGCGTCAACAAATGCTCAGTCTGCTTGTAATTTTCCCTTCATGGTCTTGAGTACTGTTCAACTTATGTTGCAGTATTGCACTGAGTTATTCTGGATATTGCTATCCTTGTTGAACTTGCATCATGTTATCCTTTTGAAGGTTTTGTGGAGTTACTAATTACAATCTCTGATTTGTGCGACTTTATTGGGTAATATTAGCCTATATTTACAGTATTGATAACATCATGTGTTCAATTTTTTCAAGAAATATGTTACCATAGCCTTTGACATTTGATTGTGCAACACCTTTTTTTATTTTGTTTTACATTTCGGGGAATTGTATATGGAATGTGGTGTACATGCTGATTTCTGGTTATGCTCAATATTGTTAATTGCCCGAAAACCATGTGTCAAAAGAAAGATAAGCTTGTAGGGTCAAGTTGGCAAAAGTTGCTGGAACACACCAGCAGTAGAACAGTTCCCTTAACAAACTAAAGCCAGAAACTGCTTGATTTGCAAATCTGGGAGTTGCAAAGGAAGAGTAGTTTGACACATACACTGTTCCAGACACCCAACACAAGTCTTCTTGTAGCACTTCTCCAGTTCTGAATCTGTATGCTGGCCGGAGTCGCACAAACTCCAAGACAAACTGATATCTAATGAATGAGATCTACTAGATTTATCAAACCAAAGGGTGTGACGTAGTGATCTATGGAGTGGGTGCAAACTCTAGAGACCGGTGTTTAATTTTCAACTACAAATATGCCAGGAGATTTCTTCTCATCTGTTTGAGCCTTTGGTGAGCAGAATTATTCGGTACTTGTTGTTGATGGGAGGTAACATGTACTTGGTGGAATAGACTAGGTGTGGGATTGGAGCCACCTATTAGGGAGGGGATTCAATTGAATCCTCTTCGTTAAAAATATTATATTGTTATAGGGTAAAAATAATATATTTTATGCTTGTATAGATTGTTAAATACTCGACATTAGAGGAACTTTTAAGTGTAGCGGTAAAGGTGGTTCAAAAATTACTTTAAATCATAGGTAGGTTCAACCTCAAGTGGGTAAATCTTATATATATTATAATCCCCTTACAAACATGGAGGTTATTCTATTACTAAATCCCATTTGGTTAAGGGACCAGAATCGAATAGGCTATCAGAATTTCTGATTTCGCCACTGAATGTTGTTCAAGAGCTTCAAGCACTTGATCAGTACCCAATGTAGTATAAACTCTTCTTTAATAAGAGCACTTGATCAATACCCAATGTAGTATGAACTCTTCTTTAATAGGAGTAACTAATTCAGCAAAAAATTTAACTACATTACTTTCCTTCGTCTGTATAGAATCAGAGATCTTTTCTAAGCATCTGGACACTCCTCGACCAATGTGGGACTTGGACACTTTTACCACCAATGTGAGACAACTATGAAATTTTGTATGTGGTAACACCTTCAACCAACGATCTAGGATGGATGGATATCAATATAAAATTTTCAGATTTTATGAACATAAGATAGTATCTGTTTACATTCAAAACTCAAGCTTGGGCATATTAAAAGTAAACGATTGCAGAACAGGTGGCGGAGCTACAATATTAGGTACAGGTTTGAGCAAACTCAATAACTGTTGGTTAGGCTCTATATTTGTATCAGGAAATACATAAAATATGTATAAATAGCTAATTGTGAACCCAATAACTAAAACTAGTTATGGGTCAAGTAGCAAGTGTAAAACTCATGAACTTCAAAATCCTCATTAAGCCTCAATCACATGTATTATGTATAGATTGGTTAAACTCTAATAGTTAGTACAAAGTTAATTAGACCTAGCATTGCTCAGAGGAGTGGCGTAGTAATTAAACAAGTGGATGAAAACTGTGGGATAATTCAGATTTCAGAAAAGGTAGAAAATGCTATGTGATTCTTTTCATCTGCTCAAGTATTATCAGACAAAATGATATATGTGTTGGTGGAAGGTAGCATGTGCAACTGGCTTCTATACCACCACTATATAGAAATAAAAAGAAAAGTTGACTAGGCCTAGGCATACACCAATTTGAAGAGAAGTATAGTTTGATAAGTTTAAGCCCAATTAACCTAGGAGCATAGACACCAAAAAGCTTACTTAGTCTTAAAGTTGGAACAATCTTAACAAGCAAGATCTTAAAATCTAGTTAGTTGCTAAAAGAACAAAGTCACAAAAGAGAAAATTAATTAGTGGCACCTGGTCTCTTCTTTTAACAATGGGCAGGCAAATATTTCATAAAAACAGAAAGAAAACCAGAAAAAGAAGCTAAGAATATAATCAAAGTGTAAATGAAAGAAACCTTGGAAATGGGGAAAGGACCTGAGAATTATGAGATCCATTAAAAGGGACATCTTATATATATACTTTACAGTATGATGATCAATGAATGGCTTTTCAAATATAAATTACTTTTTCAAACTTTGCATATTGTTTGTTTTTGTTTTTTGGTTACAGTACTTCTAAGCATTCCTAAAGTTAGAAGATAGTCTAATCTGTCTATTATCCACTTGTTAACCTTTATGTACTTTTTAAACAATTCAGGAAAAAGGTTTCTGGCTTCAAAATTACTTGTTGATTCTCCCTTTTTTTCTTACTCATTTTGGAGGAAAATTAAGAGGGTTCCCTCCATTTTTCAAATGATATTAGTGGCGGGGTTCAATTTTGTGTAACTCGACTACTCTATCGGGCACCTGTTATCTCTCACTAGCACAAGTTTCGAGCTTAGACAAGTAACAGAGGTAGAATCAAGATCTGAAGCTTAGCGATTTGAAGATTCTAGTCCTTTTAATTTACTGGATTTAGAATTTAATAATTTGTAACATATTCAATGGACTTCCTAAGATAAATATAGGGTTTGGACCAAAGCTATTGGGTTCGGTTGAATTCTATCCTAAACTCTAGATCCACCCTGTAGATCGGAAAATAATTTATTTATTTATTTTTGCCCTCTGTTGCATTTGAACTTTAGGTTTTCCATGATTTTCATTTCACTTTATTGACTGTTTCGTCACACTCTTAGATGCATTGATTATCAATTGTGTAGATACATGTAATAAAATAGCAAAATGACGAAAAACTTGTCAAAATGATGGTCCAAAAGCAGAAAAAATTGATCAAAATGTTGAGGGGAATAACTGAAAATTGAGGGGGAAAAGGGAGCCAGAATTAATGAAAATTTTGATCAACATCTAAAGCTTTACTATTTTATAATGTTCATGTACTAGGACAATGAAAAAACTTTAACAACAAACAATGTATCATAATCACAAATAAAAGTTGGAATATAACAATCAAAAGGTACAAATGTAAATGTTCTTGATTTAAAAGGTCTTATTGACACACTATAATAGTAATCCTATCGGAGATGCAAAATGTGTTCTAAATGGTAGAAATTTATTTCATTAGAAATAGATGATCTTGTAACGAAAGATTTCCCCAATAAGAAAAAAGGAACTTCAGATACCTTCCCCGAGTTCGACTTTCTAATAGTAACCTCATATGTGGTTTAGGATGATATTACGTCGACTTTCCTTATTTTGTTCTTTCTATAACATTTCATTAACGTATTTATTATTACTATAAAGATTATGATATGACTAATGTGCCCTTATATTTTGTAAACATTTTTTCATAGCATATGTTCTATGTGCCGGATCAATTATAACAAGCAGGGGCAGATTCAAAGTTTTAGGTACGCGTTCCTTGGAATCTAATAGCTTTCACTCGTATAAATGTATAAATTTTTTATAAAGTTTAATTGTGAACTCGGTTATCATTGTAAATTGATTAAGATTATTGTAGAGATTCGTAAACTTTAAATTCTATACCCGCCTCTGATAACAAGTCACATACTTAAATTTCAGAAATACATAAATAAAGAAATTCCACGATCGAACTACCAAAAGAGATAAAATGAACTAGAAATCGGAGCTCTACATGATTTGTGGAAACATTCTTTGATTAGAAAAGTTCACATCATTACTTAATGATTGTGATAATTACTACTAGATTGTGATAAAAAAAAAATTGCCCAAAAACCAAAGTTTCGAATTAAAGGCATTTATTGGCACTTGCAAAAGCATATAATATATGGCAAGATTTATTAGGCCCCATTCCATAAGGCAAAAGATATGACTAATATAATCTTTTACTTTGCCACCCATTATTGGTCACATGTACACTTTGCCAAAAAATCTGCTCAAGGCAATGAAGCAAATGATAATGTGAATTTTAAAAAGTAGTATAAAGTTTTTTCCTCTCTTCTCATTCAAAAAATGTTGGATTTGAACCAAAAATGGGTAATTATAGTCAGACAAGGAGTTTAAGGATGTGTGAAAGAAATATACTTTGTGAACTTTTGACTATGCTTTTCTTCTTGCCTAAGAAGATCTTGTATGAACCCTCTCTTTTGAGACAATATAAAGCTCAAATTATCCATTCATTGCCACGTGGCAGAGATCCATTTTGTAATTTGTTCGTCGCTGATGTATACACCAAGAAAATTAATGAATATAACATGTATTCCCTTGCTTCATTTTTATTTGTCTAGTTTGAATTTCGCACATTTAAAAAAAATTGATATATATATATATTTTATCATAATATTTATATCAATTAATGTTTAGTCTTTAGTCTTGAGAAATAATTTTAAAATAAGTAATTAATGTTAAGGATAAAACATGAAATAATATACTCCGTATGTTTTTCTTTTGATATGTTAAAAGCAAGTAAAAGTGAAAATTTATTTTTAATATAGTGAGTATTTTGTATAAAACTTGTACACCCTTTATTCCATATTAGTTGTCACGTTTCCCTTAAATAATAATAAATACAAACGGTATATTTACTACCTCATCATTATCGTTCTTCAATAAATTGCATTCTAATTAATATTGGCTATTTTCACAAATATTTAAAATTAAGGATAAAATGGAATAAGAATAATTTGTTTCATCCTGGTTTTGTAAAGGGTAATTCGCACGATTTTCCCTATTTTAGGGTGGTCTTTAATTTTTGTCATTCGTCTAAAAAATGACCGAAAATACTCTTGAGGTTGTGGGTTCGAATCTCAGCATAATCAAAAAGAAAAAAAATGCAAGGCAAGATTTCATTAGAAAATATGTCAATTCGGCTAAAGTTATATAAAATTTATGCCTTAAGGGCCATAGTTTCTATGTAATTATGCCTCCGAAAATACTTCTTATGTTGTGGGTTCGAATCCCAGCATAGTCAAAAATAAAAAATTGCAAGACAAGATTTTTATAGAAATTATGTTTATTCAGCCAAAGTTGTATAGAGATTATGTCTTAAGGAGCATAGCTTCTATGCAACTATGTCTGAAGTCAAAGTTTCGTTGAAAAAAATTAAGATTATACTTTGTCCGGCTAGTTATATAGAAAGTAGTCTCTATATAACTTTGGTCGAATAGGCATAATTTCTATGAAAATTTTGTCTTGCGTTTTTTTTTTTTTTTTTTGCTTCTGCTGAGATTCGAACTCAGAATCTTTGATTTAGTAGATTCATAAATAAAGAGTACTTTGACCCATAAATTTCCATTAAATGAGAAGTAGGGGCAAAAATTAAAGATAAGTGAATTGAGGGCACAAACTAAAGACCAACCCATATGAAGGGTCATTCACGCAATTTTTTATTTGTAAAATGACAAATATTATGAAAATATCTTAAAGTAATATTGACAATTAGTATGGGACGGATGGAGTATTAGTTAATCATAATTAAGTTCAATATGTTTCGTCTCTTTAATACTAAATCATTTGTTGTTTTTTTTTGTAAATATGATATCTGAGTAAGTATTTTATGTAAGATAGTCGTAATATGTGGAAGTCCCACATTGGTGACACAAAACGCTTTGTCGGCTTTATAACGAAACATTGTGTTTACTCTGAAAAGGAGTATTCTTTCAGAAACAATTTCCTTCTCAACTTTTATAAATACAAATATATTCGAGAAATAGCGTACTCAATTTGCACGTATGATTTTAGATTTTGTTATATCCTGATAAAAAATTGTTTGTACTCCTTAAAGAATATACGGACAATAACTCTTAAAAGATAGTGATAGTGATCTTTTACGCCTCAAAGCTTTAATTTCTTTATTATTCTTCTATTATTATTTCTGACACTTTACATCACTACGGACACACACATGGGGATTACCACACGGGGATTAAGACGGGTCAATTGGTATTGTAATTATTAATAATTGTGTTTTTAGTTTTATATCTATTTATAAGAAACTTTTATTTTTACTCCTAAAAGACCTGAAAATAAGTTATTTGAATTCAATAATCAATATCTTGAAATTCTGAAAAGGGGATGAGAATCATCATGAATACAAAATGCACATATAGTGTAAGAATTATGAATTTTATCAATTAGGTGGAGCTTGTATAGTAATGTTATCAATATGTAATGTATTATACTTATCTTTTCTCTTTTCTCTTTCTTCATGTTGTTATGTTTCAAAGTAGCATTAAGAGGGTCGATTAATAACTTGGAAATCTGATCAAATGTTTTTTGTCCAATAAGTAAATTTATTTACTGGAATTGGACTTTGTCCTTTTTACGTATGACAATACTCGAAAATTCTAGAATCTTAGGTCAATTTGACATTGATCTCCACCAAAATTTTCTTTAAAAATAAAAATTCGCATTTGTGGATATTTGAAGAGGGTAAAGTTATATCAACAATATTTTTATTGAATAGGTTAAAAACGGCTTTATCAATTACTGTAGTTGACACTAAAATCATCTTAATCTGAGACATTGATCGTGTATTATAAAAACAATAATCAGGACATGAAAAGGAAATTTCACAATAAACATGACAATAAATTATATTAGAAAACAAGTAAGGAAGAGAAGTAAAACTTTCAAAGAAGTTATTAACTTATAAAGAGGGCATAAATTTTATATTTTATTTTGTATAAAATAATACATAATTCTCATATATTTAATGAAAATACTAGTTAATACCATCAACCAAAACACAATACTCCCTCCAGATCAAAAAGATTGTCCACTCAACTTTTATTTTTGAGTAAAAAAAAGAGTGTTCACTTATCAAATTAAGAAAGAATTAACTTTATTTTTTTGATTTGCCCTTATTAAGTGTTATGTGACTAACTCTCAATACCTATTTAATTATAGGCATTTTAGTCAAATTACATATTTTTTACTAGAAGTTAGTATCTTCTTAAGGGGTGTGCAAATAGCTAAGTGAACACTTTTTTTTAATCAAGATGAAGTATTAATTATGCCAAATTTTATGTTAAAACTAATTAATTTATTTTTATCAACCAAACGACCCCTCTAAAAAGGAAACATGATTTTTGGTTAAATTTGGAATAGATGTGAACTCCGTTATATATCTTATAAGAAAAGAAAAACAATAATTTTGACTACAAATCACCAACCATTTTGGCAACATTAGGAATAGATCTCCAATTTTTCACCCAAAGATCGTGGAGAGGTGATAAGTATCTTTTTGACCTTTATATTTAATTAGAAGTCTCAAGCTTGAATTTAGAAATAAAATTATGTTTGGTAAGACGAGCATTACAAAACAAATTAGTCCAACTCCGAAGTGAATATCAAACACTAAGAGAAAATAAAAAATAAAATAAAAATTTCTAACATGGTTGATCTCCCATATGGTTGACAAAAAAATATCCACCCTCATGGTCTTAAACAACTAAGACAGTGCCACGTGTCCTCATGTTTTAACATTATTTTACCAACTAGACAGGTGGGCCCATTTAGTCCACCCCAATCAAGACCACATAAAACCCATTAAAGCCAATTATTATCAAGTATCAACTCCACACAAAACGTCCAATCTCTTCTGCATAACGTACAACTACAAATGCAGAAAATCCCCCCCACATCCTCCATATAAATACACGTTTTCCGTTAGATAACGACACCATAAAAAATGACGGCGTCAAGTTCCTTTCTATAAATACCTCAAACATTATCCCCTCTTGTCCTCTCCTTTGTCTCCATTCTATATTTGATTCCTTCACAAAATTACACACATAACACACTCACTGTGTGTATATATAAATATATACATATTTTTATATATCTGCAGATTCTGATTCGATTTGATATACTGTTAACGTAAAACCTGGAGAAGAGAATTTTTTCCCCGATTTCAGGCGGCCGTAGAATCTCTCCAAAGATTCGACGGCGGTGAGATTCCGGCGCCGGCGAATATTACAATTTTTGGCTGAAGATTCTTCCGAAGCTTAATGCAAGGGATTTTTTCACTTCTCATTGATTCGATTTGATATTAATTACGAATTACTTAGGGGTTTGGGTTCCGAAAAAGAACAGAGGAGAGAAAAATAGCGATTTGGATGCGAAATTCATTGGTATTTCGAGTGAATTTTAGCTGAATTACAGCTTCGGTGACTAATTCAGGTATGAATTTTGAGATTAAATTTGAAATTTTTGATTTTTTTTTTGGAGAACAGTACAGTTTTGTTAAGAAAAAAATATACTCTGTTGGTCCCAATTTAGTTGCACAGCTGAATCGAGAGCCAATTAAGTTTTTCTTGATTGAGATTTTTATATGTCTTTTAAATATTTTAAGATTTTAATAAATGTAGTTTATAGTTTTTTTACTTATTTTCTAAATATATTTTATTTTAAAAAACTTAAAATTTCTCTGTCCGAATTCACGATGAAAATTTAAAAATTTAAACTTTTCCACATAAATTGGAATATAGGTGTATTAGTTTGTTTCATTCAATGGTGTGAATTTACAGCTTAAAATTGCTCATTAATTTCTATAGCGATCGGTCAAGCGTTTTTTCAACTCCTACTCTGGAAGTACTTCTACTGCTACAGTGCTAATATACAATCACTTTATTTGCTTTTCTTTCTCTGGACTCTATATTTTCAGTTGAAATAAAAAAAAATCAGTACTTATAAAGAACATTAAATGAATTTCTCTGGGAAAAAGTTTGAAACTTTGCGAGTAAAAATTGTTATTTCACTTGAAATATTCGTCAGAATCGGTAAACATTAAAAAATACATTACAATATTGATGTGCAAAAAAATGCTCTTCGGTCCCTGTTCGAGATTCAATTATGTGACTTTGGAACAACATTTTAAATATGTTATTTTATCATATGTATAACTTTTAATTTTATTATAAATTTTGAATATCTAAATTTTAATTTTAAAATATTAAATTAATTTAATTTAATGTAGATTCGAAGATTAATTAAATTAATTTTCAATTAGAGAAAAGTGTCACGTAATTTTAGACTGAAGAGTATTTTCTAATTTTATTAAAATATTAATTGAGTGACGAAATAGGAAGAAAAAGATTGATAGTTATAAAGAATGAAGAAAATTGATGATGAATACGCATTAGAAAGTAGAAACTTCTGCTCTGGAAGTCTGAGAAATTTAAAAAGATTTTCTTGCTGGTCTTTTTTGTTATTTTAAATTATTCTTTGCTTTTTTCTATTACTACTATGTTTCTGTAAAGCAAACACAATGGAAATCACTTTGGGATTGGAATTCAACAAGTGACTACTAAGTATTTCAATCTCTTCCTCCCAAAAATTCCAATTCTTCTTTTTTCCTTTTAATTTCACTTCCTCGAATTCTGAACCCATTTCCCCCCTGTTGTTGAGGCTTGTGTGTCTTGTGTGGAGAGATAACTTATTTCCCTTATTCGTTATTATTCGTATTTGATAGAATAATTATTAATTGCCATTATAATTATTTATTATTGTAATATCATTTGTATATGATAGGTAGATTAGCATTAATGTAGGTAGATTAGATGGCATGGTTGTAGCATCATTAAATCATATCCATAGCATAATTATAGTTGGTAATAGTGGTATAATTACCACATTATTGGAAGAAGAATATTGAGGGAAATATTCTTATATGGTATATTAAGATTAGGAAAAAGATCATACCCTAAACAATTATACATTAAAAATCGGCCACCCCTCTTCCTCCCCCAAAAACGGTCGACCACCACCCTCTCCCCCCATTAGTCTTCTCTTTTTCCGGTCAACAATGTTTGACTCTATATCCACATTTCATCCCGCTCTTTCCGTCTCTAACATCAAAACGCATATTTCTTTCACTCTTGAGATGGAAAATGTTCATTATGCAATTTGGGCAGAGCTCTTTAAATCTGTTGTCGTTCTCATCGAGTTATTCATCACATAATTCCACCAAAAAGGCAAAGAAAAAGTGTTAAAAATTGATGATGAATTTTTTTTTTGGCTCACACTTGATGTGACAATTCTCTCGTGAATTTATGCAACTATCTCCGGCGATTTGTTGCACACAATAATGGAACCTGATTTTACGGCGATTGAGGCATGGAATCGCTTGCGTGATATTTTTCAAGACAACAAAAATTCTCGAGCCGTGAAGTTGGAGCAAGAATTATCCACCACTGACATGGCAGATTTTCCGAATACGTCGTGTATTGTCAACGCCTCAAAGTTTTATCGGATCAACTCAAAAATGTTGGTTCGTCGGTTACAAACAATCGATTGGTTCTACAATTGGTTGACGGCCTTACCGACACGTATAGTGGCGTTGGAACGCTCATCCGACAAAGCAATCCTCTACCATTTTTTTACCAAGCCCGTTCTATGCTTATTCTTGAAGAGGCGGGGTTCGCCAAAAAGACCGCAACCATCTCCAACTCCGTCATGATTGCTACCCCAACCATTGAAGCTACTACCCATTTTGAACCCATACAACAAAATCGGGGGACAAAAAGGATGAAATGGTGGTAAAAATCGGGGTGGAAATCGCAGAAATGGCAAAAGTTGAGGCCACTGGAATTCCGGTGATGGAGGACACGGCGGCAGAAGCAACGGTACCGGCGGACAGCAGCTGCAGCCCGACCATAGTGGGGCGGTGACCAACCCAATGAGCCTGGCAGTGGCCTTAGGTTGTGCCACCATGCCCATCCCCGTCGAGTAACTAGGCCAGGCCCAGTCCAAGGCCTACTGGCCAGGCCACCGGTAGCCAGGAAAATAGTTTTGGGCCGCATACATTTGGACCACCAAACAGTGGCAGTTCGAGCAGTTTTTGGCCAGTGCCGAACCAGTGGCAAGAGGGCCCATTCGGCAATGGCTAGCTCAACCGCTATTGAGTCCACCATGCACACTCTTGGACTTAATCCACCCGACGTGAATTGGTATATGAACTCCAGAGCGACGTCTCATATGACGTCATCCCAAAGTAATATCTCGTCTTATTTTAATTTGTGCAAAAATAATGCTATAATTATCGAAATGGTCATTCTATTCAAATTCGAGGTTATGGTTCTACTAAATTTTCTCTAACAAACCCACATTAATTTTGAAGAATGTCCATCATGCTCCACAATTAATTAAAAACTTGGTGTCTGTTAGAAAGTTTACTATTGATAATTGGGTGTCTGTTTCTTTTGATCCTTTTGGATTTTATGTGAAGGATTTTCAACCGGGGATGCTACTAACGAGATGTGATAGTCAAGGGAGCTCTATCCAATTACCTCACCAAATCAACGATCTAAGTTACCATTCACTTTTGTTGCTTTCGCACCTTCATTATGTCATGAACGTTTGGGTCATTCGGGAGCACCGATTTTAGCCTCCCTCAAACAAAATAATTTTATTTTATGTACTTAAACGCGTAATTCTAATATGTGTCGTTCATGTCCACTTGATAAACATGATCAATTGCCATTTGTTTCATCTAATTCATGTACACATTTATGCCTTTTGATATTATCCATTGTGATATTTGGACATCACCCATTTTGAGCTTTTCGGCCATATATATTATTTGATATTGCTAGATGATTACTCTAATTTTTTGTGGACATTTTTCTTATCAAAAAAATCACAAGTTTTCTCCATATTTCTCACTTTTAGAGCATTCATCCGAAATCAATTTGAACGGATGTTAAAATATTCAATGTGATAATGGTAGGAGTTTGATAATAGCATTTTTGGGATTTTTACAATTCTAATGATTTGCATTTTCACCTTTCATGTCCCCACACATCCTCACAAAACGGAAAGGCGGAACGAAAAATCCGACCATCAATAACATTGTTCGAACATCCCTTGCTCATTCCACTCTATCACCCTCTTTTTGGTATCATGCCCTACAAATGGCCACATATTTATTGAACATACTCTCCACAAAAACTTGTCCTATAAAGCTCCACTAAAAATCATATACCTACGGGATCACATCTTATTCTCATTTACGGGTATTCGGTTGTTTGTGTTAACTTCTTTTTACATCCACCACAATCAACAAACTTCAACTCCGGTCTACTCTTTGCTTTTTTTGGGTTATCCTTCCAATCATCGAGGTTACAAGTGTTACGACCTATCCTCCAATAAAATTATTGTGAGTCGTCACGTAATCTTTGATGAAACAAATTTCCCATTTACAAAATACATGTGTCCGGACCACCTACATATGATTTTCTAGCTGATGTCATATCCCCGTATTTGACCCAATAATTTTCTCGTCCCATAACCACTGTTTCGGCCAACCCAAATTATTTGGGTGAACTGGGCCCAGAAACAGTGGCCCAATCACGTGATCTCACTGCCCAGAAAACTTGGCCAGTTTTACCGTCACTAAGCCCAGTTAACGCTGGCAGCTCTAGCCCAAATTTAAACAGCCCACTGGCTGTGGCTTGGGCCACAACCCCGAACATGGCAATGTGGGTCACGACCCAATACACGGCGCACTGTCAGGCAGTTTGGAACCCCCGTCAACCCGATGCCACTTCCGGCTTAGCGGCCCATCACCCGTAATCAACACAACATTGTCAAATCCAACACCAAATATAGCCTGCACACCCGAGTCTCAAAATCACCATTGCCTCGTAATCTCGTGTCTGCTCTTAATGACCCGAATTGGAAAATGACTATGAATGATGAATTTAATGCTCTTATTAAAAATAGGACGTGGGAATTGGTACCTCGTCCCCCTAATGCTAATATAATTCGATCTATGTGGATTTTCAATCATAAAGAAAAACCTGATGATACTTTTGAGCGGCATAAAGCATGTCTTGTAGGTGATGGGAAGACACGACAGGTTGGTGTGGATTGCGGGGAGATGTTCAGTCCGGTGGTTAAACCGACAACTATCAGAACAGTCCTTAGTTTGGCTCTCTCATAGGCATGGCCACTTTATCAGTTGGATGTAAAAAATGTCTTCCTCTATGGACAACTAAATGAAACTGTATACATGTACCAGCCCTTGGGATACAGAGACTCCAAGTACCCCAATCATGTGTGCTTGTTAAAAAAATCATTATATGGGCTAAACACATGCTCTCCGGGCTTGATACAAAAGGTTTGCAAAATTTGTTTCACATATTGGGTTTTCTAACAGTCGTTATGATCATTCTCTGTTCATATACCGTCAGAGTAATAATATTGTTTATCTTCTTTTATATGTAGATGGTATTATATTAACCGTCTCATCCGATTCTCTTCGCAAGTCCATCTTGACATTGTTTGGCTCTGAATTTACTATGAAGGATCTAATGCCACTACACTACTTTGTAGGGATAGTTGTGTCACGTCATTCATATGGTTTATTTTTATCCCAAAAGAAGTACGCAACAGACATTGTTGAACGTGCTGGCATGTCCTCATGTAAACCGCAAGCTACTCCGGTTGATACTAAACCCAAATTTAGTGCATCTTTCGGCAAGCCATTTGTCGACCCGACATTGTACCGTAGCCCAGCGTGGCAGGCGCCTTGCAATATCTTACATTCACCATGTCAGATATTTCTTATGCAGTTCAACATGTGTGCCTATTTATGCATAATCCGATGGATGATCATATACATGCTCTCAAACACATTGTGTGTTATATTCAGGGCACTTTAGAGTATGACTTGCATTTATATCCATCATCGACATCCACCTTTGTCTCTTACACATATGCCGACTAGGGAGGCTATCCGGACACCCGACGCTCCATTTCTGGCTATGATATATTTCTTGGCGATAACTTGGTATCTTGGTCCTCCAAACGGCAAGCAACATTGTCCAGATCTAGTGCCAAAGTAGAATACCGAGGGGTTGCCAATGTTGTGTGTGAATCATGTTGGCTTCGAATCTCCTTCTCGAACTCCACTGTCCGGTTCCGAAGGCGACATTAGTATACTGTGATAAAGTTAGTGCTATCTACCTCTTATGGAATCCGGTGAACCATCAACACACTAAGCATATTGAGCTAAATATCCATTTTATCCGTGAAAAGGTCACTTGCACGGACAAGTGTGTGTCTTGTATGTCCCGTCGTGCTATCAAATTGTAGATATTTTTACTAAAGGTCTTCCGCTGATATTATTTGAAGATTTTTGGGCCAGTGTCAACATACGTCTACCTCCCGCTTCGACTGCGGGGGAGTGATAGAAATAATTATTAATTACCATTATAATTATTCATTATTATAATTGATTGTAATATCATTTGTATATGGTAGGTATATTAGCATTAATGTAGGTAGATTAGATGGCATGATTGTAGCATAATCAAATCATATTCTTAGCATAATTGTAGTTGGTAATAGTGTATAATTACCACATTACTGGAAGAGTAATATTGAGGAAAATATTCTTACGGTATTGATACTATGGATAAATTATATATGCATCGTGTGAGATCCATTAAATAGGAAAAATTTTCGATATTCATATTGGGACTCTGATTAAATTATATATACATCGATCCATTAAAAAGGAAAAATGTTTCCTATCATATTTTTTTGTTCAATATTAATTTTTTTACTAAAGATGGAGCAATCATATTTGTCCAATTATTTTGTGGTGCAAAAAAGAGCGGCAAATACAAGTATATTGCATTTTCCACATTTTTTTCTCTTTAAGTTTGTGGAAATGTTTTATTTTATGGGGTTCTTTTTGAAGAAAAAATATTTTTGGTTTGTCATGTACCTCCGAACATTTTGAATTAAAGCTTTTTATAGACTTGTTTCACATAGTTTGTGAGTGCCCAAATTGGAATAAGAAAAAATAAAATCTTGACTTTGTTTTTTTTATAAATAAATATGCTTATTCAAGACAAAAGGACAATCTCTTAATTAGAATAGTGTTAATTTATCCCTTTATTGATTTGTGGATGGTGACTTCCTGTTGTCTCTATATATTGTGTACAGCAGACATTTAAAGCCTTTAGACAAGAGAGGTGTCTTGTTCATTTCACATTTCTTTTGTTTGTTAGTGAAATTTAAAATGTACATTCTTTATTATTAAGGTGACGAAATTTGTAATTAATGGTTTAATTATTTTTGCAGGAAGTGAAAAAGAAGGGAAATGCTGACGTGTATAACTTGTAAGCAAAAAATAGATGATGATGATGATGATGAAGGTCCACGTGGGACCCCAAATACTAAAGAATCAGTCAAAAGCTTGACCGCCCAGGTTCTAATCCTACACCTTCTTTTACTCTATTCTTTCTATTATAAATTTTAATATTCAAAATTCATTTACTCGATTAGCTCAAATTCACTTAGAAATAGTTTTCACCGACTATTCTTCGGTCTTATCTTTAAAATATAATCACCTTCATAGAGTTTTGAATTTCATTTCCTGAAAAACACAATTGCTATTTTCATTACAGGAATTAAACGTGACTATTTGTGATTTACCTTCAAACTCACATCATTAAATTTATTAAACTGATAAAATACTCTTTATCAAAATATTCTCTATATTTAGAGGTTAAACTTTAAACTCCAATCTGATTAAACTGTTAGATTTTAATCATCTACCGTACCACTACATAGTGGCGAGGGAACTTTGTAATTCCTATTAGTTTAAACATTTCAATTCAGCCATATATCTTTGAAATTTTTATCCTCTATAACAATTCCTTCAAATAATAACCGATAAATGAAAAATACTATAAATGTTAATATCAAATAATTAGCGATTGTAATTATTTTTGACGGGTTATCAAATGCGTAACTTTCCCTATATCTTTTGTGGAAGTTCACATATCATCCTTTGGGACCACATCTCCAATTGAGTCAGAGTTATTTTGGACAATAACATACTCAGCGTAATCCATAAATAGAACTTGAGGGTAGAATGTATGCAGACCTTACCTCTACCTCGAAAGGTAGAGAGGTTGTTTCAGTTAAAGTGTTGCACCATCCGGTAATCGAACCCATGCTTGTACCGTGCTGGTATGTTACTCTATCACTAGACCATTGGTGCTTGATTCTAGTATATTTTTGGAATTGGGTATAAAATAATCCCTCCAATCCACTTTACTTGTCATCTTTACTAAAAATAGATTGTCCAAAATAGTTGTCATTTTAAAAAATTATGATATAATTAACTACTAATTTTCACTTTTATCCTTGCTCAATAAATATATAGAAAGAGATTAATGTGGTGAAAAAGAGTATAGTATTAATTTGAGATCAAAAAATAAATAAGGATAATTTAGTTAAATTACTCCCTCCGTCCCAAAATACTTGTTTTCTTACTAAAAATATTTGTCTCAAAATACTTGTCGTTTTATTTAACCAAGACAAAATTAAGTAAAACTTTTCATTTTACCCTTGTACTAATTAGCAACATTTAAGAGGTTCTCACTATTGATGGAGTATATATTTATGAAGAGGGATTACATAATGAAATATGTTAAGAGGGTAAAATAGTTAAAATGCTACCCTTATAAATGCTTTCTTAAAGAGAGAAGTATTTTAAGATAAAGGAAGTACTTTTTTAGTTAATGTTTTTTAAGGACCTGTAAAATAAAAATGTTACAAGTAAAGTGGATAGTAGGGAGTAGGGACTAGGGAGTAGAATGAAGCTTTTGGGCTACTTGGGGTTTTTACGTGGATTTCCCTTTAATGGTCTTTAATTTTTGTTCATCAAATTGATGGTCTTTAATTTTTTTCTCCTACTTTTTATTTAATTAAAATTTGTGAGCTAAAATATTTTTATTCGCGCGTGTACAAAATATGAGATTTGGGTTAGAACCCCAGCTCATTAAAAATATATATTTTTCGGAGGCAATGCCTTTAGACATAAGTTATGTCTTAAGGCATAATTTCTGTATAACTTGTCGAATAGGCATAGTCTGTCCTGAAATTTTGCTTTGTGAATTCTTTTTTCTTTTTTTAATTTTTACTGAAATTCGAACTCAGAACCTCGAAAATATTTTCATCTATTTTTTAGATGAAAAACAAAAATTAAAAAATAACAACTTAAGGGGGGGAAATTAAAAATTATCCTAAAAATTAAAGAATAACATTTGTGCGAACCCGAGTGTGGGGAGGAACATTAAATGTGTTGATCCCAGAGTCCAAAGATCAATAAAGGCTTTTATTTGTGGGCACTATGATATCAATACAATACTGATTTGACCCTACAACTGGCCCAGTCTCTTGGGGGGTGGGGATAAAATATGTTGAATGGGTCATGCTATTTCTTGGATCATGTGTCTAATTTTTAATTTTAAATTGGTCCCATAATGTTCCACATTAAGCTTTTCTTCTGATTTTCCCTTCTTTTTTTTTTCATAATCATTCAATTATAAGAGTATATGTCTCCTTTATTTAATTTCGGCCACAATATTCCTTTTCTCTTTTTTTATTTTTGGTAGACTATATAATATTCATGACGTAAAGTTGTTTATTGAAAAAGATCTTTGTTGGAAGTACGTAGTCTTATAAAATGTTCACTATAAGCCCAAATATCTTGATATCTACTAATTTTATCAATTTAGTTCTGGAAACTTTAATTCGAACTATAGTGTCACTTGTTTAATTTTCAATGGGAAAAGAAAAAGACTGAAAATTATTTTACGGGTCTTAAAATCACTTATTTTTTTTATAAAAAATATAATTCTAAACAGTCATCATTAACTAAAAGCATATATAAGTTGATGAATGTCTTTGTGACAAATTAACAAACAAATTGTAAGTTGATTAACTGGACCAGAGGGAAGCTTTTTAAGAATTCAATATAATTGGTGGTTGTGTGGTTCGAGATGTGGACAAAGCATAGTGCCATACACGTGTGAAAGTCTAAATTAAAAAGAGCTACTAGTATATACTACTCCGTAGCGCATGCTACAATATCTTTCTTTTTTCTAATAACAGTAGTTTAGGAGTCAGTCTGCACGCATTTTATATTTTATTGATATCTGTAGTACTACTCCCTCCGTCCCCAAAAAATTGGCATAGTTTGACTTGACATAAAGTTTAAAAATAAATGAAAACTTTTAAAATGTGTGGTCCAAAATAAATCTTGGATATATTTGTGTGGTTGTAAATGATCTAATAAAATTAAATTGTTTCTAAATATAAAAATTAATCAATCTTTTTTAAACAAATTAATAAGAAAAGTATATCAATATTTTTGAAACAGAGAAAGTGTATTTTATGAGAATAACTCTATCCACTAGAATTAGACATACGGAAAGAAGCAGTAAGCATTTTACTTTGATATTCCATAGTTTTCATTGATTATTAGTCCATTCAGACGCGAAGCTAAAGTTCTAATTACAGATTCGACAGAGTTTAATAACTTTAGCCAAAACTCTATAATTATGTTAAAGAAATCTACATAATATGTATACTTAATTTATTCAGAAACTTAAAATTCTGGACTCGAGTCTACCTTGCTGCACCTTTATTTCTTTTTCTCTCTTTTCCTTAACCGAATGGAAAACTTATATTCTTTTCATTTTTTTAAAAATCTGAGTTAAAACTTGTGTATGGTCCTTTATGTTTGAGAGTAGGTTTAAAATAGTTCCTTAGGTATGCAGTGACGGGAAAAATATTTGACGGATACAAAAAGCATAAACTTTTGGCAAACTTATAACACCGAAATTGTCTAATATTCTAAACCTACCCTGAGGGACCATTTGTCATTTTCTCCAGATTAGTACACTGCGCAACATTGTATAAATCTGCCGCTGTTCTGTTCCAATCAACATAGAATTTAGTTAAGATTACAATCGTCTTTTTATGTCATATCTGATTTAGCCCATCATGAGCTAGTTGATTGAGTTACTCTTCAGCATGTTTTTTTTTTTTAAAAAAAAAAATTTACAAAGGCAAATGAAGGGAACAGTAGTCTTTTGATACCACAAAATCCAAAGTGGGGGAGATTCTAAGAAAAAGACAATATGCATGTCTGGAAAAGACATGTCCAAGTTTCTTTTACCTGACCCACCATTGAATTCTTGTCTCCCATCCACTGTTCTTCAGCCTTCTGCTTACTCAATCTTGCACATTTTCAACTATTAAATTGATCAGCACCAAGTGGAGTTAACTTGTGAAAGTAGGTGACTTTATGTATTTGTAAGGAGAATCAATCAATAACGTATCTGCTTTTGGACCAAGCAAAGGCTTATGGCCAATTTGTCCATGTCTCGACTGTATCGTAGATAACTCAGCTCAAGAAAGTTTAAACATATGGGAAAATTTCCTCTGTCTCAATTTATCTCATACTTTTCTTTTTGATTTGTCCCAAAAAGAATGTCATACTTTCATATTTAGAAACAATTTAATTTTAAACTTCCTATATTATCCTGAGATGATTTATAGACATACAAATGTTTATCGTTTGTTTTATACTATAAGTTTCAAAAGTCTTTATTTCTTAAATTTTGTGCTCAGTCAAACACCGGAATAATATTTCTCTCTCTACTAAGATTTGAGCGCGCCTTCATCCATCCTTTTCCTTTTATTTTCTTTTGTATGATGGTGGTGTCTGAGTTAATTTGCGCACACCTCAACTAAATCATCAAAAAGCTTGCTGGTTATCCTTTATATATACAACACAAATCCAATAGCAATGCTTGCTGATCTTGCAGCACTAATGGCTATTGTGGAAAGCAAACTGTGTTCATTTCCTATGACTTAAATCACCTGAGCATTTCGATATGTAATTCAATTGTTGAACCAACACTAAAATGTCTTAATAGTATTTTCTTCAAAATTAGAATTAATAATTTAGCAAATATGGCTTCTGAACTCTGCTGCTAAAATTTTGGACTGTACTCCTTTTAAGCTAAGGTATTTCTGTTATCACCTAGAAACACGGTGAAATGGATTAGACCCCTTCATCCTTAACTGCAGATCTGAGGTCCTAACATTTGGAATGAACAAACTGTTAAGACGGCACATTTTCGTTCCCAATAATCTCTATAAGGAAAAGGAAAGTAAGTAAGGTAAACAAAAAACCCTTCTTTTTCTTTGAACCCACGTCGAGAAAGTAAAGAAGACTTTCATCTCCAAGTTTAACTCAGATGTAGCTCCCTTTTTTTTGGGGGGGGGGGGGGGTGTTACTACGGTGCCACAAATTCGCAAGCTGATCATAAGTAATCGTTGTTGTTCATTGGATTCCGGAGGAACTACTTCGTTAGGATTGGGGAATTGCTGCGATTCATACTTCCTCCTTTAGTGGCATAATTAGTCAGGCTCAGTGTTTCGAATACCGAATGCATAAAGCAAAAATTAAGTTATTTCTGTTTATCTTCTAACAAAGCATTCATCTCTCACTTTGTACTTCTTGTAAAACTTAAGGATGAACAAATTTGCAGATCAAAGATATAGCATTAAAGGTCTCTGGAAAAAGCAGCAAGTCCAGTACACCAACTAGCAGTTACAAGAGAGGACAAAGAGCATATCCTGATTTTGAAACAATTTCAGAGGAAGTTCCATATCAACCAGGAAGTTCAAGTTCTACTCCAGCTTGGGATTTTACCCGTCATCATCGAACTCCTCGAGCTGATTCAAGATTTGCCGGAGGATATAGTGGTGGTGGTGGTGGTGATGATGATGAAAAAAGAGAATCTGTCTACTCCCAGTCAGGTGATATGGTGCTGCCAGATGAGGAGGGGCCAAAAGAGTGGATAGCTCAGGTGGAGCCTGGTGTTCAGATTACTTTTGTCTCTCTTCCAACTGGTGGAAATGATCTCAAGCGAATCCGCTTTAGGTATATATCGAGAACCTTTCTCTCTTGAAATTTGATTATGGGAAGTATTCGAGTTTCTTTAGAAATTTCATCTTTTACACACTTCAAAATTTAGGCATTATGACCATCTTCAGTCCCTTCCATTCATCAATGAATATTCAGTTCTTTCTTCAATGTAGAATCAATGCACACCAGTTCTTTTACTTTTTTAGGAAGTAGGGATTTGAGTCGTCATGAATCATTTGATACAATATTGAGTATTGATTATATATATGTATATATGTTTGAAAAACTAACCTATATTGCCGCTCATCCAACCGCGTAAGGAAACATAACCAACGGATGTATAATATGTGTATAATCCATGTATTATTATGTGTATAGCTATGTATAATCTGTGTATAATCTATGTGTACCTGTTAGGAAAAGTAAGACTCAATCAGGCCAGCTATTTGTTTAAAGATCCCTATATGTTTATACTTCTATTCATTCTTGTTCTAAGATTCCTCTACCAAAGCATTTAACTCCATAAGTTAGTCCAAAGTCTTAGTGAGTACATGTTACATGGACAGGTACATATCTGATACGGATGTGCTAGAGTCAAATATGTACACACACAATTTTTGCTAATTTTAGTGAAGTTTGAAATATTTGCACGAAATACCATGTCTTATGTTTCATATGACATTATGTCAAAGCAGACGAAAGATGATGTACCATAGGATGGTTTTCTTTTGTTCTGCTAATTACTTACATGTTTACAGCTATACCGTTCGTTTTTTCTTTTTCTTTCTGAATAAGGTAACATTGATATGTATGTATGTTATCTGAGTTACTAGCCTAGTTGATTGAATGTGTACATGGCATGTAGCTTTCCAGCTGGCACTTTAAGCTGGAGAAAAAACTATCCTAAGTGTGCTGACATTAGTTTTCACATTTTAACTTGAAGTCGGGACATGTTCGATAAATGGCAAGCTCAAAGATGGTGGGGTGAGAATTTTGACAGAATTATGGAGCTCTATAATGTCCAGAAGTTTAATCAGCAAGCTATGGACACTCCTGGGCGGTCTGAGCTTGGAGTAAGAACGCTTCCATTTATTCGTATTTTATATGTGTAGAAGTCAGCTCCAACTTGCTGCTGCTTTGCTATACATCACCTATTATACTTCTGGAAATATTAGCTCAACTGGTGTTGAACTATTTCAAGTTACCGCTGCAGATTCTGCTTTTTCTAGTACAAACTATTTCAGTGTCTTCCAGTCAAAAGTAAATGGCTAGCGCCAGTACAACTTGGATTGAATTTTGACTCGTGAAGCTCTATTGAGAAATTCAACAGTTTAAGCAAAGCGATCGGTTTAAAGTACTCAATAACCGGTTTGAATATAACATTTTTCTTATGGTAACAACTTGAGAGTGACTTCATTTGCTGTTTATAGCATTTGCTTAATACCATTTTGTACCTTAGGCTTAACGGGCCTAATTAAACCGTAAGCACAGTTTCAGCTACTCAAATTATACAAGATTATGATCCCTTGCAGAAGTAGAAGTACCTCCAGTTTTGCCTAACATTTTCTCTCTTATTACGAATCATGCCAATTTTTTCATAGTTCTGTAAAAGAACCTCAGATGTACTAAGCATTAGCTTTTACTGAGATTTTGAAGTTCATGCTTTTTTCCTTTATCTGCAGAGAGATTCTAATTATTCGAGGCTTGGATCACCTAGGGAAAGCAAGGAGTGGCCTCAGCGAAATTATAGACCATCCAGCAGTAGCCAATATAACTATGGAGGACCCAGTTCTTATGCCCCCGGCATGGAACCATCAAGGATGACAACTGACTCAAACACTTCAGTTTCCATGAGCATTGCTGGTGACGGGGAGTCGGAATGGATAGCAGAAGATGAGCCTGGGGTATATATAACCATCAGACAACTAGCTGATGGCACTAGAGAGCTACGGCGTGTAAGATTCAGGTAATTCATATTTCTAACTCTTTTCTAGTTCCCTGGTTAGTGCAATTACTTTAGGTCCGACTTTTGCTAGGAATCGTTTTAGTCTTGTCAGAGATTTGTATGTATGTTAATGAAAAATATAGAGGATTTCCAGTGCTAGAAAACTAGTTCTTCTCTATAATATTGGACTTGAACGGGTTTACAAGGAGTGACATGAATGGGTTAATATAGCTGACCCCCCTAACTTGCTTGAGATTGAAGCATGGTGGTTATTGTTGTTGTTTTCTAGTTCCCTTGTTCTAGCATGCTGGATTAGTTCAATGGTTAACTATTAAAGATATGCTTCAAGTAAAAGCTCAAAAAGACTAGAAGGAAATGTTCTTGTAATGCATTTCTTCCAATCCGTCTAAGTCTTTGTGGATAGAGGTACCCGGTACTTGTGCTGGTAGGAGATAGCAAGTACCTCGTGGAATTTATTGAGGTGCGCGCAAGGTGGTACTTTTAATGCAGAAAAATAGCAGTCACTTTTTGGTACTTGCTCTCTTTTGCACACCTACTCTGACTTCTCAATTCAAGAACCACAGTAAAGATTAAAGAACAAGAAGTTTGAGCCTGAATCAGACAAGTTTTTGGAGTTCACATTAGATGTTTCAAACTTTACTGGAATTAGAACCTTTTAAATGCTAATGGTAATTGCTTAAAATGGATTCTTCTAACTTCCTTTTTGTCTATGCAGCCGCGAAAAATTTGGGGAGGTGAACGCGAAGCAGTGGTGGGAACAGAACAGGGATAGAATACAAGATCAGTACCTTTAAAGCATGTTATTTTTTCATACTAATTTGCTGATAATTTCCACGGAATATTATCAAGGTATTCCCTGGAAATGAAATTTTTTGAGATCCAATGTAGATTCAACTTTCGATTCACTCATGGGTTCGGGGGGGGGGGGGGGGGGGGGGTCTGAAGGGGACCACCACGGCTCCTCTCTTCTTGAGAAATCCATACATCCTTTATCAGTGTATGGACAACTATCGCTCGAGCATGTTTCTTCAAAACAATTAACTTAAACTCACCTTGCACGACATATTCATGGACTGGCATAGCGAACTCTCAATTTGATCAGGAGAGCCTAGAGAGCTCTCTATCTTACATCAGGCGATTCGAGCACCCTTCTTGGCAGTAAAAGAGATTACACCAGACGCATATTGAAGTATATAGTTATTTTTTTCAGTTGGAATTGCTTCATTCTACAGAGAAAGCTTCTGGTCACTTTTTTTTGTCATGGCATTTTTTTTTTTTTTTTTTAAATTCTTTTTTTGGGCTTTATTTTGCCCTCAGTTTTTGGTTGAATGGCTTGGTGGATTTCCTAGTTTTTAGTTAGACTTTTCTTTAATTATTTTCCTTGTAATGCAAACTTTCTAGGTAAGGAAATGGAATCAAAAGCTAATGATGCTTTAAAACCCTGAAGTTTGGTCGCTAGCATTGTTGCAATATCTGAACAACTTACGTACACCTTGATTATTTTACGGGTACATGTTACCTCCCACGATACAATTATACTCATGTTGTCCCAATTTATATGTCCTATTTCCCCTTTTTGTTTTTCAAAAGGAAGTCATACTTTCTTATTTAGAAACAAATTTGTTTACACTTCTCAATTTACCATTAATAAAATTATTTACAGTTATACAAATTTTTATTGCTTATATCACAAGTTTTTTAAAAAAAAACTTTCATTTTTGTGTTAATAAAATCGAGTGTCAATTTTTCGAAACTCTAGTGTTTTGGACATTAGATGCAACTTATGGAAAAGGTACAATATGTTCATGAGTTATGCAACTTCCAAAAGAGTCATGATGAGTACAGCTAGATATTGTTCAAAATGAAAAGAAATCCCCTACCCAATACCCACCAAGGAGAAGTGTAAATTTGTTTTCAGATACTTTTATAGGTTTCCCTTTTCTTGGGAAAATATAGGAGTATCAGTTTCTTCCACTAATCTATGTTTAGCAATCCATGTCTTAAGAATATGATATACCATTCCACCTATAATGTTAATTATCAATTTTTTAACTTTCAGCAACTAATCTTGGCTGATTTTAGGGATGACAAAATAAAAAATAGAGATAAATAATCATTTAGCTTTATAGTTGCGGTTCAAACGAATGGTCTTAGAATGGACAATGCGGGATTAACTTATTTTTCCAGTCATATCCTGAAACAAGAAGAATACATCACCTGCTATGTTGCGAGTAATCTAATATATCTCCTAAACTATTTTATGTAAGCTCAGAAATGTGTATACTCATTCTAAACACACTAACTTCAAATCATAAATTCTCAGACATAACCTTTTGAAGTATTTTCTTAACACTAAGAACTCTGTAGATCAGCAAGCACACAGAAAATAGGGCATCTGCTGACGAACCACGAGCTGTATTATTAATTTAATAATCAAATCACAACAGAGTATTTTATGCCAGATAAGAACACGCCTTGGCAACGTCTACAATCTTAGGAAACTCAGCTGTCAAAAGATTTAATGTACTACTACCTCCGTCCCAAAATACTTGAGACATATTTTTTGACTAAATTTCAAAGCTAAATTAGATTAGATAAATTTAATATTTTAAAATTAAAATTTAAATATTCAAAAACTACACAAAAAATACTATAAGTTTCAATTTTATCTTGAAAAACGTAATGCGACAAATATGTTAGGAAAGAGGAATAGTATAAAAAGCTCGAAGGGAATGCTAGTTGAGAAAAACTATTAAAAACACTATCACCATTTATATATAGCAAATACTAGTCAGAGAGAACTGTTTCAAACAAAACCACAAGATTTTGCTTAACGAGTACCAACATTTTACTGTGTAACCGAAAGGAAACAAACTGGCAACATACATAACCACTACTCACCAAACAGGCACACAACAATATTACTAGAACACCATAACAAGCTAACACACTCCAGATACGACATTTATTCATCCAGTGACTTTCCTTGAATAGCTTCTTCCAGGCAGAAAATCTTGAGATCGTCCCAGGAACAAGACATGCTGCCCATGTAACCCTCCTGCTTTCATAGGTTGCGGGAACGTTGGCTGCTTTATAGATGTTCTACCAGAGCCAATGGTCATATTGGCAAGCTTCTCAGCAGCATCAGAGACCCGAGTCTTCACTGCAGAACCAACCACTGCCACAAAAGAGTCATTAGGAACCAATAAAGCACAAGTAACAAAAAAGTACCTTTATCCACCCACATAAAGGGCCAAAAAAAAAAAAGAAACAGACTACTAGTAGTACATTAGAAAGCTTAAGAGTTGAAACTCACCAGGGACATTCCTTATAGGAGGACGATATTTTGCTGGTTGTTTAATAGAGCCTTTCAGGGATTTATCATTCCTCGTTGCATCCTGGATGACAACAATTTGGGAGTTAATAAAATGAAGCATGACACTGATATCTACCTACGTGGCCATGTAAAAGAATAATTCAAAGTTCTTTTCCAACGCAACATACCTGATAATTCATTTGCAACTTCCTTTGGACACCTGTTACACAGATTATATAGAAAAAAACCATAGATGCATTAGAACAAAGAAGACAAACCATTTGTACAAACTAGAAAGGGACATGGTGCTTTATGTTTGGATTCGAAACAGACGTTGGCGTTATTTAAAAGCTCTTCAGGAAGAATAAAAGCTCTGATAATTAGAATTTCTGTTAAGTATTCAATAGATTACCTGGGCTAAATTGCGATTTGACAGGAGAAAAGTTGCTACTAGGCTTTGGGTTGGTTATAGTACTGGAAGACCACCTGTTAGTTTTTTGCTCTGAGGAACCCCTCATTCCAGATGGAGGCGTCCTAGCAACAGCAGTCTTAGAGCGTAGTGATGGAGGTACATAAAAGCAACTCTGCCATATCATAAACGATGTCATTTCCATTAAATCTAAACAAGAGAGAAAAACTGATATTGAGAACACATGAAACAAGTGGGAACAAGTTTGCCACCTGGAAAAAACGATGCTGAAGAACTTCTGCCGCAGTTGGCCTCTTGCAAGGATCCCACGAACAAAGCGACTGCAGGAAACAAGAAAAAATTGAAATGTCAAGTAACAAGCTTTGTTCTTCTCTTTACTGCCATATTGCAAACATCAAGAAGAGGAAAGTACATTAAAAAAGAAGGTTATTTCCTTCTTTCAGCAAAGATGTATCAAACAAATTCAGAAGATAAATGCAATTGCTTTCTCAAGATCTTACAGTGATTAGATTAATTGCATCAGCACTGGCAGATGGGAGTAACGAAGAAAGATTTACACCAGTAATCTGCCACATTAAACCATAAAGGAAGGTGTCAAACAAAGTTAACCAAAAACAAAGGTATCACCAATAAGTCAGACATTGTAGTTCAACCATAGAACCAACAAGTTCACTTATTTGTGAAAAAAAAGGAAAAAGAAAAAGCTCCTAGGATAAAAAAATATATAACTGCCGGATAAGGATAGGATGTGTCAAGGAAAACCTTTAGAGATCAAGATTTATATCAGTTCACAAAAAACAACAAAACCTTTCATAAATAAGGGAGCACATTGGACCTGCGGAAACTGGTAGTTGATAGCACTAGCAAGTTCGTGCCCATGAGCCCATCCACTCTTTGATGGAGTACCTATAACACTGCATATTTTGTAAATCTCATCTGCTTCACTGCACCGAAAATGAGAGACAATTTTCAGCAAAAGGAAAAGATATGGCAAAATAATGCTTTCCAAAAACCCAACTACCTATTGTGAAAGTAAACATCTATAGAAGTTGACAGCATTACAGAACTGATACGGGAGAGGAACATTACAACTCCAAACCATCCCAACTCCGCGAACCACCCTTAAATAAATATCAGTGCACATCTTACACAGAAATTCAACTGTAGTCCAAAAAATATATAGAAAATGCATTAACAAAGGAAAAGAATCAGAAAGACGAATGCCACCTTGAACCCGGGAATAGAGGACGAAGAGATAATAACTCAGCCATTATTGCACCCATTGCCCACATATCTGGATTTAAGAGAGACGATCAATATAAACAGAAGGAAAGTAATAGAGTGCCCAACAAAGGGAAAGAGCAAGAGATTTTCAACTAGATACTTCTAGTTTCATACTCACCAACAGCGGGACCATATATTGGTGATTGTAGAAGAACTTCAGGGGCTCGATACCTGCAGTTACACATGATAGCCATCAAAAAAAAAAGGGAAAAGGAAAAAAAGAAAAGATCACCCCAGTAATTTGCTCCAATAAGATAAAACAGCACAGGGATGCACTGACCAGCGTGTTGAGACATATTCAGTATATGGGGGCTGAGAATTGATCTCCCGAGCAAGACCGAAATCAGCAATTTTTATGGTATCTTTTGAAACCAACAAGTTCTCTGTACAGAAATCAGAAGTACATGTGAATACTGGTCAGATCAGAAACTGGAAAAGGGTAAAAAGGCACTCTGATGAAATGCCATGCTATGCAGAGTCATAGATACGGACTTGAAGTCAGATCCAAAATAAGGGGGGGAAAAGGAGTTTGAACTTCAACCCTGCAGGGGAAATGCAAAGGGGGACACAAAGCACAGCTTTGGAAATGCTAGTGTTCCACCTTCAGTCTTCACCATCAATAACAGAAAGGAGAATCACTTTACTTTAACACTTCCAATTTCATGAATGACAGGATCCATAGAAGCTGTGATAAAATTAAGACAAGGGGAATCAGCCATTATCACCTGGCTTAAGGTCGCGATGAAAATATCCACGTTGATGCATGTATGCAAGACCTTGAAATATTTGGAAGCACCAATTTCTCACTTCTGATTCTAAGAAAAGCTTAGACCTGTCCTTCATAAGGTGATATAAGTTGCACTCCTGAGAAAAGTCCACATGAAATACATAAGTAAATATAACTAATACATAGACAATATAGACTGTCAAGAAACACCATGTACCATGTATTCGAACACAAAGTACAAAATGTCATTCTCCCTAATCACTTCCTTGAGCTTAACGATATTTGGATGGGTCATTTTCCTCAACGACTGCCAAAAGAACCAACTATCAGTTGAAATTCAGAAGAGAAAAAGGCAAGGTAACCACATTGAGGCAGAATATCATTTTACCTTGACTTCTCTCAAGTTGATGCATTCTTCCCATGAATAATACTTCTTCTTCATTTTCTTAATTGCAACCTGTAGTACACAATAATAGTTTTAGAAGAACTTTCAAATGCAGCAATACCGGTTATTTATTTCTTGTTTGCTAAGACATTTAAACCTACCACTTCACCAGTCTGTTTATTCAAAGCTCGCCACACACTCCCAAATGTACCATTACCAACTTCCTTAATTATCTTGTACCTGTGCCATTATTGGATCGTTTGAGCATAAACTGAGAACAAAGAATGCTAACGTAAGGAAAACACGAACCCATCATACCTTTCCATTTTTGCTGCTGTTTCAATAAAACAAAGGACACCTGTTTATTGGAGATGTAGAGACAATAAAAACAACGTAGAGTTGTTCCTCTTCACTAGTCGACTGGAAAAGAGAATTACGAAATAGGAACTAGTAGCCTGGCTGATTCAGCAAGATCAACCGTTAGTTTTCTGCTGCAGCGCAGACGAAGGCAAAACCAGTAGTGATAGGATGGATGGGCTTCACAGCCTTGTTCATCAAATATACCGAACCAACAAATCCACTATCATAACAAGCCAGAGAAAGCAAGGAAACATAGATGCTGAAGAGCATTTTGATCTCACTTCACAACTAAACTGAGACCCGAAACAAGCCCAATTCAACAGGATGAATTATGAGCTCAAGATCCAGTTGAAAGTGTTTCTCAAAAGTCACTAGCTCCTTGCTTCAAATATGCTCTAATCTGATACCGATACTCCAGTTAACCAAATCCTGATGAAGGTTCCTAGAAACTACGACAAAAGTGTGTAAAATGCAATCTAACTCTCAACGATGCATGGAAACATCTGCTTGTTTTAGCCCGCCCTGCGCTTGAGCAGAAGAGACAACAAGAATCAGGGTGACACTACTACATACATAAACGAGTGTATAAGCAAACAGAAAACCCATATCAATACCTCAGAGGTAGGTTTCAATGGATCCAGATTGGGTGTTGTACTGGTGGTGAACTAGCAACAGTAGAATTGCCTAGGTAGTTAACAGTACAGTAACAACTGACATCATAACAAGGTGTGCAGCTTACTTGTGGGATTGAACGAAACATCCAACACCTAGCTTACAAAGAATTCGCATTTGGCCTCCTGTACTGATTATTCAAAAGAAGCTGTTCACTAAGTGCAATTGACAAAAGAAACAAGAAGAAAATCTCCACGGATGAGGAACCGCCAATCAAGGACTTCCTGAAATGAAAAAGCTCGGCACTCGAAGCGATCTGAGCAAAGGTACAATTTCTCCATGTCCTAAGTAATATTAATACCCTGGAATTGAAATCTACCAGATCCTGGAAAAGCATACCCAAGAGGGGGAAAAGATCAGAGAGATGATGGTGGAACATTATTTGACTAGCTACAAAATTGCAAAGAATTAACTTGTGATCACTCAAAAGAGACCTCATAAAATTTCCTTAACTGCATACTAACCAAGAATAACCGCATTGAGACCTGTTGTCTCCATGATCATATTTAACACTCATAAATGCCGTCTAACATAACACAAGGCAGTAATAATTACAAAAAAGATGGATAGAATATTGTGAATCTGATAACAATTGGATCATTTTTGCAGCTCAAGCCTGAATATTACACATGAACACTCACTATGTGCATACATAATCGAATCATTCGATGATGTTACAAGTTCTTACATGTACAATTCTACACTATGGCGCATCTCACTGCAGTGACTATCTAAGAAGCAATTACAATGACAGCTATGCACATAAGATCCTCTATTAAGTAGTTGTACAAAGCACATACACGTAATACTCTGCAGTAAGGTGCAACTGACAGCCGCTAATTTTTTTTTAAACCAACTCACAGCCATTAATATCTGTACAATAACAACGACATAATTAAATATTTGAAACATCAGAGCAAGTGCTTTAAGGACTTACCTAGAAGAAAGCAATCGATTTTATAAGCCTCAACAACTTTTAACATCTTAATAATTTGACCCTCAAAAGGCTAAGTCACCACCAAAATCCACAAGTTTCACCAGATTCCAAGCATTGAGCTTGAAAGAGAATACACCCAACGCACCAAATCAATCAACAAATCAACTAAGCCTCAATCCAGACTAATCCTTGACATTTATTAGCTCTATCTGAGCTCATCTCGTTCTAATACTCTATAAATTGAATAACAACAACATAACCTGGGGTCTTGAGATGGTAGAGTGTATGCCGACTTTGCCACTACCTTGAGAGGTAGAGAGAGGTTGTTTCCGGTAGACACTCGGCACAAGAAACTAAAAACTAATCTCACAATTACCATTACCAACTAAAAACTCCAGGAAGAACTAATGCTGAATGCAAATCAATTGGAAGTAACCTAATTAAATCGACTAATTAAATCAAATCTCCTCCTCACCACAATCGAAGAAACCTCGCACAAATACATATCTCTAGAGCAAATAAAACTCAATCACACAAATCTCAGCCCAAATTTCGCATAAAACACATATCGTTCCAGAAAAAAACAGATTAATACATTAAATTAAACACACTATAAATTGATAAGTTGTATTACAGTTATATTAGACACTCAATAAATCATGAAATTGTATTACAATTAAATTTGACAAAAACACAGTTTCGAAAAAAAAAATCAGATAACCCATTAAATTAAACACTCAATAAATCGAGAAGTTGTATCACAATTAACTTAAACACAAACAAATCGAGAAATTGTATTACAATTAAATTAAACACACAATAAACCGAGAAATTTGTATTACAACGCCTCGCACTCATTAAATTAAGCATAATTCAAACAAGGTATCAAACAATCCCCAAACGCATAGATCCATAGCAAATAAAATTCCGAAAAATACACTGAAAACATTCAGATCCGACAACAAACGCCTAGAAAAAGTAATATACAACCACAAACTCCTATAAAAACCAATATACATCCACAAATCCACAAATTACACGCAAAAACAAATTCAAAAAATAACAAAAAAATCATAAAATCGCCTGTAGGTGAAACAGCGTAACCTAGGGAATATAAAAACCAATATACATCCACAAATTAAACGCAAAAAAAAATCCAAAAAAAAATCATAAAAATTACCTGTAAGTGAAACGGCATAACCTAGGGGAGCCACGGAAGAGAGAAAAGGAGAATCCAGAGCTTAACTCTACCAAACCCTAGAAAATTATTCAAATGTTTTTTTTCTCTGTGTGGCCTTGTATGCAAAATGGCAGTTTCACCTCTATTTAATATGATGATGCCAATCTTCGCTTTGTGGGCAAGAAAAGGTTTTAAAATAAAAATAAGGAAAGAAACCCTAAACCGTGTGTGAATTTTATTTAATTATAAAACCGTGTGGTAGTTTTTTTTTTTTTTTTTTGGTTATTTCCTGTTTTATTGAAGATAGAAAAAAGTGGAGGCTTAAGGTTTTTCTTTTGGTATAATATTCAAATCATTTCTATCATGATGCTTTGTTTATACTTCTCTTGAATTGAGAATTTGTCGAAAATCTCTCTATCTCATAAAAATCAGAAAAAGATTTGCATACATCTTACTCTTCTCAAATCCTATTTATAAGATTACATTAAATTTATTATTCAATTCATTTTAATTCGTATCTCGTAAGACCTAAAAAAAATAAAAGCAAGCTTAAATAATATAAAATTATTTATAAGCCACTATTGAATGTTTTTTGCAAATATAAATCCAGCAGTTAATGCTACCTTCAATAAATGTGATGAAATGGTAACTCCATTCATTGAATGCAGAGAAAAAATGAATCGTTTAGTTCACTGGAGGATGTAGTTTTAGTTCTACAGTTCAGCCGTGTTCAATATCTTTTTACATGACATATAAATAAATATATTTATTAAAAATAAGAATGTTAATAAATATTAAGTTTTAAAATATAGTGAATTTAGTGATAATTTTAAAAGTTAATATGTAAAAGTTTTGATTTCGTGCCTAGTATGTTAGGTTTAATTAAATGTCACATGTGTCTCACGTGAACCTGTAGGATTCCTTCTTTTTTTTTATTATTTCCCTCCATAAAAATGAGTAGCCACTCAAGTCTAATTTATATAGGCACTTGATTTATGAGCTCTTAGTTATGAAAATTTTCACTAAATAAACAATTAACAATTGATGAAATTGAAGGATTCAAAAAGAAAATAGGAGCAACAGATATTGTCAACAACATCTTTTACTAAGCAAAGGACATAATTAAAGTTAGGCTAACTTAGTTAGCAATACTTTAGGGTACCCATAGTTTAGTGGAAAACTAGTTCCTAAACGGGAAATGGAAGAAATAAGGTTTAAATTATTTCACTATTCAAAATTTTCTATATGAAAATTCGAAAGAGAATTATTATTTTATATATTATAGAAGTGTTGAAAAAGAACAACTTAATTTACTCCTTCTAGAAGGTTCTTATATCCTCCGATAAAGCCATGATAATTTTTCATTTTTTCCAGAAATTTTATTTCAATTTATTTAAAAATCAACGTTTGATCATAAAAATTTTAATACAATTTGAATTTGTATTTGAAATTTGAAAAACACCTAAAATAGTGTTTTTACTTTTGGTACATTCAAACAACAAATATTCTTTGCAAAAATATAACCACACAATTTCATCTTCAACTTCGATTTCAAATTTTCAAATTAAGTGGAAAAAAATAATTTTCATGACCTCTTCACGAATTTCACTTTCTTCCTCCATGTGCTTAGAACTTTTCTTGAAGTTATCTTTTTTATGTCTCCAAAACATTGTGAATTATCATCAAAGCATGTGTTGGAATAAATTATATTTTAACCTTAAATGAAAATTTTAATTAACTTTTGATGAAGAACAATTTCTTCGTTTAAGGGACATTGCACGAGCAAATCTACATTAATGGGATCAATAATTACCGAATAACTAAAGGTAATAAAGAATCTCAATTAGTAAAATAAAAGAGAACAAGGTGTGAAAATTTGACTTTTCTTTTTTTTCCTGCATAAGAATTTTTCTATAATCTCGATAGTTTATCTTTTCTACGAGGTATAATGACATAGCTAGAGGCTCAACTGATTTTGAGATCTTCTGAAGTGACAAAGTTATTTTTGTATTTAACTTTTTCATAATTAATTGGATCATTATTTGACAAATTTAGCAAGTGGGACAACTATTTTGGGGGACCATGGGACCTAAGTTAGATACATTTCAAAATCAACATATGATTTATATGGTAGCCTTGTATCAATATTATTAAATTGAAAAAGACAATGTTACTCTTGGTGTTAGTTCTTAAAATCAATTAAAAGGGTCATTTAACATCTTAGATTACTCGGTTCGGCCTTTTCAAGTTCCACTTTTTTTTTCATAAGGAAATTGCATTTTTGGTCCTTAAGTATTGATATATTCTAATTTTAGTATTTGTGATATCTAAATAAGCATATTTAGACTTTAATTATTAAAAATATGCTCTTTTGACCCTCCCCTCTCATATTTAAGGAACTATTAACCACATTTCATCATTTAATTATTCAAATTTTATGTTAAATTATTCCATATTTTAGGGTAATACAATAGTAGAAATTGTTTAAATGTCACATATTTCCTATATAAAGGGATCAAAAACATATATTTTAACTAATTAAAGGTTAAATATACTTAATCATAAATCATAAGGACTACAATTAGAATGTCAATAACCGACGGATTAAAAGTACTATTATTTTTTATTTTTTTTATAAGTTGACACTTTCAAGTGGGAATCACTAGAAGATCATCGTAATCTTCGTATTAGAAAAAATATTCCAAATTGGGATAATATTCCTACTATTTTACGACCTCCAATTGTTAATGAATTGACATATTGGACGGTGCTATGATCCCAAAATTCCTCAATATTTGGGAGTAACTATGACGACATACATTTGCTTAGTACATTTTAATAAATTGGGATGACAACAAAACTTTTTTCTTGTCAACGATGAAAAACAAAATTTAATTATATGGTCATGTTAAATTGCTTAAATTACATGACATGGACTCATTAGTAAAACATTTTGGGACTTTAGTACATCTTATTCTCTGGTAATTTTTTCCAGACTTCACACATAGCAAGAGCTTAGTGCACGAGACTATCCTATTTTTTGTTGTCAATTAATGAAAAAAATTAATCTTATTCCCACACATTGAGATTCTAATCACAAAACAACGGGGGTCTATTAGAAGTCCAAAATAACATATAAATTTTTAATATAAAAGAATTATTAATATGTTTTTGAAATTAATTATGTAACATATTAAAATTTACATAAAATCAGTGGTGAAACAAGAATTTTCACTAAGCGAGTTCAAATATGAAGAAATAAACACATGAAAAAATTAACGGGGGTTCAACACCTACAAAAACAATTATTTTAAAAATGAATAAATACTGTAATGTTCCGCTGAGTCCTACCTGGCCCGATCCCTGCATAAAACAATTAATAATCGTTCTTCATATGTGACTCTTTTGTATATTTCTCTATTTTGAAATTAATTATGTTCAATATGTTATGTATTATTCTTGTTACATTGTTAAAACAAGATTCTCTTTGCTTTCGAATCGAATTTTCGTAAAAAGTTGATATGTCATTTCACATGAGGATTCTTTGTAACTACTTTGGTGAATTAAAGCATATTCGATTTAAAACCTTAACCCTTTTATAAGCAAGTGGAAATTAAAGCATGAAAGTAAGGTGTGACTCATGCCTAAACACAATGATCCTTCTATATATCATTTTCTAGTGTACCAATCTTATCTTTAAGTTTTACTTTCTTTGTGTGTTTGGTAAGAAGGAAATACCTTTTTAGAAATATAAAGTATATCGGGAGAAAGAAAAAAAAAATCACGATGAGACTATGAACCTAATGGAGCCAATGAGAAAGTAGTTGCAGGCCAGTGTAGACTTGCTCCGCACATGTTACATCTGGGCCTTATATTGATATTCTTTTCAATTCATTTTAAAATTTCAATTTAATCAACACCGGGGTACCGCGCAATCCGTTTAGATCTATTTCAGTTGCCAATGAAATGGAATACGGGGAACTCTCCGTCTAAGTGGTTAATCCGACGAATCAATTCTCAATGCGATGCATCCGTAAAATGGGACGGAGATCTACCCGAACTTAGTCCAGTCCTATTAAAGATAGGGGCGAATCAAGCAACTATTAATGTTTGACAAGTAAGCAAAAGATATTATCCCAATCTTAAACATTTATATATAGTCTACGCAAACGTTATGAGGATGGGATGGTGGTCGAGAAGGGGGGGGGAGAGTTAAAGGGTATGATGGGCGTTGGGGGAGGGTGGGTGGGATGTTCTTGAGGTTGGGAAGGTGACATTAAATTTGGAATGTCATTTATCAAACTTGTTTTCCTACAACAAAAAAGTCATTTTCCCTAAAAAAAAATTAAAAATATTTTTCAAAATATTTTAACCTAAGAAATTGATAAATATTTTTCCTCGTACCAAAACCTCTATTTGTCTTCAATTTTCCTTTTACTCAGTTTTTCAAATAGTTTGCCCCTTGAAGTGTGTGTATGTATATTCTGCAAAACAAAGTTTGTCCATAAATAAGAAAAGGACCACCACCACTAAAAAAGATGACAATCGTTAGGCCTTCATAACAAAAATTCTTATATTCATACTTGAGACGATGTAACTAGCCCTGAAAACACAGCTATCTTATCTCCTTATGTTATACACAATAGGAGTGTCAATAGTTAATTGGATTTGTAAATGATGTTATCTTTCATATAAGTTTCGCAGAGATTCAATTAAAGTTATTATAACAAAATGTATTGACGGAGAAATCTTACATCAAAGTTTCTGAAAGAAAAAAGAACAAAGTGAAGGATATTTTTTTTATTTATAAAAAGTAAAATCAATTCTAACAAAATATTTTCCGAATATTCTGTCATTAATTGTATATTTCTTATTTTAGGTAGAATTATAATCCTATTTTAATTAGGTCTCATATTTTAAGTAGAGTTATATTTCCTATTGTAATTAGGTTGATTAGTTAGCTAGTTTAAATATTTTTGTACTACTATATATATTGTACATTATTGATGAATACAATCAAGGAAACATATTTTTTATGGTATCAATAGCCTAAAAATACCTCCACCGCCGACCATAGCTCTCGACCGCCACCCCCACGGAACCCTAGTGTTTTTTTTCCATCCATTCTCTCTCCCTTCTCCTCCTAAATTTCATCTTACATGGCTGATAAACTAAATTTCATCATGCACTTGCAGTGAACAACATCAAAAAATTCATCCATATCACCCTTGAGATGGAAAAGGGTCAATACCCCTCATGGGCGGAGCTTTTAAAGATCAATTGTCGTGTTTACAAAGTTATCGACCACATCATTTCTCCTACACCGGAGTCCACAGATCTACCATCGACTTCGACTTCTGATGATGCACTCTAATGTCTTTCATTAATGAGAGTCTAGTTCATATGCAGGTGAACTAGTAATGTTAAGTTTCAATGCTTCTACACTTTAAACCCAAGCAGATCGCCTAATTTATATATGAATGTCTGCGTTGAACTTCATTCAAACTAAAGTTTAAAATCGGACATATGAGCCCAACTTCATGCATGTATGTACGTTTCAAATTTCAGATTCGAGATTTTAACTTCAGTACCACAAGTTAAAAATTGATTTTCAGACAGCTAACCATTAAATAATTTGAGGATTCATTTTTTTTTTTTGATGAAATTTTTTGAGTGAGGCTCCACATTGATGGACCAAGTCTAAAACTTGAATTGGTCATTATGTAAGGTGTTGGATCCATATTGCACTTTAGAGATGGACCAAGTCCAGGGAACTACATTCCAATATAATCTGAAATATGCTAGAATAATGTTGGGAAAAAAAGTTACTGAATAATATCTAAAGTTGTACATAGAAGAGATCAGATAATATCAATATCACAACAATCATTTAACATATTGCATCTCTTAGCTCGACCAACAACAAGAAAATCACCATTTGCATGAAAAGTTATACATTTGTTTGCCTCCCCCATATGTATTTCACAATAGCCTTATTTGCTTTCCACAAATATTTGCAATTTTTAATAATTACCTAATTATCGATCGAGAACGAGGCGAGGTCCCTTTTGTTGGGCTTTACAAGGATTTGCAGAAAACGGAAATTACAAGTAACTGCTTATGTAAGAATTGAAATTATAATTCAACTCTAAAACTGAAAATTACAATATAACAACAAACTGAAATTACTATTTTGTTGATCAAGAAAACTGGAAAGTTGTTTTTGCTGAGTCGAGTGTGGCACTCTGTCCTTAAGACAATATTGCCCCGTATGTATCCTTTATACGTCCTGGACAATTCGTCTCCCAAGATAAAACAAAGAATGGAACTATTGAGCAAAGGAAACTCAAAATCTACCGTGAAGAATATTGAATAACGAAATGATGCTTGGAAGATTAGGAAGAAACTGCTTTGCTTTCGATTTGTGTATTTTCGTGTATATCAAGTGTGCCTCAACAATGGTGTAAGGGGTGTTTATATATGAGGAAGAGGGACTGTTTGATCGCTTCTCCATAATGTACCATTATTGGCCAAATAATGACTATTATGGAGGTAGTAAAGCCACCAAATAAATGGAGAAAATTGCCAACGGATTGGCCATTATAGGAGGTGTAATTCACCCCAAAATAAATGGCCGAATTGAGTGCCGGACGTTTCTGTTCTGGACCGTCGAAATTCGGACTTTCTGAAAACTTCAGGGACCAAACTGTACATCTTGAAACTTCATGGACCAACAAACTGCACATCTGAAAGAATTCTGGTCCAAACTGCACATCTGAAAGAATTCTGGGATCAAACTGTACTTCTGAAACTTCTGGGATCAAACTGTACTTCTGAAAAAGTTTTCTGGCCCAAAAAGATAATATCAGAAGGCCCACGACCCGTGAACCCGTGAACCCGTGAACTAGTGAACCCGTGAACCTGTGAACCCGTGAACCCGTGAACCCGGAACCCGTGAACCCGGAACCGAAACCGACGGACCGCGGCGGCGCGCGCGCGCGCGTGGTCTTTCCTCGAACCGAAGCACATCTAGGTCCTCCTCCTTTAAACACATGGGATACCCCTTGGGGTCCCAAACCCCAAACCAACTTCGAGTCTTATATACACAACAATTCTTTCTTTCTCTACCGATGAGGGAGAATTGATCACACACTACACATTTCCATGCTTCAAACACCTTACTTCGTGAACCAATATCTCTTTCATTTCTCAATGAAATTTGACGATTCTTGGCCCTACGGTTATCTACGTACTTAGTACATCATGCATGTGTGAAGAACCGGATTCTCCAACATATGTAACACTAGTGTTTAAGTCGTTAAAGTTGGTCGGTCGCAACTCCCGCCAAAGGCTAATTTCCAACAATCCCCTCTTGAAAGAGATTTTGGCGCACTCACATGGTGTCTTTTCATTTCCAAAGAATATTTCAAATGCGGACCGATGTTGCATAAGGAGAGGTAGCCTCGGCTTTGAACCTTCCATAGTTGAATACCATCGGACTTACTTACTGCGCGCGAACGTGATGTCTTGAACCGTCGTGTTTAGTGTAAGCCAAGACAATGATACCAACACAACAAATTCCCTTACTCTCTTCTTCGTAATGTTTTGTCCGTTTTGGCCATGGACAATGTCTTGGATTCTTAAGTGCGTTCATTTTGAAGCGGTCTGTCCTCGCACTTAAATAGGTGGTCTCCTACAAGGTATCCTGCTATACCCCACTTCACAAGTGTTAGAACCATTAAAAGTTTCCCAAGAACCTAACCTCAACTGTTTAGGATCATTACAGGTTTTGAAAACTTAACATTTACCCATACTGCAGATAGCACTTAACGTCTATCGCGGGAACGGCTTTGGATTTAGTGTTTCTTTTCAGAAATCACTATCCGAAGTGCTCATACTTCCATTGAAGCGATCAACTGAACCTTTACAACTTCGTTTTCCCATTGAACCAAATTACTGGGATCTCCAGTTCGTAAGGTTGGGTTACCACTGTATTGGTCCTTATATTTTGGGTTTTAAGCCCATTCCCCTAGATAGGCAAGCCATCTGATCTTTGGGTAAGCCATTTGTCAATGGGTCTGCTATATTATCCTTTGACTTAATGTAATCAATGGATATTATACCCGTGGTGATCAGTTGCCTAACGGTCTTATGCCTCCGTCGAATATGACGAGACTTGCCGTTGTACATAGCATTTCGTGCCCTTCCTAGAGCCGATCGATCGTCGCGGTGGATCATTACCGAAGGTACGAGTTTGTTCCAACACGGAACATCCTCTAAGAAGTCATGAAGCCACTCGGCCTTCTTCTCCCGCTTTGTCTAAAGCGATAAACTCGATTCCATCGTGGATCGGGCGATGCAAGTTTGCTTAGAGGATTTCCAAGACACGGCCCCCCACCACCAATTGTAAATATATACCCACCGGTGGACTTGGTGTTCTCTATATCGGATATCCAGTTTGCATCACCGTACCCCTCTAGTACAAATTTCGGGATATCTCGAATAGTGCAACCCGAAATTTAACGTGTATTTCGGTATTGTAATACCCGATTCAACGCCTTCCAATGATTATCACTTGGATTACGGGTGAACCTAGCCAACTTATTGATCGCATAAGCAATATCGGGTCGGGTGCGCTTTGTGATATACATCAAACTACCGATCACCGTGCATATCGCTCCCGGTATACGGTGCACCAAGGTTTTTATCAAGTTTTTGATTTGTATCCATTGGTGACGCTATCGGAGAACTGTCTAACATCTTGAACTTTCTCAAAACATCCTCGATGTAGTGAGACCGAGATAAGACCGATCCGTCGACGTCTTAGAGATTTTAATCCCTAGGATGACATCTCGCGATACCCATATCTTTCATGTCGAAGCATTGTTTCAACATGTTCTTAGTCTCTAGGATTACCCTAAGATCGCTTCCCGTGATCAACATGTCGTCTACATACGGTCATATCATAACAAATGAGTCGTAGTTACCTTTCGTGTAAACACATTTATCACACTCATTAATGGCGAACCCCTTCGATAGTAGAGTACTATCAAATTTTTCGTGCCATTGCTTCGAGGCTTGTTTCGGCCGTATAGAGATTTGATAAGTCGACGACTTTCTTCTATTGCCCTTGAACCACGTACCCCTCGGGTTGGTCCATATAAATTTCTTCTTCCAAATCACCGTTTAGGAAGGCCGTCTTAACATCCATCCGGTGTATCTCAAGGTCACCAAAGTCTGCGATCGCAATAAATACCCGTATGGATGTCATCCGGATACCGGAGAGTATGTGTCAAAGTAGTCAAAGCCTTCCGTCCGTCGATAGCCCTTGACTACCAACCTGGCCTTGTACTTGTCTATAGACCCATCCGCCTTGTATTTCCGTTTGAGTATCCATTTACAACCCAACGGTTTATTTCCGGAGGAAGATCAACCAACTCCCAAGTATGGTTATGCGAATGGAGCTTATTTCACTCTCAATAGCTTCTTTCCGCAGCGGTGCTTCCGGAGTTGACAACGCCCGAGCAATTGTCCTTGGTTCATCATTAACCATATAAGCTACAAAGTGAGGACCGAATGATTTATCCTTCCTGGCCCTTTTACTTCGCCTTAGATCCATCTCTCGGAGTCTCCAAGTTCGAGAATCTGGAACACTAGATTCCGGATGTTCACCACCTCGAGATTCGCTAGATCGAACCATTTAGATCCGGGCAACAAGGACTCCCGTTCTTGAGAGCTTTGTGCATAACTTCGCTTGCGAGAGGTTATGTCTTTCTCTTTCTAGGAAAGGTACTTTCAAAGAATAGAGCATTCCTTGATTCCATTATTGTACCCTGATGGATATCTGGAATATCTGACTTATGCACTAAGAAGCGATAAGCACTATCGTTATTTGCATATCCGATGAATATGCAATCTACGATCTTAGGCCCAATCTTGACCTCGCTTTGGCTTAGGTACTTCAACCTTTGCCAAACAACCCCACAACTTAAAATACTTGTAGGTGGGTTTCTTTCCTTTCCATGATTCATATGGAGTTTTGTCCTTACCCTTATGTGGGACTCTGTTAAGAATCGTATTAGCGGTAGGACGGTTTCTCCCCACATGTTTTGGGGAAGTCCGGAATCGATAAGCAAGGCATTCATCATTTCCTTTAATGTGCGGTTCTTACGTTCCGCCACACCGTTTGATTGAGGTGAGTATGGAGCCGTCGTTTGATGAATAATGCCTTCTTGGGCACAGTATTCCTCAAAAGGCGCTACATATTCTCTCCCTCTATCGCTACGAATGGATTTAATCCGTAGGCTAAGTTGATTCTCAACTTCTGCTTTGTAACGTCGGAACGCTTCAAAGGCTTCATCCTTACTTTTCAACAAGTAAAGGTAACAATACCTTGTGCTATCATCTATATATGTCACAAAGTACTTGTTCCCCCCTCTAGTTTGTACAAACTTCAAATCACATATATCTGTGTGAATAAGTTCTAGAGGAGCGATATTCCTTTCGACGGATCGAAAAGGAAGCTTGGTGAGTTTTGCCTCTACGCACACCTCACACTTATGTTGAGGGTTTATGTCCATAGAAGTCAACAACTCCATCTTTACCAAATTTCTTTGAATAGACTTGTAGTTTACGTGTCCTAATCTATGATGCCATAAATTAGAAGACTCAAGCAAATAACAAGAAGACTCAACTTTATTTCCTTGACGCAATACGTACATGGCATTCACTTTGAAGAGGCCTTCACGACGAAGCCCCTCCCCACAAATGTGCCATTTTTAGTGAGTACAAATTTATTAGATTCAAACACTAGCCTAAAACCAAAGATTAACCAATAAAGGTCCGAAACTAGATTTCTTCTAATCTCTCGGGACGTGCATCACTTCCTTCGAGTGAGTTCCTTGCCTAAGTCATCTTCGGACCACCTTTCCAACCCCTAGCACGTCCGAGGAAGCGTTGTTGCCCATGAACAACTTCTTGTCGGAGACCGGAGTGTACGTGGAGAAGGCATCTTTGTTGGAACAGATGTGTCTTGTTGCACCCGTGTCCACCCACCACCGCATCGGATTCTCAACCAAGTTGGTTTCTAGCACCACGACCGAGAGATCCTCAATCATGTCATCCAGGAGCGTGTCCTTGACGACGTTAGCTTGAGCCTTGCCTTTCGACTTGGCTTTCTTGTTGTTGCTCGCCCTTGAGCTTGCGGCATTCCTTGATCCTATGACCAGGTTTCCCACGGTGATGACGCTACCTCGAACGTCTCCGCCGCGGGGGCTTTGCCTCTTTGTGGAACTTCCGCTTGTTGCTTGTTTTCCCTTTGGCCTCGGCCAGATTTGCCTTTGCCTCAAGATGTTGTCTACCCTTTGGCAAGGTCTTCTTATTATCTTCCCGGATTTGCGGTTTGATAACAAGCTCTTCAAAGGTCATCTCCTTTGTCTTGAGTTTCAAGTAACTCATAAACTCATTCCATGAAGGATGTAACTTTTCAATCGATGCAACCAAAAACTCGCTCATTTGGTTTCGGTCCTTCCAAATCCAGTGATGTAAAATCATTTGGAATTCCTGAACTTGGGACATCATCTGTCTTATTGTCCACCATTTGGAATTTTAGAAATTTCCCAACGATGAACTTCTTAGTACCCGCATCTTGTGCGTTGTACTTCTTTTGCGCTTTTTCCTACAACTCTTTGGCGGTGCCAACGGTGCAATAGACCGTGTAGAGAGGGTCTACGCAAGCGAGCCGAGATATAGTTCTTGCACATGAAATCGCTATGATTCCATGCGTCACGAACCATCTTCATGCCATTAATGACATGGATACCAAGGCCCCCTTCACCCGTTTCATTGGGCGAAGAGTCCATTTCATCTCCGGCTTGTGGAGGATCTTCCGTAAGGAACCGGCCATGCCCATAATCGTTAAGTAAAACAAAGATCTTTTGAATTCGATCCCATGAATTTTTCGGGGCGATCATGGTGGTGTGATGAAGAGGGTGGAGCTCCAACGGTCGGGAAGGCAACAGTGTTACTGCCTTGAGCAGGAGCCGCAGCAGCAGCAGTGAAGGTGGCGGAGTTACTGCCTTGGCCAGTAGCGGTAGTGGCGGGGAAGGCGGCAACGTTGCCTCGAGAGGCAGCAGCAGTAGCAGCAACATCGGTCATATTTTCAGCCATGTTATTGCAGTTACCGTAAGCAAGATATTGTCTTAAGTTGTTGGGCTTTACAAGGATTTGCAGGAAACGAAAATTACAAGTAACTGCTTATGTAAGAATTGAAATTATAATTCAACTCTAAAACTGAAAATTACAATATAACAACAAACTGAAATTACTATTTTGTTGATCAAGAAAACTGGAAAGTTGTTTTTGCTGAGTCGAGTGTGGCACTCTGTCCTTAAGACAATATTGCCCCGTATGTATCCTTTATACGTCCTGGACAATTCGTCTCCCAAGATAAAACAAAGAATGGAACTATTGAGCAAAGGAAACTCAAAAGCTACCGTGAAGAATATTGAATAACGAAATGATGCTTGGAAGATTAGGAAGAAACTCGCTTTGCTTTCTTCGCTTTGTGTATTTTCGTGTATATCAAGTGTGCCTCAACAATGGTGTAAGGGGTGTTTATATAGAGGAAGAGGACTGTTTTGATCGCCTCCATAATGACCATTATTGGCCAAATAATGACCATTATGGAGGTAGTAAAGCCACCAAATAAATGGAGAAAATTGCCAACGGATTGGCCATTATAGGAGGTGTAATTCACCAAAATAAATGGTGAATTGAGTGCTTTGGACCGTCGAAATTCGACTTTCGAAAACTTCGGGGACCAAACTCGTACATCTTGAAACTTCATGGACCAAACCGCACATCCGAAAGAATTCTGGTCCAAACTGCACATCTGAAACTTCTGGGATCAAACTGTACTTCTAGGATACCCTCCTTTAAACACATGGGATACCCCTTGGGATCCCAAACCCCAAACCAACTTCGAGTCTTATATACACAACAATTCTTTCTTCCTCTACCGATGAGGGAGAATTGATCACACACCACACTTTTCCATGCTTCAAACACCTTACTTCGTGAACCAATATCTCTTTCATTTCTCAATGAAATTTGATGATTCTTGGCCCTACGGTTATCTACGTATTTAGTACATCATGCATGTGTGAAGAACCGGATTCTCCAACATACGTAACACTAGTGTTTAAGCCGTTAAAGTTGGTCGGTCGCAACTCCCGCCAAAGGCTAATTTCCAACACCTTTAACCGTCCTGTTTATAATTGTCCCGGTCCACACCGCATCCGTCCTGTCCCGTTGACATTACTACCCATGAGGACAAACTTTTGTTAGGTAGAACGAATTTTGGTCAACACTATGTTGAAATTTTATAGCTCAACAAAAATCTAAACAGCGGGCAGCACATTTGTGAAATCTAAAGCCAGATGATGCAGTAGAAATGGATCAAGAGAGCCCAATCCATTGTTTTGGATGCCACCAAAGGCATTTTTTTGGTCCACATTCTATGGTCCTTTGCAATTTGAATGCTCAAGGTTGCGTGGATGGATAACATTCCTTCACCCCTAATTAGAGATTTCAGGTTTGAATTTTGGGAATGATAAAAATTCCCCGATCCTAAGGAGCATTTCCCTGTAATGGGCCTTAGGCGATGCGAATACGGATGGATCTTTAAATAAATAGCCGCTCGAATTTATTATTTACTTTTCCTAACCGGTATACGTAGATTATACACGTCTATACATATATTATACATATATTATGCATATATTTACATCCATCGATTATTTTTAGTTTAAGCGGTCATATGAACGGCTACTTAAATTACTTCTTCAATCCGAAATAATCGTGGTCTCAAAATAGATATCTTACTCCGAGTGGAAAAAACGTGTGTCAATCCTTTGTTTTATAGCGTGTCCCAAAATTTGTTCACTATTGTATCTTAGCAAGATAAACACTTCTTAACTTTCACACTACTCAAACCTCCAACAACTAAAGCAAGTCTCATTTGTCAACATCAATAATTCAATATGTTAAACTCTTATTATATAATCATCAATCTTGTCACCTCAAGGTTCAAACTAATTCAACAATTACTCAATAGAGTGAAGAGAATAGGCAAGGGTGATTAGTTAAATTCCCTTGTCAAAAACTTACATTGTGATATTTGACTAAGCACACGTAACCTTTAATATTCAAAATATGCGATTTTAGTCCCTTTAGAGAAAGTCTCTTATATTTAAACTATTTTAAAACTAATTATCCTCAAAATATGAAGTAACAATACAAATTTAACATAACACATGAGCAATTAGATAATTTTAAGTGTTAGCAATTCATTAATTTGTAAGAATTCACAGGAATCAAAAGTGCACATTTTAATTAATTGGAGGTTATATGTGCTTTAACCATAACAAGGACCAAAATCATAATGTACTAATAAGGGAGCATTTTGCCCAAACAATTTTCAATATGCCAATGCAGAAAAGAAGCATTCAATAAAATAGCACATCATGTAAGATACATATATTATTTTGTTACTTTTCATGGGCTAGAAGCAGTGTGACAAGAAACATTGAGCTAATAATTATTAGCTTCAAGAAACTCCAAAAGGGACATATCTAACTAGGTACATATGGAGCTGCAATGTTCTCAAAAAAGAAATAGTAGAATACAACCGAAGAGTACGAGGCTCCTTTTAATAACTGAGAAATCCCCGAGGGCCAGATGGCGCACAGAACAAACGCTTTAGGCCTTGCAAAGAATATATTGCATGAAAAAGCCATCAACATATTAGCATGGTTATTTTGGCTATTGATTTTCAAAATCTCATTCTTTTAAAATAATCTGTTGAACAAATATATTTATGTGAGCTGTGTGGACTTTGTATCTTATGGGCTTTGTATCTTAAATATATAACTCTTGCCTCCTTTATCAGCAATTTTTATGAATTCTGCTTTGAATACCATAGCTTGTTCTGGCAAATCAATATCTTCTCCTTCTCTACGCCGTATTCTGTTGCTTCCTTACGACAGCTCCATCTTGTCCCCTTAGCCATAGTAGCAATAGCATCTACGACATAGCTGGATTCACGGATTATCGCATATCCGTTGGGTCGCAAAATACGATCCATTTCCAGCAGAACATACTTCATTTCACATCTGCACGATACACGATACACGATTACACGTGACTGATGTCAGTACAAAAACAAAAACAAACAACTTCGCTAGCTTAAAAGTGGATGCTTAGCCTTTAGCGTTTAGTTGGAAGCAGAGGCCGAGTAAGGATTTGAAGCTTATAGGTCTTGGATTCTAATCTTTTTAAGTTACTGAGTTTTAAATTAACAATCTATACATATTCAATGGATTATTAAGACAAATACAAGGTTGAACGTGAACCAAAGAAACTGGATTCAGCCGACCTCAAAACCGACACTCTACACAACACCCCCCCCCCCGAATGGGAAGGGGTTAAACGACTCACTCAACTCAAGCATGCACAAGGGTTGAAGGCAAATGATGAAAGGATAAAATGCAATTAAGCCACGAAGCTTGAACATGAGGTGCAAAAGCTTTTACCTATGACTTTCAGCAGAGAAGAGGCCATCAAGATGCAGGAGATCGTATGTCCGAGGATATGTTGAGAAGGCCTCACACCTATATATACAGCAAACAAATATTTTTTCAACAAATAAGCGAAGACATCACCGAGCATAACAAAAAAGAGCGATGATAGTAGTTTAGGCTTGAGTTTTTTGCATATAAATAGTAATTACCAGTCATGAAGCGTTCCAATAAGACCCCTATCGTAGACCACAGGAAGTGTATTTGGAGCGTAAGACGAAACAACATTCATGACCCACAACGGATCATCAACCACAGCAGCAGCGAAACCTCCATACAAGGTGTTCATGTCCATTACGTTTCTGATCTTGTCCGTTCCGATAGCAGGAAGCAACTTCTTGTAGTGCTTCGCCCGAGCCTTCCATTTACCATCATCGTGCTTGAAGGCACCAGCACTACCTCCACGAACATCAGAAACACGTTCCGGAGCAACGTGCAACCTTTCCGGCCACTTGGGGAGAGAATCTAACTTAAGTTTCTTAGCAGCTGGATTTGGCACCACCACACAAGGCCGAAGAGGGGTGTACCACGCTGAATCAGGTTCGGTACCGTCGTCACATTTTGAGGGATAGTTGTCGGGATTATCGAGCTTCTTATAGCAGTTATTGTCGGACAACTTCTGCCACACGGCGATGTCGTTCTTCTTGTTGAATAATTTGAAGCACATTGAAGTTAGCAATTCTTGCAACTTATCGTAATCTGATTTTTGCTCTTCAATTGTGGTATTCCATCCTCTCCAACGATGTTGATAGTTCACTGGAGGTCCAGAGAGGACCCAGAAACCACCAGGGCGGAGTATACGATGTATCTCAAGAAGGTAAACTCCACCTGACAATAATGAGGTTGAATTAGTGAAAGTATCCCTGGCAATATTTAGCTCGCTCAAGTACAGGCCAGCGGGCTTACTTGGGCCGGGTTAAAAAGCATCATTCTTAAATGGGCTCCCAAAATCTTAGCCCAGTCCAATCAAATCATGGGCCGGACAACGGGCCAAGCCCATACTGACAGCTCTATTAATATCAAACACCTTCTACCTAAGTAGATAACTTACCGAATTCAGTCCATGGAATTAGGCATCTTGAGCAATGAGCCATATCAAAAGAGTTTGAAGGGAAAGGAAGACGCTGAGTAGAAATGATGCCCAGAATTGCAGGAATTCCACGTTCCAGAGCAAACTGAACCTGAGCCTGGTGATTGTCCCTTGGAGCAAGAGAGACCGTCAAAATTCCATGATCTAGTAAATCACCTCCCCAGCTTGCCACCTAGAGGAAGATGAAGAGGAACATTAGGCTTAACTCGAATTCTGAGTAACATGCTACAACTAAATCCAAGGATAACATCTAATGTTGGTTTTTTTCTTGCCTGATACTTTGCCGAAACATGACATATTACAAACAATTATGAGCATGTTTCTACCAATGAAAAGTATACCAAATTCAATAATAAAAAGGATCAGCTAATGACCTCAAGCATGAAATAGGGATAAGGATTTCTTCATTTGATTATATAATAGAGACAAGAGGACCGCTGATGAGTTGGTGCTCAGTTATCTCAGTTTAACTTCAACAAGGCCATGGAACCCGAAGACTAAGATATAACATAGATATGAATAGTTATCTTTTGCTAGAGTCAAAATGCAAGCAAACACTCCCAAAAAGAAAAAAAACAAACTTAAATTGCTGGAGAAGTAGTTCAAATTTGGAAACATAATAGAAACAAAAGCTCCACAACAAAGACTCACCCCACATCCAGTATCAATGGCAGTTCGGATTGTCCCATCTTTCATTTGCGGAATCAAATCTTGCATCAAATCAACATAGGCACCAACCCCGTTGGGAAACATTGTACCACCACCAGGAAAGAGGAACTTCTCCCCTTCTTTCTTAAGCCAATGTTGATTCGACTTTTGTTTGTTAATCCAATCATATGGAACATTCCTGAACCCAGATCCAACAAGTACTTCAGTAAGGTTCAATGATAATAAACAAATCGAACAAAGCACTGACAAGTAAAGTTCCAGAACATGAAGTATTATTACCTGTACCAACATTCATTTCTGCTCTTTGGCCATCTAATAGGTGATTTGTAGCCATCTGGTGGAGGTACCAAACATTCCTGCCTTTCAAAACTAGGAGGGCAATGCCGTTCCAAGAAAGCAAGACGATGGCGACCGTACTTGTGCCATCTCTGTGATATCAACAATAGATAATTAACCCAACGGACTGAATGGCACGATAATTAAAAAAATCATATTTCAATGAACATAATTTGACAAAAGACTAGAATTTTGGCTTTTTTCATTTTTGGCTTGTCGGAGGGAATTAATTACAGGCGCTAATCAAAATATACAAAGTGTACACACTTATTATGTATATTTATGTATACAATATGTATATTATATGTAAATTTATACTTGCTATACAAAACCTATACATTTGCTGCCTACTATTTTTTTGAGTGGTCCAAAAATGTGATTATTCCAAACTTTAATACCTTTGGATCTGTGCATGGAGTATAGTCCTGATATTCAGCATCACATTCAGGAAAGGAAACGACTTTGATCTGGACGGGTCCGGTAGCAGTTCCCATAGGAGTGTCGACTGCCTTGCTAACTTCCTCAGTTACATACCTCTCCTTTTCAGAGCAAAATATTCCTCCAAGGTAGAAAGAAAGACCACACAGCACCACAACTGTTAATGCCACGGGGACTTTCCATGAACTTTTATCAGATTGATATGATTTTCCGTCTTTGTGCTTCATATTTCCTAATCCTTATAAGTTACCTGCATAAGGGCAAAACCAGGTAAATCACTCCACCACTTCAACCAGTAAAATCTTCATACAAACACCTACTTAGAATTTTCCAAAAGTAACACTTCCTTTCAAATGAATCGGGATCCAATGAGTTCAATGATTCCAGTATAAATGAAAGAAAAAAAGAAAAAGGAATGACATCACAACGAAATCCTAATCTCAAATATAAAAAGGGGGGTGGGTGGGGTGGGGTGGGGGTGGGGGGATATGGCGAACTCGGTAGATAGTTGGAGAGGTAACAAAACCCTACAATTTTCATTACAAAACTAATAAACCGGGAAAAAAAAAGATGAATTATTTCTGGAAAGAATTTTGAGTCAGCTAAAGCAGAATTTGTGCTTGTGGAAATTATAGCGTAATCGGAGAAGAAACAGAAGCCCTCCAAAAAGTATACAACATAATCACTTACTGAAAATGCAGTACTCCAATACTTGTATATCTGAATAAACTAGATACAAAATCCTTTTATTAAAGAATTGCAAGACAAGAACAAAAGGACTATTACAGATCTAATCTCAAAACAGGCTACTAATTACTACTCTTAAAAACCATTATAAGGGACTAAGGGGCAAGTTAGAATTTACATGTTCACTTTATCTTTATATTTCCACATGATATAGGGCCCAATTTTTTGTCAAATTATGCTGTCCCAATGAGGGCCCTATTGGCCACTTAAAGTCTGCAATGTAAGGCAGAAATATGAAGAAAAAAAAAACCAAAGATGTTTTGCACCTAAATTGAGAATACAAGAAAGGAAAGAACAGTGTAAAGCTAGTAGAATAAAGATAATTTGAGAATACTTTCAATTGTTGACCAAATTAGTTGTACTTTTACTAACCCAGATAGACGTGCCGACACTGAACGCAGAAAAAAAAGCAGTAGATGCAAGAAATGCTTGAAGTAGAGCTGAAAGTAAGTAAAAAGATTCAATCTTTATGAAAAAATTCATTCATCCAAGATCAAATCTTGCACTATATTAGTGAAGTAGAGTTGAAAGTGTGAAAAAGATTCAATTTTTATGAACAATTCACTCATCCAAGATCAAATCTTGGACTATATAGACATGTTAATTCAAGAAAATAAATGAAACCAAGATCTTATTGACAAAATTAAAGAAAACTCAAATGCTGAAAACCATCAAAATTAACAGTAAATCAATTAACACCAAGATGGCAAACAGTGATATAAATGAGAAAGTGACAGCAAAGACTAAAATGCAATGATCTGAAAAAGAACTTACACAAAAATAATACAAACCAAGTACCATAAAAACAATGTAAAGCCCATTAATCAGCATTCTTGATGAAATAAATAAATACACACACCAAACTACACATACAAAAAATACCCAAAAGGACAACAGTAAAGTAGCTGTATATTTCAAGAATGTGTTTTTAACCAACCCCAGATGTGGAGAAAGATTAAAAAAAAAAAAAAAAAAAAAAAAGGAGGAGAGTTAGTATCTCTGTATATACTTCACATATTTTGTTGTGTGTGTGTATCGACAGAGATGAAGTATATACAGAGATGAAGAAAATAAATATGTGAAGTATATACAGAGATGAAGAAGAAAACAAGACAACCTTAAATTAATATTTTGTGCCACTCGTTAGCTGTCTTCTTTTCTCTTTTATGGGGTTTGGAATTTATTACTGCCATTATTACTCTCCTTTTCACATATGGTAAAAGTATATTTGAAGCCGGCGTTTATATTAATTTAATATATACATGTATTTTTATAATTTTGTTTTATTAACTTATCGGTGTAAGTAAATTTTTACTGTCGTAGTAAAGTGATAAATATTTTTCATCATTAATCAAAAATTTTAAGTTCAAGTTTTGGATATAAAATAACTTTTATTAAAAATTATTTTATTTTTAATGTGAAATTTATCGGTGCGAATTCTTTTAATAGAACACTAATACACATATCAAATATCTAAGAATAAAAAAAAACACATGGTTCCTATTGTGTTCTCTGATCTCTCTCTCACTCTAGACATATAGAAAAAATCAGAGCTTTACACATTATTATATTATATTTGTCAACAACAACATACAGTAATTTCACAAGTACAAGTTTAAAGTGTACCCGGATATTATTCTCACCTTAAAAGATAAAGAATTTATTTTCGAAAGATCTTCGATTCATTATATTATATTCGTTATGATTTAATCAAACTCTAATAATATATATATATATATATATAGTATTCTCTTACTCTCTCGCTATACACAAAACGTTAAAAACAATTCGAGCTCTTTTCACATCCTCATATTTGGGGTGAATTTATTTGTCAGATAAATGGGAGAAAAGTATGATTTCTACCCATTAAAAGTAAATGAAGTCTCACGTAAATTGGGGGTTGATGGGACCTTTTCTTTTTTGTTCTTTTTATTATATTTGGTTTTTTCCTTGTTTTTTATTACAGGAAAAAGGAAATCAGAGTCCCATATTAGGGGATTTAATAATTGTAATTAATTTCGCTAAATCCTTTCTTTTTCAGTGTGTTTACTCATTTTTAGTGTAATTACATAATTACCCTCTTTATAGAACCAATTTCCGAATATGAGTGTGAAAATTTTGAGTCTCGTCGGGTGAGTGGATTGTAAATATGTGATAAACATTAAGTATTGAACTTTTAAGTGTTGAATTGATTTCTTAAATAAGAAATTCTATTTTTTAAATAAATTTATTGAAACTGATAATAAGTGATTGATTATTTGATAAATCATAATAATAAGTTATTTTTTGTTAATTACACAATGAATATGAAATGAGAGGAAAGTTAGAAATTTTATTTTGGAAAAGATATTGTTTAAATAAAAAAATATAAATAATAAAGATCTTAATTAAATTAAAGATATTTATAAGTTGAAAAGGTCAAAGTTAAAAGTGATCAACTTGCTGCTATTGACTCAAATTATGGTTGAGTAGCATAATAATTGGTCAATCAAAGACTTATTACTCCTTGAATTTCTCTAGTTCGATACCTAAAAAATTTAGTATTAAAGATTGTTGCTTATTTCTTTCTCTATTTATTGATCTAATGAATTATTCTAGTTATTCTGTCTCTATTTATTGATCTAATCAATTATTGCTAATTATTATGTCTACTATAGTGAGAGGGTTTTTTATATGTGGTTGCTATATACACACACATGTACAGGTAAAAGTCTATATGCATTTAATATTTTCACTAATCAAATAATGAATTACCATATTCTCACCTTAATTTATGATATGATGAATTAATTTATTTTAATATAAAAATCGAGTGTGAATAATTTTTTACTCCAATATGTATCTACTCGATCATTCACATTTTACTGTTAGGATTTAGGATTTACTAGATAATTTGAAATTAATTAAAGCTTGAGCTTATTTACTTTACCTTGAACTTGAGGCATTTCACTAGATTTGATACAACTCGGAGTTAAACTTGTCTTGAAATTAGAGGCGTATCCAAAATTTAAAGTTTATGAACTCACAGTAAAATATGATAACAATAATTGGATTCATAATAAATTATATAGATATTTAATAAATTTCTTTATATATATACAATGTAAAGATAAAAATTATTGAGTTCGTGAATGCGTAGGCGGATCTCTAGATCCACCCCGCTTGAAATTCATTTATTTTTAACCTAACTCAAACTCGAGCACTAAAACCTTGAGTCGACTCAATTATTATGCTACTCAATCATAAATGTAGTAATATCTACTTTTCTTATTTATTATTTTTAAATTTTCAATTTATGTGATATAGATTTGAATTAACACAAAGTTTAAGAAAAAAATGAAGATTTTTGAAATTGCAAGTCAAAATATATCACAACATTTTATGTGATCGTAGAACTTTTAAAACTTGTGATTTAGATATGATAATAATCAGTGTGGTAATAAAAGCTTCTCATTAAGATAAAATGATGAAGCATAAAGTTAACTATTTTCAAGTTTAGTAATATATCATTTTAAAGTTTAAACTAACTAAAAGAAAGTATGTCACATAAATTAGAACCGATGAAGTATGTCTTTACAAAAAAATCTAGTAGTATGGCAACATAGAAATGTTTATAATTTTTGCATACTCTTATCTCGGTTTATCACTTAATTAAGTAAATTTATATAATTTGATGTAAACAACAACAGTAAATATTTTTTTCTCAATTTCATTTCATGGTCCATTTAGAATTTTTAAGCTTTATTATCTTTTATCTTATTGTGAAACATATGCACATGAATGGCTTTCATATAGTTTGTCCAATACTGTGTGGATTGCTTTCTTTATTTTATTCATACATTAACTTTCCTAAAGTTAAGTCGGTTGTCACAAGATATTTTATTTATATTCTCAAAGAATATTAAACAAATGCTAAATGAGTAATTAACAGAAGTTATTTCTAATTAATTATTCTGTAAATAGTAAATCACCCAAGAGTGGAATAAAGGGCATTAGCAATCAAATCCATACATTTCTTTTATTCTTTTTGGTGTTTTCATTATTTTGGCCTTTTATATTATATCCTTATAAAGGGAATCCAATCGGATTCTTGCTCGTGATAAAAGACAAATGGTTATCCACCTGTCACAGACTTTATTCTGTGTAAAATGCCATATAATAATTATAATAATTTAATTTTAATAATTAAAAATGAAGTTAGAATATTTTTTTACCATTATATTGACAATTTCAGACTTCTAAGAGATAGCATTATATTTCTATTTATCTTTACTTGTATCTAGGGAAAGAGGGAGGGGGGAGGGGGGGGGGGAGGAATGATAGTCAAAAGCATTAAAAATTTGAAGAAAGTATAAAAATGTTTCCTAAATTTAACAGGCGAGTTGGTAAGTGGCAAGGTGATTGGGGTATAACCACTCCCGACGTCGCGGGTTCGAATCCGTATGGTGACAGTCTTTGCTGAAATATTGCAAGGGTTGTTGCTGGGTTCGTGTCCCGTTGGTCCTCCCCTTGCAGGACTGCCACTCGCGCATATCCCTCGATTTACATCCCACCTGGCCAAGGTACCTCTGGTACAGATGGGGGGTTTCGCCTTCGGGACTTTCCCCTTCACAAAGTAATGAAAAATAATGGCTATGGCGTGTAGGGTGTGGTGCAGAATATTTTTTCTTGATGAAATATATGTCAAGTGTATGATTATTTATTACACTCATATCATTTGTTTCAATTAATATTTAGATATATACTAAATATGCGTTCGATCCGTGTAAACGATAAAAGCACATAAACTCGTCCGTAAACACAACGTAGATTGTGCAACAGTTGTTAAAAGCTAATTTAAACCAACTAATTTAAGGTTATATCGAAATTTGATGATCATTTGCGGAGATGGGTGGAAGGAGTTTAATAATCACTTCAACTTTGGCTTAGTCAACCTCTATTCTCTTTTCCGAAATCTTGTGCCCAAGAACAATGCCTTTTTTTTTTACCATAAAGTGACATTTTTCCAAATGAGCACAAAATTGGTCTCTTCACAACGTTTCAAAACTCGAGCCAAACTCTCAAAACAAGCCTCAAAAGAGTCTCCAACCACAAAAAAGTCATCCATAAAGATTTTAAGTGGATTCCTCCACCATTTCGGAGAAGATGGACATCATGCACCTTTGGAAAGTAGCGGGAGCATTACATAAACCAAAGGACATTCTTCTAAAAGCAAAGGTACCATAAGGACATGTGAAGGTGATTTTCTCTTGATTCTCAATGGAAATAGTGATTTGATTATAACCCGAATAACCATATAGAAAGCAATAAAAGGCCCTCCCCGTAAGTCTATCAAGCATTTGATCCATGAACGACATTGGAAAGTGATCCATCATTGTCCAATGGTTCAACTTTCGATCGTCCATACACACTTCCAATCGACAACCGCGAACCATACGGGTAGGAATCAATTCATTTTTCTCATTAGGAACCACGGTAATACCATCCTTCTTTGGCACACATTATACCGGCTCACCCATTCACTATCTGTTATAGGGTACACGACACCGACATTCAACCATTTAATTATCTCATTCTTCACAGCCTCTTGCGTATGAGGATTCATCCTCCTTTGATGCTTAACACTAGGAATACATTCTTCATAAATATTGATTTTATGAGTAAATATCGGGAGAAATCACCCGAATATCCGCAATTGACCATCTAATGGCCCTTTTATATCTCTTCAAAGTGGTTAATAACCTCTCACGTTGCTCTTTTGTTAATCGGTTTGAAATTATCACGGGCAAGGTGTTGTTAGGACCAAGAAACTCGTACCTCGAAATGTGAAGTAAGAGGTTTGAGCTCGACGGTAGGTGGCTTAATGATTGATGGTTTTGTTGGGAGGATTTTCACAATTCTCTGAGTCAAGATCAAGCTTCTTGGGATTGTAATTGTATGACCCTAATCCAACTAAGGCATTAATCGTCTCCTCAAATTATTCATAGTTTTCTCCATCATAATTCATCAACACCGCCGCCAACACTTCACCAACATATTCATTTGCAATGGCAGTCTCCACAACTTCATCTATAGTATCAATAACCAACACCACACTCATGTCCAATGGTTGCTTCATTGACTTGTAAATATGGAATGTGATATCATACCCCCGTATTTGATCCATAAATTGACCTCCCAAACACGCATAATTTTTCTCGATGTCTCGGCCTAATTACCGAGCCCATCGGCTGCTGGTCCAGCTGAGCCTTTCGCTGGCAGTCCGCTAGGTCTCAGCCCACCTTCATGCTCGAGCAACCCATCGTCCACTGGCCCACTACCCGACAGTCCAGTCACTGTCGGGCAATTCGTCATTCTCGATTGGACCAAATCCAATTCTGGCCCAATGGCCTGTCACTCATAGTCAACACGGAAATTTTAAGCCAAATAAAAAATGCGGTCTTCACACATATGTTGCCAAGTCACCGTTGCCCCGTAATCCTGTGTCTGCCCTTAATGACCCCAAAATTGGAAAATGGCTATGGATGATGAATTTAATGCTCTTATTAATAATATGACGTGTGATTTGGTGCCCCCGTCCCCCTTATGTTAATGTGATTCGGTCTATGTGGATTTTTAGTCATAAAGAAAAAATTGATTGTACTTTTGAGAGGCACAAAACCCGTCTTGTAGGTGATGGAAAGACTCAACAGGTTGGTGTGGATTGCGGTGAGACTTTTAGTCCGGTGGTTAAATCGGTAACTATCAAAACCGCGAGGCCCACCCCCGTTGTTGGTACCGTTCACGCAGGCAGTGTTACTGTTCCGGCCACCGCCGTTGTTGCCACCACGATTTTTGCCATTATGTTTTCAATTTTGACCCTTCTTGCCTCCATCGTTGTTGCGGTTTTGGCCGAATTGTCAACAAACCCGTGAGAATTATCGGAGGACGTCATCATCGCCACAGAACTGGCGCTGATAGCCGCCTTTTTAGCCAAGTCGGTTGCTTCTAACGTGAGCATCGAACGGGCTTGAAAAAAAGGGGGAAGTGGATTACTTTGACGAATGAGAGTTTCAACGCCATTATAGGCCTCAGAAAGGCCAACAACAATTTGTAGAACAAGACGATTATTGGTAACATGTGCCCCAATGTTAGGGAGTTGGTCCGCCAACTCCTTGAGACGTTTACAATAAGTTGAAACATTCGGAAATCTTTCATGCTGACTTGGAAAAATTCTTGCTTAGGGGTGACAACGCGAGAATGTTGGTTATCCTGGAATATATCACGCAATCTATTCCATGTAGCCATAGCCGTAGTATCCGGCTCAATAATCGTCTGTAAAAGGTCGGTAGAAGTAGTGGAATAAATCCACTGAAGGACGGTAGCATCAAGAGTAATCCATAACTGAGGATCCTCCGCGGGAGTAGGGGTAGCAGGAGGAATTATGTGATGGAGAACTTGATGTGAGATGGCGTGAATTTTGAACAACTTCGTCCACGTCGCGTATTTGACGTTTTCCATCTCAAGAACAATAGAGATGTGGTTCTTGATGTTGGAAATAGTAAGGGCAGAATGAAATATGTTCTTTGACGTAGATATAATGAAAGAACAATACGTGATTTGAAGGATTTGGAAGAAAATTTGGGAAGAGAGGAGGAAGAACTCGGCATGGAAACCGAGGAAGGGCTAGGAACTCGAGAAACTCGAGATAAGCGGAAGCTTTGGAGAAGGAGGTATGTGAAACCTAGACTTCTAATATCATGAAAAAAATAATCTTTTGATTATTTTCATTAATGAAAGAGTATATATACAATTTACAATTTTCATAATATGAAAAATCTTATTCATATTCTACTCTCAAAATCCTATTCTAGTTGTACAAGAATCCTACAATTATGGTAAGTGTACAATGTTAATTATATACAAAATATACAAATAATATGTTACCATAATTGGATCCTTGTATATTTTCAACTACATACTATTATTCTCAAGTTCTATAAAGCAAAGCTCTCAAGCTCAGGAATTTCTTCTATAAAGCAAGACGACCATGCGTCCACGCCGTAGACACATCAAAACGAATGGAGGAAAATAAAACTCGCGTTGAATGAAGTGACACCCACTGACGACCTTTAGGAAAAACTGTTCGGTGTTCCTATAGAAATTGGGGGATTTACAACATACAAGAGATTCTCGCTTTCAGCTTCTCTCAAGCATAAATCATGGAGAAGATCATGAATCCGACATGTCTTGATTTTACCATCCAAATTCTGCTTGCCAACAACTAGACTTTTATCAATAAGATCTTGTAAAAGACTAGAACCCAATTTTTCCAGTTCCTCGAGCCCTTTTAGCTCAAAGAGTCCTTCTGCAGTCCATAATCTAAGCAATTTCTTCACAGAAATCTCTCTAGCTTTTGGGAAAACTCCAAAACACAGAAAGCAAGCTTTCAAGTGTGCAGGAAGATGATTGTAGCTCAAAGCGAGCACTTCTGAGCAATGTTCATAATCATCAACGTTTACTAAAGAGCTCACACTTTGAGCTACTTTCCTCAACTCGTCCAGTGTCCTCTTGCCAGGGAGAGTCCATGCAACCACAGAAATAACTTTTCACAACTTCCTTTGCAACATTCTCAAATTCAATTGAACGGACTTTTTGGTCAAACACCTTTTGACAAAACAAATTCCAACTTTCTTCTGGCTCCAGCAAACGCATTGGAAAAGAATCGTTAGGGAAGCTAGCATATTTAGCAACCTTCATGTCCCGAGTAGTCAATAATATTCTACTTTTATTACAGTATTCTGGAAACCATAGTCTAAACTCATCCCAGGCATCCATGCTCCATGCTCCATGCTCCATATGTCATCCACAACAATCAAATACCTCCTTCCCTTTAAACTTTTTGGCAAGTGATCTGCTAGATCTTCGTCGCTTACTTTATCAAGCTTTTCTTTCACCCCGATAGCATCTTGAAGGAGGCATAGAAGTATCTTTCTATAATCATAGTCCTTGGAAACAGTAATCCATCCACGAATATCAAAGAAGCTCACAATTGAGGGATCAAAAAACATCTTTTTGGCAAAAGTTGACTTACCTATGCCGCCCATCCCAACGACGGATATGACTTCCAGTTGAGATGAATGTCCCCTAAGCTGACTCCGCATGCAATCTTGTTCAAATTTGTGCCCCACCATATCATTCTCAAGGGCTGAAACATGCAATCGTGGTGAACTAGAAGGAACAAGTGAACGATTTCTTACTTGCAAATTGTTATTCTTCCTCTGCTTGATGAGCTCTTCCTTGATAGAAACAACATTTTCTATAGCTCGTCGCAAGATCTTAAGAAGCCTCTCATGTGCCTTTGTTGGAAGGTGAAAGACTCGTTGCAACATCTTAATAAGCATCGTATGGGCCTCTCTTTGAATGTGTGATTCAACTATGTCTTCTACTTCATGTGCTAGATCTTTGACCTTACTTTGCAAATCTTTCGTTGGTTCATCATCAGAATTAGTGTCAAGAAACTCTAGCAGAGAGTTAACCTTTTCGTAGAGTAATTCCAAATGTTCTTTGTGACCCTCCTGAAGATCTAAGTTGGATTGTGAAATAAGGTGTATTGTTCCCAGCAGAGAAGTCAAAGCAGCATAAGCAGCCATCTCTCAAACAGAGTACCTTCAGAGATCTTCACAGGATTTCTTCTTTATAACCATGTTGTACAGGCTAGCTTGCGTGCAACTCGATTAATTTCACGGGATATCTGTTATCCCCACCAACAATAGGTATCAGGTAACTCTGTCCATCAAGGTTAGGATCAACATAGAAAAAATCACCTAATGTTTTTTGTCTCTGTCGGAGTTGAACCTGACTCATGGTTTTCAAGATCTACACCGGATTTATGAATAAGATATTTTCAGAAAGTTGACTCTCAAACATGATAGACAAGTTTGACAACTACTGTTAAGTATATCAAGAGGTGGTCATTAACTTGTTGAATACTTGTTGATAATGTTGCTGAAGTCAACTATTGTACACTGGAAACACTAGAGTTTGCTGAAAACTATTGCACACTTGAAACAAAAAAGAGTTGGGCAATCACTTTTTCTTGGTTTTATTTGACTCCTGGTTGTAAATTAAGAGCAGAACCAAAAAATAAAAAAAAACTATCCATTTTAGCCAGTAACTTGACCTGCTCTACTTATTCGACCCGCTAAAATTATATGGGTCTAATTTAGTTCACCGATGTATTTGCATGCATATTGGCTTGGTATAAACACCTAGTACGATTAAGTTTTTTACCGATAGCGGTAGTATCAAACAAATTGTGAAAGTGAGAATTTTAGAAATGTCTATCTAAAGAAATGGATGGCAGGATTAGGAGCACCAAGGTAAACATTGGTACATGTCATAGTATAGAGATTTGTATGTCTGTAGAAATTGTGTTGTAGAGAACCTCTAGTAATAAATCCCAGGATAGAAAATTTATTCAGATATGTTTTCTGGTAACTAAGGTTTTAAATAGGATTTTTTGTTAACATTTGAGGTGCTTATGCCTATATGAAACACAGCAATTTCTCAATGCAACTTTGAAATTATTTAAATCAAATTTATGTTTCTAAAAATTATTACTCCGTCCCAAAATACTTGTCACGTTACATTTTCCAAGAGTCAAATTCTATGAACTTTGACCAACATTTTGAGCTATATTTTTTTTATCATATTAATATGAGAAAAATTACAACTTATAGTACTTTTATATAGTTTTCGAATATCTAATTTTTAATTTTAAAATATTGAACAAATATAATCTGATTTAACTTTAAAATTTAGTCAAATTGACTTTTAAAAAGAAAAAACATGACAAGTATTTTGGGACGGGGGGAGTAACTTTTAATTTTGGGTAAGTTTTTTTTGTGTGTTTTATTGTTTTATTTCCTCTGAGATAGAGTGGAAAGGGGAAGCAAAGAAGCAGAAATTTGGAGGCGAAACAAAAGGAAAAGAGTAAAAAACAGAATAGCTAGAGGCCTAACATACTTCTTCCCTTTGATTCTGTTGCAATCTGCAAAATAGAAACTTGAAGAAGAAAATAATGGTTCTTTGTTCGTTGAGATAAGGAAGATGTTGGTTGCTAGCTATCTCATAGACTAATCTTCTTTCATTTTCCCACGAATGTTGTGTTGGAAATTTGCCTTTGGCGGGAGTTGCGACCGACCAACTTTAACGGCTTAAACACTAGTGTAACGTATGTTGGAGAATCCGGTTCTTCACACATGCATGATCTACTAAGTACGTAGATAACCGTAGGGCCAAGAATCGTCAAATTTCATTGAGAAATGAAAGAGATATTGGTTCACGAAGTAAGGTGTTTGAAGCATGGAAAGTGTGGTATTGTGTGTAATTCTCCCTCATCGGTAGAGGAAGAAAGAAGTGTTGTGTATATAAGATTCGAAATTGGTTTGGGGTTTGGGACCCCAAGGGGTATCCCATGTGTTTAAAGGAGGGAGGACCTAGATGTGCTTCGGTTCGAGGAAAGACCACACGCGCGCCGCCCGTCCCGTCCCGTCCGGTTCCGAGCTCTCGGGCTCTCGGGTTGTGGGCCGTGGGTCTTCGATATTATCTTTTTGGACCGAAAAACTTTGCCGAAGTACGGTTTGATCCCGAAGTTTCGGATGTCTTGTTTGTTTGTTTGGATCGAAATTCTTTCGGATGTACGGTTTGGTCCAAGAAGTTTCGGATGTACGGTTTGGACCGAATTCTTTCGGATGTACGGTTTGTTCCCCGAAGTTTCAAGATGTACGGTTTGGTCCCTCAAGTTTCCGTAATCTGACGATCAAAGCGATTGCCAAGCACTCAATTCAGGCCATTTATTTTGGTGAATTACTCCTCCTATAATGGCCAAATCCGTTGGTCTTTCACCATTTATGTTGGTGGCTTTACTACCTCCATAATGGCCATTATTTGGCTATTATGGAGGCGAGTTTTCAGCCCCTCCCTCACCTATATAAACACCCCCTTACACCATTGTTGAGCACTAAGAATGACCAAGGAGAACACCAAAAACAGTACACGAAAATACACAACCGAAAATAGTTTTCTTCCTACAACTTCCAAGCATCATTTCGTTACTCAATATTCTTCACGGTAGCTCTTGAGTTTCCTTTGCTCAAGGGTTCCATTGCTTTTTTTTATCTTGGGAGACAAATTGTCCAGGACGTATAAAGGATACATACGGGGCAATATTGTCTTAAGGACAGAGTGCTACACTCGACTCAGCAAAAACAATTTACATTTTTCCGTCTTCTACAAAACTGGAATTTACAGTTTTTACTTATGTAACGATTGTAATTTTAGATTCCATGTTGAATTATTGAAATCTTTGTTTATCCTTTCGAATACTTGTAATAGTTAAATACTTCCCGTACTGCTTTATAAAGTACCATAAAGAGAAAAATCTCCCAACATGTTGCTCTTAAAATCTAAATTGACAACTACATGACATTGTTTAGATTCTTGCCTCTGTCGAAGTGCTTTAAGACTAAAAGACTATTGTGTCACGAACACTGTTCACACAAGACATTGTGTAAGAGATGTCCAAGACCACACTTCACATATTCCAGGATACGTTGTCATTAATAGAGATGTCCAAGACATATTTGAAGTTCATAGGACATACGTTGGATTATGTCAACTACACATGCATGTATTAAAACGTGGATACGCGTTCTGTTAAACTTCTCTATAAATAAGATCAACATTCAAGAAATTTATGATGGGCCCTTTCTCTTGTATTCAGTAAAAAAATAACCCTCTAAACTCTACATTGTTATGAAAGTGAATCATGAGTAGGTCTTTTAAATGGTACCACCACCTCTTACCTGGTTACGAATCTATAGCTGATCTAAACTCACACAAAAATCAAGTGTTCATCACTTAAACATATGGTTATTTGTCTTAAAAAGTATGTCAGGTGATTACTATTTACCATTTTAACATTGAGTTTAGTCAAACATGTAAAAAATAGGAGGAATGGAGTAAATTATTAGGAAGTTCTTCCAACTGTTCTCTCCAGTTTAACTTTTATACACGGTTTAGCATATAAAACTATACTAATCCGTAAAATTCATCATAAAGTCTGTGTATATAAGTTAAATTCCCCTCCATGTAAATACACGCCAATCTACCATGTTATGAATCTATAGTTGAACAAAACTCACACAAAAAGAAAGCATCCAAAACTTAAACATGAGCCTAGTTGTCTTAAAAAGTGTTGTCAGGTGGTTATTACTAAAACATGTACAAAGCAGGACGAATGGAGTAAATTACTAGGAAGTTCTTCCAACTGTTCTCCGTTTGAGTTTAACTTTAATACACCGATAGTGTAAGAATTTTTGCTTATTTGTGCAAGTTAGGATAAAATCATGTAAAAATTCATCATACATTCACGGTATATAAGTCAAATTCCTCTTCATGTAAATACACCCCACCCCAATCAACCACCAACCAGTCCAAGCCCACTAAACTCTACCAAATTCCGAAGGAAAAAAATATTCTAAAAATGACAACCAAAAAAAAAAAGAAAAAGGAAAAGAAGAAACAAACAAACAATACACCACCAACCAGGGCAACCTCGCTAAACTCCTCCAAATTCCAATTAATAGCACTGGTCACTCGATTTACATCCCACCTGGCCAAGAGACCTCTGGTATAGGTGGGGGTTTCGCCTTCGAGACTTTCCCTTCACAAAATTATGAGTCAAGTTATGTACTATTATTATTATTATTATTATATGTTAGATAAAAGATGAAATAATTATTTTTTTCATATATAATCTCTACCTTAGTAATATTTTCGAAAGCACACGTGAACTATTGTTTTTAGCTAGTTTCACAACACAATTATCGGTTGTTCTCTTTTCATACCTAAACTATCATTATTTATGTATTAAAACATACCTCAAAACTAATTAAATCAATTATTAATATTTCTTTTCTACCTGACTATCACCGTTTACTCAATTAGGTGTGTAAAATATATAGATGATGATATTTGAGGTAGGAAATAGAGTAAATGGTGATACCTCAAGTAGAAAAAAGAACAACTTAGTTGAAATGTAAAACTCAAAATAAATGATAGTTCACGTGATTTTTTACTTTTTATCTCTTAACTCTAATCAGTAACCAAACACCCCTTAGTCGTTTGGTACACGAGATAAGATGAAATATTACGGAAATAAATTTAGAATAAAATTATACCTTCAATTAAACAAGATATAAATTTTATTCCAAATTTAAAGTATGATATCTTGATATTATTTTATCTCACCTCCCATATAAAATAAATTAATCCCAAAATTATGATTTCAAAACTATAATACAATATAATTTAGTCCGCTTACCAAACTACCCTTCAAAGTTAACTCTCATTTCATCTCCGCCTAACATTTCCTCAACTAAACTAAACTCACAAAAATGGAAGAAGAAGAAGAAATGGAAAACCTAATTGCACCACCATGGCTAGAATTACCACCGGAGATTACATCAACGATACTACAAAAGCTAGGTACGATAGAGATACTGAGAAATGCAGATAAGGTGTGTACAACTTGGAGGCGATTGTGCCATGAATCGGACATGTGGAGAGTTATCAAAATGCAAAATGCCGGTGCCGATTTCTGGGATAGGGAAGATGATTTGGAGAAGATATGTCGCGAAGCTGTGGATCGTAGTCAGGGTGAATTGATTGATATTAGTCTTGAGTACTTTGGTAGTGATAATTTGCTCAATTATATCGCTGAAAGGTTCCATTTTTAAAACCCTAATTTCCTGTTTTTCTGTGCACTCTTCGGTTTCTGTTTATTACTCACTGTCTTGTTTTTTAACTAGTTATTGTTCCCTTTTTCTATTTGACCTGCTTTGTTATTGTTTTATTCTAAGCTGATGGTGTATAGAAAATAGTCTCTCTATCTATCAAGATAGAGGTAGGGTCTGCGTATAATCTACCTTCCCCAGACCCCACTTGTGGGATTACACTGATTATGTTTGTTGGTGTTGTTGTTCTGTGCACTATTGGTTGTGTTTGTTTTCTTTGGGGTCAGTTTATAGGAACCTATCGAATATGTGTGTGAATAAGTATCTGTTGTGTTTGCTATTTTTAGGCTGTTTTGGTGTACCGTTTAGCAACAATAACCTCAGTGTGAAATCCTAAAGTTATGCAATGTTTGGTTGGTCATACAAGAAAAAAGTAATTGCCACATAACTGCTTGACCTCAATAAACTCTGGCTCGGACACCTTGGGTGTCAAAATAAAATAAAAAGAACTCTGCAATTTCTAATACTCACATAAGTTATGTGGAAACTATATTTTATTTTGTATGAAATAAAATGTGTTAGTATACATTTTCTTTTTTATAATCATGGTGTCTAGGCCAACTTGTGCGCACCTCGACTAAATCCACAAGATACCTACCAGCAACAGATACCAGGTAACTCTGTCCACCAAAGCTAGGACAGATGGAAATAAATCACTTAGTTTTTTTTGTCTCAATTGGGATTTGAACCTGACACCTCATGGTTCTCAACCCACTTCATTTACCACTAGGCCACACACATTGGGTGCTAAAATGTGTTATTTGACATGTATTAGCAATACACGGATAAGAGTAAGATAAAGACAAAAAGGCCCTCAAAGTAAGCAATTCCCAGCATAATAATCCTTGCAAAAGCCTCTAGTAATTGTTGGTTGAAAGGTTTTAGGATTGAAGGTGTTGATGAAAATGTTCCGGAAGTTAAACATATACTTTATGCAGATGATACTTTGGTGCTAATGTGAAGCTGATACAATGCGACTATTACACCTGAGAATTACTCTACTGTTAGAGTTTGAAGCAGTCTCTGGACTGAAAATAAACTTGAACAAAAGCTCCAACTTGTCGGTTAATGTGGATAGTCCCATTGAGGAGTTTTCTGAAATATTGGGCTGTAACACTGAAAAGTTCCATGCCACTTACTTGGGATTGCCTTTGGGTGCAAAAAGACACGAACTAGTGTATGGCTAGGTGTTATACACAAGTTTGAGAAAAAGTTATCTTAATGGAAAAAGCAATATCTTTTTTTTGAACAGTAAAAGAAGCAATATCTTCCTTATAAAAAAGAAAAAAGAAAAAAAAGAAGCAATATCTTTCTTTGGCGGAAGATTCAACAACCCAGTGAAATCCCACATAGTGGGGTTCTTTTGACGGAAGATTCATATTGTTTAATAGTGTTTTGGATGGGATACCAACTTACTTAATGTCCTTGACACCAATTCTAACGAAAGCGGAGAAGCATATCAATAAGTTGAGAAGGGATTCTATTTGGGATGGCAATGCTGATAACATGAAATAGAGTCCTTTTTTAAGTGGTTATGGAGGTGGACTGACAACAGGGATGCTGTCTGGAAGACTGTTATCCATTTTAAGTATGGTAGAGAGGGGTTTTGGGATCCTAAGACTGTAAACTCTCCTTTTTGGATGGCCATGTTGAAACAAATAGTAAACTTATGGGGAGAATTTAGTATAATATTAAATTAGTGGTGGGGAATGGTAAAAGGATTAAATTATGGTCTGACAGATGGTCTGATGAGGGGCTGCTAAGGGGTCAATTTCTACTATTTATAGCTTGGTGCTAAATCAAGAGTGCCTGGTGGTTGGGATTTTCAGTTTAAGAGGTGTGTTTGGTATGGAGGAAAACATTTGCCAGAAAATATTTTTCAATCTTCCCATGTTTGGTTGGTCAAAATATTTTAAAAAACATTTTCTCTAGGAAAACAAGTTCCTTAAAAATGAGAAAAATGACTTCTCTAATGGAAGTAAGGAAAACAAGTTCACAAGTTCCATAAGTGACTTCCAAGTTCATTGTCCCCTCCCCACCCGCCCAAGGCCCCCAACCCCCAACCCTTGACGATCCCATCCCCGCCACCACCCAACCCCCACTTCCCACCCCATAGTGCTTTGCTAGATCACATATAAATGCTCTTAGCGATAATATTGTTTGGCGTACTTACTAAACACTAGAAAATAAGTAAGAATCCACTTGTTTTCCAAGAAAATGTTTCATACCAAACACACCCTTAATTACTTAGAGATGGAAGAAGTTGCTTCATTTTTGTAAAAAATGCAGACAGTAAGAAGATAAAGAAGATACTCAGTTCGAGCTTGCAAACAAATCAGGAGTTTTTACAGTGAAGTCTAGCTATGAACTTCTTACAAAAACAGACTCAAAATTCAGAATTAATTTTGGCCTGGAAAATGTTGTGGAAAACTAAAGCTCCAACTAAAGTAGCATGTTTTGGGTGGATTACTGCATATGTTGCTTGCTTGACTCAAGATAATTACAGGGAAGGGTAATGCAACAGGTGTTCAGAGTGTGAATTCTCTGCTGAAACTGTCAACCATTTGTTGCTGCATTGTGATCAGACATGGTTGATTTGGTCCTTGTTCCTAATCTTTTTTTTTTTTTATAACTATGGTGTTGCGTACAATAGACCCTTGTGGTCCGGCCCTTTCCCGGACCCCGCGCATAGCGGGAGTTTAGTGCACCGGACTGCCCTATGGTGTCCAGGTCAGCTTGCGTGCACCTCGACTAATTCCAACGGTACCTGCTACCTCCCCAGCACAGGTACCGGGTGACTCTGTCCACCAAAGGTTGGACAGATGGAAAGAAATCTTAGTACTTTTGCCTTTGCTGAGATTTGAACCCGAGATCTCATGGTTCTCAACTCACTTCATTGACGACTAGACCACACCCTTGGGTGGAGGTCCTTATTCCTAATCTTTTTTGGTGTTCATTGGGTGATGCCACAAAGCTGTAAGAATTTATTAAGTGCTGCAACTGTGATCATACGTGGTTGATCTGGTCCTTATTTCTAATCTTCTTTGGTGTTCATTGGGTGATGCCACAAAGCTTTAAGGATTTATTAACTGCTGCAAGGACAAAAAAATTGGAAAGAAGATCTGGAGAGAGAAATGAAGGAAGAAAGGAGATGTTTGCCTTTGCACAAGTTAGATGTTTTCGGTATTTGTTTGGCTAGCATAGAGAAATACTGTGATTAGTACAACTTGTCTTTATGGACTTACTAGATTCTGTTTTTGTGAGCAGCTAATGTAGTACTAAAGGTTTTGCAACTATTGCAGTACTCTCGTGGTACTGCTTTATCAATAAAGTACTTTATCAAAAGTTAAACAACAGCCCTTACATTATTATTCACCATGTAAACAATCACGGCATTATAATCACTCATAACTAGTACGTGAACCAAATGACCACATAGTGTATTCTGCAGAACTGTTGTGAAGTATCTAGACCCATAATGCACCCATTTGAGGCAGGTCTATTTGACGTGGTTACACTAAGATAACTGAAGTATCAATGTAACATAGCCCGTGAATTATATAGCAATACCATTTTCATGTATGTTGAAGGGCAATGCTGTTGATGCTATAAATGTGGAGAGGGCAATCCATGTATATATTCTCTGTTCCCCGTCTGAAGCCAATGGTTAGAGAAGAAGAAAGTAGAATGGTGAAGAAAGAAAGGAGTGAGGGAAAAAAAGATAAAAAGAAGAAGAATGAGGAAGAAGTCATAGCTTCTAGGTTGGTGTAAGGCAGAAGAACATGTGAGCTGACGGGAATGGAAAAGAGAAACAGAAAGAGAAAGAAAAAGAAAAATTGGAACAGGATAAGAATAAGAAGGAAAAAAAAGTTTTTTTTGTTGAAAAGGATTGAGGAAGAGCATGGTGAATTGGTGGTGGCAGATGTTTTGTGCTGAACATGGGTATCTTCGCTTCACTGGTGAAAGCTAGAAGAAAGGGAGAGAAAAAGAAAAAGAAAAAGAAATAAGAAAATAAAATTATTAGAATTATGAAATTACATGTAGAAGCACGTGCACTTCATTGCATGCCAAAAATTTAGTCGTCCTGTTTCAGAGTGGTATTTATTCCTCAAAGAAGTCTAGGGAAGTAATAGGGACCCCCGCCCGGCGCCCCGCAAGGCATAAGTGTAACTGGAAATCTGACTCAAGTCTAGGGGATTATTTATGCCTTTTCCCTTTTTTTAAAGATTAAATAGTAGATGTGCTGGGGCCATTATAGAATAAGTGTAGAAACACGTTCAGGAAGCTGGTCTGTAGAAATACAATTTAATAGTTGAACAAATAGAAACAACAACATACCCGGCGCCCCGCAAGGCATAAGTGTAACTGGAAATCTGACTCAAGTCTAGGGGATTATTTATGCCTTTTCCCTTTTTTTAAAGATTAAATAGTAGATGTGCTGGGGCCATTATAGAATAAGTGTAGAAACACGTTCAGGAAGCTGGTCTGTAGAAATACAATTTAATAGTTGAACAAATAGAAACAACAACATACCCAGTGAAATTCCACAATGTGGGGTATGTGAAGGGTAGAGTGTACGTAGACGTAACTTACCTCTACCAGACTGTTTCCGAAAGACCTTCGGCTCAAGAAAAAGCATAAGCAAAAGAAACGGTCAGACACAGGCAAGAAATTTAAAGCAGTATGAAAATGAAAGTAACGAAAGCGAATAAGTCATGATAAAGCATTCTGAAAAAAGAAGCAGTAACTACCACAAATAAATAAGATAATCGAAGTACACGAAACAATATTCACAATATTTTGGTTTTGGTCCAGCTAACTTTCATGGAAACATTTGAACAGGCACAAGCATGTCCTCATAAATGACTACCACTAAAACTACATTATGTTCTGAATTATGTACAACAAACGATCATGTAAATTTGCTCGGCTGATGTAACTGTGCGCTACTGCTCAATAGAGACTGCTTCTTTCCTTGCACGATTGACGCTTGTGTATGTTTATATCCCCGCAGATCTTTTAAATAATGCATCCCTATTTCTTGTGATTAACTCTGAATCTTTTCAACAGATCAGATCAGCTCAAACGTCTTCGACTTGTATGTTCCTATAATGTCTCAGGCGAGGGGTTGAGTGCAGCAGTGAAGAAGTTCCCGTTATTGGAGGAACTGCACCTTTTCTACATCTCAATCACCAAAGAAACCATTGAAACTGTAGGCCGTTCTTGTTGTGCTTTAAAGTCTTTTAAGTTGAACAACCAGATCTGTAGACACCCCTACATTGAGTACGATGAAGAGGCAATAGCAATTGCAGAGAACATGCCTGAACTGCACCACCTTCAACTCTTTGGAAATAAGATGACAAATGAAGGATTGGAAGCTATTCTTAATGGTTGCCCTCACCTTGAATCACTTGATCTGCGACGATGCCTTAATGTCCATCTAGGAGGGGATGTAGGGAAGCGATGTTCTCAACAGATCAAATATCTAAGACATCCTCAGGACTCCACTGAAGATTATGGGCTTGATGCTGAAATGACCGATTGTGAATCATTTGATGAGGATTACCCATCTGGATTTTCTGACATCGACCTCATCTCGGATGACGGTGATTATTATGAATTTTCTGACGCCAGCAACTATTCTGATGATGATGAGATGTTCTTCGAATATTGACGGCCCTTCTATTCTGTTTATGGTAAATTGCATTGATCTGTCAATTTTCATGTCATCTGCACACCTAGTTGTTCTGGATCCATTAATTTTCTAAATGTCCTTTTCTCTATCATATTGTAAGAATATAGGGAAGTAGGGAAGAGTAATGACTGGTTTGTTCAGCCCTAAGAATATAAAGGCATCTTTTCTCGGCACTTGCCAGGTTGCTGTAGCCGGTTAAGTTGCCTAGTGAATGTGTAAATTTGTGGTTGTTAAATTAAACATCCTTTGCTTCACTGTGCAGCTACTCACTATTATGAAAGACACTTTAACCATTTGATCCTTGCATCATTTTTATTTGTTGATACCAAGAAACCCTTATGGAACCTTTGAAACTCAGGGATGATGGGCTCGCCCCTCTACCCTTCTCTACCTAAATACTAGGATTAGAGTTTGCTTGGTGTAGGGGCTTGAACCCATGACCTAACCACAAAACTCCTCCCCTTTTGCTCTTCCGCTTTCTTGTTGATACCATTGATCTGTTCAATTTTCTCCTTTCATTTTGTTGATGTTATAAGCATTCTCATTCGGAGTTATTTTTATTTTTGAAAAGTTTGGGATGAAGTTAAAATGGATACTTCTACCTGTTGGAAACTTAATTATACGTTGAAGCAAGTGTCTATAAAATAAGCAAATATGATATTAGTAGATGATAAATATAGAAGCCTTATTGTGATATACACGCACCTCCTCAACCAAAATTTCACAAATCTAGAAGGAATAAAGCGGGCATGTTGGGTGGAAAATTTGTAGGAGAATTGTGATATACCTCTTGATAGGGGCGGAGCTACACCCTTGGGTGGGTGGTTAGATGAACAATAACCTTACCAAAGAAGAGAAAGATGTGGCTGAGGGTGTGCAAATTCGCCTTAGAGGTGCTGCGGGTTCAAGCCTCAACTCCTACAATTTGCTTACTTTTTTTCCTTTTTTTTTTCTCAACCCTCCCCTGGCTTCAAAGTATGAACACCCTTGACGAATATCCTGACTCCGCCACTGCCTCCTGATCCTATAGAAGAGAGTTGCCTCGCGATATCTACGTTGCAGCATCTTTAGTCGCTAACCTCTGTGTTGTATGCCTTGTTTCTAGGAACGATAGATGCCTCACCTGCACAAGCACTTGAGCAACTGAAGTATGAACATGCCCTTGCTTAACCGTGCTCTTTCGTATAGGATGGGTTTGGATGGACTAATCTTGAGGAGATCTCATCATATTTGAAGGGAAAAAATTGTCAAAATGCCTTCTTTCTTTGCTCCTGCTGGAATCTTTTGTAACAACATGATGACCTGAGCCAACAAAAGATGTTATGTTATACTTCTGCTAAGATTGTTGTGCGCTAATCAAATATAAATTGGTTGAGATGTGAGGCTTCTAATACAATTACATAAAACAATTGAGCTTCGTCCCATTTTATGTGAATCTCGCATATAAGCGAGATTTTTCTTTGTTGTTTTTAGCCAATTTTTACATGCAATATGAAACAATTATCATAAATCTTGTGATTTCAAGATTGAGTACATATACTTAAACACCTATCCTGAGGGTAAAAAATGGATCTTGAACCTAATTTAATCAAAAAATTAGCTTGTAGTGTAAGGATTGTCCAAGTCCATATAAATAGTACATTCTAGTGTTTTTCTTTCCTCACGGTCAACGTTCTTTTATTCATATTCAATGTTTTAATTGAATTGGCAATATCATTTATTCACATTAAAAAGTTCTGAGAAAAAATGACAAATGACGAGAAAAATAAAGCATCACAAAGTTATAACATGGAATTCCAACAAAATTGAAGAGACCATGAAATCTTATCCATTTTCAGTAAGCCAATAGCCGACTGACACTTCAGCAAACAAGTATCTAAGTGTATCCAAAATAACCCCTTCTGTGGCCACAAATTCTTCATGTGGTCATGCCACAAACTTCTTTACAACCCATATACATCTATAAAATTTTAAACGAACAAAAGAAAAGAAGTATTCCAAAACAAAGAGAGAAAAATAAAAATCATTGAGTTTTTGCAACAATGGCTGCTACAATGATGACTTCTCTCCCACAGTTCAATGGGCTCAAACCCAACACTTTCTCAACTTCTCCAGTTCAGGGCTTGGTTAGTGTTTCTATCCCTCACTATTAAAAAATCTCTATTTTCACTGATTTATTATTATTGAATGTCAGTGGGGAAAACTTAAATAGTAATGTTTTTACATAGAAAAATTATAAAATTTTCCACCATTTCAATGAGAATCCATTTTACACCATGCGTTTTCACTTGTTCGATGAGAATGAGGCGGAAAAATCACGTTTCATAACACAAATTTTTCATTGAATATCAATGAAAAAAACTTTATTTCTATTAATTTAATCACGTATAGTTAGGGATAGAGCTAGAAATTCTAACAAAGAGATTCAAAAAGTAATACAATAAAAGTTTTCTCAGATATAATGATCAACCAGCGGTTGAGCTTCACACACACTATGTTTTTTCTTCAGTGAGGGCTGAGTGTTTAATAGGCACATTAGGATGGGGTTTGAGGGTCTAATAGGTAATTGTGTTAGTTGAAGTGTCTAAATGGAAAAATTGGATAACTTTAAGGATCCACTAATGTGTTCAGTCTTTTACCGATATATGCGGTACAACTTTCTCTTCACCATACGTAGCTCGACACTATGTAATCAAGATATATTTTATTTTCTAGGTTAATATATTAATATTGTTATTAAAAAAAATTCTAATAAGTGCTCAAAGTTTAAAGTCTAATTTTTAAAATATTCTGTGGATATCTTTTCAGGTGGCAGTTCAACCAATGAGGCGTAATAATGGACTAGGCGCTATGGGAGCTCGTTGTGATTTCATTGGCTCATCCACAAATTTGGTAAATAACCAATTACCTAGTGCTATTGAAGAAAATCAGAAATTCTTAATTTTGTAAAAAAAAAAAAAACATATTGGAATTCACAACATTCCGAGAAATAAAATAGAAGTAAATTCTCACACCAAAAAAAATATGTATACCTTATTAAGGGTGTGTTTGGTATGAAATAATGTTTTTCAAATTTTTTCATGTTTGGCGTAAAATGTTTTGAAAAACAAGTTCCAATTAAGAAGATTGATTGGAAATAATGTTCCATAGTAGTATTCTACATTGATTTTCTCCTCCCACCCTCCGACACATCCTACCCCACCCTCACCCCTGCCCATAGCTCCCATCTCCACCACCCTCACACCCATATCTCCACCCCTCACACCCCATAGCGTTTGCCTAGATTATGTACAAATGTTTGAAATAATATTTTTTTATTTACTTACCAAACACCAAAAATTAAGTAAGAATCCACTACTTTTCAAGAAAACATTTTTCTTCATACCAAACACACCCTAAAAGCGAGAGTAAAACTCAAATTATTTTCTTAACTTAGTGATCTTACTTGGCACGAATTCTTAACGATTATGTTAACTCTTTCACAAGTTAATTAATTAATTTAATTTTGACTTTTAACTTCTATGCTTTGACAACAGAGAAACTTGTACAAGGGATTAAAAAACATACCATAGATAGTAACACTTGGGATTTCAATATATGACCTAAGATAAGTTTTGAACCCCTTTACCAGATTATAATTTTCCCTCATGTCCCAGGAATTCAATAATTTATATATAACCAAAAAAGGTCACTTTTATCCTATTTATACTTTCAAGAAAGGTGTTTCAACTAAATCCCTTTGCTCAACCTAGCTTCGCAATTGATACACAGTATAAAAGATTCTTTTTACACTATTAAGTGTAAGATAGAATAATTTTCCTTAGGGATTCCTTTCATTATTCATAATATATATAGCTGTACAAATGTTGATTCCTAATATGGTATGAATCCTAACTTACCTTACAAAGGTTGATTCATAATACAATTAGAATCCTAAGTTACCTTAAATATACATCTATCATAATTACAAAATATACAGAGAATATTTGGAGAATATTCGCTAATACTCCCCCTCAGACGGAGCGGGAGGAGGCCGAACGCTAAGGCTGGATCGGAAGTCGGTGAAGAGATGTCGCGGTAGTCCCTTGGTGAAGATGTCTGCATACTGATAAGAGGAAGGCACGTGTAATATTTTGACCTGACCACGGGCAACCTTCTCTCGCACAAAGTGGATGTCCATCTCAATATGCTTAGTCCGCTGATGTTGGACCGGATTATGAAACATATAGATGGCAGATTTGTTGTCACAATAGACTATAGACGCCTTGCGGAGTGGACACTGGAGCTCCAAAAGAAGATTTCGTAGCCAACAAATCTCAGCAACTACATTAGCAGCACCATGATATTCTGCTTCAACACTCGAACGGGATAGTGTGGCATGCCTCTTGGCGGACCATGAGATAAGATTATCCCCACGAAATACACAGTACCCTGAGGTGGAGCAACGTGTGTCGGGGCATCCTGCCCAATCTGCATCCGTGTAGGCAAGTAGCTTGGTTGGGGCAGAGGGGTATAGGTGTAATCCAAAGTCTAGTGTGCCCTTAACGTATCTGATAATACGTTTGAGGGCGGCAAAATAGGACTCTCGGGGGTAGTGCATGAACAGACACACCTGCTGAACGGCATATGCAATATCAGGCCTAGTGAATGTAAGATACTGAAGAGCACCTGCTAGACTCCGATATAGAGTGGGATCAGAAACTGGCACACCGTCATTGGCACTAAGCTTGGATTTGGAGTCCACCGGAGATGGCATAATTTTACAATTTGCCATCTTGGCCCTGTACACTATCTCTTCTGCATACTTACGCCGACACAGAACATAGTGGTCGCAAATCGTTACCGATATACCCAAAAAATAACTTAGCTTGCCCAAGTCGGTCATAGCAAATTCGCTTTTGAGTAGAGCAATGATTTCATTCTTCAAACCGTCAGATGAGGCAGTAAGAACAATATCATCAACATATAATAGCAAATATGCAGTGTTGCTACCTCGGTGAAAAGTGAAGAGAGAGTTATCACACCTGCTACATACAAAACCAATCTGTAGAAGATACCTGGCAAAACGATCATACCAAGTGCGGGGTGCCTGTTTCAATCCATACAATGACTTCCTGAGACGACACACAAACTACGGAGCTGCCGGATGAACAAAGCCAGGAAGCTGATGCATGTACACAATCTCTTTCAAATCCCCATGAAGAAATGCATTCTTGACATCAAGCTGATGAATCGGCCAATGCATGCCCATAGCCATACTGAGAACAGTTCGAATAGTGGCCGGTTTAACAACAGAGAATATTCGGAGAATATTCGCTAATATTAAGTATAACTTCAATGCAGATAACCTGCTACAATATATTTAAATACACTAAAAAGGCAGCCCAGTGCACTAAGCTTCCGCTATGCGCGGGGTCCGGGGAAGGGCCGGACCACAAGGGTCTATTTAAATACACTATATAGTTAAAAAAAAGAGTTAATGGTAAAAAAAAACCTGAAATATTTCGCGAGTTTCATATCAAGTGTTCCTTTTTCTACCTAAACTATCACTCTCTATGTAACACCTTGAAGCTGATTAGACTAACTATCAATTGTTCCCTTTTCCTACCTGAACTATCAACTAGGTGGGTTTTAATACATGGACGGTGATAGTTCAAGTAGGAAAGGGGAACAACTGATAGTTGGGGTGTGAAACTCCCGAAAAAGTGATAGTTCGGAGGTGTTTTTGACCATTATCTCACAAAATAAATTATGTGGTCTGTGTATATAATTGAAATCCTTGTTGTGTTTTTGAACAGATAATGGTGACTTCAACAAGCCTAATGCTATTTGCTGGTAGATTTGGGTTGGCACCATCAGCAAACAGGAAGGCAACTGCTGGACTAAAGCTTGAGGTGAGGGACTCAGGCCTACAAACTGGTGACCCTGCTGGATTTACACTTGCTGATACTTTGGCTTGTGGTACTGTTGGTCACATTATTGGTGTGGGAGTTGTTCTTGGCCTCAAGAACATTGGTGCTATCTAAAGTTTGTAATCTCTGTTTATAAACCAAATCTTTTGTGAATTATTCCTATTTTTAGCTTGAGCACTTTTTTTCTTTTGAATCTTTGTTTGCAAAGGAAGGAAATATAGAGAAATAAAGATAAACCGGACAAGTTATGAGAGAACATGCATAGATGAAACTAGGGGCGTCAAATTTACCTCATGAAAATATAACTCGTCAACTTGTTAGAATTCATTGAGAGGTTATTTTTGGTGTATTCAATCACGCCCTAGATTTGGAGGAGCACATTACCAGCACCCAATGCCTTAAACTATGCATCGAGCGAGCCAACTAAACGTCTACCCGTGACCATAAACATAAATGCATATTCATTTAACATTATCGGGGTTGTTCTTGGCATAAAAATCATTGGTGCTATCTAAAATTTTTACTAAATAGACATCTATCTCTGTTTATAGCCCAAATCTATTGCGAATTATTCCTAGTTCTAGCTTGAATGCTTATTTTTCTTTTTGCATCTTGAATTTGTTTGCAAAGAAAGGAAAGTAAGTGAAAGAACGATAAGGAGAAGGAAGTTATGAGAGAACATCGATGAGACTTGGGGTGTCAAATTTAGCCTATGAAAATATAACAAGCCAACTTGTTTGAATTCATTGACAAGTTACTTTTTGGGTTTATCGAGGCACACCTCAAATATGGAGGAACATGTGACCGGCATCCAATGCCTTCAATTGTGCATCGAGTGAACCAACTGAACGAAGAACATACGTGCATATTCATTTCAATTATTAGGTATGAGGTTGTTTTTGCACTCAAAAACTTTGGTGTTATCTAAAAGTTATACTACTAGACTTTTGTGAATTATTCCTATTTCTAGCCTCTTTCCCGGCTCCAGCTTGAACAGTACTTCTTTTTCTTTTTGAAAAGAGAATTTGTTTCTGAAGGAAGCAAGTAAGCGAAAGAAAGATAAACTGGAAGGAAGTTTTGAGAGAACATCAATGAAACTAGGGGTGTCAAATTTATCCCATGAAAATATAATCCATCAAATTCATTGACTCGTTATTTTGGGTATATTCCTGTCAGGCCTAGAATTTGGACGATCACGTGACCAACACCTAATGTCTTAAACTGCATTGAGCTAGCCAATTGAACGTCTATGCAATGACCATAAACATAATGACATGCATCTTCAATTCAAATATTGGGGTTGGATTTGTTCTTGGCCTCAATAACATTGGTGCTATCTAAAATTTGTATTACTATACATCTATGTCTGTTTATAGCCAAATCTTCTGTGATTTTTTCATAATTCTAGCACCTTTCTAGCTTGAACACTTCTTTTGAAAATCTTGAATTTGTATGCAAAGGAAGGAAATTAGAAAGATAATGGAAGGAATTTATGCGGGAACATCGATGAAATTAGGGGAGTCAAATTTACCCCACGAAAATATTTTGGATATAGAGCCTCTGTTTAGATGGGTTTATAACTTACGACACTTTGTTTCAAAACTGCAGACAAAGTAAATATTCCGTTTAGTGAATTTTAAGCCCAATTTCTTCTTAATAGTACTATTTCAAGAATGATACAAAACATGTTTAAATTAAAAAGGACATTCAAAACTAAATCTAATTACTCGGTCTATTACTTGAAGGTTGCAGTAGTATTGGGTGAGTGCATTTACCTGACCTTAATTTCCATCAAATTGGATATACCATAAAGGATTAAAAAGAGAAAAGAGCAGTCAATACAGAGGTGCCTAAGATTCAGTTCTCAAACTGGACGTGGTTGCTCTATATCCCAATCATATGGTCTAGAAGGGGAGCCTTAGAGTAACTAGTAAAGTAGTTGTCATGTGATCAGGAGGTCACTGATTCAAGCCATGGATTCAGCCTTTTGCAGAAATGTAGGGTAAGGCTGTGTACAATAGACCCTTGTGGTACGGCCCTTCCCCGAATCCGCGCATAGCGGAGCTTAGTGCACCTGACTGCAATCAACTGCTCCTCTAGAATGGTTGATGACAAGGCGTGAGATTGACGCCAACTCTCACTCTCAGAGTCAAAGCTTTGGTTGGCGCAATCCTCTCTTTGTTGCTTGACGAGGCTTTTCCTTCGCTCATCTCGCTTGACGGTCCCTCTTCTCTTGCTGATTTAGAACTCGGGTTGTCTGAGTAGAAGGCATGGAACTTTTGATTCCTGCCTTTTATGGTCTAAATAGACTTGTTAGAGATTTTAATTAAATTTTACCACTAAATACTTCACCGTTCTTCCCAGCAAAGCTGTAGCAAATAGATTCACATTCACCCAGCAACCAAAATACCAATGCAACCACCATGTATATATATATATGTGTTCTGAAACAAATCTTTTTGTCTTCTTTCCTTATTCCCAGCCATGAACGCAAAAAATGAAAAGGGAAAGAAGGATGAAGTAATGCTAGCACTGAAAATTTGGGTTCTTACCATCAGCAAAGTTTCATTTTGAACACGACAACAATAAAAGATACCAGCTTCGTCGACATACTTGCTGCTACATGGATTAGTGAAAGCATCATAGTCAAAAATCAAAATCATACTCATGATAGTTCCTGAGGTTAAGGACGTAATTGTAGTCACTAGTAATATTGGAGAACACAGATGGGCGGTCATCCTCAGAAGATCGTTAATGCCAACTTTCAAAATGAAATTCACAATCTCGATCACGAGAGTGGTTTAGATCTACAATTTGTTGCCTGCATCTTCCTCCAAAATCCCCTTCAAGATTGATACAATAGCAGCAGCACAACTCAAGTGATTCAAGGTGTGAACAGCCATCAAGAATGGCTTGCAGTCCTTCATTTGTTAAGTTATTATGAATTAAGGGTAAGGTTCCGCAATTCAGGCATACTTCTGGCAATAGCTAGAGCATTATCATTGTCTTGTGATGGTGGAAATCTCACTTTACCAAATGGATTTGCATGCAATATAAATGACTTGAGCAGAGGGCAAGAACGACCAACAATTTATGTATCATCTTTAGTGATACAAGAACACCAGTAAATCTGAACCTCCTCCAACAATGGTAAGTTCTTGGCAGCTGCAGCCACATCTCCACCTAAGTAACACTTGACAGTTCGGAGATCCATATATAGCACCTCTAAGGAAGTAAACATTTAAACCATTACTATAATATGGGCCCATATTTAAGAACTTAGCTACTATATCATCGGAAAAGTGCTAGTAAGCACCAAATTGAGGAAGTATAGAACAATATGAATCCTCCGTAGACCCAATCGGGCATATTAATCCCAACAGATAATCACAATTTTGGCACTATTACTATTTCGAGAGTTAAACAAATTTTAATTATCATTTTACTGTAAATGATTGATTATGCATTGCATTACTTAGAGTGGTGATAAAAGTTTTGATATTTGAAGACAATATAATTACAACTGTGACTCAATCCTAAGTTTTTTTTTTTACTAAGGAGAAATTACGATCAATGGTAGTAGCTTTGTATAGTTTTAAATATGTAAATCTAATTAGACAATCAAAAAAAGACATTCGGAATGCAAACCACACCATTCCTTTCAACAAAACGTCTCGAAAAGTGATATGCCAAAGGGCGTTGTATCCAAGTAAGCAATTGCGAACATAATCACATTTTGACCATATTTAAAGGACAATCTAGTGCACTAAGCTCCTGATATGCACGGATTCGAGGAGGATCGGACCACAATGGTCTATTGTATGAAGTATTACCCTGTATTTCTGCAAGGAGTTGTTTCCACGGCTTAAATCCATGACCTCATGGACATATGACAGCAAGTAATTTACCCGTTACGCCAAGTCTCCCTTTCATTTTGACCATATTTGAAAAGTATAAAATTAATACATAGTATTATAACAGCAAAAGAGTACCTCTGAGCAATGTAGTTGAGCAAGTCTGTGCTACCAAAATTCACGATGCTAATTTTGAGTAACTGGCCCTGGCTACGATCGACAGCAATCTTACATATCTTCTCCAACACCCGATCCCTTATGGAGCTAAAAATGTTATATTTCAAGTCAACAACACGCCACATAGCGGGGTCATGGCACACCTTCCACCAGGAAGTACAAACTCTCTGTGCACTCTCCAGTATCTCTATTGTCTCCAGCCGCAGAAGAATGTTGGCCGTGATTTCTGCTGGAAGATCCGCCCACGACGGCAATGGCGGTGGTGGTGCAATTGAGGAAGAAGATGAGGCCTCCCGTTCATTATGCATTTTGCTTGACTTCTCTATATTTTAGTGTTTTGATTTTTTCCTGGACAGAGCAAAAGGAAAATGGAGAAGTTGGAACCTCTTTTGAATTATTAACTTACTTCCTCATCAAATTTTTTTTATTTCCTCAAAATGAATGTAACTTTTCATTGTTTGATAACTATTTAATGACTTAATGGCACAATCTTTATTTTAACTTGTCGGGCCTAACCGAGTATCTTTCAGAAACAACCGCTTTACCTAGCATTGTAGAGGTAAAGTCTGTGAACACTCTACACTTCCCAGACCTCACGTTGTGTGATTTCAATGGATATGTTGTTGTTGTTGTTGTTGTTGTTGTTGTTGTTGTGTCCTACTTAATTTAAAGATGTACTTATTTATTGTGAAAAAAATCAATAAAAGTAGACACTAAAGTAAGAACAATTTAATAAATATAACAAAATATATCCTTATTTTTAACTCCGTGTCTGGTCAAATAGTGTCATATAAATTGAGACGGTGGGAGTACATTTTTATTTTTTTTCCGCATTAATAAAACTTATACATTTTTGTCACAGAATTATTTTATTTTTATTTTAAGTAATAAGTACTACAGTATGTATTTTCCTTTAATTTAGGAGTAACTTCTTTTTTCAAAACCTTAAATTATTGGTTAAAAATATATAAACGTAATTAGATGCAACCAATGGATATGAATAATATTTTTCTTTACAAACGAGTTCTTTTAATGTATATTTTCTGGGGAAGGGGACTGACCATGAAGAGGTACAATTAAGAAAAAAAATTGAAATACAAAAAACACTTTAATAAAGATTTACTCGAAGGGAGCTCCAGTTCTAATCGGTAGCTTTTGATCATATATAATACTTGAAATATTATTTATAAATTGTTACTCATTTTACAATTTTGTTTAATATTGTTATTAATATGCAATCGAAATTACTTTGAATAATATTTCAAGTAGAGTTTGCTACTCATAAAAAATTTAAACTTTTTTCAAACACAACATTTTAAACAATTTTCCTTCAAGTAAAATATGTGTTCAAACATTATTTCTTCCAAATAGTATTCTTTTTATTTTCATTTTGGGTTTGATATCTGTATTGAGTTTCGATTAAATCCGAATTCGTGCGGGGTAAAGCTCACCCAACTAAAAATGACTTCATAACAAGAGTTAGTTGCACCACAACACATGGTAGTCAAATGCACCATCCATAAGGAAGTAGGTTGCTAAACCATCAGCAGTTCAGTGTAACCCGAAAAGCAGACAAGTTCTTTCGAAATAAATGGAGGATGTAATAGATTTCTCGCAGAAGGAATGTTATCTTCATCAATTTCAATTGCAAATGTAAAACCTGTAAAGGTGCTTCAAATCTGCTGCCCAAGGCTTCGTCGAGGACAACATTAAAGCACATCAGCAGATCAAGTGATACAAGATGAGGACAACCATCAAAAATAGCTTGGAGGCCTTTATTTGTCATACTATTCGCAATGACCTGAAGGTGGTGCAAAGTAGGCAGGTTTCTAGCAATAGCTAAAGCCCTCAAAGTAATAACATGCTTCCATATAACATGAGTTATTCAATTCAAAGGACTTCAACCTTAGGCAAGAGTGTCCGAGAGCTTCAATGCCTTCTGTTGTGATGGTAGTGTGCGTCAGACTCAGCTCCTCTAACAATGGGAGCTTTTACATATCATATTGTAGCAACATGAAATACTAAGTCTTTTCAGTTTTCCTGATCTAGTGGATGAAAACAGAAATGAATTGATGGATGTGTCAAGTGACTGAAGCAATATCACCAAACACAATCCCTAGTACACAAGACTAGTGCAAGGTATACAATAGTAGGATAAAACAAGTAATTTTGTGCATCATTTCAGTTCGGAAAGTCAAAGAGGAAACGGAATTTTACAGGCAACACTAGCACAAAATAAATTCAAATATAAAGTCCAAACATACATCTTCCCTCTCATCTGTCTTATTGCAACCTGGGAAAATAGGAATATTAAGAGGATAATAGTTCTTTGTTCTTTGACATAAAAGTTAGAGGTTGACATAAAAGGATTAATTGATTCTCTTCGTTCACGTGATGAACTTGTTTTCATAAACTGAAAAACTTCGTCTTCACTACCTTTATCGAAGAACGGTATCACAAGTGCGGACCGCATTATGTTCCCGAACAAAGATTCGGGCAGAGGCGGATAAGCCCGGGCCTGCAAATTCACCGTATGTATCACCGCGTAAATCTTGTTCGGGTCCCTTACGGAATGAACGGTCGCCATGAAACGGCTCCACAGAAACGCAGATAAAGCTAAAATCCTCGAAAGGCGTCGTCCTGTTTTGTCGAATACGATGCCCTTCATCCTTTTTTCATCCGCATACTCGTCTCTCTGAGCCGATAAATAGGGGTTGGTTGGCCAATGGCCACTGGCCCAGCTCCACGGCCAGGGGCCCCACGGCTATGACCAGTTGGCTTGCGGCCCACTGTTCCGTCCACCACCACCGCAGTTAGTTACCACAGCGATTGTCACCGCTATTTTTGCCATTGTGACCCTTTTTGCCGCCACCGTTGTTGTGGTTTTGGCCTGAATTTTCGGAGAATGAGTGAGGGTCATCTACGTGGTCATCATCACGACGGAATTTGATCCGGTAGCCGCCTTTTTAGCCAAGTCAGCCTCTTCCAACATGAGCATGGAAAGGGCCTGATAAAATGGTGGTAAAGGATTACTCTGACGAATTAGTGTTCCAACACCATTATAGGCCTCAGATAGGCCTGCAACCATTTGAAGAACAAGATGATCATTGGTAACGGGCACACCAACGATGCGGAGTTGGTCCGCCAATTCTTTCAGCCTTTTACATTAGGTCGAGACGTTAGGAAAATCTTCCATGTTAACATGGGAAAATTCCTGCTCGAGGGTGACAGCACGGGAATTCTTGTTATCTTGGAATATATCACACACCCTATTCCAAGTGTCCATTGTCGTAGCGTCGGGTTCAATAATCGTATGTAAGAAGTCTGTAGAGATAGTGGAATAAATCCACTGGAGAAAGGTAGCATCAAGAGTTGACCATAATGTAGGATTATCCTCGAGGTTAGGCACCTTATCCACGCCAGGTACCGAGGGGATTATGTGATGAAGGACTTGATGCGAGCGTGCGTGAACTTTGAATAATTCCGCCAACGTCGTGTATTGGACTTTTTCCATTTCAAGAACAATAGGGATGTGGTTCTTGATGTTGGAAACTGTAAGGGCAGGATGAAACATGTTCTTTGGCATAGACATAACGAAAGAACAATAGATGAATAGGGGATTTGGAAGAAAATTTAGGAATAGAGGAGGAGAAAATATATGCAAGGAATCCGAGAGGAGGCATGGAAATCGAGAAAAGAAGAGGGCACCTGAAGTGTTGGAGAGAAGGTATTTTAGCCCTAAACTCCTAGAGCAAACTTCACAACAAAACTCATTATTTTCATTAATGAATGAGTATATATACAATTTACAATTTTCATAATATGGAAAATTATATTTCTATTCTACTCCCAAAACTCTATTCTATTTGCACAAGAATTCTATAATTATGGTAAGTGTATAATGTTAATTAAATACAACAATATATTACCTAAATATAAAAGTATACACGATAATGGTTTCCTTTGTTTCTGTGATACACGGTATACACAAGGCAATGTATATAACGGGTATATCACGGTATATTTTGTCAGTGAGACACAGGGAGTACTTTTTTTTCACCGTTACATTATTTGGAGATAGTGATGGTCATTTAGGTAGATGAGAAGCAATCACATATTTCGTTCTTCTCATTTTATGTGATGTTGTTTGGTTAGTCACAAAGTTTAAGATGTATTAAGTTGGTCCTAACCTCAACGTAAACTTTGTTGGGAGTTTTTGCTCTATGGTACTTTATAATGCAGTACGGGAAGTATATAACTATTACAAGTATTCGAAAGGATAAACAAAGATTCAATAATTCAACTAGAAATCTGAAAATTACAATAGTTACACAAGAAAACTGGAAATTCCAGTTTTGTAGAAGATGGAAAAATGAAAATTGTTTTTGCTGAGTCGAGTGTAGCACTCTGTCCTTAAGACAATATTGCCCCGTATGTATCCTTTATACGTCCTGGACAATTTGTCTCCCAAGATAAAATAGCAATGGAACCCTTGAGCAAAGGAAACTCAAGAGCTACCGTGAAGAATATTGAGTAACGAAATGATGCTTGGAAGTTGTAGGAAGAAAACTGTTTTCGGTTGTGTATTTTCGTGCACTTGTTTTTGGTGTTCTCCTTGGTGCTCAACAATGGTGTAAGGGGGTGTTTATATAGGTGAGGGAGGGGCTGATTACTGCCCTCCATAACAGCCAAAAAAAGGCCATTATGAAGGTAGTAAAGCCACCAACATAAAGGAGAAAAGACAACGGATTTGGCAATTATAGGAGGAGTAATTCAGCCAAAATAAATTGCTGAATTGAGTGCTTGGCAACTGCTTTGACTGTCCAGATTCTGGGAACTTGAGGGATCAAACTGTACATCTTGAAACTTCAGGGACCAAACTGTACATCTGGAAACTTCTGGGATACTGTACTTCTGGCAAAGTTCTCTGGCCCAAAAAGATAATACCCGCGACCCGAACCGGACCGGACGGGCGGGCGGCGGCGCGCGTGTGGTCTTTCCTCGAACCGAAGCACATCTAGGTTCTCCCTCCTTTAAACACATGGGATACCCCTTGGGGTCCCAAACCCCAAACCAATTTCGAGTCTTATATACACAACAATTCTTTCTTCCTCTACCGATGAGGGAGAATTACACACAATACCACACTTTCCATGCTTCAAACACCTTACTTCGTGAACCAATATCTCTTTCATTTCTCAATGAAATTTGACGATTCTTGGCCCTACGGTTATCTACGTACTTAGTAGATCATGCATGTGTGAAGAACCGAATTCTCCAATATGCGTAACACTAGTGTTTAAGCCGTTAAAGTTGGTCGGTCGCAACTCCCGCCAAAGGCAAATTTCCAACAAACTTCAATACGCAGTAAGGAGTCCAACGACAATTAAACTACACAATTAGAGGTAGATCGTCAATATCAACTGGTTAACCATCATTCGAACCACTACAAACTGTAATACACAACACTTATCAGTTATTGCATTATCTTCTCCAACCTCCAAATAACTACCATGAACAACCTTTAATGGGTTTCATAAATTCTTCAACCTCCAAATGATTACAATAAATGAAGTTTGGGGGAGAGAGAGGGGTTGGGGGGAGGGGGGTGTGGAATTACCTCAAGGAAACCAAATATTGAAAATCACTTTTTTGAGTGTTTTTGTCCAAACTTGAGATTTTGGAAAAAATAGCAAGATCCAAAGGTGGAAGCTTGTGAATGCTAGTGTTTGGAAGTAGTAATTAACCTAAAAATGCCATAAAAATTCACCTTGATTCAGGGGAGTAATGCCTTGGCGGAATTCTCTAGTGAGCGGTCGCACAAAGTGGTCAGTGCCTGATAATATGGTCGTAATAATGTGTATAAAAGTCATAATGACAAAAGGTTTAAAAAGCTTAGAAATTAGATTCAAAGGGCTATAATGTTAGTACATCTTATTCATAACTGAAATTATACATTAAGAGTTGTAGTCGTTTGAAGTTGGGTCATATGAAGTGTATTCTTCTATTTAATATTCTCAATTTCTTCCAAACTACTTCTTCCTGATTCTTAACATCATAATAATAATTCAAACATATGTTATAGCTGTGTCCAAGTTCTCCAATGACTTTGTTACTTGTGAGCCTACACCATTTTGAGGCTAAATAAATATCAACTTTAAAATCGTAATTAGCTCAAATTCAATATGAATTTTTTGGGGGGGCTTTTAGCCGAGTAGTACAATCCCACTTCCGTTGTCATTCTATACTCACTAGTGTTCTTGGGTTTTATTTGAATCCCATTATTACATTCAAACTTTTCTTCAACTGTTTTTATAAGGTTCTTTTGCTCAAGTATTTCTTTTTACATGAAGTGTGTCATCATTGCATAGTAAGTATTGGTGTGTAGTGTCTCTATGTACTTTTGATGTGAAATAATGTTTGTTTGGTGAGAAAGCTTTTACTCGTATAGTTTTTTATCCTTTGATTTTTGTTACTATCTTCTGTCTTTTGTTATTTGATTAACGTGTTGTTTTGTTGTAGTTACTATTACTTTTTCCTTTTCATCTGTTTTATTTTTGCTTTATCCTGAGCCGAATGTGATCTATCGGATACAGTCTCCCCACCTCCCAAGATAGGAGATAAAGTCTACGTACAGTCTACCCTTCTAAGACCTCACTTGTGAGATTATACTGAATTATTAGGTATGTCGTTGTTGTTAGACTACTTTAGAGATGATCTTTTTCTGGGATGAGATAGGTAAAGGGAGACTTTTTAAGAGTTGCACACGTCTATTTTGATGGTTACATAAATGGTTATAGTTTGCATGGGCGGGCGGGTTGCAGGTCTATGCGGGTCTATAAGTTATAAATTTGTCTCCCAAATTGATTGACTGTAGCATCTTATCTGTTAAAGATAATTTTTTGGTTTATTTTTGTTTGGTGGTTTATACTTTAATGCAAGCATTTACACTACGTCTTATCTGAGAAAGGGATATTAACTCTCTGATTAAATGCATTACTATAACGGCTGAATTGGTCAAACAAGAGTAGAATCACATCGTGTTAACATTGTCACAATGTCTTTAATAATTAAAAAAATTGTAGTGAAATTTTATTCAAGAATAACCGGCCATAGCACACTCAATATTAGGAAAAGAGAGAGTCCTTGAAGCAAATTAGAAAATTTATGATTGTATCAAGAAAATAAAATATAATTTTATAAATTCATTTTTTAGATCAAACTCAGTTAAAAAAATTATGGGGCCGAGTTTACGCGGCATGCAGGGCGGGGCGGGTTGAAAACCAAAATTTTTACTGCGCGATGCGGGGCGGAGCGGATAGGAGCCTTCACGAGTTTACGCTGTTTTAACCCCAACCGCCCCACGCGGCACCGCTTGCCATGTTTGTTGTGAGGCATCTATTATTGAACTGCACAAGTGATTTTCAATCAATAATTCTATCAAGAAGTTCCTTCTTTTGCAAACTTTTAACTTTTAATTGATGAAAAATTAGAACCAAAAAAAAAACACTTAATGTCAATAATTGTTCTATTTGAATTTAAAGACTAAGAAGACCTTCCTAATTTATTTTTAATATTCTGATATTTTAAATAAGAGAATTGTATAAATTCAGTTAGGTCTTTCACTATACAAATTTACTACTTTTAAAGGTGTTAGGTCTAAAGTCCTGTGTTAACATATCCAAAAGCATTTTCTGTTATTAGAATAGCTTTTATATTTTGAAAAACAACCAAAATTTTCCAAAAAGGAAAAAAAGAAACGTACAGTTCGATTTTAAAAACCAATGACAAATGTTCCTCAAACCTATACGCTTAAAGAGCTGTAAATGAATATTTTTGAAAAACTTGAAAGCAAACCCAAGTGCTGCTCTTTGCAGAAACCTTATTCTGATGAAACCTTTGACAAGTTGTCAACGATATTGTTTACAGTATTACAAAGAAAATATTACTATTACTATACCTCTTGAACAAAAAGCCTTATTGCTTTGGAACAAATCGTGAATAATATTAGTATTATGCAAGAGGAAGATGCAACCCAATAGGACCAAACCCGATATAATTTTTTATTGATTGTTTCCAACTTCCCCAACTACCATTTAACTGACACGAACTAATACGCGTTGCCAGTTAACGTTTTATTTTCACCGTAAGAATGACACTAAGGCAAGATACTCCGAAGAGAGCTCGTACAATTCTAAGGATAATTTCCTTGATTCTGATTGATTGCCTATTTTTTTACAAGAGTTTGAAATCTTAATGCAGGCAAGAAAACATCCTTTTTTCAATCAATACTTGCTGGGCGGAGCGTAGACGAGCGAGCAGAGCCAAGGAAAGTGGGAAGCCCTTCATAGAGCAATCGACTAGAAGTAAAAGATTGCTGGCCTGAGAGAAGGCGGCCTCTCTCGGGAAAGATGGCACAATTTCTCCTTTCTTTTTGATTTCAGCTTTCTTTTTCTTTTCAGGGGTCCGGTGAGAGAAGGAAGCCGAACCTCTAATCAACCTGGACACATAAAGAATTCTCGGCGTCGAGAGAGATTTGAGATTCCGTATGTATTCCATCCAGACATAAATGTACTCCAAAGAAACGCTAAATCATAAATGCAAATATGGATAAAAATAGAAAAAGGTGCAGCATAACTGAGAACTCGAGTCAAACAAACGTCTTGTTAACAACAGAAATCAACCCACAGAAAATATGTTTTTACTGCTGTAACATAAGAACAGTAACAAAGGAAAATACAAACAGGCCGGCAATCTGCAGCCTACTTCATTGCTCAGTACTCATCATCGTCATCTCCCTCCCCTTCATCGTCACCTTCAGCACCAACCTCCTCATAATCCTTCTCAAGAGCAGCAAGATCTTCACGAGCCTCACTGAATTCACCTTCCTCCATGCCCTCACCAACATACCAATGCACAAAAGCACGCTTGGCATACATCAGATCAAACTTGTGGTCAATGCGGGAGAAGACCTCAGCAACACTGGTGGAGTTGGAAATCATGCACACAGCCCTCTGCACCTTAGCAAGGTCACCACCAGGAACAACAGTTGGTGGCTGATAGTTGATACCACACTTGAATCCAGTGGGGCACCAGTCAACGAATTGGATGGTGCGCTTAGTCTTGATGGTGGCCACAGCAGCATTAACATCCTTTGGCACAACATCACCACGGAACATGAGACAACAAGCCATGTACTTGCCATGGCGAGGGTCACACTTAACCATCATAGAAGAAGGCTCAAAGGCACTGTTGGTGATCTCGGCAACTGAAAGCTGCTCATGGTAGGCCTTCTCAGCAGAAATGACAGGGGCATATGAGGAAAGCATAAAATGGATCCTTGGGTAGGGCACAAGGTTAGTCTGGAACTCATTAACATCAACATTCAAAGCACCATCAAACCTCAAAGAAGCTGTCAGAGAAGATATAACCTGCACAGGTTGCACAAAAATTAGTACCAGCTAATTAGAGCTAATTAATTCAAATCCACAATCATTCGTTACTACATTACCTGTGAGATAAGACGGTTAAGGTTGGTGTAGGTAGGACGCTCAATGTCCAATGAGCGCCTGCAAATGTCATAGATGGCTTCATTATCCAAAAGGATTGAGACATCAGTGTGCTCGAGAAGGGAATGAGTTGACAGGACACTGTTGTAAGGCTCAACAACAGAAGTTGAAACCTGTGGTGAGGGATAAATTGTGAAACCAAGTTTTGACTTCTTTCCATAGTCAACTGAAAGACGCTCCAACAGAAGTGACCCCAGACCAGAACCAGTACCACCACCAACAGCATTGAAGACCAAGAACCCTTGAAGACCAGTACAGTTATCTGCAAGCTTCCGGATGCGATCCAAGCAGAGATCAACAATCTCTTTCCCAACTATAAGCAGACACAAATAAGACCATCAGCCTTTGAAGAACCAAATGTAATTTAAGTAAGAGCAAGTGAATAGTATTTACTGGTATAGTGTCCACGGGCAAAGTTGTTGGCAGCATCTTCTTTGCCACTTATGAGCTGTTCAGGGTGAAACAGCTGACGGTATGTTCCTGTCCTCACTTCATCAATGACAGTGGGCTCAAGATCTACAAAGACAGCTCTAGGGACATGCTTTCCAGCTCCAGTTTCACTGAAGAAGGTGTTGAATGCATCATCACCTCCTCCGACAGTCTTGTCACCTGGCATCTGGCCATCAGGCTTTGGAAAAACAGAAGAAAGAATTATCAGCAATTCATAATTAACAAGTCCTGCAAGATCTATAAGGTTTAAACTGCAGGAAAAGGATTCATGTATGTTCCAAAAGACAACAAACAAATATAGTTTCCACGGACAACAAATAAGAAAAGTAAGTTCCAGGACAAGTTCACCACACTTGGAAATGTAACTAAGTATCAAACCAAGCTTGTTTTCGGAGGAACATCATCATTGAAGCATCATGCATCAGCTCGTACACGAGACTCCAAACAGAATGGGAATTGTTGTACAAATATATACAAACAATAAGAGCACATAAACCTAACTATTTTAAAGAAGATGTAATACAATTGTCCACCTATTTCCTAATGAATGCTATGTATGGGTTCATAGTCCTGTTCACATGCGCAATTTTTCATTATATCTAAATCTATTAGCATTAAATGCAACACAGGCACACAAACTTTTTGATTTCAACTAGATCTATTCGATGATAACAACAGATCTGGTTAGAGCATTCCAGAAACATATAACTAAACAGCAACAAATTTCAAATAAGTCATTTCACAATCGGACACCTACGAATCCAGGGAGTGAATATCCACCAGATCTACTGAAACAAAATCACATTTCAACAACTGGACACATAAGGATCCTATATGTAAATATCAATCAGATCTATAGAATGTTGTTTCACATTTGGAATTAATCGAACATTTATCAAACCAATATCAAAAATATTCTACCAGATCTACTGAAAATAACTCACGTTACCAGACAATCGGATACTTATGAGACCTAGATGTAAATTTTTCGTTCAGATCTAATGAAAAAAACTCGCATCTTAGATGAATCGAAACATATATAACATAATAGTAAATAATTCAATTAGATCGGCAAAATATTTCACATTTTCAGCGATTTAAGTGATGCAAAACACACATTTCAAACATATAGAAAGATATATAACATAAAATTAAATTACTCAATCAGATCTGGAAAATATTTCCCATTTTTCAGCTATTGATGTTAAGCAAAACACACATCTCAAACACATATATAACCTAAAAGTAAATAATTCACCAGATCTGGAAATTCTTTCACATTTTCAACGATTTAAGTGAAGCCAAACACACATTTCAAACACAGCGAAGGTAATTAAGTAAATTAACCTAGGCGTAAAATTATTCAAGCAGATCTGGAAAATATTTCACATTTTGAACGATTTAAGTGAACCAAAACACACATTTCAAACACAGCGAAGATGGTTAAGTAAATTAATCAAATTATTCAATCAGATCTAGAAACTTTTTCACATTTTCAGCGTCTTAAGTGCAGTAAAACACACATTTCAAACACATCGAAGGTAATTAAGGAGAAAAAAAAAGATTATACCTGAATGCCGTGCTCGAGGCAGTAAAGTTCCCAGCAGGCATTTCCGACCTGAATACCGGCCTGACCAATGTGGATCGATATGCACTCCCTCATTTTTGGTTAAGAAATTCGAAACCCTAAAAATTCAAATTCGAAGATTGGAGATGGACGGCGTTTATCAAGACGCCTTTTTAAAAAAAAAAGGATTTGAGTTTCGAAATTCGAATTGTGAGTTTCGATTATGCTGAAGGGCTTGTATTTTATAGGGAAAAAATCAATGAGAGAAGTGGAAATGGATATCGGGTTAATCAATCCGGGTCATTAACTATGGTTAGTATTGTATCCGGGATTTTCGAGTTTAATATTAACCGTAGGTTAGATTAGGTGTAGCCCGCTTTGTTTTTAATTATTTTGATTTGTGTGTGGAAAAGGACGGTGCTCCTTCATTAGATTTGCGGAGTAGTACACTTTTCTCGTGGGGGATGGGCATTTGACCCCAAAAAAAGAAACTTTGAGCTAAAAAAGAAATGTAATCACATAATTAACAATTTGATTGGTGGAAGTTATCAATTTTTATTCTACTGTTTGATTTTGTATGGAAAATGATAGAGAAAAAGGAAAAACTATAATTTCGTCACAAATTCTATGGAATGTCTTAAAAATAGGGAAGAAAAAGGATAGCAAAAAACCATAGAGATTTTTTTGTTTTTTATTTTATTAAAGGAAAAAATAAATAAAATCTCTGCTTATTGGCGTTTGTTTTTACATGAAAAACATTATTACGTCTCTTAAACTTTCACAAAAACAATATATTGAACTACTTAAGTATTGTAAGATTTTTCACTTCTTCAATTTCGAAAAAGTGTAAAAAATAATTATTTTCTGTATAGCTAAAACGATTTTATAAGAAAATATGTTTGTTAATGGTCTACATAAAATAATCTTTTTAGCTTCAAAGTAGGAGCAAGGTCTGCATACACTCTACATTTCTCACCTCATTACGTGAGATTTCACCACGTATGTTGTTGTTGTAACATGTACTTGTTTGATTGATACTCTCCCTCAACATTTTGAAGTAATCTTTAGTTGAAGATCTTCAAATTAAATTTTCTTAATCTGCAGGTTCTTGAAAGATAAAGAAATGAATTTTGAAAGGATTTTTTCCTAACTTTTTTAAGACGTGCTCATTATCCTGTTGAGCCACGTGATTTTCAATTAATCAATAGTTGCAGTCGGTGCATTTGAATCTTTCTCGTGATGGGCCATTTGTTGTTTTGCCAACTAATCAAAATAAAAGGGGGAAGTGATAAGGCTACTTACAAATTTGAATGACAAGAAATGATTCTACAAAAGATATTTGTATTATTTTTTATTGATTTTCTATGACAAATATTATATAATTATTATAAATAATATTTATAATAAATTATGAAATTGAGGGCAACTAGTTGACACTTCAACTTGTTTTGCTTTGACATCTCGCTTCCTTTACTTTACAAGGTTTCATCTAAACACTTAGATGTAACACTCCTTAAATTCAATTAGGTGTAAATGTATATAATGAGTGTTGATGTGACATTTTAGTGATATGAAGTCCTATCGGGATGAGTTTGGATGAAAATATTGCTTTAAGAACAAGACCAATAGTGAGCTATTTAAGATTCGATAGAATCGGCTAAGTCAATGGTAGGTCTGACTTCAAGCCTAGTTATGTGAAAATCTGTTATGTATTTGAGAAAAATTAAAACATGAGAATTAAAGATCTTTGAAATACCTTTTCAACCATATATGGTGGATCTCAAACAGAGCTCTATGTTATAAGTTATGCCTATTTTACTGAACGTTGTCGGCAAAGTCGAAAAATGTAAATTTTTTACTAAAAGTGGAAATGAACCTAGGAGCTCACTGAGCTAAGCTCAAATCTAGATAGGGTCATGTTGTACACCTCGCTCAGCGAGGTGTAGGGTCCCAAATTGAATATTTCAGAAAAAATGGCTAAGTGTAAATTGAACAGGTGAGCTTAAAGTGATTTAGGGTCATGTTATAAACCTCACTCAACATTCTAGGCACAACAAAATGCCCCATCCTATAAATTCAACGCTTAACTCGAAATTTCATTTATCAGACATTCTAACTTCGTAGAAAATTTCTGAAGGGTGATTTTTCTCACCTCAAACCCAGCTCCTCTCCTTCCTTAAAGTTGGGTGGCTTTTCAGCTCCCTGATAACCTAGGATTAGTGGTGATAGGGCTGATGTGGTATCTCGAAAAAGGTAGTCGCCATAAGGCTTTTCTTTTTTTCGGTATGTCGCTTCGCGAGCAAGGAGTGCCACGCACGAGCGCTCTTAGATTTTTAATCAATCCTAACACTAAATACATGATTCTTAAATAAAAACATAATATCTCCAGGATAGCCTTCTCAAGTGGTTCAAGCTAGTATTTTGGGTGTTCTTCGTCAGAAAAGTAAACTAGTTTGTTGAACTTGGAGGAATACGTTTGAGCGAAAATTGAGGTGTGTTTCTTTTTTTAACATACTTTTCAACCTTTAAAAATGATTTCTTTGGCATGGCTTCATGTGTGTGAGGGACGAGCCCTCATGGAACCTTAGTTATATCATTCTATATATATGTATATGTCATCTCTTCAGTCGAAAGATTGTTGAAACTTGATTTCGAAAACATGAACATTTCATGTGTTTTGCCTATGAACATGTTTGTTGAACTTAAAAATTATTTAGTGACTTGAACATGATTTCTAAACCTATTAATGACTTATCGTACCCCTATTAACGGGATGATGAACACAATCCATAATTAGTGTTTCGACTTCTTATGATTCGGCTAACTTGACATGATTTCTATTGTTTGTGTTTGGCCTAGCTACTCGGGAGGAAGGTTAGTCACTATGGATCCATGTGGTTTGCCTAGCTTTTCGAGAGGAAGAATAGCTATCGAGGGTGGTGTGATTTATCTAGCCATTCAGAATGAAGGGTGGTCATTGAGGGTTAGTAGCCCTAATGTGGTCTTGCCTAGCTATTCGGGAGAAAGGGTAGCCATCGTGGGTGATAACCCCGATATGGTGCTTCTATGCACTTTTAGGGAACCTTAAATGGTCATCCCTTCGTTATATTGATTTGGGCTTATATTGGCATGACTGTGATTGTTCATGAGTTGTTTGATGATGATCTCAAGTTCATAAATGGGAGACGTAAATGTGATAAATGGCACAATGAGTTGGAGTTGATTTGTTTCATCTTTAATGGTTTTCAATAATGATTTTACTAAGTTTGGTGACTTATTCTATCTCTGGATTTTAAACTACCTTTTTGACATTGTTTTACTGATTCTTATTATATTATTTTGTTATATTAACTATTGTCTCGGAGACACTCACCGAGTACCCAGTACTCAGGCATACAATTGTTGTTTCTTATGGTGTGTTAGGTAACACAGAGGAGCAGGTTCGTGAGACATGCACAGAATAGGAGAACTTGATGCCTTCCATATTTATTGGTGAGCTCACATCTTGTTTGTGGGACACCCCTCTATTTTAGTTGTTGCTTTTAGTTTTCGGCAATGTCCCGAAGTTACATTATTCTTCACTTATTATCTTAGAGGCTCAATTGATAGACGTTAACTCTGTGGATAGTTGTTGAAGTAATTTTTTGACTCATTGGGTGTTGCTACGTTTTTATGATGGCGTATTTATATTAGACTTTCGTTGATCTTATTTCATAATTGTGACCATGATTTTATTTAACCATTTATAACTTGCTGGAATAAATAATGAAAAATTATTAAAAAGGGATTAGATGTTTATTGATCATAAGATGCTTTCGGTGTTGTTCATACATCGGATGACTGTTACGTCCATGGTCGAATTTGGGGTGTGACATTAGACTTGCTCAAACTAATATTTTAAACGTCACATCTGAAGTTGTTTCTTTCCTTTCTGTATAGTCACGCCCTTTTGCTTGTAATCAAACTATGATTGGCCTATTTCCTCACGATGAGATACATAGAAAATTCATATCAAATTTGGTTTCCTTGCTTAGATCCCTCAAAACGAGTTCTGTTCAACTCAAACTATTCAAAATCGTATTTAGACCGATCAGAAATTTTAAGATAGTATTTATTAAATGTCTTTTTTTAAAAAAAATTGGCTCCTTTAATCAACATCCTATATATGATGAGGTCTTACTCGGTAATGGAGTTAGTGTTTGACTTAAGTTAACATATTGAGAAAGTGATGTGAGAAGTGAAAGAAGATATGAAGAAAAAATATACACCCAAAAACTGCCGTGAATATTTTCAGTATGAATAGTGATACACCTTCAATTTCACTTAGACTTATCACAAAGAATTAAATAAACTCATCTCACCGCATGTCTGTCTGAAAATTCGATATTTTTGTTTGTTCAAACTCAGATATTATACTATAGTCTATAGAAAGATTTCGATATTTTGCTAAGGGAAATATTTGGGAATGTGATAAAAATATAAGATGAGGAAACGAAGAGGAGGGGCCAGAAGATGGGTATTATTTGTCCCTCCAGTTTTGGAGCGTGACAAAGTATTTTTGATTTCTACAAAAATTGAAAACTAAAGTTCAATAATTTCCGATATTTAATTTTATGTTTTTTCTCCATCTTTTTTGTAGTAAAATATTATTTCTTCCGTGTTAAACAATTGATTGTTTCTCTTTTTTCACCTTGTTACTTTATTATTCAATCTATAAAGCATGTTCTTGAGGTGGAGTATCAAAAAGGGTTGTCATGCCTTCAAGCGTTCATTCGGCTCCTAGTTTGACTAGTCGATCCGCTACTTTGTTATGTTTCCTGCATGTGTGATGAAAAGAAACATTATGCAATCGGTGTATCAAGAACCTGAACCACATAGGATATGTGAGTAGGAGCGATTAGCTTTAACACAATAATGTAATGGCTTCCTTAGAGTCCGTCTCAATTTGCAAAGGTAGAAAATTATGTTGCAAGAACTAGTTGAAGTCCTTTAAGGATAGCCAAAATCTCCATTTGAAGGCTTGTGTTGGTGTCTCTTTTCTTAACAAAGCCTAATACTCAGCAGATGAATTTCTAAATATGCCTCTTAGTCCATTGTTACCATTTCTTAACAATGCCTAATACCCAATCATGATGTTGGTTTAATTAGTCTTGTTCTTGAATGTTTTCGAAAGGATTAGCTAATTCTAAGACTCATCGATTACTTTGATTTTGACCTAGAAAGAAAATTATGGTTGAAAAAGGTTAATCAACGAAATATAGGGCTCTAAATAGAGATAAGAAGAATCTAAGTTATAGCTAAATTTGAGTGTGCTTAGTGCTCTTGGTTGGGCTAGAGGTAGCCAACTACCTAGTCTTGTTAGTGCTCGAGAGAAACTATTAAAGTTTTATTATCCAATGCTTAGAACAATTGATTCCGCAAACATTTCATTCGATTGTTATTGAGTTTAAATTTAATTGTTATGTTCCAAAATCCTGAATTTCTATAGCTAGTGTTCCCATTAGTTAGTTTATTACTTCTGGTTATTTTTTATTTTTATTTTGTAAATGTAGTTAAAACGAAATAATATATAATTTTTTTGGCATAAATTATTTGGTGATAATTCCTTAAAGATAGAATAATTTCTCTTAGGATTCCTTTCATTATTCACAATATATATAGCTGTACAAAGGTTGATTCCTAATATGGTACGAATCCTAACTTACCTTACAAAGGTTGATTCCTAATACAATTAGAATCCTAAGTTACCTTAAATATACATCTATCATAATTACAAAATATATAGAGAATATTCGCTATTCGCTATACTCCCCTCGACGGAGCGGGAGGAGGCCGAACGCTAAGGCCGGATCGGAAGTCGGTGAAAAGTCGTCGCGGTAGTCCCTTTGTGAAGATGTCCGCATACCGATAAGAGGAAGGCACGTGTAATATTTTGACTCGACCACGGCAACCTTCTCTCGCACAAAGTGGATATCCATCTCAATATGCTTAATCCGCCGATGTTGGATCGGATTATGAGACATATAGATGGCGTATATGTTGTCACAATAGACTATAGACGCCTTGCGGAGTGGACACTGGGAGCTCTAAAAGAAGATTTCGAGCCACGTATCTCAAAGAACTACATTAGCAACACCGCGATATTCTCGCTTCAAAGCACTCGAACGGGATAGTGTGGCCCGCCTCTTGGCGGACCATGAGATAAGATTATCCCCAAGAAATACACAAGACTCGAGGTGGAGCGACGTGTGTCCGGGCATCCCGCCCAATCTGCATCCGTGTAGGCAAGTAACTTGGTTGGGGCGAGGAGGGGTATAAGTGTAATCCAAAGTCTAGTGTGCCCTTAACGTATCCGATAATACGTTTGAGGGCGGCAAAATGGGGCTCTCGGGGGTCGTGCATGAACGTACACACCGTCGAACGGCATATGTAATATCGGGACTAGTGAATGTAAGATATTGAAGAGCACATGCTAGACTCCGATATAGAGTGGGATCGAAACCGGCGCACCGTCATTGGCACTAAGCTTGGATTTGGAGTCCACCGAGTTGGCATAATTTTACAATTTGCCATCTTAGCCCCGTACACTATCTCTTCGCGTACTTACGATGACACAGAACATAGTGGTCACGCAGATCCGGTTACCGATATACCCAAAAAATAACTTAGCTTGCCCAAGTCGGTCATAGCAAATTCGCTTTTGAGTAGAGCAATGATTTCATTCTTCAAACCGTCGACGATGAGGCAAGAAGAACAATGTCATCGACATATAATAGCAAATATGCAAAGGTTTGCTACCTCGGTGAAAAGTGAAGAGAGAGTTATCACACCTGCTACATACAAAACCAATCTGCAGAAGATACCTTGCAAAACGATCATACCAAGCGCGGGGTGCTTGTTTCAATCCATACAATGACTTCCTGAGATGACACACAAACTGCGGAGCTGTCTGATGAACAAAACCAGGAGGCTGATGCATGTACACAGCTCTTTCAAATCCCCATGAAGAAACGCATTCTTGACATCAAGTGATGAATTGGCCAATGCAAGCCCATAGCAATACCGAGAACAACCGAATAGTGGCCGGTTTAACAACCAGACTGAATGTCTCACCACAATCAATACCCTCCTGCTGATTAGTGCCATTTGCAACTAGTCTTGCATTATACCTCTCTAAGTCACCACTGTCTCTGAACTTGTGACGAAATAACCACATACACCGGATAACATTCACACCAAATGGTCTAGGTACCAAATTCCAAGTGTTCTCGCTTGGTTAAAGCGTTAAACTCCTCGCACATGGCCGCATTCCAATTGGGATCCAGTTTAGCTAGTTTTGGATTCTTTGAAATGGGTGATAAGGTTTGTATGGAGAGATTGAAGTGAACCTTGGGTTTGAAGATCCCGTGTTGTGCACGAGTCTCCATGCGGTGAGGGGGCAGCAGTGGGAGGGTCGGGATCGGTAGGCACTGGCGGGGCGCGGGACCGGTTGGCGCAGAATGTTGCTTTGCGAAGCGAGAGACTCGACATGTTGTTGGATTTGCTGGACTGGAGGCAGTGTGGGTGGTGCATTAGACTCGACAGGGTGCAGCATGGGTGGTGTGGGAGCTGGACTGGGTGGCAGCATTGCTTTGCGGGAGGGTCGACGACACTACCGGAGGCGATAGTGGCGTCGAACAAAGAGCTGCTGGCCGGTACGCATTTTGGATGATCGGAGACAAACTCGGTTCATCGAGAAAGATGTAATCGGTGGTCTGAAATTTCTGGAGATTTGAAAAAGGAAAGGTTGTCTCGTTAAAGGTAATGTGACGGGAGATGATGATTTTGCGAGTAGTAATGTCATAGCATAAGTAGCCCCGATGATTAGGAGATAGATCAAGGAAGACACATGGAATAGTGCGAGGGACAAGTTTGTGGGGTGCAGTGGAGGCTATGTTAGGGTAGCATAAGCATCCAAAAATACGTAGGTGATCATATGATGGTCGCCTACGGTATAAGATTTCGTAGGGGTTTTGTTTTGGAGTGTGCTAGTTGGTAAAATATTTAGAAGGGATTCTACCATTTTGACAGCATAGACCCAAAAAGGCGGTGGTAGGCAGGCATGAAACAGAAGTGTGCGGATCATGTTATTGATGGTACATATAATTCTTTCAGCCTTTCCATTTTGGGAAGAAGTATAGGGACAAGAAAAACGGAAAACCATGCCTTGTTTAGAACAGAAATTGTGAAATGCCGAGTTATTAAATTCACGTCCATTATCACATTGGAATGATTTAATAGGTTTTTCAAATTGTGTCTTAATGAATTTTTTAAACTCGAGAAATTTTGCAAAAACTTCAGATTTGAATTTCAGTGGATAAATCCAGACAAAATGTGAAAAATCATCCAAGAATACTAGATAGAATTTATGACCCAAAGAGCTAGCAATCGGAGATGTCCACAAATCAAGACATAACAATATCAAATGGAGAAAAAGTAACACTGTTTGATGACATAAAGGGAAGACGAGTATGTTTGTCTAGTGGACAAGAAAAATAGTGTTGGGCAATTTTCACATTATTACATTGAATACGCTTAGAAGTCCTAAGAAAAGTAAAAACTGGGTCTCCGGGGTGTCCGAGTCGGTTGTTCCAAGTTGAGGGAGAGATCGCCGCAAGGGATAGAGGTGCTTGCGGTCTGACATCGGAAGATTGATTGAATGGGTAGAGGTCTCCCAAACTATTGCAGCGTGTAAGAATTTTCCCCGTATTGAGTTCCTTCACAGAAAAACCAAAATGGTCAAATTCGACGGATACGTAATTATTGCTAGTGAATTTTCTAACAGAGATTAAGTTTTTAATGATGTTAGGTGTGTATAGGACGTGGTTTAGGGAGAAAGGTGGGTGTGGATGTTTGGTGTGTGTGTTACCGTAACCTTCAATTGGAATGCGATTACCATTGCCGACAGTAATAAATTGAGGACACTTTAGCCGACGTAGTTGAGATAGGTTACCCGACGACCGGGTGAGGTGAGATGTGGCTCCGGTGTCCACGTACCAATTGTCGTCGGTCTGTTGAAGGTTCACGGTGGTGTATGCCCGGCCCAAATCGCCGGGGCCAGTTCTGCGGCCGGCTGCTGCAGCTTTGCGCTTGATCGGGCTGGATGCAATGGGCCTGCTGCGATTCTTCTTCCGCCGCCGGAATGCAATCGCGTGGGCTCGCTGCTCCTGCTGCCGCAATCGTGGGGCTCGCTGCTGGCGGTGGTGGGCTGCCCGTGGCAGGGCAGGGCCCAACAGCCGCCGACCGACCAATCCGCTGGAATCCCAGGCCCCCGCGGTCGGGTACGAGCACGAGCAAGGCCCGGTTCCTCGCCGGTTGGGCCACCGCCGCTGGTTGGTTAGACCACCGCGCTGCCGCCGTCCGGTGGTTGGTCGTTGTCCGATCCACCGGTTGCGTTGGCCCTTTCCGCGGCCCTTGCCTTTGTTGTTGCGACCTCTCGCCGCCACGACCTCCGCCGCTCGTTGTTGTTGTTGCTGCTGCTTTGCCGCTGGAATCGCTTGTCTTCTTTGGCCGCCGCAGTGTTGCCATCCCGTCAACGGCTAACGTCTTTTGATTATGTTCCTCTTGTTTAGCACGTCTAGTTTCTTTCAACAATAGTTGTGAACGTGCCTTGTTGAAACTTGGGAGAGGGTCGGCTTGTTGAATCATTATTGCGAGTGTGTCATATTCACCTTTCGGTAAACCCGCAACAAGTTGAAGCACCATCTTGGTTTCTGAAATAGAAGTTCCGACGTTGGATAGTTGATCGGTTATGAGTTTCAGTTGCTTACAATATTCGGACATGTTGTTAAAATTCTCGCGGCGGGTATTGTTGTATTGCTCTTCCAAATACACAGCCCGAGTATTTTTATTGTCGTGAAAGATTTCTTCTAGCCGGACCCAAAGTTCACGTGCCGTAGCACCTGTTTTCATGATAGTGCATAACAGATCTTTGGAGATGGTGCCGTAGATCCATTATTTGACGATGGCGTCAAGACGACGCTAGATTGAGTCTGTAACATCGGTGGGACGAGGAACAGATTCGTCAATGTGATCGAGCACGTTGTATGCACATGCATGAATGTAGAATAGTTACATCCACATGGAATATTGACAGTCTTCTTGGTCAAGAATTATAGGGATAAAATTCTTGATGTTGTTAACGGCGAATGCCGGATGAAAAGAAGATACTGAACGTTGAGAGGGTTTTCAAGTGTGCCAGTGGATGAAACGGAATTTGTGGGGGAATACATGGTTGCCGCCTGTCGAGGGAAGGGAATTTTCTGGTTTGGCCGAAATATGGAGGAAGAAACCAAAAATAATATTTTTTTTTCTGTGAAAGCAGAAAAAAGTTCTGATTTCGGCCGGGAATGAGGATTTAGGTTTTAGGCTCCTGATACCATGAAAGATAGAATAATTTCCCTTAGGGATTCCTTTCATTATTCACAATATATATAGCTGTACAAAGGTTGATTCCTAATATGGTACGAATCATAACTTACCTTACAAAGGTTGATTCCTAATACAATTAGAATCCTAAGTTATCTTAAATATACATCTATCATAATTACAAAATATACAGAGAATATCCGGAGAATATTCGCTAATAATTCCTTTAGTTTTTCTATGGTCCTCGTATTATTTTCAATGTGATTCGACACCCGCTCATAATTGGACAAATTATATACTTGCATGCAATCGTGTACATTTTTTATTTGATAGGAGTGAATTTGGACGTTACCCATCGTTGATCTTCTCTTTCTTTCAAACATACCATCTTCCTCCTATGAAATATCTCTTAACATTCTCCAAATGATCCATGAACTCTAGATCCACTGCCTTCATTGCCCCACTGCTTCCTTAAAGAGCAATACTTGCTTACAATCATAGGTAACGGGGGTTGTGGTCTTTTTTTCTTTTTTCTTTTTTTTTGGGGGGGGGGGGGGGTCTAATGGTGTATACAGGTAAAGATCTTTTGAAGTAGGAGTATTAGTGATGGTTGAAGTTTTAATGGTGGTTGGACGGTGCCTACAAATGTGTAAATTATGTGAATGTTATACACTATTATACATTCTAAATATATTGATTAAACACGATATAGTAGTGTTATGATTTAACGGTGATTGAAAGGAGTGGACACAAGTATATTACAATGTATCCAAATGTATCCTGAGTATGTTCTAAGTATATATTGTTAAATCATTGTATATAATCATTACATACATAATCATTATACATGTAAATTGATATGTGTCTTATATAGGGTGTAGTGTTATCTTAATCTGTCATTTATAAGATTTCCTACGCATTTGGTAAGGGAAATATACTTTTGGAAAATTACGTCTTTTGGTGGATGAGCTAGCACATGCATTGAAGTCTTTAACGATGATTGTTGCAAGAGATTGTGGCTCACGATATTAAATCAAACAATTTGAGAGAGATAGGTTATTCGAACTAGAACAGTTTGAAGTGAATCAATAAAATTATGATATTTTAATTTCTCCTTTTCAGTGATTTTAGGTATGAGATTAATTTTAGGATTTTTTGAGATGGACTCCAACGATAGGGAGTACTTTTGTAACAATATACTACACTGTTTAGTAGTATATCACTATTGGGCGTTACAATCCGTGACATTGGATCTTTTGTTGGGCCGGGTATGTATTTTTGTTGGGGAAAACTACACTTACTATCCCCAACCCAAACTATTTACGCGGATATAACCCCTCCAAAACTATTTACGGTTGATGCGCCTTGCTCATAAACTATTTACCCGTTACATTGTCCCCTCTTTTTTTTTCTTTTTTTTTTGTGTGCATTAATTGCATTGTTTTTTTATGAATAGTTTCTCTTTCTTCTTTTTTCTTATTATTTGTGTGTGCATTAATTATATTATCCTTTTATGACTAGTTTTTCACTTTTTCTTCTTCTTTTTTTCTTTTTTATTTGTGTGTTTGCATGAGGACTTATGTGACATTTTTTCATTTTGATTTTTGTCCTTTTTCTATTTTGTCCTTATCTTTTTTATTGTTTCTTGTCTTTTTATTTTCCTTTTGAACAATTATAAAGATAAAATATTAATTAAGTATTTTTATATTAATGATATTAATATAAAATTTATATTTAAAATATGATTCTACTTTTTGTAATCTTTTATATATATATATATAATTTAACTTGCTAAAAATGATATTAAATATTAAAATTAAGCCTAAACTTTATTTGTTTTTTTTATAATTTTCTTTTGAATGAATTAATCGGTTCTTTATGATGCCTTGTCAATATATGATATATACCATATGAGTATCATAAAGGACTGGGAGATTTGTTTTTTTAAGGAATGAATCAGTCTTTTATGATACCATGTCGGTATATGATATATACCATATGGGCATCATTCATGACTGGTGAGTTTTTCTTGAGGGAATGAATCACTCATTTGTGATACCCTGTCAGGAATGATATATATAGCATGTTGGTATCATAGAGGACCGAAAGTATTTTCTAAGGAATGAACTAGTCCGTATGAAACCATGTTAGTATACAATATATATCATGTCGGTATCATATATGGCTGAGCTCTTTTTGAAGAAATGAAATCAGTCTCCTATGATATCTTGTTAGTATATGTTATATCATGTGGGTCAGTCATCCATGATACCATTTCAATATATGATATATATACCATGTGGGTATCATAGAGGATTGAGCTATATTTTTCTTTAAATGAATGAACTAGTCCTCTATGATATCATGTCAACATATGATATATACAACATGGGTATCATAGAGGACTAAGGATTGTTTTCTTTTTAAATAATGATCTAGTCCTTTATGATACCATGCGAGTATATGATATATACCATTTGAGCATCATATTGTAATGAATATGACATCTATGATACCCTATGAGTATATGATATATACCAGGATGGTATCATAGAGGACTGAGTGCTTTTTTCTTGAAGGAATGAACTGTTAGTCCTCTATTATACCCTGCCAGTATATGATATACCATGTAGGTATCAAGAGGATTGAGTAGTATTTTTTGAAGGAATAATTCAACCTTTTATGATACTCTGTAAGTATATGATAAATACTAAGTGGGTATTATAGAAGATTGAGTTGTGTTTTTCTTGAAGGAATGAATCAGTCCCCTATGATACTGTCAATATATGATATATATCAGGTTGGTATCATTGAGGAATGAGTGTTTTTCTTGAAAGAATGAATCGTCAGTCTTGTATGATACCATGTGGGTATCACAATATACTTAAACTGCTATTGAAAAAGAAACAAGTAATAAAAAAAAATTAAAAAGAAAAAAGAAAAAAATTAAAATTAAATATAGAATCAGATTATGGTGAAAATAAATTAAATATAGTAAAAAAATAAATGAACAAAAAAATGAGAAAAAAATGAGAAAAAAGAAAAGAAGTTAAGAAGTAGAGAAATAAAAAAGAAAGAAAAAAGAGAGACAATTAAATTTAAAAAAAAAAAAAAAAAAGGAAATGAAAGGAGATATGGAATTAGATTGTGGTGAAAAAAGAAAATAAAAATACTATGATTTGGGGGAAAATAAATGAAACAAAAAGAAGAAAAAAGAAAAAAAACGAGAGAAAATATGAGAAAAGAGAGAAAATATGAGAAAAGAAGTAGAAAAGTAAAAAAGAAAGGAAGAAAAAAAAAAAGACAATTACCTACAAAAATTATAGGGGTACTAAGGGTAAATAGCTTTTGGAGTATGAAAAGTAAAAGAGGCGTGCAAGGATAAATAGTTTGATTTTAGTGGTATTAGTGTAGTTTTCTCTTTTTTTTTTTGTTGCCTTGTTGGGTAAGAATAGTTTATTGTGCAAGTTATATATTTGGCCGGTAAAAATAATTACATTCGTTTGTCAAATAAAAAAATATACAGTATTTTGTATCAAAAAAAATATTTTATTTATATTACACATTAATATATAAAAATTATATTTTTTTTACTATTATTTTGGTGGAGAACTATTTATGTCAATTTCTCTAATTTATTAGCTAGTCTTTATTTAAGTCCAAGTCCAAGTTAAGCCACTTTGTTAGTGTTAGATTCCCTAATGGCTATTGACCTAAATTAAGGACAAGCGTCCTGTCCCTGTGTAATGCAAATTAGTTACAGGGACAGTTGTAGCACTGCTGAATCCCTAGTATTTGTCCAGTGAGGGTGATGATCTATCTATTGAATACTATTGCCTCATTTACCACAAAAAAGATTGTCTATTTTAAATTTTTGCCTAAGTTTTTCTTGTTTTGCTCCCTTTCAATCCAAACACACGTAGCTCCACGCTACAATATATCATGAGCACCATCTGGGTTTAGTCAGAGACAAGGGCGATTTTATAGCTTAAATTTGGGGCACTTAAACGTAGATCTCTTCGTAAAATTAGATATTATATATATATAAGTTGATATAATATTATCTGCTGGTACTAATATTACAAGAATACTAAATCATGCACTTGATTAAATGTTGAATTATTTACCTAGAGAATTAGGCATCAATTCTCATTTAATACATTTTTTTCTTTTTTTAAAGTGGTATATCCATGTTTTAGAAATCCTAGATTCGCCTCTAGTTATCGACAATGATAAAGGTAACATAACCCATAATCTCACAAAACTGTATTTTTTTCTTCTTTTTGTCTATGGTGATAGAGTTGATGATGTTTACTGGAATTGAAATTGTATAGATGTACCTAGTACCTACATTTTTTAAACCATTGATGTTCGATGAAATCAGAATATATACACTTGGCGATATATACTCATCTAAATCAAAATAGAAAAATAAATTCTTCATTTCAATATAAGAAATAATTTATTGTTAAGCATGTTGTTTTTTCATCAGAATTACCTTTCACCCAATAATGTTACTGTGCATGAGTCTCTTACTGAATAACAAATGAGAAAAAGATTGCGTCATGTTTAATTTTGTCTGATGGTTAATATTTTATGTTTAGGGTCAATCACATGGCGTCATGTTTAAATTTGATGCCCAAGAATATACGAAATCAATTAGTTGATTAATTAATTTTGGCTCGACGTACCAGGTTAACTATTCCTTAACTAATAGTTTGAATGAGATGCATCATGAAACTATTTAATTTATGTTAAGTATATTATACTTTCTAAAATGTTAATATGACAAAAGTTTTCAACTCTTGTCACGCTTAATTAATAGTTTACGAGAAACCAACTAGGGTTGTAGTGAAGTACTTAAATAGAGTGTTTGAGTTCGAGTACTGTATATAAAATTATTTTTGTTAGAGAGCGTTTTACTCTTCAATGTGAGACTTTCCGACGTGAATGAGAATTTAGTTAAGCTTCAATACGAGTATCTTAATATATGTTTTTATACAATATTTTTTATGACTATAATTGTTAATGCAACGTCGTGTTGAATGACTTATTACCTACAATTGGTGTGGATTACTAAATAACGGCAGATTCAACAAAATCAGAATAAATTTAAACTAGACTTATTGATCAAAAATTCAAAGATGAATAAAGAAAAACAACAACGCTAAGTCGAATGACTTTGAGAAGACAACTACTTTACCAAAAAAATCATTGACATTTATATGTCGTCGAATCATTCGACATATGATTAAATGTCATATTTATGGAACTTAATTATATAGATATACAGAGTCATTAACATTGATGTGTTGATTCATTCAACAACTTGGTTAAATGTGTAATTTAATTGTTTGATTATAAATTTTGAAATTTGTCTTCGCATAAGTAACTTGTACCTTTTTTCACTCCCTAAAAGTTTTGCAAATATAAACATAGCTGTCTACATATTTTAAAATTAAAAGTTTGTTATACCATATGAAATCAAAATAAGAGATGTACATTGAAAATAATGGGTGAGATCATCAGATAATCTCCTTCAAGTGTGTTTTATATAAAACTAAAAATATCCTATTTATAGACAGTAAAAATCACCCAAAAGTCACAAGAAGAATTATCAATATTCACTAATTTACTGAAGATGAAATTATTGATTGGCCAATTAAGGAAAAAAAAAATATCAATATGTATATTACACTTGACATTTTTTAACACATCAAAGTAACATGATTACCCGAGCATAACATGTGTTGTGAACTTTATCTAAGAAACAATCATGAATCTAGTATGAAATCAGTTCATAGTACTTCATAGTGCATTTACATACTTGGCTGATATACATGTAGTATACTATGAAAAACTGTTGTGTATACTATAATTTCAACATATGTCTTTTACATAAGTTGAACGATAAAATAACTAAATTTCGCTAAATCTATCATTGCACGTTAGAGTTGTCAGCACACACGAACTCTGAGAAGTTATTTGTGAAGAACCATATAACTGAAATCTAGATAACACATCATTTTATTAGGAGTTGAGAATCATAAAATGATATAAATATTTTTTGTGTCCTCCCCACATACAACACACCTCATATCCACCCCATTTAGTAGCCCCATCCCCACACCTCCTATCCCTCATCCCCACCCTCACAGCCCCATCCCATCACCCCACACCTTTTACCCTTTAAACACCTTTCATACTATTTGTCTACATTATATACAAATGCTTTTAGGATAGTAATATCTTGTATTTACGTACTAAACACAAAAAAATAAGTAAAAAATTCACTTATTTTTCAGGAAAACACTCATCATAGCGAAATCACCCTGAATATTGTGCTCTTAACCGTTAAATGTGAGATGTTAAAATTAAAGAATTGTCAAATTTAAAAAGAAGCATTCTTTTTGCAATAAACTTAAAAAAAAAACGAGTAATTGTTTGTATAAAATCTCTCGAAGTGATCTAATAAGCCTATTGCCATTAATAACTTACTGCTTACCTAACCACCTAATTTTCCTTTAAAAATAAACTTCCTACTATTATGTTCCCCGGTCTTCAGACTCTTCACCAACCACTTTCAGCTTGTTTGGCTGGGGAAGTAAGTTATAGTTAATTATTTTGAGATTACCTACTTTATTTTCGAATAAAATAATATTATAATTTTGAAATAATTAATTTTGATATTAGTTATTTCAAAACTTCATCTCAATTAAATATGAAATAAATTCATTACAAGTTAATTTTGGGATTTAACTGAAAAAAAAGGTGAGTGCAATTTCTCATTACACCTATCCTTTGTACCAATTGTGTTTTAAAAGGCAATTTTGGGCTCGGCTCGGGGATTTCCGAGGCGGGACACTGATAAAATGCCTCAAGATTTGCGTGTGTGGCTTACTTCCGTGAGGCTTACGCCTTAAGCGTCCGATTATATGCCTTAAACACGTCCAACCCCCAACGCTAGGGGCTCGCCTAACAGTTCTTATACAAATTATACGTCAAATTCCTTAGTTAACACTGTCGATCCTCATAATTCTTTAACAAATAAATGATATTTTTAATAGCTTTTTCATCTATACAAATAAAAGATAGAGAATAACTCACATAACAAGACGTAGTATTGCATATTTACTATTTGAGAAGATCGTGAGTGTGAATATCACTTAAACATTTCTTTTTAAAATACATAGCGAATTTAACATTTTCACTTGTCATTGGTCTTCATTTTTATGTCCCGTGTTTCAAAATTATCATATGTTATTATTTCACTATTTAAAAGTAATTTTATTTTTATTCTTTAAGATTTGATATTTTAATTATAACACTAATAAAATTTATTGATTATTTGAACGTTAAGACGTTAGAGTTGATTTGCATCTTATAATATTAACTTTTATACCATTGTATTATTTATAAAATCATGTTAGAAATTTTGTTTCTATACAACAACAACATACTCAAAAATTCTCACAACGTGGGTCTGGAGGGTAGAGTGTATGCAGACCTTACCTTGGTAGAAACGGTTATTTTCGGAGATCCTTGGCTCAAGACAAAACATAATCACAATCAAAGCAGGTAAAGCAAAGCAAAACAAGAGAAGCGGTCAGACTCAAATAAGAAATTAAAGCAGTATGAACATGTTGATAACAAAATCAAATACCCCATGGTAGCGCATTCTAACAAAAGAAGCAGTAGCTAACACAACTAAATAAGATAAATAAAGTACACTAAAGAACACATAGCAGCAGAAATCAAACGACAGGGGACTATAAAGCAATACCACGCCTATAAGTGTGATAGGCTAATCGGGCCTACATTAATAACACTACAACTATAATTTTGTAAGCGTAAGTAGGACTACGCTCGACTACCTACTACCCTTTTATCCTAATTTGTGTCATCCACAACCCCCTATCTAAGGTCATGTCCTCAGTAAGTTGCATCTGCGTCATATCCCGTCTAATCACCTCTCCCCAATACTCTTATTCGGCCTACCTCTACCTCTCATGAACCCGTCCATAGCCAACCTCTCACACCTTTGCACTGGGGCATCTATGTCTCTCCTCTACACATGCCTGAACTATCTCAGCCTCGCTTCCCGCATCTTATCCTCCACCGAGGCCACTCCCACTTTGTCCCGGATATCATCATTTCTAATCATATCTCTCCATGTATGCCCACACATCCATCTCAGCATTCTCATCTCCGAGACTTTCATCTTTTGTATCTGCAAAGTCTTGACCAACACTCCACCCCATACAACATAGTTGATATAACCACCACCCTATAGAACTTGCCTTTAAGTTTTGGTGGCATCGTTTTATCGCACAAGATTCTAGATGCGAGCCTCTATTTCATCCACTTTGCCCAATACGATGTGTGACATAGTCATCAATCTCTCATTCCCTTTGATAATAGATCCTAGGTACTTAAAACTTCTTTTATTTGGAATGACCTGAGTACCAAGCCTCACCTCCACGCATGTCTCAGGGGTCGCTCCCCTTGTTGAACTTGCACTCCAAATATTATGTCTTGGTCCTACTCAACCTGAACCCTTTAGACTCTATAGTCTGTCTCCAAGCCTCCAGCTTGGCGTTCACTCCGCTGTGAGTCTCATCAATCAAGACTATGTCATATGCAAATAACATACACCATGGTACCTCCTATTGGATTTGTCACGTCAGTCCGTCCATCACCAAGGCAAATAGGAATGGGCTAAGAGCTTATCCCTGGTGCAACCCCATCATCAATGGGAAGTGCTCCGAGTCTCCTCCTACTGTCCGTACCCTAGTCTTGGCTAAATCATACATATCCTTGATAGCCCTAATTACATCTATAACCTTTAAATATCTCCATAAAACCTCCCTATGGACTTTGTCGTATGCCTTCTCGAGGTTGATGGAAACCATATGTAAGTCTCTCTTCCTCTCCCTATACTTTTCCACCAACCTCCTAATAAGATGAATAGATTCAGTAGTTGAACGCCCCGACATGAATCCAAACTGGTTCTTGAAAATAGACACGCATCTCCTCACACTTATCTCCACGACCATTTCCCAAACTTTCATAGTGTGGCTCAACAACTTTATACCCCTATAGTTGTTGCAATTCTGGATATCATATTTGTTTTTGTACAATTGATCATTGTACTCCACTTCCATTCTTCGGGCATTCTTGTTGTCTTAAAAATGATGTTAAACAACTCAATTAGTCACTCCAAACCTACCATGCCTGCGCTCTTCCAAAATTCAATGAGATTTCATCAAGCCCGATCGCTTGTCCCCTACGCATCATACAAACAACACCCTTAACCTCATCAACCTTAATGCTTCTACAATACCCAAAATCCCTATACATACCAGAATGCTTCAGATCTCCCAGCACAATGTCTTTATCTCTTTTTTCGTTTAAGAGTTTATGGAAATAAGATTGCCACTTCCGCCTAATATGCGCCTTCCTCCACCAGTATTTTGTCATCATCGTCCTTGATGCACCTCGCGTGATCTAAGTCATGGGCCCTCCTCTCCTTGCCTTGACTAGTCTGTACAACTTTTTATTCTCGTCTTTCTCCTATAATTCCATATACATGCGTTCAAAAGCCGCCATTTTTACCGCCATAACTGCTAGATTTGCCTCCTTCCTCGCCATCTCATACAGTTTCATATTCGTCAATTTCTCCACCTCATCCTTGCTTTCTCCCAATTCTACATACGCCATTTTTTTCGCTTCCACCTTCTCTTGAAATTTACTATTTCACCACCAGCCCCTTCGATGTCCACCATGGTTACCCGCGAGGCCCCTAACACTTCTTTAGCTACCTCTCGAATACAACTGATAGTCTTGTCCCACATACCGATCGCATGCCCACTACTCTCCCAAGCCCCATTGGCCATTAACCCCCCATCTCCTTTGCACTAGCCATGGTTAAATTCCCCAATTTGATTCTTAACATGTCATCCACAACCTTCTTCTTCTTTTTCTTCTATTCTTAATCTCTAAATTCATCACCAAAAGCTTATGTCGGGTTGTAAGATACTCATTTGAAATAACCTTGCAGTCTTTACAAAGACATTTGTCAACCTTACTAACGAGCAAAAAGTCTATCTGAGTCTTAGCCACTAATTACGGAAAGTCACCAAATGTTCCTCCTTCAGGAACCTCGAATTGGCTATCACCATCCCACAAGTTCTAGTGAACTCCAAAAGTGAGACGCCTTCCCCGTCCCTGAGTCCAAAGCCTCCATGTACGTCGTCATAAACCCCCGGAAGTGACTTAATATGTCTATTGAAATCCCCTCAGACAAATAACTTCTCAGTGGGTGGTATACCTCTCAACACTTCGTCCAAATCCTCCCAAAAATATCTATTCTCCTTCTCGTCCGAGCCCGCATGCGGCGCATAAGCACTAATAATGTTCATAGTGAACCCTCCAACTACCAACTTAATCGCCATCATTATGTCATTGACCCTCCTTACCTCTACCACCTGATCCCTTATCTCATTGTCTACCAAAATGCCTACACCATTCCTATACTTCGACCTACCCGAGAACTATAACTTATACCCGTCTACATCCTTAGCCTTATGTCCTACCCATTTGGTCTCCTGGACACATACTATATTAATCATTCTCTTCTTAAGAATCATAACTAGCTATATGGACTTCTCCGTTAAAGTCCCAATGTTCCAAGACCCTATTCTCAGCCTAGCATCTCCTTACCCCACTTACCTCCCCTAACCCTCGCCCCCGTCCGAGAACATGACCCTAGTCTACCATCAGTTACCAAAGCCACTAAAGAAAATATAAAATAATAAACTACTCAAACGTTTATCCTAAAACAGGAAGTGATCAAAGTGCAAGCACAAATTAACAAGAATCTAGAGGCAAGTAAAATCACTATGCCAAGAATGCTATAACTAAAAGACAAGAAGCGGTAAAATTTAACAACAAGGTTAAGGACAAAGAATGGATACAGACAACCGAAGGTACCAACTCTAGTCGAATCGAACCTATTCATCAGTACCGGAAGTACTGTTCACTTGAGTTTTCACAAAAAATCGAGTACCTGCGTAGATCTAGGAGAAAAAGAACACAAGAACAAGAACAAGAACAAAAGAACAAGAAAAAGAACAAAAAATAGATGAAAATTTTGTAAAAAAATGTTTTTCCGTCGCCGTCGATACTATTCATCGATACTGTTCACCGACACCGAAAGTACTGTTTACTTGAGTTTTCACCAAAAAATTGAGTACATGTGTACATCTAGGAGAAAAAGAATACAAGAACAAGGAACAAAAGAATAAAAAATAAATGAAATTTTGTAAAAAATATTAAAAAAATGTTTTTCCATCGCCGCCGGTGAATGGTCGGAACGGTGCTGTTTGGATCTTACCGTCGCCGCCGATGAGTGATCGGGGCGACGCTGTTGGATCTTACCGTCGGGAATAGGGGGTGAATGGGGGTGGGTATTGATGATGTTACCATTTGAGGAAGTATGCTATAGAGAGAGGAGAGAGAGCAAGTTTTGTTTTATGATTTTCTTTAATCATGTTCTTAGTATTTTAAACTATTAATATTAAAAAATTAAAGATTGATGGGGTTTAGCTCCAGGCTTACTTCTCGACTCATGCTAAATAAAATGCTTCATTTCACGCACCGGCTTTTTTAAACACTACCAAACGAGCCCCTCACTGCTGAATATAAGCGTTTGATAAAGTGACTTTGACTATTCCAGAAAAATTATGTCATCGCTGACGAAGCTGTCTGTACATTCATCTTCTTCTTTTTCATTTAATTTTTCTTTTTGTTCCAAAATTCATTTGGATCCACAAAATCATTATTCTATCCATTGGAACACCCAATAATTATATCTAACTTTTATACTTTTTCTATCTCAAAATAATTGTTACATTATAATTTTGTTAAGAATTAAACTATATAAATTTTGATTAATATAAAAAAAATTATAATTAATATAACTTATTAATTATAATTTATTTTAAAAAAGATAAATATGACAAATATTTGGGGACGGAAGCCAAAAAAAAAAAAAAAGAATCTATAAAACACTTTGACTACTGTTTCGTTCTCTCCGCAAAAAAACATCCAAAAGGTATCTCTTTTTCTCTCCCTATCGCCGTTTTCTAAATAGCTTTTCCCAGAAATTTGGTTGCTTTAATTTTTCTATTTACTGGTTTCTCTGTGAAGGTTTCAAAAAGTTTACTTTTGTTTCGTTCATATTTTCAGGTAAAATACATTAATGTAGTTTTTTTTGTGATTATGCTAATTATATTTGAATTTATTGTTTAGTAGCTGCTTCTGTGTTGATTTTGTTTTTTCGCATTTTGAAGATCTTTTGGACTTTTATGTAATTTAGAGCTTTGTTTTGGTTTTATGACTGATATTTTGAAGCGGTTGACTTTACTGCATTTTCTCCCAAGACTTCAAATCTAGCTTAATTTTTTCCTTTTATTTTTAAATCATGTTTAATGCTGAAAATAGTACATGCTAGATGTTAATGTTATGAAGTTCCCATTTCAAAAAGTAAAGTTTTGTTTTTTGATTCATATTTTAAGGTAATTTACAGTTTGTGTGGTTATACTAATTGTACTATAAGCTGTTTTTCCTTTCATACTAGTAATCGTAGTATTATTGTTGGAGCTTCTTGTACTTTGATTTATGCTATGCTACTATATGTTGTTTTTGCCTATCGAAAACAACCTCTCTATCCTCTATCTGTAAAGGTAGAGTTAAAGGTGTGAGTACATCCTACCTAGACACCACTTGTGGGACTACACTGAGTATGTTGTTGTTGTACTATATGTTGTTTCTTGTACTTCGATTTTCATATTAATTTGGGGTAGCTACCTTTTTTCATACCGCTCTATCATGCTTTTTATAGTATTTTGCCATGGCTTATTTATTTATGTTATTTCTGTTTTCGTATTGCTTGTTCTTGTGCCGAGTGTCTACCGGAAACATCCTCTCTACCTCCCAAGGTAGGTCTGCGTACACTCTACCCTCCCCAGACCCCCCTTTGTGGGATTTTACTTGGGTATGTTGTTGTTGTTGTTACTATAAGCTGTTTTCTAGTATTGCTTAGTAGCTGGAAATTAAGGATCTTTGGAACCTTTTTTATGGGGTATATATTGAGAAGTTTGTGTTGGGTTGAGATTACAATTATGAAGTGGTTGCCTTTTTCATTTTTTTTCAAGATCATTAGCTTATTTTATTTCTTTATCTTTTTCAAGTGATGTTAAATGCTGAAAATAAATTTATGTTATGAAGTTCCCATTTCTGTGGAAAACAAAAAGATATAGATAAATATGATTCATGAATTAATTTCTCAAGATAGGTTTGGATTAGGTAGTGTTGATCTTCGTTGAAAAATATAATTCAGGGAGATAATTAATGAGTGGTGGTGTATCCAAGATTTTAACTTAGTGGGTGCGGAGTGTGCTGTAGCCATTACAACTCTCTAGCAAAGGGTACAAGTTTAGTTGAAATACTTAATTTTCTAAAATTTCCAGCTTCATATGTGTAATTATAGATGAATGCAGTGGGTGCGAGCTTACCGGCTGCCTAAACTCTACATCCCCTCATGTTAATGACTTGACTTATATCTTGCAAATAAAGCTGAAAATTTTATGCTGCAGTTGTCATAGTCAAATCTTTCATGACTCTGAAAAGGGTGAAATGTGCATTATACACTGAGCAATGAGCTTATATTCTTGCAGGCTAATTACAGAGGTGATGCAGGGGTACATGATTTTCATTTGAAGAGAGGCCGGGTACGAGAAAGGATTGAGCTTTTAGAGGGTTATACGGGGTATTGCTAACAATGGCTTTCAAGCCATTGGATTGGTATTGCCAGCCAGTGGCAAATGGTGTGTGGTCAAAGGCTGTCGAAAATGCCTTTGGAGCTTATACCCCATGTGGAACAAACACTCTGGTTATCGCTGTTTCTCATCTAGTCCTTTTGGCCTTGTGCTTAAACCGACTATGGAGAATGACGAAAGATCTCTCAGTCCAAAGGTTCTGCTTGAGGTCAAATTACTATAACTACATGCTGGGTCTTTTAGCTGCTTATTGCACTGCTGAGCCCTTGTTTAGATTGGTCAAGGGAATGTCAGCCTTGAACGTGGATGGACAGCCTGGTCTTTCCCCATATGAGGTAGGTCTCGTTCTATGATATTGTGTGTTAGTGTTGTTTGTTTCTTTATATAGTTTGGGAAATTCCTCACCTCATGATCTAGTTTTTGTATTGAGTCAGACTTAAGGTCTATTTTCTTAACATAATGTTAGAGCCAGGCCCATCCATGTTATTGTTGTCCCAATATTTGGGTTATGTTGTCCATGCTCTAGTTGACTTGCCTAGGCGTGCTGGGAATGTTAAGTGTCCCACATTGGTGGAGGGATGAGTTACGTGTATCCTTATATTGTCTTGGACAATCCTCACCTCATGAGCTAGCTTTTGGGGGTTGAGTTAGGCCCAAGGTCCATTTTCTTAGCACTTAGCTTAAATATGCAGCTCGTAAAGCTACTTTGGAATTGCATACTAAGGATGTTAAATTTCCTTCAAGTGTTTGAGTTTAGTATGCCAATGTCTAGATAAATAGACTCTATATCAGAGGACATATACAAAATAGACCCCACTTTGTGAGATTTCATTGTGTATGTTGTTGTTGTTGAGGACATATATAGAAATATAAGTTTTGAGTACAGAAATGGTCCTTCACCTCCAACCATGATTTGCGATTCGCGTTGCCATGGAAACAAAGTTTAAAAAGCCACTGTTTGGCTCCTGAGTGGGGGGCAGGGTTTACCATATCAATAAAAAATAAAAAGTGTGAAAAAAAATTGTACGTCTAACTTATCCAATCTTGCTGTATCAGTTCGAGGTATCCGATGAAATATCTGCTACTCACTGTGATTTCTGGAGGATATATTTGCTTTTGATCTTTCTTGCATAAGTTTCTTTTCCTTCTTTTATGAGCTATATTTGGTCTGTATCCAATTGGGAGATAGCCATATTTTTGGCTAAATAATAGTAATCTATTTTTGTGGAACTGGCCGCGTAACATCATCTTCAACCAACCTCCACCGAAGCGAGGTTTGGAACCCTTCAATTACATCCCACCAACAGCGTGCGTTGCGTGATTCTACTGTGTTTTTTGCACTTGACCGAGTGGACAGTTGTCCCGAAGATAACCTATACCTATACGACTGCTATTCTTATTGATATTGGTCAATGCCCAGGTTTTTTCTTATTCTAGATAACGTACGCACGTGTGATCTATCTAATTGATGATTTAGATCACCAAAAAGGAATTCCCGTAATGTCGTACGGTCGAAAAGTTCCTTGCCAACTGCCACCTATCGACCCCGATCTCTTTTCATTTTGAGAATTTACCTTAAGTAATTAAGTAATTGAGCGTTAGAGCCAAATGAATCAAAGCCACTTGCACTTGCTTGATTATTTGGAGAGGGGCTTTTTCGAAAGAAGTCTTTGTGCGAGCCGTATGCGGTGAGAGTCGCACGTACGACTTTTCCTCGAAATTAGAAAGAAGATGGCACACTTGAATTGGTCCTACTATCCCACTCCGACAGAGCCGTCCAATGCACTGGGCTCATCTCATGGAGGGAAAAGCCAAAATGTAGTAGAGAAGAGGAGTCCGGTCGCCATTAAAACCCGCTCTTATTCCACACAGTAAAAGAGAAAGTCCGTACCTGTACAGAACTTCGATAGGCGAGAGGTGTAAGCACCGCGAGGTGTGAAGCGATCTCGTACTAAACGAAACGACTTTAAAGCAGCGAACTCTAGAAGCTAGGGCTTTGTTCACCTTTGGATAAATTATAGGGAAAGAAAAAGCAACGAGCTTTTGTTCTTAATTTGAATGGTAAGTTGGTCTGCAGTTATCCTTAAACTAAGGGTGCTGCTATGTTTGATACTATGCCATATTGTTGATCTCCTGTTTCATTCAGTGTTGTCAAAGGCACGTTTAGTCTGCAGTTATCCTTAAACTAAGGGTGCTGCTATGTTTCATACTATGCCATATTGTTGATCTCCTGTTTCATAATTTCATTTAATGGTGACCAAATGATGATGTAATAAATACTGAAAGTTGTTTCTCGAGTTGAGACCATAATGTATTCCAGTAATAGCAATACTTTTCAATTCTAACAGAACAAAATAATGTTATGCCACTTCTAACTTTTCATCATATTATCATTCATGTAGATAATTTCGTTGACTATCGAGGTTCTTGCTTGGTTCTCTATGCTGGTGATGACTGTTCTCGAGACAAAGGTATATATCCGTGAGGCCAGGTGGTCTGTTCGGTTTGGAGTAATATACAGTTTGGTGGGGGACGTAGTGATGCTTAATCTTACCCTGACTGTGAGAGAATACTACAATGAGTAAGTTGTTGCCCCCCCCCCCCCCGAGATAGTTCTAGAACTGATTCAATGAATGATGGTTTTGCGTGCGTGTGGTTTGTTTTTCTCATACTTGATGTTGTTGTCTTGCTACCAGTGCGTAATGGGTGTTATAGTCAGTAAGCATTTAAGTTATTTTACGCAATGTGCTTGAAACTGCCAAATCCTGTGGTAATTATTCCATTTTTCTTTTGCCATTGTACCCCCCCCCCCCCCCCCAAAACCCTCGCCCCTCTCTTGTGAATTCCCCATGATCATATTTTCTCATTTAGGGGTTATGATTTTATCCCCAATCCCACACAGAAATCCCTCACACCAACCAAAAAAGAACAAATGAAGGGAAAAAGAGGAACAGGGGAAAGAATAAAAAGTAAGTCAAAAACCTCATTTTGAGTTGAGGATGATTACCCTGCTTGTCAACAATAATTCCTTCCCAGAAAATGAAAATAAAAAAGAGAAAAAGTCCTCAAAATAAACTGCTGCTCCACTTTTGATGAAGATCTTTATGGAAACAAGCTAAAATAACAGTGGGAGACTGAGCAATGTCACTGGTTAATGCCTTCCTTTTCTGGTTGATGTTTAAGTGGCATATCAGGGTTCAATATTTTCTTTGTAGGTTTTGAGTTCCAAAGCTCATAAATTCTGATGTGAACAGATATACACGCTAGGTTGGAACAATTTCATTCACATCTTTGTTTCCTTGCTAATTAAAGCTGTCTATCTTTATGTGCAGATCAGTACTGTATGTGTACATCAGTGAGGTTGCTGTCCAGGTTTGTTGCTTTAACATCATTCATGTGCTCTAGAGTTCATATTATGTGATTATCAAGAGTTGTTACCTGAAAATCTTTGGTGTAAAATCATGTAAATGTGCTGTATTGGTGTCCCAATATACAGGCCGAAAAAGTATAAAAGCTTGACTGAGGAAATAGGACAGGGATTGGCCTTAGAACGCATACCCAAAATCGAGAGGACTTGAGCATTAGAATAAAAACAAGGGATAAGCTTAATGACCAGACTGAAGTTTGGAATTCGCTGTAGGTTATCTGTGGAGTAAAAGTTGGTTTGCCTTATTGGAGTCTTAATCTAACTTATATCTATCTTCCGTTTCACTGTTTTCATTGTATTTCATGTTTCTGGAATGTTCCGGAACAGAGAAACTTTTATAACTCAAGAGCTTATAGTTCATGAATTATTCTTGAATTCTTAGAAATGGCAGGGTTTAGTCCTTGTCTGGTTTTCGTGAAGTTAAAAGTAACTAGCGTCTAGCAGCAGTATAGTGAATAAACTTCATTTTTGTAAATGGTTTTGGTATCACTGCGGAAATAGGAAAATTTGGAATCTTTGAGTACATTAGCAGTTACAGCTTTTCCCTCAGAATTAAAAAAATTCTTGGTTCCTACTTCTTTGTGATAAATTTGCTTAAAAGGGAAATAAAACACAAGTTTATCAAATAGGACCAGTGCACGAGGGAATTAAAAGATGTGACTGGCAATAAAAATCCTTGATGGAGTTACCAAGAAGGTCCCACACTATGAAAGTAAAGTTTTTTATTTCACAAAGTTGGCTATGAGCAATGAGTAGCAGACATTCTACTCATATTATAAATAGTGTGTAATTCCACAAACTGTACATCTTCTTACATAGACAAATTGTCAAGTCCAATGTGCCAAATTTAAAATTGTTATTGCAACCTGCCGTTTTAATTTATACATCTTACTTTTCTTTTAAGTATATTTCAAAAGGAATGCCCCATTTCTATTTTTGGTAAGTCCTTATTCCTACATTTCCATCTTACCCTTAATGACACTCCCTTATATGAATGCCATTGTATGTTTAAGACCACAAGATTTAAAGGGTGTTTTTGGTATGTTATACACACCTTTCGTTAAGATCACAAGACTCAAAAGCCTTCTTACATTTTTAAACTTCGTGCCTAGTCATACTAAGACAAAATGAAACGGAGGGAATATTAGATTTCATGGGGTAAATGTTGACCAATTAGCCTTCCTTGTTATTTCTTATTAGCATTGCCATTTTGCTAAACCATGCAGTAATTGGGGTAGTTACCAATTCTAATGAGACTGTTTTAGAAGAATTCATTCCACGACTTGTGACATATATTGACAGTTGTTGTCATTAAACTGTGAAAATTTGTTCTCAATCAATTCGAACGGTATGTGTGAAACTGCCAAGACTCCACAGAACGATGCCACTGAATTGAAGCCCAAAATTTGAATTCTCTTTACACAATCCTGTCTCAAAAATATGTTGAAGGATTAGCCAAATGAAGCTTGCAAACTAGAGGAGACAAATCTATCATTCCATGTAGGCTCTATGTTTGGAGTGCGCTGTGTCTATCCCTGAGGCTAAATAGATATTTAAATAATTCGACCTTTCATTAGTAAGACAGCTTAGTATTTCTTGAAGCATGGGATTGACACAATATTTGATTGACAATTTTCACTTTTGAAGTTGAGGGTGCATTCTTATGAGGGAATCAATTGACTTATATTATTGGATCCCATGGTTTTAAGTAAAGAATTAAATTGAGTCCAATCTTATTGTTTCTATTGTGTAGGTATTGTTTGGTTTGCTGCTGCTGTTTTATATTCCTGATATGGATCCTTATCCGGGCTACTCTCCACTTCGAAGTGAATCTTTTGACAACACTGCATATGAAGAACTTCCTGAAGCAGAGCAGATTTGTCCTGAGAGGCATGGCAGCATATTTTCCAGTATGTGACTATAAATTTCTCAAGCACTTAATAATTTAGGTTTTGACATCCTTCATAAGTTTGATTGTGACATGAGCACAGATTATGGCTAATATGGAATTCAGGTACTTCCCAACTGAGGGCCAGATCCTAGGAACTTGAGTACTTGACCAGATTATTGATGCATCATCATATAAGAAAAATAAAACTTGTCTAGTAATGTGGTGTCTGTCTATGGATATACATGTCCACCTATGAACTTCAGCACACTTGCATCTCGTTGGTAAACTCTACTTGGACCTCTTCATTTCTTGTTTCTTGGGGCAGCGGAGGTATGATGAGTTCGACATAAGTGTTTGGTGTGATTGTATGAGAGACGACAAATTTCTTATTAGCTCCCAAATTGATAGTCTCATTGTACACAGATGTCAAATCTTCTTGATATGGATGAGGTCACAAGTCATATTTGACATAACTTTAGCTTCGATGTATAGAAAGACTTTGATGTAAGATTGGCATAGACAAGGGATGGTGAACAAGTTGGAGGAAGGAGACACGTAAAAGGATAAACTAAGTAAATTGTGAGCATTCTAGCACTTCTAGAATCCCAGATTGGTTGAGGAGAGACCTTTAAATAATAGTTCTTGCATAAGGGAAAGCCGGTGTGTCAAATCCATGCCTATGGTGCTAACAAGCTGTGTCCATCAACAGTTGAAGTATTAATTTTGTCCAAAGTTGATTCCTAGGGCATCAAAGTGAACTTTTCTTAGTATGTCCTTCCTGGTAATAATTCGTTTACATGATGGCAACAGGGGTACTCAGAGATGGCTGAGAACACTTTAAGATTTAAATTTGGTTCAAGTATTTAACGCTGTACAGGTTCAAAGGTTGGCTTTAAATTTTGTTAGATAGTTAGACATAAAATATGCTCGTACAGGTATAAAATCAAAGGTTGGTTTTAATTTGTGTATTACTGAAGGAAGCTACAAGCTTGTGTTGGATGGGTTTGTGGAAGGGGATAATGTAAAGGATGTTAATCTTCTCAAATTCATTGACTTTGAAGTGGGAATGGTAACAATATTCACATTGGTTCGATGTCTGTGATTTGGATGTTCATCCCTTAAAGATTTGTGCCCTTTGATCTGTGTGACCATGCTTCTGTTATTGCTTGCATTATAGGAGTTGCGTCTTGATATCCTAATTGCCATGGCTATGCTGCATCACAAGGAGCAGTTGTGAGGAATAGCTATTCTAGAACAATCATTTGGTTTGGTTAATTCTTTGTCTACTCTGCTCCTTCAAAAAAAGGAGTCTCGAATTGGTAGCTAATCTGCTTTTAGTAAAACCTTAGAGACAATTCTGGATTTAAAGAAGATATCTTCAAGATGTGGAACTGGTACTTGTAGATTCTCCATGAAAATGTGAAGCCACACACTTCGTGATTGGAAAGAAGAGTATGCTATGGAAAAGGTCTAAGAGGAAGATTCACAGTCAAATATTTTTTATGCATGCCTTTCAATGGAGGTCAACAAAGAGGTATATGGAATTCCATCTGCAAAACACAGGCGCCAAAGGAGGCGTCTTTTTGGAATGGGCTGCCTAGAATGCAGCCATCACATCAACCTAAGGTAGAAGAGGATTGTTGCGAGCTGGCACACTTTATGTATAAAGTCGTTATGAAGATGTTGAGTATTTGCTTTTGTACTACCAATGTACGAATGAACTATAGAATTTTCTTTTTTCTTATGGTTATACCGAAACTCTACAATACTCTGGTAATTGGAGGTTGGAGCAGATAGAAGTAAGGAAACATGGAAAGTAGACCCCCTCTTTGCCTTTAATGGTTAATTTGGAAAGGAAAGAGTAGACAAGGTTTTAAAGCTGTCGACAGTTCTCCATTGAGTGTGAAGAGTTTTGCTTATAATAGTTCGATTCTTTTTTGAAGCTTACGGCTAAATTAGTGTACTATAAAGCTGTTGGTTCCATCTTGGTGTGCCTATTAATGCAATTACCTTAACTTATTTAAAAAAGATAAGTGTTTATGAATAACTTGCTTAGGAGAAACAGGAATAAATGAATAGCATATCTGTAATCGATTTCCCCTTTTTATATCAGCCTGCAGGCCTTGGAGTAACTGGTAAAGTTGTTGCCATGTGACCAGGAGGTCATTGGTTCAAGCCGTGGAAACAGCCTCTTGCAGAAATGTGAGGCAAGGCTGCGTACAATAGACCCTTGTGGTCCGGCCCTTACCCGGACCCCGCGCATAGCGGGAGCCTAGTGCACCGGGCTGCCCTTTTTTTTTTTTTTTTTATATCAGCATGCAGCTACAAGGGACCTAATATTTGCCACTCACTTTCTTATGCAGATATTATTTTTTCATGGATGAATCCTCTTATGCAACTTGGTTATAAAAAACCATTAACAGATAAGGATGTGTGGAAACTGGATACTTGGGATCGGACTGAAACTCTAAACAACTCGTAAGGGTTCTCCCTTCCTTCTTTCATCATTTAAGATTTAATTAAATCCCAAGAGGTGACTAACTTATTGGGAAAAGAAGTCGAAGTGAATTTGGTGAAGCAGATATATTAACATTCTCATAAACTATTTAGGTTTCAAAAGAGTTGGGCAGAGGAGTCTCAAAGACCTAAACCATGGCTTTTAAGAGCTTTAAACCGTAGTCTTGGAGGAAGGTAAAGACGTTTTCTAATGTTTCATGCTTCTGGTTTGCTGATTATTTTTATATACCAAGATATATATTGCTCGATCAGTTGATACTTTATGTTGCTAAACATTTTGCCATCTTTCAACTTTTGCAGATTTTGGTGGGGAGGCTTCTGGAAGGTACTTGATTTCTCTTGTTACATCTTGTCTGGTTGTTAATACTTCTCGAATTTAGTCAAAGAATATAATCAGCATGCATCACGTAAAATCTCATGCTTGTGTGCTTGAACTGTAATTTTATGTTACAAGTGTAAGGAAGTGGACAAGCTTGATCTTTGGACTTAGGAGGCTCACTTCTGGAACCACATCTGTATTTTCTCGTTATTACATTGAAGTCTAGAGTGTGTTGCATGTTTGAATATTGGCTTATGCTTATGTATTAGTAAATTTGCCTTTTGATCGTTAATGCCAACTGATGTCCAGACGTACACTAGGTATGCTTTCTGAAACTACCTGCAGAAGTCACAGGGTTTAAGAGACCGGGGGGGGGGGGGGGGATACATGAGAGCACTTGTTGATGTTTATGACAATTTGGATTTTTGCCACCTTTTAGGAGTAGTCTGTCAAAACACTTCTTTCTCGGGTTCTACCTCAGATGGGAAGTTGACACATCTGTATCTCGTAAAGAATTGGTGTGAGTTTTAAGTAGTAAAATGAAGCATGCTCAATGGAGCCAAATGGCTACAGAGGATAATATAGCAGACTCCAAACTAGTTGGAAGCTGAGTTGTAGTTAATTTTGTAAAGAATTGATGTGAAATTGTGTGTCAAGAAAAGAGAAAGAAGTAGTTCTGGCAATGAATTACTTAATTATCCCCTCAAGTTTGTTGGGATTAGATAGTGTTTACAAGTAATTATAAAAAAGAACGAAAATAATTCCTATCTCGATCAAATACGTATTTACATTTATTAAATCCATTTTGTTGAGGAGTATATCCCAAAACGACATATGCAGAATACCTTGTGAAAACATAAATGGAGAAACAAGTGTAGAAAAATATTTTTGTGCATTCTAACTAATTAATTTCTTGATAGAAATTTCAGCACAGAAAGCTTATAACTTTATGTATAAGTTTACATTGCTCACATCAATGACAGAGATATAGAGACACACATTCATGTGCGCACTTGTATAATTTTGTGCGCGCAGTACACTTTCATAGTTCTTTTTTCATAGAATGTACACTTTCATAGTTCTATATCTACACATTTCTTTTTCCCTTAACTTTTAGCTTTCTGAAGAACGTGTATAAAAATTATGTGTTTTTAGTTAATATGACTTTATAAACACCCAAGAGTAGGCATATGTTGTCCTACAAATTTTATATATTATCTACTGGATGAACTATAAGGCATACTGAAGAGATGTTAACGTAGCATTTGTTTTCTTGCGTCCTGAGTATTTAGTTGAAATAATTTTTTTGTTGTTTATTTCCACATGTAGATTGGCAATGATGCTTCCCAGTTCATTGGACCACTTATTCTAAACCAACTCTTACAGGTAAAAAACACATTCTGCAAATTGATACTTATAAGGACTTTTAACTGGATCTCTTTTGTGGTCTGAGAAAAGATGGTTTACCAATGTCTTCTGGTATCATATTGTATTTTATATTGCTTTGATGACAAGAGTAGTTGTGGATTGGTGATTTTAAGTTTTTGTAACTCCTAATAAGTTTTATACCTGCACCTTTAAAATTTTTAGAATCATCATCTCCACCAAAATTGTCATGTAGTGGCTTTTGGAATGCAACAGTAAGAACGGAGTTTGTGGGTATGACAAGAAAAGTGGGATAAAGGCTGCAATTTAGATGATAGGATATGCAAGGAGCACATTTATATATCTATTTTATTTTGTGCTTCATGTATTGGAGGCAAGTAGGAATGTGGTAAGGATATTCTTAATTGTTATGATCATGCAGCAGGCTTGGTGTGAGGTGTGGTTCCGTAATAGTTTTTATTTGGAACTTATTGGAAAAGTTTTGAAAGGATTAGTAACTTTTTAGAAGCCTGAGACTACCATTTGGTTATTGTTATTTTTGTAATCATTGTTGTCGTTACCTTCTTTTTTTGCTATAATTGAGTATAATCTTTTTTTTTTTTGAGAAGGTAACATAAATCTTTTTTTTTTTGAGTATAAATCCTATTATATATGCTTATAAAAGAATCTTATTGGGTACTCTTTGAATTGCAATTCATCTAGTTTGTACTTGATATGCATTGATGCATTCTTGGTGCCACAAACCACGACGAATTAATATCTTTCAAAAAGTGATGATATTTCTTCATCATTGTTTACATTTCTCTGATGTGCATGATCCGGTTAACAAGTCAATTGTGATCATGATGTGAAAATTAGCCTGTATAAGTGGTAGTTTTCAATACAAACAATATCCGTGCTTGACATGATAATGTTTGGAGATGAACTGATTTGATTTAGTCTTGTTCATTTTTCTTTTAAAATTTTCTGACATCTGATCACGGTCCCTTGTATCTCCATCCAACAGTCTATGCAACGAGGTGATCCAGCATGGATAGGCTATGTCTATGCATTCGCGATTTTTATTGGAGTGGTATGACTTCTATGCCAACCTGTGCACCCACCAAGATACTGACTTATGCTCTATTCTGGTCTCTCTCTGTATTTGATTATTTAAGAAAATGTCTTCAGACTGCTTGCACTGGACTTAACTCTGAAAAACCAAAACCTTATGCAGTGGAAACATCAATCAAATTGGCATGCTTAACAGTCCTAGTAAAAGAAATTGTATGCAAATAGCTGAGGCCATATGTCTAACCCCCCCCCCCCCCCCCCCCCCCCCCAATTAATGTTCTTTTCGCCATATATCAAAATTGCCATTTCTTCCTTTTTTTAAATATTAATGTTCTTTTCGCCTATTCCTTTGACACCTACTGAGAGTGATTAGAACCTTATTAGTTTTTCTTTTAAATAACTTTAGTTAATCCCTTCCTCCGTCGGCCTCTGGCTAGCGCTGTTTCAATATGTAACTGTGATTCTGACACTATTTAAGTACAAATTCTCTTCTAGGTGTTTGGCGTTCTCTGTGAAGCTCAGTATTTTCAGAATGTCATGCGTGTTGGATTTCGCCTGAGGTCTACTTTGGTAATTCAGATTCCTTCTATATTCTATCATCCTCTCTTCTTTATAGTGTTTGGCCAAGGTTACATCTAGAGGTGACATAAATTCTTGTATTGTTGGATTATGTAACACAATCAGAATACATCACCAACATTCTTTATCCTTCTCTTTTTCCCTTTTCTGTGCACCCTTATATGTGTAGTATAATTTATATTGATAGTTGGTATTTCGCTGAGGCTTATTCTTCTTCCTTTCTGTTTTATCTTAACATGCAAGACTTGGAACTCAGGTTTGTCTTTTTTTAATAGCTATCAGTAGTTGTTTGAAGCACTGGCTCCTGTACTTAATTATGTTTTGGCCATAGTACTTGTTTGTTTGAATTAATTATCATGACAGTAATCGTCCTGCTGGAGAGAAAATTTCACGATCACCTAACACAAAAGTGACTGTAGGTATATGTAACATTTTGCAACCAAGTAAATTTCTTTTTCCCATTAACACCAAGTTTTGTATGTCCGTCCAATTTTGGTAGTTTACATTTGCATTGCGGAGGTGCCGTAGATCAATTTCTACACTAAGCATTTAACTCTCCTCATATTGGAATACTTTGTCAGGTTGTCTGTTAAAACTCTCGTTTCATGTGACTATAGATATGAGTCAAGGGAGGGCGAGGGAGATGGTTGGGGGTAAGTGGGTTAAGGGAGCCTTTACGTTGAGAGTAGGATCTTGGAACATAGGGACTTTATCGGGGAAGTTCATAGAGTTAGTGAAGATTCTAAAGAAGAGGAAGATCGGTATAGCCTGTGTTCAGAAGACCAGATGGGTAGAAACTAAACCTAAGGATGTGGACGGATATAAGCTGTGGTTCTTAAGACGTTTCGACACATAGGAATGGGGTAGGGATTTTAGTTGACAGTGAGCTAAGTGATCAAGTGGTAGAGGTCATGAGAGTCAATGATAGGATAATGGCGATTAAGCTGGTGGTTGGAGGGCTCACTGTGAACATTATTAGTGCTTACGCGCCGCTTGCAGGTTTGGATGAGGAGGATAAGAAGCATTTTTGGGAGGATTCAGACGAGGTGGTGGGAGGTATACCACCCACCGAGAAGCTATTCGTCGAAGGAGATTTCAATGGGCATATCGGGTCAATTTCGGGGGTTATGACGATATGCATAGAGGTTTTGGCTTCAGAGATAGGAATGGAGGAGGAGTCTCACTTTTGGATTTCGCGAAGGCTTTTGGGTTGGTGGTATCAAGTTCGAGTTTCTCGAAGGAGGAGGAGCACTTGGTAACCTTCCGCAGTTATGTGGCTAAGACTCGGTCTTTTTGCTCCTTGGGAAAGATGATAAAGGTCTTTGTAAGGACTGTAAGGTTAGTCCGAGTGAGAACATGTTGACCCAACATAAGATCTTGGTGATGGATTTGGAGATCAAGAGGACGAAGAAGAAGAGGGTTGCGCATGCCAACCAAGGATTCTCCAGTGCGTAGGTGTGAGAGGTTGGCTATGGACGGTTTTAGGAGAGGTAGAGGTAGACCGAAGAAGTATTAGGGAGAGGTGATTCGACAAGACATGATAAAAGTTCAGCTTACTGAGGACATGACCTTAGATATGAGGCTATGGAGGACACAAATTAGGGTAGAAGGGTAGTAGTTAGTCGTGTTACCTTATTTCGTAGGTCCATAGTAGTAGTCGTAGTATTACGTGTATAGTTTCTTGCCCTTCGACTTCTCTCACATTCTGTTATTTCTTGTACCACCTTTTTATATCATGCTTTTACCTTATTTATCTGTGGTTGCTACTACTTTATCATGGCTTTTTCACTCTTGTTATGTTCATTTTAATAATGCTTTGATCTACTTATCCGTATCTAAACTTTTTTGTCAAGCGTTCTCTTGAGCTCAGGGTCTTTCGGAAACAACCTCTCTACCTTCCAAGGTAGAGGTAAGGTCTGCTTGTATTGTGCATTGTCTTGTTGCTTGTTTTTGAGTTATTCTGTGGAGTTAGTTTTGCCACTAATTGCTTCTTGTAGATTCTGTATATGTTCAGCCGCATCTTACTGTGTCCTTGCTGGTATATAGAACTCATCAACTGTTTCCCATCTAATTCTGGAACATCATAAATTATAGCTGATGAACCGATAGGGATTATGTTTTAAGCCCCAATTGTTTTTGTAGGTTGCAGCAGTTTTCCGGAAGTCTTTGAGGTTAACCCATGAAAGTCGGAAAAATTTTGCATCAGGAAAGATAACCAACTTGATGACAACAGATTCTGAAGCACTTCAGGCATGTTTGCCGTATTACTGCTGATATTGTTTAGTTCTGCAATTTTCTACAAGTTGAATATTCTGATATTACTTTCTAGCTGGATGAAGAGATTTTACTGATTTAAGGAATGGATTCTTCCTATTGGATAATGCCCATTTGTGAAACTTGTTTGTATCATAAGACACATAACATAATTAAAAAATGCATAGAATTAAATGCTTGAGAATGGACAACCATTGCTTATTTATGAGAGAGTAAAAGTATGCTAGAAGCCCCATTTATAATAAGATAATGTAGAAAAATCAATTTACAACAGTACAAATAAAATTATGACAATTAAACTAAAGACTTGAAAGTAATTTTGTTTTTCATCTCACTATGAATATCACCATTATTGCTGGCATGAACCATCCTGAATCAGATGCCATCCAAGAAAATTCAGAATCCTGAACGTACTCCACAAGGGTTGCAGAATAGTTACTCGTTGAATTTACGCACTAAAGATTAATAGGTCATATGATACGTGTCACTGGAGACTTGCATCAAAATGTATCTTAATATACTGACTACTTTGCTTGTGCTATCTAGTATGTGATTTGCTAGATCTTAGACTTGATGATCACTCTCCCTCGGGAGCATAAAAGGTTGACTGACTACATTGACGAACTTAATAAATGTATAAGAATCCCTTTCTCTATAAGTTTAACACTTTTAGATGAGGAGGAGGTACAAACAATTTAATATGGTATAAAATAGACAGTTTTTGGGTAAAAAGTTTAGTGCTTACCATTACAAGAATACTCCCATATGCGTAAGTAAAAGAATACGGTCCATGTGTGCAGGTCCCATTAGGATATATGAATATATAAAATTCCCTTCAATAAAAGTTAAATTTTAAAATGAAATGGTACACACCAATCTACGGAACACAATATTATTACTATTTCGTGCATTTGTGTAGCACCAGTTAATGACTTTTCTTGTTTTTTTTTTTTTTTTTTGAATCAGTCTATATTCATTGAAATAGAGAAAGTATCGGAAGTTCTAAAACAACTTTCACCAATTCCAACTTACAAAACAACCAATAGTACTATAACAAAACTCTGCCCCCTATAGGAAACCCCACTAATTACACCAAAATAGGGCCCCAACAAAAAGATATCCCTTGTCAACCAATAGTAATCATTCTTGTTATTTTCTTGACAGCAAGATTTTTGCAGAGAAAACAAGTGTCAGAACCAATTCTTCCCTCAACCCCCAAAACCATAGAAAGTACTACCCTATCTCTTGAGAGCATACACAACATCCATACCAGTCACCTCTTCTTATGAGCATGCTCAATCTAGTTAACAGCATCATGAATCACATTCTCGAGAAAAGCACCCATGTGTTTCCTCATAGATAAACCCACTGATATGCTTCATTCCTCTATGAGCCAAAAGCCTTATGGTCGACTTTGTGATACCTTGAATGTTATCATGGAGGACCTTACGGTGTCGTTTTGCTCCTCAGTCCTCCCTTCCCCAATCCTTTTCCTCCCTTTCCACGACCCGACATTTTCGATCGACGGTTAATTTCTCTGAAATTGAAGCTTCTGGATCTCGAAGGGTGTAAAGAGATGGCAGTGAACGACTTTTTTACAAAACAGATGCATTATCCTATGAATTTCTCTGTGCTAAGACTAATTAAAATCCTGTTTAAAGAGTTTGTTTTTAGATGCAATTATTTTGGTGGGTTGATAGAGGTGTGTTTCTTATTTCTCCAGCAAATATGTCAGTCACTTCATACTATTTGGTCAGCTCCTCTTCGGATTACTGTTGCATTGGTTCTTCTTTACCAGCTATTGGGAGTTGCAGCACTTCTCGGTGCACTTATGTTGGTTTTTATGTTTCCGGTGCAGGTAAGGATCTTTTTTTTCCTCCTCACTTTGGTATATTTATACATCTGTCTTGAAGATATTTCCACTTTTTTTTATTATATTCCTAAATTTGGATGATAATGCTTACTGGAGGAAGAGCACTTTCGAGCAACAACAAGAAAGTGAGTTGTTTCCGTAATTAAAGGCAAATGCTTTTATGACCGAGTTCTTTTGGAGCACTTACTTGTGCTAATAGGATTATCCAAAATGGGTTTTATTCAATTAAAGGTTATTAAATATAATTATGTTATAGGGGAAACCTATGTTGCTCAAACTCTTCAAAAATGCTGCCGGGTTTGCGACGGATCCTCTCATCCGACATGGATGCGGCAACATTTTTGGAGATTCCGAGCAACATAGGGGGAAACAACCATACAAGTTATATAGAGATGATAGAGAATCTTACTCAACATGAGTCATTATGATAGTCGTTGCATGACGGCATGTACTCCAAAAGGACACGAGTAAAATCATTTAAAGTAGGGAAAAGGGTCAAATATACACCTCTACTTTATTTTATTAGCTAACTTTATCCTCCATTGGCGATTGTGAACAAATATACCCCTCCTGTCTACAAAGTTTACACTTGTATCCTTAATTTGAATGGAAAACCCCAAATTCCAAAAAATTACCCGATTTATTGAAAATACTCAATCCCCAGCTGACCCGCCCCGACCCACATTTACGCAGTCCCTAATAACAAAGATTATCAATGGTGAAACTGGATTCAGAATTATTGGCGACGATGATGAATTTGGAAGGCAAGAGAGTTGGGTTTGAATGGGAGATCGGAGAAAATGAGGCGTTGTGGGATTATGTGATGGTCGATTAGAAAATGGGTCTTAAGTTATGCTAACCAGGTGTTTGAAGATTTGACATTGCGTCGTTTCCGGGTGTGAAAAAAGTAGCGGTGAGTGGGAGAGTTGATAGGTCTGCTGAGGATAACAACTTAGCCTAACTCGCGAAACCCCTGCTCCGATATTTCTCAGTCTTGAATTTGCCGCTGTGACAGCGGCGGCTGCGGCATAATTGTGGTGGCGGAAATGGCGATGATGTTGGTGAAATTCACACATGAGTTGGAGCAGGTTATTTTTTAGAAATTGGGTAATTTAGGTTGATTTGAGGGTTTCATCCAAATAGGGGTACGAGTTTGAATTTTGTAGACGGGAGGAGTATATTTATTCACAATCGCTAACGGAGGATAAAATTAGCTAATAAAATAAAGTAGAGGGGTATATTTGACCTTTTTCCCTTTAAAGTAATACTGACAAATGTTTATAATGGCTTGAGTATCACTGTGCTCCAGAAATTCAGTCTGATGCAACCCTATACGGTAAAAGGAGGAGATTCACGTATGAGTGCCATAGCATTCAGAAAAAAGGAACAGTAATAACAACAAAATAATTCGATAACCGAAACAAAGAAACAACAGGTTGTAACAGCCCAACCCATTGTGATATTGTCCGCTTTGGGCCTAGGCCCGCACGGCTTTAAAACGCGTCACTAGGGTGTAAGGCGTGCTTACTTATATATTCAGCATCTCTCCTGTGTTTTGCTGAAGTGGGACACTTCTCCTAAGTTAGGGTGTCACACAGGTAGTAACGGAAATTGAAGGACAAGAAACTACGAGACTAGTACTAATACTATGCAAGGAGAAACACGTGCGGTGCACCAAGCCTATCCCGCAGGAAATCGAGACAACACTCAACTACCTACTAACCTTCTACCCTAATCCTCGACCTCCATATCCTCCTATCTAAGGTCATATCCTCCTATCTAAGGTCATGTCCTTGGTAAGTTGAAGATAATTCAACATCTACTGGATGCATTTATCAATGAAATCTTAATTTACCTACTGATAAATTCAGTGTCCATTTTTCAGTACTGTTGTGTTTACATTTTATTCTATTTCTATTTGTTTCATGTTTTTTGTGTGCTTAATGTACGCACAACTGTTCTTGATAATTTTCCATTCCCATGTCACTGGATTCTCTTGCTATTTTCCTTTTAAAATTCTTTTTTTTTTAAGTTCTCTTGCTAACTTAATGAAAAATAATTGGATTATGCAGACATTTGTAATAAGCAAGATGCAGAAACTGACGAAAGAAGGATTACAGCGAACAGACAAGAGAATTGGTCTCATGAATGAAGTATTGGCTGCAATGGACACAGTCAAGTATAGTTCATTCACAGAAGCATGTTTGGAACCCCTAATATACTACCCAGTTCAATGATTTGTAACTCTAGTGATATGTATTTTTCAGATCTTATGCATGGGAGAATAGTTTCCAGTCCAAGGTTCAGGGTGTTCGGAATGAGGAGCTGGGTTGGTATAGGAAAGCACAATTATTAGCAGCGGTATGTTGTCAGCCATCTGGCTCTACACTTCAAATTAACCAGAAGCATGAATTGTGTTTTTCAGAAAAGAAATGTTATTGTGGCTTCCTTGGAGGTTAAGCAGAGGTGCAATATGTTGTATCGCCACAAGAGTAAAGCTTGAATCAACTATACTACCCCTCGTTATGTTGCTCGGACTCTTCAAAATGCCACTGGGTGTGTGCCGAATCCTCCTAAAGTAGTGCATTTCTGGAGAGTCCGAGTAACATCATGCCCCTAACCTAAGGCCATACATTTACACATTTATGTATAACAACAATACTGCATGAATGAAAACAGTTTTGCTCCACCTTGGCGCACACCTAGTCTATGCGGGAAGAAGAAAGGAACACCAATACTGCAATAGAAAATTTACTTGTCTTTCTTGACTTCTCCTTCACTTTTTCCTCTTGACCTGACTTTGATATCCTCTTTGCTTTTATTCATTTCAGTTGAATAGCTTCATTTTGAACAGTATTCCTGTTGTGGTGATTGTAATCTCATTCGGCGTATTCTCCCTACTCGGAGGAGATCTAACACCAGCAAGGGCATTTACATCTCTATCCTTGTTCGCGGTGTTGCGTTTTCCTCTCTTCATGCTTCCTAATATAATAACACAGGTTCTCTTTGTCAAATTATTTTTCATGATCTCATATGCTGATTTTAAATAGCTTTACTGCCTTTTTTAATTGTTAAAGAACCCTCAATATGCTGATATCTGTCTTTGAAGAATAGCTAGTAGCATTTATTCTAGCTTGTTAGAGAAGAAAGACTAATTCCTGGGTAGTTCAACTTTCGTGCTCGAGTATTGTTTGATTTTCTAACTGACAATCAAATGACTCACCTAAAACCGCCCCTCCCCATGAAAAATAAATAGAGGAAAACAAAAGAAATTGTTTGTCATTTCTAACCGTATGAATTGAAGGTCATAGCTAAAATTAGCAGTTATGGCATATTATTAGATACTAAAGTTATGTGTTGGCAGAGCATGTGACATGCATTTTCTGGACATGTCAATTAGTAATTAATATTAAATGAAGCATTTCAATAGTAGCGCGCACACTCTAAGCAGAATATTTGGAGCATGTTCTGTTTGAATTAGGGGTGGCCAGTGGGCCGGGCTCGGGACCGTTGGGCCGGGTTTGGCGGGATCGGGTCGGGGCGGAATGGGAAGGGACGGGATCGGGATAGGCGGGATTTGCCGATGTCCCGCCCCGATCCCGTCAGAATCGGGATCTAGGCATTTTTTTTTTAATTGCTTTGTTCTTAATTTAAAAAACATATATATAAAAAACTCAATAATTAAACCAGACAAGATAGTGTAAAAAAATATCCCAAGGCTCTTTTTGTGCTTCCTATATTATTTAATAGACATATGATTTTTTTTGTAATACAAATACAATTGTCAAAATTGCAACTTTGTGGTGTTGTTCAAAAGTTGCAAATTACATAGTAAAATTGTAATTAAAAATTACATTATGAAAAAAACTTGTTCTAGTTTCTTGATAATTTCCTGTGGTTCTTCGGTTGGAATTGGTATTTGTTGGTCAAATTGCTCCACGTCTCTTCCACCACATTCGGATAAGATTTCGTTGTAGTTTTCGTGTTCTTATTCGTTCTAAAAATACAATAAGTTCAGAGATTTTCCCCAATCGCTATCTACAACCATATCAGCTGGATTTTGATTATAAGAGTTAAAAAATAAAGTTACAGGTTTTCTATGGTCATAAGCAACAAGTAGTTGTTCGTATAAAGAATTTCACCTAGTGGATACTTCTTCTGGAATTTTTCTATAAGGTAGTTGGCAATCGTGACAAGTTTTTTTATATTCTTTTCTTCGTTGTATTCTATTATTTTTAAAAATAAAGTTTATAGCAAATTGTATTTTACTATGAATGTCTTCAAAAAGTGATAGACCATACTAAATTATAAATATGACACATTTTATATGAAAATGATCTGGAAAAGATGGAGTTAAACTATTTTTTAAAATTGTAATAGCGTAATTGTTAGAAGAAGCGTTATCTAATGACCATTTATAATCTATCATCTATATATCTATACGCTTGATAAATATTTTGTGCAATAAAAGTACCAGTGTGCCTATCATCTATATATCTATACGCTAAGATATGTTTTTGCATAGACCATTTATAATCTATCTAATGACAGGTTACCGTTAAATAATCATGGCCGTTAGTACTACGGCCTATATCATAAGTGATAGCCACTTTGCCATTAAAATGATATAATGAATAACGTAAATACTGTTGATATTCATGTGCAAATTTAAATACATCTCTCTTAACAGTTGATCTAGAAAAATCGTTAAAAACAGGATTATACATATCTCTAATGTAATGAATAAAATCGGGAGATCAAGGAAATGAAAAGGGCAAACCCTCCACAACAACTAATTTTGCTATTGCTTCTCTATCTCTATGTTTATCGTATTTAGGGCCTACAATTCTCCCTGTCATAGGGTTAATTTGACCCTGTACTTGTTCCGGGACAGTATGTGAACCTCGGTTTTGAAGCCTCGTATTGGGCATACCTAGCTGGATGAGACCTTGATACGTGTCTCATTAAACCCCGTCCCACCTTGACTGTTTTCAGTTTTAAATTTTAAAACATCTTTACAAATTTTACATCTAGCTACTTGATTCTCTACGTCCCTATCAAAAAATGTCCATGCATATGATTTTAATGTTCGTTTTGCTGGACCTCGTCTCATACTAGGGGCAATATGAGGCATTTCAGTTGAAGGTGCACTAGTGGGTGTGTTGTCATCTACATTAGTGGGTGTATCATCTAGATCATCGTCTAAATTAAAGTTTTCTTGAGTTCCAGAAAATAGCTCCTCGTCTAAATCTAATGGTATTGTATCAACAAAATCATCCTGTGTAGGAATATGATTCTGTCTAGAAATAGGACCCTTGCCCTTGTTGCCCCTACTAGAAGAAGCATGACCCTTACCCGTAAGCATACGTTTAAATCCTTCCATTATAAATTTATAATTATACTAATAAATAATTAAAGTAACTGAAATTAAGTGCGCTAAATAAAATAAACATACAATAATAATTTAATGAATGAACGAATGTACCATACGCCGACGTAACGTCGACGTGTAATCGAGAGGTTGAAAATTGAAATGCTGCTCGATGGAAGATCCTCAAGCTAGTAGCCAACTTCACTCCCAAATGAATAAATAAAATTGAATATTTAGTAGACAATGTAGACTTGTAGAGAGATAGATTGAGAGATTAGAGAGATTGTAGGAAGATTTGTGAGAAAGATGAAGTGAAAATGAGGTATTTATAGTTGGAAAATTGGGTTAAAGTGTAAATATAATAACTTATGGGTTAAAAATAAATATTAAGGTGGTAGGGGGGGGGGGGGGGGGGGTTGGGGGAGGCCAAAAATGGTCGTTGCACAACGGCCAAAATGTAAAATGGCCGTTGGTGCAACAATTATTTTGCAAAAGGAGGGGTTTCGGGCGGGATTGGGGCGGGACCGGGATCGGGTCGGGACTGGCAGGCCGGGACGGGTCTGGACGAGACCATGTCCCGTCCCGATACCGCAATTTTTTTTTAGATAGTCGGGTTCAGGGCGGGACCGGGGCAGTGTCGGGGCGGGACCGGGCCCACTGGCCAGCAACTATTACTTCATTTCTGATTAAAATGTTGTTATTTTGGTTATCATGTGAGAAAATTACTTTTTGAAGTAATATATTTCTCCAGCGGAAGTGATTAATTTTAATAACATCAGCATCCCCCAGATGCAACAAATATGTCCTTTTGAAAACTCGCCAGAATGGCCAATAATAACTTTTTTAATCACTGAATAGTTGCTTGCTGCTGATGTGTCTATTTTCTCTTCCGTATCACCCTAAAGTTGAGTAGATACATATGACCACCTTTTCATTTTTCTTGGACTTTTTTCTATTCTGTAAAATCTCTTGATTATAACAATGTCAGTTTTTTTCCCTTTTACTCAAGAATCCGTGTGGTGGATAATATGTGGTATGCACTTCGTACCTCAAAAATGAAAAATTTAGAAGCACTTCATTAATTCTATTAAGTTTTACTATTAAAGTGAAACATTCCATACATTTTGAGAAAAAAGAAATTAGCATCCTTTTTTTCTTTGAACTTTTCTTTTTAAAATTTACATGAGCTAGAGAGAAAAAAATCTTTGGAATCACCCTTCATTCTGCTGTTTGTTTAATTTACATAGTTGCACATATGTTCTGCTTTTACAGGTTGTTAATGCAAATGTATCGTTAAAACGTCTACAAGAGCTTCTCTTAGCTGAAGAGAGAATACTTCTTCCCAATCCACCTCTTGAGCCTGGACTTCCAGCAATTTCAATCAAGAATGGATGCTTTTCATGGGAATCAAAGGTTTGCACATTAGTCTATATCTTCTTTTGCCAGAAAAAGTACAGTTAGCCTTGCAAACATAAATGTGGTAGCCTTTAGCCTCCTCCAATATTTTTTATATAAACAGAAGTGGCTAAAGACATAACATATACTTATCAGAAGGGAAAAAACGAATAGACAAAGTATAAGTAGATATTTGGTTCATAAATAGGTACACCTCCCTCTTTTACTTTTCCTCTGTTTCATTTCACTCTTTAAGGAATCTGTTCACAGCTTCATGTGAAATCCCATCCTTCACCGGAAACCTTATATATCTTGAATAATTATTATTGCTTTCCAGAAAGATTCTTCTCCAGGTAATTTAATTCTTTTTTCTCTTTAACAGTACACTATGTCCTCAACTATTTACTTCCACGGTCACAACTACTTGGTAGCACATTATATATGAATTTGGTTCATGTCATTATTCGGGGCATAAATAAATTTGGAAGTCTGTGATCTAGTACGTGATGCTGTAGCTCCTTGGAAGAGATCTGGTATGCTTGGGAAGTGATGTGAATGGAGTATGCTTGAGAAAATATCTCGTTGCTTTGTGATTAAGCCATGGTGTCCTAAGAGAATGATGCTATCTTGTACCACATTAATTAGGGGCAGGATATTTGGATGGCCTGAGTTTAGTGGAGTCTCATCTCACATCTGTTCGGCATAGGGAGTGTGATTTATTAACTCTAGGATTATGTACAATCTGTTACATAATATTTTGACAAACAAGGATGAGGCCAGTGGAATGAATAAGTTGCACCAAGAGTCTTAGAAGTATTTTTGCCTAACATGATGGATTGTGTAGGTATCTAATGGTACCTGATACCTCTACGAGATTCTTGGACAATCTCTGAATCAATCATGCTCATCTTTCAGGCTTCTCTTATGTCTATATCGTTTCTCAGAAGGTTGTCATGCTCCTATTTCCACTTCTGTCCAAAGAAATTTCTGTTTAGAGTACTTTCATTTTTGAGGAATCTGTAAAACGGAGAAGCTGAAGAACTTGCTGTTCTTTGTTGGTTCTCTTTCTAGATTCCATTTGTCACCAGCTGATTATAAGGTTGATCTTCAAACGATGTGTTAATTAATTTATAAATCCTTTTAGCTGGTCTCTCTTTTGTACCTAGAGCTTTTCATTTGGCTTCACTTGTTGGATAGGCTAAAGTTTCCAGAAAATCTCTGGTATTTAATTCATTGATGGCTAAACGTTTGACCTCATACAGTTTCAGAGGCCAAAGAAGGTCTAACTTGATTGATGTAGTGTGTAGACAGAATAATGACTCTTACTCCCATCTGTCCAAAGTACCTTTTTGCTAGAGATGTATGGTGGAGAGTATTCCTGAATCGAGGAACAAAGTTGCGGCAGCTCTGAGGAACCGATTCTTGTAATTTGTTGGTTCTGGAATAACTATCATGATCCTTTGGGAGGGCTCTAAGTTGTGCTTTTGGTTGAAGAACATTCTATAATCTTCCAAGGCCATTATTGTGCTGATTTATTTTGTATAAACTGCTGTGGACCTTATGGTTTTGAACACAATCTCCAGCTGTCTGACCTACAAAAGTGTTAAGCAGCTTATTTGTTTGAGTTTCTAAGTTCCTTTTAGGACTTTTTCGGAAGTTCTCTTGTAAGGTATCTATATCAATAAAAAATTCTAGAAGTCTCTATTTGTGAAGAAAAAGAAAATAATTAAATAAAATTAAAAAACAGATACACTTTTAATCAAGAAGGCGGTTCTTCAATACACTGTTCCTGTCTAATCTTCAATGCTGTTGCTAAATTTGGAAAATAATGGACTTGTCAATTTTTTTCAAGGCATATGGTAGCTGGAGCTCAATTGTTTTCTTGCAATGTGCAGGCAGAGAAACCAACATTGTCAAATATCAATTTGGATATCCCAATTGGTAGTTTAGTAGCTATTGTTGGGGGCACTGGAGAAGGAAAGACATCGCTAATCTCGGCAATGCTCGGAGAGGTTCCTTCCATTTCTGATTCAATGGTTGTCATAAGAGGCACAGTTGCTTATGTACCACAAGTTTCGTGGATATTTAATGCAACAGTAAGTAACTCTGTTTATACGTTACATACATAAGCATTAAAGGTTCATAATGTAGCTACTTTTGATTAAAGATATTTGGTATCATGGATCACTTGAAGTGCATAATTACGTCCTACAGGTACGTGAAAATATACTGTTTGGTTCTGCTATTGACACTGCAAGGTATAATAGGGCCATCGATGTGACCTCATTACAGCATGACCTTGAATTGCTTCCGGTAAGTATACCTGCAAAAGTTATCTAATGAATATATTTCAGATTTATTCTTCTTTATAATCTTTTTTTATTTTTGTTTTTCGGTAAGGACAATCTTATTACAATGTGTTGCTGAATTTGTAACTGCCTTTGTTCTAGGGTGGTGATCTCACTGAAATTGGTGAACGGGGTGTCAATATTAGTGGAGGGCAGAAGCAACGAGTTTCCATGGCTAGGGCAGTTTATTCCGATTCGGATGTTTGCATATTTGACGATCCTTTAAGTGCTTTGGATGCTGATGTGGGCCGACAGGTAACCATTTTACTTTGATGAAAACATCAGGGATCCAAAGCAAGCTTCTTTCGCTTTTTGGTTTTGTTAAATTTTCCTGATGCAGTATGTTACTGAAATGTTCTGACTAGCATAATTTTGTGGCAACTGAAATTCTTTTGTATAAACACTTGTCGTAATGTATGATTACCAGGTTTTCGAAAGGTGCATCAAGGGAGAACTGAAAGGGAAAACCAGAGTTCTAGTCACAAACCAGTTACACTTCCTTTCACAAGTAGACAAAATCATACTGGTGCATGATGGTATGGTGAAAGAGGAAGGAACCTTTGAATATCTCTCAAATAACGGGGTACTATTTCAGAAACTGATGGAAAATGCGGGGAAAATGGAAGAGTATCCAGAAGAACTGGAAAACAATGACAATGACAATGACAAATCTTCAAAACCTGTTGTTAATGGTGAGACCAATGGGGTACCTAAAGAAGTTGGAAAAGATAAGAAAGAAGGAAAATCTGTTCTTATTAAACAGGAGGAACGGGAAACTGGTGTAGTGAGCTGGAATGTTCTAATGAGGTAAGGTTGATACTATGACCTGGCTTAAGCTTAAACAAGCTTTTCAGTTTTTACATTAGTGTGTGTGTATAGATAGATAGATAAATAGAAAGAAAGAACAAGAGGAAAAACCATCATACCAAAATTTTAAAAATGTAAAACCTACCTTCGATGTTATATTAATTCTCTTATATTTTATGGACCAAGTTAACTACAAAACATGACCATTATTACAAAATGAAAAAATGAAAGAGATGGGGCAGGGAATTTTTTTGGAAAAATAGTAAACGGGGCAGGGCTGGTCAAAGTTTTAGCCGGTCAAGGCTTGCCTTGCCCCAATTGCCATCCCCATAGGTTGGAATTGGTGAAAGTTTGAACATTCATCTGCTCTGCAATATCAGCGAAAATTCAAATCTTCCAATTGAGCCTGCTTTTTGTCAAGATCAAAATTTGGTTAATCTAGTAGTTGTGTTAACGAGGCAAACATCTTGAAGAATATCCAAGTACTTTGATGTTTTAGATGCCAGCTACCTTTTGCGGGGAGAAAATGTTCTTAGTTTAGTAACTGCAGTCTAAATGTATGTTTGATATCAAATCATCTAGTTTAAATAAAGATGTACGAGTTTGCAACCTCTACTTTTTCCTGCTGTTTCTGTAGGGTGGATAACTTCTTTTACAGATGGACAGAATGCTCTTGGTCAAGTTGTAGTCTAAATCAATACATTAAGTGTCTTCTTGTGTTTAATTGATGGGATGGCAATTGGGTGTCTTTTGGAGAGAACCATATTTTGTAGGTTTCTCCTCTTTTTGGTATATCACTTGTATGCTGCCAAGTTGGCCTTGTTATTATCAATGAAACCTTTTACTTGATCAAGATTTTTTTTTTGATGGGATTTCCTTTAGCTAATGCAGCTTTCTCCTTTTCCTTTCTGAAGAATGTTAACCTTCTACAGCATGGTGGGAAACTAAGAGAATTTGAGCATTCCTTGAACTGAAATGCATTATACAAAAGCATTTTCCAAGCTTATAATAGCAGATGCCTTTGTGTACTGATTTATCTTGTTTTCAACTCATGTTGCAGGTACAAAAATGCTTTGGGAGGTACTTGGGTGGTTCTGATTCTATTTATGTGCTATTTCTTGATAGAAGCTCTCCGTGTTGGGAGTAGCACATGGTTAAGTTTTTGGACTGATCAAAGCAGTTCGACGAGATATAGTGCTGGCTTCTACAATCTGATTTATTCACTTTTGTCTCTTGGTCAAGTATGTACTCATTAGCTCTTAGCTTTTGTTTGTTTCTGTGTTCTCCTTACTGATTTAAGATATTTGACATCCCTATACGCTGAATAAGACAGTAGAACTCATTATCTGATGAAGGGGAAAAAAGGAAACTTCTAAATACTGTCTAAATTATTTTCTTATCAGATTATGGTAACTCTGACGAATTCATTTTGGCTGATCACGTCAAGCCTTTATGCTGCCAAGAGGTTGCATGATGCTATGCTTAATTCTATTTTAAGAGTGCCAATGGTCTTCTTTCACACAAATCCACTTGGGAGGATTATCAATAGGTTTGCCAAGGATCTAGGGGACATAGATAGAAATGTTGCACCGTTTGTAAGCATGTTCCTGGGCCAGGTGTTTCAGCTTATCTCAACATTTGTCCTAATTGGTATAGTGAGTACCATGTCCTTATGGGCAATAATGCCGTTGTTGGTCATTTTCTACGGAGCTTATTTATATTATCAGGTATGTGAAAAGCTGTAATTTGATTTTGTTTTTATATTTCACGTTTCTGAGATATAATCTGAACTGCTTTATAGATAATGTATCAGATATGAGCCTGCACTCATTTTATTGAAACCTAAGCATGAGGTCAAGTGGTCCACCTCTTTCTGAAACAAAACAAGCTATTGTCATTCCTTAGGATGCAGCATACATACTTTGTCCATAATTTTATTTAATTCTCTTGCGTATATTATTTTTAAAAAATTGCACCATGGCATGTGCCTGTCATGTTATGTGCCATGTTCCTCTAGTGGAGGAGAATGAAAATAATCTTGGTTTATGAAAAGTGATCTGTTACCTTAATTTGTGTCTGGCTGATTGCATTTGGTGGATGGATTAACTTCAATTATAAGCCTCCCCTTTGGGTTTTTCTCTTTGATTTTTGTCCCATTTCTAGTTTAATTCTACTTATTGTTCGCTCAAAACAACCTGTATCTTGCAGAGCACTGCTCGTGAAGTGAAGCGCTTGGATTCCATCTCCAGATCTCCTGTCTATGCGCAATTTGGTGAAGCGCTAAATGGTCTTGCAACTATTCGTGCATATAAAGCTTATGATCGAATGGCCAACATCAATGGGAAGTCAGTGGATAACAATATTAGGTTTACACTTGTGAACATGAGTGGAAATCGATGGCTTGCGATTCGTCTGGAGACTGTAGGGGGTATTATGATCTGGCTTACTGCCACATTTGCTGTGGTGCAGAATGGAAGGGCAGAAAACCAGCAGGCCTTTGCCTCAACAATGGGTTTGCTTCTCAGTTATGCCCTAAATATCACAAGCCTGTTAACTGCTGTACTGAGACTTGCAAGTTTGGCTGAGAATAGCTTAAATGCTGTCGAGCGAGTTGGAACATATATAGAGTTACCATCAGAAGGTCCAGCCATAATTGAGGGCAGCCGTCCTCCTCCTGGATGGCCTTCAGCAGGATCCATTCGATTTGAGAATGTTGTTTTACGTTACAGGCCCGAACTCCCTCCTGTTCTGCATGGTATATCCTTCACAATTTCTCCGAGTGACAAAGTCGGAGTAGTTGGCAGGACTGGAGCTGGAAAATCTAGTATGTTTAATGCTTTGTTCCGACTTGTGGAACCTGAAGGAGGAAGGATCTTGATTGATGATTGTGATGTTTCTAAGTTTGGGCTTACAGATCTCCGGAAGGTTCTTGGTATTATACCACAAGCACCAGTTTTGTTCTCAGGTATTATTTGAATTTGTTTGTCTCCAATTCTTTAGGATGGAGGTTTGTCTTTATGGATGTAATTATCTTTAGAGTTCAAATCAAGTTGCCCCAAGATAATCATGCACATGTGATTCTGCTATAGGGCCGGACACACTTGTTACTGAACTGTGAACAGATGTCTGGAGAGTAACATGCAAGTGACTTATCGGAAGTATATTGTCAAATTTTCACATTCTGTCTGTTGCCCATCTGACTTAAGATCTATCTTGATCCACAAGTCCATGGAGATTGTCAAACCTTTGGTAGTGGATAAGCTTTAACTTTGAGGTTAATGAGGGTTGCGCACTGGACTTAACAATTACTTTGTACACTGCGATGAACGTAGATTATGTCTGATGTTTTTTCTGTAGCAGAGAGGAGGGTGTGAGAATCATGCCAAAATAAGATTATTTTTTAAAGGAATCTTTCTCATTTGATGAGGGGTAAAGTGCACAGCAAGCCCTTAAAAGCTTCTTGCTAATATATACATTTACTGTTGATCGTTATTTTAAAATGAATCTCCCTGTCAAACTTCTTTAACATTTCTCATATATATATTTGTGTATGTTTGCACAATTTCTAGTCCTATGCTAGAAGTGTTTAGTACCTTGCATAAACTTATATGTAATCAACATGATTGGGACATGGGAGGGGAAGGAGCTACCGGATCCGGGAGGTGGGAGAAATAAGTGTGTGTGTGTGGGGGGGGGGGGGGGTGGGGGGGGGGGTTGGATCTGTTATTTTCTTCACAGTGGCTTGTAGCTTTTTTTTTTTTTTTTTTTTACTCGTTAGTTCTGTGGCTCCTGTGGACAGTTTACATTAAATGAAAGATCTTTGGTACAATCTTTAAGAAGTTTAAGTGGGCGAATGCTAAAAAAATAGAGGAACATATGCTACTATCAAATTCTTTGAGTTGGTCTGCATTTTTGTCAAATTAAATATGTCCCTCATTTTCGATGCTGGCCTGAATTATCAAACAACCTACCAACTTACCAGTCAGCAGTGTTATCTCATTAATACTCATGTCTTTTGGTCAGGGAGTGTGAGATTTAACCTTGATCCATTCAATGAGCATAACGATGCTGACCTCTGGGAGTCTCTAGAGCGGGCGTACCTAAAGGATGTTATCAGGAGGAACTCTTTGGGTCTCGATGCCGAGGTTTGTTTTTGTTGCTTTACTATTTATAAGTTTGCTACAATTGATAGTTCACATTCTATGAAGAAAACTCATTTAGTTCAACCAGTTTTCTGTCTCAAAATCATTACTATGTGGATTTTTTAAATGAGAAAATAAATTATTAATGAGAGAAGAAAGAGGAGTACAGGAGGCGAGATACATCATTTTATCAGAAGAAAGAAAATTGAAGATAGGTTACATTTGAAGATCTACATTCCAATATCACAAGATAAGCCTATGGCTCTACAGCACGTATACAAGAGAAATGTTACTGTCTCCACAAGTAATCAACAGAAAGTAAGTTGTCTTGAAAATTCTAGCAGTTCATTCCTCCCAAAGACACCAAACTATTGTGAATATAATGCACCTCCAGCGTATCTTCCTGTTCTTGCCTTGGCCAAATCCTCTATATTTGACAGTAAAGACTCGTTCCCACTTTCTGATGCAATGAACAATTCCCAAGTATGCGAAAAAGCTACTGCCATATTTTCTTTGTTCATGAAACCTAGAAATAGATGTATGTGAGTTTCAATGTTTCTCTAGAGCATTATACACCAATTACTGCTAATAAACCTATGAGTTCTCATTGTTAATATGTAATTGATGTTAGTTTCATCGACCATACGGAAGCCTTCAGCTTTTTGGATACTTAATCTTTCTAAGTGGAGGTCCCAAGGGGACATCTTGGGGAGTGTTAATGGGAACGAGAAGAGAAATTGACAGTTTGAGGCACCAAAAGATACCAGATTCCAAGTGTGCAAGTATCTGGGCATTTGGAAGTGCTATTTGGTGGAGGTAATTCAAGAGAGAAGTGAAATCTTCAAAAAGTAGATGAAGTTCAGCAATAAATAAAGCTGCATTCTTACCGAACGATCTTCCAATAATGAATTGAGTGCCTATTGCCAAGTTCAGTAGAGGTAAGGGGATGAAAGTAGTATATAACCATTAAAATGCACTTCCAAGGACTCTAGCGTGTGAATATGGTGCCAGCTCATGGACAATTGTAAATCGTATTTACGGATGATCACTGTGAAGAAGTCCCACATCGGTCTTCAAAGGGATAGGTGGTCTCTTTAATATGGCTTGGGCAATCCTCACCTCTTGAGCTAGCTTTTGGTTGGTCTCTTTAATATGGTGATGTGGAGGAATATACCTGTTACTGGAAAACATCTAGTCATCTACAGAGATATACCTGTTATTGGATGATACTGGGGTTATTACTTATCAAAGAGGAACACTGGAAGTTATATTGGTTACGCTATATCCAAACACACTATATTACAACTTGAAAAGCCAGTTTCAAATAGTTACTGTTTTTGCTAGAAAGAAAACCCTATGCACCTATTTTTAGTCATAGTAGCTTGTTGCATAATTAACTTACTGTGATGGTTTGAATTAACTAGATAGCTTAGAGGCTCAAGCCTTTGTTAATGTATAAATTAAAAAGTGAAAATTTCCTTCTATTCTCTGACTTTTCCATCTATAGTATCCTTGTCAAACAAATTTCAGTTATAGCTAACAAAAAAAAATTACTTTGATGTATTAAGGTCTCGGAAGCCGGAGAAAATTTCAGTGTTGGACAAAGACAGCTTTTAAGTCTTGCTCGAGCATTGCTTCGCCGGTCAAAGATTCTTGTTCTTGATGAAGCAACTGCTGCTGTTGATGTTAGAACTGATGCTCTTATTCAGAAAACCATACGCGAAGAATTTAAGTCATGCACTATGCTCATCATTGCTCACCGTTTGAACACTATTATCGACTGTGACAGAATTCTTCTGCTTGATTCTGGAAAGGTAGAGTGCTCGCCCCTAATCTTAGTCTTTTGACTCGCTGTGGGTCATGCCTGATTGCACATTTGAAGATCCTCTTGTGGTCACTAAATATACAAAAGAGGAATTGCATTTCTATTCTTGTTCCTTATGTGGGTTATTTCAATTTACCTGTTGTGTTTCTTTTTTTCAGCTACTAGAATATGATACTCCGGAAGTATTGTTACAAAAGGATGGAAGTGCTTTTTCTAGGATGGTTCAGAGTACAGGAGCTGCAAATGCTCAATACTTACGAAGCTTAGTCTTCGGAGGGGAAGAGGGCAACAGTATAGCGAGGGACAAACAACTAGATGGGCAAAGGAGGTGGCTTGCCTCTTCACGTTGGGCTGCTGCAGCACAGTTTGCACTAGCTGTTACACTTACTTCATCCCAAAATGACCTTGTGCAGTTAGAAATTGAGGATGAGGATAATATCCTGAAGAAAACAAAGAACGCTGTAATCACTCTGCAGGGAGTATTAGAGGGTAAGCACGACACAGAAATCGAAGAGACCCTGGACCAGTACCAGGTTTCCAGAGACAGATGGTGGTCTTCTTTGTACAAGATGGTTGAAGGTAAAGACTACTTCAAATAAACGTAGTAAAAAGCAAAAAAAGTTTATTTTCACTGTCATCTTCTTTGAGAACTGTTATTTGCAATGGTCACCATCATAGTCGGTATTGATGAAGAACTAGATTTACAGCCTGTTTGGCCAAGCTTCTGGGAAGCTGAAAGTGCATTTTTTTCAAAAAGTGATTATTTTAGAAAGATGAGGTGTTTGGCCAAGATTTTTTGGGAAAATATAGGTGCTTTTGAGTAGTAGCAGAAATAGTTTTTCAGAAGCTAAAAAAATAGCTTCTCCCAGAAGCAATTTTGGAACATTATCCAAGCACAAAATATTGCTCTAATATTGACAAAAGTGATTTTCGAATTAATTAGCCGAACACAAACTGCTACTCTTCAAAAGTACTTCTGCGAAATCACTTTTTAAGATAAGAGGCATATTCTGGAAGCTTAGCCAAACACACTATTAGATAAACAGGTTGACAGACACACATGCCCTAACAAAGCAATAGGATGTACATGGATAGAATGTTTAACTTTACCCACCTTTCTTTGCCACCATCTGATATATGAAATCTACTGGATCGAGTAATCCATTTTCACGACGGGTAGGGCTCACTAGAGGGGGTAAAGTGCTCCTTACAGGAGCTTCTCTATTTCCAGCGCTCGAACTTGAGACCTTTGGTTAAAGTGTTGAGGGACTCCAACTATACCTCACCCCTCTTTGGTTTAGGCATCCAGTATCCAGATCACTGCCTACAATTGTTATTCTGGGTGAGTATGCGTTTGTGTTATCTTTGAGGCCTCTACTTGTTCTCCAATTGTTTTGGTTCTTAATGTGGACATATTAAGGGGTGTTTGTCAAGACTTATCTAAGATGGCCTTATATGCGGATGTAGTCTTTTGACTACGGGTTCATCTGAATCCAGAACTTTCGACACGGAGTGTGTGTATATATATATATATATAAAATCTCAACAAATGTTAAATTTGAACCCATATTTTAACGGTTCAATGAGTTTCAGTGCAAGGTTCAACTCATTAAGTTTAAATCATGAATCCGCCTCTAAAGGTGTGATCACCCCTCTTAAGGAAGAATGCTGTTAGTATACATTTGTCATCTTGTGATTTGTTGATCAAATATACGGAGTGTGTGTGTGTGTATATATATATATATATATAAAATCTCAACAAATGTTAAATTTGAATCCATATTTTAACGGTTCAATGAGTTTCAGTGCAAGGTTCAACTCATTAAGTTTAAATCATGAATCCGCCTCTAAAGGTGTGATCACCCTCTTAAGGAAGCAGTGCTGTTAGTATACATTTGTCATCTTGTGATTTATTGATCAAATATACGTTATATTTATGCCTTTGGGCTTTTTACACTTTTCAGGTCTCGCGATGATGAGTAAGCTGGGACGCAATAGACTTAAACAAGCAGATGAATTTGAAGAAAAAGCAATTAACTGGGATCGTGCTGAGATGTAGAAGTCTTCCAAATGGGAGGTTTTACTTGTTTTCATTATTCATGGAAAGTTGTTCTGCCCTCTTTACACAAATTGTAAGTTGTAACATTGATTTTTTTATCCTATGAAAAACTTTTGCTGCGCCTCTTCTGAATATGATGATCAGATTTTGATTGTAAAAATTTAAGGAGAAATGTGATTGTGAATGCAACTATCACAGATACAAGGAAATGGCGTAAGAGTGCCTTTTTGTTATAAGAATTTCCTGGTTCTGTGATGCATTGCTAAAACTACTTATTTTTGGATCCTGTCATATCTTACAATCGAACTTCTAACACACACACACAGTACATTCATGTGTTACTAATTGTAGGGTTAGTGATGATATAATTACAAGTCATGATGATTTACGCAAGGACGACACATAAATCAAGAAATGGTGTAAACAACTGAGGGTTTATGTTCAACTGATCCTTAAATGACTAATCTTTGCTATGGAAGACGGGGGTTGCTTGGCCAACTAGAAAAAAACAAAAAAGACATCTTCCCTGCTCATCAACTTCACGCCGCCGTTTGTTTTTTACCGAGGTGGGGGTGTTTTTGAAGACAGGTCCATCATTACCTATGTTTTACTTATGGTTCTGGGAATTTAAAGAAGAGCTAGGTATTACACTAAGAGTAGGAACTAGTATTGCAAATCAATTCCTTGAAGGGCTTACCAAATTATTTTTAGTTTATTTCACTCGTCCTGGATTAGAGTTATCCATCTGTCACATGAATTTCAAAAACTGTTTCTATTACAATTGAAAGACATTTTGATTTTTGAGGTAAATGTTGGGGTCGTTATGATCAGTTCAGCATATATTGTGATTGGTTATCCTACTATGTCAAGTAGGACTGCCTTGAAAAAAAGTCGGAAAAACTTGATTGAAATCAGTACACAATGATGTTAAAAAAAAAACTTGACAACAAATAATATTGCATCATCTAATGAATGGTTAATGAGTACAAGATTCAGTGAATTATATTTATTAGACCAAATTAAGAGGGGAAAAGGAAGATTAGAACAACTTAATTATTCTTTAATTAACTAAACTTTAAATCAATACAAAGTTTTTAATCATTTATCAATTTAAGTTGAAAGGTTTTATTCCGAATAATCAACTTAGAAAGGAAAATATTATTTTACCTAATTAACAATAACATGAAAAAGGAACTGAATATACAATAGTTTCATGCATAAAATTAGCACTTCAATTACATCAACTACAATTTACATTTGAAGAAAACATTAAGCTATGGAAAAATTAAGGAAAAAAAAAAAGATACTAAAACATAAACTAAATGAACACAGAGATCTAGAGATTGGGAAGCTACAAGAATAAAAGACACTCTCAAATTATGGTGAAATAAGTTCACAGCAACACTTGAAAAAGAATAGAACAATTTGCATTTCCCTAATAAATGAGATATATGATAAGAGTGAAACTGGATAATTTGCCCAAAACAAAAACTAGATAATGTGTACAACAAGAAAAATATTGTGGAGGTAAAAAAAAAAGCTGGAAAAAGGGGTTATTCAAATTAGATTAAATTAACATGATGGGTGAAACCAAGTACAATAACTGAAAGATACCACAAGAGGAGAATGCATACAAGAATTACATGTTATGCAGCAAAGTTCTTAACTATGACACTGATGATTAAACATATGTTACTACAACTAAAAGCTTACCACTTTTTACACAAATTTAATTCTTCTTACACAACAAGATCTAAAGACTACATGAATTTCTTATGAAACTGAATGCCTCCTGTTTCTTGAAGATGAACTATTAATTTCTCCTTGAGTAATCACTAAAGTTGGACTCTGAGAACTACCAGATGTCTCAGAGCTCCGGTTTTTGCCGTTACCAGACACCTTACCAACAACAAACAGCTTGTCAAATATTCTTCTTGATCTTGAAGGCAACAACTGTGGTCCACTACTTCTGTTTTTGCTACCCTTCTTTACCAACTTCATGTTTTTCTGTGTATCTTCTTCACCTTTTATCTTTATTTCACTCGATGGTTTCGACACATTCTGCTTTTCTGGTAACGTTTTCTGCCAATCTACGGCATCAGTGTTTCTGTGATTTATTGCTTGAGCTCCAGCAGCTGCTCTAATTTGCTCAAAGAACAGGACTTGAACGACAGTCCGGAGAGGCAGCTGTTCATTTTGTGCTGCATGCATAGATGCATCCATTGTTAATTTTCTGACATCCATGAAGCCACATAAATGTTTTCTCTCAGCTTTCGTCAAGCTTGAGTGCTCCTGCAGTGAAAACGAGCAGTTAGTGTATTTTAAGACCATAAGCTTCAGAAATGGAGCAACACGAACAATGAGGAATCAAATAGCCGATTGCAATTTGTGTGAGACTGAGGCGTCATTGTATTTGTTGTTAAAGCTTCAAAATGGCATCTAAAACAGCTGATATCCATTGTAGCAGTTACACAAAGATATATTTCTTCATTTACTCATGATATATATATATTGGAAAAAAACAACATTTGCTTATATTAGCTAGCTATGTAGGACCAGTATGAGATTGGAGCATGGTAAGCAAAGAAGCTGTTTAGGTTCAACTAAATGAGACATATCTAGTGAAGAATTAGACGGCTGCATTCAAATTAAGGGGTCGTTTGGTTATTAATTAGGTTATGCATGTATTAGTAAAATAGGGCAGCCCGGTGCACTAAGCTCCCGCCGTACGCGGGGCCCAGGGAAGGGTCGGACCACAAGAGTATATTGTACGAAGCCTTACCTCACATTTCTGCAAGAGACTGTTTCCACGACTTGAACCGATGACCTTCTGGTCACATGACAACAACTTTACCAGTTACTCCAAGGATCCCTTTCTTATGCAGGTATTAGTAATGCAAGAATTAATTATTCATACAACGATTCCCCATAACTTATTATTAGTTATGCGGGATTGTAAACTAGTAACCAAACACCATACTAAGTATGCTGAATTTTATACCTAGCAACTAAAATGCTACCAAACATGATATTGGTTATGCTGGTTTTAGTACATGGACGGGCAGAACTTATGATGGGAAGGAAAAAATAAATAACCAACCTGCAGATAGATATCGATTGACTCATATAATGCATCATGGATTGGTCTTGCTGAGTCCGGAATTGATTGCAACAGTTCGATGAAAATAGAGAGATTGACGTTTGGATCACGAGCAATTTCTGCAAGATATACATCAATTAATTTACCAACTTTCAACCACGATGCATGCCCCAAGATGAAATCATTGGTGCTCTTCGCGGGAATGTTCTTATCCCGACTACTTCTTTCACGAGCCATGAATCGGTCCACAAGGCACTTCACTAGTTCAACATCATAAATAGTAGTTAGGGGAGACCTTGCTGGAATCAAAAGATCATCAACGGAAGCCTCGTCAAGCTTTAAGCTGATACTTCTTACGAGACAATCCCTTGACGAATCATTCGCTCCCACAAGAATAGCGACTTTCAGTAACTTAAGCAAGAAACTACACGGACAAGTAAAACCTTTATCAGAAGGCAATAGGCAGATTATAGTTTCTAACAAGGACTTGTTCCTCCTACTGTGAGCTTCAGATACTAAAGCCTCGATAGAATCGGGCAACCACCTCATTGCGTAAGTTTTTAGTGCCTCGCCAATAACACTACCATCCATCCTTCCCTTAGATTTAACTGCAACCATAACTCGCTTGTAAAGATCTATCTCGAGTTCACATATATCTTCAACCCACCAATCCTTTGGTACGGATTCCACTTTCCCAGGGAATTTCGTCCCGACTTTTCTGTTATAAGTGTAGGACCATGTAATACTCGAAGGATCCATTGAAGTTTTTGATGCAATGGAATCGATACATCTCCCTACCACCTTTAGATCTTCAGACCATGGTAGAAGAGACTTGGTGGTCTGTAAAACGATAATTGAATCTTTCCAGCTGCGGAAAACGCTGGAATTGAGGAATACATCAATTTTGAAGATAAGGTTTCCTCGGTCGGCATCTTCAGTCATCTCAAGATACTCAGCCGCACAGCGGGCAGCAACAACATTGTAAGGATTGAGAGTCACCGTCATTCCATAGCAAAATTTGGCGCAAATCTCAAAAGCTTTAGATCCACCAGGAAAATCAACTAACTGAATTTCTTCAGAATTCTCTTCATTTGCTTTTGAAACGAGGCTTTGAAGTTTGTTGCTCTTGGACAACAGAGGAAACTGGCAAAGCAAAATCAGTATAAAATGTAAATTAGATACTAATACAGATTCAGATGGGAAAGAAGTATCTCACATGAAAGTAAAGGTTACAGTTAGCAAATGGAGACTAGTAAAGGTTACATTTTCATTTATAAAGGTTCGGAGATAGCTTATATTGTTATGTCAAGAACAACCTAACAAACAAGTCACTCGGATGTGCGAAGAAATTCTAAAGGTCTTCCATAAACAATTGCAGTTAACGAAGAAATGAGATGAATTTGGATCATGTGGCAAATTCATCAACTACAAACAACAACATCAACTATATTTTTGTTTTCTTCTATACAATAATATAGTTCTACATGCAAACTTTGTTCATTATCCCTAGCTCAAGATCATTGAGAAACTGAAGCTTTACTTAACTGAACGGAAATGAATTTCATTTTTTGAGACTGGTAACATGAACGGAAATGAATTTCATTGAAGAAGGATAACAATCAAGTACTATTTGTTTAGTGAAATCACCCTTGCTCCTACAAAATTTAGGCAAGTTCAGCCCCCTCCCCTGCAGTTTCATTCCCTTTGGTCTTGGCTTGCCGGGAACATCAGATAGTCCACTTTTAAGTTAAAGCACCAAACTTCTTTGAACTTAAGGTGGACCTGTAGCCTAGCTCAACCAAATGTAAAGACGATTTCACTTAAGAACACGGCTCACTCATTTATAACGGAGAAATCCCCGATGGCCAACTGGTTCACAGTTCAAAACTCGATAGATAATTGGTCATTCTACCCTTTTCACTTAAATACTAGGCTTATGTCCGTGGCAGGATTTGAACTTGCGATAAAGCCTAACCCACCCACCACGTGTTGTTCTCTTAAACCGAAGCCCTGTACGAATCAGGATTATAGTACAGAGGGGAAAAACTTGCATCTCCCAACAGCTGGATGCTGGAAGTGCTAAATAAATATAATGTACTGGAAATTATAGCACTTCTCCTTTGCATAAACGGTCAAGTTACCTTGTGAAGATAAAATTTTACTTCACCAATAATGATGGTAACATCTGTTGCCAGCTCAGATGACACATACCTACACCAGTAGATCAAAATTCATATACTACTTTAGAATGTGATCAGAGTACAGCAAGGAACTGAAATAGATAACATAATACTCCATTTGAATAGACGAGAACAGAAAAGCAGTTGTGGGCAATCAACCTAAGTGTGGTGAAGAAGGCATTCAATACAGCAGGATTTCGGTGAAGACATTAAAGTTAAGAATCTTAGTGATGCTTTTTTTTTTAATAACTGAGAAATACCCCAAGGACCAACTGGCACATGGTTTGAAACTCGGTGGATAATGGGCCAGTCCCTTTACCCTTCTCCACTCAAATACTAGTAGGGTTCAAACCCGTGACACGAGCCTAACCCACACATCACACTAATAATATCATTTTTTTTGTTAGTTAAAATTTCCGCTAATTAAGTTATCTATATGGCAAAAATAAAGTAACAACAACAACAACAAACCCAGTGTGATCCCACATGTGGGGTCTGACGAGGGTAGGATGTACGCAGACCTTACCCCTACCTTTGTAGCGTAGAGAGGCTGTTTCCGGTAGACCCTCGGCTCAGAAGGCAAAAGTAAAGTAACAAAACAAAAAACTGCTGCTAGTAGTTTAAGTGCACTGAAAGTTATATTAAAACCTTTACTAAAGAAAAGAAGAGAGTAATTCATGTGATAGACAGCTTTCCAATTCAACTTTTAAGTAATGTACAATTGAAGTTCCTTGAATATAAGTTGAAAATATTCGCATCCTTTGCTAATACTGAACAATGTCTATCAATTAAATGCACCTCAACCTTGGATGATCACTTCAACCCCAGCATAAGTCAAAATAGCAAATTCATTTAGCTTAAACTATAATTCCACCAATGGTGAAGAACTCCACAAACTTGAGTTTGTGTTAGACAAAGAGTCGGAAACAAATAGATAAAACCTTCAAGATTGACTAGAATCAATCTAATCTTAGCTTTGTGTTAACTAAAAGTGATTCCAGTACTGTTAAATGTTTGCTTGTGAAACATAATCATAGAAATCCAAGTTCCAGTTGCGAACGTTCTGCCATTGAGTTTAGCTTCTGTGTACTCATATTGTATAATTATATTACACCATCAGATTAAAGGTGACGTATAGCAACAGGTTATCTATAGTAATCCTAATTTAGTAACAGAAAAAATCAACTGAATAACCTGTCATAACCAATTAAAATGCATTGATAATGTAAAATAATTATGCTGACGGTTTACATAATATAAAGGGATAATAACCTTTTCGGACCGCCCTAAAAAATGGTACCCGGCAAATGCATATGTTTTGTATATTAAGTATAAGTATACATATAGTATACATACATACATACATTATATGCATAACCAATATATATGTTTTGTATATTTTAGTTAGCACCCGTAATTAATTTCGGCCGACCGGCCAAAAATGAAAAAATCCCTAATATAAATTCGTTTCCATTTTGATTCCAGCATTTCACTCAGTCGGGGAACAAGAAATTCCACCAACGCAAAAACCAAAAATACACCTACGTGGCTATTCATGTTACTGCATATGTCCCTTGTTTCACCATTTTTTATCTAGTTCAGGCATTGTATGTCAAACAGTAGGTCGAGTAATTAATCTCACAAAATGGAAACATAATTTAGCTGATCAAATAATTGGAGATCATTGACCCCACCAAGGCCATTACATTACTCTTATGAGTAGTAAATATTGGACCACCTACCAATCAAACGCAGAAAGTAGAATTAACACAACTTTTTGAATGTCCTCATGCAAGCCACCTTCAAATTTCTTTAAAGGTAACAAGAAACACTAAAATAGGCAAATAAAGGGGGACACCAAAAATAAAAAATTAAACAAAAATTGCCTGCTTTCAAGATTAGTAAGAGTATAAAATTAGAATCTTTGTATCCACAACTTCTAACTTAGTTCTAAGAAAAAGAAACCCTTTACTCCCTCGTCCCAATTTGTTTAACACTTTTCGCTTTTTGAGAGTCAAGAGAGTTATTTTTTTTACTGTAATTTTTCATTTGTCTTTTAAATATATTAAACTATTAATAATGGTGAATTATAATACTTTTTACGTAGTTTCCGAATATGTAAATTTATTTTGAAAATTTTAAATATTCTACGTTCAAACACACTCGAAAAGTGAAAAGTGTCAAACAAATTGGGACAAATAGAGTATTATTTTTAATAGCTGTCTCTATTGTTTTTGCAAAGCAATCTCCAAGCTAGTTCTGTACATGTGCAAGAAGTGGAAGACATACTGCGTAACATAAGGTGTTCATATCCAAATAAGAGAAGAAAGATAAAGCCAAAAAATAAATTTTCTTCCTTTACAATAATTAAAACAGGAAATTATAAAATAAAAAAGGATTACCGAAAAAGGGTTAGCTTACTGTCATGCATAATACTTGCTCAATGTTCATGAAATCAACTTATATGAACTTACAGAGTAAAAGATTTTTACATGTTGTAGCAGCTAACATGGCTTATTTTCAGGTTTCTAGTCTCATTTTTTATGAATAATTAAATACATTTATCATTTAGAGGACCAAATAAAAAAAGAGCACTCCGATGTACTGAGCTTTCGCTATGCGCGTCAGCCTTAACTCATAAACTATATTTTTATGCTGTCAAGTTTGTTGGAGCTAAACTGAGCTGGTTTATCGGAAACGACTCTTTACCTTCCAAAGGTAGGGTAATGTCTACCTACGCTCTACCTTCTTCAAAATATACTTATAAGATCGCACTAGGTATGTTGTTGTTGTTATTGTTGAAGTTTATAGGTGTTAATTAAACTAGAGAGGGTAAGAAAAGAGAGAAAAAAGTGAATACTGTACTATTTTTCAATTGTATGGAGAAGAAGGGGACATACAACAAACAAAACAAAAGCAGTAGAAGATAGCAAACAAATAATCAAGTAGCCAAAGCAGATGATTACTTAAATGAAAGAGATATTTAAGTACATTTGCAAATAAAACAAGAAAATAATAAACCATTAACATACCTTACACCTTTTCCTTGATCTTGAAATGTATCAGGTTTTGATCCCAACTTCATGAACTTCATTTTTTTCTCCTCAAATTTTCTACCACACTCACAAGAACAGAAAAAAAAATTCTGCTAAAAACTAACTAACCCAAGATACCAACTTCAACTTATGAGGCTAACTGAAATTCACTGGTACACAAGAGAAAAAGCTAGTAAAGATTTCATTTTTATCTTATCACTCTAGAAGAATATTTCCAGTGAAGAAACATATCCTAAACTCCAATACAAGCAGACAGAAACAAAAAAAAAAAAAAACAAAAGGGATCACTAACAGAGCATAATCTTGATTTTGCTCCCACCCCCACCTCGACCCTCGAGCCAAAACAACAAAATTTCAATTCTTGATGATGCCATTACTATTAGTAAGACTCAAAATTAAACCAACCCCACATGCAGATAAAGAAGAAAGATTGGTTGAGTCATAAATTTGTAGCCGCCTTTGAATTAACTTCACCTATACTACTAGGCTGATTCTATAAATATATCATATTTCTTCTTACTCTACAAAAATAAGATACAAATCTCAAAGATTTTTGCAGCCTTTTCTCTCTGTGTATGTACTGAATAGACTGGTGAAGTTGTCGTCCAATCTTGGAAATATAGCAGAGGAAAAAAGAGATAATATGAGAGAGAAGGTGTCAGAAGAGGAAAAAGAAAAAGTGTCTTCGTTTGTAGATTAGTAGTAGTAGTAAGTAGTAACCAGCCTCGTTGGGGAGAATGATGTGGTAACAACTAACAAGGAGACTTATGGTAGAAATCTATCCACATGAAACCTATATCAAATTATATTAATTTATTATAATTATAAAATGTACTCTCTATAAGTTATCTTTTAAATTTCGAGATTCAAATCATTTTTTATATATATTTAAAATATTTTAAATTATTAATTATTGTGATTTATAGTTCTTTTTACGTAATTTTCAAATATATAAATTTTATTTTAAGAAACTTAAATACTTCATACCCAAATTCACAGTCAAAACTAAATTATTTGACACTCGAAACGAACTTTACCACATAAATTAAAATAAATGAAGTAATAAAATAAGAAAATATTACTCCATTTGTTTCGATTTGTTTGTTTTACTCTACTTTTTAATCTGTTTAAAAAAAATCTTTTCTAATTTGATAATTCTTTAATTTCAATATCCCACATGACATATTTAAGGTCACAAAATTTAAAAACATTTTTATACATTATACACATATTTAATTTAAAATTATAACATTCAAAAATCTGCTTTACTTTTTAAAACTCAATCTCAAGTCAAACTGAAAAATTGATCACGACTTCCAGAGAAAATTGTGATTCTTAGAAGTGTCCAATAATATAAGTAGGCGTTTAGCCCTAGATTCCAAAAATGTTTCAATTTGTTTAGAATTTATAGAGTTAGAGCTGAAAATATAATTGTTTTTGGTTGTAACTTATGTAAAGAATATGTGGATTAATATTTATGATTAAATATACTTAAATATAACTTTAAAAGTGGAAAGTGATTTAGAAAAGAGTATAATTTGTTTTTCAAATTTGAGATACTTTTTTAAAAATAACTACTGGGTGGGTCCCAACAGCTCATTTTATTAATTTAATAAAAATAATTGTTTCCAAATTTGAAATACAATTTCAAGTTGAATTTTTTTTTTTATAATTAAACACTTATTTTTCAAATAAAGTAAAAAATTATTCCGAAAAAAGTGAATAACTTTTATGGCTAAACGAGTCCTTATTATTCATCATTTGGACCCTCCAACTATATATATAACGTTACAATTACCTTTTCAAAATTGTGCAAACCCGATGATTCAGTGGCGGATTCAGTGCATGCCCGTTAATAAATATTTAATTGTGAACCAAATTATTATAAATTGCCTCTAATTCATTTTAGTTGATGTGCTTACTAAAAATAACTGGTCCAAAATAATTCTCATTTTAGATAAATAATATATAATTAATTATTAGTTTCAATCTTTATCCTTACTCAATAAATACCTTACTCAGTTATTGATAAATTCTAATTTTAGTCCTTATAATATCTGAATAAGCACATGACCTTCAATTACTTGAAATGTGCACTTTCGATCTCTTTGCTTATGAATTTCACATTTTTTTCAGAATTATTGATCGTGTCATCATTTAATTACCCATGTTTTATGTTAAACTTGTACTATTTAAGGGTGATATACTTCTAATAATAGTTCAAATATAACATAATTCTTACGTAAAGGGATAAAAACAGAGCTTTTAATTAATAATTAAAGGTCAAATGTGTTAAATCATTTGTAATAAGGACCAAAATCAGAATTTACCAATAAATAAGGGACCAAAATGATATTCTCTAAAAAATAAATAAGGATAATTGAGTCAAATTACCCTTTTCGTTAATGTTTCCTAAGGGTGTGCAACGGAAAACATGACAAGTAAAATGAAACAGATAGAGTATATATATATATATATATATATATATATATATATATATATATATATATATATATATGAGCTCATAAATTTTAAATTCTGAATCCAATATCGACAAGGATGACATTGGGACGTAAAATCTGAGGGCTTTTTTGGTATTTTCACTTGTTTTTTCACTTTGGGTATTAGAAGGCCAAAACCTAGTTCATTTTGTTTCTGCTGGGGAATACTGTTGGAAGAAAGAGATTACCATTAAAGGTGATTTTGGAGAAATCAAACGACTTCTGCAATTATTAAGAATCCCAAGTGCACAATATGAAACGAGACCTATCAGTAATGTACACTAGCCCCCGGGCACAGGTGAGTTGGTAAGTGGCAAGGTGATTGAGGTACAACCACTCTAACGTCGCGGGTTCGAATCCGTGTGGTGACAGTCTTTGCTGAAATATTGCAAGGGTTGTTGCTGGGTTCGTGTCTCGTTGGTCCTCTCCCTTGCAGGACTGTCACTCGCGCATATACCTCGATTTACATCCCACCTGATCAAGGGGCCTCTGGTACAGATGAGGGGTTTCGCCTTCGGTACTTTCCCCTTCACAAAGTAATGTACACTATCAATCGAGACCTAAGTGTAGCGAGAATGAAAATCATACAATGACTTCAAGTAACTTGCAATTGAGGTGCATTTATTATTCTTATTGCTAAAGTTCAACATAATACAAAAGTCAAAATAAAATATTAAGTTTTGCATTCTGTCAAACACCTAATAGAAATAATTTTGAAGTCTATTCATGATTTTGAATTGTATAAGTTTTTTAAGGTTCTAAGAATTGAATTCATTACAATAACAATATTAATATATTCAGTATAGTTTTACTAGTAGGGTCTGAGAAGAATATATATTATACACAGGGGTGGATCTACATAGAGTCCAATCCCCTTTGTCAAACAATTACACTATGTATATAGAGATAAAATTTTATTTTATTTATATTTATTAAATATGAAACCCCTTAACACAAATCAAATTTTAGCTAAGTGATAAAGGGGTTCAAATTTATGTAGAACATGTAGGTTCAAATCTCACTAGCAACATTTTCTTTAATTTTAAAATTCCTTTGATAAAAATTATTTCTTCGTCACTGAGTATACGCATACCTTATTCTTACTCTAGATGGTAGAGAGACGGTCAGGATAGATCCTCCGCTCACTAGACAAAATTAAGATAGTTAAAAAAAGAAAATAATGTAAGTGAAGACGTCAAGACAAAACTCATCCACCTATGTGAGTAAAGAGAGTATCCAATGAAAACTCAATAATTTTCTAAAGAAAGTGAAATGTTTATTTTTAGAATAAACAAAGAAGAAATGATAAGGAAAGCGCACGTACGTTGGATTACCATAATTAGAGTTATACACCTACCATAATTGTATAGTTAGAGTTATGGTAGAATAAGGTTTTAGGAATAGATTAGGAATAGGATTCTCCTATTTTGTAACTTGTATATATATCTATTCAATCAATGAAAATAATCAAGGGGATTATTTCTTTCATAAATATATACTCCTAATATACATGTGATATACACCGAATATACATCGGTGTATATCACATATATATCACTAGGCAAAACAGTAAACAAAAGACAAGGGCCTCGGCGGTGGGCCACCGCTGCCGGTGGGCCGGAAGGCCATTGCACTGGAGCGAGAGCCCATCACGGGAGCAGAGGCCCTATGATCACGGAAAAGCAAAGTGTATATTAGGAGTATATATTTATGTAATATTGTAGTATAATGATTACCATAATTAGAGTTATACACCTACCATAATTGTATAGTTAGAGTTATGGTAGAATAAGGTTTTAGGAATAGATTAGGAATAGGATTCTCCTATTTTGTAACTTGTATATATATCTATTCAATCAATGAAAATAATCAAGGGGATTATTTCTTTCATGGTATCAAGAGACTAGGTCTAAACAAAAGTTTTCTTCTCTCAAACTTTTTGTATCCTTGGCCGAGAACCCCCCCCCTCCCTCGGGTTTTTCTCTCCAAATATCTCATCTTCCGCTCTCAAAAACCTCTCTTAAATTTATCCTCCTTCTTTGTTCTTTCAAATATGTCTAAGAACAATTTTCACCCCGCCCTCACGCTTTCCAATATCAAGCTCGGTGTCCCTATTGTTCTTGAGATGGAAAACGTTCAATATGCAACGTGGGCGGAGTTGTTTAAAATTCACGCTATCTCGTATCAAGTTCTTCATCACATAATTCCTCCCGCTGACCCTTCCGCGGAGGATCCCGAGGTGTGGATTACACTTGATGCTACCGTTCTTCGGTGGATATACGCCACTATTTCGGTGGACCTTCTACGACGATTATGGAGCCCGATACCACGGCTATGGCTGCATGGAATAGATTGCGTGACATATTCCAAGACAACCAAGCATTCCCGTATCGTCACACTCGAGCAGAATTCTCTCTCGTTCGAATGGACGTATTTCCGAACGTTTCGCATATTGCAAGAAACTAAAGGAATTGGCGGATCAACTCCGTAACGTTGGCGCACCAAGTAACAAATAATCGTCTAGTTCTACGCTTGGTTGCCGGTCTTTCGGAGGCCTATAATGGTGTTGGCACTCTCCTTCGCCAAAGCAACCCTCTTCCCGACTTCCATCAAGCCCGCTCCATGCTTACGTTGGAAGAAGCCGGTTTGGCTAAAAAGGCGGCTACCGGAGCAAGTCCAGGTTGTCATGATGGCATCCTCTCCTAATCCTTCGAGTTTTGTTAATAATTCGGGCCAAAACCATAATCATGGTGGCGGCAAGAATAATCGCAAGAATAATAACAAAAACCGCGGGGGCAAACGCGGTGGTAATGGTGGAGGTTCCGTAGTCGGCAAAACGTCGGTGGGTTCCATCCGGTGAACGGTGGCCCACCGCCCCCATGGGCCCAGGCGGTGGGGCCCATGGCGATGGAGCGATGGCGGTGGACCGTGGGCCAATGCCGGTCCATACCAATGAGCGAGCGGCGAGAAATTCCCGGCCGGCCGGTGGGCGCCAACGATCCGGTGCCCAATGCCCAAAGCGATGGCGGCCCACCGGCCGCGGTGGCCCGGCGAAATGGCGGTGGTAGCGATTCGGACCGGGCCCGGCTCGGCAAGGAGTTCTTGGACCCCGACCTCCGCAAGCCCATCATGCAGCAGGCCCTACTCGGGGACCGATATCGAGGCCGCGATGCACACGTTGGGATTGACTCAACCGACCAAAATTGGTACATGGACACCGGGGCCACTACTCACATGACTTCCGACTCGTACTCTCTCATCTTATTCCAATTTGAGCACCCCTCGGGGTATAATTATTGGTAATGGCGCTCTATTCCAATTCTAGGGTACGGTCGAAAAACGTTGTCTCCCCCCAATCCACCACTCCTCTTGAAAAATACTTTACATGCTCCTAAATTGATTAAAAATTTAGTGTCCGTCCGAAAGTTCACAAATGACAATTCTGTTTCGTTGAATTTGATCCTTTCGGTTTCTCGTGAAGGATTTCAAGACGGGGAGTCATCTCGTGAGGTGTGATAGTAGGGGGATCTATATCCTATCATGCCCGGTTTTCGTCCATCGAGTCCACCTTGCCATCGCTTTTTTGCGACCATCTCTCCTTCCATGTGGCATGCTCGTCTCTGGGTCATCCGGGATCTTCTATTTTATCGCTTTTAGATAAAAATAGCTTTATTTCTTGTAAGGGTACGAGTCGTACTCCAATTTGTCACTCATGTTCCTTAGGAAAAATTGTTAAGTTGCCATTTGTAGACTCCAATTCTCATACTTCTATGCCATTTGACATTATTCATAGCGACTTATGGACATCTCCTCGTTCTTAGTTCAATGGGTCATCGATATTATGTTCTCTTTTTAGATGATTATTCTAGATTTTTGTGGACGTTTCCAATTGCGAATAAATCACAAGTGTTTTCCGTCTTCATAAAATTTAGAGCGTTCATTCGTACTCAATTCGAAAGAGAAATAAAAAATATTCAATGTGATAATGGGAAAGAGTATGACAATAGGGAGTTTCGAGAATTTTGTGCTACTCATGGGATAAATTTTCGGTTTTCATGTCCTCATACATCTTCACAAAATGGGAAAGCCGAACGCAAAATTCGGTCCATAAATAACATTGTCCGAACTCTCCTAATCCATGCCTCCATACCTCCGTATTTTTGGCATCATGCTCTACAAATGGCCACTTACCTTCTTAACATAATTCCGTCTAAAGGTCTGACATATTCTTCCCTCTCAAAATCTTATATAATAAGAACCCTTCTTATTCTCACCTTCGGATTTTTGGGTGCTTGTGTTATCCACTATTCCCATCCACAACAATTAACAAACTCCAGGGCTCGGTCTACCCCGTGTGTGTTTTTGGGTTATCCGTCAAATCATCGTGGTTATAAGTGTTTTGATTTATCCTCCAAGAAAATCATAATCAATCGCCATGTCATTTTTGATGAAACTCAATTCCCGTTTACGAAAGTTCATACTCCCGAACCTAAGTTGTATAATTTTTTGGATGACCAAATATCCCCGTATATTATTCGGAATTTTTCGGACAACTCCCGTACCCAAAATTCCCCGGCGGGCCCACCGCCCGCCGGCCCCACAAGATCCGTCGCCCCCGTCGCTCCGGCCCACTGGAACAGTTCCGGCAAGAATCGGGCTCGCCACCCCACTCGGAACCGCTCCGGAATCCGAGTCCACCCTTTACCGATTTGGGCCGGCGGGCCCACCGCCTTTCTTGGCCGGTCCGTCCCGAGCCCGTAAAATTCCCAAAATTCCATCCCTTCTTCCTCGAGTCATAGACCGGTCACTCGTAGTCAGCGGGGTATTTTTACACCTAAAAGACATTTTAATTTACATTCTGATGTCTCTAAATCCCCCTTGCCCCGCAATCCTGTGTCCGCATTAAATGACCCTAATTGGAAAATTGCTATGACTGATGAATATAATGCTCTTATTGAGAATAAGACGTGGGAGTTGGTGCCCCGTCCATATGGTATTAATGTTATCAGGTCTATGTGGATTTTTGCTCATAAGGAGAATTCAGATGGGTCCTTTGCTCGGCATAAGGCGCGACTTGTTGGTGATGGTAAGACTCAGCAGGTTGGTATTGATTGTGGTGAGACGTTTAGTCCGGTGGTCAAACCGGCTACCATTCGCACTGTACTTAGCTTGGCTCTTTCAAAGACTTGGCCGATTCATCGCTTAGATGTCAAGAATGCTTTTCTACATGGAGATCTCAAGGAAACAGCCTATATGCATCAGCCGTTGGGTTTCGGGGATCCCAACCGCCCCCATCATGTCTGTTTGTTGAAGAAGTCATTATATGGGCTTAAGCGGTCTCCACGTGCCTGGTATACACGATTTGCGATTTTGTTTCGACTATTGGGTTCACACACAGCAGTCGATAATTCTTTGTTCATCTACCGCCGTGGTTCGTCATTGGCCTATATTCTCGTTATATGTGGATGATATCATCTTGATCGCCTCCTCCGATGCTTTGCGTCGGTCTATCATGGCCATGCTCGGTTCGAATTTGCTATGAAGGACTTAGGGCCGTTGAGTTATTTTTTGGGGATTGCCGTCAAACGTCATTCGGTGGCTTGTTTCTGTCTCAACGGAAGTATCTTGCCGAGATCATAGAGGGTCGGGATGTCATCCCGTAAGTCCACTTCCACACCGGTTGATGCAAACCCAAAGCGAGTGCCGCAGCGGGTGCACCATACGAGGACCCGACCCGGATCGCGATCTTGCGGGGGCCCTCCGAAGTATCTTACCTTTACCGACCGGATATTACATATGCGGTTCAACAGTGTGTTTATTCATGCATGATCCCGAGTTGAGCACATGAATGCAATCAAACGCATCATTCGGTATATTCGGGGGACACTAGACTATGGGTTGCACTTGTATCCGTCATCTACATCCACACTTGTCTCTTACACGGATGCGATTGGGGTGGGTGTCCGGACACCGACGGTCGACTTCGCTCTTTGTATGTTCCTTGGCAACAACTTGGTCTCCTGGTCGGCCAAACGTCGAGCAACTTTATCACGCTCCAAAGGTCTTGAGGCGAAATATCGAGGGGTAGCGAATGTGGTCTCCGAATCATGTTGGCTACGTAATTTGCTTTTGGAGCTTCATTGTCCCATTCGAAGGCAACCTTGGTATATTGCGATAACATTAGTGCCATCTACACATCGTCGGTAACCCGATTCAACACCAACGCACCAAGCATATCGAAATGGACATTCACTTTGTCCGTGAAAAGGTTGCAAAAGGTCAAGTTCGCGTATGCCATGTCCCGTCTCGTTATCAAATTGCGACATCTTTACAAAGGGTCTACCACGGCGGTTCTCTTTGAAGATTTTAGGAACATCTCGCGTTCGAAAACCGCCCGCTATGACGATGCGGGTGTGTGTTAAACAACGCAATATACATGTGATATACACGAATATACATCGGTGTATATCACATATATATCACTAGGCAAAACAGGCAAACAGCGACAAGGGCCTCGGCGGTGGGCCACAAATGCCCGGTGGGCATTGGAAGGCCATTGCAGACTTTGGAGCGAGAAGCCCATCACGGGAGCAGCCCTATGATCACGGAAAAGCAGTGTATATTAGGAGTATATATTTATGTAATATTGTAGTATAATGATTACCATAATTAGAGTTATACACCTACCATAATTGTATAGTTAGAGTTATGGTAGAATAAGGTTTTAGGAATAGATTAGGAATAGGATTCTCCTATTTTGTAACTTGTATATATATCTATTCAATCAATGAAAATAATCAAGGGGATTATTTCTTTCATACGTATTTCATGATATAAAAGAAATTACACAAACTTGACCTGGAGAAATTTAAAGGTGAAGAGCATCCACAAAGTTAATTCACTTTTTGGAATTAACAGTGAATAACTCGTCATGCATAGGGTAAGTGAATCTTACAGCTTTGATTGTCGATAATTAATTAATGGCTCACATGTAATTACTGTTCATCAAAGTGACACCTATACATTTTTATCTTTTTCACATAATATTGGTACATATTAGTGTCAAATTAATATTCTCCATGTTTCAATTTATGTGCCCGAATTTGCAGTATAAGTTTAAACTAACTAATTTTTGGTTTAGTATTTACGGTTCAATACTACAGCAATTCACCAAGTTCTACTCTTATTGTAGTAAGTAAAAAAAGTATATAAAAAGAAAAAGAAATTACTAGCTTTTGACAGAACCACATGACATCTCCCCACGCTAACATTTTTATTTTTTTTTGATGATCCAGGGTTTCTGAAACTGCTACCGACTACTTCACTCCAGATACCCGGACGTCCCGGAGGTAATAGCACGGTCCTTCAAAGAACTATCACCAGGTAAATCGCGGGATGTGCTTTCCGAAATCGCGGGATGTGCTCCGGCTTTTACGGGCCAAGCGTGTCAAAAAATGCGTATCCTCGTCTTTGCGCGGGAATCGAACCCACGTTGTCACGCCAGGAGCCTTTATAGCGCCCAGGTGCTTTGCCACTGGACTATGCGCCGGAGGACACGCTAACATTATTGAATAGTCATAGATGAGGAAAACGACTTGCGACAAATCACAAATATCCTTTTGTGTGCACGAATTCTGGTCCAAATTTCAAGGAAAAACAGAAATATAAAAGGAAAAAATGGATAAGAAAAGTATTATCCATCTTTTTGCCTTTGGTTCAGAAAGAGCTATGAAGGGAACAATCACATTAAATGGTTAGAATTGACTAATGCTAATGAACTTATACGGTTTAATTTCTTGTTGGCTTTGATGTGATGCATCCTCTGAAATTGTGTTTCTGTTACGGAACAATATTCTCTAAGTAGGGTTTGACCATAAAAATCAAATGTTTTTCGCTTTATTTGAAAATTTTAAGTTGAAATTATGTTTGATTGTAGTTTTTACAAAAATTATTTAATTGTTGAATGTACTGAAAGTGAAAAAAGTGAAAATAAGATTTTAGGTGCTTTTTAAAATGTGAAAATATTTGATGGCAAAAAACTGATTTTCAAATAAAGTGAAAAGAAAATTGAAAAAAAAATGAATAATTTTCATGGTCAAACGGATCCTAAATAGCAACATGAAAATTATTTTTTCAAAAGAGTAAAAGAATCATTATTTGGTGTTTGATTATCAAGAATATATTTGAAACCAAATGAGGGAAAATGAATCGCGCTTTTAGGATAAAGTCATTTTCCTTATAATGATAACTATTAATTTCATATCACTGTTCGGCCAACATTTAGAAATTATTGTTCTTTAGTGCTGAAAAATTCAATCCAAACGTTATCTAATTCGCTAACTTTATTGCCAAATGCCAATCTCTCATGAATATTTGTTTTTCCAAAAAAGTATTTTTTTTTCTCAAATCAAATACTGGAAAAAGTTCTTTAAAAATATTTTCAAAAGTCTTTTTTCCAAAAAATATTTTTTGGAAAACGATTTTCATATGCCAAGCCTTACTATAAAAAGGTAAAGAATGGATTAATTTACGAAAACTAGTTACATATAAGGCTTGGAAATATGTTTGTTAACTTTAAAGATTTCAGTGAGATATAAACTAGCTCAAATATATAGTGAGTCAACTTTGAATATTATTTACATGTGATTCATTTGATTTCTTCTAGTTACCCTCAAGCACCATTGATCCAAACTTGAAGGAAATCTTGTTCAAAGAAATTGACAGTATTCTATAAGCATATTATAGAGGATTATTCAGAAAGTGTCCGGACGGCCATAATATAAGGCTATTATTTTACACCTTTGATCAAAATTAAATACTACTCCAGTAGCTTGAATATGTAATGAAATAATGTTTAATTACATTATCATCTTTTTCTTGACAATGTAATGAAATAATGTTCAAATTTGGACTTTTCTTGTCCAAAACTGTTCTTTATGATCTATTTTTCGTACTTCTGTATACAGAAATGCTCAAATATTTGCCTCAGAATAATACTTCATCTTTAAATTATATACAAAATACAAATGACCAGAAAATTAAGACGAATATCTCAGGTTAGTTATAGTTATTAACTACGCAGATGTATTATCTTTTTCTTCTATTTTGCCATAGAAAGAAAAGGATATCGTAAAATGGATCCAAAACACAAATGATATTAACTCTAGAAAGACGAATATTATGATATTCTAACCATAACATATCAAAAAAAAATTGATGAGTGAAATTTGCTGAAAAAAAAAGAAAAGAAATTGGTTCGACTACTCTATTTTGTTTCATATGTTACCCCAAAAAACAACATGTTTCGATGTTGTTTTTGTTGTTCATGTAAAAAAAAAAATGGATATTCGGCCTAACTCAACCCCAAAAGCTAGTTTTTGAGTGATAATTGTCCAAGTCCCCATTGAAATGAGTCTGACTCTGATATCAGGTAAAAAATGAATATTAGGCCTAATTCAATCCTAAAAATTAGTTTGTAGGGTGAGGATTGTCCAAATTCATATAATGAGTCAATATTTTCATTCAAATTTCGATGTGGACGGTTAACGGTTGAAATAGTTGGGCAAAGAAATAATATGGTAGAATGAAAAAGATAAGGATTCATTTAACTTGAAAGGCCAAAATTTAAGGGGCGTTTATGAAATTAACCAATAAAATATGGAGTACAAGGTAGTAATTGAACCCCATAAATAGTTAGCGTACCTAGGAATACAAGTGAGCTGTCCTAACGCCTATTGGCCACCATTGAATTGTTGACATGCAGTACGATAAGGAAGTTGTAGCATTCAATTCACTGATTCAATTCACTGATCACCTCTCATGCGTACGTGCATGGTGTTAATTAATACTCCATCCTCACAATTTAATTTTCTTACTTTTCTTTTTAATGTTCCAAAAAAAAAAAATCTACATTTTAGTAAGTTTTTAAATTTTAATACAAGTTTAAAATCACAAAATTTAAAAGATCCCGCACATCTTTAATTTAAGACTATAAGATTCAAAAGTCTATATTTATTTTTTAAATTTTGTGTCAAGTCAAACTAAAACATTTAAATTTGGATGGAGGAAGTACAAAATTTATGCTATAACAACGACGACATACCCAATGAACTCTCATATGTGAGATCTGGAAAAGATAGGATATACACAGACTTTACATTTATCTTTGTGGGGTAGAGAGATTGTTTCCGAAATACCATCGGAAATGAATTACTTCCCTCCGTCTTATATTATGTTATGATATTTGGTTGAACATAAAATTTTAGAAAGAAATAAAGAATTTAAATATGACCTAAAGCAAGTTATAAACATATATATCACTATGCACTCCACGTATACATATGGCGTTTGATTTTTGTGTTGCACATCTATTTTACTATGCGCTTCTTTCGGGTTAGACATGTGTGAGGGATCCATGACTTTTATCTTATAAATTAAAAATTATAAGTTATAAATTTTAATTTATAATTTTTAGCTTAAAATAAATGCTAAAAACACTTTTTATTTTATTTAAAAACTAAAAAGTACTTAAAACCTATTTTGACTTTAAACGCTTAAAATAAGTCAATCCAAATAGGCTCTACGATATGTGGAATCACAGGGCCCATGCATTGTGATTAATTATATTTGTTTCATGATACTGTGATTGAGATGCATGCGTGTATAATATTTATACTAAGACGGATGCTTATATTATGATTCTTCATAATTGTGTTTATGAATAATTTTGGACTGTTATTTAGCCATATGCTTGTAATTTATTCCACTGTTATAATTATATTAATAATATAGATACTTTGTCTAATTGCGATTTTATTATTAGTTATTAGGACTTGATGTTGCGATTTTGTAGGTGCTCACAAAGTGTCGATTACAACCTTCGAATTTAGATGGTAACAAACACACTTCCACCCAAGTTTAATCACAAAACTTTTGGACCATCATTGGTTCGAGTAGTTTTATTGGACAAATAAGAGTCTTCATTGGACCATAATTCTTTTGATGATCGATATTTGTCCCCCTAGCTGTTCTGATGGATAATGCTTTGACCAAAAATAGATATTTTATCCTAAAATTAAGGTGATACATTTGAACTATTTTCAAGGTCTTCTTGCTCGGGAGATTTAATTTTATTTATAATTCATTAAAATAGAACCTTGTGATTCAGTCCTTCTCCGAATCATGCGCATAGCGAAAGCTTAGTGCACCGAATTGCCCTATAATTCATTTAAAATATTATTTTAATTGTATAATATTAAAATTAGTAAGAAAATAATATAATAAATATATAAATAAAGTATGGAAGATCTTTGTAAAATAATTTTTTTTATTTCAACTTATAAGTAATATAAAATTATTTCCTCGGTCTCTTACGTACTAGCTCCACGTTGATGTGACCAAAAGTTGAATAAATCATGCCAAAATATTAGGCCTATCTCAATAATCTATGCTTCATTTATTTGCCCTCTGTATCGTTGTATGGGAGTCACCACTATTAAGAGGGTTAATGTTGGGGTTCGTGTTGTGACATTTGACCCAACATATCTTCTTAAGTGCTGATTTGAATGCATAAAAATGTTAGGGACAAATGTTATAACATCAGGACCAACATCTTTAAGAAATAGTTTTGCCTTACTTCACGGTAACCAGTAATATTTTACTGTGAGGTAAAAATGACTTAGACATGGTGAATTGGAGCTGTGTAAAACGTGGGAGAAAGTCAAAACTTGGAGAAGAAGCCGAGTAAGGAACAAGTCAAAGTTGTTGAGATTTTCACTCCTTAATCATCTATCACAAACTGCCCACCTTTCCCTCAACCTCCACAACCGATCGATGAGACTTTCAAGAGAACTCTCCATTATAAATAGAGAGACCACAACAGTGAATCGATCATCCAGAATCAGATCGCAAAAATACCAAAAGAACTCTCGGGATTTCATCTCAGAAATCTGGATCACAAGTGTTGCCTGAGTGTGTCGACAACATTCTGTCCAACATTACAATTGCTGTTTAGATTCTAGATTAGTTTTGTATGGAGCGATTGTAATGAGAGGTTGTTTATGTCTATGTAGTTAGATTTTCAGGCAGAAGTCATCTGCGACTTCAACTTTTAATTCCTTTCCGTTTTATATTGTAAATCTGTAAAGAAAGGAATTTGTAATTTTGTATATAATACATATACAATACATCTGGTCATTGACTATCATAAGTTATATAATATATATAATTATGAAAATTTTAAACTTTTGTGTTCTTTAAATTCCGCTGCATTTTACTCTTTAAAGTTTCTTTTTTCGCTAAAGTGTTGTTACTGGTGTCAGATGACATAACTGCTGACATTTAGAAATAGAATTGACATTCGATTTATTTTATCTCTTATTTTTACTTTAAATAACTTTTGACACCCTTCAAGGAGGTTTGAAATTTGTCGAACATCTTAGGACATTTCGAAATGGAAGAAACTTGTCATGCAAATTGAAATTTAAATAATTAATATAGGGAGTACGTAGTACGACGTGTTAAGAACTTGGGGAAAGTTGAATCCATAAATTATAAATTGAAAATGATCAGATTTTGCAACATATTAATAAAATGTCATACTATTGCTTTTTATTCACACTATGCGGTCGCAGATTGGGTGTGTTTGGTATGTCACAATCATTTTCAGGAAACATTTCTCTGTGTGAGCTCTTTTCTTTTTATAGTTATTTTTTTAAAGAAAAGTATTTTTCACCAAAAAGGAAAATATAATTGCTTCATACTTATTGACGGAAGTCATTATCTATGCAATTATTTTAACTTCATATTACTCGCTCCAGTAACACCTAAATACCATAAAAATCTCAGCAAACACTTTCTGGTTTTCTATTGTTATTATTATTAAGTTTTAGTATACAGTTTTTAAGTTTTTTTAAAAGTATTTTTCATTTACCAACTAAACATAAAAAATCATTTTCCAGAAAACCATTTTCAACTTTAGTCATGCGAGCACACTCACATGTAAGTAACGAGTTTTTTTTTTATTGATAACAATAAGTAAATAGTTAGGAAAAGGTAAGTACCATGCCCGAGGCGAAGCTCCTGTTATTCAAGAGGAGTCAATTAACATTTACAACAACAACATACATAGCGAAATTTCACAATATGGGATGAGTCAATTAACATCTCTTTACTGAAAAATATAAAGGTTAACTTTTTTTGATGTATCTATATACTATGTATATTGAATTTCTTTGAAACAACTTGAAAGTTCAACTCTGCTATTAAGGGGGTTAACAATTCCCTCAAGCTTGTAGGTTCAATTCCTAAACTAGACATACTATTAATTAGTGAAAATCAAACTTTGCCACAGTCAATTCGGTAAAAAATTATCTGCGTCGAACATTAAATCAATAGATGTATGTTATGTGTATGAATATATATAATTATCTTAATTAATCATATTAATTAATATATATTCACTTCATTAAATTACTTAACTATAATAAAATTGCATCAATTTCATATAAATATCCGGTAATATTTACCCATTACCTGTCCTATTCATAATCAAATGATATTTTAGAAAGTGAGGCTTCTAAGTTCTAAGGTAGCAATAATGGTCCAACTTAGGCGTGGGCATACAACCATTTTAAATTAATGATGATGGAGAAAAAGGGGTACCCTAAAACTTTTGTATAATGATGCCTCTAAGTAGTGTTTTCCTTTCTGTTTATTATTTTTGTTGGGGAGGGGGGGGGTCTACGGTGGGGTAGTTGGGGGATGTTACTTCTCAATGTGGGGGACCATATACTTTATAACTCTTCATATAATTTAGAATGATGTAGATATATAATATACAAATAAATCAAAGTTGTAATGGTACCCTAGTTTATTTTTGTTGCTTTTGGTTACAAGTTACAACTTACAACTCAAAAGAAGATCATCTCCAGGCTCTATGTTCTTAAAGTTTAACATGATTAATTTCTACCTACTACATAGACATTATACACACACTTTAACATAAGAGTATTCCTTATTTCTGGTTATTGGGCTAAGACATCTGCTGAGTCAGAATTTAAAATTTATTCGTTTGAAATTTAGACCTGTCTATTGGGTTGGGGACCCACCCGGCCCGACCCGGTCCAATAGACCTGATCCGAAAGAATCAGGGTCAGAGTCAGTTTATATCTGACCCGTGAGCCACCTGATCCGAAAAAGCGGGGATCTGATCAGGGCCAGGTCGGTCCAGGATCAGAATTTTTTACTCGTCTGACCCGGCCTGGTCCGATCCGACAAGTGACCCTACCCCGACCCGTTCATATTATTGTTTATTTTATTAATGTTTATTTAAGGTATATTTTTAAAGGTGATTGTGATTTTAGAGTCAAATTTTTTATCATACTATGTCTATGTAATAAACTGAAATGTATCTAAATTCTCTTTGGTTTAATTTAATCCCAATATATTATTATTTTCCTTTGCAAAGTGACAATGAAATACAAATATGAGTTTAACAGATACTTTATTATGAAATTCTATGAATTGTTTATACATTTTACTCTCAGTTTGTGCACTTAAAAGATTATAATTAATAATTTTGATAACTATTACTAATATGATTTGACTATTTTTTCGTTACTAATATGTTCATTTGTATAGTAAATTTCATTAACACCTTAAAAAATAAGAAATAAATTTTAAAGTTGAATGCCTTTTATGTGATAAAAGATATAGAAAAGTGATTTTGTGTGATAAACATTAAAGTTAGACGACTGTTATTTTAATAAAAAAAATATTTTGTTTTGTAGAGCGGGTCAGGGCCAGGGTCGGAAAATTAAAAGAAAACAGGGTCAGGGTCGGGCCAGCAGAAAAAAACCACTTGACCCTGCCCTGACCCAGCCCAACCCGAGCTTTGGACAGGTCTATTGAAATTTTAGTTCTTATAAAATTACATGGTTATGATTATATGTCTGGAACTGAAGTTATATGTATTTGTTACATGATATATTTTAAACCATTATATACAATGAATCCTATGTGTAAAATTATGGATTTTAAAAATGAAACTATTTTAATATAAACTAATTTTGGTAAATTCAAGATTATAACTAGAAGACTATCAAATGTGATGAAATTAATTTTCCCAAGGAATGGGTCATAGAGGGAGCTGCTCCTCCCAAAAAAAAATTTAATTATGATATTACAGAAATTGAGCAGACCCCAGATGGGACTATTAAGCTAAGATTTTCTTAACCAAGTTATATGTTAGAAAAATTTGATGCTGATAGTTTAAGATCCATCTGATATTTCAAATCGTTCTTATATTTCACCAGTTGAATATATGGTAAGATCTCCATCAAGAGCATCCACTTCTCAAATTAGAGAACATACTGATAATAGAATTGATAGTATCAGAATTGATAAGGACAATATAGTTCGTGGTGTCCAGGAAGAAGATCCAGAAATAACTGAATCAGACATGAATTTTCCCGTGACATGATGAATACACCACAAAAGTGATTTTAGTCGGGGATCACCTGCAAGAAAAATGATAAGTGAGGATTTCCTTAAACCCAGGTGGGAGCCTTTTAAAAATTAATTTTTTGTTTCTTTTAATAATCAAGAAAGAACTTCTTTACAAGAAGAATTTTATATAAATCTTATTAAAGTCAACAAGATTATATCTTTTGTACTATGGTTTACGGCAAAATATGCTCTTGATGCTGGAAACAATTACCTCAGGAATCAAGTAAGCTCAATAATGTTAGATTAATAATCTGTTTGACCAAACTATTAAAATTTATGTTGCTCGGACTCTCTAAGAAGGTTGATGAATCTGTGTGGGATCTTTAAAAAATGCATTATTTTTAGAGGATCCGACACGCGCCTAACATAGATCAAACTCTATTTATTTTGAAAATGTATTTTTGTTAAAATTAATCTCTGCGTCCATGTTTACTTGTCAGGTATATGACTTGACATACCCGTTAGGAAGCAATAAATAAAATGGTGTTTTTACTATATTACCACTAATTATTATAAGTCATCTAAATGTTGGTAAATGAAGTGGAAATGATTGGTACTAAATAATAAGGGCAAAATAGATATAAAATGACAAAATTATATCTTGATTTTCCAAACTGGATAAGTAAAAGTGGGCATCTATTTTTAATATAGTGGATAGATAAAAATAGACGGAGGGCATACTTGTGAAAAAACTACTTTTGCAGCGTAACAGTTTGTGTTTAGTTAATAAATTTGAAAAATATTTTTGCCAATATTAAACCTGTAATTTATCCTTTGTCAAGGTTCCAAAAATAATGCCAGGAAAAGTATATTTTTCAACTTCTCAAAATTATTTTTCTTATGTAATACCAGGAACCGGCATTAACAGGCTCACCAACCCTAATGGATGATGCTTCTGTTGGAAAATATGAATAAAGAACAATGGATTGAAGGCTTGAAATATGTATGAAACACTTTCCTAAAAATCATATTTGCTCCCTCTCCTCTATGAGTTTGCTATGAAATTTATGCAAATAGTTTTAGTGGATATGACAAGCCCATGAATGGAGAAGAAATAGTAGTTGAAGAGAAGAAGGGAAGAAAAAGTTTGGAGAAGAAAAGGGTTATGCAAAGTAACGCTCAAGTGGTTTTATAGATAAAACATTTAATAACCAACACACTCTTTTAATAAAAGACACATCTTTTCATTTAACTTTAAATTTAAAATAATAATTATATTTAAACAAAAATCTTAATAATTTCCCACTTGTTTAAATATAAATTAGGACACAAAAATCAAGTTATGTTCACGCATAGAGTAATGTATCTTTCGATTCGAACATTACCTTAGTACAATGTCACAAGATGAAATCGAAATCCCATTTAGCATCATTGCTTTGAACATGTTATTCCTTGTGATAACATCGGTGACATTATGCACATAAACATTTCATTCCTGCTTTCCACTCAAACATGCTTAGCACTTTTATGGTCATGTGTTATTCAAAATTCATGAACATTTATGAGAGAAACTCCACCTCTCAATCGAAGCGGCACCACTTCTATGTTCATATAGGTGAGGTTCTTTCAATGTCTTTATCACATTTGAGGCACTTATTCCTTGAACTGAACCTCATTAAGAGTATAAGAACTCAACCCTCTGTTCTGTGACAATCAATACTATTTTATCTCTTAATTTAGTACTGAAACATCCACTTATTAATAACTTGTTGTTACTCTTTGAACCCATGACTATTGATTTAATAGTGTCAGGTAGGGTTGCCATTATTGGTGGATCTAATTAAGGAGTTTCAACCCAATTGAACTCGAAGTTGTTTTTACCAACTCTCTAAGAGGTTTAGTAAATGAATCAGCCAAATTACTTTTTGACTTCACGAATGTGAGAGAGATAATTTCATCTTTAATTAATTTTCTCACATAATTATGTCGAAGACTTATGTGTCTTGACTTTCCATTCTATATATTTCTATATGCTCGAGGTAGAGTAGCTTGACTATCACAGTAAATAGAAATCGAACTCACACCTTTCGAGATTAATGAATTTTCTAAAAGAAAATTCCTCAGCCACCCAGCTTCTTTTCCTGCTTCCGCTAATGCAACAAATTTTGATTTCACGGTTGAATGTTCTATGTAAGTTTATTTCTTACATTTTCAAGAAATTGCACCTCATCTCAAGGTAAACACCCAATCAGTAGTGAATTTGTTGTCTCCCAAACTCGATATCCAACTTGCGTCATTATAACCTTCTAAAATGGCAGGAAACTTTGAGTATCGAATAGACAAATCTTTAAATTTTTTTAAGAAAACCTACAACACACTCAATGGCTTTCCAATTATCAATACTAGGATTGATAGTAAATCTGCTTAATTTACTAACTGCAAATGTTATGTCTGGTCTTGTGCATTGTGTAGCATACATAAGACTTCAAATAGCGTTTGCATACCCAAGTTGAGCTACTCATCTTCCTTCATTCTTAATTAACTTGATGCTTGGATTTAATGGGGTATTAACCTCTTTTATGTTTAAGTGACTAAATTTATTTAGCATTTTGTCAATGTAATGCAATTGACTCATATTCTCCACTATTTCTTTTAATCTTGATACCCAATATAGTATCAACTTGTCCAAGATCTTTCATCTCGAATGAGGAAGACAGAAACCTCTTCGTTTCTATAATTTCAATCATATCATTGCTTAAAATTAACATATCATCAACATATAAATAAACTAAGATAAACTAATTACTACACACTTTAGAATAAACACATTCATCAGCTATATTATATTTAAAACTAAAAGATAAAATTACTCTATCAAATTTTTCATGTCATTATTTAGGGGCCTGTTTTAATCCATACAAAGACTTGACAAACTTACAAACTTTATGTTCATTTCCTCGTAGAACAAATCCTTCAGGTTGTTCCATATAGACATCTTCATCGAGATCACCATTCAAGAATGTTGTTTTGACATCCATTTGATGAACATGTAAGTCGTAAATAGATGCTAAAGCAACTATAATTCTAATTGAAGTTATTCTTGCTACCGGTGCATATGTATCAAAATAATCAATTTCTTCTTTTTGTCGAAATCCCTTAGCTACTAACCTAGCTTTGTAGGTATGTAAAGCCCCTTCTGTATGGTACTTTCTTTGAAACACCCACTTACAATCGATAGGTTTAAGTTGGAGTCATATCAACAAGTTCCCAAGTGTGGTTTGACGTTATTGAATCCATTTAATCTTTAATAGCATCTTTCCAAAAGGCTGCATCTCTAGAAGCCATAGCTTCTTTATAAGTTTTCGGATCATCTTCCACTTGAAGATAATTGGGATTGTTCTCACAACTATATCTCTATTACCTTCAACAAGATTAAAAGAAATATGTTGTGAGTCAATCTCATCTGATCCAAGTATTTTAGCCTTTCGAGCTCTAGTGCTTCTCCTTTGTTCACTAGGTTGATTATCAAACTTCTTGTGAACTAGATTGCTCAACAATCCTTTGAGATGTTTCTTCTAATGTTATATCAGTTGATGAAGATTGAAATCTTTTACCCGAAGTTAAAAGATATTCAAAAAATTCTACATCTCTAAATTCAATAATTACATTCGACTCTAAATTAAGAAATTGATAAGCTTTGCTATTTGAGGCATAACCTACAAAAGCACGCTTGATCCCTCTAGGACCCAACTTGATCCGATTTGAATCATTATTCTTACAATATGCAAAATACTCCCACACTTTAAAATATCCTATATTAGGCTTCCTTTCATAGTTCATATTGAGTAATTTGTTTTTTCTTCATAGGAATCCTATTAAATATATGACATGTGGCAAGAAATGCTTCTCCCCACAAATTAAATGGCAATTCAGCATGTAGCAACAAAGTATTAATCATTTCTAAATAAGTTTTATTTCTTCTTTCTGCTAAACCATTATGTTAAAGAGTGCGAGGAGCAGAACATTCATGAATAATACCATTTTCTTCATAAAAATATCAAATTCTTTAGAAAAATATTCTCCTCATTTATCACTTCTTAAGACTTTAATTCTTTTTCCTAATTGATTTTTCACTTCGGTCTTATAATTCTTAAAAGTATTAAAGGCTTCATCTTTATGTTTCAATAAATATACATAAATATATCTAGAACTATCATCAATAAAAGTAATAAAGTATCTATTTTCTCCTCTTGTTAGCATATCATTTAACTCGCATATATCAAAATGAATTAAATCTAACAAGTTAGTGTTTCTTTCAACACTTTTAAAAGATTTCTTAATCAATTTAGATTTAACACATACTTCACATTTTTTAAATTCATTTAAGTCGCATGAAATTAATCCACTTTTAACCAATCTTTTTATAGTACTTAGGCCAACATGTGCTAATCTATAATGTCATAAAGAAATTGAATCCAACATATAAACAGAAGCATCATTCTTATTATTAATAATAAAATTATTGGTTACAGACAACTTGACCATTCCATCAGTAGAATAGCCTTTTCCAACAAAGACATCATTTTCGGATAAAATTAATTTTCTCAATTTAATATCAGATTTCCCCAAAAGTACCCCACTAGTAAGATTTCGATTCATATAAGGAACATATAAAACATTGGTTAGAGTAACCATCTTGGCCCAAGTAAATGCAAGTTCAACATTTCTCTTGCCAAAAACTTTGGACCTTCCTTCATTTCCCATTTGAATCTCTTGCTCATAAGTAACTTCTCTGTAAGTCTTGAAGAGGGACTTGTCATAGCAAACATGAACGGTGGCACATGTATCATACCACCAACCAGAAATTTTGCCATTTATGGCATAGATCTCGCTCACATTAGCAATAATCTCTTCATTTTCTTTTGTTGAATTCACTTCTTATTTCTGATTCTTTCTAAATTTGCAATTTCTAGCATAATGGCCATATTTTCACACACAAAGCAGCCTTCTTGAATTTGTTTTGATTTTTTTTAGGACCAAGAGAAATTTCTTTGCTTTGCTTTTCTTTGTTGGATTTGTTTGAGGGCTTATTCAAAGCATTGGCCTTATTATTGCGATTATAAGAATATTCATTCTTGTCTCTCACTCGATTCATCTTCGATTCGAAGGTGCTTTTGAATTTCTTCCAAAGAAAATTCTTTAGAATCATGGAGAATTTTCTTTCTATATCCTTTCCAAGATGGTGGCAATTTTGTTATAATTGCTCCAACTTGAAAAGGTGGGGGAATTTCAATTCCCTCAACTGGTTTACTATAACCTGCAATTTATGTACTTGTGCCAAAATAGGCTTATCATTGTTAAACTTGAACTCAAAATACATAAAAACAAGGAACTTTTCGGTACCTTCCTCTTAGGCTTTGTATTTGAATTCCAAAGCATTTAATTTTTTTTTGCTAAGGATTCAACAGTATAGAGATCATAAAGACGATCAGAAAGTGCTTGAGAATGTGACCACTACACATAATTTCATCTTTTTCCCTCTTTTTTCTGTGCCTTAAGTTATTCTTTATCGTCATCCTTCGGTGGAGGAATTGGAGTAAGGCTTGAATCAAGCACATAAAAAATCTTTAAAACAGTCAACATAAACTTCAATTTGTCCCTCCATCTTGTGAAATTTGTGCAATCAAAACGATCAAGACGAAGAAAGTCTTAGATTCATGAGTTTGATTGTGTTTGAGTCCATAATAAGACATAAAATACCGAACCAAGACATTTGTGATAACCCGTAAAACTCCAAAGGACACAGAATTCTAGAAATTGGGGAACAACCAAACTGCTGGAAAAAAAATATCAAAATACACCAGCGAAACAAAAAAATTGAGGAACCGATTTTTGTTCTTGTTGTCTATTCCCAACAACGAGCAAGAGGATTTAGACCAAGAATAGTTGTCTGTTTTGCAGACAAACAACACTAAACTAAGATTGCTGCTATATACCCAACTACTTCAGAAAATTCTTCTACTTCTGTGGACGAAAAAAAGAAAAATAACCACCCAACTTCAATACACAGTAAAACAGTATAATACCCCCAAACCAATATTAAATATCGTTTTTAGATTGTTGAAAAATATGAATAAAGAACACTGGATTGTGAAACACGTACGAAACGTTTTCCTAAAAATGAAATTTGCTCCCTCTCCTCTAGAGTTTGTTATGGGATTTATGCAAATAATTTTAGTGAATATGATAAGCATATGAATCTCTGTAGTAAGAAAATAGTAAAGAAATCCTATGAACTTGATCTTTGAACGGAGAAGAAAGAGTATTTGAAGAGAGAAAAAGGGAAGAAAAAGTTTATTTAACTTTTAAATTTAAAATAATAATAATAATTATTATTATATTTAAACAAAAATCTCAACAGCTTCAGAGGCTAATATGAACAAATGGTACAAGTTGGTGAAAACTTGTTGAAGAAACCAGTTTCCAAAGAGAATCCTGAAACCAATGAGGAAGGTACAACACATTATATATATGCACCATCATTCTTTATATATTTAGAGTACTATGTCATTGTTCGATTTATAAAATCTATTTTTTAATTAATGAATGAATGATTATTAGATAGTTCAGTGAAGAAAATTAGTTGTAATAAATTAGTAGTAGTTAGATAACAAAACCTTAAAGAAGTGTATATTTTATAAAATACTGATCTGCATTAGAATAACTCAATAGGTAGTTCCCAGTTAAAGCTAAACTATGATCTTGTTGTAGTTACTGATTTTTAAATGCAAGATAGGACAATGTTGCTCATTTATTTACAATAAAATAAAGACTTACAACCCACTTATGATTTACGGCACTTCAAATAAGTGCATACCCCCTTTCTCTCGATTTGAGAACACAGTGGAAGTATTAGGTATTATTTTTGTAATTAACTGTTCAAGATTATAGTCAAAAGTTTAATTATCAAAGACAAAGTAATTTGCTATACGTTGGAAAAGATAATTTGAGAATTAGAAAATATATCAATGATAAAATAATAAAATACTTGGTCAAACAAAAAATATTATATTATTAACTAAAAAATTACCAAGAGATGATTAACTTATGACTGATTTTTTGCTTATAAGTACTTTGGTCTTTAATTACCAAATGCATAGATAAACTAAAAAGTATGTTTAACTCAGTTTGACTAGCTTATAAGCTTAACCAAACACTCTCTCGTCTTTAGCTTGTATAAGCTACATTCTGATATATTGCTTGCTCGTATTAGGTTTTTCTAGTTTCTTGTAAATCTATTTATTGTTAGCTATAATAATTTCCTTTGTATGTAGGTTTGCAAAATTGCTGTCAGAAAGGAAGAAAGCCCGAGCAATAAAAAACCTATAAGTAATTCAATCTAAGGCCTTGGATTTATTAGTACTTAAATAAATGATATGCCAAAGAATAAGCACTTGTAAGGGTTGTGTTTGCCCGTCAAGTCTTGTGTTGTTTTAGAACTATGGTTATATTTTTCAATAAATGATATGCCAAAGAAAAAGCACTTGTAAGAGAGTGATAAATTTCATTAGAAATATCCCTCTATGTAACCCTTTGGTTGTGTTAAATAAATAAAATTATCCTTCTAGCCCATATTGTTAAACGTTATATCGTTGTGTATATCATTAAATGTTCATTCTCTGTGCATATTATTATGTGCTTCGTCACTATGCATATTGTTATATGTTGTATCTATGTATTAGAAGTATGCGGTAAATATTGTTATGATCATGGTTTATATGCATATAGTTTTTAGAGAAGTAGTTATTTTCATACTCTAAGTCTTGCCACGATCTCTTTTGAGTCGAGGGTCCATCGGAAACAATTTCTTTACCCACAAAGGATAAATATAAGATTTGTGTACATCCTACCATTTCCATACCCCACGTATGAAATTACACTGAGTATATTATTGTTGTTAAATCTCGCCACGATCTTATTAAGTACGGTTGATAATACTCAAAGAGTACCCACTATTCTCTTGATATTATTGATGTAGATCCGAGTACTAGTGGATCATGTGGCTGAACTTTATCCAGATTACTAGTTGCCCCTATGGTGAGCCAACCCCAATTTATTTTGCAATTTTTTGCACGGATTTTCCTTCATACGGACTGTCTTTAATTTTTGTCCCTCAAATTGCTGATTTTTTTGCACTTATTTCTCATTTAATAAAAATTTGTGGGCCAAAGTACCCTTATTTGTTGATCTATAAAATCAGAGATTATGAATTCGATCCCCAACAGAGTCAGAAAAAAAAAAATCAGAACTATACCTTTTCGGACAAAGTTACATATAAACTTTGTCTTGTTCGGCATAAGTTCTGTATGAATTAAGTTACCTAGGTAAAAAATCCACAAGGTGCCTTTTAGGGCAGAGTTACATAGAAACTTTGTCTTGTCCGACATAAATTCTGTATGAATTAAGTTATCCGGCATAACTTCATTCCTACAGAACTTATGCCGGACAAGGCAAAGTTTCTATATAAATTAGACCGAAAAGGCATTATTTTTATGTTGTTTTCCAGTTGTCGGGTTGTATCCCATTTGACTCTTAGATGCTCATGACCCTGCGAACGAGCTTAAACTTTGTAGTTAAAACTTTTTATTTTGTATGGATTTCAGATATGGTTATTAAACTATGGTTGTGGAGTTGTATATCGATTTTGGTTTTCTAAATCTTCATATTTGAATGGTTTAAGTTATGTTAGAGGAGGGTTCGCTCGGCAAGGGGGTTGGATGGTGGGTGCCAATCCCAGATCCTTGGGATTTTGACTTGCGACAAACTTCATATTAGAGCCTAGATTTAAGGTCCTCTAATTAAGTCATGAGTAGTGTGTTGATAGGTACTCTTGTTTATGTGTATGTTGTCGGCTGTGAGACATGTAGGAGGTTTTACTTCTTTCATTCTTCTCTCGTGCTATAGAGTCTGAAGTAAGAATCCTGACAGTTCTCAATTTCTTCCTACGCGATAGTGCGCGTTTATGCAGAAACTGCGTGCATTCACATGACATGTTTTATCATATTGTTAACCGAAACAAAAAATTCATACGTTACACGGACTTTAGCATATTTGGTAAGAACGTTTTTTTCTACTGCTTGCAAAAGGTTTCGGTAGTATTTGTACACTGAATGAACCATCAAAACAAAGAGGAGAAAACAACACAAGTAAATGATAGTAAAGGCAGGCTTATTAAAACAATTCATCCCTGGAAATCGTTGAAGCAGCATAATTAATCAACGGTTTGCCACAATCCAACTACAATCCAAACAAGAAATAATCTATTCTTTGAAGACCAATTATTGAGTCACTTGTTAATTTCACTGCTCAAAACTATCAGAAGATGAAAAAGCCATGACTCATGATCCCCAGTGGATAAAGTTACATACACGTCGTGGTGATGCAAGTTGTTTCAGACATCATCATTATAAAAAAAATAAAAAAAATGGGATAAGCAACACTTAAATCCTACATTTGGATCTCCTTTCAAAGACCAAATGGAATCACAAAACTTCAAGATCCAGTGATGAGATTTCCTTGGAGGCAGTCAACCAACAACAAAAGTCCTCGCCCTCGCCGCCTCTCCCCACAACAAGAAAAATTTGGTCAGGAAAAGATTCCAACCAATCTGCCCAAGTAAAACTTGTATTTCTGCATTTACGATTTCATACATGCTGGTCTAGAACTTGTAATCTGGGTTGTCTCGGAGGCCAAGCTTAGAAAGAACGAGGCAGAAAGAGTCCCAATCTGTCCTTCGGAGATACTTCAATAACTTCTTCCTCTTTTGCACCATCTGTTGTAGACCCTTACGAGAGTGCTTGTCCTAAAACATTGGATAATTGAGCGACAAGGTATATATAAGAAGAATTAACCTAAATAGCCGTCCACCCAACCGCTTAAATTAAAAATAGCCGGCGGATGTATAATTCATACATAACCAGTGTATAATCTTATGTACATTGTCTAGAAAAAGTAAACAGTGAATCCGGCTAGCTATTTGTGTAAAGATTCCTATAAATAACCAGCTAGCACTAATCTAAGAAATAAAGCTCTATGACAAGATAATAGATCTGAAACAATTAATGCAGCATCTTATATGACAAGTTCTTGCAATTCGTCGACAACAGCCAATGTGTCATCTACTCTGCCCCCCCCCCCCGGATTCAGCATATCAAGAACAATAATCATGCTTACCATATGAAAATGAACAACAATGTGCTATAAATAGAGATTTCATGAAATGTTTTCCTGCAAAAGATGCTCAACTGGGTATAATTCAGCAGAAAACTCTACCTTTTTGTTAAGAACTGTTGATAGGTGCTTTATCTTTGTTGTAAGCTGCGCCACTGGAAACAAGAAAAAGGCTAACATCAATTTACGATGTAAGAAACTATGAACATCACTGAAGCAGCACATATTGTGGCTTCATGGTGTTTTACTTCAATTTGAGACAAAAACTTTTAAGTATTAACAACAAACAAACAAAAATCAAGCAACTTCCTTAAAAAATTTGTACTGCCGATAAACAAAAATCAAATTCAAGCAACTTCCTTACATATGTTTCTTTTTATGAGTTAAAGAGAAAAGACCTCCATCAACAATAAAATAAGGTATTGGAAGTTAGAGGACAAAGGATCTTCAGACATGTTGCCTAAATAAAATAGATTGCAACAATCTGGCTTATAATCTCACTCAGTCCCCAGAATTTACAAATTAGGAGCTGCTGGGCTCACATACTGGTTATGTTGGGATTATAATGCATGGATTGTTTATTGAAAAATGAAGGAATTATTATGTAGTAATTAATAATGAACTGTTATGTATGCAGGAATTACTACTTTAAGGGCATTTCTATCATTAAATAGCCTTCGTGTATTATTCACATATTCTTATCTCACATTTATCCTGCATATTATAATTCATAATGTTAACTTCGAGCTCGTGCTTACACCACCTTCAAGGCCTTTCACTCGTAGTTCAGCCAAGGAGCTACACACATTAGGACAACTTATGATCAGTGGGAAGCATCAAAGGACCATTTGGAGAAGTCCAATCATACTACAGCATGCTTAAGTGGAAGGGAGTGCAAGAATTAGAGCTTGGAAGTGAAGAACAAGAAGAAGTAGTTGCAACTGAAGGAACGATGGACCAGATTGGCTCCACAATTCAAATCGTGGAGCTGGGTAGATTTGGAGCGGCAGGAAATCAGGAGGCAAACGTCTCCACGATTGGCAATCAAGGAGAAGGTGAACCTGCCAAGAAACAGCACCACGATTGGCAATCGTGGGACTGATATCTTTTGCCATTTTTACTATAGTTAGCCTAAATGTATTTTAAGGTCTAATTAGGGGTATTTTAGACTTAGTAAGCTTACTTAAACCCAAGTATAAATATCCCAATTTCCCCATTTGGTAGGGTTAGAATATTTTGAAGATCAGCGTCAAACTCATGGTAATGAACACCTCAATATTGTAGCTTAGTGTTAACTTGGTGATCTTTTGATTTTCCCTAGAGTTTGCAAGAATATTCAATCTCTTGAGGATTTTAATCGATTAGGTGCTTGTTTGAATGTTATTAGAGGCGATTAGGGTTTTATTCTAATTGTTACTCCCTCTGTCTCAATTTATGAAATACACTTTCCTTTTTAGTTTGTCCCAAAAAGAATGGCACATTTCTATATTTAGAAATAATTTAACATAAAATTTCTCCTTTTATTCTTAATGAAATGATTCAAGTCCCACAAATATCTATGACTTGTTTGGATCACAAGTTTCAAAGGTCTTCCTTTCTTTCTTAAACTCCATGCATAGTCAAACTTTATCACATAAAGTGGGATGGAGTACTAGTTTCAATTCAAACCTTGTGTTTATCATTCTATCTTTACTTGATTTCCTTTAATTCTAGTCTTTCAATTCCTCGAAAATTATCATATAATTCTCGTATAACTCAATGCGGATATTATTTAATACCACCAGCCAAACGATACATTAATTATGTGAAGATTGTTTTCTATCATGCGGTCAACCTAACTCAACATTTATTATGTGTCGATTATTTTTTCTTGGCTTAATGGGCAAGTAGACACTTCTTGCACGAGATTCTGTTACTGGCCCCAACTCCATGGGTTTTCATCTGAGCACCTGAACATGTTCAAAACACCTGTTTAAAACACCTCTGAACATTGAACGTACTTATGTGTTATTGATCTAGCTGAACTGGATAAAGTTCAAGTATGCACGTGTATACGGAGCGTGAATTGGTGATTTTAATAAAAAAGATTAAACTTAGACCTTAATACAAAAGGGGGAAAATGATAAGAGATCCCTCCCCCACCTTTCCCATTCCATTTCTCTTCTTCTTTCTCCCTGGTTTATCCATGAAATTCCCCTTCTCTGCCTCATGTTTTGAATCACAAAATTTCAGCAGAATATCAGAGGAAGGAGGCAAAATGGACCTTTAGAATCTTGATAATAAAGAACTCCCAAGCTTAAACAAACAGTGGTTGAATAGCAACTGAAGCAAACACTTGAACCAAAACCCTGAACTCTGACGACGACCTCGACCTTGACCTCTCGTTGAAATAGTGAGGAAATAGAGACATTTGTCTTCTTGGATGGTGTTATAGGTGATGACTTTTGAGATCAAACTCTTTTGAGGATGAGTGAGAATTTGTATGGATTCTCCGTAGCCTGTGGATAGAGGTGGTGTTCAACTATGTTGATTTTGAAGGAATGAAAGGGGGTTGTTTGAGGCGAAGGTGGTGTGTGTTCTTGATGAAGAGAAAGTAATTGTTGAAGATTTAAGATAGAGATATGGTGGATGTTTTGAGCTAGGACCTAGCATTGATAGACGGTGGAGCCTTGTTTTGTTGTGGTTAGTTCTATTAGAGAGTTCTGGCATTAGTTATATTCTTATTGAGGAGAAGATTTGCCAAGAGGACTTTTTTATGGAGATGTCAAGAAAACATTTCTTAGCCAGAATCTCTGTTGGAAAATCAAACCGACAGGATTTATCTTTCTCTGGCAATCCCTTGCTCCTTCCATTCGAGTTTTAGCAACCCAGATCTACACCCAAGAGCCTTTTCTCTGACCTCACTAAAAAAACTATTGTTTGATAAAACTAGTGGTGATGACGGGTGCAACAAATGGAGGAATAAGAATTGGGTTTTGTTTTAAAATAGTTTTGTGAAAGTAAATGATGGCATGGCCTGATTTTATCTAATGTATATTTTGACATGCTATCCCCATCAGCACGATCGAGTGATATGTAGAGTAAGAGGTGTTTAAAACACAGGTTTAGGATAAGGTAAGGTTCCTGGATGAAAACCCGTGAAGCTAAGGAGCTAGGAACTGAACTTCATGCAAGTACGAGTGTCTATTTCCCTATTAAGCATTTTTCCTTTGGCAACCAACAAAATGTATAGAACTTGCGCATTCTCTTGTCACGTAACACCCCGGTAGCACTTCTCTATTTCAACTACCTGATTTTTATTCTATATGTAAAATCTTTATCTACCATTTCGTTCACCTTTTACAACGAGCCTAGATAATAAATGGTTTACATTTAGGCACCACAATTCAATCTAATCTCATTCTTATTATGTTGACTAAACTTGCAATGCATACTTATCGTAAAACTCTTACCCTATAGAGTGTTTCTCTATAGTCCAAGCTGTTAGTTGACATCCTCATTAGTTTCATCAATTAACATTAAATCGTCAGCAAACAACACATACCATGGAACGTGAACTTGTATTGTGTTGGTTAGCTCATCATAACAAGCGTAAACAAGTATGTGCTAAATGCTTATCTATGGTGCAAATCCCACAGTTATGGGGAACTTCTTGTATCTCCTACTAATGTTCTCACGCAAGTGACATCTTCATATACGTCATTTACGGCACTCATATATTTAACATGAATTTCTTTCTTCTCCAACACTCACCAAAGGACCTTTCTTGGTACTCAATCATATGCTTTCTTCAGATCGATGAAACACTGTGTGTAGATCTTTCTTCCTCTCACGAGTAATTTCCATCCATTTTCGTTGCAAGAAGATAACTTTCACTGTATCTCCCGGGCATAGATCCAAGTTCAATTCTTTGTCACTCTTGTATTGTCTCCCTCAGTCCATTCTCTATCACTCTCTCCCATAATTTCATCGTCTGACTCATAAGTTTAATGTCACGATAGTTCACACAACTTTAGATATCTTATTTGTTCTTATTAATTAAAATCAGGTACTCCTCTTTCATAAGACATCATATCACTTCTTAGTAATAATTAAATAGCTTGGTAAGCAATCTTACTCCAACCTCTCCAAGACACTTTCAAACATCTAGGAGATACCATCTGGACCTCATGCTTTTCAAATATACATTATTTTCATGGCATGTTTTACGTCTATCGGCTTAACTCATAAGATCCAATTGTTATTCTCGGGGAGTTGAAAAATTGAACCAAATAGCCACTATGTCTCTCCTTGATCTCTTTATCTCCAGCCAATACTTGTTCAGAATCGTATTTAATATACTTCACTTGGTTTATGTCCTTACTCCTCTTATGTCTTAGTCGTGCTAGTTTAAACATTTCTTTTATAGCTTTGGGTACATGCCATCTAGGTCTACCCCTCAAGCTTTACAAATCATCGTTTTAGCTCTCTTATACTCTTCAAAAATTACTCTATCTCTTGCTTCTATTAATTTTCTAGATACTACTGTCTTTCAGTTCTAATAACTCTTTGCACCTCTTCATTCCACCACCAACATTCTTGTGGCCAAGGTCCTAAATCTTTTTGATAACAACCAAGCTCCTAAACCTTCAGAAACCCTAACAGTTCACTTACTATTTTTTCAGTGCAAGTTGACATTTCATTCCACAAGATACCTACCTCCCCCTCCAAGTCTTATGCTCCTTCCTTGCGTATTTTTCTTGAAACGCTAAACAGTTAGCCTTTTATTGCCTTGTGGTGGACAGTGTTAGGACTAATTTTGGATAGTGGTTGATACTGACAACAGTGAACGACATAGTGCAAGCTAGACTCTTAGAAAAGGGAGAAAAAGGACGGATCTCTCAGTCATCAAAAAAAGGTAAAAGGCACAAGGTGAAAGGAATTAAAAAGCTCTGAAAGAGGTGAAAATGATACTGTCCAACTGAAAGTTATTATATTATTTTTTTGGTTACATTTTGGAGCACCCGTGAAATTCTTGTTAGCATAAACGATTGTCTTCATAAAGAGTAAGGTTTCTATCTAAATTCTTTACTTTATGTATACCACATGACTATAAGGAACGGTTCCAACATTAATACAGAATTACTCATAAATAGAAATAAGCGAAACAACAAATTCTTCAGGTTCCTTAGGTCATTTTTTATGCTCTGAAACAAGTGATTTGTCATAAGAAATCCTTGAATCGGCAGCATCTTAGTGATATAAGATTTTGTTAAAAGTCTTAATAAATCAAATCTATTCCGACCAATTAAGTGGTTGTAAAAAACAGACACATTTAATAATATGAATGATTAAGACACAGATCTTCAGTAATTGCAAACAATGAAGCCTTAGTTATCCTATTATTTTCAGTTCAGGCACTCTCTTCTGCTGTTTTTTAGTCATTTTTACTGTGGTGCGCTGTACTTTCTGAAGTAGTCAAAGGAAATGCTTGAGCAGCAAGACTCTGCCAGCCTAAACGTTTGACTGACTACACTCAGCTGGCTAGCTTAACTTGGAAGTTGGAAGTTCCAAGCTATTTTTAGTCTTCAATTTTTGTTTTTTTCCTTTCGCATTTCTTCAAATTAATACTGCTTTGAACAGGATATCGATCTTCCCTATTTTTACAATTAAAGGGCAGCCCGGTGCACTAAGCTCCCGCTATGCGCGGGGTCTGGGAAAGAATTTAAATCAACCTTGCAAAAAAGTCATAGTAGACCCATGGATATAAATTGAAGATTACGATAGAGAACAAGCATCAGTTTGGATAAAATGCTGGAAAGTGGTGTTATGTTAGGAGATAGGCAGAGGATAATGTCCAATGAAGGAAGAGTGACTGGACCGTGTTTGATATATGGATGTATTTCTGTGTATCAATATACACTTAAAGCTCTTTCTAGGAAAATGTTTATACATAGAATCTGCTCAAGTGGCAAGTATCTAGAACATCATATGTAGAAATAAAGAGCACCAAGAATATAAAGTCTAGAAAAAAAAAAGGAAACACAGCTGAGGAAACCAAGATATTAAGAAAAGCAGTTAAATTCATTATCCAGTCTGAACACTTGAGGTCTGTATGTCATGAAGTTAAAAACCAGAAACTAAAGGTAGTTAAAAGAAAAAGTAGCAACATTAAACAGCATGACATCATAAATCTAGAGCACTAACCTTGAACACGTGCAGATCCACAATCCGACTCTGACATTTTAAATTCATCTCTCACTTTTTGTAACTCCAGTTTCATTTTTTCCCCAGATGACATGTTATCTGGGTGAAAAAACTGTTCAAAATTGTCCATACGTTACTACATTCACTTAAATGAAGGACAGCCACATTGACAAAAGAAATCAGATAAATGATGTTACTAGATGTGCTAAACGAAGTAACTAACAGAAAGAACAATAAGAGGATAAAAAATTCAAGGATGAGTCTGTAAATTATGGCTGCAAATCAAGACCATCATCAACCATCCCTCCCCTTTTTCATTCTTTTATGTTTTCTTTTCCTTGTTCTGGGAAATTACACAAAAACTGGACAAATTGATATGCCCCATGACAAAAAGCTATTTAGTCTGACTAATATACATCTTCACATGAAGCCATTATTTTTTACAGATGGTAAAGCAAAAATATAACTCAAATGATTACCATCACCTTTTGCTCAAATGCAGTTCATGATTATGTATAACATCTTAATTATTAAAATTACCAAATATCATGCTTAGTGTTAAGGTCTGTTTGATCTTTCGTGTCTTAAATATTGCTTTTATATTTTTAACCAAATGCATCCACTTTCTACTAAAGATAGGAAAGACTATGCTTGCTGCACAGAGTACTAAAGAAGGCAAAGGACCATTCAGATCCCTGAAATGAATGCTTCATAGGTGATTCTGTATACAGAAAACAGAACACTTAAAAACTATTCAATGAAGGCCGACATCAAAGAGGTTTATCTGAAGGAGACATTTGTCATGAACAATAGAATTAGTAGTAAAATGAGTTCTTTTTATGACCAATAAATCCGTCTGAGGCTAACCCTTAGTACCAACCGCAGCCTTCAAAACTTGGGGATAACGGGCCTATCCCTCTACCCTTCTCCACTTAAATAGCAGAATTAAAAATAACAGAATCATTGAAAGAGAGATAATTGAGAACAAAATGATACTTGCCTTTTCAACCAAGTGTTCTTTTGGTGGATGCATCATAAAGCTTGGAGTACCACCCAGCTGCCCCAAGACATCAAGTCTCTGAACTGTAAAAAGTAAATGTAATCAACATCAGATATATATAAAAGATATTTTCACCATCTTCTAAAAAAATACAAGTTTTTGCTGCTTACAAAGATGGAAGCACCAAATATAAATCTAGTTATAGCTTAAATCAAAGAACACAAGTATTGATATTAGCCCTCGATGCACACTGCGCATATAGCTAATTAATAAGAAATACAAGCACGTCACTAGCAAAATGACCACTGGCCCACTAATTGAGCATAAAAAGATTGCAAATATATTGCAAACACAAAAAAAATCCATTGGTATCAGTGTGACGGCTTTGCACATTTTCCACAATAATGTTACATTTTAAGAGTAAAATTCACAAGAGATGCATCAGAAGCAACAAATCAATCAGCAGCCACTTTGTATGACCTAAAGTAGTTCCAAATACTTATATCATCACAATAGCTACACTTACATTTTTTTTTATATTTATAATAGTGATTGTCCAGCCAGCTTTTGTGCACCTCAGCTATTCCACGGGGTACCTCCTAAATCCTACCAGCACAGACACCGAATAGCTAAGCCCACCAATGCTTAGGCATATGGAAGAAATCACCTAGCAATTTTTTTGCCTATGATAGGATTTGAATCCTGATCCCCCATGACTCCCATTCCACTTTATTGACAGCTAGACTTACATTTCTTTCAGCAATATATACATCTGTGTCTGCATGCGTTTGTGTCTGTGTGGTGTTATTCACTAAAGCACTTTATGCTTAGGAGATGTTTGGTTCGAAGACAAGTTATGTTGGGATTAGCAATGCTGAGATTAGTAATGTAGGCTTTAGTTATGCCGGCATTATTTCTTATCGACTTTTTGGTTTGTTATATTAAAAATAATATGCATTGCATAATTCTTAAATAGTACTGAATAGGGTGTATTAGGGGAAGAATAGTAATGGTATTGTTAATGTCATGGTTTGATATGTATAAGAATAGTACTAAATCGGGCGTATAAGTAATATTGATATTAGTTGTACTAGACTTAAATTTGCAACCAAACATTGTACTAAAATTTTACACCAGCATTATTCTACCTAATACGCATTACCAAAAGACCCCTTTAAGTTCATATGGCACACTGCATATTAATATAACTAAATAAGTTGCAGCATCCATTTGTTATACATGGTTCTACACCAGTTATTCATATATTCCAATACATAAACAAACACCAAAATTGCACCCAAATATGAAGAAAAAAAATGGAAAACTCACTCATTGTCTTCTTATCCTTTTCATCATTATGCTGACTCAATTTAACAAGAGACTCTTTCAATTCTTGAAACACAACACCACTGATCATCGACTTGCTCTCTTTCTCCTCAGTCTCCCTTAACTTCACCAATCTATCCTTCAACTCCTGCAACGAAAACCAACCCTTCTTGTCCTCCTTCTTTATCACCGGCCTCAACATTTTCAACTTCTCCCCTAATTCACCGTGACTATACATCCTAACAAACTCCGCCCTCATCCCTTCTTTATCACCACCCTCTTTATCCCTCATCATTTCCCTCCTGAAAATCGATGGAGGCAAATTCCCATTTTCACTCCCACCAATCACCATTCCCAGTCCTCCTTCCACATTATCCTTATCCATATTAGGTCTCAACTTAAAACTATCCTTATATCGCGAGAGCGATAATGAGTCAAACAACTTCCCTCTATTCTCATTCTGGTTGTTGTTGTTGTTCATGTTGTTGTTCTCTTTAAAGCTACGTAGGCTTGAGCGAATCGCGTTGAAGTCAACCTTTCCGGTAGGGGGCAATGATCTACGGTCAACGTCGGGCCTTATATTGTTATTGACGTTTTTTTTGTAGAGTTCTTGAAATGAAGGGGGTGATGATGAGGTGGCACGGCGGCGAAATTCAGCTAGGTTTTTACGTATTTCATCGAAAGATGAGATTTTGGGAGATGGGTTATTGGGGATAGAGGAAAACGAGAAGGGTTCAGGTGTGGGTGGTGTTTGGTGTTGGTGGGGTGGTGGTTCTGATGATGGAGGGGTATTTTCGGGATTTGGAGTTGATGTGGAAGATGAAGAAGAGGATGATGATGAGAAGAATTTGGGAAAAATGGGTTTTGGTTTTGGGCGGAGTTGGAGGAGTTTAGTGGTGGTGGTTGCCATTGTTCAGGGTTTAAGGGTTTGGAGAGGTGAATGGTGATGGGGTTTTAGGTTTTGTTTTGTTCACTGGTTAGTGAAGATGTAGATGACGATGGGAGATCTTTCTCTTTTTCTTTCTTAAAAAATGCAAAAATATTGACTATCAAGAGTACTAGTAAATAATTAATAATGTAAAAATTATAATGCAATATATAATAATACATAATAATTTATGTAGATAATTATTTACTTGAATTTGTTTTTGCTTTTAAATACTTTTATATTTATATTTTTAATTATATATTATTGTTTAGCCTGTTAAATATGAATTCGGTCATTTCACTAATTTATACTAAAAAACAGACTAATTAATCTTCTTCTCGTTGCCATTGAATATGCCAATCAAATTCATCATAAGACTCACAATGGACATCTTTAAGAAGATTTTATTTTATTTCGAAAGCTCGTAATATTGATTGAATAAATCTCAATTTAATATTTTATCTTTCGCGACAATGCTTACACCTTCAACTCATCTAGAAAATAGAATTTAAGGTAATAAGTTTTCAATACTCAATAAGTCATGTTAAAAAATAATTACAAAAATCAATCACTTATCCATCCCGCCCGCATTTTATTCAAATGCAAGTGTCATATAATAACGCTAATCAATTACTTAATTATTTATATTATAGTTATTTTTTTAATACCAACAAAATATTATTAGCCTTTTTAATCTTTACCTAAATATTATATTATTTTATATGAATTTTATGTTTAAATTTTTCTCCGCTCCCTTTAACCAAACAGACTCATCGAATATTACACAAAAATAACTTACTTTAAAGCATATTTTTATCTTTATATATTTTTTATTTTTATATTATTAAAATTACATTTTTATACTCTATCTTCTATAAATTACTATAGTTTAATTTAATATAATCATTACTTATAACGCAAATCAGCTGCATAACTTTATCTTTATTGGTGATAGTCGAACAGGCAAGCTAACTGAAGAACAGAAAACAAAGACTCGCTTTTTGGGCTAATTTTACTAGCACTTCACCACAGATTTCTTTGAGGTTCGTCAATATCTATAATTCTTGTTCGTTTTATTTTTCTGGGTAATGTTCCCATATGGTTTAAAAGCATTTTTTTCATTTAATTTTCGTTGAATAAAGTTTTTGGCTCGCTTGTTAGTTAGTATTACGTCATACAATTCCTCTTTTCTTTTACCTTATGTTCTTAATTTGAACATTCTCTTAAAGACTGACAGACAATCTTGTATTTATATGATTATAAAGGCAGTCCGGTGCACTAAGCTCTGCGGGATCTGGTGAAGGACCGAACCACAAGGTCTATTGCAAGCAGCCTTTATATGATTATAACAATTTATAATTAGTTTCAAAGAAGAAACTTGTATTTATATGATTGAGCAGCAAGTGAATGATGGTAGAAATGATGTTTGTTAAGAGCACTTTGATGATAATTTAAAGGGTCGTTAAAGTAAATGCAGTTTAAGACCTATATAAAAATGTTGGCTTGTGATATAGCTTTGCCTGATCCCAGGTCAATTAAGCAAGAACTACAAATAAGGACCAAGGTCTCCTATGACATATTTATATTGGGCAGAAGGTATTTTTTTTAACTGTGGAGTAAGTGCCTGGCACCCGGAAGTTATACAATGGGGAAGTAGAAATAGATGGGTAATAAGATATTATGGTGGAGGATCAATGGTCTGAGTGTTGTATATTCCCGGCTCTAGCAGTTAGTGGTGGAAAGCTACTGAAAGCTGGAAGGTGTGTATGGGTAACCAGTATTATGAAAGGCGAAAAGCGCGAAAAACCTCTGTTTGGGCTTTAAGACCAAAGCACAACTAAAGTGTGGGCTTTAATGAAGAAAGGTGCAAGTAGACAAAAAATAGAAATGTGTATGTATAGTCCAAGACTAATAATTACAAGCATGAATACAAATATATGGACAAAAAATTGGAAACAATACCGTAAAGTGAAATATCAATTGTTTAGTGTCACCTTTTTAGAATTACTCTCATTGACAAGGAAAAGTATGCCTTAGAGTCTTGATGACGACACTGAAGTGCCTGCTAAGTAGAGCTCAACATGTTTCGCGCCTTGCTTCAAGGCTTAAGCGCGCCTTTGATAACACTGTGGGTGACGAGAAAGATGAATAGGAACCTATATGAGGTAGTTGCAGAAGTGAGAGAAAAAATGTTTCATGAGGCAGATAAATGGTTGGCCCCGTGGCTTTGTTTTAGAGGTAAGAATGCAATGCAGGATTTGTGAGTAGAGTGCACGCCACGAGCTCGGACCCTACTGTTGACTGAAGTTTGGTATTTAAGCGGTGGCAGAGTAGACGAGGGGGATACACCGGTCAGCTAACCCTTTCTCGTTTTTTTTTTAAGAAACACGGATAACTGGTGAGTAACATATAGTAGTGTGTGGGGGGGTCTGCAGAAGCTGAAAGGTTTTAACCATAGGCTCGAACAGTGATGGTGCTATGATGTTAGCTTTAGCCAGCTGAAGCAAACTGTTTTTCGTATGTATTATATCATGAATTGCAGAGGAGCGTCCATGTCATGTCATGTTTCTTCTCAAGTACCATCTATGTTGATTATGCTCCATTTGACCATAGTTGAGTTCCTCTGAACTTGCCCAAACACTATAAAGGAAGCATATTTGTTATCTGGATTGTACGATTCTACAATCCCACCTCCCAAATTGATCCACGTGTCAATTTATAATATAAAATTCGCAGCATTGGACATGATTGCAACCGGCGAAGCTAGATCTCACCAATCCTACTATTTTTGACGATCTATGAGTTTTCCTTCTTTTTGATGTTCTGTTCAAACTTGTAGCTTATATACTACAAAGTGGAAGATGAAACTATGGAATCCACTTGCCATTCGCACTTAAAATAGTATTTCAAATCATTTCGCCTCATCATAGTGACCCATATCTCCATCTCTGCACGTTTTGGGCCATCAAGTAGTAGTAAGAAACATGTTTTACAATTACTCTTACTTCTGCACTACTTTATCAGATTTAGACTTTTTTATTACCTTACCCATGTAGACTGGATTAACTCATGTTTAATAGTTATTAACTTATTTCAAGATAGTCAAATGGTCATTGTTTTCTACTTTTGTTAAGATCTCACAACCTACAAGTGATCGTCAAATTCCTTAAGACGAACCCACCAACATTGTTGTATGGGGCAGAATGTTGGCCAGTCAAGAACGTTCACGTTCAAAAGATGCAGGTGGCAGAGATGAGGATGCTCAGATGGATGTGTGGTCATACTAGGAGAGATATGATTAGAAATGAAGTTATACGGGACAAGGTTGGAGTGGCCTCCATGGAGGATAAGACGAGAAAGGCGCGACTGAGATGGTTCGGGCATGTGAAGAGGAGGTGTGAGGATGCGCCCGTTAGAAGGTGTGAGAGATTGGCGATCACAGGAGTTAGGATAGGTAGGGGTAGACCGAAGAAGAACTTGGGGGAGGTGATAGACATGATATGTCACTACGCCAGCTGACTGAGGACATGACCGTTGATAGAAAGATTTGGAGGTCGAGAATTAGGATAGAAGATTAGTAGGTAGTTGAGTTTTGTCGCGATGTGTGTGAGAGAGATGGGGGGCTAGCCTCTCCATCTTCTCCTTTCCTTAAGTAGTAGTATTTAGGCATCACTTAGAGCATTATTCCTATGTGTGTATTAGTCATTTATTCTATATTTGGATATTTTGCTTCATATTTTTGTTGAATAATTTTTCTTGCAATCTTGCATTGACTACATTCTTTTTGAGCCGAGGGTCAATTGGAAACAACCTCTTTGCCCCACAAAGGTAGAGGTAAGTTCTGCGTACATCTTACCCTCCCGAGACCCTACACTGGGTATGTTGTTGTTGTAAAATTTACATATAAATCTACAAACTTAGTTCAAGTAACACCATCACCAACCATAAACCATGTAAATTTGCGATTCCATATACGGTTGCATGAATTGCACTTGCCTGATGATAAGTAGAGGGTTTATTTTGCTGAAGCTAACTGAGCGCATCAAAAGTAGTTTCCTAAGCGCTTCCTTTTATTTATTCTCTTGCAGGGAGTTCAACTTTCCACTAGACTCTATTGGCTGCTGATTACTTCTCCTATGTCCAGCCAGATGGTGCTTCGCTGCACCAATTCATTTGCACTATTTCAACCTAAATTTAATGGCCATTTCTTTCCCTCCCTATACCACTTAGATGTATCAGCCTTGACAAATCATATGTCTTCCACAACTGCTCTCTCCTTTTGTCAGCTTCAGGCATCAAAACTTCATGACAGTCCAGTCACTGTTGCGAGTGATGTTAGATATGGCGGTAAACAAATAATAAGTGTCGATTCGACACTGTATGACTACATATTGTCAAATGTTAGAGAACCAAAGGTGATGCTCTTTTTGCAATCCTATTGTAATTTTGAGAAGAGAAGCAAATGTGGGGAAAACAAAGATAAAAAGAAATAATAAAGGAAGGAGGTAGTCTATCAGGTATTCACTGTTTCCTCTTTGGTTGGATTTCAGATTTTGCGTGAGCTTAGGGAGGAGACAGCAACAATGCAAGGCAGTCAGATGCAGGTAATCCATCAGCCTAGGCTTTGCTAACTGTTATTTTCCTTTACCTCCCTCCTAAGTAAGTTATACATTACTGCTGCTTTGCTGTCCTGCTTTTTTTTTTTTTTGGATACATGCATGTGATCTCTTTCTAATCTAAGACTTTAGGGACCTGTTAAGTTTCTGTAATTACTTATGAAGTGTCTCTTCATTAACCAAAAATCTAAAGATCATTTCCAAAAAGGGTTATCTGTGGATGTTATTATGACCCTTGGTGCCTCTGAAACTTGATGGATTTGTGGCTCCACCCACGCAACAACTGACTGAGTCTGGCTTAAGTAAACAGATCTCAGTGGTTGTATAAGTGTATTCTTTGTAATTTACTCAAGTGAATATGTGCAAAACCAATTCTTTATATTGAGTTGAAGAAAATTTGTAACTTTAAATGAAAGACAACCCGAGTCACTCATCATACTTTGATAGTAATGCATGGGGCCATGGGGAGGAAACTTTTCTCTTTCAATTGCGAGTCTTGAAAGTTCACATTCTCCTCTTTTATGCTAGTAATTGTAGATGGATAAATGTGCTCCCTCTGCAAAGAAGGTGAACTGGTTCTTAATTTTCCCTTCTATTTTATTGGTTTATAACTTTGCTATATAAGCTAGGGCAGTGATTAGTGATGATGATTTTTCTCATGAGGATATTGACAGATATTCTGGACTTCAATATTGACTAACTGTCGTCCGTAGTAATAGGTGTCACCAGATCAAGCACAACTACTTGCTATGCTCGTCCAGATTCTTGGGGCAAAAAGGTGCATTGAAGTGGGCACATATACTGTAAGTCTATATTATGAACTCATCTACATGGTTTATATTTTTTCCTTATGCTTTTCTTACTTCATCTTAAAAGTTTGATACTCTCTCCTCAAAACAATGTATACACGATGCTAAAAATGCTGCAAAAGCCACTAAAATGCCAAAAGCTGGAAAATGAGGTTGCTACCAAGACTAGTAGACTCAATGTTTTTTTTATCTAGATTTGTTTTTTGGATGAGCTGGCTGTTAAACAGAAAAGATAACTCTTTCCGAGGCCCCCGCCGATGTCTCCGGACTTCCTAATGTTGTCCCGGTTCAAGAATTTTAACCCGATTCCGAGTACGCGCGAAATGCGCTGACTAGTCGACAACAATTTATTGAATATTTTGGATTTGTGGCACCAGATGTGTTTGATAATGTGCACCTTCTTCTTTCGGACTTTATTGTGGCACAGGATTAAAGTTTTCACCTCTCTTATCGTTTATGTAGGTTTTTCTATCAGAAAATAAATCCTTTTCAGGGTGCCAACAGTAACAAAAATCTAGAGAAAAAGTGGGAGAGGAAGGGAACTTGATCTTCACTTGTATCTTCTCTGTAGCATTCCAATTTTATCAGATGTGCGTGAAGGGACTAGTACTTCCTAGTATTCATCATATAACTATTTGTGTTGAAGAGTATAGAGATAAGGTGGCCCTTATAGAGGTGAAGCGCCGAAAGAAAAACTAGCCTAAGAATTTCATGAAAGAGAATATAAGAGCATATTATCCTGCATGCCAAACTACACATGGGTTAGGAAAAATAGTTAACTGACTGTTGTGCTACCAAATGAGGGGTTAATGTAGGAAAACATTTATCCATATTATTATCCTGCATGCCAAACGACAAATATAGGAATATATTTTCTGTTTTTGCTTTCAGCTTGAGATTTTATAAGATGGAGGCTGAAAGGTGTGAAAGCAAAAAAGCACACATATTAGCAAAAATCATTAACTGTCTGTGTTTGATCAGTCTAATGACGGTCCAAGTATACGATCAATTTTGGGCTTCTGTGAGCAATGATATTGATTTACATTGCCTTTTAGTACATTGAGTGCAGTTGTTTTCCTCTACTATTGGCTGCATTATCGGTCACTAATATGAGTCGTACTTGTCCCACAGGGATATTCTTCCTTGGCTGTTGCCCTGGTCCTTCCAGAAGGGGGTCGTTTGGTTGCTTGTGAAAGAGATGGCAAATCAATTGAAGTTGCAAAACGATATTATGACCGAGCTGGTGTGTCACATAAGGTGATTCTGGTGTCTCCCTGTGTGATTCATAAGATGTAATCTTTCTGTAATATTTGATAGATAATGATATATGAGTTTTGGAAATATGTTTCATAAGATGTAATCTACTAAAGATGAAATAGTTATTGACCTTATTATTCATCCATCAATCAGCCATGCCTCGTTTGTTACATGGATTCTCTATATTTGTTTCAGTATTGGGGCATATCCCAATAATGGTAAAAAGAATCTCTTCAAAGGGATTTCAAGGGGTTTTAAACCTAGAGGTTCTTTATATCTCACACTTATCCCACCTGGACCTGATTTAAGAGTAACATCAACGATGGCTTAATCCAACTAGTCGATATCGCCTAAATAGATCCTTTGTCTACATTTTGTTTTGTGTTGTTTTGTTCTTAGGTAAGTTTCATTGATCCGTGGAAACTCAGAGTTTCCTAGACGACTTTGACGATGTAATTTTAGGTCTATGTCGTCTCCTTTAGTACCTTCAATTACCATAGTGTTGCACCAATGGACTGATGCTTTTGGAGGTCTACTTAAGACATAGTTAACCATCTCAGGAATCAATACACAATTTATTCTTCTATATGTGCTACGTCCATCCTTTGTGTGTCGTAATTATTTCTATTTTTGTATATTCTCGCATCCACTTTGATATCTACATTTTCATAACACGTATTTTGTGGATATTATGGGTCTTATAGGCTTCAAATTCTCTCTTGCATAACATGCTAGTCGCGAAACTATTATATGTAACCTGATTTTCGCTTTACTTGGTATCTTCTGTCGCATAGCACTGCTCTACATCTTTCAACCATTCTTTTCTAATTCTATGTGATATATCCTCATGTCTCATGTCATTCTCCTGGAAGACTGAGTCTACTAATTTCTTCATCAAAAAAGACCGAGCCTACTTACCTGAATTGTCTGCATCACTGCATTATGTTTCCGTTCAATCTCACTTCACTACTGTTCTCTTTATGGAGGCTAAGCAGCATGCATATACATTCTTTATTGATTCTTTATATGCTAAAATTCTTACACTTTTGAGTATTTTAAATTATTAGGGTTTCGTAATGGCTGCCTAACATAAAATACTGGAATGTAAACTGTGTTTCTCATTTAGTAACGACTTAACATTACTCATGCTTGTTGTACTTACTGTTCCTTTTTCCTTTTTGACCCGCTTTGTTTTGAAGGTGTTGTTGTTGTATGCTTGTTTATGGTGTAGTAATGTCCACATGTCTTGATATTCATATCATTGATGGTTTTCTGCGCCACTAGGTGGATGTGAGACATGGCCTAGCAGCAGATACTTTGAAGTCTTTGATTCAAAATGGTGAAAGTTGCAGGTACATATTTGGCTGAGGGCTTGTTTGGTTTTCGACTTTTGGCCTCACAATCACTAGCCAATATGCTTTTCTCTCATACCTTTCTTCGTTCATGGTTCCCCCGACTTATTTCCAGAATGTGAGTTCGACCGCGGCTTCCCCCTTTTTTTGGGGGGGATCAAGTTCCTTGCCAACTGCCACCTATCGACCCCGATCTCTTTTCATTTGTTTTGGATATTACCAAACCTAGCCTAGCCTTCGTAAATCACACTAAAGCGGACACCCAACTATGGAAAAGCCTCCTTAAGGGTGGGTTAAATATTATCTAATTAGAATTCAAATTCTTAATTTAATTATAATTATTACAAGATATCTTTATTTATATAATAACATAATAACAGATACAAATAGTAAATCGAGGTACCCCTTCTATGACAAATTTGAACCTTCCATCTATTTTTGTGCCGTTAGTAGGCCTAGTCTTTCCGGCCTGCTTGACTTTCTTCAAAGAAGCCTTAGATCTCTTTCTCGGTCGAGGTGGGAGTAGGCAGTTCTCTATGAACTGGATGTTGAATTATCAATAAAAAAGAGGATAGGAAGGCGCTTCTTCGATTAGGTATCTCGTGACAGGGGCTGTTTCAACAGCAATAGCAGGAATAGTAATAGAATCACCGGCAATGCTAGAAGCAAACCGAAATCGTTGCATTAGTGGCATGAGTAATCTCAATCGGGCAGGGAAACTAGAAGGAAGTGGTGATAAAACTTCCATAGTAGGAGCCGCCGGCGGAGGAGTCACGGGGGTGACACGCTCCTCGCACGCACCACGGGGATGAAAACCATATCATCATAAGAAGTGCCATTAGTAGAACCCGGAGACCGGATAGTAGCAAATGGAAATGAGAATTCATCAAAGATCACATGCCCGGAGATGAAAACACGGCCGAAGAGGGATCGAAACAACGAGACCCTTTCTTTTTATGGTTGGGGCTATAACCCAAAAATACACATTGACGAGAACGAGGTTCCACTTGTGAGCGGTATAGGGTGCGCTAGGTGGGGATAGCACGCACACCCGAATGGTCGTAGGGCCTTGTAATCCGGTATACGACCAAAAGAGCTTCACTTCAAAAGGAGAACGCCATCCGATAGTAGGCAACCGGTTTATCAAAAACACAGAAGTGCAAATAGCTTCTGCCCAAAAATAAAGAGGTACAGAGGATGCAATCATTAACGTATGGCCCCTCTCAGAAAAGCATAGAGCCCTCGCCCAAGCGGTCAAACAACTCTTGAGTCAGCTTTGACACTAGAGCTGATCGAGCGAGATCATAGCTAGCTAGATTCGATAGCCCGTCATAGCCTCTCTCATCAGAGTCTATAGGCATAAAGCAAAGGTTTCGCTATAGTCCTCTCCCAGAGCTTAGACCTTCGATAGTCGGACAGAGCACGAGCGCCCTTCATTGCGCGTCCCTCGTAGTCGAGATTCGACGCCTCTTCCCCCAACAAATCATAGCCCTTCCTCACTCTATCAAGTGAGCGTTAAACAATCCTTACTCAAAAGAAGTAAGCCAACAAATAAAATAGGTTGATTCCTTCGGTAGCTCCGGACTCTAGCTCTACCCTTAGGTCGCTCGATCCTTTTTTCGTGTATATGCCGATCTCGGAAACCCGACCCCTAACCAAAGACCGAGTAAGGGGTGATCGATTAACAATGCCTGGCCAAGGGGCTACGAGACTCAAAGAGAGAGAGGATAAATCCCGCCACCGCCGTCTAACCGGTAAAGCCGTGGAAAGAGTGCAAAACCCAGTCCCGACCTGTCTCGACTCGACGAATCGACTTCTGATATTTCTAGTTTGATCGACCCCTGGGGACAAAAGAAAGATCCTGTGAAAAGGGGGACAGGGAGCATAGAAATCTCGTAGGAGAAGAAATGATGGTTGACTCATTCAAGTGAGAAATCGGATCGAAAAACGGATTCTTGTAAGAATCAAGGAACTGACAACATAGATGTACCAGCACCTGCAGATGAAGCAGTGGGCAAACCCGATCCATATCATATAAAGGCTATGGCAAGCAAGGCGGACATGAAACTAAAGCGACCACATCGTCAACCGCAATTAGGCTATCCTGCTTCAGGACCTTAAGTTCGGTCTCCGCGAACTCAACTCTCAGAGGAAGACGACTGACGAAATAGGAACATCCGATACAGAGAGACGCGCACTACCAGACTATCGACTAGACAAAGGCATACTCAGATCAAGTCATTCTAAGCGCAAGAAGGCGTATGCCAAGGACAAACTTCCCGACAAAGCAATGAAGGTTTCGCGCCCCATTTTGCATATTGAAAGGAAGCGTAGAGAAGCGTGACCAATGGGCCTTCTACTGCTCTGAAATGAAACTGGTATGATGAAATAGACACCGCTTCGGATCTTGCTCCGGCCTTTTGGTAGTCGATGAAGCTACTGCTAAGGCTATGAATAGGTCTATATATCATTCTCTTAGGACATGACTCAGGGACAGAGCAAAGACAACCTATCTTGCTGCTACGAGTGCCTACTCAATAGCCGATCTACTTTTCTGTGCTTTAGTCGACAGGTTGGTGTCCTCGGACAGCTTTCCCGATACAGAGTTGGAGGTTAGGCGAGTTAGACGGTTTTCCGCCCTTAGCCACACCTCTGCTTTCTCGTTAACTGCCTTTCGCTTCGGCGGCTGCGTTTTTCATTTTCTACGGGTTTAGTCGACGGGTTTCCGCACAGGAAAATAATGAGAACTCGCCAATTTATCTTTTGGCATAGTACCGGAAAGTACGGATTCGGGGTTCATCCCTCAATCAAGCGCTACTTGAAAGTCAGGATAGATTCCACTCTCAGTGGCGTCCTTGGGGTGATCTCGTAGTTCCTACGGGGTGGAGATGATGGGGTCGGTCCATGGATTTTCCTTCCTTTTCTTTTGCCGCATTTCGCTCAAAGGGTTGAAGGGAGATAGTGCATCAAGCTGTTCGCAAGGGCCAACTTGATCCTCTTGAGTTTTTTTGTTATAAGTATGTGTAAATCCGCTTCTAGCTATTCTTAGCACCATTACGAGGTATAAAAAATGTGATCTTTGAGTCAGATACCTAGTTTTGAAAAAACTAGTATAGCTTGTAGTTGGATTAGATACTTTGTAATGTCCAATGTGACAATACTTCCACACAGTAAACCCATTTTTCAGTTAAGTTACCTTCCTTCTATAAACCTTATCAGAGAAACTTTCTTCGCTTGCACTATTTCAAGACTCTTGTCAGCCATTATCATTTAAAAGAACTGAACTGTCAATGAGACTGAAGGCTTGAAGAAACAGTAGTAGCTATCATAGTTATCTGTCAAAGTGAAGAAGAAATTCCGATGTCTCAAATATTTATATTTAGAGGAAACCTTTCATTGTCTTTTCAGTGACGTCGACAAAAAGAGGAAAGTCGTTCACTATATAACTCCGTTTCTATGCAGATATGATTTTGCTTTTGTTGATGCAGAAAAGAGAATGTATCAAGAATACTTTGAGTTGCTGCTACAACTGGTTACGTGATCTTGAATCATCTTAACTCTTATCTAATATTGCTGCGTAGTTTAGTAATCCTGGCAATTTTAAATGGTAAATTCCGTTCCCTTTTCACAGGTGAGAGTTGGTGGTCTCATTGTAGTGGATAATGTCCTATGGCATGGAAGAGTTGCGGATCCACTGGTAAAAACATTTTCACATGTTTGCCAACTCCAAAAAGAGTGATTCAGATTTAACTGAATCTTTTGGCAGGTAAATGATTCCAAGACTCTTAGCATTAGAGATTTTAATAAAAACTTGATGGAGGATAAACGTGTTGACATCAGTATGGTAAGCATGAGAATTTCTTGTTTCTTTCTCCTTCATGGATTTCTCTTTTTATTTTTCGCATTATATTTCTGACATCGTTCTCTGGCCATGCTAAGGTGCCTATTGGTGATGGTATGACGATCTGTCGAAAAAGATAAAGCCTTGTAAAAAGATATTGGATGTTGAACTACATTAGCCAGCCATTTCATGCTTGTTTAGTCTAAGCTTCCAGTGTGTAATATTTTGTTCACTTCATTTGTAGAAGAAAAAAGTTTATATAATTTATCAATTGGTGTTTCTGTTATACTCTGATCTGTTCCCTTCATATTTTATGTGTTTAAGATTTGAAGTTAATGGACTGGATGAGAAGTAAGAGCAAGATTTAGATTATTTTTTCTCATACACCACAAATCATAAATAGACTGGTTCTTTGCTCCCAAGGCTTTGGTTGCGTGATAAGGAGACAACACAAAATGTGTGGGTTAGACGTATGTTACAAGTACAAGCCGTGCCTCAGATGTCACGACCCTAGGACCGTGACCTCGCTTAGGAGCTAGTGCCCAAGCAAGCCTCATCGTATTTTATAGAAAATCTAACAGAGTTTCTTCTGTATTTAGAGTTGTCCAAAGAATTCATGTATCAGCTAAACCACACAACCAACCTTATCAACTAAAACAAAGTAATAACAAACTATTCACGACATAATAATACTAAAACTATCTGCAAAATACGGAAAGAAAATGTAATACTAACCAATAAAAGAATGTTCACTACATTGACACAGACTAATGGAGCGACTCTAAGAGTTTTAAGCAAGACCATAGCAATTAAATAATTTCTTTTGCCCACGAGAAGCAATGCGGGGCTCACTGCACCTGTTAACCCGTACTTTCTAGCTAACGAAATTCTTGTTTGCGTCAATTGTTGTCTCTAAAAAAAATAGCTGGGAGTGTGTTGCTAGCTCATTGAGTAATAGCACTAACCACAAATATTTTAGTGATTAGTATAATGATTAAATATATCATAAAAATATTATTTTAGAAATGGTAACAAATAATCTGCCTCATGTATTTCATGTAAACAAAAATCTAACAATTCGGTAATAGATTCGGTAAACATTGTGTCATGTCAAATATCTATGTTTGGGAGGTTTTCAAGAACGATGTAATTGGTATGTCTCCCTATCTTGAAAGATAAATAAATAATTGTGCACCCCGTGCAAAAGGATCAAATATAACGGTAGGTCACTATTCGAGGAAAATTGGTAATGGTGTGTTAGTTCTACCTTCCCACTAGTGAAGGTTGTAACGATAATCCATAAATACAAGATGCACCAAGTTCAACGAACTTGCCGTTAGTTATGGGATCCCTCAAAGTCTCCTTCCAAAATTGTTAAACTTGCCGTTAGTTATGGGATCCGTCAAAGTCTCCTTCCAAAATTATACTTTCTTTATTAACAATGAAGTACTCCTCTAATAAATTTCAAAACAGTACATGGCATTATATTTCTCATCAAATCATGCTATATGTCAAACTTTAACAAAACATTTGTCAAGATAACAACTTTCTAAAGTACCGATAAAATCATCATGGTGACGTTAATCACATCTCAAATAACAAAAAAACAAGTCTAGTAACAATGAAAGTTTTTAAAATAAGAGGTAAACAATCTCAAGTAATAAAATGGTTTAGTATCATGTTAAGTAGAGGATTTATCCCACATGCAAATTTAAAGCATTCGGTAACATAAGTATATATATATATATATATATATAGCCTAAGATCTGCCTCCACTACTGTAAACGGTGGTCGTATGGCGAAGAAAAAAAGCTGAAGAAAATTATAATTGTTAAGTATTATACTTTTTTATTAAGAGTTTAAGCGGCTCAGACAAGATATAGTTGTGTGTGTTTTTTTTTTTTTTTTTGAACGATGAATTAACTTTGACACCCCTATTAATACACATATACTATATTCTTTAATTTCTCTATGTTTCAATCGCAATAAACAATATTCATTTTAACAATGAAAAATTACACTGGAATCCTCGATCATGAGTATAAACTATGATAACCCACTAAATACATTTAGGTTTTAGTGAATCTCAATATGCTTTAATTTGGTTTCTCCATAATTAGCAGTTGCAAAAATTCGGTATATGATAAATTATGTGCAGGTTATTATAGCAGTTATTAAATGTGATTAACTGAATATGGTCAGGATTAAAATAAAATGCTTTCAACAGTTAAGAGATCAAATACACTATTTGATTTCTGTATGATAACATGAATGCATTCAAGCTTCTATGTATATATAGGAAGATACAGAAGGAAATTATGATTACGATAAATGAAGGTGAGGGAGACTGAATTCCTTAAAAGAGAAAGAACAACTTATTTTGACATGTGAAAAAAATAAGAAATTAAAAGGCCAAAAATTGGCTAAAGTAAATACTACTAGTTGAAAGTATGTATATCCTAGAGACAATCTACGTTAGGGACAAAAATGTACCTGAACACATTCATATTATTAATGAGATTAATATTTATGGCATTTGCAATTAATGAATTATTGTTTGCAATTATTCATATATGTGCATCCCATGAGCTTACGTTGTCATTAATAGAGTGAGATATTAATCATAGAATAACTCTCAAAATAGCCTCGACTAATGATCATCGAGAATGGGATATCGATGATATGCTATAAGTCAACATGTGGTATGCATCACATTCTTGGAGAATGTAGCATGTGTCACAACTACGAGTAATGGTTACTCGTGATGGACACATGGATACTTTGGAGAAGTATTGGTATACCATGACGATAAACTATTTGTTATACATGTCTATAGTGTTATCGGCGTGTGGAATATAAAGGTCCTTTGACTTGAGGTCAATACGCATCTTGTTTACAGAATGATGTACTTTGACCAAGTTCTAAGCTTAAACTCCTTCTAGAAAAGATACGGCTTGTGTTGGGTGCATCAGGATATAAATCAAGGTGGTAGTTGAGCTAAGAATAGGATTCATTCCTCGATTGGAAATTCGAGAGAGCACTCAACTTCTCAATATTATTAGGTTGACTAAAGTCACTGCCAGTGCAAGAGACATATTTAGAATATGGTCTAGTTGTCAACCAATAAATGTGAGATAAAGTGATTAAGCCATTTGGATAGACACTTGGCAAATCCTAAGCTTAATCGAGTATGTCGCGAATGAAAGGAATTTATAGTTCCGCATAAAGGTTAAGTTTGCTGGATTCATGTAAACGTACTTCACATATTGAGTTTGTCATACGACGCAGTCTAGGAGTTTCGTATGGACCTTAATTAGATTAATATCGATATGTGAAGGCCTATAGGGTCACACTATATGTGATTGTTTCTTCGATCTAAGAGTGTATTGAGAAAGTATTAAATATTCGATTGAGAATCGAGATATTTAATTTATAATAATTATGGAATTTTTCTATTTGATAGAATTTATTTAATTAAGTCAAATTGGATTTCAGATTTAATTAAATGTGTTGGATATATTATATGAGTATTCAGACAAATACAGGGAAGCAATTGGGCCATAAATTACTGGCCCAAAATGGGAGCTTGGCCGTCCACTTTGGGCGTGTGAAGGCTGGTCCACTGAACATTAACATGGGCTAAGATTTTCCTATTTTAAATCTGTTTAGATTTTGTCCTGAACTCCTATATATACAACACATACCCATAATTATGAGGTTACAGAAAATAACTTCTCAGTTCCTAAAGCAAGATTTCCTAGCTTTCTTGAATAGGAAACACACTGGAGTTAGATCTTGCAATCGAGGAAACAAATCGCGTGGATACCTTAGTGTTGAATCCCGTGTACGAAAACATGTAAGTTTTCTTTTATCATTTTTTGAATGTACAACATGATTATCGTATAAGTCATGCCATGATTGTTGTTGGGTAAGAAATTTTTAAACTTTCGATATGCTTACTATTTGATTTACGAACCCAACAAATACCTACACCAGTAATATTTATCAAATCGGTAATTTAATCATATCATGAGTGAATTTAAGCATAACCACAACGACCTTATCAAAAAGTGTGGTCTATTAGGGTTATCTCCCATAATAAAACTTTGTCAAAAAGATTTTAAACATAATTTTCTATTAGTATAGTTTGTGTGCATCACTTTTTCTCTCTCTAAAATAAAAAAGTTGCTTTTGGTCTGATTTGATTCATAAAGAAAAGTTTGTTTTAGTTAAATTTAATAATAAGCAATTTATAAAAATTAAACAAATAAAAAAAAGTTTTAAAATCAGCGAATTAGGTTATGACCTTCATTATTTAGCCCAAATTGACATGTATCATTTTGATCAAAGTGAACTTTTTAGACATGCATGTTTCGTATATGTGCACGGATTCGATCATTTTAATTTGCCTAGCTACTTGATTCAATTTGGTCATTTGATACTTTTATTCATGCAATATATGATGTGGATCATGAGAAATAAAATTGTTAAAATGGATTGATCCAAGCACTTTCATTCCTGAAGTAGGAGTAGGAAAAAGGAAAGCGCACTCAATCAATTGTCATGCTATATTGTAACACTAGAAAATCATATGCGGAGCGGAAAGCCTCTTGATTGTAAGGAGAAGAACTTAAAATTAATATTTTGGGAAAAGATTTCTACTCTATGAAGCAAGTTTTTTTGACGGGGCAATTAGGGTACTCTCTTTTTTTTTTTTGTAAGATACGTTCATTCAATGTTCAATCCAACTTCTATTATTTCTGTCTATCAATTCATTCAAATTATTGAGACATTTCTACATTAATTGGGTGCCCAGTAGAGGAATTGCTTTATCTGAAAGGACCTTTAAAATGCTGGCTTGACTAGCCATAGACACTAGACGGTGCAAGTTAATATAACCTAACTGTTAAACAACGCAATATACATGTGATATACACTGAATATACATCAATGTATATCACATATATATCACTAGGCAAAACAGTAAAAACAGCAAAGAAGGGCCTCAAAGAAGGGGCCACCGGCAATGGGCCGCACGGAAGGCCATTGCACCGGAGCAGAAGCCCATCACGGGAGCAGACCCTATGATCACGGAAAAGCAAAGTGTATATTAGGAGTATATATTTATGTAATATTGTAGTATAATGATTACCATAATTAGAGTTATACACCTACCATAATTGTATAGTTAGAGTTATGGTAGAATAAGGTTTTAGGAATAGATTAGGAATAGGATTCTCCTATTTTGTAACTTGTATATATATCTATTCAATCAATGAAAATAATCAAGGGGATTATTTCTTTCATGGTATCAAGAGACTAGGTCTAAACAAAAGTTTTTTCTCTCAAACTTTTGCCTCCTTCTTGGCCGAGACCCCCCCCCCCCCCCCTCGGGTTTTCTCTTCCAAAATTTCGTCTTCCGCTCTCAAAAACCTCTTAAATTTCCCCTCCTTCTTTGTTCTTTCAATATGTCTAAGAACAATTTTCACCCCGCCCTCACGGTTTCCAATATCAAGCTAAGTGTCCCTATTGTCCTTGAGATGGAAAACGTCCAATATGCGACGTGGGCGGAGTTGTTTAAAATTCACGCTATATCTTATCAAGTTCTTCATCACATCATTCCTCCCGCTAGACCCCTTCCTGCGGAGGATCCTGAGTTATGGATTACACTTGATGCTACCGTTCTTCGGTGGATATACGCCACTATTTCGGTGGACCTTCTACGTACGATCATTGAGCCGGATACCACGGCTATGGCTGCATGGAATAGATTGCGTGACATATTCCAAGACAACCAACATTCCCGTGTCGTCACACTCGAGCAAGAATTCTCTCTCGTTCGAATGGATGTATTTCCGAACGTTTCTGCATATTGCAAGAAACTAAAGGAATTGGCGATCAACTCCGTAATGTTGGCGCACCGGTAACAAATAATCGTCTAGTTCTACAGCTTGGTTGCCGGTCTTTCGAGAGGCCTATAATGGTGTTGGCACTCTCCTTCGCCAAAGCAACCCTCTTCCCGACTTCCATCAAGCCCGCTCCATGCTTACGTTGGAAGAAGCCGGCTTGGCTAAAAGGCGGCTACCGGAGCAAGTCCAGCTGTCATGATGGCATCCTCTCCTAATCCTTCAGTTTTGTTAATAATTCGGGCCAAAACCATAATCATGGTGGCGGCAAGAATAATCGCAAGAATAATAACAAAAATCGCGGGGGCAAACGCGGTGGTAATGGTGGAGGTTCCGTAGTCGCAAAACGTCGGTGGGTCCCATCCAAAGGAACAAGGCCCACCACCCCCATGGGCTCGGCGCAGCTGGGGCCCATGGCAAAGGAGCAAGCAAGGCAAGGACCGTGGGCCGCAGCCCATACCAAAGAAAGAAATTCCAATGCCGTGCCGGGCCGGCCAACAGCCCGTGCCCAATGCCCAAGCAGCTGGCGGCCCACCGGCCGCGGGCCCGGCCACGGCAGGGGTAGTAGCGGTTACGGACCAGTGCCCGCCTCGGCAAGGAGTTCTTGGACCCCGACCTCCGCAAGCCCATCATGCAACAGCCCCACTCGCACCGATATCGAGGCCGCGATGCACACGTTGGGATTGACTCAACCGGACCCAAATTGGTACATGGACACCGGGCCACTACTCACATGACTTCCGATTCGTACTCTCTCATCTTATTACAATTTGAGCACCCCTCGGGAATAATTGTTGGTAATGGCGCTCTATTCCAATTCTAGGGTATGGTCGAAAAACGTTGTCTCCTCCCAATCCACCACTCCTCTTGAAAAATACTTTACATGCTCCTAAATTGATTAAAAATTTAGTGTCCGTCCGAAAGTTCACAAATGACAATTCTCGTTTCGTTGAATTTGATCCTTTCGGTTTCTCCGTGAAGGATTTCAAGACGGGGAGTCATCTCATGAGGTGTGATAGTAGGGGAGATCCGTATCCTATCATGCCCGGTTTCACCATCGAGTCCACCTTGCCATCGCCTTTCGCAGCCATCTCTCCTTCCATGTGGCATGCTCGTCTCGGGTCATCCGGATCTTCTATTTTATCACTTTAGATAAAAATAGCTTTATTTCTTGTAAGGGTACAAGTCGTACTCCAATTTGTCAGTCTTGTTCATTAGGAAAAATTGTTAAGTTGCCATTTGTAGACTCAAATTCTCATACTTCTATGCCATTTGACATTATTCATAGCGACTTATGGACATCTCCTGTTCTTAGTTCAATGGGTCATCGATATTATGTTCTCTTTTTAGATGATTACTCTAGATTTTTGTGGACGTTTCCAATTGCGAATAAATCACAAGTGTTTTCCGTCTTCGTAAAATTTAGAGCGTTCATTCGTACTCAATTCGAAAGAGAAATAAAAAATATTCAATGTGATAATGGGAAAGAGTATGACAATAGGGAGTTTCGGGAGTTTTGTGCTAATAATGGGATAAATTTTCATTTTTCGTGTCCTCATACATCTTCACAAAATGGGAAAGCCGAACGCAAAATTCGTTCCATAAATAACATTGTCCGAACTCTCCTAATCCATGCCTCCATACCTCCATATTTTTGGCATCATGCTCTACAAATGGCCACTTACCTTCTTAACATAATTCCGTCCAAAGGTCTGACATATTCTTCCCCCCTCAAAATCCTATATAATAAAAACCCATCTTATTCGCACCTTCGGATTTTTGGGTGCTTATGTTATCCGTTATTCCCATCCACCACAATTAACAAACTTCGTGCTCGGTCTACCCCATGTGTGTTTTTGGGTTATCCGTCAAACCATCGTGGTTATAAGTGTTTTGATTTATCCTCCAAGAAAATCATAATCAATCGCCATGTCATTTTTGATGAAACTCAATTCCCATTTACAAAAGTTCATACTCCCGAACCAAAGTCATATAATTTTTTGGATGACCAAATATCCCCGTATATTATTCGGAATTTTTCGACAACTCCCGTGCCCAAAATCCTCCGCCGGGTCCACCGCCCGCCGGTCCCACGGATCATCGCCCCCCGCCGTCGTTCCAAGAATCGGAACAGCTCCGTATATTGGGCCGCTCCAGCCCACCTCGGAACCGGTCCGTAAACCGAGAGCCCGCTTTACCGATTTGGGCCAGCAGCCCACCGCCGCCGGCGCTCCGTCCCGAACCCGAAAATTCCCAAAATTCACTCCATTCTTCCTCGAGTCATAGACCGGTCACTCGTAGTCGGCGGGGTATTTTTACACCTAAAAGACATTTTAACTTACATTCGGATGTCTCTAAATCCCCCTTGCCCCGCAATCCCGTGTCCGCATTAAATGACCCTAATTGGAAAATTGCTATGACCGATGAATATAATGCTCTTATTGATAATAAGACGTGGGAGTTGGTGCCCCGTCCATATGGTATTAATATTATCGTGTCTATGTGGATTTTTGCTCATAAGGAGAATTCGTATGGGTCCTTTGCTCGGCATAAGGCGCGACTTGTCGGTGATGGTAAGACTCAAGAGGTTGGTATTGATTGTGGTGAGACGTTTAGTCCGTGGTCAAACCGGCTACCATTCGTACCGTACTTAGCTTGGCTCTTTCAAAGACTTGGCCGATTCATCGCTTGGATGTCAAGAATGCTTTTCTACATGGAGATCTCAAGGAAACAGCCTATATGCATCACCCGTTGGGTTTCGTGATCCCAACCGCCCTCATCATGTCCGTTTGTTGAAGAAGTCCTTATATGGGCTTAAGCGCCTCCACGTGCCTCGGTATACACGATTTGCGGATTTTGTTTCGACTATTGGGTTCACACACAAAGCAGTCCGATAATTCTTTGTTCATCTACCGCCGTGGTTCATCATTGGCCTATATTCTCGTTATATGTGGATGATATCATCTTGACCGCCTCCTCCGATGCTTTGCGCGCCTATCATGGCCATGCTCGCCCGAATTTGCTATGAAGGACTTAGGGCCGTTGAGTTATTTTTTGGGGATTGCCGTCAAACGTCATTCGGGTGGCTTGTTTCTCGTCTCAACGGAAGTATGCCGCCGAGATCATAGAGAGGGTCGGGATGTCATCCCGTAAGTCCACTTCCACACCGGTTGATGCAAACCCAAAGCCGAGTGCCGCAACAGTGTGCACCATACGAGGACCCGACCCGCATCGCAGCCTTGCAGGGGCCCTCCAAAGATCTTACCTTTACCGCACCGGATATTACATATGCGGTTCAAATAGGTGTGTTTATTCATGCATGATCCCAGAGTTGAGCACATGAATGCAATCAAACGCATCATTCGGTATATTCAGGGGACACTAGACTATGGGTTGCACTTGTATCCGTCATCTACATCCACACTTGTCTCTTACACGGATGCTGATTGGGGTGGGTGTCCAGACACCAGACGGTCGACTTCTGGCTACTGTATGTTCCTTGGCAACAACTTGGTCTCCTGGTCAGCCAAACGTCAGGCAACTTTATCACGCTCAAGTGCCGAGGCAGAATATCGAGGGGTAGCGAATGTGGTCTCCGAATCATGTTGGCTACGTAATTTGCTTTTGGAGCTTCATTGTCCCATTCAGAAGGCAACCTTGGTATATTGCGATAACATTAGTGCCATCTACCCGTCGTGTAACCCGCTCAACACCAACAAGCACCAAGCATATCGAAATGGACATTCACTTTGTCCGTGAAAAGGTTGCAAAAGGTCAAGTTCGCGTATGCCATGTCCCGTCTCGTTATCAAATTGCGTACATCTTTACAAAGGGTCTACCACGGTTCTCTTTGAAGATTTTAGGAACAGCTCGCGTTCGAAAACCGCCCGCTATGACCGCGGGGGTGTGTTAAACAACGCAATATACATGTGATATACACCGAATATACATCAATGTATATCACATATATATCACTAGGCAAAACAGTAAACATGCAAAGCAAGGGCCTCGAAGGGCCACGGCAATGGGCCACTGAAGGCCATTGCACCGGAGCAGTAAGCCCATCACGGGAGCAGACCCTATGATCACGGAAAAGCAAGTGTATATTAGGAGTATATATTTATGTAATATTGTAGTATAATGATTACCATAATTAGAGTTATACACCTACCATAATTGTATAGTTAGAGTTATGGTAGAATAAGGTTTTAGGAATAGATTAGGAATAGGATTCTCCTATTTTGTAACTTGTATATATATCTATTCAATCAATGAAAATAATCAAGGGGATTATTTCTTTCACTAACCCTTAACTCATTTATTAAAGCATAAAGATAGATAATAATATGAAATATGAAAAAGATAAGAAGAGATTAAATATTATTCTATTTCTTTTTAATGTTTGATTTGTTTAGTTTCATGAATTTATTACAAAGCTGGTACATCAATGTTTTCAAAAGAAATTTCCTAAATCAAAATTGTTTCTCAAAATCTATATTACTATAAAAGCCAAATCGACCATATATTCAACTAAAAATATAAGAAATTATAATCTGTTTGGCCAAGTTTTTAAACTCAACTTATTTTGAATTATTTTTTTTCAAAAGTACTTTTGGTGAAAAATAATTTGTGTTTGACTAATTAATTTAAAAATATTTTTGAGCAACAATTAGTATTTGATTAAGCTTTTAAAAAGTGTTTCTAAGTATTATTTTTTTCAAAAGTATTTTTAAATGCTTTTGGTGATTTTTTTTTTTTGCTTCTGAATTTTTTTTTGCTACTCCTTAAAATCACTTATTTTCTCCAAAAAATTTGATCAAGCACCTCACTCTTTTAAAATAATCACCTACTGGGAAAAAATAAATACTATTAGAAAAAAATAAGCTTTGATTTTGCGAGTCAAACTTATTTTTACGGTTCTAGAATAAAAGAAAAAAAAAGAACTTGTACAAGTGGGTCCCGTAAATGCAACTGAGCAACCGAAAAAGCGGTAAAAAACGCATTTATAACAACGCTGGTGTCGGTGCATATTTTTGGATCTGAAAAACCAATTCCCAAATCTAAACGCCCATGGAAAGAGCTCGTCGATCTCTGATCTGCGCCATTTCTCTCCTTCTCACTTTCCACAATGCCTTCTGTTTCTACCTCCCTGGTGTTGCGCCTGAAGATTTCCAAAAGGTTCACATTTTCCACTTTCTTTCTCAATATTTCAATGGATGTGCATTTTCATTTTTGTTTTATTTTCGGATATGGAGAGGCAATTTGGCTAATGTTTGAAGCTAGATTGCCTAGATTAATCACTGAATGTAGATATGTGTGTGCACAAAATGGAGGTGCATTGTTGTTTTTGTTGTTATTTTCCGATTTCACGAGGCAATTTCAAGCTAGATCGGCTAGATTATTCAGTTTTTTGAAAAATTAAAATGTGAATATTACGAAGCGGCGTATAAATTACTATATACGATGCACTTCATCTCGTATCAAAATGTATACGTATATGTGTGCACGAAAATGGATGTGCATTGTTATTTTTGTTATTATTTTCCGATTTCACGAGGCAATTTGACTAAATTTGAAGCTAGAGCGGCTAGATTAATCAAATAAAAACTGCAAATATTTCTTCATGTTTATATATGCGTGTGCACAAAATGGAGGTGCATTGTTATTTTTGTTGTTATTGTCGGATATCAAGAGGCAATTTGGCTAAAGTTTGAAGCTAGATCGGCTAGATTAATCACCTTTTTTAAAAATAAAAATGCAGATATTCCGATGCTGCGTGTGAATTACTAGGTATGATGGAATTCTTATCGTATCAAAATGTTTACGTATGTGTCTGCCCAAAATGGAGGTGCATTGTTATATTTGTTGTTATTTTCGGATATTAAGAGGCAACTTGACTAAAGTTTGAAGCTAGATCGGCTAGATTAATCACTTTCTTTTGAAAAATAAAAATGTAGATACGGCTTATAAATTACTATATAGATGCAATTCTTCTCATATCAAAATATTTACATATGTGTGCACAAAATGGAGGTGCATTGTTATTTTTGTTGCTATTTTCGGGTATCATGAGGGAATTTGGCTGAAGTTTGTAACTAGATCGGCTGGATTAACACTTTTCTGAAAAATAAACATGTAGATATTCTGAAGCTGCGTATAAATTACTGTAAGTGTTCTCGTAGCAAAATGTTTACATATGTGTGTGATCAAGATGGAGGTGCATTGTTATTGTTGTTGTTATTTTTGGATATTAAGAGGCAATTTGGCTTAAGTTTGAAGCTAGATCGGCTAGATAATCTCTCTTTTGAAAAATAATTAGAGATATTCCGAAACTGCATATAAATTACTATGTACAATGCAATTCTTCTCGTATTGATATGGTGAAAACTACACATTTTATATTGTTTGTGAAAGTTTTTTTTTGTTTGAATATCTGAAAGCAATGTGTCAAATATTTTGATTTTAGTGGCTCTGCTTGAATATTCCTGTCTAAGGGAGTGTGTATGTGTATTAGATGCTCTGTTTGGCTATTTACCGTTTGATTTGTGTTCGGTTCACGGATCTCTGTTGGTCTAGGTATAGTTTTGTGCTAAATTTAATCATTCTTTTGCTTTGATTTGTGTATGTATGCATGGGTGCGGTTGTAGAATTTAATTGCATTTTATTGTTTATATATGATTGGTGAGATGCTGAATTCAAAACCATATGGATTCACCAATTGAATGAATAAGGAAAAACTATTGCGAGAATCTGAGAATCAATAAACATGGCATTGATGCACAGTTACACCAACGCTGCTTAATGGAGAGAGAGAATGAATACAATGATGCAGCAGAATTGGTAAAAGATGTTAATTTGGTAAAGAATGGAAATCTGTGGTAAAACACTTGTGTTTTTGCCCAGAAACATACAGTAAATCTGGGCTAGCTTGCTTGAATCTCAACAAATCCACCAGCTACCTGCTGCTTCATCCAGCACAAGTATGTTGTAACGTTGCCCATCAAATATCAAAGTATATGTGGAGAAATTACCAAGCTTTTTGCCTCTGTTAAGTTTGAACCCTGGTCTCCCATGGTCCACTCCAGCTTTATTGAATGTCAGACCACACTCTTGGTCTGCGGTCTTGGGTTCTATACAAATATATTGTACATATGTTCGTAATTCTGATTTATTACTTGGTTTTTTAATATAATTTATTACTTGATTAAACTGCTTGTCCTTGTGCCGAGCGTCTACCGCAAACAACCTCTCTGCCTCCCAGGTAGGGGTAAGGTCTGCGTACACTCTATCCTCCCAGACCCGGGGTCTGTGGGAATTTACTGGGTATGTTGTATTACTTGATTAAACGGCAAGAACAAAGGGGTTGTTATGCTGTGAGTCTAATTTAAAAGTTTCTCTCTGGCTTATTGTACAAAGTTATTTTTCTTTTACTTTGTCACGGCCTTTACAACTTTCATTCTGATGGCATATGCTATCTGACAATGTCACTTGGAATACAAGTCAACCTTTCTCAATCAGTTGGTTTCTGGCTTTCTGACACAAAGGCAGCTAGTAAATTTTGGGCTATGTGAACAATCAGGTTTTTGTGGGAGACTCCTCTCATGATTCTGACTAGATGCCTAACTCTTTTTTCTCCCTTTCAGTTGTCCAAAATGAAATTGATAGCCTACAAAATAAGTTCCATTCTCTATTCTATTCTAAACCATGAACTTTTGTAGATGTGTGTTGTCAATTGATTTGTCTAGTAATGTAACGTTTTTTCTAGCATGCATGTTTATTGTGGAATGGCTGTATGGTGAAAGTGCCAATTTAATTCCCTCGGATTTGTATATAGGAAGATCATATAGAGTTGTTGGGTCACCTCAAATATCTAGGTCACGTTATGCCCAAAAGTAAATTAGGCACCTAATTGATTCATCGGTGACTAATGCAAGCTGGATAAATTGTACTCCCTCTGTCCCAATTATATGACACTTTCCTTTTTAGTCAGTCCCACAAAGGATGACACATTTCCTTATTTGGCAACAATTTAACTTTAAACTTTACTTTTTACGCTTAACGAGATGATCTATAACCACACAAATATCTTTGACTTGTTTTAGACCACAAGATTCAAAAGTCTTCCTTTATTTCTTGAACTCCGTGCCCAGTCAAACTACATCATATAAATTGGGACACGGAGGGAGTATATAGATTTTGTTGTGTGAAAGTTCTTTACATGTTCTTGGGCAGGGCGGCGGGGGTTATGAGTTTATTTTTTAAAATCATTGGGGGTTTATACTTAACCCTAAAAGAAGGGAATGCAATAGGTTTTTCTGACTCTGGAAGGTGATGATGTTTGATGCAGGGAGATCCTCTGTCTGTGAAAGTGAACAAGCTGACTTCTACAAAGACACAGCTTCCTTACTCCTTCTATTCTGTTCCTTTCTGTCGTCCAGAAAGTATCATTGATAGCAGAGAAAATCTTGGAGAAGTGCTTCGTGGTGATCGAATTGAGAACTCCCCTTATTCGGTCAGCTTAATCTACTTTACCACTTGATTTATATATTTTATCTTATGATAACTGACTTCTTTTAGATGTATGTTTATATTGCAGTTTAAAATGAGGGAACCAGAGATGTGTCATGTTGTTTGTAGGCTTGTACTTGATGACAAGACAGCTAAGGAATTTAAAGAAAAAATTGAAGATGAATATCGTGTGAACATGTAGGTCAATTATTCTCTTGAGAAAATATTGTCATTTTTCAACCTTTTCAAAGCGTTATATTCTTCTTACTACTCTTCCTTACAATTTTCTGGATTCACGTGTCAGGATACTAGATAATCTGCCCTTAGTTGTTCCGGTTCGGAGGTTAGAGCAAGAAGCCCCGCCTGCCTATCAGCAGGGAGTGTATATTGGTGTAAAAGGGCAATATTCTGGAGTAAGGAATTCTATTTATTTTTCATAACACAATTGAGAACTGATTTTATATGTAGAAGTCCTAAATTTTGTTATGGTCTACTCATTTGTTCGTGCAATTGCCTGCAGAGCAAGGATGAGAAGCTTTTCATCCATAACCACTTGACATTTACTGTTAAGTACCATAAAGATTTGCAGACAGACGCGGCCAGAATTGTGGGATTTGAGGTCATGCCATTTAGGTTTGTTTTCAAGGCTACTCATACTTCTGTCAGCACTTACAGGCAGAGGCATAGCGTAATGTGTATGATTTTGCTTGCTCTTATTGTTTAATCTTGTGGTGCCAAAGAACTGATATGGCTGATTATATTTCCAGTGTTAAGCATGAATATGATGGCAAATGGGCTGGGAATACCCGTTTAACAACATGTGATCCACATGCAAAACGGACGGTATCTAACTCAAATTCTCCTCAAGAGGTTGAGGCTAACCAAGAAATCATATTTACATATGATGTTGAATTCCAGGTAGCTTATTGAATCTTGTTAGCTATGGCTACTCAATGTGATAATTACTAGTCTTTTTTGTAACTTTATATGTTATCATTTTTCATTTAACCTTTTGAGATTTATAGGGGAATTTTGGTATTATATAAAACAAATTTTCTATGATTCTCTGGTTTGTATCTCAGGAGAGTGATGTCAAGTGGGCATCAAGATGGGATGCTTATCTTCTGATGGCTGATGATCAGATACACTGGTTCTCGATAGTAAATTCTTTAATGATTGTGCTGTTCCTATCAGGCATGGTGGCGATGATAATGCTGAGAACACTTTATCGTGACATTTCCAAGTATAATGAACTGGAAACCCAGGAGGAGGCACAGGAGGAAACAGGATGGAAACTAGTCCATTCAGATGTTTTCAGGCCTCCAAGTTACTCAGATTTGCTTTGTGTCTATGTCGGAACTGGTGTACAGTTTTTTGGTATGATGCTTGTGACCATGATGTTTGCCGTCCTGGGGTTCCTCTCCCCTTCAAATCGGGGTGGGCTAATGACTGCAATGCTCTTGCTCTGGGTTTTCATGGGACTCTTTGCGGGCTACTCTGCTTCCCGTCTCTATAAGATGTTTAAAGGTACAGAATGGAAGAGAATTGCTCTCAGGACAGCATTTCTGTTTCCAGCTACTGTCTTTGTCATCTTCTTCATCTTAAATGCACTCATCTGGGGTCAAAAATCTTCTGGTGCTGTGCCATTTGGAACAATGTTTGCTTTGGTGTTCTTGTGGTTCGGAATATCAGTCCCGCTTGTGTTTGTTGGCAGTTATGTTGGTTTTAGAAAGCCAACCATTGAGGATCCAGTGAAGACAAATAAAATACCCAGGCAGATCCCAGAGCAGGCTTGGTACATGAACCCCATCTTCTCAGTTCTAATTGGAGGCATTCTTCCCTTTGGAGCTGTTTTCATTGAGCTCTTTTTCATTCTCACCTCAATCTGGCTGAACCAATTTTACTACCTCTTCGGCTTCCTCTTCATCGTTTTCGTCATTCTGATAGTCACCTGTGCCGAGATAACCATCGTACTATGCTATTTCCAGTTATGCAGTGAGGATTACTTGTGGTGGTGGAGATCCTACCTGACATCAGGCTCGTCCGCACTTTACCTGTTCCTTTACGCTACCTTCTATTTCTTCACTAAGCTTGATATCACTAAGCCTGTTTCGGGGATCTTGTATTTTGGCTACATGTTGATCGCTTCGTATGCATTTTTCGTTCTGACTGGCACCATCGGTTTTTATGCATGCTTCTGGTTCACAAGACTCATTTATTCGTCTGTGAAGATTGACTGATGACTCCCAGATTCTCAAGTTCCACTGCCCTTACTGGTTTGTCAACAAGAATGCTGTAGAAGATTACAATTGAATATCAAAGTACTTGTATCCCTTTAGAAATCTTAATTTGTCAACCAATTTTTGAACATAAAATTATTACAATATTTTAGTAAAATTTTCCAGTAGTAGTTCAGAACAAAAGCTTTTTTTGTTGTTCGATAGAGGTCTTCAGGTATGATTTAGTACTAATTTCTTACAATTTGTGAAGTGTTCCTTTACCACTTGGTTAAGTTGCAGTTAAAATGTTGAATACTTTCGTCAGTTGTTCCTCTGTGACTTCAGTCTTAGGCTTTTCTCTTCATATTTAAAGATTATCAATATTAAATTTTTATTTATTACAATGTATGAAATGTTTTAACGAAATTACAATTAAAGAAAATTGGTCTAATTTTTCATTAGAAATGCACTCTTTCCAAATGAAAGGTTTGGAGTAGTGGATAAGTCTATACATAGAAAGACTTCCAAAGATTCTCTCACAAGTCGCTGCTTCTTTGCAAAGATTCTCTCACAAGTCACTACTTCCTTACATGTATCTAGGGAAAAGGGTATACTCCTGTGTCGTTAAATTCACACAAAAATCTCAAATCCTCTTAAATTACTCAATTTTAAAAAATTATCTACTCGACTCATCCCGACCCGTCTATCATCATCAAACTTCAGCTTCTTTCGGGGTGAAAAAAAAGGGAAGCAAAACACACAAACCCACGTCAAATTTCACCTTTAAAAACACCCCTAAAGGTATTAAGGAGCATTTGGATGATAGTTGGGTGAATTTTTTTCTAACTAATCAAATGCTCTGTATACTTTACAAAAAAAAAAAAAAAAAAGGGCCTGATTAAACTTTATTGATATATGTTCATAGTCTAAACAAAGTTGTTCATAAGTGGAATAAAGAAGTAATTGCAATTTGCGTGCGACTTTCTCCACGATTGGAATTGCGTGAAAACTAGTTAATTTAATTGCAATTGCGTGAAAATTAGTTAAATAAAAACGGGTTTTAGCATAATAGGAACCGTGGAGAAAGTTGGTATAAACTTGAATAGAATAAGATTTCTAGCAACTCTTTGATTTAACAGATCCAGTAGAAAACTTACAAGAATCGTTGAAATTGAAAGGAAAAACCTTAAAAGGGCAAAGCTACAGAACTTCTCTTTACTAGAAATAAAAAGACTTTGCATATATATCATAGCCTTCTTTGTAGAATTGGCAGATATTCCTTAGGTAGTTAGTCGTGGCACTCGACCCTGCATAATAGAATTGGCAGATACTATTCCTTATCCCTTGCATTTTGGGACCACAAAGTCCTTCAAATTGTTTGGAGGGTGAATGGGCCTGGAGCTACGTCTGGGCATATCCAGCCCATGGGCCACGTTCACAACAAAAGTCGCACGAGTTTTCACGCAGTAGTGGTGGACCAATTAAACCCACCCATTTTCACGTGGTAGTGGTGGAAAATGTAATTGCAATTGATATATGTTCATAGTTAAAATGTAATTGTAAAGTGTACAGAGCATGTAATAGGCGGGTCGGGGGTTCGAGTGGGTAATTTTTTGAAATTGGATAATTTAAGAAGATTTGGATGTTTTCATCCAAATAGGGGTTGTGAAGTTTGAAGATGGCGGAGTATTTTTGTTTACAATAATTAACGGAGAATAAAGTTAGCTCAATTTAGAAGAAGCTAAATTTCTATTCGGAAAAGATGAATAAACAAGCAAAATGAAACATGCATGCAGGAACAATACATCATCTTTTCAAGTTATTTCTGTAATCATCGGAAACCGGTCTGAAATTACAAGCCCCAAATTTAACATGAACAAAAAGGTAGTAAAATTCAAAACAAAGTGTGACCAACATTAGGAGTTAGCTACTTGCGAGGATGAGTATCTTCGGGGCTGCTTACTCCAGTGGCAACTTTGGCAACGTCAACGGCACTGGCTTCGGGTTTTTTCATCGCATACATAGTGCCGTACCAAACAGCACCGGTGATGGCCAAACCAGCGATAGTCATAGTTGTAATGCTATAAGGCAAACGCCCTCTTTGATGTAGTACAGTACCTGCAGAGACACAAATTTAAGATTTGGACCCAAAAAATGTGAAATTTGAATTTCTATTGTGTCCAGACATGATTCTGGAAAAAAAGAAAAAATTATCCATGGCCAAACGGGCCCTAATTCTAAAGTCTATGTCTGCTAGTTATGAGTTCAGCAAATTTGCTAAGTTGTACTTCATAATCATTGATTTGTTCCTTTCTATCCGACATTCTTTTGCTTTATCCTAAATGATTTTAGAGCAACATAACTAGCAACAGAGATGTTAAGGTATGTATATGTTATCTTTTGACATATGACAAAATTAAAGTCAATTCTTTTAAATTTGTTCTAATCAAATACGATTAACCAAGTACCCCTCCGTCCCCATTATATGTGAAATGGGATAACATGATCGAACTGTGACTCGCAGAGAGATTATCTAATTTTCGAGGTGAAGTTAAAACATAATATTTTTAACAAAAAATTTAAATATTTAAAAATTACATAAAAACTACTATAAATCAAATAATTTACAATTTATATTTAAAAGGATATGAAAATATCCAATAAAATAAATATTGAATATCAACACATATATGCTAAAAAAGATGAGTTCAAAAATAGCCGTTGCAAACGGCCATTTTAGATTATGGCCGGGCCAATCCATTTTAGGCTACATTGTTTGCTAAATATTCAATTTTATTAATTCATTTGGAAATTGGGAGTGAAGTTGGCAACTAGCTTGAGGATCTTCCATCGAGTAAAGTTTCAATTTTCAACCTCTCGATTACACGTCGACGTTACGTCGGCGTTTGGTACATTCGTTCCTTCATTAAATTATTATTGTCTGTTTATTTTATTTAGCGCACTTAATTTTATTGTCTTTAATTATTTATTATCATAATTAAAATGGAAGGATTAAAAGGTATGTTTAAGGGTAAGGGTAAGGGTAAGGGTGCTTCTTCTAGTAGAGGCAACCAGGGCAAGGGTACTTCTTCTAGTCATCTTATTCCTACACAGGATGATTTTGTTGATACTCAACATTTTCCTACAATACCATTAGATTTAGACGAGGAGTTATTTTCTGGAACTCAAGAAGACTTTAATTTAGACGATGATCTAGACGATACACCCACTAATATTGATGACAACACGCCCACTAGTGCACCTTCAACTGAAATACCTCCTATTCCCCTTAGTATGAGACGAGGTCCAAGCAAAACGACCATTAAAATCGATGCATGGACATTTTTTGATAGGGACGTAGAGAATCAAGTAGCCATATGTAAAATTTGTAAAAATGTTTTAAAATTTAAAACCGGAAAAGGTCACGGTGGGACGGGGGTTTAATTAGACACGTAGTAAGTGCTCATCCAAATAGGTATGCCCAATACCGAGGCTTCAAAACCGGGTGCGCAAACGGCGCTCCATCGGGACAAGGTTCACATACCGATATGTCCCACCAAGTACAGGTCAAATTAACCCTATGACGGGGGGAATTGTAGGCTCTAAATACAACAAACATAGAGATAGGGAAGCAATATCAAAATTAGTTCTTGTGGAGGGTTTGCCTTTTTCATTTCCTTCATCTCCGGTTTTATTCATTACATTAGAGATATATATAATCCTCGCTTTTAACGGTTTTCCTAGGTCAACTGTTAAGAGAGATGTATTTAAATTTGCGCATGAATATCAACAATATTTACGTTTTTCATTATATCATTTTAATGGCAAAGTATCTATCACGTCCGATATAGGTCGTAGTACTAACGGCCATGATTATTTAACTCGTAACTTGTCATTGGATAGATTATAAATGGTCTATGCAAAAACGTATTTTAGCGTATAGATATATAGATGATAGGCACACCGGTACTTTTATTGCGAGAAAATATTTATCAAGTGTGCGATTATTACGGAATTACCGATAAAATTATGACTATTACATTAGATAACGCTTCTAATAACAATTACGCAATTACAATGTTAAAAAATAGTTTAGCTCCATCTTTTCCGGACCATTTTCATATAAAATGCGCGTGCCATATATATAACTTAATTGTAAAGGATGGTCTATCACTTTTTGAAGACATTCTTAGTAAAATACAATTTGCTATAAACTTTATTTTTAAAAGTAATAAAGTACAACGTAGAAAAGAATATAAAAAAATTTGTCATGATTGTGGACTACCTTTTAGAAGAATTCCACAAGAAGTATCCACTAGGTGGAATTCTTTATACGAGCAACTCCTTGTTGCTTATGACTATAAATTACCTATAACTTTATTTTTTAACTCTCATAATAAAAAGCCAGCTGATATGATTTTAGATAGTGATTGGGAAAAAATTTCCGAACTTATTGTATTTTTAGAGAAATTTTTTCAAGCAACAAAAGAATTTTCCGGTATATATTATCCTACTATTTCAACTATGTTATTTTATATAACTCTAATATTTTTATTACTTAGTGAATATATGAAAAAACCAGCTTATAAGGCAACTATTAAAAAAATGTTTGTCAAAATAAAAAAATATTTTATTCCTATTCCTTCTATTTATATTATTGGTTCTGTATTAAATCCTACTATTAAAATAGACGGTACTAAATCACTAATTGAAACTATTTACGATTGTATAGAAGTACTACCACCTCCAAGTCCCAAAAATCTAAATCACCCACCACCTATTGAACAAACTAAAGAAGAAGTGTTGAATAGCGTAGAACACCACTGCAAAAATATATATAGATTTTATCAACAAGAAAATGCTAGTAACGTACCGGCTACCATACCATCTTCTTCATCTTCAACACAACCTCACAAAAGACATGCACATTTCGCGCTAGTATTGAAAGCCTCGAGAAATAGAATGTGCGGCCGTACCTCTACTAACCAAATTAGCGAGTTGGATATTTTTGTTTTGCAGGGTTCTGTACCGTATCAAGAAGTTATCAATGAAGATGGACAAGAAGACTTGCTGAAATACTTGGAGGGGAATGAGAAGACCTTTCCGACACTTTCATTGATGGCTCGAGATGTTTTGAACATTCAAGCGTCATCAACTGCGTCGGAAAGCGCTTTTTCTGCAGCAGATATCAAATAGGAGACCACAGACACTCATTGACCGGAGACAGCTTGGAAATTGCAGTATTATTCAGAGATTGGATACGAGCGGAGCGGAGAAGGTGCGGTCAACCGGAGATCAACGAAGAAGATGATGAAAACTACAACGAAATCTTAACCGAAGGTAGTGGAAGCGACGTGGATCAATTTGACCAACAAATACCTATTCCAACCGAAGAACCACATGAAATCATCAAGCAATTAGAACAGATTTTTTTGAAAATGTAATTTTTTTAATTGCAATTTTATTATGTAATTTGCAACTTTTGGACAACACCATAAAGTTGCAATTTAGATTTTAGACAATTGTATTTGTATTACAAAAAAATCATATGTCTATTAAATAATATAAGAGGCACAAAAACAGCCTTGGGATGTTTTTATTACACTATCTTATTTTATTTATTGAGTTTTTTTTATACATATGTTATTTAAAAAAAAAAAAAAAAAAAAAACCCGACCCCGCCCGATACCGACGGGATCGGGATCGGGACGGACGGGACGGAGCAGTCCCGCCCGCACCCGACCCCCGCTAGGCCCGCTAGTCCCGATCCAATTAAATCCACTCTCAACACTTCAGATCAGTGTCTAATTAGTTATTAGAGCCGTCCAGGGGCGGTCGAGGCGGTGCGGCACATGACCCCGGCCGACGGAACCTCCGCCCAAGAATTTTTCATTTTTCTTTTATTAGTTTTTTATTGATTTTAAATATTAAGATATATATTAAAAATTTTATTATCGGAGAGTTGTAGCCTAGTGATTGAGGGCACTGTTTAAAAGTCTTTATTTTAGTGAGAGGTTGTGTTTTCGAATTCAATGAGCTGCAAAAGGCATTTTTTTAAAGCCAAAATCAGATTTGCGCCGCCAAGTCCCAAACAATCTGTCCAAGTCCCAAACAGGCCCCTCCCCTCTTTAAACAAAAAAGAAACCTTCTTTTTTCTTTTTTTAATTTAAAAACAAAAAACAAATTTGGCCTCATGTAATGATAGTTTTAGACATTCTTGATTAGGAAAGATTGTTTGATGACTTTGAAGATAAAAATGAGAGGAGATAAATTTTCTATACCTAATGTAATGATAGTTTTTCTTTAAAATCTTTCATGTAATGACATTAAGACATCTCTTTCATAGCATTATTGTACTGAAACGAATAGAATATAGTGTTTACTATACTTTTGTTTGATATTTTGATAAATATTTTTTTTAATATTAATTAATTAGTTAATTTTAATTTTTCATATAAATAAAAAAGGACCTTTTTTATTTCTCGGACCTGACCCTTGAAAGTATAGGAAAGACTTAGTAATCCTCATGTCCCTAAAAAAAATGGAAACAGTTCGAATTTTGAAAGTCTTTAATTTTCACATGATATCTTTAAAAAAAATTAAAAAAAAATTCGTCTTGAGAAACTATAAATCATAATAATTGATAATTTAAAATATAAAAAAATAAGACTTACTTTGAATTTTTAATTCCTAAAGATTAAATATGCCACATAAATTATAAATAAAAAAAAGTCACAAATTAAAAATTCTCAAGGTGGAATACGAAAAATATCACATAAATTAAAAAATTTAAATTTAAAAGATGTCACATAAATTGTAAGAAAAGAATTGAAGTACCTGGATTGTGGCCTGGTGGTCTTCTAGAGGACTCAACTCCAGCTTTTTTCACTTCCTCTGGACTCATCTTGTGTGTATCTGCCATCTTTCTCCATTCCTCGTTTCCTGCCATATTTTCCCTTATTTTGTTCTTTGTTTTACTGTGTTTTCGACAAAGTTTTGAAGTGTTGAAGGCCTAGAGGCCTAGGAACGTGAAATGGTGACACGTTCTAATAATACACAACATGTGTCCATTTCTAGTGTGTTCTAATAATACACAACATGTGTCCATTTCTAGTGTTCCGTTGATACACAACATGTGTCCATTTCCACTTATTTTATTTGTAATCGATGGCCTTGGGAAAAAAAAAGAGATCGTTTTCTTTTCTAGCTTATTGTATGGTATTGTATGCTATTGTAACCAAAGAAAACGCGACATCTCATAAAAATACAAATTTTACATAATAATAATAATAATAATATATTCATTATAATCTCATATAATGAGGTCGGAGGTTGTATGATATACACAGATCTTACCTCAATCTTTATGGGTAGAGATGATGTTTTCGATAGACTGTCGGCTCAAAAGAAAAGTAATAGATGCAGAATTGCAAAGAAAATAAGATAACAAAATATTTAGATAAAAAGTAAATGAAGCAACACATATTAAATACAAAAAGAGTAAGGTCTACACGATACCTAAGCAATACCACTAAGAAAAGAAAAAGAGGCAAGGTCCCTACCTTTCCCACACAAAGCGACAAATACTCAACTACCCATTAATCTTTCACCCTAACTCTCGACCTCCAAATCTTCTTATCTAAGGTCATGTCCTCAATCAGCTAGAGTTGTTCCATATCCTGTCTAATCACCTCCCCCGGTTCTTCTTCATTCTACATCTACCTCTCCTAACACCTGCTACCACCAATCTCTCACACCTACTGACTGGCGCATCCTCACACCTCCTCTTTACATGTCTGAACCATCTCAACCTCGTTTACTTTATCTTATCCTCCACGGAAATCACTCTGACCTTGTCTCGTATAACTTTGTTCTTAATCATATCTTCTCTAGTATGACCACACATCCATTTGAGCATCCTCATCTCCGGTATCTTCATCTTCTGAACATGAACATTCTTGACTGCCCGGCATTCTATCCTATACAATAATGATGGTCTAACTCCACTCTGTAGAACTTACCTTTCAGCCTTGGCGACACATTCTTATCACAAAACACCTCGAAGACGAGCCTCCATTTCATCCATCATACTCCAATATCAGATGAGGCAGTAAGCACAATGTCATCCACATATAACAACAAATAAGCAATGCTACTACATCTATGAAAAATAAATAGAGAATTATCATATTTGTTGCATATAAACCCAATCCGCATAATGTACCGTGCAAAGCGATCATACCACGCTCTGGGCTATTTCAAACCATAAAATGACTTACGGAGACGACGGAACATACTAAGGGGCTGCTGGATGAACAAAACCAGACGGCTGGTGCATGTACACAGTTTCTTTCAGATCCCCATGTAAAAACACATTCTTTACATCAAGCAGATGAATCGGCCAATGCTTACCCATAGCAATACTCAGAACTGTGCGAATGGTAGCCGATTTAACAACCGGGCTGAACATCTCACTATAATCAATACCCTCCTACTGATTAGTGTCATTAGCCACAAGTCTCGCCTTATATCTCTCTAGATCACCACTGTCTATGAATTTGTGATGAAAAAGTCACATGCATCGGATCACATTCACCCCTTGTTCTAGTTTCTTGATAATTTCATGTGGTTCTTCGGTTGGAAATAATATTTGTTGGTCAAATTGATCTACGTCGCTTCCACCACCTTCAGATATGTTTTCATTGTAGTTTTCGTCTTTTTCTTCGTTGATCTCCGATTGACCGCACCTTCTCCGCTCCGCTCGTATCCAATCTCTGAATAATACTACAATCTTCAAGTTGTCTCCCGCTAATGAGTGTCTGTGCTCTCCTATTTGATATCTGCCGACATAAAAAGCGCTTTCAGACGCTCGTTGATAATGCTTGAATGTTCAAAACATCTCGGGCCATCATTGAAAGTGTCGGAAAGGTCTTCTCATCCCCCTCCGGTATTTCAGCAAGTCTTCATGTCCTTCTTCATTGAGAACTGCTTGGTACGGTACAGAAACCCTACAAAACAAATATATAAAACTCGCTAATTTGGTTAGTAGCGGTACGACCGCACATTATATTTCTGAGGCTTTCAATACTAGCCGCAGAAACAACATGTCTTTTGTGAGGTTGTGTTGAAGAAGAAGAAGAAGATGGTATGGAAGCCGGTAGGTTACTAGCACTTTCTTATTGGTAAAACCTATATACGTTTTTGCATTGGTCTTCTACGCTAGACAACACTTCTTCTTTAGTTTGTTCAATAGATGGTGGGTGATTTGGATTTTTGGGACTTGAAGGTGGTAGTACTTCTATACAATCGTAAATAGTTTCAATAAGTGATTTAGTACCGTCTATTTTAATAGTCAGATTTAATACAACACCAATAATATAAATAGTGGGAATAGAAATAAAATATTTTTTATTTTGATAAACATTTTTTTAATACATGCCATATAAACTGGTTTTTTCATATATTCACTAAGTAATAAAAATATTAGAGCTATATAAAACAACATAGTTGAAATAGAAGGATAATATATACCGAAAAATTCTTTTGTTGATTGAAAAAATTTCTCTAAAAATACAATAAGTTAGAAATTTTTTATCCAATCGCTATATACAACCATATCAGCTGAATTTTGATTATGAGAGTTAAAAAATAAAGTTATAGGTTTTCTATAGTCATAAGCAACAAGTAGTTGCTCGTATAAAGAATTCCACCTAGTGGGTACTTCTTCTGAAATTTTTCTATAAGGTAGTTGGCAATCGTGACAAATTTTTTTATACTTTTCTTCGTTGTATTATATTATTTTTAAAAATAAAGTTTATAACAAATTGTATTTTACTAAGAATGTCTTCAAAAAGTGATAGACCATCATTTACAATTAAGTTATATATATGACACACACATTTTATATGAAAATGATTTGAAAAAGATGAAGTTAAACTATTTTTTAAAATTGTAATAGCGTAATTGTTAGAAGAAGCGTTATCTAATGTAATAGTCATAATTTTATCAGTTATTCCGTAATACTCGCACACTTGATAAATATTTTCGCAATAAAAGTACAAGTGTGCCTATCATCTATATATATATACGCTAAGATACGTTTTTGCATAGATCATTTATAATCTATCTAATGACAGATTACCGTTAAATAATCATGACCGTTAGTACTACGGCCTATATCAGAAGTGATAGCCACTTTACCATTAAAATGATATAATGAATAACGTAAATACTGTTGATATTCATGTGCGAATTTAAATACATCTCTTTTAACAGTTGATCTAGAAAAACCGTTAAAAGCAACATATCTCTAATGTAATGAATAAAACCAGGAGATGAAGGAAATGAAAAAGGCAAACCCTCCACATCAACTAATTTTGCTATTGCTTCCCTATCTCTATGTTTATTGTATTTAGGGCCTACAATTCCCCCCGTCATAGGGTTAATTTGACCATGTACTTTGTCCGGAACATTATCAGTATGTGAACCTTGTCCCGATGGAGCGAGTGTTTGCGGTCGGTTTTGAAGCCTCGTATTGGGCATACCTAACTGAATGAGCCCTTGCTACATGTCTCATTAAACACCCGTCCCACCGTGACCTTTTCCAGTTTTAAATTTTAAAACATCTTTACAAATTTTACATCTAGCTACTTGATTCTCTACGTCCCTATCAAAAAATGTCAATGCATCTGATTTTAATGTTCGTTTTGCTGGACCTCGTCTCATACTAGTGGAAATAGGAGGCATTTCAGTTGAAGGTGCACTAGTGGGTGTGTTGTCATCTACATTAGTGGGTGTATCATCTAGATCATCGTCTAAATTAAAGTCTTTTTGAGTTTCAGAAAATAGCTCCTCGTCTAAATCTAATGGTATTGTAGAAAAATGTTCAGTATCAACAAAATCATCCTGTGTAGGAATATGATTCTGTCTAGAAATAGGACCCTTGCCATTGTTGCCCATACTAGAAGAAGCATGACTCCTACCCGTAAGCATACGTTTAAATCCTTCCATTATAAATTTATAATTATACTAATAAATAATTAAAGTAAATGAAATTAAGCGCGCTAAATATAATAAACATACAATAATAATTTAATGAAGGAACAAATGTACCAAACGCCGACGTAACATCGACGTGTAATCGAGAGGTTGAAAATTGAAACTTTGCTCGATGGAAGATTCTCAAGCTAGTTGCCAACTTCACTCTCAATTTTCAAATGAATAAATAAAATTGAATATTTAGTAGACAATGTAGACTTGTAAAGAGATAGATTGAGAGATTGTAGGAAGATTTGTAAGAAAGATGAAGAGAAAATGAGGTATCTATAGTTGAAAAATTGAGTTAAAGTATAAATATAAAAACTTATGGGTTAAAAATAAATATTAAGGAGGTAGGGGGTTGGGAAGGAGAGGCCAAAAATGGCCGTTGCACAACGACCAAAATGTAAAATGATCGTTGATGCCACGGTTATTTTTGCAAAAGGGGCGGGATAGGATCGGGATCGGAGTGGGATCGGGTCGGGACTGACGGACGGGCGAGGCGGGATGAGACCTTATCCCGTCCCGGTTCGAATCCCGATACCGCGAATTTGGCCCATTGGCCGCCCTTACTTGCATTTAACTACCGTATGATGCTTACCGCGAGAATTAATGAAAATAAAAGAGGAGCGAAAATGAGATCTCTTGCCCCTTGCAAATTAAATAATTTTTTTTTGTTTTACATCTCTTATCTATTTTTTTTCAAATCGATCTCTTATAAAAGAATTATAAAATTAAAATAAATTGTATAGGCCAAAATTATTGCTTCTTGTGGATCATCTGACTAGATTCTTACTATATTATTACTTAATTAATGATATGAAAATAGAAATTTTGAGTTTAATCAACTCTTGTCGACTCAACGTGACATTTTTGTATGTGTCAAAGTGAGAACATCTTATACAGATCTTAAGCTTCGGAATTTAGGTTTTATGTATATATCGTCAACGTAACTACATATGCCTGATCACTTTCCTACTTGGAGACAATTTCGATCATAGCATGAATCGAAAAACATTGCTGCTTCTACATATAACATTTGACACTTTTTTAAGCAGAAATACTGACAACAGCTTAATGAAGAATTTTGAATACGTTTACTTGTCATTTGAAGGAGACAATACTTTTCTCTACAGTAAACTATCGATCAATTTCTAGAGTATAATTTGTAAAAACACAATTAAATGTAGCTTAAAAATTACTACTCGAGTCAAACTTTCTCATTTTGATAGTGTGTTAGAACATTAAATTTTTAATTTTTTAAAATAAAATTTAAATATTTAAAAATTATGTAAAAAAAAACTACAAATCACCATAACTAATAATTTAAAATATTTAAAATACATTTGAAAAAATTACGATTAAAAAACCACTCGTTTGGTTGAGATCGAAAAGCAAAAATGCCAATCTTTTTAGATTTGGGGTTGAGAGAGTAATATTATTAGTCTACCATATGCAAATTTGGTGTACTTTCAAAATTTCAACGAACCAAGCCACGCAGCATAACACCATTTCGCCAATTTGTTTTGCTGGTTACGCCGTTATTTGTCAAACACACAAAAAGGGTAAAAAGAGGTAAAGGGAATTAAAGTACTAGAGTTTGAGAGTCCTACATGCAGAGGCAGATGCACCTTCCAAATTAATGAGTTCAACGGGAATTCAATATTTCTGACACATAAATATACATATAAAAACCCACTAAATTGTCTTGAAAGTTAGAACTCTATCAAATTTAATTCTGAATCCGCCTCTGATGACTACACGTTTATTATCTACTTACGAGGAGTATCCTCGGGACGAACAACACCAGTGGCAACCCTAGCATTGGCTTGTGGTTTCTTCTTCATGTACGTCATGTAGTACCAAATGCCACCAACAACAACCGCACCGCCTAGCGCCATGGTGCCTGGGCTATACGGTAACTTATTTTGCCATCGATTGATATCACTACTAGCCATTTCTTCTGTTAAAAAATGAAGTGTTTTCGATTTCGAATCCTTTTAGAGATGAACTGATCTATAGGCTTTTTTGGGACTTTGTGAGACTTTTTATGTAGATGTTTGATTAGGTTTGAGGAGGTGAGAATGATGATAAGAGTGTTGAGATGAGGAGACACGTTCCTCATTTGTGTCATGTTATGACAAGTTTACTTTTGCATGTACGCAAACATGTGGCGGCTTTTGGTTTTGTTTCTTTCTGGACATTTTATTGGCATGCATAGTGGCATTATGGCGAGTCGCCTCCTTACGTATGTGTAAACTGTAAAGTATTAGGAGTTTTAATGAAGAAAAATATCATGGTGCAATTAGGGGTAGTGTGGTAGCTTATTAGAATTATGTAAGTATTAATATATAGGAATTAGTTATAATAAAATTTATATAAGATTTAATTATTTTATTTTTTATTCGACATAAAATAAAATATAAATTTTCTTATAATTTTTACGCATTATTTAATTATATTGATTTTTAAATTACAAGTCAAAGATATGCATAACTTACCTCCTAACCGAGCTCCAGCTTTGTTACACGTAATAAAAATAAAATGGTTGAATACGTTAGGCGGTCCTTTAAATTGTTTGATTGCTTATTTAAACATCTTTACTAAAGCTTTATCACCTATTAAACACTTAGGGTGTGTTTGATACAAAGGAAAATATTTCTCCAGAAATATATTTCTATTTTTATTTTGTTTGATTATACTAAATATTTATAAAATATTTTTTTTTAAAAAAATGATAAAATATTTTTCTTAAATATTTGATGACAAATATTTTCTGGATTAATAAACACACACCAATGCATCCCCGATACACTCCCCACTATATCCCCTCCACCCCTACCCACTCCACACACCTACTTAATGATAAATTTATGTAAAAAAAATGGGTCACGTGAATTTATGATTATCCGACTAAATTCGATATATTATGTGTATAGTTATTAAAACATGTCTAATATTATCTAAAAGAACTTGTGGTCAAAAGAGATCGAGTGATGCATTGATTAAGGCGTCAAGTTTAATTTCTTAAGGTCATAGGATCAAATCCAAATTGTTGCACTATAATTTTTTTTAATCTTAGCTTTAAAATAATGATGCATTCATCCTCTTAAAATCCTGAATTCGCCTCTGCACCCACCTCTTTCCCCCGACAATTTCCATCACTAGAAGTTGCACCCCAAAAATCTCATAGTATTTGCTTTGAGTTTATGCAAATACTCTCAAAATAATATTTTTTAACTTACGTACCAAACACAAAATAAGTAAAAACTCACTTATTTTTCAAAAAAATATTTTTCGTGAATAACAATTTCAATCATACAAAATACACCCTTAATAATCTCTATAAAAACATATGTGTCTATTAAATATAATCCGCTAAGGTGACAGTGACATTATGCATGCATACGGAAATTTGAATCTTTTTTCTCCTATCTCTTCCACATCACTCTGCCACCTTGTCATCACAACTACGTACCAACATTTTTTAGCCAACATTTTAAAAAAGTGAGTGTTGGATTTTTTCTTACTCTTAATCTTAAAGGTTCGCCCGAGATAAATTAGAGTCAAGTTCAAGACCCGTCTATTTCTTTAGTCTCTGAAAGAAAAGAATTTACCACACTTTTGGACTTCATGGGTGACCTTCCCAGCCATGTTCCTAAATGGACTAAGCCCCTATTTTTGGGGTGGTCTTTAATTTTTGCCTTTTAAATTTATATTCTTTAATTTTTATCATTTATTATTTTTTGACACGGCATAACTAAAATTTCATAAAATATAATTAGTATTTAACTTCATTATATTTATCATAACATCCACATAAATTATGTCGTATAAGGCATAATTTTCAACACTCAACGTAATATGAAAAAAATATAATTTCAGATTTCAACGACATAATTAGTGTTTAACTTCAACATATGTATCATAACATCCGCACAATCTATACCGGATAAGGCATAATTTCCAATACTCAACATAATCTAAAAAATTATTATAAAACTATGTCGTATAACTTAATTCCTACATAATTTATGCTGCGCGAGGCAAAATTTCAGTTTACGAAGAGAAAAATATTATAAATACTATTCCTTACGAAATAGACCTAGATATTTTTATAAAATAAACAGCATAGGCAAAAATTAAAGGCCGCTGCGTTTTGAAGGGGCCAATCCGTGCAAAAAAATATTGTCCTAAATGGACTAAGCCCAAGTGAAAAAATAACATGATAAAAAGCCCAACAAAAATTTGAACGTTAGTATCCTTTAGCCGTATTATGTTAACGGCTAGTTTAGCTGCAGTATTACTAACGGTTAGTTTTAAACTCACCTCCTCCACTATATATATTACACAGAAAGAAAACCCTGCAGAACCACAAATCTCTTCATCCCTTAACTTCTCTTTTAGAAACTAGATAAGCTGTCGAAGGAAGTTATATTCAAATCAGTGTATTGATTTTTTTTCGAGCTTATTTCTTCATATCATAATGGCTGTTTTTCAAGAAATATTCTTTCTTCTTTACTAGTGGCAGTTCTTTTTTCCCTTCTGTTGAGCTTGACAGAAGCAAGAGACCATTTGGTTGGTGGAAAAACTGATTCTTGGAAAGTCCCATCATCTGAATCAGATTCCTTCAATCGTTGGGCTGAAAAATCGCGATTCCTCATTGGAGATTCTCTTGGTATGTTCAAAATCTCAACTTTTATCTGCATTTTTGTTTTTGTAGCTCAGACATACTTTTATTATCAAATACTTTTATGTGACATTCTTTCTGTTTTAGTTGGTCCAAAAAGAATGATGTTTTTCTATATCTAAATTTCGTACCTGATTAAAAACTTTCACATAGATTGTGACGGAGGGAGTACAATTTTAGTGCAATCATAAGATGTAGTGATGTGTCTGTTTTATGTGTTTTTTCGGCAGTGTGGAAGTATGATGGGAAAACAGACTCAGTTCTGGAAGTGAACAAGAAAGACTATGTGACATGCAACACATCAAGTCCAATAGCAGTGTACAATGATGGCAACACCAAGATAGTGTTGGATCATTCAGGAGCATACTATTTCATCAGTGGAGCAAAAGGACATTGTGAGCAAGGCCAGAAATTAATAGTGGTGACCTTATCTGAAAACAACATGAGAAAATTCATGGCACAGCACCCTCTCCAGCAGAATCTGAAGGTCCAGCTATGGCTCCTACTAGCAGTGCTGCTACCCTGAAGGCTAGTTTGGTTGTGGCTTTTGGGGTTTTAATGGGGTTTTTGTTTTGAAGTGAGTGAGAATTTATTGATTTTTTTTTGTAATGAAATTTGAGGGTGAGAGAGGAAGAGGATGGCAGGGGGTGGCCATTCTCCTTAATATTTTTTTATTCAATTTGTTCTTTACTATTAAATGAAAGCTTTGTATTTTCAAAGTCCATTTCCGGAATGATAGAAGTAATCACCCTGGATAGGGTAAGTGAACTCAGCTCCAAACCTGTCTTCAAAAAAGCCTAATTAGCAATAGTGGTTCAACTTCTTTAAAGTGTGAGGCTGCCAGTTTCAGCCTCTACATAGAAGGAAGGTTGGTTGCACTGGATTGGTCTGGTGTGTTGTAATGGGAATTTTTGGTTGTTAGTATGTGAAGACATTGCCACATGGATAGTATTGTTGTGGTTAAGAGTTGTGTAGCAATACTCATGAATTGTTATCGATTGATAATAAGATGAAAACTGAGTTGGAAAAGAAGAGCTGAGAGCTGTGAATGTTGTTTGGATATGAATGGGGGAGTATTGGGACTACAAGAAGTATAAGGTATTTGAAATTCCAGCCAGTAGATATAACTATTTCTCTTTGTTGTCGTAGCATTTCCAACTGGTGCAGTGCAGCTGAATTCAACTAGCTTCCTAGAATTAGTGGAGTGTATATTTGATGGAGTTCGGCAGGTGGATGGGGATCATTTCCTCATTCAGGTCGCCCTCCATTAACAGCTTCTTTAAGCTCATTGAGAGATCTCTTATCCTCTGTCAGTTCTGATCCTCCATGTAGGACAAACAACAACAACAACATATCCAGTGAAATCTCACATTGTGGGGTCTGAGGAGGGTAGAGTTCCTCATTCAGGTCGCCTCTCCATTAACAGGTTCGGATGTTCTCATTGAGAGATCTCTTATCCTCTGTCAGTTCTGATCCTCCATGTAGGACAAACAACAACAACAACAACATACCCAGTGAAATCTCACATTGTGGGGGCTGGGGAGGGTAGAGTGTACACAAACCTTACCTCTATCTTGGTAGGTAGGTCGGCTGTTTTCGAGAGGGACAAAGAGCCCAAGTAAGACACACAAAGTGCGAAGTCATGACATCGCATTCTCGTAAAGAAAAAGCAAAAAGAAACAATAGCTAATGCAAGTAAATAAGACAAACAAAATACACATAGCAGCATAAATCAAACGACAAGGGACTATAAGGCAATATGATCGGAATGGAATTGGATGTGCCGGGTTTGAGACCTGTAGGTAGGAACTCCTCGCTCAAGACAAAGCACAAGCCCAAGCAAAGTAAGACACACAAAGTACGTAAGTCATGACATCGCATTCTGAAAAAGAAAGAAGCAATAACTAATGCAAGTAAATAAGACAAATAAAATACACATAGCAGTATAAATCAAACGATAAGGGACTATAAGGCAATATGATAGGCTAAGCGAGCCTACAATAATAATACTACAACTACTAATTTGTAAGCATAGGTAGGACTACACTGGACTACACTGGACTACCTACTATCCTTCTACCCTAATACGTGTCCTCCATGACCCCCTATCTAAGGTCATGTCCTCAGTGAGTTGCATTTTATCACATTAGTAGTATTTGTAGCATTAGTAGTATGTTTAGCATGAATTACATGCCTCTTTCTTTGACCTGCTATCATGTGATATTGTTCCATAATCTCATTTGCATGTCGATGTTTCATATTTATAATTCTATCATGCAAATTTATCAGTCTCATAGTATCCTGTGATACGATATCATTGTTATAATATAGAGTAATAATTTCTTCCACTTCTCCACCTTCGGAGGTTCCAATGATACAGGTTTTTCTGGCCTTTAACATGTCTTCTATTTTTTATTTTAATGTTAGTAGTCCAATGACTCTATTAGAACTTAGCCATTCTTGAAATTTATCAATGGTACAAGGAATCTTCATTTTTAATTTTTCATCGTCTCCACTTATATTGCTATTTTTTCCGATTAAAAATAATTGACAAATAATAATAGGTTTACCGGTTAAATCGGTTGATGCATCAAAAAGTTGTATGCCATATATGTCTTTTCCAAAGGAGTCCATCATGGCTTTATCAGAGTCAATGATAACATTAGGTAGTTTTCAAATATTATAAAAAGTGTCATCTACTATTATTTTATCAATAAAGCCATAAGTAAATAATTTTAAAATTATATCGGGGTTAGCATTTTCATTGCATAAAAATCTAGGGTATTTACTTAATTTAACACTTCTCAAAATATAGGGGTTAAATTTATAATCATAAAACTTATTTATCTATTCATATGCATTAATATAATCTGGTGAAAATTTTAATTTATCACTCATAAATACTATTGGTAATTGGGAAGATGATGACATGGCTGATTGCATGGTTGCAAGTTTGGATGAAAAGGTTTTTAGGTTAGTAATAGAGAGATTTGATTTTTCCATGGTAGGTTTAGGTGATTGTGGTGATTTTAAGGTTTTATAGATTTGTAAATCTTGCAAGGCTTCTCAAAGCTGGTTAACAAGATGTGTATTTTTTAGTATCTTGGATATTAAGGTTTCATTGGTTTGGATAATGGAATCCATGACATTGATAATATAGTCTTCAAAATTATCACTGGTAATTGACATTGTTGTACCTGCTAAGAAAATCAGCTAAAATATTCTTAGTTCCAAAGATATTTTTAACAATAAAATCATAACAACAGAAAAATGATTGTCATTTTCTTCTTCTATTAAATTCTGACAAAGGGTCTATTTTATTAGTATAAAAGTTTTTACTTGAGTGTTATCAGTTCTAACAATAAATTTTACTGGTAATAAGTGATAATGAAATTGTTTTATTCCTACAGCTAATAACTCTTTTTCACTAATATGACAATTTTTCTCATTTGGTTTCCAAGTTCCTCCTCCATATCCACATATCAATGGTTTTTCTTTATCTATATCATTTTTTTCATATGCTATGAGGACTGCTCCTCATCCTATATCACTAACATCAGTGTATAATTCTAATTGATCTTGTTCAGTTGGTATTCTATGTTTTGGTAAAGCTTGTACTATTTCTTTAATATTTTTAATAGTTTTATCATGTTCTTCTTTCTACTCAAATGTTTTGTTTTTTTTCCTTTTATCAGCTCTTGTAATGATTTTCTTATTATTGGTAGATCTTTTATATGGTCTGAAGCATAATTTATTATTCCTAAGAATTGTTGTACTTTTTTCTTATTTTCTAGTTTATCTTTAAAAAAATTATTTTTGATACAATATGTTCTTGCATTTGTATCCCATCCTTATCTATAACATATCCTAAATATTCTATATTATTTTTGAAGATTTCAGATTTCTTTTCAGATTATAATATTCCATGTTGTTTTGTGATTTTTATAAAATTCTCTAAGCGGTCTATATGATCTTTTAAGGTATCACTATATATTAGTATGTCATCAACATATACTGTACAAAAATCTTGTAATTTTCTAAATACTTGATTCATTTTCTTTGAAATATTTTGAGGTGCATTTTTTAATCAAAACGGTAATACATTCCATTCATGGTGTCCTTGAGGGGCACTAAACATTGTTAAGTGTTTTGATTCATTTGTTAATTTAATTTGCCAAAATCCACTCTTACAGTTAAATTTACTAAACTATTTTTTCCTCCTAATCTGTTAATAAGGTTTATTTTATATGGTATAAAGTATCCATCAAATATTATCTTTTTATTTAATTCTCTATAATCTATTATCATCCTAGCCTTTCCTCAATTTTGTTCACTATGTTTTCTAACTAAAAAGGTTGGACTGCTATGCGAGCTTTTACTTTCTTGTATTATTCCTACGTCTTAATATTTATTTAATTTGGATTTCAAATTTCTTTTGGTCGGTTGGGCTATACCTAGTAGGTTTACATCTTATTGTATCATTAGGATTTATTAATTTTATTTCAGCATATATTTTCTCTTTATCCCATAATTGTATAGGGTTTTCTCCAAAATTTGTTTTTAGTATGTTGAGATATTTTTCTTTTAATAATTCTAAGTTATTATTCATGTCTGATCTTAAATTACACAATTTTAATATTTGTATTGGTAATTTTCTTTTTAGTATTATCCATTTATTACAAGGTGTTTGTAAATTTAAAGTATAATTATTTATAACTTGGGTTTTAAAGTAGTCTAAGAAATTGTTTCCTAATAATATTGTATATTGTTTCATCTGATCTAATTGATATATTATTGGTAGTCGAAATATGGTTTTATCTAACACTATTCTTATATTTTCTGCTATTATATCTAGCTTTTTCGTTTGTTCATTAAATCATGATACTCTTGTTCTATGTGTTCTAGATCTTTTCCATCTTGTGTGATTCTAATACTTCTTTTCTTGCCTGACATAGGTCTGCTCCACTATATATAAATAGTTTTTTCTTTATCACTTTATTAAGTTTGTACTCTATATGAGCTTCTATATAAATTGCTACCATTATTTATTTATTTATTTATTTATTATATATCAATGTTTTCACTATCTGAATATGTATTAATAAAGTTAATATTTTATGATCTGTTTCACTTTCATTTTCTTTTTGACTAACATAAAAATCTTCATATTCATACCAATTATTATTATCCTCTTTTATTTGTTGTAGATTCATGATAAACTGTGTCGTATTAATATATTTTACACCTTTTTTCTTCAATTTTGGACACTTGTTAGCATAATGTCCTTTTTCATTGCAATTCCAACATTTACATTCTTTAGGGTTCTCTTCGAAGGGTTTTATATAGTTTATTTTCCTAAATTTTCCTTTATGTTTAAATTTCTTTCTATTATCATGAGTGTTTCTATATCTTGTAAATCTTTTTTCTTATAAGGTTTGTAGTATTGTTTATTGTAATTATTATATTTTTGATATCTTTTCCTTTAATATTTTTTATTTCTATAACCTTTCTTATATCTCCTTTCATTTCTTTTATCATCACATTCAAATACTAATCTCCTTTCAGTGAATCCACATATTTCTTTTAATCCTTATTTTTTATCTTTTTAAATCTTTTGTTGTATTCTGTATTCTTCACATTTTCTCATTAAGTATGCTCTTAATATTCTTATTCTTTCTCCTAATGTATTTTCTTTCGGTTCTAATTGGTTATATTCTTTAGATACTTCAGTATTGTAAGGTGATGGTAAATGATCATAATAAAGTTGTTGATTTATTATACCTTCATCTTGTAAGAATCTTGCTTCATAAAAGAATTTACTAAAACTTATTGTATATTCTGATAATTTATTAATTTTACAACATTTCATATTATTTAAATTCATTATGATTTCCATTTTTCTTTCTGCTAGTACATTCTCTCCTGCTACTAACCATCTTCCTCCTAAGAATTCTCTTTTTAATACTATATCAAATAACATTAACATAGATTTTCAATCTTTTGCATGACTAAGTACTTGTGGTCTTAATTGATATGCAATGGATTCTATCCAAAATGCTACTTTTCCTAATAATGTTTTAAATATTAAGTCATAAATATAATCTAAGTTATCAGTATGTGAGTTTATTAATGCTATGTACATTCCAAGATTTCAGTCATTTATTCGTCTACTTATTTCTTGTTCATCATAAACATTGTCTAAGTCTAAGAAATATCCATTAAAACTTACACCTTGTGACATTGATCCTATAAATTCTTTAAATTTAGCTTATTGTCCTATTGGTATATGGTATGTTATTTTAGTATGTCTTCTGCGTATTGTTTCTAGATTAGGGTCTACTAATTCTTCTTCATTTATTATATCATTTGTTTCTATCGGTTTATTAAATTCATCTTCTATATCACTTTCTTGTTCTTCTTCTATAATTGCATTAAAAATTTTCATTTTTCCTAAAGCTTCTATTATTTGATTATTTTCTTTTTCAATGTCAGAGTTTTTCTCACTTTCCATTTCTTCTATAAAATCTACTGTTTTTATTTCTTGAGTTTCCATGGTTAATTCATTTTCTTTTGCAGAGTTAGTAAATTCTTGTTCAATTATACTCTTAGTACTATCTGAATTACATGAACTTTCATCACTTGTTTTGTATTTCTTCTTTTCCTTTCTTTTAATATTTTTCATTTTTTTCTCTCATGATATTTAATTCTTCCTTTAATTCTTTCATATCTTGTTTTACTTGACTTAGTTCATTTCTTACTTGTTTTAATTCTCTCTTAGTTTCTTTTAATTCTTTCTTAGTATATCTATACTTATTTTTATATTTTTTATACTTATTTAAACATTCTTCATTACCACATGATCTTAATTTTATATTTTCATTTTTGTTAATTCTGATATATGTTGTTTTTGTTTGTCTAATTTTAATTGTAAATATTTAATTTTTTCACTTTTTCCGATTTCTTTTAAGTCTACAATATTTCCATCTTTTGAAGAATTATTATTTTTATTTGATATATTTTTAGAGTCTTTGCTTTTGATAGGTTCATATTTATATCTTTCTTTCCAGAACTTGAAACCGAAGTACAAGGGCCATTTAGGATAGTTGTCAAGGTGGACAAGATCTCATATAAGTTAAAATTACCACCTCATCTTAAGATTCATCTCGTCTTCCATGCCAGTGTGCTCAAGCCATACCATGAAGACAAGGATGATCTAAGTAAAGGTCAGTCAAGTCGAGCGCCTATTACTATCGTTGTCTCGCATGATCGGGAGATTAAGGCTATCATTGATTACCAGGTCAGGGAGAAGACAATGGAAGCAAGTCACCGCCATGTTCCTCGTCCATTGGAAGGGGCAATCACCGGAGGAGGCCACATTGGAGCGTTATGAAGACTTGTGGAAATTCAAAGACAAGATCCGAGATTTTATGCAACAACAATGTGTCGCGATCGTCGCAACATTGGGTGGGGGAGAGTGTGATAACCCACAACAACATCATGCCACATAGGTGTCGCTTGACACATATTTATCCATGTATGCTTACATAGCAAAGATGCTAGCATATGTGGGAAGACTCTAGAGCCATGGAGAGCTTTCTTGGGAAGACTTTCTTGGAAGACCTTAGAATCTTATGGATTTGCATGGAAGGTTCTTAGGACTTTCTAGCTCATTAGATGATTATAGATAAGGGCTTCTTTGTAAATATGTAAGGATTTATACAATAATTATTATTTACATACTAGTCCCTAATAGAGGAGCATTCATTTGTAAACCATCAAGCAAATAATTCAAACTCTTTACAATATAAAAGCTTCCTTTTAGCAAATTTCTCTTGTCTTCCTAATCTACCATTTCATTAGCGATCTTGAGAGTAGAAATTTAGGTTGACTTGGCATAGCAAGATCGTGAGCAAGTTGTGCAAGAACATGAGCAGGTTGTCAAGTGCCGCACGTGCGATTAGTTGAAGACTAAGGACGTGACAGAAGTCTATAAAATTATTTTTAACCCAAAAGTATCTTGAACTTTAAATCAAGAAGCATAATATTGAAGAAAACAAATTTTGCATATATTTATGAAATAACTATAATGGAAAGATACAAAATACAGACGAAAATGTACAGACGAAGAACATTATTAAATAAAGAAGTATATGCAAAGTCTTTCCTCAAGTGAATTCTTCCTTCTATAAAAGCTATAAATTGGCCAAAACCACCTTCAAAAACAATTATAAGAAACAAGAACTTTATACTAGTGTTTAAAAAGTATTTTTGAGGATCCGCTTGGAACTCGTTTCTGGGACATTTGGAAAACGCCTCGAGGCACATTTGTGGAAGAGTTCTAAACCTTTGTGGAAGAGTTCTAAACCTTTCCTAGGTAATTTCCTTCCCACTTCGAGGCAGTTTTTGTTTTATGAAAGAGTCCAAGCACTCAAATACACCTAAAGTTCTGAAAGATTATCAAAAAAAAAAAAAAATACAAAGGTAGTGTATAATCCTACTTTAGGCTTTGTGTACGACCCAAATATACAATATTCTTATGTACAAAATCAGCCCAAAATCGAGATCATCAAGGACACACTTGGAAAAACACACCCCCGCATTGATCATAGCGGGCGGTCTTCGAACGCTTAGACTGTCCCTAAAATCTTCAAAGAGTACCGGAATAAGATGGAGCCTACCTACTTGGTTCGGACGAAGTAGATAGATCAAAGGAATGAAATGCAGGTGATTCTTATGCCACTTTTAATGGTCATTAGATCGATAGCCGAGGTAATTTCCTTCCCACTTCGAGGCAATTTTTGTTTTATGAGGCATATGCTTCATGTGCTCAACTACGGGATCCAACGTCAAGACATACGTAATATCCGGAAAGCATTCTTGACATCCAACTGATGAATTGGCCAAGTCTTTGAAAGAGCCAAGCTAAGCACAGTGCGAATGGTAGCCGGTTTGACCACCGGACTAAACGTCTCACCACAATCTATCCCAACCTGCTGAGTCTTACCATCACCCACAAGTCGCGTCTTATGTCGAGCAAATGACCCACATGAATCTCATTATGAGCAAAAATCCACATAGACCTGATAACATTAATACCATATGGACGGGGCACCAACTCCCACGTCTTATTATCTATAAGAGCATTATATTCATAAGTCATAGCAATTTTCCAATTAGGGTCATTTAATGTGGACACAGGATTACAGGGCAAGGGAGATTTAGAGACCTCAGAATGTAAATTAAAATGTCTTTTAGGTGTAAAAATATCCCGCTGACTACGAGTGATCGGTCTATGACTCGAGGAAGAATTGAGGGAATTTTGGGAATTTTCTGAGCTCGGGACGGACGCGGCGGGCGGTGGGCTGCTGGGCCCAAATCGGAAAATTGAATCATCAATCGGACCGGTTCCATAATTGGTGGTGGAGTGGCCCAATTCTTTGGGACCGATCCGATGCTTCGGAAACTGGCGTTGCTGGCGGTACTGTGGGTCCAGCGGGCAGTGGGCCTGCTGGAGGATTTTGGGTGCAGGAGATGTCCGAAAAATTCCGAATAATATACGGGGATATTTGTTCATCCAAAAAATTATACGACAGAGGCTCGGGAGTATGAACTTTCGCAAAAGGAAATTGGGTTTCATCAAAAATGATGTGGCGATTAATTATGATTTTATTGGAGGATAAATAAAAGCATTTATAACCACGATGATTAGACGGATAACCCAAAAATACACACGGGGTAAACCGAGCCTGAAGTTTGTTAATTGTGGTGGATGGGAATAACGGAAAACACAAGCACCCAAAAATCCGAAGATGAAAATAAGGAGGGTTCTTATTATACAGTATTTGGAGGGGGAAAGAATATGTCAGACCTTTAGAAGGAATTATGTTAAGAAGATGTGTGGCCATTTGTAGAGCATGATGCCAAAAATATGGAGGTATGGAGACATGAATTAAGAGAGTTCGGACAATGTTATTTATGGAACGAATTTTGCGTTCGGCCTTTCCATTTTGTGAAGATGTATGAGGACATGAAAACCAAAAATTGATCTCATTATTAGCACAGAATTCCCTAAACTCCCTATTGTCATACTCTTTCCCATTATCACATTGAATAAAAATTTGATGAAGACGGAAAACACTTGTGATTTATTCGCAATTGGAAACGTCCACAAAAATCTAGTTCGACATTTGAGCTCACTCAATAATTCTTATTCAAATTATGTGCGAAATTCACTAATCTAGAATAACTATCTAAAAAGAGAACATAATATCGATGACCCAATGAATTCAAGCATGTGACACGTCCATGCTGAAAATATTGGTATTGTTGACCCTTAATTCCTTAACGCTCCGCGGGAAGAGGTGTAGCGGGAGGAATGATGTGATGAAGAACTTGATGGGAGATAGCGTGACAAAATCTCAAGGACAATAGGGATATTGTTCTGATAAAAGTTTTATGAAGTTTTGATTATTTTCATTACTTGAATAGGTATATATACAAGATACAAAATATTCCTATTCTATTCCTAAATCTTATTCTACCATAATTCTAACTCTATAATTATAGAGTAAGTCAAATAATAGCCTTAATAATCATATTTCTTATTGAATATTATGAGAATGACTATTATTTGAAAAATCCTTCTGAAAATATATATCCGAAATTTATGTCTCACTTGCTATTGATCTTCATATCTTAGTTCTCTTTCTCTCAAATTTATCTCACTTCTATTTCTATTTCTATTTCCATTTGTAAGGAATTTTGTGTTTATTAATGAAGTATAGTAATGTTTTAAATTAGGCCATATACATTGACGACATCTCAAACTTTGCTCCATTTTTCATTTTTGCACTTTAAACTTATTGAACACTTCAACTTGATTTAAAGTGATAACACTGACAAAATCAGTGTTCCTCACTTCTTTTAGGAGCAGTAAGATCTATGCACCTGCTCTACTCATTAGGGGTAAATAGTTATGCATACCTGATGGTTGAATCAAATTAACGAACGCAAGATATATGTCTTTATACACATATTTATTAGAAAAAATAATGCATGTATTAGCTTTGTGTATTGCTTTTGTTTGTACATTTTTTCATTCTATGTATAACTAATGCTCTATTTGATATAATCATATCCATAACTAATACCTAACAAACCATGTTATTAGCAATGCAATGGGTTAATGCATGCATAAGCATGGTTAAAGACACAATTGTCCATGAAGTCCCTCACACAATATAGTATGGAGGGTATTTTTGTAAACAGTCAATTATTTAAAATTATGCAATGTATGTTATTTCTAATACACCAAATCAAACGGTGGATAAAAATAATCCCTGCATAACTAATGTCGGCATTACTAATACACCATATTCAGCATTATTCTTATACACTCTACCAAACGACCCCTTAACGGTTAAATCATATGTGACACTCTCTATCCCAATTTACGTTACACAGTTCGGATCTTGAGAAAATCTTTATCTTTCTTTTAAAAATAAAGTTAGATATTTGAAAACTACGTAAAAAGGATTATAACTCAAAATTACTTTCTCCGTCTCAAATTATTTATCGTGGTTATTAAAAATAGTTATCTCAAATTATTTATCGTTTTAGAAGTTCAAGGCATAATTAAATTTTTTTTTCTATTTTACCCTTCGTCATTAATGAAGATGACAAATAAATAGAGAAAATATTTAATGGAGATAGATTATAACTTAGACATAAATAAGGGTAAGGTAGGTCAAATACACCTCTTAATTAATATTTTTAAGGGTCGTGTAAATTAAAAAAGTGATAAATAATTTGAGACGAAGGAGTATTAACAATTCAAAATATTTAAAAGACGTGATAACTCACAATATAAAAAACTAGTTTAACTCTTAATATTTGAAAGGTGTCATATAAATTGAGACGAAGAAAGTATACCTATGGTCGCTTTAATTTTTTGCTGCTAGTTAAAATATTCGATTATTTGATATGAAAACCTGATGGGAGTTGGGGGGGGGGGGGGTGTTTCTAGTTTTACACAATTTCCAGAATCTTCTTAACCTTGACTTAAGAGCTTTTTACCGTTTAAAACTACCCATTCCTAGGATATACCAAACCTTCACTGCTTTTATTCTAGGTTTTCTAACGGCTAGTTTTCTGGCTTTCCTCAATTCCCTTTACCTCTGCACTATAAATACAGAAAGAAACCTCTGCAAAAACCATCATACAAATCTCTCTTTTTCTCTTACTTTCCCTTCTAGAAAACTATAGTTAGCTATTGAAGAAATTCATATCAAAAGATAATTATTTTTAGCTTATTACTTCATATTAAATGGCTGATTTTTCAAGAAATGTGCTTTCTTCTTCTTCAGTAGTAGTAGCTGCTGTTCTTTTCTTCCTTTTGTTGAGCTTGACAGAAGCAAGAGACCATTTGGTTGGTGCCAAAACTGATTCTTGGAAAGTACCATCTTCTGAATCAGATTCCCTTAATCGTTGGGCAGAAAAATCGCGATTCCTCATTGGAGATTCTCTTGGTATGTTATATATCTCAACTTTATTATTTTCAGTTCCTATTCGTCTGAAAACTATATTTTGCAAATTATGGTTTTTTTTTTTTGGTATACATAAAAGTTGCTGTATCCCCTTGATATAATAGGGGAAATTTCTAGTGTAATGGAAAATGTTAGCTTAATTAAAAATTACTCTAGGTTGAAGGTTCATATTCCTGATGTGGTATTATTGAAGGTTCATATTCCTGATGTTGTATTATTGAAGGTTCAGACATACTTTCACTTAACAAATCACTTGGCTCAAAAACTTCTTATGAATAAAAGCTCTTTTTTATGGTACATCTAATGAATAGCTCTTTTTTTATGGTACATCTAATGAATATCAATATTTGCAAGTGTAACTGACCATTTTTTAAGGATAATTGCTTTTTAGCCGCCCTAGATAATAATAGCCATCAAATATATATATTATATACATAATCAGTGTATATTTTGACTAGCGCCGGTAATTAATTTTGGCCAACGGGTCGAAAATGAAAAGGCCCTTTTTAGTTTTTGTTTTGATCTTTGCTGGCAGTGTGGAAGTATGATGGGAAAACAGATTCAGTTCTGGAAGTGAGCAAGAGAGACTATGTGGCATGCAACACATCAAGTCCAATAGCAGTGCACAATGATGGCAACACAAGATAGTGTTGGATCATTCAGGAGCATACTATTTCATCAGTGGAGCAAAAGGTCATTGTGAGCAAGGCCAAAAATTGATTGTGGTGACATTGTCTGAGAAGCACATGAGCAGATTCTTCATGGGTGCACCTGCACCTTCTCCAGTAGAATCTGAAGGTCCAGCTATGGCTCCTACTAGTAATGCTGCTACCTTGAAAGCTAGTTTGGTTGTGGCTTTGGGGGTTTTAATTGGGTTTTTGTTTTGAAGTGATAAGAAAATTTTATGGAATTTTTGATAGATAGAGATAGAAATGTTAGGAGGGAAAAAGGAGGAATTTGGCTGGTCTTGTTAGTCATTCTCCTTGGTCAATATTTTTTGATTCAATTTGTTCTTTTACCATTCCATTCCATCGAATATAAGCCTTATTATTATTGTTCTTCTATGGTTAACTAAAAGTTTGTTTCTGTCCATTTATTACATTATTTGTGTGTTTTGATGAGATAAAAAAATGGATTGAGTGCCCCAAAGTCCAAACCTTTTCTCTCTTCCCTAAAAGAGCTAGCTGCTGAAGATGTAACAAGTTCGTTTCTCAGTTCATTTGGAATACAAAATTTTTAATGGCCAAAAAAACTAAAAAAAAAAAAAAAAAGACACAGGAAATGTGAGGATGACTAGAGAATTCTGGCAACGAAAAATGTGTGTCCTTAGTATTTATTAAGGGTGGCCAGTGGGCCGGGCTCGGGTCTTGGGCCGGGTCCTTTTCGGGGCGGGGCGGGACGAGCCGGGGGCGGGGTCGGGTCTAGCGGGGCCTAGCGGGGTCGGGTCTGGCGGGACCTGCTCCAGTCCCATCCCGATCCCGTCGGTATCGGGGCGGGGTCGGGTCTGGCGGGACTCGTTCCGGTCCCCATCCCGATCCCGTCGGTATCGGGGCGGGGTCGGGGCGGGGTCGGGCTCGGGGCGGGGTACGGTCGGGTTTTCCTTTTTTTTTTTTTTTTTTTTTTTTAAAATAACATATGTATAGGTTGACCGTTGATCGCACCTTCTCCGCTCCGCTCGTATCCAATCTCGAATAATACCGCAATTTCCAAGTTGTCTCCGCCAATGAGTGTCTCGTGGTCTCCTATTTGATATCTCGCTCTGCGAAAAAGCGCTTTCGACGCGCTTGATGACGCTTGAATGTTCAAAACATCTCGAGCCATCAATGAAAGTGTCGGAAAGGTCTTCTCATTCCCCTCCATGTATTTCGAAGCAAGTCTTCTTGTCCATCTTCATTGATAACTTCTTGATACGGCATGTAACCCCGCAAAACAAAAATATCCAACTTGCTAATTTGGTTAGTAGTAGAGGTACGGCCGCACATTCTATTTCTGAGGCTTTCAATACTAGCCGCAGAAACAGCATGTCTTTTGTGAGGTTGTGTTGAAGATGAAGAAGATGGTATGGAAGCCGGTAAGTTACTAGCATTTTCTTGTTGATAAAATCTATATATATTTTTGCATTGGTGTTCTACGCTAGACACCACTTCTTCTTTAGTTTGTTCAATAGGTGGTGGGTGATTTAGATTTTGGGACTTGGAGGTGGTAGTACTTCTATACAATCGTAAATAGTTTCAATTAGTGATTTAGTACCGTCTATTTTAATAGTAGGATTTAATACAAAACCAATAATATAAATAGAGGGAATAGGAATAAAATATTTTTTAATTTTGACTAACATTTTTTAATAGCTGCCTTATAAGCTGGTTTTTCCATATATTCACTAAGTAATAAAAATATTAGAGTTATATAAAATAACATAGTTGAAATAGTAGGATAATATATACCGGAAAATTCTTTTGTTGCTTGAAAAAATTTCTCTAAAAATACAATAAGTTCGGAAATTTTTACCCAATCACTATCTAAAATCATATCACCGGCTTTTTATTATGAGAGTTAAAAAATAAAGTTATAGGTAATTTATAGTCATAAGCAACAAGTAGTTGCTCGTATAAAGAATTCCACCTAGTGGATACTTCTTGTGGAATTTTTCTAAAAGGTAGTCCACAATCATGACAAATTTTTTTATATTCTTTTCTACGTTGTACTTTATTACTTTTAAAAATAAAGTTTATAGCAAATTGTATTTTACTAAGAATGTCTTCAAAAAGTGATAGACCATCCTTTACAATTAAGTTATATATATGGCACGCACATTTTATATGAAAATGGTCCGGAAAAGATGGAGTTAAACTATTTTTTAACATTGTAATTGCGTAATTGTTATTAGAAGCGTTATCTAATGTAATAGTCATAATTTTATCGGTAATTCCGTAATAATCGCACACTTGATAAATATTTTCGCAATAGAAGTATCGGTGTGCCTATCATCTATATATCTATACGCTAAAATACGTTTTTGCATAGACCATTTATAATCTATCCAATGACAAGTTACGGTTAAATAATCATGGCCGTTAGTACTACGACCTATATCGGACGTGATAGATAATTTGCCATTAAAATGATATAATGAAAAACGTAAATATTGTTGATATTCATGCGCGAATTTAAATACATCTCTCTTAACAGTTGATCTAGGAAAACCGTTAAAAGCGAGGATTATATATATCTCTAATGTAATGAATAAAACCGGGAGATGAAGGAAATGAAAAAGGCAAACCCTCCACAACTAATTTTGATATTGCTTCCCTATCTCTATGTTTATTGTATTTAGAGCCTACAATTCCCCCCGTCATAGGGTTAATTTGACCACAGTACTTGGTCCCAGGACGATGTATCGGTATGTGAATCTTGTCCCGATGGAGCGGCGTTTGCGCACCCGATTTTGAAGCTTGGTATTGGGCATACCTAGTTTGGATGAGCACTTACTACGTGTCTAATTAAACCCCCCGTCCCACCGTGACCTTTTCCGCTTTTAAATTTTAAAACATTTTTACAAATTTTACATATGGCTACTTGATTCTCTACGTTCCTATCAAAAAATGTCCATGCATCCGATTTTAATGGTCGTTTTGCCGGACCTCGTCTCATACTAGGGGGAATAGGAGGTATTTCGGTTGAAGGTGCACTAGTGGGTGTGTTGTCATCAACATTAGTGGGTATATCATCTAGATCATCGTCTAAATTAAAGTCTTCTTGAGTTCCGAAAATAGCTCCTGGTCTAAATCTAATGGTATTGTAGGAAAATGTTGAGTATCAACAAAATCATCCCGTGTAGGAATAAGATGACTAGAAGAAGTACCCTTGCCCGGTTGCCCCTACTAGAAGAAGCACTCTTACCCTTACCCTTAAACATACCTTTTAATCCTTCCATTTTAATTATGATAATAAATAATTAAAGACAATAAAATTAAGTGCGCTAAATAAAAATATAAAATAAACGAGACAATAATAATTTAATGAAGGAACGAATGTACCAAACGCCGACGTAACGCCGACGTGTAATCGAGAGGTTGAAAATTGAAACTTTGCTCGATGGAAGATCCTCAAGCTAGTTGCCAACTTCACTCCCAATTCCCAAATGAATTAATAAAATTGAATATTTAGCAAACAATGTAGACTTGTAGAGAGATATATTGAGAAATTAGAGAGATTGTAGGAAGATTTGTGAGAAAGATGAAGAGAAAATGAGTTATTTATAGTTGAAAAATTGGGTTAAAGTGTAAATATAATAACTTATGGGTTAAAAATAAATATTAAGGGGTAGGGGGGTTGGGGGAGGGGGGGGCCTAAAATGGCCGTTGGCCAACGGTCATAATCTAAAATAGCCGTTGGTGCAACGGTCATTTTTGCAAAGGGGGGAAAAGGGCGGGGTCGGGACGGGCTCGGGGCGGGGTCAGGTCAGGCGGGCTCGGGTCTGGCGGGACGAGACATCGTCCCGTCCCGAGTTCGAGTCCCGCCCCCGTTATTTATTATTTATTTTTTTTAAGCGGGGTCGTGGCGGGACCGGGACGGGGTCGGGTCGGGGTCGGGCCGTCCTGGCCCACTGGCCAGCCCTAGTATTTATTGAGGGCCAGGAATGAAGAGGTGGTGGTGTGTTGCGAGGCAAACCAGCATAGCATGATTGTTAATTTCAACCCGCACTACCCGCCCCACATAAAATAAGCACTGCCTAACAAGGCCAGCCAAATTCCTCTCTGCCCACCGCTCTCGCATCCTTAGATGTCAGTCCCTTCTTTTGGAGAAAATTTCGAGCCGGTAAACAAGACAAAACAAGTAGTCAACATGGAAAAAAGTTCTCCATGGTCATAGACCATTCAGGTTGGTGTGTGCCATGCCATCAATAGAACAAGAGATTTAAATATAAACAATAGTCTAGTCAGCCTAAGCCAAAAGAAGAAACAAGAAGCAAACATTTGGATGAGGACTTATATATATACTTGCTCCTTTTTGCTTTACCGTTGTTTGCTACAACAAAAGGGAAAAAATCTAAGTTGGCAGCAAATAATTTAAATGTAATACATTCCTTATTGCCAAACTTAATTGATAATGGTTAGTAAAAAAAACCATTGCTGCAAAGCTTATAAACAAAATTGGAGCTTCTTTTTCTGGTTCTCAATCACTTTAGTCCTTCTAATCCTGCTGGCATCCCTAAGCTTTGAGCAAGATTGCTCATTCTCTCCTTCATTGCCTGGCATCCAAAGACATTATTTTGTGTCAAATCCAAGAAGCTGGAAAACGAGGCAGCCATGTAACAAAGGTAGTTTTTCTCACCAGTACACTTTTCTGGTGCGCGTCTTTGTACGCCTCTGTTACTAGAAGTGAGAGTTTCTGCGTCCACAAACATACAGCATGCTCAATAGAAAGAACAACAACACCGACAAGTTTCATACATCACAAATTATGCTCAACAGAGCTAGTTTTGACCAGGCCGAATCTTTTACTTTCCTTTCTTTCATCCAATTTGTGGGAAGATGTTATAGAAAGTTTCTGCTTGAGCAGATTATGATTATTAATACCGGTAGGTTTCCAGGACATGGGCTCGGCAAAACTCAGTAGCTTTTGCTCAAAGCCTAAAAAAATGTAGCCCGGTGCACTAAGCTCCCACTATGCGCGGGGTTCGGAGAAGGACCGGACCACAAGGGTCGGTCTGTTGTAAGCAGTCTTACCTTGCATTTCTGGAAGAGGCTGTTTCCACAACACCCATGACCTCATGGCAGCAACTTTACCAGTTAATCCAAGGCTCCCCTTCCTTTTGCTCAAAGACTCAAATAGTTAATTTGTGTTAAGAAATTTAAATATATACAAATATCAAATTTAACCCAATAATTACAACTTGAAGTCATGTTCTAAAATTAAAAAACCTATAAAGTTGAATTCCTGACTCACTGCCCAAAGTAAATAGAGGACTTTTATCTAATTACCTGTAACCCATCCTGCTTCTCAGACTCCTATCTTATCACCCTTACTACAAGGTGTGCCAATTTTTAATTTCTTTCCCTAGGTATTACTATTTTTTTTTTTATCTTTCATGAGGTTATGGTTTATCAAGATTTTATGAAATATATATTCTTTATGTTGCAAAAGTTACAGCTGAGTGAGATAAGAGAACATCTACAGAAAGAATAAACAAAGGATAGGAGACTATCAGTATCCGTCATCAACCAAAAACAAAGAACAAATATAATAGATCGATATTCAAAGAGTCATAACAAGGGTGGGCTGCCTATATCACACCCCCTTGGGATGCAGCCCTTCCCTTGACCCTGCGTGAACGCAAGGTGCTTTGTGCAGGGGCTACCCTTTTTTTATAACAAACTGTAATCATGGATTCACGTGTGCTCTCCAAAAAAGTTCGCATAAATCATACTGAAACTAAAACTCCAGTAGACATGTAGAAATAAGAATCTAATACTTGGTTTTCTTCTACTTCGCCCAATTGGGAAGATCAAATACAAATATTACATATTACTCTCTTCATTTCAATTTATGTGCAAAGTTTGAATCGGCACGAATATATAAACTTACTTCTGGTCCCAAGTCCATTGCAGCGTCAGTTATTTCAATGCGCACTGGCTGTTGGTTACCAGAAAGTGTTGCCTACAGAACAGCCCACAGTAAAATGTCAGCAGTCACTAGACATCAAAGATAAAACATCATTTCAAGCACGATTTTTGAATCTTTGCAGGTTTATCGGTGTCCATATGAGAAAACAAAAAGCTATCTTCGGGAAAAGCAATCAATACCTTTATAAGTTCACCTTCACAATAGCCATCGAACTCTGCACTGTAAATTAAGACATAAAAGAAACACAAGTATTTAGAGTGACTGCAAATCATAAAACGGGTTGAAAATTTTATTAGGAGCACCTACGCTGCTAGTTCTTTCTGCACACGTACTGCCTCGACTTGAACAACCATTTGTGCCTTCTTTACAGTTTCATATAGATTTTGCATGTTTCCAAGTACTCCAGCCTGGATTGAAGTTAGATAGATCATGACAAAGAAACATGATTATTTTGATATCACGCTATGCTTATTTTTTGGAGGGAAATGACTACATGAGTAGGAAGCTAGATACAAAACCTAAATAGCAAAATAATCTACCAATGGCAAGTTACTAGCTTACATTCCACAGGGATTTGATATAAAATTTAATAGAGAGACTCTATACAACTGCTACACCAAACAACATCTTTCAAATGCATGGAAATCCATGTAGAAGTAAAGAGAAAAATAATCTATGCCTCAAAACTATGAAGAGAGTAGGCATAATTTGAGAACCATAAATTTATAATCACTCTCTATCTATATTGGCTTTATTACCATATTTTGTTGTCCCCTTCAAATCAAAAGTACAAGCAGTTCCTTCTACCACTATTTAAGAGATAATTTACCAGGGATAGGCTTCTTAGGTATTCTCAAATAGAGATTACTGCAACTTATATTAAGTATTCAATTTTAGCAAGTGTGCAATGTTCATCGTCTATGATTATCCTGTTTAAGAATTTCTCAAGATAGATATGGAATTCTACTCTTAATATCTTAATAGTGAAATTTACAGACTTATACCAAAAGAATGCTTCAAAAGATCGGTGAGTTTGTTAGCATTGTTATGTTAATATCGTATTACAGGACATCTACTCCGCCCATTGAATTTATTCTGTTATATTGACATTTCTGATAAGGTGATACAACCCAAGTTGCCTCAACACCTTTCACAAGGAGTCAAGCCCGTGAACTTCAAGCATTACAAGGGTTGTTCATGAACATGGACGTTCTTGAGTACACCTTAGCGTCATCCCGAGGATTCCAAGTGTTGATGATAGCATGGAAAGACGAAGCGTAGAAGGGAGTATTGGCAGGCGCCATCTCGCAGAACCAGCCCCACATGTCACAGAATGAGGCAGCGACCGAGTCTGGACATTTTGGCCATTTTTGCAAATGAGAAGTGTCACTTTTGGGTCTTCTTTGTAATAACTCAACCTAAGACTATAAATAGCTAACTTAGGTCATTTGATAGCTTAGACTATTTTGAATATTGATATTTTGTTACTCTTCAGCTCTTAGGCCATTCTTATTTGTCTTGGTGATGGAGGGACTGACGCGACAAATCCAAGGAGAGGTGTCATGGTGTGTGTTATTCGTAGACGACATAGTCCTGATTGATAAGATTCACAGCGGGTTGAACGCTAAGTTGAAGGTTTGGACACAGACTGTGGAATCTAAAGGGTTCAGGCTGAGTAGTATCAAGACAGAATACTTGAAGTGCAAGTTCAGCAACGGGAGCGACCGTGAGACAGGCGTGGAGTTGAGGCTTGAGGCTCAGGTCATTCCGAAGAAAGGAAGCTTCAAATACATCGGGTCTATCATCCAAAGGAATTGAGAGATTGATGACGATGTCACTCGTATTGGAGCAGGGTGGATGAAATGTAGGCTTGCATCTGGAGTCTTCTGCGACAAAAAAGTGCCACCAAAACTAAAAGGCAAGTTTTATAGGATGGTGGTTAGACCGACTATGTTGTATGGGGCGGAGTGTTGGTCAGTCAAGACGTCGCACACCCAAAGGATGAGAGTGGCGGAGATGAGAATGCTTAGATGGATGTGTGGCATACGAGGAAGGACATGATTAGAAATGATAATATCCAAGGCAGAGTAGGAGTGGCCTCGGTAGAAGACAAGATGCGGGAAGCGAGGTTGAGATGGTTTGGACATGTGCGGAGGAGAGACACAAATGCCCCAGTGCGGAGGTGTGGGAGGTTGGCTATGGACGGGTTCAGGAAGGGTAGAGGTAGGTCGAAAAAATATTTGAGAGGTGATTAGACGGGATATGGAACAGGCGCAACTTAATGAGAACATGACCTTAGATAGGGGTTGTGGAGGACACAGATTAGGGTTGAAGGGTAGTAGGTAGTCAAGCATAGTCCTACTTACACTTACAAACTAGTAGTTGTGGTGTTATTACTGTAGGCATGCTTAGCATATCATACGAATAGGCGTAATATTGTTTTATAGTCTTCTCTAGTTCTATTTCTTCTGCTATGCGTTCTTTAATGTACTTGGTTTATCTCATTTATCTGCGTTAGTTACTGCTTCTTTTTCAGGATGCGATATCATGGCGTATTCGCGTTTGCTATCAGAAAATTAACATTTTCTTACTGCTTTAATTTTTTGACCGGATCTGACCGTTGTTTGCTTTGCTTGTCCTGAGTTGAGAGTCTCTCGGAAACAACTGCTCTACCTACCAAGGTAGAGGTAAGGTCTGCGTACATTCTACCCTCCCCAGACCCCATGTTGTGGGATTTCACTGGATATGTTGTTGTTGTTGTTTGAGAGTTGTGAGCTTGTTGAAGCCTTGAATTGAACCTTAGTTTGGAAAGGAAAGTTGCTTGGGGAGGATTCAATTCCCTTGAGGTCTCCCTTATAGGTTTGGTGCTTTAGGTTGGATATTCAATTAAGGTCAATTACTTTAATTTAGTTTTTGGTTGCCTTTGATCCCATCGTTTGTGTCTACCTCTCTATCCTTTTAATTTCTTGTTGTTTTCTTTGTCTTCCACATTCAATATTGTATCATAAGGTTTATTGACATATGTTTTCCCCTTCATTCAAAAGTATCAAATTTGAAGAAGATCAGTCAAGCAACCCGAAAATACCTGAATCTGAACACCCAGTCACAAATCTGCTACTTCATTATCTAACTGAACTTTGTGGACTGGTTTCCAATTTCCACTGGTCCACTCATGTATCATCAGAGTATAATCTTAAACTGATACTTGAAGGAGATTCATAATTTAAGTGAACAAAACAATTTGGTTTACCAATTTTTTGCTAGTCACTTAATGACTTGCACAGCTTAACTCGAAAGAAAACCCGTGTATCCTTCATAACATCTGCGTTCATCCCACTGTATTATCCCTCTTTTTATAATTGATAACGCAGATCTTGTGTTTTTAAGCTGGTCTGCTTACATGGTCTATAAACTTCATAAAATTGTGGTTTTTTCATGTTTCTGATTGTCTGATGTGATTACTTATAATTCGGAAAAGGGTGAAAATACCCCTAACGTATTAGAAATGGTTTAAATTTTCCCTCGTTCCACCTGTTGGACCAAATTTCCCTTAACGTTAAATTTCGGGTTAAAAATGCCCCTCCTTCCACCTATTGAAACCCAATTGCCCTCTACGGTTGAAAATGCCCCTCCTTTTAACAGAATAATGAGATGGCATATATAGGGCTTTAATTAAATAGGTGGTACTGATTTATTGGTCCACATGGTATTAGACCCAACCCATAAATAACCCGACCCACCCAATCTATTTGCTTAAAATTATAGGGGTTGGATTTCTATGTATTACCATTGTTAAAGGATGAAGAAGTTGAGTTGAATCTAGATCTAGATTCGATCAAAGCTTATTTTCACCGGTTTTGAACTAATTATCGCAGCTTCTAACGAAGAAGACATTATTGTCTTTTGACAATCGCAAAACATGAAACATCGAAGGAACTGGGTATGGACAAATGGTTTCAAGTTGTTTTGGGTTAAACTAGATAGGTCGGGTTATTGGCCAAGTAGACCAATAAATCAGTGCCACCTATTTAATTAAAGACTCATATGTGCCATCTCATAATTTTGTTAAATTGGGGAGCATTTTTTATCAGAAAGTTAATGTTGAGGGCAGTTGCGGTCCAACAGGTGGAAGGAGGGACATTTTAACCCGAAAGTTAACGTTAAAGGGCAGCAACAGAAGCGAGGCATTTACGTTACTTTATGCTTATGCTATTATGGATGTCAGGAATTAAAAGATTGGTAATATTGCTTAGGGCCTGGGTTCACATCCTTAATCGTTGTTAGTGGCGAAAACTCCATTGCTTGTCCTATTCAAAACCTGATGTTGTAAAAGATACCTCAAAATGGGGAGCTTCTTGACTCTTTATTGTTGAATTTGGCAGTTCCATATCTCATTTCATATTTCTATTGCGCAATTTGTTTATCATGCATATGATGCAGCTCCACATCAAAATAATGCAGCAGAGAAAAGATAATAAATAAGTAAACAACATGTCACATTAACTAAGGAAAATCAATTAGCTAAACACATATATGTGATCCACATTGTTAGCTATTATAATAACCCCAGGTGTATTTTTTATTTCCACTCAAACACCATTACTTTTATTCGGCAGATTTATAATTTTTTTTTAATAGGTCAGCAAATTTATAGTTTTTCTAATAGTTGAAAGTGTTTACACTAAAGATAATGGTAATCTAATTTGCTCTGGATGGTACTATTATGTATTGGATTTAAAGACCCTGTTAAACAGTAATGTTCAAATGTACTTAAAAGAGGAAAATTTTAAATGTGACTTTTGCAACATGAAAGGCACATAATATCAATTACATTTTAAATTTTTATTTATAGGGATTAAGCAAATTATTTGATATGTAAACAAAAGGGGTTTACCAAAATATAATCAACCAAAGAAGAGATTATTTTGCACCTTATTCTCATCGTTGTTGCTATCCTTTTTGCCACCAAATAAGCCATGAACATGGAAGGATTTCCTAGCCTTCTGGCCCTCTCGTGATGATACACTTGAAGGACCAATAAGTAGGGTAGTACTTGAGTTTGATTTACCTAAAACACGATGAAGTTACGGAACATCAGAATCATTCCTCGAATCAGTCAGAAACTGCAAAATAGCAGTAAAGATCATAGGACATATCAGTAACTAAAATGGATTAGCTAAAAAGAAAGGTAAAATGAACATGAAGCATAAAAGACTACAGAAAAAGACTAATATATTCTGCCTAATCTAATGAAACACTCTCCCAGGTAGCTGGTTAAACTGTGGCAAAAGTAAAGACCACGCATATGTTAATCGTTAAGACCAAGCATTTTACTTGCTGATATGCTTTTCAGAACTTGAGGAGGATCAGAGTGGGCACTATATTGATGCTATCAGAATGATTTAATTATCCAAATTCTGATCCTAATACATTGAGTCCACGGAGATTCATTAACTTCTTATTGTCCATATGCGATATTAAGAAAGGGTGAGATATATCATCTGATGATATATCTCAAATTAATATAAACAGGTTTGTCTTGCTTGATTTGTTTACTCATCTACTAAAACTTCAGTGAGGAGAGGCACAAATAGTTACTGTAACACGAAAGATAATTTTTTCTGTGCCCTTCATTATCCCCTTCAAGTTATCATGAAAACCCACCAAGTGAACTTTTTCGTTTTCCTTTCTTTGGAACCTCCAACCTTGGAATCCTACAGAAACCCGGACCAGACCCCCTAAAGCACAAAGTAGACTACTTCCTTTTAGAGTTCATCTGAACCCGGTACTTTCAACGCGAAGCATAACTTACGTGTAAAGATTTAATAAAACTGCAACAAATAGTAGATATGAACCCAGAACTTTAAAATTATGATAGGTTCAACACTAAAACCTTAAAGATTGAACCCATAAAATTTAAATCCTGAATCGGCCACTGGGAATAACATTGTATGATTTTAAAAGATCCTTATACACTCCATCTAATATAATTTTGATATTGATATATCAAAAGTAAAAATATTTCCTAAAAGAAACTCAACCAAATCACCAATTACGCAACCAGCAAAAAGTACATGTTACAAATAAAATCTTCTTTTTGCATCATACCAAGTAACATTACATAAAATTAAGAACATCTCCATAAAACATGGTAAAATCAAATAGTGAAGTACCGCCAAGGCTTTGTCTAGTGGTAAGTGCACAACACATAATGTTTGGATAAGACGCATGTCAAAGTTCCAATCAAGGGGCAGAGCTACAGCTTTGCCTACACAGAACCAGTAACTTTAACTCGAACTCTGCATTTTTGTTTAAAACCCCACTTAATATGTATAAATAAATTATCAGAACCCAATAAGCTTCATTTTCTAGAATGCAGAACCCGCAAACTCAAAATCCTAACACGTCTCTATTACAGTTTATAACCTAGACAAAAGCCTGTTATTTAGGTGAAGAAGGGTAAGGGCGGGCCCATAAAAAGTACATGTTACAAATAAAATCTTCTTTCTTGCATCAGAACAAGTAACATTACCTAACATAAAATTTAAAACATTTCCATTGAACATGGTAAAATCAAAATGATGAAGTACCCCCAAGGCTTTTATCTAGTAGTAAGTGTGCAACACATAATGTTTAGATCAAGCGCATGTCAAAGTTCCAACCCAGGGACGGAGCAACACTTTGCCTACGAGTTCGACAGAAACAGTAACTTTAGCTCGAACTCTATATTTTTGTTTAAAAAATCACTTAATATACAACAACATCTTGAGCCGAGGTTCTCTCGGAAACGGCCGTTCTACCTACCAATGTAAAGGTAAGGTGTATACTACCCTCACCAGACCCCACATGTGTAATTACACTGGGTATGTTGTTGTTGTTGTTGAAGAAGGGTAAGGGTGGGCCCATAAAAAGTACATGTTACAAATAAAATCTTCTTTCTTGCATCAGAACAAGTAACATTACCTAACATAAAATTTTAAACACTTCTATTGAACATGGTAAAATCAAATGATGAAGTACCCCCAAGGCTTTTATCTAGTAGTAAGTGCGCATTTCAGATCAAGCGCATGTCAAAGTATTTGTTGGGTTGTTGTTATATTTTTGTTTAAAAAATCACTTAATATACAACAACAACATTCTCTCGGAAACCCACCTACCAATGTAATTACACATGTGTGGGTATGTTGTTGTTGTTGTTGAGAAGGGTGTAGTACATGTTACAAATAAAATCTTCTTTCTTGTCGTAACAAGTAACATTACCTAACATAAAATTTAAAACACTTCCATTGAACATGGTAAAATCAAAATGATGAAGTACCCCAAGGCTTTTATCTAGTAGTAAGTGCGCAACACATAATGTTTAGATCAAGCGCATGTCAAAGTTCGGCCCGGGGACGGAGCAACACTTTGCCTACGGGTTCGGCGAAAACGAACTTTAGCTCGAACTCTATATTTTTGTTTAAAAAATCACTTAATATACACATGTGGGTTCTCTCGTTCTACCTACCAATGTAAAGGTGAGGGTGTAGATGTGTTGTTGTTGTTGTTAATATACAACAACCATACCCAGTGTAATTACACATGTGGGGTAAGGGTAGAAGTATGCGAACTTACCTACATTGGTAGGTAAACGAGGTACACATGTGGGGTCCGAGGGTTGTATGCAACCTTACCCCTACCTTGAGAGTTAGAGAGGTTGTTTCCGACCCCTACCTCTTAATATGTATAAATAAAGTATCAAGAACCCAATAAGCTTCATTTTCTAAAATGAAGAACCCCCAAGCTCGAAATGCTAACTCCGCCTCTATTACACCCTAGACAAATGCCTGTTATTTAAGTGAAGAAGAGTAGGGGTGGGGCCATTATCCACCGAGTTTTGATTCCTCAGTTATCAAAAACAATATCAAGAAATGGTGAAGCATCTAGAAATTGAGACTTTTCAGGTATACAGGTTGAATGTAAATTTCGGATAAATCCAACACTACAGTCTTGGTAATTTTTCGAAAAGATCCATCAAAAACCCCATAAAAGAAAAAATTCCCAAGATGCACTATTTGCAAAGCACTAACCTATCAAATTTCAACAAGCAATAAACCACATAACCCATATAAGTTTTCTATTTGCTAATTCAACCAATCTTGAAATTACCCTATAGGTAAAATTGATACTTACAGAAAGAGAGTGAAGTAGAGGAGGGGCATTTATGGTCAATTGGTCTGTAACAATTTGGGAACTTAGATGCTGCTAAGGTAGCACTGGGAGAAATCGCCATTATAATGCTGAACTAGGACCAAAAAAAGAGAGCTAAAAGATGTAGGCTGTACAAAAAGATTAAGCTTTTGAGGACTATTCCTTTTCAGCTGTGGCAAGATAATTTTGAGCTGGTTTTTAGAGTAGGTCAGATATATAAATATTTTCTCTATCTTGTCTTGGCTAATATGAAAGAAAAAAAGTAGTACAAGCATATTACATGTGGTACAATTAGAGATGGCAATGGATTTGGACCCGGTCCGGATTCGGTGGATTCAGATTCGTTTTATAGGATATATATCTTCAAAATTTGGACCTGACGGATCCGGATTCGTTTCGACGGATCGGATATGGATCAGGATCTTCTATTTGAGATCCGTATCCGGTCCAAATCGACCCGTGGATCCGTTTTTTATTAAATATATTCATAACCTAGAATGTAATTTTATAAGTATTTTCTTAAAATTGCTAAGCACATCCTTGCAAGTTTAATTCTCAAAACAAGTTTAATTTATCCCCGCGTTAAAAACCAAAAAATAAAGAGGTAACTTCGATAATAAAATCAATGTTATATTAGTGAATGACTAACATCTCCATAGACAAGTAGTTAAAATTATATTCACTTCCTTTGTGAAGATTCCAAGCACATGCAAGTTCTGTATTGTGGAAATACTAGTCAACATTTTTCGCAACTATTGTCATTGTCCAACATTTTCAATTAATAGCTCACAATCAAAACGAGACAACGAACAAAATATCTCATATGAACATTTCAAAATTGAAACACAATAAAATGTTAGCTAAGTAAAAATTGTTTGTCAGTTCAAAAAAATATTCTCAGCAAGGCAAAAAAATTTACATGTGATTCAGATCCGATCCGTGGACCCGGTGGATCCGATAGATCCGAATTTGATCTAATTTTTATAGACCCGATGGATCTGGATTCATGTATGAAAAACGGATATGGATCTGGATCTAATAGGATCCGATCCAGATCCGATCCGTTGCCATCCCTAGGTACAATACACGCATTACACCACCAAATCATGATATAATAGGGCTTGTCTTCTCTACTTTATTTTTTTCGATTAATACATAGACAACTCCATTAAAACTCGCCAACAAATTGCACTCATACACTCAATTAAGACTTGTCCCAATTGAGCACCTAAACACATAATAAAATATTTCTATTAGATATTTTTTATTCAAATTTAAAAGAAAAAAACTTTTATCTATCCTCTTAAGCATTCATTACGTAAATAAGTTAAACACAAAAATATATCGCATTCTTTAGTTATATGTATTTGCCTCAATAAGTTGTAACTCAATCTATTCCAATCGAGGTTGTGAGAGGTATCCCGCTTACCGAGAAACTTTTTGTATAAGGCGATTTAATGGTCACACAAGACCACTTAGGAAGTTATGATGATGTGTGTGGTGGTCTCGCTTTTGTAGATAGAAATGACGGATGAGTTTCGCTTTTAGACTTCACGAAAGCTTTTGAGTTGGTCATAGCTAACTAAGATCTTTCAAAAGAGGGAAGAGCACTTGGTGGCCTACTTATATAGACTAACTGCTCATCATGAAGTGTGATAGAGGTCTGCAAGGTTATCCCGGGTGAGAATCCTACGACTCATCATAAGCCGGTGGTTATAGATTTAGATATTAAGATGAGGAAAAGTAAATGGTTGTTCATGACTAACCAAGGATTAGATTGAGAGGCTTAACTTAGGTCAAAGCTCAGGAAATCGGGAGAAGTTGGTGGATCTAGGGACTTAAGGGAGTAGTGAAGATGCAGATAGTATGTGGGATAGGACTGCTAATTGCATCATGGAAGCAGCTAGAAAGGTGTTAGAGGTCTCGAGTAGTAACTCAAATGGGTATAAAGGGATTGATGGTGGAATGGAGAGTCCAAGGAAAAGCAGAAGCCATGAAGGCTGCCTATGCATCATTAGTGAAAAGCTTAGACAAAGAGGATAAGTAGAGGAATAGGGAGAGGTATAAGGCAACGAGGAAGGACGTGAAGCTAGCGGTCACTGAGGATATAAACAATAGCTTTTAGGAACTTGTATGAATAGATCGAGCGCAGATGAGGCGATAGTAAGTCGTATAGGCTCGCAAAGGCAAGAGAGATGAGGGCTTGTCATTTGGACCAAGTAAAATGCATTAAGGACGAGAATGGTGATATGTTGGTTGAGGATGCGCATATTCGATGGAGTGAAGATGTACTTCCACAAACTCTTGAATGAAAAATGATATGGGGATATCGTGTTGGGGGATTAGAGCATTTTGAGAGCCTTAGAGATTTTTGGGTATTGTAGGGGCATAAAGGTTGGGGGGTTAAGAGGGATATTCGTAAGATGAAGAGGGGGAAGAGCAACCGACCTAGATGAGAGCCTGTCATATTTTTAGAAGAACGCAATCAAGATAATATAAAGTAGTTGATATGGTTGTTCAATGTCATTTTTAGGACAACTATATGACGGAAGAAGGGAGGTGGAGTACAATGGTTCCATTGTACCAAAACAAGGGTGATATTCATAATTACGACAATTATAGGGGTATCAAGCTACTAAGTCATACTATGAAAGTTTGGGGAGAGAGTGATCGAGACGAGGAAGAGAAGGGGTGTGTTTATCTATGAGAACCAATTTGAATTTATGTCAGGGTGATCAAATACATAAGTCATTCATTTTATAAGGAGGATTCTAGAGTAGTAGATGGACAGGAAGAAAGATCTGCAGATGGTGTTCATTGACCTTAAAAAGGCGTATGAGAAAGTCCCTAGGGAGGTCATTTAGCGGTGTTTGTAGTCTAGATGCATACTTGTGGATTACGTTAGGGTAATTAAATATATATATGAATGAGTCAAGATTCGAAGAGAGGTGACTCGGAGCACTTTTCGGTCATGATGCAGTTGCACCGTGGATCATTTATTTGCCCATTTTTTTACTTAGTGATGGACGAATTGACGCGCCCTATTCAAGTGGAGTCATCGTGTAGTATGTTATTCACATATAATATAGTGTTGATTGACGATACGTGTAGTGAAGTTAACGATAGATTGAAAGTTTGGTAATAGACCCTAAAGTTTAAAGGTTTCAGGTTAAGGATGATTAAAATTAAGTACCTAGAGTGCAAGTTCAGTGCCATGGCACATAAGGGGGATTTCATGTTAAACATTACTTAAACTGAGTACTCAGAGTGCAAGTTTAGTGATATGGCATAGGAGGTGAGGTGGAAGTGAAGATCGATGATCAAGTCATATTGAAAAAGAGAATTTTTTAGTATCTTGGGTTCATAATTCAAAGAGACCGGGAGATCGATGAGGATGTCGCACATCGTATTGAGGCAGGGCAGTTGAATGGAGGCTCGCATCCGAGATGTTGTGCGATAAGAAGGTGTCGCCGATGCTTAAAGATAAATTTTATAGAGTGTGATTCGATCAACATTGTTGTATGGGGCAGAGTGATGGCCAATGATGTACCGCGCATTTACATCACATTTTATACCAATTTCATAGACTTTTATGTCCTCAATGACTATTTAGTATGTATTTTTTATATATTATTTTATATTTTGTAGGATTTTTGTCTTGAAGTACCAAAAATAAGATAAGTGGATAAAAGTGCCAGAAAACTAAAAAGTGAAGAGATGACCCATTATGCGACTGCGGGCCACATATGTGGAATCCAAACCGCAAAAGAAGACAAAAACTAAAGAACTTGGGAGCCTGAAATGTGACCACTTCTGCAGCCCGCATTCCTATTATGTGGATCCAATTTTGGTCTGCAATCAATTGCTCAAGCCAGATCTAAGTCAGAAATGCGGAACACTGAAGCCCTCTTATGGACCACAGACCTATTCTGTGCGCCTCATTTCAGATTGCACTTCAGGACAGAAAAGTGAAAAAGTTAAAGACTCACTCTACAAATCCTAACCTTTATACGGACCACATATCTGGTTTTCGATCTCATTTTGCTAACGCAGAGTGAGATGTTGTGACATTTTTTTCGATCTGGTTTTCGATCTCATCTTCGAGACAACATTATTGTGAGATTCTATGGCTTTATTCATCTTGTCTTGCTTTCTTTTATCTATGTGTAGCTAACTCTAAAGTTGGATTGTGGATTTAAATGAATTTTTGGGGTTAAGTTATAAAACTTGAAAAAGGTATAGTATGTGCGGGTATTTAATTACTCCTCACCATTAATCTTAAGGTGTGCTTGCAAACTCCTTTTTTAAGTCTGTTGTTAAACTGGAAAAGAAAATTATAGTTGTTGACATTCAATTTTGTCCCATTTTTTTCGATTTATTTCAATTTTTAATATTTTTTTTGACACCTCAAAACAATTTTAATATATATACACATATATATAAAATAAGGCTTTAATATCGTCGTATATTCTCAATATTATTACTTTTATCATTATTATTATTATTCGCATTTTTTACTATCATTTGCTTTTTAATATTTTAATCATAGTTTTTATCCTAATATTCTATGTTATTTTATTTTCACAAAACAACATTGCATTTTTTTAAGCATTAAGCATTTCGTAAATATTATGTTTTTATTATTATCACATCATTATTTTATCTTTATAATTTAATTTTCTGCAAAACATTCTTTTATTAATAAACTCATTTTTTATATTTTAAACCACAATCCATTTTTTCCTTAACCTAAAACATTCTACCAACCCACCAAACAAAAGCCCAACCGAAACCCCACATCAGCCCAACCCCATAGGCCCAACCGGCCACACCCCAGCCCAAATCCATTTCGACCCATACCCCTTTCATTACCCTAAAACCTAACCCAAAAAAAACACACACAGAACACACCCTTTTCGCCCCCCCCCCAAATCGTCGAACCTATCACCTCCCTCAAAACCCGCCGACCCGACACCACCACCAACCCCCCTCTGCCCATGAAATCGCCAGTGCCGAACCCGTCATTTCCCCATACCCTTATCCCCCAAAATCCGCAACCCATACCCCAAAAGATCCGCCCCAAAAAATTAGATCCCCCCCCTTTTATTTTGAAATTCGAACTCAAATTTTGTAAGGGGTAAGGGGTGAACGTTGGGGGGGGGGGATCTATACAACCCCCTCTTGTTCTTCATTTTGGAGGTCGAATTTTTTAGGTCCGAAAATCCATTTTTAAGTTTTTGAAATCCGAAATCTTCTTAAGGTTATTTGTTCTACTTTGCATATGTTCTTCATCTTAAGGAGCCCGAAAATATAAGTTAAGATTATTGGATTTTGGTGTTGAAGAATCTAAAATTTTGCCTTGTTCACTATTCGATTTCGGATCGAGTCGACCCGAAATTCGGGTAACTGTTCACTGTTCTGTCTCGGGCACTATTCCTGGTCGAGTAAAATTTTCAAATTTTTATGTTCAATATTTTGTTGTTGTTATCTGAAAATTTGAGAAAAACTGATTCTAGTCAAGACATATGATTCAGGTCGGATCGGCTCAGCCCAATTTTAGAAGGGACATCACCTCAAATTTAATTTCATTGGTCTAAATGAAGTATTTGTTCAAATCAGTAAAATAGCAAGATAGTCGTGTAACGGATGTTAAAATAAACCAACAGTCCGCAATTAAAATGTCCGATCCGAATTTTAAAATTTTCGAACCGAAACAAGATTTGGGACGTTTCTGAAAATCCCACCGAATTATGAACAGTGATCCAAAACAGGATTCGGAATGTTTTCTGAAAATCCAACCCGAATCATGAACAGTGACCCGAATCAGTAACCCGCCCCGGAATCAATAACATAAGCAGATTTTTTGGATTCGGCTTACGAGTCAGATAGAAGTATTTAAAATCAAAATTTCAAGGATGAAACTCACCCTTTTTCCCCTTGAACCCAAAATCTGACCTCAAAATTCCTCTCCCAAAATGAAGAACAAAGGGGTATTTATAGATGGATTCGGACCCATAAAAATCAAATTCAAATTTCAAATAATAGGGGCAAAAAATTCAATTTTTGGGGCGGATTCTTGGGGTATGGATTGCTAATTTTAGGGGATAAGGGTATGGGGTGTGTCGGATTGGTGGTGTCAGTGGGAGGTGACCGGTGACGTGTGGGGTCGGGGCATGGATGAGGTGCGATGGGGGTATGGGTATGGGGGTGTGCGGCTACAAGAGAAAAGAGAGAAAGAGACGGTTTTGTTTCGTGTAGGGTTTGTTGGGTTAAAGGGGGAAATAAAGATGTGGGCCGAAATGGTTGTGGGCCGCCGGGTTGGGGGTCCGAAAATGTGGTGGCCAAATGGGCTGGCCTTTTTAAAATGGGTGTTTGTTTTGAGTTGAGTAATAAATATAAAAAGGGGTTTTATTATAAAAAAAAAAAAAGCTTTACAAAAAATTATAAATTGTAAAGATGACAATATAATAAAAATATAATATTTGCGAAATGTTTGATGCTTAAATAAAAATTAAAATGTGATGTCATTTTGCGAAGATAAAAATAAAATAACATATAATATTATGATAAAAAAATATGATTATGATATTAAAATGCAAATGACAGTAAAAAATGCAAATAATAATAATAATGATAAATAATGATATTGAGAAATATATATATATATATATGTCAAAAATATTTTAAATTGCAAATAAATCAGAAAAGATGGGATAAAATTTGGTGTCAACAGATGTTATGATCATTCAGATATCAATGAAACATAAAATAGTTAAAACTTTCTCTTAATTAATTTTTTTTAAGGGGCGTGTAAAAGAAAATCACAACAAAGGAAGTATTTCAAAAAAAAATCTGATTTTATTCCGACTTAAGTTCTATCTTTTATATGTTATATCTTAGGGGAGTTAGATGAAATTTTTGGGTTTTGACGATATGGAAGAACCGGGTGATGTAATAGAAAGGAGAAGGAGGAGAAGGAAGAAATCATATGAAAAAAGATACATTTTTTTTAAAAAAAATGACTTAGTGAGGTCAGTTTTTGTGACATCCAACCGCTTTCAAAAAGCGATCAAGGTTTTACCGATCTATCCCTTTGAGTTGATTTTTGGGTCGGTTTTGACAGTTCTTTTAGTAGTGACAATTACTAACCATTATTGTCAGTCGCTACCACATCTACCACCTCAATCATTATAATAATTATATATGTTGTTACCACCGCGACCTCCACGTCCGCCACCACTATCGGCCACTACCACGACTGGATCTGATTCCTACTATCAATCACATCCACCGTCACAACTATCACCACCACTAACTATCATTAATACATCGTAAACCACCACATATTCTTCACTCACCACCACCACCAGGGGCAGCTCAACACTATTAGTGGCCTAAAGTCAAACTTCGATAAAAGGCCTTAATATTTTAATATAAAGAAAAATTTATATAATATATAGTTTGTATTTGAAATTGATTTTTCTAGCTTTTTGAGATGCAAAACTATGAATAATTATTTTATAATTAATTTTTCTAGTAATTCTTTTTAATGGATAATATACTTAATCCATTCAATCTCTCTTGAGACATGGTTGATCTTAAGTAAGATTTTATAATTTTAGTTTTGAAATATTTTTTTTCGCTGAGGCAACTATTTCTGGAACTGTTAACATTATTCTATAGGAAATATAGGCATTTGAAAAAGAATCAAGTCTTTTTATCTGATTGAATATATCGATTAAAGTATTATCATCTACTTGTACTATCTCCCTTAACACTTTTAATTCAGAAAATTAATCCAAACCATCAATATCAGAATGACTATTATATTTTAAATAAATCTAAATCATCAATATTTTAAATAATATATGCCTATGTAATAGAAATATCAAGACACTAAACTTTAATTGAAAAAATAATACTAAAAAATTAAGAAACAGAACCCGATTTAAGTAACTTGATCTCAAAATAAAAATTTGTTGCTTAATAAACTTTCAATAATGGTTGATATTCAAGAAAATACAAATAAATAATTTCTTTTGTCACATATTTTTAGCTTTTGCTCTTGATTGTTTCAAAAATAATATTGTTAAACAGAATTTTTTTAAAGCTTGAAGGAAAAAAAAAATAAAGCTTGAATGGACAAAAAAAGTATATAAAAAAGGAAGTTTTCGTTGATGTTTAGGAAAGTGAGCAATTTTTGCATAGCCCAAAAAAAGAGATGAAAAATCACTTTTGAAAAGGTAAAAAAATAAATTAATGATTACTTTTCACTTCTGTTTCATAAATTTTTTGTTTTACACGTTACAAGCTTAATTTGAAGCCCCCTTTATGTTAATTCAAAGTATAAAAGATACATTCCCTTTTTATTAAAAATATGTAGTACTTTTTTTTTTTTATATGAATAAAAGCTTATACTATAACTATGATGGTATAAAATGAGGCTTTCAAAAGTTGGAGGCCTAAAGCCGAAGCTTAAGCAACTTTACCCAAAGGCCATCCTTGACCACTATCACCACCAACACTGTCAACTAGTAACATCAACGAACTCCACCATCACAATCATCACCACGACTACCAACAAACATCATTGCGCTAGTCACTACAACACCAACCACCTCCACCATTACTAGCAAACATAAATGCTCATATATTTGTCAACTAGTGATTTTATTTTATTAAATGTTATAATTTTCTAATATTTTTTTATTTGAATTGTATTTATTATGTTTTCAACTAAACAAATTATGCCCACTCAAATATTGAGAAACAAACAGTTTTAATAATTCAACGTTCATATCTAGAGACAACATCTTAATAATTTAAATGTGCATTCAGATTCAACACATCTTAATGTTAATGCAAACAAATGAGGCCTAACATTCCACGGAAATGCTTAATAATTTCATAGAGCCTTTTAGCTAAATATTACACCAGTTCCAATTTAAGTGTCTTACTTTTCTTTTTGTTTATTCCAAATCAATATCTTATTTTTCTTTTGGTTTATCCCAAATCAGTGTCTCTTCCATATTTAATAAGTTAACAATTCAAACATTATATATGACAAATTTAAAATAACAAAATAACAATTTAGTACATTATACATATTTTTAATTTAGGATCACATGATTCAAAATTTTCTTTTTATTCCTTAAATTTTGTGCTCAATTAAATTGATACACTTAAATTAGAAGGGAGGGAGTACCATAATAAAACACTTAATTTGGGAGGGAGGGAGTACCACAAAAAAAGCAAAGCGATATCAAAGTTGCATCAATCAAAGATATTAAAGTTTACAAGCAGACAAAATAATAGTCATAAAAAAGTTAAATTTCCAAATCAAATATCTCCGTTGGCAAATAAAGTTGTTGTTCTCTTATAAATGGAGGATACAAATATCTTCTCACCAAGCCATTTGATTGTACACACACAATATAACACCATTTTTGCTAAAATTAAAGTTCTCTATGGCTTCTACTCAACCAGCAATTACTGTGAAAACACTTTCGGAATTATCAAATCTCAAATCTATCCCTTCAAATTATGTTAACTCTGCTATTTGTCCCTCTCATTCCCCTGCATCTGACCCTATTGATTCAAACTCCATCCCCATCGTTGATTTTTCCCTACTCACCTCCACTGATCCTCATCAACGGTCTGAAGCTATCAACAGCCTCAACAAAGCTTGCCAGGAATGGGGGTTTTTCATGGTATACTAGAATATGATTTCTATATTTTTTTATTACATAGGAGAAGAGGGAAAAGAGTCACTTTTTAATAATTTTTGTTGTGTATAGAGATGACAGTGTATTCTGGATCCGGTCTGGATCCGGATCCGGTGGTCTAGATCCGTTTTATAAGATATGTATCTTCAAAATTTGGATCCGGCGGATCCGTGTCGGACCCGGATCCATTTCTGACGGATCTGGATCTTGTATTTGAGATCTAGATCCGGTCCAGATCCGGCCCGTAGATCCGTTTTTTATTAAATATATTCATAACCTAGAATGTAATTTTATAAGTATTTTCTTAAAATTGCTAAGCACATCTTTGCAAGTTTAATTCTCAAAACAAGTTTAATCAAAAAAATAAAGAGGTAACTTCGATAATAAAATCAATGTTATATTAGTGAATGATTAACATCTCTATAGACAATTAATTAAAATTATATTCACTTCATTTATGAATATTTTAAGCACATGCAAGTTCTGCATTGTGAAAATACTAGTCAACATTTTTCACAACTATTGTCATTGTCCAACATTTTTAATTAATAGCTCACAATCAAAACGAGACGACGAACAAAATATCTCATATGAAAAATTGAAACACAGTAAACTGTTAGCCAAGTAATAATCGTTTGTCAGTTCAAAAAAAAAAAAATTCTTAGCAAGGTTACATTCTTTTACATATGGATCCAGATCCGATCCGTGTATCCGGTGGATCCGATGGATCCGGATTTGGATCTGATTTTTATGTACCCGACGGATCTGGATCCGGATATGAATTCTGGTATGAAAAATGGATCTGAATTCGGATCTAGTAAGATCCGGTCCAGATCTGGTCCGTTGCCATCCTTAGTTGTGTCATCAGAGGTAGATTCACGAGGTTTTTAGTATTGAATTCATTGTATTTTTAATACTCTACATCTTTTAATACGTGTAGAGTATTAAGTAACTCTTACACATCTACTTGCTAGTATTTTTTTTTCTGTTTGTTGTTCAAAAATATTACTAGTTGCAGTCCCTTGAATTTATTTATTATATTTTATTAAGATATCCGAACTATCTCATATTTTAATTGAGTTATTGAACGCATTATAAAATGTATCTAGTAAATAATTCTAGCTCAATTTTTAAAAAAGAATTCTACATATATTCTCAAAGTCATAGCTGAATGTCAAATGAGGGAATTTAAAATCCAGCTGGAGGCTGTAACGTGAGTTCGAATCCTGGTGGGATCAATTTGCTCTCTTCTGGTTAGTACCTCGTAGGTGATATCAGTTGCTCTGTTCTCAAATCCTGATCATTCAGGCACATTCCAAGATTTACTGATAGTAGTGTTGAGAGATCAGGACTACTATCTCCGGAAATAGTCTGGCGTAAGTCGGAAAGCTGTATATAAAAAAAAACTTTCATATTCTGATAATATGAGTGCTGGTGCAGTTGGTGAACCATGGAATACCAGAAAATTTGGTGAAGGAAGTGATCGATGGGACAGAGAGATTTTTCAACATGAGTGATGAAGAGAAGAAAGAGTTTGAAGGGAAACATGTGTTGGATCCAATAAGGTGTGGGACCAGCTTCAATACCTCTAAGGAGAAAGCTTTCTTTTGGAGGGACTATCTTAAGGTCTTCGTACATCCTATCTTTCACTCTCCCAGCAAACCAGAAGGTTACAGGTACCTATCTAATAATTTGTCAATAGATTTGAGCCTATATTGCTTCCATTCAGGGGATCGGGTGTGGCTTCCCAGAAATCAGGATTTTTTGCGCAATGTTGTACAGGTTCTTGTAATTAATTTATTAGTAACCTTAATATTTGTACACCTTAAATGCGGTGTAGTTAGTAGTACTTCAACTTCGGAATTAGATAAATGATTTCATGTTCATGTTCATGTTCATGTTCAATTTACTTCTTTCTTTTATTTTCTAGTGATATTATGACGGAATATTGTGAGAAAAGTCGACAAGTAGCAAAAGGATTACTAGGAGGAATATCCGAAGGCTTAGGACTTGAAGAATGTTTTTTAGACAAAGCACTAGACATGAAGTTAGGATTTCAGATTTTCATAGCAAATTACTACCCACGTTGTCCTCAGCCAGAACTAGCACTAGGAATACCACCTCATTCAGATCATGGACTTTTAACTCTAGTTATTCAAAACCAAGTTGGAGGACTTCAAGTTCAACATCAAGGCAAATGGATTCATGTCAATGCCCTTCCTAATTCTCTCTTGGTCAACACAGGCGATCATCTTGAGGTAATTAAATTTCTTTGTTAGTTTAATTTAAGTTCTATGTATTGACGGGTAGAAACTAGAAAATATATATTACATCTGTCTCAATTTTTTGTGAAGATGTTCGGAGGATCAAAGACGGAGTTAGAATTTGAAGTTTATGGGTTTCAAATTCTGACATTCTTAAGTTAATAGGTTATGAAGTAATAATTTATACATGTTTGATAGATTTTTAATACAAAAACAAAGTTTTGGCCAAAGTGAATGGGTTCGGCCGAACCCGTAGTCAGAAGGCTAGCTCCTCCCCTACGGAAGATAAGGGTTAAAACACTTAATTCCAACTATGAATTTGGGTATAGAATCTTCAAATATTTTAAAATAAAATTTATTTATTTAAAAGCTAAATGAAAAGTACTACAAGTCAACATATCTAAATTATTAAAATATTTTAAAGAAATTTGAAAAAATTATAGTGAGAAAAAGAAACTTGTTTGACTCTCCATACAGTAACACATTCACATAAAATGGCTGAAGGAGTACATAATAATGAATTTTTAAAATTTGCATTAATTAATGTTCTGATAAAAATGGTATTCCTAACTATGATACAAGAGTAATAGGTTAAACTACATAGATATCGTGAAAAGTGAATTTGTACAGTAGTATATAACTTTAATCCTTGTTTATGATTACAAAGTTGAAAGAATCATACAGAGTTCAAGCTCTTTGAGCAGATTGAATAAATGGTAGTGTACAAAATATTTACTTAATTAGATCACTTTAATGTAATTATAGATAAATTTATATGACAAGCTAAATGTACTGATAGTCTAAACAAAATTTTAGACTATATGTGTATGCTATAATTTAAATTCATATAACATGTGGTTATAATGTTTCTTGATAGATATTCAGCAACGGAAAGTACAAGAGCAATGTACACAGAGTAGTGGTAAACAACACAAGTCCAAGAATATCAGTGGCTGTTGCTCATGGTCCATCACTAGAAGCAATTGTAAGCCCTGCTTCTCCATTGGTAAGTGAAAGCAACCCTCCAGGTTATATACCAATGAAGTACAAGGATTACATGCAGCTGCAACAGAGTAATCAACTTCACCAAAAATCCATTTTGGAACAAGTCAAAATTCAAAGGAATTGAATTTTCTTATTTTTGATTGGGAGCTGTGTTTCACATTGTTGCTAAGGTTCATATAGATACAGTTTAGTATCTAATGATGGGAAGCATGCTCTTGTAATAATGAAGTCAGAATATGAACGGACTGATGCTCTTTTTTTTTCCTCCAGAAAGAAAACTAGAGTTTATACATCTAAATGGTCAACTTTGATACTCCCTCCGTCAAAAAAAGATTTTTTACTTTCCTTATTAGTTTGTCTTGAAAATATTGACACATTTCTATATATAAAAACTTTATGAGATGATTTATATCACACAAATATTCAAGACTTGTTTTGATCTCATATTTCAAAAGCATTCTTTTATTTTTTAAACTATGTAACAAGTCAAACTAAGACAATCTTTTTGGGATGGAGGCGGGAGCGGATTTAGGTGTTGGTGAGGGTAAACTTACATTGTATATTTAGAGTATATTTTCTGTATTTACGTACATATATTAACTTTTGAATACCATAAATCTATGTAAAAAGTTAGCTCAAGTGGTCAAAGGTGTTCAAATTTTTCTCCAACATCTTAGGTTCAATCCTCAAAGTCAACATTATTTTTTATATTTAGCTTTTGTTATTTTTTTTTAACACCCCGAGTGAAAATTCTGGATCCGCAACTGAACAGAAGGAGTATATATTAATGGTCAATGCCAGGGGCTGAGCTACAAGCCTTACTGTATTTGTGCTTAAAAATCTATTTAACATGTATAAATATTTTATTCAAAATCTAGTAAGTTGTCTTTCCTAAAATAAGAATTCCATAAATCGGAAATTCTAACTCCGTCTCTAGTCAATGCTTATTACCATAAACAAATTCAAAATCTAGAATAACGGAATTCAGAATTCATTTTATTGGTAATGCAATGACAACAGAAGCAATTTCAATTCGGGAGGATTTAAAAGTAACAATTACAAAATAGGGATTTATCGTGAAAATCTAATTCCTAATAAGTTTCTGTGATAAAGTAAGGTAACAAATAAAGAGGGTTCATTTTTAATAAGTATTTTTATCCATAGTTATTCCATGTGAGGTTCAGATACTCCCAAAAATTAGCTGCCCGATATGCTACCGCATTAATTTCACGGTAAATGTGATATATGGGATAAATTACCTAGATATTGTTGGTGCTACATGTATGTTAGTACGTAGGGAATATAACACTTGTAATGATAGACTAGCAAAATTTGGTCTCTTTAATTTAGTGAACGGTAATTCATGAGATTGCTCGTTTTTCAGCATGGCTAGCTTCTACATAAGGCAACTAGCTTCTTCTTATTAAACTTATTGATCCTTTATCATAATTATATGTAGGAGCATGTGTATTTTAATATTAAAGTGAATTATTTTTAAGTTAGTGGTATAAATTAATAAGAGTGGTCATTACTCGTTTGTGTAATTCAACCACTACCATTATACCCACTGCACCTTAAATTTTATTATCACCAACCCATGTTCAACAATATTACTATCCCACTTATTTATTCTACTGGAAAATTCATACACCTATAAATATTGGTATTTCTTCCTTGTGTTGGTGTATGAGAAGTGTGGGAAAGTATTGTAGTGCACATAAAAAAAGTGAGGTTGATGTAGTGATAAAGAGAGTACAAAGAAAAGAATATGTTCAAGTCTTCGACTTATTCGTGACAAAAGAGAGTATTATTTTGTTGAATGGACTTGTTTTTATTGCTAGAGCTTTGGATTCAGCAACTAATCCGTAGTTGTTTGGGTCATATAACGTACATTATCGGACGTTTGTATCATGGAAGAGACATGTCAAGAGTATTATTGCCGGAACAATGGAGATTTTGTTATAGAGACTTGAATCTCCTTAAAGACAACGAATTTCTACGCCTCAACCTGTGTATTTTATATTTCTTCGTTTTATTTTCGATTGTAATTGTAGTTTCACCAACATAATATGACTACTTACTTTCTAAAAGGCATATATATATATATATATTAAAAAATAACGAATTTAGTTAAATACACATAAATCATAACCCGCTTTAAATTAAACTTCCTATATTGGGGAGCGGATCCGCTCCAGCAAGTTTCGGTCCAGTAATCTCCAATGCAGTTTCAGTTTGTATAGTGAAATTCAATTTTTGTTTAAGTTTACACTTAAAATTTAGACCCACTATATTTCTTCTTCCTCTGGTTTGTCTTCAGTTTACTCTCTTCAAATTCGTCTTCTCTCTTCTTCTAGCTAAGCAATTTCACAAAGAGCTTAAGTTTAAGAGTAAAAAAATTAGACCCACAATACTTCTTCTTCATTTAACCATCAACAGTCAACACGACATAATCATTATGGAAAAAAAGAATACTGTGCAAACAATTACAAAAGAGAATTGGCTGAAACATATGCTAGCAAGTAAAGTAAAGAAGATTTTTTTTTTAAGATAAAATTATCCCGTATAGATGTTTTTACGGTATTGAACAATAGTCTACCAAGATAAAACATCAACAACCAATAATACAAAGCTAGTAATGTTGATTCTGGCGAAGAAAAAAAATATTGAACAGATTGTCAAGAGAGGAGAGGATTTTCTGGTTTTTGTTTATTTTTTCTTGTGTTTGAATTGAACAGTAATGTTCAATTTATAGGTGAAGAAGAGGGCGGATTCTGACTGTTGAAGTAAGATCCGTTGGCTGGTGCCGTTTAGAGGATAGAGCCGTTGCAACGTTTTCAAAATCTTCAAGGACCAAGTGTAAATAAGAAACATTTCAGGGATCAAAAGAGAATTTCGGATGAAAACCCACGACCCGTATAGAGCCGTTGCAACATTTCCGGACCAAAAGAGAATTCCGGAAGAAAACCTCCGACCCGAACTCAAGCTCACCTAGGTCCCCCTTTTTAAAACTTGGATAACTCCTTGGGGTCCAAACCCTTGCTCAAAACTATAGTTAATATAATTGTCAATCCTTCCGTATTCAACCCGTGTGGGAGTTCTATTATTTAGCTAAATCAATCCATATATTTGTGTCTCAAACACCTTACTTTGTGCATCAATATCTCTTTCATTCCTCAACTAAATTTGACGATACTTGACACTAATATCATCTATTCATTTAGTATATTAGGCATGTGCGAAGAAACGATATTTCCGACATGCGGAGCTCAAATGTTTAAGTCATTAAATATGAAATAAACTCAATCCCATATAGTTAAATATCCAACCCTCAGCTCCTTCACCCACCAGTGATCCAAATACTCAATTTAAAATGATTTTCCCAAGACCCATTTCACAAATATCCGAAATGAACTCTTCTTGCCTTTACCAATGTCAATCTTGGGAGAGACCCAGCTCCCAAAATCAAAGCTTTTGGACGATTTATCAACTAAATTGAATTAATTTGATTTTGATAAATAACCCACTTTTTTGCGGAGGCCTTCACCGCAATTTCTTTGTTTCCCTCTCATTTTTCTTTCTTTTTTGTAAAATTAAATTTAAGACAATTGAAGGAGACCATTAAAAGATGAATTCAATCCCTTCATTTTTCCTTATACACGTGTCGCACATCAAGTACTGCATTGGAGATTATTGGACCAAAACTTACTGGAGCGGATCCGCTCCTCTTATATTGCACGTGCTTAGATCCTTGAATAGACTAATGCTTAATAAAGTGGATCTATGTCTCCAATATGTCCAAGTGTTACTCCGATACAGCTATTTCGATTGGAGTACTTTTGGACTGTGTAGTTGCAACTTGCAAGTACTATGAAGCTGGCTGCTGGCTACATGACAGCTAGAGTTGTAAAATAGTTCATACAAATTAAATAAAGTGCGTTCGTTCAACTCTGCAAAAGTTGGTAATCAATTGACTACTCAAATTCATAGTAGAGGGAATCTCCATCATTATTAAAAAATTGCTATTTTCCTGTTGAAAAATGTTCGTCTGTTATTTTTCACTAATATTGGTGGAAAAAATAGGAAGTTTCTAATATTTCAACGAGAACTTATTTCCCATCGTATTTTCCCAATGAGATGGTTCGGCGGGAATAAAGTGAGAAAATCATATTTTATAGCAAAATTTTCACTGAATAACGATGAAAAAATCTCTTTCTAGTAGTGCATGAATGAACGAACATCAGGGTGAGATAATAGAGGAAGAGAAGATTTATTGAATGCTCTCGGGTATCTATTGAGGTATTAACATATTATATTTCAGAATGATTTTTTTAAAATATCGACCACTATAGTTGATAGAATAAGACTAATGAAGAACAAAAAGAAGTCCTCCGGGGCATAGTCCAGTTGCAAAGTCTGGGGCGCTATAAGGCGCTCTGGCATGGGACAACGTGGGTTCGATTCCCCGCAAGCACGAAGAAACTCTGCATGTTGGGGAATTTGACCTTGTCTCATTGATCAGTTGTACGCTCCCAGAAAAACTGGCCACCGAAGCACATCCCGCGATTTACCTTGTAATAGTGTTGAAGGACCGGTGCTATTACCTCCAGGACGTCTGGGTAATACCAGTGAAGTAGTCAGACGCAAGCATGGAAACATGGATTATAAAAAAAAAAAAAAAATTAAGAACAAAAAGAAAAAGGAGATTTCTTCTTTTATTATTATTTTCCCTCCTTTTTCTTTCGTGAAATTAACCCTCAAATAGTCAAATGCATATCATATATTAGTGTATAGTTTGGACATTTTTAGAGAAAAGAGAGCATCCAATATGAGCCTAACTTTTTTAGATTAACTAGAAAACTACAATCCAAACCATTTGAGCAGGCTCAGCTCTTTGCCGATGCCTACCTAGTTTGGACTAAATCATTTATATAATTAACACTATCATTTCTAATATTGTAGTCGTAATAAGCAGAAGCAGAGGTAGAGTATTACTTATAGGTTCGGAAGAATTCAGTAGCTTTTGCTTAGATTCTATATTGGTATTAGAAATTTCATTAAATATGTATAAATGTTTAATTGCGAATCGAATAACCAAGACGGGCTATTGAATTCAGTGTCCATTCAGAATCCATGAACTTCAAATTCTTACCTCCACCATTATTGATAACTAGACAACTATAATCCAAACAATATGAGAGTTCACTGTTGCGAAATGCTAGAAATATAGTAGTAATAGTAGTTGTTTAGGAATTGAAAGTAGTATATTGGAGTTAGTAATGAAGTTTGAGAGCGAAAAAGGAAAGGTACGAAAGGAAAATAAAGCAGTTTACTATGCAATGCTATCTTTGGTGGTAAAATTGATGGGGTCCAGCCCCATATTTTGTAAAATCCATTTACCAATATTACTTGGCTAATATTGATTTCCTTCGAGCCAAAGTTTGACAATATGTGGAGGAGAATCAATGTGCTACTATAGCAAATTTGAGGCCAAAATTTGCTCTCTTATAAAAGGAGAGTCATTCTTCATTCTTAGACACACCAAACAAAGAGAGAAAGAATAGTGAGACATTCACATAGAGAAATATTTTGTAAGAAAAAATAGAGTGTGAAAGATATTATAGTGAGATGAGAAAATTTTAAAAGGGTTATTTCTTTTGAAGTATGTAGTGATCTTTGGAGTATTTTACTCAGGCCTACAAGGTGTAAAATCCTTGCTATAGTGATATCAGTTGCTCCTCTAGGCCGGTGATTTTTTTCCTTTTGGTTTCCACGTAAAAATCCTGGCGTCATTATCGCTCTTTTTATTCTTGTTGATTAATCGTCTCTAGGTGCTATATTAATAATCCGTTGTTAATATCGTGATTATTATTTATGTGGTGGGTTTATTCCCAACAACTGGTATCAGAGCACATGTTCTGCTCATTCGCAGGAAATATTTTTACGGTCAGTCGTACTATATTCGGAAAAAAAAAGTCTGGAGTAAAGTACGAGATAGCAAAATTCAACGGTGATAGTGATTTCTCAACATGGCATAGAAGGATGAGGGATCTGCTCATCCCACAAGGTTTTCACAAGGCGCTAGTTGACGAATCCAAAAGGCCTGAATCCATGAAACTTGAAGATTGGGAAGAAATGAACGAAAAGGCAGCTAGTGCGATCAGGTTGCACTTAACAAATGATGTGGTCAACAACATCGTCGATGAAATTAGCGCATGTGAAATTTGGACAAACTTAGAAAATCTATACATGTTGACAAATAAATTGTACCTAAAGAAGCAATTATACGCCCTACATATGAGTGAAGATACACAATTCCCCCCACTTAAATGTGTTTAATAGACTAATTAGGCAGCTAGCAAACCTCGGAGTAAAGATCGAGGAGGAAGATAAAGCCATCGTGCTCCTGAACTCGTTGCTATCTTCTTATGATAATTTGGCAACAACCATCTTGCATGGTAAAGATTCCATTGAGTTGAAGGATGTTACATCAACTTTTCTACTCAATGAGAAGATGGGAAAGAGGCTCGAAAATCACAAACATGCTCTCATCAGAAAGTAGAAGCAGGAGTTACCAAAGGAGTTCGAGCAACTATAGTAGATGCGGAGCTCGTGGGAAGTCTAAGAACCGATCCAAATCAAAAGCCAAAAATTGCTACAACTGCGGTCAACTAGGTCACTTCAAAAAAGATTGTCTAAATTTAAAAAAGGGCAAATGTGAAAACAGTGGTCAAAAAAGCGATGACAATACAACTATCATGATGCAAAACAATGATAATGTTGTTCTCTTCATAAACGAGGAAGAGGAATGCATACACTTGACAGGTGTAGAGTCAGAATGGGTGATTGCCACACCAACATCTTACCATACCACACTGGTAAAAGATTTTTTTTGCAGATATGTAGTAGGTGATTTTTGTATTGTGAAAATGGGTAACACGAGTTACTCAAATATTGCGGGGATGGGAGACATTTGTATCAAGAAAATGTCGGATGCACATTAGTTTTGAAGGACGTGCGTCATGTACTTGATTTGCGGATGAACATGATCTCGGAAATTGCTTTGGATCGAAATGGATACGAGAACTATTTTGAACATAAAAAATGGAGACTCACCAAGGGATCATTAGTGATTACAAAGGGAGTTGCTCTTGGTACGTTGTACCGGACAAATGTAGAAATATGCTGAGGTGAATTGAACACGGCTCAAGAAGACATTTCTGCAGATTTGTAGCATAGAGAATGGGTTATATGAGCGAGAAAGAATTGCAGATTCTTGCCAAGAAATCACTCATTTCTTTTGCCAAAGGTACAATGATAAAATTTTATGACTTCTGTTTATTTGGTAAGCAACATAGAGTCTCATTTCAGACATCGTCAGAAAGAAAATTGAATATACTTGATTTGGTATATTCTGATGTTTTTGGTCTAATGGAGATAAAATTGATGGGCGGTAATAAATTTTTATTACTTTTATTGATGATGCTTCATGGAAATTATGGGTTTATATCTTGAAAATCAAAGATAAAATGTTTCAAGTTTTTTAGAAATTCCATGCTCTGATGGAAAGTGAGATAAGTCAAAAGTAAAGCGTCTCCAAACTAACAATAGAGGTAAGTATACTTCAAGGAAATTTGAAGAGTACTGTTCGAGTCATGAGATCAGACATGAAAAGGCAGTTCCTGGAACTTTATAACACAATAGTATATCTGAGAGGATGAATCGCACCATTGTTGAGAAGGTGAGAAATATGCTCAAAATGGCTAAACTGCCTAAGTCATTATGGGGTGAACAGTTCAGACAGCCTGTTACCTGATCAATAGTAGTCCATCAGTTCCATTGGAGTTTGACATACCAGAGAGAGTTTGGACAAAAAAGGAGGTAACCTACTCACATATGAAAGTGTTCGGTTACAGAGCTTTTACATGTATACCGAAGGAGCAAAGAACGAAGCTGGGTGATAAATTTGTTCCATGCATATTCATTGGATATGGAGATGAATAGTTAAGGTACAGATTATGGGATCTTGTAAAGAAGAAGGTCATTAGAAGCAGAGATGTAGTCTTTCGAAAAAGTGAAGTTGGGACTGCTGATGATCTGTCGAAAATGACAAGAAAAAGAATGGTATAGTCTCTAACCTAGTTACCATTTCTTCTATTTCTAATCATCCCACAAGTGTAGAAAGTACAACCGACGAGGTTGCCGAGCAGAGGGAGCAACCTAATGAGGTTGTTGAGCAGGGCGAGCAAGTAGAGTACTCTACTTAGGAAGAAAAATAATCTCAACCTCTGAGAATATCAGAAAGGCAAATGGTAGAGTTATCAAGTACCATTCCCCAGAGTATGTCCTCGTTAGTGATGATGGGTAACTGGAAAGTCTTAAGGAGGTGTTGTCCCATCCACAAAAGAGCTAGTGGATGAAAGCCATGCAAGAATAGATGGAATCTCTACAGAAAAATAGCACGTACAAGCTGGTTGAACTTTCAAAGGGTAAAAGACCACTCAAATGCAAGTGGTTTTTTAAACTCAAGAAAGATAGAAATGGCAAACTGGTTAGATACAAAGCTCGAGATTAGCTTCCTTTGATGGAAAAAGAGATTGCTTTCGTCTCTTTCCTTCAAGGCTAGGAATGGAATGGTGGTGAAAGGCTTCGAACAGAAGGAATGTATTGATTTTGATGAAATTTTCTCACATGATATCAAAATGACTTGTGTTCGAACCATTTTGAGCTTAACAACTAGCTTAGATCTTGAAGTGGAGCAGTTAGACGTGAAAACCTCATTTCTTCACGAAGATTTGAAAGAGGAGATTTATATGGAGCAGCTAGAAGGATTTGAAGTATCAGAAAAGAAACACATGGTATGCAAATTGAATAAAAGTCTCTATGGATTGAAGCAGGCACCAAAGTAGTGGTACAAGAAGCTCAGCGCTACCTCCTTCAGTTGAATGGGTCTTGAGGGGGAGATTGATGGGGTCCAATCCTATATATAGTAAAATCCATGTTCTAATATTATTTGGCTAATATTAATTTCCTTGGAGTCAAAGTATGGCAATATATAGAGGAGAATCAATGTGCTACTATAACAAACTTGGGGCTAAAGTTTGCTCTCCTATAAAACGAGAGTCATTCTTCATTATTAGACACACCAAACAAAATGAGAAAGAAGAGTGAGACCCCTCATGTACCCGTCCATAGCCAACCTTTCACACCTCCGCACTGGAGTATTTATGTCTCTCATCTGCACGTGTCCGAACCATCTCAACCTAGCTTCTCGCATTTTATCCTCCATCGAGGCCACTCCCACTCTGTCCATGATATCATCATTTCTAATTCTATCCCTAATTGTATGCCCACACATCCATCTTAGCATTCTCATCTCCGTAATTTTCATCTTTTGGGTATGAGAAGTCTTGACCCGCCAACATTCCGCCTCATGGTCGGTCTAACCACAACCCTATAAAACTTGCCTTTAAGTTTTGGTGGCACTGTTTTATCGCACAATACTCCAGATGTGATCCTCCATTTGATCCACCTTGACCCAATACGATGTGTGACATCGTCATCAATCTCTCAATTCCCTTGGATAATAGACTCGAGGTACTTGAAGCTCCCTTTTTTTAGAATGACCTGGGTACCAAGTCTCACCTCCACGCCTGTCTTAAGGTCACTCCCATCATTGAACTTGCACTCCAAGTATTCTGTCTTGGTCCTACTCAGCCTGAACCATTTAGACTCTAGAGTTTATCTTCAAATGTCCAGCTTAACGTTCACTCCGCTGCGGGTCTCATCAGTCAGAACTATGTCGTCTGCGAATAACATACACCATGGCACCTCCCCTTGGATTTGTCGCGTCAGTCCATCCATCACCAAGGCAAATAGGAATGGGCTAAGAGCTGATCCCTGGTGCAGCCCCATCATCACTGGAAAGTGCTCTGAGTCTCTTCCTACTGTCTGTACCCTGGTCTTGGCTCCATCATACATATCCTTGATTGCCCTAGTGTATGCCACGGTACACACCTCTAACCTCCAAACATCTCCATAGAATCTCCCTAGGGACTTTATCGTATGCCTTCTCGAGGTCGATAAAAACCATATGTAAGTCATTCTTTCTCTCCCAATACTGCTCCACCAACCTCCTAATAAGATGGATGACTTCTGTAGTCGACCGCCCCGGCATGAATCCAAACTGATTCTCGAAGATAGACACTCATCTTCTCACCCTCATCTCCACGACTCTTTCCCAAACTTTCATAGTGTGGCTTAACAGCTTGATACCCCTATAGTTGTTGCAACTTTGGATATCACATTTGTTCTTGTACAAAGGAATCATTGTACTCCACCTCCATTCTTCGGGCATCCTCGCCGTCTTAATAATGACGTTAAACAACTCCGTCAGCCACTCCAAACCTGCCCTGCCCGCGCTTTTCCAAAATTCAACTGGGATCTCATCAGGCTCGGTCGCTCGTCCCCTGTGCATCCTGCGCACAACACCCTAAACCTCCTCAACTTTAATGTTTTAACAATACTAAAATCCTGGTACCCACCAGAGTGCTCCAGATCTCCCAACACAATGTCTCTATCTTCTTTTTCATTCAAGAGTTTATGGAAGTAAGACTATCACATCTGCCTAATATGCGTGTCCTCCACCAGTACTTTGCCCATCCTCATCCTTGATGCATCTCACGTGATCAAAGTCCCGGGCCCTCATATTCCTCGCCTTGGCTGGTCTGTACAACTTTTTATCCCCGTTTTCCCTCTAATTCCACATATAGACGTTCAAAAGCCGCCGTTTTTGCCTCCGTAACCGCTAGTTTTACCTCTTTCTGTGCCATCTTATATAATTCCCTATTCGTCTACTTCTCCACCTCATCATTGCTTTCTACCAATTTCGCATACGCCGTTTTTTTCACTTTTACATTCTCTTGAACTTTACCATTCCACCACCAGTCCCCTCGATGCCCACCACGCTACCCCGCGAGACCCCTATCACTTCTCTAGCAACCTCCCGAATGCAACTGACCGTCTTGTCCCACATTCTAGTCGCATCTCCACTACTCTTCCAAGCCCACTGGCTATCAACCTCTCACCCATCTCATTTGCACTAGCCATGTTCAAACTCCCCTATTTGATTCTTAACCTGTCATCCACAACCCTCTTATTCTTCTCCATCTTGATCTCTAAATCCATCACCAAAAGCTTATGTCGGGTTGTAAGATCCTCATTCGGAATAACCTTGCAGTCTTTACAAAGACCTTTGTCAACCTTCATAAGGAACAAAAAGTCTATCTGAGTCTTAGCCACCGAACTACGGAAAGTCACCAAATGCTCCTCCTTCTTCAGGAACCTTGAATTGGCTATCACCATCCCAAAAGCTCTAGCAAACTCCAAAAGTGAGACGCCTCCCCCGTTCCTGTCCCCGAGGCCAAAACCTCCATGTACGTCGTCATAACCCCCGGAAGTGTCCCGGTATGTCCATTGAAATCTCCTCCTACAAATAACTTCTAAGTGGTTGGTATACCTCCTACCACTTCGTCCAAATCTTTCCAAAAATGCCTCTTCTCCTCATCTTTCAAGTCCGCCTGCGGCGCATACGCACTAATAATGTTCATAGTACATCCTACAACTACCAACTTTATCACCATCATCCTGTCATTGACCCTCCTAACCTCTACCACCTGATCCCTTAGCTCGCTGTCTACCAAAATGCCTACCTCATTCCTATACTTCGACCTACCCGAGAACTATAACTTATACTCGTCTATATCCTTAGCCTTAGGTCCTACCCATTTGGTCTCCTAGACACAGACTATATTAATCTTTCTCTTCTTAAGAATCTTAACTAGCTCTATGGCCTTCCCCGTTAAAGTTCCAATATTCCAAGACCCTATTCTCAGCTTTGCATAATCCTTACCCACTTACCCCCCTAACCCTCGCCTCCGTCTCCGACCGAGAACATGACCCTAGTCTACCATCATTCACCAAAGCCACTAAAGCAAAAAATACTAGTCAAAGGCTAACGTTAACACACACAGAAACTAATACTAAAGCACAAATTAGCAAGAACTACCAAAAGGGAAAGGAAACAATGCCAATAAAACTAAATAAAACTAAAGAAGGATCTGCATAGTATAATACAGTAAACAAACAAAATACCAAATTAAGAATACTCAAATGTTTACCCTAAAACAGGAAGGGATCAAAGTGCAATCACAAATTAACAGGAATATAGAGGCAAGTAAAATCACTTCGCCAAGAATGCTATAAGAAAAGACAAGAAGCGGAAAAATTTAACAACAAGGTTAAGGACAAGGAATGTATACGGCCAATTGGAGGTACCAACTCCAATTGAATCAAATCAGTTTACCGGTGAAAATTGTTGTTCACGGTCATTGTTCACCGTCGACAGAAGTACTGTTCACCAGAATTTTCACCCAAAAAAATCATGTACCTGCGTAGATCTAGGAAAAAATAACACAAGAACAAGAATAATAACAAGAAAAAGAACAAAAATAAGAAATTGAATTTTTCCGTCGACGCCGGTGGGTGATCGAAGCGGTGCTGTTGGAGTCTTACCGTCGCCGTCGGTGAGTGGTCGGAGCGACGCTGATGGGGTCTTACGGTCAGGAATGTGGGTGAATGAGGTGGGGTTGGTGATGTGACAGTTATTTCACAATAATAAAAAATTTGGAAATTTTTGATCTGCCAACATATAGGTCAATGTCGCAAAATTATAAATAATGACATTTATTTACACGTTTCAATCTATCATCCTTGATTAACTCAGAATTGGCACGTTGTATCTCCCTTCTTTCAATATAAATTTTAGGGTTGACTAAATGAGAAAGACGGGTCAGTATGCTTTTCAGTCAACAAAAAAGTACTTTTGATGTGATATGTTATAGAAATATAAATATCTATTTGAATGATTAAGAAAGACCGACCTAGATCTGTTAATGTATCCCTTGCGGTGTGGGTGACAATATTTTATAAAAAAACCTTAGTTTTTTTCATTAGAATAAAGGGTCACAAGAAAATAGAACATATTGTCTTACCATATTCAATAAACTTTTCTTCTAGTCTCAACTATTATCATAGTTTAGAACACTTTCAATGGCGGAAAAATTCAGTTTCAGCACCCAAATCTCCAGCAGAGTCCGCCTCGCTACAGAATCTGATGTGCCACACCTCCACAAACTCATGTATCAAATGGCAAAATATCACAATTATACTAAGGTTTTCAATGCCACCGAAGCTTCCATATCTACCAATCTTTTCAAATCCGATAATCCTTGCCCTCCTTTCTACTCCGTGACCACATTCATTCTTGAAGTCTCACCCAATACTTTTCCTCAAAAAAACACTAAAAATTCCATTTTCGACCCGATTTTGAAAACCATCAATCTTGAATCACATATATTAGACCCGGAATTAGAACTGTTCAGAACCAATGAAGATAATAACAACGTCTTTATAGCGGGCTATGTCCTTTTTTTCCCGAGTTACTCGGGGTACTTTGATAAACCCGGTTTCTTTATTGAAAACATGTACGTTAGGGAGTGTTATAGAAAATATGGATTTGGGAAAATGTTGTTTTCTGCTGTGGCATCACAGGCAGTTAAAATGGGGTTCACTAAAGTTGATTGGCTTACTGTTGGGTGGAATGATAATGCCATTAATTTTTATCTTGGAATGGGGGCTTATATCATGGGAGATGTCAAACGTTTTAGGCTTTCTGGTGAAGGGCTTGATGCATTTGCTACAAGTGATGATGCTGACAAGTTTAGATAAAACTATTCTGGCTTGTATGTAAAGAATTTTGCTAAGTGGATATTTATCAATATTGATGGACTTTATTATGATTATTGGTAAATTCAGAATTTAGAGTCAAAAGGTTCAATACAAGCGTAATTAAACTTTTTATTTATTTATTTTTGCGATATGCACATATATTTCGAACCAAAAATATTGTGTAGGGTTGAATTCATGATAATTTATCCTATGTTTGTCTCTAACTATGAGTATCACGTTTAGGTTAAGCATTATATTAGACAGTATATACTTTTCATTATTTCTTTCTCCAATCAAACTACATTAATGTGTGATAGTTAAGTGATATATATCCCACCTCCTTCCTCCTCCTTTTACTCTATGGTGTCTTCTACGGTATAGAATTTTATGCAAAACAACATAAGTTCACAATAATCTTCTACCAGAGGAATATAATAAAGCATCTAAACGACGTCAAGAATGTGTTAAAAAAGAAAAGGAAATAATATATTTATTAGCAAAAGGACACTTTTGGCCCAATTTTTTTTGGACAAAAGTTGAACTTTAGTCTAATCAAAAGTATGCCATACAATCTGCTAGTCCATTTTTTTTGATATTTCCGGCTTACGCTAGATTATTTCTGAAAATAGTAATCCGGTTCCTCAGCACTACTGCCAGTAAATCGCGAGATGAGTCTGATTGCTCCCACCAAAATTCGAACTCACGCTCCAACCCTCCAACTGAATTTTAAGTTGCTTCCTTTGACATCCAACTGTGTCCGGGACTAATCCATTTTTGAGTATAGGACAAGATCTCAAAGATAAAAAAAATTTCTATCACCCCTAAGTTAACTAAACAACTAGTTACAAGGTATATCTCAAGCAGGGTAACTATTTAAGCATTCTAAGGCATGCTTCCACTTCTTCTGATGATTCCCTCGAACATGTAGTTGAATAGCAATCTCCTTCAACCTCTCCAAACTTGTTTGTTGTATCCCTTGAAACCTTCTTTTGTTTCTTTCAACCCACACATGGTAGATTGTTGCAAAAAATAGAAACTTTAAAATTTCTGCTCTGGCTCTGTTGTTATTCACTTGTCTTGCCAGCCATTGAACTTCCTCATCCCATGTTTTAATCTGCCTTGGTGTTCCTATCAATTTCAGCAAAGCTCCCCAGCTATGTTGAGAGTAGCAACACTCAAACCACAAATGGCTCATGGTTTCTTCCAACCCAGAGTTACATAGCACACAATCTTCGCTAACATTGATGCCCCATTTTTCAAGTATGTTCACTGTTGCAAGTCTATTCTGGATAGCCAGCCAAGTAATAAACTGGTGTCTTGGCATTATACCAAACCCCTAGAGTGATACTCTTCCAATGTACCTTTGGAACTTGTGGTATGAATACTTGATATGCAAAGCAATACCCTTGCAGCATGTTGTGGGCACTACCAGAACTCAGCCATTTCCTAGTATTAAATATCTTCCTGACAAGCCAACTAGCCTGTGAAGGGGTGTTCATTTCATCCAAGTCCTGTCTCCTTATATAGAAGGTGTGTATCCATAATGTCTTCTTGATAGTTATAGCCCGTTGTAGCTTGCGTATAGCAGCCTATTACAGTTGTACACATGAATTATATTCAAACCCACTGCTGATCTAGGCAAACACAATTTTTTCCGAGCAACCAGTGCTCTTTTGGATGTTCCAGTCTATAAAGAGATTCTACAAACACTGGTGATGAATTGTGTAATCTTTTTAGGCAGTAGCAAAACTTGGGCCCAATAAGTTTGCATTTCAAAAAGTACACTTTTAATTAACTGCATCCTCCCATTATAGGATACAAATTTTCTAGACCATCATTTGCTTCTGGATACCATCTTCTCAACTAGTGGCATACATTGTGGGATATTCAGCTTCTTTGAGGATAATGGCACACCCAGATATCTGAAGGGAATTTCACGAACGGTAAATTGCAGTGCACTTAATATTTCTTCTTGGTCCTCTGCTGTAACAACTGCCAAATAAATTGAACTTTTATCAAGATTAACATGCAGCCCTGTACCTCAGAGAAGACAATAGACGGTCTGTCAACTCTGCAGCACATTAATAAATCATCTGCAAAGTAGATATGCACAATTTATAGCTTCTCACACTTAGGATGGTAGTTAAAATTGGTAATATGTCTTGGTTATTTTAATGACCTGTTTAAATACTTCATGGCAAGAACAAAAAGGTAAGTTGACATAGGGTCACCTGATCTTAAGCCCTTTTTTGCTTGAAAAGATGGAGTTAAACCCTCATTGAGTAGCAGGGAATACTGAACTGTGGTGACACACTCTATCATTAAGTTGACAAACTTTACAGGAAAACCAAACTCATGGAGCACCATTCCACTAAGTCATAACCCTTCCTTATGTCCACCTTTATAATACAACTTGGAGAGACACTCTTACCGCCATAACACTTTATAAGTTCATGAGCTACTATGACATTATCCAAGAAACTCCTTCCCTCAATGAAAGCAGATTGTGAGGGCTCAACTATGTGATCCACCACAAGCTTAAGCCTAGCAGTGAGGACTTTAGCTTCAGTTTATAAGTGGTAGTACATCAAGCAATTGGCCCGAAGTATTTAACGAAGTATGGGTTGGCGACTTTGGGCACCAAGGTAACAGTAGTACAGTTTATCCCCTTTAGTAGCTTCCCATTTTCAAGCCTTTTATCATATCCTTGCTTATTAGGTGCCAGTAGGTTTTAAAAAAAATAGCAGAAACCCATCCACTCCTGAAGCCTTATCTGGTGGAAGCTCTTTCAAAGAAAGTATTTCTTCCCCGTTTTCTTCTTTAGTTAACAACAATTGTTGTTTTATGACAAGGCACAGCCCATTCCTAGGTATATCTACACGGAGACTTGGAAGTTCTGTAGTACTGGTTCCTAATAGTTTTGTGAAGAACTGCATGAACTCCCGTTGGATCTGTGGTGGGTCTGTTAAAGTGACCCCATGTCCATTACATATAGTAGTCACTCTATTCCTGGTTTGTCTAGCTTTTAAGAAATCATGAAAAACCTTTGTATTAGAGTTCCCATATGCTATCCAAGTTGCTCAGGACTTTTGTCTGAGCACTCTCTCATGAAAATTAGATCATTGCTCTATCTTAATTTCAAGTTCTCTTTCATCAAGGGTGATTTGATGGTTAAATAAATAAGCACTTAGTTGGGCCTGAGTGATCTGCAGTTGCTCATGTAATTCTTTCAGTCTCCTATCTAGCCTGTTTATTTCTCTGTTTAACTGAGTAGCTGAGCTTGCAATCATTTTCAGCTTCCTCCCGACCTGATACATTGTCTGTCCAGGAATAGTTTGGACCCATGTGTTTGTCACCACTTCTTGGAAGGATTGTTGTGTCAACAACACATTATATAACCTAAATGGTTTTGGGAGATATTGCCTGCCCACTTCAGTATTGATAATAATTAGTGAGTGATCAGAGCATTCAGGGTTATGATACAAAGCAGTTATGTTGTTGTACTTAGTGAACCGGAGAGTTGTCTAGAATCCAATCCATGAGACTGTAAATCCTCATATCTGCATCCCTTTTGTTGCACCAAGAATATTGGCATCCTACTCTAATCAGTTGTCCTAACCCTATATTAGCAACATATTCCTGTAAGTCACATAACTCTATTTGAAGCACTGGTTGTCCATTTGATCTATCATCCACAGATAATATGGTGTTGAAGTCCCCCAAGATGAGCTTCCTTTCATTGTTCCCATTATACCCATATACAAAGGTCATCTGACAGACAAACTGAGAGTTCTTATCAGCAACTGAGCAATGTACTGTCAGGCATCTGAATATATGTTCCCAACACACCCAATGCCTTTCATTTGACACTGCAGGATAGTAAAAATAGCCCACTCTTTCCCATTTTCTCTTGATCTGCTCAGTCGTATGTGCTTTTATTTTTGTTTCTAAGCATCCTGTCATATCGACTTTATTCTTCAGTAAAAAGGTTCTCAATTCTTGTGCTTAAAGGGATTGTTCAGGATGCACTATCACGACGTATTCGCTAGCAACATTGTCTTATTGCTTTAAATTTTTGACCGGATATGACTTTTTTTTTTTTCTGCAGTGCTTGTCCTGAGCTGAGGGTCTCTCGGAAACAACCGCTCTAACTACCAAGATAGAGGTAAGGTCTGTGTACACTCTATCCTCCCCAGACCTCACGTTGTGGGACTACACTGCGTATGTTGTTGTAAAGGGATTGTTCAGCCCTCTTATATTCCAGGAGCAAAAAATCATGAAGGTTTGAGATCCACCCTTCTCTGCCACTTCCCAAGCTCTCCCCTTTCATTGGTTTTGATGTCAGTTGTCATGTTACGAACCAGGAGTTGCTCTATAGTGATATTGCCCTCAGTGGTTCCCTCAAGAACTTCCTTGCTCTTTCCTTTCAGTCTTAGTTTTTTCTGCTCTTGTTTAGTAAGGACAAGACTGCTTAGACCATCTACAACAGGTTGTATATCAGCTAGTGACTGGCCAGGTGGCTCAGTTGTTTTTGTTGCTTGTGCTTGTAGTTTAGGCAATTGTTCCTCAGGTTTAGATTTCCACTCTTGTCGAACTTTTTCCTCTTATGCTTCTTTGGTTTTACAGCTTGCTCGGGACTGACTGATTTTTTGGCCTTGCAATTGACACTATGATGATCGTGAGGATTCCTCATTTATTTGGAAATCTTCCTCCCAATGCTTATCTATTGTCGAAGGTGTAGGGGCCAGTATCAAGCACAGCCTCCATGTCCTCCGCACATTCAAACCTATATATGAAATACCCATCGGTGTGCAAGAAGACTTGAGCTCTACTCACGAAATTCCATACACCATAAACTAATCGTAACACCACAAACCTATTATTATCCTCCTTTCACCTATTATATCATAATCGTCTTTAACGTTAAATTTTAGCCTAAAATTGTTCATCTTTTTAATCAAAGTTGATGTAAAATATATACGCTTTTTAATTAAATGTGACATTAATTTATTGATCCACATAAAATTAGACTCAACTCATTAGACATTGAGCCTAACTCACACCCCAAAAACTAGCGCAAAGAGAAGATGATTTCCCAAGTCTTGTAAGAAGTCCAGAGAGCATGACTCTTATATAATGTCTAATTAGCCATTAGACCTAACTCACACCCCGAAAACTAGCTCAAAAGTAGAAGAATTGACTAAGCCTTATAAGGAGTCTAGGGATCTCATCATGTACCGATGTGGTATATTTCTCTACAAAAATTACCCTTCCAATTTTGTTAAATAGTTAATTAATTTAATTGAATAAAAACTAGGGTTTAAGTCCGCCATGGGAAAATAAAAAGTAGAAGTGGTTAATTTATTTTTTAGAACGTGGGGACTTTTTTTTATAGAAAGATAATAGAGGGCAAAAGTACTCCATTTCCGATTTTTAAAGGGTAATTTTGGCTTTTTTTTAAATTTTTTCTTTTACTATGATTTGAGTCGAGAGTCTACCTGAAACAATCTATCTACTACATAAAGGTAGGAGTGAGGTCAACGTACACCTCACTCTTCCTAGACCCCACTTATAAAACTATATCGGGAATGTTATTGTTGTTATTGGATATTGTTAACAATTGATACACTTTTAATAATTTTATAAATTTTTGAAGAAAAAACACTTTATAACTAAAATTTTACACTCCATCTGTCCCAATTAAAGTGTTTTAATTTGACTTGATACGGAGTTAAGAAATAAAGAGAGACTTTTGAATCATGTAATCTTAAATTAAAGATGTGTGAAGTCTTTTAAATCTTATGATTTTAAACTTGCGTTGGAATTGAAAAACTTATTAAATATAGAAAGAGACTCTTTTTGAAACAGACCAAAAAGAAAAGTAAGATACTTAAATTGAGACGGAGAAAGTAGTAAGTTAGTTATTATTTTCATTAGGTTACCAATTAATATTATTTTATAAAGATTTACCTGCCATTATTTTATAAATACCTTCTTGGGGAAATATCTTACACATTAAATTAATTTTTTCTAATCATCTAGAAAAGGACGGCCTAAGGATCTTTCCACAAATCCATTTAGTTATCTCCATATCATACACACATATGTGGTTGTAATATATATATATATATATATATAGTCATGAAAATTTTAGGTCCGGCAAGTGATACACTTCCTCCTTCCGCTGCAGGTTCAGACATTCATTCACATTAAAATCAGGGGAGCAAAAGAGAAAAACTTTGATGGTTGCACCCCTTTCTACTGCTCCCTGATTTGATGTGTCTGAACCAGGGGAATATGCTAAAGTGTATTCTTGGCAGACCTAAGTTTTTCATCGGCAACGAGCGAGTGAATTCATTAAGATATACTCTATATATGTCGAATGTGCATTAAATAATTGAATAATTTATTTTTTACAATTCTTGATTTTAAGATTCCAGAAAGGAGAAAAACTTTGATGCTAACAATAAATCTCTTTTACTAAATTTTTTGTATTCTTTAATGACCAATTAATTGGATTTCTGAATTAAATAATGAGAACTAGTCAATTTATCTTTTGCTAGTTATTTTTTTTATCATCATAATATCTTTCCTTCGATTATTTTATTTTTGACTATGTGTTATTAGTGTAACTGTTAATATTTGATGAATTGCATTGTTGATTTTATTCCGACTTAAGTTGTATCTTTTATATTAAATTTGTTAATGTTATATCTAGGGGGGTTAGATGAATTTTAGGGGTTTGGCGATGTGGAAGAATTGGGTGATGTACCAGAAGGGGGAGGAGGTGGAGGAAGAAAAATATATGCATTTTTTTCCCAATTCGATGCCATTATTTTCATTTAATGTATAATTATGAAGGAATGATTCTCGGTCATTAAACACTGAGATATCATTTCTATAGAAGGGATTCAGCCTTCATACTTGAAGGCATCCGATTAACAGTTTACGTAATTAGCAAAATATGTTCTTTTTATTATGTTTTGTTCATAATGTTCTTCAACCACGAAGTTGTTCCGGAGGCATCCTCATCGAGAGATCCTTCTGAGCTCAGGCTAAACAAGCTATTTTTATTTAATTATTATTTTCATTTTACTTGATTTCAATCATTGTTATTATGTCGTTTGTTTTATTATCCAAGCTACTTAATCAAATCAATCCACATGTCATTTAAATCACAAAATAAATTCAACTGTAACTTTTTTAGGGTAAATAAGTTCACTACAAGAGATTGGACTTACGAGTAAATTTATAAAGTATTGTAATACTTCACATAAATGTTGCAAGATCACTAATCAACATATTCTATACTTGGATTAAATGTCGGAAACTTTAATGTAAATTTCTTTTGACATTTAAGTTAATATCAGTAAAAAATTTACGACGTTTATTTACAATGAGAAAATTCAGAAGACTATGCTCCGTGACCTTGATATAGTTTGAATATTATAATTCTGATAGTTGCCACTTTCCTGAATTATATTCGTTGCATAATAAAAGTCGGTGTTAAATATACACAATATACATGTGTATATTGTGTATATTAGTCTCTCGGCTGGCTCTCGGTTTTGTCCCTGTGTAATTGGGTAAATATTTAGTATCCTAGTTTAGGTAATGTTGTAATGTAATTAGTATTGTACACTTACCATAATAATTGTATTACCATAAATGTATAGTTAGTATCCAAGTAGAATAAGGTTTTAGGAATAGAATAGAAATATGATTCTCCTATTATGAAAATATGTAACTTGTATAAATAGTCTTTCAATCAATGAAAATAATCAAGGGATTATTTCTTTCATGGTATCAGAAGTCTATGTCTTAAAATCATCTCTCTAAAAATCCTCCTACCTCCCGTCGCCACCTCGAAATCCAAATCCCTCGATCACATATTGTTCTATCAATATGTCTACATCCCGGAACACGTTTCATCCTGCCCTTACAGTTTCTAACATCAAGAATAACATCCCTCTTGTTCTTGAAATAGAAAACGTCCAATATGCGACGTGGGTCGAACTGTTCAAAATTCACGCACGCTCGCATCAAGTCATCCATCACATAATCCCCGCGACTCCTGAGGATACGGAGGTACCCAAATGCGAGGATGATCCTAAGTTGTGGACGACTCTTGATGCCACAATCCTCCAGTGGATATATTCCACAATTTCTACCGACCTTTTGCAAACGATTATTGAGCCTGACGCTACGGCACATGCGACTTGGGATAGACATCATGATATATTCCAAGATAATCAAAATTCTAGAGCTGTTACTCTTGAGCAGGATTTCTCCCACGTCAATATGAAAGATTTTCCTAACGTTTCGGCTTATTGCAAAAGATTAAAGGAATTGGCGAGCAACTTCGCAACCTTGGCGCGCCAGTTTCGAATGATCGTTTGGTCCTCCAAATGGTTTCCAGCCTCTCCGAGGCCTATAATAGTGTTGGAACGCTTCTTCGACAAAAGCAATCCGCTTCCGCAATTTTTTCAAGCCCGTTCTATGCTTACACTCGAAGAAGCAGGCATGGCAAAAAGGGCGGCTACTGGTGCTAGTCCCGTAGTCATGATGACCGAGTCCACAGTTTATCCTACCGGTTCCACCAACTCGGGACAAAACCGCAACAACGGCGGCGGCAAAAAATGGTGGAAATAAGAAATATAATTGTAAGAACCGCGGCGGCAACAACAACGGCAGCCGGCAGAATGGTGGTGGCGGGGATGGCCCCCGCAGTGGTCAGCAACAACAACAATAGTTCTGGGCCCCACATCCACAGTTTGGGCCAGGCCAGTTTTCGCCCCACTGGCAGTGGGTTGCCCAACAACATTCTATGCCCACCTCGCCCTGGCCCACTTACAACCAGTCTTCTGGGCCGAGGCAACAAGCAGGGGTACTTGGGCCTCGGCCCCGTAGGCCCATCACGCAGCGGCAACCACGTCTACCGACATCGAAGCCGCAATGCACACACTTGGTTTAAATCCCCCGGACCCAAATTGGTATATGGACACCGGCGCCACTACCCACATGTCATCCGATTCAGGTACGCTCTCGTCTTATTCCAATTTGAGGAACCCTCGCGGTATAATTGTTGGTAATGGTAATTCTATTCCAATTCGTGATTATGGTCATAAAACTTTATCTCTCCCTCATCCACCTCTTATCTTGAAAAACACCCTACACGCCCCCAAATTGATTAAAAACTTAGTCTCTGTCCGTAAATTCACTACTGACAATTCTATTTCTATTGAATTTGATCCATTTGGTTTCTCTGTGAAGGATTTCAAGCGGGGAGTCCTTTCATGAGGTGTGATAGTAGGGGAGATCTTTATCCTATCACACCCAGTTTCGGTCCATCGAGTCAAGCCCTGCCATCCGCCTTTGCAGCCATTTCTCTTTACTTGTTTCATGCTCGTCTTAGTCATTCGGGATCATCTATTTTGTCATCTTTAGATAAAAATAGTTTTATTTCATGTAAGGGTACGAGTAATACTCCAAATTGTCAGTCTTGTTCTTTAGGAAAAATTGTTAAGTTGTCATTTGTAGACTCAAATTCTCATATTTTAATGCCATTTGATATTATTCATAGCGACTTATGGACGTCTCATGTTCTTAGTTCTGTGGGTCATCGGTATTATGCTCTCTTTTTGGATGATTATTCTAAGTTTTTATGGATGTTTCCGATAGCGAAAAAATCTCAAGTTTTTTCCGTCTTCTTAAAATTTAGAGCATTTATCAGAACCCAATTCGACCGAGAAATAAAAAATATTCAGTGTGATAATGACAAAGAATATGACAATGGGGTGTTTCGGGACTTTATTAATTCATGCTTCCGTACCCCCGTCTTTTTGGCATCATGCTCTCCAAATGGCTACCTATCTCCTTAACATAATTCCTTCAAAATGTTTGACATATTCTTCCCCCATTCAAATTTTATATAATAAAATTCCTTCATATTCACATCTTCGGGTTTTTCGGTGTTTGTGTTATCCGTTATTCCCGTCCATCACAATTAACAAACTTCACTCCCGGTCTACTCTGTGTGTATTTTTGGGGTTTCCGTATAATCATCGTCGCTACAAATGCTTTGATTTATCCTCTAATAAAATCATCATTAATCGCCATGTCATTTTTGATGAATCCCAATTTCCATTTGCTAAAGTTAAAACTCCCGTGCCTAGTTCGTATAATTTTTTGGATGATAGTATATCCCCGTATATTATTCAGCATTTTTCGGACGTCTTCCACACCCAAAATTCTCCAGCGGGCCCACTGCCCGCTAGCCCCATTGGTCTGTCACCCACTGCCAGTCCCAGTACCGCCACTGGGCCAGTTCCATCGATTGTTTCCCGAGTTGGGCCAGTAGGCCCACTACCTGCTGGCCAGTCCGTCCCGGGCCTAGCAAATTCTCAAAATCCACCCACTTCTTCCTCGAGTCATAGACCGATCACTCATAGTCAACGGGTATTTTTACACCAAAAAGATATTTTAATTTACATTCTAATGTCCCTAAATTCCCCTTACCCCATAATCCTATGTCTGTCTTAAATGACCCGAATTGGAAAATTGTTATGACTGATGAATATAACCTCTAATTGATAATAAGACGCGAGAGTTGGTGCCCCGTCCATCTGGTATTAATATTATCAGGTCTATGTGGATTTTTGCTCATAAGGAGAATTCAGATGGTTTATTTGCTCAACATAAGGCGCGGCTTGTGGGTGATGGTAAGACTCAGCAGGTTGGTGTAGATTTTGGGGAGACGTTTAGTCCGGTGGTCACGTAGGTCGGATAATTCCTTGTTCATCTACCGTCGTGGTTCGTCCTTGGCCTACATTCTGTTATATGTGGATGATATTATCTTGACTGCCTCTTTCGATGCCTTACGCTAATCTATCATGACCATGCTCAACTCTGAGTTTGCTATGAAAGACTTGGGGCCATTGAGTTACTTTTTGGGGATTATTATCACTCGTCATTCCGATGGGTTGTTCTTATCTCAACGGAAGTATGCAACTGAGATCATCGAGAGGGCTTGGATTTCATCCTGTAAGTCCACTTCCACTCCAGTTGATACTAAGCCCAAGCTTAGTACCGCGGCCGGCGTACCCTACGAGGATCCGACCCGCTATCGCAGTCTTGCAGAGGCCCTTCAGTATCTTACCTTTACGAGACCAGATATTACATATGCTGTCTAGCATGTGTGTTTGTTCATGCATGATCCCAGACTTGAGCACATGAATGCACTCAAACGCATCATTCGGTATATTCAGGGTACACTTGACTATGGTTTACATTTATATCCTTCCTCGACGTCCACACTTGTCTCGTATACGGATGTTGATTGGGGTGGTTGTCCAGACACCAGACGGTCTACGTCTGGCTATTGTATGTTTCTTGGCAACAACTTGGTCTCATGGTCTGCAAAGCGTCAGTCGACTCTATCTCGCTCAAGTGCTGAGGCTGAATATCCAGGGGTAGCTAATGTGGTCTCTGAATCATGTTGGTTACGTAATTTGCTTTTGGAGCTTCATTATCCCATTCAGAAGGCAACCTTGGTTTATTGCGATAATATTAGTGCCATCTACCTTTCTGGTAATCCGGTTCAGCACCAACGCACTAAGCATATCGAGATGAACATTCACTTTGTCCGCGAAAAGGTTGCTCGTGGTCAGGTACGCATCTGTCATGTCCCGTTAAGATATTAAATTGCCGACATCTTTACAAAGGGTCTTCCCTCGGTCCTTTTTGAAGATTTTAGGGACAGTCTCAGCGTTCGAAGATCGCCCGCTATGACTGCGGGTGTGTGTTAAATATACACAATAAACACACAATATACTATATTAGTCTCTCGGCTGGCTCTCGGTTTTGTCCCCTTTGTACCGTGTAATTGGGTAAATATTTAGTATCCTAGTTTAGGTAATGTTGTAATGTAATTAGTAATGTACACTTACCATAATAATTGTATTACCATAAATGTATAGTTAGTATCCAAGTAGAATAAGGTTTTAGGAATAGAATAGGAATAAGATTCTCCTATTATGAAAATATGTAACTTATATAAATAGTTTTTCCATCAATGAAAATAATCAAGAGATTATTTCTTTCAATCGACCAAGTTTGTTTTTGGAACAAAGAAAACACACCTGTTCATGTTAACTCAAAGCTTTCACTAAAGATTGAAAAGTTGACGAAGTAACGAGAGAGTTGGCTAGGGTTAAATACGAGTGAATAGGCGCTTTAGTTAATGATAAGCTATTCTTGATGTGATATGTTATAGAAATATCTATTTGAATGATTAAGAAAGCTGTCCCTCTATTCTAGCCTTTGTGGTTTGGTGAAAATATTTTATAAAGACCTTTAAATTTTTTTCATTAGAAAAAAGGGTCACGAAAAAACACAACATATTGTGTTACCATATTCAAAAACTTTTCTTATAGTTGCAACTATTGTCATAGTTTACAATACTTCTCCAAAGGCGGAAAAAATCAGTTTCAACACCCAAATCTTGAGTAGAATCCGCCTCGCTACGGAATCCAATGTGCCACACCTCCCCAAACTCATTTATCAAATGGCAAAATATCACAACTATACTAAGGAATGGGGGTGGATGAGGCGGGGGTTGATGATGTTACCGTTATTTCACAAGAAAAAAAAATTTCAAATTTTTGATCTGCCAACATATAGGTCAATGTCGCAAAATTATAAATAATGACATTTATTTACGACGTTTCAATGAGTTAATAGAATGTTCAGGTAACATAGAGTATCATGTCATTTCTCCTTGGGATAGTGTTTCGTCAAATTTCTTCAATCAATACCGATTCGATCTCATCCGGGTGCATATTATTGCCCTTTACCGCACAAGTGTATGGCGTCACATGCTCATGTGGATCCATAGTTTCATCGTACTTCGGGAGATCTGACATTTTGAACCTTTTTGGTATCAACTTCGGAGCTGCGCTAGGTGGGAACGGCAACTAAATGTATCGCTTCGAGTCCGATCCCAAAATTTGGTCTACCCGTGAATTGTAGGTTTCAACCTTCTTTTCATTAGTATCCATTCGCTTAGTCAAGGCCTCGAGCATCTTCAAGACATCTGAGGACTCATTAGTCCCCGGACCATTGGCATTCTCATTGACTTGATTTTGTTCTCGACCTGGATTATCATCACGGACAGGTTGAGGTTCATCCGCCGCACTTGCTCCACTGCTCTTCTTTTGCAATTGAGTTATAGCATCCTGTTGCTCCTTCATCATATAATAAATCCGAGCCAAATTTATTTCTTCCTCCGTATCATCTGGTGTTTCTGACGCGACCTTCCAGATGCCCGAGGTAAAATCACGGGGTTGCTGTCATTCATTGGATCAAAGGGCGGAAGGCCATTTGGTGGGTCAACGGGCGGAAGGCCATTCATTAGAACGTCGTTCAGTGGATCAACAAGTGGGGTGTCGTTGTTGCTCTCATTATGGTGGCTAACTTGACTGTTGCTGTCTATTTGAAATTAACCTGAAATCAAAAAATCTTGAAAGAAACAAATGAAATTTGAGTTTGAACAAATCACCACTATTATCCTTAGCCCACGATGAACGCCAAACTGTTTACCCTAAAAAAAAAATTACAATTAAATTTGGCTCGGATCACTATCATTTATATGTGAATAGTTCGAGAAATAGCGGAACCACGAGGTCTAATATCTACCCAAAATTTGTGCTTAGAGAAAAACAATGTAAAAGTTGGACAGGAAAAGAAAATGGGAAGTAGAGAAAGACAAATGGAAAGATATATGGCAAGGAGATCTCTAATGTCCTCCAACCACACCCACACACAATTCAAGTTCAACCTCTTCCCACAATTAAACTCTTTTTTTTCCTTCCATATATGGGGTTTTATTTTAGCTTTTTCCTATATTCAGAGCCTCAACAAAGAGATAAAATATACTCCATCTCAGTACCCCATCCACATGCCCTCCTCCTTTACCCCTTAATAAAACGAACCAAGTATTATTCTTTACACTCAGCATGTCAATAAGTGTCTGTGTATATATATGGAAAACAAAGATTTGATTTTTTGACGTGGGTTTGAGTTTTCTTGGAATTTTGTGGCCTTTTTCCTTGGTGGGTATGAGCTACTGAATAGAGATGAAAAGGTCTATGGAGGGTATTAATGGAATTAATTTTGTTGATGAAGAAGAATCCAAGGCTAAGCTCAAGAAGAAAAATATGTTAAATGAATTATTAGAACTGCAAAAGGTTTGCACTTTTCTTGATTCTTAAAGTTTTGTGAGTCCTAATTGGGGCAGACAGGTGCGCAAAGCATACCGCATTAGCAGGGCAGGATCGGTGAAGGGTCGCACCCAAGGGGTGTGATGTAGACTATCTAACCTAATGCAAGCATTAGTAGCTGCTTTCACGACTAACCGCGCATAGGGGAGCTTAGTGTACCGGGCTGACCTTTTGTGAATCCTAATTAGTTTGACTTAGATTATCTTGTTGTTTCCACTAGTTTCATTGAATACATATCTAATTTGAGTTTGGTATTCTTTTTATTGATACTAAGTGTTGTTTTAGTGTTGATTTGGATTATAAATTGCTATTTTTTCCTGTGATTATGCACTGTGTTTAGATGAAATTGTATATCCAAAATGATATTTTTGTGGATGTTAGTTGTGTGATGATCACAAGACTCCACTTTGTGAAATTACACTTGGTATGTTGTTGTTGTTAGTTGTGTGATGATGGTGTGACAATTGTGTATAGGATTTTGTCTCCAAGAAGAGGAAGTTGCAGGCTGCAAAGCAGAGGAGAGATAACATTTTGGGTGAAATCCTGTATGATCATAATTTTCTCAATCTAACAGAATTAAACTTTTCCCCCGTCCCCTCTCTTGTGTTCTTATAGATGAAGGAAAACAACAACTACTACTATTACACCTCAATCCCAAACTAGTTAGATTGTGCTATATGAATCTTTTATAACCATTTCATTCTATTTGGGTCCATTTCATTCCAATACTCGAAATTTCGTCTTTTAGACAAACAAGGGGTTTTAAAAACTTGAGATTCTCTTAGGGTGTGTTTAGTATGTTGGAAAATGTTCTCCTGGGAAATAAGTGGGTTGCTTACTTAATTTCTGGTGTTTGGTAAATAAGCAAAAATAGTCTCAAAAACATTTGTATTTAATCTAGACAAACACTATTGGGGTTGGCATGGGGGCTAGGGGTGTGGTGGTGGTGGGGATGGGGGCTATGGGGTTGGGAGTGAAGGTGGGTTGTGTTGGAGGGTGGGTATTAGATAATTAGTGTGGGACGCCACATTTTTAAGGAACTTGTTTTCCTATAGAAAATGTTTTCCAAATATTTTGACCAACCAAACATGAGAAAATTGGAAACTATTGTCTGGAAAATGTTTTCCTTCATACCAAACACGCCCTAAATCTCACTCTTATATGCATATACAGTGATTAAACCTTAATCTCTACAAATTGGTATTGCTTATATGGATACTCTTCTTTTCTCTTAATTAAATGATGTATAGGAAAAAAGAAAAAGAAAGAGTAATGCCTTACTATCATACTTGTTAAATGTCAGATTTTTAAAGAAAAGGCGTAGATACTTGTTGAAAAGCCAATCTTCCAACGTCAATAGTGAAAGAAATATTTCACATTTGAAAAACTTCAATGCTGAGAGTGAAGTCCCTGAAGAAGAAAGATCCAATAATGGCGATGATGCAACAGTAGAAGCAGCTCGTCCTGCCTTTACCTCAACGTTCAATTTGGTAACATACTAGGTTTGAGATATGTCAAAGATTTGAATATTCACTTCCTTAAAAGTGGTGTATGTCTAATTATTTACGATACAGGGTTGTGAAGTAGGAAACAAGGACGGGTTGAAATTGGAGTGTATGCCAAAGAGTTACCTCATTGATGATAACAGAGTTGTAAAGAAGAAACCCTCTTGGCATGGTCAAGTGACTTTGAAGGTCTAAAACTCCGAACATCTTTCTTGTAAGAGAATGATCTCCGTAAGATGGTGGATAATTTCATTCTTCATCTTATTGATATCTTAATTTTTATTCCATTTGCGCTTTTTCCTTTGTTCCCTTGGTGACTTAGAATTTGCAATATCTGAAGGGTCTAATATTTTTTTGGGCATATTTTTATTATGTATTTATCATGTGCTTAAAAATTTCATTTATGTAGTTTTGATGATAGTGGATTGTGTTTTCAAGTCTCTACGATGTGATGTGGTTGTGCCTTTGCTTTATATGCAGAGGTGGACTTGCGATTTTTATCAATGCGATTCAAAAGTAGTACTAAAGTGGTGCTAATGGGATTTTAGACCACAAAACCTTACCAAAATATTTGAAGCTCCTCAACCATTACTCTTGAAAGATTACTTGTGTGGAGGGGATTTAATAACATGCATTATATGCATATGTTTAGTTCTTAAACATAATTCCCCATATACAGTAAAAAAAATAATTGACGGAGGGGATATGTTCCCCTTGGACCTTCCTAGATCTGCCCATGTTTGTGTAGTTATGTTCAAAATTTGCAAAGAATTGTAAATCAATGATTTTAAATGACTGATTGAAACACATTTTAAACTGATTACATGCTAAATCAAATGCAAATTTAGTTTTATGTCGCTTGTAAGGATATGCTCATAGCTTTCCTCTCCTCTTGTATACTTCAAAGCTTTTGTATCTTTGACACAGCCTGAGCTACACATCTAGGCTCTACCTGCGTATTTGAGAACATAGGGATGTCATTTGAATCTTAAAGAATCCAGATAACAGCAGAGTAATTAGCAATTTAGGAGTGCCTAGGGAAATAAGGGTTTCCAAGATGCTTGCTTATTAGCTCCAAGACTACCTAATTTAATAGAAGAAAATAGTCTTGGGCAGCGCTGTATGCATTATTTCCAGATCATAGGTTGCTGATTAACAGTGACGGACTTTGCTTGAAGTGTTGGTTCTGACTTGACTCGCCAGGGTTGTAGAGTTCCAGTTTGCTCATAAGTTGGGCGATCTGCTAATCGTTTTCTTCCACAGATGGAGTTTTTTGGTAAAAGAGGATTGGCTTTTAGAGTGGATTCCTATCCTAAACTAAAGAAGTTACTTACCCTTAGCTGCTACCATTTCGCTTGAGCTGGAAACTCCGTTAGGTATTCCTTCTTATAGATATCATCGAAAAAGAGGAAGGTTATTTGTGCCTTTTTTTTTTTTTAACTATCTTTTGATAGAAAGAATCTTCCCATTGTGTGAGATCAGGGAAGTTGCACATGGAAAATGGCTTTTTAGCTATCACAATTACTCATTTGCTTTATTCATTTTCCCCACTTTTAAAAGCACTAGGTTTGATTGGCATAGAATTTTAAGAGTAGAGTTGACGCACACCTAAGAGTGGCTTGGCCGGCCAATAAAGTCGGTGCAAACCTTGGAGATTAGGCTCAAATCCCAATAGAGATAAAAAAAATAAAACTAGTTGATTTCTTTCCCATCTGCCTAAACCTTGTTGTGCATAGTTACTTGTTACTCGTGCTGGTTAGAGGTGTAACTGTTGGGAGTTTTTGCTCTATGGTACTTTATAAAGCAGTACGAGAAGTATATAACTATTACAAGTATTCAAAAGGATAAATAGAGATTCAATAATTCAACATGAAATCTGAAAATTACAATTGTTACACAAGAAAATTGGAAATTCCAGTTTTGTAGAAGATGGAAAAATGGAAACTGTTTTTGCTGAGTCGAGTGTAGCACTCTGTCCTTAAGACAATATTGCCCCGTATGTATCCTTTATACGTCTGGACAATTTGTCTCCCAAGATAAAACAAAGCAATGGAACCCTTGAGCAAAGGAAACTCAAGAGCTACCGTGAAGAATATTGAGTAACGAAATGATGCTCGGAAGTTGTAGGAAGAAAAGCTGTTGTATTTTCGTGCACCGTTTTTGGTGTTCTCTTTTGTCATTCTTGGTGCTCAACAATGGTGTAAGGGGGTGTTTATATAGGTGAGGGAGGGGCTGAAAAACTGCCTCCATAATAGCCAAATAATGGCCATTATGGAGGTAGTAAAGCCACCAACATAAATGGTGAAAGACCAACGGATTTGGCCATTATAGGAGGAGTAATTCAGGCCAAAATAAATGGCCGAATTGAGTGCTTGACAACCTGCTTTGACCGTCCAGTGCATTCTGGAAACTTGAGGGACCACCCGTCGGCCGTCACCCGTCGGCCGTCGGCCCGAGAGCCCGGAACTCGGAACCGGACGGGCGGCGGCGGCGCGCGTGTGGTCTTTCCTCGAACCGAAGCACATCTAGGTCCTCCCTCCTTTAAACACATGGGATACCCCTTGGGGTCCCAAACCCCAAACCAATTTCGAATCTTATATACACAACAATTCTTTCTTCCTCTACCGATGAGGGAGAATTACACACAATACCACACTTTCCATGCTTCAAACACCTTACTTCGTGAACCAATATCTCTTTCATTTCTCAATGAAATTTGACGATTCTTGGCCCTACGGTTATCTACGTACTTAGTAGATCATGCATGTGTGAAGAACCGGATTCTCCAACATACGTTACACTAGTGTTTAAGCCGTTAAAGTTGGTCGGTCGCAACTCCCGCCAAAGGCAAATTTCCAACAGTAACTACTCGATGGAATAGTCGAGATGTGGGCAAACTGTCCCAAATGCCACCTAAAAAAAGTAAACTTGAAAAAAAGAAGTTAGTTGTAAAGCTTACATTTTGATAACTAGAAAAGGTCTGGAATATGCTTTTAACAGTTGTATAATATGAAAAGGTAATAAAATGTGAGGCAAGAAAATTCTTGAATGTCTTCCTTCTTGGATCATCCCATAATGTATTTGCTTACCTTGTATGGAAATTTTTTATCCTCATGTTTTATACCTATCAAAGGAGGGTAGAAGTTCCAATTTCAGGTAAGTGAGCACCATTTTGCGATTCTCTGTGAGGGAAAGGTCAGGAAATAGGAATTAGTATTTTTAACAGGGATTCATTTTAATATTTCGTCTAATCTTACTTTAAAGTTGACTATCTAACTTTAGTTCCTTGCAAAAGCATATGCTAATGAGGACTGATCATTATAACATCAATAACAGCACCTCATGAATCTTCATGGTTCATGTTGCTCCATTTAAGCACATTTATCAATTTTGAGAATTCAATATAAATTGTTTAGTTTTACGTTGGATGTCAACCTACCGCAACTTGTCTCCTTTATCGGGGCTCGAAGCGGCAACGTAAGCAAGTTCACACAGCACAAGTGAATATAGAATTGTTGCTTACCATTCATGAGAGAGAGAGATGATTGCTATCGAGTGTTTTGTTCTTTTAATTTGATCAGCTATGGAGTTGAAGATTACAACTGGTTCAATATGTGTTAATGCATTATAGATAACAACACCAACAATAACATATCCAGTGTAATTTCACAAGTGAGGTCTGAGGAGGATAGGAAGTATGCAGATCTTACCGCGATCTTTGTGGGGTAGAGAGACTGTTTCCAATAGACCCTCGGCTCAGGATGTAAATGCACTATAAACACTCGATGTATTCTCTGGGCAACATGCTGTCTAGAAGTTGATTTTTGGGCGTTCGATCAGAAAAGTTAAGCAGCTGCTAATTTTCTGTGGCTTGGCTTCTTCTTTGGTAGGACATGAAATTTAAGGTCTTTTTCTTATAGGGTTTTAGATTCAGGAACAGTTGTAGTGGATTGTAAAATTAGCTACCAATACACTTCAGCCGTCCTTAATGCTTAAGCATATCATGCTTGTAGTTATTGTACACACCATTGCAGTATACTTCTCCATATGCAGCAAAAAGATACTTATAGAAGAGAATATGCTTCTCAATATTTACTGTTAATTGAGTGGAAAGAGGATATTTGATACCCAATGCACTTCTCTCTGTGTATAACTTTTGCTGGTTTATGTAGAAATCTTACTTTTCTAACATAAGCCTCAGGGTGAATCTGACATTCTTTAGAAGTAAGATACTTTTCTCATACCGTCGGACTTCTTTATAACAATCACCTCTATATTTTTTTTACTATATTCAGACTTCTCTATAACAGTAAGTTTTTTTTTTTTTTTTTTTTTGGAATCGATTGTTTATGTTATATTTTACTTCTATAACAACTTTTTACCTACTGCAACATCCATCTTTATAGCAATGTATTCTTTGTAAAGTTACCTCTCTAGAACAACTATCTTTTTTTTTTTTTAGTAATATAATAATTGATCATCTTTATAAAAATGAAATCTCTAAGATTACCAATAGTAGGTCTAGAGATTTTGACAAAATATTTTGATATTTTAATTCACTATTTATGGCAAAAATTATATATGAATATACATTTTCATCATTTCAAGATTTCCCATCTCTATACAAAATTTGACTAAGCAACATTAAATATTTTTTATAACATTAAAGTTCCCATGTCCATAGCAACATTAAATATTTTTTATAACATTAAAAAATAAAAAAATTAGATTTTATGCCCTTTTATTGTCTATAACAACCAAATATTATCTAAATGTCAAATGTTGTTAACTTGTTATAGGGGTATAAAAATCAGTCGTTATAGTAGTAAAAAAATTTCAAAACCAACGATGTTATAGAGAGATTTGACTGTATAAGCGGTCAAGTCTATTTTGAAATTGATTTTTCATGTTTTGTTATATTATTAATCTCTATAACAATCAAAGAATATTTAGACAAACGATGCTATTGAGATGTTCTATTGCGTGAATAACACTAGTTATGTTTAACAAACGCACATGGTAAATTTTGTATTGGTAATAAAAGTATATCTCTATTTTTCTGTCTTGATTTCTTTTGCTTAATCCATGTGAATAGTTCATGTGATTATAATGTTGAGAAAGCCTTTTCCTGAACAATTACACCTATTGATATGAGAACCGGTCTATAGTGGATAAATTAGTTGCCTGCCCTTCCCTTTTCTAAAATGCCTGAGTGGTCTGCTCAGCAAACGTACAAAGTGGGGGTAGAGCCTCTAGCGCCAATGTCGATGAATCAAAGGTGTCTCTGCAATTCACTTTTATACTTCCTAACTCCTATAGTAAGAATTTTTTGTCACAGAGCTCTATTTATACATAAACTTGTCGTTTATTAACAATAATGTCGATATGTCCGAGTGGTTAAGGAGACAGACTTGAAATCTGTTGGGCTTCGCCCGCGCAGGTTCGAACCCTGCTGTCGACGCTCAGTTTTTTCCTTTTGGAAATTAAAGATATGCAAAACAGAAGTCTTTCTATTCCAAATAATATCATCAAGTTGAGTTGGTTTAATTTGGAAGAACTGATGTACCTTTACATTATTGCAAATCGTCCTTACAACAACAATATACTCAGTTACTTGGGGAGTATAGAATGCAATCCCACGATTTGCTCAAAAGATTGCAAATCGTCCTTGTATTGTTGTTTTGTTCTTATTTCCTCTGAGATTTATTGCTTTTGGAAAAGCGTCAAAGGAGGGTGTTTTTGCCCTTCCTCCGCAACCAGCTCCAACTTCAACAACACCAAAGTTCATCTCCAATCCCATGTATATTGATGACAGGTTCATGACAGTTGGAAAACGTAGATGTATGGACTTCCATAATTTGATTTATAACACATATTCACCAGATGAGGTCTTGGGAGGGTTGAGTGTATGCATACCTTATCCCTACCTTAAAAGTAGAGAAGTTGTTTTCGATAAATACTCGAGCAAAAGCAACAAATCGATAAAAAAGAAATACAACGAGAGGGGGAAGAGATTTAAAAGAAGGAAAGAATAATCAAGTAACTAAAAGACATTTAATTACTAGAATAAATTCAAGGAGAATAGAGACATGAACTTATACATTGAACATTCACGCATGGACAAATCCAAGAGAGGATCAAAGAGAGATGCAAGGGAACAATCCCCCAAACCATACCAAACAAGCTTTGGATCAAGATAATTAAGTTAAGACTTGATCTTCAATTGGAGATGTTTTCCCAATTAAGTTATTAATGAATGAATTAAAGGTGACGTATAGGTGAGGTGACCTGCACTTATGCAGACATCCGGTGACATCTCATGATTATGTGACTTATGTGTCTTATTTGCTTGAATTGATTCCTTAGCTGATAAATCAAGAGGAATTCCATGCTAAGTGAGGATGATATGAATATTGCTATCATGTTTAAGTTTCGTTTTGAGCTATGTGCATGTAGTTGACATGTTTAATCGATAATCATATTTTATTGATATTGATATGCCTTACACTTTTGTGTGATTGCATATGAGATTGAGAAATATAAGAGTTAGGCACATTGAGACCGTCTGTACTGGTTATGAGTTATGCATGTGGAGATCGTCCGGACTAAGTTTGATAAGTACTATGAGATTGTACTGTGCGGTGAAAACTGTATGTGCATGATACTAGTCAATGCATTCTTCTTTGTGACAAATCCGGTAAGAATGAATCTTGAGCCTAATTCAACCCCAAAAGCTAGCTTATAGGATGAGAATTGTCCAAGTCCATATAAGGAGTTCATGTTTTCATTTCATATCCGATGTAGAACTTTTAACACTCCCCCACACGCTCAGACCTTGTTAACTGGAGCATAGATAATATAATTTGGGGGCCTAACATCGATGAACAAAGAATTAAAATGAGTCTGGCTCTGATACCATGTAAAAACATGACACCTGGCCTAACTCAAGTATCCTGACATAATTCGTCGGTCTGCTACAATTATTCGTCTTGCTGATGATTTGGCGATATCTTTGGTACGTTTTTAACTGTTATCTCTAGCTCTCTTTGTCTCAATTTATGTGATACACTTTTCTTTTTAGTTTGTTCCAGAAAGAATGCCATCTCTCTATAATTAAAAATAACTTTGATTTAATTTCCTCTGTTATCCTTAATGAAATGGTTTAAAGTCACATAAATGTATAAGACTTATTTTAAACCACAAATTTTAAAAAATCTTCCCTTCTTTATTAAATTTTGTGCCTAGTAAAGATGTCACATAATTTGAGATGGAAGGAGTATTAAAATTTTACCACTCTTTTTGTTTATGTTAATAACATTAGAGTATAGAGACGGATTCATTTGAAGTTTATGAGTTTCTAATAATTTCAAATTAAAAGAAAACTTCTTACATCTCTAATATGTGCCCGAGGGGAATCGAGCACCCATCCATCAACAAGGCCATCTAAGCTTAAGCATGTTTCATTACTACCGCTAGACCAGAAGACTACTCAGTTATTGGATTCCCAGATATTTCCTATATATGTAATAGATTTCTCAATATTAATACGAAATTTGTGCAAAAGTTGCTCGGTTTCCGAGAACCCACGCCCAATATCTTAGATCCGCCCTTGAGTACACTCTATTTGAATGGAGACACTGAGATTTAAGAAGAGACTTTGAAATTGAGTGAAATACTTCTCTAAACAATATGACTCGGCTTGTCGTCTGTATATTTTTTATGAATATACTATACCCAATATAGATGTGTTATCGATAATTTTTCAATGTCAAACATTTAAACCACGTAATATAATGAAAATTTTACACAAAATAACGTTCACGTAGTACAAACACGTGCAATAAATCTATAAATTTAAAATACACAGGATCAACTTACTCCGTCAATACAAGAACATAAATTTATATAGATGTAATCTATATGCAATATCAGTGCAAAAAGTTCTATATTATAAATAACTATATAAGTGCAAGTTGTTAACCTTATTTTTTGAAGCATACAATTCCATTAGTGGCTTTTTAAGTAACCTAATATTTAGTATAAAATTTATTTTAAACTATATTTCTTTTGCTCTTACTTCAGGATGAAATGGAAAGAGGTGATGTTCCCAAATCAATTCAATGTTATATGAATGAGAAGGGTGCTTTCGAAGAAGAGGCAAGAAAACACATTAATTTTTTGATAAAGGAGACGTGGAAACTGATCAACACAGCTCAACGAGATAATTCGTTATTTTCTGAAACATTCATTGGATGTGCAGTAAATATTGCAAGAACGGGACAACCTGTTTACCAACATGGAGATGGCCAGGGAATTCAAAATTCTGAGATTAAAAATGGCATTTCCAATTTATTTTTTGAGCTCATCATGATTTCAATTCCATAAAGTCCTTTGTACAAAAACAAAGGTGATATCCAGAGTTGCAACAACTATAGGAGTATCAAGCTGATAAGCCATACTATGAAAGTTTGGAAAAGAGTCGTGGAGATGATGGTGAGAAGAGGCGTGTCTATCTCTGAGAACCAATTTGGATTCATGCCGGGGTGTTCGACTACAGAAGCCATTCATCTTATTAGGAGGTTGGTGGAGCAGTATAGGGAGAGGAAGAGAGACTTGCATATGGTTTTCATCGACCTCGAGAAGACATACGACAAAGACTCTAGGGAGGTTCTATGGAGATGTTTGGAGGTTAGAGATGTACATGTGGCGTACATTAGGGCAATCAAGGATATGTATGATGGAGCCAAGACTAGGGTATAGATAGTAGGAGGAGACTCGGAGCACTTTCCGGTGATGATGGAGCTGCACCAAGGATCAACTCTTAGTCCATTCCTATTTGCCTTGGTGATGGATGGACTGACGCGATAAATCAAAGGAGAGGTGCCATGATGTATGTTATTCGCAAACGACATAGTCCTGATTAATGAGACTCGCAGCGGTGTGAACGCTAAGATGGAGGTTTGGAGACAAACTTTGGAGTCTAAAGGGTTCAGGCTGAGTAGAACAAAGACAGAATACTTGGAGTGCAAGTTCAGTAACGGGAGCGACCTTGAGACAGACATGGATGTGAGGCTTGGTACTCAAGTCATTCCAAAAAGATGAAGCTTCAAGTACCTCGGGTCTATTATCCAAGGGAATAGAGAGATTGATGACGATGTCACACATCGTATTGGGGAAATAGAGGCTCGCATCTGGAGTCTTGTGCAATAAAAAATTGCCACAAAAACTTAAAGGCAACTTCTATAGGGTGGTGGTTAGACCGACTGTGTTGTATGGGGCGGAGTGTTGGCCAGTCAAGACTTCGCACACCCAAAAGATGAAAGTTGCGGAGATGAGGATGCTAAGATGGATGTGTGGGCATACAAGGAGTGATAGAATTAGAAATGATGATATCCGGGACAAAGTGAGAGTGGCCTCGATGGAGGATAAGATGCGGAAAATGAGGTTGAGATGGTTCAGACACGTGCATAGGGGAGACACAAATGCCCCCGTGCCGAGGTGTGAGAGGTTGGCTATGTACTGGCTCAGTAGGGGTAGAGGTAGGCCGAAGAAGTATTGGGGAGAGGTGATTAGAAGGGATATGGGGCAGGTGCAACTCACTGAGACATGACCTTAGATAGGGGGTTATGGAGGACAAGGATTAGGGTAAAAGGGTAGTAGGTAGTCCAACATAGTCATACCTACGCTTACAAATTGGTAGTTGTAGTTTATTATTGTAGGCCCGCTTAGCCTATCATACTAGTAGGCATAATATTGCTTTATAGTCCCATGTCGTTTGATTTATGCTGCTATGTGTATTTTGTTTATCTTATTTACCTGCATTAGTGATTGCTTCTTTTTCAGAATTCGCTATCATAGCTTAGTCGCTTTGTTTGTCTTTGCTTGTGCTTTGTCTTGAGCAGAGGGTCTCTCGGAAACAACCGCTCTACCTACCAAGGTAGAGGTAAGGTCTGCGTACACTCTACCCTCCTCAGACCCCACGTTGTGGGATTTCACTGAGTATGTTGTTGTAATGAGACTAATTCTAAGTGCTTTAGATTTCATGCATTTCTTATCGAGAAAGATCATAGTGAAAACAGGGAGAGAAGAAAAAACCCGTGTGTAAAAATATCAATGGAAGGGCCACAACACTAGTATTTTAGGTTTTTCTTTTGGTGGTGTATACGACTTTATTTTTCTCCTTCTATATATGCTGTGCCTTAAATTGAGGAGAGATGTTCTAAGTATATAGCTGAATGACAAATGCTTCTATGGGATGAGAAACGTGACTACAAATAGTACGCAGCTTAATGAACGAAAAAGGTTCAAACATGTCTTTAAAGTATTTGAAAGTGAGTAAATATGCCATTAGTTAATAGTTTAGATCACATATACTCTTATCATTTAGTTGTTGGTCCAAATATATTCTTAATTTAGCCGTAACTCGTAATTAATCTGAGGAAAAATGGTCAAAAATATCTTTGAACTATTGAAATAATTATACCTTCCGTTTGCTTTTGGATGCAAAATTACCGTCATTAGAAGCTCAAATTTGCCCCTCCTATTAACAAACTCCATATCATATATAAATCCACGTAAAATAAAATGATTTTTTGAAAAAAGAAAGAAAAATAGAAAATCCCCCATGAATCTATCTCTTCAATCACCTTTGTTTCGGTAAAACACCGGTGCAAAATCAGACTTTCGCCATATTTTTCTTCTAGCTAATAATTAAAGGTGACTCTTTTTTAAACTCTTCATCAAGCTGCAGCTTTGTCACTGTTCCCTTCATCCAAATAAATCCGGCTCCTAAAGGGCATTTTCTTGTAGCTAAAAAACTGAAAGGGGTCATCGTATTGTGCTCCACGATATATTTGAGATCGTTAAAAGTAGCTGTAAATCGTGGAGCACTATACGATAAATTCCTTTTGATTTAACGTGTACTTCACAATCGCTTTCGATTTTTGGCTTCAAATAAGTGCCCTTTAGGGGCCGGACTCCATCCGAATGGGGACTCTTTCTTTATATATATATATATATATATATATATATATATATATATATATATATATATATATCTTTCTAAATCAAATTAAAGTAAACAGACATTCGACGAGTTCTTCTTCTAGCTAATTAAAAGGTTGTTGACTGATTAATGATAAAGGGTGGCAACAACTTCCTTAATTTTCCTATACAAAACGTCTATCACATGATTTTATATTATAATTGATTCAAGAATTCTGAAAATTATTTCAAAGGAAATGACTTTCAAGGCCTAAAAAGATCCTCAGAAAAGTTAGGAAATTTGTAAAACAATGTTATATTTTGTATGATTATATATGAGCTAATGGTCGTCGGGATTGTAAAAATTTCCTAGATTTGGTGACTTTTTTTTAGGGGAGTGGTGGTGGTTAATTGGACTGAGAAAAGCACACAGAAGCAACCCTTTAATTATTTTTGTTCCAGAACAACCCTTTAAATTGCTTGCACTGATTTTATGTTTGGTATTTTTTTTTTTATAGATCACCTTTTGCTTAACAAGGCCCGCCCATTTCATATATATGAGAAAGGAAGAAGGCGTTATTTTGCATTGCACTTCTTCATGTCTTGGTTCACCGTCATTCTGAATAAGTTAGATTGAAGATTGAGAAAGTCGGCCAAAGTGATTCATCGAAGAGATGAGACCTTGAAAGCTGCTTTTTCAAGTGTTAGTAGCGAAACGTTTTATGTTCTTTTTTCAATCAACTCAGCTAAGAAAATTATTTTATGTTGCTTTATATATGAAGAGGAGTCTATTAGCGAAAGGGGTAAATATGAACTACTTTTCTAACGTCAGGGTAATTTTGCACCAAAAAAACAAACGAAAGATATAATTGTTCTATTTCCATTAATCTGCGGATATTTTTGACCCTTTTCCCTTAACATAATTAGCTTATTGATAAATGAAAAGGATCAAATATGCCCCTCAAGTATATGAAATTGAGCATATATGCCTTTGTAAGTATTGCTGGTTTGCCCTTGTTTTGAAGTAATTTTGGAAAAGGAAATTTCAACTTTCCTTTTCATCTCTTCTTTTGTGGGATTGGGCAGATGTGAGTGAGAGTTTCTGGAATTGTTGGAAACACCCATACAATGTTATTCACAAAATTTGAGAAAAAATTGGACATGTTTAAAGAAAAACAGTCAGACCTAGAAAATGTCTCTGCGACATATGTATATCTGTGTATCACACACAACACACCACTGCTACATGTGTATATCACACATAATTTCTCACGAAGCTACACAGATACACATGATATACAGTAAGTTAACAGATATACGGTGTAATATACATTTATACATGGGGATATACACATGATACAGTGGAATGAACAAAAGGAGTCATTTTCAACCTCAAGTTTCAATATAAAATTCAGCTCAAATCCGTCTCAAATCATCTCGAAATACCTCCAAAATTAATATTCAAGTTCCTTAATCAATTGTTTCAAACAAAATTCAATATCATCCAATCGAGATAAATCACAAATATGTAAATAGAAAAAATTCGAATTAAGCTTCAGGTCTTTAATTGTATTTTTTAGATTCTTATCTTCAAAAAATCAATGAAGAACCCAAAAATGAAAGAATATTCCAACCCATTGACGAAATTGATAAAGAACCCAACAAATGAAGAAAGATTTACATTTCAACACCAAGTCGAAATCAGTGAATGATTAATGCAGATTTCTTATAGCCGAAAAAGGAAGTTTAGAGATTTGGTAGAAAAAAAATCAAAATATTAAAAGTTAGGAGATCATAGCCTAATCTATTATATTATTATTAAATTGAGATAATTACAGTCAGATACTCTTGGCTGATCTAATTTGCCAATTTTAGAACAATTCTTTAGTTATAGCCTATTAACTCAATCAAAATATCAAAAAACTGATCATACTATGAAGCTTTGGGTTATTTCAAATTTGGAGATCTACTTTGGAAAATAGATTGGTGGCGATTGGAACAACTAAAAAGTTGATGAAGATAACATAGTTGACCTTTGATTTTGTCTATAATAGTGTATATACATTGTTTATACAGAATCTATACATTAGTAATACATTGTATATACAATATATATATAATGTATAATAGTGTATGTGTATATATGTTTTGTATGATAATGCATACAAATGTATATATACTGTTATACATCATTTTATATAGATTTTTTGAATAATGAAGAAATGCTTGGGAAATGTATCGCAGTAACATTATCATGTGTTTGTGTGTTTATTAACAATTTGTTAAAAAAATATTGTCCAAAATAAAAATGAAAAGATTAGGATTTGAGAGAAGAGCAAGCAAAGGTGTTAGAGAGGTGGTGTCTGGTGGGTAAAAAGAGTGAAAAATTAAAGAGAGGATTAGATGTTTGGACGTTTGAATAAGTCTTATGGATAAGTAAAGTGCAAATTAAAATTGGACTACAGATTCAACAATATACAAGACCAATTCAGAAATCCCTCAAACTTCCACATTACCACAGTTTAACGCCAATATATATTACTTATACATATTATATACTCAATATACAGTGTATAATAGATGAATAATTACTGCATAATTTATGTATAATATATGAATAATTACTGCATAATTTGTGTATAATCAGTGTGTATCCATTAAACACGGGTTATACACTTATTATGAACTAATTATATACGTATTATCATTCAGTTCACCTTCTCCATGCATATCTTTTTTTTAAAAAAAAAATGAAATTTCTCTTCCGTTCTCTTCTCTTCGGACACCTCTGTTACCCTTAAAAAATAATGGCATATCTGGAATAAAAATAAGGCAGATCTAAAAAGTGGAAGAAGAACTCTCTGACAATGGTGGATGATCTGCGGAGGAAGATACCCGTTGAGGAAGGAAGATAATGTTTCTTATAAAGGTTTGTGAATTGTGATGACATTTTCATTGGCATTATTATTACTTTTTTCGTTGTTGGCTGGAAGTACTAGTGAAGATGGTGAAGGGGGAGATAAAAGAGGTCTGCAACGAGATAAAAAAAAGGTGCGTTAGGCTGGGGCTAATAAAACAGATAAAGAAGTCCCACAGGCTACTATAAGTAACTGAGAAAAAGTATGGTTATTTTGAGTTTATGGATATAATGGGCTGCCAATTGGGTTAATTATTGTTTAATGGGATGGTAATATGCGTAAGTTTTCCGGGCAATTCGCAAGAATGTCCTTTTGGAGTGGTCTTTAATTTTTACCCCTCAAATTCTGGGTTCAGTTCAAGCGAAAATTTAATTTTTTTTTGGGAGTTTCAAACTCTACCTCAAGGCAGAGTTTCAAACTCTATCTTAAGGCAGACTTTGCTTTAAGATAGCAAACTCTACCTTAAAGGCAGAGTTTGCCTTGAAGCCAAACTCTACTTTGCGAATCCAAACTTAATCTTGCGTTTTTTTTTTTTTACTAAACATGGGTTCAAATCTGGAACCTCGAGACATTTTTGAGCGAAGGAAAAAAATTAAAGATTCTAAATTTAAGGGTAAAAAATTAAAGATCAGTTCCTTTGAAGGGAATTAGCGCAAAAAAAAGAAAATTTTCTATTAAATTTGGCTACCGGATATCACATATTAAAAAATGGGCTCATTTATGCCAATTACGCACCACCATTTTCATACCCTACCAATTTCACAATATTGAGTTTTAATTTGTCCAACCAAATATAAAGTTCATCCAGCCTTAACCTATCTCAACTCACATAATCTTTCCTCATGACCCGGTCATGTCCTCGTCACGGAGAAATGATTTTTTAGTCTTTTATAATTTATTTTTTAGTTTTATTATTTTTTTATAATAGATTTTTATTTTTTTTAAACATAGAAAATCTGGAAAAAAAAACATATAATATACCTCAAAAGATTATTTTTTTTATCTAAATTATAAGAGGTCAAAAGATCTCATTTCCTCGTCATTTACGATTTACATACGGCCCTGAAATTTCACAAAAGAAGATTAAGACAAAAGAAGAAATTGGAAATAACTTATGCAAATGTATACGTGAGGACCAAAGATAACATCAGCTGTAGACCCATTTTCTATCACACCTTCATAGCCAAATTGTTTTTGCATCAGCTATTATAATATTTTTCTATTCAAAATATCTCGCCCTATCTTTTGTCATTAGCTACTTTTATGGGAGCTTGATAATTATAATAGCTAAAGTATAAAGAAGAAAAGTAAAAAATATCATTTCAATAGAACTTCCCACTATTTAAAGATATTTTTTCTTGTACTTTTTCCAACACCTTTCACCTACAAGCCTAAACCCTCTGCCGTACCCTTTTTCTCATTTTCTTTCTCTCATTAGATTACATTCATTGTTGTCCGTTCTGTTTTAATTTTCTTGATATTCTAATGTTATTTCTGCTCTATTTGAGTCGAGAATTTTTCAGAAACAATTTCTCTATCTGTAAAGATAGGAATAAGGTATGCGTATACTCTATTCTCTTCAGACCCCACTCGTGGAATTACACTGGTATGTTATTGTTGTTATTAGATTACATACATACTCTGCTCTTTCCTATGTTTTTTTTCTTCTTTTTTCCACCGTCGAAAACTTTTATCACAAAAAAGGATCATACAAATTTTATACCCCATTGCCATGAAAGATTTTAGCATATCCTTTTTTTCTCCACTGTCAAATTTAGAAATACTAAAAATTGTCTACAAATTACAAGCAAAAATCTACTTGAGAAAAATTACAAAATCTAAATATTTTGAATGTGAAATTTCTATTTTACTGTAAAGATCGAAAATTACATTATAAAACACTTTGTATACATTGTTATACCGTGAATATACACTCTTTGAAAGTAAAAAAATATAAACTCCTCTCTACTATTGTATACTGTATAACGATGTATATCCATTTATAATCCAGTATAAATGTCAGCATATAACCATATATACATGAATATACAAATAATTTACAATATATATATATATATATACTTATACAAAGTATATACATATCATGTACATCTCGTTCCTACCTTCAAAATCTTTTAACAATTTAAAAAGAAGACGAATAAGAAGATGTCGCAATTTAATAAAAAAACATTAGTCTCATTCAACTGACACCGCTATATTCAAATTAAGATTGACCAAGCTCATCCACTTGGTCAATCAATGGAAGAAAATGAAATAATTTTCTTTTTTATCTCTTTGTCTTATCTATTTATCTCTCTTCTGTATCTCGTTTCTCTCAAAGCAATCCAACGAAGACCAAAGTTTTATATTCTATTGCTAAATTCTACGGAGGAAATAATTAATTTGTTGCACCCTGATGAAGAAATGGAGAGGAAAATTAAGAATTTTGGAAATGTAGATGATGGGAGAAAATTGGGTTAAATCTGATAACAAATTGCAGTTGGGCCAAATATTATAATAAGCTAGATGCCTATTTGCAATAAGAGAAAATTGACAGAGAAGGGGAAAAGATTGGAGAGAAAAACTTGTCCTATAAGTTAGTGTAAGAATAAAGCTAAATAGACAAGCGACTAATATGTGTAGGTTATTTCATTTGTCCTCGTTTCATGTATTGGATCCAATTTACTCTTAATGTTAATTTTCGGATTAAAGATGTCCAACTTTTCACTTATGGGACCCCAGTTATCTTTTGCTGTTAAATATTTCCCTCATTTAAACAGAATTGTGAGCTGACATATGTATGACATTAATTAAAAGGTGATGTTAATGTATTGATCCATGTGGATATTAGATCAATCCATAAATAACTTGATCCGTCCAAATTTATTTACTTGATAATTGTTGGGGCAGGATTTTAAGAATTCATCATTATTGAAGGATGAAGAAGCTGAACTAAACCTAAATCTGAAATCAATTGGAGCTTGTTTGCACATGTTCTGAACGAAAAATCGTAGCATCAAACGAAGAAGACATTATTATTTTTTCAATTCACCCGGTTGCAAACACATGAAACATCGAAGGAACTGACTATGGTGGTTTCTAGTTGTTTTGAGTTGACCCTGACTGTAGTGGAGGTCCTCGCAATTATTGAGAGACGATGGATTGACTACTTGTCACGTTCCAAATCGGAGGGTCATGACGGACACCCGGATCTTACTTGCCGAGCATCACTAACCATGTATTTAGTATATAACCATAATCAATCATGGCCATGAGGACCGTCACCAAATATCATGCTGACACATGAGAATAGTAGACTGGGAATGAGCTATGTAAAATCATCCAACCTATATACATATACATACCAAGGCCGACAAGGCCATACACGACTACTATATACAGGACATCTGTCTACAAGCCTCTAAAAAGTACGTGACATTATAAGGTCGGGACAGAGCCCCGCCATACCCCTATGCATATCAAAGTATCGTACCACGACTAGACTGCAACTCTGGAACAAATAGAGTGCTCCAATATCAGCTGAACCAGCAACCTACTAGTGCGGACCGTCACCCTGTTTACCTGAGCCTGCGGGCATGAAACGCAGTGTCTCCCGACAAAAGAGACGCCAGTACGACTGAATGTCAGACATGAAGAACATAATAGAGACCTGAAAGTAACATGAGACAAGAAATAACCAACCTGTACCGAATGCCTCTGAGGGCCATAATATGCACAAGTATCATGTCTGTGGTCATACACATACATATGCGTATATAACACCATCAAGCCTCTGTGGGCATCCCATCATATCATATCGGCCTCTGTGGGCATAATCATCATCGTGTATATCTGTATCAGCTGCAGGTGGTGTGCGTATATAACGCCGTATTCCTTTTCCCATTTCCCATACATATATATAATGCATACATATAGTAGAGTATATAACTCCTTGGAGGTCAAGGTATGTACATGAATGTAATGCATGAATGATATGATAATAAGACACTATAAGTTTGTCGGGGTAATGTAATATCGCTTCACCTCCAATTAATATTGTGAATACTAACATATTTTCCATATACATCAATAAGGATTTAGGAACATATGTAGACATGCTTTGACAATAGGAGTGAATAACATGAACATCCTTAACTACTAAGAGTAAAATCAGTTATGGGACAGTATTACGTTTACGTTTCGTACTTAGAACATACCAAAAGAAGTAAGGATTTTCCTTAACATACCTTAGTCATTTTGTGTCCACAATACAACTAAAGCAGCCCGTAATGCACCCCAATCTTATCTTTCAAGAAACCCTCTTCTTCCACCTTACTTCCCTTCAAAGAAAACCCGGATTACAACTCAACGATAAATGAAACAACGAAATTGAAGCGGAGAATAAAAAACCGTACGTTGTTCTTGATAAAAATTACACCCGCTTCCATATGATTTGGATCCCACGTTGTTGTTTTGGTTGTGAAATAAGATAATATTCGTTGAGTTAGTAGCTGTCCAGTAGATTCATTCATTCACTACACTTAGTGTCTTAGAGATAGTAAATGTTGGAATGAAAAATTATTTGTTAAATATTGACACCTTGCCTTCCATGTGTCCTTCTTGACACAACTTTCTAAATGTGTCATCACCCACCTATTTAGATGAATACATATCCATCTTGATGTCATATGTCCACGACTCATGCGGTGGTGTCTACTTAATAGCTATCAAATAATTAATCAATTATACACATAATTAATTCTTGATCCTAATTCACTTAGATGGTAATCATTTTAGCACACTTTATATCTCAATTATCATAGTCATGTGCTATAGCACTAGTCCGTAGCCTCTTTTGTCATACACAAAATATCATTTCTAGTCGTCGGTGTCACACTTTAAAATCTTAAATTATTTCGGGACTTCATCCTTTTATCCCCCAAGCTCTGATTTGCATACGTGAATACGACACGAATCTTTCAAGGCTCGGGTCTACTTACATATGTCTAGCTGTTCAAACCATCTCCCGAAAGTACAGGGTGTTACACCACTTCAATCTTTAATATTCCGTATTTAAGAATTAAATCGTCATTCATTTAGGTCAAAAGAATTTATTTCTTAAATCAAATACTTATAGATATGAAATGTAATATTTCCATCTAGATGGTAAAGTTCAAGAAGTAGTTTTTGCAAATTGGTGTTGAAAATAAGGCAGAAATAAAGCTTATGGCATTAACAAGTGATCACACTACATGTAAAATTTTACACTCAGATTTTTATTGCTTTATATTAAAACTCATATAAGATTTCATCAAACCATGTATTTCCCACGACATTAGTACATTTATGTGGTACAATACTGATACACTACATGTAGAATACAATTTTCTGTGAAGTGGATAAAAAAATGAAGACAAAAAGTCACAAAATGCCATGTCTATGGAAGACACACTTGGTAGCAAAGAGAGAATGGATTTTCATGGCCCTCTATGGGATAATGAAATCAATTTTGTGATAAGAGCAAGTACAATTTTGAGCACCAATATCAATGGCAACACAAGGAGGACTAACTCTTCCATCTTGGTACCACTTTCTTCTTTGTTGTAGTAAATCATTGATGAAAGTGTCGAGAGTTTCTCTAGTGATTCCCGGCATAACAATAACATGTGCCATATCTCTGACACAAGAAAGTTGCCAACGACGAACAAATTCATGGTCACGAGGCCTCTCAAGGACAACTATGATGCTAAGCTCATTGAGCATGGCACTAATACCTGCTTGTTGAAGACGGTCTTTCAAGTATTTGGCATTATCAAGGCATCTCTTAACGTCTTTCTGAAGCCCAATTTGACCTTTAGCACTTAGACTGTACCACAAGAAGATTGGAGCTAAACCATTTCTGCTTCCAGAAATTGTGGCATCCACTGAAGCAATGTATTCAACTCTTCTTGAGAGGTTGTTAATGTAACTTTTTCTTGTTATCTGAATTCCGCAAGGCATTGGACATCCCAAGAACTTGTGTCCAGAAATTGTAACACTACCAATTGGCTTCTTGAAAGAAATCATCTGTTGTAAAATATAATCACAAATGTTAGAATTGCTTTTTTGTTAAACTACAACACTAAAATCTTTTAAGATGCAAGTAAGAGAAACGAACTTACATTTTTAATAAAAGGGATAATAAGCCCATTGAGTGCTGCATCACAATGGATGTAAAATTGATCATGTGTATAGCCACAATCTTCAAGTGTTTTAAGTATAACATCAAGATCATCAACAGCTCCTTTGAAGGTAGTACCTATAATTAGAACAATAATTATTAAAAAAATGTGTAAAACAAATGATCCTTGAGCTCTCTAGCTAGTAAATTGTAAAAAAAAGTTAAGTATTTACCAATTGTAACATTAATTATTGCTGGTTTGCCCTTGTTTTGAAGTAATTTTGCTTTCAAATCTGAATAATCCATCTCTCCATTTATAGATGCGTTAATAATTTCAAAGTCCATTCTGTACATCATTGCTGCTTTGGAGACTGAGTAATGAGAGTCCCTTGACGCATATAAAATCCCAGTTGGAAGTAATTCTCTCCTGCAAAAAAAAAAATGAAGAAATTAATTTAGAGAAGTCAAAGAAAATGAAACTCTACTTTTTAGTATTAATTGTTTTCTTTATATTATCTCATTCTCAACATTTTACGTTTGGCTCATATTTTTCAATATTGACTTTCTGATCCCAACGTTATTTATAGCATGTTTGGTCAAACTTATTTTCCTCCCAAAGTGTTTATTTTTTCGCAATAAGTGCTTATTTTAGAAAAGTGAGTTGTTTGGCCAAATTTTTGGAAGAAAATAAGTGTTTCTGGGGAGTAGCAGAAGCAGTTTTTCATAAGCTAAAAAATATAGTTTTTTTCTCAAAAGCACTTTTTTGAAAAAAATACATTTAGTAGCATTTTTTAAAAGCTTGGCTAAACACTTATTGTTGCTCAAAATTATTTTTTAAAATTAATTGCGCAAACACAAATTATTTTTTGCCAAAAAAACTTTTTAAAATAAGCTAATTTAAAAAGCTTGATCAAATATCCTATTATTCTTGTTAAGCGATAAACTAAAGGGAGTAGTTCTTCACAAAAGTAAATAACTTATTTCATTTGCATATAATATATACACGTGGGTGCCGATTTGGTATTCAATTTTGCAGAGTGGTTGAGGAAAGTGTTTTGGCCTCACGCACTCAAACTTAAAATAATTAGGATAGTTTTTTTTTTTAAGTTTGTACTAAATGGTGACCAATCATCATTCTAGCTCTATAAATTTAATTAGAAGCATGTTAAAAAAAACTTTCTTAAAAAATTTGGCTACTATTTGAAAGTATTTGGTCATTCTAGCATTTATTTACTAAGCTACTCTTATTTAATAATTTCTTTTTGATAATTAAGTAGTATTAAAAAGAACTACTTTCTTAATATTAAGGGTATAATTGAAAATAAATAATTGTCAACTTTAATCTGACAATTATTTTGGGATAATATTTTTAAGCTAAAGTGATTGTTTTTTTTTTTTTTTTTTTTTTTTTTTTTTTTTGATAATCCAGGTCTCGGGGTGGCCTTAGTACCCCCATATCGCTAGTACTGCACAAGTACGGTACTAGACTCCCGGAGGTGATGGGACCGGTCCTTCAGCACCCCACCACCAGGTAAATCGCGGGATATGCACACATGGTCAGTGTCTGCTTGCGTCCAACGGATCAATGCTACAAGGTTGACCTCCCCACAAGCCCCATCCCTAAAGCTTGGCGGAGACCGAACCCACACTGCAACATGCCCGCGCGGCTTTTAGCGCCCAGGCTTTACCACATGTATGTGCCCCGGAGGACGATATCCTTAGGGGGGAATCGAACTTGCGACCCTAAGGCCGCAAACTTGACTCCCTGCCAGCAAGCTGACCCCTTTGGATTAAAGTGATTGTTAATCTGGATCGACGGATTGAGTAACTGATAGAGAAAAGATAAAATTAGTCAAAATTGAAGCTTACCCAACCAAAATGCCATGGAGATTTCCTTCTGTGCCCCCATTAGTAACATAACCCCAATATTGATCTCTTTCAATTTCCCATAAGTCTGCAAACCAATTCAAAACAGCCACTTCGAAATCTTTTGAATGAAAATCCACAGTGTTTTGAAGAAATGGATCACCACAATTATTTAAGTGGAATTGCAAAAGTGGGGCTAAGCTTGCATAGTGCTCATAACATATGTTAACTGGATAACCTGAAAAAAATAAAACCAACAAACAAAATTTCAACAACTGATCATCATTTGCAAATTCATACAAGCAAATAAATAAGTTATCCTAGTTATTTTTAATCATATTAGACTATGTACTTAGTCTTTAATTTGGGCAAAGAAAACAACCACTTAAGATTTTTTCTTGTCTAATCTTTATTTCTATTCACATTGATTGTCTAGCAAATAAAGGGTATAACTATGAAAGAGATTTTGATACTGCTGAGTCATGCACTTAATGACATGGAGTTTCTTTTTCTAATGAACATAAATGGTGTTTCCTATGAACGATTTTAAGATGCTTATGTAATTTGGTCAACTCCTTTTTTTTTTTTTAAAAGCACTAATTTGTCAGTAATTCGAAATTGCTTGAGATAGTGATTTTGTCAATTAGCTAGGCATATGCCTTATGTTCTATTTTCTAAGTTCTACTATTCAAAACTTTTTCCTAATAGAAATTGTCAACCCGACATCATGGAGCAAAGTAGTTGACCTAGACTTAGAACCTTCTTGCATGTCATGAATTTTGTCAGCATTATACTGTAAAGACAGATATATAAATACGTAGAATCCATATAATATTAATGGTTATAAGCTATATACTCTTATATAGTAAATTTGTAATAGCAGGTTAGTTATTATTTTTATCAGATTCTCAATTATTAATGCTTATCAAAAGGTTTAAATGTAATTACCTAATAAGTAATAACTGAACATGATTGTGTAAATATAATTTAAACTCGATCTTATATGCATATGTACTAAGGATTGAATATTTGAATGGAGAGGTTGACAATATATAGAAAGAATAATTACCAATATGATAGTTGATACGTTGGGTAAGTGTATCAATATAATTCATCAATATACAGTCAAGGCTTGGTCCATCTTTTTTGCCTGGCTCAGTCACTGAAAGGTTCAAATTCTTTCTTGGTGTAGTAGGTGCAGATGCCAACTTAAGTCTCTTAATTTCTCCAAAATCTCCATTTGCTATTAATCCTGGTGGTGCCAATCCTCTAGGAGTCACAGCTGATGGCTCAAAGTCCTTTAAAATATAGAAGAGAAACCTTTTTTCAGAGACATGAACAGAATTGTTTGTGATGATTTAGAAGGAAGCATAACTTTTTTTTGTGGCTTTTCACTAGGTATCGGGTACCCATTTTAGGGCCTGACTAATCCGAATTAGCACCAGAAAGTCTCACTCTATGGGTAGACATGGGTGGATGCAGTTTGTCGGTATCAGGTTCATACTTTCAGTACGCAGTGTACATTTATGTGTAAAATTTCACTATATTGCAATAAAGAATAGATATGAACCCAATATGTTAAAAATATAAAGTTGAACTTATAAAGTTTAAATTTTGGATCCGTCTCTGTCAGGATAAAACTCTTTTTACCAAAGATAAATTCTTAGGGCTCGAACCCGAAACCCCTCGTCAGAGATTACTTACCACCCACCCCAATAGTTACGTGGTAAGGAATTGAACTAAAGAACCATGCAAGCGACTAAAAATGATAAAAGAAAAAGTTTTTTGAGTGTTAAATTTTCGTTTGGTTCATTTGCCCAAAACATAAGAAATTTAGGGACATGTATCCCATTCTTTCCCATTGATTTCCCATGAAAAGGAACAAGAAACCATGCTGAAAGATGAAGCAAAAAAACCAAAAAATAGGATTAACCCTCAAATTATCAAGAAAACTCAAAGAGAAAAAATGGAGATAGAAATTTCTTTTAGAAGCTAAAAGGTTATTAATGAAAAATGATAACAATTCAAAATAATGTAGAGTTGTTTAATTTCTTGATCGGAACAAGAAGAAGATGGATGTAAGAATTATACCTTTTCAAATGATAAGCTTCCCATTGTTGGAGCTAAAGTTTTTTTTTGTTTAGGTTTTGTTAGCTTAGAATGGAAACTAAGTGGGATACAATTATGTATAATATCTTGGATTATATAGGTCTAAAAGATCGTGGGTTTGGGCACCAACCACAATTTACTTTTTTTTTCCTTTAATATTTTTAAATTTATTTTCACCTTTTCCTCTTGGTTTCCTTTTTTTCCCACTTAAATAAATTAACATGTCATCGAGTGCTATTGCCAAAAAAGTCCTCTTGCTTATTATGCCGTGTGGCCAATTTTTGACCTCGTACAGTACAAAGACTTGTTAGACTTTGCAATCCCCCCTTGTCAACCAAATTAATTGGCTGGTGAGAATTGATAAAATCCAAAATCAAATATTATCCATGCACAAGTGGTGGTGTCTATACTCGAATTTGTAAACGTAATCCATTCTTTTCTATGCATTATGCTGGTTTTAATCAATGTTCACCAACTACAAATCACAATTATGTATATTCTAATTAGCATAAGATTAATTTTTGGACTTGATGTACTACAACTACTTCCTAGCTAAGTTTTACTACGTATACAACAACAACAACATACCCAGTGAAACCCCACAATGTAGGATCTGGAAAGGATAGAGTGTACGCAGACATTACTTCTACCTTGGTAGGTAGAGATGTTGTTTTCGAAAGACCCTCGGCTCAAGAGAAAGTATAAGCAAAAGAAACAGTCAGACACAGACAAGAAATTTAAAGCAGTATGAAAATAAAAACAACAAAAGTGAATATTGAAAGAGAATAATCCCCTGATTATTTTCATTAATGAAGAGGTATATATACCTAATATACAATATCTAATTATGGAAAATAAATCTACATTTTTCTAATACAAGACTAATACCTTTTTCTAATGCAATACTACTACCATAATTACACTTGTACAAGAATTCTACAAATATGGTTAATTATAAACAAAATCCTCCTAATTGATATACACGGTCAACACCGTGTATATCGTGTCTTTCACACCCTCGCAGTCATAGCGGGCGGTTGTCGTACGCTGAGACTGTCCCTAAAATCTTCAAACAAAACTAAGGGAAGACCCTTAGTAAATATGTCAGCAATTTGGTACCGTGAAGGGACATGCAAGACACGTACTTGTCCACGAGCTACCTTTTCACGCACAAAGTGAATATCTATTTCGATATGTTTAGTGCGCTGGTGTTGGACCACATTTCCAAAGAGATAGACCGCACTAACATTATCACAGTAGACCAATGTAGCTTTCTGAATAGGAAAGTGAAGCTCTAATAGAAGATTATGCAGCCAACAGGACTCAGACACCACATTGGCTACCCCTCGATACTCGACCTTCGCACTGGATCGCGATAAAGTAGCCTAGCATTTTGCCAACCAAGAGACCAAATTATCACCAAGAAACATACAATAGCCAGATGTCGAATGTCTGGTATCTGGACATCCACCCCAATCAGCATCTGTATAAAACACAAGAGTCGAGCCAGATGGATATAAATGCAAACCATAATCAAGAGTGTCATGTATGTAACGTATAATGCGTTTAAGAGCATGCATGTGCTAGTCCCTCGGATCATGCATAAATAAACACATATACTGCACTGCATAAGTAATATCAGGCCTCGTGAAAGTAAGATACTGAAGAGCCCATGCAAGAGTGCGATAGTGGGAGGGATCCTCATAAAGTGTGCTAGAGTTAACACTCAGCTTCGGTTTTGTATCAACCGGAGTAGGAGAGAACTTACAGGATGACATGCCAGCTCTCTCAATAATCTCATCCGCATACTTCTTCTGTGATAAAAATAGACCACATGCATGACATGTGAGAGTTATACCCAAAATATAACTCAAGGGTCCCAAGTTTTTCATGGCAAATTTGGAACTGAGAAGAGACATGATAGACTTGCGCAGTTTATCAGAAGAGGCAACCAATATAATCTCATCCACATATAACATAATGTATGCTAGAGAAGTACCACGATGATAGATGAACATAGAATGATCAGACCAGCAGTGAGAAAACCTAATAGTAGACACATAATATGCAAACCTTTTATACCACACCCGTGGGGACTATTTAAGTCCATACAAGGAATTTTTGAGAAAACATACATGATTAAGATGATCGGGGATCCGTGAAACCCAAGGGCTGATGCATGTATACTGTCTCCTTAAGATCAACGTGTAAGAAAACGTTTTTCACATCCGACTGATGAATGAGCCATGCTTTTGAGAGAGCCAAACTGAGAACAATGCGAATGGTTGCCGGTTTGACCACCGGATTAAATGTCTCTCCACAATCAACTCCAAACTGTTGAGTTTTGTCATCACCTACAAGATGGGCCTTATGCCTCTCAAAATAACCGTTAGATTTTTTCTTATGAGTAAAAATCCACATAGAATGAATAACATTGACACCAGGCGAACGGGGCACCAACTCCCACGTCTTATTTTCAATAATAGTATTAAATTCATCATCCATGGCCATTTTCCAATTTGGGTCATGAAGGGCAGACACTGCGTTACGTGGCAAGGGCGATTTAGTGATATTAGAATTGAGATTAAAATGCCTTTTAGGTTAAAAAATTTCCCTTTGGCTACGAGTAATGGGCCCTGGACTCGGAGTACAATTAGACTAGATTAGGGTCGATGTGGGACCATCTCGAGACTGGACTGAAGATTGGGCATTTAGGCCAGCAGGCAGTGGGCCTGCTGGCCGAGACACTAGACCTGGAAGACACGCAATTAGGCTAGCAGGTAGTGGGCCTGCTGGCCGATACACTGAATCGATAGATTGGAAAGTTGGGCTAGCAGGCAGTGGGCCTGCTGACCGAGAAATCGAAGCTAGACTCGAGACTATTGGGCCAACAGGTAGTGGGCCTGCTGGGTGATTTGGATCACAGGACTGTTCGGTTAAATAATGGACGATGTACGGTGAGAGTCCATCATCCAAAAAATTATAAGAATGAGATACGTGATTATACAATTTATCAAACGAAAATTGGGTTTCATAAAAAATAACATGGCGACTAATTATGATTTTATTAGAAGATAAATTAACACATTTGTAACCACGATGATTATACGGATAACTCAAAAACACACAAGTGATAGAACGGGCTTGAAGTTTGTTAATTGCAGTGGACGGAAAAGGGGATAACTCAAACACCCAAACACCCTAAGATGAGAATACGAAGGGTCTTTATGATAAAGAATTTTTAGGGGAGATTGATATGTTAATCCTTTGCTAGGAAGTATATTAAGGAGGTAAGTAGTCATTTGTAATGCATGATGCCAAAAAGAAGGGGGTAATGAAACATGAGCTAGTAAGGTTCGAACAATATTATTAATGGTATGAATTTTTTGTTTGGCTTTCCCATTTTGTGAGGACGTATGAGGACAAGAAAACTGAAAATATATGCCATTAGTGTCACAAAATTCCCGAAACGACCCATTATCAAATCCCTTCCATTATCACATTAAATATTTTTATGTTCCCATTCAAATTGGTATGGACGAATGCTCTAAACTTTAGGAATATGAAAAAAACTTTAGACTTTTTAGACAAAGGAAAGGTCCACAAAAAATTAGAATAATCATCCAAAAATAACACATAATAGCGGTGGCCCAAAGAGTTTAAAACGGGAGATGTCCACAAATCACTATGAATAATATCAAGGGGCAATAATGTACTAGAATTTGAGGCTACAAATGGTAACTTAACATGTTTCCCAAGTGACAAGAAGGACAAATTTTGGTACTACGCGTACAATTACATTCAATAAACTTATTATTTTTAGGAGAAGAAATAACAGACGCCCCCGGATGACCCAAACGTGCATGCCATAAGGAAGGTGCTAGAGCGGCAAAAGTTGATGGTGTGGCTTGACATGTGGAAGTGGTGGTGGTGGTGATTGGATAAAGCTCTCCCCGACTATTACATCTCATTAGAGGTATTCCCGTCATGAAATCCTTCACAGTAAATCCAAAAGGGTCAAAGTCAACAAAAACCAAATTATCAGTTGTGAATTTTCGAACAAACACCAAATTTTTAATTAAGTGTGGAGCATGAAGGACATTTTTAAGGCTAAAGGTGGGTGCGGGGGAGATAAATTTGTGTGACCATAAAGATGAATAGGAATTGAATTGCCATTGTCAACAATAATGCCACGAATTTTGCTCAAATTGAAATAAGACGAGAGATTACCTGGCGCGAACGTCATATGAGAAGTGGCCCCAGTGTTGATGTACCAATTTGCGTCCGGAGGATTTAATCCAAGTGTATGCATCACGGCCTTGATATCCGTGGGGGTCGGAATTATCGTTGGGCCGCAATAGCGAAGGCCTACTGGGGCCGAGGCATAAGCAGGCCAGCATGCTTCCAGCTACCGTGTACTGACCTAGTTGGCCTTTGCTGCTGGCCCAAGTCGACAGTGTCGGGCATGGTGGCATGTGCCACTGCCCATTGGCCTATGTCATGGACTAAGGCCACTGCCCCGCAGTCCAGGACTGCTTCCATGGGTTCAGTGGCCCGGTGCCTTTGCATGCCACCACTCCTGCTGCCACTGCCGCCGCCACCGGCGCAATTTTTGCCACTATTTTATGATTTTGGCCCTTTTTGCAGCCACAGTTGTTACAGTTTTGACCAGAATTGTCCGAGAAGGAGTGAGGGTCATCGGACGTGGTTACCATCATGGCGGAATTGGCGCCGGTTGCCGCCTTTTTTTCTAAGCCGACTTCTTCCAAAGTGAGCATGGAACGTGTTTGGTAGAACGACAGGAGATGATTACTTTGATGAAGAGGCACCCCAACACCATTATAAGCCTCGGAGAGGCCAACAACCATATGTAGAACAAGACAATCATTTGTGACGGGCGTGCCAATGTTCTTGAGTTGATCTGACAACTCCATGAGCCTCGTACAATAGGCGGAGACATTCGAAAAATCCTCCATATTGATGTGAGAGAATTCCTGCTCAAGGGTCACAACATGGAAATGTTTGTTATCCTGGAATATATAACGCAACCTAGTCCAAGTGTCTATCGTCGTGGCATCGGGTTCAATATTAGTCTGCAAGAGGTCTGTAGAAATAGTGGAATAATTCCACTAGAGTACCGTAGCATCAAGAGTTACCCATAACTCAGTGTCATCATCGGTGAAAGCGTGCGTGAACTATAAATAATTCTGCCCACGTCGCGTATTAGACATATTCCATCTCAAGAACTATAGGGATATGGTTCGTGATGTTGGAGACTGCAAGGACAGGATGAAATATGTTTTTTGAGGTAGACATGAGAAAAGAACAAGAGGAGAATCAGGGATTTGGAATAAAATTTTGGGAGAGAGGAGGTGTCGGCCGATGGCCGGAAAACTCAGAATCTGAGAGGAGAAGAGGGTGGCGGAAGGTGCTTTGGGAGAAGGAATATTTGCCCTAGACTTCTGATACCATGAAATAGAATAATCTCATGATTATTTTCATTAATGAAAAGGTATATATACATGATATACAATATCTAATTATGAAAAATAAATCTACCTTTTCCTAATACAAGACTAATACCTTTTCCTAATGCAATACTACTACCATAATTACACTTGTATAAGAATTCTACAAATATGATTAATTATATACAAAATCCTACTAATTGATATATGCGGTCAACACCGTGTATATCGTGTCTTTCACTCTTTCAAATATGCCTGATAAAGCATTATGAAAAATAAGCAGTAACTACCACATGTAAATAAGATAATCGAAGTATACGAAACAACAGATAACAATAGAAATCAAATGACAGAAAACTATAAAACAATAATGCGTCTATTAATAAAATAGACTAAACGGAACTACCTACTAACCTTCTATCCTAATATGGGTTCTCCATAACTACTTACTACGTATACAGTTAAGTATAAAAACTATTTTACTCTAATTTTGGCATCTGCCGTTGACCACCCAACTACATTCCTTACCCCTTATTGTGGAAAATATATAGCTTCTCTGTGATAATTAAGTGACTCATGATCCTGGCCACAAGTGAGCAAAGACGGATTCGGAATTTAAAATTTATGAGTTTCTATATTGACGTCACGTTAATATAAATAATAATTGAGTTTACAGTCAAATATTTATAAATTTTTAGTGAATTACTTAATGCATATATGAAGTCTGTGAAAAAGTAATTGAGTTCACGTGAATCCACCCCTGAAGGTGAGTGCTTTAAGTGGAGAAATATGGTCAACGAAAATTCATATATGATCGATTCTAACATGTGTGGGACTGAGGCGTAATTATTGTTAGTTGTATTCATTCCATATTATCAGCTCTATATAGAGAATTGAGTTTGTTTTAGGACATATATATATATACGTTCAATTTTACTTGGATATTAATGTAAAATTGTAGCAAATTTCGCCGATACCATGGGTAGTAATTTTCTTTTTATCATGTTCACGCAGTAAATGAGACGTGTTTTTAAGCCAAAAAAAGAAGAAGAAGAGATTTGACGTTATTTTTTTTAAAAGTAGATGAGTTGTAACAATAATCTACCTTTTCTCTTATAAAAAAGTTGTACATAAAGAACAAGTTATTCATGTCAAATAGTTTTAGAGAGTAGTTATTTTTTAAAAATTATTTTCTCCATTATTGTTGGGTTACTGGGTAGACTGTTTCAGAGTTACAAAATGCATTTATTTATTGTGGAAAAGATCAAGATTAATAGAAGGCACTGAAGACCAAGTAAAAATTGATAAAAGGAAATTAAATAAAACTAATTGCACTGTCTTGAACCAAGTCAAAAAAAATTAGGTACTTTCTTTTCAATAAACAAAAAAAGTAGTAAAAATATTGCTGTCTATTCTGTTTTGTAGAGAAGAGCTTTTTTCATAGATTTATCCAGCTGTGTTAGTTGCCTCACATGAATATTGGGCGTGTTTAACGTAATTCATTTGTTATATTTGTTTCAGTATATTCAAGAATATTTGAATAATATAGAAAGAAAGTTTCAAAGGTTATGCATATATGGTGATGGATCAGTTTGGGAGGTGCAACAAATGTACACTTTTAAAGAGTTTTGTCTTGAAAAAAGATATTTGGAAGTTAAAAATAGTGTTTGAACACGCATTAATTTGAAAAAATTAAAGTTTTGTGAGTTGAAAAAAGTTACTTGTAAAACTGGTTAAAACCACTTTTCAAATCTGAAACCCATTTTCAAAAAACCAGTTCAATATATATATATTGTTTTAATTATTTTTTTATTTTTAAAAAAAAGATGTTTCCGAACGGGCCAAAATCTTTATAACTTTATAGAGTGAAGAGTTGAAAAACAATTACACCCCATGTGTTGCATTAGCCACATCATTGACATTTTGAGAAATGTGTAGGTGAACTGTCCTTTTCAAGATAAAAATTGTTCACTCTATAGCTATATTTTGACAGTTTGTTGTTATGCCGAATTACCGTTTCAAGTTTAATGAAAAGATACAGACCTAAAATACGCATAATCTAATGCAACAAAGATGTCGAAGAGACGCTGGCAAGCAGAATCAAATCGGTGAATCAGAGTTGAGTTCATGCTATGTTCAATCTAGATGTTATATATGATTACCCACAAATCATGTGTCATGATTACAATGTTACAAACAAACAAAAAGAACAAAAAGGTACATTTTAAAATTGTGGCTATTGCGGCTTATTACTTAATATAATTTCATGTTATATTCAACATAGTCTTCCGGTTGGCTTACTCACAAATCATACCCAATCATTATGATTTCAAATCTATAAACAAAGAAAAGGAAAAATGCGTTTTAGAATTGTGGTATTGCAACTCATAATAAATCGACTTCTTTTCATATTATATTCAACCTAGTTATCCTGATGAATTACTCACACAAAAATCATGTGATATTATTATGATTTCAAAACTACAAACAAAGACAAGAAATAAATGTGTTTCAGAATGTTATTGTAAAGTCCCGTAACATTCTATAACTACTTGAGGCTCACTTGAGGGTAACAAAGCGCATACTTGTGGATGTACATACTATATTGGACTTAACGGAAGTGATAGGGTGGCTTAAGGTACTCAAAACAGACAAGCTAAATATATCGCAAATGCTCCTGAATAAGAGTCATGCGTCGCATGGCCGTACCATCACGTGAAGTGCTTACTTACCGGTTGAGATCAAATTTAAATGCATGTTTATGCATTATGCCTAAATATAAATAACAACCTATGAGCATATTTAAATCATGTTGAAATGCAAATACTTAAAATTAATAATCGAATAGTTACGATTTGAACCATTGCATATTTGTTTTTCCCAGATAAGAACCTATTGCCCAAGCTGCCAAAAGGACCGGAGTATTTTTTTTCAGAATCAAATCATATTTCTAACCAAAGCACATAATTTTATACTTTTTAATATTATCACTTAATCGTTTGTCTTACTTATTGTTTGTATAACATACGTAAAATAACAATATAAAAAAGTAATGCATAGTTTTGAAAACTGAAAAGTTACTACTTGTTATGAGTAAGCTTGTCTTAAAAAATTTACAGCAATTATTTACTAGAAACTACTATTTTTCCAGCTTTTGATTAGAAAATGTAAAATAGCTTCTGCTATTACTTAAAATTACTAACTTATTCACCAAAAAATTGGTCAAAACACCTTCAATCTTTAAAATATATAATTTTTTCTAAAAACTAAATATTTTTAGCCTTTCAAAAACTTGGCCAAACATACTATAATAATAATATTGCATCATTTTGAAGTTAAGTTATGTCTCATTCACACATATTTCCAGTCCTTTACTTTATTCTTTACATTGTTTTTTTTATATTTCTCATGCGGTGTCAGGTATTCGCAGTGGATCAGTTTGACTAATTCGAATTCGCACCGCATATGATCCATTCGAGATGGAGCGCTCCTACCAAAATTTTGTCATAGAGCTCGAATTCAAAACTTTTGATTAAGGGATCAGAAGTAGCCTCCTTTGTTGCGCACTCGTTAATTCAACCCTTAAAACAACATTCCCACATGACCACTTTAACATGCCGTGCTCCCAACTACATATTTTGTTTTGATAAACAAGGATAATATATTAATATAACATAATGGGCATCGCACTCATTAATTCAACCCTTAAAACCATAAAACAACATTCGCACATGACCATTTTAAAATGCCGTGCTCCAAGCAACATTTTTTCGGGAAACAAGGATAATATATTATAATATGCTCCAAACTACATTTAAGACATGCTCGAGGAGTTCAGGGTGTTAATTTAATTTCAAAATATCCAATTATTGAATAAAAAATTATTATTCCAACTTAACAATTTAAACGAAAATTAAGGCAGTCTTTTTCTAAAAAACATATAATAAAATATCTTTTTTAACACAATTTATTAATTCCTTCGGTCTATTTTACTTGTTATGTTTTTCTTTCGGACACTTTTAATAGAACATTTAACTAATAAAATAATTTGATTATATTACCCTTATTTATTCTTTGATTTTAACTTAATATTACTCTTCTTTACACTGCATATTACTCTCTATTTATTAATAACTAGAGAGGGTGAAATTAAAAAAAAAAATCTGTCTTGATTTTAGATTATTAAAACTGAACCTTCTGTTTTCATTATTACTCCCTTCGGTCAGGTTTACTTCTTATGGTTACTAAACATTTGGTCGAAAATATTTGTCATTGTAGAAAATCAAAATTGAATTACAACATCAACATACTCAGTGTAATTTCATAAGTGAGACCTGAGAGGGTAGATTATATGCATACCTTACCCCTACTTCATGGATGTAGAGAGATTGTTTCTGAAAGACCCTCAGCTCAAGTGCAACAAATCAAAGTAGTTATGAAAAAGGAAATACGACAATGAAAAAAATATGAAAACTAATAAAGAAAGCAGTACGGAGCATTCAAAAAGAAAAAACAGCAACAACAATGAAATAGAGCGATAATCGAAACACAATGAACATTAGATGGTAACATATATCAAAAACAAGAAACTACTTGAACAAGGCTGACACTACGATAAGCACGGTGTTCCAGACTACCACCAAACTTAATCCTGCTGAAAAGCAAGACAACGCTCATCTACCTACTAACATCTTCTATCATAATCTGCGACCTCCATACCTTCTTATCTAAGATTATATTCTCGGTAAGCTAAAATTGAATTATGTCATGTCTAATCACTTCTCTCAAATACTTTCGCCCTACAAACCTTTCCTCATGCCCATTATATCCAACTCTCGCACCTCTATGCGCATCTCCTATTGATCACATGCTCAAATCAATATTCTATGGTTCAACTGTAATATATTTTTGTTGAGAAATTGTAATATTTAACCATTTAAACCCTTCACTTCAACTCCAAAAAAATGTGGGTAGTGTGACATTTTAGCTTTAAAACTCTTCACTTGTATTTAGAAAATGTTCATTTTGACAGCTGCCAAAAAAAAAAAACATTTTTGACCAATGTTTGGGTCCCGGGGCTACACTGGAGTGGATCCGCCGCATGTCGATTTTAAGGTGAACAACAAATTTACTCGGTATCCAAACAGTAGGAAGCTTTCTTATTCTCCCGGGCGGAATCACCCTTTTAAGTTTTAAGTACGAGTTCGGTAAGATCTAATAATGTTGATTCAAGTTTTATATTTATGTTAACAAATTTATTTGACATGTACAAAATAATATACTCAGAATCTAATAAAATCACATTTCAAAATTCATAAATTCAAAATTCTTACCTAGTCTCTACCTATTCTACTAACTATAATCAAACCTGGACAAAGTCAAAATGGGAAAATCTTAAAGAAAAGGACTAATAAAAGGAAATGGAGAATATCTAAGAGGATTCGAGTACTGGTCAACGGACAAAGCATAAAGCAATAATTGAATACACAACAACCTTTGAATGGGTTCTTTTACTCGCTTCACACGAATAATTACAAATAAATATATGTATTAAATAATTTTATTAAAATAATATTGTGATCATGCAAGGTATCTATTTATTTCAACTGTTAAAAGATGAACGCAAGTTAGGTTGCTCCCATTTGTTCACTTAATAGACTGATGACAATATAGCTCTTGCATCATATACCTCTAAAGATGGAGTCATAATTTGAAGTTAAGAGTTCTAAAGTTATCATCGAATTCATAGCTTGTTTATATTGATTTCTCAATTAAATATTTATATATGTTTAATAAATTTTCTAATATAAATATATAATTTAAACAAAATTTATTAGGTTCGTCCAAACCTATACCTAATATTATAGTTTCGCCCTATACATCTAAATGAATTTCACTTTTTTCGGCAAAGAAGCTTCAGATAACACCCATTGATTCGAGGTATCTCCTCCGCTGAGTACATATATATCGAAGTTTAATTTCAAGTTTGTCACGAGGCTTACTCTTCTCTTCTTTTTTCCCACCATTTCAACAAAAGACTCGCAATCGGAGTTCCCTAACTTTCAGTTCGCTATCGGAATCATAATTTTTTTACCTTCGAAGGAAAATGGCGTTTACAAGAGAACATTTTATTTATATACGTTAGTTAATTCTAATTCTTAATCTATGCTCAATTACAAGGGATAATTCTTCACGTGAAAGGTAACTAAAACATGACTAGAAAATGAGCTCTTAGCTAGTTTTAAATAGTGTTTGGCTCTTTGTTGAATATTTGGGGAATCCCAATATGAAACTTGGAAAATCTTTATTGAATATTTGGTTAAAGTAATATGAACACAAAATTTTAGGATAGAAATAGTGGTTGACTGTTGATTCCATATATCCATGAGAATAAAGTCGACGACATTGGTCGTTCACAACACTGTAAAGACTTTGCTTTTCATTCCAAAAAGACTGACGAAATTTGAAGTACAACGATCAAGATATTCAATACATGAATTCACATTGAGTCAAGTTTGTGAAACAAAATTTATAGATATTTTAACATTACGTCAAAACTCAAAAGTAATTCAAGTTAGAATAATTTATTATACTAATCCAATTCGCTAATAATATTATCCGCTTTGGATTTAGGCTCCGAAAACTTTAAGGTTTGATTCCTTAAATACTCAAAATGTATCTTCTCTGTTCGTGCATGTGTGATTTACTTGTTGTAAATCATAATTAAACAACACAGGATCACAAGTAGATCGATGAAGAACAATATGGGTACTATCCTTGTTCCATTGCTAGAAACTAGTTGAAGGAAATCAGAATTTTAATCAAGTTGATGGTCTTCTGTGCCTTAGACACATTCTTGTTTGTGTTCTTCTCTTAGATGGGTAGAGAGGAAAGTAACGTTAAAAGGCACAAGGACCATAACTGTATAAATAAGGCAAGACAACCCTTCAGAGATGACTTTTCACAGTAGGTACCTTTTCAGATATAGGCCCATCAATATAACTGAAAAGTGTATTGGATTTCTACATTATTAACTGATATTTCTATAGCTCAAATAAGTTAATACTTTATTAGATTATAAAATAGGCCCCTTTAATGATAGCATATCTATGTATAAATATATTAATATGTGAGTCCATAAAAAAAGAAAATTACTAACAATCTTCCACTTGGACCACATATATTTTTGAATAATCATACATAGTTTAAAACTTTATTGTGCACAAATTTTGCTATCTTAATTGAAATATCTCAAAACACTCTGGTCCATCGATAATACCAATATAGGTTCAAAGCGGTTTTTCGTAATACATATTCGAAACTAAATCCATCAATGGTCACATATATTAGCAAAACCAATGACATAGATCAAACACGAAAATTACATGTAAAATTATCTAAATCATGTCTATTTTCAACTGGTCCAATTTTATGACTTGAAAAGTCCAAAATCACTTACTTATACCTTATGCAAAATCAAATTAGAAAGTCAATATCTTTATATTCAGAATTGTCAATGAACACATGAAATTCATAAAACCTCAATCTGTACAGAAAATAAACTTTAACATGTCAAAAGCATAAATAAAATAACAAACTCCCACTAAAGTTGCTCAGTATCGAATATGAGAACACCTTTATGAGCTACATGCGCATGAAACACTTTAGGTGACAAGCCCTTCGTTAGCGAGTCTGCAATCATCGAGTTTGTACTAATATGCTATGTGATTATAAGGCGACTATGTACTCTTTCCTTTACAACCATAAATTTAATGTTTATGTGCTTTGACTTTGACTTCGGTTGTTTCTCGAATATAACTCAACATATTTATTATCACAATAAATTTTCAATGGTCTTTCTATTTCACTGACTATCTGCAGCCTAGTGATAAAATTCTGTAGCCATATTCCCTGATTTGATGCTTCATAGTAGGCTATAAATTCAGCTTCCATGGTAGAAGAAGCTATCAGTGTTTGTTTGACACTTTTCCAAGAAATAGCTCCTCCGGCCATCATAAAGACATAACCTGATGTGGATCTCCTACTATCAAGATATCCAGTAGAATCTAAATCGAAATATCGCACGATATCTAAGTGATCTGACCTTTGATAAGTGAGCGTGTAATCTTTAGTTCTTTAAAGATACCTTAGAACCCGTTTTGCTGCTTTCCAGTGGTCCATTCCGGAGTTACTTAAATATTTGTCCAACATTCCCACTATGTATGCTATATCTGAATGTATACAAACTTGTGCATATATGAGACTTCCCACTGCTAATGCATATGGAATTTTATCCATCTCTTCTACTCTATGTCCAACTTTGGACATTGGCGCAAATTAAATTTATCACCATTGACCACATGTGTATCTCCTGAGGCACAATTTTGCATTCCAAATCTACTAAGCACCTTATCAATACAAGTCTTTTGTGATAGTCTAAGAATGTCTCTGGTACGATCTCTATGAATCTGTATACCCAGAACAAAGGACGCATCACCAAGATCTTTCATTTCAAATTTACTAGATAGAAATTTCTTGGTTTCATGCAATAAGCTTATATCACTTCTTGCCAGTAGAATGTCATCTACATACAACACATGGATAATAAACTTGCTCCCACTGAACTTGAGATAAATGCACTGATCAATGGTATTTTCCTTAAAATTAAAAGAGGTTATCACCTTATCAAACTTCCGGTACCATTGACAGAATGCCTGTTTTAAATCATAAATTGACTTCTTAAGATTACATACAAGGTGTTTTGAATCTTTGGACTCAAAGTTCTTTGGTTGCACCATGTATATCATTTCTTCAATGTCTCCATTGAAAAATGTAGTCTTTACGTCCATTTGATGTAGCTCTAAGTCTTACTAAGCTATAAGTGCCATAATGATTCTAAATGAGTCTTTTGATGAAACTGGCAAAAACGTATCTTTAAAATCTATGTCTTCCTTTTGAGTGAATCCTTTGGCAACTAAGTGTGCTTTATATCTTTCGATGTTACCTTTCGAATCACATTTGGTTTTGAAAATCCATTTACAACAAATCGGTTTCGATCCTTAAGGTAACTCGATAAGATCCCAAATTCCATTATATTCCATAGACTTCATCTCATCTTTCATGGCTTCGATCCATTTAGTAGAGTTTCGACATGATTTTGCTTGACTAACAGTGACAGAATCATCTTCTAATCTCATGCCAAAATCATGTTCTTGAATATAAATAATATAGTTATCCGAAATTACATTTCACTTTGACTTGAGGTTGTTGGGATAAATCAAGTTGAACATATGATGGTTCCTTAATCAAAGTGGAATTTGTCATAGGTAAAGTTGTGTTTTATTCAAAATCCCAATTTACTGATTGAAAAGTATTAGGAAAAGATATTTGGTCACTTTCAACTGTAATTGTAGAAGGAATATGAACAAATTCTTCTTCAAATATAACTTATTTATTTTGATCACTCCCACTATAATCAACATCCTCAATAAATTTAGCATTCCCAGTTTCAAAAAAAGGATCTATTTGAGGGATCATAAAAATTGAAACCTTTCGACCATTCTGAGTATCCTACAAAGTAGCAACTAGCAGTTTTTGAATCCAGTTTCTTTTAATTAGGCTTGTAGGGGTTAGCCTCTGTTGGACATCCCCAAACATGTAAATGACTAATACTATAATTTCTACATGTCCACAACTCGTATAGAGTTTTAGATACTGATTTGCTTGAAACTCTATTTAATATATAAATTGTAGTCTTTAATGCTTCTTCCCAAAGCGAATCAGGTAAAGAAGAATGACTAATCATACTTCTCGCCATATCCTTAAGAGTTCAATTTCGTCTCTCAGCTATACCATTTTGACTCGGAGTCCCCGCCATAATATATTGAAGAATAATTTCACACTCTGTCAAATATTTCGCAAAAGGGCCTGGATGTTTTTCACCTGATCCATCGTATCTGCTGTAATATTCTCCTCCACGATCAAATTTGATAACTTTAGTTTTCTTGCCTAATTGATTTTCAACTTCAGCTTTGAAAATATTAAAAACGTTCAAAGATTGTGACTTCTCATGAATTAAATATAGGTATCCATAACTGGACTAATCATCTATAAAGTTGATAAAATATTATTGACCATTCCATGAAGCCATAGGGAATAGACCGTAAATAACTGTATGTATCAACTCTAAAGGTTCTTTACTCCTATAAGCATCCTTTTTTCTTATATTTGTTTGTTTTCCCTTTATGCATTATATGCAAATTTTAAAGTCTAATAAATCAAGGAAATGAAAAATTCCTTATGACACAAGCCTTTGTATTCTTTATTGAAATATGACACAATCGCTTATGTCATAACATTGATGAATTCTCATTTGTTAATCTACGCTTAGTACCAAAATTACTTGAATGCAGATTTTTGTTGCTATATGAGGCTTGACTGTCTAATTCATATAATTTATCAATCAGAGTACCAGTTCCAACATTATTAGAATTTTGAGAAATATTACAAATTTCATTTTCAAAAGAACAAGTATATCCGGATTTGTCCAAACAAGAAATAGAAATTAAGTTCCGTCTAAATGACGGTACAACAAATGTTTCCTCTAGTTCCAAATAAAAATCAGTAAGCATGACACTTATTTAGAGTCCGTGTTTGGGTACAAGAAATAAATTTATTTTATTTGAGAGAGGCCAAAACAGACTCTTCCGGGTGTTCCAAACGTTCTTGCCATAAAGATGGTGTCAAGGCTGCAAAAGAAGATTGAAACTTGGATTGTTGATTGGGTAAACTTATTGGATAGAGCTCCCCCTTGCTATCACATCTGATGAGAAGCTTTCCCGTCTGAAAGTCATGCACGGAAAATCCAAAAGGGTCAAAACAGACAGATACCCAATTATCAGTAGTAAACTTTCTAACAGAGACCAAGTTTTTGATTAATTTAGGAGCATGAAGGACATTCTTCAAAATTAGTGGTGGGTTTGGTGGTGACAATTTGCTAGAACCATACCCTTTTATTGGAATTGAATGATCATTTCTGACAATTATACCATTATCATTCCTCAAATTAAATAGGGTGAGAGATTACCTTGGGAGGACGTCATATGGGACGTCGCTCAGGAGTCCATATACCAATTTGAATCCGGTGGATTTAGTCCGAGGGTGTTCATGGCGGACTCAATATCTGTGGGTTGGGCCACTGCTGAATGGGCCTCCTACCACTGGGTCGGAGGAGGCCCAATGTTGCTGCCTACCGAGACTGACCCAACAAAATGGGCCTGCTGGGCCAGTGTATTATTCTTTCCAGATTGTAGATAATAAGTGGGCTGGGACTGGCCAGTGGGCCGATGGGGTTGCCTGGCCCAATTCCCTATTAGGACTAGGCTGGGCAGTGCAACCTATGGCCACTAACAGGCCCAGTTTCCAGCGCCACTGGGATGCTGCCACTGTCCGCCAGTTCTGCCACCTTGCTGATGTCACTGCCCGCCACCAGAGTTGTTGTTGCCACTATTTCCGCCGCCACCGGAATTCTGGTGGCCCCCACCTTTGTTATTTCCGCGATTTCCACCCTTATTCTTATTATTACGTCCTTTTTGTCCCTTATTTTGGTGAGAAGGATAAAAAAATTTATCATCATTTGAGGAAGTGGCAATCATGGCGGTATTTGAAATAGTTGAAGCCTTTTTTGCAAAGCCGGATTCTTCAAGCACAAGCATGGACCGTGCTTGATAAAACAAAGGTATAGGATTACTTTTGGCGAATTAGTATTCCCCACTCCGCTATACGCGTCGGTGAGACCGGCAACTAATTGTAAGACTAATCGGTTATTAGTAACCGGTGAACCAACGTTTCTCACTTGATCTGCCGACACTTTGAGGCGTTGACGGTAGGCAGAAACATTAGGAAAGTCTGCCATGTCAATGGTTGAGAACCTCTGCTCCAACGTAACATCGCGGGAGTTTTGGTTATCTTGAAAGATGTCTCGCAATCGTTCCCAGGCCGCCATTGCTGTTGAATCCGGTTCCATTATAGTATGCAACAAGTCAGTGGATATTGTTGCATAAATCTAACCAAGAACTGTGGCATCAAGTGTATCCCACAATTCTTTGTCTGCTTCGGTTGTTAATTCCTTCCCTTTTCCATCTTTTGGAGGAATTATATGATGAAGGACTTTGAGAGCACGACAACATATTTTGAATAATTCTGCCCAAGTTGCATAATGAACGATTTCCATTTCTAGTTTGACGGAAACACGTGTTTTGATGTTTGAGACAGCAAGGGCTGGATGAAAGGATGATTTGGATTCAGACATAGTTGGTTGGTATGGTGGATTAATCAGTAATGGAAAAAAATGAAAGAGAATTTTCGGCCAACCTAGGGTTTTGGGGAGGAAGATGACCGAAAATTGGAAGAAACAAAATATTTTGGATCTTTTCCTTAAACTCTTGATACCATGTAAGAATTTGAAAATGTTTTCCTCAATTGTATTCTTCCATTAAGGGAATAATATATACACAATATACAATTAAATGAGAAGAGGAAATCAAGCCTCTAATCTTCTTAATCAATAATCAATCCCTAATAATCTTCTTCCTAATTAACATATTTCTAATTATCATTTTACTACTTACCATACATAAAATGATACTACATTAATAATAGTATTAATACTAATATTCTAACAAAAAGTACTGTAGAGACTTCTTAGTTTCTACTGGTTATTTTAATTTTTTTCCCTTACGGCAGTTTCTACCTCAACTTTTTTTTTTTTGGTTCATTTCCTTATTAAAAAACTAGGAATCGTTAGGTTAAATGGGGGTGGGCAGTGTTCAAAGTGGAAATCACCACATTTTGTTGTCTCTGCATTTTATTCTTTTGGTGTAGTTTGTTACTTCATTGACACCTTAACCATTATACCATGTGTGATTGTTTCAAATTGAATAAACAAGTCTAATATAATATGTTGTGAAAGTAACCTCGCAAAATAATTATCCCAAAGGAAAATTGTTTTTTGCTAGATTATGGATAGTCATGGATATATAATACATTTAGTAATATCATGTTGATAATGTGTCAGTCCAAAGAAAGGTATATTGTTAGGCCGTTTTAGTATTCAATGTACATGAACTATGTATAAGAGTACCGCTTACAAATTATTTTTTCTGTCCAAAGACTAAATGATAATGTTGTGCTAGATATCTTGAGATGGGTCCACCTTTATGTACATGTGTTGGTAAAAGTACAATTTTAAATTTATATATTATTGTTATTTCAGTTTTACTTAACGTTAATTATCTTCACATATACATGGTTTCATTTGTATGTTTAATTGTGAGCATTATTTATTTTATCTTATAGTGTCTTATGTATCTGCCAATATGAACAACATTCCTATGCTTAATGGCACAAACTTCAAAAAATGAAAAGAGCACATTATGATTGTGCTTGGTTGCATGGATCTCGATTATGCATTAAGATTTGATCGCCCTGGGGACTTGAATGAAACTAGCACTAATGAACAAAAGATCACGTACGAAAAGTGGGAGCGATCAAACCGCATGAGCTTGATGATGATACAACACTCTATTCCAGAATCCTTAAGGGGCGGTATAACAAAGGATAAAAATGTCAAAAAATTCCTAAAGGAAATTGCAGACTGATTCGTTGCTAACGAAAAGGTTGAAACAAGTACTATACTTAATAAGCTTGTTTCAATGCGATATAAGGGCAAAGAAAACATAAGGGAGTACACTATGAAAATGTCTAATCTTGTGACAAAACACATGGCCTTTAAGTTTGAATTGTCTGATGACATACTTGTGCACCTAGTTTTGATCTCTCTTCCTGTACAATTTAGCCAATTTAAAGTTTCATATAATACCCAAAATGTAAAATGGACTTTGAATGAGTTGATAGCTCAATGTGTGCAAGAAGAGGATAGAGTGAAACAAGAGAGGGTTAAAAGTGCTCATTTGATATCTACTTCTGGAACTAAAAATGCCTCACATAAGCGAAAAAGGAGTAAGCATAAAAAAACTGCAGATGAAGGAACAACACAACCTAAGGATCAAAAGAAACGGGACCCTTGTTACTTTTGTAAGAAAATTGGTCACATAAAGAAAGATTGTTCCAAGTATGTTGCATGGCTTTTAAAAAAGGTAAACTTCTCAACTTTGTTTATTAAGAAGTTAATTTGGCTATGATACCTACTGACACTTGATGGATAGATACATGTGCAACTACTCACATAATTGTCACTATGCATGACTGTCTAAGGAGTCAAATGCCAATTGTTGCCCACTTGGTAAACATGTTAAATTGCCATTCATTTCTTCTACTTCGTGCACTCTTATGCCATTTGACATTTTACATTGTGATATTTGGACATCACCTGTTTTGAATTCTTCTGGTCATAGATATTATTTACTCATACTAGATGACTACTCTAATTACTTGTGGACATTCCCTTTGTCGAAAAAATCACAAGTGTTTTCCAATTTTCTCACATTTAGAGCATTCATCCGAACTCAATTTGAACGTGATATAAAAAATATTCAATGTGATAATGGGATGGAGTTTGAAAAAAAACAGTTTTGGGATTTTTTCAAAACAAATGGTATAAATTTTCGTCTGTCTTGTCCTTACACTTCATCACAAAATGGAAGGCGGAACGCAAAATTAGAACCATAAACAATATTGTTAGAACATCTCTTGATCATGATTCACTCCCCCCCCCCCCCCCCCCCCCGTATTTTGGCATCATGCACTCCAAATGGCCACTTACCTGTTGAATATACTTCCTCATAAAAACATGTCTTACAAAGCACCACTAAAAATGCTTTATTTACGAGAGCCCTCCTATCTTCATTTAAGAGTATTTGGTTGTCTTTGCTACCCCCTCTTTCCATCTACCACAATCACAAAACTCCAACCCCTGTCTACTCCATGTGTCTTCTTGGGATATCCTACTAATCATCGCGATTACAAATGTTACGACATTTCTTCCAAAAGAATAATTATAAGTCGTCACGTAATTTTTGATGAAATAATTTTTCCCTTTGATAAAATACATGAAACCGGGACTCATACCTATGATTTTTTGGATGATGATAAGTTTTCGTATCTAACACATTTTTTCACAGCTCGGTACCCACGGGGAGTGCCAAAAATTCAAGTTTAGGCTCACTTGACCAAAGAACACTAGCCTAGCCGCGTGACAATTCAGCACAACAGCTTGGGCCTTCGGTTCTTGGGCCTAGTCACCCTCACTCAATTTCACAAGCCCCTCAGCCACAACCCACGGGAAACTTGGGCCATATCTCGGCTCAAGGCACAATCCCAAATTCCCCACTCTCGGCCAGTGGCGTCCAGTCCACTGGCTTGGGCCACCTCTCGGCTCCAGGCTCAATCCCGAATCCCCCACTCTCGACCAGTGGCGTCCAGTCCACTGGCTTGGGCCACCTCTCGGCTCCAGAACCAATCCCGAATCCCCCATTCTCGGCCAGTGGCGTCTAGTCCACTGGCCACGCAAATCGTTCCGTCACCCGTAGCCAATATGGAATTGTCAAATCTAATACCAAATATAGCCTACACACCCAGGTCTCGAAATCACATTTGCCTCGTAACCCAGTATCTGCTCTAAAGGACCCGAATTGGAAAATGGCCATGGATGATGAATATCATGCTCTAATTAAAAATAGGACGTGGGATTTAGTACCTCGTCCATCTAATGCTAATATAATTCGGTCTATGTGGATTTTCAGCCATAAGGAAAAATCTGATGGAACTTTTAAGCGACATAAGACTCGTCTTGTAGGTGATGGGAAGACACATCAAGTTGGTGTAGAATTCGGGGAGACGTTTAGTCCAGTGGTCAAACCGGAAACTATCATAACAGTTCTAAGCTTGTCTCTCTCAAAATGATGGTCTCTTCATAAATTGGATGTCAAAAATGCCTTCCTCCATGGACACCTCAATGAAACTGTCTACATGCACCAACCGTTGGGATATAGAGATCTAAAATATCCTAATCATGTGTGTTTGCACAACAAATCATTATATGGACTGAAGTAGGCCCCCGGGGCATGGTATAAGCAGTTTGCAGATTTCGTGTCACACATCGATTTGTCTTACAGCCGTTCCGATAATTCTCTATTTATTTATCGTCAGGGTACTAATATTGCTTATATTCTTTTATATGTGGATGATATTATCCTAACAACATCGTCAGACTCTCTTCACAAGAGTATTATGTCACAGCTTAGTTTCGAATTTGCTATGAAAGATCTTGGTCCACTACACTACTTTCTATGAATTGTTGTGACATGACATGTAGGTGGATTATTTCTCTACCAGAAGAAGGATGCATCTGAGATTGTGGAACGAGCTGGAATGTCATTTTGCAAACCTTCGACAACTCCGGTAGACACTAAGTCTAAATTGAGTGCCACCTCAAGCAAACTATTTTTCGATCCAATATTATACCGCAGCCTAGCAGGAGCTTTGCAGTATCTCACATTCACCAAGACGGATATTACCTATGCAGTGCAACAAATGTGTTTATTTATGCATAATCTGATGGAGGAACATATGCATGCTTTATGCTCATGTGTGCCATGGAAATTGCACCAAATGGACTGATCTCTTTTGCTAGGATCTGATTGTAGTGGTTTCGATGGTCGGAACATCGGATGAGTTCTCAAGACCGCCACCATTTGCTCTTCGTCGATGTTAAATTTATACTCGAATAATTTTGGGTATCCGGCACCCTTAGATGAGTTACCTTTATTAGAATTTATCAATCCTTGATTGTTTCGTTCGGAGCCTCCTTTGTTTTTTGATTTTTCAAAGGAGCGAAAACCTTGTCCACATCTCTATTCTCCGGGAGTAGGATAAGGTTGATAACAGTTCTTTGAGAAATTCCGGCCAGTTTCGGTTCCTTTATCAGGCTTTGTATAGATACTCCCAACTTTAGATCCAAATATATCATCATTAATACGGATCTTGAATTCATACCGATTGTGCACATCTTCCCAAATTATCGCCTGGAACTCTAAGAGATTTTCCTTGAGCTTTTGGAAGGCATCCGAACTTGCTAGATTCAAACCTTTTGTGACAGCCTCTGCATCCCATTCATCCGGAACTGCTAGTAACAACATCCGCTCCTTCTTGAACCGTGTAACAAAGTCCCTAAGAAGTTTTGGTTCTCCTTGTGACTGCAAAATATATCCGTTTTGCATGTCTTTACCTTCTAGGCCCCCGTATGAGCCTTTATGAACATGTCGGCGAGAGGGGCAAACGAACCGATTGAATGCTCTAGGAGTTGTGAATACCATGTCAAAACTCTCTTATCAAGTGTTTCAGCAAATATTTTATTTAGAACTGATTCTATTTCGTGTTCTCTTAGATCATTTCCTTTCACGACCGTAGCATAGGCCATGATATGCTCCTGGGATTAGTAATTAGATCATATTTGGCCACAAAAGATATTTTGAACCTTTTTTGGAGATTAGTTCGGGCGCAGCCTCTGGCTTATATGCCAACTGAATATATTTCTTTGAATCCGGACCATCAACCACAAGAGGAGCCCTCAGTATCTGGCTGAACTGGCGCTGGAACTTCTGGGTGGTTTTCTCTGCCTTCTCTACATTAAAATCAACTTTGCTAGTCATGTCCTTCATGAATTTCAAAACTTGTTCCTGGAACGCATTTTCAAGGGCGACGTTGCTCTCTGAGCCGTCATTTTCTGATCTGCCTTGGTCATTATCGGCTTCTCCATTAGCATTTGGTGGAGGCACCGGTTCCCCTATTGGACTATTGCCGGGATTTTTGGGTATGAACACCTCTTGAAACCGCTTTAGACGCTCCAACTCCTCACTCATTGTGGCATTCTACGCCCGAAGACTATGTATGTCTTCTTCAGGTGTTTTGTCAGTGGGATCATCCTCATGCCGAGTCTGTCCATCTTCGGATGTGACTTCGTCTGTAAACATCGGGTCTTTGGGTCTCGTGGTTCCTGTCAGCAAACCATCCGGCCCAAGATTGTTTTTGTTGTCCCTGATGTTGCTACTGCTTTCTCATATTCCTGTCATTTTCCTTATTTGAACAAAGAATAAGACTTAAAGAAAAAAATTGATTCGTAGAGGGGTCACTTATGACACCACAATTGTCCAGGCCCCATGGTGGGCGCCAAATTGTTTCCCGTAAAATGGTACATTTGAATTTATATATATGGTCAAGAACACGTGGATCTCAAGTGATACGTTAGATAGGAATTCTAGATCCATATTACTAAAAACAAGTAATAACAAGACAAAGTAAAATAATGATTAGCCTGAACCTTGTGACAGCTTATGAACAAAGCTACAATAACTTGTATGAAAGCACAGAAATTGAGAGAATACGAGCAAGTATCTTGTAATAACTAGAATGTGATGATTTACAATGAGACAATATGTCCTATTTATATATGATACACAACCCTCAAAATATGCCCTCATTAATATAAGAGAATGAATGTTGTAATAATTGGATAATCAATATCTCAATAAATGCCATTAAAGCTTCATGGGAAGTCGTATGACCGGTTTAGTAATGGTCGCCCGTTACAATTCAAACGGTTCTCAGCCTTCTGTTTTACCGATACCAGCCATGCTTGTGTCGCTTCCGGTGCCACACGTATCTAATCTGTTGTGCCTTAGTCTGACGTGGTCCTGACTCTACACCATGCTCCACATGTCATACTATAATCCGTACAACTGTATTATACTAATTTTGCCATATACACATATTATTAAGTATAGTTGGTATACATAATTCACGGTACGTAGGATCTTGATTCCGTTTGATTTATTCTTGAGTTCTATTAGATGTTGAGTATGTTAACTCAGGTATGATTTGAATTATTGCGTTGATATGACGGATTATTGGATATAAACATATGTAGTAACGGAGTTTGTGACAGGTTATAGGCTAGAGTTAACCGTATATAGGTGAAACTTGGCCGAAATTTTCACTAATTTCATTAGACTTGCACTTTCGAGCCGAGGGTCTACCGGAAACAGCCTTTCTATCCCCACAAAGGTAAGGATAAGGTCTGCGTACATCATATTCTCCCTAGACATCACTTGTGGGATTACATTGAGTATGTTGTTGTTGTTCATTAAGCTTGCTAGTAGTAGTACAATTCAATGCGTCAATTATAGCTCCGCATATAATTTAGAGGGAGCGTTTATAATACTTTAGGAAAATTACATTGTCAGAACATGAGCGAGATATTAATTAAGCAAGCAAGACTATAAAACTCTAGTAACATATTTTAAATTGTGAGAGCCCGCATAAATACAAATCGGACATATGATGTGTAATATCCAAGTTCTTTAACTGGAAAGTTGGAAAATACGATTAAAGATTGTGGTAAGATGATACGTATCCATCCATCCTTAATTAACTAGAGATCTCGCATTTCAGCTCTAAGAATGAAGTCATCTTTAGTAAGAAGCATTTACCCTGACCCTGAAATTAAAGTGAAACATCCAGGCACAAATTCAGACACAAGAAGCTATTGCAAGATATACATTCTTGTTCTTGGCCTGCAGCAGAAGTCTTCAACTGCTGATTATACTCATAAATGCATGGAGGACAAACATATAAACCAAAGATTCAGTTACCAGCAACATATTAAATGTAGATGTATGAAGTCTTTATTAATTTAAAAGGTAGGCAATTATAATTATCCATACTATATATTGTACAGTAAAAAAAAACAGACTAGTCAAGAGGATTGACTTCTTCTGCCGCGCTAACACTTCGCAATGAATGAATGCATACAAAGATGACTTATATTAAGGTCAAAATTTCCCTACATTAGCCCTACCTTTAGTTATATTTTGACCCCAATAAAAGTATTTCTTGACTATGTAAGTAGAAAAATGAGAATTTTATATCTTCAGAAATATGACTCTAGTTCCCAATTCCCTGTTGCTTTTGCAGTTCTGACCTGTAACGCTAAAATAAAAGAAAAAAATGAGACTTGAAAGGAAACAAAAAGATAAGAAGATAAATTCTCTTTAACAAAGGAAACAAAGCCACTCTTTAGCAAAGGGTGTCATCTGACGCGGCTTTACAAAATCCTCTTTGAAACTAATATTTTTCTTAAGAAATATAATACTATGTATATTGTATAGAAACAAATTTAAAAATTTGAACTATATTAGTCCGGAATGTTATTAAATCAACTAGTTATTAGAGTTGGTGAATTCGAAATTTAATATTTATATATACTTAATAACATATTTATGCACGGATATTGCCCTTCAAACGCTAGTCTTTAATTTTTGCCCTCATAATGTGATCTTTAATTTTTGCTCATGCGGTTTATTTAATGAAAATATCCAGATATACCTCGTTCGGCATAAATTTTATAATATTATTATCTTCGAAAACTGAACTTTTATCTCGCTCGGCACAAGTTTTTTAGGAATTAAGTTATGTGGTATAAGTTATGTAGTATTTTTCAGATTATGTGGAGTGTTGAAAGTTTTGCCTATGATATATGCTGAAGCTAAGCGTTAAATATGTCGATCGAAATTTAAGGTTATGCATTTTTCAGATTATGTTGAAAGTTATGCCTTGTTCGGCATAATTTGTGGGATGTTATAATACATACGCCGAAGCTAAACGCTAATTATGCCGGTCGAAATATGAAGTTATGCCGCGCCAAAAGTGTTGAAGGACAAAAAGTAAAGACCACAAATTTGAGGGACAACAATTAACGACCACCCCGAAATACCTTTTTTGGAGGGATCAAGTTCCTTGTCAATTGTCACCTATCGACCCGATCTCATTTCATTTGTTTTGGATATTGTCAAATCTAGCCTAGTCTTCGTAAATCATACTAAAGCGGACACCCAACTATAGAAAAACCTCCTTAAGGGTGGGTTAGGTAAGTCTTTTGTGCGAAAAACCCATTTAGCAAATTTCGTAACGCGTATACAACCAAAGCTATGAGTTGGACATCGATCAACAAGAAGTAACCTCAAACCACAACGATACATTTTAGTCATAAATCCACATTTTAAGTCAAACTGTATTAATAAATTAATGCTGCACAATATCTTACGTACACCACTGAAAGGTAGTTGTGTCAGAGCCAAAAAAACACGAAAAAAACATTTCATTTAGTCTCATAAAATAATATAGAAGTTTTCGATCTAGTATATGCTCCATGACCAAACAAGAAGAAGGAAAGCTGTTTTGTACTTTTGTTTCACTTTCTTATTCATCTTCCCCTTAATTCTTCTCTTTGTCCTTCCCAATAAAAAATTATATTAATTCTCATTGCTTACGTTGTTTCCCCTTTGTGTTTATACTGAACCCAAAATACATTGCATCAAATTTTATTCTCCAATTACCAACCATAAGAAGAAATGTGGGGAGACAAATTAGACTTGAAAGGAAACCCCTCGCATCTTCTTTTTTTTTTTTTGTCTCTCGTCCGATATTGGATATATCATATTGAGGCCCGATTAAATTTGAATTCGCTTCAAAAAAATTCATAATAGGGGTAAAACACTTTCTAATAAAAGTGATTCCGTGCCTAGCAGAATTCGAATTTTAGACATTTGATTAAAAATAAAAAATTATTTATCACTCCATCACAATTTTTATCGGGGAAGGAAACCCCACACTACGGTCAATGCTACTGGCCGTTCGTCTACAAGAGAAGTCACCATTTCAATAAGTCTTGTTGGGTACAAAATCCCAATATATTGCAATTCTTGACAAAGTTAATGACCATTGTATAGCTACCAACTCCACAGACTAATTCTTCTATTATTATATTAATTATCAATACCTAAATTAAAGGAAAAATAAAAGCATAATGTCGTCATGCTTTCACATTAATGAAGTCACGTTAATATAACTAGAAAAGAATATTCAAACTAACTCCCCTCTAGAATAATATATTATTATTTCTTGTTATTGTTCAATAGATAGATTAATTAATTATGATAATGTATACACAGTCTAGCATAAGACTAAAATAATACTATGAGAAATCGTAACTATGGAAATGCATACATTACGATTCTCCTATAATATTATTTCGAGTGTGTTTGGTAAGGAGGAATTTCCAATTTTGTATGTTTGGTCTGTCAAAATATTTTGGAAAGTATTTTTTTTAGGAAAAATAATTCCTTAAAAATGAGGAAAATGATTTTTCTAATAAAGGTAAGGAAAATAAGTTTCATAAGTGATATTATAAGTTCATTGTCTCTTCCCCACCCACCTAATAGCCCCTATCCCTCCCCATGACCATTCCACTCCCCACCACCCTGAAACCCTACTCCCACCTCCATCCCACACCCGTAATATTTTGCTAGATTACATATAAATATTTTTGAGAGAAATAAGGAGAGTGTTGAGTCCCATCCAGCGATAATCCTTCGTCATTTTCAATTTCTTATATTTTTTACTTACTTACAAAATACTAGAAAATAAGTAAGAAATTCACTTATTTTTCATGAAAATAGAATTTCCCATTGAGGTTTAATCATTTGTTTTGCACGAATGGCGTTTGGAAATAGAAAACAATATATTTCAAGATCATATACGAGCTAGACGAATTGTTGTGGATCTTGTCGACACACAAGGAATTTAGAATTTTCAACAATTATTTTTTAAAATTGTTTTATTATATAGGATAGGGGAAAGGAAATGGGGAATGGACCTTCACCAACAAAGTGAGAGTTCATGTAATCAACTGAGCTAGATTTTTTGAATTTTCAACAATTAGTAACATCCATACTAAAATAAAATTGATATTACGGTGGTTGAAAATGCCGTTTCGCTGCGATTCTAACCGCCACAAAATAAATTTCACGGCAATTTGAAAAATGCCTCCAACAAAAACATCCTTAAACCATTTTGTGGCAATTTTATACAATAACGAAAATAACCATCATAAACAGTTTCACTCAGGGCGGCTCGAGGGCAAGGCAAGTAAAGTTATCTCCTTTTAGTTTCCAAAAATTAAAAGGCCCCAAAATAATATATTGAGGGCTGTTTGAATAAGTTATAAGTTGGTTAAACTGATTTATAAGTGCTATTTAGCTTACTTACTAATTTGGTAAACATTAAATTGTTTATATGTCAAAATCATAAGCTAGTCATCTCTAATTAATGACCTTTTAGTTTACAAGTGTACTTTTGAGTTAACCAAATATTTTACTATTTTATACTTAAAAAAATTCAAACTGCTAAAAAGGTAAAAAAAAATTGTGAAGAATTTTATTATAGACAATTTGAAATTCATTTATGCACTTGCATATGCATGCATGGACTAATTTTTGTTCTTTAGGTGTTTGTGTGTTTTTCTTTTAATCTGAAAAAAGCACCCTCTGGCTCGCCATAGCAAAAATTGTAATGACCAACAAGGATTGTGGCGGAGTGATAATATTCTTTTATGCTTAACTAGAGATCTCGAATTCGAGCTAAATGAGTGCTTTAAACCCCAATGTATTCCTGATACGAACTTGAATTTAGTCGGACCCCAATGTGGGTACGAACACTTGATTGGAAACCAAAACAAAAATTGTGATGCAATATTTTTCTGAACTTGTTTTGTAATATACTCCTCTTTTTCTCATTTCACAAAGAAGCAACCTTTATTGTTCATTATGCACATAATTTAAAGAGCACGCGATTACAACTCTTCAAAATCACAACAACTTCTAAAAATCATGTAAGATAAGCTGAAAGTTCAATCATGGAATGCAAAATTCCAATAATCTACCCACCCAAAAGGTGGACGGTATCTTGGGTCTCTATCATAATCTCGAAGACTTACATATAATTGGTAGAAATTTGAAATGATATTATTGTTTGGAAGTCCTTTTTGTAGCTCTAACGAACTTTTTTTCACATTGTCAAACATAATCACTAGTATAATAGATTTCTTATAGACAAAATAATGATTACCAAATCCAAAATTCTCTTAAACGATAAGCCACCTACATGAGTTGAATTTGTTGGAAATTTGCCTTTGGTGGGGAGGTGCGTCCACCCATATTTAATGAATTAAACACTAGTGTTCCGCATGTTGGAGGCTTTGTCTCTTCACACGTGCATAATCTACTAAGTGAGTAAATGACCGTAAGGCCAAGAATCGTCAAATTTCGTTGAGAAATGAAAGAGATATTGATCCACGAAGTAAGGTGTTTGAAACATGAAAATATGGTGTGGGACAAATCTACCACATGGGTGAAAAAAGGAATAATTGCTCTCTTTATAAGTCTCATAATTGGCTAAGGGTTTGGGGCCCCAAGGGGTATCCCATGTGTTTAAAGGAGGGAGGACCTAGATGTGTTTTGGTTCAAGGCTAAGCCCACACGCGCGCCGCCCGTCCGGTCTTGGGTCTTTGGTCTTTCTAATATTATCTCTTTGGACCCCCAAATTGCTTAATATTTACAGTTTGGTCCCTAGAGTTTCTGAAAAGTTGAATTTGGGAACGAGGCAGAAAGTTTCTACCTACCGTTGGAGCTGATTAACTCCCTCCATTAACAGCAAGCCTCCCTTATGCTATATATATTGATGCCTTTTGGCTCAAATTGTGAGTGACGAAATACACACAAACAGTATAGAAAAACACACAAACAGAAGAGTAAAGCTTAGTCCAAAACGTGAGTTGAAACGTTGGGACAAAAACATAAAACTCTTCCTTCCTTTTCTATTCTTCAGCAAGTCGTTTCGTGTTTGTTTTCTTCGTCAGAATCAACCTATTTGCTTTGTAGTGTTGATTAGTTGTTGTTTTATCTTGGGAGACTATTGCCCGTTAACGTAAAAGCATATATACGGGGCAATCTTGTCTTAAGGACAGAGTGTCATCACTCGACTCAACACACAGTTGTAACAATCCATATTTAGTGTTTCTTGATTTCAGGTTAACAAGATTCAAGACTCAACAAGCTTGCGGCAATTCTGAACATTGGCGATTTGCTTATCCATTCGAACACTTGTAATATTTATTTACTTCTCATACTGCTTTACAATATCCAACAGAATCTAAGCGTTGAACATAATTAAAAGAACGAGTAAATTTAATATGAACAGAGGGATTATTCCTCATTGTGGGATAAACTTTGCAATATGGGTTGGTAGCACTTGTCAATACTTCATAATTTTTACCGTAGTACTAATTAGTTTGGCCTCTCAACATAATAGCATGATTTTTTCTACGCAATTAAGTCACTTAAAATCAACTACATCTAATCTTTTGTGAAAATTGCAATTAGTAATCAAGAAAATAAAGAGAAAAGGATCCACATGAAAGATTATGGGTACACAAACACTTGTAACTTTCAACTCGAACATTTATTTTTATTAGAAAACACTTAGATTTGGATACTTATACTTCTCCATTCCATTTTGTTTTACACTATTTTCTTGATAGTCCGTTCAAAAAAATTGAAATATTTCTATATTTTCTTAATCAGAAACTTTTATATATAATCACACAAATATAATATATTTAAGAACATAAATTTCAAGTCTATAAACACACGAAATGTTAAGGTATATTTAAAACCACATATTTTAAAAACTTTCTTTGTTTACTAAATTTTGTCTAAGTGGACTACAACAAATAAAGTGAAACCGAAGGAGTAGATCAAGCAGGAAACCAGTACTATTACAACGAAAGAGATTTGGGTGCACGAGTTACATGTGGATTTTACACCAATGGACCAAAGTTTCAAAAAAAAACTTAGGAATTTGATTCCCATTTTGTACCACTTTTTCAATTTGTTAATGGACCAAAGTTTAGGGTTCGATTTTCCTTTGGAACCACTTTTCTATTAGGGCTACTCCCTACTAACTTTTTTCCATCCAAGTCTTTAAGTGTGCTTGTGCCGATGGTCCAAATGGAACTTGTGAAGTGGTGGTGCCATAATATTTAGCACACTCTTTTTTCTTTTCTCCATTTTCCAATGGTATCATTCATAAAGAATCAATTTTACACTTAAACTATACGAAATGACATAACACTGTTTCCCGTTAAAAAAAAATGGGTTCAAACATGTCCTTTGTTATAACAAAATTGGCCTATTTTAGAGTGCAATCATATTTGAAACTGACTAGTCTTTAATTGGCCAATTTTGTGTAGCTCATGCAAACAATGCAACCACTACTATCGGGGAACTTCCTAGTAGTGAAGTATTAAGGTCCTATAAACGAAACATAATAAAATCAAATTTCAGCAACTTACATGGATGAGGCAACTCAACCATCAATCAACTTCAACAACTTAACTTAAAGACTAATTGAATTTATAATTGAACTTGAAACTCTATACCTTTAAGTAGGCTATCGGGTATCTACTAATTTAATTTACTATTTGACTTGGTAATTGGTATTGATAGAATATTTGATAGAATATAACTTTGTAAATAAGCATGTACTACTATATATTATACACAAGAATAAAATGAAAAGGCAGGGAACATATTCCTTTATGGTATCAGCCAAACCCTAAGCCGCCAGTTACGTCCCCTCCCCCACCGTCTCCCTACTCTGCCACCTTCCTCACTTCTCTTCTTCTCGAAAACCCTCTCTCTTCATCCCCTTTTTCAATGGCTAAACAACCTAAATTTCGTCATGTTCTTACAGTTAAATAATTTTTCCTTTTCTTTATCTACTTCCAATACACTTATGCCATTTGATCTCATGCATAGAGATTTGTGGGCATCCCCGATTTTAAGTTCGGCAGGTCATAATATTATATGCTTATTTTGAATGATTATTCGAATTTTCTGTGGACATTTCCCATAGGAAAGAAATCGCAGGTCTTCACCATTTTTAAACAATTTAGTATTTTCATCAAAACCAAATTTGAGAAATCCATTAAATATTTTCAATATGACAATGGGAAGGAATTCATATTAAGGAATTTTGTCACCAAAATGGAATGTCCTTGCGTCTTTCATGTGCACATACTTCTCCTCAAAATGGGAAAGCCGAAAGAAAAATTCGAACAATCAACAATCTAATTCGCACACTTCTTCCGCATTCGTCCACACCATAGTCATTTTGGCATCATGCTCTTCAAATGGTCACATATCTTTTAAACATTCTTCCTAGCAAGATACTCTCAAACCTATCACCCACACAAATGTTATACCATCATACTCCTTCCCATACACATTTGAGGGTTTTTGGGTGTTTATGTTATCCCTTGTTTCCGTCCACAGTCATAAACAAACTTCAAGCCCGTTCCACTCCTTGTGTTTTTTTGGGATACCCACAAAATCATAGAGGGATATAAGTGTTATGATATATTTTATGGGAAAATTATCATCTCTCGTCACGTTGTTTTTTATGAGTCCACATTCTCGATTGCTAAATCTCACGTGGAATCCCCGTCTTCATACGAATTTTTAGACGTAGAATACATCCAATTTTAAATCACCATCTAAATTCCCAAACCAATACTTCCTCGGCTGGACCAGCCCAAAATGAACCACCAAATATAGTTGCCTAACAACGAAATGGGACTGGACCAGTCCGAGTCGGGGAGCCCACTGCTCCCTCCTCTTCGACCTCAGCCTAGTCTATTTCTCATGATTGGCAGGCCCAAATAAGAGAGCTCATTGCTCCATTATCCAATTCACCAACCAAGCCACCAGGCCCAACTCCACTAGCCCACAATATAACTACCTCTCGGCCAGTACATAAATCGAAAGCCCATTTCCCCAGTCATCTGTCTCGGTCCCACCTAGGACCGTTGAAACTCGTGCCATGTATGGGAATTTTTGGCATAAGCTTCATGTTAACCTAACATCTTTGATTCAACTATCACCAATTCTAAAAAATCCCAAAGTGGCCCTAGCATACCCAAATTGGAAAGTTACCATGTTAGAAGAAATTGATGCTCTTATTAAAAATAAGATGTAGGAGTTAGTGCCCCATCCATATAATGTGAACATAATATGTTCTATGTGGGTCATGGATTGTGGTGAAACATTCAGTCTAGTAGTTAAACAAGAAACTATCAGGACTGTTCGTAGTCTGGCTCAATCCAAATCATGGTACATTCATCAATTGGACGTCAAGAATGCTTTTTTACATGGTCACCTACAGGAAACAGTTTACATGCACCAGCCTTTGGGTTTCCGAGATCCTACTCATCCGGATGATGTTTGCTTATTGGAAAAATCATTATATAGTTTGAAACAGGCCCCCAGGGTGTGGTATAACAGGTTTGCAGGGTACATATCCACACTGGGGTTCTCACACAACAAGTCCGATCAGCCTTTGTTCATTTATAAGGAGGGAAATAACATGGCATATATTTTTATCTATGTGAATGACATCATTCTCACAGCATCATCTGAGTCACTTCATCAGTCAATTATGTCCTTTCTTGCTTCAGAATTTGCTTTGAAGGATTTGGGTCCTTTAAACTATTTTTTTGGGAATTGCTGTAACTCAATATGCAGGTGGTTTGTTTCTCTGTCAAAAGAAATATGCCGAGGAGATCATTGACAAATCCGGTATGTCCTCGTGCAAACCGTCACATACGCCGGTTGATACAAATGCAAAATTGAGTAACTCTACAGGTACTCCATACAGTGACCCAACATATTATCACATCTTAGCAGGGGCATTGCAGTATCTCACCTTCACGAGACCTGATATTTCCTATGCAGTTTAACAGGTTTGTTTACATATGCATGATCCGAAGGAAGAGCATATGGGCGCTCTTAAATGAATTTTGTGGTATGTTAAGGGTACTCTTGATTTTGGACTGCATCTGTATAAGTTCACCATTTCTGGCCTCACATCTTATATGGCAACTAAACACGAGGGTTGCGCTCGTTGCGGGACTTAACCGAACACCTTGATTTGGGTCGTTGCCTAGACACACAACGTTCCACCTTTGGTTATTGTGTGTTTTTAGGAGACAACCTCATTTCATGTTCGTCGAAACGCCAGCCGACACTATCTCGATCGAGTGCTGAAGCAAAATACCGAGAGGTAGCTACTGTGGTCTCTAAATCATGTTGGCTCCGTAATCTTCTTTTAGAACTTCATTGTGCGATCAAAAAATCAATTGTGGTTTATTGTGATATTGTGAGTGTGATATACTTATCAGGTAACCATGCCCAGCATCAATGCACATAACCCATAGAAATGGATATATTGTTTGTCCGTGAAAAGGTTGCACTAGGACAAGTCCGGGTTCTCCATGTCCCGTCTCGTTATCAGATTTCAAATATTTTCACGAAAGGTCTTCCGCGCGTATTGTTTGATGATTTTAGGGACAGTCTCAGCATACGAGAACCTCCCGCTAAGACTGTGGGGGACTGTTAAGATAATTATGGAATCTATAATTATCTCCATCATATCAAATCATCCATTATGTAATTAAATCAAATATTATGTAATTAGTATTGTAAGATGATTAGTATTATAATTCATAATTATCTCCATTATATCAAATCATCAATTATGTAATTAAATTAATTATTATGTAATTAGTATTGTAAGATGATTAGCATATTCTAGGATAGTCTTCCTAAATAGTAGTCATGAATTGATCTAATATGGTGTATATATATATATTGTATTATTGGTCTTAAATAAAGACATGAAATTAATTTTCTTCAATCCGATTGAGGTTGGTGATGTAGAGTAGTTAATGGTAGTGGTCAATAATGGACAGTGATAATGGTGATCGCTAGTAGTGAGCTAGCGTTGGAGACAGATGATAATAAAATGTGACTCAATAAAAAAATAGTATTACTTAGTAATAACTTTGGTCAGCTGGCCGATGAGTTTAAGTAATATATATTGTCAGGTTTTTATATATTATTTTGATAACTTCAAATTTCACATTTTAAGAAAACCTATCTATGCAAAGGCTCTTCGAACATTTTTTTAAAAAGTTATCAAAAAAAAAGTCAACACCCTTACGAGGTAGTGATAAGTTAAATTACTCGTGTTTACCGTAGATATTATTTAAATTACTTGATAGTATACAAATATTACTTAAACCTAAGATAGATAAGCAAGAAAAACTGCGGACACTCTCCACATCATCGTGAAATATGGGACCACTATCACAATTTTTCTTGCCTATCTTAATCTACTTAGGTTAGATCAATCAGGTATTCTGAACAATGTCAATATGTTACACATGTTGATGCCATTTTTCACTTTTGTGCTTGATTACTAGTTGTTATCACATAGCCCAAGGGAAATGAATCATTCTGAAGAATATACACGTAAATTTGAACTTCTCGTTGACGTGTCTTTTGACACATTTAGATGTTGTTTCTTTTCTTGACAAAGAAAGTCTCCAGTCATTATTACAGTTTAATTGGACATGAAGGTAATGAACATCACACAATAATTTTTATACCAATTTTTATTCTTCTCTTGAGAGGATGATTTTTACTTGTTAACATTAATTTGTACCTATAACTCAAATTATTAGTTAGCTGATATTACTGTCACGACTCAAATCTAGTGAACATGGTCGACACACAATCCTATCAAGCAAACCAGTTCAACAATATTCATATCAGTCAACACAAGCAATATGAAATAAAGTAATTCTTTATAACTTTGACAGAGTAATCAAGGGCGAATTTATATAAAAAATTTGAGTCACGTGAACACATGGTCACTTGATTAACTCGATGTATTATGTGCATAATTCTGAAACTATAACAAATATTAACTGAAAGAATATATGCTCAAATCAGACTAAGTGGAACACTGATTAGGGGTTGTATTTACTTTCCATGGTCTCCAGATTGAGCCCCAACTTCTGCCTCTTTTTTTTTTTGGGTTTTATCTCTAAACTCTAAAGCAGGCTGCACATAAAATTTGGAAACCCATGCTGAGTCTCTGAACAAATGGTCACTCGAATTTAAGCAGTCGTGTTCTACTTTTATATTACATCTAATGACTTTTTTTTCTTTTTTTTTTACTCGCCAAGTTGATGTCACTATAAAATTTTATAGTTTATCTTAAAAGTAATGGAGAACTCATCCTCTTGAAATTCTAGATTCGTCTCTAACAATAATAGAGGAACTCAACAACTCAAACAATGTGGTTGTGGAGACAACGATCAATTCAAGTATCAACTTCATAATCAAACAACCCAAAATTAAACAATTATATAACATATGTCAAGGTATTCCGAACTATATTTTATTTTGAAAGAAAAAAATTGCATTACAACAGTCTTATTAATATTAACTATCTAACTCAATCTTGAGGGAAATTTGAAGTTGACAAAAGTATATTCGAATGTTTGCACTTATACAAAAATAAATAGGCAGACCCAATATGAGTCCCACACGCTATCTGTATACTTAAATTTACTCTCTAATGATAGTTTTAATTTTCTTGACTTTAAATGAGCGAGTTGTTGAGTGATCTTGATATTTCAAGTTGACAATTGACAGCAGATACGAATTGGTGATTTTTAATTTTATACTTTGAATTTTAGGATAACAATTTTAATTGTTATATATACTTGGTAAATTCTTAAAATACTTATAAAGTTTGAGTTAAGCTATTAAATTTTACCGCAACCTCATATGTTAAAGGCTGCCACAGCCCTAACGGGCAGACAAGGTACGGACATGAGTGATACTTTATTGAAACACGTGTAAGAAAAGTAGAATGGCTGATTTTTCCTTGAGGGCGTCTCTTCTAGCTCACTAATTTTATTCAATGGCAATTGAAAGAAATAATTTTTTAATTATTTTTATTAATTGAAAATATATATATATATATATATATATATATAATTTATATTTTTTATAATAGAAAAAAATTATTTATATTCTATTCTTAAAATTTTATTCTATTTGAACACTAAATATATAATTATGATAATACAATTATGATAAATGTACAATAATAATTACAACCAAACATTACCTAAACTAAGCCAATAACCTGTGATATACACGGTATGTATTCACCATGTATATCACGGCTCAACAGTTCAATTTCCGAAGGCAGCTCGTGATATACACGCGTATATTCTGTGTCTATCACGGGTATCTATCACACCCCCGCAGTTATAGCAGGTGGTCTTCGTACGCAATCGCCCGTTGAGACTGTCCCTAAAATCTTCAAAAAGGACCGAGGGAAGACCCTTTGTAAAGATATCTGCAATTTGATACCGGGAAGGAACATGGCAAACGCATACTAGCCACGAGTTACCTTTTCGCGAACAAAATGAATATCCATCTCGATGTGTTTAGTGTGCTGGTGTTGAGCAGGATTACCATAGGTAGATGGCACTAACATTATCACAATAAACCAATGTAGCTTTCTGAATAGGACAATGAAGCTCTAAAAGAAGATTACGTAACCAACATGATTCAGAGACCACATTGGCCACCCCTCGATACTCGGACTCTGCACTAGAATGTGACAATGTAAACTGACGCTTCGCATACCATGAGACCAAGTATTACCAAGAAACATGCAATAGCCGGACATGGAACGTCTGGTATCTGGACAACTACCCCAATCAGCATATGTGTACGAGACAAGTGTAGATATCGAAGACGGATATAAATGTAAGTCATAGTCAAGTGTTCCCTTGATGTATCGAATAACGCGTTTGAGCGCATTCATGTGTTCAACCCTGGGATCATGCATAAACAAACACACCTGATGTACGGCATACGTAATGTCTGGTCTCGTGAAAGTCAATTATTGAAGAGCCCTACAAGACTGGGATAGCAGGTCAGATCCTCGTAAGGTGAGCCAGTCGCAGCACCCAACTTGGGTTTAGTATCAACTGGAGTGGAAGTAGACTTGCATGAGGACATACCAGCTCACTCAATGATCTCGGCGGCATACTTCCGCTGTGATAAGAATAACCCACCTGCATGACGAGGGACACAAATCCCCAAAAAGTAACTCAAGGGCCCCAAGTCTTTCATAGCAAACTCAGACCTGAGCATTGTCATGATAGACTGGCGTAATGCATCAGAAGAGGTAGTCAAGATAATATCATCCACATATAATAGTATATAAGCCAGGAAAGAACCACAGCGATAGATGAACAATGAATTATCATACCTGCTGTGAGAAAACCCAATAGTCGAAATATAGTCTGCAAACCTCTTATACCAAGCCCGGGGGGACTGCTTAAGCCCATATAAGGACTTCTTCAATAAACAGACATGATGAGTATTTGGGATCCCTAAAGGGTGGTGCATATAGACTGTCTCCTTTAGATCATCATATAAGAAAGCATTCTTCGCATCTAACTGATGAATGGGCCATGATTTCAAAAGAGCCAAGCTGAGCACAGTGCGAATGATAGCCGGCTTGACCACCGGACTAAATGTCTCACCATAATCCATACCAACCTGTTGAGTCTTACCATCACCTACAAAACGAGCCTTATGTCTTGCAAAAGAACCGTCAGAATTGTCTTTATGAGCAAAAATCCACATAGACCAAATAATATTAACACCAGATGGACGAGGCACCAACCCCCACGTCTTATTATCAATAAGAGCATTATATTCGTCGGTCATAGTAATTTTTCAATTCGGGTCATTTAAAGCATTCACTGGTTACGGGGCGGGGGTGATTTAAGAACATTAGAATTTAAATTAAAATGTCTTTTTAGTTTAAAAATACCCCGTTAAATATGAGTGACCAGTCTGTGACTCGGGGGAGAATTGGGTGGATTTTGGGTCAAAGGCGGAAGGGTGACAGATGGGCCAGCAGGCAGTGGGACTGCTGGCCCAACCCGAGAACCTATAACAGTGGCAGGACCCGAGAGCAATGGTGAAAAACTGGGCTGAATATTTAGCCCGATTCTTTGCTGAAAAGAGGGGCGAAACTAGGGTGAATATTTGGCCCGATTCTTTAACACCCGAGACAATGATCGAAGGACCAAAGCGAGCACGGGCCCGCTGGCGAAATTTGGGTGCGTGATAGGTCCGATAAATGGTGGATAATATATGGGGAGACATCATCATCTAAAAAATTATATGAACTAGGCACAGAACTACTTACCTTAGCAAACGGAAATTGGAATTCATCAAAAATAACATGGCGACTAATGATGATTTTATTAGACGATAAATCAAAATATTTGTAACCACAATGATTAGACGGATAACCCAAAAATACACAAGGGGTAGAACGGGCCTGAAGTTTGTTGATTGTGGTGGACGGAAATAGTGGATAACATAAGCACCCAAAGACCCTAAGATATGAATACGAAGGAGTCTTATTATATAATATTTGAAAAGGGGAAGAATATGCCAAACCTTTGATGGGAAGAATGTTAAGGAGATAAGTAGTCATTTGTAGAGCTTGATGCCAAAAGGACTGACGGGTGGAAGAATGGACCAATAAAGTTCGGACAATGTGATTAATGGTACGAATTTTGCGTTCGGCTTTCCCATTTTGTGAGGACGTATGAGGACAAGAAAAATGAAAATTGATATCATTATTAGCACAAAAATCCTGAAATAACCTATTATCATATTCTTTCCCATTATCACATTGAATATTCTTAATTTTCCGTTCGAATTGGGTATGGATGAAAGCTCTAAATTTTAAAAAGGTAGAAAAAATGTGAGATTTTTTCGCTAACGGAAAATTCATAAAAAATTAGAATAGTCATCCAAAAAAAGAATATAATATTGATGGCCTAAAGAACTGATAACGAGATATGTCCATAAATCGCTATGAATAATATCAAATGGCATTAAAGTACGAGAATTAGAGTTGACAAACGACAATCTAACAATTTTTCCTAACAAACAAGATTGACAAATCAGAGTACTACGTGTACCCTTACAAGAAATAAAATTATTTTATCTAAGGAAGACAAAAGAGACGACCCGAGATGACCTAGATGAGCATGACACAAGGAAGGAGCAAGGACAGCAAAGGATGATGGCAAGGTTGGACTCTAGAGACCGGAGGTGGCCGTATTAGGATAAAGATCTCCCCAACTATCACATCTCATGAGAGGAATCCCCGTCTTGAAATTCTTTACAAAAAACCCAAAAGGATCAAATTCTACAGAAACATAATTATTAGTGGTGAATTTACGGACATACATCAAATTTTTAATTAATTTAGGGGCATGAAGGGTATTTTTCAAGACAAGAGCTGGATGGGGGGAGACAAAGTTTTATGACTGTAAGCACGAATTAGAATTGAATTGCCATTACCAACAATTATACCACGATTACTGCTCAAATTGGAATAAGACGAGAGAGTACCTTGGTCGGACGTCATGTGGGTAGTGGCTCCGGTGTCCATGTACCAATTTGTGTCCGGGGCATTTAATACAAGTGTGTGCATCGCATCTTCAATGTCGGTAGGGGTGGGTCCCGTGGTATGGTGTGCCTGGTGGGGCCGAGGCCTAAGTACGCCGGCTTGCTGCCCTGGCCCAGCTGTAGCTCTCGGGTTCTAGTGACTACCTGATGGACTGGCCTACTGGAATGCTGAAATTGGGCGCAATTCGGGTAAGGAGAATGAGGCGGGTAATAGGGGAAGTTGGGCCCAGGCCCACTGGCCCAGTTCCACGGCCAGGGGCCCAGGGCTGTGGCCAGTGGTCTTGCGGCCCACTGCCCCGAGGCCCATTTCCACCCCCGTTATTCCCTCCTCGGTTTCCGCCATGGTTTTTATCATTATTCTTGTGATTCTGACCCTTTTTGCGGCCATCGTTGGTGCGGTTTTAGCCAGAATTGTTGGAACCGGAGGGGGAAAATTGGACTCGGTCATCATGACGACAAGCGGGGTCCCAGTGGCCGCTTTCTTAGCTAATCCGGTTTCTTCGAGCGTGAGCATAGAACGTGTCTGATAAAATTGCGGAAGTGGACTTCTCTGACGAAGAAGCGTACCGAAGCCACTATAGGCCTCAGAGAGGCCTGCAACCATCTGAGGAACAAGACGGTCGTTGGTAACAGGCGCACCAACGTTGCAGAGGTTATCCGCCCGTTCTTTCAACCTTTTGCAGTATGCTGAAACGTTGGGAAAATCTTCCATATTTACGTGGAAGAATTCATGCTCAAGGGTAACAACACGAGAATTTTAATTATCTTGGAATATATAATGCACTCTATTCCAAGCATCCATCGTCGTAGCGTCTGGTTCGATAATCGTTTGCAACAGGTCGGTAGAAATAGTGGAGTAAATCAACTGAAGAACAGTAGCATCAAGGGTTGTCCATAACTTAGGATCATCCTCGGGTTTGGGCACCTCGATATCCGCAGGAGCCGCAGAGATAATGTGATGGAGGACTTGATGCGAGCGTGCGTGAACTTTGAACAGTTCGGCCCACGTCACGTATTGGACGTTTTTTATTTCAAGAATCATACGGATATGATTCTTGATATTAGAAATAGTAAGGGCAGGGTGAAACATGTTCTTTGACGTAAACATAATGAAAGAACAATACGTGATTGAGGGATTTGGAAGAAAAAAATTGGGAAGAGGAGGGCACCGCCGGGCACGGAAAATGAGAGAAGGGAGCTCGTATTCCGGCTGTTTGGACGGAAAGTTTGAGAGAGGAATTTAAGACCTAGACTTCTATATCATGAATGAAATAATCCCTTGATTATTTTCATTAATTGAAAGTGTATATATACAATTTATATTTTTCCATAATAGGAAAATCTTATTCCAATTCTACTTCTAAAACCTTATTCTACTTGGACGCTAACTATACAATTATGGTAATACAATTATAGTAAATGTACAATAATAATTACAATCAAACATTACCTAAACTAAGCCAATAACCCGTGATATACACGGTATGTATTCACCGTGTATATCACAGCCCAACAATTCAATTTTCGAAGGCAGCCCGTGATATACACGACGTATATTTCATGTATATCACGTGTATCTATCAGCAACAACAATAAGTAAACACAGTCTTGAGATAAAAGTGAACATACAAGAATTGCTGTCATATTAATGAAGAAAATGTAAAAGTACGATAAAGAAAGAAAGAAGCATATAAAAAAGTCATGGTACTATGACTTTTTTTCTAAAGGCAGTGTGGTAAAAAGAAGGGAAGATGAAAGAGATAATTAAGAGATGGGGAAAATGAAAATGATTCAAGAAAATGAAAAAAAAAATCAAAAGTTGAACACGTGGCGTTATATAAAGCTTTAAGTAGATTGTTTTTGTATTTAGTCGCTTATTTTTCGTGTAGAACACGTGTGTGCTGCATAGCTAAGTAGTTTGTACTTTGTACTTTGTACTAAACATACTCGGAGAGAAGTCTAGTGTGTACATAGAAAGCGTTGGAGGGACGTGTAATAGGAATTTGAATTTGTAAGATAAACTTTGTATTAAACCTTTAAAGTATTTCAAACTTTTTCAAAAAAATGAAAGTAAGAAAATGGCGAGAGAGAATTAGTGTTGCTTAATTACATAGTTCAAAATGAAGATAAACACTTAAATAACCTTACCCTACCCACCATGGGGTGTGACGTCATTGTTGAGATGCTTCCGTTCTTAATCATATAGAGATTTTGAATTTAAACTTCGAAATAAATAACTTTTTGATAGAAAATAGTTAATTTCTTTTGTGGATTTATTATCTCATGCAAATTCGATTGAACCAGCAAACGAGTTCCAAATTTCGGATGATTAGTTAACTTGAAGTTGCTTGTGGAAACTTGATGACGTGAATGTGTCTGAAAAATAAACACGATTGCATTAGGTGTATTATAAAAGATTCATCCACCAACCCACCCTTAATGTGTCAAAAAGGCAGATAAGACTTCTTCTAAACAAGTTTGGTAAACTTACTTTTCATTCAGATATATAAATGATTGTTGGAAAAGAAAAAACGTTCATTTTGGAAAAAATCAAAAAGACAAAATTGACTTTCTACATCTTTCTATGATTGTTGATTGTGTTCACATCCACCTCTTGACAAATTGTGTGCTGATCCTTTGATGTCTACTTTTATGAGTTTATCTCTACCACGAAAGAATTCTTTAATTTTTCTCTCATGTTTAATTATTCTTTTTTTTTTTTTGTTCTCGTAAATTAAATGGTTATGTAATGTAGATTCGTATATCTTTGTTATATTAATGAAACTAACAAGTCCCTCAATTATTTTAGAAAGGTACCCGGTATATGTACTTTTACCATTGCTTTTGGCACAAGCTTAATGACACTGGTCGTTCATGTATTTTATGAATTAAAACATATATATATATATGAAATAAATACTTAGCTAATTATAGAATGTTCTTGAAGAATATATATATATATATATATATATATATATAATGTACGATCTTTGCTATAATACCTTTATGTATAGAGACGTAGATAGTTCAAATTTAACCATGTCAAACAACTCTTCAGCCGAAAAAAAATTTGTTAAACAACTGCAAGTTGGAGATAATATAATACATTTTAGAATAGTTTAGAGAGTTAGTTTTGATGACAGTTTTCATTCTTCAATAAATAAAACCGAAGACAAAAAAAATGAAATAAATGAATAAGGTCCGTTAGAGTTAGAAGGTAGTGGGAAAATATAGAAGTACCGAGAAAGGAAAAAAGAAAATAAAGGTTTTTAAGAACTTATAGAAAATAACTTAAAGGTCTGAATATAATTGATCAGATCTGTAATTTTGCATTTACTTCTCCTTGTATTCTGCTCTCGGTTAGGGGTGGACAAAAAACCCGGAGAACCGAAAAAACCGAATCAAACCGAAATTCGGTTCGGTTTTTTTTAAAAAAAATCAATTTTTTGAAAAACCGAACTGAATCAGGATTTAGTGATTCGGTTCGATTTTTTTATTTTGGATACAAACCGAACCGAAAAACTGAATTAAATATTTATTTTTTATTTTTTATTTTTTATTTTTTATTTTTTATTTTTTATTTTTTATTTTAGGCTACTACTATCTCTTGAATCATAGTCATTGAAACTAATCTATGGAGCTTTTATGGAAGTCGCATGTGGCATGAACTTGATTAACGTATCACGAAAATATTGACATAAAATGTAGGGAGAAAAAGTAATTGTAAATTGATAAAACTTTAAATGGTCATAGCTATGCGCTCGGATGTTCGTTTTACCCGATTTTTTTTATGATTTTGCGTATTTTTTTGACACGGGGCTGGTCTTTCGGCAGTTTGGCGCAACCAATTTTTAGAAATACATCCGTTTTTCTAATCAATTTGTGTTTTCCCCAAATCGATTTTTAATTTTCCTTTTTCTTTAGTAAAAATCTCACGATACACAATAGATTTCAACGTCGAAATTTCATGATAGTGTAGGTGTGAATGTCAATTTCAATTTTGGAAATTCAATTTTTTAAAAAAATAAAAAAGTCCCCGACCCGACCCGGCCCACTAGAAAAAACCGATATAAACCGATACGTTCGGCGATATAAACCGATATATCGGTTTTTTTAAAAAAAAAGTTGTATTCGATTTATTTTTTTTAAATGATTTTTATTCGGTTCATATTTTTCGAATACAAAACTGAACCGAATCAATATACGCCCACCCCTACCCTCGGTTCTCAAAATTGAAATGAAGTATTAATCATATAGTCCAAATCATTGCACATATCGTCCGTTTTCATCCGACTAATTTATGAGTTTTGTCCGACTAATTTATGAGTTTTGTCATTTAAGTTACGTGGTTACTTGTGCTCACACATATACGACAAAGCTCTTTTCCTCTTCCTTTTTCGATGTGTGATGATTCATTTTTCCTCCCTCTACTTAGGGAACTTGTCAATCTAGAAGACCGCTAGTTCTTGACCCGCTTTCATCAGTCCAGTACTGTACATCATTGATGTTACTAGTCTATGTATAGCGTCCGTTTGGTTCATCGTGTTGGAGGAGTCTAACTTTGCTATCATTATCACATATATTGCAAAGAATAATCGCTTTTACTAAGGCTGTCAATGGGCCGGGTCGGCCTGATCCCATCCCGGCCTGGCCCGATACCCGCCTTGATCCCCTTTTAAAAAACAAAAGCGGTAGCAAGGTTCAAACTCGGGACGGCACTAGGGCTCGTCCCGCCCCGACCCTCTCCCGGCCCGCCCGTCCCTCCCTTTACAAAAATAGTCGTTGCACAACAGGCCAATTTCGATTTTGGCCGTTGGCAACGGCTAATAACATCCATTTTGTCCCCCCCCCCCCACACCCCATAAACCACTCATACCTCTCTTAATATTTATTTTTAACCCCTAAGTTAGTATATTTACACTTTAATCATATTTTCCATCCATCCATCCATATAACTTAGTTGTAAAGGATGACCTAAAACTTTTTAAAAACATTATTGATAAAGTACAATTTGCTATAAACTTTATTTTTTAAGGTAATAAAATACAAAGACGCAAAGAGTATAAAAAAACTTGTCATGATTGTAGATTACCTTATAGAAAAATTGCAGAAGAAATTGCGACTAGGTGGAATTCTTTGTATGAACAATTACTGTTGCTCACGAGTAGGGATGAACATGGGTACAGGGTACCCAGATACCCAATCGGAATCGACAGTAACGGGTAGGTTCCGGATAGATATATTATAATAACGGGTGGGATCTGGGTAGTAAAATCAGTAACCGATCAATGTCAGGTCCGGTTCCGGTTCCGACAAATAGAGACAAGGTACACGGACCTGGAACCGATACCCGGAACCTATAAAATATTAAATATTTTTACTTTTTTGAGAAATATTTAGACCACTTTTAACTTTCTCCAAAATTGTTTAATGCACGCCTGCACATTGATTTTCCCCACACCGAGATGCTAATATTTCATCTTTTTCACCCTTTTATTCTAGAATGCTCTTTGTGCCCTAAGAGAAAACACCCAAAACTCTCTCAATAACAATGACGTTTTAGCTACACCACCGAGCTTCATCGTCGTTGTCGTTGAAGCTTTCTCTCATGTACTTTCATCGTTGTCGTCGTTGAATCTTCACATTTGCCTCTTTCTCTCCCTTGGTTGTGTTCACGTCGTTCATAAAATGTATCTGGGTTCATATCTAACTCTTCAATTTATTTTAAATATCCTATTCTTCTGTTCTATTTCATGCAATACTCATCTTCAATCTGTATTACTTTTTTTATTTGAAATGTAAATCTATTTTTTTAAAATTTGTGTATATTTTTGTAGCTGTGAAGATGAAATTTAGGGATTTACTAGTATAATAAAGCTTTTCTTTTGTATCGAAGAGCTTATGAACACGAAAATAAGTTTAATTAAGATATTTTCAATTTTTTTTTAAAATCAACACGTTCAATTAATTGAGTGTCAAATTTGGCTTGCAATTTTAGGCTTTGGATACAGAATTAGCTTTTCTACAATGAATAAGATTTCTAAAACTTCTTACAAGAGTACTAAAAACTCTGATTGCAGGCTAAAAAACTGCTGGATGAAATTATTTTAGAAATCTTTTTTATTCTCATAGGCTAAAAACTGTTGCTTAATCTGTGTTTTTTTATTTACAGGGTACCCGAGAACCTATCCGGAACCACGGGGTCCGGGTAGGTTCCGGGTAATGATTGCTACGGGTAGGTTCCGGATAATGATTGCTACGGGTAGGTTCCGGGTAGTACATTTAGGAATCGATCTTTTACCGGGTAGGGTCTGGGTAGTTCAAAAACGTTAGGGTACCCAGACCCGCTCACCCCTACTCACGAGTACAAAAGACCTATAACTTTATTATTTAACGCTCATAATCAAAATCCAACAGATATGCTTGTAGATGATGATTGGGATAAAAATTTTGAACTTATTGTATTTTTAAAGAAATGTTTTCTAGCTACTAAGGAATTTTCTGAAATTTATTATCCTACTATTTCATCTATGTTATTTTATATAGCTCTAATATTTTTGTTACTTAATGAATATATGCAAAAACCAACTTACAAGTCAACTATTAAAAAAATATTTTTTTCCTATTTCCACTATTTATTTTATTGGTGTTGTATAAAATCTTACTATTAAAGTAGACGGTTGTAAAACATTTGTTGAAACGATTTATGAAAGCTTAGAAATACTTTCAACAGACCCAACTGAAGAACCAACTAAAAAAGAAGTTATGTCTAGCATACACTGAATGCAAATACATATATATATTACTAAGAGCAAAGTGAAAATAATCAACCGGCTTCTGTACTATCTTCTTCTACTGCACTGCAATCTAATAAAAGACATGTTGTTTCTGCTTCTAGTATTCAAGGCCTTAGAAATAGAATGTATAGTGGTTCAAGTTCTTCACAAATTAGCGAGTTTGATGTTTATGTATTTCAGGGTGTTGTACCGTACGAATTAATATATATATATATATATATATATTACCAAGAGCAAAGTGTAAATAATCAACCGGCTTCTGTGCCATCTTTTTCTACTTCACTGCAATCTAATAAAAAACATGTTGTTTATGCTTCTAGTGATCAAGGCCTTAGAAATAGAATGTATAATGGTTCAAGTTCTTCACAAATTAGCAAGTTTGATGTTTATGTTTTTCAGAGTGTTGTACCATACGAATCAATTGTCAATGAAGATGGACGTGAAGACTTGCTGAAATACTGGAGGGAGAATGAGAAGACATTTCCGACACTATCAAAGATGGCCCGAGATGTGTTGAATATTCAAGCGTTATCAACAGCTTCTGAAAGTGTTTTTTTTGCTGGAAGGTTTCAAATAGAAGAGCACAGACACTCATTGGCGGGAGACACCTTGGAGATTACAGTTTTATTCAAAGATTGGATTAGAGCGGAGCGTAGAAGGTGCGGTCAACCAGAGATCAATGAAGAAAACGACTACAACTACATGAAATCTTATCCGAGGGAGCAGGAAGCGACGTTAAATAATTTGACCAATAATTTCCAATTCCAATAGAAGATCTTCAAGAGATTGTGAGGAAATTAGAAAGAGTATGGTTGAATCTCACACTTGATAGTCACGGGAAAACTCTATAAAATAGTGATATTTGAGATATATTTTTGACCCTTAACTCTATATAAAATTAGGATGTGAACAATTAACCTAAATAAGACTTAATTGGAATGATGGCTAAAACGAAAGTCAAGATATGATAAATCATCTTTTTTGGATCAAATCAACTTAATGATTATGTGATGAAGAATTTCGAGCCTTGATGGATGGCGTGAGAGGAATATATATTAGTTCAGGACAAAACCTAAGTAGATTTAAAGCAGGAAAATCTAGCCCATGTTAATGTTCAGTGGACCAGCCCAGCTGGTCCACCCCATACGTCCAAGGTGGACTGCCAGACCCCAATTTTGGGCCAGTAATTTCTAGCCCAATTGCTTCCCTGTATTTGTCCGAGTACCCATATAATATATTCAACACATTTAATTAAATCTGAAATCCAATTCGACTTAATTAAATAATTTCTATCAAATAGAAATATTTCATAATTATTATAAATTAATTATCTCGACTCTCAATCGAATATTTAATACTTTCTCAATATACTCTTAGATCGAAGAAGCAATCACATACAATGTGACCATATAGGCCTTCACATATCGACATTAATCTAATTAAGGTCCATACGAAACTCCTGGACTGCATCGTATGACGAACTCAATATGTGAAGTACGTTTACATGAATCCAACAAACTTAACCTTTATGCGGAACTATAAATTCCTTTCATCCGCGACATACTCGATTAAGCTTAGGATTTGCCAAGTGTCTATCCAAATGACTTAATCACTTTATCTCACATTTATTAGTTGACAACTAGACCATATTCTAAATATGTCTCTTGCACTGGACAGTGACTTTAGTCAACCTAATAACATTGAGAAGTTGAGTGCTCTCTCGAATTTCCAATCGAGGAATGAATCATATTCTTGGCTCAACTACCACCTTGATTTACATCATGATGCACCCAACACAAGTCGTATCTTATCCGGAAGGAATTTAAGCTTAGAACTTGGTCAAAGTACATCATTCTGTAAACATGGTGTGTATTGACCTCAAGTCAAAGGACCTTTATAATCCACACGCCGATAACATTATAGACATGTATAACAAATAGTTTATCGGCAGGGTATACCAATACTTCTCCAAAGTATTCATGTGTCCATCACGAGTAACTATTACTCGTAGTTGTGAGACATACTACATTCTACAAGAATGTGATGCAGACCACATGTCGACTTATATATCACTCTATTAATGACAATGTAAGCTCAAGAGATGCACATATATGAATAATTACAAACAATCAAACAATAATTCAATAATTGCAAATGTCATAAATATTAATCTCATTAATAATACGAATGTGTTCAAGTACATTTTGTCTCTAATATAGATTTTCTCAAGAACATACCTACTTTCAGTTATGAGTGTTAAAATCCAATACTTGAACTGGGTCAAATGCGCGTCGAAAAGCCTATAGGGCACAACTTAGTGGAGTAGTTATTACTTTGGAGGTTTGTGAAGTCTTCTGTAGTTGTATTGGTTCAATTATGAATATTATGTGGTTAACATGTTTTTCTTTTTAGTTTATTCATAAAAATCATTATTTTTTTATATTTAAAAATAATTTTATTTTCTTAATTATCAAAGCATATTATTCATCTCCAAAAAGATAGGTCAATTGAGTTGAGAGAGTTGAATAGCTAGTAAGCTTCCTTATCTATCATAAAAATTAATTTAATTATAAATTCTCATTTTTATCCTTATAATTGTAGTGTTAAGGCAGTACAATAGGAAAACAACACCTACGTACTTGATGAAGATTGATCTAAGGAAAACTTATGATATAGTAAACTGGGAGTTTGTGAAGGAAGCAATGAGAATGGAATGCAAACAACTCACAGATAAGATTACCCATAAAATTACTCAAGTATATTCTAAGCAACTCTCATGTGCAGGAATCTCCGAAATTGAAGGTCATCTGACTGAGGAGTTAGTATTGATTCATGCAAAGATGCTCTTTTGAAGCTGGCGAGTGGAGTGCCACAATCTCATTCATCATTTTTTATCTACATAAGCCAAAGTCCATAGCATTGGCGACGTCTCCGGCATGCAAAGCATAGGCTAGACAAGCGTTACACTGAACACCAATCCAATCTCAACGGAAAAAAAAAAAGAAAAAAAAAGCAAGTACATCCTTAACGGCTTCAGATTATAATTTCAGTTCTATTTTCTATTCACAACTTTTGGGTCTAGCTTTTATACTCCCACAAAATATAGGTAAAGAAGTGAATAAGAAATGTAGAGCATACTTATGCTGTAGTACAGAGGATCAAAGGAAGATAGCACTAGTGGCTTGAGAGAAGGTTTGTGTTCCCAAGAAAGTAATAGGGCTTAATATCAAAGGATGTGAAATGTGGAATGTAGCATCAGTGGGAAAACTGCTCTGGCAATTAGCTAATAAGAAGGATGTCCTTTTGATTAAATGGGTGCATAGTGTGTATATGAGGAACAACACATCTGGAAACACACTCCATCTCAAGATAGCAATTGGTACTGAAGAAAGTTGAACTCCTTGAAAAGAAAAATGCAATACCGATCGATACACATAACAAGGGACATATAAGCTAACCGCACATGGTAAGTACTCAATATCAGCAAGCTATGGAGTATAACTAGGGCAGCAATGAAATTGTTGATTACAATGGTGCAGAAAACGGAAATAAATAACTGCTAAGTATTACAAGAAACTGAAATTACAACAAACTGAATTTCAATAAACTGGAACAATAGAAACTGGAATTACAAACAGTTTGATATGCTGGGCCGAGTGATGGCGCTCTGTCTTTAAGACAAGATTGTCCGGTATATATCATTTCTACGTTCTGGACAATAGTCTCCTAAGATAAAACAACAACTCAACAATTGAGCAAATGAAACTCAAGTGTTACTTTGAAGAACTTTGAGTAATGAAATGATGTTGAAAATTGTAGGAAGAATCTGATTTCATTTGTGTGTTTTGTGTAGTCTCAACAATTGAACAAAGGCTTCATTATATAGTGTAAGGAGAGGACTTACCAACTGCCCACATAATTGCTGTTACTGGCCAAGTAATGACAATTATGGAGGTAGTAATTCAGCCAACATAAATGACCAATTGATGTGCAACGGATTAGAGCTTTTAGGGAGAGTAATTCAGCCAAAATAAATGACTGAATTGATGTGCATAATAATGTTGGTTAACGTTCCAAAAACCAACAGCAAAAGCACAAGTTCTCAACCCAAATTAACTTACCTAAAACTTCAGGGATCAAACTGTAAATATGAAAGAATTTGGGTCCAAAAAGATAATATCAGAAGAAGCCCGTGACCCAAAACCCAAGACCGGACCGGGCGGCGCGCGTGTGAGCTTAGCCTCGAACCAAAGCACATCTAGGTCCTCCCTCCTTTAAACACATGAGATACCCCTTGGGGTCCCAAACCCCAAGCCAACTTTGAGACTTATAAACTAAACAAATCTTCCTTCCTCCACCGATGAGGGAGGATTGGTCTTTATCACCTTGTTTTTCATGATTCAAACACATCACTTCGTGGACCATTATCTCTTTCATTTCTCAACGAAATTTGATGATCCTTGGCCCTATGGTCATCTACTTACTTAGTAGATTAAGCACGTGTGAAGAATCAAAGTCTCCAACATGCGGAATCCTAGTGTTTAAGTCATTAAAAATTATTGGACGCAACTCCCGCTAAAAGCAAATTTCCAACAGAAACTGAGTTGATATGGAGTAGAATTCTACAATCTAGACACATGTTTATTATTTTCTTGCAGTGCAGGTTAGATTATTGTAAATGGAGAGGGTACAAAGGATACATTTCAGTGGATGATGCAGATTGTTGTTTATGTCAGGGCAAGGTGCCGGAGACGTAAAGACATATATTTGCTGATTGTGCTTTGGACTAAGGAGGTTCTGATTTCAATGGCTCACTGAACAGTCATACAATTACCACCGGGTGATGTGAAGAAAGATTTGACAAGCATCAGACAGAAACATTGGAGACAATTCTATAAAATTGATTTTGTTCAGTTAATGGTAATATTTACATTTGTTATCAAAAAGTTAAAGGCAAAATACGTCAAATGCCTCTTGAACTATATCCAAAAAGTCGAGTTCAAATTAATCGGGCGACCTATTACCCCCTGATCATCTATAAAGTGATTTTAATACCAACCCGATACACATATATCAGTTGCACAAGGGGAGGTGTTACACACTCGCCCTACATCACCGCCACGTTGAAAATCTTTAAAATTTTAATTATATATTCTTTTCCTTTTTTATTCATTTAGTTTTTCTTTTATTAATTATATTTACACTAATTAATTCCTAATTATCATTAAAATCTCTCATAATTATATCTTCGTTCTCGCTAAATCATCCAACAACCATATCCGCCGACATCACTGCCACCAATTTCACCACCACCATTTCACCGAATGCACCACCATTTATCACTTTTTTTTTTTCTTAGACAAACATTAATCACCATTTCCAATAAGAAAACACTAAATTTCCTTCTGTTCCGGGTGAAGCAACAACAAAACAAAAAAGGTCACGCTTTCTTTCTCCCCAGATCTCTCTCTCACACTCCATATCCACACACAGCTTTGCTTAATCTTGAATTTTCATTTCTTTCAAATTTAGGTGTTTGGACACTTTGTTGGCTTGATCTCTATGAAGTTTTGATTTTGGGTTTTTTCTTGATTTTGTAATTTGTAGTGGGGAACGGAGGTTTGCTAAATTATGGTGGGTTCCAAGACTGGTGGTGGTGAAATGAAGATGAAGCATTTGGGGCTGGAGGTGGGGGGTGGCGTGAGGGTGGAAGAGAAGAGGTGTGGTGCTGGTTAAATGAAGAAGGGTTTGGGGGGGGGGGGGGGGGATGGTGCTGGTGAAATGAAGAGGAAGAACAAGGGTTTGGGGTGGTGTGAAGGTGGAGGAGAGGGGGGGAAGGGGGTTGGTGGTAGTGGTAAAATGGATGAGGAGTTGAAAAAAAAATTAATTTTTATTAAAATTTAAAAGTTGTTTTTTTTTTGCTTCATTCGCCTATTTTTTAATTATATTTTTTGTGCGACATCCGTTTCTAGAGTGATATTAAATTTACTTTTTAGATGGTCATGAGTAATAGATCGCTTGATTAATTTGAGTGTAAATTCGACTTTTCAGATATAAATTATGGGACATTTTATGTATTTTATCAAAAATTTATAATCACATAAATATTTAAAAAATATTTTAAATGATACTTAAAGATATGGGTTTCCGGGTTTAGATCGAAATGGAATCCCCGAAAACTTCCCAATTTGAAAACATGCAAATCGATAGTAGATCGAAGAGTCCACTTTGAGCTTGAACCGGCTACCAACTAAAGGAAAAAGTAGAGAAGGCCTATTATTATTATATAAATAATATGGTGCAAGCGGCCCTTTCACGACTCAAACAACCGGTACGCTTTCCGGCTCAAACTGGCAGGGGCTTTCTATTTGCTTGCAATGCCGGCGTTATGGTATTGCTGTCGTGCCGTTCCAGTAGTGTTTGTTAATTTGTATGTAATCAATTCGGTCGTTGTGGTCGGACTCTATTATGGATTTCTGACCACATTCTCCATAGGGCCTTCTTATCTCGAGGCGGTGGGAAATGAGAATAAACAAGATAGGATGCTCTGTCCCAACTAACAAGAGTAGGAAGATTCCAGCTTTGAATCTTGTGCTTGACGGTGATCATTCTAATTAGGTCCTATACTCATTAGTCCCAATTCTAGATCATCTTCTGGAATCATATAACTGTCAAAAGTGAGTGACTGTTCATCGGAACTGTTATAGTCGAGGGGAAGAATCGACGAGGCGAGTGTTCTCGAAGAGAAAATCCTGATGAAAAAAGCGTTGAATGAGGCTATCTCTTCTATCGCTCCTTCCAAGTGAGCCTCTTTCATAGGAATTCCCCCCATCAGAGACCCATGTGCATTTCCTCTGTTCTGTGCTCGCTACGCCCTTGTGCCTTTAGTTGAAGTATAGGTCGTCTGCGAAAGAGAATCCAGGGGTCTGCAGGCATGAGTGCTCAGGTACGCAGTCAATCTAAATTCCTAGCAGTCTTTTTCAGTTGTATTTGTTTTAACGAAAAAAGGATGTCGGAACTCTTGCTTTCGTCTTGTCTTTACTCTTCCCCCCCCCCCCCCCCCCCCCATCCTCCTGTCGCCTGTCCTGTCCAAAGAAAACAGAACCTCTTCTAGTTCAAGGTCGAAATCCTCAAACCAATCAAAATCAGCGACTGGACGTATTGTATGTGCCAATTGCCATTTAGCTAATAAGCCCGTGGAGATTGAGCATATCCGGAATTGGGATCTCTCTCGCAATGGATAGTTGTTGTTCTCTTGAAGGGTTTTATCAAAGCCTCCAGTGGTATCCGATGATGGACTCCTCAACGAGAAATGTAACAAATTTCGTATAGTATAGAAAAAATATTTGATTTGGGCTGGCCAAAATCTATCAAAAAAGCTGCCCTTCTATACAAATGAGCGGTACACTGACCAATCTCTCTTCGAGCATCAGATCTCTTTGTTTGCTGGCCAGTTCTTAAGCATTCTCTGAGTGTTGGAAGTACGTCAGACTCCTCTCCAGGTCAAAAGAAGTGTGATCTCAATCAGGTCCTTTTATAGCCCCTTCCAGCCAATCGATCCTATTTCGATTATACGGCTGGGTTCTAAACCAAAAAGGGCATTTGAAAGCAGAGCAAATTGGATGATCGGGCCGAGGGCGGCCCTCTCTTCCCCTCACTCTCCTTTCCCTAATATGCCAGATACAGATGAAATTCTTTTTTCTCCTTTTTAGATTTACAGAAGTCAATTCCTTATTCAATCCCTCCCCCCCCCCCCCCCCGAGGGGTACTTCGAAAACCGCTTTCCTAAAGTCTCTTTTCTTTCTTCTTTATTTAAATCAATAAAAAAAAAAGAGGTCAGTGCTACGACCCCCTGTTGTTTGATCCAATATTGATCGGGGACGAACCCCCACGTTACGAAGCTCCAGTCTTCGGTGGGTCACCATTACTTGACTTAGAAAGGCAAACCTCTTTTGGATGCCCTGAGGTTTGAAGTCATTTGTTTATCACAGAACAAGTCCCCCTCGGGGATTCCATTTCGATCTAAACCTGGAAACCCATATCTTTATATACGAAATTACTTCTTTTTTTTTAGAACTCTTTAATTTATAGGGATCAATGCCCTAGCTGGTGTTGAAGGTATCTAAAGATAGATGGCTAAAGGGCGGGTTCCACAGTTAACTAAGAAGGCGATCGATTGGCTTGGAGAGGAAAGGAAACCCGGGACTGAAAACAAAAAAAATAGAATTTCATATTGAGCTCCAAATATACGCTATTGGGATGGAATGGCTCCTACTAGCTCCCCTCCCCCCCCCCCCATAAGAACCGCACCTATCCGTGGAAGAGACCAAGGAAGAGTAAGATAGATTTAGGGCCGGCTTTTAGTCGAGCATTTTAAACCTCTCAAGTCCAAAATCTCTTCGCAAACTCGATTGTTCCATTCTCGGATATTATCAATTTTGTCACCGAGATTGGCTAGAAAGATGTTATTTGCTGCTATTCTATCTATTTGTGCATCAAGTTCGAATAAGATTTCGAAAGATCGAGCAGCATAGAAGCCTTGACTTCAAGCTTAGGTCTTCTTTTTTTTTGAAAAGGGAACTAAGGCTGAAATCTGTGTGCATAAAGGCTTCACAAATGTGGTGATTGAGACCTTTCCCCCCATTGCTAGGAGCCTCGCCCTCTTGACTTGATATGTCAAGAAGACTACAACCGATAGTAGATCATCTTTCCACCTGTCTTCTTCACTTCACCATAGCACGAACGAGCGAAATGGGAATAGCCTAAATCGTGAAAACGGGGTTGTGGAAGAGCAATACAAGCGTCGTGCTGCTAGGCGAAGCGGCTTGAATGTTGTACCCTAGATGGCGAAAGTCCAAGCGCAAGATGGGTGTGGTATCTATATCAGATTCTCCCTGAAAGCGCGGCTAAGAGTTCCTCGAGCTGATTATGAGAAAGTCATTTACACCTTTGAATGAGAGTTTTGGGATATGAGGCCACAAGTTTTAAAATCTTTTTTTTCTTTTCTAAAGTTCGTGTCTGATTAAAAGATGTTTAAATTGGGAGGGGATGGAGTATGTATGTATGTATGTATCAAAGTGGTATATATAAATTTACTTTTTTTGGGTCAAAGGAAATGGTTGTTGACTGTACCGAAGGCAAACAAGTACAGTTTTCCAATTATTTTTAATATAATAATTATATTTCTAACTAGTTAAATATTATATAATTAAAAAATGACTCATTTATTTTTAAAAAGAGAGCCCAAAATGTAAAAATAAAAAATAAAAAAAAGAAAGCTAATAGTACTAATTAGTATCCCTGTTTATTCATCCAACATTTGCAAACACAAATTAATACATACATAGTGTTAATATTCAATAAAATTGCTTTTACAAATGGCAAAAGAAAAGAACAAATTCCACATCCCAAAAGAAATAAACAAGAAGTGAGAAATAAATTTAAATATCTTCATGATCAAACCTTCTCCTTGTCAGCATATTTTTGTAGAGCATCACCAACCAATTTTCCATACCTAAATTCATCAAATATTTCAACCCCCATATCAACATAAAAATCATAAGATTTTTTATTCCATACAGCCACAATTCCCTCAACTGAAGAAAATCCATTATTTGCAGCAATAGATGCTACTGTCCCAAACAACAATCTCCCCATGCCCAATTTCCTATAACTCTCCCTAAAATAAAGACTTTCAAAATAAATCCCAGCCTTGTCATAAAAACACGAATAATTCGCGTAAAAAAACGAGTATCCAGCAATATAAACGTCGTTTTTCTCATCATCCCCGCACGATTTGGACTTAAAGTCCTCATGTTCTTTGTCCACGACAGGCGCCCTAAGGTCAAATTGTTTCAGGACAGGCTTGAATTTTTCGTCTTTGTTATTGATATCTGAAAAAGGGGTTGGCGAAACTTCGAGTAAAAGTACTGATGGACCATAATAGAGAGGCTTAGGGTTAACTTTATCAAAAAGAAGGTCACAAAGGGAAGATTCAGTGGCTTTGTAAAGATGAGTGTAGTTGTGATATTCATGAATTTGGTAAAAAAGTTTGTATATATGGTGTATATCAGCTTCATTTGCAAGACGAACTCTAACATAAACTTTTTCAGTAATGGTGAGGGTTTTTTCAATTGTAGCCATGGTGGTAGTAGGTGTTTTTTTTTTTTGGATTGATGGAAAAATATTTGAAGTTTTGGTTATGACGTGAAATGTTTGATGAAGAGGTTATGGATGAAGGTTGTTATTTATAGTTAAATTTTTTGTATTTTTGTTTATTTATTTATTTATTTATTTATTTTGTGGGGTTGGTAGTATATTCAAATTGTGAGAGGCTTTTTCAAGATGTGCAACTTATTCACATTATAAAGACAAATTAGTTGAAGTTGGCTAAGTTGGTGAAAGGTGAGTACCATGTCCACACGTACTTTCCTGCTTTCTTCATCTTTTCCTATTTAATCAGTTGGTTTTGAAAAGGACCATATTGTTCTCCTTTTAGTTTTTTTGTTTTTTTTGTTTTTTGGGGAAATAGAAAGATATTTTGTGTTTTATTTGTTGATTTATAAAATGGAATTGGAAAATTTAATGTGTCTGGATGAGCTCGCTCATATTATTGATTTTCAAAAGAATAAAAAAGTTGCTAGGTTGCGATAGTTGCCACAAGACATAAAATTAATTAATTATGATGAATCTCACAATACAGAAAATATCACGTAGTTAGACTAGTATAAACAAGAACGATAAGCTTTATGCGTTTCAATTTTAAAGTTGGTAATGTGTCAAACTTCTGACAAGTCTTATTGACAAGTCACCTGTTTTATTTTCAATTTACCAATTGGAGAAAGTGTTCTTGTAAATCAAGCTAGCATGGAGTAAAATTTTCTATGAAAATTACAAGGACTTTGCTTCCAAAAAATTAAAAACACTTTTTTTGCTAAAAAAAAAAAGTTAAAAGAATAATATCTTGGCCTTTTTTGTGTGTAAAAACTGTTGGGTACTATTGTAAAGCAATACGGGAAGTAAATAAATATTACAAGTGTTCGAAAGGATAAACAAGTAGGCCAATGTTCAGAACTGCCGCAAGCTTGTTGAGTCTTGAATCTTGATAACCTGAAATCAAGAAACAACTAAATATGGATGGTTACAACTGCGTAATGAGTCGAGTGATTGCACTCTGTCCTTAAGACAAGATTGCCCCGTATATATGATTTTACGTTAGCGGGCAATAGTATCCCAAGATAAAACAACACTTTAATCTCAACACTACAAAACATAGGTTGAGTCTGACGAAGAAAACAAATACGAATCGACTTGCTGAAGAAATGGAAAAGGAAGGAAGAGTTTTTGTTTTCGTCCAACGTTTTTGGACTGACTTTCTCTTCTGTTTTGTCTCTGTGTATATAGTGTCTCTGTTGTGTATATCTTGTGTATATGTGTGTCTTTCCTCACTGTTTTTCGTCACTGTTTGTGCTGCTATTTTTTTTTTTTTTTTGTCCAACACAATTGAGCCAAAAGACATCAATATATAGCATGGAGGAGGGACTCCTCAACTGCCACAAACATGGCTGTTAATAGCAGGTTTAAGGCCATTAGTGTGGCAGGTTTAAGGCCATTAAGCAATTAGGTGTCCAAAAAGATAACAGCCCGAGACCGGACGGGCGGGCGGGCGGGCGGCGGCGCGCGTGTGGGCTTAGCCTTGAACTCAAGCACATCTAGGTCCTCCCTCCTTTAAATACATGGGATACCCCTTGGGGTCCCAAACCCTTAACCACTTTAGAGACTTATAAAGAGAGCAATTCTTCTTTTTTCCACCGATGTGGTAGATTTGTCCCACACCATATTTCCATGCCTCAAACAACTTACTTCGTGGACCAATATTTCTTTCATTTCTCAACGAAATTTGACGATTCTTGGCCCTACAGTCATCTACTCACTTATTAGATTATGCATGTGAGAAGAGACAAAGCCTCCAACATGCGGAACACTAGTGTTTAATTCATTAAATATGAGTGGACATACCTCCCCGCCAAAGGCAAATTTTCAAAAAAAAAATTGTATTTCAACCAAACTCTACAGGAAAAAATTGAATTATCCAAAAACAATTTCAAATCATTTTAATGTTTTAAGCAAATTCAACCTTACTCGATTCTTAGATCAGATTCTTCAAATTATTTAAATTAGTGTTCGGTTTTAATTCCATTATCTAGCTACAGAGACTTTAAGTGTATCAGCAATTTTAATAATGGTATTATAAGTTGCCTAAACCTAATGATGTGGTAACAAATGATGTTATTATAGTCAAAGTGACATTTGGTGTTTTCAATATGTCACATTACCATATGATTAATTTCATATTATACATCAATTTGGTTTAGAGACAAATTGAATGAGTTATAAAACTGAGGCAGAGTTGGTGAGGTAGTTGATGGACTAGGTCAGTGGTATTTGGGCTGTTTAATTTATGATATACTGTTCAACTTTGATTTGAATAATATTTCACATCAACGATATTTTAAGTTGAGGTATAGGGTGATATTTTTTTCTGTTACTCTTTACATTTTATTTACTTGCACTTCTTAGTGAGGTCTTTGAGTCAAAGGCCAAAGACACGCCAAATATAAAATTTTAACACAGCCCATTTAATTTTCTTGATTCAAAATATATTCTCTCCGTTCTACTTTATAATATTTGTGTGATCATAAAACATTTGATGAAACTTGTGATCTCAAATGTGTTTTATAACCATTCAAATAATGTGACAATCTTTAAGATTACAAATTTATAAAAATAAATAAACTGTGTCCAAATATATATATATATATATATATATATATAATTGAAACAGACGGAATAATATATTTTGAGGATTCGAAGTACTATCGACGAGCAAATATTACAGTAACACTACTCTCAATTTGGAGAACCATTACTTCAACTAATGTGCAAGTTTTGCATGATAGTGATAGATAAACACTCAATATAAGGAAAGAAAAAGATTCTAAGTTTTCACATTGCAAAAAAGCAAAACATACTCTCTCGATACTAATTTATGTGATACGGTTCGGATTTCGTGAGTCAATTTTTTTTATTTTGATCGTGAATTCAGACATAAATTTTTTAAGTTTTTTGAAAAATTATTGAAGAGACCGGCTTCGGACATGGACAGGGCTTGTAGTCTAATAAATTTATTTTTGGTAGAATCATATTCTAAGTCTAATTGTAATTATGGTGGTTTTATTAGAATAGAATTTACTTGTTAGACTAGGGAAATGAGGACTTTACCTCTATATAAAGAGGTCATTATAACGAATAAAAGCAAGAAATAATACTCTCATTATTTTTCTTCACTCTAAAATTTCGTCCTCTCTTGATTTTAACATGGTATCAGAGATACGTTGATAGAACACAAAACCCTAAATAATGGCGGGTGACGGAAAAATCGACGATAAAAATAAAGGAATCGTTGGTGAAGAACACAAAATTCAAAGAAAAACAATCCCCCCATATGACATTACGTCAAACGATAATCCCGGAATTGTGGTGACACAAGTCCAATTGAAGGGACAGAATTATGAAGAATGGGCTCGATCCATGAGGACGGCCCTAAGAGCAAGGAAGAAATTCGGCTTCGTTGATGGTACAATCAAGAAGCCGGATGAAGAGTCACCGGACTAAGAAGACTGGTGGACTGTAAACTCTTTGTTGGTGTCGTGGATTCGCAACACCATCGAATAAACATTTCGCTCAATGATCTCGCAGGAAGCGAAAAAATTATGAACGAGCATCCGGGAGCGGTTCATTGTTATCAATGGACCTCGGATGTAACAACTGAAAGCAGAATTTGAGGAGTGCAAGCAGAAGGGAATGACCATAGTGGATTACTCTAGAAAACTAACCAAGCTATGGAAAGAATTGGCAAACTACGAACAAATGCCGTCTTGCAAGTGTGGAACGTGCACATGGAACGGTGAGATCGAATATACTAGCCCAGGAACCGTTGTCAGCGTTAAACAAAATCTATTCAAAGTTAGTGCAGGAAGAGCGTGTGAGAGGACTCACACAAAAAACAAAGGAACGAAGTGAAACCATGGCTTTTGCCGTACAAGGAAGAAATTCATACCATGATCAAGGTGAAGGGAAGAACGATGGTGCATTTTGCACACATTGCAAGAGATTCGGACACGTTGTGGGATAATATTTTCTACTTATTTGGTATCCAGAATGATGGCCGAGAAATAAAAAAAGATGGAAATTCAGAGAAAGAGGGCGAGGACAACAACAAAAGCAGAGGAGAGGCCCGGGATCTGGTCGCGGAAGAGGCAACTATCGGGATAATGCCATTGTTGTCAAGGATACACTGGCGGAGACAGAACGGATGAACTCAGGAGAGATGAGACCTCACAATCTGAGAAAGGAGATCCGGAAAATGGTGATTCACATATTGAATTCACAAGGAATAAATATGAATGGCAAGATGGATGGTAAGATCAAAAACTCATCCTGGATTATTGACTTCGGAAATACTAATAACATGACAGGTAATTCGTAGAAACTGAGCGATCAACTGGACATTCTTGAGTGTCCGATTGGGCTTCCGAATGGAAGTAGTTCGGTGGCCATGAAAGAAGGAATGACCAGGCTAAATAATAGCATTTGATTATGTCCTCTATGTTCCGGACTTAACTCTATTTAATTTCTATATCGCAACTTGTCGATCATTTAGATTGTGATGTAAATTTTAACAAAATTATGTGTGTTATACAGGACCCCATCACGAGGAATCTACTTGGAACGGGTGAGCGACTAGGTGGACTTTACTATTTATGGAATATGCCACGGATACGAGCTATGAAGGCGGAAGTAGTTGATTTATTCGATCTTTGACAGAAACGGTTAGGTCATCCTTCTGCACAAGTGACAAAGTCAATTACAGCGTTTGGTTTAAAAGAAAGTAATGTTAGTTTAGATAGAGAATGTGATGTATGTCAAAGGGCAAAACAAACAAAAAATGTTTTGGACCGGACGGATGCTATTCCAAATAATGAAAACGTGAAAGAAATACAAACGAAAGGTAACCGGGCCAATGAAAAAACACCGGAGGAACAATTGGGTCAAGGTAAACGTCAAAAGCAAGGCTCTGTTTGATTGCGTGACTACGTTACTGAAATATTCCAAAAAAAAAGTCCATCGACGAGTACGCCTGATCCTCAACAACCTTCAGGTGCGCCATATCCTGTGATTATTTTTTCTCGCAACACCAAAGCTTCTTTGTAGAAACTACCACAGGAATTGAACCAAAATCCTTCTCGGATGCCATGAAAAAGGAATGTTGGATAAAAGTCATGCAACAAGAAATCCAAGCATTGGAGGACAATGACACAATAGACATTGGAAACATTACCGTCGGATAAGAAAGCACTCGGATGTAGATGGGTGTACAATATCAAATACAACTCGGATGACTCAATTGAATGATATAATGCTCGGTTGGTCATCTTCAGCAGTAAGCATGAGGAAGGTATTGACTATAATGAAAACATTGCTCCGGTTGCGAAGATAGTGACAGTTCAGACCTTTTCGGCAGTAGCAGTTGTTCATAATTGAGAGTTGCATCAGATGGATGTTCATAACGCTTTTTTGCACGGCAAACTGGCGGAAGAAGTTTATATGAAATTACCACCGAAATTACGTGTGTCTGGTCGGCAAGTTTGTCGACTCCGAAAATATTTGTATGTGTTGAAACAAGCCACACAGTGCTGGTTTGCCAAATTATCAAGTGTTTTGATGAAATATGGGTTCAAACAGTCCTACTCCGATTATTCTCTCTTCACGATGCACTGGGGAAGTATACAACTTAATATCTTAGTTTATGTGGATGACTTGATTATCTCTGAAAATGATCATAGTGTCATTGCACAGTTCAAAGACTATCTCCGAGCATGTTTTCACATGAAGGATTTGAGCCCCTAAAGTACTTTTTGGGGGTTGAAGTTGCCGTGGACTAACTGAATTATTCTTTTATCAACAGAAATATGCCTTGGATATAATCTCTGAGTCCGGACTACTGGGAGCAAAATTGATTAATACTACCATGGAACTAAATCACAATTTAGAGTTGATCAAATGGGCTAATTTGGAAGATCCGGAATTATACCAACGTTTTGATATACCTCAGTTTTATGCGATCGGAGTTGCCATATTGTGTGCATGTTATGTCCCAATTCATGCACAACTGAATGAAGCGCACTGGAGAGCCGCTCTCCGGGTGATAAGATACTTGAAGAAGAACTCTGGGCAAGAAATTATGTTAAGGAAGGATTGTGATCTCCGATTGTATGGGTGGTGATACAGACTGAGCTGGATGTCCATTGACCCAAAAATCGCTCATTGAATGGTTATCTCCCTCGGAAATTCACCAGCATCATGAAAAATCAAGAAGCAACACATTGTCTCTCGCTCATCAGCAGAGGCGAAATACCTTTTTAATGTCTATGACGGTTTGTGAATTGATATAGTTGAAGGAAATCCTACATAGCTTGGGCGCCGAACATAAAACTCCGGTAAAATGTATTACGGTAGTCAAGCAGCATTGTATATTACACGTAATTCAGTGTTTCACGAACGGACTAAACATATTGAAGTTGGCTGACATTATGTCCGGGACGCACTCTAATCTGGTATAATACTTCCGAATTATATGTCAACTAACGAGCAATTCTGACGTTTTTATAAAGGCTTTGGGCAAATCACAACATGAATATCTGCTTGGCAAGTTGGGCATTCGAGATCCCTATGCTCCAACTTGAGGGGGGTATTGAAGAGACCGGCCTCAGAGACCGACTCGGGCAACGACAAGGCTTGTAGTCTAAGACTGTCATCTAATAAGTTTATTTTTGGTAGAATCCTATTCTAAGTCTAATTGTAATTATGGTAGTTTTATTAGAATAGAATTTCTCAGTTAGACTAGGGAAAGCATGACTTTACCTCTATATAAGGAGGTCATTATAATGAATGTAAGCAAGAAAGAATTCTCTCATTATTTTTCTTCTATCTAAAATTCCGTCCCCTCTTAATTTTAATAAAAATCTTTTACATATTTTAAAATTACATAAAAAGTATTATAATTCATAATAATTAACAATTTAAAATATTTAAAGTGAATACAAGTAAATCATTGTTAACATTTTTCTTTTTTAACTTTCAAAAAATAAAAAATATTACATAAATTAAAATCGAAGGAGCATTACCATTTATACGACGAATGGATAAAATTTGTTGGCCTTTTTACAGACAGCTCTCGATTCAAAATATAGATTTTTGTCAATTGTTAAAGACGGGGTTTTGGAAATAAGTGAAAGTCAAAAAGAGATTAGGTAGAACGTTAATTCATGCAGCTGTAAAAGTTCTAAAATCTCAACGAATTAGTAAATTACTCCCTCCTAATCAAAAAGAGTGTTTCACCTGACCATTTGAACACCTCTTAAAAAATACTAACTTTTATGCAAAAATAGATAATTTAACTAAAATATCCTAATTAAATAGGTATTGGATTTGATCACTTAACAAAATAGATAATTTAACTAAAATGCCCTAATTAAATAGATATTGGATTTGATCACTTAACACTTAATAAGGGCAAATTTGAAAAAGTAACGTTAATTCTTTCTTGATTTGTAAGTGGACACTCTTTTTTGTTAAGAGTCACACATCGGATATGGAATGGAAACATGGACTCCTTATATAGACTTGGACAATCCTCACCCTACAAGCTAGCTTTTGGGGTTGAGTTAGACACAAGATCTATTCTTTACATGGTATCAGAATCAGACTCATTTCAATTCTTTGTTCACCGATGTTGGGCCACCAAATTATATTATTCACGCTCCAGTGAACAAGGTCTGGGTGTGCGGGAGAGTGTTAAGAGTCCCACATCGGATATGGAATAGGAACATGGGCTCCTTATATGGACTTGGACAATTCTCACTCTATAAGCTAGCTTTTGGGGTTGAGTTAAGCCCAAGATCTATTCTTTATATTTTTAACTCAAAATATAAAGAATAAGTGAACACGATTTTTTATCCGGAAGAAGTAATGTTTATTATAAGGTTGGCTTACGCGCAGTTAAATTCCTTTGCAACTAATTCTACTAACTTGGACCAAAGTGAGTTTCTAAATAACTTGTGGACAAAAGCCAAATTGTGCATATCAGTTGCTAGTTGCAGTGTTGGACTCCTTTTTTATTATAAGGTAAAGTTTTGGACTATCCCACGCCTAATTCCAAATTATTATAGAGTTAATTAACAAGAGACAAGTTGTGAGACATACCTCAGAAATTTTCATTCTTCTCATTTGGAACCAATTACCTACCTATTCCTGTAATTTTGACATATATAAAAGTGAACCTCAACCACCAAAGGTCGTGACACGATAGATATACAATTCCTCCACTTTTAGAGGTTATATATTCGATTTTTGTGATTGAAAAGACTACTGATAGAGAATGTTCTCCCTTTTAATGAATCTTACGAGATCTAAATTTGAATTAATCGAATCTCAAAAGACAGACACACGACACTAGATGGAAAACCAAACCCCCACTGGAAGAAATAAGGAATACATTTGTTTGTCCCTATCAATTCGAAGGTGACTTGCATGTCTGATATATACCATATTGATATGGTCCAAGCAATGTTTGATGAGCATGGTATTTCATTACAAAATCATGAACAACAATAATTTTACATGAATCCTCATTTCTAATTTCATCGAATTTAAATTCGTCTCAATCTAATATTAAACTTTTGTGGTAAAAATCATTATAAGCTAATTAATATTACGTGAATGTCAATCTATTGCAATCTTCTTTCTTGATTCACGTTTAAAACTGTAAACGTATACAAGTATATCATTACAATCCCTACCCATAATTAGAATATGATTCTAAACTAGGATTCCTCTTATATTGGAAATGGGATTCCTCTTGTGTTACAATTGTATATTGTACACTATATATATTGATATTAATGAGAAAGACGCCCTAAGGAAGATTAATGATTAATATCATCTTACATGGTATCAATAGTCAAAACCCTACTATAGAAAAATTCCTCCTTGTCGCCCCCCCCCCCCTCTCGGCCGACGGCAACAATAACTTTTTCTCTTCCCAATTTCCATCCCAATGGAGAATTTGGCTACTCCCACCTCTTCCGCTGCTTCCGCTTCTCACTCAGTTGTCAGCCAACCCATATCCTCACCGTCTTTTCATCCGGCTCTCGCTGTTACCAACATCAAGAATTTTATCCCTATAATTCTTGATCAAGAAGACGACCAATATTGGTCATGGGTGGAACTATTTCACATCCATGCATGTGTATATCATGTGTTTGATCATATAGATGACTCTTTCCCTCGTCCTCCCGGTATGGACGACATCACATGGTGTCGCCTCGATGTCGTGGTCAAACAGTGGATATATGGCACTATATCCAAAGACTTACTATACATAATTATGAAAACAGGTGCCTCTGTCCATGATCTATAGACACGTTTGGAAGAAATTTTTCAAGAGAACAAGCACACTCGCGCCGTGTACTTGGAAGAATAGTTCAACACCACCCGTCTCGAAAACTTCTCTAATATGTCAGAATATTGCAGGCATCTGAAACTTGTGGCAGACCAACTGACTAATGTTAGTACACTTGTGTCTAAAACTAAGATGGTGTTACAATTAGTTGCGGGACTCCCCAAGGGTCAATATGACACCCTAGCCACGATGATACAACAGGCTAACCCTCTACCAATTTTCAACAAAGCATATTCGCAATTGTTATTGGAGGAAACCAGACGTGCGAAATAGGATAAGCATAACCAGAAGGCTTTAACAGTTGAACCGCCCGCACAACATCAGGCCACCGCCGGAAAATATCCAACCGCAACAGCAGGAGTGGCAAATGTCGTCGCAGTGGGCGAGGCGGCAAGGGACGCGGGAAGGGCCGAGGCCAACAAACACAGCAGTCCGGCAACACCATGGCATGGGCCGGCCCAGCGTCTGGTTACCCAAATCAGAACTAGGTCGCGGCTTTAGCATATCCTCCAGCCCAGTTCCCTTTTCAGCAACAATGGCTACGGGCCGGGATCCGGTCTCGCACCCGCTCCCGGCACCAACGGCCCGTGTGTGTGCGAGGCCCAGTTCTCGCAGCAGCCCTTCAATCAAATCCCCACCAACTTGGGTCAGGCATTCAGCAGTATGAGTATGCAGCAGCCCAACGAAAATTGGTATATGGACTCCGGAGCCTCCTCTCACCTTACCCGGTCTGCAGGTAATCTTTCCCAAGTATATCATTTAAAGTCTCCATAATTTATTACAGTTGGCAATGGTCACCGCATTCCAATTCAGGGCTATGGTCACACCCACACTCCGCCTCCTCACCCACCCTTCTCTCTAAATAACGTCCTGCTTGCCCCATACATCATCAAAAATTTAATATCCATTAGGAAATGTACTCGTAATAATTCTGTGTCTGTTGATTTCGATCCATTTAGTTTTACTGTGAAGGATCTACGTACGGGGACACCTCTTACGAGATGCAATAGCACAGGGGATCTCTATTCATTCACATCCTCGTCTGCTGCCGGTTCCCCATCACACACTACCCTAGATGCTCTATCTCCGTCAATTTGGCACAATAGGCTCGGACATCCAGGAGTTCCCGTCTTTAATTTTCTTAGAAGTAATAGTTTTATTCAATGTAATGGGAAACTTTCCCAGACCTGCATTTCCTGTCAATTAGGCAAACATGTTCGTCTTCCGGTTAATTCCTCAGTTAGCGTTACGTTTGCTCCTTTTGATATTATTCATGATGATCTATGGACTTCCCCTATTACTAGCTCCCTATGTCATAAATATTATCTCATATTATTGGATGACTACTCTCACTTTCTTTGGATCTACCCATTAAAATTTGAGTCCGAAGTTTTTCCCAAATTTCTTAAATTTTGCACATTTATCAAACGCAATTCAAACGCGCTATTAAATCTTTCCAATGTGACAATGGCCGTGAGTTTAACAACTCCGCGTTTCAAAAATTCTGCACCAATAATGGCATGGTCTTCCGATTTTCGTGTCCTCACACGTCCCCTCAAAATGGCAAAGCCGAGCGTCTCATCCGTACAATAAATAATATGGTCCGCACTTTTTTGTTTCATGCCTCCCTCCCTCATTCCTTTTGGGTTTATGCGGTCAAAATGGTAGAATACGTCCTTAATATTTTACCCATTAGTACCCTCCATAACATGACTCCAACCGAAATCTTACACCGTAGGGTTCCCTCCTATGATCACCTACGGATATTCGATTGTCTATGTTTCCCTAATCTCTCGTCCACAACCTCTCACAAATTAGCTCCCCGCACCACTCCGTGTGTCTTCTTAGGTTTTCCGTCAAACCATAAGGGCTATATGTGCTATGACTTATTCACTCGTCAAATTCACGTCTCGCATCACATCACTTTTGACGAGATGCAATTCCCCTTTTCCAACATCTAAAAATTTCAAAAACCGGATTATGAATTTTTAGATGAATCAACTCTCTCTCCTGTCCACCTTCGGGAACTGTGCCCGTCACTTTCGGGAACTGTACCTCCACCGCCACCATCGGCCACCCTACATCTCTCACCGTCAACATCTCTGCCACCAGTGACCTCCCCATCACCACCGCTAGCCACCCCTAGCACCACTCTGTCTCCAGGTTCCACCAACTCACCTGTCACCGTCCCATTCACTGTACCGTCCCAACTGTCTCACCACCGTACCGACCCCAGTTCGACCCTAAACCACCATCCAGCAAACCCAGCCACTGGTCCTACTACGCCACCGACATCATACCCGATACTACAACCCTCCTCCATTTCCAGCATATCGAGAACCCACATACATCGTTACCACAGTTCACCGGCACCCACCGACCCAACCCACTCAACTTCAAACCCAAACACCGCCACTGTTCCACACTATCCGACAGCCACCCTCGACCAAACCCCAGTCCCGATAACACAAAACATACCACACCCAAATCTGCCAACACATAGTCTAACCAACCAGTCGACCGATACCCTTACCCAACCAGCACCCACACACAGAATGGAAACCCGTGCCCAACACGGGATTTTCAAACCCAAATTCCAATTTAACCTATCCACCCAAACAATTTCACCTATTCCAAAAAGCCTTAAATTAGCCAAACTGGACTCAAATTGGAATGCAGCCATGTGTGAGAAGTTTAATGCATTAACAAAACAACATACTTGGGACCTGGTTCCTCGGCCGGAGGGGGTGAATGTGATCCGTTGCATGTGGCTTTTTCGACACAAGTTTAGAGATAGTGGTGACTTAGAAAGATACAAGGCTAGACTAGTGGCAAATGGTACTAACCAGCAGGAGGGCATTGATTACGACAAGACTTTCAGTTTGATTGTCAAACCGGCCACCATTCGCATAATTCTGAGCATTGCTATGGGTAAGAATTGGTCGATTCATCAGCTAGATGTGAAGAATGCATTTCTTCATGGGGATTTACGAGAAATTGTATACATGCACCAGCCGCCTGGCTTTGTCCACCCAGCAGCCCCACAGTATGTGTGTTGTCTCCATAAGTCACTCTATGGCTTAAAATATGCCCCCAGAACATGGTATGATCGGTTTGCACAGTTCAATAAACGCCTTGGGTTTACATACAGCAGATGTGATACCTTTCTCTTCACTTTACATCGAGGTCGTGATACTGCATATTTTCTGTTATATGTGAATGACATTGTTCTTACTGCCTCTACTTCTGTGTTGAAAGATGAGATCATTGCACGGCTCAAGTCTGAATTTGCCATAACTGATTTGGGAAAGTTGAGCTATTTTTTTGGGATCTCAGTCACTAGATCTGCAGATTGTATGTTTCTTTGCCAGCGTAAGTATGCAGATGAGATCGTGCACAGGGCTAAGATGGACAATTGCAAAATCATGGCCACTTCAGTTGATTCTAAATCCAATCTTAGTGCACTGGTCGGTACTTCAGTGACTGATCTTACTATGTATAGGAGTCTTGCAGGCGCACTTTAGTATCTCACCTTCACCAGGCCTGACATTGCCTATGTTGTCCAACAGGTATGCTTGTTTATGCATGCCCCCAGAGAACCTCATTTTACTACCCTCAAACGTATCATTCGATATATTAAAGGCACACTGGACTATGGACTACACTTATACCCCTCGGCACCGAACTCGCTATTATCCTACACAGATGCTGATTGGGCAGGCTGTCCAGACACCCGCCACTCTACTTCCGGCTACTGTGTGTTTTTGGGTGATAATCTCATCTCTTGGTCTGCCAAACGGCAAGCCACATTGTCTCGTTCGAGTACAGAAGCCGAGTATAGATAAGTTGCTAATGTTGTTGCTGAGATCTGTTGGCTCCGAAACCTTCTCTCGGAGCTTCAGTGTCCTTTACGAAAAGCGTCTCTGGTCTACTGTGATAACATATCCGTCATATATCTGTCTCACAATCCGGTTCAGCATTAGCGAACCAAGCATGTTGAGATGGACATCCACTTTGTTCGTGAGAAGGTTGCTCTCCGGTATATTAAGGTATTGCACGTGCCTTCCTCATATCAATACGCAGATATTTTCACGAAGGGCCTCCCAAGACAGTTGTTTCTTGACTTCAGATCCAGTCTTAGCGTTAGGCCTCCTCCCGCTCCGACTGAGGGGGTGTGTAAACGTATACAAGTATAACACTACAATCCCTACCCATAATTAGAATAGGATTCTAAACTAGGATTCCTCTTATATTGGGAATGTGATTCCTCTTGTATTAGGATTGTATATTGCACACTATATATATTGATATTAATGATAAAGACTCCCTAAGGGAGATTAATATCATCTTACAAAAACAAGCATAGTTAATTAATCTACAAATCAAACCGGGAAATTGAGGAAATAAAGGTGGTTATTACGAATTGAGGCGGAGTTAGAGTTTATCTAACGGATTTGACATAATTCGATAACTTTGGTCTAAATTTTATATTTATAACAACAACAACAATAACAACATACCCATTGTAATCTCACAAGTAGTGTCTGAGAAAGATAGGATATACGCATATGTTTCCAAAAAAAAAATATTTACCTTATTTATGTAAATTATTAATTTAGAGCCAGTAACTTAAAATAATTCAAATCTCAAACCCATAAATTAATATTAAATACGTGTGTGCCACATGATAGCCATCGAATTGGAGGTGTGAGTCAATTTTCCGAACCCAACAAATAAGAGAAAAATAGAGGACATATATGAACGTTACAACAACAATAACATATACAGTGAAATTCTACAACGTGGAGTTTGGGGATGGTAGAATGTATACAGACCTTATCTCTATCTACCTTGATAGATAGAGTGGCTGTTTCCGAGAGACCCTCGGCTCAAAGACAGAGCATAAGCACAAGCAAAACGTTTAATTATTTTACAACATAGGCCAATGAAACTGGGAAGAAACACGTATCACCTACAATTGACTTGGCTAAAAATGTAAACAATTGAGTCAATATAACTACAACCATGACATCAACAACGTTCATTTCTAACTACTTAGAGGCAGCACTTTACATTAGAGCTAAATGGGTCGTAGCCCGAGTTAGAATTTAGACGGATCAAAATAAATTGAATTAATAAATAAAAAAATTCATAGGTAGCGAGATTATACTCATATTTGCATATCATATACGTTGTATGTGCTCGTTAATTGAGTAGTTAAGTTATCCACATAAAAAAATCTTCTTTAATTAAACACATCATCATTAATTGAAACATGCTTAAGATTTTACGACTTATTGAGGCTAATGTCGCTTATAATTAAAGAAAGTTATACTCTCTCCAGATCAAAAAGAGTGTCACATAGTCATTTGCACACCCCTTAAGAAAATACTAACTCCTAGACAAAAATATATTATTTGATTACACTGCCCCTAATTAAATAGGTATCGGGATTTGATCACATAGCACTTACTAGGGGCAATCTCGAAAGATAAGGTTAATTCTTTCTTGATTTGATAAGTGGACACTCTTTTTGACCAAAAAATGGCTAAATGGACACTTTTTTTAATATTTTATGTGATTAACTTATCTAAATAATTAACACTTAAGAACATGTTCAAACGTTTTGCAAAATTTAAACCAAAAGTGTATAATTAAAACACTTTATCATTCATGTTTTCATGTGTTTATTTGAAACAAACCGTAATTTAAGTATCTAAATAAAAGTCACCTTAAAGTTTAAGAGATTGTTAAGATATATTAAGCTAAAGGAGAATTTCCATTCTTAACTTGGCTGACACATGGCGGATGCTGCTTCTCTCTCACCAAACTTTGACCAAAGCTTCTTTTGCAGTTATGTTCTCTAAGAACTTGTGGGAATAGGGTTATTTGTCACAAATTACTGAATTAGGGGTGTGCTGGAACAATAGATAAGATCTTTAAAGAAATTTCTAATAAGGAATATTTAATAAGTTTTCTATAATATAAATTTAAATTAATTGAATTAGTAAATTTTAAATATTGGATGGTTACTTGTCCACATCAGGAGCTTGTCTGTACTTTTGGACAATATTACGCCAAAAAAATTGCAAGTTGTGAGTTACCTCAACCCGTCATTGACTTTTTCTTCTCACTTGATAAAATGGTCAAACCATGCAACCTGCCAATTTACCTACCTACCCCCCCTTTTTTTTTTTTTTTTTTTTTTGATAATCCAGGACTCGGGGTGGCCTTAGTACCCCCATATCGCTAGTACTCGCACAATCGGTACTAGGCTCCCCGGAGGTGATGGGACCGGTCCTTCAAAGACCCCACCACCAGGTAAATCGCGGGATATGCACACATGGTCGGTGTCTCCGCTTGCGTCCAACGGATCAATGCTACAAGGTTGACCCCCCACAAGCCCCATCCCTAAAGCTTGGCGGAGACCGAACCCACACCGCAACATGCCCGCGCGCTTTTAGCGCCCGTGGCTTTACCACACGTATGTGCCCCGGAGGACGATATCCTTAGGGGGGAATCGAACTTGCGACCCTAAGGCCGCAAACTTGACTCCCTGCCAGCAAACTAGAGATGGCAGTGGATCCTAGACCCGGTCCGGATCCGTTTTATAGGATATGGATCTTCAAAATTTGGACCTGACGGATCCGGATCGGACCCGGATCCATTTCTGACGGATCGGATCTGGATCTGGATCTGGATCTTGTATTTGAGATCCGTATCCGGTCCAGATCCGACCCGTGGATATATTTTTTATTAAATATATTCATAACCTAGAATGTAATTTTATAAGTATTTTCTTAAAATTGCTAAGCACATCCTTGCAAGTTTAATTCTCAAAACAAGTTTAATTTATCCCGCGTTAACTCAAAAACCAAAAAATAAAGAGGTAACTTCGATAATAAAATCAATGTTATATTAGTGAATGACTAACATATCCATAGACAAGTAGTTAAAATTATATTCACTTCATTTGTGAAGATTCCAAGCACATGCAAGTTCTATATTGTGGAAATACTAATCAACATTTTTCACAACTATTGTCATTGTCCAACATTTTCAATTAATAGCTCACAATCAAAACGAGACAACGAACAAAATATATCAAAACGAGACAACGAATAAAATATCTCATATGAACATTTCAAAATTGAAACACAGTAAACTGTTAGCTAAGTAAAAATCGTTTGTCAGTTCAAAAAAAAAATCTAAGCAAGGTTATATTCTTAGCATGACAAAAAAATTTACATGTGGATCCACATCCGATCCGTGGATCCGATAGATCCGGATTTGGATCTAATTTTTATGGACCCGATAGATCTGGATCCGGATCTGGATTCAGGTATGAAAAACGGATCTGGATATGGATCTAGTAGGATCCGGTCCAGATCCGATCCGTTGCCATCCCTACAACCCAACCCCTCATGCATGCATAAATTTTTAATTTATTTTTAATATCTGTGTCAAATTAAATAATATAATATAATATAAATTAAAACGGAGAGTAAAATATATGTGGAGCTTCAATTTTCTTACATGAAGTTGTTGTTCCGTCGTTGGTTAGATATTTGCCCTTCTTGCTTCAACCAATAGGTATTTGCAATTATCAATAAAATAAAAGTGGATGCCCTTCTTGCTCTCCAAATGTGTCCAGGTGTGCGTAAGAATTAAATAAAAGTGATCCGGGTATTTGGTTTAATTAGGTAAAAGTACAAAGTCAATACCAAATAAAAAATACCAAAATTACCCCTGAGCTAGGTAAGCAAGCATGTCAACGGATTGCTGCTTCCTAGACTTATATATAGTAGTAATATATAGGGACGAAGTAGCACTACTATGCCTTTATAAATATGGATAAAAGTTTTAGCTCAAGTTTGTATTGTTAGAACTTTCTAGGGGCTATGCCAAAAGCTCACTTTGAAGACTTACATTTATATATAAAAAAAAAAGTCACAAGTCTCAAAGTATTAACAAAACAACCATCATTTATGATGTTTGCATCGTCAACCTATAAGTTGTCAATCCTAACTTCAAAGTTTTAAAAAAATACATTTTAACTCTCAAACCCCAATATTTTAATTACCCAAAAAGAAATAGAAAACTAAATATTTCTCTCCATTTTAATTCCCCCAAAAAGAAATAAAAATAAATATTTTCCTTCAAAAACTCTCAACTTTTGCACTTTTCAAATCCTGTTTTCAAAGAAAATTTTGGCTTTTCATCAAAAAATAAGTCGGAATAACTTATTATGATGTCGATTACAATCATAGACCATAGTCATAGTCTATTATAGATTTATTATGGCATCGATTGCAGAATATATTATAGTAGGTGGTGATTACATATGTGAATGAGAGGAGGCCTCAAAATGTTTGAATTGGATTTTTATGAGCAGGGTGACAGGATGATCCTGATAATGATCATGAAGAGTGTAATAAACAAACAAAAAAGATTAAAAGAAATGAAACAACAAATCTCAACCCCAAACTGCACAAATCTAAGAGACCGTGGATTGATATATCATAAAATCGACAATTGTCAATAGCTAACAGTTATCATTTAGACTCGACTTCACGTATGGTCAATAATTTTTCACATGTTATCGATAATATTTGTCTAAAAAGTCATAAATAAATAAATTAAAATAAATAACAGGACATGCCACTATTTAAACATTATAATAACACTTTAATATATCGTATGAGAGTCCCCATCCATTGAACACATGATTAAAAGAGTTTTAGGTCAAATAATGGTACTTAAAAGGCCAATATTTATCTAGAAAGTCATAAATAAATAAAATAAAATAAAATAAATAAAATTTTTGATACTCATTAAACATTATAATAACACTTTAATACATCATATGAGAGTCCCCATCCATTGAGAACATGATCAAAAGAGTTTTAGGACAAGTAATGGTACTTAAAAGATCAATATTTGTCTAAAAAGTCATAAATAAATAAAATAAAATAAATAAAAAGACTTGATACTATTTAAACATTATAATAATACTTTGATGCATTATATGAGAGTCTCCATCAATTGAACACATGATCAAAAGAGTTTTAGAACAAGTAATGATACTTAAAAGATCAATATTTGTCTAGAAAAAGTCATAAATAAATAAAATAAAGTAAATAAAAAGATTTGATACTATTTAAATATTATAATAATACTTTAATATATCATATAAGAGTCCCCATCCATTAAACATACGATTAAAAAATTTGAGGACAAGTAATGGTAATCATAACACTTGTATCCAATTAGTCTAACAACAAGTTATTGCTCTCATAGCACAACCTTGTTCTAAGGACAACCATTACTTGTACTTAAATTCTTTGGATCATGTGTTTAATTGATGGGGTCTCTGATATGATGTATTAAAATATTATTATAATGGTTAAATAATATCAAATCTTTTTATTTTTTTATTTTATTTTTTTATGACTTTTAAGATAAATATTAACCTTTTAAGTATCATTACTTGTCCTAAAACTCTTTTGATCATGTGTTCAATGGATGAAAATTTCAGATGATGTATTAAAGTGTTATTATAATGTTTAAATAGTGATATGTTCTTTTTTTTTTATTTCATTTTTTATGTCTTTTTTAGACAAATATTGACCTTTTAAGTACCATTACTTGTTTTAAAACTCTTTTGATCATGTGTTCAATGGATGGGAATTCTCATATGATGTATTAAAGTGTTATTATAATATTTAAATAGTGGTATGTCCTTTTATTTATTTAATTTAATTTATTTATGTCTTTTAGATAAATATTGTCCTTTGTCTATTTATAACATATGGATAATTATTGACTATGCGTGAAGTCGAGTCTAAATGATAAATGTTAGCTATTGACGATGGTTGGTTTATGGTATACCTATCCACGGTCCCCTTAGATTTGTGCAATTTGGAGTTTGGGGTTAGGTGTTGGGGGTTAAGGTTTGGGGTTTGGCATTTAGGTTTGGGTTTGAATTTCATTATTTTTTTCATTTTTTTCCGTTAGACTAGTTCAAATTCAGTATGCTTCACATTCCAACAATCGCCTTTATTTCTCTAGTTTATCATTGATCTAAAATTATCTTAAGCAGTGAGTTATTATAGAGCAAGGTGGTTTATTTTTTGTTTGACTTATAATTGACCCAACGCACAATTTTATTTCGACTGACAGACCAAAAATTGTTTTACAACGGTAATAAAATTTAAAAAATCTTAAATTTATAACCGTAACAATATATCCTTCCCTATATAAAATCGACCCAAAGTTCAAACTCTTTCATTGTCTTTTTTCTTGATCAAACTCCTCCATCGTCTCTTTTCTTGATCAAACTCATCCATTCTCTTTCCATAAATAAAAATTTTACAAAAAATTACATAATAACAATAGTCTATTAGGGGATAGGAAGATGGTGGTTAGATCATCATATCTTTCACGAGCCTTTCAAAGATTATACGTAGAGAATGTGCATTTTCATTTGATGTATGTGATCTACATGCGAACAATAGAGTGGTGTTGACCAACCAAAATATTAAAATAATAATAATTGACAACAAGTCTATTAATTGACAGTGATAAATTTTAAAAAAAAAAACATAAAAAGAAGTATCGAAATAAGCAAAATAAGTAGAAATAACATATATTTCAACTAACAAAAAGGCTAAATTTCAAATCTAGTAATAGACCAAGATGAATTTGCAAAAACAGAAAAAAGCATGACCGAAATAAGCAAAATAACATATTTCAATGAAAAAGGCTAAAGTTTTAAAAATTTGAAAAAATCCATAACTTTATGAAGACTAGTGTTTATCAAGTTCGAAAAAATAAGATTTTTTATATAGGCAATATAGAGGTCAAAATACTTCGCCACTGATGCAAAATTAGTTAACATGCCTAAGGATGACGATTGGAGAGCTTCTGAGCTATGGAGAGAAGAAAAATCGAGTGGAGGCATTGAGATCTTGACAGAAAGGAGGAAGAGAGACGGAGAGAGACAAAGAGAGACTTATTCATACTTTAGGAGAAGAGAAGGGGATTTTTGTATATTTTAATACTTGTCAAAGGGACTTAAGTGTATAGGTTTAAAACTTCAAACATTTAAAAATTATGAAAGTGATCCTAATCCCCCTTTTAGAAACCCTAATCTAGGAAAATAAATTAAAAAAATTAGATGGCTTGTTGGTCAATTTAAATTTCAAAATGGCCTATTTGCCAAATCTAACTTTCTAACTATACATGTGTCTCGGAGCACTTGTCTAAGAATGTATTTGGCATTTGAAACCATAAACTACCAAGAAATTATAAAGGGATATTAGTATTTTAAGACATATACGGCTAAAGAAGATTTCACCCGTCTTGTCCAACTGTTTGTAATCGTCATTGATATATAAAATATATAACAAGTCATATAAACAATAACTATACAATAATATGATAACTAAAATTTGTTAAAAATAAAATAACAATAACATGCCCGATGTAATTCTATAAGTATGGTCTGAAAAGGGTTAGATGTATGTAGACCGTACACCTATCTTTGTGGGGTAAAGAGATGTTTCGAAACCCTCAGTTAATAATAGAAATTATGATATTTTCTGGGGTTAATTTAGTGGTTGTGTCTGTAAAAATTTCAATCATAAAAGCTAGAAGGAGAGAACAAGGTACAATAAGGCCCAGAACAACGATAAGATAAGAGAAAAGGACGCCTTACGGCCATCAGAAAAAAAAAAAAGGCTCAAAAAGCCCCAAAATGGGTACAATACCCTGAGCTGGCCGGCCGGCCCAAACAAATGCCAAGCGATAGCCGGCCCAGCTCATACTCCCCTGAATGCTTGCTGGATTGGGCCTTTTTCCCGTTTTATCTTTTTTATTCTTCCCTTGCTGGATTGGGTCTTTTTTCCTTCTTGTCCTCTTAATCTTCTTCCCTTCTTGTCCTTTTTCTTCCCTTTATTTTTCCATCTTCTACTATGGCTTAAAAAAGAAAAACTGAATAAATAAACTAAAGTAACCATCATCGAAAACTTAACAAACTAAAATATATCAACTACAAACTGATAAAATTAGTAAGTATACATTAATTTTATATTTATTAAACATTAATTATACATTTATTATACACATATTATATAATAATGATACATTTTCTATACGTATGATACATTTTCTATACGTATACCACAGTAATATATATTCTATACAATAATGATACAGTTTCTATACGTATGATACATTTTTTATACATATACAGTAGTGAAATTAATTGAAAAATGACTAGAAAATAAAATTATTTTAAAAAGACTAAAAAATAACTTTTAAGATACTTGAGCTATCGAGAGTTAATAGTTTCACGTGAAATCGGTCATTTATGTCCTTTCCCCATAAGATAAACAATCAGGCCCAACTCCTTAGAGATGCCGCTGTTCCCTATCGTCTTCAGTCTTCACATGCATTTCATCAACATTATTTTTGTTGCTTTGTTACTTTTATTTACGTATTGTTTTAGTAAGTTGTAATCAAACTACGATCTTATATTTACTTCAAAATAAAAAAGAAGGTTAGTGTATATTTAACTTGAGGTTCATTTCTTTTGTTGCCTTTACATCAATTCAGTTAGCGAAAATTAATGAAAATTAGTCCTTGTTTTCAATAAGAGATTTGAACCAATAATTTTCTTTTTCATTTTTCATATCATTACAATCTACATATTGAGATTGTTCAAGACCAAGTAATCCTAAAATACGTTTGACTTAAGTCATAGTACTAACATCGCAGCCACTGAGGAAGCTTTCAAGAGAAGACATTGAGGAAATCGTTTCCATTTTCAATCACTTTAGTAAATTTTGATCCGAAAAGTGCGGACTATCTGTGTATGGTGAAAATTGGCACGACACATGGCATGATCGAAAGGAGTAGCAACGATGTGCACCGGGTGTGACGATACCCCGGGTGAGTCCGAGTGAAAGAGCAAGGTCGGGGTATACCGAACCAAGTAACAACAGGTAAGCGACCAAAGAAGCTTGATGCATGCCCGTTCCGGATTTGGTGCCAACCGTTACTCTTTGGTCATTAAGTGGCATGTATTATCATTTAATTGCATTAAATTAGAGAATGGTTCTCGGGCATGAATGCCTTAAAAGGAGTCCAACCTTCATGTTGAAAGGGCATCTAATTCTCATTTTACTTACTTGCACGATTTCACTATAATCTTACATTGTACAAGCTCTTAATATTAGTTGGGGCTCGAAGCAACTTAGCTAAGGACCATACCAAGCTTATTAACAAGTTTCAATCAAGATACTATCAATTCAGGTTATTTCTCTTATCACTGTCATTTATTTATTGCTAATTATCTATTGCGTTTACTTATAAATTAATCAACATATCCTTAAAATTACTATACAAACTCAATTGTACCTTTTTGGGGGTAAACAGAAATAATTCAAGCACGTATGCCACAGTGCTATTAAATCATCTTGTCACTTGAAGTGATGTGAAAGGAGGGTGATCGCTACATGAGTGAAGTCATGCATGTGCTTCAAATAGTGACGTATAAAATCATCCTAATATAAAAGAGATAGATTCTTTTTTATACCGAGATGATGTAATATCGGATGAGACACTATTTGGCCTTTTCAGGAGTTGTAGATAGTATCACCTTTAGCTGGTAGATAGTAAAAAAGTCAGGGGCGAAGCTACCGTGTAACGTGGGGATTTGGGCGAACTCATTAGCTTTTGTGTATATTAGCTAATCAAGTAAGTGTATATATTTATATAAGTGCAATTTTTCTTGTATAATTAAGTTGATAGTCTAGTGGTAAGGAAGTGGTTGGGAAGTTCTTGTGCAGTGGAAATGTGGGTTCGACCCTCCTTTCAGCATTCTACCTTTTTTGCTACTTCCTTACGACGGAGGGAGTAGTTCATCATCTGCATCATCCATAATCACTTTTTCTCTTTGCTACACGTTTTTGCCCTTTATGCAGATTTTTGTTTAAAAAATAATAATAATAAGATTGACAATTAAAACACGCAAAAAGAACATTCCACTCTAAAACAAAAGAGGTTCTCCATTTCTTTCGTCGTTTTTTAAAATATATTAAATACTTGTACTTGTTCTTTTATTTAACTATTATTATACATTAACCTGAGGTCGTTGTCTTGTCTTAAAATTTTGAACCTCCAAACTTCAAATTCTAGCTCTGCCTCTGAAAAAAGTTATCCCCTACCAACGTATATAGTTGAGGGTAAATTGAGGGTTTACTCGTAGCTTCCATCCACTAATCCTCTTTTGCTTGGTTACGGGACTAGAGTGAATTGTCTCTTCTGCTACAGTCTAATATATGTGTCAAAGAACAGATTCTATTGTAGCGGATAAAGGGCATGCCCCTGAGTCTATTGATTCAATTCCTAGCAAGTTTTGTCGGGTTAATTTGCGCATATTTTGATCCTAGAGTTAAAATATCCTTATCGTATGTGAAATTCATAATATTTGTCCTTTGTTAATAATTAGGCTCAATCATACATATGACATTACTTAATTGGGTAAAAATATTATTATTTCACAAAGAACTTAACTGAGGGCATATTCAGACCTACATGCAAACATTGAGGGTATATTTGATCGATTTAGTTCTTAACTACAATTATGCAATAACTTGTGAAGTTGAATTTATGAAACAATTTAGTTGAATTGTAATGATTTTTCTCACCAATTTAAGGCATCACATAGAACATATCCGGAACTATTTCTAAACAACCTAACGCCCCATTTTGTATAATTTAAATTAGAAATTCAAGATAAAATATCATAAAATAAAAGAATTCACATATTGCTTCAAACCACAAAACATCTTTACTTTAAATTGATGTCCTCTCATTGATTCCTCCTAAATTGCATTGATTTATCCTAAATTTCATTAAATCACAAAATGCCATTACATTCCATCAAATCCTTTATTCTCTGCCAGATAATTAAAAATCCTTCTAAATTTATGTTTATTGCCTTGAACTATCATATTTTTATTTACCCGTAAAACAATACAATTGAATTTGTACAATTGATTTATCGACATGTGAATTGAGATACCAAATCGAACAACATGCAACAAATTTTAACAATCTGAACTGAAAATAAAGCAATCGGAATTTATCAATTAGATAAACATTAAGAATAGCCTGGATTCCGGCGTCAAGAACTAGCTTTGCCGCCGGAGAAGGCTCTTTTATTGAGCAGAGCTATGAATCTGGAAAACTGGAAAACAAGCTAGAACTTATAAAATTGCTGAGTGAAATTGTAGTGTTCTGTGTTTTGGTTTGAGGTCGTGCCTTACAAAAAGAATATGATACTCTATTTATAGCTAAGTTTCTAAAATCATGATTCACAAATCACGCCCTCATAATGGCTTAGTAACGGTACGATTAAAGAAGATCTTGGGATCTTCTGTTGCTGCCGACCTTCAAGCCTCATTTCATCCTACCGGTAATATGTATTTGAACCACGTCTCTAATGATTGTAGGTTTGGATCGACCGTTGATGTTCATATGAATTGAACCGGTATCATTATCTGTTGACTCATGTCTGACCTGACTCTATTTCCCCGTACTCAATTTGGTCACCAAGCGATTCCAAATTTTACCCCATATAATTTCTTTAATTAGTTTGAAAAAAGTAATTCCTATTATCTACTTAATGTATAGATTCCAAGTATGGAAGTTCAAGAACATACAAGGTATTCCTCAAAATCTGCGGAAAAAAAATGTAATTACCTTTCAATTTGACTTTTCAATATTAGTTGCCTAATTAAAATTTATGCTAATATCATCGGACATATTAAGGTGCTAAATAATTAAACATTCAAAGTACTCCATTTAAAGTATTAGTCTTATATTGTCTAAGGTGTAAATTAGGTGCCAAATATTACCTAAAGATTCTGAAGCTTATACCGTGAAAGGCAGACTAGTTTATTTACTCTATAGGTAGGTTTAAGCATACTCGAATCAGATATTGACAAAACTAAATAGAGGCCTACTCGAATCAGATAGTGACAAGAGAAAATAGAGGCAACATCTAGTTTAATTTACGTATACTACTCCACTTTATCTTGTCAAATTTAATAACTCAAGTTTATGGTAAGTATGGTTCGTTTTGGCCAAATAAACATCATAAATTTGTCTATTGAGTTACACTACATCTAAGTCCAAAAGGGCGAATAGCACATGGATATCGTTATAATTAAGTTTGTTCACTGTTAGTATAGAAAATATTTTACACCATCATGTAATTAAATAATTACCACAATAACTTTTAACTAAAATATAGGAAAACTATATTAAAGTATCCTAGTTGTACTCCAAGAGAAGGTGGAAGAGAAGAAGGTGGCATATGCAAAGTTGGTAGACATCAAGGACGAGGAGGAGAAGAGGATGAACAAGGTGAAGTATAAGATGGCGAGGAAAGAGGCAAAGTTAGCAGTTACAGCGGCAAAAATGACAGCTTTTGAACGCTTGTATGCTGAGCTAGGGGACAGAGGCGGAGATAAGAATCTGTACAAGCTGGCTAAGGCTAGGGAGAGGAGGGCACGTAACCTTGATCAAGTGAAGTGCATCAAGGACGAGGATGGTAGAGTACTGATAGAGGACACTCTCATTAGATGGAGATGACAATCTTACTTTTATAAACTCTTGAACTAAGAAGGGCACAGAGACATTGTGTTAGGAGATTTGGAGCTCTCGGCGAGGTGTCGCGATTTTGGGTATTGTAGAAGGATAAAGGTCGAGAAAGCTAGGGTGTCGTTTGCAGGATGCGAAGGCGAAGAGCGACCGGGCCTGACGAGGTGGAATTTTGGAAGAGCGCAAGAAGGACACGTGTGGAGTGGCTGACGAAGTTGTTCACTGTCATTTTTAGGACGCGAAAATGCACGAAAAATGGAGGTGGACTACAATGATTACGTTGTACAAAAACAAGAGCGACATTCATAGTTGCAATAACTATAGGGGTATCAAGCTGCTAAGCCACACTATGAAAGGTTGGGAGAGGGTGGTGGAGATGAGGGTGCGGAGAGGCGTGTGTATTTCTGAGAACCAGTTTGGATTCATGCCGGGACGCTCGACTACAAAAGCCATCCATCTTGTAAGAAGAATGGTAAAGCAGTGTAGGGAGAGAAAGAGGGATCTTCATATGGTATTCATCGACCTAGAGAAGGCATACGACAAAGTCCCAAGGAAGATTCTATGGAAATGCTTCGAGGCCAGAGGTGTACCGGTGGCGTACACTAGGGCGATCAAGGACACGTATGATGGAGCCAAGACCAGGGTTAGGACAGTGGGAGGAGACTCGGAGCACTTTCCAGTGATGATGGGGTTACACCAGGATTAGCTCGAAGTCGGTTTCTATTTGCCTTGGTGATGAATGGATTGACGCGGCAAATCTAAGGTGAGGTGACATGGTGTATGTTATCCGCGGATGACATAGTTCTGATTGACGAGACTCGTAGAGGAGGTAATGATAAGCTAGAGGTTTAATGAGAAACCCTAGAGTCTAAAGGGTTCAGGTTGAGTAGGACCAAGGCGAAATATCTGGAGTGCAATTTCAGTGACACAACACATCAGACTGGCGTAGAAGTGAGGCTTGGTGTCCAGGTCATTCAAAAGAAAGGAAGTTTCAAGTATCTTGGGTAGATAATCCAAGGAAATGGAAAAATTGATGATGATGTCACACATCGTATTGGAACATGTTGTTTCTCTTTTCGTGATGGATGCCTTAATCAAGCGAATGGAGCAAATCCATCCAAGGAGGTTAATTAACCGTATTTAGAGTAAGTGTTCTGTCATGAGAAGGAGATATCGGTATGGTTCATTATCTAAATAATCACATATGATTCATCATGTAATTTACATCATGAAAGAGAATCAAAGATGTCTCGGTTTCTTCATTCTTTTTTTGAGAAGGTAACATATGTCTCGGTTTCTTCTATCCATTGAAATCCCTAGTATAGCAATATCACTGGACATCCTTACCTATCTTGACATCACTTAGTGGAATTGCTTTTATAAGTTTTATATTTTATATTATGCTGAAAGAGAGCTAGCAGAAATAAATTGTCATTGTTAAATATACACATAATATACATGTGTATATTGTGTATATGAGTCTCGGATGACTCTCGGTTTTGTGCCGTGTAATGTATGTAATTTATGGTAAATATTTAGTATCCTAGTTTATGTAATGTTGTAATGTAATTAGTACTTTGACGTAGATATAACGAAAGAACAATAGGTGATAGAGGAATTTGGAAGAGAGATTTGGAGAGCGGAAAAGATGGCAAACCCGAGGTCTTGGCCGAAAAAAACAAAAATTTGTGGGAGAGAAATTTTTGTTTGACCTAGACTTCTGATACCATGAAAGAAATAATCTCTTGATTATTTTCATTGATTGAAAGACTATTTATACAAGTTATATATTTCCATAATAGGAGAATCTTATTCCTATTCTATTCCTAAAACATTATTCTACTTGGATACTAACTATACATTTATGGTAAAATTATTATGGTAAGTGTACAATACTAATTACATTACAACATTACCTAAACTAGGATACTAAATATTTACCATAAATTACATACATTACACGGTACAAAACCAAGTCATCTGAGACTCATATACACAATATACACATGTTTATTGTGTGTATATTGTGTATATTTAACAGTCATCTACAAGAGATAAGATTGTACATGTTGATATGCTTAGAATTTTCTATGCAGTAGATTAATAAGTATGTTTCCTTGTTTATGTTTATCTCTTGATGCAGGACATTGATGGGAAAGATGTTTCACTTACCACATTTAAAGGAAAGGTTCTTCTAATTGTCAACGTTGCTTCCCGATGGTACTCTCTCCTCAATTTGTGACTAAATATTTAAGATTCAGAAAACTTTACCGTAGTTTAGTGATCTGACTGGAGAAACTGATTTTGGATTCAGTGGCTTGACGACATCAAATTACACAGAGCTCTCTCATGTGTATGACAAGTATAAAAATCAAGGTGAGCTACATGCTTTAGGATTGAAATTGGCATTCATACTAACATGCACACAACAAACTAAATGAAAATTGAATGGCATAATGATAGCTTTCAAAATATGTTCTTGTTGTTTCTTATTAGTAGAAGAGTTTGAAGGGGAGCCTTGGAGTAACTGGTAAAGTTGTTGTCATGTAACCAGGAGGTCATGAGTTCAAGCCGTGGAAACAGCCTCTGGCAGAAATGCAAGGTAAAGCTGCGTACAACATACCCTTGTGGTCTGGCCCTTCTCCGGATCCCGCGCTTAGCGAGAGCTTAGTGCACCTGACTTCCCCTTTCTTATTAGTAGAAGAGTTTCCTCCTGGCGATAAAATTTAGGGACACAAGGAGTCTATCATCTGAAATTGACAGACTCGAACTGTAATGTCATGATGAATCATGAATCCTTTTCCATTTTCATTTTCTAGGAACCGAAAAATAGATCAAATATGCTCTCAAATATTTGTATCCATTCTTCTCTTATTTTAGATGCTCTCTTGAGTTGATGGTATATGCTCCTTAGTAGATTCTTGAGGAACAGTCATGTTTGATGATTACTAGCCCGGCTGTAATCATTTATGGAATAAAAAGTGCATATTTTCTTTGAGCTATAGTATCTATATTGTCAGCTTTTTAACTCGAGTCACCAGAAAAAAGACATCGGATGCTTCTTTAGTAGCCTCCTTAATGAGGCATCTTATTAGCAAGTCCATTTTGTTTTTTCGTTGCACAACAGGCTTAAAATACGTATGAAATTTTGTGCCACTCGATTTCTTTTATAGCATAACTATTGAATATGTACTGTTTTAACAAGTTCAATTTCAACATTGTAATTTTCACCTATAGTTTATCCCATGCATATCTTTCCATCTTAGTTGATCACATTCCTTGCAGGACTTGAGATTCTTGCTTTTCCGTGTAATCAGTTTGGGGCTCAAGAGCCAGGATCAAATCCGGAGATTAAAAAGTTTGCTTGCACACGGTTTAAAGCTGAATTCCCAATTTTTAATGAAGGAACGAATGTACCAAACATCGACGTAATTGAGGTTGAAAATTGAAACTTTGCTCGATGGATAATCCTCAAACTAGTTGTCAACTTCACTCCCAATTTTTGAACTTTGATGTAGTTATACAAATGAATAAATAAAATTTAATAGCTAGTAGACAATGTAGACTTGTAGAGAGATAGATTGAGAGATTGTAAGAAGATTTGTGTGAAAGATGAAGAGAAAATGAAGTATTTATAGTTGGAAAATTGGGTTAAAGTGTAAATATATTAACTTAGGAATTAAAAATAAATATTAAGGAGGTGGAGTGGAGTGGGGGTAGGGGGGTTGGGGGGGACAAAAATGGCCGTTGCACAACGGTCAAAATATAAAATGGTCGTTGTGCAACGGTCATTTTTGCAAAGGGGAGGAATCGGGCGGGATCAGGGCGGGATCGGGGCGGGTCGGGACGAGCTCAGGTCCCGTCCCAATTCGAGTCCCGTTACTATTTTTTTTTTATAGCCGGGTCGGGACCGGGCCGACCCACCCTATTGGCCCGCTTTAAATTATAATGAGTATGTTGTTGTTGATGAAAGTTATTCACAGGACATACAATAAGGAAAGCTGCATTTCTAATAGTTTCCTAGTTTTTTAATCAACTGCATTCATAGATTGTGTTGGTTTCTGCTGTTGCCAAGTAATGTCTTTTAATCTTTTGCAGAAGGATATTCAGAAACTTTTGGCAGCATGAATTGTATGGAGATTGATTCCTGCTTTTTATGTACATATATGAGGGAGGAAAATGTGACGAAGCATCTTAGGTGTTTACAATTAAATGACGCACACTCAACTATTGCTTAAAAATGATATGAAAACTAGATATCTCAAGGATTTGTTTTGCCAATCCCTTAAAAACTTTTCTCAGAAAAGGTTATTTGTGCAATTCCGCCAAGTATTTACAGTAGCTTCTCATTTAACTGTTTTTAAGCGAAAAAAGAATGAATAAAAATAAAATAAAATAGATGAATAAGAACATAAAAGGACAAAAGTTATAGATAGTTTTTCAGTTTTATGTATTTTAAACAAACTTTCCATTTTTCTATTTTTCAAATTTCTAACTATAACAAGAATCTTGGAGCTTACTGAAGAACATATGCCTTTACCCCATGATAGGTAAAGGCTTCGAATGTGGGCTCTATTTTCAGTTGGTCAAAGGTGTCAATATACCCCTCAACTTTGCAATTAGAGCAAATACACCTCATTATAAAAGTGATGGATATAAACTCTGCCATTACAAAATGGTGCAAATATACCCTTTTTGTTGACGAATTTTTTTTAAAATTATTTATCTTATTTTTTAATTAAAAAAATGTCACGGGGCTTTAAAAAAAGTCTACCAATTTTCTTAATAGACATATTTTTCTAAAGCCACATGGTAAATTTTTTTTCTCATGGGTCGGGTTTGGTTCGTTTAAGAAAATGGGTAAACTTATTATTTTAAAATCCACAGAGATATTTTTAAAACAAATTAGATTCGATCCACCAGAAAAAATTTATCATGTGGCTTTAAAAATATGTCTATTAAAAAAATGGGTAGATTTTTTTTAAGAGGCACTTTTTAAATTAAAAATAAACGATTATTTAGAAAATTTCTGTTAGCGAAAGCGTATATTTGCATCATTTGTGTAATGACAGAGTATATTTGCACCATTTTGTAACGACATGGGTATATATCTACCACTTTTATAACGGGGGTATATCTGCTCTAAATCGCAAAGTTGAGGGACATATTTACACCTTTGCCCTTATTAGTTCAATATAAGTTATGTTTTGCGAAATATCTGAGATCTGTTTACTTTGAAAAATATTTTGTCATATGAAGATTCATAATTTTCAAGATCTGTTTAGTTTGAAAAATGTTTTTGTCATACGTATTATTGAAGTCATTTATATATATACGTCGGATTCAATATTATATTTTGTACGTCAATCTGAAGTCAGTCAATTAGAAGTTAACCAAAGAGTCGACTCTCAGTCAAATCCCAAAACAAATTATAAAATGGATTACTCCATAAGCTCTTAACTCCAATTATGTAATTAGATTTCTATTTAGAATTTAACTACCTTTTAAATAGACTCTTGTGGTACGGCTCCTCCCGAACCCAATGCATTCAGGCGGCCCTTTTACCCAATTACCAATTAAGATTTAAAATTCTCAATTTCACCTAACAAATCTCATATTTTCATGGTTCAAAATGCAAATGCAGTGCTGATCAAGCAAGTAGTGTAGGAAAATCATTACCTTATAGATATAGGTCTAAATCAGTCCAAAGACATTCACCCACCAACGCTCTCTTTTCAAAATTGACATAAAACCCCATCTAAGGTCAAAGCCGTTGGCCCTCAGCGTTCGCGGCACGCTTCGCGTGAAGGCTTATCTACCTGGCTAGTCCCACATTTTCTTTGTTACTTCTCTATAATCGCGATCACTGATCTGCTATTGCCTGAATTAGAATTGGCACCAGAAATATCAGCATAGTGTTTAAGTCCAAACTTGTCCAAAATAACCTCGAGCCTTTAAATCCAATCCGAACCATACCACCAAATCTCAAAATATAATACTTTTCTATATAAAATTCTAAAATATTCAAAACGAGAGGTTGAATTATTACATTTTTTTTATTTCATTTCAACAAACTATATCCAATTAAATCACAAGAGAGAGGGGGGGGGGGGGGGGGGGCATGCACATGATTATGAGAGACTTTGCTCATAGATGTGTTTCCGACAATGCACCTAACTAGTGTGTCAGTATTTTTGAATAATTTGATAAACACAAATTTTATTTGAATTATATTTTTTTTATACAAAACTAAAAACAACTTTGATAAATACCTTTACTTTAAAAAATAAATATTTTTTAATACAAAGAATAAACAAGTACTAATTTTCTAGAAATTTGATTAAACATGCGAATTTCAACAAGTGTTATATACTGATTTCGAGTGTTCATTTTCCACATTGAATGTGAAAACCACTGAACACGTAAGGCATAATGGCATCAATAAATCATTGAAGACAACTTTTTTTAACACCTATCATCCAAAGCTGAAAATAAAAACATGTACACCATTTCTTATATATATATATATATATATATATATATATATATATATATATATATATATATATATATATATATATACAACTTTTTTTTAACACCTATCATCCAAAGCTGAAAATAATAACATGTACACCATTTCTTATATATATATATATATATATATACAACTTTTTTAACACCTATCATCCAAAGCTGAAAATAAAAACATGTACACCATTTCTTATATATATATATATATATATATATATATATATATATGGCGAAAAAGTTGAAGACACAATTAACATTTTTGGGTTCTTCAACCAAAAGTTACACTCCAATTTATTTAAAGACGAAGGCATGCCTTTCCTAGAAGAAGAATATTTTTATTTACAATGACCCCACAAAATAATGAATGTGATAAAAATAAGACTTAATATGAAGTAGAAGTTTTTCAAATTAACGGCAACAATTATATCTAAAATAAAAAGGGTTAATTACCCTGAACATTCATATAATATGACTTAGTCCATATATATTTCTATACTATGAGAATCCTACACTTATACCACTATGATGTATATTTGTAACAAATGTATACTAAAATATAATTATTAAGAAATAAATTTAAATTATAAAAAAAAATTACGTACTTATTTTTATGATTTTTTAAAAACAATAATTATTTTTGTTGATTTTATTCTCATGCGTTTGATTAAAAAAACTTTTTTAGCCATAAATGTCAGTCTGAAACTCACTTCATGTTAGATTGATATAGAAAAAAGTTTTCTCCTCGAGCCTGGGAGAGTACTTAATTTTGCTTAACAATTATGTTAGTATTTCTTTTGCTAAACTTTTACAATTTTGTAAATTAGACTTTTCAAGGGGCTTTCCATGGAAGAGCTACTCCTATGTTAGATCACAGGAAACACATTGCTACTTGATCCCATACATCAGAAAAGTTCTTGTTTATATCAAGTCAAGAATAAAGAAAGCCAACTCATAAACAATGAGAATTACTTGTTCCCTACATATTCAATTCTTTTTTAACTTTTTTAAAAATGATGGTGTCTATATCAATTTATGCGCACCTCGATTATTTGAGCAAATATCAGTTACTTCTCACCAATACAATAGTATCAGATAATTCTGTTCACCAAGACTTGAGCACTACATGTATTTTTTTATTTTTTTAAAAAACTTTTTTTACTAATGACGATGTCCAAACAGCACGTGCGTATCTTGATAATTCGATGGTAAGAACTTACTCGTACTCAGTGTTTATATCACATCATACATACATAACATGTATATGCTAAAAGACTATTCAATAGTGTATTTATTATCTTTCACCAGAATAAATATCGAATAATACTATTCACAAATGTTTGAACACCCTACCTATTCTTGCATTTATAAATATGTATACGTAAAGAAGTCATTGTTAAAATTCATATTATATCTAGAGATACAGAAATCCCTTTCCCCTAAACCACAACCCCCCCTCCCCCACCAAACCAAAAAACTCCCAAAAAATGGCCTCTATGGTTTTTGCATCATCAACTTTGAGTGCTCAGTCACATGTCAAACTAAGAACAAATTCAAATTACCATCGTTCTTCATGTTATGTTCCTTCACCCTCCAAGGCAATTAACTTTTATAATGTACATATATCCTACAAGAATATTTCTCATATTGAGTCTTCCAAATCTTCATTTACCAAGGGCGATGATTTCTCTTTTTCATTACCAAAATGTCCAAGAGTTGCTTCAACATTATCTCCATCGTTGAGTATTATTAAAGCCAGCAGTGGTGCAGACAACATCTATCATTTCAAAGCTCACGACATGGTAAGAACTTGAATTGCTTTCATTTTATGTTAGTGAATTTGAATTTACAATATAATTTTCATATTTCTTTCTCATTTGTTCTTATATATTACTTAATTATTACTCCGTCTGTCTCAATTTACTTTTTTTTATCATCTTCCGGATAAAGAACGAACAAGAGTAAAAACAAAGTTGATTCAAATAAAGATTTCTCTAGTACCCTATGTCAATAAAATGTGGCACATTTCAAATTTCGAGAGTTAAACTTTTTAATTCTGCACATAAATTTCGATATGGAATCTTTATATTTTTTAAAATAAATTTTACATATTTAAAAACTACATAAAGAGTATTATAAGCCACAATAATTGACAATTCAAAATTTTTAAAATACATATGAAAAAAATCATGGTCAGAAAAAAATGTTTGACTCTCAAAATGCGAAAAGTGCCGCATAAATTGGGACGGAGGGAGTAGATAAGCTAGTATCTTATTTTAAACACTCGTCACCTCTTTGTTCTTTAAAATCCTTTTGTTGTTTCAAATTAGATATATTCAAGATTTGCCTTTCTTGCAAAATTTTGTGCCAAAATAGTTAATATTATTTCATAATTATATTTATAATCCTTTCCCTTTTGTACCTTTTGGGTAAACAGTTAGGAGTAATATAGTAATTGTTTTGTAATCTTTACAGAAAAGAAAGGAAGATATTTCCCTCGGCGACAGATACAGAGGGAAGGTTCTACTAATTGTTAATATTCCTCAGCAACGGTATATATCTCTAATTCTCTATCAAATATGTATAATTATATTTGAGTCTCAATTATTTTTTAATTTCTAAACAACAATCGTGGTCCCACAAGGCGAATTCAGACTAAATGAAACAAGGACTTTTCAATCAGATGTTTTTTTCTATAACTCTACTCTCGATTTGAATTATATATTCAAAGATTTCCGTATTAAAATTATAAAAGTAAAAAATAAATTTTGCAAAATGGTGTTTATTTTTTCTTCTAAAATGGTGCTTATTTAAAAACGTAGAAAAGGTTATCTTTTTCTTTTAAGTACATTATTGATAAGGGAATAGGAAGGTCTAATTGGGTAGCAGTGCACAGCAAGTGATGAAGATGGATCAGATTTTGAAGTAGTGACAATTTAACCGATAGCCATTCAATTTTTATTTTATTATTTTAAAATTATCAAACTATTTTTTTATAATGAAGGAATTATTAATTTTTTTCTAAAAAATTACGGAAGCTACTAAACTTTTTGTTTAATTGGTAAACAAAAATGTTACTAAGAGGAAATAAATAGTCTCATTTGTTTCCTCTTAGTAACTTCGGGTGATACTAATTACGCAAAATCGAGTGTTTTTTATACAAAAATTAATTTAGCAATTTTCATGTAATAAAATAAAAATTGAGTGACCATCAACGAATATTCTCTTTTTTTCATAGCCCGGAAATCGAATCATCCATCTTCAATTTTCAAATAAATATTAATTAATATGCTGATATATATATATAATTTCATGTTTTATCGTTGTTTGTTTATGTAGAGGAAAATTAAATCCATTCATGTCTTACGTTGACATTTTTCCTTTTAGTTGTCGATGGACAAACTCGGAGATCACGTTTCTCAATGATCTACGTAACCGGTACAAAGGCAAATCATCTGTGTATAATGATGGTATTATAATTTTATCACTTCTCTTTAATATCTTTTGTCTTCTATGCTTGAAGCTCTCGAAATAATGGAAAAGTTCACCAATATTTGGGTGAATGTAGTGAAATTATGTTAATTTGATGTGAAAATATCAGGGGCTTATTCAAATTTTAATATATTCTGTGTTATAATCTATATGTTTTAGTTTGACTCTATATACATGAAGTTTAAGAATGTAAGCTTTTAAATCTGATGTTTAAGGTGTGTATAACATATTAAAAATATTCTTTAGATCTTATGGTCTTAAACATATCATTTCTATAAGATGGTGTGTTAATTAAAGGTCAAATGGAAAATATAATTTGAAACTTATTAAATATAGAAAGATGTATTTTTTAAAAAATTAATAAGAAAGTGAGACACATAAATTGGGATAAGGGGAGTATTTAATACAACTCATTTTATATCTTTATATAATTTGAGAATATGACAAAACTCATAAGAAAACAAATAAAAGAGAATATGTACAACCTATTTACTTCTCATTTGGACAATATTTATTTTGAAGATGAAAGTGTGTATTTAAAATTGAAAAAGAGTATTTGGATGTCCAAGATACATTTAGATATGAATTTCGATTGAAAAAAAATTGAATTTTATGAGTGAAAAATATTGTTTCACTTTGAATAAATTATATATCATATACATTGTACAATAATATTTAGTAGTTTTGTGGCTTCAAAATTCTTGAGACCTAAAGCAAGAACTTTACTTGCTTAAGGCGTAAGCCAGCACGTGACAATATTATCTGAAAGGGTTTATAATATTTTTAGTCCCTCACTTATTGATATATTTTTATTTTAACCCTTATGATATTTTATTAAGCACATTAAACTTTTAATACTTAAATTGTGAACTTTTGATCCCGTTATGTGTGAATTTTACAAATTTACTATGATTATTAAACGCTACTCCACTTAATTAATCATGTTAAATTTATATTTTTCCTCCATATTTGATAGTAACATAATTTATAAATAGCAAATAAAGCTTTATTTTTACACGAAGTGACCAAAAACACACATTTCAATTAATGAAATATTAAATATACTAAGTCATATATTACAAGGATCAAAAATAAAATTTCCAACTAACTTAGAGACCAAAAATTAATATTATCCCTTTTGAAAATTTCTAGTAGTTTTTAATTTTCTTAAGAATCACCTTATTTTTGTTTAGCGACTATTATGTTAGTAGAATTGGTAGAACCTTTAGTATTAAAGAACTGCAAGTTATTAAATATTGGAATATGAAATAAAGTTTCAATTAAGTAAAACAGATGCTAATGAAATTTAAATAGTCATACCCAACTAGTTTTAGATTGAAACATGTCATTATAGTAATAGTATTTGCTTGAATTTGTTTTAATTTTAATTTTTAATAGTCATATCATTTATAGTAGTAATTTATTTCAAAAGAAAATTCTGGTTGCAGTTTATTAAAAAAAACACTGAAACTTTAAGTCTCCAAATAGTTAAAATTACTTTCAAAATAAAGCACAACTATATTCAACTTCAAATTAAATTTTTTTGAAATTTCAAATTACATAAAGCAAATAACTAAGTGAATTAGGTTTCTATTTTCATTGAAAGATATTTCTCCTCATTTTGTAGGATTTGAAGTTTTAGGATTTCTGCATGACAAGGACGAACTTGAAGAAAAAGAAAAATCAATATATGAAAGGGAAGAGGCAGATCTTAAAAATGCTGAATTTCCAATTTTTGGGAAGGTAGGCTATTTATTTTGTTAGTAAATTTTATTTAGACACAAAAATTATAATTTGTTTCAATTAAACAACTAAACACATGATAAATTGTTTCTTTTGGACATTTCTTGCTTATCTTCTTGTAAAAGTTTCTAGGTGTGTTCAGAGACTAGTGTGCGTTACGTAAATAAGTTAATCAGATAAAAGATTTTTCCTCCTTTAATTACACACGTCAATGCCAAATGGAACATATGTGTGAGGTTTTACGGCTTATTGAGGTTAATGCTATAATTAAATGAGATGTTATATTTTAAGTGATTAACTTGTCTACGTAATGAGAGCTTGAGAACAACACACAACTTTTTTCAAAATTTTGAGTCAGAAATATCTAATAGGAACATTTTATCATATGTTTAGATACTTAATCGAAACATCTCATAGTTCGAGTGTCTAAATAAAATTTCACGTTACCCTAATTATTTTTTTTAACACTGATGTGATATTGTACTTAATTAACAGATTGCAGTGAATGATAACCATGATTCTATTGGCACACTCACTATCGTAACCAAAAGAATAAAGATGAAGATCTTTGTTACTTTCTCACAACTTTTTTCAAAATTTTGAGTCGGAAATATCTAATAAGAACATTTTATCATATGTTTAGATGCTTAATCGAAACATCCATAGTTCGAGTGTCTAAATAAAATTTTACATTACCCTATATTTTTTTTGTTTCGACACTGATGTGATATTGTACTTAATTAACAGATTGCAGTGAATGATAACCATGATTCTATTTGGCTTACTCACTATCGTAACCAAAAGAATAAAGATGAAGATCTTTGGTACTTTCTCAGGAATGCATTCAAGCATAGGAAAAAACTCGAAAAAATCAACGAAGGGTTCGAAAAAATTTTAGTAGATGGGTGCGGAAAGCCTATAGACCACTACCCTCGGTTCGACGGAGAAAGGCTACGATCAGAACCCGTGCAATCGGGCGGTGCTCCCGGTCGTACAGCTGGACAAGGATCCAACCCTCTATTCACAATACCGGTAATTATTCTGTTTAAAAAAGAATGAAGTGATTCAGAATGTGAATTTCTTTCTCTCGTTTTTTTTGAAATTTTCAATCTGCCTGAATTTCAAACATAAATTACTTTAGACATTTAAACATAAAACTTCGATGGAGTAATTAAATTATACTCCAACTTTTACAATAAAAATTTGTTAAAAATATTAGATAAACTATTTAACTTTCGATCTCAATTCGGACATCATTTTCTTAATTGTTTTAACATAACATTTAATTAAAAGTACGTAATTACTACAAATTGTACTCTATTTTCTTTAATTAAAAATCACACCCATACACACACATAGGAAGAAGTCAAAAATAAATGTCGTTTGACATTAGAAATACTCTCTTCGTTTTAATTTATGTGTTGATTGGACATGAAAATTAAGAAAGAAAAAAAGAACTTTTTAAATTTTTAATTTTAAACATGTCATATATAGCATAGTATGACTACAAAAGCTTATTGTCATTAAGTTTATTGAATAGTTTTCAACTATTAGAGTGAATCATTCTTTTCTGAATGGAAGGGTAAATAAATTATTTAACTTTCTTATAAGAATAAAAAAAAGTAGTCTATTTATAAACAATTTTTAAAATGAGGACAAAACTCAAATACTATTAACAATGTAGTATATGTCCGACGAGTTATATTTTTTTGAGTTAAACTTTATCATTTCCCAATCAGAATCATAGATTGGTACTTCGGTTGCTGGACTCATAATAAATTTTTTAAAAAGTAATGAACCATTATTTTAATACAAGCAATCAATACTAATCAATTACCAAATTGTTACATTTTTAATAACTTCAGATGCAAAACAAGCAGGCCAATATATATTTTCAATTTTCCTTGTGAAATTTCATTTATTCGTCTATATTGAAGTTTACTTTATATATATTAATGTCAAAGTTGACCCTTTTCTTTTTTTCCACCTATTTCCAGGATGCCATTGATCACTATTTCAAGAAAGCTTGACATATTCTTGATGTTGTTTTGGAGTACTTTGGTAGGAAAAGATGTTTAAATTAAACAATTTACATTAAAGTTAATGATGTATTTCTCATATTGTGTAAACGTCGTAGTAAAAGTGATGTACTTGGGATACAAATTATGAATAAATAATGCTGGTCATTAATGTTTTACATATTTATTCCTAAGTTTTACCTGAGCTTCAAGGGCTAATTTCATGTAATTTTAAGAAACTTTAAAAAATATACAACCCAGCACAATACATTGCACTCATGGAAGGATACAGAAGATGGACAAATCAAGGAATAGCATAATTTAGGGTCGAGTTTATTTCTTCGCGAGAAACTAAGGAATAAATTAAAACTGTTTCTGATGGGCTTGTATAACTCTCTCGCAATAGTACCTTTGAATCTTGAAAAGGAGGTTGTTTATAAAATGTAAATGAATTTGTTCTTGGTACAATTTCCAACATTGTTGACTAAAGAGAAATTAAAGTAGTCAAGAGCTGCGTTTGTTTTCACGTACAGAATAATCACGAGGGGGGAAAATTCACATTATATATATAAGATTAATTGTTTTAATGCATAACTAGTAAATGATGAATCTCCATAATTAGGAGCGTAGTTAGGTATGTCGGAGAGTAATCAGTTGAACCTTCGTCAAAAAATTAGAGTAAGTGCTTAGGATTTTAATGTCAAAATTTTGCATCTTTTTTTACTATGTATTTTAAATATCATAAAACATAAGTAGATTTTTATTAAAATTAATTACATGGACGATGGATATTCGACTCTTTGAGTGACTTTTACTTAAAAGAACTCATAATCTGTAACGACTTGAAAAATTGTTTTGCTTATTTTGCCTTGAAACCCCTAAATTACCCTTTCCGAGTCCTTATTAGCTTGTTTGTGACTTGCGGGGATGGGTGACATGGTTTTCGAGGTGATCGGGTAGGTTCCGGGCCCATTTTGGTAGGTTTGAGAAATTCCAAATTAAGAGAATGAAAGAGTTTGACCCATAGTTGACTTTTGGATAAACGCGCTCTTTTTATAGTTTCATCAGTTCCATTAGCTCTGGAACGACGTTTATGACTTAGTCGAGCCTCTGCTTCAGGTCGTGAGGCAGCCGGGTGTGTTTTGGGGGTTAGGTTGTGAAATTAAAACTTAAGAGTTGATTTTTGTCAAACTGAACATTAGAGACTTTTTCCCGGAATTCTGAGTGCGCGAGCAGGTTTGGATTGTGTTTTATGATAGGAATGCATGTTTGGTTTGTGTCCGGGAGATCTCGCGAGTGTTGGGTGGTTGATGGGGGATTTGGTATTCTTGGACTGTTGTTGGTTGTTGGTATTTGCGCCAGCGACCATGTGTCCGCTTCCGCGGGTCCGCCTCCGGCTAGTAGAAGCGAGACTGGGCTAAGTCTTAAAGGTCTGCTTCCGCGGATGGGTTCCTCGCCGGAGCGTGTGCACCTCTACGGAGTTTGCTTCTGCCCTAGCGAAACTTCAGGATTTTAGTGACCTCGCCTCAGCGGATGGGTTTTCCGCTGACGCGGGTCAGCACCAGCGGAATCATTGTTCAGGTTATAAGTGTTTAATGACCTAGGAGTTATTCTCATTTTCCAAATATTCTCTTTGAGATTGGAGCTCGACTAGTAGGGTGTTCTTGAGGATTTCAAGAGAAAGTTCATCAATAGAGGTATAATCTCATCCTTCCCCTTTAATTATTGTGTATTAGTTAAGTTTCCATCCTAAGTATGATTCTTAGTTGGGGGGAAATAAGAGAATTCCTTTGTGGAGAATAAGAGGGTGAAATATGGGATTTGGGAGTGGATTATTGGATTGTTATTGTTGATATTGTATACTAGTATTGTATTGGACTAGTGGGTGATATTTAATCAATCAACTGCATGTTAGAATCTCTTTTAGAAATTGGGGAAAATCCTACGGTTAAAATTGAGGCTTTTTGCCAATTCTTGAATTAAGGATCCGATTAGGTTTAGTTATTAAATTAACTTGAGATTATGTCCATCTAGCATGTTATGAGACTATGTGAGCGATAAAGTTCGTATTTTGTTAATGTGGGTCTAGGGTTCCAGGGAGATTCTAGAATTGTTTAGCATTATGGGTATCAATAGACCTGTAATCTCATATAGTTGATATAATTGACCAAAGTGGCCTCGAGAAGAGGCTCAAAGACAGGGCAAGACTGTTGCATGAGTCTTCGGCTTCAAATCAGGCAAGTTGAGACTTACCAGACTGTAGTATAGCGTTTATGTGTTGGTATGTTGTTAATGAATTAATGAAAATTGGAGGTCCTGTATTAGTGAGGTGACGAGCACTAATATGGGCACCAATGAACTTAATTTGGGTAATTAATGAACTAGTTGAAATATTTGATGGAGACTATGTGTTTAGCCCCAAGGGTCGTGAGCGCGGTTCATATATACGCTTAGGTTGGTATGATTGGTGATTATTTGGGTTCAAAGTCATGTTTGATATCTCATCGTTATTTGTCTCATCATCGCCCTATTACGAAGGAAAGCAAACTGAGGGACAACTTTTCCGGAAGGGCATGGCCTCAAATTAATTATTCTCATCGGCCCAAGTGTAGTATCGTGTTCAAGTCAGGGAATTTTCAGAAATATTGCAGCTGTCCGAAACAGTATTGGAGCAGCAGTTTTTTTTTTAGCCAGAAACCAACAGAGATTGGGTTGAAAAATACAGCAGTGATAAAACATCAAATATGCTCAAAATGCAGCAGTAAAACATTCCCAAAAGGTGGTGTAAATGGCCAAGATTGCAGCAGCTGTTTGCGGCAAACACATCAGCGAAATAATGGGTCAAAAGTGCAGTAATCAGCCCACAAAATGCATTGAATTTTATCCCATAAATACAATAGTAAATGGCCCAAAACACAGCACTCAGTTCAGCCCCAAAAATTCAGTAACAATTTGGCCAGAATGCACCAGTAAATCATCAAAGTGAACCAAAATGCAGCGACAAGATGTGTTTAAAGTGCAGTAACAATGGGCTCAAAAATAGCATAGCAGCAGTTCAATAAAGCAACAGCAATGCCTCATGCTGGGTTCCGAAAAGAAGCAACCCAAACTCAAGTGCAATATTTGCTTCAAAACAGTGAACCAAGTCTAGACACTAAATGGGGTGTTTTTTCAGAAAACAGTAGACTGAAGCTCAAGGCATTTTTAGACTAACAGAAACCCGACCCCGCACATTACTTTTTAGAAGAAAGGGAACTTAAGAGCTAGAAATATTAGAACAGGACATTAATCAGATTCAGACACATCTAAGGTAAGGTGACTGTTGAACTCTAAAGGGAGAGAGGAAACTTATAAGCTTTAGCTAGACTTAAGAGTTAAGCTTTAAGAAAAAAAGAAAACATCTCTGGGCTAATATCAAATTAAACAACTCAAAGCACTAAAGTAGATTCATTCATGCTTAAATGAATACTTTCAGTTTTAAGCCAAATATGCAGTCACTCTATGATGCAACAGACAATGCCATAAATTTAAACAACAAGAGGAAAGGTTCATGCCTCGAAACAAAACCATCGACTACTTATAACAACTGAAAACATGAAGCAAAACCCAAAGTGCTAAAAAATAAATGCCTGAATATACTTAATGCACAAAACTAAACTTGTGGTAACTTAATATGAGCAGAAAACAGAACAGGGAAACAATGAACACATTTGCAGGCAAACATCACTAAATGGAAAATTAAATGAGGAAAGAAGATTGCCCTTTTTTTTTTTACGGGGGGCGACGAGAAATGCCGAACAACCTTTCACCCAAACCGGCTTCCGACTAACGGAAACAAAACCGAAAATTTAACTTTGAGCTTAGAACTTCCTCGAAATCCAAGGCCCTTGGATAAATTTCCAAGTTTGGCCGAGTCTCAAGTGTTCCAGCTCTTGGAGGTTGTGAAAAACCCCACTGTGGTTGTGTAAAAAAAACCATTTGTGGTTGTCGAAAAAACCAATCCTGAAAATGAAGGAATGGGTTTCTATTTATAGAACCCCAAAATATTAATATTTTGAGTCAAGGGTCGACGTGGGACTGTTGGGGCCTTCAGAATTGTTTGAAATTCAAATTCAAAAGCACCAAAAGGCTGTCGAGATTCCTGAACTCGTACTGGAAATTGGAGAAAAGCTGAAGGAAAACAAAAGCAAAAGCACAGGTTACTTTTAGATTCGCTGGACACGGAGGAAGGGACAAACCCCATTAATTCATTGCCTGAATTTGGCGGACATGGACTGCAAAGTTGAAGACGTGTTGAAGCCCTGCCAAAAATGGTTGAAGACAACTGGATTCGCGTGGAGGATAGCTTAGGGCTCGTTTGATTTTGTTCTTTTCTAAGGAAGGGGGAAAATGAGGGGATTTTGTGATTAAATTAGGAAGTGGGCCGGGTATTGGATTTAATGGGTGGAATGGGCTAGTTTTTGGGCCTTTTGTTGTTGGCCGATTTGGGCTGATTAATTTCGGGTGAGGGGGATAAAATGGGTTGTGGGTTAAAATTAAAAAGGATTTATTATTTTAAAAGAAAGGTGTTTTGAAGAAATGTAAATTATTAAAACAAATAAAGATGTGATACTAATAAAACATAATATTTATGAAATGCTTATTGCTTAGAGTAAAAATGTGACGCCGTCTTGCAAAAATAAAATAACGTAGAATATTAGGGCAAAAACTATGATTATGATATTAAATCCAATATAGTAGAAAAATGTGAATAATAACAATAATGATAATAAATAATGATATTGAGAATAATACTATATATATATATATATATATATATAAATTGTTTTGAGGCATAAAAAATATTTTAAATTGCAGCAAATAATCGAAAAAGATATAACAAAATTGGGTGTCAACAGTTATAGCTAGGGTCGGTCAACGATGCTGCTGAATACACGTATTGCATGTACTCACTCTATGTTTGTTGCACTCTATGTGCATGTACCGAGCTAGACGATCCAGGAACAACTTGATTTGCGACATTGGAGAGTGATTACCGGAGTCCAGGGTGAGCCGCAGTTTCTTCCTCGGCACTGGAACTCCCTCTATCTTATTACTTCTATCTTTTACTACTTTCGAATAGCTTATGTATTTTCATATTCAGACTTGTATTCACATTAGAGCTATGTACTCATGACTATCGAGTCATTTGGGGATTTCTTTCAGATTATGTAATAAGTTATAGCACTTGTTAATTACTTCTCCTTTACTTCTTTAATTTCTGCATTGCTTTCATATTCTTATGATTGAATGATTGGAATATGCCTATAGATTAGGGTAGGTGCCCTCACGACACAATGGACTTTTGGGTCATGAGAAATTAGTATCAGAGAACTAGGTTAATGGTCTCATGAGTATGTAAGCGATATCGAGTAGAGTCTTACGGATGGGTACGAAGAGCTCCGTACCTATCTTCGAGAGGTTGTAAGACATTTAGAAAATTTCATTTCTTTCATTCTTTTGTGCAATTCGATTATGATTGAATTCTAAATCTCGTTGTTTCACTATTTCTCATAGATGGTGAGAAATAGATCAACCGCAGAAGGAGATCATGATCCTGCACCGACACCCATTGTCAGAGGTGGTGCACGGGGCAGGGGCGATGTAGAGGTAGAGGCAGACCTCGAGTTGCAGCCCGAGGCCAAGCACCCACAATTGCTCGGGCTCGTGATCGGGCAGGATCTCTGGGGCCTGAGGCTATTTTGGAGGATGATAATGTTTAGATTGATAAGGATGAGCAGGTTCAGGCTGACAGGACATTTGACATCAAGATATTTTGGCCCTTATCCTATTGTGGATAAGTGTTGGGCTATGGCATATAGATTGTTGTTGCATCTCACCTTCCACATCTCCCAACTCAATTAGGTATGACATTCCAGTTGAGATAGTGCATTCATCTATGGTGGATTGGCTAGTCTGTTGTGTCCTATTCCTGAAGTAGTGTTGATCAAAAGACACAACAAGGTTCTTGCTCAATGTTTGATCAGATGGACTGATCTAGACAGACCTTTCTTATGCTACTCTTGGGAACTGGCTTCTGCCTTGAAGGTCAGATTTCTCTCTTTCACCCTTGAGGACAATAATGTTTTTCCACTAAAAGGTATTGACACGAATATTGTTGAGGAAGAGAATTCAAATGCACAAGGGATTTGAACTGGAAAAAGTGGTTGTTAAGCATTTTTGTATTTTTAGCTTATTCCATTCTTGATTTCTATTTACTATAAATAGCATTTAATGAACTTGTACACACACTTTGTAAAATCAAATGTGAATCTATCCTCTTCTCTTTCTGATCTCTCTCTCATTTCTCTTCTCTGTCCCTCCTTCCTCGCTCATTTTCGTGTGAAATCGCTGCAATCATAAATTCGATATCCTTTTCAATATCATAAAAATCTCATAGTTAATTTTTTTCATAAACTGATTTTGATTCATGTCATTCTTTTAAGAAATAATTTTAAGGACTAAAGTGAAATGTCGCATATATATAATTATATAAGTGACGTATATAATTTGTCTACTTGATTAGATTTTTTTCTTCAGTTTATTTTTAATAAAAACTAAACAAATAAAATATTAGTAATCTTTTAACATTTTAAAATAAAAATTAAACCAAACCCAAAAAAAATTATTTAATCAAATTAAATTTGATTTTCTATTTCAGATTTTTCATCAAACCATAAACACCCCTAGTCCTAGGGTGTTTTTTTTATTATAACATGTCCTCCCGTCCCGTCAACATGTGTATTTGATTGAAACAAAAACAACTCTGTCGTCCCTTTCTTTGTTCCTAAGGTTTTTGTTTCTCTGCTTCGAAAATTTCAGCAAAATACAGAATAATATCATTCATAATGGTAATATTTATTTTTCAATTCCAGTATTGTTTTTATGCTCCTTTCTTGAATTTTATGTCTTTTTTCTTCATCTTTACAATTATGTTTGTAATCTTTTGACCAACACGATTGTTAGGGTTCCAATTTTTTTTGCTTTCTTCAATTGTGGGTGTATTTAAGTAAACAAAAAGGAATAATTACGGGGTTTACCTGCGCGCACCCGAAGGGTTCCTTGTGATAAAAGAAAAAAGGGATAATCACCCTCTATGTCTATTGGGAAAGAATATTTACCCTGTTTTTCCTTAAACACCTCTTATATACATTTATACAAGGCGGATACATTGTTTTACCATAAGTTTATAATGTTGTATACCGCGTGTATAAGCACTGTTGTGGTGAAAAAATGTTGGTTATGCGAATGTAAACAGAAAATATGGCTATGTAGGTGTAATATTTTATGTTGGGTTGTATATTTTTTTGTAAAAATCCCTTTTTAAGGCCATAGGAGTGTAAAGTAGAAAATGGGATCTTCATGTTTTTTTTGTTTTGGGGCTTATGAACTTATATCTTGTTCTTTTGAACCATGTGACATAGAATAGTATTTAAAGTTGATTTTTTTTTTGTTGTTGTAGGTTACTTGCTTAAAGCTTTTCTTTATGTTGTTTTCTTTTTACCCCCACTTTTTGCTTTTGTTTGCTGAAATGATTATGTATCAGCTGGCTTAAAGCCTTTAACTAACATAATATATTAATTTAATTTTTGGTTCCCCACCCGGTGTCCGGTACCCGCATTGGGTCCCGACTAAATTGGGATTCACGCCGGGAAGTCCCATATTTGGGGGTTAAAGCACTCCCTAATAAAGGCGACTCTGTAGCCAAGGGAACTCAAACCCGAGACTTGTGGTTAAGGATGAAGGAGCACTTACCACTCCACAACAAACCTTGTTGGTATAATATGTTAGTTTAAGCTGATTAATGAGCTACACTACGTAATGTAGCTTTATTTTTTTAATGTTTTTCCCTTTGGTGGGGTGGAGAGGGCTAAGGGGAATGATATTGATGATATTTGAACCGAACATCCATCGATGTTACAACATCATCTTAGTTTTCTTAGTTTTCCCTATGGAGTAAAGGGAAGTGGATGAATTGTTGGGAAAAAGAGGGAGTGAGTCTATATAAAATATAAAATGAAATAAAGGTTCATAACGTGTGCTGTTGAATCTGCAGTTTAAGGGAATATCACCAGCTCTGGGACCTCATGGCTTTGAAGCATACAAGTATTGTAATGATTTTTTCCATGGATACCCCATAACCATGTGCATAGAGGGGTAATGGGCAAATTTGCCAGCAAATGCAATAAAAAAAATCCTGTATTAGAGTATTTATTTTTTTGGGTTTGTGGGTGGAGGAAGAGGGGAAGGTGGAATCCCATGGGTGAAATTTTAACGAGGTAGTACTTGAGTGTTAGACGAAGTTGCAACCACTAGGTTATAACTCGATCTTGTCTTAGTTTAGCTGTGTTTTGGTGTTGGAATCTATGTTGCTCGGACTCTCCAAAAATGGAGCCACACCCGTGTCGGATCGTCCAAAAATGTACTACTTTTAGAGGATCCGAGTCGCACCCATTGACATTTTGAAAGAGTCCGAGCAACATAGGTTGGAATCCCTGTTGTCCTTTCTGTTTCTTGGAGGAATGAGGTAATCAAAAGGGGTGATGGAAAAGGTGACACATTTCCTGACTTCAGCTTTGGTTTTCAATTATTATGTTTAAACAAATACAATGGTTGACCACTTCCTTGTAATGAAGAGAAGATTTGTCCACAAAGGAATGGCTGATTGGTTGAGGCATATGAGAGACAATCTGGAAATTTCACTTTTTATTATTCCAGGTACAACACTTAGTGTGAGGTCCAAAACACTCCGTCATAGAGAAAAAACGATTTTGAAAGAAGCTGTGTTACACTGCATTGTGCAATTGTGAACTCTATGGTAGCAAAATTGAAGGTTAGAAAAGCAGTTCTACGCACTATGTAAAAAAAAAGGAGCAGTTTTGCACTAACTATGTCCCACAGATGATGTGTCTGTAATTATTCTGCTGCCATGTGTTGGTTGACTAGCCGAACTGATGAGCAAATCACTTTGTCTATCTTTCGATTTTGGTGTTTTTGTAATTTATCTACTTTATTCATTTTTTGTTTTGTTGTATATATCTTTTCCCAAACTCATCCTCTTCTAGGGCTTTGATGTACCTGGGAGGCATACAATGTTTTGGGAGTATGCAGATGAGTCAGCTACAGGGAGTTGTAGCATAAACTAATCTGAGTTGCTGGATGGTTGTATGATTTGTGTACATGCCTACTTGGGTCCTTGTAGTGGTAAATTGATCATAGAAGTGCAGAGGGATGTGGAGGTAGGTGAAGTGAGAATGGACAATAGGAGCTATGGCCATATCTTAGCTATGAATATCTAAAATCTTACTACGCTCAATGCTTAAAAAGTAGATAGTAGTAAAAGTCGTTGAGGGCGAAGTGTTTTCTGGCTCTCCCCTAGTTATGAAACACTTCCTTGAGGAAGTTCCACTGTGAAATAAAATGAAATAATTTGAATAGGTTGACCTTCTGATCCAGTTAACCTGTCTTTGCTGATTTTGAAAGAGGCTTAGCTCTATGTAATGAGGACGTTTTATTGATTCATTTGGATGGTATTAGCTTCTGTTGCAATAGTATCCTGTTGGTCTTTCATGGCCACACCATAAGGTATTCTGGTGCTGCCTCAATAGGGTCTTGTCTCTTTCTTCTTTCTTTTTTCTCGGTCAACATCATAATATCCCCTCGTCTTAGCGTATTTACCAAATAGTATTAGGCCGTACTGGATCACTTTCTCTTTTAAATCTTCTTTTGGTGGAAAGATATATTCTTGGTGATTTATGATCCTTATACTTGGACGTACTATATTCTTTCTCTTTTAAGATGTTCTTTCTGTGGAAAGAGATTTCTTTGTCGTTTATGATGCTTATTATCCTCAGATGTTGCTTTTACCATTTAGAAAAGATAAGGTTCCCAAAGTCTCTAATCCTCTATGTGACTTAAGTTACATTTTCTGAATACAAAGACATATTTGTCCACTGTCTTTCTTTTGAGGGGAAAAAACATACAAAGACACAGGTATGCATCTAGCTAGAGATAAAATTTTGATCATCTACAACAATATTTTACTAACAGTTGAGAGAAATTAATGTACATTGTTCCTGTCCCCATTTGTGTATGGTATTTCCATCTTGGGACATCCCCAAGGAGAATATAGCTACTTCATTGGGCTTAGAGATTTTTAGGATAAGTTGTATTTGTATTCTGATTTTTAAAAAGTGGTACAACATCGATTACTAATAGTAGTGCTGTATGGTGGCAACATGATCTCATTGGTATGATGTTTATAACTTAAGTACATCAAGAACTAGATGACGAACAAGTTGAAGGCAAAAAGCTACTAGCATATTTTATTTTACTCTTTGGGTGTTATGCAGGCAAACAAGCACACCATTATTCTCATGCAGACATCTCAGAACCGTTCAACTCGCACTTTCATGGATTATGAATCAATAAGTCAAGCAATGGATGGTATTTATCGCGACATTACTATATTTACCCTTTTCTGATTATCTATGCAATAGCTTTGAGGCAATACTTGCTCCCCCCCCCCCCCCCCCCGCGCGCGAATGTAGGTAACCAGAAATAACACACGAACCTAGTAAAATATGTACAGATCACAAGCATAATTGTCAATCAACAGGATTTGTGTCAGCAGCTTGAAATCTGAAACCAGAATCCAACTTATTTTTTGCATTCTACCTGTAGTCCTTGCAAACAATCTCATTGTGTATTATTATCCGTAGGAATTCCAAACTTTGACAACACTTATTCTTTGCGTAGCAGAAGCTTTAAAGATAGGTCCAATTCCATTCACATAGTTAAATGGAATTGTATTGTATCTTTTTATTTTTGGTGTAAAGTGAAAAATATTGGGGAAATAGATCTTGTAGATTTCCTAAGCTCTCTGTAAGTAGAGCTAGCAATTTCAGCCCATATTTAAAAACTTAGCTCATTTAACCTATATTTTAGTGAGTTGGCCAGTTGGGTCACTTATATTTCAATTTGGTAAATATGAGCTTCAAGTCTCTTTTTAACCCATAAAAATATGGGCAAATATGGGTACCCAAATGAACTCACTAGACCCAACCACAACCCACTCTCCACCACTCAACCCACCTATCCATCCCACCCTTGTCCCTGCTCCCTACCACCCCCACCCACCAATATCGCCCACCCTTGCCCCTGCTACCCCCCCCCCCCCCCACACACACACACACAAACTTAGCTCAATTTGAAATGATTATTGTGGTTGTAGATGGAGGAAGAAAATATTCAGGGCAGAAGACATTTTCTTCTCATGTTTTGCATAGATATTTACCATCTGCATGTATTTTAAGCTTTCAATGTTCCTCTTCTGTTTAGTCATTTTCTAAGATACTTTTTTTCCTGCAGGAATTTGTGCTTTGTATGAGAGGAAGCTCAAGGAATTGAACCCAGCCATCAGAGAAATCACTTATGACATCTCCGATCTTTACAATTTCATAGATGGCCTTGCTGATATGAGTGCATTAGTGTACTTCTTGCTCCCTCCCACTCTCTCTCTCTCTCTCACACACACAAACACATAGATTCCGCCCATGCACCCCCTGAATAGAATCCCAAGCCAGAGAAATATGCAAGTGTCGCACATTGTGTTATCGACACAGCAAAGCATATATGAACATGTAAATATGGCTCGGTAAGAGCAGGTCTTTGAATGCTACTGCTTTTTCACACCAAAAATTTCAGTTCATCTTATTGATTTTGATATTGATACACACGTAGACATTGTAAGCACGTGTCCTGTTTGACCTCTCGGGTTTCTGTACTTTCAGTTTATTTACCGGATGAACTGCTACGTGCACATCAATTGATTGGTCCGTGGTCCATCATACCAGATAGAACACATTGTGCATATTCTTAGCACTCACTATGCTGTTGAAATCTAACTAATTCCAGCATTCTGTTACGACTTGCAGGTATGATCACTCAATCCAGGCTTACCTGCCCTACGACCGACAGTGGATAAAGCAGAAAACATTGCAACATCTGAAAAAGCTGGCATCACAGAGATAATATATGCTAAAGGCTAGTTTCTATCTCTACTATATTCAGTTAATTTCCTGTTGGCTTTTATGAAGAAAAGAGCTGTGGATTGGCGGATCACAGTTTGGAGTAAGAATCTCTATGTATGATATGCTTCTCTTCCCTGAAATCCAAATCCTGTCTGCAGAGCTTCAAGTGGGGGAAATTGTTGTCGGAACTGAACGCTGTACGGCCCTTCCTATTTGCATCATGGATGTATAACTTTGCATAGTTCTGTATTGTACGAGCATTTTAAACTTGCTAGTGATATATTTTTCAGCTACTTTTAGTGGATATACAAGTTTATCTATGATAACTGAGCCTCTTGTCAGTATATTACTTGAACAAATATGTTTGCATGGGAAAGCCTTGGTTGGACTTAAGACAGTAGACACCATATTAGGGTCATTTGCACTTCTTCCCTATGTTGTACTGGTCTTTAATTTTTGCCCCTCAAATGGAAATTATGCCTTCCGGGGCATAGTTCTTTACGGTATTCGACACAAGAACTTATGCCCCATAAGGCATAAGTTCCATTTTGAGGGGCAAAAATTAAAGACCAGCCCATTTGAATGGAAAACCGTGCAATTTATTGACCATATTAAGGAAAGGAAGCCCGAAATCCGCCTGAGTTGGATAGGTGTTGTTCAAGCCCGATTCGTTTTTTTAATCTTTATGCATCTTGTATCTAAAATCCACTGACTTGACTTGCCCTGATTCGTATCGCGTAGGGCCACTATCATGAGTTTCTTTATTCTCGGGGCTTGAACATGAGAACTTTAATTAAGGTTGAAGGGATTTCGTTGATCTTACTACATGTCTTGGTTATGCTCAATTCTTTATTGGTTTGTATTTGTTTGTGTTTTTGTTAGATTTGTCCTGCCCTCCCTCCAAAATCATGTATCTATTAGCTAGTGTTTAGACAATAACTACGTCAAAGTTGAAATATGAATGGATGTCACTAAATGTGAAAACATCCATGAATGTGACACTTCAAGGACAGTATGTCGACTGATCATTACTTGTCACTTCCAAATAACTTATTTCATTTTAAAATACATTTTTCTCCAACGTGTAGACTTAAGTAAAGGATGTATATAGCATTAATTCATTCTCCTTTTCGTAAATATTAAAGGAACAACTCTTGTACGATAAGGATAGTTTGAACTTTTGGCCTGTTTAACAATAAAGATAGCCTTTACTTAAAAGAATTTGTTTGGATAAAATATTTGTTGTCCATCAAGCATAAGAGCTCGAGACATTTTAATAGGTTGTAGAGATTAAAGATAGTGTTGTGTATTGCCTATTGGGAAGGATTTTTCAGGTATTGATTCACTTGTTTTTAAACAAAAAATTAATCATGATCAAATTTAATTATATTTTTTCAATGAGAATTTAACAACATATATTTTCTGTTAAAAGGATGTAAAATAATATTTTTGTGATATAAAGAATGACTCTTTATAAAGTGTTCGAAAAAGTGTGAACAATTGAACAATACATGCAATTTTTGTCAATACATCATAACTTGTGGTAGAATGAACAGTATTAAGTCTTGCTCGTCCATCATAACTTATGAATGATTGAGCAAAACATGCAATTTTTGCACATGAGGCAGAACTTGTGGCCAATTGAGCAAGTTCAACGTCTCCGACTTACTGAAAAGTCCCGAACTCCTACCTCATAAGTAAAACATAATTTTATGCTCAATGGGCAACAAAAATTTTGCCCAGCGAATTTTCTTAAACGGATATGATTTAAAAAAAAAAAGCGGATCAAAAATTCAAAACCAACCCATATGAGGATTCTTGCAAATCATCTTCAGTGATGAAAACAAAGTAAAATTGACAAAAAGAAAGATCCAAATTATTATATTATAAGGAAGTAATAGTCACCAACGTAGGTAGATAGAGTCACTTTCTAAGAAGTTCATGACATTCCTATCAGGGATATTTGAACTAGAGTACATGTAACATTTTCTGAACCTCCCCTCCCCCTTCCTCCACCCACCCAACTATTTTTAAATAAATGATTTTTGTTATACTTATAGTGTAAAGATTTCTTACATTATCGTCTAGTTTAACCTGTGATAGCAATTTAGTTACTAATTTTATTAGATTATTGAGTAATGTTTATCATAGAGGTAAGAAAAATCTCTAAGTTCTATGAATTCTCTAAGCATTGTAGTCCTGTTGTTGCAAGCTTGTTGACTAAAGCAAGTGCATTACTAGTCATATAACTCACATTTGTGACTTTGTTTATGAGTGACTTAACCTGTTTTCTCCTTTTGTCTTCAAGTTCATCTAAGCAAGTGTCTTCATCAGTGAGAGTAGCACTTAGCCAAGTGGTCACATCCCCCATTTGGTCATTGAAAGTTTGGCTGCTAAGTTTTCTTAGCACCCCAAGTGAGTTGTGTAGATTGTCAAGTGCATCTTGCAAACACTCAGCACAGTCTAAGACAGCAACTCTTCCTCTCCCCTTCAAGGAATTGTGTTTCCTCAATTTCAACAAGGATTGAGTGACACCCTTAGCTTGGCTTATTGTCACCGAGACCCCGGCCCAGGCCCACTTGCTAGGGTTGTCCTTGGCCGTGCTTGAAAATGACGCTAGCGAGTGGATGCAGAGGTCCTAGTATTGAGTCACACTACATGCATCGCAAACATAACTTTCTCCTTCACTACTCGAACACGTCGAATAAATTAGTGTAGTTACCCATGCTAGGACTAGCATAAATTTCCAAGTCATGGATAAAAAGTAAAGAGATCTAATTGAAGCAAATGAAAATTGGTAATACAATGCTTATAAAGAACTTCATGAAGTCCCCCTTTTAAAGAAATGATATATGGGTGACTAGGATAAAGTTGGGTAGCTTTATTTGAGGACTTTGTTAATGAAGCAAGAAAGTGGTGAATACATTAAAAGAAAGCAGTTGTCTTAGATATTAGGGAATAGATCTTTAGAATAATGATGATCATGTTCAAAAAGGGCAAAAGGAAAGTGAGGTTCACAGAGGAAAAGTTGTTTTATGTCCATTTATAACTACACCTTTTTGGAAATTGTTCTTTTAAATTGAGGAAAGAAAAGGAAGTGAAAGTAGGTAAAATAAAGAAAAAGATGTGATCAATTAAAATCTCCTTTTCTATCTTTTTTATATTTGCTTAATGTACTGTTTTGTTGTAGTTACTGTTCCTTTTTCCTTTTGAACTTGCTTTCTTTTTGCTTTATCTTGAGCCGAGAGTCTATCAGAAACCTCTCTACTTTCCCAAGATAGGGGTAATGTCTGTGTACACGCTACCCTCCCCATATCCCACTTGTGAGATTATACTGGGTTCATTGTTGTTGTTGGCTACAGGAAAAATAGTTCTCTTTTTCTACTTTCTTTTCCCTCTTAACCAACAGAAGGGAAAGTGTAATTTCATTCTTGCCTCTTCATTTCTTTTCCTTTACCCTAGGTTTCAGACAACCTAGGGATACTTCTTTGTGAAGGGGAAAGTCCCGAAGGCGAAACCCCCCACCTGTACCAGAGACCCCTTGGCCATGTGGGATGTCAATCGAGGGATATGCGCGAGTGACAGCCCTGCAAGGGAGAGGACCAACGGGACACGAACCCAGCAACAACCCTTGCAATATTTCAGCAAAGACTGTCACCACACGAATTCGAACCCGCGACGTCGGAGTGGTTGTACCCCAATCACCCTGCCACTTAACAACTCGTCTGTGCCCCTGGGGGCACCTAGGGATACTTCTTGAAAAGGCATTCATCTTCACAACATTAAAGAAATAGAATAACAAGTTGACCCCAAAAATGAACCTTGAGAAGTCAAACAAATAAAATTAGCAGAAAGTAGTGTCTTTGAGGTTTCATATAGCACAATCCCTTTCTACAGTTTCAAGCTCCATATAAGAATTTACATATAACAACAACATACCCAGTGAAATTCCATAAGTGGGGTCTGAGAAGGATAGTGTACGCAGACCTTACCCCACCTTGGGAGGTAGAGAGGCTATTTCCGATATACCCTCGGCAAGAATTTACATATATGATAAGAATTAAAGAAAATTGAGCATGAAATGATAAAAGATCATCAAGCTGAATGTGTGTGGATCACACTATCATATAATCCACAAGAAACAAGTGCCTTGCAAGTTTACAGACAGTGTAATATTCTGTTTTCACATGCTTGTTTTCAATGTGACAAAAACTCGTAAAAATGCAGAGAAAGTGGATCTTCTCATTAACAACTTTTACTATCTAAACTAAACCAAAAAAAAAAAATATTGGGTGGTGTCTAAAATTTATACCTGGTAACTATTTCTATAGGATTAGCTGAAAAACGTGTATAATCCGCTATCTAGTATCCATGTTGTGAACCAGAGCGACAAGTTCGATATTTTCATTCTGAATTGCTGGGGTACTTTCAGTGGTTTCTTTTGAATCTGAGACACCATCAGGAAGGATAGAGGAGTTAGGATCACTTCTGGGAACCAAAAATAGTACAAAAAGTGGAGTGATTCTCAAAATGTTCCTTATCAAAATGGCTAGCCAGAGATTATGAAACTTTGTCCTCGTAATTTTGAAGACATGAAGCAACAACCCGCCTCCCCATCTTGACGTCAAAAGTCCAGTATTATCGATTGACATTAGCAAGGCGAAAAATGTGCCTTCGATGCCAGGAGGACAAAGCTTGGAACTTAGAACAAGAAGCGGCATCCACTTTAATCGTCCAACCATTTGAGATACACTTGCATCCATCACCATGAAGAAATAATCCGGTATGCCAAATTTCAAATTTAAACGCAACACCAGCACCAAATCTAGCATTCCTGACGGACCAAATAGTAACTGAGTCCAAAAGAGGAGGTCTCGAAAAGAATGGTCTTTCAATCCATATTGGTAAAGTATAGCCCCCAATAGCGCTCCAATGGAAGCTACCGCTGATATATATCCGATACTCTCCTGCAGGGAAAAAATGTTTACAGAATTTCACATTTCCATGTGAGTTCCTCTAGCAATAGTACCAAAAAGTAGGGCTTTTTCATTTTTGCCCCGTCGCTCGAAATTAATTATGGATGTTAGCCAAAATATACAAAACCTATACACTGATTATGTATATTATATGTATATTTTGTGTAAATAATATGTATTATATGTATATTGATACTTAATATACCAAACCTACACATATGTTGGCTATTGTTATTGTGAGCCCAAAAAAGTAAGCATGGTTAATAGAATATCTCATGTAGGCTTCTTTCATTTTGAATAAGAGAAGTTACATGAAATAGGAAGAAAGAAAAGTGCATTCAATCGGGTGAATCAATGTTTTTTATCCCCAAAGAGTACAAAGAACTATTTTTGAATGCACATTTTTTTCTTCCTATTTCGTGTAACTTCTAAAAGAGTACAAAGAATTAATTTTAATTTGATAATAGGTTTTTTGATGTTGTTTCAACCTCTCTACCTCCGGAAATAGTCTCTCTACCTCCATGAGGTAAGGAAAAGGCCTGCATACACTATACCCTCTTCAGACCCCATTTGTGTAATTACACTGGGTTTGTTGTTGTTTTCTGACGCTGTTACAATATTAATGGGAAGTCAAAACAAGATGCCAAATGAAAAGGTAGGAAAGGCCTATTATATGTATAGCTGTACGGTGAGCAACATTTGGCTTGGCATTTAAGCAGGTTAAACTCCGGCCACTGAGTTCCCTTATTTGTTTTTATCCTCATATCATTTGACTGGTAGTGTTAGTTAGGAGGATCCTCTCAGTTATGCACAACCTCTCTTGTGTGACATCTCCTCACTTCAGTTAAAGCCTTACATGCAGGATATTTTGGAAATGCATTATTAGTTTCCTTTAATTAACAGTAAGTCAAAGGAATTTATGATTCTAAAATGTACTTGAATGTGATATGTCTAACAGTTATTCCACCTTTGAAAAATGTGGTCCTCCCTTTGAATCCGTTGCCCAGTAGAACATTCCTTCCTGGATATCTACACTCAGCGCAAAGGACAAGTACATATAAAGACATGGTCGCCAAACTTCTGGCCATTTCAAAGTATTCCACATAGCCTTGGCAGCATCAGTTAAGTTCTGGTTTACCTGATGACGGATTAGGATTTTATTAGAGACCGACCTATTCACAAAAAATTAGTGAGATGAGATGTAACTACCTGTTGATAAGCAAAGTTATGTGTCAGAGATTCCTTGAGCAAAACTCCTACCAAAACAACAAGCCCGGCTGGTATGGACAATAAGCCATATACCCCCTTTTTTTCAAAGAAAGGATTCAGAAGTAATTTATAAATTTAGAGATTCACTAGACTTCCCATAATGAATACTCCTCTGTCCCAATTTATGTGACATTCTTTCATTTTTAATCAGTTCCAAAAAAATGACACATTTCTTATTTAATAACAATTAAACTTCTCATTTTACCCTTACTAAAATGATTTATAGTCACACAAATATCTATGACTTATTTTAGATCACAAGTTTCAAAAGTCTTTCTTTCATACTTAAATTTCGCGCTCAGTCAAACACCGTCACATAAATTGAGATGGAGGGAGTATATAAAAAGCTGTTTAAATCATGGATAGAAAGCTAACCATAGGACCAAGTAAGTGAACTAAAATACCACTTAAAGAAAATCCCACTAGTGCCCCAATTGAGGAACTCAAGGCACATAAGCTTTGCATATCAGCTGCAAGGGAAGGATGAGAACCACTGTTTTGTGCCACACATGCATCAACAGTCACGTCGGCAATAGCAACCGCAGCACTTCCAGCTGTCAAGGAGAGCAGTGCAAGCACAATATGCAAGTTCTTGTGCAACGATAAGAACAGCATGGAGACAGCTCCAAGAGAACCTGGAATCATTGAATGGCATGCTTAGATAGAAAGAACAGAAAAATTGCAAATATATCAAAGAAACAATCAACAGAGAAGATATTCAGTCAACTTTTCCTCTGCACTTTGATTCACTATCCAAGTTATGCTAAGGTTGTCAAGAAAAACTGACATTAGACACTTGAAAATTCCATAAGATTCAACCAATACTCCCTTGGGTTGCAGGCAAATGGTAAAAGTTTTATCAAGTGCAGATGAAAATTTTATCAGTTTTTTCAGAGAATTCGAAAAGGGAATTATAGCTAATGTACCCGTAGCGAGTATCATAAAACTTAAGTAACAAGATATACGTCAACACTTCCATGATCCTTCCTTCAAAAACTAGCTAATCTAGGCAGCTAACATTTTCTATGACCAAGATATATTTCCAACTCTAATACTCCAAGAAATATTTCCAATTTTAATACTCTAGGTAAGGGCCGAGTGCCTCAAGACAAAATGTAACAAAAGAAAGAAGTCTCTTTTTGATAGAATGGAATGGAGTCATTTACATGGAGTTAGAATTTATTCAAATCCAAAATTATTTCAGACATAGATGAGGACTTCTAATATTATATAAATATTTCGGTACCTCCGGGTACACCTAAAATTGTACCTTTAATCAATTGTGTCCATCCTATCATATCACTAATAGAAAATAAAAGCAAAAGAGATTGGACTGAATGAAGTTGGCTTGGAAATCAAGCAGAGTATTCAATACAATTAGCAATACATGGTGGTGCAGCTTTGACCAATGCACTCTTCTCAGCTAGACTAAACAACATATGCGCTTAACTTTGTTGTTCTTGACTACTGAGAATTAGACTGGTAGAGCAAAACGAATTTTGGTCTACCAAGGAACGAACACCGGTCAAATCAAGAGTTGAGTCGAGTAAAGCAAAATGAAGATTGACCTGTTTAGAATGGAAAACGGGTAGACCAGAGCGAACATCTACCAGCACAAGTAATTCAATTGACACTAAAATTAGGCTTTTCTTTCCTATAACTATGATACTCTGTGATGAATAAGAGAAACCAAGACAACAAGTTTGAGAATACGTGAGAGACGAATGATTCTCAACTGTTAAATGTTCTCGTTTTATTAACAAGGATTATTAATCCATGGAATGTGATTACTAATTTTCATCTCATCATTACAGTGAGCAGTTGCCTGACACTAAATAGTAATTGTTTAATTACAAATCCTTGATTCCAGGAATTTCCTAACCTGACAATATACATATTTTTTTATAATGTTAAAATTATTGATGAACAAAAGCACTAAAAAATTTCTACATAGAGTTGACAAGTTGTCCAGGAGACAGCATGTCGAACACGGCATTTACATCATTTACATAGACTGCCTGCACCAAAAATAGAGCAAAAGAAATTATATGCATATTTCATTCATACTAAATAGTATCCTCCCGCACTTCCTGTTGTAGCTTTTAATAACTCCAATCGAACAACTACAAATGTTAGGAACTTGCGAGATGTTCTTAGTTTACGCATGACAATGATCAGAGTTTTGTTTGTTTGAAAAGGCTACCTAAATCACAACAGAGACCAAATGACATTGTGATTTCTTCTCGTCTGTCTAAGTCTTGGCGGACAAAGTTACTCATACATGTACTAAGAGGAGGTAGCAGGTTCTCAGTAGAATAGTCGAGGTGCGCACAAACTGGTGCGGAATCACTGTTATCAATAAAAGAATCCAAAGGTTACCTAAATTAGAAAATATTCATGAACCTGCTCAGTAAGACATCTCAAATGGACATGTTATGTCATATTTGAGCTGATTGAAATAGATAGAGGAAAAGAACGAATTATGATCAAAACTATTCAAAATATATTTGTGTCCAAATGAATTGGCTTAAGAATATATTGATTAGTGAGAATTATTCTTACCTACCCTACTCAACACAACCCTTCTTTTTAAGTGCCAAAAGATGAAAAAGAAATATTAATCCTAGATTAGTAGATAAGCTTATTTTCTAGTGCCTGCCAAGTGTAATATGCAGTTTGGACATTTAACCTGAAGCATTAAACACTTGGTGAAAGAATCTAAGCATCCATCTCAGAAAACTTAAGGCGGTGGGTGGAGTGGTTCAAAATATTATAAACCCATTTGGAAACCCTTACACAACAAATGTGTGAAATAACCCAAAATTTGGAATAGGTTTGGCTTTGATATCATATGAAAGAATTTGAGCATCCTACCGGAAACCTTAAGACAATGGTGGAGTGACAGACATTATAAACTTGCTTGAAAAACCTTACACTGCCCATGAGGGATAAGTATATTCTTTAACACATTCAACACCTTAACTAGTACTACATTTACGTTTACTGTTTTGAAAATTCCCAAGAAGGAAATCACTATTTCTGGACCCACAAGCTTGGTTTTTGGTCGCATTTGATTCCTTCTCCATCAAAGAATTTATAGATGATTAAAACTATGTATGATGCACCAATAATTGCAATCTCAGGTTTGTTCTTAGCTAATGTTGAGTACCAATATGCAAATTGACTTTCTCACAGCCTCACAGGGGCATTCTTCAAAATCTTATACTCATTTGAAAACAGCAATGTACTTCAAACGCTCAACTCAAAGTAACTATTTACAGTTAATATGGCTCTAGCTTTAAACATTACCGATAAAAGCTTTCTTTAGATACAGAAATAATTATGTGCCAGTAGCATATTCTATCACTCTTTTTTCTTTTAGACAGCTGAGGCTAAGAGCAGAGAAGTTTGGCTATAGTTCTGGAAAATATACCACATCTGGATCTTGAGACAACATTAACTACAGTTAAACTAGCAGATAATCAAGAAAAGTTCTAAAATCAGCAGTAAAAATAAAAAAAAGCTAAATGGCATTGCAAGTTTTACCCGCAAACAAGAAATAAGGTCTGCGATGATACCCCAAAATGGGAACAGCATCAGTGAGAAGACCCCATAGAGGCTTGACAATCCAAGGGATTGAAGTTATCCCTGAATAAACCTGAGATTCAGAAGGCTGAACTTTTTGTACATCCTTCATATAGTACTCTGTGCTTATGAGGGAAAAAGCTCCACCAAGTCCTTGGCTTATTCCATATACAATCACCACACCAAACACAAAACTCCAATGCAATTCCTTGGATAGCATTCTGAACCAGTTAACTGGACCACAAATAGAACTACAGATCCCATCATTATGCTCACTTTCTTGCACTTCCTCCTCCTCACTATGAATAATTTGAAGTTTGGCTTCTTCCCCCATCACTCCCCCAAAATAACAAGAAAATCCAAGTTCAAGATTGGGCCTTTTCAAGATTCTGGTATAAAAATGTCTTGGAGAAGTCAACTTCCAAGCAAATGGGGATACCAATCCGCAAAACCCAAGTTCAAGAATGGATTTTTTCAAGATTCTAGTACAAAAAATGTCTTTAAAAAGTCAACTACCAAGCAAATGGGGATCCCAATCTGTAAAAACCCAAGTCCAAAATGGGTATTTTCAAGATTGCAGTACAAATATGTCTTGGAAAAGTCAACTTCCGAGCAAATGGGGATCTCAATATGTAAAACCACAGTTCAAGTTTGAGTCTTTTCAAGATTCTGGTACAAAAAATGTCTTGGAGAAGTCAACCACCAAGCAAATGGGGTTCCCAATCTGTAAAACCCAAGTTCAAGATTGGGTATTTTCAAGATTCTAGTACAAAAATAACAACAAACAACAACAAGAACAAACACAGTGTGGTTCCACAAGATGAAGTCTCTGAGGGTATGACCTTACCCTTATTTTTGTGAGGTAGGGAGGTTATTTCCGATAAACCCAGTCAAAGATTCTAGTACAAAAACGTCTTGGAAAAGTCAACTTCCAAGCAAATGGGGATCTCTTGGACTTGTATTTCCCATGGGGTTTTAGAGATTTCTTCCTACTTAGCTTAAACTATTTTATGTCTGAAAAAAGTTCAAACTTTATCTGATCTGAAAGATTTGTTCTTTGCTAAATGCCAAAAATGTCTCCAAGACCATTAATTATTCTTTCAACTTGCATATTGCTACAAAATTATACTCTCTCTCTCTCTCTGTGTGAGTGTGAGTAGGATAAAAAACAGGTAGATTCAAGAATGGTTATAGGGGACAAGCGAAAGTTTCAAGCTAAGCTAAATATGTCTCCAAGACCATTAATTATTCTTTCAACTTGCATATTGCTATAAAATTATACTCTCTCACATCTCTCTCCCTGTGAGTGTGAGTAGGATAAAAAACAGGTAGATTCAAGAATGTTTATAGGGGACAAGCGAAAGTTTCAAGGTAAGCTAAATATGTCTCCAAGACCATTAATTATTCTTTCAACTTGCATATTGCTACAAAATTATACTCTCTCTCTCCTCTATCTCTCTCTTAGGGTGACTAGGATAAAAATGAAAGTATATGTATGTTCCTAGAAATAATTTGTATTAGGATAAATGTATTTTATACATATTCGTATTATTATTAATGGAGATTAATATTTTGGCATTTGTAATTATTGAATTATTAGTTGATTGTTTATAATATTCTATAACATGCATCCCTAGAGGTTACGTTGTTATTAATAATGTGAGATATTAATATTATAACGTAACTCTTAAAATAGCCTCAACTAATGATCATCGAGAATGGAATATCGATGATATGTGATAAGTCGACATGTGATCTGCATCACATCCTTAGAGGATGTAGTATGTCTCACCTGCTACGAGTAATGGCTATTCGTGATGGACACATGGATATTTTGGAAGTATTGGTATACCCTGCTGATATACTGTTTGTTATACTTGTTTAAAGTATGATCAGCGTGTGGGAGATGGAAGTCCTTAGACTTGAGGTCAATGCGCACCTTGTCTACAAAGTAATATACTTTGATCCTGTCTGAAGCTCAAATATCTTATAGGTTGAGATACGGCTTGTATTGGGTACATTACGATGTGGATTAAAGGTGGTAGTTGAGCCAAGATTAGGATTCATTCCTCGAATGTATATTCGAGAGAACAATCAGCTTCCCAGTGATATTAGGTTGACTAAGTCGTTGGCCAACACAATAGACATATTTAGAATATGGTCTTGTTGTCAACTAATATAGATGAGATACAATGATTAAGCCATTTGGATAGACACTTGACAAATCCTAATCTTGATCGGGTGTGTCGTGAATGAAAGGATTTTATCTTACCACATAGAGGTTAAGTTTACTGGATTCGTGTAAACGTACTTCACATATTAAGTTCGTCTTGCGGCGCCGTCTAAGAGTTTCGCGTAGACCTTAATTTGATTAATGTCGATATGTGAAGGCTTGTAGGGTCACACTATGTCGATTGTCTTTTCGATCTAAGGATGTATTGAGATAGTATTAAATATTCAATTTAGAATCGAGATATTTAAATGAATAATGATTATTTTAATTAAGTCAAAATTAGATTTTGGATTTAATTAAGAATGTGCGAAAAATAAAATGAGACAGTGTAAGGCCACGTCAGCGTCGTGACGCCCACACCATAGGGTCGCGGCGCCATGACCTAAGCGGTCTCGAATTTTGGGCCAAGCCCAAGGTTAAACCCTAATCCGGTTTGATCTAATTTTTCACCTATAAATTCAGACCTACACTTCATTATTCAATACACTTGATTTTCATATCATTATTCTAAGTCTTAGAGACTCAGAATCAAAACACTCTCTCGAACCTCTACCGGATTTCCTAGATTTCCAAATGAGGAATACATTGAAGCATAGAGCTTGCAATCGAAAAGGCATTCGCGTGCGCACCCACAGTTGATAAAGATTCCAGATATTGTAAACATGTAAGTACAATTCAAGTCTTATGTTTACAGTTTAAAATTATCCTATAATCAAACAGTTCTACGTTTGTTGGGTTTGAAATAAGTTTTTAATATCCGCTGTGTACAGCAACCCAACAAAAACCTTCAGTGGTATCAGAACCAGGGTTGTTTTGTATGATTACAAGGTAATTAGTTAATAATAATATGGGTTAGAATTTGTTTAAATCTGAAATTTATGTCGTTTAAAGCTTGAAAACCTAATATCTTAAAAGCACATCATCCTTGTCTCCCAAACTATTAAACAATAATGTAATCGAGGAAGTCATTCCGATCTAACTCTTCTAAGTCAATGTGCGTAACCGGTTCATTGCGAACATGGTGCACTGAAGCGAAGAACGAGAAGGGATTGGATGATGGTCGATGAACGTGTTGTTTGATAGTGAAGGGTAACGAAGATGAATCTGCAAATCTGACCCTGAACCAGTTTTAGGGTTTTAGAAATGTGGATTTTGTGCTTCTGAGACGGAGGCCCCGCGGTGCCACCTAGGGTTTGCCGCGGCACCGAGGCTCCAATTTATTTATTTTTTTAAAATCGAAACAAAGTGAAAGAATTGAACAACATCGTTTCGGCCCGAATGGCGGCGATCAACTTTGTTCAATGGCAAACGATGGCGCTTCCGAAATTGCAATTTAGCCCTTGGGGCAAATCTAAAATTTTTAGAAGTTTCTGGAATTGCAATTTGGTCCCTGGAAAAGTTTTTAAAATCATCAAATTTGGTCCTTGGGGCAAATCTGTAAATTTTAGAAAAGCAGATTTGGTCCTATGGGCCAAATCTGTAATTAATTTAAAATTCTAGAAATTACAGATAGGTCTCTGAAATATGAAAATATTTTCTAAAAATTAAAATTGGATTTTCTGAATTTAAAGTGGTTCAAAATTGAGTGACTTTCGAAGACGGCAGACATAATGAGGAGCTGATGGATGCACAAAGCCCTGAAGTTGATGCATAAATACAGTTTCTTTCAAATCCCCATGTAATAACGCATTTTTCACATCAAGTTGATGAATCAGCTCTGATACCATGTAGAATAGTGTAATTATCCTTGTCTGGAGTCTTCTCATTAATAAAATGTATATAGGTGTTTACAATTATAATCATAATCGTATGAAAATATCTACTTTACATAATTACACTAAAATAATATTTACAGAATATATGAAGAATATTTACGTATTCTCTACCACTAAGTTTTAAAAAATATTTGTTCACACTTCACATCAACTTCTGTATTAGTATTATAGTAACCTTGGGGTTACTATTATAGTAACCCCAAGGTTACTACGGCTAACTGCTGTTTTGTCTTTGTTAACGTCCATACAATTATATAAGTATTGATTTACATGTGATTTTGTATTATTTTATGTGGATTTCTTTTATTTATAAACATTTTCCCCACAAGTTGTAGGAGACTAAAATGAAAGACTTTGGATTGAGGAAACTTGTTTTGTCAAGCAATTAACAAATATGAAAACTTACAACTTTCTCAAATGTAAGTAAAACTGGATAAGTTATAAGTAGGGGTGGCCGGTAGGCCGGGTTCGGGGCGGGTCCTGACGGGACGGGACCCGACGTGACTGGGGAAGGACGGTAATGGCGGGACAGGCCGATGTCCCATCCCATCCCTCATCCAATCGAAAAAGGGGACCGATCTTGTCGGGGCGGGGTAGGGTGGAGTGGGGTCGGGATCAGGATTTTTTATTTTTTTTGCACTTAATTTTTAAAAATAACATATATAAACACTTCAATAATTGAACAAGATAGTGTATAAAAATATCCCAATGTTGTTTTTGTGCCTCTTATATTATTTAATAGAAATATGATTTTTTTGTAATACAATTTCAAAATTGCAACTTTGTGGTGTTGTTCAAAAGTTGCAAATCACATAGTAAAATTGCACTTTAAAAAATTACATATTTATAAACACATTTTCTAATTTCTTCACAATGTCTTGTGGTTCTTCGGTTGGAATTGGAATTTGTTGGTCAAACTGGTCGACGTCGCTTCCAGCTCCGTCAGACAAGATTTCGTTGTAGTTTAAATCGTCTTCTTCGTTGATCTCTGGTTGACCGCACTTTCTACGCTCCGCTCGTATCCAATCTCTGAATAAACTGCAATCTCCAAGATGTATCCCACCAATGAGTGTATGTGCTCTCCTATTTGAAATCTTCCGGCAGAAAAAGCGATTTCATACGTTGTTGATGATGCTTGAACTGCTTGGTACGGTACAACACCTTGCAAAATAAAAACATTAAACTCACTAACTTGATTAGTAGTGGAACCACTAAACATTCTATTTCTAAGACTTTCAATACTAGCCGCAGAAACATCATGTCTTTTATAAGGTTGTATTGTATTGAAGAAGAAGAAGAAGATGGTATAGAAGTCGGTTGGTTGCTAGCACTTTCTTGTTGGTAATACGTATATACTTTTTTGCATTCATTGTGTATGCTAGACAAAACTTCTTCTTTAGTTGGTTCCTTAGGTGGTTGTTCATTTGGATTTTTTGGAGTTGGAGGTGGAAGTACTGCTATACAATCATAAATAGTTTCAATAAGTGTTTTACAACCGTCTATTTTAATAGTCGGATTTAATATGACACCAATAATATAAATAGTGGGAATAGGAAAAATTATTTTTTTAATAGGTGCCTTATAAGATGCGTTTTTCATATATTCACTAAGTAATAAAAGTATTAGAGCTATATAAAATAACATAGTTGAAATAGTAGGATAATATATACCAAAAAATTCTTTAGTTGCTTGAAAAAAATTCTCTAAAAATACAATAAGTTCTAAAAAAAATTCTCAATCATATCTACAAGCATATTAGTTGGATTTCGATTATAGCCATTAAAAATAAAGTTACAGGTCTTCTATAATCGTAAACAATAAGTAGTTGTTCATATAGAGAATTTCACCTAGTCGCTACTTCTTCAGGAATTTTTCTATAAGGTAGTCCACAATCGTGACAAATTTTTTTATATTATTTTTTTCTTTGTATTCTATTACTATTAAAAATAAAGTTTATAACAAATTGTATAGTTGTTCATATAGAGAATTTCACCTAGTTGCTACTTCTTCGGAAATTTTTCTATAAGGTAGTCCACAATCGTGACAATTTTTTTTTTCTTTGTATTCTATTACTTTTAAAATAAAGTTTATAACAAATTGTACTTTATTAAGAATGTCTTCAAAAAGTGACTGACCATCCTTTACAACTAAGTTATAAATATGACACACATTTTATATGAAAATGATTAGGAAAATATGGAGTTAATAGATCTTTTAAAAGTCTCACAACATAATTATTAGAAGAAACATTACCTAACGTAATAGTCATTATTTTGTCAGTTATACCATAATAATCGCAAACTTGATGAATATTTTCTGCAATCAAATTTCCAACGTGCCTATCATAAATATATTTATATGCTAAAATACGTTTTTGCATAGATCAACTATAATATATCCAATGACATGTTACACTTAAATAATCATTGTCGTTAGTACTACGGCCTATATCAGTAGTGATAGATACTTTGCCAGGAAAATGATATAATGAATAACGTAAATATTGTTGTATTCATTTACAAATTTAAAAATGTCTCTTCTAACAGTTGATCTACGAAAACTGTTAAAAGCAGGATTATAGATTTCTCTAATGTAATGAATAAAACCATGAGATGAAGGAAATGAAAAAGGCAAACCCTCCACCGCAACTAATTTTGCTATTGCTTCTCTATCTATATGTTATCGTATTTAGGACCTACAATTAAGATCGTGATTGGATCCGCATATGTTTGGTAAAGATAATAATCTTATCCTCTCATGCCCAGTAACCCATGTGTGGTATTTAAAACGTCTTCCTAGTTATATTACCTCTTAAAGAATTAGAAGGCCTAGCATACTGCGATGTGTGATTTGATCAAAATTCTAATTTTACAGACTCGGGAGGAGAAATTGTCACCCAAGTCAATCCAATTGGGATGCCCTGGACCTAACATGTCACTTGGAAAGAGTAACATGAAGCTCAGAATTGGGGTATAGTCAATACTCCCAAATAAAAAGGGAATTGATCTATGGTCGATTTCGTAACAAATCAAATAAAGAGGAATATCTATGGTCGATTTCTATTTTGTGGAATGAACCAATTTCCTTTTTTTCATGGAATGAATTTTTTTTTTTTTTTTTTGTAAATTTTTTCTAAAAATGAAGAATTAAATTAGATTTTCTCTCATATTTACTACAGCGACGAAGAATCCACAAGCGATACTTTCAGATACTGAATTTGAGGCAGTTGTTCGAATTCCTTATGATATGCAACTGAAACAAGTTCTTGCTAATGGTAAAAAATATGGGGGTTGAACGTAGGGGTTGTTCTTATTTTACCGGAGGGGTTTGAAGTTGGATCGATGCTTCGCCTCATCCGTGCTCCTTGGAAACCTTGACTCTTCAATAGATTAGATTCATCAACACTTAAGAAAAGTGGTACTTTCTCTTTGCCTTGCTGCCTTTTCTCAGCGGATCAGCCACATAGTCTGAAGTAAGGTCCCTCGTCATCGGGTTAATTTGACCTTGTACTTGGTCCATGACACTATGTGAACCTTGTCCCGACTGAGAGTATTGGCGCACCCGACTTTGTAACCTCGTATTCATCCCACCTAGCTTTGTGAAAGCTTTGTACATGTCTCAATAAATCTCCCGTCCCACCCTGACCTTTTCCCATTTTAAATTTATAAATATTTTTACAAATTTTACATCTAACTACTTTATTCTCTTGGTCCCTATTAAAAAAATCACATGGAACTATTTTTAATTTTCGTTGTGTTGGGCCTCGTCTCATACTAAAGAGAATATGAGGCGTTCCAGTTTCAGTTTGAAGCTGAGACTCAGTCTGAGGTTGAGGTTCTTCAGGTGCACTAGTGGGTGTGTCATCTAGATTATCTTCTAAATTAAAGTCGGTTCCGTTTGCAGAATATATCTCATCATCTAATGGTATATCATTAAAAAATCAGTTTCATCTATATGAGTGTAATCAATCAAATCATCCTGTCTAGGAATAGGATGACTAGAAGAAGTACCACTGCCCTTGTTACCCCTAATAGAAGAAGCACCCTTACCATTAATCATACGTCTTAATCCTTCCATTTTAATTATGCAGATAAATAATTAAAGTTAATGAAATTAAGTGCGATAATGAAATTAAGTAACAATAATAATTTAAAGAAGGAACAAAGGTACCAAACGACGACGTAACGTCGACGTAGGACTGACAATTTCACCCTGGCCCGGTGGATATCCGATCCACCCGACCCGATTATATGGACGAAAATCCGATAAAACACAGATTTTAATCGGGTGACAGATCGGGTCGGATTCAGGTGGACATACATTCAACCCACCACCCGACCCATCCATCCACTTGTTTATATATTTTTTTAATGTATATATGGTCTTTTAGTATTGACTAAATGGACTCAAGTATTCAGGTCCATTTCCTTTGCAATTACCAAGTCTGGCCCCATAATATCACATTATTTATTTATCCAAATCAAAATAGAAAGTTTGTCATAACAGAGCAACACATAGAGACTTTCTTCAGTTTCTTGGTTCTTCAGGTGGCTCTCGGCAAGACCTCCCTCTTTGTCACCTAAGGTAAGTTTGTCATATACTTTGTGTTGATTAAAAATAGTTAACACCTATATTAAGATCATTCAACTTGAAAATTATTAGATTTCAAGAAATCCCTTCTAGAATACCAAAACTCCAAAAGAGGGATTTTCAAGATTCACATATTTTGAGGTAATTCCAACTACTCGAACTAGTAATTTATGAGTATTTGAGTGGAAACACTTATGTGCATGCGAAATTGGATCCTAGGAGAGTATTCAAGTAATATATATTTTTGATTTACATTCGCTTGAACCATTTTTAAAAAAAATTGATATGATGATAATTTATGAGTTCTGGTTGATTTTTTTATTAGAATCTTCTTTTGTTAATGCACACACATGTGCAACTATTTTGGATGATGCCGATGTGGTAGGTGATGAAAGCTCTACAAGTGAAGTCATTGATGTTAACTCGGTAAATTAATCATACTTATTTCCTACGATAATGTTTGCTTTAATAATGTTTTGTTTTTTATATGCTTTTATTTCATTAACGGTAGGATGGAGAGGACATGGATATGTGATTTAAAAAATGAATGGATCTTAGAGAATGTGATATGAAGACGGAAGACCTGATGAATTTAAATGTTTTAGTCTATTAAGATTGTCGCTAATTAGAAACTCAATTATTAGTATTATTAGAAGTGACATGTAATTCATCCTTTAAACTTTTGTTACTTCGGATTATTATTGACTTTTGGCTCCTTTCCATTTTTTTGGTTGCATGTTTGGAGCATAGACAAAACTTGTAAAAACAGTATGATAATATTTATTTGATGTACTTTTTTTTGTTTTACCAAGGATTTTAGGTGATTGACTGATTGTGCTATAATTTTCATCCGCGAAGCACCCGATTCACCCGTGGATGATAGGTGGATCGGATGTGGATGAAGAAAAAATAGGGTGATGGATGGGTCGAGTGGTGGATGGATGGTTGGCGGGTGGAGGCAGATTGAGCTCCACCCGATCCATTACCAGCCCTACATCGACATGTAATCGAGGTTGAAAATTAAAATTTTACTCGATGGATGATCCTCAAGGTAGTTGCCAACTTCAGTTTCAATTTTTGAACTTTGATACCATTATACTAATGAGCAAATAAAATAAAATATTTAGTAGGCAATGTAGACTTGTAGAGAGATAGATTGAGAGATTGTATGAAGATTTGTGAGAAAGATGGAGAGAAAATGAGGTATTTATAGTTGGAAAATTTCGTTAAAGTGTAAATATACTAACTTAAGGGTTAAAAATAAATATTAAGGGAGTAGGGGGGCCAAAAATGATCGTTGCACAATGATCAAAATATAAAATGGCCGTTGTGCAACGACCATTTTTGCAAAAGGAGGGTCTAGGCGGGGTCGGGGTCGGGGCGAGCGGATCTGGATGGGAAGGCATGGCGGAACGAGCCCAGGTCCCATCCCTGTTTCAAGTCCCGACTCCCCTTAGTTATAAGACAACTTGTAGCTCTAAAGTCAAGGTGTACACGATATTAACATGTTCAGATTGGTAGTCCCTCCATTCTTTGTCACAATTGTTTTTTTTCCCCTCAAACCTTAAAAGAAAATATTAACATATTCACTTCGTTCACTTTTATTTATCACATTTCTTTTTTCATGTTTTATTCATAGTATTAATTGTTCATTTCAAATCATTTAAATTATGCAGCAGTTAATATGAGCATCATGGTAAATTATGCACTTCATTTATTATTCTTTAAAGTGTGTGCAAAGTCAATAGTGGACAAGTTGAAGTGATCGGATGGGATATTTCAGTTCACTCGGTGAGTTTTTATGAGGAAATGATTTAACATATTTTTTCCAATTTAAATAGAATAAAATAATTTTATAAAGATCTTTTATATTTTATCTTCATATTTTTTTCCTATAAAAATAGATGTCTCTCAAAAGACTTGACATAAAATTAAAAGGAAAATTATAACGGGCCACAAAATTAATTTACCCGTTCCCTACTAGGGATGGAAATACTAGATCCAGATCCAGATCCATTTTTCATACCTGGATCCAGATCCATTGGGTCCATAAAAACCAGATCCAAATCCGGATCCACCGGGTCCACGGATCGGATCTGGATCTACATGTAATTTTTTTTTGCTTGAATAAAATTCCCACATGTTGAAACTTTTATGACAAAATGAAACGCAATCTGATTGAAAAAAATGATTGAGTTCATTCAATCAACCTACACAAACATGACATCATTCTTCCAAAATACTGAACAAAGTTTTAGCATCACAAGAAAATAAAGACGATTGACTTCATTAGTGATGCTGAACAGGTTGCAACTTCGAGCTAATTTTTGGAGGCTTTAGTGATGCTACACTTGTAGTTCTACTGATTGACTTCATTAAACAATATAAAACAATGTCAGTCATATATCAAAAATCTCATTTTTTTTTTGTTGATCAAACAAATGAGAGAAATATATTTAAAGCTTACGGCTGGCAGATTCAAGAAAGAGAAATTTAAAGAAGAGTGATATTTTTTCTTTTTATAGAAATGAAAATATGGAAAACTGCAGAGAGCATATATGTAAAAGAAATGAAACTTTAAAGACAAATTACATGGCTGTGTGACTTGTGCCTTATCATGGTTCAATCTTTTAACCAATACATAAATTATGAAAAAAATTTAAGAAAATACTTAATAAAATTATATTCTAGGTTATTGATATATTTAATAAAAAATGGATTCACAGATCGGATCTGGACCGGATACGGATCTCAAATACAAGATCCAGATCCGATCGGTCAGAAGCGAATCTGGGTCCGATCCAGATCCGTCGGATCCAAATTTTGAAGATCTATATCCTATAAAATGGATTTGGATCCACCGGGTCTAAGATCCATTACCATCTCTATTCCCTACCTACGTAGTCCTTCCTCTTTACTCGTTTCTCACCTCTCCCGATGTTACAACAACAATAATAAGTAATAACATGCAAATTTTACCTTATCTTACAGATGTGGAGAAGTTGAATAAAGCAATAACAAAACAGGTCAAATAGAAAGAAAAAAATAATAACTATAACAAAATAATATGCTAAGTGAAAACACGATCATTAGAATTCGAACTCGTAATATTATTATCAGAATTGTGGTCTGTGAGTTACAAAAAGACTTCATTAAAGTGATATAACTAACTTTTAAACCAAAATAATTAAGAATTTGAGTTATGTTTGATCATAATTGTTGTAAATAATATTTTGTTGTTGAAATTTAATTTTTCAACAAGATTTTGATTATGAAAAAAAGTGAAAAATAAGGTTTTGATTGTTTTTCAAATTTCAAATAAAGCAAACTCTTAAAAACTTGTCACACCGCCCATCGCCGATCTAGGGTTTCGACAAAGCATCAACATTTTCCGTCATGGAAGACAAATCCACTATTCCAAACCCTAAATCCATACAAGAACTAGCAGTAGAAGGTCAAAAACATTTAGAAGACACAATAGAAGCAGCACATCAAATACTCTCCGCTATGAACGATGAACTTTGTAATCCATCACTTTGGTCAACCACTCCAAATACACCTGCTTCTATCGGCACCGTTTTAAGTAACGGACAACAACAGCAACAGCAACAGCATCATTCAAACGGCGACGTTCCGTCGGATAATTCGTCGTCTTCTTCGACATCAGCTCAACACTTGGATAATATTGGTGGCGGTGCACTTGATGAATCTCGTTTGCGTTATAAGTCCTCCGTTGCTTCCTTGCGTTCTGTTCTTACCGCAATTTCTAATTCCCAGAAGGTAATTTTACGTATGAAAATGCATTTTTAAAATTTTGTAATTGTGTAATAGTGATCCAAGCAAACTTTTGTTTGATAATAAGGCATAGTACATAGATAGACACTAATTAGTTTCCGTTTGGCGATAGATTTTGAAGCTGAAACTTGAAACTTGAAAATTTGAGTTTTTGAAGTTGTGATTTAAGGAACTTGAAGTTGTGCTTGTACATGCATTTTAATTGGAAAAAATTTGAAAGTTTTGTGAGTGGAAGTGAAATTTCTCCCCATAACCGGCTCAGTTTTGTAGATAAATTTTCAAAATCTGATACAATTTCATGGCAAAACAGACATTAGAAGATAAAATTTTAAAATTTGATCTAAAATCTATGGCCAAACGCTAGCTTAAACTTTGCCTCTACTGAGCACTCCATCATCTAAACAGCTCACTCGTCTCCACTGTGTCAGTTGAACACTTCAACTTTACAAGATGATCATCTAGGTACCTCTAAAATTTATTTGTCATGTCAATGTCTGGTGTCTGTGAGACAGTAGGGAAGAGTTGAGGTGTCTAGATGTGCATTCTCAAAGTTGGAGTGTTTAGTTGCCAGTTGAGGTCAAGTTAAGGTGTCTATGTATTAAGCCTTGATATAATCATGAATCAACTATGGCTCGATCACAAACTAGTTGAAATAGGCTATATGAATGAATACTTGCTACTTAGGGTCCATTATGTGACTAGTAGTATATCCAAGTTTTTTTGAGGCCTTGCTAGTTAGAAATGCGAATTTTTCAAATCTTGTATTTGAGCAATATTTATATTTTGTATGGTTAAGATAGTGATCCAAGCAAAAGTTTGCTTGATATAATCATGGATCAACTATGGCTCGATCTGAAACTAGTTGGGTTCTGCTATATGAAATGAATCGTTGCTAGTTAGGGTCCATTATGTGAAAAGTATATCCAATTTTTTATGATATAATCTGTTATGTAAATAAATGAGTAGCTGGAAGTAAAAAGAAAAGGTGTAAACTGCTCCAAGGGCTTTGATTCAATGTCAAAGGTAGTTCAACCCTAAGCGGATGTATCGAGTTCGGATCCAATGTAGAGAACCTCTAGTGCTAGAGGTCTCAAAAGTAAAACTATTGAGTATTGGAATGAAGTGGTTCCACATGGAGCCCAATGGATATGGTTGATTCATATACCCCCACCATCAACTAGCTTGAGGTTAAGGCATAGGTGGTGGTGTTCTGTTAGATGGTAGTTTTGATTGGGCATGCAACTAAAATAGATATTCTAGAAATTTTGTTCCTTGAGAGTACTATAGGAAAGATAGGCATCATCCATGAGTAGCAAAATAATATTATCTAGCGGTAAAGTTATATCCATTGTGAAAGGAATCTGGTGATTGATCTGGGCAAGACAGATGTGGTTATTTCCAGTGGCAAATTTAAGTACAAAAATTGGGTCACATGAACCATGGTTACCCGACTTAACTCGGTTTATTATGTGTATAATTCTTAAAATATGTCTAATATTATCTAAAGGAACCCATGGTCAAAAGAGATTGAGTGGTGCACTGGTTAAGGTGTTGTGTTTAATGCCTGGAGGTCGTGGGATCGAACCCAACTTGTTGCACTATAATTTTTTTTTATCTTATCTTAAAAGCAATGGTACATCCATTCTCTTGAAATCCTGGATTCGCCTTTGGTTCTATCTACTGGCACAATCTGCCTTTACATTATGAACATTTTTTTACATCTTTATTTTATATTTTGCTGTTCTTTTCATTTATGAGACACGAGGATAAGCATTTCTTGACTTATGAATATAATATTCACTTGTTTGATTATCCCTTGTCATTAGCTGATAAAGCTCAATTGTGCTGCCCATTTGTTTGATTTATCTTATATCCATCTGGGGTTTGTGGACGGCTGTTGGGGCCCGGGTATGTTGTCCAGGTTGTTTCAGCTGTTTAAACGCTCATGGTGTAAGTACTTATACCAAGATAAACTACCGCGCTAGATCCTTTTCAAGAAATATTGAGAACTATAATCACATTCTGGTCCTTGGTTTTGATATATGGATTGTTTTACATTTGTGCGTTTGGAGAATCTGGTAAAGCATTAAAAAAATTTGTAAATTGTTTCTATTTATCTGTTTTGACTTATAAATCACCGACACTGCATGCCTTCTTGTCACTGAACGTGTATGCCACTGCACGTTATTTGAGTTTATTAAGTTCTTTTAATAAATTCATACTTTTGAATTGCTCAAGTATTTGCTCCATTTAAGTGCTTGTCAAACTCTCATTCGTGTTCTGTCTCATGGTCTACAAACTATATTTGCTTGCACATTTTGGAAAATTGTTCACTTGTTTTATGATACTTAGTATTCTTTACTGACTATGTTACCTAGGCAAAAGCATTGGAAGCTGCCTCTGCTAGTGGTTCACTATCTGCTGCAGATCAAGCTGAAGTTGAGCAGCTGGAGGACCGGGCCTCTACATTAAAAAAGGTACTGGTAACTTATCAAGTTTTGAGGTCTTGGAATTTCTCTGGAATTTTTGTTGGTTTGGGGAGTGCATGGTGGGTGGAGGTTGGGGAAAGGAATGTGTATCCCAACATTTGAACCATGAGTGAGTTCTCCCCTGATCCATTGGGTAATTTCATTTTCATTGAAACAACCATTGAGGTATACTGCACGTTCCATACTGAACATCCTAAAATGTCTCAAAGTACCACAACTATGAATTTTTTTAATAGTGATATTGTATTATAATTAATATCCAAGTTAAATTAATTAATATATTCCTATTATATTAAGGGAAAATTACGCTCTCTGTCTATTTTTTGAAAATATTTACGTCACGTAGCCCATACTGTGTATAAACACCCGATTTTACAACAAATTTGTGTATAAACACTTTTTATACAAGGTTGATACATTATGTATAATGCTTTCCCATGTATAATGTTGTATAATATTGTATATTGGCTTACGTGGTGTAAATATTTTCAAAAGTTGTATATTTTTTAAAATATCACTTATATTAAATTAGTCAAATCATGTGTTGTTTGTTTTTTTGTCTCCCCTTGGTGGCTGTGAAAGCTCTTCAATGGAAGGTAGAGTGTATTTTACTTAAGTTCATGCATATAAACTTTCTATTATGTTTCGGTGGTTGTGAGCAAATCAAATTGCTAAGAGATTTTAAGCAAATTCTTTTGTTCTTTTAAATTGCAGGAGCTTGTAGACAAGAACAAGCATCTCAAGCTTCTGATTGATCAGCTTCGGGATCTTCTTTCTGACCTATCTACATGGCAAAGTCCCTGTGCTACATGACTCTGCTGCTATAACTTCAAGCAGATAATTAAACCGGAGAGATGTTAGATGTCAAAGGAATTGTGTTCAACCCTAAAAAACTGTCTTTTGTACAGCGGTTACTGCTAGATTCAAACACTTGGTTATCGCCAAATAACCTGTAATTCTATGCAACTTAATGCTGCCCGCGGTCTATGTTGCTCGGACATTTAAAAAATACTACCGGGTGTGTATCGGATCCTCTGACACGGGTGTGGTTGCAGTTTTGGTGGGTCCAAGCAACATGGCTCGCGTGCTACTATTGTTTCTGTTCAGATGTCCTGTCTGGTCGGAGAATGGGCTAAATGTGTAGGATATAATCCGTTAGAGCGAGAAGACTGAAGAGGGAAAAGAACAACAACGGGAAAAAGAGAGTGCTTTTGATCTTAACTTGTTATGGTAAGATTATTTTGTTGTACCCTAATATTATCCTCGCAGCTAATTGTGTCTTGGTTTGCTCTGGTGATGAGCTTTCTGTCCCCATTATTCAGAAGCATAGCAAAAACAGAGCTTTCGGAAAATTAGCTGATGTAATACTGGTCTTTTTTTATTATTATTATAAAACGTTTACTAATCTTGATGATCTTAGTAAGTAATTATTGAAATCAACTTAAAATCGATCATTTTATTTGAAGTTATATGTAGATTAGTGATGCTGACCGAAGTGGGTTGCTGAGCTTCCCCTTCTCCCAGTCCCTCTTAGTCGGGTTTCCAAAACCCAATGTTGTAGGTTTAAATCTTATTGAGTGTTCTTTTATCTTCTTAGATAGATTAAAATGGAAAAGATTCATCGAAAATAGAAATAGTTGGACATAAATCTTTTGCAATTTGACTAAAGGAAAAAGACCCTCTAAAGATCTTAAAAATTGATATCTGGATAGATTTAACATAAAACTAAGATAATCAAGCTAGATGAGATTTGACATAAAACTAAGATAATCAAGCTAAATCACTACCTCCGTTATAAGCTAAATATTGAAAACAATCAATGAAGAAATAATATCTATAATCACTGTTCAGAATCTAATAGCTAATATTATGGGGGGGGGGGGGGGGGGGGGGGAATCAAAGACGTGAAACGAATTAGATGAAAGAAGCCCATGATTTCTAGTCCTGCATAATAAATAATGTTCGAGACTATTTCCCCGCTGCATGTTTCACTCTTCACAAGAGTTCTCGTCAAAAGATCGCCAGAAGATATTGCTCTTGGAGTCCGAACTTCTGGTACAAGAGCACATATTGTTAAAAATTGGACCTTGAGTCTAACTAAACATGAAAATTAGTTCTATGACATTAAAACTGTTCAAGACCATTTAAGGTGGACAACAACACTATAACACCCTTCGCCTCCTCACGCGAGTGTATGTACAATAGAGTGTATAGCATAACATGGGGGCCCAACATTGAAATTTTTTGTTTCCATATGTTTTCCTTGCACAATTTTTTTTTCCGTAAACATTTTTATTTTATTACTTCAAAATATGACTTACATGTCTGTAAGATGTCCGTGCATCATTTACAATCCAACTTGAAAAATTAGAATCCCAAGAAATTCTATGTAAAAGAGAGAAAATTTAGTTATATAGGCGCCAACCCATTCCATTCACGCGGGATATATGCAAAGTTGATAGTGTCAAAGGAACTCATCAATCCTGATACATCCTCGCAGATTCTCTATTTCCCAAGTTACTATAATTTTCTGTTGTAATATTTATATCATATTCTTTGCGTCTGATAGTAGATGAACTTTTGACCAGGCATTCTGCAACGCTCTTTCTAAAGCCTGTCGTATTGCTAGTGTTTCAGTTGTTATGACCTTCCCTACAAATTGAATAGGGCACCAAGGGCATGAAGCAAATGACTACATCTATCCATAGTCGTCATTCCAATGCTTGCCTTTTCCTTTTCCACCTGTAAGCCTGCATCGGTGAAAACAACAATCCCATCTTGTGCCATAATAATATCGTCAACATGTGATCTATTAGGCATGCAAGGTAAAACTTGTGAAGTTAGCAAGACATCATTATATTCATGAAAATCAAATATTAATAATGTCATTAGGTTCATATATTTCACCGTTAAGGTCATACAAATTTCTAGCTTTCCACATTTGCCATAAAATAGAAACACTTAATCTCAGTAGCTCAACAGAATCAGGGCACTGACAAGTATTTCGAACCAAACCATGCCACCATCTTGAGAAATCACAAATATTTTCTAAATCAGACCAGTTGATAGGACACAATTTCCACACTAACTGAGCTTTCAGACACCTGAAAAACATATGATCAATAGTTTCTGTTTCTAAACCACACAACTTACAAGCATCACAAATATAATTTAATCTCTTAGAAATGTTAGCATTAACCGGTAAGACATTAACAACAAACAACAACTTGCCCAGTGGAATCCCACACCGTGAGGTCTGAGGAGGGTAGATTGTACACGTACCTCTACCTTGGTAGGTAGAGTGGTTGTTTCCGAGAGACCCTCGGCTCAAGACAAGCACATGCACCAGCAAAAACAAGAGAAAACAGTCAGACCCGATCAAGAAAATTAAAGCAATATGAAATAAGAATATCAATATGAAATGCTGGTATCAAAAGTGAGTACACATACTGAAAAAAGAACAGTAACTAACATATAACACATAGCATCAGAAATCAAACTATCGGGGCCTATAAAGCAATATTACGCCTACTCGTATGATATGCTAAGGGAGCCTATAGTAATAACACTACACTATCATTTTGTAAGCGTAAAGAGGACTACGCTCGACTACCTACTACCCTTCTACCCTAATATGTGTCCTCCACAACCCCCTATCTAAGGTCATGTCCTCAGTAAGTTGCACATGTGCCATATCCCGTCTAATTACCCCTCCCCAATATTTCTTAGGCCTACCTCTACCCCTCTTGAACCCGTCCATAACCAATATCTCACACCTCCGTACTGGGGCATTTGTGTCTCTCCTCTACACATGCCCAAACCATCTCAACCGCGCTTCCCGCATCTTATCCTCCACCGAGGCCACTCCCACTATGTCCCGAATAACATCATTTCTAGTCCTATCCCTCATTGTAGGCCCACACATTCATCTCAGCCACTCTCATCTTTTGGATGTGCGAAGTCTTGACTGGCCAACACTCTGCCCCATACAACATAGTCGGTCTAACCACCACCCTATAAAACTTGCCTTTAAGTTTTGGTGGCAACTTTTTGTCGCATAAGACTCCAGATGCGAGCCTCCATTTCATCCACCTGCCCCAATACGACGTGTGACATCATTATCAATCTTTTCATTCCCTTGGATAATAGACCCGAGGTACTTAAAGCTTTCTTTCTTCGGAATGACCTGAGTACCAAGCCTCACCTCCTCGCGTGTCTCAAGTTCGCTCTCGTTGCTGAACTTGCAGTAAGTATACTGTTTTAGTCCTACTCAGCCTAAACCCTTTAGACTCCAAGGTCTATCTCCAAACCTCTAGCGTAGCGTTTACTCCACTGTGAGTCTCATCAATCAAGACTATGTCGTCTGCGAATAACATACACCAAGGCACCTCACCTTGAATTTGTCGCATAAGCCATCCATCACCAAGGCAAATAAGAATGGACTAAGAGTTGATCCCTGGTGCAGCCCCATCATTATTGGGAAGTGCTCCGAGTCTCCTCCTACTGTACGTACCCTGGTCTTGGCTCCATCATACATATCCTTGATCGCCCTAGCGTACGTCACAGGTACATATCTAGCCTCCAAACATCTCCCTAGGTACTTTGTCGTATGCCTTCTCAAGGTCGATGAAAACCATGTGTAAGTTTCTCTTCTTCTCTCTATACTGCTCCAGCAACCTCCTAATAAGATGAATGGCTTCAGTGGTCGAACGCCCCGGTATGAATCCAAACTGGTTCTCAGAAATGGACTGTCTCTTTTCACCCTCATCTCCACGACTCTTTCCCAAACTTTCATAGTGTGGCTCAGCAGCTTGATACCCCTATAGTTGTTGCAACTCTAGATATCACCTTTGTTTTTGTACAACAAAATCATTGTACTCCACCTCCATTCTACGGGCATTCTCGCCGTCCTAAAAATGACGTTAAACAATTTCGTCAACCACTCCAAACCTGCCCTTCCTGCGCTATTCCAAAAAATCGAATGGGATCTCATCATGCCCGATTGCTCGTCCCCTGCGCATCCTGTGAACAACACCCTTCACCTCCTCGACCTTAATGCTTTTACAATACCCAAAATCCCGGTACCTTCCAGATTGTTCCAGATCCCCCAACACAATGTCTCCATCTCCTTTTTCATTCAAGAGTTCATGGAAGTAAGACTGCCACCTCCGCCTAATATGCACGTCCTCCACCAGTACTTTGTCATCCTCGTCCTTGATGCATCTCACATTATCCAAGTCCTGGGCCTTCCTCTCCCTCGCCTTGGCCAGTCTGTACAACTTTCTATCCCCGCCTTTCTCCTCTAATTCCACATACAGCCGTTCAAAATCCGTTGTTTTAACCGGTAAGACATTAAGTATGCATTTTCTAAGAAAATGTTTATATTTGTTTTTTATCTTTAATGACCATAAAAAATCCCATAAGGATTTTGGGAAAGAGTGACAACTAGCTTGAGGCCTATTAGCAGTCGTAGCACTACAATGAGCAAGATCTTTCGCTTGATGGTAGTCAGATCTAACCTCATATTTACCTGATTTAGTATAATGCCACATAATTTTATCCGAAGTTCCAGTAATAGACAATGGAATGGACAGAATAGAAGTAATGTCATTAGGACAGAAAGAACTATGCAGTGCATTAGTATTTCATCTATGGTTTTGTTGATCAATAAGAGCATTAACCCTCAGTTGTAAATTAACAGGTGTTTGGCCTCGGAAGGGTTTAAAACCATTCGAATTAGGAATCCATGGATTAGTCCAAATATTAATGTCGTTTCCATCTCCAACTCTCCATCTAATTCCTTGTTTCAATAAATCTCTTCCCCAAATGATGCTTTTCCAAATCCAAGAACTCGAAGAGGGACATCCTGCATTAAGGAACGAATTATTCGGGAAGTATTTGTTTTTTAGCATCCCATGAAGTAAAGAATCTTCTTGGGTTAAAATCCTCCGAGCAAGCTTAGCTAACAAGACCTTGTTAAAACATTCTACATCTCTAAATCCAAGACCTCCCTTAGATTTTGCCTCACACAAACTCTGCCAATTTTCATAATGCATTTTCTTTTTTTCCTCATTTCGTCCCCACCAGAAATCAAAGAAAATAGTAGTAATCTCCTTACATAAGCTATCTAGGAACCGAAAACAAGACAAAGCATACAAAAGGATAGCAAAAAGCACAAACTTAAGCATCACTTCTTTACCCGCAGGACTTAAGAAATTATTTTAACATCCCTTAACCTTAGTCTTAACTCTTTCTTTTATAAATTCTAGCTTCTTATTTGATCTCCCAACTATTGCAGGTAGACCTAAATACATCCCTACGTTATTCCATTGAATTTTCCCCATCTCTGCTATACAATCATCCTTTTTCGTTCGGTAGTATTCTTACTAAAAAATACTGCCGATTTATCAAAATTTACCTTTTGTCCCGAACAAAGTTCATATGTCCTTAATATTTCTGAAATTTTAGTAGCACTTCGAGTATTAGCTGAATAGAATATAAAATAATCTTCAGTAAAGAATAGATGGTTTACCATAGGACCACCCCTTTTAAGGCTTATTCCATGAATCTCCCATTGATCCTCAGCTTGGTTCAAAAGTCCAAAAAATCCTTCAGCACATAATATAAATAAATATGGTGACAAAGGATCACATTGCCTTAATCCCCTACTAGGCTTCACCAAATCAGCAATCTCACCGTTTAGATTAAATCTGTAGGTAGGAGTCATGATACATTGCATAATCCAACTAACAAAAGTATCGTGAAAGCCCATTTGTAAAAGTAATTTCTGAACATATATCCATTCCACTCTATCGTAAGATTTTGCCATGTCTAACTTTAAGGCCATATATTTATGATTCCCTCTCCTCTTGTTTTTTAACATATGAATACACTCATGTGCTAAGACGATATTATCAACAATTTGCCTACCACCTACAAAAGTAGATTGATTAGGAGAAATAATATTACGTAAAAACTTCTTCATCCGTGCTACAATAATCTTAGTAATGATCTTATACACTGTAGAACATAGACTAATAGGTCTAAACTGACTAATAAGACTAGGATTCTTCACTTTCGATATTAAAGTGACGAGAGTCTGATTCCATGATGGTAAAGCGATCCTAAATGAAAAAAAGAAGCTTTTGACGGCACCAATAATATCAGCGGATAGGATATTTCAATAATTCTGAAAAAAGAAAGGTGTCATTCCATCTATTCCCGGAGCTTTTAGGGGATGCATGTCAAAAACTACAATTTTCACTTCCTCATCAAGCACCTCGCTAATGAGACTTTCATTTATTGAATCATCAACCAAGGGAGGAATTAGATTCAAAATAGGATCAAGATTTGTAGGTCTAGAAGTAGTGAATAAATTTGCATAAAAGTTTTCTACTTCTCTAATGATAATACTTTGTTCCGATACCCAATTTTCATTAGCCAAGCGAAATCCTTTAATAGTATTACATTTGCGTCTCTGGATTGTTTTCATGTGGAAAAAAGAGGTATTCTTATCCCCCTCTTGAAGCCAAAAAGCTCTAAATTTTTGTTTCCAATATGCTTTCTCGTCTGTTTAAGTTTGCCCCTAATTCTTTTCTTAATATTCTAAGCTTTTGCAAATCAAAGTTATTAGCGTCATTCTTAAGCACTTCAATTCTATTCTTTATACCAATAATTCTTTTTTTCGAGTTTTCTTTTCCCCCTCTTAACCAAGACATCAATGAGGAACGACATCTTTTTAATTTAAAACTTACTTTGGATTGCTCAAAGCCATCTAATTATCCATACCAAGACCTTGCCACTATATTATTAACAACATTCTTCTCGCTCCACCTTTTATCAAAATAGAACCTACACTTTTCCTTATAGGGCTGGGTTCAGTATTAAGTAATAGAGCACAATGATCAGAAGCCTCCGTATTTATGTGAGTTACCTAAGCCAAGTTGAATTCTAACCTCCAGCTTGATGACACAATAGCTCTATCTAATCTCTCTTGAATAATCCCATCATTTTCCCTAAAACACCACCAAGTCCAGGGCTTCCCTTTAAATCCTAAGTTTATTGCCCCTAGATCCCATTCGAAATTCTTAAAATCTCTAAAAGAAGCGATTTCTCTATTTCTACCTCCTACCTTTTCAGAGTTACCCATAATATCGTTAAAATCCCCAACCATAATCCAAAGCAGACCCCAAATTAACGATTTAGTGTTAAGTTCTTTTAGTTGTTCTCTACGGATCACTCTATCAGTATTCAAATACACAAAAACCCACCAGTATTTAGAATCAGCTAAAATATCATGCACTAATATTTCAATATAAAAATGGAAAGTGTGAGATTGACAAACATGAATTTCATCGTTCCAAAATAAGCTTAATCCCCTAAATAATCCAACAGGGCCGACAATTGTGGAATAAGGCATGTTAAGTTGTCTGAACTCGCTTAACAGTAGTTTCCCTATTTTTAGTTTCACTAAGAAAAAATCATACTTGGAGAGTGGAGAAGCATTGTCTCCTTCAGAAAGGGAACTGTCAAGGATCCCCCCAAGCCTCGACAATTCCACACCATAACCCTCATTGTGGAGAGGGAAGCCATTTATGGTTGGCCTCCCGCTCCACCGTGATTTTCTTCCTATTTGTTTCTATATCAGTGATTAAAATAGTAGCACCTTTTCGCTTATCTCCTATATTATGCTTACTTTCTTCTGCAGCCAAATCTACACCAATTTTTTCATTACAAGCTTTTAACTCCTTATCATTATTCAAATCATCAGAAACATTAGTTAGTCTAGCCATTCGTTTCCAATTTTTCTTTTTTCTCCCTTCAATAGAATTAGTAGTCATAGGTTGAGTTAAAGTACTAGTCTCTTTCAATGGTTCAATATCTAAAGCGTGAGACGAGGCTTCAATAGATGGTTCAAGATTAGCAGTACATACCTGATCTGTTTTTTCTTGTATGGCAATGATATGGTCATGAACTTCCACCTTATTAGTGATGGAGGCAGCCTGATGTACAGTTCCTTGCAACTCCTTCGTGGTATGTTGTCCAGTATTCTCTCTTTTCCTTTGCTGTGTCGTCACACATGTTTGCATCAACTGGCATCTGTAAGCTCATATTTTCCTTATCAAAGATAACATCATTGCGTCGAGGTTGTTGTAACACCACTCGAACACCAGTAAATTTCATCTCTTGTTGTCCATAATTTAGTACCTCCATAAGCTGCATTTGATGTGATTCCACTATGTTCAATAGCTCGTCATCTTTCCCATTCCAACCCAATTTTTGCTTTCCTTTTGATTCATTCTGACCCACTCCATGGGATTCATTTTCCCATAAACCAAGCTGCTCACTAGTTCCTACATCTCTTGTCCCCTCGATCGGTGTAGAGTTTTGATTTCTCACCGTCGTACGCCCCTCAGTAGTATTTACTCCTTGGCGCCGCTGATTTTTTGAGAAAATTACATGGTTCTCTGCTTTTAGCCATGTCCCAAACTGGTCATATTTTAGATTGCCTAAACGTACATCCTCTGCTCTTTGTACACAAGCTTTATCATTATGACCCAGAACACCACAAATAATAACAAACGTAAGGTAGGTTTCCGTATCTTAATTCAACCCATGTAGTCTCCACGCCTAAATTGGATCAATTTACCTCTCGGCAACGGCTTGGTAATATTAATCATGACTTTAAGCCTCATATACCGTCCCTCTTTGCTCCCATTTTCAGGAATTACAATATCAACAATACCTCCCAAAGCATGCCCTATTTTGTTGCCAACAACCTTTGACATCCGGTGTAAGGGATGTTCCAAACTTGAACCCACAAATTACATACATTAAACACTGGGGAATCACTCTTCAAATCTGGTTCCCAAGGATGGACATTAAGAAGGTATCTGTTATACAACCATGGGAAAAAAAAACAAAGAAGTTAAAAGACAACATCAATATGAATAGAAGGGAAGGGAAAGGAAGAAAAATGAGGGGCTTTTGTCCAGCTGACCAATTCATCTTATCCTATGTGTACACAAACACTAGTGTTACCATGCAGTGTAATTCATGTGTCTGAAATCTGAATGGAGAAAATTTAGCCTTTTTCTCTGTTGATCAAAGGGTAAATAAAGTGTTTTTATTTCTAAATTAAGATAGCAGTCACTCTATGTATGTATGACTTTGGGAAAATCTCCCTTACAATATTCGGATATCCATCACAATCAGTATCCATATCAGGAGATCTCAGAACAAATGTATGCAGTCTTTTTTTCTGGTTTAAGAGTCGGCAAATTGATAGTATGGAGCAGTTTATGATTTTCGTAGAAATGTTAGCAGGAAGGAAGTAGTTGCATAGTTGATGTAGTTCAGTATATTTTGGTCTTTCTAGTCTTGTACTTCTGTACCTTCTTGGTACCTTTATTAATAATATCTTTACAATTTCAAAAAAATAAAAAGAGAGATCTCATAAATCAATTGCAGAGTTGTTTAATCGAAGTGATAATATAACAGAGGGGAAACAACAATAAGAAAAGAATGAGATATTGATACAAAATCGAAGTAGACATAAAATAACGAAGTCTAAACTAGAAGCTTATTGTGTTTTGTCTCTCAGCAGGGGCAACACACTGCCATAATGATTGATAAGGTGGAATACTAGCTGCATCAACCCCAAGTAATTTAAGGCTCCGCGCATATTCCTGAATATCAAGAAATAATTGCATACAGATCTTATCAGTATCAGACAAATTATGATCCGAGACATCTGAGCTTGCTCCAGCTCGTCTTTGAGCACCCAAACGTAGTTTTTGAAGAGAAGATTCCGTTCTTCTACTCATGTTGACAAGCTCTGAAGCTAAATCATTGTAACGTCGAGTTATTTCCAAAGCAGTGCCTTGCAAGAGCTCATTCCTCATCTCATTTGTCAGACATGTAGCAGCCCTTTCTCCCTCCAAAAATTCCTTCAACGGACGCAATACCCCAGAGACATATGGAGAATGCCTGACCGGGAGAGGCTTATTAGTCATCCTGTAGGTAGCGGTTATTCCTTTCAACTGCCTCAAGTCCTCTACAGATTTCTCAACTATTGTCTCAATTATTGCATTCATCAAAATTGGCAAAAGGCCCTTCAGGGATTTCCCACCTTGTAGAATACTCTGTTTTACAAAATCACAAACTTCAGCAGGGCACGGCTTGAGCAACTGGAGTACGTGTTCAACGTAATCACCACACACTTCCTCCACCAAACGGTTCAAATCGTGAACTACGTATACTAAATCGTCAGGGGCAGCAGAAATAGCCCATTCAAATCCCGGATTCGAGCCCGCATTACCAGCTTTACGAGCAGTCAATCCGGCAGATAACCAGCTTGAGAATCTCGACATAAGTTGCAACGACAAACGCAAGAACTTGTCCGAGAAAGAAAGGACAAGAACATCATCTCTCCAGCAAGATCTTAAACACTCTAAAAGAGACATACTCTGCTTCAAAATCAAATCTTGAGGCTTCCTCTGGTCGGACCCCGCTGGGACGAGACCAGTAACACTAAGTGCAGAATCGAGGGCCCCAGCTATCTCCTGGAACCTCAACGAGAAATAGACACCCACATTCCATTGCTTCATGAAGTCAATATATGCAGCTTCAGACCGAAATTTCACAACTTCAGATCGCGAGGGACAGTAACTTTCTAAATGTGCCAAGAAACCCAAACTCGCTTTGTAATTTTTGAGGAAAACGGTAGGCCTTCCAGGAGAGAACACCACTGGTTTTCCTTTCTGGATGGCAGAGTGAACATCTTTAAGTATCGAATTCGCAAGGAAGCTAGAAACATGTAGACCCGAATTCTCAATAGACGATATATCCAACAGAAACTTACAATCATCCTCTATATATTTCTTAATCTTTTCATAATCCCCCTCAAGTTCTCCACCAACAACACCAGACGGATTTACCAGAATAACTTTTCCAATCAACGGGCCCACAATACTCGATCGAAAAGTTTCCTCCGCATTCTTAGTATTATCAATCGCAGCATACGCACGCAGACAGTTATAAATCACATTAGCATCCTTATATTCAAGTCCATCAACAAGACAATGTCGTAAACTCGTATCTAATAAAGAACTCGCATTCGCTATCCTCTTCTCCATATTCTCAATAAATGGCATATTTTTCGCATGCGATATGTAAAACTTTAACCTATTCATTTCACTAGCAATTCTTTCCAAAAGCATACTTTGAGTTTCCCTCAAATTAGATCCACTTTCAACATAATTCACATTATTATCATCATTATTGTTTAAATCAGATTGTCCACGTGGCAGCTCTTTAATCAATTTTTCAACTTTAGACACAGCATGAAATGTATCAAGCAAAAGTTCAAGTACTTCCCTAGCTTCACCAGCATCAGCTCTCTGTTTAAGCCTATTTTGTAAAGCAGCAAGAGATCCTTCAACAGCATTCCGAAACGCCGCGATTTTCTCTCTGATCTGGAAAAGCGGGGCCCGCATACGCACAACAGCAGAATCAACATCGGTAAGCTTCGTACTTAAGCTAACGAAATCGGCGTAATCACGATTGATGAGATCTACGAGATCGCGTTGGAGAGAAGTGAAGTGCGATCGGAGTTCGGATCGGAGAGTTTCGAGGGGAACGAATGTGCGTAAATCGGAGATATATGATTCGGGATCGAAGTTTTGGGATTGGAATAAATTAGGGTTTAGCCATTGTGGTGGATTCGGGTCGGTCGGATCACCGAATAGGTCTGTGGCGGAGCGTGGTGGTGGTGGTGGAGATTGAAGATCTTGCATTTTGATCGAATTGTTTGAGGAAATGATGTGACAAACCAAAACTTCTAGTCTTTACTGTATGTGTACCGAGGCTGCCCTTTTTTTACTTTATTTATTTTAAAATGTCATTAAAATTGAAATTTAAAAGATACCTCAAATTTTGTTATTTTACTTTTTTCTCATCTCATTTTTTATTTTTATTTTTTCAAATTTTGTCCAAATATTTTTTTATTTTAATAAAAACGACCCATTTCAATTAGATTAAGTGTGCTACGGGTTTGGATTTTGGATCAAAACGGGTCGAATTATTTATTAGATAGATTAAAGAAAAGAGTAAAAAATATATTAATCATGACATTTGAACTAGTAAGAAACTTTTTTGTATTTAAAATAAATATATGGGATCCAATTTATGACATTACGTGATTATTTATTATGAGATATTACTCTGTTAGAGCAGATTTGATTGTATGTTTTAGGTAAATTAATCAAGTTGGATGATTTGGCTAGTTTTTAGAAATTGGGGATATAAATCATATTCATGTTTAGGAAAATCACACTCAACTAACCAAATATTCTTTGCAAGAAGTATAATCAAATGTAACTTTATCTTAAACTCCAACGTCAAAATTTGCAAATAAAGTAATTTTAAAAAAATTCTATGGACAAACGCCTGCTTAATTAAGAAGAGCCGAATACGAAAACCTGTAAGGGGAAAGCAAAATGGTGCTTAATGTATGGGCTATGGTTGCATTTTATCCTAATGTATAAATATGATAGAAATGATTCATAATATATATTTCAGAAAATAATCAGTTGAATCTTATGTCATATTAGAAAAGATAACTGTTATATTTTTTTTATCAAAATAAAGTGAGGCGAGGAGTCTGGGTATTTTCCTCCATACACACCATACTTAGCTCAATCAAAGATATTCTATTTTTCTCTATACTCCATTGAATATAAATTTTTCATAAAACTATAATTTCTTCAAACTCTACCTCTATTGAAAGTAGTTCCAAATTAAGGTTAGGAATTTGAAAAGAGGAGGTCCTTTATTTTGTACCTAGTTTATAAGCTTACGTGAAGCACCCATGTCGAGGCCTTCATTTATTTTAATAATAAATTTTTTTATTATCTTTATTTATATGGTTTGGGATCAAATTCAGTGGCGGAGCTATATTGAAGTAAGAGGGTTCATGTGATGGCCATTGCTAAAAAAAATTACTTATTATACATGTATATTACAAATTAAAAATAATAAAATGTATGACAAATACAATTGTTGAATTCCATACTTGCAACGCAAACTTGATATGTCTTTTTATAAAAATTGAATCCCTATTAGTGAAATCTCGAACTTCGCCATTGACCGAATTGATAAACCTTTTGAAATATATTAATAATTATTTTTATCATATTTATACATTAAGCATCATATGGAATCAAAACGCATACACGAAGGACAAATTTTGATCACTTTCTCACCTTTTAAGAGCCGGGATGCATTAATTTTATTAAGGAAAGTCGAAATTCAATTAGTATAAGTAAACAATAAGGTAAAAAAATTAAAATTTTAAAAACTTATAATAAACGCACACAATCTAACCCAACAAATCCAAATTCTCTTTTCATTTTCATAATTTGCGCTCTCTCTCTTCTTTCTCTCGGTGTCAACTCCAATTACCGTATTGTGTCAAAGGGCGATTTTAGATGTTAAAATTGGGGCATGTGAACACATGATCTCTCCGTAAAATTAAATATTTTATATATATATTTTTAAAAATTAGTATAATACTATCTGTTGGAACTCATGCTACAAAAAAGCTAAATGGTGTATTTGGTCTAAGATTGAATTATTTATCTAGATGACTACAGATTAAGTCCCACTTAATACATTTTTTCCTTCCTTTATTTAGTGGTGAACTCCGAAAACTCTAGATTCGCCTATGCTTGTGTCAACTCCAAAAATAATTTTGGAGATAATTTTATTTTTTATTATTTGAGGTAAAATTTCGTCGTAGTTCTAGCATTTTGGGTTTTAAGAAGAGTACTTATTTATAATTCCTCTCTTTATTTCCTTTTTGTTGTTGTTGTGAGAGAAAAAAATTCAAAAAGAAAGTGATGCGCTTGAGGCTTAAACATTACTTGACTTTTAAAGAAAGATATAGTTGTTCATCAAATCTATGCAAGCTCATGTTGTGTATGTAAACAACCCCTGATCTTTTTAAGAAACTTGTAGTTATTTACATATGAAATTTGAACTTGAAAATATTTTATATATAAAAATCTCATATCTTTAAATGATAGGCAGTTGATCATACACATCTATTTAACTTAGGAGGGAATATTGGTTTGTTATATTAGGTTGTTTAAGAAACCTATGGTAGTTTACACATGAAACCTTAACAGATTCTTTTAACAACTTATGTTTGTTTATAAATTTGGAAAATTATTTGTGTGTTTTATTATTGACCATTTGGAGAGGTTTTATTATATGTAGATAAAATAGTAAAGAAAAGTTAAAACAAGAAGAGAGGTGTAACAATTCCTCCCGTAATTTTGAGTATTAGAATCTTCTAAACAAGACTTCTCGTAGGTTTACGTGTTTATGACTTGTGAGAATGAGTGATACAAGTTCCGTGGAATTTGAGTGTGTTTTAAAAAAGAATCAGAATAAAAATTGTAACATACATTTTCACTCGAGTTAGTGTGGGCAAGACATATATCGGAGACGTTATAGATAGATAATTTTTTTAATAATGAAGAATATCAAATGATTAAATGGGTTGACATGTCTTGTAAAGGGACATCGGAGCAAGGAAAATAGTAATAAGGTTATAAAAGTCCAAGCAAAAAAGATAAATCTTATGACTAAAACATTTGATATTGTGATGTGGACTTATAATAGTTCACTAAATATTATAAATTTGATAAAAAGCTCAAAATGCTATACATACACCATCTTTAATATTTGACCGATGTTTATATCAAATTAGAAATTTAATTTTAAGAGTTGCAAATATGATTTAGTGATGAAGATTCGTATATATAACAAATTTTCTTCACCAAATATCTTAAGTTCGATTGCTTTAGTGTAAACATGCGCAACTAAATTTCTTCCTCAACGAACCGATCCTCATAACTTTCTTCAATTACACATTGCCCCTCTAATTTATCACCCTTGTGGCATTCTCCACCCTATAAAACAAACAAAGCACTCCAAAAACCTCTCTATATATCACAATCATCGCCGGTACCTAAATTTCATCACCAACAATCTCAATCTCAATCTCAATCTGTGTGTGTGTGTTGTTGTATGAAGTGAAAGTTTCAGCAATGGATAAAGGTAAAGCAGTGATGGGTATGGGTCGTAGATGGGCAGTAGATTTCACCGATAATTCTACTTCTCCTTCATCTCGCGATATCCCTGATCCACTTGGATTCACTCGCGCTTCTCAAGATCAGGTTTATTTTTACAACGAATACGAGATTTACAGTTAGTGGATTCATATTGGGTGATATATACATGTTCAGATTTATTCTATATATGTGTGTATATGATCTAAGCTGAAGGCAGTGGGTTCTAGATCCACTTTTGGTACTCCCTCCGATCACTTTTACTTGTCACGTTTCGCTTTTCAAGTATTAATTTGACTAATCTTCATAGCTAAATTACAACAATAACATACCCAGTATAATCACAAAAGTGGGATATGAGTAGGGTAGAGTGTGCACACACCTTACCTCTACCTTTACAATTTGAGTAATCTTTGTAGCTAAATTGAGTTAGATTAATTTAATATTTTAAAATTAAAACTTAGAGGTTCAAAAACTATACTTGCAATTCTTCTCATATTAATATGTTGGAAAAATAATCTTAAAATGTTGGTCAAAGTCCATATAGTTTACTCGAGAAATGACACGTGACAAGTAAAAGTGAACGGAAGGAGTGTAAAATAATTTGGTTCATGTTGTACTTGAGCTTAATAATCGTAAATTTATTGTTGTTGGTAGGATGATTCAACTCTGAGTCGTGAAAAGAAGAATGCGGAAGCCACTTGGAAATCTCAGGTAAAAGCTGATTTTTTTGAATTGATTTTTATTTGTATGTATTTTTTTTGTTTATAGTGATTTTGGGTAGGAAGTCTTGTGTCATGTGAACGAATGCTCCATAGTTTGTGGTCATGGCCGGATCCATCTATAAGACAACGAGCTCCAGTACACCCATTTGGCCATATATAGAGTTGATTTTTTTTTAAGAAAGATTCTTTTTTTTTAGAATGATTTATATATTTTTTTGAGAATGTAGATTCTTTTTGTACAAAATGAGTAATCTTTGTTGCAAAGGACTTGTGAGTGCACTAATGCTCTGTAATCCATCTTTGTTTGTGGTACCAATCTAGGAGGATTGTGTCGTGACGTGTTTGGTTTTTATTTAGCTTTATGTGCTATTCCTACTAATTTGTTACTAGATCGTTGACTTGTTGTTAAGAAAACATGGAACCTCCAAAGCAAATATTTGATTGTCATTTAGGCCATTCTACTTTAGAGTAAGACTCTTTGCTTGCTTCTTTCGGCCAGCTCAGCGGATGAGTGGTTGTTCCTTCCCCACCTTTATCTTACCTTAAGAATAAAGAGGAGGTATGAAGTGCGGGACAGAATGCAAGAAGTGTATGATACAATAGATAACCTAAAGGAGTGGCGGCAACCCTCTTGATTGCTCAACGCGAGTGTTTTAAGTTCCATAGGTTGACTGTCAATGTGAAAAATAATCAAACTATGATGAATCCCAACTGGTATAGTATTCTTGTGTAGTTGATTGGTGTTGCATTCATGTATTATCTTTTGATTTGAGCGTGTGCTGTAGTATTATCCTTGTCTATAGCCATGCACCAAGTCAAACTGTTTGAGATATCTGCCACTGCTCTGTGTGTTTGTGTGTCTAGTTTAAGCACAGGAAAAGGCGTTGGTATATTCTTATAATCACGTGGGGTTTAGAGATTTGAAGTTGAAAAGGATGGATAAGTATTGGGATAAGGGCACTCAAGGATGCTTACGTGTTTGGTGCCGATTTGGAGCACAAAGAGGTGTAATGGAATTGGGATCTGCAACTCTGGCATTGTTAGGGAACTGATAAAGCATTGTATTAGTGGAGATCCGGATTCTTGAATGCAGAAAGCACTGTGGGATATAAGAACTTTGAGTTGTCATTTCTTTTAGTCATCACACTGGGATCGTAAGTGTATCCAAACAACTCAGAGGATTCTCCAAAGCTGGTTTATTTTCCCCATAAATTGGATTCTGGGAATTATAGTGTGTGAATTACATTAATTGTTGGCAGTAAAGAATAATTTCTGAGGAATCTATATATTGAGAGCATGTGAGTGAGAATCAGTATAGTTGCCTTTGTTACCCTGAAATTATTCCTTATCTCTCTCTCTCTCTCAATTTTAACTTTTTTAAATCAGTAGACACTCTTGCTTAACCCCAAGAATTCAAAACTTAGTTAGGAAATAGGATTTAAACTTGTTGACTTTTCCACATGCATTAGTCTAGTGTTGGTTCTTTAGGCAAAAGCTACATTATTATATGAACTAACATCCAGAACTTAACTGCTTTAGACAAAGATTTGCGGGAAGTTTAGTGGAAATTAGATTAATACTTGAAAACCATGTATTTATGATAAACTGATACTCTTCCTTATCCCAATAGTGCAAATTCAGTTTAGGAAACAGGATTATTATCTGTTGACTTTTGATATGCACTTTTTGTAAGTGATTTTTTCACATGCTTTAGTGTAGTGGTGGGTTCTTCGGGCAAAGTACGAAATACGTATTATTATATGAATTAGCATGCAAGAACTTGGCAGCACTCGATGAGATTTAAGGGCAGTCTAGCTATAATTGTGTTATAATACTTGATGAAACTATGAATAGATGGATGGAGAAGCAGAGAATTAAGAAAGAAATCATATCTACCGATCTAAAAAGATGTAAAACAAAGGAGACACGAGTGTCATATTTTGGTAAGTTCTCAGTACAAATTTATCACCAAAAAATGAAGAGCATTTTACAGAATCAGAATTATACACTACATGATTGTGAAGAAATTTTCACTTGAGAATTAGCCAAGAAATAGACACATTTTATGAAAATATGACTTATGAATTTGTGTAACACCGACCAAACTCTTTTTTTTATAACCATAAAATTGGTAGCTTTTCACCGTGCTACCAAACTCTTTGTAGGCCTCATAGCTAATATACCCTGTCCAGCCCAAATCCAAAGCGGAGACTCGTGCTATTTTGCGGAGCAATATTTTCTGAAGACTTATGAAGATGTGGGCTGTAATTTTGAAAATATCCTTTGGGAAATTCTCAAAAAAGAATGAACGCTGTTTCTTATTTTTCCTAGACCAATGTTCTGCTTTTGTGATTTCTCGAGTGTCTCTTAATGTGATAGATTAACCTTTTCTAGTTCTCCAACAATTATATAGTTGAAGTTCCTTTTATTTTGAGTTGATTACTTCTCCATTCTGGTTTACAACTTCTAGAACGTGAATAGGTTTACTCTACATGTTTAGATTTATAGCATAGGTTTTAGTTTATTCAAGACAATTATATACTCATTAGGAATTCTTTTTTTTTTTTTGGTAAGTTACTCATCAAGAATTCTATAATTAGGAAATGTTCCTTATTTCATGGAGCCTAAACTCTTTATATAAGGAGCTCTTCCTTTGTCTCACTTTTTCACAACAATCATGTACTTAATTTTGATGTTCGTCGGAACAGAAAGCGTGGGAAGTGGCACAAGCACCATTCAAGAATTTGATGATGATGGGTTTCATGATGTGGATGGCTGGAAGCACAGTTCATTTGTTTAGCATTGGTATCACAGTTTCAGCTCTGTTTCAGCCTTTTAGTGCTCTTCAAGGAGTTGGGAAAGGTCAGACATCATATCAGAAACTATTGAATTAACTTCTTTATTGTGCTTGTGTAGTATACTTTGACTAGAGATGGATTTCTTGGCTGAAATTTGTCTCAAATTCAGGCAATTTCATATTGTTTGCTTTTTGCTGAATTAAGCTATGACTTGATATGACTGCTCCTTTTATATCCTTTTACTTATCTCTTTTTGTGTTTCCTTCCTGGGGCAGTTTTTGAGCCTTACAAGGACAGCAAAGTGGATCTTCTTGGGCCAAAATTAGTGTTTATCGCACTCAATCTAGTGGGTTTAGGAATGGGTGTCTGGAAGGTAGATATTCATCTGTTTAACACATGCTATTCAACATCAGCTTCTCTGAAGATATTCATCTCTTCCACACATGTTATTCAACATCAGTTTATCTGATAAGTGGTTTGCTAACATGAAACTACATATATTTTGCAGCTTAACACTTTGGGTCTTCTTCCAACTCATGCGTCAGATTGGGTTTCATCCTTGCCACCTGCCCAGGTTAGATTTTTAGAATTAGTTTTATATTAACTCTTTTTCCACATATATGAATTAAGGCCTGAAAATCATAGGATGCCGATATTGCTCAAAATATGTTTCCAAAAGAGATATTGGCATATTCTAGTCTAATATGGGTACATGAGGTTGATCAATTCTACTTTCCCATCCAGTCATTGTCATCGTGCTCAGAGGCGGACCCACTCTATTAGGAGGGGGTCACGTGCACATGTAAACCTCGGGAAAAACCCTGTATATATATGGCGTGTCTACCTTAAAGAACATTATATAGAAAAGGACCCTTGAGAGATATCCACCATATTGGGCAATTGGTTGTTGTGCCCCTTAGATCCATGCAAGACACCTGAGTTCGAGTCTTGCTTTCAGCACTTTTTTTTATGTTGTTTTACGGCTTCGGAAGGGCAGCCTTGGAGTAACTTGTAAAGTTGTTGCCATGTGACCATGAGGTCATCATGGGTTCAAGCCGTGAAAACATTCTCTTGCAGAAATGTGAGTTAAGGCTGCGTACAATAGACACTTGTGGTCCGGCCCTTTCTTGGACCCCGCGCATAGCGGAGCTTAGTGCACCGGGCTGCCCTTTTTTGTTTTACGGCTTCTCTACAAATAAATTTTAAGCTGACATATTTCTTTTGCTTCTTTTATTCTTTAGTCCTAAATATTTTTCCCATTCTAAACCCATTTTTCTTCCATTCTTCCAATTTTGAACTTTATACTTTATATCTTGCCAATAATTTATCATAATTATTTAAGTTTTCAAAGGTTTGCACGGCAAACTTTGCAGTTAAATTGGCATATCTATATTAAAGGCATTGGTCATTGGTGCCCCCTCTGCGTCAAAATCCTGGGTCCGCCTCTGATCGTGCTCCTAGAAAATGGAACTGATGTGGTCCATGAAATAATGAAAATCCAAAAAAAGTTAGGATTTGGAAATGCTTCTTCGATTCCTTTTTTTTTTCTTGCTAAGTTCTTCTTTTCATCTGCTGGCAAACGATTGTGTACTCGTTTCAATATAACTTAAATGTCCTACTTCATTATGTTTTTGAAAGAGATGTGACATATTCTTGTATAATATGGGTAAATCAGGTTGAACAGTTCTTATTTTTCCACCCAGTCATTGTTAGTCATCCTGCTTCTGGAAATGGACTTTATGTGGTCCATACAATAGTGTAAATCCAAAGGAATTTTTTTGTTTGAAAGGTTATATAATTTTAGTAATGATGTGAGGAAAAACTCTCGTATACCAGCGGTTTATCAAAAGGCAGAGAACTTACAGAGAAATACGATTCTCTATGAAAAACATCCAATTTTCTGTACAAATTGAAACCTTATGGTGTACCAAAAAGAAATAAGGGATAAGAGATCCTCTAATGTACAAAATCATTCTATCCCTTTAAAAGCTTATTTCACATTTTCTACACAATACACATGGGTGCTATTGGAGCAACATCCCTCACTCTTCGTCTTATCCTCCGTTTTCTAAAAGCCTATTTCACATTTTCTGCACAAAAAAAATTACACATGAGTGCTAATGGAGCAACATCCCACACTCTGTCCTATCCTCTGTTTTCTAAAGGTCGAGCTGAAAAATGCCTCCTTCACAGTGTGTGGAATCAACAATTGTAGCCCAAACCATTCTCTAGATTTCCGGCGTAAGCGAGACACTGTCTGATAATGTAAGGGGAGGTAGTCCGTGTTTCTGGAACTCTTAGACAAAACACCACTCAACATTTTTAATTCTCCTTGCCCTCAAGTTTTCAGCTGTCAGAATCACTCTTTTCGCTTCAAATCAAGTGAAGAAACACATTGGCATCCTGATGATCCAAAATTATATATGTGAAATGTGTCTTATCAGGAGCTTATAAAAGTAGGACTTTTTCGAAAGCAGCCAGCTATTCCCCACTTTCCACTTCCAAGAATTTTGATTGTCATGAGAAGAACTTTGTTTATAAAGCAATTCAATTAGACTTCGGAATTATCGCTACCCCTTGTACTGCACTCTTTATGGCAAGATTATGCATATGTTTCGAAGCGTGAATCTCAATGCATTATTTATGCATCACTTGTGCCCCTAACCTGAACCGGCGCCCTTTCTGAACCCTGAAAGTGATGTTACCACTAAACTCTTACCAACCATTTAAAATTCCATAGATTCCACTGTCACATCCCTCAATAGAGTAGCTCCTCTATCCTGAATATGGTGTAGTCATTTCCCCAGTAGGGCCTTCTTGAAAACCGGAAGAACTTTCACCCAAGGCCGCTCAAACTCTTTGGAGTTGTAACAGTCTCTCAATTGACCAAGTGAAACTTCTTTGTCCCATCTATCGAGTTCCGTGGAAAGTTCATGTGAAGTCTATCGTCTCTATCCAATTTAGCTGTGCCCATGACACTGGTCGGTACTTGTAACAAAGACGTAAAGTATGTGGGTCTATATAGGTTAGTGGAAACTGGAAAGAGTCGCACCCCAATTGCGAGGCGAAGACTCATCAGTTTCAGTCATCATTTATGAGATGTCACATGGTCCTAGAAGGACATCTTGTACCTGATGTTAAAGAGCGAGTTGTTAGATCTTGTTCTGTTGAAGACTCATCAGTTTCAGTCATCATTTATGAGATGTCACATGGTCCTAGAAGGTCATCTTGTACCTGATGTTAAAGAGCGAGTTGTTAGATCTCGTTCTGTTGAAATTTTTTAAGGCTAGGTTTGGTTGACCAAACACTGAAAAGAGGGCATCTTGTGTTGCTTCACTGACACCACTATGCTATGTCTGTCTGACCCTTAAAGGCATATAGTACTTCAGTCACTCAATTCATGGTGGGAGCTGATCAGCTATTCAGTCAGAATATCCTACCATACAACACTCGAAAATCCTGTTCTTCTGTGATAAATGCATTATCAATCTCCACATCCATTTCTACTCAGCATTTGATTCCACTCAGATCAACCTGTGATTAATTCGTCCCATGAAATCTCTCACCGGTACATCTCGTCACTTTTTTTTCTTCTAAAAAAACAAAACTGCGGGTGGATTTAAAATGAATTAGAATTAAGAAATAGGAGTTTGGAGATGAGGAATAAATTAAACAAACAATGTTTGCAATCTCTCACCAATCCATATCTTTTTCTCACTTTTTCCTAAAAACATATTTTGTATCTGCCAATGTTTGGACTTCCGTTGTTTTCATTAAGTTGGCGTGATTGAAAACTACTTTTATATCTTAAACAAATTTGTCCTTTGATTGTGTTGTATTCCCTGCATTTTATGCAGATTTTAATCTTCATTATTGTTCTATCTAGCATGCGTTCTCTCTAGCTGTTATGTCTTGGAAGTGGTTGTTTAAGAAAATCATGCATAGATTAATTGTGAGGTACTTTTCATTTTCATAAAGTTTTCGAGTCTTTGACATGCAGGAAGTTGAGTATTCTGGTGGCGGTTTCTTTTGAATTAAGGTGCTGTTTAACAAGGCTGAAAATCTTGAATTTGGTCAAGATAGAAATTATGCTTCTTGAAGCAGGAGTTTGACAATATTTTCTTGATGTAATTGAGGATAAAACCCGAGATACTTATCGTCCATTTCTTTCGCGATATTTAGTATTATTGTCTCACAAACTGCATGATCACTTTTCTATTTTGCTCATCCTTAGAAGCCTATATTTGTTGCATCTGGAATTAGCCATGTTCTTCTTTTAGAGTAATGTTTTCCAAGGGACCACTTTTGTATCATGTAGCTATGAATACTTTATCTATATGATAGTTGAAATTCCAAGTGTTCCCATCAGTTCCATAGGCTTGCCGAATTGTAGGTATTTATCGTTGACTAGCATGTTCACGAAAAGGAGCCGACCACTTTATACTCTACTTTTAACAACTCTATAACTTAAACAAGATCAACATGTTATTCGTTTTTTCTACACATGCAAAATCTTTAAGAGAGTTAATTCTATTTGGTCAATGTACTACTTTCTTCTAGAAGATTTTTATTCAACATCCATCTATTTTTCATTTCATATAATCTGCTGATGATAGAGGTTCTATAATGTAAATTCATAACAGTTGGGCATGTTGATAAAGCCAGTTGATTTAGATAGGCAAAATACATACATAGACACTTAAACTTGACTTTTACCGTTAGTTGAGCGCTTCAACTTACAAAACTAGATATTATATTTTTTAAAATTGATATAATATTAACTGCTGGAATTCATGTTACAAGCTAAATGATGCACTTGGTTGAAGGTTGAGATATTTATCTAGAGGTCTAGGGATCAAATCCAATATTTATCTAGAGGTCTAGGGATCAAATCCACTTAAGCATGTCCATGAGACAAAATGGGGACGATTTGAGGTGTCTAGATATTTATTTTTAACGTTGGAATATTTAGTGGTTAGTTAAGACCAAGTTAAATGTCTATCTATGTATTGCCATTTAAATAATGTATGGTCTTTATGAAGGAGTCTTGGTGAAACAACTCTTTTCTTGATCCTGCACTTGGGTTGAAGTGCACAAATACCCGATTTTGGGATCATCTTTTAAGCCATATTCACAATATGAAATTTCTAGGTCTATTCATTTCGAAACAACTTCAAATATGAGGTGTCGAAAATTTCATATGCCGGAAGTTTAATCATCTTTGCTTGAACTTTAGACACATTATTTAAACTTCTTGTAAATGATGTTTGGTGTTCTAAACTCTTTTGTCCAAGTAAAGGCATCTTTAAACATATGTTTAACTAGAGCCGTCTCAAACATTTTGGGGGCCCTGTTCTAATTCGTAAAAGTGGACCCTTAATATAAGTAAATATACGATTTTAATATTTAGATTGAGCTAAGACCTGTGAATTATGAGTCTTTACAGTAAATTCTGACTAATACTACTTAATAAAAAATGAAAAAAGGGGCCCCTAAAATTTTTCATTTTTCGGGGGACCTGTGTGCGGTATCACAGCTGGCACGGGCCCAAAGACGCCCCCATGTTTAACTATTAGATCCGAAAGTTTAAACCACTTGATGATTTCTCTTTTTAATGTTTAAAGATTTTTGGATGGTATTTATAAACGTTATTTTGTTACGTAAGCCAACTATATTACATAGTGAGGGTTACACTCAAAGGTGTGACTTAGTAATCAATGAAAGAAGTTGAGAATTATGAGATTTTAAGTTTAAAGTGAGTCAGTAAAAATACTAGGTAATTTCTTGACACATGTCCAATGCTATTCGGATAAAGTCATCCTATATTTATGCTAGTGTGAGGTATAGCACATATTTTATAGAATAATCGAAGTACGGACAAGGATTAATTTGACCACAGAATCGATATAAGCACTACTAGTGCTGCAAGCATAACCTAGGACGACTTCATGTTGAAAATCATTGTTTAGGGTTGACATATTGAGCATATGCAACACATTTACTATTGTTTTTCCAATGGATACTCAATTATCCATGGACGTCATTTTTGGGTAACTCCACCAACCAATCCTAGTGTGTTTGTTTTCAATTTAATGTCGGCCAACTTAAATCTTTTTGACAAAAAAGGACAAGAAAAACTTAAAACCTTTGGTCATGAGAATTTTTATATTTTTTAGTAATTTTTTTCTTTATTTGAAAATCACCATTAGATTATGAAAATTTTAAAGTTATATTTAAAATTTGAAAAATACATGAAATTTTATTTTCACTTTTAATATCTTTAAACAATCGAATATTCTTTATAAAAAATTATAACCAACACAACTCCATTTTCATGTCCAATTTCAACTCCAACATCACAATTTTTAAGACGACGAAAAATATATACTATTCATCTATCCTGATTTATATGATACATTTTTATTTTTAATCAATAAAAAAAAGAATGATATTTTTTTTATTTAACAACAATTTAATTTTACTTTACCTTTCAACCTTAACAAATAATTTATAATCACATAAATATCTTTTAGCTTATTTTAAACTATAAAATTTAAAAATTTCCTATTATTTTTTAGACTCAGTATTCATCAAAGTAAAACATGAATTGAGACTAGAGAAGTAGTAAGAGTAATTTTTATGGCCACACGCCTACTTAGTTCTTGGATTCTAGTTTGTGTTACCATAGCTTTTGTCATGTGAGCATTTCAAAGAAGAAAATTCCTTCGGCATATTACATATTACACACACACACTCTCTCTCTCTCTCTCTCTCTCTCTCTCTTTCTCTCTCTCTCCACACCATCAGTGCCTTTCATCTTACTTGCTCTTTATTAATGACCCTTTTTTCTCTCTCTGTCTATTAACTTTTTTTCTTGATGCCCAGAAATAAAAATCCAATCTTTTTGTTATATGGAAATACCCTTTTGGATTATCTATTGATTTTGACCTTTTTACAATAACAGTAGAGAAAAAATGATGCAACATTCTTCTGTAACTCATCAAGAACCCACTAACCCATTTGATTTTGGTTCTTTTGTGTTCAATTACTGAGTCAGTAATAGTAACTTCACTTTAGATTCATATTCAAATTTGCTCTCTAATTACTTGTATTTTGATACTAATATCAAGAATAAGCCAAAGGTTGCACCTTTATTGAGTTTGAGTTTGAGTGAGTATTAGTAGTAGGAGTGCTTCATCAAGAAGTAGCAGAGCTATTTTTCAATTTAACAAGGCTATTAGATTCCACTGTGAGAAAATCCCACTTGGGTTTGCCTCAGTTGGGGTTGGTGGGGTTCATTGTGGAGAGAGCAATGGGGTTAGAGAAGAGGGGAGTGTAGTATTGGTGAATGAGGGAATACCTAATAATGGTGTCGAATCAGAACCGCCGAAAAAGGTGCTTATTGTAATGAGTGATACTGGTGGGGGACACAGAGCTTCTGCTGAAGCTATTAGGGCTGCCTTCAATGAAGAATTTGGAGATAAAATATCAGGTCAGTTTTGATTGACTCCTATTGACTTCTCACCTAACAACTTGTTTGGATGGTTGTTACATGTCATCTCATAATGTGATATTGTAATGTATTATATCTATTGTGTTGTTTTGTACTATACTGTATTGTTTTGATGAATACAAGTTTGGATAAATTATATTGTTTTCCGTCATTATACAATGCCACACATCAACAATTTGAAGGGTAAACTTACAAGAAAAGTGGGGGAACAGGGTAGAGCTATCATAAAAAGGTAGTGTGAAGGATGAAATAGGATTAATAAATAATAAACAAAGGCAAAATGAGAGAAAAAAGAAGGTAACAACGCGATACAAAACTGATTTCGTTGAGACTAAGTTATGCAGATCCCTTTTTTTTTTTTTTGCCTTGACCTATTTGTGTCGTAGGGTTGTGACATAGGTACAGTTACATCATGCATGGTCTTCACTATACTAAAAATTAGGAAAATAATAGCACTTAACTGTACCGGATACTTATCAGATATATATACCCGTAAACGAGCCTGTATAACATAGAATTGAGATTGCTAGTTGTTATTCTCTTTTGATGTAAAATATTAGTGGCATAGGTTAGCAATGCCGATGAGATGGAAATACGATTTTTTTTTTAATCAAACAAGAAGATTGTGTCTCCTATTTTGTTGCTGCCGTCCTCTTCTTTCATTGTCCACCATTAGGCTGAATTTCATTCTCTTTCTCCCCTTTTTCCCGAAGTATCTTAAGCTTTTTAACGGCTTTTTAGTCAAGAAAAGTTTTGGACGACTTTCTAGACAGCTGAAGTCAACTTGTCTGGACAAAATAATCTGAATGCTTGAGTCCCTTGTGAAAATCGAAGTCTGGTTACCAAAATGGTAAAAAGAGAAACTGATTGCTGTCCACTTCTCTATCCATATGATTCTATTGTCTATCAAGGTCAGACATGTTTGCTTATTGCTTGGACTTCGGGGATATGATGTTGGAAACATCATAACCTGGTAATAAGTAGTAGCAACTACTTTGGACCCATACATCAAGTCAGTCACCGTCCAGTTTTCATCTTGTTCAGGTGTTGTGTATGATGAACTAGTTTCGGTCAATAATACTCCAAGTTTCACTTCCATATTGTAGAATCCATAAAACGTGATCATTGTTGACCACAATAGAGGACACTGTATGAGGTTTCACTTAGCCAATAGGTACCATTGACTCTAGACTTCAAATTGACTTTGAACTTAATAAGTGATTTTATGATGTTTGTCTGCTCTTCCCATTTGGAAAAGCAAAAGAATAAAAAAAAATAGAAGATGTGTGGCATGTTGTTGGTACCAGAATGTGTGAGCTGAACTGCTTTACTGTATAAATGCATGTGCATTCATTATTATCATTGTGGAAGTACCACTTCATCATCATAGTAGTGGCATTCGGCAATACAACAACTACTATGCCTTATACCAACTTGTTTGGAACTGAGGCATAGTTGTTGTTGACTTGTTGTTGAGGCCTTAATGATGGAATCCATAAAAAGCTAAAGAAATGCAGTTGAAAAGTTTAAAAAGGAAAAAGAAATCAGGAAGTGTACTAAGTTTTATTTGCAGTAAAAGGGAGACAAATTATGGATGCAGCTCTGATAGCTAGTGAGTGTGTGGACTCAAGATTGAGGGGGGAACCTGGAATTATGTGCAAGCTGGACATAGAGAAGGCATATGATTATGTCAATTGGAAATTCTTATTGAGCATCCTTAGGCAAATGGGATTTGGGAACAAATGGTTGAGCTGGATTGGGTTTTGTATTAAAACTGTCAGGTTCTCTGTTCCGGTAAATGGAGAACCAGTGGGTTTTTTCCAATCTTAGAGGGGCCTTAGACAGGGAGATCCCCTGTCCCCCTTCCTCTTTATTATAGCCATGAAGGGCTTTGATAGTATGATGAGAATAGCATTGCATAACAGATAGATCAAGGGATTCCAAATTGTTGGAGGAGGTGGAGAAGTGATAGAAATTTGTCATCTACTCTATGCAGATGATACAGTGCTTTTTTGTGAACTGAAGTTTGAGCAAATATGCTACATCAGAATGATTTTACTTGTGTTTGAAGCAACAACAGGACTGAGGGTCAACTGGGGAAAAAACAGTTTATTTCCTATTAAGGAGGTACCACAGATTCAAGAGCTGGCAAATATTTTGGGGTGCAAGGTGGAGAACATGCCTACAACTTATCTTGGCATGCCATTGGGAAGCAAACACAAAGCAGAGGAGATCTGGGATGATATAGGGGAGAAAACTGAGAAAAAGTTAACTAGATGGAAGGCTCAACATCTATCTCTTGGGGGTAGATTCACTCTAATTAACTCTATACTTGACTCTCTACCCACATATTTGATGTACTTATTTCCCATACCTTCCAATGTTATCAAAAAATTGGATAAACTTGGGAGGAATTTTCTATGGCAGGGGTATAATGAAGGGAAATGTTACAACCTGGTGAAGTGGGAAACAGTTTTACTTAGTAAGAAGCGGGGTGGCTTGGGGAACAGAAACTTAAGCTTACAAAATAGATGCCTAATGAAGAAATGGCTTTGGAGATACAATGGTGAGGAGAATGCTTTATGGAAGGAAGTAGTCAAGGCAAAGTTTGGTGAAACAAATCCTTGGTACACAAAGGAAGTCACAGAAATTTATGCAGTTGGAGTTTAGAGAGCTATCAGGAATCTTTAGCCCCTATTTGAAGCAAACATCAAACTAAAGTTAGGAGATGGAAGCAAAATTCAATTCTGGAAAGAAACCTGGATTGACCAAACCTCTCTCATGGATTGTTTTCCAGATTTGTTTAGGATTTGCAACAATCCTGAAGCAAAAGTGGGTGATTGTTGATCACCCCAAGGATGGAATCTTACTTTTAGGAGACTTTTAAATGACTGGGAAGTGGAAAGGGTGGCATCTCTTCTGGGAAAATTAGAAACTGTCAGTGGTCTCACAACTGACTCAGATAGGATTTCCTGGAAACTTAGCGGTGATGGATGCTACACAACGAATAGTGCATACAAAAAGGAGATGTTAGATCCATCTGGGAGAGTACAATATCAGTGGAACTGCAATTGGAAAAGTTTGTCTCCTACCAAGGTAAAGTGTTTCACATGCTTGGTGATAAAGAGAGCTTTTCTCACACATGAAGTGCTTCAAAAGAAAGGAATGCAACTGGTATCAAGATGTTTTCTTTGTAACAGAACAGGGGAAACAAACAATCATTTGTTCCTACATTGTAGCTTCACTGCTCAACTATGGGCTCTATTCTTCAACCTCACTAACAGTACTTGGATCATGCCTGAACACACAACAGATTTGCTACGTTGCTGGATTAGAAGGGGAGGAAGCAAAAGTCAAAAGAGATGGTGGAGGATTATACCTTCTTGCATTTGGTGGACTGTGTGGAGGGAGAGAAATGATAGATGCTTTGAAGATAAATCCAATTCCATTCAGAAAGTTAAATGGAATTGTATTGTATCTTTATTTTCTTGGTGTAAACAACAATGTATAGAGGATGTAGATCAGATTGTAGATTTATTAGGATCTCTGTAACTTTTAGGAGGTAGCTAGCATATCCTTAATGCTGAGGAATATAACCTTACCAGTTTAAAAAAAAAGTATTATTTGCAGCCCATGAATTTTGTTATCCTCTCTCTTTTCGGAGTATGTATACAGTGTTCATGTATAGCTCTTCTGCACTTCAGAAGTTGCTACTGTTGGGACCAAGACTTTCTGGTTATTTATATCAAAGATGTGTCTAATCACCTCTTTCTTTATTATATATGTTGCTTTTACTGTGCTGTGATGGGATATTTAAACGTCTGTGCTGGTCGAACTAAAAACAGGATTTGATGGATAAAGCTCGGGCAACCTTAGTTGGGAACAGGTCGTTGCTGCAAAGGTTGCAATTATCTGCAGGTGTTCCTATCATCAGTGATTCTGATGATCCATCATATGCTAGTTTCAACCAGGTAACTTCATTTTGCAGCATCATCCTATAAGGGTAATTGTTATTCCTAAATATATGATTGAGTGTAGGGTTGGCAAAATGGTTATAATAACGAGTAACCATCCAATCCAACACATTAAATATGAGTTGGATAACTGACCATATAAAAATGGATCAAATATGGATATTATCTACTAAAAATGGATATCCAGATGGATAGTATGGATATCCATATTATCATCCATATTATCAATACCCATTTGTTTGCTTATCATTTTTCATGAGTTCTTGCTTTTTGAGAGTCTAAGCTTATTTTGACTTTTAGCTTGTGTACTCACCTGACTAATCCTGAAGCCATGGATATCCATATTATCCGTCGGTTAACCCATTCTTATCTGTGTTAAATATGGGTGGGTCGGACATTTTACCTAGTTTTGTTTAACCCTTTTTGACCCGCTCATATTCGATCCGACCTGCCCGTTTGCCACTCCTAATTGAGTGTTAAGACATTCCTCTTCCATCCAACCTTAACCATTATATCTGGAAAGATTGCATGCTTGAGTTGTAATCAGTGTGTATAATATATTATAATTTTCTCCAAGAGATGTCTTGTAAGGTTTTAATATGAAAATGATTTTCATCTTACATCGTTCTATTATATTCCTAGGTTTTACTCCACTTTGTAATGGGGGAAATTAGTGTGTTTCTATTGACTTCATCTTGATTGTGGCAAGGTTGCAAAAATTTCCAAATGGTGTCTAGAGAAACTGCACCATTTGCCAGCAAGTAACCAAAATGTAATCTGAAGGGCAAGATTCCTGATTTAGTTACCATGGCCTTTAAGTGCTTGCTGTGGTGGCTATTGTTGCCCTGCTACAATTTTTCCCTCACCTACCTCCTTTCTCGGAGTTTCAGATTTCTCTCTCTCTCAACTTCTCTTTATTCTTGATGTACAGGTCATTGATGAATGGACAACTCAAGTCAGATCAAGAACAGGTGCAGTATCATTATGGCAGTTTTATAACTTATATGTTCAAAGTTTTAAAACTTTGACTGTCGTAGAACTTGCGTCTCTTATGTAAAGAAAACATGTAGCTGAAATAGAGGTAAATATTTGGGGTATATATGCGTCTGCTGGTTCTGTTGCGACTCTCTCCAATAAATGTTTTTCCATTATTGAAACTTATAAGCAGCACTATCTTTTCATTTTTTCTCATCTCCACTAGCAAATTGATGAACCTCAGTAATTGATGGTTTATTAATCTTCTTTCTAAAGGCAATACAAACTAGTGGAAACAAAAACTTAGTTGGTAAGGCTAAGTGTTAGATCTAGAGAATATTTCGTTTCATCTCGATTTGTCTTGACAAATCATCATTTACAAGTAGTGGAATGAAATGGGTCCGAATAAAACTATATAGATGTAGTTGACTTATACAGCTAACGGCAATAGTTTAGGATTAAGGCATACTTTTGCTCACATGATTCGGACCTGATCATAGAAAAGATTCTCTTAAGTGAACCAGATGGTTTGGCGCTTCCCGCCCCTGGAAGGCAAGTTGGTTTGCTTTTGCTGATTACCCAAAAAACTCATATTTTAAATAAGTTTGTACTTTCAGTTTATTTTATGTGATTTTACTCCGATCAATGTCATTAGTTTAAGTAGGTGTTCTTGAAATAATTTTGAACTTTTCCCTCACTAACTTATCCATTATGCAGAGGATGAGAGCCCTGAATCAGGGGAAGATATCAACCAGACAATTGCTAGGTCCCACAGACCGTTCTGTTATTGTTTGATTATTGGTGTTTGATCACACTCGAAATTATGTATCTACTTTATTGTACTTTTACTGAAACTATTGTATTCTAATTCACCACATCTCTCGGCATTTCATCAAAAAATTGACGTGCAGTATGCACATCATCAGATTGGACAAGCTTTTTCAAGCATATGCAGGGGGTGTATACATGAATAAGCTATAGATTTTGGCTTAGACTATGTTTATGTATCTAAAAAGTTCATTAAATATGTACGAATAATAAATTTTGAACCCAGTAAATTTGATGGAGAGTGGTAAAATTACAAATCTGAACCTATAAAATTCAAATCCTACATCCACTTCTAAGTATATGCTTCATGCGCGACATTATATTCTTGTTGTGAATTTCATCGAAGATCTTTTAAAGCAAAATCTTCTGCTCCAAATTTGCTATACAAATCAACGCGACAATTACTCAGAAAAGTGTTCATATTGAAACCAAGATTTATCAAATTCTCATGAAGTATTCACAAAGAATTCAGTGAGTTTCTGAATGAGAAGCACCGGATTATCATGAGGCTCTAGTAGAATGAAAGTGAATGTGTGTGGTATCTGTAAGTTCTTTGCATAAAAATGAACAATTATTGAACAAATAGTCAAATATGATAATGCCCATAAATCTTGTTCAGTCATGTCATGTCCTAGAAATTTAGGTATTCATAGGACGAAACAGTAAATATTCCCTCCATTTTGGTACTTGGTAGTTTAAGGATATCTGAAAGGGAAAAAAAGATGAACGTCATTTATATTTTTGTTGGAAATAATAATTCAAAACTGTAGGAAACCAAAACTAGTTAGGATTTGGTATTTTAATTCATGTCTAGTTAAGATTTATAGTCATAATTACTATAGGAATAGGTATTCTGTTTCAAGTTAAAGTAGATTTTTTATTATTATAAATAGGGGTGTTGCTAGCTATTTTCATAATAAAAGAAAACAAGAGATATTGTAAAGATTCATAGAGTCTATAAATAAAATATTTTCCTTTAATTTTTCCACTTTTATTTATGTCGTTTAACTTTATTCCATGTTTAATAGGAATATCAGTTAAAAGTAATATTTTAATTGAATCACCTTATTTTTCTCAATAAGTGCAGTAATTAATAAGTGTACAATTTCTTGGAGTAATATAGGTGAAATTGGAAAAAAAGTTATTTTTTCTTGGTTTTCTAAATTGATAAATATGTTGGAAAATATATTTTGACTAAGTGACAGACAAAAGGGACAAATATGAGTAACTATCAGGTATGGTAATATTCTACTAATTATCACTTTCAGCTTATTATCAGGTCTAGTTACTACTAAAAATATTTCTTTGCATCCGATATTAAACTAAATCAAGTAATTTAACATTAGTACTTAAAATCTAAAAGTGAAAGACATGAGGTATCACTTAACCATAATTAATAGATCAATGAAATAAACGTATCTTACCTTTATGTATGATTTTGTGTGAATATTGAATGGGCAATCAGTATTTACAAATCTACAACCAAGTGCTTTAAAAGAGGAGTTTGGAGCCTTGGACATTGGAAAGTTTCTTCAACCATGATTTCTTTATCTATTATATATGTTGCTATTTGTTTTAGCACAATTAATGATATGAGTTTGTACAATGGAAGGAAAATACTGAAACAATTATTTGAAAGGAAGAAAAACATCACATTAAAACATAAATTGATTAGTTAAATAGATTTGAGTTTTAAAAACATGTAAAAGTAGTATATAATGATATTATCAGTGAAAAAGTGTCAAAATAAATATCCGATAACAATAATCATGAGGGTCATATACAGGGGAATGATAGAACATTCTCTTTGAACATCCACTTATTAAAACCACAAAATTTGATCAACATTTTTTTAAAATTTAAAAGTCCCAATTTATCTCAAACATGAAAATGATAAGAGTGTTGGTTCAATATATAACTGCATTTATGCAACGCAAAAGAATTAACCACCAATTGAGATTGTTGACCTACGATATGGTGTAGAATTTCCTACTCAAAATGACATAAGAAACTCTTCAATAGGCTTGGTGCCTTTTCACTGAAACATTATTATTTTGACTTCTCCTAATTTCAGGTCAACGGAATTTATAGGATTTTAAAAAAAAAAAAAAACTTAGTTTTGAAGATAGGACACGTCCCTTCTGTTAAGGGTTGTGTCTGAGTGGAAGTTAAAAATAATAATAGGATAATTAGAGTTTTAAGAAGGCCATTTTAGTAATTTAAGTTTTAAGTTTAGTGATTCATGTTTTTAATATGATATAGATATAGATTATACCATATTGTATAAGTGGATATAATACATAGATCTGGACTGATTTTGAAATAAGAATTGCACTTTTATATAACAGATATATTATGCATATGGGTGTATAAAAATGGATAATAGTATAAGAGGTGTGTATACACCTATTTACACTATAATACAATATTATACAAAAATAAATTTCAACACCAGCAACGACGGAGCAGCATCAACCACCAACCATCGTCGGAGTTTCGTTATCCGACGAACTCCAACACCACCAACGATGGAGTAGCAGCAGTGGAGGATCTCCGGTGAAAACCACCAGCCACACCACCACCAAATCTGAGAGAGACGAGAAAGAGGAGGTGGTGGCACCAACAGATCTTCGAGAAGACCTTTTTCTTCATGTTATTCCTTCCACGACGTCTGTCCTTTTCAGTGGTGCCAACTGCCAGCTGCGGCGTCGTTGGGAGAAATTTTTTGAGATCCAAGCGAACGTAATATATCGACCGACAACGCTCTCTCGCTATTTTTTTGGTGGTGCTGGCTGTAGCGTCGTTGGGAGAAATTTTTCGAGATCCAAGTACACCGATCGACGCGTGCATAGAGAGTGAGTCATTCTTTGTATGATTTTAAAAAGTGGGTCAATTTTTAGTAGCATTAATACCCTAATTAACATACAATATAATTAAGGCAAAAAGTTATTGATCAATATTAAAGAAGAATAAAAAAAAAGTATTTTTAACCTATTCTTTTGGGTATATAAAAACCATTACTTTTGTTTCTTTTTTCTTTTATTTCATGAGATATAGTGAAAAAATTCCTTTCTTGTTTACTTTGTGAATATAATGGTGGAATCAAATAATTTGAAATTTTCATATATAAAATTAAATTACAATATTCAAAAGAATTAGTTATTTGGTGGTCAGTGTGAAAGGAAAGAAATGGAAGATGCTTTGAAGATGTTTCTAATTCTATTTATAAAGTGAAATAGAATTGTATTGTATCTTTATATTTTTGCTGTTAAGAACATTGTATAGAAGATGTAGATGATTTAGTAGTCTTCTTAGGATCTCTGTAAGTTTTTTTCTCTTTGTTTTTTTTAATTCTGTTTTTCTTTTTTTTGGAGGCCTCTAGCATATTCTTAATGCGGAGGAATACAACAGTACCAAATTTAAAAAAAGAAGAATCAGTCACATTTTAGTAATTTGTTTTTGTTAGGTCATGATTTTGAATCATAAATTGTTTGTATTCTCACCATATGGTATTTAAAATCCCCTATATTTTTACTTTGTTTATATTAGCAAAAGAAATAATTTTATATTTTTGTGGGGGTGCGGTTTTTGTGACATTTAAAATTGGAGAAAGTTATAGAAGTGAAAATCTTAAAAATTTTATGACAACAAATAAATTACACACTTACGTATATCAAAGATGTAATCTTATGGCAACTCTTGACGAGCAATGCTAGAAGAATGGGTTCTTTCCAAAGCAGAGCAACAAGCGTGTCTCGTGTGCGTCCATTTATAGGTTTTCCAATTCAAAGAAGAATTTGATTTTCATTCAAATAATGAAACTTACCAATTTGTTTCTTATACTAATTACACTTTACATCAATACAATGTCACTCCGGTTTGGATTCTACAATCAATTATGAAATACTTTTTAGCTTAAACAACAAGGAAATAATTTATATAGGTAAAATATTAGTTAATTTTAAATTTCTAAAAATTAAGAAAATAATTAAATAACTATTTTATTCAATATAAATTTTAATTATGAAGGATAAAAAAGCGAACGACATTTCGCTAAGGGCCTTCGTGCTATATACGTGCATCTTTAGCCAATTGATGCTCTTAGCGTGCATTTTAGCTGAAGATTAGATGAACGGTTAGGTATCACCATAAAGTCACCGTCTGACATATGTTTCTCACAACAAATTTCGTAGAGTTGATGATATTTTGTGGAAGATAGCCTTACATTGGTATTTTGATTCTAATAGTCTTTTTTTTCTTTTTCTTTTCCAACTTATTTGAATGTCTCATACTTTCTTTATTTTTATTTTCCAACTTATTTGAATGTCTCATACTTACTTTCATTAATTGCAAATACGGCTTCAAATGAAAAGAGTCCTCTGGTACGACTCAACTGTAATCTCAAGTAATATCTTTTGCATTCATTAGGGTTATTCATATTATTGAGAAAATAATTTTCTAATAGCAATTCTACCAACTACGAAGTTTGATTTTGCTCGTTTAAAGGTTCAAGATTAGTATTAGAAAGGGTAATTTAGTCAGTTCATAATCTTTTACATCAATATTAAATAGATTAAAAAAATTATTACAAAACAATGAAAATAAGGGTGGTAGTGTCCCTAACTTTGTATAAGGAGATTCTTCAAAATCTTGATAGCCATTGGTTAAGCTAGATATTTTACTAATCTCGTTATATTATTGAAATCAATAAACTTCATACCCTCATCGCCAGGATAACAGAACCGAAATCTCTCTAAAACTCTAAATTGCCTACTGCTGCACCGGCCATGGCTGCGCTGGCCGGCGGCCAACCTCCCACGGGGTTGGCTTGCCAGTAAATAATACCACTACTCCCAACACTTCCACACCCAATCTCACACCTACTAACTATGCTCTCACGCTTCAAAATGCAATCGCCCAACAGGCTTTCGAGCCTATTGAAATAAAGAATACTGTTTTATTACATGGAAGAAGAAGAAATTTGACATTTTAACAGTGAGACAGAATTTCCAGAATGCTGTAATTACTAAATTCTCATATGGCCGTCCAGATCTGAACGAATTGAGGAAGATATTGCCGATTCAATTAGAGATCAAAGGACTTGCAATATCAGATATTTGGAGGAAGACATTTGTTGATTAGGTTATCCTTATTAGAGGACTATGCTACGTTATTGTCTAAAGCCTGGGAATTACGAGTAAGGAATAGATATTTTCCTGTATGATTCCTGAAATGTGATCCATGGTTTAATCGTGAAGAGGAAACAACAACAGTCATTGCATGGATATCCTTGCCAGGATTACCAATCAATCTTTTTGACAAGAAATCCATGTTCACACTGCCTAAAGGGGTTAGAACACCTTTAGTGATCGATAAGGCGATCAATAATCAGACAGGATCTAGTTGTACGCGGAATAAAGTTGAAGTTGATCTACTCAAAGAACTGCCCAAAAGAATACAAATTAATTATCTAGATGAAGAGACGGGTAGCTACATCAAAATGACAAAAAAATTCAATATGATTATTTGCCAAAATATATTGCAAGTTACAAGGACATGATGTTTATGGGGATTTTGTGATCAATAATTTCTTGAAGATGAATAGTCAGGGTAGGAGACTGGTGAACCGTGATAAATTTGAAATACCATACTTGAGGAGAAGAAAATGTAGCAAATCATGAGAAAAGAAGAAAAATGAAAGTCAGGAAGAGATCTCTTTATTCAAATCCTATGGGAGGAGAATACAGGGGATAATTTTTTTTCCTAACAGTTTGTTCTTAGATGCAAGTACAACATGCTTGGCAACAGGAGAGCAAAATAAGCTGGGGAAGGACTGGGCAAACATGGAAGTAACACAGCAGAGGCTTAAGTTCTTAACACTAAGCTATATCCTAATCAATTAGCTAGTGCATACTGGGTGTTATTGGTACCTTTTGAAACTCAATCCCAGATGCATAAACTAAAAATATATAGGATATCACAGAAGAGGACAGCATTCAGGAAATCAAATACGAGTATGACAAGGCCAAACAATCACATTAAAGGGAAGAAAGAAATATCTGGAAAAAGAAGTATATGCAGCTTGATCCTAATGGGAGATTCAGCCTAAGTTTTATCCAAATCCAACTGATTGTTGCATACTGGGTCGTATTAGTACCTTTTGGTACTCAACCCCAAGTGCGAAAATCTGTAGGATTTGGGATAACACAAACGGATTGCATTAGGAGAATTACATATAATAACATCAAGGTCGAACAGTAATAGCAGAGGAACAAAAGAATATATGCAAAAGGAAGGATAAACAGGTCGAATCTATGTAGCTAGGGTTGCGAAACTCAACTCTAGAGTGGATAAATTTGACATGGAATACTGATAAACATGTAATGGACAAAATAGCACTACTATACTGTAAATAGATAAGCACAAAGACCAACAAAAGCTACAGTAACAACACAACAGATCTTGGAGACACCAGACACCATCAACAGCAACATCGATTCAGCAAACAATGGAGAGCAAGAGTAGGAAACAAGCAAACCTGAAAGACGAACACACAGCTGCGGGAGAAATCAACAGGAGAGATGGGCAGCCAAACACTCCTCACACCGGCAACCGTCATCAGATCAAAGCTCACCATGGCAAGATCTCAACTCACACGAACGGAAATGCTTGTAACAGACACTTTGGGGGACATAGATGAACCGACGAAGGTTAGATGGAGTTCAGATGTCATCTCCGCCGGTTACTTTACCAATTTCAAATTTTGATTTTTGTTTTTACTTTCCTTTTTGCGATTCAGACGCGTTTTTGTTGCTTGGATGATTAACAATTAATAAAATTAGTACCTTGGTTAAAAAAAATAAGGGAGGTAAGTATAATATCGTAAACCACACGAGAGATTAATGCAACGTAACCAAACCTAAAGGAGAGTCTCTGAAACTCTTATAAATTATATTTCGAAGCCTCAGTTCAACTCAACTAGCCAAGACATTCTGAATAATTAATCTTGAAGAATAAACACTTCTCTTGGGGACCAATTGATTATACATGAAAACCTTGTTTAAAGTTTAATATTCTTCACCCTTAAACAAAAAAAGAAAAGAAAAAAAAATGGACAATTTGAAAGTACTGTGAAGATAAAAGGTAGATCTAAATAATTCTCCCTACACATCGTAGGGAAAACACACTGCATTACCCTCTTCTTTTCTTTTTTTCTGATAAGACAGGAATTACATTACCTTAAATCTACTGTAAAATCATTAACTTCTAATGCAAGATGCATATGTTGCTGAGTTTCCCCAAAAATAATGCTATCAATCTCCTTTATCGCTTTCAGAAAGCATCTATCAAGGCCCAAAAAAGAACCAAAAGGGAAAAAGAAATGTGCTTTACACAAATGGTATCTTGAAACTAATGTAATAATTCTACAACTGAGAAAGAAATATTATTTTCAATATTGAGTACAAGTATCAAGATGCATTCAGCAGCATTCTGAACATCAATCCAGTCCAAGGATCAAGAACTTGATTAACAATTCAAGAAATCAGTTGAGAAGTTACTCTTCCGTAATAGGAGGCTTGGGAATCAGAGGCTCACCCAACCACTTTGCACGGTGACCTGTTCCTTTACAATCAGTGCAGCATACAGAACCCTAAAATAGCAGAGAATTAACTCCCTTGAATTGCATCCAGTCTATCACAGATATACAACTAAATCTATCGGAAGGCAATCTTAGATGAAATTTGGAATACCTATAACTTAGAATAACATAGGCTCAGGGCAATTACCTTTCCAGCGCAGATGACACAGCTTGTGTTTCGAGAGGGCACTTGACAAAGCATATTGTCGCCTAGTATAAAGAAACCAGTACCACCGCACCATTTGCAATCCACATGGCCATTTGAGTCACAAGTAGAGCATATAATTGGCCTAGGTTGCTGCACCCATCAGGGAAGCGAAAAAAGAAATAGACGCAACATCAATATGAAAGCGTAATGTACCAGATATGTACAAGGTAGAAGAGAACGATTTGAGTTAATAGACTAAAAACCAGTGAATTTCCGACTTAAGTACTTGGTTAAGCATATGGATCACATGATTTTCGAACAGGTATTATTCTTCGTACACTTTGGAGAACACAAAAATATTCCGTTCAGTGAGGATGATTGGATACTCTAGGTAGAAATTATGTTTTTGTAAGATTTTCTAATTTCTGTATACATCTTCCGTTGGCGGGTTTTCCATTTATCAATAAACTATTCAACCTGCATGTATTTCGTGTGTAAATCCCTGGTAGATTTAAGAACCTTGCGAATTGACTTGGGTTACGGGTGTGGTTCTGGCTGCATGAGTAGGACTAAACTTTTTTAGGTGTCGCTCTACAGAAGTAATTGGCCTAACCTGCCAATTTGTGACTTGAAAAGCCGATAATTAGCTGAATTTTTCATATACAAAAAGACGCCATATATCCTTCTAGGATATACCATATCAAAGCATTTCTAAAATACCACCAAAACAACTTGATAAATGCTCTAAACTGCTCACAAGTAGGCCAGCATTTTAAACATTTATGTTTGATCACAAAGCATTCTCTCAACCCATAAATCACGCGCTTTTCAACCAAACGCTTTTCCTAGACTACCTAACCTCCAAAGATGCATAAACCTACCTACCATTGACCTAGCTTGACAAATCAGAGTTAAAGTCAAGGATACTTGTAACGAGCACAGGTGGGCCATGGGCCTATGCAAGGTTTGGACATGGGTGTGCGACAAAGCTGAGAGCTAATGGTACTTAACAACAAAGGGAGAGAGAAGGAGAAACCTAAATAGTATAATTTCTTACATGGTCTACCCGCCCTAATTAGTAGTAGGCAACCTTTCTTTCCCGCCTTTCTTCCGGCTTTTTCAAGATAAAGGTCTAATACGCTTTCTTAGTACATCGCCTTTCATTACCAATCGGTCATTTTACAACACAAAGTTACCCTGATGTTCACTGCTACTAATACTAATAACGACGGAGAGATGTTAACATTTCGCTATTAGTAAGCACTCCCCTAGTTTTGACCTAATGAGCTTTCTTTACGTTGAGTTAATTAACCCGGCGGGTTCGATTAGATGCCTAGTAAAGAACGAGCTTGTGGGAAAGAGCTGGAGATCATGAAAAGCATTTCCACACAAGGAGGCAGGCGCCGAGAAGCTTTGCTTCTAGAATGTGGACTACATGGGAACATATGTTATATAGGTTGATTCTAATTCTTGTTGCCCGTTCGATTCCGAGGAATAAGGGAGGGCTTGACCACAATTTCGCAAGTAAGAGATAGAATCTTACTAATTGGAAGGAAAAGGAGGGCTTCGATCCATTGTGATTCGCTTTCTTGGTACGGAGAGACCTACCATAAAAGAGAGCTCCTAAGCCTTATTCTGCAGATCAAAGAGCGAAGCAATTCCCAATTCACCCGAAATAGTATTTTTGTAAAGAAGAGAGGCATTTTAGGCCGACTACTACGACTACATGCCCATCTAGTACAGTGGCTTGGAAGCAAGCTACCTTGGTAAGAAATGAGGTATGCTATCATGCCTTTGAACTATGCCTTATGCCTTCTGGATCCCCACAAGGTAGAACCATTAGATGTAGGAAAACATAATTTGTCCCCCATGCAAACACTGACTTCCAATTTTTCTAACCAATTATGCTCCTATTGGGTATGAAAGGAAACTCCTCTGGAACTCCTGCCCTGCTCCCAATTCCTAAATCATCAGCTCCAAAGATTTAGGAAGTAGTCTTCAGCTTTTCTTCCATGAAATGGTAATTATGTTTTCTTCCACGAAATGGTAATCTCATTTTAACTTCTCTTTGTTTTTTTTTTCCTTTCATTTTTGTTTGGTGTATGTAGTCTTTTTCAAGCTCCTCTGTCACAAATGTAGTTCTGTGGGTGGATTGTTGACCCATAGATCATGTTTCAAGTTAGACTCTGGGTCCTGGGATAGTTGAGGTTATTTGATCCAAGGATCCTCTTCATGACCAATCAAAGCTAAATTGTCTTTGACAAGGAAAGGTTTCAAGTGTTCTAGGAGGCCAGCTAAGTTGCTCAAACATGCTATATCCCTCTACGCCTAGTTAACTGGGAGAAGAGACATGTAAAGTAATTTATAAAATAAAAAGTTTCTCACCCAACAACAAAAAAAAATCTCCTTCATTATGTTTTGAAAGGTAAACTAAGAATTTTATTCACTATGAAGCTCACACTACGAATGTGCTGTCATATGCAAAGTATGTACAAAACCAGGCTAATCCTAAAAAGAGTTCAAAAGGCTTATAAGGGTATCTACTTCACATACATATCAATTTATACCAAGAAGCTAAAATATGTATATGCTTATATTACAAACATGGTATAGATTGATTTATCCTTCAAAACATCTCTCATTTCTTTTCTTCCATATCACTCACCAGTCACCACACAAGCTGGGTTGTATCCCAAATTATCTTTTTATCCTCTCCCCGACCACTTAATTGCCGGCAGCTAAAGATATCTTTAACAGAAGTAGGCATCACCCAAACAATCCAAAAATGTTGAGAATAAGATACAGCCACTGGACAGTACATGTAATGGTGTCCGTTTCTCCACGCCCATCTCACATATGTGACACCTACTACATAATTTTATACTCCTCTTCATTGGATCTGATGTATCAAAATAGCATCATGGACAACACCCAAAGGTGTGGGGCCTAGTAGTCAATGAAGTGGGTGCGGATCTTGGACAACAGAGTTCAAATCCCAACAAAGACAAAACAACAACATACCCAGTGTAATCCCACAAGTGGGGTCTGGGGAGGGTAGAGTGTACGTAGACCTTATCTCTTCCTTGGAAGGTAAAGGGGGTGTTTCCGATCCAACAGAGACAAAAACACTAGGTGATTTTTTTCATTTTCCTAAGCTTTGATGGGCAGAGTTGCACTGTACTGTGCTGGTGGAAGGTAGCAGGTACATTGGGGAAATAGTTGAGGTGCGCAAACTAGCCCCACCACCATTGTTATATGGAGACTGATTTTCCAAATCCTTCTTCATGGCCACTCTTCCCAGTTGATTGAAGAAGCTACCAAGCTTCTGTAGCAGCTATTAACAGAGAAAATAGCTTTTCTGTTAGCAAGCCAAACTAAAGTATGTGAATCCCCAGTTAACTCCCCATGGCTTCCAAATGTGCTAAGTTGTCGTGCAACCCTCTAAATCTCCCAATCCTTAAAACCTCTTCTAGGTCTAATATTTCACCAAAATTCATTCTAATACTACTTAATGGTAGTATTAGCATCTCAGCAAATTGGTAAAGATCTCGAAATTGATCTTTTAAAGGTGTATGGCCCCATCCATGCATCACGCCAACGTAAAATATTCTTCTATTTCCCACCTTTAACTTATTCATAGTAAAGAAAGCATCCCCAATGTTCTCTGATACAGATACCGGAAGAGGATTTCCCTTTCTTCTTATGTGATTGACATCATGTTATTCTTGGTGTTCCTTTCAAAGAAAGGCTTTACCCCTCTGGAAAATCATGGTTTTTGAAAGAGGTTCAGAACGAGGTTGCATGCTTCTCTTTCTGGAAGAAGTCACATTCATTTGATTCACTGTTAAGATGAGATATCCTTATCTCCCTCCCACCGAGACAGGAAATTAACAAACAAGAGATCTAGTAAACAGGGTCAAGAAGAAAATTCTTTTTTTCTCCAAGAATTTAGTTCATGAGACAGGTAGAATCTCTAAATATCATGAATTTTATGTTGAATTGGTAGGTGTATGTACATGTATTACTTATACAATATAAACTTCATCAGTTCGTTGTAACTACTAACCAGCATGAGTACAACATCTGCCATGTAAAGGTGAAAAAATATACATGGTATTCATTTGTCTTTTCACCTCACTGACTCAGCTATAACACAAACGACACTATATTTATTTCAGAGGTACACCAAAAAGCTCCATTTCCTCATCTCTATAACCACTCCACAGCATGAAGTTATTAGGCCTCTTCCTGCTGCCTTTCCCTTTGCAGGTTGGACCTGAGATTATATTGTGGTTGTTTTGTCTTCTGCTTCTCTTATATCTTACCGTTTTTACAAGTGCAGGTACTTCTGCACCGCCTTGGTTACTGTTGATATAAAAATCTTACTTCTAAAATAAGAAATATAGTAATAATAACGATAGAGTTATTGTGCATCCCTCCGAACTAATATACTTTTTAGCACTCCACATCTTCTTCGTCATTTTTTTATTCTTTTATACGTAGCTCTCTAGTTCTAGATTTGAGATAAAGTATCTGAAGCATACATGTACATATCCGTTGCTCACTTCATCATCATAGCCACATATAGGTACTACCTCAGCTCTCTTTTACAGTATTCACAATGTTAGGTCCTACTGGTCAAAGCCAATCGAAAGTAACCTATATCAATCATCACCATCAAAGCAAAAACGGAAAACAAGGTATGTTCGTAAAAACGAGAAACATCACGCTAGGATTTACGATGCTACAACAAGAAATTAGGAATCTTGTACCTCATTAACAACTCAAATTCCTAGGTTAACATTTTCAGATAACATCGATTATTGAGCCAAGAACAAACATAAATAAAAATCTTCCCAATTTTAATTCTTCAATTCTCACTAAAACATCATTGCCTCCATAACCCGTTTCCCTTTTTCTTCAAGCTCAAAACTTAATCTCCCCAAGCTTCACTCAAAAGAAACCAGACTTCAAGATGAACTAAAGGGCGTGACTGGATATACAAGATGGTATAAGGGAGAGCATACAATGAACAAAATACTTATAGGGTCCATGGTATTACGATTTATTTATACTATTCGTCAACTTGATCTCCCTACTCCTTTATCCTAACTTGAAACCTGCTATGGGAAGCTAAAGTAGGCGGAACAGAACGGATATAGAGGATTCACCAAGGCCAACTTCAACTAGTTTGGGCCTTTGGGCTTTAAGAGAATAGTTGATTGATCTTAACTTTTCCTACAATTTGATGTCCATACCAGCTTGTGCATGCCTCTACTAATCCATCAGGTACCTACTCTCTCCCACCAGCACAACTAGTTAGTAACTCTATCCACTCAGGCTAATATATATCAAAATAAATCACCTTTATTTTATTTTATTTTTCACCTCTAGTGGATTTGTATCCTAATTTTCCATGGTCCGTTCCAACTTCACTGATTGCTACTCACTATACACACACCTTTAGATGCATGGTTAATTAATTAATTTGATTGATTAACAACAGTAACACATAAAACGAAACCCATAACACAAAATACATATAGTACTAACTCTATTTCAAAATGTTTGTCTTAATTTACTTTTTAGTCCGTTTAAGGAAGAATGTCTCTTTTCTTTTATAGCAACTCTTTAATTCCAACTTTTCATATGACATATTTAAGGCCACAAGATTAAAGAGCATCTTGGTACACTCTACCTATCTTTAGCTAAGACCCACAAGATTCATAAGACTTCTTTACTGTTCTTAAGCTCCCTGTCAAGTCAAAAAAAGAAATATTTTGAAACGGAGGGAGTAATTATTTTCTTCTAGCATCTGGAAAAGCTAAAATTAAATGAAAAAATAGTAGAGAAGGGATAAAAAAATTAAAAGAAAATACCTTAGAAATTAACCAGGCTTTCTCCATGCGTTCAACAAAGTTGGATGAGCTATCCACTGCTGATGCTCTTACAACACAAATTCTGGGTAATTTATTTAATCTACGGTCTCCATGGATGATTAATTGTATTCCTCTTGGTGATGATAAAAATCGATCTGATTTTGCAGAAATTATGGGTCTATAAGAACATGTACAAGTACCGCTACTAGCCATTTTTCACCCTTTTCTTTTTTTTCTATAAAAATGCATCCCAAAATCCTATTATATCGTGTGTTTCAATACAGAACAAGAAAGAATAGGAGGTAATCCCTCCGTTATTTATGGCTCTTTTTTTTGTTCTACACGCACTTAAGAAATATATTAATTAGTCAAGTTTACTTTTATTTATATTTAAATTATAATTTTTTTATTAAATGCTATTCTATTTTTATGTGTTATTTTCATTATTGACTAAATTATATTAAAGGTAAAATAGATAAAAACTAATTAATTATATCTTGAATTTTTAAAACAATAAATAATTTAAGACAACTATTTTTAGTAACCGCGACAAATAATTTGAGACAGAAGGCGTATGAGTTTTGCTTGTTTTCGTGTGGTGTGAACCGTTTTTGATGAAAGTTTCGTCCGATGTTATGGAAAATTATAGTTTAGTCTGACCCGACTATGGACCGATCGCACCCATTGTCGTATTTTAGATTTTTTTTCAAGATTTTCTTCTCTCTCTTTTTAAACTATTTTGTGATTATGGAGTTCTTTTTTTCCTTTTTTGAGTTTAAAATGTTAATTTGATTTGATTTACATAGTGGTATTATATCAATGATTGATGAAGAAAATTTTATAAGTATGGTTGAAAGAAGAGAAAGCATAGTGATAAATTAAATTGTGAAGAGATTAATGAATAAACTCTTGAAAGTTGTGAAAATCATGTAGAAATGAAACTGTGTCAAACAGTTTGAAACATCTGGCTGTCGTATAAATATGAGAAGGAGCAATATAAGATAGAGTTGCTCGAAAATAGGGTCATAATTTTCTTTTCTTTTCTTCTTTTTATTTTTATTTTATGTATATGATAGTCGAAATATAAAAACTCAGCTAATTAGTGTTGTGAACCGAGTTGGAGCGATAAGGGTCTACGGGCTAGAAGTGAAGTGATAAATAAGACTGCTTAGAAGTTGGAAAGAACGGTTATGCGTATTGTTGAGAAAAATATTTGTTCTTCCCATCCCCTTTCTCAGAGTCTAACTTCTCATCTCCCTTCTTATCTCTATGTGTTTTCTATTCTTCTTTCTATAAGGTTAACCTAATTAGTTTCCCTTAAGTGCTGTTAGTCGTCATTTGCTTGTCGTTCCCATTTCTTAGTTGTAATTTGTGTTCTCAGTGCTGTCAGTCTTGTTAATTTGAGTTGTTACAATTAGATTCGCCCAGAAAAAGCTTTTAAGGGTAAAATCCACTTTCTATTAAGAAATTCTTCATTTTTAAGGATTAAGCTCACGGTCTTTATTTAACAATAAAACAATTCTTGCCTCTAATAGTTAGAGGTCTTGAGCTCAAACCTTAGAATTTAGGAATGACTATGTTTGAGACAAAATGTTACCTCTAATCAGAGGTCTAAGCTCAAACCGTAGGAATGATTATGCTCAAGAACTAAACAATTATCGTTGAGATATTATTTTGTGACAAGGAACTAAATAAGTATGCTTGAGACAAAATTATGATTAAAGACACAAATCCTCGAGAACAAGAAGCCAGTATGGCAACAGACAATGCAAAGGTGAAGTTGCAAGTGAAAAACTTGTATGGACAGTGGTATATATTACATACCAGAAGAGAAAACAGTGTTGAAGTTCCTATAGAACACAGCATAATAGTTAAATGCTAATGCAGATCCTGTTGAAACTTCTAGAAAACAAAGAAGGAAACATGGAATCGATATTCAAGAACTTAAATATAGTTGCACCAAAAAAGAAAAGAATACAAGCTGTGTGTTTCATTTTAGCTACAAGCCATCTGTCATCTCAATCTCTAAAGGCACAACTGAGCTGCAATATTGACCTGTTGATGTAAGCTCAAGGTCCATTTGGATTGTGAATGTTGACTGGTCTTACAAACAACCTCAAACAGCCTGGTCATTCTTCTAAATGAATGTGTACACGTTGTTACTCGGGAAAAAAAAAGATTCATCTGACTGATAGATCAAATTCAATCTGAACTAGAAATCGTACTTGGTCCTGCCACTTCTTAGGATTAGGCATAACATGTCGGCGATATCCGAAGAAGACGCTGATTTTAAGAAGCTCCAAGAGTCCAGCATAAGTCTCTTTCTTGATCCCTTAAAATGCACAACCTGTGCCCGAACACGAATCCAGAACTCAAACTTAACCAGGTATCCTTTCTTAATCTCATTTACGAAATATGCTATTCATCACGAGACTGGAAGTTTACCAATTCTTGGTTCTTTTTAAGACTTCCAATAGCTGTAAACAGCATCCTTTTCCTTAAGAGGTACACGTGGAAGTGATTAAAGAGTTTGCCTATACTTTAGGAACAGTACAACTGTAGAAGCGACAATCTACTACCTAATATAAATAATGGAGATCCAGACTTCTGAAATACTAACATGGAGAATGCACTTGGACATTTTGTTTCAGTTATATGTACGTTTAGTTGATAACCATCTATGCATTTATATGTCAATAATTTACAACTCCCTAAACTAGAAATTCAGTCATTTTGAAAACACTCACTAAGAAAAGGTTTGATAAGAAAACTCACTATAAATTTACCATTAATTATAACCCAAAACAAGCTTCAACCAGAACTGTACCTTGACATCCAACGGCATCCCATGAAATTGACCGGCACCCTCTGGTGGTGTCCAGTTGTAAATGGAACACGGCAAAAATAGCACTGAAGCGCCACTGATTTGGTCCATAAATGATTGTTTTCTAGAAAACCTTCGGACATCAAAGGAATGGTGAGATTTTACAACCCAGGCAAGAGCTAATTGATCCCCGAGCATTCTGGAAGCTTTCATGAACTTTGACGTGTAGGCTTTTAGCACTTCTTCCAAGAAAAACTTTGCTCTGCACAGTAAAGGAGGTACAACGGCCTTAGGAAGAGATGTAAACGTATGCATTTCCACGTTCTGCCGTTAAACTAATAAAAGAAACTAAGTACGTCCTGACAAAGAAAACAGATAATACTAAATCAAAGGTTTTCAAAATTTCAGGCATACGAACCAAGAAATATTTGCTAAAACTCCAGGGTTCCTACTAGACAGTCCTAAAAAATATCAGAACTACAGAATACAACACCTACAAGCTTAGAATTTACTCAGGAGTATATATAATCTAAAAAATTTCAAGCACACAAGCCAAGCACCATTATTAGATATCCAGGGCAACTATTAGCACTGGTCCCCATAAATTCAGGGAGAAAAGACTACAAAACAACAAACCTTAGAATTCCCTCAGGAGTGCCCCTCACTGCTATAAATCCTGAATTCAGAGGTTGCTCTTTGTTGTTACGGAATGTTAGAGCCACATGAAAATCAGGGTTATCACTAAATATCTGCCCCAAATCATCAACCACTGCTATATCCGAGTCGGTGAAGATGTAATGATTCACTTGACCCTTCCATTTTGAATGCTCCGCAGCACGAGTTTCAAGAAATACCTGCATCAGAAAACTATTAGCAAAAAAGAACACCATGCATGATACAACAGACAAATCATCTAAAATTTTCCAAGGGAATTAGACTCGAAAAAATCACAGAAATAGAGAAATGACAATAAACTTCACAATACATTTACCAAGATAAAATCTGGACATCAACACTTAAATACAAAAGATGATACTTTTAGCTATGTTCCTAACTTCCTTCACTATATGTTTACATGTCATCGTTGTAGACAGTTGCTTGCAGTTTCTGGAAACACTCGGATAATTCTTTTTATCCATTTCAAAAAAAAATTGGAAACAAACACAATAAATATTCTGGCATGACAAGAAAAAATCCAATTAACATTTCTGCATTAGCTCTACAATGAAAGCTTTACTAAGTACTAGATGACCAACCAACCACCACCTCCTCCCCCTCCCAAAAGAAATACAAACAAATATTCATGGATGATTCAACAGTACAAAGACATGATGATTTTCTCATATGACAAACAATGCTTCATGGATGATTCAACTGAAAAAGAACAGCAAAGGCCCGCGTGCATTGGAAAATGCAAATATACATGCCGCCAATTAGCTTATCTCAGTGTGGAAAGGTGATTTTCCCCAAGTTACAAAAGATAATTTGAAGCACGCCTAGCAATCTAGCATGCTGAAACAGAAATAGGAATTGGGGAAGTTCTAAAGTCAAATCAACATAAAAAGAAAAATACCCTTCATAGTAATGAACTGTGCTCTTACAATGTAAGACCTGATTCTTTGTAGCATCAACATTTCTCGTGAATAATCACCTTCAATGGGCAGAATAGTAAGTCTATCTCTTGCCACTGGAAGTTTAGATGATGGATTAGTAAGGATGATGATGTTGCTTTGAGGCATGGTCTCCTGCATGTATCAAATCCGTGTAAAATGAATTGCAACTGAAATCAACTTCTAAATAATACCTACTGTAACAGCTTGCAAATTGTGGCTTGGCAATGAGATTTTATCAGAAGTAACTCTAATTTCAGAGTAAGACAGGCACTTCGGAAGTAAAATAAGAAAGTGAAATGGAAGTGCCAAGATATCTAGAAGGAATATCAAGGTTCTCATATGACGATTGAAATAAAACAAAAAAAGGACGAAGCAAACCATCACATTTGTTTGATTGCCTCCACAAAATAAAGCCACATAAGCAATCAAAGCTCACTCTATTGAGTTTGAACTAAAGACTAGTGGAGAATGCAGTTCGAATGACTTTTCATGTCTCTTAGAAACCTTCTCATATCCCATTAATGCTGTTTTAATGTTTTATCCTGGATGCTTTTACCCGACACCTAGCCAAACACCACTACGAAGGATGTAAGAGGCCTTACAAAAGGTGAATCTGGATGATGAGATTCCATTGATACAGAGCCAATTCCAATAGACTTATTGGAGGGTCCCATTGGCATGCATCCAGTAGGAATTGAACCTATCTACTATAAAACCTTAGCAGTTGAAAGCCTTCAGGAATCTCAAACATACTTATACTAAAAAAAATGACACTTCACAATATCAATCCTAGATTAAGGAACCAAATTCTTTTGGATCATTAAGAGGTATGCATAAAACTATAACCTCCACCGTTATTCTTCCCGATTATTTCAAAGTGAGATAGGAAGAAAACAATAACCTTCCGAGGAGAAGTTTTCTAAAAATTATCTGTTGATGTTGTCTGATTATCCATTGCATATCAGCAAAGTGGAGTTTATGACATCAAACTCTACTTGAGAATCTTAACAAGTACACATGATTGATCTATGTTGTTTGCACACGGGTTTACCTGAATGAAATTAACGAAGACATTCAAGATGGCGATTGACATCTCCACCTTGCTGTAGGAAATGTTCCCAACCGTAACCATGTCTATTGATTTGCCATTTGTCTGCTGATCAACAACAGTATTGTATGTGGCAAATACAGTGACAATAGAGATATTGCCTCCAGCCTTCAAATTATTAGAAGGTGCTCCAAAATGTGTCTTGCTGAGAGCTTTGTTGCCTGTCATTGAGATCAACAAAAGTAAGCTTCCGATCCTTAAATTTTATGCATGAATATATACACATATGAGATGGTACAAACACTACTAAGTTAGATTTGCGTCAATCCGAATAGGCACTCATGCAACTGAAATCCAGAAATGCACCTTAAGAGAGCTAATTGAATAACACCTCAATTGGAAGGAGGTTATCCTGAGCTAGAAATTATTAAAATTGACACATACACGGCGTAGTACACTACTAATTAGAGCTTCTCACTAATATTTTGAGTAACATAACTAGTTCAACACGAGAAATAGGCTTACAAGCAACTGTTTCAAAAGTTTCTAAATATCCTAAGAGGAAACTACAAAGAAATTTAATAGGAATAGCAAATATTAATGCAAAAAGATGTAAACCTTTGCACTGTAGCCGATCTAGAAATTATTGAAATTGTGACATACACGGCATAGTAGACTACTAATTAGAGCTTCTCGCTAATATTTCGAGCAACATAACTGATTCAACATGAGACGTACAGAAATTAGTGAAACTGAGACATACACCGCATAGTACACTACTAATTAGAGCTTCTCACTAAAACCTTGAGTAACATAACTAGTTCAACATGAGACATTCGCTTACAAACACACCGTTTCACAAGATTCTAAACATCTAAGAGGAAACTACAAATAAATTTTATAGGAATGGCAAACATTAAGGCAAAAAGATGTAAACCTTCGCACTGTAACCGATCAGGCAAGCCTTCGCCCGCAGCAGGTCCCTGAACCAGATGATCAAACTTCTTGTATTGTTTCCTTTGTGGAACTTCTGCAGCAGAGTGCTGCCGTAGTTCTAAAACTGAGAGGCAGATAAATCTAAATCGTAAGCTCTATTAATGCTTCAATTTAAAAAGCTAAGAGTTACAAAGTATTGAAATAGGGAAACAACTCGGTGTTTACCTGAAAGCATATGAGCGAAAATTAAAAATAGAGGTAAACATAATAGGAAAGGGCGCCATCCACTACACACTCTCTTTCCTAGCATATCTTAGCAGGATATCGCAATTCCACACTGCCGGAAGGCCGGAATCCGATGGAACCAAATGTAGAGCCAATAGTCCTGTCTAGATCGCGAGGTTTTTGCCGGAAATGGATGATAATGTAGTTAACAACTCGATTTCGCCGGTGCAAGAGATCTGGAGGAAGTTCACCGGAGAATGACGAAGTTATGGCGAGATTTGAAATTGGGCCTTAATGGATCGGATTGGCTCCAAATTTGGAGTCCATTGAACTTGGGCCGTTTTTTTTATTTTTTATATTACTTTATTTTACTACATGTAATAAATGGAAATAACATACAACTAGAAATTTAAAGCAGTATAAAAATGATGTTAACAAAGTAAATAAGTTAGCGCATTCTAAAAAAAGAAACAATAACTAACGTATGTAAATACGATAAACAAATTACACTCTTTCACAAATTACAAGTGTCAGTGCATCTATTTTTGGGTATATGTGCTCTAAAATTCCATTCTTAAACGTCCATACTATAAAATAGAATCCAATTTAGGGGAGACAATCAAGAGGGCATTTTGCTATAATGTTATTATTTTCTAAGGCGGATTCAGAATTAAAATTTTATGAATACAATTTTTAAGGGAATTCGGAATTTAAATTTTATGAGTGTAATTTTTAAGAGTTTTAAAATTATGAATTCACATCTACTATTTATTATTATTTTAAGAAAATTTTACACATAAATTTATACTCCACATTAAAAATATTCATTTCACATGAATGTGATACTCCAAAATTGCATCCGCCACTAATTATCCTCATTCAAATGTAATAATTTAAAGAAAATTATATATTTTAGTCATGTTCAAAGAAGTACTGTTAGTGAAATTAATTTGGTTGAAATAAGTACAAATTTAAGGAATCAAGCAGGCGTTAATAATTTTTGTCTTCCTATTTTATCCTTGATCCAGTAAATAATCTAAAGTCTAGAGACATATAAGAGTATCATGAAAAAATAAAGGCAAGTTATATAGGGTGGTGTTTAGACTGATTATGTTGTATGGGGCGAAGTGTTGGCCAGCCAAGACTTCGTACATCCAAAATATGAAAGTTGCAGAGATAATGATGCTGAGATAGATGTGTGGGCATATAAGGAGGGATATGATTAAAAATAATGATATTCGGGATAGAGTGAGAGTGGCATCGGTGGAGGATAAGATGCGGGAAGCGAGGTTGAGATGATTTGGACATATGTAGAGGAGAAGCACAAATGCCCCAGTGCAGAGGTATGAGAGGTTGACTATGAACAGGTTCACGAGGGGTAGAGGTAGGCCAAAGAAGTATTGAGGAGAGGTGATGAGACGGGATATGGCGCATGTGCAACTTATTAAGGACATGACCTTAGATAGTGGAGGACACGGATTAAGGTAGTAGGTAGTTGAGCGTAGTCCTACTTATTACATACTGGTAATTGTAGTGTTACTATTGTAGTCCTGCTTAGCCTATCATACTAGTATGCGCAGTATTATTTTATAGTCCCCTGTCATTTGATTTCTGTTGGTATATGTTCTTTCGTGTACTTTGTTTATCTTATTTATATGCGTTAGTTATTGCTTCTTTTTTCAGAATGTTTAATCATGACTTATTCGCTTTTGTTACCATCATTTTCATACTGCTTTAAATTTCTTGTACGGGTCTGACCGTTTCTCTTGCTTTGCTTGTGCTTATGCTTTGTCTTGAGCCGAGGATCTTTCGGAAATAGCTTCTCTACTTATCAAGGTAGAGGTAAGTTATGCGTACACTCTACTCTCTCCAGATCTCACGTTGTGGGACTTCACTAGGTATGTTGTTATTGTTGACGGTATAAATTTATCTTGGGATACATTTATACCATCAACCAAACACAATATAAATTTAATTCTGTGATTAAGTACATGCTAAATGAACTATTTTAAACATATCCTCAAATATAAGAGGTCATTTATGTGGGCAAATTTAATGGATTAAGAGTCTGTTTGGATTGACTTATTTTAAGTGCTTTTAAGCCAAAATAGGTTTTAAGTATTTTTGTATTGTTTGACTAAAATAAAAAAGTATTTTCAAATATTATTTTTAAGTTAAAATAATAAAAATAAATAAAAAATTATAAACTAGACTTCTTAACTTATGTTTTTTGGCTTAAAAACCCATCCAAAAGAATATTAAAAATTGTTAAATGCATACTTAAATAGTACTTTGAATCTAACCTCGAACATAAATGATCATTTTTGTTGTTTTCTCAGGCAAGTCTCTAAAAACCTTCATAATCGCCGTAAATCTTCAAATACCAGGTAGGGACTACCACAACGCGGTTTTTTACTTCGCCACTAAAGAAAACTAGGCCTGGCCAGTGGGCTGGGCTCGGGTCTGGCGGGGTCGGGGCGGGACGGGCGAAGGGGGCGGGGATCGGGTCTGGCGGGGTCGGGTTTGGCTGGACTTGCTCCAGTCCCGTCCCGATCCCGTCGGATTTTTCTATAAGGTAGTCCACAATCGTGACAATTTTTTTTATATTCTTTTCTTCGTTGTACTCTATTACTTTTAAAAATAAAGTTTATAGCAAATTGTATTTTACTAAGAATGTCTTGAAAAAGTGATAGACCATCCTTTACAATTAAGTTATATATATGGCACGCGCATTTTATATGAAAATGATCTGGAAAAGATGGAGTTAAACTATTTTTTAAAATTGTAATAGCGTAATTGTTAGAAGAAGCGTTATTTAATGTAATAGTCATAATTTTATCGGTTATTCCATAATAATGGCAAACTTGATAAATATTATCTGCAATAAAGTACCAGTGTGCATATCATCTATATATCTATACGCTAAGATACGTTTTTGCATAGACCATTTATAATCTATCCAATGACAAGTTACCGTTAAATAATCATGGCCGTTAGTACTACGATCTATATCAGACGTGATAAATACTATGCCATTAAAATGATATAATGAATAATGTAAATATTGTTGATATTCATGTGCAAATTTAAATACATCTCTCTTAACAATTGATCTAGGAAATCCGTTAAAAGCAGGATTATATATATCTCTAATGTAATGAATAAAACCTGAAGATGAAGGAAATGAAAAAGGCAAACCTCCACAACAACTAATTTTGATATTGCTTCCCTACCTCTATGTTTATTGTATTTAGGGCCTACAATTCCCCACGTCATAGGGTTAATTTGACCCTGTACTTGGTCCGGGACGGTATCAGTATGTGAACCTTGTCCCGATGGAGCGGGCGTTTGCGCACCCGGTTTTGAAGCCCGGTATTGGGCATACCTAGTGGATGAGCACTTACTACGTGTCTAATTAAACCTCCCGTCCCACCGTGACCTTTTCCAGTTTTAAATTTTAAAACATTTTTACAAATTTTACATATAGCTACTTGATTCTCTACGTCCCTATCAAAAAATGTCCATGCATCTAATTTTAATGGTCGTTTTGCTGGACCTCGTCTCATACTAGGGGGAATATGAGGTATTTCAGTTGAAGGTGCACTAGTGGGTGTGTTGTCATCAACATTAGTGGGTGTATCATCTAGATCATCGTCTAAATTAAAGTCTTCTTGAGTTCCAGAAAATAGCTCCTCGTCTAAATCTAATGGTATTGTAGGAAAATATTGAGTATCAACAAAATCATCCTGTGTAGGAATAAGATGACTAGAAGAAGTACATTTGCCCTGGTTGCCCATACTAGAAGAAGCACTCTTACCCTTACCCTTAAACATATCTCTTAATCCTTCCATTTTAATTATGATAATAAATAATTAAAGATAATAAAATTAAGTGAGCTAAATAAAATAAACAGACAATAATAATTTAATGAATGAACGAATGTACCAAACGCCGACGTAACGTCGACGTGTAATCGAGAGGTTGAAAATTGAAACTTTGCTCGATGAAAGATCCTCAAGCTAGTTGCCAACTTCACTCCCAATTCCCAAATGAATAAATAAAATTGAATATTTAGTAAACAATGTAGACTTGTAGAGAGAGATATTGAGAGATTAGAGAGACTATAGGAAGATTTGTGAGAAAAATAAAGAGAAAATGAGTTATTTATAGTTGGAAAATTGGGTTAAAGTGTAAATATAATAACTTATGGATTAAAAATAAATTTTAAGGGGTAGGGGGGAGGCCAAAAATGGTCGTTGCCCAACGGCCAAAATCTAAAATGGTCGTTGGTGCAACGGTTATATTTGCAAAAGGGGGACTAGGGGCGGGATCGGGGCGGGGTCGGGACGAGACATTGTCCCGTCCCGGTTCGAGTCCCGCTTCCGGTTTTTTTTTTACTAAGCGGGGTCGGGCCATCCCGGCCCACTGGCCAGCCTTAAAGAAAACCGCCCGCTCGAACCCGATTCGTACTCTCTCCGTTCTGAATAAGTGGTGTTTTAAGTTTATGCACGCCCCTTAAAAAATTGCACATTCTTAAAAAATTATATGTGTTTTTACTAACTTACCCCTAATTAGCTTATAAAAGAAAAACTTACTTAATGATTTTTTATTATGTAAATAAAGATAATTTTAGAAGAATAAGATCAATTTCTTCTTCAAATTTTAAAGCACCATTTATTTTGAAATAAAATAAAAAGTCTAAAATAACACTTATTAGGTAACGGAGGGAGTAATAAGCAACATCCTTGGCAAACCAAGATGATTTAGATGCCCTTAATTATTTTGGAGAGCTAGGCCATTGGCAAGTTCGATATTCCACTTTACACCGCAATGAAATTTCAATACTTAATTATTAAGGAAGCATTATTTCAGCATGACCTAATGATCAATAATGTGACATTAAATTTTGAAGATTACAATTAAAATTTCAACAAAAGTAAAATATTAAATAATTTCTTCTCATAAGTAAATTTTAATAGATAAAATTATCTGATATTTATACTGATGAAAAGTAGCAAAGATTCAATTAAATAATAGTTTAAATGAGTGCAAGCTAACCTAGACATCATCCTTGTAAAAAAAACTAATTGCTAGAAAAAAAAAATGCAAGTTTGCAAATAAAAGGTTAGGTGAAAATGATAGAAATTCACAATGTTTTCTCATAAAAAGGGAAGACATTGTCCGTGTCATTGTTCACGAGGGAAAGAAAGAGTTGAACAAATGCAGTCGTATACGACTACACTTTGAATGCGATTAAAAAGTGTAATTTTGCCTATTCAGTTGATTTTTCAAGATCTTTCTCATTAATACAAATATGGAAAAATATCTCGATTCAATGTTAGGAAGTAGAATGCAATTAACTAATTAATGAATAATCAGTAACAATGTCAAAGCCTAAAGAAGAGACTTTTAGATGCCGAATTTTTTTTTGTACTGATAAATACAAGATATATATTTTAAAAGATTGACTATTTTCAGATAAAATAAAAATTGGATTTATGTAATGGAAGACAGATTGCTCATCCTTAGTCGAAAAGATATGTATTCATGAAAAGGAAAAAAGGTGAAATAAAATTGATTAGGTGTTAAGAATTGTTGAAAGTGGAAACACTTGTTTCTTTCATATTTTGAACTTTAATTCTATTGAACAATATGTTACTCTTAAAACACAGAAGAATTGAATTTTTAGATCAAAATGGTATGTATGAATAGTATAAACTATCTAAATAAAATTCTTCAACAACAAATAATCAATTCAAATATACACAATTAAGAAATATTGAATTCTTTTTTAGATATGCTCTTAAAGGAAAAGAAAATTGAAATACCAATAAACGCTTATTATATTGAATGTCTCTTTTATCGTCTAAAACTCTGCGAAGAGAGACGCTGCTTTATATTTGATCGTATGTACCCACACAATATCCATATAAAGTTTTATCATTAATAATTGATTATTATACATATATTCTCTTTATTGTTAAATTAAATAGTTTAATTTGGTATAAAAGTTCCAAGTATTTCTTATATCCGCAATTTTTAATAATATGTTTTTTTTAAAAAAAAATTACCACTCACGGAGTCATGGTTGACTTTGGAATAATTAGCCCACGTTGAGTGTGATCTACAATGAATGAGTGTAACCAACCACTAAGTATGCGGTTTGTTGGTTTAAAGTCGGTCGTATTTCGGCTATGCTTTTGCACACTAACTTTTTCTATTAGGGCTTTACTTGGAATCTGAATTATTCAGATTCATATCGTATAAGACTCATTCAGAAAAAACACTTTTTATAAAAATATTTATATCTAAAACTTGAATTCAAGACATCTAATTATTACTTTTATGGTGCTGACTAAATATTGTTTGCCATTTGATGTTATAATGTACTCCCTCCGTATTAATTGTCAACATGAACGCCTGCTTCACTTGCTGGCTAATTCTCTTCCTTATCTCTCTCTCTCTCTCTCTCTTCTATTGTGCCTTAACATTTTCTTTCTTCTTATCTTCTCGCTTTCCTTTACGTTTTCATTAACCACAGTCGAAGGATTTGGAAAGTGGGGCTTTTGGAGTTGTACAAGTTTTATTTTCTTTGTTTCCGTAGTCATTTCATGTAATCCCAAATTAAAGCGTTCTTTTGCAAGTATTAAGTTTCTAATTTCTTTTTTGAAAATTCTCAGAATTTGAAAAGATGAAATTGTTGAAACCATAAACAAAATAAGTGTACCTTTAGTAACATAAACCAAGTCATTAACAAAAAAATTGTCGATCAACAGAAATATTTTTTCAAAATACTTGATATTCTTGTAGTCTATAGCCTCTCCCTTTTGTGAAAAACTAGAATGCTACTCCCTATATCCCAAAATACTTGTCACGTTTCGCTTCTTGAGAGTTAATTTGACTAATCTTCATAGCTAAATTGTATTTTGGGACAAAAGGGAGTATTTCAGAACATATTTAAATATACTTTGTTCCCCAATAGGACCATTCTCAATAAACAAGAATCACAATTCAAACAACAGTATCACAAGTATGAACTCTAGTATCTTCGTGATCAGTAGTACAAAGTCTTTCTTATTCCCTTGTTAGTTATATGAGGAGAAAAAAGGAAAAAACAAACACTCCACAGTCCACAGATTAGAATGGGCTGAAATATGATCAACATTTAGTTAACTTGTGGTTGACCATCTTTGAGGAAAACCTTTTCTGTCTACATCAGTCAACTTTAACATGCGTATATAACTATTCAAACAGCCAATTACACCCCCAAATGTCTAATAATCCTCAAACCCCTGTAGCAATTTTCATACTAGACCATATTTACAAGTATGACTCGAGTTCACTACGCATAAAAAAACTACAAATGTACGAGAGGCTCCAGCAAAGACTGATGACAAAGCAAACACAGCAAAAGAGGATCAAGTGATGCAAATCCTACAGAAGAATTACAAACGGGGTAGAAATTCACAGCGCTGGTGTTAATACAAGAACAGAGGAAGTCTCTCAACAATGGCAAGCAATTAACATGTAACAAATGCCAGACTTTTCCAGCATAATTGCACACAAGTTCACGGAGAAAAAGACACATGTATGCTTAGGCAAAGAGTGCTGACTAATCACCAAAGCCTGGAGTGTAAAGCTTGTGTCGGAAATGTATAGAATGAATCCCTAACAAAGAAAAGGAAATTTTCAGTCAGCAGAAAGCGAAAGTGAAAAAACAAGAGCTGAAAACCCAAAAAACAATCTGAACAACCATAAACATGAGCATTCAATTTTTTGATAAAATCGCTGAGTAAAAGAAAATAATCAGTTATCATCAAACAATGGACGGTGTAGAAGCAAAGCATGTCAGAAAGAACTGATTCGCAACTAAAATTAAAAATGTCTGTGAAAAAAGGAAAATGATAGACTCCCGAAAGGGATATTAGAGTTATAACTTTCAAGCCCTACTTACAATTAGTACTTCCTATTGGTGGGCGTGAACCCCTAATTTTGGTTATCGATAAACACACATCACCTTCAGTTGCCTTCTGCATAAAATTCTAAAGAAGCAATGTTCAGTAATCACCCAACAATCATCCTACCTTCAGGCTTCAGCCCCTACTTTCCAAATAATCTGACAGCCCTCATCTTCAACCAGATTCATACCGCCATTTCTTTCTATGCTACCCAATAATTTTTTTTTATAACCGTGGTGTTTGGATCAGTGTGCACGCACCTCGAACTAATTCCACGGGGTACTTGTTGTCTCCTACTAGCATAGATACCGGTTAACTTCATCCATCAAGACTTGCACAAATTGGAAAAAATCACCAAGTATTTTTGCCTCTGCTAATATTTGAACCACTCCCCATTGACCACTAGGCCACACCCCTGGGTCAGCCAACAACTTTAATACAGTACAACAATTACTACTATGCCTCAGTCCCAAATAAGTTGGAATCTGCTATATGAATCCTCACGTCTTCATTTAAGCTCACTTCATATCATCATCATACTAAATAAAATAAAAGTGAAAAATAAGTTTCATATATATGTGTGTGTATATACATTATTATTATTAAAAGTTCTCTAACAAATCTAAAATCTATCTTCAACTAGAAGCTACAACATATATGGATCTTTTCCTTCCAATGCGCCCTATCTTTAGCTAAGTTTGCGTTGATACCAAGCATTCATAGGTCTTTAGAGACAACTTCCTTTCATGTGATTATAGGTCTACCCTGACACCTTTTAAATCCTTCAGTTACCATAGATTCACACCTATGGACCGGTGTACTGTAGGTGGATGCATAACATGTCCAAACCTTCTCAAGCGACCTTGCATTGTATCCTCAATACGTGCTACTTATCAAATGTGGTCATTTTTAACTTATCAAATCTGGAATGACACACATCCATCTTAGCATCCACATCAAATATTCATGACTATATAAATTGCCGGTCTTATAGCTGTTCTATAAAACTTACCTCTCAATTTTGTAGACATCATTTTATCACATAACACCCTAGTAGCACTTCTCCATTTCAACCTTCCGATTTTAATCCTATGAGAACATCTCCCTCTATCACTCTATTCTCTTGAAACAATGCGCCCAGATATCTAAAATTATTTGCCACCGTAATCCCGTCTAGTCTTACCTCAAATTCTCTCCTCATGCTGACTAAACTTACAATTCATGTATTTAGTCTACTTATACTTATCTTAAAACCCCTATGCTTTAAAGTGTTTCTCTATAATTCAAACTTTTGGTTGACACGCTCGCTAGTTTCATCAATTAACACAATATCTTCGGCAAATAGCATACACCATGAGACCTTATCTTGTACCCACTGTTATGGAAAACTCTTTTGTATCAGCTACTATTGTTTTCACTCTAGTGACCGCTCCATCATACATACAATCACACAAATTTCAACCCCCACCCCCAAAAAACAGACAAGGACCTTTTCTGGCTTTTGCTCTTTAGCTGGGAATTCTGAATGACGTCCCATCAATCCTAAATCGTGACTTTTTTAAGTAACACTTCCGTCAAGGTATCCACCAATCATCCCTAGATAATTGCAAAACTATCTATCTTTGTACTATATAAGCATGGAACTTCAAACAATAATAACATATTCATAAATTTTCTGAAACTGAAAAAATTGGGTAAGATCTACCGTAAGTGTGTAGCCTTAATCGGATGCGTCTGATAACAGGTAAAGCCCGAGGCTGTTCCTGTCGGGAGATGCCAACCATATCTCCTTTCTACTTACACAATAACATATTCAGTAATTATACATCAATGCTTGTATTCTGGAGACTTCGGAGAACTGGAACAGTTACAGCAGTCTGGCTACAGAGAAGGAAAGATGGAAAATTGTCCCTGCTTGTATTTGGTGGACAGCATGGAAGGAAAGGAATCGAAGATGCTTTGACAACAAATGCAGCTCCATCCAGAACATGAAGGTGAACTGCTTAGTTTTGTTTTATTTTTGGTGTAAACATGAATATATGGAAGATCATGAATCCTTTGTAGATGTTATAGGAACCCTGTGAACCAAAGGAATAGGATACTGATCTATAGCCTTTTGTAATTACTTTGGACTGCATTAAGCTGGTGCAGTCTTTTTTGGATAAATATAACAGTTACCTTCTCAAAAAAAACAACCATCAATAATTTCCATTTTATCAAATTCCCAATGAAAAGCTAAAGCAAAAAGCGAGTAATTCTTGCTCAAAAATTGCTTTGCGCCTCTAACTCACATCAGTCCACCCATGATAAGTGATAAGCTCATGATTCACATCACTCCAGAGTCCAAAGATTTAAGCAGTCGCTTTCCAGGAAGTTCAAAAACATTCTTCGTACAGTTCTGCTTAGTATGAAGCCACACCAAAAGACAAAAAGGCTTTCGCTCATGGAGAAGATTTTCACCCTTACAGCCTAAGAAGATGTACAGGACTCTCCCAAATCTCATTTCCTTAACAATAGTTGACTCCAGTTACCTTATTTAACTAAATTATCACCAATATGTAGGTTCAGCAGAATACAGTTCCTCCAGAATTGGTTCTATTCCTCTGCTTTATTGCTTCTTTTAATGGAAATTGCTAGCTAGGTCAAGTTATTGCTTTCTTTTTGTCCTTCGAGAAGAAGATAATTATGATTAAAATACTACTATTTAAGCATCATTGTATCCCTTAAACATATAACATTCTTCTATTTCTTTATTGGATATTTACCAAAACACAAAACTGCGGCAACTTTGCACATACTAACTATTCTTAAAATTCCAACAATATAAGAGTCTATTTCAATTTGACTGCAAAGAATTCTCTGTAATATTTAACATTCACATCATGTGTCTCTTAAAGAAGCTCAAGAGCAAAAAAAAAATGAATTCACTCTCCCCATGACTGCTATAAAATTCATTCACATTTGCAACCATCTAAGATATTAAGCAATATAAATATGGGCACCCCAATTCAAAGAAACATTTTTTTTATTCCAATTTTTTCATGTTCGGTTAGTTAAAACTTTTGGAGAACATTTTCTCTAGCAAAATAAGTTTCTTTAAAAATGAGAAAATTGACTTCCCTAGTGGAAATAGGGAAAACAAGTTCCACAAAAGGCATTCTACATGATTGTGTCCTCCCCATCCTCCAACACACTTCATCTTCACCCCACACCCCCACCCCCACCACCCCCACCTTCCATATAATTTGTCAAGATAATATACAAATGATTTCAGAATCATATTTTTGCTTACATACCGAACACATGAAAATAAGTAAGAAACCCACTTATTTTCCTAGAAAACATTTTCCTTTGTACCGAACACACCCAAAGTTCTGACTTATAATGGTACGAACAGGACACAGATTCTGAAGGAGAATAATTTATTACTAACACATAAATCTTTGAATGTTCTCTACAATTCTCCACTCTATGAAAACAACTAGCAGCACCTTATTTATAATAGTTTTTTTTAGATAAATTTAATTATAATAGTACAAAACCTACTTTGACTAAATAAAGGAAAACCTATTCCTACATAAATTTGCCTAGAAATCCTAACTAGACATGAATTAAAATAGCAAATCCTAACCAATTTTGATTTCCTACAAATTTGAATTAATTTTTCCAATAGATTCAACAAGTAATTGCCCTATTATACTCTCAAGAACTCAAATTCTTGAATAATTCAAATCTCAAATAAACAAATCGTAAGTTACATAAATTTAACGGCGAAAAAGAAAAGAGAACAAAACAATAAGAAATACTAGGGTTCCTACAAGCTGAAGCGAAATGATAATGGTACTACAAATTCAACAATAAATTACCCTATTATACTCTGAAGAACTCTAATTCTCGAGTAATTCAAATATCAAATAAACAAATCGTAAGTTACATAAACTTAGTATAAAATGAAAAAACAGAGAAATACTAGGGTTTATACCTTGCATTTTTCCTACAAGCTGAAGCGAAATGAAATTCAATCTATCTACATTTGCTAGTGCTTTTTAGTTCTCTGAGGTTGTTTCTCAGTTGCTAGCCTGTAAATCCAGTACACCTACGCATAAATTCAGTAAATAAATCAAAATTACTACTTCAAACACACACACACACAGAGTAAGAGAGTAAAAAATACCAAAGCGAGGACATGAGCAGCGATTAGTATGACTACTAGTAGAGGTAAGGCTTCGAGAATCCATGGCCGACTCGAATCTTGCTGTTGATTCGCCATTTTCGAAGGATATGTATACGATCAATGGGAAAGCTATAGCACTAGAGAGAATTTTGTTTATGTTTCTGCACGTTTTTTTTTTTTAATGTTTAAGATATTTAAAAAGTTAAACTGATTTGCTAATTATAGAGAAAATGACAAAAATGGTCCGGGTGGGTGTGAAATAGTCACTTAATTATGTATTCTGACAGTTTTGATTCTTTATATTTATCAATAGTTAACCGTTTTAGTCTCAATTAGGGGCGAATTTGGATAAAAAATGGACACTCGACTAAACTTGATATATTATATGTATAATTTTTTATTAGTTCCTCAGTTTCAATTTACATGACACCATTTTTTTAGTTTGTCCCAAAAAGTGAATTCCTTGCGGCCCTTTTTGCAGTGCATTCTTTTCTTTTCTTTTATTTCTTCATTTTCCCTCATAAATAAAAATATAATATTTGAGATTTAAATTTAGAACCTTAAAGTAAATTTTGAACTCCTAAATCACTGAGTCAACTTCTAGTTTTCGTCCCCTTAGATTCGCCGCTAATGGTAAACTCATCCTCTTGAAATTCTAGATTCGCCCCTGGTCTCAATCAAATATATATATAACTCGGCCTTGGTTGAAACAATTATAGGTGTCAATGGACCGATTTCACTAGGTGCTATTACGCAACTCAACCCTTCTCCGCAAACTCTTTCAGTTGTTGAATGCGCAAAACACTGATTGCATTAGTCTCAGGTCAGGGACATAGCCATGTATTACGAGATTAGGCCGATCAGAGAATGCTTTCTCATTAGACTATTTTAATCGATTGTTTATGTCGACCCTACGCTACGATTCTTCTTCTCTTATAAAATTTCTAGTTAGATGAATTTTATGCGTGTTACTTGCACCTTTTGATAAATATGATATTTTTTTAATTTTACCTTATCTTTACGACTATATATCCATTTGTTGCATCCACGGCTCTTCAAAACTCATCTTATGATAATCAGCGGCCCAATTATATAGCATTCCAAATTTTTTTGAATAGAGGTCAGTAAACAAGTTTTTGCACGGATTTCCATTCAAAGACATTTGTTTTTAATTTTTTCCCCTTAAATTATTGATCTTTAAATTTTGTCCTTCACGTAAAAAAAATAGTTGAAAATACTTCGAGGTCCTGGATTCGAACCCCGCTTAGTCAAAATATAAAAAGAATCCGCAAAACAAAGTTTAGATTTCGCAAGACATAGTTTGCCTTCAGGCATAAGACAAATTCTATCTTAAGGTAGAATTCCTTCACGCATAAGACAAATTCTTTCTTAATGTAGAATTTGTCTTATGCTTGAAGACAAATTATGGCTTGCGAATTTTTTTATAATTTTTTATTGAGCTGAAATTGGAACACAGAAACCAGAGATTTTTAGGCGAAAGGCAAAAATTAAAGACCAACCCAAAAGAGGGACATTTGTGCGAATTAACCATCATTAGAAAGTTCGACACTTGCTAATTAAATTAATGTGTGTGCGAACTACGGTTAATGATATGAAGGATATCACGTGAATATGATGATAAATGTTTGATGTGTATTAGAAGTGATTTAGAGTCTAAAGAGAATTCTAAGGGCCAAACCCAAACTGAAAAATATACTACACAGTTAAGTTTCAAATGAGTGTGCACAATAACTAACTTTAAATCAACAAAACTCCATAAATAGACCACTAAAACTACTTATTAATCATAAAATTCTTATTCATACATTATTGCTAATGGCGAATGTGAAATTACCCTGCAACAGCGAAATGAGATCGCTAGTAAATAAAAAGTTCAAAGAGTGTGAAATTACCCTGCAATAGCAAAAAGTTATCTCCGATTCGTGGGCATCTTCCGTTTTAAGTTATCTTATTCTTGGATGATTATTCTAACTTTTTGTGGACCTTTCCTTTATCCAAAAAGTCTCAAGTTTTTTCCACTTTCTTAAACTTTAGAGCATTCATTTGTACTCAATTCGAACGGAAAATAAAAAACATTCAATGTTATAATGGCATGGAATATGATAATGGGCCGTTTCGGGATTTTTGTGCCACTCATGGCATATCTTTTCGATTTTCTTGTCCACATACGTCCTCTCAAAATGGAAAGGCCGTAAGAAAAATTTGTACCATTAATAATATTATCCGAACCTTGCTAACCCATGCTTCATTGCCTCCTTCTTTTTGGCATCATGCTTTACAAATGACTACATATCTACTTAACATCCTCCCTAACCAAGGCTTAGCAAATCAATCCCCACTTAAAATTATTTACAATAAAGATCCTTCGTATTCTCATCTTATGGTGTTTCGGTGTTTATGCTATCCACTTTTCCCGTCTACTACAATTAACAAACTTCAAGCTCGTTCAACCACTTGTGTGTTTTTGAGTTTCCATCTAATCATCGTGGTTACAAATGTTTTGATTTAACCTCTAACAAAATCATAATTAGTCGCCATGTTATTTTTGACGAAACACAATTTTCGTTTGCTAAATTACGTAGTTCGGTGTCTAGTTCATATAATTTTTTTGATGATGGGATCTCACCGTATATTCTCCACCATTTATCTAAGATGTCTCATGACCCGAATCCGCCAACAGGCCCACTGCCTCCTGGCCCACAAAATCCCGTTCCAGCGTCAACTCGGCCAGCAGGTCCCCTGCCTGCTGGCCCAACTTGTCTCGACCTTGGTCCCGGATCTCAGCCCAATCCTTTTTTCGGTGATGATTCAGGATCACGACCCACTTTCAGAACTGTTCCATCTTCAGTTTCTCAGTCAGTTATTGGGTCAGCAGGCCCACTACCTGTTGGCCAGCCCACTGCCACCCCGGTAAATCCCCCAATCCTGTCCAATTCCACTTCGAGTCAAGGGCCAGTTACTCGTAGCCAACGGGGTATTTTTAAACCAAAAGACATTTTAATCTTAATTCTAATGTCACTAAATCTCCCCTACCACGTAACCTTGTGTCTGCTCTTCATGACCCGAATTGGAAATTGGCAATGGATGACGAATATAATGCTCTTATTGAAAATAAGACGTGGGAGTTGGTGCCCCGTCCACCTGGTGTTAATATTATTCGGTGTATGTGAATTTTTACTCATAAAAAAATTCTAACGGTTCTTTTTAGAGGCATAAGGTCGTCTTGTAGTATGGTAAAACACAACAGGTTGGCGTGGATTGTAGAGAGACATTTAGTCCGGTGGTCAAACCGGCTACCATTCGCACTGTGCTTAGTCTAGCTCTCTCGAAAGAATGGCTCATTCAGCAGCTGGATGTGAAAAATGCTTTCTTACACGGTGATCTTAATGAGACAATATACATGCATCAGCCCTTGGGTTTTAGGGACCCCAATTATCCTCATCATGTCTATTTGCTGAAGAAGTCCTTGTATGGGCTTAAGCAGGCCCCACGGGCTTGGTATAAAAGGTTTGCAAATTATGTGTCTACTTCTCTGGCATACATTCTATTATATGTTGATGATATTATCTTAACTATCTCATTGGATCTTTTACGCACGTCTATCATGACCTTTCTCAATTCTGAATTTGCTATGAAAGACTTGAGACCCTTGAGTTATTTTTTGGGCATCGCAATCACTCGTCATGCAGGTGGTCTATTTTTATCACAGAAGACGTATGCGGCAGAGATTATTGAGAGAGCTAACATGTCATCTTGTAAGTCTACTTCTACTCCGGTTGATACAAAACCGAAGCTGAGCGTTACGTCTAGCATACCATACGAAGACCCCACCAATTATCGTAGTCTTGCAGGGGCTCTTCGGTATCTGACTTTTACGAGACCAGATATTAATTATGCAGTACAACATGTATGTTTATTTATACATGATCCACGAATTGAGCATATGTATGCACTCAAACGCATTATACGATACATACAGGGCACACTTGATTTTGGATTGCATTTGTATCCGTCATCCGTCTCTACTCTTGTATCATATACCGATGCTGATTGGGGTGGCTGTCCAGACAGACATTCGACATCTGGTTATTGTATGTTCCTTGGGGATAACTTGGTCTCGTGGTCGGCTAAATGCCAGGCTACTTTATCACGATCCAGTGCAGAGGCCGAGTATCGAGAGGTAGCCAATGTGGTGTATGAGTCATGTTGGCTACGTAATCTTCTACTAGAGCTACATTATCCTATTCAGAAAGCTACCTTGGGCTACTGTGATAATGTGAGTGAAATCTATCTTTCTGAAAAACCGGTCCAACATCAGCGCACTAAACATATCGAGATAGACATACACTTTGTTTGAGAAAAGGTAGCCCGTGGACAAGTACGCGTCCTCCATGTCCCTTTCCGATACCGGATTGCAGACATATTTACTAAGGGTCTTCCATTTGTTCTATTTGAAGATTTTAGGGACAGTCTCAGCATACGTCAACCGCCCGCTATGATTGCGAGGGTGTAAAGGACCGTGTGTATCATGGTCCGATTTGGACTCAACAAATTGTAATTCATGTATAATTGTAATTATGGTATTAGTCTTGTACTAGGAAAATATATTAGAATTAGAATAGGAAAAGTAGAATTATTTTCTTATATTGTCCATAATTAGGAATTGTATATTTGTATATATACTTCTCATCAATGAAAATAATAAACAGATTATTTCTTTCGTATAGGTCACTAGTGCTATGCCTAACATCAAAACATGTGATTTGTCTAAATTTTTTGTATCTCTCAAGAATCGATTAAAAAGAGAAAATGTGAGATTCTTCCACCAAGAGTTACTCCTTATACTTCGACTTCATTTGTATGGCATATTAAAGTATGAGCAACATATTTATGAAGTTTATTTGGAGTTGTATAAAAGTTTTGAACAAATCCTAAAATGGGCCTCGAAAATGATAATTTTGGATGAAGATGAAGGTGAATAACGATGGGTTGACACTAAGGGGTCGTTTGGTAGATTGTATTAGAGAAAATAATGCATGTATTAGCTTTATGTATTAAAATATATTATTTGGTACAATTTTTTATCCTATGTATAACTAATGCACCCTATTTGGTATTATGCTATGCATAACTAATACCTAGCAAACCATGATATTAGCAATGCAATGGGATTTAATGTATGCATTAGCATAGTTAAAGACACAATTGTCTATGAGGTCCCTCACATAGTATAGTATGGAGGATATTTTTGTAAACAACTAATTATTTTTAGAAATTATGCAATGCATGTCATTTCTAATACAAAAAATAGTTTTGAGTTTTCAATGATTTTAATAGACTTGATAACTTAGTTCAACAAACTGAAGACACGAAGTCAAGAATTCACCTTAATTGGACAATTGAAAATCTAGGTGACGTCGACTCTAAGCGTTAAATGCTCGGATGAATCAATGGACTAGTTATTGAGAGTCGGAGATGCGCACACAGGAGTATGATAACAAGAAAAGACTGAAGCCTTGACACCCAACGGGTGACACAAGGGAAGCTAAGCCTCTGAAGCAAGCTTCATCATAGGCAGCGGGTCGTGCCAAGAAACTTAAGATAAGAGAAGGATGGATTGTAGTCAGGTGGGACTACGGGCGTCGCGCGAACTATTTGTGTGCCGTTGCCGCTAAGGAGGATTCAGTCGTGACAAATGAGAATCTGGAGCTAAGAGCAAGGTAAATTAAGGCTTACTATTTTTGAAATACTTTCTTTAAATATATTGATACGCATAATGGTCGCAAATGTGAGTTCGAGCGAGTGCGGACCTCACCATGTAAAAAATGGTATTCCATATAAACAACAATAATATACTCAGTGTAATCACACAAATAGAGTTTAGAAAGAATAGCGTGTACGCAGACCTTACCCCTACCTTAGGGAGGGTAAAGAGGTTATTTCCGATAGGTATTGCATATGAAGTGTCATTTAATTTTATAAATGAATTTTTGAAAGAGAAAAGATTTGTTACTTGCAGATAAAATGACGCTTGAAACCAAAGTGTTAAGTCAGTATAAGTTTATAAAAAATTATATCCATGCTAAAACATGAAATATGATTTGACTAAATATTTCAAATTATTTTGATAAAATATTGCATCAAAAGTGCTATTAAATTTGAATGATTTATATTCATGGGTAGTTATGCTTTTAAGAGCTCCAAGAAGTGTTTTTAAAGAATACTTTCTTAATAACTTGTTTATGAATATCGAAAGAAACTTACAAGAAATACATCAGATAATATAATTATTGTTTGTGCATAAAGTTCATCTTTTGAATATAATTTTTCTCCAGAGTTTTCAAACTACTGTTGTCCAAAGGCAAATGTGGTCAAATTATGGAGAACAATTCGAGTTTTTGTCGAATTCGGCAAATAAGAGTCATTCTCATCATATTTGACAAAAACTCAAATTAGGATCGTCTTCATATCTCTTAAAAGTAAAATAATGCATTTTTTATGCAGTTCTTGCATACATCTGGGTTTTAGATCAAAATTATAGATTCTCAAATTGTACACCTTATACCAAATATAAAGCATTTTCTTTGACAAGGTATAAAGCAAAATTACTACTATAAAACACTCAATTTGGTACAAACTATGAGGAATAACCTTAACATACGCTAACATGCTAGAATCCCCTGGATCTGTTCCATTAGACAACATAGATTGCCAAGACTACTAAGTGAACCACTTCGATGACAACCACTAACCAGCATTTGTTTGATAACCGAGAAATTCCCTAGGACCAGCAGGGCAAGGTTAACAACTCGGTGGATAATGGGTTCCCCCCAGCCTAAGCCACTTAAATACCATATGTGGCAAGGTTCAAACCCCATGAAATGTGCCTAACCTACACATCACGTGTTGCGACTAACATACCACTGACCAACATATCAATTGATACAATCGTTGAAAGAAGTTTTTGTACAATGATAGATGCTATCAAGTAGATGTCCAACAATACATATGATGATAATGGTTGGAAATCAAACCATGAGCTTGATCGTTAATGTCGGTGATTTTCCAATGCAAGGTCATGCCATGTATTAGGGTCAACTTGTGGAGCCTCTTGATCTGCAAAAGGATACAATTCAGTCATCCAAAGATGAGAAGTGACGGAAAGTAGTCAACATGAAAATGACCAACAAACTGATCTGTTCCGTAACTTGTTGAATGTAGGATTCCTGATATCAAAACTCAAAAAAATGTGAGTGAACCAGGAAATGTCCAAATTACATCTATCTCTAGGTGTTCCTGATCTCCATTTATGCCAAAACACAGTTTAGAAATAACCCAACTATAGCCTCAAGTTTCTTCTCATTAAAATTCCATCAAATGCTTATAGCAAAAGGCACATGATACTAGTTGAAATGATGTATGCTATAACTTCACAGAAAATTAGTAAGGAAACCCCTTCCATACACAGCAATTGTGGATCAAACAGAGGCTAGAATAAACTTTAGGGAATGTCATTGCAGGCTTGCAGAGCCTACCATTTTTTTTAAATGACCGTACCCATGGTTTTAACGCCTCGTGGTGGTCAGGGGCTGAGCAAGGCCTTAACAAAAATGGAAATCAGTACAAAGTACAAGGAGGGGGACATATACATGACCTCCTGTCCTATGTGCAGAGCCTACTAAAGAAATCTCAAAGATGACTTTAGATTTCAGCTTTCTTTTCAAAAGCAATATAACCACACATGAAGTCCTTACAGGATTTAACCAAGGAACTTCTACGTTAAAAAGTACTCCTATCAAAGGCATTGCAACTTTACAGAAAACGAGCAAAGCGCTAGAATCCATATGATAGCTCTTTTACAAGTATTTTGTTCTAACAGTTCATGGCAATAAATAACTTTAAAGTCTTAAGGTCTCATCTTCTGATCTCACAATCGTACCAAACCAATGATTAAGTGACAAAGCATTCCCACGTTCAATATTTCCAAGTGTATAAGTAATACTTACTTGAGTCTTCGTTGTCATCCGTCTTTGGAAGTAGTACGGGTGGTAACGGGAGATCTGCAGAAAAAAAGATGAATTAAAAGAAACAACAGTATATTCTACTATGCCTCAATTCTAAAGTAGTTAAGGTGAACTAGACAAATGAAAAATGAGACAAAAAAAATATATATATAGAATAACAATTACTATATGTTTGAGTTAAGATAAATGTGTGATCTAGAAAACCTCTAGCTTTAGAGAATCCCTAATTTGCCTCAAACAAAAATTATTTAGTATTGGAATGAATGGACCTTAATAGAGCAAAAATATGATTCACATGAAAAGGCGAAAAGCCAGAAAAAAAAAGCAGCTTATACTCTGCAGGATTTGATGAAGAAAAGCCCAAATTAAGGAAAAAAATAAAAATAAAGATGCAATTCAAGAATAATAATTATAAATACAATAAAATATTATATGCACAAGGGAATTGAAAAAAATTAAGTATAATTAAGTGAAATATTTATTGTTTATAATGCTTTCTTCAAGATAGAGGCCATGTGTGATGCACGATTTAGCGTCTCACTGGTGAACTAGAGTGCTGCCTAATTGAGACAATACATTATCCTATCTTGCACCAAACTTCAGAGCTCAAGCACGCCGAAGGTAAGAATTTGATAAGACTGATGTAGTCGTTTCCAACTAATTTGGGATGAAAGCATAGTTGATTGATTGATCTATAATAATAACTGAAAGAGGATAGTACCATCAGCGGGCAGAGTATCTCGCATCCATTCTTCATCCACAACATCTATGAGGACTCCCAAGCTGAGCATTCGCTCTGCCATGCTTTGTTTTAATATACCTGAAATCTCTAGTTAGATGAGAGAAACTTACACAGGAAAATTCACATCTATGTAAAAGTATCAAATTAAAGTCCCAAAATAATCTTTGGGCTTAAACTCAAAATTGCCCCTCTTCTTTGACTTGGAGCACTAATAATCCTCATTGTTTGTCAAACTAGTGCACTTTTGATCCTTCTCCAAATAAACCATTAGTTTTTTAACGGAGAAAGAACCATGATTTCATCTCCAAGGAAAATACCAGCAGAGCACCCCATTACTTCTCCTCGTCCTCTCTTTCGAAAAGAAAAAAAAAGCCTCAACTTGAAATATATATTACTCAATTACTACCAGCAAAGTTCAATATTTTATTTTCTTTAAAAGAAAAAAGAACAATAAACTAGTGCACTTTTAAACCTACTCCAAATAAACCGTTACTTTTTACGGAAAGAGAGAACCATGTTTTCATCTCCAAAGAAAATAACAGAAGATCAATCCTTTACTCCTCCTCCTCCTCCTCCTCCTCTTCTTTCGAAAAGGAAAAAAAAGCCTCAACTGAAATAAATATAACTCAATTACTACCAGCAAAGTTCAATATTTTATTTTCTATAAAAGAAAAAAGAACGATGGACATGATCATCAAGGTCCTTTTTGTGCTCTTGGTCTATCGTCTTATCCAACTTGAATTTGGTATAAATGAAGTAGGAGAGAGTCTCCACATTCACAACAATCCTCAATTTTCTTAAGACATAGAATAGACTACTCGTTTGCATTTGTCACCTATGCTGCAAGTGCTAAAGACCTTTGACGTGTAGCTTGAAAAGAAAAGGATGAGTTTTTTATGATACCCCATAGGCATAGGCATTTAAATTTGGAATCATATACTTTTTTTCTCTCACAACAGCTAATATAAGAGAATCTAAAGAGCAACCCCAGGTTTTTAGAATCAAAAGAATCTCAACAAAATAAAAAAAAGCAACTGATTTTACTTCAAAGAAATAAACACTAGACCCTTCCAAATCACTATAATAAATGATGAATTTAGAGAAAAATATTGCAAAATGTGCACAACTAAAGCAAGAATTTCATATATCAGCCAGCCTTACCCTGTAAATAGAAAAAGATGAGATTTTTATGATACCCGATAGGCATTATATTTGGAATCATAGTACTTCTTTTGTCACAACAGCTTATATCAGATAATCTAAAGAGAGACCCCAAGTTTTTAAAATCACAAGAACCTCAACAAAATAACAAAAAAACAATTGATTTTACTAACAAAGGAATACACACTAGACCCTCCCAAGTCACTATCCGAAATGATGAGTACAGAGAAACAATAATGCAAATTGCGCACAACTTAACAAAAATTTCGAATATCGGCCAGCCTTACCCTGCAAGTGCTAAGGACATTTGATGAGCAGTATGAACAGGAAAAGCTGAGATTTTTATGATACCCGATAGGCATTAAATTCAGAATCATATACCCACAACAGCTAACATCATAGAATATAAACCCAAGTTTGTAGAATCGAAAGAATCTCAACAAAATAATAAAAAGCAACTGATTTTACTAATCAGGCATATACACTAGACCCTCCCAAGTAACTATTGTAAATGATGCGTACAGAGAAAAATATTGCAAATTACTCACAACTTAAAGCAAGAATTTCAAAAATCGCCTAGCCTAGTCGGATAATCTATAAGAGATGAAACTTAGACCTGCAAAGGCTATCAGAAAACAGAATTACTGGAACTTTAGGAGATGATTAAGCAAATAAAGATCATACAGACAACTAGAGGTGGCAAAATCAGCCCATAAAATCATAACCCGCCCATTAAAACAAAGCATGGCAGAGCGAATGCTCAGCTTGGGAGTCCTCATAGATGTTGTGGATGAAGAATGGATGCGAGATACTCTGCCCGCTGATGGTACTATCCTCTTTCAGTTATTATTATATATCAATCAATCAACTATGCTTTCATCCCAAATTAGTTGGAAACGACTACATCAGTCTTATCAAATTCTTACCTTCGGCGTGCTTGAGCTCTGAAGTTTGGTGCAAGATAGGATGATGTATTGTCGCAATTAGGCAGCACTCTAGTTCGCCAGTGAGACGCTAAGTCGTGCATCACGCATGGCCTCTATCTTAAAGAAAGCATTATAAACAATAAATATTTCACTTAATTAAACGTATTTTTTTTCAATTCCCTTGTGCATATAATATTTTATTGTATTTATAATTATTATTCTTGAATTGCATCTTTAATTTTTTTTTCTTCTTAATTTGGGCTTTTCTTCATCAAATCCTGCAGAGTACAAGCTGCTGCTTCTTTTTTTCTGGCTTTTCGCCTTTTCATGTGAATCATATTTTTGCTCTATTAAGGTCCATTCATTCCAATACTAAATAATTTTCGTTTGAGGCAAATTAGGGATTCTCTAAAGCTAGAAGTTGTCTTTTCTAGATCAAGAAAAGACCTACTTCTTTTTTCCTATTTTACTCATAATATTAATTACTCATTTTTTCAAATTCATTAAAACTATGCACCAATTAATATGGGTATCGTAGTAAATTATGCATTTCATTTATTATTTCTTAAATGCACTTAATCCACACGGCACAAGCTAAGCGTTTACCACTAGACCAAAGCCCTCAGAGGTTTCTTTATTATCTTTTTTCCTGGCCACAAATCTAAAAGAACAATCGATCAATTAAATCAACTCTATCCCAAACTAGTCGGGTCAGACAAATTAATCATCTCTATCCACTCCCCTCTAATTAGCCCCATTTCACCTTTTAATTTATCCCCTTATTCTCGCCCATTCTTTCCAATTTATTCCAACAGGAAAAAATCTAAAATAACATATAAATAGCAATATTACGCCGATAAGAACAATAAAAATCGCAAATCACAGCATGTATCAACGCCATACACTCTATTTCAGTTTTTCTACTACGCAACTACTCATAAAACTGCGAAAATTCCAGCTTTCATTCATCCGGGAAGAAAAAAAAAGGCCCAAATTATAAATCGGAAGATTAAAGTACATAACACACACACACAATATATATATATATATATATCCAAATCTACTCATATCGGATTAAAACTGTACTAAAAGTTCCAAATTTTCAAAAAAAATGATAATTACCAGTTGGTTTTGGATGCTTTGTGGGTGCCGCAATCTCCTTCTCTCTCTCTCTCTCTTTTGTTAGCCCTAGAAACTTGATATGAGAAAGAGGCAAAGAGCTAAGTGAAGCAAATATGATGTGTTTCCAGGGTTCACTCGTACTGGTCCTTTATGTTTATTGAAAACACTACTTTGGCCTCCAAACTTTTATTTGACCTGTATTTGTGCAATTCTTTCTAAAACATCATAAGATGGTAAGAAATAGTATGCTATGGAGGTCACGGATTAAGGCAGAAGGTTAGTAGTTAATCATGTGTTGCACTACTTAGTAGGTTCATAGTAGTAGTCGTAGTATTACTTTCTTGTCCTTCGACTTATGTTATATTCTGTTATTGCTGATACTTCGATCAATTCATTTGTATATCGACTGTAGTTACTGCCTTTTCATAATGCTATATCATGCCTTTTACTTTATTTATCTGTAGTAGTTACTGCCTCTTTTTTCATGTTTATTTTATCATGGTTTTTTCGCTCTCGTTATTTCCATTTCAATACTGCTTGGATCTATTTGTCCGTATTTAACTTTTTTGTCAAATTTTCTATTGAGCCGATAGTCTTTCGGAAATAACTTATTTATCTTCTAAAATAGAAGTAAGGTCTGCGTACACTCTACCTTCCTCAGACATCACATTGTGTGATTTCAATGGGTATGTTGTTATTGTTGTTGTTGTTGGTGTGCAAAGTCAATAGTGGACAAATAAAAGTGAACGGAGGAATTATTATAGTATTATACAAAGATGTAAATGTACCTAGCAAGTTTTAAGGTGAATTAATATTGAACTGTAAGTTAATTATTAGATGGACAGCCAAAGGATCCTTGATTATATTGTGCAATAAATTAGCCAAAACGTGCATGTACCTTTTCCTTGGTTTTACAATTATGTGATGCAACTAATTTCTATTAGTCTTTAATTTAGATATACTTCTTGGCTTATAAATACAATTGTGTGCTTCACAAAACTTTTCTCTATGGACTGTGTTATAACATACTTGCTTTTATATTGCTTATCTGGTTGAGATCATTCATTATCAAGGTGGGAGGAAGATGAAAAATTTGAGGGCGCTAATCACAGGTATATATACTACAACAACTTGCATGAAAAAGGCTTTCTTATACATCAATATTGTATGTCTAGTTTGTTTAGATGTGTTACTTTTCTTTGTTCCTTGTATCATTTGATAGTTCCCTTGCAGTTAACTACTATCATTTGTCAAGGTTGAAGAGATGTTGAAAAAAAAAATACTACAAACTGCATCCAGTGCTCTTCGTTGGAAGTGAACATGCTTGTCCGTTGCGGAGTAGTCATTTAGGCAATGCAGATAATCAAGTCATGTAGTACTTTCAAATGTACAGGACAAAATATGTGCTCTATTAGTAGGTTCTGTAAAGATATGTATTCCCTCCGTCCCAATTTATATCATACATTTTATTTTTTAGTCCGTCCAAAAAAGAATTATACATTTACTTATTTGGCAACAACTTAACTTTAAACTTTATTTTTTACGTTTAACGAGATGATTTATAACCACACAAATATCTTTGGTTTGTTTTAAACCACAAGATTCAAAAGTCTTTCTTTATTACTTAAATTTCGTGCTCACTCAAACTATATCACGTAAATTGGGACTGAGGGAGTATTTGTTCTTTTATTTTTGGTCAATTTTTGTTGAAGGTATTTACATGCATTTACCATTAAATATGGAGCAGAAAATTCACTCAACATGACATATATTATTTTAAATAGATTCATGTATTTCGTGTCATAAATGTTATAATTGTAGTCAGGCACGGCAGTAGATATTGAACCCCTTCTTTGGGAAATTGTGCTATGTATTAGGGTAAAAATATTTTTTTAGCATAAATATGAATTGTTAGAATCCCTTTGACATAATATACTTATTTTTTGAATTCCTTTATTTAAATTCCCGTCTCCACTACTAATTATAAGAAAAATTGGAGATTAACGTGCCAAGCATGTTCGGTGAAACTAGTATATAGAAGTGTACTAAAAGAGAACTTAATCACTACAATTTCAAAACTTGATCTACTCGTCAAGAACTCTAAAGAGTAATACAAGTTTGAAAAATACTCAAATACACTGTCCAAATGCCAAAATGACAGAATAAATAAAGATAGAGGGAGAAGTGGGCCGCGGAACAGCCAAGCGGCTCACCACATCTCCAAATGTCGAAATCAAACTCACAGTGTTCCACGAGACGTACTCGTACTTGATGTCAAATTTGCACCACAAAAGAGTGCAACAAGTGTAGTATGAAGTCAAACCACTAGTATTCTGTAAGTATCATAGGCCGACAACGAAGAGACAACGCATATAGATATAAAGACCGACATACAACCATATTCAATTAGAGCATTTATTCTTTTAGGTTACTATAGAGAAAGTCATGGTTCATGTAGTACAAAAGATAGGCATGTAGTCAATTAGATCCATTAAACGAATGAATGCAATGTATTTGGTCAATATAAACCAGGTACACACATGCTAGCGGTCATTCCGTCTAGTCAGAAAACGAAAATGATAGCAGAAAATGAACTATATTTCCAAAACAAAAAAGAAGAGCCACTAAAAACAGTAAAGACAAATGATCCATACCTCAGCTTGAGGAGGTTGTCCGAACCCTCCTGATCAAGACCATTGATTTCACTTAGAAATAATGACCTTGAATTCAGAATTCCCCATCTCCTCAATTTGTATATCCTGAACTTTGAGGACAGATTTTACAACAAGGTAGCGACATGATCTAACCTCGATCAGTTGCATTGGACACTTGCTTCCAAAACTGTCAGGGATCTCCTCTAGGTATGTACAATTTTGCACCACTACTTGCTCAAGGCTGGGATATGAGTCATCAGAGGCAGTCCATTCTGAGAATCCTAGATCCTTTAATTTCAAAACTTTAAGGTTAGGAAACTCCCCGTCCTTAACGTCCCATTTTCTCTCATTGAAAGCATTTCCCTCCAATTTCAGAACTTCAAGGTTGGATAATCTGCCAATGTTTGAATTTTACTCCAAGGGAATCTGAGACGTGACAAAGTTAATTTCTTGAGGTTTGAGGGGTATGTAAAGCCCTCAAAATCATAGGAATCTACCACTGTCGTGGAGACATTAATATTGAGAGATTTGAGTTGAACAAGAGAGTCAAAAGCAGGAAAGAAATTTCTAATAATGGTTCCTGAACCATATAATCGACAATTGAGCTTCAAAAGGTTGTGCAATCTTTTCATGAACCTTTGATAGTCTATCCCAGGAAAAATAACTAGATCAGAACAAGTTTGTAAGTTATGAAGATCCTCTGATTCTCCCAAAGGCATCTGCATATGTAAAGGACTTATATGCAGATGCCTCAAGCTTGTCATATCCCAAATGGTATTTGGAATCTCTTCATTAGTGTATTGTCCAGTCACTATAAACGTCTCTAGCTCCTTCAGGTTGCATATTGAACGTGGAATTTGAAGAAAATAAATCTTCAATTCCAAATACTTCAAAAGAATTAGATATCGTAATGCATCTACAAGTGTGTAACACAGCCTTATGGAACCCAAATCTAATACTCTCAGGTGTTTCCAGCAATATTTAGCGAAATCATAGTCACTCATACGAGAATTTACAACCAAAGGAGAATATGAACCGGGAGGGAAACTTAAGGAAACCAAAGGTAGAAACATACCAACACTGTTTCAAGGAGGAGGAACGTCAAATCGAGCCATTATTATGATAAGCAGCAAGAAACAAAGTACACATAATTGATTTTACTTACTCAATTCCCCTCAGCCAACATCTGCAAGGAAGATAAGAAAGGTAAGTGCCATTAAAACAGAAAAAAGAATTAAACATCAAATTTAATTTTACTTACTCATGCATCATCAGCAAAAAGTTCTCCTTTTCAGATTTCACCAAGCTAAATTCGTGTATTAAATCATGAGTATGGACCGCTTTGAGCTCCCCAAAGGAATTTGTTTTTGCTACCATTACTAGGTTGCTGCTAATCAAATCCATCAAATAATCCATCGCAACCATCTCTAAGCTCTTTGATGGAGTATTGACCTCAACAAAATCTTCAGCAATCCATAGTCGTATAAGTTTTTGAACAGGAATTTTTTCGTCCTCTAGAAATGATGCAAAGTAAAGTAGGCATCTTTTCAAGTGACTCGACAAATGCTGGTAACTCGACTCAATTATATCCATGCAGCCGTTTACTAACTTCTTGCCGGTAACGACTTCCTTAGCATGTTTTGCAAGAAGCCAGCCACCAATACAATTGCAAGGGGTAATCCTCCGCACTTTCTCGCTATTTTCTTACCGATCTCCTCGAGTTCTTCAGGACAATAATTGTCTTCTCTAAATACCTTCTCCTTCATCAGCATCCAGCTTTCTTCTTCTGTGAACAAACGAAGGTGATGAGGATTCGAAGAGATCATGGCATATGTGGCGATCGATCCAAGTCTGGTTGTCAAAATAATCCTACTTCCTCTATCATCATCAGGAAAAGGTCTCTTTATATCATCCCATGCCTCGGGACTCCACACATCGTCCACAACAATAAGGTACCTCTTTCCCTTCAAACTTCTGTATAGCTTCTCAGCTAGCTCATCATCACTCATTTTCTTAGTACTGTCATCAAGCATACACATATGACCCAATAATTGAAACAAGAGATCTCTCTTACCATAAGATTGGGAAGAACAACACCACAAGCGAACATCAAAGCGACTGAGAAGAGGTTCCGATTCTTCTGAGGTTTTTTGCCTAGGATGGTCCGAGGTGGTAAGTCCTCAAGGGTAGGAAGTCAGACTCCGTGAAACGCCTGGGATTATAGGAAGAACCCGAGTTTCAAAAACAGGATTTTATATACATGGATCCGTTTTTTAATAGATCTACTTCTTTTTATTTTGGTTCAACATCTTCCATGGATTCAAAGAAGATAATAAATTCGGAAGAAATCGTTATACAAGATTTTGAAAAAATGGATTGATAATTGGGAAATATCGAGAATAAAAGAAATCAAATTTATAAAAATTCCAAATACCAATTCTTCAAAACCGATTTCACAATCAAAACAGAGGAAAGAGATATTCAGTTATCAAAACCATTTGAAACAATCTAATTACTTTCTCAAATTCCTTGAAAAAACATCGGGAAAGAAATTACAAATACATTCATATTGGATTAGTCCAAGTAGGGATAAAACCCTTGACTAAGGAAGGATTGAACACCTCAATCCTTGCTATCTAGATTCACAAATTTTGAAGATTCCTTGTTGAGTCTAGTCTATGCACAAGACCAATCTCTTTTGATTGTTACCCAAACTTTTCAGTATCCCTCAATGATAAAAATATCCAAAAATCTCTCGTCTTACAAATAAAAATTCACAATTACCAAATGCTTGAAGGTTCAATTCCAATAGCAATAATCTTCAGAATCCATTACAAAGCTATGACTTCTGCTTTTGCAACAGAAGTTAGATACCATAGTAAAAGAGGTGAAACCTACTATTACAAACAGAATATATATATATATATATATATATATATATATATATATATATATATATATATATATATATTGTGAGTTCATTAATTTGTTTGGATGAAATACTATACATAGGGTGTTAATCAGATTCTTGATGAGTAGCCAATGAAGGAAGGAATTTGGTATATATTTACCTTGATCAGAACTCAGATGAAAGGAATCTGGTCTTTGCCTTTGATCAAAAGAAAGGGATTTGCTCTTTGCATGTATACCTTGATAGAAAGAAGGGAAAAAGCTTAAATATGCCATTGAACTATCGGAAATTGTTTATTTATGTCACTCGTAAATAGTTTGGCTCATTTATGTCATTGTCATTACCAAAATGGCTCATTCATGCCATTTTTTTCTTTAACGATGATTTTACAACACCATTTTTATTAACGCCGGCGTTAATGAAAAATGACATGAATGAGCCATTTTAATAACGCCGACGACATAAATGAGTCATTTTCAATAGTTCGATGACATATTTTAACTTTCCTCTAAAAAGAATATAAAGGTGAATATTAAAGCATTGTTATGCTTTATTAGTTCTCTTATGATTTACTACTTCTTGTGATTCTTTTTCTCAAAACAAACAAGACTAGTGTATTTACAGAGTGAAAAATTAGCTACTCCATACCTTTTCTAAATAGACGTGTCAAACATTGAATACATCCCTTCAAATAATGAGTAGATGTCTCTAAAAGTATTGGACAAATATTTGCAGCATATATATATATATATATATATATATATATGCATATTATTTGAATCATCGGTAAAAATAAATTCAATATCATTGACAAAATGTACTCAACTGTGATCAAAACAGGAAAAATTCCAAGACCACCATGAGCTTCGCTCTGATCAATTGGGACGGCGTGATTTTAGGATAAAACGGAAGAATCCAGGGGATGAAATGGGAAGCAGAAACCGAAGCTATTTTTCCAACAGCTCAAATACATCTAGTTGTGGCCACGCTACTAGTTACAATCGCTTTGCAACTGGTTTCACATTGCCAGGATGTTTTGACAGCGATCTTAATAAAGGGATGACAATTTTAATAAGAAACGTTTCGTGCATTTGTTGTTACAGATGTCATCGCCTGCGATGACATCCCAAACAACAAATGCACATAATATTGTTCTTCTTAATAGAATCGTCATCCCTTTATTAGGGCTATCAGATCGGTGTCAAACTGCTTGGGAATGTGAAACCAGCTGCAAAGGTGACCGTCACACTAGTAAATTTGCCACTACTAGATGTACTTGAGTTGCCTTCATAAATGAATTATAGAATGGAATTGCCTTCTGCTTGCAAACTAGAAGGGAAGTATATATAGGAAGGTAAAAACTGAGACTCAATATATAGATAATGTTGGTCACTTAATTAATTAACGTGGAAATGTAAGAGACAGAATATTTTTTAGTGGGTAATCACTAGCCCACCAATACCTTATATTTTCTTTTGATGGGCGAACAGATAGTGGAGAATGTGCAAAAAGGTAAAGTGTACAAAGTTTAATATTTCATTACTCTTCTCTTTATTACTTCTCGAGCCTTATTTCTCCTTTGCCTGCTTTTTCTTCCACTTTTGACTCAGAGTTGTTTGATTCCAAACCAAGTTATTCTCTGATTATATTATAACTAGGGGTATGTATTCTGTTTCCGATTTGGTTTTGCATTTCGGTTCTAGTTTTTTTATTTTCGGTTTATAAAAACAGCTTTCAATCCGAACCAAAATAAAGTTGGTTTGGTTCGATTTTTCTCTTCTTAATTCAGTTTTTTTATTTTTCGATTATCTCATAGTATAAGATAATTTGGATATAATATAATTGACTAGTAACATATTTAAATGAAAAACAAAAGAAAATTATTTAAATAATAAAAAATAGTAATGTCAAATCTCTTAATATTTTTTCTAAACTCATTCACATGATTGAAGCAATTAATTTATAGACGTCACTGATAAGATAGTAATCCAAAAAAAAAACATTTACACACTCATACTCTACGGACGACCTAGTCCCTCAATTCTTGTTGAAGCCACAACTTCATCGAAGAGCTTAGAGATGGTTCACTACTAAAAAGTCATTATTTTCTCACTGAAATTTCTCACCAAAAGTTGTTTAGTGACTATTCTCCCCCCCCCCCCCCCCCCCCCCCAAATATATTTTGATTGAATCAGTGAAAAATATATAGTAGTATTTTCACATGAAAAAATTAAAAAGTTTTCCAGATTTTAATTGAAACCTGTTTCCACCATGTGATTTTCCAGTGAGTTGGTTCAATATGAATGAGGTGAAAAAATCATGTTTTATAACACAAATTTTCTACTGATTCGCGGTGGAAAAAACTTTTGTTTCTACTAGTGGTTACAATGATGATATTTTGCATGACCAAATATCTATCTTATGCGATACCTAATTTCCGCCTATAGATAGACCATGTTACTTTACCTATTCTATGCTAGCGTTTGCAGAATAATAAAGAACAGAAAAGCAGTGACACAATATCTTTACGTGAAAACCACCCGGCTCACAAAGGGTAGAAAAAACCACGACTTACACCTCTGTAAGATTTGACCCAAACTCCACTACAACATGAGCCTCTGCAAATTCAAGTTACAAACTCTGTAACCTAGGAACTAAACTCTAATTCCTATCTCAATAATCTCCCTAGATTGTTGAGCCCACTCCAAGCTATCCCAACTTGAAGTTGAATTTGACTAACATCTATACATATGAATATTGCTTCTATGAAAGCTAATAAGGTACAACTCGATAAATCATAATACACGAATCTAGACTCAAGAACTGTAAAACATATACTCTGTAAAACAAATTCTTCAATCTCCCCTCGTTGTACCAGGTCATACTTTTGAAATAAGAACTCTCTCAATTATGCTTGATAGGGTTTGCTCAATATTCTGATTTTCTCTCTTTGTGAGTTCGTGAAACTTCTTGATGGCTGGACTTGAATATTTATAGCTTTAGGTTGCAACAAGTCGGCTAAACTCAATCTCTACGTAGTAAGGCCCAATATGAGAGTTAGGGTTTGAGTTAACTTGAGATTCTTGCTCTTCAATGCGCCTTTAGTTTTCTTGTAGGAGTTTGAAGTATCTTGATAAGTATGACAAGAAATCTTGCATCCTTGTGCACCAAGTTCTTAGAATAAAACACAAATCCTACTCACAGTAAGACTCTGAACATGAACACATTCTTGGACCTAGTTCAAGCATTTGTTCCTTTCAATTCTGCCTCGCATCTGTGTCTGACATGGAACATGTTCGTCGACCTAGTTCATTCACTTCTAATATGTGTCTAATTTCTTTAACTTAGTACTGCAACTGTCTGTTGGATGGATCAAGTCCACATACCTAGTTCATTCACCTTGTTCATTTACTTTATCAATTATCAAAACTACACTTGTTATTCTTGCTAATATTAATAAATTTCTCATTTTTTATGATAACAAATTCATGTCTTTGACACCACTGTGTAACATGTTCCAAATATCTCATAGACGAAAAAGTAATGAATGGAACACCACTAAAATTGAACTAGGTTAGCATACATGGGTTATAGACAAACATTACATAATATCTCTTTCCCTTTCGGCATCATTATAAAGTTACTTCAATATAGTTAAGGCTCAGTGTCAATATTGAACTCATGGCCACTGGGTTTGTCACATATACAACACAATAAAAACATTAGCTCAATTTATATCTTATTGAATATTTAACACACGGAATTTTTACACAGATATAAGAAAGAGTGAACAGTTGTCATAAATTTGATATTGTAATTTCAACCCATGATTAACATCAAAATAAACAGAATAGTTGATACCACTATAAATATTAGAACAAAACAAAGGACTTGGATTTGCTAAGTTTAATAACTGGACATACAGGATAGCTAAGTGAAATCAAGAGGAATGCATGGAGGACTAAGGGGATCTTTGGTAAGGGTTTTGACTAAGTCTTGGTATGAAGGAGAAGAGGGGGGGGGGGGGGGGGGGAAGGGGCGGTGTGGTGATGAAATTATTTTTTTATTAAAATTAAAAATTATTTTTATGTTAATTTCGACCTCACTTTTTTATTATTTAATCATAATTTTTTTGTGTCACATCAGCTCATAGGGTGATATTAAATTGTCAGGGTAATATGTCGCATTACTAGTTTGAATGTGATATTAAAATTTCAAGTATAGTTTAAAGGTCAATATATGTCTTTTGCCTATTATTTTACCAAATATTGGCAATATTTTGAATTAGAAATTAAATCTCAATCTATCATCCTCACCCTCCAACACCCCTATCTTACTCCTACTCCATTAGCTTCATCCTCACCGTCCCACACCCCACACCCCTACCTCCATCTCAAACACACCCTTAAGTCAAAATACTTTATAAATTTATTTTTTTCAACACTACCATGAACTATGGAGTACCATAATGGACACAATAAGTTTATTTGAACAAGGAAAAAGACAATATATAGAAGGAAAAAAAGAAAAGAAAAGGGAAAAGGAAAAAAGACACGAAATATCATAAAAATTCATAGTAAACACACCTGAATTATCGTATTTTTACGTGTTTCACACTCTAATTATCTTTTAAACAACAACAATAACATACGTAATATAATCATATAAGTGGGGTCTGAGAGAGTGTAAAGAGGTTGTTTTCGATAAAACCTCGGCTCAAGAAAAGCAACTCAAACATAAGTTAGAAAAAGAAATAAAGGAAGTGAAATGTCAGTTGTTCTCTTTTTCGACCTCATTTATCGCTATATTAAGGTAAAAAAAGAAGAGAAAAGCTTATAGTTAAGGTGTGTTTTAATACATAAATGGAGATAGTTCAAGTACAAAAGGGGAATAACTGTTAATTGGAATGTGACACTCGCAAAACAAATAATAATTCATGTATATTTTTAACGAAAAAGGCTCAAATATGTCATCGACTATCGAAAATCATGACTCATTTATGCCACTTGTCAATAGTTTTGCTCATTTATATAATCGTTGTTACAAAATGGCTCATCTATACCATTTTTCATTAACGCTTGTTTTACAATACCAGACATGACACGTGACCTCCAATTAGAGGTCTGCGTTGTTCAATTAAACCAACTCAATTTTAAATCTCAAATTAATAAAAAAATTTGATACATACACCCAATCTACCCACAACCATAATCTAGTTGGAAGTCATATGTCATATCTGATATTGTAAAATCGAAGTTAATAAAAAATGGCATGGATGAGCTATTTTTGTAATGGTAATGACATAAATGAATCAAACTATTAACGAGTGATATAAATAAGTATTTTTGATAGTTTGATGATATATTTAAGAAAAAAGAAAAGAAAAAGAGGAGACGGAAAATCAAACAAGTAGACACTAATAACTTGGCTAAAACCCACGCACCTGTGCATCGTCTCTTATCTGTTTAAAAAAATACTCTGTTTGGTGGAAATGAATTCAGTTCCTTTGTCCATCGGAACATACATTCCAACAAAGCACAACACATTATTAATCTCTACCAAAAATTCCAATTCCCAAACAACAACTAACCCAATTCCACATTTTATCAAATCGTCAGTACCTGTGAATAAACTCAACGAATCAAGTCCATTGTTCAGAAGAAGAGAAGCCCTTACTACTCTGGGATTGATTTTTTCGGAGACTTTCTTCAAACAGTCGAATATTGAAGCAATTGCTGGTGAATGTGAATTTACAGTTACTCCTTCAGGTCTTGCTTATTGTGATAAAGTTGTGGGTACTGGACCTGAAGCAGTTAAAGGCCAATTGATCAAGGTTAATTTTCGTCTTACTTGCTTTTATTTTACATATTATGGTTATTAGTTTAGGGAAAATAAAACTTATTTGCACCTAGTTTTATTAATAATCAATGTAAATAGCTGTCTCACATAACCGCTTAAATTAAAAATAGTCTCTGAATGTATGATATATGTGTTGTAAAAATTGGTACTAATAGGATGAAACACAGACATTGAAGTGTTGTTCTCTGACTTCAAGGCTCTTATGCAGATTATTTTAGATAATTATTTCGACCCTTCTCAATAAATAGGCGAGTACAATAGGTCACAAAAATATTGCCTCCATGATACAATGAAGCCCTAACAACGATGTTGAATTCAAAGTTTGTACTCCCTTGATCCAACCAAGAACACACAATATGAAGTTTCTGATAAAAACAGAAGTTTTGATTCTTTTTCAACAGAAGTTTTGATTTTTTCAATAGAAGTTTTGATTCCTTTTTCAACCGGAGTTTTGATTTTTTTTCATCAGAAGTTTTGATTCTTTTTTTTCATATCTAATTTTTGAATGAGAAAACATCTTTACTACTTATAGTGATTTCGCATCCAATGGTGATGCCTTTTCATCACCAACAGACACCTCTAAGAGGCATCAATGATGGCTATTGGGAAAGGTTGCGTCTGTTCAAATTCAAAATAAATATGAATTATGTTAACAGACTCCCCCAACTTGAAGGGGCATCACATCAATGATGGCTTTTGATTTTGCTGAAAATATCCAACATTCTCCCCCTATTTTCAAAATAAAAAACCATAAAATAAAGTAAAATCTTTCAGAATAGGAACGGCTGCATCACTCAAGTGACTGCCTACGTACCCGAGTGGGATCAAGCCAACGTAGTTCAAACTAAGTTGAGACAAAGCATCATCATAGAAATCAATACATAAATGATAGGTATCTTTTGGATTTGAACCTTCACTTAGTGTAATAAATTCAAAGCCTTATCGAGGTTCTATGGTGAACTAATCTTGAACCAAGTACCCCTTGTGATAAAACCTAAATCTCCACACATATTGACTTCAGAGAATTGTGTGTTCTGTAGCTTAGCACGTTAATGGCCATGTGCTTATATCCTGGATTCATGAGTATTCTTTAGAGAACGGTCTTATTCTCATAGGAAACGGCCTGATTTCCATATTCATATAGGTAAGTCTCAAAGGTGTTTCTGCGATACACCTGTAAACAAAAATAGACTTATTAAGGATTTCCATCCATCCTCAATCATGCAGAATCACTACACTAATACAGAAATGGGAAGTTTTGACACCATAATCACTCTCGTAACTTGTTGGTACTCATTGAACCTTGTTTATCTTTTTCAAAACATATGTTGGGTTTCTGTTAACCGGTGATCAACCTTCTTTCACAGACCTTAGTCCCATTTCCTTACACTTTATTGAAACCACTGCCTTTGGTAGACTCTTAGTAAATGGGTCTGCCAAGTTCTTCTTTGTTTCAATAAAGTTAACTGCAACTACTCCTCTCTTGAGTAATTGTCTGACTATTTGATGTCTAAGACTTGCATGTCTTGACTTTCTATTATAAGTCTTGTACATTATAGATCGTAGCCTGATTATCACAGTTAATCAAGACTGTTGGAGTTGGCTTCTTCCATAATGGGATCTCTATAAGTAAGTTTCTAAGCCATTCTACCTCCTTACATGCATCTGCCAGTGCAATTAATTCTGACAACATTGTTGAATCAGAAATACAAGTCTGCTTCTTGGAACCCCAAGACACAGCAACACCACCTAGCACCACCTAATGTAAATATCCATCCAGTAGTAGACTTGGACTTGGATTCTACATTGTTCCAGTTTGCATCGTTGTATCCTTCCAATTCAGCGGGATAACCCTGGAAATGTAAACCATAATCTATGGTTCCTTTCAAGTAAGCCAACACTCTTGAAATTGCTTTCCAATGTTCAACTCCTGGGTTATTTGAGAAACGACATAGTACTCCCACCGCTTGGGCTATATCTGATCTCGTGCAATGCATAGCATACATAAGACTTCCGATAATACTAGAATACTCAAGTTGTCCATGAGTCCTTCCAGTATTCTTCATTAATTTAATACTAGGATCTAAAGGAGTGAGAGCTGGTTTGTCATTGAAATGACTATACTTTTTGAAAAATTTCCCAATATAATGAGATTGGGTTAAAGCCAACTCATCTCCCTTTCTTAGGATTTTAATTCCTAAGATCACATCAGCCTCCCTAGATCTTTCATATCAAAGTTAGAACTGAGAAAATTCTTAGTTTCTTCCACACAAGATATGTCAGACCCAAAAATAAACATATCATCAACATATAAACAGAGAATTACACATCCAGATTTATCGTGCTTACTATAGATACATTTATCATCATCATTAACAACAAAACCATATGCCAAAGCTACTTTGTCAAACTTCTCATGCCATTGCATGTGAGCTTGCTTCAAACTATAGAGGGATTTCACTAACTTGCAAACTTTCTTCTCTTGGCCTGATACTATGAAACCTTCAGGTTGTTCCATATATATTTCTTATTCTAAATTACCATTTAGAAAAGCAGTTTTGACATCCATAATCCATTTGATGTATAACTAGCTTGTGAATAGAAGCAAGTGCTATCAAACAACGAACAGATGTGATGCGAGCAACATGAGCATATGTATCAAAGTAATCAATTCCATATTTTTGTTTATAACCTTTAGCAACCAATTTGGCATTAAACTTATCAATTGTACCATCAACATTCAATTTTCTCTTGAATATCCATTTGCATCCTATAGGTTTAGCACCAGGAGGTAAATCAAATAGCACTCAAGTTTCGTTAGACAAAAGTGAATGATTTTCATCATTGATAGAGTCTTTTCAGAAATTAGCATCTCTGGAACTCATAGCTTCAGAATAAGTTTTAGGATCATCATCAACATGCATATCATACTTGGTAATGTTAAGAACTTCATTATTATTACCCTCTACAAGATATTGTATAAAATCTGGATAATTTTTCTCTATTCTTGCTCTCTTACTTCTTCTAGGTTTGATATCTTTAGTAGGAACTAAAATATCATTGTTGTGAGGAGCAGAAAGTTCAACATTGTCATTAGTCTCTACAGGTTCTAGTCTAGGTAACAATGGGTTTTTAGTAGATTGTGATTGAGAACTAGACCTTGTCAAGTTTTCAAAAAATTCTACATCTGTAGATTCTATAATCTCAAATGTGTCAAGGATTAAAAATCTGTAAGTAATACTGTTAAGTGAATAACCTACAAAAACACATTTATAAGCCTTATTTCCCAACTTTGGTCTCTTAGGGTCGGGCTTTCTGACATATGCCAAACAACCCCATGCTTTGAGTCTTTTCAAGTTAGGCTTTCTCTTAAACCATAATTCATAAGGAGAGATATTCTTCTTTTTCAAAGGAACTCTATTCAAAATATAGCATGCAGATAAAATAGCTTCACCCCATAAAAAATTTGGCAAACCAGAGCTAATGAGCATAGCGTTAACCATATCTATCAAAGTTCTATTTTTTCTTTCAACAATACCATTTTGTTGGGGTGTATATGGAGCAGTGAATTGATGTACTAAACCATGTTCTTGACAAAATAAAGTAAATTCAGAAGGATAGTATTCATCACCACGATCAGAACGTAAAACCTTAATTTTCTGTCCTAATTGTGTCTCTACTTCTGCTTTGTAAATTCTAAATTTATCAAAGACTTCATCCTTAGATTTCATCAAGTAAATATAGGCATATCTAGTACTATCTTCAATAAAAGTGACATAGTATTTGTTTCCACCACGAGTCATATGACTTTTCAGATCACCAACATCACTATGTACTAATTCAAGCAAGGCATAATTTCTTATTACAGATTTAAAAGATGTTCTAGTTATCTTTGCTTGCACACATATTTCACATTTAGAAACATTATCAAAATTGCAATCAGAAATCAATCCTAATCTTTTCATATTTCTAAGAGAACCATAATTCACATGTCCTAATCTAGCATGTCATAAATCAACAGACTCAACAATAGAAGTAGAACCATTATTTATTAAATTAAGCTTAACCATCCCATTACAAGAGTATCCTTGTCCAACAAACATTCCGTTCTTGGACAATACAAACTTATCAGACTCATACGTAACCTTGAATCCAACCTTTTTAACAAGAACTCCAGAAACAAGGTTTTTACAAATGTCAGAGACATGTAAAACATTAGTAAGAGTAACAATCTTTCCCGAAGTAAATGAGAGATCAACAGTGCCTTTGCCAACCACTTTGTTGTTTTGGTTGTTCGCTGAAGTAACTTTGTTTCCTTCTCCACTAACCAGTCCGTATGTCTTGTAAAGATTTCTATCTTTAAAGATATGAATGGTTGCACCGGTATCGTACCACCATCCACTACCATGATCTGCAACAGTGTTGGCCACTTGCACTACATCGATAAGCTTGCTTTTGTCATCGATCACATTCGCTTCATTTTTCATTTGTTTCTTTCGTTGACAACATTCACGAGCATAGTGGCCGAGTTTCTTACAGAAGTAGCAATTTCCCTTTTTTATCTTTCTTGTTGGGATCTTTCTTCTTAAACCGAGTATCAAACTTAAGTTTCAAAAAATTTGGTTTTTTCGATTCTTCCACACTATTAATCTTAGAATGATTTTCAGTTTGCTGACTATCCTTAATCTCTCATTTACGAGCATCTTCTTCAATACGAAGATGACGTTGTAAACCTTCTAAGTCATAGTCAGTTTCAACATGCTTAAATTTCTTCTTGTAATCATTCCAAGAAGGGGGAAGACGAGAAATAATAACCCCAACGACGAATGAAGATACAAGATCAATTCCAGTATCTTTAAGATGATTAACAATGAGTAAAAGTTTATTGACCTGGGGAATAATTGACTTACTGTCAACCATCTTAAAGTCCATGAAATTACAGATCAGAAATTTCTTGTTACTCGCTTTAGAAATTTTGTACTTGTTTTCGAGCGCAGTCCATAATTCCTTTGTTGTTTCAAGACTTCGATGAGCATTGTAAACATTGGCTCCTAGAACATTCAGATTATGACCACGACACATAAAATCATCCTCTTGATGTTTCTTCCGTTTGACCTTCAATTCATCGTTGTCCATTGGAGTCGCATCAGGAATTTCCTCCAAACCATCTTCAAGGATGTACCATAACTTGATAGTCATCAGGAAAAATTTGATAGTCTTTTGCCAACGAGTGAAACCCTCACCATCAAAACGTTCTAAACGATTCAAAGTCCGGTTCATTACTTGCAATGATTGAGCAGCAATTGAAGTTTCACCCTCCATGTCATAATTGTCTAAAAAATTGTTGTAAAATATGGTACTAACTGGATGAAACACAGACACCGAATTGTTGTTCTCTGACTTCAAGGCTCTTATGCAGATTCTTTTAGACAATTATTTCGACCATTCCCAATAAATTGGCGAGTACAATAGGTCACAAAAATATTGCCTTCAGGATACAATGAAGCCCTAACAACGATGTTGAATTCAAAGTTTGTACTCCCTTGATCCAACCAAGAACACACGGTATGAAGTTTCTGATGATGCTTAGGGAAGAAAAGAAAAACAGAAGTTCTGATTCTTTTTTTTCATCAGAAGTTTTGATTCTTTTTTTTTTTCATATCTAATTTTTGAATGAGAAAACATCTTTACTACTTATAGAGATTTCGCATCCATTGGTGATGCCTTTTCATCACCAACATACACCTCCAAGAGGCATCAATGGTGGCTATTGGGAAAGGTTGCGTTTGTTCAAATTCAAAATAAATATGAATTATGTTAACAAACTCCCCCAACTTGAAGGGGCATCACATCAATGATGGCTTTTGATTTTGCTGAAAATATCCAACAATATGTATAATATGTGTGTAACTGTGTACAATCAATGTATATCGGCTAGTAAAACTACATAGTAAATTTGGCCGGTTATTTGCGTAAAGATCCTAGTTTTTACTCCAAACCAAGTTAATTTAACACTAAGTTTGGTGCGACAAAAGTCATTTTTCATGCGTTTGATTGGTGGTATGGTAAGTTTCTCAGGAAAATATACAGTATATATTAAGATTAATGATAATATTAGCAAATCGGAGTTTGTATATGATGAAAAGTTTGAGTAGTAAAGATTGATACTAGTGTCTGAGTGTTAGTTGGATCAAGTAATATAAAGTTAAAAGCCAAAGTAGTTGTAAGGAAAGTGACTTCTGCCCATGTGCGGCTACGAGAAGTCATTTTCCCCCTCTTTGTACATTTATGGTAACCGAACACCAGAGAATGACTTATGTTGTACAAATTGATGCATAACTAAACCAGGTTAAGTAAAAAAAAATGTATGCAAAAGAGGCATGTATGCACAAATTTAGGTAGAAGCATAGTTCTTTTTGTTGCCTCTCTTCATTATAGACAAGAAAGCAAGTGGCACAACTTAACTGTAATTTGCTAGGAATAGAATTCATAAAATGGGATGAAAACTTTTAACTGGGAATGAGAAGAAGTTTTTTATGTCATACTGGATAAATAAGTTTATGTGAGTTCTCTTGCCCTGTTCATTCATTTTGATATTTCCTTATTCTCAATTTAAGAGCTCTTAAAAAATCAGTGTCCAGTCGCCCTTTATTTTATGCAAGCATGTTAAATTGTGCATATCATCTCATTTAAGAGATAATGTTAGTTATATTTGTTTTCAACACACAAAGTTGATCCCGAAAGTTATACTAGATTTGTAAGGATAGTCGGATCAGTGGTTCCAGATACGATATAAAATAAATTGAAGGTTCGAAAGTTGTTCTTTCCTTGAACACGCCCCTACCCATGAGATCAAAAGATTCAAAACTATCCTCTCCAGTGAGACCAGGCGAGCCAAAAAAATTTGACTTGTATAGTTATAGGAAAATCTTACTTCTAAAAGCTATTTGATATAGTGAGACTAGACATTGAGCTCCTCATTTACCATTTTGTATAATATAATGAGTTGTATCAGATTATAAAACAGATTATGTTGTACAGGCACATTATATAGGTAAACTGGAAAATGGGAAGGTCTTTGATAGCAGCTACAACCGTGGAAAGCCCCTTACATTCCGCGTTGGTGTTGGAGAGGTAGGTTATTTTGTTATTCTATAGCAGTACTATCAGCACTAGGAAATTGATAAATTTACTTTTAGTTTATTTCTATCTATTGCTCTCGTCACGGGGCCCTAGAATGTTCTACTCTTGTTGACAAGATTTTTTATTCTAGAGGTTTATCTACAACTTATGTTGCTTGGACTCTTCAAAAATGTCGCCGGGTGTGTGTTGGAGCCTCCAAAAGTAGTGCATTTTTGGAGGATCTGACACGGATACAACAACTTTCTTGGAGAGCCAAGTAACATAGTCTACAACTAGATGCTTCTATAGTACCGAATTAGTTGCAATCTTGTAGCCTAATATAACAAGACTAACTAGGCAGACTTCAGCAAAATACAAAGTGAACCATTGTTATTTATGTGAAATTAGTGTCTTAAGAATCCAACTATACAATGTTTAACAGTAGATGGTAAACTCATTCTTACTGCTTATTATTTTCTCCAATAGGTTATTAAAGGCTGGGATCAGGGAATTCTCGGAGGTGATGGTTTTCCTCCAATGCTGGCTGGTAGGAGCACATTTCCTAGTTCAAATTTCTTGGTACTTTGATAATTTTAATAATAAATGCTATCTCATCTCTTACATTTCAGGAGGAAAGCGTAAACTGAAGATTCCTCCTGAACTTGGATATGGGATAAGGGGAGCCGGCTGCAGAGGAGGTAAGCAAATTTAACGAACATGCCAATTGCATATGTTTTTTTTTTGTTTAACCATCCGGTACCTAAAGCCCACTGGCCAACTGGTTCTAGGCCCGCTAAAAGGGTAATTACAAAACTTAGAATGATTGATTCTTATAGTCTTACTCCATTTCCATGGTTGAAATGCGAAACATGTGGTTATGTCCAAGCAAAGCGCTATCTACGAAAATATTTTTTCATTCCCAATGCTCGAAACCGAGACTTCTGGTTAATGGTAGAGGGATCGCAATGATCACACCACACTCTGTGGTGTTGGCTAGTTGCATATGTGGTAGGTTTAAATATGTTCTAACTATCTCGTATTGGTGGTTTAGGTACATGCATTATTCCTCCGGATTCAGTTCTATTGTTCGATGTGGAGTTTGTTGGCAAGGCTTAGATATAAGCAACAGAGGTATATTTTGTTCCATGGAGCTATTCATAAAATGATACTCTATTTCTTTGCAGCCAGTTTGTGATGGACTATTGTTAGGTTAATTAGTTCATCAAAGAGCAAACTTTTTGTAAGCTGCAAGTGCAAACGATAATGTCTGTTAATACTTGAGATCTTGGCAGTACATACCATGAAGTGTTTGTATATTTTTGGTTACATTTACATAGTACAGAATGTTACAGTTTATATACAGTAATTTCACGAGGCAGCCACTTTTAATTTTTTTTTGCATTTGTAACTAGTATAGGCAAACTTAAAAAAAAAACTGATATCCTCTGTACGACAGTGTTTTTCGGATTTACAACACTTGGAAGTATAATGCTTGAAGAAGTGGGTCTTGAATTTCGAATATGAAAAGTGAGTTTAAATCAAGTGGGTGTTACAGGAAAAGCTTGGAAACATTGGCAGATCACTATTGTTGCAAGCTTAAAGAAGTGGTCTTGAATTTCACATATGAAAGTGAGATTATCAAGGGATATGTCGAAACAGTTTTAAAACATTGAAAAGTCACTATTGTTGCAAGCTTGAAAAAGTACCTTTTGGATTTTGAACATGAAAATTGAGTTTAAATCAAGGGAATTTTGTTGGAAAAATATTGAAATATTGACAAGGGATAAAGATTGGTAGTTTAAAATTTTAGAAAACTCTTTTTAATTTTGAACATAATATGTTTGAAAGTTGATCAATGCATGTCAGCAGTTTGACCTTGACAAACCAAACTTCTAGTATGCTTCTCGAAAAGTTGGTCTTGACAAATCAAACTTTAGGCGTCATTGTTGAAAGTTTGATGTTGGCAAGAGAAGCTTTAGGAGTGATCATCAGAAGTTTGCTTGCATAAGCAATATGTCAAACCTAAGGAAAACTTCAAACAGTACAAATCATTCAAACTTCATGCGCATATGTCGAAAGTTATTTCTGAAGACTAAACTATTAAAAAATTATAAACTTCTAATATGGCTTAAATTATGGTCTCAAAATTGGCTATTTGTGTACTTCTTTCCATTTATATTGGGTTTCGTTAAAAGAATAGCTATTTCACTTAGATGGTTTTGATTCTCTCTTTTTTATGAATTGCATTATAACTATCAACATAAGAAAATTTGTTTATGAGTACATGATTGTTAATTTGTATAGACTGACAATAGTCTCACCATGTATAGCTCCATATCGTACTTAATCACAAAAGTCTGCATTATTTTAGTGCTTTAGAGGTTTGATGTTTTACTTTCCTATAACTATTATCCTTGCATGATAATCAATTTTATCCCAAGGGTTTGATGTTCCTTGTTTTCTGTCAAATCATAGAATACTAGGTAGAATTTCATTTATCCTAAATTATCAAGTCAAAGTTCCTCATTGCCCATCGCAAAGTCAGAAATTTTATTAAGGATATATATATATATAATTTTTAAAAAGTGATCATTTCAATGGTTCATCATAGTAGTTAAAATTAATCTAAGATCTAAATTCTCTTCCTTCCAATCCTTTTAGATCTGCCATTTGCGCCATCCATTTAAACATAGTGGGCAAAGTGAAAGTAAAATCTGATTAATAAAGGTAAAATCGAATTAAGGAAATCAGTGAATTTTGAATATTAGATAGAAATATCTGATTACTTGAGGAAAAAATGGACTTAGTTGACTTTTTATCTTAATCAAACTTTCTATCTGTTATTATGGAATCATTAGGCAGATAAACACCCCTCAGTCCACAAAATAAAAAAAAAATTGCTTCCCACTTCTTCGCATGCATTAAACAATTACGTAAAAGTTACCTAAACAACAAGAATAAAATATACTATCATATACGTAAATTAGTATTAATATATTGTATTGTTCTCACTGGCTGACACGTCCACTGGAAGGTTTAGGATATGAGAAAATCTATTCCACCAATAAGCTTTCAGATTCATATATTAAGGTTGGACTCACGATTTAGTTTATTTTTCTTTCTCTATCTTTTTCTTTAGTGAGAAGTTAGGTGAAAGGGACTTATATGTTACGTAAACCGTGTAAGAGTATGACTTTTAATACATTTTGGATGTTGACTAGTGTGAATTTTCTGTCCACAAAAAATAAAAGGGAAATGAAAAAGCTAAATAATTAAAGAGAAAAATAGTCACCTCCTAAGCATTTTCTCTAATATATTTGAGGGCTTCTGTCAAACAACATTCTCAAATTAAATTGGAGTATGGGTGTGTTTGCTAGGAAGGTAAATGTTTCTTGTGAAAATTTCTGGGAAATAAGTGGTTTCCTACTTATTTTTTAATGTTTGATAAGTAAATAAAAAAATATTATTTTAAGAATATTTATATGTTTATATGTAATTTAGCAAAATATTATATATGGGGTTGGGAGTGGGATTTCAGGGGTGGCGGGGTCATGGGGTAGGTTTGGGGGTAATAGGTGGGTGGGAGGAGACATTGAACTTGTAATGTTACTTATGAAATTTATTTTCTCTACTTTTATTATGAAAGTCATTTTCCCTATATTTAAGAAACTTGTTTTCCCGAAAAAATATTTTTTAAAATATTTTGATTAACCAAACATTAAAAAAAAAATCTCCATACCATACACATCCTATGGCTATTTCTACATTTGTGTAGCGTGTAAGAAAAACCACATGCTAAGCAAATTTTCGCTGAAGTCATACTTCCATAAGCTAACACATTGTGCAGTTTGACTAACCAAACTGCCCTAAACCTACTATGTTCCTTTTAAGTTTAAGTAGTAAGTATGTTATTTTTACTTGCTGTATAGCGGGTAAATCTTATTTTGAAGATTATAAATTTTATATTTTGAGAAGATTTTTAAGAAAAAGCTCATTACATTACAAAACACGGAAAAGTAGAAAGCGAAATTCTACCAAACAAACAACAAATCAAAACAAAGTGAGTAATATGTAGACTATGATCCTTAGCAACAACTACATGAAAAACAGAGAGTTTTTGTTTTATTTCTTTTCACTAGAAATTAATACTGCATATATAACTATTAAAACGATGAAACAACGCCCTACAAAGCGTCGCAGGCAATGAAAGAATACATTTCTTTCTGAATTTAAATTACATCTACGGTTAGAGTAAGAAATTTTTACATAATCAAATCACTTTAATTTATTGTAGCAATATCTTATTTTCAATATTAAGGAGTCTTGCTTGTAAGTATACTTTAAATAACTTAACTTGACAATGCAAAATACTGATGGTGTTAAACAGAAATATATATAATTTAAACTCTTTCGTATATAAACATGCAATTTGTATACAATTATTTTGAGAATTTTCACCTCTTATTACCCCCCCCCCCCCCCTTTTTTTTTTTTTTTTTTCCAATTATCAAAATCCTCCATAGGAAAATGAAAAGTGAAAAGATTGAAGCAACATGAGAGCTTTTTAATACCATAATCAGTTTCCATGGAGCTAATTTTCTTACAAAAAAGAAAAGCTCATTACATTACCAAAAACTAAAAAAACAATATGTACACATAATAGTAAATACTCCTCTCAGCACCAACAACAAAAACACTACTACTACTCTTTTTTTCTTAACCTTTTTTCACGTGAACGGGACGACGCCGTACGAAGCGTCGGCGACATCGTTCTCCGTACGTTTGGCGAATCTTCCTTTGATTCTGGGTCGAGTCTCAGCGTAGGCCTTTCTAGAAGCGTATCGTATCGTCTTCTCGAATCTTCGATTCTTCCTTTTCTCTCTGTACCTTAATACCCTTGCTTCTCTGTCTGAGCTCGAAACCGGGTTAGGTAGTCCATCAATGGAGGAGTTCCTCACAAATGTGTTTGATACATCTGCCATGGTGTTATGGTCAGGCACAACTCCCACATCTAGCGATGATGAAGACACCTGTTAAAATAACACAATGTTTCATTAGGACATCGATGTGGAAAATAATATTTTTATACACTAACAAAATACTAATTTCGAACGAATAAGATCTAAGTTATGCACCTGGGCGGAGCTGCAGGGTCGGAAGGGTTCATCTGAATCCATCCGCTATAAAAATTACATGTTATATAAGATTAAAGTTATTTTTTATATAGATTTAATTATGTATTTAATAATTTAAATTTTGAATCTAGCTTAAAAATCCTAATCAGTTAATGTGAACTTTGCTTCTCTAATTTGCTATACTTTCTAAAATTTGGTAACTGATATTACCATTTAAAGTATCAGTCTAGTCACTCAACTAATCCATTAATAATAGAGTTTGTTTGGTAATTGAGACTTCGTTCCTACATCTTCATTAAAGCAGAACCCAATTATTATATAGATTACGCCAAACATAATTTTAGAAGTCCTAATTACAGTAGATAAGCGTAGAATAAAAGTCTTATTACTAGCTTTTAATTTAAAGCAAGCAGCAGCAGTCATTTCATTAAGAATGTTATACCAAACCATTCATTTCTTAAAAAAAAAATTTTAAAAAACATTCATTTCATTAAGACTCTATCAGCCATTTCATTAGGACTCTACACTTTAATTATTATAAACTTTTTTTTATAGAAAGATTTTACTCCTAAGTTTTTGGATCATTTTTCTAGTTAGTTCCAATTACTACAATATTTATAGACAAGTACATGCATGTAATGGTACTTTTAAATAATCTGATTGCGTAAAAAATCCCCAGAAACATAGAACTTAAATTCTTATTAATAATCACCTTTAACAAATTAGGTTTAAAGTAATCAGTTAAGATCTGTTAGAAGATTATGCAGTTGTATGGTTGCATTAAAGTAATAACTACTTCAAAATTAAGGAAATTGTGTTCATTTTTTTGGTTTTGAGAATAAAATTATAGAAGATTTATGAGTACAACAAAATATAAGGAAATAAACCAAATTACGGTATTGAAGAGGTGAAAAGGAAGAGGAAGAAGAGATACATACACTTTGGCTAATGGATTGAGAACTGAAGGTGTACATGAAAGGTTTAGATCCAGAAAAATCCATTTCATAAGTCGGGTATCCATCAACAACTGGACCTTGCAAATGGATCTCGTTATTCTTATTCTGTACATGAGGTACAACACAATCTTCCTTATCCTCCTGATTATAAAGCTGGATATCCGTACCCGGTTTCTGATCCGATATCATATCCATTTCCACATACGAATCCACATCGCTAAGCAAATATTCAGCCGATTTATACTCAATTTCTTGAGTATTATTCGGCGCTTGTAGTAGCCACGACTCCGCCTCAGTCTCCTTCTCGGGCTCCGCAGCTCGAGTCTTGGAGGAGGCGGAGTCGTAGAAAGGCACTATAGGGAACCGCTCGTGGCGGCGAGCTAGCGGGTTGGCGGAGTGTATGTCCTGGTCGCAGGTGACGCATAGCGCGGCGGCGTCCGCCTTACATGTGACGGACGCCGGGGCGTGCTCGCACACCTCGCATACCCACACACGCGCGTGCCTCGACGCGAGCTTGTTCGCCGCGTGGATTTTGGAGTCGCACGGTAAGCAAAGGAATGCCATGTCTGCCCTGCAGTACACCGTCGACGGCGTCGTTTTGCACGCGTCGCAGCGTTTCGCCGTCGCCATTATTGTTGTTTTTCTCTATCTATAGCGAAGTTACTTTCTCTCACTAAAATTGCAATAATGGAGACTGATATTTGCTTTGTGGACTGTTTTGTTGCTTTATTCGTTCGGACAAAGTTATCTAGGAAATCTGAGATGGACGAATGAGCAGATGACAAGTGTGCTAAATATTAGCCAAATAAGTTGGAACTACTCTGTTCGTCGCATGTGCTATAATTTGACACGTCATAAAATTTAATTAAAAAAAACTTTTTAAAATATATAATATAAAATGAGTCATAGATATTTATGTGATTTAAAATCATTTTATTAAAAATGAAAAGAAAAATTTAAAGTAAACTTATTTTTAAATATAAAAATATTTTTTTAATACAAATTAAAAAGGAAGGTATAATAAGTAAATATTAGGAAAGAGGAGTAATTAATATGAGAAAATACGAAGTTGTCGTATATGAGGTGATAGGTTGTCGTGTTGAGGAAGGTGGGGTCCAGGAAGAAAAGAACCTTGTGCGGTTTGACACAAAGGTAATACCGTAATAGTGGGATACTTATTAAGGACATGTTTGGCATTTTTGTAACGTTAGGGGTACGTTGTGATACATATATACAAAATTAAGGTAAAAATAATTAATTTCAAGATTTATATCAAAATATTAGTTTATTAGTTTTTAATATTGTTACTTTTCTTAATGACATGCTTATCATGTGTATGTTAACGTAAAGTTTTTCATATATACTGAAATTCATTTTTTTTGGTACCACTTTGTATATGTCAATTTAATGTCCCCCTACATATGCATATCTTACGTGCCATTTTCTTTTGAACTAAAATGACGTCGAAGAAAAAATACTTTTTACCTTATGTATAAGTGGACGAATAATTTTAATATTTTACTGTAAATGGTTCAGCCCAGGTACTTCTTTTCCTGCAAAAAAACGTACTAAGTTATCAAGAAATTTCACAGTTTTCCTTCAAATGAACTAATTTTTAATTTTTGCCCCTTAAATGAAATTTATGTCTTTTGGGCATAAACTCTTTAAATGATGGATCTTGAGCCTAATTCAACCCAAAAACTAGCTTGTAGGGTGAGGATTGTTCAAGTCCATATAAAGAGTTCATGTTCCCAGTCCATATCCGATGTGAGACTCTTAACGCTCCCCTGCACGTCAGACTTTGTTAACTGGAGCATGGATAATATAATTTGGGGTCCAACATCGGTGAACAAATAATTGAAATGAGTCTGGCTCTGATACCGTGTAAAGAATGGATTTTGAGCCTAACTCAACCCCAAAAGCTAGCTTGTTGGGTGATGATTGTCCAAGTTCATATAAGGAGTCCATGTTCCCATTTCATATACGATGTGAGACTCTTAACATGGACGATCCTGGCTCTGATATGATATAAAATATGACCCTTGATCCTAACTCACAAAAAAACTAGCTCATAATAGGAGAGTTATCTAGTCCATATTAAAAGATTATTAATTAGTTCCCCACCAAAGTAGGACTCTAACCAACTTTGACAAACATCAACCATGAATATTCAAAGCTCGATAAAAAAAAGCTAAGTATGAACCATGAAACGTCAACCTTCTTTAATTTAATTATATACAAAAAATGAAAAATGCTAAATTGTTCCTTTTAAAAAAATAAACTTTGATATAAAAGTACATCAACTAAAAAATTTAAAAGATTTTCAAATTTAAAAGATAGATCTCGGTTTTGATCTTATCCATAGTGCTTATGTAATCAAATAAACTACTAAATAGGTACTATTGCATTTTGATCCTCCACTATAGAAGAGAATAAAAGTGAAGAAGAAACAATGGGAGTATATATTCTTACTGTTGGATTCAAGTGTGTTTGGCACTTAAAAAAATAAAATTAAAGTGGATTAAAATGCTGCACCATTTGTATGGGAAGTGATGTTAGCAATGTCTCAATTTTCTTGGGGGATGTAGTTGAGTGATAGGTGAATCGATGTAATTGTGGCACTTGTTTTCTGCGAGCAGCGTGTCAAATGTTAGATAAGGCAAAAGCAGATATCAAATTCGGATTGTACGTGAAAGTGGGCGACGCGGTGAAATGCGCCTGTGAAAAGCTTTTAATGCAACTGCAACCTAATTTATTTTGAGTTGTGACATTTCCAAGAATTTTAATACTCTTTGGGTAATTTGATAGGAGGGATATAATGAGATTGAATTATTAGTCTCATGGGTTCAAATTAATCCATGTTTGATTGGCAGAGATAAATTTTTTGATTTCCATCCAATCTCATGTAGTAAAAGGTGGGATAAACTATTTTACATAGAGGGTGAAATTGGTTATCTCACCTTATCCCATCTAATCCCATTTACCTATGATAACTTATCCTTCCTATCAAAAGACCCCTCTCCGTCCCAATTTATGTAACTCTCTATCTTTTTTTAGTTAGCACAAAAATTGATATATTTTATATTTAATAATAATTTAATTTCAAACATATCATTTTAATCATAATGAAATGATTTATAGCTATAAAAAAATCTTTGACTTATTTAAAGTTTCTTTTTTATTAAACTACATGCTGCTCCTAAATTGAGGCGGAGGAAATGCAATAGTCAAAACTTTTTATAAAGGTGTTATTTATCCTGCTATCTTTTGATTCATTGGTTGCTATAATCAATTTTTTACATGGTGTAGCTACTACGAGAGTTATTAAGTATAGTAACTACACATTAAATAAATTACAATCCATAACTATATTATGTATTCAATTTATCGTTAATAGCTATATTGTATTTACCCATCCAAAATCCGTTTTCAAGATCTAGTGTCTTCCATCTCTATCTCTCTATTCTCCCTCACTCTTCTCTTCCCCCTCGAAATCGTCAAATTTGAGACACAGCGAAGACACTACCAGATTTGAAAAATGCCACTATCACCTGCCAGATATGTTCTCTCCATTCCGGCCAGATCTCTTCATCATTTGTTCTCTCCGCTCCGGCCAGATCTGTTCTCCTACTCCCTCTTCCTCGACCGCCAGATCTGAGACACCGCGATGACACCATCAGACCTGAGAAACGCTACTGCCTCCGATCAGATCTCTCCGTTCCAGCGGAGCCGCCTCTTCTATCTCCATTGCTTTTCACACGGGAAAAAAAATGTTGTTTGTGTATAATTTTTTTTGAGTATATACAATGTATCTGAAAATTTGTTGTTCATATGCAATTTTTTTGAGTAAATACAACGTATTCTTAAAGGAATTTAAGTGTGTTCTCTATTTTTTTTAGTGTAAATACATTGCCTTTCGTATTTCACTGGAGATCTAACCGGATTTAATTGTATTCTTCATTTTAAAATACAATGGATTTTGTATTTTACCGAAGATTCGATCGGATTTGATTATATTCTCCATTTTTAAATACAATGTGTATTTTATATTTTCGTCGGGAATTTGACTGGATTTGTTTGTATTCTTTATCTTGAGTGTGAATACAATGTATTTTTTGTATCACTTGTACTTTTATATTTTAAGGAGAAAATTGTGCATTTGAATACACGGTAAATAGGTAAAACATAACTGTATTTGACTGGCTATATCTTGAAACTGTAAAAATACACATAAATACACGCAAAATAGCTAACAAGTAGCTACAAATTATAATTAAGAAAATAGTAGCTATGGTCGGTTAGAATCCTAGAAACTATAGCTATTTGTGTAAGTTACCCTTGTTATTATAACTGAGGAGGATAGGTAAAGTATCGCCAAATGTGGTGCAGCTGATGGGGCTACTCTTTCCTTAGTTAGATGTCTCGGTTTCAAGCTTTGGATGTAAAAAAATCCTTAATAGAGAACACTTCCTTCAAAGACCCTATGCGGTGCGACTCAAGATATACCGGGTTCTAATGTGGGTATCGGACACTGGGTGAGAAAAAAGGATAGGTAAATTGAAAGCACCCTACTTGTTTAATAAATTTTGGGCAATTCGCAGGAATGTCCTTATTTTGGGGGTGATTTTTAATTTTTGTCCCTCAAATTGATTTTTTTCCCCTTCTCCTAAAGCCCATGGGTTCAAGGTTCGAATCTCCGCTTAGATAAAAAAACTAAAAAAAAAATTGTAAGGCATAATTTGGAGTTTGCAAGACAAAGTTTACCTTCTGGCTTAAGATAAATTCTGCCTTGTGAATTCAAACTCAATCTTGCGATTTTTTTTTAATTTTTAACTGAACAGGAGTTTGAACTCGGAACCTCGGGATATTTTTAAGCGAATGACAAAAATTAAAATATTGACTTGGAATTTTTTTAGGCAGACATAAGAATGGATACAAATTTAAAATAAACAAATAAAAAACATTCTTTTCTGACATTTTAAGTTTATAATCAAACTTTGACAATGCTTTTTATAGATTGAGATGGATTGATCTTCGCTATCGTGCCTCCTCCTTATATCAGTTGATGCTGGGACAGTAGTTTGAAATTACCAATTACGTACGATAATACGTTGTTGGAAGAGTATTATGATGACGAGCATTAGGTTAGAAAAAGAAAAAAAGACACTTATAATAATTTTTTAAACATTTTGAATTATTCTGACATATGGAGTAGTACTTGTTATATAATTACTAAATATATAATTTATGTAACCTTTTTCGAGTTCTTGTGTGGAATTTACACAAAAATTGGGTAGCTTGATCAATGATGCCCCGTGTTGTCAACATAGTAAATACTTTTTTCAGTTCAAAATAAGTGGCTGCTTAATTTTTAATATACCCATTAAGAAAGCAACTTCTAAAAGAAATAAGGATTTTGATAAAATTACCCTTAGTTAAAGTTGCATAGTATTATTAACTTGACATATTGAGATCTGATCATTAAACATTAGATGAGGACAAATTTTTAAAAATAAAACAAATCTTTTTAATTATGTAAATAAATATTTATTTTAAATTAAAATAAAAAAGCTATATAAACACTTATTATGAACGGGAAGGACTAAAAAAATAATAAATGATGCCCCACGAAATGGAAGTTTTTTTTTTTTACAATAAAATGGAACGAAGTTTACTTGCTAATTCTAATTTTGGTGTATATTGGCTCAAAACTCACAAGTTTGGTTGGGCACATATTCCATTGCGTGCAGTTACATAAACCATCCACGTAAATCTCTCTCTCTGTAACGAACCTTTTAAAAATTAGCCACAACAGCAGCACCAGTACAGAAAAAATCCAAAGTTTTCTCTATTCGATTATTGCAGTTGGTCGCAATTCAGTCGAAAGGTGAAGGGATCATGTCACGTTTAATCCAAGCTCGATTCTCTCTCTCCAGATTTTCGTAAGCCAATTTATGGCCCTAATTTCCTATTTCATCTGTTTGAATTGTTCGATTGTGAAGTTTATTTAATCAAAAGCTGAAATTCTCGTTTGTTTTGTTTTAATTGTTCTGTTAATTTTACCGCATTGTTGATTGTTTTTGTGAGAAGAAGGGCAGCCCGGTGCACTAAGCTCTCGCTATGCGCGGTTGGGATACAATTGTTTAAGGGAATGGGAAATAAATAACTATTACAATAATAGAAAGGAAAAACTAACTATTACAATAAACTGAAAATCAAGAACTTAACAAAATGCTTGGCGATTTGCTGAGTCGAGTGATGACACTCTGTCTTTAAGACAAGATTGCCCCGTATATCTCCTTTTACGGTGTTGAGCAATAGTCTCCCAAGATACAACAACAACTTAACAAATGAGCAAAGGAAACTCAAGTGTTACTCTTGAAGAACTTTGAGTATAGTAACTTTGCTAGAGGGGAAGAAGATGAATTCAGAAAATCTGGAGTATTTTTCTAAGTGTTGAGTGTTGTGTTCAATTGAGCCAAAGTCCTCAATTTATAGTGTAAGTAGAAGACCCCTCAACTAGCCAACTAATGACCTTCAATAGCGATGTAATGACACTTGATTGAGGGGTTACATTCAGCCAAATAATGGCTGAATTCATGTGCCAAGTAATGGAGAATCAATGCTCCAAAACCAGCCCAAAGGTCAGATTTTCCCAACTTCCCGTCGTAGCTTTATGCCTCCGAAGCGCCGCGGCTCTGTGAATTAGCGCCGCGGCTCCAGTGACTGCCCAACCAATTAGCACCGCGGCGCTTCCTGGGAGGCGCCGAGGCGCTCCGACGCCGCGGCTCTGACGGGCCTGCGCCGCGGCCCTTCCGGCGATTTCCGACACGTTTCATCTTACACTTCGTACACTTCTTCCTTCTTTTACCAACGTGGAATACTTTGTCATTTGGCTAATAACCGTCCATAATTCCATGTCTCAAACGTATTACATACGTACCGATATCTCTTTCACTAATGAAATTTGCGATACTTGGCACTACGTGTGCACGTGTGTGGAAACGACGTTTCCGACGTGCAGGCCCAATTTGTTTGAGTCATAAATTAATGGGATATACTTAATTCCACATTTTGTAAATTTCCAACAATCCCTTCTTGAAAGAGATTTTGGCGCACACACTTGGTGCCTTTTTCAGCAATCTTTTAGCGGACCGATGTTGCATCTGGATAGGTAACATACGCTTTGAACCTTCCATAGTTGAATACCATCGGACTTACTTACTGCGCGGTGAACATGATGTCTTGAACCGTCAGTGTTTAGTGTTAGCCAAGTCAAAGGTACCAACACAACAACTTCCTCTACTCAGTTCTTCGTAATTTTTGTCCGTTGTGGCCGTGGACACTTCTTGGATTCTTAAGTGCGTTCAATTTGAGGCGGCCTGTCCTCGCACTTAAATAGGTGGTCTCCTACAAGGTATCCTGCTATACCCCACTTTACAAGTGTTAGGAACCATTAAAATTTTTTCCAAACCTAACCTCAACCGGTGAGGATCATTAAAGGTTTTGGAAACTTAATCTTCACCCACACTGCAGATAGCACTTATAGTCTATCACGGGAACGACTTTGGATTTGGTGTTTCTTTACAGAAATCACTATCCGAAGTGCTCATGCTTCCACAGAAGCGATCAACTGAACCTTTACGGCTTAGTTTTCCCATTGAACCTAATTCTTGGGATCTCCAGTCAGTAAGTTTGGGTTACCACCGTATTGGTCCTTATACCTTGGGTTTTAAGCCCATTCCCCTAGACAGGCAGAACATCTGATCTTTGGGTAAGCCCTTTGTCAGCGGGTCTGCTATGTTATCCTTTGACTTTATGTAATCAATGGATATTATACCTGTGGTGATCAGCTGCCTAACAGTCTTATGCCTCCGTCGAATATGACGAGACTTGCCGTTGTACATAGCATTCCGTGCCCTTCCTAGAGCCGACTGGCTGTCGCAGTGGATCATTACAGAAGGTACGGGTTTGTTCCAGCAAGGAACATCCTTGATAGACTAATAACAATAAAGAAAGATACCACAATATTAAAGGTGTGGTCGAAATATGGGATGTGTTCTTGAGTTTTCAAGTTTTTTATTGATAAGTAAGCCTAAAACATCCGAAGCACTTTATTTCTGTTGCACATGACTAGAATGATCATGGAATTCTAAGGTATCTCAATTCGTCCATATTAGTCACTGGACTTTAGTTTGGATATTTTTGTTGGTCATGATGTTATTCTTATTTAGATATGTATAGATTATCTATAGACTCCTAGGACTGTGCATTTGGTAAGTTTTCTCTTCTCATTTTTGCTTTATTGCCTAATTCTACTGGGAAACCATTACTTTTTTTTGTTGTAAAATTGAGGTGTAATTTCAATCATTGGGAGATTTATGTTCTTCTAGTTTGGCTGATCTACAATTTTTTTAAACAGGAGTGTTGCATCATCAAGAAATGTTCGGTTTTTGTCAACTGAATCCAACAAAACAGATGAGCCCTTTAAAGTTGAGGAAGCAGAAACAGTAAATATGCCTCCACTCCCAACGGAGAAGGTGTTAACACTTTAAAGTCTTAGTGGGACTATTATCACTGTCAATATGTTGCTGCTTACACTACTCATTTGAAGTCTGTTTAAACTTTCACTTCAGTTACTTGTGCTCGGTGGAAATGGATTTGTCGGCTCACATGTCTGCAAAGAAGCTCTAGATCGTAGTCTTACAGTTGCTAGTCTTAGCAGGTATTCCGCTTCACTGTCAGTTAGTTATATATCTCTGCTGTACTGGAGCATTTGCATTTTCTTAGGAACTGTCTTGTTGGGTACTTCTAGGGTTTGCAGGAATTTGTCCTTTTTGGGTGCTAAAAAAAATCCAATATTCTTGACTACATCATCTGAAGTGACGAGTGACCTCCGATTTTTTCTTTTGTGTGTACCATTTGCACCTTCTGGCAAATGTGATCATTTCTATTTTGTCTAATCTTGTAAAAGAGCATATCATCTTAAACATCCGCATTTTTTCGACACTCATCTTGTGGAATATGTTTGACTTTAGAGGTCCAAAATTTACCTCTATATAACATTGCTGGTCTCACTATTGTTTTATAGAACTTTCTTTTCAATTTAGTAGATATCCGATTAACATAATATCCTCTGCAAATAGCATACATCATGAGACTCTATCTTATATATTGTTAACTAGCTCATCCATAACTAGAGTAAAAAGATAGGCGCTTAATGCTAATCCCTAGTGTGTAAACTCATGGGGAAGAGGAACTCCTTTGTATGTCCTATCGCTGATGTGACTGTTCCTTCATACTATCATACATATACTTTTTATGAGATTCATATACTTAATATGATTTTTTTTCTAGTCGTAGCCGAGCACACTTTCTATTCGCTTATTCTCCAGGTCAATAAATACCATGTGTAGATCCTTTTTCATCTCCCTATAAAGTTCCATTTTTCAGCAATGATACAACATCACGTCTAGCAGGCATAAATCCAAATTGGTTCCTTTCCTCTAAATCTAAGCACTATCATTTTTATTTACCACGATTTCATTGTGTAGCTCATAAGTTTGACGTGATGAAGTTCACACAACTTTGAATATCTCATTTGTTCTTAGATATATTGGAATCAAGGTAGTCTTGCTCCACTTGTTTGACATCCTTCCACTCCTTAGTACAACATTAGATAGCTTGGTACACCACACTACTCCAAATCTTAGGGGTTCATTTATATGGAAAAAGTGTTCACATGTACATAATTACTCTTTACCAATCAACTTGAATTAAAGTTACTTCCTAAAGATTGATAAGCTTAATGAAGGACCGGAACTGGCTGTTGCATTAAAGTTAACTTGCTGAATATTCTATCTTAATGGGCTTTCCTCTTGCATGAATTCTCTCTCGTGATGGAGTCTTTGTTTCCTTATCCAAAAGAAAACTGAAGAGGAATTATTATTTGATAAAGTAAATGCAATTTGTTTATAATCATTTAAGGGAAGAGAATTTGCCTATCATTCCTCTCAATATTAGGCACCATGACAGGAAGTTCCTTTTTTCTTTCTCTTTTTGAAGTTCCGTGTGCATGTCGTCTATATTTAATATAACCGTGCTTAAAATTTTGGACTTAGTCAAAGGGAATGGGGCAGTCTAAGTGTCCTATTGTGTCTTCTATCATCTATCGTACTCTGTGGTCCCTCTAGGCTATGACCCCTCTAATTGGCATTCTTGTTAGGTTGCCAATCTCGTTGCTCAAATCATTTTTTGGCCTTTTTGTAGAACAGGAAGGTCGTCAATACAAGATTCGTGGGCTAACAGTGTGATTTGGCATCAAGGTTGGCTATTTCTCATCGTGCAACCTACTTATAACTCTTCTTTTGTATGATGCTGCGGGCCTTCTAAGCATTTTCTCCTCCTGACAGGAAACCTATTTTCAACTGATTCATGGAAGGATGCACTCAAGGGAGTAACTTCTGTTGTATGTACTGCCTCTAGCCCTGAATTTTACCATAATTGCTAGCTGGAATCTTTACTGGGTTAAAGCACACTGAAGCAGAAATGCTGCTACCCATCTTTTGTTGGTTCTGTTTATCTCCTTCCTTTTGAGGGGGTGGATAATTTGAAAGTTTCAGTGGTTGCTAGCAAGATTTTCCACCTTATTTTAGTCGGTAATCCTTGTAAGAAAGTTGTTGTCTGCCATGTTTAAAGATTTAACCATTTCTTATTAATAAAATTGGTAGTCATGTTTTAGTTTTGCACAAGATGCGTTGTAAATATGTGGTATTTTCTGAAGAATCAGTTTTATGGCAAAAGATGCCAATCTGTGGTAAAAACTGAAGAATATTTTTTGGGTCATTGATGCTGATATAATTTTGCTGGCTGTTGCTGATGGATTCTCTTCACACTGAAACTTCTCCTAAGCTATGTGCATGGTAATCGTAGGAAGAGTCAATTCTCCACGTTATGAAGGGTCTATCTGGTTTATCTTCGTTTAATAGGGTGTAAGAAGTTTGATACAGTATGCAAGTAGTCAATCAGTCAGATCGGTTGTACCAGAGAGAGAGTGTGTTTGTCACCATGGGGTGTCTGGGATGGTTGGGATCCCTTCACAGAGGTCTTGAGTTCGAGCTCTAATAAGAAATTCTTGCTAGGGAGTCTTACACAGTGGCGTACCCGGCTCAAACCCGGATTCTTTGGGCTAGTGGCTTCGGGTTTTGGATATTGGATGGTTTGAGAAACCAGACAAAGAGAGAGAGTGTGTCTCTTATGCTGCTTATTGAGCACAGTGATAGAATAATTGGACTAATTAATTCAGGTGTATAGTTGGTGTGAGACTAGTCCTCAGCTCCACTATCTTATTACCCTCAAAACTGAGAATTTTTGCTATGTGAAGTAAGTTGGATACCTAGTGCTTTGAAAATGAATAGGGTCATGACTTTATAGAGCTTCAAAAAAATATCCAGAAAAACAGTTAAATGTACCTGTACTGGTGGATAGCCTTATCTATTTCTTTTCATCCACAGCTTTATTTAAATGGACTTACTGATAAAGTATGTCTTCCCTCCTCTTTAGGTTCTGATATATTTGTCTATGCTTTTTCTAGTTAAAGTTACTGATCGAATGTCGTGAAGTCTTTTTGAGCAGCCACTATGTTCACAGTTTCTTCTTATGTTTTTTGTATGAGAAGTTATGAGGACTGGTTGTTTTCTCTCTTATGCAATGGCAAAATATTTTTGCAGATTTCTTGCGTTGGTGGGTTCGGCTCTAACTCGCACATGTATAAAATCAATGGGACAGCTAATATAAATGCCATCAGAGCTGCTTCAGAAGAAGGTATTAGCTAGCTATAAAAGTCTACTTAAGCACCTCTCCATGTTGGTATGAGATTTAGCTTTATACTTCTTTTTTTCAAACCATGAAAACTATGATCTCTCAATGCCATAAGAGAAGCGTAGTTGTATATGTAGATAAAATTACTTGAATGTTAGAATAATGTAATGCTATGAAGTCTCTAATTAATTGCTATGGATGGAATCCTTCCTCTTTCTACCAATTAAAGAACCAACCTTACACAGTATTAAGATAATTCTTGTTTTTTTTTCTTAATAATTTTCTCTCTGGCCTTAAATTTGAGTCTGAGAGATTCCCGTTGTGAATTCACATTGGATATTGCTTCTACAGTGACCTGGACTTTTAATATTTATTGCTGCCTCTAGAAGGTAAAAGTAGGTTAATTGCCTGTAAGAACCCGATGTTGGTAGCATTCATAAGCGATGTTGAACAGATGGAAAGGGTCTTTATTATTTTTGAGGAGCATATTGAAGCAAGCTTGTCAGCTCTTTTTTTACAAATCCTGATCGGAGTTGTGAGTATTGATATTCGATGTTTTATTTTCTTTGGCTTAATACATAGACAACCCTTTAAACTTGCGAGCAAATTTCATTTAGACACTCGAACAACTTGTTCCAATTAAGCACTTGGAAACATAATAAAGTTTTCCTATAAGACACTTTCGGTTCAAATCTTTTCAGAATATTTATGTGCGTGTTCTCAAAAGTCCATTACGTAAATAAGTCAAAACACTTAAAATATGCCACCTCTATTAGTTATATGGATTTGCCTCAATAACTCAAGCCTATTCCAAACGAGGGTGACGTGTACACTTAAAGGATATGACATATTTTATGTAGTTAACTTAACTAACTAATAGATGTTTGAGAAGACGCGCAAAAGTTTTTTCAAAATTTGAACAAGTGTCTAATAGGAACACTTTATTATGTGTCCAGGGTGCTCAAGTGGAACAAGCCTTAGTTCGAGTGTCTAAATGAAATTTGTAGGCAAGTTTAAGGGGCTGTCTATGTATTAAGACAATTTCTTTTGACAATTATAGTTGAGTTATGGGGAGATCTTGTTGATTGGACTTTGTGAGCCCTATCTAAGTAGGAGGAAAATTGAGTTTGTGTAATAAACCGTCGAAAATATTTCCTTATTAGGTAAATAGTTTTTGGGATATTCAAAAGAACCTAATCTCTTTGGTGCGCTGAATTAGTACTACCCGTCTCAACACCACCCAAAAACAGTAATGGTGGATATGTTGATGAATGATTTAATTTTTTGTAGCATAGTTGATTGGAAGTAAAGTGGTTAGATAACAAATTGGTGTAGCCATATGATCAACGATCAACAATTTGTAAAAGTATTGCATCTTCAAGGGCATGATCATTTGTTTCATGAGTTTACCTTCCTCCTTCCTAGTGTCCATACGAGTAGATAACAATGACCTAACTTACCTTCTAGAGGTCCCTTTAGTTTGGACATCCCTTCTACCTTTAGACTTTTGAGCCTTAAATATGCCTATCTCACATTTCTTCCAAATGGAACTTTATTTGTTTTCTCACTAGTTCCATTTCTTTTGAAGTTTGACTGTAGAGAAGTGGAATAATCTCATGATTATTTTGGCTTTCCTTAAGTACCATGAACATGTTCCAATGCTCAAGACATGCAGTTGGAACCGATGCTCTCCTAGTCTTCAACTGAAATTTCGGCACTAAGATGGTATGAGAATATTCGGCATCATTCCACTAATAATATTATTCTACAACTTTGATATCTGTTAAGAAATCAAAATTATTGAACCATTCGAACTTCGAAGTTGCGTGTTTTTTAAGACAAACTAGCTTTCAATAATCACTTATAAATTTTATTAAACTATAACTAAAATAATTTATAAGTCTAATTAACATCTTAATCTTTGATATGCCTTTTCTTGAGCCGAGGGTCTATCGCAAACAACCTATCTATCTGGAAGAGATAGGGTTAAGGTCTGCGTACACTCTCAACTCCCTAGACCCCACTTGTGGGAATATACTGGGTATGTTGTTGTTGTTGTTAATTAACATCTTAAACTTTGGGTAACACCATCATTTCACTATCATATAGATGGGACATGAGAAGTACGCCTCATTTTTTGAACTTTGGTATTGCTCGTTCCATCTTCGAATGTAAGTGGCCATTCAATAATTTTTTATGACGGTGGTATCCTGCGTGTACCTTGACTAGTTACACCTGATACTTCCTATCTTCCACAAGCACAAGTGCCAATAGGAAAAAATCACCTAGTACTTTTTGTCAGAACCTGAGACCTCATGGTTCTCCCCCACTTCATTGATCGCTAGGCCACACTCTTTGTTGCAAGTGGTCATTCAATATTTTCCTAACAAGAATGACAAGAGTTTATGAATACGTATTTGTTGGTTGTGGTACGTTGTATTTTGCTCAGAGTATATTCCTAGTGTATTTCAAGGTAGATTTGGTTCTTACTTTGTGTGGGATAGAGTGCGGGATGCAGTGTGGGGCATTCATGATAACTAGTTAATGATTTATCGAGTGGGATTAGAAAGCTTTACTTCTTGGAATTTCTCTATTTAAGCATAAGTCATCCGCTTCCTTGTACTCTTCCTCCTATTAATAACCTTCTTTTTCCATATCACTCACGTTTAGGCCTGTGTTCTCTTTTAGAGGGTTATAAAATAATCACCTATACCTGTGAATGGTAAGATTCTTCATCTCCAGTATACCGAACTATCGGAAACAACCTCCCTATCCGTCGAAAGGTAGGTTTAAGGTCTGCGTACACTACCCTCCTCCCCAGACCCCACTATGTGGGATTATACTGGGCATGTTGTTGTTGTTGTTGTTATACCGAACTAATATAAAATAACAATATTTTTGGATCATCTATGCAATAGAAGTTCTTACACGTTCCAGGGATATCTTTGCAATATATGTACTTATGTAAACACTCTAATCATTATTTGATGTTATCTTCATCAAAATAAACAGTGTATCTCTTCACTAGACTCTTTAACCTACATACACGTTTCATTGGTGATCAGATCCTCAGTCTGCATGATGAATGTCTTGTTTAGGCATCAATTTTGGATAAACTACTAAAAACTGTTTTTGCTGAGGAACTATATACATTTTTATGTAAATGAAATAGGACTGCCTTGCTGTATTGGTAGATCTAATATGTTGTGTTCATGCTGGAGTGTCGATGTAATGTTGTTATAATATACTTTATTTTTATGCGCAGGAGTTAAAAGATTTGTTTACATCTCCGCTGCAGACTTTGGTGTTGTAAATTACGTATTACAAGGTTATTATGAGGGGAAGGTATAAGCTCAATACTTTTGATTGATGTCGACGAATGACTAATTAAGAATGTGCAAAAGATGTCAACTTCTACTTAGAGAGTACTAAAAGACATTGTGTGGTATGTTGTCCTTGGTGATTCAACCTTTTATGTTTTAGTAGGTCCGAAAGGAATTTCTGCCAGGCATGAGCCACGAGCTATTGCGAGTCCTGAATGTCAACTCAATTAATTTGTTTTTTTGGAAAACTTTCTAGGATTTAGTGAATAATCTGGCATTCTTCAATTGTTAGTCTCTCTTTTCTATTGTGCACAAGACATGTTGAGGTTCAATATGTTATTCTCTTGGTTTGAGTTGAACAATTGATCAAAATACCTCTCCATCTCTCCTTGACATTGCTGTCTCCTATCAACCCTTGTTTAGGATCGTCTTTAATGCACTTCACGTGCTTTAAATCCTTACTCTTCTTCTCTATCCCTCCTGCTAGTGTAAACATTTTTCTCCCCTTCCCGTGTCCCTAGCTTTCGGTATACGCCATCTAGAGCTTCCCCTTCGGGATTTATTAATAGCCTTCTTAGCTCTCTTTGTATTATTCAAAGGCTTTTTCCTCTTCTGTTTTTGACAACTTCCTAGCCCTCTTTTTTAGCTTTTAATAACTCTTTGTACATTTTCTTGTGGTCCGGCCCTTCCCCGGACCCCGCGCATAGCGGGAGCTTAGTGCATCGGGCTGCCCAAATAACTCTTTGTACATTCTCATTCTACCACTAAGGTTCCTGTGGTCGAGGTTCTAGACCTTTAGATGCACCTGACACTTCAGTTACTATTTTTTCAATGCAACCTGACATTTCCTTCCACAGGATGTATATGTCTCTCTCTAAGTCCAAAGCTCCCTTCTCCTGTAGTTTTTTTTAAAACCCTAACTGGTTAGCGCCATTTAGTGTCCACCACCTAATTTGCGGTTATTTTCTAGTAGTCTCCTTTCTCGCCCTATTCTTAAGCTTTTACATCTAAGGTCACTAACCTATGTTTGGTCATCATCGCTTCTCTTGGAATAATCTTACATTCCTTACATGTAAATCTATCACGTCTTCTAGTAAGGATTAAGTCTACTTGAATATGTTTACCGTGAGCATCTCTCTTTTCTAAAATATGTATTAGCTCCACTAAATCATAAGCTAAAGCGATTTCTAAGATAGCCTTCTCTTCGTCATTCCTAGAACCATAACCATAACCCTGTGTACTTGATCTAAAGTCGCTTTCTTTACCTACGTGACCATTTAGATCTCTCCCTATAAAGATTTTTTGTTCTCCTGGAATCCCTTTAACCAAGGTGTCCATTAATATCATTGACTTTCTCCTTTGCCCATACAAGTCTTAATGCAATAATCCTATGACCAACTCGTTTTACCTCTACAATCTTATCTTTAAGTCCTGGTTCTACAATAATTCCACCCGGTTCCTGTTTTATTTATCCCACGATATCTTAATATATAACCCGTGGTACCCATCTCTCTAGCCTTTTGCCCTGTCCATTTAGTTTCCTGTAGGCATGCAAATTCCCCATACTAATAAAGTGACTAAATATTCTATACTAAACGCACAATATCTTAAGGTATTTTATATAATATTTTAAAATAGTTTCCTTGCTCATGTTTAATGTATGGACACATGAATCTAGATACATACGATATGCTACTCATGGTCAGATATAGATGTAGTCGCTATCATTTGACTAATTTAGATGTTGTGCTTGTTCTTTGGGTTGGTAATTCCAAACCTCTAAGAAGATGCCTGGGGCTGGTTGATAATTCCCCCAAGGGGTCCTCTTCTGTTTGGAATCACTTTTCTCTAAAAGAAAATTAATAGACACTAGAGCACCAGTTATGTCAATTCCGTCTCCGATCCCCATCTTTACCCCAAAAAGGAAAAAACAAAGGTAAGAAAAATCTTCAAATGGACTTCATGTACCTTAGATGTAAACAATTTTGTAGGACTTGCACTGACAAATTGTATAACAATAAAATATTAGGGTCTAGGATGTAGTAGTGAAGGAATAATTAAAGTGGCCCACAGTGATGGAGCTTACGGTTAGGTAGGTTGGATGAGGGGATGAAATTTTGAGAACTTTTAAAAGTGACCTTTTTGTTCATCTGTCTCATGTCTGTATTATGTATGCAGAGAGCTGCGGAAACTGAGCTGCTAACAAGATATCCATACGGAGGTAAGCTGTTTCGGTTCTTATTGGGTACCTAACCACTTTTCGGTGCGGCGACTATGTTTATTTAACTGTGTGACTGTGACTCGCAGTGAAGTAATAGGCATTTGTTTCATGTAGGGTGATACGATTATTTTTTGCAATCTTTTGATAAGTTAATATCTTTAGATAATTGTTAACAGATCATAACAATTTGTTCAATTTAAACTTCTGTCCTGTTCTTCACTTCATCCAACACTTACTGGTAGGAGAACTCACTGCATGAGCAATGTAATATGCTATTAGAGCTTCTTTAGGGATTTCCCTCTCCAATTTTAATTTCTTGGTATGCCTTTATAGTATATTACACCAGGCCTTTAGAGGCGGCTTGTGCAACATGTATCGGTGAATTGGAGGAATGATGTGAGGAACATTTAGATGGATGGAAGACAGTATGCTGAATTGGTGACCTGTTAACAGGTGGCTCAAAATAGTTTGTTAAAAAATTGAGGATTATTGAGTTTTGCACTTATTCAACTTAGCTCCACAAAACACAGGAGAAAAGAGCAAAAGGATGTTAAAGATGGAAATTTTCCTGGAATGTTGGACCTGATGCTTTTCACCTTTATTTTATTGCACAACATAGTGATTCTTAGGAGATAATTTCTGCTTCTGATTGTGTTTTTGTTCTGATGATTAAGGCAAAGTGTACTTGTTCTCATGTTCGTAAAAAGTCATCTGGTGGTCTCATGTCTTTTTCAGGAATAATTCTGAGGCCAGGATTTATCTATGGAACCCGTCGTGTTGGGAGCATGAAAGTACCCCTCGGTGTAGTTGGTTCTCCTCTAGAGATGGTGGGTACCCTTTGCTTAATCTTACTCCTTTTCAGGCACAACTAATGCACATACTGCTTCATCATCCTGGAAAATGAACTAAAGTTGGACTACTCACGTTGAGTTACATGTTTTCTTTTTATCATGAACATTCTAGAGAGATTAGTTTTTCGTTTCGTCTAGCAGTTGTTCCTTTATGAAACTCCTTGGGCTATTAAATTGAGCATGTGCTCTATTATCCAAAGATGCAAAGCCCCTCAAACCCCGTTGTCCCCTCTGGACAAGATAAATAAATAAAACAAATTAGCATGGGAAAGAAACATGACTCTTTCCTTTGCCTCCTGTCAGATCCATACAATGAATGGTCGTGCTATATCTATCTTTCATTCATGCAATATCTTCCTATTTGTGCATTGAGATAGTTTTTCTTGGTATGTTTGTACGTTCTTGGTTAGAGTTTCTCTTGGTTACATTTTCAGATTCTGCAACGTGCAAAACCACTGAGTCAAATACCCCTTGTCGGGCCACTGTTTACTCCTCCTGTGAACGTCACTGCGGTAGCTAAAGTTGCTGTCAGAGCGGCAACAGATCCTGTATTCCCTCCTGGTGTGATTGATGTTCATGGAATCATACGCTACAGCCAGCAGAGATCTGTATAAGGTGAATGATTTCACCTGAAAATAATGATACCAATGGCGGAATTCTTTTTTAATCGTCAAACACCCACAAGTTCCAATTTTCATATATATATATATATATATATATATATATATATATCCTGATGGTAAAGTGTACTTTTGCGAGTTTGATATGTTTCATTCAATAAATAAACGGTGCTTCTGGAATCAATATTTTCTTAAATGTCATTCGTCTGCTTGTAGCTAAATAGCCAGTGGATGTTGTTCAGTTGTTTTTGCTTAAGAGAGAGACTGGACGCATAAGGTATAAAAAACAGTTTCCCTTTTTTCTTCTTATCTTCTCTCTTTAGTTTCAAGCAAACAGCTTCATCAACTTGTACTGGTGTGAGAGGCTAGTTGAATCTGTGCAAGTGGTTTACAAATTTAGAAATGACAATGCACTATTTAAATGTTAACCACGAATAGATGAACAATATGGTACTATCTTCTGCAGGGTTTTTGAGAATGATCATATACTGAAGAGGTGCAGTAGCTTTTAGTGAAATGTTCTACTTTTTCAGTAATTTGCCTAGTATTGTCTGATGAATACATTATAAAGTATAATACTTCGGACGGGGTGGAATCCACAGCTTTCGTTTTGACAGGGTGGTGTTCCAACCAGTGGAACCATTTCGTTTCGGAGTTTGTCTTCAAGTAGTGTTGAATGGATTATAGTTAATCAATCAAAGAGAGATTACCTATTTAACTCACTTTCATGCTGCGGAAGTCTTTTGGTTCAAAACCATTAATATGTAAAATTGGCCTATTTTCCTCGACCAAATGTTCGGATCTAGGAAGCAACTACGTTTATTTTCATCAATGTGCATGTCAGATTTTTAGCCAAGTTGAAATTCCCAGAGTGATTCATGATTTCATTTCGAGTTTCCATCCTTTGAACTTTGAAGTGAGCAGTTTTTCCACGTAAAGTGAATTATTTCTTTTAACTATTATTACGGTGTTCGAATTAGCTCCCTTTTTCTCACTCTTTTGGTGTTTTGTCAATTTGAATTATTTTCTTTATGCTACCGAAAGACGGAAAGGGGAACTGACTCGTTCCTTTCTTGCGGAGGACGAATCAAGGCTTGAAGTTGGTTCGTCGAGCAAGAGGAGAGAAGGATCAACAAGGATTTTATATCCTATGCTAGTTCTTTTTCTCTCTCCCCCAGATATGCTTTTAATAAGTCCTCCACCTATTCTCGTGTGACGACATCTCGCACTACTAATATCACGGGTCACGCGAAAGGAATATTTTAGTTTGGACTAACTTACGTCTGTTTTAGGAGACATGTTGTATTACTCCGTATTTTTCAATTAATTATTAAGTCAGACATTAATGGGACAAATATCTTAAAGAGTGTGTTTCATGTAGGAGATGGAACAAATTTAATTGTATAATTGTAAAGAGCCAATAATGGTTCACCGGAACTGTATAGTCCGAATATTCATAGGTAGGGTTGACGCCTGCCTCCCTCTTTTTGTGGATTGGCCAATACAATGTCATGTACAACCTTCTTTTTTTGGCGCTTGCCTGGACCGCTGTCTTACTAGCAGTAGTGCTAATTAAAACCACTCAGGCAGTGTACAACTGCCCAGGCTCTATAAATTTGTCTAAAGGAACAGCTTACATATCTTCACATCAAACATTCTAGGAAATGAATCTTTTTCTAGCTCGAAGATGCAACGCATGTAAAGTTGGTTAACGTTGTACTGCACCACATAAGCAACCACAGATTTATAAATCATCAAGCTTTCTAAGCTACAACATAAGTTTACCTAGAAAAAGTTCAAAATATTCATTAAATAAAATAATAATTCAGCATTTCGTTATGCCGAGATAGCTCCAATGGAAAAATCTAACGCGGTAGACTAAACTGTTTGCAGCACTCCGTTCTAAGTCCATATCTATGTTGCTCGGATTTAGGTGCATGTATCTATATGGGTGCGGATTTAAAAGTCTGATTCTTCGCCACATAAATTTTAAAATTCGGGGATATGGATTCAAGTGTTGAGATACAATCACTAAATCTATATTATGGCATACAAAGCATATATTTTGATAGTTAAATTATTGAGCTAAAACTAATAATACTACATGTTTTCTAAACACTAACAATTTATTCATAAGATATCTCGTGTAAAAAAAAAACATTCTCCCTACTTCCAAGGTAAGCTGACGAAATCGAGTATCGATCCCACACCACTCCCACGTCGTGTCAACGAGTGCGGCATGAATTTTGAGTCTGCCCTACATCGGTCCACGTTCATCTGTATCCTGAATCAACGGTGACAAATCAACTTAAAGGAAAAAGACTTGTCAATAATAATCTTAAATTTGTAAGTTATAAATTTTGCAAGCATACCGTCTTATTAGAGCATTAAAGACGAGTGCGTACTTTTGCGGAAAAAAAGAACACAATTATTGACTTGCAAAATAATACCTTTTAGATAAACCGAGAAATGTCCGAGGCCCAGCCCTCATGATTACGAGCTTCGACTAATGGTATTAGCTATATATATTGTTATTTTAGCTAGATATATTTGAAATAATTGTGAAGACTTGCAATGTTATGTAGGACTAAATATTGGGCCTCTACAACATAACATATCACACAACATGAATACTGTATAAACGCAGATATTAGTATAAATGTGCTGCCATACAAGATTAAACAAGATTATCAATGATTATATACCAAATAGAGTATGCATGTAATAAACATAGAAGGCAAAATGAGAGAATGTTCTTGAGATGGCTCCACCATCCTGCGTAGACCTCCGAATTTTCAATCTCTAGTGCGATATAATGGTGATTATACTAAAGACTAGCAAGTCTTTGTTGAACCTCATTTAAAAACTTAAACTGTCATAGAAAATATACTTTTTATTTATTCAATTTTATCTTCAGATACCTCCTCTCTCACACGCGGATTTATTTACTCTTTGATTTACTTAATTACTAGGGAATTTGCCGTGCTTCGCGTGGTCATAAAAGCAAACTATTACCTATAAAGAAAGTCCTTTATAAGTCTAACATATGATGAAAAAAAACTCTCTCTGACACTTAATATTTTTACCATCTTGCTCATTTTAATCAGTTCTTAGTATTCAAGTTTAGGTACATTTATTTTTCCGGTACTATTATAAATTATTAATATAGAGGTTTAATAGGTCGTTATAGGTGAAACTACATTTCAATCAGTTCCTTGATTTTCTGAAGATAGAGAAGGGGAGCATGACACCAATTTCGGGCACTAATTATCAATTACGGGTTCGTTACAATTTCTATCATTATTTCTCTCCGTTTCATCATATCATCGTAATAAGTCTTCAAACACTAATGGTCTATAATCCAACTAAAACACTCCTTGCTCCCAGCAAATAGTTAAATGTGTTTCTTGGTCATACTTATACCACTATATAATTTTAAATATAAGGTAAATAAAAAATTAATGAAAGCTTAACTATCTATATCATGTGGCTAATGTAAAAGTACCGAAATTATACATGTATTTACAACAACAACAACATATCCAGTGAAATCCCACAACGTGGGGTCTGAAGATATTTAATTGGTGATGTTTTTTTACCATATTTCCCGCCACCAATTCTTCAATCAACTTTTTCATGCATCTTGTTATTGCTAATGTATGTTTTTTTTATCCATATATTTCATTAATGTATTTTGGATTCAAAGCCCTGTGCACTCTACTCTATGTTTGAATGATCTGCAAATCCCTCCCGCTTAAGTTAAAAACTTTTCAAGGTCCGCCTACCTTAAGTCTGGATGAATTAATAGCATCTAACATAGATCAAGTTTCCGAATAGCCTCTCTATTTATTTATTGGAAAATAACCCCTCTATAGAGTTTGTTAAAATCCAAGAAACAATACTAAATGATTTTATTATAGAGTTAATCTGCACTAAACATCAAATTTGGAAAATAATATTTCTTTTTCATTAGGACACGAAAAAAAAAAACACAGCAGCAAACTTGGAACCAACAGTATGGAATGAGCCAACTACAAAAATGAAAAACGAAAGTATACCTCAACAGAGCCGGCCCTTCATGCATGAATGATATATTATAACCTTTTCTATAGTGTTTCCTTGCCTTTCTGTTGTAATAGATAATGTAAGAAAGACAGCTTTAAGGCCATGGAAACAGTAGATTCACAAAACTTCCATATGCAAATGCTTGAAAAATCACAAATTAAGTATCACAAAAGGAAGGGAATTAGGAAAAAGAGATAACATGACGGAGTCCATGACCACTCTTTTCAACAGGCAGTGTAGGGATCTTCTAAAAGTAGAGAAAAATTTCATAGAAGCAAGGAAAGCAATTCTCTTGAATGGAAACAAAGAATGGATTGGCTTTTGAAATTCACACTTAATGAAGGCATGCATGGCTAAAGTAGTCTTTTTTCCGAAATGGTGTGTAATTAAGTGAGTGAGGAGTCTTTTAAAAAACGAATCGGTTCGGCAACATATTTTAGAAAAAGAAATACTACTATCAGCAAAATAAGTGTAAAACGCCAAAAAAATAACAAAAAAGATAAATAGCAATTCAGGCTTAGGAGGGTGCCACGTCATCGAGTTTATGTCCTTGCTTTTATATTTTATATAGATATAGATGTTAAAAGTGGATGAGGTAGGCTTAAAATTTCAAGGAAAAATTGTCCTGAAAAACCTATAATCTCTCAAGATTAATGTGAACTTATCTAAGAATAGGACATGAACATAGGAAATAATCCTTATATACAATACAAGCTATTTTTGTTTTCTACTTTTTTTTCTTTTTCTTTTTGGTTATGCTTACAATTAAATGTTGAGATGTCCGAGTTGGTTTAAGGAATGCAGAATGGAATGTCCCAAGTGAGTCGTAACAACACGTGGTAGTCTGAATCAACTACTCCTGTTTGCTCTCCCTGACCAGGCACGGAAGCAGGAACAGGCCCATCTGTGGCATCGGATTTGAATGCCGAGAGGAAGAGGAATCCATTGACTTCAATCCCTGACCCGATGTGAGGTGGGAAGTACATACGAACAAGTGATCTTTGCCCGGGATTTCTAAATCTAAATAAGCTAATTCAATTCTTTCTTGTTGTGAAAGAAAGCACCGCTAAAGAGGGATCTACTTTCAATGCTTTTTTGAGTCATTTAGTCTTAGTCCTACTTTTCTCTCTACGACTTCTGTTACATCTCATGAAATTCCCATCTTCTAAGCCAGAGCCAAGCCAGTCTAAATGGAAGTAGACCAAGTAGTTTCATAGGAAGAAATGTGAAAGTAAGGGTTGCTAAGCCCCCAGACCCAGAATTCAGTTCAAATGGAGTTCTTGGTACCGGTCAAGCGAAAATAATATAAATAGCGAGCAAGTACTATATTTATAGATTGGAAAGAAGGGACTCTCCAAAGAGAGGCCCGAGTGGAGTGAAGTTGTGCTAAATGAACGAGTTGTCCTAAATGTCCCTTGTTAGCTGTCACATGAAGTGGTGAGGGCTCAGGAAGTGAAGCAAACTCGACGAAAGGACAAGTCTGTTCCTCCTTCGTTTTCGGTTCCCGATTCAATCTTCACCTTTCCTGAATGAAGAAAGAGAATGAAAGAGAAGATATCAATGCAATAGGTACAGAGGTACGAGAAACAATCTTCGTTCGGTTCGGCAGAAGAAAGCCGAGAAAACAAATAGGAAGAGCACTATGCAAGCTTATAATTAAGCAAATATATAAAAGCTATCACCACCTCAAGTAGTAAAACAAAGTCGTTATGGTTATGTTAGTAACATAGACAACTATGAATGGTATTCATTGAGAGGAGTGACCGCTTTCTAGTCGTAGTTGGTACCACCCCTGTTCACTTCAGCATGCAAGGATTTGGTCTAAGGCGCCAGATTAAGGTAAGTTGTTGTTGTTGATGATGCTTATATTTAAATGAATGTTAGCTATGTGATTAACAAAATTCTCATGCTCTCCTCACTTTTCATTGCGTGAATAATGTTTTTCCTTTTGTATCAAGTTGTTGGTGACTTGCTGTTTTGTTTGATATGATGTGCATCAGTGTTCTTTCTTTTGTTCTTCAAAGGTAACCTACTTATGGAAACAACCTCAAAAATGCAGGGTAAGACTGCGTATGATAGACCATTGTGGTCTGATTCTTTTCCTAATTTCGCGCTAGCAAGAGTTTAGTGCACCGGAATACCCCTTTTTCCATTGAAGAAAGAGGTAGAAAAGTGGGAGCATAATTACTTCCAGTATATCCATATGAAATGCATTTTGATTAGTTCAACTATCTATCGTGTTATATATACTAAATATCATGCCTTTTGGAATTGCTCGAGATTTGACAAATTAATCTTTTCCATATAGTTCCCATATATTGATTTTTCCTTAAGTGATGACTTCACAAATCCAAAATAGAGTAAATTACTCTAAACAATCATGTAATATGACGTAATAACACATACCTTCCGCATATTTTAAAATTAAACACTTACATCTCTTATACAACGGACATCCTTTCAGCTTCAAACTTACAACAGAATCCTTGACTATTTGCTCCTCGTTAAACAATCGTAGTCATATCCATCAACTTGATTGCTTCACAGTGGCCTAACTTAACAACAACACATCCAGTGTAATATGGGGAGGATAAGATGTACACAGACCTTACTCCTACCTTTGTGGGGGTAGAGAGACTGCTTCTGATAGACCCTCAGCTCAAAAGAAGTGTAATCAAAGCAGGACAAAATGGCCCAACTTAGCGATGTTATTCAGGACAGAGATGTGCAACCTTAATTCGGAAAAAAGTGACCATATATAATTATACACACAGAGAGAGGCACATATATACATGTATATAGGGGCAGAGCTACCTATTGGGAAGGGGATATGATTGAATACTATGGATAAGAGTGAAGTTAGAGGCTTACTAATAGTACAAACCATCTTAAACCATTTCTACACCAATATACGAATCAAAAATGAAAACGCCATCTTTAAGTTAAAAAAGAGTGAATATCAATGGCCTGCATTTATATCAACAACCAACTCAGTGACACTCTCCTGAGCACTAACTGCTACATTCTCTTCACGCAAAGGTGAAGCCCCTTCCTCCCCTGGAAAATGATAACTCTGCTCTGTCTGACTAGAATTGCTTGGACTTGGTGGTCCAGTCTTTCGTGGTGAAGGTAGCATTGACAAGTTACCATGAGGACTCCGTGAACAATCCATATCATGTGCTGAATCTCCCAGTGCATCTCTTAATTCACTCTTCTTGAAAGTGTGGCTACTATAGTCTTTTCCGTCAAACTTTCTGGCCAAGATTCTGGTTCTTTCATGGAACGAAAGATTAGACTGTCTTATGATGTGCCAATGCTCATGTATGAATTTGCCTAAAAAGATGAGGAGAGCCAAAATTGCAGCAACTAGAGCAATGATAAAGAGTCCCCAGAAACTATCTAGGCCAAGACTATTGGAGGAGAGCGACGTGCTAGAATCTGAACAAGTAGATTCCCCAAACCATGCTCTCTCTATTTGTACCATCTTTTCACCTTCTGTCACATTCAAGACTGCTCTTGAAACATCAGGTACTAGAGGAGATCCTATTGGGAAGGCCTGGATGTAAATCACAAAATGGTGAATATCATTCATAATATTACTGTCTATCGAAGGGGAGGAACTTTCTTGACTGAAACAGGTGAGGTGGATAGAGTATATAAATAATTGGTTCAACTGAATCTTACATTTTCAACATCATACATAGATATAAATGTGAAAAATCACTAAAATATTAACAAATATAAAATCGGAACTCATAATTTCAAAAGTATAATGTGATTTAGTGGTAAGAACCTAAAGGTTGAACCAATCAAATTTAAATCCTAGATCCACCTATGATAACAGGTGTTGTCATAATATATATTCGCTTTTTTTTCCTGACCAATTCGTTCTTAATCAGTAAATTTATCCAGTACTCACTAAGATGGCAAGCAAATTTGAAGTGTCACCTGTTTCAACCAAGAAAGTATCTTTTATTGGCATGATCATGATCCCACATGTTGTTTTCAATCTAGGTTGAGGCTTACAATTTTCTTTAAAGTCTGTCCTGACAAAAGATGGAGAGGTCCAAACACTACTGTTGGACCTGTGGGCAAAGACGAATATATAAATAGTTCGAGCTCTACCCCACAAAGGTCGGTAAGGTCAGTGTACATCCCACCCTCCCCAGACCCCACTTGTGGGATCACACTGGTATGTTATTGTTGTTATATAAATAGTCCGAGCTGAGAGTTGCCATGAGTGCAGTTAACTGAACCCTTACTACCCACCTTAGGTTTACCTCTGCATGTGATTCTTGTACTCTTGTACTGAATAAAAAAAGGAACAAATATTTAGAAAAAGAAGAGTTACTTACAAAGCCAAAGCCATCAGTCTTATATGTAGGTCCAATCGTGGTAAATTTCGAGCAATAATTTGCAAGGAAAAGCTTCACATAAGGAATCTCGTCAAAAACAGCAGCAATACCACCATTTGCACTTCCTTTAGAGAGTAATTCAACACATTCATCTGGAGTGTTATATGCCTTAAGCCTGTCCTCATCAAAGTTCATTTTTCTTAAAAGTCCGACAACAAAAGAACCCGGTTGGTAGCCCACATATTCCTTATTCTTCACAAGTTCTTTTACATCTGTTACAGTTGGCTGGAGTTTTTCAACTGTCAACATTGATGTAAGACTTGCTGTATAGCTGGAGGTCAATATAAGTACCACCAGGAACCAGATGATTAACACAAACCTAGCCAAATTGCTTACTATTCTCTCCTCTGCCAGTGTCAAGAAAAAAAAAATCATGTTAGAAGTTTGAAGCATATGCTATATATAAGAAAATAGACTAATTCAGATTAAGAGTGTGTGTGTAGTAATTAGATATTCCTCAGTTTTTCTAATATGTATATACTCCCTCTATTTCAGTCTAAATGGTGATATGTTGCTCGGACTCTCCAAAAATGATGCCGCACCCGCGTTGGATCCTTTAGAAAATGCACTACTTCTGGACGGTCTGATACATAGCCGTGACCATTTTTGAAGAGTCCGAGCAACATATTTGATGCTTGACGGGTACAAAACTTAAGAAAGAAAGAGTGACTTTTCGCATGTACCAAAAGTGACAACTTGTGTCCCTTTAAACATACCATGACATTTCTTATGGCTATAAGAGAAATGCTATTAAGGGTAAAATGGGAAGTTTAAAGTTAAAGAAGCTCCATCTATAAAAATGTGACATTCTTTTTCGAACAGACTTTAAAAGAGTATCATATGAACAAATGAAGTACTACTTCAAGAGGAGGAAAAAGAAATTACTCTGTGCAAAGACCATAGTCGAGAAGGAGAACCAAAACATCATGCCAACTTGGTGCCAAGGAGGTCCTCTGAAGTCTTCATTTACTCGATGTTCGAGTAACCAAATGACAAAGCCAATGAAAACAAAAGAACAAAAGCTTGTTAACCAGAGCTCCCAAGTCAATGGCTTCAAGAATACCCATGCATTATCTCTATTATCATCTTTGATTGGCACCATCATTGTGACTCCAGATTCTGTATATGGTAAAGTGAAATCAACAAATTGCGACCTATTCGAGACAATGGTAGTGTCCCCTACAACAACATCAAAGTTCTGTTCATCGGTTAATCCTTATAGCATGTATTAGAAATCATGAAAGTATATATGTGCAATATGAATTTCCCTATAAAATTTGTCCAATTTGTTTTAGTTCAATTTTTGGTGTTAGTTCAATTCGTTTTTCCCTTAAAGCTCTGTTGGAGTGCCACTAGCTAGTATAACTTTTACATTATCAAGTCACTTAAATGGTAATAACCCGAAAAATAAGGCGAGTTACATGTTACAATATGTTAAAAGACATTATTAATTGTAAAATCTCTTCACGTATACAACAACAACAACAACAACAACAACATACCCAGTGAAATCCCACAACGTGGGTCTGGGGAGGCTAGAATGTACGCAGACTTTACCTCTACCTTGGTAGGTAGAGCGACTATTTTCGAGAGACCCTCGGCTCAAGACAGAGCGTAAGCACAAATAAAGCAAAAGAAAAAGCAGGAGCAAAGCAAGAGAAACAGTCAGACCCGATCAAAAAATTTAAAGCGGTAAGAAAATGTTGGTATTAAAGACAATAAGACATGATAGCGCATTCTGAAAAAGTGAGCAGTAACTAGCACAGGTAAATAAGCTAAACAAAGTACACTAAAGAACACATAGCAGTAGAAATCAAACTACCGGGGACTATAAAACAATACTGCGCCTATTAGTATGATAGGCTACGCGGGCCTACAATAATAACACTACAACTACCCGTTTGCAAGCGTAAGTAGGACTACGCTCGACTACCTACTACATTTCTACCCTAATATGTGTCCTCCACAACCCCTTATCTAAGGCCATGTCCTCAGTAAGTTGCACCTGCACCATATCCCGTCTAATCACCTCTCCCCAATACTTCTTCGGCCTACCTCTACCCCTCCTGAACCCGTCCACAACCAACCTCTCACACCTCCGCACTGGGGCATTTGTGTCTCTCATCTGCACATGCCCAAACCATCTCAACCTCGCTTCCCGCATCTTATCCTCCACCAAGGCCACTCTCACTCTGTCCCGGATATCATCATTTCTAATCCTATCCCTCCTCGTATGCCCACACATCCAACTCAGCATCCTCATCTCCGCAACTTTCATCTTTTGGATGTGCGAAGTCTTGACTGGCCAACACTCCGCCCCATACAACATAGTCGGTCTAACCACCGCTCTATAGAACTTGCCTTTAAGTTTTGGTGGCACCTTTTTGTCGCATAAGACTCCAGATGCGAGCCTCATTTCATTCACCCTATCCCAATACGATGTGTGGCATCGTCATCAATCTCTCCGTCCCCTTGGATAATAGACCCGAGGTACTTGAAACTTCCTTTGTTTGGAATGACCTAAGTACCACACCTGTCTCAAGGTCGCTCCCGTTACTGAACTTGCACTTCAAATATTTTGTCTTGGTCCTACTCAGCCTGAACCCTTTAGACTCCATAGTCTATCTCCAAACCTCCAGCTTGACGTTCACTCCACTGCGAGTCTCATCAATCAAAATTATGTCGTCTGCGAATAACATACACTATGGTACCTCCCCTTAGATTTGTCACGTCAGTCCGTCCATCACCAAGGCAAATAGGAATGGGCTAAGAGTTGATCCTTAATGCAGCCCTATCATCACTGGAAAGTGCTCCGAGTCTCCTCCTACTGTCCGTACCCTAGTTTTGGCTCTATCATACATGTCCTTGATCACCCTAGTGTACGCCACAGGTACACCTCTAACCTCCAAACATCTCCATAGAACCTCCCTAGGGACTTTGTCGTTTGTCTTCTCGAGGTCGATGAAAACCATATGTAAATCTCTCTTCCTCTCCCTATACTGCTCCACCAACCTCCTAATAAGATGAATGACTTCAGTAGTCGAACGTCCCGGCATGAATTCAAACTGGTTCTCGGAAATAGACATGCCTCTCCTCACCCTCATCTCCACGACCCTTTCCCAAACTTTCATAGTATGGCTCAGCATCTTGATACCCCTATAGTTGTTTCAACTCTGGATATCACCTTTGTTTTTGTACAAGGAATCATTGTACTCCACCTCCATTCTTCGGGCTTAAAAATGACGTTAAACAACTCAGTCAACCACTCCAAACCTGCCCTGTCTGCGCGCTCTTCGAAAATTCAACAATACCCTTAACCTACTCAATCTTAATGCTTCTACAATACCCAAAATTCCAGTACCTACTAGATTGCTCCAGATCTCCCAGTACAATGTCTCTATCTCCTTTTCGTTCGAGAATTTATGAAAGTAAGACTGCCACCTCCGCCTAATATGTGCGTCCTCCACCAGTACTTTGCTATCCTCGTCTTTGATACACCTCACGTGATCCAAGTCACATGCCTTCCTCTCCCTTGCCTTGGCTAGCTTATACAACTTTTCTTATTTCCGCCTTTCTCCTCTAATTCCACATACAGGCGTTCAAAAGCCGTCGTTTTCGCCACTATAACCGCTAGCTTTACCTCCTTCCTCGCCATCTTATACAATTCCCTATTCGTCCACTTCTCCACCTCATTCTTGCTTTCTACCAATTTCACATACGATGTTTTCTTCGCTTCCACCTTATCTTGAACTTTACTAGTCCACTCGATGCCCACCACAGTTACCCCGCAAGGCCCCTAACACTTCTCTAGCTACCTCCCGAATGCAACAGACCATCATGTCCCACATACTGGTCGCATCCCCACTACTCTTCCAGGCCCCCTTGATCATCGGTCTCTCCCCCATACAGATATGTATAGATTATCTATAGACTCCAAGGACTGTGCATTTGGTAAGTTTTCTCTTCTCATTTTTGCTTTATTGCCTAATTCTACTAGGAAACCATTACTTTTTTTTTTTAAAATTGAGGTGTAATTTCAATCATTGGGAGATTTATGTCCTAGTTTGGCTGATTTACAATTTTTTAAAACAGGAGTGTTGCATCATCAAGAAATGTTCGGTTTTCGCCTCCTACAAATAACTTATCAGTGGGTGATATACCACCATCACCTCGTCCAAATCCTACCAAAAGCGCCTCTTCTCCTCCTCGTCCAAGCCCGTCTGCGGCGCGTAAGCACTAATAATGTTCGTAGTGAACCCTCCAACTACCAACTTAATCGTCATCATCCTGTCATTGACCCTCCTAACCTCTACCACCTGATCCCTTAGCTCGATGTCTACCAAAATGCCTACCCCGTTCGTATACCTCGACCTACCCAAGAACCATAACTTATACCCGTCCACATCCTTAGCCTTAGGTCCTACCCATTTGGTCTCCTGGACACAGGCTATATTAATCTTCCTCTTCTTAAGAATCTTAACTAGCTCTATGGACTTCCCCATTAAAGTCTCAATGTTCCAAGACTCTATTCTCAGCCTAGCATCTCCCTTACCTCACTTACCCCCTAACCCTCGCCCCCGTCCCCGACCGAGAACATGACACTAGTCTACCATCAGTTACCAAAGCCACTAAAGCAAATATAGAATGATAAACTAATCAAACGTTTATCCTAAAACAGGAAGGAATCAAAGTAAAAGCACAAGTTGACAAGAATCTAGAGGCAAGTAAAACCACTACGCCAAGAATGCTATAACTAAAGACAAGAAGGGTAAATGCAAGAAAGTAAAGTCACGAATCAGTACAGCGAAGCGGCAAAAGTTAACAAGGAGAAGGACAAAGAATGGATACGGGCAACCGGAGATACCAACTCCAGTTGGATCGAACCTATTCGCCGGCGAAAATCATTGTTCACAAGTACGGTTCACTGGCACCAAAAGTATTGTTCACTTCAGTTGAATCGAACGAGGAAAATGCAGAAAAAAAAAGTGACAAATAGAGATCCTCTGGTGTTGACGGTTGACGAAGGGGGAAGTATAACACACCAATAATCGAGATCTGGCGAAATGAAGAACCGCCCGCAAACAGTGTTTTCAGACCAGAAAGTACCAGGATTGAGACTGATTTGACAGACAAGGCAACACCGGAGATACAAGAGCCGATTGGTTCTGTCGGAACACGCACCAGCGCGTGAGAAACAGTGTGAAACAATAGGTGACGCGTGAAGAGCCACACGATTCTTGTTCAGTCGCCGGAGATGTTCTTTCCGCTAGAAAACTGATCCGTATCCTTCTGTGGTGGTGGTGAAGCAAAGCGGTCACTCTTTAAGAGAGACCCAATTGGCCGGATCCTTTTTTTCATAAAGAAACAGAAGAGAGTCGAAGGTTTGAGCACCTTGGGCTCGGGCAAAGATTGAAGATCGGGAATAATGTGAAGAGAGTCGAAGGTTTGAGCACCTTGTCCTTTCTTAGAAAAATAGGAATTAGCAACGACCAAATTCTTATTCGTCACTAATCCTATTTAGCGACGAATTATGAAAAAATTCTATTAGCTACAAGAAATTTAGCGACGGATTAGCAACAAAGAAGGTAGCTAATTTCAATTTTTTTTGTATTATTTTTTAATCGTGCAAACTCCTTAAAGTCGATAATAGAGTAAAAAACAAACCGAAAAACTATGAACATAAAAACACAAAAGGTAAGACGAACCTATTATATATCGCTAATTAAGAGAAACAGGGACACAGAGAAATTTACCCCAAGAAATACTTGATAAACCAGATCATTGTAACTTCCAGCACTCTTTCCATCAGGAGCAGCAAAGGGAACATATTCATAAGGAACATAATATGGTAATGCTTCCATCACTGCATCAAAAACGGCGATGCAATATCCAGTAACTGTTGTTCTGTTAGTCGTAAAATCTCTAGTAACTTTCACAAATTCAGTGAAACCATCCTTCACTGGAACTCCAATTTTCAGTTTCTTCCCATTTGTTGGTACCCAACCTTTAGGAACAGAATTAGTATCACCAGGCCATATAATAGATCCAAAATTCTCCTTAGAAATGGAATATCTGCTTCGCGAATTTAGTTTTTTAACAAGTCCATTTTTTCTTGTCCAAAAACCAATTCCTTTAGCACCAGTACCAATAACATTAATGATCTGATAAGCTGGAGACTGCAATTGCCCATCAACAATTTGAAAATCTCCACTAAGGCCTTTGGAAGTAGTGTTTAATATAGCTTTAAGAAGCTTTGGACCATCCTTGGAAACTCCAAAAGCTTCAAGATCTGTTGTATTTCCTGAAAATTTTAGGTGTCAAAATCAACTTATTTCAGTAACCCGCTGAATTAGCCTAAATTTAAAGAAATTCAATGCCTTTGGATGATCTATTTACAAAATAGCCAGAAAATGTATAAATTTTATATATCTTACATCTAATATAAATATAATTCCTTTAAGAGATCACTAAGGCAGGACATCTTAAGTAACCGCCTACTATATCCGATAACACAAAAGGCTTCCTTATCCCAAAGTCAAAAAGGAATCTTTCCCAATTTAATGGCTTGCAAACCATAATTAACTGGCTGACAGGCCAAAATAAAAGATGCCCAATTTAAAACTAGTTGGTGTGTGAACCATTTGTTGACTTGATCCTACGAACCCGAAATGATCCATCAAACTATTGTGTCAAAACAGGTCAAATAGTGTAACTTAACGGGTCAAATGCAACCTAAACCAAATATACAAAACAACTTTTGGAGATTAAGCTAATAATTTAAGCGAAATACACTTTCACATACAAATAGAGGAGGGGGAGTTGAGTCAGGTTTGAATTATGACCCGTTATTTGATATATCTTTGACTAAAACACACTTTGTGCGAATTGGGTCATATGACCCGTTTATTATTTTTGACTCATTTTTAACCGTCCAACTTTGACCCAACCCATCTATTTGCCCCATTTACCTGAAATCTTTTGTTTCCGAAACGAGGCACCACTGGTTTTTGATTTCTCCACAGCCATGGCTAATGCAGTAGCTGAATCATAAGCCCATAGTCCATACACATCCAATTCCGCATTAATAATCGTTGGATTTTCTTGTCGAAACTTCAATTTCCATCTTGTAGTAAAATTCTCAGCCTTTTTATTTCTCGGGACATAAGGTTTCACCCCAATAACACCTTGCATAGATTCAACAACTGAATAATCAATAGAATTCAGTTGATTTGTCATTGCATCTGTAATAATCCAAACAAAATCTTCACTCATCATATCAAGTTCTTTTGCCGCCATAAAAAGCCTTGAACCAAGTGAATTCGGCATATGCACAACAAAAACTCTAGTTTGCATATTCATCAACTTCAATAATTCAGATTTTATCTGATCATCTGTGACGAATTCAGAAATTACACTTCGATAAGGTATACGCGCATTGATTTTTTCCAATGCGTCTGCTAAAAATGGTATAATTCCTTCTCCAAATTGATTGTCGATGTAAATAGGCACAACTTGTCGCCATCCAAATGATTGGATTATTGAACTTATGGTTTCGACTTGTGAGGAATCGTTTTGAGTTGCACGAACGAAATATGGATTGCGAAATGATGAGAGAGAGGGACTTGTAGCTGAAAATGAGATGATTGGAACTTGAGATTTTATCTCCTAAATTGATTATGAAATCAGCTTGCATGGATGATATTGGACCTATTATGGCTTCCACTTCAACATTCTTCAATAGGTCAAGTGCTGCATTTCCAAAGAATCAACAAAAAATATGAGTTTAACTTCTATACCTAATATTGTAAAAGAATTTTCATGTTATAATATACAACAAAGGATCAAAATATCTCTAAACTATATAAAAAAAAAAAGTAGACCACTTTTAAGTTTTATCTTATGTTAAATTTTGGTACCAATTAAGTCCTTCCTTTCTAATTTCCGGACCACACTTACCCTTGATATTAACGGTTGGCCACATGAGCATACACACGTGGCAAATATGATGTGCTTAAATGTGTGTATGCTCATTTGGCCAATCGTTAGTATTAAGGGTAAGTGTGGTCCAAAAATTAGACGCAAAGACTCAGTTGGTATAAAAACATAACGAGGGTAAAAAGGGTCTATTTTTGATAGTTTAAGAGCCATTTTGGTCCCTTTTCGTGTAATATATCAGGTCACCTAGGAAGTAATTAAATATAACTTCAAAACTTTAAGAAATTGTTCATGCAATGACACCTACATGTTTTTTATGAATTTAGAGGTAGAGTTGGGAGTTTTTGTTTGTGGATTTTGAATCGATCACAATTATTTTTATCGAGTTCTAAATATATCATATGTACATATTAAATAAATCGTTTGATACAAATATATACTTTTGAGCCAAAATTATTAAATTTTACTGAACTCTTAATCACTATTATGACTCTGCCCCCCTATTATGCTTAACTTTCATGTCATGTTGTAGTCACAAGTCATGATAAATGAGGTTTGCTTTAGTGTACGGTGGTGTGTTTGGTATAAAGGAAAATATTAGATTGAAGGTTCAAGTCATGTGAAAAATAAACGATAACACTAGTTCTGGTGGAGTAACGTTAAAAGAAAGTAGTTAGGAATGTCCTTTTTTAACTATAATGCACAATGTTTGCTTAGTTACAACTTACAATAGAAAGTTTTAATCTATATCTCATACTTTTTTTAATACTTGGCTCAACAAACCTCACATTTAAATTACTAAGACGGCTGTTGATATTTAAATTTTGAACTTACTTAACCTGAATGTAAATCATGGATCTTGGGTCTAATTCAACCTCAAAAACTAGCTTGTAGGGTGATGATTGTTCAAATCCATATAAGGAGTTCATGTTCCCATTCTATATCCGATGTGAGACTCTTAACACTCTCCCCCCGCACGCCCAGATCTTGTTAACTGGAGCGTGTATAATATAATTTAGGGGTCTAACATCGGTGAACAAATAATTGGAATAAGTCTGGCTCTGATACATCTAAAGAATGGATATTGAGTGTAATTCAACCCCAAAATCTAGCTTGTAAGGTGAAGATTGTCCAAGTCCATATAAGGAATCTATGTTCTCATTCTATATCCGATGTGGAACTCTTAACACTGAAATTTCTATATATTTCAAGAAGAATCAAAATTAGAATATAAGTCAGATGAGTCAGTGCCATATGTTTCCCAAGCATGCACCTATAATTAATTATGTTAGTTTCCAAGTATATATTCATAAAAGGTTATGTCAACGTAATAATCTATATTACACTTCTGTAACAACTTGTTTAAGTTACTACAAATTTGAAGTTTGAACAGGTCAAATGGACTAACAAGAAATATTTGTAGTACCACTCTCCCATGATATTCTATTGTCCTATTATAAAATCTTTAGTTGAAGAAGTCAGAAAGTCAACATAAAAACGAGTAAGCTATTTGGTAAAAAAAAATCAATCAATCATACGTGTATACTCATCAACCACTTGAATAACATTAATAGAATGTCAAATTAAAATCATGATGTGACCTTATAGTGTATTCCTTTATGAAAAGCTTTTAGAGCTGTTATTGATTTCACGGAAATAGAAATACACTTTTTTTTTAACTTGGAGCGGATTATTAATTTTATTATTGACTTGGAGCATATTTTGTTAATATGCTAAAATCAGCTTAATCTGAAAAGTGTTTTTTGTAAAAAAATACTTTTTAAAAAATTGTTCTGGACGAGTAACAATTTATGTTTAGCTAAATCGTCTGAAAAGTAATTTTATTTGTTTTTTAAATCTAGTCAATATTTTCTAAAGATGTGTTCAATTATCGAGTTACCAAAAAGGATATACATATTAGTTAGTATCACATAGTTATGTATTAGCAAGGTGACACACAAAAACATGGTATTTATGTTAGTAAATTAGTTAAGATATGAGCATTATTTAAAAGATTAACATTATTTAAATGGATAATGAGCCTACATATTGTGATTTGTATTTTCTAATTTAGCTAATAACTCTCAATTTAACTTTTTAATGGAATATGTCTATCAATAAGTAGAGAGGCAAATCTAAACAAAAAATAACTTAAAAATTTATCTAAAAACTGTCATTGTACTTTCATAATAACGATTTAAAAGAAAATAGAGCATACGGTATATGTGGGTCGAATACTATAACTGGATAGAACAAAACAACCGTCTATATATTAGAATCAAATCCTATTTTGATAGTGCACATAATATTATCTTTTAAAATATTCTCACATTAATTATTTCTCTTTCTTAACTGTTAATATAACATAGACAAACTAATATTAAAATTTATTGGATAATTAATTCTGGAATAAAGTCACTACTAATTAGTCTGATAAATATGAACTTTTCATATGAGTATTCTTGTCCTGAAAAACATAAATCAAAAGGACTTATTTTCAGGAGCAGCTACATTTTTCAGCTTCTGCTCAAAAGCTAAAAAACTACTTGTGCTAATATTTAAAAACACTTAGTATTTATTTATTAAAAACTTAGTCAAACACATTCTTTCTCTAAAATAAGTGTTTTTTTAAATTTATTTTTGCCTCTCATGAACTTGGCCAAACAAGTTATTACTCCTATGTACACTGTTATGAAGTTTTCTTAAGTTGAAATTCTTGGTGCAATTAAAAAGCTTAATGCTATAAGAAAATATTCTTTAGCTATACGCTTGGTTTTAATTTGTTTAAACCAAACACTAATTCAGTAAATCTCGTGCAAAAACACAATGATGGATGTGGAAATTTTCCAGAAATTTTTTCTTCAATAACTAAAGAATTACATTTTCCAATTTTAATGTAACTCATATTCTTTTTGAAATTTATAGTTCCCCTTTCAGTTAGTTTCTTATCCCATAAAGAGTATCTGAGTTTATGTTTGGTACCTAACGTGTGAATTTACTACTATCAAGTTAAGTTGACCGACGACAGCAAATAACTTTCCATATAGATGGTAATATGGAAAATAGAGTTATAATTTACGGTAATGAGTAAATTTATTTATATTATCAATGCATATAACTTAAACTTAAAATATGTACCTGCAGCAGCAGCACCAACAACGTCTCTCTTCGAGTCACGGGTATGGAGAACAACTCTGGTCTTATATTTAGAGCCATGATCAGAATTATAAAAGTCTGATAAAGCCATAGATATACAACTCAAGCCCATCTTCCCTAACAATTCATCCATGTCTAACACAACTCCCACGTTTATGGGAATTGTTGATGATTTGTTCTGTGCCATAGCCATTTCCATGGAGAAAAATATAACTAAACATAGCAAGAAAAAAGAGGAGACTGAGAAAATGACTTTGCCAGTTTTCTTTCTCATCTTGACAAATGAGATGCCTTTGAGTAGTCTTGATTAGTTGGTCATGACTTGAGATATATATATAGATTAATTTGACTACTATTCATTATGTCAATTTTAATAATAAGTTTACCTTCAAACTTTAGGGAGTCTTGGCTCTTGGGCTATCTTAACTCAGTGTCGGTACTAAAACAAATTTTAAATTATTTCGTGCTAATGTAGCTTTCAGATGTATAGTAGTCAATGTCGAAGCTACAATTAAAGTTACGGATTAGGCAAAATTGAATAACACAAATCTTATATTTATATTAAAAAATTCAGTTAATATACATAAATAATCTTTATTTATATTAAAAAATTTACTTAATATGAATAAATAATTTATAAGATGTATATTAATTTTATGTCACAACTAGTTACGTGTGACTTTTGGGCAATGCTAATAGCACTATCATACACCTAAGACTAACATCAACCACCAAAAATTTCAATTGGTCAAAGGCAAAAGCCAGTCCAATTTTTGAGGAAACAACCAAGGGAAAACTACCGGACTATTGACTTTTCTTTAGTAGCTCTAACAAAAATATTTTATATCCGTTTCTGTTAAACAAAGGTAATATACCTGTGATATACACTAAATATACAACAGTATATATCATAGGTATACAAAGCAGTGGCCAAGCAAAGCGGTGGGCAACAGACAAAAAACGAAACAAGGCGGTGGCCCAAATCACTGAGGCCCATCACGGGATTTGGGCAGCAAAGCAGTGGGCAAATTTTGTATATTAAGGAAAGTATATTGTGTGTATATTGTAGTGTATTTGTTACCTAGATTAGGATATACACTTACCATAATTAGGATATACACTTACCATAATTGTATAGTTAGAATTATGGTAGAGGTTTTAGAAATAGAATAGGAATAGGATTCTCCTATTATGGAAATATGTAACTTGTATATATAGCTTTTCAATTAATGAAAATAATCAAGGGGATTATTTATTTCATGGTATCAAGAGACTAGGTCTAAACAAAAGTTTTTCTCTCAACTTTTGTCCTCTCTTTGATTTCGGCCAAGACACCCCACCCCCCCCTCGGGTTTCTCTTCCAAAATTCGTCTTCCGCTCTCAAAAACACCTCTCTTAAATTTCCCTTCCTTCTTTGTTCTTTCAATATGTCTAAGAACAATTATCACCCTGCCCTCATGGTTTCCAATATCAAGAGCTGTATCCCTATTGTCCTTGAGATGGAAAACGTCCAATATGCGACGTGGGCGGAGTTGTTTAAAATTCACGCTATCTCTTATCAAATTCTTCATCACATCTGTAACACCCCGTATTTTCGGATAGCGGTTGAACTCGTAGCGTAGGTAAGTAGACCCGGACCCGGGAAAATTTCGTTGTACTGGTATATATTAATAAGAGGATTAGTATATAAAAGGGCGTGATCCCGAAATAATTTTGGGATTTAGTAAGTATGACGACGGAGTTTAAATAATTGTGTATCCCGTAGAGAGTATAGATTGGTATTTTATTACGGGAAGTATGATATTGACATATGAGGATTTTAGTAATCGTCGGGATTTAAATAATTGGAGACCGGAAGTTTAATGGTGTGTATAATTAATTAATTGTGGGATTAATTAATTAGGAAGGGGACAATTTATAGTGGAGTTGGTAAGTGGGACTTTATAAACGATTTGGGGGTGACCAAGCCCCAAATCGACCGGTCGACGATATCATCGCCCGTAAGGGCTCCTTCGCCATTTTTTTTTTCTTTCTTCTTTCTCCATTTTTTTCTTCCATCTCTTCAATCTTCTACTTCATCAAGAATCTGTGAGGGATTAAAGGGTCACATTTCTAGCGGGTGGAGGTAAGCCTTAGTTGATAGGTTTCTGTGATGTTGCGGTCGAAAATGGGGATTTCCGGGAGCTTCCATATAACCAAAACGAGGGAGAATTCTTGGTGTTCTGGGCTTTGATTCCAGTAGAATCGAAGCCAAGAACGAGCTTAGAAACTCAGAAGCTAAACAAGAAACCTTGAATGCGAAAGGATTCCGGGGTGAATCAATGTTGGGGATTCTGTTTCAGTTTTCTTTCGAAAGCTGTTGGGATGACAGGTTCGACGACACTCGTCACTGCGTTTAAGAGAGGTAATCTTCTTTATTCTCTAAGTTTGTACAAGTTCTAGACTTGATTCTTGCTATTAGTTCTAAAGACGATTGTCGAAAATGCGAATTTGGGTTGGGTGTTGTCGGACTTGTCGTTACTTGGGTTTGCATGTGAAATTGTGGTACTGTTTCGGAGATTTTAGTAGTATAAGAAGGAGGATTAATAGAGTTGGATGTTTCACTACTTACATAGATTTCGATATAGAAGGAATATAGGTTCTACGCGGTTAAGGTGTTCGTTAGAATATCCCTAAGAATCTGTTTTTAAAATGTTGTGTCGATTATGATTTAAATCATCCGTATGATGTAGATAAGCATTCATAGGGGCTTACAAGGACCCGCGGAACTTAGATAAATTCGACAACAAGGTTGAAGTTCTAAAACGAGGCGTACGCTAATATTGAGTCGATTAATTCGTCTAAGAGGTATGTGAAACCCTTACTTCTTTCTTTTGGCATGCTTTAATGAAAGTACGGCGGACGTACTTAATTCTTATATAGTTTAATTCCTAAAGAGGATTGTTATGAGAAGTGCCTATGATTTTTCAGCAAAGAGTTTATTATGACATTATTGTAATGATTTTATTGAGAGTCAAATGATGATTTTTACTTGCATGGCACTCATGATATCTACTCGTGCTAAGTGTTACTACTTCACCTCACCGAGTCCGGGACGGAGTTACGACTCGTGCACGCCTTGCATTGTTCACCGAGACCCTCACTAGAGGGCGGGTTACGTAGGATGGATCCATAGATGAGAGATGATTTACCGAGTCCCAGCATGGGCCGGGTTATGATATGATTCACCGAGTCCCGCATTAGTGGGCCGGGTTACGTTACAGGTATATATATGTATATGGACAGGCATACATGTTTTCTTGACTTGCCTCTCATTTTTATAAGGCAACTAACTTTTATTGTTTATGGCACAGTTGGATTTGGATCTGATTTTTATACGATCTCATGTTTCGTTGGCTACTTATGATCTCTTTTACGACTTCATGTTTTACATACTCGGTACATTATTTCGTGCATCGACCCCCTTTCCTCGGGGGGCTGCGTTTCATGCCCGCAGGTACATGCTCTCAGTTTGGTGAACCTCAGGCCTAGGTTCCTACTCAGCAGGTTGGAAAGCTCATTTGATCCAGAGTTTTGTCATGTTGGTACCGAATCTCTTTAGAGCTTCTGTTTGTATTTAGGGGCACGACGGGGCCCTGTCCCGTCATATGTCGTTCTTCTTCTTATAGAGGTCTGTAGACAGTGGTGGGTTGTACGTATGTAAGGGTTATGACTCTGTTTGGGTCGGTCATGTTATTGTATATTCGTGTTTGGGTGTTCCCATGTTTATACGTTACTATCTGGCGGCGACCTTGTCGGCTTGCTTGTTATTTTATATTGGCTAATTGTGACTCCTCGGAGACGGGTGCATTCGGGGGTAAAGGCGCCTTGTCGGCTTGCCTACCCCCGGCATATGTTGTTATTGCGACGTTATCTTGCCGCTCGGATTTCGACTCATTAAGGGTTAGTTGGATTATGTGTGACAGGTAAGTATAATGACGTCATTAGGGCGGTTAGTCGCGGCCGTCGGGTCGGGTCGTGACAAAAGTGGTATCGAGCGATTAGTCCTCGGAATGTCTACGAGACCGTGTCTAGTAGAGTCTTGTGTATGGGTATGTTGTGCACCATACTTATACGCGAGAGGTCACAGGATATTTAGGATTGGTTTCTATTCTTCTTACTCTAAGATCGTGCGATAGAGCTATGTTATTAGGTTATTCCCTCTTTGACGTATTAATGTGTTGCGGCTATGCCTCCGAAGAAAGCGACAATGCCGCCGGAAGGGCAATACAAATTCGAGGTTATGAGAAACTATCTTACTCGTATACGGGAAGAAATAATGTAAGCTTGGGACATGGAATATTTGAGACTCTTAGAATATTAGATAATCGTTGAGACCTTAGATATACAAGGCCTTCTTGAGTAAAATATTTTATGTTTGATCGGGTTATAGTACGTGGTATATGTGAAGTCTATTAGTTGTGATGACTCCTTGGTATGCTTATGTTAAAATGAATAGGAATATGAGATATGCCAAAAATTGGAATTGCTCTGTGGTACATATAAGGTTTGTTGTCTCTGGAGCAAGTTGTCCGGATAAGTCCTTGAAATTTGTTCAGCAGGTAGTTGATAGTCGTTAACGGGTTGTCCTACTTGTGGATGGGGCTTAGGAGTAGATGGTCCTCTACATGTTGTAATATTACCCGGTTTAAGTTGATGTGTTCCAGCTTTTCTTATGAGTTATGCTATCCATGTTATGTATAAATGTATTCCGTTTTGGTCATACTTCTTTCGAAACAGGGTGGTCTGTTGATGTCCCTGTGCAGTATGTGGGTTGAGTATAAATCACTTGTGTTAGGACCTATCCTTGCCAATTTTGCTAAGTGTAACTACCTCTAAACAGTTAATTAGACTTGCCTAGATATCTTTTATGTTTGATTAAAAAAATTTCCCCCGTAATTGTCTTTGCGTATCATAATGTAGAATGCAAAATGTTCTAATAACCCAAGTCTGCGTTTTATCTCTTAAATAGGGAATAGATTCGTATGCTAAACATGTTGTCAATAGTTGCTTAAGGGAGTGGGAAATTGAGTATTTACATAATTCCAGGAATGACTTGCTGCTGCAATAAACGGTTTACTTATTTAGTTAACTATTAAACCTTGAATATATTATGCCAAGCATTATGAAATATATGTGAATATTGTGCTACTTGTGACTACTCTATTAATGTCTAGCATGTTCAGTTGGTGAAAACACTGTTAGAGTATTGTGTGACGATTATTTGTGTGTTAAGTGGCTGTCTTGTTAAGTTTAAGGGTTATTTGACCTTGTATGACCCGTTTAAATGAGTGAAGGGCTTAATGTTTTATTTATTTATTTATCTGCCTATAATAAGGGAACTAAGATTTAGCATAAGAATGTTGTTATAGTTAGGATAGGATCACCTAATGACTTTGAAATGGATGTGTGTCTTGTTTAAGTGCTGTCGTGATCTGAAGGATAGCTTAGGAGCCTATTTGGTGTATGTTTTGCTGGTTAAAGGGGTCATACCTATCCTTGGCATGTCCCAATAGTCTTAGGTGGTCTAATACCCATCTGGACATAACTATTTAAAATAACCTTGTCCTTCCTTATGTGCATAACTCTGCATCCAGGTTGGTTGATTGTATATGCCCATGTTTTGTATCTATGTGTTGATTAAATCAAACTGTTAAGTCCACCTATTCCCATGTCCGCTATCTCTTAGCGATGTGTCTACCCCTCTCCTTTCATGTAATGTTGGTAGACAATATAAGATCATTGGAGTTTTGACAGGTATCTAGATCACATGTTGGGAAAAAAAAAATGAATGAAGAATGAATATCTGAGTAGTTCCTCAACTAGGTGCATTCCCTTGCCTCTGTCGAATTGGTTAAGTTATTAAGTGAGTAGTGATGAGGTTAGCATGACATGGATTGGCAGGTTGGATTGAAGTTGGGTTTAGCATGTATGGGTTATTTAAATTAATGTGATGACCGATATATTATTTTGGAAACTCGTTTGGCTATTTGTAAGGCGTTTGGTCATATTATCTACCTAAAACAAGCGCCACTAATTAAGAGCAAGATTAGTTGTCCTATTTAGCAAAACTTGTCTTATATCGTCTGATATGATAATTTAAAACTAGAAGAGAATGGGTTAAGTGTGTTGATATGGTTGAGGTTATGTGATGTTAATTATGATGGGAATTGATAAAGGGTAGCCTATGTGATGATTGTGGATTATGGATATTACCTAGATTCCGAGCCTGCTTTACCGACTTGAGGGTATGTTAGAAGACATGACTAAGCATGCCTAAATAAATGGTTATATGTTTGGATTAATCAAAAAGGAATATGTGGATTTTGCATGTTGATTGATAAGATTGTTGTATAGTCTGGTGTAATTTTAGTTGAATCATGAAATGACTTTTAAACTATTGTATGCATAAGTTAAGCGATAATAACCTTGTTTGGATTGATTTTGGAGTGATTAGTGTTGTTAGATACAATTCCGACTTGATATAAATCTAACCTAAAGTTAGGAGTAACCCATGACTTGTTGGTTATAGTAAAAAGACCGGTGTGGCTTCTATTACATTTTTCATATAAGTACAATAGTAACCTTGGTTGAGTATAAGCTTAGAGAATATGTCGGCTTACTGTTTTTGGTTTTTCCATGTGGTATCCAATAATTTGAAATGATGTAGCCTACATGTGGTCTCCAATGACATGTTTAGCTTCAATTATGACTACACGATGTCCTGACTGTGCTATTAATATCTTGTTACTTCTATGGATGCGTACTGTGAGATAAACTGGAGTTTTTTTTTAACCAAAGGACTTATTTTAGTTTATTGTTGGACTTTATGAGCTTAACACTAACCCAAGAGGTTGTGATATGTCCAAAGGGAAGTTTAGTTCCTAATTTGTTTTCTTAGGTATGTACTTGTTGTATCTATGTTCTTGTAACTTGAACTTTATGTGGTCTGAATGTTGAAGTTATGTTATGAATGCCAAGAAAAGAGTATTTCTGCACCCATTCATGTATCCATGTTATCATTGCCAATGTGTAAACCAATCCACCTAGTTAAGTGCATGTATAAGTAGGAATAAAAGCTTAGAACCACTATGCTAGTTGACATGTGCTCCTAACAAGTTAAAATGATAAACTTAGGCTAATTTCAGCATGATGGCCTTTAAAGGGGTGATTCAGAAAATTCCTCTGGACCCTGTAATTCTGCTTATATGAACTGTTGGTATGCAGCCTCTTAAGGTATTTGTTGTGGCCCTGGATATGGTGTGATTGTAGGTTAGGTGCAGGTATTGAAGCAAGATTAACCCGGCAAGTATTTGATGCCTATTAACTATGGTATAAAGGGGTGTTTGACTTAGTATTGGCATTTCGAGTTGTTTTTTTTTCCCCCGATGTTAGGCTTTACATAGCCATGTCCATAGGTGAGTGGCACCACCAATCTAGACCTGAACTTGGTAAATGAATCTGTATTAATTAAGGTGCCGATCGGTTATGCTTGGAATAGAGGCTCAACATGGTCAAGCCCCATTTCGCACACCTAACCGCAGTAGGTTGCATTTAGTTACTTGTTTTTATGTTGCCTAAGGACCAGCTTGTTTATGAAATGTCTAGCATGTTTAGACTAGTCTTGTTCGCTGATTAGATGATGTTTTGTTGCCGCTACTCGCTTGTCCCCGAGGGTCTTTAATCACATATTATTGCCTCGCTTGGCACATATGTTGTCGCTACTTTTTCGGTCTCAAAGGTCCCGTTTTCAAACATGTGGTGCTCTCTTAGTTATCTTATTCATTGTTAAGACTGGTGTGGCTCTTAAAATACCGAATTCGAATTATAGTTGCCGCAAAGCGGTGGAGGTGATAAATGCTGTGTGTTTAAGGCTGGAACCTGTCATATTTTGAGATAATTTTAGACCTTGCAGACTGCTATACCTTAGCATTAACACTTTACTTTGGGTATGACTTATTGCAAAAATTTTGGGCCATTCTACTTTGATTACAAAATGCTGCATTCTTATCCAAGGTGCTGCAGTATATTTTCTGCAGTACATGATCTTGATGAGCTGCTGTCCTTTCCTCAAGGATAAGACAGATACTACACTATAGGAAGACATTGTGATGTGTTGTGTGAGGTATAGCTGAGTGAGGGTGCTGGGTTGCTATGCCATGTGGTAAGTAGTGGCTGCATTGTGACCAAATTTTGCTGCATTTTACCTCCTTTGTGGTTGCTGTTTTGGCTGCTGTTAGATGCAGTTTCTGCTGTATTTAGCTGCTGTCTTGGCTGATATCTTGGCTGTTATTTGAGCTCGGTTTCTGCTGTTATTTAGCTGCTGTTTTGGCTACCAGTTGACTGCTATTTTGCTGTTATTTGCTTTCTTGTAATCCTGCTTTGTATTTTGGTGGAATTGTGCCCTGCACAAACACATGTTGCTTGCTTTTATTTTGAGACAGTGTAGGCTGAAATTCGGGCGGGGGGCGAGTGAAAAAAATCGAGCGGTTGTGTTGCTTTGCACTCTAGCCCAAAAACAAAGCAATAAAAGTATCAACCGCAATGGTATAAAAACAATTTGCATGGCTAATTGTATTGAGGTGTGAGCTTTTATAAATAACTAGGTTGCGTATAGAACTCTAAAATTAGATATTAGGACCTTCTACCTCCTTTACCTATTGTTTGAATTTAAAGAATGTAGTCACCATGTGTTTATTTTGGTTCGCATATGAAACTCGGAGTCTATTTCGTTAGAAGTAGTTATGGATGGATATGTATCTCCTCACGCTTTAAAAGATAGTTTGAATTAATCCCCGAATGTCGTACCCCTTGTTTTGAGGATTTGGAATAACAATTGGTGTATTCTTTTTGTATGGTGTCGAAGGTTAGATTGTCGTACCGACATTCGAGGACGAATGTTTCTAAGGGGGGAAGGATGTAACACCCCGTATTTTCGGATAGCGGTTGAACTCGTAGCGTAGGTAAGTAGACCCGGACCCGGGAAAATTTCGTTGTACTGGTATATATTAATAAGAGGATTAGTATATAAAAGGGCGTGATCCCGAAATAATTTTGGGATTTAGTAAGTATGACGACGGAGTTTAAATAATTGTGTATCCCGTAGAGAGTATAGATTGGTATTTTATTACGGGAAGTATGATATTGACATATGAGGATTTTAGTAATCGTCGGGATTTAAATAATTGGAGACCGGAAGTTTAATGGTGTGTATAATTAATTAATTGTGGGATTAATTAATTAGGAAGGGGACAATTTATAGTGGGAGTTGGTAAGTGGGACTTTATAAACGATTTGGGGGTGACCAAGCCCCAAATCGACCGGTCGACGATATCATCACCCGTAAGGGCTCCTTCGCCATTTTTTTTTCTTTCTTCTTTCTCCATTTTTTTCTTCCATCTCTTCAATCTTCTACTTCATCAAGAATCTGTGAGGGATTAAAGGGTCACATTTCTAGCGGGTGGAGGTAAGCCTCAGTTGATGGGTTTCTGTGATGTTGCGGTCGAAAATGGGGATTTCCGGGAGCTTCCATATAACCAAAACGAGGGAGAATTCTTGGTGTTCTGGGCTTTGATTCCAGTAGAATCGAAGCCAAGAACGAGCTTAGAAACTCAGAAGCTAAACAAGAAACCTTGAATGCGAAAGGATTCCGGGTGAATCAATGTTGGGGATTCTTTTCGAGTTTTCTTTCGGAAGTTTGTTGGGATGACAGGTTCGACGACACTCGTCACTGCGTTTAAGAGAGGTAATCTTCTTTATTCTCTAAGTTTGTACAAGTTCTAGACTTGATTCTTGCTATTAGTTCTAAAGACGATTGTCGAAAATGCGAATTTGGGTTGGGTGTTGTCGGACTTTGTCGTTACCGGGTTTGCATGTGAAATTGTGGTACTTGTTTCGGAGATTTTAGTAGTATAAGAAGGAGGATTAATAGAGTTGGATGTTTCACTACTTACATAGATTTCGATATAGAAGGAATATAGGTTCTACGCGGTTAAGGTGTTCGTTAGAATATCCCTAAGAATCTATTTTTAAAATGTTGTGTCGATTATGATTTAAATCATCCGTATGATGTAGATAAGCATTCATAGGGGCTTACAAGGACCCGCGGAACTTAGATAAATTCGACAAAGACAAGGTTGAAGTTCTAAAACGAGGCGTACGCTAATATTGAGTCGATTAATTCGTCTAAGAGGTATGTGAAACCCTTACTTCTTTCTTTTGGCATGCTTTAATGAAAGTACGGCGGACGTACTTAATTCTTATATAGTTTAATTCCTAAAGAGGATTGTTATGAGAAGTGCCTATGATTTTTCAAAAAAGAGTTTATTATGACATTATTGTAATGATTTTATTGAGAGTCAAATGATGATTTTTACTTGCATGGCACTCATGATATCTACTCGTGCTAAGTGTTACTACTTCACCTCACCGAGTCCCGGCCGGGTTACGACTCGTGCACGGCCTTGCATTGTTCACCGAGACCCTCACTAGAGGGCGGGTTACGTAGGATGGATCCATAGATGAGAGATGATTTACCGAGTCCCGCACGGGCCGGGTTATGATATGATTCACCGAGTCCCGCATTAGTGGGCCGGGTTACGTTACGAGTATATATATGTATATGGACAGGCATACATGTTTTCTTGACTTGCCTCTCATTTTTATAAGGCAACTAACTTTTATTGTTTATGGCACAGCTTGGATTTGATCCCGATTTTTATACCGATCTCATGTTTCGTTGGCTACTTATGATCTCTTTTACGCCTTCATGTTTTACATACTCGGTACATTATTTCGTGCACCCCCCCCCTCGGGGGGCCTGGGGCCGCGTTTCATGCCCGCAGTACATGCTCTCGGTTGGTGAACCTCGTGCCTAGGTTCCTACTCGGCGAGTTGGAAAGCTCCTTTGATCCATTGTTTTGTCATGTTGGTACCGAATCTCTTTAGAGCTTCGTTTGTATTTAGGGGCACGACGGGGCCCCGTCCCGTCATATGTCGTTCTTCTTCTTATAGAGGTCCGTACGGTGGTGGGTTGTACGTATGTAAGGGTTATGACTCTGTTTGGGTCGGTCATGTTATTGTATTCTCGTGCTCAGGGTGTTCCCATGTTTATACGTTACAATACGGCGGCGACCTTGTCGGCTTGCTTGTTATTTTATATTGGCTAATTGTGACTCCTCGGAGAGACGGGTGCATTCGGGGGTAAAGGCAGCCTTGTCGGCTTGCCTACCCTGGCATATGTTGTTATTGCGACGTTATGCTGCCGGATTTCAGACTCATTAAGGGTTAGTTGGATTATGTGTGACAGGTAAGTATAATGACGTCATTAGGGCGGTTAGTCGCGGCCCGTCGGGTCGGGTCGTGACAACATCATTCCTCCCGCTAGACCCCTTCCTGCGGAGGATCCTGAGTTATGGATTACTCTTGATGCTACCGTTCTCCGGTGGATCTATACCACTATTTCGGTGGACCTTCTAAAGACGATTATTGAGCCGGATATCACGGTTATGGCTGCATGGAATAGATTGTGTGACATATTCCAAGACAACCAACATTCACGTGTCGTCACACTCGAGCAGGAATTCTCTCTAGTTCGAATGGACGAATTTCCAAACGTTTCTGCATATTGCAAGAAACTCAAAGAGTTGCCAGATCAACTCCGTAATGTTGGCGCACCGATAACTAATAATCGTCTCGTTCTACAGTTGGTTGTCGATCTTTCGGAGGCCTATAATAGTGTTGGAACTCTCCTTCGCCAAAGCAACCCTCTTCCCGACTTCTATCAAGCCCGCTCCATGCTTACTTTGGAAGAAGCCGGTTTGGCTAAAAAGGCGGCTTACCGGAGCAAGCCCCGTCGTCATGGTGGCGTCATCTCCTAGTTCTTCGGGTTTTGTTAATAATTCAGGCCAAAACCATAATCATGGTGGCAGCAAGAATAATCGCAAGAATAATAACAAAAACCGCGGGGGCAAATGCGGCGATTCCGGTGGCGGTTCCGGTGGTCAGCAAGCAGGCGGTGGGACCCATCCAGGGAACAGTGGCCCACCACCCCCCTGGTCCCAGCAGTGGGGCCCATGGCAGTGGGCCTGGGGCAGTGGGCCGTGGGCCACGCCCTTCTACTCGTGCAAAGAAATTCCAGCGGCCGGTGGGGCGGCCAACAGGTTCGAGCCCAACACCCAGCAGTGGCGACCCACTGGCCAGTGGCCCAACAACAGCTACGGCCCAGCTCATCACGGACAGGAGTTCTTGGGCCCCGACCTCCGCAAGCCCATCACGCAGCAGGCCCCACTCAGACCGATATTGAGGCCGCGATGCACACGTTGGGGTTGACTCAACCGACCCAAATTGGTATATGGACACCGGGGCCACTACTCACATGACTTCCGAATCAGGTACTCTCTCCTCTTATTCCAATTTGAGCACCCCTCGGGGTATAATTGTTGGTAATGGCAACTCTATTCCAATTCAGGGTTATGGTCAGAAAACGTTGTCTCCCCCCAATCCACCCCTTCTCTTGAAAAATACTTTACATGCTCCTAAATTGATTAAAAATTTAGTGTCTGTCCGAAAATTCACTACTGACAATTCTGTTTCCGTTGAATTTGATCCTTTTGGTTTTTCTGTGAAGGATTTCAAGACGAGGAGTCATCTCATGAAGTGTGATAGTAGGGGGGATCTGTATCCTATCATGCCTGGTTTCAGTCCATCGAGTCAAGCCTTGCCATCAGCTTTTGCAACCATCTCTCCCTCCATGTGGCATGCTCGTTTGGGTCATCCGGGATCTTCTATTTTATCAGTTTTAGATAAAAATAGCTTTATTTCCTGTAAGGGTACGAGTCGTACTCCACTTTGTCAATCTTGTTCATTAGGGAAAATTGTTAAGTTGCCATTTGTAGACTCCAATTCTCATACTTCAATGCCATTTGATATTATTCATAGCGACTTATGGACGTCTCATGTTCTTAGTTCATTGGGTCATCGATATTATGTTCTTTTTTTAGATGATTATTCTAGATTTTTGTGGACGTTTCCAATTGCGAATAAATCACAAGTGTTTTCGTCTTCATCAAATTTAGAGCGTTCATTCGTACTCAATTCGAAAGAGAAATAAAAAATATTCAATGTGATAATGGGAAAGAGTATGACAATAGGGAGTTTCGGGAATTCTGTGCTAATAATGGGATAATTTTTTGTTTTTCGTGTCCTCATACATCTTCACAAAATGGGAAAGCCGAACGCAAAATTCATTCCATAAATAACATTGTCCGAACTCTCTTAATTCATGCCTCCATACCTCCATATTTTTGGCATCATGCTCTACAAATGGCCACATATCTTCTTAACATAATTCCTTCTAAAGGTCTGACATATTCTTCCCCCCTCAAAATCCTATATAATAAGAACCCTTCTTATTCTCATCTTCGGATTTTTGGGTGCTTGTGTTATCCGTTATTCCCATCCACCACAATTAACAAACTTCAGGCTCGGTCTACCCCGTGTGTATTTTTGGGTTATCCGTCGAATCATCGTGGTTATAAGTGTTTTGATTTATCCTCTAAGAAAATCATAATTAATCGTCATGTCATTTTTGATGAAACCCAATTCCCTTTTACGAAAGTTCATACTCCCGAGAGTAAGTCGTATAATTTTTTGGATGATCAAATATCACCGTATATTATTCCAATTTTTCGGACATCTCCCACACCCAAAATCCTCCAGCGGGCCCACTGCCCGTTGGACCCACAATCGCGCCAAGCGGTTCCAGTGGATCGGATCGGTCCCAAACAATTGGGCCGGTCCCACCCACCTTCTGGAACCGGGTCCAGTTATGATCATTTTTCCGATTTGGGCCGCAGGCCCACCGCCCGCCGCCGATCCCATCCCGAGCCCGTAAAAATTCCCAAAATTCCTCAATTCTTCCTCGAGTCATAGACCGGTCACTCGTAGTCAGCGGGGTATTTTTACACCTAAAAGACATTTTAATTTACATTCTGATATCTCTAAATCCCCCTTGCCCCGCAATCATGTGTCCGCATTAAATGATCCTAATTGGAAAATTGCTATGACTGATGAATATAATGCTCTTATTGATAATAAGATGTGGGAGTTGGTGTCCCGTCCATATGGTATTAATGTTATCAGGTCTATGTGGATTTTTGCTCATAAGAAAAATTCAGATGGTTCATTTGCTCGACATAAAGTGCGGCTTGTGGGTGATGGTAAGACTCAGCAGGTTGGGATAGATTGTGGGGAGACGTTTAGTCCTGTGGTCAAGCCGGCTACTATTCGCACTATGCTTAGCTTGGCTCTTTCGAAGACTTGGCCTATTCATCAGTTAGATGTCAAGAATGCTTTCTTACATGAGGATCTCAAGGAAACAATCTATATGCATCAACCGTTGGGTTTCAGGGATCCAAACCGTCCTCATCATGTCTGTTTGTTGAAGAAGTCCTTATATGGGCTTAAGCAGTCTCCAAGGGCCTGGTATACGAGGTTTGCTGACTTTGTCTCGACTATTGGGTTCACTCACAACAGGTCAGATAATTCTTTGTTCATCTATTGGGCGTGGTTCGTCTTTAGCCTACATTCTGTTGTATGTGGATGATATCATTTTGACAGCTTCTTCCAATACCTTGCGCCAGTCTATCATGGCCATGCTCAGTTCCAAGTTTGCTTTGAAAGACTTAGGGCCCTTGAGTTACTTTTTGGGGATTGCCGTCAAGCGTCATTCAGGTGGCTTGTTTTTGTCTCAACGAAAGTATGCTGCTGAGATCATAAAGAGGGTTGGGATGTCATCTTGTAAGTCCACTTCCACGCCAGTTGATGCAAACCCCAAGCTGAGTGTCGCAGCAGGTGCACCATACGAGGACCCGACCCGCTATCGCGCCTTGCGGGGCCCTCCAAGATCTTACCTTTACCGGACGGATATTACGTATGCGGTTCGGCGGGTGTGTTTATTCATGCATGATCCCAGAGTTGAGCACATGAATGCAATCAAACGCATCATTCGGTATATTCAGGGGACACTGGACTATAGGTTGCACTTGTATCATTCATCTATATTCACACTTGTCTCTTACACGGATGCTGATTGGGGTGGTTGTCCCGACACCCGACGGTCTACTTCTGGCTACTGTATGTTCCTTGGCAACAACTTGGTCTCCTGGTCGGCAAAGCGTCGTGCAACTCTATCACGCTCAAGTGCGAGGCGAATATCGAGGGGTAGCGAATGTGGTTTCCGAATCATGTTGGCTACGTAATTTGCTTTTGGTGCTTCATTGTCCCATTCAGAAGGCAACCTTGGTATATTGCGATAACATTAGTGCCATCTACCTTTCAGGTAACCCAGTTCAACACCAACGCACTAAGCATATCTAAATGGACATTCACTTTGTCCGTGAAAAGGTTGCAAAGGGTCACGTTCGCGTATGCCATGTCCCGTCTCGTTATCAAATTGCGACATCTTTACAAAGGGTAGACCAAATGGTTCTCTTTGAAGATTTTAGGGACGATCTCGGCGTTCGAAGACCGCCCGCTATGATCGCGGGGGTGTGTTAAACAAAGGTAATATACTGTGATATACACCGAATATACAAAGATATATATCACAGGTATACAAAGTATTGGCCCAGAAGCAAAGCAGTGGGTAGTGGCCCAAATCACTGAGGCCCATCACGGGATTTGGGCAGCAAAGCAGTGGGCAAATTTTGTATATTAAAGAAAGTATATTTTGTGTATATTGTAGTGTATTTGTTACCTAGATTAGGATATACACTTACCATAATTAGGATATACACTTACCATAATTGTATAGTTAGAATTATGGTAGAATAAGGTTTTAGAAATAGAATAGGAATAGGATTCTCCTATTATGGAAATATGTAACTTGTATATATAACCTTTCAATTAATGAAAATAATCAAGGAGATTATTTCTTTCAGTTTCAGTTCACGTGACACTATTTTCTTTTTAGTCCATTTAAAAAGAGTTATATATTAAAAATTACTCTAACTTTAAAAGTGTCAACTTTCTCATTTTGATTGGTCAAATTATTTATAAAAATAATTTTTGTAAAAAAAATATGTTTCTTAAAAATCAAGAAAATAACTTATGTGAGAGAGCAAGAAAAATAAATTCAATAAGTCCTACCTACCCTACACCCCCACCTTATATTGTTTGCTTAGATTAGAAATAAATGTTTTTAAAATAATATATTTTATGCTTTTGCACCAAACACTAACATAACCTAATGCCAATCACATTGTTTCTATAGGCAAACTCAGTAGTTAGAAGAACTTATCCCCCTTGCTCGGTCTCTCTTGCACTAAGCTCTTCGAAAAGTCTTCCAATAAATAGACGACTAGAGCCTGGCCGTCCTGAGTGATAAGCACTACAAAGCTCAGTTCAGTGCCTAATTTCTTCCATTGCACCCTCTATTGGAGGGCAGAATGCTATCTTGATCGGGGGTAATGACCCCGCACCCCACCCCTTTTTTTAAAGGCGTGCTTTCTTACCATCTAATGATAATCAAATCATGATTATGGGGTTGCCCGGTTCTTCACAGAACCCGTACACGGCATTGTATATTACGGAAACAGTGGGTTTATTGTTGTAATCAAATTAGTGTGCAAACTTACCATAGTGGTAGGATTATTGTACAAGTACAATTAGGATATCAGATGTATAGTAGAATAGTATTTTCCATAGTTGAAGATTGTAAATTGTATATATACTCTATTCATTAATGAAAATATTCAAAAAATTATTTCTTTCATGGTATCAGAAGTCTAGGACTAAAATGTCTTCTCTCAAACACTTCCGCTGCCCCCTTCTTTTCTCGGTTTCTGTGACCTACTTTCGGATTCAATTGATTTTTTTCTCCTCCTCTATTCTCCAATTTTCTTCTCAATCCCTAATTCACCTATTGTTCTTTCGTTATTTCTACGTCAAAGAACATGTTTCATCCTGCCCTTACAGTTTCCAACATCAAGAACTGCATCCCTATTGTTCTTGAGATGGAAAACGTCCAATACGCGACGTGGGCGGAATTATTCAAAGTTCACGCATGCTCGCATCAAGTCCTCCATCACATAATCCTCTCGGTACCTGGCGTGGAGAAGGTGCCTACCCCCGAGGATGATCCTACGTTATGGACAACCTTGATCCTACGTTGGAGCTACATTGTCCGATTAAAAAGGCAACAATGATGTATTGTGACAATGTGAGTGCGATATATACTTATCCGACAATCCTGTTTAGCATCAGCGCACAAAACACATTGAAATGGATATATTATTTATCTGCGAAAAGGTTTCCCGTGGACAAGTCCGTATTTTCCATGTACCGTCCCGTTATCAAATTGCAGATATCTTCACGAAATGTCTTCCGCGCGTACTTTTTGATGATTTCTGGGACAGTCTAAGCATACATGAACCTCCCGCTAAGACTGCGGGGGACTATTAGAATAATTTTGGGCAAATTCCATAATTATATTTATTCTCCATTAATCATGATATTGTAATTAGTAGTATAATCAATTAGTCATTAATTAGGAGGATTGTAAGTAATTAGCATCTTATATTTTAGGAAAACTTAGATTAATACTAGAATATATGATTGTATATATTTCTTAACAATTGGAATGAAATTCGCAAAAAAATCAATTTCCTACCCTTAGCACTAAGATACTCAACATGTTTGGAGAAATTCAAAACCATTATTGAGTGACTCTTAAGGTCAACTTATTAAAAAAAAAACTATCGATTCAAATCATCTTAAAATTTTGAATAACTAGAGAATAGAATATTAGTAGAAGGATTCAAACTTAGAATATAGTAATATTACTGATTAATTCAAATGATCCATCTTAAGTATGATAAAAAGCAATTTGTACTTACCTATCGATAGTTTGTGTTATAATATTTAATGATTGTTGGATACTTCTACATTTCTTCTTTCTTCTATTTATAGTGTGGAAACCGAGAAAGATTTTATGGAGCTTAAATAACAAAGTAATTTGTCAGATGAAACATCTTGTAGTTGTCTGATTTGATTTTAACATCAATAAATTAAGCTGATAGTTAAGTATTTATTTTGAAATAAAATGGATCATGTTTAGTACTATTAACACAATATGTACATGATCCATTTACAGGGTGATAGCGTGATACCTAATGAATAGTGAAAGTTAGTCTCAGGCTTATCGATTGCTGCTATTGTATCAATGGAGTTTAACGGTAAGCTTCATTAAACCTAACTCAAGATTGTGATTTTGTATATGTATAATTGTATCTTAATCTTTGTTATAAGTACAAAAGTTCTTACACATAATTTACCCTAACCTGGGACCAAGTCAAATTCAGGATTTCAAGAGGATGAGTGCACCATTTTCTTTAAAGGCTACTTTAGAATTAAACTCATTCCTTAATCAATGCTCCACTCAGTCTTGTTTGACCATGAGTTCCTGCCGTTAATATTAGATATATTTTAAAAATTATACACATAATATATAGAGTTTAGTCGTGTGACCATGGATTCACGGGACCCATTTTTTATACATGAATTCGCCCCTGTCTGGGACCCTTGTCTCTCAATTCAAAAATCCAGAATTTGAATTGATGTCCCTCATTGATTCCTCTTAAATTGCATTTATTTATCCTAAATATTTCATTTCAATTGGAATTTGGTTATTCACCATGTACGAGGATCTGCGCTAAGCATATATGGCTGAATGGTTATAGCGTCCAACTCATAATTGATGAATTCATAGATTCAATTTCTACTAGATGTACGATAATGGGACCCTTCAATAAGTCTATTGGAATTGACTCTGTATAAATGGAAATTTTCCTTCTTCTTTTTTTCTTTTATTTTTCTCGAAAGATCCTACCCTTGAATTATTTAGTACGATGACGGGAATTGACTTTGGGATATTTCGAAGTTGGAGTCTCTAATCGAAAAGGGAAATGTTATACATATAATATATAATATCTACTTGTTCAAACCTTAGCTCACTAATGTGTCACTTGGATTCTCCAAATCAAGAATTAGTCAACACTACTTGCTTGGTGACCTTTTCATAAATTTAAAATAAACAAATAAAATCTATTGAAAGATTGCCTTCAAATATTCAAGTCACAGCTTACAAGAGCCAAGATATATTCAGTAAGAAGTCATTACCAAATACCAGCTTTAAATTGCGTAAATTTCAAAAGTACGTTGAAGCATATTTTTGAAATCGTTGCAATCTTGGGATGAATATAATTGTTGATTACAGTGGTGCAGGAAACGGAAATAAGTAACTGCTAAGTATTACAACAAATGAAATTACAACAATTGAAATTTCAATATGCTTGAACAAGAAACTGGAACAAGAAACTGGAACAATTTGATATGCTGGGTCGAGTGATGGCACTCTGTCTTTAAGATAAGATTGCCCCGTATATATCATTTCTACGTTCTGGACTATAGTCTCACAAGATAAAACAACAACTCAACAAATGAGCAAAGGAAACTCAAGTGTTACTTTGAAGAACTTTGAGTAATGAAACGATGTTGAATGTAGGAAGAAGATTCTGCTTTTTCGTTTTGTTTTTTTGTAGTCTCAACAATTGAGCAAAGGCTTCATTATATAGTGTAAGGAGGGGACTTATCAATTGCCCACATAATTGATGTTACTGGCCAAGTAATGACAATTATGGAGGTAGTAATTTAGCCAAAATAAATGACGAATTGATGTGCAACGGATTAGAGCTTTTAGGGAGAGTAATTCAGCCAAAATAAATGACTGAATTGATGTGCATAATAATGTTGGTTAACGTTCCAAAACCAACAACAAAAACACAAGTTCTCTGCCCAATTTAACTTACCTGAAACTTCAGGGACCAAACTGTAAATATGAAACAATTTGGGTCCAAAAAGATAATATCAGAAGAAGCCCACGACCGGACCGGACGGGACGGGAGGCGCGCGTGTGGGCTTAACCTCGAACCAAAGAACATCTAGGTCCAATTTTGAGACTTATAAACTAAACAAATCTTCATTCCCCCACCGATGAGGGAGGATTGGTCTTTACCACATTTTTATGCTTCAAACACCCCACTTCGTGGACCAATATCTCTTTCATTTCTCAACGAAATTTGACGATCCTTGGCCCTACGGTCATCTACTTACTTAGTATATTATGCACGTGTGAAGAATCAAAGTCTCCAACATGCGGAACCCAAGTGTTTAAGTCATTAAAGATGGATGGACGCAACTCCCGCAAAAGGCAAAATTTTCCAACAATAAGTTCATCAGAAATTATATTCGAAATCTTTTTGGAAGGTTTTGGAACATGTTTCCCAAAGAATGTTTTGATGTAGAGCACTCATTTAATATTGGAACATTTTTTCCAAAGACCTTTTTTATGTGTCTATGAGTAGCTTATTATTTACCAATAGCTCGAGCTTTTTGACCAAGGCAGTGTTGGTTACTATTGTAGTAAAGCGGTACGGGAAGTAAATAAATATTACAAGTATTCGAAAGGATAAACAAATAGCCAATCTTCAAAACTGCCGCAAAGTTGTTGAGTCTTGAATCTTGATGACCTGAAATCAAGAAACACTAAATCTTGATGGTTACAACTGTGTACTGAGTCGAGTGATTGCACTCTGTCCTTAAGATAAGATTGCCTCGTATATATGCTTTTACGTTAGCGGGCAATAGTCTCCCAAGATAAAACAACACTTTAATCTCAACACTACAAAGCAAATAGGTTGAGTCTGACGAAGAAAACAAATACGAATCGACTTACTGAAGAAATGGAAAAGGAATGAAGAGTTTCTGTTTTAGTCCCAACGTTTTGGACTGAATTTCAGTGTCTCTTCTGTTTGTCTCTGTGTATATAAATGTTGTCTCGTTTTTGCTGGCTGTTTGGGTGTCTATTTATGTTTTTGTATTTTTCGTGTGTTGCACAATTGAGCCAAACAGCTCAATATATAGCATGGAGGAGTCAACTTTCCAGAAACTCTAGGGACCAAACTATAAATATTAAACAATTTGGGGTCCAAAGAGATAATATCATAAAGTCCCACATCCCGATCCCGAACGGGCGGGCGGCGGCGCGCGTGTGGGCTTCGCCTTGAACCCAAGCACATCTAGGTCCTCCCTCCTTTAAACACATGGGATACCCCTTGGGGTCCCAAACCCTTAGCCAATTATGAGACTTATAAAGAGAGCAATTCTTCCTTTTCCCACCGATGTGGTAGATTTGTCCCACACCATATTTCCATGCCTCAAACATCTTACTTCGTGGACGAATATCTCTTTCATTTCTCAACGAAGTTTGACGATTCTTGGCCCTACGGTCATCTACTCACTTAGTAGATTATGCATGTATGAAGAGACAAAGCCTCCAATATGTGGAACACTAGTGTTTAATTCATTAAACATGGTGGACGCACCTCCCCGCCAAAGGCAAATTTCCAACATGTATAACTAATATTGGTTAGGCTGAAAAGAGACAAAACATTCAAGTGTCAAACATGTAAAACTTATGGATCACAGATATTCAAATAGCTCTACTATAACAATTAGAGGGTTATAAAAGTTAACCCGCAAGGGTAATCAAGTTGGTGTAGCAGTAGAGCGCGGGACCGCAAGGTCACGAGTTCGATCCCCTGCATAAACCTTCTTGGTTGAGCCTGTCACACATGGCTTGCCAAGTGTGGTTAATCGGCTGACGTGGTTTGCAGGCTATTGCGTCAGTCCGGGGTTTACCTTGGGCGCACTCGAGAGAGTGGCGGCTGCAGGTTCCTTCGTCAACAATAAAGAGGGTTATAAAAGTTCTCCAAAAATGTCTACATAACAAGTGTCAAACATGTACGGAGCAACAATAGTAGCAAAGAGCAACAACTAACTAATTGAAGAAAGGAGAGAAATAACTCAAATACGGAGTTGCTGCCGGTGGCCGCAATCTGAATCCGCAAAGCCTCTAAATTCAATCTCCACCATTTAAATCCAAGAACCATATGTTGATAACTCTAGCTCAAAATTCAGCTCCGTCTAACAGTGAAAGAAGCGAAAAACGCAATTTGAACAAGATTGGTTCACACATAAATTTCTGGAGCAAAGGAACAAGATTTCCTCTCTTTTTCTCCCAAAGTAGTTGTTCTCTCAAACCTCTCTTATGTGCTAAAGTCTTTGAAATACCAATATCAATAACCATGAAACAATTCTCAAAGGTTTCTTTATTTATAGATAATGAATGACTTCTTCTCTTAAAGCCAAATCAATTCTAAATAAGAATCAAAACCTAAATAGAATAGAAGTATGCTATATGGACATTTGGCTTGACAACATGGGCATGGCACAGTCAAGGGATCAAATGGACCTTCAAATAAAGGAACTGTGGACAGGCCTTCATGCTATTCTGCAACCACCACATTGGTTAGCAAGGATTGACTCAGTGCATATCTTCCCAACCTCGAATAATTTCTCTTCCATGGTCATTCTTATCCAATGATACTTTCTATTAATATGCTTGGTCTTAGAATAAAAAGTGAAGTGCTTGGTGAAATAGATAGTCTTATTATAATTACAAAATAAAACGAGCTTTAACTGATGTTTAATCAATTCCTTCATCCAAAGAAATTCACTACTAAAAAACTGTCCAAAATCGAGGGCCAAAATTGAAGGACTACGTTGGTTTTTCAGTAAAAATCGATAAAAAATCGACGGACTCCGTCGGTTATGTAAAATTAAAAATAAAAATAAAAATTGAGGGACTCCGTCGGTTTTCTAAAAAAATAAAATAATGAAATGTAGCAACTTGGAATCAAAACTAGGTATCTACCCTAGCATTGGACAGCTCTACCACTACACTACCCATGTTCTTTGATCAAATACTTCCATTGGTTTTTATTAGTACTCTTAAACTGTAATTTTTCTCTCTAAAAAATGGCAGACTGTCGGTTTTTGTATACGAAAATAAAAAAACTCGACAGAGTCCGTCGATTTATTTTTAAAAATATAAAAATAATCATAATTTTCGTGCATTTTTGCGCGAATAACCCTAGGAAGTCCGTCGGTTTTCTTTTAAAAAAAAATTAAAAAACATTATCGAAAAAACCAACGAAATCCGTCAGTTTTTTCAGTCGGTTTCTTTCCGTCATTTTTTTTTCATTTTCTTAGTAGTGATTCTTTGGCAGCTTTAGTGGTAGCAATATATTCGACTACTGTGGTGGATAAAGTTATGCACTTCTATAGTCTACATTAGCAAGAAATATCCGCTCCCTCCCTCACCCCCCCCCCCCCACCCCACCCCCGCAAAAGTGATCAAATACCGGAAGTGAATATTGAATTATTAAGATTATCTCTCAAACCAGAGTCTGCGTAACCACTACCAAAGCACAACTCTCTATCTGCATACCTTTCAAATATCTTAATTATATCTATTTTACAACATCAACAATGTAATCCTAAGGGCTTTAAGAGTCTTATGTTGGGGGAGAATTTGTGAGACACAAGAGTTACCCTGTCATTTATGTCAACTACTTTTTTTTGTCTAAATTTTTTGGAGTTATTTCCCTCGATTTTTTGTCTCTTATAGATAATTTATTGCTCATTGCCTATGGATGTTGGTCAATTGACCGAACCACGTAAGTTTTTGTGTTTGCCTTTGGTATATTTCTCTTTTGTTGTTTGATTTATCATCGTTGAAGGTATGCTTTATTAGCTTTTGCATGAAACGTGATTATTTGATCCTAACACCAAGTGACTTCGAGTGTACACTGTGGGTGCATTCTGAGGTCGAACAAAAATGATGACATTAATTTGCAGTCAAGAGACTTTATTCTGATCCTCTCGTATAATAAGTGTCACGCCCGTTTTTATCCCGCGGCTCGCGACATAACGGAGTCGATTCCCTCTGGATTGATTAAAAATGCTTTGTTGATGAGTCACCACCTAATTATTCTAAGGTGAATTAGGGCATCTAAATGTTAACTAAATGCTGCAAAATAACTCCGGTTTTATGGTCTGCGAAACTAATGAGATTCTATGTAATGGTTCTTTATTATCCTAAAGGGAAGGGGTTAGACATCATTTAAGATCCACTAACTTGCGGTTATCCGGTCAAACTCAGGTTTAATTATTGTACTAAAAAATGCATGTTTAAAAGTATATAAAGTTAAAAAGATGTTTGCAAATAATTAATAAAAAGATACATTTTGACAATGTAAAGATTTTACCATTTATTCTTTTGAAGGTCTCACAAAAATGATTGTGGTTTTGAGAAATAAATTCCGACATAAAATCCGGAAAGATATGCATGGCATTTTTATACAACTATATGTAAAATTGATTTTTTGGATAAAAGACATGCATTTGTATGGCATTGTTTATAAAAATACATGTAAAGTGATTTTTGGAAAAAACATGCATTTGTATTGCATTATAAAATACATCTAAAGTGATTTTTTGGATAAAGTATGCATTTGCATTGTTTACAAAGTACATGCAAAATATTTTTTGGATAAAACATGCATTTGTATTGCATTGATTATAAAATACATGTAAAGTTTGATTTTGGATAAAAACATGTGTTTTTTACAATTGATAGAAAAGCAAATTATTTATAATGCCAAAGAAGTAATTCTTTTTTTTTTTTTGGAAATTATTTTGAGTTGCAAATCGGAAAAGACAAACTTATTTGTATGATTAATAAAGTGAATAAAAGATGACCAAAGTTATTTTGAAAATTTTGAATATGCATGACGGGCCTAAAAATAAATAACTAGCGGAGGGTTTCTAAGTTTGAACTAATCGAGCCTAAAAATAAATAAACTAGCGACGGGTTTCCAATTTTAAATCTACTCTTTCTAGATTATTAATTCTAAGTCTACCTATTCTAAATATTTCCATAATTACACAAGTACAATAAATAATATTACAATACCAAATAAAATAAAGCTGAATTAAAGAAAATAAAAACAACAACAAAACAAATAATCTCTAAGGGGTATCTTGTCTTCTTTAACTTTCGTAAATGTGTCTTGCAAGCTGTCAAGAACAAACGGTTAGAAACAGTTGAATATAAATAACTTCGGATCTGCATCCAAAACAGTAAATGTTTTGATGGAGGGCTCAGACTTAAAATTTGAAAAGATCATTCCAATCATGTCGTGGTTGCGAACATATGACTCGTTGGTCATTTTAGTTGCCTTGCCTACCGAACATGTTGGTCTCTCGGATGAAAAAAAGATTTAAGTTTCATCCTTGCCCAGAAGTTTTATTTCCGTCTTTCCAACTGTGGAGGCCTCAAAAATCGACGGATATTTTTTCATCGGTCAGTGTAGTATCATGTTCAAATCAGTATATTATACCCAAAACAACAAACCGAAATCGGGAACCATTTTCCGAAGGGACACGACCTCAAATTCAATTTCATTGGCCTAAGTGTAGTATTTGTTCAAATCAGTAAAACAAAATAATACGAGGAAGGTAAAACAGTCCAAATCAACTCTATAAGGCAAACATAATGCATCAAAATACAGGCAGTACAGCATTCCGGGAAAAAAACAAAATTTGACCCGAATTAGAAACCCGACCTGATTCAGAAAATCCGACCCAAATCAATTTTTCTTGGATTTTTCAGATAACCAACAACAAAATATCAACAACTAATTTCTGGAAATTTTACCCGACCCGAATCAAATTTTCTCGGATTTTTGGATAACCAACAACAAAATATTGAAACAAAATTCTAAAATTTTACCCATCGGAACAGTAACCCGACCCGGAATAGTGATCGGAAAACCAAAAATCTCACAGCATCAGTCCAACCTATTAGAATCAATAAAATAGCAGCAAGGCAAAGTAACATAGTACCCCGAATCGATTAGTACAATGTAAAATCAGTAGCATAGTCATAGAACCGCAAAACAGTGTCGAATCCAAGGAACACTTTCGTTTCCATTACAAATTTCAGATAACCAATCAAAGGTAAAAAAAAAAAAAAAAAAAAAAAAAAGATAATCATTAACAATAAATCATATAAGAACCAACCTTATTTTCAGATTTTTTTAACACTGGTTTCAACCCGAAACAGAAAGCAGACCCGACCCGACCCGAAACAAAACAGACCTGAATCGAATGAAAATGTGAAGAACGAAATAGGATTTTCAGATTGCAAAATTAAAGACTAAGAGGAGTAATTTTGGATTTGAAAAATTAAGAATAAAGAGGTGTGTTTTCGGATTGAAATTAAGAAACAAGAGAGGTAATTCATAAACCAAAAATTAGGAACAAACAACCGGATTTTATAGTCTTCTAACCCGACCCGGAACTGACCCAAAACCGAAAAACAGTGAAAAATAGCAAAATTTCAGATTCTTCAACACTAAAACCCAATAATTTCGACCTATATTTTCGGAATCTTTAAGATGAAGAACACATGCAAAAAACAAGAACAAATACTCTTAAGAAGATTTCGAATTTTTGAAATCCGGACTTCTCAATAGTGAAGAACAACACAAAAAATACAATACAACCTTTAAGAAGATTTCGGATTTTCAAAACTTAAACCTAGATTTTCGGACCTAAAATCGACCAAAAAAACTCCTCCAAACAGTGAACAAAGGGGGTTTTTATAGATGGTATCCCCTACCCCCCCCCCCAACGTTCACCCCCCATACCCTTTACAAAAATCGAATTCGAATTTCCAAAAAAAAAAAAATATGGCAAAAATCTGATTTTTGGGACGATTTTTTGGGGTATGTGTTGCGGATTTTTGGGGGATGTTAGGGGTGTGTTTTGATTTTAGGTTTAGGTTTTGTTTGGTAGGATTCATTCCTCGATTGGATATTCGAGAGAGCACTCAACTTCTCAGTGATATTAGGTCGACCAAGTCATTGGTCAATGCAAGAGACATATTTAGAATATGGTCTAGTTGTCGATTAATATAGATGAGATAAAGTGATCAAGCCATTTGGATAGACACATGGCAAATCCTAAGCTTGATCGAGTGTGTCGCGAATGAAAGGAATTTATCATCTCACATAAAGGTTATGTTTGCTGAATTCATGTAAACGTACTTCATATATTGAGTTCGTCGTACGACGCAATCTAGGAGTTTCGTATGGACCCTAATTGGATTAGTGTCAATATATGAAGGCCTATAGGGTAACACTATGTCGATTATCTCTTCGATCTAAGGGTGTATTGAGAAAGTATTAAATATTCGATTTCGAATTGAGATATTTAAATTGATAATAACTATGGGATAATTTCTATTAGATGGAAATTATTTAATTAAGTCAAAATTGGATTTTGGATTTAATGTGCTGAATATATATATTAAACGAAAAATGATAAATGTTATTGACGTAAGGCGTCGTGGCGCCTGCTAGGTTGAGCCGTGGCGCCGACCTGGCAGTGGGCCCAGTCAGACTGGCCCACTGCACCTCGATTTTTGGGCCAGGCTTAGAGCCCAACCCTAATTCATTTCTGACCTAATTGTAACTATAAATATAGCACCGTCATTGTTATTATATTGATTAATTCTATAAACTAATTCTAGACTTAGAGTCTAGGATAAAACTCTCTCAAACCTCTGCCAAAATTTCCTGGCTTTCTTGATAAAGGAATACACTGTAGCAAAGCGTTTGCAATCGAAGGGAGAATCGTGTGTTCACCCTAAAGTAAAGACTCTAGATTTTATAACCTGTAAGTTCTTGTTCAATTTTTCTTTACAAGTTTTTTATTGTCATATAACCATGCCAGAAGGAATTGTTGGGTAAGTAAACAAAATTTTAAACTTCCGCTGCTTTACTTATGTGTTTTGAACCCAACAAAAACCCTACAAATACAACCTCGAGGCTGAAGTTTTGACGGATGGTATTCCATCTTCTATGTCTGTTGCTGACTTGGGCATGTTATTCAAGTGCATGGACTTAAGCTTGGAGATGTTAGCTGGTTCCTACTCAAACAGAATGCAAAATCATGTTCGGATCGAAATAAATAGGGCGTCATGCGAAAACTAACAATTGCAAACTTTTAACGGCGATAAATCAGACGACACAAAAACTATACTAAAAGAAGCATACAATTTAATATGATTTGATCAAGTAACCTACATATTGTAAAAACAAAAATAAAAACATAAACCTTATTGAGAGAATAATCTCCCCTAAACAAGAATAAAAACATAAAACTTATTGAGAGAATAATATCCCCCTAAACAAGACTCTTTAATTCACATTATGGATGTTATTGTGTTATTGAATGAGAAGAAAAAATCTTCTATTTATAGAAGCTAAAACTTCTCCTCCATATAGTAGAGTAAAGCAAAACTTTTTCCACTAAGAAACTCCTTTTGAAGTAAAACACAATTATGGTAGAATCCAAATAAGGTAGAAAATTCAGGACAAATCCTAACAAATCAAACTGAGTCATCGAGCTACCATAACCTAGTTTCACAAGAAGAATATCAATTACTTCTGAGCAAAACAGCTCCAGAGCATTTGATCTTTAATAAATGTATTGCAGGATTGACGGAGCCACCACCAGAGAATGTATAGAGTGAGATTGTTGTGATGATCATGACAGACAATCACCTGTTGGAAATTTGTCTTTGGTGGGAGTTGTGTCCACCCATCTTTAATGAATTAAACACTAGGGTTCTGCATGTTGGAGACTTTGGTTCTTCACACGTGCATAATCTACTAAGTGAGTAGATGACCGTAGGGCCAAGGATCGTCAAATTTCGTTAAGAAATGAAAGAGATATTGGTCCACGAAGTGAGGTGTTTGAAGTATGAAAATATGGTGTGGAACAAATCTCCCTCATCGGTGGGGAAAGGAAGATTTGTTCATTTTATAAGTCTCAAAAAATGGATAAGGGTTTGGGACCCCAAGGGGTAACTCATGTGTTTGAAGGAGGGATGACCTAGGTGTGCTTGGGTTTGAGGCTAAGCCCGCGCGCGCGCCGCCGCCGCCCGTCCCGTCGTGGGCCTTGGGCTTCTTCTCTTATTATCTTTTTGGACCCAAATTACTTAACATTTACAGTTTGGTCGCTGGAGTTTCTGGAAAGATAAAAGAGGCTCACGACGGAAGGCGGAAAGTTTCTGCCTTTTGGGTTGGTTTTGGAGCGTTGAATCTCCATTACTTTGCACATAAATTCGGTCATTTACTTGGCTGAATATAACTCCTCACTAATTGCCGTTACATGGCTATTAAAAGTCATTAGTTGGCTAGTTGAGAAGTCACCCTCCTTACACTATAAATTGAAGTCTTTGGCTCAATTGTTCAAAAAGAGACAGAAAAATTAGAAATCTTCTTCCTACTCTCCAGCATCATTTCGTTACTCTAAGTTCTTCAAAGTAACACTTGAGTTTCCTTTGCTCATTTGTTAAGTTGTTGTTTTATCTTGGGAGACTATTGTTCATAACGTAAAAGGATATATAGGGGTCAATCTTGCCTTAAAGACAGAGTGTCATCACTCGACCCAGCAAAATATCAAAGTGGTTGTAATTTCAGTTTGTTGAAATTTCAGTTTGTTGTAATTTCAGTTTGTTGTAATAGTTAGCAGTTATTTACTTCCCGTTTCCTGCAATTGTTGTAACCCACATCACCTGTCTGTGCTGCCCGCCTCTCCAGATTGCCCTCACATCTTGCTTCTGTTTCTTCAAAGGAACAACCGCCTACGCTCTATTCCAAACTCCTTTTTCACCAGTATGCCCTGTCTTCGTGTTTTAGATCTTCAATTACCAAACTCAAGTTTTTTCCGTCCTTACTGTTCAGTCTCAAGGAACTTCAAGTGCTCGCGTAACTGTCATTCTATTTATGAGATGCCAGGTCACATTGGTGCTCTGAAGTCTATGGAGGTGCTTGATTTTTCGGGCACCGAACTTCATAACCTCCATCCTGAGATTGGAAAACTGACGCATCGAAAGCACTTGCATCTATCATTTTATGGAGCTGATGATGAACGTGAAGCAAGTTATCTTCCTGATGGTCTGTTTTCTACAGATATTATAGCTAAGCTCCCAGACCTACAGGCGCTAAGCATCGGTGTACACCCAAAAGACAAAAGATGGTCAAGAGATGTAGGCCAAATTTTAAAGGATATAAATAGGTTGCAGAATCTGAGGCATCTCCAGTTCTACTTTCCTACAGTGGCATTGCTGGAGATGTTTATAGATATGAGTCATTCATGGAAAAATAATCTCTTAACTAGATTCAAGATTATCGTTGGTCAGAATGTGAAACACGTTGTGGATCGAGTTTCACGAAGTGAGGAGCATAAGTACGATAAACATGATCGGTGCTTGAGATTTGTTAATGGCGAAGAGATATCAAATTCCGTCATGAATGTACTCAAACATGTGACGGCCTTCTATTTGGATCATCACACCACAATTTCTACAGTTTCCTAATTTGAGCTGACTGGCAGTAAGGACTTGAAATTCCTTTTACTGATGGAGTGCCCTAACATTCAGGTACTTGTTGAGAATGAGGGAAGATCTGAACCTGTAATGCCTGCACTAGAACATTTGGGAATTCATTATTTGTGGAGATTAGAGAATATTTGCAGGAAATACTCTTTGCCCTCTGGAAGTTTCGGTGCACTAAAATCATTGACCCAAGTTGAAGTTTCTGTTTGACTACTCCATCCTTCGGAACATCTCAAATTTGGAGGAGTTGGCAGTTGAAGATTGTAAAACTCTGAAAGAAATAATAGAAGAAAGGGAGGTGATAGTTGAGGACCATGGCTCTGCCCTTTGTAGTTTGAAAGAATTAAAACTTCGTCACCTTACTGAACTGGTTAGGCTTTGGAACAGCTCCATCCCCTATGTAGAGAAGCACGATATTGATGGTTGTCCTAAGCTGAAAGATGGCAAGTTTGAAGAACTGTCATATCAAATGTAGAATACTAGAGAGTAGTTTGTTTGCTGTTTAGGTTGCTTTACTTTTCTGTGAATATGAAAGTCAAGTACCAGAAGAGGATGGTTTCTAGATATGCTTGTTTTGAAAAGTGTTATTAAAAAATAAAATAAAAACTTTTGGAGAATAGCATATTCTGTCTGACTAATCAATTAAAAATACGTTTACCAATATTAGAACAGTTTTTTGCCCTTGGCTAATGTTCTAAAAATGCTTCTGGTGAAAATTTTAATTTTTTTAGCTTCTGAAAAATAATTTTTGCTACTATTCAAAAACACTTAACTTTCCCTAATAGCTTGGCCAAACACCTTAACTTTCTAAAATAAGTATTTTAAAATTTAAAAAAATACTTTTGACTTCTCATAAGCTTGGCCAAACAAGCAAGTCTTCTTGCAATTCAAGAAATGCCTTTTTGTTTTAAAATTATTTGTTCCTGAAAAACATTTTCCTTTATATTGAACACACTTAAGGGTGTGTTTGGTATGGACCAGAAAATATTTTTTCAATTTTCCCTTGTGGTTGGTTAAAAATTTTGGAAATATTTTCTCTAATAAAATAAGTTCTTTAAAAATGAGAAAAATGATTTTCCTAATGGAAGTAGGAAAAAAAAACTCCACATTGATTGTGTCCTGCCCCGTCCCCACCCATATATACAGAAAGATACATCATAAATCGCAGTATGACGTTATGGGAAAACTAATTCTATTGACCATCTTTAATACAACATGAAGTTTCTATTAAGGAAATACTAACATAACAGATCTCAGTTCACCTACTGCAATTTTCATCATTAATTTTATGATTAATTAGCAGCTACCTACTATTATGACCAGGTTACGTTGTATTTGTTTGAATTAGTATATCAGGTGAATCATGAATGAAAAGGATTCAATTGTTTGAACGGCTTGCAATCTTAAGGTGTTTTTGGTGAAGATAGTTGTTTTTAATAATTATGTATTCAAAAATTGGACTGTTACCTTAAGTTTTCTACAGTTAGATCCGTAGTTACTTAGAAAAGCAATTCTGAATAGTTTTTGTGGTTCTTACTTCTTACTTTATATTCCTAAGCACAGTTCTAACTTCATCATAGACATACTACTTTCAATATAGAAAGTATTTTTTCTGCTCAAGTCTTTAAGCTTTGTTCTAACATTAACTCCATTATCCTACTTCTTCTACAGGTAAAACTTTTTTTCTAACATTATTGAACGTTGGACACTAAGTACCTGATAAACGGCCATGGCATCCATTCTTGCAGCTATAAAACAGCGGAATCAATCAAACCCGGCTCAATTTGTTGAACTTGGGGCTTCCAATGGAGGTCTCATGTTCGAACCCCCCTGCCTACAACAGCAGGGGATTTGCCTTCTGGGTTGAGCTCGTCACATGGGGCTGCCTAGTGCGGATTATCTCTCCTGTGTGGTTTGCGGGCTATTGCATAAGAAGTGGAATTTACTTTGTCGCTACCCTCCGCGGGTTCCCTTGTCATAAAAAAAATAGCGGAATCAATTAACTCTCTGCCTTATCCCACCCAGTACATAATTCATTAAGCCTTCGCATAATGGCTCCTTGTCTCCATCAATAGTCTATTTGGCGTAAAGGAAGATGTCTCACTGAAACTTTTCGGTCCATCAACCAATTGCCATCCCATTTTCAAGTCGTTTTATCTAGTCTATCAAACGCTTAAATTTCAAAGTCTATAGAAGGCTCTTCACTGGAGTCTAGAGCAGGTGGAATTATTAGAAACTAGAAGGGAGAGATTATAATGGCTTGTTCCTACTCCACTAAGCAATAATACAAATAAAAATGCAGAAGCTTATGCAGCATTTTTTTGGTGCAAAGTGGAGTATGTTATATTGAAGATATCAAGCAGATTCTTATACAAGGCATGGTTCAGATGCAATATCGCTACAGAGAAAGGAATTGTAGCCAACTCTCTGGCAAAGTGTGGTGCAAGCAAGGGAATAGGTACTTCTATTGAATTTCGTTCGCCTTAAATTTACACCGAGTAAATAGAGTAACAACTACAAATAATTTCGATATATATGAAATGTTGAATCCCTTTGATCTAGGTTCATATCTAAGGTGTGACAATTTTTTGAATCCCCTTACTCAAATTCCTGACTATGCCATTAGGTGCAAGGTTGATTACCAGGGAGGTCTTTTTCGAGTTTGAAGACTTGCCCAGACAGGTTAGAGACCCCTACAGGATGGATAGGATGAATATGCCTAACTTTCAAATTTGACCATGGACTTGCAAAATTATTGGTGAGCCAGGTAAAATTAGAGGCTAATTAGATAGAACTAGAACTAAATTACATATCAAGATGTAAGAGTCCTTCCAGTTTATTGCGAACTAGTTTGACTAGTCATGATGTAAAAGGATGTTGTATTGTCTGGCAAATAGGATCAAGGAAGCTAGAGAGAAAAGTCGCTTGTACACACTTTTGATGTTATACGGCATTCAGCCCAAGGATGGGAAATTAGGTATGTATCAAAAAGAAAATGGAAGCTTTTCTCAAAGGTCAGCGGAAATTCTTAGCAGTAGCTAAAAGTACGGCCTTAATGGAAATATGGCTTCAGCTTTACGTGGTCTCGCTAGAAATATATTATTCAGAAGAAGCTTAGTGGCTATTCTTGAGAAAAATATGAAGGTTGTTGCTATTCCAGAATGGAAACAAGTTATTCATGAAGAAATGAAAGCCCTGAAGAAAAATCAGGTTTGGAACTTGGATCTCTATCAGAAAATAAAAGATCCTGTTGGGTGCAAAAGGATGTTCAGGGTGAACAAGGCTTCACGGATCAATTGGAAGGTACAGGTCGCAAAAAGATATACTCAGACATATGAAAGATAGACTACCAGGAAATATTTGCTCTACTAGCTAAAATGAATAGAGTTAAAATTGTGGTGTCTCTTGCGGCTATTGTGGGATGGATATTACAACAACTAATGTAAAATATTGCCGCTTCCTTTTTATTTTATTTTTCTGGGCAAAAAGGGCAACTGGAAGGAGATGGGCACATGACTTCCCTGATATCAACATTCTTGTTTCTGGCCAGCTGAGAACCCCAAAGCCTCCAACTGTCCAGCAGCACCCAAACTAAAGATCATAACCACTTTTCCAGATTAACCCTACCAAGATCTCACAAGTGAGATATATAGAACACTAAGGTTCCGGAAATGCTCTACAAGGATCCATTATCTTGTTCATGTTGCATAGGTCAAGTATCATTAATTGTTTATCCTTTTAGCCTTTCGAATTGTATTTTTGAGAAATCTGAAGCATTCTTAATAGCTTAAATTCACCAGGACATACCTCAACTTGTGGATTTTGAACATTGATGCTATGACTGCAGCTAACGCTGGCAATGCACAGCCATGGTATTCTTCCTGCAGATCAGGAAAGGTTGTCTGGATAAACTATCACATAATGCGAGCAGACAAGAATTTGCCACCAAATGACAATAAGCACCTATTGAATTTTTTCCCCTTTTTTTTTTTGATAATGTAAGGTTATTTTTAATAATAAATAGATTAATACCACGAAGGTACTTAAAAGATGCAAACTACAAAAGGATAAGCAGTAAGTTCCATTTTACAATTGAAGCATCAGGGAATCCAAAAATTCCAAGAAAACAAGCTGGATTCTCCAACATACTACCGCAACACCAACAGTATAAGCATTGTAGACATTTATATTTTGAAAGAGAAAAGTGCTGATTTTTCCCATGAAATCAACTTCCATTTATTTCCAGCCATATGTTCCACATTATGCATAGGGGAATGGACTTCAAATTTGCTTCATCTCTTCTCTTGAGTAAGCTTTTAACAATCATAGGCGTTACTAAGACTTTTACATTCATAGGCATAATCCACGCATTACCAAAATGTTAAAAACTATGTGCTACCAGGCATAGCTGCCAGTTTGATCTTGAAATGCCATTTTGTGTACAGTACTACCTCACCATTTATTTGAACTAATTTGTTCAAGTTTTAATCTACTACTCATCAAAACATCCAAATGATATATTTTCAGCACCATCGAAACACCACAACAAAAACATGATGACTAAAGAAAACATGATATCAGAATCTAAACTTTGGAAAGACCAAAGAAGTCATTTATTAGTTTAAGAACCATGTCTTCCGAAGGCAAAATGATATTCACCAGTTGACATCGTCCCATGCCCAGTTTGTGGTAGAAAGAATCTCAGCCATGCTGAAACTCCAGCAGAGCAAATCCCATGTTATGAAACATGGTAACAAACATTGTTTTACCCGTGCCACACCATAAGCTGAATCCTCATAAATCCCTGAAGATGATTAGTAAATGAACCTGTGATGTGGTTTGTTTTGTTAAGTTGTCTCCTTGGCTTTCTGTACAGCAACTCCTTAATTTGATTCTGTGACAGATTTTATATGAATTATTCACAAAAATGCATCAAGTGAAATAAGGAAAAAGTGATAAAGTTGATGCAAATAGTATTGGTTACTGGTATAGACATCGACAGAAACCCTGGAAGACTCTGGGACACACCAACCAGAAACCAATATTTCCCCTGAATCTTAAAAAATAAGGTAATTAGCTTTGTCAGTTGAAATACCAAAGCAGCTCCTCTTCATTGTACCAGAATTGATATGGTCTGTCCACAGTACAGAAAGAGTGAGGAAACTCTCGTACAAACATAAAAGTCATTAGATCCACAAACACATAAACCACGCATTAGCATACAAAAGAAGTATGATAACAGAAGAAAACTATTCTCCTTGACAAGAGCCAAGGCATGTCTACTCAGATTATCATTATCATATTTCAAGTAAGAGAAGGCATGGTGGTAAACATCTCCCATCTACACTCGGCCTTGCTAGCTTAGCAGTATTTAGAAATTGCATGAAAATGCACCATAAACATTCTCTTTCGAGGCAACCACAAAACGAGAGAGAGAGAGAGAGAGAGAGAGAAGGACCAATATCTCCTTTCAGATGTGAAGAAAATGTGGATGCAAAGAGAATGATCAGCTAGAGCTAATAAAAGATAACATGCTATCATATCAGCAATCACTTGTATAAAGTTCATCATATCATTCTCAATCACAAATGCCAAAACCAAAAAAGAGTCGACACAAAAGAAATCGATACAAGAAAGGAAACAAAAAGAGAATGATCAGCTAGAGCTAATACATGATAAAACGCTATCATATCAGCAATCACTTGTATGAAGTTCATCATATCATTCTCAATACAAAATTGATAAAACCAAAAAAGATAACTTCTCTAAATGCCATTCAACAGTTCCACCATCTTAATAATGTATACCATTAAGGGAAAAAGCGATTGACCTTCCGACAAGAAGAAAAAAAGTCTACATGAAAAGAAACCGAAATGCCATCAGGCTTTAAAGGATAGAGAAGACCTATTTTGGGGGTAGAGAGCTAACATGCAAAATTACCTTTTAAACTACTTCAATATTAGGATGATAAAATGTCAAAAGGTAAAAGTATGAAGACAATTCAGCTTAAACTCTGTGTGTGTGTATCTTGCGTAAGGCAGAGATCGACCAGCCACATCAACCAATTGCAATAACAAGTCTACTCAACACACAGGAAGAAGCGATTTAAGGCACACCATAGAGAATGATCAGCTAGAGCTAATACATGATAATCTGCGATCATATCAGCTATTAAACTTGTATAACACTCATCATTTCATTCTCCACAATGATGGATGGTCCAAAATATGATAGGTAAACACAAGAAAAAAGATTTCAGTTGTTAAGTCATATTCAACAAGTAGGCAGCTCAAGAAGTACATTTCAAAACCCAAATGAAAATGTAAGCCAACTGTTAATGAACAATCTAAACAAGATATAATTCAAGAAGAACGATCAGCCAGTACGAATACATGATGAATGGGATCATACAGCAGTCATGACAGTACAGTGTTCATCATCTCGTGCTCTTCAGTATAAAAAAGGATGGTAAAGGATTTTGAACAAAAAATAAATAAACAAGCTCAAGGAGTCCTCTGATATATTCTGGGCCAGCATGAACCAAAACATAACATCATATGAGCGCAAAGAAGACAAAAAAGCATATAGTCAAATCCCTACAAAGTAAAATTCAAAAACAAAATCTGGGTGGTTGCTGCAGGAGCGATCAGACAGTACGAATACGAAACAAGTTGCTGTCATCTCAGCATTCCAAGTTATAATAATCTTCATATCATTCTCCAACACCCAATTTCACATGCATAAACCTCTTTAAATTGTATTTTTTGAATCAAGTAGCAATGCATCAAACACATCATCAGAAAGTTACAGCCCAAGACCAGTAAGATAAACTGCTAAAGAAACTTTTTTTTTTGGGGGGGGGTATGTGATTTTATTGGAAAAGATATGCAGCAGATGTACAGGACTCATATAACAACTATTCAAACTGTAAAACATCTGCAATTGTATGTAAATTGCACTAAAGTGCATCAATAGTAACTGAAAGTAGGAATTCCAGAGAATCATTCAACCTGTTAAAAGTATGAGGAGAAAGCCCTTTACCAAAATTAACCAAATCATAGATATAATCTTGCCATACATTGAAAATACTGTTGCATCAGAAAACTGAAGGAAAAAATAAATCATGCCTTTGAACTCACACTACGCTAACAAAAACATTTGTGGCTCATAATGCCAACAGTATCCAAACTAACTATGCATCATGGTAATGATGCAACTTGTACAGTAACACTTTTCCTTCAGCATTTCCCGTAGCCATGAATCCTCCGTGGGGACTAAAATCCAAGCAGCGAGGATAGTGCACGGCCCGATTTGCAGAGGGCCAGTTTGAAAAAACTGTAAATGATGGAATGTGAATTAGCTTTGAGCTGTTTTTCTTCATGCTAGAACTGACTGCTAATATTTGAGCATCATGGTTAAATTTCATGAAATCCACTTTCGTGGTCAGATTCTCAATTGCCTTGATTGGTTTTCTCTTTCCCCCCAAAAACTCTTGTCTGTTATAAATATTTACGATCCCACTGTCTGAACCAGAAGCAAACAAACTTCCATTTGGCGAAGCACAAAGAGATGTACCATTTATGGATCCTTCATCAACACCTTTGTGAATGCAAGTCCTTGTTCTTAAATCCCAATGGTAAATCTGGCCATCTCCACCAGAGCTCAGTAATTGTCGTCCATCATCGGTGAATGCCACTGAGCGAACAGTTCCGTTCATTTTTAGTGTCCCAATTAGCTCCTTTGTTTTGGAGGAAACTAGCAAAATATATCCTTCATTTCCAAGAAAGGCAATTGTATCTGAATCAGGTGACACCTCAAAACTTTCCAAGCTCTTTTCTTCCCTGCCAACAAGAGGACCTACTTTATCTACACTTGCTTTGACCAAATCTAAGACATGGAAGAACTTTCTTCTTCCCGATATAATAACTTGGGACCCATTCGGTAAGAAAGACGCCTTTTTAATCGGAAAATCCTCAAGAAAGATGCTTTGTATCTTAGTGTTCCGTTTCCCATCAATCTGGAAAAATCTGAGTTTTTTATCCAATCCACCAACAAGGAGCAACTGAGAATTCCTGTGGAACTCAACAGAATTTATTGGTGCATTTGAAGGATCAACTGCATTTGCATCAACCAGTCTCGAATATTCAAGAAGCCCCTGCGACAATTTCGTGCGACTTTTGACAACAAGATCTTCGTTTGACTGAAGAATATCATCGACCAACTTGACCTCCGTATGTTTACCTTCATCATCAGAATCTTCATCATCAGAACTGTAGCTTCTGCCTTGAGAATCAATCTGGGCCCACTCAGTGCCTGGATTAAGTTTCGCATGTTGTGCCCTTAGTCTTTCCACGTACGTGGAACCAGATATCACATCTTCACCCTCTTCTTTCCTCAGCTTCCTCAATCTGTTCACACTTGCTATTTTTATACTAGTCTTCTCTTCTTCATCATCTACCCACACAGGTTTCCGCTCCTCCTTTTCCACTTCTAGGTAACCTTCTTGCACCAGATGTGCATCCCCCTCATAAACAGACAAAGCACTATCCACGACCCGATCCACAAAAAACATAGCAGAATCGTTTTCGCCATCATTTAGCGTTTCTTCTAAATCATCATTCTTCCCAAATCCAACAGGGTTATATAAGGAACCGAACAATAAGTTCTCAAGCTTCTTCATTTCCATCTCCTCCTCGACTTCTACTTCTTTATTCTCTTCTTTCTTTCTCTTCCTATTAATTTTTTTCTCGCTTTTAGACTTTTCATCCCCGATTGATTGAGTAATATTCTGCGATATTAAGCTCGCCATTTTCCGAAGAATGTTATCACTGCAAATACAGATAGACTCAAAATCATTACACACAAATTGGAAAACTCATTAAACCTAACAAAAGCAATGCAAGTAATTTGCAGCAGTTTGCAGCAGTTCGTTCGAATCGTCTAAAATACACACACGCACGCACGTGTATATATATATATATATACTTATTGAATAAAATCTCAAGGAATAATAACGAGAAATATAAGCAAACACAGTATTGTTTTTTTATGCAGATACACAATATAATAATTCAGTTTTACTAAAATTTGTTTTTACGATTTACAAATTAAAGCAAAAAAGAGAAGGATTTTCTTTTAATTAGAGAGAGAGAGTAGAGACTTACGGCGTGATTCCGGTGAGGAGTTCGCCGCAGAGAGGAAATGGAGGCGGCGAGGAGCAATGTCAGCTCAGAGTAGGGTTTTAGATGTTCTTTTTCTTTGTTTATTCTCTTCTTCAGCAATGCAATAGAAAATTGAGCTCGGGTACGGGATTCTGTCCAATTGGCCCATTTTATTCCCTTTGTACTAGTAAAAATTTGGAAAATTGAAGTGGGAATACGATCCGGACAAATTATTGGTATAAAATTACAAAATAGCTTAGATTTTAGCTTTTGACATACAATGTATACAAATATCGATTCATATTATATGTATATCAAATAATTCATATTACACAATGTATACAAATACTTATGAAGTATCAACAATATAATGGAATGACCAATAATGTATCACATAATGTATACACCAACTGTCTCACATTAATTTAAGGATATGGTGTAGAATTCTCTCTATTTATTGGGTCAGGATAGTATGTTAAATTTGTTGGAATTGCCGCCTACTCTTTTGAAAAATGAAAATGCCAACTAAGTTAAACGGAGGTAAAATCATATGGAAAGCAGATATCTCCAATTTCATACTCATTACAAAGACTGGCGGGATAAACTAAAAAGCATATGTTTGTTTGCTAAGCCTAATTCTTAGCTAAAATTATGTTAATAGTAACTATTAAGAATGTATATACGTGTCAAAAATTTACGCCTTTCTATTTAACTTGTACCCAATTCTTTTAAACTATTTAACTTGTACCAAATTTTTAGCAAATATAAAGAAACAATTCTTATTCTTATTCTTTTTCTTTGTTGATCTATAATAGTATTTTTCACACGTATAACCATTGAAGTATAATGCATTGAAGAAATTTAATAAAGTGGTCATGAATTTTCCATATGAAAAGTGAGTTTAAACCAAGTGAATATCGTTTGAAAACCTTGAAATATTAGCATATCATTATTGATGCAAAATGGAATTATTAGATTCGTTGTTGTTTTGACAATTGATGATTGTGGTTTTCTTTATGATATTTTGTAAATTTGAGCTCATTTGGAGTAAGATTAGGATTTATGTTCCCCACTAGCTTAGTGGATTGTTTGTTAAAAAAAAGTTCATTCAACTACTTTTAGAGACAAATCACTACTAGAAATAAAGGATTTTTTCATCGATATTCAGTGAGAAATTTGTATTATAAAACATGATTTTCTCACCTCATTCCCACCAAATCAGCTCACTAGGAAACGCATGGTGGAAAACAGATTCTCATTGAAACACGAGGAAACTTTCTTATTTTTTCATGTGTTCAAACTACTATTAAAGTTTTTCCCACCGACATTCAGTGGAAATAGTGATTGAAAATTTTTCAGTGGAAAATAGTAATTTTCTAATAGTGAATTTTAGCACATTGGACAAATGGAGACGACACTTAAAGAATGACCCTAAAAAGGCCATATGGTGCAAATAATCCATTGTCTATACAGCCACAACGAAGCCATACTGAGTCATCGGGCCTGGACAAAAGCCGGCTAGTCAGTCATTTCTTCCAAGTTTCAGACATTTACTTACTTTACATGAAGATTTATAGAAACATCGTACATAGTTTTTGAGGTTATACACCATACATTGGATCAACCATTTTTTTTCTTCGTCAACTTGCTTCTATGTTCCTCTCTCTTGCAACCTTTCCACAATATTTGCCTGCAAAATACATTATTTCATATGATAGTCACAAAATCTGCTAAGGAGCTCCATTGTGTATTCAAAATGACATCCTAAGTGATGTTATATAATTTCCAAACTATAACAAAATATGTAAAGACCATTGAAATGAACTATTTTGCAATATAATTACACGATTTGCTATGAGAAATGTTATATAGAAATCATAAAACTATAGAGATCTATTTGCAATTACCTTATAAGTGATCTAATTATTTAAATATTAAATTACACCGTTAGAGCATAGAACTTAAACTCGACAAAAGTACATTAGAACTGAAAGAAACCTTACAATGGAAATGTGCTATAGGTATTTCCCCATTCTTGATGAGTTCAAACTTGTAAGAATCTCCTACTTGGAGTCCATTTGCTGCTCTGAATTTTTTCCATCCACTTATAATTCCAAAATGATGTGAATCGACTCTCCCAAGCCACACTGGCCAACATCTCTGTGCTTCATCTTTCAGAATCATCTCACACTTTCTATCCATCAGCCCATTTGACCTTGCAAAATCCAGTGGAAGATACTACCATAATATTTAGGGATAATTACATTTTTGGACCGCTCAAAAGAATAATAGTCAGCAAACGTATAGGTTTTGTATATTAAGTACAAACATACATATACATAACATATACATATAATATACATAATCAGTGTAGAGTTTTTGTATATTTTGACTAGCGCCCGTAATAAATTTCGGTCAGACGGGTCAAAAATGAAAACAAAAAAAACTAACATTTATTCCATTGAGTCGATTAAGTTCAGTTGTCCAAAAAAAAAAGGAGCAAAGAAAAGGACTAAAACAGAAAGAATTCAAGTCCGGTACACTCAGTTCAAATAACTTACCAAAACTGTCTTTCTGAAGCAATAAGGTTGAATGGTTGACATAAAATAAGGATGCTCATCATCACCAGAAGTTGAAGTAGCTTGCATTGAGAACACTCATGTTTGAGGGCTTTTTCATAATGTCTGCTTATTCAGAAAAACATAGCAAAAGAAAGAGAAAACGTGATAAGTGTAACATTTAGGACGAAAAGGAAGATATAACATGTTGAAGTTTCAAAAATTAGCAGGACGCTTTCTAAATATGGACCTTTCTTGAACTCTTTTCCGAATTCCAGATCATTTTGCAAGGAATTAATCAAGAAAATGAGAATAACAACTACTACTATACCTTAATCCAAACTCATATTGTGGTCCGATATATGAATCCTCACTGAGGACGTCGCTCCATTTAGGCTATTAAGAAAAAGAGAATATGATATCAAACTAGATTCTAAAAACAAGCAAATTATAAAATTTTAACTATCAGGCCCCCTCAACACTAATTTTCAGTATAACTGGCCTTTAAAGTCTTCAAGCTGCATTGTTGAGTGAATACATACAGAAAACTGCACTTTAGTCTTTGATTTAAATCCAATGAACATAAAGCACTCTTCTACTAACAAGGAGAAGTAGCTAAAAGGTACCCTATAATAGAAAAGAAATAACAATCATATATAACACGTTAATTTAATTACATGAAAAAGAGCTTTACGGAGAGAGATTCACTTAATTATCAAATCATCTCTAGTGTTTGTTCGGGTATATATCAATTAATTTTTAAAAAAAAATGTAGAGTCCGGGCTAGCCCCCAGCAACAAGTAGCACCGCAACAGATATCAGGTAACTCTATCCACAAAGGCTGAGACAAATGGTAAGAAATCACATAATATTTTGTCTCTGTTGAAATTTGAACGTGAGACCTCATGGTTCACAACAACTTCATTGATCACTAGGTCACACCCTTAGGTGCTAAAATATGAACAGAAACAACTTATATAACAGCTAATATGTTGATCAAACAAGTGATATGAAATATGAACAGAAACATTTATAATGGAATAACGCCCTCTTTTATTTCAATTAGGAGAAAAAGTAAAAGAAAATGTTCTACACACTTTAGAAACCAAACAGAAGAAAAAAATGTTGGAAATTTGCCTTTGGCGGGAGTTGCGACCGACCAACTTTAACGGCTTAAACACTAGTGTTACGTATGTTGGAGAATTCGGTTCTTCACACATGCATGATCTACTAAGTACGTAGATAACCGTAGGGCCAAGAATCGTCAAATTTCATTAAGAAATGAAAGAGATATTGGTCCACGAAGTGAGGTGTTTGAAGCATGGAAAGTGTGGTATTGGGTTCAATTCTCCCACATCGGTAGAGGAAGAAAGAATTGTTGTGTATATATTACTCGAAATTGGTTTGGGGTTTGGGACCCCAAGGGGTATCCCATGTGTTTAAAGGAGGGAGGACCTAGATGTGCTTCGGTTCGAGGAAAGACCACACGCGCGCCGCCGCCCCCCGCCCGTCCGGTTCCGAGTTCCGGGTTCACGGGTCACGGGTCACGGGTCGTGGGCTGTGGGCTGTGGGCCTTCTGATATTATCTTTTTGGGCCGAGAAGTGCGGTTTGATCCCGGTGCGGTTTGATCGCGTGTTTCGGATGTACGAGCTTCGGACCAGAATTCTTTCGGATGTACGCTTTGGTCCCGAAGTTTCAAGATGTACGCTTTAGTCCCCGAAGTTTCAAGATGTACGAGTTTGGTCCCCGAAGGTTTTCGAAAATCAAAATTTCGACGGTCAAAACAAAACGCCAAAGCACTCAATTCACCATTTATTTTGGCCGAATTACTCCTCCTATAATGGCCAATTCCGTTGGTCTTTTCACCATTTAATTTGGTGGCTTTACTACCTCCATAATGGCCATTATTTGGCCAATAATGGTCTGTTATGGAGGCAGCTAAACAGCCCTCCCTCACCTATATAAACACCCCTTCACCATTGTTGACAAACACGAAAAAATATACTTTCTATATACACGAAAATACACAAGCAAAACAGATTCTTCCTACACCTTCCTTGCATCATTTCTTGCTCAATATTCTTCAAGGTAGCATTTGAGTTTCCTTTGCTCAAGTGTTCCATTGCTGTTTTATCTTGGAAGACAAGTTGTCCAGGACGTATAAAGGATACATACGGGGCAATATTGTCTTAAGGACAGAGTGCCACACTCGACTCAGCAAAAACAGAAAAACAGTTTTTCTTTTTCATCTTTGTAATTTCCAGTTTTCTAGTTGAATTGTAATTTCAATTCTTACGTTAGCAGTTGTTTGTAATTTCCGTTTCCTGCAACCTTTGTAACAACCAACAAAAAATACTCAATCCAAGACGTAATACTTATATACACAACGCAGAATAATACACATATATGCCCAATGAAAAAGATCATCAAAGAAATAAGAGGCTGGTTAGATGAGAAAACTTGCCTTGAAACTTCTGCAATGGAGTTTTTCGATTAGTAACTTGAAATCACCATATTGGTGTCTCTCCATCAGTAACAACCTCAAAACATAATACGATCTCCCTCCTTTAAGCAATTATCAGCAATGAATTTGGGCCATCCACCTCCAATATAGGCTCGAGTTTCCCAACAAACTACCTTTAAATTCCATGACCTTTGACTTTCATCTCTTATAATCAAACCACACTTCTTATTGGTGAGACCATTTGCTATTGTGAATTGTTAAGGAAGGAACTGATATGGTGTATTAACCATTTTACGAGAAAAAAATCACAAAAGGAGTTTAATTTACATACATTGTAAAGGTTTTATAATACTTCATGTCCTATTTTAACCGTTGTTGTAGCTTAAAAATTATTCCAAAATAAGTGTCACTTTAGGAATTCAAGACCAAAGTTGAAAATTATTTCTAACTATACCCTTAACATTAAATAATTAGTCCCTTTTAGATTGCTCAAATCTTATAAAAAGAATCTAATAAATAGGGGTTGTCGCACCCGCTTTTTACCACGGTTCGCGACGTAATGGGTCGATTCCCTGGATTGATTATGTTGTTGAGGAGTCGCCACCTAATTATTCTACGGTGAATTAAGATACCTAAATATTAACTAAATGTTGCAAAGTGAACTCCGATTTATGGTCTGCGAAATTATGAGATTCTAGGTAAGGGTTATTTATTATCCTAAAGGGAAGGGGTTAGGTCCGCTAACTTGCGGTTATCCGATCAAACTCAGGTTAATTATTATGCTAAGGAAAATGCATGTTTACAAGTATAAAGTTAAAATAATATTGCAAGTAGTTAATAAAAAAGATGCATTTTTGACAAAATAATGCTTTTTCTCTTTTGAGGAGTTTTGCAAAAGTGATTGCGAAAATAAATTCCCGGTATGAAATTCGGAAGAGTATGCATGACATTGCTTTATAAAAATATATGGAAAATTAATTTTTTGAATGAAAGCGTGCATTTGTAAGGTATGGTTTATAAAATACATGTAAAGTTGATTTTGGATAAAAAACATGTATTTGTATGGAAAAATACATATAAAGTTAATTTTTGGATAAAGTATGCATTTGTATGAAAGTTGATAAAATGTATATTTTTGCAATTGATAGTAAAGGAGAAAAGTAAATTATTTGTAATGTAAAGAAATGATTTTTAGGAAGTCATTTTAAATCATAAGATTGGATAAAAACAAAACCTTATTAGTATGATTAAAATGCAAATAGAAGATGACCAATTTGTTTTGAAAGTTTTGAATATGCATGACAAGCCTAAAATAAATAACTAGCGGCGGGTTTCCAATTTTCAACTACCATTTCTAGTTTATCAATTCTAGGCCTAATTCTTCTAAGTGTTCAAACAACCACACAAGCAGAATAATTAAATTACAATACAAGATAAAAGGGAGGCGGCATTTAAAAGAAATTAAAACCGTAGTGGCTAAGGCGATGGGAATGTCATCTCACGGGCCTTGGGCGCAAGTCCGACAATCTTTTTCTCTTTCGTCTCTGTAGAGAAACCACTTTGCTATCCCGTATTGTTTAGATGTTACTCGCAAGGTATAAAAGAAAAGACAGTTAGAAATAAATAAATAAATAAATAAATGCGAGTAAAAACCTTCGGATCCGTACAAAACAATGGGAGTTTTGGTTACGGAAGGCTCAGACTTATGTTTTTTTTAAGCAAAAGAAATTACATTCATGTCGTAGCTGCGAACTAGGGACATCGTCAGTCAATCTAGTCGCCTTGCCAATGCATGTTGGTTTCTCGTATGTGATTTTATTATAAGTCTCATCATCGCCCTATTCTGAAGGAAAGGAAACCGAGGGACAACCTTTCCGGATGGAGCATGGCCTCAAATTAATTATTCTCATCGGCCCAAGTGTAGTATCATGTTTCGAACTAGTGATGTTTTCACCAAGTGTAGCAATTTGTTCATCTCGGACTCAACTGTTCAGGACCAAGTATCAAATTGCGATAACCATTTTTTCAAAATGCATCAGTTAGCAGGCTCAAATGGTAACTAAACATCAGCCAAATATCTGCAGGTTTAAAGCCTTGAAGACAATAATAATTTGGCGAGAAATTTGCCTCACAAATGCAACTTATTTCAGCCATAAATGTGTAACATATTTTTGTCAAAAGATGCAGCAACGGTTCAAAATAACCAACGTAAGGCTACACTTAGCTAATGTTTCAACAACTCATATTAAAATTTTAATTTATGAATAATACACATCTAAATATTAAATTATTATATTAAAATCTAAATTTTAAATAATTAACACTATTTCAATATCTAAATATATAAAACTTATCTTATTCAAAAAATAATAATATAAAATTAAAATAAGATATCAAATCGATCTAATACAATATCAACAAATATTTGTGGTGTTGGTTATAGGTGCAGGGGATGATGTTGATTAATTGTGACAACTATGGCTAGAGCTCGGGGTGATGATGGTTGACGGTAGCGGTTAATGTCGGTGGTTGATGGCATTAATTGGTGGTTGATGGCATTAATTGGTGGTGACGGCTGATATATAATTATATGGTGAATGATACAAAAACAAAACAAAAAATAACATATTCAGAGAAATCCCACAAAGTGGGGTCTGAAGAGTGTAGAGTATGTCCCGACCTAACCCATACCTTGAGAGATAGAGAGACTGTTTCCGGTAGATCCTCTGTAAGGACAAGTAATTTAAAGCAATATAAAAAGTCATGACAAAATACATATGTTGTGGATGATGGTGAAAGCTAATAGTTTCGTGCATGAAGATGGTGGTTGACGGTTATACTGATAGCTGATCATGAGTGCTTGTCATGTATTGATTAATTTGTCGTTGTAGTGGTAATAGTGCACTACCAAAAACACAATGATTAGCTACTAACTTTATCGCTAACTCGTCATTAAATAGGATTAGCGATATATTTATTTATTAATTAGCTATATAATTTAATTTGCCCATTAATTTTCATTTTTAGTAGTGATGGTGGAAGGGCAGCAGTTAGAAGTGAAAGTAGATGGAACAATGATGAATCGGCATCTTAATGAAATAAAGACCTTATTATAAATTTTAATCATTCAAATTTATTATTTAGACCCATTAAGTGATTATAAATTTTAAAAAATACACACTTAATAATTAAAATCTGAATGATCAAGATAGAGATCTCAAAACAATCGCACTTAAAGACTGAGATTTAAATAATTAAGATTAAAATATTCATTAAGTATAAACAAATGAGGCCTTAGTCACTCCATCTGAGGATTTCATTCAACTCGAACGAAGTGAGAGCGATTGAAAAGGAGGCTCGATCTACAGGGAGAGAGAAATTCTTTTTATTACGTTCTCGGCTCTCTCTTTCCCTGATCTGGAGATTTGACTTATTTTTCAAACATTATATATATTAAACAACGAAAGAGCTTAGGACTTCTCTCTAAGTAAAGAAAGACAGATGTATCTACTATAGTCATCCACTTATAATAGTAAGTAAAGTTACTGTTAAATATTATTATGTGTAATTTATGATAAATATTTAGTATCCTAGTTTAGGTAAGGTTGTAATATAATTAGTATTGTATTACCATAATTAGTGTATTACCATAAATGTATAGAATAAGGTTTTAGGAATAAAATAGGTATATGATTCTCCTATTATGTAACTTGTATATATAGTCTTTCAATTAATGAAAATAATCAAGGGATTATTTCTTGAAATAGAAAACGTCCAATATGCGACGTGGGCCGAACTGTTCAAAATTCACGCACGATCGCATCAAGTCATCCATCACATAATCCCCGCGGCTCCTGAGGATACGGAGGTGCCAAAACGGGAGGATGATCCTAAGTTGTGGACGACTATTGATGCTACCGTCCTTCAGTGGATATATTCCACAATATCTACCGACCTTTTGCAAACAATTATTAAGGCTGACGCAACGGCACATGCGACTTGGGATAGACTGCGTGATATATTCCAAGATAATCAAATTTCTAGATCTGTTACCCTTGAGCAGGATTTCTCCCACGTCAATATGGAAGATTTCCCTAATGTTTCGGCTTATTGCAAAAGATTAAAGGAATTGGCGAACCAACTTCGCAACGTTGGCGCGCCGGTTTCGAACGATCGTTTGGTCCTCCAAATGGTTTCGGTCTCTCCGAGGCCTATAGTGGTGTGGGAACGCTTCTTCGGCAAATTAATTTGCTTCCATAATTTTATCAGGCGCGTTTTATGCTTACACTAGAAGAAGCAGGCATAGCGAAACGAGCGGCTATCGGTACTAGTCCCATAGTCATGATGACCGAATCCACGGTATATTCTACCGGTTTCAACAACTCGGGCCAAAACCGCAACAATGGTGGCGGCAAAAAGGGTGGAAATAAGAAAAATGGCAAAAATCACGGCGGCAACAACGGCGGCAGCCGGCAGAATGGTGGTGGAAGTGGTGGTCCTCGCAGTGGTCAGCAGCAGCAACAGTTTTAGGGCCCACAATGGGCCCCACAACAGCAGTTTAGGCCCAGCCAGTTTACCTTCTAGCGAAAGGTGGCCGGCCCGAAACAAGTGGCAAGCCCAACGGTAGTCCGGCCCAGCCCAATCGGCCAAGTCCGATTCTGACCGACGCGGTTTGGGCCGAGACCGCAAACAAGGGTGCTTGGGCCTCGGCCCCCGCAAGCCCATCACGCAGCAGGCCCCACTCAGACCGATATCGAAGCCGCGATGCACACACTAGGTTTGACTCAACCAGACCCGAATTGGTATATGGACACCGGTGCCACTACCCACATAACATCCGATTCAGGTACTCTCTCAACTTATTCCAATTTGAGCAACCCTCGGGGTATAATTGTTGGTAATGGCAATTCTGTTCCAATTCGTGGTTATGGTCATAAAACATTGTCTCCCCCTCATGCCCCTCTTATCTTGAAAAATACCCTACACGCCCCCAAATTGATTAAAAACTTAGTCTCTGTCCATAAATTCACTACTGACAATTCCGTTTCTATTGAATTTAATCCATTTTGTTTCTCTGTAAAGGATTTCAAGACGGGGAGTCCTCTCACAAGGTGTGATAGTAGGGGAGATCTTTATCCTATCACACCCAGTCCCGGTCCATCGAGTCAAGCCCTGCCATCAGTTTTTGCAGCCATCTCTCATTCCTTGTGGCATGCTCGTCTTGGTCATCCGGGTCCTCTATTTATATCCTTGGCAAGTCTTTCAAAACAGTAAGAATTCCTTAATTTTAGGTGTTTGATATTTGCTCAATAACTTACACCTAAAATTTTGGGATAAAAAGATAAACATCACAGTAGGAATTTAATTTAACCTTATCATTTTAAAGTTTGAAATTCCTATAAAATAAGGCATAAAAATAGGGAGAAATATCTGATTTTTCTGGAATCAGTTAAGAACAACATCCCAACAAATATCATAATCTGAAAATGTCAACAACAATGTTGGCAACATTTTGGACAACACAAGTATTATGATTCCGCATGAACTTTTCGTTTTGGCAACAAATCAAGACACGTTTTATATGTATTTTTATGTGTTTAACCACTGGATCAATGTAACATTCTCCTATCGTGTCCTTGGTCTAATCATAAAACACATACAAAATAATTTTTCGTGTAAAAAATAAGAATACTTATTTAGTATTCTCAAAATTTCTTTTGAAGCACTCGATACTCCTATAGAATAGGAACGATATTTTTTTCAAGGGCTTTGCCCATTTTGCATAGTTACCAAAAATTTGTAAAGGCTTTGCCTTATTTTGATACTCCATTTTTTATGATATCTAATATTATCGCAGAGAACGGTATCACTTTGGAATCATGTTCTTATTGAAGGATCATGCTTGTGTAACCAAATTTAATGCACTATACAACAACAATAATCAGTTTATGTTATTACATAGGTAAATGTCACCTGAAATGTTAGACACTGTTTCAGCTGACATTCACCAAAAATGCCTTTTTAGATATTACAAAGACCAAGAGATTTCTTCAAACTAGAAAATTTCTCATGGTCCAAAGTTTTTGTAAAAATATCAGCTAGTTGATGAAGAATGTCAACATGTTCAATTTAAACTAGCTGTTTTTTCGACCAAATCTCTTAGAAAGTGATGTCTAATATCAATGTGTTTTGTATGTGAGTGCTGAACTGGATTTTTGGACATATTTATAGCACTCAAATTATCACAGTACAAAACTAAGATGTTACTAGTAAAACCATAGTCATCTAACATGTGTCGTAGCCATATTAATTAAGAGCAACAACTTCTAGCTGCTACATATTCAGATGCAGCAGTTGAAAGCGAGACACAGTTTTGTTTACGACTATACCATGAAACAAGATTATTGTCAAGATAGAAACATCCTCCACTTGTACTCTTCCTATCATCCACATCACCAGCCCAATCCGAGTCATTATACCCTATTAAATTAGGATTAGTGTCTTTGGAATACCAAATTTCCAACTCACATGAGCCGGCAACATATCTAATGATACGTTTTACGGCATTTAAGTGGGAAATTTTGGGACAAGCTTGGAATCGAGCACAAACACAAACACTAAACACAATATCTAGGCGACTAGCAGTGAGATAAAAAAGGCTACCTATCATAGATCGATACAATGTTGGGTTGACATTTTCACCAACATTATCCTTACATATCTTCTGCGAAGATTCCATTGGAGTTTTCATCTGTTTAGCATTTTCCAACCCAAACCTCTTGACTAGATTATTGGCATATCTACTTTGTGAGATGAAAATTTCATCTTCACTTTACTTAATCTGCAAGCCTAAGAAAAAAGTTAGTTCCCCAATCATGCTCATTTCAAAAGTTGATGACATAGATTCAACAAATGACTTTAGGTAAGAGTGTGAGGTCAAACCAAAGACTATGTCATCTATATAGATTTGAGCAATAATAATATCTACACCGTGACGTTTAATGAATACAGTACGATCATCTTCACCACAGTTAAAACCAAATTCAAGAAGAAAGTTAGTTAGACGACCATACCATGCACGAGGGGCTTGTTTCAACCCATACAAAGCCTTTTTGAGCTTGTATACATAGTGTGGATGGTAAGGATCTTCAAATCCTTTTGGTTGTTCAACATAGACTTTCTTATCTAGATAACCATTTAAGAATGCACCTTTTACATCCATTTAGTGTAAAGTAATTTTTAGAAAATAGGTAATGGAAGAAGAAGTCTAATTGATTCAATTCTAGCCACAGGTGCAAAGGTTTCGTCATAATCGATTCATTCAACCTAAGTATATCCTTGTGCAACTAGACGAGCTTTGTTTCTAATAACAGTTCCCGATTTATTTTTAAAAGTCCACTTAGTTCCAATTACATTTGTATTACTTGAACGTGGAACTAAGTCACAAACTTCATTTTGAGAGAATTATTCAAGCTCTTCTTGCATTGCTTGAATCCAAAAATCATCTTTAAGTGCTTCTAAAATATTTTTTGGTTCTATAGTAGATATAGAACAAGAAAGACTAACATTTTGGTATATGATAGACATACACACATACCTTACCATGTCTCTGTAATTGAGTCGTTCTTTTCCTCTTGTTCTAATTTCCTCAAAAACTCCCCCTATCACCTGACATGTTGGATGATTCTTCCGAATCCTTGATGAGCGGGCCCTTCGAACTTGATCTAACAATTCATCATTTGACTCCTCATCCGCACCCTCTGTGGTCTCTGGTTCAGGTTCAGATATTGCTCCGGATGTGGTAACATTTGGGGCAACATCTTGTTCTTCAGCAATCTGCACATTTTCATCTGAAACTATGGTGTTATTTTCAGTTGTATTTCTGTAAGATCAGAAAAATCATCAAAAATAACATTTACATACTCTTGTACAATTTTGGTCCTTAGATTGTACACTCGATAAGCATGACTATTTTGGGAATTGCCAACAAAAATTCCTTTGTTACTCTTAGAGTCAAACTTTGTCAAATGATCTCTATCATTTAAAATGTAACAAATACACCCAAAAACATGAAAGTAACGCGAATTAGGTTTCTTTTCATTTATAATCTCATAGGGTGTCATCTTTGTTCCATGCCTTAAAATAGACTCTATTAGTGATGTGACAAGCAGTATTTAAGGCTTCAACCCAAAAACGCTTTGACAATTTTTTAGAACTAAACATTACTCTAGCCATTTCTTGCAATGTTCTATTCTTCCTTTCTGCTACCCCATTATGTTGAGGAGTTTTGGGAGCGGAAAACTCATGAAAAATTCTCTTTTTCTCACAAAATTTTGTGAATGGGCTATTTTCAAATTCTTTTCCATGGTCGGATCTAATCCGAAAAATAGGAGAATAGAACAAGTTCCTAATTCTAGAGTACAAAATTTAAACATGTCAACATTTTGTGATTTTTCTTTCAAGAAATATATCCATGAATATCTAGAAAAATCATCTACTATCACATAGAAATACCTCATGCCCCCTAAACTGTCTACCTCAATTAGACCCATAAGATCCATGTGAAATAATTGAAAACAGTGTGACGTACCTGAATGTTGTCCGTCATTTTGAACAACATTATGGGAAACACCGGTTTGCTTACCTTTTAGACAATTTTCACAGACAGTTTTCCCTTTATGGATAAGATTGGGTAAGCCTCTAACCGCTTCATATGAGACTAATTTTTCTAAATTGCGGTAGTTGACATGCCCTAACTTTCGACGCCATAGTGTTATGTCGTGCGATCTTGACATTATTGCATGTTTCTTGTCTTGCAACAAGATAGCAATTATCACATGTTCTAGTACCTATCATGACACATTCATTAGCTTTATTCGTAACTTTACATGCATTCTTTAAATTTTACCTCAAGACTGTCATCACAGTTGACTAATACTAATCAAGTTAGCTATTAAACCCTCAACGTGTAAGACATTTCTTAAAGTTGGAAATCCAGGAACATCCAAGATCCCTTTTCCAATTATTTTGCTTTTGCTACCTCCTCCATAAGTCACGTTTCCTCTGTTGAATGACTCATAATTCTTTAGAAAACCTTTTGTACCTGTCATGTGATGAGAACAACCACTATCAAAGTACCAAGAACCTGAAATGTTAGTTCTTAATGCAGTTATTGCAACTTTACATGTTACATCCTTTTTGGGAACCCAAACTCTCTTAAAACATTTTTTACCTTTCGACTCAGAAATGTTGCTTTGAATGTTATCCAAAATGTTGGACAACCTTTTAGGCAACATTTTGCTCATAGAATCTTGAAGTTTGAAACAATATGGTTTTAAGTGTCCAGGGGAGTTACAGTGATGACATACAAACTTCATATTCTTTGACATATATGAGAACCTATTATTTATTTCTTTTTATTTTACAAAGCATAATTTCTCATTTTTGTCAAACAAACTAATGGATATAGTTTTAAGAGAGTTTTCATATCCAATACATGCATGTGAAGGTTTACTAAAGCTGAGTATCTCATTCAACTTTGAAGTCCATGTGTTGAGCTTGTGGAAGGTTGCTTCGGCTAAATCAAGTTTTGCATGAATCTTACCAAATTCTGTATCATTTTTGGTAAGTGCAACCTCTAGTCGGGTTATTGTGCCTCTTAGATCTACATTCTCACGAGTTAAAGATTTTACCATTGTGTCAAGTTGCTTGGATTCTATGATTAAGGCTTTACTAATACTTTGTAATTCATTAATCATGTCATATTTGCATTCAACTTGATCTATACACTCAACCTCACCACTAGAAATAAAACCACTAAACCAATTAACATCAGGATAGTTAAATAATATGTACCTCTCGGATGTTGCTGGGGATGCAGATGTTGTTGCAGATGTTGCATGAAATGTCGTGATAACTGAGGCAACATTACAGATGACATCTTCATTATCAGTCAGAGACTGTTCGTAAACAGTGGCCAGCATTACTTGTGATTCGACTTCTTGATCTCCTTCCTCTTCTCCATCGTCGTCACTAAGCGAGACCCACAAATTCTTACTAAATTTCCTAAGAGTGTTTGGACATTCATTAGCATAATGACCCCAACCCGAGCATGCATGACATTGCACAAACTCTAGTTGTTTGGAATCAAATTTGGTACGATCTGAATTGGTTCTTCTTAGTGGACTTCCTTTTTGAGTACTTGGAAGGAACTTGGTGGGCTTTTGATTGAAGCCTTGGTTTTGATGTTGTTTATATTTAGATTGATTTCTATCATTGTTGAACTTTCTCACCATCAAATTGTATTTTCGAGTGAGTAAGGCAACATTAGCACCTTCACCAAGTTATTCAAGATTCTCATCATCTTCATCGAGTTGATTCTCCGAGGACTGAACTTGAAGTGCCATATTCTTGCTTTTATATAGTTCCCTTTGATTCTCAATGTTCATCTCATAGGTTTTGAGAATGCTCATTAAGGTATGAAGGTCCATTGTGGCAAGATTGTGAGCTTCTTCAGTGGCACAAATCTTTAAATTGAACTTTTCAAGAAGAGAACGGATAGCCTTTTCAACAAGTTGAGTGTTGGTTAAAGGTCCACCAAGCACTTGACATTCATTTGAGATGTTAATCAACTTTTTAAAATAGAATTTAATATCATCCGCTTCGTCCATCCTTAAACGCTCATATTTGCTCATGAGCATGCGTAGTTTTGTTCGACGAACACTTGAGTTACCTTCACAATGAATTTGTAAAGTATCTCATGCATCCTTAGCCGTGATGCAGTTTTGAATGAGCTTGAACATGTATAGATCAACCCCATCCAAAAAATGCATTTAAGGCCTTTTCGTTAAAGCTAGCATTATTGGTTTCTTCCGCTGTCCATTCGGATTCAGGTTTAACAAGAATGTCACCTTCCTCATCCGACGGCAACATTGAAACAACATACCCATTGGTTATAGATCTCCACGCCCTAACATCAATTGATTTGATATGAGAACGTAAGCGAATCTTCCAATAGGCATATTTTGAACCATCTAAAATGGAAAGTCTACCAATAGTCGGATTTGCCGGATCCATAGCTTTAAATAATAGGACCAAGCACTTATTGTGTTAAGTGTCAGCTTTGATACCATTTGATAGGTCAGGGTATGCTATGGAACAATAAAAACAAACTGGAAATAAAATCAAATGCCAATTCAGTTCCAAATGTGAGCGATAATGTCGTCTGATACAAGTGACAACACTTCGATAAAACAGAAAAAACCTTTGAAGAGTAAATTGCAGCGGAAATAATAAAGAACATAAATGTTTAATATTTACATAGGTTATATATATTATATAACCTATGAAGGTCAATGACCGAAAGTATTGTATATATTTTTATATACAATTGAATAAATTCCTTCTTTTACAATTTTACAAAATATAATGAAATGAATTAAAATGTTGAAGTTGCAGATGACTTATGTCTGAAAAATTTATCTAAATAGACATAAACAACATCTCATTATAATTGCTTCAATACATAACAAATCTAGAATCTAAGCAACAATTATAATGTTGGATAGAATGTTGTCAACACGCTCAGACAACACTTGTGATCCAGTTTTCTGAGATGAATTCTCGAGAGCTCTCTTGATATTTTTGTAATATGTTTCTGGATATCGATTCACTCTTGTAGCCTCTCTATTTATAGTAGAGAGTCTTCCTTGAAAAGCTCATCGACTTGTTATGGAGGTTGAGGGAAAGGTGGGCAGCTGGTAAAGTTTGTTGGAGAAGATCATGGAGCAAAATCCTCTAACTTATTGGACTTGTTCCCCAAGCATAGCAACGGCTTTGACTTGTTCTTCCCACGTTTTTCATCAGCTCCTAATTACCTTGCCAAGTCACTTCTCCATCGTAGTACAAATTCCACGAGAATTACTTCAGTCCGTGAAGTAAGGCAAAATTGTTTGTCACAAAAATGTTGGTCCGAATGTTGTGACATTTATTCCAACATTTCTTGACTTCAACTTAGTACAAAAAAATGATATGTTGGGCAAAATGTCACAACACCAAACCTATCATTAACGGATCTTAAAAATTTTGATACTAAATTCGTCAAAGTTGACATGGGAAGTTTCTTTTCTTTTATTGAGGTTGCTAACCATTTGAAATATAGAGAGTCTGCTTGCTCCCAGTGAACATACTCTGGCAACCATGATCAGAGAGGGGATATTCCTACGGAGCTTCAAAAGATTTACAACATCAAGGATAAATTTACCCCAAGGAAAAGGAAGAGTTTAGGGGGAAGAATAAAACCAATAGACCCTAAGTATTTGAATTAATTTAAAATCATAGAAGGCATTCAGTCGAAGTTAGTTTGATATGTTTAATCACTACATTTTTAGATATATGTGAATAGCTCAACATTTTCTTTAAATGCATTTCTTTGCATTAGAAGTTTCATGTCTAAGTTTATTTCTTTGGCACAATAAAAAGAGTGGAAGTAACTTTTGAGCTAAAAAAAAACGAGTAGGCAATGAATGTTAGGGGACGTACAAGGGGATAAATATTGGAAATATGCCCTCAAGCAATCACATAGATATGCTATAGGAATATTCTTGTAATAAATATTATCATTGTATGCATAATTATAATAAAGGTAATCTTCATCATCTTATTTATATAACATTTAGACGATGATGAAACATTTGGATTAGGGCAATGGATTTGAGGGTCGTGATAGCTTCATATCAACGAGACCTCGATGCCTCAAAAGCTCTAGTCTTAAACATCCCTAGTTGTTATGGTTTATCGAGAAATGATATTGATAAACATGTTAGACTAGCACATTCTATGTATGCTCAATGGAGAGGGTGGTTGATCTCATAGCCACTTGTGTGCTCAAAGAAGCTTTTGTTTCTAATCTAACTTCCGAAAGACAAACAAAAGAATCATTAGAAGTTAGAAACCGAAAAATCTTTGCAGTAAGTAGCAAGGCCTGAGGTTGGTATTTTGTCCAACTCAAGCCAGATACCTGTAAATATCTTCCAATTGGTAAATAAATCTTTAATTACAAAAAAAAAATAAATTAGAAACCGAAAAAATAAGGGAAAAATATCCTATATCTTTACTAAGAAAAAATATTTATGTCACGTCATTCATATTTTGAGTTTGTTATTGGTTTAGCCTATAATATATATAAATAATTTTTATACACTATTTTTTTTAATAATTTTTGTGTTCGGATCAGTTTACACACAACTCGTCTAATTCCACGTAATACATACTATCTCCCATTAGCAACAGCTATCAAGAACTCTATCCATACTTTTTATATATACTATTATTATACAAAATTGATACATTATATTACTGTATATTATTCCCTCCGAATAAAAAAGAGTATTCACTTAATCATTTGCACACCTATTAAAAAAATACTAACTTCTAGATAAAAATAGATAATTTGACTAAAATATTCTTAATTAAATAAATATTGAAATTTGATCAGCTAACGTTTATTTATTAGGTGGAAAATGTTTATGATCCGGAGGGTGTTGTAGTATATTTAGGTTAATATTTTATATGTCGTACAGTATATTTTTTAAAATTTGCCAAACAACAATTAAAAAAAGGAAAAAAGAAACTGCAAAACAAGAAGCTGAAAATGCAACTTGTTTTTGAATTCCCTTAACCTCTCTCAGACAAAAAAAAAACGTTTTTCTTCTCTTCAAGTTTCAGAATACCTTCATGGATTCTCGTATTGGTGGAAAAATTGTTAACAATAGGCGAAAGAGATATGCGGTTGGTCCTTATGACCGTCCACAACAACCACCGGTTCCTAAAAGCCCTAATTGGCTTACCGGACATGTTTTTCCGGCGACACGTACGATTATCTCTGGTGCTGCTAAGATTTTGACATCTGTCTTCAATTCCGAAGACTCTTCTTCTTCCTCGTCTGAGTCCGATAGCGATTCCATGTTTGGTACTCTTCTTCAAATCACTTTTTCCTTTTTTGTGATCTAGAAAGTGTTAAATCACGAAAATGCCACTTAATTTTCATTTTAATATAGTGTTTTTTGTTTCCCCCAATTTTGGTGCCTTGTATTGATGTTTGTTTGAGTATTAAAGTAAAAAGTTTCTATTTTCATTGTTTTTGTAGTGTACATTGTGCCGAGGGTCTAACGGAAACAACCTAAAGGTAGATGTAAGGTCTCGTACATCCTACCCTCCCCAGACCCCACCATGTGGGACCACTCTAGGTTTGTTGTTGTAGTGTAAATTGTAGTTTGTATATCTAGAAAGTGATAAATTACGACAATGCCACTTATTGTTCATCGAAAAATAGTGTATTTTTTGCATTTGGATGCCTTGTATTGATGTTATGAGTGAGTATTAAGTAAACAGTTTCTCTTTTCATGGTTTCTTTTTACTGCAAATTATAGTTCTGTGTATCGTGTGGGCTTTAATTTTTATGTTTTTTGTAATAAAATGCCACTTATTGTTCATTTTAAAGTAGTGGATTTTTTATTCTTGCATTTTAGTGCCTTTGATTGATGTTTGTTTGAGTATTTAGTAAAAAGTTTCTCTTTTCATGTTTTTTACTGTAGATTGTAGTTTGTATATTGGGTTGGCTTTGATTTTTGTTCAGAATTCCACTTACTGTTCATCTTAAAGTGGTTATTTTTTTATTGTTGCATTTTGGGTGCTTTTGATTAATGTTTGTGTGAGTATTAAGTAAAAAGTTTCTCTTTTCGTGTTTTTTTGAAGTCTAAATTATAGTTTGTGCGTCCGGTTGACTTTAATTATGAAAATGCCACTTATTGTTCATCTTGAAGTAGTGGATTTTTATCTTATTTTTTGCATTTTGGTGCTTTTGAGTGATGTTTGTTGGAGTATTAAGTAATTTTTTTTCTTTTCACGGTTTTTTTACTGTAAATTGTAGTTTGTATATCGGGCTGGCTTTAATTTTTGTGCATAATATTAACTTTTCTGGAAATGTTATAGTACGTGCTAGATGATTTCATGATTTTTTTCTTGGTGTGTGTGTGTGTGACGCGGGAGTGTAGGAAATTTTAGTACAGGAAGACATTTTCTTGAAATTACAGAGGGGAGAGAGAGAGAACTTGAGATGATTATAGGTCTCTGAAAGATACTATTTAGTTGATAATTATTTTTGATAAGTACTAAATTACTAATGAATTGATAATTAAGGTTTAGGACTTTAATGGCTTAATGCAAGTACATTATTGAAGTATAAGTACTTCACTTAAAATTAGGAGTCAGACTGGTTATGATGAAGATTTGTTGAGCCTGTCATTGTGTATTTAGTTCTGATATGAATTTTGAATGACCCGAACCTGACATTATGTCTTGAGCATTGTTTATGAGAGATCCTCTAACCTAGAAGCAGATTCATGTTTATTGAAGAGGGGAAGCCAACTGAGCCTGTTTTTTCGGAGGGAAAAAGTAGTATTTACGTATGTAATGTGTCTTTGAAAAATATAAATATAGTATGTGTAGTAAAGGTTATACCCACTTGATAGTTGATGTCACTTGTTGTCGTGCTTAAATGGTATGGTATAACACGAATGAGGCTGCTCGTTTAAAAAATTCCACCTTTGCCTTCTAGCATTTTATTTTATTTTATTTTTTAGAAGGAAACCCATTGGTAACTGAAAAAGGGAAAGGTAAGTACAAACATATTGCATTTTCCCTCTTTTCGGATGATAAATCTTTCTCAGAACATAGAGTGTGAATCAAACCCATATTTGAATTGAAATTGAGATACCGATACAAGTTTTTCCCTTCTGAATTAGATAGATAGATAGATTCATATCTGAATGAGGGGTGGTTTGGTAATGTGATTTCTGAATACCACTTTAGTGGTACAGACATATTGCAATTCATTTTGAGTTTGGCAGATGCACGTTCACCGAAGCTGGTTCAACTGAATTGCCTTTGCTTGGAACAAATTACTAGTTGCATATGTGGGATTGTATTAAAAAAAGTTGCATTATGTTATATAATATTAAAAATAGAACAAATAAAAAAAAGTTGCATCATATGTAGTAAAGGTTTTAATCTTGTAATTGATGTGTCTATAAAAATATTAAAATGTTGTGTTCTCAAAAAAGGCGTGCAGTCTTAAAAAGACGTGTTGAGACTTGTTATGCCCCTCTCCACACACAAAGAAAAAAGCTGTAGGCAAATCTCGCCTATCATACATGGTGCAGCCCTTAATGTTAGTGGTAAATGTAACTAATTTAAAGTCACTAGTCAGTCCAACTGCACGAGTGAAATGTGAAAGTAAGGCATAACATTGTAATTGCTATGTAGGCTTGTAGCTTGTACAACATCTGGTGCATGTCTAGTTGCATTGCTCTTTTTTGCAGACTTCGACACTTGGAATTTGGAAATTCCCTTGGATTCATTATGCAGTCTTGACACGTGTAGCAAGAATAGCTCGTTCAAGCTTTAAATAAATAAAGCTCGCTTGTACTGATATTATTAACTACTCTTTGACATTTTAGTATTAATTTCATCTTGGTATGAACTCAAATACCATGGTGGCTAATGAAACTATCTTGTCATGGGATGCTCTCATTTACTCTTTGTTTTTCAACTACCTTACATCTGGCATTTATTGTAGAGGATGATGCTAGAGAGGAGAATGATATTTGCTCGGAAGTGGATGAGTTAAACAAGGTAATATACCTCATCTGATTATTAATTTTCAAGCATTAAGGATCAATTTTTGGGGAATTCCATGATTCTCCCAGTGATACCAGATGAACTCAGTTTGTTCATCTGGAATATGAAAGTTATCAGTAGCATATCAGATAGGGCTTCCCTTCTATGGGATATAATTGGTCTGTGTTAAAGGTATAAATAAGTAAATAAAAGTGTGATCTCTCTAGCAGCTTAAGCTTTTCAATGAGATGGTCACACTTTAACATGTCACCAGAGTAAACTCAGTCTCACTGCCACCCATTATTAAAAAAAATCACTTGTTTGGCCCATAAAAACATCCAAGCCTGCACGTGAGGGGGTATGTTGAAGAAATAATTAATAGAAGTGTGTTATCTCTAACAACTTAAGTTTTTAGATTAGATAGTCACACAATTCAACAATTTGGATGCGTTAATATTGACCTTGCCATCTGCCCTATGTCCAAATGAAAAGGAGAAAGAGAGAGAAAGGTCATTGACTCTCCTCGCTTGCGTCACACTGATTCTGGACTCTCGCTCATGGCAGAGCACTTTTCCGCTTTTTCAGTTATGAACTGTGTTTTTAAGGAGATTTTTACGTCTCTTTTGTAAGACGGAAAGATCATCGTCATATTCCAATATTCCGGCATGCTACCTTTATTTATTTTGTATCCCAACGTTAGTGGCAAAGAATCTGAGAAACTAGTCATGATCTTTCTATATGTAAGGTCTAGATGGAGACAAGGCAGGGAACGAAGTGTGGGATCTAGTTGCGACATGTCCTTTTTGGTGCATTTGGGAAGACAAATAGATGGGCTTTTGAAGGATTCTAGATCATGGACAACTGAAAGGTCCCTTTGTCATCAGTGTATTGTTGTGGAAAAGGAATATACCACTTCGTAAAGTTGGGATAGATACTTTGGAGCTCAAAATGAAAAGATTTAAAGTGTTCAGTTCCAACTAGGTGTAATATGAATAAATTACTCTTAAAGTATCAAATAAGAAAATTCTATACTCTTTTGAACTTCTTTTTTGTGTGTAGCATCCTCAATTAAGTGGAGAAAGAAGTCAAACCAAGCACCTAATTGAGCAGCTACTTATGCAGGAGACATTTTCAAGGTTAGTTGCAAAACTTTCATTTATTCAATATGCTGAAATTTCTGTTTTCGTAGTGTTAAAGTGATATTTCTTGTATGTGAGAGGAGACTTGTGTCTTATCTATGCTGTGATTTTTTCTTTCTTTTCCACATCTATTTTCTGAGGGAATTCCCCTAGATTAATCTTAAATCTTAACTTTCTATTTTAGCAATTGCATGCTACTGTGATATTTATCTTGATCTTTTTGCATTTATCAATTCATTGCGCTTGAAACAGCCTCTCTACCTCCACGAGGTAGGGGTAAGGTCTGCTTACTTGTGGGATTACTTGGTATGTTCTTGTTGTATCAATGCATTGCACGTGTCTGCTCCCTTTTTACGTCTTTAGTCCTTTCTAAGTTTTGCTAACATTTGAAACTCTTCATGCTGATGTACTTTGTATAATTCTCCAGGAAAAAGGACAATATGAAGTTCGATTTGGACTATTTCCGTGATTTATACTCATCAACAAAAATTGTTTATATCTTTAAGAGACTTCTTTAGTGTTTTTAGCTCTTCAATAATCGATATATATATATACATATATATATACTAGTAAAGTTACTGCCATGTGATCAGGAGCTCACGTGTTCAAGCTGTGGAAACAGCCTCTTGCAGAAATGTAAGGTAAGACTGCATACAATATACCCTTGTGGTCCGGCCCTTCCCCGGACCTCGCGCATAGCGGGATCTTCGTGCACCGGATTGCCCTTATATATATATATATATATATATATATATATATATAGATTGATAGATAGATAGATAGATAGAGAGAGACAGAGACAGAGGGTAACTTTTTCTGAGTTTTTGTCGTTAGGCTTTTTTTTTTTTTTTTAACATTCATGCAATTTGATGAAAATGCTGAGTATCGTTTGTCTGTTTTTGGGATCGACTTGGTTGAGGAACAACATAGTATGTTCATTGGTTAGCTATTTTCTAATATTCTTTTTGTATTTGGTTGTGTTTCATATATGGTTTGCAATGCTTCAAGTTCATAGAAAATATGGGAGAAAATATTATTATTGAATTGTTTAACTACATTATTACATTGAGCCCTATTTATAGATGACATCCCAATCCTTTTCCGTGTAGGATACTGTATACAAATTCTATTTCTATTTCTATTCTATTCTATTCTAACACTCCCCATCAAGCTAGTGCATACAGGTCATATGTACCAAGCTTGTTACAGATGTAACTAATACGAGGACCACTGAGAAAATATCTGCAAGCTGATCACTCGACTTCACAAATTTAGTAACAATATCTCCAGAGAGTATCCCTGATCTGGATTGAGCTACCTCAATACCTAGAAAATACTTGAGTTTGCTGAGACCTTTAGTACGAGTCACGCCAAACTCTTGAATTACTATGCTGAATTTCCCAGACCAGGCTTTGGGAGACTGTTTCAGGCCATAAAGTGACCGACGCAATCGACACATCAGGTTAGACTCCCCCTGAGCAACAAAATCAGGTGGTTGCTCGATATAAACTTCCTCCTCAAGGTTACCATGGAGAGAATATCATACTTCACGAATGTGTCCAAGCCTATTACAATAACTACACATAGGTCGAGATCTTCCAAGACGACCTTGTCCTTGTCGCTTTTTCATGGACTGTGATGTGCGATTTTCTGATTCCTCCTCAAGGGTTTTGAAGTAATCATAGGACTTGAACTTCCAATTCCTGTGTTTTTGGAATTTAACATATCAAAACCGAGAGACGTAGCGAAATATGACTTGAAAGATGGATGGAATCTGACGAACATAACCCAAGAAGAAAATCACTAAGATCTGGCCGAAAAAGGTACATGCGCGGCGCATGGATCTGACGCGCTAGCCAGAGCTGACACTTCGAGCGGCACGTGGTGGCGCGTGAGTGGGTATTTGTTGGAACCGTTGATTGGGTTTTGGTCGAAATGGACTGATCTACCTCGTGGTGTTGGAGTTTGCGCAACTACTCGAATGTTGCACGGTGACTGATTTGCTTTCCTGAAAATTGTTGGAAATTTGCACACTATGTTGTGGTGGTGTCGGATTCTGCACAACACCACTGGATAGAGATGTGACGCTAACAACCACCGGAAAAATTATGCCCGGTGGTGATATTTTTTGTTTTGTTGAATCTTTGCTGGAATATTGCACAACAAATATTTTCTTACTAACACTCTGGAAGAGAAGGACGCAAAACAATTGCCTAAATTGAGGCACGGGACTGTGATTGTATTTTGTGGGTAGGATCGGAATGATGGCACGACCTTACGAGACGCAAAATAGTCGTCGGAATTAAGGCACGAGACTGTGATGGTATTTTGTGGGTAGGATCGGAATGTTGGCACGATCCTACGGGAAAAATGGAAAAGTTGTCGAACCTCGAATAAAGTGATGGATCAGCTCGTAATCTCTGCGTGATGCTGACAGTAAAAACAATTCTTAAAAGAATGCCCCAAAACAGGGTTCCGGCGATCGGAATCGGGCAATTGTTCACGCCGGAATTACTATTCATGTCGGAAAACACTCTTCAGAATACACTATTCACATGACACTGTTCGCGAGGCACTGTTCACGCCTACTTTTTTGTGAGAATATTTTATTTATAAATATCTGAAAGTTCTATACAATCTTCACTCTAACCTTATCTTTGGCTAGACGGGCGACACACATTGGCTAATGCCGGCCGCCGGCCGCGGAAACTCTTTGATTCTCTACCAAGATCGTAGAAGCTCTGATACCATGTGAGAAAATATGAGAGAAAATATTATTATTGAATTGTTTATCTACATTATTACATTGAACCCTATTTATAGATTCTACATCCCAATTCTTTTCCGTGTAGGATAATGTATACAAATTCTATTCTTGTTCAGAAATAAGTCAATACAGAATGTTTAAAGCCGAGTCTATGTTTTTTAAGTTGCCTGATGCGTAACTCTTGCACTTGACACTAAAGGGATCCAACAGTGATTGAAAAATACACACATACATACACACGCATGACACGTTTGCACACACTCAGTTACAACCTACCATCTAAAAGAATCAGAGGAATAGTCTCTCTCTGATTGAATGGATGTTGAATGTTGACATTATCATCTACTGCTAATCTCGAAAGAGTGAGGAAATATTTATGATCATTTAATTGAGTCTCAACTAAAGACTGATTTATGATCACTTAATGAAGAATCCAGGACCTTTGGCTACTTCTGTGTTCGAGTCTTACCACCACATATTATCAAGAGAATATTCACGTGCTTGCTCCATGAAAAAAGAATCAGACTGCACATGAGGGGGCATGTTGAAGGGATAATTAAATAGTAATGCTCTCTCTGTAACAACTTGCTTTTAGATGACATAGTCACACACTTCAATATTAGAATATATTGACATTGGGCCTAACTCAACCTCAAAAGCTAGCTCATGAAGTGAAGATTGCCCAAGACCATATAAATAGACCAAATTTATGCCCAGGACTGGACATCCGGAGCGTGGACAATAATTTGTGGGCCCATCATCAGGTAAACCAAGAATTAGGATGAGTCTGACTTTGATACCATTAGAAAAAATGGACATTGGGCCTAACTCAATCCGCTCATGAGGTAAGGATTGCAGACCATATAAAGAGACCAATTTTTCCCTCCCACAACCAATGTGGGACTTCAACAAAGTCTTTAAGGTCGTCTAGGATATTACTAATTCTAGAAGAGTGTCGAGCATTTTGGAGCATCCAAAATGGGAAGTTCCACATAAATTAAATGGAGTAAGTATTAACCAGAAGAAAAAATTTGCCTAGCACATTTGGGAACTATTACCAAATGATATCTTAAGTAGTAATCAAAGAGTATGGATGTACTTGAGGTCGAGTGAACGGTAAATCTTTTTTGGTCAAGAACTGTAAACTACTACCTCAGGAAGTTAATTCTGCCTTCTTTTGTCTTGTCCAAATTCTAAAGTTATCTTCACAGAGAGAGAGAGAGAGAGACCAATGAGTAAGAAACAGGTCTTTGCTGCTAGCAATTTGGAAGAAAGGGTCTACACTTAATACTAGTAGGTGAGAGGAAAATGGAAGTTATATTTAGTATATATGACAAGCGGTCCAACTAGATAAAGCGGCTAAGGTTTACTCAATAGCTAACTGTGTCCGTCATATCAGATGCCAGAAGCTGAGCTCATGTAATACTGGTGATTCCCGTCTTTACTTTGGATATGGTGATAGTCAATGCTATTTCCTCGTACTTTCCTGGAATCCTGGATATCACAGTGTATTTCAAGCTGGGAACACTTCCACTGGAAAATTCAGTCATTCCTTTGCATTTACAATTGTAAAGTGCTGCAGTTGGCTTATTTCTGCTTCTTTTTATGTATGCATGCCTATCTTTTTCATATAAACAGCCTGACAATTTCCGTCTTTATATGTTTGTCTTCAATATTGTAGTTTGCTCTCTGTTACCATTTTCAAAAAAAATATTGTAGTTTGCTCTGACTTTGTCCTTGAATACTGCTGTGAATTGATGAATCTTGAATAAAAATTTAGTGGCTCGACTCTTTGAAAGCCAGATGACATGCATGTGTATTGTAAGAGCAAAATATGATGTTTGTCTGTAAACACACAACAACAAAAAAGAGGACAAAGGAAATATGATGTTTATTTTTGTCTAGCTTCTTTCTCAACCTAGTTATACTATTAACTTTGCAGGAAGGAGCGTGATCGGTTAGTAACGATCATCAACTCAAGGGTTGTGGATTCTTCATCACTAGAAGGGGAAGGAGATCAAACAATTGCAGATGGTAATAATTTAATGAATCTATCATGTGGTTATTGCTGGTGTTCTTCCTGCAAAGTGTTTGCATAAAGCTGAATAGTCTTCTATGTCTCATTCAGATACGTTGGACCACAGCAGTCGAGCAATTATAGAAGCGAGGAAATGGTTAGAGGAAAAGAGAGACGGATTCCGTTCAGATATTACTCTTGGAGGTTTAAGCTCCGTAGTTAAAAATGTAAGTAACTCCTTTTATCTGTCTGTGGAATTATCTAATTTATTCACATGGTTTATGTTAATTACAACATTTTGATCTTCCCAGCTTTATCAATTTGATGTTGTTCGCATGGTATTGTTAATTGTTTTCCTTCATTGGCATGGTTGTCTTCTTTTGATTTCTTGACCGGATTTCTCTCCTCTCTTTTACATACCTAAGTTTATTTTTCCTCGAGTCTCCACGTGCTTTACAGATAGGATCTCATTGTTAATTGACCTCTCATTAGAGACCGTGCCACCATTAATAACCAGGCTGTCTATGTGATTATATTCTCTTTGTGCATTCGCCATTTTCTGGAGAAACTTTGTATTATTGTCACCCTGCTTAAGCCAAATGCTTCTTGACTTTGCCTCCAAAATATTTCCTCGAGTTTAGAAGATCCTCCTTTGTATTTAACTATATCTAATTTATGGGCCAAATTTGGGCCTGTATCCTTTTATACTGGATGAACTTGTTTAGTTCTTTTTGGCTGCATTACATAAATGCCCTTGTTAGTTTTTTTCATTTTTGATGTGATGTTTCTTGAAAAAGTCATTTTAATGCTGAGTCTAATTTGATTTTGGAAACGTGAACAATGAGAGTGTTTTTCCCACTTAATCTGAATTAGTTGCCTAGTTTATATGTATTATATCTATAATATTAGTTCTACGTCGAACTTTTAACCTTTCTTTTTCTATAAGGAGCTTATTGGTGCTACTAGTGTTTCTCATGTAATATTTTACCTGCAAAAAGACTTATATCTACTGCTTTCAGCTATGTGATACCAAAGTGCAGCTATATAAGAATGTTTATTGCTGATGTTTTCGATATCTTTCTTGTGAAAATACAGGTGGATGATACTTTTGGCTCACCTGTAGAAATGGCCAAGTCATATATGAAGGTTCATCCACCATGGGCGTCTCCTGCTACTGATCATAGTGGACTTAGAACCCCCTCACAAATGAAGGCAAATCTCTTTGACGAAGAAACACCATATACTGTCAGTGGTGATTCTCTGTCTTCCTTGAAGGTATTTGAAGATTTCAATTTTGCTTTTATTACTGCCAAACCTTCAGTTCGAAGCAAAGCTCCTATTTATGAAACAGTGGTTGAACCTTAGTTTTCTAGCATTAGACAACAATGACCTACAATTAGCACTAGAAGCTTTGATGATTCAGAGCGTCAACATTTGTTCAGATAGAAAGAACTTATTTGTAAAGCAATAAATTGGAGACCAGGCTACTTTCTTGTAAAAAAAAAGATTGAAGAGGGAAGACAGAGAAGAAAGGTTGCCTTTATGCATATCAGCTGTTTTACTTGCTATTCTCAAACTTAATCTGGATTGTGCCCGCACTGTGTTTCAATCAAAGGAATGTGCTTCTTGACTCCACTTAACAGTGGTGCTTAAACTGCAAAAATACTTGCCAAAGAATGTTGCTGTGAGAAATAAAGGCACGAGAAAAATGCCATTGTGATGCGCTTATACTATTGTCTTACAGCGAGCCCTGTTTATACCTATTCTCTACACAGTATGTAACAAAGGTTTTCCAGTGTGGGATCAAAGCAGGTTAAGAAAGATAGCTGAAAGTGCTAGCATAAGGAAGAGATTCTATGGATGGAAAGAGGCCCTTCCTTGCTTTCAAGGTTTCGGCATTCAAAGTCAAAGGATTCTTTGTTTAAGTTTCATAATAAAGTAAAGGAAATCGGCCTGCTCTTCTCTCTTTTCTCTATTGAACTATGGAAAGCACTTTATAGTAGCGACACGGATTCACCACAACTTATGACTTCGCCAATGGGGCAAACGAAGGCTAACCCGTTCTGGTTGAATTTCCGGTGGAGCGGTGAAATGCGTAGAGATCGGAAAGAACACCAACGGCGAAAGCACTCTGCTGGGCCGACACTGACACTGAGAGACGCGCTTCTTCAAATATCCCAACAATCTAAATAAAGTAGGGACTTCAAAGCTTGACTAAGAAGGGACAAGCGAAGCCGGGAAACGGACCGCAGCGCAACGACTAGGACTCGTGTCGGAGGAGTTTTAAGTGTCATACTATATATATGAACTATCTAACCCCCCTCCCCTTCAAGCCGGTGCATAAAGTCAAATGTATCGAGCTTGTTACAAATGTAATACAAGGACTAGTGAGAGACTTGGTAAAATATCTACAAGCTGTTCATTTGACTTCACAAATTTGTAACAATAATTCCTGAGAGTATATTCTCTGATGAAGTCACACTTTGACAATCAATCTCAATGTGTTTAGTCCTCTTATGGAACACTGGATTTGATGCAATAAGGACTGCTTGATCGTCACGCACAAGTTTTATTTGACTGATTTCTCCAAATTTCAATTATCTGATCAACTATTTGATCCAAACTAGCTCGCAAGTTACTATTGCCACTGCTCAATATTCTGCTTCTTTACTAGATTGAGCAACCACCTTCACTTTCTCGCTCTTCCAAGACACTAAAACACAATATCCAAAGTCCAAAGGTTCTTGTCTATCACAAGGTGATCTGGCCCAATCAACATCTATGTATCCAACGATTTTCTTATGTCCCCTATCCTCGAAGAGTAGTCCTTTGATTTTTTAAAATATATCAAAGATGGCAGATAATTTCATCCCATGATTGTCACTGGGAGAGTTCATAAAAGGGAAAAGGGTAAAAAATATCCCTCTACTTTGAGAAAAGGGCTAAAAATATCCTCCGTTATGAATTTGGGTAAAAATACCCCTCTACTTTGGGAAAGGGCTAAAAATACCCCCCTCTTAACGGAAATTTCCAAACCACCCAAAATAACCCGATTTCATTTTTTAAACCCGCTCCAAAATATGGATTTTTTTTAAACCTGTTTTTAAAATTAAATCTAATTTTTTAATTCAAAATCTGGAAAAAATTTCTTAAATCAGGAAAAAATAGTTTTTTTTTTAAAAAAATGTGGACAAAAAAAGAAAGTTTCCAGATTTTTTAATAAAACACTTCTCCAGATTTAATTTTAAAAATGGATTTTAAAAAAAATCAATTTTCCATATTTTAGAGCGGGTTTAAAAAATGAAATTGGGTTATTTTGGATGATTTGGGAAATTCCGTTAAAAAGGGGTATTTTTAGCCCTTTTCCTAAGTAGAGGTGTATTTTTAGCCCCTTGTCAAAGTGGAGGGATATTTTTGACCTTTTCCCCTTCATAAAATGACTCACAACAAAGGAAATGCCGGGTCTAGTCATTGCGAGGTAATTCAACTTACCAACAAATCGCCTATATCTTGCAGGATCGCTAAGAAGCTCTCCTTGTCCCGCTAGAAGTTTAGCATTCGAGAATATATGAGTGTCAATGGGTCTGCAAGTCGTTATTCCTGCCTCCTCAAGAATGTCCAGGGCATTCTTCCGTTGTGAAATAATAATACCTGGTATAGATTGAGCGACCTCAATGACTAGAAAATACTTTAACTTGCCTATGTTCATAGTCTGTAAGTGTTGAAAGAGATGTTGCTTCAAATTAGTAATACTATCCTGATCATTGCCAGTAATAATGATATCGTCAACATAAACCACCAACTAAATACATAGATCTGGAGTAGAATGCCGATAAAGCATAGAGTGATCAACTTCACAAGTCATGCCAAACATCTGAATAATTGTGTTGAACTTACCAAACCAGCCTTGAGGAGACTGGTTTAGACCATAGAGTGACCGACATAATCGACATACACGATCACTAGACTCTCCCTAAGCAACAAAACCAAATGGTTGCTCCATATAAACTCCATCCTCAAGGTCGTTGTAGGGTAAAACATTCTTAATGTCCAACTGATAAAAAGACTGATGTCGAATGTCAACCATGGATAGCATTGTTTTATGCTTTGATTTTACTATTAATGTTGTTTCTTTTACCTTGGTTATCTTTAATATTTGTACTATTAGTACCTTTCTTCAATATTTTCATTATAACTTTTACTCTTGTATTTCTTTCAAATCATTTTTTTGCAAAATAATTTTCTTAAGCCGAGGGTCTATCGAAAACATCTCTACTCCACAAAGGTAGGGGTAAGATATGCATACACCCCATTCTTCCCAAACCCCACTTGTGGGGATATACGGGGTATGTTGTTGTTGATAGAGAAAGGCGGGCATATGCTATTTTAGCCTGTGGAAAGAAAGTACCATTGTAATCAAGTCCAAGTAATTGAGTATACCCCTTGGCAATAAGACGGGCCTTAACACGATCAATTTGGTCGTCAGAGTCAACTTTGATCACATAAACCCACCAATAATCGTCAGTAGATTACCTGATGGAAGAGAGACAAAATGGCAAGTACCATTGACTTGTAAAGCAGGCATCTCGTTAATCATAACTTTTTGTTCTCATCCTGGATGAGAAAGTGCTGCACATGTAGACTTATGGATGGAAACAGAAGACGTGATACAAAAGGCATAATGAGGTGATGATAAATGATAACTTAAAATGTATAAAGGGGGTTAGTATTACAAGTGGATCATATACCTTTCTGAAGTGTAATCAAAGGATTAGAAGGAGACAAGTCTGCAGTAGGTTCAGACAGTTGCAGGACGTGAACAATCAGTTCTGTGCTCGATACTGAACGGGACGATGATGATCATTCAGAAGAGGTAGCATTGTGGCTGGGTTTGTAGGAGGAGAAACAACAGACTCCTCAAAAGTCGGTATAGTAAGATATCAAGATGATCAAAATGTGCAAAGTGAGCCGGAGACTAAAAATTGTGACATCGCCTGACATAAGATACCAACGAAGACCAGATGAGTAGCAACAATATCCCTTTTGAATTCAGAGTAACCAAGAAAGACAAACTTGAGAGCATATAAAGCTAATTTATCTTTTCCCGGTAAGGGTGGCCAATGGGACGGGTCCGGGGCGGGGTAGGGCGTTACCGGTACCCGGTGGGACTGGCGGGCCGGGACTGGCTGGTTTTTCCGATGTCCCATCCCGGTCCAGTCGGAGAAAGAGACCGATATTATCGGGTCGGAGCAGGACGTGGTCGGTGTCGGGTTTTTTTCCGGATTTTTTTTGCACTTAATTTTTAAAAAAAACATATAAACAAGATGGTGTAATAAAAATATCCCAAGACTGTTTTTGTGCCTCTTATATTATTTAATAGAAATATAATTATTTTGTAATACAATTGTCAAAATTACAACTTTGTGGTGTTGAAAGTTGCAAATAACATAGAAAAATTGCAATTAAAACTTTTCATATTTAAAAACACCCTTTTTAGTTTCTTTATAATTTCTTGTGGTTCTTCGGTTGGAATTGGTATTTGTTGGTCAAATTGTTCGACGTCGCTTCCACTTCCGTTGGATAAGTTTTCGTTGTAGTTTTCGTCTTCTTCTCTGTTGATTTTCGGTTGACCGCACCTTCTCCGCTTCGCTCGTATCCAATCTCTGAATAATACTGCAATCTCCAAGCTGTCTCCCGCTAACGAGTGTATGTGCTCTCCTATTTGAAATCTGCCCGCCGAAAAAGTGTTTTCAGACGCTGTTGATGACGCTTGAATGTTTAACACATCTCGGGCCATCTTTGACAGTGTCGGAAATGTCTTCTCATTCTCCCTCCAATATTTCAGCAAGTCTTCACGTCCTTCATTGAGAACTGTTTGATACGGTACAACACCCTGCAAAATAAAAACATCAAACTCGCTAACTTGGTTAGTAGTGTTACCACTATACATTCTATTTCTAAGGCTTTCAATACTAGCCGCAAAAACAACATGTCTTTTTTGAGGTTGTGTTGAAGAAGAAGAAGATGGTATGGAAGTCGGTTGGCTGCTAGCACTTTCTAGTTGGTAATGCCTGTATACTTTTTTGCATTCATCTTGTATTCTAGACAACACTTCTTTAGTTTATTTAATAGGTAGTGGGTCAGTTGGATTTTTTGGAGTTGGAGGTGGAAGTACTGCTATACAATCATAAATAGTTTCAATTAGTGCTTTACAACGTTCTATTTTAATAGTCGGATTTAATACGGCATCAATAATATAAATAGTTGGAATAGGAATAAAATATTTTTTTAATAGGTTCCTTATAAGTTGGGTTTTTCATATATTCATTAAGTAATAAAAATATTAGAGTTATATAAAACAACATAGTAGAAATAGTAGGATAATATATACCGAAAAATTCTTTTGTTGCTTGAAAAAATACAATAAGTTCTGAAATTTTTTCCCAATCGTTATCCACAACCATATAATTTGGATTTCGATTATGGGCGTTAAAAAAATAAAATTATAGGTCTTCTATAATCATAAGCAACAAGTAGTTGCTCGTATAAAGAATTCCACCCAGTGGCTACATCTTCGGGAATTTTTCTATAAGGTAGTCCGTAATCGTGACAAGTTTTTTTATATTCTTTTTTTCATTGTATTCTATTACTTCTAAAAATAAAATTTATAGCAAATTGTATTTTATTAAGAATGTCTGCAAAAATTGTATTTTGTACGTGTCTTAATAAACCTCCCGTCTCACCCTGACCTTTTCCCATTTTAAATTTAAAAATATTTTTACAAATTAGACATCTAACTACTTGATAAACTTCATCCTTATCAAAAAATTTCCATGCATCCGACTTCACTCCCTAATGAATTAATATAAAATTGAATATTTAGTAGACAATGTAGACTTGTAGAGAGATAGATAGAGAGATTGTAGGAAGATTTGTAAGAAATATGAAGTGAAAATGAGGTATTTATAGTTGAAAAATTGAGTTAAAGTGTAAATATAATAACTTAGGGGTTAAAAATAAATATTAAGGGGGAGGGGAGGCCAAAAATGGTCGTTGCACAACGGCCAAAATATAAAATGGTCGTTGGTGCAACGGTTATTTTGTGCAAAGGGGAGGGGTTAGGCGGGACAGGGGGTGGGGTCGAGGCTGGCGGGACTGTGGCGGGCCGGGTGGGACGAACCCAGGTCCCGTCCCGATACCGATTTTTTTTTATAGCGGGGTCGGGGTCGGGGCGGGACCGGGCCAACCCGCCCCGTTGGCCAGCCTTATTTCCCGGAGCTAAATTATGAACAAAACACGTACTTCTAAGGACACGAGGGCGAATAGAGTATATAAGTGACTGAGGAAACAATACTAAATGTAGAGTTTAATTCTGTAGGAAGACAAAAGCATTTGATTAATCAAATAACAAGGCGTGAGAAATGCAATGGCCCAAATAAGCAGCCTCAATGAGGAGTCTATTTTTCCTCTCTGCTACCCTATTCTGCTTAGGGCTATATGAGCAAGATGTCTTGTGAATAATTTCTTGAAAAGTCATAAATTGGTGAAACTGAGAGGATAGTATTCTAAGGCGTTAACACTAAGAAAAATGCGAATAGAAACACCAAATTGATTTTGTATTTTCAACACAAAAACCCTTTGTATATAGAAAACAACCTCGAATGGTCTTTCATTAAGTAAATCCAAGTACATTTTGAATAATCGTCAATGAAAGTAACAGTAACAAAATCCTAAGGTAGAATTGATTCTAGTAGGACTCCGGATATCAGAATGAACTAAGAAAAAAAAAATCTGCACGACTCTCAATACACATAAAAGGTGGCGCAAGTATATTTTTCAAGTTGACACGACTCACAATCTAAAGGTAGACAAACTAGGTAGCACCTTCTGAAACTTGGATACACTCGGATGTCTAATAAAGGCCTTGTGATTCACGCCCTGCGTCAATCGTCTGTCTTGTACCGTGGTCCTGTATAACAAAAAAATCATTAAAGAATGTCATTGTACAATTTAGGGTACGAGAATTAAAAAGGCAACCAGGGATGTAGAGAACATAATTAATTTAGTGATAGAGGATAAGGGAGTAGCTTGTCCAACTATTTTTCTTTTGTTTGGAATCCATTGGCGAGAGTGACAGTGGAAGAGATTGTGAATAAACAATAGCAGACAAAAGGAACTTATTATCAGAAATATGAATAGAAACACTTGAGTCAATAACCCACAGTCCAATAGATTAGTGGTCCAGCTGGGTGGTCGACCATGTATCAGAAATATTATCCGACTTTCGTTCTTCCATTTCTTGTTCTTGGTTCGAACTGTTAGTTGAATTATTTCTTGATTTCATCCGTTTATTCATTCAATTCACCGCCACAAGGGGCCGGAAGGACTTCTAGTCTATTAGAATTCCCTAGAGTGGTAAAATATATCTTTAGTTCATTGCATATATAACTAGCACTAGATTATCTAATATCACATATACATGTCTTTCTTCCATAACGTAAACCAAGCATTCATCTTAGTTCAATCCTAATCATCAGTCTTAGCAACAAAGGCTCCTTGTAAAGATGTCTGCTTACTTGCATGATACTAAATGAACTCCTCATATTCTCCTTCAGATAAAGAAAACCCCTTGTTACTTGTAATGTCAGTCTGAGCAACATGAGCATTTTTGGGTGGTCGACCAGTATAACATACTTCACGAGTATGTCTAATCTTGTTACAATAACTACATTTAGGTCAAAATTTTCCAAAAACGGCCTTCTCTTCTTTTTTCCATAGTCTGAGATGTCTGAATTTCGGTTGTCTGATATACGAGAATAGAGGAGTCAACGGTCGGTGATGGAAAGGCCATTGTGTGATTGGATGGAAAGGCGAAATAGTCGAGAGAATAGTCATCCACTATAGGAACAATAGGACTAGCTAGTATTTGGTCACTCACCAAATCATTGTCACTAGGAAGTCCAACAAGTATAAGAACTACAAACATCTATCGTTGCTCTCGGTTGTTTTCCGACACTAGCAGTGACTGGCATCAATCTCTCAAATTTTTCTACACAACAGAATGAAGATTGTATCACTATTCCCTTGCACTGTGCCCTATTTATATCTATACTTGACATAGTATAGTAAATGTGTTCCAATGTAGGACACTAAGTATAGTACTATATACATGAACTATGTAACATTGCAAAAGCTTCAAACTAATGAGATGATGAAAATTATAAAACAGCCATGCACAAGTTGATCTTTGGAATTTGATATGTATGATTGGGTTGGCGGATATTTATGAAGGGATCTCATTGTTTTGCAATGGGTTGATAAATTTAGAACTTTTGGAAGACTAGATCGAATTGTTATCAATCAATTATTAAAGAGCATTGCCCAAGGTTACGAACTAAAGGTTGTAAGCTAAAGAAACAAAAAAATTATAAAGCAGCCATGCACGAGTTCATCCATGTACTCCGATATGTTCACGTGGTTTAGAGGACATTGATATAGGATCTATTGACTTGCATCCGGTTGATAAACTTAGAACTGTGCAAGAAACAAATGTTTGATGCTTTGACTTCAGATCTAACCTTATAGCAACTTATTAACTTGAAATGCTATCATTCTAATAATAAAAATGGTTAGTGTGTGTGATGTTTATTAGTCTCACCTTGATTAGTACAACTTCATAACAGAGACTAGATGTATCAAACAGTTTCCCAAGTGACTAGTCCTTATCTTTGCGTGTTTAGTTGTTGCATCAACAAATTCATTTTTGGTGCATATGTGTTATTTTAATTTGCTAAATAGGTAAAACACTTTTGTTTACTCCTTCCTCTATTGGCAATTCCTCAGAATACTGAAATTAAATATTATGTCATGTTTCAAACAGTACCTTTGATCACACTTCATCAATTTAGTGATTTGAAGGAGCTCCATATTTTTACCGAGTAAGTTAGGCATGTCATGTTGTCAAGGATGATGAAACAACTACTAAGAAGTGCTAAATCCATTTACTTTATCAACTTTCTATTATTTGCTGTCTTCTGATATGTGCTTTGCAACTGGATCACAGAAAAAAAATTCTTTTGCATCTGGTTCATGGAATATTCATGATGAAATACGAAAAGTCCGGTCAAAAGCAACTGAAGATATGTTACGTGCCCACCCTTCCAAGGAAACTGACTACCAATTACGTTTGGTAGAATGCAAAGCAGAACCAAAATCTGCAGTTGGTGATTTGACGGGAACCAGTACCACAGAGAAGATAAATGACTCAAATTCTTTGAGACTTGCTAAATTGTCAGATGTACCCATTAAGTGGTCAGGTGTGTTGTGCTCTAATCTGGGGTTCTTAGAGTGGTCTTACGGTCTTGTTTTGGTTTTAATTTGTTTTCTGCTGCAAATTACTAGCATCCTGTAGAACCTCATTTCTTCTCTTTCAGATGTGGAAATAACACAAGATGGTGGAGAAAGTGAGACTGGGCCTTTAAATCCTGGCTCTTCTAACCAGCTGCAAGATCAGGTAACCGTTTGTCTTCGGGATTGTTTTTTTGATAATAAAATCCCTAAGACCGTTTGTCTTAGGGATTTCAGTACCTTATTCAGCATTTGGCACATTTGGACTAAAAAAGATAGCATCTCATATGGACAACAAGATGTTGTGTTTGCTTGTGTACTTTTGTCCTTATACTGTTCAAACTTACAGGCTATTGAGGCAATTCGGGTTGGTGAGCATGCTGCTTCTGAATCTTACATGCCTAGTGGTCCAGCTGTTCCCTCAGAGCATAATGATGGTATCTGAGGCCAATCTTTATGATCTTTTCTGTTCGTTTTATGGTGTGAAGCTAATTGGCAGTAATGGGTTCAGAAGTCAACTTACTACTACTTACCAATACAATATATGAAGTTGCCTGAGTGGCATCCAATTCATATTTGATCATCTGTACAAGTCAAAATTGCTGCCTACTATTACCTGGTCAGATAGGAGTTCAAAGTTAGCTTACTAGGAATGTGGGTTTATGGTCTGATAGGGATGTAAACAAAGATGGAGGCATCTGATGCTTCCCTAGTGTCTTCGGAGATGGAAGTGGTTTCTTGGCTACTTATCTTCTAAGCAGTTTTCAGGTCAGGCCAATGGTGGATTTTATCAGGGACCACAAATCGCAGCCATGGTAGTGACATTAGTCTGTTGATTTGGTGTGGGTGGGTTGGTGTTTGGGGGGGGGGGGGGGGGGCTGTAAGGAGGATATGTGAGAGAGAACTGTGGTGACTGCAAAAGTGTAACCATTGGTAGGGCCTAGAATGGTCAGGATGGCCCGTGGAGGAATACATATTTGAATCCAACTTATATCTTTTGTAGTTATGGATGTAAAGGAGCTAGATGCAAACCAAGAAAGCTTGGGCTTGTGACCAATGTGGTGAAATAGATTCTGATATCCGGTTTAGTTTAGAGCAGGTTTTGAACCCCTAGGCCCGACAAATAATAACAAAAAGAGGATGGGACCTGCGAAGAATTTAAAACTTGGTAATTTGCAATGCTGTACTGAGGGTAAAACTGCCAGAAAAATTACCTTAAAGAAAATGCTCAGCTCTTTGTTGTTCACTTCCAAATATCTAAAACTAAATTGAATTTACATCAAAATATTGCATTCCAACATCACAAATGATGTGAGTGAAACCAGCTTGACCTGCATTGGTCGTCAAGTTTAAAAAGCTGTTTGATTGACAGGCTCCACTAGCATTTGGCTACCACTCTTTTACCTTATAAAAAAAAAAGCATTTGGCTACCACTACTGGTGGATGATCTAGACTAAGACTACAGAAGTTTAGCACTTGTCACAGAATGTGAACTATAGTTCCAGATTTCGTATATCCTCTTGCAAAACACGTGCATCCAATATTAAAATAGCTTGTGTATCATGTGCAAGAGTAGTGATGAGTATCAGTCACATTTGTTCCTCATTGCTCTTTCTTGTGATTATGGCAGCGTTTGTAATTTGGTTAATTACATGTCCTGAAATTTGCAAGTGGCTTTTGGTATATGCAGTTTTCTCTCTTTTCCTTATGTTCTGCAGGGAAGGGGTTAGCTGCTGCCTGCTGATCTCTTTTTCTCCAATATGGCCAATTATCTCTTATATTTTACCCCTTCTTACAAGTTCAGGTCTTCATATAACTGGATCTGACGCACAGGAAGAGACTCGACAAAATTTAGCGCAGAGTTCTAATGGCTATACATCATTAGAAGTCAGGTAAAAGAATGAATGATGTAGCTCTTTTATTTTTCTGGAACTCGAATCCCAATAATGCTGGTTCTTCTGTCGATAGTTTGTCTGCAGGTCAAACCAGGGAAGAAAACGACGTGTATGTTGGTGGTGAGAAGCCGAAACTAGGAACATCAAGTCAGGACAAGTCGACTAAATCTAACCAAATGGAGGATAAGTGTGAGCTTCTTAGCGAATCCGCTGTGGATGTACCAGACATGAACGAAACGACAGGGAGTCCTGACATGCCTAGTGAAGAATTATCGCAGGAGGAACCGGAGTTGGTACGCGACTTGGCAAAGAATGGGAAAGTTGTGAAGCAACAAGGAAAGAGACCGGTGCGAAATGCTCAAAAGACCAGAGCAAAGAGGTAAATGATGAGATATGTAGACCAGGCAGTCTGTAGACCTGAAGCTGTTGTATATTATAGCTTAAAGAAGAAATTTGAGCTATTGTAGGAGATCCTTGATTCATCTATCCTTTTTTTTCAAAGACCACGTGTGTAGCATAAGTTCATGTAGGAGACTAACCATTCCCTCTCGTCTTAAATTTGAGGTTTTTCTTAACCTTCTGGCATGCTTTTATGATTGGGGGTTTGGGGGTGGGGGTGGGGGTGGGGGTGGGGGTGTTACAACATTCCCCATCGGGTTTATGCCGATTACGCATGAAGTATGAAATTTTAGAGGTTCTGTCAAATCAACAAAGGAAAAAGAGTACGAATTAGCTGCTGCTCTCCATTCGCTTATTTGCTTTCTTGAGTTGATATTTAACTCGCACCTAGGTGATTCAATCTTCCTTGAGGTTTTAGCAGGAGTTTCTTTTTGATGCCCATTCCCGAGTGGCTAAGGGGGAAAAGGAGACCCCTATTCGATTCTCTTCGTTGACATTTTGAGAGAGATCTGAACCATGAGGCAAGTCTACTAATTCCCACGTTTAGTCACCGAGTAAAAGCAATTTTTGTAGTCATTTTATTTTTCCTTTCGTCAAGTGTCTTTGTAACTTCATGCGTCTTCAGATGTTCTAGATTTTTATTTTACATCCAACACAATCAAGATTTGAACATTTAATGTATCTCTAGTACCTTCAAGCAGGCATACAAAGAAATTTTCTAGAAGTCTTTTTTGATCTTTCTGGCGATCCCTGATTAGAAAAAGAATTTTTTACATGGGTAAGCCATTGTTGCAGGAAGTGATGTTTGACGATATTTGCTTCACACGGTGCTTGAGAAATTAAAAGAACTTCTAACATCAGTCAATTTATATACAAATATCAGAATTATTCTTTAAATAATTGTGATGGAAGTGAACCCAACAAGTGTCATTAAAAATAAAACAACAGGTAAAATTACAGTATCAAATAGAGAACAATGTTCTTTTTTAGATGACATTTTAAAGTTCATGAATTATAACACTTTTACAAATAAAGAACAGGTTACAAAATAAACCACTAACGTAAAAAGATGGAATGAAAACAAGAACAAGTGATGCTGAATCTTCGAGAAAATTGTCACTTCCACTCCAAAACAAAATTTTCACAATCACCATACAGAATAAGAAGATGAATAACTCTCCATTACTTGCACTTCTGTTTTCTTTTCTCCAGCAAAGGTGAAAATTTGACCCTGGTGCTAATTCAATCAAATACCTACCCATTTCCTGAGACTGGATAAATTATTATAGTACTCATAGAAATACTTCAAGGTAACACATTATATGGAAGGGACTACTATTGTACATTTTTAGGGAGGTTACGAATGACATTGCTTTCATGCCAATCTTAGAGCGCATAGCATCCACGTCACATCTATTCATGGCTTTCAGCACCTTCATCTTAACCATTTGCTCCCTCGACTGCACGGTTGCTAGACCCATGCTTCGATACCTGAGAAGAGAAAACAAATGTTCATTCAAACGACTAAATATTAATTGCATTCCGTGTCATGTAACAAGTCAAATACGTACCTAGAGGCTAAGGCAGCACTTATAGCTACATCATTAGTGCGCGTAGGCCTAGGTTTCTGGCGGTAATATCGCAAAAAATCTCTTGAACGAGAGCTTTAACAGATACTCCATCATCAGCTCTTGTAGTTATTACGAGTTCAGATCCACCACTTCCAAGTTCCACTCTGTCGTTAAAATCTTCTGATGAAACAAGCTGCTTTCCAATTGCATCGACATACCTAGAACATGGAAAATAGGAGTCTTAGTAAAGATGTAACACAAGGAGAATTAAAATTTACATGCAACTAATGAAGAGCCGGATTTAGGAGTCAACTCTGATCAGTTCAATCTTAAAAGTTCTTAGCACTGAACACTTCTTATTTTTTAATTTATGGATTCATAATTCAATATTTGTTGAAATTTTAGTAGATTTCACACACATACATAAATGTCTATTTTCCGCGTCAATATTGGCTTTAGTTGAACCCGTTTACTATAGGTTTTGCTTTGATGTATTGAAAACTATCTTATCACAAAGCATACATGCCGATAGTCATAAAACTCTTCTAATTCCGCTTCTTCATCATCACCACCATCACCATAATGCACTTTGCAGTGACTTTTAGCATCCATATGCTTCCGAACTGCTTCCAAACTACTAAAAGAGTGACATCTATCGTTGCAATACAGGCACATATAATCCCTTTTAACCTAAGGACATAAAAAGAGATTTAAAAATAACACACACATAAATATCTAAATGAACTTGAAGAGTAGACAAGTAAAGAGAAACTTTTAGTATTGTTACCATGAGCCCAAGATAAGTGAGGAAGCCTTTAGGATCCTTCAGATACTCGACATCAGGAATGAAGAATCCATGCTTCTTGTGCATGTGGACCATGCAGCTTTCTATTGTATTGTGTTCTAAATCACACATGAAACAACAACACGGGTCCAACTCCTCAATATGTTCATCAAGATATCTATCTTCATTCATCTTTAATTGCTTCAACGAGTCAGTGGCTTCATCAACCGTCTCTTCCTCTGGATCGACCTCCTCCCACTCGCTCTCATCACCTCCGCTAATATCTTCATCTGCCTTGTCGGAAGGTTCATTTTGAGGTTTTGCTTGGAAGTGGCTTGATGATAACACTATTCTCGTCGTGATGACCTGGCGCTATGGAAGCCCGTGCTAAGTGTGTTTTAGAATTCAGATGCTGAGCATGAGCTTTAGAACTCCTGTATTCTTTGCCACAATGACCACAGCTATATAGCAAGGTAGTTTCACTTATCTTTTCTTTTCTTGTTGAGAATATAATATTAAAAGTGTGTTCTATCTAACAGTTTAAGCTTTTAGATCAGATGGTCACACACTTCAATATGGTATCAGAGCAGGCCAAAGGTCCTAGAATCGAACCTCACCGTCACCCATTCTCAAAAAGAATTTCCACGTGCTTGGACCATGAAAAAAAAATCAGGTCAGCACGTGAGGGGGTGTGTTGAGAATATAATATTAAAAGTGTATTCTATCTAACAGTTTAAGCTTTTAGATCAGATGGTCACACACTTCAATACTTCTGCAAGTGCAGACTGTCCGGCTATAAAGAGTGCCTCTGTCAATCCAGGAACTCCAGCAACCTGAAATAAATGCCAAGAACAGAAAAACGAGTTCTTATCTATTCAGCAATCAACACGCAGGACACAGAGTGGTACCCGCAGCTCTTAATAAATGATTTATGCAATAATTTATCCTAACTTGGTCAAATACGATTGGTTAAAAATTATCAACGCTTACAGTTGCTCATCGAACTTGAATCAATAATTCTTACAAATTACTCCCTCCGTCTCAAAAAGATTGGTCTAGTTTTACTTGACACAAAGTTTAAGAAATAAAGGAATACTTTTGAAATGTATAGTCCAAAATAAGTCTTAGATATTTGCGTGGCTGTAAATCATGTCATAAAATTAAATTATTTTTAAATATAGAAATGTGTCAATCTTTTTGGGACAAACTAATAAAAAAAGTAAGCCAATCTTTTTGAGCGGAGGGAGTACTAGGAATCCTCGAATATTGACAAATGTAATGAAATCTCATATTTACCAATGAACTCTCAATTATTCGAACTTGGTAAAATTCAATTCGTTGAAACATCATTTCTTTTAGTTGCTCATTGAATTTGTATCAATGAATTCTTACAAATTACAATTGAATTAAGGAAGTCTTGGAAGATTAAACAATGTAATGAAATCTCATAGGTTCTTTACCCAACCAGTGAACTCTTAAGTATTCTAATTTGGTAAAATGCAATGCGTTAATCATCATTGCTTTCATTTGCTCATCGAACTTGCACCAGTAAATTCTCACAAATCACAAATAATCAAGGAATTCCGGAAGAACAAACAATGTAATCATATCTCCTAGGTTCTTTAACCGACCAATAAACTCTTATAATAATCCTAATTCGGTAAAATGCAATTCTATTAATTATACTTTCAGTTGTGCATCAATAGTCACAAAAGAACACCTCATCTACAAACTTCGTGTGTAACACCTAATCTAAAAACTTAAATCACACAATTCAAAACAAAAAGGGAAAAAGATGTCCCATCAAATACACGAGAAAAGAAAATTGATTATGCTAGAAATCATTCTATTGGAACAAAAGGATAATTGTGAGCAAAAATGACAAAAAAGAAGACAAATTAAACCACCTATGCTTTAAGGGTAGTTTGATAGTTGGTTAGAGTTATGCACGTATTAGTAATACATAGACTAGTTATGAGGAAATATATATTATTTTATACAGAAATTAGTTATGCAGTGTCTAATTATTCATGTATTAATTATCGCATCTTTCTATCCCGCATAAAATAATAGATTAGCCTATGCCACTAGAACAGGTGAGGAAGACCTCCAATCACTGTACTGGCAATTCAAGATGAACTCCTTCCGTGCCAACAGTAATAGTACTAAACTTTCAAAAGAAGAAAGATAAGATTAAGCTTTGAAGTTGGTAGCTGAAAGAAAGTTGTTGGTGAAGGTCGGACCAGAGCATAAGGAAGGAAGCTCACTCAAACATAACTACTTTAGAGTACTGAAGCTTGTTGGTTCTCTATCGTACTTTATAAAGCAGTACGGGATGTAAATAACTATTACAAATGTTCGAAAGGATAAATAAATGGTCAATCTTCAAAACTGCCGCAAGTGCGTTGTGTCTTGAATCTTGATCACCTTGCAAAGCCAACTTTGAGAACTGGCCGCAAGTATGTTGTGTCTTGAATCTTGATATCCGGAAATCAAGAAACAACTAAATCGGAAGGTTACAACGTTGTGTGTTGAGTCGAGGATAGCCCTCTATCCTTAAGACAAGATTGCCCCGTATATATGCTTTTACGTTAGCGGGCAATAGTCTCCCAAGATAAAACAACACTTTAATCTCAACACTACAAAGCCAATAGGTTGAGCCTATCGAAGAAAACAAATATGACTCGACTTGTCAAGATATGGAATAGGAAGGAAGAGTTTCTCTTTACTCTTCTCTTTTGTCTCTGTGTATATAGTGTGTCTCTCGTAGTGTATATCTTGTGTATACGTGAGGGTTTGGTCACCGTTTTTGACTGATTTTCAGCCACTGTTTTGCTGATTTTTCAGCCATCGGTTTGTTGATTTTTCGGTACACTCGGTTTGCTGATTTTTCGTGTCTTTTTCGTCTGTTTTGTGGCCTATTTTTCGTCTATATTCTGCCACCGAATTGAGCCAAATGAAGCTCAATATATAGCATAGAGAAGGGGCTGTCCAACTGCCAAAACATGGCATTAATGGCCATTTAGGAGGGCATTAAAATAGCCAAGTAATGGTCATTTAATGGCCATTGAAAGGTCGCCTAATCGCCCAAGTAATGGGCTGTTAATGGAGGAGTTAATCAGCCAAGTAATGGCTGATTAATGCCTCAAAAACCAGTCCCAACGGTAGGCGTAAAAGTCTCCGAAATTCGGGGACCAAACCGTAAATATTGAAACTTCGTGGACCAAATCGTACATATGAAAGAATTCTGTCCAAACCGTACATATGAAACTTCGGGATCAAATCGTACATCCGCGAGTTCTCTGGTCCAAAAAGATAATATCAGAAAGGCCCCGTGGCCCCGTGGCCGGACGGGACGGGCGGCGGCGGCGCGCGTGTGGGCTTAGCCTTGAACCCAAGCACATCTAGGTCTTCCCTCCTTTAAACACATGGGATACCCCTTGGGGATCCAAACCCTTTACCACATTAGAGACTTATATAGAGAGCAATTCTTCCTATTCCCACCGATGTGGTAGATTTGTCCCACACCACATTTCCATGTCTCAAACACCTTACTTCGTGGACCAATATCTCTTTCATTTCTCAACGAAATTAGACGATTCTTGGCCCTACGGTCATCTACTCACTTCGTAGATCATGCATGTGCGAAGAGACAAGGTCTCCAACATGCGAAACACTAGTGTTTAATTCATCAAAGATGGGTGGACGCATCTCCCCGCCAAAGGCTAATTTCCAACAAAGCTAATGGCATTGATCACACCTACGGCCAGAAGAAAGAAAATACCTAGCGCCCGGGTCCCTATTGACTAACTGGCTTAGAGGGCATTCCGCACAATGATTACCTCATAACTTATACATGCATTAATTATGAGAGTTTCTAAATTACAAATGATTTAATACATGTATAACTTCGCTCCGCTACCAAACGACCCCTAAATGATCAAGAGAAAAACTTGTAGGCTTCTATTTCTTCTTCTATATATATAAGGGGTTGTTTGGCTGTGATCGCAGGTCGGCAAAGTTAAGGAAGAGATACTCTGACCAATTGCTGTCGCAAGCACAAACGTAATATTTTGCCAGAGACTTGGGGAAAGGGGTTTTAGCATTTTGAATTAATTTTGATTTTACCCCATACAGTTAGGGGCGTCAAATTTAGTTCATTAAATAGCTGTTTGGATATACAAAATATGATATTTTCTAAGAAAAAAGGTATTTGAAATTTGAAGTTTGATTTGGAAAAAATTAAATTTTGTGGGTTGGGAAAAAAGTTGCACTTAAAAATTTAGTGAAAACCATTTATATTGAAATTCATTTTCAGAAAATTTTCAAATATCAGTTCAATATATAATTAAACATTCTTCTAAAAAAATAATAAAAAAGTGAAAATTATATAGACTAATAGAAAGAACTGGGTTAAAAATATATTCATTTACGGGTCAATGTGAACACAACTCTGATTAGCTCATTTAGAAGTTTGAGTCAAATTGGACACAGTCCAAAAACTAGAATTGAGAAATATCATTTGATTTGGTTTGTTAAATATAATCAGAAAAGGTGGTCATATACATGATTTTTAATTGGTTGAATTGCGTTACAAGTCGCTACTTAGTACGACTTCATCAAGTAAATCTCGACCATATAACTTAGAACCTCTTACAACCCAACTCATTTAATGATTTAGCTAAACACGTTCATTTGATACTCTTAATATTACATTGGGGAAAGATCAGACATGATTATTGGAGGCAAATTATTTACCGCCCCTGATCCCATTACTTTCTTACCCTCAGAAATATAAAAATTATTTATCTGAAATGCCTCAAAATTATGATATCAATATGGTATATTAATGTAATGAGATGGTATTATAGACATGTTCATTTATTCAAAACACACTTTTCTAAAACAAAAATCTCTATAATATCATCATCTTATATACATATATCGTGATGGTATAATGGAGGAATGCTCCGATGCTTCTCTTAGTCATTCATGATACTATCATGATATATAAATATGCTGCGATGATATTACGGAGGAAGGATTTTGGGCGAGGAGTATTCAGTTAAATATTTTTGGCAGGTTTGGTAAGAAGTGAAATTAGTTTAGGAGGTAGCATAAGCGGGTATATATTTTGCATCTTAGGGATATTTTGTGTTGTTTTCCCTATTACGTTTTAAGTCCAAATTGTATTTGAGACACGAGTGTTCTAATCCTTCAAATGTTGGAAGTAATGAAGAAGATTAATTAAGTTGAACGCACATATTAAATAATCAAAAAATAATTCAAAACAGATAGTCCTAACTGCAACCTTGTTCGTTAGCCCTAAACTGCATCAGTTGTACTTTACTGTTAGTTCTCTAATACCTATGTAGTGTTGAAGAGGATAGTTTGAAAAAAGTGTGTTGCAAAGTAATGTATAAAGTGTCAACTACTCCCTACTTCCTCCATTTCAATGTATGTGATAGTTATTACCTATTAGCGATGTTTGATTGGATGTAAAATTTAACGATGAAAGAAATTTGGAACCTGTAGTTATAAATATATCATATAATATATCATGAAATATATGTGGCTCTAAAAACATGTCAATAAAAGCAAAATAAAACTTTTAAAATATTTTAACTTTTCAAATATAAAAAACATCACTCTTTTTTAAATGAACTAATAATAAATAATGAGAAATAAAACTGGAATAAATGAGTATTAATCTTTAGTGTTTAAGTGTTAGGGTTCTCAATTGCTTGTGAAAGTAGTAACAAACATACACTTTATCAATAAAGTCTTATATTTAATTGAAAGAGAACCCACAAACCACTTCATGGGGGAAATGAAAAATAAAACCAGACAAAAGTGACCTTTTGATGAAAGTCAACTTTTGGTACCTTTAAAATCAATTTCCAACAACAAAAGAACACAAATAAATGTGAACATCAAATGATGAAAAGGGGACCTCCTTCCGGTAATTCGATTTATGTTACTCGAACTCTTCAATAACGTTGATTGGTGCGTGCCAAATCCTCCAAAAATATATTATTTCGATACGGCTGCGACAATATTTTCCGAGTCCGAGGAACATAGATTTCAATCAACTTATCTAATTGAACTTCTCTCAAGGGTTGGTTCTTGTCCGATCCTAAATTGTCTTTAAAACCGAGTGTCATAGCAAAACAAATGCGGATAGAGTAGCATATCAAAATTCCAAAGTTGAGGTAAAGATGACAACACTAGTAAGTAAATTACAGAACACTATAAAGATCTAAGGAACTAAATATCAATGTTCATCAGCTATCACCACAAAGCCTGTACTGGCTTGGGTTTATTGATTGATGTGACAAGAACTGTATATGTACACAAAAGGAAAAAATATTCAAACAATGAACAGAAACACCCCCACACCCTCCTTCAACTTGATGAATTTGTACATATAGGGAAACTCTAATGAGCTTCCCACATATGGGGTTGGAATCTAAATATTGAAACTAAGATTGCGTTGTGGATGGAGCTGCTTCAGCTTTGCATATAGGACACAAATTCTTGAGCCTCAACCAATGTTTTACACATTCCACATGATACCCATGCTCACATTCCAACCTTGCTATTTCATCTCCAATCACATACTCTTCCTGCAAAACATGTCATTTACTTAACTGAGTTACCAACTCTGAATTCATTTCGTATGCAACATCCTAGATGCACGCAGTGGCGGAGAAACCTTCATACAACGGGTGTCACCTGACACCTTTTCATAAACAAAAGTCACAAATATGTATACACTCAAACCTCTCTATAACGGCGTTATTTGTCCGAATATTTTCTCGCTGCTATAGCGGAAATGATGTTATAGAGAACATATAGGATAAAATAACATGATAAATCAAGTCCGAAGAACACTTGCCGTTATAGTGAAATGTTGTTATGGAGGATGACTACATTACGCCAAAAAAAATAAAATCAGACTGCATGTTTGACCGAAATGTTGAAAGATTGGAAGTACTAATAACAGAATTAGATTTAGTGGCATTCACTCAAATTATGGCTCTAATTATTAGGTCAAGAATTTTTCTACTCCATCTTGTTCAAGAAGAGAGTTTGACGAGGCATAAACCAAGAGAAACTTCTAAAAAAGGTACCTAATTGAAGAACTAAAACATCTTTCGCTGTAAAAAGAAAAACTAATATAGTGTTAACTGCACTTCAAGTAACATTGCAATCGGGGAAAAAACCAAAGTGACATAGCAAGGTGCTACAAACATCATGAATGATGAATTAGATTAAGTATTGACACTTGGGGATATTCAAAATATTGCTTGAAATAAGTGGGACAAACCTGACAAATAGTGCATTTGATCTCATCCTCACTCTCATTGCTTCCAAATTCCCCTATTTCTGAAGGCATAGCCTGATAAATGCTTTTCTGGAGGCACTTTGACAATGCCTCCTCTGACAGAGCTGTGCTAACACTCCCCATCCTCTCCTCGAGAGCTAATAATTCCTGTTAACAGGCAAAAGATTAAGTTCTGCCGGCCGTAAAAGGTATTACTATCGGTGGGAACTTATTTTTTGATCGACCTAGAAATGTGACATAGAAATACATTATTTTTTATCCGAAGAAAATACTACTCAATGATCTTTAAGCTATCAGATGAACCTCACTCCACCACCCCAAAAAGAACCTCCACATTTTGATGAAAATGGGTACTGTTGAACAGAGTCAGTAATCATATACAACTGAAGAGAAAATACAGACCTCATAGGACATATTGTCTATATCCAGCCTCATGCCTCTATGCTGGTCGTAGAAGTTAAGGCCACCAAGAAACAAGTTGGTCTCTAACACAAGTAGTTGCTGTACATGGAAATTCAGAGTTCATCATAAAAACAAATAGGAAAGGGCTTTTTTCATTTTGCCCAGTTGGCTGAAATTAATTACGGGCGCTGGCCAAAATATACAAAAACTTATACACTGATTATGTATATTTTTTTGTATAAAATATGTATATTTAAATTTTAAAACACAAAACCTATAAATTTGCTTGCTACTATTGTTTTGAGCTGTCCAAAAATGTAAATGTCCCAATAGGGAAACTCCTGGGTGGTCAGAAATACTCAAAGGTGGACTACCTCATATGTCAATTCTTCATCTTGTTCCATTCTCTCAAGTGCCACCAATACCTGTACAGAAAAGCAGTGACCAAGGTGAAATACCGTAACCATCAGGTAAACCTGAGCCACACAAAAACAGAGTCTGAGATTCTTTTGGGTAAAATACCTGAGCAACTCCATCCATGTTATATCGCTGCAAGGCATCACGGTTCATTAATCGGTTGATGCCTAGTTCTGTAGAAGTGCTGGACACTTCAGCTGATGGAAGATCTTCAACATCATTTCCAGGAAAACTATAAGCACTTGAATCACTCGAAGAGGCATATGAGAAAAATTGACTCGATGACTGCAGACTGAGATTCGGAGATTCCGGCTGAGATGAATTCTGGAAATATCCAGATGACGCATCTCGTATTGAATCCCTAAATCTAGGCACATTCATTGACCTGCGAGTCCTAACTGATACAGCACGACTATCCTCCCTAATATCAAAGTTTTTACTACTCCTTGAATCAGAAATTGAGATACCACGAGTCGGTAGTGCCCCACTTACTTTCTTCCCTTTAGAAGATGATGAAGTGCTTTCACCTTCTGAATTTCTTATCTTTACAATGTCCCTTCTACTAAATCTTGAATCTGTTGTTGAACAACTCTGTGGAGAGACATCTGATCCTGAAGAATTGCATTTTAGATTTCTCGGCACATATCCAGTCCTACTAGCAGTGCCCCTTGTGGGACCTACTGGACTATTTTGATTGGAATACTTGGGACTAAATAACCTACGCGGTTTACTGCTTGAAGCTCCACTATAGCAACCTACTTCTGTCAATGTAATTTTACTCGATCCAGCATCTCGATGCGCTTTTGATGACTTCATGTATCCGGAAGTTTCCGGCTCACCATGTAAACAAGTGTTTTCTGATTGATCATTTCCTACGTGAGAAAAAGATTTCCTGTCTTTGAGTGATTTTCTAGCATTAGGCATTGGAGACGACGATGTCCTACATGAACTTCCAACAACTTCTTTTCCATTTGAAGAAGTGAAAGAAGGCCGGAGAGGTCTTGGTTTCTCTGTTGTACTTCTAACTTGTGGGCTCTTCATAGAGTTGAGCCTGCTGCTGCTGCTTCTGCATCCATATCGGGAGCACAACTGAACATTTTCATCTCTGCTGTCAGCTATGTCCCTCAAACCTCTTTTGGGAACATAAAGGCCATTATTAACAGCTCTTTTGCTCGTATATTCATCCATAGATTACATACGACTCCTTATTTCTGTCAAAACAAAAATAGCCTAACGTTACTATTATTTAGGCCTTATAATCATGAAGTCAAACATTATTGCAATCACGGAGTGTAAAGAAGAATGATCAAGTATATTGCAATAGAGAAAAAAACTCATTCATACCACTCTGACATCCACTTTCAAGGTGATAAATATAAAGAGAACCTCAAGCAAAAACAAATTAACGAGTTCATAATTCATAGATCACAAAAACTTTCTCTAACCCTATCATCAAAGCTCAAACGTCCAGTTTTTTTAGGAACCTGAGAATCTTTCAATGGAAACACCAAAAGTAACATTATTCTGATGTTTAGTCATAATTTACTACATTTGATGCAACCTTCTCCTTTAAACGGACTTGGGACCCTACGAAACTCACATAGGTGGCAAGTAAACCTTAATATTAGTAAATTGCTCAGACAACTCTGAATATCACAGATATAAATCCAAAAGAACTATCCAACAATGAGAAAGAAAGAACCAACTAAAGAAGATCCTCCAAAAGACTTACTAAGCAAACGAAAGGTAAAAGGACAAGGGAGCAATAGAATCAAAAGGATGACAACAGTTATGAATTCAAAGATTGAACCTTTACAGAGTTGAAACAAAAGCTATCAAAGATGTCATCTTTGGCACGTAAATAGTCAAAATAGTAACAATAAAATAGAAACAAATCAGAGAATCCCGATAAAATTGAGCATAACAGGAAAAAATCAAGTAAAATTCAGTCTTAAAAGATGGAAAAAGAACATTGGAGTCTACAAGGGAAGCCAACAAGCATCGGAAATATAAACTTGGAGACAAACCCATGTAAAGAAAATCATACTGTTGACATATCATCAGTCAAAGACCATGAAAATAGATTTATTAGTTCTCTAAACATCAAAATATTATAAGAAAGAAAAAAAACAGCAATTCCAATAAATTGAGCATAATAAGTAACAATAAAAGGGAAATATCAACTTATAAATTGAAAATATTACCATTAGAGAGCATCAAAAATAGCAACTTGGAGACAAACCCATGTCAAAAAAATCATACTGTTGACATATCATCAGCCAAATACCATTGAAATACTAGCTTTTTCAATTTTCTAAATATCAAAATATTATGAGAGGAGAAAACAAAACAGCAACTCCAATAAATTGAGCATAACAACAAACAATAAAAGGGAAATATCAACTTTTAAATTGGAAATATTATCATAAGAGAGCCTATCAAGGAAGCCAAAGAATATCAAAAATAGAAACTAGGAGACAAACCCATATAAAGAGAATCATAAATTTGGCATATCATCAGTCAAAGACATTGAAATAATTTTTTCAGTTCTCTAAAATATCAAAATATATTAAGAGAAAAAAGAACATAATTTCAATAGAATTGAGCATAATTAAGAAACAATAAGAGTGAAAAATTCAATTTTTACAATGAAATATTACCATAAGAGCCTATTAAGGAAGCCAGAGCACATCAAAAATATCAACTTGGAAACAAACCCACGTCAAGAAAATCATATTATTGACATATCATCAGTCAAAGACCATCAAAATAGCTTTTTTTTTACTTCTCTAAATATCAAATATTAAGAGAAAGAGAGAAAAAAAACAGTAACTCCAATTCAATTGAGCATAATAACAAACAATAAGAGTGAAAAAAGCAATTTTAAATTGAAATATTACCATAAAAGCCTATCAAGGAAGCCCGAGCACATCAAGAATAGCAACTTGGATACAAACTCATGTCAAGAAAATCATATTATTGATAAACATCAGTCAAACACCATTGAGATAACTTTTTTAGTTCTCTAAAACAGCAAAATATTAAGAGAAATAATAAAATTCAATTTTTAAAATGAAATATTATCGAAAGAGCCAATCAAGAAGGCCAAAGCACATAAAAAATAGCAACTTGGATACAATCCCATATCAAGAAAATTATATTACTGATATATCATCAGTCAAAGACCATCAAAATAGTTTTTTTTTACTTCTCTAAACATCAAAACATTATGATAAAGAAAAAAAAACAGTAACTCCAATTAAATTGAGCATAACAAGAAACAATAAGAGTGAAAAAAATCAATTTTTAAAATGTAATATTACCATAAGAGCCTATCAAGCAAACCAGAGCACATCAAAAATAGCAACTTGGATACAAACCCATATCAAGAAAATTATATTATTGATATATCAGCCGTCAAAGACCATCAAAATAGCTTTTTTTTTACTTCTCTAAACATCAAAACATTATGATAAAGAAAAAAACAGAAACTCCAATTAAATTGAGCATAACAAGAAACAATAAGAGTGAAAAAAATCAATTTTTAAAATGCAATATTACCATAAGAGCCTATCAAGCAAACCAGACCACATCAAAAACAGCTACTTGGATACAAACCCATATCAAGAAAATCATATTATTGATATATCATCCGTCAAAGACCATCAAAATAGCTCTTTTTACTTCTCGAAACATCAAAATATTATGATGAAGAAGAAAAACAGTAACTCCAATAAAATTGAGCTAACAAACAACAAAAGTGAAAAAAATCAAATTGCAAAATGAAATATTACCATAAGAGCCTATCAAGCAAGCCAGAGCACATCAAAAATAGCAACTTGATTACAAAATCATATCAAGAAAATCATATTATTAACATATCATCGGTCAAAGACTATTGAAATAACTTTTTTAACTTGCCAAATATCAAAATTGAGAGAAAAAAATACAATCCCAATAAAATTAGCATAAACAAGAAACAATAAGAGTGAAAAAAAAAACAATTCTTTTAAATTGAAAATATTACCATAAGAGCCTATCAAGGAAGCAAGATAACATCAAAAATAGCAACTTGGACACACCCATATCAAGAAAATCATTTTACCCCCTCTGTCCCAAAAACATCCACCTACTTTCTAGTTTGTCCCAAAAACATGCGTCTACTTTCATTCATTATTAGTTTATCCCAAAAATAATTTATTTCAAAAAAACTGTTATATTTTTATATATTTAGATACTATTTAACTTTAAGATACAAATATATAAAGCTTATTTTAAATGGCACATTTCAAAAATATTTATTTATTTTTCAATTAAAACTAGACCAATTTTTTTTTTTTGGAGACGGAGGGAGAATTATCATATCATCAGTCAAAGGACTATTGAAATTAGCTTTGTTCCAATTCTTTACACCCAAAACTGAAAACCCATATCAAATATTACATAAAAATTGCATTACAGTTATCATATCATCCGTAAAAAAGATTAAAACTTTATTTAATTGTTCCTCTACCTTCTTATCTCCCTTCTTCTTGTTCTTCTTCTTCTTTACACAAAGAAAATGGAGAAAAAAAGGGGCTTTTTTAGAGAGATAAAGAAAGAGAGATAGAGAGAGAAACGTGTAAATTATGTGAAGATCGGAAGCCAGTGGAGACTGGAGAGGGCTAAATGAGAAAGAGAAATAAATTCTCAAACAGATAAATACGGAAATGCCGTCCTACCAATGTATTAGCAAGAAATATCAACCGTTGAATCAAATTGTGTATTTGTATTTTTATATACAGAAAGTCAATAATTATGGACCACTTTTACTTGTGTTCCCACCTTTTTTCCCCTTCGCATTGGAACTTTTGTATTTACGTCGCATAGGATTCATTTAAAAAACGTAATCTCTATTAAAAAAAATTATATTTAAAATTTAATTTTTTTTATTTTAATTAAGAGTAAATAATCTCATCCACTCCGTTACATCTTATTCTTAACGGTGTCCCCCCTTTACTAAAACAGTATCACTGACTCCCAATTTTTTCTTTTTTAAGAAAGTGATAATATGTTCTCTTTTATGAGGGAGACAAGAAAAGGTGGAGTAATTTTTTTTCACCGAAGTGCATTAAGAATCTAACTCCCTTTAAAAACTCTTTTTTATTTTTTTACAGTATTATTTTAGTGATGGGAAAAGTTGGGTTGAAGAAAGGAGAACAATATGATTTTGGTGAAATTCAAACGTTACATCTCCATAATTTAATGGAATCGAACCACACAACTACATTACTTAAAATACAAATAATAAGTAATCTTTTTTATTGAATTATTAATTAATATTTTAAATATCTAATAAGTAATTTAATTTGTAAATATTTTTTAATACATAAAACTTACAAAAAGTCTATCAATGTATACGAGTGAGGAATAAATAATATTACACAAACTATTATTTATTTTTATTATTACCTATATGTGTAATGCGTGTGTGGCAAAAATACTTTGGTAAAAGAGAAGCATTAAGGAATAATTACGTTATATAATTAATTAGGGTAACAATGCTATTAAATTGATTCACATTTTTAAATTTTATAAAAACTGACCCACAACTCATCGGAATTACTATCTCCTCCTCTCTCTCTCGATGCATCGACTTCTCTTCCTCGCTGAAAATTTTCTTCGATGACGACTTTGTCTCAACGAAAAATCAAGTCTAACTCGCTATACTCACTTTTTGACGACACCTCCTCCGCTGCAATGGCTTAGATATGCCTAGAAAAGTCTGTCACTAGGGTGGGCAAAAAACTCGGAGAACCGAAAAAACCGAACCGAACCGAACCAAAATTCGATTTGGTTTTTATCGGTTTTTTTTAATAAAAAAAACGATTTTTTGAAAAATCGAACCGAATCAAGATTTAGTGATTCGGTTCGGTTTTTTAATTTTGGATACGAACCGAACCGAAAAACCGAATTATATATATATATATATATATATATATATATATATATATATATATATATATATATTTATTTTAGGCTACTACTATCTCTTGAATCATAGTCATTGAAGCTAATCTATGAAGCTTTTATGGAAGTCGCATGCGACATGATCTTGATTAACATATCACGGAAGCATTGACATAAAATGTAGGGAGAAAAAGTAGTTGTAAATTGATAAAACTTTAAATGGTCATAACTCTGCGCTCGAATGTCCGTTTTACCAGATTTGTTTTTTGATTTTACGTATTTTTCGAGACGGGGCCGGTCAAACTTGGCGCAACCAATTTTTAGAAAAACGTCCGTTTTCCCAATCAATTTGTGTTTTTCCCCAAATCGATTTCTAATTTTCCTTTTTATTTAGTAAACATCTCACGATACACAATAGATTTCAACGTCGAAATTTCATGATAGTGTAGGTGTGAATGTCAATTTCAGTTATGAAAATTCAATTTTTAAAAAATAAAAAATTCTCCGACCCGACCCACTAGAAAAAACCGATATAATCCGATACGTTCGGCATATAAACCAAACATATCGGGTTTTTTTTAAAAAAAAGTTGTATTCGTTTTTTTTTTTTTAAAATCAATTTTTATTCGGTTCATATTTTTCGGATACAAAACCGAACCGAACTGATATACGCCCACCCCTATTTGTCACTGTAAGCAAAGCTCACTGGAATTAATCCCTCCCCCCCTCTTTCTCTCTCTATGCTACATCGGCTTCTCTTCCTCGCTGGAAGTTTTCTCTAACGACGACGACGATTTTGTTTAATCAGATCTATGTTTATATTCACTTAGACAATATTATTTAATTGTGTATAATGCATATTTTCATGTATAATATTATATAATTATATTTTTTAGTATATATACTTATACATTATACACTTTTATACATCTTCATATATAATGTACTTGTATTTGTATATAAGTGTATACCACTGTATAAAAGTATTTTTGAGTCAAAACTTTGAAATGTAAGTTATTGCTATATTTTTACCATGTAAATCAGCTATGTGCATTTTTCTGAAATTTCTCCTATTATTAATGGAGTTAAGTTTTAAAAAAAACATGAATGGGATCTAGTTGCACTAGAACATAATAAGTGAATAAAAAGAAGGATAAAGTTCGTATAAATGCTGGAATTAAAGACCGACACTCGGTCAACTGGCCAAGGTTTCACTATGTAACTGTTGGGAAGTGAAAACACTAAAATTATGCAAGATAAATATTCATTCAAGTTTTTTGATTTTTCCAATGGTTTACGAAGTGAAAAGCTCAATTTGGAATAGGCTTGTGGGACAAAAAATCTAAAGTAAAAATCTAAAATAGAAATTCATCTGTGAGTTCATCTATGTTTTTGTCTATTCGTAAATGTTTCAGAAAAAAAAAATTACTGTTAGTTTAACCATGTGTCATCTTTCACATGTCTTCGTGTATTAACACAAACGGAAAGAAATAATCTCTTGATTATTTTGATTAATGAAAGAGATATATATATACAATTTTCATATTTCTATAATAGAAAAATCATATTCCTATTCTACTTCTAAAACATTTATTCTACTTGGACACTAATTATACAATTATTATAATACAATTATGGTAAATGTATAATAATAATTACAATCAAACTTTACCTAAAACTAACACTAATCCGTGATATACATGGTTTATATACACCATGTATATCACGGGCCATCAGTCCATTTAACCGAGGCAGCCCGTGATATATATGGTGTATATCAACCGTGTATATCACGGGTATACTTAATATATTTACCACAAACAAATACATTGAAATTTTTAAATACGCAAATCATATTGCAACAAAAGGGAATTAAAAAATTCCGATATGTCATTTTCTTTAAATGCACAGTACAATATTTACGTTACTTTCAACATAAATAGATGGACAAAAGAACAGGATAAGTACTTATTAGAACTCCAAAAAAATAAAAGGACCCACCTACTCGAGCTCTTTTAATTTGCTTTTTGTGGACAGAACCAAACCCCACCACTAAACTTTGATATATTTGAACACCTTTTTTTACAATTATTTTGATACAAAATGATTGTGAAAATATATTTTTTGCACTAAATAAAAATATCTAAATTGCCCCTTAATGCAAGCGACGGGTAGCGCTTGCCATATGAAGAAGGCGATTACAATGGGAGACGAAGGCGACGTGAGCACATCTGGTAAGACAGACACGTAAACTTAGTGAATGACCATATAAACACTTGAACTTAACAGGAGCATGTCTTTTAAATGCAAGAATCACATGTGGCAAATCACGTTTTTTTATTGGAAAATATAATTTAATCATATTGAACTAGATATCAATGTTTAGAATTACATCTGTCAGGATATTATAATAAAGTATGACGTAAAACTTTATTTGAAAATTGAATACAATACCTTAAACCTTAACGATCTCAATCTTGTCATTGTTTAGACGTATAACATATGGCATCTTACATTAATACGAGACAACCTATCCATATATTAAACAAATACATATTTAATGCAAGAATTGAATCGTGATATCGTAATTATCAAGTTTCCAGATTGGTTACTTAAAGTAGATCTATTTGAATTGTAATCAGCTCATTTTCTGTGGATTATCTGTCAATAAACTGAGATATAAATAATAGGATATTAGAGTTCAAATTATAATAGTGGCCAAAAAGCTAAGCAAATTCTTTTCTATTTATATAAACTTTAATAAATAAAATCATCAAATATACTGATAATAGATATCAAATACCCGATAATATAATCGACATATGTAAATTAATTTGGATACCAATATTTGTTTTGGGAAAAAATTATATATTATTGAGTTGGCCAAGTGGTATACAAATGGACAAAATAAATAGACATTTGCGTATACGTAATATCCAATATCCAAGAAGCTAGACAACATTGACCCACCCAAATTGGTATAATTGTCATCTTGCATTTGGCCTACCTGTACAAGCAGAATTTTTTATAAGGCTTTTGGTTTTATTTCTTTTTTTCTACTTTGTTTAAAAATTATTTTTTAAGGTGAGGAGAAGAAAAGACTCACATAGATTTTTTGCTCCTTAGGAAGGCTGGCAAAGGTCTTTGTAAAGACTATAAGATTATTTCGAAGGAGGATCTTACGACCCGACATAAGCTTTTGGTGATGACTTTGAAGATTAAGTTGGAGAAGAAGAAGAGGGTTGTGGATGACAGGTTAAGAATCAAAATGGGGAGTTTGATCATGATTAGTACAAAAGAGATGGGGGAGAGGTTGATGGCCATTGAAAAGCTCATCAATTTGTTGTGAAGGTTGAGGGAAATGTGGGCAGCTGATGTATTTGTTGGAGAAGATCATGGAGCAAAATCTTCTAACTTCTTGGACTTGTTCCTCAAGCATAGCAACGACTTTGACTTGTTCTTCCCATGTTTTTCATTAGCTCTTATTTACCTTGCCAAGTCACTTTTACTTCCTGGTAATATTTCCATGAATATTGCTTCATTCCGTGAAGTAAGGCAAAACTGTTTTTCATAAAATGTTGGTCAGAATGTTGTGACATTTGTTCCAATATTTCTTAAATTCAAATTAGTACTTAAAACGATATGTTGGGTAGAATGTCACAACACCAAACCCAACATTAACAATTACAATTATACATGAATTGCAATTTGTGGAGTCCAAATTGGACCATGATATACACGTGTATATCGGTATTTTAAATCTGAATCATCCCATTTAATTAATAATCCGGATTCTTGCCGTATAGAATCCATTAAAGGAGGAAGCGTTCTCGGCCACGAATTTTTTCATTTTCAAGATTCGAACCTAATACCTCTAGTTAAGAGTGAAGATATCATCTATCCCATCACACCTTTTAGTGGTTCAAGGAGCAATTAAAGATAGGTAGAGTGGTTCTTAAATCAAAAATAAAATAATTCTAGCGATCAATTTTTTTATTTGAGAGGAAGAAAAAAAATCATTACATACTTTATCAAAACATTAACTACCATTTACAAGAACCTTTTCTGTTGAACTAATTAGAATCAAGATTATTGATCATTGAGAGGTTTGATGCACTTTTTGGCCCGTTAAGTAATGACAAAACTTTTTTACTATTGCATTAGTGACTGCAATAAGCACGCGGGCGCACATATATATATATATATATATAGTGGATTTTTGAGATCACATTATGTCGTTTTCCCAATCAGTAATTTGTCTTGTCATTGATGGATATGTAGAGAAGAAAATGGAGATATTTCAAGTTCAAACAACTCTGCAATTGGTACAACAACAACATACCCAGTGAAATTCCACAACGTGGGTCTGGGGAAGGTAGATTGTGTGCAGACCTTACCTCTACCTTAGTAGGTAGAGCGACTGTGTTCGAGAGACCCTTGACTCAAGGCAGAGCATAAGCATCAGCAAAAGCAAAGCAAGAGCACAACAAGAGAAACGGTCAGACCCAGTCAGAAAAAAACTAAAACAATATAAAAATGTTGGTATCAAAAGCAACTAATAGCGCATTCCGAAAAAGTAAGCAGTAACTAGCGCATGTATGTTGTTGTTAGGTTGCTGGAAAATTAATTGTGTTATTAAAGTCAAAGATGATATCTTATCAACTATTTGTTGGGTATTGATATTGGTGAATGAGAAATGATGGGATGAAAAGTGAAGGGATTGTAAAAGGTCTCTTTTGCCTTGGGTAAACAAGTTGTCCCACATCGGAAAAAGGAAGGAAAAGAGAGGTGTATATATTACATTACACCTTCTCTAGTCACTAAAAGGGTTGAGGGGCAAGGACCCCTCGCGCCGTCGTCGTCGCTCGCTCGGCTCGGCTTCGGCTTGATTGAAAATCTTTTTGGACCAAATTTTCTTTAATTTTAATTATTTAATTAATTATTATTTAATTAAATTAATTAACTTATCCAATCCTACCCGTTAGTGACCCGGATCCGCGTGACTGACCCGCGACCCGGTTTCTTTCCCATATTTAAATTTCCCACCAGTTTTTAGTGGTTGTTCAGAAGGGTTGTAAACCTTCAGAAACAATACTTCCATGGCTATAAATTCGTTTGATTCCTCGAATTTTACTTACTAATTTTCTCGAACAACACAAACTTCTTCTTCTTCTGCACAAATAAATTATGTGTGATATACTGCCGTTGAGTGGTTCGTCGCTACATGAATTTGGAGTACTACTATTCTGGTAAGATATTCCATCAACCTCGAGTACTGTGAGGGGAATAATTTCCTTTAAGGACACACTTTGAACTAAGTGGACTCGATTATATTCTGAAAAAAAATTATTCTTATTTTTTTTCAACACTGATTCTGTTTATTTTCATAAATTAATTTTACTGCTTCATCGGTTTTGCAATACAGATTAATAACAATCTTAAGGAAATCATATTTTTTAGATTAATCTGTATTTTGTTTTGGAGACTAAAACCTGTGTGGTTTTCTACTCCATATGAAATTTCATATTCTGACTTGAAGACATAAAAACTTCGTTGGAATATTAAACTTCATACTTGTACAACGATTTGAAGAATATAAAAACTTCATCGTTGCTGTATTCTGGTTTGGAGATTAAAACTTGTGTAGTTTTCTACTCCATATGATTATTAGTATTCTGACTCGAAGATATAAAAACTTCGTTGGAATACTAAAGTTTCATAATTATACTGCGATTTGAAGAAATAAAATCTTCATCGTTTAATTCTGTGATTGAATTGCTATTCTGGTTTTATTAACTAAAATAATTTGTCGATTTGACAGTGACAAATGAATAATGGCAATTGAGACTGGAACTACCTCTGCGAATACTGCACTAGCGGTTACTCCTACAACCCGTACCGCTGTGCCACCGGCTGAGAAACCTGTGAAGTTCACCGATGCCAACTTTAAAGGATGACAACAAAGAATGTTCTTTTGGCTTACCACCCTTGGTATGCAAAAGTTCACCAGTGAGGACCCTCTCGTGCCTGCCGCCGACATGCCTGACAACCAACAGTTCATGGTTACTGAGGCTTGGAAACAAGCTGATTTTTTGTGCAAAGGCTACATTTTGAGTGCCTTAGAAGATGACTTGTACAACATCTACAGTGCAGTAGAGACTTCCAAAGAACTATGGAGTGCACTTGAAAAGAAGTACAAAATCGAAGATGCTTGCTTGAAGAAGTTTGTGGTTGCCAAATTCCTAGACTACAAAATGGTGGATGGAAAAACCGTTGGAACCCAAGTTCAAGAGCTTCAACTTATCTTCCATGACCTTATTGTTGAAGGTATGGTAGTAAATAAAGCGTTCCAAATGGCTGCAATGATTGAGAAGTTGCCGCCCTCATGGAAAGATTTCAAGAATTATCTTAAGCACAAAAGAAAGGAAATGAAGTTGGAAGATCCTGTGATTCGTCTCAAGATCGAGGAAGATAACAAAATCGCTGAGAAGAGGTACCGTAAGACTTCACCAATTGAAGGGGCAAACATCGTTGAAGATGCTGCTCTGAACAAGAACAAGAAAAAGAAGAGGCCCTCCTGGAAAGGAGAAGGATTCCAACAAGAAAAAGTTCAAGGGCAACTGCTTTAATTGTGGGAAAGGCAAGCCACAAAGCCCCAGATTGTCGTCTCCCGAAAAAGAACAAGGGAAAAGGACAAACCAATATGGTGGAAAAGAATGATGATATGGATGATCTGTGTGCAATGCTATCGGAGTGCAATTTAGTTAGAAACCCAAAGGAGTGGTGGCTTGATTCTGGTGCCACTCGACATGTTTGCGCTAGAAAAGAAGCATTTGCAACCTATACTCCCGCTGGACCCGAAGAGGTACTGTTTATGGGAAATACTACAACAGCCAAGGTTGAAGGATATGGGAAGATACTTCTGAAGATGACTTCTGGCAAGGTCCTGACTCTCAACAATGTTATGCACGTTCCAACACTTCGGAAGAATTTAGTTTCAGCCGGACTACTCGTCAAAAATGGGTTTAAGTGCGTGTTGGTTAGTGAGAAAATTGTAATAAGTAAGAATGATTTGTTCATAGGAAAGTGCTACCTCACCAAGGGCCTTTTCAAACTCAATGTAATGGTTGTTGACAGTATTAATGAAAATTCAGCTTCGTTTTACTTATTGGAGTCAAATGATTTATGGCATGTTCGTTTAGGACATGTCAACTACAAAACCTTGCGAAAATTGATTAATTTAGAAGTATTGCCTAAATTCGAGTGTAATAAATCTAAATGTGAAATCTATGTTGAATCTAAGTTTGTTAAACATCCATATAAGTCTATTGATAGGAATTCAAATCCTTTAGGCCGTATATGGTCTTGAAATCCATCAAATGGATGCCAAGACAGCTTTCTTAAATGGAGAATTGGAGAAAGAAATTTACATGGAACAACCCGAGGGTTTTGTGGTTCCTTTTGGAAAGAGGCAATCAATAGCGAGATTGAATCAATTTTGAACAACCATACATGGGAATTAGTTGATCTTCCTCTTGAAAATAAACCTTTAGGATCAAAGTGGATTTTTAAAAGGAAAATGAAAGTGATGGCACTATTGTGACTTGTGGTCAAAGGTTATAGACAAAAATAAGGCCTTGATTACTTTGACACATACTCGCCGGTAACAAGAATAACATCTAGAAAGGAGAAGGAGAAAGAAATTTACATGTACAAACTTGTTAAGTCACTTTATGAACTTAAACAAGCACCCAAACAATGGCATGCGAAATTTGACCAAACAATGTTGGCAAATGGATTTAAGATTAATGAGTGTGACAAATGTGTTTACATTAAAAATACTCCAAATCATGAAGTCATTGTTTGTTTATATGTTGATGACATGTTGATAATGAGTAGAGATATTACCAATGTAAATGCTGCGAAGCGTATGTTGGCTAGTAAATTTGATATGAAGGACTTAGGAGTTGCTGATTTGATCTTAGGCATCAGAATTCATAAAACTCCACAAGGTCTAGCATTATCGAAGTCTTATTATATTGAAAGAGTACTTGACAAGTTTAAGTATTTAAATTTCAATGTTGCAAAGACTCCAATTGATGTAAGTTTTACACTTCAAAAGAATAAAGGTGAAAGTGACTCACAATTGGATTATGCAAGAGTGTTGGGAAGTTTGATGTATATCATGAATTGTACATGACCAGATATAGCATGTATTATAAGCAAGCTGAGTCGATTTACGAGTAATCTCAATCAAACTCATTGGATGGCAATGAAACGAGTCTTGGGGTATTTAAAACACACCCAAACCTATGGTTTGCATTATAATAAATATCCCGCAGTAATTGAGGGATTAAGTGATGCAAATTGGATCACCGGATCATCTGAAGTTAAATCCACGAGTGGATATATTTTCACCGTTGGTGGAGGAGCAGTGTCTTGGAAATCATCAAAACAGACATGCATCGCCCGCTCTACAATGGAATCGAATTTATAGCTTTAGACAAGGTCGGTGAAGAAGGCTTTGAATGGCTCCGGAATTTCTTAGAAGATATTCCATTCTGGCCCAAACCTTTGGCTCATATATGTATACATTGTGACAGTCAAGCAGCAATAGGTAGGGCAGAGAGCGTAATGTACAACGGAAAATCTCGTCACATACGATGAAGACACAATACCGTTAGACAAATCCTCTCTAGTGGCGTTATCACGATTGACTATGTAAAGTCAAGAGATAACATGACGGATCCGCTTACAAAAGGCTTATCTAGAGAAGGAGTTAGTAGATCATCAATAGGAATGGGGTTAATGCCGAGGACAAGTAATGATGGCGGTAACTCTACCTAGCAGACTGGAGATCCCAAGAGCTAGGTTCAAGGAGATCAAACAAAGTTGTGACTGACGGTTCAACATTGTCAAATAACTCAACCCATTCTCGGATGAAGACAAATGTTCAGAAATAAGGATAAAACCTTATGGCTTGTTAATGAGTTAATAAAGCAATAAGGTTCTTTAATGATTATCTAAATCTGGCGGTGTATGACTAGATAATGTGGCTAGAGGACCACATGTTTAGAAATCACCTATGTGAGTGTTAAGTGTAAGCCGTTTTAAAGGGGAATGACAGTGAAGGCCCATTCTCTATGCACTCATGAAACCAGGAGGTGTTCATGGCTGAAACGAACACAACCGTGAGAACCATAAACGGTTGAGGGTTGATTGTGTGACTTATGTTGTCTAGGTATACAACAAAGTTCGACGGTTCAAAGATATAAAATCTACCGATTGATCGAATATATCCGATATAAGTTCACTACGGAAAGTTCAAAGGGAAACCTACTTATCCAGATGCAGTCAATCCTCGCTTGTATATCACACTTGTCCGCGCATTCTTTTATATTATAGCCATTCCCATTAATGTGGGGGATTGTTGGGTATTGATATTGGTGAATGGAAAATGATGGGATGAAAAGTGAAGGGAATGTAAAAGGTCCTTTTTGCATTGGGTAAACCAGTTGTCCCACATCGGAAAAAGGAAGGAAAAGAGAGGTGTATATATTACATTACACCTTCTCTAGTCACTAAAAGGGTTGAGGGGGCAAGGACCCCTCGCGCCGTCGTCGTCGCTCGCTCGCTTCGGATTCGGATTCGGTCAAATGATCTGATTGATTGATAATCTTTTTGGACCAAATTTTCTTTAATTTTAATTATTTAATTAATTATTATTTAATTAAATTAATTAACTTATCCAATCCTACCCGTTAGTGACTCGGATCCGCGTGTCTGACCCGCGACCCAGCCGGATCCGCGTGGCTGAACCGCGACCCGGTTTCTTTCCCATATTTAAATTTCCCATCAGTTTTTAGTGGCTGTTCAGAAGGGTTGCAAACCTTCAGAAACACTACTTCCATGGCTATAAATTCGTTTGATTCCTCAGAATTTTACTTACTAATTTTCTGAACAACACAAACTTCTTCTTCTTCTGCACAAATAAATTCTGTGTGATATACTACCGTTGAGTGGTTCGCCGCTACTTGAATTTGGAGTACTACTATTCGGTAAGATAATCGTTCTATCCTGGGAGGGGATATTCCATCAACCTCGAGTACTGTGAGGGGAATAATTTCCTTAAGGACACACTTTGAACTAAGTAGACTCGATTATATTCTGAAAAAAAAATATTCTTATTTTTTTCAACACTGATTCTGTTTATTTTCAGAAATTAATTTTACTGCTTCATCGGTTTTGCAATACAGATTAATAACACTATTTAAACTTGATATTTTTGTCTTTAAAGATTCCATTTTGTTATCCTTTTGATTAGGTTATCCATAGTAAATCACCACATCTTATTTGATAGAAATCTACGGCAAGGTGCACTAGGGTCATTTTTTAAAATTTGAAGGGGTGAAACGTTTCAATAGAAAATTGTAAGGGATCAAGGTACTATACAAGCATAAGTTTAAAAGGTCATGGTGGATTTTATCCTACTTCTAAACTAAATAAATGTTATGATTTAAATATTCCACAAATGGTCCCTATTAAGTCGAAAAAGACTAAAGATAGTGAAATGAAAATCATTGAAGGATAAGGTTGTCGAAATCAGTCCCTAATTGATGCACTATAGTTAGGCAACTAGGTAATGACAAATTAATTTGACTACTAACACATATGGGATGCTTTAACCCATCAAACTATTATCTTATGGTGTTTATCTTTTTCCTTTAAAATAAAATTACGTGTTTATTACATTTGAAAATCGGCGAATGAAAAAGAAGACGATTCAAATAGAACTCACGGTTATGGTACTTGATGTCGTGATGGTACATATGAGTTTATATTTTATCAGTGATGAATATATATAATATTGTTATTCGGCGAATGGAAAAGAAGACAGTTCGAATATAACTCACGGTTATGGTACTTGAAGTCGTGATGGTCCATACGAGTTTATATTTTATCAGTGACAAATATATATATTGTACTGTTAAATTTTATTTTTTTGAATGAAATAAGTGGATTCAATAAAAGGCATCAAGAAGATGGGAAGAATACATGATATGACATTCAAGCTTACAAAGAAACAATTCTGCATGGCTTCTATATAAAACTAAGTTAGTTCTAGTAATTTTATATATTTTTTAAAAATACTTATAAATAAATATGTGTTTGTGTGTGTCTGGACACGCACGCGTATTCAATCTTAAAGTATCACATAATTGATAATACGATGATTAGAGAGTGCATCTCTCTAAATGAGGTTAGAGTTCAATCTTATATCTATCTTGTGTTTTTTCCTTTCTCCTTTTAGAATTAGGTGCATCTCTCAAAGTGGTTATTGGTATCACTTCTTGTGTTCTAATTAAGTACTTTTTCCTTTTTCTTTATTTCTTTGTATGATTTATTCTTTCAAAATTTTCAAGTTTAACATATTAAAATCCTTATTTTTCTTTTGTCACCATAAAATTTTGTATAATGAAACCAAATGTGTTTTATTAAAACGAATAGTAGTTGATGATATAGCATATAGTTTCTCTCAACATCCTCAACATGGAGTATTGCTGTATATATAAAAGAATAATAAATTAAAAGTTATAATTTCAAAAGCGTAACGAATTTAATTGTAAAAATTTAAAGGTTAAACCGGTCAAACTTATATCATAGATCTGCCTCTTCGGAATTGCACTTATCTTCTTAAAATTCTAATCCACCTATATTAGTATAATTTTCCGACAAAAGTATTTAATTGATCGTCCTTCACCCGCCTACCTCCTCCCTTGTATTTTACTATGTTTTTCTTATTTTTTAAAGATCTCTTAGTGGGATGGTTGAGAGCTAACTGAGTCATCCTTGTTCTAAGACATTATTCTAAAACTCATCCTTTGCAATTATTATTCTTGTAATGTCTAATCAACGTGGGTGAGATGGGGAACAATTAGATATATTATATAGTTGAGACCAAACGAGTCGTACTTAATTAGCTGGGTTTATATGGTTGTTAGTGTAGATAGGCATTTGAAATTGAGATACTCTGAGATTGTCAAATTATTATAGGCTAACTTTTCAAGTTTCTTTATCTTTTGTTTAAATAAAGTTTGAGTTGGTCCTTCCTTTAAGTAAATATAATTAAAGTACTCCATTATAATTATGCATCTGCAGTCCCCTTTCTGTTTCCCTTTACATATTTATTCGTATAATAACAAGTCATAGGTAATTCATACGGGGCTGATTTTGGTAAAGAAATTATAGAGAGATTACAATTAAGTTTAATACTGATACCGAAGTTGGGCATCCTAACTTTTTTAATATCAACTTCCAATTCAGAAAATTCATATCGTTACAGATTTATGTAATACTTCACCCCATCCTCTTTATCTTTCGTTTAAGATTTTGACGCGTCCATTTAAAAAAAATATGCAATAACATTAATCATAACAGGCATTTGATTAAATTATCTTATTCTTTCTTAAATGAATAATCAAAATATGACTATATTCTTTCTTGGCATAACAAGGATGGATTTGGAAAAAGAAATATTAATGCCTTCTTAATATTCTAAAGAAATAAAAAAAAATAGCAAACTCTTTTTGGTTAAAATAGATAAAAAAAGACCACAAATATCTTGAAGTAACTCTTTTTGGTTAAAATGATAGATGAAAAAGGATCAGGAGCCAAATTTCAGAATGACGACTTCAAGTGCTATTAATTGGCTTCTGAATGTAATATGTATATATTTTTTACATAAATTTATGTTTGAATAAAAGTTAGTGAATTCGACCAAACCTCTAGTCGGACTTCTACCTCTGTCGCTGAAATGGGGTGAAGAAATTACCTCTTTCATATCAAACCTTTATTTGTGTTCTTGAAAATCTTGTTGGAATCTAGCTAATCCAAATATGTGACGAAGTAATTCCTATTATGAAATTTCTTAACCACTGAAAGAATTATTTAATCTTTTCAATACTTAGAACGAAAATCATTTACCAAATGCAATTTTGACATTATACCTATCTCTTTAAACTCCAATCTTGTTTTAGCATAACAGTTACATTTCATGAAATGATTACATATTATTTATTCTACATTCAGTTTTCTAGAGCAGTCAACAAAGTGGTATACTGGTATCCAATGGGCAAAGCTATAGATTTTTTCATGTATTTTATGCATTTAAATTTTCTGAGCTTATAATTTTTAGTAATATTGTAATGAAAAAATGTCAGTCTCTCCTTGGTTGACTAGCTGCATTTATTCTTTTCATTAATAAAATTTTGAGAAAAATAAAATATATTGGACGACAAAATGGATACAGATGTCACTTTCTCCCCTCAATAAAACTAATGGATTATAGAAATGGCAAGTGTAGGTCCCCTTAGTTTATGGCTTAAATGGATCTTAACTTATTGGATAAAACAAAAAAAAAAGGCAAAAATAAAAAAAGGCAAAAAAATTAGCTAAGATGACCTTTAGTTAAAAAAAAAATTAGAGCCGGCAGTGTTTGGGACTTATTAACTAATTCCATAATTTATGTCAATAATAATTCAATTTCAATAATTAATTTGACAACAAATTCTCCAATCTCGTACTTCAAAAGGCTTGCTTTATTATCCAATAACAGTCTTGAGGTCTTGTCTTTTGATAAGTCTGAAAGTCAGATATTAAAATATTTTAACGTTACTAGCTTGGTTTTATCGCGCTATGTTAATAAATTAATGAATTTAGTTGGATGTATTGTACCAATTATTGTTTCAAAATTTGTTTTGTTGTGGTACGATGTAAATTTCTAAAGAAGCTAAATCGAATGGAATCTTTAATTGAATCCATACATGTGATACAATAGCAAAATGTTTTCAAGAAAAAAACTTGTGCATAGCAACAACATGGTTTACAAGTGCAAATATTTATAATAATAAATTGCTCCTTATTGAAAATGATATAAAAAAAGAATTCATTCATTTGGTGTGATGTTTTTTTTTTCTAACAATTTAAGACAACCAAGTATAAATATTGCAGTCTTATTTTGATTTTTTTTTACCGAGAAATCATATGGAGGAATTTCATTGTTTTTTTTTTCGTTTCACTTTGAGAAGTAAAAATACTTAAAATAGTATAAGAAGATTACTACGTACTTCATTTGTTTACCACGAAAAAGGAATCAATTTGTGAACTTTTAGAAGAGGTTATCAAGCGTGAATGATTGATTAGTTCGTGCCTGATTATCGCGCTCATGACATGGGCCTCATTCTTGTTGGGCCACTGTTTCAGTTTCTGTTATGTTTGGGCCTGTATTAACTCAAATGCCTGTCATGGGCCAGGAAATTACATCTTGAACTTTTTAACTTTTTTTGCCGCGGATTTTCTTTCAAAGGCACTGGTCTTTAATTTTTGCCACTCAAATTTGGAATCTTTAATTTTTCCCTTCGCTCAAAAATATCCCGAGTTTCCGGGTTCGATCCTCTGCACAGTCAAAAATAAAAAATAAAATTGCAAGGTTGAGTTTGGATTCGCAAGACGGAGTTTGTCTTATGCCTGAAGTAGACTTGTCCAAAGATCGGGTCAGGCCGGGTCAAGTGGCCTTTTTTTGCTTGTCCGACCCTGGCTCCGACCCGACCCGACATGACCCTGACCCTACGGGTCACGGGTCGGCCCTAACCCGCTCTATAAAACAAAATAAAATAATTTTTTAATTTTTTTTATTAAAATAACAGTCGTCTAACTTTAATGTTTATCACATAAAATCACTTTTCTATATCCTTTATCACATAAAAGGCATTCAACTTTAAAATTTATTACTTATTTTTTAAGGTGTTAATGAAATTTACTATACAAATGAACATATTAGTAACGAAAAAAATAGTCAAATCATATTAGTAACGAAAAGATTTTTCTTCGTTTGTCCCTTCACCTATATTAGTTATCAAAATTATTAATTATAATCTTTTAAGTGAACAAACTGGAAGTAAAATGTATAAACAGTTCATAGAATTTCGTAATAAAGTATCTATTAAACTCATATTTGTATTTCATTGTCACTTTGCAAAGGAAAATAATAATATATTGGGATTAAACCAAAGAGTACTTAGATACATTTCAATTTATTACATAGACATAGTATGATCAAAATTTTGACTCTAAAATCACAATCACCTTTAAAATATACCTTAAATAAACATTAATAAAATAAATAATAATATGAACGGGTCGGGGGTTCGAACCCGGAATCCAAATGTTTTAGGCGAATGGAAAAAATTAAAGATTTTCAATTTGAGGAGAAAAAAATTAAAGACCACCCAAAATAAGGGTATTCCTGCGAATTGACCAACTTTTAATCCCCGCTTTCTTGTGGATAAACTTTCAAGATTGTTAAACTTGAAGTTTCACCCATGAGCACGAGGTCAAAAGTTCAAGACCACCATCTGAGACAATATCCTTGCAAATCACCCGAATTTGGCCTAGATCATCATTAGTTCTACTCAGTGGTGCTTACCTTCGTTTTTTTTGTTTGTAATAACTATTTTAACTTATTTTCTGGATGGAAAGAAATACAAGGAGATTTCAACAACACAGGGACGAGTAGAGACATTGGAGTAGAGAAATTGTACTCCAGCTACATATCAAAGGCCAACAACAGCTTAAATGGAGGAATGTTCTTCAAAATCTTAACAGTTTTCCTAGCTAAAATTGTATAGTTCATAGAGTACTGATGTTTTCGCATTCCAGATAGTTATAGTGTAATTAGAATTAGCTTAGATCCAAAAAGCTAATTGGTGTACAAAGTTATACTTGGTTGAATAAAATGTTTACAGTTCAACCAAAAAAAACTATTTTAACTTATTTATTGCTTATTAAAATAATTACAATCTGATCAATTTGCCCTTCTTAAAATTAAACTCTTTCGAATCATTAATTTTATGTTTCATCAATCAAGATTCAAAGTGCAAAATTTCCATATTTTTTCAATTTCAATTAGTTGAAAAACCTCTGCTATTTTAAATATTCTGAATTTGATGTGAGTCCATAAACGTGGGATGTAGCAGGTAAATAGTTATTTTAAACTTTTGCTATCAAATATAAGTCCACTATTTTAAAAGATATTAATATTTTGTCATTCTTTTAATACGAAAAAAGTTTTGGATTGCCTTTCAATTAAAATACTGAACAACTCCAGGAAATGCTATTGAAATTCAAAGGATTAGTAAGTGGAACTCAAGAAAAGCTTCATGGGGTTCAAAATCAAAGAGTGATTCATAGAATTCAAATCTTTATAATTCAAAAAAATCAAGAAACGATTCATGAAATCCTAAAATTTGATTAAATTCCAAAATCAAAGAATGATTCATGAGCCTCAAATCTTTATAAGTTCAAAATCAAGAAATTTATAAAGGTTCAAACCTTTATAAGTTCGTAATAGGTCTGAAGACTAGCTACTCCACCTAATTTTCACATATGGTGAGCTCAATTATAAATGTGTTAATTGGTTGAGGTCATTGGCACTTATGCCCCTATTTTGTTTTGGTCTTTAATTTTTGTCCCTCATAACAAATAACTTTTTTACGAAGCTTAAGTTTATATTTTCGAATCATAATATTCACAATCTATGCCTTGCATGACTTCTGTCATTAAAGAATTTATATTCGGTATAAGTTCGATGGCTAAAGAGCAAAAATTAAAGACCATCCCATTTGAAGGAAAAATTAAAGACCAACCCATTTGAAGGAAATCGTGCAATTTCTTCAATTGGTTGTTCGATATTGTACTTTATGTGCTTGGTGGTCTAACGTGACGGTGAGTGTAGGCTCAAAACACAATAAAGCCCGTAACGGGAGGGCTCTTAGAATTTCATTAAGTGCAACTTTGGTCTCCTCTTTAGCATATTGCCAGTGTTATTTATAATATCTATTGTGTGTGGAAGTTGTCCTATTGGTGTCGCAGGGTAATAAAGATAAAGACCTAGACTTTTATCAATCCATGGTATATGATTCAAACAGGTAGATAATTATTTTTTGCTATTCTAAACATATTTTCAGGTTCTAATATCATGTCTGATCCGTTTGATTAATATTCTTACACAACACTGATATTTTCGTGAAAGATGGAGTATAGCATGAACTATATCATTATTGTGTATTTTTTTTCTTATCTATTAACTAGGAAGTGAAATTATCGTAGTTGTTCTTTAATATGCTTATTTAATTCCCTATCTCAATCCTAGTTGAATAACCTTTCTATCAATTAGAATATGCAAAAAATTTGCACAAATATAGATTATTTATGACCTATACAGTCCTTGTTTTTTTAAATTTTACTAAAAATATAAATCCAACGACACATCCTTTCCTTCTTTGTTGGAAGACTAATTTAGAGTCGTGGAAAACCAATATTGTCTAGGATTCGATACTTGTTAGATTATTTAATTCAAGTCTAAATATGATTTGTAGTCAAATTATATGGAAGATAAACTAGATTTTCTACTATTATAAATGGAGATGCTAATACCTATTTGTTGGGATACAATTGTTGTAGGGAACGAGAAGTAAGTAACTATTACAATGGTAGAAAGGATAAACAAACTATTACAATAAAACTGGAAATCAAAACCTTAACAAACTGTTTGTGTGATTTGTTGAGTCGAGTGATGACACTCTGTCTTTAAGACAAGATTGCCCGATATATCTTCTTTTACGGTGTTGAGCAATAGTCTCCCAAGATACAACAACAACTTTAACAAGTGAGCAAAGAAAACTCAAGTGTTACTCTTGAAGAACTTTGAGTATAGTAACTTTGCTAGAGAGGAAGAATATGAATTCAGAAAATCTGGAGTATTTTCTAAGTGTTGAGTGTAGTGTGTTTCAATTGAGCCAAAGGTCTCAATTTATAGTATAAGTAGAAGACCCCTCAACTAGTCAACTAGTGGCCTTCAATAGCCATGTAATTGCACTTGATTGAGGGGTTACATTCAGCCAAATAATGGCTGAATTCATGTGCCAAGTAATGGAGAATCAATGCTCCAAAACCAGCCCAAACGTAAGATTTTTCCAACTTTCCGTCGCAGCATTCTGCCTCCGAAGCGCCGCGGCGCTATGAACTAGCGTCGTGGCTCCAATGACTGGCCAGCCAATTTGCGCCGCGGCGCTGCCTGGGAGGCGCCGCGGCGATTTCCGACTCATTTCATTTTACACTTTGTACACTTCTTCCTTCTTTTACCAACGTGGAATACTGTCATTTGGCCAATAACCGTCCATAATTCTATGTCTCAAACGTATTACATACGTACTAATATCTCTTTCACTAATGAAATTTGCGATACTTGGCACTACGTGTGCACGTGTGTGGAAACGACGTTTCCGACGTGCGGGCCCAATTGTTCGAGTCATAAATTAATGGGATATACTTATTTCCACATTTAGTAAATTTCCTACGCTATTTTCATGTAACATAAAAAATATATAAGAGATCATTAAGAAGAATTGTAGAGGATATTCAAAGATTTAAAATTTTGTTTTTCTCGTTTATCAATCCATCGACTATGTCTTCTTCAAAGATGATCGTGTTGAAGAGCTCCGATGGCGATACGTTCGAGGTGGAAGAATCAGTATCTTTGGAATCTCATACCTATCAAGCACATGATCGAGGACGATTGCGCCAACACCCGCATCCCTCTTCCTAATGTGACCAGCATGATCTTGGCTAAGGTGATTGAGTATCGTAAGCGTCATGTTGATGTTGCTTCTAATACCGATGACAAAACCTCAAGAACTTTGATGCCGATTTCGTCAAAGTTGATCTTATTCTGGCTGCTACCTATTTGAACGTAAAGAGCCTGCTTGATCTTACATGTCAGACTGTGGCAGACATGATCAAATGGAAGACTCCAGAGGAGATCCGCAAGACCTTCAACATCAAGAATGACTTCACGCCCGAGGAAGAGGAGGAGGTTAGAAGGGAGAATGCTTGGGCATTTGAGTAAAGCTAATGTTTATAAATATCCATATTTTGATTATAGAGTTGCAATATACATTAGTAGATGTCATGCTATGAACAATCTTTTATATTACTAGTAAATATGTTTCTAGTACCTTTGTTTTGGAACATCTAGGCTATGCTATTCTTCCCAACTTTTGCTTTGAAACCTTTGACTTCGTTGTTCAGTGAAGATAGTTAATCCTAAAAAAAACACTTATCTAATGTTGGATAGAAGCGGATAAAAAAAAGAAATTAAAAGATATTACACATGTAAAGAGGTGCAAATAAATGTGCCACAAGTGGCGTGAAGTACGTCAACAATTGAATGTTGATGAGAGTGCTTCAACAATTGATCGTTGATAAGACCTTCAATTATAATCTCAAAGCTACAAAAAATAAATATATTTTAGAACTTTGGAAGGCAAGTCATAGACATATCATTATGACTTGATGTGGTATTCACATATATATGTAGGATTACTCATAAACCATACCAAATCGTCATGATTTTAGAGTTACAAACAAAGAAGTATGTTTTATTTAAGTTATGACAAGCAACTATGACTTCGTGCTATATGGAACCTGATTATTTTGTTGAATTAGTCACAAATCACACCGAATTGTCTCATATTATAGCTTATTCCATAAGCTTGCAATATGCCAAACTTCTATTGCGAGGATATATATATCATTTGACTTGCCCACAAATAAAAACATGCCTATTTTGCACTATATGCGAAAACGTGGAAAACAAATGATTACCAATTTTCTAGGAGGACACACGAACCTTGGGTTGTGCATCTTTTACGCATAAACTATAATAACCAAACTTTCAAATATCCTAACCATTGAAATCAATCTCTGTTTCTTATAAACTCTTACACTAATCCCTCTCTACTTTCTTTCCCTTCCTTTTCTTCCTTCTTTCTTTATTTCCTCTCAAATCCTTCAGTTTCTTTCCCTATCAATTATCTTTAATTAATATGAAGGCTTTCGTTCATCTTCTTTATTAAAAGGTGCATTTCCTCCTCTCTCTTTTCTCATTTTCTTTCTTTTATCACTTTGTATATATTCCTTTGATGATTTCAAGAAAAGTATGATATATGTTATGATGATAGAAAATTAAAATTAAAATTGAAAAAAATGAGATATAATAATTCTTTTTGTGGACAAAGTGCACGGAAAAAAAATATTTTCTTTCGGATTTTTTCATGAATTGGCTGAGATTTGGATGAATGATTTTTTCTTTCTTTATTGAATTTGACATTTAGATTTATATAATTATGCTCTTTAGAAAATTGTTATTTGAATCTAGAGATCATAAAGTTCCAGAGAAGTAGCACTCTTTATAAAGTTTTGGTGGAAAAGAGGACTCATGTACAATTCAATGATGAGGGGAAAAAACATGAAAGAAAATTGTTTTAAATACCGAGAATATCCAATTCCAAAAAAAAAATCAGCATTAAAGTCATTTATTTCTTAATTTTTCTCTTGTTAAAAAATTGTAGGAATCCTCTTTCCCACCAAAGTGTTCAAAGAGAACAAGCTTGGTGTAACATCAATAAAAAATTCAATTACTTGATGAATGCAGTTATAGTTGATATTAACTAATACAACCAAAATTCTTAGTTTCTTCCTTTTGAGTTGTAAAACGTAGCATATGCATTACATTTATACTTCTTTTTGCCAAGTGTAAGCTCCTCCTCTTCTATTATCGTATACATATATGGTAAGCTAGGCCATAAAAAGATCTACACATACTATTGAGAAATTTTTATTATTTAAAGAGTTTAACTTATATATACAGACCGTCTAAAAGTTGTAACATTATGATCAAGTCTTTTAAAAGGCACCTATGGTTAACTACGTCAATTATAATCATAGTTGAAACAATCTTGTTATGTGGAGAAGTTCTTATTCACCCTGTTCTTATTACTTAAAGAGTTTAACTTATATACACCGACAGTCTAAAAAAATTTACATTATGATTAGATCATTTAAAGTTAACTATGTATAATCATAGTTGAAACTAACTATGAATAATCATAGTTGAAACTAACTTGTTAGTACCTTTTGCAGGTCGAAAAATCTTGTGGAGGACTTGAGGCAAAGGAATGGCAACAAAGACAAGGGACATTGCCCCTCTAGTGAAGGGCAAGAGGAGCCCCAACACATCCAAAACAAAGTCTCTTGTCCACACAAATGCTATTAATCTTATTGCCTCAAATAGGAACAATACCTATCTCAAGTCCAAAGTTTCTTCTGGTCCTGACAAAACTCAAGCCAAGAAACCAGCTCCATTAACTTATCCCAGCATTCACCATAAACAAACTCTAAATCATAGAACATCGAACGATAAGCCTCCATCTAGTCTTCATAATACTCAAGTCAAGAAGAATCCACCCTTGTCGAATGATCTCAACATTAACCACAATAAACTAAATGTAGCTCGAGGAAGCTCATTCGATAATAGGCCTTGCCAACCTTCTAGTCTTGGCAATACTCAAGGCAAGAAACTAGCCTCGTCATTATGTGTTCCTCCTAACATTCACAATAAACAAACTATAGCTCAAAGAAGATTATCGTTCGATAATAGGCCTCCCCAATCTTCTAGTCTTGATCATAATACTCAAGCCAAGAAAGTAGCCTCATCAATTAGTAATCCCAACATTCACAACAAACAAACTCTAGCTCGAAGAAGATTATCGTTCGATCATAGGCCTCCCCCATCTTCGTTTCGTGATAATAGTCCTCAAAGCAAGAAACTTGCCCCAAAAAGTGATCACAACATTCATAGTACACAAACTCCAACTCGTCATAAGCCTCCCCTGTCATCTCCCCTGCTAAAAAACAGAACATCCCCTAATCCTAGGGAGAGAATTCACAAACCATCATTATCATCTTCAAGTAAGAATTCCACTTCCCAAAAATCCCTTTTGAATAAATTGTCCAAAGCACCTCATCCTAGTTATAAGAATGTTGTTTTGAAACAACACGGTGCTGGCCTCTATGCTAGAACAGTGAGCATAAATAACACTATCACTAAGAAGAAAGATAGTTCTGCTGGTCTAACAACAAAAGATTTTAATATGACATCAAATTTGACAGATATAGTTGAGAATATTGATCCTCATGAGGATGAAGAGTTAGAGCAAGAAGAACATCAAGAACTAGTCATTGAAGATCATGGAGAGCTAAGTGAAATTGTAAACATTGATGAATATCTTAAGGCTGCTGAATCATCCTCATTGTATGTTGTGGAAAACCAAGAAGACATTAAGATGGAAGTACCAGAAGAACAACAACTAGTTGAAGAAACAAGCATAAAAAACCACAAAGAGCTAGAAGAAATCAAGAATCTTGAACCTAGTAATCTTGATCTCGAAGAGATAGAAAAACAAGAATGTGGGATAACAACACAAAATGAGAAGCAAGAAGAGAAAGAGGAAGGTGAAGAAAGTGTAATATTAGTAAAAGCATTGGATGATTGTCAACAAGAGAAAGTGGAGGGAAAAGAATTGAATTTGGATATTGATCAAGAAGAGAAAGAGGAAAGTGAAGGAAGAAACAACAAAGAAAAGGAAGAGATAAATAAAAATAAAATTAGCACTACTACAATGGCATTTGCAAAGGCGTATCCTCATTTGGTGCAGGGAAAAAATAATAAGGAAAGTGTAGTATCTAATGATGTGATTGAAGAGACAGCAAGTAAACTTAGAGAGCAAAGGAAGAATAGGGTGAAAGCATTGGCTAGTGCCTTTGAAACTGTCATCTCTTTGAAAGATCCAAAGTGAGTACTTGTATGAATAATTATTCATTTGTTGTGCTTTTAGGTTTCCCAAAGAAGTCTACTAATACTAATTGGTATTAAATCTTTTAAGTGGACGTTGTAACAACTTTTCTTACATTTGTTTTGGAGAAATATGAAAAAAGAATTACATGTGTTAAGAGTCTCACATTGGATATCTCACTCTAGGGTATTTTAATGATAGGTTCTATAGGAACTGGACGATCCTATTTGGTCAAATATTTAGCAACAAACTCCTATGTATGGGAATATGAACTCCTTATATGGACTCGGACAATACTCACCTTACAAGCTAGCTTTTGGAGTTGAGTTAGGCTCCAAGATCCATTATTTACATGGTATCAGAGTCAGACTCATTCCAATTCTTTGTTCGTCGATGTTGGCCCCCAAATTATATTGTTAACGAGATTTGTGCGTGCGGGGAGTGTTAAGAGTCCTTCATCGAAAACGGAATGGGAGGACTCCTTATATGGACTTGCTTTTGGAGTTGAGTTAGACTCAAAATCCATTATTTACATGGTATCAGAGTCAGACTCATTCCAATTCTTTGTTCGTCGATGTTGGCCCCCAAATTATATTGTACACATTCCAGTTAACGAGATTTGTGCGTGCGGGGAGTGTTAAGAGTCCTTCATCGAAAACGGAATGGGAAGACTCCTTATATGGACTTAGACAATCATCACCCTAAAATGAGATGTGAAAATCAATTGAGATTTTAAAATGAACAATTTTCGTTTATAACATAAAAATACAAAAAAAATTTGTTTGCGTACTTTTATGTATAATAACTAAATGTGATCTAAAATTAAATAATAATATACCTATATAATAACAATCATTAAAAAGAGGTTTGACTTTATTTGCCTGAATCTCTGTCCAACTTAAATAGGACCTAGCATGTTACAACTAATAATTTCTTTTTTTAAGATAACTCCATAGCATTGTATTTTCACTCATGTGAATTTTTATATATTCAAGCGAGTGAGTTTCAGATACCGAATAAAAGATACTGCATTTCCTACATTAGGATTATGAGTTTGTCTTGATATATACACTTTTTTTTTATTCAGTTAAAAAAAGAATGATATATTTTTATATTTAGTAACAATTTAACTTTAAATTTATCTTTATACCCTTAATGAAATGATTTATAATCACACAAATTTCAAAAAAAATTCTTTATTTCTTAAATTTTGTGTCAAATCAAAGACCTTAATATAAAATGAAACGGAGGGAGTATAAATATGAACCAAAGAGAAAGGAACTACGTAGGACATTAATTATACGCTTAGTTTGGTTTTACTATTGTTTCATAGTCCCCCTTCCTTTTTTTTCCTTTAGTAAAATCTTGGACGCCTCTTCGTAGAATTAAATCAAGTGAAAGTGAGGTCTTTAATTTCTAACAAATATTTTGATTATGCAAAACTAAACCTTATATATAGCTTTAAGCATGGTTTTGAAGTAGCTAATTAAACGTGGACTCCAAGGACAAACTTTAACCAACTTTTGGCATGGTCCATCGTCCCTCAATAATAATCCTAGTAATAGTATATGCTACTTTTTCGTTCAATTCATGTAACACCTTTTTTTTAATTCGTTCCGGAAAAAAATAACACTTTTAAATTTAGAAAATATTTTCAAAAGTTTTATAGCCATACAAAATGTTAGTCATTATATATCTTAGACCACAAATTTAAAGTTTTTTTTGAACTCCATATCAATTCAAACTATGTTACATACAATATTTTAATGGAAGGAGTTATTAATCTTGGGTTCTAAGGAAAAAAAGGTTTTTTTGCTCCAACAAGGAACAAAAGTTTCATTTGGTCTAACTTTCATATACAAAGGGATTTAAAGGTTGAACTTTAGTCTACTATCAGTCCAAAATACTTCTTTATCTTTTCATTTTCCTGTATCAAACAAAGAGAATTTATTTGATTATTGAATGCAATAGCACCTCGAGGCAAAAACAAAAAGAAGCTACAATATTCAAATGCAGTAGTATATATTATAATAATAACAGTAATCATCACAACACTAATAAATAAAAAAGTTTGTTCAGTAAAATTAAGATACAAATAAAAAATGCAGCCCCCGATGTACTAAGCTTCAACTATGTGCGGGGTCCGAAGAAGGGCCGATACACAGTTTTACCTTGCATTTCTATATAAGATTGTTTTCATGGCTTGAACCCGTGAAATAAATATAACAAATTATGTCCTCCAAACCTCTCAATATTTTTATTACTTGCTCAACAAGAAATCTTCATGATCATTTGAAGTACCGAAGCTCCAAAGATATTTGTCCTTCCAATCTCTAAGCTGCTTTCTAAAATTAGCAATAAACGCTTCTGCTCTCTTATCAATGTCATTTTCATCATCGCCATTATTATCAACATTACTGACATTATTGCAACACACGATACTTCTGATTCTTCGAATATTTCATCATCGCCATTATTATCAACATTACTGACATTATTGCAACCAACGGTACTTCTGATTCTTCGAATACAACGTTTAGAAGGATCATCTTGTTGTCCAAACGGTGTGAATTGATTCCTTGAGTATTTTATTTCATTCCATCCATAGAATATATATACAATCATGGTATATAGTAATAATTTAGGTTATCTAAATTACAAGATGCTAATTACTATCTAATTGATTTGTCTAATAATTACAATATTACTAATTGATTATAATTACATGATTTATGGTGGAGGATGATAATATGGGATTTCTCCCATAATTATCGTGTACTAAAAGTCCCCCGCAGTCTTAGCGGGAGGTTCACGGATGCTGAGACTGTTCCTGAAATCATCAAAAAGTACGCGCGAAAGCCCTTTGGTGAAAATATCAGCAATCTGATAATGGGACGGGACATGGAGAACTCGGACTTGTCCACGGGCAACTTTTTCACGGACAAATAAGATATTCATTTCAATGTGTTTTGTGCGCTGATGCTGAACAAGATTGCCGGATAAGTATATCGCACTCACATTGTCACAATAAACCATCGTTGCCTTTTCAATCAGATAACGTAGACATGATTTAGCAACCACATTGGCTACACCTCTATATTCTGCCTCAGCAATAACTGAAAGTGGAACGTCGTGTGTCCGGGCAACCACCCCAATATGCATCTGTGTAGGCTGAAAGATGCTTGATGGAGGACTTATACATATGGAGGCCGAAATGGAGAGTACCCTTTACATATCGCAGAATCCTTTTTATAGCCACGATATGCTCATCCTTCGGATCATGCATGTGTAAACAAACTTGCTGAACCGCATAGGAAATATCGAGTCTCGTAAAAGTCAGATATTGTAAGGCTCATGCAAGGCTTCAGTAAAGTGTCGGATCACTATATGGAGTACCGGCTGTGTTACTCAATTTCGTCTTTATGTCAACTGGAGTATGTGATGGTTTTCAGGAAGACATCCCTGCTTTTTCAATTATTTCTCGGCATATTTCTTGACTCAAAATTAGACCACTTGCATATTTAGTGACTGCAATCCAAGAAAATAATTCAACGTACTCAAGTCCTTCATTGCAAATTCTGCTGCAAGAAGAGACATGGTGGACTGGCGAAGTGAAGTGGATGATGTTGTGAGAATAATATCATCAACATACAGAAGGATATATGCCATGTCAGCGCCCTTCCGATAAATGAACAACGACTGATCAGACTTGCTGTGAGAGAACCCCAACTTGGAAATGAATCCTGCAAAATGGTTATACCATGCTCTAGGAGCTTGTTTCAAACCATATAAGGATTTCTTCAACAGACAAAACGTGAATAGTCTTGGAAACCCAACAGCTGATGCATGTACATTGTTTCCTGTAAGTGGTCATGTAAGAATGCATTTTTAACATCCAACCGATGAATGGACCAAGATTTGGAAAGAGCCAGACTAAGAACCGTCCGGATAGTTGCTGGCTTAACTACCGGACTGAATGTTTCACCATAATCGACCCAACCTGTTGAGACCTGCCATCACCAACAAGACGAGTTTTGTATCTCGTAAAAGAACCGTCAGAATTATTCTTATGACCCTTATTGAAGCCAAATAAGGGCATAACCCACATAGACCGAATGACATTCACATTAGACGGGCGTGGTACTAATTCCCACGTCTTATTATTAATAAGAGTATTAAATTCATCTAACATGACAGCTTTCCAGTTCTGGTCGGACAAGGCCATTTTGGGATTTTTTGGTATAGGTGACGGTTGTTCTATGGATAGTAGGTTAAACTGACGTTTGGGCCTAAAGATCTCGTGCATAGCACGAGTTTTAATGGTCTGGGGCTGTTCGGAAATGGTAATGGGCCGAGGGAGAGTGTGATGGTCGGTGTTGGGATGGTTTACAGGTGTAGGTAAGGGAGCAGTGGGCTCCCCCACTTGGGTCTGCCCGCCACGAGAATAGGATTGGGCCGAGACCCTCGGCAACACGGCTGTGGTCTCCGATCCAGTCCCATTTTATGGATGGGCCGAAACATGTTGGTTATTTTGGGGAGGTGGTTCCATATGTAATTGGGTATGGAGATGGTGGTGTAAAATCGAATATAGTCCATTATCTAAAAAATCATATGAATGTGAGGATGCCATATGAGACTTAGCAAATGGGAATTTAGACTTATCAAAAATCACATGACGATAGACAATTATTTTTCCATTCGTCAAATCATAATATTTATACCCCTTATGATTTTGTGGGTATACCAAAAACACACAAGGAGTAGACCGAGCCTGCAATTTGTTAATGGAAGTAGATGGAAACAAATGATAAAACAAACATCCAAACACCCTTAAATGTGTAACAGACAGGAGACGATGATATAACATTTGTGTAGGAGACACATTGGATAGCAATTTACTAGGAAGAATATTTAAAAGGTAGGTAGCCATTTGAAGTGCATGGTGCAAAAACTTTGGTAGTGTGGACGAATGCACAAGAAGAGAGCGAATCATATTATTAATCGCTCGAATTTTTCTTTCGGCTTTCCCATTTTGTGGTGAAGTATGTGGACACGAAAGACGAAAAGACATCCCATTTTGGTGACAGAAATCATTAAAATGAGCATTTATGAATTCCCTACATTGTCACATTGAAAACTTTTAATGCTTTTGCCAAATTGAGTTTTGATTAAAAAACACTAAATTGTTTAAAAATGATGGATGTTTGTGATTTATGTCCCAATGGAAAAGTCCACAAAAAAATCGAATAATCATCTAGAATGAGCATATAGTATTTATGACCTGCAAAACTCAACGGGTGACGTCTACAAATCACAATGCACAATATCAAATGGCAGATAAGTATGAGAATTAGAAGAGGCAAAAGGAAGCTTAACATGTTTACCAAACACGCAAGATTGGCAAACAAAAGAGTCCAACGATTTATTACACAAAACCAAATTATTCTTCCTAAAATTACTAAAAACTTGTGCTCCTGTGTGTCCCAAACGATTGTGCCATAGAGTAGGAGAAATGGCAGCAAAGGTTGATGGTTTGTTCATGTTATTTTTTGAAACAGAGGTGATGGGATATAAGTCCCCCGTGCTATTGCATCTCATAAGTGACATCCCCGTCTGAAAGTCCTTCACAGAAAAGCCAAATGGATCAAATTTTACAGAAATATTATTGTCAATTGTAAAACGTCTAATAGAGATCAGATTTTTAATTAGATTTGGCGCATGTAAGACATTTTTCAAGTGTAAAGGTGGGTGTGGAGAGGATAGTGCTACATGACCAATACCACGAATTGAAATTTCCTGCCCACTGCCGACAACAATATTTTTATTGTTGCTCATATTATAATAAGACGAGAGATTACCTTGAGATGCCGTCATGTGTGACGTAGCCCTTGTGTCCATGTACCATGACTCATCGGGAATACTCAGATGCATGTTATTCATGGCATGTTCAATGTCAGTGGGCGCATAGCCTACCGAAGATGGTGCCTGAGCCACAAATGCATGTTGGGGACGAGACCCTAGAATTTTGGGTTGACGAGTTGAAGGTGGAGTCCTAGCCCACGAAAAAGTAGGGTACAGACATGGCGAGGCAGCCCACAGTGGGTACCGCCCCCACTGATTACCGCCACTGCCCGCTGCCGCTGGCAGGTTGTTGGCCACTGCCTCGTCCCTTTCCACAATTATTTTTTCCTTTGTTATTGTTACGGTTTGAACCCCGTTTTTGCCATTATTTTGACGATTATTATTGTCCCCCGAACCAGTTTTTTGGGCTCCGAATCCGTGGAGAATGAGTTGGTGGAGACGAGAGCGGTGTCGGTGGTGGATGCTTCAGAAGATGACTATTTTTCCTTCCTTGTTTCTTCGAGAATTAACCTCGAACGAGCCTCATAGAAAGGAGGCAATGGATTACTTTGTTAAATGAACGTAGCAACCCCATCATACTGTTCATTTAATCCGGCAATCAAATGAAGGACTAACTGTTGATTTGTCACGAGCGAACCAACATTGGACAATTGGTCCGCAAGCATCTTTAATTCTTGACAATAGGCTGAGATGTTGAAAAAGTCATCCAATTTAACATTCGTAAATTGGTGTTCAAGATAAATGGCCCTAGAAATTTTGTTATCTTGAAAAATGTTTTGCAACCGTTCACATGCATGTTGAGCCGTAGAATTGGGTTCCAAGATGGTATGGAGAAGATCATTTGAAATTGTGCCATAAATTCATTGACGGACTATAGCATCTAATCGAGACCATAATTTCTTATCCACCGTAGTGGTATCCGACGGTGACTCTGATGGAAGGATATGGTCAATCACCTCATAAGCACGGCAGTTAATTTTGAATAGTTCTGCCCATGAGGTATACTGCCCTTTCTCCATTTCAAGAGTTATGGAGATGAAGTTCTTGACGTTATTAACGGCAAGAGCGAGATGAAAGGTTTGTTTTTTGATCATAGGTTCAACTTAGAAACAAAAGAAAAAGAGAAGTAGGTGGTGTTGTGATTGAAGTGGAAGGTAGAACCCTAAATGTTAGAGAGAGAAAAAAACAATGTCTAGCTAAGGGGGGGGGTAGTGGACAGCTAGGTTGTGTTTTTTGTTTTTAGGATTTAGGTATTGTTTAGGTTTAGTGTATTTGGATTACTAATCCTAAAGGAGAGGGGCCGAAAATAGGAATGAGAAGTCGGCTAGAAGAAGAAGGAAAAGAAGAAGGTTTAGGGCAAATGATCTTTAGACTCTTGATACCATGTAGGAATTGATTCCTTGAGTATTTCATTCCATCCATAGAATATATATACAATCATGGTATGTACTATGTAGTAATAATCTAGGTTACCTAAATTACAAGATGCTAATTACTACCTAACTGATTTGTCTAATAATTATAATATTACTAATTGATTATAATTACATGATTTATGGTGGAGGATGATAATATGGAATTTCTGCCATAATAATCGTGTACTAACACAAACGAATCATCAATGTCGCGAATTACATCGTATAACGAAGAGCTCCTAGACTTCTTGAATAACTTTATAGGATGCTTCCTTCGAAAGCTTAGGAATTTTGAAGTTAATTTCCATTTGTGCATTTTAGAGCTAAGTAGAAATGTTATCTTCTTAGTTGCCTTGTTCATGAATACCTTTAATAGTGACCAATTTTGTATGTTCGTGGCTAAGTTTTTGCTAGAAATTAAAGAGTATGTTTGGTGTTGGAGAGAATGGAAATATATGAAGTAATTAAGCTAAGGGGTGTATTATATATAGAGAGGAAGAAAAATGAAAGTGAGTTTATAAATTGTGAGAGAAGTTGCACGGATTGGCCAGTAAAGTTAAAAAAAAAAATGTTATTCGCACCACAGAGTCGAACCTTAGTTTGATCTTTCCTACTTGTCACAAAAACTGTTTGGTTAATTTGAGTTGAACCTTGGTTCTGAATGACTCAAATATCTTTAATTTTTTTCCCTCAAATTGAAAGTCTTTAATTTTTGTCCTTCGCCTAAAATTTCTAGGTTCCGGGTTTGAACCTCTGCTCAGGCAAAAAACTAAAAAAAAAATTACAATGGCATAATTTGGAGTTTGCAAGGCAGAGTTTCAAAGTCTATCTTAAGGCAGAGTTTACATGCAAACTAATACCTTATCCGGCAGAGTTTATCTTAAGGTAGCAAACTCTACCATAAGGCAGGTAGAGTTTGCCTTTCAGGCATAAAACAAACTGAACCTTGTGATTTTTTTTATTTTTGACTGAGCATGAGTTCGAATCCGAAACCTCAAAATATTTTTGAGCGAAGGGGAAAAAATTAAAAATTCCTAATTCGAGGGGCAAAAATTAAAGACCAGACATAGGGATGGCAATAGATCGGATCTGGACCGGATACTACTAGATCCAGATCCATTTTTATACCTGGCCAGATCTGGATCCATCGAATACACCGGGTCCACGGATTGGATCTGGATCCACATGTAAAAAAATTTGTCTTGAATAATATTCCCAAATTTCCAAAGATCAAACCTTTATGCATACACTAACACATTACACACCCAGAAAACCCCAAAAGGCCAAAACCAAGTACACTCATCAAAGCACTCGGTACAATACAACAAAAGCTCTACTAACAAACAAAGATTAAAGCTTATAACATGCTGAACACATATAAAAGCTAAAAAGCAGAACCTGAAAAATGCAAACATGAACCCACCATCACCAAATCCTAGAATCAGTGTACACCCATTAAAGCACTCAGTACAATCCACCAAAATCCTCCAAAGATCAAAGCTTTATGCATACACACTAACACAAACACACCAAGAAAACCGCCAAAAGGCCAAAATCAAGTACACCCATCTAAGCACTAGGTACAATCCAACAATAGTTGTACTAACAAACAAAAATTAAAGCTTTATAACATACTAAGCACATATTAAAGCAAGAAAAAAGGAGTACCTGAAAATGGTAGATTCGATCTGCAAGTGTACTAGTACCAAGTGTTTAATACACAGCTAAAAATTCTCAAAAAAAGAAAGATGGGGAAAATGGAAGTTTGAGCTGTAAAGTTGAATGGGGAAAAGGGAAAATGGAAGTTCAACACACAGTAATACAAAGAAAGAGAAAAGGGGCTAATGAGTCCTCCGGGGCATGGAAGTTCAACATTCACAGTAATACAATCGGTTGTAGAAAGAGAGCAAGGATTTACCTGGCTATTATGACGTCGGGTAGAGAGTAAAGGGTTATCAAAAAAAAAAAAAAAAAAAAAAAAAAAAAAAAAGAAAAGGGGCTAATGACAGAGAGTAAAGGGTAAGGGAAGATGAGAAAAATGATTTCAAAGTAGGGGTTGATTTATGTAGATGAGAGGATGAGGACTTGAGGAGGAGTCGTAGGATTTCAAACAAATGGTGTATATCGGTTATGGATATAGATATGGCATATGGGTCACACAAATTTGGGCTTTTAATTCTAGGTTAGGTATATATTTAATAAAAAATAGATCCACGAGTCGAATCTGGATAAGATACGGATCTCAAATATAAGATCCAGATTCAGATTCGATTCGTCAGAAATGGATGCGGTTCCGATCCGAATCTGTCGGGTCCAAATTTTAAAGATTCATATCCTATAAAACGGATCTGGATCCACCGAATCCGAATCGGGTCCAGGATCCACTACCATTTCTACCGGTGCCTTTGAAAGCCAATCCACGCAAAGAAAAAGAAGGGGGCTTGTCAAGGGCTGGGTAAAAGGGCATGATTTTGAGAAATTTTAGTTGGGTCATCCCACAACCCCTTAATAAAGTTGTTGCGAGTTTAGTGGATCATGTAATTATCACCTCATGACACAGCTTTTGGGATTGAGTTGTACTTGACGACTTTTGGCATTCTTAATTCGAACTGTTTTATTTGCAGAAGGCAGTGACCAAGGTAGTAGTATAGTTGTTCATCTGCTAATTAGAATGGATAATGGATTGGTCACTTCATTGTTGGATCAAATAAGTACCTCACATTTACTAAAGTTCAAGATTCATAAAGCTAAAATCATGAGCTTGTTAAATCTGGTTGAACTTGAACCTGACCTGGACTCATGTTTTTTGCACTTCGCAGAAATAATAATGGCAGGGTGTGAAGTATGGGTCAACTCATCTAACTTATACTATTATAAACCAAAAAAATCAATTTATTAACTTTTCTTAAATAGTACCACTTTCATATTCAGAAACTATATAATACGACCGTTATTTCATATTATCTGATCCTTTTTGGTGAAAGAAATTCGTCATAATATATTAATAATATAAGATAATACCACTATAAATGTTTAAAAGGTCATACGAAGATTAACATAAAATTTCTAAAGAGTATGAAAATGGCAGTCATGAGTAACTTTCGTAATGCTATTATCCTACGTTCCTTTTGTTATACTGTCAACTCGAGTCGAAGTAAAAACTGAGAAAAAGGAAAAAGACTAAAGTGGATCACAGAATCCCTCCATAAACCTCTGTGGTTAGTACTTTAATTTCAAACTTCCTATTTTATTATTAATAAAATAATTTATAACCACACAAATATTATTGGGTTGGAAGAAGTAATATTTATTAGTCCTTAAAATAATATTGTTATAGGATTCTCATGCAAAGTACAATACATCATTTCTTTTTCATTGTAAAATATCATTTGTTTGATCGTCTTTTCTTTTCAAGATTAAGAGTAATAGATTTAGAAATCAAACAAATAAGTACTAATCCTACTTTTGACAACAATAACTTGAGATTAGAAATATTTTTATGTAAATAAAATTAACATGAAATTATTAGGTAAAAAATCAAGTCAAAAGTCAAAAAGATGAAAAGAAGAGAACTTTCTACCCTAATACCATATGCTTAACCACATGGCGAATTTTCATACTAAAAAATGAAACACCCTAATGTTCACCCCAAATCAATAAAGATATGATATGCATTTGCACATAAATAAACTTAAATTACTAAGCAATGGTTAGTATGTACTTTCACCTCATCAAATCACTTGATCATATAGCAGCTGGAAGTTTCACCCATTTTTAGGTAACCAGTAGTGTTAACAATCAATGGACATCTAATACATCAACCTTTCGGAGTCGCCATAATCAATAAGTACAATAGAATTGAAAAGTAGATTTTCACGTCTAAAGAAACACCATTACTAGCTTCCAAACAAATATCTATGCACAGTGGACCAATAAACCCTGTACTTCAATCATTAAAAGGGGGAATACAGATGTTCCCTTCATTCTCTGAAAACATAAATCTAGTTAAAAAGAGGAATGCACGTGTTCCCCTCTCAAAAATAAATGTGTCCCAGATTTAAATAGGCATTAAGTAAAAGCACACAAACTGATGATTGATAAGGACAACACAAGTAATATAACAATTTGAAGCAAGATCAGGTAAATCCTTGAAAGTTTCAAGCTATTTGAATACAAAATAGATCACAGTACGCACTCAAAGCTCTAGCAAGCAGGCAATTTGACTTGAATTTCTACCAACAGCTAGCAAAATCAAGCAGCAAGTGTTGTGGAAGGACAAAACCAAGTATGAAGCAGGTAAGCTGTATCGGGGTTGAAAACCTCAGTCAGCTCAATGATGTCTCCCGAGGGATATGAGCAGACAACTCTTTGATCAAAGGTCGAGCAACAAGAACATTGGCAGCTAATATGCAATGAACCAATCTACTATACTTGATTCAAATGAAGATTTGATGTGATCACTCTGAAGCAATTCAATCTCTTCTAAAAAATTTAAAGAAACAGGGGCACTTGAGCGAAATAAAACTTCATCTGAATTTGAATGGGAAAGCATGGAGTAAGTTTTTATCTTGAAACCTAAGTCAGTAGCAAAATTTTGAAAAAGAAAATCAAAACCATCTTCCTTCTCCAACTGACAGCAAAAGAGATAAAAAGGATTTGCAATACAAAACAAAGTTACGAGGAACTTTTTTTTTTAAAAGTGTGTGGGGGGTGGGGGTGGGGGTGGGGGGTACCACAGGTCCTTACTCAGTAGCACTCAACTCTAGGTGAAACATCTTTCAAAATTCTGAACTTTTTTAGAATACAAGGACACCTATAAAAAAGGAAAAATATATGGGAAATTTTGATGAAATTTGTTAACTTCTCCCCATTGACAGGGAGACATGATAGACAAAAAAAATAGAAAGACGGCGAAGCAGTATAAACAAAGGGAACCACATGACATAGGTTGTTTCATGCAACTCTTGATGCAATGAACTTCCCTGAGTAATCATAACACAGATACCCGGCCCAATGACCTTGCTGAAGTGGCGATCAATTGTTTAACAAGAATGTGAGTTCCTCAACCTCTCTGTAACAGATTAGGTACCTGCCATATGACTGATGCCATTCATCATCCTTAAAATCTACTTAAATATACCACTACACTTTGAGGTGAGGCGTGTCATAGCCGCGCAGAGATTCAATCAAACAGAAGCATCTAGTGATGTAGCTAGCTGGGATCCACAATCTTTGAAATTGAAGATCCCACAGCAGGGCAGTGAAGAACGAAACCACAGAGTGTGGGAGCAGAAAACCAACGAAGCAGTACCGGAAGACACCTCGACACAAGAAAACAAAAGTAAATTTTTAGCAGGATTCTTTAGGATATTTTCTTTCTAAAGATAATAGATGCCATAAAGTACAAAAGGTCTTAAGTTGCTAAGATCTGGTTCTTCAAATGGGAAAAGTTAAGAAATTAAAACACACTTATGATATCAAACGAAATTAAAAGCCGTTGAAGTTGAGGGCATGGCCTCACTTACACAGCTGCGATTAAGTCAAGCATAGTAACACAGATATCCAAACATTCCTGAATGAGACAAGTAATCTTCTTCTCCGTTCAGCTCCTGCTTCTGATTCGGTCCCTGAGGCCATTTCTGCATACAAAGCAGAAGAGAAGTTTAGGAAAACAAGGGCATTGATAAGATTCGTTATCAATATGAAAGATAAATAAACAAACATATTTGTATTGCATGAAACCAAACAATGTCCCAAATCAAAAACCCAAAAAAGTAGGCAGCAACACGGTCAATATACGCTACACGAACTAAGGCATGAAACACCAAAATGAATACAAATAAAGATCCTAATGTATATACATGCACATTTATCTGAACACCCAAATTTGATCAGGTATGAGAACTATAAAAAAGAATACCCAATCAACAGAGATGACACAAGAAAAGATCCCAAAGTTAGTAAATTCACCCATTGGAATAAGGAACTTCATCTTGTCCACGGTATGGAGATCGACTATAGCTACGACCACGAGGTGATGGGCTTCGGCGTCTGGGGGAACGTGCACGAGGACTATAACTCCTGCTTTAAAAAAGACATTATAAGGGGGTAAAAGTGAATGTCATGTCCTACTGTATATTTGAAAAGTTCTCTTCTGACCTGCGACCATAACTTGGGCTCCTCCGATATCTAGGAGGGCTACGACTTCTACGTTTTCCAGGAGCTCCACGCACTCGGCATTCACGAGCAAAATGACCAGACTCACCGCACTCGTAGCACTTCAAATCAGAGCCTCCAGAGCGACCACGACCTCCTCCACGGCCCCCACCCCTTTCTCCTCTAGAATTATGTGAGAGCTCCACTCTCCACCCATTCTTACCTGTTTAATGTATCAGGAAGAGGACAGCTTCAAATGCTTCAGTATTTGACATTTTTCAGACATACAGATTATAAAGCGTACAGCAACAAAATAAAACTAAGTTTGTACCAACGTGCATAATATTTTGAATGAGATAGAACAAAGAAGGCTAAAAATTTCATAGCCATAAATAAGCTAAAAGAACAAATCAGAAGATTCGACCATATGCAGAGTAAGGGACCATACCATCTATTTCCTTGATTGCGTCTTGTGCATCCCTTCGGTCATCAAAGTCAATAAAAGCATAACCAGGTGGGCGTCTTGCAACCCAGACACTGCAATCATTTTTATTTTTTGCATCAAAATTGCAAATCAGAAAGCATTACAGCAAAGAAGAAGGATGGAACCTGAGTGATACTGGAAGTGCTACCAATGTTCTTAATAGCTGAAGTCACAAACCAAATCCCTTTGGTTTGAATCTCAACATGTCACTTTCTTTTGACATCCAATAATCAGTGTAATTTTTTTAAGAACTCAGAACAGTACATACCAACAACACCCCCACCCCCCCCCCCCAGATCATTCATTGACCACGTCCACGTAAGTATACAATACATAGTACAATTTCAACAAAAGCACAAATCTTTTATACCAGATCCATTTCGCTAGAAACTCCCAACAGAAGTTAGTCATGAATGTTAGGAAAATATGTGCTGGCAGTGCAGTTTACGCCGATTTGACATAAATTAGCAAAATACAACCTCCGTTACATCTACATACTTCTATAGAGAAACAAGTATACTAGCAACTTAGACTAACATTTTCTATCTGATCACAAAATAAAACTTCAATACTCCTCCATGTTAGATTGTTAGTGCATGCGTCATTCACAAACTGAAGAAGGAATACAAGCAATGAAGGACGGCTGACTAGCAAATCATTTATAAACTAAATATATACTTGCTCTACTCTATAGGCAGTATTCAACAGTCAATTACAAAATAAAATTGCACATCCTATATATAAAAGGTAGTCGATGCATACGAATTAAAAATGCAGATTTAGTGTAGAATTTGATTTACCTTCTTATAACTCCAAAGGTACGGAATTCATCTTCTAGTTCTCTTTCAGTGACCCTAGGATCAAGATTTCCAACATAAACTCTTGACATCTCGGAATAATAACCTATAAAGGATTACTCATTTCAGTCAGACGTAAATAAAACCTTACATATTCATAAGGCAATTAAGAAATTGAATAATGGTACTCTGTAAGAAATTTGCCAAAAACATCTGAAACAAAAAGGTCGTTTCAACTCTGTTTTCTTTGTAGCACTGTAGTATGCTTAAATTATTAAGGATTTAAGTTGTATACACTGATGATGCAATATCTGCAACTCAATTTTACTAAATATAGTAAGCTACAGTTGTATGATAGTGCAAAATTAGTTTTACTGCTAGTGATTAAGAATTAAACTCCATCATTAATTATTCTTTGTGGCGGATACCATAATTTTACTGCTAGTGATTAAGAATTAAACTCCATTAATTTTACCATAATTTTGAGATTCAAGCAAGTCTCTTTTTTACCGCAATTATTCATATATCTATTAAATTTCTTGAATTATCAATTATTGTGACTTATACTTTTTAAGTAGTTTCCAAATACGTAAATTTTATTTCAATAAACTTAAAATTGCATGCCCTAATTCACGGTCAAAATTAAACCATACTGTTTGACTCTCGAATCCGAACTACGACACATAAACTGGGACAGAGGCAGTATACATTTTGATTTTTAATTTTTTTTTGAAAAAAAGAGCGAGGCTAGCCTATTAAAACTGCTTTTAACTAGGTTCAGATAGGAAGTTAATCACAAGAAAAAGTAATTAATTGAAAATAATCACACTATAATATTCAACCTCTAAAGATATAATAGCTTCAATATTAATCGTGAGATCAAAATATATTAAGGAAAGATTGATGAAAGGAGAGACCAAACCTGAAACCCTAGTGAACAACGCCAAAAAAACCCTAGCTCACCACGATTGCTGAGAAAGTAAGGACTATGAAAAGGGATATATGAATGGGTCTTGGAAGGTGCACTCACTGGGTTAGCCCACAAGATCTGATCCCTTAATTTCGGCCTAGGTCCTACAATTGTGAGGTTTAAAACAGGGATCATTTGCACTTTTAACCCTATTTTGTGCTCGTCTTTAGTTTTTGTCTCTCATATAATAAATAAATTTTCACGAGCATAATTTTATATTTTTACATTATAATATCTCACAATTTATATCTCACATAACTTCAGTTTCTAAAAGAAATTATGCTCCACTAAGCATAAGTTATGTTACGAGGGGAACATTTCGCTTATATGAGAAAAATTACAATTTGTAGTATTTTTCGTATAATTTTAGACCATCTACATTTTAATTATATAATATTGCATTAATATAATATAATTTAACTTTAAAAATTAATCAAATCGACTCTCGAGAAGCGGAACGTGACTAATAAAAATGCGCGGAGGAAGTGTAAATCAACATAGTAATGATTTGAAATATTTAAAAAGTATTTTGAAGAAATTATAATCAAGAAAAATTATTTAGTTTTTTTAAACCGTAATAATTTCACACAAAATAAGACGGAAGAAGTAGAACTTTATCTTATGGACCCCAAAAACAAAAAGGAGTAGCGAAACGGGTTGGCAGAATTAAGGAAGTGAAAATTACTGACCTCTTTCTGTGAAGCTCATGCAGAGACCCATGTAAGTATAAGGTTTAAGAGAAAGAAACACAAGTGAAGAAGATATATGTAATTTGATTCTTTCTTGTTTTGTTTAATTGTCTAGGTGATGAAGTAGCAAGCTAGAATTTTACTAGCTAGGTTCCAATGATTTCTAGGTAGCATCTGATTCTTGACTTTCATTAAGTTTTAGCTTCATCACGAATCTATATTATTTGAACTCAAATGTCATGTCAGAATTCAATAGCGAAATCAGAAATTTTGCTAAGATATATATATACATATATAAGGATGTTAACAATTCGGTTTCGGTCGATTATTTTATGAAATTTATATTATACTAATTTTTTTATTCTTTTATTATGTGTAATTAAAATTAGACTTTTCAAATCTCACATCTACATTATTTCCTTTCTTTTTTTAGAATTGGGTTCACTCATGAGAGATGAACATGTCTTGTGTCCTCTCTTGTTCTTTAATAGAGTAGCTTTTTTTCTTTCTTTCTTTCTTCTCTTCGGTTATAACTTTATTCTATTGAAATCCCCAAGCCTGACACGTTAAAATCCATGTTCTTGTGTTATCGTCAATAAATTCTGTATAACTAAATTGAATGCTTTTATTAAAATTAGCAGTGAAAGATGAATGCATATAGTCAATGGGTTTAACTAATCTCAATATTTTTTTTATACAAAGTATAAATACATATGTGAAAAATTACTAAAATTACAATTCAACATGGTTGAACCGGCCAAAAGTAAATTTTGAATTCACTCGCAAAAATACAAGCATCTCATTAAAATCCTAATACGACTCTGATTGAATTCTGAAAAAATTATTTATATATAACCAATTTTTTTAAAATATAAATATATGATTTGAGCCAAAGCTCAATTCTACCAAATCAGTAGCTAGCCCGGTAAATATAAATGTGTGTGTGTGTGTTTCCTCTTTGTATCCTTCCTTTTTTTTATATATCCAGCTTCCCGGCTTACACCAGACTATTTCTGGAAATAATAGTCTCGGTCCCTCAGCACTACTGCCAATAAATCGCGGAATATGTCTGAATGGTCGAGGGCTTGATAGGACAACATCTTAAACACGGAATTTCCCGTCTTTTCACATGAATCACAAAAGTACATATTTTCCTTTCCTAAGTTTGTTACTAATCACATGAATTCTTTTTTCTTGTTTGGTTTACATATGCTACTTTCTAGACTTTTAATTTCTTTTGGATGTAACGTAGAGATTGATAATGTAGAAATTTTTAATACATAAATTAGTAATACATAGATTAGTAATACATGAATATAATGTAGAGATTATTTTTGTTAGTTTAGTAATTTTAGTTCATACATTACTGGTCTCTACATTTTTACAACATATATATTATATTCCGCATAAGATAATGGATGGTGTTGTCATTTTTTTTCTTGCAATCATGCTTTGTTTTTTTTTATTTTGAGCAGAGGGTTATTGGAAACAGTCTCCCTACCCCACAGAGATAGGGGTAAGTTCTGCTTACATCTTATCCTCCCCAAATCTACTTGTAGGATTATATTGGGTATATTATTGTATTTGTTCTTGTATAACATAATAATAGATGAATTTTTTGCAAAATTTATGCAGGTATTAGTTATGTGTATCTTTGTCATTGGAACCAATCTTGTGTTGAGGGTCTATCGGAAACAACGTCCCTAGTAAGATGATCTACGTATACTCTGTTGGGAGTTTTTGCTCTATGGTACTTTATAATGCAGTACGGAAAGTATATAACTATTACAAGTATTCGAAAGGATAAACAAAGATTCAATAATTCAACTAGAAATCTGAAAATTACAATAGTTACACAAGAAAACTGGAAATTCATATTTTGTAGAAGATGGAAAAATGGAAATTGTTTTTGCTGAGTCGAGTGTAGCACTCTGTCCTTAAGACAATATTGCCCCGTATGTATCCTTTATACGTCCTGAACAATTTGTCTCCCAAGATAAAACAGCAATGGAACCCTTGAGCAAAGGAAACTCAAGAGCTACCGTGAAGAATATTGAGTAACGAAATGATGCTTGGAAGTTGTAGGAAGAAAACTGTTTTCGGTTGTGTATTTTCGTGCACTGTTTTTGGTGTTCTCCTTGGTCATTCTTGGTGCTCAACAATGGTGCAAGGGGGTGTTTATATAGGTGAGGGAGGGGCTGAAAAACTGCCTCCATAATAGCCAAATAATGGCCATTATGGAGGTAGTAAAGCCACCAACATAAATGGTGAAAGACCAACGGATTTGGCCATTATAGGAGGAGTAATTCAGCCAAATGAAATGGCTGAATTGAGTGCTTGGTGTTTCTGCTTTGACTGTCCAAATTCTGACGTTCTGGAAACTTCAGGGACCAAACTGTACTTCTGGCAAAGTTCTCTGGCCCAAAAAGATAATATCAGAAGACCCACGGCCCACAGCCCACGACCCGAGAACCCGAGAACCCGAGAACTCGAGAACCCGGAATCGAAATCGGAACCGGACGGGACGGGCGGGCGGCGGCCCGCGTGTGGTCTTTCCTCGAACCGAAGCACATATAGGTCCTCCCTCCTTTAAACACATGGGATACCCCTTGGGGTCCCAAACCCCAAACCAATTTCGAGTCTTATATACACAACAATTCTTTCTTCCTCTACTGATGAGGGAGAATTGAACACAATATCACACTTTCCATGCTTCAAACACCTTACTTCGTGAGCCAATATCTCTTTCATTTCTCAATGAAATTTGACGATTCTTGGCCCTACGGTTATCTACGTACTTAGTAGATCATGCATGTGTGAAGAACCTAATTCTCCAATATGCGTAACACTAGTGTTTAAGCCGTTAAAGTTGGTCGGTCGCAACTCCCGCCAAAGGCTAATTTCCAACATACTCTACCCCATCAGACCTCACCGTGTGGGATTTCACTGAATATGGTATGTTGTTGTTGTTGTTGTCCTCGTTATCATTGGAACCAAATATTGTATTGAATAAGGCTATGTTTTATACTTTTATGTGAAAAGAAAAAGTGGAACCGTACATTGTATTAATTAGGCTATTAGCACTAGTAAATTTTATAGTCAAAATTATATTACTCTTCCCACTAATCCCTACCAACTGTTAAATGAATCGTACAAATGATTATAATTTTTTTTATATGAATAGTTATTTTGTTTTATGATGAATTTTTAAAATCAAATGATTCATGAACTGAAAGAGACTCTACAAACAAAGCTTAAGAGAAGAGATTAAAATGAATTGAAGAGGATGGGGTGAAAACTGAACCTTTCTATGACCGTTTCAATGCTGGAAGAGTGGAAGTCAATGAAATTGGTAAACCCTAAATCAGGATCAATGCCTTTCAAAGGTTTCTTTCGCTATATTGACGTAGAAATTAGCCCCATTTATATGTTTAAGATGTAATTATCTGATTGAGGCAGACGAATTTGATTTTTCAATCCATAAGTTGAACTACATCCTTCATTTATGGACGCATTTTCTTGGTCATGTGAAGAGAAGATGTTACAATATCTACACGCCACTAATTTGTGCAAATTAACAACTTATAATATCACTAGTATGAAGATTACAAACATAGAAACCGTGACACAAGTATACACTATGATCGAAACTGTATCTGATATGGAGCGGTTCCTCATCTAATACAATATATGTAGCGTGAATTTTTTTTTTGAATTGATCGGATCAGTGACTTCTGATCGGGAACACTTCCCTTTAATAGATTATACCCAACATAGATCTAAATTAATCAGTTCAGTAAATTACTAATAACATATGATTATACCTTAAGAAAACACATAAGACTTCCACGGCCTATTGTAACTTGGGGTGTGCATTATTCGGATTAAACCGAAAATCAAATCGAACCAAACCGAATTTTAAATTGGGTTGGTTTTTCGGATTGAGAAATTTATTTTATTTAATTTTTTGGTTCAGTTTCAGATTTAGACAAATAAAAACCGAAAAATCAAAAAATCAAAAAACCTATATATATATATATATATATATATATATATATATATATATATGGAGTTTGAGTGTTTTGCCACCTTCAACCTTTCTTACTTAGTGATCTATTTGTATTAGAGTATAAAATAACTCATTCTCAGTAGTTAGGTTATCGACATGTATTTATATACTTTTAAATATTGTGTTTTAAAAATTTTACCCATGACTTATATAAGAAATATATTTAAGAAATTTGACATCATCACTTCTCATTCTCTATAATATTTGTTCTTTTTCATCATTCAAATATATCTATTCGATAATTTTATTACTTCTCATTCTCTATAATATTTATTCTTTTTCGTCATTCAAATATATCTATTTGATAGTTTTAATTATCTTATATGATGGAACCGAATAACCAAACCGGAAAAACACGAATCGAAAAGAGAAAAACGAACCAAACCAAATTAATTCTGGTTCGGATTGAATTGGATTGTGCTTTTTAGAAACCGAACACCAAAAAACTGAAATCAAATAATGTAAAACCGAAACGAAAAATCGAATGCACACCTTGTAACTCTCCCCTTAGTCTTACCCACATGACCTGCCCAGTCTTTCTCCCTCCCTCACTTCACCTCTTTGGGTCCTCCTCAGACGGCAAATCTAAGATTTTAACCACGTGTATTATACTCATTATTCCTTTACAGTTTTATTTTAACAAATAAAGTTTCAACTATGTCTACATAATTTAAAGCAAAGGCGTTTGATTTTGAAGAATCTGCAGCTTAAGTTTTGGATTCCCAGCATTCCCCGTGCATAACAAGTTAAATAGAAATAGGATTTATCTTTCTTGACCAAAAAAAAAAATAGAAATAGGATAAACGGACAGTAAACATTTGTATCAGACTGGAAAATGTAAAATAGATCGTTAATATAAAGACCAAAGACTATTTTTAATACAAAAATCGCAAAAAAGAGAATATTTGACAATTTCATCCTACTTCACGTGTGCTAAAAGTTACAATGAGACTGCCAGTGGTGTTGGCCTGACTTAACAAGTCGGATAAAAATAGGATAAACAGACTAACAACACTAAAATTTGTACTGATCAAATAGGACAATATAAATAGACATTACAATATCAAGATCCAGATTCATATATCTAATTCTGTAGTGCAAAGTGGGAATTAACATGGACCATCCAAGAATGACTTTTAAACAACTAAATAGTATGATCATTCACATGAGACATTTTGATAAATTTAAAATATAAACACAAGAAAAAACGTACATTTACCATAACTTCCCATTTCATTATAATATAGTACCCTCCAAAATCGTAATTTTGTAACTCGTGTATGTGACTGCACCAAAACCCCAAATTAATAGACAAAAAGCAATGTGGTAGTACAAGAACCACCTACACATCTCTTATTAAGGAAATCTATAACAAATGGATACTAATAAAAAATTTATACATCTTTGACTGTGATCTCACTAAACTAACTTCCCATCCATGTGCCCCTACTGCTATGAAATATCTTATTTGGATCACAGTACTATGGAGTATGGATTGCCTATATGAATACAACCAAGAACGTGATTCACATAAAAACAGAACAAATCACAAATTCCTGGTTGAGCAAAATAATCAACCACAATCTAGTAAAACTAACTTGGATGATTTACAGAAAATTGTGAAGACAGCAGTGCACTATCTTGCGCGCGACTCTACAACTAATCACAGTGAGAAAATCAGATAATGGACCTGCAGAATATGTATGGAGACAATCAGCAAAACTGTATTTCATCCCTCAATAAGAAATTAAGGCCCTGTGAAGCGTTCAAAATTTTCATCTGTATGACATAGAGAATAGTTAAACAATGTAGTTTATAATTGCATTCCGAGATTCCTAAAATCCATTCTCTTACAGTTATGGAGGAAGGTATCAACAGTTCAAGTGTGCTTATCAAATTTGTAAAATAATCATGTCCAATTCCAACAACAACATACCCCGTGTAATTCCACAAGTGGGTCTGGGGAGGGTGGTGTGTACGCAGCCTTACCCCTACCTTGTGAGGGTAGAGAGGGTGTTTCCGATAGACCCTCCGCTCAAGTAACTCATAAAAAAACAGTAAAAAAGGAAATACATAGTGAGGAAGCCATGTAGAAAATACTGGAGAAAAGCATAGTAGCAACAATAGTGAAACGATCGTTGAGACAAAGGAAACAACCTATAGTAATAAAAATCGAAGAGTAAGATAGTAAGAGAGTAATAATAATAATAATCATGTCCAACACCGACAGTAATATATTCATTAGCTAATACAAATCAAGAGCATAGATATTTAAAGGATTCCGCACTAAAATGATTTGTGTTGATCATCAAAACTTGTAATATGTGTACTAAGTTGGCCTTGTTTGCTACTTGTCCGTGTTTTTTCTCCTTATCTTTCCCTGATATGATTTTTTTGGGTGCTAAAGTCAACCCAACTAGTGTCTTCTATTGATAAGCTGCTTGAATAATTGAAGAGCCACCTGCATAAGGGATCCCAAGCCGCTAGCAGTTTCACTCTTCATCTAACTTTCTCTTTGCTACCCCCCCCCCCCCCCTCTCTTCCCCCAACAAAAGAGAAACTGCATCCATAGGACTTTCTAGCATGTTCTACTTCTCCTCTCTACGCCCTTTACATATTATCTACCTCCTTCAGCCAGAACTGAAAGACTATCATTCAACCACATTTGACCAATTTGACACAATACCCACCCACACCGAGGGTCTTGTCATGTCAACACTAGTGCTAACAGAAAAAGTGTCAATACTGGCTTATCACAAATAAAATAATTAGGATCTTATTATCAATTTATTAAGGTAACTTAATTCTCCACATACAGCAAGAAGAAATTTGTAAAGACAACCCAACACTAGGATCAAGGTACAGCAAAAAAACAAAAAGGGGGGACACAAGAAGAGACATCTGACCTGTTCTTCTCATACTACAAATGTCGCAAGAAGAGCATGCAACACAGCCCAATAGATGATCACACTAAGCCGTAGAACAGGCTGCCGCATTAGTGTCCGATCACAGGATACCCTAGTAGTGTTCAAACACAATATTGCTTTCGTTAGATAACAAAATTTCAAATGCATTGAAAAATGAAAACAAGAGATGAAATTTGTCTACCATAGACCATCTATCATGTCAGTTATGGGTCTTGTAAACCGTGGAACAATCCTTGATGTCGTCATTGACTTGAAACCATGGGCTGAGAGAAAAGAAAGGTGCGATCAGCAGTTCGAAGATGTGAATAACAACCAAACCATAAGGAGAAAAAGACAAGAAAACTACGTAAATGAATGTAACCAAGACAAAACAGGTAAAATTTAGCACCAGTCTTGGCATTTGATCTTCAAAACAACCAAAACAGTTACTAACAGAGAGCTCCACAACTGCATACCTAGCTCAAAATATGACCTCAAATACAAATGTAAAAAAGTCAAATACCCTCTTCCAACAGTGTGTGCCTACCACACAGAAGAGAAAGGAAAGCAAAGGGAAAAGAAAGGACTTCATATTTCCTAACCAACCATCGGAGTGCCTTCTTAAAACCATAATGTCTTTCTAAGATTATCTATCATCAGGATAACTCAATCTAGCATTCATCAAGGATAAGTATAAACCAAAAAGAAAAAAAGAAGAGATACCTGAAAAAGCAAGAAACACAAGGTTAAAAAAAGAAGTGAAACTATCGAGGTTATATAAGAACGGATATTTTTTTTATCTGAAGATATGATGTTTGAAGACTTTCATGCACTATGTACAGCCCTAACAAAGCCACATCCACAACCACAGTGAAAGGAAGCTCAATATCAAACCATTTGACATTAGTATCAACATCGGAGTCTACTTCCAATATATAACAGGAAAAACAAGATAACAGAATACAGTAAACATGCTTACCAATCAAAAAGATTCAAAGTAAACTAGCAATAGGAAGTCATTACCCTTATCATCATCTTCATCATCTAGTTTCCCACTATCAGGATCCACATCTATAGCAACAGCTACTTGGTCACTATTGGTTTTTCGCAAACTGCGAACTTGAGACGCAACAGTTCCAGGCACTACTCTTTTGTTGGCCTGCATTGAAAATCAGAAGAAAGTAATGCCAAGAAGTATAGTCCCAGGAACATGAGGCTTAGTCACGTAATACTAGAGATATTTCAGAGATAAGATAGAAAGAGCTTTCAGTGCAAATTCATAGCACGTAATTATCATATTCCAATTCAGACTAGGTTTTCTATACTAAGTATACTCTTAGTCTTACTACAGGTCTATAGCTTGGTGATATTAAACTATTATACAACATCTTGAATCTGAAAAAGTTGAACTCTCTACCATCATAAATTTTTCACAATACATTTCCACTTCCTTTTGCTCCAATATTATATTGATAAAAAGACACAATCCTGTAAAAACCAGTAATTAAACTCAAGGTCACTCACACATTTAAATCCATATTAGCAAAGCACAACTAGAGATGGGCGAAGTGTTGGCCAGTCAAGAAATCTCACATCCAGAAGATGAAGGTTGCGGAAATGAGGATGTTGCGATGGATGTGTTGGCATACTAGGAAGGATAGGATTAGAAATGAAGTTATTCGGGACAAAAGTGGGAGTGGCCTCGGTGGAGGAAAGATGCGGGAAGCGAGACTAAGATGGTTCGGGCATGTACAGAGGAGATGCACGGAGGCCCCGATGAGGCGGTGTGAGAGGTTGGCTACGGATGGTTCTAGGAGAGGTAGAGGTAGGCCGAAGAAATATTGGGAAAAATGATTAGATAAGACATGGCGCATTTGCAGCTTACCGAGGACATGACCTTAGATAGGAGGTTGTGGAGGACGCGGATTAGGGTAGAAGGTTAGTAGGTTTCATATCAGTAGGCGTAGTCTTATTTCAGTAATTTCTTGTCCTTTCGATTTTTGTAATTATCTGTTGTCTCTTGTACTTCAATTAGCGTATTAGTTTGCTACAGTTCATGTTACTTTTTCCATAATGCTTATCTATAGTATTTTGTCATGGATGCGTTACTTCTATCAATTCTTGTCTGATCTTTTTTGTCATGCTTTATCTTTGAGCTGAGGGTCTTCCACGCAGCCTCTACCTCTCAAGGTAGGCTTAAGGTTTGCGTACACTCTACCCTCCCCAAACCCCACTTGTGGGATTATACTAGGTATGTTGTTGTTGTACTCGAGATGATCATTACTACCACTACCGTCATCCAAGAATGTGTACTCATTTGTTCCGACATCAAAACTCAAAATTGGACATGTATGTAAAGAAGCCATCCTGAAAGAGTCTTGGGCATGTAAAAGACTGATGAAAAAACAATGCTCATATGTTGCCCAAATCAAGTCAGAACCCAGAGTAGACCATATAGATTCTAACCGATGATGTATTAGACCATTCACATCAATGGATAAGAGAAAACGAGGAGAGTCAGAAACCTAGCGGCGGCGGCGCATGTCAAACCAAACCCGAATAAAACTTCACAAACAGCTCCAAAACTTTTAAAAGTTATCATTTTGGTCCTCCCTTTTTTAACTTGCTTATGAACATATGTTTCATTTACTTCATGAAAAATATATATGTCATTTATGATTCATTTCATCTTCTGCTTTTGTTCAAGAATATGAAATAACTATTTACTTTTTTCCTTAAAGTTTTGTTGTTTGATGTTAAAATATTAGTATTAGCCATATGTAAGTATTTTGTTTAGGATCAATGTAATAACTTTTGACATAAAGCACGTGTAAATCATACAGTGAAGCAATGATCCATTTTTACATAGTAGAGGATTGTTTAGTGTCCTGTTTTCAAAAACCCCAATCTAAACAGATTTTCTTTCAAAAACTTTTCTCTTGAAAACAATCATCCAAACAAAAATTGCCCTCACTCTTGTATCAAATATAGAACATTAGATTTACTGCTTCCTTCCCACCATCAAATCTCAAAAAGAAGAAACAAACAAATGGTGTCTTTGAAGATCAGATAAAACAAGAGAATATAAAAGAAAAAATCAAATTGAGAGTCTTACGTATAGTTAAATCATTCCTAGCACTCTAGAGATGCACAAAAGTGACAAAGCAGACGAGAGACAACAAAGGAATCTGAGAAACCTTCGGGAGAGATTCTTGGAGCTATTTTGATATGTTGATGGAGTTGCAACTTGAAAGGAGTGGTCGAATGTGGGTCGATGCCAGGTTCACTTCTAGTAACTACTCAGTTACGGTTCGTGGTATAGAGTCCTGAGTTGGTTGAAGGAATGGGTCGTGGCCTCTTTACATAATCTTGGATGATCCTCACCTCATGAGCTAGCCTTTGGAGTTGAGTTAGGCCCAAAATTGATTTTCTTAACATGGTATTAGAGTCAGTCTCATCTCTATTCTCTTTGGTTACCTAATGTTGGGACCCCATATTATGTTGTCGACACTCTAAATTTTAGTTTTGGGCATGTGGGGCAGGAGGGTTGTTTGAGTGAGTTAGGCCCAAAATCGATTTTCTTAACATGGTATCAGAGTCGGTCTCATCTCTATTCTCTTTGGTTACCTAATGTTGGGACCCCATATTATGTTGTCAACACTCTAAATGTTTAGTTTTGGGCGTGTGGCGCAGGAGGGTTGTTCGAGTGCCCCAAATTAGTTGAGCAAATGCGTTATCATCTCCTCATATGAATTTGGGCAATATTCGCCTCATGAACTAGATTCTGGAATTTAAGGTAGGCCCAAGATCCGTCTTCTTAACTGTTGATTTTTTTATAAGTTACTGAGTTGTGGATCATAGTAACCCAAATCTCTGTTTTAAAGCTTCAAGGGGTTAGAGAAAGAGTGTGACCCTCATTTCTATTTGGCCTTCTTTGGGACGTCTTCAACAGAGTTAGGGTTGAAAAGAAGATTGCAACTGATATATGGGTTGCAAGATCAGTAGAGAAGTGTGTTGATAATCACTTTGCAAATTATACAATCATTTCTATGGTCCCCAGTGGATTCTCTCAGCTTTGGGAACCTGGTAAATTTTTTTAAAAAGTTCCACACCTGTAAATCAACTGTCCAAGCGCCATCTGATAAAATAATAACACCAAGTGCATGGTGCTTCTTATTTCTAGCACTGGTGAACCCTGTGATTAAGTCCATTGCTTACATTGGTAATCCTTTCAGATCCCAATAGCCATGAGAATTTCATGGAGGCTGGATAGATAATTAGGTCATTCTAACCTTGGAGGTTCAATAAGCTCACTTACTACCAAGGGGAAAAAAGGTTTAATAAACTCACTTAGTCTTGACTTTCTAGCTACAACCCCCAATACTTGTGTTTGTTTAAAATGTTTAAAGAAACAGATCTAAATTGAGAAGACTGTAGATACTGTATATATGGCTAAAAGATAGTCCTCAACTGAATTATCAGGGGAAAGAAAGGGGTCCTCCAACTGAATGAAGGGGTTCAATCTGGATTCGTGACAAAAACATTTCCCTGGGAAGTGATTCTATTTTCCTTTTAAGTAGGAAGTAATTTATTGTTTTTCGTCGGAATTCAAACTTTAGCGGACATTGTCACAAAGTAAATGTACTTTGAACAAAGTGATGTGGAGAGCAGACTCGATAAGTGTCCTCAGAATTTCATTTATTAGTACATCCTTCACATGTTTTTCCATCCAAGGTGGATAGTGGTAGTCTGTTTAGTTATTATGAAGGATCATTGGTAGCGTGCTCTCATTCTAATATATCCCACACATTTTATCGTGTTCCTCTGTTCCCAAGTGCACCTATCCCTCCCTTTACTTGCTGTTTCCAAAAAAAATCCCTGAACTTAAAATTTCCAATTGACTGATATGTATATCCCTTTTGGTTTATCTTATTTAATGCAAATCTTACCTGCTTCCACTTTGACCTTGTTCGTATCAAAAGCTAATGTTCCCACTATGTGTTCTGTTCAAGACTGAAAATAGATATTTTTCTTCAAAAAACAAGAGCTCAAAGCAAGCTTCTGAAAGGTGTATCTATATGAAGATAATATGAAACATATCACCGTCTAATTCTTGCGCTACTGATATGATAGATGTTTGTTGTCGTTTTTACTTAATTACTAAATGGAAAAAAATGGATCAACAATTAAGCATATTCAAATTTTGAAGACAAAAATATGTAGAAAGAAAATAAATAATTCAATATGCTACACTTTAATTGGAAGATATGTAATTCTATCAGTGATGAAGTAGTCGAGGCAGCGTGATGGAAACAACAAATAAAATTTAATGAATAGAACTAAATAAATGAAACGACATACCACTGGCTCTATCTCTGTAATCTCCGACGTAGAATTTGCTAGTTGCCCCATGTCACTATCACCTCGAAGCATGGTTAATTGAGATTCCTTGTGACGCAAAGAGTTCTCAAGAAATTCTTCTTTCCTCACCAGCTGTTCTACTTTATCTTTCTCTACTTTCAACATTAAATCTCTTGTCTGTGCCTGTGCACGCAGATCCTCCAGCTCAGATATCACACACGCGAGCTGTTTCTCTAACATTTCCTTATATTCATGAATCTGGTTAACTTTTGCATCATCATAATTCATATCATGAGCCTGCACTCGGGAAATCATCTTGTCTACCCAAGTAAAAAAGTCATGGATTTCATCAGTATTTCTTTTGCTACTCATCTGAGCAGAAGCTATTGCATTATTAGTGCATCTTGTAACTTCTTGCCTCAAGAAAGAAATCTCTGTATCTCGCTCTTGTAGTTGTGACTGAAGATTCTCAACCTCGGACAGAAGGCTTTCAGATAGTTGATGAAGTTCATCAAATTTGCTTACTGTAACAGAAAGCTTCTTCATAGTCTTCCCACGGGAAACTTCAAGGTTCTCCATATCTTTATTTTTTTGAAGCAGGACTCTTTCCATTTCCTCAATCTTGTTTGTCATGTCTTCCATTTGGGCCTCCTCCTCATCAAGTGCTTGCATCAGTGCCTCATTTTCTATCGTAATACAAAAAATTTCTATTAAGTTAGAGTTCAGGTTAAAGCTGATAACAACAAAACGATTTAAGTTCAAAACTTCAATAAAATCACCTTGTTCCTTTGCAGCTAGCCTGTCTTCAAGTAATTTAACTCTTAACTGTAAGTCAGCAAAGTTGGATTCCTGATCTTGCAGTTCTTTTATCCTGTGTGCCAGAGAATCTCGTTCCTCCTCCATCAGTTTCACCTTCCTGTGTAAATCATCCATCTCTGTTTTTGCTATCTGAAGCTCTTGTGAGTAACTCTTTGAAATAGATTCAGCTTCCTTAATCTGACTAACAAGTTCTGCACATATTTTCTCTCTCTGAATATCTTTCTCCTGAAGTTCTTTCTGCAGATTTGCTATAGCAGCTTTCATATCCTTTTGACCAAATTCAGCAATATCACTTTGCACACTCATAATATCTTTCACTGCCATGAATAATCTCTCTATTACTGACCTAATACCTTCCTCAGAATATCGGTCAGTCTTCTCAGCTAAATCATTTCCGTCAGCTAACCTTTGATACACAGAATTGATTCTGGAAGCTCCAGAAGCTAAGCTGTTTCCAACCAATTGGGATTTTCTGCTTTCAATTTCTATGACCAAAGTGGTACAAGCTTCATAAAGCATAGCATTGTATCTTTGCACCGTAAGCAATTCTGCATCTTTCTCCTTTTGAATAGATTCTAACTGCATCACATCTCTCTTCAAAGAACTTGAGTGCTGCCTGTGGTAGGAGATCTCTTCGTGTATAGCTCTTAATATTTCAGTTATACGAGTAGCTTCTTCATGCAATAAATGGGAGTGCCTGTTTAACTTTTGGTTGATAGAGCCAATTTCTTTGTTAAAAACCTGCAGTAAGCACACAAACATCATGAAAATGTATTTCTGTTCTTGATCCCTCGTAAAATCTTTCTTTCCTTCACTAAACTTTTTGTAAAGCAACTACCGTATTTTACTTTATTTGAAAAGTTGAAAAGCAACTACCTAGCAAACTTCAAATATTGAAGCGTGTCCTACAATGTATGTTGTTCCCAGCCCAGAATCAACATCAAGAGGAAATCTAACTTTAATCAACCTTAAATAAGATTACCGAAGTTCTTGATTATTAGATGCCACATCATCAAAGAAACTAGGTTAAAAGGATGATTGGAAAATCTTAAGGTCTACGTCCCAAGGTAGAGGTAAGGTCTGCGTACACTCTACCCTTCTCAGACCCCACGTTGTGGGATTTCACTGGGTATGTTGTTGTTTGTTTGTTGTTGGAAAATCTTAAAATGCAAAAAACGATTTAAAAAGTACTAAATACATATGAAAATTTTCAAGTCAACCCCAAAACCCAAGCAGAAAAAAGTCAGTCGCAGAGCAAAGGGCAGGAAAAAGAAGTAAGCTTTTTTCTTGATAATCCTGTCAGCTTTTTCACAGAACTGGAGGATGGTAGAATTCAGCCCAAAGAAATTTATAAGCATTCAGAGTAAGAAAAGCGGCATGAAATGACATAAAACTAAGGTACCTTGTTTTCTGGTTCAGTAAAGGTAAGGCCACTTGAATCAGCCACAAGCAGAGGAAAATGATTTTGATCAGTTGGTTCTAGGCAAACTTTCATACTAAAACCAAGATGGTGCATAGTCTCCAAATCCATGGATAATACATCATTGAGCAAACGATCAACAACAAAGAGATCCTTCCTTAGCTGATCCACACCAGATTTTAGCATTGTGATTTCAGCTAATTGGTTCTTTCTTTCTTCTGAGTGAGCGGAAGATAGCTTTTCTAAATGTGCAAGAGCTTCATGTTTAGCATAATCAGCAGATTCTTTTTGCTTGGACAGTCCAGATAGTTCACTCAGACACTTTGCTAGCTCCTCTTGGAGGCCATCATTTCTTTCTTGCACCTCATTTAACTCTGCAAGAAGTAGCTCAGCTGCTCTTTTAGATTTCTTTGCTTCATGTTCAGAAGATGTAAGAGCTGATTGCAAATCATTGCATAATTGCCCAACTCTTTTTAGCTTCTCGACTGGATTACCGATGTTAGAGCCAACATTAACTTCATCCAGGGTACTCAAAATCATGCTCAAGGTATAGTCTTTTTCTGCCAACTGATCTCTCAGGATTGAACTCTCAGACTCTATGGTCTTTATCCTCTCAGGATATACAGATAAGACTTTTATCCTTTGTTCGTAGTCTGAAATAGCATTTTCCTGCAATCTGATCTCGGACTTTAAGCGATCAACTTCACCATTCAGCTCTTCAATTGATTGCTTCAGGCTGTCCCGATGTTGCACCAATGACTTGCCTTTCCTAACTGCAACATTCAATTTTTCTCTTAAAGAAGATGACTTTTGTTCCTCCTGACTGAGTAGATCTTGCAATTCTTTATTTTTGATACTCAATTCTTCAAGTTCACGAACCAATGATTGATTAGTCAACTCAATATTCTCCTTCTCCTCCTTCAATGACAACAATTCGCTTAGAGCATCCTCCAATTTTCTGCTAAGAGCACCTCCATATGCGTCTTCATCACAACTGACATTACTTTCTCTCTTTTCTTCATGAGAGAGATCAGCCCCTTTATCAACATGCTCAGGAGTTGTATCAGACTCGGAAGGTTTCCCCAAAGAAAGTGTGGTATACTTATCAATGAGCTTCTTAATTAGCTGCTCCAAAGATTCAGTGCTACCAGAACTAAATATCACATCATCTGTTTCAGAAGTCCGAAGGGAATCTTTGACCATATCTTGCAATCTTCTTATTTCACCTTCAAGATGATGAATACGCCCCTCTGCTCCCAGCATTTTGTTCAGTTTCTTCTGCAAGTCATCTACTCTGCTCTGCAAGTCATCATTACTAATTTCAGATTGGGCAGCCTTCCTTGACATTTCCTCATAATCAAAGTTCAGAGACTCCAAACTCTTCGAAAGCAACTCTTTCTCACTGACAACCAATTGATACGCATTTACGAGCTCAGATATTTTTCTGTGTGACTCTTCAAGGTCAGCACTTGTTGATGCAAATAATGATTCAAAATTATCATACTTTTGTTGGAGTGAGTCGTACTGGTTTTGAGCTTCTGAAACAGCAAGAGCTAACCAACCAATCCGATCTTCTGGCTCCAAAGATCTTAAGTGTGAAGGCATGTCTATCCTGTCCAACATCTCTTCCCACTTCTGAACAAGGATGTTTCTTTCCACCAAGGATTGTTCAAGCATCTCATTTTGTTCTGCCAACCCATAAAACTTGCCCTGGAGCTCCTCAAATCTTCTTCTAAGGTCTTCGGAAGAACCCAAGTTTGGTTGTGACGCCTCTTTCCATCCATCAGCAAGTGCATATCCTGCATCAGAGTATGATCCTCCAATAGAGCTCTTGTGATCCCAATCAGTCAGAGGTAAAGAGTTCCCAGCAACTGACTTCGCCAACCAATCAACTTTATCAATGATATCCTTTGAATGAAAATGGTCCGGAAGTTCCAAATCTTCTAAAATCTCCTCTATTTTCTGAAGAACAGAGTCTTTGAGAAAGAATGATTCCCTTAATGCAGTAGCAGAATTGCGAATGTAGGAGAGCTCAGATTCCAAAGCTTCCATGCGCTCACCTGCCTCCGAATAGGTCTTGAGTTTCATTTCAACTTCCTGAAGCCTTGCATCTTTCAACTGCAACTCCTCAGAGAATTTCTGCAGTTCAGAGGATGTGTCTGCAAGAGACTGTTTAAGACTGTCACGCTGCACAATCAGACCTTTGCCCTTGGTGACTGCTATGCCAAGCTTCTCTCTTAGAGATGACACCCGTTGCTCAGACTGTTCAAATTCAGCAACTTTCTCCTGATATTGAGAACCAATAGATACAACATCTTCCTCAGCTCTCTTCAAACTTTCCCTAAGGACTACAACTTCATTTTCGCATTGAACAAGTAATAAGCTCAAGTGATCCATTTGTCCTTGCAAATCAATCACTTGTACTTCCTTGGAAGAATATTCCTCCCTGAACAACCTCAGATCTTCAGTTGCCTCTTTATACTTCTGAACAAGGAGAGAGGTCAGAGACTCTAGACATGATACTGGCTCATTAAAGTTGATTTCAAAGCTATCTAGAGAAATAACTCCTTCAACCACTTGAACCACCTTTAAAATAGAATCTGATCCAAGGGATCTTTTGCTCAGTTCTTCAAACTCTGTTGTCCTGGCCATCAACTCAGATTTCAGCTTTTCATTTACAGACTCAACTTGTGTTTTCTCATCAAGAAACCTTTGCAACTGCTCCAGTAGGGAATCAAAAGCACCAGGATGAGAAAGATCTACGGATTTCTCAGGATCATCAACTTCATCTTCTTGTAGATGCCCTGGCATTTCATTCACAAGTTTCTTGAGGTTACCATAAATCCTATGCAAAAGACTGACAGACCTTTCATTTTCAACTTGTAAGAAGTCTAACTTCTCGTTGACTTCATGGGAGGTACTCATCATCGACTCACAGCCAGCTTCAACTTGACCCTGCAATGCCTCAATCACATTGATAGCAGCATCAACAGATGCAGCAGTACGGCTACTTAAGCTTATGCACCCTAGACCATGGTCTGCCCTTGATGGCAAAGACGAGCCAACAGTCTCAACAGACAAATCTAGCCTCCGAAGTGTCTGAAAAACCTGATCAATTGTAGAGTTCCATTCTTCTCGAAGTATTGATCCTCTGTCAGCAACTTCCTTGTATAGAGCTTCTACCTGATTAGAGATGCAAGAACCCATTTCTTTGCAGCTTTCACGCATTTCACCCAGCTGGTTCTGCAAAATAGAGAGTTTCTCCTGAAAGCTACGAAGATTCTCCCTTAACAGACTGTTCTCAGCTTTTGTAGCGGCTTCTTGCTTGTGTAAAGCTTCATTTAGGACCATAAGCTCTCCCTCCCTTTCTTTAGCATTCCAGAAACATCCCCCTAAACTTTCATTGAAAACCATTAGCTCAATGTTTGCTCCTTCCAAAAGATCAATGTGTTCATTCAGAGATTTGCAATTGGCCCTCAGTTCTTCAGCAGCAACCTCAGTTGCTGTTTTGCTACTCTTCTCTCGTTCAAGAAATTGGTAGCCATTGCCAGCTCCCAACACCAAATCTTTCAGCAACACCCTTAATGTTACTGTTAGCCCTTGAATTAGCACATAGGCATCTGCATCTGTTTGATTTTCAGACGACTGGAACTCCTCTGGTTGGTGCTCGTCATCATGGTCCTTCGACTCAAAAGCTTGAATAAGTTTCGACACACCTGGTGATACTGGTTTACCAGACGACCTACTCATAGAAGCTGATTGAGAGTGCATATCTTCAATTGATTTCTCAAGCTTTTCGAGCACTCTCTCTGCCTCCTCCACGTGTCTTTTCATAACTCCAAACCAATTTGAACCATCATCATCAATTAGATTTGCTGGTGCAAAGCTAGAGTGGCAAGAACCTTCAAGTTGATGCCCAGCTTCTTCCTTAGATTCATATGCAAAGCTACTCTGGTTAGGTGACTCTGTTTTCATCGTTTCAGACAACTCCAAGCTTCTCTTCAGATGCATGTTCTCCTCGGTTAGATGTTCAATACGCAGAGTTGTGTCTTTCAGGTCATTTTCCATCTTATTGCACGAGTTCTTGTATTCTGCCAACTGAAATGACTGTTTCTCAGTCTCAGAGAGAAGATACTTCTTCTGCTCATCAAGCTCGTTTCTCTCTTCCATCACCGAAGTCAAATGCCCCTTTGCTTCGGCCACTTCCATCTGCAGAGCTTCAATTAGAGACTTCGACTCCTTAAACTCCAATCCTAGTTTCTCAGTTTCACTGAGCAAAGACTTCTTTTCCTCCTGAAGCTGTTTCTTTGCTTCTGTTACAGATATCAAACTCTCGTTTATGTTCTTGTTCTCAACCTGAAGAGCCTCCACAACATTTTTGTAGTCCGACAATTGAGCAACAAGTTTCTCGTTCTCACTGATTAGGTGTTCCTTCTCTCCATGAAGCTTCATTTTCTCCTCACTCAAAGAAGTGAAATTCTGTGATAACTCTTCATTATCCAACTGCAATGATCCGAACAAAGCTTTAGACTGTGCTAGATCTGTTCCCAATTTCTCATTCTCAAGAACAAGATTCTCCTTCTCCTCCAAAAGCTTCTTATTCTCTTCAGACAACAAATTAAGGCTTCCTATTAAGCTCTCATTTCGAACCTGTAACGTTGCCACCAAATTCCGGCAGTCAACCATCTCTGAAGACAGACTTGCACTTTCACCAAGTGATGTTTCCAATTTAGTCTGCAACTCATTTATTCTTTCTGAAAGTTCTCCAACCTCACCTTTAGAAATGTGAAGCTGTTTTTGGAGGTCATCCCTTTCAGATACAATCAATTGAAATTCAGATCTCGATTGTGCAAGCTGATCAGCAAGGATATCATTCTTCTCTCCAAGTTCAGTCGATGAAGCTTCGGCCGCAGATATTTGATTAGTCAACTTATGATGTTGACGACTGAGTTCCATCTGTAGTTCTGACTCTTCAGCTAACTGCAAACAAGATACATCTTTTACAAGACTTGCTAGGTATAGCTGTTCTTTGAGCTTCTCAAAAGTGTCAAAAAGTTTCAACGAAGGTGCGTTTGGAGCTGAGTCTCTGCACATGAACAAGAACCTAAAGTCATCTTCATCAAGGTCTCGTACCACCTCCGCCAACTGACACAAGCTAATATAACTTCCATCGGACCTAGATGAGATGTTCACCATTTTCTTCTCCACAAAATTCTCGGAAGCAATACCTCTGGAGTCAGAAATTTGAACCTCATCCCTGTAATTTTCATATTCACCAGCACCTGAAGACATTTCTAGTGTTTCTTCATTGCGCGAACCAGAAACTGCATCTTCCATCTGATGACCTACCATTTGAGAGCTTATTAAAGAGAGTTCATCTATTTCAGGTAAAGAGTAAACAGAATTTGGGAGCCTACCCCTGTCCTCAGCTATTTCAGCATTCTGAGTTGCTAAAACAGTTGATGGAACGTTATTTGGTTCGCTGAGTTGAAAGTATTCGGCTTTTGTTTCCTCCTTGCCCTCATCTCCCACTAGAGTGGCTGTCTGGCTAATAGAAGTCTCACTTGTTTCGTTCAAAGGAAGCTTCTTGTCTCCTTCAATCTCTACCTCACTGCTTGAATCACCTTTCTTCGAACCTGGATTATGTGATTCCTGCATTGTCCCTACCCAGCAACAATGAGACTTTCATTACAGGCAAATATACACAACTGGATATATGACATGCAAAGGGCATGGATGTCAAGAGAGAAGGCACAACCTACATCTGTTACCTGCACATGCAGCCTTTCCACTTCTACTTGGTGAGCAACTGCTTCATCAGCACTGGAATAAGATGAGAATTCAACAGGCACATCCATTGCAGAACTTTTAATGGACACATCAGAAGCAATAATTCCTGGAGCTTCTAAATGATCATCTTTTACATCCTCATTTCCCCTTTTGGTATTAGCATGTTCAGAAATTGAAGATGTATCAACAATACCCCGATCACCAGAATCTGAATTCAACGCAGCTTCAGGTTCAGCAGCATCCTCTTTTACCAGCTTGCCACTGGCTGGTGTTGTTTCAGCTGTGTCAACATAGTTTGACTCATCAAGAGGAGGAGCTTCAGCATGTTCTGCAGGAAGATCCTTTTTGGTAAGCGACTCTGAGGAAGTAGGAGTATCATCATCTCTGCGAAGTGGTTTTTCTCCATCAGGAACTTGGTCTGATTTTGCCATCGCATCAACAAGATCTGGAGTAGCATCACCAGCAGATCTACTGGCTTTACTTGATTTACCACCTTTACCGTCTTTCTTCTGTCTGAATTGTTGAAGCTGGTAAACATAAAACTATCACATTAAAAATAAAATAAAGCAGGATAGGTTTAATTTACGAAAGAGACCATACAGGACATACTGAAAGTCATCCATGCATCGCTAGTAAAAATCTTTATAATCTGAGTTCCTCCAATACTAGCACAGGCACAAGACACAAGGGTCACAAGTCCTATACTACATTGAGTCATACATGAATATGTGAAATCTTTCAAATTAGGTAGACATATTTTTTCTTTTTTTTAAAATAATTTACATGCACGTATATACATACAGAACCATAAATAATTCATTAAATTGTGTTGATAACTAAATAGAACATACAAAACATACATTATTAATTTGTACTGCCCCACACCTAAGTTACTCGGACTCGGTTGCGGGGTTGCGGGTGTCTGATACGGGTGCGAATCTAGACGTCAGATCCTTCATGATCTAAATTTTAAGATTTGGGGATACAGATCCAAGTATGGATATGGTTGCGGGGATTCGGCTAAAAATAATTCAAATATCTACAAATAAGAGTTATAAAACCTAAATTATGAGATATTATGTGAAAATATGGATCAAGAGGAGAATCCCGGAAGGAGATAAAAGGAAAAGGAGTGACATAGAGATTTCTATATACAAGGTATTCCATTTTCTTCAATTTCACCTTAGCTTCTGTTTTGATTCAAGAAATCATTGAATCTGTCCGAAATTTCTCGGTCGATTTTGGTCAAAGTACCCAAAATCTGTTGACCAGACCATGTATGAATCCCACACCCACACCCATGCCGTGTCGACACGGGTGCGGCACCGAAGGTGAAGAGTCCAAGCAACATAGCTCCACACCCCAAACAAGTACCAGAAAGTACTTTCAATATGCCTAAAGATGGAAAACATGAATCGAAATCGGTTTGATGAACACATGATGTTACCATGTTGGTTGGGAAGAAGACCAATGCTGAGACTATGGTGGCCAAAGTAAATAAGGCTACCTCATCAAGAAGAAGAAATGCATTGTGACGCGATGATACAAGAATAGTTTGGCATGCAAAGCTGAGGGTTACAGGGAGTGCAAGGATTAAAGCATCGCGGTAATTCTTGTTTTGGTGCGATGTTTTGGGGATTTTAATGTTTTTACACTGTAACTATATAAGTTTCAACCCTAATGTGTATTAAGGATTTTGACAGCTAATAGCAGTCACTGAATTGAAGGAGAAGAACATTAGGGTGAACCGAATCAAGATTGAGATTCTTCAAGACTCAAAGTTAAGATTCTATTTCGACCAATGAGACTCGAAAGTAAGATTTAAACTTGAATCTTATGGGATTGGGTTGAGTTACAGCATGATGTTCCTAACTTCGAGATTAACTCATATATAAAGTTGGGTTTAGCAAGGATTAAGGTAAACTAGCAGAATTCAAGGGTAACCCTATATTATTGTTCCTAGTGATTAAATCCACAATTCGCCATTAAAAAAAAGATCAAATCCCCAATTTTCTGGTAATATCAACATATTTGTAGAAATTATCGCATGGATAGTGCAGTTAGAAGTAAAAAGTGTTTAAGAGCTTTGAAGGTTGATAACCCTACTCATAGCCTAATTTTTCATACTTGCATAAAGCATGAGGTATATAACATTTTTATTAAAGTATTGTGCTTGAAAAACATGCTGGACCAGCATATAGTAGATATAAGCATCATGTGTTTGGGATGAAAAAAAGCATGTGTTTGCAAAACAAGCTGGACCAGCATTTAGTACATAACCCTACTCATAGCCTAATTGATCAGGTATGAAATAAAGAATCAACATCACACCAAGTAGGTGCTAAAAAATCAATACATAAAATTTAGTAAGCTTACCCAGGGTCATCTACTATTCCTATGATCTATAGACTATACATGTAGGTATCTTCTCCTTACACCAAAAGAATACATGAAATATGAGGGTGGAGGGTGGGGGTGGGGGGCGGAGTTGATGCTATTCAATCTGTTTCAGCATCATGGACCATTCTCTTATTTCTTTCATTCCAAATTAGCCAAAAGATGCACGATGATATAATCTTCCATGCTAACTTCCTTTCTATACCGATATTCGGGACAACCAATATCTATTTTAATCGATATAACAAAATAAACCAAAGCACAAGGGGGTAGTTTATCCATGTTGGTACTGAATATCAAGGTCATTGAACCAGGTTTTATTGAGTTTTACTCGAAAAAAGCATGCATGGTCGAAACCACCCGTAAGGCCATGCGGTCTGAATTTTCTCAGTTCCTTATTTTCTTCTACTAATTTGTCACAACGGCGATCTTAATACCTATGGTAGAACATGGTTAGTCATCAGAGCAGATGCTCCAGTAATATCCATGGAGAAATAATTGTACTTAATAATGTAAAGAAAAGACATCTGATACCTGATAGCAAAGAGATTGAAGCAGTTTGTCCCTCACAGGTAATCTCTGTGGTAACTTCAATGCAAACATTAAGCAAAAAAAGATCATCCGCAAACATATGTGCACAGCTAGTCGTGCACATACTAAAAACTTTGTGGGTCAAAAGAAGCTTACGAAATAGCAAGCAAAGGGTAACACTAGAAGAAATACTATAATCACTGACTTCTCCATTTCTTCTTGCTATATCAACTATACCTCAATCCAAAACTAGTCGGAATTATCCATATGAATCTTTATTTTGCTCTATATAGCACGGCAGGTCTCTCCTTATTAGTTGTCATGTTTATCATAGTTTCTCTTTTATAACTTCTTTGCTTTGCTGCACTCGAGCCGAGGGTCTTTCAGAAACAACCTCCCTACCTCCGGGTAAGGTCTGCATACACTCTACTCTCCTCAGACCCGGGATTACACCGAGTATGTTGTTGTTGTAGCACGGCAGGTCTCAGAATTCAGTATAACGAAGATTCATCATCATTAAACTATTCTCCTCTATTATTTTGGGCTTAGGACTGCCTATACTTCTCTGATTCCCTAATTTCTGATATTTCACAACTGCAATTACACAGCTTAGCAACACATTTTTTATGACAGGTGCACACAACTCAATTATTCCACCGGATACCTGCTAACTCCCACCCACACCCGGCACAAATACCGAGTAACATAGGGCAGAAACCACCTAGTGTTTTTTTTACAGCTAAGCAACACATTATAACTGTGCAAAATGAACAAAGAGTACGGAAATGTTTACCTTTTTACGACCGGCAGCAAGAAGATCGGTTCGGCTCTTGTTCTTATCCATCCGATCCGATCCGATACACCTGGAATTCTTCTATTAATGCTTTCCTATCACCATTACCTTCAACAATCGAACTGCAAAAATCTCAAAAAATCAGATAAAGAATCAGAATAACCTAATTTGGAAAAATTAAATACAGGAAAATGAAATGAACGATTCGGTTACCTTTCGAGTTCTATATTGAAATCTCAAAATTAATCTGTATCTAATTTCAATTATTTTTTCTACTCTGAATATATTTATATATAATTATATATAATTTCTGTTGTTTTGTTTTTTCGTTCTTCCCTTTTTGGGCTATTGAAGTATTGAGTTGTTTTTCGGTTGAGAAGAGTGAAGACGACGGTGAGATTATTATCTTAGATCTGATGCAAAGGTGTTGGTTTTCTCATTTCTGGTGAAAATTGGGTAGGCCCAGATTTGGTTAGATGGGCCTATCAACCGTACTGGCTACAAATAACCCGTACCCGGCCCATTCTACTTGAAAAGGGAAAATATAAGAAGTAGGCCCAGATTTGGTTAGATGGGCCTATCAACCGTACTGGCTACAAATAACCCGTACCCGGCCCATTCTACTTGAAAAGGGAAAATATAAGAAGACTCCACCATTATCGACGGAAAGTCACTCAGACTCACTCGAGTGTGTGTATCGAAATATTCTTATCCAACAGGATACATTAATCTTGCTTTAGAGACCCAAATACTTATATACTTATCATACTGAGGGATGAGGGATGAGGGATGAGGGATGACGAATTATATTATCCTACATTCATTAAACCTATGTAATGAGTCATGTAGGTAGCGTATTTAATTATTATTTATTTTTAATATGAGCGATAATATTTTTAATTTGAGTGTGCTAACACGAAAATCACACCTACCTAAAACTTTACTATGAGCGATAATATTTTTAATTATTATTTATTTTTAATATAAAAATATAAATTCAATAAAAAAAACTCGACCCAACTCAAAATTCATATGCAAATATTAAAGTAATAAAACGGTGAATAAATTTGAAAAAAAATATCACAAGATTTAAATTATTGCTTCCGATGCAAATAATAACAATTATTGCTCCATAAAATTCAATTTCTTACTATTTAATAAAATATAAAACTTTTCAATATATATTGGAAAAAAAAAAGGAAATATACCCTAAGATTGAAAAAGAAGTTTTTTCGAGTAAATTAACCAAAGTTATATCAAACAATATAATATTTATAAAGGTATGTTTTTTCAAAAACAACTCTCCAAATATTTTACTCGTTGAACATATAATTAAATAATCAAGGACAAGCTTATCTATGATCATGTCCTCCTCTAATGCATTTTGTTTGCATACCACGATCATAAAAATGTCACCAATACCTAACTAACATCACAAGCCACAACATTTTATTTCTGCTCGTGACAATGGATCATATAAAAAAAGATTTTGAATATCATTAAAATTATAAAGAAGAAAAAGAAATTATCAAACTGAAAAAAGTTAATCCTAGACTGAATATTTTAGTTCCACACCTTTTTAGATCGTATATTCGGAGGAGGGATTGGTTCTATTTCTTTAATAATTTAATTTCTCCCTATGAATTTTGAATCGGGCGGTTCTTTTTAATTGAATTTGTATTTATTAGATTAAAAATAAAATAAATAAATAAATATAAAAATTAACCATCGAAAGTTGAATTTTTCGGTAGATGCGACTTTTGTTTTAGTAAGCTCATAATTTTTGTAACTTTTATGTTAGAAAATATAGCTAAGTGACTTTGGTGAAAAAATATGATAGTTATGTGACTTTTGTGTTAGAAAATATAGTTAAGTGACTTTGGTGAAAAAAATGATAGTTATGTGACTTTTGTATTAGAAAACATAATTAAGTGACTTTGGTGAAAAAAACTGATAGTTATGTGACCATTTGTGAAATTTACCCTAAAAAAAGTATATACTTAACAAACTGTTTTTTTCATATTTACAACAAACGAACCACTTATTTATTCTTTTTTTAGCGCTATCCCGACTCTGACGAGCATCACTTAACTCTTGCGGAATAGTTAAAACCCTTCACGTGAATAGTAACAAACCACAACCTTAAGTATGTGAATGTTTTCCTTATGTAACTCGAACCTTTAAATTGAATATTATTCCAAGTTAATCGCATGACAGATGCAATATTTCACGAAGCCTTTTCAGAAAAAATGGACACAAGACAATGAAGCGAAGTCCTTATCCTTGAGGAAAGAAAAACATTGGCGTCTATCAGAAGTTCCCAAAGACTGAATTTTGCAGACTTTGTTTATGGGTGTTTGAAAAAAATATTTAGTTATTCTTCTAAAATATTACTATTCTTTTTCAAGATTTTTAAACTTAATTTTATAAGTATTTCAAAAGAATCAAAAACTACTTTATAAATTTGTGCACATGCTTCTACGAGACTACTTATTTTACACTTTTCGTTTTTTAAGAGTCAAATGAGTTGTTCTTTAATGATAATTTTTCATGTCTTTTAAATATTTTAAACTATTAATTACAGTGACTTATAGTATTGTTTACGTAGTTTCCGGGTATATAAATTTTATAACAAAAAATATAAAGATTCTATGTTCAAACACACAGTCAAAATTAAGAAATTTGACTGACTCACGAAAAATGAAAAGTATCAACTAAATTGGGACAAAAGGAATATTATTTACACCAATTGATTATTTAATTTCATAGCTAGAGTTTGAATTTTGGGTTGTGAAAAATGACCGAACTTCTTTATTTTTTGCATGTATCGAGTGATCTGAATAACAATTCAAATACGTGCTGAATAAAAGTTCAAAAAATAAAGAAGTTTGGTCATTTCACTCTTCGTACAAAATAAAAATTAGAATTTTCTCCTATAATCTTAAATTTTTCATGAAGAAAATTGTTGATTCTCTTGAAATTTAATCTTCTGAATCACTATATTCTTTCATAATCAAGTATTGATTTATGTCGCGTTGGATTTTGGTTCGATTTTTTCAAATAAATACTAAAAAAATACTTTAAAATATATTTAGGAGTAATAAAAAAATTATTTAAGTGTGTTACAGTAAATACGGATAAAAATTAAAGTATATTTTAAACATTTTCCTTATTATTAATAACTATCTTTTAATTTAATTATTTTTTATAAATACAATAAATTTTTTATTTATCCATCCTACCTATATCATTATTCCACTCTAGCAATCTTTTAACTACCTTCGCTCTCCTTATTCCCTCCCTCTTCTCCTTTGACCGTCGCCGGTCATCTTCTCCGACGAAGTTCCACCGGAGCCCAACCAAAGCAGCCGCCTCTCTCTCTTTCCTTCTCTCATCTCCACCCATCACCACCCTCCGCCTCTCTCTCTCTCTTTCCTGTTCTCTCACCTCCCAGATCTGTGCGATACAGTGGCAATCCTGTGCATTGTGGAGCAATATATGATCGTTCTTATACCTCTGTTTTCATATCTGAGATGATCTCATGGCTGTCTGACAGACCCATATCTTTTTTTTCCCTAACAGCTTACTGTAACAGAGAACCTGAAGTTGTTATTTGGTTCTCTTGCACTTAAGTTTCCTGCCTGTTCTTTAGATTCACTTGCAATTTGGGAAACAGATGTTTGTAGTTTACATTGTTAAGAGAGATATCTCATATACATCTTAAATTCAAAATATGGCCTTTGGCCTGGGCAGTAAGGGCTTCTGTGTGCAGATAGTTTAACATGTTAAAGCCTTTTGTCTCTAGGTGTTTGACAAAATTCTTCAAGGAAGCATAAAAAGTGCACCTTCAAACAATCAATAGCTGCCAACAGTTTCCGGTACAATAAAGAATCGATTCGCGAGGAATTAAGATCTGAGTGTATTCGATTTTCAGTGTATTTATATACATGGTATTTTTGAGTTTATTCTTAATCTATACATAAGGTCGCATTTGTACGATCTCAGGTGGAGTTGTTGTAAATTATAAAATTTGCCTCAGGTCTGAATACAATGTATCTTAATCTTTTTTAAAAATACAATGTTTTTAAAAAAGATTTGAATGTATTTTTTATTTATTTGAGTGTAAACACATTCAAATACAGTCGAATAAAAAGATTTTCGAGTGTAAATACAGTCGAATACATGTAAAATGATTATTCTTCATTAATTAAAAGGTTTTCTGAGTGTAAATACATTTAATTTGTTGATCGGAGCTCGAATACATTCAAATACAACCAAAACAAGGATAGATCAATATATAAATATACTATAATACACAACTTCGTCGTGTATCTAAATGCACGAGAATACATTTATTTTTAAAACAAATGTATTTTAAAAAATTAAGGTTGCATGTATTCAAATACACGCGAAATCAGATAAGGATGGATACAACTGAACAATGTATTTAAATACACTCCAATACACGCGAATTGCCTAAATGATGGTACGAATTGTAATTTGAAAAAAGGTAGCTATGGATGGTTAGAATCTCCTAAACTATAGTTATTTGTGTAAGTTACCCATTATTTTATAGGTACTCTGCCTAGATAAAAAAGAGTGTCCAATTGACATTTGCACATTCCTTACGAAAATACTAACTTCTAGGTAAAAGTAGATAATTTGACTAAAATATCTCTAATTAAATAGGTATTGAAAGTCAAATCTGAAAAAATAAGGTTAATTTTTTTTAATTTGATAAGTGAACACTTTTTTGATTAAAAATAATGATTAGGTGAATAGTATTTTTAATCCGAAGGGAGTACCATTTAGTGTGACAGCTTATCATACAGTTTTCCTTCTTATTTAGAGAAAAAAAATCAAAGTGGGGGTTTAAAACTTTTGGGGAGTGCCTAGGATTTCTCTTCTTTAAAACTTTTGGGAGTGCGTATCCTTAAAGTTTAGATGACAAGTAAAGCATTCAATCATCTAACAATTAAATTATGAATGACTCATGGACCATCACACTTATCCAATAAATAACCCTACTATCCAAAATTCAAAAAAGCAACACATTACAGCTCGTTACTTTATCAGCCAACAAATTCAAAAAAGCAACACATTACGACACAACACGTTACTTTATTGTGTTAATTGAGGAGATACACAGTAATACAAAGTTGTTTATATTTTTCTACTGGTTACAAAAGTTTAAACCATAAATGATGCATTTTTTTTTATTATGATAGTACTTTGTTGAATGTATCACATGTGAAACTCGCCAGTATATGAATACTTTAAATGAGTTACTAAACTATAAGTTCAACACTTGACACTTATAAACAAAACAATTCTTTCTTCCTCCATTGATGAGGGAAAATTGATCTCAATACCACACTTTTTCATGCTTCAAACACCTCACTTCGTGGACCAATATCTCTTTCATTTCTCAACGAAATTTGACGATTGATGAACTGTGTATAAGAGTAAAACTATTAACTAATTACATTCAAAAGTTGAGATTGCAAATAAGCAGGGAATGGCCCATTGACCATCACAGCGCCATCAAATCCATTTTATCAATAGGCATTATTACAATTATAGCTTGTTACATTATCAGCCAAGTTGCTTTAGCCTTCCACAAAAATAGGGAAAAAACTTGCAAAATACAAATTATCTTCTTCTTTATTTTTCTCTGTATCAGTTTCCTACTTAGGAAATAGTGACCAACTTGGAAACAAATTCTTCAATATTTTTATCTGAACTTCCTCCTTCATCTACAGCATTTCTAGCCAATTCTTTCAATTTCTTTGCATTTTCCCTTATCACTTTTCCTTTCTCTTCTTCCATCACTAACTGTATACATTCTGCAATAACTTCCCTTCTAACTATCCCTTTTTCATCTTGTTTGGCTCTAACTCCCATCTCCCAAACATCCTTTACAAGCTTTGCATTTGTTGGTTGATCAGTCCATTGTGGCATAGTCAACATTGGCACTCCCAAACTAATTGCTTCCAAAGTCGAATTCCATCCACAGTGAGTCAGAAAACACCCTATTGATTTATGTTCCAATACTTGTAATTGTGGACACCATGACACTACTAGGCCTTTATTCTCCCTTGTTAATTTTAATTCCTCGACAAAATTCTTAGGAAGTTTGGATTCTTCAGTGGATCTAACTACCCACAAGAAGTTCTTGTTGCTATTCCTCAAACCCCATGCCAATTCTTCCATTTGGTCAGCTTCTAGTTTAGCTAAACTTCCAAATGATACATACACCACTGAGTTAATTGGTTGACGATTTAACCAATTTAGGCACTCATATGCCATTGGCTTGAAGAGACTGAGGCCATACTCTTTGTCATCTGGTAGCCTCTTGTCTAGATACATGGATGGTATTGTTGGTCCAATTGTCTTGATCATTGGATAAAGCTTGGCCATCCAATCAATTACCTACATGTCAAACAATATAAACAAAATAAGTTTTCATGTAACCATTTAAATATTTTGTACAATAACTTAGGTGACTAAAAAAATGAACTCGACGTATATGTGGTTTAATTTCTTATATGTTTTTCTTACTATTCCCTCCATTTCAATATAAACGTTTTAATTTTACTAGGCACGAAATTTGAGAAGATAAGGAAGATTTTTAAATTTTGTAATCTTAATTAAAGATGTGTGCAGTTAGTACCAAAATGTTGTTTGAATCTTGTGGTCTTTAACAAACTATTTAGAATATTAAAATTAGAGAGTTACCGAATATAGAGACAAACATTTTTTTTGAAACATATTAAAAAATAAATACACTCAAATTGAAACATATGGAGTACATAAACCTTCACAGAATGAATAATTGTTAAACGTCTAACAAGTGTGGGTTGAATAAATAGCTTATGGACGAGCTAGACTTTGGAAAATAAATATCTTGAAAAAAATTTAGTACTTTCTAACATGTGTTAAAAGTCCATGCGAAAATTTTAAAAATTGTGCAACTTTTAACGGCAACAAATAAAATTTCTTAATGGTACAATCTCAATATTTCTTTAAGAATTTCTACTGGTTCTGTGAATCTGGATGAGAACATTAAGGAGCATATATGCGGCCACCAAATTAACTTCCAAATGAAACAGACAAAGAAACAGACTGTTTCCGATAAAACACTCGGCAAACAGAACAACAAATATAGATAGAATATCTAACCTCTTTCTCCAACTCATAGAAACTGTTGATAAGGACCCAATCCACTTTGTCAAGATTTGAGAATTGATTCACCAACATTTCAAGTATTCTTTCTGCTTCAGGACTAACAACAAAACTAGGCACATCTGAACTCTCAATTCTTGATAAAGTCTCAATTGTTGAAAATCCAGGAACTATGATTTCTTCATCAACTTTAGTAGGAGGAAGTTTTATAACCCCTTTATGTACATGGTAATAAATGTTATCCACTGCACAATTTTGTGTGAAAAAAGCAGCAGTTACTAATCCAAAATTCTTTGCAACTTCAACAGCCCAAGGAAGAAATGGATCATAAACTATGCAATTCACAGGGCACCCACAATTTGCTAACTTTTTAATAAGCTGAGCCAGAGTATCCGAGCCAACTTCTTTGAATCGTGTTATATAGGCCACGAAAGATCCTGCTTGGTCGCGGCCACCATCATCATAACCATCGGATATGGCCTCGATTGACACCAAATTTGGCAATTCTTGCATTGTTTTCAAGAACGATTTTGTGGTTGCTATTGTGATTTTGACACCTTTGGATTGTAAACGTTTGGAAAATTGGAGCATTGGGTTGATATGACCTTGCGCTGGATATGGCAAGATCAAGCAATGAGATTTGTGTGTAGTCATCTTAGCAACTTCTCAATTGATGGCTGAAGAAAAATTAATCAAGAAAATGTTGGGTACTATTGTAAAGCAGTACGGAAAGTAAATAAATATTACAAGTGTTCGAAAGGATAAACAAATAGGCAATGTTCAGAAATGCCGCAAGCTTGTTGAGTCTTGAATCTTGATAACCTGAAATCAAGAAACAACTAAATCTGGATGGTTACAATCAAGTGTCTTGTCGAGTGATTGCACTCTGTCCTTAAGACAAGATTGCCCAGTAAATATGCTTTTACGTTAACGGGCAATAGTCTCCCAAGATAAAACAACACTTTAATCTCAACACTACAAAGCAAATAGGTTGAGTCTGACGAAGAAAACAAATACGAATCGACTTGCTGAAGAAATGGAAAATGAAGGAAGAGTTTCTGTTTTCGTCCAACGTTTTTTGGACTGACTTTCTCTTCTGTTTTGTCTCTGTTGTGTATATCTTGTGTATATGTGTGTCTTTCCTCACTGTATGTGCTATTTTCCTGTCATGTTATTGAGCCAAAGAGACATCAATATATAGCATAGAGGAGGGACTCCTCAACTGCCACAAACAAGGCTGTTAATAGCCATTAGTGAGGGTTGTTAATGGCAGGTTTAAGGCCATTAGTGTGGCAGGTTTAAGGCCATTAGTGAGGTTGTTCATGGCCATTGAAGGAGGGCTGATTATGGAGTAGTTAATCAGCCAAGTAATGTCTGATTAATGCCCCAAAAATCAACTCCAACGGAAGGCAGAAAGTTTCTGCCTTCCGTCGTTCCAAATTCGACTTTCCAGAAACTCTAGGGACCAAACTTTAAATATTAAGCAATTTGGGGTTCAAAAAGATAATATCAAAAAGTCCCCACAGCCCGTGACTCGAGCCCGGACGGGCGGGCGGCAGCGGCGCGCATGTGGGCTTAGCCTTGAACTCAAGCACATCTAGGTCCTCTCTCCTTTAAACACATGGGATACCCCTTGGGGTCCCAAACCCTTAACCACTTTATAGACTTATAAAGAGAGCAATTCTTCATTTTCCCACCGATGTGGTAGATTTGTCTCACACCATATTTCCATGCCTCAAACACATTACTTCGTGGACCAATATCTCTTTCATTTCTCAACGAAATTTGACGATTCTTGGCCCTACGGTCATCTACTCACTTAGTAGATTATGCATAAGAGAAGAGACAAAGCCTCCAACATGCGGAACACTAGTGTTTAATTCATTAAATATGGGTGGACGCACCTCCCCGCCAAAGACAAATTTCTAAAAGAAAATACTATTAATTGAGCTTCTCAATAGTATTTGTTTCACCCGTCGATAATATAATCACATATTAAAAATATGAACAATATCATAAGTTTTACAGCCTAAAGTCGCACCTGAGTTATATAATTATTTCAGTTCGCGTTCGTAGTTGTTGAGCGGAGGAAGAAAGAAAATATTTGAGGATGGGAAAATCCTATAGTGAAAATGTGATTCTTATAGTTTGTTGATAGAGTTTGAAGTGTCCAATTTGGGCACATATTAATTCCTAAGAGATTGTCTTGGCTTCTTCTTATTGTCAATAATTACCGACTTTTGAATTGCCAACATGTGCAGTGACATAAGCAGGTCATATGCAGTGAGGGAACAGCTAGGATCATGTGGTGGTAAAGGTACATCTGATGACAAATGACAAAAGAGTTAAGTATGCTATGAACGATTTAGATTCTGTAAGTTTATCCAAATAACACTTTAGTCCGTCAAATATTTAACAATTTATATTCCTCGAATTTGACTGTATCTGTTAGCAACTTGGATAAAAGAAAAAAGTGATCTAAACAAAAAGAAATGAAATGGCTTAGACAAATTTTTTTTGTCAATAACTTAGTATCAATAAATTGAATATTGATTAATAAATAATTGTTGGAACACTACTTTGATTGGATTGTTCATAACTATATATTTACAATATTGATGTAGTAATAAGTGGATTGGATCCTAATCAATAGCTTCTATGAGTTGGAGAAAGAGGTAAGAGAAATATTCTTTTACCCTGTTGGCTTCATATATGTTCTTGAAAGATTCCATCCAGATAAACTAGTACTTCACCGTCCTAATTTATATGATGTATTTTATTTTTTCAATCTGTCTAAAAGAATGATATTTTTTGATATTTAAATAAATTTTTCATTTTACCCATTTATTGTCAATTTGTCACAAATAAAATGGCTTATTTTAGATTATAATTTTTAAAATGTATTTATTTTTTAAACTCCGTGTTTAGTCAAATTGCATCACATAATTAAATTGAGACTGAGAGTAATTGTTCGTTCTTTGAAAATGTGAGACGGAGAGTAATTGCTTTGACAAATTGAATTTATTTTGAAATATTTTACGTTTTAAAAACACAAGATTGTTTCCTACCTTTTTTCAAGTTTACCATATTGTTCAAGTAGAGTATTAATTAAATGAAACGTTTACAAAGAAGTAAATGGTAGTCTAGACAAATACTCTAATGATTAAGATTATTAAAATGTAAAAACGGTAACTAACCTACTATAAGTCTATAACATGTTAATCTGCACTAATAAGCAGTGTAGAAAGATCTTATTTACATTGTCAGTGTTTCAGATTATCACGTTTCTAATTGTTTGACATGTAGGTAATTGATTGGATGGCCAAGCTTTATCCAATGATCAAGACAATTGGACCAACAATACCATCCATGTATGGCCTCAGTCTCTTCAAGCCAATGGCAAATGAGTGCCTAAATTGGTTAAATCGTCGAGCAATTACCTCAGTGTTGTATTTATCATTTGGAAGTATGGCCAAATTAGAATCTGAGCAATTGGAAGAATTTGTTGGTTATAAAAGTGCAGGAAACAGAAATTACAAGTAGCTGCTAAGTAATATAAGAACTGAAATTACAATTCAACAACAAACTGAAATTAAAATAATCTTGAACAACAAACTAGAACTGTTTTTGTGTATGCTAAGTCGAGTGTTTGCACTTTGTCTTTAAGACAATATTGCCCCGTATGTATCCTTTCTACGTCCTGGACAATTGTCTCCCAAGATAAAACAACAAATTAACAATTGAGCAAAGGAAACTCAAGTGTTATCGTGAAGAATTTTGACTAATGAAATGATACTGGAAGGTAGTAGGAAGAACTGATTCTTTGTTTCTGTTTTTCGTCTGTTTTTCTGTGTTGTGTGTGTCTCAACAATGGTGACAATGGGTCTTTATATAGTTGAAGGAGAGGCTGATGAAATGCCTCCATAATTGCCATTACTGGCCAAGTAATGACAATTATAGAGGTAGTAATTGTTGGAAATTAGCCTTTGGCGGGAGTTGCGACCGACCAACTTTAACGGCTTAAACACTAGTGTTACATAAGTTGGAGAATCCGGTTCTTCACACATGCATGATCTACTAAGTACGTAGTTAACCGTAGGGCCAAGAATCGTCAAATTTCATTGAGAAATGAAAGAGATATTGGTTCACGAAGTAAGGTGTTTGAAGCAGGGAAAAGTGTGGTGTGTGATCAATTCTCCCTCATCGGTAGAGGAAGAAAGAAGTGTTGTGTATATAAGACTCGAAATTGGTTTGGGGTTTGGGACCCCAAGGGGTATCCCATGTGTTTAAAAGAGGGAGGACCTAGATGTGCTTCGGTTCGAGGAAAGACCACACGCGCGCCGCCGCCGCCCGCCCGTCCGTTCCGGTTCTGGTTCCGGGTCCTCGGGTCACGGGCTGTGGGCCTTCTGATATTATCTTTTTGGGCCAGCACTCAATTCAACCATTTATTTTGGCTGAATTACACCTCCTATAATGACCATCCGTTGGTATTTTCTCTCCATTTATTTGGTGGCTTTACTACCTCCATAATGGTCATTATTTGGCCAATAATGGCTGTTATGGAGGCAGTCAAACAGCCCCTTCCTCACCTATATAAACACCCCTTACCCCTTACACCATTGTTGAGGCACACTTGATATACACGAAATTACACAAAGCAGAAAATAGTTTTCTTCCTACAACTTCCAAGCATCATTTCATTATTCAATATTCTTCACGGTAGCTCTTGAGTTTCCTTTGCTCAATTGTTCCATTGCTGTTTTATCTTGGGAGAGGAATTTTCCGGGACGTATAAAGGATACATACGGAGCAATATTGTCTTAAGGACAGAGTGCCACACTCGACTCAAAAAAATCAAAGCGAGTTTTCGGTTTCTTGTTCAACAAATATTGTAATTTCGCTTTGTTGTTATATTCTAATTTTCGTTTTTCTAGTTGAATTGTAATTTCAATTCTTACATAAGCAATTACTTGTAATTTCCGTTTCTGCAAATCCTTGTAACCCAACAACTTAAGACAATATTTTGCTTACGGTAATCGCAATAACATGGCCGGAAATATGACCGATGTTGTTGCGCTGCTGCTGCTGCCTCTCGAGGCAACGTTGTCTTTGCCTTTCCCGCCATCGCCGCTGCGGCCAAGGCGAATAACTTCGCCGCCTTCACCGCTGCTGCTGCTGCGGCTCTTTCAAGGCGAACACTGCTTTGCCTTCCCGATCGTTGGAGCTCCACCCTCTTCTTCACACCACCATGATCGCCCTGAAAAATTCATGGGATCGAATTCAAAAGATGGCGAAAAAAAGATGTTGTTTTACTTAACAAGCTATGGGCATGGCCCGATTCCTTACGGAAGATCCTCCACAAGTCGGAGATGAAATGGACTCTTCGCCTAATGAAATGGGTGAAGGGGGCCTTGGTATCCATGTCATTAATGGCATGAAGATGGTTCGTGATGCATGGAATCATAGCGATTTCATGTGCAAGAACAATATACTTGAATCGCTTGCGACCTCTCTACACGGTCTATTGCACCGTTGGCACCGCCAAAGAGCATGGGAAAAGCGTAAAAAAAGTACAACGCACAAGATGCGGGTACTAAGAAGTTCATCGTTGGGAAATTTCTAAAATTCCAAATTGTGGACGATGAAGACGGTGATGTCCCAAGTCCAGAATTCCAAATGATTTTACATCACCTGGATTTGGAAGGACCGAAACCAAACGAGCGAGTTTTGATTGCATCGCCGATTGAAAAGTTACCTCCTTCATGGAATGAGTTTATGAGTTACTTGAAACTCAAGACAAAGGAGATGACCTTTGAAGAGCTTGTTATCAAACCGCAAATCCGGAAGATAATAAGAAGACATTGCCAAAAGGTAGACAACATGCTTGAGGCAAAGGCAAATCGGGGCCGAGGCCAAAGGGAAAACAAGCAACAAGCGGAAGTTCCACAAAGACGGCAAAGCCCCCGCAATGAGACGTTCAGAGGTAACTGTCATCACTGTGGCCATAGGATCAAGGAATGCCGCAAGCTCAAGACTGAGCAACAACAGAAATCCAAGTCGAAAGGCAAGGCTCAAGCTAACGTCGTCGAAGGACACGCTCCTGGATGACATGATTGAGGATCTCTCGGCCGTGGTGCTAGAAGCCAACTTGGTTGAGAATCCGATGCAGTGGTAGGTGGACACAGGTGCTACAAGACACATCTGTTCCAACAAAGATGCCTTCTCCACGTACACTCCGGTCTCCGACAAGAAGTTGTTCATGGGCAACAACGCTTTCTCGGACGTGCTAGGGATTGGAAAGGTGGTCCTGAAGATGACTTCCGGCAAGGAACTCACTCTGAAGGAAGTGATGCACGTCCCAGAGATTAGAAGAAATCTAGTTTATGGACCTTTATTGGTTAATGCTGGTTTTAGGCTAGTGTTTGAATCAAATAAGTTTGTACTCACTAAAAATGGCACATTTGTGGGAAGGGGCTTCGTCTGTGAAGGCCTCTTCAAAGTGAATGCCATGTATGTATTGCGTCAAGGAAATAAAGTTGAACCTTCTTCTTATTTGCTTGAGTCCTCTAATTTATGGCATCATAGATTAGGACACGTTAACTACAAGTCTATTCAAAGGTTGGTAAAGATGGAGTTGTTGCCGTCTATCGACGTAAACCCTCAACATAAGTGTGAGGTGTGCGTAGAGGCAAAACTCACCAAGCTTCCTTTTCGATCCGTCGAAAGGAATACCGCTCCTCTAGAACTTATTCACACAGATATATGTGATTTGAAGTTTACACAAACTAGAGGGGGAATAAGTACTTTGTGACTTTCATTGACGATAGCACAAGGTATTGTTACCTTTACTTGTTAAGAAGTAAGGATGAAGCCTTTGAAGCGTTCCGACGTTACAAAGCAGAAGTTGAGAACCAACTGAGCCTACAGATTAAATCCATTCGTAGCGATAGAGGGGGAGAATATGTAGCGCCTTTTGAGGAATACTGTGCCCAAGAAGGCATTATTCATCAAACGACGGCCCCATACTCACCTTAATCAAAAAGGTGTGGCGGAACGTAAGAACCGCACATTAAAGGAAATGATGAATGCCTTGCTTATCAATTCCGGACTTCCCCAAAACATGTGGGGAGAAGCCGTCCTTACCGCTAATACGATTCTTAACAGAGTCCCACATAAGGGTAAGGACAAAACTCCATATGAATCATGGAAAGGAAAAAAACCCACCTACAAGTATTTTAAGGTGTGGGGTTGTCGGCAAAGGTTGAAGTACCTAAGCCAAAGCGAGTCAAGATTGGGCCTAAGATCGTAGATTGCATATTCATCGGATATGCAAATAACAGTAGTGCTTATCGCTTCTTAGTGCATAAGTCAGATATTCCAGATATCCACTAGGGTACAATAATGGAATCAATGAATGCTCTATTCTTTGAAAGTACCTTTCCTAGAAAGGAGAAAGACATAACCTCTCGCAAACGAAGTTATGCACAAAGCTCTTAAGAACCGGGAGTCCTTGACTGCCCGGATCTAAATGGTTCAGATCTAGCGAATCTCGAGGTGGCTGAACATCCGAAATCTAGTGTTCCTGATTCTCAGAACTTGGAGACTCCAGAGATGGATCTAAGGCGAAGTAAAAGGGCCAGGAAGGATACATCCTTCGGTCCTAACTTTGTAGCTTATATGGTTAGTGATGAACCAAGGACAATTGCTCAGGCGTTGTCAACTCCAGAAGCACCGCTCTGGAAAGAAGCTATTGAGAGTGAAATAATCTCCATTCTGCATAACCATACTTAGGAGTTGGTTGATCTTCCTCCGGGAAATAAACCGTTGGGTTGTAAATGGATACTCAAACGGAAATACAAAGCAGATGGGTCTATAGATAAGTACAAGGCTAGGTTGGTAGTCAAGGGCTATCGACAGACAGAAGGCTTTGACTACTTTGACACATACTCTTCGGTATCCCGGATGCCATCCATACGGGTATTTATTACGATCGCAGCTTTGCGTCACCTTGAGATACACCGGATGGATGTTAAGACGACCTTCCTAAACGGTGATTTGGAAGAAGAAATTTATATGGACCAACCCTAGGGGTACGTGGTTCAAGGGCAAGAGAAGAAAGTCCGTCGACTTATCAAATCTCTGTACGGCCGAAACAAGCCCCGAAGCAATGGCACAAAAATTTGATAGTACTCTGCTATCGAAGGGGTCGCCATTAATGAGTGTGATAAATGTGTTTACACGAAAGGTAACTCGACTCATTTGTTATGATATGCCCGTATGTAGACGACATGTTGATCACAGAAGCGATCCTAGGGTAATCCTAGAGACTAAGAACATGTTGAAACAATGCTTCGACATGAAAGATATGGGTATCGCGAGATGTCATCCTAGGGATTAAAATCTCTAAGACGTCGACGGACCGGTCTTATCTCGGTCTCACTACATCGAGGATGTTTTGAGAAAGTTCAAGATGTTAGACAGCTTCTCCGATAGCGTCACCAATAGATACAAATCAAAAGCTTGATAAAAATCTTGGTGCACTGTATACCAGAGCGATATGCACGGTGATCGGTAGTTTGATGTATATCACAAACCGCACCCGACTTGATATTGCTTATGCGAGTTAATAAGTTGGCTAGGTTCACCCGTAATCCAAGTGCTAATCACCGGAAGGCGTTGAATCGGGTATTACAATACCGAAATACACGTTAAATTTCGGGTTGCACTATTCGAGATATCCAAATGTACCAGGAGGGGTACAAAGATGCAAACGGATATCCGATATAGAGAACACCAAGTCCACCAGTGGGTATATATTTACAATTGGTGGTGGGGCCGTGTCTTGGAAATCCTCTAAGCAAACTTGCATCGCCCGATCCACGATGGAATCGGAGTTTATCGCTTTAAACAAAGCGGAGAAGAAGCCGAGTGGCTTCATGACTTCTTGAGGATGTTCCGTGTTGGAACAAACCCGTACCTTCGGTAATGATCCACTGCGACGATCGGTCGGCTCTAGAAAGGGCACGGAATGCTATGTACAACGGCAAGTCTCGTCATATTCGACGGAGGCATAAGACCGTTAGGCAACCGATCACCACGGGTATAATATCCATTGATTACATTAAGTCAAAGGATAATATAGCGACCCATTGACAAAGGGCTTACCCAAAGATCGATGGCTTGCTGTCTAGGGAAATGGGCTTAAGACCCAAAATATAAGGACCAATACGGTGGTAACCCACCTTACGAACCGGAGATCCCGGTAATTTGGTTCAATGGGAAAACGAAGTTGTAAAGGTTCGATTGATCGCTTCGGTGGAAGTATGAGCACTTCGGATAGTAATTTCGAAAAGAAACACCAAATCCAAAGCCGTTCCCGCGATAGACGTTAAGTGCTATCTCGCGTATGGGTAAAGGTTAAGTTTTCAAAACTCGTAATGATCCTCAACAGTTGAGGTTAGGTTCTTGGGATACTTTTAATGGTTCCTAACACTTGTGAAGTGGGGTATAGCAGGATACCTTGTAGGAGACCACCTATTTAAGTGCGAGGACGGGCCGCCTCAAAATGAACGCACTTAAGAATCCAAGACGTTGTCCATGGCCAAAACGGACAAAACATTACGAAGAAGAGAGTAAGGGAATTTGTTGTGTTGGTACCATTGTCTTGGCTTACACTAAACACTGACGGTTCAAGACATCACGTTCACCGCGCAGTAAGTATGTCCGATGGTATTCAACTATGGAAGGTTCAAAGCTGAAACTACCTCTCCTTATGCAACATCGGTCACCGAAATATTGCTTTGAAATGAAAAGACACCATGTGAGTGCGCCAAAATCTCTTTCAAGAGGGGATTGTTGGAAATTAGCCTTTGGCGGGAGTTGCGACCGATCAACTTTAACGGCTTAAACACTAGTGTTACGTATGTTCGAGAATCCGGTTCTTCACACATGCATGATCTACTAAGTACGTAGATAACCGTAGGGCCAAGAATCGTCAAATTTCATTGAGAAATGAAAGAGATATTGGTTCACGAAGTAAGGTGTTTAAAGCAGGGAAAAGTGTGGTGTGTGATCAATTCTCCTCATCGGTAGAGGAAGAAAGAAGTATTGTGTATATAAGACTCGAAATTGGTTTGGGGTTTAGGACCCCAAGGGGTATCCCATGTGTTTAAAAGAGGGAGGACCTAGATGTGCTTCGGTTCGAAGAAAGACCACACGCGCCGCCGCCGCCCGCCCGTCCGGTCCGGTTCCGGTTCCGGTTCCGGGTCCTCGGGTCCTCGGGTCACGGGCTGTGGGCCAAAAGTACAGTTTGATCCCAGAAGTTTCAGATGTGCGCTTGGACCGAATTCTTTCGGATGTACGAGTTTGATCCCTGAAGTTTCAAGATGTACAGTTTGGTCCCTGAAGTTTCCAGAAAGTCAGAATTTCGGCAGAAGAGAACAGAAACGTCAAGCACTCAATTCAGTCATTTATTTTGGCTGAATTACACCTCCTATAATGACCATCCGTTGGTATTTTCTCTCCATTTATTTGGTGGCTTTACTACCTCCATAATGGTCATTATTTGGTCAATAATGGCTGTTATGGAGGCAGTCAAACAGCCCCTTCCTCACCTATATAAACACCCCTTACACCATTGTTGAGGCACACTTGATATACACGAAATTACACAAAGCAGAAAATAATTTTCTTCCTACAACTTCCAAGCATCATTTCATTATTCAATATTATTCACGATAGCTCTTGAGTTTCCTTTGCTCAATTGTTCCATTGCTGTTTTATCTTGGGAGATGAATTGTCCGGGACGTATAAAGGATACATACGGGGCAATATTGTCTTAAGGACAGAGTGCCACACTCGACTCAAGGTAAAAATCAAAGCAGCTTTCCTGGTCTTCTTGTTCAACAAATATTGTAATTTCGGTTTGTTGTTATATTCTAATTTTCGCTTTTCTAGTTGAATTGTAATTTCAATTCTTACATAAGCAGTTACTTGTAATTTCCGTTTCCTGCAAATCCTTGTAACCCAACAGTAATTACTCCAAAATAAATGGTGAAGATGTGCAACGGATTGGCCATTTAGGAAGAGTAATTCAACCAAAATAAATGGCTGAATTGAGTGTTGTTGACGTTTCTGATCTGTGCCCAATTCTGACTTTCTTGAAACTTCAGGGACCAAACTGTATATGTTGAAACTTCAGGGACCAAACTGTACATGTGAAAGAATTCTGGTCTAAACTGTACATATGACAAAGTTCTCTGGATTCAAAAAGATAATATCAGAAGAAGCATAGCCCGTGAGCCCGGACCGGACGGGCGGGCGGTGCGCGTGTGGGCTTTCCTCGAACCAAAGCACATCTAGGTCCTCCCTCCTTTAAACATATGGGATACCCCTTGGGGTCCCAAACCCCAAGCCAACCTTGAGACTTATAAACAAAACAATTCTTTCTTCCTCCACCGATGACGGAGAATTGATCTCAATACCACACTTTTCCATGCTTTAAACACCTCACTTCGTGAACCAATATCTCTTTCATTTCTCAATGAAATTTGACGATCCTTGGCCCTACGGTTATCTACGTACTTAGTATATTATGCACGTGTGAAGAACCGGATTCTCCAACATGCGGAACACTAGTGTTTAAGCCGTTAAAGTTGGTCGGACGCAACTCCCGCCAAGGCAAATTTCCAACAGAATTGGCATGGGGTTTGAAGAATAGCAACAAGAACTTCTTGTGGGTGGTTAGATCCACTGAACTTCCCAAGAATTTTATAGAAGAATTAAAATTAGCAAGTGAAAATAAATGCCTAGTCGTATCATGGTGTCCACAATTACAAGTGTTGGAACATAAATCAATAGGGTGTTTTCTGACTCACTGTGGATGGAATTCGACTTTGAAGCAATTAGTTTGGGAGTGCCAATGTTGACTATGCCACAATGGACTGATCAACCAACAAATGCAAAGCTTGTAAAGGATGTTTGGGAGATGGGAGTTAGAGCCAAACAAGATGACAAAGGAATAGTTAGAAGAGAAGTTATTGAAGAGTGTATAAAGCTAGTGATGGAAGAAGAGAAAGGAGAAATGATTAGGAAAAATGCAAAGAAATGGATAGAGTTGGCTAGAAATGCTGCAGACAAGAACATTGAAGAATTTGTTTCCAAGTTGGTGACTATTCCTTAAGTAGGAACTTAATTATGAGCTATAAAAAATAAGTAAGAGGTTGATTTATAATCTGCGGATCTCTTTTTCTATAAGTGGTAAGGTTGACCTGAATCTTCTTTTATTGTCTCTTTTTTTCCATTTCTTGTGAAAAGCTAAAGCAATTTGGCTGATAAAGTAATAATTTTGAATAATAAGATACAGATTTGTAACGTGTAATGGTCAAAGAGTCATCCCAAACCTATTTGTTAGATGATTGAATGCTTTACTTGTTTGATCAAAATGGTCCTTCATGTGTGGGTTTTGGTTCCATTTGATCCTTAATGTATAAAAATGATAGAAATTGTCCTCAATGTATTTCAAAAAGTAATTAATTTGAAGTCATATAAATAGAAACAATCTTTATTTTTGCTGTAAAAAAAACTAATCGATATTAATGTAAAATAATTGTTTACACAGAGAAACACTCAAAATAGAGTCATCTCTTACTATACGTTACTACTTACTAGTATAAGTTTTATGTGTATGTATATATTAATTTTTGCCCACGTACAATGTGCATGTACCTTAATCAATGAATACAAACTACTTGAAAGTCACATAAATAATATTGAAAAAAATTAAGGAAAACATTACAAGTTCTAAAAGTGTTGCTTAATAGCTTATGCCGACAGCGATAAAACTTAAGTGAAATTTTACTCTTCTTTGGAAAACATTAAATGACAAAAATAGTCCCTTACGTTTGAGGATATGTTAAAGGTAGTCTCCTAAGTATAGTCTGTGCAGTTTTAGTCCTTCAAGTTTGTTAAATATTACACTTTTGATCTCGGTCGAATGTTTAACAATATATATTCGTTAGATTTGAAAAAAAAAAAAGATTTAACCTTAAACACAAGAAAAGTCCCATCAAATTCAAAAAAATGCAACACAACAAGCTGCACCAAACACAAAAACAAAATATCATAACTACTAGAAATTACACCTCAAGAAATTATATCGAACTCTAAAAATAAACCAAAAATAAAAGAAATTACAAAAATAATACCTCTAAATATAAGTTCCACTAAACTTCTTATGAAAAAAATATGTTGGGTCTTTGAAACAGTTCAGATCATTTTAATAATAATGAAAAAATATTTTAGCTAAAAATTCATGTTGGATCGGACTCGACAGAATCTTTCGATAATCTGTAAAAAAAAAATGAAGGATCACAAGCAGCTGGATATTTATTCTAGGAGGGTTTATTCCACCTAATTGTACCATATAACTTTTTAAAAACATTTTAAGTGAGTTATTTAAGCTTCAACTAACCCCATGTACAATTCACACTAGATCTGACTAACTGTTCATCCTACCTCCTCTACGTTATTGACATCTCATATTTGTCTCAGTAAAGTCTTTCAGTAGCACGTTTCGATCCTCTTCCCTATTACTTAGGAAAAATATATTTTTTCAAATGTTAAAAAGAAGAAATACTCGATAATATGAAAATTTCGTTATTTTCTAAATTTATTCATTCAAAGATTATACATCGATCTATTTTTTATCAATCATTAATATTTTCAGGTCTAACTTATTACTACATCAATATTGTAAATATGCAGTTATGAACAATCCAATCAAAGTAGTGTTCCAACAATTACTTATTAATCAATATTCAATTTATTGATATGAATTATTGACAAAAAGAAAAATTGTCTAAGCCATTTTATTTCTTTTTGTTTAGATCACTTTTTTATTTTATCCAAGTTGCTAACAGATACAGTTAAATTCGATGAATATAAATTGTTAAATATTTGACGGACTAAAGTATTATTTTGATAAACTTACAGAATCTAAATCGTTCATAGCATACTTAAGACTCTTTTGTCATTTTCTCATCAGATGTACCTTTACCCCACATGATCCTAGCTGTTCCCTCACTGCATATGACCTGCTTATGTCACTGCACATGTTGGCAATTCAAAAGTCGGTAATTATTGACAATAAGAAGAAGCCAAGACAATCTCTTAGGAATTAATATGTGTCCAAATTGGACACTTCAAACTCTATCAACAAACTATAAGAATCACATTTTCACTATAGGATTTTCCCATCCTCAAATATTTTCTTTCTTCCTCCGCTCAACAACTACGAACGCGAACTGAAATAATTATATAACTCAGGTGCGACTTTAGACTGTAAAACTTATGATATTGTTCGTATTTTTAATATGTGATTATATTATCGACGGGTGAAACAAATACTATTGAGAAGTACAACTAATAATATTTTCTTGATTAATTTTTCTTCAGCCATCAATTGAGAAGTTGCTAAGATGACTACACACAAATCTCATTGCTTGATCTTGCCATATCCAGCGCAAGGCCATATCAACCCAATGCTCCAATTTTCCAAACGTTTACAATCCAAAGGTGTCAAAATCACAATAGCAACCACAAAATCGTTCTTGAAAACAATGCAAGAATTGCCAAATTTGGTGTCAATCGAGGCCATATCCGATGGTTATGATGATGGTGGCCGCGACCAAGCAGGATCTTTCGTGGCCTATATAACACGATTCAAAGAAGTTGGCTCGGATACTCTGGCTCAGCTTATTAAAAAGTTAGCAAATTGTGGGTGCCCTGTGAATTGCATAGTTTATGATCCATTTCTTCCTTGGGCTGTTGAAGTTGCAAAGAATTTTGGATTAGTAACTGCTGCTTTTTTCACACAAAATTGTGCAGTGGATAACATTTATTACCATGTACATAAAGGGGTTATAAAACTTCCTCCTACTAAAGTTGATGAAGAAATCATAGTTCCTGGATTTTCAACAATTGAGACTTTATCAAGAATTGAGAGTTCAGATGTGCCTAGTTTTGTTGTTAGTCCTGAAGCAGAAAGAATACTTGAAATGTTGGTGAATCAATTCTCAAATCTTGACAAAGTGGATTGGGTCCTTATCAACAGTTTCTATGAGTTGGAGAAAGAGGTTCGATATTCTATCTATATTTTGTTGTTCTGTTTGCGAGTGTTTTATCGGAAACAACATCTCTATCTCCCTAAAATCTGCATACACTCTACCCTCCCGGAAGATCTGCGTACACTCTACCCTCCCGGACCCCACTTCATGGAATTTCATTGGGTTGTTGTTGTTGTGCTGTTCTGTTTCTTTGTCTGTTTCATTTGGAAGTTAATTTGGTGGCCGCATATATGCTCCTTAATGTTCTCATCCAGATTCACAGAACCAGTAGAAATTCTTAAAGAATATAGATTGAGATTGCCGTACCATTAAGAAATTTTATTTTTTTTCAAGATTTTATTTTCCAAAGTCTAGCTCGTCCATAAGCTATTTATTCAACCCACACTTGTTGCACAATTAATTTGAGTGTATTTATTTTTTAATATGTTTCAAAAAAAATGTTTGTCTCTATATTCGGTAACTCTCTAATTTTAATATTCTAAATAGTTTGTTAAAGACCACAAGATTCAAACAACATTTTGGTACACTGCACACATCTTTATTAAGATTACAAAATTTAAAAATCCTCCTTATCTTCTCAAATTTCGTGCCTAGTAAAATTAAAACGTTTATATTGAAATGGAGGGAATAGTAAGAAAAACATATAAGGAATTAAACCACATATACGTCGAGTTCATTTTTTAGTCACCTAAGTTATTGTACAAAATATTTAAATGGTTACATGAAAACTTATTTTGTTTATATTGTTTGACATGTAGGTAATTGATTGGATGGCCAAGATTTATCCAATCAAGACAGTTGGACCAACAATACCATCCATGTATCTAGACAAGAGGCTACCAGATGACAAAGAGTATGGCCTCAGTCTCTTCAAGCCAATGGCATATGAGTGCCTAAATTGGTTAAATCGTCAACCAATTAACTCAGTGGTGTATGTATCATTTGGAAGTTTAGCTAAACTAGAAGCTGACCAAATGGAAGAATTGGCATGGGGTTTGAGGAATAGCAACAAGAACTTCTTGTGGGTAGTTAGATCCACTGAAGAATCCAAACTTCCTAAGAATTTTGTCGAGGAATTAAAATTAACAAGGGAGAATAAAGGCCTAGTAGTGTCATGGTGTCCACAATTACAAGTATTGGAACATAAATCAATAGGGTGTTTTCTGACTCACTGTGGATGGAATTCGACTTTGGAAGCAATTAGTTTGGGAGTGCCAATGTTGACTATGCCACAATGGACTGATCAACCAACAAATGCAAAGCTTGTAAAGGATGTTTGGGAGATGGGAGTTAGAGCCAAACAAGATGACAAAGGGATAGTTAGAAGAGAAGTTATTGAAGAGTGTATAAAGCTAGTGATGGAAGAAGAGAAAGGAAAAGTGATAAGGGAAAATGCAAAGAAATTGAAAGAATTGGCTAGAAATGCTGTAGATGAAGGAGGAAGTTCAGATAAAAATATTGAAGAATTTGTTTCCAAGTTGGTCACTATTTCCTAAGTAGGAAACTGATACAGAGAAAAATAAAGAAGAAGATAATTTGTATTTTGCAAGTTTTTTCCCTATTTTTGTGGAAGGCTAAAGCAACTTGGCTGATAATGTAACAAGCTATAATTGTAATAATGCCTATTGATAAAATGGATTTGATGGCGCTGTGATGGTCAATGGGCCATTCCCTGCTTATTTGCAATCTCAACTTTTGAATGTAATTAGTTAATAGTTTTACTCTTATACACAGTTCATCAATCAGATTACCATCTAATAACCTGACAAAAAATAAGGCGAATAACTTGCTACTACGTAACAGGTCAAAATACAATAACAATATAAAAACTCGTTAAACCATCAGTATATATAAGTTGAACTCTTAGAATAAAAGGTTTGTGAAATTCAGCTTAAGTTTTATAAAAATGACTATGAGCAAATAATATTGGATCGTATCATTGGAACTAGGCCCTGATGTCACTTGATGCAAGATAAGATATAGATATATTAAGTGAGAAATTTACTAGGGGTGGCAAAAGAAAAGTTATTGCTACTAATCAATAAAGCATGTCAATCTTTTTATCTCCATAATTTTCCAAATATCCCTTTGATAACCAATTGAGCTGTCCAAGCGTACTTTATCTCCATAATTAAGATGATAACTTGAAGTGTTGAACTTATAGTTTAGTAACTCATTTAAAGTATTCATATACTGGCGAGTTTCACATGTGATACATTCAACAAAGTACTATCATAATAAAAAAAAATGCATCCTTTATGGTTTAAACTTTTGTAACCAGTAGAAAAATATAAACAACTTTGTATTATTGTGTATCTCCTCAATTAAGTTCCCACTATACCCCTCCAATTCCTCTCTGCATATGATTGGACCCTTCTTCTCTATTGTACTTTGTCAGGGAGATTTTTTTTTCAATTTTTCATATTTGATTGATTAAAATATTAAAAATATTTCTTCAAGAAAAATAAATTTCTTAAAACTCTAGAAAATATCTTTCCGGGACCGGGAGTAGGGAGATAAGTTTCATAAAGTGGCATTTGTCTCCTTCCACCCTCAACACCCCAATCTACCCCGCCTACTACTCCAGCACCCCAATCCACCCGACCTACCATCCTCCACCCTAACCACCTCATCGTATTTATCTAGATTACTAGTCTTAGGTATGCGCGTTGCGAGTGTATCATGTCTCAATGAATCTAAATATTTTTAAAAACTACATAAATATTATATTGAGAATTATATATGTTTTGAGATTTAAGAGAATTTTCCCTAAATTAAACAATAAAATAAGTAGAAGAAAAAAAAGTAGAAAAATAGTCTAAACAAATTAGAGGTGGTAACAGTAAAATGACTCATAACTAACTCAATCATGCACGTATCAAGAAGCATTATGATGGTGGATATGCGCAAATGTCCAAAAGAAAATTGGTGAACTGGATACTTCTAGCATCCTAAAAGTTTTTTGTTGGAAAATAAAATTCAATTACAATTGACACAACCCAAAATTCAAACTCTAGCTATGAAATTAAATAGTCAATTGGTGTAAATAATATTTCTTTTGTCCCAATTTATTTGATACTTTTCATTTTTCGTGAGTCAGTCAAACTTCTTAATTTTGACTGTGTATTTGAACATAGAATCTTTATATTTTTTGTTATAAAATTTACATATCCGGAAACTACGTAAACAATACTATAAGTCACTATAATTAATAGTTTAAAATATTTAAAAGACATGAAAAAATTACCGCTAAAGAACCACTCATTTGATTCTTAAAAAGCGAAAAGTGTCAAATAAGTTCAAGTCTCGTAGAAGCATGTGCACAAATTTATAAACTAGTTTTTGATTCTTTTGAAATACTTATAAAATTAAGTTTAAAAAATCTTGAAAAAGAATAGTAATATTTTAGAAGAATAACTAAATAATTTTTTCAAACACCCATAAACAAAGTCTGCAAAACTCAGTCTTTGGGAACTTCACATAGACGCCAATGTTTTTCTTTCCTCAAGGATAAGGACTTCGCTTCATTGTCTTGTGTCCATTTTTTCTGAAAATAAATAACAAATCCTATCAACAAATACAAAATCATGATATAGATTTTAACCTAAGAAAAAAATGCACAAGTCTTTAGCCGAGAGAACATACGCTCTCCCCCCAAAAGTTATAAGCCCAACCCACTTCGACATAGAGTTCTAAGACTACAATCTATTTAGGCAATTAACCTATTTAGTCAAATTGCCGAAATCAGCTTATTTTAATAAATTATTTGCTAACAGTTTTAAAGAGGTAATTTAGAAGACTAATAATTTTTGTTTGTTAAATCATTTTAGAAGTATTTTATTAGTAGTTTGTTTTTAATCAATATTTTCGAAAGGTCCTTTCAAGTATCAAATTATGAAAAAGTTACTATCGATTAATTTGATTGAATGTTTTATATGTGTAAGTTTGTCTCTAAAAAATACTTATATTCTAGACAAGCTATTTTTCAGCTTTTACTTAAAAGCTGAATACAATTTCTATTATTATTATTATTATTATTATTATTATCAAAACACTTAGTTTTTCACCAATAACTTGATCAAACACCTTCATTTTCTAGATAAATACTTTTTAAATAAGTATGTTTTGCCTTATAGAAATTTGGTGCAAAAGTATTATCAACGAAGATAAAGAGAGATGTTTATTTTTCTTGAATATAAAGAAATTTTAATATTGTTTATTTTACTTTTGTTATTATTTTTAGTTTATATAATGTTGGCTGTCATGAGTTTAAAAGAAATAACAACGATAACTAAGAAATTATATAGCTCATTTCAAAGTTTTTTTGGAATTAAGATGAGTAGTTGTTGTATTAAAATATGTCATTGGAGTATTAAATAAGAAGCCAAATTCAGACACGTGCCCCTGCATCGAGTACACTACATTGAAAACTACTGGATGGAAAATTACTAAATCTAAAATACCTCTCGAATTGGAACAATTTTTCGATAAATGTAACACCACAATAAATTGTTTGTATTGCAAAAGAAAATGACCCCATGAAGTGAAGAAAGAAAAAGTAATTCTTCGGATGACTTTATTTGTCCATTTTTTATTTTACACACTTTTTATAAATTAATAAATGAAGTATATATTATAATATAATATCATATTAATGGATATATAATTTTAATAATTTTAAAAAATAATTTTAAAATAAATAATTAATATTAATGATAAAATACAAAAAAATTATTTTCTTATATACTAAATATAAATATAAATATAAATTTATTTTTAATATAAAAAATAAGTAATAGTGAAGGGAGGAAGGAAGCAAAAACAAATCATATAACACGGAGAAAATTTGCATGGTACAACTAGAGATGGCAATGGATCTTGGACCCGGTCCGGATCCGGTGGATCCAGATCCGTTTTATAGGATATGGATCTTCAAAATTTGGATCCGACGGATCCGGATCGGACCCGGATCCATTTCTGACGGATCGGATCTGGATCTGGATCTTGTATTTGAGATCCGTATCCGGTCCAGATCCGACCCGTGGATCCGTTTTTTGTTAAATATATTCATAACCTAGAATGTAATTTTATAAGTATTTTCTTAAAATTGCTAAGCATATCTTTGCAAGTTTAATTCTCAAAACAAGTTTAATTTATCCCCGCGTTAACTCAAAAACCAAAAAATAAAGATTAAACTTCGATAATAAAATCAATGTTATATTAGTGAATGACTAACATCTCCATAGACAAGTAGTTAAAATTATATTCACTTCATTTGTGAAGATTCCAAGCACATGCAAGTTATGAATTGTGGAAATACTAGTCAGCATTTTTCAAAACTATTATCATTGTCCAACATTTTCAATTAATAGCTCACAATCAAAACGAGACAACGAACAAAATATCTCATATGAACATTTCAAAATTGAAACACAGTAAACTGTTAGATAAGTAAAAATTGTTTGTCAGTTTTAAAAAAAAATCTTAGCAAGGTTACATTCTTAGCAAGACAATTTTTTTTTTACATGTGGATCCAGATCCGATCCGTGGATCCGGATTTGGATCTGATTTTTATGGATCCGACGGATCTGGATCCGGATCTGAATTCAGGTGTGGAAAACGGATCTGGATCTGGATCTAGTAGGATCCGATCCAGATCCGATCCGTTGCCATCCCTAGGTACAGCAAACTTCATTTGGCGTGTTAAATTGGTTCATTTGACAAAAATACAATATGGACCATACTCATAAGTTAACAAATGGACTTATTAATATCAATCAATTATGAATCGCCACTTGGTCAAGTCAACTCTATTTTCGTTGACTACTTTTCTCTCACGTAAACCAATTTCTCTTTCTTCTGCTTTAAAGATACATTAAGTTTATGACTTTCACGTGTCAAACTTTCAAAGGTGCTAGAAGTTGACATTTTTGGAATTCCAATAAAATCTATGTCAAACTCATCTAACCGTTCAATCTCTTTCTCAGATGATCCAACGATCAGGATTCAAGGAAAAGTAGTTACCGGCTATAGCCGGTTGACAAAAAGTTGATCAACTAAAGAAGAAAAGGTTCCATGTGGTTTCCACCAAGAAGAGAGTCAGCTTTCTTTTGCTTTAATTTTTCTTATTTAAGTAAATGTTAGCTTTGGGAATCTATTTGTTAATTTGGGTAATATAAAAAGTCAAATCGTTTAGAGATTTTTTTGTGATATTTATAATATCAACTTGACATTTCAAGTGGGCTTTGCATTATCAATTATGATTCTCTATGTGTATCTTTTTAAAGTCAACGAGGAGAGTAGGGGCCTTAATTTCCTTTATGAATGGTTGGGGAAAAGATGAGAATAAGAATTGTAAGAATAAGTAGGAAGTAGTGCATTATCAAGAATTTAAGAGCACTTGGGTAACTCTTTCTCACTAAAAGTTAGATTTATCTTATTCACCTTCACGGATCATAATTTCACATCTATAAAAATGTGCATTTGAATGTCAGCACAAAAACTCTCTATGTCATTATAGAAATTTTTTACACATAATTAATATTTACAGCAAATCAACGAACAAATGTCATATGTCCTCTCTATATGTTTTTTGCCACTTAATTATAACTAATTAATGTATATTCTCCTTCCAAGTTAAAATAATTGAATTTTTAGCACTTTCTCTCAGCTCCGCAATCAAGGATAGAGAGGTTTTTCTCGTCTCGCAACTCTCTACTCCTTTTCCCTTCTATTTATTTATTTATTTATTTATTTATCTGTTTTTCAGTTGGTCTCCCACCAAGTATTAAATAACTAAAGATTCTAGCTTAAAATCTAAGTTTTTGCATTTATATTTGGTGCTGTAAATAGCTAGCTCACACATAAATACAACCCAACCTACTATTTGTCCCTTTCTTACCCACTTCAGATTTCCTAAAAAGGAAATATAAAATATAAAACGTCATTCACACATATAGTTCATTTCGATCCGAATATAATTGAGATGAATGAAATTTTCTATCCTTAATAAAAGATTTTGCGTAGTTTTGAATTTCCGCATTAACTATACTTTTTTTGAGCCGAGTATTTGTCGGGAACAATCTCTCTATCCCACAAAGATAAAAGTAAAATTTGCATACATTTTATCCTCCAATGGAGTTTTTGATGCATACAAGTATTTTTATTGGAACGTTGATATATAACTAATAGAATGCTTAGAATATCTCCATTACCTGCTAAAAGAATTTGAGAAGAGAAGGAATAGAAATTGAGAAAGAGATATTCGTGGGCCATTAAACGACCACCTATGAACCTTTTTAATAAGCTTTTCCTCGCGGGAATTACATGAATAAAGAATCATCCTTTTAGTATACATTTCATAGACCTCCTATTAGCTTAAATTTTTAAGATTACATTGAATATATTGTTATTGTTGTTGTTGCATATCAAAATCCGAAAACAAAAAAATTTCTGATACGAAGCGCTTTTTTCTTTAACAAAATTTTGTACAAAAATAATTTATTGGGGATAGTTAATTTCGAATATTGAAAAAATTAAAAGAAAAATTCGTTTCCTATAAAAATGTAAATAAAGTTTCAACCTTATATGGGTTCCACCATTTTCCCCTTCGAATAAAGATAATGGAAGCTGGCAATTAGCATGATGCTAATTTGTCTTTTCTTGAATAAAATAGAAATATATCAGGACGAATCTCAGCCGTTGGATCAAAACCTTTGACTCTTACCCGGTCTACCGGTAATCCTCTTCTCCTTATATTACCCACTCTTCTTCTTCTTCTCTTTTCTTCCCCTCATCTCTCCAAGTTTACTTAAAGATCTAAATAATGGCTGTAGATTTGTTAGGGTATTCGAATATGAACGAGCAATTAACTTTACAAGAAGCTGCTTCAGCCGGTTTAAAATCCATGGATCATTTAATCCGGTTCGTTTCACATCAACAGAACCAAACGGTTCAACCCGATTGTAGCGAGCTAGCTAACTTCACCGTTTCGAATTTTAGAAAGGTTATTCCTATCTTGAACCGGACCGGTCATGCCCGGTTCCGCCGTAGTCCGGTTCAGGTATCTCCACCGCCGCCGCCGCCGCCGCCGCTTGCTCCGGTGATTCAGCATCAATCGAAGGCGTTGACTCTTGACTTTACAAAACCGAAAGTTGTTGCCACTATGGTGAAATCTATGGGATGTGAAGCAGTACTGAAGGATACGTTAAGTTTATCGACGCCGATGGCGGCGACTTCTACGACCTCGTCGTCGACGTTCATGTCGACGATTACAGGTGAAGGAAGTGTCTCAAACGGAAAACAATTTTCGTCTATAAACTTGCCTCCGCGTCCGCATGTATCCTCCGGGAAACCGCCAATTGCCGGAAAAAGGTGCCGCGATCACGATCTGTCTGATGCACTATCCGGCAGAACTTCCAGCTCCGGCAAGTGTCACTGCAAAAAGAGGTTCGTGATCTCCTTATACCACTGGGCATTTTAGCATCTCTGGCGTATTTTAGACGTAACTAAAATTTGTTAATGTACTCGATATAAGCACATAAGAGCACAATAACAATTGAGATTTGTTCTTTGTCGCTCCGATTCGTCTAATAAAGAGAATAAAAAGCATTACTGCAATTTCTAATCATTAACTGATCAATTTTTTTTGCTATCATAAACAGGAAAACTAGGTCAAGGAAAGTTATCAGAGTGCCGGCGATCAGTTCAAAAACAGCTGATATTCCGGCAGACGAGTACTCGTGGAGAAAGTACGGTCAAAAGCCGATCAAAGGTTCACCATTCCCACGGTAATTACCATGCACCCATCAATCATCAATATTACATCTCGATGATGTTGAATCGGATCAATTTCATGAATAACAATATTTGAACTATCAAATCACAGTTTTTAGGAATATACGGACCAGATCTGGTAAAAATTTGCTAATTAAAACTAACTTTGTTTTTTTTCAATTTTCAGGGGATATTATAGATGTAGTAGCGTAAGAGGATGTCCGGCGAGGAAGCACGTGGAGAGGGCAACCGATGATCCAGGAATGCTTATTGTGACTTACGAGGGAGAACATCGTCATTATGTTCAAGGCATGATCACCGATGCTGGCGCCGGAGATGGAAGTTCCGGCGAGAGAATGATGGTGTTTGCGTCAACGGGAGAGAGAAAAGGAGAAAAAATAGGGTTAGTGATTTAGGGATTTTTTGTAATTTCGAGGTAGTGGAGTTGGTGGCATTGACAATTTGAGAAGACTAGTAGTGGAGAAAGTCAATATTGGGTGGGGGTTTGGGTTCTGTATGTAAATTTGGGATATTTTGACTACTTTTATTTAATACGACGATCGAGAAGGTTTATAAAGTTTGACTATACTTACTTGAATAAAGAAAAATATTCTTTATCTTTATTGTAATTTAATAATTATTGAGATTCGCAATGACCTGTCTTCTACGAAGAGTTGCTATTTATTTATTTATTTAATTGAGAAGTCAAAAAGGTTGGGTAATGAGCGGGGTTGGATTTCGGATCCAACTTGCGTGTGGTTTGGTTCTAAAATTAATTATAAATTATTGTAGTGGTTCTAGAAAAAAAAAATACTTGGACGATGATTTTGATAAAAGAAGTGTTGTCGGATAAATCATAATTTTCAACATTCTAATATATAAAAAATTATTATAAAATTATATCACATAATTTAATTTTTATATAATTTATGTCACGTGAGATAAAAATTTAGTTTTTGAATTTTTTTTATAGAAAATATGTCTTGCGAAATAAACTTGAATATTTTCATAACAAATATAGTAGGGATAAAAATTAAAGATCACAAAAATAAAGGACTAAAATTAAAGACCGGTGGGATTGAGGGGCAATCCGCACGAAAAAAAACATAAAAGAACTAGGGTGCATAGTCCGTGCTACCCACAGGCCAACATTTAGATTAAAAGGCAATAGTAAAGATTATATATTTGATTCTCTCCTTAAAAATAAGTATATAAATACATAGAAATTACTATTAATTTATTTTGTATCTTTTAATTCAACAACAATTAAAATACTCATAGAAGCTTCTTTCAGAAAATTTGTCAATGCCACATCAAAGCTCTGTTGAATTATTTTTGCTGTTGTTTGCTTCTTCTTCTTCTTCTTTTCTTTTTTCCTTTCTTGTTATGCTTGTTCTTCTTTTTTTCATTAAAGTTTTAGAAGCATTGTACATTTAAAATTAACAAAAAAATAGATACACATAACATAACAAAACATGATTCACACATATTTGTTATTATATACTAGCGTTTGGACTTTTCAATGTTTTTTAAATGGAGTATTTGAAGTTAAGTTTAAAAAATATTTTAAAATTGAAGTTGTGTTTAAGCATTTAACTTTAAAAAAAGTAAAAAATCTTCTATGAAATTAAAAAAATTGGTGTATAATCAAATAATATTATGAAGAAAAAAATTGGACAAACAATTCTCTATATGATCTATTTGGTGTTAATAGTGTAATCACTATTTTTTGGTTAAATATAAAAAAGAATAGTGTTTATATAAATGCATAATTCTTTTTCGAGCCCAGATAAATAAGTTATAAATGCACGATTCCAAATATTACCTCATTGCACCAAGAAAATGCTAAGAGAAAGATATACTCCCTCCGCCCCAATTTTTTTTGGTAGGAATCTAGTAGTTCAGTTGGTTGACTATCTAAATTTTCACATTGTTGATGAACGGTTAGAATCCTATGTTGTAATCACTCCCCATTTTCCCTTTTCCTACCCCCTATGTAGTAAAAAAAAATTAAAAAGTATCTTCTTTTTTTCACGTACGTAAAAGTTTCTAATGAAAAAAAATGGATCCCAAAAAATATTTAACTTAATGCATGTGTAAATTACTAATAACATGTTTAACCAAACTTTTTGAGGAATTTAAAAGCTCTATTAAAATAAATTAAATTTCTAAAATTTTGAGGTGTTTGACCATAATTGAAAAGTCTTTTGAGCAGTAGCGAAACTACTGTTTTTAGCTATTGGAAGAAACTACATTTTTAAATCTTCCAAGAAGCCGAAAATTAATTAGACAAAATTATCTTTATTGAGAAATTATGTTTACTAATAATCTCAAATTAATTTAACACTTATATTTATAAAATATAAATACATCTCTCTTCTCCTTTTTCCTTTTTTTAGTTTAACTATATTTATATTGATTAAAATTTAATATATATATATATATATATATATTCTTATTTTATTTTTAAAAATTAAACGAAATAAAACTAAAATTTTAATTTAAGTTCTTCATAATAAATATCTAAATAATATCTCCATTTAAATAGTATTATTGCAAAATGACTTTTAGCATTGTGTTTTTCATAATTCGACACTTATGAAAAGATTGGTCTAACAGAATTCATTTATCAAATACTAAAAGAACAATTCTCAAATGTATTGACCATGCACAAATAATTTCTCTCTAACAGTACTTCTCTAAAAAGCTACTTTGATAAAAGTTCTTCTCAAAATAAGTAATTTTAAAAAATTTGACAAAACAAGCTTTATGCCTTAATCAAACTCGTTGGTATTGCTTATATGAAGATTTTATATTTTGTTGTAATTAGTTCTATTTTTAAGAGTGTTGCCATTACATTGACCACCCTTTAAAACTGTGATTCCCTTTATATGATACACTTTCTTTTTTTATTTGATCCAAAAAAAAAATTATATATTTAGAAATAATTTAACTTAAAACTTCCCATTTTACTATTAATGAAATGATTTACAGTCACACAAATATTTATGTCTTATTTTAGATCACAAGTTTCAAAAAAAATATTTTCATTATTAAACTCGTTGTCTAGTTAAACTATATCATATAATTTGAAACTGAGTGAGAATTAGGCACTCCAAACTACTCAGTTAGTATGTGTCTGTTAAATACGCCTTACTAATTAACATGACTTTCCACTCGCCATAGACATATATGACCGAACAAAATGTGTTTTATCAGAAGTTTGGAAAATAGCTTTTTTCTTGTGCTCAGAAGCATTTTATTTGGATTAGCTGAACTCAAAATTCACGTAATCACTTTTTGTCATTTATTATTTTTACCATGTCATCGCATATGTAGTTCAAACATTATAACTTCTGAATTAACTAGTCATGAAGGTTCAATAGGCACATATTCATTGAGGTTGAAATGTCAACAATAATAACATACGCAGTGTAATCCCACAAAGTGGGGTTTAAGAAAAATAAAGTGTACGTAAACCTTACTCCTATCTTGAAAGGTAGAAAGATTGTTTCCGATAGACTCTTGGCTAGAAGAAAAATAAACCAAAATAGTCTAGAAAAAAAATAACAGAAGTAAAGACGTAATGGAAAAATACTAGGTAAAACATGATATAACAATCGAAAAAAGGAACAATAGTGTAATTACCACAAAATGTATAACAATCAAAGTACAAGAAACAACATATACTAATAGAAATCAAATGACAAGATGAAAAAGTATGAGGTTGAGAAAGTCTAATAAATAAAAGTCTTAGTTTGAAATGCCAAAATGAAAAGTATTTGACAATTTTACAGGTCCTCTGTGTAATTTGGGCCTTAAGTGGGCATCTATTCTAAAGGATTCTTGGCCTTTTTGAGACAATTTTATTCTATATGGCTTAAAATTATATTATCCCCTTTAATCACTTTCCATCATTATAGTGCACTACTTACCAATAGATATGGCGATGTATACGAAGATCTATGTATGAAATGCGTGTAGGGATCTAGTAGCTCAGTTGATTGATTATCTGAACTTTTACTTTGTTGGTGAGGGTTCGAATCCTCATATTATAATTCCCTTCCCATTTCCCCTCACCCTACTCCTATGTAATAAAAAAATAAAAATAAAAATAAAAATAAAAATATGTATGAAATGCGTAACCATCTCACATGAATTCCTCCGTTTGATTTTGTGTGCATTATTTTTACCTTTTATTGAATGTGATTAATATTAATTTTGACAAATGTTTTATTGTTGTGAATCCATCTTAATACTTCCACATAATATTAGTAGTCAAAATATCTAATATTATCAATTTTATCTCGATGATATAATCAACACTTATACATCATTACAAACTTGAATATTCAAAATATTATCCTCATACATTATCTTGCACTTCATACAATTAACATACATCACATATTTTATACCTAAACAAACATTAGAAATTATCCACAATATTATTTCCTAAGAATAATATATTTCTCCCTACATAATTTTCATGAAAAATATTTTGCACGAAATATATTAATTTGGCTATATACGTAAGTTGCTTGTGTTATTTTTTTTAATACATTTCCAGCTAATAAGTGTGTGTGTGTGTGTGAGAGAGAGAGAGAAATTTATGAAATACAAAAGAATGATACAAGCACATATTATTATATTCGACGACATTGAATATTTTAAGTCTGCGGGGTTTGTTTGGGTCTTTATTTGATGTAAAATGTATCTTAGACTTAACAATTGGACAGTGACTATCACTTTATTATAAGATTATTTTTTTAAAAAAAAGAGAGTAAAAAATGAGTTATTCACTGAAACGTTAGTATTTTCGGATTTAGTGATTTGGTGTTAGTATACTCAAAGTTTAGTGAATTTTTGTGTTAGAAAAGATAGTTAAAGTATTTTTATTATCAAGAAAAAATGACAGTTACGTGACCATCTATGAAATTTAATTCAGTTATATTGATTTTGCCCAAGGAACTATATACATAGAATACACATTCAAATATGATATCAAACTGGCAACAAATTCAAATAGTCTTTTGAGTTTTGACTGATGTAATCAGAAGTAAGTAGTTTCAAAACCAAATTATTTTGAATTGATTATTTATTTAAGAAAAATGTATTCTATATTTGGAAAAGTTTTAGGAAAGGTAAGATTATTTTGCTTAAGGGGGTTAAATGAAATTTGGGTCACATGAGGCTGATTAATTTCTAGCTTGATTGGTGATGTAGTGATGGGTCATTCATTAAAAAAGTTAATGTCGATATTGATGAAATATATGTTAAAGCATTTGACGTGTTGTTGGATGAAGAATGAGATATAACTTAAAGTATATTTATGTCCAGACACAATCTATATTAGGATAAATGTACTTTATACACATTTATATTATTATTAATGGAGATTAATATTTTGTCATTTGCAATTATTGAATTATTAATTGATTGTTTGTAATATTCTATAATATGCATCCTTGGAGGTTACACTGTTATTAATAGTGTGAGATATTAATATTATAACGTAACTCTTAAATAGCATCGACTAATGATCATCGAGAATGGGATATCGATGATAAGTGATAAGTCGACATGTGGTTTGCATCACATCTTTAGAGGATGTAGTATGTCTCACCTGCTACGAGTAATGGCTACTCGTGATGGACACATGGATACTTTGGAAGTATTGGTATACCCTGCTGATATACTGTTTGTTATACTTGTCTAAAGTATGATCAGCGTGTGGAAGATAGAAGTCATTAGACTTGAGGTCAATACGCGTCTTGTCTACAAAGTAATGTATTTTGATCATGTCCTAAGCTCAAATGCCTTATAGGTTGAGATACGGCTTGTATTGGGTACATTACGATGTGGATTAAATGTGGTAGTTGAGCCAAGATTAGGATTCATTCCTCGAATGTATATTCGAGAGAACACTCAGATTCTCAGTGATATTAGGTTGACTAAGTCGTTGGCCAACGCAATAGACGTATTTAGAATATGGTCTAGTTGTCAACTAATATAGATGAGATACAATGATTAAGCCATTTGGATAGACACTTGACAAATCCTAAGCTTGATCGGATGTGTCGTGAATGAAAGGATTTTATCTTACCACATAAAGGTTAAGTTTACTGGATTCGCGTAAACGTACTTCACATATTGAGTTCGTCTTGCGGCGCCGTCTAGGAGTTCCGCGTAGACCTTAATTTGATTAATGTCGATATGAGTAGGCCTGTAGGGTCACACTATGTCGATTGTCCGTTCGATCTAAGGATGTATTGAGAGAGTAATTAAATATCCGATTTAGAATCGAGATATTTAAATGAATAATGATTATTTTAATTAAGTCAAAATTAGATTTTGGATTTAATTAAGAATGCGTAGAAAATAAATCGAGACAGTGTAGGAGCACGTCGAGCGCCGTGGCGCCCATACTCTAGGACAGCGATGCCTCTACCTCGAATTTTGGGCCAGGCCCAAGGTCAAATCCTAATCCGATTTTGACCTATTTTTCAACTATAAATAGTGGCATTCTTTTCATTATTCATACACTAATTTCAGATTATCATTCTAAGCCTTAGAGACTTGGAATCAAAACTCTCTCGAACCTCTGACAAATTTCCTAGCTTTCCGAAAGAGAAATACATTGAAGCTTGGAGCATGCAATCGGAAGGGCAACCGCGTGTCCACTTTATAATAGATAAAGACTCCAGATATTCTAACCTGTAAGTTTATGCTTTATGTTACAGGTTTGATTGTTGTATAATCATACCAGAAATGTTGTTGGGGTAAGTAAGAAACAAAATTTTAAACTTCTGCTGTGCCTTACTTATATGTTTTGAACCCAACAAAACCCTACAATAACATCTTTAACTTCATTCCTTAACGGGCGTAATCTATCTGAATTTAAATAATATTTTATTTATCTTTATTCCTGATAATGTGTCTTCGAAACAAAGACATTTGGATTGCATCCGATAATGAATAATTTAGCACCAAATTAGCATATGAAATTGCACGTAGTGATGAAACTACTTCAAATGATAGAAGATGGACTAATATATGAAGAATTCACATTTTGGAGAAAAAAAAGTATTTACGTTAAATGAGCTTACATTCACCAGAAAAATAACAGAGTCACCAAGATGCTAATGAATTAACGTTGAAGTGGAGGACTCTTCACATATTATCAAAACATGTCCAAAGTCTAAACAGAACAATTAGTTCATTTCACAAAATGAGAATTATGTTGTGAATACTAAGCCAAGTTTGAATAACTTGATTATTGTTGGTTATTACAAAGGATTGCAGGAAACGGAAATTACAAACAACTGCTAATGTAAGAATTGAAATTACAATTCAACTAGAAAACTGGAAATTACAAGGATGAAAATGAAGAACTATTTTTCTCGTTTTTGCTTTGAGTCGAGTGTGGCACTCTGTCCTTAAGACAATATTGCCCCGTATGTATCCTTTATACGTCTGGACAATTTGTCTCCCAAGATAAAACAAAGAATGGAACTATTGAGCAAAGGAAACTCAAAAGCTACCGTGAAGAATATTGAGCAATGAAATGATGCTTGGAAGATTAGGAAGAAACTGATTTTTGCTTTGTGTATTTTCGTGTATGTCAAGTACTCCTCAACAATGGTATAAGGGGTGTTTATATAGGTGAGGGAGGGCTGTTTAACTCGCCCCATAACACCATTATTGGCCAAATAATGGCCATTATGGAGGTAGTTAATCCACCAAAATAAATGGTGAAAAATGCCAACGGATTGGCCATTATAGGAGGTGTAATTCAGCCAAAATAAATGGCTGAATTGAGTCTTTGGACGTTTACGTTCGGACCGTCGAAATTCGATTTTCGAAAAACTTCGGGGACCAAACTCGTACATCTTGAAACTTCAGGGACCAAACTGTACATCTTGAAACTTCAGGGACCAAACTGTACATCTGAAAGAATTCTGGTCCAAACTGCACATCTGAAACTTCTGGGATCAAACTGTACTTCTGGCAAAGTTTTCGGCCCAAAAAGATAATATCGAAGGCCCACGACCCACGACCCACGACCCCACGACCCACGACCCACGACCCGTGACCCGTGACCCGTGACCCGTGAACCCGTGAACCCGAGAACCCGAGAACCCGAGAACCCGAACCCGGAACCCGAACCGGAACCGACCGGACGGGCGGGGCGGCGCGCGCGCGTGTGGTCTTTACTTGAACCGAAGCACATCTAGGTCCTCCCTCCTTTAAACACATGGGATACCCCTTGGGGTCCCAAACCCCAAACCAATTTCAAGTATTATATACACAACAATTCTTTCTTCTCTACCGATGAGGGAGAATTGATCACACACCACACTTTTCCATGCTTCAAACACCTTACTTCGTGAACCAATATCTCTTTCATTTCTCAATGAAATTTGACGATTCTTGGCCCTACGGTTATCTACGTACTTAGTACATCATGCATGTGTGAAGAACCGGATTCTCCAACATACGTAACACTAGTGTTTAAGCCGTTAAAGTTGGTCGGTCGCAACTCCCGCCAAAGGCTAATTTCCAACAATCCCTCTTGAAAGAGATTTTGGCGCACTCACATGGTGTCTTTTCATTTCCAAAGAATATTTCAAATGGACCGATGTTGCATAAGGAGAGGTAGCCTCGGCTTTGAACCTTCCATAGTTGAATACCATCGGACTTACTTAATCGCGCGGTGAACGTGATGTCTTGAACCGTCGGTGTTTAGTGTAAGCCAAGACAATGATACCAACACAACAAATTCCCTTACTCTCTTCTTCGTAATGTTTTGTCCGTTTTGGCCATGGACAACGTCTTGGATTCTTAAGTGCGTTCATTTTGAGGCGGCTGTCCTCGCACTTAAATAGGTGGTCTCCTACAAGGTATCCTCGCTATACCCCACTTCACAAGTGTTAGGAACCATTAAAAGTTTCCCAAGAACCTAGCCTCAACTCGTTGAGGATCATTACAGTTTTGAAAACTTAACCTTTACCCACACTGCAGATAGCACTTAAAGTCTATCGCGGGAACGGCTTTGGATTTGGTGTTTCTTTTCGAAAATCACTATCCGAAGTGCTCATACTTCCACCGAAGCGATCAACCGAACCTTTACAACTTAGTTTTCCCATTGAACCAAATTACGGGATCTCCGGTTAGTAAGGTTGGGTTACCGTCCGTATCGATCCTTATATTTTGGGTTTTAAGCCCATTCCCCAGACAGTGCAAGTCATCCGATCTTTGGGTAAGCCCTTTGTCAATGGGTTCTGCTATATTATCCTTTGATTTAATGTAATCAATGGATATTATACCCGTGGTGATCGGTTGCCTAACGGTCTTATGCCTCCGTCGAATATGACGAGACTTGCCGTTGTACATAGCATTCCGTGCCCTTCCTAGAGCCGATCGATCGTCGCGGTGGATCATTACCGAAGGTACGGGTTTGTTCCAACACGGAACATCCTCTAAGAAGTCATGAAGCCACTCGCTTCTTCTCCCGCTTTGTCTAAAGCGATAAACTCCGATTCCATTGTGGATCGGGCGATGCAAGTTTGCTTAGAGGATTTCCAAGACACGGCCCCACCACCAATTGTAAATACATACCCACCGGTGGACTTGGTGTTCTCTATATCGGATATCCAGCTTGCATCACCTGTACCCCTCTAGTACATGCAATTTTGGATATCTCGAATAGTGTAACCCGTAATTTAACGTGTATTTCAAGTATTGTAATACCCGATTCAACGCCTTCCAATGATTATCACTTGGATTACGGTGAACCTAGCCAACTTATTGATCGCGTAAGCAATATCGTCGGGTGCGCTTTGTTATATACATCAAACTACCGATCACCCGTGCATATCGCTCCCGGGTATACTGTGTGCACCAAGATTTTTATCAAGCTTTTGATTTGAATCCATTGGTGACTTTATCGGTGAACTGTCTAACATCTCAAACTTTCTCAAAACATCCTCGATGTAGTGAGACCGAGATAAGACTAGCCCGTCGTACGTCTTAGAGATTTTAATCCCTAAGATGACATCTGCGATACCCATATCCTTCATGTCGAAGCATTGTTTCAACATGTTCTTAGTCTCTAGGATGACCCTAGGATCGCTTCCGTGATTAACATGTCGTCTACATACGGCATATCATAACAAACGAGTCGAGTTACCTTTCATGTAGACACATTTATCACACTCATTAATGGCGAAACCCTTCGATAGTAGAGTACTATCAAATTTTTCGTGCCATTGCTTCGGGGCTTGTTTCAGCCCGTACGGAGATTTGACAAGTCGACGGACTTTCTTCTCTTGTCCTTGAACCACGTACCCCTCGGGTTGGTCCATATATATTTCTTCTTCCAAATCACCATTTAGGAAGGTCATCTTGACGTCCATTTGGTGTATCTCAAGGTCACGCAAAGTCGCGATCGCAATGAATACCCGTATGGATGTCATCCGGATACCGGGAGTAGGTATCAAAGTAGTCAAAGCCTTCGTTTGCCGATAGCCCTTGACTACCAACCCGGCTTTGTACTTGTCTATAGACCCATCTCGCTTTGTATTTCCGTTTGAGTATCCACTTACACCCCAACGGGTTTATTTCCGGTGGAAGATCAACCAACTCCCACGTATGGTTATGCGAGAATGGAGCCTATTTCACTCTCAATAGCTTCTTTCCGCAGCGGTGCTTCCGGAGTTGACAACGCCCGAGCAATTGTCCTAGGTTCATCATTAACCATATAAGCTACAAAGTCGGGACCAAAGGATTTATCCTTCCCGGCCCTTTTACTTCGCCTTAGATCCATATCCGGAGTCTCCAAGTTCGAGAATCGGAACACTAGATTCCGGATGTTCACCACCTCGGGATTCGCTAGATTCGAACCATTCGAGATCCGGGCATCAAGGACTCCGGTTCTTGAGAGCTTTGTGCATAACTTCGTTTGAGAGAGGTTATGTCTTTTTCCTTTCTAGGAAAGGTACTTTCAAAGAATAGAGCATTCCTTGATTCCATTATTGTACCCCGGTGGATATCTCGGAATATCCGACTTATGCACTAAGAAGCGATAAGAACTACGTTATTTGCATATCCAATAAATATGCAATCTACAGCCTTAGGCCCAATCTTGACTCGCTTTGGCTTGGGTACTTCTACCTTTGCCGGACAACCCCACACCTTAAAATATTTGTAGGTGGGTTTCTTTCCTTCCATGATTCATATGGAGTTTTATCCTTACTCTTATGTGGGACTCGTTAAGAATCGTATTAGCGAGTAAGGACAGCTTTCCCCACATGTTTTGGGGAAGACCGGAATTGATAAGCAAGGCATTCATCATTTCCTTTAATGTGCGGTTCTTTCGTTCCGCCACACCGTTTGATTGAGGTGAGTATGGAGCCGTCGTTTGATGAATAATGCCTTCTTGGGCACGGTATTCCTCAAATGGCGCTACATATTCTCCCCTCTATCGCTACGAATGGATTTAATCCGTAGGCTAAGTTGATTCTCAACTTCGCTTTGTAACGTCGAAACGCTTCAAAGGCTTCATCCTTACTTTTCAACAAGTAAAGGTAACAATACCTTGTGCTATCATCTATAAATGTCACAAAGTACTTGTTCCCCCTCTAGTTTGTACACACTTCAAATCACATATATCCGTGTGAATAAGTTCTAGAGGAGCGGTATTCCTTTCGACGATCGAAAAGGAAGCTTAGTAAGTTTTGCCTCTACGCACACCTCACACTTATGTTGAGGGTTTACGTCGATAGAAGGCAACAACTCCATCTTTACCACCTTTGAATAGACTTGTAGTTTACGTGTCCTAATCTATGATGCCATAAATTAGAAGACTCAAGCAAATAAGAAGAAGACTCAACTTTATTTCCTTGACGCAATACAGACATGGCATTCACTTTGAAAAGGCCTTCACAGACGAAGCCTCTTCCTACAAATGTGCCATTTTTTGTGAGTACAAATTTATTTGATTCAAATACTAGCCTAAAACCAGCATTAACCAATAAAGTTCCAGAAATTAAATTTCTTCTAATATCTGGGACGTGCATCACTTCCTTCAGAGTAAGTTCCTTGCCGGAAGTCATCTTCAGGACCACCTTTCCAACCCCCATCACGTCGGAAGAAGCGTTGTTGCCCATGAACAGCTTCTTGTCAGCGACTGGTGTGTACGTGGAGAAGGCATCTTTGTTGGAACAGATGTGCCTTGTAGCACCTGTGTCCAACCACCACTGCATCGGATTCTCAACCAAGTTGGCTTCTAGCACCACTGCAGCGAATTCCTCGATCATGTCATCCAGGAGCGTGTCCTTGACGACGTTTGCTTGAGCCTTGCCTTTAGACTTGGCTTTCTGCTGTTGCTCAGTCTTGAGCTTGCGGCATTCCTTGATCCTATGACCAGGTTTACCACAGTGATGACAATTACCTCTGAACATCTCTGCTGCGGGGGCTTTGCCGTCTTTACGGAACTTCCGCTTCTTGCTTGAGTTCCCTTTGGCCTCGCCCGATTCGCCTTCGCCTCGGCGGGTTGTCTACCCTTTGGCAAGGTCTTCTTATTATCTTCCCGGATTTGCGGTTTGATAACAAGCTCTTCAAAGGTCATCTCCTTTGTCTTGAGTTTCAAGTAACTCATAAACTCATTCCATGAAGGAGGTAACTTCTCAATCGGCGATGCAACCAAAAAGCGCTCGTTTGGTTTCGGTCCTTCCAAATCCGGGTGATGTAGAATCATCTCGAAATTCCCCGGACTTGGGACATCATCGTCTTGCTGTCCACCATTTGGAATTTTAGAAATTTCCCAACGATGAACTTCTTAGTACCCGCATCTTGTGCGTTGTACTTCTTTTGCGCTTTTTCCCACAACTCTTTGGCGGTGCCAACGGTGCAATAGACCGTGTAGAGAGGGTCCGCCAAGCGAGCTTTAGTATATAGTTCTTGCACATGAAATCGCTATGATTCCATGCATCACGAACCATCTTCATGCCGTTAACGACATGGATACCAAGGCCCCTTCACCCGTTTCTGCAGCGAAGAGTCCATTTCATCTCCACTTGTGGAGGATCTTCCGTAAGGAATCGGGCCATGCCCATAATCGTTAGATAAAACAAAGATCTTTTGCTTTGCCATCTTTTGAATTCTGATCCCATGAATTTTTCAGGGCGATCATGGTGGTGTGAAGAAGAGGGTGGAGCTCCGATGGCCGGGAAGGCGGCGGTGTTCGCTTTGAGCAAGGTGGCGAGCGAAGACGAGCAAAGGCGGCGGTGTTATCGCCTTGAGCGAGAGCAAGGCATTAGCGCAGCAACATTGCCTCGAGAGGCGGCAGCGATAGCAACAACATCGGACATATTTCCAGCCATGTTATAGCGAGTTTCAAAAGAAGCTAATATTGTCTTAAGTTGTTGGTTATTACAAAGGATTGCGGGAAACGGAAATTACAAACAATCGCTAATGTAAGAATTGAAATTACAATTCAACTAGAAAACCGGAAATTACAAGGATGAAAATGAAGAACTATTTTTCTCGTTTTTGCCGAGTCGAGTGTGGCACTCATGTCCTTAAGACAATATTGCCCCGTAAGTATCCTTTATACGTCCTGGACAATTTGTCTCCCAAGATAAAACAGCAATGGAACTATTGAGCAAAGGAAACTCAAAAGCTACCGTGAAGAATATTGAGCAATGAAATGATGCTTGGAAGATTAGGAAGAAACTGATTTTTGCTTTGTGTATTTTCGTGTATGTCAAGTACTCCTCAACAATGGTATAAGGGGTGTTTATATAGGTGAGGGAGGGCTGTTTAACTGCCCCCCATAACAGCCATTATTGGCCAAATAATGGCCATTATGGAGGTAGTTAATCCACCAAAATAAATGGTGAAAAATGCCAACGGATTGGCCATTATAGGAGGTGTAATTCAGCCAAAATAAATGGCTGAATTGAGTGCTGGACGTTTCTGTTCTGGACCGTCGAAATTCTGATTTTCTGAAAAACTTCAGGGACCAAACTGTACATCTTGAAACTTCAGGGACCAAACTGTACATCTTGAAACTTCAGGGACCAAACTGTACATCTGAAAGAATTCTGGTCCAAACTGCACATCTGAAACTTCTGGGATCAAACTGTACTTCTGGCAAAGTTTTCTGGCCCAAAAAGATAATATCGAAGGCCCCACACCATTTACGCACCCCACAAATGCCGCCCCATTACCCCCACGCCCACACACCCACCACGACCACGACCACGACCCGTGACCCGTGACCCGTGACCCGTGACCCGTGACCCGTGACCCGTGACCCGTGACCCGTGAACCCGAGAACCCGAGTCTTTACTTGAACCGAAGCACATCTAGGTCCTCCCTCCTTTAAACACATGGGATACCCCTTGGGGTCCCAAACCCCAAACCAATTTCAAGTATTATATACACAACAATTCTTTCTTCCTCTACCGATGAGGGAGAATTGATCACACACCACACTTTTCCATGCTTCAAACACCTTACTTCGTGAACCAATATCTCTTTCATTTCTCAATGAAATTTGACGATTCTTGGCCCTACGGTTATCTACGTACTTAGTACATCATGCATGTGTGAAGAACCGGATTCTCCAACATACGTAACACTAGTGTTTAAGCCGTTAAAGTTGGTCGGTCGCAACTCCCGCCAAAGGCTAATTTCCAACAATTATATTATTGATAATGCCTAGCAATCCGCAATCCTCTTACAGTGATATCTTCATATTTTCACGTAAATGTTAGTGAAATTGTTGAAGTATTTCCTAGGACAACTTCTACATCTATATAAGCCAAATTAATATATCGGTCTCCTCCTTTGTGGAGAAAAGATTGTAGTGAATATGAGGATTCAAACTGGAGATGTTACTTTTAGAGAAACTGTTAGAAACAATTAAAGAAAAATGAATATTTGAATACTGGGGTAAGATGAGATCTATCTATCTCACTACATAATTATGGAGCATCAAACAAGAGCTTAAAGTAGCAAAAAAATAAATAAATTAGAAGTGGAAACAAACTGTCAGCTTGAGGTTAAGCTTATCAAAGGAGAGGACAGAATTCTTAGAGCTATTATTGAATATGAAGCTAATAACGTGAATATTTATGACATGAAAAAGGTTTTCTACTTTAGGAATATCAAATCAAATAAATTGAGTTTTTGCTCTAGGAAGATTTAAGCAGTGTAGCTTATGAACATTTCAATAGTTACAGTATTTTCCAGTGTATTAAAAATACACATTTAAATAAGTTGATTTTCTAATACAAGTAACTTTATTTTTGGATGAATTATAGGAGTAATTCTTAATGAATTATAAAACAAATTATTTATTATAATTGTAAAATTATTTTTAATAGCTAGATGGACATTCATTTTATGATGGGACGAATTTTTCAAAGTAAGATCTATATCGAAAGATACGAGGAAAATAAAACGTGGTTATTTATGTTATGTTATATTACTATAATAACATTTCACTAGAGGAGCCAAAAGATACTCGAACAAATGACGTAATTATAGAAAGGTTTGGCTTTATAAGATAAAAATTACTTTTATACATTTATATATTATAAATATTAAATCCTTTGATGTTTTTCATGTGGTTACTTTTTATATTTTGAATTTTTTTTGGTAAACATTATGATTCTATCCGAATTAGGTTTAGTGCTGAAAAATCCTACTTTTAAAGTAGTGCTCCATCCCAAATGCAACTTCATTTTAAGCACTCAAATTCAAAATTCAAAATTTTTGATTAAGAATAAAGAGATAATCATCATTAGATCACAATCTTTAGTGGTATCAAAATATTTTTTTATTTTCCTTCCTACCAAACACACCCTAAATCCATTTGTTCCACATAAAAAAATTAAAGGCTCAATGTGGTAATTGTGATAACTCACGGAATTAAATAGTATTCCCTCCGTCCTAATTTATATGATATAGTTTGACTGAGCACATAGTTTAAAAAATAAAGGAAGATATTTGAATCTTATAGTTTAAAACAAGTCAAAGATATTTGTATAGTTATAAATCATCTCGTTAAGCGTAATAAGAAAATATATCATTCTTTTGGGACTAACTAAAAAGAAATGTTATATAAATTGGAACAGTGGGAATAGTTAAATTATTAAATTATTTTTTTGAGCATCAAAAAGGGAAATTTCATAGGGTGAGGTTTCATGCTACATGAAATCCACCTCAGCGAAATATCAAGTCATGTCGGATGATGTTGCCATGTTGGAGGACTTTAATGGTGGAGGGGTATTTTTGCACCAATTCTGTGATGTTAGGGATTGTGGTGCACAAATAGTATAACAAAGGGTATCAATGATCCTTTTTGCGTAGTAGAGGAGTATCTTTTTACCCTATTCCGTAGTATGTAACACTCTCTCAGTCACAATTTATGTGACATCAACTTTTTTTTTTTATTGACGAAAGAACTCGCAGCCGCTACTCTCTCGAGTGCGCACAGGGTAAACCCCGGACTGACGCAATAGCCTTATCTCATGCAACTCACGTCGGTACCGATTAACCACACTTGACAAGCCATGTGTGACAGGCTCAACCAAGAAGGTTTATGCAGGGAATCGAACTCGTGACCTTGCGGTCCAGCGCTCTATTGCTACACCAACTTGGCTACCCTTGTGGGTTATGTGACATCAACTTGACACAAAGTTTAAGAACGAACAATTGACTTTTGAAATGTGGTCTAAAACAAACTTTAGATAATTGTGTGACTATAAATCATTTCATTAAGGGTAAAAGAAATTTTTAAACATAAATTGTTTCTAATTACCGATATCTGACATTCTTTTTAAAACAGACTAAAAAGAAAATTGTGCCACATAAATTGGGACGGAGAAGTATGCAGGAAGACTAACAACTTAATGACTTAGATAACAAAAATGTTAACCCCCAGGAGTTCCACATCATTACTAGTGAACTAATTTCGGTATTTAAGTGACAATGGATAAAAAGACTGGCATGTTATCCACCGAGGTTTAAAGTAAAAAGATACTAGCGGATTTTTCGGTTAAATAGAATGTAAAGCCCGAAAGAAAGTACATAAATGCACAGACAGGTGAAAAGGAAATTAATAAATAAAGTTGCTCTGTTCTCAAATTCTGATTATTCAAGCACATTACTATCTTCAAGAATAGTTTGGTGTAAGACGGTAAGCTGGATATAAAATATAAAAAAAAAAAAAAACTGCCTAGCTGGAGAATATCTAAATGCAATTTAATGTACATGCCAAAGGGGACTCATCAATTGGTAACTTGTCAGATCAAGAAAATCCTTCCTAGTTGCAAAGACAATTTTAATGGCATGGACCATATAGGGTGGTCAAGACATGTCCCAACAGAAAACAATACCTCTCTCCCCACAAAGACACAACACAAAAACTCTTGGTGTCTTTACCAAAAAAAAATAAAAAATCTGCTAATTGCCCACAAAAAGATTTGTGGTCCCTTATGTAAACAATGCCATTGCAAGTAAAATAGGAATAGATGCATGAAAGTTTTAAGTCTTCTGCTGACCTATAGTTTCCACTCAAGATTCATGTGTTCTCTCTTTTGCACTGCCGACACCTTCTTTTGTCTCAATATTGAACCTTACAAAAATAAAATAGGTCCTTTTCATGCATACCCCCCTCCTCCTTGCAGGAAGAGGTGAAGCTCATCATTTTAAGGACCATTCTGAGGTCTCAATAGAAGGGCCATAAGTGGGCACCTAAGTGTGTGCCGAGCGGTCAATAAAGTGAGTGAAACTTATGGTAGATTAGGGTTTAAATTCCAATAAGGACAATAAATTAGGTGATGATCTTTTTCAATATATCTAAACCTTGATGAGTAGAGTTATTCGGTACCTGCGTGGATGAAAAGTAGAAGATAACACTGTGAAATAATCAAGGTGCTTGTAAGCTTGATCCAGACACCGTTGTCATTCAAAAGGAAGGCGGTTGTGGCTATAAAGTATGCACTCTAAATACGTGGTCTTGACGTGGGTGAAATCTATGAGAAATCAGAGTACAAAACTAAGAAGAGAAGAAAGATGCTAGGTGATTTCTTCGCATATGTCTAAGGCTTGAGCAACAGAGTTATCTCATACCTACGCAGATGAGAGGTAGTACATGCAACCACCTTTTTTAGTGTTGAGCCCTGCTCCCTCCATCTCTTATTTCAATGCACTCCACGGTGATGGCTATTGCAAGTTTTACCATAAACATATATGGGAAGACATATTCACACTCAATGTTTACACCAATCACATCGGTTTACCACATAAGTTCTCGCTTGAGGTGACAAATACAGAAGGGCATGGGTTCCATCTCGAACACACGGGGGCACGATTGTCGCATCGTGGCACTGCGATGAATATTTATCATAAAGCCTTACAAGACTAGTCACTTCCTAAGTCACCTAAAGATAAGGTGCAGGTAAGAATTACCCTACACCAGAGCATGGTAAACAAAGATATCAAATCAATGTATAATATCAAAACCAACAAAAGCAAAAATGTACATGGAAGGTAGGGTGTCTCATTCATTACAATAGAAAACTCCAAGAATCTGAAAAGCAAGTATTGACTAGGCCTTATTTAGCCATTTTAGATCCTTATATACATGATATGATGAATGTGAAATGCCTTGAACAACATAACTACTGGTTGAGAAATCCCGAATCAGAAATAAATGAGGTAAAAAAATGAGATTGCTTCTACCTATAACTATAGTATTACTAACAAACAATTGACTCTGTAAAAGACTGACAACAATTACCCTATCTAACGATATTAGGGAACACGCAGGCATAGCATAATAGTCTCGCGTACAAAATCCTAATTGGCTTCACCTCATATAGCAGAAGTTGATAAGTGGAAATATCCGAGCTATTCCCTGGTCTCTGTTGTTCTGCTGGTACAAAGTCGAGATGAGACAGTGTATAAGCAGGTGTTTGTTCCTCCTCTCTTGAACACTATTAACTAATCTGCTCTCCGATAAGATCGAGACCAACGAGGAGGAATGTCACTCCTTGGAAAAGAAGGAAGTAAAAGTGGAGTCCATGAGCAGATAAAAGGCTTCTGGCTGATGCCGTTAAGAGTAAGAAAGCAAGAGCCAGCTCTTTTCTGTATATTTTGTTGCTCTTCTTGACAGGTGTAGAAGTTTCATCTTTCTGTTTGTTCAATCGGTTCAACTCAGAAAGTTCACTTTCCGAAGCCCCTCTACTAATCTGTGGTGCCCCAAATGCTTTTAAATCTTTTTCAGCAGCGGCCAGTAAGTCGGATTCAGAAGACCGTCCTGCCTTTTTGGTCACAACCCACTCGTATGAACTTCCCAATTGGAAAAGTCCAGATACCATCGCATTGAACTTCGTCACTGACATGGTGTTTTCGAAAAGGAGGTAAGGGGCGATGAAAGGAATGGATTTTGGTGCTGGAAGAATGTTTAGAAGTGTCATAAGAATGGGTATGTAGCAAACAACCCAGAAAGGGAGCTCGGCTTCTGGGATGAACATGGTTAGAGGAAGAACTACGCAAAACAATGTGAATGAATAGAAGGGAAGGATGAGCTTTCTCAACAAAAAGAAAAGAAGTATTAAGTTGGCTTTCTTCCATACTGATATCTGCGCAAAAGTTTCAAAATAAAGTTTCATTAGTATTTTTATAACAACTACTACGCCTCAATCTCAAGCTAGTTGGGGTTGGTCATATGAATCATCGATATTCATTTCACTACCCCTTCCATTCCAATATAATGGCTTGTTTGGCCAAGCTTCCAGGAAGCCAAAAGTGCTTATTTTAGAAAGTTGAGGTGTTTGGCCAAGCTTTTAAGGAAAAAGTGTGTTTTTGAGTAGTAGCATAAGTTGTTTTTCAGAAGCTAAAAAATGTAGTTTTTTCCCAAAAGCACTTTTGGAACATGGCCAAGCACAAAGTACTACGCTAATATTGAAAAAAGTGATTTTCAAATTGATTAGACAAATAGAAATTGCTACTCCCCAAAAACACTTTTTTGAAAAGCACTTCTAACAAAAAGCACTTTTCAAAACAAAAAGATTTTGGAAATTTGGCCAAACAGACTTATTAATATTGTAGGTTCTCTAACATCAGAAGAAGTGCTCTTCATTATAGTGTTTGATCCCAAAAATTAGGCAAAACTGAAGAGAGGAGTCAATGTACCTTGGAAGTAACAATAGCAGGAAGACACACACGGAAGAGTTGCATAGGGCCAGAATGCCACCGATGTTGTTGCTTCCTATAAGCTTCAAAAGATTCAGGAACTTCACACAGGACCTATTTTTTTCCGTATTGATACAATGAACATTGTGATTAGATTTCCAAAGTTAGAAAGAATTATTTAAATAATTAAAATTTGGAAGTTAAAAGGTATACGACCTGGCAAAAGTCTCATCATACAGGATTTCACTGTATTTCATGAACTGTGAACAATTCGAGTGAATGCCTCAAAAAAAAAAATCCGACTAAAACTCAAAATCTTACATCTGATGATCTAGATGGTGAGGCCTGTGTTATAAATTAAAGAACAAAACAGAATGAAAGTGGACGAACAATTTCACATCTCAAATGGAAGAATGCAACTAATGAACAGAGTTATTGACCTTTGAATCTTAGTCAAATCAATAAAACTCTAGCTTCTACTTGCAAGTGCAACACATTTAAAATAACAACTGCATCTCGATTCTAAACTAGTTCTATTTGCAACTAAATTCTCAAAATAATAAAACCTCTTGCAACAAATGCTAGTTAAAGTAGCAATACATGGGACAATTAGTACATTTAACAGAAATGTGAAAGTGGACGATCCTTACCCTCACATCATTAAGGTATATGAACTTCCAACCGTTGAGATGCGCACGAACAGCAATATCCATATCCTCCACAGTTGTTCTCTCAAGCCAACCTCCAGACTCTTCCAAAGCTTTGATTCTCCAAATACCGGCAGTTCCATTGAAACCAAAGAAGTTCAAGAACACCCCATTCACTTGCTGTTCCACCTCAAAATGAAAACACAGATTAATGTTTTGGAGGCGAGTCAGTAAGTTTTGGTCCTTGTTAACAAATGCCCATCTTGTTTGAACCAATCCTAGCTCAGGGTTATCCTGTGGCAACGTCAAAGCATACACGTTAATTGCCAACAATAACATCAATGAACTCAACAAAGGGAAAAGGTCTTTTTCACTTTTGGTCGGCCATAATTAATTATGGGTGTTAGCCAAAATAACCTAACACTGATTATGTATATTGTATGTTTATCATATGTATATTTATACTTAATATACATAACCCCGCGCATGTGACCAGGAGGCCATGGGTTCAAGCCGTGAAAACAACCTCTTGCAGAAATGTGAGGTAAGGCTGCGTACAATAGACCCTTGTAGTCCGGCCCTTCCCCGGACCCCGCGCATAGCGGGAGCTTAGTGCACCGGGCTGCCCCCTTTAATATACAGAACATATACATTTACCTGCTATTATGTTTTAGTGCGGTCCATAAATGTAATTATCCCCAAAAAAAAAAAAATCACCTTGAAATGTGGGACTGTCTGCTTAAGAAAATCTGCAGTTGGTTGGAAATCCGCATCAAAGATTGCAACAAATTCATAATCCTTGACATAGTCACAACTCATTGCAGACTTCAGGTTCCCTGCTTTGTAACCAGTTCTAACCAGACGGTGCCTGTAAATTATGTCGATACCCTTTTGGCTCCATTTCGCGACCTCTGACTTTATTAACTCTTGGATGCACTCATTGTCAGAGTCATCAAGAATTTGAATCAACAAACGGTCTTTTGGCCAATCAAGTTGACAGACTGCTGATATGGACAGCTCATATACCTGTGCAGCACCAGTAACGGAGAAAAACTTTTGAGTACATAAGCCAGAAGAAAAAGAGTAGAAACGTAAGAAGAAAAATATATTTGGTTCATGGCAAAACCACAAACATCCTATGGCAAATTGGCAACAGTGTTTTCTTGCATGTAGAACGCGACTAATGTAAGCCTTATGTACTATATGCCAGGCTAGATCAACATCCCCAAAATGCTCAAGTTCATTATTTGGTAATAAGATACCAAATATGTCAATACTATCGCGAAGAGCAAAGTATCTCCCAAGTGTAAGCAATCCCTACATGACATCCCTTAATCACTTCCTTTACCTAAAACAGAAAAAGGTAAGAAAGAGACCACTACTATGGGAAAAAAACAAAGGCAGAAAGAAACCGCAAATAAAGTGATAATCATGAAGCTATAGAGGTAGCCATAAATATGAATGGTTTAAAAGTACCACAGCAAAAAAGGAGTTAAATTAACCTAAATCAACGCGTATATTACCAAATTCAACTAGTTCAAAATCTAGAAGTGATTCATGTTGCTTCCTAATGAGAAATTCGAAACTTAAATAGAAGCCACAGAGCCCCAGCTGTAGTAACAAAAATTAGAAGATAAAAAATTCACAATTCAAAGGGCAGCAAAATAAATTTAGTGGTGTACCTCTCTTTCGTTACACATAGGAATCTGCACAAGCACCATAGGGTAGCTATTGTTTGATCCCTCAAGATCATCTGATTTAAACGGATCCCCTTCAATCCTTGGCTTAATCTTCTTGCACTTTATGTACAAGCAACCCAAACAAAGTACCAAACGATCTAAAGACTGAATTAGGAACAAAACAGTACAGAATGTGGAAAGTTTTTTAACAGAAGGCGCGATATAATCAGCACGAAAATCCAACCAAGCAACATATATTATGTGAAACAACCCCAAGACATCAGAAGTATGTGGTATTATATACAAATTTGGATTTTGGAAATAATGCCAACCTTTAAAGTAAGCAACTACTTCAAAGGCCAACATAAACAATGAAACAACCAAACAAGCTTTGATTATTCTGAAAAGTAGTTTACTCTTACCAAGTTTTTCACTAGCAAGAGAAACACCTTGTCTAAATATCAACCTATTCTTGATGGTACTAATTAGTGTCCATAAAATTGTTGCAAGCCAAGCAAGACAACCAACAGCTTGATTAGCCTTAAGCAACAAAACCCATGTCACTTGTTTAGCATTCTTGCCTCTACTTTTTTCTATTGGCTTAAATGCAGCATCAGGACCATCAATTTCAACAATTGAGAAATTGGGGTTCTCCATTTTCACTATTACTGGTGTTCCTCTTTGTGTATCCTTACCCCACCAGTCAGAAAAATTCAATCTTGGAGCCATCAAGAAACAAACAGGTGTTATAAAATTCAAGAAACTCACACAGCTCAGCTCATTAAGTAACAAGAATTCAAGAACTCATTTCAATGCCCTCTATTTTTTACACACTAAAATGCAACAGAATGTTAAGAGTCAGAGAGATTCTTTGCATACCCTCATAAGCAAATAAAGCAAAGCACCATTATAGAGGAAGGTATATACTACCATAAATTACTAGCTGTGAAACCATCTCCCAACTTAATTCAAACTTTTACTCCCACTTTATGGATTGAAAATGTGAAGTTAGTTATGTACTAAAATGCATTAAATATAAGTAAAATTTCACTAGCTGACAATTTCATCCATTAGAGCTGTAAAATATGAAGAATGTTTTTATGTGTTTGACTGAATGTAGAAAAAATAAGGCTACAGTATAATAGAGAGATTAAACAGAAAAAAAAAAACTTTAAGATAAAATTCCTATACATCAAACTTTTTTGCTCAATTGCTCTTCTAAATATATTTTTTTTCCTTTTTTTTGGTTTCGGGGGGGGGGGGGGGGGGGGGGGGGGGGTGTTGGTTGTTGTACAGAGTTGGAAAAGGATCTGCAACCACCCATTAAAGCTTTGGTATAAAGTGTTAAACTTTTTTTTAACATCATAAAGTGTTAATCTTGATTGTTCAAATTCATAATTAGACACTATAGAGTTTAGACTAAAGAATGGCTGTTAAAGTAATTACTTACTCCGTCGCAAAATAATTGTCATATTTACTAAAAATATTTATTTTAAAATACTTGTTGTTTTATTTAACTAAAATAAAATTAAGAGTTTTTTTCCATTTTACTCTTATATTAATTAACAATATTTAAGAGGTTCATATCATTGATGGAATAGATATTTATTGACGAGAGATTAAATGATGAAATATGTTAAGAGTGCAAAATAGTCAAAATGATATCTTTATAAATGCTTACTTAAAGGGCGTGTAAATGAAAAATGTGATAAGTATTTTTGAAATGGAGATGGTATTTTTTTTTCTCTTAAAATTATTGTTAGTGTTAATTCTTTTTTTTTTTGGGTCATATTTGATTTTTTTTGTTAGTGTTAATGCTACTGCTGCTGATGTTTGTTTTTAAGCTTGTCTTTTTGTCAGTATTCTTAATTACTATTTCTTTTGTTGTTTTTGTGGCTGTTACATATAATTAACATTATATTTTTACTTTCTTGGGGAGCACAAATGACACATAAAATTCCTTTCTCTTTCAAAAATTTGTTATCTATATGGATAAGTTTATAAAATAGTACAGTGTCATAATGTTTTCTTGTCCTAATTTGCTTTGTAATTTGAGCTGTTTTGGGATTCAAAAATATTGGGGGCCAACTGATTTTCGATACAAAAAAAATTAGCTGTTAGAGTATGGGCAATATACTATTGAGGAAATAAATAAATAAGTAAATGAATAGGGAAATTAACTATTATAAAATAAATTTGTAAAAGATAATAAATATTCGTAATTTATTTTGATATTACAAACAAAAGTTTCTCAATTTTCTTATACTTTGGGGGGAGGTTCATGGGCGGAGCCACCTTAGGTGAAAAATGGTCAGGTGCACCCCTTCGCCAAAAAATTACGCAATGTACATAGGTTAAATGTTAATTAGTATGAGTATATATTTAATTTTGCACTCTTAAAACAAGTGAAAAGAAAATTTGCACACCCTTCACTTAATTTCTGGTTCCGCCACTGCGGAGGGTGGTAGGGTGGAGAGAGCTCCAAGTATTTTTATCACGTTGGAAAATTTTTGTTGTCTTTTTTAATCAACAAATACTTGAAAATGACATCGCTAAGATTGATAGGAATGATTTTGGTTTACTTTGGGAAATTTTATTTAATCAATAAAGATTCTAAAGTTAGTTATGTATTTTGATTTTCTAATTAAGAAAAAAAAGAATCATCCAAAACTAATTTTGAATCAACTAACTTGAAGATGATGATAATAATAATAATAATTATAATAACAATAATTATACGATTATTATTATTATGATGATAATAATAGTAATAATTTTGATAACAATGACAACGACAATACTTCAAAACCTAGAGACAGTAGATTTTGAATTACATGTCACATCAAATGTCAACTTATGTGGATGATTGTGAATGTGAAAAGAATGATTTTATTTCACAAGTTAGAGAAAAATGTAAGAGCAATTAATTTTTTTAATAAAATATGTAATACGGTCTTAACAGAAAGCAAATGTACTCCCTCCCCCTCGCAAGTTCAAAGGATAAAATTAGACTTTCCTCTTTTTAGATAATTGGGATTACATCTTTTATTTTAATTTTCTAAAATTATCTCAAAAAAATATTTTGAATAAATGAAATAATTAAATAAAAACAAGAGAAAGATAAAACGTAAGAAGGAAATTGAAAATAAAATATGAAAAGGGAAAGGCTTTCACTTCACCGACAGATCACAAGGAGTATATCTTCCATTAAACCTATGGCATATAAAAAAAAGGCATATGCTGTGGTCTCCTTGGGCCACATTTGTATTTCAATTATCAAGTGCACTCAGCTGTCGGTGCCAACTAAATTACTACAAGTTTCTTGCTTCTTCAGTTTTGTTCATTTTTGTTTGATTTTTCATTTAGGGGTTGATATCTCATAGAAATTCAGACTAATTTAGATAGACGTTGTGTAGGTCCATTTAAAAAGGGAAAACACTCCCCAATATAATTTTTTTAATATTCAAAATTCTAATCCGAGGCTCTTGATTAAGGGTGAAAAAATCCTATCCATCTCACCACAACTTTTATTGGTCACTTATTATTATTATTATTATTATAGTCTAAACTTACGTGCATTGCATGTGTGCATCACGTCAATCAGTGAAGTATGTGTATATTGCTTCATTTCAAATTATCAATTTTTATTATCACTTTAACAACTGTCACGATTCAAATCGGAGGGCCGCGACGGGCACCCGGACCCTACCCGCCGGACACCACATCTACACTCTACCCTTAATCATATTTAACACGGACTGATCCGTGATATATTAAATAAAGTTCAAACCCAGAAGCCCCCACTTATACATTTATATACCAAGGCCGACAAGGCCATACATGACAACTAACCACATGACACCTATCTACAAGCCTCTAAAAAGTAGAACATACCACGACCAGATCGCGACTCCGAAACAAATAGAGTGCTCCGAATACCAGCTGAACCAACAATCTACTAGTGTGAACCGTCACCCTCTCAATATGAACGTGCAGGCATAAAACGCAGCGTCCCCCGACAAAAAGGGACGCCAGTACGACTGATGTACTGAGTATGTTAGACATAAGAAATAACATAGCAGAGATATATCATAATCTGAAACAGAAACATCTGAACATCAGTAAATGCCTTTGAGGCCCTAATACACATGCCTAAATGTTATGCACAATGCAATATACATATACATCAGCCTCTTCGAGCATCTTCCTTACCATAACAACCTCTGTGGGCATCATACCATATATTGGTAAACGAATGTATGCATGATGCAAATGCGGTATATATATATATATATATATATATATATATATATATATATATATATATATATATATGTTAGTGTTGCGGATCGTGCAACCCGTCACAATATATGTTAGTGTTGCGGATCGTGCAACCCGTCACAATATATGTTAGTGTTGCGGATCGTGCCCCCCTTCCCAATATATGTTAGTGTTGCGGATCGTGCAACCCGTCCCAATATATGTTAGTGTTGCGGATCGTGCAACCCGTCCCAATAAGCCACACATGCATCACATCATCATATCACATCATCACATCATATTGGCCTCTTAGGGCTCTTTTGTGATAGTCTGTACCATCTGCAGGTGGTGTGCATATATATATAATATTTACCATATAGTAATGTGAATAGCACAAGTGGTCCATGGTAATATATGAATGCAATGCAAGTGAGAATGCATGAATGACAATAACACATCCTAACGCAATATCCAAGTACCTTTGACTAATACTGTGAATATCAACACCTTTTCCGTATGCCCCAATAAGGACTTAAAAACATACTTGGACATTCTTTAAACATAGGAGTCAATGACTTGATCATTCCTAACTACTGAGAGTAGAGTAATTTATGTAGCAACACGATGGTTATGTTTCGCACATAGAATTATGCCAAAAGAAAGAAAGAGCCTTGCATACCTTGTTGTCAAAATTATCTAAGTTCCGCGGGTCCTTGTAAGCTCTATGAACGATTATCTACACCATATGAACGATTTACATCATAATCGGATAATATACCAGAAATCTCTTCATTGAGACATTATAGTGAATACTTTGTACGCGTAGAATCTATACTTCTTCTATGTCGAAACCTATGCATATAACCACACAATCAACCCTTCTATCCCCCTTTTTCTTACTGCTACAATGCTTAAAACAATTCAGCAAATTCACATGCAACTTCCAATTTCATATCAACAGCCCCAATAATACCTAACTACTTAGTATTCTCAATACCCATCTTAGAACTAATAAGAGTCAGGTTCTATAATTCGTATGAATTTAGGAACAAGAAGAATTACCTCGATTAGAAGTAGCAACGAAAATCATTAGAAAGCCTTTCGCTCATACCGAATTCCAACATACATAACCAGAAGCACTGAAATCGACCTGCTAGAGCCTCGCCGAGACTCTTGGTTTCTGAACCTTCAACCTTTCTTCAAGGTTTCAATTTCACTGGAAATAATGGTTTAGAACACAACGGATTTCTTCCCTTTTTGGTTGTACGAAAGTTTGTGGAAAATCCCCAAATACGACCGAGAATTCAGAGAATCCACCAACTGAGATTTCCTCTTCCTGATAGAAGTGTGACCATTATTTCTCCATGAAAGGATTCCTTCAGAATCTTAAGGAGATGAAGATATTTTAATGGCTAAAGATGAATGTCTTGAAGACTTGAGAAGTTGTCAACAATTGCGTTTAAGACTTAGTCATTAGGTAAAGCGTAGTACTGTAACACGTAGCGTCCCACTATCTATTGTCCCAATTATAATTAATTAATCCCACAATTAATTAATTATGCACACAATTAAATTCCCGATCTCAATTCACTTAAATTCCGGCAACTTATGAAATCCTCTTATACCTAATGTCATAATTCATGTAATATGACACCAGTCTATAACCTCTTCGGGGATACACAATTATTATTAATACTCCCCGTCAATGCACTTATTAAATCCAAAAATATTTCGGGATCACGTCATTTTACATACTAATTTCCTTATTAGCATACGTGAGTGCAACATAAACTTCCCAGAGTCCGATCTACTTGCCTACGCTTATGTGTTCAACCGTTATCCGAAAGTACGAGGTGTTACACCAACATACCCAAGGAAAAATATATTAATCCCGTAATCTAAATATCTTAACAGTTAGAGAGATGTCAATATGCTACGTAGTATCTTACGTGACATCTTTTTATGAGAGATATTTAATTAAATTTGATCCTTTTTTTAACCAAAAAATAAATAAATTTGGTCTTTTTCCTATCTCTCTGTGTTATTGACTTGATAATTGTTCAACTTTCTCTTCGGTAAATCACCATTCATCTTCTTTATGTTTTAAAATTCATTTATGTTCTGTCTGTAAGAAATAAGGTCGATCATATTTTAATTTATCATAAAATAATTATTTTTATAAAAAATCAAAGCAATTTTGTAATAAAAGTAAAGAAGACATAAATAATTTTATATTTGAATAAATATAACTTAAGTATATACAGTTCTTATTTTTTTCATTCAAAATTCTACAGGATGCATTCTTTAGATCTGATGTGACGTTTTAAATTGGATTCTACAAATCTTCATTCCACACCAAAACTAAACTAATATAAAACAAATCATAAATAACTATAGACGTAAGAAACTAACCTAAACAAATTGCAAATCAATTAAGTGTGGAGCAAAAAATAAGGAAAAAATTATTTAAGTAAAAAGTTTGCTCGATTCTGAATTTCTAAATATTAAAAATTCTTACTTAGTTCAAATATGAAAAGATTTAATAATCAAAATTTAACCTGATTTGAAATTCATAAATATTAGGGTTATAATTAAAGATAAACATGATAACTCACCTCCTTGACACCGTAACAATTAAGGAGCAAAATTAAATGCAATGAATAAAATTTCTCCATTATGTTGGTATTAATACAAGAAAATACACCAAGAGAATAAGGTAAAGGAAAAAAACTACATTATATATGAGCATATAAATATAACACAACTACTTGTAACAAATTAACAATAACATAAAGGAGCATGTTAGGATAGAAGATGACAATCTGAAATTTGCCATAGAAGAAAATTGAAATTGATAGTTTTGCCACGAAATTGAGATTTTACGTAATCAATTTAATCAACATCGCAATTATTTGATTGAGGCCAACCTCAATCAGTAGAACACGATGATTCTAGTGTTCACCTGAACAAAATTTACAAAAAATCAAGTCAACACTCATTATCCTGAATACTAAGAAATTATATAAAATTAAAACAAAAATAAAGCACAGACTAATCATCAAAATTCAAACAATACTATGTTTATGGTAATTAATAATTAATGTTTTTCAATACAAATATTTATTGTAAACTTTGTATACTTTGAGAAGCATTAGAGAACACTCTCTCTCTCTCTCTCTCTCTCTCTCTCTCTGAGGACATTGGATAATTTACACAAGTGTGTAAAAAATTGATGATTTGGTTAAATATATTGTAACTACAATATTGCACAAGACATTAACTACTATACGCCAGCATACATAAGGCATTAAATATGAGTAAGTCGTAATTTTATTGTTATAATTCAACCAAAATAATATAATTATACAATTATCAAATTTGTTATCTTGTGTCGTACATATCACAAAAAATTCAGTATTAGTCTTAATTTTTCATTTTTTTCTTCTAATTTATATAGTTGACTAGCAAATGATTGCATTCAACTATCAACTAAGTTAAATTTTTTGTTACCATTCAACAAAAAAAAATATTGTGACGCGGGCAGGAAGACTTCATGGTATACTTTCAAGTACAAAGAATTAGAGACGTATGTGGAGTTCTAACTGGCAGGGAAGACTCACCTTTTCTCCATTATTTTCGTAACGTGAACTCCAAATTCGATTAAGAAATTGTTAAGCTAGATCATTTAATCAGGACAAGGCGTCTTTATTTATTCGCATTAATTGATTTTAAGTTTTTTCAGTAAATAAAGTAACGTGACTTTTCAAATTTCTTCTAATTTTTAACATATGTTTCATCCTTTTTCTACAAAAAAAAAGGGAATCGAAATTGTTTTTTCGAAGTAACCTTCATCTTTTTAAAAAATAAATAAATCAAGGAAGGCAGTCAAGGCACTTTATCTATTTTCTATGGGTCTTTCTTGTTTACATTTTAATTGTTCTTTCATTCTTTATTAATTGCTTTGACTGTTTAACCTCATCAAATTTTGTGTAATATCAATTCCAAACTCAGATTAAAAATAATTAGACCCCGATTAAAGTATACACCACGATATATGAGCCTTTATATATTCTTCACAAATCACAATTGATTGTAAGTTCTTTAGGAAATTAAATGTAACTTTAACTTTTAGTTTTCGTTTATATTCTTTGAGAGATTTCATGCGAACAAACTAAATCAGACGAACTTTAAAAGAGAAAGGTAATTCATTTGTAATAATTTAATACAAAATTTGTTAATCTCAAAATATTGCTTCAAATGATTTAACTTTTAAATTTGATCTTCGTTTTAAAGTAATTAAATTGGTCTATAGTAAAATGTAAAATAAGATAATTTGAAACCAAGGGGGAAAGAGAAAACATATACTCCTTGTAGCATTAGAATGATGACGAATAGTGATCAGTTGAACACCTTCACAGGAATTATATTATATTTAAAAAGTAAATATATATATATGCAAGCCATTGCATATAAGTATAATTTTGTATAGCATGTCCATGATATAGATTTAAGTAATCATTGTTAATGTTAGATTTGATGTTGTGACATTTGACCCAACATATCTCCTAAAGTATTGATATGAATGTGTAAGTATGTTGGGACAAATGTTGCACAACATTCGGACCAACATTTTTTGAACAAATTTTGCCTTACTTCACACGATGCAGTAATATTTGTGTAAATATTACTATGAGGTAAAAACGACTTGGCAAAGGTAAAAAAGAGCTGGTAAAAAAATGAGTGAGGACTAAGTCAAAAGTTATTGCTTATCGTGAGGATCAAGCCAAAGCAAAACAATGTAATATTTATACATAAATGAGTAAATGTGAGTAAGTAGTGATTTTTTGTTGTTGTTATAATCAAACCAAAACTATGTAATTATACATGTTATCAAATGTATTATTTTGTATCGTAGTTTTACCACAAAAAAGTTAGTATTATAGTCTTAATTCTTCTAATTTCTATAATTGGTTTAGTTGACTATCATATGACTGCATTTGATGGATCAATCAAGTTTTTAATTTTTTGGGTTAGTATTCAACAAAAATAATATAATTATAGGAGTAATCAAATATAATTTTATGTGCTACATTTATATCAAAAAATTATATAATAGTATAGGTAGTAAACCAAATCTTATTTCTTCTATTGTTTTAGAACAAAAAAATATAAAATATTAATTAATACAATGTGAAAAAAAATATTGTGAGGCAACCAAACTCGAACTCGTAAATTGGCGATCGCAAGGTTGGACTGGGTACCGCTGAATTGAAATGAATTCATCTCTCGAATGTTGTTAATTAAATTGTATTTATTCGTTTGAATAATTAGAGGGACAAACTAACAGGGCATGTGTATAAAGAAATGGTTTAAGTCAATCCATAACATACAACAATATAGGACATTAAAGATTTACACAAGTATATATGAAAAAAAAATTGTTAAATATATTGTGACTACATTATCGCACGAGACATTAGCTACTATACGACAACACGTTCATATATAGAAGTTACACGGTGAGTGAGTAAATATGGGTAAATAGTGCATTTATTGTTATAATTCAACAAAAATAATGTGATTATACATGTTATGCAATATATTATTTTATGTCGTAGTTTCATTACAAAAAAAAATTAGTATTACAGGCTTAATTCCTTAATTTTTCTAATTCTTATAGTTAACTTAGCTGACAATCATATGACAGCATTCAATGGATCAATCAAATTAAATTTTTAGTTAGCATTTAACAAAAATAATGTAATTATTTGAGTATTCAAATACACATTCAAATATATATATATATATATATATATATATATATATATATATATATATATATATATATATATATGGAGAATTTTTATTTCTTCCATTTTCTAAGGTACACTTAAAATAATTGTTAATTAATGAAATGTGAGAAAAATATATTACAACTTTTTGTACTATATTTATATCAAAAAACTATTTTCTAAATATCGAAGCAACACATATATAACTCTTATTATAGTATAGATAGTAAATCAAATCTTATTTCTTCTATTTTTTTTATAAAAAATATATTAATTAATAGTGTGAGAAAAATATAAATTAGGTTAATCCATAATTTCATATGAATTTATTTGATTTTAAAAATTAAATATGTTTAAAATTTAGTTACGAAATTTAATTTAATTCGTGATATCCTTTAATGATGTATGTTTAACCAAGTCAAATTGGTTGTTAGCATCCAACAAAAACAATGTATCTTACAAGTAGACCTGTCCAAAGGTCGGATCGGGCAGGGTGACTTTTTTTTTTCCTATTTGCTCGACCCTGGTCTGATTTGACCCTATTTTTTTTTAAAAAAATCCGACCCTGACCCTTCGGGGACCCTACGGGTCACGGGTCGGACCTGACCCGTCGGAAAAAAATTGAAATTCCAAATCTGAAATTGGCATTCACCCCTACATTACCACGAATTTTCGACGTTGAAATGTATTGTATACCGTGAGATCTGACTAAAGAAAAAGAAAATTAGAAACCGATTTGGGGAAAAACACAAATTGATTGGGAAAACATACGTTTTTCTAAAACTTAGCTGCGCCAAACCGCCTTATGGCTGTTTGATCGGCTCTGTCTCAAAAAAATACGCAAAATCAAAAAAAAAAGAGGGTAAAACGGACATTTGAGCGCAGAGTTATGACCATTTAAAGTTTCACCAATTTACAACTACTTTCTCTCCCTACATTATGCTTCCGTGATATTAACAGAACGACTAATAATATAAATATATAATTAATAATCAGCTACCATTTTTTATCTTATTTTATGTCTAGCTCAATGTAGATTAGAGCAATACATATATTATAAAAACATGCATTATATCACTTATTAATGGCAAAAATATATATAAGTACAAAATAAATATTAATGAAGGAAAAATAATACAAATTATATTTAAAAAATATGCGGGTCGGGGTCGGATCGAGGTCGGGCCGGGTCAGAAGGGTAAAATATTCTGACCCTGGCCCGACCCTGACCCTGACCCTGGTCGGGTCCCCGCTTTTTCGGGTTGGGCGGGTCCCCGACCCGGTGGACAGGTCTACTTACAAGTAATCAAATATACTATCCTATGTTATAATTTTACTATAAAATTATTTTCTACATATATAACTCTTGTTATAGTATACATTAAACCAAATCTTATTTATTCTAATTTCTTGGAAAATTATAATTTAGTATAATTATTAATTAATGAAATATGAGAAAATATAAGAACGTTTAATTTCATAATTTTTAGATAAATTTACCTTTTTAAAAAATTAAATATATTTAAACGTACATGATTAAAGGATAATATAATGATTAAAATTAAATGTAAAAAATATATTTAAACGCATAATCAAGATAACCTTTCATTGTTTTTTTATATTTATAATTCTTTGAATAAAATGTTAATAAGGTGTATATGCTTAAACAGATTCTTTATTCTACACCAAATAAAAAAATGTTTTATGCATTTTATACATGTAATCAAGCTAGTCTTTCATTACTTTTTTCCTTTTAAAAGAAACTCATAAGATTGTCAATATTTATAATACCCCATTCTGTCAATAATTGTTTGCCCAAAAATCATTTTCCTATAAGTATTTGTACTCGTGTTTAAGTTATATACAAATCTTCTTTTATTACACACTTTACAATCGTGTTTATTGAAGAATCTATAAAAGAGATTTTTACGATTATACCATATATCTTTTTCATTTCAGCGAAATCGATTTTCCATATAAATGATTATGACTTTTTGCCTCTATGCCTTGAGGTAATAATTCATTTAATATTGAAACTTTTACTACAACGTTGTCATGTCTATATATAAGAAAGTAACGTTGTTAGTGTTATTTAAATAATAAAATAATTACATTGATTATGATGTTTTAAATACTGTTGGGTCTTGGTTTTGGACTGATTTTAGACTTTAATCAATCTTTCCATACTTTAATTAGGAGATAAATTTTATACGCTTCTTAAAAAATATTAATTAGGAGGGATATTTGACTTTTATCCTTATATATGTTTAAGTTATAATTTCTCTCATTAAATGATTACTCTATTTATGTATTCATCTTCATTAATGACAAAATTATTATAAGGATAAAATAATGGAGAAAAAAATAATGAATTGTGCCTTTAACTTCTAAAATAACAAATAATTTGAAATAACTACTTTTAGCAATCACAATAAATAATTTGAGACTGAGGAGTATAATGTATTGCTATTATTAACAAACTATAATGTTCCCCGTTAATCCCTTTCCCCTTTTAGAGTGTTAAGCGGCATGGAGAATGGATTCATTATCTTTTTTGTGGCACGTGAAAGCTAAAAATCAGGCAAAAAACAATAGCCACGAGGCATTTTCATTCACTTTTCTTTTTAATTATTGTTATTTTTTTATTCAAGTAAAACAAGCTGTGTTAAAAACCTTAAAAATGAATCTATCAAATTTGAATCTTTAATTCCTCTCTGCTTTGATTCGTCAAATCGTGCAGCTGATAGAAGTATTTACAACCCAACTGCTATAATTGAGAATTACATGCACGAACTCAAGCTGTTCGGAGGAAAGAGAAAAAAAACTGAATAGATTGAAAACCAAAATCTAGTGCATAAAATGGACAATATCGAATAATGTGACATAAAATCACCACGGATCATGTTCTTTTACTTGATAATAATAATGAATGCGTGATCAATGTAAAGAAGATTTTAGTTTTACCTATGTGCAGTTATTTATATATTTACTGAACAATGAGGTGAATATTATGTGTCAAGCTGGAGAATAGAAGATATGCGAACTGCATATATCCTCTTTGGTCTATTAAGTTATTATGTTTAATATAATATATATTGAATCTTAAAATCTAATTGGTCCAATTAAAGGGTCATTCTAAATCAAACAATATGAGTAAGTAATTTCTTGTTTGATGGAAAGCAAAATATAATAGTGATAGTATTTCATTAGCTGGTCCTTTTTCGAACCTTAAAGAAAGAATGTTACTAGTAGTATATATGTATCCTTATGTGTAACTAAGGGGGAAAAAAGGGCGAATGCAAGAAGAAAAGAATAGTTATTGAATGCATAAAAAAGAGAATCATCTATAGATAAAGATATACTTCTTTTATAATCCGGTAATCATAGTATAGTTTTAACATGTAAAAAAATCTTGTGTCCATATGATTTATCAGCAATTGTTTGCTCTCTACAATCCAAGAAGCTTACAAAAAATATCCTTTTAATAGGCTGCGACCATTGATGCCAAAACCACAAATAAACCAAAGGAAACCTTCAATTTCCCAGCAGATGATGGTGATGTTGACTGTGCATCGGCAGGAGGAGAATCAGCTGATGGAGAATCGGCGTCCTTAGAAGGAGCAAGGGACTCTGCTTCTTCTTCAGAGGACTCACCAGGCGGTGAACTCTTAGGCGAATTCGCCTGTGGTGGTGGGGCCGAAATTGGTGCAAGGATCCCATCAAGACCAGGTGTCAAAATTGGTTGAGAAATTCCAAGAATTGAGATATTGTAAGGTTGGTTCATGACGGATTTTTCAAGTCTGGAATTAAGTTGAGCCCCTTTAACTGCTGAGCCAAAAACAAAGGTGTTATCTTTAGCAGTGACATTCAAGAATCCTTGGTCATATTGTGCTTTCCCGGATTGTTGGTACATTGTTGTCAATTTGGCTGTCTTGTCCTTCATACTCTTGAGTTTCAATGGGTCATAGTAGTCCAACACGACGTGTGTTGTCAAGATTCTCTTGACAACATTGTCGGGTTTTGAGGTAAGATCACCAATTGCACCATTTGGGACTGCCAAGAGTGTTATTGTTGCCCTCGAGTTAATTTCACTAGCTAAGCCGGTTTTAGAAAGTAGGTCATTGAAATTACTGTAATCAGCATATTGGCTAAGGATATTTGTGACATTAAAGGCCGAGGCCGAGGAGGCGGACAGGAGGAGGAAGGAACAAAGGAGGGGAACAATTGAGCGATTCATTTTTGCCGGCAAAGATCAAAAACCAAATTAAGAAAGAAAGAAAGGAAGGAAGTAAAAAAATATATGTATATTTTTTTTTTTGGTTTTTTTTACCAGCAAAAATGAGATTTTTTTTTGTTTTTTTAATATGTTTCTTCCTAGATAGAAAAACCAACTCCGCTTGTGAAAATAGAAAAGGATTGAGGGTTCTATATAGTAGTTATGGAGGTGAAGGGATGTTGAGCTTGTGAATTGGAGTGAATGTCTCTATTCCTTACAATTGCATGCATGCATGCATGAGAATCAGTCATTTACTATATTTTTTTTAAAACAATCTTGTTTAATTAGAATGAGAAATACTGGATATTATTTGAGTTGATGGAATGAAGTACTTTGATGTTAATCAACCTCTATTTGTACGGTAGGATGTCCACGTTATGTAATTAGATGGAACATATTCTACTTGTACGGTAAAAAGAAAGAAGAAAAATTGTCTAGTTCTTTGAACATTTAGTTCTCTTCTTGATTTTGAAGTATACTTTTACTGATTATATGATAGAAAAATCTTTCTTTTTATCGTTAATATCTATTACAATCTCTTTTAGCAAATTAATATTTTCAAAGGGAAAGGGACGCAGTTTTACCATTGAACTAATCAAATTGGGATAATTTTATTATTCGATTTGTTTTTTGTCTAAAATTGTCTTTGTTGTTAGCCAAATCACTTTAAAATATCATCTTCACTAATGATGAGGGCACTTTTTGGGCCAAAATAGGAGTATCGGACAATGTTGTCTCATTTCAAATAGTTCAAAGGCAAAATTGATTATTTAAAATCCACAAATTGATGAATTTTAAAAGTATAGCAGTCACATATATTACCTATGTTCTATGATTGATTTTGAAATTATTTGAGGGAGAAAGAAGGTGATGTTTACGATAATCTTTCTTTTGTGTGTATAGTTTGCCAATATATTTCTTGATTTTCTTATGTTACTTTGCACAAACATTTTCCACTAGCACAAGTCATAAGCCCCTATTTAAGTGTAACATATACTCCTTGATAGCCTTTCTATGAAAGCAGCCCTGATTACTTTAATTTTTGGATGTGTTCTCAAAAAATTTCAGAGGATAGTGAGTTTTCATTCCTCCTCCATGACACTAGTATAATTCTTGGCCTTAAAGCTGGCTACAAGCATGCCATTTTAGTGCGAGCTTGGACTGATGGGCAATCATGGTTCTTAGGAGGTAGGTTCAAAGTCGAAGAACTAGCCAGCTACTATGTTAGCTAGTTTGGTTTTGACAACTCTCCTTCAGTCCCACTTGGGAGGGCCCTTCATCATGCCCATGAGGGTGACACATATGTACCACCCGCTAAAAAGGATTTGTTAATTCAGAAAGAGCCGTTAGATAGAGTTTAATTTAATCTATGTATCAGAAAAGTCATTAAGTTATTTTTTGTAATTAAAATGTCACTCAATTACTTGGTATATGTATCATAGAAAATGTCTTATTTGTTTTCTTCTACTGACTCTTTGTGGGTGCTAAGCCAAAGTGGAATGATTTTCTTGTTAAAAAAATAGTTTCATAACTTTGGTAATACTTAAGTAAGTTTAATGACTTTTTCGTTGGAAAAAAAATAGTTTACATAGTAACAATTTGGTTCAATTAATGAAGTGAAAATTGAGTGACTATATTCAAAAAAATTAACCCAACAATAACAGTCGGACATGGTTACTTTGCACAGCCACCACCATATACTATTGCACAACCACCATCACCAACTTCTTTCACCAACCATAATCATCGCCAACCATAACCTCACTAAGTATTCGCATTGACCATGCATCACCATGACCCGTTGCTACCATTGCTAGCTTTTGATGTGTAATATTAGGTTCTTCTCTAATATTTTACTATAAATGTAATATTTAATTATAATTTTTAAATTTATTATGCTTTAATAAAAATTAATATACATAATTATATGTTGATAAATCCTAGTATGTGATCAAGAAACTATATCCTCCATAGGACATGTTTACATTTTTCTTAGCCTTTATGACAATGAGATGGAATTTTCTTATCCAAATTTTGACAGATAATGTCTCGCTCTAAACAAGCATTTTTTTCTAACTGTTCTATTCATGCGTGCATGCAGTTGTAAGGAAAAGAAACATTCACTCCCATCCACAAGTTCAACATCTCTTTACCTCCATAACTCCACTATATATACCTCCATTTTGTTCAACTTCTACAAGCTGGAGAAGAAACATAAGAAGAAGAAAAAAAGATTAAATAAATCTCATTTCTGCTGGTTAAAAAAAAAACCAAAAAAAAAAAAACATCACCAGCAAAAATGAGTCGCACAATTGTTCCTCTGATTTGTTCCTTCCTCCTCCTGGCCGCGTCCTCGGCCTCTGCCTTTAATATAACAAAAATCCTCGGGCAATATCCCGATTACAGCACCTTTAATGAGCTTCTTTCTAAATCCGGCTTAGCCAGTGTCGTTAACAATAGGGGTACAATTACCCTTTTGGCAATCCCAAATGGTGCAATTGGTGACCTCACCTCGAAATCCGAGGATGTTCTGAAGAGGGTCTTGGCGACACACGTCGTGTTGGATTACTATGACCCAATGAAACTCCAGAGGATGAAGGACAAGACAGCCAAAATGACAACAATGTACCAACAATCCGGGAAAGCACAATATGACCAAGGTTTCTTGAATGTCACTGCTAAGGATGGCAGCTTTATTTTTGGCTCAGCGGTCAAGGGAGCCCAGCGCGATTCCAAGCTGGACAAATCAGTTATGAACCAGCCTTACAACATTTCAATTCTTTCACTGTCCCAACCAATTGTGACACCTGGACTTGATGGGACCCTTGCACCTGTTTCGGCCCCACCACCAAAGGCGAATTCACCGCCTTCGGCCCCACCACCTGCAGAGTCCCCTGAAGAAGAAGAAGAAGAAGCAAAGTCTCCTTCCGAGGAAGAAACCGAGGCTCCTTCTCCTTCTGAGGATGGGGATTCTCCTGCGAGTTCACCGGATGCTGATTCTCCTGCGAGTTCACCGGATGCTGATTCTCCTCCGGCCGATGCTCAGTTACCACCACCATCATCAGCTGGAAAATTGAAGGTTTCCTTTGGTTTGTTTGTGGTTTTGGCCTCAATGGTTGCAGCTTATTAAAAGGGGGTTTTCTTTTTCATTACTACTTTGTTTTGATTCAAAAATAAATAAATAACAATGAGTAGGAATAAATGGATTTTATTCCCAAAGGGTGTGTACTTCATGGGACAATATTTTAAATGACTTAATAAATTCATGATTGTAAGTATAGTAATCACTTGTGTTTATGACTATGCATTAGTCGGGCTAGTAAATTTTGCTGGCTGGTTAAGCCGAAAAGATATTACCTATACAAATATTGTATGATTAATTTTGAGAACTTATGAAGAAGAACGAAGATGAAATTTATGATGATCTCTCTGTTTTAAGCCTAATTTGCCAATATATTTCTTAATTTTCTTATGTTATTTCTAGAACTAGGAATTTGGTTTTCCCTTCATTTATATTTCTTTTTAATAGGAGGGTGATAAGGAATTATATACATAATATAAATGTTGTGAGGGAAGGAAGAAATCGCAAGGATCTCCAATTAGGGGGAAAACGCAAGCCTTAATTTTTTTGGGGTAATGATTCTTAAAGCTTATTTGGTATAACTTGTTATCCACATGATTGCAAAAACAGTATGTCAAAACTGACCAGCAAAATTATTTGCACATAATAAGAAGGAAAGTTGAAAAAAAAAGGAAAAGAGAAGTATGATTATTTGGCAGAATTGAGGATTAAGCTAGTTATTCCTATTATCTTAGTTAAGATTCAAACAATCTGAAAAACGTTTCAACCAAATTATTGGTAGTTTGACACGTTGAACGTGTTCGAGCTCTATAATTTAGATTAAGTTTAATTTACCATTGAATAAGCTGCGTTGTAGATGTTAAGTCTAAAAGAACAATGATAAATACAGTTCAACTGTGAACTAGGGGTGAGCATGGTACAATATGCTACAGTTTGAATATTTCAGTTAGGTAATTTCGATTTTCATTTTTTAAAATAATATACTATTACCATACCAAAATGATTCGGTATATTCAGTATTTTTAAGTTTGATTTTACTATTTTGCGGTACGATAAATCGGTTAACATAATTTGTTTGACTCTGACTTACATATATAATTATATGATAGAGTATTATGACTTCCGCTATTTAAAAAATGTCTCAATTATATTATACTAAAATCATAAACATGTAGAAATATGCAAAAGAAAGTACAATTAGCAATTTCTTCGTTAATCAATTACACAAAAAGGACATTTCAATCAAAATAGAAGAGTCAAAGTTCGGATTTCTAAATAAATTTTGTACTGATACTAGTTTATAAATTTACTAGTATTATAATATTATATATAAATTATATATTTCGATATTGTATTCAATATTAATGAATAAAAATGTGGAATACCATATCAAATAAAAAAAATTAAAATGCATACCAAATATCACAATATTAAAACTGTAGTATTAAAATATTTCGATTTTGATATCTACTATATCATTCCCACCCCTATTATGGACAATCAACTACCATATTGTAAAAATCAGATAGATTTAATCAACTGTAGAACATCCACAAATTATTTACTAAATTCATTGAATTGTTCCAAAAGATCAAAACAGTAAGGTCATTGGGGACCCAATTAAAGTAATTGACATATCTAAGATATATATATATACTACTGTTTCAATTTTCACTGTTCCTTTTGTTTTTTCATCACCAACAGTTTCATTAAGTCAACCTCAATGCTTGCATCCTCTTCAGAAATTTTGCCTGCAAAAATACATTAGTGTATGTAATTAAGTTAATATAAATCTGCTAGGAAGCTGCCAATAAAGTGTTTAAAATGTTCACTAATCTGTGACCTAATTCTTTATAATGTTACGCAATTTTCTATCTCTTGTAAAGCATGTGCATAATTTTTAAGATAAACTTATTTTATTAGAAGAATTCAACAATAATGAGAGATGTTACTGTTAAGAGTCTCACATCGAATATGGAATGGATACATGAACTCCTTATATGGACTTGGACAATCCTCATCCTACAAGCTAGCTTTTGGGGTTGAGTTAGATCCAAATCAATTATTTACATGGTATCAGAGCCAGACTCATTCCAATTCTTTGTACACCGATGTTGGGCCTCCAAATTATATTATTCACACTCCAGTTAATAAGGTTTGAGCGTGTGGGGAGTGTTAAGAGTACCACATCGGATATGGAATGAGAATATGGACTCCTTATATGGACTTAGATAATCCTCACGCTACAAGCTAGGTTTTGGGGTTGAATGAACTATTATTTACTCCTAGAATGCAAAGTGCTTTATTCCATCCATAATTTTCTGTATCCAAAATGCAAGAGTCATATAGTGCATGTGTATATATATAGGAGACTAAAAAATAATAATAATGAGAAATCTTATCATGAAATTTCCATATTGATTTCTTTCCATTAGTAACAATCTGAAACATTATGCGATTTCCCTTCTTTAAGTAATTTGCATCACGGATCTTATTCCATCCATCTCTAATGTACACACAATTACGATATGAACGTAATATTACGTTCAACTGCCTCTTTCTTTCATCTATAACAATCAAATCTTGTTTCTTGATGTTGAAGAGACCATTTGCCAATGCAAATATGAAGTATGTACATTGTTTGATTAAACTATATTATAAACTATTTCAGCCCATCCCTCCAAAAGGCTTGGGAATAGTAGTTCCTCTATAGGGAAATTCTTTGCTTGATGACTTGATGTTGTGGTTTGATTTGTCTGGTACATTGTTAATTGTACAAATACCCATGTCAAGAAATTAATTAAGTATATATATATATGACAAATATATCACAATTAAAATATGAAGAGAATATACTCATCCACGGCCACTTTTTGTTGTTATTTATCAACTGGATAATAACTCTTTTGGTACTAAAGTTATTGGCAAATTAATTTTTGGTCCTATATTTGACTAAACAAAACATTTAATTAATTGAAATTTGTGTTTTTAATTTTCCTTTACGTAGGGTATATATGTTATACTTGGGACATTTTTAGAACTATATTACAATCAAATATGAAATAACAATATAAGCTTAACATTACACACTTCTAATTAAGTGGTGAAAATTTAATACTAATATAATTATGCTAAGTTTGTAAATATTCACAAGCAAAGGGATTAAATGTGAATATTTCAATTAATTGAGGATTAAATATATTTAATTAAATCACATGGATCAAAATCATAATTTATCAATAATTGAGGAATTAAAATTGCTATTAATCCTTTATAAATTTTACTAGGGCTCACTCTATTGACTTCCTAGTATAGACATTTCTTGGATTTATTTTTGCTTCCAATAATTTGGAAGGAAATGATTAAGAAGATGAGAATTGATGCTATGAAAATATAGTTCAATGATTTACATTTTCAATTTGACCACATTGATCCTATGACACACAAACAAGACTAATTCAACTAATAACTATATAATTCTATCACTGAATATATCACTAATTAACTAAGAGAATATAAAAAGTGAAGTACTCTTCTTTAATTTTAACAGGAAAAAGTAACTAAACACAACCCTTTTTGAAGTAGACCTTTCTTAAATTTCTATTGGCTTCCAAATAATAAGGAAATGACTACACGAGAATGATATTATGAAAATAAAGTCAAATGACCAATTACAAATTTATGCTATCAAACCCATGGAAAACATGGGGACAGGCCTTTCAGACATAGTGCAAAGGAAATATATTAGTTTAATGACCAATTGCAAATTTTCATTTTTATTAATTATATTTAGTGGAGGAAGAACTTGTGAGGTAAGGCTCCGTACAATAGACCCTTGTTGTTCGGCCCTTTCCTAAACCCCGCGCATAGCGGGAGCTTAGTGCATCGGACTACCCTTTTTTATTTTTAGTGGAGGAAGACCTTCTAGAGATAAGAGACATATGGCAAAAAAAAAGCTAAAAAGGGATCTTTTATGTATAATCCTGCATAATCTCGAATGTTATCAATTCATGTACGTAGACCTCCTACGGTTCATTACAAATATTCACAAGAGATCAGTAAAATATATTAATACAAAAGACAAACAAATAAGAACATAAAAATCTTTGTAGGATACATTAAATATACATTTATCAATAGCCTTGATGCATAGTGTATATACATTAAATTACAATATAGTTTTTATACGTCGATATTTACTTATATGCTGATTTTTTTATTTGTATAGTGTATATATGTTGATTTTTACTTATATAGTGTATAATTTGTAAGTATACATTAAATATACATTTATCAAAACAATAATATACGTTGATATACATTTATTATACAATAATGTATCATTTTTTCAATATATATATACGGTAATGATACATCTTCTATACAACAATGATACATTTTCTGTAGTGATACATATACAAAAATGATACAGTTTAAATACGTTGCTGGAATTAGTTAAAAATGGCTAGAAAATGAAATTATTTACAACGGCTAAAAAATAACATTTAAAATTTTTGAGCCATCGGGTGTCAATAGTTTCACCCGATTGGCCATTTGTGTCCATACCCCAACCTATTTTATATCAAAATAAAAGGCTAAATGAACACATATTATGAACCGGAGGGAGTATTAACCCTAAAATTATGTGATGATTTGATTTGGTATGGTTGGCACTAAACTAGAAAAACAGAAAATATTTAATTACATTAGGTATTTAAAGAAAAACAAAACTGAACTTAGATAAGCACCAACACTATAACATTGAATATTTATATGTAGTATATATGACCCTTGAGCAATCAGCTATGTAACTTAGGCAGCAAACGTGGATAACATCATACTCCCTCCGTCTCAATTTATATGATGTAGTTTAACTGGACATGAAGTTTAAAAAATAAAGGAAGACTTTTATATGTTGTGGTCTGAAATAAGCCAAATATATTTGTGTGGTTATAGATCATCTTGTTAAGTGTAAAAGTAAAAGTTTAAAATTAAATTATTGTCAGATAAGTAAATGTTTCATTCTTTTTTATACTGACTAAAAAAGAAAATGTGTCATATAAATTGAGACAGAGGGAAAAAGAAAATGGAAAAGAAAAGTTAACAAATTTTTTAAAGCAATTCATGTAAGTCTGAGTAGATGAAGCAGAAAAGTAAAGGAAATGTTAGCAATCCAGGAGAAATTAACAATCTATTTAATACATGAACATATCACACCCTCGTTGATCCAATGGCCAAAAAATTAGCGCTTTCATCTTAGTACTGTTTCACATACTACTTATTTTCCCGCTATACATGGAACATTGTACTTAGAGTTCCAAATCTCGAGCGAGTGACTTCATTACATAGAGTTTTGTGGAGGAAAAACAAGACACTTTGGTAAGGTTGTTGGGAGATTTTTCTCTTTATGGTACTTTATAAAGCAGTACGGGAAGTATTTAACTATTACAAGTATTCGAAAGGATAAAGAAAGAATACAATATTTTCGACTAGAAATCTGAAATTACAATATAACAACAAAACTGAAATTACGATTTTGTTGAAGACTGAAAAATGGAAACTGGTTTATGCTGAGTCGAGTGTGGCACTCTGTCCTTAAGACAATATTGCCCCGTATGTATCCTTTATACGTCCTGGACAATTTGTCTCCAAAGATAAAACAGCAATGGAACCCTTGAGCAAAGGAAACTCAAGAGCTACCGTGAAGAATATTGAGTAACGAAATGATGCTTGGAAGTTGTAGGAAGAAAACTGTTTTTGTTGTGTATTTTCGTGAGCTTTATGAACTGTTATTTTTCTGTTCTTTGTGGTGCTCAACAATGGTGTAAGGGTGTGTTTATATAGGTGAGGGAGGGGCTGAAAATCGCCTCCATAATAGCCAAATAATGGCCATTATGGAGGTAGTAAAGTCACCAACATAAATGGTGAAAGACCAACTGTTTTGGCCATTATAGGAGGAGTAATTCAGCCAAAATAAATGGCTGAATTGAGAGCTTGGACGTTTCTGCTTTGACTGTCGAAATTCCAACTTTCGGAAAACTTCGGGGACCCAAACTGTACATCTTGAAACTTTAGGGACCAAACTGTACATCTGAAAGAATTCGGTCCAAACTGCACATCTGAAACTTCTGGGATCAAACTGTACTTCTGGCAAAGTTTTCTGGCCCAAAAAGATAATATCAGAAGGCCCACAGCCCACGACCCACGACCCACGACCCACGACCCACGACCCGTGACCCGTGACCCGTGAACCCGAGAACCCGGAACCGGACCGGACCGGACCGGACCGGACCGGACCGGACGGGACGGGCGGGCGGCGGCGCGCGTGTGGTCTTTCCTCGAACCGAAGCACATCTAGGTCCTCCCTCCTTTAAACACATGGGATACCCCTTGGGGTCCCAAACCCCAAACCAATTTCGAATCTTATATACACAACAATTCTTTCTTCCTCTACCGATGAGGGAGAATTACACACAATACCACACTTTCCATGCTTCAAACACCTTACTTCGTGAACCAATATCTCTTTCATTTCTCAATGAAATTTGACGATTCTTGGCCCTACGGTTATCTACGTACTTAGTAGATCATGCGTGTGTGAAGAACCGGATTCTCCAACATACGTTACACTAGTGTTTAAGCCGTTAAAGTTGGTCGGTCGCAACTCCCGCCAAAGGCAAATTTCCAACAATCCCCTCTTGAAAGAGATTTTGGCGCACTCACATGGTGTCTTTTCATTTCCAAGAATATTTCGGCGGACCGATGTTGCATAAGGAGAGGTAGCCTCGGCTTTGAACCTTCCATAGTTGAATACCATCGGACTTACTTACTTTGCGCGGTGAACGTGATGTCTTGAACCGTCGGTGTTTAGTGTAAGCCAAGACAACGGTACCAACACAACAAATTCCCTTACTCTCTTCTTCGTAATGTTTTGTCCGTTTTGGCCATGGACAACGTCTTGGATTCTTAAGTGCGTTCAATTTGAGGCGGCCCGTCCTCGCACTTAAATAGGTGGTCTCCTACAAGGTATCCTGCTATACCCCACTTCACAAGTGTTAGGAACCATTAAAAGTTTCCCAAAGACCTAACCTCAACCGTTGAGGATCATTACGAGTTTTGAAAACTTAACCTTTACCCATACTGCAGATAGCACTTAATGTCTATCGCGGGAACGGCTTTGGATTTGGTGTTTCTTTTCGAAATCACTATCCGAAGTGCTCATGCTTCCACCGAAGCGATCAACGAACCTTTACAACTTAGTTTTCCCATTGAACCAAATTACGGGATCTCCAGTTCGTAAGGTTGGGTTTCCACCGTATTGGTCCGTATATTTTGGGTTTTAAGCCCATTCCCCTAGACAGGCGAGAACACTTGATCTCCGGGTAGTCCCTTAGTTAGTAAATAAGGAAGTGACACCCGTGATGATCAACTCGCCATACGGTCTTATGTCTCCGACGGATCCCGACGGATATGTCCAGACGCCGTCATCCATGTCCTTCCTAAAGCCGACCGGCTAGCCACAGTGTAGAACTGCTCGAAGGCACGGGTTTCTCCCAATAAGGGACGTCCTCTAATGAGTCGTGAAGTTACTCAACTTCTTTCATGCTTTGTATAAAGCGATAAACTCCGATACCATCATGAATCGGTCGATGCAAGTTCGCTTAGAGGATTTTCCAAGAACCACCATACACATTTACTTGTGGCTTTGGTGTTCTTCGGATCCGATGTCCGGTTTGCATCACCGTGTTCTCTCGAACCGTGGACATCCGAATACTATAATCCGTAGATAAGCGAATAATTCGTATATCGTCATATCCGACTTAACGCCTTCTATTGATCATGTATTAAGATCATCGGTGAACCTTAGTTCAACCGATCTGTTTGTTGGACGATACCGGAGGTCGGTTGTAGTGTGTACAATACATTGAACTACACGTGACCCGAGCATATCGCTCCTTGTCTATGGGTGCACCATGATTCCAATCGGTTCTATGATTCATATCCATTGGTGGCTTCAACGAGACTCGTCAACTATCGACCGTCCGTTAGATGTCTTAGAAATCCAATTCCTAAGATGTCATCTCAGTGATACTCATATCTTTCATATCGAGACTTTGTTTCAATATGATTTTCACTCTAAGACCGTTGGTTTTCCAACTGTTGGCTTTCTAACTTCGAGTCAATGTTTCGTGATCGTATTCATTATTTCGTTTTATCCGAGACTTTCAGACCAAAATGTTAACATTTCGGGGACCAAAATGAAAGTTCGAAGGAAGCCCAACAGTTCAACAAACCAATTCGATCCTCTTCTTCCAACTCTCCGGTAGGGAAGGTCATTTCAACACCCATGCCCCGTAAGACTACAATGGCCCTGGATGTGAAACCACTCACAGGGGAGCGCTTTTTACAACCCAAAGATTCTTTTCCCGGAGGAAGATCAACCATTACACACGTATGGTTCCATATGATGGAATCTATTTCTCTATTTAGCTTCTTTCCAAAGCAGTGCTTTTGGAGATGACAATTCTTTGTCAATTGTCCATGGTTCGTTCTCAACCATACAAGCTAGAAGGACTGGAACAAGTCTTTGTCCCCTCTTTGCTCCGTCTTGGTTCAACATCTAGAATCCCTGAGTTCTGCAGATCCGGAATATTAAGTTCCGGATAGACAAAGAACTTTCGAGTCATGAAGATACGGAACGTCTAGTTCCGGACAATCGAGCCCTCGCGGGTTCTTGTTAACCTTGAGCAATTACTCATTTTTCCTTTTTCAAGGAAAGTTATCTCCAAAGAATTCAAATTCTTTGACGCCAAGAGGCGATAAAAACTACGTTATTTGCGGATCCAAAGTGGATATGCAATCTACGATCTTAGGTATGAAACCACCCCACATCACAACATTTGTATGTGAGATCCTTTCCATGTCTCACACGGAGGGTTATCCTTATCCTTATGCGGAGTTCGTTGAGAATCGCATTAGCGGTAAGGATCGCCTTGCCCCACATAATTTGGGAGTACGGCTTTGCGCTTGGCTAACACCGTTAGACTGAGGTGAGTAGTGAGCAGTCGTTTAATAAATAATGCTTCAAATTCTCCCCCTCTATTGCTACGAATTTTGCAATCCATAGGCATAGTTGATTTTCAACTTCAGCTTTGTAGCGCTTATCCGCTTCAACAACTTCATCTTTGCTTTTCAACAAACAAAGGATTTCATACGTTGTACCATCATCAATGAAGATCACAACGTACTTGTCTCCCCCCTCTATTTTGTATAAACTTCAAATCACCCAAGTAGGTGTGACTAAGTTCTAGAGGAGCGGTGCTTCTTTCGCTATTCCCTTGACGGAATTTGGAAAGGTGATTTTGCCTCTTCGTCTACCTCACATTCATTTTGAGGGTTTATGTCGACATAAGGCAACAATCTCAACATCGTTAGCTTTTGAATGACTTGCTATTTAACGTGTCTTAATCTATGATGTCATAGATGCACGGATTACAATATATCATTCATTTGGCTATAGACATATTGTACCACTCTTAGTTATTACGGACCTGTTGGACTAGTCTCAAATCAGATTTGACCAACAACGTCCTTTAACCAAGTTAGGAACATGTATCACCTCTTTTAGAGTGATCTCATTCCTTGAAGTCCTATTGAGGACAACCTCTCCAGCCCCTTCTAATTTAGAGGTGGCGTTGCTTCACATGAACAACCTCTTGCCCGTGGTTAGGGCGTAACCGGATCATTTGTGATCTAGATACTCTGGCCTACTCCGCTGCTTTGCGCAGACCGAGTGTCCAATTTCTTTATCGCCTTTCTTTAGGCCTTCGGATCATTCGGGACACTGGAAACTCGGCCCACCTTACTAGGTGTCCATTACTTTTCCTATGAAATGAATTTTGGCCCCACTCCGGTCGCCCGCAGGCTTTATATGACTAAGTGTCCAATATCATCATATCAAAGGAATTTTGGCCCACTCCACCACCCGGAGGCTTTGTATGACTGAGTGTCCAATATCATCCTATGAAGGATCTTCTGTCAAATAATATGACAGGCTCAACGTCATTAACCTTTAGACTTCTTCCGTTATGATTGGTGCCCAGATAATTCTTGGCGCTTACTTAAGTGTGGTAACAGTTTTCGCACAGTTAGTGGATCTCTCTCCATCATATGTGCGAACATACTTTACACACTTTTAATTATTAAACTTAAAAGAACCGATCTTTTTAAGTCGTTTACAAAATCCAATCTTTAAACGGGAAAGAAGAAGAGATTAAACTTCTGATTTTTAAAGCGTAAGGAATATAAATTAATTTTATATTCCTCCTTACTTTAATTTATTTTTAATCAGACATCATTTAATCTTTATTCTTGACAAGTAAGAAAAATACTTATCATTTAATCTTTATTCTTGACAAGTAAGAAAATACTTATCCCAATTTCGGATTCTGGCTCACTTCAGTCACTTCATCAGACTGAGTGTCAATTTCCTTCTCACCATTATTCGGATCCTTTGTCTGGGACAGATATAGGCCTTCTGCTACAAGATAGAATAACATCTTCACTCTTCTCCACTTGTCCCAGTTGACATCCTCAGGCTCTCGAGAGCGCTTGTTTCCACCAGTGTTGGTGGCGGTGACACCATGAACACGTTCATCATCATCACTCTCTTCTACCAAAAAACCATTGCCATATCCAGATTTGGTCACACAACTTTTGACCGACATCTTTCGAACACTAATAGTAATACTATACACAGATTGTCTTAAGTTGTTGGGAGATTTTTCTCTTTATGGTACTTTATAAAGCAGTACGGGAAGTATTTAACTATTACAAGTATTCGAAAGGATAAAGAAAGAATACAATATTTTCGACTAGAAATCTGAAATTACAATATAACAACAAAACTGAAATTACGATTTTGTTGAAGACGAAAAATGGAAACGGTTTATCTTTGAGTCGAGTGTGGCACTCTGTCCTTAAGACAATATTGCCCCGTATGTATCCTTTATACGTCTGGACAATTTGTCTCCCAAGATAAAACGACAATGGAACCCTTGAGCAAAGGAAACTCAAGAGCTACCGTGAAGAATATTGAGTAACGAAATGATGCTTGGAAGTTGTAGGAAGAAAACTGTTTTTGTTGTGTATTTTCGTGAGCTTTATGAATCGTTATTTTTCTCGTTCTTTGTGGTGCTCAACAATGGTGTAAGGGTGTGTTTATATAGGTGAGGGAGGGGCTGAAAACTGCCTCCATAATAGCCAAATAATGGCCATTATGGAGGTAGTAAAGTCACCAACATAAATGGTGAAAGGCCAACTGTTTTGGCCATTATAGGAGGAGTAATTCAGCCAAAATAAATGGCGAATTGAGAGCTTGGACGTTTCCTCGCTTTGAGTGTCGAAATTCCAACTTTCGGAAAACTTCGGGGACCAAACTGTACATCTGAAAGAATTCTGGTCCAAACTGTACTTCTGGCAAAGTTTTCTGGCCCAAAAAGATAATATCAGAAGGCCCGCGGCCCGCGGCCCGAGAACCCGGAACCGGACGGGACGGGCGGGCGGCGGCGCGCGTGTGGTCTTTCCTCGAACCGAAGCACATCTAGGTCCTCCCTCCTTTAAACACATGGGATACCCCTTGGGGTCCCAAACCCCAAACCAATTTCGAATCTTATATACACAACAATTCTTTCTTCCTCTACCGATGAGGGAGAATTACACACAATACCACACTTTCCATGCTTCAAACACCTTACTTCGTGAACCAATATCTCTTTCATTTCTCAATGAAATTTGACGATTCTTGGCCCTACGGTTATCTACGTACTTAGTAGATCATGCATGTGTGAAGAACCGGATTCTCCAACATACGTTACACTAGTGTTTAAGCCGTTAAAGTTGGTCGGTCGCAACTCCCGCCAAAGGCAAATTTCCAACAAAGGTTGCTTGCCACTTTTATCCTAGTACTGTTTCACATACAACTTCTTTTCCCGCTACACATGGAACACTCAAATCTCCAGCAAGTGACTTCATTACATAGAGTTTTGTGGAAGAAAAACAAAAGACACTTTGGTAAGGTTGCTTGACACTTTTATCTTAGTACTGTTTCACATACACCTTTTTCTGCTATACCCATAACACTGTACTTAGGGTTCCAGACCTCCCGGGACGGACTGTACTGCTTCAATGTTCAGTTGACTCCCCTTGAAGGATGCTTTCACTCTCTCCAAAAATTTTGCCTACAAAGAATACGTTAGTTAATGTAAAATCTGCTTGGAAGCTACGATGTCCACTATATTCTGTGACATTCTTTAAAGTGTTCACATAATTTTTAAACTCTTATGCATGTAACTAAAATAATACTTTTTTCAAATAAACTATTTGTAAGAATAAGTACACAATTATGATCAGAGATGATACATCAGCCATAAACTGCTAGAATCAAGTACAAACTTGCTCGTGAAGAAACACCGTATATACGATCGTACTAGCTAAAGATATAGAATTCTTACTATGGCACTATAGGCAAATTCCAGAAATTTATATGTCCCAACTTTTTTTGTAATATAGGTGACACTTTTTCACAGAGTATACAACTTCAGAAGTACAATCATTAAACATCAATGTCCGACTCTTTAAACTATAGACATATTCTGTTAGACATCACTAGTATACATCCTTTCATTTATAGTTCCCCAAATCTTCCTTACTTTAATAGCCTAATTGGAGAAAAAATAAAACTAAAAGACATGGGTAAATACACCATAGGTTCAAGGCATCGGGTGCTGGTCGTGTGCTCATTGTTTTGGGGGCATAAAGGACTTTTTAGTAACCTCCTAAAACGTGAATTTGAAAATTTATCCTCAATAGAACCTAGGGTCAGGGCCTTAACGAGATGATGTTCAAACTTGAATGAATAAATAGAGGAAGAAATTGCCCCACGAGAGATGAACTACTGTTCTTATAACAGGACAATTAAAAAAGACTTGAAAAGGAAAGGATAATGCCATACAACACTTTAAGTAAATTACCTAAAAAGGAAAAAATGGAGCCAGTGATGACAATATCAACAAGTAGGAATCAATATTTACAAACATCGAGCAACTAGGAGTATAAAAATTACAGATGAAAATGAATTACAGTCTCCCAGAATGCAAAGTGCTTTCTTACATTTATAAATTGCTTCATCCAAGATGCAGACCAAACAGAGTTATAGTGCATGTGTATATAAGATGATAGAAAAAATATGTGCTTAAATGAGAAAACTAACCATGAAATTGCCATATTGGTTTCTCTCCATTAGTGACAACCTCAAACATTACGCGATCTCCCTTCTTTAAGCAATTTGTATCACGGAATTCATGCCATCCGCCTTTAATACATACACCAGTGCCAAAACAGCATAACCTTAAACTCCACGACATTTGCCTTTCATCTCTAATAATCAAATCGCATTTCTTGTTCATGAGACCATTCGCACGTGCAAAGTTTCTAGGAATGCACTGAAATTGTTTATAACCATTTGTACATATTTTATAAAAAAACAGCTACTATGCTCTTCATACTAAAACAAAAACAAAAATAGAAAATGGTATGCATGATTATTTTAGCCTAAACAAGACTTACCAAGAGATCATATGAAAGGCAATAGGGTCTAACAGTGCATACAAAATGAGAATAATCAAACGGCTTGTGCGTAGCAGCTTCAGCATGGGGAAATGACTTGTTTGATGACCTGATGTTGGGGCTTGGTTTGTCTGTTACACAGTTCATTGCACACAAACCCTGTCAATAAACTAAGTATGACAAAATAAATTAAATATGAACAGCGTCAGAATATCCACCCCATCTTTTGGCTATTTTAGTAGGAATGTGCTCTCCAAAGTAGACCTTACTGAAATTTCTTCTAGCTTCCACATAATAAGTAAACTATGACGAAAATGAAAATGATGTTTTGAAAATAAATGTTAATGATATTAATTGGCATCAATCTGATTGGATTCTAAAACATGCAAACAAAAAGAATTATATTTGTATTAACTGCTTTATAGGATCAACGCATACATTAAACATATTCAAAATAACCACCCTCCTTTAACTTATACAACAAACAGAGAAATTGAAGAGCAAGCAAATCAAAGAATAGATAATATACTTCAACAGAAATTGGTCGGACTTGTAAGTAATCTTATTAGTTTAAATGACTATTGGATCGTTTATGCTTTAAGCAACATGTTTGTAGAGTTACAAAAATGACTGTTTAGAAAGGTGAGGAAGAAATAATAAAAGACCATCTTATATAACTCAAACACAAAACATTTCACAAAAAAAAGGGCCTACCACAAAGCTATTTTCCGCATAGTTGTTTTGCTCTTTCAAGAATAAGAGCTTGTATAGCTATTGTTAGTAAAATATCGTTTTGAAGTATATGAATTTTCTTTAAACTTTTTAAATTACAAAATATGAAAATTTATCCTCATCGAACCTGGGATGAGGCCTTTAGAGCACTCAATATTTAAACTTGAGTGAATAAGTAGAGCAAACTGCCCCTTTACTATGAACTATTACCCTTGAAAGATGAAGCACACTTCTTATTACAAGCAAAAGCAACAAAAAAGAACCATATAAAAGAAAGGACAATATTATAGAACACTTTAATTACACTATCTAAATACGAAATGGGACGTCTAAAATGGGCTCTTTTTGGTATAACTAAAGTGTTTGCTACAAAATATATTCCACATATAGGGAACGTTTCACATAGCTGATCATTTCATAAATCATTTTCCAACTGTTTGATTGGGTAAATTTTGAAACTGTAGTTGTTTATGAATAATATTGATTACAGTTTTGAACAGACGAACACAGAATAAATTACATGGTTGTTGTTGTTGTATGTAACAAAGTAAAAAGATCGCCGAGGTTGCTTAAATCAGAAAACTTACCTTGAAATTTCCATATTGGTTGTTCTCCGTTAATAACAACTTCAAACATTCTACTATCTCCCACCTTTAAGCCATTTGCAACACGGAATTCACTCCATCCACCTAATATATAGACTTGAGGACCGTAGGCAGTTAGCCTTAAATTCCATGACTTTTGTCTTTCATCTCTAATAATCACATCACAATTCTTATTGATGACTGATGAGACAGTTTTCCTTTGCAAATTGTTTAGGAAGGCGCTGAAATAGTTTATAATCATTGGCATATATCATCAAACATATCATATGAAATCATATTTTTTGCATTAAATAACTCCAATAAGTTTTTGAGACTTACCAAGTAACCATTTGTAAGACAATATGGTTTAACAGTGAATACAAAATGAGACTTTCCAAAAGGGTTGTGAGTAGCAGCTTCTTCTGCATTGGGAAAAGCTTTGCTTGATGACATGATGAAGGGGTTTGGTTTGTCTGTTACATTGTCAATTTTAAACAAATCAGTATCAAGAAATTAAATATGACAAAAAAGAACATAGTTGAAGTACCAAAAAAAATGAATAACATGTAAATATCCACCTCCTCTTTTGACTATTTTTACACTATATTGTCGTCCACCAAAATAATAACTAATAAATGTATTTTCTTTGTGTATATTATTGTATATCTACATATAATATACTTCATCTGTCTCAATTTATATGATACATTTTTCTTTTCAGTCAGTCCCAAAAGAATGACACATTTTTTTATCTAACAATAATTTAACTTTAAACTTTATCTTTTACGCTTAACGAGATGATCTGTAACCACACAAATGTCTTTTGCTTATTTTAGACTACAAGATTCAAAAGTTTTCCTTTATTTATTAAACTTTGTGCTCACTCAAACTAACTCGTATAAATTGAGACGGAGGGAGTACATATTTTATGCATATTTAGTATATATTTTTTGTATATATGGCTAAACGTTGTAATTAAGGGACCTAACTTGCAAATTCTTCAAGTATAAACAAATGGACTCTAAAGATCTTACCATTAAATTCAAATTTCTTGGAATTCTCTTCTTTTCCTTCTTCCTCCTCTTCTATTTGCATATTCTCTGTTACAGTGACTTTCATCAAAGATGGAAACCTCAAATTCCATTTTTCCTTCATGTCTAAAAATTAACAAATCTCCCAATTGCAAATCATGCTCCTCAACAAATTTTCCCCAGTCCTCTTCGAATCGCTGGTCATTCAGCTTCACCTGCCACTTTTTACCAGCCCTTTTTAGTATTGCATGTTTATACTGACTATGTCCCTTCAGATACTTCAAGAAACCTATAGGAATTTTCTGCAGTACAACATATACTTAGATTAGCCCTTTCCCAAATTATTATGCTGGTTTCTTTTTAGAACATGATATTGACCTCCTTCGTCTCAAATTATTTGTGATGGTTATTAAAATAATTATTTCAAATTATTTATCGTTTTAGAAGTTTAAAGGGTAATTAATTATTTTCATTTTACCCTTTGTCAGAGTAAATATGAGTAAATATTTAATGAATAGAGATTATAACTTAGACATAAATAGCGGTAAAATAAGTAAAAAATAACCATACTTATAATTAATACTCCCTCCGTTTCAAAAACAATTTTATTACAACTTTTCACATGGCATGTTTAAGGCCACAAGATTAAATGTCATTTCTGTACCTTCAACACATCCTTAATTTAAGACCACAAGATTGAAAAGTCTTCTCTATATTTTTAAACTTTGTGCCATATCAAAATAGACAATCTTTTTTAAACGGAGAAAATATTTCTTAAGAGACATATAAATAAAAAAAATGATAAATAATTTGAGACAGAGTGAGTAGTAACTATCTACCCAATTATGTTTCTTTTCTGGGACAAAATTCTGCCACCCTATACAACAAAAAAAATTAGGTATTCAGTTCCAAATAAGCTAAGGTAGGCTACATGAATCCCCACTGTGTCATATGTTAATTAGAGTATTATCTTCTATTGGTATAATCTATCCTATTACTTTATTAGATTAAATCATCAACATTGTAGTAACTATTATGCTTTAAAATATATTCAAGATTAAGATAATGTATTCTCTATTCGAATCATTTAATAATCTACTTAGCTTGAGCTTAAAATATGTCTGTAATGACATTCTATGAATTGAAGAAGATCTTACAAAGCTGAAGTATAAATACGATTGATTTAAGTTGAAGTGACCAATTAAACAATATTGAAAAGTAGGAAGTAAAAAGAAATTAACAACATACACCTTTCGGTTGTACTTAGCATAAACTTTGAGATATATGTGTAATAATTGACGAAAAGTTGACAACATATAACAACATACCCAGTGAAATCTTACACCGTGAGGTCGGTAAAAGTTGACAACATATGATTAAAAAAATCATTTATCATTAACAATAAATACATAAATATTTAAATTATACATATAATAATGTATACGCACACGTATATATAAAAAAAAAAATCTGAGTGACGGATGACACATTAATTTGATTGGAAGTGTCTCCGCCATAGGGCTAAAGGTAGCATGCATGTGCATACATTTTCTTATGTTTCTCTTTGTTAATTGGTGTTAAATATTCAGTGAATGTTTGAAAGAATATGAACTGTTTAATGATGTTGTATAAATGGTTCTACACCATGTCAGTGGCTTCCTAAACATTTTGCATTAGCAAACGGTCTCATCAACAGCAACAAGAAGTGCGGTTTGATAATAACAGACGAAAAGCAAAGATCGTGGAACTTAATGCTAAATTCTTGCAAAACTCAAGCCTATATTGCGGATGGATTGCGAAAATTCAGTACTGATAATTGCTTAAAATAGGGAGATCGTATTATGTTTGAGGTTGACACTAAAGGAGAGTTTCTCATCTTATAACCAGCAGCCTCAAATTCTTTTCATAGATTTCCTGTTACCACCACTGAATAAAATGACATAAGGGACCTGTCCTAGTCATAATTATTTTTGAAACCCTTACCTTCATGGAGTTGGTTAAGCATAATGGACACAATTTCCAACACTAAGTACAAAGATAGAGGGGGGGATGGGTCTCAATCCATTCTCTGATCTGAAAAGACCATATCTTTCTCCATATACTGCACATGTAAGGCCAAGAAACTCCACCACAGGCCTTAGCCATATTCAGTTTAATAACAACCTGGTAACCTTTGTTAGGCTTTCCCATATCATTTATAATTTCTTGTGCTAGTAGGATACCCTCAGATATCACCCTGCCTTTGATAAAAATCACTTCGGTTTTTGGTTTACCGACCATCTCTAAACTGGGCAATGATCTTCGGTCGGTTTTTGGTCGTTTTTCCCTGAAAACCGACTGATTGCGGTCGGTTTCTGTAGTCGTTCTGCCCTTTTTTTAGTAGTGCTTACAATCGAGGCCATCAGGACCAGGGACACTGTCTGCATAAATAGACATAAAAAAAGCATCTTTGATTTGGTGTGAACTAGGCAAGGAATTAAGGCTTGGTCTTTCATAAACAGTCTCTCTAACTCACAAGGTAGAGGTAAGGTCTGTGTACACTCTACCCTTTTCAGACCCCACCATGTGAGATTATACTGGGTATGTTGTTTTTGTTAGGCAAGGAATTAAGGCTAACATTGTCCTCTTCAGTACAGCAGGCTGGATAAGATCAACCAAAGGATGGTCACCATCAATTGAGAGGAACAGAAGATATCTTGAAAGTATTTAATACCAACTTCAACTATCTCCTGTTTCCCAACCATACACTCACATTTTCATCTTTGATTTGCTGAATATCTGATTTCTTTTTCTGTCTTCAATGATACTAAGAAAATATGCAGAACTGGAATCTCCTTCAGCCATCCATTTAATTCTAGCTTTCTGCAGATTATATACAAATAGAAGAAGAAGAAGAAGAAGAAAAGGAGGACGAGGATGAAGACGAGGAGGAGGACGAGGAAGAAAAGGAGGAGGAGGACGACGACGACGAGGAAGAGCAAGAGGAATAGGACAAGGAAGAAGAGGACGAGGAGGAGGAGAAGGACGAGAACGTGGACGAGGAGGAGGAGGAGGACGAGAATGTGGACGAGGACGAGAACATGGATGAGGAAGAGGACGAGGAGGAAGACGGGGAGGAGGAAGAGGACAAGCCTTTGGTCAACCTCAATTTGAATGCACTATTAAACCATATTGCCTTTCTAAAGGTTCTTGGTAAGTCTCAAAGCTCATAAGTCATATCACGCAAACTCTTCAAGAATCTTCATGCTAAAGAAGCATATATGTGCACCATTTTCCTTATCTGATCTTTGTTAAGTGAATATATAAAGGACTTGAACTGTTTAATGATTTGTGCAAATGGTTATAACCATGCAGTGGCTTCCTAAACATTTTGCATTTGCAAATGGTCTCATCAACAACAAGAAGTGCGGTTTGATTATAATAGATGAAAGGCAAAGGTCGTGGAACTTAGTGCTAAATTCTAGAAAAACTCAAGTCTATATTGGAGATGGATGGCGTAAATTCATTGCTGATAATTGCTTAAAGGAGGGAGATCGTATTAATTTTGAGGTTGTTACTAATGGAGAGACACCAATATGGAAATTTCATGTTGTTACTGATGTAGAAACTCCAATGAGGAAGTTTCAATGCAAGTTTTCTCATCTTATAATTTTCATATGCACTAGCATATTCGTTTTATTTATGATTGTAATGTTTCTTCTTTCTTCTTTTCGTGGTTACTTTAAAGCAGTAACAGATCTTACGCTTAAGACCTCGGGCGTGATTACTCCGAAATCACAAATAGCTGCTTCAACATCTGCTGATGCCAAACCTCATTTTATATGTACAATTAAACCATACACCATCATAAACTCTGTTTTGGTAAGAGATAACAAATTATAGTTCAAAATTTAACTAATAGTCTTCATGTTTGTGATAATGCGGTATTGATCTATATACAACAACAACATACTCAGTGAAATACCACAATGTGGGGTGGGGTCAGGGGAGGGTAGAGTGTACACAGACCTTATCTATACCTTGGTAGGTAGAGCAGCTGTTTTCGAGAGACCCTCGGCTCAAGACAAGGCACAAGCTCAAGCAAAGTACGACAAACAAAGTGAGTAAGTCATGATAGCGAATTCTGGAAAAAAAAAGCAAAAGAGAAGCAATAACTAATGCAAGTAAATAAGACAAACAAATGGCTTGATCTATATATTGGGATAAATTTGTGCAGTATCTTCCAATGAATTATGCAAAATCAAATGGCTTGATGGATAAACGTGAGATGATTCTTCTCGATGAAAAACGGAGATCATGGTCAGTGTGGCTAGGGCCAATGGGACATCACTTTGGAATTAAAAGGGGATGGGCACAGTTCATAAACGCAAATGGTGTTCAAGTAGGAGATACTTACAAGTTTGAACTTAGTGCATTTCTATTGTGAGTATTTCTTTTTAATCTCTTTTTTAGTTTCATGACCATACACTGTGTTAGTATATGTTGTTTTTCCTCTTTGTCCCTTTTGTCATTAGAATATGGGATTTTGTTGTGGTCCTGTGGAACCAAAAAACACAATTTTTCCTGAGATATTTTAATGTTAAGTTAACCTTTGAAGTTACACGAAATCTTGAAGGTTTCCAGATTGTGTTGATTGTACTGTTAATGGTCAATTTTGAGTTGGTGAGACCGTGAGAGTAAATGGAAACTGTGGAAGTAATTTTAAATCTGATGTAGTCATAACAAATACTGCCTCCGCTACAATTTATGAGTCCTAATTACGAGGGTCAAACTAACTAATTTACGATGTATGGACATAGAATTTTCAATTTTTTTTAATATAAGTTTCACATTTTCAATCTTAGTTCGTAGGAGGATGTCGTACGCCCTTGCCCAGTGGACCAGTGAACTATTCAATCATAAGTTATCCAGTGAAAGCGGAGAAGAATTGTCATCAACTGATACAATAGTTAACAATTCCAAATAGTCTTGTCCCATATATAATACTAAAATTTTCTACCCAATAAATCAATAAGAGAGAATACTCATTAGATTATGCTTATGATCTTCAGCTTCTTTTACTATGATAAACTCCCTCGCATCCCCCTTCTTCACCTCTATATCATAGATATAGCAATATATAGTACTCACTCCGTTAAAAAATATTTGTCTTACTTTCCTTTTTAGTCAGTTTCAAAAATAATGTCTATTTCCCTTTTTGACAACTATTTCATTTCAATTTTTCAAATGGCATGTTTAAGACCACAAAATTAAAGGTCATTTTTGTACATTCAACACATCTTTAATTTAAGACCACAAGATTCAAAAATCTTCTCAACCTTCTTAAACTTTGTGTCAAGTCAAAACCAGACAATATGAGAGTAATATATAACAACAACAAAATACTCAGAGTAAAACCACAACGTGGGGTCTGGGGAGAATAGTATGTAAGCAGACCTTAACGCTAACTTTGTGGGGTAAAGAGGTTGTTTTCGATAGACCCCAGCTCAAAATAAATATAATCAAAACATAGTAGAAAGAAAAATAACAACAGCTATATAAAGATTAAGTAATTAAAGTATATATTACTCACAAGGCCATTCTTGAAACCTGGTAGAATGGGTTTGAAAAAGTGAGGTTTCTTTGGTAGGACTTTCATGGCTGCCAAGAATATGTAATTACAGTGGAGAAAGGTGTTTTTTTTTTCTCTCAGTTAGATAGAAATGAAAGAATTCAGGGAAAACTAAAGAGTTGCAAGGAACTTAGAAAGTCACTATAAAAAAATATGCAGGTGGCTTCTTGTGTAAGCTACCATCAACTAAAGCATTAATGGTACACTTTAATTTTCCAAATATCGCCTTGATAATCAATTGAACTGCCAAAGCGGACAATGGTGCATTTTAATCAGTATACTAATAGGAGAAATTTTTTTACCGTATGGAATACTTGCGTTTAAAAATTAAGTACACGCTTCAATTAGAAGATTTGTCCAGTACTGAAATTTTGGCATGCATATTCATATCATAATTTTTTTGTAAATATTAGAGAAAAGGCTCGAATTGTCTCTTAAGTTTGTACGGTAACTTGCCCTGCTCCCAGAACTTTTAAAAAGAAAAAGGACACTATCGGGTATACTCCCTCCATCCGAGTCAATTTTGGACAATTTTTTGGAATTAAATATAGAATATCGTAATTCTCCTAGATTCGAGCCTTCTCATTTATACAATATATATATATAAGTGTTTATAATTACAAAACTAATTATATAAGGATCTCTACTTTATCTAATTATACTAGAATAATAATTACATAATATATGGAGAATATTTATTTATTATCTATCACACCCCCTCAGTTGGAGCGGGAGGATGCCGGATGCTCAGACTGGATCTGAAGTCAAGGAACAGCTGCCGAGGAAGTCTCTTAGTAAATATATCTGTGTACGGATAGGAAGAAGGAACATGTAACACCCGAACATAGTCCATGACAACCTTTTCACGAACAAAATGAATATCCATCTCAATATGTTTGATTCGATAATGCTGAACTGAGTTATGAAACAAGTAAATAACAGATATGTTATTACAATAGACAAGAGATGTCTTACGTAATGGACAATGAAGCTCTAGAAGAAGGTTTCTGAGCCGGCATATCTCGGCAACAACGTTCGCAATGCCTCTATATTATGCTTCTGCACTCGAACAGGAAAGTGTGGCTTGCCGTTTGGCAGACCACGGGATGAGATTATCACCCAAAAATACACAGTAGCCGGAAGTAGATCGACGTGTGTCCGGACAGCCGCCCCAATCGGCGTCCGTATACGATATCAGCCTGATCGGTGCAGATGGATAAAGATGTAATCCGTAGCCAAGAGTATCCTTAACATACCGAATGATAAGTTTAAGAGCGGTAAAGTGAGGCTCCCTGGGAGCATGCATGAACAAACACACATGTTGAACGGCATAGACAATATCGGGTCTAGTGAAGGTAAGATACTAAAGGAACTAGCAAGACTCCTATAAAGAGAAGGATCGAGCACCGGATCCCCGCCATTGGCACTGAGTTTCGACTTCGAGTCGATTGGAGTGGGCATGATCTTGCAGTTTGTCATTTTAGCCCTATAAATAATTTCTTCGGCATATTTATGCTGACACATGAATATTGCATTTTCGAATCTGGTCACTGAAATCCCCAAAAAATAACTCAACTTACTCAAGTCTATCATAGCAAATTCGGATTTGAGCAGGGTAATGATCGCATGTTTCAACACATCAGATAAGGCAGTCAGAACAATATCATCCACATAGAGCAAAAGATATGCAGTGTCATTACCTCGATGAAAAATAAAAAGTGAATTATCACTTTTACTGCACATGAACCTGATCTGCATGATGATAGTGGCAAAGCGCTCATATCAAGTCCTATGGGCTTATTTCAAGCCATAGAGTGACTTTCGAAGACGGCGGACATACTGAGGAGCCTCTGGATGCACAAAGTCAGGCGGTTGATGCATATATACAGTTTCTTTCAAATTCTCATGTAAGAACGCATTTTTCACATCAAGTTGATGAGTCGGTCAGTTATTTTCCATAGTTATGCTCAAAACAGTGCAAATGGTGGCTGGTTTAACCACTGGACTGAAGATCTCACCACAATCAACTCCCTCTTATTGCCCCGTGCCATTTGCCACAAGTCTCGCCTTATGGGAGTTTGTTGTGGTCCCGTGGAACCAAAAAAACACAATTTTTACTGAGATATTTTAATGTTAACCTTTGAAGTTAAACGAAATCTTGAAGGTTTCCAGATTGTGTTGATTGTACTGTTAATGGTCAATTTTGAGTTGGTGAGACCGCGATAGAGTAAATGGAAACTGTGGAAGTAATTTTAAATCTGATGTAGTCATAACTCCGCTTCAATTTATGAGTCCTAATTCAAAGTAGGAGGGTCAAACTAACTAATTTACAGTGTGTATTTGGACATACAATTTCCATTTTTTTTTAAATATAAGTTTCACATTTCGAAACTACATAAAAGTAGTCCTATTAAGTCACAATAGTTAACAATTCCAAATATTTACAAACTACTTGAAAAAATCGTGATCAAAGAAAACATTGTTGACTCTCCAAATAGTAATTAGTACACATAAATTGAAACATAGGCAATACATTATTATAACTTTGACTGGAAAAGGATAAAAGGAACTCCAGAAAAATTCTCTCCAAATATTTTGTGTCCATAGTATTTTGATATATCAGTATGTATAAAATGTTCAAACAATTGCTTTATGAAATTTTCCATATAAAAGGTCTACCTTAGACTTCTATAATTATGTAAAATTTTATACAATTCAGTCTTCAAAAATTAGACAAAACAAAGGCTAATGTTTGTTTTGAAAATTGTAGGTAAATCTTCTGGGAATGATGCCAATTGCAAAGCATCACAGAAGAACATTGATAGGAAAATATGAAGCATTTGGTGACGGATGTAATTTATTTTTTGGACCTAATGCATTTTGCTAAATCAAAAAGGGGGGAAAAATACTTTCAGCTGTATGATGTGTTGTACTTATGTTTTGAAAGTATCCTTTCATGCATGAATAGTAATTAGACTTTGGATTCTTGCCATTGTATCAAACCAGATAAAAAGAAATATCCACGGGCTTAGGACTTTGGTCTAGTGGTACACTGAACTAATGGCGACATAATTTTAAAGATGACCTCAGAAAAGGCGATTTGGGGCAAATAATCCTCATAGATTATACAGCCACAACCAAGCCATACTCAGTAATTGGGTCCTGGACATAAGCTGGCTAAGGCCAAGTCTTTTGAATAGTAGTTATCAGAGTTTACTTACCTTACATGGAATTTCAAGGAATAAAACATCATAGGTAAAGTACTTCCCAGTACCCGGTATTTACATCAACTTACCAACAGCATACATAGTTTTTGAGGTTGTACACCATATATTGGATCGGCCAAATTAGAAAAAGAGAAGTCAAGTTGCTTCACTGTTTCTCTCTCTTTGCAACCTTTGCAGAATATTTGCCTGCAAAATACATTATCATATATGAAAGAAGTTACAAAATCTGCTGGGGAACACTCCATTGTGTAGTGTGTTCAAAATGACATCCTTAATTAGTGATTTTGTATAATTTCGAAACTATAACAAAACATGTAAGACCATTTGAGTGAACTATTTGCAAGAATAATTACACGATTATGAGAAATGTTACATAGAGACAATAATAAAACTATAAGTGATATAATTGTGTAAAAACATTACTAAAGTATCACTAATTCCCGACGAAGTCCATTGAAATTTGGCTCATCGGAAACGTTTCTGATTAACTTTCCGTCGTAAATTCCATATTCCCAACGATGTTCCGATGGGACCGTCCATAAATATCTGCGTGTTTTCTTTAGTAGCGATACTTCTGTATACCATCAAAGTGTAGAACTTAAACTCGACAAAAATACATTAAAACAGAAACACTTACAATGAAAATGTGCTATAGGTATTTCCCCATTCTTGATGAGTTCAAACTTGTAAGCATCTCCTACTTGGAGTCCATTTTCTGCTCTGAATTTTGTCCATCCACGTATAATTCCAACACCATTTCCAATTCTCCCTAGCCACACCGACCAACATCTCTGTGCTTCATCTTTAAGAATCATCTCACACTTTCTATTTATCAATCCATTTGACTTTGCAAAATCCAGTGGAAGACTCTAACATAAAAAAAATTCCTTATGTAGATTATGTTTCAGTTGTCAGAAGCAAAGAAGAGGACTACAACAAAAAGAGTTCAAGTTTTGTATATTGATGGTAAAACTTACACGCACCCAGTGTTTATAAAAAGCCAATTGATGCAAGAAATGTGTCGTTTACGCACACGTTTATCAGTTAACCATGTTTAAGTGATGCATTCCCAAATAAATTTTTAACTACTAAGGTTAAATTGCATGGCTTGATGTAAAAACCAGATGCGAGTGTACAACTTTTTAAGCTATCAGGTTAAGTTGCCTAATATAACAGATAAATGTTGCAACCAAGAAAATCGAGTAAACCACCTAATACAACAAGTTAAATTACACTGGTATTGTAAAAATCTTTACACGATTAGTGGGAATAATTAACTTAAACACTAACAAAAATCAGTTCAAATAACTTACAAATTCTGTCCTGCTGATGCAATAAGGTTTAATGGTGGAAATAAAATAAGGATGATCATCATCACCAGAAGTTGAAGTAGATACTTGTGCATTGAGAGGACTCATGTTTGAAGGCTTTTTGATAATGTCTGTTGTTTACAAAGAAAAACATAGAAAAAGAAAGAGAAAACATAATAAGGAAGTGTAACAATTAGGAAAAAGAGGAAGATATAACATATGGATATGTTTCAAAAATTAGCGGGGGGTCACTTTCTCAATGGAATTAGGCCACAATTTCTTGTTTCTATTAATTGAAAAATGTAAGAATATGTTCTATACACTTCAATTTACCAACCAAACAAAATAAAAAATACAAGATGAAGATTTTTTCCAAGATGAGAAACTTGCCTTGATACTTCTGCAATGGAGTTTCTGCTTCACTAACAACTTGAAATTTCCATATTGGTGTCTCTCCATTAGTAACAACCTCAAACATTATACGATCTCCCTTCTTTAAGCAATTATCAGCAATGAATTTACGCCATCCGTCTTTAATATAGACGCCAGGTTCCCAATAACGAAGCTTTAAATTCCACGACCTTTGTCTTTCATCTCTTATAATCAAATCACACATCTTGTTGATGAGACCGTTTGTGGATGCAAATTGTTTAGGAAGGCACTGAAATGGTGTATAACCATTTGGGCACATCAATATTAAAAAGTTCATATATATATATATATATATATTCTTAATTCATATTTGCACTAAAAATAACTCTAATAAAGAGAAAAATAATAAAAAGGATTCAAGTCATAGATACTGACAATGTAAAAATTACATTATGTGGCAGCAGGTTTACCATTTTTTGGGTTACTAATTAATGTTTACCTTAGAGATTTACTTGCAATTGCCTAATAAGTAATCTGATTGAGTAAAAAAATTAAGCCAATTAAACTCTAAGAAACTTGGCGCATATGCTTCCTGGTAAAAACGTACACACACCGGGTCTTTACGCCAAACTACTGTATGCCTGAAATGTGTTTGAACATACACAATTATTAATTAACCATAATTAATTAACGTATATTTTCACTTCATTAAATCACTTAATCATGACAATTACTTGAATTAGTTCGGTATAAACACTCGGTGCGGGTAAGTATTTACCCATGCTACCTTCAGTTCTGTCAAAGTTTAGCGGATAAACTGAGCTCTGAGATGAGCTCCTATGGCGCCTTCTGGAGAGTTCTACAGATATGCAGCTCGAGAGAGAGGGAAGGAAGACTTTAACATTTATGAAATGAAAATGAAAACTCTATTAGCTGTAATCAAGCAGCAGATTATGTACAAGAGATTAAGAAAATAAAATATCTAGCTAATCTAACTCAGGCGGCAGATCCAAAATTTAAATTCTATGGGTTCAAATCTTAAGATTCTTAGCATTGAACCTATTATATTTTTAAAGTTATGGGTTCATATCTATTATTTATTACTCCACAATTTTAGTAATTTTTATACAAATTTATGTTCCACGCCGAAAGTTAGGGTTCAATTGAACCCTGCCTAGAGTGCTAGATACACCTCTGATCTAACTAACTGCTAACAAACTATGCAAACTCCATGTGTGCTACCAAACTGACTAATACTCTAACTAACTAACTAATGGAAGTACCTCAGCTAAAAAAACAAGTATAACACACTAATGCCATAAATACTTCTGAATACCAGTTGGTCTCCTGTGAGGGTAAAACTGTCAACTTGTCTAGAACAGCTGCATGTTTATCTCCTGTGAGGGATTTGGTTAACTCATTTACCAGTTGATCACTAGTATGAATATGGCGCAGAGAAATGAGACCTTCGTGTAACTGGTCTCTCACAAAATGGTAATCCACCTCAATGTGTTTAGTTATCTCATGTAATAGGAGTGGAAAATGGCATAGTCAATTCTTGAAGTAATTTGTTTAACCATAGTAGTTCACCAACCACCTTTCTCAAAGATCCGTAATCTGCCTAAGATGAAGACAGAGATTGTCTCTTGTTTCCTTGACTTCCAACTAATGGGGCTATTACCCAAAAGAACTAAATAGCCACTTACAGATCTCCTTGAATCTGGAGAAGATGCCCAATCAGAGTCACAGAAGGCTCTGATTGTGCAATTTGGATCTCTGGACATGAAAATCCCTAAGGTGTGATCATCCTTCAAGTATCTTAACAAGTGAAATGCAAATTTTAAATGAGGCTCTCTAGGTTCCTGCATAAACTGAATGAGGTGTTGAACATCATAAACTATGTCCAATCTGGTGTTAGTCAGGAAATTTAGTTTGCCAATCAGTTTCTTGTAATAAGTTGGATCTTCTAGCAGAGCCTTCTTTAGCCTTAAGTTTCACATTAGGATCAAGGGGAGAGGAGAAGCTGATGTAGCGTAGGCAGTCATATTCCTTCAGAAGGTCAAGAACAAACTTCCTCTGTCAGATGATGACACCATCATCCTAATAAAGTATTTCCAATCCCAAAAAATAATGCAGTTTACCAGATCCTTGATCTTAAAACTATTATGTAAGAAAGTCTTTAGTTGTTCAATCTCATCCAGATCAGTTCCAGTGATAAGCACATAATCCACATATACTGCAACAAATATAATTTAGGAGCTTGTCCTTTAATGAAACAGTGAATAGTCATTTAAGGAATGACCGTAACCTTTCTCTGTCAATTTGGCATACCACTACCTTCTTGCCTACTTCAAACCATACAATGATTTGTTCAATTTTCACATAAGATTTGGACTATCAACAATCAGTCCTTGTTGGATCTCCATATACACTTCATCATTTAAATCTCTATGAAGGCATTGTTGACATCTAATTGATAGATGTTCCAACCTTTCTTGACCGCAGTGGCCACCAAGGATCTCACTGTGGTCATTTTTATAACTTGAAAAAAGGTCTCTGTGTAATCAATTCCCAACTGCTGAGTATAACCCTTCACCACAAGTCTTGCTTTAAACCTTTCAATGCTACCATCGGTTTTATGTTTTACTTTATACACCCATTTACACTCAATGGTTTGATTGTTTGCTGGCAAGGGAACCAAGTCCAAGTATGAATTGCATATAGGGCCTCAAACTCTTGTGTCATAGCCTTTTGCCAAGCAGGATTGATGGTTCCCTTCATATGAAGTTGGTTCACTGTCATGACAAACATTTCCAACAAGTTTCTGAATTTCATGGACTAACAAATCAGGTCTAATGTGGTGGTTCATTGAAAATAGAGCATTGAGAGAAAAGTTGGAATGAGAGTTGAGATAGCTAGTTGATTTGAGTGTAGGAAGGGAATGGACATAGTCTTTGAGGTGAGTGGGAGCTATGGGCTCCCTGTGTGATCTTCTCACCTCCTGTGCGAAAACAGGTCTAAGTTCTGGAATGGGATCAGATCTAGCGTCCTGATAAGGTTGGGATGTGCAAGGATCAAGGGATATTGGTGCTAATGTTGGTGAGATGATAGAAAGGAATCATTATGAGTTTCATGAGCAACATGATCCCTACGAGGTGACATTTGATCAGATGTAGCACTTTGACTTCCTTGATTATCTAATACATGTTCTAACTGCCCCTCTTCATATTGAGTGAAAGGACTAGAAGTAATGATAGTATCAGGAATGGATGGAGAAGAATCAGAAAGATCAGGAAGATAAATAGGAAAAATGTTTTCAAGGAAATTAGTTACCAGTTTCAAAAAAAAATGTTTTCATGGAAAATGACATCTCTGTTAACATGTATCGTCTTAGTGGCCAAACTCAGAATTTTGTATCCTTTGGTTCCAAAAGGGTATCCAACAAAAACATGTGAAACTGTACTGTGTTCAAACTTGTCTGTATGATTTTTAGGTACAGTGGGGTAACATAGACAACCAAAAACTCTCATGTGTGAGTAGTCTGCTTTCTTTTTATATAGGATCTCAGAGGGGCATTTGTTCTTAAGGTAGGTTGTGAGAAGTCTATTGATGATATAGGTGGTTGTCAATATGCATTCCCCAGTACTTAACTGGAAGTTTGGATTGAAATAAGAGTGCTTTGGCTTTCTCTGAGAGGTATTTGTGTTTCTTTTCCACTACACCATTTTGTTGTGGTGTGGAAGGGCAACTTTTCTGATGGATGATGCCTTTGGTTTGAAAGAAATGGTTTGCTTCTATGTTGGTAAATTTCAGACATTGTCTGATCTAATTGATTTGATACTGGTCTCAAAACTGATTTTCAACCAGAGATATGAAGGCTTTAATACACCTGTAGGGCGTTGCTCTTACAAGAAAGTAAATGAGTCCAAGTGCACCTACTGTAGTCATCCACCATAGTAAGAAGTACTTGTAATTGTCATTGGTAGACTCATGATAGGGTCCCCACAGATGTTTAACAACTCAAAAAGTTGTATTGTGAAGTTGGTTCTTTCTGGGAAAGGTAATCTGGTTCCATTGGGCAGATGGATCAACGGAAAGGTTGTTTCGGAGAAAAATTGGTAGGTATAGAAGAAATACCCTTCATTTTACCAAAGGAAACATGTCCAAGTCCGTTGTGCCACATCAAATCTACATTATTCCCATGAGACATACAAGAATTGATGATAGGAAAATGGTGCACTTTATTTATAGCAGAATCAGTCACAACATCATGTGTACGAATAGCAAGTATACCATTGTTTTCACAATCAGCAGAGCTAGAATAGAAAGAAGAATCAGGAAATGCAAGAAAGAGTTTAGAATCCTTTGTTGGAGTGGCTGAATTTCTCAAGCAGTGACGGCATAGAAGGTATAGGCCATCCTCCACTCTACCAATCTCCAAAGGCCTCTTCATTGAAGGGGCCTGTAGAAGACAATCATATTCAGTAAAGGAAGTAACACCTTTAAGGTTCATGGTCAAACAATGTACAGACATAAGGTTGTATCTGAAAGAAGGAACAAAGAGAACTTTGTACGGAACAATTTCACGAGTCAGTGCTACATTAGCAATCTCAGTCATTACTTTATATCCATTAGGAAGACATAAGCACAGGATATGGTAAATATCTAATGTTGAACAAATGAGATTTGTTAAAAGGTCATGTGATTTGAGGCACCTAAGCCTATGATCCATGTGTCAGCACTTGTTTTCAAACATTTGCGTGAAAGTTTACCAAAACCAATTGAAGTAAAATATTACTTGAGCAGACCACGATGCCTGCAAAGTTCACAACTCCACTAGAAATTTTGTTTGATGTTTCCCCTGTGTTCCCGGAATGAAAATGTTGCAGTAACTTGACCAATTGTCCACATCTCTCCTTGGTGAGATTCACGTTCTGGTTTTCCTCCCTATGATCCACATTATCTCCTTTTACAGACAACATATTTGTAGGAGTTCCATGTACATTTTCTACTTTCCTTTTTCCTGAAATTTTGGTTCTGAGAAATGTGGAAATTCTGAGGGTTTTGGGGGATAACCATATAGCTTATAGCATGTCCTTTAGAGTGTCCTGGTTTCCTGCAATATTCACATACAATTTTAGGTCTGTTATTGCTTGCAGGGTGATTAGTCTAAGAAGAATAATTGGTTCTGAAATTATTTCCTTTGGTCCCCCAGATGTATTGACATTCAAAATGTTGAAGAATCCCATGAAAAAACTTGTGCTAAGGATGGTAAAAGATTCACCATCAGAATACTTCCCCTAACTGCAGTCAACACTTCGTTTAATCCCATCAAAACTGATTAGCCTCCCGTCTTGTCAATGTTGAAGAATCCCAAGAAAAAGCTTGTGCTAGGATGGTAAAAGATTCACCATCAGAATACTTCCCCTAACTGCAGTCAACACTTCATTTAATCCCATCAAAAACTGATTAGCCTCCTGTCTTGTTCTGCTTTGTGCATATATTCCTTGGCACTGCATGTACATTGGCAGCTGCACTGAGATTTTAGCACTCAAATTGTTTAATTCTTCCCAGAGTTTCTTCATTCTGGTATAGTAGCTAGTGATATCTGAGGTCCCTTGTGATGGGTCGTTAATTTCCTTCTGAATCTGATGAGTTTTGCACCATTCGTCTATTCATAACGATCCTCCAGTTCATTCCACAGCTCAACTGCATCGTTCACATACTCTACATTATCAGCAATCTCCTAGCATAAGGAGTTCAAAATCCACAATGTAACCATATTATCACACGTCTCCCACATTGCAGACTTTGAATCTGGCTTTTTGCATTCTCCATTGATGAATTCAAGTTTACTCTTCACTGAAGGAGATCGCAATACGCCTCTTCTCCAAGATCTATATCCAATTCCATTAAAGGGAGCTGGTACAAGCATTGCACCTGGATTGTCTGACAGATGCATGTACAAAGGCCTAGTCGAGTCAATGGCAGACAGATCCTCTTTGTCAGTAATAGCCATGGAGATACTCAATCAATCGATGATTTTCAAGGAAAATTCAGAAACTGAAGTGGAAATGAGAAATCGAGCTTCGATTACAGAAACTGACACAAATCTGTAATTGCATGTTCGAACTCGATAATCAAACACGACCAATTGCTGACACGAAAGAACGAACTGCTAATATACAAAGAATGAACTTAGGTCTTCGAGACAGAGCAAGGCTTTGATACCGTGTCAAAGTTTAGCGACTAAACTGAGCTCTGAGATGATAGCTCCTATGGAATTTTGGAGAGTTCAACAGAGATGGATCTCGAGAGAGAAGGAAAAAAGAATGTAGTTTGTAAAATGAAAATGAAAACTCAAACTCTGTTCTAACTAACAGCTAGCGAACTAATAGCTGGTAACAGCTGGCAGATCCCAGTGTGCTAACTAACTGACTAATGCTCTAACTAACTAACTAATGAAAGTACCTCAGCTACAACTAACAAGTACAACACACTAATGTGATACATACTTCTCGATAAGTTAAGTTCAATGAGTCTTGAGACTTACCAAGAGACCTCTTGAAAGACAATATTGTCTAATAGTGCATTCAAAATGAGATTGAACACAAGGCTTGTTAGTAGCAGCTTCTTCATGGGAAGAAGTCTTATTTGACAACTTGATGCTGGGGCTCGGTTTTTCTGTTACATTTTCAAGAAATTAAATATGGAAAAAATGATACTTAAAAAGATGAACAGAATTTAAATATCCACCCTCACCTTTTGACTAATTCAACATTAGTTTTTCTTATAAAATAAGCATGATTTGGTTCAAGTATTGTTTCTCATTACAGGTTGCGCCGTTAATCAAGAAAATGACACTTCTATATAACACTTTGATTACACCATCTCTAGAGGAAACAGAAAGTGCAAATTTATTTTCTTAATTTGTAATTATGCTTTGTTTGATCTAAAATGTTTGTGTGAACAATATTTAATTTCATGAAAAATGTTTTACAGAGCAATTTATTTAATTAATAAATCAATTCTAGCTAACAGGGGCTGATCTAGGTTCAAGCAAGGGGGTTCAAAAGAAGTCCTTTCGCTGAAAAAATTATATTGTGCAAATGAGATAAAAATGAGTATGTTTTTATTATCTAACTGTTGAATCTTCTTGACACGAGGAAAGATTCTAATATAGCGATAATAAAAAAAAGATCATCAAAATAAAAGGTTGGTTATAAGATGAGAAACTTGCCTTGAAACTTCTTCATTGGAGTTTCTCCATTAGTAAGTACTTGAAATTTCCATATTGGTGTCTCTCCATTAGTAACAACCTTAAAGATAATATGATCCCCCTCCTTTAAACAATTTTCAGTGATGAATTTACGCCATCCGCCTCCAATGTAGGCTCGAGCTCGAGTATTGTTGGAATTATTTATCTTTAAATTCCACGACCTTTGTCTTTTATCTCTTACAATCAACCAGCACTTCTTGTTGATGAGACCATTTGCAATAGCAAATTGTTGAGGCAGAAACTGACATGGTGTATATAAGTGTTCAAACATTTGAATAAAATATTACAAAGTTCATATTCTTCAAATTTTCACCAAATTTGTAACACCAATTAACAAAAAAAATAAAAATTGTGCAATGCTTCCTTTAGCCCAGAGGCAGAGGCAAAGGCGGAGCTAGGATTGCAACTTTATGGATTTTGGATTTTAGAATCACTACTTCAAGTGCTAATAAGTGGGTTCTATATTTAATATTTGTTCATAAATAATGAATTTCTTAACAAAAATACACTGATTGAGCAAAACTTATTGGGTTCGGCTGAACCCGTATCTAGGCTTGTACCTCTGCCCCTGACATCCAATCAAATGCATTAGAAACCCCATTGTCTCAAATTAAAGCTAATTAACCAGTATGCAAACCTAATTTTAACAATAATTCGATACTACTCACACAAAATAATATGTATTGTATTGCTTTAGCCTCAGATTCTTGAAGAGTTTGTGTGAACATGAGTTTCGAGACATACCAAGGTTCTTTTCGAAAGGAAATATCGTCCAATAGTGCATTCAAAATGGGATTGACCAAAAGGCTTGTCACAGGTAGCTGCTTCTTCCTCTTCCTCTTCCTCTTCCACTTGAAGATACTCTGCATATTCTCTGTTACAATGACTCAAATGAGGATTGTCATCTACAGAAGTTGAAGCAGCCATTTGTGAATTCGGAGTAGTCACGCTCGAGGTCTTAAGCCTAAGATCTTTTATTGCTTTAAAGTAACCAAGGAAAGAAGAAAGAAGAAAGAAGAAGTACATTACAATCATAAAATAAAACAAACATGGTATTGCATATTGCATATAACAATTATAAGATGAGAAGCTTGCCTTGAAACCTCTGCAATGGAGTTTCTGCTTCACTAACAACTTGAAATTTCCATATTGGTGTGTCTCCATTAGTAATAACTTCAAACTTAATGCGATCCCCCGCCTTTAAGCAATTATCAGCAACGAATTTACGCCATCCATCTCCAATACAGACTTGAGTTTTGTTAGAATTTACCCTTAAATTCCACGACCTAATTTGTCTTTCATCTTTTATAATCAAAACGCACTTCTTGTTGTTGATGATGATGAGACCGTTTGCAAATGTAAAATGTCTAGGGAGGCACTGACACGGTGTATAACCATTTACACACATCATTAAACAGTTTATTTTCTTCATAGTTTCACTTAACAAAGATAATAATAAGAAAAATGATGCACTTCTTGTTGCTGAAGAGTTTGCGCGAAATGAGTTTTGAAACTTACCAAGAAACCTTTAGATAGGCAATATGGTCTAATAGTGCATTCAAAATGAGATTGACCAAAAGGCTTGTCATGAGTAGCACCTTCTTCATCTTTCCCTTCGTCTTCCTCCTCCTCGTACTCGTCCTCCTCCTCAAACTCGTCTTCCTCTTCTTCTTCATCTTCCTCGTTCTCGTACTCTTCTTCCTCCTCGTCCTCATCCCAATCTTCCTCTTCCTCTTCCTCCTCTGCTATTTGCAAATACTCCATATATTTTCTGTCACATTGAGTTGAATCAAAGATGGAAACCTCAAATTCCATGTTTCCTTCATGTCTAAACACCAACATATCTCCCAATTGCAAATCAAACTCCTCCGCAAATTTTCCCCAACCCTCTTCCAATCGATGGTCATTCAGCTTCACCAGCCACTTTTTACCAGCCCTCTTCAGTATTGCATGTTCAATATGGTTGTGTCCCTTCAGATACTTCAAGAAACCTATTGGAATTTTCTGCAATACAACAATGTGTATAGTTTTTCAAAACTGTTCTGGAAAACGATTCTCTTGAGTAACGTTTGTGACTGTGTACACACCCACCCTCCCAGGCCCATTGTGGGATTATACTGGAAACAACCTCTCTACCCCAGGTAAGTTCTGTGTACCTCCTACGCTCCCCAGCCCCACTTGTGGGACTACATTGGGTATGTTGGTGTACAACAATGTGTATAATTTAAAATACTACTACATTCTCTACTCAATTCTTGCAAAAATACAAGTCTGCGTACAATAGACACTTGTGGTCCGCCGCTTACCCGAAACGCGCATAATGCCCCTTTTTTGTACCCAATAAATGAATAAGAGAATGTTCATTAAGATTATGCTTTTGATCTTCAACTTCTTTTCTATATCAGTACATATAGCAGATACATAAATAAAGAAGGATAAAACAATTTAAGCGTTACTTACAAGGCTGTTCTTGAAACCTGGTAAAATGGGTTTGAAAAATTGAGGTTTCTTTGGTCGGATTTCCATGGAAACCAAGAATATGTAATTACTGTATAAGAAAGGTCGTCTTTGTTGTTTTTCCGTTAGATATAAATGAAAGAATTAAAAAATAGGAATGAATTTGATATTTATATCTTCTTTTGGCTGTTATGGCAAAAAAAATGTTTAAAATCACACTTTGTCTAAAGAAAATCTTTTAATGATGAAATATATATTTATTTTAATACATTTTTATCATAAATAGTGTATTAAAATATTAAAATATTTAATCTAAAATTGTAGACCTATTATTGGTAATTTTAGGATTATATTACTATAATTATTTTATTACTAAAAATAAATAGTACTCCCTCCGTTCTAAAAAGATTGACCTAGTTTGATTTGGCACGAAGTTTAATAAATAAATAAAGACTTCTGAAATGTGTGGTCCAAAATAAGCCTTAGATATTTGTGTGACTATAAATCATCTCATAAAGTTAAATTGCTTCTAAATATAGAAAAATACCAATCTTTTTGGGACAAACGGGAAAGTAGACCAATCTTTTTGGAACAGAGTGAGTAGTTGTTATAGAGGAGTAATTTTATAAAAAGTGTACTGTTATAAAATGATTGGTATAGGTAAAAAATCTTTATTTTTATAAAATTATTATAAAAGTAAAATAAAATATATGAAATAGAAAATTTAAAGAGTGTCAGGTAGGATGGAGGCAAGGAAAAATCCATTTTTTATAAAAATAAAATAAAATATATGAAAAGAAAATTTAACAAGGGGGTGGGGTGGTAGGCGGGGGTAGGGGTAGGGACGGATAGGTGGTTAGGTGGCGTAGGTAGGGGTGCAATAAGGGTGTGGGAGGTGGGGGTAAGGGGTGTGGGGGTGCGTGGTTAAGGATGGATGGGGGTGGAGCAAAATTAAAATATGTTGGTGTGTTTTTATTAAATTCAAAAAATGTTTTTCGTTAAATTTTTAAGGAAAACAATTCATCCTATTTTAAGGAAAATATTTTCCTTTGAAAACATTTTCCGTCGTACCAAACACACCGACTCTTTTGAACAGGAGGAGTAATTCACTTTATTTTGAGAAAATACCCTGGAAAACGAAACAATCCTGCTGGCCATCTAAAAAAGTACTCCCTCCATTTCATATTACTTTTTCACGTCTTTTTACACGCTTCTTAAAAAATTATAAATAAAAATATATATTTTAAAAAAATTACACTCTAATCAATATTGATTGTTTTCAAAACACTAAGGATAGGATAGAAAATATTTAATTAATTCTATCTTGAATTTGTAAATTGACAAATAATTTGAGATATAATCTTCTTTTTTTGGTAAACAAATTGCTTTTATTTCCAAAGTGAGAATTACATATACCCGCAAGGGTAGCCAAGTTGGTGTACCAGTAGAGCGCGGGATCGCAAGGTCACGACTTCGATCCCCTGCATAAACCTTCTTGGTTGAGCCTGTCACACATGGCTTGCCAAGTGTGGTTAATCGACTGACGTGGTTTGTAGGCTATTGCGTCAGTCCGGGATTTACCCTGTGCGCACTCGAGAGAGTAGCGGCTGCGGGTTCCTTCGTCAACAAGAAAAAGTGAGAATTACATATCGAGAAAAAAACAATACCGGACAGCCCCTAATTTGTAGCAAATGACTACAACTAAGTATCCTATCCTTCGTGACAACACAAATTCAACTTGATTGAGAACTTGTCCAGTTGCATGACATAGCTTTCATTCCAGCCAGCAAGCTCAAAATATATGGAAGCTGAGTATTTTCTTACTATCCAAGAAGCTTAGTAACGTGGACAAATAATATGAGACTGAAAGAAATGATTAATATATATAGAGAGCCTTTAATTACGCATCACTCTAATCATTATGATCATCAGAACAATCCCTCCATATGCTTATTCAATCACTCAAAGCATTTAGGAGCCAAATATAATTTAAAGTAGGCAACGTGGATTAGGAGAGCGTTTGGTATTCGGTTTGGTATTTTCAAAGTTTGGTAATTTGATAATAAAAAATTGAAAGTAGATATCGAAAACCTAACTTTTAAAGTTCGGTTCAGTATTGTAAACTAAACTTCAATTCGATAAATTTCAATATGGTAATTCGACAATATCAAATTAAAGTCGGTATAGGCTGTAAAATAAATTTCATTACTAAAGTCAATTCTTTGATTATTTAGGCTTTTAAGTGCCCATCCATTCAGGGGCGATGCTACTCTTTCCCAAGGGTGTCAAGCGATACCCCTTCACCGAAAAATTACATTGTATAGATTGGTGAAATTTTAAATTTATAGGTATGTATACTAGTGTTGATATCCCTTGACACAAGTTGATTATTTGGTGCAATGATTAAGGAGTTGCAAAACATTTTTAGGATTGTGAAAAGTTCACAAACCTAGGTAGCAATATATCTATATTATTTTGACACCATATATGCGGGCTACACCGAAAAATCCAATTTGAGATCTAATAGGACAATAAAATAGGCAGAAATTGTGACCATATTTAGTACATCAAACATTCAAACTTTGGGGTGTGAATTCATAAATTATATGTTAAAATATGAAAAGATTAGGATATAAACAAAGTGAAAGGTGGGAAATTGGCGGGGATCAAGAGAATCGTCACTTTACACATGCATGATACATAAATGATAAAAAGGATGGGCTATTGGGTTTGTCAATATCAACAGCTTAAAATTCAGGCAGCGAGAAAGAGTCGGAGCATAATTTGGTATATCGTAATATACCGAAACCAAATGCCGTAATTTTGAAATTATACTCTCAGACACCGTATCTATTATTAAATTACCAAATATCAAATTATCAAAATTAATTGAGTTATTTCAATATAAAACTTGAAAGAATTAGTTAATTATAAAATTATCTAAAATGGAATAAATAATTCTGATTGTAATTCTATGATAATATGATTTTTGAACTCAATAAATGTCATAGATCAACACCATTCTAACGTAACTCTAGAACAAAATAGAGTTCCAGAGTAACAATTTGTGTAAAACCTCCACATTGGTGTATCTCCATTAAGTAGCAATTTGTAATTTCCACGTAAATTGTGTTCAAGTCCAAAATTAAGAGACCATTTTTTTAAATCACCTTCAATTTCAATTGTAGATATTTTTAGAATCTTCTTCATTGCTGAAATTTATAAAAACCGTACTATAATCATACACACTAATTTTAACAGAAATTTTTATTGAAACTCTTTCCATAATGCAGATTTAAATTTTAGATCAATTTACATTCCTTAATCATGACTTCGTAGTAATCTTTGACCTTAAATATGATTGTCACCATATCGTTATGGATGATGGTGCGAGCTTGAATTGATGATGAAGAACTAGCTAGGTTTTTCAGAATTACCTTAAGATGCAAAAACAAGAAAAAAAGAGAAATAAGAAATTTTAATCTGTATACAATACTATTGCTAAATTTTTAATTATTGAAAAAAGACCTATTATAATTCTTATTAATTAAATGTCATGCTTGGCCATTTGAAGATTCTACGCTTTTTTTATCGTTGATTTAAGATTAAGGAAAAATATTATTTTCCTAAACAAAAAGGCTAAGGGTTTTAAGCGCAATTTACTCAAAAGAAAAGTTTTCAAGAGTTATTAGCATGACTATACTAATTATGCATTTGAATGGGGGGGGGGGGGGGGGGGGGGGGGATCCTAAATCCATATCTATACATCAGAATATTCATTAATAATGTAATTGAATTCCTTGGTCAGCACAAAACAAATTAAAAGGACAAATTAAGACCTTGCAAGACATCTCAATCATTATGATTTGAAGAAAAAACACTGAATATCTTATTAATTCGTCAATAATTTGTTAATTGAAATTTTAAATAGAAAAAACCTAAAAATCGTATATCTATTTTTTTTGTTTGACCATTGAAAATTCAGAAGTGACAGACTCAGACTTATTCCAATTTGAGTCACTCATTCATGGCTCGTTAAGGGAGTCTCACCCAATACTATAACATCAAAATTCGGGATGTATAAAGATGAAAATTTTACACAAATAACTATAGTTTAGGAGTTTCTAACCATCTATAGCTATATATTTTAATTTACAATTCGTAGTTATATTTAGGCAATTTGCGTGTATCTGATTGTATTTGAACACATTGTTCAGTTGTATCGAATCTTATCTGATTTCGCGTGTATTTAACTATATTTAAATACATGAAACATTAATTTATTTGAATACATATGTATTTAAAATTATTATATTACAGTGCATTTAAAATACACCACGGAGTTGTGTATTTTAGTGTATTTATATATATTGATATATTCTTTTATTTTGGCTGTATTTGAATGAATTCGAGCTCCTATCAGCAAGATCGCCACCGGCGTCGCAAATTTGAATGTATTTCAATTGTATTTGAATGTAGTTACACTCAGAAATCCTTTTAATTAATGAATAATAATCATTTTAAATGTATTCGACTGTATTTAGACTCAAAAAACCTTTTATCCGACTGTATTTAAATGTATTTACACTCAAATAAATGAAGAGTGCATTCAAATCCTTTTAAAAAATATATTATATTTACTCGGAAAAAAAATAAGATACATTGTATTCATACAGATCTGCAACAATTCCACCGGAGATCATACTATGTATACATTAAGAAAATGAAGAACAAACTCAAAAGATACATTGTATTTCACACATTGTATATAAATACACTGAAAAACTGAATACACTCAGATCTTAATAACATATATTTACAAAAAAAATGATGAATTTATTCAAATACACTCAGATCTGATATACAAGAGAAGAAGAAGCAGAAGCCATGAAATACACTTAAATATACTCAGATTTGAGATACAAGAGAAGAAGAAGCCATGAAATACACTTAAATATACTCAGATTTGAGATACAAGTTGGAGTGATGAACATGTTAAAACTACTGGTGGCTAGTGGGCCGAGTCCGGGACGGTCGGGGCGGGACGGGGGAAAGGGGCGGGACAGGCCAAATTCGCCGAAGTCCCGTCCCGATCCTGTCGGAATGGGGTCGGGGTAATAAAAACATCCCAATGTTGTTTTTGTGCCTCTTATAATATTTAATAGACATACGATTTTTTTTGTAATACAAATACAATTGTCAAAATTGTAACTTTGCGGTGTTGTTCAAAAGTTGCAAATTACATAGTGAAATTGCAATTAAAAAAAATTACATTTTGAAAAAAACATGTTCTAATTTCTTGATAATTTCATGTGGTTCTTCGGTTGGAATTGTGATTTGTTGGTAAATTGCTCCACGTCACTTCCACCACATTCGGATAAAATTTCGTTGTAGTTTTCGTCTTCTTCTTCATTGATCTCTGATTGACCGCACCTTCTCTGCTCCGCTCGTATCCAATCTCTGAATAATACTGCAATCTCCAAGTTGTCTCCGTCTAATGAGCGTCTGTGCTATCCTATTTGATATCTGCAGCCAGAAAAAACGCTTTCCAACGTCGTTGATGACGCTTAAATGTTCAAAACATCCCAGGCCATCATCTAAAGTGTCGGAAATGTTTTCTCATTCCCCCTCCAGTATTTCAGCAAGTCTTCACGTCCTTCTTCATTGAGAACTGCTTGGTACGGTACAAAACCCTACTAAATAAAAATATCAAACTCGTTAATTTGGTTAGTAGCGGTACTGCCGCACATTCTATTTATGAGACTTTCAATACTAGCCGCATAAACAACATGTCTTTTGTGAGGTTGTGTTGAAGAAGAAGATGATAGTATGAAAACCGGTAGGTTGCTAACACTTTCTTATTGGTAAAACTTATATATTTTTTTGCATTCATCTTCTACGCTAGACAACACTTCTTCTTTAGTTTGTTCAATATGTGGTGAATGATTTGAATTTTTGGGACATGGATGTGGTAGTACTGCTATACAATCATAAATAGTTTCAATGTGTGATTTAGTATCGACTATTTTAATAGTCGGATTTAATACAACACCAATAATATAAATAGTGGGAATAAGAATAATTTATTTTTTTATTTTGATAAACATTTTTTAATAGCTGCCTTATAAACTGATTTATCCATATACTCGTTAAGCAGTAAAAATATTAGAGCTATATAAAACAACATAGTTGAAATAGTAGGATAATATATACCGAAAAATTCTTTTGTTGCTTGAAAAAATTTCTCTAGAAATACAATAAGTTCGAATTTTTTTTTCCAATCGCTATCTACAACAATATCAGCTGAATTTTGATTATGAGAGTTAAAAAATAAAGTTATAGATTTTCTATAGTCATAAGCAACAAGTAATTGCTCGTATAAAGAATTTCACATAGTGGGTACTTCTTCTGAAATTTTTCTATAAGGTAGTTGACAATCGTGACAATTTTTTTTATATTCTTTTTTCGTTGTATTCTATTATTTTTAAAAATAAAGTTTATAGCAAATTGTATTTTACTAAGAATGTCTTCAAAAAGTGATAGACCATTCTTTACAACTAAGTTATATATATGACACTCACATTTTATATGAAAATGATCTGAAAAATATGAAGTTAAACTATTTTTTAAAATTGTAATAACATAATTGTTAGAAGAAGCGGTATCTAATGTAATAGTCATAATTTTATCAATTATTTCGTAATAATCGCACACTTGATAAATATTTTCTGTAATAAAAGTATCAGTGTGCCTATCATCTATATATCTATACGCTAAGATACGTTTTTGCATAGACGATTTATAATATATCCAATGACAGGTTACCGTTAAATAATCATGGTCGTTAGTACTACGGCCTATATCAGAAGTGATAGACACTTTGCCATTAAAATGATATAACGAATAACGTAATTACACATGAATAGTGATATTCATGTGCAAATTTAAATACATTTCTCTTAACAGTTGATCAAGGAAAACCGTTAAAAGAATGATTATACATTTCTCTAATGTAATGAATAAAATCAGGAGATGAAGGAAATGAAAAAGGCAAACCCTCCACAACAACTAATTTTGTTATTGCTTTTCTATCTTTATGTTTATTGTAATTAGGGCTATAATTCCTCCGTCGTGGGGTTAATTTGACCATGTACTTGGTCCGGGACAGTATGTGAACCTTGTCCCGATGGAGCGGGCGTTTGCGCACCCGATTTTGAAGCCTCGTATTTGGCATACCTAGCTGGATGAGCCCTTGCTACGTGTCTCATTAAACCACCCGTCCCACCGTGACCTTTTTCAATTTTAAATTTTAAAATATTTTTACAAAATTTACATCTAGCTACTTGATTCTCTATGTCCCTATCAAAAAATATTCATGCATCTGATTTTAATGGTCATTTTGCTGGACCTCGTCTCATACTAAGGGGGATATGAGACATTTCAGTTGAAGGTGCACTAGTGAGTGTGTTACTGTGTTGTCATCTACATTAGTGAGTGTATCATCTAGATCATCGTCTAAATTAAAGTCTTCTTGAGTTCTAGAAAATAACTCATCGCCTAAATCTAATGGTATTGTAGGAAAATGTTCAGTATCAACAAAATCATCATGTGTAGGAATAAGATTCTGTCTATAAATAGGATGACTAGAAGAAGTACTCTTGCCCTTGTTGCCTCTACTAGAAGAAGCCTGACCCCTACCCGTAAGTATACGTTTAAATCATTTCATTATAAATTTATAATTATACAAATAAATAATTAAATAAAATAAATTAAGTGTACTAAATAAAATAAACAGACAATAATAATTTAATGAAGGAACGAATGTACCAAACGCCGACGTAACATCGACGTGTAATCGAGAGATTGAAAATTGAAACTTTGCTCGATGGAAGATCCTCAAGCTAGTTGCCAACTTCACTCCCAAATGAATAAATAAAATTCAATATTTAGTAGATAATGTAGACTTGTAAAGAGATAGATTGAGAGATTGTAGCAAGATTTGTAAGAAAGATGAAGAGAAAATGAGGTATTTATAGTTGAAAAATTAGGTTAAAGTGTAAATATAATAACTTATGGGTTAAAAATAAATATTAAGGGGTAGGGGGAGGGGAGGCAAAAAATGACCGTGGCACAACGGCCAAAATGTAAAAGGATCGTTAGTGCAACATTTATTTGTGTAAATGGGGATTTCGGGCGAGATCGGGGGTGGGATCGGGATCGGGTCGGGCCTGACGGGACTGGAGCGGGCCGGGACAGGTCGAGACGGGACCGACCCGACCCGGCCCACTGACCAGCCTTAGTTGAAAGTTGAAACATACTCAGATCTGAGATACAAAAAGGAGAATAACGAACAGGTTGAAACTCTGGTGAACACTCCAGCATCATCACCAGTGCCAGAGTCTCCTAAAAGAAGTTTGTGAACTTCACCGGCGTACTCTCCGGCGACAATTCCACCGAGAATAGGCATTTCGCCCTTCACTTACTCCATCCCCCAATAGATCTGATCCAGTTCCACATGTGGTTGAAAATCCAGTAAGTGCTCCAGTGTTCTCCCCTTAGGCATCATCTCTGACAGCATCACCGGTAACAACAGAAATTTCTGCAAATTCAGTGATTCCATCATCATCGTCAAGTGTTCCTTCAAATTCAAAACACTATCAAGCAGTAGTCATCCGATTTCGGCACCGGCAATAGAGAGGGTGAAGAGAGAAATGAGGGAGAAGAGAGATCTGGAAGGTGAACAAGCCTATTGAAATACAGGGCTATATTTAGTTGGGTAGCATTAGTTACGAAGGTGTAAATTAGAAAAAAGATTATAGCTACGAAAGTAAATAAAATAAAAAGATTATTATTCATAAAAACATCTTAGAGATATTTATGTCAAGTAAATTTTTCTATAAGAATCTCATTGTATTAAATATCAACGACTTAGCATTTATAATTGAGTAATTTAACTACTTGCTAAATATAAAATAATCCTTGGCGATGGTTATTTATAATTACAAGTTAAAAACTAAACAAATATACTAAAAAAAGTTTATAATTACAAGTGGTAACTGACCAGTATTTTATCCGGTGCTCTTCATAAGATATAACAACACAAGATCAAAGTATGATATTGTGATGTCCAACTATATTTGATGAAATGGTAAATGTAAATACAAACATAAAAATGTGAATTCATCACAGAAGAATGTGGTGCAGTTGATGGGTTTGTACCTTCCTTAATCAGAAGTCTCGAGTTGAAAAAATCCTGGCAGGGAGTGTATTACTTAATGGGCCCTACGCGACACGAATTTCTATATAATCGGACTTTAATACGGATACCGAACATCAGGCTGGAAATAAAAAAAAATGAATTTAAATTGTAATTTCACAGAAAATAATTATAGATACCGTTGAATTACAATCCAAGACTTTGCAAAGGTGCGAATGTTTTGTGAACCTTTTTTGATTAAATATTTATCATCACAGTAAAAATTAAATTAAATTAAATTAACTTTTAGGACTTCAAATTTACCATGATAAGGTGCTGTCAGCATAGTATTATATTATGGATAGTGATGCGAGCTTGGACTGATGGACATTCATATTTGTATCAATGATAAAGGACTAGCTCATAAGGTATTTGCAATAGCTGGGTTATTCCGAATTACATCCAGATGCAAAACATAAAACTAACGGAGAAAACGAGAGGTATGAAATTATCTATATACGATACTATTACTTTAACTTTTAATTATTGAAAAACAATTATTTTTATATGGAATAATTGAAAAATATCTATTAGGTATTAGCTCAAGCGAAAGCCCTCAACTAAAAGATCACAAGTATCATTCTCAACATTGCAAACTCTTTTCTTATCTCTTCGTATAAATTTGAATTTTCCATCTATGATCGGCTCTTTTTTAGTCAATGATTTAAGATATATTGAGGGACTTTACTATTCCACTCAAAAGTTGAAGTGACATTATTCTTCAATATAGTTTCAGTATACGCGCTTTGCGCGTGATCAAAACACATATCTCATTCGACGATAAACATTATAGAAAAAAATTAAATTTGGCTATGAAGTTCATAGTTAATTCGTCGCTAAATTTCTCGTAGCTAAATTTTTTTTTTTGATAATTTGTTTCTAATTTGACGCTAAATAGAATTAGTGACGTATTTTACTGCTTAACTTTCTTGTCTAATTCATGTTTATTTAGTAGTGAAATGAGTAATATATAAAATAAAATTGAGAGCTTTCATTTGTAATAAGTGTAAAAAAATAATGAAATTCATTTAGAATATATTTTATTTTCTACTGTTTCATCATTGTTACTTTAAATTTGCATTTTACCAATTTGACATTAGATATCATACTAATTAAAGTGCACCGTAACAGCCAAATTCAACCGCACAATCCTTTTTTTTTTAATTTAACAAACGGTAATTAACTAATACAATGGCACAATTAACTAATACAATGGCACAACATAACATTCCACACCACAAGAAACAACTTTCAACGGACACAGAATATTAAAAAATATCATCACAAAATCACACCATTCAACCCAATTACTATCAGTGGAGGATTATAATTTTAAATTATTACGCGAAATGTTTACAATTATATCTAAAGTACGTATAAGAATGAAATTTATTTTTTATTTGCATTTGATACCATTAGGTACATTGAATTGGCTCAAGTTGTCTAAGTGAAATGGTATAATGGTCTTAATATCTGGTTTGAGAATAGGAAACAGTCTCTCATAGTATAGGTAAAGTTTGCGTACACTTTACCCTACCTAGATCCAATTGTGTAATTACTTTGGGTATGTTGTTGTAATATTTATTTTGGGTGATAATTTTGTGAAATAATTATTGTAATTTTAGTTTGTACTTTGAAAATATTTTACCCAAATACAATTAATTTGAAAACGCACACGATTATGATACAAAAATAGTAATGAACTTATAAACAAATATTTCTTATGATTATGAAATAAAAAAAACTCTAACATTTCTTTGCCTTCAAGTTTAACTATGTGATATACTGATAGTCAAGGCCTTTGATGTAGCAAGGCAGGAGAAAACAAGCCGAACTTGTAAGAAAAATTATTCCATGAACAACCGGTGGGAAAATAAGAAACAATAAAATCATCAATTGCACATCTATCTACCATGTCCTTAATTAACCTATGTAAATGTTGGAGTTTACAAGGATTGCAGGAACGGAAATTACAAGTAACTGCGTATGTAAGAATTGAAATTACAATTCAACTATAAAACTGAAAATTACAATATAACAACAAAACTGAAATTACTATTTTGTTGAACAAGAAAACTGAAAGCGGTTTTTTTGAGTCGAGTGTGGCACTCTGTCCTTAAGACAATATTGCCCCGTATGTATCCTTTATACGTCCCGACAATTCGTCTCCCAAGATAAAACAACAATGGAACTATTGAGCAAAGGAAACTCAAAAGCTACCGTGAAGAATATTGAATAACGAAATGATGCTTGGAAGATTTAGGAAGAAACTGCTTTGCTTTCTGCTTTGTGTAATTTCGTGTATATCAAGTGTGCCTCAACAATGGTGTAAGGGGTGTTTATATAGGAGGAAGAGGGATCATTTGATCGCTCTCCATAACAGACCATTATTGGCCAAATAATGACCATTATGGAGGTAGTAAAGCCACCACATAAATGGAGAAAGTTGCCAACGGATTGGCCATTATAGGAGGTGTAATTAAGCCAAAATAAATGGCTGAATTGAGTGCTAGACGTTTCTGTTCTGGACCGTCGAAATTACGCCTTTCGAAAAATTTCGGGGACCAAACGTACATCTTGAAACTTCAGGGACCGAACTGTACATCTGAAAGAATTCTGGTCCAAACTGCACATCTGAAAAAAGATAATATCAGAAGGCCCACAGCCCACAGCCCGTGAACACGGAACCGGACCGGACGGGCGGGCGGCGGCGGCGCGCGTGTGGTCTTTCCTTGAACCGAAGCACATCTAGGTCTTCCCTCCTTTAAACACATGGGATACCCCTTGGGGTCCCAAACCCCAAACCAATTTCGAGTATTATATACACAACAATTCTTTCTTCCTCTACCGATGAGGGAGAATTGATCACACACCACACTTTTCCATGCTTCAAACACCTTACTTCGTGAACCAATATCTCTTTCATTTCTCAATGAAATTTGACGATTCTTGGCCCTACGGTTATCTACGTACTTAGTACATCATGCATGTGTGAAGAACCGGATTCTCCAACATACGTAACACTAGTGTTTAAGCCGTTAAAGTTGGTCGGTCGCAACTCCCGCCAAAGGCTAATTTCCAACAGTAAATTATAAAATAATTGTATAATTCAAAAAGACTAAAATCTAAAAAGAGAAAACCATTGAGTTGTGTAACATGTATACTCTATGCTATCAAACACTTACTAATTCTTGGGTGATGCCCATCAAAATCATGTCCAATAATCTACGGTCGTCTTGCGGCAATCCTGAAAAAAAGAAGAAGTTAAAAATAAGGCCTTATGCAATTTTCCAAGCATATTCACGTCAAATTTTAGTAGCGACTTAAAATTTGAAGTAATATTTATTCTAACAAATCTAGTGAAAAAAACAAACTAAACTAATATTCCGTCATGCGTGCTAAGTGCTATATTCTTTTTGTTTTGAGTTATAAATCCACTACTAATTGAACATAGTCTCCAGCCAACCTTCCCACTTCATCCTTTGTTCTTTTATCCCTTTCTTCCCTCTGTATGCCTTAATCTTACACTCCTTTACGGAATGCTTGTGCCCTAATTTTACAATTAGTCGCAATCGCTTCAAATAAGGAATTTTTTTTAATGACAAATAAATTTAACACCTAAACCTAAAAGAATTTTGAAGTACTAAATAATATTTTGAGAAAAATAGTAAATGAAAATTTTGTCTATTATAAAATCTTTTAATGAATGACAAAATGTTCAATCAACATTTCTAAGGATTTTCGTGCTTTTAATATAACCAGTCTTTATGTTCGTGCTTTGCACGAATATATCTTGCGTCATATACCATGAAATGAGTATTTAGAATAATGAACTTTTTGAAAGAAATAATCCCCTTGATTATTTTCATTAATGAAAGGCTATATATACAAGTTACATATTCCTATAATAGGAAAATCCTTTTCCTATTCTACTTCTAAATCCTTATTCTACCATAATTCTAACTATACAATTATGGTAAGTATATAACACTAATTAAGGTATCATTTTCCTTACAATATACTACAACTATATATACCATATATACACTAACACGTTAATGTGGGCTGCTGGACTGTTGGCCGAAAGCCCACTGGTTTACTATCTGAAACTGGCCGAAAGCCCACTGCTTTGCTAGCCATATATATGTGATATACACTGTTGTATATTTGGTGTATATCACATGTATATGGCTCTGTTTAACACACCCCCGCAGTCATAGCGGGCGGTTTTCGAACGCTGAGACTGTCCTTAAAATCTTCAAAGAGAATCGCTGGTAGACCCTTTGTAAAGATGTCTGCAATTTGATAACGAGACGGGACATGGCATACGCGAACCTGACCCTTTGCAACCTTTTCACGGACAAAGTGAATGTCCATTTCGATATGCTTGGTGCGTTGGTGTTGAACGGGGTTACCTGAAAGGTAGATGGCACTAATGTTATCGCAATATACCAAGGTTGCCTTCTGAATGGGACAATGAAGCTCCAAAAGTAAATTACGTAGCCAACATGATTCGGAGACCACATTTGCTACCCCTCGATATTCTGCCTCGGCACTTGAGCGTGATAGAGTTGCACGACGTTTTGCCGACCAGGAGACCAAGTTGTTGCCAAGGAACATACGAGCCGAGAAGTCGACCGTCCGGTGTCGGGACAACCACCCCAATCAGCATCCGTGTAGGAGACAAGCGTAGATGTAGATGACGGATACAAGTGCAACCCATAGTCGAGTGTCCCCTGAATATACCGAATGATGCGTTTCATTGCATTCATGTGCTCAACTCTGGGATCATGCATGAATAAACACACCTGCTGAATCGCATATGTAATATCCGGTCTGGTAAAGGTGAGATACTGGAGGGCCCCTGCAAGACTGCGATAGCGGGTCGGGTCCTCGTATGGGGCACCTGCGGCGGCACTCAGCTTTGGGTTTGCATCAACCGGTGTGGAAGTGGACTTACGGATGACATCCCGACCTCTCTCTATGATCTCGGCGGCAGATACTTCGTTGAGACAGAAATAAGCCACCTGAATGACGTTTGACGGCAATCCCCAAAAAATAACTCAACGGCCCTAAGTCCTTCATAGCAAATTCAGAACTGAGCATGGCCATGATAGACTAACGCAAAGCATCGGAGGAGGCAGTCAAGATGATATCATCCACATATAACAGAATATAGGCCAATGACGAACCACAGCGGTAGATGAACAAAGAATTATCGACTGCGTCGTGAGTGAACCCAATAGTCGAAACAAAATCGGCAAATCGTGTATACCGAGCACGTGGAGACCGCTTAAGCCCATATAATGACTTCTTCAACAAACAGACATGATGAGGGCGGTTGGGATCCCTGAAACCCAACGGCTGATGCATAGAGACTGTTTCCTTGAGATCTCCATGTAGAAAAGCATTCTTGACATCTAACTGATGAATCGACCAAGTCTTTGAAAGAGCCAAGCTAAGTACAGTGTGAATGGTAGCCGGTTTGACCACCGGACTAAACGTCTCACCACAATCAATACCAACCTGCTGAGTCTTACCATCACCAACAAGTCGCGCCTTATGCCGAGCAAATGACCCATCTGAATTCTCCTTATGAGCAAAAATCCACATAGACCTGATAATACTAATACCATATGGACGGGGCACCAACTCCCACGTCTTATTATCAATAAGAGCATTATATTCATCAGTTATAGCAATTTTCCAATTAGGGTCATTTAATGCGGACACAGGATTGCGGGGCAAGGGGGATTTAGAGACATCAGAATGTAAATTAAAATGTCTTTTAGGTGTAAAAATACCCCGCCGACTAGGGAATTTTGGGAATTTTCTTGGGCTAGGGACGGACGCCCGGCAAGCAGTGGGCTGCTTGGGCCCAAATCGGTAAATGCGGAATTGGCTTGGACCGGTTCCGACCGGGGGACCGGCCCAATAGCCGGAACTGTTCCAGTGGCTGTATTTTTTGGGCGTGACGGTACTGTGGGGCCAGCGGGCAGTGGGCCCGCTGGAGGATTTTGGGTACGGGAGATGTCCGAAAAATTCCGAATAATATACGGGGATATTTGGTCATCCAAAAAATTATACGACTTAGGTTCGGGAGTATGAACTTTCGTAAGTGGGAATTGAGTTTCATAAAAAATGACATAGCGATTGATTATGATTTTCTTGGAGGATAAATCAAAACACTTATAACCACGATGATTTGACGGATAACCCAAAAACACACACGGGGTAGACTGAGCCTGAAGTTTGTTAATTGTGGTGGATGGGAATAGCGGATAACACAAGCACCCAAAAATCCGAAGGTGAGAATAAGAAGGGTTCTTATTAAATAAGATTTTGAGAGGGGAAGAATATGTCAGACCTTTAGACGGAATTATGTTAAGAAGGTAAGTGGCCATTTGTAGAGCATGATGCCAAAAATATGGAGGCATGGATTAGGAGAGTTCGGACAATGTTATTTATGGAACGAATTTTGCGTTCGACTTTCCCATTTTGTGAAGATGTATGAGGACATGAAAAATGAAAATTTATCCTATGAGTAGCACAAAATTCTCGAAACTCCCTATTGTCATACTCTTTCCCATTATCACATTGAATATTTTTTATTTCTCTTTCGAATTGAGTACGAATGAACGCTCTAAATTTTATGAAGACGGAAAACACTTGTGATTTGTTCGCAATTGGAAACATCCACAAAAATCTAGAATAATCATCTAAAAAGAGAACATAATATCGATGACCCATTGAACTAAGGACAGGAGATGTCCATAAGTCGCTATGAATAATGTCAAATGGCATAGAAGTATGAGAATTGGAGTCTACAAATGGCAACTTAACAATTTTTCCTAATGAACAAGACTGACAAATTGGAGTACGACTCGTACCCTTACAAGAAATAAAGCTATTTTTATCTAAAGCTGATAAAATAGAAGATCCCGGATGACCCAGACGAGCATGCCACATGGAAGGAGAGATGGATGCAAAAGCTGATGGCAAGGCTGGACTCGATGGACTGAAACCGGGCATGATAGGATACAGATCCCCCCTACTATCACACCTCATGAGATGACTCCCCGTCTTGAAATCCTTCACGAGAAACCGAAAGGATCAAATTCAACGAAACAGAATTGTCATTTGTGAACTTTCGGACAGACACTAAATTTTAATCAATTTAGGAGCATGTAAAGTATTTTTTCAAGAGGAGTGGTGGATTGGGAGGAGATAACGTTTTCTGACCATACCCTAGAATTGGAATAGAACTGCCATTACCAATAATTATTCCCAGGGGTGCTCAAATTGTAATAAGATGAGAGAGTACACGATTCGGAAGTCATGTGAGTAGTGGCCCCCGTGTCCATGTACCAATTTGGGTCCGGTTGAGTCAATCCCAACGTGTGCATCGCGGCCTCGATATCGGTGGTCCGAGTTGGGCCTGCCGCATGATGGGCTTGCGGAGGTCCGGGCCCAGGACTCTGGCCGTCTTTGGGCCGGGGCGTAAATCGCTGCGGGTGCCGTTCTTTGGGCCACCGGCGGCCGGGGGCCGCCAATGCTTGGGTATTGGGCTCGGGTGTTGGCCGGCCCCACCGGCCGTGGCGGCTTCTTGGAGGGTGCGGGTGCCACGCCACCGGCCCCACCGCGGGCCCACGGTGGTGGTGGGCCACCGTACCCGGATGGGACCCACCTCCTGTTTGTTGATCACCGCCACCGAATCGCCTCGTTTGCCCCCGCGGTTTTTGTTATTTTTGCGATTATTCTTGCCTCCACCATTAATATGGTTTTGGCCCGAATTATTAACAAAACCCGAAGGACTAGGAGAGGATGCCACCATGACAACGGGCTTCCTCCGTAGCCGCCTTTTTAGCCAAACCGGCTTCTTCCAACGTCGCACGGAGCGGGCTTGATGAAAGTCGGGAAGAGGGTTGCTTTGGCGAAGGAGAGTTCCAACACCATTATAGGCCTCCGAAAGACCGGCAACCAATTGTAGAACTAGACGATTATTTGTTACCGGTGCGCCAACATTACGGAGTTGATCGCAATTCCTTTAGTTTCTTGCAATATGCGAAACGTTCGGAAATACATCCATTCGAACGAGAGAGAGAATTCTGCTCGAGTGTGACGACAAGGGAATGTTGGTTGTCTTGGAATATGTCACGCAATCTATTCCATGCGACCATAGCCGTGGTATCGGCTCCATAATCGTCGTAGAAGGTCCACTTTGAAATAGTGGCGTATATCCACCGAAGAACGATAGCATCAAGTGTAATCCATAGCTCGGGATCCTCCGCAGGGACGGGTCTAGCGGGAGGAATGATGTGATGTAGAACTTGATAAGATATAGCGTGAATTTTAAACAACTCTGCCCACGTTGCATATTGAACGTTTTCCATCTCAAGGACAATAGGGACACTTAGCTTGATATTGGAAACCGTGAGGGCAGGGTGAAAATTGTTCTTAGACATATTTGAAAGAACAAAGAAGGAGGATAAATTTAAGAGAGGTTTTTGAGAGCGGAAGACGAGATATTTGGAGAGAAAACCCAAGGGGGGGGGGGTTCTCGGCCAAAGAGGCAAAAGTTTGAGAGAAGAAAACTTTTGTTTAGACCTAGTCTCTTGATACCATGAAAGAAATAATCCCCTTGATTATTTTCATTAATGAAAGGCTATATATACAAGTTACATATTCCTATAATAGGAAAATCCTTTTCCTATTCTACTTCTAAATCCTTATTCTACCATAATTCTAACTATACAATTATGGTAAGTGTATAACACTAATTAAGGTATCATTTTCCTTACAATATACTGCAACTATATATACTATATATACACTAACACGTTAATGTGGGCTGCTGGACTGTTGGCCGAAAAGCCCACTGGTTTACTATCTGAAACTGGCCGAAAGCCCACTGCTTTGCTAGCCATATACATGTGATAGACACTGAATATACAGCAGTGTATATCACATATATATGGCTCTATTTAACACTTTTAACTTATATATATCCTAAAAATAATTATCAAAAAGAGCGTGTTAATGCCTGATCACGTAAATATTATCCACAGAGGCACCCGCAGCCGCAAGTCAACAAACTTTTATATACTCGAAGACTAAACCATTGATTGTCTCCTAGTAGCAAAATCACTGTTGAATTCAAAGTTTCATATTAGTGTTCATCCAAAATTTAAAGGGTGTTAATGCTTTATAATTTTATGAAAAAAAAAGAGTAGTTTAATTTGTTAGGTCTCATTGCCTCATTGGTGTTGTTAACCTTATCATATTCTGACCTGGATCCGGTGGTATTAATTGAGTAGTATTAGAGTTCATGCAAATTCATATTAGGAAGAGGTTTTGAAAGTTACAATATTGTCCAACAAATAATTAGTTTTTAAGAATATTTTAGTTTTGAAAGGTATAAAACTTTCAATATTTAACATTTTGTAACGAATTGATGAATATATGGCCGTTAAATTTACAGAATTCTTCGTAATTACACGTTAGTCTTAAAATTAGTAAAGTATTTTTCTACTTTTATCCATATAGTTATTTTTTTTTTTGCATATTTGGCCTTTTCTTTTAAATATCTATGTAGTGCACTCCAGTAAGGCAATGACTCTCTCTTCTTCCTTCTTTCTTAATTTCTCCATTGTTGAGCTCACCGGAGCTCTTCATATCGTTACAAATGGTACCAGAGTATCGATTCCCCAACCACATGGCTGATCGAAGACTCAAAGAGCCAACGATTCTCGACTTGAATTCTGCTTCCATGACTTATTTTGAGTTTAGGGACAATGAGCCATATCCATATGCCTATCACTATTCCAACGACGTTCTCAATTTTGTTGAGTTCAGTGATGGTTCATTCCGAGCTCCATCTACCATAGACTATCTCTCTGAGGCTCTCAGACTGTTGCGAGAACAACGTCGCATACTAGCTTAGATAATCGTAGCACCGAAAGAATACACAGAGAAGCAGAAAATGAGCAACAACACTGGTATTGTTGAAGATGTAGACAACTCCAGAAATACTGACATGATGTTTGCCCAAAGTTTCCTTACGATTGGTGATGTGGGTGACACTGGATCGACACACATAGCTCCCAATAGCATTACTTACTGTGATGCTTGGAATGAGGATTCACTACTAGAAGTGGGAGATAGTAATGGAAAACATTCAGAAAATGATGTAGACAAGTTGTTTGATAAAAGTTTTCAAAGAAATGAGGAACCCCTTTTGAAGGAGAAGTTCTGAATCAAGGACATGCTTCAGATGGCGTTGACTGGGAGAAAGTGGTACCGGTTGAGATCGAAAAAGAAGATAACGAATATCATGTGATTGACCAAATTCTCCAAATGTATGTAATTAATGTGACAGATTTGCAATGGGATGAAAGTGAAGTAGATGAGCCTCTAAAAATTGAAGATAGCCATGAGAATTAAGTCTGAAATTAATGAGGTCCAAATGTTCGACAAAAGTTTAAGAAGAACAAAACTGAAATAGAAAATGACAAACAATTACTGTTGGATGGGAAGCATCATCTAAAGTTGAAGATGAAGATGCTAAAACTCCAGAAAACAGTGGACGCCAGATGTTTGATAAATGTCCTCCATCAATGGAACTGTTTTGCTAGTTGCTATGCCAGTATTGAGTGCTAAAATTTTGTAGATACATCATACATCCCTTGTTTTTTCTAATTGCAATAAGGACCAAGTGTTCAAAATCGATACAGATGTTGAGAAACTAGAGAATTTGGATAAAGAATTACCAATGGGGATCGATAGTGAATATGAACAAAATTCTGAAAATGAAGAGATCCAAGTGTTTGATGATTTCTCCCATAGAGATAAAGTTGGATTTCCCGCCTCTATACCAACATTTGTTGATGGTATTCTTACGGAAGTTCAAAATGAACTCAATTGTGAGAGTTTTGTGTTAGCTGAACTACTGGTGAACATGGACAATAATTTGCTTGACACAGGGCAAGTAACTTTGTTACGGGCGAATGATTACCGCAAGAATTGTGTGGTTGAAGACTTTATTACTGATGCCGTAATGTTTTGGATTCACAATCCAAGTATGAGAGAATGCTTTGACGAGCTGAAGAATCAAAGCATAATGAATGATGTTAATAGAGTTGCGTGGCTCGAAAGTTATTTCGTTTTACATATTCATGATTTGTTTGCCACTGGACAGAGAATAAAGGTCAGTGGGTTATCCCGAAATATTTTTGTCTGCAATGTTATGATTGGAAAATGTAGTAAGTATGGTAAATAATGGGATGTTCAATTTGTTCTCAAGGAGATGCCAGAGAAGATCACGGTAAGATAGAATGTAATTGTTGGTCATGCTCTCTATGCTTGTAGTGGTTCCGATATGTTACAAACTGTTTCGTCAATTGAAAATGTGAAAAAGAAGGGAATAATGTATTTGGTGGATTTTGCTGCCTCCTTAGAAATGCGACTTGGTCCGGAAGCTAATAATACAGATACATGATTGTGCTTGCCAGGCTAGTCTCACTAAATAGCTTGAAGCTCATACTCTCCCAATGAGGTAAGCATTCTGGTTTTAGGTCATCCAAACATGGAGATCAATTTCCATTTTCATCAGTTATACACAAGAAATAGTTGCGACAATATTGCATTATTGATGGACAATTACTTCCTACCTGTTTGAATCATTTGCCCTATAATTCGAGCTGGGTAGCAATGATTGAATTCTCAGTTTTAATTCGTAAAATGCAAGAATGTTATGTGCTAAAGCCTGGTAGCTATGATATACTTTAGATGTTATAGGTGGTTATTTCAAATGACTTATCATTACTTGACTTGCGGACTATGATAAAGATTGGTGGTGCATTTTTCTATTTGACAGAAGTGGCTAGAGTGACAAAAGTGGCATTGACTAAGCTTGATGAGTTCAATTCTCAAAATGTTGCTATTATAGCTGAGGCTTTTGCATCAATTCTGGGACTAGCAAGAAGGACCAGACATAATTCATAGATTTCAGCCTCAAGAAATTGCTTAAATATTATGGGATTTTGTCTTTCTGTGTGAACAAGCTGGTCCACCTCTTCTCTTCACCAACATCAGCTGGGACTTCATCTATGTAGAGTATGTCATGGCAGCTGGAAATCATCATAGGTCAAGGGTGTGGCAGATTTCACAGGATAATTCTCATTGTGATTCTTATTCGGCAGGCAGAATACTACTTAGATGCATCAATGGTTGCAAGGAGATTATGCAAGGAGGTGCGAAAAGAACTTGGAATTAGAGAGCACGTGAATGTTATAATTCTACATTTTGGTGGACAGTCTGCAAGCTGAAAGTTGGAAGAGATGTACTTGCTAACTTGTTGGGTGTGGGCTTGTGTTGCATCGGAGAGACAACAACTGCCCCCAAATTTCATCAAGCTTCCAAAAGATGGTTATGGTACTATTACCAAGGTCCTGGCTTACAAGCTACCATTTTTATTTGCCCATAGACTACTTCAATGAAGAATTACTTCTCAAAAATATGCTTGAGTGCTATCAAAATGGGAAAGTTGCAGCTCGTAGTTTACAGGATGCTGCTTATGGTAAAAAAATATAAGCTAGACAAGCTGACTAGGCTGTATGAGGCCATTCTTCTTAAATATCAGTTGCAAAGAGTTCCTGGAAGAGATCTTTTTATTCCAGTTTGGTGTACAAATGCAGACCCAACAAATATAAGAAAGTGCACCATTAAAGACCACGTAGTTGTTACTGATCTTTTCAATCTTGAAAAAGACTCTTTTGTGGCAAGATCACCTGGCAGGGTAGATGTCATGGGTGGAATTTCTACTATTCTAAAAGCTTACAAATGTCAATTAGAGAATTCTACCATGCTGCTGTTTAAAAGTTTAATCCATGACCTGTACCATTTAGGTCTCATTCTGAGGAAAGTTGCAACACTGTTTCAAAGAGCTTCCTTTGTTGTTGGTAGCTTTTTGAAGTTCCATAACTATGGAGCATTGTTTAATCTTGAAGAAAGCTTAATGATTTGGTGCAGTAAATCTGTCAGGGCTTCAGCCTTCACCTATTTTCACCTTTCCAAAATTCCAACCTTGAGGACAAGGTTGTTCTAAGGGGAATGGAATGTAACGAATTGATGAATATGTGGCTGCTAGATTTACAGAATTCTTCGTCATTACACTTTAGTCCTAAAATTAATAGTATTTTCTACTTTTACCCATGTAGTTAGTTTTTTACACATTTGGCCTTTTCTTTTAAATACCTATGTAATGCACATCTGTAAGGCATGTTGAATGAACATATCTTAACTTTTCTCTCTATCTCTCCTTCCTTCTCTCCCTTTCCCTCTCTTCTTCCTTCTTAATTTCTCCATTGTTTGAGCTCACCGGAACTCGTCATATCGTTATACATTTATATTCATGCTTTTATAATAATGTAGATATAGATTAAGTCGAATTTACTCACAAAAACTTTGAAGAGTTACTAGCATGAATTTATTAGTCATGCATTTTGAAGAAAAAAACTCGAAAAATCATATCTATAACGGGTTTATTTATTTATTTTGATAGATGGTGTAAACCACCTTGAAAGATAGCTGTTGGATTTTGCATCTGTTAGTGCTATAGTTTTCTAGAATAAGTAGTTGTTTAGTTAAAGAAAGAGTCTAAAAGTTGATTTAGTATAATATTCATTTTTATTTATTTTAGTAAGAGTCTTACACTTTAGATGTATAAGGAGTCTACTACTTTAATTATGTGCCTCTATAAGGCTTATGATTAATAAAATTTAGATGAGACATTTTTCATTCATATTTTTTATCTTGTTATTTGCATCTCTCTCCAAAATACCATATCAGTGATATCAGAGCTTTCATCGATCTTCATGGATTTTTCAAACCATTTTTAATTCGTGAGGGCTTATTTTTAACCCGCAAGAGCTCATTTTTAACCCGTCAGGGCTCCAATATTTTTTAACCCGTGCTCACTAACACATTGGACTCCAATTTTCAATCATACCTACTTTTGACAATGGCAAGCAACAATCTCTCTCTGAGTGCTCCACAAATTTTCAATGGTGAAAACTATCAGATTTGAGCAATGAAGACGAGATCTTATCTTGAATCTTATGACCTATGGAAAGTTGTAATAAAAAATAAACTCATACAACCACTGCCTGAAAATCCTACTCCTACCCAGATCAAATAACATTTAGAGGCAAAAACCAAAAAATATAAAGCCAAATCAATAATTCAAAATTCAGTTGCAAATTCAATCTTCTCTAGAATAATTGTTGTTGTGCCTGTGTTCAAAAAATCAGGAAAAACAGAAACCAAACGGAAAGACAAAAAACCAGAAAAAACAGAAACTGGAAAAATAATACAGAAGTAAGAAAATATCCGAGACCACGAATTCACTTGTGTGTCCTTAAGGAATTTAATCCCCTCACCGTACCCGAGGTTATGGATTACTTCCTCCCGTGATAAAACGGATATACCTGTCGCAGGAGTAGCGGTACGTCAAACGCCTTCGACTTCGACGAACTCAAAGTTGGCAACGAAACACAGTAAGACTCGATAGTTTTATTTGTGAAAAAAGAATGCAGAATTTCAGATGCAAAAATTTTTGGTTTTTGGTATCTTTAAAATGAGGCATTGCCTTAGTTTATATAGCCTTGAAGGTGCCTCTTCGGAATAGGTTGGTGACTGTTCGGAAAGGTTGCCTTCCATTTCTCATTCACACCAACTTGGCTAGTTTTATTCATTAACTAGCTTTAACAATCCCCCACATGAATGGGGAATGGCTATATGATGAAAAACATGCATGACAAAAAACTGTGTGATTCGTAAGCAAGGATTAATCGCATCTGGATAAGTAGATTTCTCTTTGAACTTTCCGTAGTGAACATATGTCGGATATACTCGGTCAATCGGTAGATGTGATATCCTTGAACCGTCGAGCTTTGGTGTATACCTAGACAACCACATGTCACACAATTAACCCTTTAACCGTCTTTGGTTCTCATTGTTTTGTTCGTTTCGGCCATGAACACACGCCTGGTTCATAAGTGCGTAGAGAATTGGCCTTACATAATTCTCCTTGAAGCGGCTTACACTTCACACTTACATAGGTGATTCCTAAATGTGTCATCCCGTAGATACACTATTTGATATACCCCGTACCAAACTTAGGAACCATTAAAAAGCCGCAATGCTTTATCCTGGTACTGAACATTGTCTCATCACGAGAATGGACCAAAGAGTTATTGTGACAATGTTGAACCGTCATTAATGACTTTGTTTGATCTCTTTGAACCTAGATCTTGGGATCTACAGGTCTTCTAGGTAGAGTTACCGTCACGATGACTTGTCCTCGGCCATAGTCCCATTCCCCTTGATGATCTTTCAACTACCTCTCTAGTTAGGCCTTTAGTTAGTGGATCCGACACATTATCTCTTGACTTAACATAGTCAATTGTGATAATTCCACTAGAGAGTAGTTGTCTAACGGTATTATGTCTTCGTCGTATGTGACGAGACTTTCCGTTGTACATAAGGCTCCCGCTCTTCCTATTGCCGCTTGGCTATCGCAATGTATGCATATAGGAGCCAACGGTTTGGGCCAAAATGGAATATCTTCTAAGAAATTCCGAGCCATTCAAATTCTTCACCGGCTTTGTCTAAAGCTATGAACTCGATTCCATTGTAGAGCGGGCGATACATGTCCGTTTGGATGACTTCCAAGACACTTTGCTCCTCCACCTATGGTAAAAACATATCCACTTGTGGATTTAGTTTCGATTGAACCGGTGATCCAATTTGCATCACCGTATCCTTCAATAACTGCAGGATACCCGTTATAATGCAAAGTAAAGTTTTGAGTATGTTTTAAATACCCCAAAACTCGTTTCATCGCCACCAATGTTTTTGGTCGGGATTACAAGTGTAGCGACTTAGTTTACTTATAGCACATGCAATATCGTGTCGCGTACGCTTCATGATATACATCAAACTTCCCAACACTCGGCATAATCCAATTGAGAATGACTTTCACCTTTATTCTTTGCAAGAGCAAGGTTCATATCAATTGGCGTCTTTGCAACTTTAAAGTCCAAATACTTGAACTTTTCAAGTACCGTTTCAATATAATGAGATTGAGACAATGCTAGACCTTGAGGAGTCTTATGGATTTTAATTCCCGAATTAAATCGGCAACTCCTAAGTCTTTCATATCAAACTTACTAGCAAGCATGCGCTTAGTAGCATTTATGTTAGCAATGTCGTTACTCATTATCAACATATCATCCACGTACAAACAAACAATGACTACGTGGTTTGGAGTGTTCTTAATGTAGACACATTTATCACACTCATTTATCTTGAATCCATTTGACAAAGCATTGTATGGTCAAATTTTGCATGCCACTGTTTGGGTGCTTGTTTTAGTCCGTAAAGAGACTTAACAAGTCGACACACCTTCTTCTCTTTCCCCGGAACTACAAACCCCTCAAAGTTGTTCCATGTAAATTTCTTCCTCTAACTCTCCATTTAAGAAGGCTGTTTTCACATCCATTTGATGGATTTCAAGACCGTACACGGCGGCTAACGCTACTAACACCCGAATAGATGTAATCCTCGTTACGGCGAGTATGTATCAAAGTAATCAAGACCTTCTCGTTGTCTAAACCCTTTAACAACTAGTCTTGCCTTATATTTATCAATAGTACCATCACTTTCATTTTCTCGCTTGAAAATCCATTTGGAACCTAAAGGTTTATTCCCTGGAGGAAGGTCAACCAATTCCCAAGTATGGTTGTTTAAGATGGATTCTATCTCACTATTGATTGCCTCTTTCCAAAATTGAGCTTCCGATGAAGACATAGCTTCGTTGAAGGTTCGAGGCTCATTCTCCAACAAAAATGTTAGAAATTCTGGTCCAAATGAAGTAGACGTCCTTTGACGTTTGCTTGCGTCTCGGTTTTTCCTCATCGTGAATATTTTCCTTTGTTTCTTCCCGAGGTCGTTTAGATTATTTTCTAGACGACTCACATTCCTTTTTATACGGATATATGGTTTCAAAGAAGTCGCATTATCCGATTCAATTACCGTATTTACCGAATGTCGGGATTTTCTCGATTTGTGAACCGAAATCGATATGCCTTACTATTTGTGGCATATCCTATGAAAACACAATCAATGGTTTTAGGTCCTATTTTTACCCTTTTGGATTTAGGAACTTGCACCTTGGCCAAACACCCCCACACTTTGAAGTATCCCAAATTGGGCTTCCTTCCTTTCCACTTTTCGTATGGAATAGATTTTGTTTTGCTATGGGGCACTCGATTGAGTATTCGGCTAGCTGTTAGAATGGCTTCCCCCCACAAGTTTCTGGGGTAAACCAGAACTTATTAACAGGGCATTCATCATTTCTTTCATGGTTCTATTTTTCCTTTCCGCAATTCCGTTTGATTGTAGCGAGTAAGGGGCAGTTGTTTGATGAATAATGCCATATTCCAAACATATTTGTTCAAAAGGAGATTCATATTCACCGCCCCTATCACTCCTTATCATTTTAATCTTTTTGTTAAGTTGAGTCTCAACTTCACTTTTGTATTGCCCGAATGCTTCAATTGCTTCAATTGCTTCATCTTTACTATTAAGTAAATAAACGTAGCAATACCGCGTACTATCGTCAGTAAAAGTTATGAAATACTTCTTTCCACCGCGAGATGGGATTGACTTCATGTCACAAATATCTGGTATGGATTAAGTCTAAAGGACTTGAATTCCTTTCAACTGACTTATAAGGATGTTTAACATACTTAGACTCAACACAGATTTAACATTTTGATTGATTGTATTCAAACTTAGGCAATACTTCCAAACTAATCATTTTTCGCAAGGTTCTGTAATTGACATGTCCTAAACGTGAATGCCATAAATTATTTGACTCAAGTAAGTAAGACGAAGCAGAAACTTTATTATTATTGGCAACGACCATTACATTCAGTTTGAAAAAGCCCTCTGTGAGGTAACCTTTTCCTATGTACATCTCGTTCTTACTTATTACAACCTTGTCAGAAACAAAAACACACTTAAAACCGTTCTTTACTAGAAGTCCGGTAGATACTAGATTTTTCCTAATTTCGGGAACATGACGTAGACGTTGTTAAGAGTCACCACCTTGCCGGATGTCATCTTCAGCGAGTATCTTTCCATAACCTTCAATTTTGGCCGTTGCGAAATTTCCCATATATATGGTATCGTCGGGCCGGCGGGGAGCATATGAAGCAAAGGCTTCTCTAACAAAGACACAAATGTGGCGAGTGGCGCCGAGTCAATCCACCACTCTTTCGGATTTCCCACTAAGTTGCACTCGTACAACATAGCGCACAAGTCATCAACTTCCTCGTTTGTTTCAACCATATTAGCCGACCCTTCTTCTTTACCTTTTTCGAGCACGACAAATCTGCAACTTTGTGTCCGATTTTTCCACAATTGTGGCGCTTTCCTTGAATTTCTTCTTGTTGGGATAGCTCCTTGGTCCCGATGCATTTTTCCTCTTTTTCGCATTAGTTGGGGCGCTTTCAACAATATGTGCTCCCCCTATGGTTGATCTCACATTTGCCTTCTTCTCCGCCGCCTTGTTATCTTCCTCGATTCTCAAACGGACGATGAGATCCTCCGGTGTCATCTCCTTTCGCTTGTGTTTCAAGTAATTTTTGAAGTCCTTCCATGAAGGAGGCGCTTCTCTATTACCGCCGCAACTTGAAACGCCCCACTAATCACCAAACCTTCAAATGAGTAGATCGTGGATGATAACCTGCAACTCTTGAACTTGAGTAACAACAGACTTGCCATCTACCATTTTGTAGTCCGAAACTTGGCGCGATAAATTTCTTTAATCCAAAGATCTTCTCGTTTTATATTTCTTTTCCAACGCATCCCATAGATCTTTTGATGTTTCCACATTACTATAGACGTTGTAAAGATCATCCTCCAATCCGCTAAGAATATAATTCTTGCACAAAAAATTTGAGTGCTTCCATGCCTCGATTTACAACAAAACGTTCATTCTCGGTGTTGATTCCGCAAAATCGGAACGACCTCCTTAATAAACTTTTGGAGGTTTAAAGTAGTTAAATAGAAGAACATCTTTTGTTGCCATCGTTTGAAATCAATTCCGGTGAATTTTCCAGCTTCTGCTGCGGAGCGGTCTTTGGTGCGGACGATTGGAGGACGCAGCATTGCTCGTAGAACCAACCATGGGGGCTAGTGTGGCGTAGCGAGTAGCATTCAAATTTGGAGTCATGTCTCCCATTTCGTCGCAAACGAAGCGACGAAAAAAGTTTAATAAACGGTGAAGACTTCAAACCGAATCGGTTTGACAAAGAAGCGAGATGTAATACACAATGGTGAAGATTTTATTTCTTCAAACCGAATCAAGGTTACACAAACATATTTAAAATCCTTGAAACGAAATGCAGTAAATTGTATGTTGTATACTTGATGAAGTTTTTATATCTTCAAATCAAGTATCCAAATGAGTAGAAAATTATGAAAACTTTAATCTCAACCGGAGTAAAAAATTCGAAGATTTTAGTCTCCAAACAACATATTAGTTCGTTACACCGAAACAACAAACACCTTTTTTTTTTTTTTCTAGTAAATTGTATGTTGTATACTTGATGAAGTTTTTATATCTTCAAATCAAGTACCCAACGGAGTAGAAAGTTATGGAAACTTTAATCTCAACCGGAGTAGAAAATCCGAAGATTTTAGTCTCCAAACAACATACAAGTTCGTTACATCGAAACAACAAACATACACCTTTTTTTTTCCCCCAGTAAATTGTATGTTGTATACTTGATGAAGTTTTTATATCTTCAAATCAAGTACCCAACGGAGTAGAAAGTTATGAAAACTTTAATCTCAACCGGAGTAGAAAATCCGAAGATTTTAGTCTCCAAACAACATACACTTTTTTTTTCTTTTTTTTTTTCGACAACGTTCTGTAATTGTTAAACAAGAACAAATGAACACGAAATAATGATTAAATTCCTTAAGCTTGTTGTTGTGCCCGTGTTCAAAAAATCGGGAAAAACGAAACCAAACGGAAAGACAAAAAACCGTAAAAAACGAAACTGGAAAAATAATACGAAGTAAGAAAATATCCGAGACCACGAATTCACCGTGTGTGTCCTTAAGGAATTTAATCCCCTCACCGTACCCGAGGTTATGGATTACTTCCTCCCAGGATAAAACGGATATACCTGTCGCAGAGTAGCGGTACGTCAAACGCCTTCGACTTCGACGAACTCAAAGTTGGCAACGAAACACGGTAAGACTCGATAGTTTTATTTGTGAAAAAAGAATGCGAGAATTTCGTATGCAGAAATTTTTGGTTTTTGGTATCTTTAAAATGAGGCATTGCCTTAGTTTATATAGCCTTGAAGGTGCCTCTTCGGAATAGGTTGGTGACTGTTCGGAAAGGTTGCCTTCCATTTCTCATTCACACCAACTTGGCTAGTTTTATTCATTAACTAGCTTTAACAATAATTGCATGTGAGACAACAACGGAAGCTTGAGAAAATCTCAAAAAGGTGTATCAAGTGAGTGAACGAGGCAGACAAAATCAGATTTTGAATTTGAAAAGGAATTTTGAATCTCTAAGGATGCAAGAGGATGAAACCATTGCTAAATATTTTGACAGAATCTCTTTGATTGTTAATAAAATTAGGATGCTTGGAGAGGATTTTTCGAATACAAGAATAGTTGAAAAAGTTCTTGTGACCATTCCAGAGAGATTTGAGTCAAAAATCTCCCCTTTGGAGGAGTCTAAAGATCTATTTACTATTTCTCCAGAAGAACTAGTAAGTGTTCTTCAAGCGCAAGAGCAAAGAAGAGCTTTCAGACAATCCAAAGTTGTTGAAGGTGTTTTTTATGCAAAACACCAAAAGGAAGAGACGATTATCCTCCTTGCAAATACTGTAAAAAGACAACACACTTAGAAAAAAATTGTCAGTGGAGATCTGATGCACTTTGTGGAAATTGCAACAAAAAAAGGCATGTTACAAAAGTGTGCAAGTTCAAAAAAACTCAAAACAGTTCGCAAACACTACTAGTAGAAGATGAAAGTGGGGAGGACCTACTTTATTAGACTTCAGCAACAGAAACAAGGAGTGTTGGATTTTGCATTTGTTACTCCTATAGTTTTCTAGAATAAGTAGTTGTTTAGTTATAAGAGTAGTCTAAAAGTTGATTTGGTAGAATATTCAGTTTTTCAATTTTAGTAGAAGTATTACACTTTAGCTGTAGAAGGAGTCTACTACTTTATTTGCATCTCACCCCAAAAAATATATCAATAGCTACTTTGGTTGAAGAGTTAGTAAAATTACTTGCAAGTGTCAATGTAACGTCCACAACCACACTTATATTTCTTTGGATTTCGATGCTTCCCAGCTTGGCTCCTAACTATTGTGACATTAGAGCAATGCCCAGAAAAAAAGACAAGATCCAGTTTTGGCCGAAAGAGGTACATACATCACCCTTTAGCTTAACTTTCATATTCATTTTAGTTACTATGAGTCCTAATTTGATACTAATCTTTATTCTGGCACTAGTTTTTATTTCCTTCATTCCTGTAAAGACATTATTTGAATTAAGAAAATTTATAAAATGAACTACTAAGTACCTGCCTAGTAAATTTACTCTTTTAAAAACTCAAATATTCATACATTGTAATCGAATTCCTTGGTCATCACAAAAAAGGGGATTTTTACCTTGTAGAGGTGTCCATCAAAATAGTAACCTACAAATGTATATATTTTATATATTAAATTTAATATATATATATATATATATATTTTATACAAAATATTATGTATATTTATCATATATTTGACACACAAATGTAATTATTTTTGATTGGGCAGTGTAACTTTCCGAAAAGAACAAAATAAGCAAAAAACCTTGCAGGATATCTAAATTGTTATGATTCAAATAACACATTGAATATCTTATATCAAATGTCACCAATTTGTTAATCAAACATTTTGAAAAATCCCTAAAACCCCATACATCTATTTTATCATTTGACCATCGAATATTCACAATACTAGAACACTCCTCCATTTAAAAAAAAATATCTACAACGTCAGAATATTCATAGATTGCAGTAATTGAATTAATTTGATCATCACAACAAAAAAATTAAATTTATGATTTTTTTTAAATTACTGTACTAAAGATATTTGTTTCAATTTAGATATAAAGCATTGTTACTCTTCCTAAACTTTGATCAAAATTGCTACGAAATACCTTACCTTTATTAACCCTGAAATCTTTTAAAACAGAATAATTATCACCTAAGTGCTGACATGGCAAGGAGTGTGTATTTCACTCTCTTTGAGAAAGTGAGAAGCATAAAATCTAACACTTGTCATTTTTTTACTTAGGTACTTTACATTTAATTAGCATTAAAACTTAAATTTTTTTTCTAAACTGATATTTTTGTTAAATGTGGAAAACTTAATTTTTGAAAAAATCAGTTTGATTTTTTAGAAAAATATAGAAAATTGCGATTTTAAAAAAATAAATCTGGAAAACTGTAGTTTTATATTAAAAAACCAGATTTTTTCACATTTTGAAAAGAAAAAACACCTTTTCAGATTTTTTAAAAATAAACTAAATTTTATTTGAAAAATAAAAGATGTCCTAAAAAAACGAAATCATAAAAATCTAGTTTTTAGGACATTTTAAGAAAAATCTAATTTTCCATATTTTAGAAGAAAAAAATCTATTTTCCATATTTTTTTAAAAAAAATCCATATTTTCAGATTTGTTTTTTTTTTAAAAATGGTTTTCAATAAAATCAAAATTTCTGTAAAAAATCCATCTTTTATTTCTTTTAAAGAAAATTCAGTTTTTAAAATTTAAAAGAAAAATGTAAGCGAATTTTTTTTAAAAATAAATAAAAATAAATATACATATGGCAAGAAGAATGTTTGTCACCCTACCATAAAAAAGTAATATTCAGTTTTAAGATGTAACTATTCCGTTTTAAAGAAGTTTGACTATAATAATAACCTAAAAAGATAAGAGGTATTATATTATTGGCCAAAGTTGATTGTCTTATCCCTTCAATTCATCAACAATTACAAGGCATAGAAGGAAGATCCGACGCCTTAGCATAAGCCGTCAACGGCGATTTCTTAAAAATCCCACTCCCAAAAACCAAAAACCCTAACGTATGACCGGCAATCGCCGCCAGAAAAATGCCGCCGTTGAACGACATCACAGCTAACATAACCAAATAAGCCAATCCAATTCTAACACCATACAACGCCGTCTGAATCAACCCCGCTGCCACGTGATTTGTACTCTCTTTGATGTAATTTGTGTGCGATAAACACTCGACAAAGAAAGCGATTAGAAAAACGACGAACAGTGCGAAGATGTACATGCCTGAAATTAGACGACAAGGGTAAATATTACCTGAAAATTGGATAACAAGACCAAACATAACCAAGACAAATAATTTTTTTAGAGTACAGGGTAAATCTAAACCTTTTCAGTTACAAAAATGCTCTAAACTTCGTGTATAGTCAAGTAGAGTCGCATGATTTGCAATCTCTTTGATGTAATTTCAGTGGCGGAGTCAGAAAATTGGTGAAGTATGTGCAAATTTTTTTCGCACAAGTGTGTTAAAGGTGTGCAAAATTAAATATATATTTATAATAACTAATATTTAACCTATGTATACAGCATAACACTTGACCGCCCTCGCCTTAGGTGTCTCCGGCCATGTGTAATTTGTGTGAGATAACCACTCGACGAGAAAGGAAATTAGAAAAACGATGAACAGTGCGAAGATGTACATACCGATGTTGTTGTTTCCAGGCCAACCGGAGAAGAGAATTTCGGCGTTTCCCCCCCAGAAAAAAGTCATGTGCATCATCAGGTAGTGGCGGCTGTGGTTGTTCGCGGCGGCGGTTTCCGGTGGCGGCGCCATGGCCATATCCATAGCGTTACTCATTTCTGCAATTTGATTACTCTCTGTCTCTCTGTTGAATTTTGTTCCAAGTTAATTGGGGGTAGCACGTAGTGAAATGTGAGATACATATTTATGCAGTGGCAGTAAATGTTGTTTAGTAGTAGACTAGTAGTACAAGAAAAGTATAATTTTGTGCTTTTTTTTCTCTTCTGAAAAGCAAATCTAACTGCTAATTTGGGTAAAATAAAAGGGTTTCAATATTGTATTACTGTTAAGAATTAGAATGTCAAACACGTGTTCCCCCTCCTTGAAATGCAAAACATGGCTCCGTCCCAAATTATTTATCATTTTTTTTAATTTATACGTATCTTAAAAAATATTAATTAAGAGTCCTATTTGATCTACTTTATTCTTATTTATATATAAATTATAATCTCTCTCAATTAAATATTTATTCTATTTATGTTTCATATTCATTAATGACAAAGAATAAAATGAAGAAAAAATAATTAATTATGCATCAAATTTTTAAAACGATAAATAGTTTGAGACAACTATTTTTAGTAACCACGACAAATAATTTGGGACGGAAGAGTACAATTAGCTCATTTCTTCATATCGTGTTTCGGACTAAAAGTTGAACTACTCCTTCCGTCTTAAAAAAATTGTCTTAGTTTGACTTGACACGAAATTTAAGAAATATATATAAAAAAATATTAAATGGATGATAGTTTTAGATATTTATGTGGTTGTAAATCATCTCATAATGTTAAATTATTTCTAAAAATAGAAATGTGTCAATTTTTTGGAACAAACTAATAAAAAAAGTATGACAATCTTTTTGGGGAAGTGAGTATTTTTCTTTTACCCCTCTCTCCCTCTATTAAGTTTTATTTATTATGCTTTATTTTTCGAGAGTCAAACAATATAAATTTTTATTAATATTTATTTTTTCCAGTATATTAATATGAGAAGAATAACAATTTATAATATTTCCGTATAGTTTTTGAATATTTAAATTTAATTTTTTATATATTGAATTAATATAATCCAATCTAACTTCAAACTAAGAGTACAATTAGCTCCTTTCTTCATATCGTGTTTCGGACTAAAAGTTGAACTACTTCCTCCTCTTAAAAAGATTGTCTTAGTTTGATTTGACATGAAATTTAAGAAATAAAGAAAGACTTTTCAAATGGATGATAATTTTAGATATTTATATGATTGTAAATCATCTCATAAAGTTAAATTATTTCTAAAAATATAAATATGTCAATCTTTTTGGAACAAACTAATAAAAAAAATATGACAATCTTTTTGGGGAAGAGGGAATATTTTTATTTTTACCCCTCTCTCCCTCTATTAAGTTTTATTTATTATGTTTTATTTTTCGAGATTCAAACAATATAATTTTTTATTAATATTTATTTTTTCCAGTATATTAATATGGGAAGAATAACAACTTATAATGTTTTTCCTTATAGTTTTTAAATATTTAAATTTAATTTTTATATATTGAATTAATATAATCTAATTTAACTTCAAAAATTAGCTAAACTGATTATCGAGAAACAAAACGTGACAAGTAAAAGTGAACTGAATGAATATCTTTTTGTCAGTTCGTTCATTATTTGTCACGTTTTTCCAATCCATTCTAAAGATATTTTTTATATTTAATAATTCTTTAACTTTAAATTTTATATGAGATAATTTATAATTAGATAAATATTTATGACTTATTTTGAATTAATTGCAAAAAAAAGTCTTTTATTCTTGTATTTCATATTCAATTAAACATATTCATATAAATTAAAACAAAAGAAATAATTAAGAAAATAGGGGACACAAAGGAAAATTCCAAAAAAATAAGATAACATACCATAAAACTAAGAAATTAGTCTTAATGCATTAATTTAGCTTTAAGTGGTCAATACTGTTTTTGCTCTAAACTCTGCGAGAGAAATGTGAATTAATGAGGCAAAAATATTGACGGCAGAAACAAAAATTAGCCGCCCACTATGTTGTGCCTTCCTGTGCTTACACGCGTGCTGTATTTGTAGATGTTACACTGTTGACTGCTTAATATCTTGTATGACTATTAAGGTTTCATCACCTTTTGTTAATATGTAAATTAAATAGTATATATATATATATATATATATATATATATAAATAATACTCCTATATCTTTTGGTGATCACACAACATTTATGAGTAGACCTTGTGTTTACTGTTCATGATTTTTTCGCTAAGTTCTACGGAGGACTCTAACCAAATTGAAAATATCATTTGTGTGTCAAAATAACCATAACACATGAACATGATATTAAGTGTATAATAATGTTTAGAAGTAAGTCGCGGTGGAAAAAACATCACAAAGAAAAAGAACAAAAATCCCAAAAAAATAATGGATCGTTAGTATTTATGATGGAACCCTTCCATTCTAGGATCCACTCTTCGACTAAGGTAAAAGTTATGTTGAAAATTTATCTTTGGCGAGGAGATGCGTCCACCCATCTTTGATGAATTAAACACTAGTGTTCTGCATGTTGGAGGTTTTGTCTCTTCACACATGCATAATCTACTAAGTGAGTAGATGACCGTAGGGCCAATAATCGTCAAATTTCGTTGAGAAATGAAAGAGATATTGGTCCACGAAGTAGGGTGTTTGAGGCATGGAAATATGGTGTGGGACAAATCTACCACATCGGTGGGAATATGAAGAATTGCTCTCTATATAAGTCTCTAATGTGGTAAAGGGTTTGGGACCCCAAGGGGTATCCCATGTGTTTAAAGGAGGAAGGACCTAGATGTGCATGGTTCAAGGCTAAGCCCACACGCGCGCCTCGGTCGCGGGTCGTGGGCTGTGTGTTGTGGGGACTTTCTAATATTATCTTTTTGGACCCCAAATTGCTTAATATTTACAGTTTGGTCCCTAAAGTTTTTAGAAAGTTGATTTTGGAACGACGGAAGGCAGAAACTTTCTGCATACCGTTGGAACTGTTTTTTGAGGCATTAATCAGCCATTACCGTTGGGCAGCCCTCCTCCATGCTATATATTGATGCCTCCTTTGGCTCAATTCGTGACAACAATATAGCACACATACGTGACTGAAAAACAGATTATACAGACACAAAAAATAGCAAAAAGTGAGCACAAAACAGTGAGCAAAACATTCACGAAAATCACTGCAAAACAGTGACGATATACACAAGGTATACACCAGAGACACACTATATACACAGAGACAAAACAGAAGAGAAGATAGAAACTCTTCCTTCCTTTTCCATTTCTTCAGCAAGTCGATTCATATTTGTTTTCTTCGTCAGGCTCAACCTATTGGCTTTGTAGCGTTGAGATTAAAGTGTTGTTTTATCTTGGGAGACTATTGCCCGCTAACGTAAAAGCATATATACGGGGCAATCTTGTCTTAAGGACAGAGGACAATCACTCGACTCAACACACAACGTTGTAACCATCCAGATTTAGTTGTTTCTTGATTTCAGGTTATCAAGATTCAAGATACAACAAGCTTGCGGCAGTTTTGAAGATTGACCTATTTCTTCAACAAGATTCAATTTCTGAATATTGAATATTTGTTTATCCTTTTCGAATACTTGTAATAGTTATTTACTTCCCGTACTGCTTTACAATAGAGTACCCAATAAGTTATTCATGTTAATGTTTAAAATAAAATCTTTAATACATATTAACATAAAATGATTATGAATTTATCATCAAGAATACTAGAAGAGGAAATTATAGGGTAGTCTTCCAAGAAGTAAAACCAAACTTCATGAATAAATTTTATGGATTGTTAGAGAGTATTTATGAAGAAATGCATTTATTTGAGGTTGTTGTTTGTTGATGGATATAAATACAAAAATCTAAAGAAGCTAGAGGTTGTTGGGTCGGTACGTGCACACATGTTTCCTTAAGCCTCAAGAGTTTGAAGAGATTGTCATTGAGACCCACTCCATCCGTCTCGAAATTCTTCTCATCTTCCATTTTATGAGATAATTATATGAACTTTGATCAATATTTTAAGATATATTTTTTATCATATTAATATGAGAATTTTTTTCATTTATAATACTTTTCATATAATATTTTAATTATATTTAAATTGTAATATTTTATTATTGAATTAATCTAATCGAATTTAGTTCGAAACTTAGTCATGAAATTGACTCTTGAAAAGCACACAATAACTAATATGGAACCAAGGGAGTATCAAGTAACAAATTTTTTTATTATGATCATCTGGCTATTAAGGTGATAGATTGTGACTTTTAAGTGAAAAAATAAAGTTATGCGATGCAAAAATAATAAATTGTGTGACCATTTATAAAAAAAAAGATGCATACGGTAAAAATCGGCACGACACGTGGCAAGGTTTAGGTATGGAGTGCAAGAGATGTGATAGAGTTCTGTATTGGATGGAGTTACATCGAGATAAGTCTGGATATCAAGACGAGACCGGGTAGTGACCGGACCAGTTGACACGAGGTGAAGAACCGGAGGAGCCTAGTGCGTACCCATTCCGGATATGGCGCCAACAGTTACTCCTTGCTCATTAAGTGACCATTATTGTCACTAATTATATTTAATTGGAGAGTGATTCTCGGGGATCAATGCCTTGTATTGATAGCTATAAAAGGAGCCCAACCATCATGTTGGAAGGGCATTCCACTCTCATTATACACTTGCACGACTTTGTTCTCTGTAAGCATAACCATTAAGCTCTCTCTGTTGGCTCGGAACCGAAGTAGTTAAGTTGATGTCCGGATTAATTTTGCTAAAGGAATTCATCTTTGTTTACGGTAATTTAAGCTATATCTCTTACTTGTTATTTTCATTTACTTATTTACTGTTAATTGCTAATCATTTTATTTAACAAATTCATCTATGTATCCTTAAAACTACTTACAAATTCAATTGTACCTTTTTTGGGGTAAACAGTTTGACGCCCACCGTGGGGCTAAGGATAATTGTGGTGATTTGTTCAAACTAAAATTTCACTTGTTCTTTTGAGATATTGTGAAAACAGGTCAAGTACTTGCACAATGGCTAGTGAAATCCATTGTCACTGTTGTTGTTGTCATCGTGGTTGGTTCGTGACAATGTTTCAAAAGGAACATATGCTTCTTCCCCGGGTTCTGGATGAATGGGCAGCGGAAGTTTTCACTAAAGGATTAAATCCTAGGAGTTCCAGTGCCTCTCTCAAATTGAAGGAGAACTTATTAGAGTTCCCGGTAGTGATATGGACAGCCGTGCAAAATAGGTATGAATCCAAAATTCGGATGGAAGATGACCAGCTCGAACTTCCTCTAGGGTTAGCAGGACGGAGCAAGAGTTTTGATAAATCGAAGAGGGTAGCTGAGCCGGAATCGAAGTCTTTGAAAGATAGGTATCAACCCTATGGTCAACCTAAAAGATCGAACTTCATATAAGATAGGGGTCACAACAATCGCAACTTCTCATCGGATAGAGGAGATATGCATAATAATTGAGGCTCAACCAATATGGGTTTGTAGTTTAAAAGTGATGCCAGTGGAGCATCTTCTAACAGTGTGGAAAACCCAAGACTCTCCAAATATAATTTCAACGTTGATGCGGCCGGACTTTTTTCGGCTATTGGGCATATCAAGGAAACAAGATGGCCAAGACCACTTCGAACAGACCCGGCACAGAGATTCAAATTTGATTATCATAGAACCCACGGTCACCGGATGGAGGACTGTCGTTAGTTGAGGGATGAAGTGGCTCGGTTGTTGAAAAATGGCCATCTACTCAAATTGTTAAGTGATCGAGCAAAGGAAAACTCAGAAATAGAGAAGCAACCAAGTAGGCGGATCCGGTTGAACCCCAACATATCATCAACATGATTATCAGTGGGATGAATATTCCGAAGGGATCCATTATGACCGCAAAGAAGACAAAAGTCTCAATAACTCGGGAGAAGATATCCAAAAATTTCATATCGGAGGAAACAATATCTTTCAATGATGAAGATGCGGAGGACATCATTCAACCTTACAATGATGCGTTGGTAACCTCTGTCTTTATCAATAAATTTTAGATTAAACATATTTTAATTGATCTAGGTAGATCAACCAACATTATCCGGTGGAAGGTGGTAGAGCAGTTAGCGCTGTTGGACCAAATTGTACCGGCAGCCCGAGTTCTCAACAGATTCAACATGATAAGCGAGACTACGAAGGGAAAAATCACTCGTCCAGTCAATGCAGTCGGGACAATTCGGCAAATGAAGTTTTATGTCATTGAAGGCGAAATGAGGTACAACACACTATTCGGCAGGCCTTGGATACATGACATAAAGGTCCTACCTTCGACATTGCACATGATGTTGAAATTTCCAACTCCTGATGGAATTAAGACAGTTGGAGAAGAGTAACCGTTAACAAGGGATATATTCATGGTAGAGGAGTCGGTTAAAGCACCGAAGGAAGTGAGTAAAGGCAAAGAGGTTAAATAGCAATCACAGGATTCGGGCCCGTCGAGTCCGAAGAAAATAAAGGAAGAGAAGATATATTACGAGAAAGATGAGGATTACTATCGCGTCCCGATGTCATTTGTGATGCCGGATGATTTAGATGCTATGAAGTCGACTGTAGAAGAACTAGAGCAAGTCATCATATTTATGCATCTGATGGATAGAAAGGTATATCTGGGCACCGGGTTATCCCTAGAGCTCATGATTAAATTGATTGAATTTCTTAAAGCTAACGCCTATTGCTTTGCCTGGTCCCACTTAGACATGACAAGTATTCCATTGGAGATTACGACTCACAAGTTGAGTTTGGACTCAAGTTTTCCTTCAGTGAAGCAAAAAATGAGGTCAATGGACGATTACAAGCATACGTTCATCAGGGAGGAGGTGACAAAGCTTTTAAATATAGGTTCCATCCGGGAGGTAGAATATTCGGATTGTTTAGCAAACGTAGTTGTCGTACCTAAGAAAGGCAATAAATTGATAACATGCATAGATTTTAAAGATTTAAATAAAGCATGCATAAAAGATTTTTTTTCTTTACCGCGCATCGATCGAATGATTAATGCTACGGCGGGGCATGAGATGCTGAGTTTTCTTGACGCTTAGTTCGGGTACAACCAAATCAGGATGAATCCGTAGGATCAAGAGAAAACTTATTTCATAACTAGATATGAGACTTACTGTTATAACGTAATGTCATTTGGTTTAAAATTACTAGAACAACATACCAACGCCTAGTTAATCGCATGTTTGAGGACTAAATACGTAACACAATAGAAGTTTATATTGATGATATGTTAGTTAAGTCCATGGAGATAGAGGACCATTTAAAGCATTTGCAAAAAAATATTTGACATACTCTGGAAGTACAATATGAAGCTGAATCCAGAGAAGTGTGCTTTTGGAGTTGGCTCGGGCAAGTTCTTGGGTTTTTGGTTTCAAACCGAGGAATAGAGATTAATTTGGATAAGATCAAAGCTATCGAGAAAATTTCAGAGGTGCTTGAGGATGTGAAGGCGGTGCAAAGACTCACTGGAAGACTGACTGCCCTAAGTAGATTCATATCTCGGTCTTTGGAGAAAAGCTATATGTTCTTCTCTTTGTTAAAAATGAAGAATGACTTCGAATGGACTCCGGAATGCCAACAAGCGTTGAGAGATTTGAAGTACTTGTCTAGTCTGCTATTATTGCATAAATCGAAGGCGGATGAGCAGCTGTTTTTGTATCTTGCGGTGTCCGAAGTAGCTGTAAGTGCTGTTTTGGTCCGAGAAGAGAAAGATACACAATTTCCTATTTATTATGTGAGTAGAACATTAGCTAGTGCAGAAACTAGGTATCCTCATTTAGAAATATTGGCATTAACATTAATAACGACTGCTAGAAAATAGGGACCATACTTTTAATGTCATCATATATGTGCAGTAACAAATTATATGCTAAATAATATAATGCATAAATTAGAACTGTTCAACAAGTTAGCCAAGTGGGTAGTAGAAATTGGTGGATATGACATAGAATACAAGCCAATAACAGCTATAAAGTCTTAGGTTTCAACAGACTTCATAGCATATTTTACACTCAAAATGATTCCCGAGGTGGAAAGAAAACTTCTACTTACCTCGGGAGCATCTTCGAGGATCTGGACCTTGTATATGGACGGAGCTTCAAACGTAAAAGGGTCCGAATTAGGGGTGGTATTTAAAACACACACGGGGGACGTTATTAGGCAATCGATAAGAACTGTGAAGTTGACTAACAATGAAGTTGAGTATGAGGCTACGATTGCAGGTCTGGAATTGGCAAGAAGCTTGGGAGCAGAAGTCATCGAAGAAAAACGTGACATATTTTTGGTTGTTAATCAAGTGAACGACGTGTTCGAGGTGAAAGAAGAAAGAATGCAAAAGTACTTATAGAAAATTAAGTATTGTCACATCGGTTCAAAGTAAAACAATGAGGTGGATACATTGACAACTTTGGGGTCTTTTGTAGAAGCTGAGAAGTTTAATTCTGGTACCGTGGTGCAGTTGTTGAACTCAGCAATTGATGGTGGCCATGCCGAAGTGAATACCTCCAGCTTAACTTGGTATGGGAGGTATAAGTATATTGACTACCTACAGGATGGAAAGTTGGCCGTTGATACGAAGGAGTCAAGGTTTTGCATGGTCGATGACCAATTGTATCGAAGGTCCTTTAGTAAGGTGCTTAGGACTCGGGGAAACTGATTATGTGATGCGCGAGGTTCACGAGGGGACTTGTGGCAATCACTCAGGAGTAGAATTGTTGGTTCGAAAATTGATCAGGGTCGGGTATTATTAGTCTCGGATGGAAGAAAACACAAAGAACTTTGTCCTGAAGTGTGATGAATGTCAAAGGAACGCACCAATGATTCAACAACTGGCAGAGTTAATATATCCGGTGTTGTCTCTGTGGCCATTCATGAAATAGGGGATGAATATTATCAGACCACTCCCATGGGCACCCGGAAAGGTACGCTACATTTTCATGTTTCAAATACAAACACTAGGGGACTACCACACCCTCGGATGAGAAGTGAAGAAGTTCAGTATAAAGAAATTCGAAGTTTTTTTTTAAAGTTTTTAGGATTATGAAAATTTGTAAGGGTTAAAAGATCGAATGAATCTTACCCAAGTAGTGTTAAATATTACTACAAGTCATGTAAAGACAAAAAAATCGAATGAATCTTTCCCAGTGTTTGTCAGAACCAAAGCATAAATGAAATTACACTTTGTTCAAAAATTGCCTCGAAAGGTTTATACACGTGTTTCCTCTTTGCTGGAACTACTCTTACTATTCTGAGAGATTGGAAAAATCGTTAGGCTTACGAGCTAAATTTGGTAAGTCCTTAACTGGAGACTGTCATCATAAAAACATTCAGAACAAATTGAGTAGTGTTCTAAAAGCATGCTTATAAGGCACCAGATCAAATGAATCTAGCCTATTCTTAAAGACACTTGAATTGTATAAACATATAAGAAATAAATAAAATACCAACATTTATGCCTGAAATGAATAGGAGACGTTTTATTCATAAGCATAAAAATAAGGTCCTTATGACCTAAAACCGGAAGAATTTGCTCGGTATGAATCAAACTAAAGTAAAGGTTTGTATTCAAATAATCGACTAAGCCATTTTAAGACCAGGGGAACTTTCACCCGGATTAAAACAAGCTAAGTGAGGGTTTGTTTAGGTAAAACTCCGAAGTCGGAGGCAATTAAGCCCGAATTGGGTTTACAACTTTATTTGGCTAAATTATTGAAAATAAGAAAGCAATAACAGATGTGGAAAGATAGATTAATTTTAATTGAGACAAAAGAAATATTGAAATATATTCATTTATGAACAAGGCCAGGGAAATGACCAGAACAAAACATACAAAAGGAAAAAAATTTTAAAGGCACGAAGGCAAGCAAGTTAGTCTAATTCGGACTAGGAATCTTCGGGCTCTTCCTCGGTGCTATCACCATTCAATCGATGGTAGGCTTCGACCTCTACATCATTGGCCTCAACAATATTGGCATCCAAGTCCTCGATCCCCTCATGAGCTTGTTCCAAAGTGAACCTCCAGACATTTCAAGTAATGTGCATTATTTTCAGGAATTCTGAGCTTTTTCAGTATCCACATCGGCAAGAGCCTGATCCCACTTGGCCAAGGCTTGAGTCAATTGGGCTGAGATTTCAACATTCATTCGGGAAGAGGCCTGAGGTCATTTCTCAACCCCTCGATAGTTTGAGCTTGATGAGTAGCATGGTCCTGTGAAATCTTTAAAGCAGCCTGCTAGACAGCTCGCACCATATCGATTTCGATAAGCTAGGCATCGAGGCGAATGACCTTAGCATTGAGGTATTCTTCTTTATGCACTTGATAGTGTCGAACCTTTTCTTGCTCACCGAACTCTTGGTGAGGACTTGAACGTCATCATAGAGTTTATCATTCTTCTCGTCTAAGATATTATTTTCCTTATTAATATGTTCGAGATCATTCACGGCCTGGAGGTAGTCGCCTCTGACCTGGTCCAATTCAGCCCTAATAACGGGCAAATCACCAGCTTACAACAGCTGAGCTTCTTTCTACCGGAGGAGTTCCTTGAGATACCAGATCTCCTTATCCTAGGCATCCAGTTGGCCTTTGAAGACTTCATTTTCCTTGAGGCAACAGAGGAAACCTTCTCCAGTCAGAATAGATGCCTGCGAAATAAAGTCATTTTTGAGTCAAAATATAATCGAAGAGAAAAAAAAAGTATAAATTTATGTAATAAAGGTCAGAAGGCTTACCCGGTTGGATGCGTGCATCCCATCATTAATAAGGCATTTCTATGATACCTCATTCAGTTTGTCCTTATCAGACTCGGATATCAAGGGCCTCAGATAGCTTGCAACTCCGACAAGCCGAAACAAAAGTTGGTGTCTTCAAGAAAAGAGAGGGTGGTAGTCCTCATCCTGTTCGGATCCACGCTCGGAGCCGGGAACACATCATAAGTTTGGATCGTGAGATAGCATGGTTTCTTGGTGGGCGGCTCGATTTCTTAAGTCTGTGGGGAATGTTTATATGAGCAAACCCGGAGGTGTTCACCGGCGGCGCCGGGTTCGTAGAAGTTCCAACCTCATTGAAGAGGCGATCAAAATCTTCTTGCCCAAAGTTTTGGGCCGATTATGGTGACAGAGAAGGAGTTGAAGTTCTTGGTTTCTTCACCAACAACTCCTCATTCGTGGCTTCATCATCATCTTTAATAATGACGGGAACTGGCTCAGCAGTTGGTGGCGTGCTGGCAGAAGTTGTTGTGGCATTGGAAGATGGCACATAAGCTTCAACAACAGTATTTTCTCTACTTCCGGCAGGAACATCCTTTACCGGAGTCGTGGTAGTCTTTCTCACCCAAACATCTTCTGAGGATATTCTGGTGTTCTGAGCCTCGGAAGAACTACATATTTTCGGAGCCTTTTTTCTTTTTGAAGTGATCGAGGGTGACTTCAAAGGCTTTGAGGATTTAGATTTTGTGGGTTTCTTTTTCTTTGGTACCTAGGTAATATGGCGGGCGGATGCAGCTGGATCAAGTACTGTATTGGGAAAAGAGGGGGTGGCAGAGGAGGCTATCCTCAGGATTACAGAACCTTTGGGCAGACCTGAACAAAAACACAGAGGATGGTGAAAACATGTGAATAAGAAAAAGAAGGGGAGTTAGGAAAGTACAAACCATAGTTCTGTGACTTCCACCGATCTTTGGAAATCGTCTTCCATGTCCGCTCTTTGTCCGGATGAAGGCTTATGATTTTCTCGACCCATGAGTGAAGGTTCTTCCTGTAGCAGAAAAGTTAAGCCTTCCCTCAACCCTACTTTCTCTTACATGTTCGCTAATCAAAGGTGTCTGGTTCTCACAATCTTGTTGGACAACCAACTCTAAGAATAGACTTTTGTTCTCGACATGGGCCGGAGTCTATCGGGTGGCTGGAAAATTTCAGGAAAACTGAGTTCAGTAAAAACAATGTAGAAAAACAAAGAGAAGAGTTTTTTACTTACGGGTTAAGTTTCGACCTCAGTCTCGGTCTTCATCGAGGCTGGAGAGAATAGGGAATTTTCCTCATTTGGAGATCTGGATTACCCCGCCACGAAAGAGTTTTGGGACGTACAAATGGATCAAATGATCAAAAGTAAAAATTTCGTTGACCTCCTTGGCCAGGAACAAGAGGCAAGTGACGGCCCTCCAGACGGACGAACCAATTTGACCAAGGCGCAAATTATAGGTTTTGCACATTTCAAGTATCATATCATCGATTGGGGGGTCGAGCTTAAAAGTGAATGGATAGGTGTAACGTAGGAGTACCCGGGTTTATAGTGGGTGATGTCGTCATCTGGATCGGGGATGATGAGACCGAAGAGTTTCTCCCAACCGCAATCGTGGAGGCAGTAATGATAGAGGTGGTGGCAGAATGGGGTGGTAGAGGGGGTGTGGCAAGATGGGATGGTGGCCGAGGGGCTGGTGACTGAGAGGATCGTGGCCGAGGGGATCATAACCGAGGTGGTGGCGGTGGAGGCTTCCATCTAGTAGATGAGCCTGATGAGCATGCTGCCATTTTCGCTCCAGCCCATCATCATCCGTCGACTTTAGACATCCCGTCTACTTCAAACCATCCGTTGACTTCTTACCGACTGTTGACACCTCTATATACGCCGACACAACTATTTTCAGATCACATAGATTGAGATTCATATGACGCATCAGTGTCTGCGCAGCCGTCAGTTCGTGATCCACAGAGTGATCGGCCAGTTCGTGATCCACAGAGTGATCGGCCAGTTCGTGATCTACAGGGTGGCAAGAAGCTGAAGTACGACTTCTCATTCATGGACTTCGACATTATTCAGAGCCAGAGGTAAGTGTTTAAAATACTTATTTTAACAAATTAAAATACCTATTTTAACAAATTAAAATACCTATTTTAACAAATTAAAATACTTATACTGATTATTTCATAATTTTTCATATCATAGGATTCAGCTCCAGCTTCAGCTCCGGCTCCATCTCCAATTTCGGCTATGGCTACGGCGACGGCTTCAGCCCACTCAGGAGGCTATTCAGGAGACCGCTCAGGATCCCTCTCAGGAGCCCATCGACACACAGGTTTGGTTTTTTATCAAAAAATGGTAGCCCTGTGCACTAAGATCCCGCTATGCGGGGGAAGGGCCGGACCACAAGGGTCTATTGTACGCAACCTTACCTTGCATTTCTGCCAGAGGCTGTTTCCACGGCTTGAACCCATGACCTCCTGGTCACATGACAACAACTTTACCAGTTACTCTATGGAAATCTATTAAATTTAAATTTAAATTAATACTAATTGTTTATATATTATTTCAGGTTCATCCTTCAGCGCTTGTGGACCCGTCCCATGATGCTGATGAGATTCTGACTATACATAGTAGTTCACGCAATCGCAAAAAGAAACACATTATGCTCAAGGGCGCAAGGAAGGGAGGGGAAGAGAAGGAAGGATGATCATGACATAGAGCATCCTATTATTAAGAGGAGAAATGAGGATGAAGATGATGGTGAGGGTGGTGGGGATCGCCTTAGGCCTAGGGTTACTCTTAAGCCTATCATATGTGGGATCCATTAGAGATTGTATACATGTAATTAAATTGTACAGTTTAAGTTAATATTATATTATTTTTTTAATGATAAATTGATAATTAGTTATCTTAGTCCTTATTATCGTTTATTAATAACTCGTCCCAAATTAATTATGAAAAAAATTGACATATTCGAAATAAAGTAATGTCTTGACTAAAAAATAAAATGCTTAAATAAAAACCTTAAAAATTAAAATACTTAAACGGTTAAACCTAATGGTAACAAGTTTCTAAACAAAACTTACTTCGGACATTTTACAACCCCTAAAACGACGATCCAAATGTTTAGGTATCTTTGATGTATTGAGCTTACATTATTGTTCGCTGAAAAATATATCAGGTTCTATATAAAATATTGACATTTCGGAGTTTTGCGACATGACTAATCTTTTGTCAAAGTATGAAAAAAACGTGAATTTCAAAACTTTAAAATTATACAAAGTGTTGGGGAAATTCATATACCCTTATTGCGCAGAAAATTCCTGCAAAAAAGGAATTAACTGATGTCACATTTTTTGTGTGGAATATTTTGGTTCAAAGCCCCACCTTTTAGTAGATAACAAGTATGTCCCTCCACCCTTCTCCATTTAAATACATGACTGATTCGAACTGGTGTCTAACCCAAAGTTAATTACATGTTGTGTTCTTACCACTAGCAAAGACGTGAGAGCCCACGGGAATATTTCTTCTTTTTTTTGGTTTGATTACAATGGACAAGAACACAAAAGCTACCATAAAACAGAAGTAGAACACATCATATACCTGAAAGTAAGGTTTTTTGAGATTTAGCAGCATGTACATGTACTAGATATGCTTTGTTGCATTCGAGCCGAGCGTCTTCCGGAAATAGCCTCTGCATACGCTCTAACCTCCCCAGACTCCACTTGTGTGATTATACTGGGTATGTTGTTGTTGTTACATGTACTAGATAATCCAAAAACATTTCATTTCACTTTCTTTAGTGCTCATTTCCTTGCCCATCACGAAGCCGCTTCATTTTCTTATCAATGGCTTTTGCGACGCTTGGAATCCATCCCAGAATATTTACCTACAATTTTCAAAACAAAACATAGCCTCTGCTCTGAATCTTCTTAATTTTGGAGATTCGATTGCATAAAACCATTACATAACCATAAGAGTCAAAGGTGGTAGATCTTTTATACGAAAATTTCATCATTAAGCAATTGTTAAGAAATTTGATACATAATCATTTATCAAAATACTATGGACACAAAATAAAATGAGAATTTTTTATACCTTTTCACAGACAAATAAGAAATTGACTGCACGTCCCACAAATGTTTCATTAGAAAAAAATTCTAGTCTTTTTAGAATCTAAAACACAAAGTCAACAATGTTTTCTGGAGATTGAATCTTTTTGGAGTTTCTTTACCTTATTCCACTCAAAGTAGAACTCGACTTTCATATATCTCTTGTTCGACATATTGACATACAAGTACAAACCCACCCACGTATTCCTCTTATTGGCCCGGTTTGACAATTTAAGTTTAAAATATGAAAAACTTTAGCCACTCATCCAATAGAAAACAAAATCAAAATACACGGACGAGCACTCTCACACACAGCATGAATTTACACACTGACTACATCAAAAATAAAATTACTTCCACAGTTTCCATTTTCTCACACATCAGTCAGGGTCAGCTCAAAATTGACTATTAACAGTACAATCAACACAATTTGAAACCTTCAAGATTTCGTGTAACTTCAAACGTTAACATAACATTAAAAAATCTCAGTAAAAATTGTTTTGGTTCCACAACTCCCATATTCTAATAACAAAAGGAACAAAGAGAAAAAATAATAACGTATACTAACACACAGTATGGTCACGAAGAGAAGATATAAAAGATACTCACAATGGAAATGCACTATAGGTATTGTGCCATTGTTGGTGAGTTCAAACTTGTAAGTATCTCCTACTTGAACACCATTATGAACTGTCGCCATCCCCTTTTAATTCCAAAGTGACGTTCAGTTCGCCCTAGCGACACTTTCCATAATCACTGCTTTTCATCGACAAGAATCATCTCACTTCTATTCATCAAGCTATTTGATTTTACAAAATCCATTGGAAGATACAGCTCAAATTTACTCCAACATATAGATCAATACGACATTATCACAAACGAAAAAACAATTAGCAACGGTTTTTTACTAAATTTGCTCAAATCACTCTTACCAAATCAGGTTTTGTGATGCTGTAAGGTTTAATAGTAGATATAAAATGAGGGTTGGCATCAGCAGATTCTGGAGCAGCTACTTGTGATTTCGGAGTAGTCACGTTCGAGGTCTTAAGCCTAAGTTGCTCCATTTGACAATTGTTGGCACGCATGTTAACTAGGGTAGTAGCTACAAGTTCAATAACCAAAATCACCAGCTTAGATGGCATCACATGGTATAATATACTAAGCTCAAGAGCCCTTCCATTCCTAAAATGTCTAAACTGACCAATTACGTATTGCTCTTCAATATTAGCAGGAACACCATCAAAAGGGTACATAAATGAATTTGTTTTAGACTAGCGTGGACGTTACACAAGAATTTATAAAACTACCACTGCTTTCAACACCCAATTCTACTCCACCTACATGCTCCCAATCACACGACTTCACAAATAAGCAACTCTATCTTTTTCTAATTGCTTCCAACAGTTTATGTGCATCTGATGCAGAACACAAGGGAACATCAGGAAGAGATGCACAACCTGAAGCAACGTTAAATGCCTGCCCTGTGTCGAACCACTTGTCCACATAACTAGAAATTGGTAAACCAGTATCCCTCGTAGCCCAAGTATCAGAGTGTAGTAATAGATGATAATGTATGATATGCCTTGTTTCAATGATTTGACAAACATGTACGAGAAACCAGTTACGTTTTTAGAGGAACTAGTTCTACCGATGCAAGTCAATTCTATAGCTGTAAAGCTGCTGATACAGTGGCAGTATCGCAACACTGTAGCAGAGTTGCTACGGTTTTTTCATTGGTTCAAGGCACCTCCTTCACCTCTCATATATATACAACATGTTAGGGAGTGAAAAACTTGATCTTGCAAATCCAAATTGTTCTCACTTTCATCTGCAAGCCGCCGTGCTCATCAGTGCTCTAATCAAGACAAAGCTGCAACAAATTGAAGGACCAATTCTCTCACCACTGAAAATGTCTTAAGTCCTAGGTTTGTTGAGTCTTTATCTTTTGTTCTTGAACTTGTAAACCTACTCTTCTTTTAAGAAGCTTTTTGTAGGTTGGTCTTTTCTCAAGTCTTTGAGCTGTCTCCTTGGCTAGAGTTAGTCAAGGTGTGTCTTTACAATAGAGTTATTGTAGAGAGCTTGCAATAGAGTTATTGTGAGGAGGGATTAAGAGTTTAATTCCTAGGTTGCAAGAGGTTGTAATCTAAATATTGCTCAGTTTTAGTGAAGTTTCGGAAAAATCCTACTAGGGTAGATCGTGGTTTTACACCCTTGAGCAAGTAGTTTCCACATAAATATCCTGTGTTATTTACTTTCTGTTTTAGCTAAGGGAACAATTAGAGAACCCGGTTCTCTGCACTGTTTGGTGGGACTCGTATAACATATCAATAGACCTTCAATGTCACTAGCCATGCAGGAAAGTTCATACCAAGAATGACATGGCTTAGGCAGGCTGAATCATTCTAGAATGAGGTACTGGAAACGCGAAACCTTAAAGGTGTCTGCCAATGGACAACTGATTCCAGTAATTACAGCGGTCCGATTTTGGACATCATACACATGTTTAGCAAAAGAAACTAGAAATGATGACATATCAACAATTTGACTAGGTAAATCACGTATATATTTTTGGATTTGTCAGCAAGCACCGTGTCTTTCTTTGAGTCGCCATCTTCCAAATCAGATTCATCAGCAAGTACCTTTTCTATTACTTTGAACGGTGAAATAAGAATACAACTAGCTACTGCAGAATCTAAGTACTGGAATTGAAAATACAAGGATAGCTAGAACGGGGATGAGAGAGGATACATATACGCATGCCCCTTTTGCTCCCACAGGGCGCTATTTATCAACCAGGATCCCGAACATAGCCACTTAATATGGTGTTGGGCTGCTGCTTCTGCCTGAGATTCCTACACAATTCTTCAACTATCCCATCGGCTAATACTAGTTCAAGCCCATTCATAACGCAGTCATATAGAAGTTACCTTGAGTTACTTCCCCACAGTAACTCCACTTACTCTCTCAACAGTAATTGTCAGCTCAAATCGACCATTAACAGTACAATCAGCACAAGACATTCAAGATTTCGTGTAACTTCAAAAGTTAATATAACATTCAAAAATCTCAGTAAAAATTGTTTTTGGTTCCAGAACAACTCCCATATTCTAATGAAAAAAGGACAAAGAGGAAAAACAAAAACATATACTAACACACAGGATGGTCATGAAACTAAAAGGAGTAGGGATGGCAACGGATCGGATCTGGACCGGATCCTACTAGATCCAGATCCAGATCCGTTTTTCATACCTGAATCCAGATCCGGATCCAGATCCGTCGGATCCATAAAAATCAGATCCAAATCCGGATCCATCGGATCCACGGATTGGATCTGGATCCACATGTAAAAAAAATTGTCTTGCTAAGAATGTAACCTTGCTAAGATTTTTTTTTTAAACTGACAAACGATTTTTACTTATCTAACAGTTTACTGTGTTTCAATTTTGAAATGTTCATATGAGATATTTTGTTCGTTGTCTCGTTTTGATTGTGAACTATTAATTGAAAATGTTGGACAATGACAATAGTTGTGGAAAATGCTGGACTAGTATTTCCACAATGCAGAACTTGCATGTGCTTGGAATCTTCACAAATGAAGTGAATATAATTTTAACTACTTGTCTATGGAGATGTTAGTCATTCACTAATATAACATTGATTTTATTATTGAAGTTTAATTTTTATTTTTTTGGTTTTTGAGTTAACGCGGGGATAAATTAAACTTGTTTGAGAATTAAACTTACAAGGATGTGCTTAGAAATTTTAAGAAAATCCTTATAAAATTACATTCTAGGTTATGAATATATTTAATAAAAAAACGGATCCACGGGTCGGATCTGGACCGGATACGGATATCAAATACAAGATCCAGATCCAGATCCGATCCGTCAGAAATGGATCCGGGTCCGATCCGGATCCGTCGGGTCCAAATTTTGAAGATCCGTATCCTATAAAACGGATCTGGATCTACCGGATCTGGACCGGGTCCAGGATCCATTGCTATCTCTAAAAAGGAGATAAATAAATACTCTCAATGGAAATGCACTATAGGTATTGTGCCATTGTTGGTAAGTTCAAATTTGTGTCTCCTACGAACACCATTTGCTTTTTGAACTGTCGCCATCCCCTTTTAATACCAAAGTGACGTCCCGTTCGCCCTAGCCACACTGACCATGATCTCCGCTTCTCATCGACAAGAATCATCTCACTTCTATTCACCAAGCCATTTGATTTTACATAATCCACTGGAAGATACTGCTCAAATTTATCCCATTAATACCGCATTATCACAAATTCTTTAGCTAATGTTCTTTACTAAATTTGTTCAAATCATTCTTACCAAAACAGGATTTTTGATGGTGTAAGGTCTGATAGTAGATATAAAATGAGGGTTGGCATCAATAGATGTTGAAGCAGCTACTTGTGATTTCAGAGCAGTCACGTCCACTGTCTTAAGCCTAAGATCTGTTATTGCTTTACGGAACCAAGAAAAGAAGAAAAAAAAACAATACAATCATAAATGAAACAAAAAGGCAGGGGTATTTGACATAACTAGAACAATTTTCTCCAAACTTTTTTTTTAAAACAGGTAACTTTGTATTCTACAGCATTAAGAGAATGCTGGCAACCTCCAAAAAGTTATACTATCTAAAGACTTAAATAATTACAGGATTCCTAGGAAATCACTATCTGTACTTCATCTTCTATACCTAGCTCTTTACACCAAAAACATAAATATACAATGCAATTCAATTTAATTTTCTGAATGGAATTAAATCTATCTTCAAAAAAACCTTTCATTCCTCTCCCTCCATACAATCCACCAGATACAGGCAGTTCCTCTCCATCACTTTTTTTTAGCTCTTGCTGCCTCCTCTTCTAATCCAACAGCTTCGCAGGTCTGATGTATGTTACGGCATTGTCCACTTTTCCTTGCTGATGCTAAGAAATAGAGCCCAAATCTGAGTTGTGACCTTGCAATGCAAAAAAAGGTTTTTGTTGGTCTCTTCTGCTTCATGGCATAGAATGCATCTTGATAGTAAATTTATTCCCCTCTTCTGTAATGCTTCATGAATGAGGCATGCTCTCCTAGTGACCAGCCAGGAGAAACATTTCACCTTAGTTGGTGCCATATTTTTCCAAATGATCCCCTCTAAAGTTCCCAGGCATCTCACATAGCTCATTACTTGAGAACTGATCATTGTTGTGTTTCCATCTGATACTATCTTGTTCAGTGTTTGTGCCAGTGAAATTTTCCACCTCTCATAGCAGTTCAGGCACTCTTGCCACTTCCCAATCATTCGAAAACCTCCTTAAAGATATATTCCATCCCTGAGGGGACCATGTGTTTTCTATGGTGCAGTCAGGATGGATACCATCGGAAAACAAACCAGGATAAGTGTCCTATAGTGTTTCTTGTCCATTCCAGTTGTCTTTCCAAGAAAGGATCCTTCTTCCATGACCAACATTATAGCATATATTCCTTGTCATTGTGGCCCACAAAGATCTAATGCTTTTCCACACTACAAAACCAAATGAGCTGGAAACTACATTAGTGCACCACTGTCCAGTTTGACCATACTTGCACTGTATTACCTCCTCCCACAGAGCATGATTTTCCTCATTGTACCTCCACATCCACTTCATAAGCAAGGTATTTTGTGTTGCAACTTCAAATTTCTGATATCCATTCCCCCTTAACCTCTGCTTTGTTGTACTGTCTTCCAGTTTACCAGGTGAAAACATGTGCCTTCTTTATTACCATGCAATAAGAAGTCTTTTCTCATCTTGTCCAAGGTCTTGATGACCTTTCTAGGCATTGGAAATAAATACATCACATATGTAGGAAGTAAATCTAGGACAGAGTGAGTCTGCCCCCCAAAGAAAGATACCGGGACTTCTAAAGTGTCAACTTCTTCTTAGTTTTTCTATAATTCCATCCCATATTTCCAAGGCCTTATGCTTTGCACTCAGAAGGCATTTCTGTAAACTGCACACCAAAATATCTGCAAATACTTGAATCTGTGTCACCTCTTTTATAGGAAAAGACTGTTTTTCTTAAAAAACATATTTGTTCAGCCTTGGCATCACAGAACACCACCGTGTCATCAGCATATAGTAAGTGGCATATCACCATTACCTCACTTGTTCTCTTCCAAACTGTTAGGATCTGATGTCGGGGATAGTGCGGAATTAGACAAAGCAGTCGTATAAAGACCATAACAAAGATAGTAGGAGATAAAGATTTAACGTGGTTCGGTCAACTTGACCTACATCCACAACCAAAAGAGGAACAAATTTACTAACACCAGCGGATACAAAAGAGAGTACAAAATTACAAAAGAGAGTACCAATACCAAATCAGAGTAATAAAATACTCTAATATCCCAAATACCCCAATACCCCAATACCCCAAATACTCCAAGAGAATAACCTCACAATATCACTCCAAAAAAGGATTCACACAAGTGTTCCCAACACAACTCTCTTACAAATACTCTCTAGAGAAGAAGAGAAACTCAACTAATTCTTCTCAAATTGGTGTGTCCTTGGGATGAAAAAATGGCTCTCCTTTTATAGGAGCACAACTTGGCCTCCAAGTTGTGCAAAAAGAAAATAAGAAATTATCAAAATTTATCCTTCACATCACCAAACTTTGGCTCCAAGAAACAATCTCTTCCAAGAGATTTCCAATTAGGCGCAGCCTATTACAAAGGTATTAGCCAAAAGATGACCATATAACACCAACCTTGAACCCTGTTATTCATCTATTGTGAGTGGCAATTCTTATCATGTTGTTCAGACCCTCTATAGCTAAGATGAATAGGAAAGGGAAAGAGGATCCCCTATTCTGAGACCCCTTTGAGCTGAAAAAACACCAACTTGTTCTCCATTGACAAGAACTGGGAACCAGGTGGTTTTGATGCAAAAATCTATACACTTCATCAATCTAGTACCAAAACTCATTTGTCTGAGGATGCTAAGGAGGAAATTCCAGTTGAGGTGGTCATAGGCTTTTCCAATATCAAGTTTGCGCTTAACTCCTGGCTCAGACCCTCTCCACCTGGAGAATGGGTCTGAAATCCGTAGCTCAGTGTCCCCAACTTTTTTTGGAATTAGGGCAATGAAGATTGCATTAAAGCTTTTCTCAAATATATGCTGTCAGTGAAAGTTCTGGAAGGAGGACATAACATCCCAGAAAACCTGGAAAAAAAATCATTGGATATGTATCTGGCTGAAACTGTAGATGAATATATAACCAAAAAAGACATCAAGTTAGTAGAAAGAAACTGTTATTTCACAAATCTATATAGGAAAAAGAAAAGGATGGAGCGATGCCTAGTGGAGCCCTTCTTATCAGTGTGTTGCATGCCACCCTTACAATTGGGAGGCTACAATTCATATAGGAATGTTTCTCCTTCTTCTATTCTAGATTGTTCAGTAAAGCGTGAAGTGAGAATTTATCTCCTTCCCGTTAATCTCGCGAATGGTTGACACTTGGCACGATTGAAGGGCGCATGATTTGATGCTTAAGTGATGGCACTAGCTACTTGAAGTGTAGTGCATAAGGTAATTGTTGCTCTCACATTGGAAATGAAGTTAAGAGCAAAATAAAAGAATGCCACGAAGAAGTAAAGATCACCGGTTAAAAATGCCAATGGTCTGTTTGAAGAAAGATGGAGTAATGATATTATCGAACTCCATCAAAGTCCTATTGGGAGTTTGGGATTTATTGAAAAGATATTGATAAGGAAATGGATACGGACACATCAAAAGATCCGGTCCCCAAGTTATATTCATGTTTATCGAAATAGCAGAATGGTCAGTCACCGCGACGTCCACCACCAATGAGATTACACAAGATATGGACAAGAAAGATTGAATAGCCATAACTGAGCAGGAACACTCCTATCCCAAGATTTTATGAAGAAGATCTAAGCGGCAACGAGGATTAATTGGTCAAAGTAATGCAAATAATTTAAGGTTGCAACGTACATTAAGTGGTATCAGTAAGAGGAAGCACCTATAAGAGTGTTAAGTACAATTGAATGTACGTTATCATGATGAAAAAGAAAGATATGTCGAGAAGCACACTTCAAAAATTTAGTAAAACTGGAGTAAATCTTCATGCCACCATCATGGCCATGTTGCATGAGTCAGTATGTGAATGGGGTCGACGTCTAATGGCGCCTAAGAATGCACACGAGGTTATTAACTTGCAAATTCATCAGAGTAATTGTACATAATACGTGGCAATTGATTATTATTGTGATGTTATTAATGTTCATTTCAGTAATTACAATATGTTGGAATACTGTTTTGAAGTTCTAATTTCCTTCATAAGATCATTAACTACTGCATTATACTCATGTTACAACATATCTCCAGAAAAGTGGAGGACTAAACTTCATCTCTGACGGACTCTAAAGATCTTTACCTTTGAATTCAAATTTCCAACTGTTTGCTTGGCTAAATTTTGAGAAGTGTTAGCAGTTGTTTATGAAGAACATGTTTTTCAGTAAGGAGAACCAAACACTAAATAATTTTGTCGAAGATGCAATATAGTGTCATGGTGTATAATACAAAGCAATAAAGATCATTTACAAGAGGTTGCTTAAATTGAGAAAACTTACTGTGAAATTTCCATATTGATTTTTCTCCATTAGCAACAACCTCAAACATCAAATGATCTCCCTCCTTTAAGTCATTCGCAACACGGAATTTACCCCATCCACCTACTACATGGACTTGACAATCGTGGGTAGCTAGCCTTAAGTTCCATGGTCTTTGTCTTTCATCTCCGATAATCACACCACATTTCTTGTTGATGAGACCTTTTGCCATTGCAAATTGTTTAGGAAGGCGCTGAAATGGTTTATAACAATTTGAACATATGAATATATGATATGCTTCATATTTTTGCTGTAAGTAACTCCAATAAACAGAGGAGGGAAATGAGTTTCGAAACTTACCAAGAAACAATTTGACATGCAATATGGTCTGACAATGCACTCAAAATGAGATTGACCAAATCCATTGTGAGTAGCAGCTTTTGTTGGAAATTTACTAATGTGGAATTAAGTTTATCCCATTTTTTATGAATCGAACAATTGGGGCCCCGTACGTTGGAAACGTCGTTTCCACACACGTGCACACGTAGTGCCAAGTATCGTAAATTTCATTAGTGAAAGAGATATTGGTACGTACGTAAGACGTTTGAGACATAGAATGATGGATGGTTGTTGGCCAAATGACAAGTATTCCACGTTGGTAAATGAAGGAAGAAGTGTAAGAAGTGTAAGATGAAACGAGTCGGAAATCGTCGAGGAGCCGCGAAGGGCCGCGTCGCTAATTGGGTGTTCAGGAGCCGTGGCGCTAATTCGCAGAGCAGCGGCGCTTCGGAGGCAGAATGCTGCGACGGGAAGATGGAAAGTTCTGACTTTTGGGCTGGTTTTGGAGCATTGAATCTCCATTATTTGGCACATGAATTCAGCCATTATTTGGCTGAATGTAACCCCTCAATAAGTGTCATTACATGGCTATTGAAGGTCATTAGTTGGCTAGTTGAGGGGTCATCTCATTACACTATAAATTGAGGCCTTTGACTCAATTGTTCAAGACACAAAAAGAAAACACTTGAGAAATTTTTGAAATCTTCTTCTTCCTCTCTAGCAAGTTTCTATATTCAAAGTTCTTCAAGAGTAACACTTGACTTTCCTTTGCTCATTTGTTAAGTTGTTGTTGTATTTTGGGAGACTATTGCCCGACTACTTAAAAGAATATATACGGGGCAATCTCGTCTTAAAGACAGAGTGCCATCACTCGACTCAACAAATCACAAGGAGTTTGTATTGTTCTTGATTCCAATTTGTTGTAATCTTTAGTTTATCCTTTCTAGCAATTTGTAATATTTACTTACTTCCCGTTTCCTGCAATTGTTGTAACCCACAACTTTTACATGAGGAAATGCCTTGCTTGATGACATGATGCATGTGTTTGATTTGTTTACCAAATTGTTAATTATGGACAAATCCACGTCAAGGAAATTGAATATGACAAAATGATTACAATCAAACCATGAACAGTGTCTAAACATCCACCCTAGGAGTGGCAAACATGCGGGTCGAGTCAAATATGGGCGTGACAAAAGCGGGTTAAATAAAAACGGATAAAATATCCGACCAGCCCATATTTAACACGGATAAAAAATGGGTTAACGGACAGATAACATGGATAACCATATTGTCCATGGCTTAAAAAATAGTCAAGTGAGAACACAAGCGAAAAGTCAAAATAAGCTTATAGTCTCAGAAAAAATTGATAAAAACAAAAACAAAAATTTAAAAATAAAAAATAAAAAAAGATTAAATTAAACAAAAAATTAAAAAAATCAAAAATAAAAGAATGTAAAATAAATAAAAAACATTGAAAAAAAACTAGACTCCCATAAATTTTCTATGATGTACTAATGAACTCTTAGCTTGACGGGAGTGCAATTGGTGGATACCCATGGGTTATTCAGATTCTATGATGGATAATATGGGTTGATCCACATTTGACCCACTTTTGAAACGATCGGATATGCCATCCATTATCGGACAGATAACCGTAAATTTTAACCATTTTGGCACCCCTGATCCACCCCATCTATTAGTTTGTTCTTAATCTAAATTAGTTGAAACCTATGTTAAGATTAAGAGACTCTAAAGATGTTACCTTTGAATTCAAATTTCTTGGAAGTCTCTTCAACAGTATCGGCTTCTTTTTCTTCTTGCAAATACTCTGCATATTCCCTATCACAATGACTTGAATCAAAGATGGAAACTTCAAATTCCATGTTTCCTTCATATCTAAACACCAATATATCTCCCAATTGCACATCATTCTCCTCTGCAAATTCTTTCCAATTACCCTCTTCCAGACGATGGTCATTCACTTTCACCAGCCACTCTTTGCCAGCCCTTTTCAGTATTGCATGTTCAATATGCTCGTGTCCCTTGAGATACTTCAAGAAACCTATTGGAATTTTCTGCAATACAAATCATTATTTTGCTTTGTTTAGGACCTGAAATTGTACGATTTTTCTACCTAGGGTGTGTTTGGTATGACTGGAAATGTTCTCCTATTTTTCCTTGTTTGGTTGCACTAGATATCTTGGATAAAAGTTTTAAGGGAAACATTTCCGGATCAATAAAATCACACCAAGGCATCCCAACCCACCCCTACCTACCCCCGCCTCGCCCCCACCACCAGAAGTTGCAATCCGAATTCAAAAACCATAGTATTTTCCTTTGAATATATTCAAATGCATGACATTTTCCAACTTGCCTACCAAACACAAGAAAATTAGTAGGAAAATAACTTATTTTTCGAGAAAATATTTTCTTGGAAAACATTTCCGTGAAATATATTTTCAATCATACCAAACATACCCCTAGTTAAACAATTTATAAATGTTCACAAGGACTATAGCTTTCAAATTTTTGTGTTTTTCTTTTGTGGGATAAATTCTTCCACCTCCACATCATACATGCAACATATAATAAACAAAGCAAAGATGAATAAACCTGAAAGGATTACTTACAAGACCATTCTTGAAGCCTGGCTGAATGGGTTTGAAGAAATGAGGTTTCTTTGGAGGGATTTTCATGGCTGTCAACAAAATGTCATTTCTGTTTTGCGATTGAAAGTTTGAAACTTCAGTTGATAAGTAATTCTAACATTTTTGACACAACACACATATATGAAAAATCACTAAATTTTTAAACAATTATTGAAATTTAGATGGAAAAAGTGATAGCAGAGGCAGTGGACTGTATAAAGCAGATGACATTTTGCAGCTTCCCAACGAAAAGTTGAATAGAGTTTGGTCGGACCAGGTGAATCAAAGCCCCCCTAAATTATCATATTTTTATTAGTTTCATATTTAAACATTCTAGGTTTTAGCACCTCAAAGTTATAGTTCATAGGCTTATTGTAACCTAGGCATAATTTAAATATAAAACTAATAAAAACTTCATACGTTAGTGATAGTTTAGGAGGGGGAGGGGGTGTTTAACCTGGAAGTTATAATTCGGGGATAGCGTAAACTAGACATAGTTTGATTATAAAACTAATAAGAATGTGATAGATTAGGGAAATTTTGATCTATTATCTCAAATTTATTTAGAAACTCAAACTCCGGAGTGATAGCAGCTTAGCTTTTATCTCAAATAAAACCTATCACATCTATTAGTGATAGCGGCTTAGCTGTTCTTATGTGTTGCTTTATTCAATTTTTGAACTATACACAAGAGTCGTATTCAGAATTCCTTAGATTGCTTCTAGACCAATATACAAATTTGTTTTGGTAACATTGTACTTACCTTTTCTTCCGCGACTAGTTTATAACATATTAAAGACTTTCATACATTCTAATGGTATCATTTTGATTCTAAACTGCGATAACTGAGAAGTATCAAGTTTGCTATTCCATTGTAACTCTTTAGGTGCCTATCCCGACTCATGAATTTGGGCTGCTGACAGTATCAACTAATAGAATCAACAGTTCCGAGACCAAGTAATATGTGTGATTCATGGGAAACAACCTGAAATACGGATTCTCCACATGAACCTTATTGTTTTACCAAAGGTCTAGTAGCACACAGTTCAAAATTCGATGGATAAAGCTTGTCGATCCTCTCTTCTCTACTTATACAAGACTTCCGCTACCGCATGATTCGAACTTGAACGTGCGTCTAACTCACATTTTGCGTGTTGCATTATTAACTAAGACCAGATTCCTTGCCCATCACCAACTGCTTCATATTATCTTGTCAATGGCTTCCGTGATACTTGGCATTCCTTCCCAGTATACCTACAATTGTTTTAAACACGACAGAGCCTCAGTTTTGAATTTAAATTTTGGAGACTGAATTGTATAGAGCATTATATAATCATAGAGGTCTAAGGTAGATCCTTTATATGGAAAAAAAATCATAAAGCAATTGTTAGGAAATTTGATACATGATGAAATATCAAAATTTTGTGTCCCTTTAGCAGGGAATAAATAAGAAAATGGCTGCAAGTCCCACAATGTTACATCGGGAAACGAATCTACTCTTTTCACAATCTAATATACAAATTCAACAATGTTTTTGAGATATAGAAAACAGGAAGGAGATTTTTTCCACTCAAAGTTTAACTCAACTTTCATATCAGATATAGTCATATAGAAGTTACCTTTAAGTTATTTTCCCAGTAACTCTATTTACTCTCTCAACAGTCAAGGTCAGTTCAAAATTGAACATTAACAGTACAATCAACACAACTTGAAACCTTCAAGATTTTGTGTAACTTCAAAAATTACAGGAAAATAATAGCCTAATTGACACTTGTTCCGTTTTGACATCCCGGTCCCCCTACTTCACAGAGTTTCATACACACCCCTGAACTTGATAAAAAACTAATCTTTTAAAACTCTGACCGTTGACCGAGCTTAAGTCGCATTGTTATGGCTGAGGTGGACAAAACGTGTGAGATACACGCATATAATCTGTCTTAAATTAAATCGCGAACGGAAATTTTAAAAGGTCACTTCAGATTCGATTGAGAGAGAGAGAGGGGAATCAACAAGAAGAAGAAGGCTGATCGTGTTTGGGAGCTCGAGTGGTGGAATTCCTCATTCCAATCGGCTCAGGAACTTCAAGTTTCTCCCGTGTCAAATACTTGGCATTATCACCTTTTTATTATGATTCTACTCGTCTTTTTCCAGAGAAGAAAAGGCTGCTAAAAGCTGGCTCACCAACCTCCACCTCCTTTAAAAGAAAAAATGAAGTGGTGGTGTGTGAAAAAGGAAGAGATGAAAACGTGGAGAGAGGGAGGAGAAAAGTTTGGGAATATTTTATTCTTTAAATTGAGAAAAATAGATAAATTTGGAACTTTTTTAAAAATAATTTTATGTGAAAATAAATGATGATATGACATTATTTATCTGAGGTGTCCTCCATGTCAAGGTAAGTGAGCGACACACGGGGTCAGAGGCGTTTAAAAGATTAGGATTTATCGAGTTCAGGGGTTTTGGATGAAACTCCGTGAAGTAGGGAAACCGGGATGTTAAAACAAAACAAGTACAAGTGTCAATTAGGCTATTCTGCCTAACATTAAGAGAATCTCGGTAAAAATTGTTTTTGGTTCCACAAGAACTCCCATATTCTAACAACAAAAGGGACAAAGAGGAAAAATAACAACATATACTAACACACAGGATGGTCATGAAACTAAAAGAAGATTAAAAAAAAAAAAGTACTCACAATGGAAATGCACTATAGGTATTGTGCCATTGTTGGTGAGTTCAAACTTGTATGTATCTCCTACTTGAACACAATTTGCTTTTTCGAACTGTCGCCATCCACTTGTAATTCCAAAGTGACGTTGCATTCGCCCTAGCTGAGCTAACCATGATCTCTGCTTTTCATCGACAAGAATCATCTCACTTCTATCCATCAAGCCATTTGATTTTACAAAATCCATTGGAAGATACTGCTCAAATTTATCCCAATATATAGATCAATATGGCATTATCACAAAAACAAACAATTAGCAAGGGTTTTTACTAAACTTGTTCAAATCACTCTTACCAAAATAGCTTTTGTGATGGTGTAAGGTTTGATAGTAGATATAAAATGAGGGTTGGCATCAGCAGATGTTGAACCAGGTATTTGTGATATCCAAGTAGTCACGTCTGAGGTCTTAATCCTAAGGTCTATTACTGCTTTAAAGTAACCAAGAAAAGAAGAAAGAAGAAACATTACAATCATTATGCGCATGATAGTGGCAACATTAAAGAAGAAATCCAAAGTGACACCAGTATTGCTATCTCTCTTCACTTGGTTTGCACATAACAGTAAAAATACCAATGATTATATCAAGTTGATTTCTCTCCAATACTACTAAAGTCTTCAAGAATTTTTGCTGAAGCATCTCAGAGAAATTTAGACAGCAAATGAGACATGAATAGACACCATACATGCTGAAATTTCTTTAGCAGTGCCAACAAAAGGTTAAGTCCAACTTCAACCATGTTCCTCTAAGGGTGCAGAGAGGCCATCAAAATAGGTCCGATAACAATATTTAGTTGCTCCCTTGATAGGTGTACTGAAGCAGATAAACGATCTGAAGCGAATGCCAAAGTCATTAAAAAAAATTAAATGATGCTGTGGATAATCTTGAACTACTACATTATTTTCAAAAAAATAATAATCTTGAACTACTTCATTATCCCTTTCAGAGTATGGAATAATGATGATAAGTATGCTCTTTTCTTTCTAAATCTCCTCTTTCATACCCTACCAATTCTTTGCTCTCATGATGCTGAACCCCTGCACGGTCAGCTGCCCGTGTGCACAAATCGCGTTTGTGCACTGGTGTAATTGCACACCTTCTTAAGTTGCCCCATGTGTCCGCCATGCAGGACACTTAATACCAAGAATGACATGCCTATCTTCAGGATTGACATGGCTTCAGCAGGCTGAATCATTGTTGAATGGAGTACTAGAAACGCGAAACCTTAAGGTGTCTTCCAATGGACAACTGATTCCAGTAATTATAGCAGTCCTATTTTCCACCTCATACACATGTTCAGCAAAAGAAACTAGAAATGATGGCATATCAACAATTTGACTAGGCGACCCGCGTATATATTGTCGGTAATTCTCTGCAAGAACCGTGTCTTTCTTTGAGTCGCCATCTTCCAAATCAGATTCATCAGCGAGTACATTTTCTATTACTTTGAACAGTGAAAAATACAATTAATCAACTATAAATATGCCCCTATTGCTCCGACAAGGCTCTATTTATCTAACCTAGATTCCAAACATAGCCACTTAATATGAAACATAGCCACTTAATATGGTGTTGGGCTGCTGCTTCTGCCTGAGACACCTACACAATTCTTCAACTAACCCATTGGATAATACTGGTTCGAGCCCATTCATAGCATAGTCATATAGAAGTTACCTTAAGTTACTTCCCCAGTAACTCCATTTACACTCTCAACAGTCAGGGTCAGCTCAAAGTTAATCAGTAACAGTACAATCAACACAATTTGAAACCTTCAAGATTTCGTGCAACTTCAAAAGTTTAACGTAACTCTAGAAAATCCCAGTGAAAATTGTTTGTGGTTCCACAACAACTCCCATATTTTCTAATAAAAGGAACAAAGAGGAAGAAGAACATATACTAACACACACTCGTGTCACAATATATCTCCTGAAAAGTGGAGGACTAAACTGCATCTCTGACAGACTTTAAAGATCTTTACCTTTGAAATCAGATTTCCAACTATTTGCTTGGGTAAATTTTTAGAAGGGTTAAGTCATTTACGAAGAACATGTTTTACAGTATGGGGAATCAAACACTAATAATTTTTACTCCCTCGTCCCAAAAAGAATGACTCACTTTCCTTTTTAGTCCGTCCCAAAAAGAATGATATATTTCCTTATTTGGCAACAATTTAAACTTTAAACTTTACTTTTTATGCAAAACGAGATGATCTATAACCACACAAATATCTTTGACTTATTTTACACCATAAGATTCAAAAGACTTCCTTTATTTCTTAAAGTGTGTGCCAAATGAAAGTACATCACATAAATTGGGACGGAGGGAGTAATATAGTGTCATGGTGTATATAACAAAGTAAACAGATCATTGACAAAAAGAGGTTGCTAAAATTGAGAAAACTTACCGTGAAATTTCCATATTGGTTTTTCTCCATTAGCAACAACCTCAAACATCATATAATCTCCCTCCTTTAAGTCATTCGCAACGTGGAATTCACCCCATCCACCTACTACATGGACTATAGAATTGTGGGTAACTAGCCTTAAGTTCCATGATCTTTGTCGTTCGTCTCTGATAATCAGACCACAATTCTTGTTGACAAGACCATTTTCCATTGCAAATTTTTTAGGAAGACGCTGAAATGGTTTATAACAATTTGCACATATGACATGCTTCATACTTTTTCTGAAATGTTTCGTTTAGCCTGAAGTTTCTTGAAGGGTTAAGGGAAATGAGTTTTAAGACTTACCAAGTAACCCTTTGAAAGGAAATATAATCTGACAGCGCACTTAAAATGAGATTGACTGAAGGAGCTGTGACTAGCAGATTCTTCCTTGGGAAAAGCCTTTCTTGTTGACATGATGTTGGGGTTTGGTTTGTCTGTTACATTGTTAATTGTATACAACTCCATGTCAAGAAAATTAAATATGACAAAAATGACTACAATCAAAACATGAATAGTGTCTAAACATACACCCCATCTATTAGTTAGTTCTTAATCTTATGGCATAATACATAAACATGCCATCAAACTTGGCTCCGGCCGGCAAGTATGCCCTCCAACTTTGGATGTGCACAAGTAGGCACCTCAACTTGTCTCCATTTTGTCAGTTGAACACTCCAACTTATAAAATGATCATCTAGACACCTCCAAAATTTACGTGGCACTACATTTGTGTTTACATGTTCAAATTTATACAAGTCGAGGTGCCTACTTGTGCACACTCAAAATTGGAGGATATACTTGCAAGCTGAGGCCAAGTTTGAGGGTCTGTTTATGTATTATGCATTATGCATTATGCCTAATCTAAACTAGTTGAAACTTATGTTAAGATTAAGAGAGTGTAAAGATCTTACCTTTCTTGGAATTCTCTTCAACATTATTGACTCTTCCTTCTTCCTGGAGATACTCTGCATACTCTCTGTCGCAATGACTTGAATCAAAGATGGAAACCTCAAACTCCATGTTTCCTTCGTGTCTGAACACCAACATATCACCCAATTGCAGGTCATGATCCTTCGCAAACTTTTCCCATCCCTCTTCGAATAGCTGTCCATTCAGCTTCACCAGCCACTTCTTACCACCCCTTCTCAGTACTGCATGTTCAATATGCTCGTGTCCCTTCAGATACTTCAAGAAACCTATAGGTACTTTCTGCAGTAACATAAAATTATCCCAGATCACTTATTCTGTAGTAGTATTTTTCTACCCAGTTAAACAATTATAAAATGTTCATAAGGACTGTGATACAAACAATTATGCAATATATAGTAGAAACTGAAAGGCTTACTCACAAGACCATGCTCGAAACCTGGCTGAATGGGTTTGAAAAAATGAGGTTTCTTTGGAAGGATTTTCATGACAGTCATTCAAAAAGTGTTTACTTAATTTAATTTTGTATTAATAAAATCACTAACTTTGATAGCTTTTTTTTTTTCTCTTACAAAATCCCTTGCCAATATTTGTCATCAAAAAAATTCTGATATGGCAAAATAAATTGAGAACAGGAGGAGGAGAAGCTTTATTTAATCTTAATTAATTAATGAGAAAGGAATGAAGAATAATTAGACTGGATTAGAATAAATTAATGTTAATGGCCTCAAGTGCTTCAGTTACGGTGTCTCTAGGGAAAATAGGGTTGATTGGGTGGGTGGGGTGGGTTTGGGTGGCTCGGGTCTTAGACTTTGTATTATTTGTGGGTTTATATCTACATGGCATAAAAGTTACTGTACTAATAATTTATTTTGTCATGTTAGATTTTTAAACATAAATATGACCAAGTGATTTTTTAAGAAAATTACAAGTTAAATGATTTTATTTATATAAAATTAAATTTAAGTGACTTTGTTACATAATTCATTATAAATAAGTGACTTTTTGAGAAATTTATTGGTTTTGTGATTGATATACTTTGAAAGTTGAAACTTCAGTTCAGGGGATGCAGTAATTAGGCAATGTAAGACTTGAAGAATGAATTATTACACGTATATGAAAAATCACTAAATTTGTAGTTATCAATAGTTAAAATCTGAACTTATGATGGAAATGCTGACAGATGAATTTTGCAGCTTCCAAAAGAAAAGTTGAAGAGATGGAAAGTTGTGAGTCTCATTTGTGTATCATCTTCCTCAACAGCCCCCTCTGATTTACCTTTTGCTTTTTCTAAAAAAATAATGATTTTTCTTTTTAATCCATTTCAAAAAACATAATATATTTGATAATAATTTAATTTTAAATTTTTTCTTTTACGCAAAATGAGATGATCTATAGTCATACAAATATTTTTAATTTATTTTAGATCATAAAATTCAAAAGTCTTCATTTGAAAATACATAGTAGAAATTACAATGGAGTGAGTAGTGTAATTGGATAAAATGGTAAAATTACTCGTCAATCACAAAAATGACCCAGACGGGCAATAAAAGCACTATTCATTCAAACAATGTACATTTTAAAATGTATTCATCTTAGAGTAATTTTAGTATAGTTTTTCAATATTTAAATTTTAATTTTAAAATATTAAGTTAATTTAATAAAATTTAATTTCAAATTAGTTAAATTAATTTTTGATAAGTGAAAATTGTATAAATTAAGACAAAGGGAATAAAAGATAGTGGGATTGTCTACTTTTGAGAATTAACTACTCCTCTTTTTAAGAAAAAAGTAGTATTTGAATAAAAATATTCCTAGTTACAGGGAACAACTTCAGCACATAGGAAAAATTCGTCAATCTTCGAATTGTGGCAGTTTAAATTCAATACTTAATAAAGATTAAAATTTCAGGATTTTTTTGTGGATTTTGAAATAGGTCATATGAGTGAAACAATGTTAAAAAATAATATTTCTCTTATGGTACCTCAAAATAAAATTTTAAATATATATCATGAGTAAAATAATGATAAAAATATATATTTCAAATATATAAGCACTAAAATAGATATCATGAGTGAAATATGTACATGATAAAAATGTAAAAATAATCACATGAGTCCTCTTTTGAACTCGAGGACAATATTTTGGAGTTTTAACTTGATGATTGTTTCCTAAAGTTCGAACAACGTTGCTATAATATTTTTTCAAAAAATTAAACCCTAGGACCGTCCCCTGGAGTTTAAACTTTTACTATTGAACTTCGAAACTCTGTCATAAAATTTAGTAGGCGTTTGGACATAAGATTTCATCTCATGATTTCAAATTATCATTTGTTTATGTATTTTGCACAAAATTTCAACTTTAACTTCATATCATGATTTCAAATCTCAAATGGCCCAAAAAGGCATGATTTGGGATTTCAAATCATGATTTTAAAATTTTTAAATGTAAAATTTGACCATAAGTTTATATTTTGTAAGAAAAGCCCATAAGTTTATAGTTGCTAATGATATTGACCAACAACCGGCTCAAATTAATAGTGTTGGTTCGTCTTCTCAGTCATCTGATCAAGAAATGCATGCTCAATCGTGAAGAGATTATTCGTACCATGTGGGAAGATTATATTAAATAGTAGTTACATTATTATTCATGTTAAACTTTTTTTATTGAACTAAAGTTTGATTAATTGATGTTGTATACTTTAGAAACGTCTTCTAGTAACATATTAATTTTGTTATGAACTATGACTTGCTCATTTGGTAAGATTGTATAAGAATTGAGAAAGTTTTGATGATTTTCACAATTTGTGGGGTTTTTATGTCTATAAGAAAAAATATAACTTATGAAATCGAAATTGCATATTCAAACAAAATTTCAACTTCAAATCATCATAATTTCATCTCATAATTTCAAATCATGTCCAAACGGCTCCTTCGTAAAAAAAAATTGAGTTCAAACTTATAAAAGTCACTCAAATTTCATGATTTCTTTAAATTTGAACTCATAAAAGTTGAAACTCCAAAAAAATTCCTGAAATTTAAACTGCATACTAATCATTATCATACTCAAAGTAACTTGCAAGTACTTTGGCGCTAACACATTCTAATGTTCTTCCAAATGTCCTTTTTGTGCCTAGTTGCGGATACAATTTCTTATTCATACACAAATTAACCCCTCCACCCCAGCCCACCCAGCCCACCCACCCAGCTTGAGTGTGTTGTATCATGATTTAAGGCACTTTTAGGTCAGGATCAGCACCCAACGATCTTCTATCCAAACTGAACATGATATACTAGTTGCACTAATTAGGAAATATCTTGTGATATGTGTCGTTTATATACGTGTTTGAGCATCATAACATGACTTCATGTCTATCAATTAATATTGTTTAATTGCATTGTTTGTCTTACGTGCTTTTGTTTATTGAATATGAGATGGTGCTAAAATCATGCTGGCTGTGGACGGTCCAAATGCAACCACAATGGTTTACTACTGAAATGCGCTATTGTTTGGGCTATTTATGAGATAAGTGTTGGTTATGGACGGTCTACTGAAATTCATAGTTCAACCCAGGTAACATTGTGCTATATGGACAGTGTATTGAAAGTTGAAACACATAAGCGATACTATATATAGAGAGATATTGTGATGTGATATGCATATTTGCTTTTGTTAATTTATGCATGCTTATCTATAGAGATGTATGTGTTAAGAGTATCACATCGAAAATTGAATAAAAACATGGACTCTTTATATGGACTTGGACAATCCTCACTCTACAAGCTAACTTTTAAGGTTGAATTAGGCCCAAGATCCATTTCTTTTATGATATCAGAAGTCAAAACCTAAATCCTACTTATCTTTCTGCCGCAGCCTGCCCCCTTGGCTTTTGCGTCTGTGGCCTGCCTGCTTTTTTTTAAAGCTGGCCAGTGGGCCAGGACAGCCCGACCCCGACCCGAGCCCGTCCCGAGCCCACCCCGGTCCCGCCTCGACCCCGCCAAAAAAAAAATAAAAAAATTACGGGGGTGGGACTCGAACTCGGGACGGGACGAGGTCTCGTCCCGCGAGACCCGAGCCCGCCCCAGGCCCGCGAGACCCGAGCCCGCCCCGAGCCCGCCCCGACCCCGACCCCGACCCCGACCCCGACCCCGCCCTTTGCAAAAATGGCCGTTGCACCAACGACCATTTTAGATTATGGCCGTTGGCCAACGGCCATTTTAGCCCCCCCCCCCCCCCCCCTCTCCCAACCCCTACCCCTTAATATTTATTTTTAACCCATAAGTTATTATATTTACACTTTAATCCAATTTTTCAACTATAAATAACTCATTTCTCTCTTCATCTTTCTCACAAATCTTCCTACAATCTCTCTAATTTCTCAATATATCTCTCTACAATTCTACATTGTTTGCTAAATATTCAATTTTATTTATTCATTTGGGAATTGGTAGTGAAGTTGGCAACTAGCTTGAGGATCTTCCATCGAGCAAAGTTTCAATTTTCAACCTCTCGATTACACGTCGACGTTACGTCGGCGTTTGGTACATTCGTTCCTTCATTAAATTATTATTGTCTGTTTATTTAGTTTAGATCACTTAATTTTATTGTCTTTAATTATTTATTTATTATCATAATTAAAATGGAAGGATTAAAAGGTATGTTTAAGGGTAAAGGTAAGGGTGCTTCTTCTAGTAGAGGCAACCGGGGCAAGGGTACTTCTTCTAGTCATTTATTCCTACACAGATGATTTTGTTGATACTCAACATTTTCCTACAATACCATTAGATTTAGACCAGGAGCTATTTTCTGGAACTCAAGAAGACTTTAATTTAGACGATGATCTAGATGATATACCCACTAATGTTGATGACAACACACCCACTAGTGCACCTTCAACCGAAATACCTCCTATTCCCCCTAGTATGAGACGAGGTCTAGCAAAACGACCATTAAAATCGAGATGCATGGACATTTTTTGATAGGGACGTAGAGAATCAAGTAGCCATATGTAAAATTTGTAAAAATGTTTTAAAATTTAAAACGGAAAAGGTCACGGTGGGACGGGGGGTTTAATTAGACACGTAGTAAGTGCTCATCCAAATTAGGTATGCCCAATACCAGGCTTCAAAATCGGGTGCGCAAACGCCCGCTCCATCGAGACAAGGTTCACATACTAATATTGTCCCGGACCAAGTACAAGGTCAAATTAACCCTATGACGGGGGAATTGTAGGCCCTAAATACAATAAACATAGAGATAGGGAAGCAATATCAAAATTAGTTGTTGTGGAGGGTTTGCCTTTTTCATTTCCTTCATCTCCCGGTTTTATTCATTACATTAGAGATATATATAATCCTGCTTTTAACGGTTTTCCTAGATCAACTGTTAAGAGAGATGTATTTAAATTCGCGCATGAATATCAACAATATTTACGTTTTTCATTATATCATTTTAATGGCAAAGTATCCATCACGTATGATATAGGTCGTAGTACTAACGGCCATGATTATTTAACTTGTAACTTGTCATTGGATAGATTATAAATGGTCTATGCAAAAACGTATTTTAGCGTATAGATATATAGATGATAGGCACACTGGTACTTTTATTGCAGAAAATATTTATCAAGTGTGCGATTATTACGGAATTACCGATAAAATTATGACTATTACATTAGATAACGCTTCTAGTAACAATTACGCAATTACAATTTTAAAAAATAGTTTAACTCCGTCTTTTCCAAACCATTTTCATATAAAATGCGCGTGCCATATATATAACTTAATTGTAAAGGATGGTCTATCACTTTTTGAAGACATTCTTAGTAAAATACAATTTGCTATAAACTTTATTTTTAAAAGTAATAAAGTACAACGTAGAAAAGAATATAAAAAAATTTGTCAAGATTGTGGACTACCTTTTAGAAAAATTCCACAAGAAGTATCCACTAGGTGGAATTCTTTATACGAGCAACTACTTGTTGCTTATGACTATAAATTACCTATAACTTTATTTTTTAACTCTCATAATAAAAAGCCAGCTGATATGATTTTAGATAGTGATTGGAAAAAAATTTCCGAACTTATTGTATTTTTAGAGAAATTTTTTCAAGCAACAAAAGAATTTTCCGGTATATATTATCCTACTATTTCAACTATGTTATTTTATATAACTCTAATATTTTTATTACTTAGTGAATATATGGAAAAACCAGCTTATAAGGCAGCTATTAAAAAAATATTTGTCAAAATAAAAAAATATTTTATTCCTATTCCCTCTATTTATATTATTGGTTCTGTATTAAATCCTACTATTAAAATAGACGGTACTAAATCACTAATTGAAACTATTTACGATTGTATAGAAGTACTACCACCTCCAAGTCCCAAAAATCTAAATCACCCACCACCTATTGAACAAACTAAAGAAGAAGTATTGTCTAGCGTAGAACACCAATGCAAAAATATATATAGATTTTATCAACAAGAAAATGCTAGTAACTTACCACTTCCATACCATCTTCTTCATCTTCAATACAACCTCACAAAAGACATCTTTGTTTCGCGCTAGTATTGAAAGCCTCGAAATAGAATGTGCGGTCGTACCTCTACTACTAACCAAATTAGCGAGTTGGATATTTTTGTTTTGCGGGTTTCGTATCGTATCAAGAAGTTATCAATGAAGATGGACATGAAGACTTGTGAAATACGGAGGGGAATGAGAAGACCTTTCCGACACTTTCAATGATGGCTCGAGATGTTTTGAACATTCAAGCGTCGTCAACTGCGTCGAAAGCGCTTTTTCTGCGAGCGATATCAAATAGGAGACCACGAGACACTCATTAGCCGGAGACGACTTGGAAATTGCGGTATTATTCGAGAGATTGGATACGAGCGGAGCGGAGAAGGTGCGGTCAACCGGAGATCAACGAAGAAGATGATGAAAACTACAACGAAATCTTAACCGAAGGTAGTGGAAGCGACGTGGATCAATTTGACCAACAAATACCAATTCCAACCGAAGAACCACATGAAATCATCAAGCAATTAGAACAGGTTTTTTTGAGAATGTAATTTTTTTAATTGTAATTTTATTATGTAATTTGTAACTTTTGGACAACACCACAAAGTTGCAATTTAGATTTTAGACAATTGTATTTGTATTACAAAAAAATCATATGTCTATTAAATAATATAAGAGGCACAAAAACAACCTTGGGATGTTTTTATTACACTATCTTGTTTTGTTTATTGAGTTTTTTTTATACATATGTTATTTAAAATAAAAAAAAACCCGCCGTATCCCGACCCGAGCCCGACCCCGCCCCGACCCCGCCCCGACCCCGACACCGCCAGACCCGGCCCTCCAGACCCGAGCCCGGCCCACTGGCCACTCCTACTTTTTTTCCTACCAGAAAACCAATAAACTCTTTCTCTGTTTTCCTTTGTTTTCTTCCTTCCCGAAAACCAAGAAAGGTCCTTCTTTGTTTTCTTTTGTTGGTTTCTGCTGTCATCAAAGGCTGCAGGTCCCCCTGTTATCTTTTTCCTGTTTCTTGTGGCAGCGAAACATCCTTTTTTTTTTATAATCCAGGTCTCGGGGTGGCCTTAGTACCCCCATATCGCTAGTACCTGCACAAGTACTGGTACTAGGCTCCTGGAGGTGATGGGACCGGTCCTTCAAAGACCCCACCACCGGGTAAATCGCGGGATATGCACACATGGTCGGTGTCCGCTTGCGTCCAACGGATCAATGCTACAAGGTTGACCCCCCCACAAGCCCCATCCCTAAAGCTTGGCGGAGACCGAACCCACATCGCAACATGCCCGCGCGCGCTTTTAGCGCCCGTGCTTTACCACATGTATGTGCCCCGGAGGACGATATCCTTAGGGGGGAATCGAACTTGCGACCCTAAGGCCGCAAACTTGACTCCCTGCCAGCAAGCTGGCCCCTTTGGATAAAACTTTGAGGGTAAACTTTTTATACTAGCCATCCCCACCGCATCACCGCGCTCCACACACAAGAAACCCCACCCCCATCCCGGCCCGTCGGACCGAGTACCGCTAGGCTTGCGGGCGGACGGTGGAGGGATTTTTATGAGGCTTGGCTCTAGTCTCGCTGGTCATGGGAATCGAACTCGAGACCCAAGGCAGCAATACCCTTAGTGTAATGACCACTTGGCCAAACACCTCGGATAAACTTTGAGGGTAAACTTTTTATACTAGCCATCCCCACCGCATCACTGCGGCTCCACACACAAGAAACCCCACCCCCATCCTGGCCCGTCGGACTGAGTACCGCTAGGCTTGCAGGCGGACAGTGGAGGGATTTTTTATGAGGCTTGGCTCTAGTCTCGCTGGTCATGGGAATCGAACTCGAGACCCAAGGCGGCAATACCCTTAGTGTAATGACCACTTGGCCAAACACCTCGGATAAACTTTGAGGGTAAACTTTTTATACTAGCCATCCCCACCGCATCACTGCGGCTCCACACACAAGAAACCCCACCCCCATCCTGGCCCGTCGGACTGAGTACCGCTAGGCTTGCAGGCGGACAGTGGAGGGATTTTTTATGAGGCTTGGCTCTAGTCTCGCTGGTCATGGGAATCGAACTCGAGACCCAAGGCAGCAATACCCTTAGTGTAATGACCACTTGGCCAAACACCTCGGATGGCAGCGAAACATCCTTGTTCCTTCTGTCTTCAGTTCTGTCCTAAAACAATCCTCTAATAATTTATCCAAAGTTGTAACAATTATAGGGGTATTAAGCTGCTAAGGCACATTATGAAAGTGTGGGAGAGAATCATGGAGATGAGGGTCATAGTATGGAAGAGGGTCGTGGAGATGAGGATGAGAAGAGACGTATTTACTGACGCGACAAATTCAAAGAGAAGTGTCATGGTATTTGTTTACGACATAGTCCTTATAACAAAGGGAAATTGTTTTTCTATGAAATCAGTGCAAGTTCTCAGCCTATTAATTCTGTAAGCACAAGTTTCAAGATCAGTCAGGAAACAACTTCTGTCAATATTTATCATTTGTCCTGACACCTTCTCATACTTCCTAATCTTATTAATGATTAATTTGACTAAAATTGAATTTCCTCCTCCCCTACTACCTCCGCCCTCCCACCCCACCCCACCTCCCCCAAATTTTCTATTTTATATATTTATTTTATTTTTATAAATTTTTTATAAAAAATGAGAAAATTTGCTTATCCCATCCCAACTCCCGAATTTTTTACTTTATATATTTATTTTACTTGTACAAAAAATTTATAAAAAATGAGGAACTTTTCTTAGCCCACTACCCCCACCCCCTTCTCACCCCCCGCCCCACTACCCCTGCCCTCCCACCCATTATTTTATATATTTATTTTGCTTTTATAAAAAATGATTTTTAAAAAAAAATATTATTCTTATTTTATAAATAAAGATATGGAAAATTAAATATCATACAAAATAAAATAACATTAGACAAGGTAAGTTTGAAATTTGTAAAAGTAATGGGTCAAGTTGGGCAAGTTGGGTTATGACCCATCATTTAGCTCATCTTGATCCGCTCATTTTAGCTCATGTAAGCTTTGGACGGGTTGGCATTGACCATCTATTAATTTAGTTCATCTTGACCAGCCCAACTTTAGCCCAAACGGCTCATCTACCACCCCTACACAATACACAGACTTGCACTCTCACACAGAGCACAAATTCACACTTCACTCTCACATTTTCCAGATTCAGGATTTAAAGTTTATGAGTTTCTCCAGTGATCTCAAGTTAATATACATTAATAATTTGATTCGCAATCAATAATTATAGATGTAGATCAAATAATTATAGATGTAGTAGATTTTTAAATATATATAAAGGATCTGGAAAAAAACTATTGGGTTCATGTGAACGCACTCTAGTTCCGCCCCTACACACAAGATGGTCATGAAACTTAAGGGAAAAAAGAAATACTCACAATGGAAATGCGCGATAGGTATCGTCCCACTGTTTATGAGTTCAAACTTATAAGTATCTCCTACTTGAACACCATTTGCTTTTATGAACTGTGTGTGGCCATCCCTTTTTATGTGATGGTCCATTCGCCCTAGCCACACTGGCCATGATCTCTGTTTTTCATCAACAAGTATCATCTCACGTTTATCCATCAATCCATTTGATTTCGCAAAATTCATTGGAAGATACTGCTCAAATTTATCCAAATATATAGATCAATACGGCATTATCACAAAAAAGAAAAAACAATTAGATAATGTTTCTACTAAGTTTGTTCAATTCACTCTTACAATGGCATAAGATTTAACTGTAGATGCAAAATGAGGGTTGGTATCAGCAGATGTTGAAGCAGCTACTTGTGATTCTGGAGCAGTCACGTCTGAGGTCTTAAGCCTAAGATCTGTTACTGCTTTAAAGTAACCAAGAACAAAAGAACGTAGAAACATTATAATCATAAATGAAACGAAAAGACACGGGGTATTTGACACAACTAGAAAGGTTTTCTTCTCCAAACCTTTATCCGAAATTCTTTCAGCGTCCAAATTTTTCTTCTTTACTTCAGGCTGGAGGGATGGACTTCCTCTCAGATCTAGTTTTATTAATTGAAACAACAATGTCAGAACTGAATATGAATATGAGTTTAAAACCAAAAAATAAAAATACATTAAGTTGAAGTAGAAAGGAACCGATTGTTATGTGCAATCTGGATATCGATTCTAATGTGTGTATAGTAATGAAAATTCAAACCATATTAATCGTGAACATACAAAAGTTAACGTAACTAGATAGGATCTTTGTAATTTTAAAGTCATCACACTGTAATTAATTTAAAGAAGTAAAACATTAAACAGTATAAAACAGGATGAAATTTAAGACAAGGGCTTAGATGTGAAACTTGACATGAAATCTGAATATAGGTGTTTCTCCATTGGAAACTATCTCAAATATTGAGCGATCTCTTTCCTTTAAGCAATTCGCAATGCAGAATTTACGCCATCCACTTCCAATGTAGGTGTTTTTGCCGCTTGTATACACACTTAACGTCCATGACCTTTGCTCGTCCCTCATAGTTATCTTAAATTTCCTGTCGTTGAATCTGTTTTCTTGTGCGAATTGTTCTGGAATACACTGAAACGGTTTATAACCAGTTGCAAATAAACAATCAATATGTATAAACCAGTTGCAAATAAACAATCATTATCTATTAACCAGTTGCAAATAAACAATCAATATGTATTAATCAGTTGCAAATAAACAACCAATATGTATCTGTGTTTTACACTTCCAAATTATTGAAGAGAAAATTGTTCTCATAAGCTTAAGCAGGAAATGAATGAGTTGAATGCCTGAATGGTCACTCAACTTATCAAATGAATTCAATCTTTTTTCAGTTCGTTCTTTGTTTGTTTCAGCGTAATAGTCAAAGTATAATGTACTTGTGAACTTACCAGACAATGCTTTGAAAGGCAATAAGGCCTAATAGTACAAATGAAATGAGAGTGACTGAGATGCATGTCTTTATAAGCAGCTTCTACATTAGGGAAAGCCTTGCCTGATGTCTTGATATTGGGCTTTGGTTTTTCTGTTGCATTTGTTAGTATATTACTTTATACATTGCACTAAAATAAGCAAATTAATTTCCATAAATAACAAAAACGGTTCACCTTTGAATTCAAATTCCTTGGAAGACTTAAAAAATAAGGCCTTTTTCTTCGTCTCTTTTATGAACTCCTTGTTCATATTCTCTCTCACAGTAACGTGAATCAAAGACGGTGACCTCAAATTCCATCTCTCCTTCATGTCTGAATACCAAAATATCTCCCAATTGTAAATCATGATCCTTTACAAACTCTTCCCAACCCTCTTCCAGTCGCCGGCCATTCATCTTCACGAACCACTTTTTACTTGCCCTTCTCAGCATTGCATATCTATTCCCGTTTCCCTTCAGATACTTGAAGAAACCTATAGGAACTGTCTGTAGTACAACAATATGTATGATTAGAATGGCCTTGTCCTATCATTGTCATTTTCGACACAACATGCAAATATACATGTGAAAATTCCTAAAATATCGACAAATATTAAATTCTGGATCCATGATTTCAAAAGTGTAATGATCAAGGTACTTGACCCTACCAAGTTTAAACCCCGGATCATTCTACGATGACAATACTATTTCCTATGGGTGTCAAATGGACAGGTTGAACTGAATTTTGGCGGGTCAAAATAGTTTGAGCTGATAAAGGGTGGGATCATTAACCACCCAAACATAACTTGGATTGAAATGGGGTAAACAATGGATCACAGCTCAACCCTCCCAATTCTTACCAAGTTTTAATTTCTTTGTTTGTTTTCTTATACTTTGTTTAATTACCCGATAAAACATTTTTTCTTTATTATGACTATATTCAACATATCAAACAAAACAAAATTAAAAAATATTTTGACAAGTTCTTTCATGGGTCAAATTAAACTAGATATCAGCCGAACTTTTAGATGAATTGAATTGAGCGAGTCAAAATAGACTCAATTAATAAATGAGTGAGTTTGGTTTTGATGAGCTAATTTTGTCACCCCAACTATTTTCTACCCAAATAATCAATAAAAGAAGATTCACAGCTTCTTTTTCGTGGTAAACTCCCACACATCCCCCATCCTTCACCTCTATATCACACATGCAGCAGACAAATTAAAGGAAAGATGAAAGAATTAAAAGTATTACTTACAAGTCCATCCTTGAAACCTGGCACAATTGGTTTGAAAAAATGAGCTTTCTTTGGAGGGACTTTCATGTCAGCCACGGAATTGATGTAATTGTGGGTAACAACAATTGCATGGAAAGGGAACGGGAAGTAAGTAAATATTACAATTGCTAGAAAGGATAAACTAAAGATTACAATAAAACTGGAAATCAAGAATGGAACAAACTCCTTGTGTGATTTGCTGAGTCGAGTGATGACACTCTGTCTTTAAGACAAGATTGCCCCATATATCTCCTTTTACGTTGTCGGGCAATAGTCTTCCAAGATATAACAACAACTTAACAATTGAGCAAAGAAAACTCAAGTGTTATTCTTGAAGAACTTTGAGTGTAGTAGACTTGCTAGAGAGGAAGAAGATGAAATCAGAAATTCTGTAAATATTTTTAAGTGTAGTGAACAATTGAGCCAAACGCCTCAATTTATAGTGTAATGAGATGACCCTTCAACTAGCCAACTAATGACATTCAATAGCCATGTAATGGCACTTGATGGAGGGGTTACATTCAGCCAAATAATGACTGAATTCATGTGTCAAGTAATGGAGATTCAATGCTCCAAAACCAGTCCAAAGGTCAGAACTTTCCAACTTCCCGTCGCAACATTTTGCCTCCGAAGCGCCGCGGCTCTGCGAATTAGCGCCGCGGCGCCTGTGCTCCGACGGGGCTGCGCCGCTGCCCTTCGCGGCGACTTCCGACTCGTTTCATCTTACACTTCGTACACTTCTTCCTTCGTTTACCAACATGGAATACTTTGTCATTTGGCCAATAACCGTCCATCATTCTATGTCTCAAACGTATTACATACGTACCAATATCTCTTTCACTAATGAAATTTGCGATAATTGGCATTACGTGTGCACGTGTGTGGAAACAACGTTTCCGACGTACGGAGCCTCAATTGTTTGAGTCATAAATAATGGGATATACTTAATTTCACATTAGTAAATTTTCAACAGTAATTACTGTAGAGAATTGGTGTTCTCTTTTTTTTTCTTCCATTACATGCAAAATGAAAGAATTCAGAAGAAATTTCAATGAATTGTATGGTAACTTGAAAGTTAACAAATGGAATGAAAACAGGGTTTTTTTTCATGTCAATGGACTATGTGCAACATGGATTTACGTGCATTCGTGTTCTTTCTAGCAATATTTTATCTTTTCAAGACTAACTATATATATTCCCTCAGACTTATATTAGTTTTCATGTTTTCTTTCTCGAAAGTTAATTTAAATAATTTTTAGAATTAAATTGAATTATAATAATTTAATATTTTAAAATTATAATTTAAATATTTAAAAATTATACGAGAAGCACTATGAATTGTAATTACTTTAATATTAATATACAACGACAATAACATACACAATTTTATTCCACCAATAGCGTCTGAGAAAGGTAGAGTGCATGCAGACCTTATCCCTACCTCGGTAGGTAGAGATGTTGTTTCCGATAGACCCTCGGTTCAAGGCACACAAATGAAATAAGTTCGAAAAAAGAAATAATGAAAGTGGAAGAAGCCAAGGCAAAATACTATAGCATGCATGGAAAAAACATTCTTAAAAATAAATAGTAACTACAAGAAACAACAAATTCCAATGACTATGTTTGCTTATGTGGGAATATGTTTGAAATGAGGTTATTTTTTAATACTTTGCTAACGCAAGGGTAGATTCTGCCGCAACTTGTAACGGAGGGTAAAAATAGCGAATTTATGAAAGTAGAGTGATATTTTTAACCCTTTTCCTGCTTGTGTTGTAATTAACTCTTTTTGCCTTTTTTTATTTGATTTATTCTTCAAAAGCCTTAATTCTAACACCCATTGAAATTCATATTCACCTTTTGTCACCGTAGAAATTTATATAATTAAACTAAAAATCTGTATTAAAATTAGTGACAGTGAAAGATGTAGCATAAAGTCAACGGGTTCATACTAATCCTGACATTTTTATTAGTATCTTATAAGTAATCGTGAAATTTCTAATTTTTGGAGTTGCAAAGAGAAGAAATGGAGTTAGCTAATTTGCATTCCATGTATCCACTATCCACTTATAGAAAGACCAGGTAAATACAGTAAAACTTCTATAAATTAATACTCTATAAATTAATAAACTCTCTAAAATAATAAAATCTTTCGGTCCCGACTTGGGACTTTGTAAAAAATCATCAAATTCGATAAGATAATAAAATAATAATTTTTGGGAAAATCCCTTTATAAATATTAGGTCCCATTAAAACTCTAAATTAATAATTCATAAATATTACAATTATAAATATTATGGTAATTTGCTAAAATATGAATCTATTGTTACTTGATTTTTCTTAAAATTTAAATCTAATTGGATTTCATCCCTAACTTTTTTAATTGCGACCAAGAGTTCCGATTGTCGAGTTCTCTAGCCGCAACAAAAAATTTTGAAGAGTTGTTGTCGCGCTCAAAGCCTCCTTTCTCGTGACTGGTTCCAACGGTATTGAATCATCTTCAGCTTCATCATTAGTAGGATCTTCAATAATATCAGCAATAATTTCCTCTAAACTTTGAACCATTGAACATTCATCATTTTCACCCGGATAGTCCACCAAATTGTTGACGTCCATTTCATTGCGATAACCAAGATCCTTGACCATATTCTCAAGCTCATGTAGGCTTTCTTCAAAGTTTGTCTCACTTGAGATTTCTTCATTTGAACGGATTTTGCAGTGCCGAAAGCAATTTGCTATTGACACTTGAGAAACATTGGTTGTCCAAGCGGAGACTGCAAAATTGATGGCATCTCTTTGTCTTGCTTTCTTCCCTCGTTGCAACAAATAACAAATAACAATTGTAAGCCTCTCTTTGTCTTGCTTTCTTCCCTCAAGTTGCTTGGTTGCAAGAGAGTGATCAGCTTGTAACCTGTAAAACAGACCTGTTTCATCCAAATTAAAAACATCTTTAATGGGAAATTGGTTTATTTTCTCCCTTATAGCCTCCAGTTTCATTTCCATGTCCCGCATGTTAACTGAACCACTTTCTCCAAAGCGACGGAATGATTTAATACCATGTCTTACCTTGAATTTTTCAAGCCAACCTTGAGAAAATTGATGTTCATGAGGGTGTTGAGGATGCAAAAGCTTCATTATATCCTTTGTTTTCTCCAAAATAAGCTCTCCGGTCATGTTGACTCGATCTTGGTACTGAAGAAACCATTCATAAAGAACCTTCTCCATACCTGGATATTTCGCCGATTTGTGTCGCTTAATATCCCCACTCTTCTCAAAGTTGGCTGAAAGGTACTCCGATAATGGCTCAAACGATATTTTTCATCAACCCACTCTTGTAAATCTTTTTGAGTGCATGTGGGATGGTCTCTCTTATACTCACATAATGCTTTACGCATTTGATCATTCATGGATGATTTTGCGATGCCTTTTAGATGAGAAGACATGGTTGGGTGTTATGAATTATTTTATTTCCATATTGAGATTTATATAGTATATGTTTCAATCATCATGCATGAATATATTTAATTGGCTATAATAGTTATTTAAGTGCAACGAATTAATGTAAATATGTATACATTATTTAAGTAATTCCAATGAATTGATACATGCGTACATGAATATAATAGTTAATTGTATACAATGAATTGATATTATATATGAATATATTTAATTAGTTACAAAGAATTGGTTGATGCATGAATATAATCAATGAAACATATATGAATTCATTTATTTTCAATACATATGTATGTACTAAATTTGCTGAATTTAAAAAGTCTCTCTTTTAATTAATAAAATATTAATTTATCGATATATTAATATCTCTCTAAATTAATAAAATTTCATGATCCCATGGTTATTAATTTATAGAGGTTTTACTGTATGTGGTTCATGGGAATTAATAAGAATTCTCCATATATAAGAACTCTATCCTCAAGGGCCATTGACATTACTATACGTTTCAAAACTCGATGGATCCGGAGCGGAGCAGAAAATTCGTCAAGAGTGTTCAATATTTGAAAAAGTAAAAAACAAAAACCGATGAATATGTTCACAATTATTTTTAGACTATAAGATATTTAACAAATCATAAAGATACTTGTAATAAACTTAAATTGTATAAATCAAAACTAAAGTAAAAAGGCTTAACAAACGAAATTTTACAAGTGCAAACATAATTCAAATATATTTGTAACAAAAGAAAAAATTGTATAATTCAAAACTAAAGTAAGAACTCAACCCCAAATATTTTACAATTTTTACCCTTTGAAATATTCTTATAATACTACTTCTATATATTATCCCTATTTAATTAGGGAAAAAATGTCAAAGATGTTTGGTATGGTTTGTTTTTTAAAAAAAGTTTTATTTATTAGTTCTTGCTTAGGGAGATACGAGCCTACAGGCTAAAGCAGTAAATGTAATTTCTCGTCCACAGATAAATGAGAGAATTTTAAGAAAAAGGAAAGGTAAAACACTGCATTGGAGTTTCGAACACGAGACTTTTAGGACTCTTAGATCACCCTTTGCACTGGGCGGCGCATCTCAGTTTGGTCATGGGTGTTCAAATTATGCAATATATCGTATTAGACGATTTTTTACCCTTTGTATACGTTATAATTTTCCAGCGAAAGGTGTTAAACTGACCACCCTTCCTCTAATGCAGCTCCGTCCATGCGATGGATAATAAGCTTGTCCCACTAACCTTTTCTATTTTTTATGCGGCGTGATTCAAACTTGTGACATGCGGAACTCTATTTCTTTTCCTTTTTCCTGTTTTGATTACAAACATGCAAGAATTTAAAAGGCTACCACATTCTAATTACTATTCATGATGAAAGGATATTTTCAAAACTTCAGTAGAACACATTATACAACTGAAAGTACTTTTTTTTTAGATTTAGCAAAATGTAGTAGATCCAAAGAACATTACATCCACTTGCTTCAGTGCTGCCCATCACCAACTGCTTCATATTATCTTGTGATGCTTAGGCATCCTTCCCAGGATATTTACCTACAATTGTTTTAAACAAAACATAGCGTCAGTTCTGAATCTAAATTTGGAGACTGAATTGTATAAAGCATTATATAATCCTCGATGGATAAGATCCCTCCACCCTTAACCAGACGTTTCGAGTTCGAGCTCTTCACGCTTTAATGGGCCTTACACGGCGTGAGTCTGGATAAGCCAGGCCTGAATACAGATATTGGACACCAGTAGAGACCCCCCCCCCCCCCCCCCCCCCAAGAAAAAAAGTCTAAGGTAGACTTTTTATATGGAAAATTTCGTAAACCAATTTCTAGGAAGTTTGATACATAGTCCAATATCAAAACACGGACACAAAATCAAACCAGAATGTAGTTGTTAATAGACTATTTCCCAATATTCTTTCATTAACTGGATTAATTGTATATCTTATATTTTAGGTAGAATTATAATCATTTTATAATTAGGTTAATTAGTTACCTAGTTTGTATCAAAGTAAATATTGTTATAACCTTATATATATTGCAAATCATTCATCAATAAACATCAAGGATATTCATTTATGGTATCAGTAGTCTAAAACTACAAACTGACTGACATCTTTTTCCAAAAAGTGACAATCAGAGGCGGATTCGACACAACCAGAGGTGGAGCCATAATTTCAACTTTATGGGTTTTGAATTTTAGAAAGACGACGTCAAGTGCTAATAATTGGATTCTAAATTTAAAATGTGTACATATTTAATGAATTTTGCAACATAAATACACAGTTTGAGCAAAAGCTACTAGATTTGACTGAATCCATAGTGGTGCTTCTACCATTGCCAATGGACACGACAAACAGATATGCATGTGAAAGTTACTAAAATATCAACAAAAATTCAACCTAAACTCATAATTTCAAGAGTTCAATGGGCTCAGTCAAGCAGTGACGGATCGGGCATGCATTTAGTGGGTTCAGTTTAACCCATTATTTTCGACCCAGAGTGCAAATGGTGTATGTGAAATTCCTAAGATGTCAGATAAATATTAAATTCTGAACCCATTTCAAAAGTGTAGTAAACTTAGTGCTAAGAATCTTAAAGGTGGACCACATCAAGTTTAGACCCTCATTCCTTTCTACTATTTTTTCTATCCAAATAATCAATAGAAGAAGATTCATTTAGTTTATGCTTTTGATCTCAGCTTCTTTTCTCTAATAAACTCTCTCACAACCACCACCCTCCATGGGAGCTAGCATTTCGGTTACGGTTGTTAAAGCTAGTTAATGAATAAAACTAGCCAAGTTGGTGTGAATGAGAAATGGAAGGCAACCTTTCCGAACAGTCACCAACCTATTCCGAAGAGGCACCTTCAAGGCTATATAAACTAAGGCAATGCCTCATTTTAAAGAAACCAAAACCAAAAATTTCTGCATCTGAAATTCTGCATTCTTTTTCCACAAATAAAACTATCGAGTCTTACTGTGTTTCGTTGCCAACTTTGAGTTCGTCGAAGTCGAAGGCGTTTGACGTACCGTTACTCCTGCGACAGGTATATCCGTTTTATCCTGGGAGGAAGTAATCCATAACCTCGGGTACAGTGAGGGGATTAAATTCCTTAAGGACACACAGGTGAATTCTGTGGTCTCGGATATTTTCTTACTTCGTATTATTTTTTCAGTTTCTGTTTTTTCTGGTTTTTTGTCTTTCCGTTTGGTTTCTGTTTTTCCTGATTTTTGAACACAGGCACAACAACAAGCTTAAGGAATTTAATCCTTATTTCTGTGTTCATTTGTTCTTGTTTAACAATTACAGAACATTGTCGGGAAAAAAAAAAGGTGTATGTTTGTTGTTTCGATGTAACGAACTTGTATGTTGTTTGGAGACTAAAATCTTCGAATTTTCTACTCCGGTTGAGATTAAAGTTTCCATAACTTTCTACTCCTTTGGGTACTTGATTTGAAGATATAAAAACTTCATCAAGTATACAACATACAATTTACTGGGGAAAAAAAAAAGGTGTTTGTTGTTTCGGTGTAACGAACTTGTATGTTGTTTGGAGACTAAAATCTTCGGATTTTCTACTCCGGTTGAGATTAAAGTTTCCATAACTTTCTACTCCTTTGGGTACTTGATTTGAAGATATAAAAACTTCATCAAGTATACAACATACAATTTACAAGAAAAAAAAAAGAAAAAAAAAGGTGTTTGTTGTTTCGGTGTAACGAACTTATATGTTGTTTGGAGACTAAAATCTTCGGATTTTCTACTCCGGTTGAGATTAAAGTTTTCATAATTTTCTACTCATTTGGGTACTTGATTTGAAGATATAAAAACTTCATCAAGTATACAACATACAATTTACTGCATTTCGTTTCAAGGATTTTAAATCTGTTTGTGTAACCTTGATTCGGTTTGAAGAAATAAAATCTTCACCATTGTGTATTACATCTGCTGCTGTCAAAACTGATTCGGTTTGAAGTCTTCACCGTTTATTAAACTTTTTCTGTTGCTTCGTTTGCGACAGAAATGGGAGACATGACTCCAAATTTGAATGCTACTGCTACTGCCACACTAGCCCCCATGGTTGGTTCTACGAGCAATGCTGCGTCCTCCAGTCGTCTTTGCACCAAGACCGGCTCCGGCAGAGAAGCCTGGAAAATTCACCGGAATTGATTTCAAACGATGGCAACAAAAGATGTTCTTCTATTTAACTACTTTAAACCTCCAAAAATTTATTAAGGAGGTCGTTCCGATTTTGCCGGAATCAACACCTGAGAATGAACGTTTTGTTGTAACTGAGGCATGGAAGCACTCAGAATTTTTGTGCAAGAATTATATTCTTAGCGGACTGGAGGATGATCTTTACAAAGTCTATAGTAATGTGGAAACATCAAAAGATCTATGGGATGCGTTGGAAAAGAAATATAAAACAGAAGATGCTGGATTAAAGAAATTTATCGCTGCCAAGTTTCTGGACTACAAAATGGTAGATGGCAAGTCTGTTGTTACTCAAGTTCAAGAGTTGCAGGTTATCATCCACGATCTACTCGCTGAAGGTTTGGTGATTAGTGGGGCGTTTCAAGTTGCGGCAGTAATAGAGAAGCTGCCTCCTTCATGGAAGGACTTCAAAAATTACTTGAAACACAAGCGAAAGGAGATGACACTGGAGGATCTCATCGTCCGTTTGAGAATCGAGGAAGATAACAAGGCAAATGGAGAAGAAGTCAAATGTGAGATCAACCATAGGGGAGCACATATTGTTGAAACTGCCCCAACTAATCGAAAAAGAGGAAAAATACATCGGGACCAAGGAGCTATCCCAACAAGAAGAAATTCAAGGGAAACTGCCACAATTGTGGAAAAATCGGACACAAAGTTGCAGACTGTCGTGCTCCGAAAAAGGTAAAGAAGAAGGGTCAGGCTAATATGGTTGAAACAAACGAGGAAGTTGATGACTTGTGCGCTATGTTGTCGAGTGCAACTTAGTGGGAAATCCGAAAGAGTGGTGGATTGACTCGGCGCCGCTCGCCACATTTGTCTTTGTTAGAGAAGCCTTTGCTTCATATGCTCCCGCCGGCCCGACGATACCATATATATGGGAAATTCTCGCAACGGCCAAAATTGAAGGTTATGGAAAGATACTGCTTGAAGATGACATCCGGCAAGGTGGTGACTCTTAACAACGTCTGTCATGTTCCTGAAATTAGGAAAAATCTAGTATCTACCGGACTTCTAGTAAAGAACGGTTTTAAGTGTGTTTTTGTTTCGACAAGGTTGTAATAAGTAAGAACGAGATGTACATAGGAAAAGGTTACCTCACGAGGGGCCTTTTCAAACGAATGTAATGGTCGTTGCCAATAATAATAAAGTTTCGCTTCGTCTTACTTACTTGAGTCAAATAATTTATGGCATTCACGTTTAGGACATGTCAATTACAGAACATTGCGAAAAATGATTAGTTTGGAAGTATTGCCTAAGTTTGAATGCAATCAATCAAAATGTCAAATCTGTGTTTAGTCTAAGTATGTTAAACATCCTTATAAGTCGGTTGAAAGGAATTCAAGTCCTTTAGACTTAATCCATACGATATTTGTGACATGAAGTCAATCCCATCTCGCGGTGGAAAGAAGTATTTCATAACTTTTACGACGATAGTACGCGGTATTGCTACGTTTATTTACTTAATAGTAAAGATGAAGCAATTGAAGCATTCGAGCAATACAAAACTGAAGTTGAGACTCAACTTAACAAAAAGATTAAAATGATAAGGAGTGATAGGGGCGGTGAATATGAATCTCCTTTTGAACAAATATGTTTGGAATATGGCATTATTCATCAAACAATCGCCCTTACTCGCCACAATCAAACGGAATTGCGGAAAGGAAAAATAGAACCCCGAAAGAAATGATGAATGCCACGTTAATAAGTTACGTTTACCCCGAACTTGTGGGGGAAGCCATTCTAACAGCTAGCCGAATACTCAATCGAGTACCCCATAGCAAAACAAAATCTATTCCATACGAAAAGTGGAAAGGAAGGAAGCCCAATTTGGGATACTTCAAAGTGTGGGGGTGTTTGGCCAAGGTGCAAATTCCTAAACCCAAAAGGGTAAAAATAGGACCTAAAACCATTGATTGTGTTTTCATAGGATATGCCACAAATAGTAAGGCATATCGATTTCGGTTCACAAATCGAAAATCCCGACATTCGAGTAAATACGGTAATTGAATCGGATAATGCGACTTCTTTGAAACCATATATCCGTATAAAAAGGAATGTGAGTCGTCTAGCAAAGAATCTAAACGACCTCGGGAAGAAACAAAGGAAAATATTCCCGATGAGGAAAAACCGAGACGCAAAGAAACGTCAAAGGACGTCTACTTCATTTGGACCAGAATTTCTAACATTTTTGTTGGAGAATGAGCCTCGAACCTTCAACGAAGCTATGACTTCATCGGAAGCTCAATTTTGGAAAGAGGCAATCAATAGTGAGATAGAATCCATCTTAAACAACCATACTTGGGAATTGGTTGACCTTCCTCCACGGAATAAACCTTTAGGTTCCAAATGGATTTTCAAGCAGAAAATGAAAGCTGATGGTACTATTGATAAATATAAGGCAAGACTAGTTGTTAAAGGGTTTAGACAACGAGAAGGTCTTGATTACTTTGATACATACTCGCCGGTAACGAGGATTACATCTATTCGGGTGTTAGTAGCGTTAGCCGCCGTGTACGGTCTTGAAATCCATCAAATGGATGTGAAAACAAACCTTCTTAAATGGAGAGTTAGAGGAAGAAATTTACATGGAACAACCCGAGGGGTTTGTAGTTCCGTGGAAAGAGAAGAAGGTGTGTCGACTTGTTAAGTCTCTTTACGGACTAAAACAAGCACCCAAACAAGTGGCATGCAAAATTTGACCATACAATGCTTGTCAAATGGATTCAAGATAAATGAGTGTGATAAATGTGTCTACATTAAGAACAATCCAAACCACGTAGTCATTGTTTGTTTGTACGTGGATGATATGTTGATAATGAGTAACGACATTGCTAACATAAATGCTACTAAGCGCATGCTTGCTAGTAAGTTTGATATGAAAGACTTAGGAGTTGCCGATTTAATTACTCGGGAATTAAAATCCATAAGACTCCTCAAGGTCTAGCATTGTCTCAATCTCATTATATTGAAACGGTACTTGAAAAGTTCAAGTATTTGGACTTTAAAGTTGCAAAGACGCCAATTGATATGAACCTTGCTCTTGCAAAGAATAATGGTGAAAGTCATTCTCAATTGGATTATGCCGAGTGTTGGGAAGTTTGATGTATATCATGAACTGTACGCGACCGATATTGCATGTGCTATAAGTAAACTAAGTCGCTACACTAGTAATCCCGACCAAAAACATTAGTCGGCAATGAAACGAGTTTTGGGGTATTTAAAACATACTCAAAACTTTGCTTTGCATTATAACGGTATCCTGCGGTTATTGAAGGATACGGTGATGCAAATTGGATCACCGGTTCAATCGAAACTAAATCCACCAAAGGATATGTTTTTACCATAGGTGGAGGAGCGAGTGTCTTGGAAGTCATCCAAACAGGACATGTATCGCCCGCTCTACAATGAAATCTGAGTTCATAGCTTTAGACAAAGCCGGTGAAGAAGCTGGATGGCTCCGGAATTTCTTAGAAGATATTCCATTTTGGCCCAAACCGTTGGCTCCTATATGCATACATTGCGATAGCCAAGCGGCAATAGAAAGAGCCGGGAGCCTTATGTACACCGGAAAGTCTCGTCACATACGACGAAGACATAATACCGTTAGACAACTACTCTCTAGTGGAATTATCACAATTGACTATGTTAAGTCAAGAGATAATGTGTCGGATCCACTAACTAAAGGCCTAACTAGAGAGGTAGTTGAAAGATCATCAAGGGGAATGGGACTATGGCCGAGGACAAGTCATCGTGACGGTAACTCTACCTAGAAGACTGGAGATCCCAAGATCTAGGTTCAAAGAGATCAAACAAAGTCATTAATGACGGTTCAACATTGTCACAATAACTCTTTGGTCCATTCTCGTGATGAGACAATGTTCGATACACGGGATAAAGCATTGCGGCTTTTTAATGGTTCCTAAGTTTGGTACGGGGTATATCAAATAGTGTATCTACGGGATGACACATTTAGGAATCACCTATGTAAGTGTGAAGTGTAAGCCACTTCAAGGAGAATTATGTAAGGCCAATTCTCTACGCACTTATGAACCGGGCGTGTTCATGGCTGAAACGAACAAAACAATGAGAACCAAAGACGGTTAAAGGGTTAATTGTGTGACATGTGGTTGTCTAGGTATACACCAAAGCTCGACGGTTCAAGGATATCACATCTACCGATTGACCGAGTATATCCGACATATGTTCACTACGGAAAGTTCAAAGAGAAATCTACTTATCCGGATGCGATTAATCCTTGCTTACGAATCACACAGTTTTTGTCATGCATGTTTTTCATCATATAGCCATTCCCCATTCATGTGGGGGATTGTTAAAGCTAGTTAATGAATAAAACTAGCCAAGTTGGTGTGAATGAGAAATGGAAGGCAACCTTTCCGAACAGATCACCAACCTATTCCGAAGAGGCACCTTCAAGGCTATATAAACTAAGGCAATGCCTCATTTTAAAGAAACCAAAACCAAAAATTTCTGCATCTGAAATTCTGCATTCTTTTTCCACAAATAAAACTATCGAGTCTTACTGGTGTTTCGTTGCCAACTTTGAGTTCGTCGAAGTCGAAGGCGTTTGACGTACCGCTACTCTGCGACAGGTATATCCGTTTTATCCTGGGAGGAAGTAATCCATAACCTCGGGTACAAAGGGGATTAAATTCCTTAAGGACACACAAAGGTGAATTCTGTGGTCTCGGATATTTTCTTACTTCTGTATTATTTTTCCAGTTTCTGTTTTTTCTGGTTTTTTGTCTTTCCGTTTGGTTTCTGTTTTTCCTGATTTTTGAACACAGGCACAACAACAACGGTTTCCATAGAAACCAATAACTTTGGTCCTGTATTTGTATTAAAGATACATAGAATATGTATAAAGTAGGAAAAAGCTCAAATATGTCAGTGAACTATCGAAAATGACTCATTTATTTCAATCGTTAATAGTTTAGCTCATTTGTGCCATTGCCGTTACCAAAATACCAAAATGACTCATTTATGTCATTGACGTTACCAAAACGGCTCATTCATTCCATTCCATTGTTCATTAACACCGAACTATTGACGTGTGTTATTGGCATAAATGAGTCATTTCCAATAATTCGATGGTATATTTGAGCTTTTTTCCTATAAATTACTCCCTCTGTGTGATACACTTTTCTTTTTAGTCATGTCCCAAAAAAATGATACATTTCTATATTTAGAAATAGTTTAACTTAAAACTTCCCTTTTACCTTTAATGAGATGATTTAAAGACACACAAATATGTCTGATTTATTTTAGACCACAAATTTCAAAAGTCTTCCTTTCTTTCTTAAACTCCGTGCATAATCAAGCTATATCACATAAATTGGGATGAAGGGAGTCTGAATTTAGAAGTAACTTTAATAAATTAGAACTTCAAACTCATAAGCCTCAAATTTTCTCCGCCCCTGCCCTCCTCCACCTCTATATCAAACATGCAGCAGACAAATTAAAGGAAAAAGATGAAAGAATTGAAAGTATTACTTACAAGTCCATCCTTGAAACCTAGCACAATTGGTTTGAAAAAACGAGGTTTCTTTGGAGGGTCTTTCATGGCGGCTCAGGAAATGTAATTACTGTACAGAAATGGTGATCCCTTTGCTTTGCATTTACATGCAAAATGAAAAAACTGAGGGGAAATTATAGAGTTGTACGGAAACTTCAAAGTTACAAATGGCATGAAAAAAACAGGGGGCTTTTCATGTAATCTACCATCTACGTGGATGAGCATGGTTATTACGTGCTCTGAAATTGTAATAAGCATAGATTGATGTGTAAAATATTACTCCCTCGGTTCTATTTTATACGAAGGTATTTGACGGAACACAAAGTTTAAAAAATAAAAAATAAAGTAAGATATTTGAAACTTTTGATCTAAAACAAAGTATAGGAATTTGTGTGGCTAAAAATAATTCCATTAAGGATAAAAAGACAAATTTAAAGTTGAATTGTTACTAAATATAAAATGATATCATTCTTCATTAGTCTGACTAAAAAGGAAAGAATGTTATATAACTCGGAACGAAGAGACTACCTATGTCAGAGGACGATATTTTTGCACTATAGGTATATATTTAAAAAGTCACTAAAATTATAAAAATAATTTACGTATAATCTCAAAAGGCTAATAAGTTTAATATAAGAAAGGTTGTTATCAAATATAAATCTTGAATCCACCTCTCTTTGTCACAGGTCTTTCCTAAAATTGGACATGATTTAGCTTATTTACGTGTACTAGCTTTGATAAAATGACATTATTTTTTATTGATCCGTTAAAAAACACGTCTATATCTAAAAGTAATATACTTTAAACTTTTATAATCGCCTAAATGTTACGGCATGTATATGATCACAAATTTTAAGTCTTTTTTCTTTCTTAAACTTCGTGTAAATTAAAATACAAGGAGAACAAAATATTTACCAAACTAAGTCATAAGCTTGAGTGTGTTAAACTACAACTACACGATCATTGAGTACAACTAAATTTGAAGAAACATGTACATTGATGTAATCAAATGAAGGGTAATTGAATGCAGATCTAGAATACAACCTACAAAAGCAGGTCTGGCTTTGAAGAACATAACACCTAAGGTACATCTTTGACTCCGACTGGTCTAGTGGTAAGAGCACAACACGTGATATGTGAGTTTGGCGCAGATTACATGTTCGAATCCTGCTGCAGACATCCTGGTATTTAAATGGAGAAGGGTAAAGGGGCAGATCCATTATTTGCCCGAATTTTGAAACATGCGCCATCGCCTTCGAGGATCTCTCACTTATTAAAAAAAATCTATGGTACATCTTCTGTTGAGATTAGGCAACATATAGTATATCCAAAAACATCATTTCAGTGCTCCTTTCTCTTGCCCATCACCAACTGCTTCACTAATTTGTCAAGGGCTTTGCTTGGCAGAATATTTACCTGAAAATTTTCTTTTAACATAACATACTCTCTTTGCAATGAATCTAATTTTGTAGACTTGATTCCATAAACCACTAAATAATAATAGATCTAAGCTAGATTTTTTTGTCTGATTTTGTAGGGGTACTTGCACAAAAGACCTTTTTGTGGAGTGTTTGCACAAATGACGAATAGACTAATAGGGACATAATATAAAGAGTGACCTCAAAAACGGTCATACAGAGCAAATAATCCGATTTTTGTAAAGCAATACATCCAGACCATTTAAAACCTTTCGCAGGCGTTTAATATCAAAAGTAAAATTGTATAACACATTTCAAAAATCCAGAACATTTTCAAAGCATGGCATAATATTTTCATATCACTACCATAGAATTTTTTTTCTTATAATTCCACGTTATCCAACATTTTAATACCGAGGAGAAAGAAGTTTAAAAGCATGTATTGCACTGAGGAAGATCATGAAAATAGGTAAATACTTGTCCACACCCGGTGTTTACACTATATCAAGATATTTAACCTTAGCACTTAAAAGTTAAAAGTAAGAATGGTTAAGTGATAAAAATGTGTATGAACAACACTTGTCATGCATTATTGATTTGATGTAAGCACTAAACAATAGGTGCAGGGTAAAATAATATCATGAAAAATAAAGAGAAGTAAAGAAATACTCACGATGGAAATAGGCTACAGGTATTTTTTCGTTGCTGATGAGTTCAAACCTATAAGTATCTCCTACTTGGACATCATTTGCTTCTCTGAACTTTTGCCATCCCCCGTGAACTCCGATGTGCTGATCTGACACTGGTCCTAGTCGAACTGACCATGATCTCTGTTGTTCATCCATAAGAATCATCTCACAACGTCTATTCATCCAGCCATTTGATTTTGCAAAAGCCAATGGAATATACTGCTCAAGTTTAACCCCATTGTATAGACCGGTCAATATCGTGTTATCACAAAAAAGAGAAATTCTTACTGCAGATCTTATCTATTATGGGCTTAACTAAAATTAATTCAAATTAACTTACCAGAAAATGTTTGCTGATGGTATAAGGCTTCATAATAGAAATAAAATGAGGGTTAGCATCATTAGCAGATGTTGAAGCAGGTACTTGTGCTTTTGGAGAAGTCACGTCTGAGGTCTCAATCTTAAGGCATGTTGTTCCTTTTGAAATAAATGATAGAATCAGAGAAACGAAAATAAGAAAATGTATTAGATACAGCAACAAGGGTTTGCTCTTGAAATCCTGACCTTGAGTGGAAACACTTTTAGCATCCAATTTGAATTTTTTTCCGTCGGGCTGAAGTGATGCATTTCCTCTCAGATCTAGTTTTTAAATTGACACAACAATGTTAGAACCAAACCGAACATGAATTTAAAACCAAAAAATAAACATTAAGAACAGTAATTTTCATTGAGGGAAAAGGAGAGATGAAAAGAATTTCATAAGAGCTAATTCAACTCTCAGAAACATATAGCTTCTTTTCAGGACCGGAGAAGGTGAACTGTAGCTGAAGAAAGGAAATCCTATCTCATAGTATATATACTCAGTAAAGTGCTTTAATAAAACTGCTATAGTAAGTAGCTCAAAAATGTCTTCTACAAAATCTGAAAGCTTTTCTCAGTAACTGGTACTCCCAAGAAACGGGAAAGGCTTGCGTAAATACTTCTACTTAAAACATTCATTAAAAAGAATCTAAATAAGACTCTTTATAAAGAAAAATCTTCTCTATATAAGCCTGAGATTTGTTCAGTTGATCGAACACATGAAAGACTTCATCAGAACTTGAGAAAACATAGAAGATATAATGATAAATGAAATAAACATGGTGCGTCTGTTTCACCAAGACACTATATTTTTCAATAAAAAAATTTGTGTCCAGTATTTCAGGACATAGAAACTATGAGGTAACAACAAATAGAAAGAGAATCTTTAATCACTAGTAAGGATCCTTATAAAAAAAAAGTTAAAGTATGATGTTATTGTATCTCCGGAAAAGGTTCAAATATATCTTTGTATTGTGCGAAATTGAGCAGATTTGCTCTGCGCTAATACTTTAGTGGTTGTACGACCTGTACTCACAAAAAAATGATTAGTAGATACGTTGTTGCTTTGCTAGCGACCATTGTTAAAACAATTTAAGAAAAAGCTTGCAGAAAGGTTAATGGCTTACGCAAAACCATCGAGCCTAATTATGAGATTAATTAGTGAATTAGCACTAGATCTTGACATGTGTCGTAATCTAAGAGACCTAGACTTACCCGGCCCAATATGGAGGGCATATTTGGTCCCATGCACATACTTTGAGGGGGTATTTGGCCCACAAAAAATCGTATAGGAGGAGCCGCATATTTGAACCAATTATTTGACGGTAAGGGCATATGTGAGCTAAAGCATTGAAAGAGGGAAAATCTGCTCAATTTCACATAGTACGAGGACATATTTGGATTTTTCGTTGTATTTATGATTTAAAGAAAGAAATAGGTAAATAAAAAGAGAGGAAAACAGGATAAAATTTTAAAAGGCTTAGATAAGAAATTTGCCGTGAAACTTCAATATTGGCTTCTCTCCGTTGGCGAGTATCTCAAACATTAAGTAATCTCCTTCCTTTAAGCAATTCACGCTGCAGAACTTGCACCATTCCCCTCCGATGTAGGTGTTTACCCCGCAGGCATATAGACTAAATGTCCATGACCATCGCTTGTCTCTTATCATTATCGTACATTTCCTGTTTCTGAGACCGTTTAACCGTGCAAATGGGACTGGAACTCGCTGAAACAGCTTACAATCAGTTTCTCAAAAACAGGTTATATGTAGGGATAATACATTTTTGGATCGGTAAAAAGAATAATAACCAGAAAATGTATAGGTTTTGTATATTTATATTTAAGTATAGATATACATATTATATACACAAATATTCATATAATATAAATAAATATACATATAATATACATAATTAGTGTATAGCTTTTGGATATTTTGGCTAGCGCCGGTAAAAATCTAGGCCGACGGGCCAAAAATGAAAAAGCCCTCATATGTATGCTTCACACTTCTGAAATTTTTTCTCATAACAAAATGAGTTCATCTATTTTTTCCTTTTTGTCTATTTATAATAATGGAAGTAATATTTAGTTCGACAACTTACCAGAGAACACTTCCAAAGGCTATATGGTTTCATAGTACAAATGAAATGAGGGTGAGAGAGAGGCATGTCCTTAGCAGCTTCTACATTGGGCAAAGCCTCGTGTGATGACATGATGTTGTGCTCTGGTTTTTCTGTTCCATTTGCTAATTACACATAAAGCCAAGTAAGAAATATTTATGGAATGGATACTTACGATACACGTACAAAAGAATATTTGAATAGTTATTTGTAAACAAATACATGACAAGAAATTAAAATGACACAAAGATTACAATTAAAGTATGATTAGCATATAACATGCACCACATAAAGGGCAACCCGGTGCACTAAGCTCCCGCTATGCGCAGGGTCCATGGAAGGGCCGGACCACCACATCTTCTGGCTAATTGTTTATCTAAGAATAAATTGAAACTTCTTTTAAGGTTAATGGAATTAACTTGCAAGCAATCAAGTATACAATTATTGCATTATAATACATAGAAATTGATTAATATTGTTATGCTATTAATGTTCATTTCAGTAATTACCAATTACAGTATGCAGGAGTACTGTTTTAAAGTTCTAATTTCCTTAGAAGCTCATAAACTACTGTGTTATACTCATGTCATCAATATATCTCCAAAAAGATTGTTAAAAAATAAGAGGTTCCTTAAATGAGAAAACTTTACCATGGAATTTCCATATTGGTCTTTTTCCATTACTAACAACCACGAACTTTATATGATCTCCCTCCTTTATATCATTTGCATCACGGAATTCAGCCCATTTACCTCCAATATAGACTTGAGAAGTGGAGGTATATAGCTTTAAATTCCACGACCTTTGTCTTTCATCTCTAATAATCAAACCACATTTCTTGTTGATGAGACCGTTTTCCCTTGAAAATTTTCCAGGAAGGCGCTGAAATTGTTCAGAACAATTTGCACATTTTATCAAACATATCATATGCTTCATATTTTCATCATAAATACCGCCAAAAAAACAAAGAGGGGAAAAGCATAAAATAGTGCACATGTTTCCTTTAGCTTGAAGATTCTTGAAGGGTATTTTGAGACTTACAAAGTAACTTTTGGAAAGGCAATAGGATCTAACAATGCATACAACATGAGATTGGCCATTAGGGTTGTCAGTAGCAGCTTCTGCACGGGGAAAAACATCGTATTGTTAATTGCAGATAAGTCTAAATCAAGAACATCAAATGTGACAAAACAATTACAATCAGAACATGAATACCGTCTAACGATCCACCCAGTGGCAAATCCAGCACATATCGAGTTCACGGAACCCAATAACTTTTGTACAAATCCTCCATAATTTATATAATTTTGTGATCCGATTTATTTTCTTTTGATGAAGTAATGTAATTCATTAAAGGAGCATCAAGAAGATGCATAGTTACATGAGGACCAATTATTATTGTATATTAACTTGAGATCGTTACAGGAACTCATAAACTTCAAATCTTGAATCCGCATGTGCATCCACCCCACCTTTTTGCTAATTTTTAATATAAACAAGTTGAGACTTGGTAGGGGTAAGGTCTAACGAAAACAACCTCTCTACCTCCACGAGATAGGGATAAGGTCTGCGTACACCCTACCCTACCCTCCCCAGATCTCACCTGTGGGTTTACACTGGGTATGTTGTTGTGACAAAGTGATTACAATCAGAACATGAATACCGTCTAAACATCTACCCAATGGCAGATCTAGCACATATCGGGTTCAAGGGAACCCAATAACTTTGTACAGATCATATATATCAACTAAATATCTATAATTATATGATTATGAACCCAGTTACTATACTTATAAACTTCAATTCCTAGATCCGCCTCTGAACCACTCCACTTTTCTGCTAATTTTTAAGCGATGTATATTTTTTTTGTATATTAATGTATAATATACATATTTTTATACTACAACAGTGTATATTTTCTGTATATTGGGCTAGCGAATATAATTATTTTGGTCTGACCAGCCAAATGCGTAACTTACCCAATTTTCAATCTAAACAAATTGAAACTTAAGCTAAGATTAAGTGAAATTAACTTGCAAATTCATCAAGTATAAACTAATAGACTCTAAAAATCTCACCTTTGATTTCAAATTTCTTCGAAATCTCTTCAACATCACGTGCTCCTCCTCCTTCTTCCTGCAAATACTCTGCATATTCTCTATCAGAATGACTTGAATCAAAGATGGTAACCTCAAATTCCATGTTTCCTTCATGCCTAAACACCAACATATCTCCCAATTGCACATCATTCTCCACCGTAAATTTTCCCCAACCCGCTTCGAATCGCTGGTCATTCAGCTTAACCCGCCACTTCTTACCAGCCTTTTTCAGTATTGCACGTTTAATATGCTCGTATTCCTTCACATACTTCAAGAAAACAATAGGAATTTTCTACAGAACAACAAATAATGTATAATTAGAGTAGCCTTTACGGATACATTATACATATAGCACGTTTCATGTATAATTAGGGTAACCTTGTCCCAAAATAACAGCTAATTATTTTAGAATGTAATAGTACTAACCAATAGAAGGAAACATATAGATGAAACAATTGAAAGTATTATTAGTACTACTTACAAGTCCATTTTTGAAGCCTGGAAGAATTGGTTTGAAGAAGTGAGGTTTTTTTGGAGGGATTTTCATGGGGCACAGCAAATGTAGTTACTGTAGAGCAAAGAAGTGTGTTTCGTTGTACGGATTTGTTTCTCTCGTAATGTTTTTTGGAAAAGCACAAATTTGCCTTCCAACTATATTGGATGGAATAATATTATCCTCCGTCAAACTTTGAGATCAAATATATCATAATCCTTTGCAAACTTGTTAAATTTGTCCTCGGATTGACAGAAATATGAGTTGGACGCCACATCGTATCCACGTAGACCCCACGTCGGATCTACATCGGTGCATACATTTACTCAACCAGTTTCAATTTCGTCGTTATTATCATCGTCGTCTCCATCGGCACCTGCGCCAGCTCCAACACCAGAGAAAGTGAAGAGAGCATGTTCCACGAAAAACGGAGAGAAAGCACAGATCAAAGAGTGTTGATAATTTTGATAAACCTGTAACCCACCGTTGTCGTCGCCATTGCCACAATACATGAAGCCGAGGAGCAGTAAAAGCGATAAGAATAGATGTGGTGTAAGTGCGACAAAGGAATTTATTAACTCTTTGTATCACCAAAAGAATAGAAAAATAGGTCAAAAAGTGTATAATTTTGATGCTCTTCTACACAAATCTGAACCTCCTCCTCCCACTACCAATGGCTGGCATCCTCCACTACCATCGCCGCCGCCTCCTCCTTCTCTGTTTCAAAACTTATTCACATCCACCATCACCACCTCCACCGCCTGTCAAGGCGAAGCCAATCAGGATATCAAGACCAAATCCAACACCTATGCCAGTGAAAACAAGAAGCTTCGACAATATCGAAGAAAACTCAAACAACGGAGGAGAATCACCGTTGATACCGATTCTACCACCACCTCCACCGTCGTCGTTCTTCAGAGAACACGCCTGGAAATTCGTAGTGCAAGGCAACTACACCCCGACAACGGAATACGTCGCCGATGACCGGCCGGTGGCGTTTGCACCGTCGTCATTGCTTTGTCCAAGCCCAGATGTAAACACAAAAGCTGAAAACTTTATATCAATACGTGAGTCTACTAGGCACCGATGTGGATCCGACGTGGCGTCTACGTGGATTCGATGTGGCATCCAACTGACATTTCCGTCAATACGAGGTCAAATTTAACAAGTTTGCAAATAGTGAGTGTATATTTGATCTCAAAGTTTGACTAGGGCAATGTTGTTCCATAAAACATAGTTGGAGGGCAAATTTGATCATTTTCCCTTTGGAAAAAGAGTTACTCCCTTTATACTATTCGTTTATCTGAACATTTTTTTATTTTCCATTTGTGATTCGGTATTCGTATTGGAGTACAACTAATTAGAATTCGCGCTGCTTAGTGCTCATTTGGGGAAAAAGCTCCCTACTAATGATTTTTCTTTACCCGAAATTCAAAATCGAGATCTCTAATTAGGGGAGGAGCAGTCTCATCCGCTGCACCACATCTTTTGCTGGTAACATATTTCCTTTCTAATATGTTTTAAAAGAAATAACTCCTTTTTAAATTTGTAATTATCTAATTTCGACTTTTCATTTTTTCACTTTAATAAAAAAAATTATAACCGTATAAATATTATGTCAAATTTAAGATTATAAATTTCAAAAATCTTATCATTACACAGATATTATGCTATATTTAAAACTATAAGTTTCGTTAATTTCTTTTCTTTAAACTTTATACTCAGTCAAATAAGTACGCGTAAGTTGAAACTAAGAATATACTATTTTCTTTCTATCCATCAAACGTCAAAAGATAATTTTATAAAAAAAATATTTTTATCAAAAGAAACAAAGTGACTTCATTTACTTACAAACACACATTCAAAATAGGTGCCAAAAGTGTTAAATATTTAAAGGAATAATTACGTTGTATGGTAATTAATATAATAATGCTATCAAAATTAACCTATTTTAAATTTTTTTATAAAAAATGACCCACTGTGTCCTTCTCCTCCTCTGTCTCTCTCTGCGTTCTTCTTTTTCCTCGTACTCATATACATATTATTGAAATTTCTCCTAAACGATTTAGCCATATCAATAGCAGAAACCTAGAAAAACTTATTTGCAGAGCCGCACTCCATTCCCGATTTTGATGATGTTGTGAGTTTTTCTTTCTTGTTTCTTCGATTTATTTAACTGAGTCTCTTTTATTCCCCTGTTTGTTAAAAAAAGCTTGATTTTTTTTCTTAGGTTTTGTGGGGTTTTAAGAAACGGAGAAGTTTAAGGATATTTGTTTAAGAAACTTTTAAAGAAGAAGGATGTCTATGGAGATTCTGTTGATGAAATGGTTGGAATCTTCACTAAGGTACTTCCATTATTTCTTCATCGAGTTTCATTTTCATCCTTCGATGGTGGAGCGCTGATGGGGGAGATGAAGTTACTAGCGGTGGGAAGTCGTTGGATGTGGTTGAATCGGCGTGGAGAAGAGGCTCAAGGAAGAAGATGAACCTGGAAAGCTTCATTGATAGGATTCATTTGTATACTAGTGTAGATGAGTGTATAAACAACTCTTATGGGTGTATACACACCTCTTATACACTATTATACATTTTTATACACCTATATACATAATGCATTATGCAATTCTTATTCAAAATAAATTCAGATCTATGTTTATATCCACTTATACAATATTGTATAATTGTGTATAAATATTATTAAGTGCATATTTTCGTGTATAATATTATATAATTATATTTTTTTGTGTATATACCTACACATTATACACTTTCATACACCTATATACATAATATATATGTCTTTTGTATATAAGTGTATAAAAGTGTATAAAAGTGTTTTGGACTATATTTTTGCAATGTAAGTTTTGGGCTATATTTCTGTAATGTAAGTTTTGGGCTATATTTCTGTAATGTAAGTCAACGAAGTGTACTTTTATGAAATTCCCCCATATTTAAAATGTACTTTAATAGTGACAGAAAATATCTCTTGAAAAATAATTTCTAAACAACAACAACAACAACATACCCAGTGAAATCCCACAACGTGGGTCTGAGGAGGGTAGAGTGTACGCAGACCACCTCTACCTTGGTAAGTAGAGCGACTGTTTCCGAGAGACCTTAGCTTAAGATAGAGCATAAGCACAAGCAAAGCAAAAGTAAAAGCAAAGCAAGAGTAAAGCAAGCAAGATAAAACAGTCCGAAAAAATTTAAAGCAATATGAAAATGTTGGTATCAAAAGCGAATAAGCCATGATAGCGCATTTCAAAAAAGTAAGTGTTAACTAGCGCATGCAAATAAGCTAAAAAAAGTACACCAAAGGATACATATCAGTAGAAAACTAGCTACATGTAACTATAAAGCAATAATGTGCCTATTTGTATGATAGGCTAAGCAGTCCTACAATAATAACATTACCCCTACCAGTTTGCAAGCGTAAGTAGGACTACGCTCGACTACCTACTACTCTTCTACCTTAATCCTGTCCTCCACAACCCCCTATCTAAGGTCATGTCCTCAGTAAGTTTTACCTGTGTCATATCTCGTCTAATCACCTCTCTAATACTTCTTCGGCCTACCTCTACCCCTCCTGAACCCGTCCATAGTCAACCTCTCACACCTCCGCACTGGGCATTTGTGTCTCTATTCTGCACATACCCAAGCCATCTCAACATCGCTTCCCACATCTTATCCTCCATCGAGGTCACTCCCACTCAATCTCAACTTCCGGTTATTGACCGCAACTTTAGATTAGTTACCGGTCATCAAAGGGATAAATTGGAATTTCACTTATATTCTTTATTAATTAGTGAGTGTCTTAATTAATAATATATAATTTTCCCACAGTTTTTCTCCGTTAATTAATTTTAACCGCCTCTGCCGTCTTAAATTTTTCTCCATAGCCTAAACATTTTTTCATATTTCCAGAGAAGTTTTCAAATCCTGGTAAACAATTCACGAATCTAGGCACCCAATAACGAACGCTGAACTTCAATTTCATTGTCCGGAGAATTAAGTCAAAGTAAGAAAACATCTTTTTTACTTTTACTACAAATATGTGTTACTTTTCATGGATACGTGATGTACTTTGTTCCACTTATATGTTGAAAAAGTTTGAAAGTTAGAGATGACTCAGCAATTTTGTTTGTTTTGATGCATTGACATCTTGTTGAATATATTGTAAAGCAGTACGGAAAGTAAATAAATATTACAAGTATTCGAAATGATAAACAAATATGTAATGTTCAGAACTGCCGCAAGCTTGTTGAGTCTTGAATCTTGATAACCTGAAATCAAGAAACACTAAATCTGGATCGTTATAACTATGTGCTGAGTCAAGTGATTGCACTCTGTCCTTAAGACAAGATTGCCCCGTATATATGCTTTTACGTTAGCGGGCAATAGTCTCCCAAGATAAAACAACACTTTAATCTCAACGCTACAAAGCAAATAGGTTGAGTCTGACGAAGAAAACAAACTCAAAACGTCTTGCTGAAGAAATGGAAAAGGAAGGAAGAGTTTCTGTTTTAGTCCCAACGTTTTGGACTGAATTTCAGTGTCTCTTCTGTTTGTCTCTGTGTATATAAATGTTGTCTCGTTTTCTATATTCTGTTTGTGTGTTTTTCGTCATTGTTTTTGTCCATATGTTGTTCGTCACTGTTTTTTGTCCACACAATTCAGCCCAAAAGGCTCCAATATATAGCATGAAGGAGGGACTCCTCAACTGCCAAAACAAGGCTGTTAATAGCCATTAGTGAGGGCTGTTAATGGCCATTAGAGAGGCTGTTTATGGGCCATTGAAGGAGGCTGTTAATGGCAGGTTTATTACCAATAAAGGAGGACTGTTTATGGAGGAGTTAACAGCCAAGTAATGGCTGATTAATGCTCCAAAAATCAGTCCAAACGGTAGGCAGAAACTTTCTGCCTTCTGTTGTTGCCAAATTCACCTTTTCAGAAACTCCAGGGACCAAACTGTAAATATTAAACAATTTGGGGTCCAAAGAGATAATATTAGAAAGTCCCACGACCCGTGACCCGAGCCTGAGACCGGACGGGACTGGCGGGCTTAGCCTTGAACCCAAGCACATCTAGGTCATCCCTCCTTTAAACACATGGGTTACCCCTTGGGGTCCCAAACCCTTAGCCAATTAAGAGACTTATAAAGAGAGCAATTCTTCCTTTTCCCACCGATGTGCTAGATTTGTCCCACACCATATTTCCATGCCTCAAACAACTTACTTCATGGACCAATATCTCTTTCATTTCTCAACGAAATTTGACGATTCTTGGCCCTACGGTCATCTACTCACTTAGTAGATTATGCATGTGTGAAGAGACAAAGCCTCCAACATGCGGAACACTAGTGTTTAATTCATTAAATATGGGTGGACGCACCTCCCCACCAAAGGCAAATTTCCAACATCTTGTTTGTCTAGATTGCTATAAGATTTATTGTAAATTATATTCAGGATTTACTTGATTGTATGTGCTGTAATTGGTTTATCATACTAGGGAGTTGATAGAGTCTTTGTGCAACCGATACAAAGACGATGATCAATATTAAGTCCCATCAAATATGAGATATAGTCATGTGATAACACTAAACTTTTTTCTCTTCTTTTTGGTGAACTATCTTCTCCTATAAAGAAAATCTGGCCAGTCTTTCTAAAAATTTGGCAAACATTAATTTTTTTTCATGAAGGTATAATGAAATCTCAAGGCGAAGCTTTTATTATGATATACATATGCGAAGCTTTTATTAGTCGTGATCAGCCGTTCTTTTTTCTATTTATGAAAAGATTCAAATATATTTAACGCATTGCCTATTGTTGTCATTCTCAGGGATGTTATTCAGCTTATCAGTGCATTGTCTTGGAGAATGTTATCATATTTCCAGTGTTGATGGTAATTAGTATGGGATATCAAATTTGTTGGAAGATGTTCATAATGTTATAGTAGGAGATTCCTCTACTTGGTTGGAAAAAATAATTTCTTTAGAAGCTATTCATCCGGAAACTGGCGCCACAATAAAATTGGTTGACGATACTGATATAAAAATATTATTTGATATGTATAAGGCATTTGGAAAGAAAGAAATCTATATGAATTTAAGTATAATGGATGAAAAAGTTGATGAAATTGAGGGCGGATTTTTTCAGTGGACTGATAATGAAGATGAACCTGTGATTGATAATGTGGAGGTTCACTTGGATGGGAAAGATAGTGAAGATGGTTTATCAGATTATGAATCTGATGAAAATGATTTATTTGTGGGAGTTAGTGATGATGATAAATCAATTGAGCACCCAATGACAAAAGTAAGTAACAAAATGCAAGGTGAGGTTTTCAAATTGAAGAAGGAGATTGTTGTGCTTAGGGAGGACCAAGTAGTTAATGACGTGAAGCATTTTAGAGAAGTTATGCAAGAATTTGTCCGACAAGAAGGTTTTCCTATTGAGAAGCTTAAAAATAATAAGACAAGGTTCGTTGCTGTTTGTAAAGATAATGGATGTGGATGGAGGATTCACGCTTTCCTTTATGGTGATGGAATAGCTTTTAAGATCAAACGGTTAAGTGGATCGCACACATGTATTAAAAGCATGAAAGGTTGTGGAGTAAGTTCGAGATGGATTGCTAAACAATTTGAGTCAGATTTCAGAGCCGATTATGACATGTCTATCGATAAATTTTATGTTTCATTAAAGGAGAAGCATGGCCTTGATGTTAATACTCAAAAGTGTTTGGGTACTATTGTAAAGCAGTACGGGAAGTAAATAAATATTACAAGTGTTCGAAAGGATAAACAAATAGGACAATGTTTAGAACTGCCGCAAGCTTGTTGAGTCTTGAATCTTGATAACCTGAAATCAAGAAACAACTAAATCTGGATGGTTACAACTGTGTGTCGAGTCGAGTGATTGCACTCTGTCCTTAAGACAAGATTGCCCCGTATATATGCTTTAACGTTAGCGGGCAATAGTCTCTCAAGATAAAACAACACTTTAATCTCAACGCTACAAAGCAAATAGGTTGAGTCTGACGAAGAAAACAAATACGAATCGACTTGCTGAAGAAATGGAAAAGGAAGGAAGAGTTTCTGTTTTCTCCTCTGTTTTGTCTCTGTGTATATAGTGTGTCTCTGTTGTGTATATCTTGTGTATATGTGTGTGTTTCGTCACTGTTTTTCAACACTGTTTTGCTATCTTTTTCGCCACTGTTTCGTGTCTGTTAGTGCTATTTTTTGGTCACGTTATTGAGCCAAAGGAGGCATCAATATATAGCATGGAGAAGGGACTCCTCAACTGCCAAACAAGGCTGTTAATGACATTAGAGAGGGTTGTTAATGGCAGGTTTAATGCCATTAGTGAGGCTGTTCATGGCCTTGAAGGAGGGCTGATTATGGTCATTGAAGGAGGGTTGTTTATGGAGGAGTTAACAGTCAAGTAATGGCTGGTTAATGCTCCAGAAAACAACCCAAACGGAAGGCAGAAAGTTTCTGCCTTCCGTCATTCCCAAAATCAATTTTCCAGAAACTCTAGGGACCAAACTGTAAATATTAAGCAATTTGGGGTCCAAAAAGATAATATCATAAAGTCCCCACAGCCCACAGACGGCGCGCGTGTGGGCTTAGACTTGAACCCAAGGACATCTAGGTTCTCCCTCCTTTAAACACATGGGATACCCCTTGGGATCCCAAACCCTTTACCACTTTAGAGACTTATAAAGAGAGCAATTATTCCTTTTCCCACCGATGTGGTAGATTTGTCCCACACCATATTTCCATGCCTCAAACACCTTACTTCGTGGACCAATATCTCTTTCATTTCTCAACGAAATTTGACGATTCTTGGCCCTTCGGTCATCTACTCACTTAGTAGATTATGCATGTGAGAAGAGACAAAGCCTCCAACATGCGGAACACTAGTGTTTAATTCATTAAATATGGGTGGACGCACCTCCCCACCAAAGGCAAATTTCCAACAAAAAGTTGATCAGGGCTGTAAAAATTGCTAAAAAACTAGTTGCTGGAGATCATAAAAAAAATTATGCCAAAATACCATAATATATAGCTATCATGAAAGAGACTAATGGAGGTGTTTTTATAAAGTTGAAGTGCATTAATTTAGATCTATCAAATTCTAGATGCAACCCAATTCTTGAGAATTTTTACATTAGTTTTGACGCTCAGAGTTATGACTTTGTTAATGGTTGCAGACCTTTCATTGGTATTGATGCTTGTTTCTTGAAGGGTCCATTTAAGGGTCAACTGCTTGTTGCCGTTTCACTTGATGCAAATTCAGGTATTTTTCCCCCTAGCAGTCATAATTGCTAACAAGGAGGATGGGCCGACATGGGAGTATTTTCTTGATTGCTTGTCTACTTCCATAGGAGATATTGGATGCATTTATTTATGAGTGATAGGCAGAAAGGCTCAAGAATGCTGTAAAAAAGGTTTTTTCAATGGCTAACCATAGATTTTGTGCAAGACACTTGTACAACAACTTTAAGGTTAAGCATCCTGGTCGAAAACTAAAGCAACTCTTTTGGGCAGCAACTAAGGCTTATAATGAGCATGACTTCTGAAAAATTATGAATAAGATGAATGAAATAAGCGAACCTGCTTATAACTGGTTGTATAGGACTGCAAGGAATAATTTGGGAGTTGGGCAAGTCATAAATTTGATGAACATGTAAAAAGTGATCATGTTACAAATAACATGACTGAGTCTTTCAATGATTTTTTGGTAAAGGCCTGAGAGAAATCAATTCTTACTTTATTGGAATGGATTAGAAGAAAAACTATGACTAGATTTCAACAGAAGTACGAAAAAGCTTCTGCTTTGGACACTCTGATTCCACCAAAAGTGAGAGAAAGAGTTGCTCGAAATCATCAGGAGGGAAGAAAGTTGATTTGTTTCAGGGCTAATGAACACTTGTTTGAAGTGCACTACTTGAAAAATTATGTGGTGAATTTAAAAAAATGACATTTCAATGCAGAGAATGGAAAATAAGAGGAATGTCGTGCCGACATGCTCTATGCTGCATGACTCATATTAGAGAGGATCCGACCAAGTTTACTCATCCTCTACTAAAGAATTCTATGTGAAGACTTATTCTAGAAAAATCAATCCAGTACCGGACGAGAGTAAATGGCCAGTTGTAGATCACCCAGTTGTGCACCCTAATGAGGAAATGGAGAAGAAGAGAGGTAGAAAACTAACTAAAAGGAGAAGAGAATCAGATGAAAAACCAGCAAAAAAGAGATCCATTCATTGCACTTGTTCAATATGCCATCAAATTGGACATAATAGTAGATCGTGTCGAAAGAAAACATCAAGTACAAATGCTGGCGAACTTCACTAGTAAGTTTATTGCTTCTTTTTTTGTTACATTGAGTTCTTGTTTGTCTTTATTTATTCTATATTAAGCTTTACTGCTCCATTATTCTGGTGCGATTCTGTGGAAGTTAATTTTTTTCCTAATGCAGGTTTGCTAAACTGTCTGCTGGTGCGTTCTAGGACATTCTGATGCGATTTTGGCGTTGTTGATTCTTTTTTGTGTGTTTGTGCTGATATTAGCGGTCTCACTGTTGCTACTCTTTTTTTTTCTTTCCTAGTATACTTTTTTTAAAAAAAAACTGGTAACAATTCTGCTGCTGGTAGGTTGTTTTCTTTTTAAAACCTATATGATTTGCTGCTTTTAAATTGTTGTGCGCTAACCTCTGCTAGTGCATAAAGAGCTACTGGACTTTTTCTATTTTTACCAAATAAAAGTTGATTTTATGCTGATATAGACATGGTGATTTTAATCTAAATCAGATGCTATGTTTTTTATGGTACAATATCAACCCCTTCTAGTTTGCTTTATAGTCAAAAGTCCCTTTTTTTAGTCTGAGTTGCTTGTGTGTGTACATGTCTAGCTAATGCATCATCAGTGAGAGGTTGGGTAAGAAGACATTGTTGTTGAGGAGTTAAACAGTTAGCAGTAAGAGAAATAGTATTGTTCGAACAATATACCTGAGTGTCTTAGTATATATTTTAGCACACATTGAGAAATCATTAGCCTATCAAAGTCTCCTGATTGATTCAGATTTAACAAAAGGCTGGCTTGTTTAGAAAATTAAAAAGAGAACAATGAACTCTTTTCAGAAAGTTAACTTATAAGTACATGTATAAGTGGTGGACTTTCTTTGTTGGATGCTTTATTGAGGATTTTTTTTTATTGAAGTGTGTGACTATCTGATCTAAAAGCTTAAGCTGTTAGATTGAACACACTTTTAATATTTGATTGTATTCTCAACACGCCCCGCCCCTCACGTGCTGACCTGATTTTTCTTCATGGTAAAAAGACGTGAAAATTCTTTTTTGAAAATGGGTGACGGTGAGGTTCGATCCCAGGACCTTTGGCCTACTCTGATACCATATTGAAGTGTGTGACTATCTTATCTAAAAGCTTAAACTGTTAGATTGAACACACTTTTAATATTTAATTGTATTCTCAACATTTTTGTCTTTAGTTTTCAAACAGTAATTTGATAGCTCTAGATAAGTCACGTATATCTGGCAACTTTCCTCTTATTGAAGTCTACTTAATAATCTCGGTACAAACATATATGCTTTTTAACGGCTTGTCCCTTTCATAAAGATTCAACTTTTCTCTTACTCAGTGTGCGCTAAAATATATACTAAAACACTCAGGCATATTGAAATTTCTTGTCGTTGATTTTAGACAGATGGAGTAGATCATCAACGTGACTATGTAAAAATGTTGAATGAAAGAACCTAGTGTTGACATCGCCATCCATCAACCATTGTCCTTGTAACCGAGCAAGAAGCACTTTTTTTCTTATAAAAAATGTCACCAAAGGTGTCATGGTTCCAGGCAGTGACATTCTCACTAAATTTATTTAGAGCAGAGATTCTTTTCTTTATAGGAAAATGTCTAAATTACACCCCAATTTTTGCCGGTATTTGATGTAACACACATAATCTTTACGGAGGTCATATTACTCTCCCTAGATATATTTTTAAGGAATTTATTTAGCATTTATCAAGTGAGCTAGATAACAATTCAAACACGTGTTAAACAAAAACAAAAAATAAAGGAGTTCGGTCACTTTCAAGTCATTTCACTCTTCGAACAAAACAAAAAATTAGAATTCTCTCATACACTCTTAATTTTTTCATGGAGAAAACAATTGATTCTCTTGGAATTTGATCTAGTGAATCACTATATTCTTTCATAGTCGAGTCTTGGCTTGTGTCGCGTTGTATTTTAATTCGATTTTTTCAAATAAATGCCAAGGAAATGCTTTAAAATATATTAGAGGGGTAATAGAACCACTGTAAAGGTTAGATATATTACAACAAATCCGAACAAAAATTGGGGTGTATTTTAGGCATTTTCTCTTTCTTTATATAAACTAAATATATTAGCTGCATCTCTTAAACAAACTCTAAAACTTATCCTTAGCTAAGCAAATACAAAGTTATAAATCTTTTGAACAAGTAACAACAACAACATACCCAATGAAATCCCATCAATGTGGGTCTGGAGAGGGTAGAGTGTACGCATACCGTACTCCTACTAAGGTAGGGAGGCTGTTTCTGAAAGACCCTCGGCTCAAGAGAAAGCATATAAAGAGCTCAGATAGGGACAAAAAATTTAAAGCAGTATGAAAATGGAATTAACAAAAGCGACTAAGCCATGATAAAGTAGTTTGAAAAAGGAACAGTAGCTACCACAAATAAAATAATAATTGAAGTACCATAAATATCAGATAATATCAGAAATCAAAGCACACTAAACTATAGAGCAATAATGCGACTACTAATACGAAAGTATAAGCGAGACTACCTACTAGCCTTCTATCCTAATCTGAGTCCTACATAACCTCCTATCTAAGATCATGCCCTCGATAAGTTGTAAATGTATCATGTCATGTCTAATCGCCTCTCAACAATACTTTTTTGGTCTACCCCTACCTCTTCTGAAACCGTCCATAGTCAACCTCTCATACCTTCGCACTGGGGCATCTGTGTCTCTCCACTTTACATGCACAAACCATATCAGTCTCACTTCCGGCATCTTGTCCTCCACCGAGACCACTCCCACCTTGTCCTAGATAGCCTCATTCCTAATCATGTCTCTCCTAGTGTGCCCACACATCCATCGCAACATTCTCATCTCCGCAACTTTCATCTTTTGAACGTGGGAGATCTTAACTGGACAACACTCCGCCCCATACAACATAGTCGGTCTAACCACCACTTTGTAGAACTTGCCCTTAAGCTTTGGCGGCACCTTCTTATCACAAAACACTCAAGAAGTGAGCCTCCATTTCATCCACCATGTACCAATATGATGTGTGATATCATTGTCAATCTCCCCGTTGTCTTATATGATAGACCCAAGGTACTTGAAACTACTTTTCTTTTGGATGGCCTAGGTACCAAGTCTGACTTCCGCGTCAGCCTCATATGGTGCGTCATTGAACTTGCACTCCAAGTACTCTGTCTTGGTCCTACTAACTTGAACCCTTTAGACTCTAGAGTTTGTCTCCAACCCTCCATCTTAACGTTAACTCTATTGTGAGTCTCATCGATCAAGACTATGCCATTTGCAAAAAACATACACCATGGCACCTCACCTTAAATTTGTCGCGTCAATCCATCCATCATCAAGGAAAATAAAAACGGACTAAGAGTTGATCCTTGATGCAACCCTATCACAACTGGAAAGTGCTTCGAGTCTCCTCCTACTGTCTTTATCCTGGTTTTGGCTCCCTCATACATGTTCATGATCACCCTAGTGTACGCCGTAGGTACACCTCTAGCCTCCAAGCATATCCATAGGACCTCCCTTGGAACTTTGTCATAAGACTTTTCCAGGTCGATGAATACCATATGTAGGTCTTTCTTCCTCTCCTTATACTGCTCCACCAGTCTCCTTACAAGATGAATGACTTTTGTATTTGAGCGCCTTGACATGAATCCAAATTGGTTCTCTGAAATAGACACACCTCTCCTCACTCTCATCTCCACCACCCTTTCCCAAACTTTCATAATATGGCTTAGCAGTTTGATACCTCTATAGTTGTTGCAACTCTGGATATCACCCTTGTTTTTATACAAAAAAAATCATTACACTCGACCTCCATTCTTCGGGCATCCTCGCCGTCTTAAAGATGACATTAAACAACCTAGTCAGCCACTCCAAACCTGTCGTGCCTGACCGTTCTTCCCCTGCGCATCCTACGAATAGCACCCTTAACCTCTTCAACCTTAATACTCCTACAATACCCAAAATCGCAACGCCTCTCAGAATGCTCCAAATCTCCCAACACAATGTCTCTGTCCCCTTTTTCGTTCAAGAGTTTATGGATATGACTGCCATCTCCACCTCATGAGAGATTCCTCCACCAAAACATTGCCATCCTCGTCCTTGATGCATTTCACTTTATCCAAATTATGTGCCCTCCTCTCCCTCGCCTTGGCTAGCCTGAACAACTTCTTATCCCCGCCTTTGTCCTCTAGTTCAGCATATAGGCGTTCAAAAGCTGTTGTTTTTACCGTCGAAACCGCCAACTTTTTTACTTCCTCGCCATCTTATATAGTCCCCTATTTGTCCACTTCTTCACCTCATCCTTACTTTCTACCAACTTCGCATATGCCACCTTCTTTTCTTGCACCTTCCCTTGAGCTTCTCCATTCCATCACCAGTCCCCTCGATACCTACCATGATTACCTCTCGAGACCCCCCCCCCCAATACCTCCGTAGCTACTACGCTAATGCAACTAGCCGTCCTATCCCACATACTAGTCGCATCCCCACTACTCTCCCAGGCCCCCATAGCCGTCAATTTCTCCCCCATCTCGAGGGCACTAGCCATGGTTAAACTCCCCTATCTGATCTTTGGCCGGTCATCTACGACCTTCTTCTTCTTCATCTTAATCTCTAAATTCATCACCAAGAACTTATGTTGGGTTGTAAGGTTCTCGCTTTGTATAACCTTACAGTCTTTATACAGACCTTTATCGTCCTTTCTAAGGAGCAAAAAGTCTATCTGAGTCTTAGGCACTGAACTACGGAAGGTTATCAAGTGCTCCTCCTTCTATGGGAAACTCGAGTTAGCTACCACCAGCCCAAAAGCTTTTGCAAAATTCAAAAGTGAGACTCCTGCTCCCACCATCTCGTCCAAATACTCCTAAAAAACATTTTCTCCTCCTCGTCCAAGCCCGCTTGCGGCACGTAAACACTAATAATGCTCAAAGTGAGCCCTTCAACGACCAACTTAATCGACATCATCCTATTAGAGACCCTCCTAACCTCTACCACCTGATCCCTTAGCTCACTATCTACTAAAATGCCTACTTCATTCTTATACTTCGACCTACCAGAGAACCACAACTTCTACCCGTCCACCTCTTTAGCTTTAGGACCTACCCATTTGGTCTCTTGAACACAAGTTGTACTAATCCTCCTCTTCTTAAAAATCTTAACTCTTTTCCAAAGCAGAACATTATGGAGTACTAGAAAACAATTCAAGCTTGCCTTTGGATCCCATGGACAAATCACCCAAAATGTGAAACTAATTACGTGCATCTTAAAATTAAATGAATACAGGCGAATAAGTAATTGTCTGATAATGAGCAAGAAATATCCGTCTTTCTGCTAAACATAATGAATTGAACTCATAATTCATTAGATGTTTTTTTATGAATGTCAACTAAGTATCGTAAAAACAGATAAATGGAAAGCCTCAGCTATTTAAAAACTTTGAAGGCAACTCAAGAAACATCAACTCAACACCCATTACTCGTTCATTTATTCTCACGCCAACATATATTACATAGCAAAACAAATGATACATCTTCCTATCTATATCAACTGCATATCATCCTTTAAGATGCCAATCCACAATTTACATGTTGCCAATAATATAAGCGCACAAAACTAGTAACCAAATGAATTCCAACAAGGTTTATTGATCTCAGTTTTTCTTTTACTGTTTCTTAATCTCAGCTTCAATTTGTCTCATTTTCCCCTCTTGCAGCTTCTCGATGTAAGTTTCAATAGCAAACTTTTTACAATATAAAAGCTTAAATATATCTCGATCTTTTGCTCTTCAACAAGTTCCTCTTGACCATGCCTCTCTACATTTTCGTGCACCTTCAGTTTGTCTTGAATCTCAGGGATTTTCTCCAATAACACGTAAATCATAAACATTGATCATGGATCAATTTCTCATCAATCCACCAAGAAAAAGTTGCACAACCTTGATTTCTACAAGAGAAAAGTACACATTCAGCAGACAAATGTGACATTCACAATAATGTCAATTCTATATTATGTATTTTTTTTCAATGGAACTCTATAATTTGAAGTAACTTATAATACAACCTTGTATCAGAGAATTACATGTTCAGATTGCCACAAATCTTGTTTCAAAGTGAAATGTTAAAAGCTGATCAATTTTTTAAAAAACATGGTGAAATTGAAGTGTCTAACTAGAGTATAAAACTTTTTTCTTTAGTATTCAGACAAGATATCCTTACACTCAGGAAGCATTTCTGCTTGTATGTATAAATAAGATGAGCATATCATATTAAAGTTGTCTAAAGTTTATCTCCATCATTACAGGTGTTGTTCCCAGTCTAGTCAGGGTTCGTGCTGTTAATAACCAGAAGATAAAGACTTTACCCGTATCTTAACGCTTGATGAACTTGAGGAGTAGTCCTTCTATTTAATCATGAAAATTATGCTGCTCCTATTTTCACCGGTGTGATTTTTAATTTACTTTCAAAGTTTAGGTGGATAATAAGAATTGAGATCAATATAACTTAGCTCTATACAATTATCACACATCAATAGCTATATCAAAGTGAAATCATTGTCGGTTTATAAATTAAGCACGAATGAGTGTGCTGCTTTATTCTTTTTTCTCCTGAGTTTCTACGGGATCTGGTCATTGTCAAACACAACTTGAAGCTTCACTAAGTTCGTTCTATTAGATCAGACTCTTTGAATGACTATTGTTGTTTCAATTGAACAAAGTTGATCAATTATACAACACTTTTTCTAATTGACTGATCATACAACAATTTTTCTAATCTATAGCTTGCAAAGGTTTTACATTCTTGTCAATTTGTGGAATTCAATCATTCCACATTTTTAAGAATCAATTTTTTTTCTATTTGTTCCTCCCACAACTTACTGATGAGATTTGTATCAGCGCATCCATCTAGATTTTACTTCATAATAAATTCTTCATAAAAATATTCATAAAGAATCTAGTAAAAGAAATTTTGTACAGAAAATTCTATTTAGTTTGTGTTCTTACCTTCTTTCTGGGGTTGTTTTAGTTCAAGAAGCCCGTTGTCATGCCACTCGAGTTCATCCCTAAATTTGGGATTTTCGTCGTCGCCCAATAAACTCCCAACTTACTGAATCAATTTGGAGTGTCTTGTAAAAATGGAGTCGAGCAGCAAGCAAAAACTATGGTTCATCAAAAGAAACTGGCAAGTTATTTGCCGAGCAGCTGCACCTGTGAAGCACACCACATCACCAACCAATTATAGCTCCGAGGACAGTCCTCAAATTGTTTATCATCTTCATCGAATCACCATCGTCAACCAAAGGAAAAGCTTGTTCCTTATAATCCAAATAGCGTCATTACCTTATCATCCAACTGCAGTAAGCTTCATAAAAATCTAGAGGTTTTGGAAATGGAATCGCACCTAGATTTATCGATTATCGATTAGGGCAAAAAAGAATTGATTACAAGGGTTTGAACGGTTCTGGAAATATGAACAACTGCTTAGGCTAACGGAGAAAAATCGATTGAGGCAGAGATGCGTCCGAATTAATTTAACGGAGAAAAACTATGGGAAAAATTATATATGATTAATAAAGAATATAAGTGAAATTTCATTTTACCCGATCAATTAATCTTAAATTACCTATCAATGGTCGGAAGTTGAGATAAGAGGACGAAAATGTCGATTGTTCAATGTCTTTGATTTTTAAAATAACGTTGGAGGACTAAAATGATTTTCTTCCGTACACAATGTACAGTAAAACCTCTATAAATTAATACTCTATAAATTAATAAACTCTCTAAAATAATAAAATCTTCCGGTCCCAACTTGGGCCTTTGTAAAAAATCATCAAATTCGATAAGATAATAAGATAATAATTTTTCGGAAAATCCCTTTATAAATATTAGGTCCCATTAAAACTCTAAATTAGTAATTCATAAATATTACAATTATAAATATTATGGTAATTTGCTAAAATATGAATCTATTGTTACTTGATTTTTCTTAAAATTTAAATATAATTGGATTTCATCCCTAACTTTTTTAATTGCAGCCAAGAGTTACGGTGTCGAGTTCTCTAGCTGCAACAAAAAATTTTGAAGAGTTGTTGTCGCGCTCAAAGCCTCCTTTCTCGTGGATCGGTTCCAACGGTATTGAATCATCTTCACTTCATCATTAGTAGGATCTTCAATAATATCAAGAACAATTTCCTCTAAACTTTGAACCATTGAACATTCATCATTTTCACCGGATAGTCCACCAATTTGTTGACGTCCATTTCATTGCGATAACCAACATCCTTGACCATATTCTCAAGCTCATGTAGGCTTTCTTCAAAGTTTGTCTCACTTGAGATTTCTTCATTTGAACGGATTTTGCAAAGGTCTTAAAAGCAATTTGCTATTGACACTTGAGAAACATTGGTTGTCCAAGCGGAGACTGCAAAATTGATGGCATCTAAAACATTAATCTTTTCAGGATTAAGTAGCTCCAACTCATGACCTTCCAGTAGATTTTTGTAGAATCTCCTACGATAGTGCGTCTTGAAAGCTCTAATTATTCATGCATCACATGGTTGAATCTTTGATGTCATGTTAGGTGGCAAAAAAAATAACTCAACATTCCGTAACCCTTTAATATTTTTTGGATGGGCTGGACAATTGTCAACCATCAACAAGATTCTTCTCGCCATTCATTTTGTGATCAAACCAAATGAACATATTCATCAAAAAGCACACTAGTCATCCATGCCCTCTTGTTGGCACGATAATGACAATTGATGCTGCTCATGTTGATATTTTTGAAGCAACGTGGCTTTGCATATTTTCCAATAATCCATAAAGAAATTTTTTCCGAACCATCCTCGTTGCAACAAATAACAATTGTAAGCCTCTCTTTGTCTTGCTTTCTTCCCTCAAGTTGCTTGGTTGCAAGAGAGTGATCGGCTTGTAACATGTAAAACAGACATGTTTCATCCAAATTAAAAACATCTTTAATGGGAAATTGGTTTATTTTCTCCCTTATAGCCTCCAGTTTCATTTCCATGTCCTGCATGTCAACCGAACCACTTTCTCCAAAGCGACGGAATGATTTAATATCATGTCTTACCTTGAATTTTTCAAGCCAACCTTGAGAAAATTGATGTTCATGAGGGTGTTGAGGATGCAAAAGCTTCATTATATCCTTTGTTTTCTCCAAAATAAGCTCTCCGGTCATGTTGACTCGATCTTGGTACTGAAGAAACCATTCATAAAGAACCTTCTCCATATCCGATATTTCGCCGATTTGTGTCGCTTAATATCCCCACCCTTCTCAAAGTTAGCTGAAAGGTACTCCGATGATCTCTTGAGAGTGTTTGATATTGTACCTTGACTAACTTCAAACGATATTTTTCATCAACCCACTCTTGTAAATCTTTTTGAGTGCATGTGGGATGGTCTCTCTTATACTCACATAATGCTTTACGCATTTGATCATTCATGGATGATTTTGCGATGCCTTTTAGATGAGAAGACATGGTTGGGTGTTATGAATTATTTTATTTCCATATTGAGATTTATATAGTATATGTTTCAATCATCATGCATGAATATATTTAGTTGGCTATAATAGTTATTTAAGTGCAACGAATTAATGTAAACATGTATACATTATTTAAGTAATTCCAATGAATTGATACATGCGTCCATGAATATAATAGTTAATTGTATACAATGAATTGATATTATACATGAATATATTTAATTAGTTACAAAGAATTGGTTGATGCATGAATATAATCAATGAAACATATATGAATTCATTTATTTTCAATACATATGTATGTACTAAATTTGATGAATTTAAAAAGTCTCTATTTTAATTAATAAAATATTAATTTATCAATATATTAATATCTTTCTAAATTAATAAAATTTCATGGTCCCAAGGACCGTATCCATTTTTTGTTTCACATACCTGCCACTTCATTAAAATGAAAACTTGTAAGGACATTTTGGTCTTTTACTAAATTCTCCAATTTCCCTCACATTCGAAGTTTCATGGTGTTTCTATGCAGTTCTCCAATGAAATTGTCTTTAAAAACGGATTCTCCCCATTTTTTAGCACTGCTTCTTCTCTGCTTTCTATTTTTTTTTTCTCTTTCTAAGATTGAGAGGTATTCAGTTCCAAATAGTAGATCCGAACGTGTAGAAGAAGATTATGTTAAATTTTCATCTTTATTATCTGAAAATTGAACTGTTTGATGTGCATATAAAATATGTTTATAACCCAAAAATGATTTGGCAAAGAGGACCAAAATTTTACTTTGGGTTTCACCAACCCATTTCTTCTGCACCTGCTAGAAAAAGAAGATTTTGAAGATACGAAGAAAAAAGAAGAAGATGAGAATAAGGATCAAATTTGGCTGTGGGTTTTGATGAGAGATGAAGAAGAGCGAAGATGAGAGGGAAAAGAGATGAATGACAAATATGTCCCTACTTTTAATATAGGGTCAAGAAAAGTGGAACAAGAAAGACATGGATCTATATTCAATACGCAATCAAAGAATTTCTCCCCAAAAAAGAGAAGAATTCCCCTTGCTTTCTTTTTCTCCGCTCGTGCGTGGCACTCCTTGCTCGCGGAGCGGCATACCGAAAAAAAGAAAAGCCTTGTGACGACTACCTTACTTAAGCAATTCTTTAAGAATATTTAAGGAAATAAAAAAATAGGTACATTGCTATACTACGACCTTCTTATGTATATATTCTTTCATGCACTACTCTCAACCTTCATCTACAAATTTATAAAGACACGAAAAAAGACTAATTATGATATTGATATAAATTTACCATTAGTGTAATATATTTTTAAAAGTAGTTTACTATAAAAATTTCTCTTTTATCTGCTTAAGTTTTGATAGAAAAATAATTTATTCTAATAAAGCGAAGCTACCAAGTCTTTGTTAATATGGATTTAGATTATATATATTGATAGTAAAACTTTTTACACTATCTTGTGATAGCAGATTATTAAAAAAATTTAAGAGTATATTTAAATCAAGTGTGTATCATTGAAAAAGACTGAAAACATTAGCAAATCAGAATTGTTTCAAGCTTAGAAAGTGAGTCCCCGATGTAAATATTTGAAAAAACTTAAAAATATTAGCAAAAAATGATGATGGATAGTTTAAACTTAAAAAAAATTACTTTTAATTTCGATCATAAATCTTTAAAACTTCAATCACACATGTTTGAAATTGTCCCTTGATAAGCCAAACATCAAGATGTGATTATCAAAAAATTAGCTTTAATAAGCCAACCAAGCGATCAAATTTTATGCACAAACTTTTGTAATTTCAATTTCGTATATATGATGTTAATTTTGAAATGACTAACTTTATGATTAATATATCAAATTTTATATGTGGATTTTTGTAACTTCAATCCCGTGTGTCTGAATTTATTTGGAAGTGATTAAATTTAGAAAAGATTATAATCTTCAGCTATAACTTAAATGCTGGTACTAAAATTGGCAATCCTTGCACTTAATAGATGAGCCCATTTTCTTTCCTCGACCGAAGCTTGCTCTGCAAGATATTCTTCCCCTCAGCATCCTCTCTCTTTCTAGAAGATTCTACAACACTGTGGAGCAATGAACAAACCCTAGAACTTATTAATCAATCTAGAAGATTCTCGAATCACTGAATTCTATTCAATTTTGAAGAGTTCAGAGGGTTATGGCTGATTCCTCCAAGGATGATTTACTCCAGCTCATCAAGCGAATTGGTGCATTTATTACCCTCAAAATTACTAATCTCTTCCAAAACCTGGTATTGATTCTCTCTTTTCGAATTTAATTTTGCTCCTTTTTAGTTAAATTGAGGAATGGATTTTATATTTTTTTGTTATATAAACTTTGTTTGTGAGGATTCGGATAGTTTTACTGTGTTTTTATTTTTTTGTTGTTGATAGTTTTAGTGTGTTAAAATTGGAGAAATCGGATAATTTTGCTGAATATTTGATGATAATCAGTGTTGTTAAAGGCTCGATTAAGCAGTGCTTAAACACTGGTTTCTCTCTTTCTCTCTGAAATTTAATTTTCCTTTTTTTTTTTGGTTAATTAAGGATCAAGTTTATAGTTTTACTGTGTTAAATTGGAGGATTTGGATAGTTTTATACCGTGTTAAATTGGAGAATTTGAATAGTTTTAATGTGTTAAATTGGTGGATTCAGATAGTTTTACTGTGTTAAATTGGAGAATTCGGATAGTTTCTATGTGTTAAATAGGAGAATTTGGATAGTTTCTATGTGTTAAATTGGAGAATTTGGATAGTTTTAATGTGTATAATTTTGTGATAACTAGTGCTGTTAAAGGCTCGACTAAGCGGTGCTTAAACCCTGAAGGTAGGCGCAGTGCTTAACCTTGTTTAGGTGATGGTTTTATGCTGGCATCGAGGGGCGAATGGAGTTCAAATTTGTCCTTTTTTGGTAAATAAGGAATGGATTTTATATTTTTGTGTTATATAAACAATGTGTGTGAGGTTTCGGATAGTTTTACTGTGTTAAACTGGAGAATTCGGATAGTATTTCTGAAAATTTTGATGATAATCACTTAAAGGCTCGTCTAAGCGGTATTAAACGCTGAAGGTAGGCGTAGTGCTTCACCTTGTTTAGGTGATGTGTCCCTTTTTTGGTTAAATAAGGAATAGACTTAATATTTCTGTGTTATATAGACAAATTTCTGTGGGGATTTGGATAGTTTCACTGACTAATTTGGAATTTGGATAGTTTTACTGAATAATTTGATGATAATCAGAATTGTTAAAGGCTCGACTAAGGCATGCTTTAACCCTGAAAGTAGATCAGTGCTTCACCTTGTTTAGGTATGGTTTAAAGCTGGCAATGAGGGGCTAATGTGTGTGCCTTGTTGCATGGACAAAAGTTGGTGGAATTGGACCTAAAAAGTCTATTCAGGTTCGATATGATTAGGTAACTGTGGAAATATAAAGACAAAAGAATTAACTACGTATGAAATGGACAAATGGAAGGAATAATAGGTGAAGATCATGTAGTTCACTGGGCGTTGAAGAGGGAGAACGGGCAGATATGGAATGATCAATTCTGAATGTTCCATGAGCAGATAAGAAGCAGAAGTAGTGGAATAATATTTGTTAAGAAGTATTATGGGAATGAATTTTTCCTGATTAGGAATACATTTTAGAAATTTAGTACAAGAAGCCTTGCTACTATATAACTAGAAACTTAAAATCGCTCATTTGCACTTCTATCAGAAGTTTGAAATGATTTTCGAACTTGATTTGCATTATTATTACTTCACATATTTCATTTAGTTGTATCTTTTTCAGTTCATTTGTCCATATAATTGTTGTTCCTTTCGTAGTTATTTTTCTTGCATTACCTGTAGAAATCTTTTTTCCTCATTACACTTCTTCACTAAAATCCACAGTTTATTTCTAATTAGTTCTTAAACTCCCATTGAACATTGATGTTTTTCAACACAATGAACTTTGACAACATGATGCTACTTTTTTTTTCCAGTTCGGTCTAATTTTTTGAAAATCATTGACTTTGGCATGACAGTATATTGCACATAGTTTTAAGACAACTGCTACATAGCTGAGTAATAGCAGAGTGTAGAATTAGATGACCACATTATGTAGAGTTTCAGGGCTTCTAAAGTGTGATTGCCTGAATTGTTTCTACCACTTGCAAAATTGATCTCCACAACCAATAACTGCCATTTATCTAATTGTTTGCAGATATAATCTTTCTATTAGAAGTAGTATTACAATAGCTCCTTTTTATATACTCTCTCCGTCCCAATTTATGTGGCACCATTTCCTTCTTAATTTGTCCCAAAAAGAATGTCACCTTTCCTTATTTGACAACTATTTAATGGTACCATTCCTATTTTACCCTTGTTGGGTCCCGCTTAACTTTGAAGATGTACTTATTGTGAAGAAAAGTCAACAAAAGTAGGCACTAAAGTAAGGGAAATTTGGTAAAGATAAGAAAGTCTTCCTTTATTTCTTAAACTCCGTGCCCGGTCAAATGGTGCCACATAAATTGGGACAGAGGGAGTAAAATTTTAGGTATTTCAAAGAAAGATGTTTTAAATTTTGTGCTACTCTCTTAGATGGTAACAGCTATTTGTTGTATATGCAGGATTCAAGATCTGTAGGAGCTATGGCAGGTCTTGCATTTGCAATAGTGTTTACCTGCAGAATATTGAGATCACCTAGTGGACCACAGAGGAGGCGTCCTAAGCGACATGTTTTTTCACCTGGTAGTTCAGGTGTAAGCAGTCATTTTAGTGAAAATATAGCAACTTCAGGAGTTAGCGCCCCTCCAGAGGATTCAAGTGCACAAAATGTCATTGATGAGTTCTTTCAGCGAGTAAAGGTAGAAAAAGATTTCCATTTGCCCCTTACCCCTTTATCCAAATATAATTGGTGGATAAGTGACTTCTACTAATTGCTTTGCAGCCAACTCTCGGGCAAATAGTTAGGCAAAGACTGAGTGAGGGGAGGAAGGTATCTCTTAATGCGTCACTCGTTGCTATTTATTTAACATACACATTCTCCCCATTCCCAAGGCCTCGTGGGTGCCAAGTACATATTGATGTTCAACAAGCATATATTATTAATCTAAGAATAATTTGAGATCATGGGCTGAATTGTTCCTTGTTCTTTTTAGGTGTCTGAAAAATGATTTTTTTTCTTCTTCAAAATATGCAAAAAAATAAAAAACAAATTGTGTTTGCTTAGCTATTTTCAAGCTTTGTTTGCAAAAAAAAAATTCTGCAATACTGCTCTTTGAAGTTGTAATTTGGAGGTGTTTTTGAAGAATGTTTTCAAGAAACTCTTTCTTCCACTCACAGAAAACACAAAAAAAAAACACTTAACACATCTAAAGTCTTCACAATTTTTTTCCAATTATTGTCCAAATGGCTGCTTAAATTCTGGAGATAATTTCTGGAATAATTTTTGTGCAAATTGGTTAAACTAGTTATAGTGGGTAGAAAGAGTTCAATTGTGAAGGATTCACCAAAGATGAGGGATTAGTGGAATGGAATCAACCAAGCAATGCACTAACAAGATTAACTATTGTATTTTATTCCAATAGCATTGTCCACTTAGGCATGAAACCACCACTTTGCTCTCTGTATATTTTCTCAATAATTGAGTGAGTGCACAAAATGATGACCGGCCTTCTAATGAATGCCATGCCTCAGTAGGTTTAAAGAAATATAGTTTACATATGATTATCTTGAACATTACCCAACAGTCTTAAAACAGAATCTCCTAGTTAGGTACGTAAGTTTACTTAAAAGTAGATTACAATTGTTTGACTTTGCCATACTTCTTTGATATTCGTTGAGCCTTCACGAGAATAGATCATTCTCAGATGCTAGCAATTCATTCTTCAAAGAGGATACTGTCTTTGTATCTTTTGAAGGTCATAAACTAAAGGGTTAAGATGAGTCTTTCCCTGGTCCCACTTAATAGCATTGGTAGGGTGAGTGCTACTAACCGCCATTGTGTTTTCGAATCCTTTTCTTTTTTTGTAACACCCTGACATTTTCGGGACTATGCTTGACCTTTAGTGCTTACGTAGACATTGAAATGAATTATGAGTTAATTAATTATACAACAACAACATACCGTGTGGGGTTTGGGGAGGTTAGAGTGTACGCAGACCTTACCTCTACCTTGGTAGGTAGAGCGGATGTTTCTAAAAGATTCTTGGCTCAAGACAAATCATAACCACAAGCAAAATAAGAGAAACGGTCAGACTCGGGCAAAAAATTTAAAGCAGTATGAAAATGCTGGTATCAAAAGCGATTAAGTCATGATAGCGCATTCTGAAAAAAGAAGCAGTAACTAACGCATGTAAATAAGATAAACAAAGTACACTAAAGAACACATAACAACTGAAATCAAATTACAGGTGACTATAAAGCAATACTACACCTATTAGTATGATAGGCTAAGTGGGCTTACAATAATAACATTACAATTACCAATTTGCAAGCGTAAGTAGGACTACGCTCGACTACCTACTACCCTAATCCATTTCCTCCAACACCCCATATCTAAGGTCATGTCCTCAGTAAGTTGCATCTGCGCCATATTCCGTCTAATCACCTCTGCCCAATACTTCTTCGGCCTACCTCTACCCCTCATGAACCCATTCATAGCCAACCTCTCACACCTCCGCACTGGGGCATTTGTATCTCTCCTCTGCACATCCCAAACCATCTCAACCTCGCTTCCCGCTTCTTATCCTCACCCGATGCCACTCCCACTCTGTCCCGGATATCATTTTTAATCATATCCCTCCTTGTATCCCACACATCCATCTCGGCATCCTCATCTCCGCAACTTTCATTTTTTGGATGTATGAAGTCTTGACTGGCCAACACTTCGCCCCATACAATATAGTCGGTCTAACCACCGCTCTATAGAACTTGCCTTTAAGTTTTGGTGGCACCTTTTTGTCGCATAAGACTCTAGATGCGAGCCTCCATTTCATTTATTCTGCCCCAATACGATATGTGACATCATCATCAATCTCTCCAACCCCTTGGATAATAGACTCGAAGTATTTGAAGCTTCCTTTCTTTGGAATGACATGAGTACTGAGCTTCATCTCCACGCCTGTCTCAAGGTCGCTCTTGTTACTAAACTTGCACTCTAAGTGTTCTGTCTTGGTCCTACTTAGCCTGAACCCTTTAGATTTCAAAGTTTGTCTTCAAACCTCCAGCTTAGCGTTTACTCCACTGCGAGTCTCATCAATCAGGACTGTCTTCTGCAAATAACATACACCATGACACCTCCTCTTGGATTTGTCACGTCAGTCCGTCCGTCCGTCCGTCCGTCCATCACCAAGGCAGATAAGAATGGGCTAAGAGTTGATCCCTGGTGCAGCCCCGTCCTCACTGAAAAGTGTTCCGAGTCTCCTCCTACTGTCCATACACTGGTCTTGGCCCCGTCATACATATCCTTGATTGTACACCTCTGACATTCAAACATTTCCATAGAACCTCCCTAGAGACTTTGTCGTATGCTTTCTCGAGGTCGATGAAAACCCTATGTAAGTCTCTCTTCCTCTCCTTATACTGCTCCACCAACCTCCTAATAAGATGAATGACTTCTGTAGTCTAACGCCTCAACATGAATCTAAACTGGTTTTTGGAAATAGACACGCCTCTTCTCACCCTCATATCCTTTCCCAAACCTTTATAGTGTGGCTTAGCAGCTTGATACCCCTATAGTTGTTGCAACTCTGGATATCAACTTTGTTCTTGTACAAAGGAATCATTGTACTCTACCTCCATTTTTCGGGCATTCTCACCGTCTTAAAAATAACGTTAAACAACTCAGTCAGCCACTCCAAACTTGTCCTGCCTGCGCTCTTTCAAAATTCAACTAGGATCTCATCAGGCCCGGTCATTTCTCCTTGCGCATCCTGCGAACAACACCCTTAACCTTCTCAACCTTAATGCTTCTATAATACCCAAAATTCCAGTATCTACTCGATTGCTCCAGCTCTCTCCTTTTTTGTTCAAGAGTTTATGGAAATATGACTGCCATCTCCGTCTCATGAGAGCTTCCTGCACCAAAACTTTGTCATCCTCGTCCTTGATGCACCTCATGTGATCCAAGTCACGTGCCCTCCTCCCCCTCGCCTTGGCTAGTTTGTACAACTTTTTATCCTCGCATTTTTCTTCTAATTCCACATATAGGCGTTCAAAAGTCACCGTTTTCGCCGCTGTAACCGCTGGCTTTGCCTCCTTCCTTGCCATCTTATACAGTTCCCTATTCGTCCACTTCTCCACCTCATCCTTGCTTTCTATCAATTTTGCATGTCATTTTCTTCGCTTCCACCTTCTCTTGAACTTCACCATTCCACCACCACTCCCCTCGATGCCCACCACGACTACCCCGCGAGACCCCTAACACTTCTCTAGCTACCTCACGAATGCAACTGGCCGTCCTGTCCCACATACCGATCGCATCCCCACTACTCTTCCAAGCTCCATTAGCCATCAATCTCTCCCCAATCTCTTTTGCACTAGCCATGGTCAAATTCCCCCATTTGATTCTTAACCTGTCATCCATAACCCTCCTCTTCTTCTCCATCTTGATCTCCAAATCCATCACCAAAAGCTTATGTCCGGTTGTAAGACTCCCTCGGAATAACCTTGCAGTCTTTACAAAGAATGTTGTCAACCTTTCTAAGGAGCAAAAAGTATATCCGAGTCTTTGCCACCGAACTACGAAAAGTCACCAAGTGATCCTCCTTCAGGAACCTCGAATTGGCTATCACCATTCCAAAAGCTCTAACGAACTCCAAAAGTGTGATGCTTTCCTCATTCTTGTCCTCGAGGCCAAAGCCTCCATGCACGTCGTCATAACCCCCTGAAGTAACCCGATATGTCCATTGATATCCCCTCCTATAAATAACTTCTTAGTGGGTGGTATACCATCCACCACCTCGTCCAAATCCTCTAAAAGCACATTTTCTCCTCGTCCAAGCCCGCCTGTGGTGGGTAAGCACTAATAATATTCATAGTGAACCCTCCAACTATCAACTTAATCGTCATCATCCTGTCATTGATCCGATCCCTTAGCTCGCTGTCTACTAAATTCATGTACCATTCCTATACCTCGACCTACCCGAGAACCATAACTTATACCCGTCCACATCCTTAGCCTTAGGTCCTACCCATTTGGTCTCTTGAACACAGGATATATTAATCCTCATCTTCTTAAGAATCTTAACAAGCTCTATGGACTTTTCCGTTAAAGTCCCAATGTTCCAAGACCCTATTCTCAGCCTAGCATCTCTCTTACCCCACTTACCCTCTAACCTTCTCCCCGTTCCCGACCGAGAACATGACCCTAGTCTACCATCATTCACCAAAGCCACTAGGCCAAAAAATACTAGTAAAAGGTTAACGCTAACACACACGAGAACCAATACTAAAGCACAAGTTAACAGTAAGTCAGGCTACTACAGACTAGAATGATAAAACAAAGGACAAGAAGAATAAAGGCAAGAATGTAAAGTCAAGATTCAATAAAACGCAACACGCAAAAATTTAACTACAAGGATAAGAACAAATATTGAGTATGAGCAACTGGAGGTACCAACTCCAGGCTGATAGAACCTATTCACACGCCGGAAACTACTGTTTTCGAGAGAATTACCACAGATTTTGACCGGGAATTGCTTGTCGATGTCGGAGATGAAAGACGAACCTCGATCTGTCCTTCCATGCTCTTGCACGCGTAGCTGGAGAAATCCTGTCGGAAAGCTTATCGCCGTCGCGTGTACTTCAAACACGTAGAATTCGGCCACCGGATTCTGGGTTTCTCCCTATCGGAGGGAGTCAATTCTCCCTAGGTTGGCTTACTTACGGATAAAGCGACACAGTAAATCAAAATATATATTTGCCAAAGCTGCTAGTCGCCGGAGAACGGAGGACGGAGCCGCTTTGGTGGTCGGTGGTCGTTGGTAGTGAGTCTGTGTGGGGCCAGGGTCCTTGGAAATAATTTTTTCCCTTAAACTTCTTATCTTAAAGATGACTTTAACCTTTATATAGAGGTAGGGGTGGGTAAAAAATCATGAGAACCGTAAAAAACCGAACCGAACCGAAATTTGGTTCGGTTTTTCCTCATTTTTTTTAAAAATGATTTTTTGAAAAATTGAACTGAATTAGGATTTAGTGATTCGGTTCGGTTTTTAAATATTGGATACGAACCGAACCGAAAAAACTGAATTAAATATATAATTTTTATTTTTTTTTATTTTAGGCTACTACTATCTCTTGAATCATAGCAATTGAAGTTAATCTATGGAGCTTTTATGGAAGTCGAATGCGGCATGAACTTGATTAACATATCACGGAAGCATTGACATAAAATGTAGGGAGAGAAAGTAGTTGTAAATTGGTGAAACTTTAAATGGTCATAACTCTACGCTCGGATGTTCGTTTTACCCGATTTTTTTTTATTTTGCATATTTTTTCGAGACAGGGCCGGTCAAACTGCCGCAAGGCGGTTTGGCGCAGCCAATTTTTAGAAAAATGTCCGTTTTTCCAATCAATTTGTGTTTTTCCCCAAATCGATTTCTAATTTTCATTTTCTTTAGTCAAGATCTCACGATATACAATACATTTCAACGTCGAAATTTCGTGGTAATGTAGGGGTGAATACCAATTTCAGTTTTGGAAATTCAATTTTTTTTAAAAAAATAATTCCCGACCCGACCCGACCGTGGCCCGCCAAAAAAATTCGTCTGGACAGGGCCTACATGTGACCCGTAGGGTCCCCCAATCCGGAAACCGAAGGATTGGGGCTGACAGCAAACACTCATCTGCATGCTTAAAGGCTTAATCCTGTTCCGGTTCCCAAGCCTTATACCTTTCTTCTGCAATGATTCCATTCTGGGATTCCGCGCTTCGAAAAGTGTTTTTTGATGCGTCTGTAATAGCCTATGTGTCCCAAAAAAGAACGTGCTACGCCCGGCCCCCTTTTCAGTAGATGAGATTAGGATTCAAGGGCCAACGCAAATATCATATTGACTTTCTCTCGCCCTACTTCTAAAGATAGATAGAAAAGGTTAAGGTTGGAGAGAATGACTTTCTGAAATTCTCTCCTTTCTAAAGCTGCGCAAGGCGGCCCCCCCTTCTTACTACCCTTTCAGAAGGTGAGGCAGAAGGATTGAGATTCTCGTAAGTAATGTTCGAAAGCACTGTTCCTTGATCAAGTAATTAAGAGATCTCCTTATAGCCGATAGCTGATGTCACTAGCCAACACTTCTTTATCTACTTGAAAGCTGATGGGAGTACGGCTTTCTTCAAGGAAGTATCCCATATGATATTCTATTAGATGCTAGTAAAAAGAGGTCTACTAAGGTAAGGTCTCTCGAGCCTCTTTTGTTTGGTTTGCTACGCCCTTAGCCCCCCTTCATAGTCAGGGCCAGGGTCGGAACTTTTAAAAAAATATAGGGTCAGGGTCGGGCCCTAGGGTCGGGCAAGGCAGAAAAAATAGCCACCCGGCCCGACCCGACCTTTGAACAGGTCTACATATAATGTATGAGGTAGAGAATAGTTTCAAAAAAAGAAAATGTATGAGGTAGAGAATTAAATGAGTGGTTAGTGGGCCAAATTCATATTATATATGACGGTTTGTTTGGTAATTAGGTGATGTTGGATGCCAATTTAAAGAATATTGCTGGCTCACGTTTCAAATGGCTTAGGGGATTGTAAACAAGTGAAATTGCATATTGTTCAACAAGGGAGAAATAACAATACAGAGGGACCTTGAGGAGGCGTTAAGGGAGTCAAAGCTTGCAATATGAATTGCATTCTATGGACATCACTAATTAGGGCGGTTTGGAGAAGAGGGACACAAAGTATACTTCTTTGTTGCTCAGGAAACATCGAAAAATTAAGAGGAGTCTTCTACATGATAATATTAGAGTAAAAAATGTTGTTATATATTATAACTTGTGATTGCTGAATTTGCAGATTATATAAAAGACTCGTCGTAGTTTTTCATTGTACCCTGAGCTAACAAAGCAAATATGCTTTCTGTCCCTTTTCAAAAAGATTCTCCTAAATAGTGATGTCCATAGAAGATGATTTGAAAAACAATTTTGAACCTACTAAACGCCTCCCCAAAGATCCTCTGTATTTTTGTTTCTCTTAATGAACAAAAGACAATTTATATTTTCACATCTTCAAGTCATTTGAAAAGCGAGCCAACAAAAAGTTGACTTGACCCCATTTCCTTCTCCTTTTCATTTTTATCCAGAGTCACCCAGATATCAAACCGTCAATGTAATGTGTGAATTTTGCGCACTAACCACTTGTTTAACTCTCTAACTAATACATTATATACATGCTACGATGAAACTCTAGGAAAAAGTGATATAGCGTAGACTTAAGGACACTATAAGAGTGATTGAGAATCGATTTTGATTTAGCCCTATATATCTGCAATGAAAGCTATTTTCTTGCTAAGAAATTTATAGTGAGAGGAAGAAGTATCTACCTATGGTGTTCATTGACTTGGAGAAAACGTACGACAGAGTATTAAAAAAAGTCATTTGGTGAGTGTTGGAGAAGAAAATAATCCATTATTTAAATGTCATAAAAGACATTTATGAAGGATCCGTCACTAGAGTGAGAACATAGTAGAAGACTGTAGGTACAGTATTGTGCATGTACCTGTTTACTCAAGTTATGGATGAGCTATCTAACAGAATTCAAAGATGATGTGTCATGGCCATGGTGTATGTTATTTGTCGACGATGTTGTATTAATTGACAAAACCAACAAAAGTGTAAACGAAAAGCTTGAATTATTGAGAAACATGCTAGAAAGTAAGGGTTTTAAGATAGGTAGAAGTACGACTGTATATATGCATTACAATTTTTTTCGGCATATGAAAGCGAAGTTGAGATAAAATGAGATAGGATTGTGGTGCCTAAATTCAAACATTTAAGATATTTAGGCTCGTCGTTCCAATAGAATGAAATGATAAGTGAAGATGTTACACAGAATCAAAGTTGGATGAAATGAAGAAGTATTACCAAGAAGTTATCTAATAAGAGGATGCTTACCAAAGTGAAAAGTAATTTCTATAGAATATTTATAAGACCAGGAATATTATATGAAAGTGAATGTTGGGCTGCGAAAGTCCAACACATTCACAAGATAAGACGCAGAGATGCGGATGCCAAGATGGATCTGCGGTCATACGCGATTAGACAAGATTAGATATGATCACATTAGCCAGAAGGTGCAAGTAACGCACATTGAGGATAAAATGAGAGAATATCGCTTGAGATGGTTGTCATATTTTGCTTTGACCTCTAGATGCACCAGTTTGTAGGTGTGAAACCATGGTAAGCGAATATATTAAAAGTGGAAGAGGTAGACTTAAAATCATATGGAACGTAGTTGTCTCTAAAGACCTATAATCTCTTGGAGTGCATATTTAACAAAGATTGGGTACAATGGAAAAACAAATTTATGTAGGCAATACCAATTAGTTGGGAATATATTTTAGTTATATTAATACATTAACTTTAGGTCCTACGCTTTCGGGGAGTCTTTAGTCCTATCAGAAACCTTATGTCTATAGTATAAAAAAAAGGAGAACTTCACTTTTCATCTTTATTTTTTATTTTGTATAATGTTGGCCTGAGATGAACTTAAATGGGAAACAATGTCAGTGAGGATTCATACAGCCGACTCCTCCTTATTAGGGATTAGGGAGTGTAGTCGTATGCATCATATACATTCAAGTGATGCTTCTAAGTGCGTGTGTGTATTTATGTGTAAATCATTAAAAGAAAGGTATAATTGATAAACTCAAGTTCAATTTTAATGTTTACGTCATCCCAGAAAGGACAGGTTAACACACTTGTAGTCTATTCATGATCCCCTAACATTCAACTTATTGTCACTTTCTCACTCTGAAATTCATAATTTGAAAAATATGTTAAGAGGACATGTGGAGTATCTTTTCTTATTTCCCCCTTTTGCATCGCCGTGATGAGCACGTTGACTCCCCTTTCCACCCATTGTCAAGAAAAGAAAGTAGTATACATCTTTTTCTTGACATGCGATCATTGCTTCTTTAGTCCAATTAATGTCTTAACTTCCTAAGAGATGAGTCAATAGCCATTTAGTTTATTGAATAAAGGCCTTCCTATCAAAATTTTGTGCATTTTAAGTATGGTTTGGAAAGTTGAATAAATTGGAAGTAATTAATTGGAGACATAACTTTATACTTCATCTCATTTTATGTAAATGTATTTGATTGGATCCGAAGTTTAAGAAACTAAATAAGAATTTTGATATGGAAGTTAAATATATGCAACAACAACATACCTAGTGTAATCTCACTTTACAAGGGGAGTCTGGGGAGGGTAGGATGTACGCAGACCTTACCTCTACCTTTGTGGGGTAGAGATGTTTTCGATAGACACTCTGCTCAAAAGAAACGTAGTCAATGCAGGAATTCAAGAAAAATAAGACAACAAGATATCACGATACAAAACAAATGAAGCACCACATAGTAATACACACATAAGAGTATGGATCTACGCGAAACCTAAATAATACTACAAAGAAAGGGAGAAGAGAAGATGAAGAGGCTAGCCCCTACCTCTCTCACACAATGCGACAAAATTCAACTACTTAATAACATTCTATCTTAATCTTCGACATTCAAATCTTCCTATCTAAGTCATGTCCTCAATTAGCTGAAGTTGTGTCATGTCCTGTCTAATCACCTCTCCCAGTTCTTCTTCAGCCTACCTCTGCCTCTCCTAACTCCTGCTATCTCCAATCTCGCACACCTCCTAACTGGAGCATCCTCACACCTCATCTTGACATGCCCGAACCATCTTAGTCTCACCTCTCTCATCTTATCCGCCACGGAGGCCACTCTGACCTTATTCCGTAGAACTTCATTTCTAATCGTATCTCTCCTAGTATGACCACACATTCATCTGAGCATCCTCATCTCTGCTACCTTCATCTTCTGAACGTGAGCGTTTTTGACTGGCTAGCATTCTACCCCGTACAACAATGTTGGTCTAACCACTACTCTATAGAACTTACCTTTCAACCTAGGCGACACCTTCTTATCACAAAGCACCCTGGAGGCGTGCTTTCATTTCATCCGCCCTGCTCCAATACGGTGTGCAACATCATCGTCAATCTCCCTATCTCTTGGTATTATGAACCCAAGATACTTGAAGCTTCCTCTTTTGGGTATAGTTTGTGCCTCAATCTTCACTTCTACATTTGTCTCATGTGTCAAGTCATTGAACTTGCACTCCATATACTCCGTCTTAGTCTTGCTTAACTTGAAACCTTTAGATTCTAAGGTCGTTCTCCAAACTTCCAACCTGTCGTTAACCCACTGCGCGTCTCGTCAATCAAAACTATGTCATCTGCAAATAACACACACCACGACACCTCCTCTTGAATATGTCATGTCAATTCGTTAAGGCAAATAGAAACGGGCTAAGGGCTGATCCCTGATGCAACCCCATCATGACCGGAAGCTAAATATATGTGAAGTACCAGAATTATTCTTGTTTGATAAGTGGTTGCGAGATTTCCACATGTCTTGTTAGTTTCTCTCCTTGTAAATGAATGAACTTTTATATCAAGTGGGTCCAATAAGACACTCATTATGGGTAATACGGCAATGTTAAGGTTATAGTTTCTATAAAGCAAAATACGTCATTCTTCTGGGGATAGAAGGAAGAACAACCGTTTGACTTTGGCACATGAGGTGGCGGGTTGGTTAGGTAACATAAGGGAAATGTATCCTTGGCCTCGAGGAGTGGTGACCAGAACGAAACTTGTCTAAAAATAAAAGTGTATCACGTAAATAGGCCAAAGGGAGTAGTAGGTTAATAGAACTATGTTATTATTTTTTTGTAAAGTCTATATCCATTTATCTTTTAAAACAAATTAGAGTTTCTAAAGTAACTTTGTCACTCTTATGCTTATTACTGAAAGGACATACAAGTCATTAACCAGAATAAAAAGGCCCGTGACAGCCACCAGACTTGTCAGCCATTAGATGCCTTTAACAACACTGACCAGACCTAATGTAAGTGTAATAATTATACCGACATCATATTATATGGGGTGTCTTACCAACCTTATCCTTTTATTGGTAGCCCTATGGGAAACCTTTTTAGAATATAATGCATAGTAATTTATTGATTGCAATATCAAGACATAAATTTTAAGAAGGAATATGCTACTCGACCAAATCCAATCTATTCAAGCTTTCCATTCTAACATCACTTTCCTGATTCTGTTAGGCAGTGGTAGACTTTCTGTTTTTTTTTTTTGTTTGTATAGTAGCTCAAATAACTTAGAGATTCTGAATATTATTTCACTTTAAAGGTAACATGTCAGTTGCTTGGAGTAATCCTGGAGGAAACTAGCCCGGAGGAACTACAGGTTAAAACTATCTCATTTGTTGATTGTGGATCAATTTTCAAGATGCAGCTGACAATGTTTATGCTTGTCCTTTGCAGAAACAAGCAACTGTCCGTTCCTCTGTGCTGGATGTGTTGCTTGAAATCACCAAGTTTTGTGACCTTTATCTCATGGAAAGAGTACTTGATGATGAAAGTGAAGTTAGTGCTCGCTCTATTATATTAAACCTGTATGTTGATTAGTTATTGCTACATATCCAATCCCTTTAAAAAAATTATCTTCATTCCTAATTCAGAGAGGATAACTTTTTGGGGGTCTGATGCCATTTGATGCCTCTTCCTAAATGAAAAGGGAAAGGCTGACATTGTTGTTTGGTTTGTATACCAAATAAAATTCGCTTTCTGAACTGATCCTTAATTTAAAATCTAAAAAGATGAGAAGACAATCAGTATCTTTTATGCCAAGTCTTAGGTGGCTCTAGAAAACTAGTTGGCAATGTTGCATTAGGCACCAATTATGCTTTACTGGTTTTTTAGAATCACCTATAACTCAACTTCCTTAAGATACCCTTGTTAATTCAGTCGAGTGGAATGCCATTCCCTAAGCAACTCACTACTCCCTCTCTTTTTTCTTTTTTTGGGAAAACTGACAGTCACATTAAATAATTACACAGCTTAACCAAAATTCATCATTTACTTGTTTAGTAGAAGAACTTTCACTTACCAATCTGCATGATTTAACAAAATAGCTTTCGTTGGTAGAAGTCAAACTAAACTCCTGAACAAGAGCCAATGTGACTCTGAGATAAGATGACCACGTTTGAGCTTCTTTTGGACTTCTCGTTACTTAACGCCTGGTTTTGTCTACTATTTCATGACTTCTTGAAGTTCTCATATTTGGTGCACAATTCATTTCTTAGCACCCACCCACTTATCATAGTTACAGTGCATCTTAATGGTGGGCTGTAGTGTTGATCCATTCCCATTCAGTTTCTATGAATAATCTGCATGTGTATCAACAAATATTTTTTCTTGTATACAAATCCTTGAAATGAACGAATATTTGCAGAAAAAGGTCCTACTGGCTTTAGAAGGTGCTGGAGTGTTTACATCTGGTGGCATGGTCAAAGAAAAGGTAACAACTACCATGGGAAGTCGAAATCCATTTATAATACTTTCATGGAATTCTTGTTAAAATCGAAATCCATTTATAATACTTTAATGGAGTTCTTGTTATAGTTATCATGGTGGTTTTACAATGGGTGATTTCTGCAACTTTTAATCTCAACCATGCACCTGTGAGCACTTTATCCTTTTGTCTGCATATTGGTTTCCACTTCCTGGAAAATTCGAGATAATTTATTCTTCCAACTGTTATGCAATTCTGGATGCGTGATCTTTATCTTATAACATAAGCTATTGAAATGTCCTCTATTCTGGAAAAAGGATATATTCATTTCCTTTTAGTAGAAGTACAAAAGCATCCCCTGAGGTTTTGGTTTGTAAGACATAGGTTCCTTGTGGTTTTCTAGTACTATGTTAACATCCCAGTCCCTTCTTTAAAGTCGTGTAGCAAAACTATTATTTAATTTGTAGGTGGACAAGTGTAACCCATGTATTTTAATTTTGTTCTTTTGTGTAGCAAAACAACATTTTCATATTTTATTGCCTCATGAATAATCTTACCATCCTCTTTGCAACTTTTTCATTTATGCTCTTACATACTTGAGAGATTGGCCAAATTCATCGATGGATGCTCAAACATGACACAATGTTTTCATTTTGGCACCTCATCCTCGCCTCGTTCCCATTGAAAACTTAATGTTTTCGAAATTGTACCCTTTTACAGCTCCACCCCAACAAATGCGTGACTCAAACCAATAAAAAAAATATGTATCAGCAAAAAAGAATAAATCTGGCCACACAAAAATAGAACTCGTCGCCTCAGCCAACCTTCGTCTTCTTCACCGATTGCCCACCACTCATCATCCGGAACACCATCCGTCACCTCTCCACACCATTACATCACCTCTAGACGGCTAGATTTTCATCTTTTTCCACCGTGGCTCCACCAATACACAATTCGCCATCACCCATAGGACCATCTTCACAGCTGAAAAGTCCATCACCCTCTTCCCTTGCAAGGTATATGTACAGCTTCGCCCACCCCCAGAAGGAAGCTCCAGTCATTCCCAAAGGTAGAGGTTCTTCAGTCAAAGCTCTGGCCCATTACTCACCTTATATTCTATTAGTCGACTTTGTTCAGATTTTATTCAGGGGCTCTCTTCTAGGCATGGTCTTACATGAAAGCAGAAAATAATCATCAATTGTCAATGCAGAGTCATCAGCACATGTTATTATTTTTGAGTTGTTACTATGTAGCAGAAATGTGAGGTAAGACTGCGTACAATAGACCCTTGTGGTCTGGCCCTTCCCCGGACCCCTGCATAGCAGGAGCTTAGTGCATCGGGCTGCCCTTTTTTTTTTTTTACTATGTAGCAGAGTAACATAACGATTGGTTAAAATCTGTATAGAGAGTAGAATGTTTCATATAAGATGCGACAGTTGAATGTGTCAGCTGCCATTTTACCTGTACGATTTTTCTAATAATCGTCTTTCTTCTTGTAGTATGCGTTATATATTACTGATTGATTGTTATGCAGGTTCTCTTTTGTAGTACTGAGAATGGGCGAACATCATTTGTCCGACAACTGGAACCTGATTGGCACATAGATACAAATCCGGAAACCGTTTTTCAATTAGCGGTACTCCTTGTTTCCTTTGACTGTTAGCATGAGCATTCCATGATCTTAAATTTTTCTTTATTTCAGAGAACATACTAATTCATGAGCTTGAGAAGTAGAAGTATCATAATCAAACAATAAATCCATCCATTTATCTAGTATGCATTAGTTAGATCTCTTTTCCCAAGGAAACAACTTCAACTTCTGTTATATTACAAATGATTCAAAGCAGGTTGCCTATCTTTTTTTTTCTGTGTGAAATTAGTTGCCTATCAATTTATGTTCTTTCTTCTTCGCGTAGAGAAGGTTGTAGTTTCCAATTTGTCAATGTGAATGTCTTTTACAAACACATAAAGTTACTTGTTTCTTGCCCGTTTATAACTCAAGTTTAGACCTATAAGAGATTGGATTTTTCAGATCTTTGTTTTCTATGAGACATTCCGTTATGGTAATGGCTAAAAAAGGAATTTATTCAATAATTATTTAACTGGCCGTGTAGCTATGCAAATCAAAATGTTTTTTCTCTATTGATATCTAATGTGTTGATACTAGCTGATTGCAGAGATTTATCAAATATGAGCTACACGTTTCACCTACCAAGCCAGAAAGAACAGCTATGAATGTCTTCAGCTCAACATCTTTGGAGCAGTTTTTTGGAACTGTTTAGATGAATACCCAGAAGAGCTCTAACACGTTTTCATTTATTTTAGGTCTCTTTTTGCCCTTCCTTCTTCAACTTTGGGCTGTGAAAGTTCAGATTTTTAGCTCAATTAAATCTTTTTCTGGTACCTGCAACTTCATAGTTTGAGGTTAAAAGGAAACGCTTTGTATATTACCCTGTTGTATTCTGAACAGACCACCTTATAATTTATATGGTTGCGCTGTATTTCTCATCACCCCGAAGAGTTTTCTTGAGAAAAACTATTCAGCACAAGAATGTTCAGAAACAGAGATGACGAAATTCAAGTTGTCAGTTGTTGCCTGAATGGATATCTATGGGACACAGACATGTATATTCTTCTACTCCTCCCATTCAACCCCAGAAACCAATGCCCTATCAGTAGAGATACAATAGCTTCGTTTTGAAAAATATGCAACTTGTTTGTGCTTCGTTATAATCTGATTGCAAAATAACATTTCAAACTAAAATTAAGGATAAGGAGTTTCCTCCTTGTCCCACCTATACTAGAAAACTAGATTGATAACCATTTCATCGCCAGGATTATTCACCATACTTCCCGTTTAAGGCTCAAGAGTTGGCACATTTTCACCAACAAATCCCAGTAACTTTATAGACTAGCACCTCAAATACTTGAGATTAAGACTCAAAACCATTGGTTTCAGATAATCAACCCGCTATACATAGAGAAATCTGGTAGTCAAGCTTAAAAGTACTATTCTCGGCCTTTTTGGTCGATAACAACCTTAATTTAGTATATCCAAAAAACTTGTATGTGTAGGCCAGGCCGACCACGAATTCCAGCTCACTAGCTCTATTCCTCTACATATGCACCAGCTGCGTATGAGTGTGCATCATATAATGGCAACCTATTGATCACTGTGCTAAACTATATCCACCTCCAACATCTCTTCATCAAGTTCATCTGCATTATCATGCTTAGACTGCGAGAAAAAAATGGGTTATTTCGTATTAGTACTTTTAGATACGCAGCTTATGAATACAACATCCAAAGGCAAGATCACAGACAATCACACAAAAGATGAATATAGATCGATGACTCAGAGAGAGTCAAACGTTGAGACTAGGGAAAAACAACATCCAAAGGCAAGATCGCAGACAATCACACAAAAGATGAATATAGATTGAGGACTATAGTCAAACGTTGAGACTAAGGAAAATGCTGCGGCTTTTGGCAAGAATCTGAGGACTAAAATGTACTCTGCCTGCTTTTTTCTTCGGGTGGAGGAAGTTCGTGAGTGTATCATCTTCATTTAACCTTTCTAGCAGTTTTACTGATCACCCACTTGTAGTTTTGCATAATCCAACGAAAGAAGCAGCTAAAAACTGATGGTATTGCATAAAGTAGGTAGCAAACAGAAAGAAGTTACAAGCAAATATATTTGCATGGGGACATATGAACCGTTGAGTTATTGAACTGACCTGCAAATAAGGACCTGGAGGGAGAGGAGGAGGTGGTGGTAGAAAAGGATACTCTGGGATACCAGAAGGAGTTCCTTTTCCAGCTCTTCTTGTAGCATTCCCAGTTCCTTCAAGTTTTTCCTCTGTCCCAACAACTTCAACATCTTCATCCGCTGCATGAGCAGCCATGCTGGTTGATGGCAAAACAACGGCAATATCAGAAGCTTTGGGCTGCAGCATTTGAAGGATGCATTTTTCAGTTCAACAGCAAGCGTAAGAGAATAAAATGCTTGAACAACTACCATCAGGCATAAACTGCAAGATACCTTTCAATTTTCAATCTAGAAAACACGAAGGCAAAAGACATACAGTTGCAAAATTAATAAAGTAATACAATTGGACATAGTTGCATTCTTCCATATGAAAAATGATAAAAGTCAAATTCAGTCGTATGCATATTCAGAGGACTACTGATGCACACTCCATCTTTTTGATGACCGAAAAATCTCCGGAGGCAGTGGCGCATGGTTCGAAACTCAATGGACAATGGGCCAGCACATTATCCATTTGTTGAAGTTGTTACAGAACGAGTTGCCAAAGGTAAAAAGTGCCGGAGAAACCAAGTTCACGACAAGAGATTTCAAGAACTTTGATTTGCATCATAAAGTAGCATCTACATTCACAAGAAATTTTCTCTTTTCGGACAAGTGATCCCTCATATTTTCATTTCATCTTACTTACCATTAGCTGAGTCCTCACATGTAATTCCATAATCATTTTTATGATATAGTGTAAACCATGTCGAACATGGAGATTTCAGAACTTCTCTAGAGATGCTTATGAATGTAAGGGGGGAAATTGAAAGAACAAAAAGGGAAGCCAACAAAACAAAGAGCACCAGAAAAGCATCTGCATAAGAATGTAATTGTAAAGATTGTCCAAGATATGAAAGGAGACATCCTAACTCTCATAAGTGCCGGTGCAGTTTTTCTTTTAAGTTCTTTGGGGTGGAGACAGTGGGGGCTATGAAGGTTAAAGTAAATGGACCACCTTGTTTGTGAAAGTCATGTCACTGGAAAAGTTTATTCCCTTCTTAGACTTCTCTTCGCCCACTACGGTCTTATACCCATTCTCCCGATTGAACTCTGACTTGTCTTTCTTCTCATTATTCAGCTGAGTAGGATAAGCAATCCTATGTGGTGCATTTCCTTTTCCTTTTGTTGAAGCTGTTACAGAGAGTTTCCAAAGGTAAAAAGAGTCAGAGAAACCAAATTAACAATAAGGGATTTCAAGAACTTTGATTTGCATCATTAAGTAGGAAATAATGTTCACAAGGAAGCTTTAAGGATTGTGAATCAAACGTTGTGCATAGTGAAGTAGGACTGCGAAGAACACTCTGCATAATGAAGTATATTTCAGATTTATAAGATTGTTTTATATGCATAAAACTGCAAAAATACAGTGTGGGAAATAAGGTATACACAAGTAGAATACAGGAAACTGAAACATGAAAAGTTAAGCCAAAAGTAGGAACTAGAACATTGATGAGATAATAGTTGATGGATGACTTTTAAGTCAAATGAGCAGTGAAAGGACTGTGAGGACCATCCCTCATTTGCATTTTCTTCTACTTAAAATTTCACTATCTACACGTGGCCTTTCAGTTTAAGGCATGCCAATGTCCAAAAACATGCTGGATATCACGATGAGTTATTTTGCTTTTCTAGCTCTTCTTGTGATTCCCCATTGATCCGTGTATGCTTTATCAACCCCCTTTTCCAAATGTCCTCCAGCATCATACAATATATCCCGCAGAACAAACTAAGAGGAAAGGTAGAAAATTAACTCATTAGTCTAAATATGTCAATTGTCATATTTTCTTAGAGCTGACTAGTCTCCTAGTCTCAGCTTTTTATTTTGCATAGCTTAACTGCATAAGTCTGCAGGACTGCATGTCTTCCGTCTCCCTTCCCATGTTTGAGAAACAGAAACGTCAATTACTAATCAAAGGCATCCATGAAGATCAAATAAATTGAAGTTACATGTAACTTATTCACGCGGATCTTTTGTTCTATATACCTGTGTATCTGCCGTTAGGATTTCTATTGTGGATTAGTTGGACAACAACACATGGTTAACTAATAACTTATACAGTATATTCAATGATCTCCATTTTCTGCTTTTTGTCTCTTTCTCCCTCCCCACCTCACTGTTCCGTCTCTCCTAAATCCTTTCCTCTTCTTCGAGTAGCAGGGCTCTTTTTGGCTCACCAAAATAGTTAACTTCCATATTCCTTCTAATGTTAAAACAGAATTTCTGAAGATATACTAGGTGTATATGTGAAAGAATTTGAGTTACACGTCCCCTCTAATACAGAATCAATAAACAAGATGTAGGGTATTTCATCGATAAAAGAGATGAGAGGCTGTAGAAAAATTCTATTCACTCAATCGTGTACACCTCCATTCATGCACCATCACTGACATGTATTTTGCTACTTATTTCCAAATTGCAATAAACAAAACAATCGTCGCTTAGTAGACATGACAGAAATATCATGCTGCATTGAACCAACAATAGTTAGACTCATCACTTATCAGCAAACACACAAAATTTGTCTTCCCTCTTATCTAATCCATCCTTCAAATCTAATGGTCACATTTCGCTTTTTCAAGGATCAATTTGACCAATTTCAGAGTTAAATTGGACATAGATAATCCATCTTTTGAAAACAAAAATTCAGAAAATTAGAAATATTAAAAGTTCTTTTTGCTGAAAAGTATATAAAGAATACTTGGGACATTCTTGGTCAAAGTAACATAATATTGACTATCAGGAAGTAAAAACATTACGAACATTTTGGGACAAAGATTATTAACTACCATAGCTCTTGAACCTCTTTATCTGTCTAAATCCAAAATTCCAGTAGACAACGTAATCATCACAATAAGCAAAGAGGATTAAAAAACCATAGTGCTGAAAGAGAACTAAAGTAACTTGTCACCAAATATAATAATCAAAATTCATTTAAACTATCTATACACAACATCCAGGATGTTTTTATCTGCACTCTAAGATTCAAGTATCATTCACATCTTATATAGACTATCTCGAGTCTAACTGAATTCAGTTGAGTATGGGGTAACAATAGAAATTTGTAAATGAGCAGGACTACTCATTATGAAGTATTTCGGCCCAAAGCTGCGACAGCCACTTTAGGCACTGAGACAGTCTGAGGTCCTTGGCAGCTTTGTTCAGAAAAAGCAATTATATAAAAAAGCAAGCACACCTAAAAGGCTGATGAAAAATCAGAAAATTCAGCTTAAGTGCTCTAGATTACAGTAAGAAGCACTAGTACAGTTATTTTATTCATGTCTGAAAAGCTACACTCTTACACACATAATCGTCATTTATTACCTTGATTTGAGGTTTCATCAGCTTCACGATGAATTCTCGGCCTTTTCTTGGTAGGTGAAGTATTCTTCTGCTGCTCCTCCAATGAGCTAAAATGATTACCAGCCATCCCTCCATCACTAATATTAATGGCAGAATCCTCTCTACTTGCACCGGATCTGACGAAATCTGAGCTGAGTTTATTAGTGAGCTTTTCAAGCTGAGCTTCTGACCTACAATTGCACTATCTCAACTGAGTGTTCATAGAAAGCAAAAGAAACAGAAATTGATCTACGATATTAGATGACCAGAATCTATAGTAGACAGGGAGGAGGAAGTCAATAGAAGGAGCAATATCATTACAATACCTCTTTAGTTCACCTTCTAACCGTGAGTGATTATTATATGCTTCAATAAACTTCTTAACCTTCGAAGTAATCCTGAGGGGAAAATCAGGGATTGGATGGACCGGACGTAAGGAAAAGGTATATCCAGACTCAAATCAAAAGATTTTGAAATGTGTTATAACAAATAATGACCTTTTACATTCCTCCTCTTCCTTGAAAACTTCCATCTCAAGGTCCTGAATCTTTGTAGCTAGACTTTCTGCCTCACAAGTTGTCTCTTCAAGGTAAATCTTCCAAGTTCCAACCGAAAAGGAAAAGTATTAAAGACTAAACTTAAAATGTTAGAGCAAGGAGCAAAAGAATGTGTTGAAAAATAGAAGGGGAAGGCAACAGAGAAAGAAAGTAGAATAGACTGTTAAAGAAAGAAGAGAGCGGAATGGAAACGTAGCAAGTAAACGTTAATGAGAGCCTTTACATCTGCTAATGGCATGAATAAAGAGATAGAAGAGGAAAGTTTTCTCTAATGATTAATTCTATTTCACTGCTATAAGTTAGCACAGAAGATTAAAGGTTTGAGCTTCTAAATTAGGTGAAGACTTCGCTATTGCTGTGATCAAGGACCAGCAGCGGGCAAGAGAGGATAGCTAATTTAAGAAGGAAAGACAATCCAAAAGCCAAAAGGGTCATTCTAGACTGTCAAGGTGTTCTTTGGCAGCTCATAACCTTTTTTTCCTTTTTAGTGGCCTAGTCGTCAATGAGTGGGTTGAGAACCATGAGGTCTCAGGTTCATACCCCACGGAGGCAAAAGAACTAGGTGAATTGCCTTCCTGGACAGAGTTACCCAGTGGTGCTAGTGGAGGTAGCAGGTAACCGTGGAATTAGTCTGAGGTGCGCATAAGATAGCCAGGAACCATGGTTATAAGAAAAAGTGGCTAATATATGGCATAACAAACAACTTTACTAACAACCCCTCATTTTGAAACTGGTTTCTCTGCCTGTCACAACATAAAGAGCTAAAAAGTGCCCTACCAAGTGTTAATAGGTACAGACTTTAAGCAAGTGCAAAATACATGCCAAATATACTAGTATCCGAAACAAGGACATAGACATATAAGTTCAGAACGGTAACCAGAGAAAGCAAAAGAAATTAATTGGAAAAAGGACTACAGGGCAAGATACCAACTTTACTAACAACCCCTCTATCTGAAACCGGTTTCTCTGCCCGTCACGACATAAAGAGCTAAAAAGTGCCCTACCTAGTGTTAATAGCTTCAGACTTTAAACAAGTGAAAAATACATACCAAATATACTAGTGCCGAAACAAGGACATAGACGTATAATTTCAGAGCATAACCAGAGAAAGCAAAAGAGATTAGTGGGAAAAAAGACTAAGACGAGACACGTAGTTGTAGTCTATTGGACTTATTTCCTCAAGATCATAAACTTGTATTGAAATTCTCGCGGATTGAAGAGCCCCACTTATCGTATAATATTAGACTATTCATGAATATCAGCACAGCCAGATAACCAGATACATGGACTATTAAATCACCAACCAACTTTATTACCTTTACATTACCTTCACAATACAATGCGAAAAGAAAAAAACATGTATGCATATATCGACACACACGTGTACATGTTAGACACGAGTTATTCATATTCCAATCAGATATGGTATAAAAATAAACAAAAGGTGATATATAAAATTGCATATGATAATAAAATACCAAAGAGCATAAATGGCAAGCACTTACTTGGAAATATAATTAAAGTAGGAATTCAGTGGAAAGACTATTTCCAAAATTATGCAAGAAGCGACCAATAAAAGAAAGTCTATTGAGAAACAAGCAACCAATTACAAGAAAACAAAACCAACCTCCAGTTCTCGTTTTTGGTCATCCAACATATTGATTTCAGATTGCAACTGCCTAAGCTGCAACATGAAGGATGGACAGAAGTCACAACAATATAAATATGTATTTGTGTATATATATATATGAGGATGTAAAAAAGAGCGGGCAAAAGGAAGGGCTGATGAACTCCACGATTCGTGAACTAGGTTAACAAAGTTACCCACGCCCTGTACCTGAAGGACATCTTTGGCATTGGAAGATAAATGTTTTTTCTCCTTCACATGATCTCCTGTCCCATCCGACATGTTCAAACTTCCAGAGATATCACTTTGACCATCCGAATGATGTTTCATCCTGCGCTTTCTATCACTGCAATGTACCATTTTTCTGATATTAGTCAAACATTATGATTATGGAGGACATAGTATCAGGTCAAGGCAATAGAACAATTAAAGAAACTAGATTAACCATATGAAAGTTAGCATACTCACTTTATCATGAAAAACACACCAATTTGTCCATTGATGCTCTCTAAAGGGGTTTAGAAATCTCAAGAAATAGGGAAGAGCAAATTAACCTCTTTGCTTGTAAATACTCTGTCTTAGGGAGCTGCTGAGATATTTCTCCTTAATAAAATAAAACCTTAGGTCTCTTTACAGTGATCTCATTAACTGTATAAAAGCAGTAAAATTGAATATAGAATATGTTCCAAGATAAGATTATCAAACCGGGCACATTAAGTAGCAATTAAGGTTTACATATCTAACAAAAATCATAAGCAAATGGATTCAAGCTCGATCAGCTTCCAACTAATTTCTGAGTGACCTGAATTGAGTTCAAGGTTTTCATCTAAAGCCTGAGTATGTAATTTGTCCAAAAATACCTGTATAGTATGTATCACTAATTCCTAAAATGAAGTATACACAAGATATTGATAAACTTACTTCCTCCTCCCAACAGAGTTAGCAGGAGTGCGCCCTGCAAAATAAATCAGAAGGAAATACTATATGAATGGAACAGAACCATGAAAGAAGGACGAGAAAGAAAACCATAGAATATATCAGCTCCAAATCCATGTGAAACAAAGGCTATATCTAGCCAACAAATTCACATGATCCTGTGACATAAATAAGGACCTCCGGCAAGTATATTTCCATGGAAACGAATACCCTTAATCACTAACTTATCCTTCAGATGAGCAAGACTAAATAAGTCTATAAAGAGACAGCAAACTGAAAGCGAAAGAAACAAGCTGACCACGGGATGCATGTCTCTCTCTTGCATCTCTATCAGAGGAGTATGCATGTCTCTCTCTTGCATCTCTATCAGAGGAGTATCTGCCAACTGGAGAACGCCTTCTATCAAGCTTCTCTCTCAAGTCACGACCACGAAAATCTCGCCTTTCTGCAATGAGAATACTATCTTTATAAGTGAACTGGACCCACTTGTTGATTCAACATATTGATCAAATCTGCACCAACTAAAGCACCAAGAATGAACAATAGAGATATTCTTACCATTACATCAAACTACAAGAGAAACATAACAGTGAATATTTATACTGCCTTCCTGTGAGTTCCAAAAGGAGCCATAGAAACTACTGCTCTCATATAATGAACACATATAGAATACCAGTTTTTGAGCTTTTACCCAGAAGAGCTTCAAATATCATAGAACCAACAGAACAGGTAGTAGACATCCTTGCGTCTTGCTCAGTTAAGAAAATTGCTATGGCACAGATTTCTGCTAGAAGCCATATCAAAAGGATAAATATTATCCAAGCCGCAGGACAATATATAGGATAATAAATAGGCCTTCTTGGACTAAAATACCATCCAACAGGTTCCTTTGAAGATTCATTCAAATAGAAGTCACAGAAAGGAATACCATATTCTTGAGGAATATATGATTGAAGAAGATACTACGATACAGCATTGGTATGTTCGTCAAGCTGGCAGATGAGTAAATATATATATGGAAGAGACTATGTCCAGAGAAACATATTCTGATCCCTCATACGCTGCTGCTTCAAGATGCAATATGAAAAACCAAGATGCTGAGAAAAATACCATAACAGCACAAAGATAAAGCAACCAGCAAATCCCTATCTGATAAGAAATACTAAAACCTGTCAGTTGATAGGCAGTTATTCACTGTCCAATAGAATTAACCCAAAGTGTGAAATTTCTCCCTTCAACTCAGTAACATCGCCAATTTGAGTACACAGATACAACACTAGGCTCTCTTAAACTGAATGTTACCCAAAACACATAGCAGAGACGTGCCAAAAAAGCTTCATAATAGGAAAAACCAAAAGTTGCAAAAAAGAAAGCAGAAAAAGTTCTAAAAACTACATAAACCTAAAAAAGAATTTATGATCAAGATATGGATACGTTTCTGCTCCTTTAATAGGTGACTCGTGCATTTTCAATTATTTAACCTTTTTCAGTTTTCCTGCTTCCATATTATTTGGAAATAATTGACAAGCAAAATGGGAACTGACACGAAGGGTAAGAAAGATTTCCTAATATCCGATGCACTTTCACAAACTATCATGTTTCTCTTTCAATTCCGAAAGAAATTAAGCATTAGTTTTTCTACAATCCACTACTCTAAAAAATATTAACTATAAGAAAAAAACATCCCCAAATACAATTCCAATATTTGCGAAAATAAAGAGCCTCCCTCACCACGAATACAATATTTGAGAAAAAAAACATCAGCAAGGCAAAATGGAAGTGCGAAAATAAAGAGCCTCCTTCACCACGAATACAATTCCAATATTTGCAAATACTGAAGTCCAGTAATTGCAAATAATGAAATAGTATTCATGCCAAAACAGGCTCTTAATTTTCACATTTCATTTTGCCTTACTGGTGTGTTCGTATGAGACGTCACATGAATGCGGGAATTTAAAACTAGAATTGGCAGCGTAGGGAACCTCAAAGTGGCTCTATTTCATTATATTCCATCCATATCCCACAATTCCATTCATTTAATATCCCTTTGGTGCCATTGACAAGCCCGCTCCTGTGTAATAGCCCGCAAACACACAGGAGAGATAACCAACACTAGACAAGTCCCGTGCGACAAGCTCGACCCAGAAGGCAAATCCCCGGCTGTCAACAGCATTGGGGATTCGAACCTAAGACCTCCATAATGGAAGCCCCATGCTCAACCAACTGAACCACCCTTGAGGGTAAATTCCACGAACTTTTTATTCAATTTCAACTTTAAATACTCTTTTCTTTTTCAACTTCAATTCAGCTATTGTTCAATCGACTACTAAATAATAACAAAAAATGGAAAGATACCAACTTTTTTGGTACTCATTCTGTCCCAAATTAGTCGTCTCGTAATTAAACTAGGTGACCTTTATCATATAGTTTTAAATATCTAAATTTTAATTTTAAAATATTAAGTTAATTTAATAAGGTAGGTGTAAGTTCACTTGTGGATTACACTAGGTATGTTTTTGTTAGAGTTAATCTAAGCCAATTTAGCTTAGAATATTAGTGAAATTGCAAGATATGACAACTAATTTCGGCCAGATGGAGAAGTAATAAAATTACCGCCACTGCCACCTGCATCGGAGAAGCGACGGAGCTCGGCGTTGCCGTGAGCGAAAGAACAAGTCTGGCGATGACAACGACCTCTCTGATAAAGCATGCATAGTTTCGTTTTGTACACCTTCCTTTCCACCATTCTCACTATATGTATATGCACCAAAGAAAAATGGATCAATCCAGACTTTATAAAACCCTAATTTTGGATAGCACCAGTGCTTTCTTTTTCTTCCTTTACTTGTTATTCATTATTCCATCCATTTCATTTTACTGGAGTACAAAAAAAAAAAAATATAAATAATATTTGTAATATTATGATTTTAAATATATTTGTGATATTTTAATAAAATTAAAAGTTTACTAAACATATTATTTATGAAACAAACTAAAAAGTAAAGTAGTACTAAATGAAGGATGTAGTTATGTACTAACACATGTTATTTTGGGTAGAAATTTTTGAATCCAATCCTTATTTTATTCAATGGATATTTTATTAGAGAGATAAGGAATTATAATTTTAGAAATAATTGTGAATTATTTTATCTTATGTTGTTATTTTTTTTTGTCATTATTACAGTGAAATTCTTTATATCACAATTATTATATTATTTTTATACAACATTTTATATGAGATAGTAATTTCAGAATAAATAAAAATAACAAATTTTCTCTTTCTTCGAAACTTTGCATTTGCACTTTGTTCTGAAATTTTTTTCTTAAGGAAGACAAAATTAAAATTGAATAAAATTTATTCAATTTAAATTACAGATATATTTTATATGATTATATATGTTATTTCTAATTTAATGAACAGAATATTTACCAATAAAAACATGTCTATTAAATTGTTATTATGATCCGTAAAAACTTAACACTAAGGGGTTATTTGGATTGAAATAAATTATCTCGGAATAATTAATTCTAAAATAAGTTATTATGGAATTAATTATTTCATCTTTTCACATAGATAAAATAATATTACAATCTTAAAATTAATTATATCATAATTTTGTTCGTATCAAACATAAAATAAATACATGTCAAATTTAATATCGAGATTAATTATTTATTATCCAGCCCTAACGCAGGGTATGACAAAGCAAACAATCCAGTCACATTTTCTTGCAACGTGTCATTATTTCCAGTGTCCAAAGCTAGGTATACAAAATCAGAATCACGTAAACGGTTATACAAATGAAGTATATTCAATTAGGATTTTAAAATATTATTTTGGGATAAAAGTGTTCAAATTTAATAATATTCAATCAAAATTTTAAATAAATAACAAAAAGTGTTTTGATATTCAAAAACTTGCTAATTTCAAAAGATTTTTTTTAATTAGAAAAATTATAGTGACTGCAATTTCCATTTTTTTGTTATCTTGAATCAATTAACTTTTATGTATTATTAAAGTATAGATGACCATTCTTCATCATCCAATTAATGATTGGTTATTATCATAAAAGTAAAAAAATTATGAGGTTATTTTAAATTTTTATAAATCTTATAATAAATTTTTTAAAATTCAAACGTAAAAGTATTATAATTTTTTTTTTAAAATAATTACATTCTTAAATAATCTTTTAAAATTTACTAGACTTATTTATATATAAATAGTCTTCAAAAATCTAAAATGAATAACTCCCCTAAAGGCTAAAACACACGATTTAGAACCTCCATGCTGCGTCGTTTAACTCTCCAACTCACCTTTCTCAACTCAACCGAGTCAATCCGGTTCAACTCATTCACCGGTTCACGCCATTTCCCGGTCAAATCCAAATATTCCGTCATAATCCCAGACGGAACCGCCGTTAAATCCAAAACTTCCTCCTCCTCGGCGGCGGTCACCGGGAGGTGTACTCCGGCAGAGATGAGTTCAAATCTGATGACGGCGTCGGTGACAGAGGATTTTGTTCACGTTGATGAAGGAAATGCTAATTCGAATCTAGAAGGCTCGGAAGCGAGTGTTGTGGAGGAGCAAGGAGTTGCAGAGGTAAATTCGGCGAATGTAGAAGGTGAAGGATATATAAGGAAGGTTTTGCCGGAGGAATTGTTGAGGAGTGTAATGATGCTCAATTGTGAGTCTTCTACTGATGGAGGCATTTGCGATGTGTATGTCGTTGGTACTGCTCACGTTTCTGCGGTAAATTAAACTTCCTGCTTTTTTACTACTCCCTTAAGTTCATTTTTACTTATCACATTTCGCATTTCGCGAGTCAATTTAACTAATTTTTAGAGCTAAATCGAATTAGATTAATCTAATATTTTAAAATTAAAATTTTGGACGGTGGAAATACTATATGATGAAAAAATACAATATTAAAGTGTTGGTCAAAAGTTTATGTTGTTTGACTCTCGAGGAGCGAAATGTGATAAGTAAAAGTGAACAGGACTCTCGAGGAGCGGAATGTGACCAGTAAAAGTGAACTGACGGAGTACTTTATTAGAACTAATGTTAGAATGAAGAAATTGAGTGAAAGATGTTGATATTCATCCTTTATAAGTTAATTGGAAATCATACAACTAGCTATCACAAAGAGAGGTGAAAAGAGAAGTCAATGTTTTACATATTTTTTCGCCTGTTTAGTTGAAGGAGGTGATAGAAATTGCATTTCCTGTTTGTTGCAACTATTTGGTAAATCTACTAGCATTATCTTATGAGGAGGACAAGGTGCTTTGTAGTATTCACACTTCAATAACATTTTTATGCATGTGGTTTCTTTAGGCTAGAATTGTTATTTTGTTATAATGCAGCTTCCTAGTAGCAGAGATGGAATCAGTAGTTCATCAATAGCTAGTGGATTTGTCCGCGCTTGGCGCGGTTACTAAAAAAGTCAAAATATGGGTAGATAATTATTGTTAAAATTTCTGATTAAAAAAAAATCAATCTTTACTCATTTATTGATTTTATCTTTTCTCTATTCTCTAATTGTAACACTATCTATTGTTCTAATTATATTTTCAAGGTTGTAATTTGCTTAAATGTTGCTCTAACAACATAGGATTATTAGATATCTTGTGAGCTTTTTTTTTCATAAGGAAAATATCTTGTGAGCGTTGCTTGATGAGATGTCTTTAGGTCTTGGATTTGAATCAATATCTTCTGGTGCATGGTTAAATAGAAGTATATGATCGACACTTTTTGAAGTTAAGAAGTTAACAGTAGAAGACGTGACATAAAACGACCTTGAATAAGCTCCCATGCCTCATACAATCTAAGCTTGTACAGATATGTCCTTTCTCGATTTCCATACCTCAACAACAACAACAACAGACCTTACCCCTATCTTGGGAGGCAGAGAGGCAATTTCCATACCTCATGTTTATTATTTTCTCCTTTCTCTTGCTTAGTTTGATGAAGTTTGAAGCTTTATATGTGGCTTATATTGAATCTTTAATCTAAGCTTGTACAAATATGTCCTTTCTCGATTTCCATACCTCAACAACAACAACAACAACAGACCTTACCCCTATCTTGGGAGGCAGAGAGGCAATTTCCATACCTCATGTTTATTATTTGCTCCTTTCTCTTGCGTAGTTTGATGAAGTTTGAAGCTTTATATGTGCCTTATATTGACTCTTTATCGAGTTAGTCATTCATATTAAAGAAATAATGTTGTAAAACACATTGAGTTATAAAGAGTGTATAATCATCTTAACTTACTATGCATGGTTACAGGAATCCTGCCAAGAAGTTGAAGCAGTGATCAATTACTTGAAACCCGAGGTCGTACTTCGAACAATCCATTGGCACCTAGTAGCCTCTGGTGCATGCTATATTCCTCTCTACTTTTTACGTTTTGAACATCAGATCTGATTCATACTTGATTTTGATGACAGGTTGTCTTCTTAGAGTTATGCTCAGGTCGTGTGGGTGTACTTACACCTCAGAATTTAAAGGTCAGTCTTTCTATTAGGGTTTAAAGGTCGTGTGGGTGTTCTGAACAAACACATTAATGACACCTACTTTTTCTTAATTTTTTATGTTATAGAAGCAGATAAGTATATTCTGAGATTCTGCCCTGGCTTGATTTATCATTTAGTTGAGTGTTTTCATGTTACCTGGTGTTTGTATCATAGTTTTGGAACTTTTTTCTATTAAAGATGTTATGGTGATCTTCATTTTCTCCTCTTTAGGTTTAATTTCTAATATACCCAGCCCTGAGATGCGCAGGTACCAACGATGGGAGAAATGGTGGAGATGTGGAAGAAAAATCAAAATCCATTTGGGATACTCTATAGCTGGTTTCTTGCCAAGGTATGACATTAATGTCAAAGTTGGAAGTGCTACTTTGCTCCTTAACATTAATGCTTTGGACATGTCGTTCGCTCATTGAATCTATGTTGCATTTTAGGTTGCTAGCAAGCTTGAGGTTTTTCCTGGGGCAGAGTTCCATGTGGCATATGAAGAAGCAATGAAGTATGGCGGGAAAGTAATTCTTGGTGACCGTCCCGTGCAAGTAAGACATTTTGATTCACTCCATTATAGAATTGGTCTGTTAGCTTCTGTTTTATAAAAATTGACATCCCTTCTTTAACTGGATAATGTTTTTACATCACCACATATCCCTTGTGATCATGGCATAATTGAGGTTTCTGTCCTGTTGTGTCCGGTTGAACATCAGAGTTGGTAAAGTAGGTATCATTTCCTTCTCATCTCTCCCTCTATCTCATTCTCCCTGAGATAATTACTAGAAAACAAGTAATCATATGTGTTATTGGATAGTTTGCTCTGCTTATAGGATAAGAGTTATTTATGAACAAACGTGTTGATACTCATACAATTTCATCTCATTCCAGATGAATCAGCAAAATAAATCAAAATAACTCCAAATACTACTGCGCTGATCCTCTCTCTCTTTCTCTCTCTCTCTTGTTTCTTTTTAATGATCTATAGTATTACTTTCATGGAGCAGGATCTTTATAAACATATGGGGTGTATTCTTTCAGCTTACAGTTACACTTTTTTTGGTAGTAACTTCCACATCAACAACAACATACCCAGTGAAATCCCACAATGTGGGGTCTGGGGTGGTAGTATCTTCCACATGAACAAAAAAAACAGTTTTGCATATTTACAGTTCCTGCTGCGGCATCTTTGGTTTTCCTTTTGTTTTTCAGTGTAATGAATTGTTATATGTATATCATGAACAGGTGACATTGCGAAGAACATGGGCAAAAATGCCACTTTGGCACAAGACAAAATTGGTGTACTCTTTATTATTCCAATCAGTTTTCTTACCGAAGCCTGGAGATCTCGTCAAAATGGTATGTTCCTTGCATAAGATTCTATGGGATTGCCCCTCTCTGCATAAAGTAATTTGATTTATGAAGAAGAACATCTTATGTTGCTTATACCAAACTATTTTTGGTGGGCAGTTGAAGGAAATGGATGATGTTGACATGTTGACTCTTGTAATTCAAGAAATGAGCAAGCAGTTCCCCACTCTTATGGATACCCTAGTTCATGAGCGAGATCAGTTAGTGCCTCTCACTTTCATACAATGTCCCTACCCCCGCCCTTCGTTGTACTGCCTGCTTATTTTATGGTGTTGTTTTGTGAATACAAGGTGTTGTTACAGTTGTTTACTGGCTTTAACTCTAGAACCAGGAATTAAAGCATTTGTAAAGATTTTAGAATTAGATGGCTTTTGTCTGACTAAGTCATTCCAGATCAAAACATTGAGAATACTCTGATTAATTGCTTCACATGTCTTTGGATATTCTTTCTTAATTTGGGTTGATATGCATTGGATTTTAGGCTATTGGGCAATGTCTTTTCGCATGTTCTCATATAATCTCAAATAATATGAGTAAAGGGAGTCATATATGTCTGCAAGGTCTAGAACATGAGAGTGGTACTCTATCTCGCTGCTGTGCTCCTTTAGGCGAAAGGGATAACACAAGAGTTTTCTCAAGGAATCCTGTGGTCCATTGCATATAACGTCCTTTGTTCACTTATAAGATATCTCAGAGCTTTATTGCTCATCACTTCCTCTGTTCGCTTCTAGTTTTTTCCGGAAATAACACAAGTGTTACTGTAGTTCTACCTAAGTCTTAAATGAAATTTCATTATCTTATGGTGGTGACAGACCTCAACTCCCCCCCCCCCCCCCCCCCCCCCCCCCCATAAAAAAGTGTTGTAAATTTGCCTTTGGCGGGGAGATGCGTCCACCCATCTTTGATGAATTAAACACTAGTGTTCCGCATGTTGGAGACCTTGTCTCTTCACACATGCATGATCTACGAAGTGAGTAGATGACCGTAGGGCCAAGAATCGTCAAATTTCGTTGAGAAATGAAAGAGATATTGGTCCACGAAGTAAGGTGTTTGAGGCATGGAAATATGGTGTGGGACAAATCTACCACATCGGTGAGAATAAGAATAATTGCTCTCTATATAAGTCTCTAATGTGGTAAAGGGTTTGGGACCCCAAGGGGTATCTCATGTGTTTAAAGGAGGGAGGACCTAGATGTGCTTGGGTTTAAGGCTAAGCCCACGCGCCGCCGCCGCCCGCCCGTCCGGTCCGGGCTCGGGTCGTGGGCTGTGGGCTGTTTCTGATATTATCTTTTTGGACCAGAGGAATTTTCCAGATGTACAGTTTAATCCCTGAAGTTTCTTATGTACAGTTTGGTCCCTGAAGTTTAATATTTTACAGTTTGGTCCCCAGAGTTTCTGGAAAGTTGATTTTGGGGTGACGGAAGGTAGATTTCTGCCTACCGTTGGACTGTTTTCAGGAGCATTAACCAGCCATTATTTGGCTGATTAACTCCTCCATTATCACCCTCTTTCATGTCCATAATTCAGCTCCTCTTGATGGCCATTAACAACCATTACTTGGTTGTTTAATACCCTCCTAATGGCCATTAACAGCCATGTTTTGGGCAGTTGTACAACCCCTCCTCCATGCTATATATTGAGCCTCCTTTGGCTCAATTCGTGACTGAAAAAAAAAGACTGAGAAAAACAGTACATACGTGACTGAAATTCAGCACAAAACAGTGAGCAAACAGCCAGAAAATAGCACAAAACAGTGAGCAAATTCTGCTTGAAAAACAGTGAGTTAACACCCTCATATACACAACAGAGACACACTATATACACAGAGACAAAAGAGAAGAGTAAATAGAAACTCTTCCTTCCTTTTCCATATCTTCAGCAAGTCGATTCATATTTGTTTTCTTCGTCAGGCTCAACCTATTGGCTTTGTAGCGTTGAGATTAAAGTGTTGTTTTATCTTGGGAGACTATTGCCCGCTAACGTAAAAGCATATATACGGGGCAATCTTGTCTTAAGGACAGAGGGCAATCACTCGACTCAACACACAACGTTGTAACCATCCAGATTTAGTTGTTTCTTGATTTCAGGTTATCAAGATTCAAGACACAACAAGCTTGTGACAGTTTTTAAGATTGACCTATTTGTTCAACAAGATTCAATTTCTGAATATTGAATATTTGTTTATCCTTTCGAATGCTTGTAATAGTTATTTACTTCCCGTACTGCTTTATAAAGTACAATAGAGTACCAACAAAAAGGACATATCTTGCTTATCAGCTTATCTAAAGCTTTAAATGTCATCAATTGTTGGCGAATTCAGCTACAGTATTACCAATGAGTTGAAGTCCTATATTCGTGCTTGGTACAGATTGTTTCATTTGTCTAATACAGCAGACTAATAGAAGCATCATTCTTCTCGCCTTGAAAAAAAAGATGTACTTGAAGCAACATTTTGGTTTTGACATTGACAATCTTAAAAATAATTACTTGTACCATTTTACAAATCTTAACCCACCTTTGCAGGTTTATGTCATCAATGTTACTAAAAGTTGCCCGTGAACACAACTCTGTCGTCGCAGTTGTTGGTAAGGGTCACCTGCCAGGAATCAAGAAGAACTGGAAGCAACCTATTGAGGTAATGGACATTTCTTCTTAGTCACAATTTCAGTAAGGCTTGGATATCCTCTGTTGTGCATCGCGAAATATTTGAAAGCCTTGATTGATTTTTCGTATTCACATAGTCTAAGACTCAATTTGAGCTTTTTACCCATAAATTGTTGAGGGCTTCTTGTTTACTGATTTGCTGCCACAGATTAAGGAACTACTATCAATACCGTCACCCAAACCTCTCATCACTGTTGCGAAAATTGTGACAACCCTTGGAGTTGCAGGAGTGGCCATAATATCTGGCATTTACGTTTCAAGCAAGAAATAATTGTCAGAGGTTTCAGATTTAACTGTCAGTCGGTCTTTCAATATTAAACATCATCAAAGCTATCTATTGTGACTTTCTGCATTTGAGAACCATGCAATGCTACTGCTCTTATACATTTTCAGCAGTTGAAGGGGTCAGTACACAGAGAAGGAATTGTCACACACACAACACAACATACACAAGCGGGGTCAGGGAAATTGTCATATTGCAAATTTTCTTGTGGACTCTTCAGAGAGCATATCTGACCTCTTAACTAGTTGGACGTGGAGCAAATAATGAGAATTACTTTTCAATAGCACCGCTCGCTTGTTCAATCCACATCTCTTATGATATCCCCTCCCCAAATTTCACGTGGTCTTGCTGTTTCGGCCCGTCCAATATTTGGATTAGTTGCTGAGGTTGTTCTTTAATATGATTATTTTAGCCTGTCAATCTGTTAACTATGGCAGTATCTTGACAATATAGCAACATAAATTGAATAGAAGTTTGAGTAGTTGCATTCCTTCATTTCCTCACTAAGAAAGGTAGATAATTAACTTTTGAATATTCAACAAATTGTGAGGTCAATGGCGAGCTACAAATTCATTTGATTTCTAAAAGGGATTACTAATCCTTTTAACTTTTTGAGGAATCTTTCATTAGTTGTTGTGAATGAGTGATTTTTTTTCAATCTTTTTGACCTTGGTTTTGTAGGAGCAAGAGTAAGAAATAGAACAATGTGACTTAATTTGTTTTCAATAGTCACGAGATGATTGTTAGGGGGGCGCAAAGGTGTTCATATGAATCCCAGTTGGAAAATTACATAAGTTCAAATTATTTTTTATATATTCATAAGACATCAAATGTAAAGTTAAAATTATTTTTTATATATTCATAAAAACATATCAAATACAGTAGGAGCATTCGTTAAACTTTTGTCCAGGCCATCTTCCGGGTATCTCTCCTGTTTCATTCGGTACTTGTGGCTTCCTGGTGAGATATCGAGTAGTTTTGTCTAGGCAGATGGAAAGACACTTCTGATAATTCTTTAGATTATATCTCAGCACTAGAGTTAGGTTCACTGCTCCTTAAAAAGTTTTCAACTATACGTGATCATAGACAGTTGGTGCACTTTACCCACAAGGGTAGCCAAGTTGGTGTAGCAGTAGAGCGCGGGACCGCAAGGTCACGAGTTCGATCTCCTGCATAAACCATCTTGGTTGAGTCTGTCACACATGGCTTGCCAAGTGTGCTTAATCGGCTGACGTGGTTTGCAGGCTATTGCGTCAGTCCGGGGTTTACCCTGTGCGCATTCGAAAGAGTAGCAGCTGCGGGTTCTTCGTCAACAAAAAAAGAAGAAGACAGTTGGTGCACTTGTAGCCTTGTACGAATATGTTTAATATAAAAGAAAGACTGAATACACGACCAACAACATGCCCATTGTCAATATGTAAGTTCTTCTCAAGAGTTGCTTGTCGAAGTGGAGTTTTTCTCCTTGTTTTAAGGTTTGACCAAGCATTGAGGGAGTAAGTCAAACCAATTTGCTGATTTTTTTCCGGTAAACAGCTGTATTTTATTACTTCATAATATGTTTGTAGGACGTCATTACATCTTTTACAATCCAACGTGGGAAAACATAATTTCAAGAAATTCTATCTAAAAGAGAAATAGAGAATTTAGCTAGATTATGAGCTAGGACATTACATGTACGGGGAATATACATAAGCTTGATCTCTTCAAAAGAATTCATCAATTTTTATATATCTTTGCAAGTGGTATCTATTTTCTAAGGTACTGTCATTTTCTTTTGTAACATTTGTATTGCATTCTTTGCATCCGATAGTTAATGAACCTTGGACCAATCATGTTGTAGCGCTCTTTTCAATGCCTCACGAATGGCTAGTGCTTCAGCGGTTATGACCTTTCCTATAAATTGAATGGGGATACAAAGGGCATGAAGCAAATGACCACAACTATCCATAGCCGTCATTTCAATGCTTGCTTTTTCTTTTTCCACTTGTAAACCTTCATTTGTGAAATAACAACCCCATATAGTAATATTTTCATCCCGACTCCTATTGGGGATACAAGTCAATACTGATGAAGTTTTCAAAGTATGGTCATATTCATGTAAATCAAATAAAACCTTATTTACTATATTATTAGGTTCATTATATATCACCATTAACACACAGAATTTTTATCTTTCCCCATTTGCCACAAAAGAGAAATGCTGAATCTTAGAAGCTCAATAGAACCTGGGCACTGACGTGTATTACAAAACAAATCATTCCACCATCGTGTAAAATTTATAGTATTTTCTAAATTAGGCCAATTAATAGGAACCAACTTTCATACTAATTGAGCTTTCGGGCAACGAAAAAATATATGGTCAACCATTTCCATTTCTATTTCTAATCCACAAACCTTGCAATTATATCACAAATATGATGTAATCGCTTAGAAATAGTAGCATTAACAGATAAGACATTAAGAATGCATTTTCTTAGAAATGTTTGTATTTGTTTTTTATTTTCATTGACCACAAAAGGTTCAAAAAAGATTTTGGACAAGATTGACAATTGGTTTGAGGCCTATTAGTACCGATGTCATTACAATTAGCAAGATCTTTCGCTAGGTGGTAGTTCGACCTTACCTCGTACTTACTTGAGTTCATATAGTGCCAAATAATTTTATCAGAAGCTTCAGTAATGGATGAACAAAATAGAATTGATATCATTAGGACAAAAATAATTATAAAAGTCATGAATATTCCATTTATGATTTTGTTGACCAATAAGATCTTTGACTTTCAACTGTAAATTTGCTCGTGGTTGCCTTTGTAGGAGTTTAAAACCATTCGATTTAGGAATCTAAGGATCCGTCCAAACCTTAATATTTTCCCTATCTCCTACCCCCCATCTAATTCCTTTTTTCAATAGTTCTCTTCCCCATAATGCCTTTTCAAATCCAAGAGCTAGACGAAGGGCATCCCACGCTAAGAAAAGAGGTGTTAGTGGAAATATTTATTTTTTAGCTTCTTATGAAGTAAAGAATCTTCTTAATTTGTTGAATGCAGTAGCATTCTTACCTTATTTAATACCTATCATACTTTTAAAGATTCGCTTAGAATCAATGATCACCACGTAATTTATAATATTAGAGATTGTAAAGAGAAATTGGCCATATTTACATCTATACTTTAGGAACAATAAGGGAATAATTGAACCAAACTTCTAATGGAAAGTAAATGTAGACATTTTCTCAAAGTACAAGGATAAATATGACCCTTTTTCCTTTACAATATTAGAGATTGTAGCGTATACGTAGGCATCATGGTTGTATTTTTATATTCAATGTCTGAAATTACTGGTCCGATTGATTATTGAATAATGCCAACATCCTGTTTATGGCGAGATCCATATGATGGGTCGGAGTGGGAGATGGTCTGGGTTCGAGTCATGATTGAACATATTGCTTGTTCGATGGTAGGTCTTGATATCAGGTATAAGTGGTATCGAAGTCAATAATGTGTACCTGATTTCTAAGAACAACTTGCTATATGTGGCAGGTGTTAGGGAGTGGGGATTGTTGGATAACACAAAACCCTGCCTATGGTGAGACCTAGGTGATGGTCCATATCGGAGCCATGATCAAATATGATGCTTGCTTGATGAGTTTTTTGCGTATTAATTTGCTACCTATTACCGTTCTCGCTGTGATGGTGTATACTTGATTCTAACAATAATTTTAATTTGAATTTGCATAGAAGAAAAGCTCATTATAGGGGTTTTAAGCTCCCTATCAAAGACGGCTTCATTCGCAAAGCCTCGAATTTGCCAACCATATCTTTTTTTAATTTCTTTCTTGTTAACAGTTCCCCATCATTTTAAATATGTTCAAAGGATGCATTAACAAAATTGTTTTATCTGAAAATAAACTCATGAGACATATTGAGGAAGGGAAAAGATCGAAATTGTTAATGCACAAGATGAAATTGAGCAATTTTATCTGGTTTGATCTAATACTTGTCCTTATTAATAAAACGTATCGTTTTCCCCCGACTTTAGTGGACCTCGAATTTAAGGATATTTTTATCCACAGTCAAAAGTTAAGTTTTTCTCAAAGAATCTGAATAGCTGAAGTGTCGTCAATAGCAAGCGAAACACAAGATAGGACTAACGATTAGGACATGAATAAACCAAAAGGGTAATGCAAGAGAAAATTCAACAATTTAAAGTAGTAAGTACGTAAACAAATTTGAAACTTATGCCTATTAAAAATGGTGCCAATAGGGTAGACGCCATTCTTAACCTGAGCTAATTGAACGACAAAGAGCATGTGGTTGGTCGTATCTTCTACTTATTCTGTGCCAAACATACTTTGTATAAGCTTAAAATTAAACCCCAAAAAAAGATGTGGAAATTTCATAAATTTACAATTAGCTGACTTAAATATAGCCCAAAACTTACATTGCAAAAATATAGCTTGAAAATACTTTTATACAATGTTATACACTTATATACAAAAGACATGTACATTATGTATATAGGTGTATGAAAGTGTATAATGTATAGGTATATACACTATAATTTATAATTATACAATATTATACACGAAAATAAGTGTTGTGCCTAGAAATTGCGGCATATTTGATATTAATTTCATGAATTATTGTTGTCCTTTATGCATCTGTAGTAGTGGTTTCTTATGTTATTTTGGTTTTTGTAGGATTTTGCATTGGGACACCAAAAGTGAGGAAATGTGTCGAAACATGGATAAAAATGCCAAAAAAGAAAGAAGTGCTTAGAAGACCACTTCTGCGGACCGCAAAACCAGACTATGGGTCGCAGAATGGTAGCCATGTTGCAGAAATAGACAGTGAAAAGAAGAATTTTGGAGCCTCGAAGTGCGACCCAAACTGTGGTCCACACTTCCGTTCTACGAACCTCAATTCGGTCTGCGAACCACTGCTTTAGTTCGAGTTCAACACAGATTGTGAAGTCTCAAGATACTTCTGCGGATCGTAATTCTAGACAGTTCAAACAAGAAACCAACCCTAGGTCTACTTGGCGGACCGCATACCTGTTCTGCGATCCTGTTGTTCTACTATCGCAGAGTGATCATACGGTGACATTTTTGTAATTCTGTGTAGTCCGAATATTGGGTCCCTATTTAAGCCAACCTAGAATTTTGTGATTTGACATATTGATTTCTACCTTGTACCCTAGATTCTAGCCACTTTTACTTTGTTCTTAGTGTTGTCTTGCTTTGAGGAGACATAATATACTATTCATCTTGAGTTCTCATTCCAAAGATTTTTGGTGCTTTTCTTGGTCCATTGTGTAAAAGACAATCTATTATTTATACAAAATCATCTTTTATGAGTGGCTAGACTTAGGTTGGGTTGTGATGAAATAATGGAATGTGGTAGTTGGGATAGTTCATAAACATGAAATGCGTGTATTAATGTGGAATTCAACTACCCCTCACTCTTAATGCTTAAGAGTTGGTTGCAAACACCTCTTTATTGCCTATTGTCTCTAGTCAAACTTGAAAAAGAAGACTAGAGTCTATGAAAGGGGTAGGTTGATTAGGACTTGGGGCTTTAAACCCCATTTAATGATTCCCAACTTTAATTAAGAGAGAATCAAAAAAAGGTATTAATGGGTGTTCATATATATCACACCTTAGAGATTGGGAAAGCCTAAAGTGAAATTAGATGGGTCAATTGAGAGATCCTCGCCTGAATAATAGTCTCTATTGCACTTGAGAAAACCTAAAGTGAAATTAGGTGGGTCAATTGAGAGATCCTCACCTGGATAATAATCCACATTGCCCATACCACACTAAACGCACCCACTTGAGCAAAAATCCAACACCACTTCCATGAATTAAGTCACAACCCTAACATTCCCAATTACTTAATACTTTCACCATTAATTGACTTGTAAATTTGAATAGCTAAAACAAACAAACAAACAAACTTAGTTACCATAAAGTAAAGTAATTAGTAAAGCCATAATACAACACGAATAGTATAATTTCTCATCGTATTCCTTGTGGGTTACTATATTTGACAATGGCCGTGTTATACTATATTAAGGTGTAATTTGGGCGAGACAAAATTTTGGTGCCGTTGTCGGGGAATACGGTCTTGAAATTTTCTATTTGTAGTATTATTACTTTGCTAAGAACTTTATTTCTATATTTACATTTACTTGTTATTTGGGTTATAAGTGATGTGGCGGATTTATCCGATGACGAGGGAAACGTAAAGATGAACACATTTGCTAATGCCATCTGACCACTACAGATTTCGGGGAATGCAAGTTTCCATATCATCTCTACCATGCTCCACATGCTCAATAACAAGGGCATATTCTAAGGATCGGCATCACGACTATCCTAAAACTTCACGACTATTTAAAGTTTAAGCTCAATATTGAACCTTAGGGTAGGCGTGTTCACGGAAAATCGGAAAATTCAAATATCAAACTAAACCGAAGAAAAAAATCGACCCTTTTTGAGTTGGTTTGATTTTAGTTTTGAATTGTAAAAACAGTTAAATATACACAATGTATATTGTGTGTATTGCTCCTCTCAGGTTCTCTTAATTACCGAAATTAGTGTATATTATTTAGGTAATATTTAGTCTCCTAATTTAGGTAATATTGTAATATAATTAGTAGTGTATTACCATAATTAGTGTATTACCATAAATGTATAGAATAAGGTTTTAGGAATAGGATTCTCTCCTATTTTGTAATTTGTATATATAACCTTTCAAGTAATGAAAATAATCAAGGGGATTATTTCTTTCATCTTTCAAAAACTAACAAAACATGATCATTTTGGTTTTAAGCAAAAAATAATAGAAAAAATCAATTATATTAATTTATGCCGAATTGCTTCACATATGATCTTTTGAACCACATTTTCTAAACTAACCAATTCGGGTTGGATCCAAGGCTCAAATCTTAGACATGGTTTTCTTTATTACGCACACCCTCCCTTTTTATCTATATTATATTAAAAGCATGAACTCCAAAACATAAAAGTTAAATTACTAAAATATTCTTCTAAATAAATTAAATGACTTATTTAAATAAAAAATAAACATATTCTTTATGAAAAGGTTTTATCAGTCTTTTTCTTTATGAAAATGTGTGATCAGTCTTAAAAGGTATTTTCAATATTAAAGGGTATGTACATCTATTCTTGAAAAGATACATTTATTATTTGTTGAATCTCTATAAATACCTATCATTCTTTAAAGAAAATTTGCACCAAATTTTTTAATCTTGTCATGCCACATAATGCAAATCATAAAAATTTGCTATAGCCCATGCAAAGTCACTAAAATTTATACAATTGGTGAATCTAATTGCAATGCCACTATCAATTTTTGAAGGCAGCTACTCTTTTCTCTATCTCAAACCCTTACCCTATTTAAAGAATTTTTTCATCACTAGCATTTTAATTTAATTCCAATTTCATTTACCTTTTTGAATAACAATATTCTTGACCAATTCAGTAGGCAATGACTCCTTGTATAATATTTTTTACGCATAGACTTGGATGTGGCCTTATTTGACTATTATGATTCTTAAATATCATTATTATTTATCCCAACAGTCCTCAAAATTATTAAAATACAAGCAAGTGCACAATCTCATATACGTAATTTGGTTAATTTTTGGAATCTCATAAAATAATTCATGCAAATTATATTCTGACATATATTTATTTATTTTAACTGATCATTTGTGATATATTTATCTCTTTTCCTTTCTTTTCATATAAAGTGAGTTTCACATTTGATGTCTTCGTTATACTTTTAAGTTATGATCATAGCTGGTAGATAAATTACTATGAGTATCAAGAAAGTTAAGAGAATGAGATTATATGTACTCAAGTTATTTAATCATTGATATTATGAGTCTTCTTTAAATATAAATCATAGATACTATTCGCAGACATACAATTTCAGATCATAGGACACTGATCAATACTTTTACAACTCCATGCAACAAAAATATTTAAACAGTAATAATTCGTATAACATTATGGATAAAAATTATTTTTTTTAGGTTTATCTTCTTCTTTTTTGTACGTGTTTGTCATGATTGATTTGCTATATTTAATATTTTTACATTAGATGCAGAATAATCTTCCATCTTTCAGATACCCTGTATATTTTTTCTTATCCTATATAAATAAAATAGCTTGATCAATAAAGATACTAAAGAAATTTAAAATACAAATAATTATTATTAACATTCGTATCATACTTCATATTATAGAACTACTGATAGCAATAGTTAATATATAAATTTATCAAAATAATGATTCTTTTACCTAAATAAATAATAAGAAAAAGACAGTCCGATGCACAAAATATTATGTGTTAGCATGATTCAGGGAAGGGACACATTAATATATATTATCTATTAATTAAATAGATAATAACATAGAATTAATTAAAAATGTGTAGCAGAATTTTCGAAAGGAATGAGATTCATGTCACCATCACAATTTACTATCTGGAGATCTTCTGAAGAAGGTCAGTGTGATAATAACAAGGTGTCCAACAATCTAAGAAGTATCATAACTTTTCTTATTATCTTACTCCTACTGTGATTAATTTTTATGTGCTTAATATAACAGTAGCGAAGAGAACAAGAGGCTTTGTACACATCTCCTTGATGAAACAAAAATTGTGTATTACGTAATTTGGAATACACGTGCAGTGCACGTGCCGAGAGACTAGTTTTACTAAATACTCTAACCTCTACTTTTAAGGTATTCAGTCCATCAACTTTTCAATTGTGCAATAACCTACACCCATTAACATCGAGCGAAAATTGTTGGAAATTTGCCTTTGGTGGGGAGGTGCGTCCATCCATATTTAATGAATTAAATACTAGGGTTCCGCATGTTGGAGGCTTTGTCTCTTCACACCTACATAATCTACTAAGTAAGTAGATGACCGTAGGGCCAAGAATCGTCAATTTCGTTGAGAAATGAAAGAGATATTGGTCCACGAAGTAAGGTGTTTGAGGCATGGAAATATGGTGTGGGACAAATCTACCACATCGGTGGGAAAAGGAAGAATTGCTCTCTTTATAAGTCTCAAAATTGGCTAAGGGTTTGGGACCCCAAGGGGTAACCCATGTGTTTGAAGGAGGGAGGACCTAGATGTGCTTGGGTTCGAGGCTAAGCCCACACGCGCGCTGCCGCCGCCCGTCCCGTCCGGTCTGGGCTTGGTCTCGGGTCGTGGGACTTGGGACTTGGGACTTGGGACTTGGGCTTCTTCTGATATTATATCTTTGGACCCCAAATTATTTAATATTTACAGTTTGGTCCCTGGAGTTTCTGGAAAGATGAATTGGGTACGACGGAAGGCGGAAAGTTTCTACCTACTGTTTGAGTTGATTTTTGGGGGCATTATTGAACATTAACCAGCCATTACTTGGCTGATTAAATCCCTCCATAAACAACCATTACTTGGTTGATTAACTCCCTCCTTCAATGGCCATAAACAGCCATTACTTGACTGATTTACTCCCTCCTTCAATGGCCCATAAACAGCCATTACTTGGCAATTGGAGTCCCTCCTCTTATGCTATATATTGGAGCATTTTGGCTCAATTGTGGGTGGCCAGAAAAAATGAGACAACAACATATAAACACAGAGACAAACAGAAGAGAAAAACAACACACATTCTGTCTAAAAATGTGAGCAGAAACAGTGTCAAAAACAGAAACTCTTCCTTCCTTTTCCATTCTTCAGCAAGTCATTTCGTGTTTGTTTTCTTCGTCAGAATCAACCTATTTGCTTTGTAGTGTTGATTAGTTGCTGTTTTATCTTGGGAGACTATTGCTCGTTAACGTTAAAGCATATATATGGGGCAATCTTGTCTTAAAGACAGAGAGCCATCTCTCGACTCAGCCACAGTTGTAACAATCCAGATTTAGTGTTTCTTGATTTCAGGTTATCAAGATTCAACATTCAACAAACTTGCGGCAGTTATGAATATTGACTTGTTTGTTTATCCTTTCGAACACTTGTAATATTTATTTACTTCCCGTCCTGCTTTACATATCCAACAAAAATAACATATGAGCATATGATAAATTAGAAAGTTAAATCATAAACCATATTATACTCTAGAAACAAACTGAAAGTTATGAAACATATACAAATAGAACAGTTTTAATAATTAAAATATGAACACAATTACATGATCCTTGTCTCCAAATTATCTCCTTGATTTGAGGTCAATCTAACATATTTCTCTATAACAATTAATGAGATCGACTTAGTTGCAATATATATGATTGTTAGAAACTTTATCTTGATATTCCTTCCTTGTCTTCTTCGATTTGAGAAATAAATTCTCTTATTTCTTGAGCAACGTGGACTGGGTAGACCTCCTTAAAATGAATGTATTTAACTTTAAATGAAACAAAACAGTTCAAAGATAAAAGAGTATCGTGATGGCATTTTTGTCTTTCATCTTATTATGACGTATCTTAGAAAATGCGACGTCTTAAAATTTGATGTTATGTGACCAGGAGGTCATGAGTTCAAGCCATGGAAACAATCTCTTGCAGAAATGTGAGGTAAGGCTGCATACAATAGACCCTTGTGGTCCGACCTTTCCCCGGACTCTGGACATAGCGGAAGCTTAATGCACCGGCTGCCCTTTTTTTTTTTATTTTAAGTCAAGCTTGGTAAACTAATTGTTATATATATAGAACAAATAGCGTATTATGTAACTTCAAGATTAAAAAAAAGTTTTCCTCTCAAAAAAAGAAAATAAAAAAAAACTGAATATCTAGTTTTAAATGCTAAATTCAATTTCTTATTAGCCAAATTTGCTACATTTTTTTACAAAATTAAACAGTTGAGATCTACCTTCAAAATCTAAATATTTTCTTCTTATGGAAGGAAAATAAAAGTCTGATCATAATATACTATATCATGATTATTTAGTTCTAACTCCTTACTTTAAGCCAAGTATGATACATTGTTATAAAATTAGATAGTTTGAGTTCTAGCTTCAAGATCTATTTTTTTTACGGAAGAAAAATAAAAGATTTACCATAGTATTGTATTATGATTATTTGGTTCTAAATTCTAAATTCTAAATTCTAAATTCAATTCCTTACTTTAAGTCAAGTTTGATAATTTTTTATAAAATTAAATAGTTTGAGATCTAGCTTCAAGAATCAAAATCTAAAATATTTTGCCTCTTACAGAAAGAAAATAAAAGAATGACCATAATACCACATTGTTATAATCTAGTTCTAAACTCTAAGTTCAAATCCTTACTTTGACCCAAATTTGGTATGTTTTTACAAAATTAAATACTTTGAGATTAGCTTCAAAATCTAAAATATAAAATACTAACCATAATACTATAGTTATAATCTAGTTCTAAGTTCTAAATTCAATTCTTTACTTTAATCTAAGTTTGACACATTGTAACAAAATTAACTTTTTTGCAACCCATCTTCAAGATTTATAACTTTCTTCTTAGGGAGGGAAAATAAAAGACTGACAATAATAAACAATTATGATAACTAATTCTAAATTTCGTTTTTTACATTTAATGTCTATTTCTGTAATAACACGGATAGTGTAATTTTAATACAATAATGGTCGGTCTTAACTAGAAAAACAAAAAAGAGAAATAAAAAACTGATAAATGTTATATATACTATTATTCCATTAATAATTTAATTTTGTAAATTTTATATAATTTTTCTCTGATCATTTTTACTACACATTGTTTTAAAAATTTATCTAGCTAGAAAAACATGAACAACAAAAAAAGAAAAAATAATTTCCTTTAGATTTATTTGCGGATCTGTCATCAAACTTATACTGTAGTATTTTTAGTCTTAACATTAACTATAATGGACTAATGGTATGAGTGAGGTCCATATCAACGTGCAAGTGAGAGTCGCACTGGCCTATAAGTTCTTCATATGTAGAATTGATGTGCATCACCCAATATCTTCATCGCTTTCTGAAAAATCAAATAGATAAACCTGATCTCTCTTTAGAAAACATTTCGGAGCTTTTATTTCTGTTAAATATACACAATATACACACAATATACAGGTGTATATTGTGTATATTGAGTCTCGGATTTGCTCCCATAAATGGCTCTCGGTTTTGACTGTTTTAGGTAATGTAATTTATGGTAAATATTTAGTATCCTAGTTTAGGTAATGTTGTAATATAATTAGTAGTGTATTACCATAATTAGTGTATTACCATAATTAGTGTATTACCATAAATGTATAGAATAAGGTTTTAGGAATAAAATAGGAATAGGATTCTCTCCTATTATGTAACTTGTATATATAGCCTTTCAAGTAATGAAAATAATCAAGGGGATTATTTCTTTCATGGTATCAAGAGACTAGGTCAAACAAAATTTTTCTCTCCCAAATTTTGTGTTCTTCCTCTCGGCCGAGACCCCCCCCCCCCTCGGGTTTACCAAATTGTTCTTCCGCTCTCAAAATCTCTCTTACTATTCCCAAATTTCCCCTCCTCTCCCTTTGTTCTTTCAATATGTCTAAGAACAATTTTCATCCTGCCCTCATGGTTTCTAACATCAAGAACAACATCCCTATTGTTCTTGAAATGGAAAACGTCCAATATGCGACGTGGGTAGAATTGTTTAAAATTCACGCTATCTCCCATCAAGTCATCCATCACATAATTCCTCCCGCTGCACCTATTCCCGCGGAGGATCCTCAGTTATGGATTACTCTTGATGCTACCGTTCTCCAGTGGATTTATTCCACTATTTTGGTTGACCTTTTACATACGATTATTGAGCCGGATACCACGGCTATGGCTACCTGGAATAGATTGTGTGACATATTCCAAGATAACCAACATTCACGTGTTGTCACACTCGAGTAGGAATTCTCTCAAGTTCGCATGGAAGAATTTCCAAACGTATATGCATATTGCAAGAAACTCAAGGAATTGGCGGACCAACTCCGTAACGTTGGCGCACCTGTAACAAATAATCGTCTGGTTCTACAACTGGTTGCCAGTCTCTCGGAGGCCTATAATGGCGTTGGGACTCTCCTTCGTCAAAGCAACCCACTTCTCGCTTTTTATCAAGCCCGCTCCATGCTTACTTTGGAAGAAGCCGGTTTGGCTAAAAAGGCGGCAACCGGAGCAAGCCCCGTTGTCCTAATGACGTCCTCCACAAATTCTACAGGTTTTGTTGATAATTCAGGCCAAAACTGTACTCATGGTAGTAGCAAAAATAATCGTAAGAATAATAACAAAAACCGCGGGGGCAAATGCGGCGGTTTCGATGGTCAGCAGTCCGGCAGTGGGCCCCGTCCAAGCAACAGTGGGCCTCCTCCCTACTGGTCCCAGCCGTGGGGCCCATGGCAGTGGGGCTGGGGCAATGGACCGTGGGCCAGCAACCTCTATTTTCCAGGCCCTTCAAGCAGCCAGTGGGCCGGAGACCTAATTTCAGGCCCAACCATCAGCAGGCAGGTTCTCGGTTCAAAGACCGGGCGGGGCGAGGGGGTGGTCCGCTGGGCCTCGGCCCACACAAGCATTCTCGGCAGTTGGCCCCACATCTACTCACACCGACATTGAGGCCTCAATGCACACACTTGGGTTGACGCAACCGGATCCAAATTGGTACATGGACACCGGCGCAATGACACACATGACTTCCGATCAAGGTACTCTCTCGTCTTATGCCAATTTGAGCAACCCCCGTGGTATAATTGTCGGAAATGGTAACTCTATTCCAATTCAGGGTTATGGTCATAAAACTCTATCTCCCCCCAATCCTCCCTTTATCTTGAAAAATACTTTACATGCCCCCAAATTGATTAAAAACTTAGTGTATGTCCGAAAATTCACCACTGACAATTTCGTTACTGTTGAATTTGATCCTTTTGGTTTCTCTGTGAAGGATTTCAAGACGGGGAGTCCTCTCATGAAGTGTGATAGTAGGGCAGATCTTTATCCTATCACGCCCGGTTTCAGTACATCGAGTCAAGCCTTGCCATCAGCCTTTGTAGCCATTTCTCTTTCCTTGTGGCATGCTCGCCTTGGTCATCCGGGATCCTCTATTTTGTCTATTTTAGATAAAAATAATTTTATTTCATGTAAGGGTACGAGTCGTACTCCAATTTGTCAATCTTGTTCTTTAGGAAAAATTGTTAAGTTGCCATTTGTAGACTCAAATTTTCATACTTCAATGCCATTTGATATTATTCATAACGACCTATGGACGTCTCCTGTTCTAAGTTCGTTGGGTCATCGGTATTATGTTCTTTTTTTGGATGATTTTCTAAATTTTTATGGACGTTTCCAATTGCAAATAAATCTCAAGTGTTTTCCGTCTTCGTAAAATTTAGAGCATTCATTAGAACCCAATTCGAAAGAAAAATAAAAAATATTCAGTGTGATAATGGAAAAGAGTATGACAATAGGGTGTTTCGGGAGTTCTGTGCTAATAATGGGATCCATTTTCATTTTTCTTGTCCTCATACATCTTCACAAAATGGAAAGGCCGAACGCAAAATTCATTCCATAAATAACATTGTCCGTACTCTCTTAATTCATGCTTCCGTAACCCCATATTTTTGGCATCATGCTCTTCAAATGACCACATATCTCCTTAACATAATTCCTTCCAAAGGTCTGACATATTCTTCCCCCCTCCAAATTTTATATCATAAGAATCCTTCTTATTCTCATCTTCGGGTTTTTGGGTGCTTGTGTTATCCGTTATTTCCGTCCACCACAATTAACAAACTTCAGGCCCGGTCTACTCCGTGTGTTTTTTTGGGTTTTCTGTCCAATCATCGTGGTTATAAATGCTTTGATTTATCCTCCAAGAAAATCATCATTAATCGCCATGTAATTTTTGATGAAACCCAATTTCCATTTACTAAAGTTCATACTCCCGAGCCTAGTTCGTATAATTTTTTGGATGATGGTATATCCCCGTATATTACTCACCATTTTTCGGACATGTCCCAGCACCCAAAATCCTCCAGCGGGCCCACTGCCCGCTGGCTCCACTGGTCCGTCACAGACTACCATCACTGGATCAGTTCTAGCGATTGGGCCAGTCCAGCCCACCTCGGAACCGGTCCACCCAATGTCGATTTACCGTCATGGGCCAGCAGGCCCACTGCCTGCTGGTCAGTCGTCCCGAGCCCAGCAAATTCCCAAAAATCACTAAATTCTTCCTCGAGTCATAGACCGGTCACTCGTAGTCAATGGGATATTTTTACACCTAAAAGATATTTTAATTTACATTCTAATGTCTCAAAATCCCCTTTGCCCCGTAATCCTGTGTCTGCATTAAATCACCAAAATTGGAAAATTGCTATGACCAATGAATATAATGCTTTTATTGATAATAAGACGTGGGAGTTAGTGCCCCATCCTTCTGGTATTAACATTATTCAGTCTATGTGGATTTTTGCTCACAAGGAAAATTCAGATGGTTCGTTTGCACGACATAGGGCGCGACTTGTGGGTGATGGTAAGACTCAACATGTTGGGGTGGATTGTAGTGAGACTTTTAGTCTGGTGGTCAAGCCGGCTACCATTCGCACTATACTCAGCTTGGCTCTTTCAAAAGCATGGCCTATTCATCAGTTAGATGTAAAGAATGCTTTCCTACATGGTGATCTCAAGGAAACAATTTATATGCGTCAGCCGTTGGGATTCAGGGATCCCAATCATCCTCATTATGTCGGTTTGTTGAAGTAGTCCTTATATGGGCTTAAGCATTCTCCACGGGCCTGGTAAACAAGGTTTGCTGACTATGTTTCCACTATTGGGTTCACTCACAGCAAGTCGGATAATTCCTTGTTCATCTACCGTCATGGTTCGTCTTTGGCCTACATTCTGTTGTATGTGGATGATATCATTTTGACTGCCTCTACAGATGCCTTACGCCAGTCTATCATGACCATGCTCAGCTCTGAGTTTGCTATGAAAGACTTAGGGCCCTTGAGTTACTTTTTGGGGATTGCCGTCACTCGTCATTCCGATGGATTATCTGTCTCAACGGAAGTATGCAGCTGAGATCATCGAGAGGGCTGAGATGTCATCCTGCAAGTCCACGTCCACTCTAGCTGATACAAAACCCAAGCTTGGTGATGCGGCTGGCGTACCCTACGAGAATCCAACCCGCTATCGCATTCTTGCAGGGGCCCTTCAGTATCTTACCTTTACGAGACCAGATATTACATATGCTGTCCAGCAGGTGTGTTTATTCATTTATGATCCCCGAATTGAGCACATGAGTGCGCTCAAACGCATCATTCGGTATATTCAGGGAACACTTGACTATGGTTTACATTTATATCCTTCCTCGACGGCCACACTTGTCTCGAATACAAATGCTGATTGGGGTGGTTGTCCCGACACCAGACGGTCTACGTCTGGCTATTGTGTGTTCCTTGACAACAATTTGGTCTCCTGGTCTGCAAAGCGTCAGGCGACTCTATCCAGCTCAAGTGCCGCGACTGAATATCGAGGGGTAGCTAATGTGGTCTCGGAGTCATGTTGGTTACGTAATTTACTATTAGAGCTTCATTGTCCCATTCTGAAGGCAACCTTGGTGTATTGCGATAATATTAGTGTCATTTATCTTTCAGGTAATCCGGTTCAACACCAACGCACTAAGCATATCGAGATGGACATACATTTTGTACGCGAAAAGGTTGCTCGGGGTCAGGTACGCGTCTGTCATGTCTCGTCAAGATATCAGATTGCAGACATCTTTACAAAGGGTCTTCCCTCGGTCCTTTTTGAAGATTTTAGGGACAATCTCAGCGTTCGAAGACCACCCGCTATGACTGTGGGTGTGTGTACAATATACACAATATAGATGTGTATATTGAGTCTCGGATTTGCTCCCATAAATGGCTCTCGATTTTGGTTGTTTTAGGTAATGTAATTTATGGTAAATATTTAGTATCCTAGTTTAGGTAATGTTGTAATATAATTAGTAGTGTATTACCATAATTAGTGTATTACCATAAATGTATAGAATTAAGTTTTAGGAATAAAATAGGAATATGATTCTCTCCTATTATGTAACTTGTATATATAGCCTTTCAAGTAATGAAAATAATGAAGGAGATTATTTCTTTCAATTTCACTGAAAATATAATCATGTTCAACATTGATACTTTACCTATTAAGTTCTTACAAGCGTTGAGTTCTCACCCTACACTTCTTCAATGCCCTATATGTGATCAAATCGATCGCACTAATGACGAATTCATGAGTCATTTTCGATCTCATCCAAAGCCCCTGCAAGTGATATTTCTAGCACGAGGTTTTAGCATGTTAGGTATAACATCATCAATAGTTTCACCACCAGAGCGACATACAAGATCCACTAGAGAAGAGAGAGTTATGCCCCAAATACCACTGCTGCCGCCTCCATCACCATCACCATCACCATCATCACATCGTTCTTTCCCAATTAGAGGTAATGACGATGACACAAGCGTTCATGCAAATTCAATAGGTTTGAACCTAAATGAAATTCCTTCTGAGTCCACAAGACCTCAAGATGTTCCTCTTCAGAATATATTTGATGGATTGATTAATATTGATGACGAAACAAATGATGAGTTAGATCTAGACTTAAAGCTTTGAATTCAAAGGTATCCATGCCTAGTTGGTGGAATTGTGTTTTTTTGTTCTCGTTTTCATGTTGTTTTTGTCCAAATCACATTTGTTTAGAATATTTTTCTAGACAAGCTATCGATTTTTCTAGTTTTCCATTTTTGTTTCTTTCAAGAGTTGTACTCTCTTCAGGTTATAAAAGGTAAATTTTAATTTGACCTATTTCAAGTCATAAAAGTTTTTTTATTGACTCAAATGTCAAAGGTAATGCATAGATAAACTAAATATTATTGCAAATCACATTGTCTTTCTTTGTTCATGGTTAGATATTCTAAAAACGTAGAGAATAATTTGTTGGAAATTTGCCTTTGGCGGGAGTTGCGACCGACCAACTTTAACGGCTTAAACACTAGTGTAACGTATGTTGGAGAATCCGGTTCTTCACACATGCATGATCTACTAAGTACGTAGATAACCGTAGGGCCAAGAATCGTCAAATTTCATTGAGAAATGAAAGAGATATTGGTTCACGAAGTAAGGTGTTTGAAGCATGGAAAGTGTGGTATTGTGTGTAATTCTCCCACATCGGTAGAGGAAGAAAGAATTGTTGTGTATATAAGACTCGAAATTGGTTTGGGGTTTGGGACCCCAAGGGGTATCCCATGTGTTTAAAGGAGGGAGGACCTAGATGTGCTTCGGTTCAAGTAAAGACCACACGCGCGCCGCCGCCCCGCCCGCCCGTCCGGTCCGGGTTCACGGTTCACGGTCACCGGTCACCGGTCACCGGTCACCGGTCACCGGTCACCGGTCGTGGTCGTGGGTGGGCCTTCGATATTATCTTTTTGGGCCGAAAACTTTGCCGTGTACGGCTTTGATCCCGTGTTTCGATATACGCTTTGGACCGAATTCTTTCGGATGTGCGCTTTGGTCCCCGAAGTTTCAAGATGTACGCTTTGGTCCCCGAAGTTTCCGTAAAATCGAATTTCGACGGTCAAAAACAGAAATGCCAAGCACTCAATTCAGCCATTTATTTTGGCTGAATTACTCCTCCTATAATGGCCAAAACAGTTGGTCTTTCTCCCATTTATGTTGGTGACTTTACTACCTCCATAATGCCGTGAGGGCACCTACCCTAACCCGTAGGCGAACCCAACCAACAATCATATGAATAAGCGGAATTAAGTGCGGAAAATAAAGAAATACAAGAGGAATAATAAAAAAGTCTTAGAATATAAAAGGACATAAGTCTAAAGAAATCCACAACAAGATCCGGTAGTCATGAGTACAAGCTCTAATAACATCTGAATAGAACGCTGAATAAGAAATACACAAACCGTCTGAATGTAGCAATACATCATTGTCTGAAAATAACAAGAACATAATATAAAGGTAGAATGGAGTTCCAGTGTCAGGGAAGAAGCTGCGGCTCACCCTAGACTCCAATATCACGCTCGCCGAGGAAGTGGATCAAGCTGATCTGGTGGTGTCTCCTGGCTCGGTACCTGCACATAGAGTGCAACAAGCGTAGAGTGAGTACAAGAAATACGTGTACTCAACGAGCATTGTCGATCGACCATAGCTATAACGGTGGCGAGTGATGGTACTTTCCGATACCACTCTCTACTAGTTAGTTATTTAAGCATAAGAATAATTCAGTTAACCAACCTACAATAAGTCTACAGTTCAGTTAAGCATAAGTACACTCGAGTTACACGTCGCACAAGTTCAATCTAAACCCCGTTCAGGGTGTCTATATCCCTCAAACTTCTCTACTAAATATCACAACAAGGTTAAGCATAAACTAACAGTATTCCTTCTAGCAGTCTAAAGGTCACAAGTATAATAGAGTTCAAATCCAGGCACATACGACATCAAACACATATTATGAATATAAATGAATGCAATGCAAAATGATATATATGAATACAAATGGCTATAAGTACATGGTATACACACGGTGCTGCAGTAGCTGTCACGTGATCCATGGTGGACTCATGAGGTCCATATACCCATCTGATCCCATTGGATACCAACACGAGGGCTGAAGTGTCATATCAATCATCACTTTCATAACCATGTACCATATCCCTTAATCCGACTTCTCAAGTCATTCTTAATGATTTATTAGTAAACCAATGCCAATTATATATAATGTATGAATGAGATAGTTATGAATACACCATGCAATCAACATAATCGGTTTATCAGTATTTATCAGTTTATGTTCAAGTATTCAAACGAGAAGTAGAGTGATGAATGCATGACAGTCAATCAGAATATCACATCAAATGGCTACAAGTCCCAGTAAACATCAATCATACCAAGCTAAGCGAACTCTTGCCGCGCTCCGTGGCCCGATGGCTAAACACATAAACTCATTCACTTACTCTATATTAGTTCATTAATTACCCCTTTAAGTTCACCCAGTACCCGCATTAGTGCTCGTTACCTCACTAATACGGGACCCCCAAATCCCCATTACTCCCTTTAGTTCATTACAAGCATACAAACACAAATACTTTATACTAGAGTCTAGAAAGTCTCAACGTGCCTGATTATAGCCGAAGACTCACGCAACCTCTTTTCCTTTTCGTCGAGCCTCTTCACGAGCCCCTTCACGAGCCCACTCTGATCAATTACATCGAGTACATGAGATTACGGTCTATCATTACTCATAATCCTCCAAGCTAGGTTATAAAGGAACTCCATGCTCACATTATCAAAATATTAACTTTTCTACTCAATTAGCATCAATACATGCTAGATAGTCATAATCCCAAGTTAATTGAACAACAAAGCCCAAAAGGATCCTCAATTTCATGAATTAGTGAAAAACTCAAATTTTAACCCTAGAATTTCTCCCAATTCCCAAAAGGGTTTATAACATGAAATTGGTCAAATAATAATCATCTACTATCTAAATACAACACTAGTTTACAATATAAGCATCAAAGAGTCAATCCCCAATCCTCGATCCCCCATTACAACTCTCTTATTCTTATCAAGTCATTTCTACCATTTTCCCCGTTTAAGAACATGTTTAAGATAGAAACTTAACCCACATACTATAATTAGGGGAGGGGGGGGAGGGATGTAGGATTATACCTCTAATGTTGAACTAACACTTAAAATCTTCAAGAACCCTCTACTGGTCGAGCTCCAATCCCAAGGAGAATATTTGGGGAATGAAATAAATGTTAGGGCTTTAAAATATTTTATAACATGAACAACGTTTCCACTGCGGTGGATCCGCTCCGACGAAAACCCTATCTGCTGGGCAGAAGTCACTTAAATCTCAGACATTCGCTGGGACGGAAGCAACCTTCGCTGAGGTCCACACGCCCTGATGAGAAACCTATCCGCTACGACGGATCCTTGACCGATGGAAGAATTCCGCTTCGGCGAGCCAAGTCTTTGCTGAGGCTGACCCGCCAAGGCAGATGCTTGGTCGCCGGTGCGGACACCAGTAACCAGCAGCAATCCAAAGTGATCTAAACCCCCGTTAACCACCCGAAATACTCCGGGACCTCCCGGACACAAACCAAACATGCATTCCTATCAGAAAACACATCCAGACCTGCTTGCACTCGAATTTCCCATAAAAGGTCTCTAACGCCCGGGTTTGACTAAAGTCAACGTCGCACCCATTTTTTACCACGGTTCGCGACGTAATGGGTCGATTCCCCTGAATTGATTAATGTTGTTAAGGAGTCGCCACCTAATTATTTTTACGGTGAATTAGGACACCTAAATGTTAACTAAATGTTGCAAAGTGAACTCCGATTACTGGTCTGCTAAACTATGAGATTCTAGGTAAGGGTTCTTTATTATCCTAAAGGAAAGGGGTTAGGCACCCTTTAAGATCCGCTAACTTGCGGTTATCCGGTCAAACTCAGGTTAATTATTATGCTAAAAATGCATGTTTGAAAATATAAAGTTAAAAGGATGTTGCAAATAATTAATAAAAGTATGCATTTGTATGGCATTGTTAAAAATACATGTAAAGTTGATTTTGAATAAAAGTATGCATTTGTGTGAAAGTTGATAAAAAATACATGCAAATTTGATTTTGAAAAAAAGTATGCATTTGCATGGCATTATATAAAATAAATATTTTGGAAAGAAGTGATTAATGCAAAGAAGTGATTTTTTATGAAAGTCATTTTAAGTTGCAAATCGGATAAAATGAAATTATTATATGATTAATAGTGCAAGTAAAAAGGTGATCCAATTATTTTGAAAGTTTGAAACATGCATAACGAGCCTAAAAAATAAATAAGCTAGCGGCGGGTTTCTAATCTTAAATTACCTTTCTAGTTACCAGTTCTAGGCCTAATTCTTCTAAATATTCAAACACTCACACAAGCAGAGTAATTAAATTACAATAGAAAATTAAACGAAGGAAAAATTTAAAAGAAATTAAACCGTAATGGCTAAGGCGATGGGAATGTTATCCCTTGGGCTTTGGGCTCAAGTCCAACAATCTTGTTCTCTTCCGTCTCTGTAGGGCCCCACTTTGCTATCGCATATTGTTTAGATATTTCCTCGCAAAGTATAAAAGAAAATATAATTAGAAATTAATAAATGCGATTAAAAACCTTCGGATCCGTATAAAACAATAGAAGTTTTGATTACGGAAGGCTCAGACTTGTCGTAGCTGCGAACTAGAGACATCGTCAGTCAATCTAGTGGCCTCGCCAACGCATGTTGGTTTCTCGTATGTGATTTTATTATAAGTCTCATCATCGCCCTTTTTCCGAAGGAAAGCAAACCGAGGGACAACCTTTCCGGAAGGGGCATGACCTCAAAATAATTATTCTCATCGGCCCAAGTGTAATATCGTGTTCAAATCAGCCAATTTTGATCAAGTTTAACAGTCCGTTCTTTTGAAATAAGGCAGTAGCCGAACTACATTTCTCAGAAAATAGGAGAAACTGACGACTATTTTTGTCTCATAGAAGAAACATCAAAATGCAGGGAACAACCTTCTCAAAATATCATAACTTTCCACCATAGTATAACACCTTGAACCAACAAATATATGTAGCATGTTGCCTTTAATAAGCAATAACATTTAACCTCAACAGGCATTAAAGGGGTGTTTGCAACCATCCATTAGTCATTAATCATGAGAGGAAATTAAATGTCATATTTTCACACACATTTCATGTTTATAAATTACCCCAACTACCACATTCCATATTTTGGGTCACAACCACAACCTAGATTCTAGCCACTCATTTTATACAATAAATAAACTATAAAGCAATAAATGAGATAAGACATAATGAACATAAAAAGAAGCTTACAATGATTTTTGTGTTAATAATAGAGATTGTCTTCTACACAATGGAATACCAATCAAGATTCTTGCAGATAAATAAACTTGAGATGAATAGTTTTTATTATCCACTCAAGACAAGACATAAAGTGTGATATATGAAAAGTAGATGTCTCATCACAAAACCCTAGGTACATATATATAGGGACACAAATTTCAGACTTTACATAATTACTAAAATGCCACCGCCAACCACACTACGACCGTAGAAGAGAATCGTAGAACAAGAACGCGGTCTGCAAAGCAGACCTAGGATTCACAGAGTGGGTCCTTGTCTGGACTGTCTAGAACTGCAGTAGGAAGTGCGGTTTGCAAAACTGAACTGCGGTCCGCAGAAGTGCCCTTAAGCTTCGCAATCTAGGCTGGACTTGAACTAGAGCAGTGATTCACAGACCGGATTGTGGTTCACAAAATGAAAGTGTGGGCCGCAGATTGGGTCGCACTTCGGGACTCCGAAGTCTTCTATTCACAATTGAAATATGCGAGGTTGTTTACCCTTCTGCGGTCCTCAGTCTGGTTTTATGGTCTGCAGAAGTGATCTTCTCATCGCTTTTTCCTTTTTTCAGCACTGTTGTCCATGTTTCAACGCATTTCTTCACTTTTGGTGTCTCAAGGCAAAAATCCTACAAAAACTGAAATTACATAAGAAATCTATACTTCTAATGCATAAAGGACAACAATGATCTATGAAATTAGTGTCAAACGTGTCATAATATCTCGGCACATCACATATGATTAACTAATTGGCACGACATGAGTCAACTATCAAATTGTTGTCCGCATTAACAATTATGTTACAGTAGCCAATTTTTTTCTATGCAACTTACCTCTTCTTTCTCATTCATTTCATTCACGATCGATGTCACTATCATTCTGCCCTTCGTAGAGCAGAATATAGTTGAGGGATAGAGAGAACCTGTGAACCGGCTTCCTGATCCTGGATGATCTGCGTAATTCTGTGATCGGCGTCCGCTGATTTGTTTCAAAATTAGTATTTTCATCAACCTCGCCATCACTAGCTTGTCGACCTTCTTCTAGTGATGTTTGTTCCTCTACCGCAGTAGTACCTTGTTGTAGCTCGGGTGCCGAGAAGTCTCTCAAATCAACTGTTTTTGATTCCTTGTTCTTAGGTTCTGAACTCTCCCGCAACTTTTCCTTGTACAACACCTGTTCATTGAAGACGACGTCCCTACTTCGGATGTTCTTCCGATTTTGGTCATCCCAAAATTGATAACCAAACTCGGTGTCACCATAGCCAATAAAATAACACTTCTTAGATTTTGGATCAAGTTTACTTCTAGTAGTAGCATCAATATGTAGGATAAGTAACCAAACACTTTCAGAAAAGAAAGATTTACCTTTTTCGTAGGATATGAACATAGAATGATTGAGTGGGTTAAGGTTGTAGTACAATCATGTGAGATGTGTCAAAGATTCGAGGATGAGCAAGTGGCATACCATGTCTTGTTACAACCTCTCCCTATCCCTGAAGGAGCCTGGGAGCATATCTTAATAGATTTTATAGAAGGACTGCCTAAATTTGAAGGAAGGGATACTATATTAGTGATAGTGGACATGTACAACAAATATGCACACTTTATAGCTATTGCACATCCTTTCACTGCTTCACAAATAGTTAGGATCTTCCTAGACAACATTTACAAACTACATGGGATGTCCAAGAGTATAGTATCAGATAGAGACAGAATATTCATCAGCATTTTTTTTGGAAGGAATTGTTTAAAATTCTACAAGTCCAGCTTTGTTATAGTTCAGCCTATCATCCACAGACATATGGCCAAACTGAGAGACTCAATAGGTGCTTGAAGAATTACTTAAGGTGCATAACTGACCATAAACCTAAAGACTGGCATAAATGGCTCTCACAAACAGAATTCTGGTACAATAGCAATCACCACACATCCCTAAAAATGACCCCATTAAGGTGTTGTATGGGTATGACCCACCCCAATTGACTTTTGAACTCATTACCCAATCCAAGATAGAAAGTGTGGATCATATGCTCAAAGAGAGACAGATAATGACTTAGATTTTGTAAGAAAACTTGGCTAAGACACAAAATAGGATGAAGATCAATACAGATAAGATGAGAACTGAGAGAGAGTTCAATGTGGGAGATTGGGTATTCCTGAAGTTACAACCTTATAGGAAAACATATATAGCCTTAAGGAAGAGTCTCAAGTTGGCATCAAAATTTTATGGACCTTACCAGATTCTTCATAGAATTGGGCATGTGGACTACAAACTGGCCTTACCAGCTACTGCAAAGATACACTCAATTTTTCACATTTCCCAACTCAAGAAAAGTGTATGAGATCACATTATACCCTATGTGGATTCTTCATTTTGTTCAACAGAAGGCCAACTGCTGGTGGAACCAGTTGCAGTGCTAGACAGAAGATTGATAAAAATGGGTAATAAAGCCACTACTCAAATTCTGGTTCAATGGGCTAACTTACTGTCAGAAGAAGCAACTTGAGAAGACTACCAGTTCATGAAATCACAGTTCCCTGATATAGCTGAATTTTGAAGAGAAGAGAAAATTCTCAAAGGGGATGGAATGACACAATATAATGTTATGACTAATTATAATTAATTCATCCCAACCCTCAAAGTATTTAAGTAGTTTATTTTAGTCACTCACCAATTATAAGTTTTCCCATAATTATGTTAATTGTCTATGTAGTACTCTAAGTTTACATATAGAGCAATGCAATGTAGGGCTATAAATAGCCATTCTTTATGTTTCAGTCGACATTCATCAATATACAAGAACTTTGTCTTCTTCCTTTTCTTTATTTTTCTGCATTTAGTTACTCTTCTATTACAAATTTCGGAATTGGGTTTCTCAGACTGCACCTCATAGCTAGTAGAACCAAATTCAACAATTGTCTTGCCCGTTGCTGGATTAGTAGTGTTATGCAATCCATTCGTCAAATTTTCATGCCCAGCTGCTTTCCCCTTGTTAGGATCATCTTTCCGTGGTCTTCCCCGACCTCGTTTCGCCATTGAATTGCGACGAGAGAATTATTTTGATTTAGTAACACATAAAGTTGTTTTCAAGATTTTCTTAGTCAGTAATTTTATACTAATCTCTATATTTTAATATGTTGTAGCAAGTTATTTGATTTATTATTGAGGTTATTAGTTCCATTTTAATCGTTGAAAAGTTATATGTAAATGTCTTTTAAGTGATAGTGATCACTTAAACTATGAAGTGTTTAGAAGAATTGTCCATTAAACTTCCCCTATAAACATATATAGACATTAATCTAGGACAAAGTGCACATATAAATAATTCATTGTAGAATTTGGATCTATTTTACTTGTCATGTACTCATGTTTCACTTTTGCATGTTTTAAAAAATATATTAATTAAAAATATAATTTAATTAAGTTACCTTTATTTATTTTTTATCTCAATTTTAATACTATTCTTTATTTCACCACATTTATACCTTTTCACATTTATTAGAATAAGAATAACGGTGAAAAAATAATTAATTATATCTTAAACTTTTAAAATTATAATTATTTTAGATAAATTATTTTTAATAATCTTGATAAATAAAATGGACAATAGGAATATGAATTTAACTATTTATGCACATGTACGTTGCTGTGAAGTGGGAATTTCTAGCCGTCCCACCTAGGACCGGCCTTCGTGTTAGGCCACCTACTTAGCTAATGTGTCCATATTCTTTGTGAAGGGGAAAGTCCCGAAGGCGAAACCCCCCACCTGTATCAGAGGCCTTTGGCCAGGTGGGATGTAAATCGAGGGATATGCGCGAGTGACAGTCCTGCAAGGGAGATGACCAACGGGACACGAACCCAGCAACAACCCTTGTAATATTTCGGTAAAGACTGTCACCACACGGATTCGAACCTACGACGTCGGAGTGGTTGTACCCCAATCACCTTGCCACTTACCAACTCGCCTGTGCCCCTGGGGGCAAAACTGTAGTAGGGTAAACTTTTTAAAGTGAATGGTCCCACCGCATTACAACCCCATACCCCATAAAATCCCACCTTCGGCCTGGCCTTACGGATTAGTATACACCGCTTGACCCTACGCGTATGGAGGGATTTTTTTGGGGGAACACAGTTCCACTCTCGCTGATCAGAGGACTCGAACACGGAACCTCAGACATCAATATCCTAATGTATTGGCCACTGGCCAAACACTTTGGATTAATGTGTCCATATTCTATTAGCACTAATTACCAGAATTTCTTGCAATTGTAGTCAACTTTCATATCACATTTATTGCCTCAAATTCACCACTTTGCCCTCCTCTGATTCAGTCCTTAAAATAAAAAACTCTAAAGAATAGAATAATGAAAACCTATGTATACTTAGGGTGTGTTCGTTACGGACGAAAAATATTTTCTTGAGAAATGAGTTCTTGGAAAATAAGTGAATTTTTTATTTATTTTTTAATGTTAGTTTGGTTAGTGAAAAATAAGTGAATTTCTTACTTATTTTCTCATGTTCGATTAGTTAGTAGAAAATATTTTTTGAAAAATACTGACCCAAATCCCACTACCCCACCTCACACCTACCATACCCCCACCACCCACCCTAAGCATCCACCCTCCACCACCCACCCCACCTACTACCCAACCAAATCCCACCCCTACCCAACCACCACCCTTGAAATAAAAAAAATTAAAAACTCTTTTTAAAATAAAATATTTTTTTTGGAGGGGGTGGTGGGGTCGCGGGACGGGTAGGATCAGCGGGTTTGGGGTGCAAAAGACAGAAAAAAAATACTTTTAAAAACTTTTTAAAAAAATTAATTTTTTTTGGAGGGTGGGGGGTTCGCAGCGGAGGGGTCCGATGGGGGGGGGGGGTGTAAAAGAACAAAAATACTTTAAATTTTTTTAGGGGTTGGTGGGTGAAAAAAACCAAAAACAAAAAAGAAACTTTTATAATTTTTTTTTTGAAAAAATATTTTTTTCCAAGGGTGGTGGGTGAAGGAAACCAATAGAAAATTTTAAAACTTCTTTAAAAGTAATTATTTGGGGGTGGGGGGTGTTCTGTGGTAATGGGTTTCACAGCCCAGGAGGGAGGGGGTTGGAGGAGTGGTGTAGAAAACTAAAAAGATAATAAAAAAAAGTTTAAAATTTTTTGGGGTGGAAATGGGGTGCATAGGGTGGTGGGAATGACTGGGGTTTGGAGTGAGTGGTTTGGGGGGTGAGTTGGATGGTGGTGGGGTACTTGGTTGAATGTCACTTGTGAGATTAGTTATTTTCCTACTTTTATTAGAGAAGTCATTTTCCTCATTTTAAAGAAATTTGTTTTCCTAAAATAAATATTTTCCGAAATTTTTGACCAAACGAACTGTTACGTTTCATGCCAAGATCGAGGAACTCTTCTTCCTTTTGTAGCCCCATCCAATCGGTACATCTCATTGTCGGGTATTCCGTATGTCTCCTTTTCTCAGTTCGTCTAGACTCCGATCGAGAAAGCCCTATCCTCATGAAAAAATTTAAAAACATTTTCCGAAAAATATTTTCATCCTACCGAACACACCCTTAAGATAACTAGTCCTCCTCATCTATTTTTTCAATTATTCCTAGTACTAAGTAATTTAACAACGTGTGGATATCATGTAACAGAGTTTTCAAGGCAAAAAATGTTAAATGTCCTACTTTAATTTGTCTTTGGCTAAAATTGCTGATCTAAAAGGCTGATTAGGATTTAGTATTTAAAGTATTCATGCACTCATGAACTCAAATGGTTTTGGAGGTATCGAATAAAGTGATAAAATTAACTCATAAAAATATGATATATTTAATTTATTTAAATTTGAGCGGGTTAATAATTCACATATCTATCAACACAATCTACTTTGACTTTTGAAAAACCTGTCAAGATATTCTTAATCTTTTTTTTTAATACGTTATATATAGCTAAAATAATGTTTTTTAATTAAGTAATTAAATAAATTAAAAAAAACAAACAAAAAAATTAAAACATCGTAGAATTGGGCAGACTGAATTATGAACCGTCTCTTAGCCCATTTTAGTCCCAACGAATTTTAGCGCAAATAACTTTTGAGCAGATCGTTTATTCACTCATTTACTAACTCAATTAATTTTGACCGATCTAAATTTAACCCGATTCACCCATTTAACACCCCTATCCTAAAATAATCAAAAGCTTCTTATAGCCTTTTGTTTCCTAAGTGGTGTTTTGTGTTTGCAGTTCCCAATTATTTACATTTTACACCACATACTTGAGTTCTCCATTTTACCTTGTTAATTGGGCCGAGAAAACAAAGTGATCTTCTTAGCATGGGCTAATCGTTTTCTACTCACCATGGACTGAATTATGCTAGGCACCATATTCGTGGATCGTCGGGTAGGCGTTAAGTTAACAAATGACCTCCATAAAGGGTGGTCTTAATTTTTTAAACCCGCTTAATTTTATTTTTTTTAAAATAACCTCCGCTTCAGAAAATTTACTATGTAAAGTTTTTGTTGTCCATCGGGCATAAATAATTAGTTTTGCCTATAAGGGAGAAGTTCAGAATATTTCAAGATAGTAAACCTGTGCAATTGACTACAAGTTATGTTTTATAGGCAAAAGCTAGAACTTATGTCTAATGGGCAATATAGACAGCTTTTGTTGCCCATTAAATATAAGTTCTAACTTTTGCATATAAGACAGAAGTTCAAGATATTTTAAAATAGTAAAGTTGTTCAATTGACTACAAGTTATGTCTTATAGGCAAAAACTAGAACTTGTGGCCGATGGGCAACATAAGTTTTTTCCAGTGAATTTTTTCAATAAGGTCATTTTTAAAGATTTTATTAAGCGGGCACAAAAAATTCAAGACCAATACATTTTAGGTTACCGTGCGTCATTTCCTGGTCGGGTAGATTTTGCACCAGGTATTCACTTTGAGCAACCGTATTTAAAAAATATGGGACAATTACATCTCAATACCTTTAGGTGATCTAGTGATCTAGTTTACAAAATAGCCACCGAATGTATTTATTTTGTATTTGTACTTAAATATTACATATACTATACATATAATATACGTATTAATATATAAATTTTGTATATTTAGGCAACTGTCAGTAATTAAACTTGGCTTATCAGACATAAAAGAAGAATCCCTTAATAGGTATATTCAGTTTAATTTAGTATTATGGCAAACTTTAGACTTGGCTACTGCTGCTCCCTCTCCCGCTCCAGCTCCACTTTTACTTGTTTTTTGCAAAAGCCTGAAAAATGTTATACTTTTGTCTTTACTCCTCATTCTTATCATTTGATCATTATTTACAAAAACTAATTCATGGTTTCCCTTCTTTGATTGGAGTTATTGGTTTCCATTTTCTTTTTCTCTTGGCTCACTGTGACAAGTTGATGTAGTCTGGCGTACTACCATTTCTATGATTTGTCATCATCCTGTGTTATTAATCACCCTGGGTTATTAGTTACTAATTATTGATTTGTATTATTAAATTAATCAAAAGTATTAGTAGTATGTATTGGAGAAAACTGTGCGGACAAAGTCCCACATCGGAAGTGGAAAGGAAAAAGAGGCTACATATAAGGTGTATGATTCTCTTAATGGTGTGAAGTTTTTTGGAGAAAACCGTGCGGGCTTGGCTCAGAGCGGACAATATCACACCATGTAAGAGTGTCCTGAATATTTTAGCCCAACAACTGGTATCAGAGCCCATGATTCACTGACGAGTATGAAGATGGCGGAGTGTAGCGTGGGGCCCGACTTAGTGCCTTTGTCCGTCTATTGGGCTGGTGCAGTACCTTTACCCGTAGATTGAAGTCGCTTACACAACAAAGTAGCATCCGAGTATTCTCTTAATGGTGTGAGATATTTTGGAGAAAATCATGCAGGCTTGGCCCAAAGCGGACAATATCACACCATGTAAGAGTGTCATGGGGCTTTATTGGCCCATAAGATTCTCTTAATGGTGTGAGGCATTTCGGAAAAAAACGTGCGAGCTTAATTCAAAACGGATAATATCACACAATGTAAGAGTATCTTGGGCTATTTTAGCCTTAACAGTATGCTCTTATATTCTATTCAAATAGACGTACTCTTTAACCCAGCTTCAAGCATTTGGGTCCGAAGATATATAGGTTTTGCCATACCCAATTTCAAACTTCTTAGATTGGAACTTTTCAAATTTTAGAAGGGAGTGCAGGCCTAACTTCAGACCCAAATGTTTATAGTTTCAACCACACACACAGTATGCTAACTTCAACACCCTTACAGTCCCAACTCAAAATACATATGTCTAAACTTTCAAATTTCAGAAAAGCAGTTATCAAATCGGTCTTGCGAGTCTAAAATTAATTCGGAGATATTTTTATAAATTCAGTTATTCTTTAAATAGGACAGCTATTTGTGCACTTGTCCCTTCGTTTGAGCATATCGTCGCAAGAATTAACCCTAATACACTATGGTCAAACAATAGGAACACCTAATTAAATCCTTGTTATTATAAAGCATAGAGAACATAAGGAGCAATTGGAATAATAGTCCAATTTTGTGATAAACACTTTAGCAACGTTACTACTTTAATACTCCATCCGCATCAATTTATATGATGTAATTTGATTGGACATGAAATTTAAGAAAATAAAAGAATTTTTTTAAATCTTGTGGTATAAACAAGTCAAAGATATTCGTGTGATTATAGATCATCTCGTTAAACATAAAAAATAAAATTTAAAGTTAAATTATTATCAAATAAAAAAAATATGTTATTCTTTTTTAGACTGATTAAAAAAAGTGTCTCATATAAAATGAGAATAGTCTAACAATACCAACGTTTTTCTCTCTATTAAATATTATTTTTGGTTAGTCATGTGAACACGAGAAGGTTTTCAATTGGGTGACTCTACACCTTAAAGTTACAATCACTAAGTTCAACTCTAATGGCGATTAGACTACCAATTGAGTTCACGGATCGATAATTCTTTCTTTTTTACATTATCGAACTTTGGTAGATGAATAATGAGAAACTTCTCAATTGGATAAGAGAATATTAGAATAATTAAGCACCAAAATTGTTCTAGAAGCAATAAATGTCAAAAGAAAGTTTATGAATGTGGAATATGGTTTCCCACTATGTGTACGGTATTTATATTAGACCCGATTGGGTATAGTGTTTCCTAACAAAGATAATTTCATATTCAGGACTCGAACCAGGATGAAAACAGATAAAATTTTCGAATAGCTACTATTAATAGCCACTGTCATAGAGTATTAAATTTCACAGTTATTATCATGGACTAATCTAACATGTAGAATTTGAAATTTCATAACATGGGCTAAAAAATAGCTAAGCCCACACTATTATTACGATATAAATTTATCTCCATCGAATATTTGAATCAAACCAACAAATGTATAATATTAATCATTACTCCCTTCGGATAAAAAAGAATGTCCATTTAGTCATTTGCACCCCCCTTAAACAAATATTAACTTTTAGGTAAAAATAGGTGATTTGACTAAAATACTCTTAATTAGTTGTGTATTGCGATTTGATTACCTAACACTTAATAATGACAAATCTGAAAAAATAAAATTAATTCTTTGTTGATTTGACAAGTGGATACTCTTTTTGATTAAAAAAATGAAGGATAAGTGAACATTTTTTTAATCCAGAGCTAGTATTAATTAATTTAATTTGACATAAATATTCGGTGGATAATGGGTTTACGCCGCCAGAAGTTCAACCTTATACGCTGCAAATATTCAGCCGCCATCGCACTTAGTGTACATTTATTGGTCATGTAATCCATTAAATTCTAAAGGCAAACTATCTAATTCTTAACCCCAGTATTGACTTATGATGTAATCAAAACGGGAGTTATGTTGCGAATAATTCATGATATTGGAAAGAGCACTTAGGGAAATAATTATAGATATTACGACTATTAATAAACGAAATTTGGGGAGCTTCCCTTCATAAGAAATGACCACTTTGCCCTTCTGCTTTTGTACAAATAGCATGTAGGCCCAGGGGTAATATTGTAATGTCGATATCTATGTGATTTAAATTTGATTATTGTAATATTAACTTTTAGATAAAAATAGGTGATTTGAAAAGAAAATAATTACATGAGCTTCTTTTTGTAAATTAAATTTGATCCTTTTTCAATTAAAATTGGTCTAAATTTAAAATATTCGTCTGTTAAATTGTATACAAAAAGAATAGCAATATCCTTTTTTGGTTTCACAGAAGCTCATTTTCGTATATTAAAATTTATCTTCCATTTCCATCATTGTGCATTACAATTGATCTACCCATCTAAAATCTTGTGAAAATAATAGTTAACTTGGTGTGAAAAAGAAAAATCAGTAGTCATTATTATGAAAATTGAAGAAATACTAAAGAGACTAACTATATATATTATTATGCTGCAACTACTATAGAAAATAAAGGGTCCTCATTAGATTGTGTTAATTATTATTATGATGGAGGAAGGACTCAACAAGGAACTATATATAATTACTATGTTTTTCGGTCACCACTTACTTGAAAGAAGAAATGTTCGTAAATAAATTGTGTTCACTGATAAATGAAGAATTATAATACTCAAAATTACTATTTATTCCTTTTTTTTTTCCAATAACTATAGGTGATTTAAGATTAACTTTAGGATTCTTTGAAGAAGGGCCGTAAAAGTACTTTAGTTACAAATAAGTTAAAATCAAATATTTAGCATAGCTTTATTGGGCTTCCTTACTAATTATTATATATAGATACCTCTCTACCCCTGTTTTAATTTATCTGATGTATTTTCTTTTTTAGTCAGTACAAAAAAGAATGATATATTTTCTGATTTGATAATAATTTAATTTTAAACTTTATCTTTTACGCTTAACGAGATGATCTATAACCATACAAATATCTTTGATTTATTTTAGACCACAAGATTTAAAAGTCTTCTTTTATTTCTTAAACTTTGTATCTAGTCAAACTATATCATATAAATTGGGACGGAGAAAATATTTAAGTTAGTGGTTCAGTGGTTCTAATGCACCTACCAAGTGGATCGAAGTTAACAGAAAAATTAATTCAAACAAAAAATTGGACCAAACTGATTAAGACAACGTTATTTATTTGGTTTTATTTTTTTCTTAAGAAACTAAATAATATTTAGTTTTTTTATCTTTATTACAAGGGGGGAGGGATTATAATGCGGGTATTCGAACTCTCACCAACAAGATAAAAGTACATGTAACCAACCAACTAAGCTACTAGATTTTTACATATTTAGTTTTGTTTGATTTTATTAAAAAATCCAGAAAAAAATGAAATTGAAAGTATTTATATAGAATGTAATTAGAGCTCTCTTATATCGACATGTGCACCTTAAAGTTGCAATCACTACATCGGAACTTAAATCACAATTGGAAAACCAATTAGGTTCATAAATTTATTGTTGTTCCTTTTCATTTCATCTAATTTTGGTGGATGAATATTTTCATTTGGACAGGGGAATATACTGCGCACCTAAATTATTATAGTTCTAGAAGCCATAAATGTAAAGAGGAATTTGTCAACGTGAGATGTGTAACCACATAGATAACTATTCAAATTCCAGAGTACTTGACAATTACATTATATTCGACCTTTTACTTTTTTTTTTGTCATAATATTCAAATTCTACTCTCCCATCATACTGAGTCCAAAGGAAAATGATTGATTTCTCTTTCACTCCCTCTTGTGACTTAGATTATTGTATTCAATGGGATGACTTTCTTGAAGAACTGCTCTTAATTGTTTGATTACTATCTATGTGAATATTGACACCATGTTCAAAAACATTTGAATGACTAAATGTAAGATAATTAGATTGGTTAGATCAAGGGGAAGATATATATATATACAAGAGAAAGAAACATAATATTCATCTATTTTAATTTATGTGTCATACTTTTTTTAGTCGGTCCAAAAAAGTTATACTTATTTATTTAGAAATAATTTAATTTTAAATTTTGCATTTAATCCTTAATGAGATGTTATAGTTGACTTTTTGAGACCACAAATTTCAAAAGTCTTTCTTTCTTATACTCCACATCCAACCAAGCACGATCACACAATTTAGAACGATGAGATTATATCAAACTGTTTACACGGTTAAGTGAAGGACCAAATCTAGAAAATATATTAGTTAGAGTATACACGATACCTTTTTAAATTTAATCTTCTAGAAAAGTAGTACTTAATCAATAAATCTTAAAACTATTTTTGTTGCCCAATTATACATGACACCATACCTGTCCATCATCAGAAGCATACATATATGGCATGAAAAAACCATTGTGGTAACAGGATCTTAGTGAATAAATAGAGCAATTGAGATAGTCCAAATTTTTTGTATTTAATGAATTTTTCAACTACATATTGGTCAAAACTTCCAGAAGAGCATATCAAAGAGGATATAGTCAACTTCCCACCCAAAACCATCAAAAAGGGCAACAAAAAGAAAAAGTCAACAATTATGGCTTTATGACTTTTTACCCTCTTCTTGAAGTATATAAAATGGTGCACCATATGAAGTTTAATACCATATTGGCATATTCTCATTTTCCCTCAAAATATGGCTTCCTCAAAATTAATCTCTTGTCTATTATTTCTTTCATCCGTCGCATTTCTTGCACAAACAGTGAGTTCCAATTATCTCTACCATTTTTGCTCAAAATCTGGAAATTTCACAGCCAATAGTTACTATGCACAAAATTTGAAAAATCTCTTAGGCGATCTCTACTTAAAAACACCCCTAACAGGGTTCTCAACTAGCTCAATTGGGCAAAATTATGATCAAACAAATGGACTTTCTCTATGTCGTGGCGATGTTTCAAGCGATAATTGCAAGTCATGTGTATTAGATGCTAGTGAAGAACTTGGAAAACGATGTCCTTACGATAAAGAAGCCATCATATGGTACGATAATTGTCTCTTGAAATATTCCGACAAAGATTTTCTAGGAAAAATTGATAATACATACAAGTTTTACATGTGGAATCTTCGCGTTGTGAGCAAGCCTGAATATTTCAATGCAAAGACTAAGGAATTGTTGGGAAACTTGGCTGAAAATGCTTATAAAAAGAAGAATTTATATGCAACTGGAGAAATGGAAATTGAAGAAAATAAGAAATTGAATGGATTGGTTCAATGCACAAGAGATATTTCTAATGAGGATTGTAAGAAGTGTCTTGATGGTATTATTACTGAACTTCCAAGTTGTTGTGATGGGAAAGAAGGTGGAAGAGTTGTTGGTGGAAGTTGTAACTTTAGATATGAAATATACCCTTTTATTAATACTCCTTAAAATATATATATATATATGTACTAAATTGCTAATGTTCAATAGAACCTATAATAAGGAGGCTTGAAATACAAATTCCATTGATGTAATTTAGTTTGAATAGCTTGTACTTCTCGAGTTCTTGTTGTTGCATTATTTACGTTTAATAGGATTCGTTTATGGAGCTTTGGGGTGCAAGTATTCGGCAAAAAGACTTGCTTTTTTCTCAAATAGAATTTGCTTACCATCAGTTCTCTAGCCAAACTGCTAGTTTAAGTACGTAAGGTGAATAAAGAACGGACAAATATGTTTCGTTAGGTGAATATATATGTTGAGTTGTGGAGTTTAATTCACCGCCGACACTATGAAGATCCTACACAGAGTGTAGAATGCTGATCGCCTTGAGCGGTCAGGTCGACGTGGGGGTTGGAAGGGAGTGGTAAACCCCCCTCCTGGGGGAGTCCGCCCCCTGAAAATTTTATAATGTAATGTTATTTAGTGGAGGGTATTTTGGAAATTTTAGGCTTGTATTACTCTTCTTTGTTTTGAGGGTGAACCACTATAAATCTGTGTGTGTTATTTATTTTTCGTTTATTTAATATTTAAAATGATTAGGTAGGATTTGGGACGTAAATCCTAACCATATATACATAAATTAATACAACATTTCTTTTTGTTATTCCCATGTTCTTTTTTTTTCTTTTTAGAGTTGTTTTACTCTTCTTTGTTTTCAGTTGCTTATTGTAAAAAAAATTAGGAGTTTAGGGTTGCGAATGCAATGTGTTTTGAAATTGCCATCAACATTGTCAGTGCTCAGGTGTTTAGAATCAGGCTTGACCCTGTCTAGCCATTCCACAAATGTAGATTACATTGTAGAGGTGGGCATACAACTTACCTCCAAATGTATTGTTGGGAGTTCTTTCTCTATTGTACTTTATAATGCGGTACGAGAAGTATATAACTATTACAAGTATTCGAAAGGATAAACAAAGATTCAATAATTCAACTAGAAATCTGAAATTACAATTAAATTTGAAGACGGAAAAACTGGAAACTGTTTTGTTATTGCTGAGTCGAGTGTGACACTCTGTCCTTAAGATAATATTGCCCTGTATGTATCCTTTATACGTCCTGAACAATTCGTCTCCCAAGAAAAAACAGCAATGGAACACTTGAGCAAAGGAAACTCAAGAGCTACCGTGAAGAATATTGAGTAACGAAATGATGCTTGGAAGTTGTAGGAAGAACTGTTTTTGGTTGGGTATTTTCGTGTAGCATATCTGATGTAAGTCTTAGTGCTCAACAATGGTGTAAGGGGGTGTTTATATAGGTGAGGAAGGGACATGAAAACGCCTCCATAATCGCGCAAATAATGGCCATTATGGAGGTAGTAAAGCCACCAACATAAATGGATAGAAAGACCAACGGATTGACCATTATAGGAGGAGTAATTCAGCCAAAATAAATGGCTGAATTGAGTGCTTGGCGTTTCTGTTCTGACTGCCCAAATTCTGACTTTCCGGAAACTTCGGGGACCAAACTCGTACATCTTGAAACTTCGGGGACCAAACTGTACATCCGAAAGAATTCTGGTCCAAACTCGTACATCCGAAACTTCGGGATCAAACTGTACTTCTGACAAAGTTCTCTGGCCCAAAAAGATAATATCAGAAGACCCACAACCCACAGCCCGAGAACCCGGAACCGGACCGGACGGGCGGGCGGCGGCGGCACGCGTGTGGTCTTTCCTCGAACCGAAGCACATCTAGGTCCTCCCTCCTTTAAACACATGGGATACCCTTGGGGTCCCAAACCCCAAACCAATTTCGAGTCTTATATACACAACAATTCTTTCTTCCTCTACCGATGAGGGAGAATTGATCACACACCACACTTTTCCATGCTTCAAACACCTTATTTCGTGAACCAATATCTCTTTCATTTCTCAATGAAATTTGACGATTCTTGGCCCCTACGGTTATCTACGTACTTAGTAGATCATGCATGTGTGAAGAACCGAATTCTCCAATATGCGAAACACTAGTGTTTAAGCCGTTAAAGTTGGTCGGTCGCAACTCCCGCCAAAGGCTAATTTCCAACATGTATCACAGTATTGTAACTTACAATCATAAGAGTATGGAAGAGAACATATACATCTTCCATACGAACCGTACAAAGAAACTACTACATACAATTTGAAAGAAATAATCCCTTAAATATTCTCATTTATGAAAGAGTATATATACAATTTACAATTTTCATAATAGGAAAATCATATTCCTAATCTATTCCCAAAACCCTATTCTACTTGTACAAGAATCATATAATTAAGGTAATTATACAATTCTAATTATGGTACAAATATACACTAAATCGGTAATGGACCAAAATCGGTAATGGTACAAACCGTGATATACATGATTGTATATCAAGGTATATGTATGGTAAATTTAACACACCCCCGCAGTCGTAGCGGGCGGTCTTCGTACGCTGAGACTGTCTCGAAATTCATCAAAAAGGACCGAGGGAAGACCCTTTGTAAAGATGTCTGCAATTTGATACTTGGAAGGGACATGGCAGACGCATACTTTTCCACCAGCTACCTTTTCGCGAACAAAATGAATATTCATCTCGATATGTTTAGTGCGTTGGTGTTGAACAGGATTGTCAGAAAGGTAGATGACACTCACATTATCACAATAAACCGAGGTAGCTTTCTGAATAGGACAATGAAACTCTAAAAGAAGATTACGTAACCAACATGATTCAGATACCACATTGGCCACCCCTCGATACTTGGCCTCTGCACTAGAGTGTGACAATGTCGACTGACGCTTCACCGACCATGAGATCAAGTTATTACCAAGAAACATGCAATAGCCGGACGTAGAACGTCTGGTATCCGGACAACCACCTCAATCGGCATTTGCATACGAGACAAGTGTAGATGTCGAAGACGAATATAAATGTAAGCCATAGTCAAGTGTACCCTGGATGTATCGAATAATGCGTTTAAGCGCATTCTTGTGTTCAATCCTGGGATCATGCATAAACAAGCACACTTGTTGTACAACATAGATAATATCTGGTCTCGTGAAAGTAAGATACTGAAGAGCCCCTCTAAGACTGCAATAACGGGTTGGATCCTCGTAAGGAGAGCCAGCCGCAGCACCTAACTTGGGTTTTGTATCAACTGGAGTGGAAGTAGACTTGCATGAGGACTTACCAGCTCGCTCAACGATCTCAGATGCATACTTACGTTGTGATAAGAATAACCCACCTGCATGACAGCAATCCCCAAAAAGTAACTCAAGGCCCCCAAGTCTTTCATCGCAAACTCAGAATTAAACATTATCATGATAGACTGGCGCAATGCATCAGAAGAGCCAGTCAAGATAATATCATCCACATATAATAGTATATAAGCCAAGGAAGAACCACGACGATATATGAACAATGAATTACCAGACCTGCTGTGAGAGAACCTAATAGTCGAAACATAGTCTGCAAACCTCTTATACCAAACCCGTGGGGACTGCTTAAGCCCATACAAGGACTTCTTCAACAAACAGACATGGTGAGGATATTTGGGATCCCTAAACCCCAAGGGCTGATGTATATAGACTGTCTCCTTGAGATCACCATGTAAGAAAACATTTTTCACATCTAACTGATGAATGAGCCATGCTTTCGAAAGAGCCAAGTCGAGCACAATGCGAATGGTAGCCGGCTTGACCACCGGACTAAATGTCTCACCACAATCCATAATAATCTGATGAGTCTTACCATCACCGACAAGACGAGCCTTATGCCTCGCAAATGAACTGTCAGAATTGTCTTTATGAGCAAAAATCAACATAGACCGAATAATATTAACACCAGATGGACGGGGCACCAACTCTCACGTCTTATTATCAATAAGAGCATTATATTCGTCGGTCATAGCAATTTTCCAATTCGTGTCATTTAAAGTAGACACAGGATTAAGGGGTAGAGGTGATTTAAGAACATTATAATGTAAATTAAAATATCTTTTTGGTTTAAAAATACCCCATTGACTACGAGTTACTGGTCTATGACTCGGGGGAGAATTGAGTGAATTTTGGAAAATAATGGGACCAGTGACGGACTGGCCAGCAGGCAGTGGGTCTGCTGGCCTAACACGAGAACTGGCTACTATTTTCGTCGTAGAAACTGGAACAAGAACTGGGCTGGAGAGGCGGCCTAGTTTCTGGACCCACGACGGGAGGCAGTGATAGTACTGTAGAACCATCGGGTAGTGGGCCCGCTGGCGGATTTGGGGTGCAGGATACATCCGAAAGATGGCGAATAATATACGGGGATACACCATCGTCCAAAAAATTATACGAACTAGGCACGGGATTACTAACCTTAGCAAACGGAAATTGGGATTCATAAAAAATTACATGGCGACTAATGATAATTTTATTAGAGGATAAATCAAAATATTTGTAACCACGATGATTTAATAGATAACACAAAAACACACATGGGGTAGACCGGGCCTGAAGTTTGTTAATTGTGGTGGACGGAAAGAGTGGATAACACAAATACTCAAAAACCCTAAGATGGGAATACAAAGGAGTTATTATATAAAAGTTGAAAAGGGGACGAATATGTCAAACCTTTGGTAGGAAGAATGTTAAGAAGATATGTAGTCATTTGTAGAGCATGATACCAAAATGAAGGGGGTACGGAAGCATGAATCAATAAAGTTTGGACAATGTTATTAATGGAATGAATTTTGCGTCTGGCTTTCCCATTTTGTGAAGACGTATGAGGACAAGAAAATGAAAATTAATTCCATTATTAGCACAAAAATCCCGAAACACCCCATTATCATATTCTTTTCCATTATCACACTGAATATTTTTGATTTTCCGTTCGAATTGGGTTCTAATGAATGTTCTAAATTTTAAGAAAGTGGAAAAAACTTGAGATTTTTTCGCTATCGGAAAAGTCCATAAAAAATTTGAATAATCATCCATAAATATAACATAATAACGATGACCCAGAGAACTGAGAATGAGAGATGTCCATAAATCACTATGAATAATATCAAATGACATTAACGTATGAGAATTAGAGTCTACAAACGGCAATCTAACAATTTTTCCTAAAGAACAAGATTGACAATTCGGAGTACTACGCGTACCCTTACAAGAAATTAAATTATTTTTATCTAAGGAAGACAAAATGGACGACCCTGGATGACCTAGACGAGCATGCCACAAGGAAGGAGCAAGGGTTGCAGAAGTTGATGTCAAGGCTTGACTCGAGAGACCAGAACATGACGTGATAGGATAAAGATCTTCCCTACTATCACACCTCATAAGAGGACTTCACGTCTTGAAATACTTCACAGAAAACCCAAACGAATCAAATTCAATAGAAACATAATTATCAGTGGTGAATTTACGGACATACACCAAATTTTTAATCAATTTAGGAGCATGGAGAGTATTTTTAAGATAAGGGGTGGATGGGGGGGGAGGGGAAGACAAAGTTTTATGACCATAACCACGAATAAGAATTGAATTACCATTACCAATAATTATGCCACGATTGGTGCTCAAATTGGAATAAGACAAGAGAGTACCTTGATCGGATGTCATGTGGGTAGTGACTCCGGTGTCCATGTACCAATTCGGGTCTGGCGGATTCAACCCAAGTGTGTGCATTGCGGCTTCAATATCGGTTTGTGTAGTGCCCGCCACATGGTGGGCATGCGGAGGCAGAAGCCCAAGCACCCTGGCTTGCTGCCCCGACCCATCACTACGTCGGAAGCCACTGGGCTGTTGTGAATTGGGCTTGAAAGGCTGGCCAACCCACTGCCCGTGATAAAAAGGTCCAGCAAAATAAGGGTCGTTGAGCCACTGCCCACTGGCCCAGGCCCACTGCCAGTGGGCCCAAGGCTGGGACCAGTAGGGTGGTGACCCACTGTTTCCGGGACGAGGCCCACTGCCATTGGTCTACTGCCGGAACCGCCGCGTTTGCCCCCACGATTTTTGCCATTATTTTTCCGTTTATTTTTGTCGCCCCCTTGAGAACGGTTTTGGCTCGAATTATCAATGAAACCTGGAGAATTGGTGGAGGACGTCATCATGACCACTGGACTAGCACTAGTAGTTGCCTTTTTAGCCAAACCGACTTCTTCCAAAGTAAGCATGGAGCGAGCTTGATAGAACTCTGGGAGAGGATTACTTTGACGAAGGAGAGTTCCAACTCCATTATAGGCCTCGGATAGGCCAGCAACCATCTGTAGAACGAGATGATTTGCACTAACGGGCACACCAACGTTGCAGAGTTGGTCCGCCAATTCTTTCAATTGTTTGCAATAAGCTGAAACGTTCGGGAAATTTTCCATGTTGGCGTGGAAATTTTTTTGCTCAAGGGTAACAGCTCTGGAATTTCGATTATCTTGGAATATGTCACGCAGCCTATCCCAAGCAGCCATCGCCGTAGCGTCTGGCTCAATAATCGTCTGCAACAGGTCGGTAGAGATAGTGGAGTAAATCCACTGAAGGACGGTGGCATCAAGAGTCGTCCACAACTTAGGATCATCCTCGCATTTAGGCACCTCCGTATCCTCAGGAGCCGCGGGGATTATGTGATAAATGACTTGATGCGAACGTGCGTGAATTTTGAATAGTTCAGCCCACGTCGCATAATGGACGGTTTCTATTTCAAGAATAAGAGGGATATGATTCTTGATGTTAGAAATTGTAAGGGTAGGGTGAAACGTGTTCTTAGCCATAATAGCAACAAACGACGTTAGGAAGAGATTTGGAAGAAAATTTGGGAGGAGAAAAGGGACCGTTGGGCACGAATTTCGAGAAAAAAGAGCTCGGAAAACGATGCAAATTGACGTAATTTGGAGGAATTTTGGAGAGAGGATTTTAAGACCTAGATAGCATGAAAGAAATAATCCCTTGATTGTTCTCATTTATGAAAGAGTATATACAATTTACAATTTTCATAATAGGAAAATCCTATTCCTAGTCTATTCCCAAAATCATATTCTCCTCGTACAAGAATCCTACAATTAAGGTAAGTATACAATTCTAATTATGGTACAAATATACACTAAATCAATAATGGACCAAAATCGATAATGGTACAAACCGTGATATACATGGTTGTATATCACGGTATATGTATGGTATATTTAACACAATTAACTAATACAGTAAAGAAATTGGTCTTATCCAATCTTTTTCTAATACTAGAAAGTTGATTCTTATCCGGTTGAAAAATTCATTCACTTCCCTCTGCAAGTGTTGATAAGAGGAGTAAAAGGTGCTAGTTCCACTAGACGAGGACATATTAGCAAAAACATCAGCCACAAAGTTAGCTTCATAAAAGCAATGAGAAGTGTCAAACTCAACACCCTCAACAGTGTCTCGAATTATTCTTCAACTTTAGGTTGAGGTGTCTTTGTTGTTAAGCATATCGACAATGATCATAGAGTCCAACTCTAAGTGAATACTCCACATAGACTCATTATTAGACGCAACAACTCCAGTAAGATTGTTATGGTAAGAATCATCTTTCTTCATTATTTCATTTCAAATAGGCCGTAAATATACTCCTCATTATAAGCATCATTCTAGACAAAAATTAAGGTAGTAAATAACTAAATATACATCTACCATATACCATATAAAGAATATACTTAAAGATTATGTAATATTCACAAATCACCAATATTATATCAAATATTCTATCACACCCCCGCAGTCGAAGCGGGAGGTCGTCGTATGCTGAGACTGTCCCAAAAATCTTCAAATAGAACCAACAGAAGACCTTTTGTAAAAATATCGGCGATCTGATAGCGTGACAGGACATGTAAGACACATACTTGTCCACGAGCAACCTTTTCATGAACAAAGTGAATATCCATCTCAATATGTTTAGTGCGTTGATGTTGAACCGGCTTCCCTGAGAGATAAATCGCACTAACATTATCACAATAAACCAATGTCGCTTTCGGAACAGGACAATGGAGCTCCAGAAGAAGGTTTCTTTGCTACCAAGATTCAAAAACTACATTGGCAACTCCCCGGTATTCGACTTCGGCACTGGACCTAGACAAGGTAGCTTACCGTTTGGAGGACCATGAGATCAAATTGTCATCAAGAAAGACACAATAACCAGACGTGGAGCGTCTGATATTCGGACATCCACCCCAATCTGCATCTGTGTAAGAAATGAGAGTGGTTGTCGAAGACGGATATAGATGCAAGCCATGATCGAGAGTGCTCTGAATATAGCGCATAATGCGCTTGAGAGCATGCATGTGATCCTCCATCGGGTTATGCATGAATAGACAAATCAGTTGCATAGCATAAGATATGTCGATCCTCGTGAAAGTAAGATATTGCAGGGCTCCTGCAATGTTGCGGTAATGTGATGGATCAGCATATGGCGTGCTATAAGTAGCACTCAACTTTGGTTTAGTATCAACCGGAGTGGAGGACATGCCAGCTCGTTCAATAATCTCTTATGCATACTTTTTTTGAGACAAAAATAAACCACTTGCATGACGTGTTACAGTTATTCCCAAGAAATAACTCAATGGCCCTAGATCTTTCATCGCAAATTTTGAGCTAAGAAGAGACATGATAGACTTGCAAAGAGCATCAGATGAAGCAGTTAAGATAATATCATCCACATACAAAAGTATGTAAGCTATATTATTACCATAATGATATATGAAGAGAGAATGATCAGACCTGCTGTTAAAAAACCCAATAGTAGAAACATAATTTGCAAATCTCTTGTACCAGGCCCGATGAGCTTGTTTGAGCCCATACAAGGATTTGTTCAGTAGGCTTACATAATTAGGATACGTGGGGACTCTGTAACCCATGGGCTGATACATGTACACCATTTCGTTGAGTTCTCCATGCAAGAATGCATTTTTCACATCAAGCTGATGTAGAGGCCATGTCTTAGAAAGTGCCAGACTTAGTACTGTGCGGATAGTTGCTAGTTTTACCACCGAACTGAAAGTCTCACCGCAGTCCATACCAACCCGTTGAGTCTTTCCATCACCTACAAGATGGGCTTTATGCCTCTCAAATGTACCATCAATTTTTTTTATGACTAAAAATCCACATAGACCGAATCACATTAATATCAGGAGGACGAGGCACTAAATTCCAAGTCTTATTATTAATAAGAGCATTATATTCATCATCCAAAGCCATTTTTCAATTCGGGTCATTAAAGGCAGTCATAGGATTATGAGGTAGAGATGATTTGGTAACATGGGTATGAAGACCGTATTTTTTGTTTGGTTTGAAAATCCCATGTTGACTACGAGTGACTGACCACATTGGTTGGGCTTGGAGAGGGATTCGTCGGGCCAAGTTGGTGGAATTATTCGAACTTGCCGAAATTGTAGGCAAGCCGGGATGAAAAGTTGGGCCGGTTTGTGAAGCCAAGTGGTGGACCAAAGACGGGGGCATGCTATCATCAAGAAATTCGTAGGTATGAGGCACGAAAAAATGCATTTTGGAAAAGGAAAAAATTGATTCATCAAAGACTACGTGGCGACTCACGATGATTTTATCGTAACATTTGTAACCACGATGGTTTGACAGATATCCCAAAATAATACACGGAGTAGAACAGGGTTGAAGTTTATTGATGATAGTAAAAGAAAAAAGAGGATAGCATAAACACCCGAAAACCCATAGATGAGAGTAAGATGGGTCCCTTAGGTATAGAATTTTGAGAGGGGATTGATAGGCTAATGGTTTACTTGACCTAAAGATACAAAGAACAATAACTACGCTTCTATTCCAAACTAGTTGGGATTTGGTTGTATGAATCTTCATTATCTATTTATCAGCATTATTCGAAGAAGATTGTTTCCATATCACGTTTCTCATATTCTTCAGTTTACTAGTATAAAATTATATTCTCTCTGTTCCATTCTAATGACACATTTTCCTTTTCGATCTATTCCGTAAAGAATGACACCTTTCTGTTTTTGTAAATTGTTTGACTCTAAACTTTCAACTTTACCCTTAAGCACATGCTCTTTTAGGTATAGAAATATAATAGCTTATTGAAGACCACGAGTTCTAAAGGTACTTCAGATATGTGCTTAAGATATTCTGTTCTTTCTTAAATTTCCACCTTCCCAAACACTGCCATATAAAATGAAAAAATGAGGGGGTAAGAGATGATGAATAGATACCTAAATCTGATTCTTTTAAGCTCATTTCCACCATGAGGGAGAGAACCAAAAGTAATCTGAATTCCAGGCTCCACTTGTGCTGTCCACTCTTTAGCCTCCTGTTCATCTTCAAGCATCACATCACTTAATCTAGAATCAGTCCGAGCTGGTGTTTGGAGATGACCAGTACTTGTAAAATCCCAAGCCGGAGTAGAGTTTGAACTTCCTCTTTGGTAACTGTATAAAACTCCTCCTGAGATTGCATCAAAATCTGGATATGGATATGGTCTATGCCCTTTCTTGTAACTGCTATTGGCATTACTTGGCTTGCACCTATAAGCACCAGAGACCTTCAATGCTATATCCTTTATCTGCAAATGATTAAAACAAAAGGTTCATAATAATATATAGTGTACTGAGCAGTAGGTATCTAACAAGCAAAATGAGGAAATGGCTGCCAGAAGAGTGTGGTCTAGTGGACAAGGAAGTGAATGAAAATCCAGAGGTCAAATTCTAATAGAAATAAGAAGCAAATGATTTCTTTCCATCTACTTAAACCTTGGTGCACAAAGTTTCTCGATACTTATGCTATAAGTAAAGTACTTGATGGAATATCAAATTGTGCTATCAGGATACTACAATTACTAAATAATTAGGAAGATGGGTTCTTGATAAGATGATGAACTAGAGATTTCATACCTTAAGGTTCTTGTGACAGTAAGAGACAGGTAGAAAATCCCATGGCCAAAATTTGGTCAAATCCATGTAGGAAATGGTACTTGAATCACAAAGTAGAACAATATCTTTTATAAGCATCTACTTAAACTTAGATTACACACGTCACAAAAAAAATTGTACCTTATGCGGCATAAGTTATGCCATGAACTCGAATGAGCAACAAAGATGTTGTGATCAAAGCAGAAAATATTTTCAACATCACAACTCTGCTGGGGCATATTACAGAGCAAGAAAGAATCCTGAGTTGAATAACCATGGCTTATGAAGTAATAAACGGTATAAAAATAAGAAAAAGACATGTTCTATGGGGTGAGAGAGGGTCGAACTCTCGACCTCAGGATAACTCAGAAGCTATGAGACCTACGCGCTAGCCAACTGCGCCACCACCCCTTGTTGTTATTTTTAGGTATATTAAGATATAGATGTCAGTAGATACTTGCTTCACATGCCATCAAATTAACCAACAAAAGCTTATAGCTAATGCCTGATAGCATTTCCCTTCCATTCTGTGATGGTAAATTGCAACAAGTGAGAATGCCAATGAAGCAATGTAGTCATATTGTATAACTTTTCTCTTCCTTTCTTTTTTAGTTTGTATTCCAACGGGAGTGGACTATTCATTTTCTTCAGTAGGATCTCAAATCTTAAGTTAGGGGAGATAAGAGCTTTTGTGACAATGGGACTTTATATTTAACTATTACATCGAGTTGCAACAACTTCGTTCGGTTCGGCAGAAGAAAGCCGAGAAAACAAATAGGAAAAGCACTATCCTGAGATTAAATTTGAAATATGTCTATCCTATATTTGGTTGAAATAAAATTATAGTATAATTAATCCCGAGATTAATTATCCCAGAATTGTAGTCTTATTTTATCCTGGGAGGATGAAATAACTAATTCCAAAATTAATTATCCTGAGATAACTTTGAAAGAAATAATCCCCTTGATTATTTTCATTAATTGAAAGACTATATATACAAGTTACATATTTCCATAATAGAAGAATCATATTCCTATTCTATTTCTAAATCCTTATTCTACCATAATTCTAACTATACAATTATGGTAAGTGTATAACACTAATTAAGGTAACCTTTACACTACAATATACTACAAATATATATACCATATATACAAATTTGTATCTTCCTTATTCAGCCCGAGATGGGCCTTGTTGTGCATTTGTTGGGCTGCTGCTTGAGGCCATTCTTTGGGCCGATCCGCTCTTCGCTTTGCTGTGATATACATTGTTGTATAGTGGGTGTATATCACAGGTATATTTCTCTGTTTAACACACCCCCGCAGTCATAGCGGGCGGTTTTCGAACGCTGAGACTGTCCCTAAAATCTTCAAAGAGAACCGCTGGTAGACCCTTTGTAAAAATGTCTGCAATTTGATAACGCGACGGGACATGGCATACGCGAACGTGACCCTTTGCAACCTTTTCACGGACAAAGTGAATGTCCATTTCGATATGTTTGGTGCGTTGGTGTTGAACTGGGTTACCTGAAAGGTAGATGTCACTAATGTTATCGCATTATACCAAGGTTGCCTTCTGAATGGGACAATGAAGCTCCAAAAGCAAATTACGTAGCCAACATGATTCGGAGACCACATTCGCTACCCCTCGATATTCTGCCTCTGCACTTGAGCGTGATAGAGTTTCCTGACGCTTTGCCGACCAGGAGACCAAGTTGTTGCCAAGGAACATACAGTAGCCAGAAGTCGACCGTATGGTGTCGGGACACCCACCCCAATATGTTGAGGAGATAGGTTGCCATGTGTAATGCATGATGCCAAAATGATGGTGGTAGAGAGACATGAGCAAGTACAGTTCTAACAATGTTATTAATAATTCAGATTTTTCTTTTCGCTTTTCCATTTTGAGATGAGGTATGTGGACAAGAGAGACGAAAAAATAAACCATTAGCTTTGCAAAAATCCCAAAACGGCCCATTATCAAATTCTTTACCATTATCACATTGAATATTTTTAATGTCACATTCAAATTGAGTGCATATGAATGCTTTAAAGGAGAGAAATGTGGAAAAAACTTGTGACTTTTTATATAAAGAAAATGTCCACAAAAAAATAGAGTAATCATCCAACAAAAGAAGATAATATCGATGGCCCAAAGAGCTCAAACGGGAGATGTCCAAATATCACTATGGATAATATCAAAAGGCATAACAGTGCATGAGTTAGAAGCAATTTAACATGTTTCCCAAAAGGACATGAGCGACAAACATGAGAGTTACGAGTTCTAGTACACTCAATAAATTTATTTTGTTTAAGGGAGGCAAAAAGAAGTGCTCCCGGATGACCCAAACGTTCATGCCATAAAGAAGGTGCTAAAGCTATAAAAGTGGATGGTAACGTGGCTCGATATGTGGTAGTGGTGATTGGATATAGCTCGCCCCGACTATCACATCTCATTAGGCGCATCCCCGTCTAAAAATCCTTCACAAAAAACCCAAAATGATCAAATTCAACAGAAACTGAATTGTCAGTGGTAAATTTTCTAAATGAAACCAAGTTTTTAATCAATTGAGGAGCGTGCACGACATTCTTTAAGGCTAACGGTGGGTTCCAAGAGTGTGCATCGCGGCCTCGATGTCGGTTGGTGTGGCTATTGCAGAATGGGCCTGCTGCCACTGGTTCGGTTGAGGGTATTGGCCAAGTACACTAGGCTGCTGACCAGTTTATCTCGGACTGGGCCTGGCCCATGTTCCCGAATGAAAGGGGAAGGGGGGGACAACCCAAGGCCACTACCAGGCCCAATGTGGCGGTTCACTGCCCCACAGGCCCTACGATTGCCACGCTTGGCAGAGCGCTACTGTTGGCCGCCGCCCTTACCACCACTTCTGCCACCTCCACCACTCTGGTGGCCACCATCGCAGCCACCACCATGATTTTTACCGCCATTATTGCCATTTTGTCCCCTCAGACCACGGTTTGGCGGCATATTTTCAAATTGTGAAGAGTTATCATCGTACGGAGTGACAACCATGATAGAATTCGATACGTCTTTTTGGCAAAACCCGCTTCTTCTAGTATGAGCATAGAACGAGCTTGATAAAAGGGCGGAAGAGGGTTGCTTTGGCGGATGAGTGTACCAACACCACTATACGCGTTAGTGAGACCGTCAACCATTTGTAAAATGAGTCGATTGTTAGTTACCGGCGCCCCGACGTTCTTGAATTGGTCCGACAAAACCTTGAGTCGTTGACAATATGCGGATGCATTGAGAAAATCCACCATGTCAGTGGTAGAGAATTCTTGCTCAAGTGTGATGTCCCGGAAATTTTTATTATCCTGGAATATGTCACGTAATCGATCCCAAGCCTCCATTGCCGTGGAGTCGAGTTCAAGAATCGTATGCAACAAGTCACTCAAAATTGTGACACAAATCCACTGGAGAACCGTTGCATCGAGGGTCAACCATAATTCCTTTTCATCATCGGTTTTTGATACCCTCTACTTGCCTTTTTCCGGTGGAATTATGTGATGGATAACCCAGTGTGACCTACAATGACTTTTGAAGAGCTCCGCCCATGTCGCATAATGGATGTTTTCCATCTCAAGAGTGATGGAGATATGAGACTTAATGTTTAAAACAGCTAGGGCTGGATGAAAATTTAATTTCGAGTCAGACATGATTGACGGGACAAAGAAGAGGAAGGAAGAGAAGAGTACGGCGGCAAGGAGGAGCTCCTAGGGTTTTGCGTAATTTTTGGATTTGGAACTTTTCCTAGAATCTGATACCATGTAAGAATTATCTTCCTTGATTATTTCATTCCAAGGAGGTAGTAAATATACTCCTTATACAAGCATCATCCTAAGCTAGAATTAAGGTAGTAAATAACTAAATATACACCTACCATATACAAAATATACTTAAAGATTATATAATATTCACAAATCACCAATATTATATCAAATATTCTATCAGTTATTGCTACAGAGAATAGGTATGGAGAAGGCCACAATGAAATCTCCATTGTGATCGCGAACCACTGCACCGATACCTGCCTTTCCAGTTCTCATGTTAAAAATACCATCGGTGTAAACCTTGATAGGAGGCTTAGTCCAAAGCACCTGCCACCAGTTGACAATGGGTTTGAACCTTTCAATAGTATCACACTGATCAGCCCATCTTCCTTCAAAATTATTTTTAGGAAACATGGTACTCAAAGCAGTATTGATATTCCAAAATATTTGGTGTTCCATCTTAAACTTGATAAATTTCTTCTGAGAACCATATTTGCAAGAAGTCCACTGTCTCCAAATCTCCCAACAAACACTACTAAAAAAATCACTCTTTTTCCGGTGAATTTCCGATTGAAAAATATTTAGTGGCTATTCACATTTAATGTCGGCGGAAAACCTAACTAGTAGAGTTTTCACAAAACGGAAAAATTACAAAGCTTCCCAACGTTTCAATGGAACCTGTTTCCCACCATGTGTTTTTCCAGTGATCTGGTTCGGTGGAATGAGGTGAAAAAATCATGTTATATATATAACACAAATTCCTCACTAAATGTCAGTGGGAAAAATCTTTATTTCTAGTAGTGAAATAATAACTGACATGATTTGAATCACAATTATGAATATCATTTTTAGATTTAACATCCCACCACAAACTTAGGGTCCTCTTCACTGGCCATTTCTGATACCTAATACCAAAAGGTGCAGCATATTTGTTGCATATGTAGCTTGTAATCACTCCTTCAATGAAAGAGTGGTTAATTGAGTCCAAAACTGAAACTCTATAAAAGTATCTGAAAAGCTAGTTCAACATATTTCTCAAAATAAACAATTTTTAGAGATTTCGCTGAACATACTCGAAAGCTACTTGGCTAATCATCTCTTTATCTTTTAGTGGACAGGCTATTGTGATGGAGAAACTTAGCAAATTCGCTCATTCTTAATTTGCTTTAATTAGTTCATCCTTATATTGTCATGAAAGTTAATTACCCTGATTTTCATGGATCACATCTATAGATTTGATGTTAACCTCTGCCTAGACTAAGTGATTCTTGTCATCATATTTTGGGTGGCATTTTATGAAAATCAGGGTACGAAAATTTTCGAAGGATGTTCGTTGAAAAGTGGCTCGTCAGAAGCTTTTTTGATGAAGTTTTTCGTCGGAAATCCCATATTTTTGTCGAATTTCATAGGAAATTTCATATTTTCGACGTACCTCCTCCGAAAATAATTCATTTGTTTTTATAGTGATCCCATAACGTAGGTTTGCAATTGCCTTCATCGCAAAAGCCTTAGTGGACATTTATTAGCATCTAATTAATTAAACTCTAAAGGCAAAATAATATCTCTCTCGATCGGATTTAGATTGGTTTTCAGATCTAATTAATGTGATCTTTGTATTTATTAATTACCACATGTAACTTATAATTGCAATCAAAGTGGGAATTACATTAAGAATAATCCACTATTCTGAAAGAGCACTTAGGGGAATGGTTATCGACAGATATAGTTAAATTTAAGTTTAGAGGAAATAGTCAGCTTCCCACCCAAAACAAAATAACAAAAACAACTTGCAAAATTAGCTCATGAAATCATCACCTGCTCAACTTGTTTAAGTTTGGGCTGATCATTTTTTCGCTCAATTCATTTTAGTCCAACTCATTTCAACTAATCTAAAAAGTGGGCTAATAGGTAACCAAAATTGACCCATAAAAATCTTGTCATAAGATTTTCAGAAATATATTTTTTGTTTGATATATTATATATAGTCATAAAGAAAAGAGTTTTATAAGGTATTTATGAAATTATAAAAGAACAAAGAAATAAATTAAAACTTAGTAATAATTGGACGGGTTGGTTTATGACCTGCTTTTTAGCCCAATCCATTTCAGTCAAGTAACTTTTGGGTGAGTCACATTTATTTAACTCAATCCATTTTGATCAGCTCAAATTCAATCAAACCCGCCCATTTGACATCTGTAATAGCTAGTTCTACCCTCTTCTTGAAGTAGTATATAAAGTGGTGCACCATATGAAGTTCTATACCATATTCTCATTTCCCCCTTAAAAATATGGCTTCCTCAAAATTAATCTCTTGTCTATTATTTCTTTCATCCATCGCATTTCTTGCACAAACAGTGAGTTCCAATTATCTCTACCATTTTTGCTCAAAATCTGGAAATTTCACGGCCAATAGTTACTATGCACAAAACTTGAAAAACCTCTTAGCTGATCTCAACTCGAAAACTTCCTCAACAGGGTTCTCCGCTAGCTCAATCGGACAAAAACCTGATCGATCACACGGGATTTCTCTATGTCGTGGTGATGTTTCAAGTGACGATTGCAAGTCATGCATATTAGATGCTAGTCAAGAACTTGGAAAACGTTGTCCATACGATAAAGAAGCCATCATATGGTACGATAGTTGTCTCTTGAAATATTCTGACGATTGTTTTCGAGGGGAAATTGATAATAGGTACAAGTTTTACATGTGGAATGTTGCTGTTGTGAGTAAGCCAAAGTATTTTAATTCAAAGATGAGGGAATTATTGGGAAGTTTGATTGATGAAGCTTATTGGGTGCAAGATTTGTATGCAACGGGAGAAATGAAAATTGGAGAAAATGAGAAATTATATGGATTGGTTCAATGCACAAAGGATCTTTCCAACGAGGAATGTAAGAAGTGTCTTGAGGTTATTGTTACTGAACTTCCACATTGTTGTGATGGACAAAAAGGTGGAAGAGATGTTGGAGGGAGTTGTAACTTTAGATATGAAATGTATCCTTTCTTTAATACTCCTTAATTAGAAATTACAATATAATAAAATATTTAATAAATAATCATATACATATGTGTGCGCGCGTTTGCGCTGAAGGCTTGACCTAAAAGTCCAATATTAATGTAATTTAGTTTGAACAATGTATTTCTCTTGTATTTTCATATATATATATATATATATATATATATATATATCTGATAAAAGGTATACACAGTCAAAACCATGTATATCATTGACCAAAAATTAATGGTATAAATTATCATATTTGTAGAATTCTTGTACAAGTATAATTATGGCATTAGTATTATATTAGGACTAGGTATTAGTCTTGTATTAGGAAAAGATAGATTTATTTTTCATATTTAGATATTGTATATCATGTATATATACCTCTTCATTAATGAAAATAATCAAGAGATTATTTCTTTCATGATATCAACAGTCTAGGTCAAATTTTTCCTTCTCCAAAATCCCTCATTCCGCTGCCCTACTTGCCATTGGCCGTCGGCCAACCTCCTCCTCCCTTCAACTTTTGTTTTTTTCTCTCTTCCAAATCCCTACGTCTCCTCTTGTTCTTTCATTATGTCTACCACAAAGAACACGTTTCATCCTGCTCTTACAGCCTCCAACATCAAGAACAACATCCCTATCGTTCTTGAGATGAAAAACGTCCAATACGCGACGTGGGCAAAATTATTTAAAGTTCACGCACGCTCTCATCGAGTCCTTCATCACATCATCCCCTCAAAAATAGGCAAGGAGAAGGAGCCTACCACCAATGATGAGATAGTGTTATGGGCAACTCCTGACGCTACGGTACTCCAATGGATTTATTCCACTATCTCTACAGATCTCTTGCAGACGATTATTGAACCCGACGCCACGATAATGGAAACTTGGAATAGGGTGCGTGATATATTCCAAGATAACAAAAATTCACATGCGGTCACTCTTGAGCAGGAATTTTTCCATGTCTACATGGAAGATTTTCCGAATGTCTCGGTCTATTGTAAAATGCTGAAGGAATTGGCGGATCAACTCAAGAACGTTGGTGCGCTTTTTCACCAATGATCGACTTGTTCTTCAGATGGGTGCAGGTCTATCCGAGGCCTATAATGACGTTGGGACGCTGCTTCGTCAAAGTAATCCACTCCTACCGTTCTACTAGGCTCGTTCCATGCTCATATTAGAAGAGGCCGGCTTGGCAAAAAAATGGCTACCAGAGCAAATTTCGTCATGATGATGGCCACGTCAGACGACCCTCGCTCGTTCACGAATAATTCTAGCCAAAACCGTAACAACGGTGGCGGAAAAAAGGGTCAAAATCGAAAAAATTGAGGCAAAAACAGCGGATGCGGATGCGGCGGTGGTCGGAGCGGTGGCGGACGTGGTGGCAGTGGACTAGTTGGGCTGCAGCACCACTAGTCACACCCTTGGGCCAACTGGCTGTGGGGCTGGGCCGGTGGCCAGTGGCCCAATTCCCTCTTCTCGGCGTATCTAAGCAAACTAGGCCAATTTCCAGAATTGGTCCCGGCCTAGTTTCTCAAATAATCAGGCCAAACAGCCTGCAGGGGCTTGCCAACATGTTGGCCTGCTTGGGCCTCGACCTCAGCAAGCCTTCGATGCTGCAGACCTAGCGGTAATTCTGACGCCCACGGATATCGAGGCCGCGATGCATACATTTGAATTAAATCCCCGAGCACAAATTGGTATATGGACACCAGTGCCACTTCTCACATGACAACTGCACCAGGTAATCTCTCGTCTTATTTTAATTTGAGCAACAATTGTGGTATAACTGTTGGTAATGGTCATTCAATTCAAATTCGTGGTCATGGTCACACAAATTTGTCTCCCCCGAATCCACCTTTAGTCTTAATAAATGATCTTCATGCCCCTCACTTAATTAAAAATTTGGTGTCTGTCCGAAAATTTACAACTTATAATTGAGTTTCTGTTAATTTTAAGCCGTTTGGATTTTCTGTGAATGATTTCAAGACGGGGATACCTCTAATGAGATGTAATAGTAGGAGAGAGCTTTATCCAAACACCATCACCACCACCACCATTTCCACGAGTCAAGCCACACCTTCAATGTTTGCAGCTCTTGCTCCTTCTTTGTGGCGTGCACGTTTGGTTCATCCGGGGTCATATATTATTTCTTCTCTTCAAAATAATAATTTTATTGGTTGTAAGAGTACACGTAGTACTCCTATTTGTTCTTCTTGTCCATTAGGGAAACATGTTATAAATGTCTTGATATCTTTATGATTATAAATGTATATCATTAAGGATAAAATGAAAAATGTGAAATTAAAATGATTTTAAATCTAGATTGATGTCTCAATCTAAATTTAAATGCTCCCCCTGATTGCAAGAGAAGGAAATAATTAAACATGTAAGGGGATGGGAAATGGGGAGGGGGAGTTAACATAAAGAATATTGAGATTTTCATCTTATTTTATATAGAGATATTTAAAGTACTGACTCAGATATTTATTCTTCAAGTTTTTTAAAATAGCATTTACAAATCTCAAAACTCTGTGAGAAGTATTGTTCATAAATTAACATAATTAATATATCTATCTATACTAATATAGAAGTACAGATTAAAGTTCCTAAGCCAAAAGTTAATGATTTTCTTTTACCCTTTGTAGGTGTATTCTATATTGAATAAAATTATAAATACAAATAAAGCTTCTTTTCTAGGGAAACAACCAAAATTGTCATAGGATGTAAAAAGGAAAAGGAAGAAGAGTATATGGGGAAAAAACTAATTGACGTTAGATATAATAAGGAAAAGGAAGAAGATAATAAGTAGGTTTCACGCACATTCTTTAATATTCCTAACAAACAGTGCAAAATGCAGTAGCAAAAACTTGATTTTCACACGGTGATAATACAAATGGTTTTTAGAATACAAATAAATTTACGAAGTAATTACTTACTACTACCATATTTTTCTTATTATTACAGATGCGTACAAAGTTAATGCTTACTATATTTTTTTCAGATTAGTAATCCATATTTAATATAAACAGTTATAATCACATTTACTGTGGCCTAGTTGTATTGTTCTTGTTTTCACACGGTCAGTACTATGTAAAAGTAAAGTATATACATTGGGAATTTAGATTTTGTAGTTTCATAGTATTAAAAAAATTTTACACCATCGATCTAATTAAGAGGGCCTATAATCTCTACTATAAGCATGATTTAATAATATAAAAAAATAAAGTAAATGATATTTTATATGAAATCAAGATGTATCAACCAGTGCCATACATTTAGGGTGTGTTTAGTAGGAAGGAATATGTTTTCCTAGAAAATGTAAGTAAACAAAAAGTATTTATCTCAAGATCTGTATTTCATAGGTAATCTAAAAAAATACTATGGGGTGGGGTGAGGGTCGGAGTGAGGGGGGAGTGGGATGGTCAAGGGATGGATGGGGACTGAGGAGGACCCAATGATCTTAGAATGACACTTACGAAATTTATTTTCCTAATTTTCTTGATTTTTTAAATAACTTATTTTTCTAGGAAATGTTTCCAAAATATTTTAACCAACCTACCTAGCAAACACACCCTCAGAAATTCAAATGAATCCCTTCGTTGGAAATTTATATTGGTATAAACAAGCAAATGTCGTAAAACAAAATCTTTCTGATGAAGAGATAAAGGTTGTTCATTGATTACAAATTGATATCCTTATGATTGTTTTTGAATCTTTTTACTAGAATTTTTGAGCCATCGATATCAACAGTATAAAAATCAATTATGAAATTTGTGTATATAAGTTAAATCCATACCAGAGACGCATGCCCTACCTGAAAAAAAGAAACTTTTCCAGCTTCCAAATTGAGGGAATCAGCATGGTGTAACTTTGCCCATGACACTTTGCGACCTTTTAGCTGCCCATTATTCTTCTTCTTTTCTATAACCTCAACCTCTTCTATGTGTGTACTATCAATATCTGAACTTGCCATTTTGATTTAATCACAAAGGCTGCCTCTTCTTTTTTCCTTTTGTTAGTCTTTATATAGGGCCTCAAAATACACCCTAGAAGTTGACTAGCCACATTTTCCTTTGTTCCTAAGTAATACTATATTTTGTACTACTTGACAACAATTATAATAATCTATAACATACCCCTCCGCGTTATTTTATGTGAAGATGTCTGAATACCTGAAATTAAGTATCAAAGTTGCCCTTACTATCATCATTAATAGGTAAATGAGTTATCTACTAAAAGAGGGAAATCTTGTATCAAGTAAATCCAAACAAATCACGTCATTAATGAAAATTTAAATAGTTTCCAAATAAAAAGAAGTATCAATTTATGTTTTATCCCCGTGTTAGAACACCTGTCACTGTTTTCGGCCATTGTTACTCTATGAATAGGAGAACGCACCCGACCATTTGTCCATGTCCGTATATATTTTGCACAAAATTTTCTTTTAGAACTAGTTTTGGTATTATGACGTACAACATTACTAAGAAAACATAAATTTTCGAGGGACGTTTCCCTTGGAATGTCGTCGAAAATATGAGTTTTCGACTGAAAATGTTTTCGATAAGCCAATATCTGATGGGTTTCGTCGAAAAAGTCCAAACAGGAAAGTTTGTCAGAAATGTGGGATATTCGACAAAATTAAAGTCCGGTGAAAACATCTTAGATAAGCTTACTCCATGAAAAAATTTCATCCGAAATTCACGTAGAGCCTGTCTGGTGTACCAATTGATCCCGACGCAAGCTATGTATATTTATATTGAAACTTCTTAAAAGATGGAGCGAAACTAAAGTTCTATTTACAGATTCGATAGAACCCAATAATTATGCTCAAAACTTCGTTATTTGTTATGAAATTAATCCACTTACATAACATGTATACATTGTAGTCATTGGCTACTTTTTGGTCATGTCTTTAAAAATAAGTCATTGTCATGGGATTTCAAATTTCATAGGTGAAACTTCATGACAACATCCCGGAGTTTCACTTGTGGAATTTAAAAGGCCACGATAGAGAATATATTAATATTCTTCATCCATTCTGTAATTATTATTCTAGTTTAATTATGTAAAATAGAGATCCTTCTCCAATTAGGTTTAAAGATCCTTCTCCAATTAGGTTTTGTAATTGTAAACACCTATATATATTGCATTAATGAGAAGTCTTCCATCAAGGAGAATTACACTATTCTACAGGCCAAACTCATCGCCAGCCAATGTAGTCGTTCAGATTTATCACTTGAACACCTCAGTAACGCTTGTTCCATCTAGACACTTCAGGTGAGCCTTCAATGTGTCATCTAGACACTTTTTGTTGACTTGACAACTTGCGTGATTTCACATAAACAAGGCGCGTGAAAAGCCCAAAAAGCATATTTTTTTTTTGTTTTTATTTCTTTTTCTTCTTCATTCTTTTTCCTTTTCAAATAATTTTTCGGCGAAACTCCATTATTTTTTATCTGATTTCGTTCTTCTTTATAATCTGGGTTTCAAATCTAGCAACTCCATTTTGACTCTTTGTATTATTTCAAATTAATGGAGTATAAATATCATTAATGGGGTCTTTAGAAAACTTGAAGTTTTAAAATGGGTTACTTGATTTAATAAAAAAAATTGAGAAATTAATGTTGGGTTGTCTTCGGTCATCACAGGAAATCTTTAGCTGAAGTTATAACAAATCTGGAGGAGTTTTCTTGAAAGTTAGGATTAAAATTATGGTTGGAACAAGAACACATATGAAGATGGTGAAGAACACCAAAGAACATGCTTTCTTTTGTATTTTAAAATATTAATTTATTCTCAAAATTTATTTTTATGTTATTATTTGATCAAACGCCATATGTCCTAATTTAATTTGTCATTTTATCACGTCATCGCCGGGTGTGTTACACACATTTTACATATTTGACTGATTATGCAAAAATAGTTTAAATGGCACAACGGAGGTCCACCTGAAGTGTGTAGATGGAACAAGCATTACTTGAGGTATTCAAGTGACAAATCTGGTTGACTACAGATGGTTGGCGATGGATTTGACCAATTCAAAACTCTATAACTCTATGACAATGGCTAATTTTCAATTACATGGACTGAAAAGTGAATATTTGTGAATTTTACCCACTTAAATATGCATAAATAATTTATTCAAAATTTAATACACTACATTTTATAGAATCCTGAATCCATAAACTCAAAATACTAGATCCGTCTCTGCGTTTCCAACAAATAATAATCAACACCTACAATGAAGGGATCCCCATACAAAACTGTTGAGTTGTGGAGCCTAATTAATCGCTGACACTATGAAGACCCTAATGTAAGATTATTAAGTAGAGGGTATTTTGAGAATTCCGGGTTTGTATTATGTTCGCCCTAGTTTTCGCTATATATAGACTAGAGGTGTTTTTTTTTTCTTATGCCGAGCAAGAGAGAAATAAAGAATTGTAAACTCAAACTCCCTATTTGATTATAGTAAAATTTGCAGCGGCAAAGAGGACGTTGCTCTCGCATTGAGGGTGAACCACTATAAATATGTGTGTGTTATTTATTCTTCACTTATTTACTATTTTTTTATTAAGTAGAATTTAGGACTCAAATCTTAACAAAGTAGAGCGACAGGCTGATAACATATTGAAATAGATGGTCGTCATAACACACAAGTAACTGTCAGAAAAATAGGGAAAAGAGTATCTAAGCGACTACACTCAAGTAGATGATATCTAATTTATCATCTAGACACTAAACGTGATTTTATTTCACATAATGAGTTATTATTATTTTTGTAACCGTTGGACCATTAGAACAATATTTATTCATCCATTATAGCCTCCTAATTTCATTTACCTATATATACACATCTTTTCCTTTTGAGTGTGAGATCAAGAATAGAGAAAATATTTTCCTTCCTTTTGCTAGTTTTTTTAACAAAATAAATCTTTGTTAGTTTTATATTAAAAGAGCTTATTGAATTTTGAGAATACATCGCAGGTGAAATATATTTAAGAATGATGTCAATATGGTATTTATAACAAAATTATAGGACTTTTATTTCTCATCTCTAGGTTTGTGTATGGTGACAAATGAACGATTTTAGATTGAATTTGGTCCAGTCAAAATGAGAGGAGTCAATAAAGAGTCATTGTCCAATTCTTCCAAAAGTCACTTGGATTAGGTCATAGTCCAATCCGCCTAATTTTTACCAAATTTTTGTTTGTTTGTTTGTTTGTTTTCTTATACATAAAATATACATATTTAATACATAATTAATGTATATATTTAAGCATAATACAAAAACATATCCTCAAACTTGGCCTCACCTAGCAAGTTTGTCCTCCAACTTTGGTTGTGCACAAATAGGCACCTCAACTTGTATAAATTGGACACGTAAACATCAAATGCTAACGTGACACATAAATTTTTCGTGGTGTCTAGATGATAATTTTGTATGTTGAAGTGTTCAACTGATAAAATGTAGATAAGTTGAAGTGCCTACTTGTAAATACCCAAGTTTGAGGGCATACTTGTCAACTGAAGCCAAATTTGAGGGCCTGTCTGAGTGGAATATTGGCTAGTGGTATAATTATTTTTCGGCCAGTAGTTAAATGTGTAAGAAGCCCAAATTAGTTGTACAAAAATGATTTTAAAGTTGATTTACGAGCCCAACAGCTCATTTTTTGGATACACAAAGAACTGAAGTGTAAGAAAACAGATGCAAAAATGGAAAGAGGATAATTCATATTCCAAATAGAAAATAGAAACCAATTGAAAAATCTAAAAGGTTAATAGCCAAACGTGTGGCTAAATAGTGTAGTAAATGCATAAAAAGAAAGATAATAGAAAAAGCTCTACTGGACAGTGGACACTGCCTTATCTGGTAATTGAGTGACTCTGATCATCTTCTCCTAATCTATTATTTCTACTATACAAGAATAACATCCACTTCCTCTGTTCTCTCAAACAACATTAACATGGCTTCTTCCACTCTTTCTCCTTCTCAGGTAATCAAACTGAAACCATCTTATTTCACAACAGAGCTAGGGTAGTCGAAAAATAATACTATATATATAACGTCAAAATTATTTTTATACGTATATACAGTGGATGTTGAATTGCATTGGCTTCTCCTATGTTTACTTCTTTATATTTAGAATCTCCGCCACTGTAATCACAATAATCTGCTTGAATTGAACTTGCAAAATTACACTATATATAGAATTCACAACCGTAGGCGGATGTTAAAATTCTTTCTTATGCATATTTCTTGACTTCTTCGTATGTTTACTTTTTCTGTTGTTCATATTTTGAATCCTTTAGTGAAATTCTTGGCTCCACCACTGTAATCACAACAATATGCTTTAATTGAACTTGCAATGCGGAGCTAGATTACCTCAAGGGTTCATCCAAACTCGAAAATTACACTGTATATATAATATCAACATTATTTTGTAAATATCTAGTAGATTTTGAATCTCGTTGGCTTCTCCATTCGTTTACCTCTTTACATTTTGAAATCCTTTAATGGATCTGGCTCCGCCAGTTTAATCACAACAATCTGCTTGAAAAATTATATTGTATATCTAGTGTCAAAATTATCTTTTAAGTATCTATAATAGATGTTCAACCCCTATGACTTTTTCGTATGTTTAGTTCTTTATGTTTTGAATCCGTTTAGTAAAAATCCTGGTTCTGCCACTGTAATAATCTTTTCCTTATTTTGCTTTAATTTCCAGCTATGCTCGAGCAAGAGCGGCCTATCATCGGCTTTCACAAGCAACGCTTGCTTGTGAAGCCGATAAAGATTAATGGTCATGGATTGGGAAAGGATAAGAGGATGAAAGTGAAATGCATGGCCACTAGCATTCCTGCAGATAATGTGCCTGACATGGAAAAGAGGAAGCTCATGAATTTGCTTCTATTGGGTGCTCTTGCTCTCCCCACAGGTGGCATGCTTGTACCTTATGCTACTTTTTTTGCACCACCTGGGTTAGTTCTTCTTCCCTTGGTCACAAATTAGGCCCCTATTTTTTATTTGAAATTAGCCTGGTCACCAATTAGGCCCCTATAATTGGTATATTATATGCGACAATATTTGACTAAGCATGAAATTTAAAAAACGGACGAAAGATGTTTGACATCTACCAAAATATTCTTAGAATTTGTAATCTTAAACATAACTTTCTATAGATGTAAAAACATGTCACTAAGGGTAAGTTTGATATGACGGAAAATGTAGTGGTGTTTTCCTTTAACAAGCCATAAAGTGGATACTGGACACCAAGTAGGAAACTGAAAGAAAACAGATGTAATGGTATTCCGCACTCACTTTATATACGGATTTCAGCAATTGGTGTACTGTTTTAGCCTTAAAGCTGTAATTTAACGATGTTTTTCCGTTTCTTTTTTTGGGAAGAAATTAGACGCTTTCTTAATTGAATTTGATGGGATTGCAGTACCAATTAAGTTCAATTTGCTAACAATCAGCATTGTAAATTTCAGAAAACAATCAGTTAAAAAAGATCAACTACCTAGGCTGTAATTTGGATGTTGTCATTCATTTTGTAGGACTTGAAGGAGAAAAGACATATATATTGTATTTAGTATTAAGGAGTCTCTAATTGTAGACCCCATTTTACTTTTATTCAATTTGTTGTGGTTTTAGTTATATTTTATACTCTGGAAGATATTCCAATATACTCAAAATATAAAACCTTCCTGAAATGATACGCCTGGATAGTCATCTTTCATCCTACTGAATGATACCAAACATTTACTAAATCACAATACTTTCATACTTATTGTCCATATTGACTTTCTAAACCGATACAGCAATATCATGGTTTATATTTCCAAATTTCACATTGAATAAAATTATTGTCTTATCTAACAGTTTAAGCCCATGAAAATTTGATACCTTTTTCGTCATATTAACAAAAACTAAAGGAAGGAAAATGCTGTACGCCATATGCAAGTATTACTGGTATGCTGTGCTTTTGTATCACCAGATTCTTCATTATAGGCTTATAGACCAATTTAATGTCATGGAAAAACTGGATATCTTAACAAATCCTTCGTATTAATAAAATCTAAGGAGAGAAAAGCCTGTTATGCAAGAATTACCGGTATTCTATGTTTTTGTATCACTAGACGGACTTGATCGATCGATCTATCTACCTATCTTACTCTAGGCTCTGTTGTTATTCGAATATTGTCTGTCTTACTAACTATTACTCGTTATTTGTCGTTCCATTTGGAATTGATCCAACAGCTCAGGAGGTGGTAGTGGTGGGACTGTTGCCAAAGATGCATTAGGTAATGATGTTGTTGCGACTGAATGGCTCAAAACTCATGCACCTGGCACCCGAACCCTCACAGAAGGACTAAAGGTACTCGTACCTTCTCTTTTAGTATCATAATTTCTTTGTAGATTCAGTGTTTCTTGATGATCTTGTCGCATTTAAACAATTCTTCCAACATGGTATTTTGAGTTTTCGGTGTTGTTGATATTGTTGCAATGAAATTGTAGGGAGATCCTACTTACCTTGTTGTGGAGAATGATGGAACACTCGCAACCTATGGTATCAATGCTGTGTGCACCCATCTCGGTTGTGTTGTGCCGTGGAACACGGCTGAGAACAAGTTCATTTGCCCCTGCCATGGATCCCAATACAACAATCAAGGAAGAGTTGTTAGAGGACCTGCTCCTTTGGTAAGTCAAAACCCCTGTTTCCCCTGCTCTAGTAGCTGTCTGTATACGTTTCTTATCAATGAGCCTTCAGGCTTTGAGGCAAATTTAGGGCGCCTTCCGTCGATCCAACTGAACTCATTGCTTTTCGCTCGATCTATGTATAAATGTGTAATACATATATCAAGATCACACTCATTGATTCTGGATTTGGAATTTGCCTCTGAACAACCTGGCTAGAGGCAATATTAACCCTTCGTCAAGGGTTCGTACATTAATATTAGCTCCTTAATTTGAATGTGTCCCATGCTATCCTTACCCCCGCCCTCCCCCAACCCCGAGAGGCGGAGTCAGAATTTGAAGCTTATAGATTCGGGATTCTAGTACTTTAAAATTTCTAGGTTCTAAATTACTAATAATTTGTACATATTTACTGGCAAGTCTAAGGGGTTGTCGATATATTCAGCCTTTTTTTTCCTTTTTCTAATTTCTCCCTCAAAATGAAAAACAGTTATAATTAGTAGTAACATTGTGTTTTTCTGGTTGGCACAGTCCTTGGCATTGGCTCATGCAGACATTGATGATGGGAAGGTGGTGTTTGTTCCATGGATTGAAACAGACTTCAGAACTGGTGATGCTCCATGGTGGTCTTAGAAATCCCATCTAGCTTTATTATTATAGTATATATATTCTCTTATATCTTTGTTACATAGAGCTTATTCCCTCTTTTATCAAGAAAAAAATGTAACTATTGAAACATAATCCTTGCAGTCCCAAAATAACATTTTTCTTTTGGGGTACTGCTATTCTTTTTTATTTATCACTTTATTTACATCGCTCCATTTTCATTAAGGTCCTTAAAAGATGTTTTTACATGTGATCCTGGAAAAGAAAGTCAACCACTTGTTTGTTTATGTTCAAAATCATATTTTCATTTATTAGGTGTTTATAAGTGTAGATTATAGATAATTGATTAATTTCATGATCAATATTCTACTATGCTTCTTCGTGAAATATATGTTGTGGTTCTCAAAGGTTTCCTTGTTAGTTTAATGTGTTATAACTTATTTACTCCTTGATGGTTGGGATGACAATGGGACGGCGTGGTAGCGGTTTAGGTTTAGTCTTAACATGCAAGAACTCACCACCAAACATTTTTTTTATGTTTTCCACCCTCTCCGCATAAACCCGCCTCAACTGCTCCGCTTAAGTTTTTTTTTTTTTTTGTCATTTCTTAAAGAAATAATCTCTTGATTATTTTTATTAATGAATGAGTATATATATACAATTTACAATTTTCATAATATGGAAAATCATATTCTTATTCTACTCCCAAAATTATATTTTATTTGTACAAGAATTCTATAATTTTGATAAGTGTACAATGCAAATTAAATACAACAATATACTACCAAAAGTACCGTGATATACATGGTCTCGTTATTTCCTTATATGGCTCGTGTTTCCGTGATATACACGGTATACACAGGCCAGTGTATATACCGTGTATATCACGGGTATATTTATCACACCCCCGCAGTCATAACGGACGGTCTTCGTACACTGAGACTGTCCCTAAAATCGTCAAATAGAACCGAGGGAAGACCCTTAGTAAAGATGTCTGCAATTTGATACCTGGAAGGGACATGGCAGACGCGTACTTGTCCACGAGCTACCTTTTCGCGAACAAAGTGGATATCCATCTCGATGTGTTTAGTGCGCTGATGTTGAACCGGATTACCAGAAAGATAGACTGCACTAATATTATCACAATAAACCAAAGTAGCTTTCTGAATTGGACAATGAAGTTCTAATAGAAGATTACATAACCAACATGATTCAAATACCACATTGGCTACCCCTCGATACCCGATCTCTGCACTAGAGCTTGATAATGTAGATTGTCGCTTTGCAGATCATGAGACCAAGTTATTACCAAGAAACATACAATAACCAGACGTGGAGCGTCTGGTGTCTAGACAACCACCCCAATCAGCATCTGTATAGGAGACAAGAGTAGACGTTGATGACGGATATAAATGAAAACTCTTCCTCTTATGTTCTGTCTGAAATACAGAGAAGCAATTGTTCTTATTTATTTTCTTCGCTAGAATCAACTCTATTTGCTTTGTATAGTTGATTGTTGTTGTTTTATCTTGGAAAACTATTGTCCATCACCGTAAAAGCATATATACGCGACAATTTTGTCTTAAAGACAGAAAGTCATCTCTCGACTCATCTTTTATTCTTGTTTAACCTTTATGACACCATTTTACCTACAGAACCAAATTCTTTCCATATATACGCTGACAATCATTCGTACAATATGGTTTGTCATCATCACAATGAGATCCTGGAAAAACTCCTGAACGACATGTCAATTCCCTAACATTTGCTCGGAGAACTTGATTAGTCCTTACGAACATGGCTGTGAAAATGAAGCACACATATGAGTGTATAAGAATATGATAGTATCTTTATAATGCGTAAACGCGAATATGTAGAAGTTCATTTCAATGGCGTCAAGTTTTGTTGAATAATTTGTATATTCATAAGTGGGATGTACGAAAAGAAAGCATGATTATGATTTGTGTATATGTTCTTTTCAATAATGGACAAAATCATATTTAAGCATTTTTTTGTGATAAGTTATTTTGAGTGTATCTTAGTTATTCTGTCCACCAAATTTTAGACTTATATGAAAAAATCACTTAGTAATTTTTCAAAAGTTAGCAACACTATGCTTTTCCTCTCAAACTGGTACAATTTTTTTTTAAAAAGCACATGGTATATTAAGCTTTCGCTATGCATGGGGAATGGACGGACCATAAGGGTCTATTGTACGTAGTCTTATCTCATATTTCTGCAAGATGTTATTTTCACGGCTTGAACCCATAAACTCCTGATCACATGACAGCAACTTTACCGGTTACTCTTCATTTTGAGAAAGTATAGAGGGGCGAGTGTGCTTTCTCATGTTCTTACATTGTTATTTTTATCACAATAATCACAAGTGAAAAATAAAACAGAAAGGCTTGGCTGAAAAATAAAAAAATTTACAATTTGAAAAGAAATTGCAATTGTAACTGTATACATACCATAAATGCAAGCAATGAGAAAAATGGATTTGCGAAAAGATGCACCAAAATTTTCCATTGGTGAAGAATTTAGTGAATAAAGTACTATGCTTCAATTTATTTTTATATTTTATATCATGTTATTAGCTTGACCAATATACAACTAAATAAGGATTCACTTGCCAAATCATTATGAAGAACATGGAAAGCTATTCATTAAAACATCAATCTTATTTTCTTTTGGTACATTAAAAATATTAACTAAAATTTGTAGTATCTATAAAAATTGAGATATTTATTTGCAATGTTGAGTCAGCACAATTAACTAGTATTAATTTGTAATATGGTCAAGACGTGTGTAATATATCAAAATTCTTGAATTTTGTGATCTTAAATATGTCATATAGAATATTGGGTAAAAAGAGTTACTCCCTCAGTTTCGATTTGTTTGTCTAATTTTAACTTGGCATGAAGTTTAAAAAAATAAAGACGGTTTTTGAATCTTATTTTCTTAAATAAACAAATATATATATATATATATATATATATATATGTCAAAATACTTTTTAATTTTATGGACATAAATATGTCATTTGGAAAATTTAAATTAAAGAGTTGTCAAAAAAAGGTAAGACCAACAAATTGAAATGGATGGAATACTAAAAATATAAAGTGATATTCTCTTTGAAACAGTAAAAATAAATCGAAACAGAAGAAGTATTAGTTATCTCTATAGATCATGCGTTAATTTAAATCAATTTTAGCCTACCTCACAATTCACTTCCAAATATAATGGATTCTTTCTTGATTTTGTGTGAGCACGGATTATTTCTTGACTATACAAAACACCTTTTATATTACGTATATAGTTTATCGTTGATATTTAAGTATGACATATGCATTCAGACTTAATTTAACTCTCTAGACTCATACCATAAGCAAATAATTAGCTAATAAGCCGGCCTTTGTTAGCGCAACAATAGTTTTGATATCTAGTTCATGTTTTGGTCTTTTCAATGTGTTTTATTCTAGCCTATAAATATTCACCAACTTTAATTTGTATAACATACACTTTACATTTATAATAGACTAGAAATTAAGAAAAGTTAAAGCTTTGTAGAAAATTAATTAAGTTGATCAATCAATTATGGCTCGAAGCAGTAACCAAGCAGCCAAGAAGTTTCACTTGGCCCTATTTCTTTCGTTTCTTCTCATTGCAGTGGCAGTTGAAAGTAGACAAATTGCAAGTAAGTTTGCATACTTTAATTGCGATTCTGAAGAGAGGTGGATTCAAATTTGAACTTGATCGTAAATTCAAGTTTAACCTTTAAAGTTTTAGCATATACTGATTACTATACTTTTAAAATTATGAGTTCAGAATATAATATCCATTAATATATATATATATATATATATATAATTCCACTATGGTCTATATATCGTGTCGCAAATTTTAAATTGGTTGAACCTCTAATAAGCTAAATCCGCCACTATTTTTGAATTAAAAATGACTACTTTGACTTTCAATTTAATTATTTGAAAGTGTTCTAGTCGTCTAGTATGCAAAAGGGGATCTTATAGACCATAGTGGAATTATGGTTTTCATTAAGGGGATTAAAACTATAAAAAATAAATATATGAGGAAGTAAAAAAAAAATCAACATATAGTATATATACATATAAAAAAATTAACTTATTTAATCATAGTAATTTTCTGATGGAAAGGTGTCAATTGACTCCCCTTTTGCACAAAAATTGTTCAGCCACTATCTACGTCATTGTTAGGGGTTCGGGAGAGTTAGTGATTTTCGCATAAACTATGTTTTTTTATTAAGAAATTCACTTAAATTACTATCTCGAACCAAGTCGTTGTCCTCTCCTAGAATTCAAAAGTCATAAACTTAATTAAAATTATATATCTGCCTCTACTAGTATATTTAGTTCTTACCTTTGTAGTTGTTCAGGTTATGTATTATCATGTTTGAGCCCTTGAATTTTTTCTCTTTTTTGCATAATGCAGTTACTGGAAAGAGTAATGCTACTCTTGTCTGCAACTCGACCTACGGAGCAGAATTGGGTGATTCTTGTTTTGATGTAGCTCAGAAATTCAAGCTCACTGCGGTAGAGTTTGGTGCTTTGAACCCAAATCTTTATTGTGGTAACATATTTGTGGGTCAATGGCTTTGTGTTGCTGGATTTGCTTTCAAGTAGGCTGAGGTTTTATCATCATGAACAACTGAATCTCTACATTATCAATAAAGTTGGCATAAAAGTTTCATTGTGTCGCCCCAAAATGGGTATCGAGCATCGAGTAAGAAACCGAAAAAAAAGAAAGAAAAACTCTTGTCCTTTTGTTATCATGCTTTTTTTTTTCTGAGATGTTATCATGCTATTTTAGCAACACGGAGCACTTGTTGAGTTATTCCTCCAGGAAGTATGTTTTAGTTGGTGCTATATGTTAGTGTTATGTATGATCTTTAAAAGCAATACACATCAAATGAACCAACAATAAGGTTTTACAAATTTTGTTCGACAATTAGTGAAAGGGGAGTCCTGAAGTAATGATAAGATTGTCTCCAAATTCGAGCCATGAAATCAATCATTAATGTTTATGTCAATATAAGTTGTCTACATTACACCTTCTCTAGGTGTGACCCATTCCTGAATCCTGCATAAATGTTGAATGTTTCATGCACCGAACTACTTTTTTTTTGTTCAATTATTAAACTATGTGTGCATCTCATGAATTCTCTCAAGCATTTAATACCAAAAGGGCTCGAGGACCTTGCCAAGAAAGAATTGAACTTGCGAAATTCAAATATATAAGGAACATAACCATGGCCTCACTTTTTTCCTTTTTATTATTGATATAGATAAAGTGTTACATTAAAATTAATTTTGAATACTTAAATGTGAATTGACGATTTAAATGTGAATTGACAATACAGTTAAGCGTAACAAAGATGGTAAATATCTGTTATTTACATATATATATATATATAGTAAATACCATATTTTAACATTTTAACGGAATATTTTAACATTCTTTAGACAAATATTGTTCTTCTCCCTTTTATTTTTGGCAATAAAACTGTGAATTATTACCATACCAACAACAAAATAAACAATTATAGCTATGGCCACCTTCTAGGAAGGGTGCCAAATGCTACAGACCTCTGATCAAAACTAGTTACAGATATTGCCTATGAAAGTACTACATCTCTTAGTATTGCTAAAACTCCCTATTCTCTTCCTAATTACATTCTGTATCTATTGTATAACAAAACTATTATTAACAATTTTCCCTAAAAAATCTTTGTATTTCTTTCCATCCATGTATAGTATACCACAGCACCATAGACAGCAACAAGCACCTCCTTCTTTAACCTTTGCCAGTGTTTCATCTTGATCAATTTCAGATCATCCTGTACTCCCATGTATAGCTGGCCAGTGGGCCGGGCTCGGGTCTGGCGGGCCGGGTTTGGTGGGGTCGGGGCGGGACGGGCGAAGGGGGCGGGGTCGGGTCTGGCGGGGTCGGCGGGATTTGCCGAAGTCCCGTCCCGATCCCGATCCCGTCGGAATCGGGTAGGGGCGGGATCGGTATCGGGTTCCGGTGGGTTTTCCTTTTTTTTTTTTTTAATAACATATGTATAAAAAAAAAAAAATAAAAAAAACAAGACAAGATAGTGTAATAAAAACATCTCAAGGCTGTTTTTGTGCCTCTTATATTATTTAATAGACATATGATTTTTTTGTAATACAAATACAATTGTCGAAATTGCAACTTTGTGGTGTTGTCTAAAAGTTGTAAATTACATAATAAAATTGCAATTAAAAAAATTACATTCTAAAAAAAACCTGTTCTAATTTCTTGATAAATTCATGTGGTTCATCGGTTGGAATTGGTATTTGTTGGTCAAATTGATCCACGTTGCTTCCACCACCTTCGGATAAGATTTCGTTGTAGTTTTCGTCTTCTTCTTTGTTGACCGCACCTTCTCCGCTTCGCTTGTATCCAATCTCTGAATAATACTGCAATTTCCAAGTTGTCTCCGGCTAATGAGTGTCTGTGGTATGCTATTTGATATCTGCCGACAGAAAAAGCGCTTTCAGACGTAGTTGATGACGCTTGAATGTTCAAAACATCTCGGGCCATCATTGAAAGTGTCGGAAAGGTCTTCTCATTCCACTCCAGTATTTCAGCAAGTCTTCATGTCCATCTTCATTGATAACTTCTTGGTACGATACAGAATCCTGCAAAACAAAAATATCAAATTCGCTAATTTGGTTAGTAGCGGTACGACCGCACATTCTGTTTTTGAGGCTTTCAATACTAGCCGCAAAAACAGCATGTCTTTTGTGAGGTTGTGTTGAAGATGATGAAGATGGTATGGAAGCCGGTAGGTTACTAGCACTTTCTTGTTGGTAAAACCTATATATTTTTTTGCATTGGTCTTCTACGCTAGACAACACTTCTTCTTTAGTTTGTTTAATAGGTGGTGGGTGATTTAGATTTTTTGGACTTGGAGGTGGTAGTACTTCTATACAATCGTAAATAGTTTCAATAAGTGATTTAGTACCATCTATTTTAATAGTCAGATTTAATACAGCACCAATAAAATAAATAGTGGGAATAGAAATAAAATATTTTTTTATTTTGATAAACCTTTTTTAATAGTTGCCATATAAGCTGGTTTTTTCATATATTCACTAAGTAATAAAAATATTAGAGTTATATAAAACAACATAGTTGAAATAGTAGGATAATATATATCGGAAAATTCTTTTGTTGCTTGAAAAAATTTCTCTAAAAATACAATAAGTTCGGAAATTTTTACCCAATCACTATCTACAACCATATCAGCTGGATTTTGATTATGAGAGTTAAAAAATAAAGTTACAGGTTTTCTATAGTCATAAGCAACAAGTAGTTTCTCTTATAAAGAATTCCACCTAGTGGATACTTCTTCTGGAATTTTTCTATAAGGTAGTCCACAATCGTGACAAGTTTTTTTATATTCTTTTCTTCGTTGTACTCTATTACTTTTAAAAATAAAGTTTATAGCAAATTGTATTTTACTAAGAATGTCTTCAAAAAGTGATAGACCACCTTTACAATTAAGTTATATATATGAACGCACATTTTATATGAAAATGATCTGGAAAAGATGGAGTTAAACTATTTTTAAAAATTGTAATAGCGTAATTGTTAGAAGAAGCGTTATCTAATGTAATAGTCATAATTTTATCAGTTATTCCGTAATAATGGCACACTTGATAAATATTTTCTGCAATAAAAGTATCAGTGTGCCTATCATCTATATATCTATACGCTAAGATACGTTTTTACATAGACCATTTATAATCTATCCAATGACAAGTTACCGTTAAATAATCATGGTCATTAGTACTACGACCTATATCAGACGTGATAGATACTTTGCCATTAAAATGATATAATGAATAACGTAAATATTGTTGATATTCATGTGCGAATTTAAATACATCTCCCTTAACAGTTGATCTAGGAAAACCGTTAAAAGCGGATTATATATATCTCTAATGTAATGAATAAAACCGGAGATGAAGGAAATGAAAAAGGCAAACCCTCCACAAAAACTAATTTTGATATTGCTTCCCTATCTCTAAGTTTATTGTATTTAGGGCCTACAATTCCCCCCGTCATAGGGTTAATTTGACCCTGTACTTGGTCTGAGACAATATCAGTATGTGAACCTTGTCTCGATGGAGCGGGCGTTTGCGCACCCGGTTTTGAAGCCTGGTATTGGGCATACCTAGCTGGATGAGCCCTTACTGTGTGTCTCATTAAACCCATCATCCCACCGTGACCTTTTCCAGTTTTAAATTTTAAAACATCTTTACAAATTTTACATCTAGCTGATTGATTCTCTACGTCCCTATCAAAAAATATCCATGCATCTGATTTTAATGGTCGTTTTGCTGGACCTCGTCTCATACTAGGGGGAATATGAAGCATTTCAGTTAAAGGTGCACTAGTGGGTGTGTTGTCATCAATATTAGTGGGTGTATCATCTAGATCACCGTCTAAATTAAAGTCTTCTTGAGTTCCAGAAAATAGCTCCTCGCCTAAATCTAGGGCTGGCCAGTGGGCCGGGACAGCCCGACCCCGACCCGAGCCCGCCCCGGTCCCGCCCCGACCCCGCCAAAAAAAAAAAAAAAAAAAATTACGGGGCGGGACTCGAACTCGGACGGGACGATGTCTCATCCCGCGAGACCCGAGCCCGCCCCAGCCCGCGAGACCCGACCCCGCCCCGACCCCGACCCCCGACCCCCCCGCCTTTGCAAAAATGGCCGTTGCACCAACGGCCATTTTAGATTATGGCCGTTGACCAACGGCCATTTTAGCCCCCCCCCCCCCCCCCCCAACCCCCTACCCCTTAATATTTATTTTTAACCCATAAGTTATTATATTTACACTTTAACCCAATTTTTCAACTATAAATAACTCATTTTCTATTCATCTTTCTCACAAATCTTCCTACAATCTCTCTAATTTCTCAATATATCTCTCTACAAGTCTACATTGTTTGCTAAATATTCAATTTTATTTATTCATTTGGGAATTGGTAGTGAAGTTGGCAACTAGCTTGAGGATCTTCCATCGAGCAAAGTTTCAATTTTCAACCTCTCGATTACACGTCGACGTTACGTCGGCGTTTGCTACATTCGTTCTTTCATTAAATTATTATTGTCTGTTTATTTAGTTTAGATCACTTAATTTTATTGTCTTTATTTATTTATTTATTTATTTATTATCATAATTAAAATGGAAGGATTAAAAGGTATGTTTAAGGGTAAGGTAAGGGTGCTTCTTCTAGTAGGGGCAACCAGGGCAAGGGTACTTCTTCTAGTCATCTTATTCCTACACAGATGATTTTGTTGATACTCAACATTTTCCTACAATACCATTAGATTTAGATCAGAGCTATTTTCTCTGAACTCAAGAAGACTTTAATTTAGACGATGATCTAGATGATATACCCACTAATGTTGATGACAACACACCCACTAGTGCACCTTCAATCGAAATACCTCCTATTCCCCCTAGTATGAGACGAGGTCCAAAGAAACGACCATTAAAATCGATGCATGGACATTTTTTGATAGGGACGTAGAGAATCAAGTAGCCATATGTAAAATTTGTAAAAATGTTTTAAAATTTAAAACTGGAAAAGGTCACGGTGGGACGGGGGTTTAATTAGACACGTAGTAAGTGCTCATCCAAATTTAGGTATGCCCAATACCAGTGCTTCAAAACCGGGTGTGCAAACGCCCGCTCCATCGGGACAAGGTTCACATACGATACTGTCTCTGACCAAGTACATGGGTCAAATTAACCCTATGACGGGGGGAATTGTAGGGTCTAAATACAATAAACATAGAGATAGGGAAGCAATATCAAATTAGTTGTTGTGGAGGGTTTGCCTTTTTCATTTCCTTCATCTCCCGGTTTATTCATTACATTAGAGATATATATAATCCTGTTTTTAACGGTTTTCCTAGATCAACTGTTAAGAGAGATGTATTTAAATTCGCGCATGAATATCAACAATATTTACGTTTTTCATTATATCATTTTAATGGCAAAGTATCCATCACGTCTGATATAGGTCGTAGTACTAACGGCCATGATTATTTAACTGTAACTTGTCATTGGATAGATTATAAATGGTCTATGCAAAAACGTATTTTAGCGTATAGATATATAGATGATAGGCACACTGGTACTTTTATTGCGTAAAAATATTTATCAAGTGTGCGATTATTACGGAATTACCGATAAAATTATGACTATTACATTAGATAACGCTTCTAATAACAATTACGCAATTACAATTTTAAAAAATAGTTTAACTCCTTCTTTTCCAGACCATTTTCATATAAAATGTGCGTGCCATATATATAACTTAATTGTAAAGGATGGTCTATCACTTTTTGAAGACATTCTTAGTAAAATACAATTTGCTATAAACTTTATTTTTAAAAGTAATAAAGTACAACGTAGAAAAGAATATAAAAAAATTTGTCATGATTGTGGACTACCTTTTAGAAAAATTCCACAAGAAGTATCCACTAGGTGGAATTCTTTATACGAGCAACTACTTGTTGCTTATGACTATAAATTACCTATAACTTTATTTTTTAACTCTTATAATAAAAAACTAGCTGATATGATTTTAGATAGTGATTGGGAAAAAATCTCCGAACTTATTGTATTTTTAGAGAAATTTTTTCAAGCAACAAAAGAATTTTCCGGTATATATTATCCTACTATTTCAACTATGTTATTTTATATAACTCTAATATTTTTATTACTTAGTGAATATATGGAAAAACCAAATTATAAGGCAAATATTAAAAAATGTTTCTCAAAATAAAAAAATATTTTATTCCTATTCCCTCTATTTATATTATTGGTTCTCAGTATTAAATCCTACTATTAAAATAGACGATACTAAATCACTAATTGAAACTATTTACGATTGTATAGAAGTACTACCACCTCCAAGTCCCAAAAATCTAAATCACCCACCACCTATTGAACAAACTAAAGAAGAAGTATTGTCTAGCGTAGAACACCAATGCAAAAATATATATAGATTTTATCAACAAGAAAATGCTAGTAACTTACCAAATTTCATTCCATCTTCTTCATCTTCAATACAACCTCACAAAAGACATGTCGTTTCTGCGCTAGTATTGAAAGCCTCGTAAATAGAATGTGCGGTCGTACCTCTACTACTAACCAAATTAGCGAGTTGGATATTTTTGTTTTACGTGGTTCTGTACCGTATCAAGAAGTTATCAATGAAGATGGACATGAAGACTTGTCAAATACTTGGAGGGGAATGAGAAGACCTTTCCGACACTTTCATTGATGGCTCGAGATGTTTTGAACATCAAGCGTCGTCAACCGCGTCCGAAAGCGCTTTTTCTCAGCAGATATCAAATAGGAGACCACAGACACTCATTAGCCGAGACAAATTTGGAAATTGCGATTATTCGAGATTGGATACGAGCGGAGCGGAGAAGGTGCGGTCAACCTGGAGATCAACGAAGAAGATGATGAAAACTACAACGAAATCTTAACCGAAGGTAGTGGAAGCGACGTGGATCAATTTGACCAACAAATACCAATTCCAACCGAAGAACCACATGAAATCATCAAGCAATTAGAACAGTTTTTTTTTGAGAATGTAATTTTTTTAATTGTAATTTTATTATGTAATTTGTAACTTTTGGACAACACCACAAAGTTGCAATTTAGATTTTAGACAATTGTATTTGTATTACAAAAAAATCATATGTCTATTAAATAATATAAGAGGCACAAAAACAGCATTGGGATGTTTTTATTACACTATCTTATTTTGTTTATTGAGTTTTTTTTATACATATGTTATTTAAAAAAAAAAAAATGAAAACCCGCCGTATCCCGCCCCGAGCCCGACCCCGCCCCGAGCCCGCCCCGACCCGAGCCCGACGGGATCGGGACGGGACTTGCTCTAGTCCCGCCAGACCCGATCCCGCCGAGCCCGCCGGACCCGACCCCGCCCCTTCTCCCGTCCCGCCCCGACCCCGACCCCGCCGGACCCGGCCCGCCAGACCCGAGCCCGGCCCACTGGCCACTCTTACCTAAATCTAATGATATTGTAGGAAAATGTTCGGTATCAACAAAATCATCCTGTGTAGGAATAGGATGACTAGAAGAAGTACACTTGCTCTTGTTGCCCCTACTAGAAGATACACCCTTACCTTTAAACATACCTCTTAATCTTTCCATTTTAATTATGATAATAAATAATTAAAGATAATAAAATTAAGTGCGCTAAATAAAATAAACAGACAATAATAATTTAATGAAGGAACGAATGTACCAAACGCCGACGTAACGTCGACGTGTAATCGAGAGGTTGAAAATTGAAACTTTGCTCGATGGAAGATCCTCAAGCTAGTTGCCAACTTCACTCCCAATTTCCAAATGAATAAATAAAATTGAATATTTAGTAAACAATGTAGACTTGTAGAGAGATAGATTGAGAGATTAGAGAGATTGTAGGAAGATTTGTGAGAAAGATGAAGAGAAAATGAGTTATTTATAGTTGAAAAATTGGGTTAAAGTGTAAATATAATAATTTATGGGTTAAAAATAAATATTAAAGGGTAGGGGGAGGCCAAAAATGGTCGTTGCACAACGGCCAAAATCTAAAATGGTCGTTGGTGCAACGGTTATTTTTACAAATAGGGGGTTACGGGCGGGATCGGGGCTGGCTCGGGATCGGGTCGGGATTGGCGGGATTAGGGCGGGCCGGGACTAACCACTGGCCAGCTTTACTCCCATGTAATGAATTGTAACTCCTAACCAACCATGTACAGCACTACAAGCTTCCTTAGCCCATGTACATTCAGAGAACAAGTGCTGACCACTCTCCATAACTCCATCAGTGCATAACACACTGATTATCCTCACTCCCCAACCCCATCTCCTGTAAGCTTTCTCTTGTCAATAGTCTGCCCAGCATGGCAAGCCACAGAATAAATCTGTGTTTTGGAACTGCTACTCTATTTCATATCAACTCAGCAATATCCACCCTAGATATCAGCTTCATATATCCCATTGAGGCAGAGTACTTACCAGTACTAATAAGAAAATACTGATAATTATTGTACTAGCCTGTCATCTGCAACTTAAGTTAATGAATTTTCTTCCAATATCAGCTACAATTAGCAGGAGAAGATGTCCCCAAAAATCATCTAAATTGTGCATATATACCTAGTGGGGGAGGGTTGGGTGATGGGGTACGAAAAATTTCTCATTTTTAATAAAAAATTATATATAAGTATAATAAATATATAAAATAAAAACTTCGGGGTGGTGTGGGAGGGCAGGTGGGTAAGAAAAAAAAATCATATTTTTAATAATTATTTTATAAAAGTAAAATAATATGAAATCGAAATTTGAGGATGGGGTAGGGCATGGGGTGGAGGGGGGTAGGAGGTAAGAAAACATTTCATATTTTTTATAATTTTCTTAAAAAGTAAAAAGAATATGAAATAGAAATTTGAGGATGAGGGTAGGGCATGGGGTGGAGGGGGGTAGGAGGTAAGAAAAAAATTCATATTATTAATTAATTTTTTTTATAAAAGTAATAAAAAATATGAAATAGAAATTTGAGGATGGGGTGGGGTGGAGGGGGTAGGTGGGATTAGGGCGGTAGGGGGGAGGTAAGAAAAAATTTCATATTTTTTATAAAAGTAAACAAAAATATGAAATAGAAATTCGAGGATGGGGTAGGGCAATGGGGTGGGGGTGGATGGGGGATGGGGGAGATAAGAAAAAAAATCATTATTTTTAATAATTATTTTATAAAAATAAAAAAATATAAAATATAAATTTGAGGATGGGGTAGGGCATGGGGTGGAGGGGGTAGGGGAGGTAAGAAAAAAATTCATATTTTTTTATCAAAAATAGAAATTTGAGGATGAGAGTAGGGAAATGGGGTGGGGGGTGGAGGGGGTAGGTGTGGGTAGGGGCGGAGGGGAGGTGGGGTAGAAGTGGGTAGGGGTGGTACGGGGTGGGGTGGAGTAGGCAAGGTAGGGGACAAAGATGTGAGGGTGGTTCAGTGCTTGGGTCGGGGTTGGTGTACGGGAGGGGTAGGGTGGATGGATAGTGTGGTGGGTGGTTGGGATACGTTGGTGTATTTTTATTGTTCCGAAATAATAAATGAATTTTTTAAATAATTATTTATAAATAAAAATATTAATCTAGAGTGGAGCTCTAATCATTAAAATTGAGCATTTTCATGGGTCAAGTTTGAGCATCATCATTGATTCATTTGAGCTGTTGATTTATGATGGGTCAACTTGGACTAGTCCAAAGTCCAAACAAACCTATCATCAAATCACTTTTGACCAAACCTATGAAACCTTGGGCGGATCATTTGGATTTGAGTTAATTTTGCCACCAGTAGTTGTGTCACTGCTTGGGCCAATCTCCTCTGTTTAATCACTGAGTGAAAGTACTTAATTTTGTCATCCCCCAATTTAATTCAAGTTGCTTTACTTTTTGCATCAATAACATCTCAGCAAAATAACTAACTCCTTTGAATTCTTTCTCCTCCTATTGCAACTGAATATCCATTGCAATCTATTCCGTATATCTTTCAAATTCTCCCTATCTTCCATCACTTCTTTTTTAATATTACTGAAATGCTGAGAATGCAAGCACCTCAGTTTACTCTTCAACTGTTTCATTTTCCTCACCACCTTAAACATACTGCATCCCTGAACATGAGCATTCCACCCCTCCTCTACACAATCCTTATATTGAGGATGGGTACACCACATACTACAAAACTTGAAAGCCCTTCTCTTCTTAGGTGGATTCACAGCCAAAGTGAGATGTAGAGGGCTTAAAGTGCAAGAAAGTTATTACTAATAGTTGGTATATCTTATTAAATAATTTGTGTTCATTTTTCTATTTATGAATTTCGAACGATAAATGTTTCATCAAATATTTTATATATTTAGTTATACATATACATCATAGGAGATGTAAGTGTAAGATTTTCATAATACAGGGAGTGAAAGTGAAATGTTTGATTCTAAGATGCAAGGGTTTATTCATAACTGAGTTATAGTAGAGGGGTACTTTGAACTCTACAGAGTCAAGTCATAAGTAATTAGCTAAGCCGGCCTTATATACCGCAACAATAATTTTGATTTCTAGTTCATGTTTTGGTCTTTCCAATGTACTTCCCAGCCTATAAATTTATCTTATTAACTTCATATAACATGGACTACTCTTCGTTAAGAGCAACATATATACTATAGTACTAGCTTTAACTTGTAGAAAAAGATAATAAGCTGTATCAACTATGGCTGGATCAAGTAACAAAGCAACTAAGAACTTGGCCCTTTTCCTTTCGTTTGTTCTCATTGCACTGGCTGTTGAGAGCAGACAAATTGGCAGTAAGTTTGCATGTTTTAAATTGTGATTTCTATTTCAACTTATATAAATCTATTTTTTTAATTAGTCTGCTTAAAAACTAAACTAAAAGAATATGTTCACTGCCTTTCATTGATTATTGTGTACAATATATGTAGTGTTACATGATTATTTACATGACTACAAACTAGGTAACTAATCTTCCTAATTACAATTGGAATATAAATTTACCTAATATAAAGATATACAAAGATACGATAATATTCTGGAAATATACTATCACACCCCCGCAGTCGAAGCGGGAGGTTCTCGTACGCTGAGACTGGCTCGGAAGTCATCAAACAGTATGCGCGGAAGTCCTTTAGTATATATATCAGCAATCTGATACCGGGAAGGAACATGAAGGACACGAACTTATCCACGAGCCACTTTTCACGTACAAAGTGAATATTCATTTCAATGTGTTTAGTGCGCACAGGATTGCCAGAGATATATATCGCACTGATATTATTACGGTAGACCAATGTAGCCTTGCAGATTGGATAGTGAAGTTCCAACAAAAGGTTGTGTATTCAACAAGTCTCAGAAACAACATTCGCTACCCCTTTGTACTCGGCTTCGGCATTGGATCAAGACAAAGTAAGTTGTCTTTTAGAAGACCAAGAAAGCAGGTTATCTCCGAGGAAGACACAGTAACCCGACGTGGATCGACGAGTGTCTGGACATCCACCCTAGTCAGCATCAGTGTAAGAGATGAGACCAGAGATTGAGGACTTGTACAGGTGTAATCCGAAGTGGAGATTACTTTGGACATATCGCAAAATACGTTTGAGTGCATTCATATGTTCATCCTTCGGGCTGTGCATATGTAAGCATATTTATTACACGACATAGGATATATCTAGTCTCGTGAAAGTGAGATACTGCAATACTCCTGCTAAACTGCGATAGTGAGTCGGGTAGACATACATAGAACCCGAAGAGACACTGAGTTTGGAATTAGTGTCCACCGGTGTGTGGGCCAATTTGCACGACGTCATGCATGCTCGGTCAAGGATCTCTTCGGTGTACTTCCTTTGACAAAGAAATAATCCATATGCATGTCTCGTAACAGCAAGGCCCAAAAAATAGTTGAGGGGGCCCAAATCCTTCATAACAAACTCAGAGGTAAGGAGTGACAATGGATCGGCGAAGTGCATCAGAAGATGTAGTAAGGATGATATCATCAACTTATAATAAGATGTGTGTCATGTCATTACCCTTGCTATAGATGAACAGTGAATGATCAGATTTGCTATGTGAGAAACCGATAGAGGATACAAAATCAGCAAACCGTTTGTACAATACACGAGAAGCATGTTTCAGTCCATAGAGTGATTTCTTCAAAAGACACATAATCAAGATGAACTGGATCCCTGAATACCGTAGGCTAATGCATATATACGATTTCATTACGGTCTTGAGAACGGTCTGAATGGTCGTCGGTTTCACCATCGGGCTGAAAGTTTCATCATAATCCACTCCCACATATTGAGACTTGCCATCACCTACAATACGTGCCTTGTGCCTCTCAAATGACCCATCATATTACTTTTAATGTCGAAAAAATCATATAGAACGAATGATATTAGCATCAGGAGGATGGGGTACTAGATCCCACGTCATATTGTCAATAAAAGCATTATATTCGTCAATCATTGCATTTTTTCAATTAGGATCGGACAAGGCATCTTTCGGGTTGTGAGGAAGAGCTGAAGGGACAACGAACTAGACAAGTTAAATAGCCGTTTGGGTTTGGAAATGTTGTGCATAGCATAGATTTCTATTGTCCGTCAGTACGTAGGTTGAAGGATGAGAGACCTGCGCATTGTATGTCTGCTGTGGACCTGCGCTGAGGCTACCGAGCTGAGGGTGGGGCCCAAGAGGACGTCGAGTAGGGGCACGATGGAGCAGCCCAAACTGGCTGGGCCCACGCAGTCTATGACAGGTAGGCAGCCCAAGGCGGTGGATGTTGCCACTGCTGTTGCTGCTACGGGTGGCTGCCGGCTGGCGGGGGCTGCCCTCTGCCGCCACTGCTGCTGTTTCCGCCGCGGCCACCGCGGGTTTTGCCAGAATTTTTGCCTTTGTTGTTATTCCGGGGATTTGAACCACGTTTTGGATCAGTGGTTTGCCGATGAGATGGACCAGAAACTGAGCCCTTCACATTGGTAAGTGGGCTGCCGGTGGTCACGAGAGTGGCGTCGACGGTGCTGGCGTTAGCCGCTGCTCGCTTGGCTTTTCGAGTTTCTTTCAAGATAAGTCTCAAACGAGCCTCATAAAATGGAGGCAATGCCATGCTTTGTTGGAGGATAGTAGTGACACCGTCCTAATTTTCATTCAAACCCGCAATGAGTTGCATCATCAATCGTTGATTCGTGACCGGTGCACCGACGTTTGAGAGTTGATCGGCAATCATCTTAAGTTCTTGACAATAAGTAGATGCATTAGGAAATTCATCTTGCTGAATGTCCATAAATTGATTTTCCGAATACTAGGCACGTTGTGTCTTGTTATCATGAAAAATACCTTCCAATCTCTCCCAAGTTTGTTGTGCAGTGGCGTCGATTTCAATGATTGTATACAATAGGTTATTCTAGATGGTGTCGTAGATCCATTGTAGAACAACCACATCTAAACGTGAACAAGTTCATCATCATGTTTCTCCAGGTGGAATTTCATTTTGGAGGGATGATGTGATCGATGACTTTGTAGACACGATAATGGATCTTAAACAATTCCGCCCAAGATGAATACTGAACTTTTTTAATCTCAAGAGTTATGTGAATGAAATTCTTGATGTTGTTGACTGCAAAAGCAGGATGAAATTTAGGTTGTCCAGCCATTGAGAATTGGGAAAGAAGAGGGGAAATGGGTTGCCAAGAAGTAGAAGAAAAAGGGAGAAGGAGGACTTTGGCGGGTGGGCGGCCGATAGGGGTGGGAACGGCTAGGGTAGGAAGAGTTAGGGTTTGACTTCTGATACCATAAAGGAATATGTTCCCCGCCTTTCATTGATTATTGTGTGTAATATATATAGTGTTACATGATTATTTACATGGCTACAAATTAGGTAACTAATCTTCCTAATTACAATTGAAATATAAATTTACCTAATATAAAAGATATACAAAGATACGGGAATACTCGGAAATATTCTATCAAGAACGATCCTTTTATAAATTTGAAATAATTTAATTTAAACTTCTCATTTCACCCTTAATGAGAAACATTTAAAGCCATACAAATGTTATCGTCATGGGTGGAGCTAGGGGACAGAAGGGTTCATCATTTTCGCTGAAAAATTACATTATATATATTAGGCCAAATTATTATTATTAGGAGTATATATGCGTGTTATACATAATATACAAGAGATGCATTTGTCCACTTTTATTTTGTGGGCGGCTATACAGTATAAAATCTCTTATTTTTAAGCATTTTATTTCATGTTACTATATGTTTGAGGATTTTATTTTTTCCATAATGTAGTTGCCGGAAAGAATGATGCTAACTTGGTCTGCAACTCGGTATACGGAGCAGAGGTGGGTGATACATGCTCTACGCCGAGGGATTCAAGCTCACTACAGTAGAATTCGGTGTTTTGAACCCAAATATGAATTGCGATGAAATATTCGTGGGCCAATGGCTTTGCATTGATGGATCTGCTTGAACTTTCAAGTTGGGCTGAATTGATCATCATTAACAACATAGCCTCTCTATCATTGACAGCCTTTGTATAAATAACGGCCCATGAATTCTTTCATGGTGTCCCCCAGTCCATCCATTATTAGCTGTTGTATGCTTTTCATTTTTATTTTCATGTTTTTTTTAATATTGTCTTGGTTCAATCATCAATAAAGTCATTTAATATTAGATTGATTTATAAAGTACAAGCTCTTGTGATTTGTTGTGCAAATCATTCCCATTTTAGCAACAAGGAGCACCGATCCATGAAGTATGTTTTGATCGGAAACGACTGCTTCAACGAAGAATATAATTTTTTAATGTAAAAATTTATAAAAATAATTAATATGTATTAGACTTGAATTCAAAAATTTTAAAAGAAAAATTACCAGTATTAAGAACCTCAAAATATCGTTAAACTAAAATTTTGAATCCACCTCTAATTTTGATTAATAGTATACTACATATTATCAATATTTTAATGCACATAAAGAAAATTTAAAAGAGAATAAAATTTAAATGATACGGAGTCCGTATGTCCATAATAAAATCAGAAAATAATGAGAAGGAGAAGTTATTTTTTCATGATACTCTTCTTTGTGCCGTTTTAAATTAAAATCTTGAACAAACTTGCCTTATGTAATAGTACAAAATTAGAATAGGAAATACTATTATTTATTAAAATGACAAGGTACTTACTTATATTGGGATCTTTTAAATTCGAATTCGCTTCAAAAAATTTCACGTTAGAATTCGAGGTTTTGATATCTTTATATATCAGCCATTGTCATTCGTTGGTAAGGGCCTTCACTTTCCCACTCCATCAAAGCGAAAGCAAAAAAATGAGAGACAGTTTAGTCATGGATATTCAAAGTTTATATTTATGGTATTTGTTTCGCAAATTTGTTATATTCTTACGACACTAAGTTAAACACACATCAAAGGAAACCATTATTATTGAAGATCTCAGCCAGTTTTGCCTTCGTGAGTTATTGTCATAAACCCAATGGAGTTTACCTGGTTGATTCTCTAATATGGCTTATTTTCAGTTTGTGTCATTGGTAAATCCAGCAATTACTGTTGAGATCGGGATACTACGTGATTGCTATGAATCCTTTGCCATGTACTGCTTTGGGTGGTATCTTGTTGCATGTTTAGGTATGGGAAATTTCTATGTTTAGTTTGATTACTTCGTCACTTCCATCTTGTTTAGATTCAGGAAAATAATCCAACTAGCCGTCCAGCCTAAAGAAAAAGATTTTGTCCTTGTTTTGCAACTTGAGGAGATCTGATAGCTATTTATTGTACGTCCCTATTCATCAGTAGATTTCTTCTCTCACACACACACACACATAGACACATGCTGACGTTTTTCTTGTTGGTATAACAACTGAAGTTTGACTGCCTGATATAAAGAGCTGGTGTACCTTGTTTGTTAAGTGGTATTTTTAAGTACCCTGCACTGTAAAAGTGCTAACTAAAGTTTGCAAAGCTTAAATTTGTCTCGGTTTGATTTTACTAGTCACTTATGCCACTGGTCACCAGCAATATTTCTCCAAATTCTCTTATATGAACTCGTCAATTATTTGCGTCTTTCTTCCTTTCTGTTCATTTTCTTTTTTTTTCCTCTTCATTTTTTTTGGGATTTAGGTGGAGAAAAGAGGACCATAGCATTTATGAAAAGGGAAGGATGTGCAGGTTCAAAGATGCCACTTCTAGAGCATGGCTCTGAAAAGGGGATTGTTAAGCATCATTTTCCCATGAATTATATTTTCAAGCCATGGAAACTTGGTCTGTGGGTCTACCAAGTTATCAAGTTTGGAATTGTCCAATATGTAAGTGTGCTACCTGACTTAGATCCTATATTCCTTTGGATTGATAAGCTTTACTCGTCTCTTGACTTAAATATATACAACACAACCTTTGCAGATGATAATCAAAGCATTTACTGCTACTTTAGCAGTGATTCTTGAAGGTTTTAATGTATATTGTGAAGGAGACTTCAAATGGAATTGTGGGTAAGAAACGCCTTGTTGTCATTTGAGTAGCTCCCTCTCCTTTATTTCTTTTTCTTGTTTTCAGCTGGATTTGTCCTTTTAGCCATCCCTTTAATCAAATAGATCTATTTATCCTACATTTTTGTTTTCTTCCCCTGATAGCGATGGTCCTTTGCTACTTTCCTCAGCTAATGGAAAAAAAGATCATTTTAGCCTGCCTGGCGCCATCCAGCATGAGACTTGCCTTTCGGTGAAGCTTAAGTTGTCTTGTCTTTATGTGCATACGTTTTATTTAAGACAGCCAGCCAGCCAGCCAGGGGAAGGGTCTTAAGTTCGAGTGGAAGGCTATCCCACAATAATTCATGAATAGTGACTGCATAGGCCTCAAAAGTTGCAATTCTGTTCAGTGTTGTGTTTCTTAGCAGCTTATTATCATCTTCCTATAGTTAACATGGTATTTTGACATTCAATACCATGTTATCATGCTGATTTGACCATGTAATTAATGAAATAACAGTCCAAGATATCTCTTACATTATCTGCCTTATCTTTGTAGGTGTCCATATGGCTGTGGTTTTAAATTTCAGTCAATCATGGGCATTGTATTGCTTAGTTCAATTTTATACTATTACAAAGGATGAATTATCTCACATCAAGCCGCTATACAAGTTTCTAACTTTCAAGTCAATTGTTTTCTTAACTTGGTGGCAAGGCCTAGCAATAACCCTGCTTTCTACACTAGGTTTCTTTAAAAGTCCAATAGCTCAAGCTTTGCAATTCAAGTCCAGCATTCAAGATTTCATCATATGCATTGAGGTAATTGTTCTGGAATTGGGCATGCTTTTATTACTTCTAATACCATATGTTTTGTTTGGGCTATCAGGAATTTTGCTTTTGTGATTGCTCCTAGGGAATTGCACACAAAATTCCTTGTTATGCTACTAAGGTGTGGGCTAGAAACATGAAAGATAAGCGTTAAGCATACACGATGGATCTTGCATTAGTTCAACATAATGCATTCATGTGCCATTTGATCTATGCTTTTGATGCATACTGATGTGCAACTGGAATTGATGCATATTAATGTCGAAAGCTGCTCTCAATAAATCTTCTTGTAGACATTTAACTGCCTGCATAATACTCTAGAATATGCTTATCCAGGTGTGAGGTTTCATATGGTTGACTCTGGAGTATTTCAGGACTACTTTGTTCTTTATTTGGGGTCAAAGGCATGTTTCTTTCCCTAACCTCCCCACAAAACGAAAGAAGAAAAAACAAGCACAAAGCCACAAACCCTGCCCTTGATTTTTATGTTTCTGAAGGTTTCTTCGAGGTGTTATGAGGGTCAAGGAATGTGTAATGTCACTGATGAATATAGACACTAAGCTTGATATTCTTCTAAAATTTTGAAGTTTAACAGCTCTTGTTATTCATCCGGTACAGATGGGCATTGCTTCTGTGGTTCACCTCTATGTCTTCCCAGCCAAGCCATACGAGCTAATGGGAGAGTGTTTTACTGGAGATATTACAGTTCTTGGAGATTATGTATCTGCTGACTTGCCTGTAGATCCTGACGAGGTTAGAGATAGTGAACGTCGCCCCAAATTACGTCTTCCCCAACCAGACATTGATGATAGGGGCGGAACAACCATTAGAGAAAGTGTTAAAGATACCTTTATTGGAGGTGGTGAATATGTAAGCATCCCTTTCTCTTTGCTATTTATGCTTTAAGTCCATGTTGTTTTTGAAGCTACCTATTAGTGTGTCTAAATCTAATATCTTTCTATTGCAAATCCTGACATCTCATTTATGCTTTTTAACCCATTCAAGTGTCATCCAATTCCTGATACTATTAATTTTCACGAGGCGGAAAATTATCCTCCACTCACAGTTCCTACTTTTAGATTTCTCTAGTACTAAAAGTTAATCATATTCCAAGAATTCAGAGTGTATTTTCCTCTCCCTCACACTTCCTACTTTTCTATTTCTCTAGTGCTAGGAGTTCATTATCATGCAATAGTTGACTAGCTGAAGTCATTGTTGAAATCAATTTTTTGTTTGTTATCCTTGAAGGTAGAGTTCCTTGACTTTCATATATGTCGTCACAGTCCTAATAAAGTCAACCTATTTCAATTAGTAATCATTGCAGACCTTCTGTCATCTCTCCTGTGATTGAACAGAGTCCGTGTTACTTTCTGTTATCACTAAATTTTGCCCATTGTGAGAAATTGATTTTTTTTTTGTTCAATCATCATGGTTTAATAAATTCTGCCCTTGCTAACAATACTTTCTGGTCTGGCAAGCAGATAGTGAATGACTTGAAATTCACAGTAACCCAAGCAGTAGAACCTGTAGAGAAAGGCATTCAAAAATTACATAAAATCTCTCAGAACATAAAGAAACATGACAAAGGGAGAAAAACCAAGGACGATAGTGCTCCCAGGCGAAGAGTCATACGCGGGATTGATGATCCCCTTTTGAATGGAAGCGTAAGTGATAGTGGAAATAAAAGGAGGAAGAAGCACCGTAAAAAATCTGAATATACCAGTGCAGAAAGTGGCGGAGAGAGTAGCAGTGAGCAGAACTTTGGTGCTATTCAAGTTCGTGGTCAATGGTGTTTAATTCTGCAATACGTGTTCGTGGTCAATATACCAGTGCATCTACTTGCCTTAGAAGCCTGCGGGGTTGTTTAATTCTGCAATACGTGATTCTTCTGCTCCAAGTAGAAGTTTTGCTTCAGAGAATTTCCTTTGGGCCTTCTATTTCATTTTCTTTAGAAATGGAAGTGATAAATATTATGAAAGACACTTCTTGATTGATCATATGTTGTTGCACATAATGGGTCTTGGGATGTTGTATAGATTTATGTATCCTCCTGGGTTTATGATCCCTCTCTGTAACAGGATCTTCATTCATGTATGTCCTGTTTTTCCTTCTTTTTTTTATTTAGGAAAATCCAGATTTACAGAATGTCAGCATTCAGAAAATGTGATTTTTTCAGCATTATTCTAACAATGATATGTCGGAAAGTTGAATTTGAGCATTACCTTGCCCCAAGTGGTGTGACGGGACACTATTTTATCAATATTTTACTGAATATATCGCAAGTAAAACGATAATATTTGGTATAGATATAAAAAATGACACTACTTGTAACAAAAGGTCCAACGGTTTGCTAGTCAGTGGCCTTGCTCGAGGGATATCAATGACACCCTTTCCCTGAAAAATTACATTGTATAGATAGATTAAATTTTGGTTTTATGGGCATATACTAGTGTTGACACCTTTTGATACAAGTTGAAGGTTCAGCGCAGAGGTTGAGGGGTTGCAAAAATTCCTAATGTCGCGTGTTTGATTCTAGGTTGCAACATAATTATAATTTCTTGACATCTCTTAATTAAAATTCTGGCTCCGTGTCACTGTTGCTAGTGAAATGCTTCATCTTTCTCTGAGAGATTTTGAGGGTTCAAACTTTGCTGATATAGTCTCCATTATAAAATGTTTGAGCCATTATCTCTGTGCCTAATCTCCCTCAAGTGTTTTTAGGGTTCAAATACCATATATTTAGTCTCCATTATAAAATGTTTGAGCTTTAATCTCTTAAATGTTAATATACCAGCAAGGCTTGGACCGTCGATCTCCTACCAATTAAAGAGCAACAAAATCAATTGACCCCAAAATTCGTTCCTATTTCTTATCGACACAAATAAGTATCTTTAACATAATACGCATGAAGTTTTTTTTTTTTTTTTGTATTTCTTTTGGTCTTTTATCAATTTTAGCATGAGACATCAATAATTCTCACCGGAAAATACAAAAATCCAACAAAATGACCATCGAGGTTAACTAAGTAAAGTAAAATGACATTTGGAAGACAATCAAAAGACATGTGACTTTAATAACTCAATTATCACAAGTTGAATGACCACTTAACAATCAACAACATGAAGAGATTATCTCTACTCTACATAGGCATATTTAATCTTTTATTTTATTTTTATCAAAGTTCCATCTCTGTATATATAGTTTTACTAGTGCAGAATTTATTTTATTGTCATGGTCAAAACCAAGATTCAAATGAGAATACAACAATCAACAACATGAAGATATTTTCTCTACTCTACATAGGCATATTTAATTTTTTATTTTATTTTTATCAAAGTTCCATCTATAGTTTTATTAGTGCAGAATTTGTTTTATTTTATGGTCAAAGATTCAAATGAGAACAAAACAGGTAGAAAAGAAAAAAAAATCCGACCTACCGGATTCGAACCAGTGACCTAAGGATAATCTGCTATCTAAACTACAGTCCTCCGCTCTACCAACTGAGCTAAGGTCGGAAATGTTTTCTGAGCTTTAAAGATTTTACATGTCCGTTTTCAGAAGAGCAAACATAATCAAATGGAGACAATTGTTCTCCAAAAAAAACAAAAACATAAAAGGAACGGAAATGGTGTTTTTTTTTTTGTTTCAAAAAACCAAGAATAAAGCTCACTTATTCCACTTTGACCCCTTTTTCTTTCTAGATTTTATGCTCTCTTTCTTTCCTATTCTTTTTCTTCAATTTGTTTTCCAATAACTCCTTTCTCTTATGCTGCTATTTTTCTTGTAATTGTTACGTATTAGTATATTTTAACAAATTTATATTTGTAATTCGGCAATTGTTGAAGAGTTTTATATATTTATTGAATTGATTTAATAATTACATATACTACTGGCAAAAGTAATGATATATGATCGAGGTTAGTTGAAAGTAGAAAAAATTGTAAGCTCTTCAAGTGTTCAGCTTTTGAAATACATCTAATATAAGCGGTCTTGTCTTGTAATGATAACATTCTGCAAAATTATTCATCAAAATACAAATTGTTTTCTGAGGAAATGTTTGTTAAACACCTTTTTTTAAAATATCAACATGTAACGATGTGCCTCTAAATATTTAAAATTAGCATGGTTTAATTTTCAAGTACCCACTTATTTTTAAAACTAATTAAATGTAGTATAGAGGGAAATACATCATGTCTGTTCTGTGGATTTAATCGAAGTGTCAAATACAAATATTAAAGAACGAACTTCCTCAAATAAGTCAAACTCTCGCTCTCATATTTTTGGCTGCTCTTTGTTAGGATAACATATTAAGAGTACTACTAGAGAATGTTGTAAACCGGTAAATGTTTTTTTCAGTTTAATTAGAGATTTTAAGTTCGAACTCTATAATAATATTACTATGTTAGAGATATAAGATGACAATATTAACAACAACAACATACCCAGTGAAATCCCACAACGTGGAGTCTGGGGGAGGGATGAGTGTAAGCAGACCTTACCTCTATCTTGGTAGGTAGATGGGTTGTTTCCGAAAGACCCTCGACTCAAGACACAACATACACAAGCAAAGCAAGAGAAACGGTCAGACCCAGACAAGAAATTTAAAACAGTATGACAATGATGGTAAAAAATCGGATAAACTATGATAAAACATTCGGAAAAAAAAAAGCAATAACTAACGCATGTAGATAAGATAAACAAAGTACACGAAAGAAACACACAACAGCAGGAATCAAACGACTGGGGACTATAAAGCAATACTGCGCCTACTAGTACGATATGCTAAGCAGGTCTACAATAATACCACTACAACTACCAATATGTAAGCGTAAGTAGGACTACGCTCAACTATCTACTACCTTTCCACCTTAATACGTGTCCTCCACAACCCCCTATCTAAGGTCATGTCCTCAATAAGTTGCACCTGCGCTATATCCCGTCTAATCACATCTCCCCAATACTTCTTCGGTCTACCTCTACCCCTCCTGAACTCGTCCATAGCTAATCTCTCACACCTCCTCACTGGTCATTTGTGTCTCTCATCTGCATAAGATGACAACATTGTGCGCAACAAATCTCTTATAACCAATAGTACCAAATTCACCAACTCGATTGGCCTTAAAACATCAACTCTATTTTGATACGATGTCCACACTGACATTCCAAAATGCACTGATGAGTTGCTTTACTCTGAACTCTGATATCAACTGTCACTTAGGCCGATTCCCTCTTAGCGTCAGCGACATACTAATACCGTATGCAGCTCATGTAGTCCCACTAGAATACAGGTCAGCCTTGTGTCTATCCCAGGATTCTTGGTACGACCCTGTGCCTATAGCAAAGCTTGACTCAAATACTTAATTTCAGCAATGCTGCCTATTTGATGTCATGGCCTCGGCTTTGACCATATTCTTGTGGCGCATTTTATATGTTGGATCTTGTCCGTACGCATACCGGGGGGTTGGATATGAACATGTCAGCTTACTCGGCACTAAGCAATCACTTGGCGAGAACAATCCGATCCTCAACCTTGATTTTTCCCATGTGTTTCTGCACTTTGCTTGTGCTTTGTCCGAGTAAGGCAACTCTTAAGTTCTTTGACCTTTGTCATATGAGCCTTTTATAATATGCTCATGGTTGTCTTATAGTATTTTCAAATATAATCCTCGCAACATACTTCCATCCCCAATAATGTGTCATTCTACAACTGCACATATAGGCCAACAGACCCTTGCTTGTAAGACTGAACCCAAGACATGATCCCAAATCAACACATGAGGCTCTTAAGAGTGGTTCCTCAAGTTCTAAATCGGCACAAAGGTATTTATATTTCCAAAAGAAAGCCACTGGGCATAATCAGTCAATATATCAACCTTTCGGCACTCGTTTTGCGCCCAATACTAGCCCTAAGTGAGCACCGCCCATAGAGCTCCCTAACTATGAGTACCTTAGACACACCTTAGAGATGGCAGGCATGCCCTTAAGGACCCCCACCCCCCTCCCCCTGAAGATTGCTCACTTGGTACAGCTTGATGAAAACACAGATGGGGAGGCTGAGCATGCGACACCTCTGCCCCCCTTCAGAGAAATAAACTGAAATTCTCCTAGATGACATGTTTTGGCCAGAGAATCATGAGGGGTATTTCTTAATGATCCAAACTCCAAATAAGGTGTCGTTGTTCCTAAGGACTCTTCATAACTTCCTTCGTGCCTCCATGAAGTTTCATCCCGTTCCCATACTCGTGGAAAGAGATATATCCTTAAGAAAGTTTCAGTTAATCACGTAAATGCTACTGCTCCTTGGCTAAGTCAAGCTTATAGGTGAACGATCTTGAAATGGAACCAAAATAGATAAGAATCTTCAAAAACATCCTAAGTCTCATCTGAAATCTCAAGATTCCAGCTATTGTTAGAGAATGTGCGGCACTGACACTCTCAGGCACGCATGCGGTCGTTGCCCATAGGCTAGACCCTTGGGCTCATCCACAAGTCCCTGCAGAACTTTTGTGGCACTATTAGGACATGAATGCAATATCTCTGTATGGTCATTGCTTTCCGCATTACCCTTCTGCCAGATTCTCCTTTTGAAGATCAATGTCAGCGCACGATGCCTGCATGACTGGTACTTGTGTGGCCCGATCGAGGCGAACCGTTAAGACTTACGACATCAAGAACCAATGAATGCAGCCTTTAACTGACTTTGACTTTATTAAAATATTTTCTCTAAGTACGCAAAGGACGCCCATGCTAAGCCAGCTCAAAGATAAACTGATTGTATATAATTAAAATGGACAAAATAAAGTGGCAGATCAGGAGGAGCAAGATATAAAAGAGTATTAAATTATTACATGATTTAGTTTTTCCCATGTTTGTCTTTAGATATTTTGGCAGACAGATTAGAAATTATGTACTATAGAAGCACTACTACATGTATCGATCGATACTACTCAATATATACTTTTTTTCGCTTCATTTTGTAATTATATGTTTTAGTTTGATTGGGCATAAAATGTAAGAAAGTAACTAATATTTTTAAATTTTGTTATCTTAAAAAACTAAAGATATGTGTAGTGTATCAAAATATTCTTAAATTTTATGATTTTAAACATGTCATATAGAATATAAAAATTAAAGAATTATTAAATATAAAAATTAACATTTTTTTAAAACAAAGAGCATCTAATATATCCATAGATGTTCCAGGGAGAGTCCTTGATTTTTGTCTTAGATACAGTTTAATGCTATAGTCAAACTTCAAATTAGAAAAAAAAAAAGTTATATATTTAAAAAAATACAAAAAACAAATCTGACCTGCCAAAGATTAGTTGTTCCCAGAGGGGTGGCCAGTGGGCCGGGTTCGGGGCGGGGCGGGTCCCGACAGAACGGGACCCGGCGGGACAGGGAAAGGGTCGGACCGGTCCTCCGGCGGGACCGGCGGGCCAGGACAAGCCGATGTCCGGTCCCATCCCTCATCCCGCCGGAAAAGGGGACTGGTGTTGGCGGGTCGGGTCCGGGATTCTTTTTTTTTAGACACTTAATTTCAAAAAAACTATGAATATAAACACTTAAATAATTGAACAAGATAGTGTAATAAAAATATTACAAGGCTGTTTTTGTGCCTCTTATATTATTTAATAGAAATATAATTTTTTTAATACAATTTCAAAATTGCAATTTTGTGGTGTTGTTCAAAAGTTGCAAATCACATAGTAAAAGTGCAATTAAAAAAATTACATAGTTATAAACACCTTTTCTAATTTCTTCACAATGTCTTGTGGTTCTTCGGTTGAAATTGGAATTTGTTAGTCAAATTGATCGACGTTGCTTCCAATTCCCTCGGACAAGATTTCGTTGTAGTCTAAATCGTCATCTTTGTTGATCTCTGGTTGACCGCACCTTCTACGCTTTGTTCGTATCCAATCTCTGAATAAAACTGCAATCTCCAAGTTGTTTTCCGCTAATGAGTGTCTGTGCTCGAGCCTAATTCTATTTTGGGTCAAGGGCCCGTTACTCATAGACAACGGGGTATTTTAGACCAAAATGATAATTTAATCTCAACTCGAATGTCACTAAATCACCCCTACCATGTAACCCCGTGTCTGCCCTTCGTGACCCAAATTGGAAAATGGCCATGAATGATGAATATAATTCTCTTATTGAAAATAAGACGTGGGAGTTGGTGCCCCATCCGCCTGGTGTCAATGTAATTTGTTCTATATGGATTTTTACTCATAAAGAAAATTTTGATGGTTATTTTGAGAGGCATAAGGCCCGTCTCATATGTGATGGAAAAACTCAACAGGTTGGCGTGAACTGTGGCGAGACATTCAGTCTGGTGGTCAAACCGATAATTACTCGCACTATTCTCAGTCTAGCTCTCTCAAAAGCATGACTCATTCATCACCTAGACGTAAAAAATACATTCTTGCATGGCAAACTCAAGGAAACTGTATACATGCATTAGCCCTTGGGTTTCAGGGACCCCGATTATCAAAACCATGTGTGCTTGCTGAGAAAGTCCTTATATGGGCTCAAACAGGCTCCTCGGGCCTAGTACAAAAGGTTTACAGATTATGTGTGTACTCTTGGGTTTCTCTCATAGCAAGTCTGATCATTCTCTGTTCATCTACTATCACGGTTCTTCTCTGGCATACATTCTGTTATATGTGAATGATTTAATATTGACTGCTTCTTCTGATAAACTGCGCAAGTCTATCATATCTCTTCTCAGCTCTGAATTTTCTATGAAAGATTTGGGACCTTTGAGTTATTTTTTTGGTATAGCTGTGACTCGTCATACATGAGGTCTATTTTTGTCCTAGAGGAAGTATGCAGCAGAGATTATTGAATGGGCTGGCATGTCATCCTGTAAGTGATCTCCTACTCCGATTGACACTAAACCGAAGTTGAGTGCTACTTCTAGCACACCTTACGAGGATCCCTCCCACTATCGTAGTCATGCGGTGACTCTTCATTATCTTACGTTTACGAGGCCCGATATTACTTATGCAGTGCATCAGGTGTGTTTATTTATGCGTGATCCGAGGGAAGAACACGTGCACGCTCTCAAACGCATTGTGAGTTACATTCAGGGCATTCTTGATTATGATTTACACTTATATCCATCATCGGTATCTACTGTCATATTTTATACAGATGTTGATTGGGGTGGATGTCCAGATACCAGGCGTTCCACATCTGGTTATTGTATGTTTCTTGGTGATAACTTGGTCACTTGGTCGGCTAAACGCCAGGCTACTTTGTCGTGTTCCATCGCGGATGCCGAATATCGAGGGATAGCCAATGTGGTGTCTGAGTCCTGTTGGTTGCGTAACCTCCTTATAGAGCTTCATTTTCCTATTCGGAAAGTTACCTTGGTCTACTGCGATAATATTAGTGTGATATATCTCTCTGGGAATCATGTCCAACATCAGCGCACTAAACATATCGAGATGGATATTCACTTTGTTCGCGAAAAGGTAGCTCGTGGACAAGTACGTGTCTTGCATGTCCCTTCACGGTATCAAATTGCAGACATATTTATTAAGAACCTTCCCTTAGTTCTATTTGAAGATTTTAGGGACAGTCTCAGCGTCCGAAGACCGCTTGCTACGACTACGGGGGTGTAATAGAATATACATCGTATATTCCTGTAATATTATTAGAAATTTTGTACATCTGTAATTATGGTGGTAATCTTTTGTATTAGAAAAATGTATATTTGATTTTCGAAATTATAGGCTAGGTTTACTATTGTATATCATATATATAAACCAATTACACTAATAAAAATAATTAAGAGATTATTCTCTATCAATAAGGATTTGAGGCTAGAAAATGTAATAGAACTTGGTACATCGTAAGACATTCAAGAAATATGTCTCCTTTTTCTTTCGATGAAGCATGTTTTTCTTTATCTACGTCTTCATCTTAATTTTTTAAGAACATAAGTCTTTTCACGACTATGTATTTGTGGCTCACAAAGGACATAGTAATAAGTGGCATTAAAGAAAGAAAAGAAAAGAAAAGGACGAAAGTACACACTAAAAATTCAAGTGGGTTCATTTGTACGTACAACAACAATATAACAATAATATACCTAGTGTAATCCCGTAAGTGGGTGGAGAGAGTAGAGTTTTCGAAGACCTTACCCCTATATTATAAGTGGAAAGTAGAGAGGTTTCCGATAGACCATTGGCTCATGAGAAACATATCAAAGCAGGTCGGAAAAAGAAATAATGGAAGTAAAGAAACCATGACAAAGAACTATAGAAGTGTGTACTTTTACATACATACGTCGAAAACTAACTTAATTTTATTTCTTATTCGGGGTTCAATATTTGCTATGAAACTCAATTAACTCGGATTATAGTCTGAAAGTATTACTTTGTGGGGTAAAGCACTCTCTATAAAAAAAAATCAATATTAGGACTAGAACCCGAGGCCTAATTTAGAATGGTGGAGTAATTATCGCTCCATGTTAAACATTTGACTTTAGCTTTTGTCAAAATATTTGATAGTGAGGCGAACAAATTGACTTGACAACATAATCTTCGGGTATGTTATTATAAAGGAGAAATCACACTCCAAGTGGCAAAACAATTTTCCCTGTTTTAACGACCTTCCTCAAGTTTGCTCTGGTGGAACTTTAATTTAATAATGGATGCATAGCCTCTAATAATATTACTCTCAAATCTTAAAACAAATACTAATGATTTTAGTTAGTTTTCTCTTAATGAAGGCTTTGCTCTTGTCTCCTTCTCTTCTTCTTCCTCCAATTCACCACCCCATTAATGAAGAGAGAAGGTTTAGACAAGGGCGCGACGTTTCCCCTTCAAGAATAACAACAATAATAATAACGCCTCAATTCCAACTAAGTTGGAATTCGTCATAAATTGACTCATTTTTTCCACTAGTCAACCTTTCGCATCGCTCCTCCTTTTACCGGGCTGGCCAATCCATAGGGAAAAAAGAGGAAATTGAAATCAGCAAAAAATGAATGACTTATTCTCTAATTCGTTTAAAAAATACCAGGACCTTAAAAAACAGGTCCAATTGGATGATTTGGAGGGTGGTCAAGTTGGCCAATTAGGAAATGAAAGCATTGATCTTGCTAAATTCTTTGAAGATGTAGAAAATGTGAAAGAGGACATGAACAATGTCGAAAAGCTCTACAAAAAGTTACAAGAATCAAATGAAGAGAGCAAACTTGTGCACAATGCCAAGACTGTTAAAGAAATAAGGTCTAGGATGGATTCGGATGTGTCACTGGTCTTAAAACGTGTCAAGATGATCAAAGGAAAATTGGAAGCCCTCGAACGATCCAATGCAACTCATAGGAAAATCGCGGGTTGTGGTCCAGGTTCTTCTGCAGATCGAACGAGGACTTCTGTAGTTAGCGGGTTAGGGAAGAAATTAAAAGTCCTCATGGATGATTTCCAGGCATTGAGGGCAAGAATGAATGATGAATACAAGGAGACGGTTGCAAGAAGATACTTTACTGTCACAGGAGAGAAGGCTAACGATGAATTGATCGAGAATTTAATATCAAGTGGGGAGAGTGAATCTTTCCTCCAAAAGGCAATCCAAGAACAAGGTATATCGTTAGTTGTTTGCCCTGATTTTCTTAATGTGCCTGGTTTTCGCCTTCCTTTTTAAAAAAGAAATAGCAATACATCCATTATGTAGGCTTTTAGAGTTAGAGAGTCCAATTTATTGGAGAATTGTGAGACATAATTTTTAGTTGTCACTTGTGTGAACCTCTTTAAGAGTGAATTTTGTAAGGTTATTCTCTCGATATTTTTGTATTTTCTTCTATTTTCTCTTTTGCAGGGGCCGATCCACCTATTGGGAATGGATTGATTCTTCATTGAAAAGTTATATGGTACAAATAGGGAAAATAAAATAATTTGTGTGTATATATTGAGACTATTGAATCCTACAAAAACTTCTAATGTTTGTATGTCAAGTGTCATACTTGTAGTCTTTTTAATCCCCTTCCCAGAGTTCGTGGTCCTACCGCCATCTAGAATAGTGCATTGTTCATCCATGTGCATGAATGTTGGCCAATCGACCGAACCATATTAAATTTTCTTGTTCCTTTGATATATTTCTCCTTTGTCATCTAATTCACCTTCATTTGAGGTTTGCTTTGTTAGCTTATGCATGACGTCTGATTATTTCAATCCTACCAGGTAGGGGTCAGATTATGGACACTATTTCAGAAATACAAGAAAGACATGATGCTGTGAAGGAGATTGAGAAGAATTTGATTGAGCTACACCAAATATTTCTTGACATGGCTGCATTGGTGGAAGCACAAGGTCAACAATTGAATGATATTGAAAGTCATGTGGCACATGCAAGTTCCTTTGTTAGGAGAGGCACAGAGCAATTAACAGAGGCTAGGGAGATTCAGAAAAGCTCAAGAAAGTGTACTTGCATTGCCATTTTCCTTATCATTTTGCTTGTCATTCTCCTTACTTTCCCTCTATGGTGGCCAATACTTGCTAGCAAAATATTATAAGAGAAAAAAAAAAAAAAAAAAACAACCCACCTGAAATTTTGGACTAGACTTTTTGGTTGTTTTTTGAAGAAGAAACCAATTAAAGTTTGATCAGTTTGTTGTGAATTTTTAGGATAACATTTTTTGCAATTGACTATTGTTTGAAGAAATTCATTGTTGTATTCATTGTCAGCACTTTCTTTTCTTTGACACTGTATTTATAGAAGCAACTTTTGTCACATCCATGGTACATATAGACATCTTGCAGGACCTGTGTCATCTATCTGTGTTTTTAGAGGAATAAGAAGGGAAAATGCAAGATGAATGAAATTCTCAAGATTAGATTATAAGGATGTTTAAACTTGAATGTAGTGATCAATATTTAACTTCTATATTTTTTTCTTGAAAATAAGTTCCATTTTTTCTCTTTTCATTACGTAGAAATTGATACTTTCTTTTTGGTTCTCATTCGTTGTTGGGGTACCTGCTTTGGGGCCCGATTAATTCGATTTGTTACGGAAAGTTTCACTTTGAGAGTAAAATGCTCCTACCATAGATCACTCTATTTTCAAGTCGAACTCGATACTTCTGACGAAGAATAGAAGATTATTTACCTCTCCGGCACAACATTTATGGTGAAATTAATACTTAAAGCAATTGGGTTGAGTTTCCTACTGCTATTAGTTGTCGGCCTGAAAATTATTTACACTAGATAAATAGATGCATGACATGTATTTGCCTAACACTTATTTCACTAAAATTATTACTATTAACTTTACATATTTTTACCTCATTAAATCACTTAATCATGATAAGTTAATATAGTTTGGTGTAAACACCCCATGCAAACTATTTTTTTCTTATTTCACAACATCTCTCCTTATCCTCATAAGATCATGTCCTACATTTTTTCAAAAGAATGGTCAAAAACATCTAAACTATCACTTTTTCGCGAGTTTTAAATCTCAACTATTCATTATTCTCTTTATCTACCTAAATTATCATTCGCTTTATATTAAAGTACACCTCGATGCTGAGTTGACCAAGTATTTGTTCCCAATCGACAACAGATGACGTGGTAGCCAACTCAGCATAGATGTGTGTTTTAATACAAAGGGAATGGAAATGATGGTTTAGGTGGATAAATGAAGCAATGAATAGTTGAGGTATGAAACTCGATGATAGTTTTGATTTGTTTTAGATCATTAACTTCTTTTTCTAAAAAAAAATTGGTTTCACTCTTGGGTAGTTCTTCCAGGAATATATAAACAACTGACAATGTTCTGGTTAGTGGCCTATTGATCAAGCTTGAATATATGTTTTACAGAGCACTTGAAACAATTAGGTCATTTATAAGGTTTACATGTAATATGATAAACATTAAATACAGTTTGATAAAATAATAATAACCAATTAACATATTTAATAATAAGTTAAATTAACAATTTCTCGCAGAAATGTAAGGTAAGACTGCGTACAACAAACTCTGATGATCCGACTTTTTTCGAGATCTCACGCACATCGAAAACTTAGTGTGCCGGAACGCAAATAGGTTAAGTTATAATTTTATTCCATGTCTCACACAATGGACAATAATTGTGTGAGATCATGTTATTTTCAGACAAGTGGCATTTTTAATGGTTCCACCTCACAACTCATCAACTCTTTCTCGTTCCTCTAATCTCTTTCATTTCTTCTGTTTTTTTTTTCTTCAGCTCTTCATTTCCATTTTTCAACTCTCAATCCATAAATCAAAATGAAAAAATAATTTAACTTAGAAATCAACCAGTATAATTACCGAAAATAGAAGCAAATAAAATAATTTTTTAAAATTAAAATAGCTGAACATAAGCTTTTCACTTATCAATAGATAAAATCCCAAAATTTGTAAAACAACTAATTTTTTATTTTGCAACATCATTTTCTTATCTTTTTTCTCGTATCTCTAATATTGACATCCCTCTTCCAGATTTGAATAAACTTCTCTAATTCCACAATAGTTCATTTCTTTCAAACATAAGAGTAGATCAGGAAAAACGCATCTTTAAAGAGCTAAAAAAAAAGGAATAGTTAAGAAGAAAAATAAATTATAAAAAAAATAGAAGGAATGGAATCATAAAAGAGGACGAAGAAAAGCGAAAAAACAAGAAAAAGATAGAGAGGCCTGCAATTTTTGGATTGCTTTGGCAGGTGGCCCCAAGAAGTCCATTTGTCAAATACTAAATGCCTCATACAACTATGACGTGGCATATGAGACACAAAATATTTTTTTCCTACAAGGTTATATTTTTTTTATATCTAGCTTTCCGCCTACGCCAGACTATTCATAGAGATAATAGTCCCGATCCATCAGCACTACTATCAGTAAATCGCGGAATGTGTCTGAATGACCAGTGTTTGAATGACCAGTGTTTGAGAACATAGCAATTGATATCACCTACAAGGTCTTACCCCAGAAGAGAGCAAATTGCTCCTATCAGGGTTCGAACCTACGCTGCAGACCTCCAGCTGGGAATTAAAGGGGAGAAATATTAAGGAGGGAGAAGAAGTTCCAAGTCAATAAAAGATGTAAACATATATTAAGGGGTTGTTTGGCCGGTTAACAATATATCTAATTATAATGATGGAGATTATAATACAGTAATTAAATAATAACGAGATTATTTAGTAAACATACTTTTATGATCGATGTTTGGTTCATTAGACTAAAAATAGAATATATGGGGTATAACATAAAATATGTATTTAGTTTTACACAAAATAAGTTGAGATAAATTTTTGCTTCTCATTTTAATCTTGAATTCTTAAAGAATTTTAGGAGAAAAGTTTTGGAGAAGGACTTCTTTTTATCATTTTGGTAATTTATCATTGAGATTGTTATCCACATTGAGAATGACATAAAAATAACAATAACAATATATCCAGTATAATCTCATCAGATGGAGTGAGGAACGGCAACATAAAAATAATATCGCACAATAATATAAACAATCCCATAATTACTAATTTCATTCATAATAGAAAGTTCAACCAAATACAAAACAAAATAATCCTATAATTTTTTCTGGACTTGTTATCCATATCACACAAATCAAATGAAGAAAAGGAGGGAGTAAAATGAAAAAAAAAAAGAGTTACCAAAAATAAAAATGAAAACTACTTAGAAAGCTCTAAAAATACAAGCGACGTCGTTCCAGAGACCTTAAGTTTCAAATCTAACAGAGCAAAGCTATGGCTACCTCGTTGACAATGGCGGCTCGCCGAGCAACAACCTTCACTCGATTCCCCTCCTCAGCCACTTCTCTTATTCAGCGCCGCGGCCTTGCCGGCTCAGCTGGTAATATTCTCTTATATTCTTCTTTCTCTAAATGTTTTAAATCGATTCATTTAAGATAAGTAGCATTTGTGTACGGATTCATTTGATTTTGTTATACTTCTTACGTACTGATTTATGTGACACTTTTTGCTTTTTGAGAGTTAATTTGATTAATCTTTGAAGCTAAATTGTATTAGATCAACTCTTAAAATATTCAATAATTATACGAGAAGTACTATAAGTTGAATTCTTCTTATTATGTACTATAAATAATCTTCACTGCAGCTCAAGCCACTTCGTTGTAATATTCTCTCATACTCTCTTTTCGATTCATTTAAGATGTGTAGCATTTGTATACGGATTCATTTCCGTTACTGTTGATCCATGAATACACAATCATTTCATTTATTTTTATACTCACTCCGTCCCAATTTACGTTGCACTTTTCCGTCATTTTGATTAATTTTTTAAGCTAAATTGGACTAGATCAACTCAATATCTTAAAATTAAAATTAAAATAATTAAAAATTATACGAAAAGCATGGCATCTCATATACTCTCTTTCTCTAGATTTTTTGGTTGATTCATTCAGATGAGTAGCATTTGGTTGACGGATTCATTTCCATTAATGTTGATCCATGAATATACAATCATCAAATGACATAGTATTGAAGAATAATTCAAAGTTGTAGGAAATCAAATTTGTTTAGGACATGATATGTGTTAATCTGTTTGATTCATATAGGAATAAACTTTCCAATTTTTAGTTACAATAGGTTTTGCACTATTATGAATAGAAATGCTACTTAATTTCTGTAGTTAGAGACTAGTGAATATTTATGAGATTACGAATAAAATATTTTTCCTTTACATAGTTCCTGCTTTTTTTAATTTATTTTTGATCAGTTCATTTAGATGTGTAGTATTTGTTGACGGATTCTTTTCCATTAATGTTGATCCATGAATATACAAATCATTTGATTTCTTGTTATACTTACTCCGTCCAAATTTATGTTGCACTTTTCTATCATTTTGATTAATTTTTAGGATGTAGGAAATGATATAGTGTTGAAGAATAATTTAAAGTTGTAGGAAATCAAATTTGTTCAGGATATGATATTTGTTCATTTATTTGATTCAGATTTGTATATACTTTCCGATTATTAGCTAAAGTAGGTATTGCACTATTATGAATAGAGATGCTTCTATCTATTTTCTGTAGTTAGAGAGTAGTGGAGAATTTATGAGATTAATTACACAAATAAAATATATTTCCTTCATTTAGTTTTTTTTTTTTGGGTTTTAATTTATTGATGGTATTGAAATGTGAATATTTCCAGATCATCACGGACCTCCTAAGGTCAATTTCTGGAAAGAACCGATGAATCCTGCCCAATGGAAGGAAGAACATGTTAGTTCTCTTACTATAACCCTCCACGTTATAGATGAAGCGTTGTTTTTAGATTAAATTCTATGACATTATACTTGTTCTTTTTTCCTTTTTTGATGGTTTGATAAATGTAATAGCTTAATTTTCTTGTCATTATCTTTTCAAAAGGAGCAAACATTTTTGGGGCTTTAACGAATTAATGCTTGTGCAAGTTTGGCTATTGCAGCTCGGAATATCATTGGATTCAAACTATTATCCCAAAAAGAAAAAGTTATCATATGATGCCATATTTTCTCTAAAAAATGCTATACAAATATTATATGTTCACTTCTTCTTGTAATAAACCAACACTAAACAGTATTATATGTTCACCTCTTCTTGTATCAAATAAGGAGTTTGATTTTCTATGATTATTTTATTACAAGAAGAAGTGAACATATTCTTCTTTTATGGAAAAAAATATGTTCACTTCTTGTAATAAAATATCATACAAAATCAAACTCCTAATTTGATAAGGAGAGAGTATTAGTGGAATTGTATGAATATTATGGGATTTCCAGAATAACAAGGTGTTACATGAACTAGTATGGAGTCCTAATGACAAAAATAACTAGATTGTTTAACTGTGGAAGGACTGTAGATATGGTGATATGTCTAATTAGGTAATTCAGATTTGGAGAATTGGTATATTATGCATTTAAAGTGGCTTTATATCAAAGACTTTGATTAAGACACAATCAAAGGAGCTACTCAAATAGTTCCTAGACACATGTCACACATCCATATCAAGGGTGAAAAGGTACTAAAAGAGTCTATGGGAACAGATCTACTAACTACTAGAAAAGTTTTTCAGAACCCTTGATCTCCCTTAAAGTAGTCATAAAGAGAAAGAGAATAAGAGAAATATCTATAGCTCACTATTGGAGTTTAAGCAATGCTGAGTCTCTGTTTGGTGATATAGGTATAGTTTTACCGAAATAAAATGGATTTTGTTCAAGAATGATAGTGCAAGTGTACATATCCAATTCATCAGTGTTGTTGATCATGATCTTGTTCGATCTTACTTTGACCAACCTACTAAATTACATTTATTTTATTATATGAAAATTTGAATCACTTATTTTTTTCTTGAAACTGGTAAAGTAAATTTGTATCACTTATATAGATATAATAAGAGAAAATATGTTTTTTTCCAAATAACTAAAGGGTAGTTTGACGAAAAAGAAACAAAATAGAGAATTGTGTTGCTGGTGCTTGTTTTTCTTGACCAAACGAAACCTGGATCAATATTGATTAAGTCCTTTTTGGTGTAAAACTACTTTAGATTTAGCCAATTTTGGACCCAATTTGATCATATTTGGCTACAGTAGCAGGATCAACCTTATTCCTATCATACCTATATTAAGGAAGTTCACAATCTCAACCTAAGTAAAGTCGTCTTTTAATGCCTTTTGGACTGTAAAATGCAAAGATATTTATGGTTGCAAATGATGTTTCTCTTTGCAGTTTGTGATTGTATCTTTGTCCGGTTGGGGCTTGCTTTTCTATGGTGGATACAAGCTCTTCACTGGAGGCAAGAACAAAGAAGAGGTACTTATCTGTTCTGCTGAAAGTGCAAAGAGTACTACCTTTTACTTTTGACAAAATGTTTCAGGAAACAGAGATAATCGTATCTTCTGTAAGCATAGTTTTTCAATAAATTGCCTAATCTAGTAGAATCTCAATCAACCTAGGATATTTTTTTTTTTTTTTAAATTGAATCAACCTAGGATAATACTGAGAAGAGAGTGTCAAGTAAACTCAATGGCACGTTTAAAACATTAAATGGCTGTTTGAGAACCAAGTTAAGAATCAGGAAACTATTTATGGATGAATGGGTGCCCATCGTAGAGATTCATTTGTTTTTGTAGGTTCTCTTTTTTAGTATACTACTTGTATACAGGAGTTTTTCCATTTTATTAATGAAATTATTCTTTACTTGATCATAAAAAAAGTTAAGAATCAGGAAACTTTAGCTTTGTGTATATTTTTTCTTTCTTAAAAACCACATACCAGCAGCTCGTGTGTCTATAAACTCCTAAAGAGATACTGGTTTCTGATATAATACTGCTCCCGCATACTTGTTAAAAAGCAATAAATCCCTAAGAGATGCTCTGTGGTGTTCTTGATTAAAAAAATGAACGTGAAGCTTGAAAACAGGGTACTTAGTTTATATTTCGCTCCTGTAACTGCCCTCTCCTAGATGGTCACTAGTGCAAAGAGAAAGAACACTATCACAACATTATGCCTAGATACTTTATCAGCTAACCTTTTCTGGCCAATTAATTAATCATGTAATAAGGCATACGAGTGGTCATTGCTATCAAGTGTAGTATATTATTTTTCGTGTATTTTTTTGGCACACAATTTTCATACCCGAAAGAATAGGTTTACCTAAGTTTGCCTTGCCTCGCTAAGCATTGCCAGTTCCAAGCTTTAGATAAATTAGGAGGATCGCAGTAGCTTGACAGCCTGCCATTTGACCAGGAGGTCACAGGTTCGAGCCGTGGAAACAACCTCTTGGAGAAATGCAGGGTAAGGCTGCATACCCTTGTAATCCGGCCCTTCCCCGGACCCTGCGCATAGCGGGAGCTTAGTGCACCGGGCTGCCCTTTACAGTAGCTTGACAGCCTGCTAAAAATAGTTTAAATTTGGTGAAATCTAAATATTGAATGACATGAATAAAGGCAATTGGATGCTAATGTTTCATAGAGTTGGCCCCTACTAATTTGAGATTGAGGAGTTGATTGATTGAAAAAAAAAACCTATCAGTGAGGGGGGATAGAGAGTGTGTCACCTTGAGATATATTATTAGAAGGGTTAAACATAGTGGGAACAACTAAAATTTGTAAGCTTCCATTTACTTTGTTAAATGTTATCAGTTTTGAGTGCAGGGAGGGAGAAGTGGGGAAAGACAGGGAGGTCAAATTTTGGGGGATTTTATATATAGGTGTCAAAGCGACAAAGTTCAAAAACCCTGTTTGCCATTCAAGCAGTTATTTATATCAGTTTTGGAGTCTTGTGGCCATTCGATATTTTACAGTTGCACTCATCCCCAGCCTCCTTTCTTTATGCAGTTCTATGGATTCACCTACTCCTAATAATGGTTGATATATGTATTCGCTATTTCATTTGCTCGAAACTATGCAATAGGCTTAATAAGTGAAATGCATTTTCTTTGTTGAAAATATCCTACATACTTCACCAGGATGTTTCTGGAGAACCTTTTTGTTGTTGAATAACATTGCTAAAGATTCTTTACGGTCATAGCAAATATGAGAAATGGAAATAGGGGCCAAGTTGGGTGGAAAGGGATATCTTTAGTTAGAAGAAAGAAAGATGCTAGAGTATGTGGTTGATAAAGCTTTCTTCAAAAAACAAATAGCATCTGTACTTTTATGTGTGTACCCAAACATCGAGAGAATTTGAGAACCAAGTTAAATGTATTAAAAAAAAGCTATACCCTAGACAAAGAAGACTTTATGACAGCATGTAGGAGACATCGGATATAACCAGCCTTCAAAGGTGGAGGAGTTAAAAGCTACTTTCGGTTCAAATTAGAGAAATGCTAAGCTTTTTTACTTTTATTTTGAAATGGAGAATGCTAAGCTTTGTACAAGGATAACATCTCAGTGAATTCTCATATTGATGATAGCTCATATAAGCAAAGAATTTACTAAAACTCAATTCTTGATACATGAATATGTAGGGTTTTGTTGGGTTCAAAACACACAAGGCACAGCGGAAGTTTAAAATTTTGTTTCTTACTTACTCCAACAACTTATTCTGGTATGGTTATACAACAATCAAAACCTGTAACATAAAGCATAAAACTTACAGGTTATAGTATCTGGAATCTTTATCTACTATAGGGTTGACACGCGGTTGCCCTTTCGATTGCAAGCTCCAAGCTTCAATATATTTCTCTTTCGGAAAGCTAGAAAATCCGGCAGAGGTTCGAGAGAGTTTTGATTCTAAGTCTCCAAAACTTAGAATAATAATCTGAAAATTGGTATATGAATAATGAAGAGAATGTCTGTATTTATAGGTGAAAATAAGGTCTGGTTTGACCTTGGGCCTGATCCAAAAATCGAGGCAGATTAGGTCACAAGCGCCGCGGCCCTAGGGTATGGGCGTTGCGGCACTTGACGTGTTCATGCACTGTCTCGATTTATTTTCTGCACATTCTTAATTAAATCCAAAATCCAATTTTGACTTAATTAAAATAATCATTATTCATTTAAATATCTCGATTCTAAATCGAATATTTAATTACTCTCTCAATACATTCTTAGATCGAAAGGACAATCGACATAGTGTGACCCTACAGGCCTTCACATATCGACATTAATCAAATTAAGGTCTACGTAGAACTCCTAGACGGCGCCGCAAGACGAACTCAATATGTGAAGTACGTTTACACGAATCCAGTAAACTTAACCTCTATGTGGTAAGATAAAATTCTTTCATTCACGATACAGCCGATCAAACTTAGGATTTGTCAAGTGTCTATCAAAATGGCTTAATCATTGTATCTCATCTATATTAGTTGACGACTAGACCATAATCTAAATATGTTCATTGCGTTGGCCAACGATTTAGTCAACCTAATATCACTGAGAATCTGAGTGTTCTCTCGAATATACATTCGAGGAATGAATCCTAATCTTGACTCAACTACCACCTTTAATCCACATCGTAATGTACCCAATACAAGCCGTATCTCAACCTATAAGGCATTTGAGCTTAGAACAGGATCAAAGTACATTACTTTACAGACAAGGTGCGTATTGACCTCAAGTCTAAGGACTTCTATCTCCCACACGCTGATCATACTTTAGACAAGTATAACAAACAGTATATCAGCAGGGTATACCAATACTTCCAAAGTATCCATGTGTCCATCACGAGTAGTCATTACTCGTAGCATGTGAGACATACTACATCCTCTAAGGATGTGATGCAGACCACATGTTGACTTGTAACATATGATCGATATCTCATTCTCGATGATCATTAGTTGAGCTATTTTAGAGTTACGTTCTATCATCAATATCTCACTCTATTAATGACAACGTAAGCTCAATGGATGCACATTAATGAATAATTACAAACAATCAAATAATAATTCAATAATCGCAAATGCCATAAATATTAATCTTATTAATAATACGAATGTGTTCAAGTACATTTGTCCCTAATAATGATTGTCTTTAGGACATACATACTTTCAGAATAGAAGAAGAATTTCCAGCTATTTATGCCAGATGGACTTTGATTTTATACGAATTATATATATAGGGATACTAAAGTTCTGTCAGTTGAAATAACGGCAGATAAATTATGATTAGGACGGATTATTTGTTGGTCAGTTTCCAAAATTATGATTAGACGGATTATCTATTGATACAATACAATAATCACTTCTTTTTGTCCTTTACTTGCCCTTGCAAATGTGGATGGGTTTTTCGCTGTTTGAGAGGAGTAACATCCTATTTTATCCTTTATTTGTGCAGAATTTGGTGCAAGCATCACAGTAAGGTGGGAATTTTACGTGGCATCATAGAGGTTGGGATATTTCAAGTCCTAAATTGAGAAGTTCTCTCTAATAATCCAACTTATTGGACATTCAATTCTCATTTTATGAATTTTCTTATCATTATAAACATTAGCAGATAGCTTGTGAGCTACTAAATGGTGGACAAATGTTGGTTGCATCAATACTGCAATGCACTTCTTTCTTTTGTATACTATGATAAATGAAATTGGGTTTTGTCCATTTGCTTTTATAGGCTTCATTATCATCTTGATCAGTAGTATGAAATTGTGTTCACATTAATTTGAAGATCCGCGTGCACATGCAGTAGATATTGTTGACGCCATTGAGAATTGAGTTAATGAAGATGTCCTCAAACAACTGTGTAATTTAACGTAATCACAGTTATTAAACATTCATAAGCATACTCAATTCATCCATTAGTCTCATTACGAGTCTGGATACTTGGGTGATTTCTTGATCATCATCCAAATTCTTGAGCTTAAAAGTTGATGGTTTCCATTTTACGTCTTTACCTACATGTAAGATGAGACTGCTTTTCAGTGTTCCTTTCACTGTTTCACAATATTCTTATATTATAGGGCATGACGAGTTCTGTCACTTTGTGGGGGAAAGGGCTTTAAGGTTTGGGGGGTTGTTTAAGAGAAATGGAAGTGATTAATGTGGAAGCAACAAATTGCAACTGCTGCAGGAATCTAACAAAGATGCAAGTATATGTCTTACATTAAACTAAACATAGAAACATAATAATCTTGCATCGAAATGAAGCAAACATTTAGCATTCTGTCAGGCAACTGTATATACTACAATTCAGACACATCTGTTTCAGTCCATGTCTTTTCCCTCCTCTTCCAAGTTGGCAGCAGAGCTTTTAGCATGGTCTTCGTCTTCTGGTTCCTTACCATTCTCAGCGTCAAGGTTGTTATCTTCTAAATGCATTTCAGCATTTGTCACATGTGTGGGAGAACTGTGAAGATTGCCAGCCAGCCTTTGCTCTGTATCTCTAAAAATGGTGTTGTTTTTCTCTTCTGCTCGTGCGGTGCTGTTGGGTTTTTGATATCTGGCCTCTTGTGAAACTCCTCTCGACTGGTCTACCTCTCCTTCTGTTTCTTGATCATTCTCAACCTGAAGGTCATCTGCTTTTACATCTCTTTCAGCAATATTAGCATGCTCCGAAGAATTGTGAAGATTGTCAGCCTGTTTTTGTTTTTCACGTTCTCTATTGTTGCCTGTTGCCCCTTGCGATTGCGCAGTTTCATCCGGTTTTTCATTTCTGGCCTCTTTTGAAACGCTGTTGACCTTAGAAGCAGCTGTCTTTGTAGGCACTTCCTGAGAATTCCATGACATCTCAGATTCCATGTTGTTGGCTTCTCTTTCTTGCCCTTTCTCAGTTATCTCATTTGTGTCAGATTCCCTGCCTTCTCGGATACCTTCTTCAGTGCCTGCAAATTTCATAGGGTTAGGTAATGTCTTACGTGGTGGAGCATCATCGAGGTTTGAGCTACCATCTTGTATTTTCTGTCTCCTCATATCTGGTTTCTGTTCTTGTTCAGACCTGATTTGGTTTCTGAATTTTTCCTCCATATCTTTAAATTGTTGGGTTTTATAGGTCATATCAATCCTGTGATCTTGTGAACCAGATTCATTCATGCTGTGTGGTTCCATATTCTTCTCTTCCTTATGATCTTGTATCTCCTGTTTACTGTCTCCAACTCTCTCATTTGTTTCACTTTCCCGTATCTCTTTAAAGAACTTTCTGTTTCTCTTGTTTGCAATGCTTCCTTTTTCAGTATTCCCACCACTTTCATCGTCCTTGCTCTCTGCAATTATTCGCCGACTCTTCTCTTTTGTCCTTCTTATGTTCTCATGGTTGACTCTTGATGTATGTCTATTCTTGGGATTGTCATTCATTTCTAACTTTAGCCCACTTTTAGAATTTCGTCCAGACAGCTGGCTATTACCTTGAGAATCGGCAAAATTTCCTTGATCACCTTGGATTGCTGTTCCATGTTCTTCCCGATCTGGGGCATCTAGTACACCATTTTCCTTGCTTGGCTTTTGCACTTGACCACTATGATCAATAGTTTCCCTGGATGCATCATCACTGTTGTACCTTTTCTCTTCTAGGAAATTTTCCCCGGCTCTGGAACTGTCAGCGGTCTCTCTTTTGCCATCCAAAGTCTGAAATACAGTGCTTCTGTTGCCTGGAACATCTTCTTGGGCAGTTCTCGACTCCTGAGACTCCTGTTCTCCAGTATTTCTTTTTTCACCTTGCCTCGTGGCTTCATCTCGCTTGAGCACAGATTCATCGACCTTTCCGTGTATATTTTCTGTTGAATTCTTCTGGTCATTTCTTTCAAGCGATTCTTGCAATTCTTCAGCTTCTCCTCCAGTTTCTTCTTTTCTTCCTGCAGCCTTGGTGGTGAAGTTTATACGTGGATTTGATGGATCATCTGCACTAACTGACCAGATCTTTACAGATAAGTCAGTTTCAGCATCCTTCTGTTGCAATGATTCAGAAAGAAGCTTAGCCTGGAAATCCTCTTGGTTCTTTTCTGTAAGTTTTTCTCTAAGCATCTTAATTTCGTCCTGTTTTTCCTCGAGAGCCACTTCGATTATTCGTTGTTCATCTTTAAGGGAAGAGATTGTCGATTTCATTTCCATGCTGCTGCTCTCTAGATCCCTTTTCTGAGTACGAAGCCGCTGCATCTTGGATTTCATTTCATCCCCCTTCCTTTTAGCTTCTTTCAAATGCTCTCTTTCTTTCTGTCCCATAGGTCATAATTACTATTAGCTGGTACCATGATAATCTTCAAGATAATAAGTTGCATGAAATTAGCAGATACAGTAATGAAAAATCTTCTTGTTTGTTGTTCTTTTCATCTTATGAACAGGAAGAATAAAATACTTTGCACATTTCTTTTTAACTGATTTATCATATAAGTCTGTATCTGGTCTGTCAGTACAGAGTCTAAGGCTCAAGACTGGATCAAAAAGTTGTGTTTTTTTCCTTTAATCCCCTTGAAGCAATATGAACCCTTCAAACCCATCACCTGTTAAATCTTTGTTTAATAGCAGCAAATGGTTTAAGGTCTAAACTAGAGCCATCCACAATAATGTTGACATACATGCATGACCAACAAGGGCTTTGTTAGAGCAGTAAGTACTACTCATCCTCCCAATCAAAAAGTAAGCACTCTTTCATTTTTAACTAGAGATCTTGAATTCGAGCCTGATTATGAAATTGCCTTTGTTAGAGAGAACTTCGCCCTCAATGTGGCATATTTAACCGGATCTGATGCGAGTACCAGATATTGCGTGGAAAACTAAAAAAACACATACATGCAAGGAATTGGATATTGCTCAAGGATTGTGTTAATCCACCCCCACCCCATCCCCACCTCCACCCCCACCACACACAGAAGAAAACACACACACACACACACAACTGATGTAGAGAGAGCACCTGCAGGAGGAGTTTAAGGTCGATGAGTTCAGTTTCTTTATCCTTGACATGGAGGTTGAAGATGCGCCTCTCTCTGAGCTTGTGGAGAATCATTACTCCAAATATTGCAACCCCAAAAGCAAGAAGCACCAGCACTGCATATGTTCTACCTCTGCTTCCATTGTTCTGACTCTGCATGTGTCCCTTCACGCTTCCCCCTTTTGCCATCTCTCTCTCTAGAAATATATAGAAAATGGAGAAAACAAGAATGGCCTCAATCTCTCTCTCTCTCTCTCTCTCTCTCTCTCTCTCAGGTCTTCCTATATGTCAATAGAAAGTGTCACATCTTGCATGTTTCTTGTCATCTCAAAGTGGTTTTCAAACTGCCCTTCTTATCTCTCTACTTTTTCTATTTCTCTGAGCACACACATGAAAGCACATTTAAGGGCATGTTTGGTAGGGAGGAAAATATCTTCAAAAGATATTTTTTTTTTTCAGGAAAACAAACTTTTTAACAATGAGAAAAATAAAAGTAGGACAAATAAATTGCACAAGACTTCCATAATCTCATCGATTTTTTACTTCGCAAACTATTCCCAATCCTTCAATGCCCCAACCCACCTTCATAGCCTCCACCTCCACCCTTTGAGAGTAGCGGGGGCACTACTGGTATGTGGCTACAAAAATGTCGGAAATTATTTTTTGTGCGTATCCTGGAGTGGAATCGAACCCAGGTCTGCACTAGAAGATTATTTGTGCAATCTATATCAATCTGTGTAGTTATCCGACCTCTGCGGGTGAGGGTGTCAATTAAAATATATAGCTCATATTTAAGATATATACATATATTCTTTTTTGAAGTTACTAGGGGCACATGGACCCCCTACTCTAGGGATAGGTACGTTCCTACTCATGATGTTTGTCTAAATTATATATAAATACTCTTTGAGTTAATATTTTTTGCTTATTCATTGAATATCAGAAAATAAATATTTTATTTCCCAGAAAATTATAAAAAAAATATTTTCGTTCATGTCAAACACTCTCCAAGGAAAAGAGTAGCGGAAATAACAAGGTTTGAAGGATAAATGTGCATGGCATGGGAACTGGACAAAGGGCATTTCTTTTGAGTTAATAATAATACTTTCTCTTGCCTAATTAACTTGATTATCCTCTAAATTCTCGTCTTTCATTGCAAGAGAGTTGGCTTTTCAACTTTTAAGTAAACTGAGGCGGCCAAAAACTGCAATACCGTTTTTTATGATCAACCAGGGCTCTACATTCGTCTTGCATACTTTACTTGCGTGCGACGGTGGCTTTAGTTACTTTTCCTTTTTCATCTGTTACAACTTACAATGTCTTCAAATTTAATTTTGAAGATATGATATGTTACTTTTTATACAGTAAAAACGATTTAATGGTGTAAAGATTTTAATTATATCAAATTATCAATGAAAACAATTATTACACCATCATATCGTCTTTAATATTTCAAATTTTATATTTTAAAAAAGCTTATCTATAGATATCGTTTGGATGATCTAATGATATAAAAATTTATTTAGTGTGGCCGGGTGGCAATGATACGATTCGACCGGTTATTTTATAAAATCAAGAATTGATGAATCAAGAGAACATAAAAAACTACAAGAATAGATTTGCATCCGCTATTTTATAGTAATAAAAACAGAGTTAAGAAAGAACAAAAATTCTAAATCACACGAGCGAAAGGAATTAATCAATACAAAACTCAAGAACTGAGTCAGAAAGATTAAGTATCTATCAAGGGAAATTGAAATCATACAAGATGCATGGTATGTAATACCTTATAACTTGCTACTCAAGATTGATGAAATACCTCAAAGCTTATTACTTAAGATGCTAGAACTGATTTTGTTCATTGGGAGTAGCATAATAGGTTTCAGATATGGGATGTTAGGTCTTAATTACCATTAGCTTATAGTCGTTTCCATCCCCAGGGTGAAAATTTTAATGTTTCATTATTTTAAATTTAATATATAAAATATATTTTAACATATAAATTTACTCAATACGATTTAATATTTTCTCAATTTATTTTTGTAAAATTAAAAATTTACCTAATTGTTTAATTCGATTATAGGTTTAGATAAAAACTTACAATTATATCAATGTTTATCCAAGTGACGTTGTCATGGTGAGATGATGGAACACACCGTAAATATCCTCCTAGTAACTTAGGGAAATTCATATTTATCCCACTACTATTGAGAAAGGTTTAATACTATCTTAGGCTATACTATCAGGCTATATATATCCCAAATGTATGAAAATAGCATGAAATACCAACTCACACCACCAACCCCTTTTCTTCTTCTTTCACCACCCCCTCAAAGTCATCAACACCTTCACATGTTTGAGTTAGGGCAACATTCATTTTATAATATTTTTTGCGTAAAATTAGCACGTTTGAGTTGGGGCAACATGGAATCGGGGTGAACTGTGTATCGCTAGGATCTATGGTATGTAAAACGTATGGCTGCGATGCTAGCCCCCTTGAAGCTTCAATAAATGGATATGGTAACTTGAAAGAAAGAGCTTTCAGATTTGAGCCCTGAGTATGAAATTTTTAAATAGGGAGCACTTCCTCCGAATAAGCCCTACACGGAGCGAATTTAAATTAATCGAACTTCAATACTGATACGAATACCGAATGAGAAACAAAAAAAGATGTTACATTGAACACGAGACACATTGCGGAAGCAACACTTTTTTTTTGGTGTCGGATGAATCGGCTAATTTTAGTGCTCATAATTTGGTTGTCTATGGTTGCCTCGGCTCTATTATTAAAGCTAAATTGGATCCACTTGTGTTCATTTTGAGAGGCGACGAAAATTAGAGAGAAGAAAAATATTGGGAGAATTCTCTCTTGCTTTCATTCATTATAATGGCCTATATATATATAGAGGCAAAAGTCTTCATTTCCCTAGTCTAACAAGAAAACTTTATTCTAGTAAACTACTATAATTATAATTTACCAAATATACTTAGATTAGAATTTTATCATAAACTATTAGAGTTAAATTAGGAAACAAATCTGGTTCGTCCGTGGTCGGTGTTGATGTAGGTATCAGTACCCCTCAAGTTGGAGCATGTGGGTCTCTAGTGTGTTTCCTTTGATTTATGCATGAATTGAGAGAGAACATGCACACGATAGGACAACTCCGGACGCGTAAAACTGAGGTATATAAATCTACCAACCAAACATCGGTATGATTCCGAATCTTTCAAATTATCCCCTTTGACCAATGCCAAATTGTGATTTTATTCCATGAGAGTATTAATTGATTTTGCTCCCGGTAGTCCGGACTCAAAGATAATATCCAAGGCATATTTCCGTTGACATAGAAATAACCCGGTTGGTCCACGCACAACTTCAACTCCCAGAAAATACTTCAGGGAACCTAAATCTTTCATGTGAATACATGCTCGGAGATAGTCTTTGAATCGTGTAATTGCATTGTGGTCATTGTCGGAGATAATTAAGTCATCCACATAAACTAAGATGTTAAGTTGTTTTCAACCGTATTCTTGGTGTTAAAGATAAGGTATGTCTTGTCCTTTCCCTATTGGACTAAGATGATTTTTGGACCCTTTTTTCAGTACATAAATGAGATTGACTTAACGACTAGCATCCGTCGGAGATGGATTTAAGTCCCTCATACAGTTAAGTTCTTGTAGCTTCTGGATATGCTTAAGAGATTCTTCCTTTGACATGGTTTAGCGGGCCAGATGTGTATGTTTCTATTGTTTTTGTAAAAGTAGTAATCAGTATGTGCTGTTCATATTTCTTTAGTACTGTGATGTCCAAGCACATTGAAGTAACTGAAAGAAATAATCCCATTGATTATTTTCATTGATAGAATAGGTATATATACAAATTACATCTTTCCATAATACTACAAATCCTTTTCCTATTCTACATCTAAATCCTTATTCTACCATAATTCTAACTATACAATTATGGTAGGTGTATAACACTAATTAAGGTATCCTTGTTATTACAATATACTACAAATATATACCATATATAAATCTGGCCGAGGGAGGCCCACTGGCCGAGAGGCCGAGAGGCCGAGAGGCCGAGAGGCCGAGAGGCCCAATTCTTGGTCTGGCCGTGACAGCCTCTTGCGAGGCCCAATTCTGTGATATACATGTGATATACACTGCTGTATATTCAGTGTATATCACATGTATATTGCTCTGTTTAACACACCCCCTCAGTCATAGCGGGCGGTTTTCGAACGCTAAGACTGTCCCTAAAATCTTCAAAGAGAACCGCTGGTAGACCCTTTGTAAAGATGTCTGCAATTTGATACCGAGACGGGACATGACATACGCGAACTTGACCCTTTGCAACCTTTTCCCGGACAAAGTGAATGTCCATTTCGATATGCTTGGTGCGTTGGTGTTGAACGGGGTTACCTGAGAGGTAGATGGCACTAATGTTATCGCAATAGACCAATGTTGCCTTCTGAATGGGACAATGAAGCTCCAAAAGCAAATTACGTAGCCAACATGATTCGGAGACCACATTCGCAACCCTCGATATTCGCCTCGGCACTTGAGCGTGATAGAGTTGCTCGACGCTTTGCCGACCAGAGACCAAGTTGTTGCCAAGGAACATACAAGAGCGAAGTCGACCGTCCGGTGTCGGGACAACCACCCCAATCGACATCCGTGTAAGAGACAAGTGTGGACGTAGATGAAGGATACAAGTGCAACCCATAGTCCGGTGTCCCCCGAATATACCGAATGATGCGTTTGATTGCATTCATGTGCTCAACCCCGGATCATGCATGAATAAACACACTGCCGAACCGCATATGTAATATCCGTCCGGTAAAGGTAAGATACTTGGAGGGCCCCCGCAAGACTACGATAGCGGGTCGGGTCCTCGTATGGTGCACCCGCCGCGGCACTCGCTTTGGGTTTGCATCAACAGGTGTGGAAGTGGACTTACAGGATGACATCCCGCCCTCTCGATGATCTCAAAGAAAGATACTTCCGTTGAGACAAAACAAGCCACCCGAATGACGCTTGACGGCAATCCCCAAAAAATAACTCAACGGCCCTAAGTCCTTCATAGCAAATTCGAACCGAGCATGGCCATGATAGATCGGCGCAAAGCATCGGATGAGGCGATCAAGATGATATCATCCACATATAACGAATATAGGCCAATGACGAACCACGGCGGTAGATGAACAAAGAATTGTCGACTCCGCCGTGTGAACCCAAGAGTCGAAACAAAATCGCAAATCGTGTATACCGGGCACGTGGAGACCGCTTAAGCCCATATAATGACTTCTTCAACAAACGAGACATGATGAGGTCGGTTGGGATCCCCGAAACCCAACGGCCGATGCATATAGATTGTTTCCTTGAGATCTCCATGTAGAAAAGCATTCTTGACATCTAACGATGAATCGCCAAGTCTTTGAAAGAGCCAAGCTAAGTACAAATAGTGCGAATGGTAGCCGGTTTGACCACCGGACTAAATGTCTCACCACAATCAATACCAACTCGGTGAGTCTTACCATCACCAACAAGTCGCGCCTTATGCCGAGCAAATGACCCATCCGAATTCTCCTTATGAGCAAAAATCCACATAGACCCGATAATATTAGTACCATATGGACGGGCACCAACTCCCACGTCTTATTATCAATAAGAGCATTATATTCATCACTCATAGCAATTTTCCAATTAGGGTCATTTAATGCGGACACAGATTGCGGGGCAAGGGGGATTTAGAGACATCGAATGTAAATTAAAATGTCTTTTAGGTGTAAAAATACCCCGCCGACTACGAGTGACCGGTCTATGACTCGAGGAAGAATTAATGGAATTATGGGAATTTTCTCGGGCTCGGGACGGACCGGCCAAGAAGCAGGGGCCCGCCGGCCCAAATCGGAAATGGCCGGACTCGGCTCGGACTAGTTCCGGGACCGGGCGGACCGCCCGATTCTTTGGAACTGTTCCGATGGGCTGGAAGAGCCGGGTGTGGCGGTGCTTGTTGGGCCGGCGGGCGGTGGGCCCGCCGGAGAATTTTGGGTACGGGAGTTGTCCGAAAAATTCCGAATAATATACGGGGATATTTGGTCATCCAAAAAATTATACGACTTAGGCTCGGGAGTATGAACTTTCGTAAAAGGGAATTGGGTTTCATCAAAAATGACATGACGATTTATAATAATTTTCTTGGAGGATAAATCAAAACACTTATAACCACGATGATTCGACGGATAACCCAAAAATACACACGGAGTAGACCGAGCTCGAAGTTTGTTAATTGTGGTGGATGGGAATAACGGATAACACAAGCACCCAAAAATCCGAAGATGAGAATAAGACGGGTTTTTATTATATAAGATTTTGAGAGGGGAAGAATATGTCAGACCTTTAGACGGAATTATGTTAAGAAGGTAAGTGGCCATTTGTAGAGCATGATGCCAAAAATACGGAGGTATGGAGGCATGGATTAGGAGAGTTCGGAAAATGTTATTTATGGAACGAATTTTGCGTTCGGCTTTCCCATTTTGTGAAGATGTATGAGGACAGGAAAATCGAAAATTTATCCCATGAGTAGCACAAAATTCTCGAAACTCCTTATTGTCATACTCCTTCCCATTATCACATTGAATATTTTTTATTTCTCTTTCGAATTGAGTACGAATGAACGCTCTAAATTTTATGAAGACGGAAAACACTTGTGATTTATTCGCAATTGGAAACGTCCACAAAAATCTAGAATAATCATCTAAGAAGAGAACATAATATCGATGACCCATTGAACTAAGAACAGGAGATGTCCATAAGTCGCTATGAATAATGTCAAATGGCATAGAAGTATGAGAATTGGAGTCTACAAATGGCAACTTAACAATTTTTCCTAATGAACAAGACTGACAAATTGGAGTACGACTAGTACCCTTACAAGAAATAAAGCTATTTTTATCTAAAACTCGATAAAATAGAAGATCCCGGATGACCCAAACGAGCATGCCACATGGAAGGAGAGATGGGCTACAAAAGCGATGGCAAGGCTGGACTCGATGGACTGAAACCGGGCATGATAGGATATAGATCCCCCCTACTATCACACCTCATGAGATGACTCCCCGTCTTGAAATCCTTCACAGAGAAACCGAAAGGATCAAATTCAACAGAAACAGAATTGTCATTTGTGAATTTTCGGACAGACACTAAATTTTTAATCAATTTAGGAGCATGTAAAGTATTTTTCAAGAGAAGTGGTGGATTGGGAGGAGACAACGTTTTCTGACCATACCCTAGAATTGGAATTGAACTGCCATTACCAACAATTATTCCCCGAGGGGTGCTCAAATTGTAATAAGATGAGAGAGTACCGATTCGGAAGTCATGTGAGTAGTGGCCCCGTGTCCATGTACCAATTTGGGTCCGGTTGAGTTAATCCCAACGTGTGCATCGCGGCCTCGATATCGGTCCGAGCGGGGCCTGCGCGCATGATGGCTTGCGGAGGACGGGGCCCAAGGACTCCCCGGTCGTGCTTGGAACCGGGCCGTTACCGCCGTGGGGGCCGTTGTCGGGCCACCGGCCGCGGGCCGCCAATGCCGGGTATTGGGCTCGCTGGATCGGCCCCCCCACCGGCCGCGGGGCGTAACCTGCTTTGCCGGGAGGGTGCGGGTGCCACCGCCACCGGCCCCACCGCTGGGGCCCACGGTGGTGGTGGCCCACCGTACCCCGAATGGGACCCACCACCTCGCTTGTTGCTCACCGAAACTGCCACCAGAACCACCTCGTTTTCCCCCGCGGTTTTTGTTATTTTTGCGATTATTCTTGCCGCCACCATTATTATGGTTTTGGCCCGAATTATTAACAAAACCCGAAGATCTAGGAGAGGATGCCACCATGACAATCGGGCTTGCTCCGTAGCCGCCTTTTTAGCCAAACCGGCTTTTTCCAACGCCAGCATGGAGCGGGCTTGATGAAAGTCGGGAAGAGGGTTGCTTTGGCGAAGGAGAGTTCCAACACCATTATAGGCCTCCGAAAGCCCGCAACCAACCGTAGAACTAGACGGTTATTTGTCACCGGTGCGCCAACATTACGGAGTTGATCCGCCAATTCCTTTAGTTTCTTGCAATATGCGAAACGTTCGGAAATACGTCCATTCGAACGAGAGAGAATTCCCGCTCGAGTGTGACGATACGGGAATGTTGGTTGTCTTGGAATATGTCACGCAATCTATTCCATGCACCATAGCCGTGGTATCGGGCTCCATAATCGTCTGTAGAAGGTCCACTGAAATAGTGGCGTATATCCACCGAAGAACGGTAGCATCAAGTGTAATCCACACCTCAGGATCCTCCGCAGGAAGGGGTCTAGCGGGAGGAATTATGTGATGAAGAACTTGATAAGAGATAGCGTGAATTTTAAACAACTCCGCCCACGTTGCATATTGAACGTTTTCCATCTCAAGGACAATAGGGACACTGAGCTTGATATTGGAAACCGTGAGGGCAGGGTGAAAATTGTTCTTAGACATATTTGAAAGAACAAAGAAGGAGGATAAATTTAAGAGAGGTTTTTGAGAGCGGAAGACGAGATATTTGGAGAGAAAAACCCGAGGGAGGGGGGGTTCTCGGCAAAAGAGGCAAAAGTTTGAGAGAAGAAAACTTTTGGTTTAGACCTAGTCTCTTGATACCATGAAAGAAATAATCCCCTTGATTATTTTCATTGATAGAATAGGTATATATACAAGTTACATCTTTCCATAATACTACAAATCCTTTTCCTATTCTACATCTAAATCCTTATTCTACCATAATTCTAACTATACAATTATGGTAGGTGTATAACACTAATTAAGGTATCCTTGTTATTACAATATACTACAAATATATACCATATATAAATCTGGCCGAGGGAGGCCCACTGGCCGAGAGGCCGAGAGGCCCAATTCTTGGTCTGGCCGTGACAGCCTCTTGCGAGGCCCAATTCTGTGATATACATGTGATATACACTGCTGTATATTCAGTGTATATCACATGTATATTGCTCTGTTTAACAGTAACCAATCAAGTAATTGCACCTTAATCCGAGATTGGTTGGGTCATCTAATGAGTTCTCTATATATCTTTTTTGGTTTATTCAGACCCATTCATTCCTATATTTAGTAATTTGTCTTTTAAGACAACATCTGGAGTTTCTTAAACTAGAGGTTTTCTAGATGTCATAAGTATGCTTTATGCTGACACTGTCTACACTGATATACAAACCTCTAACCACGTATGCTCTCATGGTATTGTTGGTGCCTAGCCCCGATAGAAGAGGATGTTGAGGTAGGTTACGCCAGCATAAAAGTAGGTAAATTATATTCAACCCTCAAGGAGTTTGAAGATATTGTCATCTACTTATTTTATCTTATCTTCAATATGGTTTTCTGGTGATATTGTACAGCCTAGTGTATGGACCTTTAGACCTGTTTTTCGTTTACTTCTGATTTGCCTTGCGTTTTGGTGATACATGATGCTTAGTATTTGATGTATAGGTTTATCCAGAAGGGACACATTTCATGATTCCTTGGTTTGAAAGGCCTGTAATATATGATGTTCGTGCACGTCCACATCTAGTGGAAAGTACTTCTGGAAGTCGTGACCTTCAGATGGTAAGTTTTTCCTCAAAACTTGCATTTCTCCGTAAGTCATTAAAAGGAAAAGAGAAACCCAAAGATGGGAATTGGGTGGAAAAGGTAACATGCGGTAAAGAATGTACAATATGAAGGATAAAACGTGTACATCTGATGCTTTCATTAATCCTAGGAGCAGATAGGTTCTTTTTGCTAGAAGAATGACAGATTCTAAAAGTTGATCTTGTTCCTTGATTATTTTTCAGGTAAAAATTGGACTTCGAGTTCTCACGCGTCCAGTACCGGACCAACTACCCACTATTTACCGAACTCTTGGTGAAAATTATAATGAACGGGTCCTGCCTTCAATTGTTCATGAAACTTTGAAAACTGTGGTTGCACAGTACAATGCTAGCCAGCTTATCACCCAGAGAGAGGTACGTGCATGAGGACATGTACCTACTTCATGTATTGATGTTGCTATCGTTAGACATGTAGAAGTAATTATTGTGCTGTATGCAGTAACTGGCAATACCTCATCTGTACTGTATGGAGTGGTTCAGCCGATTGTGAGGAATGTTCTCATATCAGATTTATGCTACTTCCCTCTCTGAAGTAGGGATGCAAATATTTATTGGCTGTCGTAGAAACTCATTGGAATTTTATGGTTATTCACCATCTTAGCTTCACTTCTGCAGAATGTTAGTAGAGAAATACGGAAGATCTTAACTGAAAGGACAGCCAACTTCAACATCGCTTTAGATGATGCCTCGATAACAAGCCTGACTTTTGGAAAGGAGTTCACGGCTGCAATTGAAGCAAAGCAGGTGGCTGCTCAAGAAGCTGAGAGAGCAAAGTTTATTGTGGAAAAAGCTGAGCAAGATAAACGAAGCGCTGTTATTAGAGCTCAGGTCAACATAGTTCCCAATGATCTTATCCTTTTCTCTTTAGTCTAATCTTCAGCTACTTCTTCAACCTGTCATTTTATATGGAGCTTGAGTTCCTATTTGTACCGTTCTTGCAGGGTGAGGCTAAAGAGCGCGCAGCTGATTGGTCAAGCTATTGCCAACAATCCAGAATTTATCACGCTCAGGAAAATTGAAGAAGCACGAGATATCACGCATACCATTTCGAATTCAGCCAACAAGGTGTACTTGAGTGCTGATGATTTGTTGCTCAACCTTCAGGACTTGAACTTTGGCTAGCCCTGGAAGAAAGTGAGTAGGATGCTACCATTAGCTAAACTGTTTGCTATTTCATTTTCTTCCTCAGCCTGTTAAATAGTTGGGGGGGGGGGGGGGGGGGCATTCTTAGATATAGGGAATAGTTTTGATGGTGAAATCCTCTCGGATGTTGTTAAATTGGCAATTGGAATAAAAATATAATCCCACTTTTTATCTGTCTTCTTTCAACTGCAAATGTTCCTTGCAGGCCATATATTCGTTCAAGTATTCTTGCTCCTATGAGAATGTAAAAACTGAAGATAAAGGGTGTGTTTGGTATGAAGGAAAATGTAGAAAATGTATTAGGAGCTGCTATTAGTGGTTAGTTTAACTTACATACACTTCCAGTTTAAAAACTTTTACATTGTAAGTGTATATAATCAGTTGCAGATATAGGATTTCATCAAGGGGATTTTTATGGCGAAGGGAATTAGATTGAAGTCCCTTCGTACATTGCTAAGATAACCATTAATAAAAGTGCGATTAATAACTTGAAAAATAAGGCATGTTATCGATTATAATATGTTAAAATATACAGAAAGTATATACTATAAGTAAAGTCTATCATGTTATGTAAACTTTCATCAACTTTGATTGTCATAGCAATCATAGCATTGCAAGCAGATAGAGCAGGTAGTTTTCCATTTGTTTCTTTTATAGTTGTGAGTTTGTTTTAATCATTGGGAAAGAAACTTATTGCTTAATTGAGATAAACTTATAAAGCACTACGAAGTAAGTAGTACTTTTCTTTGTTTCCTGTTGTCACTGATTTTAATTAGAAAGATTTTTAGCTAGCTCATTTTCAAGAGATCCATGGGGTGAACAAGTGAAATAAAAATTAGGCTATGACTTATTAGAATAATCAAAATGTTTATTGAATGGACATCTACCCATGTAAGGTTATAAGGTCTGGCCAACTCTTGTTTTTTTGGCAATAATATTAAATTATCCTAGACTCAATTGAAACAACTAGGTTACGTTATCAAACCATAATTAAATTAATAATTTAATAAACTCCACATTTAAACCCTGGCTAGCCAAGTCAAACAACATTTTCTAAAAATAAAGGCGTGATTAGTTTTGGCCTTTAAACGTTTTACTAAAAATCCATATATTCTTTTTTTATAACGAATGAACCAGAACCCTATATCTTGAATCTCTATTTTTAGATAGATTTTAGCATATTACAACGTTAAATTTTCCTTTTCATTTCGACATTAAGTTATATATACCTCTAAATTCCCCTAAAGTCTTCATGCATTAAACTAAAACCTTAATAACAAATTTACAAGATTCAACACATTGTTGATATGGAGGCCACCAAGAATTCGAACGCCATGACGATTAATGCAGAGAAATTAGGAACAGAAAATGTGGTTCTAAGTGAAAATCAATTGGAAATACCCTTGTTAGAAGATGTACTAATGGCTGAAAAACCAAAGAAAACACCAGCACAAAGAGTCATTAGAAAAACATTCAAGAAAACAGCCCTTTTATCCAATCTTTTACCCTCAGGTTCTGTTCTTGCATTCCAAATATTGTCACCAGTTATAACACATGAAGGCCAATGTCATTCATCAATTAGCCATTCTATGACATTAGGCCTTTTAGGATTTTGCGCGATTTCGTGTTTTTTCCTCTGTTTTACGGACAGTTTTCGAGACGAAAGAGGCAAGGTCCGTTATGGATTGGCCACATTTAGAGGCCTATGGACTATTGACGGATCATGCCCTCCTGAGGATGCAGCAAAATACAAACTGAGATTCTTGGATTTCTTTCATGCTCTTTTGTCAATACTTGTTTTTTGTGTTGTCGCCGCGTTTGATCAGAATGTGATCAAATGCTTGTATCCTTCTCCGTCGCCAGATGCTCAAGAAATCCTCGCAATCTTGCCAATGGCCGTGGGCGTGATCTGCACGTTGATGTTCGTTGCATTTCCTACAACTCGTCATGGAATTGGCTTCCCTCTTTCACGCCATTAGATTCATATTTGCTTTCTCGTACACAATTCTTCTTGTTCCCCCGACATATATGCTCAGGATCAACTTCGGTGCATATATGATAATTTAAGGACAAGAAATATTGGACTAAACTATTCATTATGTAGAAGTAGTGGATAAGCTCTCTGTGTTGGGATAGGTGTTCGGATGAAAAAACTATTCTAAGAGCGTGTTGAATTCAATCGTTGCACGTTTCCCTTTTGGCTAAACCACCGGAATAAAATCTAAACTTTCTTCGTGACAATGTATCAAGTTACATTGGACAATGGTGGTCAATTGAATCCACTTTGCCAGAAAGTTAGTACATTATAGGAAGGCTTCCTTTGCTTTACTTGTTTCAATACCTTGGGGCAGATATTCTACTCATATTAATTTGTTCATCCATTCCCTCAAATTGCATCCTTGTGCTGAGGAAGTTCTCATGCATAAGATTTTTGTTTTTCTCTCGCTTCCAATGCTGTAGATTTGACATTTTCACACATATCATTCAGTAATAGTCTTAAGGTGTAATTAAGGGTACTCGTGGTTCGATTTGAGTAGAATTTATTTCATATTAAATTGTTTTTTCAAATTGTTGAACCAAACCAACCAATTAAATTATTTTTTTATAATTAACTGTAAATATTATCATACCAAACCAAAAATGAATACACCTAAATAGCACATGATATCTCAACCATCTTCTAGGAAGGGTGCCTCAGGAACTAAATACAAAGTTTCTCAATGAGCCAATCACATTTCCTAGACTTCCGGGATTCTCCAAACATGTATAACCTCTCTCTCTACCTACAATTTTTAATTGATTTTTCATTGGTCAATTTTTAATTTTATTTTTGGTTAGTAGTTTTTTTCTTAAACTTGTGCTTGTAATAAAACTTTGCCAAAGGATATACAAACAACTAAAGTGACAAGTATAGGATCGAAGGAAGTATATAAGGTTTTTATGATGTTGATTTTGAGCCTTTATATCCAAGTATGGATACTTATTTAAGAAAATACTTTTTTTTGGTAAATAAAGACTTTTATATTACCAAAGTGAGAATTGAAGTACAGAGAAAACAAACCATCTGAGCACTGGACAAACAAACCCCAGTGCTTCAGAACACCTTAACATCTACCAACTAAAAGAACACAGAGAAAACAGCACCCTAAATCACTACAGAACCGACTCATGTCTACTATACTGGATAAAAATTATGCTTTGACAACCATCTTGCAGTCTTCAGCTTCCTGCATCCTATGTAGGGGTGGCAAAATTAGTCCAAGTTTAAATGACCCGTCCAATTCGTTCAAGGTTTGATGGGTTTGGACAAGAGTGATTTTGATGATGGGTTGATTTGGACTAGCCCAAGTTGACCCATCATAAATCAACAGTCCAAATAAACCCATGATGATACTCAAACTTAGACCCACGTAAATATTCAATCTTAACCATTAGAGCTCCACTCTAGATTAAGATTTTTGTTTATAAACAATTATTTTAAAAAATCTTTTATTATTTCAAAAAAAAAATATACTCCAACGCACCCCAACCACACTATCCATCCGCCCCTACCCCCACCCCCACACCAACCCCACCCAGCATTGAACCACCCTCACATCCCTACCCCTACCTTGCCTACTCCACCCCACCCCCTACCTCCCCTACCCACATCTACCCCACTTACCCCATCTACCCCCACCTCCCGCCCTACCCCAACCTACCACCCCAACCCCCACTTGCCCTACTCCCATCCTCAAATTTCTATTTCATTTTTTTTTACTTTTATTAAAAAAGTTTTAAAATATGAAATATTTTCTTACTCCCCTACCCCGCCCTTCACCCTACCCCCATGCCCTACCCTTATACTCAAATTTCTATTTCATATTTTTTTACTTTTATAAAACAATTATTAAAAATATGAAATTTTTCTTACCCCTACCCACCCGATTTTTTTACTTTATATAGTTATTTTACTTATATAAAAAATAAAAAAAATGGAAAAAGATTCTTACCCCTCCCCCCCCCCTTACCCCTGCCCCTCCCACACCACCCGAAGTTTTACTTTATATATTTATTTTACTTATAAAAAAATTATTAAAAAATAAGAAATTTTTCTTACTCCATCACCCCCCCCCCCTCCTCGCCACAACCCCCGAAGTTTTTACTTTATATATTTATTTTACTTATATAAAATTCTTATAAAAATGAGGAACTTTTCTTACCCTCACCACCCAGCCCCCCTCCCCCATTACTCCACCCTTCCATCCATTATTTTATATATTTAGTTTGCTTTACAAAAAATGAGAAAATTCTTTAAAATACAATTCTTATTTTAAAAATAAAAATATGTGAAAATCAAAAATCATACAAAATAAAATAACACCATAGAATGTAAGTTTGAAATTTGTAAAAGTAATGGATCAAGTTTGACAAGTTAGGTTATGACCCATCATTTAGTCCATCTTGACTCGTCTATCTTAGCCCAAGTAAGCTTTCGACGGTGTTGGGCATTGGCCCATCTATGAATTCAGTCCATCTTGACCCATCCAACTTCAACCCAAAAGACCCATCTTATCACCCCTATTCCTATGATATTACTTCTCTGACTATCTCCTTCACTATGTTATCCACTGTGTGCTTTTCTCCTTGAAATACTTTTCTGTTCCTTTCATCCACAAGTGATATACCCCTACTGCAAACACCATCCTATATATCTCAACTATGGCACCCTTCCCTTTTGCATAAGTGCTAGCCCATTGAACTTCAAAATCCCAACAATCAGGAGACCTAGTAATATCTTGTCACTTCAACAGCTTTTTCCATAATTGTGCAGAGAATGGACGAGTAAAAAATAAATGAGAGTGGCTCTCATCAGCCTGTTCACATAGGAGACATCCAGTGCTAGTAGTGGCTCCCCATTTAGCCAATCTATCTCCTTTATACAACTGTGAGCGAATAGTTATTCTTAGGATGAAGATCCATTTTAGGCAATCCCGTGTTGTTACAAATTAGTCTTCTCCACTCAACTTTTGGAAAATCCCCTCTCAACTTCAAATACACAGTTTTGATGTCCAATTTCTGTAGTTGATGAAATTCTTCCATACTATAACCTGCTTCCTCCACATACTTCCTTGCTTTCAAGATTCTTTGCATAATACTCCTCTTAGAAAGGTGAATGAATCATTTTTTCGATTTTTTATTTTGTTTTAAGGCCCCATCGACGAAAGAACAAATCGGAAATAGTAAATTTGATGAATATTCATTTTCTTACTCCGATTCACATGCTGGGAAGGGATTTATCAGCTACTTAAAAGAGTGAAGTGATTCTCGGGTGGGGGAACACGAGCGGAGTGAAGGATAGATGGAGAGAAGGGCCTTTGTCTGGTTCAGTTTCACTCTGAAGAATCTTGTCGCCACTTACTAACAGTGGAGGTAGGAGATCCAATTAATGAAAAGGCTAGGCTGCAGCTATTCAAGCATCTCAAAGTCTATCTATAACGATTGCAATTCCAAGTAACTCTCTAGCTCACCGATAGGTATTACACGCTCCAAACCCCAGGCGAGAAGTCGTCGGTATTCCTGACCAAATTTGCGTACATCATATCATTTATAATCGCTAGCGGCGGCCCCAATGCCAAAATGGCAATCTATGCTGAATCACCATTTGGCAGGGCTTGGGTCTCTCTCTTGGGCGGGGCATCAAGTACATATATCTTTACCGATTAACCAATTTCTAAAGGCTGAAGTAGATCCTAAAGAGATACCACTTCCTCATGAATTTATCTTGAATCGAGATCTTTTGGCTCAACTTTATCCCAGTTTTGCCGAGGGAGCAACCCCATTTTTCACCTTGAATTGGTCAAAATATGCGAACTTTCTTACTTTTCGTGGAGGATTAGATCCATGGAATCGGGGTCTCCGTGGCTAACGATATTGCCCATCACCATTTAACTATTGCAATTCTTTTCCTGATAGCGGGTCACATGTATAGGACCAACTGGGGTATTGTTCATGGTCTAAAAGATATTTTAGAAGCTCATAAAGGTCCATTTACAGGTCAGGGCCATAAAGGCCTATATGAGATCCTAACAACGTCATGGCCATAAAGGCCTATATGAGATCCTAACAACGTCATGGCATGCTCAATTATCTCTTAACTTAGCTATATTAGGCTCTTTAACCATTGTTGTAGCTCATCATATGTATTCCATGCCCCTTTATCGTATCTAGCTACTGACTATGGTACACAACTGTCATTGTTCACACATCACATGTGGATTTCTCATAGTTGGTGTTGCGCGCATGCAACCATTTTCATGGTAAGAGATTATGATCCAACTACTCGGTACAACGATCTATTAGATCGTGTCCTTAGGCATCATGATGCAATCATATCCCATCTCAACTGGGCATGTATATTTCTAGGCTTTCACAGTTTTTGTTTGTATATTCATAATGATACCATGAGCGCTTTAGCCCCTCTCAAATTTTATACTTCATATTTAATTTTACATTTATAAAATTTTGCATGGTTAAATTTGATGTGGTAGTGAGGGATAGTAGGTGGGTGGGTTATGGTGGGGTGGGTAAGAAAAAAATTCTTATTTTTTTATAAAAGTAAAATAAAATATTTGGGAGGGGTGGGTGAGAGTGTAGGATGGAGGGGTGGTGTGGGGTACGAGTGGGTGAAGATGAAGTGCGTTAAAGGGTTGGGGTGGGATTTGGTTTGGGAGGGTGCTGGGTGTGGAATTGGTGGGACTTAGGTGGATACTTCCGAAAAATATTTTCTACCAACGAACCAAACATGAGAAAATAAATTAAAAAATTCACGTACTTTTCACCACGCAAATGAACATGAGAAAATTACTTAATTTTTTTTTTCTAATTAATTATATAAAAGGCAAAGAAAGGGAAAATAAAATGGAGAATTACAATATAGGAATTCAAACCGAAATCAATTAAATAAAAATTCAGATAGCCAACCAACTAAGCTACTAAATTTCTATTATTTTTGAAAAACTCATTTTACATCCCCTTAATAATAGAGTAAAAGGAATAGGAAAATGGAAGCTGGGGATTTTAAAACACGGGGTTTCTAAGAAGACGCGTGGCCACGGCCACGTGTCTGATGAAGACAGTGGAGTGGACTGATGAATTGTCACTTTCAGAGTAAAGATATGGGAGCCGAAGACGGCTAATTGAATTATTGGCACAGCAGTGACCAGTGAGTCCAGTAGTAGTGTATTACTCCCTTTAATCTAATTTATGTTTCATCATTTTTTTATTTATTTAAAAAATATATTATTTTGTATATTTAAAAATAATTTAATTTTATAAAATGATTTACAATCACATATTTATATAAAATTTATTTTGCATCATATCTTCAAAAAAAAAAAAATTATATCAAGTCAAATAATGATACATAAATTGAAATGAAAGAAAATATTAAAATAAAAGTAGTGGTAATCAATAGTACCACTAGTTAATTTTTCGCACGATACATCTAGAGGAATACTGAATACAAACATAAGTCATCAGTCGGCAGCTAAGAAGTTCCAATTTGCAGGTGGCATTTACTAGGAATTTTTTAAAGAAGAATTTCTTATTAGGATTTAGGAGTAATAAAGTTTCATATTCTCTTTTTTCTTTTTGCAACACTTGAAGAATTCCTTTTGAGATTTAGCAGAAAACAATTTCTACAAAAAGGAAAAAATACTCCATCCATTTCATTTTACCTGCATGATTGGACACAAATATTGTCTAATTTTGAGATTAATATAGGTATTGATTTATTTGTGATTATAAAAATATATTTAAGAGTAAAAATAAAAAACTTAAGGTTGAATTATTTTTAAATATATAATAATATTGTTTATAAGCATACCTAAAAAAGTGTGTTAGATAAAATAAAAGTATAATTTTTTAACAAAGCTTCTTCCAGTAAGATTGAAGCAAATTCCCCCAAAAAACTATATAATCATTAACGACATAATTGTATATTATATTTACATAACTTTATAGAGTGGTTATTAGGTCAACTATGTTATATGGGCCGGATGTGTTGGCCCAATCAAGAACTCACATGCTAAAAAAATGAAAGTAACGAAAATGAGAATGCTTAAATCAATATGTGGACGTTCTAGAAGAGATAAGATTGGGAAAGAGGATATACGAGACAAGATAGAAGCGTGCCTTCTTGGTGGATAAAATGCTGGAACGAGACTAAAATGATTTAGACATATGAAGAGGAGGAGCGTAGTCCAATGAGGATGTGAGAGAGATTATCAATGATAGATTTAAGATAATGTAAAGGTAGACCAAGAAAAATTAAGAAAAAGTAATTATACATGACATGACACATCTTCAGCTCATCGAGAAGAAGACACTAGATACGAGAACGAGAGCGTGCAGGTCAAGATTTGGATAGAAATTAAGTAGGTAGTTGAACTTTTTCTATTTTTTTAAATAATTTTAAATTATGTTAAAAATAAAACAAATTAAGATTATATGTCTAAATTCATAATTAAAATAAAAAAGTTTGAATTTTAAAAACAGAAATATATCATATATATATATAAATTGCAACAGAGGGAATAATATTTTTATGTCATAGGCTAATTTCATGTATATTTTTATGTCATATTTTAACTGTAGTTATAGCTAATTTCATGTTCATTAAATTCTGATTTTAGGCTTATAATAATATTTGCTTAAACACTTTTTGAGCCTTTAATTAGTTGAAGTGGTGCATTTATAATCTTTCTAGTTGCGACTCTTACAAATTTATTGTATTATCAATTTTCATGTTATTTAATTGCCCATATTAAATTTGTATTATTATCTAATATTTGAGGGTAATATATATCTAGGCAACCAAAATGCATAAGGATCAACATTAAAATTCAGTAAAAAAAGAGGATCACTTTTACATACGTACAATTGTCTTTTAGATGATTTGAGTATTCAATTTACACCGTTAAATGTAGACAAAGTTTTTACCTTCCACGACCCCAAAAATAAAAACAATAAAAAAAACTTTTACCCTCTCTTCTTTCTCCTCTATCCTCCATTATATAAGCAACTCAATGCACATCATATCAAGAGCAGCCCAGCCATAGCATCTCAGGCTATTCTTACACGTCCATTCACAAGAAACTGGCTATGAAGGAAAAAATTAACGGCGGTCTGAAAGGTGGAAATGTGAAGACAACAAACGGAGTGAATAATAAAGATGTTCATTACAGAGGAGTAAGGAAGAGGCCATGGGGTCGTTATGCTGCTGAAGTCCGTGACCCCGGCAAGAAGAGCAGGGTTTGGTTAGGCACGTTCGACACGGCAGAGGAGGCGGCAAAGGCTTACGATGCCGCCGCTAGAGAGTTCCGTGGACCCAAAGCCAAGACGAACTTCCCCTTGCCGTCGGATAATCAGAGTTCCGGTGATAGTGGCATCCCTACAGAGTCCTCTAGTGGAGAAAACGATGTTCACGCGCCGCCTGAGATCGACATCACGCGCCGCCGTAACACCGTCATCAAAGGGGGTAACAATGGTATAGATTCTACTGAAGTTGGGTTTGACAGAAACGGTGTTGACGCGCCGCTTCAGCTCGACCTCACGCGCCGCTTTGGCACTGGTGGAGAAGGGAGTGACAATGGTGGCGGTTCAGTTGATGTTGGGTTGTTAAGAATTGGGTTCCCAATTTTCCATGCCGTGGCAGCTCCGCCTAGTAACAGCAGTAGCACTGCAGAGTCCTCTAGTGGAGAAACTGTTGCTCACGCGTCTCACGCGCCACTTGAACGCCACATCACGCGCCGTCTTGATACTGGTGGTGATGGGGGTTATAATGGTGGCCGATCTGCTGAAATTGAGTTCGAAAGAAATGGTTTCCCCATTTTCCATCATCAGCTAGCTAAGGCAGATCCACTTAGTAATAAAAGCAGCTCTGCTGAGTCTTCTAGTGGAGAAACCGGTGTTCACGCGCCACTTGAGCTCAACCTCACGAGCCGTCTTGGCACTGTCGGGGAAGAAGGTGAACATGTCAGAAATGGGTTTTCGATTTTTCATCAGCAACCGACCATGGCGGTTCTGCCTAATGGACAGCCAATTTTGTTGTTTGATAGTAGTAATTTTGTGCGAACCGGATTAGTGAACCGGCCACAACCATACAGGTTTGAACCGGTGGCGGCTCAGTTTAACGGCGTAACTGGTAGAGTAGTTCATAGTGAATCAAATTCATCGTCTATAGTAAATGAGAAATACTACGGAGAAAGTGTAGCTACAAGTGAAAATTTAAATCTTGATCTTAACCTTGCTCCACCTATGGAAGCTTGATGTTAATTACTATGACGAGTGATTAATTAATGGCTAATTTTTGTATATACGCTTCTTTTCTTAGCAGCCTTGTGATTTAATCTTGATGTTGCTAACATTTGTAATTCAATTACGCATCTTTTAGATCCGTTGATTAATGAAAGTTTCGAATTTTACTTCTTTCAAAGAAATTGATTGTTTCCTTTCCCCTTGTGTTCTTTTCTTAGATGTTCTAGAACTATTATTGCTTGCTCTCTCATATATTTGTGACTTGTGAGATGAGAAAATTGTTACTAAAATTACTAACTCTGATTATCTCTTGACTATGAGGAGATCTGTTTTGACAATTTGATGTTTTTATTGGTCATCTAACCGTGCAAATATTTCAAGCCTTCAAGGTTATTCTTAATCATAGGTAACTAAGGGACGTTTGGTAGCCCGTTAGAGTTATCCGGTTATTACTAATATATAGATTAGTTATTAGGGAATTTATATATTATTTTATACAGAGATTAGTTATACAAAGTTTAGTTATCATGTATTGGTTGTTTTGTATTTTGTCTTATATAAAATTATGCATAAATTTTCTCATCACTTATACATATATTAATTATATGAATATCTAAATTATAAATTAAATACCATATTAGTTTTCTACGTGAATAACTTATCTCATAACTAACTATCAAACATTATATTATTTATACAAAATTTTAATACATTAATAACTTACTCCTTACCGGCTATCAAACGACCCTAAGAGCATATTATTGTTATAGTCTTATAGACGCCGACCAACCAAGTGATCGGCCAAGTCTTATAAAGTTTGTCTTATAATATTGTTTGCCCGTAAATTTAGGTAAGAACAAGAAAAACCAAAAGGTATTTTTTCGTTAATTAGGTAAAAATGAATTTTGGTTCTAACTCAACCCTAAAAGCCTAGTTTGTAGGTGAGGATTGTCTAAGTCCATATAAGGAGTCCATGTTTTCCATTTCATATCCGATTGGTAGTTACAAGACATTCCAATTAGTGGTTTTGGTCCTTCATCTCCATCCCCACCACATCCACCGCTAATTTTAAAAAATATCCTCCATGCCCCGAAACTCATTACGAATTTAATACTAATTACGGGTGTCTCCCTTTGGTGTCCCTTGACTCATCGGCCTTAGCAAAAGATACCATAGATATTAGTACAGCGAGAAAGGGGTCGGTATCAATGGACATTTCAGCCATACTCTTGCCGGCTAGCTTGAACCTCCCCTCTTTGATGCCCCTTTGAATCGTCTTTCAAAAGACGACACAATTAGAAATAGAGTGACTGTATAAGTTATGCCACTTGTAGTACTTCTTATCTTTGAGTTCCTCGATAAGCGGAATCCTATGACCATCAAGCATGCGAATCTGCTTATCTTTGAGCAGATGATCAAAGATCTGATCTGCCTTCGTGATGTCAAATGAGTAATCGACCCTGTCATCGGATGAGCTCGTCTCTTTGACTTTTACGACTTTCAAGGTGGGCAAGAGTAAACCTTACCCCTAACAATCACGACCACCATTGCGCCTGCCGCGCGGTCGGCTGACTCTGAGTCGGACTCATCCGCTTCAATGATGGATACCAAGTGGGAGCCTCGATTTAGGATGGCTCTTCAACGCTTCTTCTCCTGGACGTATTGCTCTATTTGGCTAGTCTTTTCGGATAACTGGCTCAGGTCAAAGCAGGATTGTCCCATCAACTTCTCATTTAACTGAGGGTGCATGTTGTTGATTATCATGTGGGCACATTCAGACTAGGAAAGTGTACGGTGCATTTCCCAACCTTCTTTCTGAATCTCTTGATAAAATTGACAGCCGATTTATCGACATGCTACTTGAGATTCATTAGATCAGTCACGGTAACCTGAGGTTGGGGCCAATAGAACCTATCATAGTAGCAACCCTCCATGTCAGTCCAACTCTTCACGGAATCAGGAGCCAAAGAGGAGTACCATGCGAAGGTTGTTCTCGTTAGAGAGAGAAAGGGAAAAGCTGCAACTTGTGATACTCATTCTGGCCAGCCTCGCCGCATTGGGCAGTAAATCTACCGATGTGCTCGATAGTGGAATTTTCGTCGTCGCCAGAGAAGATGGAAAACTCCGGTGTTTTGAAGCCCCTCGGCAAAAGTGTTATCCGATCTACCTAATCAGGGTAAGGCTTCATATATAATAGGCTTGTCCAAAGGTTTCAGTTGGATGCCGAAGTACCTCCGCATGGTATTAGCAATAAATTCTGGGTTTATCAGTTGTGACGTCCCCTACCGATTCTCGATTGGATTCGGCTGGTAGGCGTTTTACACTGGCGGCCTCCATTTTGCACTTTGTTGGACAGGGTTTTGAAGGTTGTAAGTGGTCTGCAGGCCATTACTAATAGGTGGGGTAATGCCCCATTGTTGCTGTTGGGTATGGCCACCAAAGCCTGTAACGGCTAACGGAGTCTGAGGATAAGGTGGAACAGTATTCCATGGCTGCTCTCCTCGGACGTCGGTCGTTCTTAGAAAATATACGCTTCCTGAAAGGTATGGATTGGGTACTGGCATTGACTGCTGGAATGGTATTCCACTGTAACCAGCGTCACCAGATAACCGAGCTAAGTCATAGCCAGGGGCCATCGGCTGCCAATTCGGCTGGCCTACATGTTTCGCCTTCATCGTAAGGCCGTTCGTAGAAACGTACGGCATAACAGACTACAATCCAAAGTGTCCTAGGGCCTGAACTGGTCTTTGAGCCATGTTGATCTGCCCATAATGCAGATTTGCTTCGTCAAGTGGCACATTCCCCCCCCCCCCAAGGTTCGGCGGCGACCACGCAGTGTGCTGGTTGCCGGTGCGATTGGACTTGTGTTCCTAGGTGCGCTACCGGCTGCACTTAAGTAGGAACCACATGCGGCTGAGGAACAACACCGGGAGTCACGGTCTCATGCGGAACATCACCGCTCGTCAGAGGGATGACAGAACTAGCCGAATATTTTCCTGGGTGCATTCGGTTGGTTTCCATCTCCCTTGCTTACTGAACCTCATTATGTACCATCGGCTTCACAATATCATCCAACTGTTTAGAAACTTGGTATATAATATCGTGGATGCCCAAGTCGATCTGTCGTGGTCATTATGGTTAGACATTCAGATTGGCTAGATTCTTCCACAGCTTGGGTTGATGGAGGAAGTGAAGGGGTATCAATCGATATAAGCATACCCGAGGAGGATGATGGTTCGTTGTTCTTTCTGGGAGAATTTTGTTTAGATGTGGACTTGACTCGGGTTTCATTTTCTTACCGGACCTTAGGCGCGTACGCCAAGACTGATCCTGACCTGGAGAATCAAACTTTGCTATTAATTCACCTATGGTCCCACAGGGCGTGCCAAATTTATTCTCGCCCCGAATTCTGTTCTCTGCCATTTTTTCGGCTGATGAAATCGGGAGACAAATTGATTCCTTAACTTAAGTGATTTGGGCTTGAAACAGAACTCTAATTTCGAGCAATGGGTTCCCCAACTACTCGAGAAAGCGTTAGGACGGTGGTATGAGTAAACTAATAGATAAGAAACATGAATGCAGTTGAGTACGGTAAAGTAAATGATAAAGATAAAAGTAAAGGATAAAAGATATATAAAAATTGAGTTGTTTGATTGATTGGTTGTGTCTGTTATATACAAAGAATGATCCTATTTATAGTACAAGAAAAAAAAAAAAGAACTGTACAACGTGCCCCCCATGTCAGCTATCAAGTAGTCCACTAAGTTCAATTGCCGACTACTGGGGAGGTGGTGCTAGTTTTCTCGCCCTATACTCCTCTTGCTTGGATAATGACCATGTCTTTTAGTTGTTGTTGGTCGTTACCGCTTCTAGGGGTCCAGAAACCTTTTTGACTTGGTCGTTGAGGCATCTGCATCTGCATCTGAGTGGGCCTCAGTTGTACCTCTAACTAACAACTCTGCTAAGATGCCTTAGTAGTTGATGAAGTTCTTGTAGTCGAGGGCCAGAAGTAAATTCGGCTTTGAAACAATTCGATTGTCACTGAATTTGATTAAACACTTAAATTATTTTTGAGTGTTAAAAGAGGAAATTACCAATGAAGTTGAATGAAAGAGTTGAGTTGCTAGAGGGAGAGCAATGTAAATTAGTGCAAGTCTCACGTTGTAACTTAAGCAGAAATCAAGTCACTGGACGGCAATATGGGATTATTAAGGCAAAAAAAACAGTGATGGGTCCTAGATCACTACGAAGCCGTGTTGACGGGGAACTTGTCTTGTCCATTGTCATGTCTAAAGTAGACTGCACGTGTACTATTTTGCCGTCCAATATTATTATATCATTAAATATTACTGATCTCATCTATGATGTGCATGTGTCTAATAAAATGGTACTCCACTTTACTTATTTACTACTAATAAATTATGAATGAAAAGGGGGAAAAGTCATATTTTGTGTTCAAGATTTACTCAATTAAAAGTTCAAAAGCTACATAAAGATAAATAATTTTTTTGTTTAAAATAGAGAAGAAAATTAGATTTATTCCGAAATTTTTGAGATAGTCTAATATTAGAATAGGTTAGATCTTATGGTGAATTTCTAATTATGATAATATAATATGTGTAGTCCTATTAGAATATATATAAACTATAAAGAGGTCATTATGATGAATGAAAGATTGAAATAGTTCTTGTTGGAAATTTGCCTTTGGCGGAAGTTGCGTCCGACCAACTTTAACGACTTAGACACTAGTGTTCCGCATGTTGGAGAATCCGGTTCTTCACACGTGCATAATCTACTAAGTAAGTAGATGACCGTAGGGCCAAGGATCGTCAAATTTAGTTGAGAAATGAAAGAGATATTGGTCCACGAAGTAAGGTGTTTGAAGCATGGAAAAGTGTGGTATTGAGATCAATTCTCCCTCATCGGTGGGGGAAGATAAAATTGTTTTGTTTATAAGTCTCAAGGTTGGCTTGGGGTTTGGGACCCCAAGGGGTATCCCATGTGTTTAAAGGAGGGAGGACCTAGATGTGCTTCGGTTCGAGGAAAGCCCACACGCGCGCCGCCGCCCGCCGGTCCGGGCTGTGGGTTGTGGGTTATGCTTCTTCTGATATTATCTTTTTGGACCAGAATTGTTTCATATGTACAGTTTGGTCCCTGAAGTTTCAAGAAAGTCAAATTCGGCAGAGAACTTTGCTATATGTACAGTTTGGTCCCTGAAGTTTCAAGAAAGTCAAATTGGACAAATTTTTGGAACGTCAACTAACACTCAATTCAACCATTTATTTTGGCTGAATTAATCTTCCTAAATGTCAATCCGTTGCACATCAATTCACCATTTATTTTGGTGAATTACTACCTCCATAATTGTCATTACTTGGCCAGTAACAGGCAATTATGTGGGCAATTGGTAAGCCTCTCCTTCAACTATATAAAGGACCCTTTGCACCATTGTTGAGCTACATAACACAAAAACATGAACGATCTTCCTACTACCTTCCAACATCTTTTCATTACTCAAAATTCTTCACGGTAGCACTTGAGTTTCCTTTGCTCATTTGTTCATTTGTTGTTTTATCTTGGGAGACAATTGTCCAGGACGTAGAAATGATACATACGGGCAATATTGTCTTAAAGACAGAGTGCAAACACTCGACTTAGCATACCAAAAACTGTTCCAGTTTATTATTCACGTTTATTGTAATTCTAATTTATTGTTCAAGTTAATTGTAATTTCAGTTGCTTGTAATAATACTAAGCAGTTATTTATTTCCGTTTCTGCATCATTGTAACCAACAGTTCTTTTATTATTTTCGTCTCTCTAAATTATTGTATGTCTCTACTTTAATAATTAAATATGCTTTTGTTAATAATTGAGTTAAATATACCTTATTATTTTAAATCTAAATACGTATGTCCTTATTGGTAAGGACGGAAGCTTTCCTGTCCATAATTTTTTGACTTTTTTCTCGCTAGGAAAAAGTCAAATTTGCTCCTCGTAAAATGAACCTTATGTGTTTAAGGAGTAAATTTGAATTATTTCGCATAATTCAAAGTAAACTTAATGGTTGATTATTACACCTTGTTCACTTTTACTTGTTCATTTTTCTTGATATGTTGAATGTGACAAGTAAAAATAAAAATTTATTTATATAATAATGGACAAGTAAAAGTGAAGGGAAAAAATTTCAATTATTAAGAACTAAGCTTCTATTTAGATCAATCTTATAATAATATAATGATATATTTAAATTTATTAACCCAAGATAAATCTAAACTATCTCATTGGGGGAAGGAGCAGATGGCGCATGTGATGTGGATAAATTTCTAGGTAAGAAGCTAAAATGCGACGGTGAAAAATGTTTGAGTCGGCGGAAATTGTGGAGTAGATTTGGTTTAGGTCTCTTATTATTCCTTCCTTAATTCCGTCAGCCGGCAGACATCAGGAGCATGGCCATAATAATCATCTTAAAATAATAACACTCGCTTGCCCTGCAAGTATAAGCATCGAACTCTTTTGCAGAACCGGGATTAAACTGTATTTCAAGCTCCCGTCCGGTCATAAATTTTTGGGAACATATTTTGAACATTTGAATTTGATCATAAAATTTTGATAGATTTTAAAAATAAATCTTCAAATTGCAAATTTTGGCTCAAATCTATTTTTGGGCCATTATTTATATTTTGGCCTTTTCAAAAATTTTAAAACTAATCCAATTTTTTATATTTTATAAAAAAGCCTCATATATTTATGACCCAACTAATTCTATCTATTATGTTCCTCCATTAAATCATATCTATCATATTTTTTTCAATTAAAGCCGTCTATTTTATAAAGTGAACAAGCTAAGTTATGCCAAAACAGTAGAAGAAAAATCATGGAAAAATTGCTCTGTCAACTATAGAAATCCGTTGCGAAGATAAAAATGGATATTTGTATTGTAATTGTTGGAAATTAGCCTTTGGCGGGAGTTGCGACCGACCAACTTTAACGGCTTAAACACTAGTGTTACGCATGTTGGAGAATCCGGTTCTTCACACGTGCATGTTCTACTAAGTACGTAGATAACCGTAGGGCTAAGAATCGTCAAATTTCATTGAGAAATGAAAGAGATATTGGTTCAAGAAGTAAGGTGTTTGAAGCATGGAAAAGTGTGGTGTGTGATCAATTCTCCCTCATCGGTAGAGGAAGAAAGAATTGTTGTGTATATAAGACTCGAAATTGGTTTGGGACCCCAAGGGGTATCCCATGTGTTTAAAGGAGGGAGGACCTAGATGTGCTTCGGTTCGAGGAAAGCCCACACGCGCGCCGCCGCCGCCCGCCCGTTCTGGTTCTCGGTTCTCGGTCTTCGGATCTCGGTCTTCGGTTCTCGGTCTTCGGATATTATCTTTTTGGCCCGTTTGGACCAGAATTCTTTCAGATGCACAGTTTGGTCCTTGAAGTTTCCAGAAAGTCAGAATTTGGGCAGACAGAACAGAAACGCCAAGCACTCAATTCAACTATTTATTTTGGCTGAATTACTCCTCCTATAATAGCCAATCCGTTGGTCTTTCTCACCATTTATTTTGGTGGCTTTACTACATCCATAATGGTCATTATTTGGTCAATAATGGCTGTTATGGAGGCAGTTAAACAGCCCCTCCCTCACCTATATAAACACCCCCTTGCACCATTGTTGAGGACACTTACAATACACGAAAATACATAAGCAGAAAATCAGTTCTTCCTACAACTTCCAAGCATCATTTCGTTACTCAATATTCTTCACGGTAGCTCTTGAGTTTTCTTTGCTCAATTGTTCCATTGCTGTTTTATCTTGGGAGACGAATTGTCCAGGACGTATAAAGGATACATACGGGGCAATATTGTCTTAAGGACAGAGTGTCACACTCAACTCAGCAAACAAAAACAGTTTCAGTTTTTCTTGTTCAACATCTTTGTAATTTTCAGTTTTCTAGTTGAATTGTAATTTCAATTCTTACATTAGCAGTTACTTGTAATTTTCATTTCCTGCATCCTTTGTAAACCAACATAATTTGAACTGTATTAGCTAGCAAATGTGTTTTAGCGGTTGTTATTAAAATATTATGTTATGCATAATTTGGGATTAACAAGTATGTATGTTTTGTATTATCGGGTATTCTTGATAGTTTTTAAAACTTATGAGCAGCGTTTTAAAAAAGCGGGGGGTAAGAAGGGGCGTTTTACATATGCCTTGGCGAGACGTAAGCCCCACTGGTATTTAATTTTTAGTACTTCATAAAATAGTATAATTATAATAAATTATTTTTTAAAAGATAGAATTACATAAAAATAAAAGAAAACTATATATATATATGTGTGTGTGTGTGTGTGTGTGAGTGAGTGAGTGAGTGAGAGAGAGAGAGCTTGATCCTCACAAATCAAAGCAATCCATTATACGCCAACTTGTAATTAATTATAGTTGACATAATTTTACATGTAAAAACAATACAATGAAATAAAAGTTATTATGAAATACAAATCAACTCTAACATATTAATTTTCAAACAATGAAAAAATCACAATTTCTTAAAACAATATTAATATCACACTTTTAATATTATATTCTCAACAACTGTCTTTTAAAATATTGTTTATGGGTATAAGTAATATTTCATATTTTCTAAAATAAAAAGTGAAATATGCTTTAAAAAATTATGACCAAACACATTTTGAAAACTTGAAAAACTTCACCAAATCAAATTTGTTAAAATATTTTTGGGAATCTATAGCCAAACGTTAGCCAAGCATTTGTAATTTCAGAATTTAGTCTTTTAGAATTCCATAGTTATTTGCCTAAATTTTGTTTAATTGCTCAAATTGAGGTCTTTTAACATGCAGCAAGTATCTTTACTTTTAGTGATCCTTTATATAGCACAAAAGTTCCTCTAAAAACATGATCTTATAAAGACAAATGTGAAAGCCAAAAAAATACTCAACGAAATATAACAACTGTTCAAAAAATAGATTTTGCATAAGTATAAAGTAGAGCTGAAAAAGTAGACTAGTGTTTTGTTATTTTCACTTGAAGGAGGGAAAACAAAATGAAAAGGGTACTCCCCTTCGATTAAAAAATGTGTTCACTTATCTATTTGCATACTTATAAAGTAAATATTAACTCTTAGATCAAAATATATAATTTAATTAAATTATTTTTTATTAAATAAATATTAGAATTTGATCATTTAATAATTATTCAGAACAAATTTGAAAGAATAGAGTTAATTATTTCTTGATTCAATAGGTAAATATTCTTTTTAAATTAAAAAGAAACTGAACCGACACTCTTTTTTACGGGGAGAAAGTAAATAATAAGTCCTCCGGGGCATAGTCTAGTGGCAAAGTCTGGGTGCTATAAGGCGCTTTGGCATAGGACAACGTGAGTTCGATTCCCCGTAAGCACGAAGAAACTCTGCATGTGGGGAATTTGACCTTATCTCATTGATCAGTTGTACGCTCCCAGGAAAACTGGCCACCGGAGCATATCCCACGATTTACCTAGTAATAGTGTTGAAGGACCGGTGCTATTAGCTCCAGAACGTCTGGTAATCTGGGTGAAGAAGTCGGCATGCGCAAACCCTGGATTATCAAAAAAAAAAAAAAAAAAAAAGTAAATAATAAGCGCGTGGGAGTGGGGTTTTATTATGTGGGGGCAAAGGAGCACTGGGAAGCACGTGAGGGGTGGTGCGTACGGCGCTAAATGATGACGTGTAGGGAGGAGCCGAAGAGAGAAACAAATAAAAAAGACGCCACGTTTGCCTTTTGCGTTAAGAAAATGTATTCAAACCAAACGTGCACTTATCACCGAAAGAAGCGGTTGGAAAATGGGAATGCATGTCCAATCATAAGATTAGCACAACCTTTCATTAAAGTTCAAAGCAAGCATCCCATGCTCGCTACGGCAATGCATCTCTGTCTTCTAATAGGCAGGCTGTTTGGCTAAAATTTTAGGAGGCCAAAAATCCTTTATCTTAGGGATTGAATTGTTTTGCAAAAAATTCGAGTAAAAAAGTGCTTTTAAATAGTAAAAGAAAAAGGACAATTAAATATACAAAACATGTAGCGTTAATTGTTATTTGATCAAGTTTTTTAAAAGTATTTTTAAGTGTATTTTTTTTAAAAGTATTTTTTTTAAAAAGGTAATTTTTTCAGCTTCCGAAAAATAGCTTATGCTACTCCCTAAAAGCACTTACTTTCTCTCAAAAGCTTTGCCGAACACCTCATTTTTTTTAAAAAAATATAACACTTTTGGGGGAACTAAGTGTTGAAAATTTGTCTTTGGCGGGGAGGTGCGTCCACCCATATTTAATGAATTAAACACTAGTGCTCCGCATGTTGGAGGTTTTGTCTCTTCTCACATGCATAATCTACTAAGTGAGTAGATGACCGTAGGGCCAAGAATCGTCAAATTTCGTTGAGAAATGAAAGAGATATTGGTCCACAAAGTTAGGTGTTTGAGGCATGTAAATATGGTGTGGGACAAATCTACCACATCGGTGGGAAAAGGAATAATTGCTCTCTTTATAAGTCTCTAAAGTGGTAAAGGGTTTGGGACCCCAAGGGGTACCCCATGTGTTTAAAGGATGGATGACCTAGATGTACTTGGATTCAAGGCTAAGCCCACACGCGCACTGCCGCCCGCTCGTCCGGTCCGGTCTCGGTCTCGGGTCGTGGGTTGTGGGGACTTTCTGATATTATCTTTTTGGACCCCAAATTGCTTAATATTTACAGTTTGGTCCCTAGAGTTTCGGAAAGTTGATTTTGGGAGTGACGGACCGTTTGGACTGTTTTTTGGAGCATTAACCAGCCATTACTTGGCTGTTAACTACTCCATAAACAACCCTTCTTCAATAACCATCATCAACCTCCTTCAATGGCCATGAACAACCTCACTAATGGCATTAAACCTGCCATTAACAGCCCTCCATAATGGCCATTAACATCCATATTTTGGGCAGTTGGACAGCCCTCCTCCATGCTATATATTGAGCTGTTTTGGCTCAATTGTGCAGTACACATACAAACAGAAAACACCACAAAAAAACAGTGACGAAAAACACTGCAAAAACAGTGTGGAAAAACAGTGAGCAAAGACCCTCATATACACAAGATATACACAACAGAGACAAAACAGAAGAGAAAACAGAAACTCTTCATTCCTTTTCCATATCTTCAGCAAGTCGATTCATATTTGTTTTCTTCATCAGACTCAACCTATTGGCTTAGCAGCGTTGAGATTAAAGTGTTGTTTTATCTTGGGAGACTATTGCCCGCTAACGTAAAAGCATATATACGGGGCAATCTTGTCTTAAGGACAGAGTGCAATCACTCGACTCAACACGCAACGTTGTAACCATCCAGATTTAGTTATTTCTTGATTTCAGGTTATCAAGATTCAAGACACAACAAATTTGCGGCAGTTGTCAACATTGGCCTATTTGTTCAACAAGATTCAATTTCTGAATATTGAATGTTTGTTCATCATTTCGAACACTTGTAATAGTTATTTACTTTTCGTACTGCTTTATACAATAGTATAGCAACCAACACTAAGCTTGGTCAAACAGGCTAGTGGTATGAATTATTTTCAAAACCTAAAAAAAACAATTGTTACTACTTTTAAAATATTGATTAAATATAAATTACTGCTCTAATATTGATAAGTGTATCTTTTAAATTAATTCACTAAATACAAACTACTCACTGCGTTCAAAAATATTTATCATTGTTTGCTTCTCGAGAATTTAGTTAAATTAAATTAGGTTAATTTAATATCTTAAGATTCAAATTTAAACATCTAAAATTATAAGAAAAATATTATATGGTGCAATTTATGTCATATTAATATGATGAGAAATACATCTTATGATATTGATCAAAATTTATATAATTTAACACTTAACTAGTAGGTTTTTTTTGTTGCTGAAAACACTTAACTAGTACTAAAACATAATAAGTATTTTAGGACTGAATTCAAGGTAAGACTTCTCGCAGAAATGCAAAGTAAGACTACATACAATAGATTTTTGCGGTCTGTGAAGATTAATGTTCCATTAAAGAACATGAACAGTAATCAGATGATAGAAACTGCCATAGATGATCAATGACAACTCAATGAAGAAGTAGAAATTCGAGAAAGAGATTTGAGCTTTGAATGGCAAGTTTAATTAGTTTCTGCTTGATTGTTAAGTAGGTTGAGAAGTTGTTCATGTTGACTAGATGTGAACTGACTATGTGAAGTTGCATGATGTGAAAACATTCTTTGGTTTGTGACTGTAATTTGGCATAAATTGGTACTATGAACTTGATCCATAGTTCTTCCCAGGTTGTTGTGGCTGTTGTTTCTGCATATGTTGCATATTATGCTGATGTACTTCACATTCTTGTCCAGTATCTTCAAAAGACAAATTCCCTCATGTCACCACATATGCCTTCTTATTCTTATAATTAAAATTCTCAAGATATCCATTAAGCTTATAACAGATACCATGTAACTACCTTTTGGGTTGAGTTAGGTCCAAGATTTATTCTTTACATGGTATCAGAGCCAGACTCATTTCAATTATTTGTTCACCGATGTTGGGACCCCAAATTATATTATCCACGCTCCAATTAACAATGTCTGGGCTTGCGAGGGAGTGTTAAGAGTCCCATATCGGATATGGAATGGGAACATGGACAATCCTTACCCTACAAGCTAGCTTTTGGGGTTGAGTTAGGCCCAAGATCCATTCTTTACACTGTTTCTGCATATGTTTCATATCATCCTGATGTACTTCACATTCTTGTCCAATGTCTTCAAAAGACAAATTCCCTACTATCACCACATATGCCTTCTTATTCTTATTTTTAAAATTCTCAGGATATCGACTAAGCTTATAAAGTCATCCTGTATATGTCCAATTTTGTGACAGAAATCACACTTCATCAGTTTGAAACAGTCCACCTTAAAATGATATTTCCCATGACAAAAGTCACAAAAGGCATTAAGATTATATGGTTTCTTCTGTCTTGGACCTCCATTTCCACTCTTCCATTTCCACTCCTGGCAGTGAACATGGCAGATGACTCCACTGTTTCCCGCATCATCCTGCAACTATCCTCTGACTTTCTTCTTGATTAATCATTACATACACTTGATTCAGTCTTGGTACATGCTGCATCATGATCACCTGACTTATAGCCTGATTATAACTTTCATCAAGTCCCATTAAGAACTGCAACATCCTCTGATATTGCAAATAATCAATAAAATCCTTGGACTTAGAACAACAAGCTGGTGGTGGCACAATTGAATCATATTCATCCCAAAGATCCTTAAGTCTAGAATAATACATTGAAACTGACAATGTTCATTGCCTCATTGTAAAGATTTCCTTATGTAGTTGAAAAGCTCTAGAATTGTTTATTTTGTCAAATCTCTCCCTCAATTCTTCTCAAATAATGTGTGAATCAGAGTTGAACAATATCCCACTGAGCAAGTTTTTGCTCACATTTCCCATCAGCCAAGACACTGCAATAGCATTACACCCATCCCACAATCTTGCTAGATCACCATGGAAAGCCTCTCCTTTCACTGTTCCATCAATAAATCCCATTTTATTCTTTCCTAATAGAGCTAATTTCATTGCCCTACTCCACAATGTATAATTGTCCATGCCATTCAGTATGATACCAACAGACAATGAACCTGGTGCATCGGATGGAAAGAGATATAGATGATGATTGTGATCAATATTTATAGTCATTGCCGTAATTCCACTTGTCAAATCTTCTCCATTAGCTTCCATTGTTACTTATCCGTAATTTTCAAACTCAATTACAATTTTAATCAGCCAAAAAAGCAATGTAACAGTAATCTACAATTTCTGCTTCGATTGATTTGATACTCACCATTCAGCTTCTCGATCCCAAAATTTCTGTGTTTGATGTATAGATCCCTCGAATTCCTCTTTGCATGTGAAATAATTCCCTCGATCTATGTTGATTCGCCAAAGCTCTGATACCATGTGAATATTACTGTTCCATTGAAGAACGGGAACAATAATCAGATGACAGAAACCGCCATAGATGATCAATGGCAACTCTATGAAGAAGTAGAAGTTCGAGAAAGAATCTGAGCTTTGAATGGTAAGTTTGAGAAGAGCAATTTCTTATTATTTGCAATGAAGAGTATACACAACTATTTATATACACACATAGCTACATATCTAGAATGTCTAACCAATTATTAATTACACTTAACAACTTGTAACTACTTCTCAACTAACTATCTAAATAGTAGGTATTCTATGTATTGCACCTCATGGCACTATTGTGGACTTTCCTAACTCTTTCACATGATCCGATTCTTTTTCGAATCACGTGCATAACGAAAGCTTAGTACACCGAGTTGTCATTCTTACAAACTTAGCCCAATAAGGGCAGAAGTGGATCATGACCAAAGAAGGCTTTGACCAGCTTGCTTAAAGTCAAACATCATCCCAAATGGTTGTGGGGCCGTACACTAGTGGAAATGTTTTATTATGTGCTCTTATAGTTAACATTAATTATGTGAAATTCTTTTAATGAGATAAAAAGGTGGATTTAAAATTTATAGACCCAAAAATATAAAATATAAGTTCACCTTTTTATCTAGAAAAAAATGTCACACATAATTAATATCAGTAGTTGTTACATGATTCATAATTCTGTGGAAATAAACTAAATAAAGGATTATTGGATTTTGATCATGACACTGCAAATGCTGAAGTCACTAAAGGTAAGTTAAAGTCTGACTATCAAAATTTATACAAGCTTGGACCTTGGTCTCAAATTTTGTGATATAATTACCTCTTTTTACTGTCCATAAAAATGATACTATCTTTTTACATTTAAATAACTTTAAATTTCTTATTAAGATAGATAGTTTAGAGCTACAAAGATACTTATGACTTATTTTAGATTATGAATTTCAAAAAAAAAAATTATTTTTGTGCTCAGTAAAACACAATCACATAAATAAGGATGAAGAGAGTACATGATATTTTTGATATTCGAAATTTTGGCGAAATATAGTAAAACGTATGTAAGTAGTAAAAGTGAAATAATATTTTTACAACAAGAATTTGATTTTTAAGTGAAATTAATGTCCGAACGTAATTGAACTCAACTTCCAGATACTCCTTTTCTAGTTCTACATTATAATCATTTCCTTTTTCAACTTCAACCAAGTATCCAGACGCGAATAACTTGATCTCGAAAGTTTGACCATTTTGTAATACTTCTCTATTTTATTTTATATGTCACTCTATCATTAATCTTTAATTTTTCTGACACATTTTTATATTCAACAATACATTTTACTATATTATGATTTTATAAGCATATACTTATTAACGAACTACTACTTCTGGTTGCCCAAATTCATTAGTCGATGGATTTAGGCCGAATAGAGTAAGAGGCACAGAATTTTCGGCCAAATTTCTGTGACCAATTTCTTGATTTGGGTCATTTGCATTTTCCTCCAATTTTGTACTGGTCTTTAATTTTTGTCCCTCAAATAAAATTTATGCCTTCCGGGTCATAAGTTCTTTACATCCGACACAGGTTATGCCGGATCCCGTAAAGAAGGCATAAGTTTCATTTGAGGGGCAATATTAAAAACTAGCCCATTTGAAGGAAAAACGGTGCAATTTCTTGATTTAGCTGAGGGCACGACATCAGGCAGTGAATTTGTTTTCAAAGAAAGCATATTGATTACTAGTATTTATATGTGATTAATGTCATATAAATTGAGACGAAGGGAATAGATTCGATTACCGTACAAGTTGGTAAAATTATGTTTGACTATCATCGAACTATAAGGGGATTCTGTTGGGATAGTTTGTACTTTTGGGGAGGTGAGAATGCCTACACTTGTGGGAGTTAAAAGACTGAACTAATAGATTCTTTCAATGTATCATTTTTTGGTCCAATGAAATTCATAGATATAGAAGTCCTATCAAATAGAGATTTTATCTTTCAACTATATTTCAATTGTTAATATTATATATAAGCACCGCTACTATGTATTACGTATTTGAATAAAGTAATTCACCAAATGTTCCACCTAGTGTTCTTATTAGTGTGACATATGATTTTATTTAGCAATTTTTAGCATTAATAACCAAGTGTTTGTTAAAAAATAAGATGTCCATTATCAATAGTCCGTTTTCTTTCCCTACCATCCACATACGCGGCTAATCACTCTCCAATAATAATTTGGCTTTGGGAAATTCTGAAAAAGTTGTTTGTGTCTTCTAAAGAAAGGTCATTTTTTTATTTTTTACAATGGAACCCGCAGTCGCTACTCTCTCGAGTGCGTTACAAATTATGACTTTAGGCATACGGGTTTGAAGTTCACTTTCAGTGTTGCAAACTATCGTGCCCGAGGTCTAAAGTGATTTATCTAAATATACTTAAACTTAGAAATACATTGGATATATACAAATATACATGTCCTTCCTCTCTTCAAATTCTACTATGTACATCGTCATTTGTCCTCTTAAACATTACCATAGCTCCATCGTCCAACCACCAACCCATATGCATCATTGTCCATTGATATCTAACTCAAGATGAAGAAGATCCCCGAGAGATTTGTTTCATTGTTCCTTATGGTTGATTTTGTTGGGTGTAACCGATTATTCAAGTTGGAGTGGCTTTTGGGTGCAATGCAAAGCTACGAGTTTCGTTAACAGTGTTTAAACTTTGAAGAAGTAAGTGGAAATAATAATTCGATGAGTGGTTGCAATGAAAAATTTAATCAAAATACGTAATATTTAGTCAAATCATAAAAACATTTGTAATAGAACAATTCTACAATATATACGAGAACAAACACCAAAAAAAGCCAACAAAAGAAATTATAATAGTGAGAACATAATTTGAATATATATATTTTGCAACTTTATTCAATAAGATTTCATTTCTTGAAATGTTTTTATCAGACTCATTAGAAATAGTACTAAATGCTTTTCTTTCAGAAGGTAAAAGTACTTGAATTGTTCATTGTACACATTGAGTTGGTATTGCTTTTTGGAAAATCTGCAATGGTCAACCCAACAATTTGTAAGGTTGATGAAATTAAAAACTGACAAACATAAACTAATTTGTTACGACAAATCTCCAATGGTTTCGCCTTGTACAGTTAATAAAATGGAGTATATCACTATGTCCCCCTAATAGGAGCATATTCACGAATTATAGGACTAGAATATGCATATAGAACAACGACAATAATCTCCACCAACTTTAGCTTATATTCTCACTTCCAGCCAGAAAAAGTATGTATTTTAGTTTTTACTTTAACAATGTGTTTATTAGCATTTTTTAATACTCCCTCCATCCCAATTTATTTTCGAATCTCGCATTTGTGTGTTATATTCAGGGCACTTTTGATTATGGTTTGCACTTATATCCATCCTCCGTATCTACTCTCGTGTCTTATACATATGCTGATTGGGGTGGATGTCCAGACACCATACGTTCGACATCTGGTTATTGTATGTTTCTTGGTGATAACTTGGTCTCTTGGTCGGCTAAACGCCAGGCTATTGTATCGCGATCCAGTGCGGAGGCCGAGTATCGAGGGGTTGCCAATGTGGTATCTGAGTCTTGTTGGCTGCGTAATCTCCTACTAGAGCTTCACTTTCCTATTCAGAAAGCTACTTTGATCTACTGCGATAATGTTAGTGTGATATATCTCTCTGGGAATCTTGTCCAACATCAGAGCACTAAACATATTGAGATGAATATTCACTTTGTTCGCGAAAAAGTAGCTCGTGGACAAGTACGTGTATTGTATGTCCCTTCATGGTACCAAATTGCTGACATCTTTACTAAGGGCCTTCCCTTGGTTATGTTTGAAGATTTTAGGGATAGTCTCAGCGTACGACAACGCCCGCTATGACTGCGGGGGTGCGATAGAATATATGTATATATGTGCCATGTATATTGGTACCGTATACACATATATTCTCTTACCATATTATTAGAATTCTTGTACATATGTAATTATGGTAGTAGTCTTGTATTAGGAAAAAGTAGTAGTCTTGTATTAGGAAAATGTATATTTAATTTTCATAATTAAATATTATATATCATGTATATAAACCGTTGACATTAATGAAAATAATCAAGAGATTATTCTCTTTCATGTACATATATTCTATCATCAATGACGATAGTTAAATTCATTGAGAAAAATAGAATTAGGTTGAGAAATATCATTCTTGTCCATGATATTCGCTCAATAAATTGACGTCAACAAAGAGAAAGAAAAAGAGATCGACCCAACAAAGTGATGAAGCAGTAAGTGCTATCAACAAAATAACACTAGAATAAAACAAGATTGAATATGGATTCAAACAATCTGACGAGGCTCTGATGCCATGTTAGAAACAGAGAAATTCCGGAGAATAAATGTTTCTATTCATTGCCTTAATACAAAAACTACATCCCTATTTATACATAAGAAAGTAAGGAGCAAAAGGAAATAAAATATCTACAATTAATGTAAATCCTCTAGAATATTCTACACTTAAGGTCTAAATATATTCTACCATATTTAGAATATCTCTACAATATTTATCATATCTTAATAGTTGAAAATAGATGATCGATTTTGATAACAACAATGAGATAAGTGAGTTAAACTATTAACGAGTAGCATAAATAAGTTGTCATTAACTTCTTTCCCATGATTTTATTTTGATTTTGACAGATTATTCCACATACACCATCCATCTTGGAGAGTAAAGTTTAAGCAACAACTCAAAATGCACTAGGGGGAGGGGTGGTAGATATGTAATAATATAATTTGGGGTAATATAAATATCTTGGCCAGTAGTTCACATATGAAATTTGTAAAATACTAACAAGGGAGTTTTCATGCATTAACCAAAAAAAAGAAAAATCATTTGACGTAGTTTAGCGCAATTTTTGTCAGGCACCAAACGGCGTCGTGACGGTTGAGTTGAGTTTTAAATCATATATTGACAACTCGATTATAGCCGTTACAAAGCAACCTCATCACAACAGTCACCAAACTCCCCTTTAAAACAAAATTCGACCGTTAGACCCAAAAATCACACCCCCCTCTACTCCATTTCTCTCTCTCTCTCTCTCTCATCTCAAAACACACACAAACTGAAATAATAATAGCACAAGAACAACATATCTTTCTTGCATAGATCAAATTCAGACACCCACAAATTTCTCACCATTCCCAAAAATTGGAAGAAAAATGTCAGTAACAGATGATCCGAATTTGTTCGTTATCGATGAGACGTACGAGTTCTCAGCGCCGAGATTTTATGATTTCATTGATGATGAAACAGAAGAGGATACAAGGAAGGCTGAGCTTTGGTTCCACATTACAACCAGCTATGCTCCTTCTCGTATGTTAAATTTATTTATTACATTAAAGTTCGATAATATATTTATTTGCTTATGTAGATTTTTTTATTCAAGAAACTTTGGTGATTTTGAATTTTGACCCTTTACACTATTTGGGTTCTGGGTTTTGTGTTGCTTGTAGTTTGATAGTTGATAAGTGCGGATTCTTTAATTTATTGTCTCTATTCAATTCTAATCATGTTTATCTTACTTAACAACTTAATTATACTCCTACGTGTTTTTTTTTTGGGGTGGGGTGGAGGGGTTTGGGGATGGGTGTGTGTGTGGTGGGGTGGTTATTGCGTGGGGGTGGGATGGGTTGGGGGGGTTGTTGTGTTGGGGGTGGGGTTGGGGGTTGTGGGTTGCGTGAAACTTATTAATTCTACTCACCATGATTGGTGCGCGGCAAGTCCTTGTGGGTGTAAGAACCCCTAGCCGCACATAGGTGTTGGGTGTGTTGGACAAGGTGTGGGTCTTAAGCCAATTTTTGTTAATTAAATTTTGATCACAGTTTAGACACTTGACGCATAAATAAACGCTCGTTTATTCAAAATTTTTAGATTATTTTTCCTCATTTTTTAAAAGAGATGAAGATTGAGGAGAGGAGGTTCTATTTTAAAGTTTCTACGTAAGAAGCGTTGAGTGATGAAAATGAAGGGTATTTATATATTCCGTAGAAAAGTAGTGAGTGGGACCCAGGCATAATGGGTGATTTGATGTTTTCTTCTAATATTGTGTGCATTCATAAGTTAGATTAGTAATATCTAATATGTAATCAAAATATTTTGTGAAAGAGGCACATATAACGTTTGATTTAGTTAAAGACGGCGAAATTAATTACTAAAAGATAAAGCTTCATTTGGATTTTTAAGAAGTTATGCCACAATATTACTCCATCCGCTCCATTTTTACTTATCATATTTTGATTTGACACGTCTATTAAAAAGTCAAAAATAGAATGATAACTTAATTATTACTAAGTAACCTAATGATTAAAATAAATAAATGATATTTTAAAAATTGTACAATCATTAAAAATTTTTTAAATTTGTCAATGCAATAATTAGATGATAAAGATAAAATAGGTCTTGATATTCTAAAGTAACAAGTAAAATTGGACAAAATATGAAGGGAGTATAAAATATCCCACTAAATATACAAAGTGTGTATTCATGTCATTAAATATAGAAGTATCTAAATCTAAAGAGTGTATAGATGAAACCAAGAAGTGAAATCATGTGAGCATTAAGAAAATAGTGAAGAGTAAGAGTGTAAAAAGTGACACGTGGTTAGAGGCAAAATTTATACATGCGAGGAGAGAGATTGTTTTGAGATGATGTTTGTAGTCTGTAGAGAGAATCAGGTTGCAAAGAGTAGGAGGTAAATTTTACAAAATACATCATCATAATAACTTGACTGGTGGGGGTTGGTATTGAAGAATGAAAAAAATCTGATAGATGGTTTCTTATATAAACTTGGATAATTTTTCCTTCGTTAGCTAATTTTTGAGGTTGAATTTGATTCTGGGTCTCGAAGGTGTCTGGGGCAGGAGAAAACTCATATGGGTCTCTACTAAATGAGTTGCCAGCCCCCGATAAAGGATAGACTCCTTAGCCCTGGGATCAATAAGAGAAAACTCATATGTTGCAGGGCAGGGAAAACTCATATGTTGCAGCTCGCTCGCTGTCTACTAAATGAGCCTTCATTGCCCACCCCCGATAAAGGATAGACTCCGTAGCCCTGGGATCAATAAGGGGAACAAAGAAATTGAGTAGTTGGTGGGACTGATGAAATAGGAAAGATGGGAACAAGGAGAAGCAAGAACCACTTAAATGGAGAGGTTTTTGAACATAATTTCGATAGGATTCTACTGGTATAGAATCTTTGTGGAAGACGGGAAATTTTGCGCAAAACAACCTATTCCTGTTTACGACGACTCGGTGACCTTTGACACATCGTTTCATTATACACATGCATTACTTCTATGGAAGAAAGGAGGATACTGTGGGAAAGAAAGTATGGGAGGAGTCTTGATGTAGTTGATATTAACTATAGGATCACTGTGCTGTGCTCCAAGTTGATAACTATTTCCCCAAATTTTGATGTACTTTTTTCTTCATTTAATGGAATTCTGTAATAATGCAGGTAAACTGTAATTAGACAGTTACTGGTAGTTTAGATGCAATAATGCATACGGATCGACTACACTGTGCAAAGCAGTTTAGTCGTGTAATTACTCGCGTTGTCACCCTAGGGCATATAGGTGGAACCAACCAAGACTGAATTCATACTAACCCTATTTTGTAGTTCGGTTGGGGTAATAGGTGGAACCAACCAAGACTGAATTCATACTAACCCTATTTTGTAGTTCGGTTGGGGTAAGGTTCTTCCCCTCCAGCATGACTTAAACCCTGACCCACCGGTCGTGGATGGAGGGTGTCGAATTAGTTGCAGGAAATCTTTTACGTTGGTATAATAATCAGTGGAATAGTTCTGTTTCTGTTTCATCTGTTTTATTACTGGCATACTTCTGTTTCGTTGCATATCTACCATAAATGCAGATCACTAATGAGGTCCCCAGAAATTTGGAGCGGCTTATGTTGCTGCTGTTGATTGCTTATTTTTATTAGAGTACCAATTTGGGATGACATGTTGATTTTCTTCTTGATTATTTGTCCAGCTTTTATGCCAAAAATCAAGACTGGTAGAATGGTTCAACTTGAAAGCCTATGTGATTTCACTGATGCTGAGGAGTTGCAGGATAATAATACAAGGTCTGCAACTACTTTATATTTCAAAAAGCTTCATAATTTTTATCTCATTTGGAATTATGTTCTTACTGGTTTCAATGTACTGATGTTACTGTCTGAAACAGGCCTGCAGCTGAGCTCACTTCTTCTGAAAGTAAGGAAGAGGTAACACCAAATTCGATCATATCAGAACCCGATACCAGTCTTCCTAATCCGGTATGTATCCATTAACTTGTAGAGCAGAACCACCATTTGAGCCTTTTAAACCCTATATCTTATATTATGTCTTTATAAATTTCCAGGATTCCGAAGAGAAAGAGTCTGCTGTCCAAGGTCAAGTACCAGAAACTTGCACGCCAGGACCATCAAAGACATCTCAGAAGATAGACTCTCGGAAGACTAGCTCCAAGAGGCAACAAACAGTTAAAAAGATAGCAAGCATACTTAGAAACCCTTCAGCATTAAAGTCAAAAACTCAACCACAACAGTCACATCGGAGGACCTCTAATCAATCTACTGTTAGAAAGTAAGTGGCTTACTGATATGGCTTCTTGACACTTTGATTTTTTTCTTAATTTTGTCCCAAAAAAGTTGGTGAATTTCATTTGCTGCTGTACACAGGCAAGCAATCATGAAAAGTGCTGTTGGAACTCCAAATTTCGCTCAAGAAAACCAAGCAGTAAAGAGACAAAAACTAGAAGAAGGAAAATCTAGAAAGGTAAGCTTCTTCTCTGCATTGTGCAGAATATTTCATGTTACTTTATCTGATGATCTTGCTTTTTCTTTCTTTCCAAATTGCTAGATTCTTGATATCAAACCTCAACATTTGCCGCATAAAACAAGACTTGGGGTTAGCTGCTCTAATTTGTTCCCATCAGCAGCTAAAACTCGAAAAGATGAGAGAAAGGTAAATCACCACTCTTTCTTTCCCTTGCACTCAGTACAAGCAAACTTGAATATTCTTGAATCTAACTTAAGTTCTATATTGTACAGATGTATGTTAGGCCACTTGTTTCCCCGTTTGTTTCAACAGCAGAAATGATAAAGAAATTTCAATCTGGCATGAGCAATTCTACTTCAAATGTAAGTATTTGGTACTTTACTAATAATATTTGGTCAGATTCCCTAGATATTATTTTTGAAGTACATTAATCACCCAGGATGATCCGACTGGACCAGCACAGAGGAAGCCGAAACTTACATTAACCAGGCCAAAAGAACCCGAATTTGTAACAGCTCAACGGTTCGTCCAACAAGGGTGAAAAGTTCAGCTGAACTTGAGGAAGAAATGATGGCCAAAATTCCCAAGTTTAAGGCTCGCCCAATTAACAAAAAGGTACCTCATGTTACAGTCTTTGGAAATTAACTTTGGTAGATCCGTAACTCTACAAATTGATTTTTAATCGTTTCTTTTGATCGTGCCAACCAATTTTATTTTGTACATTTTTTATGACAGATTTTGGAAGCTCCAACTCAATCAGTATTATTACCTAAAAGTACACCCCAACTTCCAGAATTTAAGGTATGATATAGTGATTCCAAATAATGCAAAGAATTGAGAGCAAAGTTGCATACCAGGAACACTGTTTAAATATCTTTACTCTAATGCAGGAGTTTCACTTGAAAACAATGGCAAGGGCCAATAAGAATGCGGATACAAATAAGAATGCGGATACAACTTCAGTTCAGTCAATAGAATCTTCTCAGGTACTGCAAGTGCTGCCTGTAATTACTCAATGAAAACAATTACTTGCTTTAATTACTGATTGAAAACAAATCCATTTGATCTCAGAGTCATCAGTGGCAACCGCATCTTACAGCACCTAAATCACCTGTTCTTCAAACATCACTAAGAGCGCGGCCTCCAATAGCCAAGAGCACAGAAGAACTGGAAAAGGAAGAACTTGAAAAAGCTCCAAAGTTCAGGGCAAGACCTTTGAATAAGAAGGTAACAAACAACACGGGCCTTTTCATTTTTGGTCCGTTGGCCGGAATTAATTACGAGTGCTTGCCAAAACATACAAAACATATATGCACTGGTTATGTATATTATATGTTTATTTTCGTATACAATATGTCTATTTATACTTAATATACAAAAGGGGAGCCTTGGAATAACTGGTAAAGTTGTTGCCATGTGACAAGCCGAAACAGCCTCTGGCAGAAATGCCAGAGGTAAGGCTGCGTACAACAGACCCTTGTGGTCCGTCCCTTCCCCGGACCCTGCGCATAGCGGGAGCTTAGTGCACCAGGCTGCCCTTTTATACAAAACCTTATTTGCTGGTTGTTTTGTAAATTAGATCAACCGAAAGGCATTGGACTATAATTATTGAAACTCTCTTGTTTCAATAAAAATTTTCAACTTGTAGATTCTTGAAAGTAAAGGAGATTTGGGAATGTTCTGCAACACAAAGAGGCAGGTGACTGTGCCTCAAGAGTCCCTTTTATACAAAACCTTATTTGCTGGTTGTTTTGTAAATTAGATCAACCGAAAGGCATTGGACTATAATTATTGAAACTCTCTTGTTTCAATAAAAATTTTCAACTTGTAGATTCTTGAAAGTAAAGGAGATTTGGGAATGTTCTGCAACACAAAGAGGCAGGTGACTGTGCCTCAAGAGTTTCACTTTGCCACAGATGAAAGGATTCCACCTCAAGCTAACTTTGATGATCTGTTTGAGAAGGTTCAATCATACTTCTTAATTCTTACTATAATTTTCTATTATTTTTCTGTCATGCCTCTTTCTCATAAATGGTTCATGTTTTTTTCAGCTTTCATTGAATTCTCAACCTCAAAATGACAAGACTATTCCCAGAAACACAATACCAAATCCTTTTCATCTATACACTGAAGTATGCATCAGACACTTCTATATCTTGGTTTTGTTCTAAGGTAAATATAGTTCTTCCTGACTTGGCTTTTTCCCGAATTCAGGAACGAGGAGTTGAGAAAGAGAGGAAGTTGTTCTCTGAACTTCTACAGAAACAGATGGAGGAAGAGAGGTCCAGAAATCCCAAAGCAACTCCATATCCTTACACCACTGATTATCCCGTGGTATGAAAAAGTTTTGTACCTATTCCTTTGATTGATATCTATAGATCCTATATACCCTTTTCGCAAACATGAGTTTGCTCATCTTATCATGTTATCTTTCCAGATTCCACCAAAACCAGAGCCAAAACCGTGTACGAAACCAGAACCTTTCGAACTTGAGAGTCTCATTAGGCATGAAGAGGAGATGAGAAGGGAAATGGAAGAAAGGCAGAGATTGGAGGAGGAAGAAGCTAAGATGAGATTATTTAAGGCACAACCAATCTTGATTGAGTAAGAACTTTGAAGAATAAATCTTCCACACAGTATCCTTTGAGTAATACTGAAAATATTTTCTACCTAATAATGCAGGGATCCAATTCCAGTTCCTGAGAAAGAACGGAAAGCGTTCACAGAGGTTCAGGAATTTAATCTACATGTAAATCACCGTGCTGTTGACAGAGCTGAATTTGATAAGAAGGTATAATCTTTTCCCTCTATGCAAGAATGTTCTTAGACTTTTGCACGGTTCTTTCCACTTACCTTATATGTTATTATGCAGGTTAAGGAGAAAGAAATGATGTATAAGAGGTATCAAGAGGAGGCAGAAAATGCACGAATGGTAGGTGCCCATATTATCAATTACACTATTCATAGATATTTTCATGACAAAGTTTGTAGACTAATTCTTATTTCTGGAATGGGTAGATGGAAGAGGAGAAGGCCTTGAAACAACTAAGGAGAATTTTGGTGCCCCATGCAAGACCTGTGCCTAATTTTGATCATCCTTTCCTACCACAAAAGTATGTAAAAAACATATTAGAGATTTGCTTCTTTGTTGTTGTTCCTTTTCATTATTGTCATACTAAGACTATATATTTATCTATATGCAACAGGTCTGCCAAACAAGCGACAAGACCAAGCTCCCCGAAGCTACAGGTTATTAAAAGGAAAGAGAGGAGGCAAATGCTCTGTCCCTATGCAGCGGTTTCTAGTGCAGCAGCCTCCAAAATGAGGTGATTATGTGACTGATCAATTCAAAACCGGAGAGATGATGATTGTTCAAGAATGCTTGAACCCCTCCTCCTCCCTCACAGATAAGGACAGCACTTGCGAGGTCACTTCACCATGGATTTGTTTTTTGGGATTAGTCACGTGTGTGAGTCACACTGTACTTGATCCATTTAACTATAGTGTTCAGTTAGCTTAGCAGCATATTTAAGAATGACAAATAGCATTGCTTTGTCTATATGTAGATGAACAAATGTGACGGCCAATTACTGGAAAGCAAGAGTTATGCTTTTTTTATCTTCCAAGCTAACAAATGAACTATATATACATACACGATTTGATCTAATCAAAGAAGCATGTATCAGGATATCTAAATATGAGTGAGAAGGCGCAGCTGCACCCTTGAAAATATGGGTGTGAAGGCTCAGCTACACCCTTGAAAAACTCATTTAACATGTTAACTGCCATAATATTCAATCTTTTATCAGGGGATATTCAAGCATTTCAACAAATCTATTGAATGTAAAATTTTGTAGCTAACTCCGTAACCTGGAATGCAATTTACTGGTCAACCTTCCACCTCCATCCCAAAGAAAAATAAACAATAAAGAAAATCATTGAAGGAATCAGGTTCCAGGCCTTTTGTGTTAAGATCATGAACATCGGTAACATTAACAAGCAATTTTGTCTTCCAGGTTGGTATTAGGCTCTGCATTACGTGCAATTCATCAATAGAGGCACTTCACTCAGCTTGTTTTCTTGCATATTTTGTTTTTGTATCCTCTCTTTCGATGTAAATCATGTCGTTGAACACGAGCATGACTAGTTAACTCCGCACCAACTCATACATTATGAAAGCTCAACGTCTGTACTCTGTACGGCTGTACCTATTCCTATTATACGAGCCACACTCTGCTTCAGTGGAATTAGAGGAGAAAGGATGGGATAAGAAGTTGTACAAACTAGCCAAGACAAGAGAGAGAGGGCCCGTGACTTGGATCAAGTGAGGTGCATCAAGGACGAGGACGGCAAAGTACTGGTGGAGGAAGCACATATTAGGCGGAGGTGATAGTCTTACTTCCACAAACTCTTGAACGAAAAAGGAGATGGAGACATTGTGCTGGGAGATCTGGAGCATTCGGGTAGGCACGAAGATTTTGGGTATTGTATGAGCATTGAGGTTGAGGAGGTTACGGGTGTTATTCGCAGGATGCGAAGTGGTCGAGTGACCGGGCCTGATGAGATCCTAGTGGAATTTGATGAGCGCAGACTTGGCAGGTTTAGAGTGGTTGACAGAGTTGTTTAACGTCATTTTTAAGACGGCGAGAATTTCCGAAGAATGGAGGTGGAGTACAATGATCCCTTTGTACAAGAACAAAGGTGATATCCAGAGTTGCAACAACTATAGAGATATCAAGTTGCTACGCCACACAATGAAAGTGTGGGAAAGGGTCATGGACATGAGGGTGAGAAGAGGCGCGTTTATTTTCGAGAACCAGTTTGGTTTCATGACGGGGCGTTCGACCACAGAAGTCATCCATCTTATTAGGAGGTTGGTGGAGCGGTATAGAGAGGAAGAAAGACTTACATATGGTTTTCATAGACCTCAAGAAGGCATACGACAAAGTCCCTAGGGAGGTTCTATGGAGATGTTTGGAGGTTAGAGATGTACATGTGGCGTACACTAGGGCGATCAAGGATATGTATGATGGAGCCAAGACTAGAATACGGACAGTAGGAGGAGACTCGGAGCATTTCCCCACCAGGGATCAACTCGTAGCCCATTCCTATTTGCCTTGGCGATGGACGGACTGACGCAACAAATCCAAGGGGATGTACCATGGTGTATGTTATTCGCAGACGACATAGTCCTGATTGATGAGACTCGCAGCGGAGTGAACGCCAAGCTGGAGGTTTAGAGATAGACTCTAGAGTCTAAAGGGTTCAGGTTGAGTAGGACCAAGACATAATATTTGGAGTGCAAGTTCAGCATCGGGAGCGATCCTGAGACATGCGTGGAGGTAAGGCTTGGTACTCAGGTCATTCCAAAGAAATGAAGCTTCAAGTACCTAGCGTGTATTATCCAAGGGAATGGAGAGATTGATAATGACGTCACACATCGTATTGGGGCGGGGTGGATGAATTTGAGGCTCGCATCTGGAGTCTTATGCGACAAAAGGTGCCACAAAAACTTAAAGGCAAATTCTATAAGGTGATGGTTAGACCGACTATGTTGTATGGGGCGGAGTGTTGGCCAATCAAGACTTCGCACATACAAAAGATAAAAGTTGCGGAGATGAGGATGCTGAGATGGATGTGTGGGCATACAAGGAGAGATAAGATTAGAAATTATGATCTCCGAGAGAAAGTGAGAGTGGCCTCGGTGGATGATAAGATGCGGGAAGCGAGGTTGAGATGGTTCGGACATGTGCAGAGGAGAGACACAAATTTCCCAGTGTGAAGGTGTGAGAGGTTGGCTATGGACGAGTTCAGGAGGGGTAGAGGTAGGCCGAAGAAGTATTGGAGAGAGGTGATGAGACGGGATATGGCGCAGGTGCAACTTACTGAGGACATGACCTTAGATATGGGGGGTTGTGGAGGACACAGATTAGGGTAGAAGAGTAGCAGGTACTCGAGCGTAGTCCTGCTTATGCTTACAAATTGATAGTTGTAGTGTTATTACTGTAGGCCCGATTAACTATCACACTTATAGACACATTATTGCTTTATAATCCACTGTAGTTTGATTTCTGCTGCTATGTGTTCTTTAATGTATTTTGTTTAGCTTATTTAGTTGTGTTAGCTACTGCTCTTTTTTTTGTTCGAATGCATTTTATACTGCTTTAATTTTTATCCGGGTCTGACCATTTCTCTTGCTTTACTCTTTACTCTTGCTTTTTTTTTTATTGCCTTGCTTGTGATTGAAAGAAATAATCCCCTTCATTATTTTCATTGATTGAATAGATATATATACAAGTTACATATTTCCATAATAGGAAAATCCTTTTCCTATTCTACTTCTAAATCCTTATTCTACCATAATTCTAACTATACAATTATGGTAATAGTATAACACTAATTAAGGTATCCTTTTCTTTACAATATACTACCATATACATTCCTAATATACCATATATACCTTTTCCCGTGATGGGTCGAATTCTCGCCCGTGATGGGTCGTGATGATGGACTGTTTAACACACCCCCGCAGTCATAGCGGGCGGTCTTCGAACGCTGAGACTGTCCCTAAAATCTTCAAAGAGAACCACTGGTAGACCCTTTGTAAAGATGTCTGCAATTTGATAACGAGACGGGACATGGCATACGCGAACTTGACCCTTTGCAACCTTTTCACGGACAAAGTGAATGTCCATTTCGATATGCTTGGTCCGTTGGTGTTGAACTGGGTTGCTCGAAAGGTAGATGGCACTAATGTTATCGCAATATACCAAGGTTGCCTTCTCGAATGGGACAATGAAGTTCCAAAAGCAAATTACGTAGCCAACATGATTCGGAGACCACATTTGCTACCCCTCGATATTCTCGCCTCGGCACTTGAGCGTGATAGCGTTGCCCGACGCTTTGCCGACCAGAGACCAAGTTGTTGCCAAGGAACATACAAGAGCCGAAGTCGACCGTCCGGTGTCGGGACAACCACCCCAATCGCATCCGTGTAGGAAACAAGTGTGGATGTAGATGACGGATATAAGTGCAACCCATAGTCTAGTGTCCCCGAATATACCGAATGATGCGTTTGATTGCATTCATGTGCTCAACTCGGGATCATGCATGAATAAACACACCGCTGAATCGCATATGTAATATCGGGTCCGGTAAAGGTCGGACATCGGAGGGCTCTGCAAGATCGCGATACGGGTCGGGTCCTCGTATGGTGCACCCGCTGCGGCACTCAACTTTGGGTTTGCATCAACCGGTGTGGAAGTGGACTTACGGGATGACATCCCGACCCTCTCTATGATCTCGGCGAAGATACTTCCGTTTAGACAGAAACAAGCCACCCGAATGACGTTTGACGGCAATCCCCAAAAAATAACTCAACGGCCCTAAGTCCTTCATAGCAAATTCGTAACGAGCATGGCCATGATAGACGACGCAAAGCATCGGAGGAGGCGGTCAAGATGATATCATCCACATATAACGTAATATAGGCCAATGACGAACCACGACGGTAGATGAACAAAGAATTATCTCGACCTGCCGTGTGTGAACCCAATAGTCGAAACAAAATCAGCAAATCGTGTATACCAGGCACGTGGAGACGCTTAAGCCCATATAATGACTTCTTCAACAAACGTACATGATGAGGGCGGTTGGGATCCCCGAAACCCAACGGGCCGATGCATATAGACCGTTTCCTTGAGGTCACCATGTAGAAAGGCATTCTTGACATCCAACCGATGGATTGGCCAAGTCTTTGAAAGAGCCAAGCTAAGCACGGTGCGAATGGTAGCCGGTTTGACCACCGGACTAAACGTCTCACCACAATCAATTCCAACTCGCCGAGTCTTACCATCACCAACAAGTCGCGCCTTATGTCGAGCAAATGACCCATCCGAATTCTCCTTATGAGCAAAAATCCACATAGACCGATAATATTAATACCATATGGAAGGGGCACCAACTCCCACGTCTTATTATCAATAAGAGCATTATATTCATCGGTCCATAGCAATTTTCCAATTAGGGTCATTTAATGCGGACACGGGATTGCGGGGCAAGGGGGATTTAGAGACATCGAATGTAAATTAAAATGTCGTTTAGGTGTAAAAATACCCCGCCGACTACGAGTGACCGGTCTATGACTCGAGGAAGAAGTGATGGAATTTTGGGAATTTTCCGGGCTCGGACGGACCGCCGGCGAGCGGTGGGTCCGCCGGCCCAAATCGGTACAAGTCGGAATCGATTCGGAGTCGGACCAGGTTCCAGAATTGGGCCGGATCGGCCCAATAGCCGGAATTGTTCCGATGGGCGGAACACAGGGGGTGACATCAGTGGGACCACGGGCGGTGGGCCCGTTGGAGGATTTTGGGCACGGGAGTTGTCCGAAAAATTCCGAATAATATACGGGGATATTTGGTCATCCAAAAAATTATACGACTTAGGCTCGGGAGTATGAACTTTCGTAAAAGGGAATTGGGTTTCATCAAAAATGACATGACGATTTATAATGATTTTCTTGGAGGATAAATCAAAACACTTATAACCACGATGATTCGACGGATAACCCAAAAATACACACGGAGTAGACCGAGCCCGAAGTTTGTTAATTGTGGTGGATGGGAATAACGGATAACACAAGCACCCAAAAATTCGAAGATGAGAATAAGACGGGTTTTTATTATATAAGATTTTGAGAGGGGAAGAATATGTCAGACCTTTAGACGGAATTATGTTAAGAAGGTAAGTGGCCATTTGTAGAGCATGATGCCAAAAATACGGAGGTATGGAGGCATGGATTAGGAGAGTTCGGACAATGTTATTTATGGAACGAATTTTGCGTTCGGCTTTTCCATTTTGTGAAGATGTATGAGGACATGAAAACCGAAAATTTATCCCATGAGTAGCACAAAATTCTCGAAACTCCCTATTGTCATACTCCTTCCCATTATCACATTGAATATTTTTTATTTCTCTTTCGAATTGAGTACGAATGAACGCTCTAAATTTTATGAAGACGGAAAACACTTGTGATTTATTCGCAATTGGAAACGTCCACAAAAATCTAGAATAATCATCTAAGAAGAGAACATAATATCGATGACCCATTGAACTAAGAACAGGAGATGTCCATAAGTCGCTATGAATAATGTCAAATGGCATAGAAGTATGAGAATTGGAGTCTACAAATGGCAACTTAACAATTTTTCCTAATGAACAAGATCGACAAATTGGAGTACGACTCGTACCCTTACAAGAAATAAAGCTATTTTTATCTAAAATCGATAAAATAGAAGATCCCGGATGACCCAAACGAGCATGCCACATGGAAGGAGAGATGGTCGCAAAAGGCCGATGGCAAGGCCGGACTCGATGGACGACACCGGCATGATAGGATATAGATCCCCCCTACTATCACACCTCATGAGATGACTCCCCGTCTTGAAATCCTTCACGGAGAGAAACCGAAAGGATCAAATTCAACAAAAACGAATTGTCATTTGTGAACTTTCGGACGTACACTAAATTTTTAATCAATTTAGGAGCATGTAAAGTATTTTTCAAGAGGAGTGGTGGATTGGGGGAGACAACGTTTTCGACCATACCCTAGAATTGGAATAGAACTGCCATTACCAATGATTATCCCCGAGGGGTGCTCAAATTGGAATAAGATGAGAGAGTACCGAGTCGAAGTCATGTGAGTAGTGGCCCCGGTGTCCATGTACCAATTTTGGTCCGGTTGAGTTAATCCCAACGTGTGCATCGCGGCCTCGATATCGGTCCGAGTAGGGCCTGTTTGCCGCATGATGGGCTTGCGGAGGTCGGGGCCCAAGAACTCCCGGCCGTGCTTGGACCCGGCCCGTAATCGCTCCCACCGCCGCCGTTGTTGGGCCACCGGCCGATGGGCCGCCACCGCTTGGGCATTGGGCACGGATCGTGGCTGCCCCACCGGCCGCCGGAATATCCCGCCGCTGCTTTGGTATGGGCCGCCGGCCCACGGTCCACCGCCATCGCTGCTCCATCGCCATGGGCCCCACCGCTTTGGCCCATGGGGGTGGTGGGCCACCGTTCATTGGATGGGACCCACCGACGTTTTGTTGACTACCGAACCTCCACCATTACCACCGCGTTTGCCCCCGCGGTTTTTGTTATTATTTTTGCGATTATTCTTGCCGCCACCATGATTATGGTTTTGGCCCGAATTATTAACAAAACTCGAAGGATTAGGAGAGGATGCCATCATGACAACTCGGACTTGCTCCGTAGCCGCCTTTTTAGCCAAACCGGCTTCTTCCAACGTAAGCATGGAGCGGGCTTGATGGAAGTCGGGAAGAGGGTTGCTTTGGCGAAGGAGAGTGCCAACACCATTATAGGCCTCCGAAAGACCGGCAACCAACCGTAGAACTAGACGATTATTTGTCACTTAGGTGCGCCAACATTACGGAGTTGATCCGCCAATTCCTTTAGTTTCTTGCAATATGCGAAACGTTTGGAAATACGTCCATTCGAACGAGAGAGAATTCTGCTCGAGTGTGACGATACGGGAATGTTGGTTGTCTTGGAATATGTCACGCAATCTATTCCATGCAGCCATAGCCGTGGTATCGGGCTCCATAATCGTCGTAGAAGGTCCACCGAAATAGTGGCGTATATCCACCGAAGAACGGTAGCATCAAGTGTAATCCACACCTCGGATCCTCCGCAGAAGGGGTCTAGCGGGAGGAATTATGTGATGAAGAACTTGATAAGAGATAGCGTGAATTTTAAACAACTCCGCCCACGTTGCATATTGAACGTTTTCCATCTCAAGGACAATAGGGACACCGAGCTTGATATTGGAAACCGTGAGGGCAGGGGTGAAAATTGTTCTTAGACATATTTGAAAGAACAAAGAAGGAGGATAAATTTAAGAGAGGTTTTTGAGAGCGGAAGACGAGATATTTGGAGAGAAAAACCCGAGGGGGGGGGGGGGGGTTCTCGGCCAAAGAGGCAAAAGTTTGAGAGAAGAAAACTTTTGGTTTAGACCTAGTCTCTTGATACCATGAAAGAAATAATCCCCTTCATTATTTTCATTGATTGAATAGATATATATACAAGTTACATATTTCCATAATAGGAAAATCCTTTTCCTATTCTACTTCTAAATCCTTATTCTACCATAATTCTAACTATACAATTATGGTAATAGTATAACACTAATTAAGGTATCCTTTTCTTTACAATATACTACCATATACATTCCTAATATACCATATATACCTTTTCCCGTGATGGGCTGAATTCTGCCCGTGATGGGCTGTGATGATGGACTGTTTAACAGTGATTATGCTTTGTCTTTAGCCGAGGGTCTCCCGGAAACAGCTGCTCTATCTACCAAGGTAGAGGTAAGGTCTGTGTACACTCTACTCTCCCCAGATCCCACGGTATGGGATTTCACTGTATGTTATTATTGTTGTTTGTTGTATTCTGCTTCAGTGGCCAAACACCCGTTGTCTATGTAACCCCAATACATCCATGGAGACATGCCGATGCAACTGGAACATGGGCTCCTGAGCCACAATCCACGTCCACAGCGTGTCCAGTGCATGATTTAACCCAAAAAGAAGCCTTTGACCATCCAAAGGGATAACATTGAGACTATAACGAACTCTCAATCAGCCTTGTAAAACTCGTGGACAATGGACTATCGATAAAATCATTTCTCTTTTTACTGTCTTTGAGTTCGTCATTTATTTCCAATAATTTACTTTATTTAGCTGCTAGTGCATGCCTTTTTCCCGATCTCCTTGCAGATTTTAGCATATACAGCATATGATGTGCTTACTGCACTTAATTACTGTGAAACTGTTGAGTAAATTTCTATCTGTAACTTCTCCATGTAGTAATATTTAGATTTTTCGTATATTGATTTATTTAATCAAGAATCAATATATGTTGGAGCAAACCCCATAGTATATTATACCTCGAATGATGTATATGATCTTATGACAACATTTTTCAAACTTACTTATCAAATATCAGAAAATAAGTAAAACAATGGAGTACTTATTTTCAGGTTCTATTTTTAGTGAAAAATATTTTCATCATACCAAACACACCCTAAGACTAAATTAGGGTTATCAATGATAAGTAGCAGCATAATGAGAAAATAAAATACAGATCAATCCAACAACTCAATTAGTTTCCCCCCTTATATTTGAACTACTTATTAATTTTCTTTTGACTAATTCTTTTAATAAATATATCTGAAAAAGAGAGGTAACACCACATATTTAGCTTTAAAAGTTGGTCAGAATAGCTTTTAAGCACTTTTGGCTACACCTACCCAGGAACAAGTCAAAAGTTATAAATTGATTTACCCAAACTTAATTACGACTTATTAGCTTTAAAACATTAGGGGGAACGACAAGCAATTACAAAATTATCTCTTATATTATATTTATGAATTTAAATATTTAACTGCTTATTCATAAATTCAACTCCAATTCTTCAATACTTGATCAATCTAAAATTCGGTCAATCCAAATGAGCTCTCAGTAAAGCAACCCCATGATGCTTAATTTGAAGTTACTTAAAACTCAGCATAACTAAATGAGATCTTAAAAAAAGAAACTCCTTTAGCCTGTTTGACTAAATTTTTTGAAAGTCAAAAATACTTTATTTTTTCTTCAAAATAAGTGCTTATTTTGGACTTTGGAGTAACTTTTCCACTCCTTAAAAATAAAGGAAAATGCAAAAAAAGGAAGGAAATAATTCATTAAAGTAGACTCTAGAGAAGAGTTAATCACCCTTCCACTCCTTTGCATAAAATAAGAGTATTTCTTAAACCATATTTTAGAGAATTCTAAATGGACGCAAAGTAGCTGTCCGTGACACTAAAATACTCTTCAGCAGAGAAATGAGAATTATTACACAGCAAAGCCGATATTGAAGTACTTAAAAACACTTGATCCTAAGCCACATTCATTCAGAAAATTCACGATAGTTGTCACGCTTCAAGAGGTCTTTTTCCGATATTATGTTTGATTAAAATCAGTGATTATGTTGTCCATATTTCATGCATGTTGGTCTTGAATAGCTTCTGCAATTTTGTGCATAACTTCCATCAATATGGAGTATCAGAAATGTTCAGATCATGTTTAAATAGGATACTTTGTGTTTTAAGGAGTATGTTTTTATTTTAGTCCGAATGTTTGAATTCCACTTCACTATTTCTATTACACGTAACAAGGGTAGGGGGTGAGTCCAACATCCCCGAGTATTTTATTGTATTTTTAGTTTAAACACAATGTTTGTAAAGTATGTATCGTTAAATTCATCGTTATGTAACGATGATAAGTTCATGTAACAACCGATTTGGTGTGATTGCGTCATTACCTTATTTTTTTCTCTTTTTGTTTTTTCTTATTATCTAATAATTTTATTTCCTTTACCCTACCTTTTTATAATAGCTCAATACCCCACTTTTCTTGTAGGTTTATCTATCAAATTGCTGATGTGTGGCATTATGTAACAACGGAAAACAATACATTTATTCAAACGTTGTATTCATCAAAATAATACAAGTACAATACAACATAATATTATGATACATTATGAAATGATATGTAACAATCATCCAAACAAGGTGTTGGGTTGGCTGGAGACAAACTTCTCGTATGTGTAACTGCGGAATGATTGATGGTTCCATATACTAAATCTAGTGTTATATGAGTATTTCGGATGTAGTTTATAGCCCTGCTTCCTGAAATTTTCCATCTTGAGTTCTAAATAATCTTAACATAGAGGAATTGTTCATAATGTTAGTATTTGTTATTGTTCCATCTCAGTCTAGCTAACTTAGGGGTTGTGTGGTAGCCTTTTTGGAGGTGAGTTATGCATGTATTAAATCTTGCATAAGCTACCACGTTTGATAGTTGGTTAGTAGGTAAGTTATTCATGTATGAAATTAATACGGTGTTTGATTTGCAATTTAGAAACCGCATAACTAATACATGTATAAGTTATGAGGGAATCTATGTATTATTTTATGCAGGATAAAATGTGGAATAACTAATACATGAATAACTAATTAACCCAGCATAACTAATTCATACTAAAATAATACATAGATTCTCCCATAACTAACTCATGTATTACTAATACCTGCCTAACTCTAACCAGCTACCAAACGACCCCTTATTTGTTAGAATATGTTTAATCTGCAATGTATTGATGATTCATCTTGCTGCATGTTAGTCTGTTAAAGGAGTCTTATAAATTGTGTTTAAATGAAGTAATAGCTCATGGTTCCAATGTTTAGTCGAACGTGCCAACTGATCTTAAGTTTATCTCCTGATATTAGTTCAAGGGCGGATTTTATTTCAACTCATGTGGAAGAAAAGCTGGTTAATTTCAGTTTGTTTTGTCTTCTATAAAGCTAGTTTTATAGGTAAAAAATCATGGTGTCTTAATGCTTCACCTTTTCTTCACTTAGGTGATGCTAGTTACAAATAAAAAGGGCAGTCCGGTGCACTAATCTCCAGCTATGCGCGGGGTCGGGGAAGAGCCGGACCACGAGGGTCTATTGTACGTAGCCTTACCCTGCATTTCTGCAAGAGGCTGGTTCCACGGCTTGAACCCGTGACCTCCTGATCACATGATAGCAACTTTAACAGTTACTCCAATTAAAAATAAGCACGTGCATAGTAATTTTATATTTTCATTGGAATGTCATTAAATATGGATTAGTACTAGCACAGTACAAGAAATTGGCAAATCTTTGTAAAAAAATTTTCTGGATGAGTGATGTAGGTTCAGCCTAATGTAAAAGAAAAAGGAGTACTAATATTTTGCTTCTGGACAGGGCAATTAATTTTATTTGCATTTGCACTCTAAACCTATTTCGATTGCTGAGTCTTGTGATTTATTTCCTATAAGATAAGAGACATGTTTCATTTGTGAAAGACAATGGCTCTGATTTTGATTTGTTGTGAGTTTAAGGTCTTCTGATCCGAAACTCGTGTCTTGACTAGGGAGAAGTAGTTGAGTACTTCCAAGAGTCTTAATTTGCTCAATATACAGTTTTGTTGCGGTTAAGATAGCTAGCAATGTAGCTGCTCGAGTCGAATTACCGAAGGTCAGAGTTCTTCGAGTTGGATAGGGGAAATGGTATGACGAAGACGGTTTCTTTGTTCTTGACAGTTCTAACCTCGTTCCGGGGGAATATAATCCGTATAGAAATGGGAGACATAGTTCATGCAGATCCTCGTATCTTCGAGAGTACTACTGATCCAGTCGTGAAAATTGACCAGTCTGATCTGATTTGACAGGTGAATCTCTTCCTGTAACAAAAAGTCCTGGCGATTTTGTTTACTCTGGTTCAACCTATCAACAAGGAGAAATTATAAAAGCTATCGTCATCGCTACAGGAGTTCATAACAGATATAGGAATGTGGCAACTACCCACGTAGTTGACAGTTCCAACCAAGTGGAGTGCTTTCGAAATGTTTCCAAATGTATTGGAAACTTCTGCATCCGTTTTGTTGCAGTGGTAATTATTGTCATGTACTGCATCCAAAACCGCACATACCGTTCTGGGATAGACAATCTTCTCGTGCTCCTCATTGGTGGAATTCCAATTGACATGCCAACCATTCTTTTACTTATAATGAGACGTGGTGCTTATTCTCTTTCCCATGCAGGTATAAAAGAATGACAACTATAATCGATATGGCTTGCATGGACGTGCTTTGTAGTGACATGCCGAGGACCCTAACACGAGGCATGCTTGATGTTCAAAGAGACCTTATTGAGGTTTCTGCTAACGATAGCGATAAAGATATTGTTGCTCTGATGGCAGCTCGAGCCTGTAAATGGGAGAGATTTGCTAGTCGGCCTGGAAACAGCTTACTCCTTCTCACTGTCCAACTGACAAGCAAACATCACATACTTATTTTGACGGCGAAGGAAAAATGCACAGGGTCAGCATCGGTGAAGCAGAACATATTGTTGGAAATTTGCCTTTGGTGGGGAGGTGCGTACACCCGTATTTAATGACTTAAACACTAGGGTTCAGTAAATTGGAAGCTTTGTCTCTTCATACGTGCATAATCTACTAAGTGAGTAGATGACCGTAGGGCCTTGAATCGTCAAATTTCATTGAGAAATGAAAGAGATATTGGTCCACGAAGTAAGGTGTTTGAGGCATGGAAATATGGTGTGGGACAAATCTACCACATCGGTGGGAAAATGAAGAATTGCTCTCTTTATAAGTCTCAAAATTGGCTAAGGGTTTGGGACCCCAAGGGGTATCCCATGTGTTTAAAGGAGGGAGGACCTAGATGTGCTTGGGTTCAAGGCTAAGCCCACACGCGCGCTGCCGCCGCCCGTCCGTCCGGTCTCGGGTCTCGGGCTTCTTCTGATATTATCTCTTTGGACCCCAAATTATTTAATATTTATAGTTTGGTCCCTGAAGTTTCTGGAATATTGAATTTGGAAACGACAGAAGGCAGAAAGTTTCTGCCTACCGTTGGAGTTGATTTTTAGGGGCGTTATTGTGCATTAACCAGCCATTACTTGGATGATTAACTCCGTCCATTAACAGACATTACTTGGCTGAATTACACCCTCCTTCATAAACAATCATTACTTGGTTGTTTAATTCCCTCCTTCAATAGCCATTAACAGCCATGTCTTGGCAGTTGAGAGGTCTTCCCTTATGCTATATACTGATGCCTTTTGGCTCAATTGTGACACGCAGATATACACACAGACAAAAAGAAGAGAAACTGAAATTCAGTCCAAAACGTGAGCAGAAACGTTAGGACTAAAACAGAAACTCTTCCTTCCTTTTCCATTTCTTCAGCAAGTCATTTCGTGTTTGTTTTCTTCATCAGAATCAACCTATTTGCTTTGTAGTGTTGATTAAAGTGTTATTTTATCTTGGGAGACTATTGCCCGTTAACGTAAAAGCATATATACGGGACAATCTTGTCTTAAGGACAGAGTGTCATCACTCGACTCAGCACACAGTTGTAACTATCCAGATTTAGTGTTTCTTGATTTCAGGTTATCAAGATTCAAGACTCAACAACTTTGAGGCAGTTCTGAATATTGGCAATTCATTTATCCTTTCGAACACTTGTAATATTTATTTACTTCCCATACTGCTTTACATATCCAACACATATCCTAAATCACTATGCACATGACAAGTTATAGAACATAGAGTTCATTCTGTGATTGGCATGTTTGCTGAGAAGAGTTTGTACTCAATCGTTGTGGCATACCAGGAATTTCCGTCAGATATAGAACATAGAGTTCATTTTGCAATCGACATGTTTGCTGAGAAGGTTTTGCACTCAATCGCTGAGGAAGTTCCGTCACATACAGTTCACTCTGTGATTGACATGTTTGCCGAGAAGGTTTTGCACTCAATCAATGTGGCATTCTAGGAAGTTCCGTCAGATATAAAACTTAGAGTTCGTTCTATGATTGACATGTTTGCTGAGAAGGTTTTGCACTCAATCGCCGAGGCATAACAGAAAGTTCCACACTAAACAAAGGAGAAATTCGGGGGTCCATGGCAATTCATCGGTCTTCTACCTTTTGCTGATCCGCCAAGAGATGCTAGCGCAAGCTCAAGCAGGGAATTGAAGAGCCCCCGCAATACTATGATAGTGGGAGGGATCCTCGTATGGTGTGCTAGAAGTAGCACTCCACTTCGGTTTAGTGTCAACGGAGTAGGAGATGACTTATAGGCTGACATGCCAGCCCGTTCAATAATCTCTGCTGCATATTTTCTTTGAGATAGAAATAGACCACCTGCATGACGAGTGACAACTATACCCAAAAAATAACTCAATGGCCCCAAGTCTTTCATAACAAATTCTGAGATGAGAAGAGATATGATAGACTTGCACAGTTTGTCAAATGAAGCAATCAATATAATATCATCCACATATAACAAAATGTATTCCATAGAAGTACCGTGACGATAAATGAACAGAGAATGATCAGACCTGCTGTGAGAAAACCCAAGAGTAGACACATAATCTATAAATCTTTTGTACCAGGCCCGATGAGCCTGTTTTAGCCCATACAAAGACTTATTCAGCAAGCACACATAATTAGGATGAGTGGAATCCCTGAAATCCAAGGGCTGATGCATGTATACAATTTCCTTGAGTTCGCCGTGTAAGAACACATTTTTCACGTCCAGCTGATGAATGGGCCATGATTTGAGAGAGCTAGACTGAGAACAGTGTGAATAGTTTCCGGTTTGACCACCAGACTAAATGTCTCTCCACAATCCATGCCAACCTGTTGAGTTTTGTCATCACCTACAAGACGGGTCTTATGCCTCTCAAAAGAACCATTAGATTTTTCTTTATGAGCAAAAATTCACATAGAACGAATCACATTAACACCGGGTGGATGGGGCACCAACTCCCACATTTTATTTTCAATAAAAGTATTATATTCATCATCCATGGCCATTTTTCAAATCGGGTCACGAAGGGCAGACATGAGGTTACATGGTAGGGGGATTTAGTGACATTAGAATTGAGATTAAACTGTCGCTTTGGTTTTAAAATGCCATGTTGGCTACGAGTAATGGGCCCTTGTCTCGGAATAGAAGTGGGTTGGATAGGAGTGGAAGTCGTGGGCTGCCCCAATGCAGAATGGTGCAATATTGGACTGGATTCAAGTTGGGAGAATAGTGGTTGGGTGATGGTTGGACTGGGTTGGGCCATCAGGCAGAAGTTTCGGATCGGAGTTGGGCCAGCAGGCACTGGGCCTGCTGGTAGAATTTGTGGATGAGAAACTGCTCGGTCAACAGGCAGTGGGCCTTCTGGCAGATTTTGAGAACATGGGGTGTTTGGGCTAGCAGGCAGTGGGCCTGCCGATGTCTGCTGGTCAAGATGCCGAGGTGTGGGATGGACCAAATGGTGGACCACATATAGTGAGAGCCCATCATAATTTTTTTTATAGGAATTGGACACGGAGTTATGCAACTTAGCAAACGGAAATTGGGTTTCATAAAAAATGACATGACGACTAATCATAATTAGCAGACGCTCCCAGATGACCCAAATGCGCATGCCATAAGGAAGGTGCTAAAGCGGAAATGTTGACGGTGTGGCTTATTTAGTGGTGATGGTGGTGGTGGTGTTGATGGGATAGAGCTCGCCCCGACTATCACATCTCATTAGATATATCCCCATTCAGAAATCCTTCACAGAAAATCTAAAAGGATTAAATTCAACAAAAATCGAGTTATCAGTTGTAAATTTCTGAACAGACACCAGATTTTTAATTAATTGAGGAGCATGAATGATATTTTTTAAGGCTAAAGGTGGGTTCGGTGGAGACAAATTTGTGTGACCATAACCATGAATTGGATTGAATTACCATTACCAACAATTATGTCATAATTTTTGCTCAAATTAAAATAAGATGAGAGATTACCTTGTGCGGATGTCATGTGAGATGTAGCACCGGTGTCCATGTACCAATTTACATCCGGAGGATTTTGCCCAAGTGTATGCATTGCGATCTCGATATTTGTGTGGGTCGGGAGACTGCTGGACCCGCAGCAGCGAAGGCCTGCTGTGGCCGAGGCCTAAGCAGGCCAGGCTGTTGCTAGGCCTGGTTATGCCGAGCCTGCTTGTGTTGTTTACCATTGGGCCTGGCCCAATATTGAGTGGGAAATGGGCAAGGTGAAATGGGCCACTGCCCACTGACCTATCCTCACGGCCGTTGCCAGTGTTGTTGTGGCCCAGGCACCTTCTAGCCGCCACCACCGCAGCTGCCACTGTTGTCGCCGCCGCCGCTGTTTTTGCCACAATTTTTCCGATTTTGGCCCTTTTTGGCACCACCGTTGTTGCGGTTTTGGCTATAATTTTCAGAGAATGATTGAGGGTCATCAGTGTCGCGTGATGTGGCCACTATCATGGCGGAATGTGTTCCGGTTGTGGCCTTTTTAGCCAACTCTGTTTCTTCTAGGGTGAGCATGGAATGTGCTTGATAGAACAGCGGGGAGGATTTTTGGCGAATGAGTGTGTCAACCCCATTATACGCCTTAGAGAGCCCCGTAACCATTTGAAGAACAAAACGATTATTTGTGATCGGTTCGCCAACGTTCTTGAGTTGATCTGACAACTCCTTGAGCTTTTGACAATAGGCAGAGACATTCGGAAAATCCTCCATAGTTGTGTGTGAGAATTCTTGCTTAAGGGTTACAGCACGAGAGTTTTTGTTATCTTGGAATATATCACGCAACCTATTCCAAGCTTCTATTGTTGTGGCGTCGGGTTCGATAATTGTCTGTAAGAGATCCATAAAGATGGTGGAATAAATCCATTGGATGTCCATAGCATCAAGAGTTGCCCACAACTTTATTTCATCATCGGTGGAAGGCACCTTCTCTTTGCCTTTTTCCGGTTTGACGATGTGATGGAGGACTCTATGAGACCTTGCATGAATTTTAAAAAATTCCTCCCACGACACGTATTGGACGTTCTCCATTTCAAGGACGATAGGAATGTTGTTCTTGATGTTGGAGACTCCAAGGGCAGGATGAAAGAAAAGTGAAGGGACGGCCGAGACCAAGAGGGCGGCGGAAGTTTGTGGAGAAGGAAAAAAACATTGCCCTAGACTGTTGATACCATGAAAGAGAATAATCCCTTACTGATTTCATTAATGTAAATGGTTTATATACATGATATACAATAGTCATCCTATGCTATAATTACGAAAATCAAATATACACTTACCTAATACAAAATATTACTACAATAATTACAGATGTACAAGATTACTAATGATATCACAAGAATATACGGTGGACTCCTAACACTCCCCCGCACGCCTAAACCTTGTTAACTGGAGCGTTGATAATATAATTTGGGGGGTCCAACATCGGTGAACAAAGAATTGGAATGAGTCTGGCTCTGATACCATATAAAGAATGGATCTTGGGCCTAATTCAACCTCAAAAGCTAGCTTGTAGGGTGAGGATTGTCCAAGTCCATATACGGAGTCCATGTTTGAAAGAGAATAATTCCTTACTGATTTCATTAATGTAAATGATTTATATACATGATAAACAATACTCATCCTAGGCTATAATTACATAAATCAAATATACACTTACCTAATATAAAATATTACTACCATAATTACAAATGTACAAGATCACTAATGATATCACAAAAATATACGGTGTATATTCTATCAGTTTTGTTTCTCTCAAATCCAACTTCAAACAATTGAGAAAGATACATGTAAGGTGTCCATGTCATGCACATCTTCTTCAAACTCTACTTTGTCTACACATACTATGATCAATCAAAGTATTTGAACTTATTTTCTTATTCTCAAGAAACAATATCTATCTACATCCATTTAAGGTTTCACAGAGTCTAGAATCTAAAATTTCACATAAACCATCAAAGAAAGCATGATAACATAATTCGGCTTCTGTGATTGTTTTCGCCAATAATTTCTTTGGAGGAACTTTGCCACCAAGCAGAGCAAAGTTTGCAAACACTTTATTTCTATAATAGGAAAAAATCTTCAAAGAGAACCGCCGGTAGACCCTTTGTAAAGATATACGCAATTTGATAACGAGACGGGACATGGCATACGCGAACTTGACCTTTTGCAACCTTTTCACGGACAAAGTGAATGTCCATTTCGATATGCTTGGTGCGCGGGTGTTGAACTCGGGTTACACGAAAGGTAGATGGCACTAATGTTATCGCAATATACCAAGGTTGCCTTACGAATGGGGCAATGAAGCTCCAAAAGTAAATTACGTAGCCAACATGATTCTCGAGACCACATTCGCTACCCTCGATATTCGCTCGCACTTGAGCGTGATAGAGTTGCGTTCGACGCTTTGCCGACCATGAGACCAAGTTGTTGCCGAGGAACATACAATAGCCGAAGTCGACCGTCGGTGTCGGGACAACCACCCCAATCGCATCCGTGTAAGAGACAAGTGTGGATGTAGAGGAAGGATACAAGTGCAACCCATAGTCTAGTGTCCCCCGAATATACCGAATGATGCGTTTGATTGCATTCATGTGCTCAACTCGGGATCATGCATGAATAAACACACTGCTTGAACCGCATATGTAATATCCGGTCCGGTAAAGGTAAGATGCGGAGGGCCCCCGCAAGACTGCGATAGCGGGTCGGGTCCTCGTATGGTGCACCCGCCGCGGCGCTTAGCTTTGGGTTTGCCTCAACCGGCGTGGAAGTGGACTTACGGGATGACATCCCGACCCTCTCGATGATCTCGCCCGCATACTTCGTTGAGACGAAAACAAACCACCTCGAATGACGTTTGACGGCAATCCCCAAAAAATAACTCAACGGCCCTAAGTCCTTCATAGCAAATTCGGGCGAGCATGGCCATGATAGACGACGCAAAGCATCGGAGGAGGCGGTCAAGATGATATCATCCACATATAACGAGAATATAGGCCAATGACGAACCACGGCGGTAGATGAACAAAGAATTGTCGACTGCTGTGTGTGAACCCAATAGTCGAAACAAAATCGAAATCGTGTATACCGAGGCACGTGGACGCTGCGCAAGCCCATATAATGACTTCTTCAACAAACGGACATGATGAGGGCGGTTGGGATCCCCGAAACCCAACGGTTGATGCATATAGACTTTGTTTCCTTGAGATCACCATGTAGAAAAGCATTCTTGACATCCAACCGATGGATTGGCCAAGTCTTTGAAAGAGCCAAGCTAAGCACGGTGCGAAATGGTAGCCGGTTTGACCACGGACTAAACGTCTCACCACAATCAATTCCAACCTGCTTGTCTTACCATCACCACAAGTCGCGCCTTATGCCGAGCAAAGGACCCATCCGAATTCTCCTTGTGAGCAAAAATCCACATAGACACGATAATATTAATACCATATGGACGGGGCACCAACTCCCACGTCTTATTATCAATAAGAGCATTATATTCATCGACCATAGCAATTTTCCAATTAGGGTCATTTAATGCGGACACGGGATTGCGGGGCAAGGAGGATTTAGAGACATCAGAATGTAAATTAAAATGTCTTTTAGGCGTAAAAATACCCCGCTGACTACGAGTGACCGGTCTATGACTCGAGGAAGAATTAATGGAATTTTGGGAATTTTCTGGGCTCGGGACGGACTGGCCAGCAAGCAGTGGGCCTGCTGGCCCAAATCGGAAATGGCCGGACTCGGCACGGACCGGTTCCGGAATCGGGGCCGGGCCGGCCCGATTCTTGGAACTGCTCCGATGTGTGGAAGAGGCGGGTGTGGCGGCTTGTTGGGCCGGCGGGCAGTGGGCCCGCTGGAGGATTTTGGGTACGGGAGATGTCCGAAAAATTCCGAATAATATACGGGGATATTTGGTCATCCAAAAAATTATACGACTTAGGTTCGGGAGTATGAACTTTCGTAAATGGGAATTGAGTTTCATCAAAAATGACATGGCGATTGATTATGATTTTCTTGGAGGATAAATCAAAACACTTATAACCACGATGATTCGACGGATAACCCAAAAACACACACGGGGTAGACCGAGCCTGAAGTTTGTTAATTGTGGTGGATGGAAATAACGGATAACACAAGCACCCAAAAATCCGAAGGTGAGAATAAGAAGGGTTCTTATTATATAGGATTTGGAGGGGGGAAGAATATGTCAGACCTTTAGACGGAATTATGTTAAGAAGGTAAGTGGCCATTTGTAGAGCATGATGCCAAAAATACGGAGGTATGGAGGCATGGATTAGGAGAGTTCGGACAATGTTATTTATGGAACGAATTTTGCGTTCGGCTTTCCCATTTTGTGAAGATGTATGAGGACATGAAAACCGAAAATTTATCCCATGAGTAGCACAAAATTCTCGAAACTCCCTATTGTCATACTCTTTCCCATTATCACATTGAATATTTTTTATTTCTCTTTCGAATTGAGTACGAATGAACGCTCTAAATTTTATGAAGACGGAAAACACTTGTGATTTATTCGCAATTGGAAACGTCCACAAAAATCTAGAATAATCATCTAAAAAGAGAACATAATATCGATGACCCATTGAACTAAGAACAGGAGATGTCCATAAGTCGCTATGAATAATGTCAAATGGCATCGAAGTATGAGAATTGGAGTCTACAAATGGCAACTTAACAATTTTTCCTAATGAACAAGAATGACAAATTGGAGTACGACTCGTACCCTTACAAGAAATAAAGCTATTTTTATCTAAAACTGATAAAATAGAAGATCCGGATGACCCGACGAGCATGCCACATGGAAGGAGAGATGGTCGCAAAAGCGATGGCAAGGCTGGACTCGATGGACGAAAACCGGGCATGATAGGATATAGATCCCCCCTACTATCACACCTCATGAGACGACTCCCCGTCTTGAAATCCTTCACAGAGAAACCGAAAGGATCAAATTCAACAGAAACAGAATTGTCATTTGTGAACTTTCGGACAGACACTAAATTTTTAATCAATTTAGGAGCATGTAAAGTATTTTTCAAGAGGAGTGGTGGATTGGGGGGAGACAACGTTTTCTGACCATACCCTAGAATTGGAATAGAACTGCCATTACCAATAATTATACCCCGAGGGGTGCTCAAATTGGAATAAGATGAGAGAGTACCTGAGTCGGAAGTCATGTGAGTAGTGGCCCCGGTGTCCATGTACCAATTTTGATCCGGTTGAGTCAATCCCAACGTGTGCATCGCGGCCTCGATATCGGTCCGAGTAGGGTCTGTTTGCCGCATGATGGGCTTGCGGAGGTCGGGGCCCAAGAACTCCTGGCCGTGCTGGTCCCGGCCGTAACTACTACCACCTGCCGCCGCCGGGCCACCGGCCGGTGGGCCGCCACCGCCGGGCATTGGGCACGGACCGTTGGCCGCCCCACCGGCCGCCGGAATTTCCCGCCGCCGCCGGGTACGGGCTGCGGCCCACGGTCCACCGCCATCGCTCCATGTCATGGGCCCCACCGCTTTGGGCCCATGGGGGTGGTGGGCCACCGTTCATTGGATGGGACCCACCGACGTTTTGCTTGACTACCTAACCTCCACCATTACCACCGCGTTTGCCCCCCGCGGTTTTTGTTATTATTTTTGCGATTATTCTTGCCGCCACCATGATTATGGTTTTGGCCCGAATTATTAACAAAACCTCGAAGGATTAGGAGAGGATGCCATCATGACAACGGGACTTGCTCCGTAGCGCCTTTTTAGCCAAACCGGCTTCTTCCAACGTAAGCATGGAGCGGGCTTGATGGAAGTCGGGAAGAGGGTTGCTTTGGCGAAGGAGAGTGCCAACACCATTATAGGCCTCCGAAAGACCGGCAACCAACCGTAGAACTAGACGATTATTTGTCACCGGTGCGCCAACATTACGGAGTTGATCCGCCAATTCCTTTAGTTTCTTGCAATATGCAGAAACGTTTAGAAATACGTCCATTCGAACGAGAGAGAATTCCTGCTCGAGTGTGACGATACGGGAATGTTGGTTGTCTTGGAATATGTCACGCAATCTATTCCATGCGCCATAGCCGTGGTATCGGGCTCCATAATCGTCACGTAGAAGGTCTACTGAAATAGTGGCGTATATCCACCGAAGAACGGTAGCATCAAGTGTAATCCACACCTCAGGATCCTCCGCAGGAAGGGGTCTAGCGGGAGGAATTATGTGATGAAGAACTTGATAAGAGATAGCGTGAATTTTAAACAACTCCGCCCACGTTGCATATTGAACGTTTTCCATCTCAAGGACAATAGGGACACTGAGCTTGATATTGGAAACCGTGAGGGCAGGGTGAAAATTGTTCTTAGACATATTTGAAAGAACAAAGAAGGAGGATAAATTTAAGAGAGGTTTTTGAGAGCGGAAGACGAGATATTTGGAGAGAAAAACCCGAGGGAGGGGGGGGGGTTCTCGGCCAAAGAGGAGGCAAAAGTTTGAGAGAAGAAAACTTTTGTTTAGACCTAGTCTCTTGATACCATGAAAGAAATAATCCCCTTGATTATTTTCATTAATTGAAAGGCTATATATACAAGTTACATATTTCTATAATAGGAAAAATCCTTTTCCTATTCTACCTCTAAATCCTTATTCTACCATAATTCTAACTCTACAATTATGGTAGGTGTATAATACTAATTAAGGTAATATTATACTACACATATATTTTCCTAATATACAATATTCTTACATGTTTATTTACCCTAATATATCACAACCGAGATCTTTATTTGTGGAGCATAATCCGAGAGTAAATATACAATATACACACATGTATATTGTGTGTATATTGTATATTTAACAAGAAGAACTGCTCTTAATCAATACTAGTTTAACAGGGTGTTTTCCTCCTGAAGTGGGATTTTTCTACAAGTTAAGGGTGTTGGATGTGAGCAATAACACGTTAGTAGGGCCAATTCCTTATACTGTAGCAGGGCTAGCTCACTTGAGATGCTAAATTTGGGACATAACATGATGAAAATCATTTTCTTACGCTAAAAATTGGTAAAATAAAAACTTATTGAGCTCGGTCGATTCTTCGATTGGTTTATTTAAAAGTTTGATCGGATTTTTGACCGAAAAACCGACCGAGCCCTGTCGAAATAATTTTATCTATTTTCTAATAAAACTGATCGAGGCTAATCGTTTGTACCAAAAAATTTTGGTGGTATAATTAAATGATCGAGCTTGATCGTTTTTTAATTCTTTTGATTTTTGGCACAAAAAATGATTGAGCTCGATCAATTTTATTAAGAAATCGGTTGAGTCGATCGGATTTTTTCAGTCAATTTTTATCGTGTTTAGATACTCACCGTTACTTTTTAAGTCTATTATGTTAGTTGGATTAAAAGTGTTCCGCTATAGCAAACTTAAGGAAATAAAGATGCTAAATATTATATTTGAAGGATTAAAATAAATCTCCTCCTAAAAATAAGGGACAAGTTTGGCTAAAAACTCATTATTGGAATATAGAATCATCTTCTATTTTCGAAAGATCATTCTAATGGTTGTGATTAAACTGTCACCGGAAAAGGGGATGAAACCTGTTACCTTATCTATTCTTTGTTATATCGGAGAGGTTGACAGCCAGGAATTGCACCATGTATTCTTTTTGGACAGTGTTATTTAAGTCATAGTTAGTTTTTTCCAATGTATTTAAATTTTAGCCAGAAGAGTGGAACTTCATACCAAAATGTCTCACAATAAACTTTCATTATGAACAATTTTTACTGTGAAAAACATGTTTTAGCTTATTCAAAATGTCACAAAACAATAATATGAATATGCACCGAACCTAAACATTCATAAAATTTAGTTGGACAAGGGCAAATAAAATGTCTATGCAGAAAAGATCTGATGATTGTCCAATAAAAGGCAACAATTTCCAATGGAGTGGTTAAGAAATTTTTTTACAAATAAATATTGATTTTATTGTATCCTGATGAAAAATGTTTGTATTTTTCATAATATATACGCAAATGATATCTCTTTAAGAAAAGTCAATTTCACACCTTAAATCTTTTTTGCTTTTTTTTTTGGTCCTGACAAAGTATGACTTGAAAATATCATTTTCCTTTTGATTCTTGCTCAATGTATTTACATCTTGGTTTATATAGTTTATACTATGCGTCGAAATTATTGGTTCAGATAAACTCAGTGTCAGAAGGCTATATCTGCCTCTAATGACGAAGCGGAGAATTTTGTATAAGGTGTTCAATATTTAGTATATATCTATATAAGTAACTTTGATTTGTATATATAGTTTAATTTATCTCATATACAACATAATTTTTCATGAAAAATATTCAATTGACCACTCTTCGGTTTATGTAGCTCTGCCACACTGGTTTGTCCTATTGTAACCAAACTTCACTCCTCAAATTAGCTTCTAACATACCAAGTTTAAGTTATATACATTATTAGTATAAAAATATTTTTACCCTATTAGGTGACTTAAATAATATTTAAATGTACATCTTTTTAAAATGTGAGATTTATAATTTTAAAAATTAGACAGGTTACATATTGCAACAGGTAAACGTGACCGATGATATAGAAGTTTCTTACTATAACGGTATAACTTAAATTTATACTGTTATTATAGAGCGAGTTTAACTTTTGAGTAGTGAGCACTTAATTGTGTATAATTTTCACATACTATCAAATATTAACCACTATCTTAAAAGCTATTAACATCAGCCACTTTCTTGACAGGAATTATTTTTTGACATAAAACCTCAATTAAAATACCGAATGACTCCAGCAAACGGTATTAAAATTCGAAGGATTTATAAGTAAATTAAAACCTAAAAAATAATTCACGGGTCCAAAAATTTGTTGAATGTTATAAATCAAGGAAGGATTCATGGAGTTCAAAGCTAAAAAATAATTTATGGGGTTTGCTAGAGTTTCAAGACCAAGGAATCATGGGGTTCAAACCTTTATATGTTAAAAAACAAAGAACAAGAACAATTTATAAAGCTTAAACTTTTATAAGTTTTTTTGTGTTTTAATTAGTAGAAATATTTTTTCGGAACTTTAATTATGCATTAAAGTGTGACTATTTTTCTATTACTTTTAAAGGAGAACTAAAAACTTATAGCAGGCTTGAAAATTGACTAATGTTTTGCACCATCAAATTAAAGCGACCAACAACAAACTGATAACGTCTATAAATTGTAGTAATCTTATATGTAATTTAAATCTCCATAAACGGCCAAATGTGTAATCATTTTTGCCAGATGTAAACGTTTATTTCTGAAAAAATACCGTTCATTAAACAATAAAAACCAATTTATGAGATATTAACACACACACGTAATTTCCAGCTAAGCCTTTCCAATATACTCCCAATACAACTCAACGGTAATTTCTTACATTTATCTCAATAAATACTTCTAAACTCATTAAACCACAAAAAATCTCTTCATTGTTTATAATTTTCTTCTTTTATCTTCTAAATTTCAGTATTCATGGAGTCCTTGTTGTCTCAAAGTTATTTCTTTCTGCTTTTTCTGGGATTATTCGTTATGTGGTCATCATGTGAAGCTTATACATTCTATACTGGTGGAAAAAGTGGCTGGATTTTAAATCCTTCCGAATCTTATAGTCATTGGGCCGAACGAAATCGCTTTCAAGTCAATGACACTATTGGTAAATCCTCTCCTCTTTTTATTCTTCCTTTGGCAAAACAAAAAAGAGAGAAAAAAATCAAAAATAGAAGAATGTTTATTAAATCTCTAGGTTCACTTGAATTCTTTTTGTTTATAAATTATATCGTATAAATAATGTAAAAACAAATAATTTATAAATTTTTGAAATGCCTTGATCGGGGGCGGTGCTAGAGGGGTGGAAGATGTTCATCCGATCTCTTTTGTCTGAAAATCACACTGTAAATATAAAGCTAATTTCTGTATGTGCATATTGTAAATGTTGAACTCTCTTGATAAAACTTCTGCATTTGTCGCTGGATTTGGACATAAAGAAAACTTTTAGTGTAATGGCAAATGTGGCACAAAAATTATTTTAGATTGATGGTTTGAATTCTACGCGTGACGTTCTTATATTTTTCTAAATAAAATCTCCTTGTCAAAATTCCTGGTTCGAAAACTATGATTTTTTATGTGTGTTTATTTTTAATGATTTTTTTATTTTTATTTTTTGCAGTTTTCAAGTATAAAAGGGGGTCAGATTCAATTCTTTTAGTTGACAAAGATGATTACTCCAAGTGCAACAAGGACAAGCCAATTCTTGAACTAAAACATGGTGAATCAAAATTCAAGTTTGAAGGATCAGGTCCATTCTATTTCATTAGTGGACATGAAGATAATTGTGAAAAGGGCCAAAAGCTCCTTGTTGTTGTGTTGTCACCCAATCACAAAGCCCATAAAGCCCACAGAGCCGAAAGCCCAGCACCTGCTGTTTCCAATGGCCCAATTTCACCTGCCCCGGCTCCGGCTAAGTCGGGTGCAACAGGGTTTATTGGTGGTTTAAGTGGTTTCATTTCGGGCCTTTTTAGTTTGATAATAGCAATTTATTTCTGTATCTTGGTTTAATTCTTTCATTTCTTTCTGTTAATTCTTTCAGTGAAATGTACTTTTTTGTTCTTACTCCTTTGATTTAATTGAATTTTATTGAACAAAAATGATACATTGAAGTAGCTATGTTGATTTTTATTTTTGATTTCTTACTCTGTGTTCGATATCTTTTTTGGGACCACAAATAATTTGAATTTGTGTCACATGAGACCCATTGAAGATTGGATCTCTCTCAATAAGATTTTTTTTTATTCACAAAGTTCGTACTCGATACTTCTAATCAAGGGTATAAGAATCCTATCTATTCCACAAATACTTTTAGCTGTGATTTTTCATGTACTCGCGGTGAAATGATGATCTTTTTCGGTTTGTATGAGACAAGTGACGTTTGTTTCAAAAAATTATTAAGAAAAACAAAAAAGGAAAAAATAAAATTTCAATCTTTTTTCAAACAAATATCAATAAAGAAAAGTTTCGGATGAGCTTTTACTACTATTTTTCTTGATTAATCAGTTCTTAATTTATACTAATAAAAGGTATATTAACTTCTCACTGCTGGTTTTCATGGTGCCTTATTTGTTGGTTATTTCTATTAAGACATCTTAAATTATTCCGTAGCTCAACTAAAACGTTTGTATTGCTTCTGCACGATTATCTATCATTTCCAGCTAAAAACAAATTTAGTGAGGCTTAACAAAAAAAAAAAACTGCAAACTTCCTTTGTTTATTTCGATTTGTAGTAAGAAAAGTGAAAATGTAGTCTAACCAAATGTCGAGCCACACTAACAGTAAAATAGAAATAGTCCATGACATTTTTAAATTTCAATTTTCTTAGTATTAGGAAAATTATTGATCTTCAATGTACTTTATTTTAAGTTTTAACAAGATCTTGTTAATACTTGACGTATTTGACGGGTTTATGGGTACAATGGTGAAGCCAGGAATTTGGCGAAGGGTGTGCATATTTTCTTCTAACGGATAAGAATAGAAGTGGAGGACGCGGATTAAAATAGAAGGTTAGTAGGTTGTAGTGCGTCTTCTCGTGTATCCTTCCAGACTAATAGGTGTAGTAGTATTTTTGTAGTTTCTGTCACTATTTGTTATCTCTTGCACTTCAATAAACGTATTAGTTTGCTACAGTTACTGTTACTTTTCTTCATAATGCTTATTTATCGTTTCTTTGTCATGGATTCTTTACTCTCATCAACTCTTGTCTGACCTTTTTTGTCATGCTTTCTCTTGAGCCGGGGTCTTTTGGAAACAACCTCTCTGCCTCCTAAGGTAGAGGTAAGATTTGCTTACACTCTACCCTCTCCAGACCCTACTTGTGGGATTACACTGGGTATGTTGTTGTTGTTGTTGTTGTTGTTGTTGTTGTTGTTGTTGTTGTTGTTGTTGTTGTTGTTGTTGTTGTTGTTGTGTTAAGAGTGTGCAAAATTAAATATACACTCACAATAGCTAACATTTAATTTATGTAAACCGTGTAATTTTCTGGCGAAAGGCGTGCACCTGACCATCCTTCACCTAAGGTGGCTCCGCCCAGTACGGGTACGTCAACTTGATCGAGTTGCAATCATTTTAGATGAAATTTTCATGAATATAACCGTCTTATACTCTATTCGAGGTGATCAAGGTATTAACTTTATTTATAACAAGTCAGAATGATATGTGAAATTATTCATTAAAATTACTTAACTCAGTTCTGTATCAATAATGTCACTTAACTTTTGCGTTTTTTAAAGGAATATGTTCCTTGATCTTATTCATCAATAATGTACAATATATATATAGTAGTACAAGAATATCTAAATTAGGTAACTAAACAACTTAATTACAATAGGAAATATAATTCTACCTAAAATAGGAGACATAATTACAATAGAAATACAATTTTACCTAAAATAAGAGATATACAATTAATGTAAGAATATTTGGTGAATATTCTATTACACCCCCACAGTAGAAGCGGGAGGCTCACGAACACTGAGAATGGCTCAAAAATCATCAAACAGTATGCGCAGAAGTCCTTTGGTGAAGTGTCGGCAATCTGATAGCTAGAAGAAACATGAAGGACACGAATTTGACCACGAGCCACTTTTTCGCGAACAAAATGAATGTCTATCTCAATGTGTTTGATGCGCTAATTTTGGACTGGATTGTCGGAAAGATATATCGCACTAATATTATCGCAGTAGACCAGTGTTGCCTTTTGAATCGGGCAGTGAAGCTCAAGTAGAAGGTTACAGATCCAATAAGACTCAGAGATGACGTTGGATACACCTCTGTACTCTACTTCGGCACTGGATCGGGGTAGTGTATGTTGCCTTTTGGAAGACCAAGACAATAGGTTATCTCTGAGGAAAATGCAGTAACCATACGTGGAGCGTCGGGTGTCAGGACATCCACCCAAGTCAGCATCAGAATAAGCAGTGAGACCAGTGAGCGCGGATGTGTATAGATGTAAGCCGAAGTGAAGTGTGCCCTCGACGTATCGTAAAATACGTTTGAGGGCATGCATGTGTGCTTCCCTCGGATTGCGCATGTAAAAACAAATTTGTTGCATAATATAAGATATGTTTGGTCTCGCGAATGTGAGGTATTGCAGGGCCCCATCCAGGCTACGATAGTGACTCGGGTCTAAATACGGAGGACCGGAATCAGCGTTGAACTTGGAATTGGTGTCCACTGGCGTGTGGGATAGCTTGCAAGATGTCATACCTGCACGGTCAAGGATCTCTTCGGCGTATTTCTTCTGACATAGAAATAGGCCGCCAGAATGACGAGTGACAGAGATGCCCAAGAAATAATTCAGGGGGCCAGATCCTTCATAGCAAACTCAGATGAAAGGAGAGACATAATGGACAGACGGAGGGCATAAGATGATGTGGTGAGGATGATGTCATCAACATATAATAAGAGTAAGCCATGTCTGGACCCTTGTTTGTAGATGAACAGGGAAAAATCGAATTTGCTGTGTGAAAAACCGATAGAAGAGACATAATCGGTGAACCACTAGTACCATGCTCGAGGAGCCTGTTTCAGTCCATAGAGCGATTGCCGCAATAGACACGCATAATCTGGATGAATAGGATTTCTGAAAGCCATAGGCTAATGCATATATACTGTTTCATGAAGATCCTCATGTAAAAAAGCATTCTTGACATCAAGCTGATGAATGGGCCAAGACTTGGATAGGGCAATGCTGAGGACGGTCCAGATGGTTGCGGGCTTTATGACCAAACTGAACATTTCATCACAATCCACTCCCACCTGTTGAGACATGTCATCACCTACAAGATGAGCCTTGTACCTCTCAAAAGAACCACTAGATTTCTTTTTATGTCTAAAAATCAACATAGAACGAATAATGTTAGCATCAGGTGGACAGGGTACTAGGTCCCACATCTTATTATCAACAAGAGCATTATATTCGTCAATCAATGTGGCTTTCCAATTTGGGTCGGACAAGGTATCCTTCGGATTACGAGGGACAGATGAAGGGACAACTGAAACTGATAGGTTAAACAATCGTTTAGGTTTGGAAATTCCGTGCATGGCACGGGTTTCCATTATCCGAAAGCGTGCCTCGGGATGCGGGATGGGAGGAGGGGGTGCCGCGGAACTACCGGGAAGATGATGAAGGGCAGGGGTGGCGGGATCGGCTGGCCAAGGCTCAGTTTGTCGAGAGGTGGCTGCGGTATCACCCTGAGATGGATTGTTCCGAGCCACCGTCGGTGGAACCGGGTGGGCAACGTGTCCCAGACTGACCATGGTAGGTTCAGGTGTCGAGGACTGGGACGTCAGATTATGTAAATGATGAATTAGAAGGGGGTTCAGGCCATCATTTAGGAAGTTGTAGGAATGCCGATGTGGCAGGTTTAGTGAGGAAAAAGAGAATTGAGACTCATCAAATAGGACATGGCGTAAAATAATTATTTTACGGCTTGATAAGTCATAGGAAGAGTAACCACGATGATTGGTGGGGTAATCCAGAAACACACACGGAGAAGACTGGGTTGGAGTTTGTGAGTGGTCGGATGGAGAGGATAGTAGAGACATCCGAAAATACGCAAGTGTTGGTAGGAGGGGTTCCTACGAAACAGAACTTGAGTGGGCGACCGTAGAGCGAGAGACTTGTTTGGGATTATGTTGAGGAGATATGTGGTCATGAAGAGTGCGTAATGCCAGAATTGAGGGGGAATTGAGGCGTGGGCAAGTATGGCATGAATTAGGTTGTTTATGGTTCGGATTTTTCATTCGGCTTTACTATTTTGGGAGGAGGTGTGAGGGCAAGAAAAAAGAAAGGTAAGACCGTTTTTGGAGCAAAACTATTTGAAATGGTTATTATCGAATTCCCTGCCATTGTCACATTGAAAACATTTAATGCTCTTTTTAAACTATGTTTTTATGAAAGCACTAAATGAGGAAAAAATGGGGTAGACCTGAGATTTATTACTAATTGAAAAAGTCCATAGAAAATTAGAATAATCGTTAAAAAATAACACATAATATTGATGGCCAACCGTACTTAAAACAGGGGAAGTCCACAAATCACTATGTATTATATCGAAAGAAATTAAAGTTCAATTTGTGGATGCATAAAATGGTAATTTAACATGTTTTTCAAAAACACAGGATTCACATATAGGAGTCTTAGAAATACGGTTGCATTGAATAAAATTATTGTTCTTAAGGTAGCGTAAAACAGAATCTCCTGGATGTCCTAATCTAGAATGCCATAAGGAAGACGAAAAAGCAACAAATGTTGATGGAACTGAGGCTGGTTTGTTGACGGCGTTTGAAATAGGGTAGAGATCTTCGGTGTTGTCACATCTCATTATTTGTCTCCCTATCGTAAAATCCTTCACAGAAAAACCAAAATGATCAAAGTCAAGGGAAACATTATTATCAGTTGTGAAGCGTCGCACATAGATTAGATTCTTAATAAGTTTAGGGGTATGGAGGACATTTTTTAAAATTAGTGGTGGATGTGGTGGAGATAAGGATGAATGACCAAAACCACGAATAAGAATGCCTTTTCCACTACCAACAATAATATTCCGATTTAAATTACTCAAATTGGAATAAGACGAGAGAGTACCTTGTGATGCCGTCATGTGAGATGTAGCGCATGTGTCCATATACCAATTTTCATCTGGAGCATTGAGTGACATTATGTTCATAGCTGCATCAATGTCAGTTGGTGCCTAAGTTGAGGGCGGAGGGAGGGGGGGTGTGCTGTGTAGGCCTGTTTTGAACGTGCGCCGAGTATGCCAGGTTGGGCCTATCAGGTCGGAGGTGGAGTCCACGAGGATGTCGGATACATGCAAGGATGAGAGGGGAGAGGGAGTGGTCGAAAAAACTAGGGTTCCATCGTGGGAGGGGGGGTGGTGGCCGAGAGGGGGTCGGCGTGGTGGTGGGTATTTTTGTGTAGGGTTAGACTACTGATACCATAAATGAATATGTTCTTTGATCTTATTCATCAATAATGTACAATATATATAGTAGTACACGAATATCTAAACTAGGTAACTAATCAACCTAATTACAATATGAAATATAATTCTACCTATAATAGGAGACGTAATTAAAATAGAAATACAATTATAACATAAATAAGAGATATACAATTAATATAAGAATATTTGGTGAATATTCTATTATTTTTCTTATAAAGTCACTCAAATTAGTTATGTATAAGTAAAGTAACTCAACTTTTTGATTTTCTCTTACAAAATCACTCTAGTTGGATTTGTCACTTCCCGTCATAAAAAAATTGACTTGAGAAAATAAGTTGATTTTTATGTAGACCCGAATCTCAAACTAAATAATACAGTATTCAAAGACCCGACCAATGGTCAAATATCCTTTTACCATATGTTAACTTATATCTATGGGAGGTTATTCGTGCTAGTTGTTGGAAAACATTTTTGATGTTTTTGAAAAATATATATATTCGTTTGATTTCTGAACATTATTTGTGGAATTTTTTTTGTAAATTAAATACTAAAATAATATGTCTTCTTCTTTTATTTTGTTCTCTTTACCATAGTTAATAAAAAATGAAATATGTTGTAACAGTGACTTTGAACTCATAACACTAGCCAATTAGTTGTCTCTGTGAGATGAAATGACCATAGATTCGGTCGATCAAGAGATGGTCAAAGATCTAGTTTTGTAGCTAGATTAAAATTATGTAAATCATGTATTCAAATATGTCTATTGTATTTTGGTAAGGCATATCATTTTTAGTTAAGTAATAGTCGTATCATTTTCTCACTAGCACGAGTCAACAAATGTGAAAGAATATAATTCCTGGATTATTTTCATTAATGAAGAGGTATATATACAATTTACAATCTCCAAATATGAAAAATTCTATTCCTATTATACTACTAATATCCTAATTATACTTGTACAAGAATTCTACAGCTATGATAAGTTTGTACAATAAATTTGATTACAATTAGGCTTCTCGGATTCTCTCGGATACCGTGATATACACGGTATACAACTATGGGCAGTGTATATCGTGTATATCACGGGTATATTGTTTTCACACCCCCGCACTCATAGTGGGCGGTTGTCGTACGCTGAAACTGTTCCTAAAATCTTCAATAGAACCAAGGGAAGACCCTTAGTAAAAATGTCTGCAATCTGGTATCTCGAAGGGACATGGAGGACGCGTACTTGTCCACGAGCTACCTTTTCTTGAACAAAGTGTATGTCCATCTCAATATGTTTAGTGCGCTGATGTTGGACCGGATTTCCAGAAAGATAGACTGCACTCACATTATCACATTAGACCAAGGTAGCTTTCTGAATAGGAAAATATAGCTCTAGTAGAAGATTACGTAGCCAACATAACTCAGACACCACATTGGCTACCCCTCGATACTCGATCTCCGCACTGGATCGCGATAAAGTAGCCTGGCGTTTTGCCGACCAAGAGACCAAGTTGTCCCCAAGGAACATACAATAACCAGATGTCGAACGTCTGGTATCTGGACAACCACCCCAATCAACATCTGTATATGACACAGAAGTAGAGACAGAGGACGGATATAAATGCAACCCAAAATCAAGTGTGCCCTGTATGTATCGTATAATGTGTTTGAGCGCATGTATGTGCTCAATTCGCGGATCATGCATAAATAAACACACATGTTGTACTACATAAGTAATATCTGGTCTCGTAAAAGTCAGATCCTGAAGAGCCCTTGGAAGACTTCGATAATGGGTGGGATCCTCATATGGTGTGCTAGAAGTAGTACTCAGCTTCGGTTTGGTATCCACCGGAGTCAAAGAGGACTTACAAGATGACATGCCAGCTCATGCAATAATCTCGGCTGCATACTTCTTCTGTGACAAAAATAGACCACCTGCATGACGAGTGACAGCTATACCAAAAAAATAACTCAAGGGTCCCAAGTCTTTCATTGCGAATTCTGAACTGAGAAGGGACATAATAGACTTGCGCAAATCATCCGAAGAGGCAGTCAAAATTATATCATCCACATATAACAGAATATATGCAAGAGAAGTTCCATGATGATAGATGAACAGAGAATGATTAGACATGCTGTGAGAAAACTCAATAGTAGACACATAATCTGCAAACCTCTTATACCATGCTCGTGAGGCCTGCTTAAGCTCATACAAGGACTTCTTTAGCAAACAAAAATGGTGAGGATAATTGGGGTCCCTAAAACCCAACGACTGATGCATGTATACTATCTCCTTAAGAGCAATGTGTAAGAAAGCATTTTCACATCCAGCTGATGAATGTACCATGCTTTCGAGAGAGCTAGACTAAGTACAGTGCGAATGGTTGCCGATTTGACCACCAGACTAAATGTCTCTCCGCAATCGACGCCAACCTGCTGTGTTTTACCATCACCTACAAGTCGGGCCTTATGCCTCTCAAAAAACCATCAGAATTTTCTTTATGAGTAAAAATCCACATAGATCAAATAATATTAACACCAGGTAGACGGGGCACCAACTCCCACGTCTTATTTTCAATAAGAGGATTATATTCGTCATCCATGGCCAATTTCCAATTCGGGTCATGAAGGGCAGACTCTGGGTTACGTGGTAGGGGTGATTTAGTGACATTAGAATGGAAATTAAAATGCTGCTTTAGTTTAAAAATACCCCGTTGGTTACGAGTAACGGGCCCTTGACTCGAAATAGAATTAGAGGGGATTTGGGTAATTTGTGGGTTGGTGACGGACTGGCCAGCAGGCAGTGGACCTGCTAGCCAACCAACTGGGCGTGAAATAGAAACCAAAACGGGATGTGTAGTGGGCCGTGACTCTGGATCAGTACTGACACCGGTATAGGGCCGAGACACTAGACCCCTACGAAGACTATTCTGGTCTGTTGGAACGGTAATTTGTGGGCTAGCAAGCAGTGGGCCTGTTGGCGGATGTGGGTCACGGGACATTTCAGATAAATGGTGGATAATATATAGTGAGATACTGAGATCCCATCATTCAAAAAATTATACGAACTAGGCACGAAACTACACAATTTAGCAAACGAAAATTGGGTTTCATAAAAAAATAACATGGCGACTAATTATGATTTTGTTAGCGGATAAATCAAAACATTTGTAACCACGATGATTAGATGGATAACCCAAAAACACACAAGCGATAGAACGGGCTTGTAATTTGTTAATTGTAGTAGAAGGAAAAATGGGATAGCATAAACACCCAAATACTCTAAGATGAGAATACGATGGATCATTAGAGTAAAGAATTTTAAGGGGGGATTGATATGCTAAGCTTTTGTTAGGGAGGATGTTAAGAAGATATGTAGCCATTTGTAATGCATGATGCCAAAAGAAGGAGGTAGTGAAGCATGAGCTAACAAGGTTCGGACAATAGTATTAATGGTACAAATTTTTCTATTGGTTTTTCCATTTTGTGAGGACGTATGTGGACAAGAAAACTGAAAAGAGAAGCCATGATTGTCACAAAACTCTCGAAACGCCTCATTATCATATTCCCTACCATTATCACATTGAATGTTTTTAATTTCTCGTTCGAATTGGGTACGGATGAATGCTCTAGATTTTAAGAAGATAGAAAAAACTTGAGATTTTTTGGATAAAGGAAAGGTCCACAAAAAATTAGAATAATCATCCAATAATAAAACATAATAACGATGACCCAAAGAACTTAAAACGGGAGATGTCCATAAATCACTATGAATAATATCAAAAGGCATAAATGTACGAGAAGCAGAGGCTACAAATGGTAATCTAACATGTTTCCCTAATGGACAAGAAGGACAAAGTGGGGTACTACGCATACCCTTACAATCAATAAAATTATTTTTATGCAAAGAAGAAATAATAGATAACCCCGGATGACCCAACGTGCATGCCACAAGGAAGGAGTAAGAGCGGCAAAGGTAGATGGTGTGGCTTGACTCGTGGAGATGGTGGTGGTTGTGGTGATTGAATAAAGCTCTCTCCTACTATTGCATTTCATTATAGGTATCCCCATCTTGAAATCTTTCACAGAAAATCCAAAAGGATCAAAATTAACAGAAACTCAATTATCAGTGGTGAATTTTCGGACATACACCAAATTTTTAGTTACGTTAGGGGCATGAAGAACATTTATTAAGACTAGAGGTGGATGTGGGAGAGACAAATTCGTATGACCATAACCGCGAATTGAAATTGAGTTGCCATTCCCAACAATAATGCCACGATTTTCGCTCAAATTGAAATAAGACAAGAGAGTACCTTGTACGGATGTCATATGAGAAGTGGTGCCGGTGTCCATGTACCAATTTACGTCCGGGGGAGTTAATCCTAGTATATGTATTGAGGCCTCAATATCCATACCTGCTGAGGCCGAGGTCCAAGCAAGTCAGCCTGTTGCCACGACCTAGTAGACCGTGATGTAGAGTTCTGGGCATGGGATCAGACTGGAATGGAGCCCAATTTCCAGGGTAAAGCGGCGGGGGATACGAGTTGTTGGGCCACTGGCTACTGGCCCAGCCCTACGGCCAATAAGCCCAAGGCTGTGTCAAGTTGGCCTGCGACTCACTGTTCCGAGGACCACTGCCACTGTTTCATCTAGGTCCATTGCCGTTGTTACCGTTGTGACTGCCACCGTGGTTCTTGCCATTATTCTTATGATTTTGACCCTTTTTGCCGCCACCGTAGGTACGATTTTGGATAGAATGATCCGAGAATGAGGGAAGGTCATCAGACGTGGCCATCATCATGACAAAATTAGTTCATGTAGCCGCCTTCTTAGCCAAGCTGACTTCTTCTAATGTAAGCATGGAACGGGCTTGGTAGAACGGTGGGAGAGGATTACTTTGACGAAGAAGTGTTCCAACGCAATTATAGGCCTCGGATAGGCGTACAACCATCTAAAGAACAAGAAGATCATTGGTGACGGGGGCACCAACGTTGCGGAGTTGGTCCGCCAATTCCTTCAGCCTTTTACAATAAGCTGAGACGTTCAGAAAATCTTCTATGTTAACATGAGAAAATTTCTGCTCAAGAGTGACAACACGTGAATTTTTGTTATCTTGGAATATGTCACGCACCCTATTCCAAGTTTCCATCGCCGTAACGTCGGGTTCAATAATCGTCTGCAAGAGGTCTGTAGAGATAGTGGAATAAATCCACTGGAGAACGGTAGCATCAAGTGTCGTTCATAACACATGATCATCCTCAGGGGTAGGCACCTTCTCATTGCCGGTTACCGAGGGGATGATGTGATGAACGACTTGATGCGAGCGTGCGTGAACTTTGAATAATTCTGCCCACGTCGCGTATTTGACGTTTTCAATTTCAAGAATGATAGGATGTGATTCTTGATGTTTGAAATAGTAAGGGCAGGATGAAATGTGTTCTTTGAGGTAGACATGATGAGAGAACAAGAGGAGAATGAGGGATTTAGAAGAGAAAAATTAGGAGAAGAGAACACAGTTTCTGGCCGTCGGCCGAGGTGTATGTCTCGGTTTCCGAGAATCAAAGTAGGGTTGTGGAAGGTGTTTGGGAGATGGTATGCTTGCTCTAGACTTCTGATACCATGAAAGAATATGATCCCTTGATTATTTTCATTAATGAAGATGTATAAATACAATTTACAATCTCAAAATATGGAAAATCTTATTCCTACTATACTACTAATATCCTAATTATACTTGTACAAGAATTCTACAACTATGGTAAGTTTGTACAATAAATTTGATTACAATTAGGCTTCTCGAATTCTCTCGGATACCGTGATATACACGGTATTCAACTATGGGTAGTGTATGCTGTGTATATCATGGTATATTATTTTCAAAATGATTGTCAATAGTCATTGGTATCAATGTTGACTCACAAGTATAAGGAAAGTATATAAACGATTCAGTATATGAATTTACTAACTTACCATGTTAATTTAAAGAAAAAAATTATTCACCTTTGACTATCTTTTTTTAACATATTAAATTATTTTTATTGTGTAAATATTCACTTTTGATACTACATTATTTAGTGCGGAATCCAGGTCTACATGACATACAATAATTTATCTTATTTTGTCAAGTCATTTTTTTTGTGTGGCCGGAAGTAATAAATCCAACTAGAATGACTTTGTAAGAGATAAGTAAAAAATTAAGTGACTTTATCGATACATAATTAAGTTGAATGACTTTATTCATATAAAACTAACTTAAGTGACTTTATTAAAAAAATACCAATATACAGTAGTTGAATGCCATTTGAGAAATTTATTTCAATCATTTATATAAAATTGTCATGAATATAACCGTCTTATACACTATTCAAGGTGATCAATGTATTAAATAGGGGTGGGTGAAGGGTGAAACTAGTAAAAATTTAGCTTTAGGTCCTCAAAATTTTTAGGCCCCAAAAGTTTTTAATAGTAAATTTTATAATTTTATTTTCACGTAGACAATATTGAAGATTGTTAAAACAATTACAAAATTTATATAGAAAAAACAAAAGAAAAACTACCTACTACTTTTTAGCAGAAATATTTTAGAACTTTGAATTAAACTATTCAAATTTTCATATTAATAGATAAAGTTCTTATAAAAACATCCAAGGTAATGTATTACAAACACATGACTAACATTTTATTAACTTAAATTAATTTTTATTATTATAAATAATAATATTTTACTATATGAAGTTAAATGTTTTATGTCTTATAAGAATACTATACTAAAACAAGTATGAAAAACAACAACTTTAAATTATTATTTTAGTGTCTTTATATGTAGTCTTAAGGTCTCTTATTAAAATTTTACTTTAGGTTACTAATTTATTGGCCAACTAAAAATACTTCTAAAAATACTTTAATTTGTCGAATGACAAATGATTTTGTGGACATGGGAGGTTGAAGGCTTGGATAAGGCCATCCATGATCGTACTAGGCCTGGGACAGCTAGAGTAAAGGTTGAAATCGACCTTCTCAGAGAGTTGCCACAAAGGAAAATTGGGAAATGTTAATATGCCTCAAGATGAAGAGAGTGAAACTAACCCTGAAACTTCTGATCTTGATCTTACGATTGCAGTCAGGAAAGGGGAAAAAGAGCATGTACCTAACTCCCTTTGAACTTAGTGAAAAAGGTCGTGTGTTGTGTTGCGTGTTCATTCGCCTTTATGATAATTGGAAAAAGTCATGTGCTTTGCCCTATATAAGATGAATCCTTTTCTTACTTTTTTCTTAAAAGATGAAGTCTTGTTAGGCTAAATCATTGTTAGAAATAAATTTAAATTTATTAAGAAGGGCGATACTTTAGGTGTCATTTTGAAGAAAAAATAGAGCGAAATCAAATGTATTTGGATATTTTCAATTATTTTATTACTAAGTCAATCTCTTATGATCCAAGTCGTGATTTTTTTTACTTTGACATAACATGAACGAAATTCACACACCCGATAGCTATAATTAGTTGAGGTGATGATATATATTAGTATATTTGACTATAGTTAGTTATGAAGGTGCATACGAGATAAGTATATCACGTTTTTATTAGTTTGATGTAAACATCAATTATAGATATGTTTTATAATGATATAATTATCATAGATTATTGGAGTTAATCATGGATTTTTAACAAACTATGTTTTTTGTATAAGTTGAAATATAAGAAATACTACTTTGTTGAAGGGGAATTATGGGGTGGTGGGGAAGTATAAGGCTCCAACAAATCTGAATCACTATTCACTATATTCTTAGAGCGTATAGTTAAAAAGATCTTGTCCTTTAATTTGTACAATTCAAATTGTTCTAGTCGTGAGTTGATTAGAACAATTATCCCTAACACTGTAATTTATTATTATCATATTAAAGTTAGGACATTCAAATCATTATGATCAAATTAACCAATAATTAAAATTCAGAGGATAGAGGTAAAAAAATACGAAAAATCACTTTATTGCCAACTAATTTCATCATAATTATCCCCAATACTTTAAATCATTGTCATATTGATTGACTATGCAGGACGTTACTTATTGTATTATTCTATTCCTAAATTTTACTAGTACGGGTGATTGTTCGATTTATTTTCTCTCCCTCTTTCTGACTGCATTCTTGAAACTACATAAGATTATGTCACACAGTTAGCGATGAAATCAAACCTATAATTGAAGATCAGTGAAATCAAAGGGAAGCTTAAAAAAATGGAAGTAATGCAGATCAAACTGTTCTTCTGATGTGTGAGTGATTCACATAGTTAATAAAAAAATCAAGGAAGTTCCAAGTGGAAAACTGAGTATTTGTGTTGTGATATCTAACTCATTGAATTAACAGTAAAAACTTACCCACATCGAGTATTTGTATCAAATAAATAGGTATATAACATGTGTTTGCCCTCTAGAATAAACTGTATGTAGGGATAATTTTTACTACTGTGGCGAGAAGTTATTGTTAGGTCCATTCATAGATCCAGAAATTTAAATTATTTTTGCGAACTCTTGAAAACATGGAGGCAATCAGGTGCACAAAGTAATCGTGTTAGCAGGGCTCCGGAAAGGCCGCACCCCAAAGGTTGATGGCGACAGCCTATCCTAATACAATCATTAGTGATTGTTTTTATAGCTCAAACCCTTGACCTATAGATCACACGAAGTTATAAAGAGAGAAATAACCATAAGGTCCACATGAAGCAGATAAATTAGTGTTAACAAATTTATGAAAAAACAATAGGAAAAAAACTTGTCAGCATCAAAAAAGAGCTCAGATGCACATTTTTTCATCTGAAGATCAGATGAGTGTGACGACCCATCGTTCACAATTTTTTCATCTGAAGAATCAAATGAGTGTGACGACCCATCGTTCACAATTTAGTGCAATTTTTCATCACAACTCTCTCATGCACCAGCCTCGAATCGAACCCGGGTTTGTACCGTGGTAGGGTACTATTCTACCACTAGACCACTGGTGCTTCATGTAATAAGTTATAACATATATGGATCTTTTTAGTTTTAGAAGGTTTAAATTCAATAAGTGTCTTGAGACAATTGGAACTATAAATTAGGTTTAACAAATATCGATGAGAACTTGTCAATATTAAGACAACATTTAGTGACGATCCCTCCTTCTAATGTTTTGAGGATAATTGTAGTAACATGTCTCTGGACTTTGTTCTGGTGCTATGGAATAAAGACATTTAAATCTTAGACATATTCTGGCTAATAAGCAGAAAACTACAGCTAGCGTACGATATCGATGAGGAAATAAAACAGAAAATAAATAAACAAAAATTGCATAACAAAAGCAAATTCTTTGAAATGGCTGCTAGCACTACGCCTCAGATGTACCAATCGAGAGCTCATCAAAAGGAAAACAAAAACAAAAACAAAAACAAACAAGGAAAAACATATCTCCTGATCGAATGTGTATAAGTAGATTAATCCGATATAACCTACTCTTTCGATTAGGTCATCATAAGCAAATACTGAAAAATCTCTCCAAGACATCGTGGGAAAGTAGTCCTAATGAAGTGACTCTCACCATGGAATTTCGAAACCCATCCTCTATATTCCTTACGTAGATATTGCCCGATTGACGATAGTAATAAATTGTAAGGGAACAAATTAAGACTTTTCTCACCTCCTACGAGTCGTCCAATGGAGAAGAAAGGAATTTACCCACTTACCCTAATTAACCAAAACACTAAACAAATCAAACATCGTCTTATTTTCGAGATTATTCAAGAATTGCTCCTAGCGCAACGTGTAATTTCAGTGCATCCACGACGATAAGGATTAACCTGTTGGTGTCCATGGCAATTGTAATAAGAAGCACCTCGTACATTACAAGGAATATTGTTTCTCGACATTGCTGCATAACTAATATAACTACTTTGTCCTTGTAATACTCGTCGGCTAATATCCGATTCCATCATCATTTCTTCCTCCTGATCTATGCAATTTCCTATAAGGCCGTTGCATTTCCTCGTCGAGGAGGCAATTGCACGATTGTCGCCATGCATGATCGATAATTGATCAAAGTTCTTGTACTGATTCTTAAAATTACTGTATAAAGATGACGATGATGGATCGATTATCATAGCTAGTGAGAAAAAGAAAATTATGCATAGGCGGAATTCCATTTTTTTTTGTTTGTTCTAGTGTGTTTGTGTGTGTGAGGGGTATTATTTATTTATATTGAACGGTTTTTTGGTGTGTTGGGTGGTGATTTGAAAAAATTGGAAATTATTTAGTTCATCTGTTATATGTGATTTGAAGTGATTTACGCTTAGTAGTGTAACATCTGTTTTGAAATGCCCGATTCTTGCTCTTATTTGCTTGGATTCAGGAAGTAAAGTTCATCCATTACTTCTATTTTTGGCATGTGTAAGGGTGGGGTGTGGAAGAGTAGTTAATATTATGGATTCAGATTCAGAATTCTACCATAACACGCTTGATTTACTGGTTGAAACACTTTTAATTGTATTTATTTAGTAAATTTTTAATATATATATAAAGTCCGAATCTAAGTTATTATATTGGGATAAATCCTAAGTCGTTAACTATATCCGTCTATGAACTTTGAATTATACATATTAAAGTATTTGATTTGATAATATCGTTTGAGGGCGGCAAAATGGGACTCTCGGGGGTCGTGCGAACATACATACACGAACGGCATATGCAATATCGGGCCTAGTGAATGTAAGATCTTTTCGAAGAGCACCGCTGAACTCGATATAGAGTGGGATCGAAATTGGCACTAAGCTTGGATTTTGAGTCCACCGGAGTTGGTATAATTTTACAATTTGCCATCTTAGCCCCAGTACACTATCTCTTCTACGCCTACTTTCGCCGACACGAACATATTGGCAGCGTTCTAGTCACCGATATACCCAAAAAATAACTTAGCTTCCCCAAGTCGGTCATAGTAAATTCGGTTTTGAGTAGAGCAATGATTTTATTCTTCAACCCGTCGGATGAGGCGGTCAATATCGTCGACATATAATAGCAAATATGCGGTCTGCTACCTCGGTGAAAAGTGAAGGGAGATGTATCACACCGCTACTTACAAAACCAATTTAAGCGAAGATACACAGGCGAACCGATCATACCAAGCGCGGGGCTGTTTCAATCCATACAATGACTTCCCGAGACGACACACAACCGTGGAGTCCAACCAGATTCTCACCCACAATCAATACCCATCCACTGATTAGTGTCATTTGCAACTAGTCTTGCCTTATACCTCTCTAAGTCACCACCGTCTCGAACTTGTGACGAAATAGCCACATACCACCGGATAACATTCACACCACCTGGTCTAGGTACCAAATCCCAGTGTTCTACATGGCCGCATTCCAATAGGATTCTTTGGAATGGGTGATAAGGTTTGTGTGGAGAGATTGAAGTGAACCTTGGGTTTGAAGATCCCGTGTTGTGCACGAGTCTCCGTGCGGTGAGGCAGTGGGTGGGAGGTCGGGGACGGAATGCTGCTTTGGATCGGTAGCGCACGGTCAACGGGCCGCGGGACTTGTTGGCGCGCAGTATTGCAGCGAGAAGCGAGAGACTCGACGAGTTGTTGGATTTGCTTTGGGCCCGGGCAGTGTGGGTGGTGCATTAGACTCGACATGGTGCAACATGGGTGGTGTGGGAGGGCTGAGGGGTGGCGACGATGCTGTGGGAGGGTCGGATGACACCTTCTTTGGAGGCGCAGATGGCGTCGAACAGTGTTCAGCTTGGTACAGTATTGCATTTTGGATGACGGGAGACAAACTCGGTGAACAATTATTTTGCGAGTAGCAATGTCATAGCTTAAGTCGTTAACAGATATAGTGATCACTATCACAAGATAATGGAGTAAGTGTAGAAGTGTAAAAGTTTCTCTCAAGAATAATAGGACTATAGGAATAAGCTTTAACTTTACTAAACGAGAAACATCCCAGTAAAGCATAAAGATTAATGAAACCGAATAAAGCTTAACTTTACTACAGGAGAAACATCCTAGTAAAACATAAAGATCAATGTAACCAAATAATTAATTACTCGCAAACAAAATGATAAGGTTGTACTAATTCTCACCGATGTTTTTTTAGAGTTTAGTTCTAGCTTTACTTTTTCGTGTATGTGGTTGTTAAAATTAAATGATGTAAAATAAAAATGACAACTCATCAATAGGGCAACACCTTGTTTATCTTTATTTTGTCGGTGATGATGGAGATAAAGCAAGTAAAAAGAAAAAAAAATTAAGTAGGCGTTTGGCTTCAGATTTCAAATATTTTTACTTTATTTGAAATTCATAGAGTTGAAGTTGAAAAAGGAGTTGTGTTTGATTGAATAATATTCATGCTTAAATGTATTTAAACACAACTTCAAAAGTGAAAAGTGAGTTGAAAAACAGGTTATAAGCTAATTTTCATATTTAAAATAAAACTTCAAGTTAGATTTAGAATTTTCACAACAAAACACTGTTTTTTAAATAAAGTAAAAAAATTATTTTTTAAAAATGAATAATTTTTATGGCCAAACGGATTTTAAAGAAGTGATTGGCTCTCCTTATAGAAACTAGATAAGGAGAATTCATGTAGTTATGCGAGGTAAGAATTTGGAGTCTTGGACACTTGAGAGTGAGACGTACAAAGGCATGAAATCTTGTCGTCTCTTTGTGTTGTGAAAGGATTGCTTCAAATAACTTGCTTTAAAAAATTATATTAAATAAGTAAATACTAAACACTTGTATAGTTATATAGCACAATTTTTTTTACACTCTGAACTCGAGCATAATCAATCAGCTTTGGAACTTTGCTTAGCTTCGGGGGATTGCAAAAGGAGACAATCTTGGTGCATTCAAAATAGAAGTCCTATGGAGTTCTTCCCTCGACGGTCAAACTGTTATTCCTGGGAGTCAGGTACACTTCTGACTATAATTGCAACCTGTTTCATATTTGGCTGCCACTTATTTCTCCACCATACATAAGATATACACATGTTTATTGTATGTATATTCGGTCTCGGTTTAATGTATATGACCGTGTATATAGTCTCGGCTTTAGGTAAGGTTTTAGTTTCCTAGTTTAGGTAATGTTGTGGTGTAATTATTATTGTACACTTACCATAATAATTGCATTACCATAATTGTATAGTTAGTGTCCAAGTAGAATAGAAATATGATTTTTCCTATTATGGAAATATATAATTGTATATATACCTTTTCAATTAATGAAAATAATCAAGAGATTATTTCTTTCATGGTATTGAGCAAGCTGGTATGTCATCCTGCAAGTCCACTTCCACTCCAGTTGATACTAAACCCAAGTTGGGTGCTGTGGCTAGCTCACCTTATGAGGATTCGACCCGCTATCGCAGTCTTGCAGGGGCCCTTCAGTATCTTACGTTCACAAGACCGAATATTACGTATGCCGTACAACATGTATACTTGTTTATGCATGATCCCAGGGTTGAACACATGAATGCGCTCAAACGCATTATTCGGTACATCCAGGGAACACTTGACTATGACTTATATCTATATCCGTCTTCGACATCTACACTTGTCTCGTATACAGATGCTGATTGGGGTGGTTGTCCGGATACCAGACGTTCCACGTCCGGCTATTGCATGTTTCTTCGTAATAACTTGGTCTCATGGTCTGCGAAACGTCAATCGACACTGTCCCGCTCTAGTGCAGAGGCCGAGTATCGAGGAGTAGCCAATGTGGTCTTTGAATCCTGTTGGTTGCGTAATCTTCTGTTAGAGCTTCATTGTCCTATTCAGAAAGCTACATTGGTTTATTGTGATAATGTTAGTGCCATCTATCTTTCTGGTAATGCGGTTCACCACCAGCGCACTAAACATATCGAGATGGACATTCACTTTGTTCGCGAAAAGGTAGCTCGTGGACAAGTATGCATCTGCCATGTCCCTTTCAGGTATCAAATTACAGACATCTTTACAAAGGGTCTTCCCTCGGTCATTTTGAAGATTTTAGGGACAGTCTCAGCGTACGAAGACCGCCCGCTATGACTGCGAGGGTGTGTTAAATATACATACAATATACACGTGTATATCATATGTATATTCGGTCTCGGTTTAATGTATATGGCCGTGTATATAGTCTAGGTTTTAGTCTCCTAGTTTAGGTAATGTTGTGGTGTAATTATTATTGTACACTTACCATAATAATTGTATAGTTAGTGTCCAAGTAGAATAATATTTTAGGAGTAGAATAGGAATACATTTTCTTATTATGAAAATATGTAAATTATATATATACTCTTTCAATTGATGAAAATAATGAAGATTTTTTTTTTTTATTGCCAAGAAGCCAGACGGCGTGACAGCCCTATAACTGAAGAAAGGAGCACGACAAAAAGGCAACTTTATTTTTTCTCTTCCTACTTCTCGTTCCTCTGTTACGTGCTTTTAATATATTATCCTGAAACTCAATAACATAAAGTTATTTGAGCCCAAGTATATATTATATAGTTGCGGGCTCTTTGAAGAGACACACCTTCAGTACTGCTGCACGAGAGTCTCAATATGTGGATGTTTGTTTGGGCCCTAGGGACAATATTTGAAAAGTAACACAACCCCAATAAAAAGATAATCCTCATATTGCCAACAAATCAGCCAAATCAGTAAGCAAGTTCATGCATCAATGAACTTTAACCTTATCATAGCAGATTAGTTATCATCTTTACTAAATTATTAATTAATGCTTATTCGTAATTACCTAATAATTAACTTGATTGGGCAGCTTTTATACCGGTAGAACATAGAATTTAAATTCAACTTTTTATAACCTAATTATAGTTAGGTAATATATATTTCCTCACTTAATTTATGACTTTCAAAACTTAAATTATTTAATTTGATAAAACACCTAGCGTGAATGAAGAGGGGGCGGATGCCGGGGTTTGGGATGGTGGACTATGGAAATGCTGAATTAGAAGAGGGTTCAGACCATCATCTAGGAAGTCGTAGGAATGCCGAGGTGGCGAGTTTAGGGAGGCAAAGGTGAATTGAGACTCATCAAATAAGACATGACATGACGTGAAATAATAATTTTACAGCTTGACAAGTCATTGCACGAGTAACCACGATGATTGACGGGGTAATCCAGAAACACACACGGAGAAGATCTAGGTTGGATTTTGTTAGTGGTGGATGAAGAGGATAACATAGACATTCAAAGATACGCAAGTGTTGGTAAGAGGGGTTCCTACGAAACAAAACTTGAGTTGGCGACCGTAGAGCTAGAGACTTGTTTGGGAGATAGGTGGCCATGGAGAGTGCGTAACGCCAGAATTGAGGGGGAATTGAGGCGTGAGCAAGTAGGGCACGAATTATGTTGTTTATGGTTCAGATTTTCCGTTCGGCTTTACCATTTTGGGAGGAGGTGTGAGGGCAGAAAAAATGAAAGGTAAGACTATTTTTGGAGCAAAACTGTTTGAATTGATTATTATTGAATTCCCTGCCATTGCACATTGAAAACATTTAATGCTCTTTTGAAACTATGCTTTTACGAAAGCACTAAATGAGGAAACAATGAGGTAAATATGAGATTTATTGCCAATTGGAAAAGTCCATAAAAAGTTGGCATAATCGTCCAAAAAACAACACATAATATCGATGGCCAGTCGTACTTAAAATATGGGACGTCCACAAATCACTGTGTATGATATCGAAAGGTAGTAAAGTACAATTTGTGGATGCAGAAAATGATAATTTAACATGTTTCCCAAAAACGCAGGATTCACATATAGGAGTTATAGAAATACAGTTGCAATTAATAAAATTATTTTCCTAAGGGAGCGTAAAATAGAATCTCCCGGATATCCTAATCTAGAATGCCATAAGGAAGACGAAAGAGTAGCAAAGGTTGATGGAACTGAGGCTGGATTGTTGACGGCTTTTGAAATAGGGTAGAGATCTCTGGTGCTGTCACATCTCATTATTCGTCTCCCTGTCGTAAAATCCTTCACAGAAAAACCAAAAAGATCAAAGTCAAGGGAAACATTATTATCAGTTGTGAAACGTCTCACATAGATTAGATTCTTAATAAGTTTAAGAGCATGGAGGACATTTTTAAAGATTAGTGATGGGGTTAAGGATGAATGACCAAAACCGCGAATGGGAATGCCTTGTCCACTACCAACAATAATATTCCAATTTAAATTACTCAAATTGGAATAAGACGAGAGAGTACATTGTGATGCCGTCATGTGAGATGTGACACCTATGTCCATATACCAATTTTCGTCTAGAGCGTTGAGTGATATTGTGTTCATAGCTGCCTCACTGTCAGTCGGAGCATAAGTTGAGGGGGGGTTGTGCTGTGTAGGCCTGTTGTGGACGTGGGTCGAGTATGCCAGGGTGGACATGTTGATTCTGAGGTGTAGTCCACGAGGATGTCGGATACGGGCAAGGAGGAGAAGCCCATGACGGTGGCGCCCACGCGGCCCACGACAGGTAGGCAGCCCACGACAGGTAGGCAGCCCACGGCGGAAGTTGCTGCTACTGTTTATAGGGTGGTGGTTAAACCGACGATGTTGTATGGGACGGAGTGTTGGCCGGTTAAGACTTCGCACACCCAAAAGATGAAAGTTGCAGAGATAAAGATGTTGAGATGGATGTGTGGGCATATGAGGAGGGATATAATTATAAATGATGATATCCGGGACAGAGCGGGAGTGGCCTCGGTGGAGGATAAGATGCGGGAAGCGAGATTGAGATGGTTCGGGCATGTGCAGAGGAGAGGCACAAATGCCCCTATGCGGAGGTGTGAGAGGTTGGCTATGGATGGGTTCAGGAGGGGTAGAGGTAGGCCGAAGAAGTATTGGAGAGAGGTGATTAGACGGGATATGGCACAGGTGCAACTTACTGAGGACATGACCTTAGATAGGGGGTTGTGGAGGACACAGATTACGGTAGAAGGGTAGTAGGTAGTTGAGCGTAGTCCTACTTACATACTGGTAGTTGTAGTGTTATTATTGTAGCTCTGCTTAGCCTATCATACTAGTAGGCGCAATATTATTTTATAGTCCTCTGTCGTTTGATTTTTGTTGTTGTATGTTCTTTCGTGTACTTTGTTAATCTTATTTACCTGCGTTAGTTACTGCTTCAGTTTTAGAATGCTTTATCATGGCTTATCGTTTTTGTTACCATCATTTTCATACTGCTTTAAATTTCTTGTCCGGGTCTGACCGTTTCTTTTGCTTTGCTTGTGCTTATGCTTTGTCTTGAGCCGAGGGTCTTTCGGAAACAACCTCTCTACTTATCAAGGTAGAGGTAAGGTCTGCGTACACTCTACCCTCCCCAGAGCCCACTTTGTGGGACTTTACTAGGTATGTTGTTGTTGTTATTTGTTATGATTTTGCTGACACACAAATGATGGAATTGCTTTGCCCTTCCTTAAAAGAAGCTTTTGTGATTCAAAATCAGCAGGTATTGTTCTAGTTTTGTAGAGTTCTCATGGTAGCATCTATTTAAATTTAGTCATGGTGTTGTCAAAAGATTTAAAAGCTATTCTAGCTTAAGTGTTTCTCTTAATTTTAGTAGATTGCACTTGACTATATTGGCAAAAGAGGATCTACTGTTGTTTTCACAAGAGAAGGAGAATCAAGTTGGGAAATTCTTGATATTTAGTGCTGAAGCTTTTGTGTTTCTCGATTGCTTACAAGAACTGTTCATCTGTATTGCAGGTACGCCAAAGAGATTCTCCAAAGGGAAATGCTTCCGCATGTTGGTACTAGAGTATTGTGAAACTAAAAAGGCCTACAATTTTGGGTGAGCCTATGATCCTGGATTTGGAATTTATGAATATGGTTAAATAATCACTAACAAAGAGTTGCATTATATTTTTACCAGCTACATCATCCATGGGCTTTTACTTTGTGTACTGGGACGGAGGCCTGAAGATGAAAGGGATCATTATGGAAATAAAAGACTGGATCTTGCTGGCCCTTTAGTTGGTGGCTTATTCCGAATGGTCTGCAGTTTGTTGTAAATGTTTTGGTTGGCCAATCTGAGAAAATATTCCTACTTATAATAAGTATTGATATTATTGCAGCTATTCAGGAAGCTAACAAGGGACGTGAGATCTTATGTTCAAAAGGTTACTATCTTGGCTCTTTCTTAGTGCTCTATCAATTTGCATAATGTGGAGCTTCTGCAAAATTAAGCAATCTACTTTTGTGGGCAAGCCAGTGTGTTGACAGTGGAAAGGATGTGAATTTGTAATTTGCCATTAAAGCAAAAACAATTACAAGTGGGCTTAAGTATTCTCTTGCTACTGGGAACTGGGGACAAGCAAATGCTGCTGGTACCACGGAAGGAGTTTCACAGGTGAGCTTTTCTCTTATCATGCTAATATTACATGTATATACTTTTTTCTTTTTCTTTTTTTTCTTGTTTCACTTTTGTGTGCATATTCTTACACAGGTGTTGAATCGTTTGACATTTGCATCTACTCTTTCTCACTTACGTAGATTGAATTCACCAATTAGGCGCGAGGGTGATTTTCTTTGCTCTTAGAATTGGCTTCATTTGTTACTCTTGGTAGTTTCTTTGTCATCAGTGTCTTATACCTTGGTAACCATGTAAATTGGCAAAACCTAGGCAGCTTCATAATTCTCATTGGGGAATGATGTGTCCAGCAGAAAAGCCTGAAGGACAAGTAACATAATACATGACACTCATTTATTGATTAAGTTTGCATGATTTTATGAATATTATGCAATATTTTGTCTGCTGCTGATATGTTAGGCATGTGGACTGGTTAAGAACTTCGCTTTAATGGTGTACATAACAGTAGGATCAGCATCAAATCCAAATTTGAAGTTTTTAGAGGAGTGGAGTACAGAAAATTTTGAGGTGTGCAATTCCCGGAAGATGCTCATGGATCTCAAAGTTCTTAATTTTGTCACAAGTTCATGACATTCTTTAACTTTAGGAAATATCTCCCGCGGTTATTCCCCAATCTACCAAGATGTTTGTAAATGGTTGTTGGGTTGGCATTCATCGAAATCCAGATCTGTTGGTTAATACACTGAGACAGCTGAGGAGACAGGTTAGCTACCACATTATTTTCTTCTATTTGTGATGTCAACATACTCTTGAGTGATTGTTCCTGCAAGTTTTAGATATAGTTATGAGAATTTTGACATTTGTTCTCTTTTAGGTTGATGTTAATACTGAAGTTGGAGTTGTCCGCAATATAAATTTAAAGGAACTGCGGCTATATACAGATTATGGACGTTGTAGTAGGCCGTTATTCATCGTGGAGAAAAAGAAGTTGATAATTAAGAAGAAGGATATTGTCGCACTGCAAATGAGGGTATGTACTGTTTAGCAAGACTGAATCATTTTATAATCGTTCAGTCCCATTGATCTTTCTTGTGCTGATCTCAGGAGTCATCTGAAGATTCTGGCTGGCATGATCTTGTGGCAAAAGGATTTATTGAGTATGTTGATACTGAGGAAGAAGAGACTACAATGATCTCAATGACCATAAATGTAAGAAGTCATGAGCTACACTTGTTGCTTTACAGTGTATTATTCCTATTACTGACCAAAAAAATCTACTGCTGCCCTGCTTCTTTGAATCTTAATCATCCATTTCTTGAGTTTCAAGTTCTTCTGATTCGAGCTAAAGTAGAGTTAGTGGTCTTAGACTCAGAATTTTATAAAACGATTTTCCTGCTTAACGTTTTAGGATCTTACAAATTCAAGGCTGAACCCAGATGAGGCTTATTCTGAGACCTACACACTGCGAAATCCATCCATCTTTGATATTGGGAGTGTGCGCTTCAATCATACCATTTCCAGATCATAATCTGGTGGATTAATATGTTTTATGGGTCCCTTCGGGTACATCTAATAACAAATAAATTGCTATATTTTATGGCTTGTCTTTGATAAATATTTAGTCAAGTCTGTTCCCATCTTAATCTACATGCCTTATCAAATAATCTGTTATCCTTTCTTAAACCCTTCCTTTGGCTTCTGCTTTATTCTCTTTAATTTTGACACAATGCAGTCCCCACGTAACACATATCAATCCGTTATGGGAAAGCAAGCAATGGGGATTTATGTCACCAATTACCAATTTCGGATGGTAGGCTAAGTTTTCTCTATGCTTCGAGATTTTCTTTGTTCTTCAGACACTTTCCAGTATTAAGTATTCTCAGTCTTGATTATTGTTGATTTAAATAACAGGATACATTGGCCTGTGTACTGTATTATCCACAAAAGCTTCTTGTTACTACGCGGGCTATGGAGCATTTGCATTTCAGGCAGCTTCCAGCTGGCATTGTAATTAAGCACCTGCTTATTGCTTGCCTTCATTCTTAACTTTCTTGCTTTATAGTGATCGTAATCTTTTCCTGTTGGATTTGCAAAAGAATGCCATTGTTGCCATTTCCTGCTATTCCGGCTATAACCAAGAAGATTCTGTCATCATGAATCAATCTTCAATTGACGCCGCTCTCTATTTTTTCGTTCATATAGGTATGTAAGTCTCTTTTTTACTTCATATTATCTGCTGTTTGTTTTCTCTGATCAAGCTCCTGTCTCCATTTTCCCTCAATAGGATGAAGAGAAAAAGATGGGAACACTTGTTGAAGAGGATTTTGGGGGTCCTGATAGAGAACATACCATGGTTGGTTCTTTCTTTTCGTCACCCTCTTTCTCCCCATTCCATCCCTCGTTCTAAAGACATTAATTAGGACGAATAAACAAAGAAAGAAAATAATAAAGATAATAGGTGTGCTTTTTATAAGAGTAAATCTTTTTTCTACTTGTATGATGTTGGATTATGGTTGTAATTTCTTGCAGGGAATGAGACATGATGATGACGGATTTGCACCTCCTGTTAGTATTACTAGCAAACAAAAGTTCATCCTTCTGCTTCACTGATATGTGCTTGAAATTTCAATCTCTGATACTTTTTTGCTGATGCCAGGGAGCAAGAGTTTCTGGTGATGATGTCATAATCGGAAAGACGACACCCATTTCTCAAGATGATGCTCAAGGACAACCAGCTAGATACACGCGCAAAGACCATAGTACCAATCTACGACATAGTGAAGCTGGAATCGTGGATCAGGTCCCCCTGCTAGTTATTTATGTTTCAGTTTTCCTATGTCTTCCACAATTAGGGGAACTCATAGCCGAATGAGAATTTTTCAAAATTTGTTATGGTTTCTTTCACATTTCTTGTTGCCATTATATATCAACTTTAATCATTTCTTAACTATCTTGTTGATAAGTTGTTTCCTTGCTTTCTCTAGGTTCTTTTGACAACAAATGCAGATGGATTGAGATTTGTCAAAATAAGGATGAGATCGGTCAGAATTCCCCAGATTGGAGACAAATTCAGCAGCCGGCATGGACAAAAAGGAACCATTGGAATGATTTATACACAAGAAGACATGCCGTGGAGCGCTGAATGCATCACCCCAGATATCATTGTGAATCCACATGCCATCCCTTCTCGTATGACAATAGGTCAGCTAGTTGAGTGTATCATGGGCAAGGTTGCAGCTCACATGGGAAAGGAAGGAGATGCTACCCCTTTCACTGATGCTACTGTAAGTTCAGCTAAGTCTCTTTTGGAGAATAAAGATTTATATAATTGTAAATGCAATTGAGTCAATACACATCTTCAGATTTATATAATAATGAGACAAAACTGTCTTCGAATTAATACATTTAGAGATGAAAGAATGTGCTAGGAGGTTCCTGAACTACTGGTTTATCAAATGCTATTAGGGGTTAATATTAATTCATGAACATCAGATGTCGATCACTTAAAAGTTTTTGGCTCTTTGGGCAAATTGAATATGAATTAACCATCAGTACTTTCAGGTGGATAGTATCAGCAAAGCTCTGCACAAGTGTGGTTATCAGATGCACAGTTTTGAGAGAACGTATAATGGTCATACAGGCCGGATATTGACTGCAATGATATTCTTGGGGCCAACTTACTACCAGAGACTGAAGCACATGGTGGATGATAAGATCCATTCTCGTGGGCGTGGTCCTGTACAGATTCTCACTAGGCAGCCTGCTGAAGGGAGATCTCGTGATGGAGGACTATGATTTGGGGAGATGGAACGTGACTGTATGATAGCTCATGGAGCTGCACACTTCCTTAAAAAGAGGTTGTTTGATCAAAGTGATGCTTACAGAGTTCATGTATGCCAGCAATGTGGTTTAATTGCTATTGCTAATCTGAAAAAGATCTCATTCGAGTGCAGATTTTGTAGGAATAAAACTGATAATGTTCAGGTACAATCCTCCTCTTTCTGCCTTTGTTCAGCTCTCCAAATTGTGCACACACCACTTGTTTAACTACAATATCCAATTTGTTAAAGGCATTAATACTATTCTGAAATGTCCAGGTTTATATTCCTTATGCCTGCAAGCTTCTGATTTAAGAGCTCATGTCAATGGCAATTGCTCCAAGAATGCTTACAAAGGAAACAAAACCATCAAGTGGAAAGAAAGCATCCTGACAGCAACACTTGTTTCAAACTTTAATTCTGCACCTTGGTCATCATAAGCTATGTTACTCGGTCGCTTCAAAAATGTCGACGGGTTCGTGTCAGATCATGTCTTTTTGCTAGACTTCCTAATGATTTTTCTGGATTTTGATAGAAATCTCAATATTGCAGTGCAAATGTATTTGAACTCCTTCATACTGTTTGCAATAGCTTATGCTTCTATGTCAAAGCAGATGGAAATTGGTTGAACCTATGACTTTACCGAAGAGCTCTTACAAGTCTGAGCTCATTACTAGTACTAGTAGTATCTCTATGATGGCAGGGAAGATTTTTTAAGGAATTGAAAAGTCTGTTTATAAAGTTAACAAACATTATGACTATACTGATTTCTCTTTCTGTTTTTATCGGATGTCATAAAGGGACCAAATCTTCTTAAACTAATAGTTTGATCACCTCTAGGTATTTTATTTCTTTTCAAATTGTCACTATTGCTAATAAGAATGCATATAATCTCATATGAATGCAAATAATATCCAGACTTGTCTTAAATTGACATTACATTGTTGTTCTTACATTATCATTATTGATTTGTCATGTTTCACCCTCTTAGTAATTTAATCTTTTCATGGATAGAGGGGGTATGGGAGATATTTTAAAATTCCCTGTTTCACTCAAACTCGCCTCTCACACTTAGAATATTTTAGGGACTTTAGGGAATGAACACGTTTACGGGCAACAATGCCCAACCTTTTATTATTCTCAATAATACAAAAGGACTCATCTACAAGGAGACTACAAAATCTGACCCACCCACACTTCGATCTCTAGACAGACCACACACACTTTGGCCTCCAGACGGATCGATGCACACATTGGGTGTCGAGACCAACACTTACTCGCTGATCTCTAAGACTAAGACTTGCTCCTTAGCCAATTACATTTTCTGGATATTGAGCATACTATGATCCTAAAGGATAGCTAATGCCTTAGCCGAAATGCTACTTAAATAGGGGAAATCTGCCAATGGCAGTTACAAGGGGACAAAGGGGTGTGCAAGGCACATGCCAGCCATAAAACAAGGAAACACTTAGGCACAACTTAGGAGCACTTCGCCCCACACATCAACTCGCGCCTCACATCCGCTTCGCGCATCAACAGCCCGTAACCGTCGCATGTGCCTCGCACATGGACATAACCGTCGCCTTAGTCATGCGCCTCGCGCGTGATCTGCCTCTGCCTGAGCTTCGTAGCTTTGCCCCAACACTTAGCCGCATTTTCCTTGTCTTTCTGCCCATGCAATGCCTTCGCCTCGCACACCTCTAGACTTCGACCAGCCCGTGCCAACACTCACGTCTGTTCGAGTCATCCCCACTGCCTTGCACCATTTTCCCACCAGTGCCATGCCACTGCCCTTCGGCTTAGCCACACTACACGCATGCCCCATTGTTACCACGCGTCTGCCCGTGCCACCATCCTTTGTCAAGGCCTGCCTTGCCCTCGTTCAACCCGTGCCATCCTTCACGTTTGTTCGAGTCATCCCACTGCCTTGCACACATGCACTATCAATACCATGCGCATCTTCGTGCCACTGCCCCTCATTAAGCTTCCTTTCCCACACGCAAGAACCTTGCCTTAGCCTTACGTTGCACGAATGTTCACATCTTTTGTCAAGGCCTGCCTTGCCCTCGTTCAACCCGTGCCAACTTTCACGTTTGTTCGAGTCATCCCACTGCCTTGCACGCATGCACTATCAATGCCATGCGCATCTTCGTGCCACTGCCCCTCATCAAGCTTCATTGCCCACACGCAAGAACCTTGCATTAGCCTTACATTGCACGAATGTCCAATGCCAAGGGAACACAAACCCTTAACACTGCTTCCGTTTCACGTCCACCATGCAGAGTCTAGGGGTGTAATAAACCACCCGCACCAATTGAACTCAACGCCCTCGTCGAAGCGATTTGAAGGCGACTCCTCCACCTATATGTTGAACTGTCCCGATGAAGAACTCTCCCAAGTGGCCAATTCTTGCAAGTCTTCAACCTATCCACAGTCTCAACTCGTAAGCATTACCGCATACATCATGAACCACTTCCTCGGTCCATCAACACGGTAAAACACCACGGTTTTGCTCTACATAATTCCTCATGCGAAACTTGTGCAAATTGTCTTGCACTTCTGCCAGCGTCTCACGCCTTCCGAAACAGTAAGGCCAAGAATCCGTTCAACATCCCATACTTCCTCACTTTCACTTCGAACTTGACTCATTATCTTAACACGTAATGGGTCTTTGGCAGCAAATGATCTGATTTTCTTCACACAATCAGACCCCATAGAGCTTGTACTCTCGCAACCGAGACCATACCCCACTCCCAATTTTTGGAAGACTCTGCCGCCACAATTTCACATCACCAGCCAAACACAAGGTTGTGATGTCTAACTTGTCGTTCTCGGCAACACAAGTAATTGAGAAGTGCTGCTCCATGTCACAAAGAAATTTTCCAGTTCCTCCGCATCCACAAACCCGGTAAAGGCCTTAAGCTCCAGATTCTTCACCTTCGTGCTGCGGTTTTCGTTGCCAAGGCCAGTAGCAACCACTACCATGCGCAACACCGTCACTTCCGTGTGCAAACTTTCGTTTGCTTTCTTCATATCCTCCACCAGAATTCATCAGTTCTGTCCACCAACGCCTCTATCCATTCATTCCTTCCCCGCAATTCAGTGTTTGAAATTCGCAACGTCAGACGGATAAATAGAAGAGACTTTATAAAGACATTTGAACTGCCTCACTGTCACTTTTGTTAAGTTCTGTTATATCCCTATAGTTTAATTTGTCAGGGGTGTAGGGAATAAAAATACTCTACTCAAGCAAAAGACTGAGAAAAATAAAAGGACCCATTCATAGAATACTCGATGCATTACTGAAAAACGTAAACAGCTGGATAAAGAGAACAGCGAAACAAGATATTATAAGAGCAGCTTTGTTAAGCAAAGACTACTTTCCACTAACATAAAGATAACATCTTCTTCAAGAGCTGGCTCAATAAGAAATAGTTGTCAGCTTATCCAGTGTCTTCTGAAGGTCTTCTTCAAGGGTATGCACTGCACCCTTAAGCTCCTCCACACTTAACTTCAAACTCTCCATTCTAGCAGTGACTTCAACATCAGATTGACCTCTTAGCCACTTGGGAAAACTGCATTTGGAGTTACAGTGCTGCAAAATTAACCAAATATCAGTTTAACAAGACAAAGAAGACTGCAGCCAAATATAACAGACAAAAAGGGTAAAGAAAATTAATTTCACTTTTCTAATTCAAGAAATGTACCACAGGACAGGCAAAGTAAACTTGATTCTCAGTAGCTGAGGAAACTGTGCTTGTGGGGACAGCCTGCATTTCTTGTTCATTGATGATGAATGGGCTAAAACAGCTGGTAATTCCACCTTTGGAAGAACAAACCCCGTCTTTATCAGAGACTGGTTGAGCAGTGTCTTTCGTTCCTTCAGCTGCCTCAATAGATTGATAATGGAACATGGAAGTGCTCTCTATTTCCTTACAAACATTGGACAACATTAGAGTAGTTTCTGGTATTTCTTCAGGTGGCACAACAGATAATAGTTCATTCAACTTTAAGGTGTTTTCTGCTTCATTAGTACTGTCTTTGGACATCACAATCATGGGGACCAATGGAGCAGTGTCTACCTTTCCCTCAGGTGAACCAACAGATATTAGTTCATGACACTTGGAAGTGCTTTCAATAATACAACCAGCATTATGAGACAGAACAGTTTCATCTTTAGACATTTCATTGTCCTCATTGGTAGTAACTTTAACCATAGACACTTCATTTTCTCCTATTAGGCGCTTGACTTCTTCCAATTCCTTGCCAACAGAAGATGCCAATACTTCAACATCATCTGCTTCACCACGCGAGCCAACTGGTAACTCCCCTGTGTTTTTATCATAGTCTTGTGTAGTATCATCAACAGACAATAAATCATACAACTTCTCAAGCATTTCTTCCGGTTTTGGGGCATCAGACAATAAATCATGAACCTGAACAAATTTATGTTCAGGTGGCACAGTCAATAGTTCTGTTTCCTTAATAGTATCATTGTACACCACTCCATAAGATTCATTTCCTTTCAAATTTTCACCAGACTCTACAAGTGGTTCACCTTTAGAGACTGCATTATCCTTATTGGATGTAACTTCCAACAAGGGAACTTCATTATTTTCTTGAATAGCATTCTCATCTACAGATGCAGCCGTATAATTATCAGGAACTCCTGTTGTGTTGTTGGCTTCACGCAAATCAGCCCCTTGGACCAATTTTTCAATTGGTATACTCAATTTCAAAATAGAAACTGACGTGAACTCTGCTTGAAAAAATCAATAATCAAAAAACGATTAATGACACAAACAAGAAATTTATTGGAAGACTAATTCAAAGTTTACTATGAAATCTAAATTGTTTAGGATTTGATATTGCCAATTTATTAATTCATATCTAGTTAAGATTTGTTGTCATATTCATACAGGAATAAACTTTCCAATTTTTAACCAAAGTAGATTTCATACTATAAAAACAGCCTCCTGCATTTCTGTAAAGACTGTATACGATAGATCCTTGCGGTCCGACCTTCCGCGGAAACCACACATAGCGGGACTTAGCGCACAAAAGTTGCCCTTTTTATTAGTAATAGAGACATTACTAACTATTTTCATGTAGTAGAAAAGTACTAAACAATTGTAGAATCCAAGATTAATTAGTTTATGAATATGAGATCACATAATTTGATTACATTTTGGAAATACCTTTTTACCTTAAGTTCATTCCTTTACTTATCATAAATCAAGTAGGCCACATAGGGCACATAATAGATAACGTACCGAGTCACATAGGGTCTCATATATATAATAACGTACCGAGCCACTATGGGGTCTCATAAGCTTATCATGTACCCATCTGATCCGAGGTATAATAATATATAAATTACTTACATTCAGAGTTAGATAAGATAAGACAATAAATATTTGTAAAGAACAAAATTACCATCAGTTTGTTTTGCCAGAGCCTCTTCTTGCTTCTTCCTCTTGGCAGCTCTCCTCTTCTTTGCACCAGATGGCATTTTTGCTTCTACTTTTTCTCACGATATACACAACTTTAATTAATAAGTACAGTAATACACTGAAAGGGATTGAAAAGGGTGTGTATATATAGGTGAAGTTCTAATGTCTCTTAAAATTCTCTGACTGTTTTAATTATATGTAATTAAAGAAGCTCTAGTTCATGAACCGTTGGTTGCATTTCTCATGAAACTTAATTAAATTCTGATTTTCCATTTTCCAAAAAATTGTTGGAAACATTGAAAATAGGTAATGCTTGACCTACTGCAGTTATGATTGTTCAGATTACTTGGTTAATTTGCGATCAAGTTGAACGAACAAAAAATTGATTATGCAAATATAATCTACAAAAAAAGAATAAGGTAGAATTGTATTTTCATTCTCGCTAATGAGTTCTTTGAGACTTTTTTTCTAAACATTTCTAGGCTCAATGAATTTGCACTGAACTGATTTTCCTTAAAGTTCTAGACAAAATAAAGTTGAGATAATGGTCAAAACACACGTGAACTATCATTTTTTTGTCAGTTTTCTATCGAACTATCAAGTGTGCAAGTTTTCTACTTGAATAGATGTAAAAAAGTGAACAACTAATAATTGATGTGTGTTTTAATAAATAATTGGTGATAATTCAGGTAGAAAATTCACACACCTAATGATTCGGGTAGAAAATTCATGAAAAAATAGTTCGGATGTATTTTTTACCATTAACTTAATAATGTTCTATTCAAATGTTTATGCTTTGTAAGCCCTTTTCTGTAATTTCAGTAGAGCCTCTTTCCCTAGATTCTACTGTTAGATATGGCTCAATAAATCCGCAAGGGTAGCCAAGTTGGTGTAGCAGTAGAGCGCGGGACCGCAAGGTCACGAGTTTGATCCCCTGCATAAACCTTCTTGGTTGAGCCTGTCACACATGGCTTGCCAAGTGTGGTTAATCGGTTGACGTGTTTTGCAGGCTATTGCGTCAGTCCGGGGTTTACCCTGTGCGCACTCGAGAGAGTAGCGGCTGCGGGTTCCTTCGTCAACAAAAAAAAAAAAAAAAAAGATATGGCTCAATAAATTCGGTGACCCTTGCCATAATTCTACGGTTTAAAATCTTTTTGAGTGCTTTCCTTTGTGTGTGTGTGTGTGTTATAAGGACTTTACGTTTTTGGCATTGGAATTCTGTATCTTTTATTTCTACTGTTATTTTAGTAGTAAAAGTAAATTAGGATGATAACTAATTTTCAATATCAGATTCTTGAAATCATTCTTACATTAGTATTAGATAAGGCTAAACAACTCGGAGACTCGACGAAGAGAAAGTAGAATGTAGGTTGAAAACTTGAAATGGATGTCTTTAGATTATTATTAGCTCGATGGTGTTGACTCAACACTGTTGAGCACGTAATTAAGTTTTTAGAGCCATTTTGCTAACTTGGGATTAGTGTTTTAAAAGGCAGTTTTGAGACTAGCCACGGAGTTCGCCTCGGAACTCATCTGTGGGGCTTTGTTATGTGAACCTTACGCCCTAAGTGTCCAACTGTACGTCCTAAATACGCCTAACACCCAACGCTCGGGGCTCGTCTAACCATTATTACACAAATTATGTGTCAAATTCCTTAGTTAACACTTTGACCCCCATACAACAACAACAACAACAACAACAATAACAACATATCCAATAAAATCCCACAAAGTGGGGTCTTTGACCCCTATAATTCTTTGATAAATGAATGATGCTTAATAGTTTTTTCATCAATAGAAATAAGAAGATTGAGAATTGATAGATAATACGTTTAATTCTGCACCATGGTCATCATAAGCTAATGTTACTCGGTCGCTTCAAAAATGTCGACGGGTTCGTGTCAGATCATGTCTTTTTGCTAGACTTCCTAATGACTTTTCTGGATTTTGATAGAAATCTCAATATTGCAGTGCAAATGTATTTGAACTCCTTCATACTGTTTGCAATAGCTTATGCTTCTATGTCAAAGCAGATGGAAATTGGTTGAACCTGTGACTTTACCGAAGAGCTCTTACAAGTCTGAGCTCATTACTAGTACTAGTAGTATCTCTACGATGGCAGGGAAGATTTTTTAAGGAATTGAAAAGTCTGTTTATAAAGTTAACAAACATTATGACTATACTGATTTCTCTTTCTGTTTTTATCGGATGTCATAAAGGAACCAAATCTTCTTAAACTAATAGTTTGATCACCTCTAGGTATTTTATTTCTTTTCAAAATGTCACTATTGCTAATAAGAATGCATATAATCTCATAGCATCCAGCCTATCCAGTGTCTTCTGAAGATCTTCTTTAAGGGTATGCACTGCACCCTTAAGCTCCACCACACTTAACTTCAAACTCTCCATTCTAGCAGTGATTTCAACATCAGATTGACCTCTTAGCCACTTGGGAAAACTGCATTTGGAGTTACAGTGCTGCAAAATTAACCAAATATCAGTTTAACAAGACAAAGAAGACTGCAGCCAAATATAACAGACAAAAAGGGTAAAGAAAAATTAATTTCACTTTTCTAATTCAAGAAATGTACCACAGGACAGGCAAAGTAAACTTGATTCTCAGTAGCTGAGGAAACTGTGCTTGTGGGGACAGCCTGCATTTCTTGTTCATTGATGATGAATGGGCTAAAACAGCTGGTAATTCCACCCTTGGAAGAACAAACCCCGTCTTTATCAGAGACTGGTTGAGCAGTGTCTTTCGTTCCTTCAGCTGCCTCAATAGATTGATAATGGAACATGGAAGTGCTCTCTATTTCCTTACAAACATTGGACAACATTAGAGTAGTTTCTGGTATTTCTTCAGGTGGCACAACAGATAATAGTTCATTCAACTTTAAGGTGTTTTCTGCTTCATTAGTACTGTCTTTGGACATCACAATCAGGGAGACCAATGGAGCAGTGTCTACCTTTCCCTCAGGTGAACCAACAGATATTAGTTCATGACACTTGGAAGTGCTTTCAATAATACAACCAGCATTATGAGACAGAACAGTTTCATCTTTAGACATTTCATTGTCCTCATTGGTAGTAACTTTAACCATAGACACTTCATTTTCTCCTATTAGGCGCTTGACTTCTTCCAATACCCTGCCAACAGAAGATGCCAATACTTCCACCTCATCTGCTTCACCACGCGAGCCAACTGGTAACTCCCCTGTGTTTTTATCATAGTCTTGTGTAGTATCATCAACAGACAATAGATCATACAACTTCTCAAGCATTTCTTCCGGTTTTGGGGCATCAGACAATAAATCATGAACCTGAACAAAATTTTGTTCAGGTGACACAGTCAATAGTTCTGTTTCCTTAATAGTATCATTGCACACCACTCCACAAGATTCATTTCCTTTCAAATTTTCACTAGATTCTACAAGTGGTTCACCTTTAGACACTGCATTATCCTTATTGGATGTAACTACCAACAAGGGATCTTCATTATTTTCTTGAATGGCATTCTCATCTACAGATGCAGTCGTATAATTCTCAGGAACTCCTGTTGTGTTGTTGGCTTCACGCAAATCAGCCCCTTGGACCAATTTTTCAATTGGTATACTCGATTTCACAATAGAAACTGAGGTGAACCCTGCTTGAAAAAAACAATAATAAAAAAACGATTAATGACACAAACAAGAAATTTATTGGAAGACTAATTCAAAGTTTACTATGAAATCTAAATTGTTTAGGATTTGATATTGCTAATTTATTAATTCATATCTAGTTAAGATTTGTTGTCATATTCATACAGGAATAAACTTTCCAATTTTTAACCAAAGTAGAATTCATACTATAGAAACAGCCTCCTGCATTTCTGTAAAGACTGTATACGATAGATCCTTGCGGTCCGACCTTCCCCGAAATCACACATAGCGGGACTTAGTGCACAAAAGTTGCCCTTCTTATTAGTAATAGAGACATTACTAACTATTTTCATGTAGTAGAAAAGTAGTAAACAATTGTAGAATCCAAGATTAATTAGTTTATGAATATGAGATCACGTAATTTGATTACATTTTGGAAATACTTTACCTTAAGTTCATTCCTTTACTAGACCACATATGGTGCATAATAGATAACGTACCGAGCCACATAGGGTCTCATATATATAATAACGTACCGAGCCACATAGGGTCTCATATATTTAATAACGTACCGAGCCACTGTGGGGTCTAGTAAGCATGATAATGTACCCATCTGATGTGAGGTATAATAATATATAAATTACTTACATTCAGAGTTAGATAAGATAAAACAATAAATATTTGTAAAGAACAAAATTACCGTCAGTTTGTTTTGCCAGAGCCTTTTCTTGCTTCTTCCTCTTGGCAGCTCTCCTCTTCTTTGCACCAGATGGCATTTTTGCTTCTACTTTTTCTCACGATATACACTACTTTAATTAATAAGTACAGTAATACACTGAAAGGGATTGAAAAGGGTGTGTATATATAGGTGAAGTTCTAATGTCTCTTAAAATTATTTGACTGTTTTAATTATATGTAATTAAAGAAGGTCTAGTTCATGAATCGTTGGTTGCATTTCTCATGAAACTTAATTAAATTCTGATTTTCCATTTCCAAAAAATTGTTGGAAACATAGAAAATAGGTAATGCTTGACCTACTGCAGTTATGATTGTTCAGATTACTTGGTTAATTTGCGATCAAGTTGAACGAACAAAAATTTGATTATGCAAATATAATCTACAAAAAAAGAATAAGGTAGAATTGTATTTTCATTCTCGCTAATGAGTTCTTTGAGACTTCTTTTCTAAACATTTCTAGGCTCAATGAATTTGCGCTGAACTGATTTTCCTTAAAGTTCTATACAAAATAAAGTTGAGATAATGGTCAAAACACACATGAACTATCATTTTTTTGTCAGTTTTCTATCGAACTATCAAGTTTGCAAGTTTTCTACATGAATGGAGGTAAAAAAGTGAACAACTAATAGTTGATGTGTGTTTTGATAAATAATGAGTGATAATTCGGATAGAAAATTCACACACCAAATGATTCGGGTAGAAAATTCATGAAAAAAAATAGTTCGGATGCATTTTTTACCATTAACTTAATAAAGTTCTATTCAAATGTTTATGCTTTGTAAGCCCTTTTCTGTAATTCAGTAGATGTAGAGCCTCTTTCCCTAGATTCTACTGTTAGATATGGCTCAATAAATTCGGTGACCCTTGCCATATTTCTACGGTTTAAAATCGTTTTGAGTGCTTTCTTTTGTGTGTGTGTGTTAATGTGTGTGTTATAAGGACTTTACGTTTTTGGCATTCGAATTCTGTATCTTTTATTTTTACTGTTATTTTAGTAGTAAAAGTAAATTAGGATGATAACTAATTTTCATTATCAGATTCTTAAAATCATTCTTACATTAGTACTAGATAAGGCTAAACAACTCGTAGACTCGACGAAGAGAAAGTAGAATGTAGGTTGAAAACTTGAAATGGATGTCTTTAGATTATTATTAGCTCGATGGTGTTGACTCAACATTGTTGAGCACGTAATTAAGTTTTTAGAGCCATTTTGCTAACTTGGGATTAGTATTTTAAAAGACAGTTTTGGGACTAACCACGGAGTTCGCCTCGGGACTCATCTGTGGTGCTTTGTTATGTGAACCTTACGCCCTAAGCGTCCAACTATACGTCCTAAATACGCCTAACACCCAACGCTCGAGCTCATCTAACCATTATTACACAAATTATGTGTCAAATTCCTTAGTTAACACTTTGACCCCCATACAACAACAACAACAACAACAACAACAACAACAACAACAACAATAATAACATATCTAGTGAAATCTCACAAAGTGGGGTCTTTGATAAATAAATGATGCTTAATAGTTTTTTCATCAATAGAAATAAGAAGATTGAGAATTGATAGATAATACGTTTATATTCTCCATATATTCTTTTAATTATTATTTTGGTGTAATTATGTAAACTAGATATTGTCATACAATTAGGTTTGTAATTGTAAACACCTATATATATATATATTGCATTAATGAGAAGACTCCAGACAAGGAGAATTGCACAATTTTACATGGTATCAGAATCCCCTCCCTAACCATAACCTAACCCTAAATCGGCCGTTCCCTCTTTTTTCTTAAATCCGACGACCACATGGCTTCTCCCTAATCCTCCTCCTCCACACAAGAAGTCATACATCCCCCTCCTCCCTTCTCCTCTCCCAACACCTTTCATCCGGCCTTTGCCGTGATGAACATAAAAAATTGTATCTCTTTAGTTCTTGATCAAGAGGATGGACAATACTCATCGTGGGTTGAATTATTTCAAATACATATTTGTACCTACAACGTTCTTGATCACATCGATGCCACTTCACCCCGTCAGCCCGACGTCGATAACATGACGTGGAAAAGGCTTGATGCAATCGTCAAGCAATTGATATATGGCATCATATCCAAGGATCTACTTCATACTATTATGTAGACAGGTGCTTTGGCCCACGAATTATAGACAAGAGTAGAGGAAATCTTTCAAGATAACAAACATACACGTGCCGTGTATCTGGAGGAACAATTTAATAACACTCGTCTTGAGAACTTTGCTAATATGTATGACTATTGAAAACAATTGAAGTTAGTTGCAGATCAATTATCTAATGTGGGCACTCTGATTTCAGAAACAAATATGGTTTTGCAACTAATTAATGGTTTGCCAAAGGGTGAGTATAATACACTTGCGACGACGATCCAATAAGCCAATCTCCTCCCTAGTTTCAACAAGGCCCGATCACAATTGCTATTGGAGGAGACTAGGCGTGCCAAACAAGATGAACATAATCAGAAGGCGTTGGTGGTTGATGCACCGGCGACCACCACTGCAACCGCCGGACAACCGCAATACACGGACAACAAATATTAGCGGGGTGCCGAGGTGGAGGCAGGGGTCGAGGCTATGACAACGGGCGTGATGGCAAAGGAAAAGGACGTGGAAGACGGTCCAATTCCAGTGGAAAAACACATCATGCCTATTACCTCTCTCAGTGGGCCAGCCCACTGCCATTGCCAATTCCCGAAAATTGGACCTCTCCCCCCCCATTCCTTACCCGATAGTACCAGCCCAGAGCACTGGCCAGTGGCAGCAACCCAACATATTGGGCCCTCCTCTAGGCCCACGCCAGACGAGACAAACACAACAAGCCCACTTCTCGACGGCCTAACAACAACAACCATACAAACTTCTTACCCCTACCGAACTAGACCAGGCCTACAACACTATGAATTTACAGTAGCCTGATGATGCCTGATACATAGATATGGGCGCCACATCCTACCTCACTCATAACTCTAGTAATCTTCCTCAACTATTTAATTTGAACAATCCTAAATTTATTTCGGTCGAAAATGGAAATCGCATTCCAATTCAAGGCTATGTCACCACTCAAACACCACCATCTCACCCTTTCTTTTCCTTAAAACAATGTCCTATATGCTCATAACATCATTAAAAACTTAATTTCTGTTAGGAAATTTGCTAGTGACAATTATGTATCTATTGAGTTTGACCCTTTTAATTTTTCTGTGAAGGACCTATGTACGGGGACAACTCTTACGAGATGCAATAGTGTGGGGGACCTATATCCTTTCTCATACAATTTCGTTGCAAGTGTCAATCCATATACCTCTCTAGCTGCAATCTCTCCATCAACTTGACACAGTAGACTTGGGCACCCGGGAGCATCAGTTTTTTAACTTTCTTAGAAGTCAAAATTTGATTCAATGTAATAAAGAGAAATTTACCCACAACTGCTATTCTTGTCCTTTAGGGAAATATGTTAGACTTCCTTTTAAATCGTCTTTAAGTGTTACTTTTTCTCCATTTGATATCATTCATGTGGATTTATGGACATCTCTCATTACTAGCAAACTTGGTCATAAGTATTATTTGGTGTTATTAGATAATTTCTCTCATTTTGTTTGGGTTTATCTGCTCAAATATAAGTCTCAAGTTTACTCCATTTTTCTTGAATTTCAAGCATATATTCAAACAAAGTTTGAGGACATAAAATCATTTCAATGTGACAATGGTCGTGAGTTTGACAATTCCCCCTTTCATAAATTTTGTGCGGACAATGGCATGGTGTTTCGATTCTCTTGCCCCCATACCTCACCTCAAAATGGTAAATCCAAAAGAATCCTCCGCACCATTAACAATATGATCCGTACTATGCTCTTTCATGCTTCTCTTTCTCCTCACTTTTGGGTCTACGCGTTACACACGGTAGCATACATTCTTAATATATTATCAACATGTACCCTTTAAAATAAAACTCCTACCAAAATTCTCTTCCGTCGGATCCCTTCTTATGGGCTCCTTCAGATTTTTAGTTGTCTATGCTACCCAAATCTCGCCTCCGCGGCTCCTCACAAATTAGCACATATGGCTACTCCTTGCATTTTCTTGGGATTCCCATCGAATCATAGGGGGTACTTATGCTATGATTTATCCACAAATAAAATCCTAGTCTCTCGCCATGTCACATTTGAGGAAAACATTTTCCCATTTGCAAACGTCCGAAAATTTCAAGCCACTGACTATGGCTTCCTTGATGATTCAGACACTTCCCCTCTCATTAGAAATGTAGTACATGGAGCTAGCAGTCCAGCCCAACCCGCGCCTCCGACACCTGCCTCTACTTCCGTCCCGGCCCAACCACACTGCCTGCCTATGGCCAGTGTATCGTTGTCAGCTTCCCCAGCATTTCCCCACTGCCCCTGTCAGCTTTCCTGGCACTGTCCCACTACCCACTGCCCCAGTTGACTACCCCACTGCCCTGTCGACCCCCTACCCCCGTCTGCATTTCATCCCTGGAGCCCTGATCAGGCGCAACCCGACACCATCCCACAAAATCTCACATGTCCGACCTCTATTCCTACTCACCGCATGGAATCATGCCTAGCATGGGATTTTCAAACTGAAAGTACACCTTAACCTATCCACTAAAACTATCTCACATCTACCTAAAAACCGTTCAGTTGATATCCAATGAGCTCCAGTTTAACTGTTGTTTCATATGGGTTGATGTTAAAACTCCGGTTTTAAATCAGTATTTATTTAAAAGAGTTGATGAAATGATGAAAACCGGAATGTATGAAGAGTTAGAAGATTTTTTCAAGAAAAACGGGTATTCGGGTTCGGATTTGGATTCGGGTCGGGTTGCTGGGTTGAGGAAGGCTATTGGGGTACCGGAAATGGAGGTGAACAAATTAAAAATCTTATTAAAAAACGTTAGATCAAAAACTAAAAATTACAAACGGTAGATGACAGTCTCATAATTTATCCTTAAATAAAACAATATATGAGTAAATAATAGACTCGAGTCTAGTGTTTGCATCAGCCTGCTGGTCTCCATCGAAATCCAACCCGGTGCTAAAGTGATTGAATTGAGAACCAATAGGCCCTCCATACCTTATCCACTGTTCCAGGTGGGAGCTGTTTCTAAAACTAGAAAACTACACAAATTGCTCTCTTACAACACATTCTTTGATAAATTTTCCACTTCTTTAGACACCAAAAGATGCCACCATGTGTTTGCTCATCCAATCCCTCATCAACATCCATCTCAGACCAACCATATCTTGATATGTTAGAAACCAAATGTAGCACCATGACAGACCTCAAAGAGATTCATGCCCAGTTCATAAAAACTAGGGCTGGCCAGTGGGCCGGGACAGCCCGACCCCGACCCGAGCCCGTCCCGAGCCCGCCCCGACCCCGCCAAAAAAAAAAAAAAAAATTTACGGGGGCGGGACTCGAACTCGGGACGGGACGAGGTCTCGTCCCGCGAGACCCGAGCCCGCCCCAGGCCCGCGAGACCCGAGCCCGCCCCGACCCCGACCCCGACCCCGCCCTTTGCAAAAATGGCCGTTGCACCAACGGCCATTTTAGATTATGGCCGTTGGCCAACGGCCATTTTAGCCCCCCCCCCCTCCCCCAACCCCCTACCCCTTAATATTTATTTTTAACCCATAAGTTATTATATTTACACTTTAACCCAATTTTTCAACTATAAATAACTCATTTTCTCTTCATCTTTCTCACAAATCTTCCTACAATCTCTCTAATTTCTCAATATATCTCTCTACAATTCTACATTGTTTGCTAAATATTCAATTTTATTTATTCATTTGGGAATTGGTAGTGAAGTTGGCAACTAGCTTGAGGATCTTCCATCGAGCAAAGTTTCAATTTTCAACCTCTCGATTACACGTCGACGTTACGTCGCGTTTGGTACATTCGTTCCTTCATTAAATTATTATTGTCTGTTTATTTAGTTTAGATCACTTAATTTTATTGTCTTTAATTAATTATTTATTATCATAATTAAAATGGAAGGATTAAAAGGTATGTTTAAGGGTAAAGGTAAGGGTGCTTCTTCTAGTAGGGGCAACCAGGGCAAGGGTACTTCTTCTAGTCATCTTATTCCTACACGGGATGATTTTGTTGATACTCAACATTTTCCTACAATACCATTAGATTTAGATCGGAGCTATTTTACGGAACTCAAGAAGACTTTAATTTAGACGATGATCTAGATGATATACCCACTAATGTTGATGACAACACACCCACTAGTGCACCTTCAACCGAAATACCTCCTATTCCCCCTAGTATGAGACGAGGTCCAAAAACGACCATTAAAATCGATGCATGGACATTTTTTGATAGGGACGTAGAGAATCAAGTAGCCATATGTAAAATTTGTAAAAATGTTTTAAAATTTAAAACTGAAAAGATCACGGTGGGACGGGGGGTTTAATTAGACACGTAGTAAGTGCTCATCCAAATAGGTATGCCCAATACCAGGCTTCAAAACCGGGGTGCGCAAACGCCCGCTCCATCGGGACAAGGTTCACATACCGATCTTGTCCCGGACCAAGTACGGGGTCAAATTAACCCTATGACGGGGGAATTGTAGGCTCTAAATACAATAAACATAGAGATAGGGAAGCAATATCAAAATTAGTTCTTGTGGAGGGTTTGCCTTTTTCATTTCCTTCATCTCCCGTTTTATTCATTACATTAGAGATATATATAATCCTGCTTTTAACGGTTTTCCTAGATCAACCGTTAAGAGAGATGTATTTAAATTCGCGCATGAATATCAACAATATTTACGTTTTTCATTATATCATTTTAATGGCAAAGTATCCATCACGTCGATATAGGTCGTAGTACTAACGGCCATGATTATTTAACTGTAACTTGTCATTGGATAGATTATAAATGGTCTATGCAAAAACGTATTTTAGCGTATAGATATATAGATGATAGGCACACTTTGGTACTTTTATTGCGAGAAAATATTTATCAAGTGTGCGATTATTACGGAATTACCGATAAAATTATGACTATTACATTAGATAACGCTTCTAGTAACAATTACGCAATTACAATTTTAAAAAATAGTTTAACTCCGTCTTTTCCGGACCATTTTCATATAAAATGCGCGTGCCATATATATAACTTAATTGTAAAGGATGGTCTATCACTTTTTGAAGACATTCTTAGTAAAATACAATTTGCTATAAACTTTATTTTTAAAAGTAATAAAGTACAACGTAGAAAAGAATATAAAAAAATTTGTCATGATTGTGGACTACCTTTTAGAAAAATTCCACAAGAAGTATCCACTAGGTGGAATTCTTTATACGAGCAACTACTTGTTGCTTATGACTATAAATTACCTATAACTTTATTTTTTAACTCTCATAATAAAAAGCCGGTGATATGATTTTAGATAGTGATTGGGAAAAAATTTCCGAACTTATTGTATTTTTAGAGAAATTTTTTCAAGCAACAAAAGAATTTTCCGGTATATATTATCCTACTATTTCAACTATGTTATTTTATATAACTCTAATATTTTTATTACTTAGTGAATATATGGAAAAACCAAACTTATAAGGCGGCTATTAAAAAAATGTTTCTCAAAATAAAAAAATATTTTATTCCTATTCCCTCTATTTATATTATTGGTTCGTATTAAATCCTACTATTAAAATAGACGGTACTAAATCACTAATTGAAACTATTTACGATTGTATAGAAGTACTACCACCTCCAAGTCCCAAAAATCTAAATCACCCACCACCTATTGAACAAACTAAAGAAGAAGTATTGTCTAGCGTAGAACACCAATGCAAAAATATATATAGATTTTATCAACAAGAAAATGCTAGTAACTTACCGACTTCCATACCATCTTCTTCATCTTCAACGCAACCTCACAAAAGACATGCTTGTTTCTGCGGCTAGTATTGAAAGCCTCGAAATAGAATGTGCGGTCGTACCTCTACTACTAACCAAATTAGCGAGTTGGATATTTTTGTTTTGCGGGGTTACTGTACCGTATCAAGAAGTTATCAATGAAGATGGACATGAAGACTTGCTTTGAAATACTTTGGAGGGGGAATGAGAAGACCTTTCCGACACTTTCAATGATGGCTCGAGATGTTTTGAACATTCAAGCGTCGTCAACTGCGTACGAAAGCGCTTTTTCTGCGAGCGAGATATCAAATAGGAGACCACGGACACTCATTAGCGGAGACGGCTTGGAAATTGCGGTTATTCGAGAGATTGGATACGAGCGGAGCGGAGAAGGTGCGGTCAACCGGAGATCAACGGAGAAGATGATGAAAACTACAACGAAATCTTAACCGAAGGTAGTGGAAGCGGCGTGGATCAATTTGACCAACAAATACCAATTCCAACCGAAGAACCACATGAAATCATCAAGCAATTAGAACAGGTTTTTTTGAGAATGTAATTTTTTTAATTGTAGTTTTATTATGTAATTTGTAACTTTTGGACAACACCACAAAGTTGCAATTTAGATTTTAGACAATTGTATTTGTATTACAAAAAAATCATATGTCTATTAAATAATATAAGAGGCACAAAAACAGCCTTGGGATATTTTTATTACACTATCTTGTTTTGTTTATTGAGTTTTTTTTATACATATGTTATTTAAAAAAAAAAAAAAAAAAAAAACCCGCCGTAGCCCGACCCGAGCCCGACGGGATCGGGATCGGGATCGGGACGGGACTTGCTCCGATCCGCCGAGCCCGCCGACCCGACCCCGCCCCTTCTCCCGCCCCGACCCCGACACCGCCAGACCCGAGCCCGGCCCGCCAGACCCGAGCCCGGCCCACTGGCCACTCCTAATAAAAACTGGTCTAATTAAGGACAAAATAGTTTCTAGCCGTGTCCTTGCATTTTTACCCAAGTCCCCTATTGGTGACATCAATTCAGAGAAATCGATGATTCTTGGAGGCTGTTGGGTAAAATTAAAACTAGAAATGAAGCGTCTTGGAACAGTATGATAAGTGGATTTGTTAGAAATGGGAAGTGGAGTGAAGCATTGGACCTATTTAACACAATGCAAGAGAAAATTTAAGCCCAGTGAATGTTGGTATTCTATGGTACTTTATAGAACAGTACGGGAAGTAATAACTATTACAAATGTTTGAAAGAATAAATAAGTGGTCAATCTTCAAACTGCCGCATGTGTGTTGTGTCTTGAATCTTGATCACCTTGCAAGGCCAATGTTGAGAACTGCCGCAAGTTTGTTGTGTCTTGAATGTTGATATCCTGAAATCAAGAAACAACTAAATCTGGATGGTTACAACGTTGTGTGTTGAGTCGAGGATAGCCCTCTATCCTTAAGACAAGATTGCCCCGTCTATATGCTTTTACGTTAGCGGGCAATAGTCTCTCAAGATAAAACAACACTTTAATCTCAACACTACAAAGCCAATAGGTTGAGCCTGTCGAAGAAAACAAATATGACTCGACTTGCTGAAGATATGGAATAGGAAGGAAGAGTTTCTCAATACTCTTCTCTTTTGGTGTATATAGTGTGTCTCTGTAGTGTATATCTTGTGTATATGTGTGGGTTTGCTCACTGTTTTTGATTGATTTTCAGCCACTGTTTCGAGCAGTTTTTGCTCACTGTTTTGAGCTGTTTTCGTGACTGTTTTACAGTCCATTTTTCTGTGTCTTTTTCGTCTGTTTTCTGGCCACTGAATTGAGCCAAAGAAGGCTCAATATATAGCAAGGAGAAGGGGCTGTACAACTGCCCAAAACATGGTTGTTAATGGCCATTAGGAGGCCATTAAAACAGCCAAGTAAGGGCAGTAAATGGCCATCAAGGAGGGCTGATTTAAGGTTGTTCATGGCCAAGTAATTGGCTGTTAATGGAGGAGTTAATCAGCCAAGTAATGGCTGATTAATTCCTCAAAAAACAATCCCAACGGTAGGCTTTCTGCCTTGCGTCACCTTCTCAGAAACTTTGGGGTCCAAACTGTACATATGAAACTTCAGGGATCAAACTGTACATATGAAAGAATTTTGATCCAAACTGTACATATGAAACTTCATGGATCAAACTGTACATCTGGCAGAGTTCTCTGGTCCAAAAAGATAAGCCCCAAACCGGACGGGCGGGCGGCGGCGGCGCGCGTGTGGGCTTAGCTTTGAACCCAAGCACATCTAGGTCTTCCCTCCTTTAAACACATGGGATACCCCTTGGGGATCCAAACCCTTTACCACATTAGAGACTTATATAGAGATCAATTCTTCCTATTCCCACTGATGTGGTAGATTTGTCCCACACCACATTTCCATGTCTCAAACACCTTACTTCGTGGACCAATATCTCTTTCATTTCTCAACGAAATTAGACGATTCTTGGCCCTACGGTCATCTACTCACTTCGTAGATCATGCATGTGCGAAGAGACAAGGTCTCCAACATGCGGAACACTAGTGTTTAATTCATCAAAGATGGGTGGACGCATCTCCCCGCCAAAGGCTAATTTCCAACAGTGAATTCACCTTAGTGAGTTTGTTGAATGCTTGTGGACACTTAGGAGCACTTGAAAAAGGGAATTGGATTTATAAGTTTTGTTAAAAGGAACAACATTAAGTTGAATGCCATTGTTGTTACATCAATTATAGACATGTATTGCAAGTGAACAGACGTCGAAATGGCGTGGCAAGTTTTTGAGAGTGTCAAATAAAGGGTTGTCTTCTTGGAACTCTATGATTTTGGGCTTAGCTACTAATGGATTTGAGGATGAAGCGATTAAGCTTTTCTTGAGACTAAAATGCACAAATCTGAAACTGGATTCTGTGAGTTTCATCGGTGTACTAACCGCGTGCAATCACTCAGGATTGGTAGATAAAGCTAAAGACTACTATTATCAATTAATGAAAAAATATGGTATTGAACCATCAATCAAACACTATGGTTGTATGGTCGATATTTTAGTCCGAGCAGTACTTGAAGAAGCAGAAGAGGTTATAAGAAGTATGAAAATGGAACCTGATTCTGTTCTGTTTCATTTCTCACCATTGGATAAGTTGTTTAAACATTTAACTTCACACCTTTTTCTATTGACGAGAAAAAGAAAAAAGTAACAAAAAATTACCCTACTCCAAAATGAAAATTGTTCTCTTAGGTTCTAGATGACACTATTCTTGGATTGTCATTTAAATAATGTGAAGCAACCATACGGTCCACCAAATTACTAACCGTTGAGAATATAATCAAATATTGAAGTGTGTGACCATCTGATCTAAAAGCTTAAGCAGTTAGATATAATACACTTTTAATATTTGATTATATTCTCAACACTAATAGAAAAGGCAGTACGATGTATGAATTCAAATAATCGACAGAAACACAACATTACATACTCATTCAATGAGAGTTCAATAAAAACACAGGTACATATCTATTCAATGATTTAGTTCAATAAAAATACTGTCTTACGCAGTTACACCAACAGAACTTTAAGTATTAAAAACAACATAATAACTTCAAGTAGTAAAAACAGCCTATTCTTCCATCTCGAAGATAGCACAATAAGTTGATAGCAATTGCAGTCACCAACGGCTACTCTCCGTTTACACCAGAAGACGAATCTACTTTTTCGTTCAAATCAAGAAGCCTTTTGTTTTCCTGAATCTCCAATCTGTTCTCCAATTCTGAGATTTTGGTTAACATTTCTTCTCTAGCCCTCTCCGCCAACTCGCTGAATTTTACCAAAGCGCCATTTTGTTCCTCAAGCTTCTGCTTTAGGCCCCCAATTTCCCTTTCCTTTGCTTCTAATTCAACTCTTAAATCATTTACTCTGACCTCTAATCTCTCAACTTTCCTCAATAGCCAATTTTTTCCGCGATCCAATGAGGCTATCTTTTCGTGAAGATCAAAGTACTCGTCGTCTACCTTGTCGTTCGGATCAAGGTATTCCTCGTCTACCTTCTCGTTCAAATCAAGGCATTCCTCGTCTGTCTTCTCATTCTGATCAGAGTACTCATCGTCTACCTCCTCATTCAAATCAAGGGACTCATCGTCTACCTTCTCGTTCAGATCAAGGTACTCCTCGTCTACCTTCTCGTTCAAATCAAGGTATTCCTCGTCTACCTTCTCGTTCAAATCAAGGTATTCCTCGTCTGTCTTCTCATTCTGATCAGAGTACTCATTGTCTACCTTCTCATTCAAATCAAGGGACTCCTCGTCTACCTTCTCATTCAAATCAAGGGACTCGTCGTCTACCTTGTCGTTCAAATCAAGGGACTCGTCGTCTACCTTCTCGTTCAAATCAAGGGACTCCTCGTGTAAATTCTCATTTAGATTAAGGTACTCGCCGTCTACCTTCTCGTTCAGATCAAGGTGCTCCCTGTTCTTATCCGCCATAGTTCAACCTGAAAATGGTTGGACAATATTCGACTCAAATACGTTAATTAAGAAACTGAAAGTAGCAGTGGGAAATTGATAAATTTGACTAAATAAGTAAAATTACCAAGAAATGAAACTCAACAAAAGAATTAGAGCAACAATGAAATTTATTACAATGACCATGAGATCACAATACTAATTGCAATGTACAAACTAGGATCATACTAGCCTCGGTCACACAAACCATGTCAAACAAAAATAAAATTAGAAGTTCTTAGCACACACAACATAGAGATTTTCCAACTCCTTAAAGAAGAAAAACGAAAAGAGAAAAAAGAAGCAAACAACGAAACCTTTGTATTTCGAAATGAAGAATGTGACTTGAATTTGGTTTGGTAGTTTTATTTCTCTAGTGATGCTGAAGAATTAACTGAATAACGAATGGAGAGCAAATGATGTTATTTTGTATTTATAGTCAAATGTGAAATTTCAAATTGTGGGATATTGCGATTGATGAAACGATGTGTCTATTGGAACTGTCCCCATAGGTTGCACCAGTTGCCATCAAACAACGGTTTAACTTTTTTTGTTCTTCTTCCAGTTTTGTTGGAGACAAATTGTAATTTTAAGTTGGTGGATTTGACGTTATAATTTTAAAATGTTGTGTCATTCTTTTATTAAATAGACTAATAAAGAAATTATGTCACAAAAATGAAAAAGAGAACTAATAATTCTTTAACAGAGCTAACTTTTATTTAACATGCAGTCCATGTATATCTAATCATAATTCGTACAAAATATTTATCTGAAGAAATAATATATGAATAAAGATAATAATGAAGTTTTAAGGAATTAATTATAATTACTATTTTATCTAACCTAATACAATTAGAAAGGGTAAAAAAATCTAAACAACATTTCGTCTTAGAAGTTTGTGCTTAGCCTCTATAATAATAGAAATTAGTTATACTAGGATTTAAGCTCATTATCGTATGAAATTTAATTTATATACCATTTTTTGTCATGAATTTATATACGTTAATATTAATATTATAAAACTTTTATACTATTGGGTGATCATTACATGTTGCATCATGTGCTTTGGTTTATGATTGTAAGGAATTAATTTTGAATGAACATGCTACACTACTCCTTGTTGAGATCCAATTTTGTCCCCTCTTTCGATAATATTTTTAACACCTCAAAAATAATTTTATATATATTTTTAAATCGTCGTCTATTTTTAATAATATTTATTATTATTATTCGCATTTTTTACTATCATTTGTCTTTTAATATCATAAATATAGTTTTACCCTAATATTCTATATCATTTTATTTTCGCAAAACGGCATCACATTTTTATTTTTAAGCATTAAACATTTAATAGTGGCCAATTCTTGCAAGTCTTCAACCTATCCACAGTTTCAACTCGTAAGCATTATCACCTATATCATGAACCACTTCTTCAGTCCATCACAACGGTAAAACACCACGGTCTTGCTCCACATACTTCCTCATGCGGCTTCTCACGCATTCCAAAACAGTAAGGCCAAGCATCCGTTCAACATCCCATACTTCCGCTTCGAACTTGACTCATTATCTTAACACATAGTGGGTCTTTGGCAGCAAATGAGACCATCACTCCCATTTTTGGAAGTCTAACATCAAAGAAGAAAACTCCTTGATATCACCACGAACAGATCTGGTTTGTCCTTCCCCGCAATTCAGTGTTTGAACTTCCGCCTGCCATCGTTAGCAACATCAGACAGATAAAAACAGGAGTGGGGTATGGTCTCGGTTGCGACAGAACTAGCTCTATGGGGTTCGATTTATGGTAGAAGAAGGCTTTGTAACTTGTATATATATCTATTCAATCAATGAAAATAATCAAGGAGATTATTTCTTTTATGGCATCAGAGCCATAAGGCATTGCCTTTAACAAGTTTAACAAGACAAAGAAGAGACAGCAGCCAAATAAAACAGACGAGAAAGGGTAAAGAAAAATTAATTTCACTTTTCTAATTCAAGAAATGTACCACAGGACAGGCAAAGTAAACTTGATTCTCAGTAGCTGAGGAAACTGTGCTTGTGGGCACAGCCTGCATTTCTTGTTGAGTGAGCAGGCTGACGTTGGCTGTGTTAGCCGACTGCCGCGCAGGGTGAACTCGAAATTTATCAAAGTCTCGTGTAGTAATATCAACAACAGACCATAGATCATACAACTTCTAAAGGAATTCTTCCGGTTTTAAGTCTTCAGACAATAAATCATGACCCTGAACAAATTTTTGTTCAGGTGGCACAGTCAATAGTTCTGTTTCCTTAATAGTATCATTGCACACCACTCCACAAGATTCATTTCCTTTCAAATTTTCACTAGATTCTACAAGTGGTTCACCTTTAGACACTGCATTATCCTTATTGGATGTAACTTCCAACAAGGGAACTTCATTATTTTCTTGATAGGCATTCTCATCTACAGATGCAGTCGTATAATTATCAGGAAATCCTGTTGTGTTGTTGGCTTCATGCAAATCGGCCCCTTGGACCAATTTTTCAATTGGTAAACTCAATTTCACAATAGAAACTGAGGTGAACTCAGCTTGAAAAAATCAATAATCAAAAAACGATTCATGACACAAACAAGAAATTTATTGGAAGACTAATTCAAAGTCATATCTAGTTAAGATTTGTTGTCATATTCATACAGGAATAAACTTTCCAATTTTTAAGCAAAGTAGATTTCATACTATAGAGACAGCCTCCTGCATTTCTGTAACATAAGACTATATACGATAGACCCTTGCAGTCCGACCTTCCCCGGAATCCACACATATCGGGACTTAGTGCACAAGGTTGCCCTTTTTATTAGTAATAGAGACATTACTAACTATTTTCATGTAGTAGAAAAGTAGTAAACAATTGTAGAATCCAAGATTCATTAGTTTATGAATATGAGATCCCATAATTTGATTACATTTATGAAATACTTTACATTAAGTTCATTCCTTTACTTATCATAAATCAAGTAGGCCACATAGAGCGCATAATAGATAACGTACCGAGCCACATAGGGTCACATACATATAATAACGTATCAAGCCACTATGGGGTCTCATAAGCATGATAATGTACCCATCTGATCGGAGGTATAATAATATATAAATTACTTACATTCAGAGTTAGATAAGATAAGACAATAAATATTTGTAAAGAACAAAGTTACCATCAGTTTGTTTTGGCAGAGCCTCTTCTTGCTTCTTCGCACCAGATGGCATTTTTGCTTCTACTTTTTCTCACGATATACACAACTTTAATTAATAAGTACAGTAATACACTGAAAGGGATTGAAAAGGGTGTGTATATATAGGTGAAGTTCTAATGTCTCTTAAAATTCTCTGACTGTTTTAATTATATGTAATTAAAGAAGCTCTAGTTCATGAACCGTTGGTTGCATTTCTCATGAAACTTAATTAAATTCTGATTTTCCATTTTCCAAAAAATTGTTGGAAACATAGAAAATAGGTAATGCTTGACCTACTGCAGTTGAATGATTGTTCAGATTACTTGGTTAATTTGCGATCAAGTTGAACGAACAAAAAATTGATTATGCAAATATAATCTACAAAAAAAGAATAAGGTAGAATTGTATTTTCATTCTCGCTAATGAGTTCTTTGACACTTCTTTTCTAAACATTTCTAGGCTCAATGAATTTGCACTGAACTGAGACAAAATAAAGTTGAGATAATGGTCAAAACACACTGAACTATCACTTTTTTGTCAGTTTTCTATCGAACTATCAAGTGTGCAAGTTTTATACATGAATGGAGGTAAAAAAAGTGAACAACTAATAGTTGAAGTGTGTTTTGATAAATAATGGGTGATAATTCAGATAGAAAATTCACACACCAAATGATTCGGGTAGAAAATTCATGAAAAAAAAATAGTTCGGATGTATTTTTTACCATTAACTTAATAAAGTTCTATTCAAATGTTTATGCTTTGTAAGCCCTTTTCTGTAATTTCAGTAGAGCCTCTTTCCCTAGATTCTACTGTTAGATATGGCTCAATAAATTCGGTGACCCTTGCCATATTTCTACGGTTTAAAATCTTTTTGAGTGCTTTCCTTTGTGTGTTAGTGTGTGTGTTATAAGGACTACGTTTTTGGCATTTGAATTCTGTATCTTTTATTTTTACTGTTATTTTAGTAGTAAAAGTAAATTAGGATGATAACTAATTTTCATTATCAGATTCTTAAAATCATTCTTATATTAGTACTAGATAAGGCTAAACAACTCGTAGACTCGACGAAGAGAAAGTAGAATGTAGGTTGAAAACTTGAAATGGATGTCTTTAGATTATTATTAGCTCGATGGTGTTGATTCAACACTGTTGAGCACGTAATTAAGTTTTTAGAGCCATTTTGCTAACTTGGGATTAGTGTTTTAAAAGGCAGTTTTAGGACTAGCCACGGAGTTCGCCTCGGGACTCATCTGGGGGGCTTTGTTATGTGAACCTTACGCCCCAAGCGTCCAACTGTACGTCCTAAATACGCCTAACACCCAATGCTCGGGGCTCGTCCAACTCTATATGTATTTTATAAATAATGCTTTACAAATATATGCTTTTATTACATTTATTCTATAAATAATGCATGCCTTTTTCAAAATCAACTTTATATATATACAAAAAAAATTCATACTTTATGTGTATTTCATAAATAATGCATACATTTCATAAAAATCAATTTTACATGCAAACGCATACTTTTCATCAAAATCAATTTACATGCATCTTGTAAACGATGCCATATAAGTGCATGCACTTTTTTTTTTTCAAGAATCATTCTACATGCATCTTATAAACCATGTCTCACAAATGCACACTTTTTCAATCCTACTTGCATTTTATAAGCTATGCCATGCAATACATACTTCTACCAACAAATCCATTTTATATGTAATTTTTGCCATGCAATTTGTTAAAATGCATCTTTTAAATGAATTATTTGCAATATCCTTTTTTTAAACTTCATACTTTTAAACATACATTTTCAGCATAATAAATAACCTGAGTTGACCGGATAACCGTAAGTTAGCGGATCTTAAAGGATGCCTAACCCCTTTCCTTTAGGATAATAAAGAACCCTTACTTAGAATCTCATAGTTTCGCAGACCATTAATCGGAGTTTATTTTGCAGCATTTATTATTAACATCTAGGTGCCCTAATTCACTATAGAATAATTAGGTGGCGACTCCTCAAGCATTTCTATCAAATCCAGGGAAAACGCCTGTGCGTCACGACCGTTGGGTAAAAAATGGGCGCGCACAACATGGCGACTCCGATGGGGATTCAAGTTCTTAACCATAGCAAACCCAGGTTAATTATTATTGCGCTTTATTTTGCTCCTTATTTGATCCAGTGCTTTAAATTGTTTCCTTTGTGAAATTTTTTTGTATTCTTTAACTGCTTTAATTGCTACTTTCTTTTGCTGCTTTCCTTAAATTGGCATTCCGCTCATATTTCCTCCACTTCGGAAAATTGACACTATCACACATTACACGCGAGGTGTGTTTCGCGCACCCATACTTTCTTTCAAATTTCCAAATTTTAGGAGAGTTGGCGTATGCGCGGAGTGTCCGGACCATCCTGTGGCCGCATAGCCTTCTCACTCGAGCAGTTCGCTTGGGAACCTTGAGTCTAGTAAACCAAAATCTTAGAAAATTTAGAATAGAGCTATACCACATTTATCTTAAGTCACGTATGCATACATCTTAGGTGGTTCGATTCTTGATATCGATTCCACAATTAAGAAAACCATCACATTGTCGACGGGTCTCACAACCCAACGACCAATCAACATACTATGTGTAGTGATGATAGACAGATCCAAGCCTAATCATGACATGCCGGAATTTGAAAAGAATCCAATCTTTATTTCCAACAGAAAGCATTTCAATTTAACGACTTGGATCAATCTATCACATCTCATATATTTGGCGTTTAGGCCCACCTCTAGCATAAGAGAGGCCCCGTGCATGTTAGGACGCGCGTTTGATTTCTTGCTTGCTTATTTAAAAGCAACAGATTACATGTCTTACTAACATGGCGCACATTATTTAAAAGCAACGGTTCGTATTACTATGTCACTATCACTATCGTCCACTAACATGGTTTTGTCAATGTTCAAGATTTTTAAAGGTTCTCCAGGTTTCAAATTACCGAGCTACCCAGCACATACCGATGGCACACATCGTTGATCACAACAAACAGTATGTGCCACCAATATATGTAACGGAAGCTCACCCTTTTGTTGTCCCAATACCAAACATACCTCTCCAAGAAATTGATCAGTATGAAGAAATGGAGAGGCAGGCTAGAGCAAAAACTAATGAAAGTGTGGCAAGAGATATTCATAGTTTAAAAGAAGCATTCGGGAGCATCCAGATAAGCAAAGGACATGAAGGGCTGAAGCACGAAGATTTTTGTATGATCCCGATGTTAAGTTGCCTATCGGATATAAGGTGCCAAAATTCGACATGTTTGATGGAAAGGGAAACCCCCGCGCCCACTTGAGGTCATACTGTGACAAGTTGGTTAGAGTGGGGAAGGATCAGGCGATCATAATGAAACTGTTCATTAGGAGTCTGACAAGAGAGGCACTTGATTGGTATACAAGCCAGGATCCGCGAAAGTGGTATAATTGGAGCGCAATGGTGCAAGATTTTGTGGATAGATTCAGATTTAACAACAACGACGTCCCGGACAGATTTTATTTAATGAAGCTAGAGAGGAAAGCGACGGAAACTTTCAGGGAGTATGCCATAAGGTGGAGGGCAGAAGCAACAAAAGTTCAACCTCCGATGGCCGAAAGTGAAATGACCACTCTATTTGTGCAGTCCCTAAAAGACGCAACATATTATGAAAGGATGATAAGCGTCATAGGGCGGAGTTTTTCTGAAGTCGTGAGAAAGGGGGATTTCATGGAAGAAGGTATCAAAACGGGTAGAATCACAAACTTGGCAACATTGCAAGCAACTAGCAAAGCAATCCAGTCAAATTCATTCGGGGGAGCCACCCAGAAGAAGAAATATGTAGGGTCCTCTGTCATGACCGTCCAGGAGCGTAGGCCAGACCAGTTTTCAACCTACCAAAACCCACTACCCCAGCCTTTCTATTACAACCAAAATAACCAAAATCATCCGCATTATTATCAATACTCACCTGCTCCATACCCTGTTTACCCTACCCAGCCAATATATAACGCACCTCGAGCACCCTCCTATTCCCCATAATATCGACCTACATACTCAATTCAACAACAAATCCAACTGCCAAACGCTCACAGACCCAGCACAAACTACGAAAGAAAGCTGGTAAAAACCTATACACCTTTAGCCGAACCTTTACCCCAGCTGTACAAAAGATTGAGAAATGCAGGGATACTCCAACCGATCCCAGGAAAAATCCCTAATCCCATTCCAAGATCGTATGACGAGACCAAGCGTTGTGTATACCACTCCGGAATCAATGGGCATGACACTGGAAATTGATATACTCTCAAAGATAAGATTGAGGCGTTGATAAAAGAAGGAGTCATCCAATTGAAAAAAGCTTCCCCCCATGTACATACCAATCCCCTGCCAAATCATGATAATGCCAGTGTGAGCATGATCACCGTCGATGAAGAATAAAATTTGGAAGGGACTATCATGCCGGTACGAAAAGAAGAAAAGGTTTTTTAGGGACTTTGGAGTCCGAATTTAGTCTCAAAAGGAAAGAAGACACTCCCTTGCCAAGGCCCATTCCACCTCTGAATCAGTTATTTTTCAAGGCATGCGCTGCTCAGGAATCAGGGGAAGACGATGCAGACAACCTCGTAGAAGGAGTCAAAAAGTCTTTTCATTATTGAAGAAGAAACAGAATGCAATGTGATTCTGGATGATTACGCTGAAGACCCAACCACTTGGAATGCAGAACAAGGAGATGTTTTGGAAAATTAGACCTGTGCCCCGGCCCTGTTTCTCTGAGAAACTTGGTAGAAATTGTATTAGCACTTTTTGAAACAGTGTGATTCAGATTGAGGCCTGAATCGCTTTTATGCATTTAATATGTTTTGCCTCCACCTTTTGAAAGCTTAAACGACAAATCTACATTGCTTTTGCTATTTTAAAAAAATCATTTTTAATAGTTTTCTTTTCTCTTTCAGCATGCAAACTAATAATTTTGTCGATAATGTGAATGTGACATATAATGAAACAAGCGAACAAAGTCCAAACGATGAAATTACAAGAAATGGCATGCGCATTTGCCCTTTACACTTTTGAGCTATCGCACTATAATCAGGACTTCTATTGGGGCAACGTCGTATCTTTTTGGTCTATGGGACAGAAGCTGTGTTACCAGCAGAGGCAAAAATACCATCCTTGAGAATTATTCAAGAAGCCGAGTTGAGCAAAGCCAAGTCGGTACGAGCAATTGATGTTGATTGATGAAAAGCGAATGAACGCAGTTTGTCATGAGCAACTTTATCAGAACAGAATGGCCAAAGCTTTCAACAAGAAGGTAAAACCAAGGATTTTCAAAGCGGGGCAATTGGTGTTAAAACGCATAGCCCGCACCAAGATGAAGCTAAAGGAAAATTCGCACCTAACTGGCAAAGGCCTTACATGGTTCATCGAGTGCTAATTGGAGGTGCATTAATCCTAGCTGAAATGGATGGCGAGGTATGGCCAAAATCTATCAACGCAGATGCGGTGAAAAGATACTACATTTAGGATTTTTTCTATGTAATGCATTTTATATGTTTGTAAAAGTTGCGCTCATTTGTAGGGATACGCAAAGAACCCCTGTCGGGTTCAGTTTCTTTAAAGCACAAAATTCTCCAAAAATCCCATTTACTTGTAACATGAACTACGTTATGACCTGATTCCCTCGGCGGGATACGTAGGCGGCCACATCGTCTTTGGTCTCATTGTTAGAAAACCTTACAACCTCCTTTGTTTGTAACGAACTACGTTATGACCTGATTCCCTTGTTGGGATACGTAGACGGCCTATGTCGGCCTCGGTCACGCCATTAGGAATTTTCCCCCTTATTTTGAATATAGCGAACTACGCTCATCTGATCGCCTTGATAGGACAGGCGAGCAACCTACACAAGACCCGGTCTGTCCAGTTGGAAGTTCAGCATCCTCACATACCAGTAACTGGGGCAAATTTTAAGGGTTCGCTGCAGGAAGACGCCGATAGATGGAAAAGTATTGGCCAACTAAGTCTTCAGTCAGAAGAAGGATTTTGGATAAGACGTTTGCTTCGTTTCACTGCATGTCACTATTCGAGAGCTAGACATAAATTCTTATTAATATGCATACTTTCTTATAAGCAAATTATTTTCAACAAATTATTTTTCATTAACAACTAGCTAAGACTGGAAACCAGGCAGGGGATATAGGTCCAAGCCAGTAGGACGTGCAAGCATCAAGGGTCAAAGCTACAAAGTCAATACGAATCGACCCCCCCTCCCCAAAACTCACAAGTTTTCTTTGAATACAGGTCGCAAATACATTACGTCCATTCAACGATGCCATTTTAGTCCATGCGGGTTACAAACGCACAACGTCCATGCAACGATGCCATTTCAGCCCGTGCAGGTCACAAATGCATAACGTCTATGCAACGACATCATTTCAACCCATGTGGGTCACAAGCGTATAATGTCTATGCAACGACATCATTACATTTCATATATGCATGTACGACATCAGCATTACGTCCATACAACGACGTCATCAGCATTACGTCTACACAACAACGTCAGCAGCAACACCTCTATACAATGACATAATTTGCACAACACGTCCATACAAGGACGTCATCTGCATAACACGTCTATGCAACGACAATATTTTGCATCACGTCTATGCAATGATGACATTTCAGCCCATGTGAATCACAAGCGTATAATGTCTATGCAACGACATCATTACATTTCGTCTATGCAACGACGACATTTTGCATCACGTCTATGCAACGATGACATTTCAGCCCATGCGGGTCACAAGCGTATAATGTCTATGCAACGACATCATTACATTTCGTCTATGCAACGACGACATTTTGCATCACGTCTATGCAACGACGTCATTTCAGCCCATGCGGGTCACAAATGCACCACGTCTATGCAACGACGTCATGATTATTCATCCGCCCTAGTTGCTGCCTTTATTTATTGTCTATTCTGTCTTTCATTATTATTCGGATTGTAATAATTATTTAATTCTGTACTGTCATTAGAATGCTTAGAATAATTAGGGCGCGAATAGATGAATGAATAGGATAGTTTAACTACCGTTAGTTTATTTCTTAGGCTCGGCTAAATTGAAAACCCATCGCTAGCTTTATTCGTTTTAGGGCCGTCACATATGTTCCAAACTCAGACGCTAGTTATTTTATTTTAGGCTCATTATGCATGTTTTAATCTCTTTCAAAACAATTTGGCTATCTTTTACTCATCTTTTAAAATCCTAAAAAATAAGGTTTGCATTTTATCTGATTTGTAATATTGAAAGATTTCCATAAAATCATCTCTTCACATTATAAATAAAAATTGCTTTCTTCTATTATCAAATCGCCAAATACGTATTTTTGTAAACAAATAAACTTTACATCTATTTTTATGAACAATATCATATAAATGCATACTTTTCTCAACTCTATATGTATTTTATAAATAATGCTTTACAAATGTATGCGTTTATTACATGTATTCTATAAATAATGCATGCCTTTTCCAAAATCAACTTTATATAAATACAAAAATAATGCATACTTTATGTGTATTTCATAAATAATGCATACACTTTATAAAAACCAATTTTACATGCAAACACATACTTTTCATCAAAATCAATTTACATGCATCTTGTAAACGATGCCATACAAGTGCATGCACTTTCTTTTTCAAGAATCATTCTACATGCATCTTATAAACCATGTCTCACAAATGCACACTTTTTCAATCCTACATGCATTTTATAAGCTATGCCATGCAATACATACTTCTACCAACAAATCCATTTTATATGTATTTTTTGCCATGCAATTTGTCAAAATGCATCTTTTAAAGTAATTATTTGCAATATCCTTTTCTTAAACTTCATACTTTTAAATATACATTTTCAGCATAATAAATAACATGAGTTTGACCGGATAACAGCAAGTTAGCGGATCTTAAAGGATGCCTAACCCCTTTCCTTTAGGATAATAAAGAACCCTTACCTAGAATCTCATAGTTTCGCAGACCAGTAATCGGAGTTTATTTTGCAGCATTTATTATTAACATCTAGGTGCCCTAATTCACCATAGAATAATTAGGTAGCGACTCCTCAAGCATTTCTATCAAATCCAGGAAAAACGCACGTGCGTCACGACCGTTGGGTAAAAAATGGGCGCATACACTCCTCCCTCTCCCTATGCAAAATCTATTTTCTTATGCTAAACTATTTGTTGTATTACTCATTCTAAACTTAAATAGCATTTTATGCCAATGATGAAACCACAAGAACATCCAAAAATTGCTCATCAATAGTAGGACAAGTGGGAATATTGGGGTGAACCAGAAAAATTTGAGTAGAATCGGATCTAAGCATTGGATAGGTAAGCGTCCCGTAGTAAGAGGAGAAGTTATGAACCCTGTAGACCAATTTGAAATGTGATCATAATTGAGAATATAAATATAATGTTCACAATGTAAATAATGAATTTTTGGCCTAACTCAACCCCAAAAGCTAGTTTATGAGGGAAGGATTGTCCAAGTCCATATAAGGAGTTCAAATACTCATTCCATTTTCGATGTGGGATTCTTAACACTCCCCCGCATGCCCAGACCCCATTAATTGGAGCGTGGATGACATAATTTGAGGACCCAACATCGGTGAACATAGACTTGGAATGGGCCTGACTCTGATACCATGTAAAGAATGGATCTTGGGCCTAACTCAACTCCAAAAGTAAAGAATGGATCTTGAGTCTAACTCAACCCCAAAAGTAAAGAATGTATCTCGGGTCTAACTCAACCCCAAAAGCTAGCTTATGAGGCGAGGATTGTCCAAGTCCATATAAGGAGTCCAAATTCTCATTCTATTTTCGATGTGGATTCTTAACACTCCCCTGTATGCCCAGACCCCTTTAACTGGAGCGTGGATGACATAATTTGGGGACTCAACATCGGTGAACATAGACTTGGAATATGTCTGGCTCTGATACCATGAAAGAGAATAATCTCTTGATTCACACTGTGCTTAGTCTGGCTCTCTCGAAAGAATGACACATTCATCAGCTGGACGTGAAAAATGCTTTCTTACACGATGACCTTAAGGAGACAGTGTACATGCATCAGCCCTTGGGTTTTAGGGACTCTAAGTATCCCCATCATGTTTGTTTGCTGAAAATGTCCTTATATGGGTAAGCAGGCCCCACGGGCTTGGTATAAGAGGTTTACATATTATGTGTCTACTATTGAGTTTTCTCACGGTACTTCTCTAGCATACATTTTGTTATTGTGGATGATATAATATTGACTACCTCTTCTGATATTATGCGCAAGTCTATCATGTTCCTTCTCAGTTCAGAATTTGCTATGAAAGACTTGGGGCCCTTGAGTTATTTTTAGGTATATCTGTCACTCTTCATACATGTGGTCTATTTTTATCACATAAGAAGTATGCGGTTGAGATTATTGAGAGAGCTGGAATGTCATCTTGTAAGTCCTTTTCTACTCCGGTTGATACCAAACTGAAGCTGAGTGCTGCTTCTAGCACACCATATGAGGATCCCACCCACTATCGTAGTCTTGCACAACATGTGTGTTTATTTATGCAGACCAAATATTACCAAATAAACACACATCTTATTTATGCAGACCAAATAAACACATGTGTGTTTATTTATGCATGATCCGCGAATTGAGCACATGCATGCGCTCAAACGCATTATACGATACATACATGACACACTTGATTATGGATTGCATTTATATCCGTCCTCCGTCTCTACTCTCATGTCCTATACATATGTTGATTGGGGTGGCTATCCAGATACCAGACGTTCGACCTCTGGTTATTGTATGTTTCTTGGTGATAACTTGGTCTCTTGGTCGGTAAAATGCCAGGCTACTTTATCACGATCCAGTGCGGAGGCCGAGTATCGAGGGGTAGCTAATGTGGTGTCTGAGTCATGTTTACTACGTAATCTTCTGTTATAGCTTCACTTTCCTATTCAGAAATCTACCTTGGTTTACCGTGATAATGTTAGTGCAGTCTATCTCTCTGGAAATCCGGTCCAACATCAGCGCACTAAACATATCGAGATGAATATTCACTTTGTTCGCAAAAAGGTAGCTCGTGGACAAGTACGTGTCTTACATGTCCCTTCAAGGTACCAAATTGATGACATCTTTACTAAGGGTCTTCCCTTGATTTTGTTTGAAGATTTTAAGGACAATCTCAGCGTACGACAACCGCCGCTATGACTGCAGGGGTGTGATAGACAGTGGTATACCGTGAGTATAGCACACGGACCGAAAAGATTTATTTAATATACCATGTTGCAGAATTCTTGTACAAGTGTAATTATGATATTAATATTATAGTAGGAAAATGTATTAGTCTTGTATTAGAAAAAGATAGATTTATTTTTCATATTTAGATATTGTATATTTATAAATATCTCTTCATTAGTAAAATAATCAAGGAATTATTCTCTTTCACACAATAAGAATCATAAGTCATAATTGAGCAAATAAAAGTCAGGGTGAATTAAACATACATAAAGAAGGTTGCGTACAATTATATCATATGCCGGCACCTAATTACGTCTAACTTTATCTCATTACACATCACACCTGCCTAACTAAGTATTAATTGTTCAATTTTGCAAGTTTAGACAATTCATAATATGTTGTATTGAACAGTCAAGTCACTTGAGTAGGCATACTTATTTATCAAATTCAACTTGTACTTTCTTTCTTCAAATTTACAATTACTTATTATACAAATGTTTTAATACTATCTTATCATTTAAAAAATCTATACGGATAGAATTGGGACACACGGGTAACCAAAAACTAGTTATTCTTAACCTGCGACATTCAAATAAAGTATCAAATATGCCTTTTTTTCACTCTTCACTGTGACATTTTGTTGGTAAAACAAGTGTGTGTCATGTAAATAAAATGGCGTGCATTAGTTACCGCCGTTTGATGCTCCCTCCGTTCTAAAAAGATTATCTTGATTCGGATTACGACAGTCAAATTAATTAATGTTTGGTGTGAATTGGGACATAAGATCTTTAATTTTTTTTAAAATAAAATTTACATATTTAGAAACTACATAAAAAGTACTATAAGTCACAGTATTTAACAATTCAAAATATTTAAAAAGTATTTAAAAAATTGTGGTAAAGAAAATATATCCTTTGATTGTCCAAATAGTAACTAAGACAATCTTTTAGGGACGGAGGAAGTATGTAATAGATTTTCACTCATTAAAAATGAGATTTGTAATCTTGAAAGTAAGGCATATTTTCTGCTACAATTGATATAGATGGTCTGATAGGTAAAAAATCTTTATATTATGTGTGTATTAGTTAAGTTCTGACTGCATACACACAGAGTTTGCTTCTGGTAGGAACCTTTTAAGAATATCACCACAACTATGAGGATCTGTTGCGAGTCAAAAATTGAGTGAATGTACCAAAAGACTCAATGCCGGATCCCTGAATTTCATTAAGGGGAATGAAAATATATAGAAGTAAACACATGAAAAATTAGCGGGATTCACATGTATATACACATAATTTCTTTTATCTATCTACAGTACAGTGTAATTTTCTGGTAACTATTGTAACCACACTGCTAAAGCCCCGATAAGAGCTGTAGCTACAAAGCAAAAGAAGTTGTCGGAGGCGATGCGATGATACTCACCTCAGCCTCTCTGGCGGCATTAGTTACCAGATTCAGTGATAGCCTTAGGATAAGGAAGTCGGAGCGAAGACATTGGAAGTGAATTCGGGCTGTGATGGGAATGAAAGCTTAGTGAATTTCTTCCAGACAAACAGTGAGGCATATGTGTGCTGTTTGCAACATGACAAAATGGGACGTTGTGCCAACCAGACTCATCAGGGGTCATTGTCACCCTCCATGGCCCAACGAAATCCTGTTAATGCGCGGTGACAGGGCTGACCATTTACTTAGCAGGGGATCAGCCAGGTTGTAGGAAGGGGTATGGTCGGTGCACTCATTGCCACGGGCCTGGTGACAGTGACGGAGCCAGAATTTTCACTAAGGGGTTCACAATATAAAGAAATAAATATACAAAGAAGTCAAGAGGATTCAACATCTACTATATAAAAAGGGCAGCCCGGTGCACTAAGCTCCCGCTATGCGCGGGCTCCGGGGAAGGGCCGAACCATAAGGGTCCACATCTACTATATATATATATATATATATAAAACATAATTTTAACCTAATATATAGTGTAATTGTTCACGAAGGGAGTTCAGATGAACCTCCTTGCCTTAGCCTGGCTCCGCCCCTGCCTGGTGGTGCTCGTGACTGCAACTTTCATGAATGCTACATTTGACCACTTACCATTAGATGTAATGGTTGCTGCTGCAACACAAACCCGTTAGTACCAAAACCATTATCAGTGTTGCTTGCACAGAATGACTATATCAAATAGAATCGTTAGAGTCAAAAGTTGGTTCGACATTCTGTAATCAAATAGAACCGTTGAATATAGATATTAATATTAGTATACATATTTAATCAGTTCTGCATTGAGAACATTTACACCATACTAGACAAACATTATGTTTAAGTATTCATTCCCTATTTCTGCTGAAGGTTCAATTCCTTTTGCCGTAAGGCACAGTCAGATACCACCAGAAAGGAATCTATCAATGTTTTATAAAGACTAATCGACTATTCTATCCACTAAATCGACTATTTGAATAGCCAACAAAATGGAATAGAAGCAGGATGCACAATTTTTTACCTATATGATCCAATAGGCAAAGTGCATTTATATATAATAGGCCACATTGTTAGAAAATAATTCAATAGAATCTGTTCTTCAAGTTACATAAGTTTCTATCCTTCTTTTTCGACAAGTAAAATGTCATTTACTAACAGAAAGGCAGTAAGATATAAATTCAATTAATCGACAGAACACAGAATGAGATACTCATTCAATAATTTGGAGTTCAATAAAAATGCAAGTACATATAACCATCAAAATTGTAAAATCCAAAACATGGTTGAAACAAGCTCTTGGTTTATCGTTTTCTTCCAACGGCTACTCTACGTTTACACCAGAAAATTCACCAACGTTTTCGTTCAAATCAAGAAGCCTTTCATTTTCCTGAATCTCCAATTCGGAGATTATAGTTAGTAGTTCTTCTCTATCCCTCTTGACCAACTCGTCCTTCACCATATAAAGCAAATCCTTCTCCCTTCTCCACTTCCTGTATTTAATCACTAGTTTCTCAAGCAAATCCCTCTCCCTTTTCTTTGCTTCCGGTTCAACTCTTAGATTACTTCCAGTGGCCTCTAATTTCTCAACTTTCCTCAATAGAAAATGTTTTTCACGCTCCAATGAGGCTATCTTCTCGTGAAGATCAAACTCCCCATTCTGGTTCATATCTGAAAGAAATAATCCCTTCATTATTTTCATTAATGAAAGTGTATATATACAATTTACAATTTTCCATCTTTGAAAACTTATTCCTATTCTAATCCCAAAACCCTATTCTAGTAGTACAAGACTCCTAACTTAACAATACTAAGTAATACAAATATTACACTAATTATTATGCCTAAACCGTGCCTAAGACCCGTGATATACACTATGTATGGAAAGTGTATATCACGGGTATATACCTTGTTTATCACACCCCCCGCAGTTATAGCGGGTGGTCTTCGTATGCTGAGACTGTTCCTAAAATTTTCAAAAAGGACCGAGAGAAGACCCTTTGTAAAGATGTCTGCAATTTGATACCTGGAAGGGACATGACAGACACGTACTTGTCCACGATCTACCTTTTCGCGAACAAAGTGAATATCCATCTCGATGTGTTTAGTCCGCTGGTGTTGAATAGGATTACCAGAAAGGTAGATGACACTCACATAATCACAATAAGCCAAGGTAGCTTTTTGAATAGGACAATGAAGCTCTAAAAGAAGATTACGCAACCAACATGATTCAGAAACCACATTGGCTACCCCTCGATACTCGGCTTCTACACTAAAGCGGGACAAAGTCGACTGACGTTTTGCAGACCAGGAGACCAAGTTAGAACCAAGAAACATACAATAGCCAGACGTAGAGCGTCTGGTGTCTGGACAACCATCCCAATCAGCATCTGTATACGAGACAAGTGTAGATGTCGATGACGGTTATAAATGTAAGCCAAAGTCAAGTGTCCCCTGGATGTACCGAATAATGCGTTTTGAGCGCATTCATGTGCTCAACCCTGGGATCATGCATAAACAAACACACCTGTTGTATGACATATGTAATATCAGGTCTCGTGAAAGTAAGATACTGAAGGGCCCCTGCAAGACTGCGATATCAGGTCGGATCCTCGTAAGGGGAGCCAACCTCAGCACCCAACTTGGGTTTAGTATCAACTGGAGTGGAAGTAGACTTGCATGAGGACATACCAGCCCGCTCAATGATCTCAACTGCATACTTTCATTGGGATAAGAACAACCCACCTGCATGACGAGAGAGCAATCCTCAAAAAGTAACTCAAGTGCCCCAAGTCTTTCATAGCAAACTCAGAACTGAGCATTGTCATGATAGACTGACGTAAAACATCAGAAGAGGCAGTCAAGATAATATCATCTACATATAACAATATATAAGCCAAGGAAGAACCACGATGACATATGAACAATGAATTATCAGACCTGCTGTGAGAAAACCAAATAGTCGAAACATAGTCTGCAAATCTCTTATACCAAGCTCGTGGGGAGTGCTTAAGTCCACACCGGGACTTCTTCAATAAACAGACATAATGAGGATATTTGGGATCCCTAAACCCCAAATGCTGATGCATATAGACTGTCTCCTTAAGATCACCATGTAAGAAAGCATTCTTAATATCTAACTGATGAATGGGCCATGCTTTCGAAAGAGCTAAGCTGAGCACAGTGCGAATGGTAGCTGGTTTGACCACTGGACTAAATGTCTCACCACAATCCACACCAACCTGCTAAGTCTTACCATCACCTACAAGACGAGCCTTATGCTTTGCAAAAGAACCGTCAGAATTGTCCTTATGAGCAAAAATCCACATAGATCGAATAATATTAACACCTGAGGGACAAGGCACCAACTCCCGCGTCTTATTATCAATAAGAGCATTATATTCATCGGTCATAACAATTTTCCAATTCATTTCATTTAACGCAGACACAGGATTACGGAATAGGGGTAATTTAAGAACATTATAATTTAAATTAAAATATCTTTTCGGTTTAAAAATACCCCATTGACTACGAGTGTCTGGTCTATGACTCGAGGGAGAATTGAGCGGATTTTGGGAAATATCGGGACACGTGATGGACTGGCCAACAGGCAGTGGGCCTGCTGGCCCAACACGGTAACTGGCAGAACCCGAAACTGGAATAATTTCGGTATTGGGCTAGGTAACTCGCCCAATTACCGAACTGGCCCAGTCACTGGGCTGGGAACAGTGGCTGGCGATGGTACTGTAGACCCAGCGGGCAGTGGGCCCGCCGGTGGATTTTGGGTGTGGGACATGTCCGATAAATGGTGGATAATATACGGAGAGACATCATCATCTAAAAAATTATACAAACTAGGCACGTGACTACTCACCTTAGCAAACAGAAATTGAGGTTCATAAAAAATAACATGGCAACTAACGATGATTTTATTAGACGATAAATCAAAGCATTTGTAACCACGATGATTAGACGGATAACCCAAAAACACACAAGGGGTAGACCGAGCCTGAAGTTTGTTAATTGTGGTGGACGAAAAAGAGTGGATAACACAAGCACCCAAAGACCCTACATGAGAATATGAAGGAGTCTTATTATATAAGATATGAAGAGGGTAGGAGTACGTCAAGCCTTTGATAGGAAGTATGTTAAGGAGATATGTAGCCATTTGTAGAGCATGATGTCAAAAAGAAAGGGTACAGAAGCATGAATCAATAAAGTTCGGACAATGTTATTAATGGTACGAATTTTGCGTTCGACTTTCCCATTTTGTGAAGACGTATGAGGACAAGAAAAATGAAAATTGATTCCATTATTAGCACAAAACTCCTGAAACACCCCATTATCATATTCTTTGCCATTATCACATTGAATATTTTTTATTTTTCGTTCGAATTGGGTTCTAATGAATGGTCTAAATTTTAAGAAAGTGGAAAAAACTTGAGATTTTTTCGCTATCGAAAAAGTCCATAAAAATTAGAATAATCATCCAGAAATATAACATAATAATGATGACCCAAAGAACTGAGAACAAGAGATTTCCATAAATCGCTATGAATGATATCAAATGACATTAAAGTATGAGAATTAGAGTCTACAAATGGCAATCAAATATTTTTCCCAAAGAACAAGATTGATAATTCGGAGTACTACGCGTACCCTTACAAGAAATAAAATTGTTTTTACCTAAGGAGGACAAAATAGACGACCCTGGATGACATAGACGAGCATGCCACAAGGAAGGAGCAAGGGCTGCAAATGTTGATGGCAAGGCTTGACTCAATAGACCGAAACTTGATGTGATAGGATAAAGATCTCTCCTACTATCAAACCTCATGAGAGAAATCCCCGTCTTGAAATCCTTCACAGAAAACCCAAATGGATCAAATTCAACAGAAACAAAATTATCAGTTGTGAATTTACGGACATACACTAAATTTTTAATCAATTTAGGGGCATAAATGGTATTTTTCTAGATAAGAGGTGGATTGGGGGGGGGGGGGACAGTTTTATGACCATAACCACGAATCGAAATTCAATTACCATTACCAACAATTATGTCACGATTGTTGCTCAAATTGAAATAAGACGAGAGAGTACCTTGATCGGATGTCATATGGGTCGTGGCTCCGGTGTCCATAAACCAATTCAGGTCTGGCGGATTAATTCCAAGAGTGTGCATTGCAGATTCAATGTCGGTAGGTGTGTGGCTCGCTGCATGATGGGCCTATGGAGACCGAGGCCCAAGAACACTGGCATGCTGCCCCGGCCCAAAACATTGTCGATTTACCGAGACTGGACCCGAGAAACTGGGATATTGAGAAAAGGGGACCCAATTTTCTAAGTAATGGGCTGGAAAATAGCCACGGTATGGCGTGACTAGACTGGCTCAATTATCTGCGGAAGGGCCTACTGCTGGGCCCAATTTTACTGCTGCTGCCCAGTTCCCGAGGGCCACCACCACCGCCACCACTATTTCGGCCGCCACCATTGTTGCCGCCTCGATTCTTACCATTATTTTTGCGATTCTGACCCTTTTTACCCCCACCATTGTTGCGGTTTTGGCCAGAATTATTGGAGACGGATGGAGAAAAATTGGACTCGATCATCATGACTACAGACGGGCCTTGGTGGCCACTTTCTTAGCCACTCTGGTTTTTTTTAGCGTGAGCATGGAACGAGCCTGATAAAATTGCGAAAGAGGATGTTGGTGCGCGAAGCGGGCGTGGGGCGAGAGGCTGCTAAGTAGGGAAAAGTGTTCCTAAGATGTGCCTAAGTGATTCCTTGTTTTATGGCTACCATGTGCTATGCACACCCCCTTGTCCCCTTGTAACTGCCATTGGCAGATTTCCCCCCAATTTAAGTAGTATTTCGGCTAAGGCATTAGACATATTTTTACTACATAAAAATGTAGAGGGCCGGCGACCAAGTGTTGGTCCTAGGGTCCTTCATGATCCTGAAATAGACTAGGGAGTGAGTCTTAGAGAGCAGCGAGCAAGTGTTGTTCTCGACACCCAACGTGTGCGTCAATCCGTCTAGAGGCCAATGTGTGTGGTCTGTCTAGAGATCGATGTGTGGGTCAGTTTTGTAGTCTCCTTGTAGATGAGTCCTTTTTGTATTGTTGCGAATAATAAAAAAAGGTTGGGCGTTTTGCCCGTAAACGTGTGTGTTCCGTTCATTCCCTAAAGTCCCTAAAATATTCTAAGTGTGAGAAGCGAGTTTGAGTGAAGTAGGCTGATGTTGGTTGTGTTAGCCGACTGCCGCGCAGGGTGAACTCGGAAAAAACTGACCCTGTGTCAAGTGGTATCAGAGCGGGCTACCGACGTTGCGAACGATGGCTGGCGGAAGTTCAAACACTGAATTGCGGGGAATGATTGATTTGTTGGAGGAGTTGGTGGACAAAACTGACGAATTCGAGTGGAGGATATGAAGAAAGCAAACGAAAGTTTGTAAAAAGAAGTCACGGTGTTGCGCAAGGCAGGGGTTGCTGCTGGCCTTGGCAATGAAGACCGCAACACAAAGGTGAGGAATTTGGAACCTAAGGCCTTTACCGGGTCTGTGGATGCGGAAAAGCTAGAAATTTTCTTTTTGGCGACATGAAGCAGCACTTCTCAAATGGTGTGTGGCCGAGAACTACAATTTAGATATTACAACCATGTGGTTGGCTGGTGATGTGAAGTTGTAGAGGCAGAGGCATGAAGCAGATGAGGTAGTGCGGGCAAACAAAGACCACGGATTGATTCGTGGGTAAGGTCAGAAAAGAAAATGAGGGGCTAGTTTCTGCCTATCAAGCTCGGTTAAAAGTGCTAGGTCTGGCCAGATTTGTTCGTGGGGATATCAAGAAGTGTATTCTTTGATGTTAGACTTCTGAAATGGGAGTGAGGTATGGTCTCGGTTGCGAGAGTACAAGCTCCATGAGGTTTAATTTTGTGAAGAAAATCGGATCCTTTGCTGCCAAAGTCCCATTATGTGTTAGATAATGAGTCGAGTTCGAAGTAGAAGTAAGGGAGTATGTGATATTGAACGGATGCTTGGCCTTACTGTTTCGGAAGGCGTGAGATGCTGGTAGATGTGCAAGATAATTTGCACAAGTTCTGCATGAGTAAGTATGTGAAACAACACTGTGGTGTTATACCGTGGTGATGGACCTTGGAAGTGGTTCATGATGTAGGCGATATTGCTTACAAGTTGTGACTGTGGACAAGTTGAAGACTTGTAAGAAGTAGCTAGCTTGGGAGAGTTCTTCATCGGGGCAGTGCAACAAAAAGGTGGAGGAAGTCACCTTCAAATCGCTTCGATGAGGGCGTCGAGTTCAATTGGTGCGGGTGGTTTGTTACACCCCTAGACTCGGCATGACGGACGTGAGGTGATGGCAGTGTTAAGGGCTTGTGTTATGCCCTTAGCATTGGACATTTGTGTGCAACGTAAGGCTAAGGCAAGGTTCTTGCGTGTGGGCAAGGAAGCTTGATAATGGGCAGTGGCACGAAGATGCGCATGACATTGATTGTGCATGTGTGCAAGGCAGTGGGATAACTCGATCAAACATGTATGATGGCATGGGTTGAACGAGGGCAAGGCAGGCCTTGACAAAGGTTGGTGGCACGGGCAGACGTATGGTAACAATGGGGCATGCGTGCAGTGTGATCAAGTCGAATAGTAGTGGTATGCTGGCAAGGCATGGCATTGGTCGAAAAATGGTGTAAGGCAGTGGGATGACTCGGACAAACGTGAAGATTGGCACGGGTTGAACGAGGGCAAGTCAGGCCTTGACGAAGGATGGTGACACGGGCAGACGTGTGGTAACAATGGGCATACGTGCAGTGTGGCTAAAGCCGAAGGGCAGTGGTATGCGGGCAAGGCATGGCACTGGCGGGGAAAATGGTGCAAGGCAATGGGGAATGGCTCGAACAGACGTGAGTGTTGGCACGGGCTGGTCGAAGGCTAGAGGTATGCGAGGCGAAGGCATCGCATGAGCGGAAGGGCAAGGAAAATGCGGCTAAGTGTTGGAGCAAAGCTACGAAGCTCAGGCAGAAACAGATCACGCGCGAGACGCTTGACCAAGGCGACAGTTACATCCATGTGCGAGGCACATGCGATAGTTACAAGGCTGTTAGTGCGCGAAGCGGACATGGGGCGAGAGGCTGCTGAATGGGGCGAAGTGTTCCTAAGATATGCCTAAGTGTTTCCTTGTTTTATGGCTGGCATGTGCCATGCACACCCCCTTGTCCCCTTGTAACTGCCATTGGCAGATTTCCCCCTATTTAAGTAGCATTTCAGCTAAGGCATTAGACATCATTTTACTACCTAAAAATGTAGAGGGCCGGCGAGCAAGTGTTGGTCCTAGGGTCCTTCATGATCCTGAAATAAACTAGGGAGTAAGTCTTAGTCTTAGAGAGCAGCGAGCAAGTGTTGTTCTCGACACCCATCGTGTGCGTCGATCCGTCTGGAGGCCAATGTGTGTGGTCTGTCTAGAGATCGATGTGTGGGTCAGTTTTGTAGTCTCCTTGTAGACGAGTCCTTTTTGTATTGTTGCGAATAATAAAAAAAAGGTTGGGCGTTTTGCCCGTAAACGTGTGTTTTCCGTTCATTGCTTTAACGGAGAAGCGTACCGACTCCACTATAGGCCTCAGGTAGGCCTGCGACTATCTGAAGGACCAGACGATCGTTTGTAACGGGCGCACCAACGTTGCAGAGTTGGTCCGCCAATTCCTTTAACATTTTGCAATATGCTGAAACGTTCGGAAAATCTTCCATATTGATGTGGGAGAATTCCTGCTCAGGGGTAACATCACGAGAATTTTGATTATCTTGGATTATATCACGCACTCTATTCCAAGCTGCCATCGTCGTAGCATCTGGTTCGATAATCATTTGCAACAGGTCGATAGAAATAGTAGAATAAATCCACTGAAGAACAGTAGCATCAAGGGTCTTCCATAACTTAGGATCATCCTCGGGTTTGGGCACATCCGTATCCGTAGGAGCCGCGGGGATAATATGATGGAGGACTTGATGCGAGCGTGAACTTTGAATAGTTCGGCCCACGTCGTGTATTGGACATTTTCTATTTCAAGAATGATAGAGATGTGATTCTTGATGTTAGAAACAATAAGGGCAGGGTGAAACGTGTTCTTAGCCATAATAGCAATGAACGACGTGAGAAAAAGATTTGGAAAAAAAATTGGGAAGAAGAAAGAATTTCCGGGCACGGAAACCGAGAGGGGGGGCTCGGAATCCGAAGCAAAAGTTGGACGGAAATTGAGATAAAATATTAACCTAGACTTCTGATATCATGAAAGAAATAATCCCTTCATTATTTTCATTAATGAAAGTGTATATATACAATTTACAATTTTCCATCTTTGAAAATCTATTCCTATTCTAATCCCAAAATCCTATTCTAGTGGTACAAGACTCCTACAATTATGGTAAGTGTACAATACTAAGTAATACAAATATTACACTAATTATTATGCCTAAACCGTGCCTAAGACCCGTGTTATACACCATGTATAGAAAGTGTATATCACGGGTATATACCTTGTTTATCAATATCAAACTCCCCGTTCTGGTTCATATCAAGGTACTCCCCATTCTGGTTAAGATCAAGGGACTCTTCATTCTGGTTCATATCAAACTCACTGTTCTGGTTAAGATCAAGGGACTCCTTGTTCTGGTTCATATCAAACTCACCGTTCTGGTTAAGATCAAGGGACTCCTCGGTCTGGTTCGTATCAAACTCCCCGTTTTAGTTCATATCAAGGTTCTCCACGCTCTGTTTAAGATCAAGGTACTCCTAGTTCTGGTTCATATCAAGGTTCTCCACGCTCTGGTTAAGATCAAGGTACTCCTAGTTCTGGTTCATATCAAACTCACCATTCTGGTTAAGATCAAGGTTCTCCCCACTCTGGTTAAGATCAAGGTACTCCTCGTTTTGGTTCGTATCAAACTCACCATTCTGGTCCAGATCAAGGTATTCGTTCTGGTTCAGATCAAGGTTCTCCCTGTTCTGGTTCAGATCAAGGTACTTCTCGTTTTGGTTCATATCAAGGTACTCCCCGTTCTGGTTCACCATAGTGTTCATCCTGAAAATAGTTGAACAATATTCTGACTCATCTGTTACTTAAGAAACTGAAAGTAGTAGTTGGATATTGATAAATTGTAGTACTCAAGTTCAATTACCAAGTAATGAAATACAACGAAATTAGAGCAACGATGGAAATTATACTATAATGCAAGATCTTTGACTCGTCACGAGACAGTACACAACGACCATGAGATCACAATACTAATTTCATTGTACAAGACTAGAATCATACTAGCCTCGATCACTCAAATTATGTGAAACAAAAAAAATTACTCTAAATGAAGAATGTGAATTGAATTACTCTAAAAAAAAGTGACCTTTCTATTTCAGGAGTGAATTGCTGATTGATGAACTTTGAGGAATAAACTGAAGAACGAATGGAAGGACATGATGTTATGTTGTACTTATATATAGTGAAATGTGGGATTGAAGAAACAATGTGTCTATTGGAACTGGCGGCATTCATCAACTGTCATAAAAGGTTGAACCTGTACACTCTTTTTTTTTTCCTTTCAAAATACCAGTAAAGCCCAACTACCATAAAACAGTAGTTTAACTGTTTATTTTTTTCAATTTTATTAGAAGAAGAAAATTTCATACTTTTCACTGAACCCTAACCAGGATATTAATGCGAGATTAACTTGGACCAGTTGGAAAATTCAAGGACACCAAAGTCATTATTTACATACTTTGCAGTTTTGTAATTTGGACCCTATGGTTGCTTCATATAATGAGATGACATTTTACTTGTCGAAAAAAGAGAAAGGAAAAGACGTGTAAGTTTGAAATATTGTTATGTTATGTTGGATTAAAAATAAAAGTTTATCTCAATTTATCCACTTTAAAACAAAAACATGTTTATGTTATACTTTGTATATCCTATTTTTAATTCATTAAATCAAACATCTATTAATAAAAAATATCTACTAAATAGTTGAGTGTTTTAATATATAGATGGTGATTGTTTATGTAGGAAAAGGAAACAACTAATAATTGAAATATGTTTTTCTGAGTCTCACATCGGATATGAAATGGAAACATAAGACTTCTTATATGGACTTGGGCGAATCCTCACCCTATAAGTTAGCCTTTTGGGTTTAGTTAGGCCCAAGATCCATTCTTTATATGGTATTAGTGCAAGACTCATTCAAATTATTTGTTCACTGATGTTGAGCCCCCAAATTATATTATTCACGCTCCAATTAACAAGGTCTGGGCGTGCGGGGGAGTGTTAAGAGTCTCACATCGGATATGGAATGAGAACATTAACTTCTTATATAGAAGTTAAGCTCAAGATACATTCTTTATACTAATACATAGATTGTGATAATTCAGATAGAAAAAGAGAATAATGGATAATTGAGGTGTGAAACAAATAAAATAATAACAGTTCATGTGTGTTTTTTTATCATTAACTCAAATGATCATTTAAGTTATGAAAATAACACAATAGAATCACATTTGAAATTTAATTGCTTAAAAAAATCAACAATGTTAGCCGATCTCTCTCAGAGAATAACTTTAGGTGGAAACTTGAACTCTTACCGAATTTATTACATGGCATGTCATCTCATCTTAAACGCCTAATTGGCATACCATGTCAATTCCACCCGAGTGTCATATTTACTTATTTGGCAACATATTAATCCCTCCGTCTATATTACTTGTCCACGTTACTAAAAATATTTGTTCCAAATTACTTGTCAATTTACAAATCCAAGATAGAGTTAATTAAATCTTTCCTTTCTTACCCTTCATATTAAATGTTCTTGACAATAATCAATATTGATTAGAGTGCATTAATTAGAGAGAGATAAGGGTAAGATAGTAAAATTGAGAGATAAGGTAAGATAGTAAAAATTGAGAGATAAGGGTAAGATAGTAAAAATTGAGAGATAAGGGTAAGATAGTAAAAATTGAGAGATAAGGGTAAGATAGTAAAAATTGAGATATAATGGTAAGATAGTCAAAATACACTCTTTATTTATGATTTCTTAAGGGACATGTAAAATGAAAAGTGGACAAGTAATATGAGACGGAAGGAGTAACTTTAAACTTTACCTTTTACACTTAACGAGATAATTTTAATAATCATACAAATATCATTGATTTATTTTAAACTACAAGATTACTTTTTTTTTTATTTTTTGAATTTTGTATTCAGTCAAATTACATCAATTGAACCCATTCTTACACGTGAACCTTTTTAAAAGGCTAAATACATATCGTTTACCTCCTTAGCTTTTAGCTAAATGATCTGTAGTAGCTACAGTTGAAATAATGCTTGGTGTGTAAAATAGTTTTCTTAAAACAAAGCTATGTAAAAAGAATTTGGCTACAAACTAAAAATAAGCCATATATTAAGCCTTTTTAAAATTTAGTGTCAAATCCACGTACTCCAAATTATGAATTCGTCTCTAGCTTCTTTTTCTCTCTATTAACAAAATTGAAAAATATAAAAAAGTTAAACCCCTGTTTGAATATACCGGTGCTACCTTTTTGGGACAGTTCCAATAGACACATCGTTTCTTCAATCAACATATCCCACAATTTGAAATGTTACGTTTCATCACTATATATAAGTACAAAATGTGATCATTTTTCTTTCATTCGTTATTCAGTTTATTCCTCAGAGAAATATAATTACCAACGAGATTCCAAGCCAAATTCAATTCATTTCGAAATACACAGCTTTCTTTTCTTGCTTCTTTTCTTTTCGGAGTACTAGAGTTAAACTATCTAATTCTCAGTGAAATTTTCACGTAGTATCTTCAAGTTCTTGAAATGAATTTTACTTACTTAGAAATTAAACAAAAAAATATTATAAAATACAATAATTTGCAAGTCAGAGTTTAAAAGATATATGAATAGTGACTACATCACATAAAATGGGACAAATGGAGTACAATTTATCAATTCCAAACTACTACGTTCAGTTTCTTAACGAAGTAACAGATTGAGTGGAATATTGTGTCCATCCACTTTCAGGTTAAACTATGGCGGATGAGAACGGAGAGCTTGATCTGAACAAGAAGATAGCCTCATCAAATGAGAACGACGAGTACTTGGATCTGAACGAGAAGGTAGACGACGAGTACTTTGATCAGAACGAGAAGACAAATGAGGAGTACTTGGATTTGAACGAAAAAGTAGACGACGAGTACTCGATCGAGAATGAGAAGACAGACGAGGAGTACTTGGATTTGAACGAGGAGGTAGACGACGAGTACTCGATCGAACAAGAAGACAAACGAGGAGTACTTGGATTAAAACGAGAAGGTAGACGACGAGTACTCGATCGATTGAGAAGATAGATGAGGAGTACTCGATCGAACGAGAAGACGACGAGGAGTACTTGGATTTAAACGAGAAGGTAGACGATGAGTACTCGATCGAATGAGAAGACGGATGAGGAGTACTTGGATTTGAACGAGAAGGTAGACGACGAGTACTCGATCGAACGAGAAGACAGACGAGGAGTACTTGGATTTAAACGAGAAGGTAGACGACGAGTACTCTGATCAGAACGAGAAGACAGATGAGGAGTACTTGGATTTGAACAAGAAGGTAGACGACGAGTATTCTAATCAGAACGAGAAGACAGACGAGGAGTACTTGGATTTGAACGAGAAGTACTCTTATCAGAACGAGAAGACAGACGAGGAGTACTTGGATTTAAACGATAAGGTAGACGACGAGTACTCTGATCAGAATGAGAAGACATATGAGGAGTACTTGGATTTGAACAAGAAGGTAGACGACGAGTATTCTAATCAGAACGAGAAGACAGACGAAGAGTACTTGGATTTGAACGAGAAGTACTCTGATTAGAACGAGAAGACAGACGAGGAGTACTTGGATTTAAACGAGAAGGTAGACGACGAGTACTCTGATCAGAACGAGAAGACAGATGAGGAGTACTTGGATTTGAACAAGAAGGTAGACGACGAGTATTCTGATCAGAACGAGAAGATAGATGAGGAGTACTTGGATTTGAACGAGAAGTACTCTGATCAGAACGAGAAGACAGACGAGGAGTACTTGGATCCGAACGAAAAGGTAGACGACGAGTACTCTGATGAGAACGAGAAGACATACGAGGAGTACTTTGATCTTCACGAGAAGATAGCCTCATTGGAGCGCGAAAATAATTGGTTATTGAGGAAAGTTGAGGAGTCAGAAATGAGCGGAAATCATCAAAGAGTTGAATTAGAAGTGAAGGAAAGGGAAATTGAGGGCCTAAAGCGGAAACTTGAGGAACAAGATGGCGCTTTGGTAAAATTCAGCGAGTTGACGGAGAGGGCTAGAGAAGAAATGCTAACTAAAATCTCCAAATTGGAGAACAAATTGGAGATTCAGGAAGACGAAAGGCTTCTTGATTTGAACGAAAAAGTTTGTGGATATTCTAGTGTTTAGCCATTGGGGGCTGCAATTGCTATCAACTTCTTGTGCTATCTTCGAGATGGAAGAATATGTTGTGTTTACAATTTAAATTTCTGTTGGTTATGTTGTTATTACTACTTAATGTTCTGTTGGTGTAACTGCTTAAGACAGCATTTTATTGAATTAAATCATTGAATCGATATGTAGTTGCGTTTTTATTGAACTCTTAAATTATTGAACAGGTATGTAGTGTTGTATTCTGTCGATTATTTGAATTCATATAAATAGGCCACATAGTTAGTACAACGGGTTGAATTCTGTCGATTATTTGAATTCTGTCTAAAGCAGCATAGAGGTTGCAGTAAGGAAATGTATCTTCAGCAAAATGGGAAATATCAAATAGCTAGTTAATACAACGGGTTTTATAGTATGGTGCAACTATTTTCAATGTTGAAGTTACAATTGCCCCGTGGTATTTTCTCTCATTAAAGGTCCACAAGAACTGATTAAATATGAATCTTTACACAAATATCCGGCTTCCTAGTCGGTATACATAGATTATACACTGAATATATACGGTTATACACATATTATACATGGATTATACATATACATCCACCTGCTATTTTAAGTTTAAACGGTTGGGTGGAAGGCTATTTAGGTTAATTTCTTCAATTTTTAATATCAGTGCCTTATGATTTTGTGAAGAATTGTCCGACCTCAGGATGCAAAGCACCATAGCTAATTGCATTGGTGACACTGATGATGCTTTTAGTAGTACTATTGGTTTTGTGTTCCAGCAGCAACCGTTTTACCATCGAATTGCAAGTGGTCAATTGTTGCATTTCTGAAAGTTGTGTAATGAGTGCACCAACCATACTCCCTCCCACAACCTGGCCCTGAGCCCATGCTAAGTAAATGGTCATCCCTGTCACCACGCATTAACAGGATTTCGTCAGGGCCATGGAGGGTTACAATAGCCCCTGATGAGGCTGGTTGGAGCAATGTCACATTGGTCACATACCATGTTGCACTCAGCATTTATTCATCGTTGCTTCCTCAGGGAGAAATTCGCTAAGCTTTGGTTCACATCACAGCCTGAATTCACCTCCATCGTCTGTGCTGGCATGGCATTAGCTCTGTCCTTTAAGAATGGTGATTGGTGGCTTAGAATGGTTCTTGGAGCCATTTGGCCTGCCATGAGGTCTTGGTATGGAACCTTCCTCCCATCTAGAAGTGAGCATTGCCATATTAAGAGTGTAACTGTTAAGCAATTTCAAGCAACTCCAGGTTTGTTTTCTAGTGTGTAAACTCTTTGGTTGCAACAGCAGGAAGAATGAGGTTTGCCCCAGTACACCCACTAACTATTTTATTTTCTTGACTGTTGCTCGCAGAAACTATAGGGAACAGAAAATATTGCACCTAGGGAGTTTTCGCGGGTAAATTTATTATGTAACCAAAAAGAATAACTGCAGAGTAGGAGACAGTTGATCAATGATAAATCCATTGGATTTTGGTACATTCACCTAATCCTATTTCTCAACAGATCCTTCTTTCATGTTGATTGCCTTTACCAACAGACTAACATTTCGCTTATATTCTACTGGGTTCATAGTTAACACAAGTTTTTAGATTGATGTGAAATGTATGATATTGCAACCTTAACCTGTTAGATATACTGCCAAAAGTTTCAGATTTTAGTGATTATATGATCCTCTTAAGTCTGCTGGCATTTATAAAAGGTAAGTGGCAAATGAAATAGTTTCTGTGTACAATGGTCTCTAACAAGATGAATAAATTCCTAAATGTATCTAGTACATCAAAGAATATATATCATGGAACTGAGAATCTAACTTCCTACCAGAAGCAAACTCATGAACTTCTCCATTAACTTCTACTGAACTACATCCTGGTTCTTTCTCTATCTGTATCTCCTTCATTAAAATTCTTTCATCCACAGCTTCTTCAAAATGCCCCGAGGCTGCATACATATTCGCCATCAATACATAGGCACTGCTTTCGTTCGGATCAAGCTCAAGCAAATTCTGAGCTGACCATCTTGCCAACGCCATGTTTCCGTGGGTCCTACAAGCCGATAACAAAGAACCCCATATGACAGCATCAGGTTTCATAGTCATACTTCTTATAACCCCTTCCGCTTCTTCAAGTAGTCCTGCTCGGCCTAAAATATCTACCATACAACCGTAGTGCTTGATTGATGGTTCAATACCATATTCTTCATTCATTAATTGGAAGCAGTCTTTAGCTTTATCTACCAATCCTGAGTGATTGCACGCGGTTAGTACACCGATGAAACTCACAGAATCCGGTTTGAGATTCGTGCTTTTTAGTCTCGAGAATAGCTTAATCGCTTCATCCTCAAACCCATTAGTAGCTAAGCCGAAAATCATAGAGTTCCAAGAAGACAACCCTTTATTTGACACACTCTCAAAAACTTGCCACGCCATTTCGACGTTTGCACACTTGCAATACATGTCTATAATTGCAGTAACAACAATGACATTCAACTCAATATTGTTCCTTTTAACATACTTATAAATCCAATTCCCTTGTTCAAGTGCTCCTAAGTGTCCACAAGCATTTAATAAACTCACCAAAGTGAATTCACTAGGCTTAATTTTTTCCTTTTGCATAGTGCTAAATAGGTCCAATGCTTCACTCCACTTCCCATTTCTAACAAATCCACTTATCATACTGTTCCAAGACACATCATTTCTAGTTTCCATTTTGCTAAATAACCTCCAAGAATAGTCGATTTCTCCCGATTTAGCTAGGCCCATGATCATGGAATTCCACGCGACAATGTCCTCAACCTTATCCTCATCAAACAATTTCCTTGCTTTAACCAAAAATCCACAACTTGCATACATATGTAACATAGTATTTCTTATAAATGTGTCCAATTCTAGTCCTAGTTTGATGATTCTCCCATGAAGTTGAGCTCCGTCTTTGGCAAGGCCACGTCGAGCATACGCCTTAAAAACGGAAGGATAAGTGAGCAAATGTGGTTGAATTTCTGATGTTGCTAACATTTCAATGAAGAGATGAATTGCATATAGTGGAGTTGAGCTCTCTGAGAAACCTCTAATGATTGTGTTCCAAATAAAAAGATTTGGATTTTCTATGTGAGTGAAAACCAAGTTTGCATAATTGATGTCACCAATAGGAGACTTGGCTGAAAATGCAAGGACACGGCTAGAAGCTATTTTGTCCTTAATTAGACCTGTTTTAATGAGTTGGGCATGAATCTTTTTGAGGTCTTTCATGGTGCTACATTTGGTTTCTAACATATCAAGATATGGTTGGTCTGAGATGAACTTTGAAATGGAAGTTGATGATGGATTGGATGAGCAAACACATGGTGGCATCTCTGTTTTTGTTTTATGATGTCTAAAGAAGTGACAAATTTATCAAGAATGTGTCGTACAATAGATAAGGTATGTAGGGCCTCTATTGGTTCTCAATTCACAAAGAACTCAAAACGGATGAGTCCACTTTTAAAAAAATTAAGTTATGATGCGTGCATGTTATATCCAAATAGACTTAGGTGATTTGCATAAATAGAAGCTTTTCAGTGCCACAAGGAAAGGGTCGGATCACAAGGATCTATTGTACGCAACCTTATTTTACATTTCTGCAAAAAACTATATGCACTGCATGAACCTGTGACCTCCTGGAATCTAATTGTCGGCAGCTTCATAATTCTCACCCATTCAAGATGGATACGGCGAGGGGCTGCGAAAGCTTCGGTGGAAGTCATTAAAAGAAGATTATGCAACCAACATGATTCAGAAACCACATTGGCTACCCCTCGATACTCGGCTTCTGCACTAGAGCGGGACAAAGTCGACTGACGTTTTGTAGACCAGGAGACCAAGTTATAACCAAGAAACATACAATAGCCAGATGTAGAGCGTCTGGTGTCTGGACATCCATCCCAATCAGCATATGTATACGAGACAAGTATAGATGTCGATGACGGATATAAATGTAAGCCAAAGTCAAGTGTCCTCTGGATGTACCGAATAATGCGTTTTGAGCGCATTCATGTGCTCAACCCTGGGATCATGCATAAACAAACACACCTGCTGTACGACATATGTAATATCAGGTCTCGTGAAAGTAAGATACTGAAGGGCCCCTGCAAGACTGCGATATCAGGTCGGATCCTCGTAAGGGGAGCCAACCTCATCACCCAACTTGGGTTTAGTATCAACTGGAGTGGAAGTAGACTCGCATGAGGACATACCAGCCCGCTCAATGATCTCAACTGCATACTTTCATTGGGATAAGAACAACCCACCTACATGACGAGAGACAGCAATCCCCAAAAAGTAACTCAAGTGCCCCAAGTCTTTCATAGCAAACTCAGAACTGAGCATTGTCATGATAGACCGGCGTAAAATATCAGAAGAGGCAGTCAAGATAATATCATCCACATATAACAATATATAAGCCAAGGAAGAACCACGATGATATATGAACAATGAATTATCAGACCTGTTGTGAGAAAACTAAATAGTCGAAACATAGTCTGCAAATCTCTTATACCAAGCTCGTGGGGAGTGCTTAACTCCACACAAGGACTTCTTCAATAAATAGACATGGGCCATGCTTTCGAAAGAGCTAAGCTGAGCACAGTGCGAATGGTAGCTGGTTTGACCACTTGACTAAATGTCTCACCACAATCCACACCAACCTGTTGAGTCTTACCATCACCTACAAGACGAGCCTTATGCCTTGCAAAAGAACCGTCAGAATTGTCCTTATGAGCAAAAATCCACATAGATCGAATAATATTAACACCTGAGGGACGGAGCACCAACTCCCACGTCTTATTATCAATAAGAGCATTATATTCATCGGTCATAACAATTTTCCAATTCATTTCATTTAACGCAGACACATGATTACGGAGTAGGGGTGATTTAAGAACATTAGAATTTAAATTAAAATATCTTTTCGGTTTAAAAATACCCCGTTGACTACGAGTGTCTAGTCTATGACTCGGGGGAGAATTGGGCGGATTTTGGGAAATATCGGGACACGTGATGGACGGCCAACGAGCAGCGGTGGGCTTTCGCCGCCCAACAAGGTAATCGCGAGAACCCGAGACTGGAACAATTTCGGTATTGGGCTAGGTAACTCGCCCAATTACCGAACTGGCCCAGTCACTGGGCTGGGAACAGTGGCTGGCGATGGTACTGTAGACCCAACGGGCAGTGGGCCCACCGGTGGATTTTGGGTGCGAGACATGTCCGATAAATGGTGGATAATATACGGAGAGACACTGTCATCTAAAAAATTATACAAACTAGGCACGTGACTACTCACCTTAGCAAACAGAAATTGAGGTTCATAAAAAATAACATGGCAACTAACGATGATTTTATTAGACGATAAATCAAAGTATTTGTAATCACGATGATTAGACGGATAATCCAAAAACACACAAGGGGTAGACCGAGCCTGAAGTTTGTTAATTGTGGTGGACGGAAAGAGTGGATAACACAAGCATCCAAAGACCCTACGATGGGAATATGAATGAGTCTTATTATATAAGATATGAAGAGGGTAGGAGTACGTCAAGCCTTTGATAGGAAGTATGTTAAGGAGATATGTAGCCATTTGTAGAGCATGATGCCAAAAAGAAGGGGTACAGAAGCATGAATCAATAAAGTTCGGACAATGTTATTAATGGTACGAATTTTGCGTTCGACTTTCCCATTTTGTGAAGATGTATGAGGACAAGAAAAATGAAAATTGATTCCATTATTAGCACAAAACTCCCGAAACACCCCATTATCATATTCTTTGCCATTATCACATTGAATATTTTTAATTTTCCGTTCGAATTGGGTTCTAATGAATGCTCTAAATTTTAAGAAAGTGGAAAAAACTTGAGATTTTTTCGCAATCGAAAAAGTCCATAAAAAATTAGAATAATTATCTAGAAATATAACATAATAACGATGACCCAAAGAACTGAGAACAAGAGATTTCCATAAATCGCTATGAACAATATCAAATGACATTAAAGTATGAGAATTAGAGTCTACAAATGGCAATCAAATAATTTTTCCCAAAGAACAAGATTGACAATTCGGAGTACTACGCGTACCCTTACAAGAAATAAAATTGTTTTTACCTAAGGAGGACAAAATAGACGACCCTGGATGACCTAGACGAGCATGCCACAAGGAAGGAGCAAGGGCTGCAAATGTTGATGGCAAGGCTCGACTCAAGAGACCGAAACTTGATGTGATAGGATAAAGATCTCTCCTACTATCAAACCTCATGAGAGAAATCCCCGTCTTGAAATCCTTCACATAAAACCCAAATGGGTCAAATTCAACAGAAACAAAATTATCAGTTGTGAATTTACGGACAAACACTAAATTTTTAATCAATTTAGGGGCATGAAAGGTATTTTTCAAGATAAGAGGTGGATTGGGGGGGGGGGGGGAGACAGTTTATGACCATAACCACGAATCGGAATTGAATTACCATTACCAACAATTATGTCACGATTGTTGCTCAAATTGAAATAAGACGAGAGAGTACCTTGATCGGATGTCATGTGGGTCGTGGCTCCGGTGTCCATGTACCAATTCGGGTCTGGCGGATTAATTCCAAGAGTGTGCATTGCGGATTTAATGTCGGTAGGTGTGCGGCCCGCTGCATGATGGGCCTATGGAGGCTGAGGCCCAAGAACACTGGCCTGCTGCCCCGGCCCAAAAAATTGTCGATTTACCGAGACTGGACCTGAGAAACTGGGCCTGGGTTATTGGGAAAACGGGACCCAATTTTCTGGGTAATGGGCTGGAAAATAGCCAATGTATAGCGTGACTGGCCTGGCTCAATCATACTGCGGAAGGGCCTCTGCTGGGCCCAATTTTACTGTTGTTTTCGTTTGTTGCCGCCTCGATTCTTGCCATTATTTTTGCGATTCTGACCCTTTTTACCCCCACCATTGTTGCGGTTTTGGCCAGAATTGTTAGAGACGGATGGAGAAAAATTGGACTCGGTCATCATGACTACAGACAGACCCTGGTGGACACTTTCTTAGCCAATCTGGTTTCTTTGAGCGTGAGCATGGAACGAGCCTGATAAAATTGCGAAAGAGGATGTTGGTGCGCGAAGCGGGCGTGGGGCGAGAGGTTGCTGAGTGGGGCAAAGTTTTCCTAAGATGTGCCTAAGTGTTTCCTTGTTTTATGGCTGCCATGTGCCATGCACACCCCCTTGTCCCCTTGTAACTGCCATTGGCATATTTCCCCCCAATTTAAGTAGCATTTCGGCTAAGGCATTAGACATCTTTTTACTACCTAAAAATGTAGAGGGCCGGCGAGCAAGTGTTGGTCTTTGGGTCCTTCATGATCCTGAAATAAACTAGGGAGTAAGTCTTAGTCTTAGAGAGCAGCGAGCAAGTGTTGTTCTCGACACCCAACGTGTGCGTCGATCCGTCTAGAGGCCAATGTGTGTGGTCTGTCTAGAGATCGATGTGTGGGTCAGTTTTGTAGTCTCCTTGTAGATGAGTCCTTTTTGTATTGTTGCGAATAATAAAAAAAGGTTGGGCATTTTGCCCGTAAACGTGTGTGTTCCGTTCATTCCCTAAAGTCCCTAAAATATTCTAAGTGTGAGAAGCGAGTTTGAGTGAAGTAGGTTGATGTTGGCTGTGTTAGCCGACTGCCGTGCAGGGTGAACTCAAAAAAAATCGACCCTGTGGCAAGTGGTATCAGAGCGGGCTACCGACGTTGCGAATGATGGCTGGCGGAAGTTCAAACGCTGAATTGCGGGGAATGATTGATTTGTTGGAGGAGTTGGTGGACAAAACTGATGAATTCTGGTGGAGGATATGAAGAAAGCAAACGAAAGTTTGTAAAAAGAAGTCGCGGTGTTGCGCAAGGCAGGGGTTGCTGCTGGCCTTGGCAATGAAGACCGCAACACAAAGGTGAGAAATCTGGAATCTAAGGCCTTTACCGGGTCTGTGGATGCGGAGAAGCTGGAAATTTTCTTTTTGGCGACATAGAGCAGCACTTCTCAAATGGTGTGTGGCCGAGGACTACAATTTAGACATTACAACCATGTGGTTGGCTGGTGATGTGAAGTTGTGGAGGCAGAGGCATGAAGCAGATGAGGTAGTGCAGGCAGACAAAGACCACAGATTGATTCGTGGGTATGGTCGAAAAAGAAAACGAGGGGCTAGTTTCTGCCTATCAAAATCGGTTGAAAGTGCTAGGTCTGGCCAGATTTGTTCGTGGGGATATCAAGAAGTGTATTCTTTGATGTTATGGGAGTGGGGTATGGTCTCGGGTGTGAGAGTACAAGCTCCATGGGGTTTAATTTTGTGAAGAAAATTGGATCATTTGCTGCCAAAGACCCATTATGTATTAGATAATGAGTTGAGTTCGAAATAGAAGTGAGGGAATATGGGATATTGAACGGATGCTTGGCCTTACTGTTTCGGAAGGCGTGAGATGCTGGCAGATGTGCAAGATAATTTGCACAAGTTCTGCATGAGTAAGTATGTGAAGCAACACTGTGGTGTTATACCGTGGTGATGGACCTTGGAAGTGGTTCATGATGTAGGCGATATTGCTTATAAGTTGTAATTGTGGACAGGTTGAAGACTTGTAAGAAGTAGCTAGCTTGGGAGAGTTCTTCATCGGGGCAGTGCAACAAAAAGGTGGAGGAAGTCACCTTCAAATCTCTTCGATGAGGGCGTCGAGTTCAATTGGTGCGGGTGGTTTGTTACACCCCTAGACTCGGCATGACGGGTGTGAGGTGATGGCAGTGTTAAGGGCTTGTGTTATGCCCTTGGCATTGGACATTTGTATGCAACGTAAGGCTAAGGCAAAGTTCTTGCGTGTGGGCAAGGAAGCTTGATAATGGGCAGTGGCACGAAGATGCGCATGACATTGATTGTGCATGCGTGCAAGGCAGTGGTATGACTCGAACAAACATGTATGATGGCATGGGTTGAACGAGGGCAAGGCAGGCTTTGACAAAGGTTGGTGGCACAGGCAGACGTATGGTAACAATGGGGCATGCGTGCAGTGTGATCAAGCCGAAGGGCAATGGTATGCGGGCAAGGCATGACACTGGTCGAAAAATTGTGTAAGGCAGTGGGATGACTCAGAAAAACGTGAAGATTGGCACGGGTTGAACGAGGACAAGGCAGGCCTTGACGAAAGATGGTGACACGGACAGACGCGTGGTAACAATGGGCATGCGTGCAGTGTGGCTAAAGCCGAAGGGCAGTGGTATGCGGGCAAGGTATGGCACTGGCGGGGAAAATGGTGCAAGGCAATGGGGAATGGCTCGAACAGACGTGAGTGTTGGCACGGGCTGGTCGAAGGCTAGATGTGTGCGAGGCGAAGGCATCGCATGAGCGGAAGGGCAAGGAAAATGCGACTAAGTGTTGGAGAAAAGCTACGAAGCTCATGCAGAAGCAGATCATGCGTGAGACGCTTGACCAAGGCAACAGTTACATCCATGTGTGAGGCACATGCGACGGTTACAAGGCTGTTAGTACGCGAAGCGGACGTGGGGCGAGAAGCTGCTGAATGGGGCGAAGTGTTCCTAAGATATGCCTAAGTGTTTCCTTGTTTTATGGCTGGCCTGTGCCATGCACACCCCCTTGTCCCCTTGTAACTGCCATTGGCAGATCTCCCCCTATTTAAGTAGCATTTCGGCTAAGGCATTAGACATCCTTTTACTACCTAAAAATGTAGAGGGCCGACGAGCAAGTGTTGGTCCTAGGGTCCTTCATGATCCTGAAATAAACTAGGGAGTAAGTCTTAGTCTTAGAGAGCAGCGAGCAAGTGTTGTTCTCGACACCCATCGTGTGCGTCGATCCGTCTGGAGGCCAATGTGTGTGGTATGTCTAGAGATCGATGTGTGGGTCATTTTTGTAGTCTCCTTGTAGACGAGTCCTTTTTGTATTGTTGCGAATAATAAAAAAATGTTGGGCGTTTTGCCCGTAAACGTGTGTGTTCTGTTCATTGATTTAATGGAGAAGCGTACCGACTCCACTATAGGCCTCAGATAGGCCTGCGACTATCTGAAGGACCAGACGATCGTTTGTAACGGGCGCACCAATGTTGCGGAGTTGGCCTTCCAATTCCTTTAACATTTTGCAATATGCTGAAACGTTCAGGAAATCTTCCATATTGATGTGGGAGAATTCTTGCTCAAGGGTAACATCATGAGAATTTTGATTATCTTGGATTTTATCATGCACTCTATTCCAAGTTGTCATCGTCGTAGCGTCTGGTTCGATAATCATTTGCAACAGGTCGATAGAAATAGTAGAATAAATTCACTGAAGAACAGTAGCATCAAGGGTCTTCCATAACTTAGGATCATCCTCGGGTTTAGGCACATTTGTATCCGTAGGAGCCGCGTGGATAATATGATGGAGGACTTGATGCGAGCGTGAACTTTGAATAGTTTGGCCCACGTCGCGTATTGGACGTTTTATATTTCAAGAATGATAGGGATGTGATTCTTGGTGTTAGAAACAATAAGGGCAGGGTGAAACATGTTCTTAGCCATAATAGCAATGAACGACGTGAGAAAAAGATTTGGAAAAAAATTTGGGAAGAAGAAAGAATTTCCTGGCACGGAAACCGAGAGAAGGGGCTTGGAATCCGAAGCAAAAGTTGGACGGAAATTGAGATAAAATATTAACCTAGACTTCTGATATCAGGAAAGAAATAATCCCTTCATTATTTTCATTAATGAAAGTGTATATATACAATTTACAATTTTCCATCTTTGAAAACCTATTCCTATTCTAATCCCAAAATCATATTCTAGTAGTACAAGACTCCTACAATTATGGTAAGTGTACAATACTAAGTAATACAAATATTACACTAATTATTATGCCTAAACCGTGCCTAAGACCCGTGTTATACATTATGTATAGAAAGTGTATATCACGGGTATATACCTTGTTTATCAATATCAAACTCCCCGTTCTGGTTCATATCAAGGTACCCCCATTCTGGTTAAGATCAAGGGACTCTTCATTCCGGTTCATATCAAACTCACTGTTCTGGTTAAGATCAAGGGACTCCTTGTTCTGGTTCATATCAAACTCACCGTTCTGGTTAAGATCAAGGGACTCCTCGGTCTGGTTCGTATCAAACTCCCCGTTTTAGTTCATATCAAGGTTCGTATCAAACTCCCTCGTTTTAGTTCATATCAAGGTTCTCCACGCTCTGGTTAAGATCAAGGTACTCCTAGTTCTGGTTCATATCAAACTCACCATTCTGGTTAAGATCAAGGTTCTCCCCACTCTGGTTAAGATCAAGGTACTCCTCGTTTTGGTTCGTATCAAACTCACCATTACGGTCCCGGATCAAGGTATTCGTTCGGTTCGGATCAAGGTTCTCCTGTTACAGTTCGGATCAAGGTACTTCTTTCACCATAGTGTTCATCCTGAAAATAGTTGAACAATATTCTGACTCATCTGTTACTTAAGAAACTGAAAGTAGTAGTTGGATATTGATAAATTGTAGTACTCAAGTTCAATTACCAAGTAATGAAATACAACGAAATTAGAGCAACGATGGAAATTATACTATAATGCAAGATCTTTGACTCGTCACGAGACAGTACACAACGACCATGAGATCACAATACTAATTTCATTGTACAAGACTAGAATCATACTAGCCTCGATCACTCAAATTATGTGAAACAAAAAAAATTACTCTAAATGAAGAATGTGAATTGAATTACTCTAAAAAAAAGTGACCTTTCTATTTCAGGAGTGAATTGCTGATTGATGAACTTTGAGGAATAAACTGAAGAACGAATGGAAGGACATGATGTTATGTTGTACTTATATATAGTGAAATGTGGGATTGAAGAAACAATGTGTCTATTGGAACTGGCGGCATTCATCAACTGTCATAAAAGGTCATTATTTACATACTTTGTCGAAAAAGATGACATTTTACTTGAAAAAAGAAAAAAAAGACGTGTAAGTTTGAAATATTGGTATGTTATGTTGGATTAAAAATAAAAGTTTATCTCAATTTATCCACTTTAAAACAAAAACATGTTTATGTTATACTTTGTATATCCTATTTTTAATTCATTAAATCAAACATCTATTAATAAAAAATATCCACTAAATAGTTGAGTGTTTTAATAAATAGATGGTGATTGTTTAGGTAGGAAAATGAAACAACTAATAATTGAAATATGTTTTTCAGAGTTCCACATCGGATATGAAATGGAAACATAAGACTTTTTATATGGACTTGGGCGAATCTTCACCCTACAAGCTAGTTTTTTTGGTTGAGTTAGGCCCAAGATCCATTCTTTATATGGTATCAGAGCAAGACTCATTCAAATTATTTGTTCACTGATGTTGGGCCCCCAAATTATATTATTCACGCTCCAGTTAACAAGATATGGGCTTGCGGGGGGGAGTGTTAACAGTCTCTCATCGGATATGGAATGGGAACATTAACTTTTTATATAGAAGTTAAGCCCAAGATCTATTCTTTATACTAATACATAGATTGTGATAATTCATATAGAAAAAGAGAATAATTGATAATTGAGATGTGAAACAAATAAAATAATAACAGTTCATGTGTGTGTTTTTATCATTAACTCAAATGATCATTTAAGTTATGAAAATAACACAACAGAATCACATTTGAAATTTAATTGTTTTAAAAAATCAACAATGTTAGCCGATCTCTCTCAGAGAATAACTTTAGGTGGAAACTTGAGCTCTTACCGAATTTATTACATGGCATGTCATCTCATCTTAAACGCCTAATTGGCATACCATGTCAATTCCACCCGAGTGCCAAAATGTAGTATTCTTTCCGTTCCAAATTATATGACACACTCTTTTTAATTAATCCAAAAAAAAGATGATATATTTACTTATTTGGCAACAAATTAATCCCTCCGTCTATTTTACTTGTCCACATTATTATAATATTTGTTCCAAATTACTTGTCAATTTACAAACCCAATATAGAGTTAATTAAATCTTCCCTTTCTTACCCTTCATATTAAATGTTCTTGACAATAATCAATATTGATTAGAGTGCATTAACTAGAGAGAGATAAGGGTTAGATAGTAAAAATTGAGAGATAAGGGTAAGATAGTAAAATTTGAGAGATAATGGTAAGATAGTCAAAATACACTCTTTATTTATGATTTTCTTAAGGGACATGTAAAATGAAAAGTGGACAAGTAATATGAGACGGATGGAGCAACTTTAAACTTTACTTTTTACACTTAACGAGATAATTTTAATAACCATACAAATATCATTAATTTGTTTTAAACTACAAGATTACTTTTTTATTATTTTTTGAATTCTGTATCCGGTCAAATTACATCAATTGAACCCATGCTTACACGTGAACCTTTTTAAAAGGGCTAAATACATATCGTTTACCTCCTTAGCTTTTAGCTAAATGATCTGTAGTAGCTACAGTTGAAGTAATGCTTGGTGTGTAAAATATTTTTCTTAAAAAAAAGCTCTGTAAAAAGAATTTGGCTACAAATTAAAAATAAGCCATATATTAAGCCTTTTTAAAATTGTGTCAAATCCACAGACTCCAAATTATGAATTCGTTTCTTAACTTCTTTTTCTCTCTATTAACAAAATTGAAAAATATAAAAAAGTTAAACCGCTGTTTGAATATACCGGTGCTACCTTTTTGGGACAGTTCCACAATTTGAAATGTTACATTTCATCACTATATATAAGTACAAAATGTGATCATTTTTCTTTCATTCGTTATTCAGTTTATTCCTCAGAGAAATATAACTACCAACGAGATTCCAAGCCAAATTCAATTCACATTCTTCATTTCGAAATACATAGCTTTCTTTTCTTGCTTCTTTTCGGAGTACTAGAGTTAAACTATCTAATTGTCTGTGAAATTTTGACGTAGTATCTTCAAGTTCTTGAAATGAATTTTACTTAGAAATTAAACAAAAAAATTATAATACAATAATTTGCAAGTCAGAGTTTAAAAGATATATGAATAGTGACTGCATCACATAAAATGGGACAAATGGAGTACAATTTATCAATTCCAAACTACTACGTTCAGTTTCTTAATGAAGTAACAGATTGAGTGGAATATTGTGTCCATCCACTTTCAGGTTAAACTATGGCGGATGAGAACGGAGTGCTTGATCTGAACAAGAAGATAGCCTCATCAAATGAGAACGACGAGTACTTGGATCTGAACGAGAAGGTAGACGACGAGTACTTTGATCAGAATGAGAAGACAAATGAGGAGTACTTGGATTTGAACGAGAAGGTAGACGACGAGTACTCTGATCAGAATGAGAAGACAGACGAGGAGTACTTGGATTTGAACGAGGAGGTAGACGACGAGTACTCTGATCAGAACGAGAAGACAAACGAGGAGTACTTGGATTAAAACGAGAAGGTAGACGACGAGTACTCTGATCAGAATGAGAAGATAGACGAGGAGTACTCTGATCAGAACGAGAAGACAGACGAGGAGTACTTGGATTTAAACGAGAAGGTAGACGATGAGTACTCTGATCAGAATGAGAAGACAGACGAGGAGTACTTGGATTTGAACGAGAAGGTAGACGACGAGTACTCTGATCAGAACGAGAAGACAGACGAGGAGTACTTGGATTTAAACGAGAAGGTAGACGACGAGTACTCTGATCAGAACGAGAAGACAGATGAGGAGTACTTGGATTTGAACAAGAAGTACTTGGATTTAAACGAGAAGGTAGACGACGAGTACTCTGATCAGAACGAGAAGACAGATGAGGAGTACTTGGATTTGAACAAGAAGGTAGACGACGAGTATTCTGATCAGAACGAGAAGACAGACGAGGAGTACTTGGATTTGAACGAGAAGTACTCTGATCAGAACGAGAAGACAGACGAGGAGTACTTGGATCCGAACGAAAAGGTAGACGACGAGTACTTTGATGAGAACGAGAAGACATACGAGGAGTACTTTGATCTTCACGAGAAGATAGCCTCATTGGAGCGCGAAAATAATTGGTTATTGAGGAAAGTTGAGGAGTCAGAAGCGAGCTGAAATCATCAAAGAGTTGAATTAGAAGCGAAGGAAAGGGAAATTGAGGGCCTAAAGCGGAAACTTGAGGAACAAGATGGCGCTTTGGTAAAATTCAGCGAGTTGACGGAGAGGGCTAGAGAAGAAATGCTAACTAAAATCTCCAAATTGGAGATTCAGGAAAACGAAAGGCTTCTTGATTTGAACGAAAAAGTTTGTGATATTCTAGTGTTTAGCCATTGGGGGCTGCAATTGCTATCAACTTCTTGTGCTATCTTCGAGATGGAAGAATATGTTGTGTTTACAATTTAAATTTCTGTTGGTTATGTTGTTATTACTACTCAATGTTCTGTTGGTGTAACTGCTTAACACAGCATTTTATTGAATTAAATCATTGAATCGATATGTAGAACAGGTATGTAGTGTTGTATTCTGTCGATTATTTGAATTCATATAAATAGGCCACATAGTTAGTACAACGGGTTGAATTCTGTCGATTATTTGAATTCTGTCTAAAGCAGCATAGAGGTTGTAGTAAGGAAATGTATCTTCAGCAAAATGGGAAATATCAAATAACTAGTTAATACAACGGGTTTTATAGTATGGTGCAACTATTTTCAATGTTGAAGTTACAATTGCCCCGTGGTATTTTCTCTCATTAAAGGAACACAAGAACTGATTAAATATGAATCTTTACACAAATATCCGGCTTCCTAGTCGGTATACATAGATTATACACTGAATATATATGGTTATACACATATTATACATGGATTATACATATACATCCACCTGCTATTTTAAGTTTAAACGGTTGGGTGGAAGGCTATTTAGGTTAATTTCTTCAATTTTTAATATCAGTGCCTTATGATTTTGTGAAGAATTGTCCAACTTTTGTCTTTCTAACCAATCTTGGACTTTGATAGAGAGTCCTTCCAGGTGTCCAAGGATAGACCTCAGGATGCAAAGCACCATAGCTAATTGCATTGGTGACACTGATGATGCTTTTAGTAGTACTATTGGTTTTGTGTTCCAGCAGCAACCGTTTTACCATCGAATTGCAAGTGGTCAATTGTTACATTTCTGAAAGTTGTGTAATGAGTGCACCAACCATACTCCCTCCCACAACCTGGCCCTGAGCCCATGCTAAGTAAATGGTCATCCCTGTCACCACGCATTAACAGGATTTCGTCAGGGCCATGGAGGGTTACAATAGCCCCTGATGAGGCTGGTTGGAGCAATGTCACATTGGTCACATACCATGTTGCACTCAGCATTTATTCATCGTTGCTTCCTCAGGGAGAAATTCGCTAAGCTTTGGTTCACATCACAGCCTGAATTCACCTCCATCGTCTGTGCTGGCATGGCATTAGCTCTGTCCTTTAAGAATGATGATTGGTGGCTTAGAATGGTTGTTGGAGCCATTTGGCCTGCCATGAGGTCTTGGTATGGAACCTTTCTCCCATTTAGAAGTGAGCATTGCCATATTAAGAGTGTAACTGTTAAGCAATTTCAAGCAACTCCAGGTTTGTTTTCTAGTGTGTAAACTCTTTGGTTGCAACAGCAGGAAGAATGAGGTTTGCCCCAGTACACCCACTAACTATTTTATTTTCTTGACTGTTGCTCGCAGAAACTATAGGGAACAGAAAATATTGCACCTAGGGAGTTTTCGCGGGTAAATTTATTATGTAACCAAAAAGAATAACTGCAGAGTAGGAGACAGTTGATCAATGATAAATCCATTGGATTTTGGTACATTCACCTAATCCTATTTCTCAACAGATCCTTCTTTCATGTTGACTGCCTTTACCAACAGACTAACATTTCGCTTATATTCTACTGGGTTCATAGTTAACACCAGTTTTTAGATTGATGTGAAATGTATGATGCAAATAAAATAGTTTCTGTGTACAATGGTCTCTAACAAGATGAATAAATTCCTAAATGTATCTAGTACATCAAAGAATATATATCATGGAACTGAGAATCTAACTTCCTACCAGAAGCAAACTCATGAACTTCTCCATTAACTTCTACTGAACTACATCCTGGTTCTTTCTCTATCTGTATCTCCTTCATTAAAATTCTTTCATCCACAGCTTCTTCAAAATGCCCCGAGGCTGCATACATATTCGCCATCAATACATAGGCACTGCTTTCGTTCGGATCAAGCTCAAGCAAATTCTGAGCTGACCATCTTGCCAACGCCATGTTTCCGTGGGTCCTACAAGCCGATAACAAAGAACCCCATATGACAGCATCAGGTTTCATAGTCATACTTCTTATAACCCCTTCCGCTTCTTCAAGTAGTCCTGCTCGGCCTAAAATATCTACCATACAACCGTAGTGCTTGATTGATGGTTCATTACCAAATTCTTCATTCATTAATTGGAAGCAGTCTTTAGCTTTATCTACCAATCCTGAGTGATTGCACGCGGTTAGTACACCGATGAAACTCACAGAATCCGGTTTGAGATTCGTGCTTTTTAGTCTCGAGAATAGCTTAATCGCTTCATCCTCAAACCCATTAGTAGCTAAGCCCAAAATCATAGAGTTCCAAGAAGACAACCCTTTATTTGACACACACTCAAAAACTTGCCACGCCATTTCGACGTTTGCACACTTGCAATACATGTCTATAATTGCAGTAACAACAATGACATTCAACTCAATATTGTTCCTTTTAACATACTTATAAATCCAATTCCCTTGTTCAAGTGCTCCTAAGTGTCCACAAGCATTTAATAAACTCACCAAAGTGAATTCACTAGGCTTAATTTTTTCCTTTTGCATAGTGCTAAATAGGTCCAATGCTTCACTCCACTTCCCATTTCTAACAAATCCACTTATCATACTGTTCCAAGACACATCATTTCTAGTTTCCATTTTGCTAAATAACCTCCAAGAATCGTCGATTTCTCCCGATTTAGCTAGGCCCATGATCATGGAATTCCACGCGACAATATCCTCAACCTTATCCTCATCAAACAATTTCCTTGCTTTAACCAAAAATCCACAACTTGCATACATATGTAACATAGTATTTCTTATAAATGTGTCCAATTCTAGTCCTAGTTTGATGATTCTCCCATGAAGTTGAGCTCCGTCTTTGGCAAGACCACGTCGAGCATACGCCTTAAAAACGGAAGGATAAGTGAGCAAATGTGGTTGAATTTCTGAAGTTGCTAACATTTCAATGAAGAGATGAATTGCATATAGTGGAGTTGAGCTCTCTGAGAAACCTCTAATGATTGTGTTCCAAATAAAAAGATTTGGATTTTCTATGTGAGTGAAAACCAAGTTTGCATAATTGATGTCACCAATAGGAGACTTGGCTGAAAATGCAAGGACACGGCTAGAAGCTATTTTGTCCTTAATTAGACCTGTTTTAATGAGTTGGGCATGAATCTTTTTGAGGTCTTTCATGGTGCTACATTTGGTTTCTAACATATCAAGATATGGTTGGTCTGAGATGAACTTTGAAATGGAAGTTGATGATGGATTGGATGAGCAAACACATGGTGGCATCTCTGTTTTTGTTTTATGATGTCTAAAGAAGTGACAAATTTATCAAGAATGTGTCGTACAATAGATAAGGTATGTAGGGCCTCTATTGGTTCTCAATTCACAAAGAACTCAAAACGGATGAGTCCACTTTTAAAAAAATTAAGTTATGATGCGTGCATGTTATATCCAAATTGACTTAGGTGATTTGCATAAATAGAAACTTTTCAGTGCCACAAGGAAAGGATCGGATCACAAGGATCTATTGTACGCAGCCTTATTTTACATTTCTGCAAAAAATTATTTGCACTGCATGAACCTGTGACCTCCTGGAATCTAATTGTTGGCAGCTTCATAATTCTCACCCATTCAAGATGGATACAGCGAGGGCTGCGAAAGCTTCAGTGGAAGTCATGTGCCAAAAATAATTAACCAAACATCATAATTTTATATCAACCAACAATGACAGCATCGTTATCAGTTATCTCAAACTCCCCTTCAAATTAGTAATTGTTGGTTGATATAAAATTATGATGTTTGGTTAATTATTTTTGGCACATGACTTCACTGAAGCTTCCGCAGCCCTCGCTGTATCCATCTTGAATGGGTGAGAATTATGAAGCTGCCAACAATTAGATTCCTAGAACTCAAATGATTGAAAAATACTGGCTAAACCATTGTGACAATTATATGCACTATTGTATGCTCCAATTATTTTTATGTTTCAAAGTGCTTGGAGTTGAGATATGTCGTATTAAGTTAAGATATGTTATTTGGTATAGCCACTTATTGGGTTGAGATAATTGGACCATAAACAAGACAGATCACAAGATGAGAATAATTTGTTTAGTTTCAAATATTTGGTATAGCCACTTTTATTCATAGTCTAGTGGTAGACATTTACTTGCATGGAGCTTACACTAACTCAAATAATTTAACCTTATAGGAGCTTACGTTCTTTTAAAGGTGTGCATAAAGCCAAATATCTTGCATTCCTTTTTAAATATGGTATAAACCATCTATAGTCTATTGGTATAACCATCTGATATCCGGTACTTATTAGTTTGATTAATTCAAATTCTCATCGCGTAAAATTCATTAAAAGGGAAGCGTTATCTATCGGGGGTCGTCCAAGACTCAAAAAGACTTTTGATTAAGGGTAAATGGATCATCTCCATTCAATCACACCTCTAATTAGTAGAAGTCCTTTTCTTGTGGTATAATCATCTGGTATTCAGTATCCAGTGACTTAACTAATTCAAATTCATACCGCATAAAATTCATTAAAAGGAGAAGCGCTCCCTACCGTGGATTTTTTTCTTCTCCTGTAGTCTTTTACACAATTTTTTTTGGATGGTTTCTCTTCCTGGCCATGTCCCGATTTGTGCATTTTGTTCCACTAGTTAGTACTACCAAACTATTATTATCCCTCTAAATTCTACTATCAGTTAATTGTGTTTGAATTTAAAATAAGATATGAGCTGTTACATGCTAGTCAGATCCATTCCTTTCCAATATCCAAGAAATGGAATAATAAAAACTATACTTTACTGGTAAAAAAAAAAAAATAAAGCCCATAAAGTACTCTGGAATCCAAGGAATTCAGAGTCACATGCCCTTCTATTTTTCACAATAGCTGTATCCTAATGGATAATTTCATTACATACATGTTGGGATGTGGTAATCAAAATTAGATCTTGTTTTTATCCAAAAAATAACAGAACCCACGCGCATATAATTATTCTAGTACCCAATAATTGTGAATAAACTAAAGTTTCCAGCTCACACCTTTACTCCAGTAGCCCATATTCCTCTCATAAAATAAAGATCCTTCCTACTATATATGCTTTGCTTCAAATTCGACCAATAAAAGAGAAAATGACAAAAATGGTCCCCTACGTTTGAAGATACGTGCAAAATGCATAAACTGTTTTGGACCTTTTGGTCATTGAAATTTGCCAAAAGTTAATACATTTATTCTCCGCTAAATATTTAATAATTTATGTTCGTCAGATTTGACAAAATCTGTGAAAAATAAAGAGTTAACCATAAATCCAAGAAAGTCACATCAAATCAAAATATCCAATATAAAAAACTACACTAGACACTGAAAAAATATAGAAAAATAGCATAAATTAACACCTCAAAAAGTTGCACCAGACTCGATAAATAAATAAAATTTAGCAGAGGCTACAAAAATTGTACCTCTAAATGTGAGTTCCTTTTTTTTTTTCATAATTTTCGTCAAATCTAATAGAGAGTTCGATAAATATATGATGGAGACTTAACTTTTGGCTAACTTAAAGAACCAAAATTGTTCAATGCATACTTAAGGGACTATTTTGAACCTACTCTCAAACATAATGACCATTTTGTCATTTTCTCATCCTTCCTACTATGTTCAGCTTCATATTGCACCTATAAATGGTTCCTTTAACCAAACCAATAACATCATATTTCACACTCTTCCTTCTTCTCTTGAACCAATTTCAGCTTGAAAAATGGCTTCTAACTTTTCATCAGCATTGCTTCTTCTTTCAATATTAATGAGTATCCAATTACTAACCTCAGCTGGTAATTTCTATAGAGATGCAGAGATTACTTGGGGCGAAGGGCGCGGTAAAATTCAAGAAGGCGGTAGAGGCCTCGCTCTCACTCTTGATAAACTTTCTGGCTCCGGTTTTCAGTCCAAAAATGAATATTTTTTTGGAAGATTTGATATGCAACTCAAACTTGTCCCTGGAAATTCCGCTGGCACTATCACCACTTTCTTTGTAAGTTTCTCTTATTAGATTTGAACTCTAATTAATATATCCTAATACTTATAATATTTCATTATGCTCATTGATTGTTCTTTTTTTTTCTTCTTTTTCATTAGTTGTCTTCACAAGGAGAATCACATGATGAGATCGATTTTGAGTTCTTGGGCAATGTCTCTGGTCAGCCTTACACAGTGCATACCAATGTATATACACAAGGAAAAGGAAATAAAGAACAACAATTCCACCTTTGGTTCGACCCAACTGCTGCATTTCACACTTACTCCATTGTCTGGAACCCTCACCGCATAGTGTAAGTTACACAAAATCACCTCACATATATACCTTGACTTTAACTTTTATACACTTACGGTAAAAAATAATTATTACACTATCTAATCACCTAAAATACTATTAAAATATAGGTAACCACTAGTAATAAGTGAGATATTAGTAATAAGTTAGATAATTTACTCTAACATGTAAAATATATATAAGAATTTTATATGTATTAGATCACTTAAGATATAACTACAGGTAAATGTCATAATAAATGGAATTACTTACCTAAAAAGTACTTCGTCTGTCCCAATTTATATGACATGGTTTGAATTAATTTCTAGAGTTGAATTCTATAAATTTGATCATGAATTCGGACATGAAATCTTTAAGTTCTTTTTAAATAAATTAGATATTTGAAAACTACTTAAAAGAATACTAGAGGTCATAATAATTAACAACTCAAAATATTTAAATGACATATGAAAAGATCGGAGTAGAAAAAAACTCGTTTGACTCTTGAAATCTGAACGGTGCCACATAAATTAAGGACGGAGAAAATCTTTTGTAACAGATTAAATTACACTGATAGTATCAAGAAATGCTAGAATTGTCAATGTATATAAGTTAAGTCCAAATTCTTGTATTTCCATTAGTGTTGCACTTTACCTTACCGATTCTTTTCATGTAATCAGGTTCTTAGTAGACAACAGCCCCATAAGAGTATTCAACAACCATGAAAGCATTGGAATTCCATATCCAAAGAGCCAAGCAATGAGAGTATACTGCAGTTTATGGAATGCAGATGAATGGGCAACACAAGGAGGCAGAGTGAAAACAGATTGGACACTTTCTCCATTCACTGCTTATTACAGAAACATCAATATTGATGGTTGTGCAATGTCATCAGGCACATCTTCATGTAAGTCAACAAATAATGTTAAGCCATGGCAAACACATGAACTTGATGGTAAGGGAAGGAATAGGCTTAGATGGGTGCAGAGTAAACACATGGTTTATAATTATTGTGCTGATTCTAAGAGGTTTCCTCAAGGCTTTTCTGCTGAGTGTAAGAGTTCAAGATTTTAAGAGAGAGTGTGAAATTCTTTATTCTTTGTACCAATAAAAGTTTTGTTGAATACATATTTGGTGGTTGTGTAATTGGTATTCTAAGTTTATGTTATGGAATTACATGGTTACTTTAATTTCTGTATCATGAAGCATGTTTTTTCTTATGTTCTTATTTGATGAAGAGTAGGAGTAATTTATGTCTAATTAACTGCGAGCACTACAAAAAAAAAAAAAATGAAATTAGTGACAAACTTTATCGCTAATTCGTCGCTAAAATTGCTAATAGCTAATGGATTTTTTTGATAATCTAACGCTAAATAGTATTAGCGACAAATTTTACTGTTTATCAACAGAATTTGTCCGTCACTAATTTCATATTTATCTTCTACACTTGAGTTCTTAAATTCTTGTAAGGTATGAAGTGAACATATGTAAATAGTCCCAAAAAGAAATTATGATGGTCAAATATCAAGTTGTACACAAAAGTATTTGGGAAAACGTCTAAATATGTCCTTTTAATATTAAAATTGAACAATTTTGTATCCGTTCAACTTTTGGTTCATTCATATTTTTGCCATTAGTAAATTAAATTTATCATTAGCGTAACTCCATCATGAAATTGGTGAACTTCACGTGTCCAAATTCTTCAAGAAAAAAGATTCAAATTTATCCATCAACATTTGACTATAGTTTAAAATTAATCTAATATGTTGGAGCTTTGTTAGAGGCCAAGATTAAAACTGAGACAATTTCCTAAAGGTGGGGAAATATTATATCAAAATCAAAAGGTGGGTAGCTTATTTCTCATATTACAAGGGCAAAAATTTGACCTTTTCCCCAAAATGTACTAAAAATCACTAGTTTTTTTGGTAGCAAAAAGATTTGAGGAAATTATAGTACAAAAGCGGTTTGACTGTGGGTATAGGGACTGTGATCGTGTAACTCCTACTACTAAAGTAATGTTTTAGTAATAGTAATAATATTTCCTCTTATCCAAAAAATATGGTGACAAATAATTTTGGATTGGGGGGCCAACAATTACATGAAAATTTTAGTTTAAACGTTCATCAATTAGAGATACAAAAAAGAGAGACAATTGAGCAGTACGCCATATGCCAAAGAAATGACAAATGGACTACGACGTATATTACAAATAACAACTAACTAGATGACACAAGTAGTAAAAAGAATTAAGACATTGAATTTTGAAAGATAGAATAATTTCCCTTCGGGATTCCTTTCATTATTCACAATATATATAGTTGTACAAGGTTGATTCCTAATATGGTACGAATCCTAATTTACCTTACACAGTTGATTCCTAATACAATTAGAATCCTAAGTTACCTTAAATATACATCTATCATAATTACAAAATATACGGAGAATATTCTGAGAATATTCGCTAATACCCCCTCAGACGGAGCGGGAGGAGGCCGAATGCTAAGGCCGGATCGGAAGTCGGTGAAGAGGCTGTCGCGGTAGTCCCTTTGTGAAAATGTCTACATGCGATAAGAGGAAGGCACGTGTAAAATTTTGACCGACCACGGGCAACCTTCTCTCGCACAAAGTGGATATCCATCTCAATATGCTTAGTCCGTGATGTTGGACCGGATTATGAGACATATAGATAGCGATATGTTGTCACAATAGACTATAGACGCCTTGCGCAATGGACACCGGAGCTCCAAAAGAAGATTTCGGAGCCACGGATCTCGGCGACGACATTAGCAACTCCGCGATATTCGCTTCAAAGGCACTCGAACGGGATAGCGTGGCTGCCGCTTGGCGGACCATGAGATAAGATTATCCCCAAGAAATACACGGTACACGAGGTGGAGCGACGTGTGTCGGGGCATCCCGCCCAATCTGCATCCGTGTAGGCTAGCAACTTGGTTGGGGCGAGAGGTGTATAGATGTAAACCAAAGTCTAGTGTGCCCTTAACATATCGATAATACGTTTGAGGGCGGCAAAATGGGACTCTCGGGGTCGTGCATGAACAGACACACTGCTGAACGGCATATGCAATATCGGGCCTAGTGAATGTAAGATCGAAGAGCACTGCTAGACTCCGATATAGAGTGGGATCGAACGGCGCACCGTCATTGGCACTAAGCTTGGATTTTGAGTCCACCGGAGTTGGCATAATTTTACAATTTGCCATCTTGGCCCCGTACACTATCTCTTCTGCATACTTACGCCGACACGGGAACATAGTGGTTGCGGATCGTGTCACCGATATACCCAAAAAATAACTTAGCTTGCCCAAGTCGGTCATAGCAAATTCGGTTTTGAGTAGAGCGATGATTTCATTCTTCAACCCGTCGAGATGAGGCGGTAAGAACAATGTCATCGACATATAATAGCAAATATGCGGTCTTGCTACCTCGATGAAAAGTGAAGAGAGATGTATCACACCTGCTACATACAAAACCAATCTGCGAGAAGATACACAGCGAACCGATCATACCAAGCGCGGGGTGCCGTTTCAATCCATACAATGACTTCCTAAGACGACACACAAATCTGCGGAGGCTGCTTGGATGAACAAAGCCAAGAGGGTGATGCATGTACACGATCTCTTTCAAATCCCCATGAAGAAACGCATTCTTGACATCAAGTGATGAATCGGCCAATGCATGCCCATAGCAATACGAGAATAGTCCGAATAGTGGCCGGTTTAACAACCGGACCGAATGTCTCACCACAATCAATACCCTCCTGCGATTAGTGCCATTGGCAACTAGTCTTGCCTTATACCTCTCTAAGTCACCATTGTCTCGAACTTGTGACGAAATAGCCACATACACCGGATAACATTCACACCAAATTGGTCTAGGTACCAAATTCCAAGTGTTCTTGCTTGGTTAAAGCGTTAAATTCCTCGCACATGGCCGTATTCCAATTTGGGTCCGTTTTGCTAGTTTTGGATTTTTTGGAACGGGTGATAAGGTTTGTGTAGAGAGATTGAATTGAACCTTGGGTTTGAAGATCCCGTGTTGTGCACGAGTCTCCATGCGATGTGAGGGCGGTGGTGATGGGTCGGGGCGTGAGGTTCTTTGGTCCACTGGTTTTGGACCGGTGGGCGGCGATGTCGTTGGTGGTGCGAGTGACTCGGCCGGGGGCAGGGGTGAGCGAGGAGGGCTGGTGGGGTGGTGCGGACGATGGGGCTGTATCGAGCACGGTGGGGCTTTCTTGTTGGTATAGATTTTGGATGACCGGGAATGACAGACTTGGTTCATCGAGAAAGATGTAATCGGTGGTCCGAAATTTCTGGAGATTTGAAAAAGGAAAGGTTGTCTCGTCAAAGGTGACGTGATGGGAGATGATGATTTTGCGAATAGCAATGTCATAACACAAGTAGCCCCGATGATTAGGAGATAGACCAAGGAAGACACATGGAAGAGTGCGAGGGGCAAGTTTGTGGGGTGCAGTGGAGGCTATGTTGGGGTAGCATAAGCATCCAAAAATACGTGGGTGATCATATGATGGCTGCCTAAGGTATAAGATTTCTGTAGGAGTATTGTTTTGGAGTGTGCTAGTTGGTAAAATATTTAGAAGGGATTCTACCATTTTGACAGCATAGACCCAAAAAGGCGGTGGTAGGCAGGCATGAAACAGAAGTGTGCGGACCATGTTATTGATGGTACGTATAATTCTTTCAGCCTTTCCGTTTTGGGAAAAAGTATAGGGACAAGAAAAATGGAAAACCATGCCTTGTTTAGAACAGAAATTGTGAAATGCCGAGTTATTAAATTCACGTCCATTATCACATTGGAATGATTTAATAGGTTTTTCAAATTGTGTCTTAATGAATTTTTGAAACTCGAGGAATTTTGCAAAAACTTCAGATTTGAATTTCAGTGGGTAAATCCAGACAAAATGTGAAAAATCATCCAAGAATACTAGATAGAATTTATGACCCAAAGAGCTAGCAATCGGAGATGTCCACAAATCAGCATGAACAATATCAAATGGAGAAAAAGTAACATTGTTTGATGACATAAAGGGAAGACGAGTATTTTTGCCTAGTGGACAAGAAAAACAGTGTTGGGCAATTTTCCCATTATTACATTGAATACGCTTAGAAGTCCTAAGAAAAGTAAAAACTGGGTCTCCGGGGTGTTCGAGTCTGTTGTGCCAAGTTGAGGGAGAGATCGCCTCAAGGGATAGAGGTGCTTGCGGTCTGACAGCGGAAGATTGAGTGAATGGGTAGAGGTCTCCCACACTATTGCAGCATGTAATAATTCTCCCCGTATTGAGTTCTTTCACAGAAAAACCAAAAGGGTCAAATTCGACAGACACAGAATTATTGCTAGTGAATTTTCGACGAGAGATTAAGTTTTTAATGATGTTAGGTGTGTATAGGACGTGGTTTAGGGAGAAAGGTGGGTGTGGATGTTTGGTGTGTGTGTTACCGTAACCTTCAATTGAAATGCGATGACCATTGCCGATAGTAATAGATTGAGGACACTTTAACCGACGTAGTTGAGATAGGTTACACGACGACCGGGTGAGGTGAGATGTGGCTCCGGTGTCCATGTACCAATTGTCGTCGGGCTGTTGAAGGTTCGCGGTGGTGTAGGCCTCAGCCCAAAGCGGTCGGGGCCGGCTGCTTGTCTTCTTCTTCTTCTTCTGTGGCTATGACGCGAGTGAGGCTAGCTGCTGCTGCTGGCTGGTTGGCTTTCACAGTGGCTGGGCGGGGACCAAGAGGCCGATCGACCACGGCTGCTGGGCCCCGGCCCTGCGTTACGGTGTCTTCTTGGACTTGCTTTGCCGCAGCTGCTGCGCTTCTTCTTGGTTGCGTTGGCCCTTTCCGCGGCCCTTGCCTTTGTTGTTGCGACCTCTGCCACGACCTCCGCCACCAGCAGCTTCTTCTGCTGCTGCTTTGGACTGCTGCTGCAAATTTCTTTGCAGTTCTTCTTGCTGACGCCGCAGTGTTGTCATCCGTTAACGGCTAAGGCCTTTTGATTGTGTTCCTCTTGTTTAGCACGTCTTGTTTCTTACAAACAATAGTTGTGAGCGTGCCTTGTTGAAACTTGGGAGAGGGTCGGCTTGTTGAATCATTGTTGCGAGTGTGTCATATTCACCTTTTGATAAACCCGCAACAAGTTGAAGCACCATCTTGGTTTACGAAACGAAGTCCCGACGTTGGATAGTTGATCGGTTATGAGTTTCGATTGCTTACAATATTCGGACATGTTGTTAAAATTCTCGAGGCGGGTATTATTGAATTGCTCTTCCAAATATACGGCCCGAGTATTTTTATTGTCTGAAAGATTTCTTCTAGCCGGACCCAAAGTTCACGTGCCGTAGCACCTATTTTTCATGATAGTGCACAACGGGTCTTTGGAGATGGTGTCGTAGATCCATTGTTTGACGATGGCGTCAAGACGACGCCGCGATTGAGTCCGTAACATCGGTGGGACGAGGAACAGTTCGTCAATATGATCGAGCATGTTGTATGCACATGCATGAATGTAGAATAGTTCCATCCACATAGAATATTGACGGTCTTCTTGGTCAAGAATTATAGGGATAAAATTCTTGATGTTGTTAACGGCGAATGCGGATGAAAAAGAAGATGCGAACGTTGGGAGGGGTTGTCAAGTGTGCCAGTGGATGAACCAAAATTTTGGGGGAAGACATGGTTGCCGCCTGCCGAGGGAAGGGAATTTTCTGGTTTGGCCGAGAAAGGGAGGAAGAAACCAGATTTTTTTTTTCTGTGAAGTCGAAGAAAAAAATGCCTATTTCGGGCCGAGAATGAGGAAGAGAGGGATTTAGGTTTTAGGCTCTGATACCATGAAAGATGGAATAATTTCCCTTCGGGATTCCTTTCATTTAATTATAATTAGTTTAATTATTTTTATTCTTTGAGGGAGACAAGAACTTATATTTAGTTCTTTTTTTCTTTTCCTAGATCTGATATTGAATGACAAAGAGGAACGGATGTCAGTATAAGTATGAAGACCCATTTTCTGTTTTAATTATCTTATCTCAAAGAAGCACGGAAACATTAAGATGCAATTGGCAATAGATCAGTAATATAATGTGATATTTCACATGTATATTTACATTTTACAACCAATAACTAATAAGTTAATCAGACATTGATCTAGTCAAAGACATTAAGCAGGCTACTAGATTTCTTGTCTATCTATTTTTATCGTAACTTCCAATTGACTTGGTGTAAGTTATGTATCTTGTGAGTGTGGAAAATAATTTATACTATTAGTCTTAGTTTAACCGATTGTCATATGTTTTTTTTTTTTTTTTAAATTACACTGTTATTATTGTAAGAAATATTCTTCCTTTATTATTTCTTTCCAAAATCATAGTATATGTACTAAAATACAACCTAATCCTAGGCTACAATTACGGTAAGAAATAACTACAATATACATAATTATGACTAATTGTAATTTTCCTATTCTATCAATTATAAATAGTTATATGTTGATGACTTCTTGAGGGAGCTGAAAGTATAAAATTGGTTATATTGCTCGTGTATGAAATTTTAACTCATGGCAAATTCCGGTTAGTATTGGGTGTTGCAAAAATATGATCATTTAGGGACGTAATTTAAATTTTGTTCCCCTTTAATGAATTTGTCGAAAAATAGGATCATTTAGGGTTGCGGATAATAATAACTTTTAAAAGCAGGTCAAAACTTTTTCACAAATTATGCCACACTGAAGAATATAAAGTTAAACTATCAAAAGTTATGACTTTTGTACCAAAATATTACAAAGTTCAGATGGATGGATAGAACTTGATTAATGTGTTATTCAATTGTTCAAAAGTTTTTGATGCACTGACAAGACTTTGATTTATTTTGTTAAATTATTCATATATTTTGATGAATGACTTGTTAAATTATTCACAAATTCTGATGGAAGGACAAAACTTGTCCATATGGTTAAATTTTGCGAGTTAATTTTGTATAACTTTGACTTCACATAATAATATCATTATTTATATCAGAGAGGAGATAATTTAAATAAATAAGATGTTAGACATATATTTATAATATATTACCTTTGATATTGTTGTAAAAGACTCTATTTACTAATATGATTGTTTAAGTAATTTAATTTAAAGTTTTAAATTTTTTTTATTGTTGAAGAGTAGAAAGTCTTTCTTTCTTTCTTTCTTTTTTACAATTTTTTGTACTTTATATTTTTTCTACAAACATTAATAGTCTATACTAAAATAAAATTATAAATTTATTATCAAAAACTTTTGGAGCCTCAAAATTTTGAGGGTCTAAATCAAGGCTTTACTACCCCCCCCCCTTGATCCACCCCTCTACCCATGACAAGCTCAATAAAATTTTATGGAGTCTCAACTAAGACAAGATTATAATAACAAGAGCATTAAAGACAATGCATGTGTCATTCAGTTACCAAATGTGAATGAAGCTGATTGAACAACAGTGTGGGGGCAGTGGTCAAAACAAAACTAGTGTCTTAAAACCAAAATATATTAAAAGCGCATAAACATCTTTCATAATATTCATATAATAATGAGACACAAAAAAATATGAGTTAGGGGCATGTCATGGTTTGATCTAGTAATGAGAACGCAACACATAATATATGAGTTAGGGGCATGCCATGATATTACACCCCCTGTATACGAAAATGTGATATTAAATGAAAATGATAAAGGAGTGAACCTCTATTCGTCAAATTTTGAACCTTGCTTCAGGGAATTCTAAGTCAAAAAAGATGAGACACAATAGAAATAGCTTTTTGATTTATGGATCAATCAAATGTGACAAAAAGGATAAGCTAATTTAAAGAACCTTAGTTGAAATTAAGAAATACAATTATGAAAAAGATCTATATTATATTAAAAGGAGGGTAGTCTAGCTTGATATTAAGCCAAGTGGCATAATATGAACAAGCCACTTGGCAACAAATTTTACTTGTATTAATTTAAAAGAAATTAATTGACATTATTTAAAACGAATATGTGCTTACCTATTTTGGTGGATTTGATTGGAGAAATAAACAAAATCCTACTTGGAGTGATTAGCAATATATATGACAAATAATGTTGATGATTTGTATGAGATTCTATAATTGATACATTAATTAGATTTGATCAAATTTAATTTATGATGAAAATTAATAATTAGAACGGCAAATTACTACTGTGTGTTACTAAAAAAATTAAAATATGACAAAAAAATATTCATGATTTCATTTATTTGAGTAGATCAAGGAAAATAGGCTACATAATTTAAAGCCAAGGAGAATTGAAGTTAGACATTAGATCACATTGTAAAATATTTGCGTTATTTAGAGAAGTTAGGATCTTTCAATTTATTTAGTTTTCCTTAATTAGCATGAGTTCAAATCGTAAGTACTATTTTGAAAAGTTTAGGAACATTCAAATTATCTTTCCCCTTAATTAGCGTGAGATCGAATCTAATTGTTCTATTTTGATACTTGAAATTAATGTACACTAAGATTTCACAATAATATTTGAAATTATAATTTTTATTCTATATTGTATAATTGTGTACTTAGTGCCTTTGTAAACATTTCAACCTAAGAGCCTCATTTCTCTTTGATATTTTCAGCGCATTACATTTTTTATCCCTAATATCTTTATTATTGTCCGCGCATCACGCGAGTACGAATACTAATTATACATAAAGGAAGAAAAAACAGAATTGATGAGAGGGTAAATATATTATTTAATTTAATGAGAGAAATATTTTATGGCATTAACTTACTCAATCCTACATCTAATAAGTTTTTTAAAAAACTATTAAAATTTAAAAGTCTTTTATTAATAGTAATTCATATTTTTGGGCCTTAAATATTTGGGGGCCTAACTCAAGGGCTTTACCTGCCTTACCCTAGAGCCGCCCTTGTATAGTTGGTAATCATCTTGTTTTATTTTCTTACCATTTTCTTTTCGTTTGACTAGGGTTTCGATTTATATGAATGGTCTTCATCACAAGTTGCTCTTTTCCTTTTCTTCTACTCCTTTTAATACCAAAATAGTTATTCTCCCTATAGATTGATTTGAATAATGGCTAAGAAAGCGGTCGTCGTTTCTTTCTTGTTAATGATGTTCATGTTGTTTGGCTTAGCAATGGCAAAACCATATGTAGTTGGTGATTCTGCTGGTTGGACAAACACTAAACAATTTGATTACAAGAAATGGTCAGCATCTAAGCATTTTCAAATTGGTGATGTTCTTCGTAAGATATTATTCTCTTATGTTTTCATTTCTCCTTCTTGATCTGATTAAGTCTTAGTGCACAATATATATATATTACTTAAAGTGGATATGAGTACACCTATAATTGAAATATTCTAAATATATCTACTTATTTATGTATTAACAGTTATAAACAATAGTAGGTGTATTGTATTTGCACACTTACAAAATCCATCCACATTTGCTAGTGCATTCCATATATATATATATATATATCTTAATGGAGGAGACGTTCCTTAGAAATTCTAGAAAATTGGAAATCAATAGCTTGATGAAGAACGTCTAAAATAGTAAAAAAAAAAACGTATAGTTCATTTCCACGTGAATAAATATTGTTTTAGAGGGATAGTATTTTCTTAAAAAAAAAAGTACTCCGCCTATCCCAATTTGTATAAGGGTTATAGTTTAAGGAGTCAAATAAATCTTTTTTTACTTATGATTTTCTCCAACTCTTTTCATATATTGTCAATTATTAATTATGTAAACTTATAATACTTTTATGTAGTTTTTAAATATATATATATATATATATGTGTGCAAAATTTAAAAAAAAAAAACACTCGAAGAATATATGTTTGAAATTGAATCAAAGACAGAGTTGTTTGTCTTGCAAAACTGATCAACACTCGTATAAATTGGGACGAAGTGAGTACTCCACTAGGAGGTACTTTATAATAACCAATATGTCGAGATTTTTTCAATTTCAGTATCTATCATCTACAGTAATGTGTTTACTTTTCTATTAAATGTGTATTTTTAGAGAGAGAGATAGTGTGTCTGTCCTCACATAATGAAAATACTTATTAGTACCGGAGCCTTGACCTTAGAATTAAATCTTATGGTGTGCAATGGCTTCAAGCCTGTTTTTAAGTAATACTAATATCATAATACACTTCAATTGTATTTTTTCTGTTTTAATCAGAGTTTTGACTTTAGTAATTCTTCCTTTTAATTTTGGGAGGAGACTCAAATAATCTAGTTTGCTCATATTTAGCACTTGAAACTTGAACCAATTCAAATCACAAATTTCACTAATAATACTCTATTTTTTGTGTATGCAGTGTTTGAATTCGATCCAAAGTCGGATAATGTAGTACGAGTGACAAAAGAGGATTTCGAAACATGCAATGGCTATCCATTTGGTACCCCAAGCATTGGCAAAGAAAGGTTCCCTCTTTATTCTGAAGGCCACTTGTATTTTATTTGCAGCGTTCCAGGTCATTGTAAGGGTGGTCAAAAACTGGAAATCATCGTTCATTCTGCGGCTCCAGCAGCATCTCCGAATAACCAGTTGAGCCCTCATAGCCCGTCAGCCTCTAATGGATCAATTTTGCACTACCCATGCTATTGTTTGTCATTGATGATACTCGCATTTTCACTATATTTCGTTGCTTGCTAATCTAGGTGAAAAATATGAATTACTATTTCCCTATATCACTATTGCTAGACAAATCATGAATTTGTTTTGATACAATATAGTAATTATTCTTGAAGAGTTTAAGTTTTATCAATTGTAATTTTATGAGATCATGCAAAAGCTAATTGTCGTTAAGTGTCTAACTAAGCTGAATCGATAACCTAAAAAAGATGACGAGTACGTAACCCACTTGAATTGAGGTGATAAAACTGTAATTCTATAATGTTAAAAAGAATTATTATTGCATCCAATTATTCTTTCTTATTACGTGTTGAGTTCACTAATCATCCTTTGATTGGTTGGGGCAATAATAATTTCTAGTCCAGTTATTCTTTCTTGTAGCTTTAATTTTTAAGATCGTTCAAAGGGGTCAAAAATAAAAGTTGCCCCATCTCTTAGATCCCAATTGGATCTGGAAGGTCTAGTTGAACTTGGAAATCTCAATCTTAGGTCATTCGTGAATTTGTTTTTCAATTTCCCATCCATTTGCACGAGATGAGTTCAAACCCAAGTTGCGTAGCGGTTCAGAAAGAGAGAAGCTTAGAGTGGACCATAGATCTATAGCCTAGAGAGAGCGGGTTGCCAGTTATGCTCGCTGGTTCCGAGTGATCATACATAGGATCTGGGAAAGAGTAAGATAGCCGTTATACTCTTTCTTTATCAAATATATCGATATCGAATTAATCCCCATCGGGAAATCAACCGAATCAAGAAATGATAGAGAAATTGGCAGACAATTTACCTCATGCGGGAAAAAGCTCGCCTAAGACTGATAAAGGGGAGGTCAGATCTAGGGTTTTGCCTAATTCCCGTAGTAGCCTTTTTTAGTGAGGTGCAATGCTTTCGAAGCCAGTCTTTCAGGTCTATTTCCATCCCCTTTTTAGTCGGGAAGTTAAAGTGAGGTGTTTCTTCGTCTTTTCCTATCGTCTTATTCGGATGAGTGGCCATTTGCTTTTCCTTTAGTTGTTTTCTTTCTCTCTCCATCTGTCCTTCCATTACTTCCTTCTATCAAGTCAAGCCTTCCCGCGGTCCTCTAGTCTTCGATCCTTTCTTCTTCTTTTTTTAAGAGTAGCTCAGGGAAATAAAGAACATGCCTCAAGGCGATGAATATACAGAAAGCAATTGCCATAATCTACATTTCGATAGGCTTCCTCTTTCATCCGGGGGAAGGACAGGCCTATTTGTGTTTATGGGCACCTCGCTTAATGGTTCTGATCTACCCAGTGCTTAAATAAAACGGAATTAAGAACTTCAACAGAAATTTCACTTTGGAAACTCAAAAGGAAGTGTCACAGAATAGGACCTTCAAGTCTTAGGTACCCAGGTGGAATACAATAAGAATTTTGTGTAAATTGGCCGTAAAATCGTGTAAAAAGAAATGAGAGAACGACCGGTTGAAAGTGAAGAAGAAGGAAATAATCCGAGGGGAAAGTCACAAACTATGACACTTCTACAATGAACTACAACATGTCAACACAAGTTCTCAAAATATTGATGTTGAGCTATCACAATCTACACAAATTTTAAAGTGATATCTTGTTAGTCAATTTTGACGTTAATAACAATCGATATAAATTAATTTCTAATGATGTATAATTCATATATATATTCTTATAAGTTATTAACTACCGCGAATAGGGAAAGTCAGAAATAAGAATTAAAACATCTCTGAAAGCAATCCTCATTCAATCACATATGAGATATATTCTTACTTTAGTCTCCAATTTTATCATCAAAGATGATAAAACCATATTTCATACTGAACAAAAGTTTGTGTGGTTCCAAATTAATAGTATTGACTCATAATTCGCGTTGGTGTTCACTGTCCAACAACTTTTTACAATTCTTGTTGAAATAAAAAGTCGTTTTATTCCTTTAAAGGGAATTACTTTTGTATTACTTGTTGTATAGTGAAATTCTGTTTTTTGTTAATTAACCAAAGGTCATAAATTAAAAGAAAATCAAAGTTGCAAAATCCCAGAAGGTTTATTTGTTTGTTTTCCGATTCTGACATGTGTATTGAAAGTTTTCTTGGTGACTCCATAGTCCATATTATTAATTTAAAGTAGTCCTAAACATTAGGTACATAGTTTAAATAAGAAAAGGTTTAATAATCAAATTTTAATGAATTTTTAAGTTTAGTGTATAGAATATTCACGCATAGATAAAGATTGAATAATTAAAATTTTAGTCAATAATAAAAAGTTTATCTATATCTATATTACTTCAAGAGAAATCAACACTTAATATTTAGTTTAAAGTTCTAAATATTAGGACTTCTTAATTCGTTCAAATAAGGAATTATTTAATAAAGAAAAAGTGATTTTATAGTTCTAGACATTAGAAAAAAATAATAATTTACAATTATGTTCAATGTGAACTCTATATTTAAACGATTTGAAAGACGAACGATATTTTCGGTAAGGTTCGTCGTGCACTCGTGCTTGGCCTTCAACATACTTACAATTTCACTTGGCAATACAAATAAGTACCTTAATCTATTTTTTGTTTTCTATTTTTTCTTTATGTCCGTCCTCGTTGACTTCTCTTAAAGACAATAGTAAACAAAAAGTTATATTTTCCAAGATACTTCTCTACTTCTAACTTTGCTCTGTTCCCTTTCCAACAAATAATCATTAATTTTTTATCGTAAATAAATGATCACTATCTTTTTTCACCAATGATTACTATTTCAAAAGCTAATGGTAGAAAATTTTAAAAATAGAAAAAAAAATTAATAACCAAGTTTTTTAATTAAATACTTATCGATTGAAATTTTAAGAATAGCAAATAGTTTCCTATGAAAGGAAATAAAGAGGCAAAATTGGCCTTGTGTGATTAAATAAAAGGACGAAGAACAAAAAAAAATATTGTGGAGTTTCCATGTTGGAAAAGGTAAGTTTCCTTCTACTTTTTTATAATAATATAAATTATTCTTACGTCCATGATTTTATAATTTTATGGTTTAGTTAATTTTGGACTGTTGCGGGTTTTTCCCTTTTTTTAACGATTTATTTAAAATAAAATTTTAATTAATTTTAAAGTCCTAAATATTAAGACTTTTTTGTTCATTCGAATAAGGAATGATTTAATAAAGAATTGTTTTTCTTATAATTCTAAATATTTAAAAAATATTTAATTTATAATTTATTCAATGTGGCCTCTACTTTAAAGAGTATTTTTCAATATTTTTTTCTTCTTATATACATTTTGTATTGATTGACACTATGTACACGTGCAACACACGTACACTAAGTGATTATTAATATAATAATGATGACTTGATAAAAATAGTAAATGACAATTTTGCTTTTTGTAACTTAAGTCTATAGAATTTTTATTTGTTTATTCAACGTTCATCAAAATTATAGGATGAGTTTATGGACAGTGTTTCCTAGATGGCAAAAGATTTTGTGATAAATTGTTTGCTTTATAATGATTCTGGTAGATTGACTGTGGATGAACTAATTAATCACCCATTTATTCAGAATGCAGCTTGCCCCTAAATTAAAGGAAATTATGCCTAAAATAAAGCATCGAATATGGAAACATATTTGGAACCAAATATTGATTTGCTCTCCCAATTGGTGTCTTCTTCCTTAATATTATTCAAATCCAAATTAGAGTCCTAAATATTTAGACTTTTACTCAAATAAGGAAAGATTTAATAAATAATTTTAGTTGATTTTAAAGTCTTAAATATTATTAAATGACACTTTTGTTTATTGTAGAATAGTTAAAGGCAAAAAGTTCCATCAACATTTTGAAGGTACATTTTTTATTTTGAAATCAATTACTATAATATAATTCTCAGAATTTGTAATTGAAAATAGAGTTCCAATACCATCTTAACTCCGCTTAGAAAATAACACAAGTAGCTGTAATAACTCCACTTAGAAGTGTTTGTAAGCTTACACACCCACGGCAAATACATGTTAAAGCAATTAAATTTTATTTTCAGAAATCATCTTAATGCATAAGTTCAACAGAATTTTTTTCATATCTATAGTAGAATACAAATTTAGCATTTTAAGAAGTTGTATCATTATAAATGGTTAAACGGACCAATGCATCTCGACTGAGACATAATTTGCTAAATTTGGTCCAACTATCCACTTCTTACCCAATTAGTCCTTCGGCAATTCTGATTACAACTCTCCCAGCCTTCTTCGGATGTAGGGTCGCTTAGCAGCACAGGTGATGGGACCAGAAGAAGAAGGCGTTGATAAGGTGGCCTTCGCCCACTTCCGGCTAAGAGTTTCCTCACAACAGCTCGCTGATGTATCGGCGTTGGCGATCAGACACTTTCCGAATCAAAAATTATCATCATGTATCAGAAACCCTAATTCACAAAATAAATTATTTTAACCTAAAGGGAAAAAAGATGTGATCTTTATTCATTCAGATAATCCCCAATCACAATCTATTTAAAAGTCTCAAATCAATGTAGAAAGAGCTATTAAACATCGACAATCTTTGTGGTTGTTTGCAATAAGGGAAAGAATGAATAAAAGAAGAAGACAAATAGAGGCAGGAGGTGAACAAGATCAATGGTTATTAGGTAGATGATCAAGTTATGTTGTTCTATTCCAGAAGCAGCACAAAATCACTCTAACAAGTACACGGCACGACAAGAAATCTTTGAGGTGAGGCAGGAGGTGAACAACATCAAAGGTTATTAGGTAGATGATCAAGTTATGTTGTTTTGTTCCAGAAGCAGCACAAAATCATTCTAACAAGTACACGGCACGACAAAAAATCTTTGAGGTGAGGCAGGAGGTAAACAACATCAAAGGTTATTAGGTAGATGATCAAGTTATGTTGTTCTGTTCCAGAAGCAGCACAGAATTATTTTAACAAGTACACAACACGACAAGAAATCTTTGAGGTTTTACGGGATCACAAGATTCTGCATGATTGTCTATTTAACTTTAAGAAAATAAGCAAGCTCAATACGGCTGAAGAGGGCTTCGGCTCTTTCCTATGCAATCGAGCTATGAATTTGTTAGGGTCGATGCTTTAAGTATCTCATCAAAAACTTATTTTCGTTCTGCTATATGTGAACTTGTTTCTTGTGGTTTCTTTTCCAACTTATACAATCATGGATAAACTATTTTTTGTTTATTTTTAGAGGAATTTCCAATGGATGGTAGTGTAAAATGGTGATATGGTGGTATTTGAGAGGAATTTTTGAGTCCCTAAGGGAATATATTGTTTATACATAGTTATATAATGTTCATATATTGTTATACAAAGCATATATATTTTTATACATTATATATAGTGTAGAAGAATGTATATGTAATGTGGTGATTGATTGATTGACCAATCAATATTTTATGATTGATTATATGAATCGTCTTAATCACAAGTTGTTCTTGTCCTCTTTCTTCTACTCCTTTTAATATCAAAATAGTTATTCTCCCTATATATTGATTTGAATAATGGCTAAGAAAGAGGTCGCCGTTTCTTTCTTGTTAATGATGTTCATGCTGTTTGGCTTAACAATGCCAAAAATATATGTGGTTGGTGATTCTGCTGGTTGAACAAGCATTAAACAATTTGATTATAAGAAATGGTAAGCATCTAGGCATTTTTAAATTGGCGATGTTCTTTGTAAGATATTATTCTCTTATGTTTTCATTTCTCATTCTTCTATCTGATTAAGTCTTAGTGCACAGAATTATTCGACATAAAAATAATTATGTATATAATACTTACGGTGGATATGGGCAAGGGCGGCTCAATAAAAGTAGTGACCTCAAGCCAATTTTTTATAAGAGGCCTTATATATATATTTTTGTATTAAAATTCATAGATGTATACACACATATGGAAGAAAAAAGTTAATATTTTCATATTTTTTTCATACTTGTTCATAGTATAATATTCTTAAATGACATAAAACTTTTAACTTCACATAGTAATATCATTATTTATGTCAGGAGGAGATAAATAATTAAGATGTTAGACATATATTTACAATATATTATCTTTGATATTGTTGTAAAAGACTCTATTTACTAATATGATTGTTTAAGTAGTTTAATTTAAAGTTTTAAAATATTTTTATTGTTGAAGAGTAGAAAGTCTTTTTTTTTACATTTTTATTTTTTCTACAAACATTAATAGTCTACTAAAATAAAATCATAAATTCATTATCAAAAATTTTGGAGCCTCAAAATTTTGAGGGCCTAAATCAAGGCTTTACTAGCCATCCCCCCCCCCCCTCCGTTCCCTTGATCTACCCCTCCACCCATGACAATCTCAATAAAATTTTATAGAGTCTCAACTAAGACAAGATAATAATGACAAGAACATTAAAGACAATGTATGTGATTTAGTTACCAAATGTGAATGAAGCTGATTGAATAATACCTACGTGATGTCTAAAATCAAAATATATTAAAAGACCCATAAACGTTTTTCATAAAATTCATATAATAACGAGACACAAAAAAAATTACATGACTTTGATCTAGTCGTGAGAGCGCAACACATGATATATGAGTTAGAGGCATGCCATGATATTACACTCTCCCCTGTACGAAAATGTGATATTAAATGAAAATGATAAAGGAGTGAACCTCTATTCATCAAATTTTGAACCTTGCTTCTTGGGAATTCTTAGTCAAAAAAAAAAGATGAGACACAATAGAAATTACTTTTTGATTTATGAATCAATCAAATGTGACAAAAATGAATAGCTAAGTTAAAGAACCTAAGTTGAAATTAAGAAATAAAATTATGAAAAACATGAAAAGATTATACATAAAGGAAGAAACAACAGAATTGATGAGAGGGTAAATATATTGTTTAATTTAATGAGAGAAATATTTCCTCCGTTTAAATTATTAAATTATTAGTTGTTTTAAAAGTTCAAGGCGTGATTAATTTTTTATTTTTATTTTATCATTTGTCATTAATGAAGATGACATATAAATAAAGTTAAACATTTAATGGAGAAAGATTATAACTTAGACATAAATAAGGGCAAAGTATGTCAAATACGCTTTTAATTAATACTCCATCCGAATTAAAAAGAGTGTCCACTTAGCCATTTGCACACCCTTTAAGAAAATATTAACTTTAAGGTAAAAATAATTAATTTGACTAAAATATCTCTAATTAAATAAGTATTGAGATTTGATCACCTAATATTTAATAAGGGAAAATATGAAAAAATGAGATTAATTCTTTCTTAATTTGGTAACTGAACACTCTTTTGACTCAAAAAATAAAAGTTAAGTGAACACTCTTTTAAATCAAGAGAAATTATTTTTTAAAAAGCATCTAATAAAAAAGATAATAAATAATTTGAGGAAAAATATCACAAAAAGAAACAAAAAAGGAGTCAAATATAAAAGAAAATAAATCTGGGATAACGTCGTTAACTACCGTCTTGGGAAACGTGAGTGGAATTAGGAATAGGATATGATATCCACGAAAACGTTGATGGTTTTGTGCATCCCAAAACAAATTGCTGTAATCGCTTGCGTTACGTCACTGCCTATGTTTTTTTAATACTACACAATAGTTGTAAAATATTTATCGTATTTTTTATTTACACACCTTTAAAAATGTATTTATAATAATAATATTTTAATTATTTTATTCTCTGAACATATTTGATAATGTAATTTCTCCTCAATAAATATCCACCCTATCAATGATGAGAACTATTTAACTATCACTAATTAATACAAGAGTAAAATGAGAAAAAATTACTTAATTTTATTTTGATTAAATATTTTTAATAAAAACTATAAATATTTTGGGATGGGGGAGTATTCTTTTCTTCTTCCCATAAAATGGTCATTTTATTTTGATTAGGTCCACTATTTATAAAAAAGAATAACCTCATCTCAGTCAGCGCAACCGTGTGCCTAATTCTTCACTAATGAAAAGGATAAAGTATCCCATAACTTATGAACTCAATAATAATTTTGAGTATAAAAATAAAGAAAATATATTTCAGAATAATAAAATGTCATATAAAAACTTGATCTTTTTGTTGATTTTGCAATGCAAAGAATGAGTTATAAAGGAATTAATGAAATAGATTAACATGTCGTATGTGCAAAAATCAATTTACAGAATAATTAATTAATTAGAGTAAACACCTTGTATAAGTATATAACTATAAACTCAAGTCAACTAAATAAAAATAATCAGATTTGATTAATTACGCTATTTTCGTCGATTTAAGTTGTGAATTCAAGTTGGAATTGACTCTTTCTTTCCTTCTCTTCTTGCAAGAGCAATCTCAATTTGATGTTGGTTTGACTTTTTGACTTAAGATTATAGTATTCGATGTTTATTATTATTATTTTGACTCCTCTAAATTCTAATAGTTGTATAAAATGATAATTATATATACATGACCCTATAATTATCTATCTCATTTTATATGGTATCATTAATATTTTAGAATTCAAATAATCTTTATTTACATGTATTTTATCATAATTTGTAAAGTACTTTTGTCAAAATTATTTTCTTTACTAAAAATAAAAAGTAAGAAATTGATGTCTAAATTTCCACAAAATAGTTGTCAATGAAGTCTTGACTACTTATCAAGTTAAGGTGAATGTGTTGAGATCTCTTAATAATTACTACTAATTCCTATTGTACCGTGAGTTATACAATAATAACAAACAATAATATATTCAGTGCAATGTTACGAGTAGTTTCCATGGTGTGAATTATGATTTTTTACAAGGATTAGTTTGCCTAAAAATATGATAAATACTTTTACATTAACCCACCCCCCAAACACACACCCACACACACAAATATTTGAATAAAGATAATTAGATGAAATTCTAAAAATCAACCCTGACACGTTGCCCAAAAGAAAAAAAACCAAGATCAATAAATTCACACACATATATATAACCAAGACGAGATCAATACATTTCTAATCATACAGAAAAATTTCTCGACAGAATGGAGAAGGGAAATTCATCAACAATTGCTCGAGGGAGATTAGCTGTGCTTTCAGCTCACCTCAATCTCTCCGATTCCACAACCTCGAAACTTCTAGAACCTTCCGGTGTATCCGCCGTCGCGCTGCCGCCGAATGTCAAAGGCGCGTTGACGATCATCGATGAACGGACCGGTAAGAAGTATCCGGTTCAGGTTTCCGAAGACGGGACTATCAAAGCTACCGACTTGAAAAAGGTAGTAGTAATCATCGAATTACGAATCTACCTCTGCCTAGAGGCATATGCACAACCGAATAGTATGTAAATGTTTCTCTGAGTTAAGGACACTGTAGACCCATTGCGAGCGAGTTGCAAGAAAATACAAATGGAGTTCTTCGTCCTAGTAATCTATAAGACGACTAGGCACATATACTTAGTGGATGTATTTTGTGTGGGTGTTCAATGATCTATGCTAATTCATTGCGCGTGTATGCTGTTTCCTATCTTTTCCTCAAAATGTTAATTAATTTTCGATAAAATCATTTTGTAGATAACAACAGGACAGAATGATAAGGGTCTCAAGCTTTATGATCCAGGCTATCTCAACACGGCACCTGTTAGGTCATCAATATGTTATATAGATGGTGATGCCGGTATCCTTACATATCGAGGTTACCCTATTGAAGAGCTGGCCGAGGGAAGTTCCTTCTTGGAAGTGGCACATCTTTTGCGTAGGTGTTTCTCATGATAGTTTTATATATATTTTTTAATTTCTACTGTGCTAGCAGATTCATCTAGAGTGATTCCTATGTGGAGTTCACAATCTCTTAAAATTTGTCCTAGAAGTAGCTTAACTTTTTATCAAAAACAATGATTAAGCAAGGTCCAAAAATTAGTAATAATGCTGAAGGTTTTTCTATGCCATTATGGAGGTAGTAAAGTCACCAACATAAATGGGAGAAAGACCAACTTGTTTTGGCCATTATAGGAGGAGTAATTCAGCCAAAATAAATGGCTGAATTGAGTGCTTGGCATTTACGTTTTTGACCGTCGAAATTCGATTTTCTCGGAAACTTCGGGGACCAAACGTACATCTTGAAACTTCGGGGACCAAACTGTACATCTTGAAACTTCGGGGACCAAACTCGCACATACGAAAGAATTCGGTCCAAACCGTATATCTGAAACTTCGGGATCAAACTCGTACTTCGGCAAAGTTTTCGGCCCCAAAAAGATAATATCGAAAGACCCACGGCCCACGCCCACGACCCCACGACCGTGACCCGTGACCCGTGAACCCGAGAACCCGAAACTCGGAACCGGAACCCGGGCCGGACGGGACGGGCGGGCGGCGGCGGCGCGCGTGTGGTCTTTCCTCGAACCGAAGCACATCTAGGTCCTCCCTCCTTTAAACACATGGGATACCCCTTGGGGTCCCAAACCCCAAACCAATTTCGAATCTTATATACACAACAATTCTTTCTTCCTCTACCGATGAGGGAGAATTACACACAATACCACACTTTCCATGCTTCAAACACCTTACTTCGTGAACCAATATCTCTTTCATTTCTCAATGAAATTTGACGATTCTTGGCCTACGGTTATCTACGTACTTAGTAGATCATGCATGTGTGAAGAACCGGATTCTCCAACATACGTTACACTAGTGTTTAAGCCGTTAAAGTTGGTCGGTCGCAACTCCCGCCAAAGGCAAATTTCCAACAATCCCCTCTTGAAAGAGATTTTGGCGCACTCACATGGTGTCTTTTCATTTCCGAAAGCAATATTTCGGCGGACCGATGTTGCATAAGGAGAGGTAGCCTCGGCTTTGAACCTTCCATAGTTGAATACCATCGGACTTGCCTTACTTGCGCGGTGAACGTGATGTCTTGAACCGTCGGTGTTTAGTGTAAGCCAAGACAACGGTACCAACACAACAAATTCCCTTACTCTCTTCTTCGTAATGTTTTGTCCGTTTTGGCCATGGACAACGTCTTGGATTCTTAAGTGCGTTCAATTTGAGGCGGCCGTCCTCGCACTTAAATAGGTGGTCTCCTACAAGGTATCCCGCTATACCCCACTTCACAAGTGTTAGGAACCATTAAAAGTTTCCCAAAGACCTAACCTCAACCGTTGAGGATCATTACGAGTTTTGAAAACTTAACATTTACCCATACTGCGATAGCACTTAACGTCTATCGCGGGAACGGCTTTGGATTTGGTGTTTCTTTTCGAAATCACTATCCGAAGTGCTCATGCTTCCACCGAAGCGATCAACGAACCTTTACAACTTAGTTTTCCCATTGAACCAAATTACGGGATCTCCGGTTCGTAAGGTTGGGTTTCCACCGTATTGGTTCGTATATTTTGAGTATTAAGCCCATTCCCTAGACAGCAAAGGCGAGAACACTTGATCTCGGGTAGTCCCTTAGTTAGTAAATAAGGAAGTGACACCCGTGATGATCAACTCGCCATACTGATGCTATGTCTCCGACGGATCGTGACGATATGTCCGACGCCGTCATCCGTGTCCTTCCTAAAGTGACCGGCTAGCCACGGTGTAGAATCGCTCGAAGGCACGGGTTTCACCCAATATAAGGGACGTCTCTAATGAGTCGTGAAGTTACTCAACTTCTTTCATGCTTTGTATAAAGCGATAAACTCCGATACCATCATGAATCGGTCGATGCAAGTTTGCTTAGAGGATTTTCCAAGACCCACCATACACATTTACTTGTGACTTTGGTGTTCTTCGATCTGATGTCCAGCTTTGCATCACTTGTGTTCTCTCGAACATTGGACATCCGAATACTATAATCCGTAGATAAGCGAATAATTCGGATATCGTCATATCCGACTTAACGCCTTCTATTGATCATGTATTAAGATCATCAATGAACCTTAGTTCAATGATCTGTTTGTTGGACGATACCAGGTCGGTTGTAGTGTGTACAATACATTGAACTACACGTGACCGAGCATATCGCTCCTTGTCTATGGGTGCACCATGATTCCAATCGGTTCTATGATTCATATCTATTGGTGGCTTCAACGAGACTATCAACTATCGACCGATCCGTTAGATGTCTTAGAAATCCAATTCCTAAGATGTCATCTTTCATATCGAGACTTTGTTTCAATATGATTTTCACTCTAAGGCAGTTGGTTTTCCAACTGTTGGCTTTCTAACTTCGAGTCAATGTTTCGTGATCGATTCATTGTTTCTGTTTTATCTCGAGACTTTCGGGACCAAAATGTTAACATTTCGGGGACCAAAATGAAAGTTCGGGAAGAAGCCCAACGAGTTCGACAAACCAATTCGATCCTCTTCTTCCAACTCTCCGGTTTGGAAGGTTTGTTTCAACACCCATGCCATGTAAGATTACAATGGCCCTGGATGTGAAGCTACTCACGAGGAGCACTTTTTACAACCCAAAGGTTCTTTTCCTGGAGGAAGATTAACTATTACACGAGTATGGTTCTATATATGGAATCTAATTCTCTTTTTAGCCTCTTTCCAAAGCAGCGCTTTTGGAGATGACAATTATTTGTTAATTGTTCATGGTTCATTATTAACTATACAAGCTAGAAGGACTCGAACAAGTCTTTGTCCCCTTCTTTGCTCCGTCTCGGTTCAACATCTAGAATCCCTGAGTTCTGTAGATCTGGAGTATTAAGTTCCGGATAGCCAGCAACTTTCGAGTCCTGTATTAACCTTGAGTCGTTACTCCTTTTCCTTTTCCAAGGAAAGTTATCTTCTAAGAATTCGACGACTTCTTTGACGCGAAGAGGCGATGAACACTATCGTTACTTGCGGATCCGGTGAATATGCAATCTACAGTCTTAGGTATGAAACCACCCCACATCACAACATTTGTATGTGAGATCATTTCCATGTATCACACGGAGGGTTACCCTTATCCTTATGCGGAGTTCTATTGAGAATCGCATTAGCGGTATATAATTTGGGCGTACGGCTTAGCGCTTGGCTAACACCGTTAGTTGAGGCGAGGTGAAAATGAGCGGTCGTTTAATAAACGATGCTTCACTTTCTCCCTCTATCACTACGAATTTCTCAATCCGTAGGCTTAGTTGATTTTCAACTTCGTTTTGTAGCGCTTATCCGCTTCAAAGAACTTCATCTTTGCTTTTCAATAAACAAAGGATACAATACGTTGTACCATTATCAATAAAGGTCATAACGTACTTGTCTCCCCCCTCTATTTTGTATAAGCTTCAAATCACCCAAGTAGGTGTGACTAAGTTCTAGAGGAGCAATGCTTCTTTCGCTATTCCCTTGACGGAATTTGGAAAGGTGATTTTGCCTCTTCATCTACCTCGCATTTATTTGAGGATTTATGTCGAAGAAGGCAACAATCTCAACATCGTTAGCTTTTGAATGACTTGCTATTTAACGTGTCTTAATCTATGATGGCATAGACGCACGGATTACAAATATATCATTCATTTGGCTATAGACATATTGTACCACTGTCAGTTATTACGGACCTGTTGGACTAGTCTCAAATCAGATTTGACCAACAACGTCCTTTAACCAAGTTAGGAACATGTATCACCTCTTTTAGAGTGATCTCATTCCTTGAAGTCCTATTGAGGACAACCTATCCAAACCCTTTGATTTTAGAGGTGGCGTTGCTTCACATGAACAACCTTTTGCCGTGGTTGGGGCGTAACCGGATCATATGTGATCTCGATACTCGGGTCCACTCTAGTTGCTTTGGCGATGAGTGTCCAATTTCTTTACTTGCCTTTATTTAGGCCTTCGGATCATTTAGGACACTGGAAACTCGGCCCACCTTACTAGGTGTCCATTACTTTTCCTATGAAATGAATTCGGCACCACTCCCGTCCCCCGGAGGCTTTATATGAATGAGTGTCCAATATCATCATATCAAAGGAATTTTGGCCCACTCCAGTCGCCCGGAGGCTTTTTATGACTGAGTGTCCAATATCATCCTATGAAGGATCTTCTGCCAAATAGTATGACAGGCTCAACGTCTTTAGCTTTTAGTCTTCTTCCGTTATGATTGGTGCCCAGATAATTCTTGGCGCTTACTTAAGAGTGGTAAGAGTTTTCGCACAGTTAGTGGATCTTTCTCCATTGTATGTGCGACATACTTTACATACTTTAATAATTACACTTAAAAGAACGGATCTTCTTAAGTTGTTTACAAAATCCAATCTTTAAACGGGAAAGAAGATGAGATTAAACTTCTGATTTGTTAAAGCGTAAGGAATATAAATTATTTTCATATTCCTCCTTACTTCCATTTTTTTTTAATTAGACATAATTTAATCTTTATTCTTGACAAGTAAGAAAAACTACTTATCCCAATTTCGGATTCTGGCTCACTTCAGTCACTTCATCAGACTGAGTGTCCATTTCCTTCTCACCATTATTCGGATCCTTTGTCCGGGACGAGATATAGGCCTTCAACTACAAGATAGAATAACATTTTCACTCTTCTCCTCTTGTCCCAGTTGACATCCTCAGGCTCTCGAGAGCGCTTGTTCCCACCAGTCTTGGTAGCGGTGACACCATGAACACGTTCATCATCATTACTCTCTTCTACCAAAAAACCATTGCCATATCCAGATTTGGTCACACAACTTTTGACCGACATCTTTCGAACACTAATAGTAATACAATACAAATATTGTCTTAAGATGTTGGGAGTTTTGCTCTATGGTACTTTATAAAGCAGTACGGGAAGTATTTAACTATTACAAGTATTCGAAAGGATAAATAAAGATTTCAATAATTCAACATGGAATCAAATTACAATCGTTACAAAAGTAAAAACTGGAAATTCCAGGTTTGTGAGAAACGGAAAAATGTAAAATGTTTTTGCTGAGTCGAGTGTAGCACTCTGTCCTTAAGACAATATTGCCCCGTATGTATCCTTTATACGTCCTGGACAATTTGTCTCCCAAGATAAAACAACAATGGAACCCTTGAGCAAAGGAAACTCAAGAGCTACCGTGAAGAATATTGAGTAACGAAATGATGCTTGGAAGTTGTAGGAAGAAAACTATTTCGGTTGTGTATTTTCGTGCACTATTTTTCTGCATCTGTTTATGTATTTTCGTGCATATGTCTTAGTGCTCAACAATGGTGTAATGGGGTGTTTATATAGGAGAGGGAGGGGCTGTTTACTGCCTGAAAACTGCCTCCATAATAGCCAAATAATGGCCATTATGGAGGTAGTAAAGTCACCAACATAAATGGGAGAAAGACCAACTGTTTTGGCCATTATAGGAGGAGTAATTCAGCCAAAATAAATGGCTGAATTGAGTGCTTGGCATTTTTGTTTTTGACCGTCGAAATTCGATTTTACGAAACTTCGGGGACCAAACGCACATCCGAAAGAATTCGGGTCCAAAGCTGTATATCTGAAACTTCGGGATCAAACGCGCTGAACCAATATCTCTTTCATGATATTCAATGACAAATAGCAACAACAGATTTTTCCTCAAATTGTAGTATTTGAATAGAATTTAGACCAGATGCGCACATTAACAAATGGATAAAACTGAAGGAATTAGCATGAAGTGGATTATCTTGGGAGCTTGTTGCTGTTACAGAAAAACAAATGTATAGGTGTGGAATTCTATTGTAGAAGTTGGAAGAAGCTATAATGCTGTAAAACTTTTGTAGAGCTATAAACTGAGAAATTACAATGCAGTTCTGATACATCTCCTTAGTTTGGGCAGTTTGCACGCTGGTTGTGTTGTGTGGGATGTTAAAGAAATGGACCATGGGCCAAACTCAACTGCAAAAGTTAGCTCATGAGCTGAGGATCGCCCAAGACCATATAAAGAGACCTCCCATCCCTAGTGATCCGATATAGGACTCAACACCCCCGCACGCCCAGGACCGTATATTGGGAGCCGAACAATATAAGATGGGGGCTCAACATCGGGTAAACAATGATTGGGATGGGTTTGACCTTGATACCATGTCGAGGTGTGACCATCTCATCTAAAAGCTTAAGCTATTAGAGAGCACACTTTTATTTACTTAATTATATTCTCAACATGGTCACCAAGGGTCTTGTGCCATGGGAACATACTAATCCTGGTCAAGATAAAACATTTTGGTTATGAACCATAAAGCATGTTTTGCATATTTTACTTAGTTATATTGTTTATGTCACGCTAAACACTTAGTATTCCATATTCTACTACTTGTCCATAGCTTAGAATCTTCTTTCTATGGCCTTTAAATTAGAACTAACACACATTAGTCCTACTTATCAAAAAACAAAAGAAAAGGGAAACGACACATCGGTCCCCACATTATCTTTTTCTACTTGCTTCCTTCCTTATCAACCGCTTTCTGGAGTTTGCCAACTTATCCCCGTACAGGGACTTTTTGCTTTCATTCATGATGAACTGCTTTCATCAATCCATGTTGAGGAAAAACTGCAGAGTTCTTCTATTTTCTTTTTGTTGGTTGATTCGCCATAATAAAGTTTAACTTTATTAATGCCGAGAAAAATAATCCCCCCTACCCCCAACACCCCCATGAAGGAAAAAAGAATGAAATGGAAAATATGTTGCTCCATACATCTAACTTCTCTGCTGGTTTATCTTTTCATTGGTGTTAATTGAATTTTCAGTGTATGGTAATTTACCATCTGAGAACCAGTTGGCAGACTGGGAGTTCACAGTTGCACAACATTCAGCAGTTCCACAAGGACTCTTGGTGAGCTCATATTTTAGTTTTCTAAGAAAGCTTCAGTTATTTTTATTCAGATTTGTCACTTGCAAATGCTTCCCATGATTTAGGAAAGAGGAAAAGCTTTGGATTTCACTTAAATGATGAACCTATGGTGTCTCAGTGCCTCGCTGCCTCTGTACTTATTCGGCATTGTCTGCATGTGTTTTTGCTCTCAAAAAGTTCATGGTCTTGGAATATGAAACCTCTGAAACACCATGGACATTAGACGTGTCATAAATGATTGGTTGCTCACCACATTGCCAAATTGGTCTGTGAAAAGACAAGAACAGTACACTAGTGAGAAGAAGGAAGCCTTTGCCCTGTAGGTAGTAACTACTGCAATCTTTACCGAAAAGGAGGAGATGCTGACACCATATAAAAAGAGAGAAGAGAAAAGAAGTTTGTATTATTGGTTGTAAACAATACACAAGAAAGATCTGAGTATCGGCTGCTATAAATAAAGTTTAGCCTACATAATATAACGAAAGTTTCCTAATTACTAGAATCCATAATTTTTGCACAACTATTAAGAACACTCCATACTATTGCCCAGACAAATTCTTCCAAGTAACTGCACTAATCCTCTTAGCTTTTAACCTACTTCACTAGTAGAAGGATAATGAAAGTGTAAGGGGAGGAAGATCCTCCTACTAAATTGTCACATCATCACTATTTATGTTATCGTGCTTTATGTTTCTTTGTATATAGCGATGCCAGTGGTTTAGATGCGGTCATTTACGGCTGTACTCTAGGTTGTTTAAACAATTGTGCAATCCTTTTTTGATGGTTATGCGGTAGTGTTGAGTTCCTACTTTGTTATAGTTCTGGAATTTCTGAAACATTTGCAATTTCGTGTTGCAGGATATCATCCAGTCAATGCCCCATGATGCTCATCCAATGGGGGTTCTTGTCAGTGCAATGAGTGCTCTTTCTGTCTTTCATCCTGATGCAAATCCAGCTCTGAGAGTAAGCAACAATTTTAAATTTTCCAACTTCTGTTGTCCTCTTCCTTTTTGCTATGACACAACACATGAGGAAGTCTTTGAGTGATAAATCATCTGTAGTCAATGTTTCTCCATTTTACCTATATACTGTTGCTTCAGATGTCCCCTGATCTCATTTTGATTCCCTGAAATAAACTTAGCTTATTTTTTCCAATTAAGGGATACTGCTTTATCATGATTGTCTTACCACCGATAAGATTATTAGCTTCTCAATATTCAGAGAGTTCAGTGTAGGTTTTCAATGATGATTCTGTTTGAAAGATTTGTCTAGGTTTCTCTCTGAGATCTCAAAATAATGTGAAAATAACTTGGAAGTTAGCTTCTTATTATGCTACTGAAAGTTGAATAAAGGTTCCAATGAAATGATATCATTGCCACCTTGAAATGTTTGAAAAATTAAGCAGTTTTGTTTTCATATATTTTCTGAAGAAGTGTGTTTTATCTTTTGTCCATTGTTTTCTTTTGGGGAATATGGGTGCAGTCATTCGACTAAACCCTCTTTTCTGTTCAAATTCCATACTGTAGTTTAAATTGTTCTTTGTTGTCCCTACCTGAAGGTCCTTTGTAGTTGGCAAGTGCGTGGGTATCTGTTAGAGCTATTAATGTTGCTCACCTTAATGGTTGTTAGAATCTGGAAACACATCCTAACTCTTTTTTCTTCTTTCTTTCTGGAAAATGGAAAAGAAACTATTTGTACTTGCCCTTCCCTGGACCCCGCGCATAGCGGGAGCTTAGTGCACCGGGCTGCCCTTTTTTATAGCTCAAGTTGGATAACTCAAATAGTTTAAATGAAAATCTTAAAGCAATCTGTATGGGGAGGGACACGTATTTCTTACACAAAGTTGAACAATTAAATATCTTTCCTGGCCCTTCCCTTCTTTTGGATCACTTCCTTTATAAGTTAAAAGAAGACTTTCTTGGGGTACAACATAAATTGCTCCTTGTGCCCTGCTCAGTGTTCCATCTCAAAGAAAAACTGTTAAAGGCCCTTCTTAACTCTGTATTTGGGTCATTAAGTAGCCAAGATTCTCAACTAAGGGTCGAGAGAGAACAGATTGATTCACCTTCTGAAGCAGAGAAATTATAACTCTTGTTCAGTTTCTCCTTCTTTGACCGACTTTAATGATAGCTGGCCACCAAGCTTTTGGATTGTAACATTCTATTTTTCATGATTCTGATCATTTGGATCTTTGTTCATGCAGGGACAGGATTTATACAAGTCTAAACAAGTGAGAGATAAACAAATAGTTCGGATCCTTGGCAAGGTTATTTTCCTTTCCTAAACTTCTAACAGTATTGAACTATGATTCACGCTGAAGTTTGATGTATGGGCTTTGTGATCGTTGTCAAAATGAGTGTAACGTTTCCCAGTGGTAATAAGCATTTATCGTTGTATTTGCAGGCACCTACAATTGCTACAGCTGCTTACTTAAGAATGGCTGGAAGGCCACCTGTCCTTCCATCCAACAATCTCTCTTATGCGGAGAACTTCTTGTACATGCTAGATTCACTGTAAGTTCCATTTCTCTACGTTGCTTTATTGCTCTGCTTTGCTTTATTTTGTTTATGCCCCCCTTAGAAACGGAGTTCGAAGTGATTCCTAAATTGGATAAAAGTAGCGATCCTGGTTCTTATTAGCCATGTCATCATTGTAAAAATTGTGGCTTATCATAAATCTACATGTCTCTGCATTATTTTGAATTTTTGGGCATTTGCATCACTTCAGCTTCAATTCTTCATGGCCAGCAAATTAATTTTTTTTTTACTTAACTTGCAGAGGTAATAGGTCTTACAAACCCAATCCTCGACTTGCTCGTGTGCTCGATATTCTTTTCATATTACATGCAGAACATGAGATGAATTGTTCTACTGCTGCGGCACGTCATCTTGCTTCAAGGTAGGCATTTTTTTTGCATCGACAATAGCACTAAGATTTACTTGACTTATGCACCAATGGTTGTGTTACAGTGGGGTTGATGTATACACAGCTATAGCAGGAGCAGTGGGAGCTTTGTATGGTCCTCTCCATGGGGGTGCAAATGAGGTAAAATGTTGCTATATCAAGTAATGAGTATATACAGAGGAGCTTCAACTTTTGTGAGCTCTTGCTATCTTTATGTCTCTCACACAATATTGTTTGGTGTTATATTATGCTTGACTATGATATTATTACATGGTTTACAGGCTGTGCTGAAGATGCTCAGTGAGATTGAAAGTGTAGAAAATATTCCAGAGTTCCTTGAGGGTGTGAAGAATAGGTGCTTGATTTTCTGATCATTATTGTTGTAGCGTCAAGGAATGTCTGATTCATTTTTAACCATTTGAATTTCCTTATACCTCTATCCGTTCAGGAAACGAAAGATGTCTGGTTTTGGGCACCGTGTCTACAAAAACTATGATCCCAGAGCAAAAGTGATCAAGACGCTAGCCGATGAAGTATTTTCTATTGTTGGTCGGGATCCTTTAATTGAGGTAAGGTCTCACTGCTGCTAAAAGGATATAATCCATCCGTCCCAATTTATGTGATGTACTTTCATTTGGCACGCACTTTAAGAAATAATGGAAGACCTTTGAATCTTATGGTCTAAAATAAGTCAAAGATATTTGTGTGGTTATAGATCATCTCGTTTTGCGTAAAAGGTAAAGTTTAAAGTTAAATTGTTTCCAAATAAGAAAATATGTCATTCTTTTTTGGACGGACTAAAAAGGAAAATGAATCATTCTTTTTGGGACGGACTAAAAAGGAAAGTGAATCACTCTTTTTGGGACAGAGGGAGTATTTTTCTTGGTCTAGCTGGTGTTTCCAAAAGATCCATCCCATAATTTAAATAATTTGTCCAGCATTCTAGAAGTAACAAGATATTTAGAGTCCATGTTTAAGGTATTCTCATTGTCATGGACTTCAGCTTTTCTTGAATTCAGAAGAGCCTAAAACATTAAAATCGGGTTTTCACTCAAATATTTGAAAGCAATTCCGGAAATGTTTTGCAAAAACTGAAAATTTCTCTAATGGTGTTTGGCTGAAAAACTTTTTGAAGAAATTGAAAAAGTTCTTTTGGAAAAAATTGTCTATCCTTTTTTAAAACAAGCGCAAACATTTCAACAGTATGTCTAGAAGAAGCAAGTTCAAGAAGCTAACTTCTTCCCAGTTTGTTGCATTTAATCTAAGAAGTATACGCACCGCTTGCTCAGGTGGTTTTGGCTTGGTCTCCAATAAGGTTTTAGCCTCAAATGTTGTTTAAATTCAGTTTCGTGAAAAGCTGATAAAGTGAATTTGAGTTATACCACAATTATAACAGTAATAAACCACCTTCCCAACGTTCTTCTGCTGTTACCTTTTGAACAAGTCCATTAAAATGCATTCTTCTTGGTTGCTCTTTATTTGAAAGCAGCACCATTTTTTCTGTGTTGTTCAGAAGGCCATCAAGATTCCTTCCCCACTATTTATGCTTCTATCTGAAATCTTTGTTCTTTCTTCTTCCGCCAATTTCATGTTTTTACAAAAACAGATCTTTTAAGGTAGCTAAATTTCTATCACTTGGCTTGGTAATTCTACCTCTAATTCGGAAACATTATTTCCATTGGGTTCTTCACTGTAGATTTAACTGACGGATTTCCTTTATTTTGTTAATGTCGCATATTTTTAACATCTTTATCATACAATGACATTGAGTGTGCCTGTAAGCACTAGTTACTTTGTGGACAAGGTGATAGAATCTCATTTCTCTGAATTATGAAAGTTATATATCAATATTGAGAAAAAATTTCTTCCCAGAAGATGAAATTGGCTACAAGTTAAAAATTATGGTAGGTAACACAGAGTCAAAGAGCATTTGATGCCTCCACCCAGATTTATTGTATCTGTAGTTCTGGCTAGCTGGTTAAATCTGTACAACTATAAATCCTCGGATGAATGAAGTGATGGATATGGACCGCTTTCGCTCAATCATCCAACACTCTATGGTTCCCACTTTTTCTCATACTATTTTCAGGTCGCTGTTGCTCTGGAAAAAGCTGCACTCTCAGATGAGTACTTTGTAAAAAGGAAGCTGTATCCGAATGTTGATTTCTACTCTGGTTTAATTTACAGGTAAGCATAAATGATAAAACTAAGATGGATTTTTTCATTATTAATTATGACAAGTCTAATGAATGATACTTTGTTATGTGTTAGGGCAATGGGATTTCCAACGGAATTCTTTCCTGTTTTGTTTGCAATTCCTCGGATGGCTGGTTACTTGTCTCATTGGAAAGAGTCCCTGGATGATCCTGATACCAAGATAATGAGACCCGCACAGGTAAAATCACTTGGTCTTGCTTTTCAATCTTGGTTAATAAGATTTCGACTTTTTGTACACAGCAGGCTTTATTATTAGCAATTAGTACTAATGTTAGCTGCTTAGTACTTGCTTGTGCTAAGTGAAATCTTTGGCTCTTCTGGTCTTTCCTTTTTGTGCTTGACTGTGTTCCCTTCTTCTGACTTCTTTATCCGTTAGGAAATCAGAAAGAGTGTAGTCGTATAGCTCTCACCCCTTTCAAATTGTGCAAGATTCATTCAATTGTGATTTGTCTCTCCTTCAGGTGTATACTGGTGTATGGATGCGTCACTATATGCCTCTGAACGAGCGATCACCATATACGGAAGCAGAGAAGCTTGGTCAAGTGTCTGTCTCCAATGCCACCAAGCGACGGTTGGCTGGTTCAGGGGCCTAGGCTTCTTCAAGGTTCAGTTATGTTTAAGAAAAATAAATTATAATTTTTATCTCCACGAGGAGTGAACTGGCTAGATTCTCATATACACAAAGCAGATGTATTCAGATGATTTTAAAACGATTTAATAAGTTTTTAGTCTTCACAAGGAAATTATTTAGCACATAATATGTACGTAGTTTCTTTTAGCATCTTCCATCAGATATCTAGTTGAAAGGCAAAAAAGAAAGAGATACAAATGTTTGTATGGTAAGAGCAACTCATTTGTGTAACAGTGTATTGAGTATATATATTGAACTAGCCTGCAGGCCGCCAGAAAAAAAAGGGAATAACGTAAATCTAAAAGAATATCCAAAAGCCGAGCCTGTTAATGCTGCGGCAAAAAAGATTCCAACCCAAAGACTCCTTTCTATACCACGTTTCTTATATATTTCATTCTTTGCTCACTTTTCACACAACTATATGATCGTCTGTCAACATGGAGAAGAAAAACAAGATGTTGCCATTGGTACTTCATGCATCCCAGACGAGATTACAACAACAATATATCAAGTGTAATTTCATAAGTGGGGTATGGGGAGGGTAAGATGTACGCTGATCTTACCTCTATTTTTGTGGGGTGGAGAGGTTGTTTTCGGCTAGACCCTCGGCTCGAAAGAAAAAAGAATTTGAAGCCTGATATCAAGTAAAATATGACACCAAAATAGCAAGATACAAAGCAAATGAAACAACAGATAAAAATACACATTGAAGAGAAGAAACTACATGATTACTAACTAATACTACTAGTAATGAAAATACTTGGACATTTGCTAACCTTCTAGCCAAAATTCGACCTCCACAAAAAAATGTTCTTAGTAAGTTGGAGCTGTGTCATATCCTATTACAGCCAACCTATAGCACCTCCTTGTTGGCGAATCCACACACCACTTCACATGCCCGAACCATCTCAGACAAAAGTCATGCCAAGTCTCTATTGCGTTTTAGGTGCCTTTGGAAATCCTTTTGCTGCCTTATATCAGAACCATTATACATTGAAGTGCATAAAAAAAGTTGCGTGGCCCAGTTCCTTGTAAGCTGCCCATCATTTATTCCAAAATATGTCGGATATAATTTACCGCCGAGTGTAGAACATCAAGACTTAGCTTGTCCCATCCAGTACTTGAATCAGCCATGTTTCCATCATTTTGGTTCGATGCAATGTATAAATGGCCTAGTCTGTCTATGGGACAATGCCGGAGATATTGCTATTTGCAATCCTTTCACAAAACAATATGTCTTTCTCCCTTATCAACGAAGTAAGGGAGAAGTTCGCGCCTCAATGACTTGTTGCTCCCTTGGTTTTGATCCCACCATCAAGAAACATAAAGTACTCAAGGCACAAACATTTAATGGGAAATTTGGAGCGATATACTGGATTTTCACCATTGGGATGGACAAGTCGTGGAGAGAGATTGGTGGCCGTGCCAAACTTCACCCTGCGAAGCACAATTGTGTTTGTATCAACGGAGTCATTTATTTTGTAAATAAATTTGGAGATAACGTAGGTGCTTTCGATGTCAAAGATTAAAAGTTCATTAGAATGATTTCGTTCCCTAACAGGGTATGGACATTGAGATTTTCAAAACGTTCACCAAGAATAGTAGAAATGAATTGCGTTTCTAGATCACATGAATTTTGAAGGTGAAGACAAGATTGTTTTATACATTCTCAGTGATATTGGTGAAACTGAGACATGGGTGAAGCATACAATTGAGCTACCTTCAGTGTTAATTAAGCCATCTATTTGCCCTTCATTTACCACAAATTCTAACGGAGAGATTGTATCAATTTCAATCAGGAAATTTCGCTCTTGTTCTTATATGAGTATATGACATTGGAAGGAAAGAATGAAGAAGAGTTGAAAAACATAGAATTTATGCACGAGAATTCCTTGTGGAGAATATGGTTAATTATTTTCTAAATCTTGTGTAGAGTATTTGGTCCTTGAGATAACTATCACTACATTTGCATATCGTCTTATAATGTATTGTATTGTATTATATTATTTTGATGAATATCACATTTGTGATAGATTATATTATTTTCAGTCGTTACATAATGTCATACATCAACAATCTGAAGATTTAATATTAGATTCCCTATACTTATAATAAATTTACAATATTATAAAGAAAATATGGTACGGAGTAGAAATTATGTGAAAGCTGGTAAGAAAAAGGATAATTAAATTATTAAATAATAAGGGAAGTCAAAATGAGAAGAAAACAAAAGATAACAATGCAACCACATAAAATATGACTTTTCTTCGTTACATAACATAAATAGATTTAGGGATACAATAAAATTCGTTACATAACATAAATAGATTTAAGAATAAAATTAGGTACCAGTGTATTGCTTAAAGATATAAAACCCTACAGCCTGTTGGCAGCCAAGCCAAAAAAGAGTCCAACTCAAAGGCGCCTTTATACCCACATTTCTTTATACATTTTCTCTCACTTTTCACATAACTATGTAGTCGTCCATCACAAACAAGTACACATGGAGAAGAACACGATTGTTGCCGTTGGTAGTTCATGCATTTCCCACGATTTTGTCATTGAAATACTAATAAAGGTTCCTACCAAGTCTCTATTGCGTTTTAGGTGCCTCTCTAAATCCTTTTGCTCCCTTATATCAGAACCGTTATTCATTGAAGCACATCAACAAAGTTGCGTGACTCAATTCCTCCTAAATCGCCTAGCTTTAACTCCCAAAGATGTCATATATAATTTAGTCCAGAGAGATGACATCAAGACTTAGCTTGTCCCGTCGAGTACTTGAATCAGCCATGTTTCCGCGATTTTTGCTTTATGCAATCTATTAATGGCCTAGTTTGTCTATGGAACGATATTGGAGAGGTTGCTATTTGCAATCCTTTCACAAAACAACATACTTGATTTTGATCCCACTATCAAGAAACATAAAATATTCAAGGCACACATGGTTTCTCATGAAGAAACTAGGAAATTTGAATCAATATACTCGATTTTCACCATTGGGATGGACAACTAGTGGAGAAAGATTTCCGGTTGTCCCAATTTTCACCCCTCAAAGTATAATTATGTTTATATCGACCTTGTTAGCTCTTAACACTCCACGCACGCCCAAACCTTGTTAACTGGAGCGTGGATAATATAATTTGGGGGTCCAACATCGGTGAACAAAGAATTGGAATGGTCCTAGCTCTGATACCCTGTAAATAATGGATCTTGGGCCTAACTCAACTCCAAAAGCTAGCTTGTAGGGTGATGATTGTCCAAGTCCATATAAGTAGTCCATGTTCACATTCCATATCCGATGTGAGACTCTTAACACTTCTAATACGAGTTTGTTTAAATGCATTCTTCAACATGCATGACGTTTTATTTCTATAGATTTTTTTTCCTGTTGGATGAATCAAACTTTGTTTAGAGTTCTGAAAATCTTGAACACAAAATGGGAATTCCTTATTTAAATGCAATGTGGAATTCTGCCATTAAGATGTGATTTTTACAGTTCTTCTATCACCTTATATTATAACATTATTATGCATATACAATTAGGAATTATCACCTATATGAATAAGTGAATATATATGAAGATTGTGGTTAGTACTTAGCAATAGGCAACAGCCACGGAAATAAAAATTCCATGTTATTAACAGTTTCATTAAAAAATTTAGCCTCAAAATTAAATTGGCGAAGCTAATTCCTTATTTTAGGTATAGTTGCTTAGTACCGTGACAATAATTACCTAAATAGCTACAAATTTATTGCTACAACCAAAAATCATAGCTAACCATAATTATTTTTATCACATATTTAAAATTAACGTAGCAATATAACATTTTTGTCATAACGTTAAATTATTCAAAATAAAATATTGTAATAAAAAGAGTACTTTCATTTCAAGTTATAATAATCATGAAAATAGTTGGCTTAATAGCTACAATTTATACATCATAACGTAATGCTTAGCTACAATTAGTTTTGCAGCTAATAACAAGTTTTTGGCATGCAGTTGAAGTCACCACTGCAATTGTAATCCCTGTCTCAATAAATTTAGAACAACAATAATATACCCAGTGTAATTTCATAAGTGGGATTTGGAGAGGGTAAGCTCTACGCAGATCTTAGCCCTACCTTGAAAGGTAGAGAAGTTGTTTCTAATAAACCATCGGCTAATAAATTTAGAACAGAAATGGATAATTAGAGGAATTCTTTTTCTTTTTAGTTTACAGAACTACAGAAGTGGTAAAAACTTATTTGGTTAGCATCAGGAACCCCGTGCCGCGTGCTTCCGTGGAGACACTGCAAGGGCGGATCTAGGAGGGGGGTGAGGGTGTTCACCCGAATCTCCTCGGCAAAAAATTATACTATATATGTAAGATATATATATATATATATATATATATATATATATATAAGACTAGATGTTGACTCGGTGGTTAAGGGGTTTGAAAATTTACTTTGTGATTTCAAGTTCAAATCTCAAACATTATAATTTTATTTTTTAAATACTCTTAGTGAAAATTCTGATTCGTCATTGCCTAAAGTATAAAATAATACTGGGATAGAAATTTTTGGGAGGATTTTGAGTTAGGGCTTTTGTTCTCAAGTGTTATTTTGAACCAGTTAGACGTCTTCTACTCAATAAAGGTGATCGTTTTTATGAACATTTTGGATTAATTACAACTTCCTACCACTAGTATTAACAAGAATTTACATTGAAATCTTCAGATTTCTTCCCAAATCATTATAGAAGACCAGAACACCCAAGTTTTAAATTTTTAAGATTTGCTCTATATATAAGAGATAGTTCGACCACTCCATCCTCATTTGTTTGGGTATCTAATTATAAGGATGAGAATATTTATGAAGGATGTTGGTGATGGTGATGAAGGGTTGATGTTGGCTATTAGATATACTAATTTTGACTCAAAATCTTGTACTAGGCTCGAAGAGCCTGTTTTAGTCCATAGAGCGATTTCCGCAACAGACACACATAATTCGGATGAATAGGATCTCTAAAACCCATATGCTGATGCATATATACCATTTAATGAAGATCCCCATGTAAGAAGACATTATTGACATCAAGCTGATGAATGTGCAAAGCCTTGGATAGAGCAATACTGAGGACAATCCGGATGGTTGTAGGATTTACGACTAGGCTGAACATTTCATCACAGTCCACTCCCACATGTTGAGACTTGTCATCACCTACAAGACGAACGTTGTACCTCTCAAAAGAACCATCAAATTTCTTTTTATGTCTAAAAATCCACAGAGAATGAATAATGTTAATATCATGTGGACGGAGTACTAGGTCCCACGTCTTATTATCAATAATAGCATTATATCCGTCAATCATTGCGGCTTTCCAATTAGGGTCAGACAAGGCATCCTTCGGATTTCGAGGGACGGGGGAAGGGCCAATTGAAACAGATAGGTTAAACAATCGTTTAGGTTTATGAATTTCGTGTATGGCACGAGTTTCCATGGTTCGAGAGCATGTATCGGGATGCAGGATGGGAGGGGGTGCGCCGCGAGACTGCTGGAAAGAGGAGGAAGGGTAGGGGTGGCGGGACCGGCTTGCCGATGCTCGGTTTGCCGAGTGGTTGCTGTAGAATCACCCTGAGGTGGGCTGTTCCGGGCCATCATCGGCAGAACGGGTGGGCAGTATGTCCCAAACCGTTCGAGGTGGGGGCGGGTGCCGGGGTCTGGGATGACGGACTATGTAAATGATGAATTAGAAAAGGGTTCAGGCCATCATCTAGGAAGTCGTAGTAATGTCGAGATGGCGAGTTTAGGGAGGCAAAGGGGAATTGAGACTCATCAAATAGGACGTGACGTGAAACACACACGGGGAAGACCAAGGTTGGAATTTGTGGGTAGTCAGATGGAGAGGATAACAGAGACATCCAAAGATACGCAAGTGTTGGTAGGAGGGGTTCCTACGAAATAGAACTTGAGTGGGTGACCGTTGAGCTAGAGACTTGTTTGGGATTATGTTTAGGAGATATATGGCCATGGAAAGCGCGTAATGCCAGAATTGAGGGGGAATTGAGGCGTGAGCAAGTAGGGCACGAATTAGGTTATTTATGGTCCGAATTTTTCGTTCAGCTTTACCATTTTGGGAGGAGGTGTAAGGGAAGGAAAAACGAAAGGTAAGACCATTTTTTGAGCAAAACTGTTTGAATTGATTATTATTGAATTCCCTGCCATTTTCACATTGAAAACATTTAATGCTCTTTCCAAATTATGTTTTTACGAAAGCACTAAATGAGAAAGAAATGGGGTAGTCCTGAGATTTATTTCCAATTGGAAAAGTCCATAGAAAGTTGGAATAATCATCCAAAAATAATACATAATATCGATGGCCAGCCATACTTAAAATAGGGGACATCCATAAATTACTATGTATGATATCGAAAGGTAGTAAAGTACAATTTGTGGATGCAGAAAATGGTAATTTAACATGTTTCCCAAAAATGCAAGATTCACATATACGAGTCCTAGAAATACGGCTGGAATTAATAAAATTATTTTTCCTAAGGGAGCATAAAACAGAATCTCCCAGATGTCCTAGTCTAGAATGCCATAAGGAAGACGAAAGAGCAGCAAAGGTTGATGAAACTGAGGCTGGATTGTTGACGGCATTTGAAATAGGGTAGAGATCTCTGGTGCTGTCACATCTCATTATTCGTCTCTCTGTCATAAAATCCTTCACAGAAAAACCAAAAGGATCAAAGTTAAAGGAAACATTATTATCAGTTGTGAAACGTCGCACAAAGATTAGATTCTTAATGAGTTTAGGGGCACAGAGGACATTTTTAAAGATTAGTGGTGGATGTGGTGGGGATAAGGATGAATGACCAACACCGCGAATGGGAATGCCTTGTCCACTACCAATAATAATATTCTGATTTAAATTACTCAAATTGAAATAAGACGAGAGAGTACCTTATGATGCCATCATGTGAGATGTGGCGCATGTGCCCATATACCAATTTTCGTCTGGAGCGTTGAGTGACATTGTGTTCATAGCTGCCTCAATGTTAGTCGGTGCATAAGTTGAGGGTGGAGGGGGGCTGAGCTGTGTAGGCCTGTTATGGACGTGGGCCGAGTATGCCAGGATGGGCCTGTCGGTTCTGAGGTGGAGTTCACGAGGATGTCAGATACATGAAAGAAGTAGAGACCCATGACGGTGGGGCCTATGTAGAAAATGGTGGAGGTTGCTTCTACTACCGCGGTCGCTGCTGGCTATTTCCTGCCGGTGGGGACTACCCTTCCCGCCGCCTTTGTTGCCAGAATCCCGTCCGCCGCAGCCCTTGCCAGACTGCCTGCTCCACCGGTTGTTGAGGGTGGATGCGGGCTCCTGCGGTCCTCAGGCCTGCGGTTCTGGCTACTGGAGTTGGAGGCCCTGCCATCGGTAGAGGGCCCGACGGTGGTGGTGAGGGTGGTGTCAGCAATGCTGCGCTTGATTTTCCTGGTTTCCTCAAGAATAAGCTTCGAACGGGCCTCATAAAACGGAGGTAACAACATGCATTGCTGAAGGATAGTGGCAACGCCGTCATAGGATTCGTTCAAGCCTGCAATAATTTGCATGACCAATCGTTGATTAGTGACTGGTGCGCCGACATTGGAGAGTTGTTCGTCAAACATCTTGAGTTCTTGACAATATGCAGACACGTTTGGAAAATCGTCCTGATGAACGTCCTTGAACTTGTTTCCAAGGTATAACGCTCGTTGAGTTTTGTTATCATGGAAAATAATTTTTAAATGTTCCCACGTTTGGCGGACAATGGCATCGGTCTTAATTATGGTGTGCAACAGATCATTAGAGATTGTGTTGTATATCCACTGGAGGACGGATGCGTCCAAACGAGAACATAGTGCATCATCAGAAGTTGAAGCCGAGGGTAGGTTTGTGAACTTCGGTGTATAAGGGATGATGTGGTCGATAACTTCGTAAACACGACAATGGATCTTAAAAAGCTCCGCCCACGAGGGGTATTGACCCTTTTCCATCTCAAGGGTGATAGGGATGAAGTTTTTTATGTTGTTTACTGCAAGTGCAGGATGAAATTTGGTTTTGTCAGCCATGGAAGATGAAATTTAGGAGGAGAAGGGAGAGAGAATGGCTGGAAAAAAAACACTAGGGTTCTGTGGGGTGGCGGCCGAGAGCTATGGTCGGCGGCGGTGGAGGTATTTTCAGGCTACTGATACCATAAAGGAATATGTTCCTTGATTGTATTCATCAATAATGTACACTATATATAATAGTATAAGAATATCTAAACTAGGTAACTAATCAACCTAATTATAACAAGAAATATAATTCATCTAAAATAGGAGACTTAATTACAATAGAAATACAATTCTACCTAAATTAAGAGATATACAATTAATGAAAGAATATTCGAAAAATATTCTATTACAAAGTTCTAAGTCATAATTATTGGGTTCGAATGAACCCTAAATTAAACACTCCGCATCGGCCTCTGGCTTCATTGCTTTTCTGCGAGATAATTTGTGGTAACTATTCTATCTTTAGGCACACTAATCGTATCTCTGATCGGATTAAAGTTATTTCCCTTGTTTTTTTTCCTAATGTTATATATTTTAGTGTGTCTAGTTCTACAATGACATGGACTGTACCTAATTAGCTCTTAGCCTAAACTTAGTCCAACTCAAAAACGCCTTTATACCATACTTGTTATATATTTCATTCTTTGCTCTCACTTTCCACAAAAACAAAATATGATCGTCTATCACAACCAAGTATACATGGAGAAGAACAACAATATTGTTGCGTGCATCCCGCACGAGCTTGTCGTTGAAATTCTGAAAAAGGTTCCTGCTAAATATTTAATGCGTTTTAAGTGCGTTTCAAAATCCTTTTGCTCCATTATATCAGAATCCTTATTCATTGAATCACATCAAAAGAGTTGCGTGAGTGAATTCCTCATAAATCGTCTAGCTTTGACTCCCGAAGATGTCATATATAATTTTTCAAAAAGAGAAGAATATAAAGACTTAGCTTGTCCTATTCAATACTTGGATCAGCCATGTTTCCAAGATCTTGAGTTTATGCAATCAATACATAGCCTAGTTTGTCTATGGAACATTGCTGGACAAGTTGCTATATGCAATCCTTTCACAAAACAAAATGTCTTTCTTCCTTATGATCAACCGGCGGAAATTTATGGTACAATTTGCTCCCTTGGTTTTGATCCCACCACCAAGAAACATAAAGTATTCAAGGCACATATTGAGAATCGTGAATTGAGATATTGGATTTTCACCATTGGATTGGACAAGTCGTGGAGACAGATTCCCAGTTGTGCCAAGTTTTACCCTGCGAAAAACAATTGTGTTTATATTGATGGGGTCATTTATTTTGTAAATCAACTTGCATGTAACATAGTTGCATTTGGTGTTGGAGATGAAAAGTTCATTTGAATGATTTCGTTCCCCGCTGAGGAATGGACATTGAGGTTTTCAGAATCTACACCAAGTATAGTAGAAACAAAGGAGCAAGCTGCACTTTTAGGTCACGTGCATTTTAAATATGGCACGATGGCTTTATATGTTCTTAATGATACTGGTAAAACTACGGAGTGGATGAAGCATACAATTGAGCTACCATCAGAGTTGACAAAGATATCTAAAACTCTTTTTCGTTTATTTACCACTAATCCAAAAGGAGAGATTGTATCAATTCCACATACTGAAAATTCGCCCTTGTTCTTATATGACATTGGAAAGAAAGAATGGAGAAATCGTTGAGAGACGGAGAATTTATAAACGAAAATTCCTTGTGGAGAATGGTTATCATGTTTACCTAGATCTTGTGGAAAGTATTTGGTCCTTAGAGATAACTTTTACTACACAGCTAGATGGTTGAGGATGCTAGGCGTCTTCATGGTTCAGAATGTTGATAATTTTTTTGTGTGAATCTCGTCTTGATTTTCTAAACTGGGAATCTTATTGGTCGAGTTGATTGGCTATCTTTGAACTTTCACCTTGTATGATTTTTATGCCTCCGTTTATAAAAAACTAAGACAAATTATATGAATAGATTCTACACATAAAATAGATGTACTAGTATGATTTTTAAGCTTTTATTTTAGAACAATTTAATAAGCTTTTCTTTCAAGAATCTTTTTTAGCACAAATTATATGTAGCCTTCCTTTAGTATCCATCAAATATATAGTTCAAAGGCAAAAAAGAAGTATACAAATTAAATGCTTGTATGGTAAGACCAACTTAGGAACTACATTAGATCCTGGGAAAAAATATAAATAAGCAGAATTATTCATTTATCTATGCCTAAAATAAGGCATTTATAAGGTGTTTTTTTAAAAGCAAATTTATACCACTAGATAGTGTGTCTAGCGGCCTTTTTATTAATAATAAAATTAATCCTCAACAGGGAGAAGTACAAGCATGAGGTAACGAGGGAGGAAGTTTTTCAAGCATTTGGAAAAAATAAACCAACTTTTGATGAATTATATCGCCTGAAAATGGTAAGTTACCTTTCTGCTTGTTTCATTTTATATGATACGTATTTAACTAGAAATAAAGTTTAAATAAGAAGAAAGATAGACATTTAACACGTACCAAAAATACCTTTAGAACTTATAATCTCAAACATGTTGAAGTATGATAGTTCTATGATCATAAGAGCATATCAAAAGTTTAAAATTAAATAATTTTCAAATATAAAAATATTTAAAAGTTCCGTATGAAATGAGATGACGGGAGTATATAACCTATGCTAGTATAGGGGAAATATACAAGACAAAGTTATACCATATGTTTTGAATGTTTAGATGAGTTATATTTACTATTACTTTCGTCCCAATTTATATAACACACTTTTCTTTTTAGTCACTCTCATAAAGAATGACATCTTTCTATATTTAGTAATAATTCAACTTTAAATTTACTTTTATATCCTTAATAAAATTATTTCTAGCCACACAAATTTCTATGAGTTGTTTTAAACCACAAATTTCTAAACTCTTCATCTTTTTCTTTAACTATGTGCTAAGTTAAAGACCTCCGTATAAAATGAGACGAGGGAGTAGAAGGAATCGTAAGGTCATCTCAGTTGTTAGTAAGATAAAACTGATAATGGCAACACTTAAAATAACAAGGGATATATGTACGTAGTACATTGTGTTGCATATATATAGTTATTGTGAGGGTAATTTCATGGATGGTTATTTCAGTTTTTATTTTATTGCACCACGATTACTAAATTGTTTAATGTAATAAAAAGATAACTCAACTTTGCCTAAGTATTACAGAAAGTTACGAACTAATTTATTTTATTACCAAAAGTAATTCAACTTTGCCTAAATATCATATAAAACGTCTCTTTTTTAACCTCCTAATGACTTGATACTTAGGTAAATTGGTTTAGTGAGCTTCATAATACTTGGATAAAATAGAGTGATTTTTTCGTTACAAAAAATAGTTTTGCTACGTTTGTGCAATAATGTGAAAATATAGTTTACCCTTATTCGGAAGGTTTCCTTTGATGAATTCTCTTTGGTATATTTGGCCTATATATTTGTGACATAAGATTTAGCTACTTAGAGTTTATCTAATATTTCAGCTTAATGTTGATTTTAGTTTGTTCACAATGTAGATTGAACTTCAATAACGAAAATGACAGTAATCCTGAACACAAATTCGGCAATATATTTTTCTCACATGTGACGATGATTCTGTACGAGTCATTAAGACTATATCCACCTATATAAATTCGTACTCGGAGAACAAATGAAGAAACTAAATTAGGAGAACTTGATCTACCGAAGGGAACACTTCTCTTTATACCAACAATCTTATTGCATCACGACAAGGAAATTTGGGGCGAAGACGCAAAGAAGTTCAATCCAGAGAGGTTTAGTGAAGGGGTTTTGAAGGTAACAAAGGGCCAAATGACATTTTCCATTTGGTGCAGGACCTCGAATATGCATTGTTCAAAATTTCGCGATTTCGGAAGCAAAAATGGCAATAGCTATGATTCTACAACGCTTCTACTTTGAGCTATCTCCATCTTATACACATGCTCCATACTCTATGATAACTTCAAAACGCTAATATTGTATAGGTTGTAGAAGGGGTGTTAAATGGACGATTAGACTTAATTTAAACAAGTAGAAATGAGCTGAATTAATACATGCGTTGAAGTTTTGGCGACTCGTGTGAGAATAATATGCTATCTAAGAACATTAGTTTGTATATCTTGGATGGTGGCGTTTTTTAGTCATAAATAAACCTTGCACCTTTCCCCAGGGATTTGTTTTTGTCATCCTTCTTTATTGTTTAATTTAAATCCTATTCGGATTTTATACCATTCATATCAAGTATGACACGGTAATCTGAGAAATAGAATAACAAAGAAATTGTCTACACTAGAGATGTTGGAATCTAACTAAATTTTGCAGACAAGTCCCAAATACTATCGATTATGAGCTATTAACTGTTTCCAAACATGATTCGGACTTCTAAAATAAAAAATGATCAGATCATCACATTATCTATCACTTAAAAAGACGTTAGTCCTTGAACATACCTAAAATCTATAATACAAATCAGAATTCGACAAGGCTGGTTCTTACAAGTCACAATTGAAGAGACAGAGAACTAACAGAGTAATCAAAATCCAAATTCAACGGGGACAAGTACGCGTCTTACATGTGCCCTCCAAATACCAAATTGTTGACATCTTTACGAAGGGTCTTCCCTCGATTTTATTTGAAAATTTTAGTGACACTCAGCGTACGACAACCGCCCGCTATGACTGCGGGGGTGTGATAGAATATACCGTGTATATCCCACTGATATACACGATTTCCGCAATTAGTGTACTAAAAATAGAAGTAGTTAATTATGTTGTATAATTACCATAATTGTAGAATTCTTGTACAAGTAGAATTAGGATATTAGAAGTTTAGTAGGAATAGAATTTTCCATATTTGGAGATTGTAACTTGTATATATACCTATTCATTCAATAAAAATAATCAAGGGATTATTTTTCATTCAATAAAAATAATCATGGGATTATTTTTCTTTCAATTTGGAATTTCGGGTAGTTTTGATTCTAAGTATAAAATACCCGAATAGTATAAATGGTGTAATTGTCACATTAATGTAGCTATTCAGACCAAACAAGTACTTAAATTAATGTAAACAAATGCACTAAATGATCTAAAATCTGAACCATTCAAATTCAGACTTCTATTAAGTGTAAACAAATGAGGCCTTATTACCGTCTTTTGTCTTATTAATTCACCTATATGTTAATTATTTCACTTGTTTTAATTTACATGACAACATTTAATTGAGTACATAATGTGAAAGAAAGAGCTTTTGTACAAAATAAAAGTATTCTTAGAATAAGTGATTTTAAATATATTATGATAACTCTATTGTTATAAGAATATGATGCTATTAAGGGTATATAAAAGATTTAAAATCAATGAGTTTTCAAATAGGAAATAAGTTATATATTTTGAGACTGCTAATATTCTTGTACACTATAAGTGAATTTTGATCTCTGATAACATCTTAATTATTATTTTTATCAGATTACCAACTAATAATTATTAAAAAAATTATTTAAAATTATTTAATAAATGATCTGATTATATAATATTTTTTGTATCTCATTCTTTGAGACATACTAAAAAAGAAATACTAAGTACCATATAACATGGGACATATTTCCTAGCAATATGACTATAAATAATTGAGTTAAGAGTCAAAAACACATCTTAAGTATCACTTATTTTTTAATTTCATATCTGAACTATCAGGTGTGAGAGTTTCCACCTAAATTATCACGAACTAGTTAGCAAACCACACCTAAACTATCATTTATTCACTTTTCCTACCTGATAGTTGAGGTAGAAACTCCCATAATTCAGTTTCTTATATTTGATGTGTGTTTTTGACCTTTATCTTTAAATAATTTGGAATTAGTTGATTTCAAGAACACCATTAATACAAAAAGAAAAGAGAAATAAAAATATAAGTACCCCACCCCTCACCTAACGGAAATTAAGGATCAAATCACAAGCTTCACTTTCTGATTCTGATCACCCTTGCATGTCTTCATCTTTAATCTTTATTCTTAATCATTTGTTTTAATTGCATTCTTTAACATGCATGATGTTTGATCCCTATTGATCTTTTTCTTAATTTTTTTTTTATGGGATCGATTAAACTATCTTTGAGATTCTATAAATCTCTAAGCCCAGAATGGGAATTCTTTGTCTAAATTCAATGTGAAATTTTCCCTTCATTTCACTTTACATAATAAAAAATTCCATTTCTTTCCATTTTGATACGTCTCAAATTGTTTAACGCAACCCCTTCTATATAATTTTTACCAATTTTAAATTCCTTAGACTATTAAAATTTTAGAACTTTAATGTGATATTTCAAGAATTCTATAGCCCTGCCTTTATGACTTTGTTTTGTTAACAAATGAGATGGTAGAAAGTGACAACTTATGGACCAAAGATTCAGGTTCAAATTGTCATAGGGACCCTTCTTTTTCTGGCTGATTTGATGAAAATGGCAACCTTCATTCATCTCAATTAGTTAATAGACATAATCTTAATGTAGATGACTTCGATTTCGAATTGCCAAAGCGAAAAGAAATAAATGTATCTATAGGGACAGATACAAACCAATATAATAGTAACTTTAAGCACAGGATGATGAGGGGTGGTGGTGGTGATTTTGCTAGTGGAGAAGATAGGTATGTTCCGTTTGATGTGGAGAATGGTTCATCGAGTCTTCGAGGATCAGTCGACGATGATGAGGATGATATCGACGAGGATGATGACAATCATTCGGCTTTCTCAGACTACCATGAGTCACCAAGACCAGTTTCAAAGAATGGTGCTATTTCTGAAGTTAATGTGTTGAAGACACTTTTCTTCATACTTGTGTGGTATAGTGTCAGCTTGTTCTTGACATTGTAAGTATTGAATTTCATTGCATTCTTGTCTTTTTTCGTTGATGTGTATTGAAATATTTGTAGTCATGATTGTATGTTTACTTTAGGTCCTATGTTTTCTAGGAGTTTAACATTAGAGATTCTTATGCCAGTAGCAAATATAAAGAACTTCTATTGCATTTCACTTTTTATTTTTATTTTGTGAAGTGTTAGCCTGAGATGAATTTAAATGAGGAACATGACCAGTGAGAATTCCTATAGCTGACCCTTGCTTGTTTGAGACTGAGACGTAATTGTTGTTGTTTATTGAAGCTTTAAGGATGTTTTTGTTCTTCTTATGTATTGACATGTGGAATAGGTACAATAAAACTCTTCTCGGGGATCATCTCGGGAAGTTCCCTGCTCCTTTACTTATGAACACCGTCCACTTTGCAATGCAAGCCGTTTTGTCCAAGGCCATTACTGGGTTCTGGTCTCAAAGATTTCAACCTACAGTAATGATGTCTTGGAGAGACTATTCTTTGAAAGGTAACTTCATGACTAGACATCCATGTTGCTTGGACTCTTTAAAAATTCCACCAGGTGCGTGTCGGATCCTCCAAAACTAGTGCATTTTTGGAAGATCCAACACAGGTGTGGCAACATTTTGGATAGTCCGAGCAACATAGCAATCTTTTAAGTGTATGACTGCATGCTTTGTTGAATAAAGGTACCATAGAGGTTATCAATTATCATGGATTAGTATAGAATTTTTAATGATAATTGTGTTGTGTACTAGGATGTGATTATAAACAACTCATATTATATGCAATGACTTTCCCTACACTGAATTTCCTTAAAACAGAATCGGAATAGGGAAAGAAAGAGGAGAATAGGGTAGAGTAGATAGTTTAAAGTATTTGAAAGGCGTACGATATTATAAAGAAGGAAATATGTGTGTAAATGTGTTTATGTACTTTACCAGTAGGGTTATTCATGAAATGTAACAAACACGAGAGTAGGATTTATTAAATGGCTCGAACGATTCTTCACTACTTCTCTTTGATTTAGTTTCTGCATCTTATGAGTTTACAGCTTCAATAAGCTAAAAGCTAAGTGGCTTGCGACAGCTTGTGACTTAGTTAAGCCATATGTTACACTTATTAGCTTGTAACTGATAATATATCGACAATGGCTTCTAATGAACTGATTTTGTACACAAATAGATACAGGTTCTGCTATGTACTAGAATCTCAATACTCGTCCAAGTTAGAACATCCATTTGATGTTCTATTTAGTTCTTCATTTATTATTGACATATTTTCTCTTATGTCTTTTATTTCTAACCTTTATTATGGATTTTTTTCTATGATATCTTGATGTCATCTATAAATACTGGCTTTCACTATTATCCTGCTAATTTTCTTGGTCACTTCTCTAACAACTAATACTATAGATGGCCGTTTTCTTATGCAGTTGTACCGACAGCTCTCACAACGGCAATGGATGTCAACCTCAGCAATGCATCCCTTGTTTTCATCTCTGTCACATTTGCCACTATGGTGTGTAACTCTTTCTCCTCAATTTATTTTTATCAGAAATATTCTGTCAATATGATGGAACGACAATTTCTTTTAAAAATTTGAGCTTTCAGAAAGAATCCTAGTGAAACTCACTACCATAATAACATTTCGTTGAGGTCTCTCGTGTTTGCATGTACATACCTTGAAACTTTAAAAGTCACTACTGATAGTCACAACTCTCTGCCACTAAATTAATTATTATTGTTTAAACTTCAAAGGCTAGTGCAATAATGCATTTCTTACTTTGTTTTCTCCTTTGCTTACTCGATAATGAGCCGAGGGTCTCCCGGAAACAGTCGCTCTACCTACCAAGGTGGAGGTAAGGTCTGTGTACATTCTACCCTCCCCAGACCCCATATTGTGGGATTTCACTGGGTATGTTGTTGTTGTTGTTACTCGATAAAATTCTGGACTCCTAAAGGAAACTTATGTCATTGCAGTGTAAATCTGCATCCCCCATCTTTCTCCTATTCTTTGCATTTGCTTTCAGGTACTACTTTTAATCACTGATCTCTTTTGTTTTATTGTGCTTCTTTTATGGGTGGGAGTGGGGAAGACTCATCTGTATCTCTGGTTGATGCTTTTACTTTCTCTGATGGATGTATATCCAACAATATTATTCGTCAATGAACACAATCATCATTGTTTTTTTTTTTGGCATATGAAGACTCTGCGATCTTTTGCCAAAACCTTTTCTCATATAGGTAGAATAAGTCATTGATTCTTCATCGGTCAGAAAACTGATTTGAAATGTTGAAATGAGAATAAACCTGATCGCTTTCTATCTACTACTTATTTCCCGAAGAATCATAAAAATATGAGCAAGTTTTGTTTTTGGTAGTTAGATACTTGCTTCATACAGATACATTTGGTGCAGATTATATTTGTGCTCTTGTGCCTCTTTTGTTTAAGTATAAACTGAGGTTATTAGGACTATAAGTCTGAAAGTGTCTTTGAGACCACTATCTTTGATGAATATGATACATTTAGCGGGGTTCTTATCTAACCTGTGTATTGTTTTAGCTGATGCCCTTGACTATTTGTGGAAGGTTGGAGTCTCCAAGTGTAAAGCTGCTGGGGATCATCTTGGTCATTTCTGTTGGGATACTATTAACAGGTATATTTCGTACTTGCTAGCATGTCATTGTCTGGTATTTTTCTTTTTGTAGTATTTTTCTCTTACTTGCATAAGTACGTAACGATCTGCATCTTCGTCTGTCATTCTTAGATCACATCAATAAGCTTCACTTGTCCACTGGTAGAAACGTTTCTAATCTTGTGATGGCCATTATAATTTTTTATCTCCCAAGAGATTGGCTAGCATGCATTGGCTCTCCCATGACCTCAATTTATATCTACATCTAGAATACAGATTAGTTGTAGCTGACCTCAATTGACTGCATAAGGCTGAGTTCAGCTGTATTGTTCTTTTCACAACTATCATTATCAATTTTGATCACCTTCGGTAATCTTCTTAATGAGCTTTTTTTGCTAACACTTATAGCCTTGTGGATAATTGTGATTTCTGCTAAAATTAATCTATTTGGTAGACAAGTCTAATCTATATTGTCTGATAATGCAGTTGCTAAGGAAACAGAATTTGAGTTTTGGGGATTTGTCTTTGTTATGCTTGCTGCAGTTATGTCTGGGTTTCGCTGGACTATGACTCAGATTCTTCTGCAGGTTGGATTTTGTGACATTCGTTGCATTGTTATCAGTGATTTCTCTTTTCGTTGTTTTCTCAATAGTATGTGTTCTTACTTTGTGTGTTTCTGTGTTTGTTCTCCCATATCCAACTGGTCGTGCTCACATAAACTGGCATAAAGAAAGAAGCCCTTGGTAAGGACTATCAACAACTCTTAGCAAATTTCAGAAATTCTAAAAATTGTTGTCATCATCATCATCATTATTAGTAGCAGTAACTGCACCACTACTTAGATTACATCAAATTTGATCTTTTTTAAAAGGGAAGATTCGGTGAACGAAATATTTCGCGTTCACACAAGGTTTAGGGAAGGGCTACACTCCAAGCATACTAATTCCACGGCTCGATCCCTGACCTATATAGGTCATGCGGAGACTAATTTTACCATTGCTTCAAGACTTCCTTCCAGATCTGATCTAGTTTTTCTTCTAAATTGGAAAAAATATGTTGCTTGATCCAATTTAATTTAGCTTGTCAAAGATTGAAAACTGCTATGTTTTTCAGACTCTTCACATATCTATGGGTATGTGTCGGGTCCACTAAAAGAATTGCATTTTTGAAGGATCCACCACAAGTGTGTCAGCATTTTTAGAGAGTTTGTGCAACATAGGAAAATTGATCATCTTGTTTGATCTGCTTTGTTTAGTCCTAGCTTGACCAAATTAACACTAATTACTATTTCACTCAATCTTAGTTTGGAAAATCTAGTAAAAATATTTATTTTGTATAAAATCTATAAATATATGATAGACGTCTACATTACAAATGATCCACGTTAAGGTGAACTCTAAACAATACTCCCTCCGTTCCAATTTATGTGACACTATTTGACTTAACACTGAATTTAATAAAGAAATGAAGACTTTTGAAATATGTGGTCCAAAACAAGTCTTATATAAATGTGTGGTTGTAAATCATCTCATAAAGTTAAAATGTTTCTAAATATAGGAATGTGACATTCTTTTTGGGACAGACAAAAAAAAAAATGATGACACATAAACTGGGACAGAAGGAATAGTATTCCAGGATGCAAGAAAGTTAAGCCTGAGCAAGAATGGCTATTCTCCTTAGATATCCCTTTTATCTAATCTCTTAGCTATTTTTCTGATTTACCATATTTACTTATTGTGAGAGAATATGGGAGAGAATATTATTATTGAATTGTGTATCTACATTATTACATTGAGCCATATTTATAAACACTATATCATAATCTTTTTCCATGTAAGATACTATATACAAATCATATTCTTATTCCTATTCTAACACTCCCCCTCAAACTAGTGCATACAAGTCATATGTACCGAGCTTGTTACGTGGAAAGATAGTGCGAGTGTGTTTCCCAAGTTGACATAACTCATAATCTAATTTAGACATACTAGACAAACTAGGCACCATCTTTTGTAGCTTGAACATGGTCGGATGTCCCAATCTTTTGTAGCTTGGATTAAGTCTGGAGGATCTATAACCAAACCTACTATGGAGGACTCAGAACTAAAGGTAAGGTAGTAGAATCCTTGTGATTCATATCCTACGCCAATCGTATGTCCCGTACCGTAGTCCTGAACAGAATTTAGAGTGATAGAGGATATGGGTTTAGCTTGTCCAACTCCTCTTGCTTTTGTTTGGATTCCATTGGCTAAAGTAATAGCGGAAAGAGACAGTGAATAATTAATATCCGACAAAAGTGATTTGTCACCAAAAATATTATCAGAAGCGCCAGAGTCTACAACCCACGATCCAGCGGTATTAGATTGTGCGATTAAGGCTGCTTGTGGAGATGTCTGTTTACGTGCTCGATACTGAAGGTACTCATTATATTCTTATTCAGATAAATAAACTCGTTGATTACTTGTAGTGCGAGCAACATTAGCATTCTTGGGTGGTCGACCATGCAGAGAATAAAATATTTTATGAGTGTGTCCAAACCTATTACAATAAATGCACATGTGCATAGTGAGTCTAAATCTATTACAATAAATACAGTCGACATATTCCAAAGTGGCCTTTTGTCGATTCTTCGGTAGACTGGAATATTTGATCTCCTGGTTAAGGATTGTGAAGTAATGATAGTACTTAATTCAGCTCCCATACTTTTGGAATTAGAAAAACAGAGAACGATTGATGAGAGGCCACTCTGCAAATGCTTAAAACAACTCAAAGAGCAAAGAATCTGCTCCTGAACGGCTGAAAATAGCCGGAAAAGCTGCTGAAACAGTAGTGTACTGCTGGAAAATAGTGTTCCGGTGGCTGTTTCGAAACACGCCGGAAAAATCAGATTAATGCCGACCACTGTAGATGAAGAATGTCTCGAAACACTGTAGATGACCAGTGTAGATGGGGTCGAAATAAGCAGGCGACCACTGTAGATGAAGAATATGTCTCGAAACACGCCGGAAAATCAGATTAATGCCGAAAAACTGGCTGGAGTGGCCGGATTATGGTTCCAGCTGTTAGAATCTTTAATAAAATAGCACGGGTGTCTCTATATTCTCAGGCAACCCCTGCAAAAGAAGATCTAAAATCTGGAAAAAAAATCTACCTCGCCTGAAAAGGGGCTGACGATGCCGGAAAAGGGTTTCGGTAATCGGAATCCAAAAGAAAATAGATGGATAAGGTCGGAATCACTGGACGACCACTGTAGGAGAGGAATCCGGCCTGAAAACACGTCGGAAGACTACTCACGCACAGGGGCGTGGAGTAGATCTTGCCGGAAAAACTGACGTCTTCCTGGCACGTGGTGGCGCGTGGTAGGGTTTCTGATGGAGGAGCTGATTAGGTTCTGTTCGCCGGAGGTTGGGGGACCATGTGGTGGTGATGGTTTTCTCACAACACTGACGGACACGGGGTTGACACAAAACAACCTTAGAATCGCCGGAATTTGAGGCACGGTGACTGTCGACCTAATTTTCTTTTCTCAGATGTTTTTCCGCTCTGATAACATGTGAGAGAATATGGGAGAGATGTTATTATTAAATTGTATATCTACATTATTACATTGAGCTCTATTTATAGACACTACATCTTAAACCTTTTTCACGTAGGATACTATATACAAATCATATTCATATTCATATTCTTATTTTAACACTTATAAAATGAAGCTCCGCTGAACTTGATATATTGAAAGTCGTTGACTCGGTATTTGCTACATAGTAGTTTGTGAATAAATTGTGTCTGACATGCATGCTTTGGTTGTTCCAGGATTAAAAAATCCACTCACCCTAATGAGCTATGTTACTCCAGTAATGGCTCTTTCAACTGCTTTTCTGTCCCTTGTTTTTGATCCATGGCACGAATTCGGACACACCAATTACTTTGATAGCTCATGGCATATAGCTAGAAGTTGTATGCTGATGCTTTTTGGTGGAACTTTAGCTTTCTTTATGGTATGTATGTCTAAGCATCAGTATCAGTTCAATTTAAGGATTTCCCTTCTCATAGTGGTTGTATTGTTTTTCCCCTTTCTTTTCCTGGAGAAAATTATGCCTCCTAATAGGCTAGACCATTTAGAAGCGATTATCAGTTTCTTAAAGAACTTTGGATGTACATAGCGGTAACTTCTTTTTCCTGCTTACCAGGCAATATTTGTTTACTGCAGGTGTTGACGGAATATATTCTTGTGTCAATCACAAGTGCAGTAACAGTGACAATAGCAGGAGTTGTTAAGGAGGCGGTCACTATATTGGTATGAAGTATAAACCATGTCATTTTCTGGATAAAATTAATGTAACTGACTAACCTTAGAAAAATAAGAATACAAGTAATGTACTGATGATGGAACTCTCCTATTATTCTAGACTGCTGATATTTTGATGTAGAAGGATCTCTTTATTGCTTGACAACTGGTTCTTGCACCATATTCTTGAGATATTATCATATTGGAGATGACGAAAACTTGTTTACCTCTGGTCTATTTGCCGATCACAGTGATTTGCTAGAATTTCTATTACCAATACTATTGTTGGCTGTAACTTGTAACTACTTGGTGAATCAAGATTATAGTTACAATCCTGAACAAGTTCTTCCTTTATGTCTTCCGAATGATCACTTAGCACTGACTTGTACTTCCTTCCTTTTGTTTTCTGTTGTTAATTGCTGGCAATTGGGGGGAAGGGGGAGAGGATAGATAGTCTACAACAATGCTCATTTGGAGTATGGACAACATATGTTAGAAAGAAAATATGATAGAAAGCTCAAGCTTAGGGATGTCGAGATTATTCCAACAAGAGAGGAAATTTAGTATGTGTCGCTTGCAACACACAAATGAGACCAATAACATACTAAGCATATCCTATTGAATGTTCTTTTAAGTGAATTTGAAGGTGTTAGTCAGAGGCAAGTTTATGGGTTCGAGATTCTAGTCCTTTTAAGTTACTGGGTCCTAAATTAATAATTTATATATATTCAAAGAATTTTTTAAGACAACTAAAGGTTTGGACCATTAGAGGGTCTGGTCGAACCCGTAACCCGTATTCTAGCTCCGCCGATTAGTACGGATTAAGGAATCATCTGGAGGTGTACAGACTATTGGCTTGGACCTAACTGTGATCACAGCCATCAAGTGGATCACGTATACATAGCAGCGAAAGCTATCTCAATGCAATTCTATGCACTTTGAGCCCTGTTTAACTATGGTTGACCTCATTTACTGAAGCTTCATACTTCAAGCAGATTGTTTCGAACACTGTAGACTGAGATGGGACGCTTCAATCCTGAGTAGCTCTCAATATATGTAAAATTTGTATGGTTTCTGGAGTTCCCATGATTTCTGAAATGGCTGGTAATTATGTCTGCTGCCTGTTCAGGTTGCAGTATTTTATTTTCATGATGACTTTACCTGGATGAAAGGGGTCGGTCTCTTGACGATAATGTTTGGTGTCAGTTTGTTTAACTGGTACAAGTAAGTGACTGAATCCTTCTTATTTTAGCAAGAAGTTATTTCGTGATAACTGGCTCTGCACTGACGTTAAAATGACATTAAATTGTTCATTTCAACTGAACTTATCTGGTATAGGTGCTAGTTTCTCAATATTTATTTCTTCCAATGGGATCATCATATAAAAAGAGAACACATTGAGATATGTTTACTTAAGCTATACCAGTTCAATCAAAATTGTTGATATCGGCCCATTTTTGTGGCAAATGGGACTTTGGTAGTCATTACAAGCATATGGTGGAATTTTGAATTGTTGGGATGGTTTAATGGCATGTATTGAACTTGTTTTCCACTTCCATTACTCAGGTACGACAAGTTACAGAAAGGTAGCACAGGTGAAGACGAAATCGGTTCACCATTAGGAAATGCAGCTGCTAAGTATGTTATACTTGAAGAAATGGAAGATCAAGAACATTGTCCTTGAAGTTCCCCACGTGACATTATCTGCATTTACAAACGTAGTAAGCTTCTAACTACATTGCTCTGACGGCCTTCTATATTTGCGGGAGGGGGGGGGGGGGGGGGGGTGAGCAAATGTGTAGATTTTCTGACAAATGAATATCATAGACATGACGAAGATTTGTTAACCTAGTGGAAGACGAGGAAATTAAGTTTTTTCACGTAGCAGCCTTAAGACATGTTGCTTAAGGAAGATATTAAGAAATTTATTTCTCCCTCTATCCCAATTTATGTGGTGCACTATCCTTTTTAGTCTATCCAAGAAAAAATGACGCATTTCTATATTTAGAAGAAATTTTACTTTAAACTTCTCATTTTACTCTTAATGAGATGATTTATCGCCACACAAATAATTGTTATGACTTATTTTAGACAACAAGTTTCAAAAGTCTTTCGTTCTTTGTTAAACTCCGTCTGATCAAAGTGCATCACATAAATTGGGACGGAGAGACCAAGTCTTTTCCAATGTACAACAAAAAGAAAAGAAGATATATAGGGAGTGGGAGGAACATATTTAATCCTCATACCTAAGCGTTACATTTAGTGAGCTACTTTTTTTCTAGGTGTGATGGACTCTTGAAATAACTAAATATGAGCATTGGAGGTTAACATCACTATCTTACTCAAAGAGGAGCAACTGCCACTTTTGAATTATGAAGAGCTCAAATGAGACTAAAGTGGCAGCTTTCCCGGACACGTCTTTTTGGACTTAATAACTATCATGCTTGACAGTTAAGAGATTGATGGTGAAAGATGGAAGCTTTTGTTCCTCAATAGGAGCTACTGACTATAAGATTAATCAGTTTCCATGCCATAATGAGGAGAGGCTCAATTTTGTTAAACAGATTTCCTCTACATTCATATGATTTTTCTGCACTCTGCATTTAATTCTTGTAATGAAGGAGTTAATAGACATCAAGATATGAATCTTAACAGACATTTGGTTTTCTAGTTTGCTTCAAAATTGCAGTTTGAGGTTTTACGGAGAAATACACGACTATATTGATTGAATTCTCTAATTCCGCTTATGTGACAAAGCATAGTCACTTTCTAAATGCTTATAAAGGAGGAGGTTGTTGTAGTTTGATGGTCAGCCCGAATTTAAATTTAAGTTGGGATTGAAATGTAGTTGATTTGTTTGATTGAACTTTGTATAAATCAATCTCTAGTAGCATGTCAATTTTTAGTAAAATTGAACTAATGTGAGTATAGTAGGGCCAATTGCAAATGTGACAATATAAATTCGCTTTGGCCAATTTTTGGATTAAATCCTTTGTACTCAAAAGTATACTTTATATGTTCCTTTGATTATGTTATTATTATGGGTTACTGTTTGATTTAATCTCTATGCCGTATTTGAGACATCTATTGTATTTTATTTTGGATAATGAGCTTGTGCTAAGATGATTACATGGAAACGGTTCGCCTAATGGGTAGTAGAGTAGTTAAGATGTCAGCCGCGGCTTAAAATTTGGGTCAAATCCAGATGAGGCATACACGAAATTTTTATGTTAACATAAACTCAAACCTATAGTTAAAATTATAAAGATAATTATGTCTGTGAAAAACATAAAATTGACAAACTAATCTGGATCCAAAGTGAAAATTCAAAAGATATGGCAAATTTGAAAAGCATATTGTGGAATATTAATTTGGTGCATAGCGACATATGGAATACATAGTCAACAGTTAAGTTTTAGAAACGTGAAACTCTACAAGTTTACGATACTAATTCTAGATGATATTACTTGTATTTGAATACATGTTGATCCCTCTATTTTCGTTCCTTTTTAATCTGTTTTAAAAGTAAACCACTTTTTAATATTTGAAATTCTTTTATTTTAAGTTTTTTATTTTATCTTTAGAGGCAAACTATTTAGTCATAAAGATATCATGACATGTTTAAACCACAAATTTTAAAAACTCTTTTTGGTTATATAAAAAAAAAAGCTTTCTTCTTTTTGTGTATTCATCAAACAACAAATGGGAGGAGTGTATATTTAACAAATGGAAACCTTAAAATATTTATCACGCCAAAATAAACACATGATTTGTACATGAAATGTGTGTAAGAGATTACATCAGTACCATTTAAGTATCACTTATACTTTGAATGCCAATTTTCCAGGAACTGCTTAGACTAGACTCTACAGTGGTTAGGTTTGAGAGTTAGGAATATGGAGATTCAGGGGCTGTGGAGGAGACTGACTAGGTACAAGATAGGAAAGAACAGCAGGGAAGTTATCTTAGCAGTCTTAGGGGCACTTATCTATAGCATTTGGAGGGCAAGGAATGAAGCTTTGTGGAATCAAAGAGTGCCATTAACAAGGATACTATGTGACAGAATTCGACAAGAAGTGTACATAAGAGACAGACACACCAGAAGAAGGAAGGAATGCAAGAGAGGGAGAACATGGATAGACAGTTTATTTTACTTATAACGTCACAAATTGAAACAAAAAATATATTTGAAAAACTTACATTCTGTTTCAACTTGTTTGTCTGGTTTTGACTTACACACACGTGTTGGGGTGCGAACAAAGTATCACATTGATAGCTGAAAAGAAAAAGGAGCTACTTATAAGGTATTGGATATTTTTAATGGTGTGAGGCCTTTTGGAGAAAATCGTGCGGGCTTGGCCCAAATCGGACAATATCACACCGCATTAAGAGTATTCTTGGACCGTTTAGCCCAACAACTAGTATCGGAGCGAATGATTTGAAGGGATAAGTATGAAGATGGCGGAGTGTGACGTGGGGCCTAGCTTAGTGCCTTTGCCCGTCTATGTACTAGTTTATGACATTTACTCATAGCTTTGAAGACGCATACACAACCTTTGGGCTTTGGTGATCGTAAACACTCTAACGATGTGGGTAGCATAAGACACGTTGAATTCCTGAATTGAGATTGTTTATACAAAAATTGATAAACAAAAATTGATTGTTTATACAAGATCAACCGGACGTGGAATAAAATAATCTACATTTTTATACCGAAATTGTTATCCCTTAATCTTATAATCAAACAACACCTAGATATTAAATTTTTTTATTGCATATAAATAAGTTTTTTCAATCCATTTTCTTAGTAAATTTCTACTCCAAATGTTGTATGAATTTCTAGCCAATTCTTAACATTTTATCTCTCTATTATTAATATAAATTCATATATCTAATTCTTGCTGCAACTCATAAAAGGCTGAGTGTTTACTAGTAAAACGGTACAATTGGATTTGTATACGTGGTCAAAGACACGTGGATCTCAAGTGATACGTTAGATAGGAATTTGAGATAAATTATACTGAAAACAAGTAGTAATAAAATAAAGTAAAGCAATGATTAGCCTAAACCTTGTGACAGTTTCTGGACAGTGCAACCGGGAAGTGGATTTGAATAACCTCAATATCTCAGCAGGAAATTTGAACTGTAATGCTTACAAAACTTGTCAAACATCACATCTATTCAATGTTTCTGAAACGGCGGCAACTGAACTATCGCTTTGATCGATGTGAACTGCAGCAATGATGGTGCACGTCTTTTTGCCCTCCAAACGTTAGATTTTGTTACCATAAATAAGAGGTCAAATCTTTCACAAAAGGCAACCACAAATTTTGCAAGATTTCTTGAAAACTTTTCCTTCCTACCATCTTGAAAAACTTCTTCAACAATGTCTTCTACCAAATTTTCTTCTTCTCACTCTTCTGAGGGCAATGACAACCTTTCAAGCCGCCACCATGGGAAGGATCCCATTTCTCTTTCAACTCGGAAAATTGACTTCCACTCTACTACTGCTGAAATCCTTCCCTCGGGCTTTGGCTTCTTAGGAGATCTTCGTATTCAAAACAACTACGAACATGTCGAGAATTTTGAATCTAAAATAACAATCAAGATTCTTCCTGACGTCATAAAGGATTGTGGTTTTTCCTCTGACATTGTTGTCATGACAGTCGATCCTGTCGACCAAGTGCATCGTCATGTTGAAGGGTTTTCATGACATACACTTATCTGTTTACCATTGGTTTCAAACTCCCCATCCCAAAGATTATCGAGGATATTTTCCGCCGTTATAGGATTTGCTTAGGCCAAGTTGCTCATTGGAGACTAGTCTATTGCATTAAGATGTTAGCCAACACGGCCAATGCTCCATTCACCATCAACCACATTCTTCTTCTTTATTATCCTAGGGTTTTGCGAGGTGGAATTATCCATCTATACCCCCGGGGAATCCACAGCCTCATTATTGTTGAGGATGACCACGATTGAGGTTGGTTGACCCGTTTTATTTTAATCAAAATCGATTAAATCCACCAACCTTTTTTGAATCATTTCTCAGAGGAGTGGAATTCTTCACGTGAGTATTTTTTTCTAACAAACTTATTTTCTTGATTTTCCAAATAAAGGAAAATTCTGTTCTAATTCTAGTGTTATAACTTTTCAGCTGTTTTAATTTAGCCGCAACTGATTGAATAGATTTTTGAGTGGGTGGTAAGCCTTCTTCATGCCTCCCCCAACATCATTAAGTCATGGAATAGTATTACCTCCTAATGATAGAAGGGGAAGTACCATGGTAAGCCTTATCCCCAACTCTCCCTTTTATACATGTTCCATCCTGGATTTCTCGGGACTCATTTTCAATATCATTTCTCCACTCGTATGGCTCCCGGTACAAAAGTTTGCATCCAAAAAAGTTCTATCTCGTGTGGCTGCTCTGTCAAACATCCTCTAATCTGCTTCTAGCAAACCAAAAATGTAAAGCTTGAGAGGAGGCTCCCGAGACATCGGTAGGAATTGGTTCCCGAGTGAGAAACAACCACCGACTCACGGAGCACTGCAAAGAGCTGCAAGCGAAGGATAAGGCGGGTGTCATTCAAATTGATTATGAGGGGAAGGTGACTAATGAAAGCACCGGCCTAAGTAGTCCCCGGCAAGATGTTCGGTGGCAGAGACGCGTGTTCCCTCTGAGGGTCCTTCTAAGAATAGCTACATACCTATTTCCGGTATTGTGGCTGAGATATCTGTTTCTTCACCCCGAAAATCTCCTCATACTACTCTTGGGGCTTCCCTTTATCACCTTGCAAATTTGTTTCTACCGGTAAAATACTCCTTTCTTTTTACTATTCTTTATAAACTCACGCTCATTTATCGGTCGCAATCCTTTCATTCAAAGTCATGTCTCTGCTCTCTCTACTGTGAATTTGGCTAAAGCAATGGACCCTGCCCCTAAAGAAAAGAAGTTGAAAGAAGAAATCCAGCATCTCAAGGCAGAAGTTGAAGACCTCCGAGCTGATCTTAGGGACTCGAGCTCTCTTCAAGTCTCCCTCCGACTTCAATTGCAGGATGCTATTGACTCTCTCCGGGGCTGGGAGAATTCCATTCGGGCCTTAACCACCACTTATGTGACCCTTCAAGAGACGACATCAAGGTTAACAGCCGAGTTGGCTGAAGCCTAAAGTCAACTGCATACCTCCGAGCACACCATCAATGAGTTCCAAGCTAAATGCCAAATATAGAAGCTTCGGAGAAACCTAGTTGTCCTAAAGAGTCACTTGTACACCCTTGAAGAGGCCAACATATCAAAGATTGACATCCCTTCTGAACTCTTGGACCCGAAATTGACCTCCATGATGCTGAGTTATCATTGGAACCTCTATGAGGACTGAAGAGATAGAGAGGATTCAGATGTGGAAGCTGATGAAGAGGTTGTTGATTATGATGAACCCCTCTAACTGATCTTTTAGATCTTTTTGTTTTTGTTGGCAACACTTGAAACACCCCCGGCGACCACAAAGCAGGCAGGCCATAACCTTTCACACAGGTTTTTATTTCAGTTTTTTTGTCATCGGGTCACTTTTGGGCCCGATTAGTATCTTTTGTATCCGAGTTGTATCAGTCCGGAAACTATGAATGAACTTTTGTTATCACACACAAGTTTCATTTGACTGATTTCTCCCTACTTTAGTTTTCTGAGTAACTACTTAATCTAAACTAGCTCACAAGTTGCTACGGTCATTATTCTGATTCAACACTAGATCGAGCAACGATACTCTATTTCTTACTCTTCCAGAACACCAAATTACCTCTTATTAACACACAATATTCGGATGTAGAACATCTATCTAAAAGTGATCCTACATAATCAACGTCTGTATATCCAACGATCTGTTCATGGCCTCGATATTCAAAAGCAGTCATTTACCTAGAACTGACTTAATATATCGCAGAATACGGATAACTACATTCCAATGACTATCACAAGGAGAATCCATAAACTGATTTACAACACTCACAAGAAAATGAAATGTCCGATCTAGTAACTGTGAGATAATTCAACTTACGAACTAGTCGTCTATATCTTCTAGGATCATTGAGAGGCTCCCCCGTCCTGGCAGGATTTTAGCATTCGGAATCATAGGAGTGTCAATGGGTTTACATCCCATCATTCTTGTCTCCTCAAGAATGTCTAAGGCATACTTGTGTTGCGAAATAACAATACCTGACGTGGATTGGGCAACCTCAATACCTAGAAAATACTTCGTTTGCCGAGATCTTTAGTCTGAAAATGTTGAACGAGATGTTGCTTTAAATTAGTGAAACTATCTTGATCATTTCCAGTTATAACGATATCGTCAAAATAAATCACTAAATAAATACTCATATCTGAAGCATAGAATGATATGCTTCAGGGAATCATGTCAAACTCCTGAATTACTGGGTTGAATTTACCAAACCAGCTCGAGGAGATTATTTCAGACATAAAGTGACTAACGCAATCGACACACCAGATTACACTCTCTCTGAGCAACAAAATGAGGTGATTGCTCCATATAAACTTCCTCCTCAAGATCACCATGGAGAAAAGCATTCTTAATGTCTAACTAATAAAGAGGCAAATTGAGGACAACAATCATGGATAGAAAAAGACGAACATATGTTATTTTAGCTACGGAAGAGAAAGTATCACTGTAATCAAGCCTAAATATTTGTGTATACCCCTTTGCAACGAGGTGAGCCTTAAGCCGATCAACTTGGTTGTCCGGACTAACTTTGACTGCATAAACCCAACAACAACCAACAACAGTAGATTTACCCGAAGGAAGAGGAACTAAGAATGGAGACAGAGGACAATGATGATACAAAGGCATGATGGGATGATGATAGACGATGATAACTTAAAACGGTATAATGTGGGTTAGTATTATGAGTGGACCATTTACCTTTCCGAAGCACAATCGGTTGATCAGGAGAAGAGAAGTCCGCAGTAGGTGCAGGGTCTGATGCATGACATGAATCATCTAGACCTGATGTTGGGTCTGATGCTGGATGCGGTCGACGATGATAAATCATAAGTGGCGGCACTGTGACCGGGGATATAGAAATAACTGTAGATTCCTCAAAGGTCGGTGTAGGTAAAACCTGAGATACAGGAAAGACCTTAGAGATATGAAAATGATCAGAAGTAAACCTAAAGTAATGTTGACACTAAAAAAGTGACATCGCCAGGCATAAGATATCAACGGAGAGCAGGTGAGAAGCAACGATACCCTTTTGAACTCGAGAATAACCAAGAAATACACATTTAAGAGAGTGGGGGGCTAATTTATCTGTCCCCAGAGCTAGGTTATGCACAAAACATGTGCTCTCAAAAACACGAGGAAGAGAATATAGAAATGACTGGTGATATACTATGGAATATGAAATCTAATTCTGAATAGAAGATGAGGGCATTCGATTAATTAAATAGCAAGACGTAAGGATTGCATCGCCACAAAAATGCAGCAAACGTGGGATTCAATGAGGATAGTGCGAGCAGTCTCAATGAGATACCTATTATTCCTTTATGCTATCCCGTTCTGTTGAGGGGTGTAGAGACATGATGTTAGATGAATAATTTCTTGGTGAGTCATAAACTGTTGAAATTGAGATGATTTGTATTCTAAGTCATTATCACTACAAAAAATACGAATAAAAACACCAAATTGATATTGTATTTCAGCACAAAAACTCTTGAATATAGAAATAACTCAGATCGATCTTTTATTAAGAATAACTAAGTACACCTGGAAAAATCGTCAATGAAACTAACAAAATAACAAAATCTTAAGGGTGAAGTGACACTACTAAGACCCCAAAATAACAGATCTTTCGTTAAGAACTAACACTACTAATGAGAAAATAGACTATGCACGACTCTCAACACTACGTGGAAGGTAGTGCGAGTGTGTTTCCCAAGTTAACATAACTCACAATCTAATTTGGACATACTAGACAAACTAGGCACCATATTTTGTAGCTTGAACATACTCGGATGTCCCAATCGTTTATGGATTAAGTCTAGAGGATCTGTAACCAGACCTGCTATGGAGGAATTATGAGTAGATGTAAGGTAGTAGAGGCCTTGTGATTCATATCCTATGCCAATCGTCTGTCCCGTACTGCGGTCCTGCATAATAAAAGACTCATCAAGAAATAGTATGGCACAATTTAAGGCACGAGTCAAACGACTGACTGATTGATGCAAGATTAAAATGACAACCGGGACATAGAGAACAAAATTTAGAGTGACAGAGGATATGGATTTAGCTTGTCCAACTCCTTTTGCTTTTGTTTGGATTCCATTGGCCAAAGTAATAGCGGGAAGAGACGGTGAATAAATAATATTTGATAAAAGTGATTTATCACCATAAATATGGTCAGAAGCGCCAGAGTCTACAACCCACGATCCAAGGGTATTAGAGTGTGCGACTGAGGCTACTTGTGGAGATGTCTGCTTACTTGCTCGATACTGAAGGTACTCACTATATCTTTCTTCGAATAAATGAACCCGTTGATTACATGTAGTGGCAATCTAAGCAACATGAGCATTCTTGGGTGGTCGACCGAGAATAGCATACTTCATGAGTGTGTCCAAAAAACAGTTGGCTTCATCTCTTATTACCTCAATAATTTACAAATGCTCTGTCTTGGGAAACACACCACTCTCTCTCTCTCTCTCTCATTTCTCAACTCTCCTCTCCGGCATAGACTTTTCAGATGACAAACCTATCATTGCCTAAGTTATGGAGCTGGGCATTTCTTTTACTTCGAGTGGGAAGTTCTTTAGATTAACGAGCAGTGGAGATAGTTGGTTCATTTTAACGAATAATAGTAGAAGGTTCACGAGCAACATCAGGATAGACGAAAGCAATCTCAGATGGATATGTGAAGCCCTAAAGCAGGCCTCTTTGCAGCCAGGCAACAAATCCTTAATGTTTCGATAGGTGAACATTCACACTTGACGCCTTAAACTACTCATCTAGTGTATGTTCTGAACGTCTTTACGAAAGTTGATGTACAAACCTTATACTAAGCACCAATGTATTACTCCCCCGTAATCTAGTCTTACAAAATGCAAATTACCCTAATCAGAATGCATAATCTATCATTCAACCCCATATTGAGGCACCATAAAATAAAATGTTAGGTCATTAATTGGAGTTGACCTGATTTTCCAACTAACACAACATTAATTGGAAGAGCTAATATAGTGCTTAGCACATAAATACTATTCCGAGTCTTCTGGAGGATAAATGTGGGCCTATTTTTATAATAAACAACTTATAAGATTCGAATAATCACTCATAATATTCCAATAACATGCTCAATATTCAACAAATATACTTGTATATATATACCATATAACTTCCAAGATTTGCTTGGAGATAATAAAAGCCTGTTTTCTACTGCACAATTATATATGGAGGCTGAAAAAGAAGAAATCCTCAAGCTCTTTGATACTTGTTGGTTTGAACAAGCAATATTATTTACCAACATACATAGATTAACAACCAAGAAAGTTCAAGAAAATCCTCATGATGAAATTCAAGAATCATCGAAGCTCTTAGGTCGATCACAAAGCGATTATGGTATAAGCTTGGATAATACTAATAGTATTACAAGTTTTAGTCCACTTGGGAATTCTCCTACATCTGTGATTATCACACATAACAAACTTGCACAAGCAGTAAACACGAAGGTTAAACAGAAGAGAAAGGCTAAACAAGTTAAGGGAATTATTCGTATTAGAAGAAGCTCATCGGATCTTGAACTCGAGGAATTAAAAGGGTTTATGGATTTGGGATTCGAGTTTAATGAAGAAGATAAAAATTCAAGATTAGTTACAATTGTTCCTGGATTACAGAAATGGGGAAATAAGGTAGTTGATGAAGAAGTAGTAGAAAATAGTACTAGTAAAAAGAGGGATATTATTGTTCAAAGGCCTTATCTTTCTGAAGCATGGGAGATTCTTGAAAAAAGAAAGATGATTAGGAAATTGGTGAAGTGGAGATTTCCAGCTATGCATAATGAGATCAATATGAAAGATAATCTCAAATTTTGGGCTCAAACTGTTACATCAACTTTCAGATAAAACAGAATGTTTCTTCTGCTTTCTCTCCTCTGTTTGTCCGATTTTTCATGCATCCGGTATTCAAAATTTGCTGGCCTGACTAATTTGGATTGTGTGCCGTAGGATTCATTGAAGGAGAAGTGCTCTCTACCAAGAGTTTCTCACTGATGTGGAAGTGCTCTCTACCAGGAGTTTCTGTATTCTCAGAGCTCGAATCTGAAAACTTTTTATACCTTTTATTTGTTTCTAGTTTGATTCACATTTTGTCGCCTAATTGGGCTTGTGCAACTGTAAATATAGCTTGGTTCTTTCTTCTAATTTTCTGTCCAAAGATTCGACAGACTACTCATGTCTTGTATCTTGATGATTACTTGTGAAAATACATAATGTTCAAAGCTAAATGGCTATTGTTGTTGGATTAAAACAGCGCAAACATACTCTTAACGTGGTGTAATATTGTCTGTTTTGGATCAAACCTGCACGATTTTTCTCAAAAGACCTCACCATTGAGATTATTCAATCCAACACCTTATAAGTAATTTCTTTTTTCTTTTCTATTTTCCATGTGAAATTTTGTTCAAACGCCCCCAACAATCTCCTTCTTGAACTAAGTTCTATATGGCTCATCACAATTCACGTACTCATTTGGAGATTAATTGTGTGTCACCCAATCGAGCATTTCTGGCCACCAAAAGACAACAAACTTCTTTTTTGTGTGTGTCTATAAAGCTACGGGAAAAGTAGCAAATCGGCCCATAGACGGGCAAAGGCACTAAGCCGGATCTCATGCCATCACATCATCATCTCCATACTTGTCTCGCGGAACCAAATAAGTTATGAGACGAGTTGTTGGGTTAAACTGGCCAACAATACTCTTAATATGACGTAATATTGTCCGTTTTGGGCTAATCCCGCACGCACGGTTTCCCTAAAATCACACCATTAGAAGTAACTTCTTTTTGTTTCTACTTTCCATGTGAGGCTTTTTTATCACACACCCAACAATTGTTGCATCTTCCCTTGGGGAACTTCCAGAAAAGGTGGCCGTCCTGCCTCAGAGTTTGAAAGTTGAAATTGATGTATTCCATTAGGACAGAAATGACTTGTTCATTCATATCTACACTTTTTAAGAACTAGGAAAAAAACCTTCTTCGTCTAAGTTATATGCATTGACAATATTGTTATTATTTTTTACATTAACAATATAGTTTAACTGATTATTTCATGTCATTACTCTTAGCATCCTTATTATGAAGAGTAAATATAACCTGATACAGTAAAAATTTATATACTGTCTGCCCGGAACTTAATTAAAGTTGTACATGAGATGTTGGAAGATATCAAAATCTACTAGGAAGGAGAAACCAGTCCTATCCTCACCTCCAAATATTGGAACTTTTATAGATAGTCAACAAGCACTTTGCAAGATTTTGGTTTAAAGCTCAATGATATATTAAACCAACCCCAAAGTCCAAAAATGTGAAAGTGATAAACGAGCGACTTACAAGGAATACCACTAAGAAAAAGATCTGGTGACCATTTAAGCAAATTAAATCACTATTGGAGTAGATAACAAAGTGAATTATTTGCTGCATCAACAACCAGGGCATGCTTGTGGCACTAGAAAATAATTTTTTTTATTAGTTGATAATCACAATATTCCAACAAGTCCAAGCACTCCAAGACAAATTTAATATTTAACTCTATAAAAAATGCATAATAGCCTACTATGCAAATCTACTAGATAGGGAGGTAGGTCATCAATATACTTTAACTAAAGAAAGGACACCATAAAATACATTTTTTGGAGCCAGTGCAGCAATATGCCCACAAAATAAGTGGAAAAAAGACTACTAGATTATGTTTCAGTTTAATTAGTGAGATTTAAGAAAATTGCGTAGATAAACAGTAAAGAAAAGGGAAACTAACGTTTCTATAAACAATTACCGTTGCTCGAATGGTTCAAAGAAAAATATAAAAAAGTACTTATTTGTTGGGAACTTTCACTCCTCTATATTCAAATATGTTTCAAAATATGTTACGATCTATTGCACAAATGACCCCTTATATGACCTTCCCTTGTCATTCCCTGAAGCAATCAGTACACAGGGTAAACCCTTTGAGCAAACTACTAGGTGCACAATAGAAAATTAACACAAAGGGATATATTAAGATTGAATTCATCTCATAAACCAAAATGAAAACAAGCATACTATGCCAAATAACATCAACTCTTGAAAACTATTCAACTCTAGGAGTAATTAGATGGTCTACAAAATGCATAAACATGAACTGCTACCAGATAAACTGATCCAGCAGTCAGCTCTCAGCTTACTGAATGTTCGAGGACTTGTTAAGGATAACGCCTTCATATTTGACCTGGAACCACTTCATTGCGTCGTCCTTTGTGACCCTGTGCTGGATCCCAACTCGAGACTTGCACCTACGTCGTCTAGCAACACGGTATCCTGGCCGTTCCAGGACAACATAGAAATCCATACCATAGATACCAGTTGATGGGTCATACCTATACACAAAGGAATAGTATGTCAGAGAATTAATAAGGGCACAAAATTTCAAAGATTAATATGTAGACCAGCTGATACAAAACCTCCTAACCTCATAGTCAGATAGGGTAAAATATAATTATTCCTTGTAACATTTTTTTTGTACGAGGTAAGAACTATATACCCCATAAACTCATGGAAGATGTGACTATACACATCTAGAAGAGGATTAAGGGTGTGTTTGGTATAGAAAAATGTTTTCCAATTTTCACATGTTTGGTTGGTCAAAAAAAATTGAAAATTATTCCCTCTAGCAAAATAAGTTCATTAAAAATGAGGAAAAAGACCTATGGAAAACAAGTTCTATAAGTGGTCTTCCAAGCTCATTGTCTCATTCCCGCTGCCCCAACGGCCCCCAACTCATCCCCTTGACATCCCACCCCTGCCACATCCAAACTCCCACTCCCCACCCCATAGTGTTTTCCTAGTTTACATATAAATGCTTTTGGGACAATATTTTCTTGCTTATGTACCAAACACTATAAAATAAGAAACTCACTTCATATCCAAGAAAACATTTTCTAGGAAAATATTTTTTATGAAAACATTTTCCTTCATATCAAACACACCCTAAGTGGAAAAACTATTAACTCACATATGTGTAATTAGTTAGTTAGGCATAATAAAAGCTAGTAGCACTCCTAAACAAAATATGGAGATTGCGGAAGTAGTCTCAACAACAAATTAGAGCTAGATTTCAATATGCTTACTTGATTCCAAGATCAATGTGCTCCTGAATACCAAATCCAAAGCAGCCAGTGTCACTGAAGTTCCTTCTCAACAACTCATACTCCTTAACCTTCAAGCCACTTTCAAGGAGCTGCATAGCTTTTTCCCCTCTAACAGTGACATAACAGGCAATCTTTTCATTACGTCTGATGCCAAAGGACCTCACAGTGTACCTTGCTGTCAATGGGAACAAAGCATGAAATAGCACCCAATGCCATATGCGTGATAATGTTTAGTCAGTTAAAGACAAACAACACCATATCAAACATAATATGGAAAATTGCATTCACCTGAGCTTCCCATTTTTGCAAATTGTTAGACCAACTTGACCAACTAAGAGCACTCATACGTGCATTCTGAATCCACATTAATTAGAAACTGTTTTTTTTTGCTAATTGCTTAATGCTTTAGCTTGTCATGATAAGAGAGTTTAAACAATAAATATAAATAGGAAATAGGGGGTGGAGACCCTACAACCTTATATTCCTACAGCAACTGATTACAAATTAAAGCCGAACTTCAACAAATTACCAATTCAGTAACAACATTAACTAATCACCACAATCAAACAGCTCAAAAGACAATCGACACGTTCATTCATCTATAAACTATTTTCATACTTTGACAGACACAGAGCTGAAAAGAACAGAAAAAGGTGTTCGATAAAATGTGCCTAATAAATTTGAAACCAATAATAACATCCAAAACAGAAAAAGGGTGAACAAATGCATATGCTATTCAAAAGTGTACCTTTGGAGAAAACAGGGCTTTGGCCACTGAGTTGTTCCAAGACCTACAAATACAAGAATAAATTCAACCAACCATCTAAACCTCGAACCCAAGCTAATCCAAATCATTTATACAAAACATTTATATCCATTCAGTTCTATTAGGGTTCATTTTATTAAAATCTTGAAAAAATGAGGAAAATCACTTTAAATAGCCGCTCACCCAAAAAATTGCACGGCAGATGGAAAATATGTCTAATTAGCGCTATAATATATATGTATATTAGCTAGCGGTTGTAAATATTTTTCGCCGAGCGGCCAAATGTCCCCAAAAAATAATTTGGGACTTTTACAAAAATATACAACCCAACATTATATATTACACCTACATAGCCATATTTTCAGTTTACATTCGCATAATCAACTTTCTTCCACAACAGTGCTTATATACACAGAATACAACATTATACACTTGGGGCTCATCTAGTATAAGGGATAATGGATAATTAATCCTGAAATTAAATTTGAGATGAGTTTATAACACATTTGGTTGGGATAAATTCGCGGTATAACTTCCGGGATTATATTGTTATTTTTATCTCTGATGGTGGGATAACTAATCCCGGTATAATTAATCACATGATAACTTGTTCCCAACCAACCGACCCCTTACGGTAAACAATGTGTACACCTTGTATAAAAGTGTATAATAGTTAATAAGAGGTGTTTAAGGGGAAAACTGGGCTAAAACGGGTAATTAAGGAAAAACTGGGCTAAACCGGGTAAAAATTCTATACCAGTAAATATAGAGCGTAATTTTCCCAAATAATTTGTCTTTTACGGTACCTTAGCGGCTCTGGTGAGACGATCTCCACTTTCACCAACAGAGATGTTAAGAACGAGTTTCTGGACTTTAATGTCCCTCATTGGATTGCTCAATTTCTTCTCAGAAGCCTAATAACACAACACATAAAACAAATACACACAGCGAGTATATTAGATTTACAAAAACACATAAAATAAGAAGCAACAAATATTTAATCGAAATGAAAGGTAGAGAGATATACCATGGCGCTTCGTTGTAGCTGCAGGGCAGGACTTTGGGGGAGGGGGGGGGGGACACAGAGGAAGCGGAGAAGAGTGAAGAAAAACCCTAGTTTGATCTCAGTATATATATGTGTGTGTATAATGGGAGCTGCTGCTACTAACTGAACCTAGGGGTATTTTCGGAATGAGGGTTAAGTTTGCATTTCGTGTTGTACTCTAAGCTTTATTGAACGAACTCTTTCCTTTTGTTTTTATGGGGTCTGAAAGAGAATTTTTTTGTTTTGTTTTCCACCCAGACCTGTCCACCGGGTCGGGACCCGCCCGACTCGGCCCGAAAAACCCATGGTCACCGCGAGCCACTCGATCAGAAAAATCGAGGACCCGATCAGGGTCAGGGTCGGTCTAGGGTCAGAAAATTTTACTCGTCTGATCCGGCCCGACCCCGACCCGCATATTTTTTTAATATAATTTATATTATTTTTCCTTCATTAATATTTATTTTGTACTTATATATATTTTTGTCATTAATAAGCGATATAATGCATGCTTTTATATATATATTTATGTATTGCTCTAATCTACATTGAGCTCGACATAAAATAAGATAAAAATGGTAGTTGATTATTAATTATATATTTATATTATTAGTCGTTATGTTAATATCACGGAAGAAGCATAATGTAGGGATAGAAAGTAGTTGTAAATTTGTGAAACTTTAAATGGTCATAACTCTGCGCTCGGATGTCCGTTTTACCCGATTTTTTTTTTATTTTGCATATTTTTTCGAGACAGAGCCGGTTTTCCCAATCAATTTGTGTTTTTCCCCAAATCGATTTCTAATTTTCTTTTTCTTTAGTCAAGATCTCACGATATACAATACATTTCAACGTCGAAATTTCGTGGTAATGTAGGGGTGAATGCCAATTTCAGTTTTGAAAATTCAATTTTAAAAAAAAAATCCTCGACCCCGCCAACCCGACCCTGGCCCGCCAAAAAAAATTCGATGGGTCGGGCCGATCCGTGACCCGTAGGGTCCCCGAAGGGTCAGGGCCAGGGTCGGAATTCTTAAAAAAATATTGGGTCAGGGTCGGGCAAGCAAGAAAAAAAAAGCCAACCGACCCGACCTTTGAACAGGTCTATAATTCCACCTAGTGTCTGGTGTCAGGTAACTGTATTAGAGTCCAATTATATTCACATTCGTGTTGTATATGGCCCATTTCTAGGAGATTCGCTCTCTACCAAGAATGGCTAGAACTCGAGACATCCGATTAAGGGAGGAGTAGTTTCATCCAATGCACCACATCATTTGATGGTATGAAAGAGAAAATTAGAATGGAGTATTACTTAAACATTTTTCATGTTCATTCAGTGTGGAGAAAAATATTTAGAAAAAAATTATTTTTGATTAAAAAAAATTAGGAAAGTAATTTCTCCAAAATATTTATTCTTGAATTTTTCTGGGTGGTGTTTGTTTTAAGGGTTGTTATCTAGTTTATCCGGAGAAAGGCTGGACCACAAGGGCCTATTGTACTCAATCTTACCTCACCTTCAAAATTCTTTTGGTTATATTTTTTTTAGGAAATATAAATTTCTTAAATATTAGAATAATGATTTCTCTAATAGGAATAGAGAAACAAGTTTCATAAGTTTACGCTTCAAACTCATTGTATCCTTCTCATCTCCGACGCCCATAACCCACCTCCCATATCCCCCACCTCGACTACTCATTGCCTCCACTTCCCCCACTCTTTCCACCCCTCATCCCCTCCTACCCCTACCAATCTTACCTTCACCACCTAAATATTTGCTTAAATTATATGTAAATGTTTTTGTAATATTATTATTTATTTATCAGACACTAGAAAATAAATAAAAAATTATATTTTAACTGATATTTTTTTAGAGTTTGGAACTCAATTTAGATTAGGGGTGCAAGTTTAGCTGAATTGACAAATCGAAATGAGTTGGATTAATAAACGAGTGTCATTGACCCATCAAATTTTTACTTGTTAAACCCTATTGGGCTAAAAGCTAGTCATAACCCGACCTACCTATTCTTACTAAGGTTTAATTTTTTTTTATTCTTTAAGTACTAATTTTTTTAAAAAAATTTATGACTATATATAACATATCAAACACAATAATTATCTTTTTGAAAATATTTTGGTAAGATTTTTATGGATCAAATTTGAACTACATACTAACCAAGTTTAGATGAATTGAATTGGATGGGTCAAAATATGTTATGTCAATAAATGGACGTATCAATAACCTATCCAAATTTGAGCACGTGGAGCGAATCATGTTTTGATAGGCTAAAATTTTCAACCCAAATTTTGACATTTAGTAGGCATTTAAATATGAATTGGTTGATATGTTTTTTTTCAAAAAAAAAAATAAATCTAAAGTAAAACTGAGAAAATATATTATTCAAAAGTTAAAAGTTATATTTAAACATGAAAATCTTATTGAAGTTTAATGGTAAAAGCTTAAAAATAATCCTACACATACGTTTTCAAACTTCAAATTTTATATTTCAAATTAACAATTAAAATAATAAATTATTTAATAAACAAACTCTTACTTATTTTTTTCATGAATTGAACATTGGCTTGGATCGCGTCAATACTACACGTTTAAAACTCGAATCAATTTGGGAAGAATTACTTGTGGTTCCTAGTAATGTCATTCCTAAAAGTATATATCACATAATCATTTTAAAAATATGAAAATTAACAAATAACTATTAGAAGAAATGAGTTTGACCATAAACATAATTAGTGATACTTAGAAAAAAATTAACTCATTTCAATTGTTTAGTAATGCTTCTTCTAAAATAATTAATTAAATTTGTGTCAATTGATTATTAATACTTCTTCTAGAATAAGATTAATTAAATTTAATGCAAGCACTGGCTACTGTGTAACACTAGCTCTTTTAGAAACGTCTATCTTCCTTGTTTCGTTTTTTTTTTTAACAAATCTTTTAATTTATTTTTTATTAATATAAAATATAACCCGTCTAATTTGTTTTTAATATATTTACTATTTAATCAATTTTATAATCAAGGAGCTTGAAAGCCAAAAGTAAAAAGCCTCCCATGGACTGAAATTGATTAACAGCTCTTCTTGAAGAAACAAAATTAAGTACTTCTCCACTATACCATTATCGGTTGCAATTTTACTAAGAATTTTTTCTCAATTGTAACATTCCAAAAGTGGAGTAATTATACCATAAATACAACATCATCTAAGACTAGGATTAAGATATGATTAGGCTAGGATTGTGCTATTAGTTGACTAACGAATCTACCTACCATATACATATGATCCTAATATCAATTACAATTATTACTAAATAATTACAATAAATATGCTATTAATTATAATTATTCTATCAAACCCCACAGCGAAGCGGGAGGTAGGCGTATACCGAGACTATCCCGAAAATCTTCAAATAACACTAGCGGAAGACCTTTAGTAAAAATATTTGCAATCTGATAGCGTGACGGGACATGTAAGACACACACTTGTCCGCAAGCGACCTTTTCCTGAACAAAGTGAATATCCAGCTCAATATGTTTAGTGCGTTGATGGTTAACCGAATTTCCAGAGAGATAAATAGCACTAACATCATCACAGTACACCAATGTTGCCTTCAGAACTGGATAGTAGAACTCTAGAAAAAGGTTCTGGAGCCAACAAGATTCAGACACTACAATGGCAACACCTCAGTATTCTTATTCGGCATTGGATCTAGACAACGTTGCTTGCCGTTTGGAGGACCAAGCTACCAAATTATCACCAAGGAATATACCATATCTAGACGTAGAGCGTCTGGTGTCCGGACATCCTCCCCAATCGGCATCCGTGTAGGAAACAAAGGTGGATGTCAGCGATGGATATAAATGCAAGTCATACTCTAGAGTACCCTGAATATAACGCACAATGCGTTTGAGAGCATACATGTGATCCTCCATCGGATTATGTATGAATAGGCAGACATGTTGCAACATAAGAAATGTCTGGCCTTGTGAATGAGATATTGCAGGGCCCCTGCAAGGCTGCGATACTGTGTCGGATCGGCATATGGCTTATCGGAGGAGGTGCTCAACTTGGGTTTAGTATCAACCGAAGTTGTCGACGGCTTACAAGATGACATGTCAGCACGTTCAACAATCTCTGTTGCGTACTTCTTTTGGGATAAAAATAAATCACATGCATGACGTGTCACAACTATCCCTAAGAAATAGCTTAGTGGCCCTAGATCTTTCATAGCAAACTCAGAGCCAAGTAGTGACATGATAGACTTGCGAAGAGCATCGATGAGGCAATCAATATAATATCATCCACATATAAAAGAAGGTATGCAATATTATTACTCTGACAGTAGATGAACAAAGAGTAATCACAACGATTGTTAGAAAACCCAATATATGAAACCTAATCCGCAAATCTTTTGTACCCAGCACTGGGCATGTTTAAGCCCATATAATGATTTCTTTAACATGCATACATGTTTTGGATAAGTAAAGTCCATGTATCCCAAAGGCTGGTACATGTATATTGTTTCATTTAACTCTTCATGGAGGAAGGCATTATTTGACATCTAGCTGATGAAGCGGTCATTCCTTCGAAAGAGCTAAACTAAGAATCGTTCTTATAGTTATCGGTTTAACCACCAGATTGAACGTCTCACCGCAATTCACATCAACATGTTGTGTCTTCCCATCACCTACAAGACGGGCTTTATACCGCTCAAAAATACCATCAGGTTTTTTTTATGACTGAAAATCCACATAGACCGAATTACATTAGCATGAGGGGGATGGGGGACCAACTCCCACGTCCTATTTTGAATAAGAGAATTAAATTCATCATTCATAGTCATTTTTCAAATCGGATCATTAAGAGCAGACATATAATTACGAGGCAATGGTGATTTTGTAACTCGGTGTGGAGGCTATATTTGGTGTTGGGTTTGACAATGTCGTGTTGACTATGGGTGATTGGGCGCTGGGTTGGAAAGAGAATTGGGCCAGCGGGAGGAACGGAACTGCCTGGCAATGGGTAGTGAGTTGGGTCGTGACGCAAACTTCCAGGTGTTGGGCCGTGACCCAAGCCACTGCCAGGCAGTGGGCTGCCAAGCAGAGGCCCATTATTCCCGATAGTGGCTAGGCTCAAGCACGGAGGCCCAGACCATTGGGCAGTTGGGCTGCGGCTGGGCCACTATTTCTGGGCCCAATTCTCTCAAAATTTCTAGGCTGGTCGAAACAGTGGATTTGGGACGGTTAAAAAAATGTTGGGCCAAATACAAGGGTATGCCATCATCTAGGAAATCATAGGTAGGAGGTCCGGACCCATACATTTTGGTAAATGGAAATTTTATTTCATCAAAATTACATGACAACTCACAATGATTTTATTGGAGGATATGTCGTAACATTTGTAACCTCAATGATTGGAAAAATGATCCAAAAAAATGCAAGGAGTGGACCGGGGTTGAAGTTTGTGATTGTGGTGGATAGAAAAAGAGTATATCATAAGCACCCAAACACTCGTAGATGAGAATACGACATGTCCCTTAGGTATAAGATTTTTAGAAGAGCTTGATAGGACAAGGGTTTGTTGGGAAGTATGTTCAATATATATGTTGTCATTTGTAGTGCGTAATGCCAAAATGATTGTGGCAGTGCGGCATGGGCAACAAATGTTCTAATAATGTTATTAATGGTTCAGATTTTTCTTTCCGTCGTTCCATTTTAAGAAGAGGTGTGAGAACATGAAAGATGAAAGCGTAACCATTAACATTGCAAAAATTCCAAAAAGCACATTATCAAACTCCCTACTAGAGATGGCAACAGATCGGATCTGGACCGGATCCTACTAGATCCAGATCCAGATCCATTTTTCATACATCAATCCAGATCCGAATCCAGATTCATCGGTCCATAAAAATCAGATCCAAATTTGTATCCATCGGATCCACCGGGTCCATGGATCGGATTTGGATCTACATGTAAAAAATTTGTCTTGCTAAGAATGTAACATTGGTAAGAATTTTTTTTAACTGACAAATGATTTTTACTTAGCTAACAGTTTAATGTGTTTCAATTTTGAAATGTTCATATGAGATATTTTGTTCGTTGTCTCGTTTTGATTGTGAGCTATTAATTGAAAATGTTGGACAATGACAATAGTTGTGGAAAATGATGACTAGTATTTCCACAATGCAGAACTTGCATGTGCTTGGAATCTTCGCAAATGAAGTGAATATAATTTTAACTACTTGTCTATGGAGATGTTAGTCATTCACTAATATAACATTGATTTTATTATCGAAGTTACCTCTTTATTTTTTAGTTTTTGAGTTAACACGGGAATAAATTACACTTATTTTGAGAATTAAACTTGTAAGGATGTGCTTAGCAAATTTAAGAAAATACTTATAAAATTACATTCTAGGTTATGAATATATTTAATAAAAAATGGATCCACGGGTCGGATCTGGACCGGATACGGATCTCAAATACAAATCCGATTTGATCCGATCGAAATGGATCCGGGTCCGAACGGATCCGTCGGGTCCAAATTTTGAAGATCCATATCCTATAAAACGAATCTGGATCCACCGGGTCTAGAATCAACTGCCATCTCTACGTCCTACCATTATCACATTGAATATTTTTATTATCCCGTTCAAATTGATTTCGGATGAATGCTCTAAAAGTAAGAAATGTGAAGAAAACATGTGATTTTTTAGACAATGAAAACGTTCACAAAAAATTAGAGTAATCATCTAGCAAGAGCAAATAATATCTATGGCTCGAAGAGCTCAAAACGGATAATGTCCAAATATCAAAATGCACAAGTGTGCATGAATTAGAAGAAACAAATAGCAATTGAATATGTTTTCCAAGTGGACATGAACGACATATATTTGAATTACGTGTTGGAATACATGAAATAAAATTATTTTGTTTGAGGGAAGCCAAAACATATGCTCCCGGATGACGTTAAACGTTCATGCTACAATGAAGGTGCTAAAGCTGCAAAGGTGGATGGTAACTTGGCTCGATGATTAAGTGTGGTAATTGGATAGAGCTCGTCATAACTATCACATCTAATTATATGCATCCTCGTCTGAAACTCCTTCACGAAAAATTCAAAAGGGTCAAAATCAATAGACACTCAATTACCAGTAGTAAACTTTCTAACCGAAACCAAGTTGTTAATTAATTGTGGAGCATGAATGACATTCTTTAAAAATAATGGTGGTTTTGGTGGAGACAATTTGGTAGAATCATAACCACGAATTGGAATAGAATGATCATTTTCGATAATTATATCATTATTTTTGCTCAAATTAAAATAAGACGAGAGATTACCTTGGGAGGACGTCATATGAGACGTCGCTCCGGCGTCCATGTACCAATTTATGTCAGGCGAATTAAATTCAAGAGTGTGCATGATGGACTCAATATCGGTTGGGCTAGCCACTGCCGAATGGGCCTCTTGCCACTGGTTCGGCAGTGGCCCAAAAGCTGTTGAGTTGCGTCCAACGTTGCTGGCCCAAATATAGTGGGTTGTTGGCTGGCAGTGTGCTGGACAGTTTGCCTTGGATTGGGCCTGGCCCAATTTCCTAAAGGAAATGAGCAAGGTGTCACAATCCAAGGCCACTGCCAGGCCCACTGTGATGGTCTGCTGCCCTATTTGGCTCAGGGCTATGATAACTAGCTGGAATTTTGTTGCTGGTCGCCGCCCCTGCCGCCCGTTTCGCCAGTCGCCGGACTTCTAGTGGCCCCCACCTTTGCCACCACCGCAACCACAATGATTTTTACCATCATTTCGTCATTTTTATCTCCGATTTCATGGCATATTTTCAAAATGTGTATTAGCTTCATTGGACGAGGCGACAATCATGACATAATTCGATACGGTAGCAGTCTTTTTGGCGAAATCCGCCTCTTTAAGAAAAACATAAAGCGGGCTTGGTAAAAAGATAGTAGAGGATTACTTTGACGGATGAGCATATCCACGCCACTATACGGGTCGGTAAGGCCGACAACTAATTATAAAACCATCCGATTGTTTGTAATCGGCGAACCAACGTTCTTGAGTTGATCTGATAAAACTTTAAGGCGTTGACAATAAGCGGATGCATTCGAGAAGTCCGCCATGTCAGTGGTGGAGAATTTTTTCTCCGAGTGACGGCTAGGAAATTCTTGTTATCTTGGAAGATATTCCGTAAGCGATTCTAAGCCTCCATCGCCGTGGAATCGAATTCCATAATTGTATACAACAAATCGCTTGAAATGGTGGCATAAATTCACAAAAGAACTGTCCCGTCAAGTGTGAGCTATAGTTCTTTTTCATCATCGTTGTTCCAACACATTTTCCTTACCTTTTTCCGGTGAAATTAAGTGATGCTCAAGAGTGATGAAAATATGAGTTCTAGCGTTGAAAACGATAGGAACGGGATAAAATTTAAATTTAGAGTGACTGGAAAAAGAAAACAAGACTGAAATTTTTTTTTGGTAGTCGGCCGGTTAGGAGTATAATTTTTAGAATATTTTTCCTCATACATCCCAAGGCTAGGATTAAAATATGATTAGACTAGAATTATGTTATTAGTTGACTATCTAATCTACCCATCATATTCACGTGATCCTAATATCAATTAAAATTATTACTAAATAATTACAATAAATATGCTATTAATTATAATTATTCTATCAACTACTATTCAAAAATAAAACTTCACCATTAAATAACTATTGCAAAGATTACTTTGTATGGGAAAGATGTGGGATGGGGACTCCGTGATTTGGTAAGCAAAATAAAGTAAGGAAAACATAAAGTCGGGCTTAAGAAGATTATTAGTTTACAAATAACCAAACAACAGAAACAAAACAACCACTGCAGAAGAGAGACACCTAACAACATTACACACAACACTTGCAAAACCTTTAAAAAAAGCAACTAATATTAAAGTGCATGCTTCACATCATTATTTCCATGGGAATTATAAGAAGCTAAGCTAAAGCTCTTAAGATCAAGTAGTAGTCCTGGCACTTTCTTTCCCTTGCTGTGCTGTGCTCTGTATTGCTTGTCCAACATCCTTAGTCTTTTGTCCCACTGTCGCAGTAGCATCTGCGACACGTTCTTGTATGCGCCTCTTCGTGTAATCCAATTGCTCCATCGTGGTCCTCCCTTGCTTAAAGTAATCCACAATCCAAGAAAGTGATGATAGACCCGTTAATCCAAATGCACCTGCAGAAGTCAGCACTTCCAATTTCAGTCTATAGATTCTGAAATATAATTATTATTACTTAGTTGGATTATTTAAATTATTTATACATTAAAATTTGAGGGTTACCAAGTTCTGTCGAACAAATATAACCACAATACAGACTCCGTCCTTTGTCAGAAATGATTAAAAAAATGCACCTGTCGTTTTAACCTATGGCTCTTTGTAAAGCACATTTATGCCATGAAGGGGATTCGTTCAACAGAGTAATGTCGTTTATCATTTGAATTTCGAGCGTCTTACAATGAAATTGGACATAAGATTTTTAAAATTTTTTACACACAATATTTACAAATTTTAGAACTACGTAAAGATAATATATGTCGCAATAATTAAGAATTCAAAGTTCATGAAAAAATTCCAATAGAAATTAGCTACTGACAAATTCTATAATGATAATTTTGTTAGTTACCAGCAATTTAGCTACGAATTATCAATATCATGTTAGCTACAAGCAATTTAATTAGCCACGAATCATTGACAAATGAACGACAAAACTCGCAGCTAATTTTAATCAATTCCATTTTTTTGTAGTGAAAATTGCTACGAAATCCAAATAGTACCACATAAATTGGCAAAAGAGGTATATAATCAATTGAATTGTGACCTGAAGTCAGGAAGCCGGTGACAGCTAGAGCAACGGTGATGGCAGCCGGTACAAGGACGGGGCTGAAGAGCAAAAAGACAGGAGTAGCAACGCAAAGGCCTATAATAGTCCCGATAAGGGTAAGCCCTGCAAGCCCCAGAAGGATTCCGCCGACCGGAACAAGCGTGACAATCGCTAGAATTTGGCTAGTTGAAGGACCTTTGTGAGGAAGAAGTGTCCTCATACCACCTTCATAACGAGTTGAAGGATGAACTTGAACTTGGTGAGGATATGGACGGTCAGCCATAGTGATGATAGAGAATTTTTTTGGTGTGTTGTGAAGAAAGTAGGGAAGAAATTATTGATGAGGTGTTAGTTTTAAAGAAGAGTAAGAAATGCTACGTGTTCCAATGTTAGAGTAAAGGCATTGCATGATGAACATGTTGCACTAAGAAATAGATGAGAGACAAATGATAAATAGTGCGCCAGGCGGTTCACACTTTAATAAGTTGGTAGATTTAAAGTTAATTTGCTATTTTCTTTCTTTATTTATTTATTTGCTTTTTGTGCAACTATTGTGAAAAAGCGAGAAAACGACAAAAACACACACTTTATGTTTGAGGTAAGTACAAAATAGTCTTTTACATGTATTTAATACTTTTTGGATTCGGATCCCCTCCAGTAGGCGATCTGCCCAGTTCATCCAGTTCTGGCCTAAATGAGAAACACGTGTCCCATTGTATACCTAATGGATGAGATTCATTTGGTTAACTAAATGACATTTAACTATGATTACTAAGGAAAATCCTTTCTCAGCTAATCCAATCTCTCCAAGAGCAGAACAAATCCTTTCTCACTGCAAACAAAGCAGAACAAATCTCCGTTAGATGTTTAGTAATTTGTGTTCGTTAGTGTTGATAAAAGTAATTAAAATATTTTAACCATACACATTAAGAAAGTGTGGAAAACAACCTTTCTATTCTATAAAGATAGAGAGATTTTATTTGTGGGATTTCTCTTATGCAATTGTTATTATACACATCAAAAAACTCCTATCAAATTTTAATATGCAACGTTAAAAACTACACTAAATAAGAAAGATATACAAAAAATAGCAAAATTGCACTTTAAAAGTTACATTAAACTCTAAAAATAAATTAAAACTATCAGAAAATATACTGCTAAATATGAGTTTCACTATTTTTTTCATCAGTACCGTTAAATTTAATAAATAAAGTTTCACAAATATTTATCACAACTAAAAGACCAGAATTATTAAATTTATGTTGAAAACTATTTTGAACCTACTCTTAAACTCAAGGACCATTTTTATCATTTTCTCCTGTATAAGAAGTCACGGGGAGGCAGCTGAAGCAGTCACCTCTTCGTTGACATCCCTGCTTGCTTCCAGGGTTATTTTTGGTCTTTTATTGTCTTTGTGCCTTATGGCTGTTGCACTTGATGGCCTTATGGTTGTACATTTCCCGAAATGGACAAAAAGACCCACGTACTAAATATTACTGATTGTCGGTTGTTCGCATGTGATGTCATCTTTTCTTAGGTCTATATTTGCTCCTTAGGTAGGAAAAATATATCTTTGTTATATAATTTGTTTATAATAGTATATAATGTATACCTATTAATAATGCATATATTACATAGTTATTACACACTATTTATATGCATGCAAAGATTATTGGAAAAAAATGAAGACTGGTGATCCGACTATTTCTCTCTCGTTGTATGAGCCCCTGAACAGCTTGTTATACAAGCAACCTGGTGTCTTTTTCGGGGCTTTTGCTTTCTGTCCTAGAGGTGTGAGGTTAAAAATGATCGAAATCAGACATGATAGAGGGTGAAAGTGACTCTCGACGGGAGAATCCAGATTATTCAGGAAGAATCGCAGCAATTCCCCCAATTCTAATGAACAATGATTACTTAGGATCACTGTGTTCTGTTCGATCGACTTCAAATCTTCTTCACTTTTAACGCTTAGCTCATCCATTGATGCATGAATGCTACTGGTAGGTTCTCCGCCCTTTAGTGGACGAGATTCCCTTTGCCTTTGTTTTCATTTTTGATGGTTTTTTTTTTTTTTTTAGGTAGTTTTTTCTTAGCCTATTTAGCTAGTGGGGCATTAGTCATAGCCGAAATTCGTCATAAACCGTATAGAGATCGTATTTCTGGATTTTGAGCATAAAGATTTCATTGACCTGTAAAAAGTGGGTCTAACCCTTGAGATGCGATAATACATCTAAGAAAAATCTTGTGCAAGTTAGGTTGTGATTGTATTGGTGGCAAGCGAAACATAGAACACGTTATCGGACGGAGGAGCAAACCCAAGCGACATAAATATGGCCGTAGGAGTTCGAAGATCCTGTCCTCTAGCGATTAAACTTGTGAGCCAACTAGGATTTCGGAGGGATGTTGGTCGGGGGACGTGAACTCAGACGAAGTGAACAGTCAGACCATATTACACGAACTCCGTTGGGGTCAAAATAGATGAAAATGAAAGAAAACACCGCCTAATAATAGCGTTAAAACATTAAAAAATTAGAAAGAGGTCGCCGGATAAATTTCCCGACAGTGATAGTGACGAACAGAGGGATTACTTTTGGTACCTTCTGGGTTTTGACTTTCGAGTAAGAAAAACAATGTCTCGGTCCTTTCGGTAATTCTGTAAGTATGTTTATAGTTGTTTATTCATGTGGTCCCACACTACTCGTGCAGAGGAGAAATTTGTGTTGGAAATTTGCCTTTGGCGGGAGTTGCGATCGACCAACTTTAACGGCTTAAACACTAGTGTAACGTATGTTGGAGAATCCGGTTCTTCACACATGCATGATCTACTAAGTACGTAGATAACCGTAGGGCAAAAAATCGTCAAATTTCATTGAGAAATGAAAGAGATATTGGTTCACGAAGTAAGGTGTTTGAAGCATGGAAAGTGTGGTATTGTGTGTAATTCTCCCTCATCGGTAGAGGAAGAAAGAATTGTTGTGTATATAAGAGTCGAAATTGGTTTGGGGTTTGGGACCCCAAGGGGTATCCCATGTGTTTAAAGGAGGGAGGACCTAGATGTGCTTCGGTTCGAGGAAAGACCACACGCGCGCCGCCGCCGCGCGCCCGTCCCGTCCGGTCGGGTTCCGGGTTCTCGGGTTCTCGGGTTCTCAGGTTCGTGGGCTGTGGGCTGTGGGTCTTCTGATATTATCTTTTTGGGCCAGAAAACTTTGCCGAAGTACGCTTTGATCCCGAAGTTTCCGGATGTACGATTCGGACCGAATTCTTTCGGATGTACGGTTTGGTCCCCGAAGTTTCAAGATGTGCGCTTTGGTCCCTCAAGTTTCCGAATCTGGACAGTCAAAGCGAGTTGCCAAGCACTCAATTCAGCCATTTATTTTGGCTGAATTACTCCTCCTATAATGGCCAAATCCGTTGGTCTTTCACCATTTATGTTGGTGGCTTTACTACCTCCATAATGGCCATTATTTGGCTATTATGGAGGCAGTTTTTCAGCACCTCCCTCACCTATATAAACACCCCTTACACCATTGTTGAGCACTAAGAATGACCACGGAGAGCAGCAAAACAGTGCACGAAAATACACAACCGAAAATAGTTTTCTTCCTACAACTTCCAAGCATCATTTCGTTACTCAATATTCTTCACGGTAGCTCTTGAGTTTCCTTTGCTCAAGGGTTCCATTGCTGTTTTATCTTGGGAGACAAATTGTCCAGGACGTATAAAGGATACATACGGGGCAATATTGTCTTAAGGACAGAGTGCTACACTCGACTCAGCAAAAACAATTTACATTTTTCCGTCTTCTACAAAACTGGAATTTCCAGTTTTTACTTGTTTAACAATTGTAATTTCAGATTCCATGTTGAATTATTGAATCTCTGTTTATCCTTTCGAATACTTGTAATAGTTAAATACTTCCCGTACTGCTTTATAAAGTACCATAGAGCAAATCTCCCAACAACTTAAGACAATATTTGTATTGTATTACTATTAGTATTCGAAAGATGTCGGTCAAAAATTGTGTGACCAAATCGGATATGGAAATAGTTTTCGGTAGAAGAGAGTGATGATGATGAACGTGTTCATGGTGTCACCGCCACCAAGATCGGTGGAAACAAGCGCTCTCGAGAGCCTGAGGATGTCAACTAGGATAAGAGGAGAAGACTGAAGATGTTATTCTATCTTGTAGAAGAAGGCCTATATCTGTCCCAGACAAAGGATCCGAATAATGGTGAGAAGGAAATGGACACTCAGTCTGATGAAGTGACTGAAGTGAGCCAGAATCCGAAATTGGGATAAGTAGTTTTTCTTACTTGTCAAGAATAAAGATTAAATTATGTCTGATTAAAAATGAATTAAAGTAAGGAGGAATATGAAAATAATTTATATTCCTTATGCTTTAACAAATCAGAAGTTTAATCTCATCTTCTTTTCCGTTTAAAGATTGGATTTGGTAAACGACTTAAAAAGATCCGTTCTTTTAAGTGTAATAATTAAAAGTGTGTAAAGTATGTTGCACATACAATGGAGAAAGATCCACTAACTGTGCGAAAACTCTTACCACTCTTAAGTAAGCGCCAAGAATTATCTGGGCACCAATCTTAACGGAAGGAGTCTAAAAGCTAAAGACGTTGAGCCTGTCATACTATTTGGCAGAAGATCCTTCATAGGATGATATTGGACACTCAGTCACATAAAGCCTCCGGGCGGAGGTGGGCCAAAATTCCTTTGATAGGATGATATTGGACACTCAGTCATACAAAGCCTCCGGGCGACTGGAGTGGGCCAAAATTTCTTTGATATGATGATATTGGATACTCAGTCATATAAAGCCTCCGGGCGACTGGAGTGGGGCCAAAATTCATTTCATAGGAAAAGTAATGGACACCTAGTAAGGTGGGCCAAAGTTTCCAGGTCCTGAATGATCTGAAGGCCTAAAGAAAGGCAGAAAAGAAATTGGACACTCAGTCTGCCAAAGCAACTGGAGTAGGCCAGAGTATCTAGATCACATATGATCCGGTTACGCCCTAACCACGGGCAAGAGGTTGTTCATGTGAAGCAACGCCACCTCTAAAGTAGAAGGGGTTGGAGAGGTTGTCCTCAATAGGACTTCATGGATTGTGATCACTCTAAGATGAGGTGATACATATTCCAAACTTGGTTAAGGGACGCTGTTGGTCAAGCTGGTTTGAGATTAGTCCAACAGGTCTGTAATAACTAAGAATGGTACAGTATGTATGTAGCCAAATGAATGATATATTTGTAATCCGTGCATCTATTCCATCATAGATTAAGACACGTTAAATAGCAAGTCATTCAAAAGCTAACGATGTTGAGATTGTTGCCTACTGTCGACATAAACCCTCAAAATGAATGTGAGGTAGACGAAGAGGCAAAATCACCATTCCAAATTCCGTCAAGGGAATAGCGAAAGAAGCACCGCTCCTCTAGAACTTAGTCACACCTACTTGGGTGATTTGAAGTTTATACAAAATAGAGGGGGGAGACAAGTACGTTGTAATCTTCATTGATGATGGTACAACGTATGGAATCCTTTGTTTGTTAAAAAGCAAAGATGAAGTTGTTGAAGCGGATAAGCGCTACAAAGCAGAAGTTGAAAATCAACTAAGCCTACGGATTGAGAAATTCATAGTGATAGAGGGGGAGAATGTGAAGCATCGTTCATTAAACGACTGTTCATTTCCCACTTCAGTCCAACGGTGTTAGCCAAGCGCAAAGTCGTACGCCCAAATTATGTGGGGTAGCTTGGTAAAGGATGGACTACCGACACAGGTCAAGTTCGACCTAAGACTGTAGATTGCATATCCATTGGATCTGCAAATAACAGTAGTGTTGATCGCCTCTTGGCGTCAAATAATCTTGAATTCTTTGGAGATAACTTTCCTTGGAAAAGGAAAAAGGAGTAATTGCTCAAGGTTAACAAGAACCTACGAGGGCTCGATGTCCGGAACTAGACGTTCCGTATCTTCGAGGACTCGAAAGTTGCTTTGCTATCCGAACTTAATAATCCGGATCCGAGAACTCGGGGATTCTAGATGTTGAACCAAGACGGAGCAAAGAGGGGACAAAGACTTGTTCCACTCCTTCTAGCTTGTATGGTTGATAACGAACCATGAACAATTAACAAATAATTGTTATCTCCAAAAACGTTGCTTTGGAAAGAAGCTAAAGGGAGAAATAGATTCCATATATAGAACCATACTTGTGTAATGGTTAATCTTCTTCCGGGAAAAGAACCTTTGGGTTGTAAAATGTGCTCCCCTGTGAGTAGCTTAACATCCAGTGCCATTGTAGTCTTGCGTGGCATGGATGTTGAACTAGCCTTCCCAACCGGAGAGTTGGAAGAAGAGAATCAGAGTTAGTTTGCTGAACTGTTGGGCTTCTTCCTGAGCTTTCAGTTTGGTCCCTGAAATGTTTACATTTTAGTCCTGAAAGTTTTAGATAAAACAGAAACAATGAATATGACCACAGAAACATTAGCTCTGAAGTTAGAAAGCCAACAGTTGGAAAACCAACGGTCTGAGAGTGAAAATCATATTGAAACAAAGTCTCGATATGAAAGATATGTGTATCACGAGATGACTTCTTAGGAATTAGATTTCTAAGACATCTAACGGATCGGTCAATAGTTGACGGTCTCGTTGAAGCCACCAATGGATATGAATCATAGAATTGATTGGAATCATGGTGCACCCATAGACAATGAGCGATATGCACAGTCGCGTGTAGTTCAATGTATTGTACACACTACAACCGACCAGGTATCGTCCAACAAACGGATCATTTGAACTAAGGTTCATCGATGATCTTAATACATGATCAATAGAAGGCGTTAAGTCGGATATGACGATATCGAATTATTCGCTTATCTACGGATTATAGTATTACGGATGTCCAATGTTACGAGAGAACACGGTGATGCAAACTGGACATCGGATCCGAAGAACACCAAAGCCACAAGTAAATGTGTATGGTGGTTCTTGGAAAATCTTCTAAGCAAACTTGCATCGACCGATTCATGATGGTATCGGAGTTTATCGCTTTATACAAAGCATGAAAGAAGTCGAGTAACTTCACGACTCATTAGAGGACGTCCCTTATTGGGAGAAACCCATGCCTTCAGCGGTTCTACACCGTGGCTAGCCGGTCGGCTTTAGGAAGGACACGGATGACGGCGTCTGGACATATCTGTCGGGATCGTCGGAGACATAAGACCGTATGGCGATTGATCATCACGGGTGTCACTTCCTTGTTTACTAACTAAGGGACTACCCGAGAGATCAAGTGTTCTCTTTGTCTAGGGAATGGGCTTAAAACCCAAAATATACGGACCAATACAATGGATACCCAACCTTACGAACCGGAGATCCCGGTAATTTGGTTCAATGGGAAAACTAAGTTGTAAAGGTTCGGTTGATCGCTTCGGTGGAAGCATGAGCACTTCGGATAGTGATTTCGAAAAGAAACACCAAATCCAAAGCCGTTCCCGCGATAGACGTTAAGTGCTATCTGCAGGTATGGGTAAAGGTTAAGTTTTCAAAACTCGTAATGATCCTCAACGATTGAGGTTAGGTCTTTGGGAAACTTTTAATGGTTCCTAACACTTGTGAAGTGGGGTATAGCAGGATACCTTGTAGGAGACCACCTATTTAAGTGCGAGGACGGCCGCCTCAAATTGAACGCACTTAAGAATCCAAGACGTTGTCCATGGCCAAAATGGACAAAACATTACGAAGAAGAGAGTAAGGGAATTTGTTGTGTTGGTACCGTTGTCTTGGCTTACACTAAACACCGACGGTTCAAGACATCACGTTCACCGCGCAAAGTAAGTAAGTCCGATGGTATTCAACTATGGAAGGTTCAAAGCCGAGGCTACCTCTCCTTATGCAACATCGGTCCGCCGAAATATTGCTTTGGAAATGAAAAGACACCTTGTGAGTGCGCCAAAATCTCTTTCAAGAGGGATTGTTGGAAATTTGCCTTTGGCGGGAGTTGCGACCGACCAACTTTAACGCTTAAACACTAGTGTAACGTATGTTGGAGAATCCGGTTCTTCACACATGCATGATCTACTAAGTACGTAGATAACCATAGGGCCAAAAATCGTCAAATTTCATTGAGAAATGAAAGAGATATTGGTTCACGAAGTAAGGTGTTTGAAGCATGGAAAGTGTGGTATTGTGTGTAATTCTCCCTCATCGGTAGAGGAAGAAAGAATTGTTGTGTATATAAGATTCGAAATTGGTTTGGGGTTTGGGACCCCAAGGGGTATCCCATGTGTTTAAAGGAGGGAGGACCTAGATGTGCTTCGGTTCGAGGAAAGACCACACGCGCGCCGCCGCCGCCCGCCCGTCCCTTCCGGTCGGGTTCCGGGTTCTCGGGTTCTCGGGTTCTCGGGTTCGTGGGCTGTGGGTCTTCTGATATTATCTTTTTGGGCCAGAAAACTTTGCCGAAGTACGTTTGATCCAAGAAGTTTCCGTGTTGATTCGGACCGAATTCTTTCGGATGTACGGTTTGGTCCCCGAAGTTTCAAGATGTGCGGTTTGGTCCCTCAAGTTTCCAGAATCTGGACGATCAAAGCGATTGCCAAGCACTCAATTCAGCCATTTATTTTGGCTGAATTACTCCTCCTATAATGGCCAAATCCGTTGGTCTTTCACCATTTATGTTGGTGGCTTTACTACCTCCATAATGGCCATTATTTGGCTATTATGGAGGCGCTTTTCAGCCCCTCCCTCACCTATATAAACACCCCCTTACACCATTGTTGAGCACTAAGAATGACCAAGGAGAGCAAAAAACGAGGCACGAAAATACACAACCGAAAATAGTTTTCTTCCTACAACTTCCAAGCATCATTTCGTTACTCAATATTCTTCACGGTAGCTCTTGAGTTTCCTTTGCTCAAGGGTTCCATTGATGTTTTATCTTGGGAGACAAATTGTCCAGGACGTATAAAGGATACATACGGGTCAATATTGTCTTAAGGACAGAAAGTGCTACACTCGACTCAAAGAAAAAACAATTTACATTTTTCCGTCTTCTACAAAGCTGGAATTTCCGCTTTTACTTGTTTAACAATTGTAATTTCAGATTCCATGTTGAATTATTGAATCTCTGTTTATCCTTTCGAATACTTGTAATAGTTAAATACTTCCCGTACTGCTTTATAAAGTACCATAGAGCAAATCTCCCAACAATTTGCTCTATCATAATAATGCTACAATATAAAAGGTTTGTTCCTTATTTCTCCTTTCTAGATGGTTTTGTTATGCAAAATTTCTAACATACCGTGATGGAAATTAACTTTTTCTTTTTGGACGTTATATTGCTGTATTAGAGTTTCAAAATTTGAAGTTATTGATGTTTATTTAAAGGTTAACTTAGATTTAGTATCATAATAAAATGAATATTAATCTGTTTTTCATATTTTTGAATACTAATTATTTCACTTCTAGACATTAAATGCATAATAAAACATACAAACTAAGATATTAGGCCCATGCACCGATAACATCCCACTAATTCACTGAAAAAACCCTAAAAACTCAAAACTTATTTCATGTTTGGTTCTTTGAAGAAAAACTCTTCTTTTCAAATAAAGGTTGGATCTCGTTCAAAAAATGATAAAAAGTGTGCCAGGCGGCACTTTAATAAGTTGGTGGATTTAAAGCTAAATCTACAGATGTTTATACAAAATTAAGAGGCATAAAAGAAATTATAAATGCAAGTTTGGAGATTGAAGTATGAAATTGTTGGGAGTTTTGCTTTTTATGGTACTTTATAAAGCAGTACGGGAAGTATTTAACTATTACAAGTATTCGAAAGGATAAATAAAGATTTCAATAATTCAACATGGAATTTGAAATTACAATCGTTACACAAGTAAAAACTGGAAATTCCAGTTTTGTAGAAGACGGAAAAATGTAAAATGTTTTTGCTGAGTCGAGTGTAGCACTCTGTCCTTAAGACAATATTGCCCCGTATGTATCCTTTATACGTCCTGGACAATTTGTCTCCCAAGATAAAACAACAATGGAACCCTTGAGCAAAGGAAACTCAAGAGCTACCGTGAAGAATATTGAGTAACGAAATGATGCTTGGAAGTTGTAGGAAGAAAACTATTTCGGTTGTGTATTTTCGTGCAATCGTTTTTCTGCATCCGTTTATGTATTTTCGTGCATATGTCTTAGTGCTCAACAATGGTGTAATGGGGTGTTTATATAGGAGAGGGAGGGGTTGTTTATCGCTGAAAACCGCCTCCATAATAGCCAAATAATGGCCATTATGGAGGTAGTAAAATCACCAACATAAATGGGAGAAAGACCAACCGTTTTGGCCATTATAGGAGGAGTAATTCACCAAAATAAATGGCTGAATTGAGTGCTTGGCATTTCTGTTTTTGACCGTCGAAATTCGATTTTCTGGAAACTTTAGGGACCAAACTGTACATCTTGAAACTTCAGGGACCAAACTCGCACATCCGAAAGAATTCTCGTCCAAACTCGTATATCCGAAACTTCGGGATCAAACCGTACTTCGGCAAAGTTTTCTCGGCCCAAAAAGATAATATCGAAGACCCACGCCCACACACCCACGACCCGTGACCCGTGACCCGTGACCCGTGAACCCGTGAACCCGAGAACCCGAACTCGGAACCGAACCGACCGACGGGCGGGCGGCGGCGGCGCGCGTGTGGTCTTTCCTCGAACCGAAGCACATCTAGGTCCTCCCTCCTTTAAACACATGGGATACCCCTTGGGGTCCCAAACCCCAAACCAATTTCGAATCTTATATACACAACAATTCTTTCTTCCTCTACCGATGAGGGAGAATTACACACAATACCACACTTTCCATGCTTCAAACACCTTACTTCGTGAACCAATATCTCTTTCATTTCTCAATGAAATTTGACGATTCTTGGCCCTACGGTTATCTACGTACTTAGTAGATCATGCATGTGTGAAGAACCGGATTCTCCAACATACGTTACACTAGTGTTTAAGCCGTTAAAGTTGGTCGGTCGCAACTCCCGCCAAAGGCAAATTTCCAACAATCCCTCTTGAAAGAGATTTTGGCGCACTCACATGGTGTCTTTTCATTTCCAAAGAATATTTCAAATGGATCGATGTTGCATAAGGAGAGGTAGCCTCGCCTTTGAACCTTCCATAGTTGAATACCATCGGACTTACTTACCGCGCGGTGAACGTGATGTCTTGAACCATCGTGTTTAGTGTAAGCCAAGACAACGGTACCAACACAACAAATTCCCTTACTCTCTTCTTCGTAATGTTTTGTCCATTTTGGCCATGGACAACGTCTTGGATTCTTAAGTGCGTTCAATTTGAGGCGGCCCCGTCCTCGCACTTAAATAAGTGGTCTCCTACAAGGTATCCCGCTATACCCCACCGCACAAGTGTTAGGAACCATTAAAAGTTTCCCAAAGACCTAACCTCAACTCGTTGAGGATCATTACAGGTTTTGAAAACTTAACCTTTACCCATACCGTAGATAGCACTTAACGTCTATCGCGGAACGGCTTTGAATTTGGTGTTTCTTTTCGAAATCACTATCCGAAGTGCTCATGCTTCCACCGAAGCGATCAACCGAACCTTTACAACTTAGTTTTCCCATTGAACCAAATTACGGGATCTCCGGTCGTAAGGTTGGGTTTCCACCGTATTGGTACGTATATTTTGGGTTTTAAGCCCATTCCCCTAGACAGCGAACACTTGATCTCCGGTAGTCCCTTAGTTAGTAAATAAGGAAGTGACACCCGTGATGATCAACCGTCATACGGTCTTATGTCTTCGACGGATCGTGACGATATGTCCGTATGCCGTCATCCGTGTCCTTCCTAAAGCCGACCGCTAGCCACAAAGTAGAAATCGTCGAAGGCACGGTTTCTCCCAATAAGGGACGTCCTCTAATGAGTCGTGAAGTTACTCAACTTCTTTCATGCTTTGTATAAAGCGATAAACTCCGATACCATCATGAATCGGTCGATGCAAGTTTGCTTAGAGGATTTTCCAAGACCCACCATACACATTTACTTGTGACTTTGGTGTTCTTCGATCCGATGTCCAGCTTGCATCACCGTGTTCTCTCGTAACCGCCGGACATCCGTAATACTATAATCCGTAGATAAGCGAATAATTCGTATATCGTCATATCCGACTTAACGCCTTCTATTGATCATGTATTAAGATCATCGCGTGAACCTTAGTTCAACTGATCTGTTTGTTGGACGATACCAGTGCTCGGTTGTAGTGTGTACAATACATTGAACTACACGTGACCCGAGCATATCGCTCATTGTGTATGGGTGCACCATGATTCCAATCGCCCTATGATTCATATCCATTGGTGGCTTCAACGAGATCATCAACTATCGACTCGGTCCGTTAGATGTCTTAGAAATCCAATTCCTAAGATGTCATCTGTGATACTCATATCTTTCATATCGAGACTTTGTTTCAATATGATTTTCACTCTAAGACCGTTGGTTTTCCAACTCGTTGGCTTTCTAACTTCGAGTCAATGTTTCGTGATCGATTCATTGTTTCGTTTTATCCGAGACTTTCAGACCAAAATGTTAACATTTCAGGGACCAAAATGAAAGTTCGGAAGAAGCCCAACAACTTCAAAGAAACCAATTTCGATCCTCTTCTTCCAATTCTCCGGTTTGGAAGGTCGTTTTCAACACCCATGCCATGTAAGATTACAATGGCCCCGGATGTGAAGTTACTCACAGGGGAGCACTTTTTACAACCCAAAGGTTCTTTTTCCGGAGGAAGATTAACTATTACACACGTATGGTTCTATATATGGAATCTATTTCTCCCTTTAGCTTCTTTCCAAAACAACGCTTTTGGAGATAACAATTATTTGTTAATTGTCCATGGTTCGTTCTCAACCATACAAGCTAGAAGGACCGGAACAAGTCTTTGTCCCCTCTTTGCTCCGTCTTGGTTCAACATCTAGAATCCCCGAGTTCGTAGATCCGGAATATTAAGTTCCTGGATAGACAAAGCAACTTTCGAGTCATGAAGATACGAACGTCTAGTTCCGGACAATCGAGCCCTCGCGGGTTCTTGTTAACCTTGAGCAATTACTCCTTTTTCCTATTTCAAGGAAAGTTATCTTCAATGAATTCAAAGATTCTTTGACACCAAGAGGCGATCAACACTATCGTTATTTGCGGATCCAAAGTGGATATGCAATCTACGATCTTAGGTTGAACTTGACCTGTTTCGTAGCCCATCTTTTACCAAGCTACCCCACATAATTTGGGCGTACGACTTCGCGCTTGGCTAACACCGTTAGACTGAGGTGAGAAATGAACATTCGTTTAATGAACGATGCTTCACATTCTCCCCCTCTATCACTACGAATTTCTCAATCCGTAGGCTTAGTTGATTTTCAACTTCTGCTTTGTAGGCTTCAACAACTTCATCTTTGCTTTTTAATAAACAAAGGATTCCATACGTTGTACCATCATCAATGAAGATCACAACGTACTTGTCTCCCCCCTCTATTTTGTATAAACTTCAAATCACCCAAGTAGGTGTGACTAAGTTCTAGAGGAGCAGTGCTTCTTTCGCTATTCCCTTGACGGAATTTGGAAAGGTGATTTTGCCTCTTCATCTACCTCATATTTATTTTGAGGGTTTATGTCGAAGAAGGCAACAATCTCAACATCGTTAGCTTTTGATTGACTTGCTATTTAACGTGTCATAATCTATGATGGCATAGACGCACGGATTACAAATATATCATTCATTTGGCTACAGACATACTGTACCATTCTTAGTTATCACAGACCTGTTGGACTAGTCTCAAACCAGGTTTGACCAACAGCATCCCTTTAACCAAGTTAGGAATATGTATCACCTCATCTTAGAGTGATCACAATCCATGAAGTCCTATTGAGGACAACCTCTCCAACCCCTTTGATTTTAGAGGTGGCGTTGCTTCACATGAACAACCTTTTGCCCGTGGTTAGGCGTAACCGGATCATATGTGATCCGGATATTCGCCCACTCCGGCTGCTTTGCGGCATCGAGTGTCCAATTTCTTTTCTCGCCAATTCTTTAGGCCTTCGATCATTTAAGACTGGAAACCGTGGCCCACCTTACTAGGTGTCCATTATTTTTCCTATGAAATGAATTTTTGGCCCTACTCCGCCGCCCGAGGCTTTATATGACCGAGTGTCCAATATCATCATATCAAAGAAATTTTTGCCCACTCCGGTCGCCCTCGAGGCTTTGTATGATCGAGTGTCCAATATCATCCTATCAAAGGAATTTTGGCCCACTCCACGCCGCCCGGAGGCTTTATGTGACCGAGTGTCCAATATCATCCTATGAAGGATCTTCTCGCCAAATAGTATGACAGTTCAACGTCTTTAGCTTTTAGACTCCTTTCGTTAAGATTGGTGCCCGTATAATTCTTGGCGCTTACTTAAGAGTGGTAATAGCTTTTCGCACGTCGGTGGATCTTACTCCCTCGTATGTGCGAACATACTTTACACACTTTAGTAATTACACTTAAAGGAACGGATCTTCTTAAGTCGTTTACAAAATCCAATCTTTAAACGGAAAAGAAGATGAGATTAAACTTCTAATTTTAAAGCGTAAGGAATATAAATTATTTTCATATTCCTCCTTACTTTAATCCATTTTTAATCGTACATCATTTAATCTTTATTCTTGACAAGTAAGAAAAACTACTTATCCCAATTTCGGATTCAGCTCACTTCGGTCACTTCATCGACCGAGTGTCCATTTCCTTCTCACCATTATTCGGATCTTTTGTCCGGGATAGATACTGTGCCTTCGCCGCAAGATAGAAGTACATCTTCGCCTTCTCCTCTTGTCCCGCTTGACATCCTCGGGCTCTCGAGAGCGCTTGTTTCCACCGAGTCTTGGTAGCGGTGACACCATGAACACGTTCATCATCATCACTCTCTTCTACCGTAAAACCATTGCCATATCCAGATTTGGTCACACAACTTTTGACCGACATCTTTCGAACACTAATAGTAATACTATACAAATATTGTCTTAAGTTGTTGGGAGTTTTGCTTTTTATGGTACTTTATAAAGCAGTACGGAAAGTATTTAACTATTACAAGTATTCGAAAGGATAAATAAAGATTTCAATAATTCAACATGGAATTTGAAATTACAATCGTTACACAAGTAAAAACTGAAATTCCGCTTTGTAAAACGGAAAAATGTAAAATGTTTTTGCCGAGTCGAGTGTAGCACTCTGTCCTTAAGACAATATTGCCCCGTATGTATCCTTTATACGTCCTGGACAATTTGTCTCCCTAGATAAAACAACAATGGAACCCTTGAGCAAAGGAAACTCAAGAGCTACCGTGAAGAATATTGAGTAACGAAATGATGCTTGGAAGTTGTAGGAAGAAAATTATTTCGGTTGTGTATTTTCGTGCACTAATCGTTTTTCTGCATCTGTTTATGTATTTTCGTGCATATGTCTTAGTGCTCAACAATGGTGTAATGGGGTGTTTATATAGGAGAGGGAGGGGCACATTTATCGCTCGAAAACCGCCTCCATAATAGCCAAATAATGGCCATTATGGAGGTAGTAAAGTCACCAACATAAATGGGAGAAAGACCAACCGTTTTGGCCATTATAGGAGGAGTAATTCACACATGGGATACCCCTTGGGGTCCCAAACCCCAAACCAATTTCGAATCTTATAATCTTTTCTCATGTTAAATTAACAATTTAACATGATGATTGTGGACCAATAAATAATACAATAATACTCAGTGCCGACTTTAGCATAAGGCAACTAAAGCAAAATAGATCTCAGAGGGCTCCTTTTTTTGTTAGTAATGAATTAATTGTTTTTTAAACTTTAAAAATTATAATATTTTGATAAAAAATGAAATTTGTTTTCAACGATTGAGTATTAGGGAATAAGTCTTTTGGGTATAATTTTTTTGTTAAAAAAATTACATTTGAGATGAATGTAAAATCAAAATTTCATTATAAACATATAATATATAGAGAAAATGATTTGATGAGAATGTTGATGATGAAATAATAAAGACTTGAAGGACTTTTAGAGTTGTTTACTTATTATATAATATAAAACAATTTATTAATTTTTTACTTCAAAAACATTGAAACAATTTGAGGCGTGTAAACATATTTTTTTATTTGTTATTTAGTGGTAAAAAATCAATATTACTAGACGATCCGATTGGCGTAATTTGAAGGTGAACAGAGGTTGTCGGCCGGTGGCAAAGATTTTCGATCAGCGGAGATAGGGCGGGTCTGCAACGGCAGCGGAGATAGGGCGGTCTGCAACAGCAACGGAGATAGCGAATGCAAACTAGATCGGCGAAGGTTAATTGGTATAAGAAGTTGATTATTGGACTAATTTTGGCAAATTAGATACAGAAAGGGACACTTTAACTTAATTTTTCTTTATAAAAGATTATTATTGACTATTCGAGACACTCAACTTAATTTTCCTTTATAAAAAATTATTAATGACTTTACATCTCAAAAAGTTGGAAAAATAGGCTTCAAAAAGATATATATACAATTTTTTTCAGAATCTTTTTAAAGATCTTTCATCAAGATTTGACTTTAGATCACAAATATAATTGAACCGCTCATTATCAAGAATTGCAACCGGATATTATCTTCTGCTCAAGGGATTAGTTTAATTTCACTACTTAAATTGTAAGAGATATTTTTTCTATAAAAATAAGTTCCTTGAAAATGACTTCCTTGGTAGGAAAAATAAGTTTATGGTGCATTCCATATTGATGGTCTCCTTCCCATCCCCACTCTCACCCACCACTTATCACCCACTCCATCCACCACCCAACCCTCCCCCACCACCAGCCCCCTCTCCCAATCCCATCCCCTCCTTCACCACCCACCTCACACCAACCTCCACCACCTAAACCCCACCCCTCGCACAACTCCCCCCACATCCCATCCCACTTCTATAGTATTTGTCTATATTATATATAAATATTTTTAGGATAATATTTTATGCTTACGTACTAGACATAAAATAAGTAAGAAACCACTTATTTTCATGAAAAATATTTTCCCCCTATCAAACACACCCTAAATCATGATATGTATTGTTATTTAATTTATCCCTCTTAAGATAAAATAGTTTGATTTGATCTTCAATGTAAAATAAAACGTGACTAAATATTTTTTATACGATTTAAATTCCACTTGTGCGAATTGCTGTTCCTAAATAGGCCATGTAAGCAGACTTCCCTTCCACTTATTTTTCCAACCCAAAAAACACAACAGCCATCAGCACTAGTTACACAGATTTTTCCATCCCCAAAAAACAAAGACAAACAGAAAGAAGAAGAAATGGCAGTTCTAAATTGCTACTACCTCTCAGTGACATCCTCAGCAACACCAAAAACTCAAGAATCTTCAATCAATTCATCCCAAACACAACCAACACTACCAACCAAAATAATTCTTCCAAAAAAGAAGCCTATGAAATGGTCAATTGGGGATGCACCAGGTGAATATGGTGGTCCACCTACTACAACTAAGTTAAGGAAGTATTGGGGTAAAGATGAAGACCCTCTTACCTCTGATGATTTTATTTGGAACAAAGAATTTATGGGTCGTATGAAAAAATATGTTCAGGACCCTCAAGAAAAGGGCTCTTCTCCTGCCAAGGTCCAATCTTTCTATTACTGATCTTGATCTTTTTTGCTAAGTATTATTTTTCAATGTTAAGTACTTTCTGAATTTTGTCATAATCCATGCCGTTTTAATCATATGAAGGGGTCGTTTGGCAAAGTGTATAAGAGTAGTACTGAACAACGTGTATTATTAATGTTGGGATTAGTTATACTGACATTATTTTTTATCGAATGTTTGGTTTGTTGTATTAAATGAATAGGGTGTAAATGAATAGGAATAGTACTGATATTGTTAACGTCGTTAAAAGAGAATAATCCCATGAATATTTTCATTAATGTCAAAGGTATATATACATGATAGACAATATTTAATTATGGTAACTAAATCTACCTTTTCCTAATACAAGACTACTACATTTTTCTAATACAAGACTACTACCATAATTACACATGTACAAGAACTTTAATATTGTAAGGAGTGATACACGACATATACACATAATATACACACGTATATTCAGTCACACCCCGCAGTCATAGTGGGCGGTTGTCGTACGCTGAGACTGTCCATAAAATCTTCAAACAGAACTAAGGGAAGATCCTTAGTAAAGATGTCAGCAATTTGGTATCGTGAAAGGGACATGCAAGACACGTACTTTTCCACAAGCTACCTTTTCGCGAACAAAGTGAATATCCATCTCGATATGTTTAGTGCGCTGATGTTCGACCGGATTTCCAGAGAGATAGGTCGCACTAACATTATCGCAGTAGACCAAGGTAGCTTTCTGAATAGGAAAGTGAAGCTCTAATAGGAGGTTACGCAGCTAACAGGACTGAGACACCACATTGACTACTCCTCGATACACGACTTCCACACTGGATCGCGATAAAGTAGCCTGACGTTTAGCCGACCAAAAGACCAAGTTATCACCAAGAAACATACAATAGCCAGATGTCGAGCGTCTGTTATCTGGACATCCACCCAATCGGCATCTGTATAAGACATGAGAGTAGATACGGAGGATGGATATAAATGTAAACCATAATCAAGAGTGCCCTGAATGTAACACACAATGCGTTTAAGAGCGTGCATGTGTTCTTCCCTCGGATCATGCATAAATAAACACACATGTTGCACTGCATAAGTAATATCGGGCCTCGTGAATGTAAGATAGTGAAGAGCCCCCGCAAAACTACGATAGTGGGAGGGATCTTCGTAGGGTGTGTTATAATTAGTACTCAACTTCGGTTTGGTGTCAACCGGAGTAGGAGATGACTTACAGGATGACATGCTAGCCCGCTCAATAATCTCAGCCGCATACTTCCTCTGGGATAAAAATAGACCACCTGCATGATGAGTTACAACTATACCAAAAAAATAACTTAAAGTCCCCAAGTCTTTCATAGCAAATTTGGAGCTGAGAAGAGATATGATAGACTTGCGCAGTGACAGTCAATATAATATCATTCACATATAACAAAATGTATGCCAGAGAAGTACCACGACGATAGATGAACAGAGAATGATCAAACCTGCTGTGAGAAAACCCAATAATAGACACATAACCTGCAAACCTTTTATACCAGGCCCGAGGGGCCTATTTTAGCCCATACAAGGACTTCTTCAGCAAACAAACATGGTTAGGATGATTGGGGTCCCTGAAATCCAAGGGCTAATTTGGTAATGCATGATGCCAAAATGAAAGTAGTAATGAAGCATTGGCTAGTAATGTTCGAACAATATTATTAATGATGCGTATTTTTCGCTAGGCTTTCCTATTTTGTGAGGATGTATGTGAACAAGAAAATCGAAAAGATATATCATTAATGTTACAAAATTCTCTAAAAGGCCCATTATCATATTCCCTTCCATTATCACATTGAATGTTTTTAATTTTCTGTTCAAATTGGGTACGGATAAATTCTCTAAATGATAGGAATATGGAATAAACTTGAGACTTTTTAGATAACGGAAAAGTTCACAGAAAATTAGAATAATCATCCAAAAATAACACATAATAACGGTGGCCCAAAGAGCTCAAAACGGGAGATGTCCACAAATCACTATGAATAATATCAAATGGCAACAACGTACTAGAATTGGAGGCAACAAATGGTAATTCAACATGTTTTCCAAGCGGACAAGAATGACAAACAATAGTACTACGCGTACTATTACACTCAATAAACTCATTATTCTTAGGAGAGGAAAGAACAGATGCTCCCGGATGACCCAAATATTCATGCCATAAGAAAGGTGCTAAAGCGACAAACGTTGACGGTGTGGCTGGATTAGTGGTGATGGTGATGGTGATGGGATATAGCTCGTCCCGACTATTACATCTCATTAGAAGTATTCCCGTCGTGAAATCCTTCACAGAAAATCCAAAAAGGTCAAAGTCAACAGAAACTCAGTTATCAGTTGTAAATTTTTGAACATACACCAAATTTTTAATTAATTGAAGAGCATAAAAGACATTTTTCAAGACTAAAGGTGGATTCGGGGGATATTAATCTGTGTGACCATAACCACGTATTGGAATCGAATTACCATTTCCAATAATAATGCCATGATTTTTGTTCAAATTGAAATAAGACAAAAGATTACCTGGCGCGGATGTCATATGAGAGGTGGCACCGATGTCCATATACCAATTTACATTCGAAGGATTTAATCCTAGTGTGTGCATCGCTGCCTCGATATCTGTGGGACTCGGGGCAGTTGCTGGGCCCGCAGCAGCGAAGGCCTGCTGTGGCCGAGGCCCAAGCAGGCCATGCAGCTGTCAGGAACCATTCTGCCGAGCACCTAATTGCTGAAATCCACTGGGAATGGCCCAAAAATTTGTTGGAACGCCTGCTGGACCTGGATATGGTGGACTGGGCCAACTGGCTCAGCCCCACGGCCACCGTGCATTGGCCCAAGGCTGCGGCCAGTGGTGCTGCGACCCAGTCTGCTGACCACTGCCACCCCTGCCGCCATTGCCACCGCAACCGCTGCGGTCGCCACCACGGTTTTTGCCACCATTTTCCCGATTTTAGCCCTTTTGCCGCCAACATTGGTACGGGTTTGGCCCAAATTTTTCGAAAAGGAGTGAGGGTCATCGGTGTCGCGTGACGTGGACACTATCATTGCGGAATTGGCTCCGGTTGCCGTCTTTTTAGCCAATCCGGCTTCTTTTAAGGTGAGCATGTGCTTGGTAGAACGGCGGGAGAGGATTGCTTTGACATAGAAGAGTTCCAACGCCATTATACGCCTCGGAGAGGCCTGCAACTATCTAAAGAACCAGACGATCATTAGTGACAGGCGCTCCAACGTTCTTGAGTTGATCCGACAACTCCTTGAGCCTTTGACAATAGGCGGAGGCATTCGGAAAATCCTCTATGTTTATGTGGGAAATTCATGCTTAAGGGTCATGACACGGAAATTTTTGTTATCTTGGAATATATCACACAACCTATTCCAAGCTTCTATTTCTGTGGCGTCGGGTTCAAATTCAATAATAGTCTGCAAGAGGTCCGTAGAGATGGTGGAATAAATCCATTGGAGCACCGTAGCATCAAGAGTTTCCCACAACTCTATTTCATCATCGGTGGTAGACACCTTCTTGCCTTTTGCCGGTTCGACGATGTGATGGACTCTATTAGACCGTGCGTGTATTTTAAATAGTTATGCTCACGTCGCATATTAGACGTTTTCCATCTCAAGAACAATAGGGATGTTCTTGATAATGGAGACTGCAAGGGCGGGATGAAAGGTGTTCTTTGTGGTAGACATGAGGAAAGAACAAGAGGAGAAGGAAAAGTTTGCCCTAGACTGCTAATACCATGAAAGAGAATAATCCCCTGATTATTTTCATTAATGTTAAAGGTTTATATACATGATATACAATATTTAAGTATGGTAATTAAATCTATCTTTTCCTAATACAAGACTACTACCATAATTACACATGTACAAGAACTCTAATACTGTAAGGAGTGATACACGACATATACACAGAATATACACCATGTTAAGAGTCCCACATCGGAAATGGAATGAGAACATGAACTCCTTATATGGAGTTGGACAATCCTCACCCTACAAACTAGTTTTTGGGGTTGAGTTAGGCCCAAAATCCATTCTTTACATGGTATCAGAGTCAGACTCATTCAAATTTTTTGTTCACCGATGTTGGGCCTCCAAATTATATTATTTACGCTCCAGTAAACAAAGTTTGGGCGTGCGGGGGAGTGTTAAGAGTCCCACATCGGAAATGAATTGAGAACATGAACTCCTTATATGGACTTAGACAATCCTCACCCTACAAGCTAGCTTTTGGGTTGAGTTAGGCCCAAAATCCTTCAGTGTATATGCCGTGTATCACTCCTTACAATAATGGAGTTCTTGTACATGTTTAATTATGATAATTAAATCTACCTTTTCCTAATACAAGACTACTACATTTTCCTAATACAAGACTACCACCATAATTACACATGTACAAGAAATCTAATATTGTAAGGAGTGATATACGGCATATACACATAATATACACATATATATACTGTCACTCGTAGTTTACTATGTATAAGAATAATAATGAATAAAGAGTTATACATAGGTTGTTGTCATGTGACCAGGAGGTCACGGGTACAAGCCGTGGAAACAACCTCTTGCAGAAATGTAGGGTAAGCCTGCATACAATAGATCCTTGTTGTCCGCTCCTTCCCCGGACCCGAGTTTAGTGCACCGGGCTTCCTTTCTTTTTACATAGGTTGAAAACACTACTCCCTCCGGTCCAAAATAAGTGAATTTCTAGCACTTTTTCTTTGGTCCAAAATAAATAAATGAAATTTTCAAAGTCCAAAGAGGTATTAATTAATTTTTTTCAAAGTTACCCCTTCCCTCTAATGGGGTTTTCAAACCCAGCGATGATTATTTCTACTTTTAAGAAAAGTTTGGAGAAAGCAAAAGGATAATTTATCAAATGATCTTAGATTAGTGTAATTAATTAACTTTCTTAAGGTGTGTGTCACACCCCGAAAATTCACTTGTTTTGGACCGGAGGGAGTCCCAAACAAGGGATTAAATAATACAAAAGCTAATACCGGTTTTCTTTTCTTTAATACCTCCTATCAAACGACCCTGAAATGTTATTTTTTATAACTATAGTGTTCGGGTCAGCTTGCACGCACCTAGACTAATTTCACGGGGCACCTTTTACCGCACAAGTACACTTGCACAGATATGGGTAACTCTAGCCACTATGGCTTGGACAAATGAGAATAAATCACCTGAGTTTTTGCCTCAGCTGGGAATTAAACCAGAGACATCATGGTTCTCAACCCACTTCATTAACCACTAGGCACATTCCTTGGGTGCTAGAATGAAATGTAGTCCAACAATGTTCTCCAATAAATTTTGAAGCAATGAGCATTCGGTTTATCAAGCTTTTAAGTTTTTTTGGCAATTGAGCTGCCTTAAAACTTAGCTGTTGTGTATACTTAGTTAAGTCTGGTTTTCATCAGGGGTATTTTTAGTTTGGCTAGAGAATTGATTTCTAGGTAAATGTGCAATTTAGATGACTTTTAGTTGTATAGAATCCCTGATTGGTCTTGAAGGATGAATTATTTAGTGTTGAAATGAAATAGGCCTGAATAGAATATAATGGTTACTGAAAATTCAAACAATTGACTCCAAGTAGTTTGGAGTTGAGGTGAATTTTCTTTGAACTACATTATGAATTCTCGGTTGTGCTGTCTGTAATCAGTATAGTAGTCCCTGGTTTTCTGCACGACAGGGAATAAGGTGTTGGTCATTGTGTGGTTCGTTCCCTTTCTTTTCTTCCTAAAAATAATTGAACTAAACTATGATTTGTCTGTGTAGTACGTTAGTCTGAAGAAGTTTTGTACAATTATAGAGGGTAAACTTGGGAATTTCGTTTATAGTTTATACAGGAATTGAGAGAATTAAATTTTACTAAAACAGTTTCATTAGCTCCCGAGGTATTATAAAATGAAATTGTGATCTGTTTCTAGATAAAATGGTTGCTTAATTTGTTTGTGAGTATGTCGTCTTGATCTTAACAGGAGGAGGCATCCGGATTTCTTAGCTTAAACAGAGTCATGAGTCTTGACAGGTGGGACCCTCTTTCTTTTGAATAGAGATATATCAGTTCCTTCTTCCTCTAATGTGTTTGTAATTGGAGGATGCAGTATGGAAATCGACTTGACTGAGAAGCTAGTAGCCCCTTCAAAACCTATGCTAGACCCTGTAGTCGAGGAAAGTCAAGTATGTCAATTTTGAGACACTTAGCTTTAGCTATTTGGCATTCATTTTCTTTTTACGTACGTTGCAAGCTGAAAGTAGTTTTCAGGCTAGCATAACTGCATCTCGAAAATGGAGACCAGCACCAACACGACGCGAGCAGGAGAAGTGGGATCGGGCTGCAAAGGCTGCAACTGGGGGCAGCGTATGTCATTAGAACTGCCTAAACAATTCATTTCTTGAAATTTGATACTTTTTGTTTTTGCTCAACATGTCTCCCTCCTGAGATATAGAAATATGCTGCTTAACCTTATAATGCTGAGTTATTCATCCCTCAGGAAGTGTTACTCCGAGAAACAAGACGTTCAAAGGAGGACCCAAATATTTTGGCTGCTCTGTCAGAGGAGCAGTAACTTAAGGTACATGTTTATTATTTTCTCCACATCAATCATACTCTTGATTGAGATCTGTTGACTTTGTACAAGTTCACACTTCTAAAATATTTGTGTTTCTTTCCTCTGCAGTTGAAGGACAAATTACAGTTCCTCACCCTTGGGATTGGTGGTGTTGGCATAGTTTCAGCATGTGTCTCTTATTCTCCTGAAATTGCAGCAAGGTAAACTAGATGACTTTCTAGAAATTCTAGTTCTTTTCAATCTCTTCTGGATTAATGTATGGTCTAATCAAGTGATGTTGCAGTTTAACATAACCCCTTATCCATTAAACTAGCTTTCCTTTGATTAATATATTGCTCCATTGTGGTTTCTAATTCTAATAATGTTTGTGAATGAAGGAAATCTTCATTTGCTTCTTTTCTTCTTCAAAAGGTAATATTGTTACTGAACTAATTGCCATTTCATACAATGAACAACAACATACCCAGTGTAACCCCATAAGTGGGTCTGGGGAGGGTAGTGTGCACGTCTGTACGCAGACCTTACCCTTACTTTTGTGGAGGTAGAGAGGCTATTTCCGATAGACCCTCGACTCTAGGAAAATAATTCAAAGCAGTTTTGCAAAAGGAAGTCATTTCATGCAATGAATGACCAAGTCTTCTAGTATTCTTTGTGTATCTTTATCAAGCGAGGACTTTTTGCTTATATAAATTAATGTTTCCCAACTTGTTGTAAGGAGTAAATAGCCTTTTGGATGAAGGTGGTGATCTGCACATATGCCATGAAGCTTTTAAAATTGGTGTTGATAAAATATTATGTGTTTCTATTACCAGTTAAGATACTGGGTCACTTGGTTCTTTAATGTACATGCATATGTTGTGTTAATAAAATGTTATGTTTTCCATCTGTCCAGTTATGGTGCTGGGCTACTTGGTTCATTGATGTACATGCGTATGTTGGGGAACAGCGTGGATTCTATAAGGACAGATGGACCCAAAGCGCTTATCAAGTATGTTTTTCACGATTCAGTCTTTAGCTGGTGGCTCCTTCTGTGGCATGTTTACCTCCAATGTTCTGATGGTCTTTTATCTTCCTTCTTAATCATAGACAAATGCGGTTCCATAATACTTCACTTTTGCTTAAGAAACTGAATCTGATTTCCATATTGCAATTTTGTTGTTTTCTGTGGGCAAAAAGTTCTTCTTGATGAGTAGATACCTTTAGAATGAAGTATCAATACATCTGTTTGTCTGTTAAGCTTCTGATTCCTATCTTTCCCATTCTGCATTGTCTCCTTCTCCGAAACCCCAGGGAACCAAGGAGGGTGGGTGGGTGGTGGTGGTGGTGGTGGTGGGGGGACTGGGTTTAAAGGGTTACATCCACTAGTAAGTTAGGATACTAAGAGGAAACGTTAATTCGGACTAGCTTTGTATCTATGTTCTGCACGGTATGTGTGTGCTAGACTTGGGAAGTGCAATAAGTATCATCCCATATATGAAGCTACTTGACCATATCTACGTTGCTGAGACCCTCCAAAAATACTGCCGAACCCATGTTGGATCCTCAAAATATGCATAGTTTTTGGAGGATCTGACACACACCCTATAGTAATTTTGAAAAGTCCGAGCAACATAAGACCATATGGCCCCCAGTAATTTAGTGTCCACATATCAGTATGAGTTTCTCCAAATTAAAGAAGTTAATTTAATAGCAGGTAGAAGCTCAAAAAAGATTCTTGGTGTAAACTAAGGGAGTTTCCCATAACCAGGAGTTTACACCAAAGTCATGCCCTTTCTTATTTATTCTAGTCATGAATGAGGTAACAATAGTAAATAAGATAAGTTTTCTCGGTATATTCTATTGACGAGTCTAGCAAAGGAGTCAACCAAAAATTTGAACTATAGAGAAGTACGCTAGAGATAAGGGTTTTAATAGTTAATATAAGTAGAAGTAAGGCAGAATGTGTACACTGTAATTTGGCCCACATAGAAATATGAAGTTGAAGTGGGGTTTAGACGGGACTGTTGGACGAAGTTTTAGGTAATTAAGATAATAAATGAAATTGTAACACATGTAATATGAATAGCATGACTGAAATGAAGGAGTGCAACGAGAGTGCTATGCTAACAGTCATATCAAAGAAGAGTTTAAATTAGAAGTTTACTTCCAATCTCCTAAGTGGAATTGGACCATGATCCTCGTGGGATATTGTTATACTCCACTTTGCATAAGATACAGATTGCCTGGTCCTGGAATAATGTAATAGACGTTAGTCATTTTTTATCTTCATGTCTGTGGATTATGTACATTGTACTAAGACTGTACATCGAGAGTGACACTTGTCTAGGTTTCTGCTGGTGAATAGCTTGGCCACAAATAATATTTAAGATTTTTATTTGCTCAAATGAAAATTTGAAAAGAAAAATGAGTGGGTAAACCATTATAATCATACAGCCTTAAATATGTCTGATGGTTACTGTCAATTTGTTGATTTGTCAACTTTCGCATCCTCCTCTTTGTACCTTATACCTGGATTAAAAAATAGGTAAAAAGATGTTTTTGGGTTTACTTCTTTGACATCCTCCTACTCTTCAAACATTGTCCGACTTGCAAGTTGTTTCACTGTGCTCAATTTCTTAATTCCAGGATTTTAAGCTATTAACCAACAGGTAGGTAAATAGAAATCCAAGAGATGCATCATTATTGAATCCCTAACTGACATAGGAATAGTACTCATATGCCATAAATGACTAGCTTGACCTCTGATTAACTTACGAGAAATCTTTACTTGCAGGGGAGCAGCTGGGCAGCCAAGGCTACTGGTTCCTGTTGTTCTGGTCATGATATATAACCGATGGAATGGGTAAGGATCTTCCACTATCACCGTATAATGTGTCAAAGCATGTGAGGATAGAATAACCATTTCAATGAAAGTTCCTTGCAAAGGAGCTTCAGTTTCTTCTATTCACCTTTTACTTTCAAGATTTAGATCAGACCTTTCATTATTCAAAAAAAAGAATTTAAGATCAGACCTTTTGGTTTACCAAATGTAGAAGTCGACCACTTGTCTGCCAAAGAACAAAAAAGGAACTTAGTAAGCTGAGGAAAGTTAGTGACACTTGAATTTCAATCTAATGTATTGGCATTAAAATTATTAATCTGTTTGTTTCTAGTTTGAGATGTCCCAAGTATATTGTCCATGGCCACAAGTCAAAGTGAAGTTATCACTCAGTTCCAAGTAATCACCTTCATTCAACTTGAGACTTGTCTGGTAAAAAGTTGAAACTCCACAAGAAAGGGTATTATCAACCATTCTATAGTAGATTGAATTCGTTAGTGACTAAATGGACCTAAGAATCATTTTATAGACCTATAGGTCACATATTCAAGCCGTGGAAGCGGCCAATAATGCTTGCATTAGGGTAGGTTGTCTACATCACACCCTTTGGGTGCGGTCCTTTCCCGGACTCTGCTAAAGCGGGATGCTTTGTGTACCGGGCTGCACTGCCCTATTCTTTGACGGTTCTGGAGCGGCGCTAATGCATTTACATTGGATAAAGTGACTTAAGTTGTGGTTGTTTGCTTACAAATTGCAACTTGTATGGATTTGGTTTCTTTTTCAGTATCCTTGCGGCGGAGTATGGACTCATGCACCTTGAGTTGATACCCATGCTAGTGGGGTTCCTCACTTACAAGATTGCAACTTTTGCACAAGCAATCGAAGAAGCAGTGACAGTTGTAGGGGGGAAGAAGACAGAAACATAATTTTATAAATAGGTATAGTTCCAAAGTCCCACTTATAGGATTTGATAATTTTTGTGTCAATATTAATTTACTAAGGTATACATTTTTCTTGTTCTAAAACAAGGTGTATAGTTCAAGCAACAACAAATTTTCATTTTGAATTCAGTCTTTTGAGATACTTTTGTCACGTCATCAAAGAATTCAAGTGGAAGAGTGTTGATAATTTTAGGTTCTGAATTCTAAGACTGGATTTAGTCAAGGCAAATGTATCCATTATTATGTTGGAAAAAATTAATACTCCTACCATTGAATGATCTGTCACCCGGAAGAAACTTGTATGGATGTGGTCATGCACTAAATCATACTATTAATTTATTAGGGTTAAAAAATAAATTATGATAAAACTATAAATTAATTAATCATAAATAAGTAGCAAATGATACGTAAATAAATATCGAACGTTTATCGATTTGGTATATGCAAGTAATTGATTTCCTTTAGTCACACATCCGATAGATGGAGTAGCTATTAATTTGGGAACATTTTTCATTATAAACGTACTCTGAATTCCTTTTTCAAATGGAAATGGAAGAAAAAAACTTTCCAATTTAGTGCAAAAGGAATTTTTTTTAGGAGGGGATAATATCAACGACAAGTTAATGATGATTTTATAGTTAAGTTAATATTGTCTACCTAACAAAACACTCCAACTGAACCTCATTTTAACCCTCACCGGTCACCATAACTTAAAAACAACAACATACCCAGTGAAATTTCATAACGTGGGGTCTGGGAAGGATAGAATATACGTTGTCTTCTACTTTGGTAGGTAGAACGGTTGTTTCCGAAATACCTCGGCTCAGGACAAGCAAAGCAAAAAAACAATCAAACCCGATCAAAAAATTAAGAGGTAACTTTCCTGTGTCATCAAAAGAATAGTTGATCGTTTACTTTCCTGTATTCACTTCAACTGGATGGAAGTCCAAAGAAGTCAAGAGGTAAATGTTCAAAAATTTCTATGTCATCAAGCTTTTAGGAATGTTATTATTTTTTCAATACAATTATCATGAAAAGTGGATTTCGTGACAGGTCCTTTTCTATTAGATTAGTTATTTTCATACTTTAGGCATCAAGCTCTCGTAGCTCAGTTGGTTAGAGCACCCGTTTAGTAAGCGGGAGGTCTTGAGTTCGACTCTCAACGAGAGCAGTAGCTATATGTGACTTACCTTTTTTTGTGTAGCTATCTTTGCTTCTCATTCCCATTGAGATTTCTAGGGCATATGCTATCTTTGCTTCTCATTCCCATTGAGATTTCTAGGACATAAAGGGTTTGGTTAAGTTGCACTACATTAGTGCATCGGGTGCCCGTTATTAAAATATCGAAGATATTCATTTATTAAAACTAACTTACTTTTATCCTTATTTATTTGAATCTAACATAAGTTATATATTTTAGATATATCAAAATTACCCTTAATTTCAATCATTAAATAAGAACTTACAAGAGTTTCACATATCTTTTCATATTATGCTTCCATATAAAAAGATGAACTTTCATATTATGCGACTTTTAAAATAATAATGACCTTCACTATTCTTTCACCTTTCGCACACATGGACAGATTTATAATATGACATGTGAGTTTGAAGAAACCTAATAATAGCTTTTGTGTAGATCATTTGTAAATTTGATTATTATTAAAATTTTAACTCGAAATTATTATAGGAATTCATAAACTTTTAAATTCCGAATCTATCTCTGTTTGATATCCTATCAGCTAACAAAACTCACTTCTTTTTTATCAAGAAAAACTTGTGTATAAATCTTATAACATGTGGATGAAAATACAGCAACTTTCTTCTTAAATCCTTATTACATTATCCTCTCCTATCTGAAAAACTTCACCAAATAAACTTCCCCCTCAAATTTAAAGAAGCTATCTAAAATCTAAAATGGGGACAGAACCAACATGGAATGAACTTTTAGGGAGCAACAATTGGGAAGGTCTTCTTCAACCTTTAAATCTCACTCTACGCCAATTAATTCTTCGGTGTGGCGATCTCTGTCAAGCCACTTACGATGCCTTCAACAATGACCAAAATTCCAAGTATTGTGGCACGAGCCGTTATGGTAAAAGTTCATTTTTCCACAAAGTCATGTTAGAATCCGCTTCCGATTACAAAATGTACAGCTTCCTCTATGCCACCGCCCAAGTAGACGCGCTTCAAGCCATTTTCCTCCACTCTCTGTCTCGCGAATCGTGGGACAGAGAGTCCAATTGGATTGGCTATATAGCCGTTACGACTGACGAAGTCAGCCGTAAACTAGGCCGTAGGGAAGTATACGTCGTGTTCCGTGGGACCACGAGGAATTACGAATGGGTCAATGTTTTAGGCGCTCGTCCGGAATCTGCTGACTCTTTGCTTCGTCCTAAGTCTCTTCAAAAAGGCATTTTGAATGAGGACGAGGTCAAAGTCATGGATGACAGTAAAAGCAGTCAGGCCTCACTTGTGGGATTACATCGGTGGTTATCTTGTTGTGACAGCAAAAGCAGCGATGATGAAGATGATGACGAGGTCAAAGTCATGGATGGATGGCTCAAGATTTACGTTTCTAGTGACCCGAATTCGTCCTTCACGAGACTAAGCATGAGAGAACAACTTCAAGCGAAATTCGAAGAAATTAGAAATCAGTATAAAGATGAGAATTTGAGTATAACTTTTACAGGGCACAGTCTTGGTGCTAGCCTAGCTACTTTAGCTGCATTTGATGTGGTTGAAAATGGTGTCCATGATATTCCAGTATCTGCAATTGTCTTTGGTAGTCCACAAGTTGGGAACAAGGCGTTCAACGAACGAATCAAGAAGTTCTCAAATTTGAACATCTTACATGTTAAGAACAAAATTGATCTTATTCCCCTTTACCCAAGTGGTCTGTTGGGGTATGTGAATTCAGGTACGGAAGAAAAATAATTTTATTCAGAATCTCATAAATTTCTTCTAATGATCCCTACAATTGTTCACTCCTCCGCACTATATTCTCTACTATTTCCTCCGGTCCAAAACACGTTACTCCTAATTTCTAGCATTTTTTCTTTGGTCCAAAATAAATTAATTTTTCAAAACCCAAAGAGGTTATTAATTAACTTTTTTCAAAGTTACCCTTGTCTAATAGTTTTTTTTTCAAATCCCAACGCTCATTATTTTTACTTTAAGAAAAGTGTGGGAAAGCAAAAGGATAATATTGTCAAATGACCCCTTGTTTAATGTAATTAATTAGCTTTTTAAGAGTGTGTCACGCCCCAAAGTTCACTTATTTTGGAGCTGAGGGAATGCTTTTAGTTTCTACTATAAGAAAATAGGTAAAAGTATCTATGTTTATAATGATGCAAAACCTACTTTAATTATAACTTAAAAACATATTTCTATATAATTTTGACTATAATCCTACTTAGACTTGAATTAAATAAACTAATAAATATCAATTCCTAAACAAATCTAATTTCCTACAACTTTGAATTATTCTTCAACAGGTATAGAGCTAGTTATCGATAGCAGAAAGTCTCCGAGCTTAAAGGACTCGAAAGAAACGGGCGATTGGCACAACTTGCAAGGGATGTTACATGCTGTGGCTGGATGGAATGGGGAAGATGAAGAGTTTGAGTTGAGAGTGAAGAGGAGTGTGGCTTTGGTGAACAAGTCATCATCTTTCTTGAAAGATGAGTATTTGATTCCAGGGTCATGGTGGGTTGAGAAGAATAAAGGTATAGTTCTTGATGAAAATGGAGAGTGGATTTTGGCAACACCTTCAGATGAGGATCTTCCAGTCCCTGAGTATTGAATTTTTTGGAATGAGTAGTTCTGCTTTAAAATCTTGATTAATTTGGATTCATGTTATGTGAAATTCGTTAAAGGAGGAAGCATTCTCTATTGAAATCTACCTTTTACATAATCAAGGTTGGAATGCAAGACATCTAATTTAGGAGGGAGTAATCATAATCCATCCGTGATCCACCACAATTTTTGGTGGTTAATTTTTTAGTTGATATTGTATTCTTGCTTTGGACTTGTCAAATGCTAAAGCATTCAATGTCTATCTTGCAAAATATTTTATATGTTTTCACCAATCTGGTTAATAGCCACAGTTAACTTATTTCCGTCTTACCGCCTTCTTGTAGTACTGCTCTATTTTCAAGCAAATCTCTATTTCAATAGTACTAGTGTTGGGTGCATTGCAAGATTGATTCTTATGATAATAAAATAAATAAATATGCCAAAATATTGTTGCAGAAATTACCGGATTTGAAATTCATCGAGGATTAATTCAATAATATGGGTATTAGCACTCGATTTCGTCGGCACAACCTCAAGATGGAGGGAAAGCTATTGTGGAAGAAGGCAATTGACATTGATTGAAGTTCACATGAATCATTACATCCGATTATAAGTGTTAAGATAATTATGAATATAATCCATAATCATCTTCATCACATCATACTTATCTCCATCATATCAAATCATACTTATGTAATTAAATCAAATATTATGTAATTAGGATGATTAGCATATTTTTAGCCTAGATTGATTTTGTATGTGTATATATATATTGTAATCTTGGAATGAAATGAGATATGGAAAACATTTCCTTCATGGTATCAAGAGCCAAAAACTAACCCCCCCCCCCCCCCCCCCCCAAATTATTGTTATTTCGGTCGATCCCCCCCCCCCCAAACCGAATTTTTTTTGTTCTCTATCTCGTCTTTCTTCATCAACCCTAATTAGGGTTAGGGTTCCGCCAATCCTCCTATCCGAAAACCCATTCTTTTTGCTTTCTTTTCTTACCAAACCCTACACTCTCATTTCGGGTTTTCATCCCTCTCAACACAACCAATGGTCGAACAACAAAAATTCTATCTCGCTCTTCCCATAAATTATGTTAAAAACTTTATTCCAATTATTCTTGAGATGGAAAAAGGGAAATATTCTTCTTGGGAGGAGTTATTCAAAATCCATTGCCGAGCATACGAAGTTATAGACCATATTATTCCTCCCAAGTCTTCATCGGAGACCACCGTTGTTGACAAAAATCTATGGTCTCGCTTTGATGCAATAGTCATTCAATGGATATACGACACAATCTCTAATAACCTTTGCACACCATTTTAGAACCGGACTCTACAGCCCAACAAGCTTGGGAGTGTTTGCAAAATATCTTTCAAGATAATAAAATTTCACGGGTGGTATATCTTAAAAATCAATTCACCAATGTCAAATTGGATGATTTTTCAAACGTCTCCGCGTATTGTCAAGAGTTGAAAATGATTGCCGATCAACTTTCAAATGTTGGTGCGCCGGTGACGAATCAAAGATTAGTTCTACAATTGATTGCGGAATTGAATGAACAATTTGATCAAGTTGCTACGTTCATTCAACAAAGCAATCCCTTACCACCATTCTATGAGGCTCGTTCGAAATTAATTCTTGAAGAAACCCGGAAATAAAAATAGGTGACGGGGGCGGCAACCAATACCGGCACCACTCTTATTTCCACTACAATTATATCGATGATTTTGGTACTCAAAATTCTGGTTCCGGCGGTGGTTCGAACCAAAAAAATAATGGATCAAAATGGGTCAAAATCATAACAATAACAAAGGAAAAAATTATGGTGAAAAAGGACGGGGTCGGGGTGGCGGCAACAACTGCGGCTAGCAGGGCCTAAATAGACCCCACTGGCAGCAGCCCAACCTGCCAGCCGACGGGTAGTGGGGGCAGTGTCCACTGTAGGGCTGGCAGCCGCAACAGTGGGCTGCCCCTCAATGCCTGTACCCCACGGCTCAGTGGGCCCGACCTCCTCCAACATTTAGGTAGCTCGGGTTCTCAGTTCTCGTTCGCAGCAAGCTTTTGCAGCCCATGGACCATCTTCCGCAAGTTATGCTCCCATGGATATCGAGCAAGCCATGAATAATATGAATCCCAATATTTCCGATGATTCGTGGTACATGGATATAGAGGCAACATCACACATGACGACATCTCAAGGTAATCTCTTTTCTTATTTTAATATGAGCAGTAATAAAAATATTATCGTTGGCAGTGGGCAGGAAATTCCAATTCGTAGTATTGGTCAATTAAACCTCCCCCTCCCTCACCCATCTTTACATTTGAAAAATATCCTACATGCACCCAAACTTATTAAAAACTTGATATTTGTATGTCGTTTCACCACTGACAATAATATTTCTGTTAATTTTGATCCGTTTGGATTTTCTGTGAAGGATTTTCAGACGGGGATGCCACTAATGAGATGTAATAGCACTGGTGATTTGTATCCCATCACCGCCACCATCAACCAAGTCACAAATCCATCAACCTTTGATGTTATTTCTCCTGTTTTATGGCATAACCGATTGGGACATCCGGGAGCACCAATGTTCAATTCTCTTAGAAAAAATAAAGTTATTGATTGTAACAAACTTGTGGACTCTCATGTTTGTCAGAGTTGTGTTTTTGGGAAGCATGTTAAAATTTTCTTTTCTTTATCTATTTCCAATACTATTATGTCGTTTGATCTCATGCATAGTGATTTGTGGATATCTCCGATTTTAAGTTCGGCAGGTCATAAGTATTATATGCTTATTTTGGATGATTATTCTAATTTTCTGTGGACATTTCCCATTGGAAAAAAATCGCACGTCCCCACTATTTTTAAACAATTTAGTGTTTTTCATCCAAACTCATTTTGAGCGGTCCATTAAATGTTTTCAATGGGGGAAAATTCATAAATGACCAATTTAAAAAATTTTGTCACCAAAGTGGTATGTGATTGCGTCTTTGCCAATTTGTATAAGGAAAGAATGACTAATTTTAATTATAAAATTTGAGTCAAGTGATCAAAAGTGTCAAAATCTCCTTTATTTTTATATGACAGACTTGGAGACGGGTGATCAAACTTTAGGAGGTGTATAAATGAGTATTAACTTTCTTAGAGAATTTTTTTAGCTTATACACATTAATAATGTAAAATTTACGATATTCCATTATCAAAAAGATATTCCACGTGACCTTTAATAAAAAATGATTTTTTAAATTTTAAAATTAAAATAAGTTATTTCTATAACATGCAAAGATAATTTTAAAACTTCTCCTAATCTATAGTAAAGGATGTATATAAATTAAAGTAAAAAAACTTGGTTCTCCATATGACGACTTGGATCGCGGGAGCGGGGCAGTATGAAAAGTTGTCAAACTTTAGAAGGTGCATGAATGAGTATTGATTTCTTAAGCAAAATGATAGATAAATGAATTATATTACATTTAGTTCCCCGAAACACCAAAAATTATGTGGCCTTTTTATAAGTAAATAAATAAATAAAAAAGAGAAAAGAAGAGACAGAAGAAGTAAGATGGGAAGTATCAAGCTGATAATATATTAATTAATTATGATTAAGTAAAAAAATATGTATAAACACACAATAATATGTATTTATTAATTTGATGTGAACACCCGATGCGTTTTATTAATAAGAGTTGTGTGTAATTGTCGACTATTGTTGTGTTTATTCTCCTCTTTCTTACTCTTTTCCTTTTTCTGTTGCGTCCAATGTGTCATGAGACTCAAAATCTTATCCACAACTTTGAAGTGGGTGTTCTGAGTTGGTCATGTCCTTCACGAATTCGTTAAAGATAATAAATTTTATAGCCATTTATCCTTTTTACCGGTGAATTAATAGTTGATGTTGATATAAAGACATACACAGTACCTATGCTTTCTATACACATGTTATATAGGAACTTAAGATGGTACTTAATTTTTAATGCTGCTTGCTCAAATTAAGTAGAGTGGTTGCAATTGATGTAGGGTTGTTTAAAATTGAACGGTAATCAATAGCTCAATCGCAAAATAGATTTATTAGTTTGTTAGTATTTGATGCACGAATTAATGATTGAAAACGATGTAACATTTTATAATTAACTGTTTGGATTATCGTAGTTAGTCACTATTTATAGTTGGATACTTCATTTATGAAGAAATTGGGTTTTGTATCTCTTTAGCATTCTTCATTATAGATACTTCTGTTGGATATTCAAAACAGTACGGGAAATAAATAAATATTACAAGTGTTCGAAAGGATAAACAAACAATTCAATATTCAGAACTGCCGCAAAGTTGTTGAGTATTGAATCTTGATAACCTAAAATCAAGAAACACTAAATCTGAATTGTTACAACTGTGGCTGAGTCGAGAGATGACTCTCTGTCTTTAAAACAAGATTGCCCCGTATATATGCTTTTACGTTAACGAGCAATAGTCTCCCAAGATAAAACAGCAACTAATCAACACTACAAAGCAAATAGGTTGATTCTGACGAAAAAAAACAAACACGAAACGACTTGCTGAAGAATAGAAAATGAAGAGTTTTCTGTTTTTGTCCCAACGTTTCTACTCACATTTTGGACTTTTTGTTTCTCTTCTGTTTTGTCTCTGTGTATATATGTTGTCTCGTTTTTCTGTGTCTTTTTGTCTCCCACACAATTGAGCCAAAAGGCTCCAATATATAGCATAAGGGAGGGACTCCTCAACTGCCAAATAATGGTTGTTAATGGCCATTGAAGGAGGGAGTTAATCAGCCAAGTAATGGCTGGTTAATGCACAATAACGCCCCCAAAAATCAACTCCAACGGTAGGCAGAAACTTTCTGCCTTCCGTTGTTCCCAATTTCATCTTTCCACCCGAGACGGGGCGGGCGGCGGCGCGCGCGGCGCGCGGGGGCTTAGCCTTGAACCCAAGCACATCTAGGTCCTCCCTCCGTTAAACACATGGGTTACCCTTGGGGTCCCAAACCCTTAGCTAATTTTGAGACTTATAAAGAGAACAATTCTTCCTTTTCCCACCGATGTGGTAGATTTGTCCCACACCATATTTTCATGCCTCAAACACCTTACTTCGTGGACCAATATCTCTTTCATTTCTCAACGAAATTTGACGATTCTTGGCCCTACGGTCATCTACTCACTTAGTAAATTATGCACGTGTGAAGAGACAAAGCTTTTTGGCCAGTATTGTTTTGATTTTTGGCCAGACGTAGTTTGTTGTGATGGTGTTATTAGTTTAATTGATAAACCGATTAATAACAGTTATACAAATATTGAATCAACTAATATCTTACCTATTAAGTTGAACGGTTAAACACAAATATGCAATCGAATGGGAGCAATGATCCACCTAGCACCTCCATATCCACACACACCCATCATGTTTATGTTGAAATTGAAGCCGAGGAGGAAGTTGTCATAAGTATGTCCTTTTGTTGATAAAATAGTAGAATAAATTACACTAAACACTATAATGATATGACTTAATTATACATATATTTTATTTATTTTAGGAAAAAGGCAGATATATCATATACCCCTCAACTTTACGATATAGAGTAGATATACCATTCATTTAAAAAGTGGTGCGAGAGTTACACAAATGTTGCATATTTACTCTTTTGTTAACATAATTTTTATTTCTAAATTAAAAAATTATCTACCTTATTTTTTAATTTAAAGTTTGCCATGTTACTTTAAACTATATAAACAAAATTGTTCATCATATCGTGTTAACCCAATTATAAATCTCCACAAAAATCACCCAAAACCCACAAAATTATTCCAAATTTCATATATGAACTCCTTAAGACATCAAATCTTTTGAAATATGACCCATTCGAAATGGAGGCCGCTAGCGGAAACCTGAAATATTAAACTTAGAGCTATATTTCAATTGGGTTAACATGATGATGAACAATTTTTTTTGTTTTTTTTTTATATTTTAAAACCACATGACAATTTTCAAATTAAAAAACAAGGTAAATAATTTTTTATAATTTGAAAAATAAAATTCTGTTAATAAAAGGGTAAATATGCACTATTTGTGTAACACCGAGGATATATATGCATCATTTTTTTAACGAGGGATATATCTACTCTATATCGCAAAGTTGATGGGTATATCTGCCCTTTTCCCTTTATTTTAAATTATATACTTATACCTTATTTGTTATGGAAATCGTATAAAAATAGTAATGTTAACCTTTTTCAGAAATATTCAAACCCTTTATGTAATAAAAATCTTACACAAGAAAATATTGATTGAACTAAGTAAATTTAAAATGACTTAAAGAGGAAAATAAATAAGCATACTAAAAATGAAAATGAGAAATTGTTATAAAATAAAAATAATAATAAAAGAACTTTGAATAACTTACATGTTTAAAGTATAAGAACGTTATGCTAATTATTGGTACATTTCAATTCTTTTTTTAATCAAAGGTGTGAATAAGAATTTTCAACAGAAAAAATTATGCTGTTAAGTTCCATTAATTAAATACATAGGAAATTTTTACTTGAAATTTTTTGTCTTTTAGTAATTGTATCTTAATAAGTTAGTTATGGTTATACCTTGTATTTTTACAGAACTAAATGTTGGGTTTAAATGATAGATTGAATGGGAAATGGAGGGAGTACCCTCTTGCTTTATGAAATAAGCATTTGTCTCACATCGGTAGTGGAAAGAAAAGTGGGAGTTCCCTCTTGCTTTATAAAATAAGCATTTGTCCCACATCGGTAGTGAAAAGAAAAGTTCTTCTACTTATAAGTAGAAGTACTCCTTCTTGTTGCTAAAGGGTTAAGAAGAGGGTCTCCCCTCGCGCCGTCGTTGTCGCTCGGCATCGGCATCGGCATTTGATTGATATTCTTTTTGGATCAAATTTTCTTTAATTATTTAATTAAATTAATTAACTTCTTATCCAATTCTACCCGTTAGTGACCCGGATTCGCATGTCTGACCCGCGACCCGATTTCTTTCCCATATTTAAATTTCCCACCAGTTTTAGTGGCTGTTCAGAAGGGTTGCAAACCTTCAGAAACAGTACTTCCATGGCTATAAATTCGTTTGATTCCTCAGAATTTTACTTACGAATTTTCTGAACAACAAAACTTCTTCTTCTTCTGCACAAATAAATTTGTGATATACTGCCGTTGAGTGGTTCGCCGCTACCTGAATTTGGAGTACTACTATTCTTGTAAGATAATCGTTCTATCCTGGGAAGGGATATTCCATCAACCTCGAGTACTGTGAGGGAATAATTTCCTTAAGGACACACTTTGAACTAAGTGGGCTCGATTATATTCTGAAAAATTATTCTTATTTTTCAACACTGATTCTGTTTATTTTTCAGTTATTATTATTTACTGGTATTTTATAGCAAGTGTTTATTAGTTAAATCCATTTATATCATAATGTATTACTTTGGATAAAATTCACAAATAACCACTTTTCAGCCTACGCAATAGAAAAAATAACCATTATTCCACAAAGTTACTGAGTTTCACTTGTGAAATTTAAAACTCCATAATAATAATTATTTACTGATATAAAAAATGGCCAATAAATGCTATTTATACATTTACCTTAGAATATCCATTTGGCATCTCTTGGATAAGGCATCCAGAGGGCCTTTTTCGGCACCTAGCAACTGGGCCGTGCCGTAAATGGTCCAATGAGACGTCCACAATAGCCCATGTTCTGTGCTTGCAATACCTCGCAAAGTAGCATTCTCTAGTTGGAACTTGTGGGGGGGGGGGGGGGCTTGAATTTCGGCCAATATCTGCAAAATCAACAAGGAATATATATATAAAGAAATCTTACAACAATTAGTGACACATAAAAGAAGAGTAGTTTAGATGTAATAAGTAATTTCTTTGTTTCAATTTATGTGAATTTATTTTATTGATATAATTTATTTATTTTTTGAAAAAATAATTTTTTTTGCAATTTGTAACCTTAAACACGACATAGTATTTGTGTGTTATAAAACTTTTGAAACTTGTAATCCTAAATATGTCATAATATTTTGTATAGTTATAAAAGCTTCTTATAATAGAAAGTTTAAATTAAACTGTTTTCAAGTTTAGAAGAAGAATCATTATTTTTTAAACAGACTAAAAAATAAATAACTAGATTCACATAAATTAAAATGGAGAAAATGTCTTATTGAAAAAGTTGATGAATTAATTAAGGAGAATCCTATATATTTATTACCACTTGCATGGCTCCATTGTAATTTCCTGCTACTCCAGTTGATAGTACATCAATAGTTGAGGCCCTCGAGACAACACCAGAGAACATACTAGACCAATGATTCTGTAGACCACAAGAAAAACAAAAGATCTATTAGTAATTCTTTTTCTAATTATTGACCGTAAGAGATAATTATCAGTGCTGCATTAGTAAGTCTTTAATATTTGCGACCTTGGGATAGTTAATTTATTGTGAATATATCCAAATTACCTACTATAATCTTATTAATAGACTATTTGTTACGAGATTAAAACGTAATGTTCTAGGGATGGAAATTAATACTGATTGCATCTAAAGTTCTAACACAGCTTTAACACTAGTATATGCTAATTCAATGCTATAAACACAACTCTAGCACATGAAAGGGGGTATGGGAGCATCAGTGAAGTCCATGTGATTTATAAATCATGAGTTCGAACCGTGAAATCAGTCATTGATGCTTGCATCAGAAAAGATTATCTACATTACACCCCCTTAAGATGTGTTCCTTCCCTCAATTCTGTCTGACGATGAATGCTTCATCCATCGAACTGCACTTTTCTTAAACTCAATTCTAGCACATGTATAAAATATAGTGGAGTTTAAATTTTATGTATTGAATGTGTAGAGAATTCTTACACCATCAGATAAAAAAGACCTACGACATAACCTAGAAAAGTGAGCAAAACCTGCTATAACCAGTTGGAGTATATCTCATTAATTGTGTAAAAGTTATTAATCCTGTCACGGTTGTCAGCGTATATAACTTAAAATTCAAATATTAAACAGGAAAAAAGAAAGAACAAGAACTTACTACATCCATGAGAATTTCCACAAGGTTGACATGGTTCATAATCACAACAGCACTTTCCCTTGTAGCCTCTGTCTTAAATCCAATAGGCTTAGGTCCAATTCCTCTTGGAAAAATCCTAAAATATTCTTCTTCATTCAACAAATCTGTTCCATTTTCCATACTAGGGAACCAAAGTGGTTCTTGCATATGTGCCATTTGAACAAATTCCTCCATGGCTGCTATTCTGTTTTGGAGACTAAAACCTGTGTGGTTTTCTACTCCGTATGAAATTTCATATTCTGACTTGAAGACATAAAAACTTCGTTGGAATATTAAAGTTCATAGTTGTACAACGATTTGAAGAACATAAAAAAACTCCATCGTTGCTGTATTTTGGTTTGGAGATTAAAACTTGTGTAGTTTTCTACTCCATATGAATATTAGTATTCTGACTCGAAGATATAAAAAAAAAAACTTCATTGGAATACTAAAGTTTCATAATTATACTGCGATTTGAAGAAATAAAATCTTCATCGTTTAAGTCTGTGATTGAATTGCTATTCTGGTTTTATTAACTAAAACAGTTTGTCGATTTGACAGTGACAAATGAATAATGACAATTGAGACTGGAACTACCTCTGTGAATACTGCACCAGCGGTTACTCCTACAACCCGTACCGCTGTGCCACACCGGCCGAGAAACTGCGAAGTTCACCGGTGCCAACTTTAAAGGATGGCGAAAAGAATGTTCTTTTGGCTTACCACCCTTGGTATGCAAAAGTTCACCAGATGAGGACCCTCCCGTGCTACTGCCGCCGACATGCCTGACAACCAACAGTTCATGGTTACTGAGGCTTGGAAACAGGCTGATTTTTTGTGCAAAGGCTACATTTTGAGTGCCTTAGAAGATGACTTGTACAACGTCTACAGTGCAGTAGAGACTTCCAAAGAACTATGGAGTGCACTTGAAAAGAATTACAAAACCGAAGATGCTTGCTTGAAGAAGTTTGTGGTTGCCAAATTCCTAGACTACAAAATGGTGGATGGAAAAACCGTTGGAACCCAAGTTCAAGAGCTTCAACTTATCTTCCATGACCTTATTGCTGAAGGTATGGTAGTAAATGAAGCATTCCAAGTGGCTGCAATGATTGAGAAATTGCCGCCCTCATGGAAAGATTTCAAGAATTATCTTAAGCACAAAAGAAAGGAAATGAAGTTGGAAGATCTTGTGATTCGTCTCAAGATCGAGGAAGATAACAAAACCGCTGAGAAAAGGTACCGTAAGACTTCACCAATTGAAGGGGCAAACATCGTTGAAGATGTTGCTCTGAAAAAGAACAAAAAAAGGAAGAGGCCTTCTGGAAAGGAGAAGGATTCCAACAAGAAAAAATTCAAGGGCAACTGCTTTAATTGTGGGAAAGCTGGCCACAAAGCCCTAGATTGTCGTCTCCCGAAAAAGAACAAGGGAAAAGGACATGCCAATATGGTTGAAAAGAATGATGATATGGATGATCTGTATGCAATGCTATCGGAGTGCAATTTGGTTGGAAACCCAAAGGAGTTGTGGCTTGATTCTAGTGCCACTCGACATGTTTGCGCTACAAAAGAAGCATTTGCAACCTATGCTCCCGTTGGACCCGAAGAGGTACTGTTTATGGAAAATACTGCAACAACCAAGGTTGAAGGATATGGGAAGATACTTCTGAAGATGACTTCCGGCAAGGTCCTGACTCTCAATAATGTTATGCACGTTCCAACAATTCGGAAGAATTTAGTTTCAGCCAGACTACTCGTCAAAAACGGGTTTAAGTGCGTGTTGGTTAGTGAGAAAATTATAATAAGTAAGAATGATTTGTTCATAGGAAAGGACTACCTCACCGAGGGCCTTTTCAAACTCAATGTAATGGTTGTTGACAGTATTAATGAAAATTCAGCTTCATCTTACTTATTGGAGTCAAATGATTTATGGCATGTTCGTTTAGGACATGTCAACTACAAAACCTTGCGAAAATTGATTAATTTAGAAGTATTGCCTAAATTCGAGTGTAATAAATCTAAATGTGAAATATGTGTTGAATCTAAGTTTGTTAAACATCCATATAAGTCTATTGATAGAAATTCAAATCCTTTAGACTTAATTCACACAGATATATGTGATATGAAGTCAATACCATCTCGAGGTGGGAAAAAGTATTTTATAACTTTTATTGACAATTGCACTCGATATTGTTATGTGTATTTGCTTAATAGTAAGGATGAAGCAATTGATGCATTTAAGCAATACAAGAACGAAGTGGAAAATCAATTGAATAAAAAGATAAAAATGATTAGAAGTGATAGGGGTGGAGAATACAAATCTCCTTTTGCCGAGATATGTTTAGAATATGGAATTATTCATCAAACTACTGCCCCTTACACACCACAATCAAATGGAATTGCGGAAAGGAAAAACCGAACATTAAAGGAAATGATGAATGCCTTACTAATAAGTTCCGGTTTACCGCAAAGCTTGTGGGGGGAAGCTATTCTTACAGCTAACCGAATACTCAACAGGGTGCCCCACAACAAAACACAATCTATTCCATATGAACTATGGAAAGGAAGAAAACCCAACTTGAAATATTTCAAAGTGTGGCGTGTTTAGCAAATGTCCAAGTTCCTTTGCCCAAAAGGGTAAAAATCGGACCAAAAACTGTGGATTGTGTTTTTATTGGCTATGCTACAAACAAAAAAGCTTGTCGGTTTTTGGTTCACAAATCGGACAATCCCGAAATTCATGTTAATACGGTAATTGAATCAGATAATGCTGAATTCTTTGAAAATATTTATCCGTATAAAACTGAATGTGAGTCGTCAAGTGAAAGATCTAAACGACCGCGGGAAGAACCAAAGGAAAATACACCAAGTAAAGAGGATGCAAGGCGTAGCAAACGTCAAAGGACATCTACTTCCTTTGGACCAGATTTTGTGACATTCTTGCTTGAAAATGAGCCTAAAACATTTAAAGCAGCGATGTCTTTTTCTGATTCAGCATTTTGGAAAGAGGCAGTCAATAGTGAGATTGAATCAATTTTGAACAACCATACATGGAAATTGGTTGATCTTCCTCCTGGAAATAAACCTTTAGGATCAAAATGGATTTTTAAAAGGAAAATGAAAGCTGATGGCACTATTGACAAATATAAGGCAAGACTTGTGGTCAAAGGTTATAGACAAAAAGAAGGCCTTGATTACTTTGACACATACTCGCCGGTAACAAGAATAACATCTATTCGGGTGTTAGTGGCACTGGTGGCCGTATATGGTCTTGAAATCCATCAAATGGATGTCAAGACAGCTTTCTTAAATGGAGAATTGGAGGAAGAAATTTACATGGAACAACTTGAGGGTTTTGTGGTTCCTAGTAAAGAAAGGAAAGTGTGCAAACTTGTTAAGTCACTTCACCCAAACAACGGCATGCGAAATTTGACCAAACAATGTTGGCAAATGGATTTAAGATTAATGAGTGTGACAAATGTGTTTACATTAAAAATACTCCAAATCATGAAGTCATTGTTTGTTTATATGTTGATGACATGTTGATAATGAGTAGAGATATTACCGATGTAAATGCTACGAAGCGTATGCTGGCTAGCAAATTTGATAATGAAAGCCTAAGAGTTGCTGATTTGATCTTAAGGCTCAGAATTCATAAAACTCCACAAGGTCTAGCATTATCGCAGTCTTATTATATTGAAAGAGTACTTGACAAGTTTAAGTATTTAAATTTCAATGTTGTAAAGACTCCAATTGATGTAAGTTTTGCACTTCAAAAGAATGAAGGTGAAAGTGACTCACAATTGGACTATGCACGAGTTTTGGGAAGTTTGATGTATATTATGAATTGTACACGACCAGATATAGCATGTGCTATAAGCAAGTTGAGTCGATTCACGAGTAATCCCAATCAAACTCATTGGATGACAATGAAACGAGTCTTGGGGTATTTAAAACACACCAAAACCTATGCTTTGCATTAAAATAAATATCCCGCAGTAATTGAGGGATATAGTAATGCAGACTGGATCACCGGAAGTTAAATCCACGAATGGATATATTTTCACCGTTGGTGGAGGAGCAGTGTCTTGGAAATCATCAAAACAGACATGCATCACCCGCTCTACAATGGAATCTGAATTTATAGCTTTAGACAAGGCCGGTGAAGAAGCTGAATGGCTCCGGAATTTCTTAGAAGATATTCCATTCTGGCCCAAACCTTTGGCTCCTATATGTATACATTGTGACAGTCCAAGCAGCAATAGGTAGGGCAGGGAGCGTAATGTATAATGGAAAATCTCGTCACATATGACGGAGACACAATACCGTTAGACAACTCCTCTCTAGTGGCGTTATCACGATTGACTATGTAAAGTCAAGAGATAACGTGGCGGATCCGCTTACAAAAGGCTTATCTAGAGAGGGAGTTAGTAGATCATCAATGGGAATGGGGTTAAGGCCGAGGACAAGTCATCATGTCGGTAACTTTACCTAGCAGACTGGAGATCCCAAGAGCTAGGTTCAAGGAGATCAAACAAAGTTGTGACTGACGGTTTAACATTGTCAAATAACTCAACCCATTCTCGGATGAAGACAATGTTCAGAAATAAGGATAAAACCTTATGGCTTGTTAATGAGTTAATAAAGCATTAAGGTTCTTTAATGATTATCTAAATCGGCGAAAGTGTATGACCGTATAATGTGGCTATAGGACCACCTGTTTAGAAATCACCTATGTGAGTGTTAAGTGTAAGCCGCTTTAAAGGGGAATGACAAAGAAGGCCCATTCTCTACGCACTCATGAAACCGGAGGTGTTCATGGTCAAACGAACACAACCGTGAGAACCATAAACGGTTGAGGGTTGATTGTGTGACTTATGTTGTCTAGGTATACAACAAAGTTCGACGGTTCAAAGATATCAAATCTACCGATTGATCGAGTATATCCGATATAAGTTCACTATGGAAAGTTCAAAGGGAAACCTACTTATCCAGATGCAGTCAATTCTCGCTTGTATATCACACTTGTCCGCGCATTCCTTATCTTATAGCCATTCCACATTCATGTGGGGGATTGTTGGGTTTAAATGATAGATTGAATGGGAAATGGAGGAGTTCCCTCTTGCTTTATGAAATAAGCATTTGTCCCACATCGGTAGTGGAAAGAAAAGTGGGAGTTCCCTCTTGCTTTATAAAATAAGCATTTGTCCCACATCGGTAGTGGAAAGAAAAGTTCTTCTACTTATAAGTAGAAGTACTCCTTCTTGTTGCTAAAGGGTTAAGAAGAGGGTCTCCCCTCACGCCGTCGTCGTCGCTCGACTTCGACTTCGGCTTCAGAATCTGGATCTGGATCTGATTGATTGATAATCTTTTTGGACCAAATTTTCTTTAATTTTTAATTATTATTTAATTAAATTAATTAACTTATCCAATCCTACCCGTTAGTGACTCGGATCCGCGTGTTTGACCCGCGACCCGATTTCTTTCCCATATTTAAATTTCCCACCAGTTTTAGTGGCTGTTCAGAAGGGTTGCAAACCTTCAGAAACAATACTTACATGGCTATAAATTCGTTTGATTTCTCAGAATTTTACATACGAATTTTCTGAACAACAAAACTTCTTCTTCTTCTGCACAAATAAATTCTGTGTGATATACTGCCGTTGAGTGGTTCGCCGCTACTTGAATTTGGAGTACTACTATTCTGGTAAGATAATCGTTATATCCTGGGAGGGGATATTCCATCAACCTCGATTACTGTGAGGGGAATAATTTCCTTAAGGACACACTTTGAACTAAGTGGGCTCGATTATATTCTGAAAAATTATTCTTATTTTTCAACACTGATTTTGTTTATTTTCAGTTATTATTATTTACTGGTTTTTTTTTGAATACAGATTGATAACACTAAACATTCAACACCTGTGTAAAACGAAAATATTATTCCAACTGGAGTAATATTTTTGTAAGATATTTATAGTATAGGAGCTATACATATTTAATTTTAAAGTACAGAATATATATCTCCAATCGAATCGTATTATACGAGTGTCTAGGTATAATATATTCTAAAAAGTAAAGTAGCATAGTGGTGCTTTATTAACACAATTATGAGTTCTTGGAATTCTTATTCTAACACTACAAAAAGTTAAGCTCTAGATTAGAAGGACAGAAAATATACCCAAAAAAAAGTGTCACTTCCTTCTGTGGATAAGTTGATAAGGCCAAATAATATTATGAGATGTTACCAACTATTCAATCTGATTCTTTTTCTTCTTTCTTTTAAAAAGCAACAAGAAAACCTTTTGCCATTAATTATCTTATCCTAAATGTTTTGAAAATGTTTTCAAGATGAGTAAGTTTGTGTCACCATCCATAACTCAATAGATGAATTATCACTTGAACAATTTAGACATTCTCAAACCAAGAAAAATCATAACGCAACGAATAGCACCAATTATACCTTATAAGGCAATGAAAATCAAGCTTTGACGATACAAGTGTGACATGATACCTAAATATCCTTTATACAGTCAAGGAGCATCTAAAGCAAATCTGAATACAAGAGTTCAGGTCATGCATTGACCGACTACAACTAAACAGAAAACAAGTAAAGCGAGATGTCACCACAGTTTGAATGCGGTTGACCCACCTCAACTGGATTTTTAGCCGCCACGAAACAGGATATAGATTTGCTTGCAATTATACTAGTATTAGGATTTGTACAAGACAAAAAACAACGATAAGGGTGAGTTTAAGTCCAACAGGCTCTCCATCGTCATACTCGTAGAGCAAGTATCCGAAAATACTATATATGTCTGTTAAGCAAGGTATATACCAGTGATATACACTTGTTATTGTCCCATCACAGATAAGGGGCAGTATGTTACTTTGTATATTGATGTAATATTTTAGTGTAAATGTTACCTTAATTAGTCTTGTACACTTACCATAGTTATAGGAGTCTTGTACTACTAGAATAGAGTTTTGAGATTAGAATAGGAATAAGTTTTCTATTATGGCAATTTGTATATGGTATAAATAATCTTTCATTAATGAGAATAATCAAGGGATTATTTCTTTCATGATATCAAGAGACTAGGTCTAAATTGCTTCCGCCTTTGTTCTCCAAATACTGCTCTCAGGTTTTGTGCACTTTCTCGGCTAGAACCTGCCTCAGTTTCCGTACCCCTTCACCGGATTTCGTGTTAAATTTTACCTCCACTCTTCCCAAATTTTTCCTCCAATCCATTTGTTCTTTCGTTATGTCTAAGAACATGTTTCATCCCGCCCTCACTGTTTCTAACATCAAGAACAACATCCCTATTGTTCTTAAGATGGAAAACGTCCAATATGCGACGTGGGCAGAATTGTTTAAGATTCACGCTATCTCCCATCAAGTCCTCCATCACATAATTCCTCCTGTTGCCCATATTCCCGCGGAGGATCCTCAGTTATGGATTACTCTTGATACTACCGTTCTCCAGTGGGTTTATTCCACTATTTCCGTCGACCTCTTACAAACGATCATTGAGCCGGACACTACGGCTATGGCTACCTGGAATAGATTGCGTGATATATTCCAAGATAACCAACATTCACGTGTTGTCACCCTCGAGCAAGAATTCTCCCAAGTCAGCATGAAAGAATTTTCGAATGTTTCTGAATATTGCAAGAGACTCAAGGAGTTGGCGGACCAACTCCGTAACGTTAGCGCACCTGTGACAAATAATCATCTGGTTCTACAATTGGTTGCCGACCTTTCTGAGGCCTATAATGGTGTTGGGACTCTCCTTCGTCAAAGTAATCCGCTTCCCTCTTTTTATCAAGCCCGCTCCATGCTTACTTTGGAAGAAGCCGGTTTGGCTAAGAAGACGGCTACCGGTGCTAGCCCCGTAGTCATGATGACGTCCTCCACAAATACTTCGGGTTTTGTTGATAATTTGGGCCAAAACCATGCTCACGGTGGCGGCAAAAATAATCGTAAAAACAACGGGAATAATCGTGGCGCCAAACGCGATGGTTTCGGCGGTGTTAACGGTGGCAGCGGGTCCAACTCCAGCAGCAGTGAGCCACGACCCAACTGGTCCCAGCCTTGGGCCAACTGGCCGTGGGCCTAGACCATGGGCAGTGGCCCAACATCCACTGGTCCCTAGTTCCGCCGTGTCCAATTAATGGTCAGTGGGCTGGTCAGCCCATCTCTCGGCCCAACATGCAGTGGCTAAATTTCGATAACCACTCTGGGTTGAGGCAGCAAGCAAGGGTGCTTGGGCCTCGGCCTCCACAAGCCCATCATGCAGCGGGCCCCACTCCTACCCACATCGAAGTCGCGATGCACATACTTGGATTGAATCCTCCGGACCCGAACTGGTACATGGACACCGGCGCCACTACCCACATGACATCCGATCAAGGTACTCTCTCATCTTTTTCAAATTTGAGCAATACTCGTGGTATAATTGTTGGTAATGGTAATTCAATTCCAATTCGTGGTTATGGTCATACAACTTTGTCTCCCCCCATCCACCTATTGTCTTGAAAAATACCCTTCATGCCCCTAAATTAATTAAAAATTTGGTGTATGTCCGTAAATTCACCACTGATAACTCAATTTCTATAGAATTTGATCCGTTTGGGTTTTCTGCGAAGAATTTCAAGACGGGGAGCCCTCTCTCATGAGGTGTGATAGTAGGGGAGATCTTTATCTTATCATACCACGTTCCGGTTTCTCAAGTCAAGTTGTGCCATCAACTTTTGCAGCCCTTGCTCTTTCCTTATGGCATGCTCGTCTAGGTCATCCGGGGTCGTCTATTTTATCTTCCTTATATACAAATAAGTTTATTTCATGTAAGGGTACGAGTAGTACTCCGAATTGTCAATCTTGTTCTTTAGGGAAAATTGTTAGGTTGCCATTTGTAGACTCTAATTCTCATACTTTAATGTTATTCGATATTATTCATAGCGATTTATGGACATCTCACGTTCTCAGTTCTTTGGGCCATCGTTATTATGTTCTATTTTGGATGATTATTCTAATTTTTTATGGACTTTTCCTATAGCGAAAAAATCTCAAGTTTTTTTCACTTTCTTAAAATTTAAAACTTTCATTAGAACCCAATTCGAATGGAAAATTGAAAATATTCAATGTGATAATGACAAAGAGTATAATAATGGGGCATTTCGGGAATTCTGTGCTAATAATGGGATCAACTTTTGTTTTTCTTGTCCTCATATGTCTTCACAAAATGAGAAAGCCAAACGCAAAATTCATACCATTAATAATATTGTCCGCACATTATTGCTTCATGCGTCCGTACCCATTCATTTTGGCATCATGCTCTACAAATAACTACATATCTTCTTAACATTCTTCCTATAAAAATTTGACATATTCGTCTCCTCTTCACTTTTTATATAATAAGACTAAGGATGGCCAGTAGGCTGGGTCGGCCCGGTCCCGCCCCGACACCGCCCCGGTCCCGTCCCGACCCCGACTTTTTTTTTTATTTTTTTTTGCGATATCGGGACTTGAACCGGAATGGGACATGGTCTCGTCCCAACCCGTCTCGGCCCGCCCCAGTCCCGCCAGGCCTGACCCAGTCCCGCCCCTGTCCCGCCCCCCGATCCCGCCTGAAATCGGCCTTTGCACAAATAACCGTTGCACCAACGACCATTTTACATTTTGGTTGTTGTGCAACGGTCATTTTTTGCCTCCCCCCTCCCCCAACCCCCCTACTCCTTTAATATTTATTTTTAACCCATAAGTTATCATATTTACACTTTAATTTAATATCCCAACTATAAATACCTCATTTTTTCTCTTCATCTTTCTCACAAATCTTTCTACAATCTCTCTAAATCTCTCAATCTATCTCTCTACAAGTCTACTAAATATTGAATTTTATTTATTCATTTGGAGTGAAGTTGGCAACTAGCTTGAGGATCTTCCATCGAGCAAAGTTTCAATTTTCATCTCTCGATTACACGTCGACGTTACGTCGACGTTTGGTACATTCGTTCCTTCATTAAATTATTATTGTCTGTTTATTTTATTTAGCGTACTTAATTTCATTTACTTTAATTATTTATTAGTATAATTATAAATTTATAATGGAAGGATTTAAACGTATGCTTACGGATAGGGGTCAGACTTCTTCTAGTAGAGGCAACAAGGGCAAGGGTACTTCTTCTAGTCATCCTATTTCTAGACAGAATCCTATTCCTACACAGGATGATTTTGTTGTGTGTTCTTAGGGGATAATCTCATTTCTTGGTCTGCCAAGAAACAAGCCACATTATCCTGTTCGAGTGTAGAAACAGAGTATAGAGGCGTTGCAAATGTTGTTGCTGAGATCTGCTGGCTCCAAAACCTTCTTTTGGAGCTTCAGTATCTCTTGCGTAAGGTGTCTTTGGTTTACTGTGATAACATATCCGCCATATATTTATCTCATAATCCGGTTCAGCATCAGCGAACCAAGCACATAGAGATGGATATACACTTTGTTCGTGAGAAGGTTGTTATCGGTCTTGTTAAGGTGTTGCGTGTGCCTTCTTTGTACCAGTATGCCGATATCTTCGCGAAAGGTCTTCTTTAGACAGCTATTCCTCGACTTTAAATCCAGTCTTAGCGTCCGACCTCCTCCTGCTCTGACTGAGGGGTTGTATTAGCGTATATTAATATAATATACTCCATACATTTTTTAATATTTAGTGTTGTATAATTATGGTAGATATATGATCCTTATTGTATTAGGGTTCCACATTATGCACACTATATATATTTGTATTAATGAAAAAGACTCTCCAAAAAAGATTAATACAATCTTACAAAAAACAACACAAAAATTAATATAAAAATTTTCAAAGCATCATTAGTCAACTATGTTGCCAATGGAAACTCGTCACGATGATGTTAGTTTCTAAAAGTGAACAATTCATAGCTGAGGTATGTTTTGTAAATTATTTGATGATAGCTTAGGTAGAAAATTTTCACACCTGATAATTCAGGGAAAACTAATAAAAAAATGAAAGTTGACGTGTGTTTTTTACTCTTAACTCATACTATATTATATAGTGTATAATTCTCTTTTCTTACGCCCAAATGTTGCCAAAAGGCCCAAATATCTGTCAAGCAGAAGATGGGCTTAACCGGCCCCATATTCAAGCCCAAAAGCTCAAATTCAAACATCCCCACTCCCCGACACATCGTCGGCACATTATTGTCGATGTACCGTCGACCAAATCACACTGAATATATCTCACCCTCACCCCTCTCTTCTTCTTCTAACCCTAATTCCTTCACCACCGTTCAACAATCCCATTCCGCCGGCGTCGCCTCACCGTCTTCTCCGATGTCCGACGACGATCTCGTCACCAGCAACAATTCTCCGTCTCTGTCGCCGTCGCCATCGCCTCCACCAATAAAAAACGAACTAGTTACTTTTCCTCCGCCGCCGCCGCCGCCGCCGACGATCCCGCCGGCATCGACTAGAACGGCGGCTTTTCCGGCTCGAGAGGACTGCTGGTCGGAGGCGGCGACTCATACTCTGATTGATGCGTGGGGTTCCCACTACCTGGAGCTGAAACGCGGTAATCTCCGGCAGAAGCACTGGCAGGAGGTTGCTAACGCCGTTAACGCACTTCACGGCCACACGAAGAAGCAATATCGCACCGATATACAGTGCAAAAACCGCATTGATACATTGAAGAAGAAGTATAAGATCGAGAAAGCTAGGGTTTCTCAATCACACGGTCGGTATGTCCCGCAGTGGCCATTTTTCAACAGCCTCGACGCTCTCATCGGCGATAACTTCAAACCATCGCCGTCTCCGGTGACGGTCGCTCCCCGCCGGAAGACACCTCTGCTGCTCCCTCCTCCACCGTCCGCCGTTCCGGTTGGTCCTCGGTCAAAGCGGCCGGCAGCAGTCATGGAGGACGCCGTTTCCCGGAGAAATTTCTCTGCCATGGCCGCAGCTGCAGCGGCTGCTGCCTCCGTGGAATCGGACGAAGAGGAGTCGGAAACTTCAAGTCCGGCGATATTTCCTGCCGGCGATCTAAGTAGGAGGAAGGAGAGTGGGGCACTGGCAGAGGGTTGTAGCAGGTTGGCTGAAGCAATAGGAAGGTTTGCTGAGATATACGAACGCGTTGAAGATGCTAAGCAGAGGCAAATGGTGGAATTGGAGAAGCAAAGAATGCAATTTGCAAAGGATTTGGAGATTCAAAGAATGAAACTCATTATGGAGTCACAAGTCCAGCTTGAAAAGCTTAAACGCGCTAAGCACAGTTCACAAGCTGGTGAGTGACTTATGTATTCCTAGTGTGAGAATTTGCTGTTTCTTTCGTTATGTTTCATTTTAGATAGCAATCCAATTGACACTCGTGTATGTATGTACCTATTTATGTATGTATGGTGGAAAGTGGCTTTAATTTGAATATTAGTTTCAAATATATATGAAGGTGTTTCATATTCAAGTTAGTAGTTTATATGTAATGTTTGGGAAGTTTCCAATTGATCGATAATGATTGTATGTAGTCCTAGGAATAGTTTATATGTTTCTTAATTGCTCATTTTCTTTAATTTGGGGTTCTTCCCGAGGATAGAGAGTTTGGGATTGGTGTAGTACAACAACAACATACCCAGCGAAATCCAACAAGTGGGTTTCGGGAGGGTAGAGTGTATGCAGACTTTACCCCTACCTCGAAAGGTAAAGAGTTGTTTCAAAAGTAATAATTGCTTCTGCTCTCATTGAGAGTCGAACTCAAGACCTCCCGCTTACTAAACGGGTGCTCTAACCAACTGAGCTACGAGAGCTTGTTGGTTGGTGTAGTCAGTTTGCTTTATCCTCACTTCTCCTTTACAGTTGCCCCTTTTAAACATGCACTAGTAGCCGTAGGATTCTTTTTGATACGACTGAAGAAATTGAACCTGAAACTTTTTTCAAGGTGTTAGCTGTTAGGGAAATTCAGGATATCTGATAAGTAAGAACTAGTGATGTAATGGCCCTTTTCTTTAATCTGTACTTGTGCAAGATGAAGTTGACAATCATAAAGAACAGAACAATGATGAAGTCTAGCCAAGAATGGAGAACGCGGGCTTCTCACCGGGTGTGAATTGGGCATGCATTGTATCTGCTGAATTATTTTCCGAATCTCATCTGACTGATAAAATTAATGTATATAAAATTTCCTCTTTTTTTTTTTTTGGATAAGGAGTTCATGCGTAAAATTTCTTATTTGAGTTAGTTATCAAGGAGGTTAACTGGATTGAAGATACATAAGGTAACATATGTCTTATTTTTTGAAAAGGCTAACATAACACATATTTCCAGACTACACTTGTGGGATCACACTGGGTATGTTGTTGTTTATTTGTTGCTAACTTAACACACAGTGTTAATTTATCAGAAAGTTTCCTTATACAAGAAGCATTCGAAAAAGAATAAATATGGTTCTCCACAAAGTACACCCAATCTTCTATGCAGACTGGAATTTCACGGTTTCACCAAAAAGATACTAGAAATAAGAGAATATTCTTCTTACAAAATCAGGTTCTATACCATCAAAAGCTTTCTTATTTCTCTCCTGCCATCAAACCCACATAAGTGCTAGTTGGGCGAAAACCCATGCTCTACCTGCTACCATAGGCTCGGTTGTGCACCACCTTCTTTATCATTCGACTTTGACTTGCCAGTCTCAAAGCTACTGAGTAAAATCTTTCGTGGATAGTTGGGTGTTTCATCTGTCAGGAATTGGCTTTTGAGGGCTTATACAAGTTTGGGCAGTAGGTCATATGCTACATTGGTTAGCTATGTAAGTAAACTGTTTAGATGAAAACCTCTTGGTTAAGTATGCGTCTCTGGTTTTACCAAAATTTAAATAGCTTATGTAACTTTTTTGTTCTTATTGGCCAATAAAGAAATAAACTGATCTATGAACCAAATTGTTACTTTAATTTCTTTTTCATTCCGAGGTTTAGATGATTGGACGTTATTGTGGTTTCATGAGGGCTTTCACCAGCTATTGGGTCTGGCTCTCTTGACTTTTTTCTTTTCTTCTTGGATGTGGTGATAAAGGTGTTCCTGCAAGAGGGGTGGGAGAAAGGGGAAGCTTTTCTGGTTAATTTGGCAATTGATGTAGCATAATGGTTTTCTGTCAACTTTTTCCTTTCCCATAACCTTTACTACTTACTACCACGTAATGCATCTTCCAAACGATCCCACTGGTGTCGAACCGGATCGATAAGTTATAATAAAAAATTATATTTTTCTCCGATACATGATTTGAACTAATTTTGATTTGTTCAGTTCAGTTTCATGTTGAAGAACACATTTTTGTTTACACTACTTAAAATTGTCACAGGAAAATATTGAGGAATATTATTGTTGAAATATTTTGTGTTCACATCTCTTGAACAGGTTGAATTTAAAATGAAAATAGGCACTTATCGATGTGTCCCAGAACATAATTGCTAGTCTTGAGACAATCTATTTACTTTTCCTTGGGATTTGTTGATTTAATGACTGCAAAAAATTGTTATGATGCACTGGAGATCTGAGATAGGTCTATATCCTTTTTGATAACACTTAGTTTAAGCTTTTCACAGGACTGCTAAAAGAGCAGTAAAGAAGCAATGCTTATGGATATTTACTCATAGTTATAAATGTGCATCTTCCCCCCACCATGATGCTTAGAGAAGCTTTAATAGTTTAGCTGTGTGATGAAAGCTTCAGTCGATAGTTGATTTTCTCACTATTCTATTAATGTTATTATCATTTTTGCCTTTATTGGTGCACTCCACTCCAAAAATTTGAAAGTTCTCGAAATGAAGAGAATCCTTTCATTTTTATTGCCTTCCCTTCCCCACCAACCTTCTAAATTTGACGTAAAACCAGTAATGTGCCAATGTTATGTACTAATTGCTATTCTTTGGATGTTAGCTTGAAATTACTTTTGACACAAATGAGAAGTTCACGAGTTTCTATTTTTATGAGCAGATGGTTACTTGTAGAAGGAATGTTGACTAGAAGAGTGTGCATTTTATCGACAAAACTTTTGGAGGTGATACATATATTTTGGTTAACCTCGCCAGGAGAATACAAGTTTGCTATAGTGAAGAAAGCAGTAGATACTATTTTTAGGTTTGATTTAGTCTGTTTTTGCTTTGAGACTTGGCAAGTGTAATCTATTTTTGTGTAAAGTGTTGGCCTGAGCCAGACCCTCAGCGTCGTTCTAGTTATATTCTTTCAACTTTAAGCTTTCTTTTCTCCAATAAGCAAGAAATATCTTTGTGCACGTGTGAATCAAATATGAAGTTCCTGTTTCGACTGACTTGTTTATACATTTCCATCAAATGGGTTCTCATTTCTACTTCAACGTTCGATTCTTAATTTTGTTTCTAGCTTTTACTTTTCACTTGGAGGATTATTGTGCCTGAGGATTGAAATGATATTTCTGTTCCTGTGAGTTTTGCTCTGGTTGGACTGCATTTTTTCAAATTTTCTGCATTATTTGTGAAACAATTGCCTTATAGGACTTCAATTACCATCCATCTTGCTACATCCTACGGATCTAACGTTCTTGAAATTGAACATGTCCGTTTCACTATTATGCGATCTCCTTCCTTTACACCTGAAAACGACCTTGTTGAAACTCAGTGAAATAATACTGCAAAAGTTATTACACTATCATTATATATAACTTAAATATGGTTGTTTTCTCGGACATGCCAATCTACTCCTGTTGGCAGATATTCAGAACAGTGTTTGAGCTAGATCCTTACTGGTTGCAGAAAATGATAAATAAATGCATATCATGTAGATAGGAAGATAAATCTACTAATGTCAGAATGTCAAAACAATTACCCACCTTGTGAAAGAAATATCAATGTAGCAGTTAGACGCTGATTTCTTGATCATATAACTCCAAGGAAAACAACCAATTAATAAAGAGCAGCAAAAAATTTTGATGCAACCAATAGAATTCTGCTCTCGTTGAGAGTTGAACTCAAGACCTCCCGCTTACTAAACGGGTGCTCTAACCAACTGAGCTACGAGAGCTTGATGTTTTATATACGCAAATTTATGATTACAAACGCCTTGTCACGAATTCCTCGTTGTTCGGCAGTTATTGTAGTGGAAGAATTATCTTATAATTGCAGGACATAAGATGTGGCATGATATGGAATGTTATTTATCTTTTTTTCTCATTTTTTTTTTTGGCATTTTCCCCCTTTTTCCTTAATATTTTCCATTGCACTTAAAATAAAAAAGGTCAAAAGTCAACAACTATTAAAGCCAAAGAGCTATTCCCCCTAAACACAGTTTGTACCGAACAGCGCTTCATAACTCGAAAGGAACAAATTTTTCTGGTTTCTTATCTCTTCGAAAGGAGTGGAAGCAAAGATTCTGATGAAGCTTCTCGCCTCCACCTTTAGCATATTTTGGCAGGGAAAAAGGGTCAAGTATATCCATCTACTTTGTTTTATTAGCTAATTTTATCATCCGTTTCAAACTTCACACTTATACACCAATATCCAAATCTTCTTAAATTATCCTATTTAGAAAAAAATTACTCACTCCCTTTATTCGCTTCGACCCGCCTATCATCATCATCAAACTTAAGCTTCTTTTAGGAAGAAAAAAAAAAAAAAGGAAAAACAACACCATAACCACCGTCAATGTCACCACCTTCCCCTTCTCCATCCACCGTGCATGGTGGTGGTCAGTGGTGGAGAGGTGGCGGAAAATGGTGGTTTTCAGAGAAGGGGAAGATGGTGACATTGACGATGGTTATACTCAGTGGCGGATTATGGTAGGGGCTGTGGCCTCCTAAAAAACACAATTTCTTTTTATATATACCCCTCTCTCTAAACAAGATATCAACTCACATTTTGCTCTTACTCAATGCGACCACCCCCATCGCATCTCTGCCCCAAGGCCCCAACAGTGGTAAATCTTCAACAGTGGTAATCTCTCTTTTTCTCTCCTCTTTGTTGTTCTGTGAGTTCTTAATGACTTTTAATTTTTATACTATTGACTGTATTGAAAACGAAAAGCAATGTATCCCATTGGTTGAGAATCAAATATTTTTGAAAAAAAATATTTAATCGATGAAATTCACTTGTAGTTGTCCCACATCGATTTCAAGAAGAACTTATGAGGTTTTGGAGTTCTATGTTTTCTACTAATTCAAGAACCCTTACAAGTCTTATTTTCGAGCATAGAAACCCTAGATTTTGAAATTACGTTCTGGAATTTGTCTTTTGCCAACATCCTAACTATTCTTTTATTTTTCCAAGGTTTCTCCTAGTCTAAAATTTTCCTTTTCTGCGTGGCTGAGTTCGTGAGATTGGGCTTATGGGAGTGGAATTTCATCATATACGAGGCTATTTTGGGCTTATGGGAGTGGAATTAACAGATTAAGGCTTTAAAAGCTGAATTTCTTTGACTTAGTTCTATTTTCAGATTTAGATGTTATCTTTGATAATTGATTTATGTATTTTTTTAGGAGTGGTACGATGATCTAATTTAAGAAAATTGATGCATTTTTCAAGAGGAAAGCTTCCAACAAAGATGAAAATTGTATAGCTTCAACATCGACACTTGAAAAGCACAATTAAGATGATCAAACGGTTCAACTGGATGAGCAACCTTGCAAGATTCAAAAAGTCACCAGAGATGAATTTGATGTCAATTGTTTAGAACGTGAACCCGAAAACCTTTAGCTCTGATTCAATTATTAATAATTTCAAATCTTTAAAAGAACGAAGGGCAGCACTTTAATTCTAGGTACGTCTTTCCTTTTAGATATTATATTTTTGTTATGTTGATGTTATTTTGAATATTTGATAAAATTATATTTTGTTCTTATAAATTTCAATTATAATATTGTTGTTAGTAGTTAACGCCCCCCTTAATATTTTGGGCAAATTCCGCCACTGGTTATACTGCTTCGACATGGAGTTTTTTTTGCTAAATTTCATTTTATTCATATTATTTTGTCTCAAATGTCACATGATCAATTTTAATTGATCAAAGTTTCATGTCAACATGCCACAACGACACTCTATTAGTTTTAGGAGTATTTTTGAACACTTAGGGGTATATTTAGCCCTATAGTATGACGAAGGATAAATGTGGCCAATATACCATAGTAGATGGGTGTATTTAGCCCTTTTTCCATAAATATATTCTTCATCCACCTATTTTACTAAAAATACTCATTCGATCACCTTTCTGACTCACTTTTATCCTTAAAACCAAAAAAACTCTTTCTTATTTAATAAGTACTATACTAGTTCAAATTAATTAGATTAATGAATTTCAAAGGGAGAATACCTTAAAAAAAACTAAAAAAAGCCATAAAATAGAATGATGTGCCCGCGAAGTAGGGATTAAAAGTCAAGTCGTCCTCCTTTTTGTCTCTCCTCTCCATCACTATTCTCAAGGCGATTGGATTTGGAACGCAGGTATCTCCCTCTCTCTAATGCTATATATAGATCGTTTAATTTTTTCCCCCACTTTGCATATGTATATATTTATGTATTTATTTCACTATTTTTACACTTTTCTATGCTTAGATTTGTAAAATATCACGATTGTTCGATTAGTTTTTGTGTAGTTTTTGAAAAAAAATATGTTCTTTAATTGTATTCATCAATATTGTATAATATATATAATAGTACAATAATATTTAAACTAGATAACTAATCAACCTAATTACAATAGGAAATATAATTCTACCTAAAATAGGATACCTAATTACAATAAGAATACAATTCTACCTAAAATAAGAGATATACAATTAATGAAAGAATATTCGGGAAATACTTTATTACACCTCCGCAGTCGAAGTGGGAGGTTCACGAACACTGAGACTGACTCGAAAATCATCAAATAGTATGCGGGGAAGTTCTTTGGTGAAGATGTCAGCAATCTAATATCAGGAATGAACATGAAGGACACGAACTTGACCACGAGCCACTTTTTCGCGAATGAAATGAATGTCCATCTCAATGTGTTTAGTGCGCTGATGTTAGACGGGATTACCGAAAAGATATATCACACTAATATTATCGCAGTAGACCAGTGCCTTTTGAATCGGACAGTGAAGCTCAGTTAAAGGTTACAGATCCAACAAGACTCAGAGACGACGTTGACAACATCTCTGTACTCTGCTTTGACACTGGATCGGGATAATATAGGTTGCCTTTTGGAAGACCAAGACAATAGGTTATCTCCGAGGAAAATGCATTAACTAGACGTGGAGCATCGGATGTCAGGACATCCACCCAATCAGCATCAGAATAAGCAGTGAGACTATTGAGCAATGACCTATATAGATGTAATCCGAAGTGAAGTGTATCTTGGACGTATCGTAAAATACGTTTGAGGGCATGCATGTGTGCTTTCGTCGGATTGTGTATGTGTAGGCAAATTTGTTGCACGACATAGGATATGTCAGGTTTCGTGAATGTGAGGTACTGTAGGGCCCCAGTCAGGCTACGATAGTGAGTCGAGTATGAATATGGGGGCCCAGAATCAGCGTTGAGCTTGAAATTGGTGTCTACTGAAATGTGAGATGGTTGCAAGATGTCATACCTGCACGGTCAATGATCTCTTCAACATACTTCTTTTGACACAGAAATTGGCCGCCAGAATGTCGAGTGACACATAGGCCCAAGAAATAACTCAGGCCCCCGAGATCCTTCATAGCAAACTCAGAGGAAATGAGAGACATAATGCACCGGCGGAGAGCATAAGATGATATGGTGAGGATGATGTCATCAACATATAATAATAGGTAAGTCATGTATGTACCCTTGTTGTAGATGAACAGGGAATTATCGAATCTGTTGTGTGAAAACTCGATAGAGGAGACATAATTGGCAAACCATTGGTACTATTCTCGAGGAGCCTATTTCAGTCCGTAGAGCAATTTCCGCAACCGACACACCTAATTCGGATGAATTGGATCCTTGAAATCCATAGGTTGATACATATATACCGTTTCATGAAGATTCCCATGTAAGAAGGCATTTTTGACATCAACCTGATGAATGAGCCAAGACTTGGATAGAGCAATGCTGAGGACGGTCCAAATGGTTGCGGGCTTTACGACCGGGCTGAACATTTTATCACAGTCCACTCCCACCTGTTGATATCTGTCATCACCTATAAAACGAGCTTTATACCTCTCAAAAGAACTATCAGATTTTTTTATGTCTAAAAATTCACATAGAACGAATAATGTTAGCATCAGGTGGACGAGGTTGTCACGACCCAAACCGGAGGGCCATAACGGGCGCCTGGATCTTACCTATCGAGCACCACTATTCACATACTTACCAGCTAACCGAAATCAATCATGGCCACAAGGGCCGTTACCAACTATTCGGCTGACACATACACTACAACCGACAGGGTCATACACAATTACTATACACAAGACAATTGTCTACAAGTCTCTAAAGAATACATGACATCACAAGGACGGGACAGGGCCCCGCCATACCCCAAATGCATATGCAAAAATATCATACCATGACCAGATTGCAACTCTGAAACAAATAGAGTGATCCAATACCAGCTGAACCAACAACCTACTAGTGCGAATCGTAACCCTCTTTAACTGAACCTGCGGGCATGAAACGCAGCGTCCCCCGACAAAAGGGACGTTAGTACGACTGATGTACTGAGTATGTCAGGCATAAGAAATAAAATGACAGAGATACATATCAACCTGAAACAGAAACAGTCTACAAAGATAGCTATATATACATTCGACAATACCAACAGCCGAACAGAAAATGACTGATCAGCAGTAAATGCCTCTGAGGGCCCTAATAAATATGCCTAAATATTATGCACAATGCAAATGCGGTATACATATAAATATTGGACATACAAGGTCATTTTCCTTCCCATAACCGCCTCTGTGGGCATCAGGTTATTTCGGTCACATAAAGGCATCATATCATATTGGCCACACAAGGACATAAATATTGGCCTCACATGGACATCTTTCTTTTTTGTGATATAAGTACCAGCTGCAGGTGGTGACGCGTATGTAACGTCTTCCTTTCCCCCCATCCCTTACATATATATATATTGATACCAATATAGTAGTGTATATAACACATGTGGGTCCAGTGTAATACATAAATATAATGCAATTGAAAATGCATGGATGATAATAAAACATTCCGAACTCATCGGATGACATAATATCCTTATACCTTCAGCTAACATTGGAAATATTAACATCTTTCATATACACATCAATAAGGATTTAGGAACATATTTAGACATGTTTTTAACATAGAAATCAATAACATGAATATTCCTAACTACTAAGAGTAGAACAATTTATGGAATAATATCACAGTTACGTTTCCTTACATGAAACATGCCAAAAAAAAGAAATAATTTGCCTTAACATACCTTTATTGGTCTTGGAATTCTTGTTAAAAAGAATCTGGCCGAGAGCTTCCCAAATGAACTACAAACTATAAGGAACTACTTCTAACTAAGGCTGGCCAGTGGGCCGGGTCGGCCCAGTCCTGCCCCGGCCTAACCTCGACTTTTTAATTATTTTTTTTGCGGTATTGGGACTCGAACCGGGACGGGACATGGTCTCGTCCCGACCCGCCCCATTCCTGCCAGGCCTGACCCGATCCCGCCCGAAACCCCCCTTTGCATAAATAATCGTTGCACCAATGACCATTTTACATTTTGGCCGTTGTGCAACGACCATTTTTGGCCTCCCTCCTCCCCTACCCCCTTAATATTTATTTTTAACCCATAAGTTATTATATTTACACTTTAACTCAATTTTCAACTATAAATACCTCATTTTCTCTTCATCTTTCTCACAAATCTTCCTACAATCTCTCTAAATCTCTCAATCTATCTCTCTACAAGTCTACATTGTCTACTAAATATTGAATTTTATTTATTCATTTGGGAGTGAAGTTGGCAATTAGCTTGAGGATCTTCCATCGAGTAAAGTTTTAATTTTCAACCTCTCGATTACACATCGACGTTACGTCGGCATTTGGTACATTCGTTGCTTCATTAAATTATTATTGTCTGTTTATTTTATTTAGCGCACTTAATTTCATTTACTTTAATTATAAATTTATAATGGAAGGATTTAAACATTGGCTTACGGGTAGGGGTCAGACTTCTTCTAGTAGGCGCAACAAGGGCAAATGTACTTCTTCTAGTCATCCTATTTCTAGACAGAATCCTATTCCTACACATGATGATTTTGTTGATACTGAACATTTTCCTACAATACCATTAGATTTAGACGATGACCTATTTTTTGAAACTCAAGAAGACTTTAATTTAGACGATTATCTAGATGATACACCTACTAATGTAGATGACAACAAACCCACTAGTACACCTTCAACTGAAATGCCTCATATTCCCCCTAGTATGAGACGAGGTCCAGCAGAACGACCATTAAAATCAGATGCATGGACATTTTTTGATAGGGACGTAGAGAATCAAGTAGCTAGATGTAAAATTTGTAAAGATGTTTTAAAATTTAAAACTGAAAAAGGTCACGGTGGGATGACAGGTTTAATGATACACGTAGCAAGGGCTCATCCATCTAGGTATGCCCAATACGAGGCTTCAAAATCGGGTGCGCAAATACCCGCTCCATCGGGATAAGGTTCACATACTATCCCGGACCAAGTACATGGTCAAATTAACCCACGACGAGGGGGAATTGTAGGCCCTAATTACAATAAACATAGAGATAGGAAGAAATAGCAAAATTAGTTGATGTGGAGGGTTTGCCTTTTTCATTTCCTTCATCTCCTAGTTTTATTCATTACATTAGAGAAATGTATAATCCTGCTTTTAACGGTTTTCTAGATCAACCGTTAAGAGAGATGTATTTAAATTTGCACATGAATATCAACAGTATTTACGTTATTCATTATATCATTTTAATGGCAAAGTGGCTATCACTTCTGATATAGATTGTAGTACTAACAACCATGATTATTTAACGGTAACCTGTCATCGGATAGATTATAAATGGTCTATGCAAAAACGTATCTTAACGTATAGATATAGATGATAGGCACACTGGTACTTTTATTGCAGAAAATATTTATCAAGTGTGCGATTATTATGGAATAATTGATAAAATTATGACTATTACATTAGATAACGCTTCTTCTAACAATTATGCTATTACAATTTATAGGGCAAACAATCAACCGACTTATGTACCATCTTCTTCTACTTCACTGCAACCTAATAAAAGACATGTTGTTTCTGCTTCTAGTATTCAAGGCCTTAGAAATAGAATGTATAGTGGTTCAAGTTCTTCACAAATTAGAGAGTTTGATGTTTATGTTTTGCAAGGTGTTGTACCGTATGAAACAATTGTCAATGAAGATGGACGTGAAGACTTGCTAAAATACTGGAGGGAGAATGAGAAGACATTTTCGACACTATCAAAGATGTCCCGATATGTGTTGAATATTCAAGCACCATCAACATCTTCTGAAAGTGCTTTTTCTACTGGAAGGTTTCAAATAGGAGAACACAGACACTCATTGGCGGGAGACAGCTTGGAGATTGCACTTTTATTCAGAGATTGGATTAGAGCGGAGCGTAGAAGGTGCGGTCAACCAGAGATCAACGAAGAAGACGACTACAACTACACCAAAATTTTATCCGAGGGAGCAAGAAGCGACGTCGAATAATTTGACCATCAACTTTCAATTCCAACAGAAGATGCTCAAGAGATTGTGAGGAAAGTTAGAAAAGTATGTTTGAATATGTAATTTTTAATGATAATTTTACTATATGATTTGCAACTTTTGAACTACGAAACAAAGTTGAAATTTTGAAATTGTATTACAAAAAAAACCATATTTCTATTAAATAATATAAGAGGCACAAAAACAACATTGGGATATTTTTTATTCACTATCTTGTTCAATTATTTAAGCGTTTAAATATATATATATATATATAAATTAAGTGTCTAAAAATTCAAATTCCGCCCAAACCCCCATCCGACCCGACCCGACCCGTCCCCTCTTCCGGCGGGATGTGGGACGGGACCTCTTCACGTCCCCCCTATCTCGCCCCCATGGCCCGCCAAGTCCCAATCCGTCCCCTCAAATCTCGTCTCGTTCCGCCTCGACCCGACCCACTGTCCACCTCTAGTATATTGTTTAAACAACCATGACATTTTTTTGGGTTTATGTAACGCATGGAGATTTCGTAGTATTTTGAATTTTATATCTATGGGCCTTTATACACAACTACACATAAAGAATATTGAAGTCTTTAGTTTTAACTAAGGTTAAATGTTATTAACCACTAAATCCAAAAAGAGTTCCTTTACTTAAGGTTTAAAACATGAATCCCTTCTTAAAAGGAATACTCAAAGATCATCTATTTTAACTGAAGGACCCGTGTTTGTGTGGCTTAGATCATTCTTACCAAGTAGAAAGTAGGGGTGAGCGGGTCCGGGTACCTTAATTTTTTTGAACTACTCGGACCCTACTCAGTAAACGACCGGTTCCTAAATTTACTATCCAGAACCTATCCATAACAATCATTACCCGGAACCTACCCGGACCCTGCGGTTCCGGGTAGGTTACCGGGTACCGTGTAAACCATTTATCCTCTTACATGTTGGTCTTTTCCTGTGATCGTGCTGAAAAGTTTCATACTTTAATGTTTCAATGCCAAGAACCTTAAATTTAGTGATAGTGAGCAACTACAACTAATATCTTAAAGAGGTTTGCAGTCCAACTGTCCAAGCAACTCAGATAATTTTAACTAACATGAAAATGTTATCGGTTGCAACAAAGGATGAGAGACAAGAGCTTCGGAAGCATTTGTCCGATAATGCATCACTCACATAAGCTCATCCATCAGTACTACAGTAGTAATTCAAAAAGAAGTTTCAATGAGAGACGTATCCTGCACAATATTGGGTACAAGAACCATTACATATCACCACAAAACTCCAAATAGGCATAAAACAAAAATACATCTTCTAAAGAAACAAGAGATGCCAAAATAATTAAATAAACGCTCATAAATGCACACACGTCCACTTGCATACTAATCCGCCATTATGTCTTCCGTGACACAAATAAGCTCTACAAAAATAAAATGAAACTATTGTGAGATTCCAAGACAAAAGATAATACACAAAAATAAAAATTCTAAATAACCTAAATCAATAAAACAAAAATAAAGAAAGACTTAGTGACTTACCTTCCTCATATTTTTCTGCATCTTCCATATATTACTCAACACTAATGGAATTTGAAGATGAGTGCAACCAATCTTGGCAACAAATCAAAGCTTCCACAAATTTAGGAGTTAGAGAGCTGCGAAATTGATCAAGCACTCGACCAGATGTGCAAAAATCCGATTCCGAGGCTACCGTGGATACGGGGATGGCTAAGATGTCTCTAGCCATCAAACTGAGAACCTTGTAAGTCGACTTCGCAACATTCCACCACATCGATAAATCAAATGCTTCATTTTTGGGCTCACGAGGACTACTAAGGTACCTTTCCAATTCAGATCTTAAATTCCCACCAAGTTCATCTTGGTCATCCCGGTACCAATCTTTGACAAGTGAAGATGGATCAACAAAATCAAAATTTTCTCCACCAACACTGTCAATAGAGCCTTGAGACTCGTCAAATGCACTAGAATCAACCATAGAAGAATGATTTTTGTCATAGAATGCAAAAAGACGTTCCAATACATTCATTACCTTACTAACCATTAGTTCTATTTTAGCATCATCAACACCAATCCTTCGACAACTCCAATTCAAAGTCTCAACTTATATCGAGGATCTAGTACTACGGCTATCAACACCATCATGTTTGTTCTCTCAATACTCCAATAATACTTGTCAAATTTGGCTCTCATTTTTGTAGCCATCGCCTTAAGGTTTTCATTATTATTTTGGCTTTCACATTCAGTTAATGTTGAAAAATGCTAATAACTTCATGAAAATAATGGTTAGTTCTCACATAGAGACTTCCTGACATCCTAATAGTAGCCTCATAGAATTTTTTCAAAAACAAAGACAACAAGGATGCATTTTCCCAATCCTCATCTTTCGGGACACCACAATCAAGCTCAGTCACAAAAGTCATATCATCATCTTCAAGTCTTACAAATGCTTGTTTGAACTTACTAGCACTTTTTAACATAAGATATGTAGAATTGCACCTCGTACTAATATCAAGACAAACAGAGCCCTTATAAGTTATGCCCTCTTCAGCTATACAACTTTGGAATTATTGTGCTCTACTTGGGGAACTCCTAACATACTTAACTGCAGCTTGAATTCGACTAATTGATTCACGAACCTCACTCAACCCATCTTTCACAATCAAATTCAATATATGAGCTGCACATCTCATATGAAAAAACTCACCCCCCAAAACAATGATATTTCTTAACTTGTCCTTCAAATAAGCAACTGCCACATCATTAGAGCTCGCATTATCAACTGTAATTGTTGATATACGATCTCTAATTCCCCACTCAATTATACATTTTCTACCATCTTACCAATATCCCTACCTTTATGGCTAGGAATAACAACAAAGTTTAGCAATCTCTTATGCAAATTCCAATTTTCATCAATAAAGTGAGCAGTAAGACATAAGTAGCTCAAATTTTGAATGGAAGTCCAAATGTCAGTGGTGAGAGCAATCCTAGATTTAAGAGATGAAAACTTATCTTTTAAGCATGAGTTTTCACAAACATAAAGTTTCATGCAATCCCTAGCAACTGTGAATCTTGAAATATGCTTAAATAAATGTTGTAATGCAGACACAAAACCCCTAAAACCTTCACGTTCAACCGTTCTAAATGGTTGCTCATAAATAATAATCATCCTAGCCAACATGTGCCTACAAAAATCTTTATCATATTTTCAAGTGCTAAGCATATGCTCATTATCCCCATTTATACTACCTTTAAAATGAGCACCAAGCAATTTTTGCTTCTTGTGAATATTGTGAGGATATTTTTGCAACTTCTCAAATGTTTCCACATGGATGAGGTACCATTGTTAACACTATAAGCTAAGCTTTCATTGCAATAATTACAGATAGAAATAACATTACCAGTTTTCTCATCTATTGCTTTAACAAAATGCTCCCAAGCCTCAGATTTTGTTGCCTTTTTTTTTTTTTTTGATAGTGCACGAGTTGTGGATGCCGTGCTAGCCTCAGTCATCTACCAAAAAAAGTATCAAAATAAAACATTGTCAGTAACTATGACGTACTAAGAAAGAAGGATAAACCAATTAGCCATAGAAATATAAACTAATTTATCCATAGAAATATAAACTAATCACACACAACAGAGGATCTAATTTAGCAATCTAAACTAACAGAAATCAACCCAAACTAAGGATCTTGGAGAATATATGAATATTCACAAATCGACACTAATTCAATCTAAACTAACAGAGGATCTAATTTAGCAATCTAAACTAACATAAATCAATCCAAACTACTTTAGATAAACTAACAGAAATCAACCCAAACTAATTCAATCTAAACTAACAAAAATCAACCCAAACTAATTCAATCTAAACTAACAGAAATCAACCCAAACTAATCCAGACTATTTTCTATTGAATCATCAGAAAGCTGAACTATTTAACACACACAAGACCAGATCTATCTCATGCAGTTTTGATATTAAGCCAATACATGCAAAAACCTAATGTTCTTCACTATGCAACAACTTTAAGGGTTATTCATTACCTTTAACAAGACCGAGAGGAATTTGAGCGCAACGCCGCAACCTTTGTCAAGCTTTCAATCTAAACTAACGAGTGAGGATCTTATTTAGATTCCGGGATAATAAGCCAATACATGCAAAAACCTAATGTTCTTCACTATGCAACAACTTTAAGGGTATTCATTACCTTTAACAAGACCGAGAAAACACATTCGTCAAGACCTCAAACTAATTCAATCTAAATTAAACTAACAGGTTCTAATTTAGCAATCTAAACTAACATAAATCAACCCAAACTACTTCAGACTAAACTAACAGAAATCAACCCAAACTAATTCAATCTAGACTAACAGAAATCAACCCAAACTAATTCAATCTAAACTAACAGAAATCAACCCAAACTAATTCAGACTATTCTCTATTGAATCATCAGAAAGCTGAACTATTTAACACACACAAGACCAAATCTATCTCATGCAGTTTTGATATTAAGCCAATACATGCAAAAACCTAATGTTCTTCACTATGCAACAACTTTAAGGGTTATTCATTACCTTTAACAAGACCGAGAGGAATTCGAGCGCAACGCCGCAACCTTTGTCAAGCTTTTGGAGTGAGGAACAATGACAACAAGAGAGAGGAGAGGCTGCTAGTGCGAGGCTACTACGAGCTGTGTAATGGCGAGGCTGCGAGTAGCTAAACATCAAAAACCTTATCAAACTCCCTTATCAAATTCCCACCAACTCCCTTCTAAATCTTTGGCTAAGTTTAAGTAGTCTTTTCACTCTAAGGTAGCTAAACATCAACGGTACATATTATATCCTAGAATAGCTCGTTATTTATCCATTTTATTCAACGCAAAATGCAGCAAAACTATTCAAACAATCCATATTGGGACATATGTCTTTTCAAGTCAAACAAATGAAAGAGCATAGTTCCCGCTGGATCCGAGTTAGTGCATTCAAACAAAACAACATATAGCAGAATCTATCAGATCCGTGAAAAGATAAAACAAAAATAAGAAAAATTATCAACGGAAAACAGATAAGTTGATCCTAAAAACTTTGCCGAATATAATAGCTGATTAGGAAACTAGTATAGAACAAATCTTAATAAATATTTGAGAAACTTTGAGTGTAAAGTAAAAGCTTGGGCGGATGAGGACGATGAAGTAGAGAGAAGAAATGGAGCCCTTTCCAATAGCTATTAGCCTATTAGATGGAGAAATGGAACTCCCCCATCTCTACCCAGCCTCCTTTCTCTTTGAAACCCCATAACAATAACTATTACAGAAATTCCACTTTAAAATTCTAGTATAAGAACTTTAGTAGTTGTTGCAATAATTATTGAAGAAGTTGCAATAAGTTTATTAGTTCTTGCACCAAGTTTACAATGTGTTGAATTTGATGCAAAATATCCTCCAATAGTTAGAAAAAAACTTACCTAAATTTTCTCCACAAATATTCACGACAAAAAAAAGTATGTATATCAATAAAATAAAATAAAAAGAGAAGAAAAAGCATAAGATGGTGAAACATAGAAGAAGAGAAGGAAGAAGGTGGAGAAAGAGAGTGAATCAAAATTCTTTTTAAAAATTTGGATATTTAATAGCTGCTCCCAAAATTATAATAATTATAATCATGTCCCAAAATCACTTGATTATCTTTGACCTAGTCAAGATCACCTTTTTTAAAACTAACGACTTAAGTTGTCAAGCAACTTGTAGGTTGTTAGAGAGCTATTTAAAAGTTGTTTAAACAACACAAACAATTTACTAGTTTGAACTAAATAACCTGAGTTTGTGTAGAATAACCAGAATGTTATTCTGCACATGGGATGTTCTGCAAAAATAACTGAAGAAAATGAAGCGCGGAGGAGTATTCTTGGCAGCAACAGCTGCGCCTTGTGTCATATTTTCTGCACCAGTTGCACCTCCTCGAGCCATGTACACTGAGGTGGAAATTTGGAACGATTTGAAAGTGGGTAGTGGGTCTTTTCATATTTTTCGGAATTTTAATATCTATCCACAAGTTTTTTGTAATTAGATTCCAATCTCAAATCAATGTGATGAATCCATGCCCAAGAGAGGATCTATTGTGGATGGCAATCCTGGACTGCACAAGGAGTTGCAGTGTTGATAGTACTATTTACACTATAACAAGTGTGGTTAGCAGTTACTACTTTACACTGATGTGTGCTGGTGGAACAACAGCTAGCATAGCACTGGACCCCCAAACTTCTGGTGGGACTTAGTTTACCTCTATTCCTAGTCTGAGTTCCTATTTTCTCATGTTACATTATTATTACCTCAAAGTTCAATTACTTGTAGAAAAATTACCTCAAAGTTTAATTGCCATCAATTCATTGTTTTGGGTAACTCTCTGAGTCTGTCATTCTTCCAGTTTGTTAATTATTTGTTTCAATGTAGTCGCTTCTTTATCTTGTTGTTCTAACCACTTTTCACGGTCCCTTTAAGACCATATAGTAGTTCTGTTGGTTTATATGCGTAGACTAATGTGGGTGAGGGGAACTTTTTTTTTTTCTCCTGCTGTGATTTTGCAGAACTTTGCTACATTCTGAATCAAATGGCTGGTCATAGGATTGCACATGCCACATTGAAAGGGCCTAGTGTGGTCAAGGAAATAGTTATCGCAAGTGTACTTGGTTTGGCTGCTGGATGCACCACTGGAATGAGCAAAGAAAAGTTAGGTCATTCTATGACTTGCTGGAGAAGGGTGAAATAAGTATAGTTGCGGAAGAATAGTTTTTCAAGGATGGGCATACTCTTGTTATTTGGCTCTTCAATTAAACATGGGCATACTCTTATATCTAAAACAATACTCCTTCCGGATAAAAAGAGTGGGACTAGTTTCCACTAGGGCTGGCCAGTGGGCCGGGACAGCCCGACCCCGCCCTGAGCCCGCCCCGACCCCGCCAAAAAAAAAAAAAAATTTACGGGGGCGGGACTCGAACTCGGGACGGGACGATGTCTCGTCCCGCGAGACCCGAGCCCGCCCCAGGCCCGCGAGACCCGAGCCCGCCCCGACCCCGACCCCGCCCTTTGCAAAAATGACCGTTGCACCAACGGCCATTTTAGATTATGGCCGTTGGCAACCAGCCATTTTAGCCCCCCCCTCCCCCAACCCCCTACCCCTTAATATTTATTTTTAACCCATAAGTTATTATATTTACACTTTAACCCAATTTTTCAACTATAAATAACTCATTTTCTCTTCATCTTTCTCACAAATCTTCCTACAATCTCTCTAATTTCTCAATATATCTCTACAATTCTACATTGTTTGCTAAATATTCAATTTTATTTATTCATTTGGGAATTGGTAGTGAAGTTGGCAACTAGCTTGAGGATCTTCCATCGAGCAAAGTTTCAATTTTCAACCTCTCGATTACACGTCGACGTTACGTCGGCGTTTGGTACATTCGTTCCTTCATTAAATTATTATTGTCTGTTTATTTAGTTTAGATCACTTAATTTTATTGTCTTTAATTATTTATTTATTATCATAATTAAAATGGAAGGATTAAAAGGTATATTTAAGGGTAAGGGTAAGGGTGCTTCTTCTAGTAGGGGCAACTGGGGCAAGGGTACTTCTTCTAGTCATCTTATTCCTACACATGATGATTTTGTTGATACTCAACATTTTCCTACAATACCATTAGATTTAGACCGGGAGCTATTTTACGGAACTCAAGAAGACTTTAATTTAGACGATGATCTAGATGATATACCCACTAATGTTGATGACAACACACCCACTAGTGCACCTTCAACCGAAATACCTCCTATTCCCCCTAGTATGAGACGAGGTCCAGGCAAAACGACCATTAAAATCGGATGCATGGACATTTTTTGATAGGGACGTAGAGAATCAAGTAGCCATATGTAAAATTTGTAAAAATGTTTTAAAATTTAAAACTGGAAAAGGTCACGGTGGGACGGGGGTTTAATTAGACACGTAGTAAGTGCTCATCCAGACTAGGTATGCCCAATACCGGGCTTCAAAACCGGGTGCGCAAACGCCGCTCCATCGGGACAAGGTTCACATACGATCTTCGTCCCGGACCAAGTACGGGTCAAATTAACCCTATGACGGGGGGAATTGTAGGCTCTAAATACAATAAACATAGAGATAGGGAAGCAATATCAAAATTAGTTCTTGTGGAGGGTTTGCCTTTTTCATTTCCTTCATCTCCCGGTTTTATTCATTACATTAGAGATATATATAATCCTGCTTTTAACGGTTTTCCTAGATCAATTTGTTAAGAGAGATGTATTTAAATTCGCGCATGAATATCAACAATATTTACGTTTTTCATTATATCATTTTAATGGCAAAGTATCCATCACGTCGATATAGGTCGTAGTACTAACGGCCATGATTATTTAATGTAACTTGTCATTGGATAGATTATAAATGGTCTATGCAAAAACGTATTTTAGCGTATAGATATATAGATGATAGGCACACTTTGGTACTTTTATTGCATAAAATATTTATCAAGTGTGCGATTATTACGGAATTACCGATAAAATTATGACTATTACATTAGATAACGCTTCTAGTAACAATTACGCCATTACAATTTTAAAAAATAGTTTAACTCCGTCTTTTCCAGACCATTTTCATATAAAATGCGCGTGCCATATATATAACTTAATTGTAAAGGATGGTCTATCACTTTTTGAAGACATTCTTAGTAAAATACAATTTGCTATAAACTTTATTTTTAAAAGTAATAAAGTACAACGTAGAAAAGAATATAAAAAAATTTGTCATGATTGCCAACTACCTTTTAGAAAAATTCCACAAGAAGTATCCACTAGGTGGAATTCTTTATACGAGCAACTACTTGTTGCTTATGACTATAAATTACCTATAACTTTATTTTTTAACTCTCATAATAAAAAGCCAGCTGATATGATTTTAGATAGTGATTGGGAAAAAATTTCCGAACTTATTGTATTTTTAGAGAAATTTTTTCAAGCAACAAAAGAATTTTCCGGTATATATTATCCTACTATTTCAACTATGTTATTTTATATAACTCTAATATTTTTATTACTTAGTGAATATATGGAAAAACCACTTATAAAGGCGCTATTAAAAAAATGTTTCTCAAAATAAAAAAATATTTTATTCCTATTCCCTCTATTTATATTATTGGTTCTGTATTAAATCCTACTATTAAAATAGACGGTACAAAATCACTAATTGAAACTATTTACGATTGTATAGAAGTACTACCACCTCCAAGTCCCAAAAATCTAAATCACCCACCACATATTGAACAAACTAAAGAAGAAGTATTGTCTAGCGTAGAACACCAATGCAAAAATATATATAGATTTTATCAACAAGAAAATGCTAGTAACTTACCGGCTTCCATACCATCTTCTTCATCTTCAACACAACCTCACAAAAGACATCTTTGTTTACTGCGCTAGTATTGAAAGCCTCGAAATAGAATGTGCGGCCGTACCTCTACTACTAACCAAATTAGCGAGTTGGATATTTTTGTTTTGCGGGGTTCGTACCGTATCAAGAAGTTATCAATGAAGATGGACATGAAGACTTGCTTTGAAATCTTTTGGAGGGGAATGAGAAGACCTTTCCGACACTTTCAATGATGGCTCGAGATGTTTTGAACATTCAAGCGTCGTCAATCGCGTACGAAAGCGCTTTTTCTGCAGCGGATATCAAATAGGAGACCACGGACACTCATTAGCGGAGACGACTTGGAAATTGCGGTATTATTCGAGAGATTGGATACGAGCGGAGCGGAGAAGGTGCGGTCAACCGGAGATCAACGAAGAAGATGATGAAAACTACAACGAAATCTTAACCGAAGGTAGTGGAAGCGACGTGGATCAATTTGACCAACAAATACCAATTCCAACCGAAGAACCACATGAAATCATCAAGCAATTAGAACAGGCTTTTTTGAGAATGTAATTTTTTTAATTGTAATTTTATTATGTAATTTGTAACTTTTGGACAACACCACAAAGTTGCAATTTAGATTTTAGACAATTGTATTTGTATTACAAAAAAATCATATGTCTATTAAATAATATAAGAGGTACAAAAACGACCTTGGGATGTTTTTATTACACTATCTTGTTTTGTTTATTGAGTTTTTTTTATACATATGTTATTTAAAAAAAAAAAAAAAAAAAAACCGCCATATCCCGACCCGAGCCCGACCCCCAGCCCCGAGCCCGCCCCGACCCGAGCCGACGGGATCGGGATCGGGACGGACTTGCTCCGATCCGCCGGGACCCGACCCCGCCCCTTCTCCCGTCCCGCCCCCGACCCCGACACCGCCGGACCCGGCCCGCCAGACCCGAGACCGGCCCACTGGCCAGCCCTAGTTTCCACTTAGTCATTTGCACACCCTTTTAAGAAAATAATAACTTCTAGACAAAAATAGTTAATTTGACTAAAATGCCCTTAATTAAATAGGTATTGAGATTTAATTACCTAACGCTTAATAAGGGAAAATGTGTAAAGGAAGGTTAATTCTTTTTTTATTTGGTAAGTGAACACTTTTTTGAATAAAAAAATAAATGTTAAGTAGACACTTTTTTTTTATACCAGAGGGAGTAAATTCAGAAAACAAGTATTTCTGTGTCTATTCATTGCTCCATGTTTGACTATGAAGTTTTTTTATTTATTTTTATTGACCTGCTTGGACAGGCTAGAATGAATTTTCTTTCATCAGTTGTAAGTGTGCCATTCAACAGGCAAAAAATCCACCAGAAATTTATCCCTGACCAATATGGGACTCAATTTGCTTAGTCTGTCCTTCGATAATCCTATCTAACATATGTGTTGTTTCTAAGTCTTGGTCTCTATCCATTATTAGTGACTAAATGTGTCACGACCCAAACCGGAGGGCCGTGATGGACACCCAGACCCTTTCCGTCGGGCACCACAGATACACTCCACCCTTAAATATATTCAAACACGGACTGGATCGTGATAGATTATATAAAGTTTCAACTCAAAAGTCCCAACTTATCCATTTATATACCAAGGCCGACAAAACCTTACATGAGAACTAACCACAGGACACCTATCTACAAGCTTCTAAAGAGTAGAACATACCACGACCAGATCGCGACTCCGAAACAAATAGAGTGCTCTGAATACCAGCTGAACTAGCAATCTACTAGTGTGAACCGTCACCCTCTCAATATGAACCTGCGGGCATAAAACGCAACGTCCCCCGACAAAAGGGACATCAGTACGACTGGTGTACTGAGTATGTCAGACATAAGAAATAACATATCGGAGATATATCATAGTCTGAAACAGAAACAACTGAACATCAGTAAATGCCTCCGAGGGCCCTAATACGCATGCCTAAATGTTATGCCCAATGCAGTATACATATACATCAGCCTCATCGGGCATCTTCCTTACCATAACAACCTCTGTGTGCACCATACCATGTAATGATTAATGAATGTATGCATAATGCAAATGCGGTATACTAATGTCCACACAGGAATCCTCCCATAACCGCCTATGTGGGCATCAGGTTATATCGCCACACAAGGGCATTACATCATAGTGGCCTCTTCGGGCTCTTTTGTGATAGTCTGTACCAGCTGCAGGTGGTGTGCGTATATAACACCTTTATCCCTTCCCCAATTCCCATACATATATATAATGCATACATATAGTAGAGTATATAACTCCTTGGAGGTCCAGGGTAACATATGAATGCAATGCAAATGAAATGCATGAATAATAATAAAACATCCGGAGTGACATAATATCCTTTACACCTTTGGTTAACATTGGGAACATCAACATCTTTTCCGGTGTGCCTTATTAAGGTCTTAGAAACATACTTGGACATTCTTTCAACATAGGAGTCAATGACTTGATCATTCTAACTACTAAGAGTAGAGTAATTTATGTAGCAACACGATGATCATGTTTCGCACATAGAATTATGTCAAAAGAAAGAAAGAGCCTTGCATGCCTTGTTGTCGAAATTATCTAAATTCCGCGGGTCCTTGTAAGCTCTACGAATGATTATCTACACCATATGAATGATTTAAATCACAATCAGATTAATACACTAGTAATAGAGTCATTGAGACATTCTAGCGAACACTTTGTACGTGTAGAATATATATTTCTTCTATATAAAAACCTATACATTCTAGCGAACACTTAGAGCGGAAATCTGCTTATATGGACCATTTTGGAACAGATCAATAAATGCTATCCAACAATTCGCAGTAGTTTCACTAGCGGAATTTAATTTAGGAAAAATAGTTTTTTTTTTTTATCATTTATTCACTTTGGAATTTAACTAATTCAAATTTGTGACAAAAAAGTCTCATTTTGGGAGAAAGCATTCTTCTTTTTTGAGTTTATTCGCAAGGTTCGAACATGAAATCTTTAGTTACAAATAGAAAAATACTTACCACTCTATTACAATTTTTTGATACTTTTAAAGAATAATTACTGATATTGTGCATTTGGTACAAAAATAAAAAGTTAAGTAATTCGATCAGAACAATTATGGAGTATTTAATTATAGTGAATGTCATCTTGTAATTGAAATTATAGAGGGGTGTTTGCTATGAAAGAAATATTTTTCTAAATAATATCTTTTTGAGAATAATGGTTTTTGATTATTTTTTTATACTTGATAAATAATTAAAAAATATTGTCTAATATTATACGAAGGTGAAGAGCGGAACAGAGTATGAATTGTAATGAATGGAGTATTTAAGTAAAAAAATATTCGATTAGAACAGTTATGGAGTAGTATTTAGTTATAATGAATGTCACCTTTTAATTGAAATTATCGGGGTGTTTGTTATGAAAGAAAATATTTCTCTAAATAATATTTTTTTTAAAATAAATGATTTTTGATTTATTTTTTGATATTGGATAAATAAGTAAAAAAATATTGTATCAAAAGTAATTTAGGAAATACTGTATGAAGGTGAAGAGCGGAACAGAAAGTGCGGAGTCGGGGTGGCTAGAGTTGGAATTAAGGGGGGGGGATTAGAGGTGGGGAGTGGAGATGAGATAATGAGCTTGGAATACTAAATTTATTTTCTAACTACTACATTCACTAAAAAAATCATTTTCTCTATGAAATAAGTCAAATTTTCATGGGGGTTGGGATGGGCGACAGAGCTTGAGTCAATATTTTCTGAAAAAATTAATGAAACATGAGAAAATAAATAATTTTTTTAATGTATTTTTAAAAAAAATATTTTCCATGAAAACATTTTATGTGAAAAATATTTTTCATCCTACTGAACACACCCTAAATATGAAAAGATTAAAGCACACCTTCATCCTAACTAGGATTAAATGATTTTATGAAAAGAAATATAAAATTTTGGGGGCGACAGTGTATTACTGATATTTTCACTCTTGTGTCAGAGTGCTGAAAAATGGTTCTCGAGTAACAACATTAGTACATTACACAACAAAAAGAATCTCCCCTTTTCAACTATTTTTTCCTCACTTTTTTCAACTCACAGAAGAAACTGAAAATGGCGTCCACCAAAGAACGTGAGAATTTTATTTACATTGCCAAGCTTGCTGAACAAGCTGAACGCTACGATGGTTAGGGTTTCTTCCTCTCTCTCTCTCTCTCTTTTCTGTCTACATGTAATGTAAATTAAACATGTTTTTGTAACTTTATATGCATAGATCTCAGTTAAGTAGAGTAATTGTTTTTCTCTTTCTTAATCATAATCGATAATCAAACTTTAGTGCTTCGAAAATTCAAGTTTCAGTTAGCTGCAACTCTTTGGAGTAAGGAAGAATTTGCAGTCTGGACAATTTTTAGAAAAAGAAATTGTTATTTTTTTCCTTGGAGATAAAAGCTTTTGCATCAGGAAAAAAATATGTTTGGATACTTGTAGTTTTTTCATAGGTTCGGTGACTATTTTTGTGAGTGGAGGAACATATTTTTTCTTTCAAAAAATGTTTTTGGTTTTTTTTTGTTTGAAAACCTTTACCAAATTCCAAAATCTTTTTTTTTTCGTTTTGTAATGAACTTAGTATCTTTGCTTAAGCTTCCTCCCTACTCTTTTTATTGTGTGTTGGTGATAACGATGGAATTAGGATTTCATTTTTCTAGGTAATTGGTTTATATGTAGTAATATTTAGAGAATATGTTACAGAGATGGTCAATGCAATGAAGAATGTTGCAACTATGGATGTTGAACTGACGGTGGAGGAGAGGAATTTGTTTTCTGTTGGTTATAAGAATGTGGTAGGATCTAGGAGAGCATCTTGGAGGATCTTGTCTTCCATCGAGCTGAAGGAAGAGTCTAGAGGAAATGAACAGAATGTGAAGCGGATCCAAGAGTACCGGAAAAAAGTAGAGTCAGAGCTCACTGACATTTGCAATAATATCATGACTGTGATTGATGAGCATCTGATCCCGTCATGTACTGCAGGCGAATCAACTGTGTTTTACTACAAAATGTGAGGCTTGTATATTTGTTTGGTTTGAGTACAAAACATTGATTTTTTATTTTTTTTTGAATGTTAAGAACTTCATAAATAGACCGTTGTGGTCCGGCCCTTCCCCGGACCCCGCGCATAGTGGAGCTTAGTGCACCGGGCTGCCTTTTTTTATGTTAAGAACTTCATAGGTTGTTCATTTTTGTCAGTTTACTTTATCTTTGGGTGCAGGAAAGGGGATTATTATCGATATCTTGCAGAGTTCAAAACTGGTGATGACAAGAAAGAGGTTTCTGATCTGTCTTTAAAAGCATATCAGGTATGCAGTTGCTAAACCTGTAAGAAGACAATGATCATCTTTTTTCTGATAAAGAAGAAGACGCTGATACATATTGTCTGTCGTCTGTGATCATCCTCTTTTTTCTTGGCTGATTGCTTCGTAAGTGAGTGCTAGCATATGTTCTGCTTGATTGCTTAAGGTCTAATTACTAAAATTGAGGCTATTCACTTTATACATATTGTTATTTTCTTTAACAATGCGTCTGTAATACAACAACAACATACCCAGTGAAATCCCACAACGTGAGGTATGTGGAGGGTAGAGTGTACGCAGACCTGACTAGCGGCTGTTTCCGAAAGATCTTCGGCTCAAGACAAAGCATAAGTACAAGCAAAGCAAGAGAAACGGTCAGACTCGGACAAGAAATTAAAGCAGTATGAAAATGATGGTAACAAAAGTGAATAAGCCATGATAGCGCATTGTGAAAAAGAAAGCAGTAACTAATGCAGGTAAATAAGATAAACAAAGTACACTAATGAACACATAGCAGCAAAAATCAAACGACATGGGGCTATAAAGCAATACTGCGCCTACTAGTATGATAGGCTATGCATGCCTACAATAATAACACTATAACTACCAGTTTGTAAGCGTAAGTAGGACTACGCTCAACTACCTACTACCCTAATCCGTGTCCTTCACAACTTCCTATTTAAGGTCATGTCCTCAGTAAGTTCCACCTGCGTCATATCCCGTCTAATCACCTCTCCTCAATACTTCTTCAGCCTACCTTTACCCCTCCTGAACCCGTCCATAGCCAACCTCTCACACCTCCGCACTGGGACATTTGTGTCTCTCCTCTGCACATGCCCGAACCATCTCAACTTCGCTTCCCGCATCTTATCCTCCACTGAGGTCACTCCCACTCTGTTCCAAATATCCTCATTTCTAATACTATTCCTCCTTGTATGCCCACACATCCATCTCAGCATCCTCATCTCCGCAACTTTCATATTCTGGATGTGCAGAGTCTTGACTGATCAACACTCCGCCCTATATAACATAGTCGGTCTAACCACCACCCTATAGAACTTGTCTTTAAGTTTTGGTGGCACCTTTTTATCGCACAAAAATTCAAATGCGAGCCTCCATTTCATCCACCCTGCCCCAATACGATGTGTGACATCGTCATCAATCTCTCCATTCCCTTGGATAATAGACCCGAAGTACTTGAAGCTTTATTTCCCTGGAATGACCTGAGTAACAAGTATCACCTCCACGTCTGTCTCATGGTCGCTCTCGTTACTGAACTTGCATTCTAAGTATTCTGTTTTGGTCCTACTCAGCCTGAACCCTTTAGACTTCAGAGTCTGTCTCCAGACTTCCAGCTTAGCATTTACTCCGCTGCGAGTCTCATCAATCAAGACTATAATGACACCTCCCCTTGGATTTGTCGCGTCGGTCCATCCATTACCAAGACAAATAAGAATGAGCTAAGAGCTGATTTTTGGTGCAGCCCCATCAACACTAGAAAGTGCTCAGAGTCTCTTTCTACTGTCCGTACCCTTGCCTTGGCTCCATCATATATATCCTTGATCGCCCTAGTGTATGCCACAGGTACACCTCTAACCTCCAAACATCTCCATAGAACCTCCCCGGACATTATCGTATGCCTTCTCGAGGTCGATGAAAACCATATGTAAGTCTCTCTTCCTCTCCCTATACTGCTTCACCAACCTCCTAATAAGATGAATGACTTCTGTAGTCGACCGCGTGGGCATGAATCCAAACTGGCTCTCAGAAATAGACACGCCTCTTCTCACCCTCATCTCCACGATCCTTTTCCAAACTTTCATAGTGTGGCGTAGTAGCTTGATACCCCTATAGTTATTGCAACTCTGGATGTCACCTTTGTTCTTGTACAAATGAATCATTGTACTCCACCTCCATTCTTCGGGCATTCTCGCAGTCTTAAAAATGACATTAAACAACTCAGTCAGCCACTCCAAACCTGTCCTGCCTGCGCTCTTTCAAAATTCAACTGGGATATCATCAGGCCCGGTCGCTCATCCCCTACGCATCTTGCGAACAACACCCTTAACCTCCTCAACCTTAATGCTTCTACAATATCCAAAATTCCGGTACCTTCCGGATTGCTCCAGATCTCCCAACACAATGTCTCCTTTTTCGTTCAAGAGTTTATGGAAGTAAGACTGCCACCTCCGTCTAATATGTGTGTCCTCCATGAGAAGTAAGACACTTCGTCTATAATATGTCAGAGATTTCAAATGGGGAAGGATATTGTGTTTAACTGTACTGCTTATGTTGAACTGTAGGACACATGAGAAATATCCTATCTTGTTACTCTTCTTGTTACTCTTCCATGTGAGGAGTGAGGAGAGAATCCCACTTGAGATGGTCAATTACATGTGATATGTCTTATTAAAACCCTGACTATTATTCAATCCAGCCTTTTACCTCAATTCCATCTGATGAAAAGTAATCAATGCCCGGCATGCTCAATGTGAGTGCTGTCTTCAGATTTTCAGACACTTCACCATAATCCTGAAGCTAACAACTAAAGACGACTCTTATGAGTTTTTGCCATGCTAATCTTGTTGAGCAGTTCTGCTGGATAAGTCTGCATTTATTGTTAGTTTCTCTGCAACTGTTCCATTTAGTTTAAGTGTGCATGACAGTGAACTCAAAAGTTAACATCTACATGCTAGTTGACAACTATGTAACTGACAAATAGACAGATCGTACCATTGGTATACCCATGATCTATTGGTTATATCGTATGCGGCCTCAACTTTGCCACTTGTGCTAGAGCTCCTTAGTGTGTTATTTTTAAAATCTAGCTTCATGATGTAGTGCATGGCATAAAAATGATGTTTAAGTTTGCAGCAGATTTATTATTTTTCTTGTAACTTCTACTATTTGTTTTTGTGAACTAGCACAGTATGTGCTCCAATTTGCTTATTTGGATGCTGGAAAGGAAAGGCTTTTTTTAAAAGGCTTTTTCATATGACATTTTCGAGAATTTAACTTCATAACATTATGAATATGAATGTGATGTAGAGCCTCTTCACTTGTCCTTTTCTCCTATTCACCTCTCTTCATGTTTTAAGTATAGTGTTTGTATTTGTTTTCTTAACATGCATATCTATTTGTATCTACTTCCACTTATTGGTCATTCTAAACCTTGTTTACAGACAGCTACAACTACTGCAGAGGCTGAATTACCAATTACCCATCCCATTCGATTGGGTTTGGCTTTAAATTTCTCTGTTTTCTACTACGAGATAATGAACTCCCGTGAAAGGTTTGTGTAGTTTTGAGTTTATTGAAGTCTATCCACGACATGTTCTTCATCTCAGTTGATTATAATCTGTTTTCTTCAGGGCATGCCAACTGGCTAAGCAGGTTTTTGATGAAGCAATATCAGACCTGGATACCCTCAACGAGGACAACTACAAAGATGGCACTTTGATTCTGCAGCTTCTAAGGGACAATCTAACCTTGTGGACTGCTGACATTCCAGAGGATGCAGGTATAGACAAGTCTTTTTCTCAAGGTTGCTTTGGTGTTTGCATAATCTACTTGTAGCTGGTTCATTAACTTTCGACCTGCTCTTTTCTCCTCGTTGTTGCTTGAGTTAACTTGAGTGGTTCACGGGTGCTACATTTGCCTATTATGTTATTACAGATGATAGATATCTTCAGAAAGAATTAATTCGTTTCTGCAGCCTTATAGATGGCATTTAGTGCGGAATGCCCTGTACTGTTAGCACATTCTTTTCAGGAATTAAGACATTATGCAGCAAATTTAAGAGATTTAGATGTCCCTCATTTTTTGATGGAGAAGGGATGAATCAGGCTAGAAATAGTTCAATTTTTTTTCTCTCGTGTTTTAAGACAGACAGCTGCTCCTACTTGTAGTTGGGACTTTGAGATTGAAAATTTGACATTTTCTAGTTACACACGCACTTAAAAATTGAAGGTTCATTTCCAGTTAGGAATTGTTTCCTTTAGAAAGGGATCCTCTATTTTTTTGGAACAATACAACTGGATAGAATATACATTGTTCTGTGTTACTATTTGGAGGAAATTTAACTTTCTGATGTTACATACTATCCCTTGTTAGAAGATGCCCAAAAGGGAGATGCTGCAAACAAAACTGGTGGAGTTGAGGATGCAGAGGTGGGTTCTTTTATACATTTTTTATCTCTGTTTTGGTAATATTAATAAAGTTTCGCCACTCATTCTAAACCACGTCTTTTTGGTGTGCTCTTGCAGTGATGAGCCTAATGAGGAAAACCTACCATGTGTTTTTGGTTAAGGGAGGACGATGAGACATCCGGGGGATTGTTTGTCAAGTGCTAAGAGATAATTGTAAGGCACCAATAAAAAAAGAAGATACTTGTTTACTGGGTGCACCTTGCTGGAGATTTTTCACATTAGTTGAATGAATGCATATCGTTTGATTTGCATTCCCATTGTCATTTCCTAGTTTTCCAGTCTTTAAATGATTGGTTTGCTCTAGGTAGTTCTATTTTTTAGATGACTGCCACAGCAAAATGGGTGATATCAGCTGTTAAGTCTCTCAAACCTTTATGATCAATCCTGTGTTTAGTATAGTTTGCCCCTTTTTCATTTAGTTTAAAGTTATAACCCTTTCTTTTATAGCACTGCATCTCGCTCTCTCTATATCAAGAATTGCATCAAGTCCCTGTATTATGTTTCTACTTGCATGCTAGCTTCTAGAGCTACAGATATTTAGGAAGTATAGTATATACAACAACATACTCAGTGTAATCCCACAAGTAGTGTCTGGGGAGGGTAGAGTGTACTCAGACCTTACCTTACCCGGGGTACAGAGGTTGTTTCCAAAAGATCATCGGCTAAGGAAGTATAGTATATATACGAAGATATAAACAAAGATACTAGTAAGTAGTAACAAAAAAAGCTTTTTCATAAACCTTCCATAAAAAAATAACAGGCAGTTTGCATCTGTTCTCTTCATAGCAACTGTCAAATACTGCTAAATTATGTTTCTACTTCCATGTTAACAGTTTGCACAAAAACAAAAAAGGAAACCATGACATGTCTTTACACTTCTTAACATAGTCCTCCATGGCTCTGATCTTAACAAGCCTGCCACTTCAAGAAACACCCACAGCACTTTGCACACACATAACACCAGAAAATGCAACTTGTTCATCATTCACACTCTCCGCAACTTCAACTTGTTCATTGTTCACACTCTCAACACCTTCTGTAACGTCTACTTGTTCAATAGTCACAGTAGGCGACTGTTGGCTTGCTGCCTAATGAAAAAAAAATTCAAAAATAAGAAGCTGATAAACAATTAAAGCCAACTCAGCCAGAATTCTACTAGAAGTCTCTGTGCAGTTTATTTCCAGTTATTCCGAACTTTGATTTCCAATTTAACTCAGCTTAAATTGGTTCTTCCTTAGTTTTGGCTCATCATGTTTATGCATAATGTGTCGTCCTCAATCTATTAGTTATAATCACACTAATAAAAATGTGATTTGATTGCAGTCGCATTCTTAACTTTCTATCAGAGAGAATAACTGTATATCGAGTTATCATAGACACAATACTAATATTACTATGAATATCCAAGGAAACCATTCATTTCAGGCTCGAGATCAATCGTTTTTGCGCATAGATTGTACTATAATTTTTCCTAGCCATCACTAAGATCCAACCATGATTATCAATCAAACACATGCTAGTCAAGATTACTTATATTCATTTTGTTCTATTAGGACTTATTTCATTCTTAATACAATACTGATAATCCTATGTCACGATGTTAGTGTAATACTGTACATCTTTTTCTACTATATTGATCATTCAAAGTAACAAGACTTCACTGATCGAACCTTCTTTTTCTTCATTGGTGGCTGCTTATTCGGCATTGAAGAAGCTGAAGCATTAGTTTTCTCCTTGCGGTGAACCGAGTCTCTGACTCCATTAGAGAAACAAATGGTTTGCAGAGAGCTGGCACAGCACTCTTGCCAATTGATATGAGTGAGGTCTTTGATTACTTCATCGAGAGAAACGAACGCTTCTGATGATATCTCCTCTTGCAATGTGGAGCGTCGCAGGTCCATTAACTCTATCGTGTTCACCGCGTCAACCAGAACCTTCTGTAAAGTTGGCATATTTGAAGAAATAGGAATTCGGATTAACAGTAAACTAACAGAACTTGATAAGGTGAGCAGCAGTTAAATTCGAGATTTGAACACTGCGAACTACATGAAATTTGACCTTTTGACCCTTGTGTTTTTTGAATCCGTGAATGCTGATGATCTGCAAAAATCATCGACATAGAAAGAGATTGAATTCCAATTCTGTTCTAAAACAATCTCTTGAACTGGATTTTCGACAAAACCGAGTACTGCGTATCATGAAATTGACAATTCAAATATCAAAATGACTACAAATAATAAGAATTTCTGTTTTCACACGGTCACATCATTAATCTCCAATTTGATACTGGAAAAACAGCTAGGAGAAACCTCCGAGTAAGAATAGCAGTACTGAAATACGTCAAAACGAGCAGATCTTCGTGGATATTATCAATGATATAATATTACCGGAAAACAGAGGAAAACTGTCAAGCAATCGAAACCACACAGTATTAATTCACTAAACAGAACACTGTAGAGAAATCTCTACACATTCGCAGATTCATAAAAAGTTAAAAACAGAGATTGAGTTCCAATTCTGTTCTGAAATCATCTCTTGAACTTGATTCGGTAAAAATCGAGCAACACACATCATGAAACTGACCATTCGAACATCAAAATGACTATAAATAATAAGAACCTCTATTCTCACATTGTCAAATCATTAATCTCCAATTTCGTACTGGAAAAACAACTAAGAGAAACACCAAAGCAGTATTGAAATACGTCAAAACGAAGCAGATCTCCGTGGATATTAGAAGCGATTTAAGATTATCAAACGACGAAGAAATACTGATAGGCATTGCACATTATAATTCAGTAAGCAAAACACAGTAGAAAAATCTATACACAGTTCGCAGATTCAAAAATACCTCATTGAGATTAGCGATAGTGAAATCGAGTTGCTTGTTACATTATTAATACAGAAAGGATTATACTCACGGCATATAAAACAGAGCGTTTATTCCAATTCTGTTCTGAAATCATCTCTTCAACTTGATTTGGTAAAAATCGAGTAACGCATATCATGAAATTGGCAATTCAAACATCAAAATAAATACAAATAATAAGAATCTCTGATTTCATACTGGAAAAACGACTAGGAGAAAGTACACATCCGTGTAATCAATATGGATAAACACAGAAGCTATTGAAATACGTAAAACAAGCAGATCTCAGCAGATATTATCAACAATTTGAGATTACTGAACGACTAAGAAATACTGATAAGCAATCGAAACCACACGGTATAATTCAGTAAACAAAGCACTGTAGAAAAATCTCTACACAGTTCGCAGATTCAGAGAGATACCTCATTGAGATTATGGACAGTTAAATCGAGTTGCTTGTTGCTGTCGATGAAATCGAGGTAATTTTCTAAGGTTATCTTCTGTGATTTTCTCCTCATTTTGAATCTACTTTCCACCATTTCCATCTCTCTCTCTCTTTCTCCTTGTGATCTCGCGTATGTTTGTATAGTGTGAATTTTGAAAGTTTTGAGCACATCTGGGATATTTATAGTGGCTGGGTACGTTAACACGCTAAAAGCATTTTGGATCCACTTTCCCGCCATTGTAGTGGAAGCAAACAGACGTTATAGTCCAAATGTGTCAAATGGCGGGTTGGGTCAAATTTGCATGGTTAAAACGGGCCATACTAATTATTGGGTCAAGACTCAACCCGCTCAAAATTTGCTTGGATTAAATGGGTTGGGTCAAGATCAATCAAACAACGGGTCGTAATGTAATCCAACCTCTCTCCTCTTTAAATATTTAATAGTAGTTGTTTGGATCAAAATGGGTTGAAATATTATTAATATCAATATTTTTCTATTGGATTTCAAATGTATAGTTTTTTTAAAAAAATATTTTTGCTTGTTTATTCATATCCTTGAATTCCTTCCATGTTTATTTGCTCTTCTCTCGAAAACTGCTTGTTAAAATGAGTAATAATTTCAATATTTTTTGCCAAAAATATGATTTAAAAATATATTTTTAGAGAAAAGGAGGAACGACAAATATAGAGTGAGGAGGGAGTTGGTGATTTTTATTTCAGAAAAGGTATTTTGAGAATTTAAAAAAAATATGAAGTATAAAATAATAAAAAATATGGTCAAACTGAAAATGTTTATAAGCTGAAAAATCATAATTTTTTGGGAATCAATTTATGATTTATGGCTGACTTAAATTTATAAATATTTTAAATATTTACTAAATGCGTGGATAAATTAAAAAATATACTTAAAATTAGTTTGACTAGCAGATAAGGTAGCCAAACACCCTCCCAAATGATTCAGATATGTTGCAAGTGAACTTTTCTGGTTACGTCACAAAACAATGCAATAGCTGTCATTTGACTTGCAAAAAAAATGGAGTTTTGTAGAAAATGCATGAAACGGAATTAGATAAGGCAGTATAGATCAAGCTCTTCTTATCTAGTTTAATCTTTCTTCTAAGCAATGTACTCTTCATTATTACTAAAATAGAAAAAAACGGAGTATTTTATAATTTATACTCCATTTGAGTTTCATTTCTTGCAAATGTTACAAAATAATTCAACGAAGAAATGAATACTGCAGTTTTTTGGACACGTGTCGAAAACCCACGTACTAAAAAACCCAGGTGAACTCTGTCTTTACGTTTTTCATTTCCTAACTCGACAAAATCCCCCAAAGTCTCCCTTTGTCCTACTTGTACTATGCTTTTTGTTCACAATTGCTTTTGTAAAAATTGTAATTTAAAATTCTGCCAGGAAAAAAATTCCCAGTGACTCCCAAATTTGCTTCTGGGTATTCTTCTTTCTATGCTGCTTCAACTCTAGTAGTAAAAAAATATGCACACATGGTCGGTGTCTGCTTTGCGTCCAACGGATCAATCTTCCCTAAAGCTTGTATAAATAAATGTGTATAATTGCCTTTTCCTTTGTGAGTATTGTTTCTTGATCATAGTGGTGATGATTTTTATTTTTTACCTGTATTTTTATATATTTTTTATTAAATACTTTGCTGTTTTCTTTTGTGGGGTATGGTTCTTGATCATGTTGCTGATGATATTTATTTGTTTTTGTGATGAATATATGGGTTTTGTTTTATATATTGTGTTATTTCGAGCCGGGATCTATCAGAAATAACTCTCTATCCCACAAAGGTCCGCCTATATCCTATTATCCTCAGACCCCACTTGTGACACTATACCCATACTGGTATGTTGTTGTTTTATATACTGTGTTTTGGTGGTGGGTTTTATATTATGGATCTTTTTGAAAGGATGGATAGACGTGGAAAAACCCCTTTCTTGCAGAAATGCGTTAAGATTAAGACTGCGTAAAATAGACCCTTTGTAGTCCGACTCTTCCCTGATCCCGCGCAGAGCGGGAACTTAGTGCACCGGACTGCTCTTTGAAAGGATGGATAGAGCCTAGGAGGTATCTTTCTGTATGTGAAATTATAGGGTTTTAGGTAAAATAGCGTGCTTTGTGTCCTGTTTTTTGATGAATTATTTCATGGGTTTGGAATGCTTTTGTTGGAAATTTGGTATGAGGTGTAGTTTGGGCAATAAGGAAGCTCTTAAAACACTTTTGTTGACTTTGGCTGACCAAAATGGCTTTGGAATCTTGATAACGTAGAGATTTTCCATTCTGTCCATGTGTAAATACATGAAATAGATGTTCCAAAACTTATACCTGTATAAATCTTTAAGGGATTTGTACGGCGAAGTCATTGAAAAGCGACTCAATTAAGGAACCCTTTGGATGCACTTTGCTGCCATTATCATCTTCATATAAAAAGTTCCTTCCAAGTTATCTCTGCAATTATCTAAAAAATCTGTTTTTCTAATGGATTTGTGAAACAATGGCTGAAAGTTTGTGATTGTTGGAACCCGGGGAGATCGTATTGGTGAGCCTATCAAGAGACTTCTCTCTGTTAATGGTAGACCTTTCAGACTTATTTGTATGTTCTGCTTGATCGGTTCAATGAACATAAAGATAGTAGTAGTTCCGATCATCCTACTGGCTACTATAAGAATGCTTACCATGTCTCCATCACCCAGAGAATAAAACAATGTTACAAATATATGAGCTTTGTGCTATTTATACGCTAATTCAAAGCATTCTGATTTTGTTTCAAGTTTTGTTTAAAAGAGAGTGAACTTTTATAAGTCAAGTAAATGACAAATATAATTTTGCTAAAAAAAGAACACTATCCAAGCAAGTTGGGTTGGCTATATGGGTCCTCATTGTCCATGCTGCTCCATTTATGGGATTTGTACGGCGAAGTCATTGAAAAGCGACTCAATTAGTGAATCCTTTGGATGCATTTTGCTGCCCTCATTATCTCATATTAGAAGTTCTTTCCTTGTCTTCTCTGCATTTATCTAAATGTCTGTTTTTCTGATGGTTTTTGAAACAATGGTTAAAAGTTTTAGAATGTTGGAGCACGGGAGGGTGTATCTGTTGCCTATCAAAATGACTTCTCTCGGTTGATGGTAGACCTTTCAGCCTTACTTGTATACTTTTGCTTGATCGGTACAATGACGGTAAAGATAGTAGTAGTTCAGATCATCCTACTAGTTTTTCTTATAAAAATCGGATTATCCTACTATAAGAATGCTTACCATGTCTCCATCACCCAGAGTAACAAAATGATGTTACAAATAGATGAGCTTTGTGCTATTTATATTGCTAATTCTAAGCATTCTGATTTGTTACAAGTTTTGTGTAAGAGTTTCTACTGTACTGTTATAATTCAAATAAATGATGACTATCATTTTGCTAATACTAGAAATTGGTTCTATGACTGCACCGTGTGAATTTTGTTATTGAAGTTAGTGTTGAGCAGTGTCTTGTTTACGTTGGGGCCAATTTTACTTCAATATCATGATTTAGAGAGGGTGACTCGTGCATTTATTTTATTGATTGAAGTTGGTGAATGAATAATCTAGCTCAAGAGAAATATGTAATTTATGCAGCACGTACAAGTTCTAGTGGTATCATCTTGCAGCATTAACTTCATTGGATCCTTGGAAAGTTGCCAAAGTGTTATGCGATGGATATGAAAGGTATATCATGCGTTGGAAATATATACCAGAAATTTGAAGCTATGTGTTTGGAGATGGAAGAGGCTATGTACCAGGTAAACTTTACCCATCTCTAAATTAACTTTTATTATTCCTCTTTAACTACTGACAATATGTGTTTAATATAATTGTCTCTTACTATTTGACTTGCTTCGTCCCTTTTCTCGGGTTACATTGACAAGGTCATAGCCGAGCTCTCCTCAGCAGTGCTATTTTCTTACTAACTGGTAGTTTGATCCTAGAGCACTAGAAATGTTTGGATAAATTGAACTTTGATCATATTCAATCAACCCCAAAAGAAAAAAAGGATATTGAACACTGACCATAAATTGCAGATGTTGCTATATTGACTGTTCCATGAGGTTTAGTTTTCTGCGAGATACCCAATAAATGACCAGTAACTTTGAGCACCCATTTGGGTAGGTGCGTGCATTTTCTTGCTACAAGACGAAAGACATTGGTTTGAGTAGGAGAAAAGGCTAGAGAAAGACTAAACAAACTTGCCCCTCATTTGTTGCCCTTGCTTCCCATATATTAGAAATTTGTAGTAGTTTGGAGATATTTGACACTTCAACTTCTCTCGATGATTAACAAAATGCTAGAATTGGCAAAAACAAATTTAAGTTTGCCTAGCAAGCATTTACTTGCTATATTTATCTGCAGTAATCCATATGGTTAGTGAGGATTCATATAGCTGCACCCAACTAGCTTGAGATTGAGGCGCAGTTGTTGTTGAACTGGTGTTGCTATCTTGACCTTTATTAGGAGACTGCTCCCTTTTAATAAAAAGAACATTTATTTCATTTTTCCATTCACATGAAATTTATGTTTGCCACTTTCCGAACTCTTGAGTAGGTAAACTATGTTCCGTTGGAAGGATAGACTGCTTATCATATTAATGTATCAAAAGGAGTGCATATGACATTCAATTTTTTTCTAATCTAATTGGGTCTATTGCATCTTCTAAAATGTTCATAACTTCAACATGTAGTACCTTTTATTCACCTTGCACCACTTTGGCCAATTAAGTATTCACCACCGTAACTGGACCCATGATATATCACAGGATACCGCTAGATATGTTGAGAATCAGGTGCAGACTGTTGGTGCAAGTGTCAAGAGGTTCTATTCAGATGTAATGCTAGATTTGCATCCTCAATTTAACATAGATCCTGTGAAAGTCGCAGCTGCTGACTTGTCTCTGAACCCTTATGCTCACACTGAAATCAACAAGAAGTTTAAAGGACACCCTAGGGGAATTAATAAGGAATTAATTGATGATACTCAAGTGGTCAAAGGTAAGACAGTGATTATTCCTCATCTTTTAGTAGCCCAGAAAATTTAGCCACTATTTCCATAATTCATAGCCTATTTGGCCAAGCTTCTAAAATCAGCTTATTTTAAAAAGTTCTTTTTTCAAAAGTGCTTCTCAAAGAAGTACTTTTAGTGAGAAGCAGTTTGTTTTTCGCTAGTCAATTTGAAAAATGCTTTTGAGCAGCAATTAGTGTTTGACCAAACTTTTAAAAAGTGCTTGTAAGTGCATGTTTCTCAAAAGTGCTTTTCATTTGGGGAAAGCTGGAACAGCTTCTCAAAAACAACTTCTGCTTCCACTCAAAAACACTTTTTCTTCTCGGCCAAACACCTCAACTTTGAAACAAGCACTTTTTGCCTTGGGGAAGGTTGGCCAAACAGGCTATCAGTCCGGTCAGAGCTGCTAATAGTGTGTTTTATGATGTGTCAGGAAAAAGCAAAAGTGGAGGAGTTTATAGACGTCAAAGTGTTGGGATCAAAGAGATTGTTAGGGATAATCACCCTCCATCTAAAAAATCGGATGTTCTCTGTCTCGTATCGAGGGATACAATTAAATTGGCCTCAAATTCTAAGGTTAGGGGAGGTTTTGAAGTGGCATCTGACCACACAGCCATGACTTCCCCCTTGGCCTCGGTTAGAAAATGTGACTCTGCAGAAGCAGGAAAGGAGGTTTCCAACCATATTATAGATACAAATGTGCCTCCAGCTGGTATATCAATTTATACTGCAGCTTCTGACACGAGCTTATCCATTGACTGTGTTCGGAAGAACCAAGAAGATCTCAGAAACACTTCCTCTGTTGGTGATTTGCAATCAGACTCTCATGGTATAAATGTCAAGCAGCCTATTCTATTTATTTTTGGCTGAATACATTGAAAACTCGAAAACCTCTTAAACTTGGACTATAGCCCGTCCTAATTGAGTAAACATATGATAAAGTATTCCGATTAGACACTTCTGACTCATATTTTGAAAAAGTTTCTGCATGTGTTCTCAAGTGCCATTACGTAGATAAGTTAATCACATAAAATATCCTCCTACTTTAATTATACACATCAATATCAATTGGAACATACTTTGAGTTTTTACATCTTATTGTGGCTAATGCATATAATAAAAGAAAATGACATTTTTAAGTTGTTAGTTTATCTATGTAATAAGCGCTTGAGAACATATGTAAAAGCTTTCTCAAAATTTTGAAGGAGAAGTGTCTAATAAGAATACTTTATCATGTGTTCAGGTGCTCGATCAAAATAGACCATAGTTCGAGTGTCTAAATGATATTTACAGGCAAGTTTAAGGGGCTATCGATGTATTATGCCGTTATTTTTTGTTTTATTCTTGTCACGTCTTTTCTTTTATGTTAACTACTGCTCTGGCAGCAGATAGGTGTACATACAAGGAGTTGGCTGGTGAGACTGGATCAAATATTGGCAGTAATACTCACGTCGACAACGTTGCTAGTGAGATTAATGAGTCCTGCAAAGGTATTTACAATAGTCACCAGTAAAAAAAGATTGCGTGCCTTCTCTTTTTTGCTTCCATTTTGCGTGTACCAGTGATGCAAGACTGACTACTCTGATATAATCTATGAGAGTAGCTTTTCATATCAATTGCTGATTCATGAAATGGTGTTATAATTCTGCTTGAGTGAGTGACAGTATTATGTAAAAGCATATTGCGGCCTATGTGATCGAGTTAACAGTTCTATTGGATAAACTGTTAAATTGAACTAAATTGGCATAATTGAAGGACTTAAATCAGTTATTAGGAATGGGTCCCACCCCTAGGCAAAAGGGTCCTTATGTTCTCTCTGACCAACATGCTCCTGCTTTTCAGATATTTCTGTTCGGATTCCTTAAATGCATCTTTTTTTAGTCATTTTCTCAATTCTTTCTTTTCTGTTTGCTGTCATCTTTTACAGAAAGATCAGATAGATTTTGTTCTGCTACACCAAAGAAGTATGACTTGATCGAGTCCGATCTGGAAATTGTTGAGCACTATGATGAATCAAAGTTGGAGGAAACATGTGTCCTGGTTGAAGCAGACAGGCTTCATATTCCACAGGACTCAGTCAAACGGAAGTCGTACAAGGTCCCCTCTCCCTCTCCCTCTCCTTCCCCTCATGTTGTATTTAGTGTTTCTTGCTTTTTATCTACCCCCTCTATTTCAAGTTATTTCTTACTTTTCTTTTTAGTCGGGTTAAAAAAGAATGCCGGTTTCTCTATTTAGTAACTCTTTAATTCCAATCCCATATGTCATGTTTAAGACGGCAAGATTCAAAGAGGTTTTTAGTACATTATACCTTGTTTAAGATCACAAGATTTAAAAGTTTTTTCTTCTTTTTAAAACTCCATGTCCTGTCAAACTAAGACACATAAAATGAATATGTTTATTGTTGGCTTGGTTGTGGGGAGAGGGATTGTTTCATTGAGAATGTCGTTAACAGTTTGAGTTATTTTCTCAGAAGAAGCTCCAGCAAGTGTTTTCCACGAAAAAGAAAGTGACGAGGAAAGAGTATGAGCAGCTCGGAGCATTACATGGAGATCGACAGCCTAACACAGAGGCTGAAGATGACAAGGTGATGGAGGTTCTCGCCGCGAATGATAATTCTGAATCTGAATGGGAGTTTCTCTAGATATGATGCATTGCTGCTATAAAATTGTAATGTTGCTTTTGCCAATCAATAGATGGCTTGTACAGAAAACGAAAGTTATGAATGGTCATAATCATGTTTTTCAATTTAATTTTTTCTTAGGGTCAATATTATAAAAAATAAAAAGTACTAGAAGTTATTTAGAAACGATCTTAGTCAGCCATATGGAAAGAAACACTAGTTTTAATTTTTGGCTTTAAGATAAAGATACACAACTGATGCTATTTATACCTTTTTTTTGTCCGTATTGGCAACAAACGTGATCATCCCGGTTTTGTTATTCCTGGGCAACAAATTCTTTGTTTCATGACACAGGCAGGTCATGAAGAAACGTTGGCATTCAGTAGCTGACTCATCCAGTTTGGCTATATCTCCTCTTCTCACCACGTCACAAACAAAGAACTCATTCAGTTGCCACGTGTCATAAAAAATATTCGGGTTGCTATATGCTGTTTCCTTTTTTCTTACTAATTTTCTTTCAATCTCTCCTTGGTGTCATTCGAATCTTTCAAAATCATAGTTTCAAGAACAAACACAAAATAAGAGTATTATTTAGTAACAATGGCTTCAGATAAAGCAAGAAGGAGAAATTTCTGTCACAAGTGTTGCTATTGGTCAGGACCAAGGCCAAGCTGAATTTAGCTCATCTTGCTCCTAAAGTTGGAGGGCTTGAGTTCTCTAGTGTGGGGATGCCGCAAGATCAAAAGGAGAAAGATAGGGACAAGCAATCTTCTGTTGATCAAGGTAGAAATTCAGCCAGTGGCAAATGTATATTTTAAGATGTGAGTTACTGAATTAAACAAACCATTTTTGTTTAGACATATATAAAGGTTGGCCAGTGGAATCCTGTGGTGTATAATATATAGTTGCGAAAAGGTTGTACGTACATATAGTGTGTATTCTGTTGTTGCGAAATGCAAGTACATGTGTATGTTGAATCTAAAGTCCACAATGAAATGGTTGAAGTAGGGCGTCTCGGCCTCCTTTTTGAAGGTTGGTTTCCTTTTTGATGGTTGGCTAGTGGAATTGTGTGGTGGTGTAATATAGTTGTGAAAAGGTCATAATTACATAGTGTGTATTTTGTTGTTGCTAAATGCAAGTTTATGTATACTTTGAATGTCAAAGTCCACAGTGAAATGGTTGAAGTAGGGTGTTTTGGCCCCCATTTTGAAGGTTGGTTAGTGGGATTCTGTGGTGTATAATACTCCATCCGTTTCAATTCACGTGACATCATTTCTTTTTTAGTCCGTCTCAAAACGAAAGTCACTTGTTTTTATTTGACAACTATTTAATGGTACAACTCTATTTTACTCTTGTTGGGTCTCATTTAATTTTAAAGATGTACTTATTTTGAAAAAAATAATAATAAAAGTAGGCACTAAAGTGAGGGCAATATTTTAAACATAACAAAATTTTTCTTATTTGTTAAATTCCATGGCCGGTCAAAAAATGATACCATATAAATTGGAACGAAAACTCTGTGGCCGGTCAAAAAATGATACCACATAGGAGGATATATAGTTGTGAAAAGGTCATTATAAGTACATTGTGTGTATTTTGTTGTTGCTAAATGCAAGTACATGTATATGTTGAATCTAAAGTCCGCAATGAAATGGTTGAAATAGGGCGTTTTTGGGCCCTTTTTTGAAGGTTGGTCGATGGGATTGTGCGGTGTATTTTGAAAAGGTCATGAGTACATAGTGTATATTTTGTTGTTGCTAAATGCAAGTATATGTATATGTTGAATCTACTTTTTTATTAGTGAAACTTTTATATGTATTTTGTTGTTGCTAAATACAAGTATATCTTGGAACTACTTTTTTTTTATTAGTGGAAGTACTTCTGTATGTATTTCGTTGTTGCTAAATGCAAGTATATGTTGGAACTACTTTTTTTATTAGTGAAACTTTTGTATGTATTTTGTTGTTGGTAAATGCAAGTATATTGTTGAAAGTACTCTTTATTAGTGGAAACTTTTGCAAGTCTCTGTCTGATTTTCTAAGAACAATACAGCTACGAAGGAAAATACACTTCCGTTGTGCCTGTAGTGCTAGGTTAAACGCTTAATATGTCTGGTAAGGGAAAAATAAATAAATCTTAATGTGTTTGTTACTAATTTCTATTGTTTCGTGCTATTCCTAGTGTCTTATTAGTGAGTACATTTTGTGCAAAATATTTACAAAGATAATGATATTATCATCGAGTTGATTGGGGATTTTACGAGACTGAGCTTAAAGTAAGAGGAGCATTCGCCACAATTAGAACTGTTAAGTGTTGGTCGTACCAAATGACAAATGACCTTATTTTAAATCCTAGAATAAGGTCGAAATTTAAGTGAATGATTATTAGTTAATGTTTATTTAAAAACGTATGTTATACATTTACTAATTTATTAGTTTTGATATGAACATTTTAGTATAAGTAAGACTTCTACTAATCAGGCAGTTATTAATGAGTAGTTGGCGATTTTTTCTTACATCAATAAACAACTCCCTCTAACTCCTGACCTCCATCTCAAAGAAAACTTAGTCTAGTACATGCACTAAAAAGCAAATAATCAACGCATCATGCATTAATAGGTCAACTATTTAATGCCTTAAATTGTAAATTAATGAAAACAATGAGCGTTGCACGTTGTTATAGTACACGACCAACTATATATAACTACAAAATGGAATTTCACATAAGGGAAAACAAACGAAGCAAAAGATAGTAAGAGAGAATATAATGGCTTCTCTATTTGGCACCACCTTATGGTAGTATCCATACTTTCCCTAGCACTGTTCTTATTCAATATTCCTCAATATTCTGTGGCTTAAAATTATATAGATGGCGATCTTGAGTCAGCAACATCACTTGCTTTAAAAAAAATTAAATGAAGGCAACAATGTGGGAGACAAATATTGTATCGACCAATTCACGAAAGCACACATCAGCCTTGAAGCTGCAAGACAGAAACACAAAGAAGAAAAATATTATTTTGTTCTGGCCTCAGCTAATGATGCCCTAAACTATGTTAACAATTGTCATGGGAATGAAGAGTTAGGAGACCTTATTCAACTAATTATACAGGCAGTTATGATAGAGATTGATTTTAGTGGCTAATGGTCCGTGTATAGAAATCATTAAAAAGGATTCAAATTAACTACAATAACACGATTATATTTTTGTTCCTGATCCTTTTTAACACGTATGGTTATGTTTATTAAATATCTCCTATTGAGACTGGTTGGTAGCTTTTTTACAGATATATTTTTTTGATTTGCTCTTTTTTTCTCTAGATTTAGAACTACAAAGAATTAAAATTTAAAAAAGAGAGGCAAACATAATCACAAAAGAAGTAAGTGTTGCAAAGCTAAACTTTAGAAGATGTTTATGTAATTATTCCTTTAGTTAGAAAAATGACTTATCAATTTAAGTTTAAACTGCTTATTTTATCTTTATTGGTTTGCTTCTATAGTTATAAATTTCTCGTGACATGTTCAAGATTTTAAGGGTATGTTCGGTATGGATTTCTTTTTTCATGAAATATATTTTTCTTCAAACCAAACACACTCAATTTTAAAAATATTTTTTTCTCTTTCTTAAGCCAAATAAGAAGTAAAATTACGCCGCATAAATATATGTATCCTTCTTTCAGGAAAAAAGAAAGATCTAATTACGACAATAAGAATCAAAATACAAAACTAACAGCTTCAGTCACTATAATTTTAAGCGATGATAGTGTTAGTGATGTGGGATTTCAGTATATTCTTTTGTTGTTCTTCAAAATATTGGTATTTCACTTTTGAGTTAGCTGATCATGAACGCTGAACAGCGAGGGGTCGTATGGTAAGAGATAGTAGAAAATAATATTGGTATTCGTCTTGGTATTAGTTATACACCCTTTTCAATCTATGTATAACTAATATCTGTATTAGTTATACATCCTATTCAGTACTATTATTATAAATTGTAAATTATGACATTAGCAATATCAGTATTATTTCTATGTTAATACACCCTATTTAATACTATTTAAAAATTATGCAATGCATGATATTTAATACAATGGACCACACATTCAATAAAAAATAATACCAATATAATTAATCCTATCGTCACTAATGCACTCTATTCCGTCTTATTCTTATACCGGTGCCAAACGACTCCTAACTTTTCTTTATCTGCAGGAGACTGTTAAACAGAGCCCTCCTTAGTGTTTTAGTGTATATTAGGAGTATATATTGATGTAATATTGTAGTATAATGATTACCATAATTAGAGTTATACACCTACCATAATTGTATAGTTAGAGTTATGGTAGAATAAGGTTTTAGGAATAGATTAGGAATTAGAATAAGGTTTTAGGAATAGATTAGGAATAGGATTCTCCTATTTTGTAACTTGTATATATATCTATTCAATCAATGAAAATAATCAAGGGGATTATTTCTTTCATGGTATCAAGAGACTAGGTCTAAACCAAAAGTTTTCTTCTCTCAAACTTTTGCCTCTTTGGCCGAGAACCCCCCCCCCCTCCCTCGGGTTTTTCTCTCCAAATATCTCGTCTTCCGCTCTCAAAAAAACCTCTCTTAAATTTATCCTACTTCTTTGTTCTTTCAAATATGTCTAAGAACAATTTTCACCCTGCCCTCACGGTTTCCAATATCAAGCTCAGTGTCCCTATTGTCCTTGAGATGGAAAACGTTCAATATGCAACGTGGGCGGAGTTGTTTAAAATTCACGCTATCTCTTATCAAGTTCTTCATCACATAATTCCTCCCGCTAGACCCCTTCCGGAGGATCCCGAGGTGTGGATTACACTTGATGCTACCGTTCTTCGGTGGATATACGCCACTATTTCGGTGGACCTTCTACGACGATTATGGAGCCCGATACCACGGCTATGGCTGCATGGAATAGATTGCGTGACATATTCCAAGACAACCAACATTCCCGTATCGTCACACTCGAGCAAGAATTCTCTCTCGTTCGAATGGACGTATTTCCAAACGTTTCTGCATATTGCAAGAAACTAAAGGAATTGGCGGATCAACTCCGTAATGTTGGCGCACCGGTGACAAATAATCGTCTAGTTCTACGAGTTGGTTGCCGGTCTTTCGGAGGCCTATAATGGTGTTGGCACTCTCCTTCGCCAAAGCAACCCTCTTCCCGACTTCCATCAAGCCCGATCCATGCTTACGTTGGAAGAAGCGGTTTGGCTAAAAAGGCGGCTACCGGAGCAAGTCCGATTGTCATGATGGCATCCTCTCCTAATCCTTCGAGGTTTTGTTAATAATTCGGGCCAAAACCATAATCATGGTGGCGGCAAGAATAATCGCAAGAATAATAACAAAAACCGCGGGGGCAAACGCGGTGGTAATGATGGAGGTTCCGTAGTCGGAAAACGTCGGTGGGTCCCATCCAATGAACGGTGGCCCACTACCCCCATGGGCCCAAGCGGTGGGGCCCATGGCGCGTGGACCGTGGGCCGGCGGCCCATACCAACGGCGGGCGGCGGCGAAATTCCGGCGGCCGGTGGGGCCAACGATCCGAGCCAATGCCCAATGCCCAGGCGGCGGCGGCCCGGCCGGTGGCCGGCGGCGGAAATGGCACGTGGTAGTAGTTACGGGCCGGGACCGGCACGGCCGGGAGTTCTTGGGCCCCGACCTCCGCAAGCCCATCATGCGGCGGGCCCTACTCGGACGGATATCGAGGCCGCGATGCACACGTTGGGATTGACTCAACCGGATCAAAATTGGTACATGGACACCGGGGCCACTACTCACATGACTTCCGACTCGGTACTCTCTCATCTTATTCCAATTTGAGCACCCCTCGGGGGATAATTATTGGTAATGGCGGTTTCTATTCCAATTCTAGGGTATGGTCGAAAACGTTGTCTCCCCCCAATCCACCACTCCTCTTGAAAAATACTTTACATGCTCCTAAATTGATTAAAAATTTAGTGTCGTCCGAAAGTTCACAAATGACAATTACGTTTTGTTGAATTTGATCCTTTCGGTTTCTCTGTGAAGGATTTCAAGACGGGGAGTCGTCTCATGAGGTGTGATAGTAGGGGGATCTATATCCTATCATGCCGGTTTTCGTCCATCGAGTCCACTTGCCATCGCCTTTTGCGCCCATCTCTCCTTCCATGTGGCATGCTCGTCTCGGGTCATCCGGGATCTTCTATTTTATCGAGTTTTAGATAAAAATAGCTTTATTTCTTGTAAGTGGTACGAGTCGTACTCCAATTTGTCGATCTTGTTCATTAGGAAAAATTGTTAAGTTTCCATTTGTAGACTCCAACTCTCATACTTCTATGCCATTTGACATTATTCATAGCTACTTATGGACATCTCCTGTTCTTAGTTCAATGGGTCATCGATATTATGTTCTCTTTTTAGATGATTATTCTAGATTTTTGTGGACGTTTCCAATTGCGAATAAATCACAAGTGTTTTCCGTCTTCATAAAATTTAGAGCGTTCATTCGTACTCAATTCGAAAGAGAAATAAAAAATATTCAATGTGATAATGGGAAAGAGTATGACAATAGGGAGTTTCGAGAATTTTGTGCTACTCATGGGATAAATTTTCGGTTTTCATGTCCTCATACATCTTCACAAAATGGGAAAGCCGAACGCAAAATTCGTTCCATAAATAACATTGTCCGAACTCTCCTAATCCATGCCTCCATACCTCCGTATTTTTGGCATCATGCTCTACAAATGGCCACTTACCTTCTTAACATAATTCCGTCTAAAGGTCGACATATTCTTCCCCCTCAAAATCCTATATAATAAGAACCCTTCTTATTCTCACCTTCGGATTTTTGGGTGCGTGTGTTATCCGTTATTTCCATCCACCACAATTAACAAACTTCGTGCTCGGTCTACCCCGTGTGTGTTTTTGGGTTATCCGTCGAATCATCGTGGTTATAAGTGTTTTGATTTATCCTCCAAGAAAATCATAATCAATCGCCATGTCATTTTTGATGAAACTCAATTCCCATTTAAGAAAGTTCATACTCCCGAACCTAAGTCGTATAATTTTTTGGATGACCAAATATCCCCGTATATTATTCGGAATTTTTCGGACATCTCCCGTACCCAAAATCCTCCAAATGGGGCCCCACCTTGCCGCTGGCCCAACAAGATACCGCCACACCCACTCTTCCACCATCTGAACAGTTCCCAAAGAATCGGGCCGGTCCCAGCCCGCTTCCGGAACCGGTCCGTCGAGTCCGGCCATTTCCGATTTGGGCCGGCGGAGCCCACCGCTTGCTTGGCAGCGATCCGTCCCGAGCCCGAAAATTCCCAAAATTCCATTAATTCTTCTTCGAGTCATAGACCGGTCACTCGTAGTCGGCGGGTATTTTTACGCCTAAAAGACATTTTAATTTACATTCGATGTCTCTAAATCCCCCTTGCCCCGCAATCCCGTGTCCGCATTAAATGACCCTAATTGGAAAATTGCTATGACCGATGAATATAATGCTCTTATTGATAATAAGACGTGGGAGTTGGTGCCCCGTCCATATGGTATTAATATTATCGTGTCTATGTGGATTTTTGCTCACAAGGAGAATTCGAGATGGGTCCTTTGCTCGGCATAAGGCGCGACTTGTTGGTGATGGTAAGACTCGAGGGTTGGTATTGATTGTGGTGAGACATTTAGTCCGGTGGTCAAACCGGCTACCATTCGCACGGTACTTAGCTTGGCCCTTTCAAAGACTTGGCCAATTCATCGGTTAGATGTCAAGAATGCTTTTCTACATGGAGATCTCGAGAAACAGTCTATATGCATCGGCCGTTGGGTTTCGGGGATCCCACCGCCCTCATCATGTCTGTTTGTTGAAAAAGTCCTTATATGGGCTTAAGCGGTCTCCACGTGCCTGGTATACACGATTTGCGATTTTGTTTCGACTATTGGGTTCACACACAGCGGAGTCCGACAATTCTTTGTTCATCTACCGCGGTGGTTCGTCATTGACCTACATTTTGTTATATGTGGATGATATCATCTTGAGCGCCTCCTCCGATGCTTTGCGTCGGTCTATCATGGCCATGCTCGATTCGAATTTGCTATGAAGGACTTAGGGCGTTGAGTTATTTTTTGGGGATTGCCGTCAAACGTCATTCGGGTGGCTTGTTTCTCGTCTCAACGGAAGTATGTCTTTGCCGAGATCATAGAGAGGGGGCTGGGATGTCATCCTGTAAGTCCACTTCCACGCCGATAGATGCAAACCCAAAGCTAAGTGCCACGAAGGGTGCACCATACGAGGACCCGACCCGCTATCGCGGTCTTGCGGGGGCCCTCCGATCTTACCTTCACCGGACCGAGATATTACGTATGCGATTCGGCGAGGTGTGTTTATTCATGCATGATCCCGAGTTGAGCACATGAATGCAATCAAACGCATTATCCCAGGTATATTCGGGGGACACTAGACTATGGGTTGCACTTGTATCCGTCCTCTACATCCACACTTGTCTCTTACACGGATGCGATTGGGGTGGGTGTCCCGACACCGACGGTCGACTTCGCTACATGTATGTTCCTTGGCAACAACTTGGTCTCTGGTCGGCCAAACGTCGAGCAACTTTATCACGCTCAAGTGCGAGGCGAAATATCGAGGGTGGCGAATGTGGTCTCCGAATCATGTTGGCTACGTAATTTGCTTTTGGAGCTTCATTGTCCCATTCGAAGGCAACCTTGGTATACTTTGCGATAACATTAGTGCCATCTACACATCGGGTAATCCATTCAAAGACCAACGCACTAAGCATATCGAAATGGACATTCATTTTGTCCGTGAAAAGGTTGCAAAGGGTCAAGTTCGTGTATGCCATGTCCCGTCTCGTTATCAAATTGCAGACATCTTTACAAAGTGGTCTACCGGCGGTTCCTTTGAAGATTTTAGGACAGATCTTAGCGTTCGGAAACGCCGCTATGATCATGCGGGGGTGTGTTAAACGAGCCCTCCTTAGTGTTTTAGTGTATATTAGGAGTATATATTGATGTAATATTGTAGTATAATGATTACCATAATTAGAGTTATACACCTACCATAATTGTATAGTTAGAGTTATGGTAGAATAAGGTTTTAGGAATAGATTAGGAATTAGAATAAGGTTTTAGGAATAGATTAGGAATATGATTCTCTTATTTTGTAACTTGTATATATATCTATTCAATCAATAAAAATAATGATTATTTCTTTCAGAGACAACATGGACAATAGACCAGACTAAACTATTTTTCAGCACGATTTAACACGTACATACGTAGTCAGAATCCTGTCATATTGTTTTGGCAGTTAGCAAAGGACAAAACGTAAAAGTGGATAGGAGTTCTTTGAAAATGGGTAATCTATCTATAGCCTCAAAAGTTATGCATTCAGCATTAGCTTTTATGTCGGACTTCATATCTTTTTTTTTCTTTTGAACTTTATACCTCATAATTTTATTTGGATGAAATGGAGTATAATTTAGTTATAGAAACCTAGGTTGTCACCATCATTTTCATTACACCATCACATGACTTTGTGACTAGATCTGTTCTTTTTGGTTCCTCAAATTTTCCTTGAATAGATGATCCTTAATTTGCCCTAAGAAGCTAGTAATCCTACACAATAATAAATAAGAATTTGCGACGGATAACTTCTTTCGCTAGATACTAAAAAGTCGTTACAAATTTTATTTAACGACGAGTTAGCGAGAAATTATCAAGAAATCCTGCTAGCTACGACCTATTTTACGATAGATTAGAGACGAATTTCATAGCAAATTTCATTTTTTTTGGTAGTGAGCTACATGCATATATGACTAGGGAAATGCTGGTAAGCAAAACTATAACTTGTTCATAGATGAGAAGTTATAAGTTTTTAGCTGCAAGCTATGTCATAATTTTTCTTCGTCGAACTGTAAATTCTATTATAACGTACACCGATATCTCAGTTGAGTTCATTTTGTTAAAGAGATAAACAAAAGTTAGTTAAGAGTTAAAGGAAGTTAGTTAGAAGTCAAAGGAGTAGTTAGTTTGTTAGCAAATTAGTTAGAACTAAATAACTAAAACAGGCTCCTAAAACTAACTAATTAGAAAAGAATAATCAAGATTCTACAATCCAAAAGATGTATATATAATCCTTCATAGCATGTAATTCAGACATTGAAAAAAGTAATAAGAAATGCAACTAAAAGCTTCACCTTACTCCTTTCCTCTATTCTTTCTTCTCTGATTTACTATTTCTGCTTCTGCTCTTTATTTTTCTTTGTCTTCTTGATTGTTCTGGAATTGTTCATCTGAGTATGGAGAATAAATTCAACACAATTCCCTTATATTCCAAAACTTAGCTCATAAAGCAAATTCATGCTATAAAGTATAAACCAAAATATTTCTTTTCAGTTTCATGGATCAGTGAGGCAGAAGTTAAGACATATATAAGTTTTCAAAAATGTTCTTTCATTTCACAGAGAATAATATGATTCTCAAGTCCTCATCAGATCTCATGCAATTACATATGGATGAGATCACACAAAAACGAGATCATCTTATCCAAGGACTTTCAAAAAAAAAAGAAGGAAAAAGCAAGCAAACAAACAATGTGAAAGAAAATTAAATAAAAATATGAGGGTTTGCTAGATGCACATCAGCTATATATAAGCATCCCGACAATTGAGGTTAACTTATATATTTATATATACTGACAGTGTAGAGAAATTTTAGTGACAAACTCCAACCATTTTATCCCATTTCTAGTGAAGCAAGTTTAATGTCTACATCCAAAAATTTCAATAAGATATAGTAGCTGCTAGTTGAATGGTAGCATAGAGTGATGTTGTGGGTCGGGTCCATCCGGTGCAACTCTGTCAGAACCATCTTTAAGTGACCGTTTTCTGTAATGCTCAATCTCTTTTGGACTGAATCCTACCTTACTTAGAACAAAGTGGCTGTCAATTTTCCTCGGAAAATCACGAGAACCCAAAGTGAAGTGACAAAAAAACAAGACAAAAAGTAGTACGAGAACTGATTTAGTAGCAGGTGAAAGATTAGCCATGTAGTGAATATGGCGTGGGTGAAGGTTTAACGAGTTACTAGAGGATTTTAGTGTTGTTCTTGCATGGAGAATTACGATGGATCATCCTATTTATAATGAACCAATAAAGTAGACAGAGGATATACTTCCTCTGTCTCAAATTATCTGTAGTCATTTCTAAAAATGGTTATCTAAAAAAATTAATAAAAATTAATTACTTTTTTTTTCATTTTACCCTTAATAGTAATTGTTCTTGAAGATTAAAAAACCTTAATTATTGCGAGATTACACATAAATAAAATAAATATTCATTGAAGCAAAATTATATCTTAAAACATAAATAAAAATAAAATAATAAAAAATTCTTCTAATAAATATTTTTAAAAGACGTGTAAAAGAGCCTCACGATAAATAATTTGAGACAAAAAAATAATGGAGAGAGAACACGAAACTTTGTTGTTATCTAAATAAACCGACAAAGATCCAGCATGCAGTGGCGGAACTTGCCCAAAATATTAAGGGGGCGGTAACTACTAACAAAAATATTATAATTGAAATTTATAAGAACAAAATATAATTTTATCAAAGATTCAAAATAACATCAACACAACAAAAATATAATATATAAAATGAAAGACGTACTAGAATTAAAGTGCTGCCCTTCGTTCTTTTAAAGACTTGAAATCATTAATAATTGAATCAGAGCTAAAGCTTTCCGGGGTCACGTTCTAAACAATTGACATCAAATTCATCCATGGTGACTTTTTGAATCTTGCAAGGTTGCTCATCCAGTTGAACCATTTGATCATCGGAATATGTTGAAGCTATACACTTTTCATCTTTGTTGGAAGCTTTCCTCTTGAAAAATGCATCAATTTTCTTAAGTTGGACCATCGTACCACTCCTAAAAAATACATAAATCAATTATCAAGGATAACATCTAAATCTGAAAACAAAACTAAGTCAGAGAAATTCGGCTTTTAAAACCTTAATCTGTTAATTCCACTCCCATAAGCTCAAAATAGTCTCGTATATGATGAAACAAACATAAAGTTCCCCCAATCTCACGAACTCAGCCACACATAAAAAGAAAATTTTAGACTAGGAGAAACCTTGGAAAAATAAAAGAATAGTTAGGATTTTGGCAAAAGACAAATTCCATATCGTAATTTCAAAATCTAGGATTTCTATGCTCGAAAATGAGACTTGTAAGGGTTCTTGAATTAGTAGAAAATATAGAACTCCAAAACCTCATAAGTTCTTCTTGAAATCGATGTGGGACAACTACAAGTGAATTTCATCGATTTTTATTTCTTTTCGAAAATATTTGATTCTCAACCAATGGGATACGTTGCTTTTCTTCCTCAATACATCCAATAGTATAAAAATTAAAAGCCATTAAGAACTCACAGAACAACAAAAAGGAGAGAAAGAGAGAGATTATCACTATTGGGGATTTACCACTGTTGGGGGCTTGGGGCTGAGATGCGATGGAGATGGCCGCAGTGGGTAAAAACAAAATGGAAGCTGATGTCTTATTGAGAGAGATATATATAGAAAAAATTGAGTTTTTTGGGGGGGCCACAGCCCCCGCCCCTACCATAATCCGCCACTGCCAGCATGGATTCTGATCTAGCTAGTGTGGAATAGATTTTGTTACATAGTCTTTTCGGTTTTATTGGTTGTCCTATAATTTGGTCTGAGGATGTTTTCTCATCTTGATTGGATAATCTCACCAGTCATTCCCCCTACCCTCTGTTCCCCACTCCACTCCACCAGTTTTTTGGTTTGGTTTGAACACCCCTAGGAGTAACTGATGACAATTGAAGCATTGGAGCTATTGCAATATTACATTACATGCAAGTGTATCAAATGAACAGACTGGATTAAATTTAGACAGTGCAAAATGAGTTGAGTTATTTATTTGTAAGGATATGAACTGGGTCATCAAGTAGAGCTAAACAATGAATCATAAGTGATATAAGAATATATATTATTTTGTGAGGGGTAGAACATAAAATAAGAATACACGAATACATTACCATATCTGGATTAAATTTTTAAAAAATAAGAAAATATTTTAAATTATTGTATATGATATACTAATTTATAATATTAATTATTTAACCAGAAATAATCTATTGATTACTAATCTTGACATAATTATCTCTGAATTAAAGGACCCTTTAGTTCAACATTTCTAGTTGGGCTACCTTTCATATCATCTCAAGCAAGTGGCTCATTTACAAAGATGGCTTTGAAGGTGGTGATTTTAAACTTTTAATCTCATTTGCTTTATGAATAAAATTCCAAGTTTCTAACATGTTTGACTGTTGACTTTAAAAGATTTCCGGTGAGATGAGAGAAATTAAAAGTTTAAAATCACCCATTTTTAAAGTCGTATAATTTCCACCCAACAAAATCATCAGAAAGACAATCAATCATACATTCTGAATGTAGTCATTTCTCTTCTTGTGCCGCCACAATCTATGCCGAAAAGGGGATGTTATAGATTTAATGTGATTCCTAATCTTTCCTATTTTCTTGATCAGCTATTACTTAGAGCTGGGTGAACCAGTTGGTGAATACTAGGGGTATCAAATAAGGGGGTTGGACTTAATTTAGAAGAATTAAAATGAGTTGGGTTAATAATTGAGTGAATCATGATTTGTTTAACTGTTATTTGTGCGGGAGACTCTCGATAGGGCATCTCAATCTGGCTCTCAATCTATCGTGTAAGGAACGAAGACCATAGGCATAGGATAATAGCTCCTTACTTACAATTGGGGACTGAAATAATTTGGGCTCAAATGGGCTAGAAATCGGCCGATCATAACTTAACTCGCCCAATTCTTATTAAGTTTTAAGTTATTTAATTTTAAAAAATTCTTATATTACGACTATATATAACATATTAAATTAAGAGAAAAAAAATATTTAAATAAAATTTCTCATAGATCAATTTGTATTGCATAGCAGCCCATTTTTTACTTTTTAAATGAGATGAATTAAACGAGTCAAAATAGAATAGTTAACAAAATAAGAGGGATACTCAGCCACTCAAATCTAAATAGATTGGATGAGTCAAGATTTGTGGGCTGATTTTGTGACCCCTAGGATGTATTTGGTATGACATAAAATAAGTGATTTTCCTACTCATTTTCGTGTTTAGTACGTAAGTTGAAACATGTTATTTTAAGAGCATTTGCATGTATTCAAAGCAAAAACCTATGACATTTTTGAATTCCAAAGGCAACTTTCGGTAGTGGGGGCGATGGGTATGGGATGGGGGTGAAGATGTGGTAGGGATGGGGTGGGTAATGGAGGATAGGTGTGGGTGGGGTAGAAGATGTGTTGGCTTATTTTTATTGATCCTGAAAAAAAATTCCGTCAAAGTTTTAGGACAGCATTTTCTCCTAACATTTTCCATAGGAAATTATTTAACAAGATATTTAGTGTAATTAAATAAGAATAAATAAGAAAACATTTTCCATGACGCCAAACACACCCCTAGTGATCCATACCCCATAATAGTTCTTACACATGCGATGGCGGCCATATGTTTAATTAAACGATCATCTCATGACTAGATCAAATGCATTCTGCTAACAAAATTTTCTGTCCTTAGTGAAAATAGCCGTGGCTCCACGTAGTGAGTGTCACATGAGATGTTTGTACGCATTTTTCACATGGTCTTTGACTCTTTTCTTTAACATAAACCCCGGGAAAGAGAAAATGGATCATGTTCCATATGTATTTATCATAATTAGTGCGCAACCAACGTCATACTTGAGAACTTTTCAGTTGTATTATTTGTTTGACACGTTTGAAAATCTCTGCATGCTTAAAAAAATAGCAAGTTATGGTCAAGTATAATTCATATGCTATATGAATATTTAATTACTGTTTGCGTAAAGGTAAATTCATGATTTAAATTTTATAAATTTAATGTTTCAGAATTTTTAGTTTAATCTATTATATTTTAAAAATTATTGGTTCATATCTACTATTTATTACAATTTTAATAAACTTATACACATAAATTTATGTTTCGCATAAAAAAAATAAGAATTCAATTGAACCTTTACTTCAATGCTACATACGCCCATGTTGCTCGCATTTCTGTTTTCAGGTGTAGATTAAGAAGGATAAAAAAGTTAAAAATAGATTGATAGTCAATGTACATATGTATAGTTAAATCTCTCTATAATGTCAGTGTTTGTCCTAAAAAATTTATGGCTTATATAGAGAGGTGTTGTTATATATGTATACTGACATTTGATATTTAGATCTTATTTAGCTGTTATAAACATAAATACGCAAATAATTATTTTATGTTATAAACGAAAATAATATACTTGTTAATTTTAAAACCTCATTTGATTTTCATATCTCATTAACTAAAATTTGAAATAAATTACTAATAAATTCAAAACTAGTTCTACTATACCGATAAAAAATTAAAATTTAGGAACACATGCATTTAAAAATTAATTGAGAGTTTAAATATTTCAAATTTGACGTAAGAATTCTACAATTATATGTTGTTTCGTAAACTTCAGTCTCTTAGAGATAATATAACACTTGAATTGACGAAGAATTTTGTCCATACTTTCAGCAAAAAAGAATTCAATAGCTTTCTCTTGAAGACTGTTTAAGAGCTTAACATAAATATTTAATATTTTATGTTTATACATAATATATTTCATGCAAAATATTATTACATAATATTTGAATATGACTGTTACAGAGAGATAATTTTACAAAAAAATATCGTTATATTGAATGTCATTACTTAGGTAGAAAGTTGTTACATAAAAATAAAATATAATATGAAAAATCGATTCCGGAGAAAACTAGACTATTATAATGAAATGTTGTTATAATAAATGATAATTATAGAAAATTTTGACAGTATGTTTAATCAATTTATGATTGAGCCTCGCAATATAGCATCTCCATACTTATAAGGGGAAAAACGTTTTTGATTTGGGAGTGCATATACTTCATGTCTCTTGTTAGGAGTCTAATTTGGACTCATTTCTACCTACTCCTTTGTCGCTGAAATATTATGATACAAGGACTTTGAAGTTCAAAGGTAACAAGGTACCGTGCATCTATTTGTGTTAATATAAGTTTACTTCTCTTCGATGCCAAAGTCGAATAAATTCCTGTATAATCATAGCATCCTCATTTTTTTCGGTATGAAAGCACCGACTTCACATGGCCTTCTTTGTCAAAAGCATTCATCTTTCCCATTTAATATATTTTCTGTAAATTGTTTTTGTAATATTGTATAAATCTCTCTTAGGGAGTGTTTCTCATTAATATAAATATATATAGTGTGTACAATGTGGAATCCTAATACAATAACGATTATGTAACTATCATAATTATACAATACTAATAATTACAAAATATATGGTGAATATTCTACTAATATTCGCTAATACACCCCTCAGTCAGAGCGGGAGGAGGTTGGACGCTTAGACTGGATCTGAAGTCGAGGAATAGTTGTCTAGATAGTCCTTTCGTGAAGATATCCGCATACTGATACGACGAAGGCACATGAAACACCTTAACATGTCCTATATCAACCTTTTCACGAATAAAATGTATAACCATCTCAATGTGCTTGGTTCGCTGATGCTGAACCGGATTATGAGATAAGTATATAGCGGATATGTTATCACAGTACACCAAAGACGCCTTACGTAAGGGACACTGAAGCTCCATAAGGAGATTTCGGAGCCAACAGATCTCAGCAACAACATTTGCAACACCTCGATACCCTAATTCTACACTCGAACGAGATAGGGTGGCTTGCCTTTTGACAGACCACAAAATGAGATTATCCCCTAAGAACACACAATAGCCGAAGGTGGAGCATCGCGTGTCCGGACAACCTGCTCAATCTGCATACGTATATGATAACAACCTGATCGGTGCAGAGGGGTAGAGATGCAATCCATAATCAAGTGTGCCCTTAACGTATCGAATGATACGTTTAAGAGCAGTAAAATGAGTCACACTGGGGGCATGCATAAACAAACACACCTGCTGAACAACATAAGCAATATCATGCCTGGTGAAAGTAAGATACTGAAGTGCACCTGCAAGGCTCCTATAAATAGTAGGATCAGATCCTGGATCACCATCCACATCACTGAGCTTCGACTTAGAGTCAATCGGAGTGGGCATGATCTTGCAGTTCACCATTTTAGCCCTGTACATGATCTTCTCTGCATACTTACACTGACACAAGAACATATTATCTGCAGATCTAGTCATTGATATCCCCAAGAAATAACTTAACTTCCCCAAGTCAGTCATTGCAAATTCGGATTTAAGCAGAGCAATGATCTCATTTTTAATACATCAGAGGATGCAGTAAGAACAATGCCATCCATATATAACAACAAATAAACAATGTTACTACCTCGATGAAAAATAAATAGAGAATTATCACACTTGTTGCATACAAACCCAATCTGCATAATGTAATTAACAAAGCATTCATACCACGCTTTGGGGACCTGTTTCAAACCATAAAGTGACTTACGGAGACAACATACGTAATGAGGGGCCTCCGGATGGACAAAACCAGGCGGCTGGTGCATGTAAATAGTTTATTTCAAGTCCTCACGTAAAAATGCATTCTTCACATCAAGCTGATGAATCGGACAATACTTACCATTGAAATGCTCAGAACTGTGCGAATAGTAGTCGGTTTAACAACCGGACTGAACGTCTCACCACAAGCAATACCCTCCCGTTGATTAGTACCATTAGCCACAAGTCTCGCCTTATACCGCTCAAGGTCACCACTGTCTCTGAATTTGTGATGAAAAAGTCACATGCATCGGATCACATTCACTCCATCCGGTCTAGGAACCAAATCCCAAGTGTGTTGTTTCGTTAAAGCATTAAATTCCTCACGCATGGCCGCATTCCAATTAGGGTCAAGTTTGGCTAATTTTGAGTTTTTGGGAATTGGGGATATGGTTTGGGTGGATAGATTAAATTGAACTTTGGGTTTGAAAATCTCGTGTTGAGCACGGGTTTCCATACGGTGCATGGGGGCAGGGGCAGGGGCAGGTTGGGTATTATGGTTGGGTGTCGGGTCTGGGACATGGTGTGGGTTCGGGATTGGTGGGGCAGTGACTATCGACAGTGGCTGTGGTGGTAGATCGACGGAGGAAGGGACGTGGCTGGTGGTGTCGGCAGTGACTTGAATACTCGATGTGTTTTTACTATTCCTTGCCCCAAAGTTCGTCTCTAAAACGCTTTTTAAAACACTGATCGGAACTCGGCCTCCTTTGAGGGCCAAAAACTGAACAATAAGTACCACGAAAGTTAGTTTCATTTTAATCGGATGTCCCCGAAGGGACAACTACAAGGAAAGTAACCTATCCAAATTTGACTCTCTGCTAGTGCTCTATGGAGAAGTTCAATATAACCCAAATTCGAATCCTTGTCAAATTGGGCATATTCTTCAAATCCAAAAATAACTTAAATATACATAAACGTAGTAACCTCAATCCTAAATCATGTGTCCCCTCTATTGTATAATTTTTCAACCTGCTGTTTCTATTTCCCTTCTTTTGTATCTAACCAAATTTCTTTTTTACTAATAGCACATTGAAATCAAGAAACTTCAGTCAATCATTAATCCAATAAAACATGTCAAGCCCTAATCAAGATCCACACATCAATTTGAACAATCATCCTCAAACTCATGATTTATTACAAGTTCCCCCGAATCAGAACCTTCAAGAACTACCACATAATCATAGGAATTCACGATATGTCTCGAACTTACCAGTTCATCCTTTTGACTGTCAAACATGGATTCTTAATTCGATGCAAGAGGCGTTATCAGTGCACGAATTGAATCAAATATCAGAGTACCTAAAAATGAGAATACATTATGTTCCTGTAATGGATATAGAACTTGACGAGAAGCTAGAAACATGTGCGATCTGCATAGTATGTAACAAAGCGATTTTTTTAAATTATTTTGGTTCTTTTCAGTTGTTGTTCTTGTTTACTAAATATGCAGTTGATTATATAGAGTCTAATTTTTTTCTTCTTTCGGATGCTAACTGAGTTTATTATTTTTGCCAACTTGAGTATCAAAATGGAGATACTATAGGAAGACTTCAATGTGAACACGAGTTTCATGTGGACTGCATCAAGAAGTGGTTGCTAAGAAAAAAAAATTGTCCGGTATGTAGAGGTTCAGTTGTGCCCGATCCATGACCAAAACGGAATTAAGATTTGAATTCCTACGGCGACTTCAAATTTGATACTCCTATATGTTTCTTAACCTGCATGCAACATACTGGATCCGCCCCATGACCAGCTAGTCTTAATAGTTGTTAGATTTCAACGACATACTTTAATTGATTATTAGTACTATTTGAAAGTATATTTATGTCATATAGACAATCTGTATTAGGACAAATGTATTTTATACACATTCATATTATTATTAATGGAGATTAATATTTTGGCATTTGCAATTATTGAATTATTATTTGATTGTTTGTAATTGTTCTTTAATGTGCATCCCTTGAGCTTGCGTTGTCATTAATAGAGTGAGATGTTGATGATAGAGCGTAACTCTTAAAATAGCCTCGACTAATGATCATTGAGAATGGAATATCGATGATATGTGATAAGTCGACATGTGGTCTGCATCACATCCTTAGAGGATGTAGTATGTCTCACCTGCTACGAGTAATGGCTACTCGTGATGGACACATGGATACTTTGGAAGTATTGGTATACCCTGTTGATATACTGTTTGTTATACTTGTCTAAAGTATGATCAGCGTGTGGGAGATAGAAGTCCTTAGACTTGAGGTCAATACGCGCCTTGTCTACAAAGTAATGTACTTTGATCCCGTCTCAAGCTCAAATGTCTTGTAGGTTGAGATACGGCTTGTATTGGGTACATTACGATGTGGATTAAAGGTGGTAGTTGAGCCAAGATTAAGATTCATTCCTCAAATGAATATTCGAGAGAACACTCGGATTCTCAGTGATATTAGGTTGACTAAGTCGTTGGTCAACACAATAGACATATTTAGAATATGGTCTAGTTGTCAACTAATATAGATGAGATACAATGATTAAGTCATTTGAATAGACACTTGACAAATCCTAAGCTTGATCGGGTGTGTCGTGAATGAAAGGATTTTATCTTACCACATAAAGGTTAAGTTTACTAGATTCGTGTAAACGTACTTCACATATTGAGTTCGTCTTCCGGAGCCGTCTAGGAGTTCCGTGTAGACCTTAATTTGATTAATGTCGATATGAGAAGGCATGTAGGGTCACACTATGTCATTGTCCGTTTCGATCTAAGGATGTATTGAGAGTGTAATTAAAATGTTCGATTTGGAATCGAGACATTTAAATGAATAATGATTATTTTAATTGAGTCAAAATTAGATTTTAGATTTAATTAAGAATGCACGAAAAATAAATTCGAGCGCCGCGGCGCAGTGCATGAGCACGTTGAGCGCCGCGGCGCCCATACCCTAGGGCTACGGCGCCCTTGCCTCAAATTCTGGGCCAGGCCCAAGGTCAAACCCTAATCCGATTTTGACCTATTTTTCAACTATAAATAGAGGCATTCATTTCATTATTCACACACCAATTTTCTGAAAATCATTCTAAGCCTTAGAGACTTAGAATCGAATACTCTCTCGAACCTCTGCCGGATTTCCTAGCTTTCCGAAGGAGAAATACATTGAAGCTTAGAGCTTGCAATAGGAATGGCAATTGCGTGTGCACCTTATAGTAGATAAAGACTCCAGATAAATACAACCTGTAAGTGTTCGTATTTATGTTATAAGTTTTAATTGTTGTATAACCATACCAGAAATATTGTTGGGGTAAGTAAGAAACAAAATTTTAAACTTCCGATGTCCCTTACTTATATGTTTTGAACCCAACAAAACCCTACACTATTTGTATCCTTTATTCATCAATTTAGTTTTTAACGTTTTCATTTTTCTAGAGAAAGTGCTGAATTCAACTTTAAAATATGAGAATACCTTAACCTTACCTGTTGAACTAGCGTGATTCAGTTTTATAAAATGCTATTAGCGAATATTCTCAGAATATTTTCCGTATATTTTGTAATAATGGTAGATGTATAATTAAGGTAACTTAGGATTCTAATTGTATTAGGAATCAACCTTTGTAAGGTAAGTTAGGATTCGTACCATATTAGGAATCAACCTTGTACAGCTATATATATTGTGAATAATGAAAGGAATCCCTAAGGGAAATTATTCCATCTTTCATAGTATCAAGAGCCTAAAACCTAAATCTCTCCAATTCCTTATTCTTGGCCGAAATTAGCAATTTTTTTTCTGATTTCGGAGAAAAAAAAAATTCTCTGCTTTCTTCCTCTCTTTCTCGGCCAAACCAGAAAATTCCTTCCTCGGCAGCGGCAACCATGTCTTCCCCCCAAATTTCGGTTCATCCACCGGCACAATTGACAACCCCTTTCAACGTTCGATCTTCTTTTCATCCGGCATTCGCCGTTAACAACATCAAGAATTTTATCCCTATAATTCTTGACCAAGAAGACTGTCAATATTCCATGTGGATGGAACTATTCTACATTCATGCATGTGCATACAACGTGCTCGATCATATTGACGAATCTGCTCCTCGTCCCACCGATGTTACGGACTCAATCGGCGTCGTCTTGACGCCATCGTCAAACAATGGATCTACGGCACCATCTCCAAAGACCCGTTGTGCACTATCATGAAAACAAAGCTACGGCACGTGAACTTTGGGTCCGGCTAGAAGAAATCTTTCGAGACAATAAAAATACTCGGCCGTATATTTGGAAGAACAATTCAATAATACCCGCCTCGAGAATTTTAACAACATGTCCGAATATTGTAAGCAACTCGAAACTCATAACCGATCAACTATCCAACGTCGGGACTTCGTTTCGAAACCAAGATGGTGCTTCAACTTGTTGCGGGTTTACCAAAAGGTGAATATGACACACTCGCAACAATGATTCAACAAGCCGACCCTCTCCCAAGTTTCAACAAGGCACGTTCACAACTATTGTTGGAAGAAACTAGACGTGCTAAACAAGAGGAACATAATCAAAAGGCATTAGCCGTTGACGGGATGGCAACACTGCGACCAAGAAGAACCGAAGCGGTTCCAGCGGCGAAGAAAGAATAACAGAGTGGCGAGGTCGTGGCGGCGGAGGTCGCAACAACAAAGGCAAGGGCCGCGAAAAGGGCCAACGCACCCAAAGGGATCGGACAAGAGCCCAACCATCGGACCGACAAGAAGCGACTCGCAAAGCAGTGGCCCAACCAGCGGAATCCGGGCCTCGCTGCATGCCCGTACCCGACCGTAGGGGCCCGGTTCGAGCAGCCTTGGTCGATCGGCCTCTTGGGCCATGCCCCCCACCACCGAGCAGCCCACTGCCAGAAGAAGAATAAAGCCCGCTGATGGCGATCCCAAAGAAGAAGCGGCTACGGCGCCCCCATCCGCAATCCAAAGAAGAAGCGCACTCGCAAGAAGACGGCACTGCAAGCAGCCCGGCTGGCCAGCCCCCGACCGATTTGGGCCGAGCATACACCACGGTGAACCTTCAACAGCCCGACGAAAATTGGTACATGGACACCGAGCCACATCTCACCTCACCCGGTCGTCATGTAACATATCTCAACTACGTCGGCTAAAGTGTCCTCAATTTATTACTGTCGGCAATGGTCATCGCATTCCAATTGAAGGTTACGGTAACACACACACCAAACATCCACACCCACATTTCTCCCTAAACCACGTCCTATACACACCTAACATCATTAAAAACTTAATCTCTGTTAGAAAATTCACTAGCAATAATTTTGTGTCTGTCGAATTTGACCCTTTTGGCTTTTCTGTGAAGGAACTCAATACGGGGAAAATTCTTACACGCTGCAATAGTGTGGGAGATCTCTACCCATTTACTCAATCTTCCGCTGACAGACCGCAATCACCTCTATCCCTTGCGGCAATCTCTCCCTCAACTTGGCACAACAGACTCGAACACCCCGGAGACCCAATTTTTACTTTTCTTAGAACTTCTAAGCGTATTCAATGTAATAATGGGAAAATTGCCCAACACTGTTTTTCTTGTCCACTAGGCAAACATACTCGTCTTCCCTTTATGTCATCAAACAGTGTTACTTTTTCTCCATTTGATATTGTCCATGCTGATTTGTGGACATCTCCGATTGCTAGCTCTTTGGGTCATAAATTCTATCTAGTATTCTTGGATGATTTTTCACATTTTGTCCGGATTTACCCACCGAAATTCAAATCAAGTTTTTGCAAAATTCCTCGAGTTTCAAAAATTCATTAAGACACAATTTGAAAAACCTATTAAATCATTCCAATGTGATAATGGACGTGAATTTAATAACTCGGCATTTCACAATTTCTGTTCTAAACAAGGCATGGTTTTCCGTTTTTCTTGTCCCTATACTTCTTCCCAAAACGGAAAGGTCGAAAGAATTATACGTACCATCAATAACATGGTCCGCACACTTCGTTTCATGCCCGCTACCACCGCCTTTTTGGGTCTATGTCAAAAATGGTAGAATCCCTTCTAAATATTTTACCAACTAGCACACTCCAAAACAAAACTCCTACAGAAATCTTATACCGTAGGCAGCCATCATATGATCACCTACGTATTTTTGGATGCTTATGCTACCCCAACATAGCCTCCACTGCACCCCACAAACTTGCCCCTCGCACTCTTCCATGTGTCTTCCTTGGTCTATCTCCTAATCATCGGGGCTACTTGTGCTATGACATTGCTACTCGCAAAATCATCGTCTCCCGTCACGTCACCTTTGACGAGACAACCTTTCCTTTTTCAAATCTCTAGAAATTTCAGACCACCGATTACATCTTTCTCGATGAACCAAGTCCGTCCCCGGTCATCCAAAATCTATACCAACAAAGCAGACGGCCACCGTTCCGACAGTCCCACTATCCCGGCACCACCCCACCACTCCCCTCGCTCACCCCTACACCCCCGGTCGAGTCACTCGCGCCACCGGCCGACATCGCGCCCACCGGTCCGTAACTAGTGGACCAAAGAACCTCACACCCCGACCCTCCACCACCGCCCTCACATCGCACGGAGACTCATGCACAACACGGGATCTTCAAACCCAAGGTTCAATTCAATCTCTCCACACAAACCTTATCACCCATTCCAAAAAATCCAAAACTAGCAAAACCGGACCCAAATTGGAATGCGGCCATGTGCGAGGAATTTAACGCTTTAACCAAGCGAACACTTGGGATTTGGTACCTAGACCAATTGGTGTGAATGTTATCCGGTGTATGTGGCTATTTCGACACAAGTTCAAAGACAGTGGTGACTTAGAGAGGTATAAGGCAAGACTAGTTGCCAATGGCACTAATCAGCAGGAGGGTATTGATTGTGGTGAGACATTCAGTCCGGTTGTTAAACCGGCCACTATTCGGACTATTCTCAGTATTGCTATGGGCATGCATTGGCCGATTCATCGACTTGATGTCAAGAATGCGTTTCTTCATGGGGATTTGAAAGAGACTCGTGTACATGCATCGACCTCTCCCGCTTTGTTCATCCGGCAGCTCCGCGCGTTGTGTGTCGTCTCGGGAAATCATTGTATGGATTGAAACAGGCACCCCGCGCTTGGTATGATCGGTTCGCCAGGTATCTTCTGCAGATTGGTTTTGTATGTAGCAGGTGTGATACATCTCTCTTCACGCTTCACCGAGGTAGCAGCACTGCATATTTGCTATTATATGTCGATGACATTGTTCTTACTGCCTCATCTGACGGGTTGAAGAATGAAATCATTGCTCTACTCAAAACTGAATTTGCTATGACTGACTTGGGCAAGCTAAGTTATTTTTTGGGTATATCGGTGACAAGATCTGCAGCCACTATGTTCCTGTGTCAGCGTAAGTATGCAGAAGAGATAGTGTACAGGGCCAAGATGGCAAATTGTAAAATTATGCCAACTCCGGTGGACTCAAAATCCAAGCTTAGTGCTAATGACGGTGCGCCGCTTCGATCCCACTCTATATCGGAGTCTAGCGGTGCTCTTCGATAACTTACATTCACTAGGCCCGATATTGCATATGCCGTTCAACGGTGTGTGTCTGTTCATGCACGACCCTCGAGAGTCCCATTTTGCCGCCCTCAAACGTATTATCGATATGTTAAGGGCACACTAGACTTTGGTTTACATCTATACACCTCTCGCCCAACCAAGTTGCTAGCTTACACGGATGCGATTGGGCGGGATGCCCCGACACACGTCGCTCCACCTCGTGTACCGTGTATTTCTAGGGGATAATCTTATCTCATGGTCCGCCAAGCGGCGGCAGCCACGCTATCCCGTTCGAGTGCTTTGAAGCGCAATATCGCGGAGTTGCTAATGTTGTCGCCGAGATCCGTTGGCTCCGAAATCTTCTTTTGGAGCTCCAAAGTGTCCATTGCGCAAGGCGTCTATAGTCTATTGTGACAACATATCTGCTATCTATATGTCTCATAATCCACCCAACATCGACGGACTAAGCATATTGAGATGGATATCCACTTTGTGCGAGAGAAGGTTGCCCGTGGTCGTCAAAATTTTACACGTGCCTTCCTCTTATCGCATGCGTACATTTTCACAAAGGGACTACCGCGACAGCCTCTTCACCGACTTCCGATCCACCTTAGCATTCGGCCTCCTCCCGCTCCGTCCGAGAGGAGTATTAGCGAATATTCTCAGAATATTCTCCGTATATTTTGTAATAATGGTAGATGTATAATTAAGGTAACTTAGAATTCTAACTGTATTAGGAATCAACCTTTGTAAGGTAAGTTAGGATTCGTACCATATTAGGAATCAACCTTGTACAGCTATATATATTGTGAATAATGAAAGGAATCCTTAAGGGAAATTATTTCATCTTTCAAATGCTAAAAGCCCAAAAAAGTTCTAATGTTCTAGGGACTTTAAGAGCAAAAAAGCATGAGCTTTTTTAATGTTGAAAGCGTAAATGGAACAAAAAATACAAATGTATATTCCAAGTCCAAAATCAATAATTGTAAGCATGATAATAAATATATGGACAAAGAATTTTTTTAAAAAAAGTTCACAATAAGGTAAAATATCAATTTTTTAATGTTGCTTCTTCAGCATTTCACTCATTAGCAAGAAAAAATATATCTTAGAACTTTGATGAGAGCCCGCTAAATGAGGTAAACCACTCAACATGGTTTGTGCCGTGCTTCAAGGCTTAAACGTGTTTTTAACAACACTAGCCTGATTGGTATGAGACTATTAGTAACACTTGATTAAAAAGGGCCACCTTGCACTCAAGCGGATACAGAAAGAAAATACAATGCACACTAACAAACAGAGATTTACATTTCACAAAATATTAAACAAAGGGAAATCAAAATTCTAACTTTTGGATTACATTCTTATTAAACTACGGGATGTTTGATCAATACTGGTAGTACTAATTAACAATGCCATAGAGGCCGTTGAACTTATCTACAAAAAGCTGGTTATATTCTACAACTACAAACAATGGAATCAAAATTCTTGTGTCCTCACAAAATTAGCAGAGTTGCAGACATTAGATTAATAGCTATCGAGACGAAATTCCAACTACTGATTGTCGAAGTGCTGCTACTTAAATCTTCTGAAGCTTGACTTAACCCTGTAGTTATTGATCCATTAAAGCTTCCACTACTCCTACTCAAGCTGCAACAACGAAGCAGATCGATTACCTTAAAAGGGTAAGATATAGCAAAGGTTTAAGAATGGTCTTTCTGGAGGACTTTGGTTAAAAGAACTTTTTTTAACGATATGTAAAAGCAAGCTGCAAATGCATTTGTAAAGAGTAACCCCCCCCCCCCCCCCCCTTAAACAAAGTTTAAGCAAATGCAATCTTCATATATTATTAATTACGAGACTTATATTATTTTTTAAGTAATTTTCAAATATATATGAATTTTATTATAGATTACTCGAAGAATCTATGTTTGAAATTGAGTCAAAATTAATTACTTTGACCCTCGTACTTCGAACCTCCTCGTATAAATTGGGACGGAGGAAATGAATACATTTTTTTTTACAAAATGTGTCCATGTTTTGATCGCACTAGAAAAAAGCTAGATTTAGCTATGAACTTTGATACTAAGTTCGAAAACACTACCATAAAAGATGTGATCTCAGTGTAACAAAACATATTTGAATTAAAATTGTTGATTGATAACCACCTTATTCTGAAGTTCATATAAGTTAACACTAAGATCTATCACAAGAAATGAAAGTAAGTTACCTTGATGGAAATTTACAACCATTATGACCTGAATAAGAAAAAAAGAATAATTAGACAAATATATCAAAGAATTAAGTTACGCGATTTTATAAAATCAAAGTTTTAACAATAACACATTAACACTCACTTGGGTTTAGAGAAGTTAAAGCAGCAGAATTAGCAAAATTACAGCTATCATCAGTCATGCCATGTTTAAGGAAATAATCATTAAACGCAAACGACGCTGTTCGCCGGATATCAGAAGCGTCGTAGCACGGCCCACCAGACTGAATAGGCCCACAACTAGCACCACCAGGCCCACAAGCCCAATCAATAGCAGACTGAAGAGCAGTATCCTCAGCGTTATTCTTTGCCACGCACCATAACTCTACAGTAGCAGCCCCTCCGCCGTTAGCTCCGCCATGGGTGGCGGCGCTGACTTGGGGTGCGGAGAGGATGGAGATTAAAGACAATATAATGAGAGAAAAGGTGAATTTGGGAGACATTTTAATGGGATTGATTAGTGAAAAGTTGAGGGATATTTTTTGTGAAAGGAAAGAGGTTGAAGTATAAACTATAAAGTAGAGCTTGGGTGAGTTACTGTCAGAATTTGACCGTTGGTTCACTGTGTATTCACCTGTCCGATGGAACTTAATAATTTTGTATTTGTATTACAAAATTTATTCATTATGTATAAATTTATACTCTAACTTAGAATTTAGTAACTTAAAATAATAAAAATTTAAATTATGAATTTTAAATTCTGACTCGATTAATATTACTTTCTTCGTTCACATTTATTTGTCCACTATAAATTTTACACATTCTTTGAGAAATAATAAATGAAATACATAATTTATTATGATACTTATATTAATTGATGCATATTTTTAATTAACTTGAAAAATAATTTGAAATTAATAATTAATATCATGGGTAAATTCTGAAAAAAAATTATTTTCTTTTGATATGTTAAAAGTGACATGTATAAGTGAAAATTTATTTTTAAAATATAAGATAAGTATAAGTGAAAATCTATTTTTACAATACTGAACAAGTAAAAGTGAATTACTCTCTCCTTCTCATATTAGTTGTCCGCATTACTAAAAATCATTTTCTCAAAATACTTGTCAATTTATAAGATCAAAATAATATTAAGTAAAGTTTTTTTATTTTATTCTTAATATTAATTATTATTTTTAAATAGTTAACATTAATTAAAGTACAATTAATTAAAGAAAGATAAATATTAAAATATACTTCTATTTATAATTTTTACATGTAAAAAAAAAAAGTTAACAAATAATATAAAACTAAGGGTGTATTGAAACTCTAGAATGATGAGAAGTGATTGAAAGAGAGTGAACAGATTTCTTGGAAAGGAACGTTAAAAGGCGACAAATGCATAGACATTAGTACTACACAGCGTACTCAGTTTATGCAAGTGTGGATGAATTTCATGTTACATCTACTGAAATCCAGAGTGTTCTTTGTCACCTTTATGTTAATGAATAAAATCACCGGAGGAAGCAAATGAAAAGGATAAATCCTACGCCGCAATTAATTTTGTCATATTTTTTTATATTTGTTTTATCATATTTAGGATAAAAAAATTCCACCGTAATCGGATTAATTTGATCATGTACTAGGTCGGGGACACTATCAGAACCTTGTCCCGACTCAGATGACATTGGCACATCCGATTTTTTAGTCTGGTATTGATTTCACCTAGCTGTGTGCTCGCCTTGTACATGTCTCAATAAACCTCTGGTCCACCTTGACCTTTTTCGGTTTTAAATCTATAAACATTTTTACAAATTTTACATATAGCTAGTTGATTCTCTTGGTCCCTATAAAAAAACTGTCATGCATGTGATTTTAATTTTCGTTGTGTGGGCCTCAATTCATAGTAAGGGGAATAGGAGTCATTCCAGTTGCAGTTTCAGGCTGAAACTCAGTCTGAGCATGAGGTTGAGGTGCACTAGTGGGTGTGTCGTCTATATTATCGTCTAAATTAAACTCCGGTTCATCATCTAATGGTATATCATTAAAAAAAAGTAGTTTCATCAACTGAAATTAATCAAATCATCGGGACTAGGAATATGATTATTAGAAGAAATACCCTTACCCTTGTTACCCCTACTAGAAGAAGCACTCTTACCCTTACTCGTAATCATACGTTTCAATCCTTCCATTTTAATTGTACAAATAAATAATTAAAGTAAATAAAATTAAGTGTGATAATTAAAATTAAGTAACAATAATAATTTAAAGAAGGAACGAAGGTACCAAACGCCGACGTAACGTCGATGTGTAATCGAGGTTGAAAATTGAAACTCTGCTCGATGGATGATCCTCAAGCTAGTTGCCAACTTCACTCCCAATTTTTGAACTTTGATATTTATAAATGAGCAAAAAAAATATAATATTTCGTAGGCAATGTAGAATTGTAGAGAGATAAATTGAGAGATTAGAGAGATGATAGGAAGATTGTGAGAAAATGAGTTATTTATAGTTGAGAAATAGGGGTAAAGTGTAAATATATTAACTTAGGATTAAAAATAAATATTAAGGGGGTAGGGAGAGTTTATGGGGTGGGGGGCAAAATTGATCGGTATAGTCGTTGCACAACGGCCAAAATTGAAGTTTGATCGTTATTGCAACGGTTATTTTTGCAAATGGGAGGGGACGGGTCGGGATCGGGACGGGTGGACGATCCCAAGCCCCGTCCCGAATTCGAACCCCGACACCGACAATTTATTTTTCTTTTAATGGGAGATCGGGTCGAGTAGCGGGCCGGGTCGGATCGAGATCGGGCTGACCAGGCCCACTGGATAGCCCTAGTGGAAAGTGGAAACAGAGAAGACCAAAGAGCAGCATACTCCCTCTTTATTTTACTTGTTTCTTATATTAAAAATAAAATTTTCTTTTAAGAACTCATTTAACAAATTAATAAAAAAATTATTATTTTTTAATATTATTTTTATAACTAAATAACTATATAGGAGCGCCTGGGTGTCCAAGTCTATTCAAAATTTAAGTTTGAGCCCTCCGTAATCAAAACATTTACTGTTTTGGATACGGATCCGAAGTTATTTATATTCAACTATTTCTAATTGTTTGTTCTTGACAGCTTGCAAGACATATTTATGAAAAGAAGACAAGATACCCCTCGGAGATGATTTATCGTTGTTTTATGTTCTTTAATTCAGTTTTATTTTATTTCGTATTGTAATATTATTGCACTCGTAAAATTATTGAAATGTTTAGAATATGTAGATTTAGAATTAATTAGTAGGGTAGTCTAAAACTGGAAACCCATCGCTAGTTTATTTATTTTAGGCTCGGTTAGATTTAAAATCGGAAACCGCTAGTTTATCTATTTTAGGGCCGTCACCCCTAATTTCAAAACGTTAGTTTATTTATTTTAGGTTCGTCGCTTATACCTTCAAAACGCTAGCTTATTTTTGAACTTTCAGAATTTTCAAAATTATTGGTCACCTTTTTTATCCACACTATTAATCATACAAATAGAATTTTATTTTATCCGATTCGTTATTAAAAATGACTTCCAAAATATCACTGTCTTTGCATTACCAATAAGTTGTTTTCTTCTTACTAAATCATCTTGTATATTTATAAACAATGTCATACAAATGCATGTTTTATCAAAAAAAATCACTTTGCATATATTCTGTAAATAATGCAATCAAAGTGTGTTTTTATCCAACAAATTACTTTGCATGTATTTTTGTAAATAATACAAATACAAATATATGTTTCACCCAAAAATCACCTTGCATATATATATATATATATATCAACTTTCATACAAATGCATACTTTTATCCAAAATCAACTTTACATGTATTTTTTTATGCCATACAAATGCATACTTGTACAAAATGCATCATTTTATTAACTACTTGCAACATTATTTTTTTATACTTGTAAAAATATGCATTTTCCTTATCATAATAATTAACCTAAGTTTGACCGGATAACCGCAAGTTGGCGAATCTTAAAGGATGTCTAACTCTTTCCCTTTAGGATAATAAATAACCCTTACCTAGAATCTCATTAGTTTTGCAGACCATAAACCAGAGTTATTTTGCAGCATTTAGGTGCCTTAATTCACCTTAGAATAATTAGGTGGCGACTCCTCAACAAAACATTATTTAATCAATCCAGAGGGAATCGATGCCATCGCGTCGCGAGCCGCGTTAAAAAACGGGCGCGACATAATGGCGACTCCACTGGGGAGTTTCAGGTTCTTAACCATAGCAAATCCAGGTTAATTATTATTGCGCTTTATTTTTTGCTCCTTATTTGATTTAATATTTTAAATTATTTCCTTTGTGAAATTTTGCATGCATAACTGCTTTAATTGCTACTTTCTTTACCGCTTTTCTTAAATTGCCATTCCACTCATATTTCTTCCACTTTGGAATATTGACACTATCGCACATACACGCGAGGTGTGTTTTGTGCACCCGCAAAAATTTCTTTTAAACTTCTAAATTTTAGGAGAGTTGGCGTATCGCGGAGTGTCCGGACCATCCGATGGCCGCGTAGCCTTCTCACTCGAGTAGTCCGCTCGAAAACCTTGAGTCTAGTCGGTCAAATCTTAGAAAATTTAGGATAGAGCTATACCACCCTTTATCTTAAGTCATGCATACATACACCTTAGGTGGGTCGATACTTGACATCGATTCCACAATTAAGAAATCCACTAAATTATTGACGGGTCTCAAGACCCAACGACCCATCAGCATATTATGTGTAGCGTAATAATGATAGACGAATCCAAGCCTAATCACGACATGCCGTAATTGGAAAATGTACATTCATTTTGTCTTCATTTCCGACAAAAGCATTGCAGTTTAACAGCTTGGATTAATATGTCATAATCTCGCATATTTGGCGTTTAGGCTCACCTCTGGCATAGGAGAAGCCCCATGCATGTTAGGACGCACATTTAATTTCCACACAATTTGTTTGCTATTTTCTGCTTTTCACTCTGTACATATTATTTAATGCAATAATTACCCGCTTCAACTCTGTACATATCATGCCATGTCGCTTGCAACTCTGGCCATGAACATTTGCCCTTTGCACTTTTGGGCTATTGCACTACAATCAACTTCTACTGGGGCAACGCCATATCTTTTGGTCCTCGGGATAGAAATTGTGTCACCGCCCGAGGATAAAGCGTTCTTGAACATCAAGACTCGGACCTTATGAAGCAATCAGATGAGTCTTTAGCCATACTGTCACACTCCTACATTTTATTATTTTTGTGACTTTTCTACTTTCACCCATTTCTTTCATTTTTGCAGGAAGACACGTCCTCGTAAACAGTCGAGGGCGGTCATTATAAAACATCATCCCTGGAGATACTCCAAGAGAAAAAAAAACTTTTTACAAAGATGATCGGGAGATACTTTGACTTAAGGAAGTCATCTAACTTTCAATCCGAACAAACCAATCAGGGGAGCCTTTGATTATACTGTCACATTCCCACATTTTATTATTATTCTTTTCGTGACTTTCCTTCTTTCACCAATTTCTCTTATTTTTTGCAAGAAGACCGTCCTCGCGAACAGTCGAGGGCGGTCGTTCTAAATCATAATCCCTGGAGATACTCCAGGAAAGAACAAAGCAAAAGGTTTTCACAAAGATGACCGGGAGATGTTTTCGACTGAAAGAAGTCAGCCAACACCAGATTCAACGAGGCATCACTCTGAGTTTGTCTATACTTTTGTTTTTTTCTACATATTTGCAAATTCAATTGATATGTTTAATTTTCCTTACATAATTCCTTTATATCATACATTTTACAACATATCCTCATGAACTACGTGTGTCTGATTCTCACCCTACGATATGATACGCAGGTGGCCCTTCTCGGGTTCGACACCGCTAAAAAATGTAAATCTAATCCTTGCAGAACGCTACCCAACAAAAGTGGAACGAACCTGCCAAAGAGACGAACTTCATTGTCCATCTGAAAAAGGGATGCACTTCTCTTTCCACCTTAGAAAGGGACATGCTTCCGCATCCACCTTAACAATGGATGTACTCGCCTTGTCCACCTTAGAAAGGGACATATCTGGTTTACCCATCTTTTCATTCATCCTGTCATGGACAATTTTTTTTTCATTTTATTCATCCTATTGTGGATAATCATTTTTTTTCATTGCATTCATCCTATCGTGGACAATCATTTTACTTTGCATTCGTTCTATAATGGACAATCATCTGTTTTATACAGTTTTTACTCTTACTAGCCTATCGTGGATGAATTCTTTTTCAAGCATACATTTTTGTAACCTATCTGAACGAACTACGCGCACCTAATTCTCATAAAAAATGAGATACGTAGGCAGCCCTACTTGGATTCGGTACCCTTTATTAAAAAAAATTAATTAAGCATCATTGATTGACTTGGTTGAATACCAACACAGTTAGGAGTGTGCATGGGAAAGAACAAGTGGAGAAGACTGACCTCATGGTAAACTATAGATTCTTTTGGTAACTCTCATTCACGCCTGTGGTGACACTTGGAAAAATGTTTGGCATGCTTCCAAGATATGAACAAGACCAACCTCATCGTTTCAATTGCATTGCATTGTGATCTAGAACTTGGCTCGAATGTTTGTTGAAGTGAAATCCTTAGTAACACTTGGTATAGGAAATGATCGTAGGCTTTCTTTGATCCGTTTGAGCCTTTCCAGCGTACCAAATAACATTATTCGTAGCACTTCCCCTTTGAGCCTAAAGCCTATTCTTTTAACAACCATATATTACGCCTATACCCTTTCTGAGTGCGTACACGCACTATCCCTCTCTTGGCCCGACCTCCTTGAGCGCATCAGAAATGTGCAAATTGCTGAAAAAGATCCAAGTTGAAGTTGCAATGTTCCCAAAAGAGGAAAGAAAAACAAAACAAAAGGACGACTTCACACAAAGAAGGAGTAAAAAAGCCCCGACATTATAAAAAAAATAAAAAGATAAAAAATGAGGAAATAACTCCGAAAGGGGAAAAAGGCTCCAAACGAAAGATTCAAAAGAAGTCAGTACAAAACAAAGGTACAAAAAGCAGCAGATCGGCATCAGGGCACACAAATACCAAGCGCGGACATATTCCAACGCTCAAGGAAGGATTAGTCACTCCTTACCCAAATGATATCCTTTCCTTTCCCCAAGCCTACATTACAAACCCATAACAAGCCCTACATGATCCTATACAGAGGGTTCTCACATTAGTGGATACTCACATGACGGCCAAGCCTATGGTGTCATAATTAAATGCATTGAACATCTTTCTGAGTGTGAGTGTACTTCTCTAGACGTCCCAAAGTTCAAAATACTGAAATACATGCGAGGAAGGGACTTTCTTTCAGTGATGGCATTTGAAACATGAGGATGCACATATGTGGAAATCCTTGCTTGAAGTAAGTGTCGATACTCAGGTATGTCTGAGGTAGCATCTGAAGTTATAGGAATTACCCTGGAGTCAGTCTCGGTTAGACAGAAAGCAAATAACGGGAGCCCTTAAGCACAATACTAATTGTTTGGTACCAACTGAAGTCAAGACGTGATTCTGTCTTTTTCATATTTTCAAAAAAAATCAAAAAATCAAAAAAAAAAAAAAAAAAAAACCTTGCAAAATATATTGTATCATTTTTTCAAACTCTAATCACTCTCTTTTACCAAAAAAATATTCTACATACTCAAATTCCTTTTTTCCACGGAGTCTCGGATACACAACCTAGAATTTGACTTACAAATCCTTTTCGCCACATGAACTACGCTATGACCTGATTCCCTCGGCGGGATACGTAGGTGGCCACATTAGCTTCGGTCCTATTTTGGAAAACTTTACAAATCCCTTTCGCCACATGAACTACGTTATGACTTGATTCCCTTGGCATGATACGTAGGCGGCCACATCGGCTTCGGTCCCATTTTGGAAAACTTTACAAATCCCTTTCGCCACATGAACTACGTTATGACATGATTCCCTCGGCGGGATACTAGGCGGCCACACCAGCTTCAGTCCCATTTTTAAAAATTACAAATCTCTTTTTCCACATGAACTACGTTATGACCTGATTCCCTTGTAGGGATATGTAGGCGGCCTATATCGGCTTCGGTCATACCATTGAAAATTTTCTTCCCTTATCTTGCACACAACGCAATAGGCCCACATGATCGCCTTAATAGGACAAGCAAGCTGCCCACACAAACTCGGTTTTGTCCAGTTGGAAGTTCAGCATCTTCATATATACCAGAAATAGGGGCAAATTTTAAGGATTCACTGCAAGAATACGCCAATAGACATGGAAAAGTGTCGGCCAACTAAGTCTTCAATCCAAACCAATCTGAACTTGCAAGCGTTATGAGCCAAAGCTACAAAGTCAACGCAAATCAACCGCCCCTCCTCCAAACTCACGAATTTCTTTGAGTGCATGTCTTCAGGTTGACAGAAGTAGGGAAGCCTGCAACATGTGTGTTTAATTTGGCAAAAAATTTCTACATCACAATTCAGTCCACAAGGATCACGTTCCTATTGGGCGTCTGTACAAAAACATCATCTTGACATACAGGATCCCAACTTCTGTGACCGTATAAAGACGATATTTCTTCTCAAAGGGATATTCTCATCTGCATATATTCATCTTACATTGCCTATATCCACTCATTAACATTTCATCCAGATTGAGTTTGCTAGAACTTCAACATAACATTTCGACCTTAGGGTCACACTTTGCATTATGTCAATACAATGACATAAATCAGGCGTCCACCTCCTAATGCGGGTATTTCATTTTCAATCAGGCACCCACCTCCTAATGCGGATATTTTAATTTAAATCAGGCACCCACCTCCTAACACATGTATTTTATTTTCAATCAGGCACCTACCTCCTAATGCGGGTATTTTAATTTCAATCAGGCATCCATCTCCTAATGCGGGTATTTTAAATTCAATCAGGCGCCCACCTTCTAATGCGGGTATTTCAATTTCAATCAGGCGCCCACCTCCTAATACGAGTATTTTAATTTCAATCAGACGCCCACCAAACGGCGTCATCAGCATTATGTCAGAACAACTGTCTCTTACAGTCAACAATATTAAGTCAATACAACGACGACATCAATAACGTCTATACAATGACGTCATCATCAACGTCCATACAACGACGTCATCTGCACAACACGTTTATACAATGACGTCATCTGCACAATACGTCTATACAATGACGCCATCTCAGCCCATGCGGGTCACAAACGCATAACGTCCATACAACGACGTCATCAGCAACGTCCATACAACTACGTCATCAGCATAACGTCCATACAACGACATCATCAGCATAACGTCCATACAACGACGTCATCTGCAATATGTCTATACAACGACGTCATCAACATAACGTCTATACAACGATGTAACACGTCTATACAACGACATCATCAACACGCCCATACAACGACGTCATCAACAACGTCTATACAATGACATAATCAACAACATGTCTATACAACGACGTCATCTGCACAACACGTCGATACAATGATGACATTCGCAATACGTCCATACAACGACGTCATCAGCAACACGTCCATACAACGACGTCACCAGCATAACGTCCATATAACTACATCATCTGCACAACACATCGATACAACGACGACATCAACATTACGTCTATACAACGACGTCATCTGCAAAATACGTCCATACAACGACGTCATCGGCATAACGTCTATACAATGACGTTATATGCATAACGTCTAAGCAACGACGTCATTTCATTACGCCTATGCAACGTCGCCATCTGCATCACGTCTATACAACGACGTTATCTCATTACGTCCATGCAATGGCGTCATCTGCATTAGGGAAGTACTTCGAACGTCGTTCCGCCCTTTCCCCAATATTTCGACACACCTACAACCATTGTCATCATAACTCGATACTGGGGCAATATATCTCGAATCTGCGCCATCTTTAGCAACCTCTCTCCCATCGGGATTCTATTTCTTCCCGTGCATCCCTAATCTTCCTTCGAGTACCGATGATCAGGACAAAATTGGCTACTTAGTCAACTTCTTTGTCCGAAAACTCTTTCATCGTCTCCGGTCAAAGAGGGGCATCTGTTGACACCCAATTTTGTCCCATCTTTTTCGATTTATTTGTAATTTAAAAAAATTGACACCTAAAAAACAATTTTAATATATATACATATAGGCATATATATATATATATGTTATTTTTTATCCTAGTATTCTATGTTATTTTTATTTTCGCAAAATTGCATCGCATTTTTTATTCTAATTGAGCATTAAGCATTCCGTAAATACTATATTTTAATTTATTATCACATCATTATATTTTTTTTTATTTAAATAATTTACATTTTTTCTTCAAAACATTTTAAACCCCTTTTTATTTATTTTAACCCAATCCAATTTCACCCAACACCCAAAATAATTTCTACCCAAAACAAAACCCCATAACCCAAATCTAACCCCCCATTTCCGCAGCCCAATCGGCCCAATACCCAAACCCATTTCCCTTACCCCTTTAATCCCAAAAACCTAAAAAACCAAACAAACCCTAACACCCATCCCCCCAAGTCGCCGCAACCCCCATGCCCCCGACCCCACACCACCGCCGGTCACCTCACCTCACCACCACCAACCTCTGACACCCGACACACCCCATACCCTTATCCCCGAAAATCAGCAACCCATACCTCAAAAATTCGCTCCAAAAATTAGATTTTGTGCCACTTTTTTGTTTGAAATTCGAACTCGTTCTTGGAGGAAGGGGGTCCGAAACCCATCTACAAAACCCCCTTTGTTCCTCATTTTGGATGGGGGATTTTTTCGAGGTCCTAAGTCCGAAAAAAGGGTTCGGAAAGTCGGTTTTGTCGGTGGTTTCCGTCGGTTTTGTTGGTTTTATTTCCGGTCGGCTTTGTTGTTGATTTCCGATCGATTTTGTTGGTGGTTTCCGATCGGTTTTTGTGATTCTATTTTCTCAGTCGTTGTTTTGGTTGAGTTCTCTCGGTCGTAGTTCTAAAAATAAAAAATCAAGAACAATCCGGGTCGGGTCACTGTTCCGACGGGTAAAATTTCCAGATTTTTTTGTGTTCAATATTTTATTGTTGGTTATCTTAAAATTTGAAAAAAACTGGTTGTTCGGGTCGGGACTTCGATTCGGGTCGGGTCGGGTCGGTCCGGGTCAAGTAAATTTTCAGATTTTTGGTTTTGATATTTTGTTGTGGTTATCTGAAAATTTGAGAAAAACTGATTGGGGTCGGGACTTATGATTCGGGTCAGGTCACCGATTCGGGTCGTGTAAAATTTCCAGATTTTTGTGTTTAATATTTTGTTGTTTGTTATCTGAAAATTCAAAAACAAAAAAAAGTGTTCGATTTCAGGTCGGGTCGAAACGAAATCCGGGTCGGGTCACTGTCTGTCTCGTGTCGAATTTTTTAGAAGCAATCCGAATCCTGTTTCGGTTCAAAAACTTTCAAAATTCAGGTAGGACGTTTTAATTGCGGACTGTCGGTTTATTTTGGTATTTGAACATCCGTCACGTGGCTATTTTGTTATTTTACTGATTTGAACAAATACTACACTTTGGCCAATGAAATTAAATTTGAGGTCGTGTCCCTTCGGAAAATAGTTCTCGGTTTCGTTTTTTTACTGTTTTGGTGTTATTTCACGGATTTGAACAAATGCTACCCTTAGGCGATGAAGTTGAATTTGAGTCCGTGTCCCTTTGAAAAATGGTTCTCGGTTCGGTTTTTTTTCTGTTTTGTTATTATTTTGCTTATTTGAACTACTACACTGGTCGATGAAAATTTTTTGTCGATTTTTTAGGCCTTCACAGTTGGAAAGACGAAAATAAAACTTTTGGATAAGGATGAAACTTAAATCTTTTTTCATCCGAGACCCCATGTTCGATAGGCAAGACAACTAAAATGACCAAACGAGTCATATGTTCGCTGCCACGACGTGATTGGAATGATCTTTTCAAAATTTAAGTCTGAGCCTTCCGTAATCAAAATATTTACTGTTTTGGATACGGATACGAAGTTATTTATATTTAACTATTTCTAACTGTTTTATCTTGACAGCTTGCAAGACATATTTATGAAAAGAAGACAAGATACCCTTAGAGATGATTTATCATTGTTTTATGTTCTTTACTTCAGTTTTTTTTTTTTTTGTATTGTAATATTATTGCACTCATGAAATTATTGAGATGTTTAGAATAGGTAGACTTAGAATTAATTAATAGGGTAGTTTAAAACTGGAAACCCGTTGTTAGTTTAATTGTTTTAAGCTCGGTTAGATTTAAAATCGGAAACCGCTAGTTTATCGATTTTAGGGGTTTCACGTCTACTTTCAAAACGTTAGTTTATTTATTTTAGGTTCCGTCGCTTATACCTTCAAAACGCTAGTTATTTTTGAACTGTTCAGAATTTTCAAAATTTTTGGTCACCTTTTATCCACACTATTAATCATACAAATAGAGTTTTATTTTATCCAATTCATTATTAAAAATGACTTCCAAAATATCACTTTCTTTGCACTACTAATAAGTTGTTTTCTTCTTACTAAATCATCTTGTATATTTATAAACAATGTCATACAAATGCATGTTTTATTCAAAAAATCACTTTGCATATATTCTGTAAATAATGCAATCAAAGTGTGTTTTTATCCAACAAATTACTTTGCATGTAATTTTGTAAGTAATACAAATACAAATATATGTTTCACCCAAAAATCACGTTGTATATATTTTTTTTATCAACTTTCATACAAATGCATATTTTTATTTAAAATCAACTTTAAATATTCTTTTTTTGCCATACAAATGCATACTTGTACAAAATGCATCATTTTATTAACTACTTGCAACATTATTTTTTATACTTGTAAAAACATGCATTTTAATTAGCCTAATAATTAATCTGAGTTTGACTGGATAACCGCAGGTTAGCGGATCTTAAAGGATGCCTAACCCCTTCCCTTTAGGATAATAAAGAACTCTTATCTAAAATCTTATTAGTTTCGCAGATCATAAACCGAAGTTATTTTGCAGCATTTAATTAACATTTAGGTGCCCTAATTCACCTTAGAATAATTAGGTGGCGACTCCTCAACAAAACATTTTTTTAATCAATCAAGAGGAATCGACGCCATAGCGTCGCAAACCGCGGTAAAAAACGGGCGCGACAGAAGGTAGGATCGAATTCCTCTTAGTCTCATCTTTTCATTTTCTGCGTATATCCATGGTTAATTTGCTTAGTTAAATACCTAATTACTAGCTTGTTGTTGTGGTTAGGCGTGATTAGTGTTGTTAGATAGGGATAGAAGTGTTTTGCTAAGTAGTTACAATTAGTATAGCAAAAAATGTTTGTTTGTATGACTACGTGTATGTTGGTTAATTCTTTATGATTAAAGAATACTCTAAGATAAATGTTACTGCTTTAGATGTCGAATTTAGTTAATTGTGTGTTGATTAGCTATTAGGGTAAATTATTTACTTCTTGATTGCTTGTAAATCACATGAGGTCAATATTATGTTGTCTTGGTATCTATTTAGTAATAGAAATCATGATATAAGGTCATTTGAGTCTTAATATGATTGAAAGGAATTGAGATTAGATTGACTGTCTTGATGTTTGACTTGCTTAGCTTACCATCACATTCAAATATGCTAGACCAGGACTTGCTAGATAGATTCGTGTAATGTATATGCCTTGGTTTGATGAAAAGTGTAGGATAAGTTACAAAGTTTGATGTCTGTCTTTGCTTTTAGTCCTGTCCTGTCCTGTGGTTGTTGGATTCTAAATCTGTGATCATGATTGGCTTATGACCTGTTGAAAGTCTGCTAGTTAAATTAATGAAGTTTAAGTTGTTTTGAAAACATAGTTGGGTGTTTTTGATGATTTGTTCATGTTCCTTATAAGGTTTAGGAGCAGTAGAAGCTAGACTTTGTTTGAACACTTGTTATTTTGTTGTGAATTTGCATAATAAATTTGGAATAGTCAATATGAGCCTCATGTATGTTTGATTGGTCCTTCTGGATGATTTGGTGTTTTTAAACAAGATGTTTTGGAATAGACTGCCTAATTGAGTAGCATATATAAAATTCTTGCATATTCAGTTCTTTGGGTTGACTGATCCTAAACATTTGAAGAATCATTAAGAAAAAATAGTTATTTGTCTATGTTGAGTTTCTCTTATGATTTTCTAAATTAGTTACATGTTTGTGTTGGTTTATCTGAGTGTAAAATGATCCATGATAGCATTACATTATTCACTGGATCATTCCATGTCTGTTAAGGTTATCTGAACTATGTCTATGCTAGCATGCCAATAAGTCTGTACATGTGCTTACCTTGCATATTTGAGGGTCCTTATGCTTGAGTTGGATCTAACTATGGAAGTTAGTTTAATTTAATTGGTTTTGTATCTCTGAAATATTGTTGGTAACCACACACATGATTGTTCCTCTGATTACATGTCAACCCAAACTCATAATATGCTTACCCTATCATGTCTAAGTGTTAATGTGTTGCCATGTCAGTATATGATAATTTTTTCAGTCATTTTTATATCCTGTCTTCTTCATTAAGTTGTGGACATCTGTGTTGGCACCTGTTTGAAAATTGGTTATTGTCATGTTAAGCTAGAGATCCTTGTTTGCACCTAGTTTGAAATATGATTGTATATAGGATATGATTAGATGTAGAAGCTATCTAAGAATGAATAGAAATGTTGAATTAGTTTCTTTTTATAAATAAACTGCATGTACTCTGTGACAAGCTGCACATCTACATGCCTAAGTTACATGTTAGCAATATGTATTCCCTTTCTCATTAATTTTGTTTGTCCATGTTTAGACTAGGGCATGCCAGTGGGCCGGGACGGCCCGACCCCGACCCGACCCCGTCCCGAGCCCCCCCCCCCCCCCCGGTCCCGCCCCGACCCCGCCAAAAAAATAAATAAATAAATAACGGGGGCGGGATTCGAACTCGGGACGGGACGATGTCTCATCCCGCGAGACCCGAGCCCGCCCCAGGCCCGCTTGACCCGAGCCCACCCCGACCCCGTCCCGAGCCCGACCCCGCCCTTTTCCCCCCTTTGCAAAAATGACCGTTGCACCAACGGCCATTTTAGATTATGGTCGTTGGCCAACGGCCATTTTAGGCCCCCCCTCCCCCAACCCCCCTACCCCTTAATATTTATTTTTAACCCATAAGTTATTATATTTACACTTTAACCCAATTTTCCAACTATAAATAACTCATTTTCTCTTCATCTTTCTCAAAAATCTTCCTACAATCTCTCTAATTTCTCAATATATCTCTCTACAAGTCTACATTGTTTGCTAAATATTCAATTTTATTTATTCATTTGGGAATTGGGAGTGAAGTTGGCAACTAGCTTGAGGATCTTCCATCGAGCAAAGTTTCAATTTTCAACCTCTAACGTCGGCATTTGGTACATTCGTTCCTTCATTAAATTATTATTGTCTGTTTATTTTATTTAGCGCACTTAATTTTATTGTCTTTAATTATTTATTATCATAATTAAAATGGAAGGATTAAAAGGTATGTTTAAGGGTAAGGGTAAGGGTGCTTCTTCTAGTAGGGGCAACCAGGGCAAGGGTACTTCTTCTAGTCATCTTATTCCTACACATGATGATTTTGTTGATACTCAACATTTTCCTACAATACCATTAGATTTAGACCAGGAGCTATTTTCTAGAACTCAAGAAGACTTTAATTTAGATGATGATCTAGATGATATACCCACTAATGTTGATGACAACACACCCACTAGTGCACCTTCAACTGAAATACCTCCTATTCCCCCTAGTATGAGACGAGGTCCAGCAAAACGACCATTAAAATCAGATGCATGGACATTTTTTGATAGGGACATAGAGAATCAAGTAGCCATATATAAAATTTGTAAAAATGTTTTAAAATTTAAAACTGGAAAAGGTCACGGTGGGACGGGGGATTTCATTAGACACGTAGTAAGTGCTCATCCAGTTAGGTATGTCCAATATCAGGCTTCAAAACCGGGTGCGTAAACGCCGCTCCATCGGGACAAGGTTCACATACTGATATTGTCTCGGACCAAGTACAGGGTCAAATTAACCCTATGACGGGGGGAATTGTAGGCTCTAAATACAATAAACATAGAGATAGGGAAGCAATATCAAAATTAGTTGCTGTGGAGGGTTTGCCCTTTTCATTTCCTTCATCTCCCGATTTTATTCATTACATTAGAGATATGTATAATCCTGCTTTTAACGGTTTTCCTAGATCAACTGTTAAGAGAGATGTATTTAAATTCGCGCATGAATATCAACAATATTTACGTTTTTCATTATATCATTTTAATGGCAAAGTATCTATCACGTCTGATATAGGTCGTAGTACTAACGGTCATGATTATTTAACTGTAACTTGTCATTGGATAGATTATAAATGGTCTATGCAAAAACGTATTTTAGCGTATAGATATATAGATGATAGGCACACTGGTACTTTTATTGCAGAAAATATTTATCAAGTGTGCGATTATTACGAAATTCTGATAAAATTATGACTATTACATTAGATAACGCTTCTAATAACAATTACGCAATTACAATTTTAAAAAATAGTTTAACTCCATATTTTCCAGACCATTTTCATATAAAATGCGCGTGCCATATATATAACTTAATTGTAAAGAATGGTCTATCACTTTTTGAAGACATTCTTAGTAAAATACAATTTGCTATAAACTTTATTTTTAAAAGTAATAAAGTACAACGTAGAAAAGAATATAAAAAAATTTGTCATGATTGTGGACTACCTTATAGAAAAATTCCACAAGAAGTATCCACTAGGTGGAATTCTTTATACGAGCAACTACTTGTTGCTTATGACTATAAATTACCTATAACTTTATTTTTTAACTCTCATAATAAAAAGCCAGCTGATATGATTTTAGATAGTGATTGACAAAAAATTTCCGAACTTATTGTATTTTTAGAGAAATATTTTCAAGCAACAAAAGAATTTTCCGATATATATTATCCTACTATTTCAACTATGTTATTTTATATAACTCTAATATTTTTATTACTTAGTGAATATATGGAAAAACCAAATTATAAGGCACTATTAGAAAAATGTTTCTCAAAATAAAAAAATATTTTATTCCTATTCCCTCTATTTATATTATTGGTTCTCAGTATTAAATCCTACTATTAAAATAGACGGTACTAAATCACTAATTGAAACTATTTACGATTGTATAGAAGTACTACCACCTCCAAGTCCCAAAAATCTAAATCACCCACCACCTATTGAACAAACTAAAGAAGAAGTGTTGTCTAGCGTAGAACACCAATGCAAAAATATATATAGATTTTATCAACAAGAAAATGCTAGTAACTTACCACTTCCATACCATCTTCTTCATCTTCAACACAACCTCACAAAAGACATGTCTTGTTTACGCGGCTAGTATTGAAAGCCTCGAAAATAGAATGTGCGGTCGTACCTCTACTACTAACCAAATTAGCGAGTTGGATATTTTTGTTTTGCGGGGTTACGTACCGTATCAAGAAGTTATCAATGAAGATGGACATGAAGACTTGCTTTGAAATACTTGGAGGGGAATGAGAAGACCTTTCCGACACTTTCATTGATGGCTCGAGATGTTTTGAACATTCAAGCGTCGTCAACTGCGTCGAAAGCGCTTTTTCGCGAGCGGAGATATCAAATAGGAGACCACGACACTCATTAGCCGGAGACGACTTGGAAATTGCGGTATTATTCGAGAGATTGGATACGAGCGGAGCGGAGAAGGTGCGGTCAACCGGAGATCAACGAAGAAGATGATGAAAACTACAACGAAATCTTAACCCAAGGTAGTGGAAGCGACGTGGATCAATTTGACCAACAAATACCAATTCCAACCGAAGAACCACATGAAATCATCAAGCAATTAGAACAGGTTTTTTTGAGAATGTAATTTTTTTAATTGTAATTTTATTATGTAATTTGCAACTTTTGGACAACACCACAAAGTTGCAATTTAGATTTTAGACAATTGTATTTGTATTACAAAAAATTATATGTCTATTAAATAATATAAGAGGCACAAAAACAGCATTGAGATGTTTTTATTACACTATCTTGTTTTGTTTATTGAGTTTTTTTATACATATGTTATTTAAAAAAAAAAAAAAGGAAAACCCGCCATATCCCGCCCCGAGCCCGACCCCGACCCGAGCCCACCCCGACCCGATACCGACGGGATCGGGATCGGGACGGGACTTGCTCCAGTCCCGCCAGACCCGACCCTGCCAGAGCCCGCCGACCCCGACCCCGACCCCTTCTCCCATTCTGCCCCGACCCCGACCCCGCCAGACCCGAGCCCGGCCCACTGGCCACTCTTAGTTTAGACTGTTTGTTGAGAGTATATATTTCTTGGGATTCATGAGTTAGTATTAGGTGATCTTATCTGTTTGAGATTGGCTGATATTGCATACTTTGATAACATGACCCTTGCATCAGTTAGAAAAGCCTATTTCATACAAGAATGTATGACTGTGACCTTTTATTTTTATAAATCCGACCTCCCTCATGTGTTTGATTTAGGATTACCTCTTCAAATCATGGGGAATGTGTTATTTGACTTAGTATGAATGTGTATCTTTGTATGACTAAGAATGCAATATCAAGTATTCTAATTTAAGGATCTAAGTCTAAAGGTTTGTGTCCCTCAATTTGAAACTAGGGAGAGTCTGCATTTGTCCCATATGTGTAGAGTGTTAAACTATTTCTGGATCTTCCCTTTGAGTATGAGTTTGTTATTTGTCCATGTTTCTGAATATCTGTGCACATGGGGGTTTTCCCTTTTATTTAAGACAGACATTCTAAGGACTGATACTATAAGTAGGACAAATGTCTTCAAAGAGAAATGAAAGGATTTTTTGAGCATTTCATGTAGTATGCTATCAGAGATATGAAAACTGGACATGATCATTCACTTGGCCTGATCTCATTGTGTGCACTAAGGCTGCTGTGCACTTTCCCTCTTTACCTGGTATCCCATCTTCTTCATCTAGGCACAATCTGCCCGTTATTTTGTTTTGGGGTATCATTGAACGATCTTTGTTTTACTGCATAGTTTTGAGGTTGTCACCTCGTTATTTTCTATGTATGAAAATGCATAGCATTCAAGTGATATACTTTAGGGTATACGAGGCGTAAAGTTTAGGTATACGCCTAGTGTATACAAGTGTTATATACCTTTGTATACTCCCAACTATATCACACATCTCTGTATATCTTATATATCAGTTCTAATAACTGAGTTTATATGTGATATGGGTGTAGGAGTGAATGAATCTGAGTTGATTTGGGCTAGTTTGATTCTTCTTCCTTCTTAAAATTTGAGAATAAATTATGGGCTTATCTTTCATTTTTGCGTGTTATATGCTATACCGCAGCCCAAATTTTGTGTTTAAAAGTATTTGAGCTTTTGGTTCGCCTAAATTGGTAGTTAATACATAGTATTTATATATGCGTGTTTAGTTATATATATTGTCGCCCCCGTTTTTCGACCCGCGGGTCAAAGCGGAGTACAACGTATCCGGTGATTCCTGGATATGATTAAGGAGTCGCCACCTAATTATTTATGGTGAATTAGGACACCTAAAATAAATGCTAAATACTGCAATATAACTCCAATTCTAAAGTCTGCGAAACTAATGAGATTCTAGGTAAGGGTTCTTTATTATCCTAAGGGGAAGGGTTTAAGCATCCTTTAAGATTCGCTAACTTGCGGTTATCAGGTCAAACTCAAGTTAGTATTATACTAAGGAAAATGCATGTTTAAAGTATATAAAGTTAAATAAAGTTTGCAAATATTTAGTAAATGATGCATTTGTATAAGTATGCATTTGCATAGTATAAAAGAAAAATACATGTAAAGTTAAAAAAGTATGTATTTGTGATAGTAACAAGGAGAAGAACAAATTATTTATAACGCCAAAGAAGTATTTTCTTGAAAATCTTTTTTGAGTTGTATAATTAACAAAGTGAACAGAATATGATCTCAGTTTGTTTTGAAAATTTTAAATATGCATGACGAGCCTAAAAATAAATAACTAGCGGAGGGTTTCTATGTTTAATTTAACCGAGCCTACAAGTAAATAAACTAGCGACGGGTTTTAACTACCCTACTAATTATCCATTCATGGCCTAATTATTCTAAATATCCTAACAATTACACAAGCATTAAATAATCATTACAGACCCGAAAATTAAAGAATAACAATGAAAGGGAACAAAAGCAGATGACGACATCATCTCACCCTATTTGTTTTGAAATCCCGAGTTTGGAGAATGCAAGGAAGGTAGATGCGGGTCTCCGTTCGGCAATGACCATGATGAGTCTAATAACGAAACTCTTCGTAGCTCCCGATGCATTTCATGTAAATAAAGAAAAGAAAATGATTAGTAAACGGGACATGGACATATATATATATATATATGTAAATAAATAATTCATGAAAAAAGTAATATGTTATGGGGCCTCGGAGTGCAAACAGTGTGCGGGACAGTATAAAATAGGAGTGGCCAGTGGGCCGGGCTCGGGTCTGGCGGGGTCGGGGTCGGGGCGGGACGGGAGAAGGGGCGGGGTCGGGTCTGGCGGGACTAGAGCAAGTCCCGTCCCGATCCCGATCCCGTCGGTATCGGGGCGGGGCGGGGCGGGCTCGGGACGGGGCGGGATACTGCGGGTTTTCATTTTTTTTTTTTAAATAACATATGTATAAAAAAAACTCAATAAACAAAACAAGATAGTGTAATAAAAACATCTCAAGGCTGTTTTTGTGCCTCTTATATTATTTAATAGACATGATTTTTTTGTAATACAAATACAATTGTCTAAAATCTAAATTGCAACTTTGTGGTGTTGTCCAAAAGTTGCAAATTTACATTCTCAAAAAAATCTGTTCTAATTGCTTGATGATTTCATGTGGTTCTTCGGTTGAAATTGGTATTTGTTGGTCAAATTGATCCACGTCGCTTCCACTACCTTCGGTTAAGATTTCGTTATAGTTTTCATCATCTTCTTCGTTGATCTCCGATTGACCGCACCTTCTCCGCTCCGCTCGTATCCAATCTCTGAATAATACGCAATTTCCAAGTCGTCTCCGGCTAATGAGTGTCTGTGGTCTCCTATTTGATATCTCTGCTGAGAAAAAGCGCTTTCGACGCAGCGATTGACGACGCTTGAATGTTCAAAACATCTCGAGCCATCAATGAAAGTGTCGGAAAGGTCTTCTCATTCCCCCTCCAATATTTCAGCAAGTCTTCATGTCCATCTTCATTGATAACTTCTTGATACGATACAGAACCCTGCAAAACAAAAATATTCAACTCGCTAATTTGGTTAGTAGTAGAGGTACGACCGCACACTCTATTTCTGAGGCTTTCAATACTAGCCGCAGAAACAACATGTCTTTTGTGAGGTTGTGTTGAAGATGAAGAAGATGGTATGGAAACTGGTATGTTACTAGCATTTTCTTGTTAATAAAATCTATATATATATTTTTGCATTGGTGTTCTACGCTAGACAATACTTCTTCTTTAGTTTGTTCAATAGGTGGTGGGTGATTTATATTTTTGAAACTTGGAGGTGGTAGTACTTCTATACAATCGTAAATAGTTTCAATTAGTGATTTAGTAACGTCTATTTTAATAGTAGGATTTAATACAGAACCAATAATATAAATAGTGGGAATAGGAATAAAATATTTTTTTATTTTGACAAACATTTTTTTAATAGCTGCCTTATAAGCTGGTTTTTCCATATATTCACTAATCATGACACAATCATGACAAATTTTTTTATATTCTTTTCTACATTGTACTTTATTACTTTTAAAAATAAAATTTATAGCAAATTATATTTTACTAAGAATGTCTTCAAAAAGTGATAGACCATCCTTTACAATTAAATTATATATATGGCACGCACATTTTATATGAAAATGGTCTGAAAAGATGGAGTTAAACTATTTTTTAAAATTGTAATTGCGTAATTGTTATTAGAAGCGTTATCTAATGTAATAGTCATAATTTTATCGGTAATTCCATAATAATCGCACACTTGATAAATATTTTCTGCAATAAAAGTACCAGTGTGCCTATCATCTATATATCTATACGCTAAAATATGTTTTTGCATAGACCATTTATAATCTATCCAATGACAAGTTACAGTTAAATAATCATGGTCGTTAGTACTATGACCTATATCAGACGTGATAGATACTTTGCCATTAAAATGATATAATGAAAAACATAAATATTGTTGATATTCATGCGCGAATTTAAATACATCTCTCTTAACGAGTTGATCTAGAAAAACCGTTAAAAGCGGGATTATATATATCTCTAATGTAATGAATAAAACGGGAGATGAAGGAAATGAAAAAGGCAAACCCTCCACAAAGAACTAATTTTGATATTGCTTCCCTATCTCTATGTTTATTGTATTTAGAGCCTACAATTCCCCCGTCATAGGGTTAATTTGACCATGTACTTGATCCGGACAATATCGGTATGTGAACCTTGTCCCGATGGAGCGGGCGTTTGCGCACCCGATTTTGAAGTCCGGTATTGGGCATACCTAGTTGGATGAGCACTTACTACGTGTCTAATTAAACCCCCGTCCCACCGTGACCTTTTCCGAGTTTTAAATTTTAAAACATTTTTACGATTTTATATATGGCTACTTGATTCTCTACGTCCCTATCAAAAAATGTCCATGCATCGATTTTAATGGTCGTTTTGGCTTGGACCTCGTCTCATACTAGGGGGAATAGGAGGTATTTCAGTTGAAGGTGCACTAGTGGGTGTGTTGTCATCAACATTAGTGGGTATATCATCGACTAAATTAAAGTCTTCTTGAGTTTCAGAAAATAGCTCCTAGTCTAAATCTAATGGTATTGTAGGAAAATGTTGAGTATCAACAAAATCATCCTGTGTAGGAATAAGATGACTAGAAGAAGTACTCTTGCCCTGGTTGCCCCTACTAGAAAAAGCACCCTTACCCTTACCCTTAAACATACCTTTTAATCCTTCCATTTTAATTATGATAATAAATAAATAAATAAAGACAATAAAATTAAGTGATCTAAATAAAATAAACAGACAATAATAATTTAATGAAGGAACGAATGTACCAAACGCCGACGTAACGTCGACGTGTAATCGAGAGGTTGAAAATTGAAACTTTGCTCGATGGAAGATCCTCAAGCTAGTTGCCAACTTCACTACCAATTCCCAAATGAATAAATAAAATTGAATATTTAGCAAACAATGTAGACTTGTAGAGAGATATATTGAGAAATTAGAGAGATTGTAGGAAGATTTGTGAGAAAGATGAAGAGAAAATGAGTTATTTATAGTTGAAAATTGGGTTAAAGTGTAAATATAATAACTTATGGGTTAAAAATAAATATTAAAGGGTAGGGGGTTGGGGGAGGGGGGGCCCTAAAATGGCCGTTGGCCAACGGCCATAATCTAAAATACATTTTTGCAAAGGGGGGAAAAGGGCGGGCTAGGGGCGGGGTCGGGGCTCGAGGCCTGGGGCGGGCTCGGGTCTCACGGGACGAGACATCATCCCGTCCCGAGTTCGAGTCCCGCCCCCGTTTTTTTTTTTTTTGCGGGGTCGGGGCGGGTCCGGGGCGGGGTCGGGCTGTCCCGGCCCACTGGCCAGCCCTAGTATAAAATGAACCAAAAACAGAATTTCAGACCCAAATAAATAGGATCGAGCGCGCGATGGGCCCAATTAACATGCGGAAATAAAAACAGGCACAAATCTGTAATTTTCAGATATACATATAAAGAAAACAGATTGGCCTATGGGCCCATATCCAATATACACTCAGTCATTTCACATTCCTTTACCCCAAAATGCATGTGATAAACAAAAGATATATGATATGCCTAGAGATATGCAAGGATATACTGCCTTAGTAACACTAGGTATATACCTAGACTTTTATACCTGGTATACCTTGAGGTATATCATTATAGACTTAACATCTCACAACTAGAAGAGACAAAGCAAGATCAGTTTCATATTACCAGCAAGAGCAAAAGATATCCATAGGGGTTCCAAGGCAAAATAATGAACCATTTGCATAAGAATAAAGAAAGTCAAATACCATGTGGAGATAATGCACTAGCAGCCTAGTAATTCAAGCCAATAATGCTAAACCAGCTATGTGATCATGACCAGTTTCAGGCCACAAGCAGTAATAACCAGAAGAGACATGCTAGTATATGGGAAACAAAGATAAATGCATTTAATTAGATAATACATCACATGAGCCTATAATTTCAGATGCATCCTTTAAAGGAGGAAACAATGTGCCCATATATTCAGAAAATATAGACAAGGATCAGGCTTATACAAATTGACTCCCACATTTATGCACAGTCAAACAAAGTAGAAGGAAGATCCAGAAATGGTCTAGTTCTTCAACAAACATGCTGAACAGGGCAATATGCTCAAAATTAAGGTCATCTCCATTCAACCCTCTAGGTAAAGTATATCAATCACAACCTACATAGATGCTATCACATGAAAGCATGGTTATAAGCTAACAATGAAACTCCAGCTGAGTAACAATTCAACATGGCACAAATAAGTCCAAACAGAGAATATATATGCATGCATTTACCATTTAGACAATTTGACAGACATGACATGATGCAAAATGGCTCAGGGGGAGAGTTTGGATATTATCATGGAGGGGGAGGGGGTATTTGACAACCCAAATGGATAAGGTAGACATGATATGAACTTGATTTGATACTGCATACTTAGAGACAATCAGAAAAAAAATCAGAGCTAGCATTTTATGGACACAAAACCAACAGATTAAGCTAACCTCTCTAAAAAAATGATAAACCTCAAGTAGATAGGCACATAACAGGCTGATAATCATACTAGCCTAAACAGGATACCCATTCTTTAGCAGTCATAAAATGATCCAAGGGTTAATGTAATGCTATCATGGGAGGGCATTTCACATTTAGAGGGGGAAAACAAACAAAGACAAGTGTACTACCAGCTCAAACAAACAGAAAAAGAACCAAACAGAGTTAATTAACCCCACTTGCAGAAATCTTATTTTAACATACAAGTACACAACATCAGAAGCATACACAATCACTGCTCAGATTTTATTATGCATAATGACACTTTAAGTTAGGCATGATACAGTTAACATGATGGGAATATTCTGTTGATTACTACTAATCCAGATAAGTTTGATTTAAATGATAATTTCAGAGTGAAAACTAGCAAATAATAAATCTACAGGTCTGTCCCAAATCAGTAATATATCCAAGCAATATTCAATCCAAATTCCTAAATTATTTTATACCAACAGGGACATGATTCCAGTTGTGCATAAAAACACATAGTAGGACTGCCAAAGTGAGCAAATAAGACCAGAATAACAAAGATAGGTTATTCAACAACTCAAATCATATTTAATACATGCTATTTTTTTTTTGGAATTTATAACTTGATATAGACACATATACTTCATTATTAGTTCTAAACCATAAAAGTATAAACAAGTTTGTGAACAGGAAAGTAAGGATTTAAAGCCAACCTGTCCTAACACTACTCATTTGGCCACGAAGAAAATATGTGAACAAGTTGACATACATCTAAATCCCCCAAAGACATTACACTTTTATCCCTACTTAAGATGGGATCTCAGGCATGTAAAAAAAACCAATCATGACCACACATTCAGACCTTAATCATCATAGACCATGACTTCTAAAGTAGAACAAGGATCTTATCATGTTAATCATGCCAAAATATAACTAATTTACATCATGTATTTACTTAATCAAATACTTGAACGACATCTACAAACCATTATATTGAATGTAATATTAATCATGAACTAAGCAGGTGCAAACATTATATGTATCACTCATAAAACACTCAACTGATCATAACTCTCTTAAATGGGTACTATCAAACATATGCATCATGTCGTAATCTGCATAAGTTTAATAATACAAACAACATTTCTAAATCTTAATAGGTAATTAAACAAGGCTAACAACTTAACACACTTAGGCATTAAAACACAACCATATGAATAATCAGCACAGAATTAGTACTAAAACACAAAAATACAGAAACAAATCGAGAGGAGTGTGTTTTACTGACATTATCCGGGCAGCGAATCGAGGCGTGTTTCAAATCGACCCGCTCGGAGAAGTTTGTTTATGCGATTGAAAAGAACAAAATGTTTGTATCTTTGTCGAATCAGAAAATGGGAATAAAGAAAGAATACTCGATTTTTTTGTGGTTTTGTCTTTGAAGAACTGAGAGTTTTTGTCAAAAAAAAAAAGCCTCCCTTGAATGGACTTCACATGCCAATATTTATAGGACGAACTTAGGGATTTCTAGGGCTTTTTTGGGCGGGATTTTTAGCTTCAAATTTTGAAATGGGTCAAACGAAATCCTTCAAAATCCAAACGTTTGAATGCTTTGCAGGGTTCACGTGATTCGTAGCACGAAAATGGAGCAAACAACCTCTGTTCCATGGTTGACAAAGCTAGAAGAGGAAAGGGAGTTGTTGCTGCTGCTGCTCTATTTTTTTGGGGAAGGGTGAGAGAGAAAAAAACTGGTGAGGGTTTGGCGGTGTCAGGGTAGGGTGGCGACGTAGGGGCAAGGGGTGTGCGGCATGTTTGGGAGGGGGTCTGGGTGTGTGGCGATTTGAGGGGTTCGGGGGTGTGTGAAAGATATTTTTTAGGGTTTTGTTTGGTTTAAAGGGCTGGGGCGACGGGTTATGGGCCGGGTTCGGTATTGGGCTGATTGGGATTTCTGTTGGGAAGCTTGGTTTGGGCTGTTTTTGGTGGGTTTGGGTATAAGGGAATGGAATGGGAATTTAATTGGGGGACTTTGGGCTTGGTAGAGGGTGGCCGGTTGGGCTTGAAAGGGGTGTCGGGTTTGGGGGGTAAAGGAATGGGAATTTAATTGGGGAACTTTGGGGCTTGGGTGTTGGGCCGAAAATAAAGAGGGGGAGTTGTTTTGTTTTTGGGTTGAGTAGAAATTATTTTGGGTTGGGGAAATAAAATGGGTTATGGGTTTAAAAATATAAAAGGGGTTAAAAAATAAAATAAAAACATTGAAGAAAAAAAAAGTAAATTATTAAAAATAAGATATAACGATGTGATAATAATAAAACACAATATTAGCGAGATGTTTAATGCTTGATAAAAAGTGGAATGCGATGCAATTTTGCGAAAATAACATAGCATAGAATATTAGGGGGAATTATGATTAAGACTTTAAAAAAAAAAAAAAGGCAAATGATTGTAGAAAAATACGGATAGTAATAATGGGAATAATAATATATATATATATATGCCTATATGTATATATATATAAAATATTTTTTGAGGTGTCGAAAACATTTAAAATTGTAAATAAATCAAAAAAGATGGGACAAAATTGGGTGTCAACATATATTAGCGGTTCCTTATATTTACATCTGATAATTTTGGGTATTTTCTACCCCCCTCCCCCTTTATGTTTTCTTATGTATATATCCTCATGTTCCGTCTACTAATCCTTTTCCTTTCTTTTATTTACATGAAATGCATCGGGAGCAACGAATAGTCTCATTATGAGACTTATCATGGTCATTGCCAAACAAAGACCCTCATTCACATTCCTTGCATTCTCCAAACTCGGGATTTCAAAACAAATAGGGCGAGATGACATCGTCATCCGCCTTAGTTCCTTTTATTATTACTCTTTAATTCTGTTATTTCTATCTTTTGGGGGTTGTAATAATTATTTAATGTTTGTGTGATTGTTAGGACATTTAGAATAATTAGGCTATGAATGGATAATTAATAAGGTAGTTTTAAAATTAGAAACCGTCGCTAGTTATTTACTTTAGGCTCGGTTAGTTTTAAAAATGGAAATCCGCCTCTAGTTTATTTATTTTAGGCGCATCATGCATGTTCAAACTTTCAAGACAAGCTGGTCATCTTCTATTTGCATTTTAATCATACCTATAAGGCTTTGTTTCTATCCAATCTTATGATTTAAAATGACTTCCTAAAAATCATTTCTTTACATTACAAATAATTTACTTTTCTCCTTTACCATCAATTGCAAAATAAGTACTTTATCAACTTTCATACAAATGCATACCTTATCCAAAAATTAACTTTATATGTATTTTGCCATACAAATACACATTTTTATCCAAAATCAACTTTATATGTAGTTTATACACCATACTTTACAATGTCACGCATACTCTTCCGAATTTAATAATATTTAAAGGTATAATAACAACATATTGTATAGCTGAAATAAATACTGGAGCTATTAAAATTTTTATACATATAAGTAAGATTGATGAAAATGATTGTGATTTAATAGACCCACAAACTTATAATTATCCTGAGAATGAAAGAGAAATAATAATTACCAAAAGTATTAATTTAAGATTCAAAATCCAAGATTTAGAATATAAGATAAATATAGAAGTAATAGAATATGACAGTTTCAATGAACTGCTTTTAGGAAGTGATTTTTTAACCATGATAAATTATAAGATAAATAATAACGGCATTAAAATAAATGACCAATGAAAAACAAGATTTGTAAATAAAGTATGAATATACAAATTTTGGAAATAATAGAGAAAAAGTAAAAATTAAAGATAATAAAAACAACTTTATCAGAAGAAATATTTTCACAACTCAAATACTTAAAATACAAGGCAAAAGAGATAAAACTAGAAGAAAAGATAAAACAGCTAGAACAACGATGTGATAGATTTGACAAAATATGGATAGATATGAGAAACGGATGGGAAAATTTTTTTGACAAACCCTAACGAAAAAATTAATGCGTTATGGAAAGAAATAATAGTAATAGAAAAAATAAAAAATACATTAATAATGATGGATGAAATAAAAGAAAACCAAACACAGATGCAAGAAGTAATAAGAGAAGAATTAACAAAATTATGAAATGTATCTGAAGTACCAACATTTAAAATAATACTGGAAAAACTTAACATATTAGTAGAAGAGACAAATAAAGATAAAGGTAAACAAGTAGATGAACCTAGTACGAGCAAAGAAAACACAGTAATTAGTACTACAACTCAACGACCAGAAATGGTACCGATAGATGCTTGGAGAAGAAGTAAAGAGCCAATAATGGTAGATATTAGTAAAATAAAATCAAAATTTCCAAAGAAAGTATAAAAAATATTAGACAATTTAGCAACGTTAAGTAAAAAAGGACAATTTTAATGAAAAATCAAGAACCTAGTATACTTACGTTTTTAAAAAACCAAGGAAAAAATATAATAGAAAGAAAACGATACAAGTATGAACCAATAAAAAAGAAAGAAAAAACTACACCATAACCAAAATAACAATTCAAAAGGTGAAAACATCTACTTAAAAGACGCAGAAAGAACAACCAACGAATATTTAAATCTGAAACTAGATAAACAAGAACAAAAAATATGTGAATTAGAACCAGAAAACACAAAATTAAAAACACACAATAATGAAGAATGGTATAGCAAATATAAAAAATACAAACACAAATTTAAAGATCCAAAGAAAATACTAAAAGAAACCAAAGTAGAGTTGAAACAAACAAAAGAAGAATTGAATGAGGTAAAACAAGAATTAAACAAGGTAAAACAAGAATTAGGAGAATTAAAAGAAGAACTACAAATCTTTAGAGAAGAAATAAAAAAGTTAAAAGGAAAAAAGGAAAGAAAAAAGGATTAAAACAAGCGATGAAAGTACAACTAGTAATGAAAAAAATGAGAGTGATACAGACGAGGATAACAACATAGAATTAACTAATCAAGAAATACAAGTAACAAAATTCATAGAAGAAGAAGAGGACTTAGAAATAGTAAAAGAAAACAACCAGATAATAGAAGCCCTACAAAAAATGAAAAGTGTAAATGTAATCATAGAAGATGAACCTGAAAGTGATATAGAAGATGAATTTAATAAGCCTATAGAAACAAAAATAGAAACTGATGATATAATAAATGAGGATGCAAATGATTATCCTGAAGAAGAATTGGTAGACCCTAACCTAGAAATAATAACAAGAAAATGAACTAGATTATCAAATCATATACCAATAGGACAACAAGCTGGATTTACAGAATTTGTAGGATGAATGACACAAGGTGTAAATTACAATAGATACTTTTTAGACTTAGATAATGTTTATGATGAACAAGAAATAGGAAGAAGAATAAATGATTGGAATCTTGGAATGTATATAACATTAATGAACTCTACACAAACAGAAAACCTAGAATATATGTATGACTTGATATCTAAAATATTAATTGGAAAGGTAGCTTATTGGATAGAATCTATAGCATACCAATTAAGAGGAGAAGTATTTAGCCACACAGGAGATTGGAAATCTATGTTAATAATATTTGATATCATACTAAAAAGAGAATTTTTAGTAGAAAAATGGTTAGTGGCACGAGAAAACGTACTTGCAGAAAGAAAACCCGAGATAATAATGAATCTAAATAAAATGAAATGTTGTAAAATTAATAAATTACCAGAATATACAATAAGTTTTAGTAAGTTCTTCTATGAAGCAAGATTCTTACCACAAGAAGGTTTAATATATCAACAACTTTATTATGACCACTTACCAATACCTTATAATACTGAGATATCAAAGGAATATACCCAACTAGAACCAAAAGAGAATACATTAGGAGAAAGGATAAGAGTACTAATAGCATACCTAATGCGAAAATGTGAAGAATATAGAATGCAACAAAAGAGGTATGTGGATTTACAGAAAGAAGACTAGTATTTGGATGTGATGATAATAAAAGAGAAAAGAAATATAAGAAAGTCATAAAAAGAGATATCAACACAAAAAATATAAAAGATATAATAATTACAACAGATAAAACCAACAACATGAAACCAGGAAAAATTTTAAACATAAGAAAAAATTTAGAAAAAGAAAATACATAAAACCATTAGAAAAAAGAAAAACTTAAAGAATGTAAATGTTGGAATTACAATGAAAAATGACATTATGCTAATAAATGTCCAACGCTAAAGAAAAAAGGTGTAAAATAATTGTATAATATGTGTATAATTAGTAAGTATACATTGATTATATATTTAGTACACACAAATTATACAACAATGTCATATTTTCTGAATACATACCTTAGGGATACATATTCTATACAACAATGATACAATTTTATACATATGATACATTTTCTATACATATACAGTAGTGATATATGTACAATAAAATGTTGGAAATTTGCCTTTGGCGGGGAGGTGCGTCCACCCATATTTAATGAATTAAACACTAGTGTTCCGCATGTTGGAGGCTTTGTCTCTTCTCACATGCATAATCTACTAAGTGAGTAGATGATCGTAGGGCCAAGAATCGTCAAATTTCGTTGAGAAATGAAAGAGATATTGGTCCACGAAGTAAGGTGTTTGAGGCATGGAAATATGGTGTGGGACAAATCTACCACATCGGTGGTAAAAAGAAGAATTGCTCTCTTTATAAGTCTCTAAACTGGTTAAGGGTTTGGGACCCCAAGGGGTATCACATGTGTTTAAAGGAGGGAAGACCTAGATGTGCTTGGGTTCAAGGCTAAGCTCACACCCGCGTCCGGTCCGAGCTCGGGTCTCGGGTCTCAGGTCTCGGGCTGTGGGCTGTGGGACTTTCTAATATTATCTTTTTGGACCCCAAATTGCTTAATATTTACAGTTTGGTCCCTAGAGTTTCTGGAAAGTTGAATTTGGAACGACGGAAGGCAGAAAGTTTCTGCCTACCGTTGGAGTTGATTTTTGGGGCGTTAATGTGCATTAACCAGCCATTACTTAGCTGATTAACTCTTTTATAATCATCCATCCTTTAACGGCCATGAACAGCCTAACTAATGGCCATTAACAGTCATGTCTTGGGCAGTTGAACAACCTCTCTTATGCTATATATTGGAGATGTTTTGCTCAGTGGTGTTACACGAAAAACACAGAACATATACACAACAAAAACAAGACAAAAATATAAACGAAAACGAAACACCCACATACAGTAAAGAGAGACAGAAATATATACACAGAGACAAACAGAAGAGTAAAATACAGTCCAAAACGTGAGTAGTAACGTTGGGACGACAAACAGAAACTCTTCCTTCCTTTTCCATTTCTTCAGCAAGTCGATTCGTATTTGTTTTCTTTATCAGAATCAACCTATTTGCTTTGTAACGTTGAGATTAAAATATTGTTTTATCTTGGGAGACTATTGCCCGTTAACGTAAAAGCATATATACAGGGCAATCTTGTCTTAAGGACAGAGTGCAATCACTCGATTCGATTTAGTGTTTCTTGATTTCAGGTTATCAAGATTCAAGACACAACAAGCTTGCGGTAGTTCTGAACATTGGACTATTTGTTTATCCTTTCGAACACTTGTAATAATTATTTACTTCCCGTACTGCTTTACAATATCCGACATAAAATAATGATATAGTTTATATACATATGCTGGAACTCACTGAAAAAAGGCAATGAAATGAAATTAAGATTAAAAATGTCTTTTAAGCTTCTTGTGCCATCGAGTTGTCAATAGTTTGGGCCGGATGGCGACACAAGATGTGAAAAAATGATTATTACTTTAAAAATAAGATGATTATTACTTTAAAAAATAAGATGTGATGAATGTTCAAATTAATGTAGAGGAAAACACAAAATCAGAGAAAAAAAATTATTTGAATGTTAGAATAAATTAACATGCACTCTCATGCTATAAAAAGATTTCAATATGTTAAATATAGTCCGGAGAAAATTTTCAAATTGACATTAAATTCTGTGTCATCTTCGGTAATAAATTCCAACACTTCCTATACCACATTGTTGTATTTAGATTTTACTAGTCATTTAAAAGGAAAAAATTGATTTGAAATTATACTTCAAAATAAATTATAAGATATCCATGTAAAGATGATTTTCTTGATATCATTTACATCTACAAACACTAAGCATTTAATTTTTCTCCATAAAAGTAAAATCTCAATACCATAATTACAAATAGTATTAACATAATCTTCTCCATCAATGCCAAAATTGAATGTGAACCTCAATTCTATAAGAACAACTCTCGTAACTCTGAAAAACAAAGTCACAAAAAATGAATTTGATGGGAATATTAGTAATCATTTTCCTTACATCTTTTTCCTTTGTGGCTCATATTTCTTATGGAGATCTGATTGACGATGTTTGTCAAAAGACTGATGATAACAACTTATGTGTTAAATCTCTTAGAGCGAGATCCTAGAAGTGCTTCTCGGATAAGAAAGGCTTGGCACGAATCATGGTTCGATTGTCTCAAGCGAAAGCTAGCGACATTTTAAATCAAACTAAGGTTCTGTTGAAGAAAATAAAAGAACCTGTTCTCAAGCAATGTCTTGAAGTTTGCCGGGACAACTATGATATGGCAGTTTTTTGGTATTCGGATTCGATTAAGTATATAGATGCGGGTGACTTTGATGATGCAACAAGCAGTACAAGTGCTCCTATGAATGATGCTGACACTTGTGATGAGTCATTTACTGAACCACCTGTTCGCAAGTCTCCACTAAAACAAAAAACAGACGAATTTATTCATTTTGCTGATTTAACTTTTAGTTTCTTACACCAATTCAAAAAATTGTAAAGTAAGGTTTTCTATTCCATCTCTGAGATGGGTTACTGCTTTGTGCTTAATGGTTTATGCTAAAATTTACTTAGGAATTTTCGTCAATTTTAGTTTGCCTAAATTGTCTATCTACGTTCATATTCATCACATTTACTTCCTCCGCCCTCATTTAGTTGCCATGTTTACTAAGAAGTAGTTAATTTTAAAATAATATACATTATTTTAGAAAATTAAAAAAAACTAATTAATCTATTTCATTTTATGTTTGAATTGTTGTTCTGAAATATAAAAAGAAAACTAATTACTTATCGTTAAGTCAGCATTTTTTTTTACATTCCTTGCAAGGCTACTTAAATCTATGCATCATTAATCTTTTGATTTTCTTATATAAAATATGATTTAAAAGAAGAAACACGAAAATATAGTTTCGTTAAATATTGAAAATAGATTAATGTCATCAAATATTAAAGAATTAATAAATATAGTTTAGTCAAATTACTCATTTTGTTAATTATTTTTCTTACGAGTGTATACAAGTGTAACTTGAAAACTAAATGTGAACAAAGGGAATTTTATTTAATTGAAATGGATTCTTTTTATATCAAAATTGATTAACTCTTTATTCTTGTTTTCTTCTTAAATTAGATGAATCTCATGAAATTCGTAAACGCTAAAATTAGCTACTTCTTTTTTATCGGTATTCGAAGTAGATATCGATTTGAATTGACTTTAAATTTCAGCTTAAATTCGTAAGTTCAAAGATAATTTTATAATCGAACAAATGACACTATGGCCAATGTAATTTTTATTGGCCTATGTTTGGGCTTAATGCTTCGAATTGGTCTTTCGGTCCAAATATTGACAAGCACTAACCCAGCGGCCCAATCACCACAAGAGATCAAATTGTTTGTGGTGAGTAAAGACGCTGCAAAAGATTAAAAAGTTGCCACTAAAGGTATTGTTGTTGCTAAAGGATTTTTATTATAATTAGTATAATATGTGTATAATTAATAAGTATACGTTGATTATATATTTATTATACACAAATTATACAACAATGTCATATTTTCTAAATACATACCGTAGGGATACATATTCTATACAACAATGATACAATTTTATATATACGATACATTTTCTATACATATACGGTAGTGATATATGTATTATACAATAATAATACAGTTTCTATACATATGCTGGAACTCGTTGAAAGAGGGCTATGAAATGAAATTAAGGTTAAAAATATCTTTTAAGCTTCTTGGGCCATCGAGTCATTCAATAGTTTGGGCCGGATGGCGACACGAGATGTGAAAAAATGATTATTACTTTAAAAAATAAGATGATTATTGCTTTAAAAAATAAGATGTGAGAAATGTTCAAATTAATGTAGAGGAAAGCACAAAATAAGAGACAAAATATTATTTGAATGTTAGAATAAATTAACATGCACTCTCATGCTACAAAAAGATTTCAATATGTTAAATATAGTCCGGAGAAAATTTTCAAATTGACATTAAATTCTGTGTCATCTTCGGTAATAAATTCCATCACTTCCTATACCACATTGTTGTATTTAGATTTTACTAGTCATTTAAAAGGAAAAAATTGATTTGAAATTATACTTCAAAATAAATTATAAGATATCCATGTAAAGATGATTTTCTTGATATCATTTACATCTACAAACACTAAGCATTTAATTTTTCTCCATAAAAGTAAAATCTCAATACCATAATTACAATTAGTATTAACATAATCTTCTCCATCAATGCCAAAATTGAATGTGAACCTCAATTCTATAAGAACAACTCTCGTAACTCTGAAAATCAAAGTCACAAAAAATGAATTTGATGGGAATATTAGTAATCATTTTCCTTACATCTTTTTCCTTTGTGGCTCATATTTCTTATGGAGATCTGATTGACGATGTTTGTCAAAAGACTGATGATAACAACTTATGTGTTAAATCTCTTAGAGCGAGATCCTAGAAGTGCTTCTGCGGATAAGAAAGGCTTGGCACGAATCATGGTTCAGTTGTCTCAAGCGAAAGCTAGCGACATTTTAAATCAAACTAAGGTTCTGTTGAAGAAAATAAAAGAACCTGTTCTCAAGCAATGTCTTGAAGTTTGCCGGGACAACTATGATATGGCAGTTTTTTGGTATTCGGATTCGATTAAGTATATAGATGCGGGTGACTTTGATGATGCAACAAGATGTACAAGTGCTCCTATGAATGATGCTGACACTTGTGATGAGTCATTTACTGAACCACCTGTTCGCAAGTCTCCACTAAAACAAAAAACAGACGAATTTATTCATTTTGCTGATTTAACTTTTAGTTTCTTACACCAATTCAAAAAATTGTAAAGTAAGGTTTTCTATTCCATCTCTGAGATGGGTTACTGCTTTGTGCTTAATGGTTTATGCTAAAATTTGCTTAGGAATTTTCGTCAATTTTAGTTTGCCTAAATTGTCTATCTACGTTCATATTCATCACATTTACTTCCTCCGCCCTCATTTAGTTGCCATGTTTACTAAGAAGTAGTTAATTTTAAAATAATATACATTATTTTAGAAAATTAAAAAAAAACTAATTAATCTATTTCATTTTATGTTTGAATTGTTGTTCTGAAATATAAAAAGAAAACTAATTACTTATCGTTAAGTCAGCATTTTTTTTTACATTCCTTGCAAGGCTACTTAAATCTATGCATCATTAATCTTTTGATTTTCTTATATAAAATATGATTTAAAAGAAGAAACACGAAAATATAGTTTCGTTAAATATTGAAAATAGATTAATGTCATCAAATATTAAAGAATTAATAAATATAGTTTAGTCAAATTACTCATTTTGTTAATTATTTTTCTTACGAGTGTATACAAGTGTAACTTGAAAACTAAATGTGAACAAAGGGAATTTTATTTAATTGAAATGGATTCTTTTTATATCAAAATTGATTAACTCTTTATTCTTGTTTTCTTCTTAAATTAGATGAATCTCATGAAATTCGTAAACGCTAAAATTAGCTACTTCTTTTTTATCGGTATTCGAAGTAGATATCGATTTGAATTGACTTTAAATTTCGGCTTAAATTCGTAAGTTCAAAGATAATTTTATAATCGAACAAATGACACTATGGCCAATGTAATTTTTATTGGCCTATGTTTGGGCTTAATGCTTCGAATTGGTCTTTCGGTCCAAATATTGACAAGCACTAACCCGCGCCCCAATCACCACAAGAGATCAAATTGTTTGGGGTGAGTAAAGACGCTGCAAAAGATTAAAAAGTTGCCACTAAAGGTATTGTTGTTGCTAAAGGGTTTTTATTATAATTAGTATAATATGTGTATAATTAATAAGTATACGTTGATTATATATTTATTATACACAAATTATACAACAATGTCATATTTTCTAAATACATACCGTAGGGATACATATTCTATACAACAATGATACAATTTTATATATACGATACATTTTCTATACATATACGGTAGTGATATATGTATTATACAATAATAATACAGTTTCTATACATATGCTGGAACTCGTTGAAAGAGGGCTATGAAGTGAAATTAAGGTTAAAAATATCTTTTAAGCTTCTTGGGCCATCGAGTGTCAATAGTTTGGGCCGGATGGCGACACGAGATGTGAAAAAATGATTATTACTTTAAAAAATAAGATGATTATTGCTTTAAAAAATAAGATGTGAGAAATGTTCAAATTAATGTAGAGGAAAGCACAAAATAAGAGACAAAATATTATTTGAATGTTAGAATAAATTAACATGCACTCTCATGCTACAAAAAGATTTCAATATGTTAAATATAGTCCGGAGAAAATTTTCAAATTGACATTAAATTCTGTGTCATCTTCGGTAATAAATTCCATCACTTCCTATACCACATTGTTGTATTTAGATTTTACTAGTCATTTAAAAGGAAAAAATTGATTTGAAATTATACTTCAAAATAAATTATAAGATATCCATGTAAAGATGATTTTCTTGATATCATTTACATCTACAAACACTAAGCATTTAATTTTTCTCCATAAAAGTAAAATCTCAATACCATAATTACAATTAGTATTAACATAATCTTCTCCATCAATGCCAAAATTGAATGTGAACCTCAATTCTATAAGAACAACTCTCGTAACTCTGAAAATCAAAGTCACAAAAAATGAATTTGATGGGAATATTAGTAATCATTTTCCTTACATCTTTTTCCTTTGTGGCTCATATTTCTTATGGTGATCTGATTGACGATGTTTGTCAAAAGACCGATGATAACAACTTATGTGTTAAATCTCTTAGAGCGAGATCCTAGAAGTGCTTCGCCGATAAGAAAGGCTTGGCACGAATCATGGTTCGATTGTCTCAAGCGAAAGCTAGCGACATTTTAAATCAAACTAAGGTTCTTTGAAGCAAATAAAAGAACCTGTTCTCAAGCAATGTCTTGAAGTTTGCGGGACAACTATGATATGGCAGTTTTTGGTATTCGGATTCGATTAAGTATATAGATGCGGGTGACTTTGATGATGCAACAAGCAAGTACAAGTGCTCCTATGAATGATGCTGACACTTGTGATGAGTCATTTACTGAACCACCTGTTCGCAAGTCTCCACTAAAACAAAAAACAGACGAATTTATTCATTTTGCTGATTTAACTTTTAGTTTCTTACACCAATTCAAAAAATTGTAAAGTAAGGTTTTCTATTCCATCTCTGAGATGGGTTACTGCTTTGTGCTTAATGGTTTATGCTAAAATTTACTTAGGAATTTTCGTCAATTTTAGTTTGCCTAAATTGTCTATCTACGTTCATATTCATCACATTTACTTCCTCCGCCCTCATTTAGTTGCCATGTTTACTAAGAAGTAGTTAATTTTAAAATAATATACATTATTTTAGAAAATTAAAAAAAACTAATTAATCTATTTCATTTTATGTTTGAATTGTTGTTCTGAAATATAAAAAGAAAACTAATTACTTATCGTTAAGTCAGCATTTTTTTTTACATTCCTTGCAAGGCTACTTAAATCTATGCATCATTAATCTTTTGATTTTCTTATATAAAATATGATTTAAAAGAAGAAACACGAAAATATAGTTTCGTTAAATATTGAAAATAGATTAATGTCATCAAATATTAAAGAATTAATAAATATAGTTTAGTCAAATTACTCATTTTGTTAATTATTTTTCTTACGAGTGTATACAAGTGTAACTTGAAAACTAAATGTGAACAAAGGGAATTTTATTTAATTGAAATGGATTCTTTTTATATCAAAATTGATTAACTCTTTATTCTTGTTTTCTTCTTAAATTAGATGAATCTCATGAAATTCGTAAACGCTAAAATTAGCTACTTCTTTTTTATCGGTATTCGAAGTAGATATCGATTTGAATTGACTTTAAATTTCAGCTTAAATTCGTAAGTTCAAAGATAATTTTATAATCGAACAAATGACACTATGGCCAATGTAATTTTTATTGGCCTATGTTTGGGCTTAATGCTTCGGATTGGTCTTTCGGTCCAAATATTGACAAGCACTAACCCGCCCCCAATCACCACAAGAGATCAAATTGTTTGTGGTGAGTAAAGACGCTGCAAAAGATTAAAAAGTTGCCACTAAAGGTATTGTTGTTGCTAAAGGATTTTTATTATAATTAGTATAATATGTGTATAATTAATAAGTATACGTTGATTATATATTTATTATACACAAATTATACAACAATGTCATATTTTCTAAATACATACCGTAGGGATACATATTCTATACAACAATGATACAATTTTATATATACGATACATTTTCTATACATATACGGTAGTGATATATGTATTATACAATAATAATACAGTTTCTATACATATGCTGGAACTCGTTGAAAGAGGGCTATGAAATGAAATTAAGGTTAAAAATATCTTTTAAGCTTCTTGAGCCATCGAGCTGTCAATAGTTTGGGCCGGATGGCGACACGAGATGTGAAAAAATGATTATTACTTTAAAAAATAAGATGATTATTGCTTTAAAAAATAAGATGTGAGAAATGTTCAAATTAATGTAGAGGAAAGCACAAAATAAGAGACAAAATATTATTTGAATGTTAGAATAAATTAACATGCACTCTCATGCTACAAAAAGATTTCAATATGTTAAATATAGTCCGGAGAAAATTTTCAAATTGACATTAAATTCTGTGTCATCTTCGGTAATAAATTCCATCACTTCCTATACCACATTGTTGTATTTAGATTTTACTAGTCATTTAAAAGGAAAAAATTGATTTGAAATTATACTTCAAAATAAATTATAAGATATCCATGTAAAGATGATTTTCTTGATATCATTTACATCTACAAACACTAAGCATTTAATTTTTCTCCATAAAAGTAAAATCTCAATACCATAATTACAATTAGTATTAACATAATCTTCTCCATCAATGCCAAAATTGAATGTGAACCTCAATTCTATAAGAACAACTCTCGTAACTCTGAAAATCAAAGTCACAAAAAATGAATTTGATGGGAATATTAGTAATCATTTTCCTTACATCTTTTTCCTTTGTGGCTCATATTTCTTATGGAGATCTGATTGACGATGTTTGTCAAAAGACTGATGATAACAACTTATGTGTTAAATCTCTTAGAGCAGATCCTAGAAGTGCTTCTGCCGATAAGAAAGGCTTGGCACGAATCATGGTTCAGTTGTCTCAAGCGAAAGCTAGCGACATTTTAAATCAAACTAAGGTTCTTTTGAAGCAAATAAAAGAACCTGTTCTCAAGCAATGCCTTGAAGTTTGCCGGGACAACTATGATATGGCAGTTTTTTGGTATTCGGATTCGATTAAGTATATAGATGCGGGTGACTTTGATGATGCAACAAGCAGTACAAGTGCTCCTATGAATGATGCTTGACACTTGTGATGAGTCATTTATGAACCACATTGTTCGCAAGTCTCCACTAAAACAAAAAAATGACGAATTTATTCATTTTGCTTGATTTAACTTTTAGTTTCTTACACCAATTCAAAAAATTGTAAAGTAAGGTTTTCTATTCCATCTCTGAGATGGGTTACTGCTTTGTGCTTAATGGTTTATGCTAAAATTTGCTTAGGAATTTTCGTCAATTTTAGTTTGCCTAAATTGTCTATCTACGTTCATATTCATCACATTTACTTCCTCCGCCCTCATTTAGTTGCCATGTTTACTAAGAAGTAGTTAATTTTAAAATAATATACATTATTTTAGAAAATTAAAAAAAAACTAATTAATCTATTTCATTTTATGTTTGAATTGTTGTTCTGAAATATAAAAAGAAAACTAATTACTTATCGTTAAGTCAGCATTTTTTTTTACATTCCTTGCAAGGCTACTTAAATCTATGCATCATTAATCTTTTGATTTTCTTATATAAAATATGATTTAAAAGAAGAAACACGAAAATATAGTTTCGTTAAATATTGAAAATAGATTAATGTCATCAAATATTAAAGAATTAATAAATATAGTTTAGTCAAATTACTCATTTTGTTAATTATTTTTCTTACGAGTGTATACAAGTGTAACTTGAAAACTAAATGTGAACAAAGGGAATTTTATTTAATTGAAATGGATTCTTTTTATATCAAAATTGATTAACTCTTTATTCTTGTTTTCTTCTTAAATTAGATGAATCTCATGAAATTCGTAAACGCTAAAATTAGCTACTTCTTTTTTATCGGTATTCGAAGTAGATATCGATTTGAATTGACTTTAAATTTCAGCTTAAATTCGTAAGTTCAAAGATAATTTTATAATCGAACAAATGACACTATGGCCAATGTAATTTTTATTGGCCTATGTTTGGGCTTAATGCTTCGAATTGGTCTTTCGGTCCAAATATTGACAAGCACTAACCCAGCGCCCCAATCACCACAAGAGATCAAATTGTTTGGGGTGAGTAAAGACGCTGCAAAAGATTAAAAAGTTGCCACTAAAGGTATTGTTGTTGCTAAAGGGTTTTTATTATAATTAGTATAATATGTGTATAATTAATAAGTATACGTTGATTATATATTTATTATACACAAATTATACAACAATGTCATATTTTCTAAATACATACCGTAGGGATACATATTCTATACAACAATGATACAATTTTATATATACGATACATTTTCTATACATATACGGTAGTGATATATGTATTATACAATAATAATACAGTTTCTATACATATGCTGGAACTCGTTGAAAGAGGGCTATGAAGTGAAATTAAGGTTAAAAATATCTTTTAAGCTTCTTGGGCCATCGAGTTGTCAATAGTTTGGGCCGGATGGCGACACGAGATGTGAAAAAATGATTATTACTTTAAAAAATAAGATGATTATTGCTTTAAAAAATAAGATGTGAGAAATGTTCAAATTAATGTAGAGGAAAGCACAAAATAAGAGACAAAATATTATTTGAATGTTAGAATAAATTAACATGCACTCTCATGCTACAAAAAGATTTCAATATGTTAAATATAGTCCGGAGAAAATTTTCAAATTGACATTAAATTCTGTGTCATCTTCGGTAATAAATTCCATCACTTCCTATACCACATTGTTGTATTTAGATTTTACTAGTCATTTAAAAGGAAAAAATTGATTTGAAATTATACTTCAAAATAAATTATAAGATATCCATGTAAAGATGATTTTCTTGATATCATTTACATCTACAAACACTAAGCATTTAATTTTTCTCCATAAAAGTAAAATCTCAATACCATAATTACAATTAGTATTAACATAATCTTCTCCATCAATGCCAAAATTGAATGTGAACCTCAATTCTATAAGAACAACTCTCGTAACTCTGAAAATTAAAGTCACAAAAAATGAATTTGATGGGAATATTAGTAATCATTTTCCTTTGTGGCTCATATTTCTTATGGAGATCTGATTGACGATGTTTGTCAAAAGACTGATGATAACAACTTATGTGTTAAATCTCTTAGAGCAGATCCTAGAAGTGCTTCTGCCGATAAGAAAGGCTTGGCACGAATCATGGTTCGATTGTCTCAAGCGAAAGCTAGCGACATTTTAAATCAAACTAAGGTTCTTTTGAAGCAAATAAAAGAACTGTTCTCAAGCAATGCCTTGAAGTTTGCCGGGACAACTATGATATGGCGAGTTTTGGTATTCGGATTCGATTAAGTATATAGATGCGGGTGACTTTGATGATGCAACAAGCAGTACAAGTGCTCCTATGAATGATGCTGACACTTGTGATGAGTCATTTACTGAACCACCTGTTCGCAAGTCTCCACTAAAACAAAAAACAGGTACGAATTTATTCATTTTGCTTGATTTAACTTTTAGTTTCTTACACCAATTCAAAAAATTGTAAAGTAAGGTTTTCTATTCCATCTCTGAGATGGGTTACTGCTTTGTGCTTAATGGTTTATGCTAAAATTTGCTTAGGAATTTTCGTCAATTTTAGTTTGCCTAAATTGTCTATCTACGTTCATATTCATCACATTTACTTCCTCCGCCCTCATTTAGTTGCCATGTTTACTAAGAAGTAGTTAATTTTAAAATAATATACATTATTTTAGAAAATTAAAAAAAAACTAATTAATCTATTTCATTTTATGTTTGAATTGTTGTTCTGAAATATAAAAAGAAAACTAATTACTTATCGTTAAGTCAGCATTTTTTTTTACATTCCTTGCAAGGCTACTTAAATCTATGCATCATTAATCTTTTGATTTTCTTATATAAAATATGATTTAAAAGAAGAAACACGAAAATATAGTTTCGTTAAATATTGAAAATAGATTAATGTCATCAAATATTAAAGAATTAATAAATATAGTTTAGTCAAATTACTCATTTTGTTAATTATTTTTCTTACGAGTGTATACAAGTGTAACTTGAAAACTAAATGTGAACAAAGGGAATTTTATTTAATTGAAATGGATTCTTTTTATATCAAAATTGATTAACTCTTTATTCTTGTTTTCTTCTTAAATTAGATGAATCTCATGAAATTCGTAAACGCTAAAATTAGCTACTTCTTTTTTATCGGTATTCGAAGTAGATATCGATTTGAATTGACTTTAAATTTCACTTAAATTCGTAAGTTCAAAGATAATTTTATAATCGAACAAATGACACTATGGCCAATGTAATTTTTATTGGCCTATGTTTGGGCTTAATGCTTCGAATTGGTCTTTCGGTCCAAATATTGACAAGCACTAACCCAGCGCCCCAATCACCACAAGAGATCAAATTGTTTGGGGTGAGTAAAGACGCCGCAAAAGATTAAAAAGTTGCCACTAAAGGTATTGTTGTTGCTAAAGGGTTTTTATTATAATTAGTATAATATGTGTATAATTAATAAGTATACGTTGATTATATATTTATTATACACAAATTATACAACAATGTCATATTTTCTAAATACATACCGTAGGGATACATATTCTATACAACAATGATACAATTTTATATATACGATACATTTTCTATACATATACGGTAGTGATATATGTATTATACAATAATAATACGGTTTCTATACATATCTTTGGAACTCGTTGAAAGAGGGCTATGAAGTGAAATTAAGGTTAAAAATATCTTTTAAGCTTCTTGGGCCATCGAGTCATCAATAGTTTGGGCCGGATGGCGACACGAGATGTGAAAAAATGATTATTACTTTAAAAAATAAGATGATTATTGCTTTAAAAAATAAGATGTGAGAAATGTTCAAATTAATGTAGAGGAAAGCACAAAATAAGAGACAAAATATTATTTGAATGTTAGAATAAATTAACATGCACTCTCATGCTACAAAAAGATTTCAATATGTTAAATATAGTCCGGAGAAAATTTTCAAATTGACATTAAATTCTGTGTCATCTTCGGTAATAAATTCCATCACTTCCTATACCACATTGTTGTATTTAGATTTTACTAGTCATTTAAAAGGAAAAAATTGATTTGAAATTATACTTCAAAATAAATTATAAGATATCCATGTAAAGATGATTTTCTTGATATCATTTACATCTACAAACACTAAGCATTTAATTTTTCTCCATAAAAGTAAAATCTCAATACCATAATTACAATTAGTATTAACATAATCTTCTCCATCAATGCCAAAATTGAATGTGAACCTCAATTCTATAAGAACAACTCTCGTAACTCTGAAAATTAAAGTCACAAAAAATGAATTTGATGGGAATATTAGTAATCATTTTCCTTTGTGGCTCATATTTCTTATGGAGATCTGATTGACGATGTTTGTCAAAAGACTGATGATAACAACTTATGTGTTAAATCTCTTAGAGCGAGATCCTAGAAGTGCTTCTCGCCGATAAGAAAGGCTTGGCACGAATCATGGTTCAGTTGTCTCAAGCGAAAGCTAGCGACATTTTAAATCAAACTAAGGTTCTTTTGAAGCAAATAAAAGAACCTGTTCTCAAGCAATGTCTTGAAGTTTGCCGGGACAACTATGATATGGCAGTTTTTTGGTATTCGGATTCGATTAAGTATATAGATGCGGGTGACTTTGATGATGCAACAAGCAAGACAAGTGCTCCTATGAATGATGCCGACACTTGTGATGAGTCATTTATTGAACCACCTTGTTCGCAAGTCTCCACTAAAACAAAAAAACGTACTAATTTATTCATTTTGCTGATTTAACTTTTAGTTTCTTACACCAATTCAAAAAATTGTAAAGTAAGGTTTTCTATTCCATCTCTGAGATGGGTTACTGCTTTGTGCTTAATGGTTTATGCTAAAATTTGCTTAGGAATTTTCGTCAATTTTAGTTTGCCTAAATTGTCTATCTACGTTCATATTCATCACATTTACTTCCTCCGCCCTCATTTAGTTGCCATGTTTACTAAGAAGTAGTTAATTTTAAAATAATATACATTATTTTAGAAAATTAAAAAAAACTAATTAATCTATTTCATTTTATGTTTGAATTGTTCTGAAATATAAAAAGAAAACTAATTACTTATCGTTAAGTCAGCATTTTTTTTTACATTCCTTGCAAGGCTACTTAAATCTATGCATCATTAATCTTTTGATTTTCTTATATAAAATATGATTTAAAAGAAGAAACACGAAAATATAGTTTCGTTAAATAATGAAAATAGATTAATGTCATCAAATATTAAAGAATTAATAAATATAGTTTAGTCAAATTACTCATTTTGTTAATTTATTTTTCTTACGAGTGTATACAAGTGTAACTTGAAAACTAAATGTGAACAAAGGGAATTTTATTTAATTGAATTAGATTCTTTTTATATCAAAATTGATTAACTCTTTATTCTTGTTTTCTTCTTAAATTAGATGAATCTCATGAAATTCGTAAACGCTAAAATTAGCTACTTCTTTTTTATCGGTATTCGAAGTAGATATCGATTTGAATTGACTTTAAATTTCAGCTTAAATTCGTAAGTTCAAAGATAATTTTATAATCGAACAAATGACACTATGGCCAATGTAATTTTTATTGGCCTATGTTTGGGCTTAATGCTTCGAATTGGTCTTTCGGTCCAAATATTGACAAGCACTAACCCAGCGGCCCAATCACCACAAGAGATCAAATTGTTTGGGGTGAGTAAAGACGCTGCAAAAGATTAAAAAGTTGCCACTAAAGGTATTGTTGTTGCTAAAGGGTTTTTATTATAATTAGTATAATATGTGTATAATTAATAAGTATACGTTGATTATATATTTATTATACACAAATTATACAACAATGTCATATTTTCTAAATACATACCGTAGGGATACATATTCTATACAACAATGATACAATTTTATATATACGATACATTTTCTATACATATACGGTAGTGATATATGTATTATACAATAATAATACGTTTCTATACATATGCTGGAACTCGTTGAAAGAGGGCTATGAAGTGAAATTAAGGTTAAAAATATCTTTTAAGCTTCTTGGGCCATCGAGTTGTCAATAGTTTGGGCCGGATGGCGACACGAGATGTGAAAAAATGATTATTACTTTAAAAATAAGATGATTATTGCTTTAAAAAATAAGATGTGAGAAATGTTCAAATTAATGTAGAGGAAAGCACAAAATAAGAGACAAAATATTATTTGAATGTTAGAATAAATTAACATGCACTCTCATGCTACAAAAAGATTTCAATATGTTAAATATAGTCCGGAGAAAATTTTCAAATTGACATTAAATTCTGTGTCATCTTCGGTAATAAATTCCATCACTTCCTATACCACATTGTTGTATTTAGATTTTACTAGTCATTTAAAAGGAAAAAATTGATTTGAAATTATACTTCAAAATAAATTATAAGATATCCATGTAAAGATGATTTTCTTGATATCATTTACATCTACAAACACTAAGCATTTAATTTTTCTCCATAAAAGTAAAATCTCAATACCATAATTACAATTAGTATTAACATAATCTTCTCCATCAATGCCAAAATTGAATGTGAACCTCAATTCTATAAGAACAACTCTCGTAACTCTGAAAATTAAAGTCACAAAAAATGAATTTGATGGGAATATTAGTAATCATTTTCCTTTGTGGCTCATATTTCTTATGGAGATCTGATTGACGATGTTTGTCAAAAGACTGATGATAACAACTTATGTGTTAAATCTCTTAGAGCAGATCCTAGAAGTGCTTCTGCCGATAAGAAAGGCTTGGCACGAATCATGGTTCAGTTGTCTCAAGCGAAAGCTAGCGACATTTTAAATCAAACTAAGGTTCTTTTGAAGCAAATAAAAGAACCTGTTCTCAAGCAATGTCTTGAAGTTTGCCGGGACAACTATGATATGGCAGTTTTTTGGTATTCGGATTCGATTAAGTATATAGATGCGGGTGACTTTGATGATGCAACAAGCAGTACAAGTGCTCCTATGAATGATGCTGACACTTGTGATGAGTCATTTACTGAACCACCTGTTCGCAAGTCTCCACTAAAACAAAAAACAGACTAATTTATTCATTTTGCTGATTTAACTTTTAGTTTCTTACACCAATTCAAAAAATTGTAAAGTAAGGTTTTCTATTCCATCTCTGAGATGGGTTACTGCTTTGTGCTTAATGGTTTATGCTAAAATTTGCTTAGGAATTTTCGTCAATTTTAGTTTGCCTAAATTGTCTATCTACGTTCATATTCATCACATTTACTTCCTCCGCCCTCATTTAGTTGCCATGTTTACTAAGAAGTAGTTAATTTTAAAATAATATACATTATTTTAGAAAATTAAAAAAAACTAATTAATCTATTTCATTTTATGTTTGAATTGTTCTGAAATATAAAAAGAAAACTAATTACTTATCGTTAAGTCAGCATTTTTTTTTACATTCCTTGCAAGGCTACTTAAATCTATGCATCATTAATCTTTTGATTTTCTTATATAAAATATGATTTAAAAGAAGAAACACGAAAATATAGTTTCGTTAAATAATGAAAATAGATTAATGTCATCAAATATTAAAGAATTAATAAATATAGTTTAGTCAAATTACTCATTTTGTTAATTTATTTTTCTTACGAGTGTATACAAGTGTAACTTGAAAACTAAATGTGAACAAAGGGAATTTTATTTAATTGAAATGGATTCTTTTTATATCAAAATTGATTAACTCTTTATTCTTGTTTTCTTCTTAAATTAGATGAATCTCATGAAATTCGTAAACGCTAAAATTAGCTACTTCTTTTTTATCGGTATTCGAAGTAGATATCGATTTGAATTGACTTTAAATTTCAGCTTAAATTCGTAAGTTCAAAGATAATTTTATAATCGAACAAATGACACTATGGCCAATGTAATTTTTATTGGCCTATGTTTGGGCTTAATGCTTCGAATTGGTCTTTCGGTCCAAATATTGACAAGCACTAACCCAGCATACCCCAATCACCACAAGAGATCAAATTGTTTGGGGTGAGTAAAGACGCCGCAAAAGATTAAAAAGTTGCCACTAAAGGTATTGTTGTTGCTAAAGGGTTTTTATTATAATTAGTATAATATGTGTATAATTAATAAGTATACGTTGATTATATATTTATTATACACAAATTATACAACAATGTCATATTTTCTAAATACATACCGTAGGGATACATATTCTATACAACAATGATACAATTTTATATATACGATACATTTTCTATACATATACGGTAGTGATATATGTATTATACAATAATAATACAGTTTCTATACATATGCTGGAACTCGTTGAAAGAGGGCTATGAAGTGAAATTAAGGTTAAAAATATCTTTTAAGCTTCTTGGGCCATCGAGTCATGTCAATAGTTTGGGCCGGATGGCGACACGAGATGTGAAAAAATGATTATTACTTTAAAAAATAAGATGATTATTGCTTTAAAAAATAAGATGTGAGAAATGTTCAAATTAATGTAGAGGAAAGCACAAAATAAGAGACAAAATATTATTTGAATGTTAGAATAAATTAACATGCACTCTCATGCTACAAAAAGATTTCAATATGTTAAATATAGTCCGGAGAAAATTTTCAAATTGACATTAAATTCTGTGTCATCTTCGGTAATAAATTCCATCACTTCCTATACCACATTGTTGTATTTAGATTTTACTAGTCATTTAAAAGGAAAAAATTGATTTGAAATTATACTTCAAAATAAATTATAAGATATCCATGTAAAGATGATTTTCTTGATATCATTTACATCTACAAACACTAAGCATTTAATTTTTCTCCATAAAAGTAAAATCTCAATACCATAATTACAATTAGTATTAACATAATCTTCTCCATCAATGCCAAAATTGAATGTGAACCTCAATTCTATAAGAACAACTCTCGTAACTCTGAAAATTAAAGTCACAAAAAATGAATTTGATGGGAATATTAGTAATCATTTTCCTTTGTGGCTCATATTTCTTATGGAGATCTGATTGACGATGTTTGTCAAAAGACTGATGATAACAACTTATGTGTTAAATCTCTTAGAGCAGATCCTAGAAGTGCTTCTGCCGATAAGAAAGGCTTGGCACGAATCATGGTTCAGTTGTCTCAAGCGAAAGCTAGCGACATTTTAAATCAAACTAAGGTTCTTTTGAAGCAAATAAAAGAACCTGTTCTCAAGCAATGTCTTGAAGTTTGCCGGGACAACTATGATATGGCAGCTTTTTGGTATTCGGATTCGATTAAGTATATAGATGCGGGTGACTTTGATGATGCAACAAGCAGTACAAGTGCTCCTATGAATGATGCTGACACTTGTGATGAGTCATTTACTGAACCACCTGTTCGCAAGTCTCCACTAAAACAAAAAACAGACTAATTTATTCATTTTGCTGATTTAACTTTTAGTTTCTTACACCAATTCAAAAAATTGTAAAGTAAGGTTTTCTATTCCATCTCTGAGATGGGTTACTGCTTTGTGCTTAATGGTTTATGCTAAAATTTGCTTAGGAATTTTCGTCAATTTTAGTTTGCCTAAATTGTCTATCTACGTTCATATTCATCACATTTACTTCCTCCGCCCTCATTTAGTTGCCATGTTTACTAAGAAGTAGTTAATTTTAAAATAATATACATTATTTTAGAAAATTAAAAAAAACTAATTAATCTATTTCATTTTATGTTTGAATTGTTCTGAAATATAAAAAGAAAACTAATTACTTATCGTTAAGTCAGCATTTTTTTTTACATTCCTTGCAAGGCTACTTAAATCTATGCATCATTAATCTTTTGATTTTCTTATATAAAATATGATTTAAAAGAAGAAACACGAAAATATAGTTTCGTTAAATAATGAAAATAGATTAATGTCATCAAATATTAAAGAATTAATAAATATAGTTTAGTCAAATTACTCATTTTGTTAATTTATTTTTCTTACGAGTGTATACAAGTGTAACTTGAAAACTAAATGTGAACAAAGGGAATTTTATTTAATTGAATTAGATTCTTTTTATATCAAAATTGATTAACTCTTTATTCTTGTTTTCTTCTTAAATTAGATGAATCTCATGAAATTCGTAAACGCTAAAATTAGCTACTTCTTTTTTATCGGTATTCGAAGTAGATATCGATTTGAATTGACTTTAAATTTCAAATTAAATTCGTAAGTTCAAAGATAATTTTATAATCGAACAAATGACACTATGGCCAATGTAATTTTTATTGGCCTATGTTTGGGCTTAATGCTTCGAATTGGTCTTTCGGTCCAAATATTGACAAGCACTAACCCAATGCCCCCAATCACCACAAGAGATCAAATTGTTTGGGGTGAGTAAAGACGCCGCAAAAGATTAAAAAGTTGCCACTAAAGGTATTGTTGTTGCTAAAGGGTTTTTATTATAATTAGTATAATATGTGTATAATTAATAAGTATACGTTGATTATATATTTATTATACACAAATTATACAACAATGTCATATTTTCTAAATACATACCGTAGGGATACATATTCTATACAACAATGATACAATTTTATATATACGATACATTTTCTATACATATACGGTAGTGATATATGTATTATACAATAATAATACGCTTTCTATACATATGCCGGAACTCGTTGAAAGAGGGCTATGAAGTGAAATTAAGGTTAAAAATATCTTTTAAGCTTCTTGGGCCATCGAGTCATCAATAGTTTGGGCCGGATGGCGACACGAGATGTGAAAAAATGATTATTACTTTAAAAAATAAGATGATTATTGCTTTAAAAAATAAGATGTGAGAAATGTTCAAATTAATGTAGAGGAAAGCACAAAATAAGAGACAAAATATTATTTGAATGTTAGAATAAATTAACATGCACTCTCATGCTACAAAAAGATTTCAATATGTTAAATATAGTCCGGAGAAAATTTTCAAATTGACATTAAATTCTGTGTCATCTTCGGTAATAAATTCCATCACTTCCTATACCACATTGTTGTATTTAGATTTTACTAGTCATTTAAAAGGAAAAAATTGATTTGAAATTATACTTCAAAATAAATTATAAGATATCCATGTAAAGATGATTTTCTTGATATCATTTACATCTACAAACACTAAGCATTTAATTTTTCTCCATAAAAGTAAAATCTCAATACCATAATTACAATTAGTATTAACATAATCTTCTCCATCAATGCCAAAATTGAATGTGAACCTTAATTCTATAAGAACAACTCTCGTAACTCTGAAAATCAAAGTCACAAAAAATGAATTTGATGGGAATATTAGTAATCATTTTCCTTTTTCCTTTGTGGCTCATATTTCTTATGGAGATCGATTGACGATGTTTGTCAAAAGACCGATGATAACAACTTATGTGTTAAATCTCTTAGAGCAGATCCTAGAAGTGCTTCAACGGATAAGAAAGGCTTGGCACGAATCATGGTTCAGTTGTCTCAAGCGAAAGCTAGCGACATTTTAAATCAAACTAAGGTTCTTTTGAAGCAAATAAAAGAACCTGTTCTCAAGCAATGTCTTGAAGTTTGCCGGGACAACTATGATATGGCAGTTTTTTGGTATTCGGATTCGATTAAGTATATAGATGCGGGTGACTTTGATGATGCAACAAGCGACAAGTGCTCCTATGAATGATGCTTGACACTTGTGATGAGTCATTTATGAACCACCTGTTCGCAAGTCTCCACTAAAACAAAAAAAGACGAATTTATTCATTTTGCTTGATTTAACTTTTAGTTTCTTACACCAATTCAAAAAATTGTAAAGTAAGGTTTTCTATTCCATCTCTGAGATGGGTTACTGCTTTGTGCTTAATGGTTTATGCTAAAATTTGCTTAGGAATTTTCTTCAATTTTAGTTTGCCTAAATTGTCTATCTACGTTCATATTCATCACATTTACTTCCTCCGCCCTCATTTAGTTGCCATGTTTACTAAGAAGTAGTTAATTTTAAAATAATATACATTATTTTAGAAAATTAAAAAAAAATAATTAATCTATTTCATTTTATGTTTGAATTGTTCTGAAATATAAAAAGAAAACTAATTACTTATCGTTAAGTCAGCATTTTTTTTTACATTCCTTGCAAGGCTACTTAAATCTATGCATCATTAATCTTTTGATTTTCTTATATAAAATATGATTTAAAAGAAGAAACACGAAAATATAGTTTCGTTAAATATTGAAAATAGATTAATGTCATCAAATATTAAAGAATTAATAAATATAGTTTAGTCAAATTACTCATTTTGTTAATTTATTTTTCTTACGAGTGTATACAAGTGTAACTTGAAAACTAAATGTGAACAAAGGGAATTTTATTTAATTGAATTGGATTCTTTTTTATATCAAAATTGATTAACTCTTTATTCTTGTTTTCTTCTTAAATTAGATGAATCTCATGAAATTCGTAAACGCTAAAATTAGCTACTTCTTTTTTATCGGTATTCGAAGTAGATATAGATTTGAATTGACTTTAAATTTCAGCTTAAATTCGTAAGTTCAAAGATAATTTTATAATCGAACAAATGACACTATGGCCAATGTAATTTTTATTGGCCTATGTTTGGGCTTAATGCTTCGAATTGGTCTTTCGGTCCAAATATTGACAAGCACTAACCCAGCGGCCCAATCACCACAAGAGATCAAATTGTTCGGGGTGAGTAAAGACGCTGCAAAAGATTAAAAAGTTGCCACTAAAGGTATTGTTGTTGCTAAAGGGTTTTTATTATAATTAGTATAATATGTGTATAATTAATAAGTATACGTTGATTATATATTTATTATACACAAATTATACAACAATGTCATATTTTCTAAATACATACCGTAGGGATACATATTCTATACAACAATGATACAATTTTATATATACGATACATTTTCTATACATATACGGTAGTGATATATGTATTATACAATAATAATACAGTTTCTATACATATGCTGGAACTCGTTGAAAGAGGGCTATGAAGTGAAATTAAGGTTAAAAATATCTTTTAAGCTTCTTGGGCCATCGAGTTGTCAATAGTTTGGGCCGGATGGCGACACGAGATGTGAAAAAATGATTATTACTTTAAAAAATAAGATGATTATTGCTTTAAAAATTAAGATGTGAGAAATGTTCAAATTAATGTAGAGGAAAGCACAAAATAAGAGACAAAATATTATTTGAATGTTAGAATAAATTAACATGCACTCTCATGCTATAAAAAGATTTCAATATGTTAAATATAGTCCGGAGAAAAATTTCAAATTGACATTAAATTCTGTGTCATCTTCGGTAATAAATTCCATCACTTCCTATACCACATTGTTGTATTTAGATTTTACTAGTCATTTAAAAGGAAAAAATTGATTTGAAATTATACTTCAAAATAAATTATAAGATATCCATGTAAAGATGATTTTCTTGATATCATTTACATCTACAAACACTAAGCATTTAATTTTTCTCCATAAAAGTAAAATCTCAATACCATAATTACAATTAGTATTAACATAATCTTCTCCATCAATGCCAAAATTGAATGTGAACCTCAATTCTATAAGAACAACTCTCGTAACTCTGAAAAACAAAGTCACAAAAAATGAATTTGATGGGAATATTAGTAATCATTTTCCTTACATCTTTTTCCTTTGTGGCTCATATTTCTTATGGAGATCTGATTGACGATGTTTGTCAAAAGACTGATGATAACAACTTATGTGTTAAATCTCTTAGAGCAGATCCTAGAAGTGCTTCTGCGGATAAGAAAGGCTTGGCACGAATCATGGTTCAGTTGTCTCAAGCGAAAGCTAGCGACATTTTAAATCAAACTAAGGTTCTGTTGAAGCAAATAAAAGAACCTGTTCTCAAGCAATGTCTTGAAGTTTGCCGGGACAACTATGATATGGCAGTTTTTTGGTATTCGGATTCGATTAAGTATATAGATGCGGGTGACTTTGATGATGCAACAAGCAGTACAAGTGCTCCTATGAATGATGCTGACACTTGTGATGAGTCATTTACTGAACCACCTGTTCGCAAGTCTCCACTAAAACAAAAAACAGACGAATTTATTCATTTTGCTGATTTAACTTTTAGTTTCTTACACCAATTCAAAAAATTGTAAAGTAAGGTTTTCTATTCCATCTCTGAGATGGGTTACTGCTTTGTGCTTAATGGTTTATGCTAAAATTTGCTTAGCAATTTTAGTCAATTTTAGTTTGCCTAAATTGTCTATCTACGTTCATATTCATCACATTTACTTCCTCCGCCCTCATTTAGTTGCCATGTTTACTAAGAAGTAGTTAATTTTAAAATAATATTCATTATTTTAGAAAATTAAAAAAAACTAATTAATCTATTTCATTTTATGTTTGAATTGTTGTTCTGAAATATAAAAAGAAAACTAATTACTTATCGTTAAGTCAGCATTTTTTTTTACATTCCTTGCAAGGCTACTTAAATCTATGCATCATTAATCTTTTGATTTTCTTATATAAAATATGATTTAAAAGAAGAAACACGAAAATATAGTTTCGTTAAATATTGAAAATAGATTAATGTCATCAAATATTAAAGAATTAATAAATATAGTTTAGTCAAATTACTCATTTTGTTAATTTATTTTTCTTACGAGTGTATACAAGTGTAACTTGAAAACTAAATGTGAACAAAGGGAATTTTATTTAATTGAATCGGATTCTTTTTTATATCAAAATTGATTAACACTTTATTCTTGTTTTCTTCTTAAATTAGATGAATCTCATGAAATTCGTAAACGCTAAAATTAGCTACTTCTTTTTTATCGGTATTCGAAGTAGATATAGATTTGAATTGACTTTAAATTTCAGCTTAAATTCGTAAGTTCAAAGATAATTTTATAATCGAACAAATGACACTATGGCCAATGTAATTTTTATTGGCCTATGTTTGGGCTTAATGCTTCGAATTGGTCTTTAGGTCCAAATATTGACAAGCACTAACCCAGCGGCTCAATCACCACAAGAGATCAAATTGTTCGTGATGAGTAAAGACGCTGCAAAAGATTAAAAAGTTGTCACTAAAGGTATTGTTGTTGCTAAAGGGTTTTTGTTATAATTAGTATAATATGTGTATAATTAATAAGTATACGTTGATTATATTTATTATACACAAATTATACAACAATGTCATATTTTATTCTATACAACAATGATACAATTTTATACATATGATACATTTTCTATACATATACAATAGTGATATATGTATTATACAATAATAATACAGTTTCTATACATATGACGGAACTCGTTGAAAGAGGGCTATGAAATGAAATTAAGGTTAAAAATATCTTTTAAGCTTCTTGGGCCATCAAATTGTCAATAGTTTGGGCCGGATGGCGACACGAGATGTGGAAAATTGATTATTACTTTAAAAAATAAGATGATTATTACTTTAAAAAATAAGATGTGAGAAATGTTCAAATTAATGTAGAGGAAAGCACAAAATAAGAGACAAAACATTTTCAAAGTGACATTAAATTCTGTGTCATCTTCGGTAATAAATTCCATCACTTCCTATACCACATTGTTGTATTTAGGTTTTACTAGTCATTTAAAAGGAAAAATTTGATTTGAAATTATACTTCAAAATGAATTATAAGATATCCATGTAACGATGATTTTCTTGATATCATTTACATCTACAAACACTAAGCATTTAATTTTTCTCCATAAAAGTAAAATCTCAATACCATAATTACAAATAGTATTAACATAATCTTCTCCATCAATGTCAAAATTGAATGTGAACCTCAATTCTATAAGAACAACTCTCGTAACTCTGAAAAACAAAGTCACAAAAAATGAATTTGATGGGAATATTAGTAATCATTTTCCTTACATCTTTTTCCTTTGTGGCTCATATTTCTTACGGGGATCTGATTGACGATGTTTGTCAAAAGTCTGATGATAACAACTTATGTGTTAAATCTCTTATAGCAAATCCTAGAAGTGCTTCTGCGAATAAGAAAGGCTTGACACGAATCATGGTTCAGTTGTCTCAAGAGAAAGCTAGTGACATTTTAAATCAAACTGATGTTATGAAGCAAATTATGACTAATGAATGAGTGATGAAATATGACATAAGCATAAGGGTAGTGTTTGGAGATTTTGCTCTATGGTACTTTATAAAGCAGTACGGGAAGTATTTAACTATTACAAGTATTCGAAAGGATAAACAAAGATTTCAATAATTCAACATGAAATCTGAAAATTACAATTGTTACACAAGAAAAACTGAAAATTCCAGTTTTGTAGAAGACGGAAAAATGTAAAATGTTTTTGCTGAGTCGAGTGTAGCACTCTGTCCTTAAGACAATATTGCCCCGTATGTATCCTTTATACGTCCTGGACAATTTGTCTCCCAAGATAAAACAGCAATGGAACCCTTGAGCAAAGGAAACTCAAGAGCTACCGTGAAGAATATTGAGTAACAAAATGATGCTTGGAAGTTGTAGGAAGAAAAGTATTTTCGGTTGTGTATTTTCATGCACTGTTTTTGGTGTTCTCTTTTGTCATTCTTAGTTCTCAACAATGGTGTAAGGGGGTGTTTATATAGGTGAGGGAGGGGCTGAAAAACTGCCTCCATAATAGCCAAATAATGGCCATTATGGAGGTAGTAAAGTCACCAACATAAATGGTGAAAGACCAACGGATTTGGCCATTATAGGAGGAGTAATTCAGCCAAAATAAATGGCTGAATTGAGTGCTTGGCTTTTCTGTCTTGACCGTCGAAATTCTCGAACTTCGGGGACCAAATCGTACATCTTGAAACTTCGGGGACCAAACTGCACATCCGAAAGAATTCGGGCCAAAACTCGTATATCCGAAACTTCGGGATCAAACTATACTTCGGCAAAGTTTTCTGGCCCAAAAAGATAATATCGAAGACCCACAACCCACGCCCCACGACCCGTGACCCGTGACCCGTGACCCGTGAACCCGAGAACCCGAGAACCCGGAACCGGAACCCGAACCGACCGACCGGACGGGAGGGGCGGGCGGCGGCGGCGCGCGTGTGGTCTTTCCTCGAACCGAAGCACATCTAGGTCCTCCCTCCTTTAAACACATAGGATACCCCTTGGGGTCCCAAACCCAAACCAATTTCGAATCTTATATACACAACAATTCTTTCTTCCTCTACCGATGAGGGAGAATTACACACAATACCACACTTTCCATGCTTCAAACACCTTACTTCGTGAACCAATATCTCTTTCATTTATCAATGAAATTTGACGATTCTTGGCCCTACGGTTATCTACGTACTTAGTAGATCATGCATGTGTGAAGAACCAGATTCTCCAACATACGTTACACTAGTGTTTAAGCCGTTAAAGTTGGTCGGTCGCAACTCCCGCCAAAGGCAAATTTCCAACAGGTAGTTCACTCAAGCCATGCAAATATTTACACAACAGCTACTATTACATTCCTTTTTTGACCAATTAAATTACTATTTTATTTCAAATTACAAAGTTGCGCTTGAGGCAAGCAGAGATGTCGACGGACAACGCTCTGTTTCTAGTAATTTATGAGTTCCTTTTCGTTTTCTGTTATTACGGGTATAGTACGTTATTTTTCAATTTGGTAATTTCAGTTTTTGAATTTTAAAAATATTATACTATTAGCATAATAAAATAATTCGGTATTCTAAAATTGAGTTTTGACATTTTACGGTACGATAAATTGATAACCATAGTTTGTTAAATTTTGATTTACATGTACTCATTGTTGGAACTTGTATGGAATTAAGAAGAAATAAAGTGATCAACGGACAGAAAATTCGAATCAAAGGTTGCAACTTTTCAGAACAATTACAACATTTAGTATGAATGGATGTAACTGTTCATATGCTACTCTATATAAAGAAGGTTGATCACTTGGTTGAAGAGAGACGCAACAAGACAGAAAAAACTACAATCAATCAGTTTTTCACAATTAATCATTTAAGATTGTGGCTTCTACTTCTTCTTCTTAAAAATAAGTTTCTGAAGAACACATATAGTAAATTAGCCAGAAGTGAAGTTCTTGTACTAGAACTCTCACTTAGATAGTTGTATCCTCTAAACAGGCGTCCGTAAAACTACAGCACAAGTGGGGGCGAATTTTTGTCTTACGACACTGCATCAAGCAGGCCTCTATCGACACCAAATTAGTATGTGTTTTCAATTTGCTGAATTTATTGTTGTTGATTTCAAGTTATCTTGAGTTATTATTATATTATTGTGCTTATTTCATTGATGATACTAGATTGCCAATAACAATCTAAGACAAAAAATTCCTATTCAACAACTAAAAAAAAAGCCAATTTTTTTTTCTTAATTTGTTGAGGTTGCAAAAATTTTCAGAGAATTCAATTACATGATTTGCAAAGATGGATCAATCTGGATCGTCAATGGTGAAAAACCATGTTGAGAAACCTGAGAAATTCAAAGGTTTTGATTTCAAACGCTGGCAACAGAAGATGTTGTTCTACTTGACAACTCTTCACGTGGTAAACGTATTGATTGCTGAGGCTCCTATGGCTTTGCCAGAAAGAGAAGGGGAGAATACTCCGACTGATGCGGAGAAGGTTGAAAGACATTCAAACTTGGGAAAGTCAGGAGTTTCTTTGCAGAAACTATATTCTCAAAGCCTTGGATGATTCTCTCTACGACATCTACTCCACGTTCAGAACGGCACGGGAGTTGTGACAATCGTTGGAGAACAAGTACAAAACTGAGGTTGGTTGTTCCAAGAAGTTCGTCATCGGAAAGTTTCTGAACTTTAAGATGAGTGATGCCAAGACAGTTGTCAAGCAAGTGGAGGAACTCCAAATCATTGTTCATGAGTTAGAGGTTGAAGGTATGGGCCTTAACCCGGATTTCCTTATTGGTGCTATTATTGAGAAATTACCTCCCTCATGGAAGGATTTTAAGGTTTATCTTAAGCATCTAACCGAGGAAATGAATTTTGAGCAATTGGTTCGAAAATTCGAGTTGAAGAGGATAACCGGAAGAATGAAAAGGCAGATGATGTTTCATTGGAGCCTAATGCCAACATGGTTGAAGGGAATGCTTCTAAGGCCAAGTTTCAGAAAGGCAAGGACAAATTTAATGGTGCCAAGCCATCTTTTGCAACCGAGAGGAATGCATTCGCCCCACAAAGGACCAATGCATTCAAGAAACCACAACCAGGACTCTGTTGGGTATGTGGCAAACCTGGACACAGAGCAAAAGATTGTCGCCTTCGCAAGAATTAAGGTGGTGGTGTTGGAGGTTCGAGTAATGTCAACCAATCCAATCGGGCTGAAACTAAAAACCAATTCATTAGGGTTGTGGCGGCTCAAGCAAATCTGGTTACAAATTCAACCAATTGGTGGATGGACACGGGTGCTACAATGCACGTATGTTCTGAAAAGGATATGTTTTCATCCTACCAGGCCATCAAAGATGGAGAACCATTGTTCGTCGGGAATGTTGCTTCTGTGAAAGTGGAAGGGAAAAGGAAGGTGACTTTACAACTCACTTCCGGGAATGATCTTGTGCTCACTAATGTGTTGCACATGCCTGAAATTTGTAAGAATTTGATTTCTGGGCATGTTCTTAGTAACAAGGGCTTCAAAATTGTATTTAAATCTGACAAATTTGTACTCACCAAGGGTGGGTTGAATGTAGGGAAAGGTTACCTCAGTGAGGGACTCTTCAAACTATCTGTTGTACCTACTAAGGCAATTGTCATTATTAATGAAAATGCAGGCACTAGCACTGCTTCTATGTATATGGTTGATTCCCCTTCTTTATGGCATTCACGATTAGACCATGTTAATTATCGCTCTTTACAAAGAATGGTAAAGTTAGGCATATTGCCAAATTGCTCTATGAACAAAATGACTAAGTGTGGAGTTTGCATAGAATCAAAATATGCAAGTCATCATCATAAATCTATAGTGAAATCAAATGAAGTACTTGGTTTAATTCATAGTGATTTATGTGATTACCAAGCAACCCCATCTCGTGGAGGAAAGAATTACTATATATCATTCATAGATGATTGCAATAAATTTTGTTATGTATACTTAATACATACCAAAGATGAGGCTTTGAACATGTTTAAAACATACAAAGCAGAAGTGGAAAACCAACTGTCGCGCCCGTTTTTTACCCGACCCCCGCGTAGTGGCTCGGAGCGGAGCACAGACTTATTCCGGTGATTCCTGGGTAAAGAATTGAGGGTTGAGGAGTCGCCACCTAATTATTTTCTACGGTGAATTAGGACACCTAAATATTAAACTAAATGCTGCAATGTAACTCCAATTTTAAGGTCTGCGAAACTAGTGAGATTCTAGGTAAAGATTCTTTATTATCCTAAAGGGAAGGGTTAGGCATCCTTTAAGATCCGCTAATTTGCGATTATCCGATCAAACTCAGGTTAATTATTGCTAGAAAAAATGCATGTTTTAAAGGCATAATAGATAAAAGATGTTTGTAAATATTTAGTAAATGATGCATTTTAAAAAGAAAGATACATGTAAAGTTTGAAAAAATATGTGTTTGTAACAATAAATTATTTATAATGCCTAAAGAAATAAAATTTTGGGAATCATTGAATTGTAAATTGACAAAAGATAAACTTATTCGGTATTTTAATAAAGCAAATAAAAAATGACAAAAGTTATTTTGAAAATCTTGAATACACGTGACGAGCCTAAAATAACTAGCAGAGGGTTTCTATATTTGAATTACCCGAACCTACAAGTAAATAAACTATCAACGGGTTTCAAGTCTTAAACTACCCTATAAATTAATTCTAATTTTGCCTATTCTAAGCATTTCAATAGTTACATAAGTGCGATAAATAATATTACAATACAAAGCGGGATAAAAGCTGAATTAAAGAAAGAAATAAAATAAATAAATTCCGAGAAATAATCTGCTTTTATTTACTTTAATCCCTGCAAGCTGTCAAGAACAAACGGTTTGAAACAGTTAAATACAAATAACTTCATATCCGTATTCAAAACAGTGAACGTTTTGATCACGGAGGGCTCAGACTTAAATTTTGAAAAGAACATTCCAATCACGTCATGGGTGCAAACATATGACTAATGTGGTTTATTTTGATTGCCTCGCCTACTAAACGTGTTGGTCTCTCGGGTGAAATAGAAAAGATCACTATAATCACGTCGTGGCTGCGAATATATAACTTGTTGGTTATTTTAGTCACCTCGCCTACTAAACATGTTGATCTCGGATGAAAAAAAAAGGTTTAAGTCTTCATCATTGCCCAGAAGTTATAATTTATATAGAAAAAATACATATTTGGCAATTGAATAATAAAAGAAGCAAATTTTTTGAAAGATATTAAAGCATGCATAACGAACCTAAAAAATAGAACAAAGTAACTAGAGGCTAAGTTTGGAACACACAAGACGGCCCTAAACAAATAAAGCTAGCGGTTGGTTTCCAATTCAAACGAGCCTAAGAAATAAACTAACGGCAGTTAGACTATCCTATTCATTCATCTATTCGCGGCCTAATTATTCTAAGCATTCTAATGACGGTACATAATTAAATAATTATTACAACCCAAATAATAATGAAAGACAAAATTAGACAATAAATAGAAGTAGCGGCTAGGACGGATGACAATATCATCGGCACCCTATTTGTTTTGAAGTTCCGAGAGCGGGGAATGCAATGAACATAGATGTAGTTCTTCATTTTGGACGAAGCCATGATGAGTCTCATAACGAAACTCTTCGTAGCTCCCGATGCATTTCATGTAAATAAAAGAAAAGAAAAGGATTAGAAGACGGAACAAAAATATAAACTCATGAATATTCCTATATATATACATGAAATATACAACATTAAATATGCATAGGAATGAATACTCATGGCCATATATTTTACATATCCTTAAGACATTATTTTTTCAGATTTGGCATATTAAAGTAGCCGAAGAAAGAATGTATGATAACACAACCGGCTCTAAATTTAAACAAGAATAAAAGAGGCAAGGAAGACCAATGCATAAATTATGTAAACATACATGATAAATTCCATTGAACTCTATCTTAATCTTAAAGAAACATGACATTCATAAACTTAAACCAAACGCACATACTATTATATTAAACGTGGATAATATACTCCTTTTAAAATTGCACATATTAATCTAGAATATAACATGTAAATGTCGTCATTTTAATCAATTAAAGTATGCTCATTTTTTTGATTTATTAGGCAGCCACCAAACTAACAACTTACACAACATACGATAATTTGAATATCAACAATCCGCTAGGTGTCTTAAGAGTATTTAATCAAGCCATAGCTCTTCCAAACACATATTAATCTTACATTATCCGTATTGCATTTAATAATGAACCCGAGATACCTTACAAAAGCTAATGACAATAATTAGTTAACCAAAACATCGAGGCAATATCATCTATCATGTATCAACTCCAAATCAGAAATATCCCAACGACATAAATACAATTATATAAGCAAAATCGTCTCATTATCATATTAATTAATCAAGACTACATTACTTAGCAAAATATCATACTAAATCAAGCATAAACAACACAATCAAATAAGCTTAAAGAAATATAGAAGAATTGGAACGAGTCTAACCTTTTCCGGGTAGCGAACCGAGGCATGTTTTGAATCGTCGAATCCGCTTCGGAAATGTTAAAATTCTGATTTGTTGTAGATTTTTTGAATTCTGATTTTTTCTGGAAATAGGACTCTGTTTTTCTGATTTTCGGATGTTTGACCCGACCCGGCAGTGACCCGACCCGGCAGTGACCCGAATTGAGAGAAAAATATGAGGAATGAAATGGAATTTTCAGATTGCAAAATTAAATGGCTAGAGTAATATTTCGGATTCGAAAATATAAGAAAAAGGGTATTTCGGATTTTTGGGAGTTAATGAAAAAGAAGTAATTCTTAATCAAAATTAAGAACAAAGAAGCTTGAATTTGTAATCTTCAAATACAAAAATAAAAAAAACCCTGAAATTTCGACCCGGGTTTCGACTTGACCCGATCGACCCGACCCGGAATCGACCTATATTTTGAACCTTTAAGTTGAAGAATATATGCAAGAACAAACACTCTTTAAGTAGATTTCGGATTTTTGAAATCCGGAATCTACCCAATAGTGAAGAACACAAACAAAGTATAAAGCAAACCCTTTAAGAAAATTTCGGACTCATAAACATAAATTTTTCGGACCTAAAATCGACCAAAGAACCTAAGATCCGCCCCCAAAACAGTGAGCAAAGGGGGGTTTTTATAGATGCTTCCCCCCAACGTTCATCCCCCATACCCCCCTATAAAAACGAATTCGAAATTCAAAATAAAGGGGGGGACAAAAACTGATTTTTGGGGCGTGTCTTGGGGTATGTGTTCGGCGGTGTCAGGGTAGGGTGGTGGCAGTGGTGAAGTGACGGGGGGTAGGGGTGCGGCGGCGTGGGGTAGGGGCGTAGGGTGGCGGCGAGTTGAAGGTTAGGGGTGTTAGGGTTTAGGTTTTTAGTTTTGGGGATTTTTTTTTTGGGTGGGGGGCGTTTTGGGGGAATTAAAAGGGGGACCGACCGGGTCGGTTTTTGGTTGGGTTTGGGTCGGGTTGTTTTAATTTGGGGGTTGGGCTTGTGGGTCGGCCGGTTGGGCCTGGTGGGTCGACCGGTTGGGCTGAAAAAAAAATGAAGGGGAAAATGTTGGGAGTTTCTGGGCTGGTCCGGTTCGGGTGTGGGCTGCGGGAGTTGGCTGGCCGATTGGGCTTGGAAAATATTTTGGGATTTGTTTTGTGGGTTTTGGTTTAAGGAAGAGGTCGAATGGGCTGGGGGTTGTGGTTGTGGGTTGGGGATTGGGGAATTGTTGTTGGGCTAATTAAAATAAAGGGAATGGGCTTGGGAGTTTTGTTTGGGTAGAATTGTTTGGGTTGGAAAATGAATGGATTAGAAATTGTTTTGGGTTTAGAAAAAAATATAAAAGGGGTTTTAACATTAAAAATATTATTTATTTTTTTTTTGTAAAAAGATGTGAATTATTTAAAAAATAACATAACGATGTGATAATAATAAAAACATAATATTCGCGAAATGTTTAATGCTTAAAAAAAATGGAAATGCGATGCAATTTTGTGAGAATAAAATAACATAGAATTTTCGGATAAAACTTATGATTATGATAAAAATGCAAATGATAGTAAAAAATGCGAATAATAATAATAAGAGGATAATAATATATATATACGCATGTATGTATATAGATTAAAATTATTTTTGAGGTGTTAAAAATATTTAAAATTGCAAATAAAATCGGAAAAGATGGGACAAAATTGGGTGTCAACACCAACTTGACAAAAGAATTAAGAATCTAAGGTTAGACAGAGGTGGTGAATATCAATCAAATGATTTAAAGAATTCTGTTCTACTCATGGTATAGTTCATCAACCCACTGCGACATATACTCCAAAACAAAACGGAGTTGCCGAATGTAAGAATAGAACATTGAAGAATATGATGAATTCAATGTTGATTAATTCGGGTGCACCCCTTAGTCTATGCGGGTGCACCCCTTAATTACTGCAAATATGATATTGAACAAAATTCCTCAAAAGAAAAATGACCAATCTCCCTATGAGTTATGGAGAGGAAGATCGCCTACTTTCAAAAGGATGAAAGTGTGGGGTTGCCTAGCGAAAGTTCAAGTTCCCTTACCAAAGAGAACTAAACTTGGACCAAAAATGGTGGATTGCATATATATTGGTCATGACAATAATAGTGCAGCATATAAGTTTTTGGTGTATTATTCCGATGTTGAAGGTATTCACAAAAACACACTTATGGAATCTGCTGAAGCAGAATTTTTTGAGGATATTTTTCCTTACAAAGACAAGGATAAAAGTGTTTCTAATCATAAGAAAAGGACACTACCTCAAGATGAGTCAAACCAAAACACTAATAATGATGAAAATCTTACTTCATCTGTTCAAGAAGAAATTTCTGAACCAATGAGGAGTAAACGTGGGAAAATTGCCAAAGATTTTGGACCGGACTTCATGACCTTTTCCGTTGAAGGAGAACCTCAAACATATAGGGCTGCTATGGACTCATCTGAAGCACCTTATTGGAAAGAGGCTATTCAAAGTGAGGTAGAATCCATTGTGCAAAATAATACATGGATATTGGTTGATCTCCCTCCGGGACAAAAACCAATAGGCCATAAATGGATTTTCAAACGGAAATTAAGGCCTGATGGTACAATAGAAAAATACAAAGCTCGTATAGTAGCCAAAGGGTTTCGACAAAAAGAAGGTGTAGATTTCTTTGATACTTACTCACCAGTAACGAGAATTACGTCTATAAGAACGTTAATTGCTATAGCGGCGATTCACAATTTGGAAATACACCAAATGGATGTGAAGATCGCATTCTTGAATGGTGAATTAGATGAAGAAATTTACATGGAATAACCCGAAGGGTTTGTTGTTAAAGGTCAAGAACGAAAGGTTTGTAAATTGATTAAGTCTTTATACGGACTTATATAAGCTCCAAAGCAATGACATGAAAAGTTTGATAATACGTTATTATCAAATGGTTTTCAAATAAATGAATGTGATAAATGTGTCTACATTAAACAATGTAAAGATGCATGTGTCATTATATGCTTATATGTTGATGATATGCTAATTATGGGAACGAATAAAGGTGTAATTAATCAAACTAAGAAGATGTTGCATGCCGCTTTTGATATGAAAGATATGAGAATAGCGGATGTCATTCTTGGTATTAGAATTCAAAAGAATTCTGATGGTTACATCTTACCACAATCTCATTATGTTGAAAAGGTCCTTCGAAAATTTGGACACTATGATGATCAACCGGTTGTTACACCATTTGATCCCGCTAGTCACCTTAAGAAGAATGAAGGTGAAAGTGTGTCGCAATTGAAGTATACACAAGTTCTTGGAAGCTTGATGTACATAATGAATTGTACGAGACCGGATTTAGCATATACAGTGAGTCGACTAAGTCAATACTCACACAATTCTGGAAAGGATCATTGGTTTGCACTAATAAGAGCACTCCGATATCTACGGCATTCAATGAACTATGGATTGCATTATACAAAATATCCTCCTGTGTTAGAAGGATATTGTGATGCTAATTGGATTTCCAACCGGTCTAAAAGTAAGTCCACAAGTGGTTATGTATTTACACTTGGTGGAGCGTCGGTATCTTGGAAATCATCAAAGCAAACGGTAAATACGCGATCAACTATGAAAGCAGAGTTTGTAGCCTTAGACAAAGCTATCGAAGAGGCAGAATGCCTCAGAAACTTCCTAGAAGGTATTCCGTTGTGGACAAAGCATGTGACCGTCATTTGCATACATTGTGATAGTATGACTGCCCTGACGAGGGCAAAGAATCAGATATACAATGGCAAGTCGAGACATATAAGGCGACGTCATAATACAATACGAAGTTTGTTGAAGAATGTAATTATTTTCATTGATTATGTGAAATCAAAGGACAATATAGCGGATCCTTTGACAAAAGGCCTTAACAGAGAGCAAGTCGTATTTACATCGAGGGGAATGGGCTTAAAGTCAACACAATGAGTCGTTAACTGGCGGAAACCTAACCTATCATACTTGGAGATCCCATGGTTTATGTTCAATAGGAAAACTAGTTTGGGAAGACTCAAGGACCATAAAACACACATATGCTCATTCCTATGGTGTACTAAGTGTGTTAATCCGTTGATGTTTTAAGGGCTGAACTTATTCTTAATAATACTAAAAGCCTTATAGTGGGATAGTACAGACTATTCTTGTTTGGTATTACCTATATGAGATTGATGTGGGGTCGCGTCTGGGAGAACCGATAGGGCTACGTTCTCTAGAAAATCTCACGAAGAAAGAGTTGTTCACGACCGAAATGAACACAACCGTAAGAATTGAAATATGTTGATATGATATGTGTGATATTTGTTGTCTTGATTTACTACAAAACGTGAATAGTTCAAGACATTTCGTCCACTATTTCACAAAGTAGATCCGATAGGTATTCACTACGAAATGTTCAAGTCCAAAAGACACCGTTTCCGATGCATGTCATATCGCGTTGTTCAGAAATAACAAAAAGTTCCTTATTATCTTATTTTCTATCCAAATGTGAGGTATTGTTGATGTTTGAATAGAAAATGTGGGGTATTGTTAGAACTTGTATGAAATTAAGAAGAAATAAAGTGATCAACGGACAGAAAATTCGAATCAAAAGTTGCAACTTTTCAGAACAATTACAACCTTTGGTATGAATGGTTGTGACTGTTCATATGTTACTCTATATAAAGAAGGTTGATCACTTGGTTGAAGAGAGACACAACAAGACAGAAAAAACTACAATCAATCAATTTTTCACAATTAATGATTTAAGATTGTGGCTTCTACTTCTTTTTCTTAAAAACAAGTTTCTGAAGAACACATATAGTAAATTCGCCAGAAGTGAAGTTCTTGTGCTAGAACTCTCACTTAGATAGTTGTATCCTCTAGACAGACGTCCGTAAAACTACAACACAAGTGGGGGCAAATTTTTGTCTTAGGACACTGCATCAAGCAGGCCTCTATCAACACCAAATTAGTATGTGTTTTCAATTTGCTGAATTTATTGTTGTTAATTTCAAGTTATCTTGAGTTATTATTATATTATTGTACTTATTTCATTGATGATACTAGATTGACACTAACACTCATATTATAAAGAATTATGACTTAGACTTTTCAAGAAGAGTCTCAATTAAATCGTTGTTGTCTCAATTATATTGTAAAAGCGTGTAGAAATATTCATAAGAAAGTACAAACAATTTTCTACGTTAATCACTTATAAAAAGGACATTTTATCCAAGATAGGGCAGTAGTCAAAGTTCAACGTCTAAACAATTAGTTTTGTACTAATTCTATTATATATATTTATTAGTATTACGTAATATATATAAATTGCATATGTAACAATACTTCAGTATGATATTTAGGGTTCATTTAAATTGATTTTTATTTTTATATTTCATCCTAAATTTTAATAATGAGATATATGTCTTGCGATTGTTTTTAAATTTTAGGAATGAAGCTGGACCAGTGAAGCAACAAGCCGTAGCATTAAGAGCAGAAGCTGATTACATTAGCTTCTATCGGTGTCGTTTCGAGGGATATCAAGATACCCTATACACAAGATCAGGCAACCAATTTTTCAGAGATTGTCAAGTTTTCGGCACCATAGACTTTATCTGTGGTGATGCAACATCGGTGTTCCAAAATTGCACCATTGAAGTGCGCGCGCCACTTCCTGGACAATATAATACAATCACAACACAAAAATGAGAAAAAGATGATGATTCAACTGGAATAGTGCTGCAAAACTGCACCATTAAAGCAACTTCAGAATTGGGTAAAAATGTCACGACATATCTAGGACGTCCATGGGGCAACTTCTCAAGAACAGTGGTCATGCAAAGTGTCAAATCTCTATAATATATTCTGCAATCGACGTCATAATTAGACTATGACTATGTTTATGTCTGGTTGATGACTTGTTGATGACTGTGTTCTATGAATAGCCGAGGAACTTACTAGATACAGAACCAAAAAGAGCAGTGTCAAATCTCTTACCAGTTACGAACAGAGGTATTTGAATGGAGAATTGACTCTAATGTCGAAATGACGCCTGAATATTCGCCGAAAAAGTGAGCTTTTACAACAATGGGGAAAGTTCCTTCTCAACGATTTCTACCAAATTTTACTTACAATGGCTGCTGAAATACAGAAGCTCTCAGTCGTTGGGGAATGAATTTTCGATGAAAAGCCAAAGTGTTCATCGAAAACAGAGCCTGAAAAGTGCAGAAATTGGATGCTTTTGGAGTGAAACAATTTATTTTTTTAAATTTTGAGTAATTAAAATGTTGTGGGCATGAGACTAAAGTGTATTTTTCAAAACTTTGGGGCAAAGATTGACAACGAAAAGGGTCTGACATGATGACGTAATAAATAGTGGCTGGTCCTCTAATTTCTAAAAACTTGTGGCCTTTTTTGCAATAAAAGTGTTCCAACTTGCCTTCTAGCTAAAAGCCCCATATAACATTGTTTCATATATTATTTGTTATGTATATTAACTATTATACTATGTATAATATTATTTCGTAGCGTCGTAGTGCACAAAAAGTATTATATGTTGTTATGTATATACTATATACATTATTATTTGTTATGTATATTAACTATGAATAGACTACATACAATATACTAGATATTTTATATTACTATATACTATATATAATAAGCACACACGCGTTATTGTATTCATATATTAGGTATATTCATATTTGAGTACATACATTATTTTAATCATACACAATCAAATCTATCTATAATGGCAGCGTTTGTTCGACAATTTTATGGATGCTATAGTGAGGTGATGTTATGTGTGTATACTAGAGTTTGATACTTAGATCTCATTTAGCTGTTATAAAAAAAGTGTGCAAATAATTATTTTTCTTTTTTTTATATATTATAAATAAAAGTAATATACTTGTTAATTAATTTTAAAACCTCAATTGATTTTATATCTCATTAATTAAAAATTTAAAAGACTAATAAATTACTACTAATAAATTCATGGCTAATGTACCATACCGATAAATAATTAAAATCTAAGGAACATATGCATTTAAAATTAATCGAGAATTTAAATATTTAAAGTTTGACGTAAGAATTCTACAATTGTAGGCTGTTCCGTAAATTTTATTATCTTAGTGATGATATAACGCTTGAATTGATAAAGAACTAATTAAAGCACTAGCTGGCTAGCTAGAATTCAATAGCTTTCCCTTGAAGGAGAGTTTAACATTAATATTTTATTTTTATACATATATTTTTTACAAAATATTATTACATAATATTTGAGTATGAATATTATAGATAAGTAATTTTACAAAGAGTGTACCACTATAATGAATGTCGCCGATGTTATAGGTAGAATGTTATTATAGAGAAGTAAAATATAACATAAAAAATCGATTTAAGTAAAAATCAGAATGTTATAGTGAAAGATTGTTATAATGAATGTTAATTATAGAGAGGTTTGATTGTACTAGGTATATTGAAGAAGAGAGAAGTTAATTCTTCTATTTCACTGAAGAGAGAAAAAATTTAAAGTATAAATATGTGAAAAGAAGCCAATTATTATGGGATGGGGTGTGAGTTATTAATAACGTTCCTATTTTAGTGGGATTCCATAATTAATTATGAATCTTTTCCATTTTGATGCATTTCATAGAGATATTTCAAAGATATTTTGAAAAGTTACACACAATATAATTAAAAAGTTAAAAATAAAAATTGAAATAAATTGCATTTATGTAATTTTTTGAAAGTAGTTGTAACTTTTTAAAATACTTTTTTAAAAAAGTTGTATTTCTGTGATTTCCTCAAAGAATTATTCCTCAATAGACATAAGTTTTATTTGAGAGGCAAAAACTAAAGACCAGCCCATTTGAAGGGAAAACGTGCAGTTAAATATTGTAAAATCTACCAACTCTTTACTCTTGTTTTCCTCTTAAACTAGATGAATCTCAGAAAGAGAATGAAATTCGTAAACGCTAAAATTAGTCACTTCTTTTTTATCGGCATTCAAAGTAGATATCGATTTGAATTGACTTTAAATTTCAGCTTAAATTCGTAAGTTCAAAGATAATTTTATAATCGAAAAAATGACACTATGGCCAATAGAATTTTTATTGGCATATGTTTGGGCTTAATGCTTCGAATTGGTCTTTCGGTCCAAATATTGACAAGCACTAACCCAACGGCCCAATCACCACAAGAGATTAGATTGTTTGTGGTGAGTAAAGACGCTGCAAAAGATTAAAAACTTGCCACTAAAGGTATTGTTGTTGCTAAAGGGTTTTTATTATAATTAGTATAATAATTGTATAATATGTGTATAATTAGTAAGTATACATTGATTATAGATTTATTATACACAAATTATACAACAATGACATATTTTCTAAATACATACCGTAGGGATATATATTCTAAACAACAATGATACAATTTTATACATATGATACATTTTCTATATATATATACAATAGTGATATATGTATTATATATTAATGATACAGTTTCTATACATATGCTGGAACTCGTTGAAAAAGGGATATGAAATGAAATTAAGGTTAAAAATATCTTTTAAGCTTCTTGGGCCATCGAGTTGTCAATAGCTTGGGCCGGATGGCGACACAAGATGTGAAAAAATGATTATTACTCTAAAAAAATAAGATGATTATTACTTTAAAAAATAAGATGTGAGAAATGTTCAAATTAATGTACATGAAAGCACAAAATAAGAGACAAAACATTTTCAAATTGACATTAAATTCTGTGTCATCTTCGGTAATAAATTCCATCACTTCCTGTACCACATTGTTATATTTAGATTTTACTAGTCATTTAAAAGGAAAAAATTGATTTGAAATTATACTTCAAAATAAATTATAAGATATCCATGTAAAGATGATTTTCTTGATATCATTTACATCTACAAACACTAAGCATTTAATTTTTCTCCATAAAAGTAAAATCTCAATACCATAATTACAATTAGTATTAACATAATCTTCTCCATCAATGCCAAAATTGAATGTGAACCTCAATTCTATAAGAACAACTCTCGTAACTCTGAAAAACAAAGTCACAAAAAATGAATTTGATGGGAATATTAGTAATCATTTTCCTTACATCTCTCTCCTTTGTGGCTCATATTTAACTATGGAGATCATTGGCGATGTTTGTCAAAAGACTGATGATAACAACTTATGTGTTAAATCTCTTAGAGCAGATCCTAGAAGTGCTTCTGCGGACAAGAAATGCTTGGCACGAATCATGGTTCAGTTGTCTCAAGCGAAAGCTAGCGACATTTTAAATCAAATTGATGTTCTGTTGAAGCAAACAAAAGAACCTATTCTCAAGCAATGTCTTGAAGTTTGCCGGGACACCTATGATATGACAGCTTTTCGCTATTCGAATTCGATTTAGTATATAGATGCGGGTGACTTTTTTTATGCAACAAGTGCAAGTGGTTCTATGAACAATGCTGACACTTGTGATGAGTCATTTACTGAACCACATATTCGCATGTCTCCACTAAAATAAAAAACAGACGGGTTTATTCATTTTGCTGATTTAACATTTAGTTTCTTACACCAATTCATAAATTTGTAAAGGTTTTCTATTCCATCTCTGAGATGGGTTACTACCGATATCTCTCGGCCGCCCCCTCTTTTCTCCACGACGGAACCCTAGTTTTTTTTGTCATTCTCCCTCCCTCTTCCTCCTAAATTTTCTCTTCCATGGCTGACAAAACCAAATTCCATCCGACAAAAATTCGAAAATAAAAAACCTTTATACAATTCTCTCAATGTTTAGCTAAAGCACCCTTCAGTCTATAATCAAATATCATCCAAGAACAGAATAAGATTAGATCAACTATTAACTAAGAACAACATAAGATTAGTTTAATATCCACCAGCTAGTATCATAAGGATAAGAGTATCATACTTTGATAACTTATGATTAGAACCATACTAGTAAGAACACAACATCTTTTTAAGGATAATCAGAGGATATCCGTAACTGACTCCTAGGCTCCCAGGCGACAGAGTACCTGTAACTGACTCCCAGTCTATCTACGTCCATATTCATCACATTTACTTCCTCCGCTATCATTTAGTTGCCCTATTTACTAGAAGTAGATAATTTTAAAATATTATTCGTCATATTAGAAAATTTAAAAAACTAATTAATCTATTTCATTTTATCTTTGAATAGTTGTTCTGAAAAATAATAAAAAAACTAATTACTTATCGTAAGTCAACATTTTTCATACATTCCTTGCAAGGCTACTTAAATCTATGCATCATTAATCTTTTGATTTTCTTATATAAAATATGATTTATAAGAAGAAACACGAAAATATAGTTTCATTAAATATTGAAAATAGATTAATGTCATCAAAGATTAAAGAATTAATAAATATAGATTAGTCAAATTACTCATTTTGTTAATTATTTTTCTTACGAGTGTATACAAATGTAACTTGACAACTAAATGTGAACAGAGGAAATATTTATTTAATTGAATTGGATTCTTTTTATATCAAAATTGATTAACTCTTTATTCTTGTTTTCTTCTTAAATTAGATGAATCTCATGAAATTCGCAAACGCCAAAATTAGTTACTTCTTTTTCATCGGTCTTTCTTAGTAGATATCGACTTGAATTGATTTTAAATTTTAGCTTAAATTTATAAGTTCAAAGATAATTTTATAATGGGAAAAGGGCACTCTATGACCAATAGAAATCTCAATGGCATATGTTTGGGCTTAATGCTCCGAATTGGTCTTTCGGTCCAAATAATTGACAAGCACTAGCACATAGGCTCAATCACTACAAGAGATCAGATTGTTGGTGGTGAGTAAAGTCAGTGCAAAAGTTAAAAAGTCGTCATTAAATGTATTGTTGTTGCTAAAGGTTATCTACTACAATTAGTATAATAATTGTATAATTAGTAGGTATACATTGAGTATACATTATTATATACAAATTATATAACAATAATATATTTTCTAAACACATACCTTAGAGATACATATCTATACAACAATGATACAATTGTTATACATATGATATATTTAATATACATATATAGTTGTGATATAAGTACTATACAATAATGATACAATTTTTATACATATGCTGGAATTCGTTTATATAGCTTGTTTAAAGGGGGGGGGGGGTGGGTTTAAAAATCACGTTTAGCCTTAACTTATTCATTAACTCAATTAATGAGTTAACTTTATAATTAAGCTAAATTTGTAAAATATTTGTGATATCTATCTAAATTAAGACTATGAATTAAACCTGTCAATTCAAATCCTAAACTTATTAGCGATCGGGTTTATTTAATAACTTGTAAAGACACTACTTATGTTCATGGAAATTTATTTGGGCTTCATTTTTATAAATCAGTTTTACTTTTCCAAAAGAAAGGACACATTCTTTTGTGCGGACTGCTCTTCAAAAGCACCCATCTTTAATTCCCCCCCCCCCCCCTCAAATATTGGTTTTTAACTTTTATCCTTCACTTAAAAATACTTTGAAATCCGCTCGGTTAAAAATTTAAAAAAATAGCAAGTTAAAGCTTGGATTCGCAAGACGGAATTTGCCTGCAAACTCTACATAATAAGACAGAGTTTATTTTATGCGTGAAAACAAACTCTGTCTTAAGGTATCCACGCTTCTCCTCTTTACATGCCCAAACCATCTTAGTCGCGTTTTCCGCATCTTCTCCTCCACCGAGGCGCTAACTTGTGACCTTGCAATGTACAAATAAATGTCTCATAGTTTCAGGTTCAGTCCCACATAAACAGCAGTTTGAGGCTAAGGTGATGCCTCTCTTCATCAAGTTCTCATGCTAATCTAATTTTTATTTTTTTTTTTATTTTTTATTTTTTAAATTATATTGTGTATAACTTTTCAAAATATCCGTAAAATATCTCTATGAAATGCATTAAAATGGAAAGAATTCATAATTAATTATGGAATCCCACTAAAATAGGAATGTTAATTAATAACCGACACCCCATCCCATAATAATTGGCTTCTTTTCACATATTTATACTTTAATTTTTTTCTCTCTTCCGTGAAATAGAATAATTAACTTCTCTCTTCTTCAGTATACTCAGTACATTCAAACATCTCTATAATTATCATTCATTATAACAACATTTCATTATAACATCCTAATTTTTTCTGAAACTGATTTTTATGTTATAGGTTACTTCTCTATAATAACATTCTACCTATAACAACAGTGACATTCATTATAGCGGCACATTCGCGAATCTTCCGAGGTGCCTCACACCTTCCTCGGTAAATGAGAACCCTTACCCTTTCTTTGGTACTAACACAAAGATTTTCGTAAATCTTTTCAAATGGTTTTTAGTTTCATAAAAATTAAGTGGCGACTCTATGTTCATAACAAGAGCCATTATTTGTACGCTTTTTAATCAAGTTTAAAAGTGGATTGTAACATACTTTACGAGGAGCCTTATAAAGATCATATTGATTCTTATCAAAGAAAGACAGGATTAACCGAGGTTGTTCAAACATGCATAGGCCAACTAAACAGCATTCCCGTAGCAATTGGGGTTATGAATTTTTAGTTTATGGGGGATAGTATAACATCCGTAGTCGGAGAGAAAATCACCTGTTTGATTGAACACGCTGCCAATCAAATTTTACCTCTTATTATAGTGTGTGCTTCTGGGGGACAGGAAGGAAGTTTGAGCTTACATATAAAATAAATATACATATAAATATCATATATATATATATCTACTATTATTTATATTGTATAAATTATTTTGCGTATATATTTTATTACACGGACCCCGCGCATAGCCGGAGCTTAGTGCATCAGACTACCTTTTTTTTATTTGATTACACTGTGTATATATACATATTATACAATTATATAGTATTACGTATAATACTGTGTATATATTTATTCCACGCAGATATTTAACTATCCATCATTATTAGCACATCAATATACAAATATGTACCCTTATATTAAAATAAAAATTCTGTTATATGGATGTTGAATTTAACAATCAATATTGGCACATTTGGAATATAAAAAATTATAAAATTTTCGTTCGAAAATGGACATCCGTAAAAAGAGGGAGTAATCTTTTTCGTAGAAGTTATCCTCTTGGTGTTCCCATTTATGTTTGCTCATTTTTACCAATATCCCCACAAATAAGCAAAACGTTACTAGCTCCGTCCCAATTTATGTGCAAGTCATGGAGTTTAAGAAAAAAAAATTTAAAATATGTGATTCAAAACAAGTTTTATATAAATATGTGGATCATTTCATAAAATTAAATTATTTCTAAATATAAAAAAGTGACTTTTTTTAGACAGACAAAAAAAAAATGATTTCACATAAATTGACACGATATTAGAAAGAAGGGGAGGATTTAAGAATGATTAACTAATATCCCTATTTTATTGTGATCTATAATTACTATCGGTTTCAGATTGCCAACTACCATGAATGCAAATAGTTTATTGCTATTATTTGTTATCTTGATAATGTTGCTAATAAATTGTACTAGTAATATATTTGAAAACTTGTCTAGTTATAAAAATTTCCCCTTTCTATTTTAGGTTATGGTTTGTGCCAGCTTCTATGAAAAGAGATGATGAAACTTTTTTATGTTACAGTGATCAATACTATTATAATAAAAAGACAGTTCAAAATTCAATAAAACTCAATCATTTTACTCATTTTGGTTAATACCTAAATATATCCATTACTAATTCAACAATTTCCCCCAAGTTGGTCCTATCGCAACATGCAATTCAAAATTCATTAATTCAGAGTTGCCAGAGAGACAAGAACGTCCATTTCCATTTCCATTTCCATTTGCAGGAGAAAATAAAGTAATTTCATACTATAGAAACAAGATGCAACAAACTCTTTCTAAATAAAGTTTGATTTTATTATGAAAAATTAATTTTGTCATTTCCTAAGAGAGAATGTGATCGTTTTTCTTAACTTGTGTTATGTACCTGAATAGGCTGAATTTCGTTTAATTTGTCAAAATTCGGCCTACTTTATTACTTAAGGACCAAAAATTGCACCAAAATTAATTGAAAAGTGTGGCAAATTAGTAAACTTAGGAGGATATGTTAGTATTATGCTAACAATAATATACCCAGTATAATTCCACGAGTGGGGTGTGAAAAAAATAAAATGTACATAGACTTTACCTCTACCTTAGTTAGTATTATGCATTTAAAGGAAGAGGTTAAATAAAACCCTTAAGACTCTTCGTATCAAAACACTTTCTCATAATACTTTCCCACTACAATTAAAGTAATATTCACTAGATACATCATTAGTTATAACAAACTAGTACTGTCAAAATATAGTTAACGTGAAAACACACTTGCATCTAACAACTAAAAGGAAAAATTACCACTCAATGTCCAGATAATCGTATTGGGGCCGACTAAATCTGAATTAGTGCTAAACAATGCTACAACATTGGGGTAAATCACTCCGTAATAAAGACGATTTTGTATCTAGCGGGACTCGAAGCCGAAATCTTAATTATAAACGGAGAAGCACACTAAACTGCATGCCCAATTTACCTAGGAACTCTTCTTCTTTTTTTCTTTGAGAAAAGTAAAGTTCTATTTTTTCTTCGTCATATAATATAATACTATAATATAAGTGAGAAGCTCTTAAGAAAAAATTGAATTAAAAAAAAGCGCTCACTAAAAATTGATTAACCATTTTTGCCTTTAAGAAAAATCTTGTATTGCATTAAATGGAGTAAATGTGGAGGATTATTCAGTTATTGGAGACTGTTTTAGTTGTGTAAATTTGTCACTAAACGTGGAGGATTACCCATCTGCCAATAATAATCATATTTCCCATTTTAGCTTTATTTGTTTCGTCTTTTGCTTCCCCCGATCATAAGAATTATGTATATTTTTACATCCTATATTGCACTATATAAAGTTCATAATAGTGTGATATTTTATTCTACTCTTTGTTCAGCCAAAAGTTTCATATTTCCCATAAGCACTATTGATCTTCTTGTTGGTTTATTTTGCTCAGCAACATTTGGATAGGTAATTTATTTATTTTTCTATCATAGCAGTCCAACCTCTTTTTTTATGTTGAATGCATGCTATCTAGGTGCTTGTATTTATGGAGTACGTGTATTATAATGTTACTTTACGCTAATCTTTTTATTTATTAAACTTAGTTTACGATGGACTCTTTGAAAACAGAAGGCTTTATTACTTTTCAATTGATATATCCCTTATCTTTTAATTTAAATTATTAACCTCACTACACTGTATTCAGAAAAGTCCAAAGCCAGGAAAATTAATAATATTAATGTACAAATACAAAAGAATGATATCATTTGGTATTAGTTTGTTTCTTATCATTATAAAGAAAGTGTTAAAGTACATAAGTTATGTAATTACCATTAAGGTAGCTAATGAAAATTTTCATATTATTGGTTTTTTCCCGTCACTGATGAGATTCTTAATGACTACATTAATGCAGCAAAGTAACTAAAAATGAAATCCACCGTACTGTCAATTGTTCTGGCCGCTTGGTTGATTACCATCTTATCGGATACCAGAGAAAGCCGTGCAATAGTTGCACAAGACGGGTCAGGAGATTTCACCACTATAATGGGTGCAATCTCTGCAGCTTCAAATAATGGTGTACAACCTTACTATATACAAATAAAAAAAGGAATTTATTATGAATATATTCAAATTGAAAAACCCAAGACCAACATTGTTCTCCTCGGTGAGGGGATGGACAATACAATAATATCGGGGAATAAAAGCTTCGTTGGTGGCATCAAGACATATTACACAGCAACCGTTGGTAATTAAATATATTCTTTTTATTTATTTCAACTTCATAATATATTATCTAATTAGATTTCACTACTCTAATCAATTTTCGGTTTTAAGGTGTCAATGGGAAAGGCTTCACAGCCCTAGACATCACTTTTAGGAATGAAGCTGGACCAGTGAAGCAACAAGCCGTATCATTAAGAGCAGAAGCTGATTACATTAGCTTCTATCGGTGCCGTTTCGAGGGATATCAAGATACCCTGTACACAAAATCAGGCAAACAATTTTTCAGAGAATGTCAAGTTTTCGGCACCATAGACTTTATCTGTGGCGATGCATCAGCGGTGTTCCAAAATTGCATCATTGAAGTGCGCGCGCCACTTCCTGGACAGTATAATACAATCACAGCACAAAAACGAGAAAAAGAGGATGATTCAACTGGAATAGTGCTGCAAAACTGCACCATTAAAGCAACATCAGAATTGGGTAAAAATGTCACGACATATCTAGGACGTCCATGGGGCAACTTCTCAAGAACAGTGGTCATGCAAAGTGGCATTGACCTTTTAATTAATCCAAAAGGATGGATTGAGTTTATCCCGATGCTTCAAATTCATCCATTTTATCTGGAATACCTTAATAGAGGAGTAGGTGCAAATACTATTGGACGTGTGAAGTGGGCAAATGCCACTAGTGATCCAAGGGTTGCATCGAAATTCACCGTTAGGAACTTCATAAAGGGTGACGCATGGATTCCCTCCATTATTCCATATTATTTGGATCTAGTTTGAATAAAATAGTTAATTTCCTACCTAGTTACTTATCTGATTGTAGAAAATTTTAATAGTATACAATAGCAATATATATATATATATAGTGTTAGAACTTGTTTTTCAAACTAAGTTATTTGTATAAACGTTCTTGAAAAAGTTGTTAATTGTTATTACTACTTTGCATTTTTTTAGTTTCTTAGTTTTATTCCCAGCAGGGAGTTACAGGAAAAGTTTTTTTTTTTTAAATTTTCCCTTTGACAATAGTTATGTGAGATCATGTTATTTACATAAGTGGCATTTTTAATAGTCCCACCTCACAACTTCTGTTTTTTTTTTTTAAATTTCAAACTCTTCATTTCACTCTCCTTGTCATCTTCTGTTTGTTTAACCCATTTGATTTACAATAATCCGAATAGTAAAAATAACTAACAGAAAGTGAACAAAATTAGTGTTCTTTGTTTGCAAGCTATGTTTCTTGTGTCTGAATTTGAGACTTTAGTCTCATTAGTTATCTTTTTCAACCCTCTAATTCACAAACCAAAAAAAAAAAGTTAACTTCACCCCAGGAACTTAAGAACAGCAAAAATTATTGATCCGTCCCTAAGAATAAGATTTGTGAACTGAAAAGTATAAGATTTGAATTCACCGGTTTCAAAGAGCCTCACGTAACTAATGTTGTAACACATAATAAAGTTTTCCGGCTTGGACTGCATATGGACAGAATAAAATAATTGTACTTCTTCATAGAGAAATTGCAGCCCAAAAAGGTACATGGATCAGAATCTAAGAACAGGAAAAAGTCTATATAAAATTGAATTACTAAATACGGGCAGTAAAGTAACATATCCAAAAAATCAACTTGTAAACCGAAAATTGTTTATGGGACGAAATTAGAGTCTCATCAAGAAGAAAGGAAAACAAAAGCTCCAGAAGGTATTCTGTAACCAAGAAATAATTTGTGTGTGTGTGAGGGGGGGGGGGGGGGGGGGTTGAGGTGAGCTATTGGGCTGCTCTTTTAGGACTGGTTAAGTTGGATTGTGACAAAATCAGCCCATTAAATGGCACTGTATCAACTTAAGACATATAATTGGAATAAAATAGCTATAGTTTAAGAAGTTGGCATTGAGTAGCCATTTCACACGTCTTGGGCCATTAAAATTGGTATTCCATAACCCATAAATCAGCCATTTTAAATATAGCTGGCCAGTGGGCCGGGCTCGGGTTTGGCGGGCCGGGTTTGGCGGGGTCGGGTCTGATCGGGACAGGTGAAGGGGGCGGGATCGGGGCTGGGCGAGTCAGGCGGGATCGGGTTTGGCGGGACTTTTCGAAGTCCCGTCCCGATCCCGTCGGAATCGGGTCGGGCCGGGGCGGGATCGGTATCGGGTTCCGGCGGGTTTTCCTTTTTTTTTTTTTTTTAATAACATATGTATAAAAAAAACTCAGTAAACAAGACAAGATAGTGTAATAAAAACATCCCAAGGCTTTTTTTGTGCCTCTTATATTATTTAATAGACATGATTTTTTTGTAATACAAATACAATTGTCTAAATTGCAACTTTGTGGTGTTGTCCAAAAGTTGCAAATTACATAATAAAATTGCAATTAAAAAAATTACATTCTCAAAAAAATCTGTTATAATTGCTTGATAATTTCCTGTGGTTCTTCGGTTGGAATTGGTATTTGTTGGTCAAATTGATCCACGTCGCTTCCACCACCTTCGGATAAGATTTCGTTGTAGTTTTCATCTTCTTCTTCGTTGATCTCCAGTTGACCGCACCTTCTCCGCTCCGCTCGTATCCAATCTCTGAATAATACTGCAATTTCCAAGTTGTCTTCGGCTAATGAGTGTCGTGGTCTCCTATTTGATATCTGCCGGGCGAAAAGGTGCTTTCCAGACGCAGTTGATGACGCTTGAATGTTCAAAACATCTCGGGCCATCATTGAAAGTGTCGGAAAGGTCTTCTCATTCCCCCTCCAGTATTTCAGCAAGTCTTCATGTCCATCTTCATTGATAACTTCTTGGTACGGTACATAACCCTCCAAAACAAAAATATCAAACTCGCTAATTTGATTAGTAGCGGTACGGCCACACATTCTATTTCTGAGGCTTTCAATACTAGCCGCAGAAACAGCATGACTTTTGTGAGGTTGTGTTGAAGATGAAGAAGATAGTATGGAAGCCGGTAGGTTACTAACACTTTCTTGTTGGTAAAACCTATATATTTTTTGCATTGGTCTTCTACGCTAGACAACACTTCTTCTTTAGTTTGTTCAATAGGTGGTGGGTAATTTAGATTTTTTGGACTTGGAGGTGGTAGTACTTCTATACAATCGTAAATAGTTTCAATAAGTGATTTAGTACCATCTATTTTAATAGTCAGATTTAATACAATACCAATAATATAAATAGTGGGAATAGGAATAAAATATTTTTTTATTTTGATAAACATTTTTTTAATAGCTGCCATATAAACTGATTTTTTCATATATTCACTAAGTAATAAAAATATTAGAGTTTTATAAAACAACATAGTTGAAATAGTAGGATAATATATACCGGAAAATTCTTTTGTTGCTTGATAAATTTTCTCTAAAAATACAATAAGTTCGAAAATTTTACCCAATCACTATCTACAACCATATCAGCTGGATTTTGATTATGAGAGTTAAAAAATAAAGTTATAGGTTTTCTATAGTCATAAGCAACAAGTAGTTGCTCGTATAAAGAATTCCACCTAGTGGATACTTCTTCCGGAATTTTTCTATAAGGTAGTCCACAATCGTGACAAGTTTTTTTATATTATTTTCTTCGTTGTACTCTATTACTTTTAAAAATAAAGTTTATAGCAAATTGTATTTTACTAAGAATGTCTTCAAAAAGTGATAGACCATCCTTTACAATTAAGTTATATATATGACACACGCATTTTATATGAAAATGATCTGGAAAAGATGGAGTTAAACTATTTTTTAAAATTGTAATAGCCTAATTGTTAGAAGAAGCGTTATCTAATGTAATAGTCATAATTTTATCGGTTATTCCATAATAATGGCACACTTGATAAATATTTTCTGCAATAAAAGTACCAGTGTGCCTATCATCTATATATCTATACGCTAAGATACGTTTTTGCATAGACCATTTATAATCTATCCAATGACAAGTTACCGTTAAATAATCATGGTCGTTAATACTACGACCTATATCAGACGTGATAGATACTTTGCCATTAAAATGATAAAATGAATAACGTAAATATTATTGATATTCATGTGCGAATTTAAATACATCTCTCTTAACAGTTGATCTAGGAAAACCGTTATAAGCAGGATTATATATATCTCTAATGTAATGAATAAAATCGGGAGATGAAGGAAATGAAAAAGGCAAACCCTCCACAGCAACTAATTTTGATATTTCTTCCCTATCTCTATGTTTATTGTATTTAGGGCCTACAATTTCCCCTGTCATAGGGTTAATTTGACCCTGTACTTGGTCCGGGACAGTATCGGTACGTGAACCTTGTCCCGATGGAGCGGGCGTTTGCGTACCCGATTTTGAAGCCTGGTATTGGGCATACCTAGCTGGATGAGCCCTTACTACGTGTCTCATTAAACCCCCTGTCCCACCGTGACCTTTTCCAGTTTTAAATTTTAAAACATCTTTACAAATTTTACATCTAGCTACTTGATTCTCTACGTCCCTATCAAAAAATATTCATGCATCTGATTTTAATGGTCGTTTTGCTGGACCTCGTCTCATACTAGGGGGAATAGGAGGCATTTAATGAAGGAACGAATGTACCAAACGCCGACGTGTAATCGAGAGGTTGAAAATTGAAACTTTGCTCGATGGAAGATCCTCAAGCTAGTTGCCAACTTCACTCCCAATTTCCAAATGAATAAATAAAATTGAATATTTAGTAAACAATGTAGACTTGTAGAGAGATATATTGAGAGATTAGAGAGATTGTAGGAAGATTTGTGAAAAAGATGAAGAGAAAATGAGTTATTTATAGTTGGAAAATTGGGTTAAAGTGTAAATATAATAACTTATGGGTTAAAAATAAATATTATGGGGTAGGGGGTTGGGGGAGGCCAAAAATGACCGTTGCACAACGGCCAAAATCTAAAATGGCCGTTGGTGCAACGGTTATATTTGCAAAGGGGGGGGGGGGGGGGGGGGTACGGGCGGTATCGGTGCGGGCTCGGGATCGGGTCAGGATTGGCGGGACTGGGGTGGGCCGGGACGGGATGAGACATTGTCCCGTCCCGGTTCGAGTCCCGCTACCGATTTTTTTTTTTAATACGCGGTGTCGGGGCGGGACCGGGCCGTCCCGGCCCACTGCCCAGCCTTACTTTTAAATAGTTGCACATTCCATTCCAATGGCATTCTCTCATATATTCTCCTAAAATACCTCCTTAATCTTCTCTATATTTTTCAATATGTTAAATAAACAGAACTAAAGTCGTACAGTAAATTTATTTCCTTGTTCTTCCCTATCTCCTTTATTTACTTTTTTAACTCAGCTTTTCATGGAAAAAGAGAACACGCTTCTTTTCTATTTTTTAATCTACAAGGCGCTCCTGGCTAATACACGTTAGCTTCCAAAAAAATTTATTTTTTCTTTTTTCTCCTCAAAGAAAATTCCGCCCTACATCATATGGTTCTACTACAAGGTTAATATGTTCTCTTTCAATTTTAAAATTACCTCCTTTTTTTTGTTTTCCGCTAAATGTTCAATACTCATCTTGGACTAATTTGAATTTGGGCTGGAAAAGTCACACTTTGAGAGTAAATAGCTTTCTAATATTTCAGATGGAGGCATAGTACTTTCCAACTTTTTCAATAGACAGTACATAAGCAGCTATGAATACACACTATCTTCAAATCCAAAGGAAGAGAAGTAGCCTAATAGTGCTTCGTTCGTTGGAGCTAGAGAAGAAAATGAGTTTATGTCCATTACACTTAAAATCACAGTCAAATCTCACAATGTAGCAATGGGGACAAGCTATAGCAACTAGTTTGATAGGGTTGATTTCACATATGATCATCCTCCGGTGATGCATACCAACAATACAACCAACATGAAATGCCAGAAAAAATAAAAAATCACAAACCAGTGACCATCCATGATTCCTATAGGCATCCAAGTCAAATTTGAATCTCTTCCTATGGATGTCGAAAAGTATGTCAAAAAGTGAAGAAAAAGACTAAAAGAAGACAAAATCATAAAAGTTGTATGTAATTATTTAATTTAACAAACATGTTAAAATTGAGCAACTGCATTCAATTACACCCAAATTCACTTAAAAGCGTTGAAATTGGTTTTCTTGTCCTCATACGTCCTCACAAAATGAAAAGGCCAAAAGAAAAATTCGTACTATTAATAATATTGTCCGAACCTTGCTACCCCATGCTTCATTACCTCCTTCTTGTTGGCATCATGCATTACAAATGGCTACCTACCTCCTTAACATTCTCCCTAACAAAGGTTTAGCATATCAATCCCCACTTAAAATTCTTTATAATAAAGATCCCTCGTATTCTCATCTCAGGGTATTTGGGTGTTTATGATATCCGCTTTTTCCGTCTACTACAATTAAAAAACTTAAAGATCGTTCTACTGCTGTGTGTTTTTGGGTTATCTATCTAATCATCGTGGTCACAAATGTTTTGATTTATCCTCTAATAAAATCATAATTAGTTGTCATGTTATTTTTTATGAAACTCAATTTCTATTTTGCTAATTTGTATAATTTCGTGTCTAGTTCGTATAATTTTTTAGATGATGGGCTCTCACCGTATATTATCCACCATTTATCCGAGTTGTCATGACCCAAATCCGCCAGCAGGCCCATTGCTTGCTGGCCTAAATATTCTCACTCCAATCTATGAATCTCGACCAGCATGCACACTGCCTGCTGGCCCAGCTTTACCTTCACTGCCTCATGCCATTAGGCCAGCATGCCCATTACCTGCTGGTCCAGTTTTACCCGACCGACACCTACCCAGAACACGTCCTCTTCTATTTCGAGTTAAGGGCATGTTACTCGTAGCCAACGTGGTAAATTTAAACCTAAACGACATTTTAATCTAAATTCTAATGTCACCAAATCACCACTACCACATAACCTAGTGTCTTCCATTCATGACCCGAATTAGAAAATGTCCAAATATGACGAATATAATGCTCTTATTGAAAATAAGACGTGGTAGTTGATTCCCCATCCGCCTAGTGTCAATATTATTCGTTCTATGTGGATTTTTACTCATAAAGAAAATTCTGACGATTCTTTTGAGAGGCATAATGGCCGTTTTTTAGGTGATGGTAAAACTTAGTAGGTTGGCGTGGATTGTGGAGAGACATTTAGTCTGGTGGTCAAACCGGCAACCATTCGCACTATTCTAAGTTTGGCTCTCTCGAAAACATGGCTCATTCATCAACTGGACGTGAAAAATGGTTTCTTACATGGTGAACTTAAGGAGACGGTTTACATGCATTAGCCCTTGGGTTTTAAGGACATCCCGACATCAGTCTTCTCTTCCTATCACTTCACTCCGTTCTAGAAATCTGATCTCACCGGGCCGGGTGAAGGGGAAGGAAGAGATGGGTGGTCCGGGATCAATAACGAGAGATACATAATGCTAATCCATGTTCCACACGGTCAAGGAAGCATCAGTTTTTAATCACATTATGACTTGGTCAAACACCGAGGTACCGCGCAATCCGTTTAGATCTATTTAAGTTGCCAATAAAATGGATTACGAGGAGCTCTCCGTCTAAGTGGTTAATCATAATTGTCCTCACTGTGTCTGTTTGCTGAAGAAGTCCTTGTATGAGCTTAAGCAGGCCCTACGGGCTTGGTATAAGAGGTTTGCCGATTATGTGTCTACAATTAGGTTCTCTCACAGCATGTCTGATCACTCTATGTTCATCTATCGTCGTGGTACTTCTCTGGAATACATATAGTTATATGTGGATGATATAATATTGACTGCCTCATCTGATAATCTGCGCAACTCTATCATATCCCTTCTCAATTCAGAATTTGTTGTGAAAGACTTGGGCCCTTGAGTTATTTTTTGGGTATAATTGTCACTCGTCATGCAGGTGCTCTATTTTTATCGCAGAAGAAGTATGCGACTGAGATTATTGAGAGAGCTGGCATGTCGTCTTGTAAGTCCTCTTCTACTCTGATTGATACCAAACAGAAGCTGAGTGCTACTTCTAGCACACCGTATGAGGACCCCACCCACTATCGTAGTCTTGCAGGGGCTCTTCAATCTTACTTTCACGAGATCCGATATTACTTATGCAGTGCAGCATGTGTGTTTATTTATGCATGATCCATGGATTGAGCGCATGAATGCGCTCAAACGCAATCTACGATACATATAGGGCATACTTGATTATGGATTGCATTTATATCCATCATCCGTCTCTACTCTCGTGTCTAATATAGATGTTGATTGGGGTGGATGCTCAAATACCAGACGTTCGACATCTGGCTATTGTATGTTTCTTGGTTATAAATTGGTCTCTTGGTCAGTAAAACGTCAGGCTACTTTATCGCGATCCAGTGCAGAGGCCGAGTATCGAGGAGTAGTCAATGTGGTGTCTGAGTCATGTTGGCTGCGTAATCTGTTATTAGAGCTTCACTTTCCTATTCAGAAATCTACCTTGGTCTATTGTGATACTGTTAGTGCAGTCTATCTTTCTAGGAATCCGGTCCAACATCAACGCACTAAACATATCGATATGGATATTCACTTCGTTTGTGAAAAGATAGCTCGTGGACAAGTACGTGTCATGCATTTCCCTTCAAGGTACCAAATTGTTGACATCTTTACTAAGAGTCTTCCGTTGGTTCTGTTTGAAGATTTTAGGGACAGTCTCAGCGTACGACAGCGCCCGCTATGACTGCGGGGGTTTGATAGAAAGAGGGTATACACGGTATACCAAGTGGCCAAAAATAGTTTGGTTACTTACCATATATTTTGTAGAATCCTTGTACAAGTCTAATTATGGTATTAATATTATATTAGGAATAAGAATTAGTCTTGTATTAGAAAAATGTAGATTTATTTTCTATATTTAGATATTGTATATCATGTATATATATATCTATTCAATTAATGAAAATAATCAAAGGATTATTTATTTCTGTTTTGACATAAAAAAGATTTGTAGACATTTTGATTGTCCTTTAACCTCACAATTACCTCACAACTCTACAAATTAACGTATAACTTCTCATTGAAGAGACTGTAGCACATATGATATTGTGCAAAAAGAAAAACAAAGTAAATATTGGAAACAAAACTTTCAGGATTTTCAGGAGTTGTCTTCCCACAGCATGCCTTCCCTTGGCTTGGAATCAATTGGATTATACTGACCTGTAAATACCAAATAAAACCAAAGATTCAGGTTTCCTTAATAACATAATTTTATACACATGTATAAATGTCGTGGTATGTTTAATACCATATGTATGGAAGTCTTTTTTCTTTTCAAACATCGTGCGTACATGATTGTTACCAGTATACCCGGACAAAATGAAACGAGGAAGTGAAAGTCAATTACATGTAACTTTTATAGTTTCAATTATTATGAAGAGGTTCGGAGTATAATGGTTAAAACACTTAATTCTGACTATAAATTTGTGTTATTTTTAAAATTTTTTAAAATAAAATTTATATATTTAAAAACTAAACTAAAACTACTACAAGTCAACGTAACTAATGATTCAATATATTTTTAAAAAAAACTATGAAGAAAATTATAATCAGAAAAACTGTTTGACTCCCCAAAACAGCATCACCTTCACATAAAATGAGGGAGTATCAAACATGATTTTCTTTAACCTGGAAAACTGATCGGGCCAAAAATGAAAGCAATGAAGGAAAGGGTAGAGCGTGTTCTATTTTTTCTGAATCTTTCAAGATGAAAATAGATAGAATATTGGCTAAACGTCTTAAACTTGGTAAATGACCTATTACAACAGGAAAAAGTACACTGATAGTATAAAAGTCTTTTAACACTATAAGTCTATATAAGTTATTTAAATATTTCATTAAAAAGATATGTTAAGCCGTTAAAGTGCTAGGAATATCTACCTGCAAGAAAATATTGCTGGTTGAATTCATTATAGGCCTGTTGTTGAGGCACAATAACTATAGAACCATTACTATTTTCCGTTCTTAATTTTTCAATATTCTGGACATGGTGTAAGGGATTAATAATCTTATTGTTATAAGACGACCAAGATTCCACAGTTGATGAATTCTCATTTATATATAACGATGAATTGTCGTTCCTCTTAGTATTTATATTCCATCTATTAATCAACCCTTGTGTTGTTGCTTCATACACCATGCCGTTATTAATATTATTATTATTACTCCCTTGGCTATGAACTTTAGAATTTGTTGATATTGGCTTTTGTAAAACTTGAGTTCCTCATGAACCCTTTTGTACTCTCCGTACGGGCCTAAAACCGCGTCTTTTTGCCTGCAAAACGCTTCCCAAATTAGCGATTCAACAGCCCTTCTCCGATCATCTTCCTTTAGATTTTTCACTATTTTTACGATGTTACTGACCCCGAACACCTTATGCACCGCCTTGAATTCTCGAATATTTTCAGCTGGGAAATAAGGAGCTAATACGCACTTGTCGGTACATTTCTTCCTTTGATGCTTGCATGATGCACATGCAGCTGTTCCACTAGGCTTTTGCATCTTTATATCGCACGAATTCAACCAAAAATAGAGTAATGATAAAAAAAAAAATTGTTACTGTGCTGATTTATAATATAAGCCAGTGAAAAAGAAGATTTGGCTGGAAAGTAATACAAAAGGGATTTGAAGAGTACTTATATACGTAAAATGTTGTAAGGTGCAAGAAGAAAATGTATCTATTGTCAAGAGCACGAAAAGATGGCCATAATAAAAGAATAGAATAAAAAGGGAAATTGGTTGATATATAGGGTTGTATATAGGTAAATCACATGAATAGTAAGTGTCACCAAGTTAATTATTTGAAAGTTTGCAGACTAATCTTTTATTATGTATAGAAAATTACTTAATGAAAAAGACTCCTAGTTAAAAGTTTCCCTTTGCATGAGACCTGCCAACTGCATGAAATTTTAGAACGTAGTAACATTGCAGTTCCAAGTGGACTTAGTGTTTTAGTTGTCATAACTAATTATTTAGCTTTTTTATACAGAAATAGGCAGCTGAATATTCCTAAGAAGTTAAAAACATAAACTTTCATATTAATCATTTGGAACTCAATACTAATTCACCACTTCGTTTTGTGGGGGAAAATAAAGGACATGTAAGAAAAGACAAACCTATATTCTCTTTACAGTAGTTTTCTAAAAACTTATGGAGTAATAAATAATAGTAACTACAACTGAGATAAGAGATTAAGTTAAGGTCACTCCTTGTTTTCATTTTCTACCGGAACCAACTTGGTATTCGACGGAGCTAGCTAGGTGGTTCAATAGAATTACCAGAGTTGAAATGTATAGTAATGCTCATTGAGGTTTGAAATTTATAATAATGTTGATTGAGGTTCGTTTTTCAAAATGAAAAAAGCTAGCAGAGAAATCATCTTGGCAAAGATAAAAGAATTCAACACCTAGATTGTCCATCTCATCACCCCATGAGTTGGGTTCTCACGTGTTCGAAATTCGATCAGATCTACTAGCAATCGGTTTATGAAATAAGGAGTGGGTTCGCCATTGGAAGGAGGACAGGAGACGACCATCACAACATACCGACAACATGGACAACAAGACTTGGGATGGTACAGGAAATTCTCTCCTTGGAGGAGCACACGCTTAGTCAAGTAAAATTACTCACTAAAATTATAATGTGTATACATTTAAAATAATTTTTCTTATAATATATTTCAATTGTTGAATTCACTTGGTATAAGGAGAGATTCTACTATTGTAGAACGGATTCAAAATTGTTTCAGATGACAGGTTCAAGTCTAAGTGTGATATTCTATTATAGTTTTTGATCCCCTGCATAAATTTCTGCCTCAGCAATAGATCATAACATCCTTTTATGTTGCTCACTGAAAAATCCAAGTTAAAAGCTTGATAACCTCGTCTTTAATTTCTTCTTCTAACTTCGTTTTCCTCATTTCGAACTGCCAAATAGCCATATTCATCTTGTTTAATAGTATTAAAATTTGGGTTGAGATGTGGTGGATCGAGATGTATTGGGTCAAGATATGCAAAATAATAGATCATATATAGCCCACCACGTGCAATCCTTACCTAGCTATAAGTTTTTTTTTTTAATTACCAAACAAAATTGATTAGAAAAAATCTTTACTAATCGAACAAAAAAAAAATTAAAATATTTTAACAAGATTTTTATGGGTCAATAGGCATGAGTTTCATTGAGTTGACCACGAGAACAGAGCACAAATATTCGAATATAGCCATTTTATATTTAGCACTTAGTATCAACATTCTTCATACAATGTTAATCTTGCGTAAAATTCTATACTAAACAGAACTCACTAGCTAAAAAGTCAAATTGTAACAATATGCTGACCTTGTTAAATTCTGCACTAATAGCTGGACCCTTAAATCTTAATCACATCCGCTCATTATTCCCGAGTACATTTTTCCCAAAGTGTGTTATACATATATTCATTTCACATAAAGGAAGAGTCAAAGAAGAAAATGAGTGCTTTATGTCTTGTCATACTTAATTAAAAGGTGAAGTGATACCCAGGGGAGAAGCTATAATATTATATGTGGTATATTAAAATATACATATACTATACATATTGTATACATAAATATATAATATTATATACATAATCAATGTATGTATTTTATATATTTTGACTAGTATCCGTAATTAATTTCTGCGGACAGGTCAAAAGCGAAAAACTATCCTTTTATTTACATATATAATTTATTAATTTAAAACTCAATAATTCAAAAGAACTAAAATTTTGAACTCATAAGCTTCGAATCATCATTCAACATCTAATAAATCTGTTGTTAATTATCATGACTAGTGCCCCTTATTATTAAATTAAATTAAATTAAATTAAATGACAAGTACTCTTAAATTATTGGGAATATAGGAGGAAGGTACAAATAAACAATGGGGTGAAAACATATGCCCTACATGTGAAGTTAGTTCGGAGACAAAGTGAGAAAGAATGCATAAAACATTCACATGGCTTGACATTATCTTCTTCCACATTCCACAGCTCATCTTCCACAATAATATTCAACTTCAACACCTCCCTGTTAAGATCGGATATGGAATAAAAACATAAACTCATTATATGGACTTGGACAATCATCACCCTACAAGCTAATTTTTGGGGTTGAGTTAGGCTCAAGATCCATTCTTTTATGGTATCAGAGAGTCAGACTCATTCCAATTCTTTGTCCATCAATGTTGGGCCCCCAAATTATATTATCCACGCTCCAGTTAACAAGGTCTGGGCGTGCGGGGGAGTGTTAAGAGTCCCACATCGAATATGGAATGGAAACATGGACTCCTTATATGGGCTTGGACAATCATCACCCTATAAACTAGCTTTTGGGATTGAATTAGGCCAAGATCCATTATTTACGCTTCCTACTATTCCATTAACTGTACCATTATATTCCATTACCTCTTGTATATTTTTATAGTATTATATTTTTAAAATTAATGTTCCCAAACTTATCGAACATACAGGGTAGCTACTCACGTTGAGTGATAAAATCGTTCCTTCTTGCCAATATATTCTTCTTGACCTTCGATTTATCTTAGTTACTCATAATTAAGGATTTTATAGTCCAGAAAATTATCTAACTAAAGAGAAACCCCGGAAGAACACCCTGACGGATTGGAGTCAAACTACTACTTTTTAAAATTAAATAAAACCACTCTTATTGGAGAGAGTTAGGCGGACCCCTACCTATATATTAATCAGGGCGATAGTTACTTAAAAAAACTATTTAATATATATAAATAATTTATTCATAACTCAACATACAAAAAAATTAGAATTCATAATGCATAACCTAAAAATTCTGGCTTGAATTCACAGTATGGGTTCAATCATTCAATAGTTTTAGCTTGAATATTAGGGATAAGACATAAGATCCCTGAACTATGGTGAAATTGTCAGTTACACGATACCTAAACTATGAGAGGGTCCTATTACCCATGAGCTTAATTTTTCCATATTATTTACATCCCTAACTATGCAAGGGTCCTATTACACACTTCCTTTAGAAATATGTGAGTGTCCTATTACCCCCATGAACTTAATTATCAAAATTGCACTGACTTTTGTGTTTATTAAGATGATGTTAGTGCACAGTTAAGTACATTTTTACACTGATTTTTTATATCTATGAAGCTGCATTACACGTTTTGATATTCAATAAAATTATTCTTGATATATTGCACAAGTTTTCTTCAATTATGAAGTTCTCATACTTATAAAGTTGATATATTGCACAAGTTTTCTCATTTATCTGGTGTATAAAATTTGCAAATTGTTGTTCTTATTCATGTCATTGGATCAAAACAGAACCAAAATTACAGCAAAACCTGCACCAAAACTAGACCGAATCCACCAAAAACTGATCAAAACAACAACAAAAATTGGACAAAGACTCCACCAAAAACTGCACTAAAACAATAGCAAAAACTGGATCAGAATAATTCTGCGAAAAAATTAAGTTCAGGGAGCAGGGGTAATAGGACCCTCACATAATTTAACGGTATAAATGTACGGAAAAATTAAGTTCATGGGGCAATAGAACTTTCGCATAGTTTAGATGTGTAACTAGCAATTTTCCAATAGTTCAGGGAAGTTCTTATGCCTTATCCCTAAAACCTATATATGTGTTAGAAAATTTACTCAATATTATATTTCTTTTAAATATTTGAGATTGTTGTTATAGCGTAGTCCCAAATTCATAAAATTTAAATTCTGAATCTACCCTTACTAACTAATTCGATATATTAAAATTTTAAGTCGAAAAATTTTATTAGCAGTTTCTTAATTTTGATAGCAATAACATTAATTTCCAGACTAAGACGTGTTAATAAATATGCACGGCGAAAGTAATTCCAGAATCATACCACTTACATGAATAATAGACAACAAATACGAACACATAAAGCATATAAACGTGCTGAAAATTAATTTAAGAAATATCTCTCGAAGCGTGAGCAGATCAGATATTTTCAGCAAGTCTGACTCCAGTTCTGCGGTCTTCTGCAGCTATCCCAAAATAGCAGCCGAACTCTCTTAATACTTGGGTGGGCAAGTATTGTTTGAAAAGTTATAACTCTATAGGTTAGGACCCTAAATATATATGAATTTCTTTTCACATTTTTACCTAATTCAAAATTGGACCAAAAAATGTTTTTCTTTCTTTTCCACCAAGAAATATGATTCTGAGTCCAAATTAAATATGAGTATAGCAGAGACCACAGAATTAATTACTGAGGACCCCTATTATGAAAATAATTCAAAAATCTGATTTAAATTATTCTTACCATAATAAATTATAAATCTAGAAATTTGTACTTACAATTCTTCATTTATATTTCAAAATTTCCTATTAAACACATATGCAACTCCCCGTGTTAAGCTTAAAGATACTAATCAATAAATTAAATTACTGACGAATTTAATTCAATGATCAATTTTCTTTAGAGCGCTGCTTAACTTATTTCATGTGCCGGATTCATAAATCCATCGACCGGGTTTGCACATGAAACTCCCACCGTGAAGAACTTGAATCTGCTCTTTCTATTGAAAAAATCTCATGGATGATTCGGGGATGAATTTATAAACTTCTCAAAGAATGTGTATCATCAATCTCTATACCGAAACATGGATATATTATTATGATCTAATACACCAAGCATATCGACCCATCTCAAGATCTGACCTTTTAATTAATCAAAATAACAATTAATATATACAGCTCATAATAGTTATATCAAGATTAAAAATATAAGTACATTTAATAGTTTAGAGAATATATTTTTGTCGGTCATTATAAAACATATATCTCTACTAGGTCCTATTCAATGCATTCAAAAGCACTAGCACGAGAAGTTAGAAATATCATTCTCGTAATCAAGATGAATTAGCTTTAATCTCGTGCTACAATCATTCTGATGGTTTGTTTAAATTCTCATCTACGATTGTGAACTATAATTTTAATTTATAAGAACCGATGATTTAATTTTCTATGTATAAGTTTAAACTCTATACACCAAATCATCTACTATATAAATTGAGGACATGACAAAAATGATCTATTTAATGTAACACTTTATTGAAATTAATAAATAAATAAATAATTGTTTCATAATCGGTACTATAGCTAAACGCATGATTAATAAAATGTCATAACAAGATGAACGTGAGAGTTTGGGGCCATTTCGTTTGAGACAAGGCAAGTTAATCTTGATATACAAAACGATATTTTTTTATACCATATTTGGTTTTCATTATTAAAATTCATATAAGTTTTGCAGATTCTTATACTGGAAACTAAACATTGTATAACTAATACAACTATAAGTTATACGAAAATTTATGTATTATTTATAAAGGATAGAAGGTGGAGTAAGTAATACGTGTATTAACAATACGTGATTAGAGTACCTAAAAACTATTTTTACAATAAGTAATTCCTAAATTACTTTTCATACTATTCTTTATTCACGGTATAACAATCTTTGAATTATATATTTTTCGTATAAAAATTCCGATATTATTAATTTTCGTATAAAAAATTCACATATTACAATCCCGTACAAATAATAGAGTTAATCCTACTTTACTCCCCTAACATTTAAGGGTTAGGAAACGATATCCCTTCCATATATTGAATGAGAACTATAATTCCTTATGTAATATTCTTCAATGAGATTTTTTTTTTAATTTTTTTTTATTTCTAGAATTAAAATACGAAAATATACGACTCATATTATGGTCATTCACCTATTCTGTTGAAAATAATGTACACCTATTTGGATATTGGAATAATCTGCTAATAAATTTCAAGTTATATGACATTTGTTTTACATGCATGGCACATTAAATTTTTGGGTTCTGATTGCACAAAAACAGTCTTCCTACAAACAAGAACAATTTAATTTTTTAAACAAGCAGATTTTGACTTCTTTTTAGCACCCTAATTCTCTTGTTAGCTTTGATATTTTCCCATCTAGTATTGCATTTGGGTCATCTATGAATTCTCTCATTTATCAATTCTATTATGCATGTTGTACTAACTCTCTCTTGCATATTAGAGCTACTTGAAATAATTAATAGACTTCAAGCCTTAAGCGATTGATAAGAAGTAATACTTTAATGTGAGCTTATTTCTCTAAGAAATTTCTGCAAATCAAGTTAACGTAGCACTAAAAATACGGAAAAATAAATAGTGCCAAAAATATTCCTGATAAAATATATTATCTTTTATTTTGATGATTTTCCAAACACTCGAGGAACCAGATAGGGACCAAGTATGTGATATGTTCCCTTGGCCGTCGTACAGTCAACACTACAGCTGTAAAGTTGTACTGTTCATTGGCAGTAGTATAGCAGCACAACTGCAGCTCACTAAAGGTCAAACCAAGAGATGTATCTCTTATCTCTTCACACATGCTCCCAATATATATATACAACATGTTACAAGGTTTAACCTAACACTTGCAAATATGAAAATCATACTTTCTCAAGTGCTAGCCGCCACTGCTCTTCAAGTGCTCTCAAGAACAAAGTTGCTACAAACTCAAGGACCAGATCCCGACACTGAATTCTAAGTCCTTTAGTTTTTTTTTGAGTCTTTGTTATTTTGTTATTATTTGTAATCCTACACTACTTTCAAGAAGTGTCATAGTAGGACATATTTTAACATTTCTTGTTTTGTGTTATTGGCTAGAGTTAGTCAAGGTTTATTGCTTTGCAATAGAGTTGTTGTAAAGGGCTTACAATAGAGATATTGTAAGGGGTGAGGGATTAATAGTTTTAATTTCTATGTTGCAATATATTGTAATATGAAGTTGCTAAGTTAGTGAAATTGGAAATTCTACTTGGTAGGTCGTGGTTTTTAATTTCTTGAGCAAGGAGTTTTCAACATAAATATTGTGTGTTATTTACTTTATGTTTTTGCTTAAGGGAACATATAGAGAACCTAGTTCTCTATAATATTTGGTGGACTCTTAGTTTCTATTAATTGGTATCATAGTGGGTGCTTTCTAAAAAGTTAACACCTAGAAAAGATCTCTCACATGGCTGCTCCACCAAACCTAGAGGAAGGACAATCTACCATAAGATCACTGAGGTTCAATGGAAAGTACTATGGGTTGTGGAAGACAAGGATTCATGATTTTATTATGGCTAAAGATTCTGAGTTGTGGGACATCATTTGTGATGGTCCTCATGTCACCATGACCACGATCTAACTGGTCTTACTCCTAAATTAAGAAAGGAATACAATGATATGGATAGCAAGGCTGTAGAGAATAACTTCAAGGCCAAGAAGATCCTTGTTTGTGATATTGGTCCGGATGAGTACAATCACATCTCATCTTGTGTATCTGCTAAGGAGATCTGGGAAGCTCTCCAAACAGCTCATGAAGGAACCACTCAAGTAAAGGAATCCAAGATATATATGCTCACCATAGAATATGAGTTGTTTAAGATGAGAGAGGATGAGTCAATCCAAGATATGCATATTGGGTTCACCTCTATAATCAATAAGCTTAACTCCATGGGAGAAGTCATTACAATCAACAAACTGGTCAGAAAATTACTTAGTGTCCTGGCAGTCTCTTGGGATAGCAAGGTGAATGTCATATACGAAGCCAGAACTTAAAGACGATGGCCATTGATGAGCTGATTGAAAATCTCAAGATTTACGAGATGAAGAGAGAAAAGAGTGAAGCAAAGAAGGAGAAGAGTCTGGTATGGCATACCTCACTCGTAGGTTTCAAAAGATGGTTCAAAAAAATGGTGGGGTCCTAATAATAGAAAGCTCCAACAGGAACTTCAAAGGAAATGACAATTGTTGCCACAAGTGTAGGAAACCTGGTCACTTCATTAATGAATATCCTCTTCACAAGCAGGATAATTATAAAAATAGTACTGAAAAAGCTGCTAAGAGGAATCAGGTCTCCGATAAGAAGTTCAAGAGGAGAGATGCAACTGATGACCTGGTGAAGTAAGCTTTTGCTGCTTTGGAAGAGTCCTCCAGCGAATCTGAAGATGATGATGACCAGGGCGATACATCGATGATGGCCATTGACAATGAACATTTTGAATATGAGTCAATTTTTGCACTCGTGGCCAAATCTGATGCTGACGATGATGATGAACAACAAGAGGTAAATTTTCTTGACGTGCAGAAAAACTTGAAAATTTACTCTCAAAAGAAACTAATATAATTGACAAATGTGTTAATCGATGCTTATAATGTTCTTGTTAAATAGAAGAGTTCTCTAAATGAAGAAATTGGTGATTTAGAACAAGAGATGGATGATTTGGTAGTTTCCATTGTAGGTTTGAAAGAACAGGTTGATGATGTAACTTAAGAAAACATCATGTTAGAAAACCAAATGAAAAATATATGAATACTCCGTGTAAAGGAAAAGATGTAGCTAGTGAAACTCAACTGGAGCTTGAGAAGGATCTTAAGAAAATTAAAATGAGTCTCACTACTGAGGTAGAAAAGAACAACCATTTATAGAAAAATTGAAAAAGAGTAAAAGTTGATCTTGATAAGACACTTCATTGAACCTTGGTCCTCTTACGTAATTACTTCTATGTATAAGAGTAAAGGTGGGGATAGGCAACGACTTGGTTTTGAAAAGGAAAAACTCTTTATAATCCCCACATCAAATATGTCACTATAATTGAAAACTAGTTATGAAAAAAACTTTTATTTCTAGTAATGATCATTAATGCATGATAATTTTTATAACCATATTAATAATATATGTACAAGATTATAAGTTCTAAAAATATTTTAATATGCATATTTTTGTCTTTGTTGACACCAAGCTAGCTAGCTACTTTGCCTTTTCTTAGTTAAGTGAATGACATGGTTAAATTCCTGTTTAATTAGGATCATTGCAATTCAAGCTAATGACATAATAGTTAAAAATTAGTGGCAATAAAGAGTGACAGTTTCATCGGCAAGTATTGTTTGAGTACTTATAGCTAGTGAAGTGATAGAAATGATCATGTCTATTACTATACTTTTGGATTTTGTGATAATTATCTTAGTCTTTTTATGAGTCCATATCAGATGTCTTGACTGCAACCGTTATGTATGTCATTCATATTAATACAAACGATGAAGCTACATTAATTACGAATGACCGCAGCCTCTAATTAAGTCAGCTCGTCTTTTGTCTAGCGGCTTGGATCAAAGGATAAGGTGCGGAGCGAAAGTAATTTTCCAACTAGCTTGAATCTATTTCTTAAATTTACTACCCGCCCAAATAATGTCATTATATAGAAGAAGACGATAGAATAATTTATTTCAATTAGAAAAAAAAAGAAAAAGAAAGTCAGAGGCTTTAGATGAGTGATGAGCACAAAGGCACATGTGGTGTGAGTCCTCTACATATTAAACTATTGCTACTTTCCAGTAATACAGTTAGACTCCAAACTCCCTACCAGCTGTTTGATAGCTGTCCCAATCCCTCCATGTGATACCTCCTTAAATACCCCCAACAGAACACCCCTCTTAATGTGTCAATTAATCATTGCAGACAAATTTTACTTTGCTTCTTAATGAGACAAATAATCAAAGTATAGACATTGAGAGCTCATGAGACAATGTCTATATGATAATAATGATAATGTTCTCTTCTAATACATTATCTTTTCTTCACCTCACTTTCTGGAAAAACCCTTTTAATTAGTTTGGTTTTCTTTGATCCGATCAGATAGTCCTTCCTTTAAAATCCTTTAAAATTAGTTTGGTTTTTTTTATCCGATCAGATAGCCCTTCTTTGGGCAAGTAATCCAAATCCGACACATTTTAATTTATTTTAAACAACAACTTGGAGGTATGATTTAGTGACTTTTTCTTTACTTGTTGATTTAAAATCATCTTTTATTCAATAAAAAAAAATCTCATATATCGTGATATAAGTCTATTATTCATTGCATTATAGGTGTTACTGAATCTTGAGATTCCAATTGTCATGGTTTTGATGAATCACAAGGAGCAATTGTGAAGAATACTTATATTGTTGATTTGGTTCATTCTGCTCTGCTCCCCCAAAACTACAATTTAAGTAGACGTGTGAAATAGAATTTTTCTTCCAGAATTGTGGAAGCAGTTTTGTTTTTTTCTTGAGATTCCATCAACTTTGAAAAAAAAAAAGCAAGAAAATGGCGCACTTACCACCAAGAGCGCCTAACATGGCACCAAATTGGCCTGATTTTTCACTTCATCAAAAGATGGATAATTTAGCTCCAACTGCTCACAATTTATGGGCGGACGAATTCCTCGACATGTCATCGAGGCGCGGGTCCCACCGTAGATCGATGAGTGACTCCATTTCTTTCTTGGAGTCACCCATGGTGGAAGAATGTAGGAGGCTATCTAGCACTCCAGGCTCCGGTGGGACCGGTAACGGTCACGAGGAATTCGAGAGGTTTGATGACGAGCAACAGATTATGTCGATGTTCAACGACACGTCGTGTTCGAACCCTTCATCGCCATCCGAATATATCAACGATAATGAAGTTAAAAGTATGAACAATACCAGCAACCAGCAAATGCAGCAGCAGCTTAAGAGTGAAAATGAGGAAGTCCAAAGCTTATGCAAGACTATGGAGAAATTACCAGCAGCTACTCAGAATGTTGCTGATCCCAAGAGAATTAAAAGGTAATTATATGCTTAATTATTCATGCATCTTATCCCATTTCTCACAATATATGTGATATGTTTTTCTTTCTGAACTGTTTTAGGAAATATATTTTCTTGTATTTAAAATAATTTAATTTTAAAATATTTATTTCACTATAAATTAAATAATTTATAGCTATACAAATATTTAAAATTTATTTTATGCCAAGTATTTCAAAAAAAATAAAAAAATCTTAACTTCATGCCCAATTAATGATGTTACAAATAAATTGATACTGAGGGAGTACACATTTTATATCAAAATTCATTGGTTTTTTAACAAACTAATTATGTGATGATTATATTTAAAAAATTATTATACGTAACTAATATATTTAGGAATTATTGCATGTTACATCGTGATTCATTAATTACTTACTTTAAGTTATTTTGTATCTTTAATATTTATTTCTCGTATTCTATCCAGCATTAACGCTAGAATTATCTTTATACGGTCTATTATGATGGGATTATATTTCCAATCCCTTCAACCAATACTTCACATAAGTTACACGGAGACTTTATTCAACTAGCTAGCTAGGTTATTTTTAATTTGTTGGCCTACAAAGTATAATATATTAAAGAAATATAGTGGCGGATCTAACATTTGAAATTTTTATAGCTTTGGGATGTCAATGAATCAATTAGTTATCTGAGTTATTGAATCCAACTATATATATATATATTTCCTCCGTCCAAAAAGTTTGACATTTTTTATTTTTCGTGAGTCAAACTTTTTAATTTTAACCGTGTGTTAGAACATAGAATCTTTAAATTTTATAAAATAAAATTTATATATTTGAAGACTACGTAAAAAGTATTATAAGTTACCATAATCAATAATTTAAAATATTTAAACGACATTTAAAAAATTATAATTAAAGAACAACTCGTTTGACTCTCAAAAAATGAAAAATGTAACTTTTTATATATATATATATATAGGTATTGGTATAAGTCGAAAGCTAGATTCGATTGAATTCCTAACTTCAAATTGTACTTCTGCCTTGACAAAATGTTATATATATGTCTGTGTATCTCTGTGTCTGTAGCCTTGTTATTATTACTCCTATATATCTCAATGGAGTAGTATATTGTAATATTATTATCATTAATGTTGGTACTTGGGATCATTAAAGGACTTTTTAAATTTGAATAATTGGTTATGTCAGGATATTGGCAAACAGACAATCGGCGCAAAGGTCGCGGGTCAGGAAACTGCAATACGTATCGGAGCTCGAACGTATTGTTAGCACACTTCAAGTATGTGAAAAATTTAATTCAGACAATTTTCTTTTATTTTCTCCTAATAGTATATCATAAAGATAATAATAAACATTATTCTATTTTTGTTTACACTTAAAATATTCTTTCCTTTTTTAATTTGTTGAAGGCTGAAGTTTCGGTACTGTCACCAAGAGTTGCATTCCTGGACCATCAACGTTTGTTGCTAAATGTTGACAATAGTGCCCTCAGGCAAAAAATTGCAGCTCTTGCCCAAGATAAATTGTTTAAAGATGGTAAATTTTCTTTTTTTCATTTTTTACTCCATCTTCTACTAAACCTCATAATCATAATCTTTCATGATTATGTTAAAAAAATTGTTATTTGCTTCTCTATAGCAGTTGAAAGTCAATGGAGATTAATTGATGTTCACTATTATTTTTTTTCTTTTTCTGTTGTGGAAAATATTTATAGCTCATCAAGAAGTATTGAAACGAGAAATAGAGAGGTTGAGGCAAATTTATTACCAACAGAACCTCAAACAGATGGACAACAACGGTACTACACCAATTGCCGATTCCACTGCTCCTGATCAGATGAAAGTACAGCTTGTCAATTAATCTGATCCTTCTGCTAGGTACCTTAATTTTTCTCCTCAGTTATTATATTGAAAAGAGATACTTCCTATGTCCCAATTTATATGACACACTTTTCTTTTTAGTCAGTCTAAAAAAATAACACATTTTCTTATTTGGTAGTAATTTAACTTTAAATTTTACCGTTTATACTTAACGAATGATCTATAACCACACAAATATCTTTGACCTATTTTACACCATAAAATTCAAAAGTCTTTCAATAGAAATGTACCACATCGGTGAGGGATGAGATCTCTGAGCTCCTTATAAGGCTTGTGTAATCCTCCTCCCTTTGAGCTAGCTTTGGGGTGTGAGTTAGACCAATGCCTAATTTAACTTGGTATCAGAGTCAGACTCATTCGATGTGGGCCTCCGGATGAGTGGGTAAAATGCCCCGGACCAATTGAAAGGGGTGAAAAATATTTTGAGTCCATGAATGTGCACGCTTCATACCGAACAGTGAAATCCAGATAAAAAGATGTCTGGATCTGGGCATGATGGGGATGTTGAAGAGAAATATACCACTTTGGTGAAGGATGATATCATTGGACTCCTTATAAGGTTTAGGCAATCCTCCTCAGCTAGTTTTTGGGTGTGAGTTAGCCCCAATGTCTAATTTGATATGGTATCAGAGCGAGACCCAGGCTCGATTCGATGTAGGCCCCTATAAAAAAAGGGGGGGCCAGCTTGCCCTCGGACCAACTGACCGATCCCAGACCAATGTGAGGTGAAAATGCCTGTCCGGATCTGGGCATGAGGGGGTGAAGAGAAATGTACCACATCTGTGAGGTGTGATCTATGGACTCTTTATAAGGCTTGGACAATCCTCCTTCCTTTGAGCTAGTTTTTTTGGGAGTGAGTTAGACCTAATGCCTAATGTGACAGTCTTCCTTTATTTCTTAAACTTCATGCTCAGTCAAACTACATTATATAAATTGAGATGGAGAGAGTATAATGTTTGTGACGTAAACAACAAAAAATATTATAAAAATTAGAAGCACTCCTTATGTCCCAATTTAGGTAGTAGTAGCATTTTTTACTTCTCGATATTCAACCTATTTGAAATTTAACTAATGTTTTTTTATTATATTGACATGAAAGAATTGCAGCGTACTTATAAAAAAAATCGTATAGTTTTTAAATATTCAAATTTTAATTTTAAAATATTGAATTGATCTACTCCAATTTAACTTTAAAGATGAGTCAAATTAACTACCTAAAAAGTGAAAAGGTATTCGTTCCTTGGTAATTTGATACGAGGAAAAAATATACGTGTAGTATTTCTTATTTATTTTTAATAATTTACACCCTCCAACCCAACTTATGCAATTTTACTATTTAACTGGATACAAAGTTTAACAAACTAAAAAAAAGAAGATTTTTAAACTTTTAAATCCAAACTAAGCATTGAATATTTATGTAGCTATAAATTATCTTATTATGGATAAATTGAGAAATTGAAAGTTAAATTTTTTCTATGTACAAAAATATACTTTCTTACATGCTAAACAGAAACATGTTATGTAAATTTGGGACAGAAAAAATAAATTTTAACTTTTTAAAGTAAATTATTTTAAATGGATCAATCAATATATTAATTATTGTTTCTTACAGTGCAGGAAAACTAGACTGTGACTGATGGCAGAGGATCGGCGGGGCACGTAGCATGTTCATGTGGGAACATTTTTCCTTTATTGGGGATATCTGACAGGATAAGATCACTTGGATCTCTCTTTTTCAGGGACCATAAGAATCTTATTTATTAGTCATTGGTGTTCTTTTTTTTTTTTTTTTTAAATGTTTAATTCCTTCAACCACCTATAAGAAATATTGTATTATTGGAAGGACAAGTGGAATTTTGTATTGGGATGTATGAAAGAGGGAAAGAAATTGATTTTCACTAATTGTGAAGAGAAGCAAAAGTTAAGTGTTAAAATACATTGTTTGTTATTCTTCGCAAATTATTTTTCTGAAGGAAAATTTCTGTGGAGAATTTTGTGTTTTATTTTTCGGTATATATTTGATTGGTGAGTGAAAAGTACTTTTCATAAAAATAGATATGAAAAATTAATTATAATATCAACAAATTGGAGAATGTCTTAATTATAAAAAAAATTGAATACTAAAGATTTATAATATCTTAAAGCTGGAGGCTTGGAGCAAGCAATATAAAATTAACAATTAATCAAAGTATTTCTACAAAAAAAAAAAAATTAGCCCATAAGTGAGGGAGGTTTCTTCATATATTGATCCAAACTAAGTTTTTGAGAGGATTAACCTTCAAACTCACTGGTCTTTAATTTTTTCGCCTTCAGTTCATTTAATAAAAATATTTAGACCTGCTTCGCTCAGCATAAGTGGTTTAACATAAAATGACTTATCATAAAACATATTTTTCACAAAAAAACATGTGTACCAAATATACCCTAAAGTAGAAACAATTAATCTAATAAAAAAAAGGTTATGAAGGCCAAGTTTGCTGATCAAGCTCATTTTAAATTTTGATATGGAGTGCCAACATGTAAAAAGATTTGAAACATGCTAAAAAGAAAAGTCAGACCCAAAAATTGAAATTGAGGCCGTATTAGTAAGAACATATCAATTGGTAATTGTTCATGGTAAATTTTACGACAAGACTATCAATACAATTAATCAATATTTTTTATTAAAATCTTATAAATTTTTTAAAATTTTAAATTTAAGATATATTGGTTCAAATAAATATTACAGTATAAGCTAATATGATTAGATTAATTTTTTAAAAGTGAATTAGGAATTCTAGCTTTTGCTTTTGGCTTAAAAACAAGCTTTTAAAAACATTTTTTTATTTTGACTAAATATTATAAAAATATTTAAAAATTGTTTTGGCAAACACTTAAAATAAGTCAATCTAAACATGCTCATATCATCTCAAGTGATAATCACTTTTTTGCGCAGATTTCCTTCAAAGGGTCTTTAATGTTTGCCCTCAAATTGTTGGTCTTTAATTTTTGCCTTTCGCTTAAAAAAAAAGAGCTGAAAATATTTCGAGGTCCCGCGTTCGAACTTTCGCTCAATCAAAAATTTTAAAAAATCGCAAGATAGAGTTTGTATTCTGCAAGGCATAATTTGCCTGCAAACTCTCAGAGTTTGCCTTCAGGCATAAGACAAACTCTATCTTAAGGAAGAGTTTGTCTTATGCCTTGCGGCAAACTATGTCTTGCGAAATTCAAACTCTGCCTTGTAGATTTTTAAATTTTGGACTGAGCTGAGGTTTGAATCAAAACTCAAAAATTTTAGGGAAAGAACAAAACTTAAAAAATTCTAATTTGAAGGACAAAATTAAAGACCACCCTGAAGAGAGGCATTTGTGTGAATTGCAACTTTTTGTGGTTCAATCCATCTAGCTGGATCCCACAAAATAAGCTTAATTCATTACGGGTCATTTGCACAAAGAAATTTTGGGTGGTCTTTAATTTTTGCTCTTCTTTAATTTTTATCATTTATTATTTTTGGCGCGGTATAGTTAGAATTTCGTTCGGCATAATTAATATTATATCTTAGGCATATGTATCATACACAACCCACAGATTATGCCGGATGTCAACACTCAACATAATATGAAAAATGCATAATTTTAGATTTCGACAGGCATAGTTAGCGTTTAATTTCAACATATGTACCATAACATCCACACAAACTATGTCGGATAAGGCATAATTTCCAACACTCAACATAATCTAAAAAATTACTATAAAACTATGCCGCATAACTTAGTTCCTACATAATTTATGTCGCGCGTGACAAAATTTAATTTTCGAAGAAAAATATTATAGAGACTGTCTTATAAAGTAGACCTGAATATTTTTATAAAAATAATTGCAAAAACAAAAATTAAAGACCACAAATATAAAGAACAAAAATTAAAGACTAGTGAGTTTGAAGGGAAATCCGCACAAAAGAAATGATTCATTACTGCAAAGCCCATTTGAATGTCCATTCAATCTAAGCCCAAGTTCGTACCAGTGTCACTAATGTAGCATGCTAATCAAACTTATGAGCAATTAAATCATGCTCTGTATCAAGTGATGTGACATGTTAAATAAAATAAACCATTAAATTAAAGCTTGTTTAAGTGTTCAAATAACATATTTTGATTAATCAATATAGTCTTTTCGCAGTTAAACATCATTGATCTAATAACTAGGTATAAACTAATCAAATCAAACAGAAGATTTTGTTCAAATTTTGATTTCTCTCCTCACAAACAATAAATACATGTTACTTGTGTTTTAAGAATGAAGTCACGAACCTTGCTTAAAATGGAGTAGTTTAGTACACCGTTTAGTAATGATAAGCTTCATGTAAAAATAGTAAAACAAATGAAAAGTAGCAATAGATAAAGTGGGTTAGTGTTATGAACCTAACTAATCTATGGGAGGACATGGATGGGAAATTGTCAAATTATCGTTGGGATCCTGATAAAAAAAAAACGGGCACTACGTGTGAAGATGACTATATATAAAGGGGGATTATTCCATTAGATTATGCTATGAATTTATCTCTTTATTTTTTTAGTTGGTTAGATTACTCAATTCTTTTTTATTTTTCTATTTCTTCTTCCTTAAAAGAAGTAATTGTAATAGTTTGAAGATTAACTCTTATATAAATGTATGTAATTACCATTCTCCCTATTAATACAGTCCCCACGATATATTGGTGCTCTCGTTGTCCCTCCTAGAGATGGCAATGGATCCTGGACCCGGTCCGGATCCGGTGTATCCAGATCCGTTTTATAGGATATGGATCTTCAAAATTTGGATCCGACGGATCCGGATCGGACCCGGATCCGTTTCTGACTGATCGGATCTGGATCTGGATCTTGTATTTGTGATCCGTATCCGGTCCAGATCCGACCCGTGGATCCATTTTTTATTAATAATATTCATAACCTAGAATGTAATTTTATAAGTATTTTCTTAAAATTGCTAAGCACATCCTTGCAAGTTTAATTCTCAAAATAAGTTTAATTTATCCCCGCGTTAACTCAAAAACAAAAAAATAAAGAGGTAACTTCGATAATAAAATCAATGTTATATTAGTGAATGACTAACATCTCCATAGACAAGTAGTTAAAATTATATTCACTTCATTTATGAAGATTCCAAGCACATGCAAGTTTCGCATTGTGGAAATACTAGTCAAGCATTTTCCACAACTATTGTCATTGTCCAACATTTTTAATTAATAGCTCACAATCAAAACGAGACAACGAACAAAATATCTCATATGAACATTTCAAAATTGAAAAACGATGGCGTTAGCTAAGTAAAAATCGTTTCTCAGTTCAAAAAAAAAATTCTTAGCAAGGTAAATTTTTTTACATGTGGATCCAGATCCTATCCGTGGACCCGGAGGATCCGATGGATCCGGATTTGGATATTATTTTTATGGACCCGCTGGATCTGGATCCGGATCTGGATTCAGGTATGAAAAACGGATCTGGATCTGGATCTAGTAGGATCCGGTCCAGATCCTATCCGTTGCCATCCCTAGTCCCTCCTCTTGTACCAATTGGGTGACAGCAATTTTTTACTGCCCTACTTTTCCACGTGCAGTTTTGGAGAAGATGTACACTTCCGTCAAAATCGTACAGGATTTAGTGATAGAGTTGAAGATGTAAAGAATGATAGATGTCCTGATATACACGGAATATTTACTGAATTCATATAATAAGTTCATATTTTCATTCCATTTTCTTATGTATTGCAAAAGAATCGTCAGAATTATCTTTATGAGTAAAAATTCACATAAACTGAATAATATTAACACAAAAGGACGGGGTACCAACTCTCTCGTTTTATTCCAATTTGAGCAACAATCGTGGTATAATTATTGATAATGGCAATTCAATTCCAATTCGTGGTTACTGTCATAAAACGTTGTCTCCCCCCACCCCCTCTTGTCTTGAAAAATGCCCTTCATGCCCCTAACTTAATTAAAAATTTGGTGTCTTTCCGTAAATTCACCACTGATAATTGAGTTTCTGTTGATTTTGATCCTTTTGGTTTTTTTGTGAAGGATTTCAATACGAGGATTCCTCTCATTAGTAGGAGAGATCTTTATCCTATCACGCCCATATCCGGTCTCTCGAGTCAAGCCTTGCCATCTACTTTTGCGGCTCTCGCTCCTTCCTTATGGCATGCACGTTTGGGTCACCCTAGGTCGACTATTGTTTCTTCCTTATATAAAAATAATTTTATTTCTTGTAAGGGTACGCGTCGTACTCCAATTTGTCAATCTTGTCCACTAGAAAAACTTGTTAGATTACCATTTGTAGACTCTACTTCTCATACTTTAATGTCATTTGATATTATTCATAGCGATTTATGGACATATCATGTTCTCAGTTCTTTGGGCCATCGTTATTATGTTTTATTTTTGGATGATTATTCTAATTTTTTATGGACTTTTCCGTTAGCAAAAAAATCTCAAGTGTTTTCCACTTTTTAAAAATTTAGAGCATTCATCCGTACCCAGTTCGAACGGAAAATAAAAAATATTCAATGTGATAATGACAAAAAATATGATAATGGGTTGTTTCGGAATTTTTGTGGTACTAATGGAATAAATTTTCATTTCTCTTGTCCTCATACGTCCTCACAAAATGGGAAAGCCGAACGCAAAATTTGTACCATTAATAATATTGTCCGCACTTTATTGATCCATGCTTCCGTACCCCATTTTTTTGGCATCATGCTCTACAAATGACTACTTATCTCCTTAACATACTTTCTACCAAAGGATTGTCATATTCCCCCCCCCCCTCTTCAAATCCTCTATAATAAGACTCCTTCATATTCACATCTTATGATCTTTGGGTGTTTATGTTATCCATTATTTTCGTCAACTACAATTAACAAACTTCAAGCCCGTTCTACCCCCTGTGTGTTTTTGGGTTATCCATAGAGTCATCGTGGTTAGACCTACAATACCGTCGCAAATTCCCTGCCCTCCAGTTACGGGTCGAGCAACTGGGCCGACGATCCAGCCAGTTAATTACAAGAGAAATCTAATTCTACCTAATATAGGAGATGTACAATTTTAAATGCAATCTAATTCTATTAATAATGATTGCTCAAAACCATTAAGAAAATAATAACTCATTTCCTCAACTAATGTGGGAACGACGGAACATCCTAGAATCCATTGCACGTCTATGGTTGAACATTTGGAGTGTTTACAACATAAAATAATGGAGGCCTAACATTAGATAAATGAAAAATAGGAATAAGTATGACTCTATTATCATGTCAAGAAAATGATTTGAGTCTTACTCAATATCAAATTCTAACTTATGAGGAGAAAATTATCCAACATCATATGACTTATGAGGAGGCGACAACTTATTCCCTCGATCGAAAATATATCATATATTCTATTCTTGCTTTGACTACGTTGGTAATTTGCTTGACATTGTAATATTTCTTCACATATAATAGAATAATATAAATTTATTAGTAAATATCAACGTATTCCCTTTTCTTAATTAATTTAAAGCATTCATGTGAATTAAGTTTTCTTATTTTTGTTCAATCGAAAATATAAACTTTACTCGTAACTAATACTTTTAATAGTGTATACAATTTTCTTTCAAAATGTTATATTATTGAGACTGAAAAATAGAAATAGTAGACTTTGAGCAACCAAAGGTGATATAAGGAGACTTGAAACAACATTCAATTTGTGAAAATTCAACAAGGACACCATCTTTCTCAACAAATAATATAATTCAAGTAACTCTACTGGTTGTGGATAACATTTTCGCCGATGAGCCATTTCTGTAAACGTGTAAATATAGGAAATAATATATTTTCTATCCATAATTAGAATATTTTCATATATTGTGTAAATATAATTATGGTAAGACTAGGATTCCTCTTTTGTATAAGCTTAGGATTCCTATTGTATAAGGGATAAATATTGTACTATATATATACCTTGATATTAATGAAAGACCACCCAAGGGAGATTAATATCATCTCACATGGTATCAAGAGCCAAATAAACAAAACCCTAAAAACTTTTCTCTTCCACAGTTGCCGGTTGCCTCTCCTACGCCGCGGCCCTCCCGGATTTTCTTCTTGCTTTTAGGGTTTTGTTCTTCCTTTCTTCTCTTCTCTAAATGGCTATCCCCGATTCTTTCCACAATTTCGACGCCTCTACCTCCACAAATCCCACAAAGTCATCACCCCCGTTTCATCCCGCCTTCTTGTTTCCAACATCAAGAACCATATTCCCATTATTCTTGATCAAGAAAACAACTAGTATTCTCCATGGGTTGAACTTTTTCGCAATCATGCATGTCTCTATAACGTGCTTGACCATATTGATGACACTATTCCGCGCCCTACGGAGGTTGATGATTCTATCTGGCATCGTCTCGACGCCGGCGTCAAACAATGGATATATGGTAGTATCTCTCAGGATTTGCTCCTTACTATCATGAAATCTGACTCCACAGCCCTTGACTTGTAGAATCGTTTGGAGGAAATTTTTCAGGACAACAAGCACACTCGTGCCGTGTATTTGGAATAACAGTTCAACAAAACACGTCTTGAAAACTTCTCCAATGTCTCTGAGAACTGCAAGCAGCTTAAACTTCTAGTGGATCAACTCTCCAACATCGGCACGCCTGTCACTAATGATAAAATGGTGCTACAAATGATTTCTGGCCTTACTATCGGAGAATATGATACTTTGGCCACCATAATTCAACAGGCAGATCCGCTACCGAGTTTTAACAAAGCTCGCTCACAATTGTTGCTCGAAGAAACCCGTCGTGCTAAGCAAGATGAGCACGCCCAGCAGGTGTTAGCTGTCGACACGCAACCCCAAGATCAGACGCCACCAGACAACTCCCAACAGCGGCAGGGCCGCGACGACAAGGGTGGAAAAGGCCGCGGCGGTAGAGGAGGCCGTGGTCGTGGCAAGGGTCGCGGTCACAGAACCAACAACATCAACAGCAACAGAGATCGCAGAACAACTGGGCCACGGCTCCTCAGCAGTTCGTCTACAGCGTCGCGGCGCCCTAGTACAGAGCCGGCGCCCCAGTTCAGAGTCGTGGCGCCAAGTCCATTCCAGTACCAGCAGCCATACAATCCGTATTCTTACCCCGGTTTGTTAGGCTCCGCTCCAGCCCCACAGCAGGCTTACTTTATGCAAGGTCAGGTCCCGCAGCCCTCCTCCGGCATGACACCCACTGAGTTGGGTCAGACGTTCAGCACCCTCTCTATGCAACAGCCTGACAATACTTGGTACATGGACTCAGGCGCCACATCTCACGTCACCCAGTCTGCAGGTACTATTCCTAAACTATTTAGTTTAAAGCATCCTCAATATGTTACAGTTGGTAGTGGACAACGCATTCCAGTTAAGGTTATGGTACCTCATACACACAACCACCTCATCCACCCTTCTCCCTAAAAAACACCCTATATGCCCCACACATGATTAAGAACCTCATATATGTCCGCCAATTTACTCGTAATAATTCTGTCTCTGTGGATTTTGACCCTTTTGGTTTTACTGTGAAGGATCTTCATACGGGGACACCTCTTACGAGATGCAATAGCACGAGGGATCTCTATCCATTCACTTCCACTTTCGCTGCCAGATCTTGCTCTCCCGTCACTCTTGCAGCTGTTTCTTCTTCAACTTGGCATAATATGCTTGGTCATCCAGGAGTCCCAGTTTTTAATTTTCTTAGAGGCAACAATTTCATTGCTTGTAATGGAAAACTTGCCCAAAATTGTGTTTCTTGCTCTTTCGACAAACATATTCGTCTTACGTTCAAATCATCTACTAGTGTTACATTTGCTCCTTTTGATATCATACATGCCGATTTATGGACATCTCCTATCTCTAGTTCTCTCGATCATAAATACTATCTTGTGTTGCTTGATGATTTTTCACACTACGTTTGGTTATAGCCTCTTAAATTTAAATCGGAAGTGTTTGTCAAATTTCTTGAGTTTCGCAAGATCAATCAAACACAATTTGGAAAAGGCGTAAAATCATTTCAGTGCGATAATGGTCGTGAATTCAATAACTCTATGTTTCACCGCTTTTGTACCAAGAATGGCATGGTCTTTCGCTTCTCCTTCCCTCGCACCTCACCACAAAACGGTAAAGCTGAAAGAATCATCCGCACTATTAACAATATGATTCGCACCCTATTGATTCATGCCTCCCTCCCTCCACCATTCTGGGTCTATGCTGCTAAAATGTCAGAATACACTCTAAATATTCTCCCAACTAGCACTCTTCACAATATGACCCCTACCGAAATCCTCTACTATAGAATCCCCTCTTATGATCATCTACGGATTTTTGGTTGTCTGTGTTATCCCAACCTTAGCTCCACCGCCCCTCACAAGCTCGCTCCTAGGTCCACTCTATGTGTCTTTCTAGAATTCCCGCCGAACCATAGGGGCTATCTATGCTATGACTTGTCGACTCGTCAGATCCACATATCTCGTTACATCACATTCGATGAGACCACATTCCCGTTCTCGAATCTTCTAAAATTCCAAAAACATGACTACTCATTTCTTGACGAGTCTGCCATCTCTCCCCTAATAATCGAACAACTCACATCCTCTGTTCCGTCGTCAGAGCCGCGGCCTCGAGGGGAGGCGCCACGGCGCCTGATTTCCAGAGAGCACTATTTTGAAACACCGTCGATAGCGCCGCGGCCCTGTGCTGAGGCGCCGCGGCACCCAAACTTCAGAGAAGCCTGTCAACCTTCTAGCGCCGCGACTCTCGATCCAGGAGCCGCGACGCCTCCGACGGCTTCGCCCCCACCTTCTCCTTATCCGACTTTACCCCCCGTCTCAGATACCACTCCGCCACCCACTGTCCTTACCCATCTAATGGAAACTCGTTCAAATCATGGAATCTTCAAACCCAAAGTCCATTTCAACTTGTCTGCCCAAACCATCTCTCCACTTCCAAAGAACCCAAAATTGGCCAAACAAGACCCTAATTGGAGTGCGGTTATGTATGATGAATTCAATGCTTTAACTAAACAACACAAGTGGGATCTAGTACCTAAACCTGAGGGGGTGAATGTCATTCATTGTATGTGACTATTTCGACACAAGTTCAGAGACAATGGGGATCTTGAGAGGTATAAGGCCCGTCTTGTGGCTAATGGCACAAATCAGCAGGAGGGCATTGATTGTGGTGAGACCTTCAGCCCGGTTGTCAAACCGGCTACCATCCGCATAGTTTTGAGCATTGCCATGGGCAAACACTGGCCGATCCATCAGCTTGATGTGAAGAATGCATTCTTACATGGGGATCTGAGAGAGACAATCTACATGCATCAACTACCAGGGTTTACCCATCCAGCAGTTCCTCACTATGTGTACCGTCTCCGTAAGTCACTATATGGCCTGAAGCAAACCCCCCGTGCGTGGTATGATCGCTTTGCCAGGTATATCTTGTAGATTGGGTTTGTATGCAGCAAGAGTGATATATCACTTTTCATTTTTCATCGAGGTAGTAGCATTGCTTACTTATTACTTTACGTGGATGATATTGTTCTTACTGCCTCCTCCGACGGATTGAAAAATGAGATTATTGTCTTGCTCAAGTCCGAATTTGCAATGACTAATTTGGGGAAGCTGAGTTACTTTTTGGGGATATCAGTGATCAGGTCTGCCAATCATATGTTCTTGTGTCAGCGTAAGTATGCAGAAGAGATTGTGTACAGGGCTAAGATGGCGAACTGCAAAGAGGTGCCTACTCTAGTTGATTCCAAATCTAAGCTCAGTGCTATGGATGGTGCTCCGTCTCTGATCCTACTCTGTATAGAAGCCTTGCAGGTGCACTTCAGTATCTCACATTCACCAGGCCAGACATAGCTTATGTTGTTCAGCAGGTGTGCTTATTCATGCATGCCCCCAGAGAGTCTCATTTCACTGCTCTTAAGCGTATCATTTGATACATTAAGGGCACTCTTGATTATGGTTTGCACCTATACCCCTCTGCACCAGACATGTTGCTTTCATATACAGATGCAGATTGGGCAGGGTGTCCGGACACGCGACACTCCACCTCCGGCTTTTGTGTTTTCTTAGGGGATAATCTGATTTCTTGGTCTACCAAGCGACAGGCTACCCTATCTCGCTCCGGTCTGAGAGGCCGAGTACGTAGAGGCGTTGCAAATGTAGTAGGCCGAGATTTGTTGGCTCGAAATTTACTTGTTAGAACTTCAGTGTCCTTTGCGTCAGGCATCTATTGTGTATTGTGATAACATCTCTGCCATCTATCTTTCTCATAATCCGGTTCAACATCAGCGAACCAAGCATATTGAGATAGACCTACACTTCGTTTGTGAGAAAGTTGCGTTAGGCCATGTCAGAGTGTTACATGTTCCATCATCCTATCGGTATGCGGACATATTTATCAAAGGACTTCCCGGACGCTTATTTCTTGACTTCGAGATCCGGTCTCGGCGTCCGGCCTCCTCCCGCTCCGACGGCGAGGGGTGTGTAAACGTGTAAATATAGGAAACAATATATTCCCTACCCATAATTAGAATATTTCCATATACTGTGTAAATATAATTATGGTAAGACTAGGATTCCTCTTTTGTATAGGCTTAGGATTCCTATTGTATAAGGGATAAATATTATACTCTATATATACATTGATATTAATGAAAGACTCCCCAAGGGAGATTAATATCATCTCACATGATGCGGCGCCAAGTCCATTCCAGTACCAGCAGCCATACAATCCGTATTCTTACCATAATTATATTTACACAATATATGGAAATATTCTAATTATGGGTAGAGAATATATTGTTTCCTATATTTACACGTTTACAATTTCAATAGTACGAGTGTTGTCGTGCCACCGAGCACAGCCGTGAAAGTAAAGAAAAAAAAAGTTGTAAAATTATTAAAAGCAAAAAGTGAAATAAATAACCTCAATTGATCTATTACTGGTGATACCACGTGAATAGTTTAATAAGATAGTCATCGCCTACTATGAATCTAACCCTTAAAATGGATTTTTACCGCACTAGTAAATGAAATAATGAGAAGAATCATATATTTTCTTACTTTAACTAAGCCACACCAACTTTTTCCTAACATTAAAACTTGCTACTCTGACCTTTCTACTTGCCGTTCTATTTCACTACCCATTCAATCAAGTCTTCATTTTGTCAAACGGTATTCAATATCGGATTTGTATCCTTGATTAATCTGGACTCGCGTCGCACAATATTCTTTAAGGGAGAAGCATTTCCTATTAGGATCTTTTGCATATTCAGGACTTGAACTCAAGACATTTTATTAAGAATAAAGAAATCTATCCATTTTATCACAATCTTTGATGGTCCGATTCGTTCCAGTTATGTTGTTCTACATTGTTTCAGGTATCCCGAGTTACTCATAAATTTTCTTTTAATCTTTATGAATCTCCTCGTCCTATTATCTGTTCTAAATGTTAAGAATTATATATAGAATATGACTACTCTACATTGTTTTGGGGCCGGAGTATATCTTGTTATTCTGAAATCTCTTTATTTATAAAGAAAGATACTATACTTTGTGAAACAAACTTTTTATATCTTATTATATAGCACTTTTTGTTTTTTACTTTTTGGAAGAAAATAAAATTTGATGTAAATATTAGTGAAAATCACATTTAGATTGACTTTCTATATGGTGAATTGTACATTAGCGATTATCAGAAAAATTATTTCAACAAAAATAAATGGGAAAGAATAATTTTGAGCATCCAATGATGTGGCCTAGCAATTGAGAAAACGAAATAAAAATCATATAAAACCTTGGTTCAAATCTTAACAAGGACATCTTTTGGTAATTTATTTCATATGTCTAAATTTTAATCAGCAAAATTGTATGATACTTGTACTGGAAGAATGATTGTGTATACTCAATAAAATAAAGAGGTGACCAGTGGTTGAGCCACATGGTCCTCTTCGTGGGACGTTGTATTGCGTAACTAGGATAAAATAATTTCTTATACACATACAAATTTTTTAAATCCCCTTAACATAAGAAAAATACTAGATATTATTTTTTAATGTTTTGAATCGATTATCAGAATTCTTGGGACCCGCCACGAGGCGTGACCAACTTCATATACCTAAAACAATATATCTTTAATTGTTATCACATCTAAGAAAATGATTAGTCCTATAATAGTTTGATACTTAGTACTAGTAGAAACATTTCGGGAAGGAATTTTGCGGGGTAGCTTAATTGCACAATGCCATATAAGGCACGCTAATTCTTGCAGAAAATTTACATTTATAACCAGCTAAGAGATGCATGTTACTCAAGAATTGCCTTATATATTATATACTCCTTTAAGCTTCACCAATGAGATTATGGGAACAACCATCACATGAATAACGCAAAAGAATTGCTAGAATGTGTTTTCTTCATAAATTTTTGATACATAACGCATTGCTTATCTTGTTTATATTTCCCCCTTTATATTATAGTTTAGAAATTTTTGATAGTCGTAGTATTATTCTTGTAGTTCCTAGTCCTTAGATTACTGTTACTTGTACTAAATGTTTCTTTAATTACTATGATTATCGTATTATTTTATGATAGCTACGACTCCTTTTTTTTCCAGTGAGCTTTATGATGCTTTTCATAATATTGTGTCCTGAATTTTCTTTTATATATATTGTTCTAAAGTTTTTGTTCTTGTGTCGAGGGTTTACCGGATACAACCTCTCTACCTCCCAATGTAGAAGTAAGGTATGCGTACACTCTGCCCATCCTATGTGGGATTTTATTGTATACTCCTATTACAATTTATAGGTATCATTATTTTGCTTGGTTTTGATAATATAACAGTGAACTATTACAAGTGAAAAACTGAGCAAAGTATAATCAATATTATCAAGCATATATAGGTTGACGAATTTCATAATCTCCCAAGGTTCTACAAATGCGTTATGTTTAATCAAAATTTCATGTAAAAATGACTGAAATTAAGTCATATATAATTCGAAAGTTATAAAAAAAATGGTTGAAGTAAATTTATATATAGTCCGAATTTCATATAAAAATGACCAAAATTCAGTCATATGTGACTTGACATGAACTTCATGCAAAAATGATCTGAAATTTATGCAAACATACGTGAAGTTGTTTGCTTTTTTTTTTTTTTGACAATTAACTGACCTTTCCATTAATCACCATTGAGAATTACAAACCTGTAACACAACTTTCACAGCGTGTTACTCCTGCTACTACTCGCATTTACAAATAAAGTAGACAAAAAAGAAACCTACTCTAGAATATAAGGCTTTGTATCATGGTCCTTGCTCCTACCGGGGCTCTAACATTACACACATACACTATTTCATTAGCTAAGCTTTTCCAGGGTCTTGTTTTCTTCTCAAAAACTCTTTGATTTCTCTCAATCCAAATTGCATATGTAAACTCAATATAGACCATCCTAAGCAATTGGGCACTTTGTGATCTACCTTTAGTCTTCAATATTATCCACCTGATGTGCTGATCCCAGTCTATTGCATAGTACACTTGTATCTTGAGTCAGTGCAGTAATCTGTTCCAGAGTTGCTGTGAATATGGGCATTGGACATATAGATGGTTTCTAGTTTCATTCTCAACAGAACACATGCTACATTTGGGATCCACATTCATTCCCCAAGAAGCCAATCTGTCTACTGTCATCAATCTCCCATGTTGTTGCAGACAGAAAGTAAAAATTGCTTTAGGACGAGCTGCATTTTCAAACATAAGACTCTTCCATCTCATTCTAGGACAGTCCCTATTAGTGGTAGACAGATGTGATTGATTAAACCCTTGATATTATCTGCATTAATCCGAACTTGGTTCAAGACTGTTCTAGCTTTCAATATCTTTTGGATCATCCAACAAGCTTGTTGTGGTATCTTCATTGACTGTATCTGCTGCCCCTTGATATAATAAGTATGAATCCACTTAATCCATAGCTTATCCTATTTTCGAGTGATGTCCCAACAACTTTGAGTTATGACTGCTGTATTCCACACTTTGATGTTGATCAAATTTAGTCCCCCAGCAGATTTGTGCAAATACACCTGCTCCCATGCAACCAAAGCTTTTTTTATTATTGTGTTAACCCCTGACCATATATAACTTCTACAATGTGCATCAATGGCCTTCATGACCTTGGATGGTATGGCATACAACTAGGTCCAATATGCTTTCATTTCAAATATAATTGATTGAACAAGTTGTACTCTTTCTGCATAGAATTGTTTCTTAGCAGTCCAAGATGTAATTTTGGATACAATCTTCTCTATGAGTGGGATCCATTGTGTGAAGGTAAGTTTTTTTTGTGGATAAAGAAATTTCCGGATATCTGAAAGGTAATTCCCCCTCTGTGTATCCCAGGAACAGTAGAATCTCCTCTTTCTCCTCCTATTCAACACCACCAAAATAGACATTACTTTTCCCCATGTTTGCTTTGAGTCCAGAAGCTGCTGAGAATTTGTCAAAACAGTGAAACAATTGCTTAACTGATTGAACATCTCCTCTTGCAAATAAAAGTAAGTCATCAGCAAAACACAAATGTGTTATATCCAATTTAGCACATCTTGGATGATACTTCAACAATAGGTCACCTTGTCTGAGACCTCTAGTTGCATTAAAGGGAGGTGTTGTTTGCCCATTTACTATTATAGTATAGTTAACTGTATGAATACATTCCATAACCCATTGAAGGAACTGAGTAGGAAACCCCAAAGCCTGCATCACTTGCACTAAATAAGCCCACTCCACCGAGTCATAGGATGTTTTCAAATCTATCTTAAGCATGCATCTTAGAGAAGTTTATTTTCTGTTGTAGGCCTTAACCAGCTCATGGGCTAACACTATATTATCTGCAATATTTCTGCCATGTATGAACCTTTCTTGTGTCTGGCTAATGATGGATGCAATGATCACTTGAATTTTGGAAGCTGAGATCTTTGAGATCAGCTTATACAACACAGTACACCAAACAATGGGTCGGAATTCTTTCACTGTTGTTGGTCTATCAATTTTGGTATCAATGTAATGATAATGCAGTTAATTGCTTTATGCATCTTCCCAGTGTGGAAGAATTTTAATACTCCATTGATGATATCTTCTTTCACTATGGATCAAGATGTTTTGAAGAATATGGCATTATATCCATCCACCCCTGGAGATTTATCATCTCCTATTGATTGTAACCCTGCATATATTTCATCCTCTAATATGGTAGCACAAAGATTGATTCTCTGTTGTTGAGTGAGAACTGGTCCTTTCCTCATAGTCAATATGTTCACAGCAGGTAGACATTGAGCTGAGCACCCATAAGTCCTTTGTAGAAGTTTACAATCTCTTCTCTGATTTCCCCTTTTCCACTTATCTTTGTTCCTGCCAAGGAGATTAGTTCAGTGATTTGTCTTCTATTGGTACTCTCCTTGATAATGGCAGAGAAGTATTTGCTATTTGTGTCCCCCAATTTGATTCATTTAGCCCTTGCTTTTTGTTGTAATACACTCTCCTCAATCATTGACCATTTCTCCAGGGTCTACAAAGCTTGTTTCTCTACAGCTAATATAGCATCATCATAGGGAGGGATCATTTGGTCTTGAATGGTGTTGAGATCAATTTTGGCCTTCTCTATTCTCTGTGCAATACCACTGAACTCAGTGTTATCTGGCTGCTTTAGGGCTGGTCTAAGTACTTTCAGCTTTGTCCAAACGTTCTGCATTTTGTCCTTATCTTTGGTAAATTTCCACACTTTCTTCACTATATTCAGAAATTTTGGGTGATCAGCCCATATATTGAAAAATCTTAATGGGTTTTTAATATTGCCATTGATGAGATGGTGAGTGTCATAGGAGAGTGGTTAGACAAGTTAGGTGCTCCATATTCAGTTATTAGATGCCCCCACTTCATCATCCATTCATGATTTCTCAAGGTTCTATCAATTCTACTGTACACTCTAGTATTGTCCTGATGCTTATTGCACCATGAGTAGTATACTCCACTCCACTGCAATTCTGAGAGGAAGAGCCCCTGAGTACATTTTGAAAATTCTTTGATTTCATTGTATGTCACTGGGTTGCCACATATCCCGTCATTCAAGTTAAGCACATCATTAAAATCGCCATTAATAAGCCATGGTTTAGTTAATCTTTTAGCCATATCAGTTAAAACCCTCACATATTGTCTTCCTTTGCTCCATAGTATTAAACCCATACACCACAGCTTCAAATTGTCCATCTCTGCTAGTACTAAACAGTGTATGCACTGAGCATCATTCTTGATCATTGTGACATCAAAATAGTTTGTATCTCACATGATCCATACCATTCCATTTATAGCATGTTGGTAATTAGTTAAGAGCCCCCATCCTAGAGTAATGTTAGATTGTATATTTTTTGCCTTGTGTTCTTTAACTTTTGTTTCCACTAGACCTGCTAGCTTTATTCTATTTCTTTGTAAGTACTTTCTAAGTTCCTTCTGTTTATGCCTTTTATTCACACCTCGGACATTTCAGAAGAGACACTTCATTTTTTAATCCCTCCTCCCCTATCTAATGGCAGATTGTTCACCTCTCTTTCCACTTGTACCTTTCTGCAGCCCACTTGGCTTTGGCAACCTGGGGATGGAACTTAACATAGGAAATTCAGCTAGGTTCAAAATTAGTGCTGGTTGTTCTTTCTCCCTACTACCAGTAGGAGTTGCCATACTTGTTTGCACTAGTGGAGAAGTAGTCACTGTGGAAGTAGAAGCCACAGTTGATGTAAATACAGCATGAACAATTTCACCAGTAGTGCTAACCCCTACAGTAGATGTATATTCAGCCTGCACAGTTTCAGTAGCAATACCAACTCCTTTTGATCTCCATTCTTGAACAGGTTGTACATGCTTCTTCCTTGGAGGCTCTTTAGCCTTGTGATTTGGTTTCTGTTGCGGAGGACAAGTGTGCCCAATCTTCTGGCATTTCAAACAGAATTTGGGCTTCCAATCAAATTCCATAACTTGTACAAACGGTTGTCCATCAGGATTTCAGGAATCACCTTAGTCATATCCACTTCTATAAATATTCTAGCGTATGAGACTCGCGTTTGTTTTGTTGCTCATCAGCATAAACAAGAGCTCCTATAGAACTTGCTATCTTACTAAGAGAGTTCTTACCCTAACATGACACTGCTACTTTGGGAAACCTCATCCACAGAGGAATCCAGTTGGGTACTGTTTGCAAAAATCAAAATTGGCAGTCCATAGTTTCAAGATTATGGGTCTGTTGTTGATGGTGTAAGGGTCAGAGTAGAAAATTTCATGCATATCCACCAACTACTGGAACTTAATCACGTAATTCCCTTCCTCAACGACTGGCCTCTAGATAGAGAATAATATATGCAACTTTCGCACACGTGAAGTTTTGAGTTAAAATCGCCTAACCTTGCAAATATTAAGTAACTCCGGCTATAATTTAAATTCTTGAAATAGGTTCTATGTGCACTTTAGATCCATTTTTGGATAATTAAGAGGGTCAAGTGCCTAAGAATTAGTAGTACTAAAATCTTTGAATTAGATCGTCCCTGTTTCTCTTCTCCTTCTATCGGTGCCCCCCCCCCCCCCACTCCCCACCCCCTCTCTTCCCAAATCCACCCTCTCTCTATACGTACATTATATCATAAATATATATACACACACTGATAGACTAGTATATAATGGGGGCATACAGAGCGGACGACGATTACGATTACTTATTCAAGGTGGTATTGATCGGCGATTCCGGCGTCGGTAAATCAAACCTTCTCTCACGATTCACTCGTAACGAGTTCAGTCTCGAATCAAAGTCAACGATCGGCGTTGAATTCGCCACTCGCAGTATTCACGTCGACGATAAGGTCGTTAAAGCTCAGATTTGGGATACTGCCGGTCAGGAACGGTATATATTCGATTACTCAATTCCACGTTTTCCATCTAGTTATTGAACTGTAAGACAAATAGAGAATAATAATTATATTCGCATTTGCGGTAGAATGATAGTAATTATTTGAGATCTGAAATGCTGATACGAATTGATTTGCAACAATTGACGTTATATAACTTGTTAGGGTTATTGTATCTCCATTTTTTCATTACTCAATTCACTATTTTTTCTTTTAGTAATTGAACTGTACGAGAAATGGAGAATAGTAATAATATTCGAATTTGCGGCAGAGTGATTGTAATTATTTGAGATCTGAAATGCTGATATAAATTGATTTGCGACAATTGACGTTATATAACATGTTAGGGTTATCGTTTGTGGTAAATTCAGATCTGATACTTACCTTAGGTTTACTTAGAGTACAAACTGTGCACTGTTGTATTGAAGAGAGCAGCACTGTACAATTTCCGAAATGCCATTAGAGAAAATTCAGTTTTGCAGAAACTGAGAATGTTCTATAATTGTCTTTGGTCGAAAGCAAATTTCCAATTTTTCTTTTAGTTTTTGCAGAAATTGTGGCAATTTTTGTCGAAACGAATGCCACCTTAAATGTACCGGAAATATTGTCTATAAGTCAAAAAGACGTACAGCAAATTCACATGAACTACAGAAACAGAAAACCAAATATATACTGTGTTTGATGGAAAAACTTACATTTGAAGTTCTTAAGTATCTACGATCTAACCTGAAAATACATTGAACTACACGTGACACGAGCATATCGCTCTTGTCTATGGGTGCACCGTGATTCCAATCGGTTCTATGATTCATATCCATTGGTGGCTTCACGAGGCTATCAACTATCGACCGGTCCGTTAGATGTCTTAGAAATCCAATTCCTAAGATGTCATCTGTGATACTCGTATCTTTCATATCGAGACTTTGGTTTCAATATGATTTTCACTCTAAGACCGTTGGTTTTCCAGCGTTGTTGGCTTTCTAACTTCGAGTCAATGTTTACGTGATCGATTCATTGTTTACATTTTATACGAGACTTTCGGGACCAAAATGTTAACATTTCGGGGACCAAAATGAAAGTTCGGGAAGAAGCCCAACAGTTCGACAAACCAATTACGATCCTCTTCTTCCAACTCTCCCGGTTTGGAAGGTGTTTCAACACCCATACCATGTAAGATTACAATGGCCCTGGATGTGAAGCTACTCGCGGGGGAGCACTTTTTACAAACCAAAGGTTCTTTTCCGGAGGAAGATTAACTATTACACACGTATGGTTCTATATATGGAATCTATTTCTCCTTTAGCTTCTTTCCAAAGCGGCGCTTTTGGAGATAACAATTATTTGTTAATTGTCCATGGTTCGTTCTCGACCATACAAGCTAGAAGGACTGGAACAAGTCTTTGTCCCCTTAACTTTGCTTGTCTCGGTTCAACATCTAGAATCCCCGAGTTTTGCGGATCCGGAATATTAAGTTCCGGATAGACGGCAACTTTCGAGTCATGAAGATACGGAACGTCTAGTTCGGACGATCGAGCCCTCGCGGGTTCTTGTTAACCTTGAGCAATTACTCCTTTTTCCTTTTCCAAGGAAAGTTATCTCCAAAGAATTCGACGTTCTTTGACGCCAAGAGGCGATCAACACTCTTGTTATTTTGCGGATCCGGTGGATATGCAATCTACGATCTTAGGTCGAACTTGACTGTTTCGGTAGCCCATCTTTTACCAAGCTACCCCTCGTAATTTGGGCGTACGACTTCGCGCTTGGCTAACACCGTTAGGCCGAGGTGAGAAATGAACATTCGTTTATTGAACGATGCTTCACATTCTCCCTCCTATCACTGTGAATTTCTCAATCCGTAGGCTTAGTTGATTTTCAACTTACGCTTTGTAGGCTTAAACAACTTCATCTTTGCTTTTCAATAAACAAAGGATTCCATACGTTGTACCGTCATCAATGAAGATCACAACGTACTTGTCTCCCCTCTATTTTGTATAAACTTCAAATCACCCAGTAGGTGTGACTAAGTTCTAGAGGAGCGGTGCTTCTTTCGCTATTCCCTTGACGGAATTTGGAAAGGTGATTTTGCCTCTTCGTCTACCTCGCATTCATTTTGAGGGTTTATGTCGGCTTGATGGCAACAATCTCAACATCATTAGCTTTGGAATGACTTGCTATTTAACGTGTCTTAATCTATGATGTCATAGATGCACGGATTACAATATATCATTCATTTGGCTATAGACATATTGTACCAGCTTGTTAGTTATTACGGACTGTTGGACTAGTCTCAAATCGATTTGACCAACAACGTCCTTTAACCAAGTTAGGAACATGTATCACCTCTTTTAGAGTGATCTCATTCCTTGAAGTCCTATTGAGGACAACCTCTCCAGACCCGCTTTGATTTTAGAGGTGGCGTTGCTTCACATGAACAACCTTTTACCGTGATTAGGGCGTAACCGGATCATATGTGATCTCGATACTCGGGTCCACTCTAGTTGCTTTGGCGGGCCCGAGTGTCCAATTTCTTTCTTGCCTTTATTTAGGCCTTCGAGATCATTTAGGACTGGAAACTGCGGCCCACCTTACTAGGTGTCCATTACTTTTCCTATGAAATGAATTCGCACCACTCCGATTGCCGAAAGGCTTTATATGATTGAGTGTCCAATATCATCATATCAAAGGAATTTTGGCCCACTCTAGTCGCCGGAGGCTTTGTATGAGCGAGTGTCCAATATCATCCTATCAAAGGAATTTTGGCCCACTCCGGTCGCCGGAGGCTTTATGTGGCGAGTGTCCAATATCATCCTATGAAGGATCTTCGCCAAATAGTATGACGGGCTCGCGTCTTTAGCTTTTAGACTCCTTCCGTTAAGATTGGTGCCCGGATAATTCTTGGCGCTTACTTAAGAGTGGTAAGAGTTTTCGCACAGTTAGTGGATCTTTCTCCGTTGTATGTGCGACATACTTTACACACTTTAGTAATTACACTTAAAAGAACGGATCTTCTTAAGTCGTTTACAAAATCCAATCTTTAAACGGAAAAGAAGATGAGATTAAACTTCTGATTTGTTAAAGCATAAGGAATATAAATTATTTTCATATTCCTCCTTACTTTAATCCATTTTTAATCAGACATAATTTAATCTTTATTCTTGACAAGTAAGAAAAACTACTTATCCCAATTTCGGATTCTGGCTCACTTCAGTCACTTCATCAGACTGAGTGTCCATTTCCTTCTCACCATTATTCGGATCCTTTGTACGGGACGAGATATAGGCCTTCTGCTACAAGATAGAATAACATCTTCGGTCTTCTCCTCTTGTCCCGAGTTGACATCCTCGAGGCTCTCGAGAGCGCTTGTTCCCACCGGTCTTGGTAGCGGTGACACCATGAACACGTTCATCATCATCACTCTCTTCTACCAAAAAACCATTGCCATATTCAGATTTGGTCACACAACTTTTGACCGACATCTTTCGAACACTAATAGTAATACAATACAAATATTGTCTTAAGATGTTGGGAGTTTTTGCTCTATGGTACTTTATAATGCAGTACGGGAATTATATTACTATTACAAGTATTCGAAAGGTTAAACAAAGATTCAATAATTCAACTGGAAATCTGAAAATTACAATAGTTACACAAGAAAACTGGAAATTTCAGTTTTGTAGAAGATGGAAAAATGGAAATTGTTTTTGCCGAGTCGAGTGTAGCACTGTGTCCTTAAGACAATATTGCCCCGTATGTATATAAATTAATGAACTTAAATGATAAGTGCATTCAATTTCCCATTTTTCTTTCAGTTTCTGCAAAAATTCTGTCAATTTTTGTTGAAACGAATGCAGTAAATATATTGCAAAAATTGTCGATTTTCCAAATTTTGGTCCGCGCTTTCTGCTTTCTTAAAGCTCGAAGAGAAATCAGCAATCTTTTCCACTTTTTGTGTTTGATAACACTGAACTGTAAAAACTCTAAGATCGTCAGGGTAGGAAGTGCAGAACTGCTAGGAATTCTGTCTGAATAATTTTTGGAGATCATTCTCATAGGTAAAGCAACTGCCTTTTTCTTTTGTTCTAGCACCAATAGGCTTTTTGTAATCCGAGGGCAAAAGAATTTGACAGATTGCCCTCAGAAATCCAAAGACTGTTTTTTTCCTTATTTCTCGTCCAGAACAAGCTAGCCTCCCAATTGTCACTGAGACCACTTCAAAAGGGAACTACAGGCCCGGACTCCTTCCTCGAATCTCCGTTCTGCATTCACCTCCTCCTCCAATGATACCCGTTGAAGAGGGCTTTCAGTTATGTATGTTCCGGGGTTTAACTGATCTAGAAATGGGTGACTTCTGAAAGCTAAAAAGACAATAGGCTTAAGATTATTAGTTATCAAAAACAATAACCATAGTCTTAAGCTGGTCGTGTCATACATTGGCATCTGCTTTAGTGGCGAAGCATTGCCTTCGAGTGTTCTTCCCATGTGCTCTCCAAGCTAGGAGAAATTTTGACTTTGCTAAACTCTGTGTATCATATCAACTTGATCTTGAACATTCATGCTTGATTTATGAATTAATCATATTGTTTGATTGCTTTCATGTGGTTTTCCTCGAACAAAAGACCCAGGGGATCAGCTTGGATGGTTAAGGCTATAATAGTGAACTTTTGAGTTTATAGATTACTGCCCATCCTACTCCAAGGGGACCAGTTTCAAAATTTAGTTAGTGCTCACATTCTTTTATCATGGATCTAAGATGCAAATGTTGTTTTCTTATTTTCATCTATTAGGCTAACATTGATTTGTGAAATGATTTCACCTGAATTTTTTGTTTTAAGTATGAAATAAGTTTGGTGTACTAAGAGACTCTTCTCATTCCGTATTTTCTCCTATTTATTGTTGTATTAGGTTTCTAGCCTTGATTGTCCCATCTCTCTCTAAACTTTTACAGTCTAAGGTCCTATCAATATTTTGTATTCATCTACTTTTCCTAGTATAATTTTCATGTGACTTTATATTAAATTTCCAGTATGGAAATGTTATGATTTGATGCTTTGCATCATAATAATTTTCTCAACTTGTGCTCTTTGCTTAAGATATCGCGCAATCACAAGTGCTTACTATCGAGGAGCTGTTGGAGCATTGCTTGTCTATGATGTGACACGTCACGTAACTTTTGAGAATGTAAAGAGATGGTTAAAAGAGCTCCGAGATCACACCGACTCTAGCATTGTCATAATGCTGGTGGGTAATAAGGCGGATTTGCGTCATCTGCGGGCTGTTTCGACTGAGGATGCCAAGGCATTCGCAGAGAAGGAAAGTACATTTTTCATGGAAACATCCGCATTGGAGTCAATGAATGTGGAAAGTGCCTTCACAGAAGTGCTCACTCAAATACACCGCGTTGTTAGCAGGAAAGCACTTGAAGTAGGAGATGACCCGGCAGCACTGCCGAAGGGGAAGACGATTAATGTCGGAGGCAAGGATGATGTTTCTGAAGTAAAGAAAGCTGGGTGCTGTTCTGCTTAAAACGAAGAGTAATCTAAATGGTGGAAGATTCTTTTTGTTTTGAGCTAAATATGTACTTCAACCTATATATACTAGGAAGTAACCACGTGGATTGCTTAGCACTGACATTGTTGAATTAAGTGCAGCCACAAGATTGAATATCCAAGTGATTTCATAGCATTCTTTATCTTTGTTTCTATATTTTGCTTCCCTTGGTCAATGATTATAGTATTAGCTTCTTATGGACCTCCAAAATAGGGTATATCTGTTTGGGAAAGATTTGAACCTTGACATGTATGAACACATTTTATCTTTGCCTTGTACTTGATTGTTTGATTAGTTGTGGACTGAGAAATATTTTTAATTTCTCATGTTACAGAAGATAATAGTGCGTGCTCTCTCTCGACTGTGTTAGTATTGACTGCTTGTCTTGTTATTACCCTTCTTTTCGAACAATATTTTGGGTTGTATCAGTAATGTTTACTGTGATATGATGGATGACTATGCCGAAGATGGTTTTTCTGAGTCTTACAATTTTACCTCTTTTTTGTACCTCTCTTTGGAGAGATTATATAGTTGGAAATCTTAAAAAACGTGAAACAAAAACAAATCACTCGAAGTATCAACAGTTGATCTCCAGGTATTGCAAAAGTATCAATAATTAGCAGATTGTTTTCAGGAGTACGAATAACAAGCAATTCCGATAGATTCTTTTATTTTCTTCCGTTATTTTTGGTTTGAGGGACCATGGAAATGGAACGCACAGTTCAGTATCCACATAGAATCCCCATTATATGATTTTCGCCAAATACAGATATGACAAATTTTAGCATAAAACTTCTGATCAACATTTTAAAACAACGAAAATTATGGAGGTGCACGTAGAAAAAACATAAACTAACTATGGAACAGCCCTTTATACTAAACATTATTCAGCACGACTTCAAATGCTATCAACCTCAGATAATCTACCAAAGAGTTATCTTGTCCTACTATACATGTTAAAAGTTTGCCTTCGACATAGCGAAAACAGATTAGCTCCATAACTTTGGACTTGCTCAAGAAAATCATAAATATCACTGTGAGCCATGAAAATTATGTTATAGTAGAATATAAATGACATAAACAAGTTATATGGTCAAAAAATATCCGCAGCACTCAATCGGTGTTATAGATGTTGTATAAACAGATTAACATGGCCAAAAAGATCCCACAGCACTTCCCCTAGAAACAGAAAAATAAAGAACAAGGAAAAGACTAAAAAAGTGAATTTTGATTATGATGACCATTACAAAAACAATACTAATAACTACTGTAATTGAATTCTTAAGATCAAGAATAATGTAGGTTTTCATGTCTGGGCCAAACTTGAGCTCTACAAAAAGGACATGCCTTTTTCCTCAACAGCCATTTCTTAATGCATTCAGCATGAAATTCGTGGCCACATTGAAGTTTTCCAATTGTATCTTCATCTTGATATTCAAGTAAACAAATAGCACATACTTCTTGTTCCTCCTCATCACAAACTTGATCACCTTCATTAACATCAATATCCATAACAGGATCATAGTAATATGTTCTTGTTTCCAAATATTCAGACATGTCTTGATCATCCACAAACTCATTATAGTTCTCTTCCTCCTCCTCCTCCTCCTCATATATTTCTTCATCTTCTTCATCCATTTCATCACCATAGGTATCACTATCAAGAATTGATTGTGGCAATTGAATTGTGTGTTGAACGTAGTTAGTATTCACACGCATTCGAGGTGCCCTAGCTCGTGTAGGGTGCACTTCATTTGTTTGATATGGAATATGAGGCAAGTAAATATTTATTGTACGAGTAGTGGAATCGGAGTCCATATCCATATCTTGATTCGGATACATCATTCGCAAATTCCTCTTCTTCTTCTATAATTTCTTCATCAAGACTCACAAACGAATAGCGAGTTAAACGATAATCAACACTCGTTGAAGTTTTAGCCAATCTGGGAACTTCACTTGTTTGTTGATGCTGTTGGTTCAAGTAAATAACTGTAGGTGGTAATGTTCTAGTTGCAAAAGAGAGACGTTGCTGATTATTTTGAGACATGGTTCTTGAAAAAAAAAAACAGAATTGGTTATCTTAGGTTTCGAGAAAAATAAGACTGCTACAAACGAAGTTTTCAACTTGGGAATTTAATGATAGTGGTGTCAATCTAACTTATTTATAAGGAAAAAAAATTAGTACCGAATTTAATTGGGAATGGAGTTTTGAAATCTTTTCCTATATTGTGTTTCCTTTATTGCTTTCCGCCCAAGTTTCCTTTTCAAAACATTCTCGAACTAGCTAGGATTTTAGGTTACTAAAAATAACATGTCTTACGAATATGATTTAGGACTATGTAAAGTGAGAAATAATTAAAATATTTATTATGAAAGACATTAATTAACATTTTCCATTTTATTTTATTAAAATGTAAAAAAATCACAACACTCAATTAATTTTTTAATCAAATAAATATAATTAAATTAAAGTGATACTCCCTCCGGTCCAGTCTAGGGCTGGCAATGGATCGGAGGTGGATCGGGTGGAGCTCAATCCGCTTCCACCCGCCAACCATTCATCCACCACTCGACCCATCCATCACCCTATTTTTTCTTCATCCACATCCGATCCACCCATCATCCACAGGTGAATCGGGTGGATCGGGTGTTTCGCGGATGAAAATTATAGCACAATCAGTTTGGTACTTTTGATTTATTTTTCAGTTTTCGTATTATCTTGCTTTTCATACTATCTTGCTTTACCATTATAATTTGATATTTATCCCATTGTAATATTCCTCAACCTATTATATTGCTAACAGTTATAGTCATATATAGAGTGATGTTCAACATGGAAAATGTCAATTATGTATAACGTAGTACAAAAATAACATTTTTGATACTAGGAATCATCGTTATTGTCATGTTGAAATTGAAAAATAATTTCCATTCACTTTAGAAAAATAAAGATAACTATTGAAAATAAAACCAAGTATTAGTAACGACATGAGTCAGGGGTATGTTATCACTGAACTACACAAAAAATAACTAATTTATAAATGGGTGGATGGATGGGTCGGGTGGTGGGTTGGATGTATGTCCACCCGAATCCGACCCGATCCATCACCCGATCCATCCGTCACCCGATTAAAATCCGTGTTTTGTCGGTTTTTCGTCCATATAATCGGGTCGGGTGGATGTATATCCATCGGGTTATGGCGAAATTGTCAGCTCTAGTCCAGTAGTTGTCGTGCTTATTAAAAATAACTAATGCAATATAGTTGTAATTTTAGAAGATCAAAATATAATTAATTATTAGCTTCCATCTTTACCCGTACTTAATAAATGTGAAGAGAGATTAATGTGGTGAAAAAAAGAGTAGTATTAAATTAGGTTTAGTCAAATTGTCCTTTAAGTTAATATTCTTAAGAGGCGTGTAAAACAAAAATATGATAAGCAAAATGAACCGAAGGGAGTAATATAAGATATCTTTTATGATTACTTAATCGATATGTGATAATTTAAATATATGAAGGTTTATCATTAAATATGTGACAATGGTCGATTGTTTGGTAAATATATACATCTTAATAACTGCATTTTATAATTAAGAGACACATATGCTAATTTAAAAAAATTATTTATGTAATATTTTTATGTTGATTTTTTTTTTTTTTTGCTTCTACTATTGAAGAGAAGCTATAAATTTTGCTTCATCTCCACTCTCCACCACAAAAAAATTAGTCATGCTACTATCCAAAATTATTTTTTCTCCAAAGTGTGGTCAAATACTTTAACTCTTTCAAAATAAGTACTTTTTCTTATTAAGAAAAATGAATACTTTAGCTCTTTCAAAATAAGGTAATTAGCATATGAGTTAGAATTTAATTTCGGCACTCTATGCGTATGCGTGGTTGTGCATTTCATGAAAATACATATATTATTATGAACTACTTGTAATACCTAGATAGACTCTTGAACTTTTTCATGAATTTCACGTGAACCCTTCAACTGAGATTCATACCATCTCAACCGTCAAGAAGACTTTTTATCGTACCACTTAATACATAGAATTTAAGTGGTGTTTTGGATTTGGAGAATTAGGGAAGAAAATGGGAGAAGAACGAAAATCGTTCACATGGGAAGTGAACGAGGATTTTGAGAAATGTTCTTTGAATATTATAACTACTTTAAGCTCTGTTTTAGCAGTTAAGGCACTGTTCTCTGAAGGCTTTTGGTCTTCACTACTACTAAAATGTCACTTTTTACACTGTCATCAGTGTAGTATTTTAATGTAGGACCTCTTCATGACACACACACCCTTCCCTACCGGCTACCCCCAACGATTTTGGCTAAAACCCGTAGAACAAAACTTGCAAAAACATATGATGAAGGTGCGTAAATGGGAGGTTAATTACTCCTCCCTCTGTTAGGATAGACGTGAATATTTTAATTGTGTTTGGTTGGTGGGATAAGAATAATAAATTCGAGATAAAATGTGATATTATTTTATACTACGTTAGGTTATAGATATTAATTAGTCTCAGAATTATTTTATTCAACATTTGCACAAAATGATGTGATTAGTTATCTCATATATTTATCTATCATATCCCATCAACCAAACGACCCTGAATTTGCATGAAATGTTAAAGAAAAATGAATTTTGTTTTAAAGATGTTACGACACATATATGGTTATAGAACTTTTAGGAGCCGTTTGGACTAATTTGAAATATGAAATCATCATGATCTGAATGTTAAGTTTTGTTTGGACATATAATTTGAATTTCTTAAATTGTATTTTTTCTCATAGACATAAAAATCTCACAAGTCGTGGAAACTATCAAAAATTTCTCAATTCTCATACAATCTTACCAAATGAGCAAATCATAGTTCATAACAAAATTAATATGCTAGTAGAAAAACTTTATAGAAAATACAACATCAATTGATCGAACTTTAGTTCAATAAAATGGAAAATTGAACTTGAGTTGTACTGTAACTATTCTTTAATATAATCCTCCCACGTAGTATGGACAATCTTTTAATATTTGATAAAATGATTGGTAAACATGATTAGTAAATATATCTACCAATTTATGGATTTTTTTTTTACAAAATATAAACTTATGGGTCAAGTTTTATATTTAAAAAATTGAAATCATGATTTGGAATCCCAAATCACTCCTTTTTGGATGATTTGGGGTTTCAAATCATGATATGAAAGTTGAAGTTGAAATTTTATCCAAATTACACAAACAAACAATGATTTGAAATCAAATTATGAAAATGCATGACCAAACTGTAGGGTTTTTGTTGGGTTGTTATACGCAACGGATATTGAAAACTTGTTTCAAACCCAACAAACGTAGAACTGTTAGACTATAGGGTAATTTAAAACCGTAAACATAAGACTTGAATGGTACTTATATGTTTACAATATCTGGAATCTTTATCAACTGTGGGTGCGCACGCGAATGTCCTTTCGATTGCAAGCTCCAAGCTTTAATGTATTCTCCTTTGGAAAGCTAGGAAATCCTGTAGAGGTTCGAGAGAGTGTTTCATCGGTGAATTTCATATACAAGGTGGTTCAACAAAAAAACTTCAATCTTACCAATTTGGTCTTCCATTTAACTCTCCTTTATTACAGATCCAAGATTCAACCTTTTAATTTTAAGAGAAGAAAGAATATTTAAAAAATCGATGAGCTCTGTAATTACATTTTTTTTTCCTTTAATAAGAAAAAGAATACTTATAATTCAGTTGTTAAGAACATAAACAAAATTATTTCTATGCTATTATTTATTGATATAGTTTGACTGGACATGGTGTTTAAGGAAAAAAAGAGACTTTTGAATATCTAAAACAAGCCAAAGATATTTATATGGTTATAGATTATATCGTTAAGTGTAAAAGTTAAAGTTTAAAGTTAGTTTGTTGTCAAATAAGAAAATATTTTATTCTTTTTGGGACGAACTAAAAAGAAAAGTGTATCACATAAATTGGGATAGATGGAGTATACAAATAGTTATTTTCGTTAATAGCACTTGTGGGATCTCAGTTATTGATAAAATTTAATTATGGCTAAGAATAACAAAGTGGTAGTTGAAGCAAGCATATCGACATCAAGTATCTAGCCATAAGAGAACATGTTAAATGTAAGAAAGTGGTCATTCAACACGTTAGCACTGAACTGATGTTAGCTGATCCTTTAACTAAAGGCGTGCCACCACATAAATTTAAGGATCATGTAGTCACAATGAGATTTGATGAAACTCTATTTTATGTGATATTCTCATATTTGTTATTGTGTACACATTTAATTATTTTGGGAAATATCACTATAGTATGGATCCCGAATAAACATAATGTTTATTCATAAAGTAATTATGGGCTAAAGTTTAAAGGCGTAATACATTGTGATACATGGAAGATACTACTCAATTTTAGAGAAACTATTGCCATGATTCATGTATTATGTTTCATTTATGGTATTAGAGTATCCGGATCAAGTGGGAGAATGTAGGCATCAGTTGAAATGGTCCGTAAAAGTTAGACCTAAGCCACTAACCCATTACACTCTTTGCTAACTGTTATGTAAACGTACTTGCCCATAACCACCAAGAAAATTGTTGCTATAGCAGTTTCTTCTGAAAATGCTCTTGATGGGAACTACTATATATACATATATATGATTCAAGGGTCTCTAAGTATAAACTTTCTTTTCAAAACTCCAGACTATTTTGACTAAGGTTCGAGTGCTCAGAAGATTCTTGGATAAACTGACTCCGACGACACAATCATGATTCCGTAACAATGTCCAGATGTATATCGATCATTTATTCACTGCGATTTCGTTCTATATGTGTTTCGACAATCTTAAATGGTATAGATTGTCTTACCAAAGGAAGGTAACAACTAATTGCTATGACAAGCTAAAATGATACGAATTAGACTAAACCTTGGAGGTATCCTTTAATAAAAATGAGTACCCAATGAAATTGCTAATTACCGGATATGGATATGGATATGGATATGGATATGGATATGGATATGGTGAAAGTTTATCGAATAATCGTGGGCTGCAAAAGCCAAGAAGTTTGGTCGCACGTACTTTGTTCTCATTCTTGAATTTAATTTTCTTTTACCAAAGTCTTCTTTTTTATATGAAAATTTAAATTTTATTAGTAGCTGACATCTGCTCTTAATTTTGATTAGGTGAAATCATTCTCTTTTAGTTATTCGAGGATGATGATTCAGAAAATTTTCTATTATATTTTTAACTAGATTTTAAATTATAATTATACAAAATCACTTTAGTGTCAATTTGTAACATAAAAATATTTTTTGAGCCACATGTCATGATGGACCAGAAAGATAAAAGTGTAATGCGTTTGTGGAACTATATTAATTAACAGGAATTTCTTTTTGTGAGATGTCCTAAAAATAATCCAAACATAACAAATATGCCATGTTTGATTATATAAGTTTCGCAAAAATGCTTTCCGAAATTGAAAATTTACTTATCTGGAGTAAAAAGATACGAACGTTTTTAGAAGAATCTCTTGATTATAAGCTTGGTCAAGTGAGATAGAAGATAAAATCTCTTTATTTAAATGGTTCCATTTATGAGGAATGATGATGATTTCTTCAAAATATTTGCGAAGTTACTCAACTATTACCTAGAAATTTCAAGCTCAATGCAGATTATGTGCGGAGAGGTGGTGAATGTGTACAGAGAAGCAGTGAAGGAAAATAGTGAACAAACGGAGAAGAAGCTGAAGGCAAGCGCTGAAAGATTGTGTATAAATTGGGCTTTTTCGGATAATTTAAAAAATATAGATTATGTATAAATTGGGCCTTTTCGGATAATTTAAAAAATATGGGCTAATTCGGACAAATATTTTCTTCAAGTTGTCATAAGGTGTTGTTTTCTCATATAAAACCTACTCCTAAATTTTCCTATTCATTTTTCCATTTATATTTAGCTCGGTAACTATTGTCGCATCAACCTGTTATAATAAATTCAATTTATAGTAATCAAAACATTCTGTACATACAATTAAAAATTTAAAACTAAAATAGAACATATTTCCATTCACGCAGTATGCTATGTGACAAGCTATTGCTGACTATAGCTTGTTTGTCAGGATAAACGAATATTAATGGTGAAAAAGTTGTTGGAAATTTTATTAATGTGGGCCCCGCATATCGGAAACATTATTCCTTCACACATGCCTAATCTATCAAATGAGTAGATAATGTTAGTGTCAAGTATCGTCAAATTTCATAAGAAATGAAAGAGATATTGGTACACAAAGTAAGGTATTTGAGATATGAAAAGATGGAGGGTCTTTGGCCAAAATGACAAATCTCCTTCATTGGTAAAAGAAGGAAGAATTGAGCAATATATAAGCTCTAAATTTGAGTAAGGGTTAGGGGCCCCAAGGGGTAACCCATGTGTTTAGAAGAGAGAGGACCTAGGTGAGCTTGGATTCAGAGCTAAGCCCCACACACGCGCTGCCGCCGCCCGTCCGGTCTCTCGGGCTCGGGCGTTGGCTTGGTTTCTTTCGGAACTTTCTTTTTGGTCCCTGAAATGTTATCTATTAACATTTTGGTCCTTGAAGGTCTTGGAACGTTACCAAAGTTCTAAAACCAACAAACGTAACGGTTGATTGCTTAATTGCTCAGAACATTATGACGATTTTCAAGAAGTAACTGTTGGCCATAAAGATGTAACAGTTATGAACCTTGAAGACGTTTTGCCTCCCAATGACTTCTGACCTCCCTTTCTGTTCCTATATATTAAACACTTCAGTTCAAACAAAAATATAGAGAGGACGAAACAGAAAGACACAGGCAGAACACAACTCAAACTAGTTTATCTTTATGTTCTGTTCTTCATTAAGAACATACGCATAGAAAACAAAATACAGAAAGCAGGCAGAAAACACTTTCAGCTCTTTCTTCAGCAATTTGTTCATATTCATTGTCTTCGCTAGGATCAATTGTATTTGCTTTGTACAATTGATTAGTTGTTGTTTTATCTTGGGAGACTATTACCCAATACTATAAAAATATTTATATGCGCAATTTTATTTTAAAGACAGAGAATCATCTCTCGACTCAACGTTCCTTTTATTTAACCTTTCGAATACACTTTAACCCCGTTTTCGTTATCATCATTTTCCATTTATTACCAACAAAAGTAGCTGGAAGCCAAACATCCTAGGCAGAATAATGAGTTACAAGCAAAGCCTAGTCAAGTCAGGATATTTTTATTGATTTTTTTATTTCATCTTTAGTGTTTGACGTCCCCTTTAAAGCTCCGGGTAATTCATTTTTTCCTAGAAAAAAATTCATTTATAAAGTTCGGACCCAAATTTCCATTTAGAGTGAAAAATCTTATTTATCTAACTACAACCCTCGATAATAATACTTTCGTTGGTCCTCTGGGAAATTGTAAAACATCCGTAGACAATTACTTCATTGTCCTAAGAGAAAGAATAGTCATGAAATCGATCAAATTTTAAATTATTTTTCACCTAGATTAATCATATTTTGAAAACAATACCCTTTATATATCTCAAATAACATGCATTTATTAGATTATGATTAAATCACCATCAAATAGTTAAATAATCTACTGGAAACAACTTCTTACAAAAATGTAGACAAAGACTGCATACAATAGACTCTGGTGATCCTTCTTCGGATGTCACGCATAGCAAGAGGGTCTATTATTTTTTACTTGAATCGTTCCTTACTTATCATTGTAGCATATATAGCAATTAGCGAGTCAATTCTATTAGAAATATTATCCGAAACAGTTCTATTATCTACAAATGAAAAACTATTAACGATGTAAGCATCTGTTGAAAAATCATTTTAGTTTGAATTAATAATCTATTTAGAATCTTGTAATAGTTAAATACTTCAAATCTTCTTTATAAGAAGTACCTGTGGAAACAAACTCAACAACTTAAGGCGAAATGTCATATAGTATTACTATTAGTATTCGAAAGATGTGAGTGCAAAAGTTAATAATGACAAATAAGATAGTAAGCGATGGTTTTTTGATAAGAGAGTGGCAGATGATGAGCATGTTCATGAGTGTCACCTTCACCAGGCCCCGGTGGGAACAAGCTAAAGAAGACGAGGATATCGGCGGGACAAAGAGGAGAAGGCGAAGAAGATGTTATTCTATCTTGTAGCGAAGATACGCTCCCAGGACAAAAGAGCGAATAATGGTGAAAGGAAATGGACACTCAGTCTAATGAGTAGTGGCAGTGACGTCAAGGTGGGATAAGTATTTTCTTACTTGTCAAGAATAAAGATTAAATGATAAGTATGGCTCTTCTACTTGTCAAAAAATAAAGATTAAATGATGTCCGATTAAAAATGGATTAAAGTAAGGAGGAATATGAAAATAATTTATATTCCTTACACTTTAACAAATCAGAAGTTTAATCTCTTCTTTTTTTTCCGTTTAAAGATTGGATTTTGTAAACGACTTAAGAAGATCCGTTCTTTTAAGTGTAATTATTAAAGTGTGTAAAGTATGTTCGCACATACGAGGGAGTAAGATCCACTCGATCGTGCGAAAACTCGTTACCACTCTTAAGTAAGCGCCAAGAATTATCTCGGGCACCAATCTTAACGGAAGGAGTCTAAAAGCTAAAGACGTTGAGCTCCGTCATACTACTTGCGTAAGATCCTTCATAGGATGATATTGGACACTCGGTCACATAAAGCCTCCGGCGACCGGAGTGGGCCAAAATTCCTTTGATAGGATGACATTGGACACTTCCGAGTCATATAAAGCCTCCGTGCGACCGGAGTGGGCCAAAATTCCTTTGATATGATGATATTGGACACTCGGTCATATAAATTAATACAAGTTGATTAATACATCTATTTGTTTTTAATGATCGATAAACATCTAAAACAAATAGACTGTGTCAAATTTAATTAGTGCACGTTGCGATTCAATCAAGTATTTTTTTCGTAGAAAATTGTAAAAAAATAATAATAATCCACCCAACCACCAACTAATTTATTTCTCATTAAACTAAATAATTGGTGTAGGGACAAAGCAAAATCTTGATGCTTCTTGACTGCAAACCTATCACATGGGATCAACATCCTGCAACGCGGAGATTCGGTAGTTCCAACTCAACTACTACATCTTCTATCCTTAAAAGTTGCAAGAATGGTAAGTAATAGAGTAGTTATATTTTTACAGTATTATTTAGAGTTTAACTAATTTATCCGGTTGTGTAAAAAGAATTTCTACAGTGTTAGACTATGTAAAGGTGATTTGATGTTGTACAAATTTCTTACCCTAACTATGTATATAACTTAAATTCGATTTCCTTTTACTAATCAATCTTATATAAAATTAACAATTCCTATTTTAGTATCATTATTACATATTAAAGCGCCTTATATTTGAAAAGTATTTTATTACAAATAATTCATAACAAATGATCCACCTGAACGGGTGAATCATTTGTTATGTGTATTTTGAAAATAAAAGTTACACATAGTTATAGTAGGTGATACAATATTACAAAATTATGAAAACCACATAAACTCAATTTCTTTATGCAAAAGATGAACAATTTATTATACTTTCTTATCTCAAAATATTAGGATAGTTATATGTAAATTTGTTCATTTATAATAATATTAGGTACTTTGGTTAATTCTTTTTAATTTTGAGAAAAAAACATTTTATAGATCATCATAATTGATTGTCATTTTTGATATTTTGAAATTACATGTAATCCAACTCGTTTTTAATAGTCAAGTTAAAATAACGGGAATTCACTGTCCATTGGAAAAGGTTAAAAAAATTATTTTCCAAACTGAGAAAATTAAAGAAGTTAAGTGGTTTTACAGAATTATTACCGAGAGTTATGTTGGATGAATGATAGAATCCATTCATTCTTAATGAAATATAGATCTTATGTAGAGTAAATTTGAATTAGTCAAAAGAAAGAAAAAAATTACTCCTTTCGTCCGTGTTTTACCCTTTTTAGTCCGTTCCAAAAAAGAGTGTATCTTTCTCTCTCTATATATATATATAATAAGTTGACAATTTAAAGATTTTTTTCTCCGTCCCATATTAGTTGTTCACTTACCTTTTTTAAAAGTAAAATTATATAAACTTTGACCAACATTTTGAGATATATTTTTTCATCATATCAATATGAGAAGAATTGCAACTTATAACATTTTTATGTAGTTTTTAAATATATAAATTATTATTTTAAAATATTAAATTGATGTAATCTAATTTAGCTTGAAGATTAGTTAACTTGACTCTCAATAAGCGAAAGTGGACAAGTAATATGGAATGAAGGAAGCACATTGTAAGTTTATAACCATTTTATTTCATTATTTACATTTTTAATTTAATATCATAAAATTTAAAACTGTATTTCTTAAAATTCGTGAGTAATCTAAGGGAAGTAGTGCAAAATTAAGTTGAGACTTGAGATAAACAAACATTTCAAGGGAATAAAGAAAAACCTAATGCGAAGTATTAATATCTTCAATCCTTATGCCTTAATTATAGCCCCGCCACTCCCTCTGTCTCTCTCCACCATCTCAGCCTGTTCAACAGGTCTCAAAAAATCTAGTGATCCATCATACTCAAACTAAAAATTCAACGACACAAAACAGTTGCTTTTTTCCTCTATTTTGTCTTTGTTTCCTTTGTGGGTTATCACAGAGTTAGAACTTAGAAGAGAGAAAACACAGTTTCATTTCTCTTTCTCTTTCTCTCTGTGTGTTTGTTTGTTCATTTTCCCCTTTAAACAATCATAACTATGGAAAAAGCCTCAATGCAATCAAATCTTGAGTCTTTCCTGGATACCACAACACCATTAGTAGCATCTCATTTTCTTCCCAAGGTTTGTTTTTTCATTCTCTCTATCCCAATTTATGTGTCATTTTTTGCTTTTGGATATTCAAACTTCGTGAATTTTGACCAACATTTTAAGATGTACTTTCATCAAATTGATATGAGAAAAATTGAAACTTTAAGACGTTTTCACATCAAATTGATATGAGAAAAATTGAAACTTAAAAGTACTTTTCGTGTAGTTTTCAAATATATAAATTTTAATGTTAAAATATTCAGTTAATCTAATCCAATTTAGTTTCAAAGTTTGGTCAAATTGACTCTCGAAAAGCGAAAAGTGACACATAAATTGGGAGGAGTACATTTTCCCTTTCTCCCATTTGTAATTTTGTAGTGATATGATTGTTTTATTTCTTTATTTGCAGAGTGATATTAGAAAGCTTAATAGGCTTTGGCATCCTAGAGAAAGTGAGGAGATTGAATATTTCACATTGGCTGATCTTTGGAATTGTTATGATGAATGGAGTGCTTATGGTGCTGGAGTTCCTATCAGATTAGATTTTGGTGAAACTTTAGTCCAATATTATGTGCCTTATCTTTCAGCAATTCAAATTTTCACCAGCAGTTCATCTGTAAGCATTTTAAGGTACCGTTTTGTGTGTGTTACATTCGTGGTATCACAAATTGATCATAGCACATGGTTTCAGTTGAGTTTTTAACTAATGGGGTCCTTTTCTTTACTAAAGAAATGCTAATTCTTGTAATTGAAAAGCATATCTCTTGTGCAACAACTTTGGAATAGTCAAAGTTTGTGATGGTGGTACTGTCAAACCTCTCTAAAATAATGTCATTTGTCTGAGTGTTTTGGCTGCTATAGCATTATAGACTATGTTGCTTGGACTCTTCAAAATATCGATGGGTGTGTGTTGGATCCTCCAGAATTATTGCATTTTTTGAGGATCCGACACGAGTGCTGCAACATTTTTGGAGAGTTCGAGCAACATAGGTTATAGAGAACATATAATATAATATGACATGAAAATTGGTTTCACATAAAACATTGTTGTTATAGTGAAATGTTGTTATAGAGGATGATTGTTATAGAAAGGTCTGACTGTATAAAGCATTTTCTTGAACTGGTGAAATGTTTTAAATTTTTTTAGGGAGGAGACTGAGTCTGTGTGGGAGACAAGGGATTCTTTCAGTGATTCATTCAGTGATGAGAGTGAGAGTGAAAAGCTTTCGAGATCGGACGGGTGTTCCTCAGAGGAAGGTCTTTTTGAGCAATATAATCACTTGCAAATAAATGATAGATTGGGTTACCTTTATTATCAGTACTTTGAGAGATCTTCTCCATATGGAAGAGTTCCTCTGGTGGATAAGGTATCTTGTTTGCTCTAACATGTCATTCTTTTGCACTAAGAAATTGTAGAATGTGGTGTTGTTTCCATTCCTATTAGCGAGTAATTCTTATGTGGTAGAAGCATATAAGTTGTACATTGATCTGTGTTCTATTCCAGTTTCCTGTTTCTTGTTTTCTTTTTTGAGCCTTTTATTATGTAACATGATCTCTGATAGAACTATAAATGGTAATGGTTAATGACAGAATTCTACAAATGATACTCCTTTTTTTGCATTTCTTATCTATAACTATTTGATGATATAAATAACGTATCATCGTGATTCGATTCTCTCAGGTACTATAGCAGTTATTTACTTTTCCCTCTTTATGTACGCGCCTCTGGTATAATTAGCATTTATTCTTCCTTTCTGCATTAGAAATATCCAATGCTTCTTTACTATATTAGATATACTATTCGAGGGAAACTATGGTTTGAATTTCTGAAGAATATGATGTTTTACTTTGTATTAAATGTTAATCTAACTATTCATTTTGCTTTCAGATTAGTAGCTTAGCTGAAAGACACCCTGGATTAATGTCATTGAGAAGTGTCGATCTTTCACCAGCTAGTTGGATGTCAGTTGCTTGGTAAAATTACTCTCTCACTCACTCACTTATGATCATGGAAGTTATGGTTGTTTTGGTAGATCTTACCACTTCAGGCAATTTATATATATAAGAGCACTTGTATTTAGTGACATTATTTCACTTTCACCTTATTGGTGTGCAAGGGGATCTTGTTTCCCTGTTACGGATCTTTATTTGATTGTATCAATTATGTTGATGCTTTATTTTCTTATTTATTATTGCGACAAGCTTCTTTATTTGCAACCAGAAAACAATTCAAGATGGAATCAAGGAAAAGATTGTTTCACTAACTTTCTGACATGAAAAATTCAGGTACCCTATATATCACATTCCCATGGGAAGAACCATTAAGGACTTGTCGACATGCTTTCTCACATTCCACACCCTTTCTTCTTCTTTTCAAGGTATTGTTCATTTGGTTGCCTATATTACTTGATCGATAATATGCAGAAGATTCTTACACTATACTGTTGGAATTTTTTAGATATGGACCTTGAAGATGGCATGGAGAAAGATATTAGGAAACGAAACGAAGGGGAAGCAATTCCACTTCCACCTTTCGGTTTGGCCACTTACAAGATGCAGGGGAATGTGTGGATTTCGGACAGGAGTGGGAGGGACCAAAAGAAGATGGTGTCACTATTAAGCGTGGCCGATTCTTGGCTAAAGCAATTAGGGGTCCAACACCATGACTTTAACTACTTCTTGGGCATTCGGGTGGCTAAAAACTCAAATGTTGACTTCTTTGCAAAGGCATTAGGCTTTTTCTTTTTTGTGATCCCCTCCCTCACCTTACAAAAATGAGGATTGTAGTAATGCAATAATCTCCTGAACTTAAGATTTATGTGACTCTTTATGTATAGGGATTAGCTTAGATTTGAAGGGACAAATTTTGAGGTGAAGTGAGAGATTAGCGTGGACGGCTTTTATAACTGTGGATTAATGATAATGACATGACTATTATTAAGACTTTCCTATTGTGAGCAATTCTTGCAAAATGCTCTTTATAGTGTATGATTCTGAAGAACTTTCATTCTGTGTATTATATGCTTCCTTTTGTACATTTTCATGTAAATGTCTTTAGACTTCATATTCCATTTGAAGTGGAGAAACAGCTATTATGCTGTTAACGGAAAGAAGAATCTATGTTTGATTTTTCTTGTCCGTTTAAAATCAGCGGCGGAACCAGAAACTGAAGGGAATTTTAAAAACACTAAAATGTCACATCTGGAAGTGAACCTAGTCTAAAGCAATTTTTAAAGGTAAAAACTTGCCCCCGCCAGGTTGGTGTTTACACTAGAAAGTTACATCTTGCTTGCCCCATTGACAAACTTTCAAGGTTAAATGTCAAAGTTTTTCCCATTGTTAGACTTGCCTATGGAAGTACTCGACAACTGTAGTCAAAAGTTCAAGGCCATCCATTTCCCGAGTCATTCTTGTTAATCACCCCTATGTACATCAAGTCAATACATGCATGTCACGTGTTTGTATATAGAGTTTTTTTTAACTTAACCATAATTAATTAACATGTAATTTTAGTTCATTAATTCAATTAATCACGATAAGTTGTATTGATTTGGTGTAAATACCTGGGGTGAATAATTTTTTTACTCTTTTTAAACCCTCCGTGTCACTAAACTAGAATCTTTTCATCTGTCAAGGAGAATCAACAATTTATACATAACTAGGGGTGTTCATGGTCCGATTTGACTCGATTTTGAGTTAAAATCAAACCAAACCATTTAAGTCGGTTTTTTAAAATATTTAAACCAAATTATTATAGTATAAATTCTATCGGTTCCGGTTTTGTCGGTTTTATAGGTTGGTTCAGTTTCTTTGGTTTTTGATGGTTTAAAGATATATTTTATAATACAAAGAATCTTTGAATTAAAAGGTAACTAAATACGGATTTGATCATGATCCATTCAAATTTAAGAATCTTCTTGGTTAATTCATTAACTTTATTCAAGTATAGGCCTATGGCTATGTGTATATTGATTGTGTGAGAGTAAATGAGGCGGATGAATGAGTTTTTTCACATTCAGCAATGAAAGTAAAGCAGCAAAGAATTTGAATAATAATACTAAGTAAATCATTAGTATTATGAATATAATAATATATATTATCAATTATATTAGTAATAGTGTAAGTATAATTTAATAATTATATATTGGTAAGATTATGAGTATAATAATATATTTAGTGCTAATTATACCACTAATATTATGAGTATAATAATATATATTATTAATTATACTAATAATATTATGAGTATAATATAACAATAGGAAAAACATATACGGTATAATTAAAGAGAGAAGGTTGGTAGAAGAGAGAAAAAAGTTAAATTTTCATTACCAAAAAAATTATCATTTATGTTAGTGGGGAAAACCATTCTTTGAAAGAATGAGTTCAAAACTAAATAAATGTTGGCAAGAAATTAGGGATCAAGGTTGTTTGAGTCCAAAATTAAATAATTAAGATAACTTTATTTTTATTGGATTTGTGATGGAGATACGGGTGTAAGGAATGTAAATTAAGTAATTCTTGCTAAGAAATTGTAAATATTTTTAAATGATGTACAATAACTCTTTTTCCCCGATTTAAATTTGTATTGGATTTGGAACGACCCAAAATTTTGAAGAATATATATATATATATATATATATATATATATATATATATATTATAAAAATATATACACTTATCGGTTTGGTTCGGATTTTTTTGGTTTAACACCAAATAAAACCAAAATGTTATCGGTGTTTTAAAATTTAAAACCAAATCAAGTCAAACCAAATTGGTTTTTGATTTATTAAGCCTATTTGACTTGATTTACCGGTTCAGATCGAATTTCGGTCTCATTTGAACACCCCTATACATAACCAATAAACATAGCTTTTACCTTAATCATGTCATATAACTTTTGAAGAAGGGGATTGAATTGAACCCCTTCGCAAAACCTACCTTTGTCGTCGCCACTGGTCTAAGTGAGTTATTTAGTATTTCTTCTGTCTAAATTTATATGATGTAGTTTGGCTGGACATGGAGTTTAAGAAATGAATAGAATCTTTTAAATTTTGTGGTATAAAACACGTCAAAGATATTTGTATGATTATGTATCATCTTGTTTAAAAGATAAATTTTAAAATTAAATTATTGTCTAAAGAAATATGTCATTCTTTTTTTAATTGACTAAAAAAAGTGTGTCATGTAAATTGGGATAGAGGGAGTACTTGTTCTGATAAAAATATACTTGCAAATCGGTTTGTAATAGTCAAAGTGTGTGCAAGTTGTCGAGCTCCGCGTTATCTTGAAAAAATGTACAGTAAAACCTCGATAAATGAATATCATTGGGACTTGCAAAAAATATTCATTTAGCGAGGTTATTTATTTATTGATAAATGAATTCATTTATCGATAAATGAATATTTATTCATCTTACATAATATTTTTATATTTTTTTGTGTGACATGCATTTTGTTATACATTTTCATTATTATTTTAATTAAGGTTCATAGAAGTAAGGTCTGCGTACACTCTACCCTCCCCAGACTCCACGTTGTGGGATTTCACTGGGTATGTTGTTGTTGTTGTGAGCCGAGTGTCTCTCGAAAACAACCGCTCTACCTACCAATGTAGAGGTAAGGTCTGCGTACACTCTACCCTACCCAGACTCCACGTTGTGGGATTTCACTGGGTATGTTGTTGTTGTTGCATGTAATTTTAAATATATGTATTGAAAAACTAAAAATTAAACTAAGTACATTGTAACAAATTTAGTAAAGGATGAACATGAACTATCACGCATGCATGAATTTTCTTTTAATAATTACTAATTATAATTATTGAGAAACTAAAAGATGAAATTAAGTTAAACTATCTAACAAAAAAGCTAGTAAATACATAATACATGCATGAACTTTATATTAATATTTACTTATTATTAATTCAGAAACTAAAATTTGAACTAAGTACTTTGTAAGAAACAATTTTAAAAAAAGAAACACATCAATTGTATATTTATAAAACAAAGTACTTAAATGTTATGCATGAACACAAACTCTATAAATACGTTAGTTTTCTTTTCATTCTCAAATCACTAGATTTTTCTTTTATTTCTCCTTCATGGCTTCAAATTTGAAAGGAATGAAAAATCAACCTTGACTGATGAAATGAGAATAACATTATGTGAGCATAAAAATGAGCAGCCCACTTTAAGTAAAAAAGATTTGCAGTTATGGATGGAGCAAAAGTTTAACATCTCTATCAGCCAATCAACAATATCAAATACTCTTAAAAGATAAGCAGAGTATTTATTAATGGAGATAAAGAATAAAAACGTCAAGAGGCACAAGTCATCAAAATATCCAGAGTTAGAAAAAGTGTTGTATGAATGGTTTCTCCAATATCAACAAAAATTTAATATTAGTGGAGAAATGATCCAAGCCCAAACAAAAAAGTTTTGACAAAAAATGTATGGAAGCTCTGATCAAGGATTTAGTTTCTCAAGTGACTGGTTAGAACGGTTTAAGGCGAGATATGGAATTAAATCTTATCGAAGGTTTGGTGAAAGTGGTTCAGTTGCTATGGAGAATGTTGATGATGCTTTACCAAGTATACGAGCTAAATTAGATCAGTTTCAATGGAAGGATATCTACAATATGGATGAACTGGATTATTTTATCATTTGGAAGCAGATCATTCACTTGCAACAAAGCAATTGGAAGGACGAAAGGACAAGGATAGGATTACGGTTGATGTTTGTTGCAATGCGACGGTTCTGATAAAGTCTCAGCTTGGATAATTGGTAAGTATGCTAATCCTAGATGCTTTAAAAATGTGAATTTGAATAACCTTAATTGTCACTATCGAGCTAACAAGAAAGCATGGATGACTGGATTACTTTTTCAAGAATTTGTTTGCTGGTTTGATAAATGAATGGATGTCAGAAAAGTTCTTTTGATAGTGGGCAATTGCCCTTCCCATCCTAAGGTTATTGAAGGCTTGAGAAATGTTGAACTATTTTTCTTGCCTCCAAATACAACCTCAAAGATTCAACCATATGATGCTGGAATTATTCGAGCATTGAAAATTCATTATCGACGTCGTCTTTATTCAAGCATCTTGCAACTCTACGAGTCAGGAGAGACAAGTCCAAACAAAATTAGTGTGTTGAATGCTATCAATTTTATTAGTGCGGCTTGAAATATTGATGTGAAATCAATAACTATTGCAAATTGTTTTTGACATTGCAAAATTCGGTCAGACGACTATATGAATACTGAATAACCACTTGGTTAAGATGAAGGTATCCAGGGATTACATGAAGTTATCAATGGTTTAGGTTATAGAAATGCAATGGATGTGGAAAATCTTTTAAACTATCCTAGTGAAAATGATGCACCGATGGAGTCTCCTACTAATGAAGAAATTATTTAAGGAGTAATAGAAACATTTGCTTATATGATCAAGATCCAGATGATAGTCAAAATTTGTCAATGATACCAACAAAAGAAGCAATCCAAGCACTGGAAGCCTTAAATAAATATTTTTTTACAACAAGAAAAAGATGCATCAAATGCGGTGTATGCTTTGCAAAAAATTAAGGATGAGATTGAGTTAAACATAGGACCAAAGAAAAAACAAAAAAACTTTAGATGAATATTTTCAAAAGAGTTGAATTTGAGAAGTTGTCATAGTAATATCAATAAAAATAAGAATATTATGTGCTATTTTCAATTAACATTTTATTTTACATTTTATCAATTATTCATTTATATTATTGTTGGGCCTTTAAGAATTTTCAAAAAAAATATTATCTTATGTATTTAGCGAAACTATTCATTTAGTACACTGGCTCAAGTCGAGATCGGAATAATTTATTCATTAATAGAGGTTATTCATTTATTGAACATTGAGATTTTAATGTACATGCTTTTATGTTGACTTGAGTAACGTGGACTAATGGTAGTGGATGATGTTAACTTGGTTGGTTGATTTCTTTTGCGTTTTCACGTGAAGTCTAAAATCTGAGGAGATGGGTCCAGTTATTGAACAAACGGCCAGCGATTTTAATGCAGTTGGAAGTTCACACTTCACGCTATCACACCATATCATTGCCATACATATAGCTAGCTTTTGGTGATAGATTTTGAAAAATTATTTTCAAATATATGTTTGGCTATAGATTCTGAAGTAGATTTTGAAAATATGTTTTCAAATTTTTTCAAATTCCGAGGTTTTTGGGACTTCACTCACAAAATTTTAATTTTTTTAAAGTAAAATGCATGTTCAAATACAATTTTAAATTCCAAAAATTACAATTTCAAAGTTAAATTTTCAAGTTTTAAATTCAAAATCTATGACCAAACGTGAGCATATACAGAGTGGGTGTGAGAGTTTGAGGTGTTTTAAGAAATGAATCAATTCATATTCCTTAATAATGACTCTCTAATGGTCAATTGGCAGTGTCAAAAAGTATTACAAGAACCAAAAAAGAAAAAGAAAAAAAAAAGAAACTGAAGAAAGATATTACAGAGATTACAAGGTGTTCATGGTTTAGCAAATGGTTCACTATTCAACTCAACAAACAACATTATGGACGGGCTACTTAGCTTAGCTGAATTTGACTCTTTTGTTAGTATTTATTTTTATTTTTATTTTGTATAATGTTAACTTGAGATGTACTTAAATGAAGAAATATGATATATGAGAATTTATAGGACTTACTACTATAATTTATTTAGGATTCAAGTACATTATCTGAAAATTGCTAATATTCGATGGAATGTAAAGTTGTCGTTTTTCCAATTACTATCCCAAACAGAAGTAGTCAGATCGCGTTATTGTTGTTGTTAGGGATTTTTACACTATACGTCGCCCAACAAATTCCATAATAAAATATAACTCTGATTTTTTATTCTTACAGATTGTAGTAGTAAGTAGTGTATAATTAATATTTAATTATTATATAATCAGTGTAAACACTGATTATTCATTGGTTATAGTCACAGTGGCGGAGTCAGGAATTTGGTGAAGGGTGTATAATTTTTTTTCTCACTTGGGTTAAGGGTACGCAAAATTAAATACATACTTATAATAGCCAATATTAACCTATGTACACCGCATAATTTTTCAACGAATGATGTGCATCTGACCACCCATCGCCTAAGGTGGCTCCGCCCATGATTATATACCTATTATATATTCCCTCCCGTTCAAGATAAATGTTCACTTAGCCTTTAACATACCGTTAAGAAAATACTATCTCCTAAAAAATAGGTATTTTGACTAAACTACTCTTAGGTACAATTTGCATATCACTATTAACTTGACACTTTGGAATTTGGACATTTATCACTTAATAAGAGAAAATCTGGAAAAAAAATGTTAATTCCTTCTTAATTGTGTAAGTAAACACTTATTTTGAATCAAAATAAAAAGAATACTTATTTTGAATCAAAATTAAAAAGAACACTTATTATAAATTAGAGAGAGTACTTATTATACACTGAATATATACCGATGACTATTGACGGCTACAAACAACAACAATTAGACGAGTGAACTTTTTTTTAGTCGGCTACATTAAAACATTAAGATCCGTTGTTGTTATAGTGCAACCATTACAATTTCCACTTAGGAATGGTCCACACAGGGCCGGCCTTTTGCCTTGTTGGGCTAGGGCAACAGCTCAGGCCCCGAGGTGATAGAGAGCCTAGCCCATGTACACTTATAATAGTATTAGTATTATATATGTTGGCGCGCATAAAAAAATTAATTACCTATCAATTAAAGAGATAAATGAAAAAAAAACCTCCGTATCTGATGAAGAGATTACGGAGAAAGAAAAGGGAAATAAAGAGAGCACAAAGAAAGAGAGGGAGAAATAAATGGGCGGTCGCTTCGTCTTCTTCACTTCTATCCTTAATTATTTTCTTCAAATCCATCTTTATCAATGGAATTCAATTATTTATCAAAACCCTTTTCAAATTTCTCCTATTTTATTTCTCTTCTCCAGTGCACTTGTGAATTTTTTCTACTCTCAATTAACGATATCTATTTTTCACCGCCATATCCATCGATTCCACCATTGTTGTCCTTGGATCTGGTTCTTCTGGAGGAATTTCGACCATCATTCATCCGTTTGAGTTTTCCGGTAAGACCATACTTAATTTATTTGATTCCAAGTCTCAACTCTGTCAAATTTTTGATGTTAGGTTTTGATAATTGAAAATATTGATGTTTAATTTGTTGTTATTGATTTGTAGTTTTTCAATTGCGTTTATGTAATTTTCAATTAACTAGGATATAGACTAGTATTCTAGTTTCTAATATAGAATAGCTATACTTGTACTCAATTTTTTTAATTGAATTAATTGATTAGTTATTAAAATTGTTCAAGCCTACTAGCAAGAATTTCATGTTTCAATTTTTGTTATTTTCATTAAACAATCACTTTAGCTATTTTTAAATCCATGAAATTTTATAGTCATATGTAAGCTAACTAAGTTTAAAATGACAATCTATTAATATTTAAAATTATCGTTCTTATTTGATATATAGGGGTCCTCAATTTATATTTTGAGAGGAGCCCGGCCCTGGGTCTACAGAAAGTGAGAGAAAGGAAAAAAAAGATATAAATTCACTAAATTATAGAGACAAAGAACATCACATTGATATCTAAAGTACAACTACTGACCATAGTGAACCATTGAGAGCAACTGCCGACAAACAACTCTTACGTACACATGGGGCATTTTTGGTTCTTTTGGATAGTAAATAAGTCAATGAAGCATGCTCACATTTGTTGTATTCCACTTGCTCTACTTCAATTCTTACCTAAAGAGCTGATATGCTGGTAGCAAGAAAATGAATACGTATGTTGATGATGATCACTTGTTTATGGTAGTGGATGAGGTTGACTTAGTTGATTCTTTCTTGAGATTTTTTACTGAAGTGATAACATACAAATTATCCATAATTTAGTACGGGCTCGTTTGGCTGGGAAACAAATTATTCCGGGATTAGTTATCCTCGGATTAGTTATTCCACTCTCAATGTGAGATAAAATAAAACTACAATTTTGGAATAACTAATCTCGGAATTAGTTATTCCGAAATTTTATTTCAACCAAACGTAGAATAAAATACTAAAATTTTATCACATGACTATTTTTGCTTATCATTCGTTCCAAACGTCCCCTAAATGACATTATGGTTAACTGAGAATTGACCACTAAACCATAATGAATCAACCACTAACCATGATGAACCTTCGATAGCAACCGCGCCGACAAACAACTCCTAGATACGCGTGGGGCATTTTGATTTTTGCTATTCAAAGAGTCAGGAGGGCATGCCCACAGTTGTTGTATTCCACTTGCTACAATTAAACTTTTACCTCATCTAGTAACTACTACGTAGGGGATAAAATGAATTATGTGAGACACTTTGGGAATCAAAGAATGCTCAATGCTAAAGAGATTAGTTTATCTTATTTGGTATGAGATTATGATGGTATTTTTGTGTGGTCATGATGATCATTTTTATTGGGGGGGGGGGGGGGGATTGTAGAAGAGTACAGAAATCAAAGACAAATACTATACGCTGGCTAGTAAGTAACAATATAGTATTTGTTTTGACAAAAAAAGAATTATCTGAACATACAGTTACACGATTATAAAGAGTAAATTTCACCAATGGTCACATAATTATAGATTTTTTTTGCACCAAAATCACAATTTTATTTTATCACTTAAAATTCACAAAACTATCATACTGGTAAGTGGTAACCAAATAGTCAAAAAATTATACTCCAATCTCCAATAGACTTTGTTTTATTCTTTTTTATTTTTTAAACAACCATTGAAAGAAATAAACAAATAGAGATTCAACAATAAGCTCTTGTCTAGATTATCATTTTTTCCCATCATTTCTTTGTATTTTAGAATCAAGAAAATAATATTTTTATTAATTTTCACCATTATTCATATACTTATATAAGTTAAATACAAAACAAAACAATGAAAACATCTCCAAATTATTATTAGTATACTATATAATTTAGTTGCTATGCACTTTTTTTCTTTAAAAGTTGATGGATCTAAATACGGTTGTTCAAATTGATTCAAGCTTTTGGACAGGTAAATTTGGGCCGGACGGAATCAATCTATCAATGTTCGGGTTCTCACAAATATCGCTATTTCAGGGTAGTCTTTAATTTTTTGCCCCTCAAATTTGTGATCTTTAATTTTTATCCTTCAGCACTTTTGACGCGGTATAAACTAAATTATGTTTAGCATAGTTAGCGTTTAGATTCAACATATGTATCATAACATCCCACAAATTATGCCGAACAAGGCAAAAGTTTCAACATTCAACATAATTTGTAAAAATGTATAAGTTTAGGTTTTGCTTAGCATAGATAGCATTTAGTTTTGGCACATTTATCATCACATCCAAACTAGTTATGCCGAAAAAGGTAAAAATTTCAATACTCAACATAATCTAAAAAATACTACACAATATGCTACATAACTAATTCCTATAGCACTTGTGCTGAGCGAGTCAAAATTTTAGTTTCCGATGAGATAAAAATGTTACAAAACTTATGCCGCGGGAAACATATCTGATATTTTCATTAAATAAGCTGCAAGTGAGAAAATTAAAAACCACAAATTATGAGGGGGGAAATTAAAGAACAGTGTGTTTGAAGGGAAATCCGTGCAAAAAATTGTCAATGTTCTTGTCCAATTAATACGTTCAATTCGGATTAGTTCATGAAATTGTAATATTAAGTGAATGACCTTGTCCCAGAAATTACTATATGTTCAATCTGCATAATGTTTTCATGTATTTATTTTTAATTTTTTTAAATGAAAATTCTGGCTTCACCATCATAAACTAGACAAAGAATGACCTCTGAACAAGGGCAGATCTATATTACAGAAAGGGGGTGCTACACCATCCGTCAGCTCCGGTCGAGACTCGAGACAGAGTTTATACATGTACACACATAAGATCAAGTATAAATATAGAAATTGGTACTTGTGCCTGTCCTCCATATCATTCAAAGAGCATGGAGTATTTATAAATGTAGTAATGATGAATGAAAACTCGTAGAGGACAATAGGAAATGAATGATGTATATTTATCATATTAGTAAAATTGTTGGAAGTTTTATGTTTTGAGCTAAATTATCATAATTATCAGGGGTTTTTTTGTTCAATCGATTAGTCTATATAAACAAAGAAATACCAAAAATATGAACTGAATCCAAAATGGATCAAACATACCATTGTTTACCATATTTGGATTTTAGACCGTATAAATAGTACTAATACGTCTACGTTCAAAGCAGTATGACACAAATTTTGAATCTGCCTCCGCTTCTGAACATTAAGAAAAGAAGTGAAAGGAAAAAGAGTAAATAAATAAATAATGAAACAAGAAGCTCTCGTTGAATACACATGAGAAGGATCCTACAAATTACTAGGTAAAACCGTAAGAAGCACTATATGTTACAGATGATTGATGGAAAATTGACAATATAACGTACTATATTAGTATCTTTGCATGAATCAATACTAACTCCTCAGTCAGTTGATCTTTGATTTCGGAGATTAAAAGCAGAAGAACTCCATAACGGGGAAGTGGATTTGTTATGTTTTCTTGTGATGAATTAAGGAACAGGGTATGACTTGTTATGACACATACATTTGTAAGACACAGGACAAGTCTCAGCTTCTTCCAGTGATGAACAAACTAAACTAACCATGACTAATCTACAAGGTTTACATGATCCACATGCATGAGAACAATCTGGCAATCTTGATCCTGCTATTTGCAGAGTATCTACTCTTTTCTGCATCATTGGCCTTGCCAATATTGCCTTTTTCTTACTGACCAGTGTTGGTGACACATGTCTCTGATCATCTAGACATAAGAAAATAAAATTGAGCATCATTAGCACAAAGTTTATGTGATAAAGAAAATGTAATCTAGTACTAGTGATTTACTCCTTCCAATCTCAAATATCAGTCGTTTTGATCAGTAATTTTATTCCAAAATATTTGACGTTTTAGAAAAAATAAGAAACGTTGATTACTTCTTGTTCCAATTCATCCTTATTGTGCTAATTAGTGGAATTTCAATTTAGTGAGACACGCTTAAGAAAGTGGTAAAGGGTACATACTATGGACAAATATTAAAAAAGGGCATCAAGGTGCACTAAGCTTTCGCTATGCGCGGAGTCCAGGAAAGGACCGGACCACAAGGGTCTATTGTACGCAGCTAAGACCGTTAAATTATTTTCCCTAAGGGCTGTATAGAAATCTTAATTAAACAGATATGTATCACATTATTTGTCATAGTTTGACTTTTAAAATTTGTGATCTTAATTAAATAGGACATAAGCAATAGAGCTTTTGAAATATGTGGTCTAATACATGTTATAACATCTTTGTGGCTATAAAAGCTTCTCATTGAAAATAATAATAAGAAATTAAATTAAAATGTTAGACAAACTAAAAAGAGTAAGTACATATAAATTGAAACGGAGGGAGTAATATCGATCAAAAAGTAATTTACAAATGAACATGAAGTAGTAAAAATTTTAATAGTTACTTGTCGATAGAGAGAATAGAAATGCTTGGAAGAAAGAAAGTCGATCATACGTGAGTTAAGCTTGTGAATATGCCTGGCATTCATGACAATTGGAAGGAAAACAAGAAGAACGATAATAGTTGCAGTGTACTTGGGACTTCTCATTGTATCCTTAATTTGTTTTTCTTCTTCTTCCTCTTAGTTTTTTTATGATCACCTTTGTTGTTGATAGTTGATAGAGAGAACAAAAAAAGATTGATTCGTTGAAGGAAAAAGAAGAGAAATGCATGGATATTTAAAAGGGATAGCAAAAGAAGGAAGAATTGAAGCAAGTCACAGGGGAGAGTGTGAGATAGCAATAAGGTCACATGAAAGAGGCAGACACACTCATAGGGCTTGAGAACCCTGTGAATTATGGTGATTGCTTCTGTGTCTTCACAGTTAAGACACATTTCATTGTTCTGCATTGGCGACATAAAAACTATTTACACAATCAGATCACTCGCGTGGATAATGTAAAAAATATTTATACAATCAAGTGACTTAGTAAAATAGTTATAGGAAAATATATTGTAAATTGCCCCCTTATGTCCCAATTCGTACATTTTTTTTTATTAGTTTGTTATAAAAAGAATGACGCCTTTATATATTTAAAAATTCTCATTTTAACTTTTATGAGATGATTTATAATCGCATAAATATCTACAATTTATTTTAAATCACGTTTCAAAGTCTTTCTTTTTCTTTAACTCCGATTCAGTCAAAGGCTTTTTTTCTTTCTTAAACTCTGGTTCAGTAAAACAAGGCCACAAAAATGGGATGGAAGGAGTGATGAATTCGTAACCTCGTAAAAATGATAATTGACCTGTTATTACAGATTAAACTACTTTAATATAGGCTGAGCCAGAATTTCAATTTTATGGGTTAAAAACCTAATGACTAATTCTAACTTTAATATGCATATATATTTAATAATTTGCTTAACATAATACTATATTGTTCGAGCAAAAGTGACTGAACAAGTAATCGAGCTTGTACCTCCGCCCCTGCATTAATATTAGTAGCTTAAAGATTTTCACTCCACTATCAGTGAGTAGAGATTATTGAAAGAAATAATCCCTTGATTATTTTCATTAATTGAAAAACTATATATACAATTTACATATTTCCATAATAGGAGAATCTTATTCCTATTCTACTCCTAAAACCTTATTCTATTTGGAGATTAACTATTCAATTATGGTAAGAGTACAAGACTAATTAAGGTACACATGAAAAAAACCGAGACTAGCCGAGACCAAATATACATAGGATATACACGTGCATAACGTGTATATCTTATGTATATTTATATTTAAAAATTATATCAATTTTTTGGAATTATGGTAATTATGGAACAATAATTTACTGTGAAAAAGAAAGCTTCTTTAACGTGAAGACCTGAATGGTGAGGGGAAGTGGCTTGTCTTGTCAATTTTCATGGACCAGTAAAGTTAGCTTTAAATGCAGAGAGCATGCATATTGGTAAATTATGGTAACATGATCTCAAAGATGAAAGTAAATACAGAAAGTTATGAGCTTAGCATGCTCTAATGTGACTACTATAAATGTTTTCCTGTTTACTTCAAGGAAACAGTGAAAATTAAAGAAAACTCCAAAATGTGTTTTCTATTGCACGTGATGTATTTATTACTTTCTCTTTTTTTGGTAAGTACTGTTGTTTTAAGATTAATAATTGACAAAATTTTCATACCCCGTGTAATTTCAACAGGATATTAAAGATAACAAGGCCTGTAAATTACTCCAATTCAATATTTTCATGTTTTAACAACGCCACCACCAAATTCAATCCAATCAAATACTGATTCCTTTTTAAAAGTTTACCTCATGTAACTGATTATGTTCTATAATTACATTTACAGTGGTATTTTTAAATAATTATAAAACAAACTATAATTACATATATCCGTAAATTGTAAGCACAATTTTTTGTATGTGCGCTCATATTGTATATATGCCAATGTATATACATATAAGTATATATACATTTGTACTATATGTACATTGATACCGTATCCGCGTGCACAAAGTGTATATATTATATGTGAGAAAAATTACATTTTGAAAAACAATAATATCGCTATTCTTTGCAAAAAAAAAAAAGGCACTAATCTCACTTTATGAAATTTTCGCTTGATCTTTTCTTCCGGTCATTCACACAAAAGCCCCTATTTCGGGGTGGTCTTTAATTTTTGCTCCTCAGATTTGTGGTCTTAAAATATTTTTCCTTCATCACTTTTAGCACGCATAACTTTAAATTTCGCTCGGTAAAATTTGCCTTTAGCTCGTCATATGTATCTCAACATCCACACAAGTTATGCCGGACAAGGCAATCTTTCAACACACAACATAATCTAAAAAGCGGGATAAATTTATATTTCGCTAGGCAAAGTTATATTTCACTCTTTATATGTATCATAACATCTATAAAAAGTTTTTCCGACATGGCAAAACTTCAATACTCAACATAATCTGAAAAATACTACATAAATTATGCGACATAACTTAATTCCTATAGAATTTGTGTCGAGCGACACATAAGTATAGTTTCCCAAGATAAAAATGTTACAGAACATATGCCGAGCGAAACAGATATATATATATATATGAAATTTCTGTTAAATGAGTAACATGGACAAAAATTAAAGACCATAAATATAAGGAACAAAAATAAAGACCAGTGCATTTGAAGGTCAATCTGTGCAAAAACTTCTCTCTTCTTTTTGACATTGGGCCTCATGGTGATGGGGCGGCCCAATCTTAACAAAATGGACCATAGTTATGTTTTTTTCCCTAAAGCTTTTAGCTCAAACTTACATAACTATCAGGTTGAGCTGGACAGACCTCACGTGCCAAGTCTATTTTAACAACTCTGCGCACCAATTTTTGTTGAAGAGTAATTTTGGTCATAAACAGCAGAAAGGACATCAGTTAGCAACTTATTTAAAATATATTTTAATTTTAAGGAAAACTTCAGATTAAATTTGTTGATCAGAGTTTCGGGGTCTGAAAGTTAGATTATGTCGTAGTCTAACTTTATGCTCGAAGTTTGAAAAGCCAAATTTTAAATTCAGACTAAGGTTTAAAATTGAACTTCATTCAAACTTTAGACTCGTGATTTCAATTTCAGATCACATATTTGAAATTGAATCTGAGGCACCTAGACTTAAAAAACTTTGCAAATTTTGTATATATTTTAAATAGGAGTCCTAAAAACGGCTATTTATGCACTTAACCCCATCATTTAGTCTTCTTATATGGTATTGGACAATCTCCCTTTATGATCATGTGTTTTGGGGTTGAGTTAGACCCAAATGTCAAATTAAAACATGTAACTAACCCAAAACTATTCATGGAATAAAATAGAGGAAATAACATATTACCGAATCTAATTGCTTTCTCTAGCTAAAATAAGAAAACAAATAAAAGTACATACTCTTATAAAATTCCAAGATTGAATGCAGTTGCTTATTCAAATAGAGAAGAAAATTTAAATATAATTGATAATGTGCAGGAGAATCTGTAGTAATTTGTTTATCATATTGCTAGAGCAGGTTAATTATTAACCTGGAAACTTGAAGTTTAAGATGTTGGGGCTGGATATGAAATACGTATGATCAAATTCCATCCAAATGTTAGAATGGAATCTTTAAATAACAATAGTATATTCTATACGTTGAACTACAAGATTGAAGAAAAATAAACAAAAGATGGAGTATGTCTCAATAAATAAATGAAATGTTGCCAAAATAACATACCTATATATTTATAATAACAACCTCATTTAATATATTCTTTGTAAAATGCATTGGCAGAAGCTTCAACACTAGGGGGGGGAATGTGAATAAATAATTTATGTTATCGTAAAAAGCAGAAAATACAAGGGAATAAATAAAATATTAAGCCACGTGCTTAAATTCGTTGAAAACTATATATGCTATGATTATATGTGAATATTAGTTTATATTATTCTGTTCCATATTGTATATTATGCGAGTTTTTTATTAGTCTAATGGAATAATAAAAAGTTTGGATCTAGTGTTGGCCGATGGTGATTTTTTTAGGAGTTAATAAATTACATCCATTAGTCTCAGCTTCTAGATATTTAGTGCTAGTTAAAGAAATTGCTTCATTTACATCTCTACATTGTACTAAAATTATATATTCCTCCGTCCAGGGGATTGTCAACGAGACTTAACCGGGACCTAATCGGTGGTACTTATATCGCTAGGGTTTGCTACGCGTGTGCCAAATATTGAGGAAATAGGACGAGACATATGATTAATTAGAGCTAGACTTATTGAATTCAGTTGGCGAGCTCTGTTGACTCTTCCCGATAGTAGCTAAACTTTCATTAGCTTACTTTATTTATAGACATCATATTATTTCATAGGAGTGTCCCGTTTAAATTCTAATTTTTAGAGGCTATTAAAATCGAGACAGAGACGAGAATTTAGAGAGATAAGAATAATGAGAGAATTATTTCTACTTTGTATTCATCATAATGACCTCTTTATATAGAAGTAAAGTTATCATTCTTCTAGTCTTATAAGGTAACTCTATTCCAATATAACTATAAATATTATATTTACCATAATTACAATTGCATAGACTAAACTATTAAAATTAAACTAGAATAGAGTCTTCAATAGAAGCTCATGACTGTTAATGAGTTTATGTTTCTGATGTTAGTACATTAGGTACGTTATTTAAGTTTTCAGACATAATTTAATAATTATTTATAAGCTCTCCATTAAAGGTTGAATTCATATGTAACTTTCAGTTAGTTAGGAAAATGTTCAATCAATGGGTAAAGTAGGATGTGTGTCAATCGCGTCCACCCCAATTTGGGGGCGTGAAAAAGAACAAGTTTCATAAATAACGATATTCCAAACTCATTACCTCCTTTCCGGCCCCAATTGTACCCTCCAACTAGGGGCGAATTTATGTTTAAAAAATAGGTCACGTGAACTCATGATCATCCGATTAAACTCGATATATTATGTATATAATTCTTATAAATATATCTAATATTAATTGAAGGAACCTATGATTAAACTAGATTGAGTGGAGCACTGATAAGGTGTTGGACTTAACTTCTCAAGGTCAAGGGATTGATTCCTTTGTTGCGCGTTCTTTTCCTTTATTTTATTTCTTCATTTCCCCTCTTCTAATGTGCCTCCAACCCCACACTCCTATTCTCGTAATATTTTCCTAAATTATATAAATGTTCTTGAGATAATATACATTAATGATATACTTATCAAGCACAGAAATAAATAAATTACTTAATTTTTAAGAAAATATTTTCATAAAAAATAGTTTCCTTCTTATATACTAGACACCCTTAAACTGCTATTTTTGAAAAAAAAATCAGAAGTTATGTCATTTATATTAATGAATCTTTAAACCTGACATACCTTAAAAATCACTTAAAGAATTAACAGAATGTACTCTTAATAACAATTAGTAGTATATTCGTTGGGTCGAAACAAAGATTGAAGAAGAATGTTCCTCAAAAAAAAATATTGAAGAAGAATAACCAAGATGGAGTATGTTTCATAAAATGAAATGAAAAATACTGCCATAAATAAAAGATCAATATATTTATAATTACTACCTCTTTGTAAAATATATCGACAGAAGCTTTGACATGAGGAGAAAAAAAAAACACGACCCAATGAAGGGGTTCATTCTCCGATAGTACTACCATTTCTTTCTTGTGAATGTAATATTTAGGGAGATCATATGCAACAGAAAAATAGACCGATAAATAAGAATATTAAAGACGTGCTTAAATGTTTTGAAAACTATGCTATGATTCACTGTCAATAATTAATTTAAACTATTCCATACAATATCGTGTACTATTATGTAAACGTTTTATAATTAGTCTAACAGATAGAATTAAAAAAATAAGTTAGAATCTAGTCTTGGGCGACGGTCATATTTAAAAACATTACATTCAATACTTTAGGATTTAATAAATTACAGCTATTGACAGTATAAACGAATTTTACCACTATTAATGTAATTTAATTTGATTTAGAAGGTTTTTTATTTTATTTTATTTTATAGGTTTCTAATTTTAAGTTAAGATTTAACTTTACATATGCGGATAATTTAAATTTTTTTAACACTAGCAATATGTATTTAACCTATTATAGTGGATTGTTTGCTTTATTTTTGAAGTAATTAGTTCCATTATATTATGAACGGTTACATATAATTAGTCTTCAACTGATCTGATAGTGTAAAAATTTTCAAATATTATCACTGTATTTACGTTGCAGAAATGTGAGGTAAAACTGCATATAATAGACCATTGTGGTCCGGCCCTTCCCTGGACCTCGCACATAGCGGGAACTTAGTGCACCAGATTGTCCTTTTTTTATCACTGTATTTACGTTAAACTCAAATAAAATATTATGAAATAATTTTAAAAAAATTGACAAACAAATAAACTCCCTTAAGGAACCTTTGGTTTCCAGAAGGGGGATTGAAATTAAATGACCAAATGAATACAAAAAAAGCCTCCATATCTAGTACAGTCAAATATTTGCTGCTCGAAAGAAGTTTCTCCCTTATTTCTTTTCTTACTTAGAGCCAATTCCTTATCTTGACTTATATGCAGTGAAAACAATAGACTACTTCATCATGACCGTTCATTACATTTTCCTAATTCTAACCACTCACAATCATGAATGTTCTGAATACGACCTTCTTGACTTTGACTAGCAGTTTTAATACTACAGTAAATCAAGAGATATGACAAAAATGGTCCATTATGTTTGAAGGTAGGTTTAAGAAATTCTCTTAAAGTATGGACTGATCAATTTTGATACTTTAAGTTTGTGAAAGGTTAACAGTTTCAGTCTCTGTCAAATATTTATTGAATTATGTCGGTTACATTTGACGGAAATTATGAAAAAAAAAAAATTTAGCAGGAACTAACATTTTAGAAGTACCACTTTTATATTTCTACTATTTTTTGTAGGGTTTGGTGCAGTTTGTTAAGGTATACTTTTTGCTATTTTTTATACATTAGTGTCTAGTGTAACTTTTTGTGTTGCATATTTTAGAATTTATTGAGACTTTCTTGGTGTTTATGATTAAACGTTTTCAATGTTTTCGTCAAATCTAACTAACATAAATTGTTACATATTTGATGGACACTAAAACGGTTAACTTTTGTCAAATTTAAAGAACCAAAACTGTTCAATGCATACTTAAAAGACTATTTTGAACTTTTCCTAAACATAAAATATCAATTTATCCATTTCTCTAAAAAAAAAAAAAAATACACCAAACACAAAAAAATCAAATAAAAAATAATAGAAATCACACCTCAAAAACCTACATCAAACTCTTGAAATATACGGAGGGGGGGGGGGGGGGGGACAAACCATAAAATCTATTAGTTCAAATGTGAGTTCCATTAAATATTTTCTATTTTCACAGTTTCACTAATAATTAACAACCGAAGCTTGGTAAATATCTGACGAAAATCAAAAGTGCTCTTTTTTACAAACTGATCAAGTGATACTTATGGACTATCTTGAACCTACCACAAAAGATAATGGGCCGTTTTTGTCATCTTCTCGTACTAAATCACTTAACTTATTCAAAGAGCAAGCGCTTACCAACAACGTAAAATCGCTAGGAAGTTGGTATGCACGGTCAAATGAACCTATAGATCTAACACGTTTATTAAATATCACCAATAGTCAATAACATAAAGAAAAAATACATAACCAATTGATAAATACTCTTCAACCAAAAGCTCTCAATTTATACTCTTGAGAAACCAAAGTGAAATCAACTATGACTAGTCTTGTACGTAACACACCGTTGCGTTTTAGCAGAAGAGTCGATGTATACGAGCTGTTGGATCAACCAAAAATCATCGAAGCTCCAACGCGAAACGATGATGATCGTAGTCATAGTGGAAGAAGAACAATTATGAATTTGCGGAGGAGTGGAAAACAAACAAGTAGTCCAATTATGTTGAGTTCGTTTAGTACTAGAAGGGAAAGGGCAAGGAAGAGACACATATTTTTGCAAAGTTATAAACTGGAATCTTCGGAAAATTTGAGGAATAAGAGGTTGAAGAAGATTGTCGTTAAAGTGAAATGTACTATGGTTTCTGTTTTGTCTTTTATGTGGGCTCATACTATGAAATCTTGTACTAATTCTAACAATGGAATTGGTGCAGTTTCTCCTGCTCGAGTTATAAGGTGTTGTTGATTCTTTTTTATTTATTCATATTTCTTCTTTTTTCCCTTTGTATTTTTTTTATTAGTCTTATTGTTTTGGAATAGTAAAGCTTCATATGTAATAGAGTATTTATTGGGGTCGAGAGATATTATTTGTGTATTATGAAAGAAAATTTTAAGGCAGACATCCAATGTTGTGCATGTTATAATTCTCTGGTTCTAGAGACAGTTTACTTCCACGAAGTACACGGAAACAAGATAAAGAAAAAACAGGGAGATATTATATGTCAATGATCTTAAAAGATAGGATTTGATCTTTTCTTTAGCTCTCTTTACCTGTTTTTTTTCCTCTTCCCCTTTTCCCTGGGGAATTCATGTTACGTTTCAAAGAGGTGAATTTAGAAATTAAAATTTATTGATTTTGAATTTTATCTTATTTAAGTTATTGAGTTTTTTTATCATAACATGTTTGACTATGAGAATTATTCATTTTTTTTCTGGATAATTTTTCACTTTATTTCAAAATCAGTGTTTGATTATAAACTTTTCAAATCTAACTTGAGTTAGTTGTCTATCAAAAAGTGCTCCAAACCTGCTCTCCTTTACAAAAATGTGATCTTCAACTCTAACTTCATAAATTCCAAATAAATTAAAATCTATGGTCAAACACCTATTAAATGAAAATTCAAAAATATAAAGTTTGAGTTAAAATATTAACTAAACCGTGCTATCTATTCTATCTCTACATAGGCCCATTTTCAATACTCAAGACTACCAATGAACTGTGTACATAAATGTTTGGCCGTACCAATGTACCATCAACTCAACATCCGCAGGCTAACTTCTCTTCTTGCCCCAAGCCACTTCACTAAACCAGCCCATCATTTTCTTTTTTTCCACAGTACCATTTCAAAAAAATTCAAGAGAAATTTTCTACTAATAAACAGACTTACGTTTCTCCATTTAAAAGTTAAAAGATGCACCGAAACATTCCCGTTTATAAGAAGAAATTCAGCACTGAAATCACCATACAAGATGTCTAACGAGTCACTATTTGGACACCTAAATGATAGGCAGAATGCCTAAAACACTTTAAACTTGACATATTTTATTGGGTGTACACCTACACTTTATGTTGTCTTAATTACCATTGAGTAAAACTGTCCATTTTGGGGGCGGGTTAGGTATTTTTGATAAGAGTTTAAGTTCTACTCGCAAGGGGTGGAAAAGATTTTTACACACTAGGATCATTTGAAAGGTAATTGGAAGTAACTTACTAATATGATAACATTGATTGGTAATGTGACCTACAATAAATGGTATCAGTAACTTATTATAACGCTTTAAATTATATTAATGATGTAAGTATTTGATATATTATTAGTGTGTAATTTAAATCCAAATTATAATTATAAGTAATTGTGTCCATAATAAAGTAGAACTAGTTAACAGAAAAAGAAGTCAAACAACTTATTACAAAAAAGAGCAACTCGGTGCATAAAGTATCCCGTATTAATAAGGATTGGGAAAAAGCCGCATTCAAGAAGTGTGATGTAGACAACCTATCCAAATGCAATATTAATGCGTGACCTACAAGTCACACACAACCCGTTGTAGTTAGTTAAATATACACCGACACTAAGAGCATGTTTGAATTAACTGATAAGCTTATAAGTAATGAAACTAGAAATTTTTGCAAAAAGAAATTAGAAATCAAAAAGTATCCTTGTAAGAAATAGAGGAACGAGAAGTTAGAAATTTTGTTTTGGAAAAGATATTTTGAGAATTAGAAAAACTATTAAGGATGTAAAATACTTGATCAAATAAAAATGCTTATAAGCTGAAAAATTAGATTTGGCTTTTGGTTTATTTTAACGTATAAACACTTTATTTATTATAACTCTTAACTGTAGTTGTTATTGATCAAGAAGAAAATTCAAAAGAAACTCAAATTTTTAGTGCAATTGCCCGGAAATTGAGAAATTTATCACATGTAGATAAACTAAAAAGTATAAATCAATTTGACCAGCTTATAAGCTTAACCAAACACCCTCTATATATAAATCGAACCCATAAAAATAACATTCCCAATAAACAAAGCTAATGGTGTTGTGTTGGCGCGTAATTTAGGAATAATCATGATTACTATCGCTAGTTAACTGCAAAAGAAATAATTTAGTATAAAGGGATTGGGAACAGAATATAATCTAGCCTTTTGGTGCCACTGGTGACCATCATGATGTCTAGTTTTCTTATCTCACTTTCCCAGCTTATCCACTCTATGGCTTCAGTTCGTTATCAGTTGGCCTCTAATCCATTGTCTTCTCCGTACGTACTAAATAAATGGATTTAATTTAAGTACTTCTATTTTTATATAAAGTTAATTACTTCTGTTTGCATCATTAAATCTATAGTTTCCTTCTGAATGACGTATAGTGTAAAACAATTACGATGTCAGTATAGTAAAGCTAAAATATAAACGCACGCTATTCATTATTTATAACTTTTGGCTTTTTTTTTTATATTTAGTTTCCCGGCTTACACTAGACTATTTCTAGAGATAGTAGTCATGGTCCTTAAGCTCTACTACCAGTAAATCGCAGGATGTGTCTGAATGATCAGGGTTTGAGAACAGAGTAACTGATATTACCTACAAGGTCCTACCCAAAAGAGAGTAAATTGCTACCATCAGGATTCGAGCAGGTGTCCAGCTGAATTTTAAGTTCCATACCTTTGCAATTCCGCTATGGAAGGGGGACTTAGCTTTTCTTTTCTAAAAGGATTTGAATGGTGAAGTGTTCCTTTGACCCACAGGACCATTCAGATAGCTGTATTTCCAGACAAGAAATCAGAGCGTGCGTTTTAAGGAAGTCCAATTTAAACAGGACATGAGCAAATGATAACGTGATGATCATGCGGATGCATTAGATATTTAACAATTAGAGTATGATAATTACTATTCCTTCTAGTTCGAAATATTAGTCTTTTCCTAAATTGAATATGTTTTACATAAAATAAAGATTTGTGTCTTTCTTTTTTAGTACGTATAAAAAAAATATCATATTTTCATATTTATAAATTTTTTATTTTATTCTAAACTAATTATTTATAGCCGTACAAATATATATGGGTTATTTTAGATCACATGTTACAAAAGTCTTTCTTAATTATTTTATTAAACTTTATGCTCACTCAAATACAGTGACATAAATTGGACGGAAGGAGTATTTTTTTTAAAATTTACTCTTGCTACTTCAACTAGCGGGATATGATAGATAAAGAATAACTTAGACAAGTACTCATATACTCATAGCCATAGGTACAAGAAAATTAAGAAAACTGACATTTTTTTGGGGTGTGTGGGGAGGGAGGAAGCTGAAAGAAGAAACAAAACAAAAAATTAGAGAGGAAAAAACTCGATCAGAATATGGTAAATAAAATGGCGGGAAGAAAGTAAAAAGATTAACGAACGTGAGTAGAATTCATGGGCTAATGGTTATGACTTGTGAGCATAGTGGAGCAGTTAAAAGCTGCTTTCTCATATTTTTCGTTAATTTCAACTATACCCTTTTTCCTAAACTAATCACCTAACACAAACTTTATCAGTTCATGTTCTTCAGCCAAGAATATTTACTTTCTCTTTTAGCTGCTAATAATCACTGTAAAGTGAAAACACACACACATAGCAGCAGCTTCTCAACTTTATGCTCTTTACTCCTTTTCAATTTCATTTTCACTTGCCATAATTCTTTAAGCATAGTTTACTCGAGTTGATCAATTGTCATACAGTTATTGCATTCCAAAGAACTGCGACTTGGAGCTTTACAGACATGTTTGATGTGATTTTTGGGTGGAGAAAAGCTACTAAATGGTAGACACAGTTGCCACTTCTTCATTTGCCACAATTGAGTAAAAGTAAAGCTAATGTAATTACTGCGTTTGTTGTTTTTCTGTGGCAGTAAGAATTTGATTAAAAGGGTTATGTGTCGGCTTAAGCTGCTGAAGAACAAGAGAAGTTGCATTGTCAAGCAGTTGAGAGATGACTTAGGGCAGCTACTCAGACATGGGCATTACCAAATTGTCTTTGACAGGGTACGAACTTCGGATGCTTAACAGTACTTACTTATGATTTGCGCGTAGAATTGTAACATCTCTGCTTTAATTTTGTTTCAGAATTATTAGCATATTCCCTGCTAGCTTATTGGATATTTTTGTCCATATAACAAGCTGCAGGATCGATTATTGTTCTATTGTTTTCCTATATTAATTTTCAGGTTGAGCAGCTTTATATGGATGACAATATGGTGGTAGTATATGACTTATTGGAGAACTTCTGCGAATTTATCCTCATTAACTTTCCTTATATCCGCAGACACAAGTAAGGCATTGATAGCATTCAAGTGTATCCCAATCCTAATTAATTTGGAATAAACTTATACGCACTGTAATTTAACCTGTTGCAGTGACCGACCTGTCATATTTTCTGGGTTACTAGTCCTACTTAATATGGACAGTTATTTGTAGTTATCTTGTAGGTGATCTGACTGTATGCATACAGAAGTTATAACGAAATTATGGACAGGGATTGTCCAAATGACATCAATGAAGCAGTGTCGAGTCTCATATTTGCATCAGCAAGACTCGGTGATTTACCAGAGCTTCCGGTGATCAGGAAGCTCTTTGGCGAGCGTTATGGGAAGAAATTTGCGACATCTGGCCTTGAATTACTTCCTGGGAATCTTGTGAACCATCAGGTTTGTCCACATTTTACAAAGAGGCTCCTTTTTTTCTTTTCTTTTTTTGCAAACAAGAGAGTTAATTAAGGTTGTAACTTTGTTATTCTTTGAATACAGATAAAAGAGAATCTGTGCATAAAGTCTGTTTCAAATGAAGTGAAATACAGATTGATGGATGAAATAGCAAGGATTTGCTTTCAGCAAGGACCTTTGCTTCTTGAATACAGAAATGAATCACAACAAGAGCAGGTATATTATGTTATGCAGTCCATCAAATTATGCATGAAAGGAGAAAGAACAGAGAAAGTAAAATAAAAGGCATATTCACACATCTTGCTTCTATGTATAACAGCCGTCCACCCAATCGCTTAAACTTAAAATTGTCCATAGATGTATAATATATGTATAAACCATGTATAACATGTGTATAACTGCATATAATCTATGTATACTGACTAGGAAAAGTACAGTGAATCCAACTGGCTAATTGTGGTAGAGATCTGTTTTATCCTGTTTTTTATGTAATGAAACTGTAGGTAAATAAAAACATTCTTGATGCTCAAATTGGTTATAAGAAGGATGGACAAAAAGGATTGAAGAATTCCAACATCGCGACAAAAGCAAATATTGTATCTGCCGATTATTCATCAGCAATTGAGCACACTTGTTCAGATTCAGTGCACTGTTTGAAGAACAATGAGCAAGAAAGAGTTTCAAATTCTGCTCGGCCTAGTGTTTCATCCCAATCTACAATTTCTCGGAGAACCAATGGTATTAGTTTGGGCATAAAATGTATCGAATCTCCTTCAGAATGTTCAATGATACACTTGGATGATATTGAGGAGTTTGAGTCTATTTTGAGCAAAGATTTGAATTTTCAAGATAAGAGGCTATTCATATTCAAAGGATCTCTCTTTCCCTTAATGTTAAAGATGGACACCGATATCAATATGAATACTTTCCCCCTGCAAAAGACGAGATTTATCGCTATAAAGGATGCACGGGATGATTTGGAAAGTCAAGAATGTTGTTCTTTTAGTTTTTCATCATCATCAGCAATGACTGATTTAAGGCCAAGAAAAGAAAATCAGCAATCTTATTTGAGGACAATGACTATGCCACCTGAGAGGCCAAAAGATAACTTTATTCGGTCAAATTCATTTCCAGTTCAAGAATCATCTTTGAAAAGTTCTGTTCATCCTAAGCTCCCAGATTATGATGAAATTGCTGCTAAGTTCAAGGCTCTCAAGAAAGAGAAGCTGCAAAAGAAATGCTAGCAGAAAGGAATCTGAGTCATTCATAACAAATAGAATGTGTGTCTTCCCTTTTACCTTTTTTTTTTTTGTGGGGTGGGAGTTATACAAAATTCATTGGTTTTATGCATTTCATTACGTTTCCCAGCTTTGGACATTTTCCTTGAAGAGATTCTCTGAGTGAAATAAGTAATGCTTTTGTAGGTATTTTTTTTTTTTTTGTTGACGAAGGAGGGTAAACCCCGGACTGACGCAATAGCCTGCAAACCACGTCAGCCGATTAACCACACTGGGCACAGGCTCAACCAAGAAGGTTTATGCGGGGATCGAACTCGTGACCTTGCGGTTCCGCGCTCTACTGCTACACTAACTTGGCTATCCTTGCGAGTATGCTTTTGTAGGTATGTAGAGAGTATCAAGGACCATGTCAAACTGATTTTTGCCTCTTTACCATTTGCATTTATTTAGCAGCATATATTAAACTCTCTTCATTTCATATTATACAATGGTGTTGGATTGAGCACTTAATTTAATAGGTAAAAAAGCCTTTTTAACACATATGTTATATATATATATATATATATATATAATCCTGTGTTGGAAGAAGAAAAGGTTTTATAGCTTTATGGGAGACATGATAAATAATTCATGATTAGCTTGTTAGCTAGTTCATGTACTAGGAATTAAGACAAAGATATAATTAAAGTATAATATATATACTGGACTAGGTACATGTTAGAGAATTTCTTTAAATACTTGATCACTATAACCGTTTTATATAAGCAAGTTGAGTAAAGTAAGAAAAATCATTTCTTCCGCTTGTCTTCAGGAGAGTTTGCGCGTGTTACACAACAATCCCTTAGAGGAAGAGCCAAACAAGGGGACATCGGGTAGGAGAAATGAAGGTTTGGGCTCTAGAAGAATTTAGGGTTGCTCATATTTTACAAGAGATGCTTACTTTTATATATATATATATATATATGAGATGAACCGTGATTTCACGACACTCTGAAGAATCATGACAGATTTGTTCGGTAGGAAAAAAAAGAAGGATTTGAGGTTGGTTGAGATGCTCCTTTTTGCATTTTCTTTATGTGATAGGGGATAACGAAAGAAGTTCCGCCGGGCCTCTTTTGGGGGAGTCCCTTCTCTTCTCCACCCGGTTTTCCGCGATACCAAGCTCACTTCATTAAGTCCTTTTTTATCTTTAATAAATATAAGAGTCTTTCTCTTAAGAATGCTCCTCCTTCCTGAATTTCCAGCATAATGACATATCAAAAATATTCCTAGAATTTAGTGGTGCAGCATGCTATGTCATTCCAATAAAAGTAAGTACTATGTGTAAAATAAATCTTAAAATTAGAGAGTTTCTAAAGTATATATGAAAGTGTCAAAAAAATTGTCATATAAAATGAAATAAATACACAGCCATACTGGAGTTTAGGAGAGTAAATCTTAGGGGAAAGAACACTCATGCCCACTAAATACAAAATAATTACCTTTTCATAACCCCATTATGTTAATATTTCCAAAACAATTTATCCTTAATATCCATTATAGCCTTTGTAGGTAATTGTCTTTTTTTATTATTTCTCTACTTCTATTCTTCTTTTAGCCTATTTTCTCATATATTTTTTTCTTTATTTTTTTCTTTTTTCTTCTTTTTTGTTTCATTTATCTTTTTTCAAAAAAAGTATTTTTTATTTTCTTATTTCACCATAATCTAATTCCATATTTAATTCTAGCTTCTTTCATTTCCTTTTTTTCTTTTTTTATTAAATTATCTCTTTTTTCTTCTTTTCTTTTTTATTTCTCTACTTCTTATCTTCTTTTCTTTCTTTTATTCTTTTATTCTTTTCTTTTTCTCATTTCTTTTCTCATTTTTTTGTTCATTTGTTTTTTCATACTATATTTTATTTTATTTTTATTATAATATAATTTCATATTTAATTCTAGCTTCTTTCATTTCCTTTTTTCTATTCTTTTTTTATTTCCTTATTTCTTTTTTTTCTATGTTAATTGTCTCTTTTTTCTTCTTTTCTTTTTTATTTCTCTACTTCTTATACTTTTTATTTCTTTTATTTTTTATTTTTTATTTTTTTTTTTTTTCTCTTTTTTTGTTCATTTATTTTTTCATACAATATTTTATTTTCATTTTCACCATAATCCGATATCATATTTAATTCTAACTTCTTTCTTTTTCATTTTTTTCTATTTTCTATTTTATTTTTTTATTACTTGTTTCTTTTTCAATTTTATTTGTTTCTTTTTATTTTCTTTTTTATCTCCATAATCTAATTTCATTCACCTTTTTCCTATAATTGTTTTCAAATTTTAGGTGATTTTTATTTATTTTTACTCCTTTTCTAATTTACATTTTTCCAAATTTTTTTTTATTTTTTACATAATTTAATTCTACAAATTTTTTGACTTCTTTATATTTTTCAATAAAATGAATAACTAATATATTATCTTTTCTATTTATTTTATTTTTTATATCTCAAAAAATAATTTATTCTAGCATATTGTATATCAAATCAATTGCAGTTGAAATATACTGAGATGGTATCATATAGGACTGTTGCAGTCCTTCAATCGAACACTCTTCAACAGTCCTCCATGATACCATCATAATATAAAAATATACTGCGATGGTATCATGCAGGACTGTTGTAGTCCTTCAATTTAACATTCTTCAACAGTCATCCATGATACCATCATAGTATAAAAATATACTGAGATGATATATAACATGATGGTATCATAAAGGACTGTTGAAGTCCTTGAATAAAAGTCTCCAGTCCTCTATGATACCGTCATGATATAAAAATATACTCAGATGGTATCATGCAGGACAGCTACAGTCCTTCAATGAAGCACTCTTCGACAGTCCTCCATGATACCATTATGGTATAAAAATATACTAATAGGGTATATACCATGATGGTATCATGAAGAACTGCTAAAGTCATTGAATAAAAATTTTCAGTCCTCTATGGTATCATATGGTATAAAAATATACTAAGATTTTATCATGCAGGACTACTGCAGTCCTTCAATAAAACACTCTTCAACAGTCCTCCATGATACCGTCATGATAAAAAAATATACTGAGATGGTATCATGCAGAACTGCTGCAATCCTTCAATGAGACACTCTTCAACGGTCCTCCATAATACCATCATGGTATAAAAATATATTGAAATGATATATATTATATACTACATACTGACAGAGTATCTAGAGGAATGATTCATTCTTTCAAGAAAAATACAATTTTATCCTCTATGTATATACATGATATATATCAAATTAAATTTTACAAAAACAAATAACAAAAGATAAAGTCAAAATTAAATACAAGTTTTATTTTATTTTCAAAATAAAAAAATCATAAGAATATATTTTCTTGTTGTGGTTTGATTTTTAATTTTATTATTTTTTCTAAATTTTTATATTAAAAGAAAACAAAAATAAAAACAAATTAAAAAAAATAAAATTAGAAAAAGACAAAATAAGAAAAGAAGACAAACTAAAAGTGACTTTAGTATTTTATATATTCATATTATTTTTAATAAATGAGTTAGTGACCTTAGTATTTTTCTTAATTACTTTATGTTGTAGTCTAATTCTTTAGTTTTCTTATATTTTTACTAGTCTAAAAATAATTAACTAGTATTTTTATATTTGAAAAGAAAATAAAAAGATAAAAAGAAAGAAAGGGAAAAGACAAATTAAAGAAGAAGATTTAGTAGAATTTAATGTTTGTTGTACTTCCGTGATAAATACTTGTAATATTTTTTTTTAAAATGTTAATTTAATTAAATTTTAAAGTTAAATTAAATTAGATTAATTTAATATTTTAAAATTTAAATTTAAATATTCTGAAACTATACAAAAAATAATATAATTTTTTTTTATATTAATATAATAAAAAATATAATTTAAATTATTGATTAAAGTTTATAAAATTTGATTTTTGAAAAACATAATGTATTTTGTGACAGTCAGTAGAACTGTCGGCAATCATTTGTTCCCAAGCTTACCTTTAGTACACGTGTAAGAAGAAGGTTTTCTATAGAATTGTCGGCAGCCATATTCCCAGGTGCACACGCGTAATAATTTAGCCCCAAATGGATGTTTAGGGTAATTAATTTTAGGAGGGGTCTCGGATGGATAATTTGTGTGATTTTCCCTAAATCTTATCTGATATATGGGCAGGCAGTGTTGCATTTATTGAAGGGCTGGGCCGGGCTAAAGCATCGAGAAGCTCAAAATGGGCATGTATTTGGTGTTTCCTACCAAGTACTTTTAAGTTTGTAATTTGTAAGGAGGCCTTACAAAAGTACCTCGTGCTAATGCATTTGGTAACTCTTCTTTTTGGTATCTTTTTTTTTATAACCGTGATGTCAGATCAGCTTGTGCGCATCTCAATTAATTTCACCGGATATATGTCACCTCACTTGCAATAGGTATCAGGTAACTCTGTCCACAAAGACTAAGACAGATGAAAAGAAACCTAATTGGAGAAGGATCTCTACTTTATATAATTACACTTGAATAATAATTACAGAATATATGAAGAATATTAATATATTCTCTATCACACCCCCGCAGTCGGAGCGGGAGGAGACCGGACGCTGAGACTGGATCTGAAGTCAAGGAACAATTACCGAGGAAGTCCCTTAGTAAATATATCTGCGTACTAATAGGAAGAAGGAACATGCAACACCCGAACATGGCCCATGACAACCTTTTCACGAACAAAATGAATATCCATCTCAATATGTTTGGTTCGTTGATGCTGAACCGGGTTATGAGACAAGTAAACATCAGATATATTATCACAGTAGATAAGAGATGTCTTACGTAAGGGATAATGAAGCTCTAGAAAGAGGTTTCTGAGCCAATAAATTTCGGCAACAACGTTCGCAACGCCTCTATATTCTACTTCTGCACTCGAACGGGAAAGCGTGGCTTGCCGTTTTGCAGACCATGAGATGAGGTTATTACCCAAAAATACACAATAGCCGGAAGTAGATCGACGTGTGTCTGGATAGCCACCCCAATTGGCGTCCATATAAGATATCAGCCTGGTCTGTGCAGATGGATAAAGATGTAATCCATAGTTAAGAGTAACCTTGACGTACCAAATGATACGTTTAAGGGCGGTAAAGTGAGGCTTCATGGGAGCATGCATGAACAAACACACCTACTGAATGACATAGATAATATCGGGCCTAGTGAAGGTAAGATATTGAAGTGCACCAGCTAGACTCCTATAAAGAGAAGGATCAAGCACCGGATCCCCGTCATCGGCGCTAAGCTTCGACTTTGAGTCGACTGGAGTGGACATGATCTTGCAGTTTTCCATTTTAGCTCTATAAACAATCTCTTCGGGATACTTATGCTGACACAAGAATATTGCATTCTTGGATCTAGTCACGAAAATCCCCAAGAAACAACTCAACTTACCTAAGTCTATCATGGAAAATTCAGATTTAAGCATGGTGATAATCTTATTTTTCAGCACATCTAAGGAGGCAGTCAAGACAATGTCATCCACATAGAGCAATAGGTATGCAATTTCATTACCTCGATGAAAAATAAAAAGTGAGTTATCACATTTGCTGCACATGAACCCAATCTTCAAGATGTAAGTGACAAAGCAGTCATACCAAGCCATGGGGGCTTGTTTCAAGCCATCAAGTGACTTTCAAAGCCGGCCCACATACTAAGGAGCCGAAGGATGCACAAAGCAAGCTGGTTGATACATGTATACGGTTTCTTTCAAATTCTCATGTAAGAATGTATTTTTCACATCAAGCTGATGAATCAACTAATTCTTTCCCATAGCAATGCTCAAAATAGTGCGGATGGTGGCTGGTTTAACCACTGGACTGAAGGTCTCACCACAATCAATTCCCTCATGTTGCCTGTGTCATTTGCCACAAGTCTCGCCTTATAGCCTTCAAGCTCACCGCTGTCCCTGAATTTGTGACGATATAGCCACATATAACAAATCACATTGACCCCTATGGTTTTGAGATAAGATCCCAAGTTTGTTGTGTAGTAAGCGCATAAAATACTCACGCATATCCGCATTCCAATTAGGATCAAGCTTGGCTAATTTTGGGTTCTTAGGTATTGGTGAGATGGCTTGAGTAAATAGGTTAAAGTGGACTTTCGGTTTGAAAATCCCATGTTGGGCACGGGTTTCCATATAGTGTGTTAGAATGGAGACTATTTGGGTGTTTTGTAACGGGTGAGGACTCGGGCAGTGGAGCGATGATAGGATAATGGGGCTCGGGCAGTGGGGTTGTGAGAAGGCGATGAGACTTGAGGGAAAGGGGTTGGTCGATGGGGGCTAAGGGGTCGGTGACGGTATCGGGTGGCAGTGGGGCAGTGGGGTTATCACGGGATCAATGGGTAGGCCGTGGGAGATTACGGGTGGTAGTGGAGCAGTTGGGTTGTCACGGGATGGCCATGGGGCAGTGGGAGGTGACGGGAGTAATGGGTAATGGGGGAGATGGCCGGGGCAGTGGGTTTTGAGTCGAACTACTAGCTCCATGGATCATATTATTAAACAGGGGGAAAGTGTCCGAATCGTCAAGAAAGTCATAGTCAATGACTTGAAATTTTTGGACATTTACAAAAAGGAAGATGTGCTTCTCAAACGTGACATGGCGAGAGACTAAGACTTTATTTGTGGACAAATCACAGCATATGTACCCCTTATGGTTTAACGAATAATCCAAGAAGATGCAAGGAGTAGTCCTAGGTGCTAATTTGTGAGGAGCTGTGGAGGCGAGATTAGGGTAACATAGACAGCCAAAGATTCGGAGGTGAGCATAGAAAGGGACTAAACGGAATAGAATTTTGGTAGGAGTTTTATTCTGAAGGGTACGGGTAGGTAATATATTAAGAAGGTATGCTACCATTTGTAACGCGTAGACCTAAAAGGGAGGGGAAGAGAAACATGAAATAGCATAGTACATATCATATTATTAATGATGCGAAGAATTCTTTCGACTTTACTATTTTGAGGTGAGGTATGGGGCAAGAGAATCGAAACACCATGCCATTGTCCGTACAAAATTTATAAAAGGGTGAATTATTAAACTCATGACCATTATCACATTGAAATGATTTAATGTTCTTTTCAAATTGCGTTTTGACGTAGGATCGAAATTCAAAAAAGGAGGAGTAGACTTGAGACTTATATTTGAGGGGATAGACCCAAAGAAAATGAGAGAAGTCATCTAATAATATTTATGACCTAGTTTGCTAGTAATGGGAGATGTCCATAAATCTGCATGAATGATATCAAATGAAGAGAAAGTAACACTCAAAGATGACTTAAAAGGAAGTAACATGTTTTCCTAGTGGACAAGAATAGTAGTTGTGGGTAAATTTCCCTTTATTACATTGAATCAAATTGTGACTTCTAAGAAAGTTAAAAATTGGTGCTCTTGGGTGTCCAAGTCGGCTGTGCCAGGTTGAAGGAGAGATTGCAGCTAGAGATGTATGTGGATTGACACTTGCAATGAAATTGGAAGAGAAAGGATATATGGCCCCCACACTATTGCATCTCGTAAGAGTTGTCCCCGTACGTAGGTCCTTCACAGAAAAACCAAAAGGGTCAAACTTAATAGATACGAAATTGTCACTAGCAAATTTCCTAATAGAGATTAAGTTTTTAATAATGTTAGGAACATATAAGACATTTTTTTAGGGAAAAGAGGGGGTGAGGTGGTGGAGTTTGAGTGGTGCCATAGCCTTGAATTGGAATGCAATTGTCATTTCCGACCAAAATAAATTGAGGATTGTTCAAATTAACAGTTGAGAAAGATTACCGAAGTTACGAGTGAGGTAGGATGTGGCGCCCGTATCCATATAGCAGGCATCGTCGGGCTGTTGTAAATTCATGGTGTTGTAGGCCTGGCCCAGTTCGATAGGGGTAAGGAGGTCGTACAGTTGTTGTTAATGTTGGGCTGCCGAGAAGTAGGCCTGTTGTGGACGGGCCCTCAGACGTTGGCCTGGAGGAAGGCCCAAAAAACTGGGTTGCTGCCACTGGGCAGTGCCTTAGGCTGAGATATTCGGGTAGGAATATGTGGACGAGGCCCAGGTTCCGAAAATAGGCCAAGGTAGTGAGCCGACCACTAAGATAGGTATTGGGCTTGTTGTGGTTGGCCGCCGGAATTGGACTGTCCCCCGCGTCCTTTTTCCTTGCCACCATGGCCGTTACCACGACCTCTGCCCCGGCCGCCACCGCGATCGCCCCGCGGCTGTTGGTTGTCCGTGTGTTGCGGCTGGCCGACGGGTGTGGTAGTGGTCACCGGTGCATCAACTATCAACGCCTTTTGATTATGTTCGTCCTGTTTGGCACGCCTAGTATCCTCCAAGAGCAATTGTGATTGGGCCTTGTTGAAACTAGGGAGGGGATCAACTTGTTGAATCATCATCGCAAGTGTGTCGTACTCACCATTTGACAAATCATTTATTAGTTGCAAAACCATCTTCGTTTCTGAAATCGCTGTGCCTACATTAGCTAATTGATCCGCAACTAATTTCAATTGTTTGCAATGGTCAGACATATTCGCAAATTTTTCAAGACGGGTGTTATTGAATTATTCCTCCAAATAGACGGCACAAGTATGTTTGTTGTCTTGAAAGATTTTCTCTAGTCTTGTCCATAGTTCGTGAGCCGAAACACCTGCCTTCATATTAGTATGAAGTAGATCCTTGGATACAATGCCATATATTCATTGCTTGACGATAACATCAAGCCTTTTCCATGTTGTGTTGTCAATGTCAGGCGGACGGGGTATGATGGTGTCGATGTGATCAAGAACGTTGTAGGCACAAACATGAATTTGAAATAATTCTACCCACGAAGAGTATTGTCCATCCACTTGATCACAAACAAATGGATAAAGTTCTTGATATTTGTGACGGCGAAAGTCTGATGAAAGGGGTTGGTAGAGGAGGAGTGAGGAGGAGGATGTGTGACGTCTTATGTGGAGGAGGAGAAATCATGAGAACCCATGTTGCCGCTGGAAGTTTGGGAAGAGATGAGAGGGGTGGCGAAAATCCTTTAGGGTTTGGGGGGGGGGGGGGGGGGGGGGGGGGTGGCGGTCGAAAGAAAGAATTTTAGGGTGTTAGAGTTTGACTCTTGATACCATGTAGAATAATGTAATTCTCCTTGGTTGGAGGCTTATCGTTAATGCAATATTTATATGTGTTTACAATTTACAAACCTAATTGGAGAAAGATCTCTACTTTATATAATTACACTATTTTTCACCGAAGGATTTGCATCATATAAAATGTAATAGGAGGGATTAGAAAAAAATAATCTCAGCATAACTAAGGTAAAGCATGGTTGCCCGTAAAGCATGGTTGCCCTATGAGAAAAAGTAATTACCACGTAACTTATGTTGTATTTGGTTGGTGGAGTTAAATAATACAAGTGTTAAGTTATGTATGAGAAATATATATATATATATATATATATATATATATATATATTATTTTACTTGATATAGTATGGAATAAAATTGTGTATTAGCAATATAAATATCAACGAATTTACAGATGAAAATGCCCATAAAAGTATGTAATACCTGTATAACATTCCTTATAAGATTATTCTCTGCATAATCATTCATACATTATTAGTTGCCGTATAAAAATCCTTTCAATGTTAATCACCATATAGAAAATACTTTCTGCAATATATGAACTAAATGACCCCTCAACTCTTTTACAAATTGTTATGAAATGTTATAATCATATAAAGGACTTCAGATGTAACAATATTCGTTAACCTTAGTAAAAGATGTACTAATAAAGATCCTAGGATTATATATGCATGATTGCTCAACTTTTAATATAAAAGTTTGTTCATTGGCAAATCACCACATCCTAGGAAAAATATCTTGCATACATTTAGAAAGGACATTGTCATTAAGAAATTGGCATGGGAATTAATTTTCTATTGTGTAGATCAAAGTACAGCAGCCGCACCATGACATCAATGTTTATCATTCTTTAAGTCTAAGCTAGGACCATCAAACATTTAAACATAATCATTAGTTATCTAACCACAATATTAATAGTTTTCATCTTTTATTAGGAAATGACAATTTTTAAGCTTATCATTTCCTCATCAAGAAATGATGATGATCTCATGGGACGGCAAATGGCTCCACTTTTGTCACACCAAATTGAGTTCTAGTTAGATTTTTTTTTTTTAAAAAAAAGAAGAGGAAATAACCACGAAAAGCACGCTAATTATACAATTGATAACCTTTTGTTGTTAATCTAAGATGTTGTGATAGTTTGTAATATGTGACCAACAAAGATTGTGGTGGGATGGATAGGATCCCTCTCAGGGGAGGATCTAGTAGGAGCCGAGGGTGTTCACCCGAACACCCTCGACAAAAAGTTACACTATATATATAAGGTACTCCATTTTTTTATTTTGTGGGTACATATATAAATTTTGAACACCCTAACACAAAATTTGAGGCCGGTTTAGTGGTTTAGGGTGTTCAAAATTCATCTTGAGGTTCTAAATTCAAACCTCATGTATTGCATTTTTTCCCGCACATCCTTAGTGAAAATTTTGAATTCATTCCTCCACCCTTAATTAGAGGTCTCTGGTTCTTGTCATGAGTATGAAAAAAAGTAATGTTAGGTAGCACTTTCCTCTTAACTGGACCGTACGCAACGCGAATCCTGAATCCCTACCGAACTGAATAGAAAATAAGGGTTCTCCATATCGGTGGCTAAAATCCACTTGTTAGGGGAGAAAATAGGTAAAGACTAAAGAGCCACTTTTTAGATCGTTAATGAAAATTTTGCCATCACAAAATAAAATATTTAGCCACTTTATAATAAGTTAGATTAGATAAATAAAAATACCCCAAGCTAAACGCGAAAACCTACTTCTCCTTGAGCTCATAGTTTTACCGCTGATAATTCAGAACTTTGTCCGTGAGTTTGAACTTCATCAGAGTACTTGTCAAACAAGAATTTTATCCATGAAATTCGAACTCCATCACAATACTTGTCAAATTGAAAATGAAAGGCAAGAGAATCTCTTCAAAAATAATTATCTTTCACGCCTCAAAGTCAAAATTTTATTTTATTTATTATATTTGTTCTAACACAAGATATGTATGAATAAATATAATGTTTCTTACTCCCTCCGTCTAAAAATATTTGTCGTGATTTTTTAAAATAGTTATCTTAATTATTTATTATTTTAAAAATTCAAGATAAAATTATTTTTTTCCCATTTTATCTTTAATAGTGATCTGTTTTTGAATAATACTGTGCACACTTCAATTGTAGATGAAAAAATATCTTAAAAAGACAAAATAGTAAAAATTCCCTCTTAATTAATATTTTGTAAAAGCTGATAAAAGAGAATCACCAACAATAATTTGAGACCGAGGGACTATTTGTTAGAACATTATTAATACCACACATTTTAAGGGACTTAAAAATGGGGATTCGCATTGGATTTGAACATGCAAAATAATCAAAATAGGATAGATGTTGAACTGATACTTTACAGAAAACAACACACAAATCTGAAACAAACATTAACAAGTACAGTCTACATAACTAGTACTCCATCAATAGTAGGAGATCAAAAAACAGTCTCCCAAACTACTGAAACTGAAAGCATAATAAAACAACATAAAAAAAAGCTCGGTGCACTATGCTCCGACAATGCGCGAGGGTCTGAGGAACGGAGGAAGGGCCGAACCATAATAAAACAAACATAACTAGATAGTAATGAAAGTACCAGCTTGCAAGAAAAGCATAAAATATGCAGCCATTCTGCAAATAATGGTTCTGGTGGAAGAAAGAAAACTATGTAAAACTCCAAAATAAACAATCACTAAAAAGGCTGAGGGGGAATAAATTGAAGAGTTAAAAGACTCTCCAAAGAGTAAAGTAGTAAACACAGGTTGTTCCATGAAAAAATCTGGCAACCAGTGAGAAAATAGATGAACAAAGATGAAAATGATGAACTAATTCACAGGCCTGACCTAAAATATGCAACCCATGAAAGAGGAGATGATCGAAAAATACCGATCTCCTACTGCTGAAAAACGGATAATTAAAACGGGGTTGAGAAGAAAAGGCTATGAAGAAGGATGGTGTGTAAATTCTCAAGTGACATGAAAAGTTGAGCCTAATGCAAGTTCCTCTAATGGATATATGTATGAAAACATTGTGAAGGATGATTCAGTGAACGTCTTGAAATCTAGTAACACAAGGCAATTCATTGAATGGTTGCAGGCTCTTGATTGGTTCAAATGAAAGGCAGAAAAGAAGAAGAAGATGATGGTGCAGCATTTTCCGGCTGATCAGAATTATAATGGACACTCCCAAAGTGAATATCCAAATCATCCCAAACTGAACCTTCTGGAATTGCATTAAACCAAGCCTCGAAATCAGATAACAGTAATTGCGACGACTTATCAGAATTCTCCACATTCCCTTGAACTCCATCACTAGCAATACCCTCACTCGACCCGATCCCCGAGTCCTCTTCAAAATTTTCACCTTCAGGTTGTGGGTGATGGGGAAGTTGCAATTCAGGGGTATTCCCTTTATTTTTACTAAGGAAAAGTTCAGGGAAATTGAGCTTAGCATTGTCTCCTCTCAACTTATACGCCTCGCGATCATAAGCCATGGCTGCATATTCAGCAGTGTCAAAAGTACCAAGCCAAAGACGAGTCCTTTTTCGGGGTAGACGAATCTCTGCTACCCATTTACCCCAATGCCTCTGCCTCACTCCTCTATAGAGTTTCGTCGTTGAATAAGGATGTAACAGAGGTCTAAACAGAGCAGCATCTCTGTAATCCTGTCCCGATTTATTCACCATCATCGTCATACTCCCACTTGGACTTAAATTTGATGTTTCATTCCAATGGTGCAGCGGATTCTGGAAAGCTCCCAATTGCCCTGCATTTTTTTGTGGGTATTGAGCAGAAAATGAGATCATTTGCTGCTGATTTTGATGCAGCGTGGGGCGAAACAGAGGCGTCTCGTGAGATCTCAATTGATGTAAACTTTCCGTAGATTGCTGAGTTCCATCTAAGGCTAAAGGAAAAATAACGGTAGACAGAGTCGGCGATGAAGATGGAGAAGGAAATGATGAAAAACCAGAGTATGTGGGAGTACCATATGAAACAGGGGATGGAAATAGAGCATGATGGGATGAAGAAACAGAGGATTGAAAAGAGTGATGCTGGCTTTCAGGATTTTTGATCATCTTGAAAGGTCTGCCAGACATGGAAGTTTCTTGAGAAACTGGCCACAATTGTTGTCTCTGGAAGTTCTTGCCTTTATCTATCTGCCAATGCATTTCTTCTTCCATGGGCTTCTTTGATTTGCTACTATGCTTGGATGCAGCCATTGTCACTTCTAACTGCAAATTCTCATTAAAATTGAGGTGGATTACTGAAACATTCAAAGAAGAAAATAAGATTTGGTGACATCGAAAAACTAAAAAAGTTAAATAAAAAAAGAACTGAGACACAACTGATGATTTGATTGAAAAACGAAAGTTAGAAACTCAGATGGATATTAGCTAAACGTGAAGAAAATAGAGCAAAGAAAAGCTTATTATATAAGTAACTAATCCTAAATCCAGTTGGAAATTTACTAATGTAGAATTAAGTTTATCTCATTATTTATGACTCGAACAATTGGACTCCACTCGTAGGAAACGTCGTTTCCACACACGTGCACTCGTAGTGCCAAGTATCGTAAATTTCGTTAGTGAAAGAGATATTGGTACATAAGTAAATATTTGAGACATAGAATAATGGACGGTTATTGACTAAATAACAAGTGTTCTACGTCGGTAAACGAAGGAAGGATTGTGCAAAGTGTAAGATAGTGCGGCACCGGAAAGGGCCGTGGCACCACTCGGACGGAATTCCAAAAGTTTGGCTGATTATGGAGAGGTTTTGGAGCATTAAAATGACAGTTTTCCTCCATAAATCAGCCATTATTTGGCTGCATTAATTGGTGAATTAAAGGGCCATTATATGGCATTTAAATGGCCATTACTTGTGCCATTACTTGGCTGGTCATCACGGGGATTCAATGGCCATTACTTGGCATTGAAGGGCCATTACATGGGTATATGAAGAGTCATCTTGAACACCTATAAATTGAGGCATTTGACTCAATTCTGTAGTACACACAAATTAACAACACCACAAAGAGATAAGATTTTCCTAATAGTAATCATTCTCATAGCAATCTTTTTTATTTGTGTTCTTCAATGTGGTCATTTGTGTAGGCTTTGCACATTTGATAGTTTGTTGTTTTATCTTGGGAGACTATTGCCTGCTAACGTAAAAGCATATATACGAGGCAATCTTGTCTTAAAGACAGAGAGTCATCTCTCGACTCAACCACAGTTATAACAATTCAGATTTAGTGTTTCTTTATTTCAGGATATCAAGATTCAAGACTCAACAAGCTTGCGGCAATTATAATCTTGGCTGCTAGTTTATCCTTTCGAACACTTGTAATATTTATTTACTTTCCGTACTGCTTTGATTCAAACAATTATATCCAACAAATCGAAGGAGTCAGATATTTTTAGAGCCCATTTCAGATTGCTTTACCCTGTTCCCTTCGCTATCCTCGTAGTAACTTTTATGTACAAACATTGTAAGAATATTTATGTAATTAATTCATTAGAAAGTTAACTATTACTTACTCCATAGACATGTTTAACACCGCGAGTTTCAAAAGTTCTATTTCACACTATGCATTGACATGTTTAAAACTACAATTTCTATAGTTTTTCCTATCTTTATTTAATTTTATGTCAAGTCAAACTATGTCACATAAAGTACGAATAAAGGATTAGTAAGTATCTGTACTAAATATAAGTTGATAAATAAATATTACAAGTGTTCGAAAGGATAAACAAATAGGCAATGTTCAGAACTGCCGCAAAGTTGTTGAGTCTTGAATCTTGATAACCTGAAATCAAGAAACACTAAATCTGAATGGTTACAACTGTGTGCTGAGTCGAGTGATGATACTCTGTCCTTAAGACAAGATTGCCCCGTATATATGCTTTTACGTTAGAGGGCAATAATATCCCAAGATAAAACAACACTTTAATCTCAACGCTACAAAGCAAATAGGTTGAGTCTGACGAAGAAAACAAACACGAAACGTCTTGCTGAAGAAATGGAAAAGGAAGGAAGAGTTTTTGTTTTCGTCCAACATTTTTGGACTAACTTTCTCTTCTGTTTTGTCTCTGTGTATATAGTGTGTCTCTGTTTCTGCTGTGTATATTTTGTGTGTGTGTGTGTCACGTTATTGAGCCAAAAAGGCATCAATATATAGCATGAAGGAGGGACTCTTCAACTGACAAAACAAGGCTGTTAATAGCCATTGGTGAGGGATGTTAATGGCCATTAAAGAGGGTTGTTAATGGCCATTAGAGAGGTTGTTTATGGGCCATTGAAGGAGGGCTGATTATGGAGGAGTTAATCAGCCAAGTAATGGCTGATTAATGCACACTAACGCCCCAAAAATCAACTCCAACGGTAGGCATTATGTGACGTGTATATTATCTTAATACTTGTTTAGTAAAGATATGATATAGGTCATTAAATAATATGTTTATTTCTGCTCCAAGAATCATGTTCTAAAATAGTTATGTTTTAAATGTGTGATTATAGTTTGGTCTTTGGTATGTCTGAAATCTCTTGAAAGTGGTGACCGAGCTTTAGTTACTTCATAGACTTAGATACATGATTGTTTGATCTGTTCACATGTCTTCTATGATTTAGGAATGGTATATGGTAGACTAGTTTTGAATATCAGCCAGTATGCCTATACAACATGTATGCATGAGTTTAAGTTGGTAAATGTGAAGCTATGTGTATGTCTGTGTGGACTGGATCTTTATGGGTTAGCTGTAGATTAGAAATGTTGAAGTACGCTGTCTTGTTGAGCCCCTGTATTTATTTTAGTAGGTTTTAAATGTTGGCTAGTTGTGGTATGATAATTGTTTGACTTGGTATCTTCTTAACAACCTTCTTGACCCTACTATATTTATTTGGAAATGTCCCTATGCCTAATACATAGCATAAACATGACTCTATATGACTATGCCTAGCCTATTTTGTGCCATCTAGACCCAAATATGCAAGCCTTTCTCTTTCCTTGTTCTCTTTTCCCTTCTTGTTATCTATGTTGTGTATCAAATATGAGGTCCAACAACATATTACTTTTCATGAATTATTTATTTATATTTTCTTATGTATATATTTTCATGTTCCGTCTACTAATCCTTTTCTTTTCTTTTATTTACATGAAACACATCGGGAGCAACGAAGAGTCTCGTTATGAGACTCATCATGACTATTATCAAACGAAGACCCGCATCCACGTTCATTGCATTCTCCTGCACTCGGGACTTCTAAATAAATAGGGCGGGATGACATCGTCATCCACCCTAGTCGCCGCTTTTAATTCTTTAATACCACCCTTTTACTTTTCCGGTTGTAATTTAATTACTCAACTTTGTGCGATCATGGAATACTTAGAATAATTAGGTCTTGAATGGATAAATTTATAGGGTAGTTTAAAATTAGAAATCCGCCGCTAGTTTATTTATTTTAGGCTTGTCATGCATGTTTAAAACTTTCAAAACAATTGGGTCATCCTTTATTCGCATTATTAATCATACAAATAAGAATTTATTTTTATCTGATTTGTGATTTAAAATGATTTCCATGTTAATCATTTCTTTGCATTACAAATAATTTGTTTTTCTCCCTACTATCAATTACCAAAAAATAGGTATTTTATGGACAATGCCATACAAATGCATGCTTTTATCCAAAAATTAACTCACATGTATTTTATAAACAAGACCATACAAATGCATGTTTTTTATCCAAAAATCTTTACATGTATTTTATAAACAAGGTCATACAAGTGCATGCTTTTATCAAAAAAAAAAAATCAATTTTACATGTATTTTTTATAAACAATGTCATGCATACTTTTTGGATTTTATGCTGGAATTTATTTCTCCGAATCGCAATCACCTTTGCGAGACTCCTCAAAAAGAATATAAGTGGTAAAAAAAATTTACGTTATCAAAATGCATCCTTTTATTAACTACTTGCAACATCCTTTTAATTAACTTTATACTTTTAAACATGCATTTTCTTAGCATAATAATTAACCTAAGTTTGATTGGATAACCGTTGTTAGCGAATTTTAAAGGATGCCTAACCCCTTCCCTTTAGGATAATAAAGAACCCTTACCCAAAATCACATAGATTAGCAGACCATTAATCGGAGTTTATTTTGCAGCATTTATATTGAAATTTAGGTGTTCTAATTCACCGTAGAATAATTAGGTGGCGACTCCTTAAGCATTAATTAATTTAGGAATCACCAATACGCCGCGACCATGTTAGATCCCTCTTCTTCGCAGTGAGGGGGTTAAAAACGGGTGCAACAAGTAATATATTTTAAAGTGTAGTTATTATACTTAAATACATCTTATATGTTAGCTACATCATGTAAAAATTTCCTGAAAATAGTCAATATCATGGAGTTCTAAATTTTACAAGTGAAACTTTAAAATATTTTCATGAAGTTTCACCTGTGAAATTTGAAAATCCATTATAGTGTTTATTTTTCGAAAATAAGACTGAAAATATCCGGGGGATAAGCTTAAATCTTAAATTTCCACTCGTTACTTTCCACCTTTGATAAAGCTCTTTTACGACTTATATCCTACATATTGCTAACTTGTTTATACCATAAGCTTGTTAGTCTTGATGGTATAATTTTTTTTCCCTATTACATAGAGAAGAAAGGTTGAATGAGTTCATATTTATTATTAGAAGATTGTCTCTAATATTACTAGATTAAAAAATATTCGATGCTTATATGGGATAACAAGAAAGTTTGCCCTCTTTAATCACCAGCGACACAAACATAGATTGCAAAACAATAAAAAATTACTCCCAAATCCAATATTACTCCTATTTGCTAGCAACAGCTAAAAAACAATGTAAAATCACAAAACGAATGTGATATCGAAACGTAAAAGATGCAGCAACAGGTTGCTGTGGTGTAGTGGTTATCACGTTAGTCTTACACACTAAAGGTCCCCAGTTCGATCCTGGGCAGCAACATTTTAGTTTTTCTTCTTTCTTTCCATTTTCTTCTCTCTTTTTTTCCTTTGTTTTAATCGTCCAATCTAAATGTGCTTTCTACGGATAGTTTTCATGCATACCCCTTTTCCAATTTGTTGACAGGCATATCGACGATTGTCTCTATTATATTTTAGTTGTAATGATTTGTAGGATTAAAGATCTTGCCTTTACTTAGAGGGAGACCTCTCGCTCGTTTAAGAGAAAATGGGGACTTTCTTTCAGCTACATGCCTTGCATATAATTTGTTATGCCAGTTTTATTTTCCTCCAAATAAGTTATACTTGTGTGCTTATGTACTTGCTTAGCTTTTGTGACGACCCCTTTTCAGGAATTGTGGTGGCACCTACATAATTCCACTGGTAGGCGAACTACTTCCAATCATTCACAAGACATGATATAAAACAAAGCGAAAGATATCAAATACTATATAATCTATCTCATAATATAAATGTGAAACAAAAATAATAAGTCTGATACATCCAAACAACTCTCAAGTGATCTAGTTTATGAATGCAAGAGAACTAAAATACGACACAAGTCTGAAATGGGTAGAGATGGCAGTGGATCCTGGACCCGGTCCGGTGGATCCAGATCCGTTTTATAGGATATGGATCTTTAAAATTTGGACCCGACGGATCCGGATCATACCCGGATCCATTTCTGACGGATCGGATCTGGATCTGGATCTTGTATTTGAGATTTGTATCACGTCCAGATCTGACCCATGGATCCGTCTTTTATTAAATATATTCATAACCTAGAATGTAATTTTATAAGTATTTTCTTAAAATTGCTAAGCACATCCTTGCAAGTTTAATTCACAAAATAAATTTAATTTATCCCCGCGTTAACTCAAAAACCAAAAATAAAGAGGTAACTTCGATAATAAAATCAATTTTATATTAGTGAATGACTAACATCTCCATAGACAAGTAGTTAAAATTATATTCACTTCATTTGTGAAGATTCCAAGCCCATGCAAGTTCTGCATTGTGAAAATACTAGTCAGCATTTTTTACAACTATTGTCATTGTCCAACATTTTCAATTAATAGCTCACAATCAAAACGAGACAACGAACAAAATATCTCATATGAACATTTCAAAATTGAAACACAGTAAACTGTTAGTTAAGTAAAAATCGTTTGTCAGTTCAAAAAAAAACTTAGCAAGACAATTTTTTTTACATGTGGATCCAGATCCGGATTTGGATCTGATTTTTATGGACCCGGTGGATCTGGATCTGGATTTGTTGTCATCCCTAGAAATGGGCAACGAGTTCCAAAACTGAATACATAGTTTGAACATGTCTTTCAAATGTGAATAAAAAACTATAATAGAGAAGGAGAATCCAAGGGTATGCTGGAGGTAGCATCCTCACCCTGACCGCTGAAGATCAACCACTCGAACTCAACTACATGGTCCTGCGGAGGTGGAAAGTACTGAATCTCCATCCAAAAATAATGCAACAAGCGTAACGTGAGTACACACGTACGCCCGTAGACATCATAGGCCGATCACGATGGAAAATACATAATTAGAGATAAATACCGAGTTGACACCAAGTAATCGTATACTAACATCAATAATCCAAGTAAGTCACGTACCCCATAGAATGGTTCATAGAGTTCACACAATAATCCAATTATCAAGTAGCAAGTATAATCCTTTATGTCCAGAATCTAGTCAAGTCATCAACATTCACTCCAAATACAAGTCCATCCATAATTAATCAATGACAGGGCATAAATATGTATGATATGAATGCAATGCATATGCAAGATACCTTTATCAATTCGGTATATAGTACGTCAAGGTTTTATTATGATCCGTACACCCATGGAGGATCCACGAAGTCCATATACCCCTCCGGAATATCGGATCACTGAAAAGGCACTTCCTTCTGAGTCAAACGCGTCAGATGCAAAGCGATAGAAGATAAACCCTTGACGAACCGGCGATAGTAGTTACCAAGACACACAAAACTTCGAATATCCGTCACAGAAGTCGGTCTAGGTCAGTCCCTGACTACTTCTATCTTCTTAGGGTCAATCATGATCCCATCCTTAGACATCATGTGTCCCAAGAATGCTGCATAACTCAACCAAAATTAATACTTTGAGAACTTAGCGTATAGCTTCTTCTTCTTCAATAAACCAAGAACCACTCTCAAATAACGCTCACGGTCCTCCCGACTCTTCGAATATATCAAGATGCCATCAATGAACACAATCACAAAGGAATACAAATACGGCTTGAATATCCCATTCATCAAGTCCATGAACATTGTGGGGGCATTGGTAAGCCCAAATGACATTACCAAGAACTCATAAAGCCCATAACGAGTCCGGAAAGCTGTCTTGGGAACATCCTCGGCCTAGATCTCTAAATTGTGATGGAATAGCCACATACACCGAATCATATTCACCACTCCAGTCTCGGGACAAGATCCCCAGTGCGCTATTTAGTGAGAGCATCAAATTCCTCACGCATGACCGTATTCCAATTCGGGTCAAGTTTGCCTAATTTTAGGTTTTTACGTAGAGGTGATATAGTTTGAGTGGATAGGTTAAAGTGGACTTTCGATTTAAAAATCGCATGCTTGTCACGGGTTTCCATGGGATAAGTGGGAACCGGAGGGTAGGGAGATGTTTTATAGAGGTGCAGTGACGGGTAGGGGTGACTGGGGGCAGTGTCGGGTTTGTAGGTGCAGTAGCGGGAGTTGGGGTTCGTTCGATGGGGAGTAATCGTTGGTCGACGGGTTTCGGTGGCTAGGTGGTAGTGGGTCAGTAACGGGGTAGATGGGTTTCACTGGGAGGGGTGGGGTTCGACGGGTGTGGTGACGGAAAAGTGGGGCAGTGAGTAGGTGAGGCAGTGGCGGTAACGGAGGGTAGTGACGGTAGTGGGAGGATGACCGACGAGATGGAGTTGGTGGCCGACACGGGGGGAGGCATTGATGGGACAGCCGGGATGCTAGCACTATGTATTATGTTATGAATGATAGGGTAGGCATCAGACGCGTCAAAAAAGATATAATCAGTGTCTCGGGATTTACGAACATTTGTGAGTGGGAAGAAATTCTCCTCAAACATGACATGGCGAGAAACTAGAATTTTACTTGTGGACAAATCATAGCACAAGTACCCCTATGGTTTGATGGGAATCCTAAGAAGACGCAAGGAGTGGTGCGATGTGCTAATTTGTGAGGTACCGTGGACGCAAGATTGGGATAGCATAGGCAACCGAAAATCCAAAGGTGACCATATAAAAGGGTCCGACGGAATAGAATATCGGTGGGTGTTTTATTTTGAAGAGTGCGAGTAGGTAATATATTAAGAATGTATTCTACTATTTTTAATGCGTATACCCAAAAGGTGGGGGGGGGGGGGAGAAGCATGAAAAAGCATCGTACAGACCATATTGTTAATGGTGCAGACGATTTATTCGGCTTTACCATTTTGAGGGGAAGTATGGGGCACGAAAATCGAAATACCATGCCATTATTTATACAAAATTTGTGAAAGGTGGAATTGTGAAAGTCACGACCATTGTCACATTGAAACGATTTTATATCTTTTCCAAACTGTGTTTTAATATATGTGTGAAATTAAGGAAACTTGGAGAAAACTTGAGACTTATATTTGAGCGGGTAAATCCAAAGGAAGTGAGAAAAATCATCTAATAAAACCAAATAATATTTATGACCCAGTTAGCTTGTAATGTGAGATGTCCATAAGTTTGCATGAATAACGTCAAAAGGAGAGAAAGTAACACTTAAAGATGACGTAAATGAAAGTCGAACATGCTTCTCAAAAGGACAAGAATAACAATTTTGGGAAAATTTTCCTTTATTACATCGAATTAAATTGCGATTTCTAAAAAAATTAAAATCATGTGCTCCTAGGTGCCCAAGTCTACTGTGCCAAGTTGACGGTGGTCTGGAAGTGGCAGCGGAAGTGGATGAGAAAGGATAGAGGTCCCCCACACTATTGCAACTCGTAAGAGTTGTCCCCGTACAAAGGTCCTTCACAAAAAAACCAAAAGGGTCAAACTCAATAGATACAAAGTTGTCACTAGCAAATTTTCTAACAAATATTAAGTTTTTAATGATGTTAGGAGCATATAAGACGTTTGTGATGGAAAATGGTGGGTTAGGTGGTGGTGTTTGGGGGGACCCGAGGGGGACCAGGACGGAACAAGATTTCGGGGAGGCCTATCCTGTTTCACTATAGAGGGGACGAGATGGGACGGGACAGGACATGTCGCTTTTTGTTCAAGGGTATGTTAAAAACCATCGTCTTTTCTTTGTTTGTATCACCGAGACACCCGAAGGTCTACGGGGATACGAGGATGTTTTTTAATAAACTTCAAAGTTAATAATTCGATGTAAATTTGTATTGTTTATATTTTTTGATAACTTATTTAGTTATTACTTAATATTAGCATATATTGTATAACTTTAAAGTCTTTTAGTTTATTTAGCAACGACTATTTTTTTAATTTTTAACAGCTATTTTTTTTAACTTATAACGGCTAGTTTTTTGAACTTATTAGTTAATGTTCAATATAATTCAAGTCTTTATAAAAACTATAAAGCCTTGCATTTTTTTAATATCTATAAAAAGAAAATAATTTCAAGTAAGAATTAAAGCCTTTGCATATAATTTCATTGAAAATGACACAAATACAAGAAGAGCACCTAATTTACGCAACCACTTTTTAGGAAGGTTTTTGTTTCAACTAGGCCTCATTACAAGAAGATCATCTAATCTACACAGCCACCTTCTAGGAAGGGTTCTGTTTCAACTAGGCATCTAAATAGCTAATTGTAAATACTAAAAGTTGTACAGTTGTATATAGAGTTTTTCTAATCGTCGTATCGCATCCCTTGGACTAATTTATGAAATTGACATTGTTGCTTGACGTTCCATAAGTTTCATGTCGTCATCGCCTATAGTGTTAATTATCTCCTCATATTCTTCTTCTTCTTCTTCACGGGTTAATTTTGGTAGCCCACAATTTCTTCTTTTTGCGTTGATCCAATCTCTGAATAAGACTGAAAATCTCCAAGTGCTCTTCTGCTAATGAATGTTTGTGGTCTCCGAGTTGAAATTTCATCGCGCTAAAAGCTGCCTCCGAAGCTACTGATGATGCTTGAATTGCTAGTATATCTCGAGCCATTTTTATAGTAACGGAAATGACTTAGCACGTTACCTCCACCATGCTAAAAGGTCATCAGTGTCGTCATCGTTCGTAATAGATTCAAACCCCTGATTAAGGTAAGCATCAAGATCACTTTCATTTTGAGTATAACCAGTACCAATGTATGCATGATCCATTTTCGAATCAAATTTTTGATTTCCTATTCTAGACCACTTTTTTTGCGAAGGACGTTCAACTTCATTTCTTTCAAAAGATTTAGACCTATCATACATTAATTTAAGAGCAGGATATATGTACTTGAACTTTCTTTTTCTTCATCAATAGCTAAATTTAAATAATTTTGTCAACAAATCCCTTAACACCTCTTAATTTTAACGACGAATTAAGAACACAAGCAATTAAATAAACTTGGAAAAATTATACTTTTTAAATTTCACAACCTTCATCAACAGCTTTCTCATATTGTTTTAATCCTTTATACTTTGCAGATAGTTTTGTAAGTCCACAAATATAAAATAACATTTGTGCAATAGTAGGATAAAATATACCGAAAATTTATTTTGTTGCAAGATAAAAAATTTCTAAAAAATTAGTAATTTCTTCCATATCATCCCAATCTTGTTCTACTATTTGATCAACGGGATCATAATAATGTGCATTAAATACCATTTGAAGGGGATTTGATATTCATGAGCAACTAGAAACATTTCGTATGTGAAATTCCACCTAATACAAACTTCTTGAAACTTTTCTAACTGGAATATTGTCTTTCACAATATTTTCTCAAAGCATTAATTCTACTAGCCTTATGAGCGGCAAAAACGTATTTACAAGCATATCGTATCTTTTCACAACTTTCAGTAAATAAATCAAGATCATCTTTTATAACTAAATTAAAAACATAACATGCACATCTAGTATGAAAATCAGTAGCATTAATTGGGCTAACAGCCAACAAATCAACACACTTAGTCATGAAAGAAGCAATATCAAATATGACAGTTAAAACTTTGTCAAGAAGATCATAAACTGCAAAATATCTTGAACATTAGAATTTATATAAGAACCTATTTTTTTCTCATCAACATATTTATAACCAAGTATAGGTTTTTACAAATTCCTGTTATGATCAATCCAATGTATTGTAGCACATATATAATCATTGTCATTAACACTATGGGCAATATCAGAAGTGACAAACACTTCACTATCTAAGTAATAAAACACACAACGCATATACTGATAATAATCACACTGAAATTTAAAAACATCTGATGTAACAGTGGATCTAGAATTCCTTGAAAAACAAGGTTATACATAGCTTTACTATAAATCGGGGTTAGAAGGAAAACTGAAAGTAAGCCACAGACCGCGACCATTTTAGTTAGTTCTTCGCGATCTCTATCTTTATTATAAGTAATTTTTGTGACAGCGTCAGGAAGGTCAGAAGGATTTAAAGTTTGTTGGACCAAATTAGTATTAGAACCCCAGTAGATCCTTCAGGAGCGCAACTAGTAGTGACGCTGCTAGGATCCGGATCAAGGCCGACTTCTATTCAAGCTAAGTGATATGGTCTTCCAACACATATTAACAAATATCTCCCTGAATCACCCATCACACCCGACCCTCCAAATCCGTGATTATGTATTGATTTACTTTTGTTATAAATAACAATTGTTTTTATCTTCGCTAAGAGTCATGAATCTCCATACACCACTAGTTCTGGGACGTTGCACCTTAGTCTTACCCCAAATAGGAGGTTTAGGGGGGAGACTAGCTCCAGACTGAGATTGAGTCTGAGTTAGAACTTCGATAACGAGACTAGTAGGTGTTTTATCTTCTTCTTTTTCCTCCTCTTTCTCTTCTTCCGGCTCTTCTTCCTCTTCCTCTTCTTCCGGCTCTTCTTCCTCTTCCTCCTCCTCTTTCTATTCTTCCGGCTCTTCTTCCTCTTCCTCCTCCTCTTTCTATTCTTCCTCATATTCTTCTTCCTCTTCCTATTCCTCCTCTTCTTCTCCCTCTTCTTCTTCCTCATTATAATTATCAAAATGCTCAAAATCAAAATTTCCATAAGCTCTTCTAAATTTTCGACTTCTAATTCGAGGGGGGGGGGGGGAGGAGGTGATTAAATTTAGTTTCTTCAACATGAGTAAAATCTTATGTATTTTTTATACCTCTAGTTTTAAGTTTACTAGAACTATCACATATAGGTTTACTACTACCTTCACCTTTATCACTAAAAGGAAGTTTCACACCCAAATTTTTTTAGGAGACATATTTTCCAAAATATAATAAAAGAAAATATGAAAATTAATTCAAATAAAATACGCAAACAAAAGGTGAGAATTAAATAAATTAAGAGATGGAACGAGTAAATCAAAATTTGCGTAAAAGCAGACGTAACCGTAAACTTTGAAATTGAGACTTGGTCACTTCTAGCTTGAAAGTTGCTCCAAATACTGTCAATTCACAAATACAACAACAACAACATACCCAGTGAGATCCCACACTGTGGGGTTTGGAAAGGGTAGAGTGTACACATACCTTACCTCCACCTTGATATGTAGAGCGACTGTTTCGGGAGATCCTCGGTTCAAGACAAAGCATAATCACAAGCAAGGCAATCAAAACAAAGCAAAAGTAAAGCAAGAGTAAAGAGTAAAGCAAGAGAGACGGTCAGACTCAGATAAGGAATAAAAAAAGTATAAAGTGCATTCAAACCAAAGGAAGCGGTAGCTAACACAACTAAATAAACTAAATAAAATACATTAAAGAATACATAGCAGCAGAAATCAAATAATAAAACTATTTCACTAAAGATGATTAGCAAATATTAGCGAGAGAGAGAATTGTTTGGAGAGGTGTGTGAAAATAAATAGGATGGAGGGGTATTTATAGTTTAGGAATTGGGTCAAAATGTAATTTATTAAAGTTTGGAATTAAATAAAAGTTGGGAGGAGGGGGGGATGTTTTTGGGGGGCGGGGAACGGCTTACTAGCCGTTTGTGACCGTTGGGGACCCCACTCCCGACAGCTGCATTTTTTAAAAGAAAAATTAAATTTTGGCTAAATGGACCGGGACGGGACCGAGCCCAACATGGATTTGACCCGGGTCCTGCACCGTCCCCAGTCCCCTATCCCCCTAACCCAATCCCCACTATATATACCGGGACGGGGCCGACCAGTCCCGATTGACACCCTGAAAGGGAAGTTAGCAATCTCTGATGCACATAAAAAAGAATATGACAACTACAGAATCACGGGAAGATCAAAATTCACTCTTTATTTCATTATGCTATTATTCCATGTCAAAATCCAAATACATTCTATAGGCATTTCTATCTGAAGAATAATAGCCTTCCACAAGGGTATCCACTTGAAAACCAAGTTTCTTGTAGAGCTGCATGGCTGGAGTCCTTGTAGGATCTACATGAAGCGATATCCGATGAGCATTTCTTGTTCTACATTTCTGCACTGCTGCCTTCAGCAATTTTTCTCCATGGCCTTGTCCCCTGTAATTCTCTTTCACTAATGCATTCCACAGGAATAAATACATCAGTAAACAAGTACGAATTCCTTTTAAATGTCAAAAAAGAAGGAATATTGGTAAAGAGTGAATAGGTTAACCCCCCTCCAAAAAGAATTATCACTGTTAGTTTCATACCTAACTATTGGGTGTTCACATAACCCCCTGAACTATCATGAACTCATATTGAAATATCCCTTGGAGGAATATGATAAGCTACGTGAATATCATGCTCCAAAAGATCCACCAAAGAGTTCCAAGTGCGGTACACGTTGAAAAAATTTGAGTGAATAGGTTAAACCCCCACTTAACATAACCTTTTGCGAGTTTCATATCTAAATTATTGGGTGGTTCACAAAACCCCCCTTGAACTCTTTGTGCCAGGTGGATTTATTTTAAAGACTTTTCATCACCCGCACGCCTTTCAGCAAGTTTTCCCAAACATTTTGCCACATATTCAATCAGATTTTAATCTAAATGAAGTTATAGTCCGGGTGGGTGGGTGGCAGGGAGGGGGTTAGCAGGTATACCCAATAGTTTGGGTATGAAACTTGCAAAAATGATGATAGTTTAGGGGAATTTTAACCTATTCACTCTATTGTGAATGAATCACTTCCCTCTTTTTTCAACTTGTGCTGATTCACTCAGGCCAGAGAACAACAGGGCAGGTAGTGGAAGCAAACTATTTCTTTTTGGTAAAAGATCGTGATAAGAAATTCATAACCACTGAGAGAACCAAAGCAATTCGTAAAAAATAAAAAAAATAAAAAAACGAAAACATTACATGAAAGATGCTTCTCTCTTCTATGCAATGTGATGGACAATGCTTCACTGACTTATCAAGAATATTTACTAACAATACCAATTCACCTTCTGTCTCTCTCTAGAGCGATTCAATATGACAACGATCAGAGAAAGATTTAACTAAACTTTCCTGCAAAATTCCTTAATAAAAACTGCTCCCAAACAAGTACTTTTATCTTTTGAATGCTCAAGCTACATTCAAACTCCATGATTGTTCTTTCTCATTCGCAAACATTAGCCAAGAGTCATATTTGAGCTTCTCATGATTATAACTTTCTATCTTAAATCACACTGGTCCTATTCACGTCTCTCTTAGAGCTGGTGAAATACAATGAATTCTACCTTGTCATGCAAAAGTTTGTCTCCAACCTTATTGTGAGTCAAACTGTAATGAGTTACATAGACCAGTGTCAACTACAATTATAAGCACAGTAATATTTCCCAAAAATAAGTATCCTCAAATTTAATAATTAATACTCTAATCATTTGTCCTTCCAAACTTTGATATGCTTAGCAGTAATTACTCATGTTAGACAACTTACAGAGAGGCAGTACTTGTCATTTTGCCAGATATTAATCCTATCGGCTCTTTTATGTCTTTAGAAGTAATCTAACAGCAATTTAGCTGCAACTCCCAATAAACACTGTTAGATACTAGTAGTAATGAATCAGATGCTACTTGGTAATTGCATAGTAATCAACAAAAAACTGATTAGCCTTGGACTTCAACTCTAATCCCATTGCATCAATTTTAGGATACTTCAATCAATGATTTCACTTTATCTTCTTTAAAAATTTTAAAAGCTATTTTCCATCCTCTTGTGTGGTTTGCGGGGTATTACACTGGAGTGGGTTTACCTTGTGCACACCCGAAGGGCAGTGGCTACGGAAGGTTCCCTTGTTAACAGAAAAGAGCTATTCATATATCGGCTTATAGACTCCAATCCAAGAACAATAGGATTAAATTCAAGAAGAAGACCAATTACTAGCAGGAAAAGTTAAAAAACAAAGAACACTTATACTCACTCTGTTTCAATTTATGTGTAGTAGTTACTATTTGGCGAGTCAAAGGATGCTTTTTTTTCCCATGATTTTCTCAAATACTTTTTAAATATCTTGAGTTGATAATTATTGTGAGTTATACTATTACTTTTTATGTAGTTTCTGACTAGAGAAATATTTTTCCAGAAAATTGAATATTCCACTTCAAAATTCACATCAAAACATTAGTTAGTTTGAGGCTTGCACTCTGAATCAGGACACATAAATTGAAATGAAGGGAGCAATTAACAATGATTGAAGAATTAGGGAAAGAAAATTAAGAAAGATGAAAAGGGCTTTCTTTTTCAGACCTGCTAATTTGGTGATGCAAGCACATAGTGAAGTAGGCCAAGAGTACATGACATAACCAGCAATATGTGCACCCTCTTGGGTGTAAAGCAACCCACAGTTGTTCTTTTTGAGTTCTTCATCAAAGGATCGAGCCAAAGATTCGTGTTTGGGGAATATCTTCTTCTCTATTCTAACTATATCATCAACTACCTTAGCCCAATTTGGTGAATTTCTTTGCAGTTCAATTATCACTCCCATTGCCACTTCTTGGATTACCTGATTCTCCGCTACTGGGTATTTCACCCTGTGTATAGAACTAGGTTTCCAAGACTCATCTGGGTCATTATAGAACTATGTGCGCAGCGTGTTACTGGTCTAACCTTTGAAATCAATTGAGTCACCATGATTTAACTCATTCACAGACCTGTCGGACCGGGGTGTGGGGGCTCCTCGGGTGGTAGTTCCACTTTTTTTGGAAAAGGAAAGAAGATAGTTCCTCTGTCCAAAAGCATTGGGGTTAGTTTTGCTTTATTTTTATTTCATATATCAGTTAATTTATGTAGTATAGATGATGGAATAACTACACCAGTATAACTATTGGGTATTACTAATATTTGCATGACCCTAACCAGCAACCAAACGAACCTAAGAGTAAATTCAAAAATAAAACCAACCCTAGTGGTGCGATCTTCCCCGGACCCCGCACATAGCTAGAGCTTAGTGCACCGAGCTGCCTTTTTTTTACTAATAGATCAAGGTATCGAGCCATGGAAGCAACCACTAATGTTTGTACCCCTTGGGGTGCGGCCCTTCATCGAACCATGCTCATGCATGATGTTTTGTCCTTTTACTAACAGGTAAAGTTAAAAAGCAAACAGAAAACTACTACTAATAATTACTCAACAATGATTGAAGAATCAGGTAAAGAAAATTATGAAAGATGAAAAGGGCTTTTTTTTTCAGACCTGCTAATTTAGTGATGCAAGCACACAGTGAAGAAGGCCAATAATACATGACATAACCAGCAATATCTGTACCCACTTGGGTGTAAAGCAACCCACTGTTCTTCTTTTTGAGTTCATCATCAAAGGATCGAGCTAAAGATTCGTGTTTGGGGAAAATCTTCTTCTCTATTCGCACTATGTCGCCAACTACCTTAGCCCAATTTGGTGAATTTCTCTGCAATTCCACTATCACTCCCGTTGCCATTTCTTGGATTTCCTAATTCTTTGTTGCTTCCCTTGTTGCTGGGGTTGTGACTCTGTTTATAAATTAGGTTGGTGGGTCATTATTGAAAGGAATTTATTAACTTTATTTTTTTTACTACAAAATTTTCATAGTATATTTTTTAACATTTTAATTACTTGAAATTATAATATACAGCGTTTTTACATGGTTTACATTTGCACTTTTTCCCTATTTTATATTGGTTTTTAATTTTTGTCCCTCAAATAAAAATTATGCTCGAGGGAAATTATGCTTTTCGGGGCATAAGTTTTTTATGCAATCGACACAAATTATGTCCGATCCCGTAAAGAATTTATGCTCCAAAAGGCATAAGTTCTATTTAAGGGGAAAAAATTAAAGACCAGCCTATTTGAAAGGAAAATCGTGCAATTTCTTGATTTATAAGTATATAAATTTGTATTTTAAGAATCGTATATAAAAGAGTTTCATTCATAATAACGAATTTACAAAAATGAAAAATATTTTACATCGTGATAAACAAATGAAACTTGGCTTTCAAGTTCCAAATTTTAAAACAAAATATATATTTTAGAGAGTTAAGGTGTTGACTAAGCTCAGAGTTTTTTTTAAGTATTGTAGAAGCTGGAAAAAAAGTTTTTCAAATAAATACTTTTGAAACCTTGATAATTACAAATTGGTGCTCTAATAGTAATAAAATTATTCTTCGAATTGATTAGTTAAACACAAACTGCAATTACTTTTTAAAATTATTTTTTCAAAAAGTTCTTCTAACAAAAAATAATTTTTAAAATAAGTAGATTTTAAAAATTGTGTCAAACAATTAGGATTAGCACGGAGTGAATAATGAGTCAAACTAATTTTGTGAGTCCTCATGTTTTTTGCTTTGATGGAAAATGAGTCTAATTTAAACACCATTCTATGAAACACATCCACAAATTCTACTAAGTGGAGTAATAGTATAAGCCATCTACCTATTCAGGGGAAATATAAAAAAATTGCCTTTTTTTGTTGAAATTATTCAATTTTGTTTAAGTTACATTTTTTATTTATTCATACTTTTATAGTTAATAAATCGTCTCATACTTAGCCATTAATGAAGCTCCAACATTAAATAGGGGGACTTCAAGTGTCCAAATCTTTTGAAGAAAAAATCACTATTTATCTTAAAATATTGACTATGGTGTAGAATTACCCTCAAGCTAGAGCAATGTTGAGGATTAAGGGCAAAAAGACACTTTTTTATTAACATCGTGGTAATGTCGTACCAAAAGTTAGACAATTTTTCTCAATTTCGAGTAGTATACGCGCAAATTTGACCTCCTATCCTCTCTCTTTTTAATTAGGGTAACATTACACTAAAACTTATGAAAACTTTAACTATTCAACCAAGTAATTATTACCCCACCATTACAAATATCACTTAATTTGCCCACCGAATGGTAAGCATATATAGGAGGAAATTATCTAATATTTCTCAACTCAGCTATAATTTGTACCTTGTCCCTCGTGATTTTTGTTACTTTTGATCCTTGACCAAAACACTTAACAAAAGTATATATTTTCTTGATTTAATTTATATGACATCATTTGATCGAACACATAATTTAAAAAATAAAAAAAATTTTGTTATATTTTTTAATTATTCTTAATTTAGTATCTATTTTTATTGACTTTTCTTCACATTGAGTATATCTTCAAAATTAAGTGGATCAACATGAATAAAATAGAGATAGTGTCATTAAATAGTAATTGACAAATAAGTAAATGTGATATTTTTTGAAGACAAATTAAAAAAAAAATGATATCACATACACTAACAAAGTGAGTAATAAATTATAAATGAGTAGAATTGCTTTTTCCATCATATACAAGCACCTAAAAAGTTGACTTTCAAGCTCCAAATGTATGAAAACAAACACATACTGGATGGCAAAATGGGTGTAGTACATAGCATGTGAAAACTCAACCTGCAAAATTCAATTTTCCTTTGTTTTTCTCCCACATGCATATGAAATACACGAGAAAATTGTGATCAGTGAGAAATATACTTTCGTTTCTCCTCTAATATGGTGATGAAACTTCTTCTCCAGCACAGTGTTGCTAGCTTAAAATCATGGTGGAAATGTAACCCTACTTCTCTTACGGTTCTTCGATTTTTGTCATACATTACTGTTGGAAATTTGTTTTTGGTGGAAGTTGCGTCCACCCATCTTTAATGACTTAAACACTAGAGTTTTGCATGTTAGAGACTATGATTCTTCACACGTGCATAATCTACTAAGTAAGTAGATGATCGTAGGGCCAAAGATCGTCAAATTTCGTTGAGAAATGAAATAGATATTGGTCCACGAAGTGAGGTGTTTGAAGCATGAAATGTGGTATAGACCAATTCTCCCTCATCGGTGGGGGAAGGAAGATTTGTTTTGTTTATAAGTTTCAAAATTGGCTAAAAGTTTGGGACCCCAAGAGGTAACCCATGTGTTTGAAGGAGGGAGGACCTAGATGTACTTTGGTTTGAGGTTAAGTCCACACGTGCGTCGCCCCCGTCCAGGCTTTGGGATGATATTATCTTTTTGGACCCAAATTACTTCATATTTACAGTTTGATCCCTAATGTTTCAGAAGAGATAAAATTGCAAGAGAACTTGTGCCTTTTGGATCGGTTTTTGGAACGTTAAACCTCCATTAATCTGCACATCAATTCAGTCATTTACTTTGTTGAATAACTCTCACTAAAGCTCTAATCCGTTGCACATTAATTCAGTCATTTACTCCTCTCCTCACTAATTGTCATTACATGGCCATTAACAACAATTAGTTGGGCAGTTGACAAGTCCCCTCCATGCACTATATATTGAAGCATTTGGCTCAATTATTGAGACTACACACAAACGAAAAAATAGAATTCTTCCTACTACTTTCCAACATCATTTCATTAGACTAAGTTCTTCAAAGTAACACTTGAGTTTCCTTTGCTAATTTGTTGAGTTGCTGTTTTATCTTGGGAGACTATTGTCCAGAACGTAGAAATGATATATACGGGGCAATCTTGTCTTAAAAACAGAGTGTCATCACTCGACCCAGCAAATCAAAGTGCTTCTAATCTCAGTTTCTTGTTTTCAGTTTATTGAAATTTCACTTGTTGTAATTTAATTTTGTTGTAATACTTAGCAATTACTTATTTCCCGTTTCCTGCAACCATTGTAATCAACAATTACCAATTCTCAAACGGACAATCTATACTGTCGACTGTTATGATATGTGTCTGTCATTCCAGTAATGAGTCAATGGATTAGCGAAGGAAAGTTGGTGGAGTATGATGTCCTCAAGAAAGTTGTCATGAATCTCAGGGCATCCAGGCGCTTCAACCATGCTCTCCAGGTACCTTTATATAGTTTCATTTTGAAACGGGTCGACAGTATCCATGGACCCCTACCGACCTGAGGTAGTGCTGGAAAATGGGTGGGTTGGATAGGAAGTATGTATCTGTTTTCCTTTAAGAGAAAAATTCATAAATAGATATAGTTTAAAGCGTAATTACAAAATGTAGCTACATTTTGCATATTTATGAAAGGTAGCTATAGTTGCGCATATAATAGTTATAGTTTAGAGTTGTATCAACGCATAATCGCGGGTATCTGTATCAGCGGATACAATTGCGCTGGATTAGCTGAAATAACGGGGATATTAGTTGTATCAGCTAAATCACATGAGTTATATCAGCACCATACAGTTATGAGCGTGTACCGTGTATTTGCTACAAAACCCAAAATGTAGCTACGTTTCGTAATTTTTTTAAACTATATATATATGGTAAATACAGTCTAAATGTTTGTCACGTCGTGTAATTTTTCCTTCCTTTAGTCGTGATTTTACATGTGTGTGTGTCCACAATAATTGCGGTAATAGTGCAATCAGGACTTCAGAATCAGATGTTTATCTGTATAATTGTGTAATAAATTGATATCTATAAATGCTAATTGATTTTCTACAATGTAAGTAAAGTGTTGGGGGTAGGATTTTCATGGGCTATTTGATCAACCAGAATTATAATCATTCGACTACAGTGAACAATACCAATATGCAATTTCTAGTGGACAAGAAAAATAAGTGATGGAGAGGACAGGAGGAGGAATCAGAAATTAAGAGGAAGAGTAGGAAAAGAAATGCAACTACAGATGAAGAAGAGAATTAGTACATAGAAAAAAGAGAAGGCGGAATCAAGAAGAATGAACCTTTAATATTCCATGAGATGTTTAATTGGTCTTGAGTATTTATAAAAGCAAAAGTGTCATTCTGCATACAAGAAGATTTCTAGTCATAAACACTTCTTTGGCCATTTTATTAACTTGTAAACCATGCCTGATCAATCCTTATTTTCAAAATATCTATGCAAAAAACTGATTTAATTTAGCAAAAGGAATCCCTAAACTTGGCCTACTCTATGAAATCCATGTTAAACTGATTTTTGGAATTTTGTTCAGTCAAAGAACAGATACATTTTTTTATGTTGAAGGAGAAAAGTTACTGTACTTCCTTGTTTGGATTATTTCAATTTATTTCTTGTGGAATTACTTAGCTGATCTTAGTCTGGAGACAGACACCAACATTCTGCTGCCGCTTGTCTCACGGAGTGAAATATCTTTGAGACCAACCAATCTTTTGTCTTAGCTAAACATAATTTTACAAGAGCTGCTCAAGCCTCAAGTTTATATAGCTTAGTTTTAACACTGGTGTTGTTCTTTTCATTATTTAATACCAAGAAAAAGGTAACAGTTTATTTATTTATTCAATAGGCTGAAAGAAAAGTTCACTCTCTGGGCATAAATTCATCCAGCAGTCAGCTGAAAAGGAAAAAAAATCCCCAAAATCTTAGATCTTCTGTTTTACACTTCTAGTGAAGTGAACTAAAAATAGTCCGTACACGTTGAGTGTTTACGTCATGATCATTGAGTCATTAAATATAAAAACTGACAACAACAACATACAAGTGTAATCCCACAAGTAAAAGAAGGGAAATATAAAAACTGACATTGTTCTTTAAACGAGCCTAAAAGTCATAATGATTTCGCCCCAAAGAAAATACTTTTATTGGTGGAGCTACTTGTTAAGTCATGCTTTCTCATTTTCATATTGAATATACATATTGAACTTGTCGTAAATTTTGAAACTGAGTGTTATCATATATATGAAGAGTTAAATGGGGAGCACATACAATCCAAGGTTACCTTTGTTCATTTAAAAAAAATAATATATAGGAGTATGAAAGAAAGAAAGAACAGTATAGAAGAATATCTAATTATATTAAATATTGGTAATAGCAATGATGCTTTGGCAATGAAAGGTTAGAGATTTGATTTTTGTTCAGTGGCACTATTATAGGACAGTCTTAATAATCTGAAGCAAACAATATGCCTGTAACAAATAATACTTTTTAAGTAAAACTATATTCAAACATCCAAATCAGGATTGAACAACTAGAGTTGACCTAGAGTTGACTCAACTATGGCCTAAATTGCGCGGACTCTTCACTTTCAATGCCTCACCCGTGTCGAATTCTCCAAAAATACACTACATTTGGAGTATCCGACACGCATCCGTTTACATTTTTAAGAGTCCGAGCAACATAGAGTATGGCTGCACTCACTTAATTTCTTTTGTCTTTGATAAGTAAAAAGTTACATGCCGGACTAACTTAAAATTAAGTGCCAAACTTGGTCTAGGTTCCTTATACTTTTTGTTCATTTCACCCTCTTTCTGTGCTGTGTCCAGATTCAGTTACCTGCTTCTTATTTTCATCTCAGATTTGTAATTGGATTAATAGCTGGAAGCTTTTCTATATATCACGTGGAGATGTTGCAATCCAACTGGATTTGGTATCAAAAGCTCATGGTCTGGAAGCAGCAGAGAAGTATTTTGCTAGCATTAATCTGAGAACTTCTTATGTATATGGCGCACTTTTGAACTGCTATGCTAATACAAAATCATTGAGAAAAAAAGAAGGCACAATGCAAAAGATGAGGGATCTGGGGCATGCTAATGCTGTGACTTACAATGTTATGATGAACCTTTATGTTAAAATGGGAGACCGTCGTTTGTGCAAGAGATGGAAGATAAGGGGATTTCTGGAGATGCATTCACGTATGCTATTCGTTTAAATGCCTATGCATCTGTTACCGATATTAAGGAGACGGAGAAGCATTTGATGAAGATGGAAGAAGATTGAGTGGAATAGTTATGCAATCGCTGTCAAGGGCTACATTAAAGCGGGTGATGTAGAAAAGGCTTCGGAGGTAATAAAAAAATGCGAGCACCTTAGTAATGAGAAAATCGGGTTGCACGTACCGCAACAAAATATATAAATGCCTCTTAGCGCAAATCCGCAATAACGATAAAAAATAAGCGAGTGTAATGTGATAAAATAAGACTTTGGACTTTGTAAGGTGAGATTCCCACTCACCCGGGCCTCTTTTATTTAACATATTTCGACAAATGAATACTTGATTCATAAAAGTTCTAAATTTCAAAGAATTAAGTTTTATTATCTCGGGATTGTTCTTCGTAAGTTTAATCTTGTTTTTATCTAAAGGATAGTTGTCCTGATTCATAGAAAAGTCGGGCGTGATGAGACACCGATTACTTGACATAAAAGTTGTATTCATATGTGGAAAATCCATCAAAACTTCTTATTTTGTTCCATGTGAAATTGTACAAAAATGATTTTAATATGTCAAATAGAGATATTTTATTTATGTCTAGGTTCATTCCTTAATCCTTGTTAATGAGTATTTATTATGTTAAGCATTAGTTAAATATTTCTAACGTTTGCATAATAACAGATCCTTTGCTTCAAGATTAGCTATTATACTCCTCTTCATTGACGTTTGAATACAACTGTAACGTCGATTTCAAATCCTTAAATAGTTACTGTATTACTTTTCTTATCAATTGAAGCCATTACCTCTATTAGCTATATATCAAATCGATTGTCATTACTCGTATCCCTTTCATTATAGTGTATTGAATTACAATTACTAAAGAAGCGTTGCAATGCTTGGAGCCGTTGTTTGGATCTCAAGGGTTGGTCAATCTGTTGAATCTTCTACTATATATATACACATTCTCAAGTTCATTTTGGGTAAGAGAGTAAGCACAAATTCTTCCTCCATATATAATCTCCTCGATTTTCTATCAAACTAATTTTTTGTTAGTTTATGTGCTTCTAGTTTTATACTAGAAAAGCTTGCTGCATTCTGGAGAAACATATGGTAAATATCCTTAAAGATAATGTGTTTGACATGCCTCAAGTTTTCAAGAATTTTCTACAGTTTTATAATCAAATATTTTTCATAAGATTTCCAACAAAAACAAGCTCTTGGTTTATCGTTTTCTTCCATCTCGAAGATAGCACAAGACGCTGATAATAGAAACTGCAGCCACCAATGGCTACACGTTTACAACAGAAGCCCTCTTCGCCAACTCGTTCTCATCAATAAGCCTTTCATTTTTCCTGAATCTCCAATTTGTTCTCCAATTCGGAGACTGTAGATAACATTTCTTCTCTAGTCCTCTTCGCCAACTCGTTCTTCACCATATAAAGCAAATCCTTCTCCCTTTTCCACTCTCTGTGTTTTATCATTAGTTCCACAAGCTTCTGCTTTAGGCCGCCAATTTCCCTTTTCTTGGCTTCTAGTTCAACTCTTAAATTATTTCCACTGGCCTCTAATTTCTCAACTGTCCTCAATAGAAAATGTTTTTCGCCCTCCAATGAGGCTACCTTCTCGTTCAAATCAAAGTACTCCGTGTTCTCATCCAATGAGGTTATCTTCTGGGTTTTAGATCAAGCTCTCCATTCTCATCCGCCATGGTTTAACCTGAAAATGGTTGGACAATATTGACTCAATCTATTAATTAACTAAGAAACTAAAAGTATTAGTTTGAAATTGATAAATTGTACTCCTTTTGTCCCATTTTATGTGATGAGTCACTTATATCTTTTAAAGTTTTAATCGTAAATTATTGTGACCTTGTACTTTTTATTTAGTTTCTGAATATGTAAATTTTATTTCAAAAAATTCTATGTCAGAATTGGATGAGAACGCGAAGTACTTTAATCTGAACAAGAAGGTAGCCTCATTGGAGTGCGAAAAACATTTTCTATTGAGGACATTTGAGACAGTGGAAATGATCTATGAGTTGAACTAGAATCAAAGAAAAGGGAAATAGAGGGCCTAAAGCAGAAGCTTGAGGAAACTAATGATAAAATATAGGGAGTGGAAAAGGGAGAAGGATTTGCTTTATATGGTGAAGGACGAGTTGGCGAAAGGGCCGGAGAAGAAATGCTAACTAAAGTCTCCGAATTGGAGAACAAATTGGAGATTCAGGGAAATAAAAGGCTTATTGATGAACGAAAAAGTTGGTAGATCTTCTGGTGTAAACGTAGAGTAGCCATTGGTGGCTGCAATTGCTATCAGCGTCTTGTGCTATCTTCGAGATGGAAGAAAAAACCAAGAGCTTGTTTCAACCATGTTTTGGATTTTATAATTTTGATAGCTCATTGATTATGTTGTTATTACTACTTAAAGTTCTGTTGGTATAACTGCTTAAGGGAACATTTTTATTGAACTAAATCATTGAATAGATATATATGTACTTGCGTTTTTATTGAACTTTCTCTAAATCATTGAATGAGTATGCAGTGTTGTGTTCTGTCGATTAATTGAATGCATATCTTACTGCCTTTCTGTTAGCAATATGGACCATATGGTTGCTTCATATTACTATATGACATTTTACTAGTCGAAAAAGAGAAATACAACTTGTAAGACTGAAGCTACTACTGGAGCGGGCATATCAGTGGCAGTAAAACTTAGTTTTTCAATCAAGTTACTCCTTTGCTTTAGCTTAGTAAGTTGTTAAGTTATCCAAGATTATAGTTGTATAGCGTAGCACGTGGCGTAAACACGTGTACGACTCGAAGCAAGGTTGGACGCTCGTAAGTTCGGTTGTAAGATGAGGCCGGAGTAAGCATTAGGGAAGAAGGCCGGCTGAGTTATTGCGGTCGTTTCCGGAGGAAGTTACATACATTAGTCACAGTTGGTCCAATCCGAATATAGCGCCGGATAGGGGTGTTCAAATGAGACCAAAAAAACGATCCAAACCAGTAAATCGAGTCAAACCGACTTAATAAACCGAAAACCAACTCGGTTCGACTTGGTTTGGTTTTAAATTTTAAAAAATCGATAACATTTTGATTTGGTTTGGTGTTAAACCCAAAAATATCCGAACCAAACCGATAAGTATATACATTTTTGCAAATTCAAATTGAGAAAAAGAACGTTAATGTACACCATTTTAAAATATTTACCATATCTTAGCATAATTACTTAGTGTACATTCCTTACACTCATATCTCCATCACAAAAATAAGGTTACCTTAATTATTTAGTTTTGGACTCTTAACAATCTTGATCCCTAATTTAATGCTCAACATATATTTAGTTTTGACTTTTGAACTCATTCTTTCAAAGAATGGTTTTGCCCAATAACATAAACGATAATTTTATTGGTAATGGAATTTGACTTTTTCCTCTCTTCTACCAACCTTCTCTTTAATTATATAGTATATGTTTTTCCTATTGTTATATTATACTCATAATATTATTAGTATAGTTGATAATATATATATTATTATACTCATAATCTTACTGTTATGATTAGTAAATAAATTATTATATTCATAAATGTATATAATTGTACTAATATATATTATTATACTCATAATCTTACCAATATAATTATTAAATTTTACTCATACTATTACTAGTATAATTGATAATGTATATTATTATATTCATAATACTACGGGTATAATTAGTAATATATATTATTATCCAAATTCTTTTGGTTTTACTCTCGTTGCTAAAGGTGAAAAAACTCACTCATCCGCCTCATTTACTCTCACACAATCAATATACTCATAGTCATAGGCCTATACTTGAATAAAATTAATGAATTAACCAAGAAGATTCTTAGATTTGAATGGATCATGATCAAATCGGTATTTAGTTATCTTTTAATTCAAAGATTCTTTGTATTATAAAATATATATTTTTAAATCATTAAAAACCGAAAAAATCGAACCAAACCGATAAAATCAACAAAATTGGAACCGATAGAATATATACTATAATGATTTGGTTTGGTTTGAATATTAAAAAAACCGACTTAATTAGTTTGGTTTGGTTTTAACCAAAAACCGAGTCAAACCGAATTATGAACACCCCTAGCGCCAGACATTACTACTTCGACACTTAAAGCCTTTAATATCTTATTTAATGTACTTTAATTCAGATGGATTCGTGGCCATTAAAGCCCTGATTTCATCCCTATAAAAGGAGTCTAACCTTCATATTGGAAGGGCATCCAATTTTTCGCTTCACAGTCATACTTACTTCCATTGAGCAATATACATTATATTTCGGTCATTTTTGTTCCGGTTTGTTATTATCCAACTTAAGCTCGGAGACATTTCGGAGATCTACCCATGAGATTCATCCGAATCTAGACTTAACAAGTCATTTCTATTTAACTATTTTTTTAATTATATTTCATTACGCTTATTGTTATCGCTTTACTGATTCCAGTACTTTACACTTTGCTTAAACTAATTCAGGTGTCCTTTAAATTACTTAACAAATTCAATTGTACATTTTTTGGGTAAAAAAATAGTCTTTATGAAACTTGATATATTCCTTCCCGTGGAATGATATACGATTTTGCCTTACCTCAAAAGGAAATGTACCTTCAGCAAAATGGGAAATAACTAGTAAAAATATTGTCTATCTGGTATGGTGCAACTATTGTTAATGTTGAAGTTACAATTGTGCCCGGTATTTTCTCTCATTAAAGGCTCACAGAAACTGGTTTAATTTAAATATGAAAAGGACACTACTTAGCTATTAGGAATTTATTTGACTCATGTTTGGGCTTAATACAACGATATGGCCTTTCGACTCAAACTAATCCGGGTCATTCGCACAAATGCCCCATTTTGGGATGGTCTTTAATTTTTGTCCTTTAAATTTGTGTTTTTTAATTTTTGTCCTTCATTATTTTTTGGCGCGGCATAATTAAAATTTCGCAAGGCATAATTAGCGTCTAACTTCAACATATGTATCATAACATCCACACAAACTATGTCGGATAAGACATAATTTTCAACACTCAACATAATATGAAAAAGACATAATTTCATATTTTGACGGCATAATTAGCATTTAACTTCAACATATGTATCATAACATCCACAAAACTATGCCGGATAAGACATAATTTCCAACACTCAACATAATCTAAAAATTACTATAAAATTATGCCGCATAACTTAATTCCTACATAATTTATGCCGCGAGACAAAATTGCAGTTTTCGAAAAGAAAAATATCATAGAGACTATGTCTTAATAAATAGACCTAGATATTTTCATAATATAAACAACATGGGCAAAAATTAAAGACCGTGAATATGAAGGGAAAAAATTAAAGACCAATGCATTTGAAGGACAATCCGCACAAAAAAATGAACTAATCCCAGGCGCTAGCCCACCAACAGCCCATTAACACTACAAAAAAATTCAGACTTTTTTGTGGCGACTTTAGTCGCTATAAAAGATCAAAAAGTCGTCACAAATGATCAAAAAGTCACCACTAAATGTTCACTACAAAAATATCAGATTTGTCGCCACAAAAGATCAAAAAGTCACTACTAAAGATCGACGAAAAAAATTAATATTGAGCCTTCAAAAAATATCCCAAAACATGTATAATATGTATAAGTAGTAAATATACGTTGATTGAGCCTTCAGGAAATATCTCAAAACATGTTTAATATGTGTATAATTAGTAAGTATTCGTTGATTATACATTTATTAAACATAAATTATACAACAATGATACATTTTCTAAATACATACTGTAGGGAAAATATATTCTATACAATAATGATACAATTTCTACACATATGATTGATTTTCTATATAACGATGATACTATACATATGCTGAGATTAGTTGAAAAAAATGCTAAAAATGAAATTATTTTAAAAAGACTAGCTATTTGATTTTAAACATCTTAGGCCATCCCGCTGTCATTAACTTGGGCCGGATGGCCACTTTTGTCCTTTTCCCCTTTTTTTATATCGGTATCTATGATTTTGGTTAGTAGGCCAATTTCGAGGTGATCCCATTCGAGTTCAAACTTGAAAGAAGCTATCAACTTCCATCACCATTCTTAGCCAAAACTCCTCTTAACACACTACTCTTTTACAACAAATCACAAGGGAAAAATAGATAACAAGTTTCGCCGTAACAAAGGTCGGTTCTTTCTCGATCCCTTCACCCACCACCGGCAGCCAAGTTCTTCATACCACTGTCGGCAACTATCAACCATCTAGGGTTCCGACCACCCGCTACCACCGGCAAACAGATCTGGTTAGAAAGGAACTTCAGAGACCACCACCACCCAACAACGAACTCCGGCGACCTTTGGCGGCCTCCGATGGTGATGAAAATCAAGTTTTTGTGTTGTTCTCAAGAGCAAAACAGGTTCTCTCTCAACCTTTACTGTATTTAAATTTGTATACATCATTTACAGTTGAATTCTAGTTAGCACCAGTTTTTTTTGTTTTTGTACGATTCTTGAGCGTAGTTCACAATGTCTGTTGGTTTATTCTGTCATTGCGGGCTAGATTTTATTCTGTTTTAATACTCATATTTCTATTTACGTCTTGATTTAGATTCTCGCCAATAGTTCTACTTGCTACTAGATTCTTTGGATTTTTGCTGGCTTGCTTTAGTTTAAACCCTTGTTTAGGTGGCTTGCTACTTGCTACTAGAATCTTTGAAAAGTCTAGATTCTTGCTAACTTGTGCTTTAGTATTTATTCCCGTGTGTATTAGCGTTAACCTTTGACTAGTGCTCTTGTGGCTTTAGTGAATGATGGTAGACTATGGTCATGTTCTCGGTTGGGGATGGGGGCGAGGGTTGGGGGGTAAGTGGGGTAAGGGAGATGCTAGGCTGAGAATATGGTCTTGAAACATTGGGACTATAACGAGGAAGTCCATAGAGCTAGTTAAGATTCTTAAGAAGAGAAGGATTAATATTGCATGTGTCCAGGAGACCAAATGGGTAGGACCTAAGGCTAAGGATGTGAACGGGTATAAGTTATAGTTCTCGGGTAGGTCGAGGTATAGGAATGGGATAGGCATTTTGGTAGACAACGAGCTAAGGGATCAGGTGGTAGAGGTTAGGATGATCAATGACAGAATGATGGTGATTAAGTTGGTAGTTGGAGGGTTCACTATGAACATTATTAGTGCTTACGCGCCGCATGCGTGCTTGGACGAGGAGGAGAAGAGGCATTTTTGGGAGGATTTAAATGAGGTGGTGGGAGGTATACCACCTACTGAGAAGTTATTTGTAGGAGGGGATTCCAATGGACATATCGGGTCACTTTCGGGGGGTTATGATGACGTGCATGGAGGATTTGGCCTCGGGGACAGGAACGGATGAGGCGTCTTACTTTTGGAGTTCGCTAAAGCTTTGGGATGGTGATAGCTAATTCGAGGTTCCTGAAGAAGAATGAGCACTTTATGACTTTCCGTAGTTCGGTGGCTAAGACTCAGATAGACTTTTTGCTCCTCAAGAAGGTTGACACCAGTCTTTGTAAAGACTGCAAGGTTATTCCGAGTGAGTATCTTATAACCCGACATAAGCTTTTGGTGATGGATTTGGAGATCAATATTGAGAAGAAGAGGGGGGTTGTGGATGACAGGCTAAGAATCAAATGAGGGAGTTTGACCATGACTAGTGCAAAGGAGATGGGGGAGAGGTTGATGTCCAGGGAGGCTTGGGGGAGTAGTGTATGTGGGATAGGATAGTCAGTTGCATTAAGAAGGTATCTAGAGAAGTGTTAGGGGTCTCGCGGGGTAGCCATGGTGGGCATCGAGGGGACTGGTGGTGGAATGGTAAAGTTCAAGGGAAGGTGGAAGCAAAGAAAGTGGAGTATGTCAAATTGGTAGAAAGAAATAATGAGACGGAGAAGTGGACGAATAGGAAATTATATAATATGGCGAGGAATGAGGCAAAACTAGCGGTTACGGCAGCGAAAATGGCAATTTTTGAACGTTTGTATGTGGAATTAGAGAAAAATGCGGGGATAAGAAGTTATATAGACTAGCCAAGGCGAGGGAGAGGAGTACTCGTGACTTGGATCACGTGAGGTGCATCAAGGACGAGGATGGCAAAGTACTGGTGGAGGACGCGCGTATTAGACGGAGGTGGCAGTCTTACTTCCATAAACTCTTGAAGGAAGAAAAAGATAAAGACATTGTGCTAGGAGATCTGGAGCAATCCGATAGGTACCAGAATTTTAGATATTATACAAGTATTAAGGTTGAGGAGGTTAAGGGTATTATTCAAAGGATGCGCAGGGGATGAGCGATCGGGCCTGATGAGATCCCAGTCGAATTTTGGAAGAGCGCAAGCAAGGCACAGTTTGGAGTGACTGACTGAGTTGTTTAATGTCATTTTTAAGATGGAAAGAATGCCCGAAGAATTGATGTGGAGTAAAATGATTCCTTTTTACAAGAACAAAGGTGACATTCAGAGTTGCAACAACTATAGGGGTATCAAGTTGTTAAGCCACACTATGAAAGTTTGGGAAAGAGTCATGGAGATGAGGGTGAGAAGAGATGTGTCTATTTCCGAGAATTAGTTTGGATTCATGTCGTAGCGTTCGACTACTGAAGACATTCATCTTATTAGGAGGTTGGTGGAGCAGTATAGGGAGAGGAAGAGAGACTTACATATGATTTTCATCGACCTCGAGAAGGCATACGATAAAGTCCCTAGGAAGGTTCTATGGAGATGTTGGGAGGTTAGAGGTGTAACTGTGGCGTACACTAGGGCGATCAAGGATATGTATGATGGAGCCAAGACCAGGGTACGGACAGTAGGAGGAGACTCGGAGCACTTTCCATGATGATGGGGATGCACCAGGGATCAGCTTTTAGTCCATTCTTATTTGCCTTAGTGATGGATGGACTGACGAGAAAAATTCAAGGGGGTGGCATGGTGGATGTTAATCGCATATGACATAGTCTTGATTGATGAGACTCACAGTAGAGTGAACTCTAAGCTGGAGGTTTGGAGACAAACTCTAGATTCTAAAGGGTTCAGGCTGATTATGACCAAGACATAATACTTGGAGTGCAAGTACAGTAACGGGAGTGACCATGAGACAGACGTGGAGGTGAGGCTTGGTACTCAAGTCATTTCAAATAAAGGAAGCTTCAAGTATCTCGGGTCTATTATCCAAGAGAATAGAGAGATTGATGACGATGTCACACATCGTATTAGTGTAGGACGGATGAAATGGAGGCTCGCATCTGGAGTCTTGTGCGATAAAAATGTGCCACCAAAACTTAAAGGCAAGTTCTATAGGGTGGTGGTTAGACCGACTATGTTGTATAAGGCGGAGTGTTGGCCAGTCAAGACTTCGCACATCCAAAAGATAAAAGTTGTGGAGATGGGATGCTGAGATAGATGTGTGGGCATACAAGGAGGGATAAGATTAGAAATGATGATATCCGGGACAGAGTGGGAGTGGCCTCGGTGGAGGATAAGATGCGGGAAGCGAGATTGATATGGTTGGGACATGTGCAGATGAGAGGCATAAATGCCCCAGTGCGGAGGTGTGAGAGGTTGGCTATGGATGAGTACAAGAGGGATAGAGGTAGGCCAAAGAAGTATTGTGGAGAGGTGATTAGATGGAATATGACACACGTGCAACTTATTGAGGACATAACCTTAGATAGGGGTTGTGGAGGACACGGATTAGGGTAGAAGGGTAGTAGGTAGTTGAGCGTAGTCCTACTTACGCTTACATGCTGATAGTTGTAGTGTTATTATTGTAGCCCTGCTTAGCCTATCATACTAGTAGGCGCAATATTGTTTTATAGTCCCCTGCCCTTTGATTTCTACTGTTGTATGTTCTTTCGTGTACTTTGTTTATCTTATTTACATGCGTTAGTTACTTCTTCTTTTTCAGAATACTTTATCATGGCTTATTTGCTTTTGTTACTCTCATTTTCATATTGCTTTAAATTTCTTGTCCGGGTCTGACCGTTTCTCTTGCTTTGCTTGTGCATATGCTTTGTCTTGAGCCGAGGATCTTTCAGAAACATCCTCTCTACTTTGCGTACACTCTATCCTCCCAAACACTACGTTGTGAACTTCATTGGATATATTATTGTTGTATGATTTTGGTTAGCAATTAGTAGTACATTATCTATAACACCCGAAATAGAATGGAATATGAATGGGCTGTTTTATTAGCCCATTATTGATCAAGCGACAATGTCAGAAGTAGCCCTGTTTAGGCTTGTGCCTTTTTGGACCAATTTCTCTTTAGGGATTTTTACACTGTTAATTAGGACAAAATAATTATCCGATTTAGTCAATATTTTTTTAACCACTTTAGCGATCGGACAGGCTATCTCCTTCATCCTCTCCGCTGAGAGCACGGAAATCAAATCACGGCAAGTTTGTATAATATTGAATAATAATGTAGAATTTATATATTATTATACACTTTTATATAAGATTGATACATTATCTATGTAAGTGTATAATATTGAATATCGTGTGTATAAATAATGTTAAAAAATAAAAATTAGCTATGCACATGTAAATTAAAAATATGACTGTGGATATAATTTCTTATGATGGATTGTATATTATTAAAATTATCCCGCATAAATATATAATTTATAATTTTGACAAAAGAATGATCACTATTAATAATATCTTCATCCTTTAAGTCATCATCAAATAAAATTCTAGTATTTCACATTTCAGCAATTTTTATTTAATTCTCGTCAACCGGTCCCACTTATACTAACGTTGCCTTGTCCTCTTTTTTTGTGTTTCCATTTTTCTATCAAATCTTGGATTTCGTATACAGTAAAACCTCGACAAATTAATATTATTGGGATCGGTAAAAAATATTTTTTTAACAAGGTTATTTATTTATGAATAAATAAATAATTTATTCATTTATCGATAAATAAATATTTATTCATTTATATAATATTTTTTGTGTGACATACATTTTGTTATACATTTTCATTATTATTTTAATTAAGGTTCATGCATGTGATTTATAATATATGTATTGAGAAAAAAAAATTAAACTAAGTACATTGTAACAAATTTAGTAAAGAATGAACATGAACTATCAGGTATGCATGAATTTTCTTTTAATAATTATTAATTATAATTATTGAGAAACTAAAAGATGAAATTAAGTTAAACTATCTAACAAAAAAGCTAGTAAATACGTAATACATGCATGAACTTTATATTAATATTTACTTATTATTAATTGAGAAACTAAAATTTGAACTAAGTACTTTGTAAGAAATAATTTCAAAAAATGAAACGCATGAATTGTATATTGATAAAACAAAGTACATTTGTAACAAAAAAATTATTAAATGTTATGCATGAACACAAACTCTATAAATATGTTAGTTATCTTTTCATTCTCAAATCACTAGATTTTTCTTTTATTTCTCCTTCATGGCTTCAAATTTGAAAGGAGTGAAAAAATCCACCTTGACTGATGAAATGAGAATAACATTATGTGAGCATAAAAATGAGCATCCCACTTTAAGTCAAAAAGATTTGCAGTTATGGATGGAGCAAAAGTTTAACATCTCTATCAACAATCAACAATATCAAATACTCTTAAAAGATCAGCAACGTATTTATCAATAGAGATAAAGAATAAAAACGTCAAGAGGCACAAGTCATCAAAATATCTAGAGTTAGAAAAAGTGGTGTATGAATGGTTTCTCCAATATCAAGAGAAATTTAATATTAATGCAGAAATGATCCAAGCCCAAGCAAAAAAGTTTTGGCAAAAAATGTATGGAAGCTCTTATCAAGGATTTAATTTCTCAAGTGGTTGGTTAGAATGATTTAAGGCGGGACATTGAATTAAATCTTATCGAAGGTTTAGTGAAAGTGGTTCAGTTGCTGTGGAGAATGTTGAGGATGCTTTACCAACTATACGAGCTAAATTAGATCAATTTCAATGGAAGGATATATTATGGATGAAACTGATTTATTTTATCGTTTGGAAGCAGACCATTCACTTGCAACAAAGCGATTGGAAGGACGAAAGAAGGACAAGGAAAGGATTACGGTTGTTGTTTGTTGCAATGGCGATGGTTCTGACAAAGTGTCACTTTGGATAATTGGTAAGTATGATAATCCTAGAAGTTTTAAAAATGTGAATTTGAATAACCTTAATTGTCATTATCGAGCTAACAAGAAAGCATGGATGACTGGATTACTTTTTCAAGAATTTGTTTGAGGGTTTGATAAACAAATTGATGGCTGAAAAGTACTTTTGATAGTGGACAATTGCCCTTCCCATCCTAAGGTTATTGAAGGCTTGAACAATGTTGAACTATTTTTTCTTGCCTCCAAATACAACCTCAAAGATTCAATCATGTGATGCTGGAATTATTCGGGCATTGAAATTCATTATTGACGTCGTCTTTATTCAAGCATCTTGCAATTCTACGAGTCAGGAGAGACAAGTCCAAACAAAATTAGTATGATGAATGCTATCAATTTTATTAGTGCTGCTTGGAATATTAATGTGAAAACAACAACTATTACAAATTGTTTTCGACATTGTGAAATTCGATCAGACGAAGATATGAATACTGAACAACCACTTTGTGAAGATGAAGGCATCCAGGGATTACATGAAGTTATCAATGGTTTAGGTTATAGAAATGCAATGGATATGGAAGACCTTTTAAACTATACTAGTGAAAATGATGCACTGATGGAGTCTCCTACTGATGAAGAAATTATTCAAGGAGTAATGGAAACATTTGTTGATGATGATCAAGATCCAGATGATAGTCAGAATTTGCCAATGATATCAACAAAAGAAGCAATGCAATCAATGGAAGCCTTAAATAACTATTTTTTACAACAAGAAAAAGATGCATCAAATGCAGTGCATGTTTTGCAGAAAATTAAGGATGAGATTGAGTTAAACATATGACCAAAGAAAAAACAAAAATTTTAGATGAATATTTTCAAAAGAGTTGAATTTGAGAAGTTGTCATAGTAATATCAATAAAAATAAAAATATTATGTGTTATTTTCAATTAACATTTTATTTTATATTTTATCAATTATTCATTTCTATTATTGTTGGACCTTTAAGGATTAAAAAAATATTATCTTATGCACTTAGCGAAATTATTCATTTAGTACACTAGCTCAAGTTGGGATCAGAAAAATTTATTCATTAATTGAGATTATTCATTTATTGAACATTCAGTTATCAAGGTTTTACGGTAATAAGACACTCATAATTTTGAAGTCTACCTGATATGAAATTCAAGAAGACTTTAGACTTCGACGTGATATCAACCTAATCAATATTCAATATCCTCACTATTGGATAAGTTGTTTTAAACATTTCTTCACACTCTTCTCTTTTGACCAGAAAAAGAAAAGGAAAAAAATAAATATTAAAAAATTACCCTAATCCAAATTGAAAATTGTTAAATAAGAACCATAATTTCAATAGTGATTAATATTGACATAATAGAAGTAAGTGGGTCGATCAAGTATCCAAAATCTAAAAAACATTACTATTGGTGATCTAAGACCATACATATTGATAAAAAAGAACTGTTATTTATTTGATGAATAGACAAGTAGACTGAAAAAATCATGATTATACTTAATAATAAAACACTCAGAAAAGACCACATGCGGTGAAAACCTTTTGTTGCCTTTGTAAAAAAAAGGTATGATCCACGCATATTCATATGTCTGTTCCGTAAAAACGTTTTGAATTTCTAATTAATTATTTCCGATTTATCAGATCTATATGACACTATTCTTGGATGGGGGTAGCAATTTACTTTTTAATCGATATAAACACCTTTATTAATGGAAAGATCTATGAGCAAAGGACTAATCTAACATAAAATATAATATTTCGAACTTACATATTTATTTTTTTCGATAAGTAAAGTGTTACTCCATTTGACTATATGATGCAACCACAGGGTGCAAATTATATAATTTCAAAGCATGCAGATTTATGGTTTTGGTATTCTTCAATTTTCCTGCAAATTGGTAAGTTATTCTCCCTTTAAATTGGGCCGCTCCAGAAATATATTGTTTAAGGTTCTGTGAAAAGTACCCATCTATCCTAACTTATGTGATATGTTTTGTTTTCTAGAAAATTGTTGATCGCGATTTATTTGCATATTTTTTAAATATTTTAAATTATTAATTATTGTAACTTATAGTATTTTTTATGTAGTTTCTAAATATATAAATTATTTTAAAAAAAAAATTAAAGATTGTGTGTCCGAATTCACAGTCAAAATAAAAAAGTTTAACTCTAAAAAATCGAACTGTATCACATAAATGGAAATAGAGAAAATACTTTTAATCATAAAAGTTAAATCTAACAACCTCATACCAACTTCTTAACAAATAATGTCAAATGAATTTTGAAATAGGGAACTAATTAAGGAGGACTATAATGAACAATGATAGAGCCATATATGGTTTGATCAACTAGTCTAAGTTGCTTTTTGCTCAATATTGACATTAAATGATATTACATATGATATATTAATATATTATGCTGATCTAAGTATATTACCCGAGATGTTTGACAAATGAAGCATTATTCTTTATTGAATTTCTATTAGCATCTCATTTATATTTCTTCTTCAAATTTTAATACAAATATTTTGTCAACATATCAGTAACATATCTTTATTTATGTATTTTTCTTAGAGGTGTCAAATGGGAAGATTGAGCTTAATTTGGATGGGTTGGACAGAATTTGGACGGATCAAAATGGTTGAGTTAATAAATGGGCGGGTTATTGACCGCCCAAAAGTTATTTGGACTGAAATGAGCTAAAATGTGGATCGTAACCCAACCCGCCTAAATCATACTATGTTTTAATTACTTTATTTCAATTTTTATAATTGTTTAGTACCTATAAAATTATATTTATTTATTATGGCTATATATAACATATCAAATAAAAAAAGAAAAATATTTTGATAAGATTTCTCATGAGTCAATTTGGCTACATATCAATCCAAATTTTGATGGACTAAAAATTTTAGTCTAAAATAAATTGGGCTGAGTTAATAAATGGACGGGTTAATAACTGATCCAAAATTGGACGAGTTAAACGGGTTATGTTTTCATGAGCTCATTTTACCACCTCTAATTTTCCTTCTCAAGAATTTAACCTACCTTATTTCTCCCTCTCCATTCCTTTCGTCCATGTCTCTTGCAATCTCAAGTCCAATTAATATCGATAAGCAACGAACAAATAGTGGGTTCTTTTACACATTGCGGGTTACAAATAACTATAGCTTCTTTTTTTTTTTTTTGAGTTTAACTTATATATATTGACGATATAAAAAAACTTTGGACCTAATAATGGAGACGGGTAGTCGTCTACTTTTAAAAATAATCCAAACTGAATCTTCGGTGTCATGAGAACTCCAAGATGACATAAATTATGGATAAAGTTTTTAATTTGCTCATTGAAAAGGTCCATGAGTAAAATAATTTTTTATTCGAAGAAGCAATAAAGTAGCAAAACTCACTGATAAGTATTTATACCCAGCAATTATACATGCCTCATATTTAATTCTGAATTATACAATACCTTCCTTTCATCTTAAGATATCTTTAGAAACTAGATAAGATGCAATATCTTGTTAGAACTTTTCAAGTATATTCTTAGATATTAATTAATCCCAAGACATAGAATTGTGTGTATCTAATATAGTTGGGATTTTCATTCAATATCAAGATTTCATGGAGGCAATGTCAATGTGACCCTCATTTTTATCAATTGAATAAAGGAGTTGCTCAAGGGTGAGGTTAGTAAAGCATTTGCTTTAGGCCCTCAAACTTTTGACGCCTCAAATATTTTTACCTAATAATTTTATGATTTTAGTTTTCTCAGATAATATTGATGATTGCAAAAATAAATATAAAATATTATACTAATAAAAGAAAGCAGACTATCTACTTTTTAAGAGAAATATTTTAGAACTTTGAACTAAATTACTTAAATTTTCATATTATTAAATAAAGTTTTTACAACAAGTTAACAACATCCAAGGTAATGTGTTTAAAACACATGACTAACATCTTAGTAGCTTGAATTGGTCCTCACTATTATAAATATTAATGCTACTATGTGAAGTAAAATGCAACAAGTATGAAATAAAAAGACAACATTAATTTTTTCATATGTGTATACAGTTAAGGCCTCGGAGTAAAATTTAGTTTTAGGCCACTAATTTTATTGAAACGTCATTGATTGGAAATATATTAGTATACCAATAAAAGTCATCCAATTACACCGTTAAATATGTATGTGTGTTTTTTGCGAAAACAATTATTTATGGATAACATAACTTGCCTACTCGATCGAGGCAGATATAGTGCTTTATCGACTTCATCCGAAATTAGTAATATTAGTTCAAACCTTTATATAAATATATGGCAACAAATTCACGGAATAAGTATAACTAATAGGATTACAACACACAAAATAGAATGTATTGTGATAAAATTCTGAACTTAAACACATTCAAATTTTGAATCAACCTCTGTTTGCACCTTAAATTCTTGAAATTAAATCGGTGTTGCCTGAAAATTTGGAGGTGTTACACCTCTACTGTACAAGAACGATTTAATTAAGTTGGTGAAACAAAATTTTATTAAGGGCCACATATATTTTGTTTAAAGATTATTTTTCTTATTTTTTTAAGATGCAAAGTTGTTAACAATTTTTTAATCAATTTATTCTAAAAAGAAACTCCAACTTGACAAAATAATTAATCATTCACATGGCTAAAAAGTTCTCATTTTTCACAAAAATCTTTGTACCTTTTATTTGAAAATAGTACACAGCTTTAAGGAAAATTAGCCATAAAATCTTCTTTAATAAAAAAGATGCCCCTAATTAGTAGGCGTTTGGCCATAGAAATCAAATATTATTCACTTTATTTTAAATTTTTGAAAGTTGGAGTTGAAGATGATTATGATTTTTGCAAAGAATATTTGGTTGATTGAATGTACTAAAAGGGGGGAAAAAAATGAGAAAACACGATTTTAGATGTTTTTCAAATTCAAGTCAAACGGTGATTTTCAAATAAAATGAAAAAAATTCCAAAAAAATGTGAATAATTTACATGGTCAAGTGGACAATAATCTTTGTTTTGGTGGTTTCGGCCTTGAGCCGGCACAGTGACCTACATTAGGAAATTAATGAAATTGCCAACCAAAACATTTTTTTAAAAATAAAATCTGTAGACTAAAGTTAGAGTTAAACATCAGAGTACCTCACAATATGAAGTCAATAAATTTGGTTTTACAACCCTTAAAATATACAGCTAGAGAAAATGATATAGTGCAAAAACGATAAAGTAGTCTATTTTTGTACCTGAATTCAAGTGTAACGTGTGGGATGGATGGATGAGAGTGATGAAGTTGAAATAAGCAAAACTTTGTTAGGGAGAAGTCCATGTCAATTATATTCTTAGCTGCTGACAGTAGTGCTTTCTTAACCTAACAATAACCTGCTCTCTTTTGACTTTCACTTACATCAATGCCATTTCACCTATGTTGGACTTAAAAATTCAACAATATCATGCTCCTAGATACTCAACTTTCATCCATTATTATAATGAATTTTAATGATATATACAAATTTTTCTTTACCTACAGCTTTTCGGATTACGCCGGACTATTTCTAGAGATAGTAGTCCCGGTCCTTCAACACTACTACCAGTAAATCACGTGATATGGCTGAATGACCGGGGTTTAAGAACAGAGCAATTGATGTCACCTACAAGATCCTACCCCAGAAGAGAGCAAATTTCTCCTACCAGGATTCAAACTCACGCTGATATTTTTTATAAGATGCAAAACCACCTCGAGTCTATTTCAATCTAGGTTAATGCATACCATTAAAGGATGTTACATATTTTATATAGTTAATTTATATGTGTAATATGTTCGAGAACACACAAAAAAATTAAAAATTGGAGTTTGAACTTGAATTCTCTAATAGGAACAATTTATCATGTGTCCCGGTACTCAATTAAAATATGATATAGTTCGAGTATCGAAATGAAATTTACTAACAAGTATAAGGGGATATGGATGTATTCAAGTAAGAAATCAATCAACATAATGTGTTTCAAACGATACCATATGATTCAAATAATGCATGATTTTTTTCCTCCGTATTAATGGAAAATGGTTGAAGCTATTATTAGTGAATATTAGTAGAATATTCATCATATATTTTATAATTATTAGTGTTGTATAATTATGTTAATTATAAGATCCCTTTTGTATTAAGATTCCACATTGTACACACTATATATATTGTATTAATGTGAAAGGCTCCCAAGGGAGATTAATATAATTCCACATGGTATCAGAACCAGACTTATTCCAATTCTTTGTTCACCGATGTTGGGCCCCCAAATTATATTATCTACGCTCTAGTTAACAAGGTCTGGGCATGCGGGAGAGTGTTAAGAGTCCCACGTCGACTATGGAATGTGAACATAGACTCCTTATATGGACTTGGACAATCCTCAGCCTACAAGCTAGATTTTGGAGTTGAGTTAGGCCTAAGATCCATTCTTTACATGGTAGGGAGAAAATTTTGGCTCTCTCTCCCCTCCCCCCCTATTTTTTGGGTATATACACTAAAAATGATAGAACACATTCTCAACATTTTACCTACCCGTGCGATTCAAAATAGGACACCCACCAAAATTCTCTACCGTCGAGTCCCTATCTATGACCATCTTAGAATTTTTGGTTGTCTGTATTACCCTAATCTGACATCCATGACCCCCACAAATTGGCACCTAAATCTACTCTGTGCGTCTTCCTAGGTTTCCCATCAAATCATAGGGGCTACCTGTGCTATGAACTATCAACCGACAAATCATAATCTCACGCCACATCACTTTTGTCGAGTATATTTTCCCGTTTGACAACATTCAAAAAATCTGAGTCACTGATTACAAATTTCTTGATGATTCGGACACATCACCGCTTGTCCAACAAACTCTCTGACATGCTACCACTGTTCCGACAGCAGTCAACACTCTGTCACCACCACCTCCCGTCACTGCCACTACCGGTGGTCAGTCCTCCGTCGGTACCACTACTATTACCCAGTCACTATCTCACGCCGCTGCCATAACCAGAAATTCCCCCGAACAGTCACAGTCGTCGTTGGTTGCCTCTCCTTCCATCAGCAATCGGTCGGCCACCACCTCTCTTCCCCATCCGATGTCTCATCTCCTCCCCATCGACATTCTCCCCTTGTAAACCCAGTAGCATCACCACTGGCCATTAGAAGTCCAATCGGATACCCTCACCCAACCATTATACAGGCCACCCCGACCCAACACAATTCCCGGACCCAAAACCTCATCGCCCCATCACAGAACCCACAACCTTCACCCATCATATTCCCGTCATTGGTAATGTCTCCAGGACACCCAACCGATGTCGATCTACTCAGATCGTCATCCTTCACAAACCCAACATCAAAACCCGACACCACTGCCCCGATATCATTCTCCTCAAACCCAGCATCGAACACTGTCACCACAGAACCAGTACCCTTCCCCATCACCTGACCCAGTTGTACACCCGACACCGACCCGACAATACATCAGACTACCCTCCAAACCCATGCCCCCATGCACCACATGAAATCTGTGCCCAATACGAGATTTTTAAACCAAAGGTCCACTTCAACCTATATACCCAAACCATATCCCTAATTTCTAAAAATCCAAAATTAACCAAACAAGACCTTAATTGGAATGCGTCCATGTGTGATGAATTTAATACTTTTAACAAAATAGCATACTTGGAATTTGGTTCCTAGACCGGAGAGGTGAATGTGATCCGATGCATGTGGCTTTTTCATCACAAATTCAGAGATATTGGTGACCTAGAGAGATATAAGGCGAGTCTTGTGGCTAATGACACTAATCAACAGGAGGGTATTGATTGTGGTGAGACATTCAGTCCGGTTGTTAAACCGACTACCATTCACACCGTTCTGATTATTGTTATGGGTAAGAATTGGCTCATTCATCAGTTTGATGTGAAAAATGTGTTCTTACATGAGGATTTAAAAGAAACTGTTTACATGCACCAACTACCTGGTTTTGTCCATCCATCAGCCCCTAAGTATGTATGTCATCTCTATAAGTCACTTTATGATTTGAAACATGGCCCTATAGCATGGTATGATCATTTTGTACAGTATCTTATGCGGATTAGGTTTGTATGTAGCAAGTGTGATAATTCTTTCTTCGTTTTTCATCGAGGTAACATCACTTATTTATTATTATATGTGGATGACATTGTGCTTACTACCTGATCGGATTTGTTGAAAAATGAGATAATTGCATTTCTTAAAATCGAATTAGTCATGACCGACTTGGAAAAGATGAGTTATTTTTTGGAGATATCAGTGACTAGATCTGCAGACTCTGTGTTTCTATGTCAGCGTAAGTATGCAGATGAGATAGCACACAAGGCTAAAATGACAAACGGCAAGATTATGTCTACTCCAGTTGTCACTAAATTAAATCTTAGTGCTGTTGATGGTAATCTGGTGTCCGATCCCACACTTTACAGAAGTCTTGCAGGTGCACTACAATATCTCACCTTCACCATGCCTGATATTGCTTATGTTGTTCAGCAGGTGTGTCTGTTTATGCATGCCCCCAATGAGCCTCATTTTACTGCCCTTAAGCGTATCATTTGATACATTAAGGCCACACTTGATCATAGATTACATCTATACCCTTCTGCACCTACCAGATTACTATCATATACGGATACATATTGGGCAGGTTGTCCACACACGCGACGCACCACCTCCGGCTATTGTGTATTCTTAGGGGATAATCTAGTTTCATGATCTGCCAAGAGACATACCACACTATCCCGTCAGAGTACAGAGGCGTTGCCAATGTTGTTGCTGAGATTTGTTGGCTCTGAAATCTACTTTTGGAGCTTCAGTGTCCTTTGTGTAAGGCGTCTATAGTCTATTGTGATAACATATCTGCTGTTTATTTATCTCACAATCTGGTTCAGCATCAGCGAACCAAACACATTGAGATGCATATACATTTTGTTCGTGAGAAGGTTGCTATCGGACATGTCAAGGTATTGCATGTGCCCTCTTCATATCAGTATGCAGATATATTCACTAAAGGACAACCTAAACAGTTATTTCTCGACTTTAGATCATGTCTAAGCGTCTGGCTTCCTCCCACTCCGACTGTTGTATAATTATGATAATTATAGGATCCCTTTTGTATTAGGATTCCACATTGTATACTATATATATATATATATATATATACTAAGGGAGATTAATACAATTTTATAGCTATCTTTAGTTTCCTTAAACAACAACAATCTGTGAAGGCTCTATGTAATTAAACTAGGGGTGGCCGGTGGGCCGGGCTCGGGACCGGCGGGCCGGGTTTGACGGGATCGGGTCGGGGCGGGATGGGAGAAAAGGGCGGGATCGGGGCGGGGCGGGATGGGAGAAAAGGGCGGGATCGGGATAGGCGGGATTTGCCGAAGTCCCGCCCCGATCCCGTCGGAATCGGGTCGGGATCCCGGCGGTTTTTTTTTCCACTTAATTTAAAAAATAACATATATATAAAAAACTCAATAATTAAACAAGATAGTGTAATAAAAATATTCCAATGTTATTTTTGTGCCTCTTATATTATTTAATAGACATATGATTTTTTTGTAATACAATTGTCAAAATTGTAACTTTGTGGTGTTGTTCAAAAATTGCAAATTACATAGTAAAATTGCAATTAAAAAAATTACATTCTGAAAAAAATATGTTCTAGTTTCTTGATAATTTCATGTGGTTCTTCGGTTGGAATTGGTATTTGTTAGTCAAATTGATCCACGTCGCTTCCACCACCTTCGGATAAGATTTCGTTGTAGTGTTCGTCTTCTTCTTCGTTGATCTCCGGTTGACCTCAGCTTCTCCGCTCCGCTCGTATCCAATCTCTGAATAATACTACAATCTCCAAGCTGTCTCCGGCTAATGAGTGTCTGTGCTCTCCTATTTGATATCTGCCGGCAGAAAAAATGCTTTCATACGCAACTGATGACGCTTGAATGTTCAAAACATCTCGGGCCATCATTGAAAGTGTCGGAAAGGTCTTCTCATTCCCCCTCCAGTATTTCAGCAAGTCTTCACGTCCTTCTTAATTAAGAATTGCTTGGTACGGTACAGAACCCTGCAAAACAAAAATATCAAACTCGCTAATTTGGTTAGTAGCGGTACGACTGCACATTCTATTTATGAGGCTTTCAATATTAGCCGCAGAAACAACATGTCTTTTGTAAGGTTGTGTTGAAGAAGAAGAAGATGGTATGGAAGCCGGTAGGTTACTAGCACTTTCTTGTTGGTAAAACCTATATACTTTTTTGCATTGGTCTTTACGCTAGACAACACTTCTTCTTTAGTTTGTTCAACAGGTGGTGGGTGATTTGGATTTTTGGGACGTGGAGGTGGTAGTACTTCTATACAATCGTAAATAGTTTCAATAAGTGATTTAGTACCGTCTATTTTAATAGTCGGATTTAATACAACACCAATAATATAAATAGTGGGAATAGGAATAAAATATTTTTTTATTTTGATAAACAATTTTTTAATAACTGCCATATAAGCTGGTTTTTTCATATATTTACTAAGTAATAAAAATATTAGAGCTATATAAAACAACATAGTTGAAATAGTAGGATAACATATACTGGAAAATTCTTTTGTTGCTTGAAAAAAATTCTCTAAAAATACAATAAGTTCGGAAATTTTTACCCAATCGCTATCTACAACCATATCAGGTGGATTTTGATTATGAGAGTTAAAAAATAAAGTTATATGTTTTCTATAGTCATAAGCAACAAGTAGTTACTTGTATAAAGAATTCCACCTAGTTGGTACTTCTTCTGCAATTTTTCTATAAGGTAGTTGGCAATCGTGACAAGTTTTTTTATATTCTTTTCTTCGTTGTATTCTATTATTTTTAAAAATAAAGTTTATAGAAAATTGTATTTACTAAGAATGTCTTCAAAAGTGATAGACCATCCTTTACAATTAAGTTATATATATGGCAAGCACATTTTATATGAAAATGATCTGAAAAAGATGGAGTTAAACTATTTTTTAAAATTGTAATAGCGTAATTGTTAGAAGAAGCGTTATCTAATGTAATAGTCATAATTTTATCAGTTATTCCGTAATAATCGCACACTTGATAAATATTTTCTGTAATAAAAGTACCAGTGTTCGTATCATCTATATATCTATACGCTAAGATACATTTTTGCATAGACCATTTATAATCTATCCAATGACAAGTTACCGTTAAATAATCATGGCCGTTAGTACTACAACCTATATCAGAAGTGATAACCACTTTGCCATTAAAATGATATAATAAATAACGTAAATATTGTTGATATTCATGTGCAAATTTAAATACATCTCTCTTAACAATTGATCTAGGAAAACCGTTAAAAGCAGGATTATACAAATCTCTAATGTAATGAATAAAATTGGGAGATGAAGGAAATGAAAAAGGCAAACCCTCCACAGCAACTAATTTTGCTATTGCTTTCCTATCTCTATGTTTATTGTATTTAGGGCCTACAATTCCCCCCGTCATAGGGTTAATTTGACCATGTACTTGGTCCGGGACAGTATCAGTATGTGAACCTTGTCCCGATGGAGCGGGTGTTTGCGCACCCGGTTTTGAAGCCTCGTATTGGGCATACCTAGCTGGATGAGTCATTACTACGTGTCTCATTAAACCCTCCGTCCCACCGTGACCTTTTCCAGTTTTAAATTTTAAAACATCTTTACAAATTTTACATCTAGCTACTTGATTCTCTACGTCCCTATCAAAAAATATACATGCATCTGATTTTAATGATCGTTTTGCTGGACCTCGTCTCATACTAGGGGGAATAGAAGGCATTTCAGTTGAAGGTGCACTAGTGGGTGTGTTGTCATCAACATTAGTGAGTGTATCATTTAGATCATCGTCTAAATTAAAGTCTTCTTAAGTTCTAGAAAATAGCTCCTCATCTAAATCTAATGGTATTGTAGGAAAATGTTCAGTATCAACAAAAAAATCATTCTATGTAGGAATAGGATTATGTCTAGAAATAGGACCATTGCCCTTGTTGCCCCTACTAGAAGAAGCATGACCCCTACCCGTAAGCATACGTTTAAATCATTCCATTATAAATTTATAATTATACTAATAAATAATTAAAGTAAAAGAAATTAAGTGCGCGCTAAATAAAATAAACAAACAATAATAATTTAATGAAGGAACGAATGTACCAAACGCCGACGTAACGTCGACGTGTAATTGAGAGGTTGAAAATTGAAACTTTGCTCGATGAAAGATCCTCAAGCTAGTTGCCAACTTCACTCCCAATTCCCAAATGAATAAATAAAATTGAATATTTAGTAGACAATGTAGACCTGTAGAGAGATAGATTGAGAGATTAGAGAGATTGCAGGAAGATTTGTGAGAAAGATGAAGAAAAAATGAGATATTTATAGTTGGAAAATTGGGTTAAAGTGTAAATATAATAACTTATGGGTTAAAAATATATATTAAGGGGGTATGGGGTTGGGGAAGGCTAAAAATGGCCGTTGCACAACGGCCAAAATGTAAAATGGCCGTTGGTGGAACGGTTATTTTTGCAAAAGGAGGGTTTCAGGCGGGATCGGGTCGGGACTGGCGGGCCTGGGGCGGGCTGGGACGGGTCGGGATGAGATATTGTCCCGTCCCGGTTCGAGTTCCGATACCGCGATTTTTTAATTAAAAATACTCGGGTTCGGAGCGGGACGGGAGTGGGACCGGGCCGACTGGCCAGCCTTAAATTAAACACGACTTGCTAGAGCTTAACCAGAAGAAACAAACTTCAAGCAAATAATCCATTTTATGGGCTTTTGAGTTTTGTAATGCAAAGAATCAATATTGGATATGATCATATGAACCTTTATTTCCCTTTAATCTTAAATAATTTTGAACGTAAAAAACAGAAAGTGGAAAAAGAACGTGTTTTCTAAATACTATTAGAAATTTCAAGGTTAATTTCATGTATTATCACTGAACTTTATCCACTAATAATACTACTCCTAATAAATAAGTCAAAGACTGAACTTTGCTCACAATATTATTAGAAACATAAGAGTATTTTTGTCTCATAAAAGAAATTGAACTATGTGTAAATTTCTCCAAAAGAATGACCAAAAAGTCAAATTCGGGTTAAATTGACGTATGGTAACTTAACCTGACATTAGATATTTAACCTTCCAGTCATTTGTATTTTCTAAGCAAGTCACACATAATTCAATTATTTTATATTATAAAAACAGTCTGTGACTTTATTATTATAGTGAGTGAAGTTTGATTACTTTAAATTAATAAAAGAATATTAATTTGACTTTAATGTTAATAGTGAGAAAAGTTTAGTAGCCAAACGTTAAATTACTCAATCGCAAGATTTGCACTGAATTGCCAATCCGATGCATTCTTTTATTAGTACTTCACTTGAACAACATTAAAACAGATCAAATTTAGCGAGGAAAAAGAAATAGTCTACACTACGAGAAAATGAGTTTTGTTTTTCGTAGGAAAAAAAAACGTACGAAAATGTTACTAAACTATTTGTGGTGACAACCAGGCCACCACTAAAACTATAACTTTTTGTCGCATCTTTATGAGTCAGTCGCCACGAAAAACGAAAATAAATGGAAATAGTTGTCTATACTACAAGAAAATGAAACAAAAAAAATCTTAAGAAATAGAAATCCGTCCGAATTCATCGCAGACCAAGTGTAGTTACCACTAAAATGTTGCTTTTTGTAGCGACATCAGGATCGCCACTAAAATTATCATTTTTGTGCACGATCTTTCTGAGTTAGATCGCCACAAAAACCTTATTTCTTGCTAGGATGGCTCTTGTTTTTGGATCCATGGATCATCTGTGACTCCACCAAATAGGCTGTATTCTGGACCTTGGTGTTGATGATAATTATTATTATTATAGGCAGAACTAATGAGGAGATTTTGTTGGTTGTTTGGTGGAAGCATTTGGGCAAATAGTTGTGGAGGAAAATTTGGAATAAAATGTGATGAAGAAAATAAGAATGATGAATTTCCCCTAAGGGTTGCTGGACAATGATGGTTGTGCTGGCCTTCATATGTAGTAATCACAATTGATGGATCTTCATATGACCTTTCCACACGTTTCTTCACACTGCACTTTTGGGTCGTGCATCTGTAATAGTTCCTACAAAAGTCATCAGCAGCAAAGTGAGAATATTTCTTCTGTAAAAACTTATATACACCGGATATTTACATCAAATCAATAGATATATGATATGTGTATGCATGTAGATTTTCAGCACTTAATCATGGTCAATTAACATGCATCACTCCTCACCTCGCTAAATCACTAAATTATAGTAATAAGTTTTATGATTTTGTGTAAACATCCGATAGTTAAAGCAAATACTATTTTGAAAATGAGGCATGCCAGTGAACAGGGACGGAGCTATAATATTAGGTTGCTCGAACGGATCGATCTAGATGAATTTGTCTAGATTCTATATTTATATTAAAAATATTATTAAATGCATAAAGATTTAATTGTGAGATTAACTAATTAAAAGTTATAAATTTAGTGGCAATTTCATAACTCATATATTTCAAATTCTTGCTCCGAACTCTCTATGATTTATGTACATTCTAATTAAATATTAAGACTATCTGTCCACACCCAATTGCATACTAATTGATCAGGTATATACCGTGTAAGGCTATTGAAAGGGGAAGCGCTCTCTGTTAGGAATTTCTCTATTTTTGAAAACTCAAATCTAAGATCTCTGGTTAAAGCTAACAATATACACTGAGTAAAATTATGACCAGATGCAACTTAAGCCACTTTAAGTTTTAATGAAATAATAAGGTACTAATATGTAGTTCTAAATTTTGAGATTGATTTAATTGAATAAAACTAAAGACACTATTTACCTTGGGAAATTGCTGTTCTTCACTGCCTTTTGTCCATATTTTCTCCATCGATAACCATCTTCAAGATTGTCAATCTCACTCTTTGTCATGAAGGCAAATCGTTGTTCTTTTTGCTTTTTTTCTCCTTTCTTTTTTGCTTTGCTCCTGAAATAATATAGTCATCACCAAAACCGTACATGAACAATTGTTCTATCTTAAAATTGAAATTTTTAGTAAAGCACAACTTTATTGCATTAAATTGACACTTCAAGAAAAAAGAATTAGCTAGGGTTTTGTTGAGTACTACCACAACACAAACTATAAAAGTAGAAACAAATTAAAGGAGGAGCATATTGTCAAAATATTAATTTCCAAATACGTGAAAGAATCTTGGAGAATACTCAAAAGTCAAGCCAACAAATAACTAACCTAGAAACTATGAGTAGCATTAATACAATTATACATACTCCGTTTCTAATAAGAAACTACTCATATGGCCAAAAGCGAATTCAGAATTTAAAACTTTATGGATTTGAGATCAAAATTGAAACACAACCAATTTGATCTACTAAGCTTGGAATCTATTTTTAATAGTACTAATTTAGTGGATCTTTTATTACATATACAGAGTGTGAACTATTTAGGTCCACCTTTGCTTATGATAGGTGAGCAATGAAAAATAATGACTTACTCTTTTTTAGACTTGTCATCTCCTTCTTCTTGACCCCCTTTTTCCTGCATATGTTTCTTCATTTTGGAAGAATCTATATCCCCTCCAGCCTCATTAGAAGTAGAAGATATCGAAGAATTTGGCGTTGGTGGAATTTCAACGCTCGTTTCTCCCATAGGCGAATCTAAGACAGGTTCTGGAGTAGCATGGACGCTACTTTTCTTAGTAGAGTCTTGATGATCGACATGTGGATAAACAACTACAGATGATGAGCAAGACATGCCAAAAGCACTTGATAAAGTGTTGTAGTGATCCATAGAGCCATGTAAACACTCTGTGAGAGTCATGTAAGATGAAGGAACAAATTGTTGATGTGGATTTTGCATATTATTAGGAATTGGCTGGTCATAATTTGAGGGATTTTCACCAAAGAAAGGAAATGTATTGATCCCTTCAGTGCCCATGTAATCATGATAAAAAGGATTATCAGACATATTGAAGAAAAATACTACTCCAAATTCTTAAATTACACTAACACTATGGTTTTGTGCAATAAGAAAAACAGATAATAATCTTGAGAGATGAGAAATACTTTGGAGAGAGAAAAGAAAGAGCATGTAGCTTGATATGAAATAGAAATGGATGGTCCTTGATGAAGAAAAATGGATTTGAGGGTACTCAAGAAGTTTTATGAAGTACCTATTTGGCCTAACTTTCTGAATCTACTCATTTTAAAAACTACTTTTTGTGAATCAGAAGTGCCTTTAATAAAATAACTTTTGGATACTAGCCGTTTATATTTGATTAATTAATTTGAAAAAAAAACTTTTACTATATTGAAATAATAATTTATGCTTAACCAATGTTCAAAAAGTTTTTCTGGGAAAATTTTGTTTTTCAGCTTCTGAAAATAACTTATGTTGCTATTAAAAAATCACTTACTTTTTCTCTAAAAGCTTGATCAAACACCCTCAATTTTCTAAAATAAACATTTTTTACTTCTCAAAAGCTTGGCCAAACAAACGGATTTAGCTACATATCAATATTCCATAAAATATGGATAAAATTATACACTTCAAAAATTACTTTTTGTGAAACATGTCATAGAAGTAATGTGAAAAGTATAAAGAATGGATCTTGGGCCTAACTCAACCCCAAAAACTAGCTTGTAGGGTGAGAATTGTTCAAGTCCATATAAGGAGTCCATGTTCCCATTTCATATCCGATGTGAGACTCTTAACACTCCCCGCACGCCCAGACCTTGTTAACTGGAGAGTGAATATTATAATTTGGTGGCCCAAAATCGGTGAACAAAGAATTGGAATGAGTTTGACTCTTATACCATATAAAGAATAAATCTTGTGCATGTTCAACCCCAAAAGCTAGTTTGTAGGGTGAGGATTGTTCAAGTTCATATAAGAAGTCCATGTTCTCATTCCATATCCGATGTGGTACTCTTAATAAAAAGATATTAAATGATATTTGTAAGTGAATTTCCAAATAACAACAACACTTAAATTGAACGATGTTCCTTTCATTAGGTAGAGTTGAATACATAGGGTTGCTGTCTTTGTCATCACCTAGCAAATTGGTAAATATTACTAATAGATATTTTCTCCATTTCTTTATGTGAGGTTAATTAATGAGAATTACAGTTCTCGTGGACAATAAAATCAAATAGATATCGAGTTACAAAAATGTAATTAGACTAATAGCTTGTTTGGCCAATTTTTTGAAGGTCAATGTGTTTATCTTTTTATTATAAAAAGTAGTACTTATTTTAGAGAACGAAGTTGTTTAGTCAATATTTTGATAAAGAAATTAGTATTTATAAGTTATGAATCATTTGATTCATTTGGTTTTCATGCTCAATTACTTATTTTTAAAGGTAGAATTCTCATATCTAGCTTTTAAGCAAAAATAAGTACTTTGATTTTTCTAGGATAAAAATACTCATATTAAAAATTTATATTTACTAAACTGATTGGCGGTATATTTCTAGTTTCCACACCATTATATTTTTATATTGTTATTTTATCTATGTCAAACTAACCGTAAGCGAGAGAAACGGTTAAAGTGGAAAATTTAAAAAGAGTTTCATTTTAATGCGCTGATAATGTAAGTTATACAATTAAGTAAATTAAAAGATTATTATTATTATTATAGGTAACTTTACTTGATAAGCATTTATGGGTAATCTAAACTAAGTGGTATATAATATGCTATAACAAGTTAAATCATACTAACTGAGTAAAAACTATTACTCTATCATTGTACAACAATAATAATAATATGGCCAATATAATTTCATAAGTGGGTCTGCGGAGAGGATCTTACTTCTATCTTTGTGGGGTAGAGATGTTGTTTTCAATAGACTCTCCGCTCAAAAGAAATGTATTCAATGCAGGAATTCAAAGAATATTACTTTATCATGGTATATAATTCAAATTCATTTAAATATGTGTCATTAAATCATATTTAAGTTGTCTTGTTACTTTCTTCAAACACATAGAAATTTTAAGTGAAAGATCCTCCTTAATTAAAGGAGTCATCTCTTTCTATGACATGTTTTTTAATCTGTTAAGTCGTCATATTCATATACACTTAAATAATCATCGTTGAGCCTAGGAAAATTTGCGACGTCTATCACGGAACAATTAAGTCATTAATAATGATTTAAAATTTGAATCGATATAACAAAATGTACTGTAACATCTTGTAATCGTTGTCATCCATTTAAACCTTTTACATTTATTTGTTAATAATTTTTATTTTCCAAATAATAAAATCTAAATCACGAGGAAGGGCATCAAGTAAGTGGTACTCAATTTGTCTTATTTTATGTGACATATTAACCTTTTAAATTTTTCTGAAATTTAGTGTCCCAGTTTATACTTTAAACTTTATATTTTATCCTTACTAATATATTTTATAGTCAGCAAAGTATTTATGTATATTTAATTTAATTTATAAAATTACGTGTTCAATCAATTACATGTAATTAGGATAATTAGGAATGATAAATTAGCTCATGAAAATACAATTCTCCAACCATTCAAGTTGGGCGAATTTATGATCCGCCCATTTATTCACTCAATCCATCTTGACTCCACCCAAATTCAACTCATTTATAAGTTGGATTGATTGGAGCTAAATATGTAGTCCACATTGTCCCATGATTTACATAATTTTTATTTTATTCTATATGATATATAGCTACAACAAGAAGAGAACAGTATCATAGGTTTGTTTGATAATTAAACAAAGTATAGGAAACAAGTAAATAAATTAAAACTTGATTATAATTGGGCGGGTTGAGGTATGACATTTTTTAGCTTATTTTAACCTAACCCATATCAACACAACAGACTTTTGGATAGAACTAGACAATATCTCATTTATTGTTTCAGCTCATTTTGATTTGTTAAAATTCTCTCAAACCACTTATTTGTCACCTCTAGACAACGCCAAACTTCTAAAATCTAACTTATTTCAGAAAATGACCTAACAATATAATTCCTTTTTAATATTATTAGTGTATAGAAAATAACTTGTTCTAACATTATCCCTTACAGAAAGGAAAATATCGATGAATATGATGAGAACATCCTCGACGAGATTCATGAATTTGCCTGAACATCAAGAATCATGAATTTCATAGGACATCCAATGTTATACTCTCAAAGCCACGAGTTAAATGTTATACGTACATGCATGAACTCCAAAAAAATCAACTTTAGCAGCTAACAAGCTAAAATATGTGTTTTATTATGATCTTGGCATGATGATGAATTGACGATGAAAAAACTTGTTTTATTACCTTGGCATGGTTCGCTCGAATATATATTAAAAATAATTTTCAGCGACATGACTGATCTGTAAAGAATGGATATTGGTTCTAACTCAACCCCAAAAGTTAGCTTATAGGGTGAGGATTGTCCAAGTCCATATAAGGAGTTCTTGTTTCCATTCCATTTTCGATGTGAGACTCTTAACATGATCATGTTGTTAGCGATCGTGATCGATCAGCAGAGGCAGAACTGGAATTTTAAGTTTGTGGATATTGGATTCTAGAAAAAATAGCTAATTGGTTCTAAATAAATTATTTTGACATATTAGCCGTTACGTAACTGGTAAAGTTGTTGTCATATGATCAGGAGGTCACACTTCGAGCCATACTAGAAACAACCTCTTGCAGAAATATATGCAGCGTAAGAATGCGTACAATAGACCCTTGTTATCTGACCCTTACTCGAACCTCATGCATAGCGTGAGCTTAGTGCACGAAACTACCATTTTAAATAAAATTTTATACACAAATATAAAATTTGGACCAGCGTTATTGAATTATGTCGAACTCATATAGACAAGCTTGTAGCTCCTCCAGTAAGTAGCCACAAAAAATCTTTTGGGAGGACTTTTCATTTAACATTTGATTTCTTGGTCATCGTGATTCACGAATTATGATCCAAAATAGTGAACATTTGAAAATAAAAGTCATCACATCACTAGAAATAGAGATTTTTTCCATGGACATTCAGTGGAAAATTTGTGTTATAAAACATGATTTTTCCACTTCATTCCCACCAAACTAGCTTGCCTGGTGGAAACAGGTTCCCATTGAAATGTTGAGAAACCTCCTCATTTTTTCTGTGTGAAAACACTACTATTAATGTTTTTTCCACCGACATTCAATGAGAAATAACCACTGAACATTTTTCAGTGGAAAAACAATGGGAGAATAGAGATTTTATAGTAGTGTCAACTCCGAATCTTATTCGACCTTGCTAATTTTCTACTAGGTTCATATCTTATAAAAGACTCATGTGTTAATAAATCTTAGAAATCCTCGCCATAATTATGTTTTAATTTTACTTTAACAAGGTGAAAATAGTTGAGCTTGTTAGAATATTATTATGTAATAATTACCATCAACTATAGTAATGGTAGTATGAAAGCGAAGACGAGTAGAAAATGGATATAAATGTGAAAATCGGAATACAAGGGCCATTAATCATTAGCATTGAAATATTGACTTTTCCTTTTATGTAAGGGATAAAGTTGGAATTAGGTTAATCGTATACTTCATCTGTTCCAAAAAGATTGTTCTAGTTTGACTTGACACGAAATTTAGATTGTTCTAGTTTGACTTGACACGAAATTTAAAAGATAAAATAAGATTTTTGAAATGTGTGGTCCAAAACAAACATTAGATATTTGTGTGATTGTAAATCATCTTATAAAGTTAAATTATTTTTAAATATAAAAAAATGTCAATCTTTTTTTAATAAACTAATAAGTAAAGTAGGACAAACTTTTTGAAACATGGGAGTACTAAATTGTTAGAAATCCAACTAATAGAGGAATTATCTTGGAGTAATTAAGTCAAAAGTTGTAGTTACATAGTAGGTCATTTTGCAATTCTCGCCCTCCATCAGAAGCGAATCCTCAATTTGAGATTTATGAGTTTTTAAGTGACTTCAAATTAATATATAATAGAATGAATTCACACTCAAATATTTTTAGCTGGAAATACACGGTGTCTTTAAAAGTGTCTAATCTTAAATTTTTTGTCTATGCTTAACAAAATCTTTAAATAATGACCTTAATTTGAAAAAATTCGTTGGAAATTTTTTTTGTTGCCCATCAGGCATAAGTTCTGACTTTTGCTAATAAGGTAGGATTTGTGGTCAATTGACCAAGTTCATTGTCTTGAAATATCATGTATTTCTACCTTATACGCAAAACTAATTTATAACCACAACTTATGTCTTGATGGAAAAAAAAAAAGACTAGCGAATTTTCTGAAGCAGCTATTTTTTTAAAATATTAGTAAGCGGAGTCAAAAAATCAAGACCACTCCTTATGCAGATCATTTGTGAACTTAACCCTATTTTTAATATTTAGTACATATTTTAATACATATAGAGAGTTTGAGCAAAAAAATATTAGGTTCTAGTGAATCCGGACATAACATTCTAGATCCGCCCCGTCTCCTTATGGAACACATATATTTATGAGAAGATTGAAGCTGCTAGAAAGAAGAACTCAAGGAATATGTTTGTCAAGGAAGGGAAATATGAAAGACCATCAAAGAGATATAAAATTTCAGCGAGCATCAAGTATGATGCCTTACACAGTGATGAGGACAAGCAGCTGGCCAAGGTGTTGAAAGTTGGCTGTAGTTTAGACAATGTAGTTTACATGGTAGAATTAAAGAAGTGCAAGGAAGCAGGGAAGTTGTGTGCTAAAATCCTTGAAACTGCCTGTAGTTACCATTCCTCTGCTGCAATTTTCAGAAATTATTTCATCTTCAAGTTCAAGTGGCTTGTCCTTGTGCTGATCTAAGATCGACTCGTCGCACTTGGCTGACAATGCTTCAGGTGAAAAGTTCCATTTATGGTCTCGGGTATTAAGATAGTTGCAAGTGCACTTGCTGATATGTGCAGGGATGGTGGAAGTACTGGAGATGCTAAAATAAGCTCGGTTATCTTTGACTCTATAAGAAAAAGGTATGGAATTGAATTAGGAAAGATTGCACCTGTAAATTTCTTTCAGCTTGTCCCTAAGAATTCTGTAAACCAGGCTAGTTAAAAAAATGTTTGCAACTGCTGTAAGCTGGGAACAAACTTATTTCATTAAGAAATGTGTGGGCAACAAGGAAGACTCAATGCTACTAATTATTGCATGTAAGATTGATTTGAACACAAGGATTTCTATCTTTGGTGACTCTTCACAATTCCATTTTGATCAGAGTCATTCTCTCAGTCTGATATTGGTCGGATTTCCACTCTTCCTTCCATGAGGACAAGGAAATACTGATGTGACCCAGAATAATTCAAAGAGCACAAATGCAAGGAGTGGTACGTTTGCCTTGCAAAGTAGTACATTCCGGAGCTGTTCTTTAGCTTGTTACATTTGGACTTTATTTACTTTATTTTCCTTTTTGCATTTCAATCCCTCCTTCAGTTAGAAGGGGTTTATATGGGCATCCAGTATGAAATAACAGTTTTCTTTTCTTCTTAGCTTAATTTCTCTTGTAATTCTGCTTTTCAATTTCCGGATTACATCAATGTATCAGTCAACTCTCAATCATTGAGAACTATAAATCAAACCTAAGGGAATAAACTTAAAAAGAAAATTTATGTTGGGAGTTGATTGAATATCAACTCTGATTGAAAACCACCACTTATGGTATGATAAGATAATTAGGATTCCTTTGGTTATGATTGGGATCACTTCACTTTTAAGATGTCTCGTTTTTTAATGTTGGAAATTAAGAGAGTCAGTAAATGTCAAATATTGAATGCCTAAGGAGGGGGGGGGGGGGGGTCTTTGATACTCCCTCCGTTCACTTTTACTTGTCACGTTTTGATTCTCGAGAATCAATTTGACTAATCTTCGAAGCTAAATTGAATTAGATTAATTCAATAATTCTCATATTAATATGATGAAAAACATCGTAAAATGTGTGTGCGCGCGTGCTCATGCAGTATAAGCAAATGTCCCGTGTTAAAAATCCAGAAAGATAACTTTCATTAAAAAAAAAAAAAAACTAGAAATAATCGAGATCAAGCTAAAAATCCATGTATTCGTAACTGATCTTGCCTATGGAAGTTCAAGAATCTCACTTAAGTCATAGTCAAAGAAAGAGGACTCATATGAATTGCCTGATATACTCCACACAATGCACTGAAACCTTGACGTAACATGTCCTCTTCGTGTGAATCTTGAAAATGATCATCGTTCGTTACAACATCTTAGAAGCCCTTGTTTCATCATATCGAGAAAAGACTATTGTTGGTCCACTGTCATGATTCAAAATTACTCGTATCTCCATGGACATGCAAATACGATTTGAATACCTGAAGAAGAATTTTCCGTTTCGTTGAATCAAGCATGTTTGCACTACGTCCTCTATAAACTCCGAGCCTCAGCGTTTCTTTCCCCTCTTTGACAGCTCGTTTTCTCACATCGGTCAGTAAAATCGTTCCCGTGGAATCCACACTTGTATTTTCTGCGTGCCCCTTGCTGTTTTTAGAGTTATCATCATTCAGTTGGCTATCCTCGTTACCATCAGGACTCTTGTTTCCCCACCACTTATATGTTGCAGTAGACAAACCATCGGATGGAAAACCATATTTGAATTCATCATAACTACTGACTGAAGTTCCTTTTGTCAAGCTAGAGATACGGAAATGTGGTAAATTTCCAGATTGAAGATTCCTGGTTCCTTGCTGCTGTGAGAAAGCCCCTGCTTTTGGCATTTCCATTGTGGAGCTAATACTACCCTTGTTTGGCAACGGGAAGCCCCTACATTGAAATATTGACCGAAAGCATCTCAGTAGACACTAATGATCTCCTTCCCAATTTATGTGAAGGTGGTTGACTAGTGACGGAGGCCTAAAACAAGCTTGATAATTTTTTGTGGCTATAAATCATTATATTAAGGGTAAAATGGGAGTTTAAATTCAAATAGTTACTAAATATAAAAAGATTTTTTTTAGACTGACTAAAAAGGAACGAGTGTTACATAATTGAGATGAGGGAGTATATTTCTATTCTAATGCAATAGGTATTCCAAAATTCACCATTGGCTCAGGATAAAACCAGGTATCATCTAGTATGGTAATACAAGAATGCGTTTATTATAACCTAAATCATCTAAAATATGGAGGGATTTGATATTCAAGAAAACATTATCTAGTGTTTATTTCTCCCTCTATCCCAATTTACGTGGAATAATTCAGATATCGAGAGTCAAATAGTTTAATTTTGACCGTGAATTCGGGTATGGAATCTTTAATTTCTTAAAATAAAATTTTCATATTTGTAAACTACGTTAAAAGTACTATAAGTCACAAATTGATAACTCAAAATATTTAAACATATATGAAAGAATTACGGTCAAAGAAAAGTTTGAATCTCGAAACCCGAAAGGTGCCACATAAATTGGGACAGAGGGAATAGTTCATAGCTTCATGGCAGGACTGAAGCTGGAATCAAAATTTTGGGGACAACAATGTTCTTGGACTATCAAAGTCGTTTTCTAAATCAAAATAGTATTTTATAAAAATGATAGAATATAATCTAAAAAATAAAAATAAAAACATAAAATAAGATATTGACAAAAGTTAAGACATTGAATAAGTAAATTAAAACTAAATGATCTGATAAATATGAGTATAATATTACATCTGGTTGGTGCATTGATCAGATTTCGGTTCCAGTCCCATATCATATCCAAGGGTTAAAATCATCATTTTTCGCTTTATGCAGTTGAATTGTAATCAATGTATATAGCAATTCCACATGTCATGCGATATTGAATAAATGAAATACCCTAATTTGCTAATATGTTAAGTATTGAAGTGTGTGACCATCTGATCTAAAAGCTTAAGCTATTAGATAGAACACACTTTTAATATGTGATTATATTCTCAACACGCCCCCTCACGTGCTGACCTGATTTTTTTTCATGGTCCAAGCACGTGAAAATTCTTTTTGAGAATGGGTGGCGGTGAGGTTCGATCTCAGGACCTTTGACCTGCTCTGATACCATATTGAAGTGTGTGACCATCTGATCTAAAAGCTTAAGCTATTAGATAGAACACACTTTTAATATGTGATTATATTCTCAACATTAAGCATAAAGGCAAACACTGAATTACTAAACCAAATGTGACCCAGTGTTGACCAATTTTGCGAAGTAATAAATCTCTTTCAAAGTATCAAATTGGCATACCAAAAACGCAACTGTTAAACGGGTAAAGTTCCTCGTGTTATTAATCAAATAGTAAGGGCCTTACTCAAACATCCAGCATTCGGAATATAAAAAGTCATGCTTCGAAACAGCATTTCCGACATCAAGTCCAAGAACGCAACTAGTTTAAGTATTTAACTGGTCAGAGTCGATAGACATTATTTATGAAGTATTTTGTTGATATGATTAGACATAATAAGTTGAATCATCTAAAAAAATTATAACCAGTTAAATAACTTACGAAAATGATGAGATTGCAGAACTGGCTAAAGAATCATGCTTTTCTCCAGCTGCTTTAGGAAATTCCACGAATCGCTCTTGTTTTTCCCTCAATGCCTCCTTCTTTATAACTTCAATACTCTTCCCAGAGATGACCTGAAAATCTCAAATAAATACAGATGCATAAACAAGCATCGCAGAGGACCCACAACAATACAACAACAACAAGGACCAACAACAATGTTTTTGCTTATTAAGCAAAGAAAACACGTGAATCATATCATATAATTGACTGCATTCGAAGGGTCTTAACAATCTGACAAAAGGCGATACTTCAAGCTACCGGCTCCTTCAAACAGACTTCAGGTGATTTGAGTGGGTGCTTAAGGTTTACCACCCAGTGCTCAAGCTTATTGGTATATAGCAAACAATATAATTAAACTGAAAATGTCATATAAATTGTGTTCTATAAATAGATCAAATATTATTGGAAAGGAAAAATATCACCACAAAAAGTTTCAAAGTGTAACAAAAACATTCGACTATCTGAAATCAACAAGGTCGAGCCAAAAGTGCTGGTCTGATAATCTAGCATTTTCTCCACCTTCTTGGAAACTTTATGTGCAAAACTTTTAGACAGTATACAAAACATCAAAATGGAGATAAAAATCATGTTCATTCCCTAAGCTCCAGTTAACTGTCATATTTTCGTTTCATTTCTCGATTCATCCCTTCTACGCACACCCCCACCAAAAAAAAATTCCTTATCAATATACTTTGCTAGCATCACAATAGGACATTCATTTTGTTAGTAGCAGAAAAAGATACAACAACAACATACATGTGAAATCCCACAAAGTGGGTTTGTGGAGGGTAGAGTGTACGCAGACCTTATCTCTACCTTGGGAGGTAGAGAGGTTATTTCTGGAAGACCCTCGGCATAAGGACAAGCAAAGCGGTATGAAAAAAGAAATAATGAAAATGAATAATTCATGGCAACATATTATAAAAACATGATAGATGAGTAACGACCACAAAAAGGAGCAATAACATCCAAAAAGTAATGCGATAGTCAAAGAACATGAAACAACAAAAAATAGCATAAAACAACAAAGGGAAAGAAACCACTAGAGTAATACTACGACTACTAGTATGGAAGGATAAGTGGGACAATGCTCAACTACCTACTACCTTCTAGTCTAATCTACGTCCTCCATAACCTCCTATCTAAGGTCATGTCCTCAGTAAGCTGGAACTGCGTCATGTCCTTTCTAATCACCTCTCCCCAAAGGCATGTCAAAATATATTTTAACGGCATTTACTTTCTTACTAGTACTAGGTTTTTTGAAATTAAATAATCAACAGTTGTCATTGATAATCACTTAAACTAGTGGACTTCTCAAGTTTTTCGTATCCTGATTTCCAATAAAAATTCCAATTATGGCAAACTTTAGTGATTATTTATTCTCTTAGATATTCAGCAAAGAATTTCTTTAAGGGACATAATGTTGATGCTTCACAATGGTGAAATTTAGTTTACTTTTCAAATGAGTACAATAGTTCATCCTTGTACCTTTCGATATGGCCACCTCACCAGACCATTCTCATAGCATATTTTCTTGAGAACACTTGCACAAACACCTAGAAGATAAACGCCAATTAGCTAAAATGTTCTTGTAATAATAAGAGAGGAAGTGGAAACTTGGTAAACATTGCACACAGCTGAGTTGATAACAGTTTAAAAGAAGAAATTGATCAATGTAACAGTTAAAAAGTAGAATGGTAAACTATACTTTCCTTATTCTTCAAAAAACAAAGTTGTATGGTCAAGTCATTTCAATAGTGACAGATCTATATGATTTGGAATGCAGATTTTGAGGGTCTTAAGTTACTTGCTCTGAGCAAGTTGCTCATAATTGTCAGTCTATTTCGTCCTTGGAGAAACATGATTCCTGATTTGGAACTGATCAAACAGAAGTACAGAGTATCTAGTGCAAATAAACCTGGTGAGATCATTTACCTTTCCAGTGCAATAACGATATTCAGACTATATATTTTGCCTCTGGAAAGTGATTTGGAGCATTCATAATATGTCATTGTGAAAAAGTAGAACAAGTGGAAAAGCATATTATATAAAAAATATCATGCAGATCAAACTTCTTGAGTAGAAGGAAATATAGTCTATTAGTCTAGATACTCCGACAAGAGGGGTTAGCTTAGTTGTTCAAATCTCTAACCAATAGGTGTTTAGGAGGGGGATAACAAAGTTGTTTATATTCCTGATAACCTCATTCTTCTAAAAAATCCACTGTCTCAACTTCCATATCTTTATCTTTTTCAGGTGCTGCTCAATTTATCAAGGAGGAGGTCCTACCATCCTAGTAAAGGCTTAAAATCATGTTTTTTTTTGGTGCAGGACATGCAGACGTACTCGTGCATCCTACGAATTTCAGGAAGCACTTACTCCAGATTTCTTCTATTTTTCTCTATATACAGATTCTATAGAGACCAATCAAGAAATCAATGTGTTCAAACTAAAGAAACATAAAAATACAGTGTTCCCCTACTATTTTCTCAAGAACAAGCTACATGCAACTAGCAACTACTTCCTCAGACCACTACCAACAATATTCCAAGGGCCCGTTTGGCCACAGATAATTTTCACTTTTTTCTGAAATTGTATTCCGGAATCAATGTTTGTACATAGAACTGTTACAATTATTCCAGAATTTGAAAAACTCCAAATACTAGTTTTCACATTTTGCACTCCAAATCACTCGCAAAAATTCAACATTTTTCCAAATTATATTCATGTCCAAACATAACTGCATTTTCCAAATAACATTTTTCAACTTTTTTCCAAATACTACTACTCCTCCTTCTGTCCCAATTTATATGATACACTTTAATTTAGAAATAATTTAACTTAAAAATTCCGCTTTTACTCTTAATGAAATCATTTCCAGTCAGTGTTTTAAAAGGCGAGGGAGTGAGATGAAGCGTTTTACTTAGCATGGGGCGAGGCGTAAGCCCCGAGGCATGGGGCGTAAGCCTTATGGATCTTTAAATTTTTAATTTATAATATAGTAAAATATTATAATAACACAAAAATTGTAAAAAAGAAATTAATAATTAAAAGAATTAGATACATGATTAAAGAAACTCATAGAAAACAAAACTTCTAACATGATTTTTCAAGTATAAATAATGCAATGATATAAAAGATATTAAGAGATGCAATCAACTCTAACATCTTAACTTTCAAACAATAAAAGAATCACAATTTCATAAAATATATTACTACGATACTATATTTACCTCCCTAAAAGAGAATAATCAAAAAAGTTTATCCACATTATAACTAAAACATCACTCCTTTTGTCCTTCATGAATAAAATAAAATTATTTTAAATAACGAATTAATAAAATATGATAATTTTGAGACATAGGACAAAACATGAAGATCAATGGCAGGTGAAGATGTAAAATTCTGCTTTGTATTTTTTAAAAAAATATTACTCCCTCCGTGCCAATTTATGTGGCACCATTTGACTTGGCACGGAGTTTTAAAAAAAATGAAGACTTTTAGAATGTGTGATTCAAAACAAGTCTTATATTAATGTGTGGCTGTAAATCATTTTATACAGTTAAATTATTTCTAAATATAAAAATGTGACATTCTTTTTGGGACAGACAAAAAACAAAATAGTGTCACATAAATTGGGACAGATGGAGTAACTGATATTCACACTCATAGTGTTCTCAAATAGTAAATATACAATACTACGACTTATTATTTGAGTTATTTTCAATCTTCTTATTTCTATTAATGAAAAAACTATTAAGCATCATTTATTTATTAAAGAATTACGAGGGTCAATAGTGTTAATTAAGGTATTTGAGACATAATTTGTGCAAGAACTTTAAAGCGAACCCCGAGCGTTGGGTGTTAGGCGTGCTTAAGGCGTACAGTCGGGCGCTCAGGACATAAGTCCCACAGAACTAAGCCCCACATGTATGCCCCGAGGCGTTTTGCTAGTGACCCGCCCCAGGGCAGCCCCGAGGCGAGTCCCAAAACTGCCTTTTAAAACATTTTTTCTAGCCACACAAATATCTATAACTTGTTTTAGATCACAAGTTTCAAAAGTCTTCCTTTCTTTCATAAACTCTGTGCCTAGTCAAATTATATACCATAAATTGGGGACGAAGGGAGTACTTTTTAAAAAATTTCACATTTTTTTATGTTAAAACGTGTAGGGATCTAGTAGCTCGGTTGGTTGGCTAACTAAACTTTCAACTTGTTGGTGAGGGTTCGAATCACACGTTGTAATTCCCTCCCCCATTCCCCTTCCCCTACCCGTGTAATTAAAAAAATGTCGAAACGCCCACAAAATTTCAATTACTTCAGAGACTCATTTTTTGAATTTCTGAAAAAAATAAAAGATATTTTTTGCTTGAGCTGTTTCTACTATGAAAAGAAAATTTTAACAATCCAAGTTTAATAGTAGTTCAAAAAATTCAAAACATGAGTTTGCAAGCTCGGTTTTTGCAACTCTAAAACAAACGGCACCTTAATATATAAATGTATCAGAGAGAAGGAGTAAATACCTAGGTATTCAGCAGCATCAGAGAGGGGCAAATTGAAGAATTTGGACACCCCATCGAATGACATTGATTTTGGGTCCGTAATTGGGTTATGGATCGGGTTACCGGAGCCCTGCAGATTACTCATTGTTGAATTGGACCCGTGGCTGAGTCACAGACGACGATTGATCCTAGTATCAGGTTGAATATGTTTTTTTTTGCTAATTTACATTAATTGTATAGAAAATTTGAAAAATAAATTTACTTTTTAGCATATTACAAGTTAGTTGTTGCTGATCTAACGGAATGGTATTGCTTCATGAACATTGAAAGCAAGTACTGTGGATTTAGTTGTTTATGCAACCATGGAGAAGGGAGGGCCTGGTGCGTTTGTAGAGTCTTGAGGGAAAGTAATTTGGACCATCAGATTTTATAAGTAACACGTGTCTTATATCAATAAGTGTTTTGGAGGAATTGGACAAAACAGGTACTCTAGGGTCCAAACCCCAAGTTTGAAGGCTTTAAAAATATAACGGTAGTTTAGGGTGAGACTAAGGGGTCGTTTGATTCTAACATAAGTTATGCTAGAAATAGTTAGGTTAGGATTAGTTATAGTAAAATTAGTTGAGAAAATTTAATTTAAGGTATTATTCAAGTGTTGAAATTAGAAATTGTGACAAATTTGACTTGGATGAGTCGAAACCCACTTCAATTTTGATTAAGTTAAAATAGGGTCAAAATTACAATATTTAAAACTTGTTAAACTTTTTAAAAATACAAAAACACCCACCTTTTAATCCTATACCCTAATCCATTTATTTCAAAATCATAAAAATAACTACTCTTCATCTTCTCTTTTACTCCGATCAAAATTCAAACTACGATTTTCTCTTCTACTCCGACGAACTTCTCCTGCTTCTCTGGCGTTTCTCTTCTTCTTCTTTCATTGACTTCGTTGTTCCGCTGCTATTGCTTTGTTGTTTTCTCCTCTCTCATGTAATTTTTTTCTCTTTCGCAATTAGGGTTTGAGATTTGAAATTGACAATGGTAATTTTGATTAAAGAAGAAAAAGAAGAACATGTTTATCTTCAAAGTAGCTTATTTTGTTGTTTCATTCTTAAGAAACCCTAATTTGGTGTATTTGCTTAACTTGTTGTGGTTGTAAATAGCGTATCTAGTTGTGAAATAACATTTTGTTGTTGTTGTTCTCTGATCTCCTTCTATGGTTAAGGAAAAAGGTGATTGCACTTCTTTTGATATTTTCCAATAGTTAAGGAAGCAGTTACAACAATTTCATCACTTGTTTGACAAAAGCAAACAGTTGCTGAGGTTGTTTTCTTAAGAAACCTTTATTTGGTACATTTGTTTGATCATGTTGTGATTGTGTGTTTGTAAATAACGTACAATGGTAGTGAATAAATGTTTTTGATATTGTTGTTGTCCTTGTATGGTTTAGAAAAAAAGGGTTTGCATTTGTTTTGATTTTTTTTCAACCGCTGAGAAAGTTGTTCCAACAGATTCCTCAGTTGTTGAGAAAAATCAAAACAATTGTTGAGGTTGTTGGAACAACTAACAAAGTTGCTGCAATAGATTCTTCAGATATTGAGAAAAATCAAAACAATTGATGAGGTTATTGTTGAGGAAATTGTTGCAATTGTTTGATTTTTTCCAATTACTGGAATATGTTGCAACAACTTCAATACTTGTTGTACTTGTTTGATCAACTATTGTAATTTTTTCTTATTTACTTTGAATGATTCATAAATTAATTGATGATTTCTATTTGTCTCCTGTGTGCAGATAAAATGTCTCCAATCAAAAGAAATTATCAGAATTCAGCTATGAAATCAAGTAGAGATAGTAAAAGAATTAAGTTGCAAACGTCATTAAATGAGCTTGTTGAACATGTAAGAGTTATTTCTGAAACAACAAATTAATATCTAACGCATAGTGAGAATGAAAAATAATCTTCAGACCGGGGGAGGGTTCAGAGACCAAAGAAGCCTCTCAAGTAAAAAAAAAAAAAAAAAAGATCTGAAGATGGCCAAGAAAAAAAGTCTGAAAATGACCAAGAAGGAGCTGAAGATACACGGTCTAAACTGAAATTTATCCAAAATAAAGATGATGATCGTTCCAAAAAAGTATTTGAAGATGAAAATGAATATTAAGAATATGAATATTAAGAATATGAAGATGTCGATGATGGAGATGATAATTATCATATGGGTTGATGAACTGTCTTTAAATTATGTTGTTTGGGTTCGTAAGATAATTATGTTTGATTTGTGTTTTTAGAGCCTTGAGGTGAATTGAGAACAATTACTTTCAAGTTTGTATGTTCTGTTTTTGGTGGATTATGGTGGAGGCTGCCACTATTTCTCTTACTTTCTTTTCATTTAGTTAGGTATGGTAAAGGATCTTGCTCGAAAGAGACTTTTCACCTATTGAATTGATGAATAAATTATGTAATATTATATATATATATATATATATATATATATATATATATTCAGTACCAATATATTATATGTTCGGTATGTATTTCAGATGTTCAAATTATGTTCAGTAGTTTCAAACAAGTCACCAAGTGATTGCAGTTAAATCCTCACTTGTTGGCAAAACTAAAATAGTTGTTGAAGGTGTTGTAACTGATGAGGAAGTTGTTGCAACAGATTCTTCATCTGTTGGAAAAAATCAAACAGTTGTTGAGAAATTCATTTCAATAACTTTCTCATCTGTTACAACCAAGAAAATGAAACAGTTGCTGAGGGTATTGCAACAACCGAGGAAGTTGTTGCAATAGATTGTTCACTTATTGAAAAAAAATCAAACAGTTGATGTTGCAACAACTTCCTCATCTGTTGCAACAACCAAAAATTATTGGAATAGTTTCAAACAAGTCACACAATCGCTGCAACAATTAAGGAATTGTTGGAATAATTTTAAACAAGAATTGTTGGAATTATTTCCAACAAGTCTCTTTATTGTTAAACATTTTTCAGATTTTTTTCAAAAACCATAATAGTTATTTAAGACTATCACTAAATATGATTGAATAATTCACATCAAATCACTCTAATGATCACATGATTTAGGTAGATTACACTTAGTTGATCATCTATCGTGTTTAAATTACTATGTAATTGATTAAAAATGCCAGTACATGCAGTGACGGAACTTGCCCAAAGTATTAAGGGGAGAGATAACTACTAACTAAAATATTATAATTGAAATTTATAAGAACAAAATATAATTTTATCAAAGATTCAAAATAACAACAAAAATATAATATATAAAAAGAAAAGACGTACCTAGAATTAAAGTGTTGCCCTTCGTTCTTTTAAGGACTTCAAATCATTAATAATTGAATCAGAGCTAAAGCTTTCAGCTATCTTTGTTTCAATATAAACCATCATATTGTCAGCAAGAAATTCATCCTCCATCTTATTACGCAACCTTGTCTTGATTATCTTCATTGCTGAAAATGATCTTTCTGTAGTAGTCGTAGAAACAACCCATATCATGTATATTGGAAACAACCTGTAATTGCTTATGATGCAACTATGCATCCAATGCATACTAGATTTATGTTTTGTAGAAGAAAAAGAGACTTAAATAAATAAATAAATCTTTTGCAGTTAAGTATTACCATAGATGGAGAGATGAATGGAGAGAAATAGATTGTGAGAGAGTGGAATCGTGCTGCGAGTGTGAATTCGTGAGTCGTTGGTGCCGCCGATAAAGTGACGAGATTTAGGGTTTTTAAATTGTGAGTAGTATATATAAAAAAAATTGAGTTTTTTAGGGGGGGCATAGCTCCCCTCCGCTCCTACCATAATCCGCCACTGAGTACATGTATATATTGATCACTAAATATCCTCAAATCACTTTTTTATCATTAAATATGATTGAATTAAGTAGTCTCCATCAAATCACTCTAGTGATCACTCGATTTAGGTAGACTACACTTAGTTGATCATTTATCGTGATCAAATTACTATCTAATTGATTAAAAATGTCATTACATGTATATATTTATCAGTAAATATCACTGCATCATTTTGTTTATCATTAAACATGGTTGAATCAAGTAGTTTACATCAAATCACTCTAATGATCACTCAATTTAGGTCGACTATACTTAGTTGATCATCTATCGTGATCAAATTACTATCTAATTGATTAAGAATGTCATTACATGTATATATTGATCACTAAATATCATTTAATCACTTTGTTGAGCATTAAATATGGTTGAATCGAGTAGTTCACATTAAATCATTTTAATGATCACTCAATTTAGAACGACTATACTTAGTTGATCACCTATCGTGATCAAATTACTATCTAATTGATTAAGAAAGTCATTACATCTATATACTGAATCAAGTAGTTAACATCAAATCACTTGTTGGAATCACTTTATAAATCATTGAATATGGTTGAATCAAGTAGTTAACATCAAATAACTCAATTTAGGTCGACTATACATAGCCTTGCCCGATTTTTCATAACAATTGCAGCACTGTTGCAACAAGTAATATAATTATTGAACATGTCATATCACTTGTTGGAAAAAGCACACAAGTAACCTGGTTATTGCAACAAGTCTTTTTACTTGTTGGAAAAAATCAAACAACCAACCTAGTTGCTGCAACAAGTCGAGTCACTAGTTGAAAAACCCCAACAAGTAACTTAGTTATTGCAACATATTTGTTACTTGTTAAAGAATGTTCCATGAATTTTTGATATGACATGAGTTATTAGTTGCTGCAACAAGTCGTAGCGCTTGTTGAAAATATCGCAACATATATCATAGTTGGAAAACCCCCAACAAGTAACAAAGTTGTTGCAACAGATTTGCTACTTGTTGAAAACTCTTCAGTAATTTATTAACAACAAAATTGACAACAGAATGTACATTTGTGATTTGATCAAGATCAACATATCATACAAATCAAGTTCACAAACACCAATGACAAAATCTACCATTACAATAAAGAACAACATTAACGTGTCATGCAACCCAAGTTCGCAGGCATCAATAACAATATTTATTATTACAAGTAAGAACAAAATTAACAACTATGGAGCATTTTAGTCTGAACATGTAGTTCTTTTGTGGCCAACCATTTTGCATACAGAACATTTCTTTTCTTTTTTGTTGAAAATGATTCCCTCACTTCACGCCTCCTTTTTGTCTACTTTCTTTCTAGTTTGCCCAACTCAACATGTGGATGAGGTATTTCTCTCGCTAAAATCTCCAAAGGAATTTCCTAAGACTTTTCAGAAGGTATATGATGATTTCTCTCACAAAATGTAATTATATATGGCAATCAACCCCTATTGTTATTGAGTCTTCATCTGAGGTACCTGATGATATTTTATTTTAATTTTTTTTTATTGACGGTATACATAAAATTGTAACAAAATGAAACAATTGCAGTAAACAACATACTGAGTTGTTGAAACAATTGAAGTATATGTTGCAACAAGTAATATAGTTGTTGCAACAATGCACTAAGTTATTAGAGGCAGTTTCAATTTTTTGGCTCTGTTTAATCTAATGACTGTAGAAGATGCGTATTTAGCCGTTGTTGCAATAATTAGTATAGAAGTTGCAATAATTGCATAAATTGTTGCAAGTGTTGCAGCAACTACAACCATTGTTGCTATTTCTTTATTAGTTGTTGCAATAAATTTAGAAGCTCTGTTTATTGCAATAACTGTAATTGCTACTGTAAATTATTTGAAAATCGATAATTATATTCATATGAATAATTGACACAAAATAACATTGTTTTAATATCCTATTCGGGTCGGGTCACCTATTCGGGTCGGGTCACCTATCCGGGTCGGGTCGACCCGGTTTGAATGAATTTCCAGATTTTATATTTTATATGTGTTATTGGTTACTTGAAATTTGGAGGAAATCGAGTCAGGTTGAAATGTCCGATTCGGGTCACTGATCCGGGTCGGGTCGACCCGATTCGAATAGATTTCCAGATTTTTGTGTTTTAATATTTTATTGTTGGTTATCTGTAATTTGGAAAGAAATCGATTCGGGTTGAAAACATCCGATTCGGGTCGAGTTACCGATCCGGGTCGACCCGATTTGGTTAAATTCCAGATTTTTTTGTTTATATTTTGTTGTTGGTTATCTGTAATTTGGAAAGAAATCGATTCGGTTGAAAACATCCGATTCGGGTCGGGTCACTGATCCGGGTCGGGTCGACCCGGTTTGGTTAAATTCCCTGACTTATATGTTTAATATTCTGATTTTGGCAATCTGAAAATCTGAAGAAAAAAAAATGATTCGGGTCAGGTCTGTGATTCGGGTCGGGTCAGCCCGGTTCAGCCCGGGTCAAGTAAATTTCATTTTTTGTATTTTTGTATTTTTGTTGTTGGTTATCTGAAAATTCCAAAAAAAAAATGTGTGATTCCGGGTCGGGTCAACCCGAAATCCGGGCCGGATCACCGTTCAGGATCCGGGTCGGTTAAAATTTCCGAATTCGGATCGAACGTTTTAATTGCGAACTGCTGCTGTTTTTTTTGGTATTTTAAACATCTGTTACACAGCTATCTTGTTGTTTTAACTAATATTGCATTTAGGCCGATGAAATTAAATTCGAGGCCGCGCGCTTTTTTTTTCGTTTCTCTCTTTTCTGTTTTCTGTTTTAAACATCCGTGCAACGGATTACTGTTTTATTTGTTTTAACTAACACTACACTTTGGCCGATGAAATTAAATTCGAGGCCGCACTTTTTTTCGTTTCTCTCTTTTCTGTTTATTGTTTTAAACATCCGTGCACGGATTGTCTTACTGATTTTTACTGATTTAAATAAATACTGCATTTAGGCCAATGAAATTGAATTCGAGGTCGCGTCCCTTCGGATATCATTTCTCAATTTCTGTTTTTCTTTTTACTGTTTTTCGACACCATTTTAATGATTTGAATATTATACTACAGTGGCCGATGAAAAAATATCCGTCGATTTTTTAGGCCTCCACATTTGTAAAGACGGAAAATAAAACTTCTGGGCAAAGATGAGACTTAAACTTTTTTTTTTCATCTGAGATCAACACGTTTAGTAGGCGAGGCGACTAAAATGACCAACAAGTTATATTTTCGCAGCCACGACGTGATTATAATGATCTTTTCTTTTTCATCCGAGAGACCAACATGTTTAGTAGGCGAGGCAATTAAAATGACCACCGAGTCATATGTTTGCAGCCACGACGTGATTGGAATGATCTTTTCAAAATTTAAGTCTGAGCCCTCCGTAATCAAAACATTTATTGTTTTGGATACGGATCCGAAGTTATGTATATTCAATTGTTTCTAACCGTTTATTCTTGACAGCCTTGCAAAGATAAAGCCAAGAAGGCAAACACCCCTCGGAGATTACTTATTTTTGTTGTTGTCTTTTACTTTCTTTAATTCAGCTTTATTTCATTCTGTATTGTAATATTATTGTACTCGTGAAATTATTGAAATGTTTAGAATAGGTGGACATAGAATTAATTGATATGGTAGTCTAAAATTGGAAACACATCGCTAGTTTATTTATTTTTAGGCCCGTCGCCCATAATAATCACTTTGCATACATTCTTATCAATTTTCATACAAATGCATACTTATATTTTTTCAGCTTTACATGTATATTAATGCCATACAAATGCATACTTGTACAAAATGCATCATTTTATTAACATCTTGTAACATTATTTTTTATATTTGTAAAAACATGTATTTTGATTAGCATAACAATTAACCTGAATTTGATCGGATAACCGCAAGCCTAACCCCTTCCCTTTAGGATAATAAAGAACCCTTACCTAGAATCTCATTAGTTTTGTAGACCATAAATCAGAGTTATTTTGCAGCATTTAGTTAACATTCAGGTGCCCTAATTCACCTTAGAATAATTAGGTGCCGACTCCTCAAAGCAAGCATTTTTAACGGATCCAGAGGGAATCGACGCCATCCCGTCGCGAAGCTCGGGTAAAAAATGGGTGCGACAGTGACCATGCAGTCTCTAAATCCGGCAAAGACGTCGCCTCCCAATCCTGACACAACAGCCCTGCAACCCCCCAATCCTGACCCCCCACTGCTGCCCTCTCACCGCATGGAGACTCGTGCACAACACGGGATCTTCAAACCCAAAGTTCACTTCAACCTCTCTACACAAACATTATCACCCATTCCAAAAAAATCCAAAACTAGCAAAACTGGACCCTAATTGGAATACGGCCATGTGCGAGGAGTTTAACGCTTTAACCAAGCAAAACACTTGGAATTTGGTACCTAGACCAGACGGTGTGAATGTTATCCGGTGTATGTGGCTATTTCGTCACAAGTTCAGAGACAGTGCTGACTTAGAGAGGTATAAGGCAAGACTGGTTGCCAATGGCACTAATCAGCAGGAGGGTATTGATTGTGGTGAGACATTCAGTCTGATTGTTAAACCAACAACTATTCGAACAATTCTCAGTATTGTTATGGGCATGCATTGGCCGATTCATCAGTTTGATGTCAAGAATGCATTTCTTCATGGGGATTTGAAAGAGATCATGTACATGCATTAGCCTTCTGGCTTTGTTCATCTGGCAGCTCCGCAGTTTGTGTGTCGTCTCAGAAAGTCATTGTATGGATTGAAACAGGCACCCCGCGCTTGGTATGATCGGTTCGCAGGTATCTTCTGCAGATTGGTTTTGGGTATATCGGTGACCAGATCTGCAGCCACTATGTTCCTGTGTCAGCGTAAGTATGCAGAAGAGATAGTGTACAGGGCCAAGATGGCAAATTGTAAAATTATGTCAACTTCAGTGGACTCAAAATCCAAGCTTTGTGCCAATGACGGTGCCCCAGATTCTGATCCCACTCCATATCGGAGTCTAGCAGGTGCTCTTCGGTATCTTACATTCACTTTGCCTGATATTGCATATGTCGTTCAGCAGGTGTGTCTGTTCATGCACGACCCCCGAGAGTCTCATTTTACCGCCCTCAAACGTATTATCAGATACGTTAAGGGCACACTAGACTTCGGATTACATCTATACCCCGAGTCCCATTTTGTCTATTGTGACAACATATCTGCCATTTATATGTCTCATAATCCGGTCCAACATCAACGGACTAAGCATATTGAGATGGATATCCACTTTGTGCGAGAGAAGGTTGCCCGTGGTCAGGTCAAAATATTACACGTGCCTTCCTCGTATCAGTATGCAGACATCTTCACAAAGGGACTACCGCGACAGCTCTTCACCGATTTTCGATCCAGCCTTAGCGTTCGGCCTCCTCCCGCTCCGTCTGAGGGGGAGTATTAGCGAATATTCTCCGTATATTTTGTAATTATGATATATGTATATTTAAGGTAATTTAGGATTCTAATTGTATTAGGAATCAATCTTTGTAAGGTAAGTTAGGATTCGTACCGTATTAGGAATCAACCTTATACATCTATATATATTGTGAATAATGAAAGGAATCCATCCAAAGTGTTTGGCCCAGTGGCCAATACATTAGGGTATTGATGTATGAGGTTCCGTGTTCGAGTCCTCTGATCAGCGAGAGTGGAACTGTGTTCCCCCAAAAAAATCCCTCCATACGCGTAGGCCAAGCGGTGTATACTAATCCGTAGGGCCGGCCGAGGTGGGGTTTTACGGGGTATGGGGCCGTAATGCGGTGGGACCGACCACTTTAAAAAGTTTACCCTACCACGCTTTTAGTCCTCCGGGCATAGTCTAAAGTGGCAAAGCCCGGGTGCTATAAGGCGCTCCGGCATGGGACAACAGGGTTCGATTCCCCGCAAGCACGAAAAACTCGCATGTTGGGGAATTTGACCTTGTCTCATTGATCGCCTGTACTCTCCCGAAAAACGGCCACCGGAGCACATCCCGCGATTTAACTGGTAATAGTGTTGGAGGACCGGTGCTATTACCTCCAGGACGTCTGGGTAATACCAGTGAAGTAGTCAGGCGCAAGCCTGGAAACCTGGATTATCAAAAAATAATAATAATAATAATAATAATAATGAAAGGAATCCCTAAGGAAAATTATTATATCTTTCAATTTCCAACCAATTCTTGCACCTATTAAAAGCAGAAAATTATCATTCAAATAAAGTAAATTAAATAAAAAAATTATACTTACTAAGAACGTAGCAGAAAATAAAGGCATCTGAATCTGCTGAATGATATGCATATTTATATCTAAACATACTGCAAACATTTCATTAGCTGAGGATTGAAAAAATGAGCTAAAAGATTGTAACTAATGTCCACTTTCAAATGGCAATGTTTGAGAATATGATGCATTTCAATCAAATGGGACCATTAATTAGCCTTCTCTGTTATTTCGTCATTTCTGGGGCATATGATATAAGCATCAGCTGAATTATATGCATATTTATATAGTAATTTTCCAGATTTAATGATAAAAACTTCTCATATTCTACAATTATGTGATTGTCGCCTTTCAATTTCTCATTAATTGAAGCAGATATGTTTCATCTTCTACATTAAGTTTCAGGGAAGTATAACAAACGGTTGAAGGGGGAGGAAAATGTGTAATTAAGACAATTAAGAGGTGTAATTAAAATAATTAAGAGAGTGGCTTTTGAATTTTTTAATACATAGCATATTAGTTTTAAAATGAAAGAAAATCCAATAAAAAGATAAATGGTATTCTAAGTCATAGAGAGGTGTCACATTAACTTATCTATGCCTAGCTTTATTATATAAATAGATTTTAGCATATTCTAAGATCACTTACGGTTAATGAAAGACCACTAAATAAGGATTAATTTACATCCTAATTAATACATGGACTATCATTTGCTCTTGTAAATAACTTTGCCACAACCTCCACCTCATGATTTTCAACCCGTTATTGTGCCTATCTCTCTCCATCTACGTGTCACCTCAATTTGTGAAATTAAGAACATGCTAAGAATTGTAATTACATGGATTAATGTTTTATTTTTTTGTATTATTAGGCAATTAAATGCAGACGTTAGCCAATTTTGTTGGTTTTGACAGGGTAAAGATTGTGAAATAGGAAAATAAATCAAATAACAAAGTTTGTCTTACTATGCTGGTACTTTCATCCAAAGTTTAGAGAAGATAAAATAATATTAAACGGGAAAGCATCCGCATGAAGGGCGACTTCTCATCGACTTTGATCCTGTTTATGATTAAGAAAACATTTGATGTAAATAAAACTTTTAAAGTGACCAACAAAGTTGTGGTGGAGGGGTAATTACTTCTTCATTCTTAATCAGAGAATCTTGCGTTTGAGTTCCCCTAGGTATGAAGTCACATTTGTTAGAGAGTCCTTGTGGGACTTTCCAGCACGAATCCGGATTTAATCGGATTGGGAAACCAAAAAAATACTTTTAAAGTGATTTTATTAAGGACCACTTTTAGGCTTATAAAGCATCAATGATAATATTCAAATTGAGATTAGCAAATGTCCAAATTTCCTGCTTTCGCTGGAGAATCTTGCCAAACAACTCTTAAGACAAATCGAAGCAAAGAAAAAGGATGCTTCTCAACTCCACTAACGGTTGAGTATGAAGGGACGTGCCTTGGGCTATCTGTGTAAGTTGTTTAATTTATTTGGGATTTCCATTTTTAATATAATGGATATAGATATAGATATAGATATAGATTACTTCTACTACGTACCACTATATTGTCAACTTAACAGTTATATAACATGATTATTAAGAAGTTTCCGCTCAATTTTTATTTGTGTTTTTACAAGGCAGAACTTCGATCGGTCATAGAATTTAGTGTGAACCCGTCTTTTATGAGCAGATAACACACGTGCTTAATTATGAGATGTAATAAATTGTACTATGAATAATTGAAGTCCGCATAGATTAATCTAAACACTTAAAGTTATTTCAGGATTAATTATTTCGAATTTCCCCAACCAAACGTGAAACTCATCTAAAACTTAATTCCGAATTAATTATTTCTTATCACTCGTACCAAACGAGCCCTTATGTCATCAAAAGAAATAGAATAGTAAAAATATTTTATGGAACATACAATATAGTGGAAAACGTACTATTTGGTCTTATATAAAATTTCCAGTCCAAAACTGGAGTTTAAGGGCCATAATCATTTTACTTCTCCTTTGGGATCAACTACACAAACCTCACAAATAAAGCAATTCAAACCAAAAGATAATTCTTTCTTCATAATAGGAGGAATTCCTCTTGAAGAGGTTACTTCATCTCATGTGTTACATGATTCCAACAATTTTACTAAAACTTTTTTGTCTTCTTTATATAAAGTCTTCATTAATTGTATAGCTTTCTTCAGACAAATTCTCATCCCCTTCACGACAAAAACTACCTTTTTGAAGTTCTTTGTCTTTATTACTTGTTTTCTTCATTTTGCAGGCTTAGCTTGTGCTTTGTTTTGATGATTTGATCTCACTTGTGGGGCGGATCTAGAGGGCCGGGAGGGTGTTCACCCGAACCTCCTCAAAAAAAAAAAAAAACATTACATTGTATTTAAAAGGTAATTTTTTTATTTTTTATGTTATATATAGATGTTGAATTCCCTAAATATAAGATTAGAGGTTGGCTCAGTAGTTTAGGTGATTCAAAATTCACTTTGAGTTTCTAAGTTCAAATTCTAGAAACTAGATTTTTATTTTTTGAATTCTATTAGTAAAAATTCTGGATTCACCACTGCATTTGACTTATCTTTTTCTCCCCGTGAAGTGCTTAATTAGGTGGAAAATGGGTCCACGTTTGCTGCATGGGACTCTTCATGCTACCATATATGAAATTGATAAGATAAGGGGCGATTGCGGTGATTGTTGTGGACCGGTAATTATCTTTTCAGGCCTCATTTGTTTCATTAAGGTTAATACGTCTGAATCTGAATATTAAGATGTTGTCTCTAAATCTGAATATTGTATGATTATGATTGTTTGTTTCAATAGCTCAATGTGCATATAGAATTAACCACTATATTAATAAAATATTAAAATAAATCTCATTTCAACAAAACAAATTTATTTTTGATAGAAAATAATATTTGATTAAAAATTTGAATTATCTCCTTTTTTTCTACAAAGATAAAATAAATGTAAATAAAAGTTTTATATCAATATATAAAAAATATTGTAACAAGGTAACATGAATTTTTTTAAGAATTGAGTGAAAGTGATTTAAAGAGAGTTGTTATGGCTAAATTTCAAAAGATATTTTCTAGTAAAGAAATTTTATTAAAATAAGATAAAAAGGAGAAAACTTTTCAACTTGACACAATTTTTGAGTATTCTCTGCTGTTTCTTCAGCTTGATATTATGTATTTAGTTTCAAATTTGATTAGAGGGTTATGTAGTATTCAAGTTTTTTTTTCAATTCATTTTTATTGTCTCGAGAAACACTTATTTGTAGAGTCATTGCGGTCTTTCAATGATTGAGAAGTGAAGGTAGGAATTTATTGATAAGATGGATTTCCATGATTAATTTTATGGGCAAAATAGATCATGAACTGAGTTTATACGTAGGATTTCAAATAAAATTTTTGGTAGATTTCAAGAAAATGATTTTGTTGTTATAGTTAATCAATTAATATTTGTGGCAACAAGAGTTCTTGATAATATTTGGTTGAGAAAGGATAGCTAGAGGCGTGAAAATTTTGATGAGAAGAGAAGTTGTGAGATGTTTTGTGAAATAAGATGTATTATTTTAAATGAGTTTGAGTGGTGCTAAGACTCAATTAATCTAATTCATTCAGACTCATTAAAATGTTTCATAAGGAAACAAAACAAACGAACAATGGGCTGAAAGATTCAGACCTGTAAAACAAATGCACTTAATGGGCTGAATCTAATGATTAAGATTCAAACCTCCATTAAGTGCAAACAAATGAGGCCTCACACTATTTGATCGATCTTTTTTCGTAATGTCCCATGAAAATTTGACAAACAAAAGTCAGTGTAAAAAATTGAGGGACTCCGTCGTTTTTCAATGAATTTAATTTAACTTTTTTTAATGAAAACTATGAAATTCCGTTGGTTTTTTAATTTCTTTTAAGAAAAATGACGTACTTTCGTTGGTTATTTTTCGTGAAAAAATACAGAAATGTAAAAAAAGAAATTATCTTTTTAAAAGAAAACTGACAGATGTCCATCGGTTAATTTCGAGCAAAAATGCGGGAAAATTATGATTATTTTTTAAAAAGAAAACCGATGAAAGATCGTCGATTTTTATTTTTTACGAAAATCGACGAACGTCTCGGTTTTTAGAGCGCAAAACTGCACTTGAAGAGTATAAATAAAAACAAAAAAGTATTTGATCAAAGAGCATGAGTAGTCTAGTGGTAGAATTGTTCAATGTGCATGGTACATACTTGGATTTGATTCCAAGTTGCCACATTTCATTTTCTTTTATTTAAAAAAAATGAGAATGGAGTCCCTCATTTTTTTTGTTTTTTATACCAGTCTTCAATAAAAATCGATGTTTGTTATTTTACATAACTGATGAATGCTGCTCAATTTTAACCGACTTTGATGTCGGTTCTCTTAGACCGGCCTACATTAAACCGACATTATCGTGGCCGTCGGTTTTAGTAAAAAAATCGAGGTTGTCCGTCAGTTTCGGCCTCGAATTTTGACATTTTTGTAAAATTATAAAACGATGATTCAATGTTAATGAACTCATTCAATCATGAATGATGCCTTCAAATGAGCTAGATGGATAATGGCTCTGCTCGCGGTCTATTCCATAGTGTCAAAGTTTTTCGAGGATAATACCTCCCGATTACATAACCTAAGAAATTAAAGGGCTTACAATCACACCTATAAATCTCAAGTCTTTTGAAGCACCATTAGGTGAGGGTAGGGCTTCCGTTGTAGCAGATAGGAAAGATACAAAGGTGCATATCACACTCACGAGAGACATACTATTGATAATTTGCGGTGGTGGAAATAATATTTTGTATACATAGAAGGACTATATACCTTAGAATTTATTCAATAGTATAATAGTTCAAGATATAGAAATGACAGAAATCTAGCTATGTGACACAAGATCTTGTTGCTTTATTTGCCTATGGAGCAGAAGTTATAACATATAGCTAAGGATATTAAGTTGGTACTAATATTCTCGTGGAACAAATAATTCTTATAGTTCTCTACTTGTGGTTTAAAATGGTGTATCAGTTGGTGCCCACGCAACTAAAAAAACACTATTTTCCCACTAAAAAATGTTCGGTGGCTATTCCCACTGAATGTCAATGGGAAAAATCTAAATAGTAATGTTTTCATATGAAAAAATTAGGAAGTTCCCAGCGTTTCTATGGAAACCTGTTTCCAACCATGCATTTTTCCAGTGAGTTGGCTCAGTAGGAATGAGGTGGAAAAATCATGTTTTATAGAACAAATTTTTCAGTGAATATCGGTGGAAAAAACCTTTGTTTGTAGTAGTGTCAAAACACTAAAAGAAATTACTAAAACCTAAAACCAATGAACTGTGAAGCCTAGCAAGTGCTGATTAAGGCTGAGGCTGAATGAACTAATTAAGTTTGGGGAATTAGTACAAATGAATGCTCAATAAACTGATGGCACATATGTATGTGTTGATTAATTTCTAATATTTGATTTATGATTTTTGATCCATTTTATATCCTCTAGCATTTTTTCTAATCTCCATATCTTTACTTTTTAGACTGCATCTCCTCAGAAAGTATCAAAAAGGATTTTGAACAATGTCAAGAAATTGTTCTTCTGCACGCCAAAGGTACCATTTTTAATATAATTAGTTTTTTACCGCGTTTTCTTAACTCTTGTATTGACTTGTCAGTTTCAGTTTTGTCTTATGTTGCTTGGACTCTCCAAAATACTGCCGCCCCCGTATCGGATCCTCAAAAAATGCACTAATTTTGGAGAATCCGACACGTACCCATCGACATTTTTGAGGAGTGCGAGCAACATAGCTATTATCCACTTTAAACATTTCACAATGTGTTACATATATTGCAGATTTCTGCTACAAAACTCTATTCAACCATAGATTTAGATAAGGCTAGAGTTGGACGGACAAGAATCATAGAAAATGAGCCTTCCAGCCCTCATTGGAATGAAACATTTCGTTTTTACTGTGCACATGAGATTTCTAACATCATTTTTACAGTAAAAGATGAGAATCCTATTAGTGCAACACTAATTGGAAGAGCTTATCTCCCTGTTGAGGAAGTCTTGAATAGATATGTAGTCGACAGATGGGTACCGATATTAGATGAAGACGGACATCCAATAAGTGGTCGTTCAAAAATCCATGTAAGGTTGCAGTTCTTTAGCGTAAAGCAAGACAGTAATTGGTCTAGAGGAATTAGCTCGCCAGCGTTTGGAGGAATCCCCTATACCTTCTTCAAGGAGAGACAAGGGTGTCAAGTTACACTTTATCCTGATGCAGACATCTCGGATGACGATATCACAAATTATCTCAAGTCCCAAGGACTTTTTGAACCTCAGAGATGCTGGGAAGACATTTTTGATGCAATCAACAACGCAAAGCACTTAATTTATATAGCCGGCTGGTCTATATACACTAAAATTACCTTGATAAGAAATCCAAAGAGGCCAAAGATAGGTGGAGACCTTACTCTTGGTGAGCTGCTGAAAAAGAAGGCAAGTGAGGGAGTTAATGTTCTCTTGCTAGTTTGGGATGATAAAACTTCAGATGAGGTACTAAAAAGAGATGGACTAATGTCAACTCATGATCAAGAAACTGCAGATTATTTTAAGAACACAGATGTCCACTGTTGTTTGTGTCCGCGCAACGCTGATAGTGGAAAGACTGTGATTCAGGGGTTTCAGGTTGGTACAATGTTTACTCACCATCAAAAGACTGTCGTGGTAGACATTGAAATTCCAGGAGGTCTGTCACAGAAAAGAATGATAGTAAGCTTTCTTGGTGGTATTGATCTTTGTGATGGGCGATATGATACTCGAGAACACTCGTTATTCAGGACATTGGACACAGTCCATAAGCAAGATTTCCATCAGCCTAACTTTCCAGGCTCTTCAATTGCGAAAGGTGGTCCAAGAGAACCCTGGCATGACATTCATTGCAGGTTAGAAGGGCCTGTTGCTTGGGATGTCCTGTATAATTTTGAGCAAAGGTGGAGGAAGCAGATTGGAAGTAGATTTATCTATTCAATAAATGAGCTTGATAAATTTATTATTCGCCCAACAGAAGTTACAACATCAAGAGATAGAGAAACCTGGAATGTTCAAATATTTCGATCCATTGATGGTGGTGCTGTTATTGACTTCCCTGGAGAACCAGAAGAAGCTGCTGAAGTAGGCCTTGTTACCGGGAAGGATAACGTCATTGATCAAAGCATCCATGATGCATACATTAGTGCCATTCGTCGAGCTAAGAATTTCATTTACATTGAAAACCAATACTTTGTTGGAAGCTGCTATGGTTGGAAGCCAGCAGAAGATATCAAGCTCGAGGACATCGGAGCTTTGCATCTTATCCCAAAGGAGCTCTCACTTAAGATTGTGAGCAAGATTCAAGCAGGGGAGAGATTTACGGTCTATATTGTTCTTCCAATGTGGCCCGAAGGTATACCTGAAAGTGACTCCGTTCAGGCAATTTTAGATTGGCAAAGGAGGACAATGGAAATGATGTACACAGACATATGCAATGCCCTTAAGGCTAAGGGAATTCCCACTGCTGATCCTAGAGATTACTTGACATTTTTCTGTCTTGGCAACCGTGAAGTTGAAAAGCCTGGGGAATACAAACCTCCACAGAAACCAGATCCCGATACAAACTACGCAAGAGCTCAAGAATTTAGGCGCTTTATGATCTATGTTCATTCAAAAATGATGATTGGTGAGTGAATAATATACCAGTTTTAGCTTTATTTACCAGTATCTCTTTTAGTGGAATTTGATCAAACTAATGCTTACTTCTTTTTCTTTCTTGCAGTTGATGATGAGTACATCATAATTGGATCTGCCAACATCAATCAACGGTCAATGGATGGTGCAAGAGATTCTGAGATTGCTATGGGTGGCTACCAACCATATCACCTTGCAGCTAATCAACCGCCTAGAGGGAAAATATATGGTTTTCGAATGTCCTTATGGTGTGAGCATCTAAACTATGCAGATGACTCTTTCGTCGATCCCTCGAGTCTAGAATGTGTTAGGAAAGTAAATGGCATGGCTGATGAGAGCTGGAAACTTTATTCTAGTGATACATTTGATCTAGATCTTCCAGGCCACCTTCTTCGCTATCCTATAGATATTTCAAACACTGGACAGATTACAACACTTCCTGGATTCAAGTTCTTCCCAGACACAAAAGCTGCTGTTCTTGGCGCCAAATCTCCGTATCTCCCACCTATCCTCACTACATGAAGCACACTTGTAGCATGGTACCAACCAAGAACATGTAATATTTGTAAATATGACACTTCAGAATTATCTTTCTGAGTAACATTAACTACTTGCCAAAAATCATAAGTGTACTCAAGTTATGAAGATGGTTTATGTTGCTAGCATTTTAGCAACATATAAGACTTTGGTTGCTTTATTGCATTGTGGTTCTGATATTTTTAGATTACACTTTAGAAGAGTAGAATTACATATTTGATTCCAAGTCAATGGGGACCAGAATTGGGGAGGAGTGGGGTTATACATAATATGAATATATATGGTTTGAAGAATTTGACATCTTATGATATGTTATTGGTGATTAATTTGAAACTTCTACCTCATTTAGAACACTTGGTTAATGGGTAAATGGCTTCATAGAGATCATAACTAATTAGAAACAAAAATAATTACCCGAGGTGGATAAGTCCAACGACTCAGCAACAGTGCAGAAAGTTTCTTGTTTGGTGGATCTGAACTATAGTCAAGGGACCATACATACCAAAGAAATAAGGGGAAACTCTATCTCCTCTCATTTTGTTTTTTCTGTGATCCAACATTCACTCTTGATCGTTATTCCCCTTGTCTATTATGAGTTCTTTTTCAGTCAGATCGTTAGTAGCCGGTCACCCGGCTATGTCTTTCTCGGAGCGAATTGATCTTCTATAGTCACTTACAATTTGAATAGAAAAAAAATATTTTAAGATACCTTGTAAAAAAGCATAAAACTAGCTTGAATATGAATGACCTTTAAAAATACTTCAAAATAATAACATAGCACAAATTCTTCTCTCTGGGAAAGGAAAAGAGAAACATAATTAAAATGTAAACAAGACAGATCAAAACAATTTATTCCGAGAATCGAGTCCATTGATTGTTGCTATAAGACTATAACATCAGTTTATAATTTGGTGGAAGAAGCATGCAGCACCAGCAAGAGTACGCTAAAAACAAGGACTATAAAAGCAACACCCAATGCTGTTAAACTGACGCTATGTTGCTCGAACTCTCCAAAATCACTACAGCACCCGTGTCAGATCCTCAAAATATGCACTACTTTTGAAGGATCCGGCAGGTACCCGACGATATTTTTGAAGAGTCCGAGCAACAACCTAGATTACTGACGTGTACTCTGATTTTTTTCACTGATGGCAGTATGCTGAATCCTCATATTTTCCATCCCACCTGTTGATCAGATCGTTTGAAACAATGAAGTTAATCACCAGTCTTCTTATTTCAGTACTCCTCAAGCTAGACAATCATATATACTGTATGCAAATGAAAATTGCACCAGTTCATACCTGTACAGTTCATTTTCTGAAACCTTGAGCTCCAATTCTTCTTCAAATGGCTCAAAGATGAGGTTGACTCGTTCGTCCTCAACCTTTTCAAGAGTTGGAGGGTCCCACTGAGGATGAGATAGTAACGTCCCACGGGCGGGAATGGGACAAAGAGAGAGCAGAGTTAGTATGAGTATCTCAATGAGACTTCTAGTTCTATGTGCCAAATCTCGATGAAATCCATTATATAAATCATCAAAAATTGCTCTAATTTCCCAAATTTTAATAATGCAACATAGTCACAAACACAAACGTCCCCGAAAATAAGTGTGGTTTTGTGTGAGAGAGATAGAGAGGGAATCATACTTTTGGAGAGTTATCCTTGTCAATTGTAAGAGCCCTGATACCCTTCATAAAATGAGTCATAATGCAAGTTAGATTCGAGAGGATCACTTATGTATAAAACTGAACCGGAATTCAGTAGTTACCTCATAGACATCACCAGATATTCTAGTTCTTAGTGTATTTATTGTAATTCTGAATTCTTTCTTCAGACATTCAGACAATGTTTGCTTCCTCCCTTCCCGAATCTGAAAATATTAAATTGAGAAAATATAAAAATGCAGACTGTACAGCATGAGAGAAGACCAGAAAACAATATTAAATAAAAATACAAGTAAACATGTTTTGCCCAATTCTAATTGATAATCCAAAAAGAACAATGATATAACGATAATGTAACTCATTTTGATCAAAAGATTAGCAAAGTAATATCGATAGGAATTTTAAAAAGTTATCAAATTGCAACTAAATTTGCATCTCAGGATTTTGGTTAATACACAAACAAGTTAAGCATAATTACTTTTTTTACCCACTGATTCTTAAAGTCAAGAACCTCACCGCACATGAATGGAGAAACTCAGAAAGATGTATAACAGATGTAAAACTTTTACCATATCTCTCAAAACAAGTACCGACTACAACCTATGAGGAGTATTGGATGGTCTTAGCACAAAAGCCAGAATTCAAATGAAACAACAATGCTTTTGTCCTAATTCACAGTTAGGTGCTATGGTGTACAAGTTTGAATGTCTTGGCTTCTTTACATTGAGGAAAAGTTTGAAGAAGATAGAAATATTTCAGCACAGGAGAAATTGTATGTACCTTCACCATATTAGGGAAGGAAAATACCCGTGATTTAACTTTATCTACCTCACCTTTGTTTTGGGGAGTTGATTTCTCAGAAGGTCACTCAACTATCCTCATTGTAACACAAAAGTCACTTAACTTTGTTTTGTAACTGGAAAGTCACTCAACTTTCATCTTTGTAACACAAAAGTCATTTAACTTTGTTTTGTAATTGGAAAGTCACTCAACTTTCATCGTTATAACACAAAAGTCATTTAACTCATTTTAGTCAACTTTTGTTGACGTGTCATTTTTTAAAAATTAAATCCTTATTTAATATAAACTCACCAATTTTTACCATTTAGTGACCCGCCCCACTAACCTGACTTGCTATCCAATGAATTTAGTGTAGGACTTGATGAAGTTGTCTAAGAATTGATTAGTAGTGTAAATTTTGTAGAGCAAAGGATTAATATCGTAATTTTGAACAACATCACTACTTCCGGACTCCTACATTAACTAAGTGAATTGAAACGTTGATTATTGACGTGGCATTTACTTTTCCTGCAATCACTATCAACTTCTTATGGTATTCTTTGCAAAATTCAAGTTGCTTGCTCGAGGGAATTGTTATTCTGATCACAAATGAAAAGAAGAACAAAGGTACAACTAGACTCAGTTGATTTGCATAATATTTTGTGAATAGAATGTATAAATTTCCTTGAAGAATTGTTAATTGCAAATAGCTTAGCTGTAGTGTCATAGTAATCAGATGAACTTAAGGCAAAATTTTAAGGCTCAAGTAGGGAGGAGAATACAGCCACGCTATTAGTAAAAAAATACTAGTAAAATTTTAGTCCTTAGTATTTTGTTATAAAAATTTAGATAGCGGATTGGTTTAGTTGGGCAGATCACCAAATGGTAAAAAAAGGGTGAGTTTATATTAAATAAGGATTTAACTTTTAAAAAAATATCACGTCAACAAAAGTTGACTAAAATGAGTTGAGTGTGATGAGTGACTTTCCACTTACAAAACAAAGTTAAGTGACCTTTGTGTTACAATAATGATAGTTGAGTGACTTTTTAGTTACAAAGAAAAGTTAAGTGACTTTTGTGTTACAATGAGGATAGTTGAGTGACCTTCTGAGAAATCAACTCTTGTTTTAGGGGGAAGGCGTGAGGGGGAATGTCTGAGGATTGGCAAAAAATATAAGAGAAGAGATCCGCATTGTCATAGTATTGGCTGCTTTTGTAGAAAATATAAAGGAGGAACTGACCGATCTTAGAGTAACTTTTAGACCTGTTGGGGATGATCTTTTTAGGCATTTAAGCACCGGCATAATCCAACTATTTCCTTCTTTACCTGCCTCAGCTTCCTGAAAAAAAGTAACCATCAAATTGTTTATATTACATCTCTCACAAATCATCATGTGCACAATAATGCAATGAAGAATTATCTTACAAATGAACTAATAATTTCTGCAACACAATTCTTGGAGAAACACTCATCAATTATCGCGTGCCTGCATGTGAGCTAAAATAGATTACTCTTGATTTCCTCAGGGAAAGATTATAGAGGGAGTTAATTAAGAAAAATATTACTTTTTCAAGATACTTTCTTCATCGATCTGAACATCTGTCGAGAACTCCTTGATTGCAGATCCGACAGCAGCCTCGTCGCCAGTGTTTAAGCTTAATAAGTGCTTCTCTAGCTCAGGCAGTTTCTGACATTTTAAAAACAGCAAATAGAGTCGATACATCTCTGCACTTCGTAAAAAGAACAACAGAAAATACAAGTCTCAAGTCATTGACGAAATTGAACACCGTTTAAATTTGTATGTTTTTAAATATTTTTGTGCATATACTTCTGCAGGGGCCATATCAACTTCTTCTGTATAGTTGGATCCACCAATAGAAATATGGCAAAAGATAAATCCAACTATTTGCTGAAAGTGCTTAATGTAATTCTGGATTTGAAGAACAAATTAATCAAGTGCATACAAGTTCATCAGCATATAGGACAAAGAATTATAGTTCATTCTGTACTTGTAGGATAACAAATTGACTATGTAACAGGAAGGTTAAAAAGAAAACAACAAAAAGATGTAACGAAAACGCTGAAACCTGGAGAATCATGATATAATCTACTAGGGTATTAATAACCACTTCAAGGTTGAAATGTGGTGTGAGTAAATGCATACAAGTAGAGCTATCCCAGGAAACAGAATTATTAGTATTTTTGCTATCTGATGTAAAATTGAGGTGGTTTCTTTTCCATTTTGATGTTATTTCAAAACGCTCTATTCTGATGATCATCTAGATTTCCAATTAGCTTATGGTCTACTACATGATAGGATATTCCAATTAAAACGTATGACTGATCTATTACACGTAAATGATTTAAGGGTAATAAAGTGCTTTATTATTTGTGTTTGGAATAAGAGAAATTTGTCCATCGGATTCACCTCCAAAGGCACAAAATGTGTTGCAAGTCCAGCAGCAACTAATTCTTTACCGTTCAGCCTCGCTCCTGTTAAACCCAAGTATTCCCCTACATAGACAGTAAACGTATCACATATTCTCCCTTGGTTTCTTCAAATGACAAAAATAACATAAAAGAGAAACTTCCTTGTCCCGATGCTATTTTAATGCTTACCGAGTCTACCAGGAAGCCGAGAAAGCATGTATGAGAAACCACAGTCTGTGTGGTAGCCTATACTTGCTTCAGGTGTAGCAAAAACCTTAAAATGATAGTAAGATACAAAATGTAATCTACGGATAGAGGAATACATAGAGTTGAACATAGAACAATAAAAAAAATTGAAAGATTTCATTGAAATTGTTCGTTTGGAAATTTTCCCGAAAAGCTAATCATAGATTCTTCTCTTCATCAGAACAATAGGGCTGTTATGCTCATTACTAAACTTGTTGAGGAGATGAAATATAACCAAGGTATATCAAAAGAAGAATTAAGCTAAAAATTAGGATACACTCCGGAAAAATCAAACTTCCGTCGAAGAGAAGCAAACAAAAGGCTTTCATAAAAATTCTCGTAGAATCATTATGCATTACTTGAAGAAATAAAACTACAATATGCAGTAGTTGATATATTTGTACGAACCGTCTTTTCAGTCACAACAGAGAACATCATTGGAGCCATTAAGGATGCACCTCCACCCATCGAGATTCCATGAACAAGAGCAACCTGTATAACACATCAAAAGAAAGTCGCAGACAAATTTTCGGTATCAATGCACTCTCATTTCTATTTCAATACAAGGATTTCAGAAGAGTGTTTGAATACTGCACCGTTGGTTTTTTATATGTATGAATGTGATTGCAAAGCCAATACATTCGATAAACAACTTCAAGGCAGGAATCCTCTGTGAAGTAAAAAGTTCCAGATGCAAGTCAACAAATGGTAATTCAATAGTCTAAAGCTATGTTGCTCGAACTCTTCAAAAACAGTTATTGGGTGCGTGTTGAAGATACAAAATGAGTGTGGCAACATTTTCGGAGAGTCCGAGCAACATAGCCTCGGAATCTCCAAAAATATTGCAACACTGTGTCAGATCCTCAAAAAGTAGTGATCCGACACGCACGCGGTGGCTACTTTTTATGAGTCCGAGCAACATAGGCCTAAAGTACACAACTGAACTTTTTTCGGTTACAAAGTATTACTTGAATTCCTGCCATCATAGAACATTTTCAAATCCCCACCAGCAGAAAAAGCCCGGCCAGCTCCCTATTCATTTAAGGAAAATACGTTAAGTAACATTTTCAAAATCCCCAACTAAATTATTTGAGAGCAGTAGCTATTATGCTAATATTATACTAGAAATTACCAGAATTTATGAAACAACAAATTTTGAAATTATATAACGGACCTTGATGATAACAAGTTTTGCATTTTCATCTTTCTCCCACTTCTCGAGATTCGCTGCCAACAGTTTTACCTACTTAAAGGAAATAAAAAGCTCAAGTTCTATGCATCGACGTTGTAAAAGATATATACATAATCAGGTCATTAATAAGGTACTTAATTAAAAGTGAATCTGTGTGATGTATTAATTGGTAGCGTGCAGAGGAGAATCCGAAATTTGAAAATCATGGGTTCAGAACCAAAATTTTACTACATATACATGGTATAAGCTAAAGCTACTCAGCGGCGGAGGCACAATGGTAACGATTGGGAGCAACGTGGAGCTCGCGCTCTAGAAAATCCTACGGGAGTACGGGTTCAGCAGAACCCAATAGTTTTTGCTCCAACACTCTATTTATGTTAAGAAAATTATTTAGTATGTACAAATAATCTATCAAGAACCCAGTTCACAAAAATAAGTCTGATCCAGAACCTATAAACTAAAAATCTCTGGCTCCACCTTCGATTAGTTACTGGGTTCGGATGAACTGTAGGTTCTGGTAGCATGGTTAAAATAGTACTCCAACTAACTGGTTAACATAGGTTACACTATTAGCGCATATAACTTAAATTCAATTAAAAATGGTGGGTAATTAGAGATAGATTATAACTAATAAATTCATTCTAATTGGTCTTCAACTTACCACATTGGATGAAATAACATTCAACTGTTCTGGGCGGTTTAAGGTCACCACTCTGGCATTTCCAAGTTCTTCAGCCAGAACAACCTGAGATAAATAATCAAAGATTCAAGATCCACAAACAAATTATTAATTGAAACACGTAAATAACTTAACTTTACATCTTTTAATTGAAATTTAAACTCACCTCTCCATCTGGGTTTACTGTTTCTTGAGCCATAATTAATCAAACACCTACAGCCATAAAAAAAAACCTTTACAAGGAAGCACAATTTCAATCAAGACAACCTTAAATAAAAAATCATACAATTTGTGGGTGCAAAAAAAAAAATCTCTGAGAAAGAAATGGTGTATAAAGTTTATGGATTCGGGGTTTTAATCCTTTTTGAGTTTGAATTAAAATTATTGGACTCTGCAAAATCCGCTTTCGATACTCTAGCTTATTCAAGAAGACACTTGGCAAGTCATCTGAATTCTATACTTTCAATAGAATACTAAAATTACAATAAATAGTAAATATGAATTCTAACTTTAGAAATATAATGAGTTCAATTAAAATTTAAATTCTGAATTCGTTTCTGAAAACAAAATTAAACAACTTGGAACTTAACAGGTAAGTCACTAAATTACAATTACAATAACAATAAGAAGTTGAAATAAGTTAAAAAATAATTTATTGAAAAAAAAGGGTGAGATTGTACTTACAAGATCAAACTAAGATGTTGAAAGTGGCTTGTAATGCTTAAAAAAGAAGAAGAAAAATGGAGTGGTTCTTTAAGTAGTTGTGTTGGCAGATGTGGTAGTTGGTTAACTTGGTTGGGTTCTTTACAAGTTGTTTGGTAACATCCATTACCTCGTAGGTCGTACCTACCCTACCCGTTAACTCTTTATTTTTTTAAGGGAAAAGGGGCAAATTTGCAATTATATTTTATGGAATACATTTGTCCTCCGTTAAATTTTGAGATCAAATATAACCTCACCGTTTATAAATTTGTTAAATTTACCTCATTTGAACGGAAAGTTGATGTGGACGCCACGTTATCCCGTAAATACCGCCAAAGAGGGCAATACCCCCCCACAAACATCTTCTCTCCCATAAACACAAAAACACCTTAATAACATAACGTTAATATGGTGGCCGGCGAAACAAAATTAAACTAGCCAATTAGGGGGCTTTGTACTTTTACATTGAAGGGGCTATATATATAATACAGAATATTAGCAGTAATTAATTAACTAAGCAAAAGTCCCTTGACATCTAGGCAGCATAGCGAAGAAAAGTTCCACCTCGGGCGGTTGAAAATATCCATTTTTATATTATATTATATTTTTTAATATTATAAGTGCATTTGGATAATATATTATCCCGCCTGTCCTGATCCCGCCCCCCGCGACCCGGCTCGCCCCGTCCCCCTCCCCATTTGCAGAAATAGTCGTTGCACAACGACCCAATTTCAATTTTAGCCGTTGGCAACGGCTATAATTGCCATTTTGCCCCCACCCCATAAACCCCCCTACCTCTTTAATATTTATTTTTAACCCCTAAGTTAGTATATTTACACTTTAACCCTATTTCTCAACTATAAATACCTCATTTTCCTTTTTATTTTTCTCACAAATCTTCCAACCATCTCTCTAATTTCTCTCTACATTGTCTACTAAATATTATATTATATTTGCTATTTTCTATCAAAGTTCAAAAATTGGGAGTGAAGTTGGCAACTAAATTGAGGATCATCGAGCAAAGTTTCAATTTTCAACCTCGATTACACGTCGACGTTACGTCGACGTTTGGTACCTTCGTTCCTTCTTTAAATTATTATTATTACTTAATTTTAATTATCGCACTTAATTTCATTATCTTTAATTTTTTATTTATATTATTATAATGGAACTAAATTGACGTTTTTCTGGTAGAGGTACTAGGGGTAACAGGGATAAGGGTGCATCTTCTAGTAATCCTAATTTCGATGATTTCACCCATATAGATGAAACTGATTTTTTAATGTTAATATTAATAGATCATTAGATCATGAGGTATATTCTACATCTGAACCAGAATTTAATTTTTAAAATGAATTAGAAGATAATTTAGATAACACACCCACTAGTGCACATCCACCTCAGGCTCAGACTGAATCTCAACCTGAAACTGGAATGCCTCATATTTCCCCTAGTATGAGTCGAGGCCAAAAACAACGAAAATTAAAATCAGCTGCATGAAAATTTTTTGACAGCGAAATTGATAATCAACTAGCTATATGTAAAATTTATCGCGAAGTTTAAAAATATAAAACTGGAAAAAGTCAAAGTGGGACGGGAGGTTTAATGAGATATGTAGAAAACTCTCACAAAGCAAGGTATAACCAATACCTGACTGAAAAAATCGGGTGCTCAAATGCCTTCTGAGTTGGGACAAGGTTCGCATAATGTCCTCGACCAAGTACATGATCGAATTAACCCGATGACAGGGGGGAATTATAGGTCCTAAATATGATAAACACGAAGATAGAGAAAATTTAGCAAAATTAGTTGTTGTGTATGGTTTTTTCATTTCCTTCCTCTCCTGATTTTATTCATTACATTAGAGAAACATATAATCCTGCTTTTAACGATTTTCCTAGATCAACTGTTAGAAGAGATGTTTTTAAATTTGCCCATAAATATCAACAGTATTTACGTTATGCATTGTATCATTTTAATGGCAAAGTGGATATCACTTCTGATATAGACCGTAGTACTAACAGTAATGATTATTTAACTGTCACATGTCATTGGATAAATCAAAATTGGTCTATGCAAAAACGTATATTAGCATATAGATATATTGATGAAAGGCACACTGGAGCTTTTATTTCAAGAAATATTCATGAAATTTGTGAATATTATGGAATTACTAATAAAATTATGACTATTACATTAAATAATGCTTCTTCTAATGATTATGCTGTAAACATTTTAAAAACTCGATTTACTCAATCTTTTCCCGATATTTTTCATGTTAGATGTGCATGTCATATTTATAACTTAGTTGTAAAGGATTACCTAAAACTTTTTAAAGCATCCTTGATAAAGTACAATTTGCTATAAAACTTTATTAAAGGTAATAAAATACAAAGACGCAAAGAGTATAAATAAACTTGTCATGATTGTGGATTACCTTATAGAAAAATTCTAGAAGAAGTTTCGACTAGGTGGAATTCTTTGTATGAGCAACTACTTGTTGCTCATGAGTATAGAAGACCTATAACATTATCATTTAACGCCCATAATTAAAATCCAACAGATATGTTTTTAGATAATGATTGTGATAAAATTTTGGAACTTATCACATTTTTAGAAAAAAACAATTCTAGCTACTAAGGAACTTTCTGGGATTTATTATCCTACTATTTCATCTATATTATTTTATATAGCTCTAGTATTTTTGTTACTTAATGAATATATGCAAAAACTAACTTAAAAGGCATCTATTAAAAAAATGTTTATAAAATTAAAAAAATACGTTTTTCCTATTCCCACTATTTATTTTATTGATGTTGTATTAAATCTCACTATTAAAGTAGACGATAGTAAAGCACTTGTTGAAACGATTTATGAAAGCTTAGAAATACTTCCAACAGACCCAACTGAAGAACCAACTAAAAAAGAAGTTATGTCTAGCAATATATATATATATATATATATATATATATATATATATTACCAAGAACAAAGTGCATATAATCAACCAGCTTCTGTACTATCTTCTTCTACTTCACTGCAACCTAATAAAAAACATGTTGTTTCTGCTTCTAGTATTCAAGGCCTTAGAAATAGAATGTATAGTGGTTCAAGTTCTTCACAAAAGCGAGTTTGATGTTTATGTTTTGCAGGGTGTTGTACCGTACGAAACAATTGTCAATGAAGATGGACGTGAAGACTTGCTGAAATACTGGAGGGAGAATGAGAAGACATTTACAACACTAACAAAGATGGCTCGAGATGTATTGAATATTCAAGCGTGATCAACAGCTTCTGAGAGCGTTTTTTCTGCTGAAAGGTTTCAAATAAGAGAGCACAGACACTCATTGGCGGGAGACAGCTTGGAGATTGCAGTTTTATTCAGAGATTAGATTAGAGCGGAGCGTAGAAGGTGCGGTCAACTAGAGATCAACGAAGAAGACGACTACAACTACAACAAAATCTTATCCGATGGAGCAGGAAGAGACGTCGAACAATTTGACCAACAACTTCCAATTCCAACAGAAGATCCTCAAGAGATTGTGAGAAAATTAGAAAAAGTATGGTTGACTGTGTATTTTTTTTAATGACAATTTTACTATGTAATTTGCAACTTTAGAACTACAAAACAAAGTTGTAATTTTGAAATTGTATTACAAAATAAATCATATTTCTAATAAAATTAATAAGAGGCACAAAAACATCCTTGGGATATTTTTATTCACTATCTTGTTCAATTATTCAAGTGTTTAAATATATATGAAAGAAATAATCTCTTGATTATTTTCATTAATGAATGAGTATATATACAAGTTACAATTTTCACAATATGGAAAATCATATTCCTATTCTACTCCCAAAATCCTATTCTATTTATACAAGAATTCTACAATTATGGTAAGTGTACAAAGCTAATTACATACAATAATTATCTCATAAAACCCGTGATATACACGGTTCCTATTTGATTTGTGTTTATGTGATATACACGGTATACACAGGGCAGTGTATATACCGTGTATATCACGGGTATATTTATCACACTCACGCAGTCATAGCGGGCGGTCTTCATACGCCGAGTTTGTCCCTAAAATTTTCAAATAGAATCGAGGGAAGACCCTTAGTAAAGATGTTTGTAATTTGATACCTGGAAGGGACATGTAAGACGCGTACTTGTCCATGAGCTACCTTTTCGCGAACAAAATAGATATCCATCTCAATATGTTTAGTGCGCTGGTGTTAAACCGGATTCCTAGAAAGATATACGGCACTAATATTATCACAATATACCAAGCTAGCTTTTTGAATGGGAAAGTGAAGTTCTAAGAGAAGATTACGTAACCAACATGATTCAGAAACCACATTGGCTACCCCTCGATACTCGGCCTCTGCACTGGAGAATGATAAGGTAGTCTGTCATTTTGCAGACCATGAGACCAAGTTATCGCCAAGAAATATACAGTATCCAGACGTAGAACGTCTGGTGTTCGGACAGCCACCCCAATCATCATCGGTATACGAGACAAGTGTAGAGGCCGATGATGGATATAGATGCAAACCATAGTCAAGTGTTCCGTGGATGTATCAAATAATGCGTTTGAGCACATTCATATGCTCAACCCTAGGACCATGCATAAACAAACACACATGTTATACGACATACGTAATATCCGATCTCATGAATGTAAGTTACTGAAGAGCTCCAGCAATACTGTGATAGTGAGTGAGATCCTCGTAAGGTGAGCCAGCCGCAGCACCCAGCTTGGGTTTAGTATCAACTGCAGTGGAAGTAGACTTACACGAGGACATACCAGTTTGCTCAATTATCTCAGTTGCATAATTCCGTTGGGATAAGAACAATCCACCTGCATGACGAGTGACAGTAATCCCCAAGAAGTAACTTAAGGGCCCCAAGTCTTTCATAGCAAACTCAGAACTGAGTAGTGTCATGATAGACTTGCATAAATCATCAGAAGAAGCTATCAAGATAATTCATCCACATATAATAGAATATATGCCAATGAAGTACCATGACAATAGATGAACAAAGAATTATCAGACCGGCTGTGAGAAAATCCAATAGTAGATACATAGTCTGCAAATCGCTTATACCAGGCCCGTGGGGCATGCTTAAGCCCATATAAGGACTTCTTCAATAAACAGACATGATTAGGAAATTTGGAGTCTCAAAAACCCAAGGGTTGATGCATGTAAACTATCTCCTTAAGATCACCATGTAAGAAAGCATTCTTCACATCTAGCTGATAAATGAGCCATGCTTTCGAAAGAGCCAAACTGAGAACAATAAGAATGGTAGCCGATTTGACCATCGGACTAAATGTCTCACCACAATCTACGCCAACCTGTTGAGTTTTACCATCACCTACAAGACGAGCCTTATGTCTCGAAAAAGAACCATCAGAATTATCTTTGTGAGAAAAAATCCACATCGAGCGAATAATATTAACACTAGAAGGACGGGGATACCAAGTCCCACGTATTATTGTCAATAAGAGCATTATATTTGTCTTTCATACCCAATTTCCAATTAGGGTCATTTAAGGCAGACACTGGGTTACGGGGTAGCGGAGATTTAAGAACAATAGAATTTAGATTAAAATGTCTTTTGGTTTAAAAATACTTTGTTGACTACGTGTCTGTAACTCGGGGAAGAATTAGGTGGACTTTGGGGAAAATTCGAATGGGTGACGGACTGGCCAGCAGGCAGTGGGCTTGCTGGGCCAACACGAGAAACTGTACACGGTAGGGAAGTAGAAACTGGGGCTGAAGCACTTTCGGAAGTGGGCTGGATTAATGGCCCAATAGCTGGACCTGGGACGGGGAAGGGATGGGCAGTGGGGTTTGGCGGGCTAGCAGGCAGTGGGCCTACTGGCGTTTCGGGGTCACTGGATCGGCCCATTAAGTGGTGCATAATGTATAGTGAGACGTCGTCATCCAAAAAATTATACGAACTAGGCACGAGACTACTCACTTTAGCAAATGGATATTGGGTTTAATCAAAATAACATGGCGACTAATGATGATTTTATTAGACGATAAATCAAAATATTTGTAACCACGATGATTAGATGGATAACCCAAAAACACACAAGCGGTAGAACGGGCTTGAAGTTTGTTAATTGTAATTGACGGAAATAGTGGATAACATAAACACCCAAAGATCCTAAGATGTGAATACGAAGGATTCTTATTATAGAGGATTTTAAGAGGAGATGCATATGCCAACCCTTTGGTAGGAAGTATATTAAGGAGCTAAGTAGCCATTTGTAGAGCATGATTCAAAAAGAAATGTGGTATGGAAGCATGGACCAATAAAGTTCGGACAATATTATTAATGGTACGAATTTTTCATTCGGGTTTCCCATTTTGTGAGGATGTATGAGGACAAGAGAAATGAAAAACTATGCCATTAGCATCACAAAATTCTCGAAACAACCCATTATAATATTCTTTGTCATTATCACATTGAATATTTTTGATTTCCCGTTCGAATGGTTATGGATGAACGCTCTAAATTTTAAGAATGTGAAAAAAATGAGATTTCTTCGCTAACGAAAAGGTCCATAAAAATTAGAATAATCATCCAAAAATAGAACATAATAACGATGGCCCACAGAACTTAGAACGGGAGAAGTCCTTAAATCGCTATGAATAATTTCAAAAGGCATCAAAGTACGAGAAATAGAGGCTACAAATGGTAATTTAACATGTTTTCCTAACCGACAGGAATGACAAATTGGAGTACTATGTGTACCCTTACAAGAAATAAAATTATTTTTATGCAAGAAAGAAACAATAGACGACCCAGGTGACCCAAACGTGCATGCCACAAGGAAGGAGCTAGAGCTGCAAATGTTGATGGCATGGCTTGACTCGAGAAACAGGACGCTGGCGTGATTGGATAAAGATCTCCCATACTATTGCATCTCATGATAGGTATTCCCGTTTTGAAATCCTTCACACAAAACCCAAAAGGATCAAAATTAACAAAAACCTAATTATCAATGGTGAATTTTCGGACAGACACCAAATTTTTAATTAAGTTAATGGCATGAAGGGTATTTTTCAAGACAAGAGCGCGGATGTTGGGGAGACAAACTTGTATTACCGTAATCACGAATTGGAATGGTATGCCGCTACCAACAATAATGCCACGATTTTTGCTCAAATTGGAATAAGACGAGAGTGTACCTTGGTCGGACGTCATGTGAGAAGTTGCGCTGTTGTCCATGTACCAATTCATGTCTGGAGGATTTAATCCAAGTGTATGCATGACGACCTCAATATCGGTGGGTGTCGGGATCGGAGTCGGGCCCACAACAGTGAAGACCTACGGGGATCGAGGCCCAAACATACTGCCCTACTGACCCGACCCATATCGCTGTTGGGTGTTGCCTGAAGGACCAATTTTTTTTCTCGGGCGAGCCGGGACCGGGGTCCAACCGTCGGGAAATAACCGGGCGGGCAGTAGGATGGACGGGGCCACTGGTCCAGGCCCACTGCCAAGGGGCCTAGGGCTGAGACCAGGCGTGCTGGGCCCCAGTACATCGAGGCCCACTGCCGGCGTTGCTATTATTCCATCCGCCGATGTTGTTGCCGCCATGATTTTTGCCATTATTTTTACGGTTTTGACCCTTCTTGCTGCGACCGTTGTTGCGGTTTTGGCCCGAATTCAACAAAATCGTGTGAGTTATCGGATGAAGTCATCATCGCCACGAAACTTACACCGATAGCCGCCTTTTTTGCCAAGCCAGCTTCTTCTAACGCGAGCATCGAACAGGTTTGATAAAAATGAGAAAGCAGATTACTTTATCGGAGTAGAGTCCCAACGCCATTATAGGCCTCAGATAAGCCTGCAACCATTTGGAGAACAAGATGATTATTGGTAACAGGCGCTCCAACGTTACGGAGTTGGTCCGCCAATTCCTTGAGCCGTTTACAATAAGCTGAAACATTTGGGAAATTTTCCATGCTAACTTGTGAAAATTCTTGCTAAAGAGTGACTACTCGGGAATGTTGGTTATCTTGGAATATATCACACAATCTATTCCAGGTAGCCATAGTCGTAGTGTCCGGTTCAATGATCGTCTGTAAAAGGTCGGTGGAAATAGTGGAGTAAATCCATTGAAGGGCGGTAGCATCAAGAGTGATCCATAGCTGAGGATCCTCCGCGGGTGTAGGGACAGCCGGAGGAATTATGTGATGGAGTACTTGATGTGAGATGACGTGAATTTTGAACAATTCTGCCCACATCGCATATTGGACGTTTTCTATCTCAAGAACAATAGGGATGTGGTTCTTGATGTTGGAAACAGTAAGGGCAGGATGAAAGATGTTCTTTGACGTAGACATAACGAAAGAACAATAGGTGAATATGGGATTTGGAAGAAAATTTTGGAATAGAGGAGGAAGAAAACGGTTTGGAAACCGAGGAAGGGTCTCGAAATTCGAGGAAGCCGAGAGTAGCGGAAGTTTTTGTGGGAGGAGGTATGTGAGACCTAGACTTCTGATACCATGAAAGAAATAATCCATTGATTATTTTCATTAATGAATGAGTATATATACAATTTACAATTTTCATAATATGGAAAATCCTATTCCTATTCTACTCCCAAAACCCTATTCTATTTGTACAAGAATTCTACAATTATGGTAAGTGTACAAAGCTAATTACATACAATAATTATCTCCTAAAACCCGTGATATACACGGTTCCTATTTGGTTTGTGTTTCCGTGATATACACGGTATACACAGGGCAATGTATATGCCATGTATACCATGTATATCACGGGTATATTTATCAATATATATTTTTAAAATTAAGTGTCTAAAAAAATTCCTCAAATCCCCCGATCCGACCCGTCCCGTCCCCCCAAATCCCGTCCACTCTTCTGGCGAGATGTGGGACGGGATGGGACACTCTTCTGGCGAGATGTGGGACGGGACGGGACCTCTTCCCGTCCCGCCAAGACCCGATCCCGGCCCGGCCCACTGGCCACCCATAATTTGGACTAGTTATAGCAAATTATTTACTGCAGTTTAAATTTATCAAATTAGGATTACTATATTCAGTTAAATATTGTGTTAAGTTATTTTAAACAAAAAATATATAAAAAGTCAACTCTTTTATTTTTTGGGATTATTTTTAAAGCACCTTCAAGGCTTCAACTACTTTGCTTTTGGATTTATGAGGAACTTTCTGTTCTTACCAACCTCCGTTTTGAATTTTGTGGAGTGGAAGATTACTCGTTGTCCAATAATACCTCAATACATTGAACAGGCGGCAGGCAACCAACCAAAACCTTATTAATCATCCTTAGAGTATGTCACTGTACACTATTAAAATTATGATAAAGTGATAAGTATTTTTCTATTTTTAATTAAAGTTTTTAATTTTATAAGTATAAATGTCCCTTGATAGAAAATATTTTATCTCCTAAAGTGGTACTTCCAAATTAATCGGATTCCAAAGCAGATATCCAACCTCGAATGAGAAATCAAAGAAATCATCTCACTGGAGGACGAAAAAATAAATATGTTACCACATTTGTACTTTAGTCAAATTTAGAGAATGGATTTTATTAAGCTGCCAAAGTGGACCACTACTAGACCAATAGAAAGTGAACTGGGCCAGGCCTCGAGACCCAAAGACTATCCATAGGACAACAAAAGGGAAGAACTTGCACAGTTCATCCTCAAATGGAGTGGTCTTTAATTTTAGATCAAACTTGTGTAGCGTCGCACAAGTAAAAATTAAAGACCAAGACAAATAGGGAAAAACTGCAAATGACCCAAACAAGTTAGGTTGAAAAGATGTTGGAAGGCGAAACGCACAAGTAGCCATATTGGGGTGACAGTCGAGAGGTGTAGCAAGAATATGAAGTTTATGGTTTGGGTTTGAGTCCTTTTGAGTCAGTATTAGATTTAAAATAATAATTTACATATATTAAATAAAATTATCAACAGAAATATAAGATTTTGTAATGGAATAACTATGTTGTATGTTAATTAGGGTAACAATGCTATAAAAAATTGACCCATTTTTTTTTAAATCTTACAAAAGATGTCTTATCTCTCTCTCCCCGACACATCCTCTCTCTCTCTCAATCTGGTCTCTCCGACGCATCCTCTCTCTCAGAGCTGGTGGTGGTGAGCGAGGTGGTGTGGCGGTAGTTTTTACCGGAGCTCCGGCATGATCTTGTCGAGGTAGAAATAGAGATGAACAGAGAGGGAGATTGAGTGGTTGTTGGGGTCGTCGGTGGATGTGCAGTGGTGATGCGTTGTCGTGGGGAGAGAGAGACGACTGCGATTGTAGTGTTGGAGTTCGCTGGAGTTGTGGGTTGCGATTGGCCGTCGTCGATCGTTGGTGGCATTGGAGTTTGTCGGAGTTGTGGGGTTGTGATTCGCCGTCGTCGATTGTTGGTGGTGTTGGAGTTCGCCGAAGAACTAGAACTCCGGTGATGGCTTGCTGCTGCTCCGTCTGGTGTTGAGTTAGTTTTTGTATATGTGTATAAAATTGTATAATAGTGTATATATACACCCATATACACTATTATACATTTTTTACACCCATATAAACATGTATTTGCTATATAAAAATGTAATTCTTATTCAATGTATTATACCCACTTATACAATATTGTATAATTATTTTTTAGAATATATACCTATAAATATAATGTATCTATCTTTTGTATATACGTGTATAACATTGTATAAAATTATTTTTGAGCTAATATTTTTATAATGTAAGTTTTGGGTTATATTTTTGCATTGTAAGTCAGCCAACTGTACATTTATGAAATTTCTCCATTTTGAATTAGGATTCTGCCGAATTCGCTCCCCACACTAGCTCCGCCACCGGTGAACACTGATTCAAGAAGACAAAGTTGAAGAACAACTTAATTAATAGGTATAATGGTATATGCCACAGAAATACAGTTATAATAAGAGTTAGTTAAAACGTAAATTTGAAAAAAGGGAGGTTTTTTTTAATTTTTTTTTTTAATTACATAAGGGTAGGGGAAGAGAAAATTAAAATGTGGGAATTGGAAGGGGAGGGGGTTAGAAATCAGTAGATCAAATTGGGATATTGAAAGTGACTTGTAATGCAACAAGTACAAGAGAGAGTTAACCATAACCTACCCACTACCCCTTTGACTCTTTATTTTTAATTCATATACACTTTTGAAAAATAATAGTACAAATACATTATTATGAAAAAATACCTGGTGTTCCAGGTGTATAATTCTCTATGTTCTTATTATTATAATAATATATATTAATATACTTATTGATAGTATATTTTCCAAAAGTTACACTATCAATAAATTTGAATTAGTTATAGCAAGTTATTTACTACTTCCCCGTCCAAGTTTGACTTGACACACCTATTAAGAAACAATCGATTTTTATGATAATTTTAATATATTATAACTAATAATTACTATATGTTAGGAATACAAATTGGAAATAATTTATTTAACAATAAAGGTAAAATAGCTATAAAATGATAAATAATCTCTTAATTTTTCAAATCGGACAAACGCCAGGCCCGCCCCGCCAGACCCGAGCCCGGCCCACTGGCCAGGCCTAGTTTTTAATGACTATACTCCCTTAAATATGTAATCTATTGGAGAAATATATCCATATTACTAATAACTCTGATACCATGTAAAAAATGAACTTTGTTGAAAATTTACTAATGTGGAATTAAGTTTATCCCATTATTTATGACTCGAACAATTGGGGCCCCGCACGTCGAAAATGTCATTTCCACACACGTGCAATCTTAGTGCCAAGTATCGTAAATTTCGTTAATGAAAGAGATATTGGTACGTAAGTGAAATGTTTGAGACATAGAATGATGAACGATTATTGGCTAAATAACAAGTGTTCCACGTTGGTAAACGAAGGAAGGATTGTGCGAAGTGTAAGATGGTACGGATCGGAAAAGGGTCGCGGAGCCGAGAAGGGCCGCGGCGCCTCCCGGACCGGGCTGCGACGCCTGAATGGCAGTGCGCATCATGAGTTTCTGGCTGAATTAATGCCGCGTCGCTTCATTGGCAGTGACTGCTCGACGGAATTCCAAAGGTTTGGCTGTTGAGATGGTTTCAATGGCATTAAATCCACCCAATTATGGTCATTACTTGGACCATTATGTTGCCGCATTACTTGGGGGTTAAATGTCATCCATTACATAACAATTGAATGTCATTATGGTGCATTTGAAAGGCCATCTTGCACACCTATAAATTGAGGCCTTTACTTGCAAGTTAACAACACCACAAAGAGATCAGATTTTCTGATAAGCAATCATTCTCTTAGCAATTTTCATTATTCGTGTTCTTCGCTGGGATCATTTGTGTAGGCTTTGCACATTTGATAGTTTGTTGTTTCATCTTGGGAGACTATTGTCCACACTTCCGTAAAGCCTATACACGGGGACAATCTTGTCTTAAAAACAGAGAGTCATCTCTCGACTCAAATTTTGGTGTTGTGATTATCTAATTGGTTGCTAAGTGTTTCAGGTGTGAACTTGATTCTCAAATGACTCTAACCGTTCAGATTCTCAGCGGTTCTACAAGCCACAAGTGTAGCAGTTCATGTTCTTGTATTTCTGAATACAAGATCCAGATTTGAAGTTCCAATTCAAGATCAAGAGATTGACAACTTGTTGTTGAAATCTTTGTTGTTTATCCTTTCGATCACTATAATAGTTATTTACTATTCCCGTGCGTGCTTTACATAACCAACAAACTTCGTATGTGTAAGTTTGTTTATATTGCTTGTTCGAAGCCCAAATAAAGGAGACAACCAGTATAAAATTTGTCAGTTTAAGATAAATATTCATAGCATTATTATTATTATTTTTATATATGTTTAAATTCTTTTTCACCTTTATTTGATTTGATATGATGATAATATGAGTTGAGTCTAACCAAAAAAAAAAAAAATGAAAAATTATATATTTGACCCGTCTTATTTGAAACTCATGTATAATTATTATTGTTGTTATTATATATAGTTTAAAATGACTAGGGGTTTGACTGACATTTTTTTTTCCTCAAAGACTTGCTTGGTCTTTAACTGAGCAAAGAAACATCTTTTCGACTTTTCCCATGGACACCTTAAAGACTCAGATTATTGAAGAAACGAGTTAGAAATATTTTATGTCCAAGGACTTAGTAACATATTAGACAAACTTTTTAACTATTATATATGAACATTAATTAAGTTAATTTTCTTTCTTCTAGTTATGATCATTTTTAATAGACTTTATATTATATTTATTAATTTATTGTATGTATAAGTCCATCGAAATGAATATATAAGTAATCAAAAATATTTACATGTCACCTGAGTAACTGAGTTTTGACATCACTAATTAAGACGGTGCTACTTATTGAAAATTAATGTCAATTTTGAAAATATGAAGACAAATCTTTATAACTTTATAAATTCATCCATAAAAATTAGAAAAATAACTTTTCTTGCGGAAGTAGAAAAACAAATTTTGTATATGATATTTTACACTGATTGTCTTCTTCTCCGCCACTGAACACTTGGTTTCCATGCAGCGCCCACCCCCACCCAACCCCCAAACACCACCTCCATGCCTTAGTGTTTATCCAAATTATATTTAAATATTCTTAGAATAATATTTTTTATTTATTTATCAAACATAAAAAACATGTAAGATATTTTTTTTAGGAAAACATTTTCGCTGGTACCAAACATACTCTAAATAAATTACTTACTTACTTTATTGGCCCGTTGAAGACGTTATTCTGATTTTTCATCACCTTCTTTCTCACGTCCACGAACATCTATCTAATGCAATAAAGACTTATAGACTTGAGCTACTTTCTAAATTATATATGTCAATTTCATAACATACTAATGTTATTATAGTCACTGCATTGCCCTCTTTCTTCCTTACGTGTTATTTATGACTCACAATTGAATATTTCTACCCAACCTCTCCCCTATAAATTGAAGGTTTTTGTTGGGTTGTTGTACATAGCGGATATTGAAAACTTGTTTCAAACCCAACAAACGTAGAACTGTTTGATTATAGGGTAATTTAAAACCGTAAACATAAGACTTGAATGATACTTACATGTTTATAATATCTGGAATTTTTATCAATTGTGGGTGCGAACACGAATGACCTTTCAATTGCAAGCTCCAAGCTTCAATGTATTCCTCCTTTGGAAATCTAGGAAATTCGATAGAGGTTCGAGAGAGTGTTTTGATTCTAAGTCTCTAAGACTTAGAATAATGATATAAAAATCAAGTGTCATGAATAATGAAGTGTAGGTCTGTATTTATAGGTGAAAAATTAGGTCAAACCGGATTAGAGTTTGACCTTGGGCCTGACCCAAAATTCGAGACAGATTAGGTCATGGAGTCGCGGCCCTATGGTGTGGGCGCCACAGCGCTGACGTGGCCCTACACTGTCTCGTTTTATTTTCCTCACATTCTTAATTAAATCCAAAATTCAATTTTGACTTAATTAAAACAATCATTATTCATTTAAATATCTCGATTCTAAATCGAATATTTAATACTCTCTCAATACATCCTTAGATCGAAAAGACAATCGACATAGTGTGACACTACAAGCCTTCACACATCGACATTAATCAAATTAAGGTCTACGCGGAACTCCTAGACGACGTCGCAAGACGAACTCAATATGTGAAGTACGTTTACACGAATCCAGTGAACTTAACCTCTATGTGGTAAGATAAAATCCTTTCATTCACGACACACCCGATTAAGCTTAGAATTTTCCAAATGGCTTAATCATTGTATCTCATCTATATTAATTGACAACTAGACCATATTCTAAATATGTCTATTGCGTTGGCCAACGACTTAGTCAACCTAATATCACTGAGAATTTGAGTGTTCTCTCGAATATACATTCGAGGAATGAATCCTAATCTTGACTCAACTACCACCTTTAATCCACATCGTAATGTACCCAATACAAGTCGTATCTCAACCTATAAGACATTTGAGCTTAGGACATGATCAAAGTATATTACTCTGTAGACAAGGTGCGCATTGACCGCAAGTCTAAGGACTTCTATCTCCCACACGCTGATCATACCTTAGACAAGTATAACAAATAGTATATCAGTAGGGTATACCAATACTTCCAAAGTATCCATGTGTCCATCACGAGTAACCATTACTCGTAGCAGGTGAGACATACTACATCCTCTAAGGATGTGATGCAGACCACATGTCGACTTATCACATATCATCGATATCCCATTCTCTATGATTATTAGTCGAGGCTATTTTAAGAGTTACGTTATAATACTAATATCTCACATTATTAATAACAACGTAACCTCTAGGGATGCATATTATATAATATTATAAACAATCAACTAATAATTCAATAATTGCAGATGCCAAAATATTAATCTCTATTAATAATAATATGAACATGTATAAAGTACATTTGTCCTAATACGGATTATCTCTAAGACATACCCATACTTTCATAAATACCCTGAAAATATGATTCTTTCCTCACGGCAATTTCCCAAACATTTCAAAAGTTGCAAAAATTCCTCCCACCCCCACCCCCACCCCCTCTTTCGTTCCAAGAATTTACATAATCGCAAGTCAATATATTTTTTCTTTTTTAAACCTAGAGAATGAAGGTATATACTCCATCTGTTTCAATTTATTTGTCTTAATTAGTAACTATTTGGACAACTAAAAGATATTTTTATTGATCATAATTTTTTAAAACACTTTCTAAATATTTTAAATTATTAATTATTGTGACTTATAGTACATTTTATGTAGTTTCTAAATATGTAAATTTTATTTCACAAAAGTTTCAAATTCTACGTCCGTATTTCATACCGAACATTAATTAATTTGACCCTCGAACTCTTAATTAAGCCAAACAAATAGTTGGAGTATTTTTGTATGTTTCTTTACTCATTTGTATCAAGTTTTAACTGAAAAAATGCTACCTGGAAAAATGGCAATATATACTTTTTTTATTGTGGCATTTTAAAGCTAACTTTGAATTGGTTCATTTACTAATAATGCATGCTCTTAAAAATTATTGGCAGCAAAAGGTCGTTATTAGGTTATCCATGAATGAGAATGATAAGAAATCCAGGTCCAAGGCTTTCAAAATTGCCGCTTCTCATCCAGGTACATGTCTCATTTCAGCTTAATTTCCACTCGTTTATTTCCATCCAATTAGGATTATTATATTCACTCAGTTTCACTTCATGTAATACAATTCGATATACAAAGGTCAAATTAATTAATGTTTTGTTTGAATCATAGAATTTCAATTTTTTTACTAAACATGTACATATACATAAAAAGTATTGTAAATCAGGAAAAAAACTAAAATATGTCATCGGACTATCAAAAAAGTTTATTCATGCCACTCATTAATAGTTTGGTTAAAAAATGACACAGTTGTTATCATTTTGGGTCATATGTGCCATTATCCACTATCAGAACTCTACTACTATCAGATTGTGACACGTGACATTATCTAAACCCTTAATTTTTGTGAGTGATATATATGAGTCATTTCGTTAAGTTCAGAGGCATATTTGAGCCTTTTTCCAATTCATATATAATTCTCCATATCACACCCCAAACATGATGGGCACGACTGGCACCCGGACCTAACTTACCAAGCACTAAATAACATATATCCATAACCATACTAGCATATATAAGTGGGTATGACGGGCCGTCATACGATAATCTGATGAAGCATGAAAGACTACTCAACAATAGACAACCCAAAAGGACATACATGCATATATACATGGGAGTTACAGGTCGTACAATACATCTATACACATGGCATCTGTCTACAAGCCTCTAAGAGTACATAAACATCATAAAGACCGGGACAGGGCCCCACCATACCCATAAACATGTGTACATATGCATACCAACTCAAAAGGCAACTCCAGAGTAAGTAGAATGCACCAACACCTTCTGCTGAGCTGAGAACTTACTGAGGAGGATCCTTCACATGTCTATCGGGACCTGCATGCATGAAATGCAACGTCCCCAGGTAAAAGGGACGTCAGTACGAATAAATTACCGAGCATGTAAGGGAGATAATGACATAAGTAAAGACATCAATGTAATAGAGGAATATGAAACTCAATTCGAACTCTATATTTCCACTAAGGGTCATGATATGCATGCTTTTGTATAAAAAAAGAAGAAACACACACACACACACACACACACACACATATATATATATATATATATATAAAATAAGCCACACTATAGGAATGCATCATCATCAAGCCGCTCTTTGGGGCTAACATCATTATAACGTACATGACCGACTATAGCGCGGCTCGGTGTCATAATATATATATATATATATATATATATATATAATAATAATAATGCATGATAGACTCGTGGAATAACATTCAGAATCTTTCGAAGTGACGTAAGATCGGTAAACCTCCGAATACGTTATGTGAGCTAACTCGTCAACATATAATGTCATAAGAAATAAAAAATAGCATCGACATATGCCTTATATGAGAAACCAAGAATCAGAACATAAACATGATCACATACTTTTCATTGGAATGAAGAACTTGCATGTTTTCTAGTTACTAAGAATAGAATCTTATTGGAAAGACATTAATTTATGTTACGTTTGTTCGCAATTATGCCAAAAGAAGGAAAGAAGGTGCCTTTACATACCTTGGCCAACTCGATTCAACAACTAACTTAAGCAGCCCGTAATGTCCCTCAATCTACACAACAATAATTACACAAACGTCACCAATGAAACTAGTATTTAACATGCCGAGCGGCAAGCTCGGTCTATATAAAATCGGACAACATCTCTCCCATTTTTCTTACTTTCCAAAGTCCATTAAAACAACAAGAACACATAAAATCTTCAACTATATACTTCTAGCACCACAACACACCCAAACAACCTAACAACACCTTAACGGAAATTAGTACATAACTTATCGAGCGACAAGCTCGACTTATAACAAATAACACAAATCCTTTCTACATTAGTACTTCCTTTAAACTTCATATCAGCAACATCAACATATCATATATAAGATATTCTTATAACTCCAACAATAGTAACATCACAAGAACACCTTAAAACAGTTCAACATCACATAACAACTCAATATACGATTTTCGGCCATCAATTCACATGTTCTAGCTTAAATAGCTTAGCCAAGACGTAGATACACTCATTACAAGATGAAGAGGGAGATTATTACCTCAAAACAGCAAGGACAACCTGAACCCAAGCTTAATTCACCTTGAAGAATCCTTCAAATCACAAGCAAATAGGAGGAAATGAGTAATACAATATGTATGAACTTTTCGGGGTGAAATCACGTCATAAACTCGTTGATCTTGGCTAGGATGGTAGGGGAACATTTAGAGAGTGGTTAGGAGTGTTTTGGGTCTGATATGCGTGAGAAATATGAGTTAAAATGAAGTAGAATCATTCTATTTACAACCTGAAAGTTTTCACCGCTTCAAGTGGGTCCCAAAGGGGCTTCCTCCGCATTCTCGTGAAAATACGAATATCTCTCTACTCTGACGTCGTATCGACGAATGGTTTAATGCATTGTAAATCAGACTCGTATACCTTCAATTTGATGGGTAGACCACCCTATAAATCCAAGTATATTGAGAGAAAAGCTCAATGACATTAGACCTAAATTTCAGTAACATTATAAACATAACTTGTGATAACTTTCGCCGACTTTTGTTTTATAACTTGCTTGACTTCAAAACTTAAAATACGAATATTATATGATACAAATACCTTAAAACACGACCTTTTTAGCATATTAAACACTCATAGTTTTACCCCAAAAGTACGGGTTATAACATCTTTAATTCGTTTAACTTCCAGCCCTCAAGATATTTTCTTAACACTTGTTTTAACCCATCATTATCTTTGTAAAGGTCCTTAACATCTCCAGCTCATATTGGTTCACTTACAACGCATTCTAACATAAAAGTACAGAGTGTAACACTCCATCTTTTCTAATTTTATGTAACAATCTTATAAGGACAAATCTGTCCCTTATACTAATAATATGATTATTTTATATGGAAAAAATATACTCTCTTATTTAATTGATATGAATCTAATCATTCTACATCATTTATAATTTTCACGTACTTTATGGCTCTTTAAAAAGATAATAAAAACACATAAAATTTGTTTAAGAAAAAAGGGAGACGGGTTTAAAAGAGAGTGCACTAATGAGGTGTAGATGGGTATGAAAAGTACATATAAGTATGACATATTTGAGTCTTCTCCTAACCACTATTAACACCTAAAATTTCACTCATTTGTAACGTTTCATACCATCTACACCTCATTAGTGTACTCCTTTTTAAAGCAGTCTCTTTTTTTCTTAAATAAATTTTATGTGTTTTAAATTTTTTAAAAGAGCCATAGAGTACGTGAAAATAGTGAATGATGTAGAATAAGATTAGATTCATAATCCAATTCAATAAGAGGGTATAGTCTTTTCATGTAAAATAATAATTTTATTAGTATAACGGACAAACTTGTCCTTATAAATTTTGTTACTTAATATTAGAAAGAATTTTATTAGTAAGTTATGCAAGTATTAGATTTTGCATGAATGTAATACCATATTAATGGTGGTCAAAGAAAAACTCATGTGACTCTCCAGGTAAAAGTACATAAAGTTTGATTCTTTTTGCACTGTATTTTGAAAACATTAATACGATATATGATTTGCACTTTTAGAAGGTAAGTTATTCTCGATATATGGTTTGCATAAAACTAATACATGTATAAATTATGTGGAAATCTATGTATTATGCAGGATAGAATATGGAATAACTAATGCATTAATAACTAAACCCTACATAAAATAATACATAGATACATACATAACTAATTCACGTATTACTAATACTTGCATAACTATAACTAGCTACCAAACAACCCTACAGAGATTCTGGGTTGAGGAGTGAGTTCTGAAAGGTATATTTTAACTGTACATATACTGGTCGTTTGTGCACATACATATGATTCACCCCCGAACACTAAACTCTGTCAAATATATAAAGTCTACGGGCGAAGCTATGTAGAGCCAACGATGTTCAGTTGAATACTTGAATCCTCTCCATCAAAAAATTAATATTAAGCAAATATGAAAATAATAAGTTTTTTAATTATATATAAATTATTGAATTCTTCAACATAAAGGATGATTCTAGTAAAGTGGCAAAATGATTTAAAATTGTTTTATATCACATGTTCAAATCCCAAATGTGACATTCTAGTATTTCTTGAATCCCCTTACATAAATTCCTGGTTCCACCATCAATAAACTCATTGTTGGATCGGCCACTAAATCCTCAAAACTCATATTGACTTTTCTATGTTCCTCTAGGTGTGGAATCAGCAGCTATGCAAGGGGGGAAAACCAGTTAGAAGTGGAGGGAGAGCAGATTGATGCAATTGTGCTAACCAAATTGCTTAGGAAGAAATTGAAGCAAGCAGAGTTGTTGAGTGTTGGCCCTGTTGACAAGAAAGATGGTGACAAAAAAGAGGGTCCAAAAATTGAAGTTCCCATGATGCAATGGCCATCTTATAATTACCCTTCTTATGTTGTACCTCTATATCCATTTTGTGAAGTTAGAGGGTCATATCAAGGAGGCTGCTCCATTATGTGAATCCGCAATGAAACATATGAATTTATGTAAGCAGTGTCGGATTATTGTCACAACTCAGGTAATATATGAGTTTGGATTTGAGGTTATTGAGTTTAATAATAAGACTTCTCTTCCATTTCAAGCTAATATTTACATTATTTTTCAAGTAGTGTTACTCTATTGTGAGTGTATATATACTTTCTTAAAAAAAGTTATGTACATATATGAAACAGAGTGTCAGCATATGAGACATTTGTTATTAATCTGTATTCCAAAAAACTAGTAAACAATAATAATTGAAAAATGAACAGAATCAGTGTTGGAAAAATAAAATATTTTTCAGAATATAATCGAGCCCACTTAGTTCAAAGTGTGTCCTTAAGGAAATTATTCCCCTCACAGTACTCGAGGTTGATGGAATATCCCCTCCCAGGATAGAACGATTATCTTACCGTAATAGTAGTACTCCAAATTCCGGTAGCGGCGAACCACTCAACAAAGAAGATATCACACGAATTTGTTTATGCGAGAAGAAGAAGAAGTTTGTGTTGTTCGTAAAATTCGTAAGTAAAATTCTCGAGGAATCAAACGAATTTATAGCCATGGAAGTATCTTGTTTCGAAGGTTTGCAACCTTTCGAACAACACCGAAAATTGGTGGGAAATTTAAATATGAAAAGAAACCGGACACGCGATCCCGGGAATCGCGGTCGTGGTCACTAACGGGTAGGATTGGATAAGTTAATTAATTTAATTAAATAATAATTAATTAAATAATTAAAAATTAAAGAAAATTTGGTCCAAAAAGATTATCAATCAATCAAATCATTTGACCAAATCCGAATCCGAATCCGAATCCGAAGCCGAAGCCGAGCCGAGCCGAAGCCGAGCCGAGCCGAGCCGAGCCGAGCCGAAGCCGAAGCCGAGCCGAGCCGAGCGAGCGACGACGGCGCGAGGGGTCCTTTCCCCCTCAACCCTTTTACTGACAAGAAGGAGTAATTCTACTTATAAGTAGAAGAACTTTTCTTTCCACTACCGATGTGGGACAAATGCTTATTTTATAAAGCAAGAGGGAACTCCCACTACCGATGTGGGACAACTCCCACTTTTCTTTCCAATCATTTCCCATTCACCAATATCAATACCCAACAATCCCCCACATGAATGGGGAATGACTATAATATAAAAGAATGCGCGGACAAGTGTGATATACAAGCGAGAATTGACCGCATCTGGATAAGTAGGTTTCCCTTTGAACTTTCCGTAGTGAACTTATATCGGATATACTCGATCAATCGGTAGATTTGATATCTTTGAACCGTCGAACTTTGTTGTATACCTAGACAACATAAGTCACACAATCAACCCTCAACCGTTTATGGTTCTCACGGTTGTGTTCGTTTCACCATGAACACCTCCCTGGTTTCATGAGTGTGTAGAGAATGGGCCTTTACTGTCATTCCCCTTTAAAGCGGCTTACACTTAACACTCACATAGGTGATTTCTAAACATGTGGTCCTATAGCCACATTATCCGGTCATACACGCGCATTTAGATAATCATTAAAGAACCTTAATGCTTTATTAACTCATTAACAAGCCATAAGGTTTTATCCTTATTTCTTAACATTGTCTTCATCCGAGAATGGGTTGAGTTATTTGACAATGTTGAACCGTCAGTCACAACTTTGTTTGATCTCCTTGAACCTAGCTCTTGGGATCTCCACCTGCTAGGTAGAGTTACCGCCATGATGACTTGTCCTCGGCCTTAACCCCATTCCCATTGATGATCTACTAACTCCCTCTCTAGATAAGCCTTTTGTAAGCGGATCCGCTACGTTATCTCTTGACTTTACATAGTCAATCGTGATAACGCCACTAGAGAGGAGTTGTCTAACGGTATTGTGTCTTCGTCGTATGTGACGAGATTTTCCGTTGTACATTACACTCCCTGCCCTACCTATTGCTGCTTGACTGTCACAATGTATACATATAGGAGCCAAAGGTTTGGGCCAGAATGGAATATCTTCTAAGAAATTCTGGAGCCATTCAGCTTCTTCACCGGCCTTGTCTAAAGCTATAAATTCAGATTCCATTGTAGAGCGGGCGATGCATGTCTGTTTTGATGATTTCCAAGACACTGACCCACCCCCAATTGTGAAAACATAACCACTCGTGGATTTAACTTCAAATGATCCGGTGATCCAATTTGCATCACTATATCCTTCGATCACGGCGGGATATTTGTTATAATGCAAAGCATAGTCTTGGGTGTGTTTTAAATACCCCAAGACTCGTTTCATTGCCATCCAATGAGTTTGATTGGGATTACTCGTGAATCGACTCAGCTTGCTGATAGCACATGCTATATCCGGTCGTGTACAATTCATAATATACATCAAACTTCCCAAAATTCGTGCATAGTCCAATTGTGAGTCACTTTCACCTTTATTCTTTTGAAGTGCAAAACTTACATCAATTGGAGTCTTTGCAACATTGAAATTTAAATACTTAAACTTGTCAAATACTCTTTCAATATAATGAGACTGCGATAATGCTAGACCTTGTGGAGTTTTATGAATTCTGATACCTAAGATCAAATCAAGAAACTCCTAAGTCCTTCATATCAAATTTGCTAGCCAGCATACGCTTCGTAACATTTATATCGGTAATATCTCTACTCATTATCAACATGTCATCAACATATAAACAAACAATGACATCATGATTTGGAGTATTTTTAATGTAAACACATTTGTCACACTCATTAATCTTAAATCCATTTGCCAACATTGTTTAGTCAAATTTCGCATGCCATTGTTTGGGTGCTTGTTTAAGTCCATAAAGTGACTTAACAAGTTTGCACACTTTCCTTTCTTTACCAGGAACCAAAAACCCTCAGGTTGTTCCATGTAAATTTCTTCCTCCAATTCTCCATTTAAGAAAGTTTGTCTTGACATCCATTTGATGGATCTCAAGACCATATACGGCCGCCGATTGCCACTAACACCCGAATAGATGTTATTCTTGTTACCGGCGAGTATGTGTCAAAGTAATTAAGGCCTTCTTTTTGTCTATAACCTTTGACCACAAGTCTTGCCTTATATTTGTCAATAGTGCCATCGGCTTTCATTTTCCTTTTAAAAATCCATTTTGATCCTAAAGGTTTATTTCCGTGAGGAAGATCAACCAATTCCCATGTATGATTGTTCAAAATTGATTCAATCTCACTATTGACCCTCTTTCCAAAATGTTTGAATCGAAGAAGACATCGCTGCTTTAAATGTTTGAGGCTCATTTTCAAGCAAGAATGTCACAAAATCTGGTCCAAAGGAAGTATATGTCCTTTGACGTTTGCTACGCCTTGCATCCTTTTTACTTGGTGTATTTTCCTTTGGTTCTTCCCGCGGTCGTTTAGATCTTTCACTTGACGACTCACACTCAGTTTTATACGGATAAATGTTTTCAAAGAATTCAGCATTATCTTATTCAATTACCGTGTTAACATGAATTTCGGGATTGTCCGATTTGTGAACCAAAAACCGACAAGCTTTGTTGTTTGTAGCATAGCCAATAAAAACACAATCCACAGTTTTTTGTTCGATTTTTACCCTTTTGGACAAAGGAACTTGGACCTTTGCTAAACACTCCCACACTTTGAAATATTTCAAGTTGGGTTTTCTTCCTTTCCATAGTTCATATGGAATAGATTGTGTTTTGCTGTGGGGCACCCCGTTGAGTATTCGGTTAGGCTGTAAGGATAGCTTCCCCCACAAGCTTTGCGGTAAACCGGAACTTATTAGTAAGGCATTCATCATTTTCTTTAATGTTCGGTTTTTCCTTTCCGCAATTCCATTTGATTGTGGTGTGTAAGGGCGTAGTTTGATGAATAATTCCATATTCTAAACATATCTCTCAAAAGGAGATTCGTACTCTCCACCCCTATCACTTCTAATCATTTTTATCTTTTTATTCAATTGATTTTCCACTTCGTTTTTGTATTGCTTAAATGCATCAATTGCTTCATCCTTACTATTAAGCAAATACACATAACAATATCGAGTGCAATCGTCAATAAAAGTTATAAAATACTTTTTCCCACCGCGAGATGGTATTGACTTCATATCACATATATCTGTGTGAATTAAGTCTAAAGGATTTGAATTTATATCAATAGACTTATATGGATGTTTAACAAACTTAGATTCAACACAGATTTCACATTTAGATTTATTACACTCGAATTTAGGCAATACTTCTAAATTAATCAATTTTCGCAAGGTTTTGTAGTTGACATGTCCTAAACGAACATGCCATAAATCATTTGACTCCAATAAGTAAGACGAAGCTAATTCTTATTAATACTGTCAACAACCATTACATTGAGTTTGAAAAGGCCCTCGGTGAGGTAGCCCTTTCCTATGAACAAATCATTCTTACTTATTACAATTTTCTCACTAACCAACACACACTTAAACCCGTTTTTGACGAGTAGTCCGGCTGAAACTAAATTCTTCCGAATTGTTGGAACGTGCATAACATTGTTGAGAGTCGGACCTTGCGAAGTCATCTTCGAAGTAGCTTCCCATATCCTTCAACCTTGGTCGTTGCGTATTTTCCATAAACAAGTACCTCTTCGGGTCCAGGCGGGAGCATAGGTTGCAAATGCTTCTTTTGTAGCGCAAACATGTCGAGTGGCACCGAATCAAGCCACCACTCCTTTGGGTTTCCAACCAAATTGCACTCCGATAGCATTGCACGCGATCATCCATATCATCATTCTTTTCCACCATATTGGCTTGTCCTTTTCCTTGTTCTTTTTCGGGAGACGACAATCTGGGGCTTTGTGGCCACTTTCCCATAATTAAAGCAGCTTGCCCTTGAACTTTTTCTTGTTGGAATCCTTCTCCTTTCCGTAAGGCCTCTTCCTTTTCTTGTTCTTTTTCGAGCGCAGCATCTTCAACGATGTTTGCCCCTTCAATTGGTGAAGTCTTACGGTACCTCTTCTCAGCGGTTTTGTTATCTTCATCGATCTTGAGACGAATCACAAGATCTTCCAACTTCATTTCCTTTCTTTTGTGCTTAAGATAATTCTTGAAATCTTTCCATGGGGGCGGCAACTTCTCAATCATTGCGGCCACTTGGAATGCTTCATTTACTACCATACCTTCAAAATAAGGTCATGGAAGATAAGTTGAAGCTCTTGAACTTGGGTTCCAACGGTTTTTCCATCCACCATTTTGTAGTCTAGGAATTTGGCAACCACAAACTTCTTCAAGCAAGCATCTTCGCTTTTGTACTTCTTTTCAAGTGCACTCCATAGTTCTTTGGAGGTCTCTACTGCACCGTAGACGTTGTACAAGTCATCTTCTAAGGCACTCAAAATGTAGCCTTTGCACAAAAAATCAGCCTTTGTTTCCAAGCCTCGGTAACCATGAACTTTTGGTTGTCGTGCATGTCGGCGGCAGCACGGGAGGGTCCTCACCGGTGAACTTTTGCATACCAAGGGTGGTTAGCCAAAAGAACATTCTTTGCCGCCATCCTTTAAAGTTGGCACCGGTGAACTTCGCAGTTTCTCAGCCGGTGGCACAAATGGGGTACGAGTTGTAGGAGTAACCGCCGTGCGATAATTGCGAGAGGTAGTTCCAGTCTCAATTGCCATTATTCGTTTGTCACTCAAATCGACAAACTGTTTTAGTTAATAAAACCAGAATAACAATTCAATCACAGACTTAAACGATGAAGATTTTATTTCTTCAAATTGCAGTATAATTATGAAACTTTAGTATTCCAACGAAGTTTTTTATATCTTCGAGTCAGAATACTAATATTCATATGGAGTAGAAAACTGCACAAGTTTTAATCTCCAAATCGAAATACAAAGAACGATGAAGTTTTTATGTTCTTCAAATCGTTGTACAAGTATGAACTTTAATATTCCAACGAAGTTTTTATGTCTTCAAGTCAGAATATGAAATTTCACACGGAGTAGAAAACCACACAGGTTTTAGTCTCCAAAACAAAATACAAATTAATCTAAAAATATAATTTCCTTAAGATTGTTATTAATCTGTATTCCAAAAAACTAGTAAACAATAATAATTGAAAAATGAACAGAATCAGTGTTGGAAAAATAAAATATTTTTCAGAATATAATCGAGCCCACTTGGTGGGAAATTTAAATATGAAAAGAAACCGGGTCGCGGGCCAGACACGCGGATCCGGCCGGGTCGCGGGTCAGGGTCACTAACGGGTAGGATTGGATAATTTAATTAATTTAATTAAATAATTAAAAATTAAAGAAATTTTGGTCCAAAAAGATTATCAATCAATCAGAAGCCGGCCGAAGCCGAAGCCGAGCGAGCGACGACGACGGCGCGAGGGGTCCTTGCCCCCTCAACTCTTTTACTGACAAGAAGGTGTAATTCTACTTATAAGTAGAAGAACTTTTCTTTCCACTACCGATGTGGGATAAATGCTTATTTTATAAAGCAAGAGGGGACTCCCACTTTTCTTTCCACTACCGATGTGGGACAACTCCCACTTTTCTTTCCAATCATTTCACATTCACCAATATCAATACCCAACAACATTTCGCATAGAGAAATGTTGAAAGGGCTCCATAGAGCAGCGTACTTCTCTGAGATTAATAGGTCTAGTGAATCATATCATTCAGCAGTTTTTGTTTCCTTCTTGAATTTTATTCTTCTTTTGGAATGGATAGTTTGATATCAACAAGTAGTGTGTGATTTTCTCTTGAAATTGACCTTAATTTCATGAATAGGTTGCATTTATGGAAGGGAGAAAATAATGCAACTTTTATTAAATAGTCTCATCATGATGTGTTTCATCTTTATAATTAAGTAAAGGTTTTACAATATCTTCAATACCATTTTCTCTCCTATAAAACTCAATTTTGGATTAATCCAACCTATTAGTTTCCTTTGTAATTATCTAATTGAAAATCACACCACTAGTATATATATATATGCATACTGTTAAACAGAGCAATATACATGTGATATACACTGAATATACAGCAGTGTATATCACATATATATCACTAGCAAAGCAGTGGGCAAGGGTAGTAAAGCAGTGGGCTTTTTCAGATAGTAAAGCAGTGGGCTTTCGGCCACTGCACAGTAGCCAAGTTGATGTGATATTGTATATATGGTATATATAGTTGTAGTATATTGTAAGAAAAATGATACCTTAATTAGTGGTATACACTTACCATAATTGTATAGTTAGAATTATGGTAGAATAAGGATTTAGAAGTAGAATAGGAAAAGGATTTATCCTATTATGGAATGTAACTTGTATATATAGCCTTTCAATTAATGAAAATAATCAAGGGGATTATTTCTTTCATGGTATCAAGAGACTAGGTCTAAACAAAAGTTTTCTTCTCTCAAACTTTTGCCTCCTTGGCCGAGACCCTCCCCCCTCCCTCGGGTTTTCTCTCCAAATATCTCGTCTTCCGCTCTCAAAAACCTCTCTTAAATTTATCCTCCTTCTTTGTTCTTTCAATTATGTCTAAGAATAATTTTCACCCTGCCCTCACGGTTTCCAATATCAAGCTAAGTGTCCCCATTGTCCTTGAGATGGAAAACGTTCAATATGCAACGTGGACAGAGTTGTTTAAAATTCACGCTATATCTTATCAAGTTCTTCATCACATCATTTCTCCCGCTAGACCCCGTCCTGCGGAGGATCCTGAGCTATGGATTACACTTGATGCTACCGTTCTTCGGTGGATATACGCCACTATTTCAAAGTGGACCTTCTACAGACGATTATGGAGCCAGATACCACGGCTATGGCTGCGTGGAATAGATTGCGTGACATATTCCAAGACAACCAACATTCCCGTGTCGTCACACTCGAGCAGGAATTCTCTCTCGTTCGAATGGACGTATTTCCGAACGTTTCTGCATATTGCAAGAAACTAAAGGAATTGGCGGATCAACTCCGTAATGTTGGCGCACCGGTAACAAATAATCGTCTAGTTCTACAGTTGGTTGCCGGTCTTTCGGAGGCCTATAATGGTGTTGGAACTCTCCTTTGCCAAAGCAACCCTCTTCCCGACTTTCATCAAGCCCGCTCCATGTTGACGTTGGAAGAAGCCGGTTTGGCTAAAAAGGAGGCTACCGGAGGAAGCCCAGTTGTCATGGTGGCATCCTCTCCTAGTCCTTCGGGTTTTGTTAATAATTCGGGCCAAAACCATAATAATGGTGGAGGCAAGAATAATCGCAAAAATAACAAAAACCGCGGGGGCAAACGAGGCGGTTCTGGTGGCGGTGATCAACAAACAGGCGGTGGGTCCCATCCGGGGTACCGTGGCCCACCACTACCGTGGGCCCAGCAGTGGGGCCAGTGGCAGTGGAACCCGCACCCTCCAACAGTTTCTGCCGCGCCGGGGGGCGGCCAACGGTCCGGGCCCAATACCCGGCATTGGCGGCCATCGGCCGCCGGTGGCCCAAAGAACGGCACCCACGCGCTTACGGCCCGGTTCCGGCAGACGGCCAGAGTCCTTGGGCCCGCACCTCCGCAAGCCCATCATGCGCGGCCCAACTCGGACCGATATCGAGGCCGCGATGCACACGTTGAGATTGACTCAACCGGACCCAAATTGGTACATGGACACCGGGGCCACTACTCACATGACTTCCGAATCGTGTCTTGTCTCATCTTATTACAATTTGAGCACCCCTGGGAATAATTATTGGTAATGGCAGTTCTATTCCAATTCTAGGGTATGGTCGAAAACGTTGTCTCCTCCCAATCCACCACTCCTCTTGAAAAATACTTTACATGCTCCTAAATTGATTAAAAATTTAGTGTCTGTCCGAAAGTTCACAAATGACAATTCTGTTTCGTTGAATTTGATCCTTTCGGTTTCTCTGTGAAGGATTTCAAGACGGGGAGTCATCTCATGAGGTGTGATAGTAGGGGGATCCGTATCCTATCATGCCCGGTTTCAGTCCATCGAGTCCAGCCTTGCCATCCGCTTTTGCAGCCATCTCTCCTTCCATGTGGCATGCTCATCTGGGTCATCCGGATCTTCTATTTTATCCGCTTTAGATAAAAATAGCTTTATTTCTTGTAAGGGTACGAGTCGTACTCCAATTTGTCAGTCTTGTTCATTAGGAAAAATTGTTAAGTTGCCATTTGTAGACTCCAATTCTCATACTTCTATGCCATTTGACATTATTCATAGCGACTTATGGACATCTCATGTTCTTAGTTCAATGGGTCATCGATATTATGTTCTCTTTTTAGATGATTATTCTAGATTTTTGTGGACGTTTCCAATTGCGAATAAATCACAAGTGTTTTCCGTCTTTATAAAATTTAGAGCGTTCATTCGTACTCAATTCGAAAGAGAAATAAAAAATATTCAATGTGATAATGGGAAAGAGTATGACAATAGGGAGTTTCGAGAATTTTGTGCTACTCATGGGATAAATTTTCGTTTTTCATGTCCTCATACATCTTCACAAAATGGGAAAGCCGAACGCAAAATTCGTTCCATAAATAACATTGTCCGAACTCTCCTAATCCATGCCTCCATACCTCCATATTTTTGGCATCATGCTCTACAAATGGCCACTTACCTTCTTAACATAATTCCGTCTAAAGGTCTGACATATTCTTCCCCTCTCAAAATCTTATATAATAAGAACCCTTCTTATTCTCACCTTCGGATTTTTGGGTGCTTGTGTTATCCATTATTCCCATCCACCACAATTAACAAACTTCAAGCTCGGTCTACCCCGTGTGTATTTTTGGGTTATTCGTCAAATCATCGTGGTTATAAGTGTTTTGATTTATCCTCCAAGAAAATCATAATCAATCGCCATGTCATTTTTGATGAAACTCAATTCCCATTTACGAAAGTTCATACTCCCGAACCAAAGTCATATAATTTTTTGGATGACCAAATATCCCCGTATATTATTCGGAATTTTTCGGACATCTCCCGTACCCAAAATCCTCCAGCGGGCCCACTGCTCTCTGGACCAACAGTACCGCCACACAATTCAGCCACCGGAACAGTTCCAAAGAATCGGGCTCGCCTTAGCCCAATTCTGGAACTGCTCCAGAATCAGATTCCAGCTTGTACCGATTTGGGCCAAGCGGGCCCACCGCCCGCCGCCACCCGTCCCGAGCCCAGAAAATTCCCAAAATTCCATCACTTCTTCCTCGAGTCATAGACCGGTCACTCGTAGTCAGCGGGGTATTTTTACACCTAAAAGACATTTTAATTTACATTCTGGATGTCTCTAAATCCCCCTTGCCCCGCAATCCGTGTCCGCATTAAATGACCCTAATTGGAGAATTGCTATGACTGATGAATATAATGCTCTTATTGATAATAAGATGGGAATTGGTGCCCCGTCCATATGGTATTAATATTATCAGGTCTATGTAGATTTTTGCTCATAAGGAGAATTCAGATGGGTCATTTGCTCGGCATAAGGCGCGACTTGTTGGTGATGGTAAGACTCAGCAGGTTGGTATTGATTTTGGTGAGACGTTTAGTCCGGTGGTCAAACCGGCTACCATTCGCACTGTACTTAGCTTGGCTCTTTCAAAGACTTGGCTGATTCATCAGTTGGATGTCAAGAATGCTTTTCTACATGGAGATCTCAAGGAAACAGTCTATATGCATCAGCCGTTGGGTTTCAGGGATCCCAACCGCCCTCATCATGTCCGTTTGTTGAAGAAGTCATTATATGGGCTTAAGCGCCTCCACGTGCCTGGTATACATGATTTGCTTTGATTTTGCTTCGACTATTGGGTTCACTCACAGCAGGTCAGATAATTCTTTGTTCATCTACCGTCGTGGTTCGTTATTGGCCTATATTCTGTTATATGTGGATGATATCATCTTGACTGCCTCCTCCGATGCTTTGTGTCAGTCTATCATGGCCATGCTCAGTTCTGAATTTGCTATGAAGGACTTAGGGCCGTTGGGTTATTTTTTGGGGATTGCCGTCAAACGTCATTCAGGTGGCTTGTTTCTGTCTCAACGGAAGTATGCTGCTGAGATCATAGAGAGGGCTAGGATGTCATCATGTAAGTCCACTTCCACGCCAGTCGATGCAAACCCAAAGCTAAGTGCCACAGCAGGTGCACCATACGAGGACCCGACCCGCTATCGCAGTCTTGCAGGGGCCCTCTAGTATCTTACCTTTACCAGACCGGATATTACATATGCGGTTCAGCAGGTGTGTTTATTTATGCATGATCCCAGAGTTGAGCACATGAATGCAATCAAACGCATCATTCGATATATTCATAGGGACACTAGACTATGGGTTGCACTTGTATCCTTCATCTACATCCACACTTGTCTCTTACACGGATGCTGATTGGGGTGGTTGTCCCGACACTAGACGGTCGACTTCTGGCTACTGTATGTTCCTTGGCAACAACTTAGTCTCCTGGTCGGCAAAGCGTCAGGCAACTCTATCACGCTCAAGTGCAGAGGCAGAATATCGAGGGGTAGCGAATGTGGTCTCCGAATCATGTTGGCTACGTAATTTGCTTTTGGAGCTTCATTGTCCCATTCAGAAGGCAACCTTGGTATATTGCGATAACATTAGTGCCATCTACCTTTCAGGTAACCCCGTTCAACACCAACGCACCAAGCATATCGAAATGGACATTCACTTTGTCCGTGAAAAGGTTGCAAAAGGTCAAGTTCGCGTATGCCATGTCCCGTCTCGTTATCAAATTGCAGACATCTTTACAAAGGGTCTACTAGCGGTTCTCTTTGAAGATTTTCGGGACAGTCTCAGCGTTCGAAAACCGCCCGCTATGACTGCGGGGGTGTGTTAAACAGAGCAATATACATGTGATATACACTAAATATACAGCAGTGTATATCACATATATATCACTAGCAAAGCAGTGGGCTTTCGGCCAGCCAAAGGGTAGTAAAGCGAGTTGGCTTTTTCGATAGTAAAGCAAGGGGCTTTCGGCCACTGCACAGTAGCTAAGTTGATGTGATATTGTATATATGGTATATATAGTTGTAGTATATTGTAAGGAAAATGATACCTTAATTAGTGGTATACACTTACCATAATTGTATAGTTAGAATTATGGTAGAATAATGATTTAGAAGTAGAATAGGAAAAGGATTTATCCTATTATGGAAATATGTAACTTGTATATATAGCCTTTTAATTAATGAAAATAATCAAGGGGATTATTTCTTTCACATACTTCCAAAGCAATTACCCGCTAGTCTTCATGGGACTAGTCTGGCTTGGTCCTATCATATTGTTTTCACAAGAAATAGTTGATATATAATACACAATAGCTCAATAAGCCCACAACAAAAAATAATCCATTAATGTTTGCAAATTTTAACCAGTATGTATCATCAATGTATAATCACTGTCTTATCTATGTATAATCAACCAACAGTGGAAACCTTAAAATATCTTTTTCTGAAGAGTCAATGTGCTACTGATAAGGAATTGTGTATATTAATTATACAATGATTATTAAATATTGACATTAGCACGAATGACAAGTATACAAAGTAACCGCACAGGTAGAGTGAACCAGATCAACAGATTGTGTTATCTTAGAGAGACATGTTCTAACTCAGGCACAAAGAAATATATCAGCCAGAAGTATGAATAGATCAGAGCAGACATACGAAGCCAGATAGTGATGAATAAAACATGTCTGTGGAAGAGATTTATCAAAGGACAAATGCAGTACAAAGTCGAATGAATCAGACACGGAATAAAAGTGAATGAACCAGGTCTATGAACATGTTTCATATTAGACACAGATGGAGACAAAGTTGAATGGAGCAAATGCAAGGACCGGGTCCAAGAACATGTTCCTGCTCAGAGTCCTACTGTGAGTAGAATTTGTGATTTATGATAACGACTTGGCGTACAAAGGCTGCAGGATTTCTTGCCATACTTATCAATATACTTCAGAGTCCCACAAGAAAACTGAAGTCGCGTGAAGATGAAAGAATATCAAACCAACTCAAACACTATTTTTCATGATGAGTTGTATCATGTAGGGCTTAGGGTCAACCGACTTGTTGAAGATCAAAAGCTATATATATCCAAGTCCTGCCTTGAATAAAGTTACGCACTCATAAAGAGAGAAAATCAGATTATTGAGCAAACTATGTCGAGCATATTTGAGAGAGTTCTGATTTTACAAGTGCGAACGAAGAAGATTGAAGAAGTTGTGTTACAGAGTTTATGTTTACGGTTCTTGAGTCGAGTTTTGTGTATTAGGATTGATCATCGAGTTATACCTTTATCAACTTTCATAGAAGCATATTCATAGGTATACAGGTTAGTCAAATTCAACTTCAAGTTGGGATAACTTGGAGTGGGCTTACTAGTCTAGGGAGATTGGAATTAGAGTTTAGTTCCTAGGTTATAGAGTTTGTAACTTGAATTTGCATAGGCTCACGTTATAGTGAAGTTTGAATTAAATCCTATAGAGTTGTAGGTCGTGGTTTTTTCCACCCTTGTGAGCCGGGTGATTTCCACCTAAAAATTGTTGTGTCTTTGCTTTACTGTTATTTACCATTCAACAGACGCTATTCGTAGAACATGTAATGTAACGTGTTCTATCCTATAGACAAAAATTAAGTACCTCTTAGAATAGATATCTAATCGTGCAGAATATTATTAAACTTATTATGCACTTGTTATACACTAGTATATATCAACGTTGGCTATAAACTATTATGGCTAGACAGATAAATTCTAAGCGCAAGCCTTTACCATAAGAGCTTAAGTATTATGTATTGTTCGTGCATGAATTTTTTGTAGCAACATGTTAAATTGACCCACAATAATAGGTACACTAGCAAGTCTGATACGGTAAATAAAAAAGTAGAGTAACTACCTACTATATATAGCCAGTTAAATTATGTTTGATAGTGTAAAAATCTTTACCACTATCAATATATATAACCGAAATCCTTATGATAATCAAGTATAAATCAAATCGCTTACTTATGCAAAAGTAAAGGGAGATTTAAGTAAACCTATATTTTGGTGTAGCTGGAAAGAAATTGCTTGAGCATGAAAGGGGAAATGCATCATGACCAGTCCAATTGGTATTGATGGGTCTGCCTGTCTCCTCTGGTACCAACTAGGAAGAGTGTCAAAATTTTGACAATGCTGTTCTTAGTTGGCATCCAGGGAGCCAGGCAGAACATATTCATTTCTTGGATTGCATATGTATGATCAGCTACTTTATTCCTGCAAATTTCCACATAATGTTAGCAAGTTGTTCACTCATGTCCTAAATGATCAACACAAATGTTACTAGTATTAAAAGAGAAACAAATTAAGTAATATTACATCCGGTTCATAATATCTGTCTTTTTGCGTTTGTAAATATCTTTTAACATAAAATAGTCGATAGCTTTAGTTAAAACAGTATTTGACTAAACTATCATTTATCTTCTGTTAAACGACTCTTGACTTAATTAACACTTCACTAATTGAAGCAGTAAGGGTGAATTCTGAAAAGTCAAAACACTTGGGAACAAATTTGATTTGCAAAAAACGACAAATAATATAGACCAGAGTGGTATCTTTTTTAGCTTGCTAACTCATTAATTTTCGGTTCAAATTTGAATAAAGTACAAAATACTAAATAGTCTTGAAACGAAATGACCCTTGCCTTTACCTTATTGTGTAGCACTCTTCCAACTACTTTACTTCACAAGACTCCGCATATCTCTTGATAAGTGATCGAGAGAAAAAATAATACACTAAAACGTAAGTGGGTGAATGCTTTTTAAGAAGGGCTTAACAAACTATTTAAAGGTCTAAAGAGAAGGTAAGACAACACAAAATCCAAGCACAAGTGTCGAAGACAAACCACTTTAGGCAACAGACGGCAGGTATGGCTACAAAACATACATGAGATCAATAAAATTTAATGGATACATGGTGATGAAACCAAACAAGTTATGTGTTGTTTTGTGTGTTTTTAGGAAATTTGGACTTTTGCTTTTGATTTGAAAGATTCATCTTACTACTCCCATCATGATTAACTTAGGAAAAAATATATTAGGTTCAATTTAAATATATAATTTATTCTTTGGTACTATTGCTTATTGGATGGTATGAGTCTATTGGAGGGGAATTTAATTTGAGCATGACTTTGACACGGCCAAAGCCACTGCATGCGACAAATCCAGCCTTGATTAGGGCGTTTGACGGATATTTTCATGTGCATTAATCATTACTTTAAACATCGTGCACTTAAACTACTGTAGTTTTGTGTAACTGCTAGTCGAGTTTAACTTCTCTAAATGATAATTACAGATAATTATGTTGATAAATTTTTGGGGAAATAAAATTAAGAGAGAGTGTCTGATTTTATAGTTGACCCATTTTATTTGCGGATAATATAATTCTGATTGGCGAGATTCGCAGCGGAATTAACGCTAAGCTGAAGGTTTGGCGACATTCCTGAAGTCTAAAGGGTTCAGGTTGAATAGGACCAACACTGAATATTTGGAGTACAAGTACAGTGGCATAACTCAGGAGGCTGATTGAAAGTGAGGCTTGGTACCCAGGTCATCCAAAAAAAGGAAGTTTTAAATATCTTAGGTCTATTATTCAACGAAATGGGGAGTATTAACGTATATTAACCAAATATACTCCATATATTTTGTAATATTTAGTGTTGTATAATTATGGTAGATATAGGATCCTTATGGTATGAGGGTTCCACATTGTACCTTTACATGAGTCTTGTCGGTGCACTACAATATCTTACTTTCACCAGACCTGATATTACTTATGTTGTTCAGCATGTATGCTTATTCATGCATACCTTTATGGAGCCTCATTTTATTGCCCTTAAGTGTATCATTCGATATGTTAAGTACACACTTGATTATGGATTGCATTTATACCCCTCATCACCGATCAAGTAGTTATCATAAACGGATGCTGATTGGAAAGGTTGTCCGGACACGCGACGCTCAACCTCCGTCTGTTGTGTGTTCTTAGGGGATAATCTCATTTCTTGGTCTGTCAAGAGACAAGCCACATTATCTCGTTCGAGTGCAGAAGCAGAATATAGAGGCGTTGCAAATATTGTTGCTGAAATCTGCTGGCTCTGAAACCTTCTTTTGGAGCTTCAATGTCCCTTGCGTAAGGCGTCTTTGATTTACTGTGATAACATATCCGTCATATATTTATCACATAATCCGGTTCAGCATCAGCGAACCAAGCATATTGAGACAGATATACACTTTGTTCGTGAGAAGGTTGCTATTGGTCATGTTAAGGTGTTGCATGTGCCTTCTTCATATCAGTATACGGATATCTTCACGAAAGGTCTTCCTAGACAGTTATTCCTTTACTTCAGATCTAGTCTGAGCGTCCAGCCTCCTCCCGCTTCGATTGAGGGGGTGTATTAACGTATATTAACCAAATATACTCCATGTATTTTGTAATATTTAGTGTTGTATAATTATGGTAGATATAGGATCATTATGGTATGAGAGTTCCACATTGTACACATTATATATATTTATATTAATGAGAAAGACTCCCCAAGGGAGATTAATACAATTTCACAGAGAGATTGACGATAATGTCGCACATCATATTGGTGCAGGTAGATGAAGTGGTGGCTCGCATCAGAAGTCTTGTGTGACAAGAAGATGCCACCAAAACTTAAAGACAAATTCTATAGGGTGGTGGTTAGACCAACTATGTTATCTAAGGCCGAGTGTTGGCTAGTAAAAAACTCTCACATTCAGAAGATGGAAGTTGTGGAAATGAGGATGTTGCGATGGATGTGTGGGCATACTAGGAGAGATAATATTAGAAATAATGATATCCGAGACAAAGTGAGAGTGGCCTCGGTGGAGAAAAAGATGCGGGTAGCGAGATTGAGATGGTTCGGGCATGTGATGAGGAGATGAATGGATGCCCCAATGCGGATGTGTGAGAGGTTGACTACGGACCTTTTCATGAGAGGTATATGTAGGCCGAAGAAGTACTGGGGAGAGGTGATTAGACAAGACATAGCACAGTTCCAGCTTACCGAGGACATGACCTTAGATAAGAGGTTATGAAGGACACAAATTAGGATAAAAGGTTAGTAGATAGTTGAGTGTTGTCCTGTTTATCCTTTCATACTCCTTTCATACAAGTAGTCATAGTATTACTTTTGTAGTTTCTTGTCCTTAGGTTTCTGCTACTTTATTTTTTTTATACTTTGATTATCGTATTAATTTGTGGTTGTCAATATCCCTTTTTTGTGTTACTGCTCTATCATACTTTTTATATTATTTTGACATGGCTCATTCGATCCCGTTATTTTTTTCTTAGTACTGCTTTGAATTGTTTGTCCTTATGCCGAGGGTCTACCGGATACATCCTCTCTACCTCATAAGGTAGGGGTAAGATCTGCGTACACTTTACCATCTCCTGACCCCACTCTGTGGGATTTCACTTGATATGTAATTATTGTTGTTGTGGTTTTTGGTGTTGGGTCAAAAAAAAATTAAAGTTTGTGGGCCAAACCAAATCAAATTAATTCCGGAAAACTCTTTTCTAAAATATAATCCCTCCACCTTTCTCGGCAGTTCAGATCGGTTCACAATTTTTGTTTCTTTGCTAATTCTCATATTCTCTTTCAGCTACTGTTATGGGAATTAATTTTTTTTTTTTATTTCATTATTTTACAAAACTCATTTTTTTGTATGTAAATTAATTTAATTTAGAGATCTGTGAGTGTAAAAAAATAGTTTGAAGGTGGAAAGACAGGAAATGGTTGCAGAAAATAATTTGTAGAGAGATATTATATTTCACCAAGCACTCCCTTGCTCTCATCTTTCATCTTTAACCTTCACCAACAATTAAATATAATATCTCTCTACAACCATGAAGGAAATGTCAATGGTGAAGATGAAAGATGAGAGCAAGGGAGTGCTTGGTCCATAGGGCCCCATAATCCACATGTCCATCGTATAAAAAAAAGCCTTAATGTCATTAATTGATTGCCCAATTAGAAAATGACATCTGCCATTTCTGTCAGCTTTTTAACTCAAGAATTTGCTTCTTACGCGTCATAACAAAAATATTTTTTCTGTCACTGCCACGTCATCAATTATAATTTCAATTCAAACCAGATAAAGGGGTAGAAAAATGTCTGCAAAGTTCAAATGTGTAAGTGAATTTTGGATACAAGTGTAGAGGCTAAAAAATATATTCTCTTTAGAAAATAAGGTATAAGTTAAGTGACTTTACTGGTCAATTTTACTAAGTTAAGTGATACTTTTTGAATGTTTAAATTTTAAGTTTAAATGATTGATGAATCTAATTCAATTTAGCTTTGAAAAGTAGTCAAATTGATTATTGAGAAACGAAATATGACACATATTTTTTGGTATAGAGGGAGTAATATTTTTCAATTTGTATTTCCTGGCAAGTTTTGTCTATTACGTAGAATGAAAATCGTACCAAGTCTTGTCAATTCGCAATACTTGTAAACAATTGAAAAATACAAGCTATTTTTGCTAGTCGATAAAATTTGTATACAATTGGACAACACAAGTAAATTTTTCCAGTCTTGTAAGACTTATGAATAACTTAATAAGATATATAGAATGAAGATTGTAATAAATCTATGCCCTCCTCGCATAATTTGTGAAGTAATTTTTTATTTTTTCGAGTGTATAATGTTGAAATGTTTTTGCACAATTCCTTAAACATGCACAAAAATTAAACACCACCTTAAATGATCTTATTTTCTGCCGATCACCCAACACTCAAAGGTGAAAAGTTTGGCCCACTCACTAAATCATCAGAAAACCAAAAATTGAAAACCTTAGTGACAAGAGAACAAATACGGTACAACGTGCCACAAATTTGAATTATAATTACCTCTTCATCATTATTGCCAAGTTAGATTTTCTCTATACTCGTATATCAACAAAAGAAAAAGTTAAAAACACAAATGCTCCTCCTTTTCAGATATTAATTGATTGCAATTTACATTCAAGTTAGACGCCAAGGACTGTAGATGATAGCTCCGCAAAAATAAGGGTGTGCATGACGAAGAGCATGATTATGTGTATTGTCTTTGTCCTAAAGCGAATAATATCACATTCACATCGTATTAAGAGTATTATCAAGGTGACCTAGTCCAGCAACTGATAACATAATCAATACTTCTATAAGACAAGTATGAAGATAGTAGAGTGACGGCGTGAGACTCAGTTTACTATCTTTGTCATGCCAAAGATAGCTAGATTGGAGGCGTACCCACACAAGAAGAAGCTAACCCAGTTGGACTTCAGTTGCCATAAATCCTCGTCATGTGGGTGACACAGTAAATCTCAAAAATTGATCGGTTTATCGTGTTAATGCCATGTGGATCTTAATTAGTTCGAGGGGAGACATGTGGATCATAGTGATGGGCCATGAGGAACTTAGCTCAATGGGAAAATTATTGAATGTGCGAATAAAATTATATATTAATAGTTGAAAAGATAGGTAAACTACGTATAAGTTGTATGAATGTTCTTTAAGACTTTTTAGGGGAAATCGTACCTGCTTGACCAAATCAGACAATACCAAATCATATTAAAAGTAGCAATTGGACTGACTTAATCCAATACCAGTTCCCCCGAATATTGCACTTCCTACGTTGATGGCAGACAAGGAGGGAACAAGTTTGTTAGAAAAACTCGACCAATTATTGTAATAATTTGGCTAGACTTGGTAATTGACACCAACTTATTTCGGATAGTATTTTTTTTTTTTAAATGACTCTTAGTTATCTCTAAACTCTAATATTAGCATCTCTTATCATATATATAAAAAAAGAGATCGGATGAGTAGCACTCAAACTTTACATTTTAAATCCGTTAGTGGATCCTAAGCTTTCGAAAATGTGAAAACCTTCTCTTGTACGAGACGTCAAGGGCATGTCATGCCATGTGCAAATGTTTTTTATAATGTATATCAGGCTTCTTTTCTTTCTAATTCATTTAATATAACATGTTGAGCTCAACATTTCAACTTAGGCTTTTAAGTAAGAGTTCTTTTACACTTTAAGTAACATGTTGAATTAAAGTGAAAAATTAAAGACTCCATTGTTGGAAGGGGGGGGGGGGGGTTTATTCATTTTAGATGTCATTTTGAAGTTGTGATTAAAATTTGAAGCTATTTGGTGATGTTTTTGTGTGTTGAAGTTTGTAGGAGACGAAATCAATTTTTATATGTTTTTATAATATTGTATAATTTTGTATAATAATGTAAAAGCGTGTATAAACTCTTCCTACACAAATATAATCTTTCATATAAGGTTGATATATTATTGACACTAAATGTATAATATTGTATAATTTTATATATTGGTGTATAAACACTATTGCGGATTTTTTGTTTAATTATACGGGTGTATATTTAAAATATAACCATGTGAGTACAATAAGGTATGTTAGGTTATATATTTTTTTCAAAGTCCTTTAATTTATACAGCTATGCCAAATATTGGCGGCACGCTTACAATGAATAACTATAAATAACTTTTCAAAATAAGTGAAATTAGTATAACTTAAAATAAGACAAGTAAATTACTACAGTAAATTAAAATACGTCGGTAATATCAAATATATATATATATATATATATATATATATATATATGACAGACAATGGTGGTATATTCTACCTAAGCCCAGATTTTCTAATGAATCTAAAAGAATGTGGAAATCACATAAAATTAGGAATACAGACTAAAGGCTATGAAGAAATGCATAGCGGCAATAACTTACTATTATGCTTAGGATTTCTAGGTAAGATAACAACAAATAGTAATACAAAGTTTAGAATAAAAATAGACGACGTAGTAGAATTAATGAGTAACAAAGGTATAAACCTCATTAAACCTACTAAAATCCAACCTGAAGAATATGCAGGTTTAGAATGGAAATTAGACTATTTTAATAACGAGAAAAAACTGCTAAAACCAGCAGGCCATGTAGAATATACTAACTTAAGAGGAGAAACCTCTATAAGATTTACAGATTATAGTTATACACAAAAAGAGTGCGACGAAGAAAGCACTATAGAAGATTCAGAATTAAACCTCATGAACATCGAAATCATTCAAGAAGAATATGAGGTAGACATAGCTATAGAAAAAGCAAAAGAACTAAAAAGACAGAAACCTAAAATGTTGTTTAGATGTAAAGGTTGTAAAAAAGACAATATGGAATTAAATGTAACAATAGAACATTTTAAGAAATGCGACCTAAGATCAGACAATTTAGGTTATAGGGAAGAATTTAAAACAAAACAAAAAGAATTAATGTTTGAAAATCTAATAAAAGATTTTGAGTTAGATGAAAAAGAAGAGTCAGACACTATTTCTGAAATTAGTTTGAAAGAACTAATGGAAACTAGTGCCTCAAGCTCTAGTCCTTTCCAAAGAACCACAAAGTAAAAACATTACAAAGAGACACTAGCACAGGCAACGTCCCTAGACGAAGAGTGTATAGAACCTCAGGAGAACCTATTGATAATGTTAAGCCATCAGGCAGAAGAATGCCATTAGAAGAGCCTATAACCCTCCAAGAAGGAGGAAATAAAGGAAAAATTCTAAATATAGCTGCACACGACCCCCAAAGATGGAATTCAGTAATAGATCTATGGAAGGGAATAGTGGTGGCAGATTATATACAGAATTATCAAGAGTCAGACGCAGAATCCATGTATAAATATTTAGAGACATTTTTAGGAGAATCAACCAAAGCCCTCTGGGAGGCTTACAAGTTAAATTTCCCTGAAGAATTTCATCAGTTGGTGGCTATGGGATCAAATCCATACAATTTTACCAACAAGATTCACACTTTAATTACCGGAGAAGATCCGAATAGCGGACTAATTGTTCTCCAGAGAAATGCTTTAATTAAATTAGAACAGTTAAGTATTAGTAACTGGATTTACATAAAGAAGTTTTTAAATGATTTCTTCTATTATTGTACGATCAGCGGTAACTCGTTTGATCAAGACCTCGGAAAAAAGCTTTTTAATAAACTTCCAGGAGCTTTGGGACGAGAAATAGAAGAAAGGTGGAGTAAGCGCGACGGAATTATACAAAATCCTAACGCTAGATGGTCTATAGGACATAGAATCCAGCATGTCATGGAAATACTCCAGGAAAAGTGTACGCATCTACAAATACAAAAGCAGCTCAAACAAAATGAGCTAAGTTTCTGTAAAAGTGTGATCTACACCACCCAGAGTTATGACAAAGACCCATCTAAGAGAAAGAGTTATAAAAAGAAAAAGAAGTATGGCTACCAGAATTATGATAGGTATGACAAAAAGAGATACTATCTCAGAAAGTCTACAGCTAAAAAGCCTTACTTAAATAAAGATAAGCATATTAGGAAGTATAGGAATGATAGAACGTATAAGAACAGATTAGAGTGTTTTACTTGTGGCAGTATAGAGCATTTAGCAAATACTTGCCCAAAGAGAATAAATAACAATTCTAAGAACGCTCAGCTAATAGAAGAATTTCAGGAGACCCTGATAAATGTAGACGAATACATGTCCGATACGGAAAGTATTTACTCTATAGTCTCCATAGACATCGGAGATACTAGTAGAATAGATTCCTCAGATTCAGAAGCAGACGAATTTATTAATGAAATGGGAATCGAGAGTTTAGACATAAATGAAAACCTAAATAATTTAGTAAATACGTTTACAGACTGTGACCATTGTTTTGAAACAAATAAAGGTCTAGACAGCACTCCTTGTTGCATATGCAAATGGTTCCCTAGCAGAACCAAAAGAGCAAAATGCAAGAAGTGTTACGTAGAAGGATGCATAAATTGCCTCCAAAAAGAACTAGACATAATAATTAGCCCAAAACTAGACAATCATAAGATAAAGGAAGAAACATTAGTTGATTCAACCCTTCCTTTAAGAATAATTACATTAGAAACTAGAGTAAATAATCTAGAACTTAGATTAAATAATCTAGAAAAAGGAAAACAGCCAGTAATAGATATTGGCGCTGAATCAGAAGAACAAAATGAGACCGAAGTAGCTTCTGAACTGTTAAACTCAGAAGATAAAATTCTGATCTGTAATGAAGACAAAAAATTCAGTGCAATAAGATTAATGACTAAGATTAAAGTCAAAGACTATGAAATTACAACTTTAGCTTTAGTAGATACGGGATGCACCAGAAGCATCATAAATAAAAAGATTATCCCAGAACATCTTGTGAAGACGCTGGAAAAACCCTCTTCAGCTATTCAAATGGATGGGACCTTCAACTTCTACAATTTTTACCTGCAAGAAGCTAGTATTAGTTTCATAAATTCCTGCACTAATAACCCTGGTTATAAATTAGACAAAATATATGTTAGAGACCTGAATATAAATACAGATTTTGTGATAGGTTTAGACTTTCTACTAAATAATAACGGAAGCTGTACTATCTATAGAGATGGAGTAATCCTCCAGAGAAATAGTACGTACACCCCAGTGCATACGCAGAAAGTAGCTACGAAGATCATAAAACTTCCTACGCTAGACCTTACTAACAATAACAATTGTTGTAACAGTTACAGTGCACAGGCTTCAGAAATGTTATTAGAAGAATTAGAAGAAGATGTAGAAGATTTTGTACTCAACAAAAACTATACATTAATAGAATTAGAAACAGAGTTCTATAATTTTAAGACAGGAATAGAAAAGATAGGGTAATCAAAGATAAAAAGATTTAGAAAACATAATAAAGATTTTAGACGAATTAGAAATAATCGGAGAAAAACCATTACGACATTGGAACAATAATAAGATCCTCTCAGAGTTAGACATCATTAACCCGAATACATAATAAGAACAAATTTCGATAGAAGCTACTAACCAAGACTTAGAAGATTTTAAGTCACGATCAAAGAATTATTAGATTTAGAGATTATAAGAAGATCCACTTCTAAGCACAGATCGGCAGCCTTTATTGTAAGAAATCATTCCGAAATTGTCAGAGGCAAGGCGAGAATGGTGATCAATTACAAGAGGTTAAACGATAATACTAGGAGTGATGGCTATAAACTGCCAGACAAGACTGAACTTATCAATCGGATTCAAGGAAAAAACTTTTTTAGCAAATTCGATTGTAAGTCTGGTTACTGGCAAGTGAAAATGCATCCTAACAGCATTGAATGGACCGCTTTTACTTGCCCTGAAGGCCACTTTGAATGGCTAGTAATGCCTTTCGGCCTGAAGACTGCCCCACCCATTTTTCAACGAAAGATGGATGAAATTTTCTCAGACTATAAAAGATTTACTATAGTTTATGTAGATGATATTCTTGTTTTCAGTAGCAGTATGGCAGAACACTTAGGTCATCTGCAAACAGTTTTTAGACTTTTTGTTAAAAACGGTATTATAATTAGCAAGAAAAAAATGGAGTTATGCAAGACTTATATTAATTTCTTAGGAGTAATTATAGGCGAAGGAAAAATAAGACTTCAGCCACATATAGCAAAGAAAGCCTTAGAAATGCCAGACAAATTAGAAAAAACAAAAGACTTACAGAAGTTCTTAGGTATATTAAATTATGCCAGGACCTTTATAAAAGATTTAGGAAAAGTAGCTGGACCTTTGTATTCTAAAACAGGGTCTACAGGACAAAAGAAGTTTAATGCAGAAGACATTAAAATTGTAAAACTGCTTAAACAACAGATTCATAACATCCCAGACCTAAACTTGCCACTTGAAACAGACTATTTAATAGTAGAAACAGATGGCAGTTTTGAAGGATGGGGAGCTGTCCTTAAAGCTAGAACTAATAAATATAGTAGTAAAACTACGTAAAAATTTGTGCTTACCACAAATGGGAAGTACAAAGAAAAAGGGAATATGAGTAGTATAGACGCAGAGATTTTAGCAAGAATTCACGGTTGAATGCTTTCGTACTATACATTTTAAATAAACCCGAGACTTTAGTTAGAACAGATTGTGAAGCTATTGTTAAGTTTCACCGTAAAATTAATGATAAGAATAGTAGTAGACGTAGATGGTTGAATTTCCCGGATACAAGATATCTATATATAATCTAGTGTTCGAACACATAAAAGGAAAAGATAATCATCTAGCAGACCAATTAAGTAGATTACAAATAACCAATTCAGATAAGGGTAGTGTAAAGCTGTTTCCGAAAAAGCTCTAATAATCTTTGTTTATTCTTAGCAGCATGAACACTTCAAAAGCCCAGACATCTAAAGACAAAGGGAAAGGCCCGGCCAAACCCGCAGACTCATATAGACAATCAGTTTTGGGGAACCTGAATTTCAGGCCCACTACTGCTCTCGAGACGCCTCAATTAGAAAGACTGGTGTTCGGTAAGAATAACTTAATTTCCTACCCACCATCTAACATGACTTTTAAGGTTTTACCTGAGCATGTTATAGACAAATAGCAGAAATGTCTGCTAGACAATTTATGGATTTCACACTCCGTAAAAGACAATGTACCATTTTGTGGCTACTTTAAATAGCACAAGTTTTTATTTTCATCAGAAAAATTTAGACAACCGTTTTAAATATTACGTGGTAATACACGGCAAGACAAAAGGAGTTTTCCAAACTTGGATCGAAGTAGTGGAGTCGATTAAAGATTTCAAAACCCCACTATTTAAGGGTTTTAATGATTTCAACGAAGCTCTGGATTATGCGAAAGGTATACTAGGACCAAACTATTACCTTTCTCCAGCCCTGAGATATAACCCCACTCAAACTCCCCAGTACAACATTCAAAGAGACACAGACAAAATAATTTTTTGTGACCACTGTACTTCCATGACAGAGTCATTCAAAAGACTCAACCAGACTAAAGAAGAGCTCCAGCTCCAGAATATAAGCCTAATAGAAAAGGTGACAAATTTGGAACTCTTACTCAGACAAGAAAAAATTAGACAGACAAATCAGAGTTCTCCAACTCCTCAAAAAATGGATAAGACAGGTGTGCGTTCCCTACTGAATGCAGAAAGACCTATTGTATCAGGTATAGATACAACTAGTCCTAGACAAACGGTCGCCGGTAAAGACTCCTCAAATCCGTTAATGGCTGTCACTTTGCCAAAAAGTGAACAAGAGGAAGCAAGCTCCTCTCGTAACGTACGAAGGCTCCCTCAAACTTTCTCAGGAACCACTTCCAAAACGAGGAGCAAACAGACTAAAAAATAGACAAAAAAAATTGAACAAATAATAAAAGAGACAATAGAAAATTTGTTCAAAGAAAAGATGATTAACAATTCCCAAGAACCAGAGACGAAACATGTTACATCTATAGAAATAACAAGACCAGTCCCTGCCGGTAATCCACAACCAATTTTGTCAGGGGAAAACGAAGACCTAGATCATGTTTCTGAGACCAGTTCAGACGAAGAATTCAGACAGTCCAATTATGCCCAAGAGGCCCAAGATCCCAACGGATATGACTCCGGGATGAGTTTCGACTCAATAGCACGACATAATTTGGACACGTAAAAAGATAAAGAAGAAAAGCAACGGCCAGCGTTTAAAGCAGGACGATGTAGACCCAAAGAAGACAAATGCAGATATAAAAAGGACACCTTTTTGACTAAGGGAATAGCTTTCCAGAAAGGAAGAGCCAGCAAACAGAAGACGACAAAAGAAAGGACAAATTTTCAAAAGATAAAGTGACGATGGGGCCCACAGCGCACCCGGCGGAAACTTTTGAAGATTCTTTTTTCAATTTGGAATCCGAAGTTTGAAGTCCGAAGACTGCTATAAATATCAGACTACTTACGCAGACAGACATATAGAAATAGATAGAAAAAAAAGATAAAAAAAGAGAAGAGGATAGACAGTGTGAGAGAAATAAAAAACCACTCCCCATTTCCTTTTTTATGTTTCCCTCTACCACTCTCCCCCTTGTATAAACACCATCGCATGTACAGCGAAAGCTTGTTGAGTAGATTCCTACCAGTAGCCTTAGCAAGCCGGGACTCCCGAAAGGGAAATTCCCAGATACCTCTAGACATGTAAGTTCATCTTCCAATAGTTTATCTCCTGTAAATTATGTTTTTCTGTAATATCAAATCTTGCAGGATTGCAAGAAATTATGTTAATATACTGTTGTTATTTTCATCATGAATCTTGAGCTACTGTTATAATCTCCGCCATGAATGTCTGAAATTACTGTTTAAAGCCTTTAGCATAGCATGCCTAACATGGTCAACTTCTTGATTTAGTATATGGTTATCTGACAAGCTCCGTTATGAACTCTATGGATTAACCTGTAAATTCCTATGTCAACGGTGGTTGATAATAGGCCTGTTGAGGTCCGCTGAAGGATTGTTGTGGCCGTTTTTGGGTGTGGTTAAAGATGAGTTACATAGCAGGGGTAAAGCTTAGAAGAAGAGATGAACGATCAAGAAGAAGAAGCAAATAGGTATACTATACTAGAAGTCAAAAATAGTAACTAAAATACGAATGGCAGGGATGATGAACAGTAACCTAGGACTAGTGACTGGACAAAATCCAGATTAAAAAAAAAAAAAAAAATAAAAATAATATTTTATAAATGGAGATAGACTTTGAATTAAGATGCTTATATGACTAGTTGTTATTTGGAAAGAGTACCGAGTAGGACCACACAATATATCTACCCCCACGATTCTTTATTTAGGTAATATTGTGAAAAACAAAACCGTTCTTTCATACTACGGCAATATAACTTTAAAGTGAAATTTATATCCAACTATAATACTGTCGATGAAGTCTCTAACTCTGAAGAACTTATGAATCGGATTGCGGACACTAATTACCTGGCTAATCTTTAAATTGAATAAATAAATAATAGTCTGTATGAAGAATAAGGAGTCCCTGCAGTACGTAGCAAAATTGGTGATCACCAATCGCTTGTTGTAGTGAAGGAATATCTTAACCTGTAGTCTTTTTTTTGTTGGGATATTAGCACTTTTACTCCTTAATTATTGCTAACCCTGATATGAGAAAATACACCAAAACCACATGCACCCTAAACTATATATATTTTGTTATTTTTAATGTAAACTATTTGGTGTTTATAGAATCCGTCTGAACTAAAAAATTCATAGTTAAAATCCTCATGGAGTTCAAACGGCATGGAGAGTAACTTCACTTTCTTGGTAGCACGTTGAGAGTCAAAAAATTAATTAGTAGTAACGTGACATTTTTTTTATTTCTCTTATTAATTATGAAGTAATAACACAAGTTTGCAATAACACGCAAGTAATTAAACAGTGAATTATGTCTAGAAGATAGATATAATTCTAGTCCTTGTTTTTTTTTTCTTACTGATCTGTATATTTCTCTCGGTAAATAAACTTGTTTAGTTACTGAAAATAATAAGGAGTGGACCAGTTATAGTTATGGAAAATTTATGAAATATTCATTAGCAAAAGGATAAAAAGTGCATACTTCATTTAATTAAAGATTAAATATATTTATTCAGATATTACAAGGACCAAATTTAAAATTTATAGATAATCAAGGGACCAAAAGTTCTATTAACTCTTCTTAATATTTCTTTCCGTCATCGTGTTTAGTGAAGATTTATATATTTCTCTCCAGTCCCAACGGCTTTTAAGTACTGCGAATCACATGGATGGAATTATTTGCTACTTCTACATTTAGCTTTGTCATTCTCTTTGAAAATTAATATTCCCAATTATTATGCTTATGATATAGCCCCAAATCCAAGAAATTCTGGTCACTGGAGAGGGAAACACGGTCAATAAACAAGTGTCATAAAGTTACTTCCTCCGTTTAATTTTATTTGATCCTTATGTTAAAAATAGTTGTTTTACTCATTCATTTGAACAAATTAAGAGTGATTTATTTATTTTTTCTTTCAATATTATCATTATTGTTAAATGACTATATAAAGTAATTATTAGCATGTGTACATAGGCAGTATTTACCATATTTTGTGTTATATAATTATGATAGAATTGAGATCCTTATTATAGAAGGATTCAACATTGTACACCTATATATATTTTGTATTAATGAGAAAGGGTCCCAATGGAGATTAATACACTCTTATATGGTATCAAGAGCCAAAATCTAAACCCTAAAAAGAAAAAAAAATTCCCTACCTACCGTCGCCGGGATCCCCCCCTCCCCCCGGCTGAAAAAAAATTTCTACCTCCTCGACCGGATTATTTTTCCCTTTCCTTCCTTTCACGGGTTTCTGTATTTTCGTTGAGCCACCATGTCTCCTCTCACATCTCCTAATGTTTCCGCATCCTCCACAACCGTCGTGGATAACCCCCTCCCTCATCTACACCCCCTTTCCATCCTGCTTTCACCGTCTCAAATATCAAGAATTTCATCCCATTAATTCTTGATCAGGAAGACGGTCAATACTCTTCGTCCGTTGAACTCTTCAATATCCACGCTTGTGCGTACAACGTACTTGATCATATCGACGACTCCATCCCTCGCCTCCTAGAAATTGCAGACTCGACATGCTGTCTTCTTGACGCTATTGTCAAATAGTAGATCTATGACACCATATGTAAAGACCTTCTACACGCGATCATGAAAACAGGTGTCACGGCTCGTGAATTATGGATTCGATTGGAAGAAATTTTTCATGACAACAAAAATACTCGAGCAGTGTATTTGGAGGAACGATTCCAAAGTGCAGTGGCATCGGTCTCAATAATTGTGTGCAACAGATCATTAGAGATCGTGTTGTATATCCACTAGAGGACAGGACAACGACATCCAAATGAGACCAAAGTGCATCATCAGAAGTCAAAGTCGAGGGTGGGTCTGTGGACTTCGATTTAGGAGGGATGATGTGGTCGATAACTTCGTAGACATGACAATGGATTTTGAAGAGTTCCACCCACGAGAAGTATTAACCCTTTTTCCATCTCAAGAGTCGCAGGGATGAAATTTTTAATGTTGTTGACTACAAGTGCAGGATGAAATTTGGTTTTGTTAGCCATGGAGGATGAAATTTAGGAAGAGAAGGGAGAGGGAGTGGCCGAAAAAGAGATATACAATTAATGTAGTAATATTTGGTGAATATTATATTAGTAACCTCGGGTGGAAATTCTGGTGCCTATCCTGGTACAATAGCCAACACTGCACCTTGGCTCATCAGTGTGGATGCAAGCACCATTGATCACGAGTTTGCCAGCTATGTCGCCCTAGGAAACAATAAACGTTACAGAGTATGTTTCTCTTGTCCACTATTCTTTTTGTTTGCAAAACAATTCAGTCAGACCTCTCTATAACAACTACCTTATATAACAACATTTCATTTTAGTGGCCAAGTTTTATTTTTTGGAACCGACCTTTTGGGTTATATGTTACATCTCTATAACAACATTTTACCTGTAACAACAACATCCATCATTACATTCTTCGTAAAAAATTCTCCTCTATAACAACCTTTCTCAAATATTAGTTGATTTTAATTTACTATTTCTCACTTCTGTTCTGATAAGTTTTGTCTATAACAGCATAACGACAATTAAATGTCAAATGTTGTTATAGGTGTATAACAGTCTTTCGCTATAAAAGCAAAAAAATATTGGCATGAACAAGGCTGTTATAGAGAGGTTTGATTGTAATTTCTTTGGGGACGAGCTTCAATTGAAGTAGGGATGGAACTCCTTGTAGAGAGTTAGGAAGCGTCCGTTCTTAAAAAGCGAGGCTTAGGATGTGATTTAACAGTATTTGGGTTTTTGGTTTTAGGGAGTAATCCTTTCAACTGGAGCACTGCCCGAAGGCAAATCATTCCCAATTATTACCGGTGCATCTGCTAAAGTTGCCAATGCAACAGCTCAAGAAGCGTGAGTATTACTTCTCGTCCCTACTGCTTAATTAACCTATCTAACTTTGATAACTTATTTATGTGCTTCTGCAGTAATTTTTGCTTAGGTGGGACTTTGGATCCTAAGAAGGCGAAGGGGGGCTATTTTGGTTTGCCGTAGAGGGGGTAGTCCTGGGTTTGATAAGTGCACGCAAGCGACTTTAGTAGGTGCAGTTGGTATCGTTATGCTCAACAGCGCGTTCTTTGGACACGAAATATATGCTGAACCTTCTGCCCTGCAACGCTTATCAGTTCCTCCCATGGACTTGAAATCTTATCTTATGTTAATTCAACAAGGTATATATAACTGTCTACGAATCAGGCATTATGCTAACCAATAATTGTGGAGTTATATTTTCATGGTACAACAAATTAAATGAGTCGGTACATAGCTATACCAAGAAGAATCCTCTGTATTCCCCTTCTTTTTCTGTTTTATTTTGTTGTTAAACATCATTTTGGTCTGAGCAGACAGCTACGGCTTACATTACTCGGCCAACAACTGAACTGGGAATGAAGCCAGCACCAATTATGGCTGCCTTTTCGTCCATTGGACCTAATAGGGTTACACCAGAGATTCTTAAGGTGTTTTTACCACCATTTCAATATTGTTGATTTCAAGTCTATTCAGGTAAATAATTTTGTTTTCGTGAGTACTCATATGATATCTTTTCAGCCAGCTATTACTGCCCCGGGAGTGAGCATAATAGCTGCCTATACTAGAGATCAAGGTCCTGTACAAAATACGTTTAGATGATCGACGGGTTAAATTTAACACAATGACGGGCACTTCAATGTCATGCCCTCACGTGGCCGATGTTGTTGGCCTTTTGAAAGCCCTCCATCCGACTTGGAGTCCTGCAGCTATCTAATCCGCCATTATGACATCCGGTAGGACTAAACAATGTTCCAATTATGTATAGGAATCTGCTTTTGTTGTCTGGTTATACAGTCAAGCTTCTCTATAACAACATTTTCCCAATATTCTTTTGGTTGCTATAGCGAGAGAACGTATAATATAAAATACCATGAAAAATTGGCTCCACAAAAAACATGGCTATTGTAGTGAAATGTTGTTATAGAGATGCCTAACTGTCCAATTTCAGTGTTGAATGCAACTTTTCTTGAATTATTGAGCATATTAAGCTTCAAGAATAAGAACTAAATGAGTTTTATGCGAACTTTTATATGATTATGATGCCTTGCTACTCTTCTGCTTGTGCAGCAAGAACACGAGACAATACTCTCAAGCCAATGACTAATTCAACTCACCTTAAGGTATCACCATTTGCTTATGGATCAGGACACGTATGGCCAAACCGCACCATGGACCCAGGCTTGGTTTATGACTTAACGATCGATGATTATATGAACTTTGCCGTGCTCAAAGGTACAACAAAACTCAAATCAGTGAGTTCACAGAAGGCTACTTCAAATGTCCTAAGCCTATTATTAGGGTCAGCAATTTGAACCTATCCTCAATCACCCCATCGAGTTAGCTAGTGTTGGGTGAAAGGGATTTAGGAATAAATAACGGGCAAAGTCCTTGTTAGGAATTCCGGGTAACTTTCTGTATTCCTTAAGGTTAGAGGTGAAGTGTGTCCAAGCTCAATGACTCGGTCGTTGTGACTAGAACATTGAAGAATGTTGGAACCCCGGGTACTTACAAAGCTCGTATTCGCTCCCCGATTGGAATTTCTGCTATTGTTGAGCCAAACATATTGAACTTCAAAAAGATTGGAGAGGAGAAAACTTTCAAGGTCAGTTTGAAAGTTAAAGGACATAAGGCTCCAAAAGATCATGTGTTTGGCCAGTTAATATGGTCTGATAATAACAAGCACTATGTTAGAAGTCCCATTGTAGTGAAAGCTAGTTAAGAATATTAGGTAGCATTCATTTCTCTGTTTATTGTTACTTGTATAATACTATTCGTTTCACTCAAAGTATTCGAACAATTGCAATCATCCTAATTATCTTGAAGTAGATATTATATTGTTAGCACGTTAAACTGCCTTATTGTATATGATGAGAATGTGTTTGTGTAACAAACACTTAAATGTTCAGCAACAGGGGACTAATTCTTCTGATTGGAAGCTTAAACTAGGGCTGGCCAGTGGGCCGGGACGGCCCGACCCCGACCCGACCCCGTCCCGGTCCCGCCATGACCCCGCTTAAAAAAAAATAAAAAATAACGGGGGCGGGACTCGAACTCGGGACGGGACGATGTCTCGTCCCGCCAGACCCGAGCCCGCCCCAGGCCCGCCTGACCCGACCCCGCCCCGAGCCCGTCCCGACCCCGACCCCGCCCTTTTCCCCCTTTGCAAAAATGGTCGTTGCACCAACGGCCATTTTAGATTATGGCCAACCAACGGCCATTTTAGGCCCCCCCCCCCCCCCCCCCCTACCCCTTAATATTTATTTTTAACCCATAAGTTATTATATTTACACTTTAACCCAATTTTTCAACTATAAATAACTCATTTTCTCTTCATCTTTCTCACAAATCTTCCTACAATCTCTCTAATTTCTCAATATATCTCTCTACAAGTCTACATTGTTTGCTAAATATTCAATTTTATTAATTCATTTGGGAATTGGGAGTGAAGTTGGCAACTAGCTTGAGGATCTTCCATCGAGCAAAGTTTCAATTTTCAACCTCTCGATTACACGTCGACGTTACGTCGGTGTTTGGTACATTCGTTCCTTCATTAAATTATTATTGTCTGTTTATTTTATATTTTTATTTAGCGCACTTAATTTTATTGTCTTTAATTATTTATTATCATAATTAAAATGGAAGGATTAAAAGGTATGTTTAAGGGTAAGGGTAAGGGTGCTTCTTCTAGTAGGGGCAACCAGGGGACAAGGGTACTTCTTCTAGTCATCTTGTTCCTACACAGGATGATTTTGTTGATACTCAACATTTTCCTACAATACCATTAGATTTAGACCAGGAGCTATTTTACGGAACTCAAGAAGACTTTAATTTAGACGATAATCTAGATGATATACCCACTAATGTTGATGACAACACACCCACTAGTGCACCTTCAACCGAAATACCTCCTATTCCCCCTAGTATGAGACGAGGTCCAAGAAAACGACCATTAAAATCGATGCATGGACATTTTTTGATAGGGACGTAGAGAATCAAGTAGCCATATGTAAAATTTGTAAAAATGTTTTAAAATTTAAAACGGAAAAGGTCACGGTGGGACGGGGGTTTAATTAGACATGTAGTAAGTGCTCATCCAGCTAGGTATGCCCAATACCAGGCTTCAAAACCGGGTGCGCAAACGCCCGCTCCATCGGGACAAGGTTCACATATTGATACCTTGTCCCGGACCAAGTACGGGGTCAAATTAACCCTATGACGGGGGGAATTGTAGGCTCTAAATACAATAAACATAGAGATAGGGAAGCAATATCAAAATTAGTTCTTTGTGGAGGGTTTGCCTTTTTCATTTCCTTCATCTCCCGATTTTATTCATTACATTAGAGATATATATAATCCTCGCTTTTAACGGTTTTCCTAGATCAACCGTTAAGAGAGATGTATTTAAATTCGCGCATGAATATCAACAATATTTACGTTTTTCATTATATCATTTTAATGGCAAAGTATCTATCACGTCTGATATAGGTCGTAGTACTAACGGCCATGATTATTTAACTATAACTTGTCATTGGATATATTATAAATGGTCTATGCAAAAACGTATTTTAGCGTATAGATATATAGATGATAGGCACACTTTGGTACTTTTATTGCGTAAAAATATTTATCAAGTGTGCGATTATTACGGAATTACCGATAAAATTATGACTATTACATTAGATAACGCTTCTAATAACAATTACGCAATTACAATGTTAAAAAATAGTTTAACTCCATCTTTACCAGACCATTTTCATATAAAATGTGCGTGTCATATATATAACTTAATTGTAAATGATGGTCTATCACTTTTTGAAGACATTCTTAGTAAAATACAATTTGCTATAAACTTTATTTTTAAAAGTAATAAAGTATAACGTAGAAAAGAATATAAAAAAACTTGTCACGATTGTGGACTACCTTATAGAAGAATTCCACAAGACTATCTTATAGAAAAACCTTAACTTTATTTTTTAACTCTCAAATAAAAAGAAGTATGATTTTAGATAGTGATTGGGTAAAATTTTCTAACTTATTGTATTTTTATATTTTTTCAAGCAACAAAAGAATTTTCGGTATATATTATCCTACTATTTCAACTATGTTGTTTTATATAACTCTAATATTTTTATTACTTAGTGAATATATGGAAAAACCAGCTTATAAAGCAGCTATTAAAAAAATGTTTGTCAAAATAAAAAAATATTTTATTCCTATTCCCTCTATTTATATTATTGGTTCTGTATTAAATCCTACTATTAAAATAGACGGTACTAAATCACTAATTGAAACTATTTACGATTGTATAGAAGTACTACCACCTCCAAGTCCCAAAAATCTAAATCACCCACCACCTATTGAACAAACTAAAGAAGAAGCGGTGTCTAGCGTAGAACACCAATGCAAAAATATATATAGATTTTATCAACAACAAAATGCTAGTAACTTACCGGCTTCCATACCATCTTCTTCATCTTCAACACAACCTCACAAAAGACATGCTGTTTCTGCGGCTAGTATTGAAAGCCTCAGAAATAGAATGTGCGGCCGAACCTCTACTACTAACCAAATTAGCGAGTTGGATATTTTTGTTTTGCGGGGTTACGTACGTATCTAGAAGTTATCAATGAAGATGGACAAGAAGACTTGCTTTGAAATACGGAGGGGGAATGAGAAGACCTTTCCGACACTTTCATTGATGGCTCGAGATATTTTGAACATTCAAGCGTCATCAATCGCGTCGAAAGCGCTTTTTCTGCGAGCAAATATCAAATAGGAGACCACGGACACTCATTGGCGGAGACGACTTGGAAATTGCGGTATTATTTAGAGATTGGATACGAGCGGAGCGGAGAAGGTGCGGTCAACCGGAGATCAACAAAGAAGATGATGAAAACTACAACGAAATCTTAACCGAAGGTAGTGGAAGCGACGTGGATCAATTTGACCAACAAATACCAATTCCAACCGAAGAACCACAGGAAATCATCAAGCAATTAGAACAGGTTTTTTTGAGAATGTAATTTTTTTAATTGCAATTTTATTATGTAATTTGCAACTTTTGGACAACACCACAAAGTTGCAATTTAGATTTTAGACAATTGTATTTGTATTACAAAAAAATCATATGTCTATTAAATAATATAAGAGGCACAAAAACAGCCTTGGGATGTTTTTATTACACTATCTTGTTTTGTTTATTGAGTTTTTTTTATACATATGTTATTTTAAAAAAAAAAAAAAAAAAAGGAAAACCCGACCGTACCCCGCCCCGCCCCGATACCGACGGGATCGGGATCGGGACGGGACGGGACTGGAGCAGGTCCCGCCAGACCCGACCCCGCTAGGCCCCGCTAGACCCGACCCCGACCCCCTGGCTCGTCCCGCCCCGACCCCTACCCCGCCAGACCCGAGCCCGGCCCACTGGCCACCCTTAGCTTAAACTAACTATTACAATGGAAACTTACACGATTAAACAAAAGTAGTAGAACGAGGAGAAACGGATTCTTGACTCAATAATATGCATAATCGATTTTTCTCCCACAAGGTACTATTTATCAACTCGGATCCCAAACAAAGCCACGTAAAAGTGTTGGGCCGCTTCGCTAATATTGGCCCAGGCCCATTCTTAACAATACCTTCAAACACGCCCTTCTGGCCAATATCGTTCACAACAGTTTGTATGGGTCAATGAGCTATGGAGCCCGTATTACATTCGGGGGCGGACCTAGTGTTGGGGTACTTGATTCACATGAACCTCTGTATCATTGAATTATTCAATGTATTACAAAATTCATTAAATAAGCACAAATAATAGATTTCGAATTCAGTAAATCGAGCGGATTATTATAGAATTTCAAACATGATAAAGTTCAAGAACTACATCATCTAAATATGAAACACATACACATTAAGAGTAGATTATGTTAGGAAAAATAGCACACAAAAATAGTTTTCACTATAAAAAACATTATTAATAACAATGGAATGCCAATACGGTAATCAACAAGAATAAAAGGAGTAGTAGTAAGAATATTTTTTTATTGCTAGTCCGAGTTAAATACTCCAGAGACTACTGTACACTCTAAAGAAAGAACCTTCTTTTAATTTTTTTCGCAGACTATTTTCTTTCTCATTTTCTGTGATCTTCTTCTTTAGATACAATTTATTTATCTAACATCCTAAATATGTAGAATTTTCAACCTTAGCTTGTTCAAATATCACATGCACTCTCTTCGTTTACAATGTGATTGAATGCATCATATGATACAATCTCCATCACATGACATTACAAAGGGAAAATGTCAGCCAAGTCTTTTTGGCACATGACTATTTTTACCACATGGTGCTGAACCCCACAGGTAACACCCATAATTGCTTTCATTCCATGAAAATATATCTTCGTGAATGCTCAATTAATAATATAGCTCGTAGTGCATTCTATATTTAGTGATATTTACATAGTTGTGATAACTACGTATATCTCATTCAAGTGAGAAATGTATGTATCACCTTGATGAGACAACTATATCATCTATGTGAGATGGGTACACACACTCTACCTATGTGACTCCCGTTAAGAATAGATGATCCCAACCTCGAATAAGGATCAAGAGAGACGGAGATAGATCCAGAATTTTAATTTTATGAGTTCAAATTTTAAGATATTTCGGACTCATTTGGCCATTAAAATTATTTTTTTTTTTTAATTAATTTTTTAATTTATTTGTAAATTAGTATTTGGCGATGCAAATTCTAAATCGAACATGAAGTGTATTTCAAATTTAGAAAACAGTGAATGTTAAAAATCCAAAAAGACACTAGCAACATAAATGTAAGATAAATCATTAATAATCACAAGAAAATTATAAAAAAAATATTTTATGATCATTGATAAGCTTCTTCGAATTGAGAGCTTTTGAGATTAGGTACAAGATAAGAGCAGAACTAAAGCACAAAGCTTGATGACTTGAACAAGTTGAACTCTTATTGTATGTAAACATACTTGATATATATTTGGCAGAAGGAGATCTGAAGAGAGAATATGATTAGTTGTATATATGTGTGATGATGTTTCATCGGAGTTTTAATTAAGCATGAAAGGAAGATTTTTAAAAATCGTGATCTATAATAAATCATAGATATTTGTGTGATTATTAGTTACTATCCCAGTTAAGAATATAACGGAAGTTTAAAATTAAATTGTACTCTCTCTGTCCCAATTTATATGATACACTTTCCTTTTTAGTCAATCTAAAAAAGAATGATAATTTTCCTTATTTGGCAACAATTTAACTTTAAACTTTATATTTTACGTTTAACGAGATCTATAACCACATAAATATCTTAATTTAATTTTAGACTACAAAATTTCAGAAGTCTTCTTCCGTTTCTTAAACTCCGTGTCAAGTCAATTTTTTTTACATAAAATAAAATGGGGGAAGTACTAAATATAAAAATAATAATTTTTTTATAATTTAAAGCATATATATCCATCATTAAAAAAGTGATACATATATTGTTGTCCTTATACAAAATGGTGCAAACAGGGGAGTAATTTATTTTTACCACTCACATTCTTACATTGTTTCTTCTTTTTATCTTTCTGGTGACGTCTCCCAACGGGAGAAAAGAGAGGTTTTTGAATTTTTACAGACTCTTTCTCCATCTTCTTCTCAAACTTTCTTTTTATATTACCAGCACATTCCTATATATATATATATATATAAACAACTAATCATATTCTCCAACTCATTTACACATTCTCTCTTCAGATCTCATCAACCATGTCGTACGCTTATCTTTTCAAGTATATCATCATCGGCGATACCGGTAATATTCCTTTTTTTTTTTTTCATTTTTTACTTTTGATTGATTTTTTGTTTAATTTGATTTCTATATCGCTTTTTTTTTTTTTTTGCACCCGTTTAAAATGTTCTCTGTAATTTATTTGCTCGTTTCGGTTTTTATGGATCTGGAATGATCTAGAAGGTTCTATTTCAAGATGGAGATTGTCGTAGTTTTGCGGTTATGATTGTAAAGGCAATTGAATTTATGTTATTATGATAATCCTAATATTTCAATTGTATATTGAATTTTGGATTTAATAATTTCGTGTTATTCACATTTGATATCTTAATTATCTATGGCGGTATCACACTTGATTGTTTCCGGTGGAAAGGATCTTTTTAGGTCAAACTTGCTGGATTAGGTAAAATTAAATACAGTTTGTTATGTTATTAATAAATACAATTAGAGTTAAAGTAGTTAAAGAATGTTTATCAGCCAATTTAGTTGAATTTGAAATCTGTTTAGTTTGTACTTTTTGCGTCTATGTGAAGTCTTGTGGACCTAGTTACTATATCAACGATTAATCAACTAAATCAAACCAAAACTAGATGGGATTTGGCTATATGAATACTCTGTATTAATTCAGCTTTGTTCGTGGCGTCGTACCCATTTTATTGCAATACTCAATGCATCATCATTTGCCTACTAAAGTTACCTAAATTCTCTCGTATATCTTTCAGGGACATATGAGTCTCCAATGTAGTTGTAGTGATACTATGCATAAGAAGTTCTAGAAATTTTACAAGTGCAGGGGGAACCTTAATATGAATCTAATCAGTTGTTTCATTGTTGGAAGTATCTCGATCACTCAGTTGGTATATAGTTTCAGTTTATTGTTCTTTGTTTTGGGTCTTTTTGAAATTTTACATATGCTGTGTTTTGGTTAATAGTCAAAAATTCGGCAGCAACCCATTATAGGAGTATTGGGCTGGAAGTTAAGAGTCTTCAAACCGCACCTTAGACAGCAAGTTTCACTGACAATTGTCAGGAAACAATTAAAGGGCTTCAGGAAGCTTATTTTCCGGGCTGCAACTCTTGCTTCATCTGAAAGTAGTTACCATTATAAAAAAAGAGATATATTCTTTAGTTTCAATAGACTAAGAAATATGTTTGTTTTCTTCTCCTTCTCTCCCTCTTTTTCACCATAGTTCTTTTCATCACTGCTCATCAACTCTTTTTATCTATGATTTCTCACAAGCCTTAAAGCACCATAGTTTCACTAGCTTATTAATTCCATGTTAGCCCCAACCATTCACCCTTCCAGTTGGGCATAAAGAATCTACTTCTCTAAGTTGATCTCTATTGGTTTTTGACTCTTCGGTGGTGAAGTCTAAAATGTATCATTTGAGGAGTAAGGCAAGAAATTACATATGTGGAGTGTTCTTTATTCAGTAGCTTAGTTTTGATTCTTATCATGCTATTCTAGTATATGCATATAAAATGTATCGGGGCTACGGAAAGAATCCCTTTTATATTCCACCAGCTGAAAAAACATTTTCTCTTAGAACTATACCAACACTGCCCCTTTGACTTATAGCATTGCTGTATTTGGCTTTGCTGAATAGAAACCCTTTGAACAATCAATAAAGTAATTATACAATGGTAAAACAGTAATTGGAAAATAATTCCGAGATATATATCTTCTTTTTGTATATGGAGAAGTGGATGTTGATTGAAACTTTGAATGCCTCATAATAATTAGCACATAATATAAGACATGAATGATGAATTGCATATGGCTTGTGGTTAGATGGCTACTCACGAGTCTTGCCACCATATCTTTATAAGAAACTGCCCTTTTATTGGTTTAGGGGTACTCAAAACCCAAAATCCTTGTGATGAGATTCTAAACTCTTGGCTCTAACTTTTATAAAAAAAAAAAAATGGAGACTGTGCTGAGTGATTCCTCATGGTAATTAGTTTTCTTAGTCATGTGTTATACCCAGAATGCCTTAGTGCAATTTTTTTCTTCTTTTGCTTGTACAAGTGGACTTCGCGCTAGCATTTCCGTATATTCATTGGATTCGTATGTATTATTTCTGACATTGCTGAAGCCTTATATAAGACGATCTAATACAATTTTGTTGAACAGGAGTCGGGAAATCATGTCTTCTGTTGCAGTTTACGGACAAACGATTTCAACCGGTCCATGACTTGACCATTGGGGTTGAATTTGGGGCGAGAATGATCACAATAGATAACAAACCAATAAAACTACAGATATGGGACACGGTTTGTTTCACATCTTTTGTTTCTTTTTCTGCTTCAATATACGCCGATTTTTTAGAAAAGGTGATCATTAGTCCAAACTTTGCCTATTCATCTTATATTTGTCATTTGGAGCTTAAGATTATACATGCAAATGCCTTAAATTCTTTCCTAGCAGCAGAATTATATTCATATTGTTCTTTATTGTTTGCTTGTGCTTTTGGCGGAGGGTGGGTTAAGCATGATTCTAATGAATGATCTCTCTTTCAGGCTGGCCAAGAATCATTCAGATCTATCACAAGGTCATACTACAGAGGTGCTGCCGGGGCACTGCTTGTTTATGATATTACCAGGTATTATTCTTTTGACACTCTTTATGCATGAAATTGAAGTTAGTAAGCGTAAAATTGCTCTCATTATTACACAAGATATACCTGTTGTCTTAGCTTTTCACTTGGATCAAAGTTCTAGAAATACTCCTCACACAAACTTGTCACTCAGACATGGTATTGTTATCTATATATCAAACTTTTGGCTGAATCTGCAGTATACATTGTAATATTCAAATTAATTAATTGTAGAACATTACATTGTGCCCTTGTAAAATGTTGTCTAATCGTGCTCTGAAGCTAATTTGTCTTTTACTGTCAAAGAGAGGAATTAAAGAAGTTTCTAATGCTAGTGAGCACTCTGTTATTTTGGTTCATAAATCTCTCTCTTACTTGACATAATTGAACCAATTATCTGGTCTTCCGAATTAAATTTGATGCGAGATCCATGAATTCAAACGTGGACAATATTTAATTGCATGCATCACTGTGTTTGTGCCTTTGTGGTGAATTGATGGTTTCCCACCTCCAAATTAAACTTCATCTGGAAGTAAGGTCATTTACATATTTTTCTGGTCTCTTTTCTTTCATAATGGATAATAGCAAAATTGTATAGGAATCTGGGGATTCCTGTTGTTGCCCTAATTGCATTTCGCTGGATTGTTGTGTTAGTGAAGAAGTGACGATTTTCTTTCCTCCGGAAATTTTATAGGAGGGAAACATTTAATCACCTTGCTAGTTGGCTGGAAGATGCAAGGCAGCATGCAAATGCAAACATGACTATAATGCTGATTGGAAACAAGTGTGATCTTGCTCACAGAAGAGCTGTAAGCACTGAGGAAGGCGAACAGTTTGCCAAGGAAAATGGGTTGATATTTATGGAGGCCTCTGCTAAAACAGCTCAGAATGTTGAAGAGGTAAAAAAAATCCCTGTAATATGCTACCTGAACTTTCATATTAAATAATGGACGTCCCAAAGTAATATCTTGTACTTCTTCAGGCTTTTATCAGAACAGCCTCCACGATCTATAAGAAAATACAAGATGGAGTGTTTGATGTATCAAATGAGGTATTCCTTATCCTGATTTTGTATGTATACTCTGCTTAATATGTTTCGCTTTGGACAGCAAATGTTGTTATCTGTTTACTTTATAGAGAAAAATTCTGTCAGAATCTATTAATATATGAAAGGAAACAGCGTAAGAAAATTCGGGAGGGTAGAGTGTACACAGACCTTACCTCGCGGTTGTTTCCGAGAGACCCTCAGCTAAAGACAAAGCATAATCACAATCAAGCAAGCATTACCAAGCAAGAGAAACGGTCAGAGACAAAAAATTAAAGTTGTATGAACATGCTAATAACAAAATCGAATACGCCATGGTAGCGCATTCTGACAAAAGGAAGCAGTAGCTAACGTAGATAAATAATATAAACAAAGTACACTAGGGAACACATAGCAGTAGAAATCAAACTACAGGGACTATAAAGCAATATTGCGCCTATAAGTGTGATGGGCTAATCGGGCCTACAGTAATAACACTACAACTATCATTTTGTGAGCGTAAGTAGGACTACGCTCGACTACCTACTACCCTTCTACCATAATCCGTGTCATCCGCAACCCCCTATCTAAGGTCATGTCCTCAGTAAGTTGCACATACGTCATATCCCGTCTAATCACCTCTCCCCAATACTACCTCTTCTGAACCTGTCCATAGTCAACCTCTCACACCTCCGCATGGGGCCATTTGTGTCTCTCCTCTGCACATGTCCGAATCATCTCAACCTCGCTTCCCGCATCTTATCCTCCACCGAGGCCACTCTCACTATGTCCTGGATATCATCATTTCTAATCATATCTCTCTTTGTATGCCCACACATTCATCTCAGCATCATCTCCGCAACTTTCATCTTTTGGATGTGCGAAGTCTTGACTAGACAACACTCCGCCTCATACAACATAGTTAGTCTAATCACCACGGTATAAAACTTGCCTTTAAGTTTTTGTGGCACTTTTTTGTCGCACAAGACTACAGATGCGAGCATCTATTTCATCCACCCTGCCCCAATACGATGTGTGACATCGTCATCAATCTCTCCATTCCTTTGAATAATAGAGCCGAGGTACTTGAAGTTTTCTTTTTTTTGGAATGACCTGAGTCCCAAGCCTCGCCTCCATGCCTTTCTCATGGTCGCTCCCGTTGCTGAACTTGCACTCCAAATATTATGTCTTGGTCCTACTCAACCTGAACCCTTTAGACTCTAGAGTCTGTCTCCAAACCTCCAGTTTAGCGTTCACTCCGCTACGAGTCTCATCAATCAGGACTATGTCGTCTGTGAATAACATACACCATGGCACCTCCCCTTTTTGTCGTGTCAGTCCGTCCGTCCATCCATCACCGAGGCAAATAGAAATGGGCTAAGAGTTGATCCCTGGTGCAGTCCCATCATCACTGAAAAGTGCTCCGAGTCTCCTCCTACTGTTCGTACCCTAGTCTTAGCTCCATCATACATATCCTTGATCGCCCTAGTGTATGCCACGGGTACACCTCTAACCTCCAAATATCTCAATAGAACCTCCCTAGGGACTTTGTCATATGCCTTTTCGAGGTCGATGAAAACCATATGTAAGTCTCTCTTCCTCTCCCTATACCGCTCCACCAACCTCCTAATAAGATGAATGACTTCAGTAGTCAAACGCCCGGGCATGAATCTAAACGGGTTCTCGAAAATAGACACGCCTCTCCTCACCCTCATCTCCACGACCCTTTTCCAAACTTTCATAGCGTGGCTTAGCAGCGTGATACCCCTATAGTTGTTACAACTCTGGATATCACCTTTGTTCTTGTTTAACGGGATCATTGTACTCCACCTCCATTCTTCGGGCATTCTTGCCGTCTTAAAAATGACGTTAAACAGCTCAGTCAGTCACTCCAAACCTGTCTTGTCGTACGCTTTTCCAAAATTCAACTAGGGTCTCGTTAGGCTCGGTCGCTCTTCCCCTGCACATCCTGCGAACAACACCCTTAACCTCCTATACCTTAATGCTTCTACAATACCCAAAATCCCGATACTTATCAAATTGCTCCGGATCTCCCGGCACGATGACCTCCCAATACGATGTCACTATCTCCTTTTTCGTTCAAGAATTTATGATAGTAAGACTGCCACCTCCGCTTAATATGTGAGTCCTCCACCAGTACTTTTCCGTCCTCGTCCTTTATGTACCTCGATTGATCCAAGTCACAGGCCCTCCTCTCCCTCGCCTTGGGTAGTATGTACAACTTTCTATCCCGTCTTTCTCCTCTAATTCCACATACAAGCGTTCAAAAGCCTATCGTTTTCGCCGTCATAACCGCAAGTTTTGCCTCCTTCCTCGCCATCTTATACAGTTCTCTATTCGTCCACTTCTCCACCTCATCCTTGCTTTCTACCAATTTCGCATACGCCATTTTTTTCGCTTCCACCTTCTCTTGAACTACACCATTCCACCACCAGTCCCCTCGATGCCTACCACGGCTACCCCTCGAGACCCCAAGCACTTCTCTAGCTAACTCTCAAATGCAATTGGTCGTCCTGTACCACATACCGGTCGCATCCCCACTACTCCCCCAAGCTCCTTTGGCCATCAACCTCTCCCCATCTCCTTTGCACTAGTCATGGTCAAACTCCCCCATTTGATTCTTAACCTGTCATCCACAACCCTTTTCTTCTTCCCATCCTGATTTCCAAATTCATCACCAAAAGCTTATGTCCGGTTGTAAGATCCTCCCTCGAAATAACCTTGCAGTCTTTACAAAAACCTTTGTCAACTTTCCTAAGGAGCAAAAAGTCTATCTAAGTCTTAGCCGCCGAACTACGGAAAGTCACCAAGTGCTCCTCCTTCAGGAACCTAAGCTCTAGCGAACTCCAAAAGTGAGACGTCACCCCATTTCTGTCCCCGAGGCCAAAATCTCCATGCACGTCGTCATAACCCCCGGAAGTGACCCGATATGTCCATTGAAATTCCCTCATATAAATAACTTCTCAGTGTCTAGTTAATTAAAAAACGAGGTTGCCAAAAAGCTTAATGCTTGGTTTCATCGATGGTAAATTTTGGTTGTATCTATTCCCTGATCTAAATAGTTGAATTTTTGTATTTGTCTCTTCAGTCATATGGAATAAAAGTTGGGTATGGTGGCATTCCTGGGCCATCAGGTGGAAGAGACGGAGCTGCTCAAGCAGGAGGTTGTTGCAGTTGAAAGTGGAACGTTATTCTTCAAATTTGATCATGTCCTGTGGCTATTTATTTGTGCTCTTTAGATTCAATGATATCTCCAATTTGTTTGTGTTTATGTTAATATCTGGGCAAATATAAACAACTTCACTCATATTGGGACTTGTCTTTATTCTTTGATCTCTCCTTGTAATATTTGACACCAAATGTGTATAGAGCTTTATAGATCTTTTGTTTGTGTATGTTTATTTGAATAAAAACCATCCAACCCCTTAGGCTTCTCTGCACCCCCCCCCCCCCCCCCACCCCAAAAGAAAAAAGGAAAATGATGTCTTGGGTGTTTCCAATTTGTTCTGGTTTGAGATAAGTTGTGCAATGGGCACGATCTAGCTTACTCAATTCAACTCGATAAAAGATTTATTACCTCAACCTTATTGATAAATGGTGAATCAAATGTGTCGAGTTGTACTTTTACATTCAAAGTTGACAAATGACATAATAATATTGCCCATGTTGGAACGTTGTCACAAGATTGGTCCTCAAGCAAGTTAACAAGTGGACACTTGGACTTCAGCCTAGAGGCCCTAGACACATATTGGTTTTACTACCTCCGTTCCATTTTTATTGTCATTTTAGCTTTTTTTACGCTAGTTAAGAAAACAATAAGTACAAGTTACAGTTTTCTAAATTATTTTTATTTAATAAAAATATTACTCCGTTTCTTTTTAAATATTTTTCATTTTAATATTAAAGGTGTAGTTGAAAACAATAGTGGCAACTACAAATTTTCTCATTGATGACATACCCACCTATGAGGTTGATTTCATACTTGTACCAAGTTACCAACATTATAATTTTCTATCCACATTGAGAAGGATAGAGGTCAGATTGCATCTGAAATTGAGTGTTACATGAGGGATTATGGCGTATAAACTGAAGTAGCAATGGACAATTTTTAAAAAGGGTTAAATATACCCCTTTACTTTATTTTATTAGCAAACTTTATCATGTGTTAGCGATTGTGAACAAATATACTCATGTCGTCTTCAAACTTCACACTTACCCCTATGTGGATGAAAACCCCAAATACTCTTAAATTATCAGACTGCAAAAAAAAAGTACCCATTTCCTTTGTTGGTGATCAAAATCAACATTCTTCTTCTTCAAGTACACCGACAGAAAAGATGAAGCATGGTGGTGTAAATGTGATCAGAAATTTCAAAGTAAACAAAGAGAAGGACAAGTCCCTTATGTGTCAAATTGGAAAAGTAAGAGCCGAGACACATGACACCATCACAAGCAAAAATTCATTAAATCCACTACAAATTCTGACAATTGATAAGAGGAAATTAGAAACGCTTTTTAAACGCTTGGTTAAATACTAATTGTTGCTCAGAATCATTTTTTTAAATTAATTGGTCAAACACAAACGTTTTCTCACTAAAAGTACTTTTTTGAAAAACACTTTTCAAAATAAACAGATTTTAGAAGTTTGGTCAAACATGCTATTAGCACTTTTGGTAAACACTAATTGTTACTCAAAAGTGCTTTTTAAATTAATTGGCTTGTTTTTCACCAAAAGTAATTTTTTAAGAATTACTTCTCAAAAAAAAAAATCACAATAAGCTAATTTAAGAAGTTTGGTTAAACAAGCTTTAACACTTACAAACAACAGATTATCAACATCTAATATTACTAACTCTCATATCCTTTAATATGGTGGTATTATGGAAAAAGGAAACAGGAGACAAGGAAAATACAAGAATTAATTAGAACTAATAAAAGACTAAATTACTAATTAATTGAACAAGTCGTCTCCAACGTTTTCAACATTCCATTCTTGGTTCTTCACGAGCTTCCCAATTATTTCATTATCATCGGGGGTGGACTATATCCACTGTACATGTAAACATGAAAAATTCAGATCTGTTAGAAATCTTTCATAAAACAGCAATTTTGAAGAAAAAAAATGATGAAACGTCTCTTGAATACCACTACTAGAAGAAAAAAAATCACACCGTGGAAAATAGTCACGGAACAGTTTTCAATGAAAAATCAGTGAGAAAATAGAGATTTTTTAGTAGTTTACGTACTAATGACTACGAGTGTTTGCAGTTGGCGAAGGGTTGACTTTGATTGGAGTCTGCCGATTACTACGACCTCGTACAATACCTTTGAATTTAATTGAGGATAAGTGCTCCAAGTCCAAGACCATCCTGGCTTCACTTTGTAGACACCCTGATAAAATAAGAACATTTAGAAGAACAAAATAGAAAGGAGTTGAAGCCTTCTTCATTTCTGGATTATAGAGCTTGCCAGACATTTTTGTGTTTGTGTATAGAAGTAGATGTTTTTGTCATATAAAATACTTATATGGTCACATATTAAAATACCAATAACATTATATCATTATCTGTTGGCTGTTGCAGTTGTGTTGCACCCATAACTTTGACATTTTCAGTCAAACCTCTATAACTCATGTCATATCCGAACTGAAATCTTCCATCAGTCAAGATGAAAATTTTACTTTGTCAACTATATTAAAATAGAAGTTGATTTTTTACTTGTTCAATAAAAAAATCAATAGATAATTTATCACTTAGTTTTTAATTTATCCTTATACTTATTTTAATCATTTTCAAAAACAGTGAACTTATTATATTCAAAAGGTGATAATAAATTTATTATTTTATTACTTGTTTCTTATCGAGTATATCAAGTCAAATACAGACAAATAATTAAAAAGGACGGAAGGAGTATAGAAAAGCGAATGCGCATATATTGCCTTTTTCATGTTTGGATGACAAAATGATACAATTTTTTTAAATATCAGGAAAATATTTTCCCTAGTGTAAATAGTGAAAACAAATTCTATAAGTATTGACATTCCATGATGATTGTCTCATATACGCATCTCAATACCTCACGCCGGCCCCTATCTCACTTTTATAGTGTTTATCTAGATTATATATAAATATTTTTTTGATAATATTTTTTATTTACTTATCAAATACAGAAAAATAAGTGAGAAAGTTATTATTTTTTGAAAGAGAATATTTTCCATGAGAAACATTTTCTTTCGTACCAAACGCACCCATAATGGATCATTTACTATACTCCATACTATATTGTAACACTACATGAAATACGATAGAATTTGGAAAGAAAATGAATTATTGTCCAAAGTATAATCAACATTTGAATACGATATTATATTTTTAAGACGTGAACCCACTAACTTGGTTTTAAAAAGAATAAGATAAACTTACCACCTGATGTCATTAATTGTTGTTATTAGCTGCAAAAATATAAGATAAAATAAGTTTGACTTTTTTGTATGAGAAATAAAAAAAAAGTAAAAAGAGGAAGAAAACCAGTACATACGCGGTTTTCATCATTTCCTAGCCGTGTATGTTGACATATTCGTTTTCACCGTGTGATAAAAAATACATATATATATTTCATATATTTTATAATTATTAATTTGATATAATTATGTAAAATAGATATTCTTATACAATTATGTTTATAATTATAAACACACACATATATATAAAAAGAAGCTTCCAATCAAGAAAAATTTCATAATTCTACATGGTATCAGAAGTCAAACCCTAATACCCTCCCTATCCTAAAATCAAATTCGCCCCCCCCCTTGCTTCCGGTGGCACCCCCTAACCCTAAAGCAATTCCACCCCCTCTCCATTTCCTTGATTTCGGCGGCCACATGGCTTCTCCCGATTCCTCCTCTTCCACACAAGACGTCACACATCCTCCTCCTCCCAACACCTTTCATCCGGCGTTTGCCGTGACGAATATAAAAAACTTTATCCCTTTAGTTCTTAATCAGGAGGATGGACAATACTCATCGTGTGTTGAATTATTTCAAATACATGCATGTGCCTACAATGTTCTTAATCACATCAATGCCACCACACCTCGTTCGCCGACGTTGACAACACAACGTGGAAGAGGCTTGATGCTATCGTCAAGCAATGGATATATGGCACCATATCCAAGGATCTACTTCATACTATTATGAAGACATGTGCTTCGGCTCACGAATTATGGACAAGACTAGAGGAAATCTTTCAAGACAACAAACATACACGTGTCGTGTATCTGGAAGAACAATTCAATAACACCCGTCTTGAGAACTTTGCGAATATGTCTAACTATTGTAAATAATTGAAATTAGTTGCATATCAATTATCTAATGTGGGCACACCAATTTCAGAAATGAAGATGGTTTTGCAACTAATTAATAGTTTGCCAAAGGGTGAGTACGATACACTTGCGATGATGATCCAACAAGCCAATCCCCTCCCCAGTTTCAACAAGGTTCTCTCACAATTGCTCTTGGAGGAGACTAGACGTGTCAAACAAGACGAACATAATCTAAAGGCGTTGGTGGTTGATGCATCGGTGACCACCGCCACACCGCCGGCCAGCCATAACACACGAACAACCAACAGTCGCGGGGCGACCGCGGTAGCGGCAGGGGCATAGGCCGCGGCAACGGACTTGGCGGCAGAGAAAAAGGACGCGGGGGACGGTCCAATTCCGGCGGCCAAACACAGCAGGCCCAATACCCATCTCAATGGGTTGGCCCACTACCTTAGCCTATTTCCGAAAATTGAGCCTCGCCCCCATGCCTCTACCCGACAGTTTTGCCCCAAAGCACGGGCCAGTGGCAGCAACCTATCATTCTTGGGGGCCCTCCAGGACCACGTCCGACGGCCCAACCACGGTAGGCCCACTTCTCAGCGGCCCAACAGAAATCATACGGCCTCCTTACCTCTATCGAACTGGGCCATGCCCACAGCACAATGAATTTATAGCAGCCCAACGATGTCTGGTATATGGATACGGGCGCCACATCCCACCTTACTTGTAACTCCGGTAATCTTCCTCAACTGTTTAATTTGAACAATCCTTAGTTTATCTTGATCGGAAATGACAATCACATTCCAATTCAAGGTTATGGCACCACTCAAACTCCACCACCTCACCCTCCATTTTCCCTAAAAAAACATCCTATATTATCCTAACATTATTAAAAACTTAATCTATGTTAGAAAATTTGCTAGTGACAATTACATATCTATTGAGTTTGACCCTTTTGGTTTTTCTATGAATGACTTACATACGGCGACAACTCTTACGAGATGCAATAGTGTGGGGGACATATATCTTTTCTCATCTAATTCCGTTGAAAAGTGTCAATCCACATACCTCTCTAGTTGCAATCTCTCCTTCAACTTGGCACAGTCGACTTGGACACCCGGGAGCACCAATTTTTACCTTTCTTAGAAGTCAAAATTTGATTCAATGTAATAAAGGAAATTTACCCACAATTGCTATTCATGTCCATTAGGAAAGCATGTTAGACTTCCTTTTAAGTCGCCTTTGAGTGTTACTTTCTCTCCATTTGATATTATTCATGCAGATTTATGGATATCTTCCATTACTAGCAAACTGGGTCATAAATATTATTTGGTGTTATTAGATGATTTCTCTCATTTTCTTTGGGTTTATCCCCTCAAATATAAGTCTCAAGTTTACTCCACTTTTCTTGAATTTTGGACAGGTGTTAAAACACAGTTTGAAAAGGACATAAAATCATTTCAATGTGACAATGGTCATGAGTTTAACAATTCACCATTTCATAAGTTTTGTAACGAACAATGGCATGGTGTTTCGATTCTCTTGCCCCCATACCTCACCTCAAAATAGTAAAGCCAAAAGAATCATTCGCACCATTACCAATATGATCCTTACTATGCTCTTTCATGCTTCTCTCCCCCATCCATTTTTTGGGTCTACGTGTTACACATGGTAGCATACCTCCTCAATATATTACCTACATGTACCCTTCAATATAAAACTCCAACCGAAGTTCTATTCCGTCGGATCCCTTCTTATGGTCACCTTCGAATTTTTAGTTGTCTATGCTACCCTAATCTCGCCTCCACGGTCCCTCACAAATTAGCACCTAGGACCACTCTTTGCATTTTCTTGGGTTTCCCGTCAAATCACAAGGGGTGCCTATGCTATGACTTGTCCACAAATAAATTCCTAGTTTCTCGCCATGTCATGTTTGAGAAGAACATTTTCACTTTTGCAAACGTCCGAAAATTTCAAGTCAATGACTATGGATTTCTTGACGATTCAGACACTTCCCTCATAAGAAACGTACTCCATGAAACTCGTGGTCCGACCCAATCCCCACTGCCCCCGGTTACAGTCATTGCCTCACCCCCCCCACCCAATTTTCCCGTCGCCAATCCCGTCGACCACACCCCCGCCCAATGTTCCCGACACTACCTCACTCCCTCACTGCCCAAATCCACCGTCACCAACCTCATTGCCCCACTACCCACAATTACCGTCGACTACCCCCCATCCCCCTAGCCCACCTCCCATACTACCCAGCCCCACTGCCCAACCAATCCATATTCCTACGCACCGAATGGAAAATCGTGTCCAGCACGAGATTTTCAAATGGAAAGTCCACTTTAACCTATTCACTCAAGCTATCTCACTTATACCCAAGAATTCAAAATTATCCAAGCTTGACCCGAATTGGAATGCAGCCATGCGTGAGGAATTTTATATGCTCACTACACAACACACGTGAGATCTTGTCCCGAAACCAGAGGGGTCAATATGATTCATTGTATGTGGATATATCGTCATAAATTCAGGGATAGTAGTGAGCTTGAACACCATAAGGCGAGACTGTGTGGCAAATGGCATGGGGCATCAAGAGGGGTTGATTGTGATGAGACCTTTAGTCCAGTGATTAAACCTACCACCATTCGTACGGTTTTGAGCATTGCTATGGGAAAGAACTGGCCGATTTATCAACTTGATGTGAAAAATGCATTCTTACATGGGGATTTGAAAGAAACCGTCTATATGCATCAACCACATGGCTTTGTGCATCCATCAGCTCATCAGTATGTCTGTCGTCTTCGAAAGTCACTTTATGGCTTGAAACAAGCCCCCGACTTGGTATGAGCGATTTGCCACTTACATCATACTGGGATAACACAAACATGGACTCAGTAACTTTTTTTTTTGATTGAAAACTCTCTATCTTTGCACTCAATGCCAAATGAATAGAGCAGTTTAAAGTAATTCATATTATAGTATACTCCTAGAAGACACTGATTGCAAGCTGTATGAACATTTTGAGAAAGTTGAGCACTCATTAGTTGTCTTGTGTCTATTAACATCACAGTTCTAATCAAATTTGATTTAACACTTACCAGAGAGCATTAACAAAGAGGTGCCAAAAGTGGATGGTGGAGAATGATGATTTTTGTGATCTAATTTAGCCAGTTCTATTGTGGATATAGTTTCTATCACGAAAAATACGTATTCAGGTGTTTGACTCAAACTTATATATACATATGTTTTTTTTGTACATTTTTATTACTTAACTATGATTAAGTTATGTATGTTTTAATCTCAACATATCACTTAACCTTAATTCTAATATGATTTGGTGTAAATATTGAATAAGAATAAGCTATTTTTCCACCACAGCATTCCCTTTCGAAGATGAAATTCTGCTCCAATATTTAGGCAGATGTAGGTTAAACCCTTGACACACTCAATTTAAGTGAAACACGTGCTTTGTCATGTCAACGTAAGGGTTTATGAGATATTTTTTTGTTAAAAAGATATGTTTATATGATCGCAACTCGCAATCATAGTTAAGATGTTTATCTGACAATTAAGACTATTTTAAGTGTCTATCTATGTATTTGATCAATTCATTTTGTTCTTAACAGTTTAAGAATAGCCAAATTCAATGATCCAACTCAACTTTGAAAATTGAGATTCTTAATAGCAGCCGAAGATTAATGCAAAATAGTCTCACACTGCTAGTGCAATTTAACTCATTGTAGTAGGTCATTGCCCATATATGTTATTGACTTAGTGGTAATTATCGCCCGTGCCTGGAAGTTGGGGACTTTCTAAGTTGGCAAATCATTATTTAATATAGTTAAGTGCAAGTATGTGCGAAAGAAATTACACTGACATATTCTTATCACTGAAATTACGAGTATCCTTATTTTTAAAAGCTTGAATTGAAAAAATACGATATTAAGGCAAAATGGTAGATATTCCATGGGGGAGAAAGTCATGTCCAACATTAATACTCAACAAATAAATAAACAGACAATAATGGCATTTCTGTAAAGATGGCACAATTTGTCGCACTCAAAATCACAACTCCAAGGAGAGCGATCCATAACTGGATGGAGGGGGGGGGGGGGGGGGGGGGGAGAATTAGTATTGAATGACAAGCACTACTTAAAATAGTTAAGAAACTGGGAGATCTGGAGGGAACAGGATGCTGCAGCAAGTTTCTTAAGACTAGGTCGGGTTTGAAAGTACATCACGATGAAGACACTTCTCGCACATATAAACGCATGTAAATACAATGATTATTGACCTCCTTAGGTACATATTTATTTGCTCATGACTTACCCTGTTGAATTTGATGAAGAAGAGCTGCTGCCAACTGCAATGTTGCCTGCAAGCGTTTCTGTGGGTCTGTTTCCTCGTCTGCTGCAGTCTGCAGTTGGTTTAAGTGAGTGCCATGTTGAAGCTCTCTTGGAGATGGGCCCGGCAAACTCGCCATTGGTTGCTGCTGCTGCTGCTGAAGCAATCGCTGTGTTTGACCAAACTGTGATGATGAATGATCAACAGGCTGATTGTTCGAGAACGGAAGATTCTGTTGTGGCCTGTATGAGTTGTCAGGCAGGTGACCAGTGCCTGGTTGTCGAGAATCTTGTCCTGTTGATGCGACCCCTGATTGCCTCTGCTGTCCAAGAAGTGATGAGGCTAACATTGCAAGTTGTTCTGATTGAAAAGGTGCAGTTGGTGTCTTTGCCTCCGGCGGAGGTCTGTTATTACTATTTGAAACTTCACTCCTAGAGAAACTTTCCTGTCCTGTACCAGGCATGGCCGGGTTATATCCCTGACCAATGGTAGGATCGTTTCTGCCACTGGATGATTGTGAGATGATATTCTTGACACTAGGATTCGGGTTCTGCATATCATGGGAAGACCAGTTCTGACCCATGGCAGGGTACTGCTGACTGACCATGCAATTGTGCCTGTCTACACTAAATGACTCAGAAAAGTTACCAGCTGGCTGAAGAGAGCCTGAAAATGAAGCAGCTGGAGGTCCTGCATCTATTCCAGGGAAAGACATATTGCTGATTCCTGGTCTCTGAGTAGCTGCGTAAGATGTAAGTGCGGGATTAGGCGCAGAAGGCGATATCGGCTTGGAAAACGATGCCATGCCCTGGAAACCGGAAAAACTAGTTTCATTCTTCTCAGGCCGACTGGAAAGAGGATCTAATCTTAAAACAACACCAGAGATGCTCAGTTTTCCTGGTACTTTCAGGACCTTCTCAGAGAAGTCAGACGGAGGTACAAGAAACATAGTGGTCCTCTCATCCAATTTTGCCACAGCAGCTCGCTGCTTCTCACCAAGATAATTCATGAATTCGTTGTAAAATGCCATGTCAGCATCAGTAGCTGGAACAAAAAAGACAACCCAAGAACCAGCTGCTTGATAGTAATGCTTTGCAAGCATGTCTAGACTAGTCCTTGCCGTGCAGTCTAAGTATACAGGTCTGCAGAATTGAACCATACAAACTCAATGGAAGAAAAAGAATCAAAGTTCTATTCTCAATACGTGGGATGACAAGTTCTCAACCTAAAATGATAGCTCATTTTTTACTTAAATGTGTAAACTTTTTTGATAACCAAGATGTCCGGGCTAGCTTGCGCGCACCTCGACCAATTCCACGGGATACCTGCCACCTCCCACCAGCAACAGGTACCAGGTAACTCTGTCCACCAAGGCTGGAACAGATGGTAAGAAATCACCTAGTGTTGTCTCTGCTGGGATAAATGTGTAAACTTATCCCAAAAACCCTATAGACAAATACTCCTTCCGTCCCATTTTAAGTATCTTAGTTTGACTTGACATAAAGTTTAAGAAATAAAAGGAGACTTTTGAATCTTGTGATCCTAAATTAAAAATGTGTGTAATGTACTAAAATGTCCTTGAATCTTGTGGTTTTAAACTTGTCATGTAGAATGTTTGAATTGTCAACTTACTAAATATAGAAAGAGGCATTCTTTTTGGGGACAGACCAAAAAAGAAAGTAAAGACACCCAAATTGGGACCGGGGGAGTATGTGAAAGACAAGACATTCATAATGCCAAAGATGAAGAGAGTTAAAACAAGTCTTCTGACGACTTTAAGTACCATTCTAGATCCCCCCATGTACTTGATATCATGAACAAATATTTCCTACTCCATACAAGAGAAATGATGATTATCCCCAAAAGGGCAAGGAGCAACATTCAATCTCTGGATCTCCTTAAAATCTGACTATCAAATGTCAGTTAGATACTATCCATTTTTCTATCTCGGGCTCCTAAGATAAGAAATGTACTAATAAAAAAAAGCACTTCTACGTAACAGGGGTGTAAAATACTGATTCTATACACTTTTATCAGAGTTCTATTGCAATTCATTTTCAATCAGATAGATGCAAAATGATTATATTTAACTTGAGCAAAGCCTAAATTTTGTTATTTATTTGCTATTAAAGCATCAATCAGCTAAACTTTCATCGGTTAACAATATGTCTTGTAGAAAATTGCTCTAACGTGCTATAGACCTAAATGTTGAGCTTACCAATCCAAACATTTTAAAGTTAATTCAAAAGCACATCCAGGAAACTACAACTATTATACAACATGAGCTCCATGGACTAGTATGACTTTATCAGTTATAGCAGAGTTTATTTGCATTGAGATATTTCTGTGTTAGGAAAGGTTTCAACTCAAACGTCTAAAGGGAAGGAGCCCTGCAGTTCGAAAAAGCTTTCATTTCTAACTGAAGTCGCCTATCAGTTTTTAATTTCAACATGTGCGCATTGGATCAGAAATTACTGTCTATGGAAACATTAACTTCCGTAAAACATGTTATTACTTACAAGATCATGTCTAGAGGTTTGCCCACAGGAAAGCATCGAGCCCGACAGACAGCAGTTCCTCCCTTAGCAATAGTACCTTCCCATTTCCACTCAGTACTCTTGGATGAGGGATGTGGTTCAGGAGTCAACCTTTTCTGCTCAGCGTTTGAAGCCAATTGACCAGGGCCCATCTTAAAACCGTCAAAACGTGAATTCCACCGGTCATTCTCCTCCGGATAAAGTACATTGGAGTTCATCATCCGCTCAGAAATCTGTCTATGAACCAGAGATCCAGAATCGAAGTTTTTATCATGGACCTCAGCTTGGGAAAATTCATGGAACCCCCTGTGTTTTGCTGGTTCCATATCATTGAAAGGATATTCTGGAAGCTCATTTTCAGGAAAATAGGAGCTGGTCTTCAGTTTCTTAGATTCATGAAAGACTAAAGGATCCTCAGGCAAGTCCCATGAATCATCATAGAACGGATCTTGTCTAGGAAACCGCTGAGGAGAAAACTCACGCATATCGATAACTCTTTTCCTTGGAGGACTATGCTGATTGTAAGCATTGTCCCCATGTCCCTGTTCAGAATCCAGAACTGAAAATCTCCTTCTATCAAGTGTACCATCTTCACCTGCCCGTGAATTACCCTTTCTGCCAAAACTAACAAGAAGAGAATCACCAGGATCCATATCTGAGTTGAACCTAGGAGACCTCATGCCATGATCTCCAGGAACATTACCAAAGTCCCTATCATGTCGAAGGTTCTCAGAAGAACCAATGTGCCCATATGATCTCAAATGTGAGGATGGTGAATCATTCATTGAGCTCCTTTCCTTGTTAGATGGTCCAGATTCTGACCGGGCAAAACAAATATGTACACGAGGATTGTCAAATAATTTTCCTTGTAATGTGTCTTTTGCCCTGCAAGCTGCCATCACATTCTTGTATCGAACAAAGGCATAAGTTCTACCTGCAAATGCAGTAATCCTATCTATCTGTCCAAATGGGGAAAAGGCTTTTCGTAAAATGAATTCATCTACTTTCAGTTGTGCAGGAAACCCTACCCATAAAACCTCACTGGGTTCTCCACTCTTATCATTTAACCTTGATTTGTCTGGATATGGTGGAAGGTCAGGAGTAGAGTGGCGAGACCTCAAGTCCCTTTGTGGAAGTGGAGATCTTCTTATCATGGGACGTTCATCTCGACGTGGATAATACTCTTCATCCCGTGGTGGTGCTGATGATGATTTGTCCTGTGATATAAACCCTATTTAGAGCAGAACTGTCGCTGTTTTTTCTTTATAGATATTTAGATTAAGAAAAGTAAAAGAGGTGAATTTGCTGGCATATAGAATAACTTTTTCACCAGAAAGTAATAATCTGAGAAGTACAACACCAAGAGAAGTAACCCGTTAGTTGCAAAACATTGTAACATCTCTCTAGTTGTGACCTATATTAAGCATCAATCAAAACCCTCAAAATTCAAACCTGATTTCTGTTCTTGCTGAAGGGTTCCATACTCTTAATACTAGTATACACTTTTGAATACAGTAATACTACATTATCTTCACGAAGATACTCTGATAATTGCAGCAAGAATCTGGAAGTAAGATGCTGAAGCAGACACATACATAAACATACATACATATAGGACATGACAAATGTAATCATCAAGATTGAAATTATTTTAACTACAATTTATGGGAGTAACCTAACTTCCAGGTTCATATCCTTTACAAGCGCAGAAACAAGTCCATTAGGGAATTGGTTTACAGTATCATGACTTTAAAAAAGAATGCACTTCATTTAATAGACCCTATTTTATAAGCACAAAGAGAAAAAGAGAAGTCCTAACCACTGAAGTATGAATGTCCATAGATCTGTGTCTTAACATAAGCCAAACATTCTTCTGGCCTAACAAATGCAAGATATTACTGATGCAGAAGTGAAGTAGCTTTGCGGTTTTCCACTGATTATATAACCAAATCTTACAGAAGATATGATAGGAACACACACAATTTTACTTGTGAGATTCACTCACATACAGCTTTCAATTACCTTTCTGATACTCGGTCAACTTATAAGAATATCGCCAGGCATAAGGCAGAAGTTTATCGCTAACACACAAGCCACATAAATGTTCATGCATTTCGAAGAAGACACAACCCAACAAATATCTTCTATTTTAGCCCCTAGATTATCATGAAAGGAAGCTCTAGAGATGTTTCAAGTTACAGGACAGCAACTCAACCTCTGTAGACATATTGAAGGAACAAACTCTTCTTCAAAAGCATATATTTTGAATACCTCAAACTTTTTTTATCAATAGTGCACTTAGATAAACACCTTAGATGCAACCAATTACTAAGCTAAGCATCAATTTGATAACCTCCAAAATGTAATTAAGACTCTTTAACGAAGAAAAAGGTACCAAGGTTAGAAAGATCTCTAAATTAAAAACGTAATTAAGACTCTCTAGCGAGAAAGCCATGTACCAGTAATTGTACTTATGTACATATTTAAATACACATACATGCATGCATGTGCGCACACACACAACGCATGCACGCATACAGCAACAACAACATTGTGAGAAACTATGGGAGAAAATATATTATTGAATTGTTGTGTATCTACATGATTAAACTGAGCTCTATTTATAGACACTCCATTACAATCTTTTTTCCAGTAGGATACTATATATGAAATCCTATTCTTATTCTACATGACAATCATTTTCCTAGTAGGATACTATATATGAAATCTTATTCCTATTCTAACACTCCCCTCAAGCTGGTGCATACAAGTCATATGTACCTAGCTTGTTACAGATGTAATTAATACGAGGACCAGTGAGGGACTTGGTGAAAATATCTGCAAGTTGATCACTCGACTTCACAAATTTTATAACAATATCACCGGAGAGTATCTTTTCTCTGACAAAGTGACAATTAATCTCAACGTGTTTAGTTCTCTCATGAAATACCAGATTTAGAGCGGAATGCGATAAAACACTAAGTGATCAGCTTCACTACTGAATTATTGTGCTGAACTTTTCAAACCAGGCTCGAAGACATTGTTTCAAACCATAAAGTGCTCGACGCAATCGGCAGACCAAGCTAGACTCCCCCTGAGCAACAAAATCAGGTGGTTGCTCCATATAAACTTCCTCCTCTCCTCAAGGTCACCATGGAGAGAATAGCATACTTCACGAATGTGTCCAATCCTATTACAATAACTACACCTAGATCGAGATCTTTCAAGACAACCTCCTCCTCGTCGCTTCTTCATGGACTGTGATGTGCGATTTTCTGATCTCCTCCTTAAGGGTTTTGAAGTAATCATGGGACTTGAACTTCCAATTCTCGTATTTTTGGAGTTAAGCATATCAAAACCGAGAGACGTAGCGAAATCTGACTTGAAAAATGGATGGAATCTAGTGAACACAACCCAAGAAGAAAATCACCGAGATCTGGCGGAAGAAGTGCATGAGCGGCGCGTGGGTCTGACGCGTTAGCCGGAGCTAGCACTTTAAGCGGCATGTGGTGGCGCGTGAGTGGGTATTTGTCGGAGCCGCTAATTGGGTTTTGATCGAAAGGGACTGGTCTACCCGAAAGTAATTTTGACGCGGACAGCTATGTTGTCACCGGAAATATTGCACACCGGCTGATTTGCATTCCCGAAAATTATTGGAAATTTGCACAACAATTAGTTTCTCACTAGCTTGAACCTGATTTATGTTATGGACTTGTGGTGGTGTCGGATTCTGCACAACACCACTGGATAGAGATGTGACGCTAGCAGCCACCGCAAATATTATGCGTGGTGGTGATTTTTTTGTTTTTTTATTTTATTTTTTTTCGAATCTTCGCTGGAATATTACACAGTGAATAATTTGCAAAACAGTCACCAGAATTGAGGCACGGGAATGTGATGTTATTTGATGGGTAGGATCGGAATGATGGCACGACCCTACGGGATGCAAAATAGTCGTCAGAATTGAGGCACAGGATTGTGATGGTATTTTGTGGGTAGGATCGGAATTATGGCACGATCTTACGGGAAAATAAATTATACTTAAAAAGTTGTCGAACCTTGAAGAAAGTTGTATGGGTCAGCTCGGAATCTCTGTGCGATGCTGACAGTAAAAACAATTCTAAAAATAATGCCCCGAAACAGCATGGATTCACCGGAACCCTAGTTCCGACTATCAGAATCGGGCAACTGTTCAGGCGAAAAATACTGTTCATGGCAGGAAACACTATTCATGCAGCACTGTTCACGCCTACTGTTTTTTGAAAAAATATTTTATTTTTAAATATCTGAAAGTTCTCTACAATCTTTACTCTACCATTATCTTTGGCCAGACGAGCGATGCACATTGGCTAGTGCCGTTCGCCGGCAGCGGAAGCTCTTTGATTCTCTATCAAGATCGTAGAAGCTTTGATTCCATGTGAGAAATTATGGGAGAAAATATATTATTGAATTGTTGTGTATGATTACACTAAGTTCTATTTATAGACACTCCATCACAATCATTTTCCTAGTAGGATCCTATATATGAAATTTTATTCCTATTCTACATTACAATCATTTTCCTAGCAGGATACTATATATGAAATCTTATTCCTATTCTAACAAACATACCCAGTGAAATCCCATAAAGTGGGGGAGGGTAGAGTGTACCCCTACCTTGGGAGGTAGAGAGGTTATTTCCGGTAGACCCTCCGCAAAAAAAAACAAGCAATCCAAAGCAGTATAAAATGCCATGGAAAAATAAAATGCATGCACGCATACACACATATATACATGCATAAACACATACACATACACCACACATACATTTACTGAGAGCAAGTAAAATAACCCGAACAATGATTATATGGGTAAAGGAATTGTAAAAAACACAGGAGTCAGATATAAATGAAGCAAAACGACGCCAATCAAATCCAAACATCATATATTTCGGACTATGATATCAGAAATGCAGTTTTAAAATGTCTATTGAATGGGTAGGAATATCTTTTAGAAGAAGCCCTTTTGATTGGGAACTGGAAAGGATAGCAACACTATTGCGAACTCAACCAAGTACACTTTGCCAACACTGAGCAATAGTGGATAAGTTCAATAGAGAAAGCGGAGGATCACAGGACCATGGTCATATGCATATTAGAAACAAAGAAAATCCTAAAAAAACAAGGAAAATCTGTACATTTTGTAAGGAAAACTTGTACAGGTCTTTGAAGTGGAATTCCAGAAGAAAAAAAGAAAAGAGATGCTGAAGCGCGCACATACACAAACAAACATACATACATATAAGACATGACACCAGGCTTGTATCCTTTACAAGCACAGAAACAAGTCCATTAAGGAATTGGGTTACAGCATCATGACTTTAAAACAGAATGCACCTCATTTAATAGACCCTATTTTATAAGTACAAAGAGAAAAAGAGAAGTCCTAACCACTGAAGTATAAATGTCCATAGATCTGTGTCTTAACATAAGTCAAACATTCTTCTGGGCGAGCAAATGCAAGATATTACTGATGCAAAAGTGAAGTAGCTTTGCGGTTTTCCACTGATTATATAACCAATTCTTACAGATGATATGATCGGAATACACACAAAATTGTACTTGTGAGATTCACTAACATACAGCTTTCAATTACCTTTCTGATACTCGATCAACTTATAAGAATATTTCCAGGCATAAGACACAAAAATATTCATGCATTTCGAAGAAGACACAACCCAACAAATATCTTCTATTTTAGCCCCTAGATTATCATGAAAGGAAGCTCTAGAGATGTTTCAAGTTACAGGACAGCAACTCAACCTCTGTAGACATATTGAAAGAACAAGCTCTACTTTAAAAGCATATATTTTGAATACCTCAAACTTAAGATAACCTATTTGATCTTCCCTGGAGCAAATCAATAGTGCACTTGGATAAACACCTTAGATGCAACCAATTACTAAGCTAAGCATCAATTTGATAACCTCCAAATGTAATTAAGACTCTTTAGCAAAGAAAATAGGTACCAAGATCAGTAAGAGCTCTAAACTAAAAACGTAATTAAGACTGTTTAGGAAAGAAAGCCATATAACAGTAACTGTACTGATGTACATATAACAGTATTGCTTCTTTTTATGAATGAGATATCATGACGTATTCGCTTTGTTTGTCTTACTTTGTTTGTGCTTGTGCTTTGTCTTGAGCCGAGTGTCTCTCGGAAACAACCGCTCTACCTACCAAGGTAGAGGTAAGGTCTGCGTACATTCTACCCTCCCAGACCCCACGTTGTGGGATTTCACTGGGTATGTTGTGTTGTTGTACATATTTAAATACACATACTGCATGGATGGGCGCGCACACACAATGCACGCACGCACATACACACACATATATACATGCATAAAAACACACATATATTTACTGAGAGCAAGTAAATAACCCGAACAATGATTACATGGGTAAAGGAATTGAAAAAAACACAGGAGTCAGATATAAATGAAGCAAAACGACGCCAGTCAAATCAAAACCATCATATATTTCTGACTATGATATCAGAAATGCAGTTTTAAAATATGTCTATTGAATGGGTAGGAATATCTTTTAGAAGAAGCTCTTTTGATTGAGAACTGGAAAGGATAGCAACACTATTGCGAACTCAACCAAGTACACTTCGCCAACACTGAGCACTAGTGGATAAGTTAGAGAAAGAGGAGATCACTGGATCACGGTCATATGCATGGAAGAGGAAGGTCATATGTATCAATTTGTGCTTCATGTGCAAAGGCTCAGGTGAAAAATTTGACCATCTCCTTCTCAATTGTTCGGCAGCCTTGAGGTTATGGTGGGATATTTTGAGGTAGTTTGGAAGCCTTCGGGCGATGCCAGGCACGGTAAAAATGAGTAATGTTCAATTGAAACGGTGGTAGATGAAAGACAAGACAGAGGGCATGCAATGTTGTTCCAGTAACAGTTGAGTGGGTCGTTTGGAGAAAGAAATAGGAGAGCTTTTGAAAGAGTAGAGATGAACTTTGTTTAATTGAGGAATAACGTCTTATCCTTATTTCCTTTTGGTGCACTTGGTTGTCATCCGTGGAAAGCTATATCTTTTTGTAGGTTTTCCACCTTCGGTATACTTCTTGTATTCGAGCATTTTTTGGCCCAAACATTAATAAAATTATTAGTTTGTTAACAAAATGGTATGGGAGAATACTTAGCAGAAATCTTCCCTTATTGCACAGCAACGTGGTTAACAAAAACTGTTGCATTGCAAATTGCTAGGTTGGAAGTAGCTGGAACTTCCAATTAAGAAATTTTACTGATTGGGAAGTTGAAAGAGTAAAAGAGCTGCTGAGAATGGTTCAAGGAATGACTCTGGAGGATACACAGTGAAACTCTAATGATGGACAGGTAGGAAGGACGAATAATCCCGTTAGCTACTGGCAAGGAAATCCGCCGGACAGTGCAGAATGGCCATGGAAAACATAGTCCTTTTTCTCTGTACTTTTTACATGGTATTTGTTATTAATAAAATTACCTTAGTTTGAACAAAAAAAAAAGTTACTCTAGACATAATACAGAACGGCAATGGAAGATAATCTGGAAACAAAAAGCTCCAAGAAAGGCAACATGTTTTGGATGGATAGCTGCACATCAAACTTGTTTGACACAAGGCTTAACCTTATTAGTTGGTGCTGCTTATGCAAAGAGAACTCTGAAATTGTAAATCATTGTTGACATTGTAAATATGCTCAGATATGGTGATTGCGCAAAATAAATGCCTCTGATTGCTCAAATAAATGTCTCGCAGACTTTGGTTCATGTTCCTGTATCTTTATTGAATTCAATAGGAAATGCCAGGTAACATAAGGTAAGTATTGAGCAGCTGGCGGGGCAGCATATGAGGAAGAAGCAGAAACTGATCTGGAAAACCATCCTTTTATCAAAAAAATATCTGGAAACCCATCCCTTAATGCATCCTATGAACAATTTGGCTAAAGAGAAATGTGAGGGTGGGTAAAAGAATGTTACTTTTGTTAAATATTGATCTGTCTAGAATCTGAAATTTTGGTGCAGGGCTCCTTTTTTAGTAGATATTCATGTAAGGTTTGATTTCATGGAATCCCCCTAGTGATGAAGGATTCAAATTCAGCAAAATTCTGTTCTTTCTCAGTACCAATTTTATGAACAAAAAAATTCAAATATCTCAATATTAGAGATACATATCTCTGACTTTGTATAATTACACCAGAAGAATATGACGCATGCAGACTTCCGTCTTGAACTACTCTCATAGCATGTTCATGAGAACCTCGAACTTAAGATAGCTACAAACAGGCACAAACCAGATGCTAGTAAAAAATATTGGAAAGAGATAGACATATTCTCAAAAGAGAGAGAGGCCCAGGGGTCAGATGAAACAGATGTAGAATATCAGCAGCTAACACTACCCTGTCCCCAAAAGGAAAAAAATGAAAGATCAAAAAGTAAATGGTGCTCTAGAAATATCACGGAACACTGAACAGCATAGTGCTGGCAGACCAAGAAATTCTTCAGATGTAACTATGTTAAATACAGGTGGCACCATGCAGTACACCTCGAAGAAGTTAACAAAATAATTCCTGTTATCAAGTGTTGCAAATTCATAATCATTATTTTGAGATCACTAATGCATTAAGACCCCAGTCTCGTGGGACATCAACTGGTATCATTTGCCAAAGCTGGCCACGCTACATTGTGAGAATTCGACAGTCTAAATACATAGATGGAATACAATACTCCAGCTGGTAGCAGAGCCATGCTTTCACTCATCCCTAGATTGTGATGCTAATTTGAGATAGAACAGGCAAGTCTGCAAGACTACGGACACATAAAAATAGGCACACCCTGGGGCCAACTAAACATTCCATGATAAGCTTCAGGGAACCCCTAGAAAAGTAAAGTAGAATCCATTCCTCCAAACAAAGCTTGTAAATATTACAAGACAGCTGATTAAAAATATGGGGGAAACAAAACCATCTAGAATTATTTTCCCAAGGATCTATCAGAAACAACCTCTCTACCTCACAGAGGTAGTGGTAAGGTCTTCCTACACCCCACCCTCACCAGACCCCACTTGTTGGACTACACTGGGAATGTTGTTGCTGTTGTAGTAAACCCATTTAGAATTATGCTTAAGGATATAATTTCTGTATATTGTGCATATTGTCCTTATCAAAATTGTTATCAACATAACTATCTGCATATTGTTATGTTAAGGAATAGGATTTTAATTAAGTTTAAAGATATCAAGGATGCACGCTTAAAAGTAAAACAAATGCATCACTTGCAAATACATAAAAATGGGTCGCCTTTCCGAAAGGAGCTGACTGAAAAAGGAGAAACTTAGTTATAAGCACTCATGCATTTTGCTCAAGCGACGATACTCTTTGTTTGCAACTATAATACTGACAATAAGTTATACTTCAGCCATTTACTGGCTGGTATTTGCATCTGAGCATCTAGGTAAAGTTGGAATTCAAGTAGAACACAATTTCAAGGAATTCAAGTAGAACACATGCGAGTCTGTTGCTTATTTTTACATAATGACCACCAGTCATTCAGGTCTAGCACGTGAATAAGATTTATGAAGGAAAATCGAGAAGCCTTTCTTATCTGGAAGGTGCTTCACCTGATGAACTATCAAGTTCAAGTGAGGCATGTTTTTTGTAGAATGTCATGAATCATAAACTTCAATTTGGATACATCACTCACAGTTGTGGATGGTCTTGATATGTTAGTTTGTTTCATTAGGTGCTTATTTAGTTCAAACAATTTTTTTTGATCAGGTAAAGCTTATTTAGTCCAAACATATGGTTGAGAATGAGAATACTTATTACTTGGAGTGTTGCAATGTTAATCACTAACACCATAAAAATGGGGATTACTGTGTTGGAGTGAAATCTAGAAGAACTAATCTCCATGTTTCCTCTTATTTGGTTCACTGTTTCAAAAGGTAGTAACCAGAACATATTTGGATAAAAGCAGATGTAATTCCACTTTGTGACTTTGAAGGCACCGTCCCTGAAATGTTGCTTGTGAAAGGACTTCCAATATGTATGAGATATAGCTCACAGGAATTTATTTAATCGTGAAGCCATGATAAAAGTTGTTTGAACTGGATCACAACAACTCAGAAACCAGGCAATTTCAATAAACTTTCATGATGCCAATTCTCATAATTCTGATATTAATAACCTTTACTACGGACATGTGCCACAAATGCAATTTTTACTGAAGATAGCATTAAAATGCAGATGGTTAAATTTTCATCTCTGGAGAAGTAAAAGTCCTACATGATGGTTCCGTGTCTGAAGATAAATGGAAAAGGAACAGAAAACACTTCTATCAAATACTAGCTTTTTGCTTTGTCAAGGAAAACTGATAAATATTAATGTCGCAAAATGGAAGAAGGGCACTATCTTAATAACAGGTCCAGATTAATGTTCTCTTGGGAACATATCATCTCTTTAATGCGTATGAATATGAAAGACTTACATTCAAACACTGGCAAATGTGTATATGATGGTTCCCCAGTGTGAAGTTTGTGAGGTGCTAGCTAACGAAGATTGGATTATCCTAGAACAGAAGGAGCCATCTAAGATAAGGACTTAACAGATAAATGCTGCCGCTGAGCAGCTTGTATGGTCCAGGTCAATAGGAGCACTAAGCAGCCGGAGATTTAATGAAAAGAGAGTCAGCCTGCCATTTAAAGCATCCGACAAACTGACACCTGCATCTATGCTCTCACTGGTTATTAATAGACTAAGTGCAAGAGTAATGCATAGTCCTATACATCCACATGACTCTGATGGCATTTTATAATCATCGAGTACAGACATTGCTTGAGCAAGGAGCTCGCATCCTGATAATTGATTATGATGGCAACAGAGTGAAGGACACTGAAAGGGAAGGAGTTGGTGCAATTTTTACAGACCATGCATAACTTGTGATTGAGAAGCTACTTGGTGTGGAGTAAAACTTCTTCTGAAGCCTGTGATATTTTTCATCACTACATTACCCTCAAATTGAGGGTACATGATCGCTTGAGGGAGCAATATACAAACACGCACTACTATTTCAGATTTGTCAAATCACTGTCATATCCTACAGTCTGCAAAAGATTTTGGAATTTTAATATGCTGAAAATTTTGTCTTATTGTCTTTAGATTCTCCATGTCATAAAGGTATTAGATTTCATTTCCGCGTTCTTTCTTCTTTTTTTCTTGTTTTGACGGAATTTCCCTTGGGTTTCAGATGATTAAATGTTTGACTGCTTCAACCAACTGTTACGAGTGTTTCTTTTTATTTTTTTATTTTTTGGAACAAGCAACCAACTGTTATGATCTATCGTGGTAGTGAATAATGTAAGCTGTTAGAGCTTTGGACTACGTAATTGATTAATCATCATTTGCTCATGATCAATTGCAAATTCCGAACTAGTCAAAAAAGCTTTACATACACTCGATGATGGACTGGACAATGCATGGCATATGAAGGAATTGGAACCCCTTAAACTTGAACCGAGTCAGATCAGTTAGAGACACAGTACTCGACACCCCACTCTTTTGGACAAGTACACACCAGAAGTCACATTCATAGGTATTCTTTTTTTTTTTCTATTGTAGAAGGAAATCATGCTGGAGATATAGCACAAACTATACCGCATTGCTGCTCATCTGTTATATTGCTCGCTTTTGGAGGTTGCTGAAACAACTGTTGCAAGTATTTGTGCTTAGACTGCTGAATTTCCAATATTTTCCTTGGTCCAATGGTTAACTGCTGTATTTATTCTACTTGCATTTTATGGTTAATTCTTCCATAAGAATCTACACAAACACACCAATGTTCATACATCTACCAATTTATAGTTTGGATCGTTTCTACTTATATTAGTCTAGTCTCTAATTCAGTCCAAGAAATGATAACATTAAGATTACCTACAAAGTAATCGAGTTACAGAAGCATTCTGTGCTCTACTTCCTAGTCTTTGAAATAAGTTCTCATGACCTTCCACAGTGATACTGTACATCCACTGTCCTGGTTATTGAGTGAAAGCAGAGAGAATGGCAAATGAAAGAGCAAGATCCACATCAAACTTGGATGGATGCATTAATATTAACAGCGGACGTTTATGAGTAAAAAAATGCATCTCGCAGAAATTTTCTAGGGAAATATATAGAAGAGTCATGTGCTCTGCCAAGAATTCTCTATGCGCAGACAATAATGTCACAAGGAAAATTAGGCAAAGGTTGACAAAACTAACCGCCTTTGTAAACTCAATCCTAAGTGGATTGCCATCAACAACATAACCTTGGAGATGTCTTATAGCAGCAAAGGCCCCTTCCGCATCTTTAAAATTAATGAAAGCATAACTTCGACCTGGTTGAAATGCTACACTTTCCAGGTCCCCAAAACGTAAGAAGTGATTGGCTAGAGTACTTTCTGAAAGACTATGACATAGATTTCCAACCCAAAGATGTCTAGAAGGGGGATTTTCACGACCATGATGGCTCTTCTCTTCAGATCTTGGAGGATGGTCCCTGCGATATCTGTCTCTCTCTCTCCCTCCTCTGCCAGTCTGCAAAAGAACCATGTAGAATTTGTCAGCCAAATTGCATGAAAAATATTATTGGAATAAAATGGGCCCAAATTTAACTGAATGTATACCGATTTTCATGTAACCAGCGCCAATTACTTTGAGATTGAGGTGTACTTGATGTGGTAAATAGCATGTAAAACACACTCATGCAGCACAAAATAAATTGTACTAACATCACACCGAAGGTTCAATTCAAGGATAAACCTCACCAGAAAGGACAGAAAAACTAGACAACCAGATTGTAGATTTAGGCATTTCGCAAACAGAGACATTTACTATATGTTAAGTTACAATTGGGAGTTGGGTGATTTCTCTGAAGTTCACATTAAGACGCAAGGAAACAACCAGTCAGTGTTATCAAAAGCGAAAAGCGTCAAAAATCTCTGAGGTCCATTGGGGCTTTAAGCACAAAGCGCAAATAAAGTGTGGCCTTTAATAAAAAAAAAAATTAAAAAAAGGCGCAAATGGAGGGAAAAAATACTAATATTATATGTTTAGTGTAGTTTAATAATAATAAGCATGAATACCAAATATATCGACAAAGAAATTGTAAAAATATTACATAAAATAAAATATAAATTGTTTAGTGTCGCCTCTTCAATTGGCAAGAAAAAGTATGTCTTAAAGCCTTGATGATGACACTGAAGCGCACATTCAGCGGGGTGGAGCTTTCACCTCGCTTTAGGGTTTAGAGCCTATTTGAATGGGCTTATAACTAACGGCTTTCCTTGTTTTTGTTATTTTGACTTAGAAACATGTGCTTAAAAATACTTTTTTATCTTACCCAAACACTATAAAAGTTCTTAGCAGCTATTTTGACTTAAAAGCACTTAAAATAAGCCAATCCAAACAGGCTCTTAAGCACACTTTAAGTGTGCCTTTGACAACACTGCAACCAGTGTGCAGAAATGCAAGGGTTTGAGCACTTTCACTCTCCTCAACTCCCTCCCCCAGTAGCTGGAACGCACTTGAAGCACATGGTAAGTCCTTTTAAGAAATTGACATTTGAGGCTCAAAAAGTTCTACTGATCAGGTCAGCAAATCAACTGTATGTAAAGTCAGGTTTTTTTTTGTGAAAAATCAACTCGGCAAACCACCTCTCCACCAAATTTAACAGTAAAGTGACAACTTTTTCATACTCCACCAGTAAATTTCCGTAATCCATACAGAAAAATTACTTATATCAGCAAACTCGGCGAAAAAATCAACTCGATACAACAAAACTTACAAATCCCTAATGAACTAATGTCAATATCAAGTAAAACAAAGTAATTTAAAAAAAACATACACAACTTTTCCATACTCCATCACCAGTAAACTTCCGTAATTCATACAGAAAGATCATTTATATCAACAAATTAAGCAAATAAATCAACTCGATACAACAAAACTTACAAAACCCTAATGAACTAATGCCAATGCTCAAATTAAAACAAAGTACATAACAGTATTAAACTTCGTAATTAGCTGAAATAGAGAATTTTCAAAGAAGAAACTTACCGACATCTGGCGATTAGGAAGTAAATTGGGAGAATTGAAGGAATTGCAATTAGGGCTTTTGATTGAACTCTTCAAAGAGGGAAATACAAAAGTGAGAGTGGATTAGGGTTTGAGCATTGGATAAACCACTAGCGAATCGGGTCAAGTATCCGAAGATTAGGTGGGTCGTAGTACGTGGCCCCCTTTTGGAGTAATCACTATAAAATGTTATTCCATATTTCCATCTCCCTTTTTTCATGAATTTGTTATTACTACTACTTTTGGACAAAAAAATAGGAATTTTTACAAAAATATACAACCCGGCATAATATATTACACCTATATAGTCATATTTTCAGTTTATATTTGCATAATTAATTTCCTTTTCAACAGTGTTTATAGTTATACACACATTATATAACATTATTCAATAATATACACTTACCGTAAATAATGTGTCCATTTTGTATAAAATTGTGGAGTATAATAGTGTACAAGAAGATTTTAAGGAAAAACTAGGCTAAACCAGATATTTTTAAAAAATGGGTTAAATCGGATATATATTCTTTCCTAGTACATAGAGCGCAATTTTTCCTAAAAAAAAATACTTGTATATATTTCGTGTTTATCTCAAAATACATACTTTTTAAACAAAATATATTACAAATTAAAAAATTGGTCAAGTGATAAAAGTATATATTAATAAATATATTACATATTTATTTATTTGGTGCTAATACAGGCGTGGAGGTGAGGTTTGTTACTCAAGTCATTCTGAAGAAATGAAGTTTCAAATATCTCGGGTCTATTATCCAATGGAATTGAGAGATTGATGACGATGTCACACGTCGTATTGGTGCAGGGTGGATGAAATGGAGGCTCGCATCTAGAGTCTTATGCGATAAAAAGGTGCCACCAAAACTTAAAGGCAAGTTCTATAGGGTGGTAGTTAGACCGACTATGTTGTATCGGGGGGAGTGTTGGCCAATCAAGACTCCGCACATCCAAAAGATGAAAGTTGTGGAGATGAGTATGATGAGATGGATGTGTGGACATACAATGAGGGATAGGATTAGAAATGATGATATCCGGGACAGAGTGGGAGTGGCCTCGGTGGAGGATAAGATGAGGGAAGCGAGGTTGAGATGGTTCAGGCATGTGTAGAAGAGAGGCACAGATGCCCCAGCGCGGAAGTGTGAGAGGTTGGCAATAGACGGGTTCAAGAGGGGTAGAGGTAGGCCGAAGAAGTATTGAGGAGAGGTGATTAGACGGGATATGACGCAGGTGCAACTTACTGAGGACATGACCTTAGATAGGGGATTGTGGAGGACACAGATTAAGGTAGAAAGGTAGTAGGTAGTTGAGTGTAGTCATACTTACACTTACATACCAATAGTTGTAATGTTATTATTGTAGCCCTGCGTAGCCTATCATACTAGTAGGCGTAGTATTGTTTTATAGTTCCATGTCCTTTGATTTCTGCTGTTGTAGGTTCTTTCGTGTACTATGTCTATCTTATTTACTTGCGTTAGTTACTGCTTTTTTTTCAGAATGATTTATCATGGCTTATTAGTTTTTGTTACTCTCGTTTTCATAATGCTTTAAATTTCTTGTTCGGGTCTGAGCGTTTCTCTTGCTTTTGCTTGTGCTTATGTTTTTTCTTGAGCCGAGGGTCTTTCGGAAATAGCATCTCTACTTACCAAGGTAGATGTAAGGTTTGCGTACACTCTACCCTCCTCAGACCCCACATTGTGGAATTTTAGTGGGTATGTTGTTGTTGTCGTTATTTGGTGCTAATATTAGTGGGCAGTACGTTTTCTCGTTCCAATATATTTGAATCTTAATGTAAATATAACTAGTATATTAATTAATGTAACGTGTTCAAAATGTATTAAGTATTTGCTCATAAGTCATGTATTTAATCACATGGGACAATTATTAAGATATGATGTATGGGGAATCATATACATACTGGGGGTGAGCACGGGTACAGAGTACCCAAATACCCGACCGGAACCGACACTAACGGGTAGGTTCCGGATAGATATATTATAATAACGGATAGGGTCCGGGTAGTAAAATTAGGAACCGATCAATGTCGGGTCCGGTTCTGATTCCGGCAAATAGAGATAGGGTACCCGGACCCGGAACCGATACCCGAAACCTATAAAATATTAAATATTTTTACTTTTTTGAGAAACGTTTGGACCACTTTTAACTTTCTCCAAAATTGTTTGTTGCACGCCTGCACATTGATTTTCCCCACCCCAAGACGCAAATATTTCAGCTTTTTCACCCCTTTATTCTAGAATGCTCTTTGTGCCCTAAGAGAAAACACCCAAAACTCTCTCAATAACAATGGCGTTTTAGCTACACCACCGAGCTTCATCGTCGTCGTTGTTGAAGCTTTCTCTCAGGTACTTTCATCGTTGTCGTCGTTGAAGCTTCACCTTTGCCTCTTTCTCTCCCTTGGTTGTGTTCACGTCGTTCCTAAAATGCATATGGGTTCATATCTAACTCTTCAATTTCTTTTTAATATCCTATGCTTCTGTTCTATTTCAGGCGATACTCATCTTCAATTTGTATTGTTTTTTGATTTGAAATGTAAATCTATTTTTAAAATTTTTGTATATTTTTGTAGCTGTGAATATGAAATTTAGGGATTTACTAGTATAATAAAGCTTTTCTTTTGTATCGAAGAGCTTATGAACACGAAAATAAGTTTAATTAAGATATTTCCAAATTTATTTTAAAATCAACACGTTCAATTAATTGAGTGTCAAATTTGGCATGCAATTTTAGGTTTTGGTTACGAATTAGCTTTTCTACAATGAATAAGTTTTCTAAAACTTCTTATAAGGGTACTAAAAACTCCGATTGCCAGGCTAAAAAACTATTGGATGAAATTATTTTAGAACTCTTTTTGATTCTCATAGGCTAAAAAATTGTTGCTTAATCTGTGTTTTTTATTTACGAGTGCCGGGAACCTACCCGGACCCTGCGGGTCCGGGTAGGTTCCGGGTAATGATTGCTACGGGTAGGTTCTGGGTAGTAAATTTAGTAACCGATCTTTTACCGGGTAGTTAAAAAATGTTAGGGTACCCGGACCCGCTCACCCCTAATACATACTTACTCAATATTGATATATGGTAGATAAGCTAAAACTTTTATGGATGTACCAACCTTGCACTAGCGTACTCACCCACTTAATTGGCTTAAAGAGTTCAACAAATTCACGACTTATCTTCTCTTTCTTTATAAATCGTTTACACCTTTCATGAATCCAAGACTCCAAACAAGAACTATAGCTCTCGATTCCTCTTATTCGCATAACACTTCTATCTACTTTATGTTTTAAGTCTTTTCTTCTTGAGCTGAATCTTACAAACGAATCGTGTAAGAAAGCTTGATCTAAGATTTTTTTATCTTCTAACTAAACAAATCAATTGAAGATCTATAGCATATTTCGTATAATACAATAGAGTATGATTTAAGTATTAGACTTATAATTTTGATTGTCGGTAAGCGAGGTAAGATATAAGTACTTATCCGAACTATCTCAAAATTTACGCGCAATAATGCTTACTGGGGCAAAAATGGCATTTGGTGTAACAAGCTTCGTGACTAGCGACATCCATCTCCGCAAAAAGCAAGGGGGCTTCATTCCTTCTTCTCTCCAAAAGTTGTTCTTACTCGGGACCTTTATCATCCAGGTCCACCACGGGGAAAGAACTAACTGCTAAACCAGTGTTACCGGAGGTGTTAGGAGAGTACAGTCAGAATGGTCCACGACTTTCTTCTTTAAACATTTTTGACATGTCTGGGGGCTAACAGAAGATTCATTTCGTAGTCTTTTCTACTCACTAGCCTGTTGAATAATGAGAGCGATCGCCTCTAGATCTTTGATTTCCTCTTCATGAGGGGCATTGTCAGTCGCCTTGGAAAGACCTAACAAAATGGAGGACAATTTTATTGGCAGGCCAAAGAATGAACGGAAGAATCAGAGTTTAAAATCATAATATGTACTGTGGTGGTGGGGTGCCCAGTTCTTATGTAAAGCAAGTTTTTTCCACGTCCAAAGTTCCAGGGTGGATACATCAAGGATCTTCTAAACCCAAATTTCAAGGTCGTCTATTTCCGTATGATATGGTGGCTAAATGGAATAATAGATCCTAATAAAAAATGGAACGACTCGCTTAAAAAAAGAAGTGATAAAACAAATATAGTATGAAAATAAACTTATGGTGGAAGTTCCATCGCTCCAGATTGGGTGGATGTATGGGGAAGGAGGTCGGTGGTAGGAACGATGACGTACCTATCCATCCAACCTCGATCCTGGTCATTGTCGAGACTGGCTAAAATGGTTTTGCTTCCCCGGCCAAATTGATGACTCCATCACGAAAAAATACGCGAATAGTAAAGGCGAATCATGTGGTATAGAGTAAAACTAATGCCGGACACTCGAGCAAACTGTTGGAGGCACGCGATAGCCCTCTAGACCTGAGGGCCCGTATGAGCTATCCACACTTTGTACCGATGACAAAATTCTAGAATGACATCATCAATAACTTTCTATAGTTTCATATAAAAGGGGTAAGTATAAACATAAGAATATCATTTCTTGTAAGAGATGATTATTTCCTCGCTAGTATAAATCAGGACTTCGATCGATTCCCAGCCGCAATCGGTCTTCACTGTTGGTAAAATATTGGCAGTAATTCGGGTTATGTAATCACTGGCGGGGAATCTCTGCCGCCGAGTAAAACCTTTGAAACTATTTTTTCTCGAAGGTCATGAGTAAAACACTATGTCTTTGGCAAATAGGAAGAGGCCAAGGGTTTCGGCTAAAAGGAGACCCACATTGGGGGTTGGTTGTCTTTTTGCTCAAAGAAATATTGCTGCCAGTTGTATGGTTGGTCATGCTTGCTATGAAAAAAGAAAGATAATAATAAGAGGTTTAGCAAAAACTGTCTTTGCGCAAATGAGAGTTGAATGGCCAAACCCTCAATTTGGTAGAGTATTTATGGAGAAAGAACTGATGACGCTGCTTTAAGGAAGTATGTGGCGAATCTCAATCAACGACAACACGTGTGTGTCAGAGCAGAAGTGATTAGACGCCATGCATGATCATTACTATGCAGTCTTTCGTTAATCGAGGGAAATCGAAAAGTTACCATCGTTTCAATAAGATGACGATTTTAGTGGCGAAATAAGTGGATGGTATTATTTGAAGTTTCCCGCCAAAGCACGGAGTGTTGATTGGTTGTTATTTCAAATCCACTTTCCGGTTGCACAAGAGCCACACCCGAAAAGTGCAGGGACTATTTGTATGGGACGAATTTCGCATAAGACAATTGTACGAATTACAGTATGACACATGAGCACGGTGCTGAGTCAGGGACCACGTCAGATTAAGACACTACCGACTAGGTACTCGTGGAACCGGGAGCGACACAAACATGACTGGTACAGGTAATACAGAAGGTTGAGAGTCGTTTGAATTGTAACGGGCGACCGTTACCAAACCGGTCATACGTCTTCCAATGAAGCTTTAATGTCATTTATTGAGATATTGGTTATCCAATTATTACAACATTCATTCTCTTGTATTAATGAGGGCATATTTCGTGGGTTGTGTACCCGTATAGCTCATGTATAAATATGACACATTGTCCCATTGTAAATAATCACATTCTAGTTATTACGAGATACTTGCTCATATTCTCTTGATTTCTTTGCTTTCATACAAGCTATCAAACTTTACCTATAAGTTGTCACGAGGCTCAAGCTAATCATTACTTTACTTTATCTTGTTATTTCTTGTTTTCAGTATTATTCATCTAAGAATTTCTATCTAATGTGTCACTTGAGATACACATGTTTTTGACCTAGTATGTAAATTTAACTGGACCATTTACAAACAAACAAAAACCATCAAGGAGTAAAGCATAGATAACATCCCTCACTCAAATTCTTTATCCTTAGTTAGAGGTTCGCCCTTTATGTGTTCTTCGAAGTGTTTGAATTTGAATGAATCATATCAATGAGTTTTATATATCAAATGATTATATTAAATTTAATAAGTAAACAAATAGAGAAATAAATTTACAAAGGATGTGATTACGCGATGTGATAAATATTTAGATTGTATTTATAATGTATAGCTATATTTTCAAAAGATTACCGAAACATAGCTACATTTTGGATTTTGTAGCAAATATACAATATATATGTACGTTGATATAACTCTTTTGCGCGTTTCCAGCTGATACAGTACACGATGATAGTGATACCTATCAAATACAACTCTTTCACTAATACTGTTGGTACATGATGCTTGAATACAATTTTTATGATGACAGCTGATAACTTTTACGTTAATAATTGCGCAAACTCTAGCTATTTATGATTTTTTTAATAAAATATTCAAAGGTACAAAGTAAATTGACCAAAATAATTATCACTAACAAAAAGAAAGTACGTACTCCCTCCGTCCTAAAAAGATAGATATTTTTTTGAGAGTCAAACTTTTTAATTTTGATCGTGTATTTAAACATTTAATCTTTAAAAATTTAAAATGAAATTTCCATATTTAAAAATTACGTAAAAATACTATAAATTATCATAATTAATAATTTAAAATATTTAAAAGACATTTTAAAAAATTACGCAACTCGTTTAATTCTCGAAAAACAAAAAGTGACAGAGAGAGTAATTGGCAGCTAAAAGGAAAACATAAACAAAGCAGTAATAATAAAAAGATAAAAGAAAAAGCAAACCCTTAAAACCCACAGAAGAGCACTAGTAGCAGTCACCACGACAGTCTTTTGCACGCTGATCTCTTACCGAATTAGCATAACAGGTAATCTTCTTAGCACCAATTTTTTACCAATTTAGTTCATTAAATTAACGTTATAGTTGTTTGAAGTCATATTTGTTAATTAGAAAATGAATTGAAGGACTCAATCAGCTTGTATATGAATAGCACATGAGGTGTTTGAGAAAATGCGCTAATGGAACTTCCATGCCAAAATTAGTTACTCCACTTGTTTTATCATGTTTGTGGGTACCGTTTTTTCTTTCCCCTTTTTGAATTCTGAAGTCAATTTAGCTATTATATGAATAAATTTGTTGTCTTGATGAAGTATATGAATAAACAAAATTTTAGCACATAAAGTGTTTGAGCAAATGCGCCAAAGGAACTTCCATGCCTGTAGTGCGTGCCTTTTTCTCTCTTTTCTTTTTTTATTTCTGAAGTGAATCAGCTATTATATGAATAGATTTGTGTTTTTAACACATTTTAACACGTTTGTGCGTGCCTTTTTTTCTTTTTTTTCCTTTTGATTTCTGAAGTCAAATCAGTTATTATATGCATAATTTTTTTTATCTTTGATCAAGTACAAGAATAAGTAAATTAGTTTTTGAGCAAATGCACCAAAGGAACTTCCATGCCCAGGGTGCTCCTATGTCCCTTTCAGTTTTCCAGCATTTGCTCTACCTCTTTTGATGTATGCTATTCCTGGTTAGAATTTAATTAAATTAGGTTCAGCTTGACAGAAATGATCTATGCTCCTTAAGAAGTCCCAGTTTCTTTCTCTGTCTTTGATGGTGTCCTGAAATTTTGCTCATTTCCGTTTGCTAGCAGTCTACTACTTGGCATTATGAGGTCGATGGCAAAATTCCAATTCAATGCCATGACTTGTAATTATGTGATGCAGAATGATTGGATCACAAAGGAAAACACTATTAATTCAGTGGCCTCCAAACTGTCACAAATATCATTATAATTATCTTTTCCTGCAATGTCATGCATCATCTAGTTAATTATGTCAGATTCTTAACTCATAAAAAAAGTTGTTTGTTGAATTCCGTCTTGGTGAACAAACATTGTCGTTACTCATGCTCAAGGAATGATGATACATTGGTTACAATTTAATAATACAGTCTAGAAGTAGAAGTAAAAAGGGTCAATGCGCCTTTCGGTGACTATAAGATGGACTGAAGTGCCCTAGCACTTTGGTTGGAAATATCACAATTCATTAAGTGTGCTTCTATTTTATGAAATAAATATCACAGATTAATTAACTGTTTCATCTTACTGGAAGGATATCCTATATTAAATGCCTATACCAGTTTAGGGGAAACAGAAACAACCTATTTTCGGGTTATGTAAGTAGAATGTAGTTCTGCTGCAAAAATAAAGATCTAGCTTATAGTTTATTCACATTATGCTTCATTCGTTGCTATGGATCTTAGTCTTATCTCTTCCCACCTATATTTGCTTTTAGGTCTCTTCCCCTCTTTCTCCCCTGTTTCTGCATATAATTTGCCTTTTCGATAGAATCCTCAATTGTGAATCTTCGAAGAGAAAATGATTAAAATGGTCCTTAATGTATGGGGGTTGAATTATTTTGGTCCTTGATATATAATGCTTAATAGATATAGTCCTTAATGTATGTAGAATGTGATTATTTTAGTCCAAAACCGTAAAACCTAACGGTTCACCCTTAAATTTAAGGGAGAAATACAAAAAGGTTCCGTTTCTCAATTTCTCTACCCTCTTTCTCTTCTCCTCGCATGGACTCAAAGGCTTCTTCTTTTCCATAACACTGCAATTTACTTGCTTTATCTCTCTCCATTTTCATTAACTTTTTTTTTCCTATCCATCAGCAAGATCAATCATTTACCCAGTACTTGAATCTTGCCCAAACTGCACTTCGATAAAGAAAAGGTGATTTCATGTTTTCGCCTTTTTAATTCTTGATCTGTATTGTTTTTTTTAAATAGTAGCTGGTTTTTCTTTTTAGTTACTGGATAATTGTAACTAAGAGAAGTAGTTTTTGGGTGAATGAAAATTGCTTTTGGTTTTGGGTTTTCTTAAATTGGTCTCTTGGAAGAAAATAATGGATTTTTTGAGCCGAGGGTCTATCGGAAACAACCTCTCTGCCCCACAAAGGTAGAGTTAAGGTCTGCGTACATCCTACCCTCCCCAGATCCCACTTTGTGGGATTACACTGGGTATGTTGAAGAAAATAATGGAAAGTACATATTTTCTATTCTAAAAACAAAGTATTTAATTTCTACCATGAATTATGTATATGAGAGAAAATTGATTGTGTATGATTTTTTTTTTGAAACTGGTACTGTTAGATTGTGTATGATTTTTTTTGTAAAGTTGATTGCTTTACCGGAAATTGTACTGTGCTAGAGATTTTATTGTTTTAAGGGGTTAATCTCAAGAATGAATTTTGTATTTGAATTTATTTGCCATTTGTTGGTTGATTGTTTAGGAAGAGGATGGGGTGGGGGTGGGGGACTTTTTACACTTCTCTAAGTTTAAGAACGAACTGTTAAAGTTTTAGGGTTTAGGACTAAAATGATCACATTTTGCATACATTAAGGACTATATCTATTAAGCCTTATATATCAAGGACCAAATTAGTCCAATTCCCATACATTAAGGACCATTTTGATCATTTTCTCAATCTTCTAACAACTGAACTTCAGTGTTCTTTGTGTGTGTGTATTTATCAAAAAATATTTCTACAAAGGCTTTAAGATCATCATGCATACACTAAGGATATCCATGTTCCTTAATGTTCAGGTCACATTCCACTAACTGGAAGATGGTGTTTTATCGTGGTGTAAAACGTCCTATTGCAATAATATACAAGAGTTTAAATAGTTCTATATGTTGTGGACATGGCTACTCTACTTTGACACCTTACAGAAATTCCATTGCTGAGTCTAGAGGATATTTTCACAAACATGAGAATGGGCCTAGAACATTTGCAGCCTCTATTAGGAGATATTCAGCCGAGATTTCCTCGTCAGAGCAGGTGAACTTAATAAAGCAGCTGAGAGAAAGAACAAGTGCTCCCATAAAAGAAGTAAAAGCTGCTCTTGTCACTAGCAATTGGGATATTGGCAAGTGGTCAAAGCATTTATTTTTTCCTTACTCAACGTCCTATTATTCTTTGCCATTCTTGGAATAAAATGAAGTGATAATATCTCTTCAATGCAGAGGCTGCTCAGAAGGACCTTAGAAAAAGAGGGATCGTTCTTGCATCAAAGAAGTCGTCTCGAACTGCTGCTGAAGGGTTGCTTGCCTTGGCACAGAATGAAAGGAAGGCAGCTGTGATTGAACTTAACTGTGAAACAGACTTTGTTGCAAGGAATGAAATTTTTCAATACTTGGTTAGTATTAGAGCTTGATCCTACTTAATTTTTTGGTTAGAGTTAAATTTTAAGACAAAGTTCTGTGGAACGGTGTTCTTGCATCTGGATGAAAATGAAACATCATAGTTGGATTAGATACTTATTGTATAATAAATGCTTTCCAGATTCAATTGAATGTTGGGTTTGAGTATACCCTGTTTTTTATGTGAAACATTAACTTAGAATAGTTTATTTAGTAGGAGTTTTGAATATGGATTATTATGATAAGTGGGTCCACAAGCACAGTGATAGATTGCTATCATGTTTATTTAGTCGCAGGGAAGAGTAAAAGTTGGACCCCTTTAAACTTGTCATACATAGTAAAGGATATTCCATTTTAAGGAAGTGGATTTTAGTTGTGGCACAACTTGGATGAAAGGCATAGTACATATTTCGCTTGGATTTTGCAGGACAATGAGCTTGAGTTTTTCAAGACAATCCTCGTAGTTATGCTTTTGGAGATTGTATTTCATTAATGGTCCTCTAAATAAGTTTCTCTTTACCATAGTTTAGTAGTAATTTTGCTCTACCCTCCCATGCTATACTGTCTCATGGAGTTGTTATTTTATATGTCCATCATGAATAGGCTTTATCTTTGGCAAAATTGGCATTGCTGCTTGAAGGCTCACAACAGTCTTTTGCTTCTTTTCCTGTTGGACAGCTGGAGGTAAGTGGTCTTCATAGTTTTTCTCTACCCTGAGGCTAATCCATGTCTTTTACTGTCCTCGTAAATGGTACATATTTACACTAGTTTTAGGACCTTAGAGTGTCCAGTTTAACAGTTTGATTGATTTTTTTACAAGTATGTTAGTACTTTTAATTTCTATTGTTAGGACTTTTGCTTTCTGTTGATTTAAGCTTTCATGTAGAAGCATCCTGAATTCCTGATCAATTACAACTGTCTAGTTTCGTTTTGCAAGTTTAAATCGTCTTGTGTTTCTGCAGCTCTGCTCCTCTAACGAAGATCAGAACCCTTTAAATTCTTTGTTTTCTACAGGACTTGAAGATGAACCTTGACCATCCTAAATTGAGTGGAGAAAGAAGTGTACAAAATGCAATAACTGAAGTGGCTGCAATGATGGGGGAGAATGTCAAACTAAGAAGGGGGTTCGCAATGCCTGCTCCATCGCTTGGTGTGATATCAACGTATCTACATACAAGCCCTCAGCCAGGTAGAATTTGTATGAGATGCCTTGCTGTATCTAAGGCATATTTCACACCTAAATTTTTTGCATATTCTGGATTTGTAAATGGAATTTTCAAAAAATAAATAAATAATACTATAAAACTTCAATAATATCTGAAGCAAACTGGAGCTTTTGATATTTGAATTAATAGTAGATCTAATGCTTGTGAAAATATGCAGGTGTTGGACGAATTGCTGGGATTTTATCACTTGAAGTAGAAGATCAGAATGTCTCACAAGATGCACTTCAGCGTGTTGGATCAGAATTAGCAATGCATGTTGTTGCTGCAAAGCCATTGTTCTTAACAAAAGAAGATGTTTCCTCTGATGCACTAAGCAATGAACGCGAGATTCTAAAATCTCAGGTACTTCTCAATGTAAAGTTATGACTTGTTTTTGCTGGGTTCGTGTGAAGACATAGGATTATGAAATCAAAGACCAACATACTAGTAAAATCTGATCTACATGCTTGTGCTTAAGATAAATTGCCTGTTATACAGCGTTGTTCGTTTCTTTCTTTTCTTTTCTTTTCCTTTCTTATCTTGTAATCTAATATCTTTTGTTTCTTTCTATATTTATGCTGTGAAACACTTTTAAGAACCTTGTAATACTATATATATAAGATATAGCCCATGCAGATTTTATGTATATATAAACAGCCAAATGTTAATTGAGGATGTGATATGTCCTGTATTCTTCATTTTTGTATACTTTAGTGATGCTCAGATCGTTTTTTTGCTGTTATTTCTAGAACAAAGACAATGCTATGTAACAACTCTAGAAATTTGGTAAATTGAAGTTGCACTAAATCAACTGTTAGGACCCAGGAGATTATTCCAACGCTTCAATATGTTTCATCAATGTCAGCAGCAACCCATAATTTTTTAATCAATAATGAAGCATGCATTCGTTATGTTTCATCATCTAGTAAGGTTTTGTAAATTCAAATTCTAAGTACTTATTATGTTTTCCTTTACAGGCAGAGAGTTCCGGGAAGCCTCAGATTGCCATAGAAAAAATGGTTGAAGGCCGTTTGCGCAAGTATTTTGAGGAAGTAGTTTTGATGGAGCAGAAATTTATTGTGAATGACACAGTGAATGTGAAGGTAAGAAAGTAATCATTTGGTTGGGATGCCATTATGCTAGATTTCTGTTTCTGCTCCTTTTCACAAAAAGATCACGCTCTCGCCATAGTCCAAACTTCTCTTTTGAATACCTAATATTGTTATAGAATAAAAGTTCCGCTGATGCTTGTTAGTGTGCATCAGGACCAAGATGAAAATCCGGACTAGAGGTAGATGTAACACGTCTGGATCTGGGGTCCCTATTACTTTAATTGCCCTTAATATGGCTTGTGTGTTAGAATTAGTATGAAAATGAGTCAGATATGCCCTTATATGGGTTGGACTATCATAATAAATCCAAGAATTTCACCTTTGACTATGAAATCTGAATGCCCCGACTGTCCTTGTTAATCATTACTCCGATCCCGAAGGCCAACGTAATAGGACCGAAATCCTGTAATGTTATCCCATGCTAATGTATACAGAGCGTAGGCTTGCTTTTAGCACTATAATTTCTTCAAAGTAATATCGTCGGGGGCATGACCCGCCAATTAAGGCCAGGAGCGCATCACCGGCAAAAGGGAAGAGACGACCGGTGCACACCATAGGCGGACCGGCCGGCCCATCCCAAAGTCCAACTACGAGCTTTTTAGCAGCAACATAACTTGCCCTCCAATGGATCCTCGTTAAAGGATTTAGATTGTACTCATTCCAATTATCAGACTCAAAGAGCCCGGTAATGTTATTTATTGTCACTACCTCCAGGATTGGGTAATTTGCGCGCCTGTTGCCTTCCTTGGATGTGGTAGCCGTTTCTCAGGCTCCTTCTCTGGAATCGAACCCTATTCTCCGTCACCCGTCACCACCATGGTAGGCCACTATCCTACCATCGAAAGTTGATGGGGCAGAAATTTGAATGATGCATCGCCGGCACGATGGCCGTGCGATCCGTCAAGTTATCATGGATCATCGCAGCAATGGACAGAGCCCGCGTCGACCTTTTATCTAATAAATGCATTCCTTCCTGAAGTCTGGGTTTGTTGCACGTATTAGCTCTAGAATTACTACGGTTATCCGAGCAGTAGACAAAATATGCACCATTTATCTGGATCGTGTGGGTTGGGCGGCAGTCCCTAATTCATAATAGTCACAAATTGGAAGTGTTGGTACATAAGATCAGATTGGAACTCTTAGAACCAGCTTTTCACTCAAACAGCTCCATGATCTTTTGGCGATGTTGTCCAAAACGAAAGCCACTGGAAAATGCCTTAAGTGCAAAATGCAACTAAATACACGTGTTAGTGAATAAAATGCAGAATGAAGACATATAATCCATAATAGTTTGTGTGTGTATGTATATATAAAATAGGAGAAAAAAAGTACTATATTGAATAATAATTGAGCAGAGGAACTAAAATCTCGCAGTTCAGATAATTTTTGGCCGACACCTCTGAAAGCATTGTTCCTGCCTTCCTCCCTTCCCTTCTTTGAGGTCGTCCATTTGTTGGGTGATCTACCTTTTTATGGATTTTCCCAAGTTCAGGCAATCTTTCTGGTACCGAAACTGCGTGAGCAACTACAGAAAAAGAAAAACGACAAAATGAAGAAGAATGAACTAAAGGCATCGGAGGAAGCACTGACGAACTTGTTACTTGTGTTGCAGTCAATTAAAATACAGTAGCATGTCAATTGTGTTGAAGAACCATTTTAAATTAAGTCGAAGAACCATCTTAAATTTTTGATTCAGATGCAAATATACAGTTTTAGTTTCGAACCCAGATTTATCTGGTTTTCTTATACTGAGTTCAGGAATTGCCTGTTCATATGCTAAGATGTTCATCCATAACTTTCTCCTACTGCTTCATGGCTTTAATAGGTATGACTAGAGTTATAGGCCTCAATCTCACTCTTAAATCAACATGCTCTTCTTCTATATGACTATGCCCAGAATGGGAGCTTGAAGCTTGGTTTTGGATAGTTCTTGGTGGTTGTGACCTTTTTGCAATGCTTAGTTAATTGTTTATCACTTCACTTTGCCCCTGCATATCTGTTTCTATTCCAGATTCTTTATCAGTTGAATTTATTCTTGACTATTGATTGTACATTTGATGAATATACAGAGAGCACAATGGCCTCATAAATGAACCTTTTTTCTATAAAGAAAAGACATTTGATTGGTTTTTTTAAGCTCAAGAAACACCCAACCTGATCATGCTTTAGGGCTTAGGTGCTCCTTCGACAATTGCAACAAGGCTCTTACATCTCTGGAAGTAAAAACTTAAACAACATACCCAGTGTAATCTCACAAGTGGGGTCTAAGGAGTAGGGATGGAAGGTGGGTACAATTTTGCGGATTCCGCACCGCACTCGCCTCAGTTGGGGCGGGTATGGGTATAACTTTGGCGGGTAGTAGGCTGGTATGAGTATAACTTTGGCGGGTAGTAGGCGGGTATGGATAGGTGGTGAATTTATAGTTATACCCGCCTCATACCCGCCCCGCATCCAACCGCCCGCCCCAAATCCACCCGCCCGCCTTATACCCGCCAACTATAATTTTATTTGTACAATTTTATCTTTATCTAAAACCCAAATAATTTGGCACACGTATTTTAGTAGCCCATAAGCCCAATAATAATGAATTGGCAGGTTGACAAAATGACAAATGAATTGATTACAAAATATGACTGGCGGGTAGTGGCGGGTGGCGGATATCCACTTGGGTGGTGGAACGGGTGTGAATTTAGGAATCTGACGGGTACGGGTGCGGGGGAGGGGGTACCCGCACCCGCCCCACCCAATTGCCATCCCTACTAGGGAGGGTGGTGTGTGCGCAACCTTACTCTTACCTTGTGAAGGTAGAGAGTTGTCTCTGATAGACCCTCGGCTCAAGTAAAGCATATCAAAATCAATAAGAAAAGGAAATACATTAGTGAAGAAGCTATGTACAAAATAATGGAGATGATAATCGAAGCAAAGGAAACAAGTAATAATAAAATCGAAGTATAAGTTAGTAGGAGAGTAATAATAATAATACTGATAAGGGAAACTAGACATCACTTGATTACCTACTAATTCTACCCTCACTCTATATCCTCCTATCTAGGGTCATGTCCTCGGTAAGTTCCAGGTATGTCATGTCCTATCTAATCACCTCCCCCAATATTTCTTCAACCTACCACTACCTCTCCTCAGACCCACTATAGACAACCTCTCACACCTCCTCACATGCCCGAACCATTTTAGCCTCGCTTTCCGCGTTTTGTCCACAACGGAAGTCACCCCCACCTTATCCAGAATATCTTCATTCCTAATCCTATCTCTCCTAGTATGTTCACACATCTATTTCAACATCCTCATTTCCATTACTTCCATATTCTGGACGTGCGAGTTCTTGACCGGCCAACGCTCCGCCCCATACAACATAGCTGGTGTAACCACTTTATAAAACTTATCTTTATGTATTGGTGGCATATTCTTATCACATAAGATACGTATGCGAGCCTCCATTTCATCCACTCCGCTTCAATACGATGTGTAACATCATCTTCAATCTTCCTATTTCCTTGGATTATTGACCCAAGATACTTGAAACTTTCTCTTGAGATGACTTGTGTATCAATCTTCACTTCCACATCTGTCTCGTGAGTTGCGTCACTGAACCTGAACTCCAAGTACTCTGTTTTAATCCTGCTCAACTTGAACCCTTTAGACTCCAGAGTCTGTCTCCAAATCTCCATTCTATCGTCAACTCCGTCACATGTCTTGAGAATTAATACTATGTCATATGCAAAAAGCATACACCATGACACCACCCCTTGAATATGCCGTGTCAGTCATCACCGAGGCAAATAAAAATGGGCTAAGGCCTGATCCCTGGTGAAACCCCATCACGATGGGAAAGTGCTTCGAGTCTTCTCTGTCCTCACTCGAGTTTTGACTCCAATGTACATGTTCTTAATTGCCTTAATGTAAGCTACATGTACACCTCTAGCCTCCCAAACATCTCTAGTCCCTTTAGTGACTTTGGTCATATGTTTTTTCTAGGTCAATGAACACAATATGTAGTCCCACTTTCTCTCCGTATACTGATCCATCAATTTTAGTACGAGATGATTGACTTTTGTAGTTGAATGCCTCGACATGAATCTCAATTGGTTCTCGGTAATAGACACACCCTCCTCACGCTCATCTCCACCACCATCTGTCAAACGTTCGTGGTGTGACTTAGTAGCTTGATACCCTTATAGTTGTTGCAATTCTGAATATCACGCTAGGTAATTGTTCAATAGGATCACTGTACTCCACCTCCATTCGTCGAGCATTTTTGACGTCCTAAAAATAACGTTAAACTACCAGTTAGCCACACCATACCTGCTTTACCTGCGTTCTTTCATAATTCCACCGGGATCTCGTCTGGCCCGGTTGCCGTCCACCTTCTCATCTTGTGGATAACATCTTTAACCTCCTCAAACTTTATACCCCTACAATACCCAGAATCCCGATGTCTCTTAGATTTCTCAAAATCGCCTAGCACGATATTCTTCCCCCTGTTCATTCAAGAGTGTATGGAAGTATTTCTGCCATCTTCGTCTAATGTGTGCCTCTTTGACGAATACTTTACCTTCCTCGTCTTTGATGCACTTCACTTGATCCAGGTCCTAGGCGATCCTCTCTCTCGGCTTGGCGAGGCTATACAAGTTTCTATCGCCCTTTGTCCGGTAGTTCCTCGTACAAATGTTCAAATGTTGCCTTTTTAGCTGTTGTAACTGCTAGCTTCACTATCTTCCTCACCGCCTTATACCTCTCCCTATTTGCCCTCTTTTCCTCCTCGTCTTAACTCTCCATCAACTCCATATAAGCAACCTTCTTGCTTCCACTTTCCGTTGGACCGCTCCATTCCACCACCAATCCCCTCGATGCCCACCAATGCACCCCTCGAGATCCCCAACACCTCTAACTACTTCTCTAATGCAATTAGCTGTCCTATCCCACATACTTTTTACATCCCCACTACTCCCTCAAGCCTCTATCACCATCAACTTCTCCCCATCTCCTGAGCTCTGGCGGTTTCGGAGCCCATCTTTTGAAAATTGAAAAAGTTGTCAGCACTTGTACTTTTATTGGCCCAATTACTGTTGCACATATGGAGTTAGTGGCTAGGCTGGATGTTACAAACATCCTTTTGTTCATATTTTCATCTCTTGTTTAATTTGAATCTTTTATGTTGTGTTGGGTCCTATCTAGATGTATTTCTGTATCAAACATATGTTTGGAGATTAGTGCAAAGTGCAAGTCTAAATCAACGTATCACCTTGAAGGAAGGAAGATAACTTGGTGTCACCTTTCAATGTCTGATTATTCCGTCCTGTAAGAAAGTAAATGTTTGTTATAAGCATCAAATTACTTATTTGCTGTGGATTTCCTAGGATGCTTTTAGTTGGTTCTAAAACCATGTTTTTGATTTCACCACATTGCAAGTTTCTAAGTTGCATCATTTCTTACATGTACTGGCTTCTTATACGGTGTTTATATAGATGACTAACTAGTTGACTCGTCTATGAAAAACTTGCAGACATTGTTGAGCAATCTATCCAAGGATGTTGGTTCACCAGTTAAGATAGGAAATTTTCTACGAATAGAAGTTGGCGAAGGACTTCAGAGGTAAATATGCACATATTTTGTGACCTGTAATTATCTAGTTTACTGGGTTAAATTATTTATCTCAGAAAAAGTTATGTATGCTTCCTTGAATTTTCAACTTGTTGTTAAGCCTTGGAACTTCTCTGTTGAATTTAATGACATGATTGTGCAACTTGCCAGTTCAAGCAGGAATATTATTTAAGCTTGACAAAGTTGTGGTTTCTTTCTACTGTCAATAAGTGCCTTTCCCCTTTCCTGCCACTAACTGCATATTTCACTTCAGCTTAGGGGTAGAATACAGGTTTCTTTTACTTTCTAGTAAAATAATGCTTTTGTTCCCAATTGCACATTGGCACAGTCCCATGGGTTGAATCAATTCCCCTAGAAAGAGACCCTGAAAAAGTCCTGGTGCTTCTTAAAACTAAGCAATATATGAGCTTTACGAATGCCTACCAGATAGGAGATTTAGCAATCATTTCAGGGGAAATATACGAGTACTCAGATATTCCAAGACTTCAGTGTATGCCAAAGCAGGTTCTGAGTATTCCAAGACCTTTAGTGTATGCCAAAGCAGGTTCACAGTTCTACCTTCCGACTAAAGATTTTGGAGAACGATTTTTCATAAGCTGCCTAAAGGTTTAAAATAGTTTGCACACATGTCGAACAGTAATTTGTCATTAGAAAGCTAGTCAAAATGGTAAAAGCAAAAGCTAAGCATCCATAAAAGCCAATAATCTATTTTTCTTGTTATGCTTGTCATTATTGGCGAGACATTTACAAAAGCATTATACTAACAAAAGAACTCTAAACTGAAGTAATGGAACCTTTATTATAATAGAACAAAGAATTTATTCTGATTCTTTGAAGTAGGTAATTCAGGCTGCAAATGGGATGCCATCACCACCTGCCTTAGGGGTGTGCAAAAACCGATTTAATCACATAAACCGATTTAATCGCATAAACCGAACCAATAAAAACGCTATTGGTTTACCGGTATCGGGTTATTGGGTTAACGGTTTGAAAATGGTTTTGTAAATTCTTTTATTTGGTTATCAACTCGATTTTCGATTTTAAGGATTTAGTTAATGGTTAAACCGATAACCCAATAAGCTTATCTTTATCCCTAATTATATAATAGTGACTTTATATTTTAATTTTAATTTTAAATACAAACCCTAATTCTAAGTTCTTACTGTAGGCACACGCTTATTCTCTCAATGCTCAATGCGCAATGCGCAATGCGCTTGTCATTTGTACTTTCACTATTTAGAATGCATTAAACAATTTGAAAGTTTTGATTGCTACAGTGCGTTTTATAATTTGTCTTGTAATTTGTGTAGACTCTTATACATGAAAGCAATGTATATATGAACAAATAAAAACAAGAGAAAGCAAAAAAAATTAATGGAGCATTTTCTTATTGGTTAAACTGAAAATCGAACTGTTAAGGACCAAAAACCGATAAACCGAAGACCGATAACGAATATCTTATCAGTTTGGTTATTGGTTTAGCGTATTTACAAATCGAAAATCGATAAACCGAACCGACCGATAAGCACCCCTATGCCTTATAACTCGTTTTTGCATAGTTTGACTTTGTATTATTGGTTATAACCTTGCAGGCTTGAAGCATCGAATGAAAGTGAACCGTTGACTAATGCTGCTTAACATGAACAACTTATGGTACAATCGTGAGAGAACTACCTAAGATATTGTACTTTCTAGTTTTTGATCTTCTGATTATACTCTTCGTGGCGGCACTGCTGAATGGAGTCCAAACACAAGCTAAACATGAAGTTTTGTATTTCATGTTCAGTAATGTAAAAGAATAAGGTCTTCATTCCTCCAACGTTTTGGTCTAGTGGTAAGAGAGCAAGGCGTGATGGTGGATTAGGTGCACTTAATGGGTTCGAACCCTACCGTTGACAAAAGCATGATATTTAAGTAGAGAAGAGTAGAGAAGGGAAGACCCATTATCCACCGAGTTCTGAACCACACGCCACAAGCCATTTTGGATTTCTCGGTCATCAAAAAAGAAAGAAAAGAAAAGAAAAAAATAAGGTCTTCTTTGCGTTGACCTGTTAGTTTCAGTCAGGCAGATTTTTCTTCCATGATTGTTGAGTTATATGCCAAACGATGTCCTTGTCTGTATCGTTCAGGGGCTGCTTATTTTTTTCCTTTGGTGGAAATACCTGTCAGATTTGGACCCGACTGAAGAAAGGGCATGATAGTAGACTGATAATTAAGAGGCTTGCATGAGTATAATGTTTACTAATCTGACTATTCGTCACGAAAGTTGAGTCCCTTTGTGCTTCCATTTCATGGTTATCTGCTGCAAATATTAGTTTAACGTCGTTTAATTCTATGTTTAATCCAGTATTTGCTCTTGCTTGGGAGTTTCTTTTGTCTTAGAGAATCGAGTTTACATATGATCCTAAAGAATGCTGCAGAAACCGCAGCAGGAAGCTAGCAGCTAAAACTCTGGAAAAAAACCAGATTTTTGAGTCACATGTCCTTTTTAGCAGATTACAATGATAGGCAAAATAATATCTGCACATAATGTTACATATCAGTATAGGAATAGGTAAGACAGTGATTTGCTCCTGGTTTAGTGGAACTTGAGGCTGGTCAAGATGTTGTTTACAGGGTCAACCAAATGGTCAAGGAGATTTTGGTAAGGTCCAACTCCAGTTACCAAACCTTGAATGAAGTAACCCAAGATAGCCAACATAGCTAGTCTTCCATTCTTAACTTCCTTGAGCTTCAAGTCCTTTAAAGACTTCTCATCTTTTCCGAACCCGAGAGGGTTAAAGAAAGGTCCACCAGGGTATGCTGGGTCCCCAGAGCCTTCCAAACCTTTCTGTAGTCCCAAAAAGTATTGTTTACCCATAGAACCTGGCTTGGCCCAGTCCTGGAATCTTCTGTGTTCAGCAAATCCCATGAGTGCCATCTCCAGTACAAATAGGGTGTAACCGTCTGCCCAGTAGTATGTTCCAGCTGGAGGAATTACTCCAGTCTGGAACCATGGAAGGGCTGTTTCTGCTGGGATGAGACCAGCCTTTCCAAGAATCTCAGGCGCGATGGCTCCTGCTGCACCCAACATAGCAAATCTTCCATTGATGATCTCTCCATATGCTAGCCATTTCGGCTCTATGAAACCTCCAGTACCTTCAGGGTCTGACAGACCCAAGGGATCAAACCCATAATCACCAGGAAGGCTGTGAATTACACAAATGAAGTTTTTCAAATAATCAGACTTAAGATAGCTATTTCAGATTAGATTAATGCAGAAGTCAGCAAGGCAATGGAGGTTGAGTGGTTAAGTGAGAAGAGTCTCATTGGTCTTTACCTTCCATCCAAGTATGAAAGGCTCTGCTTGGAGGCAAACCAGAGAGGCCTATTTGCTCCTTGCTGTTCAACACAAAAACATGTCAATACTTAAACCAAATGTAACCCAAGGGTAGCCTAACGGTAAACGAAGTGAGATGAAAATCCAAGATACTTGGCTACAAATGAGGCAAACAATGCTAGGTGCCTTCTTTTCATCTAAATGCTTTGGTGGGTAAAGTAATATGCTACATGTGTTAGTGGGAGGCAGTGAGTACTCGGTGGAATAGTAACAATGCAAAGTTGACTTGAACTCCACTGTCATATATAATACACACAAACAAAAAAAGACTTGAACCAAATGTAACCCAAGGGTGTAGAATAGCAGTAAATGAAGTGGGACAAAACCTCAACCTATGCAACCAATGTTAGGTGATTTCTTCTCATCTCCCTGAGCTTTGAGCTTTGGTTGGTAGAGTTATACGGTACTTGTGCTGATGGGAGGTAGTGAGTACCCGGTGGAGTAGTCAAAATACCAAGTCATATATATATATATATATAGATATATATTTTTGTGTGTGTGTGTCGATGTACCTGTTACATATATATGGGAAGGAAGAAGAAAGGGGGTTACCTTAACAGGTGGAGTGGCAGTAGCCCTTACAACAAAGGAAGCCTTCTTGGTTGGAGATTGGAAATGTCTTGCTCCTACAATTTGTCTGGCAGCCTCTGCGGAGGAGGTAATAGATGATGAAGAGATCAGTGCCTGTGTTGCGAAAAAATGGACCTGTGCTGAAAAGGAATAAGCAACCTTCCCAAGAGTAGTAAACACAAGGATCAAGGTATAGGCCACCAAGTGTTGTGCGGGGCTAGTAGAAAACAGAGAAGTTGTGGTGGACATAAGGAATCCTGAATTCTCAGATAAAGGTCAGACTTTATATTGCCAAATGAAAAGAGCACATGTGGCATTATTACTTGGATAAAAGATTTTATACACTCCTAGTGGCAGAAAATGAATTTTCAGATACTCTAGTTGCAACCCTTGCTGAAACACACTTGTTCGAGATTTTAAATTGATATGGTGATTGGAATTCAATTAAATGTAAATATCAACATTCAAGGAGACAATTTTTATTCGATTAAGACAAAATTAGTGCGAGTTCTTTTAAAATAAAAAGATAAGTAAAGACAAAGATGATACCTGTCTTTAAAAGTTTATAGTAAATACTTTTGAGAAGTTTGACATTATGAGTGTGTTTGGTACCACAATTTTTCCTTGGTAAAAATGTTTGAAAGATATTTTCTCGAGGAAAATAAATTCAAAAATGAGAAAAAGGACTTACCTAATGAAAGAAAAGAAAATAAGTTTTATATGACATTTCAAATTCACTGTCTCCTTCCCATCCACCCGCCAGCCTGAACCCCTACTCCTCATCCCCATTCCTCTTTCATAAAGTGTTTTTCCAGATTACATATAAATGTTTTAGGATAATATTTTCTCGCTCACTTACCAAACGCTAAAAAATAAGTATAGAATTCACTTGTTTTCCAAAAAAAAAAATTAAGGAAAATATTTTCGTTCATACCAAACACACCCTATATTAATGCTATTTTACTTTCTAAACTGTGTACGCAGTGCTCCTTACGTTTTTACTATCGGTAGATGTATAAAATTTGACATTGATTTAATTTAGAATTATGTAAATTAATTCTAGTATAATTAGGATACACCAATTGAAGTATTACTTTATACCACTAAACAACATGAGATAACTTGTACGTACATGAAATAAAGGCAAAATTGATGAAATTACCTTTTCTTTTGTTTTAGAAGCGTTTGAAGGTCAAGCCTTCAATGGTATAATTATAAACTCATTACAGTTTAATTCCTATATTATTAATTTCTGCAATATTATAATCTCTCTATAACTTGTCTTCGAACCAAACAACCCATTGAACTTGGCGATTGTTCAGTTGTAACATGCTCTCTGTTGCAATATTTGTTTTTCAGACAAGTTATATGCTTCCGATAATTAGAGCCTATCAGCATATTGTTTACTCTTTATATATATAGTTTAATATAGACCAACTCTTTATATATATATATATATATATATATAATATATATATTCGATATTCGATTCAAATTATGTAAACTATATACAATATATTTATATTATACTATATATAAAGAGTTTTTCATACATGTATATATATATATATATATATATATTAGAGCCTATCAACGAATTGATGAAAAACTATATTTTGAAATTTTAGTCAAATTTTACATAATTTGAATCTCGAAAAGAGAAAATCGTCACGTAGAATGAGACAAATAGAATATGTATTATGGCATTTTTATGGGATGTCTTTCTTTCTGTGTTAAATTATGTATGTATTCAAATTATGTCGATTGAAACGGAGGATCCAATATATGCGGAATGCTCGTTGTATTAATTGCATGCGTATTCTTGATTATGGGAAAACACTAGACAGCAAAAACCATAGGACGTGCCGACAAGCTACATGGTACGTGCATGCCATTTTTGGAAGGACCAGAAATCTTGACAAGACTTACCTCACCATTTAGAAACAAACACATTAACTATAATTTTCACTTCTTTATATACAAGGCATTTGTACTCGACTGCCTCTTTCACCCCTCAAAGCTACAAAATCTTGGCAACTCCCTCACACTCAAGAATGAAATGAAACCATCTTTCTTCATGTCGGGACGAATTGGAACCACTGCCGGGCCAAGCAGTTTTGGGCCCAGAACAGTTTCCAGCAATGCAAATCACAATCCAGGCAGTAATGGGCCACTGGTTAAGGCCCATTCGACGATGGCTAGCCCAACCGACATTGAGTCCGCCATGCACACTCTTGGGCTCAATCCACCCGATACAAATTGGTACATGGACTCCGGAGCGACGTCTCACATGACGTCCTCCCAAGATAATCTCTCGTCCTATTTTAATTTGAGCAAAAATAATGGTATAATTGTCGGAAATGGACATTCTATTCTAATTCGGGGTTATGGTTCTACTAATTTGCCACCACCAAACCCATCACTAGCCTTAAAAAATGTCCTTCATGCTCCACAATTAATCAATAACTCGGTGTCAGTTAGAAAGTTTACTACTGACAATTGTGTGTCAGTTGTTTTTGACCCTTTTGGATTTTCTGTGAAGGATTTTTAGACGGGGAGCCTTCTCATGAGATGTGATAGCCAAGGCGAGCTATATCCAATAACGTCACCTATTCAAAAGTCCAAGTTACCATTTTCTTTTGCAGGAGTAGCCTCTTCTTTATGGCATGAACGATTGGGTCATCCGGGGGCACCAGTCTTAGCCTCCCTTAAGCAAAATAAGTTTATTTCATGTACTCAATTCAAAACAATAAATAAATGTCATTCATGCCCACTTGGTAAACAAGTTAAATTGCCATTTGTTTCCTCTAGTTCATGCACTCTTATGTCGTTTGATATTATCCACTGTGATATTTGGACTTCCTTCGTTTTGAGCTCTTCGGGCCATAGATATTACTTACTTATGTTAGATGATTACTCTAATTTTTGTGGACATTTTCCTTATCTAAAAAAATCACAAGTTTTGTCCACTTTTCTAAAATTTAGAGACTTCATCAAAAATCAATTTGAACGGGAAATCAATAATATTCAATGTGATAATGGTAGGGAGTTTGACAATAGGCATTTTTGGAATTTTTGCAATTCTCATGGTTTAAACTTCCGCCTTTCATGTCCCCACACATCCTCCCAGGATGGAAAGGCGGAACGCAAAATACGAACCATCAACAATATTATCCGCACATCCCTTGCCCATGCCACACTTCCTTCCCCATTTTGGCACCATGCACTACAAATGGCCACATACTTGTTAAACATACTCCCTCAAAAGAACTTGTCCTACCAAGCTCCACTAAAAATCCTAGACCTACGGGACCCTTCTTACTCCCATTTACGGGTATTTGGGTGCTTATGCTATCTTCTTTTTCCATCAATTGCAATCACCAAACTTCAACCCCGATCGACTCCGTGTGTGTTCCTGGGATATCCATCTAATCATCGAGGCTACAAATGTTACTACTTATCTTCAAATAAAATAATTGTCGTCATGTAATTTTTGATGAAACAAATTTCCATTTACCAAAATACACACATCTAGACCCCACACCTATGATTTTCTTGATGATAGCCGACCCCCATACTTAACCCAATTTTTTAACTATCCCGAGCCCACTGTTTCAGGTAACCAGGCTGATTTGGGCCAACTGGGCCCCGAAATAGTGGCCCAACCGCATGATAATACATTTCAACGGACTGGGCCTCCAGTCCCAAGGCCCAGTGCTCCGAATCTGCCTCCTGCCAAGCCCTTAGTGATTTCCCAGCCCAATGTCATTGTCCAGCCTTCTGGCAGTGACTTGGGTCGAGGCCCAACATCCTCCGTCATGCCAAATAGTGTTATCTCCTCGGCCCAAAACTCAGTCAACCGATCCATTACCCTAAGCTAACACAGTATTGTCAAATCCAACACCAAATATAGCTTACACATTCAACTCTCAAAATCACCATTACCCCGTAATCCTGTGACTGCTCTTTATGACCCGAATTGGAAAATGACTATGGACGATGAATTTAATGCTCTTATTAAAAATAAGAAGTGAGAATTAGTACCTCGCCCACCTCATGCTAATATAATTCGGTCCATGTGGATATTTAGTCACAAAGAAAACTCTGATGGTTCTTTTGAGCAGCATAAAACCCGTCTTGTAGGTGATGGAAAAACACAACGTGTTGGCGTGGATTGAGGTGAGACATTCAGTCCGATGGTGGTCAAACCAACGACTATCCGAACAGTACTTAGTTTGGCTCTCTCAAAGGGTTGACCACTTCATCAATTGGATGTCAAAAATGCATTTCTCCATGAACATCTAAATGAAATGATATCCATGTACCAACCTTTGGGGTACATGGACTCTAAATACCCAAATCATGTGTGCCTTCTCAAAAAATCATTATATGGACTAAAGCAAGCTTTTAGGGCATGGTATAAGCGGTTTGCAGATTTTATTTCACATATTGGTTTTTCTAACAACCGTTTCTATCACTCTCTGTTTATTTATCGTCAGGATAATAATATTGCTTATCTTCTCTTATATGTGGATGATATTATATTAACTACCTCATCAGATGCTCTTCGAAAGTCCATCATGTCACATCTTGGCACTGAATTTGCAATGAAGGACCTGGGCCCGCTACACTATTTTTTGGGCATAGCAGTGACACGACATGCAAATGGTTTATTTCTCTCCCAAAAGAAGTATGCAACAGAGATTGTGGAATGAGCAGGTATGTCCTCCTGTAAACCCTCAGTAACTCCGGTTAGTGGTGGGCAAAAAATTCAGAGAATCGAACCGGCTATTCGGTTTGTTTTTATTCATTTTAAAAAAAACGATTTTTGAACAACCGAACAGAATCAGGATTTACTGATTCGGTTCAGTTTTTTAATTTTGGATACGAGTCGAACCGAAAAATCGAATTAAATATGTAATTAATTTTATTTTTTATTTTAGGCTACTACTATCTTTTGAATCATAGCCATTGAAGTCAATCTATGAAGCTTTTATGGAAGTCGAATGCGGCATGAACTCGATTAACATATCACGGAAGCATTGACATAAAATGTAGGGAGAGAAAGTAGTTGTAAATTGGTAAAACTTTAAATGGTCATAACTCTGCGCTCGGATGTCCATTTTACCCGATTTTTGTTTTGATTTTGCGTATTTTTTCGAGATGTGGACGGTAGTGTGGCAGTTTAGCGCCACCAATATTTATGAAAACGTCAGTTTTTTCAATCAATTTGTGTTTTTCCCCCAAATCCGTTTCTAATTTTCCTTTTTCTTTAGTAAACATCTCACGATACACATTACATTACAACGTCGAAATTTCGTGGTAATGTAGGTGTGAATGCCAATTTCAGTATTGGAAATTTAGTTTTTAAAAAAAAAAACAAAAAATTCCTTGACCCGACCCGCCCCAGCCCACGAGAAAAAACCGATATAATCCGATATGTTCGACGATATAAACCGAACATATTATTTTTGTAAAAGTTGGATTCGATTTTTTGTTTTAAAAATTGATTTTTATACGGTTCATATTTTTCGGATACAAAATCGATATGAACCGATATACGCCCACCCCTAACTTCGTTGAACACTAAATCCAAATTAAGTGCATCTTTCAACAAGCCTTTTGTCGACCAAACACTCTACCACAGCCTGGCAGGAGCCCTGCAGTATCTAACCTTCACCAGATCGGATATAGCTTATGTTGTACAACAAGTGTGTCTTTTCATGCATAATCCGATGGATGATTATATGCATGCTCTGAAATGCATTGTGCGATATATACATGGTACCCTTGAATATGGCTTGCACTTATGTCCATCATCCACGTCCACACTTGTCTCCTACATAGATGCAAACCGGGAGGCTGCCCAGGCACAAGACGCTCCACCTCAGGTTATGGTATATTTTTGGGTGATAACTTGGTTTCTTGGTACTAAAAAAGACAAGCCACATTATCAAGATCCAATGCTGAAGCAGAATATCGAGGGGTTGCCAATGTAGTGTATGAATCATGTTGGCTTCGAAATCTTCTTCTACTGCCCGATTCCGAAAGCCACTTTAGTATATTGTGATAATATTAATGCTATCTACATGTCCGACAATCCAGCTAATCATCAACGCACAAAACATATTGAGTTGGATATCCACTTTGTCCGTGAAAAAGTATCACGCGGTCAAGTGCGAGTGCTACATGTCCCGTCGCGCCATCAAATTGCCGATATCTTCACTAAAGGTCTTCCGCTGGTGTTATTTGAAATTTTTTGGGACAACCTCAACATCCGGTTGCCTCCCGCTTCGACCGGGGGAGTGATAGACTAATAATTAGTAATATAATTAATAATTATTATTGTAATTAAGTTGTATATCTTGTATTTATGGTAGGAGGTAAAATATTTATTAGGATTATCTTGTCATCAGGAAGATTAGCTTTATCTTATCATTAGCATTAAGAAGATTAACAATCTTATCATTATCATTAGGGAGATATTTAGGCATGATCTTCTCCCTATTATTATCTTGTATAGTTGTATATTAACCACATTATTGTGGAAGAATAAGGGGAGGAAAATATTTCATAATTCTTATGAATAGTTAATATTTTTCTTTCTTTCTCATTTGTTAGTATAATTTTTGTCAATTTTATTTGTTTCCTCTATAGAGCTAATCTACCACATCCACTTATTATTTTTCTCTATTCATTTAATCATGAGTTAAGCCTGTCTAATAAATAAGTCAACCAACTCTTGGTTATAATTGTTCTATCTTCATAAGTTTAAATAATGTCAAATAATTTTGAGTTTAATTATCAAGTCGCTAAAATAGGATCATCCTTCATCATTTTGAACTTATAATAATTTTTTATTATTTTGTTGTATACCTCAAACACATGTTTTAACAATATATATGTAATTTTTAGTTTTTTTTAATTAATTGACGGAGGATGCACATGTGACGCACCGGATGCACGTGTGATGCACGTACGATGCACGTGTGACGCACCGAATGCACGTGCGATGCACGAGATGCATGTGCGCGCACGCGCCACGCATGCATAAGCTAGTTTTATTGAATCTACTTTAGACCTTTTATTAAGGTTCAACTTTAGACCACCTACTTTATTAAGTCGCCTTTACTTGTGACTAACTATTGCCCACTTCACACGTTCCATAGTATTTGCACCTGCTCGTGTATTCATGTACCCCAGATAAAATGGGTGAATTAGGAACTTTGACGTAAACTCTATCCATCCATTTGGATTTATTAAAAGTTCAATGTCACTTTGCATGACCATTGCTCTCACGAAGATGTCCCACGACCGTACTAGTTATGTCATAACATTTTTACCCATTTTCATCAATTCTGGAGTTGCTTTAATGTTACAATTTTGCAGCACAATTTCAGTTTGTTCATTCTCTCTGTCTCTTTTGTGTGGTGTGTTATTGTACTGATGCAATTTTGCAACACCGCAATTGCATCGCCGTAGATAAAGTCTATGGTGCCAAAAACTTGACAATCTCTATAAAATTGTGTGCCATATTTTGTGTATAGGGTATCTTGATAGCCGTCAAAACGACATTGACATATGTTACGGTGATCAACTTTTGCTCTTAATGCTACGACTTGATATTTCTCTTGTCAAACTTCATTCATAAAAGTGTTGTCTAGGGCTGCGAAGCCTTGCCCCTAGACACTTTAAAAGCCAAAATTAGAGTAATGAAATATATTTAAATTAGGTATATATTATGAAGTCGAAGTAATTAAATAAAAGCATGATTCATCAAATGTTGAGGTGTTGTATGTCTTGATGTCATCATCGAAACATTTATTTTCCGATATTATTGTATTGTCCATCCTTCACCAAGAAGAAAAACGTTGGTCTTCGATTTTTCAATTTGAATATATTTATGGCAAATTTCTTTTTTATTTTTATATAGTAAGGTTCTATGAGGATGAAAGATTGCACCCATTATAGTAGTGAAATCGCGAAGTCGTCTTGTGCAGCTATTGCACGTAGTTATTGGCTTTCTCCCGTACTCGTTAAGATGGTAATCAACAAGCGTCAAGAGCAATCAATAGTACTATGATGAATTTCATTGTAGTAACTTTACTACATTGTAGCCATTAAAAATCTGGTTAGTGACTAGGAATTTTACAATCAGAACATCGTCCCATTCGTGATATTTATATTGTAAAATTTCACATAATTTATAACGTTTGATGCTAAAACTAAACAGAAGAGGAAGTATAAAAGTGATCTTGATAATTAGTCTAATGTTGGAGTAAAAAACTGTAATTATAGCAAATGCGAAATAATAAAGATCTTATTTCCTAATAAAGCTTTTTTAACCGATGAACACAATTCACGCTGATCATAGCTTCATCTAGCCAGATTCAATCCGCTAGATGAGCTCTGATATCATGTTTTTTTTTTGTAAAAGTGAAAACTTATTACATGACATCACAATAAATGAATCATGAGATAACAAGAGCCATCAAAATGACTCTCCAAACAACTAAAGCAAAAGAAAAGTAACATCAACAAAACTGCATGAAAATTCACTCAAAGTGTTTCACACAATATCAAAGGTCATGATAATTTTTCTTCCTATCAACCTATAAGTTCAAGCTCTGATAGTAAACTCTTATTGCTTATACTGATTTCCACCACCCCTTCCTCTCCGGCCACCCATCCTACTTTGTTCATGACTATAACGTCTGCCACCACCTCACCCCTTTCCGCATCCTGTGCCACAATATCCCCAACCTCTGCCCTGATCACCACCTCGACCTAGGTTATAATTTCCACCATTATTTGCAAATCTATCACCTCGATCTGGGTTATTATATCTACCATCATATGCAAATCCACCACCACGACCTGAGTTGTAATATCCACCATGATCTTGGTAGTAGTTTTCATAACTACCCCTGCCGCATCCCCTTCCCCGTCCTCTGCCTCTGCCCCTACCTCGGCCTGGATGACGAACACCATAAGAATCTTGATTAAAATCAGAAGGAACATAGGCTTGTTTAGCTCACTGCAGTTGTTGATACTATTTAATTATTAAAACATTGAAAAAATTATTTAAGAACATGAAATAAGCAGAGAAGAAGGAGATTTAATCTCTATAATTTCTCATAGTTTGTACATGATTGTGTTAGCCTTATATAGCCTAAACAGTCGGCTAGTGACTAACTAAGCTAACAATCAATAGGACAGGTAGAGCCAGTTTGGATGTGCTCTAACTTATGACATTTGACTTATTTTTGTTATTTTTGCTTAAAAATAAGTACTTAAAAATTCCTTTTTATTTTACTCAAACACTATAAAAGTGCTTAAAACTATTTTGACTTAAAACACCTAAAATAAGCTAATCCAGATAGGCTCTGAGTTAGGTTATTTAATAGATTCTACTCTAAATTACAAAAATGACCTTAATGAGTTTTGGACGGAGTTTGTGCTTCAACAGTTGTCCAACTTTCAATTAATATTTTGATGAGTCAACTGGCTTTTCATTTTTAGTATAATAATATAATATAATGCAATAATAAAAATATATAAATATAGATATAGATAAATGAACGTTACATTAGGAAGAGTTCTTAGGTGAATTAACATGGAATAAGCTTTCACTAATCAACCTTGCTAGCCTTCTCCAAAATTTTATAGCTTCCACAAATGGATTAGTACTGGTTGTGCATGCCGTGCAGCGGGTTTCTCCATTTATATAGAAAAGGTCTCGAGTTCAAGCCTTATTGAAGACGACATCAATTTTAGTATGAAGTACTTTACCTCTTAATGTAGGACTTTCCGATGCGAATTCAAATTTAGTCAGGCCCAATACAGATACACTGAGTAAGAAACTAAAAAAAAAAAGTTAATTGATAGATGCAAGTATGTTTTTTAGTTGATGGTATATATGCTTTTTAACTACATTTTGATAGTAATAGTTTGTTACAATTAATGATCTATCTAGTGAATATTACTTTAGTTATACTAAATAATGTATTGTGAAAGTGATAGAATAATAATTATTAATATAATTAATAATTATTATTATTGTAATAAAGTTGTATATCTTGTATATATGGTAGGAGGTAAAATATTTATTAGGATTATCTTGTTATTAGGAAGATTAGCTTTATCTTATCATTATTATTAGGAAGATTAGCAATCTTATCATTATTATTAGCGAGAAGATCATGCCTAAATATCCCCTTTATATTAATAATTATTATTCTATCAGAAAGCATTATGAGAAAGTGTTTTTGACACGAAAATTCTGTGAGTGTTTCATTTAACTTCTTCCTTTAAATGCATAATAAGATATCCTCCTAAGTTTACTAATTTGCCACACTTTTCAATTATTTTTGATGCACTTTTTGGTCCTTAAGTAATAAAATAGGCTGAATATAACAAACTTAACAGAATTCAGGTCCATAACACAAGATAAGAAGAAAAACGACCACATCCTCTCTTAGGAAATGACAACATTAATTTTTCATAATAATTTCCAACTTTCTTTAGATAATTGTTTGTTACAACTTGCTTCTATACTATGAAATTACTTTATTTCTCCTTCAAATGGAAATGGCCGTTCTTGCCTCTTGTTGGAGTTATTCCTTTATTTGGCATTATTCCTGTAGTTTAATATGCAAAGCTTAAATAATTTTTGTGGGTTCATTACTTTCTTGTTTTATATGAAAGATAAAAGTAAATTCATTAATTAGGAAGAGAACTATAATGAATTGTCTTTTATATTAGACTTGTAAAAGGCTAGTAAAGATTGAGTGGCCTCATGGATATAAGAAATGGGTTAGAAAGGCAAAATGACTCGATTTACCGCTCTACGCGCGAGATATACTTGAGGTATCATTTAATTTTGTCACCCCTCCATTAATTTCCTTCTTGCAACAACTCCAACAACTTGCCTATAAAAGGGTCTATTTTTGTGAAGTTATCAAGCACTGAAAAGTACCTTCTTCCTCTCTTCCTCTTTAGTCAATTTCTAGGCAATTATTTTGTTGTAATCTCCAAACTTTTAGTAACAAGTGCATGTGTTTATATCAAATCAATAAACACAGTCTTTTATATAAACATTCATCACTTAAAAAGTATATTTACTTACATACATAGTCTTTTATTTTAACTTGTAAGTTTAATTTCATCGATTTAATGTAAATATCCAGCACAATAAATTTGTACCTAATGTTTACATCAATACAATGAATATGTAACACATATTGTCATATGCACTTTTATACTAATAGTATGTCTGGCCAAATCTGCATATCTTGAAACTTGCTTTTTATCAGAAGTGATTTTTGAAAAAGTATTTTTAAAGAGTGGCAATTTGTATTTGGCTAATCATTTTTTATTTTTAAAAAATACTTTTGCCAATATTAAAACAAAAAATTTCTGCTTGACCAAAGATTTAAGAAGTGCTTCTCGGGAAAATTCACCTTTTTAGCTTATAAAAAACAGTTTCTGCTACTATTCAAAAACATTTATTTTATTTTTGAAAATTTGATCAAACACTCTAATTCTCTAAAATATCTTTTTTTAAATAATACTTTTGACTTCTCAAAGATTTAATCAAACTGACTATATAAATCACAGTTAATTGGAGTACTAAATATTTTCACCTTAATTTATAAGGTAACTATGATAGTTGAGATATTTAATTAAGAGTGACTTTCTAGTTTCAAAATTAAGACGACTCAAGTTATTTTTATTTAGTAGGGTGACTCTTTTGAGATTAGTGTTAAAGACATTAATTTTATAAACCCCAAAGTTTTGTTATTTACACAAAGCCCCTCCCCTTCCCCAACCCCCACCCTCCTCCCCCCTCATCTGCCGATGCCACCACCCCCCCTCCTCCGCCGCTTCCACCACCCTCCCCCCACTTACGCCTCCTTCGTTGCCACCACCTCCTCCTCCTACACCACCACTATCACCTCTTCCTCCGCTATTACTACCTCCCCCCCCCTCATCCGCCACCACCTCATCCTCCACCTTTTTTTAACCCTCAACTTTCTACAGAAAAATTCAACAACTTCGATAGTTATTGCAACAACAGTCGTAGTCATTCCAACAATTACCGAAATCTGTTGCAACACCTCAAAAAAAAACTGAATTGTTGCAACAAAATCTGAAGTTGTTGCAACAGATTTCAGTTATTGTTGCAACAACTTCTAAAATTTGTAAGATTTTTTGTAGATTTGTTTCAATGACTTAAAAAAATCAATTTTTTTTTTATAAAATTCTTATTACCAAAGCAAAAAATCTGTAGAATAAGAAAAAAATCACCCGCCACCGCCAACACCCGCACCGCCTTTTTAGCTCGCGTTACTATCTCTATCACTACCACCGAAGAGAAGAGAGAAGAAAGAATGAGATGAAAAGATAAGGAGGAGAAAATAATTTGAATTTTAAAATTTTAAAGTGGGAGGAAAACTTTTAAAGTTTTTAATATTGCACTTCAGCTCCAAATTAACTTAATTAAATATTAAGTGGGCTTTGATTTTCGCTGATAAAAGTTGTGCCTTTTCTAGTTTCATAACTTGAATGATACCTTTACTTAAATTAAGTTTAACTAGATGCAAGGCAAAGAGAATCCTAGGTCTTATATTTGGAAATTTTTTCCCCCTTTAACATGTTATTCGACCGGGTCTTATATTTTCAAATTTCAAAAAACCAACGTTCATCTTTCGTCATAAGAGAAATCAACGGGGAACTTTCTTTTCTTGATCTCTCTCTCTATATGTGAAGATTAAAAAGCATTGAATCCCTTTCCCCCCTCTTTAGTGCATTTGATTACCACTGCCCTTTTTTCATTTCAAATCTTCCTTTATTATCAAATGGATGTTGATGATTGGCATGATCCACTTCTTATTACTGATGCTTTTTCCCAACAACAACAACACCATCAACTATCACTTAGCTCTCACAAATACTGTAAGTAACTTAATTGTATACACACAGACACACACAATTTAGTGTCAAATTTTACTTGGGGTTGTATTGTTTAAGCTTATTCATAATCTTTCTCTTTGTATTTGGCAGATCCCTTTTACTCATCACATGATTATTTAGTAAATACATTGATGGGAGATTCTGATTGTTGTACCCCAATCAAGATTGAAGGTAATTATGCACCCCCGCCCCCTACTCATTTTTTAGATGCAATAGAGCAATTCTTGAAAATGAGATTTTCTATGGGAAACAGCCTCTGTACCCCCACAAAGGTAGGGGTAAGTTATGCATACATTCTACCCTCCCCAGACCCCACTTGTGGGAATACACTCGGTATGTTGTTGTTGTGCATTGTTTCTTTATTAGAAGGGAGTAACGCTGAAAATCTCAACGACCCAGTTGCAGAAAATGTGATTAATGGTGGGATATTAAAAAAAGATTTGATTTTTTTAAAACTTTATATTAGGGTTTTTCAAGATTTTGAATTGATAAACTCCATTTAACTCTCACATATACTGTAAGAGATTAATTGTACGCACTAAGCTCCTGCTATGTGCGTGGTCCGGGGAAGGGTCGGACCACAAGGGTCTATTGTACGTAGCCTTACCGTGCGTCCAAGGAAGGAAATTACAAGTAATCGGTACCACAAGAAAGGAAAATTACAACAAAATTGAAATTACACTTTTGTTGAACAAGAAAACGGGAAAGTTGTTTATGCCTCGAGTGTGGCACCGTCCCGTATGTATCGTTTTCGGTGTAATTCAGCCAAAATAAATGGCCGAATTGAGTGCCGGACGTTTACGTTCGGACCGTCGAATTCCGATTTTCCGAAAAACTTCGGGGGACCAAACTGTACATCTTGAAACTTCAGGGGACCAAACTCGTACATCTTGAAACTTCGGGACCAAACTCGTACATCCGAAAGAATTCTGATCCAAACGCACATCTGAACTTCGGGATCAAACGTACTTACGCAAAGTTTTCGGCGGCCCAAAAAGATAATATCGAGACGGCCCACGCCCACGGGCCCGTGGGCCCGTGAACCCGAACCCGAAACCCGAACCGGAACCGGAACCGGAACCGACCGGACGGGCGGGCGGGCGGCGGCGCGCGTGTGGTCTTTACTTGAACCGAAGCACATCTAGGTCCTCCTCCTTTAAACACATGGATACCCTTTCGGGTCCCAAACCCCAAACCAATTTCAAGTATTATATACACAACAATTCTTTCTTCCTCTACCGATGAGGGAGAATTGATCACACACCACACTTTTCCATGCTTCAAACACCTTACTTCGTGAACCAATATCTCTTTCATTTCTCAATGAAATTTGACGATTCTTGGCCCTACGGTTATCTACGTACTTAGTACATCATGCATGTGTGAAGAACCGGATTCTCCAACATACGTAACACTAGTGTTTAAGCGTTAAAGTTGGTCGGTCGCAACTCCCGCCAAAGGCTAATTTCCAACAATCCCTCTTGAAAGAGATTTTGGCGCACTCACATGGTGTCTTTTCATTTCAAAGAATATTTCAAATGGGACCGATGTTGCATAAGGAGAGGTAGCCTCGGCTTTGAACCTTCCATAGTTGAATACCATCGGACTTACTTACTTGCGCGCGGTGAACGTGATGTCTTGAACCGTCGTTGTTTAGTGTAAGCCAAGACAATGATACCAACACAACAAATTCCCTTACTCTCTTCTTCGTAATGTTTTGTCCGTTTTGGCCATGGACAACGTCTTGGATTCTTAAGTGCGTTCATTTTGAGGCGGCTGTCCTCGCACTTAAATAGGTGGTCTCCTACAAGGTATTCTCGCTATACCCCACTTCACAAGTGTTAGGAACCATTAAAAGTTTCCCAAGAACCTAGCCTCAACTCGTTGAGGATCATTACGGTTTTGAAAACTTAACCTTTACCCATACTGCGAGATAGCACTTAATGTCTATCGCGGGAACGGCTTTGGATTTGGTGTTTCTTTTCGAAATCACTATCCGAAGTGCTCATGCTTCTCTCGAAGCGATCAACCGAACCTTTACACTTAGTTTTCCCATTGAACCAAATTACCGGGATCTCCAGATTCGTAAGGTTGGGTTACCACCGTATTAGTCCTTATATTTTGGGTTTTAAGCCCATTCCCCTGACAAACAAGCCATCCGATCCTTGAGTAGGCCCTTTGTCAACGGGTCTGCTATATTATCCTTTGACTTGATGTAATCAATGGATATTATACCGTGGTGATCGGTTGCCTAACGGTCTTATGCCTCCGTCGAATATGACGAGACTTGCCGTTGTACATAACATTCCGTGCCCTTCCTAGTAGCCGACCGATCGCGCAAAGGATCATTACCGAAGGTACGGGTTTGTTCCAACACGGAACATCCTCTAAGAAGTCATGAAGCCACTCGAACCTTCTTCTCCCGCTTTGTCTAAAGCGATAAACTCGATTCCATCGTGGATCGGGCGATGCAAGTTTGCTTAGAGGATTTCCAAGATACATTTCCACCACCAATTGTAAATATATACCCACCGGTGGACTTGGTGTTCTCTATATCGGATATCCGGTTTGCATCACCGTACCCCTCTAAAGTACAAATTTGGATATCTCGAATAGTGTAACCCGAAGTTTAACGTGTATTTCGAGTATTGTAATACCCGATTCAACGCCTTCCGTGATTATCACTTGGATTACGGGTGAACCTAGCCAACTTATTGATTGCGTAAGCAATATCGTGTCGGGTGCGCTTTGTTATATACATCAAACTACCGATTACACGTGCATATCGCTCTGGTATACGAGTGCACCAAGATTTTTATCAAGCTTATGATTTATATCCATTGGTGACGCTATCGGAGAACCTGTCTAACATCTTGAACTTTCTCAAAACATCCTCGATGTAGTGAGACCGAGATAAGACCAATCCGTCGACGTCTTAGAGATTTTAATCCCTAGGATGACATCTCTGCGATACCCATATCTTTCATGTCGAAGCATTGTTTCAACATGTTCTTAGTCTCTAGGATTATCCTAGGGGCGCTTCTGTGATCAACATGTCGTCTACATACGGCATATCATAACAAATGAGTCGAGTTACCTTTCGTGTAAACACATTTATCACACTCATTAATGGCGAACCCCTTCGATAGTAGAGTACTATCAAATTTTTCGTGCCATTGTTTCGGGGCTTGTTTCGGCCATACGAGAGATTTGATAAGTCGACGGACTTTCTTCTCTTGCCCTTGAACCACGTACCCCCGGGTTGGTCCATATAAATTTCTTCTTCCAAATCACCGTTTAGGAAGGTCGTCTTAACATCCATCTGGTGTATCTCAAGGTCACGCAAAGTCGCGATCGCAATAAATACCCGTATGGATGTCATCCGGATACTACGGAGAGTATGTGTCAAAGTAGTCAAAGCCTTCGTCCGTCGATAGCCCTTGACTACCAACTCCGGCCTTGTACTTGTCTATAGACCCATCTCGCCTTGTATTTCCGTTTGAGTATCCATTTACAACCCAACGGTTTATTTCCCTGAGGAAGATCAACCAACTCCCAAGTATGGTTATGCGTAATGGAGCTTATTTCACTCTCAATAGCTTCTTTCCGCAGCGGTGCTTCCGAGTTGACAACGCCCGAGCAATTGTCCTTGGTTCATCATTAACCATGTAAGCTACAAAGTCGGGACCGAAGGATTTATCCTTCCCGGCCCTTTTACTTCGCCTTAGATCCATCTCTCGAGTCTCCAAGTTCGAGAATCTGAACACTAGATTCCGGATGTTCGACCCACCTCGAGATTCGCTAGATCCTCGAACCATTTAGATCCGGGCAAATCAAGGACTCCCTTCTTGAGAGCTTTGTGCATAACTTCGCTTGCGAGAGGTTATGTCTTTCTCCTTTCTAGGAAAGGTACTTTCAAAGAATAGAGCATTCCTTGATTCCATTATTGTACCCTGGTGGATATCTGGAATATCCGACTTATGCACTAAGAAGCGATAAGCACTATCGTTATTTGCATATCCGATGAATATGCAATCTACGATCTTTGGTCCAATCTTGACTCGCTTTGGCTTAGGTACTTCAACCTTTGCCGACAACCCCACACCTTAAAATACTTGTAGGTGGGTTTCTTTCCTTTCCATGATTCATATGGAGTTTTGTCCTTACCTTTATGTGGGACTCTGTTCAGAATCGTATTAGCGGTAAGGACGGCTTCTCCCCACATGTTTTGGGAAGTCCGGAATTGATAAGCAAGGCATTCATCATTTCCTTTAATGTGCGCGTTCTTACGTTCCGCCACACCGTTTGATTGAGGTGAGTATGGAGCCGTCGTTTGATGAATAATGCCTTCTTGGGCACAATATTCCTCAAAAGGCGCTACATATTCTCCCCCTCTATCGCTACGAATGGATTTGATCCGTAGGCTAAGTTGATTCTCAACTTCGCTTTGTAACGTCGAAACGCTTCAAAGGCTTCATCCTTACTTTTCAACAAGTAAAGGTAACAATACCTTGTGCTATCATCTATAAATGTCACAAAGTACTTGTTCCCCTCTAGTCTGTACAAACTTCAAATCACATATATCTGTGTGAATAAGTTCTAGAGGAGCGGTATTCCTTTCGACGATCGAAAAGGAAGCTTAGTAAGTTTTGCCTCTACGCACACCTCACACTTATGTTGAGGGTTTATGTCGATAGAAGGCAACAACTCCATCTTTACCACCTTTGAATAGACTTGTAGTTTACGTGTCCTAATCTATGATGCCATAAATTAGAAGACTCAAGCAAATAAGAAGAAGACTCAACTTTATTTCCTTGACGCAATACGGATTATGGCATTCACTTTGAAGAGGCCTTCACAGACGAAGCCCCTCCCCACAAATGTGCCATTTTTAGTGAGTACAAATTTATTTGATTCAAACACTAGCCTAAAGCCGCATTAACCAATAAAGGTCCGTAAACTAGATTTCTTCTAATATCCGGGACGTGCATCACTTCCTTCGAGTGAGTTCCTTGCGGAAGTCATCTTCGGACCACCTTTCCAACCCCTAGCACGTCCGAGGAAGCGTTGTTGCCCATGAACAGCCTTCTTGCCTGAGACCGGAGTGTACGTGGAGAAGGCATCTTTGTTGGAACAGATGTGTCTTGTTGCACCCGTGTCCACCCACCACCGCATCGGATTCTCCACCAAGTTGGCTTCTAGCACCACCGCAGAGAATTCCTCGATCATGTCATCCAGGAGCGTGTCCTTGACGACGTTTGCTTGAGCCTTGCCTTTTGACTTGGCTTTACATTGTTGCTCGATCCTTGAGCTTGCGGCATTCCTTGATCCTGTGACCAGGTTTCCCACGGTGATGACAATTACCTCTCGAACATCTCTGCCGCGCAGGGCTTTGCCGTCTTTTCCGGAACTTCCGCTTCTTGCTTGAGTTCCCTTTGGCCTCTGCCATTTGCCTTTGCCTCAAGATGTTGTCTACCCTTTGGCAAGGTCTTCTTATTATCTTCCGGATTTGCGCTTTGATAACAAGCTCTTCAAAGGTCATCTCCTTTGTCTTGAGTTTCAAGTAACTCATAAACTCATTCCATGAAGGAGGTAACTTCTCAATCGGCGATGCAACCAAAAGCTCGCTCGTTTGGTTTCGGTCCTTCCAAATCCAGGTGATGTAGAATCATCCAAATTCCCGGACTTGGGACATCACTGTCTTACTTGTCCACCATTTGGAATTTTAGAAATTTCCCAACGATGAACTTCTTAGTACCCGCATCTTGTGCGTTGTACTTCTTTTGCGCTTTTTCCCACGCTCTTTGGCGGTGCCAACGGTGCAATAGACCGTGTAGAGAGGGTCTCACTAAGCGAGTTCGAAGATATAGTTCTTGCACATAAAATCGCTATGATTCCATGCGTCACGAACCATCTTCATGCCATTAATGACATGGATACCAAGGCCCCTTCACCCGTTTCATTACTGGCGAAGAGTCCATTTCATCTCCAAACTTGTGGAGGATCTTCCGTAAGAAACCGGGCCATGCCCATAACTCGTTAAGTAAAATAGCATCTTTTTGCCATCTTTTGAATTCTCGATCCCATGAATTTTTCGGGCGATCATGGTGGTGTGATGAAGAGGGTGGAGCTCCAACAATCGGAAGGCAAGCGAAGTGTTACGCTTGAACAGAGCAGAAGCGGCGGCAAGCGAGAAGGCGGCGGAGTTCTTGCCTTGGCGATAGCGGCGATGTGCGGGGAAAAGAAACATTACCTCGAGAGGCGGCACGAGAGACAACATCGGTCATATTTCCACCATGTTATTGCGATTTACCGTAAGCAAAATATTGTCTTAAGTTGTTGGTTTACAAGGATTTGCGGGAAACGGAAATTACAAGTAATCGCTTATGTAGGAATTGAAATTACAATTCAACAAGAAAGTTGAAAATTACAACAAAATTGAAATTACACTTTTGTTGAACAAGAAAACGGGAAAGTTGTTTATCTTTGAGTCGAGTGTGGCACTCTGTCCTTAAGACAATATTGTCCCGTATGTATCCTTTATACGTCCCGGACAATTCGTCTCCCAAGATAAAACAAAGAAATGGAACTATTGAGCAAAGGAAACTCAAAAGCTACCGTGAAGAATATTGAGCAATGAAATGATGCTTGGAAGATTAGGAAGAAACTGATTTTTGCTTTGTGTATTTTCGTGTATGTTAAGTACTCCTCAACAATGGTATAAGGGGTGTTTATATAGGTGAGGGAGGGCTGTTTAACGCCCCCATAACTTAGTACATCAGCATGTGTGAAGAACCGTTTTCCAACATACGTAACACTAGTGTTTAACCCGTGACCTCCCGCCAAAGATCACAATTTCTCGCAACAACTTTACCAGTTAATCCAAGGCTCCCTTTAAGAGATTTAATTGTATATTGGGGTCAAATTTTACTTGGGGTTGTAGCTTATTCTCATAAGATCTTTCTCTTTGTATTTGGCAGACCCCTTTTCATCATTGCATGATTATTCAGTAAATACACTGATGGAAGATTCTGATTGTTGTACTCCCATCAAGATTGAAGGTAATTATAATTATTCACACCTTTTTTATGCACTTCAACAATTCGTGAAAATATGGAGTTTTTTTTTCTTTGATTAATTGTGTTGTATGTGTATTGATTGTTTCTTAGAAGGGTGCAATGCTGAAAATCTCAACGATCCAGTTGCAGAAAATGTGATTAATGGTAGGAATTTGTCAAAGATTTGTTTTTATTTAAAACTTTATATTAGGGTTTTCAAGATTTTGAAGTGTTTCTTGAAATTTTACTAGGTAGAGACATGTTGGGGTTTTCATTAACATCTCCTGATTTGGTGATCTGTACTACTGGTTCACCGGATATACCTCGTCAAAGCTATGGAGATTCACCCGAGTTTTTTAAGGGTTGCTCCATTTCTCTAGAAAATGGAATTAAGGGTTCTGAAGAAGCCCAAGCTGCTATAAAGGATGAAGATTTGTGTTTCCCAGCTCATTTTGAGCTTCCTTCTCCACCGGGAGTTGAAGAGAATTCATCAGATCTTTCGGTGCCTATAGTTAGCATTAATGTTGGATCAACAGATTGCATCAGTTTTGAAAGTGGCACTCAATTTTCGGAGGATAAATATTTTAGTGGAGGCAATATTCTGAGGACTGAGACTAAAATATGCCATAGTGTATATCAGACTGCACGCGTTGGGAATTTTTCGTACCATTTTAATAATATAGGTGCTGGATTTTATCGTGTTGATCTGCATTTTATGGAGCTGGTGTTTACTTATGGTACTCCTGGACTGAGAATCTTTGATGTTTACATTCAAGAGCACAAGGTGAGAATCAGTCACCTTTAGTCCAAGTACTTGCGTGTTATGCAAATGCAGCAGTCCTAATGTTGGATTTGGGCTGACATTTTTGTGTAGGTTATTTCGTCATTAGACATTTTTGCTCGTGTGGATGCAAATAAGCCCCTGCTAATATCTGACCTTGAAGCTCGTGTTGATGGTGAGGAAGGGATTTCCATAAGATTTGAAGGGGTAATAGGAATGCCAATTGTTTCTGCCATTTCTATAAGGAAACATTCTTCAAGAAGTAAGTCGAGAGATAGCTATTTTTAACATCTTTGCGATTTTATTCCGTGGCATCTTTTTCTTGACATACTGATAAATTTAGAGTAACTTGTAAGTTTGTATATCAGGTACGGGAGAGCTTGAATTACTTGAATTTTCTGAAAATTCTCCACAAAGCAACTCACTAGAGGTTAGAGTCTTATAATGGCCTATTCATTATAAAAGAGAAAAGCTGTAGCTAAAATCATAGAAGCTTGAATTAATATGCTTGTGTTGCTAATCTAGGTAAATGGAGAGCTTCAGAGGCTTCAATTAGAAAATGTAAGTCGGGAAAAAGAACTGGAAGAAGTAAAGAGGCAGGTTATGGAACTTAAAAGGGAGAATGAGCTAAAATGCAAAGAATGTGCTGAAGCTTGTAAGTCCTTAAAGGAGCTTCAGAATGAGCTCATGCGCAAGTCAATGCACGTTGGATCACTCGGTACAGAAATTACTTTTCTTCAATAGAACTGCTTAAACTTTTTCCAAACAAATACTGATATTGCTTGCCTCTGTAGCTTTTGCAATTGAGGGCCAAGTGAAAGAAAAGAGCAGGTGGTTTTCATCCTTGAGAGATCTGACAAGGAACTTGAAGGTAATTAGTTTTTATGCTTGTTTCATATGCTTCTCGTACCAATTAAGTAAATAAATTGATTTGTTTCATATTTATTTTGCAGATTCTGAAAATGGATCAGATTCAAGTTACTGAAGAAGCTTTATTATATAAGCGGCAATTCCTAGCAGATTTTGCAGATATGAGCTCTACCATTCAATCCAAATGTAAATCTTTTTTCGGCACTGGAGTTCAGTAATGTTAAAAATAAAAGTGATAATTACATTTTTAGACCGCTCAAAAAAATAATAGCCAGCAAATGTATAGGTTTTGTATATTAAGTATGCATACATATTGTATACATGAATATACGTAATCAATGTATATGTTTTGTATATTTTGGTTAGCGCCTGTAATTAATTTCGGCCGACGGACCAAAAATGAAAATAGCCCAAAATAAAATCCTTAACTTGTTTAGAAGTGAAGTTGATGATTTTGTAATTCCTCTTCTTATGATCACAGTAAAGGAACAAGTTGAATTGCATGAAGATCTGAAGATCAAGTTCATCAAGGGTGCTAAGGAACGGAAGGAACTTTATAACAAGGTTTTGGATTTAAAAGGTAAGGGATCAGTACACACAACAGTTATAAGAGCAATTAGTTCATTATCATATGCTTTATTTGACTCTATTGGATTGATTCAGGGAACATTAGGGTTTTTTGCCGGTGTAGGCCTTTGAACGCCGAAGAGACAGCTGCAGGAGCTTCAATGGCGATTGACTTTGAAGCTGCAAAGAATGGAGAACTCGCTGTGAAGTCCAACGGCACGTCTAAAAAGACCTTCAAGTTTGATGCTATTTTTAGCCCCCAAGCCGACCAAGGTAACTATACCACAATGGGTCTTGATGTAAGTAGCGTCTTTTGGATAAGTTAAAACTAGTACTAGCAATCACTTTTGCCAATGCATAGTGCTAAGTTACGAATAATGCTGAAAGAGTGTGCTAGAAAGAGTACTTCTTCAATGGTACTAAAAGACTCTTTAAGGGACTAATTTTAAGAATAACACTAGGCTTTCAATCTAAATTATAATTGTTGTCAACAAGTAATTTGATTAATGGTTTTGAAACCATAAAGTGTAATCCGATTTCAAGAAAAAAAGAGTTCATGAAGTTAGCAAAACATCCAATTTGGAGGCATTAGTAGGCAACAAGTCCTTGATCTACAAATAATTTGATTACTACCGATCATTAGACTAATATTCATATATTGATATCCCAACCAAGAATCTGTTATATGAAATTCTTTACTGTATTAGAAAATCTGCTACCTATAAACATCGAAATCTCGTAGAAGAAAGAAATTATGGCAAACTCCTAGAGATCATGAGAAAGAAGGAGAAATATGGAGCAACTCATGTCCAGCACTATATAACAATTTCTATAAATATTCCCGAAGTTATTGTGTCTAATAGCATGTACAGAAAAGGATTCATTATAATGCACTGGATAATTGTCAGCACCAAAAAAAGATAAGTAAGTTGTCCCCGAAATACTGTATCTAAGATACAGTAGCAATAATCACTTAAACAATCTGCAATTGGAACCAATAATTTCGATGAAGTGTTATGTTCTCCCTATTTACACGATTTCCTCTTGCTTGTTGTTTACAATAGCTGAAGTTTTTGAGGACACAGCTCCCCTTGCAACCTCAGTTCTAGATGGGTACAATGTCTGCATATTTGCATATGGCCAGACAGGTACTGGCAAGACATTTACAATGGAGGGCACGGAAGAATCTCGTGGGGTCAATTACCGGACTCTTGAGGAGCTATTTCACATTATTGAGGAGCGAAATAATGCAGTTCATTACGAAATATCAGTAAGCGTCTTGGAAGTATACAATGAGCAGATTCGAGATTTGCTAGTTTCAGGATCTCAACAAGGTGTGAAAAGGTAACTATAACATAATTTCTCACTTTGTTTACAAGCTAGTGGAATAATACTTTCAGAAAATTGCCAAGTTCTTAAGAACAAGATAACACTATAGCTAGTAAACAAACCTCTATATAGTGAATAACTTGTTGTCTAATTGAAGACCATCTTGCAAGTGTATTATAGCCTGTTTGGCCAAGCTTCTAAGAAGTCAAAACTGCTTATTTTTTTTACAAAAAGTCTTATTTTAGAAAGTTGAGATGTTTTGCCAAGATTTTAGGAAAAAAGAGTAGCAGCAGAAGTTGTTTTTCAGAAGCTATAAAAAGTAGCTTTTCCTCGTAAGCACTTTTGGAACATTGGCCAAGTACAAAGTACTGCTCTAATATTGGAAAGAGTGCTTTTCAGATTGATTAGCCAAACACAAGTTGCTATTCTTCAAAAGTACTTTTTCGAAAAGATTCTGACAAAAGTAGATTTTGAAAGCTTGGCCAAAACAGGCTAGAAGTAAAAGTTTTCCCACTGCTGGTGCTTCATTTCAAATAGATGGATTTCACTAAAATATGATTGTTTATCAGTGGTACTTCTTTGTATGGCTGAAGATGATCAACTTTCTTTCTCCTTTCGGTGGACTACAACAAATTCGAATCTAATCCTAAACTTCCATCTACGATTTCATGTTGGTCCATGATTTCATTTTAGGCTTGAAATAAAGCAAGATGGAGAAGGAATGCATCATGTTCCCGGACTAGTTGAGGCCCACGTGAATAATATGAATGAGGTTTGGGAAGCCTTAAGAACTGGTAGCAATGCGAGGGCAGTTGGGTCAACCAATGCAAATGAGCACAGCAGCCGATCACATTGGTTTGTGCACCATACTTTATGGTAGATTTTCTTCTGTTTAACACATTATGTCACTGTCACTAATCAGGTAAATTTATGTGTAGCATACATTGTGTAATGGTAAAGGGGGAGAATTTGCTAAATGGGGAATGCACGAGAAGCAAACTGTGGCTAATTGATCTAGCAGGAAGTGAGAGGATAGCAAAGACAGAAGTTCAGGGTGAAAGGCTAAAAGAAACTCAAAATATAAACAGATCGCTTTCTGCTCTTGGAGATGTGATAGCTTCGCTTGCAACAAAAAGCCCGCATATTCCATTCCGGTACTTGCATTATTCTTGTGCACATTCTCGATTTATTTTGTAATATCTTCCTTTCTGAATTTCTTTTTCGTTCCATCGTTAATAGGAACTCGAAACTTACTCATTTGCTCCAAGACTCACTAGGTATTTCTCCTTGACTTGCTGGATTCATGAACTTTAGAAGAAGCTATAAACAAGTTGGACCTGATAGGCTTTTTTATTTTACAGGAGGAAATTCAAAGACATTGATGTTTGTACAGATCAGTCCAAATGAGAATGACTTGAGTGAGACTCTTTGCTCATTAAATTTTGCAAGCCGAGTTCGAGGAATAGAGCTAGGTCCAGCAAAGAAGCAAGTGGATAGTATGGAGCTTCTGAAATACAAACAGATGGTAGCATAAACTTCTGTTTCAAATTTTATATATTTTCTGTTAAAGTTTCCTCCAGACCCCACGTTGTGGGATTTCACCGGGTATGTTGTTGTTGTTTTGTTAAAGTTTCCTCTGAACTACGGAAATTTTATTTACCTTGTTAGGTTGAAAAGGGCAAACAAGATATGAAGAACAAAGATTTTCAGATGAAAAAGATGGAAGATACTGTTCATGGCTTGGATATTAAGTTGAAAAAAAAGGATATGAAAAACGAAAACCTTCTGGACAAGGTTTGAATTCGAACTCTTTTCAGATATGCGAAGTATGAAATTTGTGTTTGGGGGTAGGTTTAAAATAGTCCATTATGTTCCAAATATACCAGACAGAGTTCAGTAAATATTTGACGGATACTAGAAGTGTTAACTTTTGGCAAACTTAAAAGAACCAAAATTGTTAAGTATATACTTAAGGGACTATCTCGAACCTACCTTCAAACATAAAGGGACCATTTTTGATACGATGTATTTAGACTTTAGCTGATTAGAGTGTTGATTTGATGTGCAGATTAAAGAACTAGAATCACAACTTCTTGTAGAGAGAAAACTTGCTCGACAGCACGTTGACTCTAAAATTGCTGAACAGCATATGAGACAACAGAATGAGGAGGAAGATGCTGCTGCACCACTTGCCAGCAAAATTTCTGCTCAAAAGAGTTGTGATGAAAATAAGTTTCCACTTAATATTGCTCGACCGCTTACTGAGAACAATTCCCACAAACTCTCAATGGCTTCTGCTACAGTGGATTGTCCTTTGAAGTGCAATAATGACCTGACAGAAAAAGAAAACAAGGAAAACAATCCAGATATTGATGAACAACAACCAGTTGTTCCGAAGAGGATGGGGAGAGCATCCATGTGCCCGATCGAACACAGGATTCTGCCTACACCTGTTCCACGTCGTAACTCTTTAATTCCTATACGCACTGTATCAACTGTACCCAAGTTGCCTCCACTTTTTCCATTGAGATCAATTCAATCAGAGGAGATATTGGAAGAAGTTGACGGGATTGGTTCAAAATGCTTACCAGAACTAACACCATTGGATAATAGTCCTAAGGAGCTTAAGACGGCTAGTAAGAAGCTCAGCAGTGTGTTGAGAAGAAGTCTTCAGAAGAAAATGCAGTTCAAGTCTCCTATGGAGAAAGTTAACGTCAGAAGAGTTGGCGTTAATGTGGGAGTGGAGAAAGTTAGGATTTCCATTGGTAGCAGGGCAAGGATGGGTCAAAGAGTGATGCTTGGTAATGCTAGAAGAGTTCCAAAAGAAAATAATCAGCAGAAGCAAAGATGGAATATTGGAACAGCCACAAAAGCTGTTCTATGATTGTGATTCTTTATTTACTTCTTGTTTTTTCTGAACTGACTAATCTGCGATGCTTCTTGCATGCATGCATGCAGCAACACGGGGAAACTGGAAAAAGAAAACAAAGAAAAAATGGTTTGTTAATTGTTTGGATCATCTGCCGAAAGAATTGTAACTGTTTGATGCTTGAGCGATTTCTTGTCTTATGCATGGATCTTATTGAGTTAACTCCCGTGGAATGGCAGTGTGACCAGAAAGTAAATACTTGCTTTCTCGTTATAGATTGTGCGCTTATACAGTAGAGTTGATGGAAATCAGACGGGCTACAAGTGAGGGAGAGGGTTATATTTAGTCTAACCCTGAGTAACATTTATCGCGTATTCAACTGCCCATAATTACCATGCACATCGCGTCTGTTACACAGGTGGATCCCTGATTTCTGGGGATCGGTTTTTTTGTGAAGCTTATTGTAACCGGTCACTGATGACTTATTACTGGTTACTTGAACCAGGAACAAGACCATCTGTTACCGTCCTCTCTAGTTTGGGTCGCTCATAGGAGCGAGCCTGGAGACGAATACCTGGTCGTTATCATGGATTTCTTCCAGGCTCACCCTTGCTGAGCTGGATTTGACTAGATTTGCACTGCCATACGTCATCCATTAAAACTCAAATAGGCCATCATACAATTCATTTTCAAGACTATTTCAATTAACCCCTCAGTGAATTGTGTTGTATCTGTTGAATATAATCAGCTCTCTCGATTACAATTATATTCAACAATTCTTCTAGATGAAATTCTTTCTCTTTCAAGTGAAAAGAAACACAAGTCTAGCCAAAACTCATATCTAATCTCAAGTGTATCAAAGTTATGAAACAACAAATAAACACATTCATCTTAAAACCAAATCTACATATTAAATTAAAAGCTTTAGTTTATCTATCCCCAAAACCAAAAGACTAATGCATATCTACATTCAACAAGCTAAGGATGAAATCAACAAGCAAAACCATATTTAAATACTAATCAACAAGTCATTTTCATTCTTCATTTTCTCTAGTTGCTGGCGTATCAAATGGCTGGTGGTAAGATATCCTTTCAAGGGCATGTTTAACCTGATTGTACAGTTTTCTGAGCCCAGGTCATTTTCTGCATTTTTTCGAAACCTTCTAGTCAATATTTAATCATTGCACCACTCAACTTCATTTAATCATGTGTTCCTTCAGTTAATATTAGATATATTTTAAGAATTATACACATAATATATTGAGTTTAGTCAAGTGACTATGGGTTCATGTGACCCATTTTTTAGGCCTAAATTCGCCCCTGATCCCAGCTACTCGGGTTCAAGCTCTAAGTATGAAAAAAAATGTTAGAGCTCTAAGTATGAAAAAAATGTTAGGAGCGATTTCCAGATGAGCCTTACGCAGTGCGAATCCGGATTAATAGGGTGGATGGAAAACAAAAAAAAAAACTCATCCCAGCTTTCTTTATTCATTCTTAAATCTTGTGCAAGCTGTTCCACTAGCAACAACGAACAGATCTAATTATCAACCCTACCTAGCAGCAGCAACAAAATTCAATTCCTTTCAGAAAAATTATATTGTGTATTATGTGCAAATGGCATGATAACAGATGCTCATGTATGATAGGAATTCGCTAAACCTAAACTCACTATATAAATAACTTTTTTATGCATATAACTTGTTGGACCCCGTTATCTATATATTTAAAACTTTTAGTAGTTAGAATTTCTGGTTTCATCACCGTGTCAAATCTAACGATGAATATAATCGCTAAATTCGCCTTGTTTGTGATCGAATTAGGCTAGTCATGTATTGATCGGCGGGTCATTTTTGACATAGTTCAAGTTAGTCCATCTAAATGTTCGAGCCAATTTAGGTCGTATGTGTATTTCAAATTGACTCCTAAGAAACTTAAAAGAATAAGCTTTTTATGATTTGATCTGTTTGATATAATCATAATAAATAAAAGAATTTGTTATATTAGTTTGATTTGATAATTTTATAAATGTATGTAACAAAAATAAACAAATAAAAAATGATTATAAATTAAACGAGTTAATTATACCCTACAATTTGGCCAAATTCATCCATCCAAAATAGAAGAAATTGTACGGTTTGCTCTTCAAATCGATTGGTCTTTAATTTTCCCCCTTCACTGGTCTTTAATTTTTACCTTCCAAAAATGAAATTATGTCTAACAGGGATAAGTTCTTTAAGAATCCGGCATAACTTTTGTGATATTATAATGCGAAATAAAATCTTATGCCCCTCGCAAAGTTATTCGTTTTAAGGAGCAAAAATCAAAGACCAGCAAATATTGAGAGAATTAGGACTTTATTGGTTTATTAATTGAATTCATTTTAACCAACTCAATTATAATCTAACTTGCCGACACCCCTAGCTATCAGCAATCTTATGAACCGATTTCCTTTTGTTTTGCAAGTAACGTCAAGAAAAAGCTTCAATATTCAATATTAAACAGTCCACCAGTAGCGGAAGAGAGGGTTACCGTACATACAAAAGTCTTCCAGTTCTTACACGGTGGGAATGGGTTACAACAGTATCAATCACCAAAATCTTTATGAACTGTTTGTATTTCTAGTAATAATTTAACTTATCCATCCACTGTTGTTGGCACTTTATTATTTCTTTTCTCTCAATTTATGTGACTAACTTGTTTTTAATTTTATCCAGAAATAATACTCCTATTACTTTCTTAGTTAAAAATAATTTAATTTAAACTTTTATTTACTCTTAATAAAATATATACCTACATAAATGTTTAATAGTCCTTTTAGATCACAATTTTAATTCTTTTTCTTAATTTTCTGATTCATCAAATAACATCAACATAAATTGAGAGAAAATGAATACTTATTTAGATCAAATTATTTTACTTGTCGCTTTGTTTCTTTCGATGAAGACATACTTACACTTGTGTAAAATATAAACGATAAAGAGCATTCATGATAAGTTTTGCAAAAGGACAATCTGAATGAACAATTTTCAAATGCTCAAGGGTTTCCAGAGCGTCGTTGTATAATGAAATTGTAGCTATATATACTTGGATTTCATAATATTAAAGCTCATAATGTTCCTTGACCTCTTTCCTAACTAAAATATTAGGATTCTTTCCATATTAAACAAATGTAAAAGCCAAAAAAAGAAGTGGATAAACGAATGTCAAGATTATTTAATGGCCTCAATCCGAAGGATTATAATATAAATAAACAATCGATTATTAGGTTTTATCATATTGATATTAAAACAAAAGTACTGATACGAAGCGCATTGATATTTATAAATTTAAATATTTAAAGTAGCTATGTTTGTGACCCCTCCAGCCATACCATTACACAATTGGAAACATCAAAGTTCAGAAGACTGTTGTCCATATAATAAAGTAATGAACCTTAAATCCTAACTTAATCCAAAAAATTAGCTTAAGTGGAAATTATCAAAATTATATTAAGGAGGCACAAAGCCATACGTTTAAGACTGGACATCAGAAATGTGAATAATATAAAACGGAGACTCATGAATATCAGTAAACATTGAATGAACCCCAACATCGGGCAAATAATGAATTAGAATGTGCCTAACTTTGATATATGACAAAATTATATGTTGAACCTATCACAACTCCAAAAACTAGCTCATAAAATGAGATTTGCCCAAGATCATATAAACCAGTACAAAATCCACATCCTCATCGATGTGGGACTCAACACCAAATTTCTCTATTTATATAGGACTTTAAGTTTTATACACGGCTAGTGTAACTAATTTTTTATGCTATCCGGTTATTCAAATAGTATCCACAAATAAGCCTCCTTAAAATGTAAGGTAAGACTTACATTTGACCAGGAGGTCATGGGTTAAGCTGTGGAAACAGCCTCTTGCAGAAATATGAGTTAAAGCTGCGTACAATAAACCCTTGTGGTCCGGCCCTTCCCCTTATGGTCTGGTCCGTCCCCGGACCCCGCGCATAGCGGGAGTTTAGTGCACCGGATTGCCTTTTTTAAGCCTCCGGATTTGAAAATTTGAAAATAAAATATGTTATTTGGTACAACCAGAAAAGATGACTATGATGACAAAAAATTATTTACATTAATCGTGTATATTATACTCTTTATATATTCCCTCATATCAATATTCAATACTCATCAATAGCATTAGCAAAGAGCTAATTTCTGTTGTTGTGCCTGTGTTCAAAAATCAGGAAAAACAGAAACCAAACGGAAAGACAAAAAACCGTAAAAAACGAAACGGAAAAATAATACGAAGTAAGAAAATATCCGAGACCACGAATTCACTGTGTGTGTCCTTAAGGAATTTAATCCCCTCACTTGTACCCGAGGTTATGGATTACTTCCTCCCAGGATAAAACGGATATACCGTCGCAGAGTAGCGGTACGTCAAACGCCTTCGACTTCGACGAACTCAAAGTTGGCAACGAAACACAAGAAGACTCGATAGTTTTATTTGTGGAAAAAGAATGCGAATTTCGATGCAGAAATTTTTGGTTTTGGTTTCTTTAAAATGAGGCATTGCCTTAGTTTATATAGCCTTGAAGGTGCCTCTTCGGAATAGGTTGGTGACTGTTCGGAAAGGTTGCCTTCCATTTCTCATTCACACCAACTTGGCTAGTTTTATTCATTAACTAGCTTTAACAATCCCCACATGAATGGGGAATGGCTATATGATGAAAAACATGCATGACAAAAAACCGTGTGATTCGTAAGCAAGGATTAATCGCATCTGGATAAGTAGATTTCTCTTTGAACTTTCCGTAGTGAACATATGTCGGATATACTCGGTCAATCGGTAGATGTGATATCCTTGAACCGTCGAGCTTTGGTGTATACCTAGACAACCACATGTCACACAATTAACCCTTTAACCGTCTTTGGTTCTCATTGTTTTGTTCGTTTCAGCCATGAACACTGCTGGTTCATAAGTGCGTAGAGAATTGGCCTTACATAATTCTCCTTGAAGCGGCTTACACTTCACACTTACATAGGTGATTCCTAAATGTGTCATCCCGTAGATACACTATTTGATATACCCCGTACCAAACTTAGGAACCATTAAAAAGCCGCAATGCTTTATCCTGGTACTGAACATTGTCTCATCACGAGAATGGACCAAAGAGTTATTGTGACAATGTTGAACCGTCATTAATGACTTTGTTTGATCTCTTTGAACCTAGATCTTGGGATCTCCAGTCTTCTAGGTAGAGTTACCGTCACGATGACTTGTCCTCGGCCATAGTCCCATTCCCCTTGATGATCTTTCAACTACCTCTCTAGTTAGGCCTTTAGTTAGTGGATCCGACACATTATCTCTTGACTTAACATAGTCAATTGTGATAATTCCACTAGAGAGTAGTTGTCTAACGGTATTATGTCTTCGTCGTATGTGACGAGACTTTCCGTTGTACATAAGGCTCCCGGCTCTTCCTATTGCCGCTTGGCTATCGCAATGTATGCATATAGGAGCCAACGGTTTGGGCCAAAATGGAATATCTTCTAAGAAATTCCGGAGCCATTCAAACTTCTTCACCGGCTTTGTCTAAAGCTATGAACTCGATTCCATTGTAGAGCGGGCGATACATGTCCATTTGGATGACTTCCAAGACACTCGCTCCTCCACCTATGGTAAAAACATATCCACTGGTGGATTTAGTTTCGCTTGAACCGGTGATCCAATTTGCATCATTGTATCCTTCAATAACTCGCAGATACCCGTTATAATGCAAAGCAAAGTTTTGAGTATGTTTTAAATACCCCAAAACTCGTTTCATTGCCGACCAATGTTTTTGGTCGGGATTACTAGTGTAGCAACTTAGTTTACTTATAGCACATGCAATATCGGGTCGCGTACAGTTCATGATATACATCAAACTTCCCAACATTCGGCATAATCCAATTGAGAATGACTTTCACCTTTATTCTTTGCAAGAGCAAGGTTCATATCAATTGGCGTCTTTGCAACTTTAAAGTCCAAATACTTGAACTTTTCAAGTACCGTTTCAATATAATGAGATTGAGACAATGCTAGACCTTGAGGAGTCTTATGGATTTTAATTCCCGAATTAAATCGGCAACTCCTAAGTCTTTCATATCAAACTTACTAGCAAGCATGCGCTTAGTAGCATTTATGTTAGCAATGTCGTTACTCATTATCAACATATCATCCACGTACAAACAAACAATGACTACGTGGTTTGGATTGTTCTTAATGTAGACACATTTATCACACTCATTTATCTTGAATCCATTTGACAAAGATTGTATGGTCAAATTTTGCATGCCATGTTTGGGTGCTTGTTTTAGTCCGTAAAGAGACTTAACAAGTCGACACACCTTCTTCTCTTTCCCCGGAACTACAAACCCCTCAGGTTGTTCCATGTAAATTTCTTCCTCTAACTCTCCATTTAAGAAGGTTTGTTTTCACATCCATTTGATGGATTTCAAGACCGTACACGGCGGCTAACGCTACTAACACCCGAATAGATGTAATCCTCGTTACCGGCGAGTATGTATCAAAGTAATCAAGACCTTCTCGTTGTCTAAACCCTTTAACAACTAGTCTTGCCTTATATTTATCAATAGTACCATCACTTTCATTTTCTCGCTTGAAAATCCATTTGGAACCTAAAGGTTTATTCCCTGGAGGAAGGTCAACCAATTCCCAAGTATGGTTGTTTAAGATGGATTCTATCTCACTATTGATTGCCTCTTTCCAAAATTGAGCTTCCGATGAAGACATAGCTTCGTTGAAGGTTCGAGGCTCATTCTCCAACAAAAATGTTAGAAATTCTGGTCCAAATGAAGTAGACGTCCTTTGACGTTTGCTGCGTCTCGGTTTTTCCTCATCAGGAATATTTTCCTTTGTTTCTTCCCGAGGTCGTTTAGATTCTTTGCTAGACGACTCACATTCCTTTTTATACGGATATATGGTTTCAAAGAAGTCAGCATTATCTGATTCAATTACCGTATTTACCTGAATGTCGGGATTTTCTGATTTGTGAACCAGAAATCGATATGCCTTACTATTTGTGGCATATCCTATGAAAACACAATCAATGGTTTTAGGTCCTATTTTTACCCTTTTGGGTTTAGGAATTTGCACCTTGGCCAAACACCCCCACACTTTGAAGTATCCCAAATTGGGCTTCCTTCCTTTCCACTTTTCGTATGGAATAGATTTTGTTTTGCTATGGGGTACTCGATTGAGTATTCGGCTAGCTGTTAGAATGGCTTCCCCCCCGGTGCTCCGGGGTAAACCGAACTTATTAACAGGGCATTCATCATTTCTTTCGTGGTTCTATTTTTCCTTTCCGCAATTCCGTTTGATTGTGGCGAGTAAGGGCGATTGTTTGATGAATAATGCCATATTCCAAACATATTTGTTCAAAAGGAGATTCATATTCACCGCCCCTATCACTCCTTATCATTTTAATCTTTTTGTTAAGTTGAGTCTCAACTTCGGTTTTGTATTGCTCGAATGCTTCAATTGCTTCATCTTTACTATTAAGTAAATAAACGTAGCAATACCGCGTACTATCGTCGGTAAAAGTTATGAAATACTTCTTTCCACCGCGAGATGGGATTGACTTCATGTCACAAATATCTGTATGGATTAAGTCTAAAGGACTTGAATTCCTTTCAACTGACTTATAAGGATGTTTAACATACTTAGACTCAACACAGATTTGACATTTTGATTGATTGCATTCAAACTTAGGCAATACTTCCAAACTAATCATTTTTCGCAAGGTTCTGTAATTGACATGTCCTAAACGTGAATGCCATAAATTATTTGACTCAAGTAAGTAAGACGAAGCAGAAACTTTATTATTATTGGCAACGACCATTACATTCAGTTTGAAAAGGCCCTCTGTGAGGTAACCTTTTCCTATGTACATCTCGTTCTTACTTATTACAACCTTGTCAGAAACAAAAACACACTTAAAACCGTTCTTTACTAGAAGTCCGGTAGATACTAGATTTTTTCTAATTTCAGGAACATGACGACGTTGTTAAGAGTCACCACCTTGCCGGATGTCATCTTCAGCGGTATCTTTCCATAACCTTCAATTTTGGCCGTTGCGAATTTCCCATATATATGGTATCGTCGGGCCGGCGGGAGCATATGAAGCAAAGGCTTCTCTAACAAAGACAAATGTGGCGAGTGGCGCCGAGTCAATCCACCACTCTTTCGGATTTCCCACTAAGTTGCACTCGGACAACATAGCGCACAAGTCATCAACTTCCTCGTTTGTTTCAACCATATTAGCCTCGACCCTTCTTCTTTACCTTTTTCGAGCACGACGATCCGCAACTTTGTGTCCGATTTTTCCACAATTGTGGCGCTTCCCTTGAATTTCTTCTTGTTGGGATAGCTCCTTGGTCCCGATGCATTTTTCCTCTTTTTCGGATTAGTTGGGGCGGTTTCAACAATATGTGCTCCCCTATGGTTGATCTCACATTTGCCTTCTTCTCCGCCGCCTTGTTATCTTCCTCGATTCTCAAACGGACGATGAGATCCTCCAAAGTGTCATCTCCTTTCGCTTGTGTTTCAAGTAATTTTTGAAGTCCTTCCATGAAGGAGGCAAACTTCTCTATTACCGCCGCAACTTGAAACGCCCCACTAATCACCAAACCTTCGGCGAGTAGATCGTGGATGATAACCTCGCAACTCTTGAACTTGAGTAACAACGACTTGCCATCTACCATTTTGTAGTCCGAAACTTGGCGCCGATAAATTTCTTTAATCCAAAGATCTTCTCGTTTTATATTTCTTTTCCAACGCATCCCATAGATCTTTTGATGTTTCCACATTACTATAGACGTTGTAAAGATCATCCTCCATCCGCTAAGAATATAATTCTTGCACAAAAAATCTGAGTGCTTCCATGCCTCGAGTTACAACAAAACGTTCATTCTCGGTGTTGATTCCGCAAAATCGGAACGACCTCCTTAATAAACTTTTGGAGGTTTAAAGTAGTTAAATAGAAGAACATCTTTTGTTGCCATCGTTTGAAATCAATTCCGGTGAATTTTCCAGGCTTCTCTCCGGGAGCCGGTCTTGGTGCGGTGCAAAGATGACCGGAGGACGCAAGATTGCTCGTAGAACCAACCATGGGGGCTAGTGTGGCGATAGCGTAGCATTCAAATTTGGAGTCATGTCTCCCATTTCGTCGCAAACGAAGCAACGAGAAAAAGTTTAATAAACGGTGAAGACTTCAAACCGAATCGCTTTGACAAAGAAGCAGATGTAATACACAATGGTGAAGATTTTATTTCTTCAAACCGAATCAAGGTTACACAAACAGATTTAAAATCCTTGAAACGAAATGCGAGAAATTGTATGTTGTATACTTGATGAAGTTTTTATATCTTCAAATCAAGTACCCAAATGAGTAGAAAATTATGAAAACTTTAATCTCAACCGGAGTAAAAAAATTTGAAGATTTTAGTTTCCAAACAACATATTAGTTCGTTACACCGAAACAACAAACACCTTTTTTTTTTTTTTTCCAGTAAATTGTATGTTGTATACTTGATGAAGTTTTTATATCTTCAAATCAAGTACCCAACGGAGTAGAAAGTTATGGAAACTTTAATCTCAACCGGAGTAGAAAATCCGAAGATTTTAGTCTCCAAACAACATACAAGTTCGTTACATCGAAACAACAAACATACACCTTTTTTTTTTCCCAGTAAATTGTATGTTGTATACTTGATGAAGTTTTTATATCTTCAAATCAAGTACCCAACGGAGTAGAAAGTTATGAAAACTTTAATCTCAATCGGAGTAGAAAATCCGAAGATTTTAGTCTCCAAACAACATACACTTTTTTTTTTTCCGACAACGTTCTGTAATTGTTAAACAAGAACAAATGAACACGAAATAATGACTAAATTCCTTAAGCTTGTTGTTGTGCCTGTGTTCAAAAATCGGAAAAACGAAAACCAAACGGAAAGACAAAAAACCGTAAAAAAAAAACTGGAAAAATAATACGAAGTAAGAAAATATCCGAGATCACGGAATTCACTGTGTGTCCTTAAGGAATTTAATCCCCTCACTGTACCCGAGGTTATGGATTACTTCCTCCCGTGGATAAAACGGATATACCGTCGCAGAGTAGCGGTACGTCAAACGCCTTCGACTTCGACGAACTCAAAGTTGGCAACGAAACACGAAGACTCGATAGTTTTATTTGTGGAAAAAGAATGCAGAATTTCAGATGCAGAAATTTTTGGTTTTGGTTTCTTTAAAATGAGGCATTGCCTTAGTTTATATAGCCTTGAAGGTGCCTCTTCGGAATAGGTTGGTGACTGTTCGGAAAGGTTGCCTTCCATTTCTCATTCACACCAACTTGGCTAGTTTTATTCATTAACTAGCTTTAACAATTTCTTGTATTCAATATTTGTTCTTGAGTTTCATATTTTTTTTCCTGATAGAATGGCAGAAGAAGTGATTCTATTAGATTTTAGGTGTAGTATGTATGGAATGAGGGCAAGAATTGCACTTGCAGAAAAATCCCAGGAAAATGAACCCTATTCACAAGAAAATCCCAGTGTTGATTCACAATGGGAAATCAATTTGTGAGTGACTTGTTATAGTTCAGTATATTAATGATTTTTGGAAAGGCAATGGTAACTTGTTAATTCCTTATGATCCTTATGAGAAAGCTCAAGCATGGTTCTGGTCTGATTATATGGACAATACTGTAAGTCAACTTCTTTATTCCTTTTTACCCATGGCCAAAAGACTAATTCATCAAATTATTTATTTACCGGAAACAACCTCTTTATCCCACCAACTTATTGGTCTTATGGTATATCTCAGTATCGAGGATGAGAACAAAGAGCTGTATTTGTTTATAAAGTTCGTGCTGCGGAGCGAACACCTACTTTGACCATCTGCGGTCCATTTTCGTTCTCTTCCCTGCCCGGGAAGGGGGATCAAAGAAAGGTAGCTTGCTTCTCTCCTAATGACGGAAATATAGTCCAGTGCCGCGAAGGCGATAATGTCTTACGATCTGGAGATCTCCGCGGAGACGGATACGGAAACCCTCCGCAGATGGGTGGAGAATATAAGGGGGACCTCACCCTTTGTTTGAATGGTACTTGATTCATAAAGAATGATTCTTTTGAAGTTATACGGACTTTCGAAAAAAAAATGCCACCTTTTATCAATATGCGTGGTGTAAATTTTACATCCTGCTCTCCCCAGACCTCACTTGTGAGATCATATTGGGTTTGTTGTTGTTGTAGTTGTATTTGCTTGAACACAAAGTTTAATACTCATTTATGTGACACTATTTTCTTATTAGGCTATTCCAATAAGAATGACACATGTATATATTTAAGAATATCTAACTATGAACTTTTTATTTTTCTCATTATTTCCATTTTTCCTAAATGAAAAGCTTTTATAGCCACACAAATATTATGACATATTTAAAATCACAAGTGTTCACTTAGCCTTTAGCACACCCCTTAATAGAATACTAATTTTTAGAAAAAAAATAAGTATTTTAACTAAATTATCCTTAATTAAATACTACATAATAAATATAGTTTTTTTATTACATAAAAACTTCCTTATCTAACTAGTGGTAAATTTGGGAGAAAACAATTAATCCTTTCTTAATTATAATTATGTGAGTGAACACTTATTTGAACTTAAATAAAAAGGTCTTGTGGACACTTATCATGAACCGGAAGGAGTAACATTTCTTATTTTTGTTGGATTTTGAACTCTAGTCTCTAATGAACACAAAACAACTTTTAACACAAACTACATTTATTAAAAAAAAAAAAACTCTTGTGTGAAATAATTTGTTATTGTATTCAATGAGACTACAGCAAATCATGTGAATAGAAAAATAGAAATGCAAATATTAACAAGTTTCTCAACAATGAAGGTACATGAATATGCAAGAAAGACATGAGCAACAAAAGGAGAAGAGCAAGAGCAAGCAGTCAAAGACTTTTTAGGTGGACTTAAGTTAATAGAAGGAGTACTTGGTGACAAGCCTTATTTTGGTGGAGACAATTTTGGGTTTTTGGTTACTATAGTTGGTTTCTTGCCTATGAAACTTTTGGGAAATTTAATGTAGAGACAGAATGTCGTAAACTGATTTCATGGGTGAAGAGGTGTTTGGAAAGGGACTGTATCTCTAAGGCACTTCCTGATTCTGAGAAAGTTTGTTAGTTAGTGCAGAACCTCAGGAAAAAAATTGGATTGGAATGAACAAGACACATGAGTCGTCTTTGTCGGGGAGCGTTTTACCTGTTATGGTGAGATTTTCTAGTGCGAAGACGGATTAATCGGGCTAGCTCTCCAATATAAGTACAGGATAGTGAATAGAAAAGAAAAAGACACTGCACATGTCACTTGTTGGATTCTGTTCTATTATTTTTATGTAATAAACGATTCTGCCTTTATGATGAGAATGGATCTTCTGGATTTTCTTGATTTATCTGTCAACAAGTAAAATCAGTGCAAATCTAAACTCCTTTGGAAACATTGACACACTTCTTGAGTGTTCAATTTTAGCATTTTAGTTCCTTGTTGTTCAGGGTGCTTTAGAGCAAAACGGTATAGATAGATGTTTTTTTTGTTGTTGTATGCGTCTAAAAGCTACGAGTAAAGATAGTAAACTAGCTCGTAAATGGACAAAGGTACGAATAAAGATAGTAAACTAGTTCATAACTGTTAGCTCTGTACCAGTTATTAGAATAAAATATTCAAAAGTTACTCCTAACATGATGTAATGTTGTCCGTTTTAGGCCAAACTTGTACAATTTTTCTCAAAATACGTCACATCATTAAGAATACCACTACACGTTATATAGTTGTATGTAGTTTTGTTTCTCACCAACTTCGAGCGTAAGACTTTATTCGCACTCAAAAACCAATTTGATCGTTTCACTAGCACAATTAGAGTCCTGCCCTTGTCACTAGAGATATACCTGACCCGTAAATTGTAAGTAAATAGAGTTTTGTTGTGTTGCGTTTCATTTTTCACATAGCAACGAGCCCAGATCCTGAAATGGTAACTTGTTTTAACAAAAAGAAAAAAAGAAAAGAGCACATAACATGAATATTTTTGTTTTCCGTCCATGTGATTAGGAAGTCGCGGGTTCAAATCGTGGAATCAACCTCTTGTAGAAATGCAGAAATGCACGGTAAAACTGCGTACAATAAATCTTTGTAGTTCGGTCCTTCCCCGAACCCCGCGCATAGCGGGAGCTTAATGCATCAGACTATCTTTTTTTATTGCTATTATTACAGGAAAGACTTCCAAAGACATCATATTCTAAAGATCACACTAATTCTATTGCCTAGAACTCACGTAGTAGTAAATTCTGCTTTACTGGAGTACTAGTTTTTGACATCCAGTATATAGAAACATAAAGCACATTAACACACCTAACGTTATTCCTCTCTAAATTTGTATCAGATTATTATGACAATAGTATTGCCAACTCGGCCATTTGGCACCTCTATGCAATGCCAGGCGCTGTTTGAATTTCAACAGATAGTCGTAAACTTTGTCAGGCTCAGCGAGAGATTTGGCTAACACTATCTTTTTGCATACATGTCTTGGCCCATCCCAATAGCTTTGGACACTCTGCCTCTATGCTGAAATTTCCACATTTTTCAAAAGTAGGGAACCAACTGTAGAAAGGAATAAAGGCCAAATCTACAAACCCGAAATTTTCCCCATTGAAATATGGTTTATCTCCCAATTCTTTTTCCAACAACTTTAGGCACTCTATGAATTCTTTCTTAGCTACTTCTTGATCTTCCCCTTTTGTAACCCATATTCTCCTCCCACTGTCATAGACCTTAGACAAAAAAAAATACGGCATATTACATAAACAAACCGTTAAACTTGACCTCAGCTAGCAAATATGCCCTTCAATTTTAGATGTGAACAAATAGCCATCTCAACTTGTATAAAGTGAACACGTAAACACAAATTCTGATGATCATAGACGTGGCTTTAACGTGACACGTAACTTTTAGAGGTGTCTAGATGATCATTTGTTAAGTTGGAGTGTTCAACTAACAAAGTAAAAACAAGTTGAGGTGTCTAATTGTGCACATTCAAAGTTGGAGGGCAAACTTGATGGCCTTTTTATGTTACGAATTTCTCCATTTTCAATTTGAATTATAAATTAAAGTTTTATTTTGACATGATCGCAATTTTAAAATACTGTGAAAATTTAAAATTTATGATTGGAAAAATACTGTTCACTCGAACTGCTCCTCAATCAAATATTTCAATAGTATTCTCTCGATATTTCAGAAGTTGACTTCGGTAATCCGATACCTGCAAATACTGATGACTAAACTAGTAGGGTAATAAAAAGGAAATGATGCTACTTTTTAAATTGGGATACTACTTTAGTAGTTTAGCTATTTACAAACTAATATACATAGGTACTGAAGTTTATTATCTGAAACTGAAATATTGACATTGTAAATTTTTTTACGGCGTATCCTCTATTTACTTGTAGCCAATATTTAGATTTTTAGCATGTATATTCACTTCAGAATAACTTCAAACATGTGGTATTTAAAGTTAGACTTGAACTTTAAGCAAAATGTCTGAAGTTTCATATGACTAAAGTTCAAACATTTTTGCCGGAAGTTCAAGTGAAAATAACTGAAGTTCAAACAAAATGTATGAACTTCAGGAAAAAATGACTGAATACAACCACACATGATTGAAGTTTAGGAAAAAATGACTGAATACAACCACATATGATTGAAGTTTAGGAAAAAATGGTTGAACTTTAACGCTATGTGATTGATCTTCAGCCATTGGTGCTTGAATTTAAGGCAAAAATGACAGAACTTCTGCCATCATGTGACTACACTTCACTTCAGGCAAAAATGACTAAATTTCATCAATATATACCTAAATTTCAACCATATGAAACTTCAGACACCACATATCTGAAGTAATTCCAAGTTTGGATAATCTTGCAAATTTTCATGCACTACCATATGGCTTATATAATGGTCCCAAAATCAAATGTTTACGCACTTCTTGTTTAGACTTTAGATCATCCAAAAAAACCAACTACAGATTTTATCATGAATAAATTACAGGCACATGTAAAGAATGGGATTCAATTAAATACACTTCATATGAAAATAACACAAGAAATATTTTTAATATTTTATTAGTATATATATGTGTATAAATTTTTGAATCTCCTTGAATAAATAAAATTTAGTGTAGAAACAAAAGTGTTCCAGAAACATTACATGTGATATGTTCATAATCTATTTAACTCTTTTGTTAGAATTACTGACTTTGCCACTAACTACTAACCTGTTAAGGTAATTAAGATTATAAAATCTGTATTTTGATAAATAGTTGGTAATAATTCTGGTAGAAAACACAAATACATGACAGTCAAATATGAAACTCACAAACAAATAATACTTTAAATATGTTTTTTACCCTTAACCACCCGAAGATAATGTGATATATATATATATATATGCATACCTTTCTGTCAATGAAATCATCCCAGAACCTAGCTTGAGCCCTCTTGTAAGGCTAAGATGGCATCAAAGGAGATTTGTCCTTCCAAACCTCATCTATATACTCTAACAATTATGAGGGACTCACAAATTGGTTTTCTATTGTGGATCAAGACTGGAATTTTCTTGTGAATTGGGTTCATTTGTAGGAGAATTGAACTTTTATTACTCAAATCTTGCTCCTTCTTTTCATATTGAATCCCCTTTTCAGCTAGTGCAATTCTCACCCTCATCCCAAACAAACTCACATAGCAATCCAAAAGAACAACTTCGGCAGCCATTTTGCTTAAAATTTTGTAGAAATGTACTAGAAAGTGCAACCAAAATATGAAGACTTAAAGTTGAAAATAAACTAGGTGATGAATGACAATAAATAGAATGATGATGAGTCATAATTTGGTGAGGCTTTTTTGCAATATCAAGAATGTCGCCACATCTTTCTAGGACCTTCTCGTTTTGGAAAGGGAAAAGAAGTTCAATGGATCATCACTATCCTAAGTATATAAAGAGAAGTAGGATGCATGTCAATCCATGTTCCTCCATATAGATACGTCCTTTATCAACTGTATTTTCACTTATCCTTCATGTAACTTGAACGTCCAACTTATTGATTGATGAAGATGTTATGATCTAATATGTTCATGGGCGGTTTTAGTATTATAAACTCATAACTCAAACAAGATAAGGAATTCAGTAATTACAACCTGAATCTTTTCATGAAATTTAAATTCTAAATCCGGCTCTGCGTTTACATACTAATCATGTGTCCATCCTTTCTGGAATTCCAAATAAGCTTGATAGACTTGGTCCGAAGTAGGAAGAGACTTAAATACAGAGTCTCTGTTCAAACACCTATCTCCCCACATCATCAATTTTGGACATTCTGTTTCAATAATGTTGAAGTTTGCAAATGTCTTGAAAACAATGAACCAATTGTAGAAGGGGACAAGGGCAATGTCTACAAATCCAAAGGTATCTTCCCCAAAATAAAGTTTGTCTCCAAGCTCTCCTTCCAAAAACTTGGACCATTCTATAAGTTCTTTCTTACCATTTTCTTGCTCTTCTGCTTCCCCCATCCATACCTTTACACTCGACTCGTGTACCTAAATTAATGCTTAGAGGGTTATTTATACGATGAATAATAATATAGAGATTGTTATTTAACGAATAATAGTATATAGATTGTTATGTAATGAGCAATAAAGTGATAATTGTTATGTTTCAAATAGTAGAGATAGATTCTATATGGATTAATTGCGTAATTTATTGGCATTTTGTGTTTAAATATTGTTATTTGCGTATTGTTAATACACGTATTCTTATTTCATATTCTTTCTCATGCTTCTTGGTATGTAAGAAGTGATTTGCTAGCTTTTCAATTCTGGTCCAAAATAAGTGATTTTATTGGTCTTTGATGAATTTGAGGAAACCATTGAGAACACCAATTAATAACATTAAAAGAGGGTTGTTTGACTAAATTACCCTAATTTATTTATAGAAAACTGTAAAGAAGTATATCTTTTGAATTTATTCAATTAATTTATTAGATAGGAAAAAATTTGGAAAAAATTAAATATTAAAACGTAAGGGGTCGTTTGATGGGAGAGATTAAATAGGTTTCCACGATATAAATTTAGGATTAAATCTATCCTATATTTGATTGAGGGTTTTAGCTAAAGTCAGGTATAATCGTGAGACTATTTATCCATTACAGAAATTAAGATTATTTATCCTAACCCAATTTTGAACCAAAACGATTCTAAATAAGGAAGAATTTGCATGCAACAGAGATTTCAATTTCGTGCATCCGACACATATGTCTATGCAAGGTAAATCACACAAATATAGGGTTAAAAGTCCTTACCTTCTTGTCGATGAAGTCAACCAAGAACATAGCTTTAGCTCTCTGGTAAGGATCACAAGGCAATAAGGGAAAACTATGGTTCCAGACCTCATCAATATACTGAATAATTATATCTGATTCACAAATAGATTTACCCTTATGAATAAGAACCGGCACCCTTTGATGAACCGGGTTCATTTTCATAAGCAAATGACTTTTATTTGACAAGTCCTCGAACTTGTGGATATAGCTAATTCCCTTCTCAGCAAGGGCAATTCTTGCCCTTGTTCCAAAAGGACTAGGCCAGTAATCTAAAAGGACCACTTCTTCTGCCATGTTAATTCTTGAAAGTTAGAGATATAGTGGAATATTAGTACTGTAATTAAAGATATAGAAATATAGTTGAATTGCTGTGAAGATGTGAGAGTTCTTGGTTCTTTTTGGTGGTGGCAAAGTCATTAGGGAGAGACTGACTATTTAATTGAGATAGAAAGGGACAATGCAATCATTTGAGTTCTTTTTCTTCTTTCTATTGTCTTTTTTCGTTTGAAATCTCATTTCTTGTGTTATACTTCATCCGTTCCAATTTAACTGTTTTAATTTAATTAGATACGGAATTTTAAAAATATAAAAAAATTATAGTTCTATAATATACTAAAATGTCATTTAAATCTTATAATTATAAACTTGTCACGTAGATGTTTGAATTGTCAACTTATTAAATATAAAAAAAGATACTATTTTTAGAACAAATTAAACAAGAAAGTAAGACACTTAAATTAGTATAGAAAAAATACTAAAGAATTAATATTTTATTGAGAAAGACTTTCTAACATTTCCCCACATCATGAGATGTTTTGTGTTATAAACACTTCCTCCTTTGTAACTGATAAGTAGTGTTGTTTGAGTGTACGTGAAATTTAGGAAGAACGAAAGATTTTCTGTGCATGCTAAAAGTACCTTTGCAACTTGTGATTGCAAATGTATATGATGTTTACCTAAAATCAAATAATTTAATCTTATCAGCTAAAAGTTAAAGTTAAATACATATATTTGATAATGATTAAGTGATAAATATATGTAAGAAATATGTATTGCATTCATTAGCTTAATGTAAGCGCTGAATTCAGATATTTTTTTTAATCTAATTCTATAGCTATGACGTTAAAAATCAAATGATAATTTTAAGTTGATGCGTTTTAAAATATATAGAAGTGTCAATTTTATGAAAAGCTTACCGAAAGTATTATATTTTGAAGGATTCTAATTAATTATAGCTGCTTTTTCAAAATTATCATTCGTAGCTTTTTTTTAGATGATTTACGAGTGTATTTCGATGTATTTAAATACATGTATTTTCTATATTTTTGGACGAGATTTTAGTGCTTAACATGGATGGAATCTATTTAAAAATGACAAATATAATCACGTATCCCACAAATCATGCCTTTTCAATTTTATCTTCCATAATCAAAAGATAAATATATTCAATTGTATTTGAATGTATTTATACTCGGAAATTCTTTTAATTAATGAAGAATAATCATTTCGGATGTATTCGACTGTATTTGCATCTAGAAATTCTTTAAATGATAGTATATTTGCTGATCGGCGCTGTGTATTTTACTATATTTATATATCGATATATTCTTTTATTTTGGCTATATTTGAATGTATTCGAGCTCTATTTAAATATATTTCAACAAAATATATTATATTTACTCGAAAAAATTATATACAAACATATGTATATATATCATTCAAACTACACCCGGACAAATACACCTAGTTTGCCCCTAGAATATAATAAGTCAATACATATAACTTATATTTACACTCACAAAAATGACAAATACACTCACATTTGACATACAAGAAGAAGAAGCCATGAATTTCGATTGGTCAAATACACTAAAAAACACTCGGATGTGAAAAACAGTTGTGAAGAAACGAGTGTTGTTTATGTTGGAAATTTGCCTTTGGCGGGAGTTGCGACCGACCAACTTTAACGGCTTAAACACTAGTGTTACGTATGTTGGAGAATTCGGTTCTTCACACATGCATGATCTACTAAGTACGTAGATAACCGTAGGGCCAAGAATCGTCAAATTTCATTAAGAAATGAAAGAGATATTGGTCCACGAAGTGAGGTGTTTGAAGCATGGAAAGTGTGGTATTGAGTTCAATTCTCCCACATCGGTAGAGGAAGAAAGAATTGTTGTGTATATAATACTCAAAATTGGTTTGGGGTTTGGGACCCCAAGGGGTATCCCATGTGTTTAAAGGAGGGAGGACCTAGATGTGCTTCGGTTCAAGGAAAGACCACACGCGCGCCGCCGCCGCCCGCCCGTCCGGTTCACGGGTCCACGGGTCGTGGGTCGTGGGCTGTGGGCCTTCGATATTATCTTTTTGGGCCGGAGAACTTTGCCGTGAGTGCGGTTTGATCCCGAAGTTTCGGATGTACGAGTTTGGACCGAATTCTTTCGGATGTACAGTTTGGTCCCGAAGTTTCAAGATGTACGCTTTAGTCCCCGAAGTTTCAAGATATACGAGTTTGGTCCCCGAAGTTTTTCGAGAAAATCAAAATTTCGACGGTCAAAACAGAAACGCCAAAGCACTCAATTCGGCCATTTATTTTGGCTGAATAACTCCTCCTATAATGGCCAATTCCGTTGGTCTTTTCACCATTTAATTTGGTGGCTTTACTACCTCCATAATGGCCATTATTTGGCCAATAATGGCTGTTATGGAGGCAGCTAAACAGCCCTCCCTCACCTATATAAACACCCCTACACCATTGTTGAGAAACACGAAAAATATACTAGCTATATACACGAAAATACACAAGCAAAACGCAGTTTCTTCCTACACCTTCCTTGCATCATTTCTTGCTCAATATTCTTCAAGGTAGCATTTGAGTTTCCTTTGCTCAAGTGTTCCATTGTTTTTTATCTTGGGAGACAAATTATCCGGGACGTATAAAGGATACATACGGGGCAATATTGTCTTAAGGACGAGTGCCACACTCGACTCGGCAAAAACGAGAAAAACGAGTTTTTCTTTTTCATCTTTGTAATTTCCAGTTTTCTAGTTGAATTGTAATTTCAATTCTTACATTAGCAGTTGTTTGTAATTTCCGTTTCCTGCAACCTTTGTAACCACCAACAGTTTAATGGTGGAGGGGCGTTGGAATTTGAGGGTGTGTTGATGCACTGCACTTTCTTCGCCTTCACTATCCTTACAGTAGAAATCTCATGGCCAGTGAACCGCTGTTGCCGTCGCTGAGGAGAAGTGGCAGTGTCGAAAAATTTGGACGGTGGAAAGGGCGGCAGAGGAAGCTGCTGCCATGGTGGAGGCGACGACCAGATCTCCGCCATCTGAGCCCTCGATGCATTTCCGCCATCAGGTGGAGGCGCCGGTCAGATCTGAGCGGCGGAGTTAGCGGTAATGTAGGAAGGCGACACAGATCTGAGATACTCCAACGACGAAGATCTGAAATTAGGGGTGGGCAAAAACCGGGAGAATCGAAAAAATTAATTTCGGTTGTTTTTTTCTCTAAAAACCTGATTTTAAAAAAAAATCGAATCGAATGAGGTTTTAGTGATTCGGTTCGATTCTTTTATTTTGAATACGAACCGAACCGAAAAATCAAATTAAATATATATTATTTTTAGGCTACTACTATCTCTTGAATCATAGTCATTGTGGAAGTCGCATACGGCATGAACTTGATTAACATATCACGGAAGCATTGACATAAAATGTAGGGAGAAAAAGTAGTTGTAAATTGGTAAAATTTTAAATGGTCATAACTCTGCGCTCGGATGTTCGATTTACCTGATTTTTTTTATTTTGCGTATTTTTTCAAGACGGGGCCGGTCAAAATGCCAAAAGGCAGTTTGGCGCAGCCAATTTTTAGAAATCAGACGTTTTTCCAATCAATTTGTGTTTCCCCCAAATCGATTTTTAATTTTCTTTTTTTTTTTTTAAACATCTCACGATACTAGATTTCAATGTCGAAATTTCATAATAGTGTATGTGTGAATGTCAATTTCAGTTTTGAAAATTCAATTTTTTTTAAAAAATAAAAAATTCCCGACCCGCCCCACTAGAAAAAACCGATATAATCCGATACGTTCGGCGATATAAACTAAACATATCATTTTTTTAAAAAAAAAAGTTGTATTCGATTTTTTTTTAAAACCAATTTTTATTCGATTCATATTTTTCGGATACAAAACCGATATAAACCGATATATGTCAACCATATCTGAAATATTCCGGCAGCGAAAATCTGAAACATACTACGACTAAAAAATTATCCTAAACTGCTGAGACTAGTCTTTCTTGTCAAAGAAGAGAAAAATGACCCTATCATCTCGCTACAGCCAGATTTCTGCCAAGTTTCATGATACTTATGGAGTACTTCATAAGCTTTTTGCAACATCTTTGTTACTGAGCAAAATTAAAAAGAATAATAACAGGTAAAATGACAATCATCCCTAATAACTCCTTCATTCGATTACAAGGAAGGAATTTGGCTTGACAGAGGGAAAGCTATTTGGTCGGAGAGGAAAGGTTTTTGGCCGGAGAAAGAAACAGAGATGGAGAGGTGAGGGAGAAGTGAGAGTGACAGAAAAATATAAGCTATAAACTTAATATATTTTGATATAGTTACTAATGATAATTTATAAAATTATTATAACTATTAAATATAAATAAATTAAAAGATAATTATTATTAATAATTACACAAAATGAAATAGCAGGAGTACATGATCTATTTCATCAACAAAAACAATCGAATGCTGCTAAATCATCAAAGCAACAAGCTTATTTGATTTAGCAAGATTGAAATAATGACTCGTAGATTGTGACAATCAACTTGGTATATTACGGACATTTCCCATCTCGTTTAAATTCAAGCTGATTTCTTTCGATCGGCCCATATGCATATGATAATGTTTTTTTTATTTTAAATTTTTCACCCGGTGTCGGATATCTATATTAAAGTCCGATTATATCGAATTCACGTTGTGTAAGACCTATTCGAGGGAAGCACTTCCACCAAAAATTTGTTCACACTCAAGGAAGACCTCTGATGGAGGAACATCCCATCTGTTGTACCACATCTTTTGGTGCTATATGATAATGTTTAGGAGGTTTGACTAGATATTTAACCCTTGATGGACCAAGGCTTTTATTTGTTTTCCTCTTGCTATCAAGCATCTGTTTTGAGACCTAATTAAAACTAATTCTCATTGAAAAGATCCACTTGAAGGGTAAAATGCTTCATTCCAAATATAATATAGATAAATATTTCATTACAATCTTTGATGGTGATGATCAAAGTTTAATCACGTGCCCGGTCCAATACAAGACCTAAAATTTGATGCTAGTAGGGGTGGATGCATGGTTCAGATTTTGAGTTTAACTGAATTAATAGTTCAGCATTAAATTATGTATTTGTCATAAAAAATTAATTTAATATATATAAATTATTAATTTAAAATTTATAAATAATTTTAAAAAGCTAAAATTTCAAACTTATAAATTTTAAATATGAAATTCGCCTCTAAAAATTAAGAAAAGAAAAGAAAAGAAAAGATCGAGTCATGTTGCGGAGTAGTTGACTATAGGTTGATTGATAGCCACATTTACAGGTAAGTTCCTTTTTCTTTCCCCTTTTCCCCAAACATTGATTTACACGTGAAAAGCCCTTAATAATATGTCAAAGTTTGACAATGAGAATTCAATCAAACAATAGTGTGCCGTTAAGAGTCCAATCAACTCGACCGGTTAATTTCGAGTTGAAGTATTTTTGCGTGAAGTTTCATTATTTTTAATTGATTTTATTTATTTTTGTATGAGGTTCAATTATTTTTGCTTGAGGTTCGTGAATATGCGGACGAAGTTTAAACATTTTAGAATCATATATCTGAAGTTGATCCATAGTGGATAGAAGTGCATTTTTTTAAAAAAAATTGAGTATAAGTTAATTAACATTGTCCAAATAGGATACTTGTGAGATATTAGGTTAGGCGAGATGTCTTAACCTTTATAGACGAGGGCTTTTCTTTTTTTGTGTTATTCATCCAATATTTAGTACCCCTTTGGGACTTAATTTAATAGAGAATACACACTGAAAAATTCGACTAGAGAGGTAAATCATTCATTTTCAAAGATGTCTCTATTTTCAAAACTCGAATCAAATACATTTAATTCAGAATGAAAAAAAATCTTATTATTCTATATTCATAACTTTTTCATGTCGAATCTAGGTCTCAAATTATGATGTTAATAATACTAAAAAAAGAAAAAGAAAAACACAAGTCTTGTTGTGGAGCAATTGACCATAACTTCTTCTTTCCTCATAGAACTGATATCCATTAATCATACAGAAGTCAATCGTACAATGCAATAAGCAGCAGGACTTCATAGACAACCCAATCTGGGAAGTTCCTAAACTAAAAGATTTCATGAAATAAAAGAATTAATATTCAACTGAAGAATGTCCAATAACAAATCTAAAACAGTGGAGAAATTCAAATATCTCTTGCGATTAATAAATCAATAAATCTTCAGGAAACCGATTGAACACGTGAGATGGAAGGCAAAATAACCACTATTCAAACCATAGGTTTCACCGAAACTCGACTACAAAAGAGTTACTCCATAAGTGGAGAAAAATAATCCATGACTATAACCGAATTTAATAAGTTCATGATTCCAGAGAGTAGAAGAGAAGATGAATTTAAATCAAGAATAAACTCCTGACAAATCTTCAAGCTCTCGTCAAAACCTTAGAATCGTCTCATTTCCTTTCTTTTCTCTCTTTTCTCGTCCAAAAGCTGTGTTCTGTCGTCCCTAGCCGCCCCTAGTCCTCCAAGGATTTTCCTTTTTAAACCCCCTAATGCAGCCCTAAAATAAAAGCACTGAAGTTTTGCATTTAAATCGCGCCGTCGCAGCGACAGAAACTTGACCGCTGCAACGGTCAGGGCTGCCTAATGACTTCTGCAGGAGCGTCGCAAGAATCTTGACCGCTGCGACGGTTGGGGCTGTTTTGTGCACAATCATTCTTCATTTATTGCATATCTATCGCTTGAATCTTATGTATTTTCTCCTTGTTTCCTTCATTGCACACCTAACATTAAAACAACACAAATAGTGAGGAACTACATCATATAATATTCAAAACTCAACAATTCAAACATGAAAAGTAGCATAAATACACATATAAATGTGACTTATCATTGATCAAGGTTAGTTCTTGGGATTTGGGAATGATTTTTAAGAATGTCAAATATATAAATGAACTCAAATTGCAATCAATCAACTATCAAGACAGAAGTAAGAAGAATTCATATATAGCTGGGATTACAATGAATTGAAAGGGAAATGATACAAAAGAAAGGTAATTTAGGCGATTGAGTTTTGATGGTCTATAAATGGTATTCTACCTTTGTGAGAAGCAGTGAGGAAGGAGAAACAACAAAAGGAGGAGAGAATCTGAAAGAGGAATAAGAGAGGAATATTACCAAATGATGGGCCTTGATCCTTGCGATAGTTAGCAACAACGATGTATATAGATATAGTAGCAAGTGGCTTCACCATAGATCAGTAATTGTAAAAGGAGAATCTATCTAAGCAGTGCAATTAATCCTTGATCTTTTGAACCACTTTTAACTGCCGTGGGGTATAACTGCTCTTTCGACCTCCACAACTAATTTTCCTGCCATTTCAACTTATCTTCAGTTTCCTTAAAATTTTTCTGAACTTAGATTCTTATTTAAGCAACCCAACAAAGCTGGATGAAAGTAATTGTCTACTATACTAATGTTCCTAATGAAAACTCATGATTTTAAGTCTTCAAATATTTACCCGGAGTCAGTTGTCCCTTGTTGACAAAGTTCACTGAATTCTTCCCCTAGACTATCATCTATTATATCTGCAAAATTGTGTGCCTACCTCCAAGAAAATATCTTCTCATTGCGCCACTCCACTACTAAGCTGGTATATTATCAGGAAAACCCTCTCCTGTTAGGTACCTAATTCTGGTTTTTGATAGGGTGCAGTTATATGGTTTAGTTATCTTACTTATTTAAGAAAAAAGTTGTATGGTATAGTGAACAGTGCCTGTTAAACTTGCATAATTTTGCTTGAGGTTATTCTGCTTTACAATGAGGAAGGTCGAGCTTGGGAAGAATGGATTGAAATTGAGGCGTCGGTTGCACGGATTTGACTCCTTGTGGTCTTGAAAGGTTCCAATCGCCAGCGTGATTAATTCTGGAGGAAGGCTCAAGATGCGCTGGTTGTCAATGTTCTAGTTTCTCTGGAGCTTGGCTCAACTCTAATTGAGTCTGATCTGACAACTGATATATGTGTGTATATGTGTATATATATATATATAAAGGAATTCTGGATAGATATCGATAAAAAAAGAATAGATGATAAAAGATGATAATGATAAATAAATAAAGGAATTCTGGATAACAAGCCTTTCATTTTCTATTTTTATATGTAGAAAACTTGTGTGCTTGGGAGTCCCCAGTGGTTAAATAAAGCAAGAATTTACCATGACTGCAACTTTAGAGAAACACTATAGTCAAAGCGTTTCTCTAGTCAAAGCCTATGGGGTCACTTCTGTAATGGGATAACCAGCACTGAAAACGGTCTTTCATGCTTCAACTTTGATCGTTATGAACTAGTACCACCCTCTTTGTATGCTAGTCAGGCTACTTTCATCATATTCTCTCTGCTATGAACAATAATGGGCTCGGAGAGGAGCTCTGATATTAACTTCAATGAACTAAACTTGCAATCCGTAGAGAGCAAAATGAAAAGTTCTTTTAGTTAGCAAAATTTGTGTAAAGCTTTGAGTACAATGAACCAAAAGGGACATGATATAAGAGAAAGGGATTAAGAGGTAATTCCAGCAATTGAGTGTTGTTTACCGCGTGATGGATTTCTTGCTCGAATGAATCGAGGAAATAAAGATGTCTACAATATCGACAACAGCTCCATCCCCGCAAGAAGGTGAAAGGAGAGAAGCTGGGAGAGGAAGAAGGAAGGAACTTTACTAAATGATATGCATTATGTGACAGCAACTAAGATGTGTATACTTGGTTGCAAGAGCGCCATAATCTGGAACTGCCAAAAGGTGAATTCATGTCAGTGGGCCAATTAATCCATGCACGGCTGATCCACTTACAACACCTGTAGGAAATAATTGCTCCTTCAACCTCCACAACTAACTCTCCCGCCTATTCTACTTATCTTTATATCCCTTAAAATTCAAAACAAATTATGCAGAGAAAAGTTCAAAATAAATCATGTAGAGTACTTGGTGCGTTTTTCCAGTATATTAGTGAAGAAGGCACCTAGCTTCTTTTATTTGTGGGTAGCATTTGCAGTTCGCTATAAGAGCTAGATCATGTTTGGACATGAGATTGTTGAGGGAGAGTCGTATCTTGCAATGTATTCTTGTCTAAAGGAGTTCAATAGAAAAGAAAATAGAAAGGATAAAAAAGTGTACAATTGTCTAAAAGGAGTCCTGGCAAAGGACATCAGAAATGTTTAGACCCACAATTTCATCCAACACTTTCTAGTTCTGTAGAGATCTAAACATATTAAATCAGCAAAGTTGTGTCTTAAAGTACATTCATAGAGATGAAAGTAACAATTTATTTTCCTTTTGGTGTTAAGGGTACTATGATTTGACACTAAGTTAGCCGTTATATTTCAGTATTTGTTTCTTCTTCACCTTGTTGTTCTTCTGAAGTACAATTCCTTTTTCACAAACATATGTCATAACTTTTGCTGCAATTATGTTCAGTGTTCAACTCTTGCTCACCTTGTTATTCTTTTGAGGCATATTTCCTTCTCTTTCATGACCTTATGTGCTAACTTATGCTGCAGTTATCTTCCATCGTGGATTCATGTAACTGCATCATCGACCTGCAGTTGCCTGCTGATGACTTGCTAATGAAGTATCAGTACATTTCTGATTTTTTCATAGCACTTGCTTATTTCTCCATTCCAGTGGAGTTGATATACTTCGTTAAGAAGTCTGCAGTTTTTCCATATAGATGGGTTCTTGTGCAGTTCGGTGCTTTCATAGTTCTTTGTGGAGCAACACATCTTATCAACTTATGGACATTTAATATGCATACAAGGAACGTAGCCTTAGTAATGACTACTGCAAAGGTCTTGACTGCACTGGTGTCATGTATAACTGCTCTCATGCTTGTCCACATAATTCCTGATTTATTAAGTGTTAAAACTAGGGAACTGTTCTTGAAAAAGAAAGCTGCACAGCTTGACCGTGAAATGGGTATTATTCGGACTCAAGAGGAGACAGGTAGACATGTTAGAATGCTAACTCATGAAATCCGAAGCACTCTTGATAGACATACTATCTTAAAGACTACACTTGTTGAACTAGGAAGAACGTTGGCATTGGAAGAGTGTGCATTGTGGATGCCAACACGTACTGGACTAGAGCTTCAACTTTCTTACACTCTACGTCACCAAAATCCAGTTGCATTAACTGTTCCCATACAACTTCCTATAATCAATCAAGTCTTTGGTACAAACCGCGTCGTGAAAATATCACCAAATTCACCTGTCGCAAGACTTCGACCTGCTGGGAAATACATGCCTGGTGAGGTGGTTGCCGTCAGGGTTCCACTTCTGCATCTGTCAAACTTTCAGATTAATGATTGGCCTGAACTTTCAACAAAGCGCTATGCTTTAATGGTTCTGATGCTTCCTTCAGACAGTGCAAGACAATGGCATGTTCATGAGCTGGAGCTTGTTGAAGTAGTAGCTGATCAGGTTTGAATTTTTCAATTGGAAATTCCTTAATATAATATTTTATAGTTTCTCCTTCACATAATTATGGATTGAAAACTACCATGTTGACATACTGAGATTTGGGTGTCAATTACAAAAATCTGAGAAATTCATTGTCTGAGCATCTGCATCCGCAATTGCACAGCTGAGTTGTCAGTAGTGTTATTGGTATTATAAATTGGACTCGCATAGCTGAATTGCTATTCCTGTTATTGTTGTCATAAATTTTTAATGATAAATCACACAGCTGAATTATGATGATCTTTTTTGCATCTTTCGTCTGTTGATTGCTTTTCGATGAGTGAATAGTTAGGCTGGGTTTGTGGATGAGTGTGTCATAGTAGATTTTCTGTTAGGACCTTAACTCCTTGGCTTTTGCTTTCGTAGCATGGAAGTAGGATCTATGGTATATAAAAATATTAGGAACAGCCTTTCTGAATTAATTGAATGTTCCTTTCTTGGTACGTAAAACATCGTGTAGTATATGTAGTTTTCTTAGTACTTTTGTCATATGAAGTGAAAATCATATTTGGGATAATGTATTATAGTGTGTAAAAGTAAATACTACTGAGTTGTTACAAAAATGATTCTTCAATGGAGCCGTTTAAAAAATTTACATATCTGGCATCTTACTTTTCCATCAGAAACTTTAGAGATTTAACTTTTTCATTCTGTCTCTGGTAATCTGATAACTGTAATTAGCTCACTAGCAAGTGGCAAGCCTGGTCTTTGTTTGACTTTTTAGAAAAATTGTGATATTTTATCCACTTACGGGCGAACTGTCCAAGTTTTACTGCTTTTTGCTGTTTGCCTTGTACAGTCTTCAGGAATTTTCACTTTTTCTGCATATGTAGAGATTTCTTTCGACTCTAATTCCTGAATTTTCCCTGGATATCAATGTGAGAAATTATGGGGAAAAATATTATTGAATTGTTGTATGTACATTATTACATTGAGTACTATTTATAGACACTACATTACAGTTTCCATGTAGGATATACAAATCCTATTCCTATTCTAACACCCCTCCTCAAGCTGGCGCATACAAATCATATGTACCGAGCTCACTTACAACACTCACAGAAGATGAAATGTCAGGTTTAGTCACTGTGAGATAATTCAATTTACCAACCAACTGCCTATATCTTCTAGGATCACTAAGTTCCCCCTGTCCTGGCAGGAGTTTAGCATTCAAATCTAAAAGAGTGTCAATAGGTCTATATCCCATCATTCATGTCTTCTCAAGAATGTCTAAGGCATACTTGCGTTGCGAAATAACAATACCTGACGTGGATTGGGCAACCTCAATATCTAGAAAATACTTCAGTCTCCTGAGATCTTTAGTCTGAAAATGTTGAAAGAGATGTTGCTTTAAACTAGTGATACCATCTTGATCATTGTCAGTTATAACGGTATCGTCAACATAAACCACCAAATAAAAACTCAAATCTGGAACAGATTGTCGATAAAAACAGAATGATCTGCTTCACTGCGAGTTATGCTAAACTCCTGAATTACTATGCTGAATCTATCAAACCAGGCTAAAGAGATTATTTTAGACCATAAAGTGACCGACGCAATCGACACACCAGATTAGACTCCCCTAAGCAACAAAACAAGGTGGTTGCTCCATATAAACTTTCTCCTCAAGATCTTCATGGAGAAAAACATTCTTAATGTCCAACTGATAAAGAGGCCAATGGCGGACAACAACCATGGATAGAAAAAGACGGACATATGCTATTTTAGTCACGGGAGAAAGTATCATTGTAATCAAGCTCAAATATATGTGTATACCCCTTCGCAACAAGGCGAGACTTAAGACGATCAACTTGATCGTCCGGACCAACTTTGACTGCATAAACCCAACGACAACCAACAATAGATTTACCTGAAGGAAGAGGAACAAGCTCTCAAGTACCACTCATTATGTAAAACGGACATCTCGTCAATCATAGCATGTCACGAGAGAGAAAGTATCACTGTAATCAAGCTCAAATATTTGTGTATACCCCTTCGCAACAAGGCGAGACTTAAGACGATCACACCAACTTTGACTGCATAAACTCAACGACAACCAACAATAGATTTACCTGAAGGAAGATGAACAATCTCTCAAGTACCACTCATATGTAAAGCGGACATCTCGTCAATCATAGCATGTCACCATTCAAGATGAGAAAGGGCTTCACCTGTAGACATATGAATGGAGACCGAGGACAATGATGATACAAAGGCATAATAGGATATGATAGACGATGACAACACAAAAGGGTATAATGTGGGTTAGTATTACGAGTGGACCGTATACCTTTTTGAAGTGCAATCGACTGATCGGGAGGAGACAAGTCCGCAGTAAATGCAGGGTCCGATGCATGACATGAATCCTCTGGACCTGATGTTGGGTCTGATGCTCGATGCGGTCGACGATGATCAGTCAGAAGTGGTGACACTGTGATTGGAGATGTAGAAGTAACTGTAGATTTCTCAAAGGTCGGTGTAGGTAAGACCTCAGAGATATCAGGATGATCAGAAGAAGACCGAAAGTAAGGTAAAGACTAAAAAAATGTGACATCGGCAGACATAAGATATCGACGGAGATCAGGTGAGTAGCAACGATACCATTTTGAACCCGAGAATAACCAAGAAAGACACATTTAAGAGCGCAAGGGGCTAATTTATTTGTCCCCGGAGTTAGGTTATGCACAAAACATGTGCTCCCAAGAACACGAGGAAGAGAGTATAAGGATGATTGAGGATATACTATGGAATATGAAATCTGATTCTGAATAGGAGATAACCAAATTCCTGTAGAAATTAATACAGATCCTACTCCCAGTGAAATGGGATTCACTGATTATTTTAAAGATGGATAGCGACCATATTCGTGCTTCTCCTCTGGATTATAGACTAGGTTCAGGTCTGAGAAAAAATATTTCGAAAGACTTTCTGAGTGAAGATTATTATCTTTTTAGAAGATGGTTCTTTTCATTTTTTACTACAAAAGAACAATGTTCCATTAGTGATCAATTTTATGATGAGTTGCAAACCAAGCAGGATTATAAGCCTTTTGTTAAATGGTTTGTCGAAAACTATGCTCTACCCAATATCAATGTTATTGAAAGACAATGTCATTTGGATTCCAAAAAAATTCTTAGGAGTATATACCCTCCAGATGAACTTTTTTCGTTAAAAAAGGACAATAGTAACAATGATTTACAGGTCCAACCTTTTATGAAGCTAATACATCAGCCCCTTCATAATGGTCCTACTATTAATCATATCAACACCCTATTCAAACAACATAACCATACCAATATCCATCTTAAGGTTATTAGTGAACAGATGAGCTTATTACATAACAAAGTAGACAAGCTCAGATCTCTTATAGAGAGTCAACGAGTCAAGATTGATGCTGCTACCGATCAACCTCCAAAATCTCTGGAAATTCCAGCAAATATCCAGCCTCCTCCTTCAATGGAAGGAATTTTCCTGACAAAAAAGACCACAGAACCATTAGTAAAAAATCTTGAAAATCTACTCTCTTAATTTCAGAGTAAGTTGAAGATTTCTCCAAAAGATGGTTCTACATCTACTGTTACGAGGATTAGTACAGATAAATTATCTGAGTCTGACAATGAAGCACATATTGCTGCGATGAGGAAGAGTAAATGGAAACCCAAATTCAATTCGAAAAATTACTACTATCCGAGGCTCACACCCATGGATCTTCTAATTGAAGAACAAGCTTATAAGAATGAGCCTACCGCTTATATTGGTACAGAAATTGTTGAATGGAACATAGATGGTGGCTCTGATAGTCAAATCTTCAGGAGTTGCCACAAAATCATCATGTATGCTGCAACAGCCAAAGGTAATCACCAAACTGATGCTCACATCATTAAGATGATAACTGCAGGATTCACATGACAACTTAAAGCATGGTGGGATAATTATCTCACACCAGAACAAAACACTTCTAATTGTAATGATGTAAAGCAAGAGGGTAATGAGGCTCAATCTTGTGCAGTTTTTACTCTCGTTCTAACCATTTTAGATCACTTTACAGGAAATTATTCAACAAATTATGCTAATATCAGAACTCTTCTGCAAAACCATAGGTGCCCCACCTTAACTTCATTTAGGTGGTATAAAGATGTCTTCCTTAGCAGAGTGTTAAACCTCCCAGAAGCCAATAGTAGTTTCTGGAAAGCCAGATTCATAGATGGTCTTCCCTCTCTTTTTGCTAAAAAAATTAAGAGAACCTTAAGAAAAGATTCAGGAGATTCCTAGATCAAATGGGATCTTTTTTCTTACGATCAGCTAATAGGCAAATGCATGGAAGGATTAGCTCTATGAGGGGTCGGTTCATCGAATGCGAACTGTTGGCAGAATTCTCCTAATTGGGTTTTTTCTGTCAATTTATGATTTTTAAGCTGTTTCTGTTATTTCAGATCATTGCATAGAGCTAATCCTTCTTCCATGCATTTGCCTATTAGTTGATCGTAAGAATAAAAATCCCATTGGATCTGGGAATCTCCTGAATCCTTTCTTAAGGTTCTCTTAATTTTTTTTAGCAAAGGAGAGGGAAGACCATCTATGAATCTGGCTTTCCAGAAATTACTATTGGCTTCTGGGAGGTTTAACACTATGCTAAGGAAGACATCTTTATACCACCTAAATGAAGTTAAGGTGGGGCACCTATGATTTTGCAGAAGAGTTCTGATATTAGCATAATTGGTTGAATAATTTCCTGTAAAGTGATCTAAAATGGTTAGAATGAGAGTAAAAACTGCATAAGGTTGAGCCTCATTACCCTCTTGCTTTACAACATTACAAATAGAAGCTTTTTGTTCTGGTGTGAGATAATTATCCCACCATGCTTTAAGTTGTCATGTGAATCCTACCGTTATCATCTTAACGATGTGAGCATTGGTGATTACCTTTGGCTGTTGCAGAATACATGATGATTTTGTGGCAAGTTCTGAAGATTTGACTAGGAGCGCCACCATCTATGTTCCATTCAACAATTTCTGTACCGGTATAAGCGGTTGGCTCATTCTTATAAGCTTGTTTTTCAATTAGAACATCCATGGGTGTAGGCCTCGGATAGTAGTAATTTTCCGAATTGAATTTGGGTTTTCATTTACCCTTCCTCATCGCAGCAATTTGTGCTTCATTGTCAAACTCAGATAATTTATCTGTACTAATCATCGTAACAGTAGATGTAGAACCATCTTTTGGAGAAATCTTCAACTTACTCTGAAATTAAGAGAGTAGATTTTGTGAAATTAAGAGAGTAAATTCCTTCCATTGAAGGAGGAGGCTGGATATTTGCTGGAATTTCCAGAGATTTTGGAGGCTGGTCGGTAGCAACATCAATCTTGACTCGTTGACTCTCTATAAGAGATCTGAGCTTGTCTACTTTGTTATGTAATAAGCTCATCTCATCTGTTCACTAAGGATGATTGAGGATATACTATGGTATCTGATTCTGAATGGAAGATGAGGGCATTCAATTAATTAAATGGCAAGACGTGAGGATTGCATCGCCCCAAACGCAGCGGAACATGGGGTTCAATGAGAAGAATGCGTGCAGTCTCAATGGGATGTTACCCCGTGCTTCTGAGTGGTGTAGGGACAAGATGTTTGATGAATAATTCCTTGGTGAGTCATAAACTGCTGAACTGGGAGGATTTGTATTCTAAGGCATTATCACTACGAATAGAACACCAATTTGATTTTGTATTTCAGCACAAAAACTCTTGAATATAGAGAATAACTTAGAACGATCTTTCATTAAGAATAAACAAGTACATCTTAAAAAATTGTCAATGAAACTAACAAAATAACGAAATCCTAAGGGTGAACTGACTCTACTAGGACCCCAAATATCATAATGAACTAATGAAAAAATAGACTCCGCAGACTCTCAGCACTACGTGAAAAGGTAGTGCGAGTGTGTTTTCCAAGTTGACACGACTCACAATCTAATTTGGAGAGACTAGACAAACTAGGCACCATCTTTTGTAGCTTGAACAGACTCGGATGTCTCAATCGTTTATGGATTAAGTCTGATGGATCTGTAACTAGACATGTCAGGGAGGAATTAGGAGTAGCGGTAAGGTAGTAGAGGCCTTGTGATTCATATCCTACGCCAATCATCCGTCCCGTACTGCGGTCTTGCATAATAAAAGAATCATCAAGAAACATTATGGCACAATTTAAGGCACGAGTCAAACGACTGACCAATGCAAGATTAAAAGGACAACCAGGGACATAGAGAATAAAATTTAGAGTGACAGAGGATATTGGATTAGCTTGTCTAACTCCTTTTTCTTTTGTTTGGATCCCATTGGCTAAAGTAATAGCGGGAAGAGACGGTGAATAATCAATATTCGACAAAAGTAATTTATCACCAAAAATATGATCAGAAGCGCCAGAGTCTACAACCCACGATCCAAGATTATTAGACTGTGCGACTGAAGCTACTTGTGGAGATGTTTGCTAACTTACTCGATATTGAAGGTACTCATTATATTCTTCTTCGGATAAATGCACCCGTTGATTACCTGAAGTGGCTGTCTGAGCAACATGAGCATTCTTGGGTGGTCGACCATGTAGAAAATAGCATACTTCATGAGTGTGTCCAAACCTATTACAATAACTACACTTAGGTCGTGATCAACATATTTCATGAGTGTGTCCAAGCCTATGACAATTACACTTTGGTCGAGATCTTCCAAAGCGGCCTCTTCGTCGATTCTTCGTAGACTGGGATGTTCGAATTTCTGATCTCCTTATTAAGGGTTTTGAAGTTCCTATTCCCGTGTTTTTGAAGCTAAAAATATCAGATCCGAAAGACATCTTGTGAAATTTGAAATTTGTAGAATAAAATATGGAAAAATAAATTGGCCGGAATCTAGAAAATTTCGCAATCGGATCTAGAAATAAAAATGTTCTGTTGCCGGAAAAGGTAGATCTGATCATTGGCAAGTGCTCGAGAATCAAGGAAAAATTATGTGGGTAGGGTCGAAATGTTGGCACGACCCTACTGGAAAACGAACTATGCCGGGAAATTTGTCAGAACTTGAAGAAAGAGTGTGGGTCACCTCGGAATCTCTGCGCGACGCTGATCGTAAAAAAAGATTATCTCAAAAGAATGGCCGGAAACAACCTCGAATTGCCGGAACCCTAAATTCCGACGGTCGAAATATGGTTTAAAAAAATAAAAATTGTGCATCGGTAAACACAGTTCACGCCGAAAAGTATTGTTCACGGTGGGAAAAAAATCCCGGTGATAATATTCTATTATGGCTTCGATACCATATGAGAAATTATGGGAGAAAATATTATTTAATTGTTGTATCTACATTATTACATTGAGTCCTATTTATAGACACTACATTACAATCATTTTCATTAGCCCATTCCTATTTGACTTGGTCATGGACGGACTGATGCGACAAATCCAAGGGGAGGTACCATGATGTATGTTATTCGCAGACGACATAGTCCTGATTGATGAGACTCACAGCGGAGTGAACGCCAAGTTGGAGGTTTGGAGACAGGCTCTGGAGTCTAAAGGGTTCAGGTTGAGTAGGACCAAGACAGAATATTTGGAGTGCAAGTTCGGCAACGAGAGCGACCTTGAGACAGGCGTGGAGGTGAGGCTTGGTACTCAGGTCATTCTAAAGAAAGGAAGCTTCAAATACCTAGGGTCTATTATCCAAGGGAATTGAGAGATTGATGACGATGTCACACATCGTATTGTGACATGGTGGATGAAATGGAGTCTCGCGTCTGGAGTCTTGTGCGACAAAAGGTGCCAACTAAACTTAAAAGGCAAGTTCTATAGGGCGGTGGTTAGACCAACTATGTTGTATGGGGTAGAGTGTTGGCCACCAAGACTTCGCACATACAAAAGATGAGAGTTGCGGAGATGAGGATGCTGAGATGGATGTGTGGGCACACAAGGAGAGATGATTAGGAATGATGTTATCCGGGATAAAGTGGGAGTGGCCTCGGTGGAGGATAAGATACGTGAAGCGATGTTGAGATGGTTCGGGCATGTGCAGAGGAGAGACACGGATGCCCCTAGTGCGGAGGTGTAAGAGGTTGGCTATGACGGGTTCAGAAGGAGTAGAGGTAGGCCAAAGAAGTATTGGGGAGAGGTGATTAGACATGATATGACACATGTGCAACTTATTGAGGACATGACCTTAGATAGAGGGTTGTGGAGGACATGGATTAGGGTAGAAGGGTAGTAGGTAGTCGAGTGTAGTCCTACTTACGCTTACAAAATGATAGTGTAGTGTTATTACTGTAGACTCGATTAGCCTATCACACTTATAGGCGCATTGTTGCTCTATAGTACCCTGTAGTTTGATTCATGCTGCTATGTGTTCTATTATACCCTGTAGTTTGATTCCTGCTGCTATGTGTTCTTTAGTGTAATTTATTTATCTTATTTAGTTTGATTCCTGCTGCTATGCTTTGTCTTGAGCCGATGGTCTCCCGGAAACAGCCTCTCTACCTACCAAGGTGGAGGTAAGTTCTGTGTACATTCTATCCTCCCCAAATCTCACATTGTGGGATTTCACTGGGTATGTTATTGTTGTACATTACAATCATTTTCCATGTAGGATACTATATACAAAACCTATTCCTATTCCTATTCTAACACAATGAAAAGTTAAACTCAATCAACTATGCTTAAATCTCAAATTAGTTGGGTTCTTCAATATGAAACCTCTGTATCTATACCACTCCGACAGGTCCAAAAATCAGATTTCAAAGAAGTTCATAATAACTAGACTATTTTTAGGCTTGCTGTTAACCAACCGTAATCCTCATTTGTCCGGACATGCCACCAGCTATTATGCTTTCATTGTGGAAAAATCAACAATTAATAAAAGAAACGAATAACTGAGGAAACGACATCCATGTCGGCATCCTCTCCCTGAACCCCCGGCGCCCTAGTCAAAATACATTTTTCTTTGGATAAAACTCTGGAAACTGGAAACCCCCTGCCCCCTTTCTCCTAATTTTGGATGTTCTACTTCTAGACATATAGGGAAATACTAGGGGTGGCCGGGGTCGGGCGGGACGAGCGGGGGGGTCGGGATCGGGACTAGCGGGCCTAGCGGGGTCGGGTGCAGGCGGGACTGCTCGGTCCGGTCCCGTCCCGATCCCGATCCCGTCGGTATCGGGGCGGGGCGGGGCGGGGTCGGGTCGGGGCGGGGCGGGGTCGGGTTTTCCTTTTTTTTTTTTTTTTAAATAACATATGTATAAAAAAAACTCAATAAACAAAACAAGATAGTGTAATAAAAACATCCCAAGGTGTTTTGTGCCTCTTATATTATTTAATAGACATGATTTTTTTGTAATACAAATACAATTGTCTAAAATTTAAATTGCAACTTTATGGTGTTGTCCAAAAGTTGCAAATTACATAATAAAATTGCAATTAAAAAAAATACATTTTCAAAAAAATCTGTTCTAATTGCTTGATGATTTCATGTGGTTCTTCAGTTGGAATAGGTATTTGTTGGTCAAATTGATCCACGTCGCTTCCACTACCTTCGGTTAAGATTTCGTTGTAGTTTTCATCATCTTCTTCGTTGATCTCCGGTTGACCGCACCTTCTCCGCTCCGCTCGTATCCAATCTCTGAATAATACTTTGCAATTTCCAAGTTTGTCTCCGGCCAATGAGTGTCTGTGGTCTCCTATTTGATATCTGCGCTGCGAAAAAGCGCTTTCGACGCATTGATGACGCTTGAATGTTCAAAACATCTCGAGCCATCAATGAAAGTGTCGGAAAGGTCTTCTCATTCCCCTCCAAAGATTTCACAAGTCTTCTTGTCCATCTTCATTGATAACTTCTTGATACGGTACGAGAACCCGCAAAACAAAAATATCCAACTCGCTAATTTGGTTAGTAGAGGTACGGCCGCACATTCTATTTACGAGGCTTTCAATACTAGCCGCAGAAACATCATGTCTTTTGTGAGGTTGTGTTGAAGATGAAGAAGATGGTATGGTAGCCGGTACGTTACTAGCATTTTCTTGTTGATAAAATCTATATATATTTTTGCATTGGTGTTCTACGCTATTCAACACTTCTTCTTTAGTTTGTTCAATAGGTGGTGGGTGATTTAGATTTTTGGGACTTGGAGGTGGTAGTACTTCTATACAATCGTAAATAGTTTCAATTAGTGATTTAGTACCGTCTATTTTAATAGTAGGATTTAATACGAACCAATAATATAAATAGAAGGAATAGGAATAAAATATTTTTTTATTTTGACAAACATTTTTTTAATAGTTTGCCTTATAAGTTTGGTTTTTCCATATATTCACTAAGTAATAAAAATATTAGAGTTATATAAAATAACATAGTTGAAATAGTAGGATAATATATACCGGAAAATTCTTTTGTTGCTTGAAAAAATTCTCTAAAAATACAATAAGTTCGGAAATTTTTACCCAATCACTATCTAAAATCATATCAATTTGGATTTTTATTATGAGAGTTAAAAAATAAAGTTATAGGTAATTTATAGTCATAAGCAACAAGTAGTTGCTCGTATAAAGAATTCCACCTAGTCGATACTTCTTGTGGAATTCTTCTATAAGGTAGTCCACAATCGTGACAAGTTTTTTTATATTCTTTTCTACGTTGTACTTTATTACTTTTAAAAATAAAGTTTATAGCAAATTGTATTTTACTAAGAATGTCTTCAAAAAGTGATAGACCATCATTTACAATTAAGTTATATATATGGCACGCGCATTTTATATGAAAATGGTCGGAAAAGATGGAGCTAAACTATTTTTTAACATTGTAATTGCGTAATTGTTATTAGAAGCGTTATCTAATGTAATAGTCATAATTTTATCGGTAATTCCGTAATAATCGCACACTTGATAAATATTTTCTGCAATAAAAGTACCGGTGTGCCTATCATCTATATATCTATACGCTAAAATACGTTTTTGCATAGACCATTTATAATCTATCCAATGACAAGTTACGGTTAAATAATCATGGCCGTTAGTACTACGACCTATATCGGACGTGATAGATACTTTGCCATTAAAATGATATAATGAAAAACGTAAATATTGTTGATATTCATGCGCAAATTTAAATACATCTCTCTTAACGAGTTGACCTAGGAAAACCGTTAAAAGCGGGATTATATATATCTCTAATGTAATGAATAAAACCGGAGATGAAGGAAATGAAAAAGGCAAACCCTCCACAACTAATTTTGATATTGCTTCCCTATCTCTATGTTTGTTGTATTTAGAGCCTACAATTCCCCCGTCATAGGGTTAATTTGACCACCGTACTTGGTCGGGACGATATCGACGTATGTGAACCTTGTCCCGATGGAGCGGCCGTTTGCGCACCCGTTTTTGAAGCCTGGTATTGGGCATACCTAGGCTGGATGAGCACTTACTACGTGTCTAATTAAACCCCCCGTCCCACCATGACCTTTTCCGGTTTTAAATTTTAAAACATTTTTACAAATTTTACATATGGCTACTTGATTCTCTACGTCCCTATAAAAAAATGTCCATGCATCGATTTTAATGGTCGTTTTTTGGACCTCGTCTCATACTAGGGGGAATAGGAGGTATTTCGGTTGAAGGTGCACTAGTGGGCGTGTTGTCATCAATATTAGTGGGTGTATCGTCTAGATCATCGTCTAAATTAAAGTCTTCTTGAGTTTCGAAAAATAACTCCTCGTCTAAATCTAATGGTATTGTAGGAAAATGTTGAGTATCAACAAAATCATCCCGTGTAGGAATAAGATGACTAGAAGAAGTACCCTTGCCCTGCAGTTGCCTCTACTAGAAGAAGCACCCTTACCCTTACCCTTAAACATACCTTTTAATCCTTCCATTTTAATTATGATAATAAATAATTAAAGACAATAAAATTAAGTGCGCTAAATAAAATAAACAGACAATAATAATTTAATGAAGGAACGAATGTACCAAACGCAACGACGTAATCGAGAGGTTGAAAATTGAAACTTTGCTCGATGGAAGATCCTCAAGCTAGTTGCCAACTTCACTCCCAATTCCCAAATGAATTAATAAAATTGAATATTTAGCAAACAATGTAGAGAGATATATTGAGAAATTAGAGAGATTGTAGGAAGATTTGTGAGAAAGATGAAGAGAAAATGAGTTATTTATAGTTGAAAAATTGGGTTAAAGTGTAAATATAATAACTTATGGGTTAAAAATAAATATTAAGGGGTAGGGGGGTTGGGGGAGGGGGGGGGGGCCTAAAATGGCCGTTGGCCAACGGCCATAATCTAAAATGGCCGTTGGCCAACGGCCATAATCTAAAATGGCCGTTGGTGCAACGGCCATTTTTGCAAAGGGGTTTAAGGGTCGGGGTCGGGGTCGGGACGGGCTCGGGGCGGGCTCGGGTCCGGCGGGCTCAGGGCGGGCTCGGGTCACGGCGGGACGAGACATCGTCCCGTCCCGAGTTCGAGTCCCGCCCCCGTTAAATTTTTTTTTTTTTTTTTTTTTAGAGCGGGGTCGGGGCGGGACCGGGGCGGGGTCGGGTCGTCCCGGCCCACTGGCCAGCCTTAGGAAATACTCTATTCTAGTTTTCAGTGTCTGGTTGCAACTTCTTGTTGGTGTGTATACAATTATTTGGAAACCCCCTGCCTCCTTTCTCCTAATTTTGGATGTTCTACTTCTAGACATATAGGGAAATACTCTATTCTAGTTTTCAGTATCTGGTTGCAACTTGTTGGTGTGTATACAATTATTTGATTAACTAAGAGCTCCAGTGTGATTTAATCTACGCCTTGTCAATTCAGGTTGCTGTTGCTCTCTCACACGCTGCTATTTTGGAAGAATCAATGAGGGCAAGGGATCTTCTTATGGAGCAGAATGTGGCTCTTGATCTGGCAAGAAGAGAAGCAGAAATGGCTGTTCGTGCACGTAATGATTTCTTAGCTGTTATGAATCATGAAATGAGAACTCCCATGCATGCGATAATTGCACTTTCTTCCTTACTACAAGAAACTGATCTAACTCTGGAACAACGACTGATGGTTGAAACAATCCTCAAAAGCAGCAACCTTTTAGCGACACTCATCAATGATGTCTTGGATCTTTCTAGGCTAGAGGATGGAAGTCTTCCACTTGATATTGACACTTTTAATCTCCCTGCTCTATTTAGAGAGGTGTCCTTCTCCACAATCCCCTCCCCTCCCCCTCTTTTTTCTTTTTACTTGCAAATTCTAGATTACCTGTCCCAAAAAAAGGGTGATGCATTACTGATGTTATGCAGTTCACTATGTTTTGCTGGACCTGCTGACTGATTTATGTGTGTGCTTATTGCTGTAGGTCCTTAACTTAATCAAGCCTATTGCATCTGTGAAAAAGCTGTTCGTCACACTTAGTTTGTCGTCAGATTTGCCGGAATATGTAATTGGGGATGAAAAACGGTTAATGCAAATTCTCTTAAATGTTGTTGGCAATGCTGTAAAGTTCTCAAAGGAAGGCAGCGTGTCAATTTCTGCTTTTGTTGCAAAATCAGATTCTTTAAGAGATCCCAGAGCCCCCGAGGTTTTTGCTGTGCCAAGTGAAAATTACTTTTATTTGCGGGTACAGGTATAAATTTGTACAAGCTTGATACACTTACTGTTATTGGTTAAGGATAGTTACAAATTTGACATTTTAGGCTTATACTGTCAAATTGATAATTTTTGGTATTTATTATTCTAACTACTACTTTCTGTAGTATAGGTAAAAGATACAGGGATAGGAATTAATCCACAGGATATTCCCAACCTGTTTAGCAAGTTTACACAAACCCAAGCGCTAGCAACTACAAATTCTGGTGGCACTGGGCTTGGCCTTGCAATTTGTATGAGGTATGGGGTATCCCAGTTCCTAGGTGTTCTTTCCGTCTGTGATTTTCATTTTGCTATGTGAATTTGGTAACTTCTTCAAATTGAATTTCTTTTCTCTTATTGCATTTAGTATTGACACATCTTCTAATGGGCCGAAAAACAGGTTTGTGAATCTTATGGAAGGGCACATTTGGATTGAAAGTGAAGGTCTTGGCAAGGGGTCCACTGCTATATTCATCATTAGACTTGGCATTCCTGGACGTGCAAATGAATCTAAGCTCCCCTTTGTGGCCAAATTGCCAGCAAATCACATGCAGATGACTTTTCAGGGATTAAAGGTTTTGGTTATGGATGATAATGGGTGAGTACTATCTTGACCTCTTTATCTCCATTTCATGTCTTGTCTTGTCATGCTGTTTAATGCATCCATCTCGTTCACGAGTTTCTCACCTTACATCTCGTGAACATGTAAATACTTAACAAGAGGTAATCATGGGATATCACTTTTGGAAGAAGACCAGGCTTCTGCTGAGTCTACTAAGAGTGGTTAACAACTATATGTGGATGTGCTGGCGACATGTACTTGGGAGTATGTCTTTTTCTAATGTCAAGGAGGATAGGTGGTGGAAAAATGGACTTACAGTAGAAGGATCGAGAGAAGGGAAGGAGAGATGACGAGCCTGCCCCTTGAGCCTCACATCATTATCTCTAGTTGGAAGAAAGGAGTGACCAACTGGCAAGTAGTACTTTCAAATCCATTGAAAGGATATATTGCCCTTTCAAGGCATAAGAAGATGAAAAAAATATTTTGGTGTAGGTTCTCTTTTTTTAGTATATGGCTTGTATACGAGGTTTCCCCAATTTGTTAATAATATTATTTACCTTATCAAAAAAAAAGTGGCTACATAAATGTCTTAATACAAGTCTTTGGTATATATGCATTGAATTAAAGGATGTCAAGTCAATCTGGTTCGCCTTTTTTTTTCCTGAGACTTCTTTATCTATTAAAGTAAGAAACGAAGATGTGGTAATCTCAAGGAATAGCTCGTTAATTGTCTTACATGAAACCCCTCTAAAACTGAGACTGCAAACCCCTGTCTCACCTCCTTTAAGGAGCAAACAAACAAGAGAAGATGGAGATTGGTAAAGAAAATATTTACCTATTCTAATGAGATGTTCATGTTTAGATCATTATCTTTGAGTTTTGGTTCCTCTTGCTTCTATAGTTCTGGGCTGGCTGTAGTATACGCCCTCGTTTGGCTGGTCAATGATCTCTTGATTCGGTGCCCAGTCCTCTATGTAACTGAAGGCACGAGATTTGGTCTTACATTGTCAGAAAAAACAGATTTATAATGCTAGGTCTTCCCTGTCAAAAGGAAAGTGGGAAGGTGGAAGCTATTGGGATACAAACCACTTTTATCTAGTTCTTTTGGATCCTATTCCTGAGAAGATAAACATACTGCCCTTGCAATTTTTTTTGTTGCTATCTACTTGATAATAAATGTGAGGTCAAGGGCCAGTTATAGAGTTCCTTTTCTCTTATTCTTCTATCCTCTTTTCGCCCTGCTTTCACTGTTCTCTTGTGATGACCGTCAGTAATTTCTTAACCCTAGGTAGTTATAAATTGAAGGCCAGTTGTCTTATTGTCGGATGCAAATTTGTATCAGGGGTGATCCTGCGACTCTCCTTCTTAGATGTTGTGATCGTAGCTTCACTTTTCTTTTGATTTTTCCAACCTGATTATATGATTAGTTATGGCATTAGTTATCAGAATTCTCTGTTTTGATACTCTGTCATGCAGGGTTAGCAGGATGGTAACCAAGGGTCTGCTTACGCACCTTGGATGTGACGTAACAACTGTTGGCTCGCGTGATGAGTGCTTGAGAGTTGTTACCCAGGAACACAAGGTAGTGTTCATGGATGTTAGCATGCCAGGTATAGACTGTTATGAAGTCGCTGTAGTGATTCATGAAAGGTTTGGGAAACGTCATGGCAGGCCACTTATTGTGGCACTAACGGGGAACACAGACAGAGTTACTAAAGAAAACTGCATGAGAGTTGGTATGGATGGAGTTATTCTAAAACCCGTGTCAGTAGATAAAATGAGGAGTGTCTTATCTGAGCTTTTAGAGCATGAAGTTGTACTTGAATCTTAGTGAACATAGGAGGAAAATGTGCAGCAACCATATGAAAGTTCACCCAAATGCACGGGTCGTTGTATATAGTTATTGACTTTGGGCAAAATGAAGAGTTCTATTCTTGGTGATAGCACAATATGCCACTTGAAGGTGTATGTATTTAAGCGCGATGTTGCTCTAGAAACTTCAGCAAAATTGTAGAAAGGGATTGACTTTTCCATGTCAATTCACATGAGGAAGTGTTCATAATCCACGGAACTTCGCATAAGATCTGGAATTGACACATCCCTTCATTTACTCGAAAGACTAGAAACATTTGAAAAATTTCTGGAAACTGTATTCCTTGGCTTAAAGTTTGGGGCAAAAACATGATTGATCAATGGAGTATGTTTTTTTTTTTTTAAATAATAATTTATATTGCCTTTTACATTTCCTTTTCCTCAGTGGTCAGGCAAAATTCATACTGAGTGTTTTCTGACCCTACCTCATAACAAAGAGTTTGAACTGGTCTTTCAAAAGGGGAGGGGTTCTCAAGATGAAAGTTGAAACCTTCACTTTTAAAAAGAAAAAATATATTATTTTTGCGGTTAGTTGACTTTTTATTTTATTGTTTATCATAATTGTTATACACAGGGAAATGGGAGTTGGGGAGGGGATTACAAAGTGAAAAACTTGGGTTCAGGCTCTCCATTCGATGTCAAATTGGTGGGAAGTTATTTGATGTATTGAGGAAAGGACAGCAGCATCAAAGTAGCATGTTATCAAGGAAAAATAGTACTCCCTCGATTCCACTTTACGTGATGCAGTTGGACAGAGTATGAAAATTTAAAATAACTTTTTAAATTTTTTTAAATAGTAAATATTTTTATAATTATAAAATATTTCATAAGGTTAAATGAGGAAATTTAAACTTAAATTATTTTTTAAGTATAAAAAATCGTATTAATGAAAAGTGCATCATATCTACTCTACGGCGGAGGAGGGAGTATCAATCATTATCACGTAACTCAAACGGTCCATACGATTCAGCGTGCTTACCTTGTACGAGTTTGTTAGACAAATAGTTTTATGTTTGACTAGTAGTAAATTAATGTGATAAACGTGTACATATTTGGCTCTAGCTTTCTCATTCCTTGCCCATACGGTAAATACTTATTCGCAACCTTGTCAAAACCAAGTCATGTAATTTATTGTGTTAAGTGAATTAATTAATGAAGTAAGAATGTAGGTTAATTAGCAATGATTAAATACTAAAAGTCTATATACAAACACTTGACAACCATCTACTGTCCTGGTGTAAACATCGGGTATTGATAATTTTTTATCCCTACATAAGGTTTTCACGAATATGTATTATATTATACTAATTTTTAAAATTTTATCTCATTTTTATCATTGGACTATATTAAAATTGCACATGAAAGATAAGAAAACTCTCAAATCAAAGGGGAAAAAGACAAAATATGAAATTTAAAATGTACTTAGTGGATGGATTGATGATGGGGTAGTATAAAATTTATGAGTAAGTCAAATCACACACATATTGACGAAAAATATGGCCAGAAAGTTGTAGGTGCGAAAGAATTAGACAAGTGTATCAAAGTACCATGAGGTGTAGCACATGAAAGATTTATTCTTAGTTGGTTGAGTTAGTTATTAGTTAGTTGAGTTAGTTACAAGTTTGTTGTGATTTAGTTAGTTTGTTGAGAATTAGTTAAATGTAATTAATAGGTTGTTTAGATGAATTGTGGTGTATATATGTATCAACACTGTATCCTATTTTATTTAGTGGAATACATCATATATTTTGCTCAAGCTCGAGCAACACATTCCCTCTGCTCATGTGCCTCTCTGCTCCTATGCTTCTCCTTCAATGGTTACCACTGCCATTTGATCTTCACCTCACTTCACAAGCAACACAGAAAGCTTACATGGTATCAGAGCGATCGACTGGCGTAGATCGAGGGAGATTCTATCACATGCAGTGAAGATCTCGAGAGATTTGTGTCTGAAATAGAGGAAACTAAAATCAGTTCATTACAAGTGCAATTGAGACCAAAATTGTTAATCGCAACTACAATTGAGGTCTGAGGATTACAAAATCAACAACGATGGAAACTAATGGAGAAGACATGGTGAGTGGAGCTGCGGTAATGGCGACGAACATCAATCACAATCATCCTTTGTACATTTTCCCTTCATATGCACCAGGTTCGTTGTCTGTTGGAATTATATTAATCGGAATGAATAATTACACTTTGTGGAGTGGGACAATGAAATTAGCTCTATTAGGAAAGAATAAAATAGGCTTTGTCGATGGAACATTAAAGAGAGAAGCCTTTCATGGTGATTTAGCTAACTTTGGGATAGATGTAATGCAATTGTGGTGTCTTGATTGATGGGAAATGTGAGCAAGAATCTACTTATTGAAATGTTGTTCAATTCTGATTCTTACATGATATGGGAAGAATTGAAGGATAGATTTGATAAAATAAATAGTTCAAGGGCCTTTCAATTGCATAAAGAGATATTCACATTGAGGCAAGGAATACTTTCAGTAGCAATGTACTACTCAAAGACTCAAGGATCTTTGGGATGAAAATGATTCTATCATACCACCACCAGCCTGCTGTCCTAAGTCAAAGAAGTTTGTAGATCATCTACAATACCAGAGAATGTTGCAGTTTCTAATGGGACTTAATGACATCTGTAGTCAAGTAAGGAGTCAAGTGATAATGATGCAACAAATGCCAAATCTAAATTAGGTATATGCAATGATCAACCAGGAGGAGAGCCAAAGGATAGTTGCAGGAATCTTCTGCCATGTTCACAATAGCTGGAAATGGAAGTGGAGGTCCAAAGCAAAATAAACCATATAATCCTAATGCAATTTGTGACTTTTGTAATGTCAAGGGACATTTAAAAATAGACCGTTTTAAGTTGATGGAGTGTGATTTTTGTCATAAAACTGGACATGTACAGGATGATTGTTATAGGCTCAATGGATATCCTGAAAACTTTAAAGGAAAAACAAGAAAGGCAAATGTGGTGACAGGAGGAAGTCTGTCTTTTAATGATACTAGACAAAGAGGTGAAGCACAACATCAACAACATGATACAAGACATACACAAAATCAGTAGTTTGGTCAAAATGAATAACATCAGCATGGACACTCACATTTTCTTAATCAACCACAGGGACCACAGTCCATGCCAAGTTATAATCCATATCAGTTTAATCAAGAGATGTACAAGACATCTAATCAATTCACACCTAGTCAATGCCAATAACTTCTCAACTTGCTCAAGAACAAAGCTGCAGTTGAAGAGACTGGTGTTGTTGCAAATATGGCAGAGACATTTAATATTGACACAGAAGCATTGTTAAAATAGATTGTGGATACAGGTGAAACTGATCACATGATTAGTAATCAGAAGTACTTACAAAATAAAATTTTGATAGAAGATGCAGGAAAGGTACAATTATGTCACGACCCAAACCGGAGGGTCGTGACGGGCACCCGGACCTTAACTGTTGAGTATCACTAACCATACGGTCAATACATAATCATAATTAAATACGGACTAATCCGAAAAAGGACTATATAAAATCTTCACTAGAAAGCCCAACTTATATATGCATACGTACCAAGGCCGACGAGGCCATAAATGACTGCTACACACACATGACACCGTCTACAAGCCTTTAAGAGAGTACCGAACATCTAAAGGTCGGGACAGGGCCCCGCCATACCCATGTATGCAAAAATATACCGTACCAAAATTAGACTGACACTCCGTAACAAGGGGAGTGCTCCAAAATCCGTTGGATCAACAACCTACTAACGTGGATCATCTCCTTGCCTACGTGAACCTACGGGCATGAAACGCAACGTCCCCCAGATAAAAGGGACGTCAGTACTACTGATGTACCGAGTATGTCAGGCATGAACAATAGCATAACAGGGATATATCAATAAAATGAAACAGAAAACAGCCGGCAAAAATAGCGGACAGTAACAGCCGATAGTAACAGCCGACTTGTAGTAAGTACCTCTGAGGGCCATAATATGCCTAAATTCCATGCACAATGCAAATGCGGTATACATATATATATATATATATTGGTCACACATTGACATATTCCTTCCCATAACAGCCTCTGTGGGCATCATATCATTTCGGCCTCTGTGGGCATAATCATTATCATATTAGCCTCATTGTGCATCTTATTTTCGTGATATCTATACCAGTTGCAGGTGGTGACGCGTATATAACGCCATTCCATTTTCCCCATCCCCTATATATACATATTGATACCATATAGTAGTGTATATAACACATGCGGGTCCAGGGTAATACATGAATATAATGCAAATGAAAATGCATGAATGACAATGAAACATTCTGAACTTATCAGATGACATAATATCCTTGTTCCTTCGGCTAGCATTGGAAATATTAACATGTACCTTCGGCTAACATTAAGAATATCAACACCTTTTCCAGATACCTTAATAAGGATTTAGGAACATATTTAGACATGCTTTCAACATAGGAATCAATAACATGCACATTCTTACCTACTAAGAGTAGAATAATTTATGGAACACTATTACGGTTACGTTTTGTTATACGGAACATGCCAAAAGAAAGAAATAATTTGCCTTAACATACCCTGATTTCATTACACACTTAAAATCTCGTGGCTACACCAACCTGGGCAACGAGCTTCTCTTTGTTTCTTTTCAATAAGAAATAATGACCAAATGCTTATCTTGCCTCACCTTATAAGTTATACAATCCTATACTGCCCCCCCCCCCCCCCCCCCCCTTTTTTTTGAGATTCTCTAAATTAATGTGAGATGAAACTTTATATCTTGTGTATAAACTAGAACGTTGCTTCAAACAAAAAGGTTACAGGGTATGGAATAGTTTGGCCAAGAATTGTTAAAATGAAATGCCTCTAGCTAAATTGACAAGTACTATCTAGAAGTGCTAAGTTCCTATTTGACCGTATGACATGTAATCATTTTGTCCCTTGTATTAATTAGTATTAGAATCTTGTCTACATGTCATTACTAGACCATGTCTTTGTACCTTAGTCACACAAATCCTTTGTACCATGAACCCACGTGGACATTGTTCCCACCTAGCTACTTATCCACTTAATTAATTCTTATCACAATTCACGTAAATAACACTCACTTCTAACACATTTCATATATTCATTATCATGGTCATGTAATATGATACTAGTTCGTATTCTCTTTCGGTATTCATACAATATATTATCTCCAATTCCCGTCGTCACACTTCTTAAGTCCTAAATTATGTTGGGACCGCACCCTTTTATATACTAAGCTTCTTAATCTGCATACGTGAATATGATAAAAAAATTATCCAACGCTCGGGTCTATTTACATACGTCTAGCTTTTTAAAACATCGCCCAAAAGTACGGGGTGTTACATCCTTTCTCCCTTAGAAATATTCGTCCTCAAATGTTGGGGTGACATATCGAATCCCCATCCCGTATCTAGAGAACATAACCTCATATTTGTTTTTTCCACGGGGCCATATAATCATAACATAACATTCATCATTACATCAGACCTCACATGGTCCTTAAGCATTAATTATACTATTAAGAATTAGAACTCACCTTATGTTTTTCTTGGAACCTCGGCGTTGGTCTGGAATAGGTATGGATATTTGTGTTTCATCTCCTCTTCCGCCTCTCGTGTCATTTCTTCTACGTTCTTATTCCGCCAAAGAACTTTCACGGAGGCTACTTCTTTAGTCCTCAACTTGTGGACTTGTCGATCTAGGATAGCAATATGAACCTCTTCATATGATAAATCCTCTGTAATCTTCACATCGTCAATCGGTACAATTCGAGAATGATCTTCAATACATGCTCTCAATATGGAAACATGGAAAACTGGATGAACAAACTCCAACTCTGAAGGCAAGTGATATCTATAGGAGACTAATTGGAAGACTATTATATCTCACAAATACCATACCAATTATAGCCTTTGTTGTATAATGCCTAAGTCAATTTATACAGGCTCCTAAAATCTCACATATGGATGTTGGACTCATATTTGTCAAATATATTAAATAGGCTCCAGGATCAGGTATCCTTATGTCCAGTTCCAGCACTCCTCAATTTCAGGTGTTTTGTGATGCAGATTGGGGGGTCTTGTGTCAATAGTAGGAGATCAATTACAAGTTATCTAGTATTGTTTGGCTCTTCACCTGTATCTTGGAAATCTAAGAAGCATGCTACAGTATCCGAAGTTCAGCTGAGGCTGAGTATAGAGCCTTGGCTGCCTCAGTTGCAGAGATAGTATGACTCACTGGTTTATATTAGGAACTTGGTATTCATGTGCAATTGCCAGATTCTGTGTTTAATGACAGTAAATCTGCTTCTTCAAGTTGCTGCTAATCTAGTCTTCCATGAGCGCACCAAACACATTGACATTGATTGTCATTTCATTAGGGAAAAGATCCGGAAGGCCTCATCTATGTTGCTTATATGCCTTCTGCAAATCAACCTGCAGATTTGCTTACCAAAGCTCTCAGCCGAGTGCGGCATACTCATTTGATGTCCAAGCTAGGAATGAAGAATATCTTCATATCTCCTAGCTTGAGGGTGTGTGTGAAAGAATTAGACAAGTGTACCAAAGTACCATGAGGTGTATCACATGAAAGATTTATTCTGAGTTAGTTACAAGTTAGTTGAGTTAGTTACAAGTTTGTTGTGATTTAGTTAGTTTGCTGAGAATTAGTTAAAGTGTAGTTAATAGGTTATTTAGATGAATTGTGGTGTATATATATATCAACATTGTATCATATTTTACTTAGTGGAATACATCAGATATTTTGCTCAAGCTCGAGCAGCACATTCCCCCTGCTCCTCTGCCTCTCTGCTCCTCTGCTTCTCCTTCAATGGTTACCACTGTCATTTGATATTCACTTCACTTCACGAGCAACACAGAAAGCTTACTGTAGGTAAGAAGTACTATCCTGCCGTGTATTAGTATGGTAAAATAGTTAATTTGAAACATTTAAATATTTATAGTAACTATATGAACTGAATTGAGTACTACCGTAAACCACAAAAAAAAAAAATCTGAATCGGAAACTGAGAAGGTATGTGAAATTCTCTCTTTTTTGCCTTTCCCCTATTCATGAAAATTGGAAAAGCGAAAAAAACAAACAAGGAAGAAAGTTAAAGTACAAACGAAGAAATCTCCGATAACCACTTTGTAAATTATAATATTGCTACCAAACATTTTGGCACAGGTCATAGTATGTGATAATGATTAGTGAGAAAAGAAGAGAAGAGAAGAGAAGTAAGAAAAATCTCAAAGGATTCTCATGAAAAGACAGAGAATTAGATTCTACATTGTATTGATGATTAATTTGCGTTAGAAAATTTTATATTGGGATAAAAATGTTTCCTTACAAAGAAGACTCAATACCCAACAGATCTCGTACTCAAACTCAAAACCTCTAATTATAGATGAAGAAATACTTGCTACGTGTCCGGCCATATCCTTTGTTGATGACACTTGTTTTTATATTTTGTCGTTCAAGAGTCGTAACACACACTTTTTTTTTGTGCATTAGGGAAAACAAATAAACTAAGAATTTAACATGAAATTTGTAAGATGAGTATAATATATAGCTTTGTTTGTATGCATATATAGGAGTTAACGTAAAATGCATTATTCATGTGAAATGGTCGTTATAGAGAGTACAACTCATATTTATATGCAATTATATTTTGTTTCACAAGGCATCTACTTTGGACCACACTAAAAAGAACCACTCCATACCATCTTTATTCGTCGTCGTTCTTCAGTTAAACTTTTTCTTCTTTATACCTTTTTTTGCTAGCCATTTGTGTTTGAAATTTATTTATCTGACTAATTTGGCTTCACGTGGTTGTTAATGCATAGGGCCATTAAAGGGTGACCCAAAGATCCACACAACTATCATCAGTAGTGAAAGCCATTATTTTCATTGAAGGGAGTCTAAATATATCAAAGTAAACACACATGAAGAAGTTAATAGGGTTCAACATAATAGTATGTATGCATACAAAAATTACATCAATACAGTGTAATTTTTCAGCGAAATAATATCAACTAACACTCTTTCGACAAGAAGGGCTCCACCACCGTCTGTCACGTACAAAACTATTAGAAAACGCTCTATCAGAATTTTCATATTTTATAACTTAAAATGTTACATTCGCCTCTCATCTTGCCATTGCATTTTCTTCTGAACATTTACTTGAAATAGGTATAAAGTTGCTTCTTAATTTTACATGAATATGTTGGTTGAGAGAATCAATAAAAGAGTAAAGAGGCTGAAAATGAGATAAAGGTGAAAAAAGGCATCACAACACATTTCTTCTTTATCTTTTAGCAAGTGGATATAAATCAAGATTTCCATTATGGATCAGTAATACTCCACCTATTTTACTTTAATTGACACGTTTATAAAATAATTGTTATGTACAAAAACAAAATGAGTATAATTTGATGACCTTGTGTGCGAAAAAAATCAAAACTTATTTTAGTGAGACTTTTCTACAAGTTCAATGATCATTTGAAGAATTGACTTTTCTTTAATGGTTTCTTAGTTATGTAAAAATCCTAAGGGTAAAATTGAAAGAAAAAATTCAACGTCTTCTTGATTTTGGTGAAACCACTTATTTTAAAATAAAACTAAATGGTAAAAGCAACCACTTACAATGGAAGCAACCACTTACAATGGAACGGATGATTATTACTCCATCAATAGTACTCATCTACGTCCCAATTTATGTGACACCATTTGATCGGGTACGAAGTTTAAGAAATAAGGAAATACTTTATTATGTTTACCAATTTGTTCTTAATTTAGTGCATATTTTTATTTACTATTCTTTACAATAAGTATATTTTTAAAATTAAGTGGGACCCAACAAGGGTAACATAGAGATAGTGCCATTAAAAAGTAGTCAAGAAAATGTGACATTCATTTTGAAACGAACTAAAGAAGAAATGATGCCACATAAATTGAGACGACGAAAATAGTTTTTCCCATAAATAAGACAAATTTTGTTAGTCTAATTAGCAAAACTTTTGAATTTTCATAAAAGTACTCTGGTTTGATTTTTGATTTCCTTGCTCTTTTGATCTAGAATATTATGACTTGGAAAACGTGCATAAATGCATGGAGACATGAAATTTAGGCCTCATTAGAGAATTTTACTTCTTTTTTTGTGCTAATTCTCTTTCCATGATGTGATATGAAAGAAATGTAACTGCTTTTCCTAAAAAATTATTCATTTGTCAATTCTCATTAAATGAAAACTAACGATAATTTAGGAAAACCATGTGAGTCATGTGATTTCATAACTTTAATTAAAGTACACTGAAAGGAGCGGTTTAATTTTACCCTAAACAACATTTTAAATTCCTAAACATATATTGAAATTACTCAATTGGTCAAAAAGGTCTCTCGTGATGAATTTCAAACTTGCAATACTATGATTTAAATTGGGATTTATTTGACTGTCAAAATCTTCATATAGAGATACTCTAACAACCATATGTGCGTTTCAATTTATGACCAAAATTTTATTCTAATTCCTATGGGAATATTCCGACTTATTTTAATATATTTATTTGATGTCAATATCAGACTAAATGATCTAATTGAAGATAATAAAAAACAATTTTAATATATGGCCCCGCCATTGCACTGCAAAAATATCATACGGCATATTATAATTGATTCATGCGTCAAGTAGAATTGGAAATTTATATTACATGTTCATCAGATATGAAACTCAAAAAATTTAAAAATTGGGAATTTATACGTTTTAAGGATTGGGAATTTATACGTTTTGGTTCTGTCCAAATGAATATTTTTGATAATCAAATGATTAAGAGATCAGAATTTAATTGCACTATGTGAGTTTCAATCTCAATTGTGATTATTTTAACTTTCAATTAAACTGTTTATTTTTCTTATTAACTATGTGAAAGAAAAAACATCAAGCACTGAGCAAGACATGGATGCATTGCCCGCAGGACCGGCTCAAGGGGCAAGCCAATGAAGTAATGGCTTTAGACCCTAATTTTTGAGGCCCCATTAATTAGTATAAATAAATTTAGGGGTTAAATTTTCTTCCAAAAGGTATTGAATAGAGTACTTTAAAAAAAAAGTACAAAGACTTTTATGAGGAAAAAAGAAAGAGAACTATTATAAATATAATTGATGGAGACTTTTTGAGCAAAATGGAAAACGACTATCACTCCTCTATATGTGAAGTTTTATAGGGCTGAAATTTAATGATTTCTGCCCGAATTTCATGTATATATGATTAAAGTTCAGTCATTTTTCTTTAATAAACTTCGGTTATGATTGAATAAGTTATTTTTATCTTGAACTTCAACAATTTATTTTGAAGTTTATATATATATGGTCAGATAGAATGCCTGAACTTTAATCGCTTATAATTTCAGACATTTTTACTTGAAGTCAGGATCTGTCAAGTTTAAATTAAAATATAGACGAAAAAAATACAATTAAATAGCAGTGTTTAAATAAAATATTCTATAATTGATTTTATAAAAAATCTAGGAAAATGAATGTGGTAAAGCCTGGGCGCTAACAACTTGCTGGCAGGGAGTCAACTTTGCGGCCTTAGGGTCGCAAGTTCGATTCTCCCCTCCGGATATCGTCCTCCGGGGTACATACATGTGGTAAAGCCTGGGCGCTAAAAGCCGCGCGGGCATGTTGCAGTGTGGGTTCGGTCTCCGCCAAGCCTTGTGGATGGGGCTTGTGGGGGGGTCAACCTTGTAGCATTGATCCGTTGGACGCAAGCAGACACTGACCATGTGTGCACATCCCGCGATTTACCTGATGGTGGGGTGCTGAAGGACCGGTCCCATCATCTCCAGGACGTCTGGGTAATACCAGTGAAGTAGTCAGGCTTGCGCCTGGAAACCTGAATTATCAAAAAAAAAAAAAAAGAACCATGACAATATGTACAGTCACTTTCATTCCCCCTCAACCCCCCCCCCCCCACACTGACAGTTCCCATCAAATATAGCACCTCCCTCTCATAGTCCTATCTATCTTCGCATTTTAATGTTTAAGTCAGACTATTGAATATATTTTTATTTATTCTATTTTATATATATCATTTAACTTTGTAATTATATATGTTTTCAGGTAAATTTATTAGTTGACTACTAAAATTAATAAATTAATATAAATGTCTGGTAAATGAATTTTATTTCCTTACTAGAAGGTCTAAATTCTCTTCAAGGTATAATAAGAATCATTAAGATTTTTTTTTCAATAAAATATTTTGCATTCATAAGTTTCAAGTCCAAATTTCTGATAACAGAATTCTTTTTTTTTTTGTTTAATGGCGGAATATCTGTCAAATTTTCATAATTTTAGATGTAACTATCACCAATTTTAATTAAAACAAACTGGAGTTACAATAATTTCATCTACTTTTATTTTCTCATAAAGAGTTAGAGATAAGGTCTACGTACATACTATCTTCTTCATGCCTCATTTATGAAATTACACTGAATTTGTGATCGTATAATCTCTTTCTTTTATCCTTGGTTATACATTTACTTGAATTTAATGCACACATTTTTCTTTCTTTTTAAATTATTCTAAGTAAAAGAAGATCATGTACTGTACCTTTTATTTTTTCCAATCTATAAAATAATCAAATATTCACCAATCATCACGCACTCCATTGTGCGCAGTGCCACCAGTAAACTGAAATAGCAGACAGAAAAGACAAACAACTTGTTATATGACAGTGTGAAGTCCACTTTACCCCTCAAGAGTGGGAAATAATATACCCTTCATATTTTGAATGAGATAATAAACTCCCATTAACCTTAAATTAATGATTAAAAATGAGTCGAATTATTGCATATATTTAAAATGTCAAAAATGAACTTTAATTAATATAAATTATTACATAAACGCTTTTAAAAAATAAAAAAAATTAAGCAATAGTATTGTATATTATATTCCATACATGTATAAACTTTTTTTTTGTCGAGCTTCGATTTATCTTGATCCATTTATTTAGTATTATTAGTATTGAAAATTTTATCTGATCGGACCAAAAGAACAAAAAAATTATTTCAACTATTCACTTTTGTGTAAAAAATTATTCTATTTTCATATCATTCTTACATATTATAAGTCTAATAGTTTTCAGAAAAATCAATGTCAAAAATGACTTTCAATTGATGATAGCCTTTTATAAGCTTTTCCGATTAAGAATGAAAAATTACTAAAAAAATATTCAACAACAACAATTCTAAAATTTTGAGATCAAGAAATAATACCTCTCTCATCTCTTGTATTACGAGATAAAAACTTATTTGAATTAACATTTTCAAGTAATTTTCATAAAAAACTTTAAATATCGTATCAATTATTAACTATATCTATATTGGAGATTAATATGTTTTATTTAAAATATTTATCAGAAAATAGTTTACAACTTTGAGTATGCAAGTATAACATGAAAATAAAGACGCTTTACGAAAATTTGTAGTAATTTTTTAATACTAATAATAACTATAAATATTGAGATATATCGAGATTTGAACTTTAATTTTTTTTTAAAATACCATGAAGCCTAATGTTAGGGTTTTGAAAATCAAAAGGAAAAAGAAGAAGAAGAAAGAGATGTATGAATTTTAATTATAAAATATCATAACTTAAAAAATTTAATTACTAAAAAATATGTCACAATTTATACTAGTGAATGTCGTTTTTGACATTTTAAAATATATGCAATAATTTAATTCATTTTTAGCCACTAATTTAAGATCAAGGGGGTTTATTATCTCATTAAGAATATAAATAGGGTATCTTTTTTCAAATTTAATATGTTAAGGAGATAAAATGGACTTCACTCTATATAATACGAAAGAAAAAAAGAAAAAGGTAGGGGTGCAATTGTAAGGAAAATATATCAACCCCAACAAACTCTATGATAGATAAACATACGAATATGATGACATGAATTGGCATATCCATTTGCTACATAAGGTAACAAAATTAAGGCTCAAGTCATCTTTACGTTAGCTGCTTCCACCTAGCCTGTTTACAATTAAATTATTTTATAAATTCTTTTTTATTTAATAATTATTTGTATTATTTTTTAGTAATTTTTATGAAAATAATTAAAATAGTAATTATAATGGACATGAAAAACAAACCTAAAATTTTCTTGCTTTAATAAAAAAACTTCTTTACCCTTGATATATGGATCAAAATTATAGTCTATTCGAATATGTCCGATATAAAAAATTGTCTTAAATGCATGACATATATGGTATGATAGAAAGAAAAGATAAATCCTTCCACTCTGACATTATATTTGTTAGTTATATACTATAATTATAAAGTGCATAGAATAATAAAGATGGAAGTTGTATTTGATATGAATTTGTAGATGAATCTGCAATATCTGTAGCATTCAATTACTTTGTAAGATAGAAGTTGTATTTGATATGAATTTACAATATCTATAGCATTCAATTTCATTCTTCTAACAATTTGAGCTACTCTATATCTCATAATTTGGATTTTAGATATTTTTCTTTTGTAATCAGATACTCAATATCTATTGAAAAGAATTTAAAATATTATTACGGAATATATAATTTTTGCCTCAGTTTATAATTTATTTATTTTTTGCTGCGGAAAGTTGTGACTCCGTATTTGGGAACACGAATTCATGACCTTTAATTAAAAATAGATGAATACTTATTATTCCACCACAATCTTTGTCGGTCTCAATTTATAACAAGGGCATATGAAATATACCCCTCAACTTTGTGAATTAGAGCAGATATACACCTCGTTAAAAAAAGATGCATATATACTTATGTTGTTACACAAATGGTGCAAATATCATGTCATTACACAAATTGTATAAATATACTCATTTCGCTGACATGATTTTAACAAAAAAATTATTTCGCTTATTTTTTAATTTAAAAAAATGACATGTGGTTTTAAAAAAATAAGTCTGCCCAATTTTTTTACTAGTCTTATTTCTTGAAAGCCACGTGGTAATTCTTTTTTCTGGTCTGTCAGGTTTAGTTCGTTTAAAAATTATTTTCGTGACTTTAAAAAAATAAATCTATCTATTTTTTATTAAAAATATGGAACAACCCATCAGAAAATAAAATTATTACGGAATTCTAAAAAAATAAGTCTACTAAAAATAATCTTGGGTAAATTATTTTTAAAGCGACGTGATATTTTTTAATTAAAATAAGTTAAATAAATTTTTAAAAATATTTCATAACCAAACATAGGTATATATAAATCATTTTTATAACAAGGATATTCCTTATAGTTTAATGCATGCATTGAGATAAACTAAATCCATTCTTCAACCTCGTTTTTTTTTCTCTCTCCACACTGCATTTCCTTCTTTCTCCCTCACAACACATAAACTTCACCAAAATCCTCTGCCTTGTGTTATTGAATTTATTATCACTATAAATAAAAACCCTATTAGCTTTTCTTCATCTTTTTCTCTACTCTTCACCTTATATTTTCCCCAAATGGGTCTTTATTTAGAATTTTAGTAGTAATTTATTTTTGTTCAGTTTCTGGGTTTTAATTATTTCAATGGCGGTGTGTGGTGAGACAAGAGAAAACACTGATAATATCTCTGATAATGTTTCGGATTCGATTTCAAATGCCAAATCGGATGATTATCATATGCAAGATATTGTTGATATGTTGAAGAAACTCAAGCTGAATCCAATGGCTAAGGAATTTTTTCCTTCTTCTTATAATAATAATAATAATAATAATAATCAGATGCTTCTCAGTAACTTTGAGACAGCTAACAAAGTTACATATGGTTTACAGAATAACAGAAGGGTATAGATTTCATTTTTTCGCTTAATTCTGATTATATTTGTTTATGATCCTTGAAAAAATGATGTTTTTTTTGCCTGTTTTGTGGTGGGTCGGTTCAAGATTGCCACGTGGCAAATTTGAAGTTTTGCTATAGTCGAAGTAATTGTGATGTTCATATTTGGATTTTTTGTTGTAATCTCTGTGTGTTTGTTTTCTTGTGTGCAAGTTTTTCTTTTTTTTAAGCGTTAGGTGTTTTGGTTGAATTGTTGTTTGGAAAACTTTAACATTCATTGGAGCTTTTCAGTAATTTGTTTAGGTTTTGATCATTTAAAGGAATATAATTGTTACTGAATTTAGGAACTAGGGTTCGCAATAATCAAGGAAATTATGGTCAAAAATGGATTTTGCACCTGGTTTATTAATTGGGGATTCCTGTCATTCCATTCATCAAAAGTGGAAATTTGACATTCAGTTTGTTGAACGGGATCATTGAATTTTAGTGGTCTGTTCTGTTGCTGATACTTAGGTGGTAAAAAAAAGGACGAGTATTGATTGATCCATTATAGTGGATGTCACGATGATGTGAAATTTTTTCGTATTAATTGAAGTTGAACGTGTGATTTGCACCTTTTGATTACTTTGGGTTTTTTAGATGATACTTAAAAAGAACCTTTTGCAGTATGTGAATGGAATATTAGGGGATTATTTTGTTGTTTTAGTCAGTTCGTCTATTCGTTTAAATATGAATATATTTAGAAGGCTTCTAAAGCTTCAACTTTCCTTTATGATCAATTCAAGCATCTGTATATGCTTGACTGAACCTGCTAACATTAAAATTACTGAATCTGCTTTCAGGAATTTGTGCAATATGCTTATGTGTAGTTGTGATTTTTTCTTTTTGAGCTTTATGGAATAGTTATGGAGGAATTGCTAGCTCCTAGACTGTTGAAAAATGGCAATTCTTTCAAAATACTATTAAGACACAAACTAAGTGTTTTCTGCAAAAATTATCAAGGTAGGATTTTCTAGCCTTATAAACTTGTCAATGACGTACTTGACATTTCAGTTACATCTTTGCCTGGATCAATTTGGTCTTATTTATACGCGAGCGAGAATATTTGAATCATGGACAATTTCTATTGTCTTGTCTTCTTTGTAGTATCTCCTAAACTTTGTTTACTGTGTTTCCACAGAGATGCACCAACTATAGCCAGGGCAAAAGAAGAATGAACAATAGAGCCTATAAGGCTCAAAGAGAAGATAGCATCAGGCGAACAGTATATGTTTCTGAGATAGATAACAACGTAAGGATAGATTCTCATTAATGTTTTGGTGATATTTTTTTTATTAGTACTCATATAGCATCTTTGATTTTTCCTTCTAAAATCTAGGTTACCGAAGAGCAGCTTGCTGCTTTGTTTAGTGCTTATGGACAAGTAAGTCACTTTCTTCTTCTGAAAATTGATGTGATCCATTATAATAGATATTTGAGTGCTCATAAGTGCATATAATTCAGTAAGTTGATGCAACTAAACTAGAAATAATTAATTCCTTTTTTTTTCTGCTTGTGGAGTGGTAACTTGATATATAATTTAAGATATCGTATATGCGTTAGTTATCTAGTCTGTTAACATAATGTTATTGTCGAAATATTTTCTTTTATGACAAGGGAACCCGCAGCCGCTACCCTTTGGGTGCGCACAAGGTAAACCCCGCTTCTATGCAATAGCCCGCAAACCACACAAGTGAGATAACCAGCACTAGGCAAACCCCGTGCCATGAGCTCCACCCAGAAGGCAAATCCCCTGCTATCGTAGGCAGGGGTTTCGAACTTGAGACCTCCATTATGGAAGATTGTCGAAATATTATGTAATTCGTAAGTTATATAAGCAACATATGATGCTGGTATCTGACAAATATCTGTAAAATATATTTCGCAAAGGAAGATTTACATTTGGTTGTCAGAACAATTAGGAGAACAAAAACATGTAAAACGTGTTGGAAGGCTCATTAGCCCAAGGTATTTATTTTTCTTTCTTTATTTTTCTTGTTACCCAATGAAAGACAGATAAGGCAGCTTCATACTTCTTTCTTAAATTCTTCGTTAGTTTGCTGGAGTTAACTAATACCTGGAGCTTGGAGTAGTTTTGTGAATAGTGCTTGTGGACAACCTAGGACAAGCAGGGGATAGAAGAAGCAGGAATGAGGAACAAGATAACAAGCTCTGGAACCCTGCATAGAATTCGCTAAAGAGAGACAGATGATTAAACCAATGAACACAAAGGCTCTAAAGTAATGTGCTTAGAGCATAAATGAAACAACAAAAGCTTCAAGAAAAACACGTTGAAAACTATATCACAAATGTCACTATTAAACTGAAAGAATAAGTACTTATAGGCTGCCAACTTTCTTACTCCTACTAGGCATATTGTGAACAATAACAAAACATTTACTTCTATAGCTTGAGTTCTAGGATATGTTGGACTCAAAATATTCTTAAATAAATTTTAAAAAAAACCATGATATGACTAATTGAGGACCTATCAAGCAGACTCTCCATGTACCCTTGACCTAGAAACACATTAGATAACCTAAACCTGAGTAGCAGTTTACTGATTGAAAAAACACTTCAATGGGAACCAATAAGGAATATGACATTCGTAATAACAATGTGACTTAATAAGATTATGAAAAAGGGCAGCCCGGTGCACTAAGCTCCCGCTATGCGCGGGGTCCGGAGAAGGGCCGGACCACAAGGGTCTATTGTACGCAGCCTTACCTTGCATTTCTGCAAGAGGTTGTTTCCACGGCTTGAACCCGTGACCTCCAGGTCACAAGGTAACAACTTTATCAGTTACTCCAAGGCTCCCCTTCAATAAGATTATGACATTTGTAATATTCTTACCTAATAAGCACGTGACCTAATTAGAATATGACGTTTGTAAACCACTATGGTGGTGCATAAGTTCTCATTTCATAATCATATAGAGTTTACACATCTGTGTGACGACACCTACCAGTTAGTGTTGCTCTATTCAGTATCTCTCAGTTAATGTTTCTGGTGACCATATTAAGGAGCGGGCTTTTGTTGTGGTTTATTGCAAGATCATGCTTTCTGGTGAGTTAGCACATTGGTCACGGTTCATTACATGGCTTTCTGCATCCAGCAACCTTAGTTGCAATAAAAAACTTGTTAATTCCCGAATGTCGTTGGGCCTAAACTCTTTTGCCAAATAGGAAGCTTTGACACCTTTTCTAAAGAAGGAATCTTGACCTCATGTTTAAGGCTTAAATTAATATTTAATAAAGACGTGTAATATTTGATCTCGAAAAGATCTCCAATAGCCTCCTATCAAGAATATTTACGTCATTGGTTCCTGTGGTATCCCAACTTGTGTCACAACTCAAGAGCTAGTGTATAGTTTGGTCTATGGTTTAGGCACCAATATAATATTTTGTTGTGCGCTTAATGTTTTTGCCTTAGAAGATGCATTTCGACTGGCTTCATGGGGCTTCATGGTGTGTCCTTCCAAAGGCGCTTCTTGTGAGAAATTGTATTTTCATACACTTGTTTCAACTATTCATTGTGGGACCAAAATCTGCCATGGTGTTTTTGTTTATTTTTGTAAGCTTAATATCTAAATTTTATGTCAGATGTGTGATGTCATAATTGATATACTTTCAAGATAACAAATTTTACCTCATAACTACAACAGATTTGTTTATCTAATCAGTCAATCAACCAACTACACCTCAATCGCCACCAACATATTCGCTTATTTATTTGTTCACTTGTTATGCTCAATGTGAATGTTTCCTCCTTTATTCCTCAAGGTAGACTGTCATCATCATGTTCCCCGTGCTCGGAGAAAAACTAGTGATGATTGTTCTCATTTTTGCTGCTTCATTTCCAGGTTGTTGACTGCCGAATTTGCGGTGATCCACATTCTCGTCTTCGTTTTGCTTTCGTGGAGTTCTCTGATGAATGTAAGTTGGATGTTTTGGCTTGAAATGTTCTTAAGACAGCTGAATATTCAAAAGCTAATATGGACTCGATCCTAGCAGACTCTGCGAGAGCAGCACTTTGCCTTTGTGGGACAATATTAGGTTTCTCTCCGCTGAAGGTTCTACCTTCAAAAACTGCTATTCTACCTGTGAATCCTACATTCCTTCCAAGGGTACGCATAAATATTTTTCACTATATTCTTTATCAAAAAAAAAAGAACATTGATACTTTGTTGTGGTAGTATGTAGATGATTTTGAGAAATATTGTTTTATGTTGTTCTATCTCATCCTTGTGGAATTGAGGTCATGGAGCTAACTTCTTGATTCTCAATTTGATTTTGATGTTTTGTGCAGTCAGAGGATGAGCGTGAGATGTGCGTGAGGACAGTCTATTGTACAAATATTGATAAGAAGGTAGACATTTTCATCTTTGAAAGCTACTTAAGTTTTCTCATGCTTTCCTTGTTTGCATCTTTCAGTCAGATGCTTTCACATTGTAGTAGTTATTATGCTCTGCCTCGTACTCAGTTGTTAAATAATTTTTTTCTATCAAGCTGCACTCTACAGAAGATCAAGTCAAATTGTATTTTTCTTTTTGGGTTTTGGTGTAAGTCTGAATACATAGATAGTCATGATGTAATTTTAGAAGTGTTAGGAACCTTGTAAGAAGAACAAGGCTTTTGTAAGTATCATTTTAGATTCCAGCACAAGTTGTTAGGATTTGAGTCTCAAATCCGACCTAATCAGAAAACAGTAAATAAGCGAAAAACAAATAACACACACAGATTTATAGTGGTTCACTCTCAATGCGAGAGTTACGTCCACTTTGCCGCTGCAGATTTCACTATAATCAAATAGGGAGTTTGTGTTTACAATTCTCTCTTGCTCACCTCAAAGAAAAACGGCGCCCCAGAATATATAGCGAAAACTAGGGCGAACATAATACAAGCCCGAAATTCCCAAAATACCCTCCACTAAATAACCTTACATTATAAGCTTTTCACACTCTGCGTAGAGTCTTCATAGTGTCGGCGATGAATTAGGCTCCACAACTCAACACAAGCTTGTACACAAAATATGTTACCTTCACAAAAAAAAATCTTAAAAAAATCTATCGGAATATCAGTTTATTTTAAAATTATTTAAAAACCGGTTACTCTATTCTGAACAGGTTACTCAGGCTGATGTTAAGGTTTTCTTTGAAACAAGATGTGGCGAGGTCAGTATGATGTTTAAAAGTTAGCATTAAGTTTGGAATGTTGGCTTAAGAAGTTATATTGAAACACTCTTTCTTTGCAGGTTTCTCGTCTGAGGCTTTTGGGGGATCACGTGCACTCAACCCGCATTGCTTTTGTTGAGTTTGTAATGGTGTGTTTTCTTATCTTTTGTGGGGATGTGTATGTTAGCTTTTTTGCATCAGTTGCCCTTTTATTCCTGCACACTTGCATGTTGTGTTTGTACCCGTGTTATACCTGCATCAGAGGACTAGGTATTTTGCATGTACTTATGGATTCTATGTCATGAGGCAACAACTATCTGTTTTTTCTTTCTTTTTTTTGCTGGTTACTTGTGGCATGAGATTATTGAAAGCTGTATAACACAACTTCCATTATTCTTTGGCCGCCCTTTTGCCCATGTGAGTTCTATTGAAGAAAGGAAAGTTTAATATATTACTACTTGGATATCTAATACCATTAGTGTGCAAAAATCTGCAGCAAGATATCAAATCTTTGCCTTTTGAAGCTAAAACAGGTAACAGTATTTTAAGGTAATAAAGGGGAAAATAAAGAAAGAGGAATTTTGACTGTTTATTGGCTTTTTAGAACAATATCTTAATATGGAAAAAAACTTATGCTTGCAAACTGTGCAGGCTGAGAGTGCAATTTTGGCATTAGACTGTTGCGGTGAGGTATTGGGATCCCAACGCATCAGGTAAGCTTATTTACAAGTGGCTATGCCCCTGCCGATCCACGCCAAATTTTTTCTACATAGCGTGTTTCATTTTTCTTTTTGTATTGCATTTTTCTGAGATTGGTATATTCTTTGTTGTTTTCTATGTGGCACCACATCATGCACTCTAATTTCTTTCCCTACTGCCAATACTTTTTTGCTTTTTTTTCTCTGTCCAAATTATTATTGCACCGTTCTATGCTTCTACCTTTCTGACATCTGAAAGTCGATTGTAGAAATAATGATTAGGACTTAAAGATCAGAGTTAGTTCATGCTCAACCGTAGAGAATAAATCAGAAAGTTATCTAGGTTTGGGAGGATGAGAGCATCATGTTTGTATCAGTCCTGTTCAAATTAATAGTTTAGAGGATGCCTCTTAGTAATGTCTAATGGTTACCTGCATTGGTCTTGAGAATTTTGAGTGGCTTGGTTTCATACATAATTAGATATTCAACTCTAAGTAGTAATTTGAGATGGGAAGTTAGTAATTATTAAATCTCGTAATTGTTTCTGTTACTTATCTCAGTAATAATAAATTGCTAATGGACATCAACCTGAGTCATTGTTGAAATACATGCATATAACTTATGTTTAACTAGACCTGATAAAAAAAAACTTTATGTTTAACTAGGTGTGACTAGAATATGAATCTAGATCCTAATTTCCTGTCTGATCATCTATAGTACCTTCGTCATACTAAATTTAGCTAGATTATCACTTGTAGAAGAATTTCCTCTCTGATCTTAAAGTTATGGAAGATCATTAACTTGTAGAATTCTAATGATTGAAGTGTCAAACATACCTTTTTATTGTGTCAAACACATTTGAAAATTGAAATTGAGAGCAAGTGTGGTAATCATGCTATTTTAAGAGGGCTGAAATCTTTGGCCTTGAAAACTCTCGAGTGTGTTCAGTATGGAGGAAAAAATGTTTTCTAATTTCTCATTTTCGGTTGGTCAAAATTTTGGGAAAATATTTCCATAGGAAAACAATGAGGAAAATGACTTCCCTAGTGGAAGTAGGGAAAACAAGTTCCACAAGTGACATTATTGTGTCCTTCCCGCCCTCCAACACACATCATCTTCACCCCACCACCGTAGCCCCCATCCCCACCACCCCTACCCCACCCCCACCTCCCGTACTTTTATCTAGATTATAAACAAATGCTTTTAGGATAATATTTTTTGCTTACATGCCGAACACAAGAAAATAAATATTTTTTCCTGGAAATCATTTTCCTTCACACCGGACACACCCGTCATTTTCTTTTTTTTTAAACAGACTTAGTTTGTGTTCAAGAGCATTTACCTTCAATCTGAGTTGTTAGTGATGCATGTAAGTATGATGAAATCGGGCTATGCAGCCCTTCTATGTGGATCGTCATTGCACTTTTAGTGATTACATTTCGAAAAAACAAAAAAGTTCTTTTGTAAGAGCCACCTCAATACTTTGAGCCTCATTCAGTTATGATAGTTCGAGAATTACAGGGCCTTGGATCTTCAAAGAACCTCCTCTTGGCTCTCTTCTTTGTCCTCCCCCTCTTCTCTCCTACAATAAGTAGTCTATTCTATCCAACAACTGTGTCTTTTTCTAACTTTGCAACTTTATGCATGTTGTAGGGTGAGTCCTTCAAAAACACCAGTGAGGCCACGACTTCCCCGTGCAATGATGCAGTAGCCGATGCGTGTGCTCATGACCTGGAAAAAGAGTTCAGGCAAGTCCCTCTCGGAAGACTTGAGGTCACCATTGGAAAGCGAAACAAAATTCTGTTTCAGTAATTTCCTTCTTTTCTTTACTGCCTACAGTAACTTAAGTGATACCGAACATGACATAACCTTGACTTTAGCAAACCTTCTAATCGGAATATCCATACCTTTGGTACTTTTAGCTTGATCGGTCATTCCTTTATGAATCACTTGCTGGTTGGAATGCCGGTTCACAATTTGATCTTTCGTCCCTGGACGCGGTGTTGCATGTTTTGTATTGCTCGCATTGTATTGAGAAAGACTTACTCGCGCCGGTGTTTAAACCAAAGTTACATGAACTTACCAAGGTTAAGTATTAATAGATTTGAGGTCAAGTGATGAAAGTGTATGCAGAAGAAATATGTCGTGTTCAACGGTTTGGTATAACCACCTGGCCTGGGCAAGTTTTCTCCCAATATACTTGTGCAGTCAAATCTGATTGCAATCTTCAATAACCACAAAAAGAAGTCCCTCATTTCAGGCTTATCAAAAGGTAGTTTTGGCTCCAACACCAACCTATATTTTAAGATGCAATATGAACAATATGATAATATCTGTGATATTGATTTAGCTTGTGCTTTGGCTATATTAGAGAGTTGGTTTTTCATGTGGCGCTCACCTTATTATTTCAGAAAGTCACTTTCTTTGTTGAGTGAATTCGGATTCTTGATCACATTTCTATCTGTTACCTTATATTGGACCAACTTCACTAACTACCTTGATTATATGTAACTTATTTTAGGGTGTGTTCCATATGGAGGAAAATATTTTTCTGAAGATGTTTTTCAATTTTTTTATGATTGTTTGATCAAAAAATTTGAAAAATGTTTTCTTTTATGAAAACAAGTGCCTTAAAATGAGGAAAATAACTTCCCTAATGAAAGTAGGGAAAACAAGTCTCGCAAGTGACATTTAACCAATTACTCCACCATCACCCAACCCACCCCCAAACTACCCAACCCATCCCCAAACTACCCAACCACTCCCACCACCCTATGCACCGCCCCACCCCCAAATCAAACACTTTTGAAAAAATTGTGATTGTCTTCACCCAAATCATAACACTTTTGAAAAAATGTGAATAAAAGGAAACTACTTTTGAAAAATGTTTGGCCGCAAAAAAAGATAAATAAATCTCCTTCGACTTACATATCCTAGAATTAAATTGATGCCTGAATTCCCTGAAGGAGAGCACATGAATATAAGGTAGTACATTCCGAGTCAGAATCTATTCTTTCTGACTATTCACTTGTTTTCTGAGTCATAACTATTGTGTGGATATTTACTGGTAATTATTGATTTCGCTTTGGTAATAAACAAAAAAATAGTTTGAACAATAGCTGCACCAAATTGGCTATATTAAAGTTCATAGGTGGGAAGAAGTTATATTATAAAAATGAACAAGGTGCAAATGTGCCACTGAAGTGTTCAATTTGTTTTATGGTTGTCCTCAGTTACACCAGAGGCACATCCACGATTTAAAGTTTATGCGTTCTTACAATATTTTCATGTTAGTATTTAGTATTAAGTGGGCGCACATTGAAATATATATAGACATTTACCTGTCGTTTGGTAGAGTATATTAAAGAAAATAATGCATGCATTAGCTTTGTGTATTACTAATACGCCGTTCGGAAAACACTTTTTCATCCTATGTATAACTAATGCAAGCATTAGCTATACACCTTATTTGGTATTATCCTATACATAACCAATGCATAGCAAATCATGGTATTAGTAATGCAAGGGATTTTAATGCATGCATAAGTATCCTTTAAAACCTTTTCCAAGTATAGCTGAAATCCTAGCATCCTCTAGCGCTATAAATTTAATTACCCAATAATTAAAACTGATAAACTAAGCAAACCCAACTTTTGCCTCCTTTGGGGGTGGATTCACTGCCATATGCATTATTCAGGAAAAAATTAGATTGCTACTCACTGCCAATATGCATGGTTCAGAGGAGATCTGCATTGCCATCTTAATTCTTTTTGTATTATAATATGCATGGTTCAGTTAATTTTTTGTTGTATGCTGGGTAAATTTTTTGACAGGTACTAATTCTCTTTTTCCCCCTTGTTTTCTTAATCGAGTATTGCTTAACATCACAAATGTAATCTATTACGGTAACTCAAATTATATAGAGTGAACGGACGTTGTAATAAAATTGTTGCAATAAAAATAGCCGTTGAAGAGAGAGTAAAACTGGGCAATAAAAATGGTGTACAAAGCTAAAGAATGTGGAGAATATTTTTGTAAACATAATTCTTTTAAAAATTATGCAATTTCTTAATGCACCAAACCAAACAGTGAATAAGAAATAATGTTAGCTAACTAATGTAGCAGCATTACTAATACCAACATTATTAATACACTTTATTCATCATTATTCTTATACACTCTATCAAACGATCCTCTGGTGAATTTCTAAATACATAAATAAGGTCCGAACAAAAGTTACTATCATTACATGGTAGATGGGGTCCAGAGTTACATATCAGTCTATAAAAGCAACTAGAGTTCTCTTTCATCTTAAAAATGTCCCTCCCGCTAATGATTGTTTAGCTTGGCTCTGATATTTGTTATGGTGGAGTCACGAAGACAAACAAAAGACCCAAATTTACCCTTAAAACTATTAAACTGGTTTTTATATACAACCTGCTATTAATTTGAAGCATGCCCATTAATAATTGAAAATGTCAAAAGTTTACCCCTGTACAACTGAAAAAGATTCAAATATACCCCTAAGTTAAGTGACTTCTACAATACAACAATAATAACATATTGAAATCTCATAACGTGGAGTCTATGGAGAATAGAGTGTACGCAGACTTCTACAATACCAATCAAATTAGACCCATTTTCTCACTGTGGAATACATATAATGGTGAAGGCATATTTGAGATAAAAGATAATGGTGGAGGGTTTTACTAATACATAACAGAAGAGCAAATGTAGAATAAATCGCAAACGTTAGAGGCATAATTAGACCTTTTCTCTTTCAAAATTAAGTATATTGAGTTTGAACGACTAAAGATCATGTTTGTGTAAAACAACGCGATCTTAGCTTCAAGCAAAATGTGAAAATATTTGATTTAACTAGCAATTTAGTTTAGTTAAATAAGTTGATTTTTATTCAATTATGTGTGTGTGTGTGTTTTTAGGCATTCTAAAACTTAACATTCTAAGATTTTTGAAACACACACTTTTTCACTTTTCTAAATTCTTAAGTTTTTACTATTGTTGTTACTTTGTCATGGTTACTAAAAATAGTTGTCTCAAATTATTTGTCGTTTTAGAAATTTAAGGCCTAATTAATTTTTTTCTCAATTTTACTCTTTGTCATTAATAGAGATGACACATAAACAGAGTAAATATTTAATGAAAAGAAATTATAATTTAGACATAAATAAGGGTAAAATTGGTCAAATATCTTTCTAATTAATATTTCTAGAAGACGTGTAAACCAGAAAAGTGACAAATAATTTGAGACAAAGGGAACACTTATTTTTTAATCATAAAAAGGGTTAGTCATAATAGATAGCAGATGGAACATTCCGAGAATTGGTAGCCTAGTGTGGTTGATTGAATATATTTCTTGACAGTTATTTGTTCAAACTATAACAATTTTTCAAGTGTTATAGTTTCAATATACGTAACTATGTTTAAATTTCAAATTGGCCAAGTGTCAAATAAAAAAAATTATTATAATTTTTTTATAAATCTTATTAATTTTTAATTATTTTAATTTATAGTATTTTTACGTCATTTGTAAATATATAGAAATTTTATTTTAAAATTTAATATGTTATGCCTGAATTTATAAATTAAAATTAAGAAATTTGAGTTTTAGAATCTAAACGATGACACGTAAAGCGAAATAGAAGGAAGAAGACACTTGAGCGTGAGAGAATTATTTTGTTACTGACCATAGTGATGTGTACCAATTTACACCACATATTTTATGATCTTAATTCAAAACTTATTATATTAACAAGAACGACGTGGAGTATTATCTTTTCTTTTATATTGGGTTATGGCCAAGTTTACTAGTCAAAATGTTTTGGTTAATTAAATCAAAGTTACCTTCAAACTTGGAGGTAGCTAATTTTTTGTTTAAATGGTTGTTTTAATAATGTTAATACTATTTACGTTTTATTTCACAATCTTCATTTGTATATAACTATAATATTAATGACTCTTCAAATCAGGTATTATGGAGAAAAGTCACATCTTATATAGGTTAGTTAATATGTCTTCTTAAGGGGGGAAAAGTTACCTTCAAACTCCAAGAAAAAGATTGAAGTTTTGTGTTTAATAACAAGTGGATGATTAATTAATTTATACTATTTCTATTTAGATTACTCAATGTGATTTGTTTTGACTTTTGACTATATACGAGTCATATTTCCGTTTTTGTTTGGTTTGGAAAAATGTTCTAGTTTTCTTTTCTTTTCTTTTTTCAAATATTAATAGCGTAGTAGAAAAACCGCAAGTAGAATGCAACTCTTTACACAATTTGGATGGGATTTCTTCTGCCTTGATTAAACCACCTACTAAACTTTCGTAAATTAAGTTAATTAGATAACATTATTATAACTTAATTTAGATTTGAATTCTGAAAATATTTATTAATTGAAGCACAGATACGCTGAGTTTATTTATTCAAACTATAAGAGATTAAAAAGAATCTTGATGTAATTAAAAAATGTCTCACATAATGACATCAATTAGCAACTATAAGGAAAATTTCCAAGCCATCCATTCAAACTTAATACGGGTTTGTCATAAAATCGATAGAAGAATCTTTAACTGAATTCTACTTTTAATTTGTTGTAATAATAAATAAAGATTAAAGATTGAGTTTAAGTAATATACACGACAAGTGTAAATATTTTTTACATGTTATAGCAGGTAATATATTTTATTTTTAAGATTTTAACTCACATAATTTAAGGAGACTTATATGTAAATATTCCGTGAATAACCTAATGTTATAATTAAAATATTATTTATACTGACAATTGTATAAAACTTAATTAATCTCTTAGAAAGTTGGTATGCTAGGCAGTGCTACATATATGCCACAGTGTCAATTGAATCTCTATTTCAAAAAAATATATTTCACACATAAGGTAAAAACGGTTGGAAATTTACTAAATGTGGAATTAAGTATATTCCATTAATTTATGACTCGAATAATTGGGCCCGCACGTCGGAAACGTCGTTTCCACACACGTGCACACGTAGTGCCAAGTATCGCAAATTTCATTAGTGAAAGAGATATTGGTACGTATGTAATACGTTTGAGACATAGAATTATGGATGGTTATTGGCCAAATGACAAAGTATTCCACGTTGGTAAAGGAAGGAAGAAGTGTACAAAGTGTAAGATGAAACGAGTCGAAAATCACCGCGGAGCCGTGAAGGATCGCGGCGCCGTAGCGCCGCGGCGCAAAATGGTTGATCAGCTACTGGAGCCGCGGCGCTTCGGAGCCAGATTGCTGCGACGGGAAGTTGGAAAAATCTGACGTTTGAGCTGGTTTTGGAGCATTGATTCTCCACTACTTGCCACATGAATTCAACCATTATTTGGCTGAATGTAACCCCTCATTCAAGTGCAATTACATGGCAATTGAAGGCCATTAGTTGGCTAGGTGAGGGGTCTTCTACTTACACTATAAATTGAGGCATTTGGCTCAATTGAACAACACTTAGAAAAATACTCCAGATTTTCTGATTCTTCCTCTCTAGCAAAGTCACTATACTCAAAGTTCTTCAAGAGTAACACTTGAGTTTCCTTTGTTCACTTGTTAAAGTTGTTGTTGTATCTTGGGAGACTATTGCTCAATACCGTAAAAGGAGATATACGGGGCAATCTTGTCTTAAAGACATAGTGCCATCACTCGACTTAACAAATCACACAAGCAGTTTGTAAGGTCTTGATTTTCAGTTTTATTGTAATAGTTTGTTTATCATTTCTACTATTGTAATAGTTATTTACTTCTCGTTCCCTACAATAATTGTATCTGAACAAATTTAAGACAATATTTTGTTGTAAGTAACTAAGTTAGAAAGATGACTGGTACAAAACACGTTTAATTGTCGATATCTTCTTCACTTTTCTTTCTTCTCAAGCTATTTTGCTCTTGAACTTAGTTTATAAATTTCTACCTTTTCTTGCAAAGTCTCGTCAGTTTCTTTTCCATGAAATAATTCTTGTTAGTTTTGGCTCAATTGTTGATTGTGATTAGCATTTTAAGAAGAAACTGTTTCATATATATTTTATTTATTTTATATTTTCTTGAAAATTTTATATTTTTTAAGCAACTTTTACCTTCTTTTCATATTTATTTATAATAACGTGTATAAACTATTAAAAATCAAAGATGCATAGGATTTACGTCCAACGTTTCAAGACTTACACCTCACTCCATATCAGGTAAAACGCCTCGCCTCGCCTCGCATCCGTACTTTTTAAAATTACTGAATGAAACTATAGTGGCCACACAAAAAGAAGTTTGTGGCTTCACTCTGAGTAATTCAGAGATACACACAAGTCAACCCTGTGAGCTAGTGTGTTTGGTTGAAATTTAAGATGTTAAAATTAAAGGCATTAAATGATCATACAATAACAACCATAACTTAGTGTAATTCTACAAGTGAGAACTATATAATCTATCTCATTTAAAACTTTAAATTACATAAGAAAATATACTTTGTTGATATTTAATTATATTTTGGGCACCAATAAAATACCGGAAGAGGGGGTAATCGCACTTTAAGCAGCAAATGCAATAGTATGAAGCATGACATTGTGCAATTGAAAAGGTTTAGATATACTTCAACGTGGCTTTCACCATCAGTGCAGGGGCATATTTAGACATTGTGGTATATTTGATATAGAAGAAAACATTAGGTTCTATGAGCTGAAAAGTTAACAAAAGACATACTTATATATATATATATATATAAGTCAAATCACAAACATTATGAGTATTTTTAGCGCTTCTCCGTTCTTTCTTAATTTTGACCCTCCCAATTTTTGCATTTGTCTCCACAGGGCATATCGTCCCATTATTTCATGGTTCAAAGTCCAATAGATGATTCTTTTACATGGAAAAATTCGCAAGGTTAAATGCCTGCACTACTATCCATAAGCTCTAAGACAGAGAAAGAGATAGATCATTAGAATGAAATGGTTTTCAAAAGAAGCAAATGAATTAAAGAAAGACATTAGTTTTAAGTGTTTCTTCTTTCCATCTAAAGGGGTGGGTTAGTGTTCAATGAAAGTGGGTCGAAAATTACGAGGTTTCAGGTTCAATTTCCAGCGAGAGCGAGAGAAAAAAATATTAGGTGATTTCCTCCCATTTGTACCAGACTTGGTGGGTAGAGTTATTGATACTTGTATCGGTGGGAAATAACATATGCCCGTTGAAATTAGTCGAAGTCGGCGCAAACTTATCCGGACACCACAATTATAAAATTAAAAAAAGACATTAGCTTACTGAATTGAGTTTCCCCAAGACCACAATATGCATAGTTTATAGTGTTCCCTGTATTCAACGTTCAACAAGGCCTTTGTCCTACACACATACACTTGCACTTCAAAAATATTGCATGGTCACCATCATTAATTCAAATTTCAAATAATCAATTTCAAATCTTTAAAATCTGTCCTATGCTTTTTATAAGTATTCTACTGCCAGTGCCACTGCAATTTTACAGCCTGCTTTCTCCTGTTTCAGAAAAAAGGATTTTATGGTAAACAAGCCTTCATTCACAGACTAAAATTGTCATAATAACATTCCATTCTCAAAAAGCCTTTTTTTGTTGATTCTTTTTTTTTTTTAATCTTTTCAGGCAGTTGTTTCTTTATCAAGTACTATAGTATTAACAAAAGGAATAAAAAAATAAGAAGTTGCATCTTAGGAGAAGACTTCGGAGATTTGCTGAACATCTAAGTAAACAAACATCCCAGGTAAGTTTACTATATATATGTTTCCATTTTTCTTGATTTGTCATTTTCGGTTGCCTGCTGCTATGACTTTCTATAAAACTAAATAAACGATGATTGAATTTACTCATTTAGTGTCATAATAGATTCAACATTCTCTCATAATGTTTACATCTTCTTAACTATCACACATCACTTGCTAAACTGAACTGGGGATGTTCTATAATGTTGTTATCTCGAACTCCTTTTTATTATGCATTTGAGTGTACATGCAACCGTGTTTTTTTAATGATGGTGTTCAACTATCTTCTCATCGACTATTCCACTAAGTACTTGTTCACCAAAACTTAAACAGATGGAAGAAAATCATCTAACGTATTTGTCTCTAGCAAGATTTTATTTAGCCACAACCATAAATAGTTGTTGCCAAATGCCTATGGTGGATAGAACTCTGGTAATATTACAAAGGTACCTCCAGGAAATATTACAACCTAATTATAACGTTTAGATATATTTTAATGATATTGACATATGCATGGGGGAAAGTGGACAGGAAAATTTGCTTTTGCTCTGTTCTAGAAGCATGCTTCACCTTCACCAGTATCTATGGATTGTTTATGTGTCTTCTTTAAGCAGATAAATCTTTCCTATCATTAACAAACAAACATTTCTACCTTTTCATTGTTTACAGAGATCAAGACTAAAGTTGTTGGAACCTCTGTTCATATAAACTCTTTTAAGAACCAGAAATGTCAAGATTAAGGTGAGTTCTTGGAACCATTTGAATCTCCCTTACCGAGTAATATAGCACCTTTTCAACTCATTGTTTTTTGACAGCAAAGTTTTCCACTTCATGTCAAATAGGGGATCAGATATGCCTCAACAAAAGCAATCACCTCAAGTCCCTTTGCAACTCAGAACACCAACCTCTAGTTCTGACCACAAAAGTCCTAAATTAGGAGAACGTAAATCTCCACGAGGCACTCAATCTGATCCACTAAATCAAAAGAAACTTGGTACAAGAATTGCACATTTGGATACTCAACTTGGGCAAGCACAAGAAGAGCTCAAAGATCTTAAGGATCAGTTAGCTTCAGTTGAAGCAGCAAAACAAGCAGCTCAAGAACAGCTTGAGAAAACCAAGAAATCAACTGTCCCGGAACCAGATGAAATCCAAGAATCTGATGACAACCAGCAAGAAATTGATGTTTTTGAAGTCCCAAATGTTGAAATTAGCCAGCCCACTAATGAAAAAATCACAACTTTATCACTTCTTGAACCAGAGAAACCATCAGCTGAGCAGTTGGCATTGAAGAATGAAGAAATAAGCTTGTTGAAAGCCAAGTTGGAAGAGAAAGAAAAAGAGTTTAAAGTGTTTTTCCAAGAAAATGAGAACCTGAAGAAGGAGCTAAATGAAAAGACTTTGGAAATTTCATCCACTAAGGCAAAAACAGAGGAAATGAATCTCAAGTTTAACCAAGTTACTCAAGAACTGGAGGCAACCAAGAACGATGCTTCTGAAACAAATGAGAAACTTGAAGCTGCAGAAAAGGCGAAGGAGGAATTAGAAAGTGAGATGAAGAAACTCCGAGTACAAACGGAACAATGGAGGAAAGCTGCAGATGCTGCTGCAGCCGTGCTGGCAGGGGAAGTGGAGATGAACGAGATAAGGCTCTCTGAGAGGTGTGGATCGATGGATTATAAGCGTGATGGTAATGTATTTGAACCAACAGTCGGAGGATATGGTTGTTACATGGGTTCACCGGGACTTATCGATGACTCTGATGATGGTTTTGGACGTGTGAAGAGAAAAGGTTCGGGTATTAAGAAGTTTGGAGATTTGTGGAGGAAGAAGGGCTAGAAATAAGTCAGACTTCTCTATAACAGTCATCTTCTATAACATTTCACTATAACAACCATGTTTTAGTGGAACCGATCTTTCATGTTATGTTGTATTATATGTTCTCTATATAACAACATTTTGCTATAGCAGCCAAAAAATATCGGAACAAACAATGTTGTTTTAGGGAGGTTTGACTGTATTTTTGAACACTCAAAAAGACTTCTAGCAGAAGTGGTTGCTCACCATTTCAATTTTCTTGGCTAACTTTTGAATCTTCTTCATGACATCAAACTGATATAATATGCTGCATTTAGATTTCTAGGTTAGTTTTTCTTGTTTCTTTCTAGCCTAGCTTGATGCAGGAGAGTGGGAGACCTGTCATTTAGGAGTAATTGGATCCACAATCTGATTTTTTTTTTTTGTATGTGGTGGAAGTGTAACTTATTCAAAAGAACATTTTATGTTCAGAAATTCTGACATCCGATGATCAGAAGTACGCCAGTATATATTCTGCATTTCTGCTACTATACACATGCAACTGGTACTCTTTATTATTTACATACACAAAATATACACACACAAAATATACACACAGATGTGCATACTTCTCATGTGCAAAAGCAGGTATTTTCTTAACAAGACGAAATGTTGGATACTTTTCAATGAAAATAGTTGAAGACATTTGCTAAAGAAAAGCCATACTCCGCCACCCCTCCACAGTCCCCCCCCCCCCCCCCCCCCAAACCCCCACCTACAATTTCCTCATGTTGAAGCTTAGTGGCTTCTGTTAGAAAAAATATTCTAATTGGATACATTTTTGCAATTAGATAAAAAGGTCTCTGGAATAACATGTTGAGAATTGAACTTTTATTCTTGAATCAGCACTAAGTTGGTGTTGTATATATACATGGCATATACTTTTAAACATATTACAACTAGTAGCTAAAAAGTACAACCATTTAAATTTCAAGTTGTTTACTGATTCAGCTTTGCCTTAAAGTTGATTCTTTTTTATGCCCTAGTCCTATTTCAAATCCACAAAAGTAATTCAGCTCTTTATTTGTAATGATCAAATCGGATCTAACACCAGTTTGCCAGGATCTAACTGCAATATAGGAAGCTCAATTAATCACACAAAATAGAGAAGAAGATTGGCACAAGATTTCATGAGGTTCAGCAGTGATGCCTACTGGCAAATTGGTATTAGATCTGTCCTAGTCGTTCATCATTGTCACAAAATGTAGTAGATGAAATGATAACCTAGTAGCGTAAATCATGGATGAACAGTTATCATCTAATAGAAAGTATCCTCGCAAAACAATGAAGAAACAGTTTAAATGGAATATGGCATGGCATATAGGAGTTTCAGACCTTACCGAAGAGGAAACATAGCACATAATACTAAGGAAGATAACCATACCCCCGAAAGTTTCTGAGACCGAAATCTTGAAGTTCTAATCCTGAATTTACTCCACCAAAATGAATGAGCAGAAGTATCTGGTTTTCAGCCACATTAGAGCTTCATGAATAGCTTATATTGTTTTTGTTTTCTTTTAAAATAATGGTCCACCAGCTTGTGCCCATCTCAATTCAACCATGTATCTGCTACCCTCCCACTATACAAGTACCGGTTAACTTTTGCCATCAAGAGTTAGACAAAGCGGAAGAAATCAGCTGGAATTTGAACCTCAATTCTCTCCAAACTATTAACATAAAGGTTGTTTAATGAAAATGACACAAATAGTAACTATCCTTATTTTCCATATTATAACTGATTGACTATGGAAATTGAAAATTAAGGGAACACAAAGCATTAAGCCCTAATAATTCCGGAAACAAATTTGGAATGTTTCAAATTTGGCATTTCACTATTATATCATTCAAATCATTAGCTATATATTCAGTTCGTAGAATCTAAAACCAAACAAGTGCAAAATTCATGGAGCAGTCTAAAGCATCATACCAACTATAACACTTGATTGGAACTTTCTTTTCCATCTTCAATAACGGAGTCTTGTTTATCATGATGAGCCATATCATATGTTGCATGGACACCAACAAGTACGTAGTAAATTAGCATTACAGCACTGCATATGACGAACCGATAAAATGCTGCCTTACCCAAAGAACCTATCAGAAATATATTCATCCCAATTGACAATGACGGTATCCATGGCACAAGTGGCACGCCCCAAACTTTAGGAAGTCTTTGTTTCGGAAGTAGCGCCATCCCTAAAGTGCCCAACAACCAAAGACCGCCAGTCACAATATATCCAACCCAACCTTTTTTGTCGGTACTCCAAAGAACCGCTGCCGCGATTGACGAACCAATCACAACGAACAAGCACAGAAGAAATTTGACCAAATCGTACTTCAAAGTAACATCCGTAACGTAGTATCGTCTAACGAGCAACGCAACGGCCATAAGCATGAAAATAGAAAGCGTACTAAATGAGAACACACTTGACAAGACATCCAAGCTCGTGAACAAAGCAAGAATGCAACTAGTTATAGTCGTCAAAAGCGTAGCATAAATCGGTGTCCCCGTTTTCGGGTGAACCAACGCAAACCAGGGGGGAATCATATGTGCTCTCGCAATCTGAGTCGTGTATCGAGATTGTCCCATCGACCCAACAAGCATACTCGTCGTCATTCCCTTGAGTGCACAAATCCCCACCAAATACTTCGCCCAATTCATACCTATCCCCTCAAACGCAACCGAATAAGCAGCATTAACATCAACTTCAGTGTACTTAACCATCATAGTCAACGCCAACGCCATCAAACAATAAACAACAGATATCATCGACATTGACCCGACTAACCCTAACGGTATATCCCTCGACGGTTTCTTAGTCTCCTCAGCCAAATTTGCAACCATATCGAAACCCGTATATGACCAATACACAACTGCTGCAGCTCTAAATACACCACTAGCACCAAAAGGGAAAAAAGGGACTAAATTTTCACTCTTCCCATGAATAAACCCCACAATTATAATAAACAAAATAACACCACAACTAACTATAGAACTTATCCAATTCAAGATTGATGTCCTTTTAGTCCCAGTCATAGCTATCAAATTTGCTAATGCAAGAACTAATACAGCTAAAGGGTCTAATAAATTAAACCCTTGTGCGAAAGACTCAATCTTGATCCTTAAAAAATCTGGATTTTTATTAATAATAGTAGCAAAATAAGATGACCATGATCTTCCTAACCCTGCAGCACCCACTATAGCTTCTAATAAAATATTTCCAGCAGCTATAAATGCAACAAAATCACCTAACTCAACTCTCAAAAATGAAAATGACCCACCAGCTATAGGTATGTCAACAGCAAATTCAGTATAACAAAACACAGAAAGCAAAGCAGAAATACCAGATATACCATATGATAAGATTATACTAGGACCAGCATTAAGTCTTGTTTCTTGACCCGTAATGCTGAAAATACCCGACCCGACTACTGACCCGAACCCGAGCCAGATTAGGTCCCACCAAGTGAGACATTGTTTCATTTCATTTTCTGATTCTTTTTTAAGTTCAATTAGTTCAGTGGTCTCTGTGGACCGGGTTAAAAGGCGGTTCTTTAGTCGGGTCGGAGTTCGGGTCAGGGCGTTTTTGTAAGTTGAGAAATTGTGGAAAGAGGGTTCAGGGAAGAAATCTTGCTTGCTAAAACGCCAGTATTGTTTTGGGGGTTGTTGGGTTTTGGGGGAATCTTCCATTGTTGTTGAAGAGGTTGAAGAATTTAACGGAGTTTTGAGTTCTTGAGGATATTCTTGAATTGTCATAATAATAGTTGAAGAAGAGAAAATTTTGGGGAATCCCAAGAATGGGGGAAATTAGATACTGATACAGTGAACCTTGGAATGCAAATTATTGATTGGTGGAGCAAATGCATTGTCCTTATACTAGTATTAAAAGTCTATTATCATATTTGTATTTGGACGGATGGAGTGGGATGATTGGGCAGCTCAATTGGTTTCAAGGGAGATATTTGGAGCAAAGACCAAGGATCGAATTCCGTCAGCGGCAGTGTGGGGTTTCTTCTTGAAATAAAGGAGGGCCCCTTGTGCGCGGCGTGGTGCTTGATGTCTAACCTTTGAAATCAATTGAGTCACCATGATTTACCTCCTTCACAGACCTGTCGGACCGGGGTGTGGGGGCTCCTGGGGTGGGAGATTCCACCTTTTGGAGCAATAAATAAGAGCAATGATTTACACGAGTCCTTTTTCCTTTTTAATACTCGCTTTGTCTTTTTATGTGATATTATTTTTTAATTTATTTTAAAAAGAATTTTATTTTTTTATATTTAAAAGTAATTTGATTTTTTTATAAATATCTAAAACTTATTTTGGATCATAAATTTTAAAATTCTTTTTTTAAAAAAAAAAATCATGTCAAATCAAATAGAAGGTAAATAGAAGGTAGGGAATAACTTATAAAAAGTCCATTATAATTTTATTTTTCGTTGTTGATGCTGACTTGTACCACGTTTTGCACGAATAGAGAACTGTTGGTAGCATGAAAAGGGAAGGGTTAATATATAATAGTCCTTAAACTTGCCAGGATATTTAGACACGTTTTTTCAATTGAATACCTTAATTTCTAATTAAATATTTTTGTTTTAAATTTTGAAAAAAAAAATTTTACGTGTATTTTTATGCATCTATTAAGTAGCTAAGTTAATCACATAAAATATGTCATCTCCTTAATTATACGCATTCACCTCAATAAGCTGTAAAATTCAAGTCATTTTCTATTTGATGCATATAACTAAAGGAGATGACATATTTTTATGTGGTTAACTTAACTATTTAATAGATAAATGAAAATACATGGAACTCTTGTTTCTTCAAATTTTGAACCAAAAGTGATAATTGAACACTTTATTAGGAGTTGAAGTTTTCAATTGAAACACAACTTAGTTTGAATGTATAAATGAAATATTTAAATAAGTTTTGATGGACTGGCTATGTATTTAGCCAAAAAAGAATTGCATGTTAGTATGAGGTTATCCATGTGATTATGCTTCTGAGTCCCGAACTTAATTAAATTACATGAAAAAGGACCAAAATGCTTGTCAAAAATTAAGTTTACATTATCTATCTTTAACACAGTAAATTACCTTTCAGATCTCATTTGTGAATTATATTGAATATGTTGTTGTTGTAACATAGTAAATTACCACATTATAGGAGTCAACTGAACGAATCAGGCTTAACGGTTGTTCCGGTCACTATAGCTCCTATAACCCAGAAATTTCCTTCGTTAAAGGACTCTATTAGAAAACAACTTCTCTATCCTGTAAAAAGGTAGAGGTAAGGTCTGCGTACATTCTACCCTCCCTAGATCCCACTTGTGGGATCACATTGGATACGTTGTTGTTGTTGTCGTCGTTATTTATTTATTTGTAGGGTAGGTTTAAGTGTGTTATTTTTTAGGGTTTAGGGTTAGTTACTTAGTAGTTAATTCACGGATCCGTTGATTCTAGTCAACAATATAATTATTAGTTTTAAACAATATAACTATGAACTTTCCAAACCTCCCAAGTTAATGCATTATTTTGTTTCGAATATATGTAGATTTTTGTTTTTACAATTATTTTAGGATGCACACGAGTTAGTAAAAAAATGAATAAGAAAAATTAAGATAATATATCATTAAAACATAGATACGCAAAAATATATATTGTAATATTTACGTAAACTATGTTATTTAATTGTGTCATACGACATAGTTTTGATAGACAAGACGTGTAGTGGAGTTAATGATAGACAACAAGTTTGGAGAACGCCTTTAGAATCTAAAGGTTTCAGGTTAAGTAGGACTAAGATGGAGTGCAAGTTCAGTGACGTGACACACGAGACAGATGTGAAAGTGAAGATCAAGGGACAAGTTATACCCAAAAAAGGAAGCTTCAAATATCTTGGGTCTATAATACAAGTAGACAGTGAGATTGACGATGATGTCACACACCGTATTGGAGCATGGTGGATGAAATGGAGGCTCGCCTCCGGAGTGCTTTGCGATAAGAAAGTGTCACCTAGGCTGAAAGGTAAGTTCTACAGAGTGATGGTTAGACCAACATTGTTACATGGGGCAGAATGTTGGCCAGTTAAGAATGTCCACGTTCAGAAGATGCAGGTAATGGAGATGAGGATGCTTAGATAGATGTGTGGTCATACTACGAGAGATATTATTAGAAATGAAGTTATACGAGACAAGGTTGGAGTGACCTCCGTGGCAGATAAGATGAGAGAAGCGCGAATGAGATGGTTCGGGCATGTGAAGAGGAGGTGTGAAGATTCACCAATTATGAGGTGTGAGAGATTGGCGGTCGCATGAGTTAGAAGAGGTAGAGGTAGGCAAAACTGTGCTCCTTCAACCGTACTGTGCTTTTTGTTGTATTTTGTCCATGGTACGACCAGTGCCAATCTGTTGGGATCACTGAGATCAAAGTCGTCGACATCACTAGCATTATCGACCTCATCTAGAAACGAGACCGCAGGCGCCGAAGGATGAACCTGAAAAAAATATACAACAATGAATTAAGTTTTATTAAAAATTTAACCTGTATTTCGATGGGGTGCCGAGCACGCTCCTGAGAGGAGTCTGGACTCTGGTGCAGAGAGAAGCTACAAAATTTAAGTTAAAAATAAGTACTAAGTTAAATAAATATATGCTTTGAATTTTCATTGTACAGAAAACATTGACATTAAATACCTCAATCGAAGGTTGTTTAGGGTTGATTTAAATTGAGTTGTAAGTCGATTTTTTTTAAAAAAAATCGAGTTGATTTGAATCTAGTTGTACGTCAATTTTTTTTCAAAATTCAATTTTATTCTTTGACTCGAATATACAGAAAAAATTAATTTTAAGAAAGAAATTTAAGTTTGAATAGGGTTTTTTATGGTGGGTACTCGAGTTTTTGAGTTTAATGGCGAATTTTTTAAACTCGAGTGGGGAAGAAGAAGCGCGGGGTCTATGTTGGAGTCCTTCAACACTGGAAACTCCAACGTTATTGGAGGTATAATGACCGTAACAGCCGTGTCAACAAAAAACAATTAACGAAAAAATTTATTAGTTGTGCCTCGAGGCTCAAAACCTGTGATCTAGGTATCAAAGATGTAAGATCCAACATAAAATAATTGGTGGTTTACAAAATAATAAAGCTTGATTAGGAAGTTTAAAATTAATTTGGCCAAATTCTATGACAAATCTCAACACAAAAATTGCGCCAACATAAAAATAATTGACGATTTTTTTTTACTTTTCTAAAAATATTTTCAAAGTAAAAAAGGACTCCAAAAATAAAGGTGGATTTCCAAAGCGAAAAAGGACTCCTATGGCAGTTATTATATTGCAAAAAATAACGGTGGATTTTTTACTTTTTCAAAAAATAAAATATGTGAAATATTATAACGATAATTAAATAATAAATTGAAGAAAATAGTAAATGACAATTTTGTCTATTGCAGAGTCTTTGAATAAGTGGCAAAAAGTTCAATCAACATTTCTAAGGCCCTTCGTGCTTTTAATATAATATAGATATATATATATATATATAGATTACTAACTTTAATTTTTTTATTTTTTTCTTAATGAAATATTTATACTCATACAAATATCTATAAATTAGTTTAAATCTTATAATTTTGAAAGTTATTTTTACTTTCTTAAATTCTTGCTCAATCAAACATTGGACATATTAATTGAGAATTTGAGACTGCAAAAGTAACAATTACCAAATACAACTAGAAACACTAAAAAACTACTACTCTCTTCGTTTTAATTTATTTGTCTTAATTACTATTTGGACAGTCAAAGAATATTTTTTATTCATAATTTTTTAAATATTTTGAATTGTTAATTATTGTGACTTACAATACTTTTATATAATTTCTAAATATGTAAATTAGAAACTATTTTTACTAATTTTAAAAGATAAGAAATGAAAAGAGAAGATTAAGGACTTGTTTGACCAGGGAAATTATTCACTTTTTTTAAAATTTTTCTTTTTTTAAAATTAGCGTTTGGCCAAAATCCCAAATTTTATTTTCACAATTTTCACTTTTTATTTTTTGTTGTTGCGGTTGTCTTTTACTTTTCAAATTTTAACCTACATTTTTCATTTTTATAAAATTGATCCCATTTAATTCAGTTGGTCGAGAAATGCATGCTCGACAGAAACAGATTGTTCACACAATGTGAGAGTATTATATTAATGAATAACTACTACTAGTGTTGTTGATTTTCAGTACTAATGAATCTTTGTAATAATAATTAGAATTGACAAAAGTGAAAATAAACTTTCAGCCATACTCTTGAAGATGCAACGTTTCAGCAAGTTATCGTTGAAAGAGCGAGTCGGTTCCATCATTATTTAACTAACTTGTAAGGGAGGTTGATTTCATCAACATCGTAAAGGGTCGGTTCAAAGGTATGTAATAGTTATCCTTTCCTTCATTTGGCATGACTCATTAGAGGTGTACTCGACTAGAAAATTTACGAAAAGTAATTGGTGATAAGTACTTTACTCTTGTAGTTGACATTCTTGCTACCTTGAAATTGAGAGGTGTGTAGTTGAGCCGGAAGTTTTGTGATTTGTAAGTCTGTTCCTAAGTTCAATTGTGTTTATTTGATCGTTGCAATAGAATTATCATCAATAGAAACTAAATCGGCTTGTGAGAGTTGAGTCACACATTTGTTAGTCGTACAATTGTTAGTGCAAGTAACGTTAGTAGTATTACTTCCTTAATTGCATTACTTCTAAACAAGTATATGCATTGTATGTATCGTATGGTGTATCATCGGAAGGGGGAAACTTTAGTTGGATGAGTTACATAAACACATCCTAGTTTCGTTGAGAGATACGACTTGCTGGCCCTTGCGGCTTATTTGTCAACCTTTGAGCTTATTTTCTAGCCATGGAGGCTTATTTGACGGCTATCGAGGCCTACTTGTCAGTCTACGAGACCTATTTGTTCCTCTAAACGGAGCGTATTTGCGATAGCAAGCTTGATTTAGTAAGTAGATAAGATCTAAATCGGTTGTGATATTTTCGTGATATAGTTGATAAGCATTTTTCGTAGAATGCAACTTACATGTAAGTGACAGTTCTTCTATACTTGTTATTACTCATTTACTTATTTTACTTTAAGTTCTAGGCCTTGTCATTAGATTTATTTGCCTTACATACTCAGTGCATTATTCGTACTGACGTCCCTTTTGTCGGAGACGTTGCATGTCATGCTGCAGGTCTAGGTTCGTAGGTGACAAGTGTGTGAGTAGACGCTCCAGTTGATCAACACAGTTTTGGTGAGCTCCACTTCTTTCTGGAGTAGCCAAGTCGAGTCACTTGTGATATAGTTGTACATGCTAGTTGGGTAGGCCGGAGTCTTATCCCGACCAAGTTATTTTGTCAAACACTCTTAGAGGCTTTTGTAGACGGATGAATATATGTGCTCAATAGTGTTATGTAATGTTTTTTACAGTTAAGGCCTTGTAGGTCCATATATCTATATACTTGTTTGGGCTATTATATTTGCAGGTAATTGAACATAGTAAACTACTTGTATTGCTGAGTATATTACTCGTATAGATGTGGCACTAAGCGCCTCGTCCACCCCACCAAGATTGGGGTGTGACAGTTATAAACTTCATGTCCTTGTTCGATAATGTTGATTACCTTAGTGGAGTCACACTCCACTTTCAAAGGGAATTGGCCTTGTTCATGAGCAAGTTTTAGTAGCTGTTATTTCTGCATGGATGGTAGAAGTGTTAGAGAGGCCTTTTGAAAAACCAAGAATCCAGTCTCGATTGTCGTTTCGAATGACACCTCCAATGCCACCAGTGCCAGTGTTTTCTGTGAAGAAATTACACCTTAACTAAACCCATTTCTTAAAAGAAAGCCATGAATTCAAACCCATTTATTCAAAGAAACAACTATTATGAAGTTTACCTAATTATTTTTATATTTTTCATAAACTCTATTTACTTAATTAAAACTTATAAATCTTAAGACATTTTTTACATAATTTAAGAAAATTATAGCCACCACAATAGAAGGGTAACAACGAATTATAAGTTGGAAAATGATGAAAATTCTTTCCTAATTGTAAGAAAAAATAAAAGAGAGAACTACCATTAAGTTTTTACAAAACTACAAAATCACAGACCAATCCAAGCCGATGGTTGTGTATTATATTTGGTTTGGTTTGATTTTAATAATTTAAAAATTGACTAACTTGGTTTGATTTTGATTTTAACTAAAAGCTGACCCAAATCGAACCATGAACACCCCTATAATTTATGTATTAAAATCAATATAGCTAGTGCAGTATCATATTTGGTAGCTGATTAGGAGGTAAATTATTCATGTATAAAATTAATACGATGTTGATTTATAATTAAAAACCCGCATATATAACTAATACATGTATAAGTTATAAGGGAATCAATATAGTATTTTATACATGATATAAGATGAAATAACTAATAATCAAATAGCTAAATCCTATTAAAAACAATACATAGATTCCCTTCATAATTACAAACTCATGCATTACTAATACTCGTATAACTAGATTTAATCCGCTACCAAAACTCTTGAAAAGTGAAATATGAAAAATAATTTGGGACGGAGGGTGTATGTACTTAAGTTGTAAACTTAAATCCATATTAGCAATGCTAATGAGCGGATGATTCATTTTGAATATTTGCATTCTAATGCATTTTGAGTATGTACATATGTTATGTAGTCATTTATGATCTTGAGTTGAGACTCGAGGAGTACTAGTTCAAACATGTTGAGATAAGTTGGAAAACTTAAAAATAATGCTGATCCAATTTTGGTGCATCTAGTGCACTATTGTGAGTCTGGTCAACCCAGACAGGTTTAGTAAACTGTGATCAAGTAGGCTTGAGCATTAAAGTTCATCTAGAAACCATGGCCAAATGTGTGTTGATGTGCTTCCATGTTAAAAACATCTCATAAATAAAATTTGTTAATATACTTTTAAATAACTTTTTGATCAATTAACAACGAAAAAATAATTGGACATAGAAAAATGAGAATGAATTACTATAACTCAAAATTTATGGAGGAGTTTGATATTTAAATTAAACAACAACGATGCATCATTAACTTCACCCACAAAAGTCAAATTGAAATGAAATTCGAACGCTATCGCTAGTCTTTTAACTCTTATGCCAAGAATGATACAAACATCACTATTATTATGTTCCTAACAAGTCAAGCCAACCAAAAATTTAAGAACATACCACCAGCTCCATCAACATTTCTTAAATTGAAAGAAATTGCTAGGACACCTCTATACTCAAATCTCATCGATATTGTTGACTTTTTTCCATTCAACTACAATGATACACTACTAATAATTGAAATCTTAATCAAACAGCCACGTCATAGGGATCTGTCATGGTTGACTTTGACTTCATAGATCTACCCTAAGGGGAAAGTAAGAAAAAAAAGGACATAGTATTCTGAATAGTTGCAAATGATTTGATTTAAGAAAGAAGAATGATTTCCCAAGTTACATTATTTTGCATAAAAGACAATAGAGTTTAACTTCTGCTCATTGATATAATATAATTATTTTCATAAATCATTTATTTAATTTAATCTATAATACTTCCTCCATCCCAATTTATGTAACATATTTCGAATTTCGAGATTCAAACAAGTTTTTCTTTTGACAGTAAATTTTTTCATATATCTTCTAAATATTATGAATTGTTAATTATTGTAGACTTATAGTATTTTTATGTAGTTTTCAACTATGTAAATTTTATTTCAAGAAACTTAAAAATTCAATGCCTGAATTAACGGTCAAAATTGAACTGTTCGACTCTCAAAATTCGAAATGTATCAAATAAATTGAGACAAAGGGAGTAACATATACGTAATTGCGTCTAGTCACCTTAATTTAGTAACCTAATACTCCCTCCGTTTCAATGTAATTCCACAAGATTTAAGAGCAATTTGGTACATTAAATACATATTTAGTCTAAGATCACAAGGTTTAATTTCTTTTTTTAAGCTTCGTACCCAGTCAAATTAAGACACATAAAATAAAACAAGAAGGAGTAATACTCCCTCCGTCCCAATTTAGGTGTCTTAGTTTGACTAGACACGGAATTTAAGAAATAAAGAGATGCTTTTGAATCCTGATTATAAACTTGTCATGTAGGATGTTTTAATTGTAAACTTACTAAAAATATAGAAAGAGACTCTTTTTTATACAGATAAAAAAAAAAAGTAAAACACTTAAATTAGGACGGATGAGTAAAAAAACTAACTTGATACAACATGTTAAAATACATATGATATTGAAAATATGTTTACATCATCAATATGTATAAGTTAGATCCAAAAGAATATGCAGTATGAACTTCGTCGTAAAGTACGTACTTAAATAAATTAAACCTCAATTGATGACTGATAGGTTTTTAAAGCGAGAGTCTACACAAGGAGTTGAAATATAGAGAGGCAGTTATCCTCATTCAAAGGAGGAGAATATGAAGGTATACGCTATTGTGTTCATAGTCATCGCTTCTGTGGCCTTCACAGCTTGTAATTTATTATGCTGCCTATGCACCGGCCGAGGAGGTAGATTTAAGAAGCCAAAATTAGGACCCGACGACGTAGAAACAGGTACGAAGAAGGCTACCACAAGAGACGGGAATATGGTTGTTTTGGCTGGATCTGGTGGTGCAGCTACTGCTGTAACTAGTAACGATAAACGGGCTCGTGATCATAAGAAAAATACTAATAGTGGTGGTTGTGGAGCTGCAGTTGGAGGTGGTTGTGGTGGCGGTTGTGGCGGATGTGGAGGTTAATTTGTGTTGATTTGGATGTTAAACAATGTTGTGATCAGTTATCATGGCTGATTTGTAAGATGTAATGCACATTGGCTTTTTCCTCTTCTTTAGTTATTTTTCCTTTTTGTGTTTCTTCTTATCCTTTCTGTTCTGATTTTTGTTTTTTGGTATATGTTGTTTTGTTTCGCATTTGGAAATGGACTTATGAAAGTATATGTGTACATATGAAATTATGAATGCTTACATTAGTACATACATCTGTTATATCCCTTCAACAAGAAAATTTAATAAGAAATTGTTTCAGCAATTAATGGTCAGTACGTCCATCTCTTCATGTTTATGGATGTCAAGTCCCACGTTCGTTGAGAAATTGGATTGTGGTCTCTTTATGTGGTCTTGGACAAACATCCCCTCTTGATCTTGATCTTAGATTGAATAAGCTCAAGTATCATATCGATCTTCACATGGTACAAGAGCACATAACCATCTTGTGTTTCTTAGTATTACTTGGGTCTCGGTGTTATGTTGTTCACACTCAAGTTTCTAGTCCTAGGCATGTAGGGGAGACTCTTATATGATCTTAGGTAATACTCTCCACATGAGCTAACCTTTAAGATTGAGTTACGTCCAAAAATATCGCGTAGTTTCTCCAACAAATGGCGAATAGAACAAGAAGACGTGAAAAAGAAAAGGGAGAAACTTGGGATGTCATTAGATTGTAAAACCTATTTCAAGACTTCAATATTAGTTCAACAATGATGAATTTCAAACTTTGATCCAAATCAAAAGCGGGTCAAACCACCTCCAAAGTTTGTAGAAGAAGAAAGGAGAAAGATGATGAGGATGAGGAAGATTAAGGCCTCATTTGTTTTCATTAAGATTAAGGTGTCTGAATTTGAATGCACATATAAATTATTAAAATGTTGTCTCTAGATCTGAATATTGAATGATTAAAATTGTTTGTTTTTCAACATATGAATGTGCATATTGTATTTGTATAAACATAACTAATATACAATTCAAATTAAAAAATAACTAAATATTAGAAAATAAATTTAAATCTAATAAAACTATATTATTATTTGATAAAAAATAAAACATTTATGTTCGCTAGTGATAGTGGAGATGCTTTGTAGTGGTGGTGATGATAGTTATGATGGTGGAGGTGATTGGTGTTGTAGTAATTGGCGCAATGGTGGTAGTGGTAGTGATGGTAGAGTTGGTTAGTGTTAGTAATTGACAGTGTTGGTGATGGTGGCTAAAGAATGTGTGGCGGTTGATGATGGTGTTAGTTGGCGGCGAAACTAGTTATGATGGTAGAGGTGGTTGGTAGTAAGGATATATTGGGCGCAGTGATAGTGAAGTAGGATGGGGTGGGAGGATAGTGCGGTGGGGTTGGAGAGTGGGTGGTGAGAGGTGGTGGTAGTTGACAGTGGTGGTGATTGTGATGACAAATTTGGTTAGTGGTGGTGAGATGGATGGAGTGGGTGGCGGTAATTGACAGTGGTGCTGGTTGTGATAGTATATGTGGTTAATGGTAATGGGATGGGTAATGGGAAGTGGGGTGGAGTTATGAGGGTTAGGATGGTGGTGGTTGTGATGACAGAGGTGCATGGTTAGTGGTGGTGGGGTGAGGGGTGGAGAGGAGGTGAGGGTGGATGGGTGGTGGGTGATGATGGTTGTGATGGCGGAGGAGATTAGTGGCATGATGGGGTGATGGGTGGAAATGAGGTGGGTGTGGGGGTGGAGGGATGGGTAGGGTTGGGAGGGCAGGGTGGGGGTGGAGCTGGTGGTTGTAAACAGGGTGGTGGTAAAAATTATCCATACAAAACTAAATGTTAATGTCATTAAGACTTTGTTCAAGATCTTAATGTTTAGAATTTATTCAGAACAAATAAGTACTTAGATCTTAATGTAAACAAACACACTTAATGGTCTAAGGTCTGAACCATTCAGATTTAGACATCCATTAAGTGCAAACAAATGAGGTCGATGGGATATTGTGAGTAATTTTAGTTTTATATTTTTTATTTTTAATTATTACCCTAATCTTGTAGTAATAATTTTAATATGGATGCCAAACTATCTTAATTAGCTCTTAATAAATCTTTTAAAATTAGCGTCTGCGAATTCTCTTGTGATTGTCATTAAAAAAAAAAAAAAACTTATGGGATTAGAAATTAGAAAACGAAATGGAGTCCCTTCCTCTTTAATTGAGAATCAAGAGGCAGGTCCCTTTGCATCTTTCTTCTTACGTCACTTCAATTTTAACATGAACCTACGATGTCCCGGAAAAGCTTAGACATGATTTGGTAATGAGTAGTAGTAAAAGATAATATTAGAAGGTTGTCCTTCCCCCAAGTTGACATCCAAATTAAATTTTAAGAAGTCAACGACGACTCAAGTTGAATTAAAATTGCTAAATTCATGTGCAAATGCGTGTTTCATGCAGAAATTACGTAAACTTAGAAACCAAAGACCTCAATATATATTTCATACACAAAAGTCGTCTTCAAGTTCTACCAGTTAAAGTTCTTGTTTGTGTTAGTGGTATATATAACTAAGACTGGCAAGTGGGCCGGGATCGAATCCGTCGGGTCGAGACCGGCGGGGTTGGGGCGGGATCGGGGCGGTATTCACCGCCGTCCAGTCCCGTTTCCGATCCTGTCGGGTCGGGGATGGGTCGGGACCGGGATCGGGTCGGGATCAATTTTTTTTTTTTTGCACTTAATTTAAAAAATAACATATATATAAAAAAACTTCAATAATTAAACAAGATAGTGTAATAAAAACATCCCAATACTATTTTTGTGCCTCTTATATTATTTAATAGACATATGATTTTTTTTTTGTAATACAAATACAATTGTCAAAATTGCAACTTTGTGGTGTTGTTCAAAAGTTACAAATTACATAGTAAAATTGCAATTAAAAAAATTACATTTTGAAAAAAACATGTTCTAGTTTCTTGATAATTTCATGTGGTTCTTCGGTTGAAATTATTTGTTGGTCAAATTGCTCCACGTCGCTTCCACCACCTTCGGATAAGATTTCGTTGTAGTTTTCGTCTTCTTCTTCGTTGATCTCCTGTTGACCGCACCTTCTCCGCTCCGCTCGTATCCAATCTCTGAATAATACTACAGTCTCCAAGCTGTCTCCGGCTAATGAGTGTTTGTGCTATCCTATTTGATATCTGCCGGTAGAAAAAACGCTTTCAGACGTCGTTGATGACGCTTGAATGTTCAAAACATCTCGGGCCATCATTAAAAGTGTCGGAAAGGTCTTCTCATTCCCCCTCCAGTATTTCAGCAAGTCTTCACGTCCTTCTTCATTGAGAACTGTTTGGTACGGTACAGAACCCTGCAAAACAAAAATATCAAACTCGCTAATTTGGTTAGTAGCGGTACGGCCGCACATTCTATTTCTGAGGCTTTCAATACTAGCTGCAGAAACATCATGTCTTTTGTAAGGTTGTGTTGAAGAAGAAGAAGATGGTATGGAAGCCGGTAGGTTGTTAGCACTTTCTTGTTGGTTAAACCTATATACTTTTTTGCATTCGTCTTCTACGCTAGACAACACTTCTTCTTTAGTTTCTTCAATAGGTGGTGGGTGATTTGGATTTTTGGGACTTGAAGGTGGTAGTACATCTATACAATCATAAATACTTTCAATAAGTGATTTAATACCATCTATTTTAATAGTCGGATTTAATACAGAACCAATAATATAAATAGTAGGAATAAGAATAAAAAAAAATTAATAGTTGTCTTATAAGCTGATTTTTCCATATATTCATTAAGTAATAAAAATATTAGAGCTATATAAAACAACATAGTTGAAATAGTAGGATAATATATATCGAAAAATTCTTTTGTTGCTTGAAAAAATTTCTCTAAAAATACAATAAGTTCGAAATTTTTTCTCAATCCCTATCTACAACCATATCAGCTAGATTTTGATTATGAGAGTTAAAAAATAAAGTAATAGGTTTTCTATAGTCATAAGCAACAAGTAGTTGCTCGTATAAAGAATTACACCTAGTGGGTACTTCTTCTGAATTTTTTCTATAAGGTAGTTGGCAATTGTGACAAGTTTTTTTATATTCTTTTCTTCGTTGTATTATATTATTTTTAAAAATAAAGTTTATAGCAAATTGTATTTTACTAAGAATGTCTTTAAAAAGTGATAGACCATCATTTACAACTAAATTATATATATGGCACACACATTTTATATGAAAATGATCTGGAAAAGATTGAGTTAAACTATTTTTTAAAATTGTAATAGCGTAATTGTTAGAAGAAGCGTTATCTAATGTAATAGTCATAATTTCATCAGTTATTCCGTAATAATCGCAAGCTTGATAAATATTTTCTGCAATAAAAGTACCAGTGTGCCTATCATCTATATATTTATACGCTAAGATACGTTTTTGCATAGACCATTTATAATCTATCAAATGACAGGTTACCGTTAAATAATCATGACCGTTAGTACTACGGTCTATATCAGAAGTGATAATCACTTTGCCATTAAAATGATATAATGAATAACGTAAATACTGTTGATATTCATGTGCAAATTTAAATACATCTCTCTTAACAGTTGATCTAGAAAAACCGTTAAAAGCAGGATTATACATATCTCTAATGTAATGAATAAAACCGGGAGATGAAGGAAATGAAAAAGGCAAACCCTCCACATCAACTAATTTTGCTATTGCTTCCCTATCTCTATGTTTATCGTATTTAGGGCCTACAATTTCCCGTCATAGGGTTAATTTGACCATGTACTTGTTCCGGGACAGTATGTGAACCTTGTCCCGACGAAGCGGACGTTTGCGCACCCGATTTTGAAGCCTCGTATTGGGCATACCTAGCTGGATAAGACCTTGATACGTGTCTCATTAAACCCCCCGTCCCACCTTGACCTTTTTCAATTTTAAAATATCTTTACAAATTTTACATCTAGCTACTTGATTCTCTACGTCCCTATCAAAAAATGTTCATGCATCTGATTTTAATGTTCGTTTTGCTGGACCTCGTCTCATACTAGGGGCAATAGGAGTCATTTCAGTTGAAGGTGCACTAGTGGGTGTGTTTTCATCTACATTAGTGGGTGTATCATCTAGATTATCGTCTAAATTAAAGTCTTCTTGATTTTCAGAAAATAGCTCCTCGTCAAAATCTAATGGTATTGTAGGAAAATGTTCAGTATCAACAAAATTATCATGTGTAGGAATATGATTCTGTCTAGAAATAGGACCCTTGTCCTTGTTGCCCATACTAGAAGAAACATGACCCCTACCCGTAAGCACACGTTTAAATCATTCCATTATAAATTTATAATATACTAATAAATAATTAAAGTAATTGAAATTAAGTGCGCTAAATAAAATAAACATAAAATAATAATTTAATGAAGGAACGAATGTACCAAACGTCGACGTAATTGAAATTAAGTGCGCTAAATAAAATAAACAGAAAATAATAATTTAATGAAGGAACGAATGTACCAAACGCCGACGTAACGTCAACGTGTAATCAAGAGGTTGAAAATTGAAACTTTGCTCGATGGAATATCCTCAAGCTAGTTGCCAACTTCACTCCCAAATGAATAAATAAAATTCAATATTTAGTAGACAATGTAGACTTGTAGAGATATAAATTGAGAGATTGTAGGAAGATTTGTGAAAAAGATGAAGAGAAAATGAGTTATTTATAGTTGAGAAATTGAGTTAAAGTGTAAATATAATAACTTATGGGTTAAAAATAAATATTAAGGGGGTAGGGGGGGAGGGGGAGGGGTGAGGCCAAAAATGGCTGTTGCACAACGACCAAAATGTAAAATGGCCGTTGGTGCAACGGTTATTTTTGCAAAAGGGGGGTTCGGGCGGGATCGGGATCGGTCTGTACTGGCGGGCTGGAGCGGACCGGGACGGGTCGGGACGAGACCATGTCCCGTCCCGGTTCGAGTCCCGATACCGATAATTTTTTTTAAAAAAAATAGTCGAGTTCGGGGAGGGACCGGAGCGGTGTCGGGGCAGGACCAGGCAGGGACCGGCCAACACGGCCCACTGGCCAGCCTTATATATAACTAGCAATTAAGAAGAGAAGAAAAGGCAAGTTGTCCCTTAGAAACGTACCACGTACTATAATCACATTTACCTTTTTTCTTCGCCCTGAAAATATTCTCGTCCTGTTCTTGTGGAAATACAATTTTTGCTGAACTTAAACTTCGTTTGCTTTATAAGCTTTGTCAGCAATATAGTCTGGCATAAATATTCTTAAGGACAGTAATTACACGTCTTAGTACTCTTCTATTCTTGCAAGTTTTCCAACAGTTTATGAGGCCGAGTAGAAATTAACATGGAGGAATTTGTTCTGATACTCTTTACGGTCCTACCTGTGTTTGTGATGTTTGTTATCTTTTTTATTTGCTGTACATTTTAATTCCAGCAAGATGCAGAAGAATAACGAGAGTCCTGCTGGTAACGATGCAAACCAAAGAGGTGGAGTTTCTGATTTTGGCGGAGATGGGAGTATCGATGATACAGGTGATGGTTCTATTTCCATGGCTACTGATCATACCAGCATAACATGTAATACAAGTGGTGGTGGTTTTCAAGGTGATAGTGGTGGTGGTTTTCAAGGTGCAGGGGGTAGTCATGGTGGTGGTGGAGATGGTCATGGTTGTGGTGGTGGTGGAGGTGGAGGATTTTGAATAGGTAAAAGTACAATTACTATTCTTTAGTACTTAATGTTTCGATTTCAACTTGTAATTTCGCTCATGTTATATGTAAAGCTTGTAGTTTTGATAGACATATCAAAGTAGATAAAACATTTGTGTTACGTGTGTCCGTTTAGACAATGTATGGATAAGAAAGTTTCAAAAAACTTCAAAAAAAGAGATTCTTGAAAGTTGAATATAACAACTAACAACATACCCAAAGATTCTTGAAAGTTGAATATGTTGGAAATTAGCCTTTGGCGGGGAGATGCGTCCACCCATCTTTGATGAATTAAACACTAGTGTTCCGCATGTTGGAGACCTTGTCTCTTCGCACATGCATGATCTACGAAGTGAGTAGATGACCGTAGGGCCAAGAATCGTCTAATTTCGTTGAGAAATGAAAGAGATATTGGTCCACGAAGTAAGGTGTTTGAGGCATGAACATGTGGTGTGGGACAAATCTACCACATCGGTGGGAATAAGAAGAATTGCTCTCTATATATGTCTCAAATTGGTAAAGGGTTTGGGACCCCAAGGGGTATCCCATGTGTTTAAAGGAGGGAAGACCTATGTGCTTTGGGTTCATGGCTAAGCCCACACGCGCGCCGCCGCCGCCCCGTCCCAAGCGGTCGTGGGTCGTGGGGACTTTCGATATTATCTTTTTGGACCGAGAGAACTCGTCGGATGTACGCTTTGATCCCCGAAGTTTCATATGTACGCTTGGACTGAATTTTTTCATATGTACGATTTGGTCCCCGAAGTTTCAATATTTACAATTTGGTCCCCGAGTTTCGGAAAGTTGGTTCTCGCCTCCGTTGGAATCTGTTTTTTGAGGCATTAATCACCATTACTTGGCTGATTAACTCCTCCATTAATGACCCATTACTTGGGCGGTTAGGCGACCTCTTTTCAATGGCCATTAATAGCCATTACTTGGCTGTTTTAATGCCCTCTCTTGATGGCCATTACAGCCTTGTTTGTGGTTGTTGGGCAGCCCCTCTTCCATGCTATATATTGAGTTGTTGTTGGCTCAATTCGTGACAAAACAGATGACTGAAAAGTACACTGGAAAAACACCAAAAACAAACTGCAAAACAGTCACGAAAATAGCACAAAACAGTGAGTAAAACTGTGTCAAAAACAGTGACCAAACCCTCACATATACACAAGATATACACTACAGAGACACTATATACACAGAGACAAAAGAGAAGAGTAAAGAGAAACTCTTCCTTCCTATTCCATTTCTTCAGCAAGTCGAGTCATATTTGTTTTCTTCGCCAGGCTCAACCTATTGGCTTTGTAGAGTTGAGATTAAAGTATTGTTTTATCTTGGGAGACTATTGTCCGCTAACGTAAAAGCATATATACGGGGCAATCTTGTCTTAAGGACAGAGGGCAATCCCTCGACTCAACACACAACGTTGTAACCATCCAGATTTAGTTGTTTCTTGATTTCAGGATATCAAGATTCAAGACACAACAAGCTTGCGGCAGTTCTCAACATTGGTCTTGCAAGGTTATCAAGATTCAAGACACAACAAGCTTGCGGCAGTTTTGAAGATTGACCATTTATCTATCCTTTCGAACATTTGTAATAGTTACTTACTTCTCGTACTGCTTTATAAAGTACAATAGAGTACCAACAGAATATGTGTTTGTATAATCTATAATCGTTCTTGAAGAATTGTGAGTGTTCTGTTAGTAGGAATAACTTTCTTATAAAAGTGAAGTGAAAATAAAATAAAAACAATAAATGAAAGAAATGATGTAGCATGGAAATATAACCTTTTTTCCATCTCACGCACTTTCTAGACGTGCAAACGTTTTCCAGGCTATGTGGGCGCAAATGATGGTATTAATACGAATAAAACTAGTCTAACCCTATAATAAGACCCTGCAAAGTTGAGGTGTGTAGTTGTAGCTACCACAGAGGCTTTAGTCAGTAATGTAACAGAGGAGGCAGCGGCGGATCCACCCTTGACCTTCGCTGACATATTATAAAATGTAGATAGGTAAAATTTTAACTTATGTATATATACTAAGAAACCCCTTAGCTTATTCGTGTGTGTACTTCTTATATTTGACTCCCCTTAATGAGAGGAGGTGACCATAATGGAGGTGTAGCGGGAAAGATGCTGGAGATAGATATGGTAGCTGTGATGGTGGATGTGAGGCTGTATAGCCAGTGGATATTAAAGTGAGTACTGTCTGTGTATGCATTCTATTCCAGCTACCGCAATCTCAAGGATAATAAGGTTATGCATATGCAGTGAATAATTACTCTGCCTACGAAGGTTATGCTACAAATAATTCCTATACAACAAAAGAAAGATACTTATGGGATAAGAAGAAGAGGTTGCAGACATGCAGCTTCAAAAATGTAGACACATTTCGAGTTAGGAACATAATCACTATCCTATTGAGAGATTAAATGCCCTCAAAAATCATATAATATTGCGGGAGAAACAACCACAATAGCCAACTCAGATCACCCGAAGTAAAGCCAGGGAGCCCTTCCAATGTTGAGCTCCTAACTCTACCTCTCTATAAAAGTATATAGAAACTGTAGGCACTAGGAATGAGTGAAACTAACCGGGGAGAAAGGGCATAGAAGGAGAGCTGTGCATTCTGTATCTCAGCAAGTGATGATAACTATGATTTTTACCCTTCGATTATGCAGGCTTTGGGGATAATTGACATATCATCATCTCACTGATTCGATATGTCAGGATGGCAATCTTTTTATACTTGCACTAGCCAAATGCTGCAGAATGGACACTGTCGGATAATGCCCTTTAGAAACTTCATTAAATTTCTTCCAGAGACCATCTCTTATCTATAGAACCCAAACTGGCATCATAAAATATCTACAGCCTTTGCTAATGCATCCCTTATCCTCTTCAACCAACCAAGAAAAACATATGGATAAAAGGCATGCAAATGACAGTTTCATTTTAGTTGTGTGGCTGGACATCCTTTTCTGACATAAATTATCATTTTTAAAGTGGTGAGAAGTCATGGTCTATGCAACTTAATTGTTTCATTTCATCCATAATCATCCACAACGTGCAGCTGATCTCTTCAAAGTTCAAATGCGACTGATCTCCAGAGAGAAATAAACCAATATTGTTTTTCAACAAAACCCAACTGCAACTTGGAATTTTCTTTATTCTTTTCAATTTCTTAGCTAGCCTAACTTGTTCCTCATCTTTCTTCTTTCCAACAATACAATAAAGGTCTGACAATACCACGTACGGAGCTGCATTACTCGGTTCTAAGTCCAAAATCCTTTGAGCTGCAAGCTTTGCAAGATCAAGACGCAAGTGAGTCTTGCTAGCACCCAGAAGCGCACCCCAAACTCCCGAATGTGTCTTGAATGGCATTGAATTAATTAGATTAACAGCTTCATCAAGTAAACCAGCTCGTCCTAGGATATCAACCATGCTAGTATAATGATCAGGCTCTGGTTCTATGTTGTATAATGATCGGATCGATTTGAAGTAGTTCCATCCTTCTTCTACGAGCCCCGCATACATGCTGATAAAACCCCTAGAAAAGTGATACCATTAGGTTGCTCGCCTTCATTCTGCAACTGGTGAAACAACTTAAGTGCTTCTTTGGCATAGCCATTTTGGGCAAATCCAGTAATCATTGCATTGAAAGTAACAATATTTGGGAAATCTATGAATTTAAAGATCCTGTAGGCATCATTTAAACCTCCACACTTGGAATACATCGAGATAAGAGAACTTTGTACAGACAAATCTAACTCCATATCCATTTCGAAAACATGTGCATGAATTTGCTGACCTTGATTTAACATCGCCATACCAGCCGAAGCACTAAGCATACTACTTAAAGTTAGAGGATTTGGTCTAACTCCACTTCGAAGCATTTCAATAAACCAGCGAAAAGCCTCTTCGTATTCCCCTTTATTTACGAAACTAGATATAATTGCTGTCCATGCAACATCATCTTTCTGGGGAATCATTTTAAACAGATCAACACATTTTTCAGTCGACCCTTTTTCACAAAAACCGGTAATCATAGCCGTCCAAGAAACAACATCCTTTTCTGGAGCCCTCTTAAAAAGCCCATATCCCTCTTCAAGATTTCCAGATTGAACAAAAGCACTAATAAGAGAATTCCATGAAATGACATCTTTCTTTAACATCGAATCAAACACACTTTTAGCTCCATCTACACAACCAAATCTAGAATACATAGTGATCAATGAATTACCCAAGAAAACATCAAATTCAAATCCCAAACGAGAAATCAATCCATGTACTTGATAACCTTGTTGACACTTACTAAATCTTCCACAAGCTTCTAAAACGATTGTTAGAACAGTAGGCTCGAGTCTCACATCACATTCTCTTCTCATTCTTAGAAACATATCAAACCCTTCTTCGAAACAACAATTTTTCATATATCCATCAATCATTGCACCCCAAGTGACCTCATTTCTCTCCTTCATTGTATCAAACAACTCCCGAGCCTTGATAACTCTCCCATTCTTGGAGTACCCACCTATCATCGCACTACAAGAAACAATATCTTTCTTCACCATACCATCAAAAACATGAACTGCATCATCTAACTTCCCAACTTTCAAGTACCCATTTATCAGTACATTCGAACAAACAGGTTCCCGAAAAACCTTAGGTGTCCGATTATACAAACCCTCTGCCATATCAACCCTCCCTGCATTAACAAACCCCGTTATCATCGCAGCAAAAGACACCGAATTTCTCTCGGGCATCACCTCAAAAAAATTAAAAATCTCAACTCTATTCCTCATATAAGCAGTCAGCATCGCATTCCACGACGCGACGCTTCTCTCAGGCATTTCATCGAACACTTCACGGGCTTTCTTGAGTTGTTTGTTTTGAGAGTATGCTGTAAGCATTGCGGTCCAAGTAACGATATTTTTGGTGGGCGTACTGTTAAAAATGGATTCAGCTTCTTTTATGTTTCCGTTTCGGCCATTTTTTGCAATTTGGGTGTTACAGTAAATCAAGAATTTACTTGTTTTAGTGTTGGCGTTACAAAGGGTCTTCGACGAAGTCGAGTATTTAAGGTTCAAAAGAAGGCGGACATGTAAGGGGTTTGGCTTTGTTAGCATATCTGAGAAACAAATAAAGCTTCCATACAAGGAGAAGTTTTTGTATGAACATGAATATATAGTTTTACGTGATTACAAACTAGGTAGATGAACTTTTCTAATTATAATAAGTAAATAAATATAAAAGATATATAAAATATGATAATATTTTATCAATTTTAGTAGACAAGATATGAAAATATTCTACCACATCCCCGCAATTGAAGCACGAGGTTTCTCGTACGCTGAGACTAGCGGGGTCGGGTGCAGGCGGGACTGCTCCGGTCCGTCCGATCCCGATCCCGTCGGTATCGGGGCGGGGCGGGCTCGGGTCGGGGCGGGGCGGGCTCGGGTTTTCCTTTTTTTTTTTTTTTTTAAATAACATATGTATAAAAAAAACTCAATAAACAAAACAAGATAGTGTAATAAAAACATCCCAAGGCTGTTTTTGTGCCTCTTATATTATTTAATAGACATATGATTTTTTTGTAATACAAATACAATTGTCTAAAATCTAAATTGCAACTTTATGGTGTTGTCCAAAAGTTGCAAATTACATAATAAAATTGCAATTAAAAAAATTACATTTTCAAAAAAATCTGTTCTAATTGCTTGATGATTTCATGTGGTTCTTCGGTTGGAATAGGTATTTGTTGGTCAAATTGATCCACGTCGCTTCCACTACCTTCGGTTAAGATTTCGTTGTAGTTTTCATCATCTTCTTCGTTGATCTCCGGTTGACCGCACCTTCTCCGCTCCGCTCGTATCCAATCTCTCGAATAATACGCAATTTCCAAGTTGTCTCCGGCCAATGAGTGTCGTGGTCTCCTATTTGATATCTGCTGCTGAGAAAAGCGCTTTCCGACGCGAGCTTGATGACGCTTGAATGTTCAAAACATCTCGAGCCATCAATGAAAGTGTCGGAAAGGTCTTCTCATTCCCCTCCGAATTTCAAAGAAGTCTTCTTGTCCATCTTCATTGATAACTTCTTGATATGGTACAGAACCCCGCAAAACAAAAATATCCAACTCGCTAATTTGGTTAGTAGAGGTACGGCCGCACATTCTATTTACGAGGCTTTCAATACTAGCCGCGAAACGACATGTCTTTTGTGAGGTTGTGTTGAAGATGAAGAAGATGGTATGGTAGCCGGTACGTTACTAGCATTTTCTTGTTGATAAAATCTATATATATTTTTGCGGTGGTGTTCTACGCTATTCAACACTTCTTCTTTAGTTTGTTCAATAGGTGGTGGGTGATTTAGATTTTTGGGACTTGGAGGTGGTAGTACTTCTATACAATCGTAAATAGTTTCAATTAGTGATTTAGTACGTCTATTTTAATAGTAGGATTTAATACTGAGAACCAATAATATAAATAGAAGGAATAGGAATAAAATATTTTTTTATTTTGAGAAACATTTTTTTAATAGTTTGCCTTATAAGTTTGGTTTTTCCATATATTCACTAAGTAATAAAAATATTAGAGTTATATAAAATAACATAGTTGAAATAGTAGGATAATATATACCGGAAAATTCTTTTGTTGCTTGAAAAAATTTCTCTAAAAATACAATAAGTTCGGAAATTTTTTCCCAATCACTATCTAAAATCATATCAAATGGCTTTTTATTATGAGAGTTAAAAAATAAAGTTATAGGTAATTTATAGTCATAAGCAACAAGTAGTTGCTCGTATAAAGAATTCCACCTAGTGGATACTTCTTGTGGAATTTTTCTAAAAGGTAGTCCACAATCATGACAAATTTTTTTATATTCTTTTCTACGTTGTACTTTATTACTTTTAAAAATAAAGTTTATAGCAAATTGTATTTTACTAAGAATGTCTTCAAAAAGTGATAGACCATCCTTTACAATTAAGTTATATATATGGCACGCGCATTTTATATGAAAATGGTCCGGAAAAGATGGAGCTAAACTATTTTTTAACATTGTAATTGCGTAATTGTTATTAGAAGCGTTATCTAATGTAATAGTCATAATTTTATCGGTAATTAAAGTAATAATCGCACACTTGATAAATATTTTCTGCAATAAAAGTACCGGTGTGCCTATCATCTATATATCTATACGCTAAAATACGTTTTTGCATAGACCATTTATAATCTATCCAATGACAAGTTACGATTAAATAATCATGGCCGTTAGTACTACGACCTATATCGACGTGATAGATACTTTGCCATTAAAATGATATAATGAAAAACGTAAATATTGTTGATATTCATGCGCAAATTTAAATACATCTCTCTTAACGGTTGACCTAGGAAAACCGTTAAAAGCGAGGATTATATATATCTCTAATGTAATGAATAAAACCGGAGATGAAGGAAATGAAAAAGGCAAACCCTCCACAAAAACTAATTTTGATATTGCTTCCCTATCTCTATGTTTGTTGTATTTAGAGCCTACAATTCCCCCCCGTCATAGGGTTAATTTGACCACGTACTTGGTCCGGGACGGTATCGGTATGTGAACCTTGTCCCGATGGAGCGGCCGTTTGCGCACCCGTTTTGAAGCCTGGTATTGGGCATACCTAGTTTGGATGAGCACTTACTACGTGTCTAATTAAACCCCCCGTCCCACCGTGACCTTTTCCGGTTTTAAATTTTAAAACATTTTTACAAATTTTACATATGGCTACTTGATTCTCTACGTCCCTATCAAAAAATGTCCATGCATCGATTTTAATGGTCGTTTTGCTTGGACCTCGTCTCATACTAGGGGGAATAGGAGGTATTTCGATTGAAGGTGCACTAGTGGGCGTGTTGTCATCAATATTAGTGGGTGTATCGTCTAGATCATCGTCTAAATTAAAGTCTTCTTGAGTTCCGAGAAAATAACTCCTCGTCTAAATCTAATGGTATTGTAGGAAAATGTTGAGTATCAACAAAATCATCTGTGTAGGAATAAGATGACTAGAAGAAGTACCCTTGCCCTGGTTGCCTCTACTAGAAGAAGCACCCTTACCCTTACCCTTAAACATACCTTTTAATCCTTCCATTTTAATTATGATAATAAATAATTAAAGACAATAAAATTAAGTGCGCTAAATAAAATAAACAGACAATAATAATTTAATGAAGGAACGAATGTACCAAACGCCGACGTAACGTCGACGTGTAATCGAGAGGTTGAAAATTGAAACTTTGCTCGATGGAAGATCCTCAAGCTAGTTGCCAACTTCACTCCCAATTCCCAAATGAATTAATAAAATTGAATATTTCCGTTGGCCAACGACCATAATCTAAAATGGCCGTTGGTGCAACGGCCATTTTTGCAAAGGGGAACAAAGGGCGGGGTCGGGACGGGCTCGGGTCCCGCGGGGTCGGGACGGGCTCGGGTCCGGCGGGCTCGGTCCAAGCGGGACGAGACATCGTCCCGTCCCGAGTTCGAGTCCCGCCCCGTTAAATTTTTTTTTTTTTTTTTTTTTTTTTTGCGGGGGGGGGGCGGGACCGGGGCGGGGGTCGGGACGGGGTCGGGCGGGGTCGGGTCGGGCGGGGTCGGGTCGTCCCGGCCCACCGGCCGGCTCCGACTCTCGAAGTCATCAAAGAGTATGCGTAGAAGTCCTTTAGTGAACATATCAGCAATCTGATATCATGAAGGAACATGAAGAATACAAACTTATCCACGAGCAACTTTCTTACATACAAAGTGAATATCCATTTCAATGTGTTTAGTGCGCTGATGTTGAACGAGATTGCTAGAAAGATATATCGCACTTACATATCGCAGTAAACCATTGTAGCTGTATGGAGTGGGCAGTGAAGCTCAAGTAGAAGGTTGTGTATCCAACAAGACTCGGAAACAACATTCGCTACAGCTCTGTACTCAACTTCGGTACTGGATCAAAACAGAGTAGGTTGTCTTTTAGAAGACCAAGAAAGCAAGTTATCTCCGAGGAACACACAGTAACCCGATGTGGATCGACAAGTGTCTGGACATCCACCTCAGTCATGCCTGCTTGGTCAAGGATCTCTTCGGCGTACTTAATTTGACAAAGAAATAAGCCGCATGCATGTCTCGTAACAACAATGCCCAAAAAATAGCTTAGGGGCCCAAATCCTTCATAGCAAACTCAGAGGCATTGAGTGACATAATGGATCGGCGAAGTGCATAAGAAGATGTGGTGAGGATGATATCATCAACATATAGTAGGATGTATGTCATGTAATTACCCTTGCTATAGATGAACAATGAATGATCAGATTTGCTATGTGAAAACCCGATAAAGGATACAAAATCAACAAACCGTTGGTACTATGCACGAGGAGCATGTTTCAGTCCATAGAGTGATTTCTTCAAAAGACACACATAATCTGGATGAATTGAATCCCTGAATCCCAAATGTTGATGCATATATACAGTTTCATGAAGGTCTCCATACAAGAAAGCATTTTTGACGTCAAGCTGATGAATAGGCCAAGACTTGGACAAAGCAATACTGAGAACGGTCCGAATAGTCGCTGGTTTCACTACATGTCATCACCTACAAGACGGGTCTTGTGCCTCTCAAAAGAACCATCAGATTTCTTTTTATGTCAAAAAATCCATATAGAACGAATAATATTAGCATCATGAAAACGAGGTACTAGATCCCACGTCTTATTTTTAATAAGAGAATTATATTCGTCAATCATTGCATTTTTTCAATTAGGATCGGACAAGGCATCTTTCGGATTACGAGGAACAGGGGAAGGGACAACCGAAGCAGACAAGTTAAATAGTCATTTGGGTTTGAAATGTCGTGCATAGTACGAGGTTCTATAGTCCGTGGGTGTGCGACGGGAGGGTGGACATGATTGGGATGGGGTGGCCGAGAAGTGTATGAGGGATTAGGTAGACTACCGATAGTAGGGGGTGGGGCCGAGAAGGGGAAGTGGCGTTAGGGAGAGGTGGCTGGCCGAGACAGAAGGCCGTGACAGGCAGTTCTGAAGCACCCGTTGTGGGACTAAGTGGATTGCCCGCCTCAGGACGGCAGTGGTGGGGATGGTTGCCGGTGTTGGTGACGACTGATTTTGTAAGCGATGAATTAGAAGGGGATTTAGGCCATCATTTAGGAATTCATAGGAATTTGGAGATGGAGAATTGAGTTTGGCAAATGGGAATTGGGACTCATCAAATCGGATATGCCGAGAAATGATTATTTTTCGGCTTGACAAGTCGTAACAATTGTAACCTCGATAATTGGGGGGTAGTCAAGAAATACGCACGGGGATGACCGGTGTTGCAGCTTGTTGATTTGTGTGGAGGGATAAAGAGGTAGCACAGACATCTGAAAGTTCGTAAATGCTTATAGGAAGGATCCCGAAGATAGAGAACTTGATTGGGAGACTTGTGTTTGATAGACTTGTTTGAAATAATGTTCAAGAGATAGGTTGACATTGATAGAGCGTAATGCAAAAAATGGGGAGGGGTGGGGATAGAGGCGTGAGCAAGGAGGGCCCGAACTAAATTGTTTATGGTTTTATTTTTTTGTTTGGCTTTGCCATTTTGTGGAGAGATGTGGGGACAGGAAAAATGAAAAACAAGGTTGTGTTTGGTGCAGAAAAGTTTGAATTGATTATTATCAAATTCCCTCCTATTGTCACATTTAAAACATTTAATATTCTTTTCAAATTGTGTCTTTATGAAAGTGCTGAATAACGAAAAAATAGAATAGACTTGGGACTTATTGCCAATGGAAAAAGTCCGTAAAGTTTGAATAATCATCTAAAAATAACATATAATATCGATGCCTGGTCGTGCTTAAGATAGGAGAAGTTCATAAATCCCTGTGTATTATATCAAAATGCATTAAAGTACAAGTGGATGAAGAATAAAATGGCAACTTCACATGTTTCCCAAACACAAAATTCACAAATAGGAGTAGAAGGGACATGTTTGTAAGCAATAATTTTTTTTTTTGCTAAGGGACCGTAAAACAGAGTCTCCCAGATATCCTAATCTATTATGTCGTAAAGGAGACGAAGATGCTGCAAAGGTTAATGGAGAGGAGGCTGGATGACTGACATATGTGGTGATAGGATAAAGGTCCCCGGTGCTATCACATCTCAGTATTCGCATCCCTGTGATAAGGTCCTTCACAGAAAAATCAAAAGGATCAAATTTAAGGAAAATATTATTATCGGTTGTGAAATGATGCACATAGATTATATTTTTGATAAGTTTCGGGGTACGGAGTACATTTTAAAGGATAACAGGGGTTGTGGTGGGGAAAGATATGATTGTTCATAACCTCTCTTTTTCACTACCAACAATTATATTATGATTTAAATTGCTTATATTGAAATAAGACGAGAGAGTACCTTGGGATGACGTCATATGAGATGTGGCGCCAGTGTCCATGTACCAACTGTTGTTAGGAACGTTGAGAGACATCGTGTTCATAACTGCCTCAATATCCGTCGGTGCGTAGGTTGAAGGAGGAGAAACCGGTGCACTGTATGCCTGTTGTGGACGTGCGCCGATGAAGCTAGACTGGGTCTGTCGGGCAGGAGGTTGGGCTCAGAAGGATGTCGGGTAGGGGCAAGGTGGAACAATCCATGCCTGTGGGGCCCACATAGCCTATGGCGGGTAGGCAACCCACGACGGAGGCTGCTGCCACTGTTGTTGCCGCTGTTGGTGGTTGCCAGCCGGCGGGGGCTACCTCCTGCCGCCGCTACCACTATTTTCGTTGTTGTTCTCGGAATTTCTTCCTTTGTTGTTATTCCGAAAATGTGAGCCACATGTCGGATGGGGCGGGAGCCGAGCCTCTCGGGTCAGTATGATTGCTACCGGTGGATACGAAATGCGGAATTAGTCGCTGCCTGCTTTGTTTCTTGGGTTTCTTCAAGAATGAGTCTTGAACGAGCCTGATAGAACAGAGTTAATGTCATGTTTTGTTGGAGGATGGTAGCGACGCCGTTATAATTTTCATTCAAACCCGTAATAAGTTGCATCACCAATCATTGATTAATGACCGGTGCACCGACGTTGGAGAGTTGATCGCCAATCATCTTAAGTTCTTTACAATATGTCGACGCATTAGGAAAATCGTCCTGCATAATGGCCTAAAATGGATTTTCCAGATACAAGGCACGTTGTGTCTTGTTGTCATGAAAAATACTTTCAAATCGCTCCCACGTTTGTCGTGTTGTGGCATCGATTTCAATGATTGTATGCAATAGATCGTTCGAGATCATGCCGTAGATCCATTGTAGGACAACCGCATCTAAGCGGGACCAAAGTTTATTCTTAGACGCATTAGGTCTTTCTAGGGGCTTTGATTTTGAAGGGATAATATGGTCGATGACTTTGTATATACGACAATGAATCTTAAATAATTCCGTCCAAGATGAATACTGAACTTTTTCCATCTCAAGAGTTATGGGGGAATGAAATTCTTGATGTTGTAAACTGCAAGAGCATGATAGAATTTAGGTTGTTCAGCCATTGAAAATTGGAGAAGAAGAGACGAGAGTCGAACAAAGAAGGGATAGGGTTGCCGAGGAGGGGGGGACGACGACTTAGAGAGAAAAAGAAGTCAGGGTTTGACTTCTGATACTACGTAGGAATATGTTCCCTCCTTTCATTGATTATTGTGTACAATATATATATATATATATATATATATATAGTATTACATAATTAAAAACTAGGTAACTAAATTTTCCTAATTACAATTGAAATATAAATTTACCTAATATAAAAGATATACAAAATATGATAATATTCTATCAATGATAATATACAAGATATGGTAATATTCATCAGTTTTGAAGGGGAAAGAAAAGCGTGGTTTTTCTAATTATGTTCAATGGACACTATTAGTATGAGTACTAGTAAAATACTACTCCCTCCGTTTCAAAATATTTGTCTATTTTACTTTTTGGTCCGTTTCAAAATGTTTGCCTCTTCCCTTTTTTGACAACTCTTTAATTTCAATTTTTCACATAATATGTTTAAGATCACAAGATTAAAAGCCATTTTTATATATTCTTCATATCTTTAATTTAAAATCACAAGATTCAAAATTCATCTTTACTTTCTTAAATTTCGTATCAAGTCAAAACGAGACAAACATTTTGAAATGGTGGGAATATGATATTTTTCTTTAATCATGATTCTCATTTTTTTGATTAAATATTTGAATCATCAATTATGTGGACTTGCACCCAATTTGTTTCTATAAAGATTAATTTTTTTTATTAAGATTCAAATATAGATTTGAACACGAATAATCAAGATTTATTTTTCTCGACATCTTAACGTGTATGAAATATATTTTATTTAAGAATAAACAGATATGAAATATTATATCCACAATATATTATTAAAAAATTAATTTACACGGTGTGGTATAAACTATAAAGTGTATTGTGTGTTTGATGCACACTCTTAAAGTTAGCAATTTTGACAGTTGATAGCTGTAGCTATCGACGATTATGTGTCATGCCCCAAATCTGAAGAGGTGTGGCTAGCACCCGATGCCTTACTTGACCCCGAGCGTACCATCTATAACTTACAAACTCTACACATGCGTACAATAATGTTGACCGGCAAAGCCGAAATATGTCTATGCAAACAACAAAACCCAAAGCAAGATATAAATAAGGGCTGACAAGGCCATCATACTGATATACTAAATATACACGATACGTCTACAAGCCTCTAAAATGATCAAATCATAATGTGGTCCGGACCCCTGAATATACAGAATACGTCTACAAGCCTCTAAAACGATCAAATCATATTATGGTCGGGACAGGGCCCCGACCTACCCATTTTCTCTATATACACAAAACAATATCAATTCTGGACCTGGTAACTCTAGATGAAGTGGAGCTTACCAATCACGCTGATACTCGACACTGTCTACTGCGGTAGTGTCTCTGTCTGTCATGATATACTGAATAAAAACTGAGAGTCAATAGTAATCTGAAAACATATCTAACTGTCTCTGTCTCATGTCATGTATGAGATATTGAATATAAACTGGTTGGTCTCATATAGTGTCCCGTGTGTAAGTGCATAGCCCCGAAGGCAACGTGGGTGACCTAAAGGTCGTGCATAGCCCCAAAGTTAAACATAAATAGCCCCGAAGGCAAATTGTATCTCTATATAGCCCCGAAGGCAAATGTATCTCTTTGTGAACAAATGTATCTTTGTATAGCCCCGAAGGCAATTGTATCTCTGTATAGCCCCAAAGGCAAATATATGCAATGATGCCCTAAATGATATGCATGATATACTCTCTGTTCCTCAACTAGATATGATATACGCTAACTGAATATAAACTCTCGACGAGGGATGATTTCAACACAAGTAAGATGGAATCATAGAGATATAGAAACTCTACGAATTACTCTTCTCGTATACACTCGTTTGACTCTTACTGATAATGGGTTCATACCAAAAAAAAGAAGGGACAACCTTCACATATCTTTCGTTGTCCTACTCGTCGACACGTCGTATTCAATCCTCAGCGCAGCTTAATCTCAATCACCAAGAGTAGCTCTAACCTGAGGTTTTTTCACTTCAAAGAACTCTCCCAATCAACCACAAGACGGGGAAATGAGCTTCTATTTAGTATCACGGATTTTCCGAAGGGAGATCTATGTTATAATCTTGAAATCGATGGAGGAAGATAACTTCGCTTGATCTTGAAAAGAGGAAGAGAACATAAACTGGATTGATGTACTTAGTAATATAAGGAAGAGGAAGAATATATTGTTACAAATTAATGCACTTGTTCGTTATTTAATATAAATATGATAGAGAGAATCCCCAACTTAGACATATATTCTAGCACTTGGAGCAAACCACCTCCAGAACATACTACCCATATAATGGTTATATATATATATAAAGAAAGAAGAAGTTATGCAGCCCACTATCTCTTGCTTATTTTAATCTTCAAGAATCCTCTATTACTTAATTAATATACTAGTATGTGTATATCTATCCATTAGACATGTGCACGTGGGAACACATGGAGGAGGTGAAATATATTTGTCCCATTCCTAAAGCACTGCTATTAAATTATTAAACCGTTATAAAACCAATACACTCACTAATATTTTATAAAGAGCAAGATATTTACAAATTATATATCATATAAAAATAACTTCTAACAGTATCACCATTATCAAATTTACAGGATCTTACAATAACATTTTCATAAATTTTCTATAACCTCATGAATGACTTTAATTCCTTCAAGCTTGTATGAATTTGCTATGATGTATCTTAACGTCAAAGGTACGAGGTGTTATATTATGATTGCAAGATAGAGGCTGAGTATGGTTGTCATTGGTAGAGAAGATTGGCGTTAATGGTTATGTTGTTGTAGCTTGAGGTGTGCATGGTGATGGACATCGATGATTGATGTATAACAATAGCTAATGATAGGAGGTGATTGGGCAATGGTTATGTTGTGAATTGAAAGCCAATGGTAGTGATTGACGATAGTAATTGTGTGATTAAGGTTGATGATAAAAGTTGTTGGTGATAGCACCCAGTGGATGGTAGCTAATAGTAACGGTGGCTGACAATGATAGTTGATCATAGAAGTTGATCGTAGAGTTGTTGGTGATATACTGACAGGTGGTGAAGGTGTTTGTCAATAATGATTGCGCGATAACTGACAGTGATTTATACTAATGGTGATGATGATGATGATGATTGTGATTTAAGTGATGATAAATAAATACAGTGACGATAAAATATACCATCAAAGGAATCTTTAAGTAAACATCATATTCTTTTTCTATTTTGCTATATTTGAAGCTTGTGGTAATTTTAAATGGAGTAGTTTTAACCTAAAAATATATGGCATAGATTCTTTATGACCTTTGTTGATTATAAAAAAAAAATGATTCGATTTGGACCATAAAGATATGAGATTTGAGAAGTTATGTTGGGGGAATATTTTAGACCTAGTTCTAGAAGAAAATTTGGGATGTCACCTAGCAATCTAAGTCAAAATTCAAACATGATTATAGAAATGGAATCGTATGCTCATAGATAATCCGACTCTATAACTTATTTTGGGATTTGACTATTTTGATTGAGGGTTGACTTTGACTTGTCAAAAAATTATAGAAATATTTCACCTAACTTAATTTTAATGTGTTATTTAATATTTTGCATAGATTGAGGCTGTTAAAAGTCGTCTTGGTGGATTTGGACATTTCAAGTGAAGTAAGCTTATCGATTTCAAAATAAGTGAGACTTTAAATTAGAATTGCTTGCTTTCCAAAAATCATGATTTGTAACGTGTATAGCTTACTTTGAGACTACCTAGTATGTTGTTGATCGACCACGTACTAAGACATGTATGATATTTAGAGCTATTCTTATATGTTAATTGTTATACTTTCCCACAGTTATAACATGATATTGATGAGATGTAATATCATAATTTAAACATGATTTAAATTATAAATTGAGCATGACATCCTATATTATTTCATTGATTGAAGCATGCTAGGGATGTATAACGTTGTACGTGCTATTGATTTAATCTATGAAAGTTTATTATTAATTGATGTTAATTGTGTGTGCTAAATGTTGACTTACTTTAATTAAGCTCATTAGTTTGATTCTTATAACATGTTGTAGGTTCAGCCATATCCTATCGGCCAAGGCTAGGATTTGCTTTAGTCATTAGTATTTTCTAGGGCTGACCAGTGGGTCGGGTCGGCACGATCCCGACCCGACCCGACCCTTTCTCGATTCCGCCAAAAAAAAAAAAAAATGGGACTCGAACCCTGGACAAGACATGGGCTCGTCCCGCCCCAGGCCCGATACCGCCTGACCCGCCCCGATCCCCTTTGCAAAAAATGGTTGTTGCACAACGACCATTTTATATTTTGGCCGTTGTTCAACGGCCATTTTTTGCCTCCTCCAACCCCCTACCCTCTTAATATTTATTTTTAATCCCTAAGTTAATATATTTACACTTTAACTCAATTTTCCAACTATAAATACCTCATTTTCCCTTCATCTTTCTCAAATCTTCCAACAATCTCTCAATATCTCTCTCTACAATTCTACATTGCCTACTAAATATTATATTTCTTTGCTCATTATTATCAAATTAACTCGATGACGGGGGAAATTGTAGGCCCTAAATACGATAAACATAGAGATAGAGAAGCAATAGCAAAATTAGTTGCGGTGGAGGGTTTGCCTTTTTTCATTTCCTTCATCTCCTAGTTTTATTCATTACATTAGATATATGTATAATCTTTCTTTTAACGATTTTCCTAGATCAACTGTTAAGAGAGACGTTTTTAAATTTGCACATGAATATCAACAATATTTACGTTATTCATTATATCATTTTCCTGGCAAAGTATCTATCACGTCTGATATAGGCCGTAGTAACGGCCATGATTATTTAACTGTAACATGTCATTTGATAGATTATAAATGGTCTATGAAAAAACGTATTTTAGCATATAGATATATTGATGATAGACACACTGAAAATTTTATTGCAGAAAATATTCATCAAATTTGCAATTATTATGGTATAACTCACAAAATAATGACTATTATGTTAGATAATGTTTCTTCTAATAATTATGCTATTAGACTTTTAAAAGATCTTTTAACTCCATTTTTTCCTAATCATTTTCATATAAAATGTGTGTGTCATATTTATAACTTAGTTGTAAATGATGGTCTATCACTTTTTGAAGACATTCTTAATAAAGTACAATTTGCTATAAACTTTATTTTTAGAGGTAATAAAATACAAAGAAAAAAAAGAATATAAATAACCTGTCACGATTATGGACTACCTTATAGAAAAAATCCCATAGAAGTAGCGACTAGGTGAAATTCTTTATATGAACAACTACTTTTAACGCCCATAATCGAAATCCAACTGATATGGTTATAGATAACGATTAGGAAAAAAAATCAGAACTTATTGTATTTTTAGAGAAAAAATTTCAAGCTACTAAAGAATTTTTCGGTATTTATTATCCTACTATTTCAACTATGTTATTTTATATAGCTCTAATATTTTTATTACTTAGTGAATATATGGGAAAACCATCTTATAAGGCACCTATTAAAAAAATGTTTATCAAATTAATTTTTTTTCCTATTCCCACTATTTATATTATTGGTGTTGTATTAAATTCGACTATTAAAATAGACTGTTGTAAAGCACTTATTGAAACTATTTATGATTGCATAGCAGTACTTCCACCTCCAACTCCAAAAAATCCAAATGACCAACCACCTAAGGAACCAACTAAAGAAGAAGTTTTGTACAACATACACGATGAATGTAAAAAAGTATATACGCATTACCAACAAAAAAGTGCTAGCAACCAACCGACTTCCATACCTCCTTCTTCTTCCTTCTTCTTCCTTCTTCTTCCTTCTTCTTCCTTCTTCCTTCTCCTTCTCCTTCTCCTTCTCCTTCTCCTTCTCCTTCTCCTTCTCCTTCTCCTTCTCCTTCTCCTTCTTCTTCTTCTTCTTCTTCAATACAACGTCAAAAAAGACATGTTGTTTCTGCGGCTAGTATTGAAAGCCTTAGAAATAGAATGTTTAGTGGTACCACTACAAATCAAGTTAGCGAGTTTGATATTTTTGTTTTGCAGGGTGTTGTACCGTACCAAGTAGTTTTCAATGAAGAAAGACGTGAAGACTTGCTGAAATACTGGAGGGAGAATGATAAGACATTTCCGACACTATCAAAGATGGTCAGAGATGTGATGAACATTCAAGCATCATCAACAGTGTCTGAAAGCGTTTTTTCTGCCGGAAGATTTCAAATAGGAGAACACATACACTCATTAGCGGGAGACAGCTTGGAGATTGCAGTTTTATTCAGAGTTTGGATACGAGCAGAGCGTAGAAGGTGCGGTCAACTGGAGATCAACGAAGAAGACGATGAAAACTACAACGAAATCTTATCCGACGGAGGTGGAAGCGACGTCGAGCAATTTGATCAACAAATTCCAATTCCAAACGAAGAACCACAAGACATTGTGAAGAAACTAGAAAATGTGTTTATAAATATGTGATTTTTTTAATTACAATTTTACTATGTTATTTGCAACTTTCAACACCACAAAGTTGCAATATTGAAATTGTATTACAAAAAAAATCATATTTCTATTAAGTAATATAAGAGGTACAAAAATAGGCTTGGGATATTTTTATTACACTATCTTGTTCAATTATTGAGGTGTTTATATATATTATTATTTTAAATTAAGTGCAAAAAAAATATTCGGAAAACACGATCCCGACCCGACACCGCCCCGCCCCGACAAGACCGGTCCCCTTTTTCGATGGGACCGGAAACGGGACGGGACATTGGCGGATCCCGCCAGTCCAGCCGGAAGACCGGTCCCTCCCTCCCCAGTCCCGTCGGGTCCCGTCCCGCCGGGACCCGCCCCGAACCCGCCCCGTTGGTCAGCCGTAGTATTTTCAAGGGCTTATGGGAGTAGTCAAGCAGTTATATCTTATATCTGTGAAAGGCCTATGACTTGGCCTAGCAGTTTTATCTGTGTAAAGTCTATGAGTTGATTTAGTAATTGTATACACGAGGACGTAGCATGCTTATGCGATTTGTTGTCGTGGTTGATATTCATTGAACTGATTCACTTGCTGCGGTTATTTATAGTAATTCCATAAGCTGTGTTTTGTACCAAAAATAATTATCTTGGAAGACTTGCTCCGAGGAGTAATATGGAGGAGCGGGTCGATAATCTTATTATGCTATATGTTCACCATATTCATTCACTATTCCTTGTACATCCATATATTAATGATATTGCTGGACTTATCTGATCTCATTTTGAAGCGGCGTAGCAGATTTTGCTAAGATGAGCCAACCATAGTTTGTTTATAGTAACAACTATAAGCTCCATGATCTTATATATATTCGGAAGCTATATAGCTCCATGACTATTCTTGGGAGGATTTCAAGCTATCTTTCACACTTATATTATTTCCTTTTTAATTTCGCTAGTTATTGAATTTCGAGACTTTATTTATGTTTGCAAATGCCTTAATTTATCCATATTCTCGTAGTGATTTTAAAATAAAGAAATGATTCGCCTAATGTAGATAGTTACTCGTTAAGTGTACGTTGCAACTAGAAAAATAAATCATGACACATTATTAATACTAGTGTTAGAATATTATCATTATTGATATTATTATTAATGTAGTATCATTGTATATATGGTAAGAAGTAAGAAGATTATTAGGGATTAGTGATTAGGAAGATTAGTATGGATTGTTATCAATTAGGAAGATTAGAGGCTTGATTTTCTCTAATAATTAATTGTATATTGGGTATATAATTTGCCCTATATGGAAGAATAGATTGGGAAAAATATTTCTTCTATTATGGTATCAAGAGCCTAAGAAAAAATCCAATTTTTTTTCTTTTTTATCAATTTTATCCTACCATTGGCTGAAAATAATTTCTTTTTCTTTCTCCTTCATTCTTCTCAAATTTTCGTCCAGAACTCTTCTTGACCGAAATTTTTTGAATATTTTTTTTACTCTCCACTATTGTTCTTCATTTTTGTTCCATCAAACCAACAATGTCTGAATCCAAATCCCTTTATCATCCAGCTTTAGCCGTTTCAAACATAAAAATACATATTTCATCACTCTTGAGATAAAAAATGTTCACTATGCAACATGGGCAGAACTATTCAAAATATGTTGTCGCTCTCACCGGGTTATTCATCACATAATCCCACCGGAAAATCACAAAGGGAAGGAATCATTGACAAGTGATGACTTGGAACTGTGGGAAACTCTTGATGCCACAGTTCTTGGATGGATTTACGCAACAATCTCTTCAGATTTGTTGCACACAATAATGGAACCAGATTCCACTACAAAGGAGGCTTGGGATCGCTTGTGGGACATTTTTCAAGATAATAAAAATTCTCGCGCCGTGACATTGGAACAAGAATTCTCCACCATAGATATGACGGATTTTCCAAATGCATCGGCATATTGTCAACGCCTGAAGATTTTGTCAGACCAACTTAAAAATGTTGGTTCGCCAATCATCAACAACCGATTAGTCCTACAATTGGTTGTGGGGCTTACCGATGCCTATAGTGGTGTGGGAACGCTCATTCGCCAAAGTAATCCATTACCCCTATTATATCAAGCACGTTCCATGTTAATTCTTGAAGAGGCGGGGTTCGCGAAAAAGGCAGCCACAGTTCTAAATTCGAGTTTTGTTGCTACCATTAATAATTCCATGAATTTTGAACAACAAAACTGAGGACAAAAAGGACGAAATGGTAATAAAACTGGAATGGTAATAACCGAAATAACAAAAATGGTGGAAATAAAAATTTCGGCGGCGGCGGTAGTGGTGAACAAGGCGGCAGAACCAACTCCGGGGGACAACATGGGCAACACAGTGGAGGGACATGCCACTGGGCCTGGCAGTGGCCTTGGGCTGCACCGCCAGTCCATTCCCAATTGGAAATGGGCCGGCCCGGCCTATAGGCCTGCCGCCAACCCAAAGGCTACCGCCAACTTTCAACGTTCGGGCCACCGGGGATTTGGGCCACGGCGAGAATGCAAATTCCAGCGAGCAGTTCAGTGGCAAATGGGTCACTGCCGACCCAGTGGCAGGAGGCCCACTCAGTTGTGGCCCACCCAACAGATATAGAGTATGCAATACACATTTTCGAACTTAATCCATCAGATTCAAATTGGTATATGGACTCTGAAGCGACGTCCCATATGACGTCCTCCCAAGGTAATCTCTCATCCTATTTTAATTTGAGCAATGATAATGGAATAATTGTTGGAAATGCCCATTCAATTCCAAAAAAATGGTATGGTTCTAGTAAATTGTCACCACCAAACCCACCACTTGTTTTAAAGAATGTCCTTCATGCTCCTAAATTAATCAAAAACTTGGTCTCTGTTAGAAAGTTTACTATGGATAATTGGGTATCTGTCGCTTTATTTTATAAATCTTGTAAATACCCCAAAAAAGGATCATGTACTTACAGGACGAGTCATCCCCTAAAATATTGAAAGAACGAAATAAAGAAGTCTTCACTCATTCTTCATTTAAGTTGTGTATTGAAAAAATGTTTGGGGCAAAATCGAACTCGGAAGCCATACGGCCCCGTAAAACTGTTTCAAATAACACGACATGGCCATAGAGCCTCCATGCGTGCAGGTTCTTTGAACCTTTGTGCCTTTACATGGGGTTGAGATGTCTTCCCCATCAACACCGAAAATAGAGGCAACCTCTTTATTTCGAATTGGATTTCTTAAATTCCAATTTCGCGCAAACGTTCCTAGATGTGACATTCCTGGATTGGGTTAAGGCAAGATGACCTCAAACACAAAATGTAAAAATTACATAAGAGTGCACCGGTCGTCAAACCGTAACTTAAACAATAAATTCTCGACTATTAGCATAGTTCCGGTAGACAGACGCAATGGTCATGCCTCGAGGCTTAAGTGCAAATTAAAAAGCCAACAGGTCATTATGTGATCATAATTATTGTATAAAAAAAAACGCATGTCAAAGCGTAAAGAAAGGCAAAATTAAAGACAAGCAAATAATTGTCATTTATACAAAAAGAACATCGAGCGCTCATAAAAGAACGTTAAGAGAGGCATACATGCCCTGAAGATCTAGCAAACCAGAGCATAAAGACTCAATTATAAGAAACGACAAAGGGAATAAGGCCCATGAATATCCATCTGATGGCACACATACTAACACAACTACAAAAAACAAAATATTCATCATAGGGCATGTAGGCCCACTTCAAAAAACATTGACATTAAAAAAGGGGCACGCAGGCCCCTACAAATTCACATGAGCTGAAAAACTAGCACAAACCACTGGAATTACTGCTAGTCATCACCGCAAAAGGCCTCTGAACCGATGAGCAGAGGCGAAGATATAAAAAGCTAATCTGGGGGGGGGGGCACGGAGAGGGGGGCAGTAGACACATCGGAGGAGAGGGCATTTCTTCATCCAGGTCGTCCATATCATCCTCAGTCGCCCCAGGTCCACATCTGCATTCACGAGGGCCGAGGGAATATTAATCGCTCTCATATCTACCCCTTACAGGACCTCGAACCGAGTCTGGATGGACAACATAGTCCCGAAGCAAGGTGGCCCTCTGCCGCTCAACTGCCTAACAAAGTGTCAGCCGTTGGTTTCGGGCTCAAAGGCAGGCACACAAAGCTACAAGTGTCTGCATCTGTGTGGGAGTAACATAATGATCAAGCTCAGCTTGGACCACTATCTCTCCTTCTCTATCTTCCAGCGCCTGATTGCCTCTTCCAAACTGCCCTCTAGGGTGGTCCTCCGCTCCAGGAGATCTCTGTGCTCGGCTTGAAGTAAGGCAACCTCTTCTCGAAGATGTCAGTTCTCCTCCGCTAACCTCTCTACACTCTGGAGAATGAAATAATGTTCTTAAAAAGCTCGATGATAGAGAAAATGGCAACATGCCAATGAGAGAAAGTTAGACGGAATGAACTCAGTATGTGCACTCACGCTGGAAGTAAAGGGTCTGAGGTAAATGACTTAAGTTACTAGAAGGAAGATGTCTGCAAGGTAGGCCAAGGAGGCTTCCAGGATGAGGTCAGAACCAGCAATAGGTAGGGGGGAACTGAAGGGTCGTCGCTCAAATCACTGCCTCCCCACACTCCCGGGTTGTCCTTCACTGACTCCCGACTCCTTGATGGCTTCAGTTGAGGGGACCCCCACATCCTCGGATGCTGTATTTTTTTCTTCATCATCCTCCACGAGGACCACTTTCTACACATCCTCTCTCTCCGGCTCATTAGAGCGGAGGTGTGTCCTTACAAGTGAGCCAATTATAGAAGTGGATGCCCCAGCATCATCCGAAAGTCCTTGCTTCCGACTCCCCCTGGCCTCCGCAATGGCCTTAGCAATACACGTCTGAGCCTCGTCCTAGGAGGTTACCTTCTTGGCTAAGCCCCCTCAGACAGGGAGACCTTCGACAAAAAGAATATGAATGAAAGTTAGGGCGACACATATGCAATCAATGAAAATAAAGAGTCGGTAAAAATAAAAAAGACTCACCATGACTTTTGCCCTTCCACTTATCAGTGGAAATGGATCTCCACGTTCACTCGGTGCCGTAAGAGGCACGGAATAGATCCATCACCCAGCTGAAGATGTTGGCCAGGGGCTCGAGAATAACATGGGCATCTTAAAAACAAAAGGAAAGGTAATCAGGCAAAGACCAGGAGAAATAAGAGAGGATGGGAGGAAGATTACTTACGAGCGTTATTTCAATGCTCCGACAGAGGACCAAAATTGGTGCCTTGAAGGCGGTGTGTAGGAATCATTACAAACCAATCACACCATCCCCGATCATGATCGTCCTCAACATTTGTTATGAGGGCCCTAGAGCCTCGAAAAGCTAAATTAATTAGCCCATCGCGGAGCACTTAGGGGGAATAAAGATGGATCAGATGATCCAAAGTTTAAGAAAGGTAGGCGAGATCAGCCAAATGCTACAAGCAGCACACTATTGTACATATTTATGAGGCCAACTACCCCGAATAGACGCCATAGTGATGACAAAAATATTCAATCACCCGGTGGATCGAGAGGCTAAATCTGATGGTAAAGGGGTAGGTGTAAATAAGTGACATCCCTGGGATATGTTGAGTAATACTTACACTAAGCGGGGGAGGAAAAACATCAACATTAAAGCCCCATCCTCAATCGATACGAACATGGGGAATAATGGAGTCATAGATCAACGAGGTCATATCCTCCACGGACTTGTAGTGGAGGTTTACACGGAAGTATCTCTCAAAATTAAAGTTAAAGGGAATGATGTCGGATGCCAATGAGCCTATATCATGGGCCTGGGTGACACCAGAAGATAACAGCCGGTGATGGGTTGTACCCAGTTCTGCCCTCATTTTGGCTAGGGTTAGACCATCAGAGGTACCAGAAGAAGACGAGAGGGAAGTAGACATTTTTAGGATAGAAATTGAAGGGACGAAGAACTGAAATTGCTAGATTGCTAGAAAAAAGGAAAGATGGAGATGAAAGTGAGAAAAAGTGTTCGAGGTTGCCGGTTTATATAACTGAGACAATAATCATTACTCTTTGAACTCGAAGAGGCATGCCTTATCAGCGAATTTCAAATCGGTGTCTCAGAAGGAGCGTCATCAAATGGGTGACTGGGCCCATTTAATGACTGTCTGACAAAATTTCTGATAGATAGAAGGGATGTGACGTGCGATTCTAGCGAAAAGATTTTTTGAAAAAGTGTACAGACTCTTCCACTTCCCGGTCCCGTGAGTTCAAAAGTCCCAAAAAGTGGAGGACTATCTATATTGGATAGAAATGCATCCGGAGGTGTTTAGTGTATTCAAGAGGATTGATAGTTATGTAGACCTCAACGGCCCCAAAGAATCTTCATAGATGTCCTCCACTTCCAACAACTCCCGTCACATCAGTCTTCCTAGATCAGAGTACTGCGGCGCACGTGGGCATGGTGATGTCATTAGGCTCACATCGTCACAACTTTCTGGGGTCATAATATTCTAAGTTTTGTCCTATATATGCAAGACTTAGAAGAGAAGGAAAGACACATTGTATTATCTCTAAGCTCACACTTATAACCAAGATCTCTCTCAAGCTAATACACCATTCTCAGCCTTGCTTGATTCTTAACTCATTTTTAGATTTAACTTATTGATTCATTTTACTTGCTTATTATCGTATGTCACTTGCACATTGTTCTCACATATCCGTAATCTAATCAGTCATTCCGAACTCATTTAAGAGGGTCTTCGGATCGGATACAACCTACTTGTCTTTAAATCATTATATATAAATCTCTAATTGTATTTTTAGTTAAAATCAGTTTTACTGAAAACAGAACTATCGAAATAAAGTTAACGTGATTAATATGTTTGATGAAATTGTGTCATTTGACGATTTCGAATAAATACAAGAAAATGAAAGTGGAGGAATCCTTCTTTTTATGTGTCTTTTTTGGACCATCTAAGGTTAGATCTTATTGCCATTATTCTTATTCTTCTTTCTCAATAAGGGTGTTAACTCTAGGTTCCTGGTTTCTATTAATCCATTAGCTTATTTGTCAAGTTGATAGAAAGTCAAAAAGTTCTTATTTTTATTAAAAGATGCTTAGTTTCTTTTTTTAAAAAAAAATTACTTTAGAGAGTTGATGTATTTGACTTAAATTTTAGCCTAGGAACAAAATACAGTAAATGTTTTTGAATAGGAGCATAAATTATTTTTCAAAAGCTAAAAAATAAATTTTCCTCAAAAGTAATTTGAAAACTTAACTAAACACAAATTATTGCTCTAATATTGACAAAAGTGTTTCTGAAATTGATTAATCAAGCATAAAATGCTACTCTTCAAAAATACTTCTTTAAGAGATACATATGAGTTATGACAAAAATAACTTAAAATAAACCGGTTTTAGAAGTTTGATCAGATAAATTATACTCAAGATTATATGGATTTTGAGCATTCATATTTAAGATAAAAGAAAAAATATTTGAGATCAAAACAAAGAATCTCCAATCTATTGAATTGCACGTGTGGCCATACTTGATGAAGTTGATGGTCATATCTTTGAGGGAAAAGGAGTCTCTGCATTTACTTTAATGAAATCACCAAAGTTGACATTTATTGGTTGCTTAAGTTTCCACTTTCCATTATGAATGAACGAACAGCAATGACCACCGATTTCCACTTTCTTTTTAGTCCCTTGGTTCCTTTTTTTAATTTCCACTTTCTTCCTTGTCAGTTGGTTCCATTTTATAATTTATAGTACTGTGGTGTTGGTTCACAATATAAAGGTCAAATTACTTACTCCCACCGTCCCAAATAGATGGTCTTACTTTTTCTTATTAATTTATTCCAGAAAGATTGACATATTTTTACATTTAGAAACAATTTAGTTTTATGAGATGATTCACATCCTCACAAATATATAAGACTTGTTTTATACCACACATTTTAAAAGTTCATTTGTTTCTTAAACTCCGCCAAGTCAAATTAAGACAGTATTTTTTAAACGGAGGGAGTAATTTCATGATTTAAAAATCCTTTTTATTATTCAAATAATAATAGTATTGCATTAGGCTATACAAGCTAGAGTGGAAGTGGCCTATGTGGCAGACAAGATGAGGGAAGTGAGATTGAGATAGTTCGGACATGTGAAGAGGAGGTGCGTGGATGCATCAATAAGGAGGTGTGAGAGTTTTACTATATATATCAGGTTTAAGAAGAGGTAGAGGTAGGTCGAAGAAGAATTGAGCAGGTGATCAGACAGTACATGATACTACTTCAACTTACTAAGAACATGATCCTAGATAGGAATGTTTGGAGGTCCATGATTATGGTTAAAGAGTACTATAGCCATATATTATAGTACTTTTACGATGGAGAGCTCCTTACCTAGTATTCTCATAGTATTTTATTCTCTAAGTTTACTACTACATGTTACTTCGATTGTTGTGTTTATCTTGTTATTTTGCTGTCGTTATTTTCTTTTGTTTCCTGCTTTGATTACTCTTCTTTCAAGCTGAGAGTTTATTGAAAATAACTTCTCTACCTCACAAAAATAGGGATAAGGCTGGCATACATTCTATCCTCCCATATTATACTCATGGGATTTCATTGAGTATGTTATTGTTTATGTTGTAATAGTATTACATTAAGTGGAACGGTAGCGAGTTCTTAATTAATAATAGATTTGTATAGGAATTGAAGAACGAGCCTTGAACATTGAACGTTAGGCGTGTTTAATACTCAGCATCGACCGCTTGACCATAAATTTTACATAACAAAGCCCTACACAAGAGCGTTATTAGACATTGGGTTGAATTAGAGGGATCAGATCACATGATATATTTATTTAATGTCAGCAGGACACTAGTGGTCCAATAGTTAAGTACCAACCATATCTATTGATCTACTAATTACTAAAGATTAAAAGATAAAGGAAATCAATATGAACTGTGGTGAGATGGTTGAAGTCCCTCCATGTTTAATCAGGGATTTTGATTTTCGAATTTTTGGGTGGAAAAAAAGTATATTGAGAGCGCCGCCCTCGAAATGGACCCTGCAGTGCATGATCTGAATTTAATTGAATTCCAATTCAAATAACGGACATCAAATTAAAAAAAAAAAAAAGGAAAGCTCCTGCACTACTCAACACTTATGGTGACAATATTCGCACCAAATCTTGTGTTGGGGTCGTCAAAAATTTTATAGGTGGCAAACAATATCTGTCCACTTTCATCTGACTTAGACCAATCTTAATTCTGTTCAATCCAGTTACTATGGAGCTAGAATTTTCACGAAGGAGATTCAAAAGATGATAAAGTAATTAACAAAAAAGTTAAGAAAATTTAATATATATATATATATATATATAAATATATATATATATATATATATATAATGAAAGAAATTCGAATAAACACCTTGTGACTTAGACCGATCTTAATTTTGTTCAATCCAATTACTATGGAGCTAGAATTTTCACGAATGAGATTCAAAAGATGACAAAGTAATTAACGAAAAAGAAAGAAAATTCAATATATATATATATATATATATATATATATATATATATATATATAAATATATTTAAACTGATTTAATTTTGATATATAAAATATAATTTTTTGATGAAAGAAATTCTAATAAACACCTTGTGTCTCCCTGACTCTTCCTTTGAGTTCAGTGACAAAAAAAAATTCAATTTTGTGTTAGAAAAGTCGATCGAAATAGTAAGCCCATAATTGTATATGTCATTGTCTAAGCCCTTACCTGGGCACACTTGTCTAATGCTTTACCCTCCAAAATGCATCACCAATTTTGCCTAGGTGGACCTATATATTGGATGTGGGCCATGTGTCTATGATATCTCTCCATCTCCATGACTCCGTTTAATTTCTTTTTCTATTCGATATTCAATATTTGTATTGAGCTTGATTAAATTTGAAATCGAATTGGGAAGTCTCACGTTGAGCATAAAATGCTTTTTAACAAATGCGACTTCACATCTAACACTTACATTCAAAAATTTTGATCATAGATGAAAATGTATTTATCACTTTATTACTAACCTGGTTGATACGATTCCGTCTAATTATTATGTCATACTTACAACTTGCAAGCAATATATATTCTTTGAATATATTGCACCATGCAATTTCTTCACATCTAGTCTAAATATACAAATGGTATTGGACAATTTCAAACATGACTTTGTTCTGAAAGCTTATTAGATAATGTAAAAGAATAAAAAGTTTCGGATAGGTAAGATAGTGAGGTTCTGAATGATTTGTCCATCTCCTGTGTTTATTTGTCAAAAAAGAAAATGATATATGTATGCCGCTATTTTCTCTTAGTTCCTTTCAAGAAGAATAGTATTCCCTTTATATATCCCAGTTTATCTGATACATTTTTTTTAAGTTAAAAAAGAATGATATATTTTTTTAATAATAATTTAAATTTCATATTTTATCTCTTATGAGATAATTTATAATTATACAATATCTATGGCTTATTTTAGATTACGAATTTTTAAAATCTTTTTTTAATTTTTAAAATTCGTGCTCCACCTCACATAAATTTAGACGGTGCGAGTATATTTAATGTGAAACTATATAGCTAGCGGTACAAACGTTATGACACATTTAAATTATAAATTTTAAATTTTTATAATCACATAAATATATAACATATTTAAAATTACAAGTTTATAAATAGCTTATTCATGTTCCTCCAATTAATCTGTGGATTCCTTTTCTCCTCATAATTTTAGAGGACTTGTACTATATTCTATCAAAAGTTAAGTGATTGATGTCTCCCCATGAGTTCAAACACTTCCAACATACTATTCTTAAAAATCAAACATGTCTGGAACTTTGATATCTAACTTTTTTCGAGAATCACTCATCATGTAAGAGTAATCGAGCATTAATCAACTTGATTAATTAAGTGGTCCTAGGGATAAATTCTCCCTTCCACTTAACAATTTTCTCATTCGATCTTACATTATCTGCAGATATATACATATATGTCTTCTCATCTGCTTGTGGTCTCCATCCACTTTTTTCCTTTATGATCATATCATCCTTTGATAATAGAAATAATCTTTGGCACCAATATTATATTTCATCCAATTATATAACCGGTATTTATTTTATAAATTAATTTATAATTTTTGGCACCTTTATGATCATACCGAATTAAGATTGCAATATACAATTTATCTTGCCGATCACTTTAACCTGATAATGTACAAATAATAATTATAGGGAAAAATTTAGAAGATTTGGCAAGAAAAAAAAGAGCAACAGTCATGAGGGGGCCGGCCATTAACCTTGGTAATAGCGGAGCCAAAAATTCAAATAAGGAGATCCGAATCAAAAGAAAGTTCTTGTGCCATGATTCAATAACTTGTATATGTTGTTTATGCAAAAATAATCATTTTTGTCCTATTTATGTCGTCTAATTTTTCAACAAAGGGGTTCAGTTGAACTCCCTTGCACCCGTATGCCTCCGCCCCTGAACCTTGGTAGTTGTGTTTTTATAAATGTAATTTAACAACGCTCATTACTAAGAACAAGCAAACTATATTTGATTAAATTATTTGAATATGTTGTTTGTGTTGTTACTCTATTGTACTTTATAAAGTAGTACGGGAAGTAAATAACTATTACAAGTATTCAAAAGGATAAACAAATATTCAATATTCAGAAATTGAATCTTGTTGAAGAAATAGGCCAATCTTCAAAACTGCCGCAAGCTTGTTGTGTCTTGAATCTTGATAATCTGAAATCAAGAAACAACTAAATCTGGATGGTTACAACGTTGTGTGTTGAGTCGAGTGATTGCCCTCTGTCCTTAAGACAAGATTGCCCCGTATATTTGCTTTTACGTTAGCGGGCAATAGTCTCCCAAGATAAAACAACACTTTAATCTCAACGCTACAAAGCCAATAGGTTGAGCCTGACGAAGAAAACAAATATGAATCGACTTGCTGAAGATATGGAAAAGGAAGGAAGAGTTTCTCTTTTCTCTTCTCTTTCGTCTCTGTGTATATAGTGTGTCTCTGTTGTGTATATCTTGTGTATATCACACTCTATTTCGTCACTGTTTTGCACTGATTTTCGCCACTGTTTTGTACATATTTTGGCCACTGTTTTGTGCTCTTTTGTGACTGAAATGTGCTGCTATTTTCGTGTGCATTCTCTCACGTTATTGAGCCAAAAGAGGTACCAATATATAGCATGGAGGAAGGCTGTCCAACTGCCCAAACATGGCTGTTAATGGCCATTAGGAGGGCTGTAAATGGCAGGTTTAATGCCATTAGTGAGGCTGATTTATGGTCTTGAAGGAGGTTGATGATGGTCATTGAAGAATGGTTGTTAATGGAGTAGTTAACAGCCAAGTAATGGCTGGTTAATGCTCCAAAAACAGTCCAAACGGTAGGCAGAAAGTTTCTGCCTTCCGTCACTCCTAAAATCAACTTTTCAGAAACTCTAGGGACCAAACTATAAATATTAAGCAATTTGGGGTCCAAAAAGATAATATCAGAAATTCCCCACAGCCCGTGACCCGAGACCGGACGGGACGGGCGGGCGGCGATGGCGCGCGTGGGCTTAGCCTTGAACCCAAGCATATCTAGGTCCTCCCTCCTTTAAACACATGGGATACCCCTTGGGGTCCCAAACCCTTTACCATTTTAGAGACTTATATAGAGAGTAATTCTTCCTATTCCCACCGACGTGGTAGATTTGTCCCACACCACATATCCATGCCTCAAACACCTTACTTCGTGGACCAATATCTCTTTCATTTCTCAACGAAATTTGACGATTCTTGGCCCTACGGTCATCTACTCACTTCGTAGATCATGCATGTGCGAAGATACAAAGTCTCCAACATGCGGAACACTAGTGTTTAATTCATCAAAGATGGGTGGACGCATTTCCCCGCCAAAGGTAAATTTCCAACAATCCCCTCTATGAAAGAGAGATTTTGGCGCACACACAAGGTCCCTACATTTCAGCAATCTTTCAGTGAAAAGATATTGCATCAGGAGAGGTAGCTTTCGCTTTGAACCTTCCCTAGTTGAATACCATCGGACTTACTTACTGCGCGGTGAACGTGATGTCTTGAACAATCAGTGTTTAGTGTAGGCCAAGACAATGATATCAACACAATAACTCTTCTTATTCGTTTTCCTTCTTACGTTTTTGTCCGTTGTGGCCGTGGACACACTTGGATTCTTAAGTGCGTTCATTTAAGGCGGCCATCCTCGCACTTAAATAGGTGATCTCCTACAAGATATCCTGCTATACCCCACTTCACAAGTGTTAGGAATCATTAAAAGTTTCCCCAACCTTAACCTCAACCGTTTGAGAATCGTTTAAAGGTTTGGAAGCTTAACCTTTACCCACCATGCAGGTAGTACTTTAATGTGTATCGCGGGAACAACTTTGGATTCATGTTTCCGAACAGAAATCATCATCCGAAGTGTTTCTTGCTTCCACCGAAGCGCTCAACTGAACCTTTTGCCGCTTAATTTTCCCATTGAACCAAATTCTTGGGATCTCCAATCAGTATGGTTGGGTTACCACCGCAAAGGTTCGTATTGTTTGGGTTTTAAGCCCATTCCCCAAGACAGGCAGAACACTTGATCTCCGGGTAGTCCCTTAGTTAGTAAATAAGGAAGTGACACTCGTGATGATCAACTACTATACGGTCTTATGTCTCCGACAGATCCTGACAGATATGTCCAGACGCCATCATCGGTGTCCTTCCTGAAGCCGACCGGCTAGCCACAGTGTAGAACTGCTGAAGGCACGTGTTTCTCCTAATAAGGGACGTCCTCTAACGAGTCATAAAGTTACTCAACTTCTTTCATGCTTTGTATAAAACGATAAACTCCGATTCCATCATGAATCGGCCGATGCAAGTTTGCTTAGAGGATTTTCCAAGACCCACCATACACATTTACTTGTGGCTTTGGTGTTCTTCAGATCTGATGTCCAGTTTGCATCACGGTGTTATCCCAGAACCGCTGGACATCCAAAATACTATAATTTGTAGATAAGCGAATAATTCAGATATCGTCATATCCGACTTAACGCCTTCTACCGATCATGTATTAAAAACCGTCAGTGAACCTTAGTTCAACTGATCTGCTTTGTAGGACGATACCAGGTCGGTTGTAGTGTGTACAATATATTGAACTACACGTGACCTGAGCATATCGCTCCTTGTTTATGGGTGCACCATGATCCCAATCAGTTCTATGATTCATATCCATTGGTGGCTTCAACGAGACTGTCAACTATCGACCAGTCCGTTAGATGTCTTAGAAATCCAATTCCTAAGATGTCATCTATACCCATATCTTTCATATCGAGACTTTGTTTCAATATGACTTTTACTTTTAGACTGTTGTTTCTCCAACTGTTGGCTTTCTAACTTCAGAGTCGGTGTTTCTGTGGTTAGATTCATTGTTTCTGTTTTATTTGAAACTTTCAGGACCAAAATAAAAGTTCAGGAAGAAGCCCAACAATCCAGCAAACCAACTCTGATTCTCTTCTTCCAACTCTCCGGTTGGGAAGGTTGTTTCAACATCCATGTCACGCAAGACTGCAATGGCCCTAGATGTTAAGCTACTCATAGGGAGCACCTTTTACAACCCAAAGGTTCTTTTCCCGGAGGAAGATCAACCATTTCACAAGTACGGTTCTATATGATGGAATATATTTCTCTCTTTAGCTTCTTTCCAAAGAAACACTTTTGGAGATGACAATTATTTGTTAATTGTCCATGGTTCATTCTTAACCATACAAACTAGAAGGACTGGAACAAGTCTTTGTCCCCTTCTTTGCTCTGTCTCGGTTCAACATCTAGAATCCCTGAGTTCTGCAGATCTGGATTATTAAGTTCCGGATAGCCAACAACTTTCGAGTCCTGTAGATACGGAACGTCTAGTTTCGAACAGTCAGGCCCTCGCGGGTTCTTGTTAACCTTGAGCAATTACTCATTTTTCCTTTTTCAAGGAAGGTTATCTTCAAAGAATTCATCATTCTTTGACGCCAAGAGGCGATAAGCACTACTGTTATTTGCAGATCCAGTGGATATGCAATCTACAGTCTTAGGTCCAACTTGACCTGTTTCGGTAGTCCAACTTCTACCAAGCCACCCCACATCACAACATTTGTATGTGAGATCATTTCCATGTCTCACACGGAGGGTTATCCTTATCCTTATGCGGAGTTCTATTGAGAATCGCAATAGTGGTAAAGATAGCCTTGCCCCACATAATATGGGTGTACGGTTTTGCGCTTGGCTAACACCGTTAGACTGAGGTGAGTAATGAGCAGCCGTTTGATGAACGATGCTTCACATTCTCCCCCTCTATCACTATGAATTTCTCAATCCGTAGGCTTAGTTGATTTTCAACTTCTGCTTTGTAGCGCTTATCCGCTTCAATAACTTCATCTTTGCTTTTCAATAAACAAAGGATACAATACGTTGTACCATCATCAATGAAGGTCATAACATACTTGTCTCCCCCCTCTATTTTGTATAAACTTCAAATCACCCAAGTAGGTGTGACTAAGTTCTAGAGGAGCGGTGCTTCTTTCGCTATTCCCTTGACGGAATTTGGAAAGGTGATTTTGCCTCTTCATCTACCTCACATTTATTTTGAGGGTTTATGTCGACAGAAGGCAACAATCTCAACATCGTTAGCTTTTGAATGACTTGCTATTTAATGTGTCTTAATCTATGATGGCATAGATGCACGGATTACAAATATATCATTTATTTGGCTACAGACATACTGTACCATTCTTAGTTATTATAGACCTGTTGGACTAGTCTCAAACCAGCTTGACCAACGGCCCACAGCCCGTGGCCCAGGCCCGGGACCGGGCGGGCGGCGGCGGCAGCGCGCGTGTGGGCTTAGCCTTGAACATAAGCACATCTAGGTACTCCCTCCTTTAAACACATGGGATACCCCTTGGGGTCCCAAACCCTTTACCATTTTAGAGACTTATATAGAGAGTAATTCTTCCTATTCCCACCGATGTGGTAGATTTGTCTCACACCACATATCCATGCCTCAAACACCTTACTTCGTGGACCAATATCTCTTTCATTTCTCAACGAAATTTGACGATTCTTGGCCCTACGGTCATCTACTCACTTCGTAGATCATGCATGTGCGAAGAGACAAAGTCTCCAACATGCGGAACACTAGTGTTTAATTCATCAAAGATGGGTGGACGTATCTCCCCGCCAAAGACAAATTTCCAACAGTTTGATGGTCAATATGTACAAGATTATCTCATGATACCTTTGAATATGAATAAACTAAAAAATTGAAGAAGATATTACCTCTTGCTTCATAATTATTTGAGTTTAAAATTATAACTTGTGACTATTATATAGTATAGGATCTCATTGAATAGGTGTATGCACATATTGCGCAAAATTTTCAACTTATCTTTGCCCATGGGCCATGACAAAGGCATTTAACAGAATAATAATTGCCTAGTATCAGTTATTGTATTCAATTATTTTATGGAGTTTGGACCACATTATCGATTGGTTAGTACTAACTTCTCTTTTTTGATTTATTTAGTGGGGTGACTAGGAGAAGCTGTCCATGTGCAAATGTGCCACTTTAATACATTTTTATTTTTGAGATTCGATGAGATATGATAGTATCAATTTAGCATTTATTTAGTTTGTGGGGCTGAATTTTTTTTTTTTTTTTTTTTGCCTATTTAAAGGTAAGGTTTTCTTGAGAATTAAACCATTGTGAGTTTTTAGTGAACTTGATTTTGAATTTGATTTCTCTCTTTCACAACTACAAGAATATTTTTTAGTTCAAGTGTTGAGCTTTTTTCATCAAACAACACTATGACAACTTTGGTACCTGAGGTTGAGAATTGGGCATGTATCAATGGGTGCAATAATGATTTGAGCAATTTTGATCACTCACAAATAGATTGTGCCCTTCTCATGTCATTGCTTGACGACTCACAAGGCTTAGAAGATATTGACCACGATAATGAGAAATTAACGAGTGTGATTAAATCTCTCCAGGCAGAAATTGATGAGCAACACATGATCAACGATCACGATTCAGTTCTAGGGATTAACAACAGTGAGGATTGGCAATTGTGGGAAGCCGGTCAACGCCAAATTAGTCAAGATTTTCTCCAATCGGATGGTCTTGATTTTAATTGGATGGATATAGAGATGGATATTGCTCCTTCTTCCACTAGTGATGACATGAAGTTTTGGTACATGGACACTAGGTATGGACATGATCATGAAGCTCATGATATTGGGTGTGAATATGGCTATGGTGCTTTTCCCTTAGAGGAAAATTCATCAGATTTAACAACGCAAGGCTAAATTTTATGCCAAAAATTGTTCAGTTTTCTTTTCTCGTGAATTGATTAGCTAGACGTTAATTGCACTTGAATTTAGATGTATTAGTGAGGAAAACGGTCAATAAAATGACAACTCTTGCCCTGCTCCTAAACCTTGACTGCCCAATATTAATACTTCCACCATGATCATTTTATATTGAGTATTTTATTGTTTGACTTGTATAGAATTTAAAACCAAAAAAGAAAGATTTTTGGCATATACAAAAAGGAATCTTAAAAATATGTGATCTTTCACGTGCCTAAGGTGACATACACATGACATACAAAATACATACAAACTATATATAAAATAAAATATATATAGCCACATAATTGTATGCAAGTTCTTGTATGTTTTGATTACAACAAAAAATTATATGTAACTTGTATTAAAATTATATGTTTTGATCAATATCGCTAACATCCAAGTATACTAGTAGAAGAAGCACTTATAACTACACCAAAAAAAACATATTCTTACCTATCTTTTACTAAACCAAAAAAAACATATTCTCACAACCCTTGAAACTTGAAAAAGAAATCCAAAGTATATCTTCAGCTCTTTTTTCCTGTCAAAATAATGACTGGTCAATTTATTTTGAGCATATGGAGAACAAAGATTTGAGCATATGGAGAACAAAGATTGAAGAGTTAAATTGGAGATTGAAGAATAAAAATCAAAGAAAACTTTGTGTAGTGATGAGCGTCGAGGAAAAGTTAAAAAGTGTTTAGAAAAAACTAAAAAGTCAAATATAAAGTATAATAATTATTAGAGAAAAAATGTATGAGCTACATTCTTGGCATGAAATCACATGTCCCTAAAATATTGTCATTATGAATGTTACTTCCCATCTTCCTCTCCCTAACTTTTCTAATTCTCCCCCAATCCCCATCCACTGTCACTTTTCTTCCCCTTTTTATGCTTTTTTTTTATGGTTTCCTTTTTTATGGTAACAACCCAGTAAGTGGTACTAGTAGTTTAGAAAACAAATTATTGTAGTACATTTTTTTTTTTAAAAAAAGTGCATATAAAATAATGTGGGGCCCCCATAATTGGGTGGCCTTAGGCAATTGTCTATGTGGCCTATAGGTTGAGCCGGCACTATACCTGTCAAGATAGAGGAAATATATGTATACTCTACCCTCCTCAAACCCCACTTATGAAATTACACTGAGTATGTTATTGTTGTTGTTGTTATTGCATGTTAACTACATATTATTTCATTGGTATGGTCTATTTGCTTGTAGTACTAAATTTTTTTAGGTTTCATATCTCCCATACAGCTTCTCACACATTCCGTTAGAAGTGTTGGATATGAAAAGCAGTACGGGAAGTAAATAAATATTACAAGTGTTCGAAATGATAAACAAGTAAGCCAATGTTCAGAACTGCCGCAAGCTTGTTGAGTCTTGAATCTTGATAACCTGAAATCAAGAAATACTAAATCTGGATTGTTACAACTGTGTGCTGAGTCGAGAGATGACTCTCTGTCTTTAAGACAAGATTGCCCCGTATATATGATTTTACGTTAACGGGCAATAGTCTCCCAAGATAAAACAACACTTTAATCAACACTACAAAGCAAATAGGTTGATTCTGACGAAGAAAACAAATACGAAACGACTTGCTGAAAAACGGAAAAGGAAGGAAGAGTATTGAGTTTTCTGTTCACTGTTTGTGGACAGAATTTCAGTTGTTCTCTTCTGTTTGTCTGTGTATTATATTGTAGTCTCGTTTCTGTTCTGTGTTCGATTTTCTCTGTCTTTCTATATGTCACAATTGAGCCAAAAGACATCAATATATAGCATAAGGGAGGCTGCTCAATTGCCCAAGACATGGCTGTTAATGGCCATTGAAGGAGAGGAATTAAACATCCAAGTAATGATTGTTTATGGCCATTGAAGGAGGGTGTAATTCAGCCAAGTAATGACCGTTAATGGAGAGTTAATCAGCCAAGTAATGGCTGGTTAATGCACAATAACACCCCCAAAAATCAACTCCAACGGTAGGCAGAAACTTTCTGCCTTCCGTCGTTCCCAAATTCAACATTACAGAAACTCCAGGGATCAAACTGTAAATATTAAACAATTTGGGGTCTAAAGAGATAATACCAGAAGAAGCTCACGACCCGAGCCCAGACGGGACGGGCGGGCGGTGGCGGCACGCGTGTGGGCTTAGCCTTGAACCCAAGCACATCTAGGTCCTCCCTCCTTTAAACACATGGGTTACCCTTGGGGTCCCAAACCCTTAGCCAATTTTGAGACTTATAAAAAGAGCAATTCTTCCTTTTTCCCACCGATGTGGTAGATTTGTCTCACATCATATTTCCATGCCTCAAACACCTTACTTCGTGGACCAGTATCTCTTTCATTTCTCAATGAAATTTAACGATTCATGGCCCTACGGTCATCTACTCACTTAGTAGATTATGCACGTGTGAATAGATAAAGCCTCCAACATGCAAAACCCTAGTGTTTAAGTCATTAAATACGGGTGGACGCACCTCCTCACCAAAGGCAAATTTCCAACAAGAAGCACAGTGTTTTGTAAAGGCCAAATACATATACAACTCCTAAACTTGTGACACCTTAACTAAAGAAACGACCTAATAGACACTTGATTTATGCAAAAAATGTGCCTATTGAACACAATATACACAATCAACCAACAAAACAAGTGCCTGAACATCACACACTGCTGACGTGTCATCATTCACCAATAAAAAAAAGACAAGCCACACTAAAATTAAGAGACAGAAAAAGACACCATGAAAATAAGTGTTCTTCTTCCCCTTTCCTTGCAGAATCTCCGGTGACTTCATTGCAGGAGTTCTGTCCAGCGTGCCATAGAAATGGGTTCCTGCCTTTGCAATGGTTTGAGACCAATAAAATATCGTTACTGAAGGTTTTCTTTTTTAACAAAATGAGCAGATTTGACACATAATGTCCATGTCAGCAAACTATTGACCTCATTCACGCGCTTAGAGGACTAAAAATCACATTTCATGCCATGTCAGTACAATGTGATTAATTAATAGACATAAGGTGTTCAATGGGTCATTCCGTTAGTTAAAGTTTCTAAATGAAAAATTATGACAAGTTAAAAAGGCTACTTATGTATTTTGCCTTCTGTAAATATTTTTAGGCGCTAATTCAAGAGAGTATTTATCTGTTATCATTGGATGTGACACAAAAAAAAAAGTCAACTTGTTTTTGCAAAAACAGATATTTTAATATTTAAGAAGAATTTAATTTTAAACTTTTTATTTTACTATTAATTAGAATGTCTTTGTTACGGAGGAAAATATTTTTCAACTTTCTAATGTTTTGTTGGTCAAAATGTTTTTTAAATTTTCAATGTTTGGTTGGTCAAAATGTTTTTCTAGAAAAATAAGTTCCTAATTCTCGACGCAAAACAAGCAAACTGCAATAATTGGTATATTTTTCAGTACTAAAAGACTACTTAGTATACCGCGTTCACGCAGGGTCCCAGGAAGGGCCGCACCCAAGGGATAATAATGTAAACAACCTCCTCTAGTGTAAGCATTAGTGACTGCTTTCACCGTTCGGACCCGTGATCTATAGGTCACATAGAGACAACTTTACCGTTACTCCAAGACTTCCCTTCAAATTTTGACCACCGAATATTATGAAAACCTACGACCAATCAATTAAGAATCTAACATTCATGATTTTCCAAATCTTCAACGAATCAGCCCAGGAAATGCTTCTTCAAATTTCAATTTTTGTGCATGCTGATTTCTGGTTACAGAACCCTCCTTCTGTATAAAAGTTTGTTGCCTTTGCATTAAATTAAAGGAACAAGATTACAAATTATCTCAAAATTAAAAAAAAAATTGATCAATGATATGGATTCTGAAACTTCATTTATCATATTAAATCTATCATGCATATTCTCAAGTAAAATGCAGAGGTTGCAGAGTAAATCTTGAGTTTGATTGAATTGATTCAAAGATGGATGTTCTACTCCTGATGATGACGACATGAATATCTACTCAAATGTATTATTCTGAAATGATATTGATGAATAATGATGATATTATTCATTATGTAAGCACATGTTACTCTCAAATTTGTTATGGACTCCAGTGGAGGAACATGGTCAAAACATTTCTATGGTACGAAACCTGTGAATTATGATTTATGACTTATGAGTAGTCCTTGTTGATCACTATCATGATGCTCTCATATTCCACAAAAAATTTACAAGAAGAATGATCATTTATCAAATTAGTGAAGTACACGGTCGTTGTTTACAGAAAAAGAGAATCTACATGTCAAACAACAGAAGCCAAAACAAAACTATTACACAGGACATATCAGCATGTACAAGTAAATATAGTATAACAATAAATCTGCGTGAAGGAAAATGTACAGCAAACATATTCATTGACACATTTGAATCATTCCACCTCAACTTACTGAATTCATAGCTTTATCCTGAACTACTTCCTCAGTAGTAGTTTTCATGCTTCCCTTATCATCTACTACCAATCCACTACTCTTCACTGTGTTGTCATTGGGATTCTCAATGCCGGTGCTGGCTATGAAACGGCGTCCTAGAGGTGAGCCAACTGATAGAGAATATTCGTCTTCAGAAGAATCAGATTCCACCGCAAGATCTCTCTCTGACGCTGTTGATTCCGACTCGACTTTAGATTTTCTTGATGACTTCCGGGACACTGCATGTTTTAGAATATTCTTTGCCCTGTCTCGAACTCTGCCCTTGTTGGGACTACTATTACCCTGATCATTATTTTCCTCATCTTTACCATCTTCTCGAAGAGTTGAATCGTCCATTATAAACTTCACCCCGATCTCCTTTGAGTTTACTGCCTTTAGATTAGCATGTGGAGATGAAACGGGCTCTCCGAGATTTCCAGACTTATTATCCTCGCTTTTATGACTTCTGTGGAACATCGAGCCGATCTTATGTATACCCCTGTTGAGTATATTCGGCTTCTTAGATCCATTGGTTTCCTCAGATTCATCACCCTGAGTGGAATCACACCGATTTGTCTTCTTAAAACTTCCACTGGAATTAGTGTCAGAACCAAGAACTTCTCCGTCGATAACCCGACTTTTTCCCTTTCTCGGTTCCCAAACTTGTGGTACTTCACTGCCCGGGTGGTGTACCCACATACCAGTCTCCTGCTGCCCTTCTATGTTAATAGGTTCAAATTTATCTGCGACTTTTGACGATTGCTTATCCAAGTCGGTGGATAAGGAGCATCCTTCGGCTGTTGTATCCATCTCATCAGAATTGCGGTCCTGTTTGTTGTCCGTTTTTGCTTTGTATGTCTGCTCTGTAACCTGAAAATGAATACTCATAAATTTCAGATCATCTATACTTTCATTAGTAAAATATATGGCCTGCTTGTCACAAGGCCAAAAATATTACGACCCCTAGCCAAAATATACAAAACCTATACATTGATGATTATGCGTATTATATGTATATTTATACTTAATATACAACATATACATTTATAGGCTATTATGTTTTAGAGCGGTCCAAAAATGTAATTCTCCCTTAATTTGATGGTGTTAACTAGAAACAGAAAATTGAACTTAAGCAATTCCAGGTGCAAACAGTGGTCTCATGAGCTATGTTGATCGGGTGCGTGTATCGATCCGATCCAGGTGTGGATCTAGAGGTCGGATTCTTCATCACACAAAATTAAGGATTCGGGGGTATGGATCTAAGTGCGGATACGAGTGCTGTTATACGGCCAATAAATGTATATATTTCGATTAATTAAGGTTATTGAACTAACACTAATAAAACTTCATTCTTTATAAACACCAATAATTTATTCTTATCTCGCGAAATTAAAATGCATTCTCATGCGTTATATAACTATATATCTGTATATATGACATAAACCCAAAAATCAAAACTAAATACCCGATCAATTTATACTTCTCCATCATAGAATGAGGTCAAAGTACCCAAGAAAAGTTACAAATCCATTATGGATCCCACACCCACACCCATGTTATGTTGACACGGGTGCGGCAGGGATCTTGAAGAGTCCACACAACATAGCTCATGAGAAGTCTTGGCTTCATGACAGTCAAAGTATTTGTTGAACGCAACTCGCAGGAAAGAAGTATGTACCTTTTCGCTGCCTTCAACTACAGTTATGGCAAGATGTAATCTCCCCACTTTAACATTCCGAAGAGACAACCATAAATCATGCCTCTGGCCATCCTTATAATCGCAGACGTTGATGGAATGATCTCTGCCCCAAAAAAACAAAACGTGTTTAGTTATAAAGCATTTGCATTTACTAAAGCACATTTTGCATAACATGCAAGAGAGAGAAGATCCAAATACGAGTTTTCAATGGTAGCAAATAGCTCAATAGATAGAAATATGATGTTACGAGCAGTGTCATTAAAGGTGAAAAGCGCAAAAAAGAACTCTAAGGTCTGTTGGGGCTTTAAGTATAATGCACAAATAAAAGCGTGAGCTTTGATGAAAAAGGACACAAATGGATAAAAAAAATATGAATATGTATGAGTAGTCCAACACTACTAAGTATACGCATGAATAACAAATATATGAACAAAAAAATTTAAAAAAAATGACAGTGAAATATCAATTGTTTAGTGTCGCCTCTTCAGGATTGGCTCATTGGCAAGAAAAGTATGCCGTAGAGCGTTGGTAACAACACTAAAGCGCCCGCTAAGCGAGGCAAGTGCTCAACCTGTTTTGCACCTTTCTTTAGGGCTTAAGCGCGCTTTAAGTGCGCCTTTGACAACACTGATTACTACTAGCTCATCAGGAGATAGCTGAAGCATAAAGATAATCATAATAGAAGATGAGCAAAAGATCATTGTGGAAGGAGGAGCTAAAAGCAAGAGATAATTCATAAAAAATCCGACATCTACGTGGTCGGGGTTTAACAACTCACTCCTAGTAATTTCCTTTTTTTTCGTTTTTTAGATGATGGTGGTGTCTAGGCCATAATATATCCTATTTATTAGTCTATGATCCTGCGGTAAACGGAAAAAGAGAATAGGACAGACCCCAAAGTATCATCCTGAGAAAAATGGTCTTTGTCGCGAACGTCTATGTTGAGCATATTGTTGGGAGACTCCCATGAACAGACTGGAATCTTGAACTCCTCTTGCCATTGTGGAGCTAATGTCTTCTTCTGAGTCTTCGTCTTGAATCTGTAGGGCCCAAGATTCCCCTTAACATATGGATCAGCCAATCCTGAAAATGCTCTCTCAGGTAATTAGCATGTCCTAATTAGATAGATTACAGCAAGACAATTTTCAACTAACCATTTAAATCTGCTGGCTTCAAGTCTTCTGCTTCAAGGACTTCCAAAATAACATGAGCGATGGGCTCCTTGGCATCGACAGAAAACCAGCTTTCGTCTGAAAAGAAAACAAACAATATGGAATTAAGTAGCACCATGGAACTTATTTAATTGGATCGCTTCCCAAACTGTAGCCAACCAACTCAATTCCCATGACCAAAAGGAAAAATCACCCACAAGAATAAAGATTTAATCCATTATTAATTTGGACCTGGTTATACTTGAGCAAAGAGAAAAGAGAGAGTGAGAGAGAGGTTTGAGCGAATGTTACCTGGTTGGGGTGAGACAAATTTCTCCATATCGACTACCAGCATGTTCGGCTGCAAAATGTTACAAAAACTTGGTCTAAATGCTCTTTTATGAAGCATTTTTAAGGCATATAGAAACCATAGTAGCAGTATGTGAACTATGCACAACATTTGAGCAAGTGAAAGAGAAAGTCAAGCATTGATACCCAAAAATGTGTTGATGTGAAACGTTTATCACTATATAAAGAGGATCAAGGTCAAAACGAAAAACGCTTCTGTTACAAGCACGGCAGAGGAATAAAGTTAAGAAGACAAAGGGCCCAACTGGGGAGGAACTGAACCTCAACAAGCGTCTCCTCAAATGCAACAGCAAGAAGATTATCCTGAAAAGGATGACAAACTTAGAGAAAGTGCATAATGCCAGTTCATTTACAGAGACACGGAAAGAGAGACTCATTTAACTAACCAGCCATCCAGCAACTCCAGGAAGTTCCGTCACATCAAGCCCGTGTGTGAAAATTGGCTTTACGGTCATCTGAAAATAAGGAGGCTCAGCAAAGCACACCCGCATACGACCAAGAAATGGCCACTTCCTTAGGAACTTGACCCCAACCATGACCTACATCGAAAAGGTTTAGACCAAAAAGCTATATCGTGCAATAACTGGGATTAAAGTATGACCATACAGAACATCAATGATAAACCATAAGATTCAGAGAATAAAGTAAACTTAGCAAAGCTCTAAATATATCAACCTTACTGTGCACGAGACAATTGATTTTACAACTTTATTTTTAACTAGAATTTCATAAATTTGAACTTCTTTCACTAGACGCAACATTAAAGAACACAAAAGAATGAAACAGAGCCTTCTCAAGTTAAGCATCGGGAAAAAGCTGCTTAAAACAATGATTAACAGAATTCTGCAAGAAATCCTGGTGCATAGAGTAGATCTGTTAATACTGATGTGTTACTGCATCGAGATACCATGTGATCTTCTTATATATTTGTTAAGAGTTCCACATCGGATATGGAATGGGAACATGGACTCCTTATATGGACTTGGACAATACTCACCGTACAAGCTAGCTTTTGGGGTTGAGTTAGGCCCAAGATCCATTCTTTACATGGTATCAGAGTCAGGTCCATTCCAATTCTTTGTCCACCGATGTTGGCCCCCAAATTATATTATCCACGCTCCAGTTAACAAGGTCGGGCGTGCTGGGGAGTGTTAAGAGTCCCACATCGGATATGGAATGGGAACATGGACTCCTTATATGAACTTGGACAATCCTCACCCTACAAGCTAGCTTTTGGGGTTGAGTTAGGCCCAAGATCCATTCTTTACAATATTTACATGAATCATCGTCAATATATTTCTTTAGGCTCCTACAAACAATCTTGTTTCTAAAGCCTTTTAACAAAAGACAAATCATCGACATCTGAATTCTCTGTCCTTAACCCAATAACAGCGCACAGAGGGGGAAAACACAAGTTGTGTAAGTCCTAAAACCTCAAACATAATCTTTAAACTAACTTTTTAGCTAAATGCTGTCCAAAGGAAGAAGGATTTGCAAAGCACTTGTAAGTTGTAAGCAAAAAGGTAGTCATGCAAAATCAGTGTCACATCTAGTTAAGGTTTTAAGTGACTAGACAGAATCGATTTAAGATCTAATAAATTTGAGAATGGAGTTCAACATTAAGAAAAATGATACTACTAATCTCCCCCTTCCCCTCCTTCAAGATCAGTTGAATTCTATCAACTAGCATTAGTAATTTACCTTTCCCTCAACATGCATTCCCAACAAATGCAACTTTGTCACCATTCCAAAGCCCAGCCTTTTCCTCAGCTTCGCAGCAAGAATCGCGCTCATGTCATCTGCAGAACGAAAATTCATGCCAAGCTCCAATACCTGCGCTCAATATATATAAATTAAACCTTAGAAAATAAGCACAAATTGAGCAGAGTCAAACTGATGGCACAGAACAACTTTCTTGAGTCAAAATTGCATACAAGGTGATCATCCCCAGTTGATTCACGAAGAACCCTCATTTCCGTGAACATAGGCGGGCTTCTTCCTAAGTAGAGATGCTGCACTGCAATATCTTTCTGTAGGTAAACAGAAAACATCCTATTAACTTATCTAGCTGAACAAATTAATACAATATTTAACGACTAATGTACTGAACAAAGCAGGCAGCAATTAAAACTAAAACGCGACTATAATTCGAAGCGCTGGACAATGGTAAAAAAAAAAAGCAAAACCAAAGCAATTTTACATCTACATGGTAATTGATACATAAGAATCCCTACCACAGTCCAAGGTTTGTATTTCTTCATAAACCATGGAATTATAGGGAGGAGAATTTTCTGTGAAACAATATCCTCCATGAATACAGGCCAAATCTTTTCAAGTGCATGGTTTAACCACCTCACTGAATCAGAATCAGAAAGCACCTGAGAAAAGCCCCAAACAATTAAACACACACAAAAAAGAAAACTATTGTCTCAAATACAACATCCACAGTAATAGAGAATCTGTCTTAATTTGGAGTAAAGGATCATAGTGGAAAAGAAAATCAACACTCTGGGACCCTCCAACATTATGTAACAACAACAAGCGAAAAATAATAAACATTAGATAGTATCAGAAATGAAGGATAAGAAACTACATGAGACCCTCCAACAATATGTAAAGAAGAAGAAATTTCCAGATTCCACTATAGAAAAAATTTCACTAGTAAAGCAAAAAAGTTCATCTCCGTGCAACTTTTTGAATCTCTTTAGAATATTTTTTTTACTTTTGCCCACCAATTTTTTTTCTGTGGGCCTGTTAAATCACACAATTAGGAAATTATGTACTAGTGTTTCCAATTGAAAAGGAAAAAAATGTCATTTATTTTGCTGCCAAACAAAAACTTACTCGTCGTTGATTCGACTGTCTTTTTTCCTCAAACTGCAGTTTCTTCTTTAATCTAATTACATACTGTTCATGAACCTTCAAAAAATCATGAAAATTAAAACAAACTAAAAACATCATAAGACCAAAAAAATCATGAAAAAAAAAGAATGATGTAATACATACCAGATAAAGATAGATGAGGGAGAAGAAATAAGCCAAAAGGTGACCATAATTGAATGAATTAAGCAACCAAAGTAGAATTAATACAATGCACACATGATGTATCATTGTTGCCTCCAATATACTTGCCATTTCTCAATCTTCAATTCCAAAAAATTTAAAAAAAAAAACTCCTTTCTTTGTTTCGTATTTACAGTCACTGATCCAAAATGATGACACCCATCACGAGAAACACATGATCCAATTTCTCCAACACCACAAAATCTTGAATATATCTTCAAAACCGCATTAATTACTAATTACATTAATTTTCGCATGTTTTACACGAAAGTATAAACAGGGTACACGTTAGTAAAGTAGTGTAATAACTGATTTTGAAAGTAGTTGAACATGTCAAAGCGGGTCGGGTCGGGTAAATTCAGAGAAGTTAGAACATGGCGAGAGACTTGGACTTTTGCTGGAGATCCGTGTTTTTGAAATTTTCGGTTCAAGTTTTGACTTGCTGATTTTTGCCATATGTGGGTGGCACGTACGTTACACGTGTCTGAAGAAGAGTTAAGAGTAGTGGATAGAGAACACGCACTACCCATGTGAGCTCATTCAAAATAGTCCAATTATGAGTCGTTTGGTTACGTACAAAATAATGGAGAGATTAAAATTGCTCAATTATTATATATTTTACTAGGATTATAATGCGATTATGCAAATGTTATGTTAAAATTGAGACATGACGAGACTTTTAGAGAGACAAGGATGGAAGAATTCTTTTTATTTTTCACTTATCACTATTATTTTTATATAGAGGTAAGATTCTCCTTTTTCTAATTTAAAAGGGTAATTTTTTTCTAATAGGATTACAAATTATATATTACCATAATTATAAATTCATCATAAATAGATCTAACCTAGTCTAATACCCCCACCCTCAAGCTGGAGCATGAAGGTTTCGAATGCCCAACTTGCTAAGTAAATATTCATGTTGCGATTTGCTCAAAGCCTTTGTAAATACATTGGTCAATTGCTCACTGGTTGACACATGACTGGGAAGTATTATTCTGGATTGGAGCGCGTCCCCAACATAGTGACAGTCAACTTCAATGTGTTTAGTTCGTTCATGAAACACTAGATTTCGCGCAATATACAATGTCGTTTGACTATCACAATACATTTTCACCGGAGATTTATGTTCAACACCCAAACTATGTAAAATTCCCTTTAACCATTTCAATTCACAAACGGTCATTACCATCGACCTGTATTCAGTCTCCGCTGACGAGCGTGAGACAATATACTGCTTCTTGATTTTTCATGACACGAGTGAATTTTCGAAGGAGATAAACCAACCTGTAAGTGATTTTCGAGTCAACGGACATTATGCCCAGTCCAAATCACACCATACATACAATTGGATATCAAAATCTTTTCTCATCACTATGCCTTGTCATGGGTTCGTCTTCAAGTAACTCACCACATGGATAGCCGCATTTTAGTGTGCTTTCTTCGGTTACTACATGAATTGGGATAGAACATGTACACAATATGACAACTCGGGTCGCATAAAACTGAGGTAGATCAATCGACCAACCAAATGCTGGTATGGTTTCGGATTACCCAAATTGGCTCCTCCGGCCAATGCCAAATCATAATTTTGTTCCATTGGAGTATTGATTGGATTAACTCTTAATAATCCGGACTCAGAGATTATATCCAGGACATATTTTCGTTGACAAAGAAATAACCCGGTTGGTCCACGTGCAACTTTAACTCCCAGAAAATACTTTAGAGTGACCAAATCCTTCATGTGAAAATATGTGTGGAGATAGTCTTTGAATCGTTTAATGACATTATGGTCATTTTCGGAGAAAATCAAGTCATCCATACATACTAAGACGTTAAGTTGCATATCTCTCTTGTGTATAGTAAATAGAGAATAATCTAAGTACGACTGTTTGAACCCATATTTCATCAAAACACTTGACAATTTCGCAAACCAACACCTTGGAGCTTGCTTCAAACCATACAAATATTTTTGAAGTTGATATACTTACCCCGAATTAGAAACACGGAATCCCGGTGGCAATTTCATACAAACTTCTTCGGTAAGCTCGATGTGTAAGAAGGAATTATGCACATCCATCTGATACAACTCTCAATTTCCCGCAGCCGCAACAGTTAGGAAGGTCCGAATAGTTACTACCTTAGCAACCGAAGCAAAAAAATTATTGTAGTCAATTTCTTCCTCTTGTTTATTTTTTAAGATGACCAAACGAGTTTTATAATGCTCGATTGTGCCATCACAGTTGTACTTAATTTTGTACACCCATCTACATTCAAGTGCTTTCTTATCCGGTGGCAAAGTTTGTAGTGTCTATGTTCCATTATCCTCCAACGCTTGAATCTCTTGCTACATGTCTATTTTCCAATGTTCATTTTTGTTGCCTCTGAGAAGATTTTTTGTTCGGTTCCTATGATAATTGCTACAATGAACTTTGGGTGTTGCGAGGAAGAAATATCGCAGGATATATAGTTAGCTAAAGGATAAGGTGTACTTGAGGGTTGTTGAGGATCGCGAGAACGCGTTGATGGACTTTGTTTTCAGAATGTTTTTGTGACGTAGTCGTGCAACTGAGTTGATTCATGATTCTGACATTTACCCCGATCCAATTATTCTTCTAGGGGCATTTCTTTAGTCTGGTTACCTTCAGTCTGTACTTCCTCTATGCTTTTTCTATCTAGACCGGCATCTGTCCGGTCTAATGCAGGCTTCCGTAGGTTCGGTATTCGGTGTACGTACTTCGTCCATCCGAGTTTTGTTTGTACCTATATTATCGATCTTGTCTTTTTCAAAGTCGTGTTGATTTCTTTCTTCCTCCGTTTCATTCGGTATCACTTCTATATTGTCGCTCAAGTTACATGATCCTACAGCAAAGGAGAACTTAGTTTCATAGAAGTCAACATCCCTTGGGACAAAATATTCATCATTCTCTAAGTCATACAATCTCCAGCCTTTCTTTTCATAGAGGTATTCCAAAAAGACACACCTATGACTCTGACTCTCAAACTTGTCCCTCGTTCTTTCCTTTGTGTGTGCATAGCATAATGACCCTATCACCCTTAAATGATCATATCGAGGCGTTTTCCCATATAAAATTTCATAGGGAGTTTTTCCATTCAACACTGAAGATGGCATCCCATTGATCAAATATCCCGCCGTCAAAACACATTATTCTTAAAATTTGATTGGAAGATGACCCTGAAATCTCAATGCTCGTGCCACATTAAGAATGTGAGCGTGACGGTGTTTTTTTCGACTCTTTCATTCTGTTGTGGTGTCCATGTGCAAGATGTTTGGAAAAGAATTTCAAGTTCGAAGAAGTAAGTCTTCATACATGTGAACTCTGTTCCGTTATCACTTATAACAATCTTCATTTTCTTACCAAACTGTCTATCGACCAAGGCAAAGAAATTCTTTAAGGTTTGTGACACTTCTTTCTTATCAACTAAGTGAAAGATCCATACAACTTGTGATCATCCACAATAGTCAGAAAATATGAAGCACCACAAGAGGAAGGGGTTCTATATGGTCCCCATAAATCGCAATGAATCACCTCAAAAGTATCCGAAACAATATTATCACTTAAAGAAAAAATACTTCTCGTTTGATTTACTCGTTGGCATACATCACATTCTCTATCTGATTTATCACCACTTTTCTTTAAGCCTAATGTCGTAATATACTTCGTTACTTGTGCTGAAGAATGACCCAACCGTTTGTGCCAACGATCGAACCAATCATATGTCTCTGCCTTCATAGCCCGTATCAGCGGTATATTCTGGAAATAGTAAAGTCCACCTCGACTCTCACCCATTCCAATCAGCTTCCTCGTGGTGGGGTCTAGTATAGCACACATAATTCTATTAAATATCACATCACAATCTAAATAATCAACTAGTTGTGATACATAAATTAAATTGCATATTAAATACGGAACATAAAGGACATTCTTTAACCATATCCTGTCATTCAGCCTGGTTGTTCCTTCTTTTGTAGCCACCAAGCTACTTCTATCCGGAAGATCAACCGGATACATAGGAATGTCTCGCTTATTACTCAGTTCTTTCGGATTACCTGTCAAATGATTGGTAGCTTCAAATTCTATGATCCAAGATGAGTTTTTGGTCTTACTATCCATCTTCTCATTCGGGTTTATTCTCTGGGAATTCAATATGTGAATCACAGTCTTTCGGATCTCATCTCTCAAATTGTGAAGTCTTATGCCACATGTGTTCACCATTTCTGTCTCCGTCTGAGTTCCTTCTTTAACAGTTATGACGTTAGCCCGATAGTTGCCTCTACCACGATCGGATCCTGGTCTAGTCCTTTATTATTATTGTTGTTCTCGTCCTCTTCCTCCAATTTTTTAGTCCTCTTTTTTATTTTCCGGCCACCGACCCGAATAACTGATGAGTCAAAAACATATGTCCACAATATGTCCTGATCTCTTGCAATGTGTGCAGAATCATTTTTTTCTTCACCTCGATCATGGTAAGGATTTCTTCCTTGTACGGTAAAATTCATGGTTTCACTCCGGTCCTCTATTTTTCGTGTGATTCCTCTCACACGCTCTTCTTGCACCAACTTTGAGTAGACCTTATTCAATGATGACAACGATTCCTAGACCATTATGTTCGATCCCACCACTCTATACGTTCCCTCATCCAATCCCATGAGGAAAAGATGCATTTTTTCTTCTTCTCTTTTGGCTTCTAGGACCGTTCCTAGATTGCACGTGCATTTTCTGCACGTACAAGTTGGGATCTGTTTGTAATTTGTCGATTCCTCCCACAACTTAGAGAGTTTTTCATAGTAATCCACTATGATTCTTCCCTTTTGCTTGCACTCTGCTAGTTTCACCTTTAGTTGTTGCATCCGAGGGCCACTAATCTTTCAAGTTCGGCGACTCTTCGTACGGTTTTTTTATTGTACCGTCGACGAAGCCGGACTTCTTTCTTGCTCTAGGGATGTCCTCATGGATCTAGCCCATTCTTCATAATTTTTGCCCTTCAATTGGACTTGTGTCACCACAATTTCAGGGTTATCATTCGACGTAATGTCGTATGGAGATATTATCTTTTTTAGGTTTTGTTTTCTTCACCTGCCATTATTATAGGGTTTTGGTGTTCTTTCTAACATGACTCTGATAACATGTTAAAATCGAGACATAGACGAGAATTTAGAGAGAGAAGAATAATGGGAGAATTCTTTTTTCTTTTCATTCATAATAATGACCTCCTTATATAAAGGTAAGGTCTTCATTTTCCTAGCTTAATAGGGTAACTATTTTCTAATAGGACTACAAATTTTATATTATCATAATTACAAATTCATCATAAATAGACCCAACCTAGTCTAATACGTAAGTTTCTGTTAAATTTCTTTTTCTACAATTTTCGTTAAATCTAACAGCTTGATGGATTAAAATAATTTTGACAAATTTATAGGGTTAAAATTACTCAAAATTATATCTATGGGCTATTTCAAACATACTTCCAAACCTAAGAAGGTATCTATTTCTTTTTCTCAACATTTGTGTATAGATACTGATGAAAGTAAATGAAATCTCCTTTAACATCCTCACTTGATTAGCACATTAATTTGAGAAGAAAGTATTCCCTCCGTTTCATTTTAACAGTTATTTTTATTTTAAAAATTATCTCAAAATAGATTATTTTAAAATTTTAAAACTAAAATTGACAATTATTTTTAACTATACTCTTAACATTGAAAAAGTAGTCATTTTTAATATTACTGAATTAAAAAAATCTAATAAATAGGGATAATTTAATGAATAATACTATATTTTTTAATGAGCGTGAAAAAACCTAAAGGATAGTTAAAATGAGATGCAATGAGTAATGATTACCTTGTTTTTTTTAAATACCAAATATATTGTAATAAATTTAATTTGCCAAAAGAACTAATATTTGATATTGGAGCGAGTACTCGTAATTTGATACTCGTCCTACTGTTGGTCAAACTTCAAATCTTATTAAAAACTTACTCCCTCTATTTTAATTTATGTGATTACACGATATTTAAGAAAAAAATCAACATATTGCAACATTTGTATGATTATAAATTTTTTGAGACCTGCAATCTTAAACATTTCATAACAGTTGTGTGACTATTTCTCATTAAGGGTAAAATAACAAGTTTAAATTAGATTTTTTTGTTAATTTAGAAATTAGGAATAATTCTTTGAAAATGGATAAATATAAAATAGATTCCTATGAATTGAAACGGGGAAATAACGTTGATTACATGCATTTGTAAATTTGACGCAAAGTTTAGACTTTAATTCCATCTTTTCGAAGAACACATAAAACCAAAAGTTGGCATTTCTAGCTTTTGCATTAATACTTTGAAAATTGCAAAGTTTAGAGTTTGTTTTTGCTTACTTGAGTTGACTGTGCTAATGGATATTTCCAATGACGTCCATTGTGTGTCAAATGAATTAGAAAGCATTTTTAGTATTGATAACAGGATTTTTTTTGTCTTTTTGAATTATTTAACAAACAAATTAAAAGTTGGCATCTCTAGCATTTTTATTTAAATGTTGATGTTTTTAGTTATTTATATTTAAAATATAAATTATGATAATGTGAATTTCTTAATAAAATTTTCTCACGCGGCATGTACACAATACCAAAATGATGACATAGCAATTACATATCATCTTCGGGCAAAAAATATAACTTTTCTCTTCAGTGCAACTAATATATAATTTAAGACTTCACTGTTACAAAAACTTATTTAGTAATTTTAAAATTACAAATAATTAATTTAAAATTTTACTGTTATAGAAAATATTTTAATAACTTTAATATTATAAAGCATAAATTTTGTGAGCATCGGTGAGATTAACCCAATAAAGCACCGTCATAGAAATATCCCTTTGCATGTCTCAAGTCTCAACAACTACTGGGAGTCGGCAATTGGAATTTTTGACCGAAATTCAACAAATGGGTCTGTCAGAATTTTGTTAACCGAAATGGTGAAAACGCACCTCTAATGGAGCACTTTCAATGTATAGTTTTCATGTAAAAAACAAACGGTCCATCAACTATATTTATATTGAATGTGCTAGGCAGTCCACGAGTCTTCAATGAATATTTTAAACTTTGGAGAAATACTCATCCCTTCTAAAACACCTTCATTTTAAATATTAAAAATCACATAATTTTAAAAAATAATTATTTTCTGCTCCAATGTGACAAATGAGACAGCCTTTCCAGACCTAAAAGTTCATTTATCTTAAGACACCTTCAGTAAACTTACAAAAATATCCTTTTCTTAGAGAGCCCTCATCATTATTTTCCGGTTCCACTCTATATATGGAGTTGAATACATTGTTATGTACATTATTAAGTTTACAAAATTAATGTACATTGTGCTTGAATGCACATTTCAATTTGAATTTGGAGAAAAAAAGGTTACTAATTTTTTCAGTGTATTGTTGCATCTGAGTAAATAACTTATTGATAAACGAAGTATTTTGTAGGTCTAAAAAAGTCAAATGAACGTCATATTAGAGTTGCATTGTATTGAAGCGGCGACATAATATATGAATATGACACAGTTAGGTATAGTTGTGGTGCTCGTTTTGTTAAACTTTCATTAAGTGTTGAAGTGTGATTGGTTAGTTAGAAACTTCCATACTAAAATGAAAACTAATCCGAATGAGTTTTCTAATATGACAATGACAATGAAGTGCATAACAATGTGTGCGGCTTCAGATACCCTAATTTTGATATTTAATGATGTACATAACAATGTATTCGACTTCATATATAGAGTGGTACGGAAAAAAAATGATGAAGACTCTCTAACGGAAAGCTCTTTTAGACAAGAGCGTTTTTGTAAGTTTATTGAAAGCGCCTTAGGGTATATGAGTCTTTATGTCTAAAAAGAATGTCTTACTTGTCATATCGAAGCAGGAAAAAATTACTTTTTCAGATTCTCTGATTTTTAAATTTTATATCGAAGGTGTTTTAGAAGAAATAAGTCTTTTTTCAAAGTTTGAAATATTCACCAAGATTCATGGACAACAACCGCATTCTTCAATATAAATATAGTTAACGGACCATTTATTTTTTGACCTGAAAATCATACACTGAAGGTGCTACAATAAAGGTGCGTTCTCACCATTTTGATTAATAAAATTCTGATAAACCTATTTATTGAATTTGTTTCAGTCAAAAATTCCGGCAATTGTACTTTTTGTTGTCTATCGCACGTTTTCGCGTGATTGGATCCCAATCATGTACCTAGGACGGACATATCCAAAAGAGATCCCACCTCTTGTCATGTCATGCCACGTCGACAATCACATTTTCTTTCCTTCTCTTGAGGATAAAGTAAAGAAATTGGACACAGAGATACGCAACCAAATGATATGCAACAGTCAAAAACAACTAACAGTAACTGTAACTTTTTTTAGTTGATGATATAGTTAATCAATCACATGGCTGAGGTGTTATCATATATGTATACTGTCATTTGATGTGTAGATCTCATTTAATTATTATAAATAAAAGTATTTAAATAATTATTTTTATATAATTTTTATGTTATAAACGAAATATACTTGTTAATTTTTAAATCTCAATTTATTTTCATATCTCATTAATTAAACATTAAAAAGACTAATAAATTCATAACTATTTGTACCATAATGATAAAGCCAACCTCTCCTACAATTGCTGGTGGGATGCGGTGAGGTTCCGGAGAGCATCCTCCCGATCAGCTAGGGCTTGCCTAGCCTCATCCCATTGCAACCTAAATTGGCCCGCAAGGATTGAAGGTCGCTATTCTCTGATCGAAGCATGGATAGGTCAACCTAGAGGCGTTGATTCTCAGCCGTCAACCTTTCTAGCTCCTGAGGGAAAGAAGGGGGCATGCTCCTAACCAGCTCAATGGCTGAGGTAGTGAAATCTTGAATAAGAAGAAGGAAAAATAAGTGACCTTAGAACCCTAACTCAATCCGTTGTAACAATAGTGATAAAAAGAGGAGCTTTCAGCTTACTCGGAGAAATGTATCGGTTAAGAGAGAAAGGGAGGCTTCCAAACCAAGGTCGGAGCTGTTAGAAGGTGGTGGTGGTGGGGTTGAAGGACCAACTCCGACATCATCAGGTTGGTTCCCACCACCACCCCGACAAGTAGGCAGTTAATGGTCTCCCAGACCCGCAACTGCATCAAGAGGAGGGCATCTTGCATCTTCAGCATTAGCTGGTTCTCCTTTGTCCTCGTCAATATGCACCATGCCTTACTTATCCTCCCTCCAATAATTAAGGAATCGGCGACGCGTCCTTACTCGGAAACCAATCCCCTCGAGGAGGAAGCACCGACATAGCCCGTGGGCCTGTGCTTTCAGTTGCCTATGGCCTCAGCGGTTACTCGTGCGACATGAGCTAGGGCATCCTCTTTAGAGGGCACCTCCTAGAGGAAGATCCTCGAGCAGGAATGCCTTACAAGTAAAGGAGAAGTCAGAATCACATCACTAAAGGAGTGGTTAGCAAAGAATATTATAGAGAAAAGAAATATTCTCAAACTCACCATGGCTCTTGCCCCTCCACCAGTCTGCAGAAATACTCTTTCATGTCCTTTTGACATCCTGGGACGAGCGCAGGATGTTCATCACCAAATCGAAGATTCCAGGCAAGAATTTCGGTTCTACATGGCCGTTCCGAAAGCATGAAAAGCAAAATTAGAAATAGCATTATAGGAACAAAAGAAGGGAACGATAAAGAAAACAGGTGAGTACGAGCATTATTCCACTGCTCCGAAAAAAGCTCGAGGGTCGCTTGATGAAAGTGGCTAGTACAGATCATCACAAACTGGTCACACCATCCACGATCATGGTCGTCCTCGACACTGGTGATGAGACTTCGAGAACTATAAGAATCCAGGTGAATCACCCCGCCTCAAAACACGCGGAGACAATAAAGATGGATCAGATGGTCAAGAGTGAAAGGAAGTCCTGCAAGTTCGACAAAAAATTGAAGACATTAAATGCCCATCTAAGTCTGAGGGGCCAGTTTCCCCAAACAAACTCAGTAGTGATGGTACAAAGCCTCAACCACCTCGTGAACAAGAAGATTGAAGCCAATGGTAAAGGGATAAGTGTACACTATGGACATATCTGTGACATGTTGAGATATATTATCATTGGTGGCTAGTGGAAGGACCTCGATCTCAACCCCCCATCCCCTATTCCCCCCACTGGTAGTCTATGTGCACTTGGCGAATCAGGGATTCATCGAGCAGGGAAGATATCCCCATGACAGATTTATACAGGTGACTTGCGGGGAAATATTTGTCATAACTAAAACTGGGTGGAATCATATCAGCAGCCAATGAACCCATGTCTATTTCCTGGGTAGTGGATGACATCATGGTTCGATGGGAGAATGAGTATTAAAAACCCAATCCATTTGCTCTTCAGGAGAGACAATGGGTTGTTACTTAGATGACGATGATGACAAAGACATGAATCTTTGATTTTTGAACAAAGGGGAGTTGAGTAAACAAAGAAAGGTGCAAAAGGATGCTGAGAGCAAGTGAGAAGAGAAAGGAGATAAACTATTTTTTATATCCAAAAATGCAATTATTAGCCTCAGATAGTGGAGCAGTATGCCTGTTTCATAGACGTAAATCATTGCCTCTGAATGGACGCCGCCGAATGAGCAAAGTGGTGCATTAAATGTTGTCCTAACAGGATGTCCAGTCGTGGTAAGAGTGGTGACGTTTCGCTAGTTTCCCGCGTAGAGTTTGAAAAAGACGAATTCTTCCACTTCCCAGGGTCATGCCATGGAGGTCTCGAAAAGTGGGGACTATATGTATTGAGCGAAAAGCGTGCCCGGGGAGCTCGCGTGACCATATTTTTAGAGATCTTAACAGCTGGCTCCCACTTCTATCAACTCAGGTCACATATGTCAACTTCGATTAGAGCAACACAACATATACGAATGTTAGAGCCACATAGTGGTCACATCATCCATACTCTAGGGTTTGAAAAGTCCAACTTCAGCTTATATACTGATAGATTATGATAGAAGGAAGGGCATACACACTTTGTAAACCTAGTCCTCTTTTTTATTTAAGCAAGATACAGAAGAATTTTTATTACTTTGCATACACTTTCTTGAATTATTTCTTATTTTTTATCTTATATTGTTTTTACTCATATCCATTGTTTACTAGCAAAACCAAACTCGTAAAGGATCTTCCAAGATCGGATACAACCCACTTGTCAAACTCCAAACCATGGTCTGGGTGGAACACGATACTCGGTGCCTGATTGTATATGATCAAGCGAACCACATGGTTTGCTGAGTTAATATGGGCATCAAAACATGTAATAATAATGATTTAAATCATATAAAGATGAATACTGAAATTATAGTTTGAAATATAATAGCGGAAATACCTGAAAAACATAATAAGTACGAATATCAACATCTGGCATGACATGCTAAAAACCAGTCTATGAAACCTCTAAACATGAGTCTGACTGCTAGAACTGTTTATAAGGACATGGCCCTGGCATACCTTTACTGCATGAACTATATATAAAATAAATAGACCAACACCCTGAATAAGATGGGGCTCACCAATAGCTGAGATGGTAGAAATTCTAGCGAATTGATCCGTCGTCCTAAAACTCCGTACTTTAACCACTGAAATTTGACTTTCTTCTGAGTTTATCTAGTCAATGGAGCTGAGATGGAAGAAGAACCCTCTATGGAGCGTCTGTAATATCCTGCCAGATCCAAGAAACTTCTTATCTAAGAGGTTGAAGTGGGTCTGAGCCAATTCTTTACTGCCTCAATTTTATGAAAATCTACAGTCACGCCTTCTCCAGAAATAATGTGGCCTAGAAACGTCATTGATTTCAGCCAAAATTCACACTTGAAAATTTTTTGCGTAAACTCGCGATCCTGAGTTTGAAGACACCGCAGGAGCACCAGTAGGGTAGGATAGTATGTAATCATGGTGTCGTCAATAAAAAATTGCATCATGTTCATGCCGACAATGCGTATTGCGTTGTCTTTTCCAATTTCCACGTTAAAAGGTCCAGTCTCCCGCCCGATTTTATGCGGCAGTTGGTAAGCAAATTTTGGTGGAACCCTCTTTTAATGGACTGTTACAAGTAGCGCTCGGGGGCTATTTTTTGTTCCTATCTTTAAGGGACCAAATAAAATTTGTTGCTAACAAGTAACAATAGCAAATTAATTAAACTAATAATATTATAAAATAAATATTATAAAGTAAATACACTAGAGACAAGTATATAGATAGAGATTGATATATTATTTAACTTTAAATTGATCTGCAAATGAAATGAATTGACTTCCTATTTATAGATGAACCGAAGATACTTTGTAAGCAACTTCAAAAAAGATATTGTGTAAGCTACTTTCAAGCTACCTACCTGCGTGATTGTAAGCTTATTCATGAGAAGCTGATGTATAAGCTACTTGCAATCTGTCTGCTTTATTGTAAGCTTATCCATGAAACTATGTATTTAAATAGATATCCACAATACAATGTATTTATAACAATAATCTTATTCTTCAAAACCTTATATATTTTGTTTTGCTAAAAATCAGTTAAAATTCATAATGTTAAAATAAATACCAAAAATGATTTAATAAAAAATGAAAATTTCAGTTACAAATTACAACTAAAATTAATCAATAATATGTAATAAATTAAGTTAAAAAAACATAACCCATAACACACACAATATTTTTTACGTATATTTTAATATTTAATCGTTTTAATAGGTCCATTAGTAAATCATGTTCAAATTTACAATTAAGTTACTGTTATCGATGAACTATTTTATGTTTATTGTTATTTGTTTACTATTATTTTAGGAATATAGTTTCAACATGTTTTACTGCTATCAATAAAAAAAAAATTGTTTTTGAGGAAGAAGAAGAATCAATTAAATAAGGTAAGAAGAAAGAAAAAATAAGTTACATTTTTAAACTGAGTTTACTATTGTGATAACATTCAGTCGTAATTTTTAACTAAATTTATTATTTTTTAATTATTTTATTTTTGATGTTACTATTATTTTAAATTATGAGTTCCAACTGGTTTAAGTTATTAGAAAAAGATATATAAATTTGAAGAAAAAAATCTGAATAATAATAGAAGAAAGGAAAAAAAGAAATTAACTAAGATTTTTTTTCAAAAAAAGGAATGTGAAATGCCACATGACGCTTCTTTTAATTATTTTCTAATTCTCACACATTAAAAAGACAGTGAAGTCATTTTCTATGCCGCTTGGCATTACATGAGGTTTTAGTTAAGAAAATTAATAGTTCAAGCTGTTACACTCATGATTTCTTCAATGAGTGAAATTGACTTTAACTAATAAATGTTTTACTCATAGTATTTTCAATTAGATTCTTAGAACCTTGAATTCGTTCCAAAAATTATGTTTTGATTTTGGTTCTTTAATTCACAAAAGAACGTTCTTAAAACAATTGAAAGTTAGGAGATATTCGAAATTAAGTCCAAAGTCGTGGAGTCAGAAGAGAAAAAAGAAACACTTATTTGATTATTGTATCTTGATAAGAGAAAAAAATATATTAATTTACATCTACATGTTTACATTTTTTAACTGAGCAAATCAGTTCACGTAGAATTGTATTAATCTCATTTGAGGAGTCTTTCTCATTAATATAAATATATATAATGTGTACAACGTGGAATTCTAATACAATAAGAATCATATTTCTACCATAATTATACAACACTAATAATTACAAAATATATGGTGAATATTCAAATAATATTAACTAATACACCCCCTCAGTCGGAGCGGGAGGAGGCCGGACACTTAGACTGGATCTGAAGTCGAGGAATAGTTGTCTCAGAAGTCCTTTGGTGAAGATATCCGCATACTGATACGAAGATAGAACGTACAACACCTTAACATAACCTATAGCAACATTCTCACGAACAAAATGTATATCCATCTCAATGTGCTTGGTTCGCTAATGTTGAACCGGATTATGAGATAAGTATATTGTGGATATGTTATCACAGTATACCAAAGACGCCTTACGCAAGGGACACTGAAGCTCCAAAGGGAGGTTTCGGAGTCAGCAGATCTCAGCAACTACATTTGCAATGCCTTTATACACTACTTCTGCACTCGAACGGGATAGGGTGGCTTGCCTCTTGAAAAACCATGATATGAGATTATCCCATAAGAACACAGTGACACGAGGTGGAGCGTCGCGTGTCTGGGTAGCCTGCCCAATCTGCATCCGTATATGATAACATTTTATTTGGTGCAGAGGGGTATAGATGTAATCCATAGTCAAGTGTGCCCTTAACGTATCGAATGATACATTTAAGAGCAGTAAAATGAGACTCCCTGGGGGCATGCATAAACAAACACACATGCTGAACAACATAAACAATATCAGGCCTGGTGAAAGTAAGATACTGAAGTGCGCCTGCAAGGCTCCTATATATAGTGGGGTCCGACACTAGATCACCATCAACAGCACTAAGCTTCGATTTAGTGTCAACCGGAGTAGACATAATTTTACAGTCTGCCATTTTAGCCCTGTACACAATCTCCTCTGCATACTTACGCTGACACATGAACATAGTATCTGCAATCTAGTCACTGATATCCCCAAGAAATAACTCAACTTCCCCAAGTCAGTCATAGAAAATTCGGACTTAAGCAAAGCAATAATCTCATTTTTCAACACATATGAGGAGGCAGTAAGAACAATATCATCCACATATAACAACAAATAAGCTATGTTACTACCTCGATGAAAAATAAAAGAGAATTATCACACTTGCTACATACAAACCCGATCTGCATAATGAAATATGCAAAGCGATCATTGTTATAAAAAAATATTTATTTCTAATTTTATGAAATTTAAAAAAGAGGATAAACATATTGTTGAAAATCTTTATTTATGTCTTTTATTAAAAAAGAGCATATATTTTTAAAATATATATCTTTTAAAATTCTTAAATAGGAAGTGAACAAACAACTGATTATGTTTCGTAGGGTAGTCATTACTGATTAGTACTGTTCTCCATTTTAGGCCTCATTATTTTCTAAATTTTTCTCAACATTTATTTATGGAAACTAACTGAAATACCCCTCAAAACAAACTAATTGCTCACTCCATGCCCTTTTAAAACTAATTACATGTTGTATCCCTTCGCCCAAAATTAATTACCCGTCATACCCCCTCGCCCAAAACTATTTACCCGACATACCCCTCGCCCAAATCCCTTCCTTTGTGATACCATCGCAATATATTTATATACTAGGATAGTATCACGAAGGACTAAGAGAAGGACTGAAGTAGTCTTCCATAATATCATCTCAGTATATTTATATATCACGATGGTATCATGGTCCTGAGGAGTGTCTCATTGAAGGACTGAAGCAACCCTACATGATACCATCACACTATATGTATATAAGACAATGGTATCATATAGTTTTTTTTTCCGAGAAAAGTGTGTCTTTTTTTTAATAAACGAACATGGTCATCTATGATAAACCATCTCAGTATATTTATATACCACGAGGTATCATGGAGGAGCAAGAGAATGACTGAAGCAGCTTTCGTGATACCATTTGAGTATATTTATATACCATATTTGTATCAAAAGTAATGGGGGTAGGGGCGAATAAATAGTTTGATTTATGGAGTATAAGTTATGAAATAATAATAAAGCTAGAATAAGAATATTGTTGAGAAAGAGAGGAGAGTTCTTATTTCTCTTGAGGGACTAAATACAATGAAGAGAACATCTCTATTTATAGGAGAAATTTGATTTGGCCCCAAAGTTATTAGCCCTAATATTTCTCCTAAAGATAGACATCCACAATATATGAAAATATTTATAACACTCCCCCTTGAATGTCTATTTTGATAGATAATATGCCTCATAAAACCTTACTAGAAAAAACTCAGTGAAAAAAATTCTAGTGAAGGAAAAAGAGTACACATTTCTAATAATACACATTTTGATTGCCTCATTAAAACCCTACAAGGAAAATCAGTGGGACAAAACCTTATATAGAGAAAAGAGTACAACATATATTAACTTCCCCTGATGAGAACTTCAGTCCAAATGCTTTGAGTCTTCACATTCCAATCTTGTGCACCATCTTCTCGAAAGCTGCAGTTAGTAGAGACTTAGTGAACAAATCAGCCATAGTATCACTTGAACGGATATGTTGCACGTTGATATCATCATTCTTTTGGAGCTCGTGTGAGAAGAACAACTTTGGTGAAATGTGATTTGTCCTGTCTCCTTTTATGAATCCTCCATTCAATTGAGCAATCCATGCATTATCTTCATATAAGATTGTGGGTATTTTATCACATTTCAAACTACATTTTTCTCGAATGAGATGTATCATTGACCTCATCCATACAACTTTCTCGACTTGCTTCATGAATTTCTATTATCTCAGCATGATTTGATGAGGTAGCTATGATAAACTGCTTTGTAGATCTCCAAGATATGACAACACCCCTACATATAACACACATAGCCTATTTAAGATCTAGCTTTGTGTGGGTCAGATAAATACCCTGCATCAGCATAACCAACAAGTTCGGGACTCCAATTGTTAGAATAAAATAAGCCCAAATTGATGGTCCATTTTAGATACCGCAATATATGTTTAATTCCGTTCCAATGTCTCCTTGTAGGAGTAACTATATCTTGCTAACACATTAACTGAAAATGCTATGTCAGGCCTTGTGATATTGGCAAGATACATTAGTGCGCCGATTACACTAAGTTATGGTACTTCAGGACCAAAAATTTCCTCATTCTTTTCTTGAGGTCGGAACGGATCTTTATTCACATCAAGTGATCGAACAATCATCGGAACTTAATGGATGTGCTTCATTCATATAAAATCGTTTCAACACTTTTCTGTATATGCAGATTGATGGCCAAAGATACCATTTGTCAAATGTTCAATTTGCAAACCAAGGCATAATTTTGTATTTTCAAGATCTTTCATCTCAAATTTCTTCTTTAAATAATTAATTGCCTTTTTGAGCTCTGCAGGAGTTTCAATGAGGTTTATGTCGTCAACATATACATCAAGTACTACAAACTCTGATGTTTTTGTTTTATTTATAAAAGTACATAGGTAAATGACATCATTTGTATAGCCTTCCTTTAATAAATACTTACTAAGGCGGTTATACCACATGTGTTGGATTGCTTTAAACCATATAATGATCTTTGCAATCTGAATGAGTGCATTTTTCGAGACTTTGAACTACATGCTTCATGCATCTTAAATCCTTCATAAATTTTCATGTATATTTTATTTTCAAGTGATCCACAGAGATAGGTTGTAACCACATCCATCAAATGCATCTCAAGTCTCTCATGGACAACGAAACTAGTGAGATAACGTAACGTTATTGCATCCATAACAGGTGAATACAAATATATGAAATTCTTCTATGAATCTATGAAAGGTATAAAAAAGAAACACAAAGAAAATATTTTATTGCGAAAGAACAAAATTGTCTAAATTTTGTATAAGATAAGTTGATTGAAAAAGTTTTATTTAATTAATAAAATTTCCTCTCTTCATAATCGATTTCAGGCCTTTGTGAAAATCCTTGTGCAGCAAGGCGTGCCTTATATCGTTATATCTCATTTTTCCCATTTCTTTTTCGCACAAAAATTTATTTATAACCAACAGGCTTAATACCATTAGGTGTTTGGACTACAGGTCCAAAAACTTTCCGTTTGGTAAGTGAGTTTAACTCTGATTGAATTTCCTCTTGCCACTTTGGCCAATCACATCTTTCTCGGCATTCTATAACAGATTGGGGTTTAAGACCCTCACTATCTTACATAATTCTAGTTGCAACATTATAAGCAAAGATATAATCCACGTTTATTTCTAAGCGATTCAAATTAGTACTAACATCACTTGGATTTATTGATATTTCTTCATTTTGAGGCTCATTGATTTATTCAAGAATATCAGGATTGATCGAATCTTGCATTTTTTATGAGATTCTTTCTTAGTGTCATCTTGACCATTTATAATTCTTGTTCTAGGATTCCGATCCTTAGAACTCAATGGTCTACCACGCTTCATGCGTGCTTTGGACACATTTGTTATGACACTGGTAGATGGTCCTATAGGGACATTAATCCGAATTGGGACATTCTCTGCAGGGATATGTGATTTGATAATTCATTTCAAATCTGTAAATGCGTCTAGCATTTGATTTATTATTTTTTGCAAGTGAATAATCTTTTGGACCTCTTGCTCACAAATAGAAGCACGTGGATCAAGATGATACAATGATAGATTATTCCACAAAATTTTCCTTTTTATTTCATTATTATCTCCCTCCAATTTTGGGAAAATTGTCTCATCAAATCGACAATCGGCAAATCGAGCAGTGAACAAATCTCATGTTAATGATTCAGGTTAGCGAATAATGGAGGGTGATTCAAACCCAACATATATTCCTAATCTTCTTTGGAGAATCTATATTTGTGCATCATGGTAGATTAATTAATCATATATCACACATAAGAAAACTGCTTGATGAAAATATTTGGTTCCTGACCCTGAACCAATTGTGAGGGAGAATTTATCATAATTTATTGGTCTGAAACATACAAATATTGTTGTATGCAATATATCATATTTAGATCAATACACGAAGCTTTATTCTCATAAGCAATGGTTTAGCTATTTATCGAAGGCATTCAACACCAAATCAGCTTGGATATAAACAACATTAACAATAAATTATATTGATTACGTAATCTGAAAATTGTGCTCTCAACTCAATTATTTTGAACAAGTAACTTTGCATATGTCAAACTGTGGGTTGACAATAATAAACGCACACATGACGTCTTATCGATGCATCTATTTAAAAAATCACATAACATGTGAACGGGCCCATATTCACCTTTTATATTTTTTTCAGAATTTGGAAAATTCAATCCCAACATTAGCCAATATTAATTAACTTATCATGAGAACAAGCAACAAAAATAAATTCTTGAAGAATCTTCTAGTTCTTCAATATATGTCAAATACTCAATCTATACATCATATGTGAATCGGGAAGTTTACCATGCCATGTGCTATCTGTTTTAGTAAACTTCTGATTTACTATGACATAAATTTCATATTAATATAAACTTCTGGTTTATCGTGACATGTGATTCATCACACATATATTTATAGTACAATTTGGAGAATAAGGCGGGTAACCTTTAACATACATATTTCTTACCCACTACATATGTAATTCTCACATGGTTTATAACTTCAATACGATAGCCACTTACTTTAGTAAACTTCGGGTCTACCATAACTTGTGTTTCGATCATAACAACTTCCTATATTACAATATAGAACGAGTGATATAATAGTAAATAAACTCTTCGGGAGCTTTCAATTTATTTTTCATAATCAGATATTGTTTGGACACTACTGGTGTCATAATTCTTGTAGAAAATAATTAGGCTCTTCTGGACCTTGATCATTAATTTTATACTACCAAATAAGCTTAGACACTACTGGTGTCGTGAAAGAAATTTTACTACTTCGGGAGTAAAGTTCCAAGTTCTACTACTTCGGGAGTAGAGTTCAAAGTTTGCTACTTCGGGAGCAGATTTATGAGTTTACTATTTCGAGAGTAAAGCATATAATATTCAAAATATTTCTTCTAAATTAGTCTACCTCTTTTGGCGATGGGTCGTGATATCTTCACAACCAAGTACATGTTCATATTTATAGGCTTTACAATATTGTCACATTCACTTCAGAGAATGAATCTGTATTTGTAAGTTGTTTCTTCACGCAATGGAACCAAATCACGTGAACGTGCCTTAAGCATATCAAATTGTGATCGCTTAGAACCTCTTTTAAGATATTGCTACTTCATGAGCAAATCGAGTCATATATATAGATAATTTTTCTCTTGCATATCTATAGTTATAGCCATAATAAGCCAATGAAAATATTTCCACTTCTGGTGGTTATGAATATAATCATAACGAAATTTAAGAAAAAATTTCACATCTAGTGATGATATATTTTTTGCAAACTCTCATTCTTAGCCATTAAAGAGTATAACTTCATAACATAATCTCCCTTTATATATTGTTCTTCGGGAACAACTTGAAGGCGTAAGTGGCCAAGTGAACCATTGAGGTCTCTTAGTGTTAAACAGAGCAATATACATATGATATACACTGAATATACAACAATGTATATCACATATATATTGCTAGATTAAAGCAGCAAAGCAGAAGTGCAGCAGTGGCCCAGCAAAGCAGTGCAGTCGTGCAGCTCAGCCTCTCGGCAGTGGGCCGTTGTTAGCCCAGCACGCAGCCCATCTCGAGATTAAAGGCAGAAAAACAGTGGATAAATATTGTATATTAAGGAATGTATATTGTAGTATATTTATTACCATAATTAGTGTTATACACTTACCATAATTGTAGAGTTAGAATTATGGTAGAATAAGGTTTTAGGAATAGATTAGGAATAGGATTCTCCTATTTGTAACTTGTATATATATCTATTAAATCAATGAAAATAATCAAGGGGATTATTTCTTTCATGGTATCAAGAGACTAGGTCTAAACAAACGTTTTCTTCTCTCAAACTTTTGCTCCTTTGGCCGAGACCCCCCCCTCCCTCGGGTTTTCTCTCCAAATATCTCATCTTCCGCTCTAAAAAACCTCTCTTAAATTTATCCTCCTTCTTTGTTCTTTCAATATGTCTAAGAACAATTTTCACCCTGCCCTCACGGTTTCCAATATCAAGCTAAGTGTCCCTATTGTCCTTGAGATGGAAAACGTTCAATATGCAACGTGGGCAGAGTTGTTTAAAATTCACGCTATATCTTATCAAGTTCTTCATCACATCATTCCTCCCGCTAGACCCCGTCCTGCGGAGGATCCTGAGCTATGAATTACACTTGATGCTACCGTTCTTCGGTGGATATACGCCACTATTTCAGTGGACCTTCTACAAACGATTATGGAGCCAGATACCACGGCTATGGCTGCATGGAATAGATTGCGTGACATATTCCAAGACAACCAACATTCCCGTGTCGTCACACTCGAGAAGGAATTCTCTCTCGTTCGAATGGACGTATTTCCGAACATTTCTGCATATTGCAAGAAACTAAAGGAGTTGGCAGATCAACTCCGTAATGTTGGCGCGCCAGTAACAAATAATCGTCTAGTTCTACAGTTGGTTGCCGGTCTTTCAGAGGCTTATAATGGTGTTGGAACTCTCCTTCGCCAAAGCAACCCTCTTCCCGACTTTCATTAAGCCCGCTCCATGCCGACGTTGGAAGAAGCCGGTTTGGCTAAAAAGGCGGCTACCGGAGCAAGCCCAGTTGTCATGGTGGCATCCTCTCCTAGTCCTTCGGGTTTTGTTAATAATTCAGGCCAAAACCATAATAATGGTGGAGGCAAGAATAATCGCAAAAATAACAAAAATCGCGGGGGCAAACGAGGCGGTTCTGGTGGTGGTTCCGGTGATCAACAAACATGCGGTGGGTCCCATCCAGGGTATAGTGGCCCACCACCACCGTGGGCCCAGCAGTGGGGCCAGTGGCAGTGGAACCCGCACCCTCCAGTAGCTTCTGCCAGCGGCCAGTGGGCTGGCCAACAGTCCAGGCCCAATACCCAGCAGTGGCGGCCCATCGGCCGGTGGCCCGAAGAACGGCACGCGCCGGCGATTACGGCCCAAACGGCCAGGGAGTTCTTGGGCCCGGACCTCCGCAAGCCCATCATGCAGCAGGCCCCACTCAGATTGATATCGAAGCCGCGATGCACACGTTGGGATTGACTCAACCGGACCCAAATTGGTACATGTACACCGGGGCCACTACTCACATGACTTCCGACTCAGGTACTCTTTCATCTTATTCCAATTTGAGCACCCCTCGGGGGATAGTTGTTGGTAATGGCAGTTCTATTCCAATTCTAGGGTATGGTCAGAAAACATTGTCTCCCCCGAATCCACCACTCCTCTTGAAAAATACTTTACATGCTCCTAAGTTGATTAAAAATTTAGTATCTGTCTGAAAGTTCACAAATGACAATTCAGTTTCTGTTGAATTTGATCATTTCGGTTTCTCTGTGAAGGATTTCAAGACGGGGAGTCATCTCATGAGGTGTGATAGTAGGGGGGATCTATATCCTATCATGCCCGGTTTCAGTCCATCGAGTCCAGCCTTGCCGTCAGCTTTTGCAGCCATCTCTCCTTCCATGTGGCATGCTCGTCTGGGTCATCCGGGATCATCTATTTTATCAACTTTAGATAAAAATAGCTTTATTTCTTGTAAGGGTACGAGTCGTACTCCAATTTGTCAGTCTTGTTCATTAGGAAAAATTGTTAAGTTGCCATTTGTAGACTCCAATTCTCATACTTCTATGCCATTTGACATTATTCATAGCGACTTATGGACATCTCCTATTCTTAGTTCAATGGGTCATCGATATTATGTTCTATTTTTAGATGATTATTCTAAATTTTTGTGGACGTTTCCAATTGCGAATAAATCACAAGTGTTTTCCGTCTTCATAAAATTTAGAGCCTTCATTCGTACTCAATTCGAAAGAGAAATAAAAAATATTCAATGTGATAATGGGAAAGAGTATGACAATAGGGAGTTTCGAGAATTTTGTGCTACTCATGGGATAAATTTTCATTTTTCATGTCCTCATACATCTTCACAAAATGGGAAAGCCGAACGCAAAATTCGTTCCATAAATAACATTGTCCGAACTCTCCTAATACATGCCTCCATACCTCCATATTTTTGGCATCATGCTCTACAAATGGCCACTTACCTTCTTAACATAATTCCGTCTAAAGGTCTGACATATTCTTCCCCCCTCAAAATCCTATATAATAAGAACCCTTCTTATTCTCACCTTCGGATTTTTGGGTGCTTGTGTTATCCATTATTCCCATCCACCACAATTAACAAACTTCAGGCTCGGTCTACCCCGTGTGTGTTTTTGGGTTATCCGTCATAACATCGTGGTTATAAGTGTTTTGATTTATCCTCTAAGAAAATCATAATCAATCGCCATGTCATTTTTGATGAAACTCAATTCCCATTTACGAAAGTTCATACTCCCGAACCTAAGTCATATAATTTTTTGGATGACCAAATATCCCCGTATATTATTCGGAATTTTTCGGACATCTTTCGTACCCAAAATCCTCCAGCGGGCCCACTGCCCGCTGGCCCCACAGTACCGCCACATTCAGCAGTCCCTACCACTGGAACAGTTCCAAGCATTGGGCTGTCCGGCCCAATCTGGAACTGGTCCGGACACCGAGCCTTACCGATTTGGGCCGGCGGAGCCCGTGCCCACCGCTTGCCGCCGGTCCGTCCCGAGCCCGAAAATTCCCTCAATTCTTCCTCGAGTCATAGACCGGTCACTCGTAGTCAGCGGGGTATTTTTACCCCTAAAAGACATTTTAATTTACATTCTGATGTCTCTAAATCCCCCTTGCCCCGCAATCCTGTGTCCACATTAAATGACCCTAATTGGAAAATTGCTATGACTGATGAATATAATGCTCTTATTGATAATAAGACGTGGGAGTTGGTGCCCCGTCCATATGGTATTAATATTATCAGGTCTATGTGGATTTTTGCTCATAAGGAGAATTCAGATGGGTCCTTTGCTCGACATAAGGCGCGACTTGTTGGTGATGGTAAGACTCAGCAGGTTGGTATTGATTGTGGTGAGACGTTTAGTCTGGTGGTCAAACCGGCTACCATTCGCACTGTGCTTAGCTTGGCTCTATCAAAGACTTGGCCAATTCATCAGTTGGATGTCAAAAATGCTTTTCTACATGATGATCTCAAAGAAACAATCTATATCATCGGCAGCCGTTGGGTTTCGGGGATCCCAACCGCCCTCATCATGTCTCGTTTGTTGAAGAAATCACTATATGGGCTTAAGCAGTCTCCACGGGCCTGGTATACACGATTTGCTGGATTTTGTTTCGACTATTGGGTTCACTCACGCAGTCAGATAATTCATTATTCATCTACCGCCGTGGTTCATCATTGGCCTATATTTCTGTTGTATGTGGATGATATCATCTTGATCGCCTCCTCCGATGCTTTGCGCCGCCCTAGCATGGCCATGCTCGGTTCGAATTTGCTATGAAGGACTTAGGGCCGTTGAGTTATTTTTTGGGATTGCCGTCAAGCGTCATTCGGGTGGCTTGTTTCTGTCTCAACGGAAGTATCTTTGCGAGATCATAGAGAGGGGCTCGGGATGTCATCCCGTAAGTCCACCTCCACGCCGCCTTGATGCAAACCCCAAGTGAGTGCCATAGCGGTGCACCATACGAGGACCCGACCCGCTATCGCGCTTGCGGGGGCCCTCCAATATCTTACCTTTACCAGACCGGATATTACGTATGCGGTTCAGCAGGTGTGTTTATTCATGCATGATCCCAGAGTTGAGCACATGAATGCAATCAAACGCATCATTCGGTATATTCAGGGGACACTGGATTATGGTTTGCACTTGTATCCCTCATCTACATCCACACCTATCTCCTACACGGATGCTGATTGGGGTGGATGTCCCGACACCAGACGATCGACTTCTGGCTATTGTATGTTCCTTGGCAACAACTTGGTCTCCTGGTCGGCAAAGCGTCAGGCAACTCTGTCCCGCTCAAGTGCAGATTCAGAATATTGAGGGGTGGCGAATGTGGTCTCTGAATCATGTTGGCTACGTAATTTGCTTTTGGAGCTTCATTGTCCCATTCAGAAGGCAACCTTGGTATATTGCGATAACATTAGTGCCATCTACCTTTCGGGTAACCCGATTCAACCCAACGCACCAAGCATATCGAAATGGACATTCACTTTGTCCGTGAAAAGGTTGCTAAAGGTCAAGTTCGCGTATGCCATGTCCCGTCTCGTTATCAAATTGCGTACATTTTTACCAAGGGTCTACCGCGATCCTTTTTGAAGATTTTAGGGACGAGTCTCGGCGTTCGAAAACCGCCCCCGCTATGATCAACGGGGGTGTGTTAAACGAGCAATATACATATGATATACATCGAATATACAAGAATGTATATCACATATATATTGCTAGATTAAAGCAAAAAAGCGAAGTGCGGCGGTGGCCCGAGTGCGAAGTGCGGCGGTGGCCCGGCGAGAGTGCAAGAAGGCGGTGGCCCAACTCGGCGGTGCGGTCGTGCGGCTCGGCCTCTCGGCGGTGGGCGTTGTTAGCCCGGACGCACCCGTCTCGGGATTAAAGGCAGAAAAACAGTGGATAGATATTGTATATTAAGGAATGTATATTGTAGTATATTTATTACCATAATTAGTGTTATACACTTACCATAATTGTAGAGTTAGAATTATGGTAGAATAAAGTTTTAGGAATAGATTAGGAATAGGATTCTCCTATTTGTAACTTGTATATATATCTATTAAATCAATGAAAATAATCAAGGAGATTATTTCTTTCACTTAGATCAAACGAACCATAAAGTTAATGCCATAAAATATCTTGGATTCTTATAAGTACATAAATAACAACGTTTGGCAATAGAATTATAGGTATATCACTTGATAATCACATGGTCGTGTAATTATGTATTGCCATAACTATATTCATTGTGATTTACTATACTTAATGCATATATAATAGGCCACATGACTCAACTTAATAGAAGAAATCACTTACTATGATGTCATATTTAATTTGATGAGATAACCATAAGAAAATCTCAACCAAGTTTACAATTCAAGTTATGCACTTCTACCCTCTAAAAATTCTGATGGGTTCAATTCTCTAAATAAGATTAACAATTTATTTAGCAATTAAGAATAATTAATTATCCATCAATTTTTAGCTCAATAAAAAGTAACCCATGATAACATTAACGAAAATTAATGTCAGCCACATCAAATTTTAGACTAAGAAGTACTGGAAAACTTATATAGCAGAGTAGAAAACATTATTCTGTACTCACTATTTATGTTTGGGATAATACATCTACGAGGCAATCACAAGTTAAGCATCAAACTAAATCCAAAATAGGAACATACCAGATTGTCAGAACTGTAAATTCTTTTGCTTAATGTTGGAGATGCTCGTAGATAATGAGACTCGTGCGGATAATGTGTTATGAAATAATAATAAAGCTAGAACAAGAATATTATTGAGAAAGAGAGAAGAGATGAAAGTTCTTATTTCTTTTGAAAAATTAAATACAATAAGAGAACATCGTTATTTATAGGAGAAAATTGGCTTGATCACAAAGTTATTAGCCCTAATATTTCTCTTAAAGATAGACATCTATAATATATGATAATATCTATAACATAATTGATGTTTTCCCTTTATTTATTTCTCTAGAAAAGATAAAAATCAGGATAGGATGATATGACTTGGAGATATACTTCAAATCTTCTCAAGCCTTGTGATTGGTTACTCAACAAATCACAAAATATCTCCGACCACAATTTCTATTTGTGCAATCCTAGCCACCCACGTAGGATTCTCACTTTCTCTATACAAATAAGAACCACTTCCCTCTTTCAAACCATCCATATATTGCCCAGCAATTTATATTATTAACACGAAGAAACTTAATCAACTGAGAAAATGGCATCAATGGCAGCAACAGCCAGCTCCACCACAGTTGTGAGAGCAACACCATTCTTGGGTCAAACCAAGAATGCTAACCCTCTTAGAGATGTTGTTCCCATGGGCTCTGCCAGAATCACCATGGTATATATCCACTTCCTTTTCATGTTTTAGTTTTTTTATCTGAGTTTAACGTGTATGCACTGACGATGTTATAATGTTTACACAATCAGATTATTTTATAAGATAATTATACATAAATTTCTCTGATAAAGGATTAACATCGATAGGTAGCTAGTAACTAACATTTTGTCACATCGATAAGTAGCTAGTAATAATTGATCTAGAACCGAGTAAATCGCATTTTTTATAATCTAGAACCTATAAATTCAAAATTCTAGTTTTGCTACTGCATAGGGGTTCTAGGTCTGTTATTTGATGATAACATAATACAAAAAAAGGAGAAAGAGAACATGTCCCTTTTCTCTATAACCATGAAAGAAAATATGGTCTAGATAAAATGAGATAACTTAGAATTATCCCTGGGTTAACACAAAGAGATCTACATCCAGAAAGGAGCAGCAGCTCATAACACCTAGATTTTGCTAATTTTATAGCATACTGAAAGTTAATTATATTGCAGCAACTTAGCAACAAAAAAACAAGATCTTACCTTTTCCTCCTGGATTTTGTGTGATTATACTGAAGGAATGTTGATTTCTGGTTTCTTTTTTTGTCATGTTTTTAGGGTAATGATTTGTGGTATGGACCCGACCGTGTCAAGTACTTGGGACCCTTTTCTGCTCAAACTCCTTCATACTTGACCGGAGAATTTCCCGGTGATTATGGATGGGACACTGCTGGTTTATCTGCTGATCCCGAGGCCTTTGCCAAGAACAGAGCTCTTGAGGTACAATAATACACCTTTATGCCAAGTGGCAGATCGCGGGGAAATTCCCTAAATATCATATGCCAAAAAGACAAATGATAATGTTGTGACAGTGATTTGATCATTTGTTCACTTCTTTAATTGTCGACACACTTACAAAAAAAAATCCTGCTTAGACCACTAGCAAAATCCATAGCGTCTAAATTCTAAATTCACCACTAATCCTAGTCCCTTTTTTTTTGGTTGTTTGCTGATTAACATTGAACTATATAGGTTATCCATGGAAGATGGGCAATGCTTGGTGCACTAGGTTGCATTACCCCAGAAGTTCTTGAAAAATGGGTGAAAGTAGACTTCAAAGAACCAGTGTGGTTCAAAGCTGGAGCTCAAATCTTCAGCGAAGGAGGACTTGACTACTTAGGCAACCCTAACCTTGTGCATGCACAAAGCATTCTAGCTGTGCTAGGTTTCCAAGTGCTGCTTATGGGACTTGTTGAAGGTTTTAGAATTAATGGACTTGATGGAGTCGGAGAAGGCAACAACTTATACCCTGGTGGTCAATATTTTGATCCACTCGGCCTAGCTGATGACCCTACCACGTTTGCTGAGCTCAAGGTGAAGGAGATCAAGAACGGAAGACTGGCAATGTTCTCCATGTTTGGATTCTTCGTTCAGGCTATTGTTACCGGCAAAGGTCCTCTTGAAAACTTATTGGATCACCTTGACAACCCTGTTGCTAACAATGCTTGGGTTTATGCCACTAAATTTGTTCCTGGATCTTAAGATGATTTATGTTTCAATTCTTCCAAACTACTTTTGTGTAACTTTACCTTCAGAAATGCAAATATGTTGTAGATGAAATAATTTTGAGTTTAGTTGTTATACTCTGAGTATAGCTTTTCTCTCAACATAAAATATCCTTTATATTTATAAAAGTGGACAATTTTGGTCCTTCGCTAAACAAAACCCAAAAAACTAACAAGATTGAGTTTTATATTAATGGTTGGAAATGACATTAATGGAAAGAAGGAAAAAGGAATTAATGAAAAGCCTACAATTGTTGTAAAGCTGAAGGGCTAGTTAAGGATTCTCCATAGCACAATAGGTTACTTGATTATTGCCTTAATTAATAGAGAAATAGTAGCAACAATCAGTGAGGTCAAGAAACTGGTGAAACTTGCTACCCTCTACAGCCATCAAAGCTATTTTTAACATACTCACAAGTCACAATAATGGCCATACTACAGTATCTGTATCTACACATCGAGCCATTGTATTATTAACAGTTAGCATAACTTGTCCCATAAATAGCAGTAAATGAAAGAACTATAAATCACTCCATAAAAGAGCAAGTCTCAGTATCAAACAAACCATAAGCGGCATAAGGATTGACCAAACCAGTCCAACAAACTATCACAAGCCTAACAGAAGATTTTGTAGGCTTTCTCCTGCACAAATATGACAGGATTTCAAAATCGTGCAAACTAAAGCTCCAAGTACAAATTTTACTTCAATTCTCTAATTATCGGATCCTTATACGACCCAAACAACAATAACAACATACCTAGTGTAATCCCACAAGTGGGGTATAAGGAGAATAGGATATACACAGACCTTATCTTTACCTTTACGAGATAGAGAGGTTATTTCCGATAGACCATCGGCTCAAACAAAATGTACCCGATGCAAGAATGTAGGAAAGAAAAAGAGACAATAAAATAGCAAATGTACAAAAGAGTATAGTACTAACAGATATCAATACACATTATCAAAAAAGAAACTACGCGACTACCTAAATCATACGACTACAAGTATGATAACACACTGTTACCTACTAAACCATCTACCCTAATCCTCGATCACCATACGACCCATTGATAAAAATATATATATTTGTCGCCGATTAGGGATCCTTGCTTCTACATTAAGGAGCCTAGTTTCTGGGATTCGTGTAGAAGGGAATTGTTGGAGAAGGGGGCTGGGCTTCAGTTTTGTGTGATGAGGAAAGGTCTCAATAACAGAACTTTTAAGTTATTAGCTACCGTAACTTTAACCCACAGTATAACATATTCTCTTAGTTTTTTGGATTTCATTGTTCATGAAAGAAATAATCCCCTTGATTATTTTCATTGATTTAATAGATATATATACAAGTTACAAACCTTCTCCTACCATAATTCTAACTATACAATATGGTAAGTGTATATCCTAATTATGGTAAGTGTATAACCTAATCTAGGTAACAAATATACTACAATATACACACAATATACTTTCCTTAATACTAAAGATTTGGCAACCGTTTTTGGCTACCGTACGTGCCGGGCTGCCTCGCCGGGCCGCCGAGAGGCCCGATTGGACTGGGACCTCGCCGCCGCCGGACTCGTTTAACACACCCCCGCAGCCATAGCGGGCGGTCTTCGAACGCCGAGACTCGTCCCTAAAATCTTCAAAGAGAACCGCCGGTAGACCCTTTGTAAAAATGTCTCGCAATTTGATAACGAGACGGGACATGGCATACGCGAACTTGACCCTTTGCAACCTTTTCACGGACAAAGTGAATGTCCATTTCGATATGCTTGGTGCGCCGGTGTTGAACTCGGGTTACCCGAAAGGTAGATGGCACTAATGTTATCGCAATATACCAAGGTTGCCTTCTCGAATGGGACAATGAAGCTCCAAAAGTAAATTACGTAGCCAACATGATTCTCGAGACCACATTCGCTACCCTCGATATTCTCGCCTCTCGCACTTGAGCGTGATAGAGTTGCTCGACGCTTTGCCGACCATGAGACCAAGTTGTTGCCGAGGAACATACAATAGCCGAAGTCGACCGTCGGTGTCGGGACAACCACCCCAATCGCATCCGTGTAAGAGACAAGTGTGGATGTAGGCGAAGGATACAAGTGTAACCCATAGTCCAGTTGTCCCCCGAATATACCGAATGATGCGTTTGATTGCATTCATGTGCTCAACCCCGGGATCATGCATGAATAAACACACTCGCTGAACCGCATATGTAATATCCGGTCCGGTAAAGGTAAGATACCGGAGAGCCCCCGCAAGACCGCGATATCGGGTCGGGTCCTCGTATGGTGCACCCGTCGCGGCACTTAGCTTTGGGTTTGCATCAACCGGCGTGGAAGTGGACTTACGGGATGACATCCCACCCTCTCGATGATCTCAAAGAAAGATACTTCCGTTGAGACAGAAACAACCCACCGAATGACGTTTGACAAAGAATTCCCAAAAAGTAACTCAACGGCCCTAAGTCCTTCATAGCAAATTCGAACCGAGCATGGCCATGATAGACCGACGCAAAGCATCGGAGGAGGCGGTCAAGATGATATCATCCACATATAACGTAATATAGGCCAATGACGAACCACGGCGGTAGATGAACAAAGAATTATCTCGACTGCTTTGTGTGTGAACCCAATAGTCGAAACAAAATCAAAATCGTGTATACCAGGCACGTGGAGACCGCTTAAGCCCATATAATGACTTCTTCAACAAACGACATGATGGGGGGTTGATCCCCGAAACCCAACGGCCGATGCATATAGACAGCTTCCTTGAGATCTCCATGTAGAAAAGCATTCTTGACATCTAACCGATGAATCGGCCAAGTCTTTGAAAGAGCCAAGCTAAGTACGGTGCGAATGGTAGCCGGTTTGACCACCGGACTAAACGTCTCACCACAATCAATACCAACTCGCCGAGTCTTACCATCACCAACAAGTCGCGCCTTATGCCGAGCAAAGGACCCATCCGAATTCTCCTTATGAGCAAAAATCCACATAGACCCGATAACATTAATACCATATGGACGGCACCAACTCCCACGTCTTATTCTCAATAAGAGCATTATATTCATCACCATAGCAATTTTCCAATTAGGGTCATTTAATGCGGACACGGATTGCGGGGCAAGGGGGATTTAGAGACATCGAATGTAAATTAAAATGTCTTTTAGGTGTAAAAATACCCCGCCGACTACGAGTGACCGGTCTATGACTCGAGGAAGAAGGGATGGAATTTTGGGAATTTTCTCGGGCTCGGGACGGACCGGCCAAGCAGGGCGGGCCCGCCGGCCCAAATCGGTAAAGGGTGGACTCGGATTCGGAGCGCCCAGACCATTGGGCAGGCAGCCCGATTCTTTGGAACTGCTCCGTGGGCGGGAGCAAAGCAGGGGGCGACGATGCGTGGGGGCCGGCGGGCGCGGGGCCCGCCGGGGAATTTTGGGTATGGGAGTTGTCCGAAAAATTCCGAATAATATATGGGGATATTTGGTCATCCAAAAAATTATACAACTTAGGTTCGGGAGTATGAACTTTCGTAAACGGAATTGAGTTTCATCAAAAATGACATGGCGATTGATTATGATTTTCTTGGAGGATAAATCAAAACACTTATAACCACGATGATTTGACGGATAACCCAAAAACACACACGGGGTAGACCGAGCCTGGAGTTTGTTAATTGTTGTGGATGGGAATAGTGGATAACACAAGCACCCAAAAATCCGAAGGTGAGAATAAGAAGGGTTCTTATTATATAAGATTTTGAGAGGGGAAGAATATGTCGACCTTTAGACGGAATTATGTTAAGAAGGTAAGTGGCCATTTGTAGAGCATGATGCCAAAAATACGGAGGTATGGAGGCATGGATTAGGAGAGTTCGGACAATGTTATTTATGGAACGAATTTTGCGTTCGCTTTCCCATTTTGTGAAGATGTATGAGGACATGAAAACCGAAAATTTATCCCATGAGTAGCACAAAATTCTCGAAACTCCCTATTGTCATACTCTTTCCCATTATCACATTGAATATTTTTTATTTCTCTTTCGAATTGAGTACGAATGAACGCTCTAAATTTTATGAAGACGGAGAACACTTGTGATTTATTCGCAATTGGAAACGTCCACAAAAATCTAGAATAATCATCTAAAAAGAGAACATAATATCGATGACCCATTGAACTAAGAACAGGAGATGTCCATAAGTCGCTATGAATAATGTCAAATGGCATAGAAGTATGAGAATTGGAGTCTACAAATGGCAACTTAACAATTTTTCCTAAGGAACATGATCGACAAATTGGAGTACGACTCGTACCCTTACAAGAAATAAAGCTATTTTTATCTAAAACTCGATAAAATAGAAGATCCCGATGACCCGTACGAGCATGCCACATGGAAGGAGAGATGGCGCAAAAGCCGATGGCAAGGTCGGACTCGATGGACGAAAACCGGCATGATAGGATATAGATCCCCCTACTATCACACCTCATGAGACGACTCCCCGTCTTGAAATCCTTCACGAGAAACCGAAAGGATCAAATTCAACAGAAACAATTGTCATTTGTGAACTTTCGGACGTACACTAAATTTTTAATCAATTTAGGAGCATGTAAAGTATTTTTCAAGAGGAGTGGTGGATTGGGGGGAGACAACGTTTTCTCGACCGTACCCTAGAATTGGAATAGAACGCCATTACCAATAATTATACCCCGAGGGGTGCTCAAATTGGAATAAGATGAGAGAGTACCCGAGTCGGAAGTCATGTGAGTAGTGGCCCCGTGTCCATGTACCAATTTTGGTCCGGTGAGTCAATCCCAACGTGTGCATCGCGGCCTCGATATCGGTCCGAGTAGGGCTCGCCGCATGATGGGCTTGCGGAGGTCGGAGTCCAAGAACTCCTTGCCGAGCCGGGCCTCGGTCCGTAATCGCTACCACCGCCGCGCGCCGGGCCACCGGCCGCGGGGCCGCCACCGCCGGGCATTGGGCCGGATCGCCGGCCACCCACCGGCCGCCGGAATTTCCCGTCGCTCCGCCGGTATGGGCCGCCGGCCCACGGTCCACCGCCATCGCTTTCCATCGCCATGGGCCCCACCGCCGGGCCCACGGGGGCGGTGGGCCACCGTTCATCGGATGGGACCCACCGACGTTTTGCCGACTACCGAACCTCCACCATTACCACCGCGTTTGCCCCCGCGCGTTTTTGTTATTATTCTTGCGATTATTCTTGCCGCCACCATGATTATGGTTTTGGCCCGAATTATTAACAAAACCTCGAAGGATTAGGAGAGGATGCCATCATGACAATCGGACTTGCTCCGTAGCCGCCTTTTTAGCCAAACCGGCTTCTTCCAACGTAAGCATGGAGCGGGCTTGATGGAAGTCGGGAAGAGGGTTGCTTTGGCGAAGGAGAGTGCCAACACCATTATAGGCCTCCGAAAGACCGGCAACCAACCGTAGAACTAGACGATTATTTGTTACCGGTGCGCCAACGTTACGGAGTTGATCCGCCAATTCCTTTAGTTTCTTGCAATATGCGAAACGTTCGGAAATACGTCCATTCGAACGAGAGAGAATTCCGCTCGAGTGTGACGATACGGAATGTTGGTTGTCTTGGAATATGTCACGCAATCTATTCCATGCAGCCCATAGCCGTGGTATCGGGCTCCATAATCGTCCGTAGAAGGTCCACCGAAATAGTGGCGTATATCCATCGAAGAACGGTAGCATCAAGTGTAATCCACACCTCGGATCCTCCGCAGGGAAGGGGTCTAGCGGGGGAATTATGTGATGAAGAACTTGATACGAGATAGCGTGAATTTTAAACAACTCCGCCCACGTTGCATATTGAACGTTTTCCATCTCAAGAACAATAGGGACACTGAGCTTGATATTGGAAACTGTGAGGGCAGGGTGAAAATTGTTCTTAGACATATTTGAAAGAACAAAGAAGGAGGATAAATTTAAGAGAGGTTTTTGAGAGCGGAAGACGAGATATTTGGAGAGAAAAACCCGAGGGAGGGGGGGGGGGGTTCTCGGCCAAGGATACAAAAAGTTTGAGAGAAGAAAACTTTTGTTTAGACCTAGTCTCTTGATACCATGAAAGAAATAATCCCCTTGATTATTTTCATTGATTTAATAGATATATATACAAGTTACAAACCTTCTCCTACCATAATTCTAACTATACAATATGGTAAGTGTATATCCTAATTATGGTAAGTGTATAACCTAATCTAGGTAACAAATATACTACAATATACACACAATATACTTTCCTTAATACTAAAGATTTGGCAACTGTTTTTGGCTACCAGACGTGCTGGGCTGCTGCCTGCTGGGCTGCCGAGAGGCCCAGTTGGGCCTGCTGCTGCTGGACTCTGTTTAACAGTTCACATTTGTGAAGTTTATTTGTATTGTTAAGACAGAAAGTAGGTAACTAACATAAACATTTGTATGTTATGACTATCATTTAACTATGTCATAGATCCTTCGAATATTACCATAAGTATCCTCTATAGTGATTCACACAAACACAACGGCTCAGTGTATATCAAATATTACACATAGATATAAATAATATTAGTGTTGATGGTTGGACATAGCTTCGAGTTACCAACGTTGAAAGGATTCAATAAGACTTGCAACAACAACAATTAAAAAAAAATGAATATAAATCTATAAGAACAGACAAGAATAACACCAATTTATCTCCTCAATTTTGCACTCATTCAAATCAAATTTCTGTTCATTACATCAGAACACCCTAATTGAAATCATAAAACTAACCACAGCAAATTAAAATCAGCAATTTATCTCCATGTAGGCTTTTTGTTGTACCTAGCAAGTCTAGAAGATTCCTGAGCAAGCTTCTCGAAGATGTCGTTCATGTAACTGTTCATGATACCCATAGGATGACACGGATCGTGAGCTTGAGCCGTTAGATGTTATAGTCAATCAACGGTGTAGAAGGAAGGACGACTTATGACAACAATTTTCATTTTCTACTTTGATTATTATGACCCGTTTGGTCATAACAGTTTTTCATTTTTTTCTGAAAAATAAAATTCATTTTTTAAAAAAAAATTAGCACTGCCATGAAAATTTCAAATACAATTTAAAATTTAAAAAACACCTAAAATTTTATTTTCACTGTACAGTTTTTTTGACCAGTACTTTAGTTTTTCTTTTCCAAATTTTACACTAAATATATCGTTTAGCGTGTAAACAATATCAAGTAATATAACACGTGTGTTTAAAGTTAGAGTTAATACATAAAATTCGTCCTAAACTATCACTGTTTTTATAAATTTCGTACTTAAACTATCGTGTATTTCTATTCTCCTTCAACTATAATTTTTGAAGGTCAAATGTGCCCCAAAGAATATTACTTGCGTCGTGGCACTACAAGCATTATATTTTCAGCTTAAATAAATTAAAACACCATCAAAGGTAACAAAAAAATTAAATAAACTAGTTAAAAGTAAAAATTAAATAATAGAACCAAAACGAAAATAGAAAGGTACTGATCACATATTTGTCGTAAAGGTTGAAGAACATTGATTCCTTAATTGTATTTTTTTCTCCTATAGGAATCATAAATTGTCAAAAACTTAGGACTTTTATGTTTTGGAATTTCAATTGGGGTTTTTTCTTTTGAAAAATAGTAGTATTTTTCTAGGCTTGATGTTGGCTGCCATAATTACATAAAATATTCATTTACATCCTCAAAAAAGTGTTCAATTTTCAAAGAAGATAGAATGAAATCAAGAAACGAGTGTTAAATAAGGTGTTCTTTTAATAGTATGGGGAAAAAATAAATAATTTTAGATGAAATATATATATATACAAATTCAGTTTAATTCAGTTAAAGAAGAAAGTGAAGAATATGAAAAACAAAGATTTTTTTTTTTTTAAAAAATAATTAAAAAGCTACAGTATTAGTTTTCGGCTTAATTGATTACTATAAATACAATGTGACATTCGTTTTTTACTTTTCATGCGCCATTCAGAAAGTCATCATAAACTCTTTGCTATTTATCCTTGATAGGAACATTTGATAGCTTAGATATGAAACTTATAAAATAACGTAGTCCTTTAGTCATTATAAAAGCACGTTGATAACTTAATTTACTCCATGTGCTCTACGTAAGTGTTAACAAAGCCCTCTGTTAAGTTAGTATGTTTTAATAAGGTTATAGTTCAAGGAATAACGAAAATGAGATATAATTTAAGTCTGGGACTTATGATAGTTTAGATGTTTCTCGGCCATTAACACTAATACTCCATAAAGAAAGCAATTACTACTATTTTTAAAAAAATTGACATAAATAACCGCCCACTAAAATAATAGTCAATAATTTTTTTTTTATGTATTAATATATAATAAGAGTATAATTATTTTTAATCAGTCGGTCAAATGTGTAACTTACTCTTTATTTTTTGTCATGTGACCAACCAAATCTGATATGTTTTGATCAAATAAAGATATATCCCAGACCGTACCAATTCTAAAGGGGTCATTGTGACATTTTCCTTAAACTTTGAGCGTCTTATTACTCTTTTCTGGAAAACCCGAAGTATTGTAAATTGTATATACGGTCCCTAATAATCCCTATTACGTTCTCTTGACACTTAGGTTTTGCGTTCGCCAATTGCTAGACAACAGTGAGTTTCAATTGCTGCAATTTTAGGTTTTTAACTTGTTGTCTGAGATTTTGTTTTGTTTTACTACTTTTTTTGTTCTTTTACTAATTAAGGCTTTGATTTCATATATTTGGTAAATGTTGATTAGGGTTCTCTCTTTGCTAATATTTCGAATTTTGAATGAATGGAATTTATAATTTGCTTTGTATTAAAGGGGAAAAGTAGAATAATCAATAGTGGATGGTTGTATACTTATAAGGCATATGTAGCACCACAAGTTAACACTTAACTTTAATTTTGGAACTTTTCAGATTAGGAGGTTGAGTATAACAAAATAATAAATTGATTTAATAAGATTTTGCAAAAACGGAGTAGAAAACTAGACTTTGGATGCGTGTACACTTGGGGTCGTTTGATTGAGAACAAATTATCTCAGGATTAATTATCCAGAATTAGTTATCCCCCAGAGATAAAAATAGCACTATAATTTCGGAATAACTAATCCCAAAATTAGTTATACCGTGGTTTAATGCCAATCAAACTTGAGATCTCAAATTTATTCAAGTGTATTGGTATCTCTTACCCGATCGATAGCTAGGTGTTGTTAGGGAGCTCAATTTAATCCACATTGCCTAAAAGTTATAGTGCGCAACTAGGCCAAAACTGAACTTTTTTGTTATTATATATAAACTATTGCTCTTTGACATGATGGAAGATTCTACTGTGGTGGCAAAGGGAGTTCAAAAATTGCTTTAGGCCAACAATTCAAATCTTAGGTGTTTACATTCTAGTTCGAAATCCCGTTGTATGTATTCCCGGCTCTGCCTCTGACTCTCGCCCTACGTTTTGTATATGTAGTTACTTCCTTTTTGTCAACTATACCAGCCAATCTATTCTCCTTTTTTTTGGTCTCCCCCTGTAACTTAATAAATCATAAGAGAAGAAGAAATCGTTGCATAGGAAATTGGGTGTATGCTGCAATGCTAGATGGTGAAGGAGCTGCAATCTGTGACGCTGCTCTTGCTCTTTCTGAGGCTATGATTGAACTTGGGATTGCAATTGGAGGATGCATCATGCTACCTATTTTTCTCTAGCTTTTCTTTTTAGTTATGTATACCAAATATTAAAAAGTTAGAGAATGCAACCAATGTGAATGAAGGGGAGAAGTTGATTAGCTTTCAAGTTTCAGAAGCATATTGTATAGGGATTTTTTCTTTTTCCTTTTCCCGCATATTGTGTCATCTTCTCATATTAGAGAATAAAGAGCCCTTAGGGTGTGTTTGGTAGGATGGAAAATGTTTTCTTGGAAAATAAGTGGGCTTCTTATTTATTTTCTAGTGTTTTGTAAGTAAGAAAAAAAATGTTATCCCTAGAGCATTTATATGTAAATCTAGCAATGGGGGTGGGTTTCGGGGTTGGCAAGAGGTGGATGGTCAAGGAGTGGAGGTTGGGGGAGGTTATGGAACTTGTTTTTCCCTAGTTCCATTAGGGAGGTCATTTCCTCTAAGAGGGCCGGGGATGGGGGGCGGGGGGGGATGGTCAAGGAGTGGAGGTTTGGGGGTGGGGAGGAGATAATGAACTTGAAGTATCACTTATAGAACTTGTTTCTCTAGTTCCATTAGGGAAGTCATTTTCCTCATTATGGAGTTTGTTTTCCTAAAGAAAATGTTTGCCAGAACATTTTGACCAACCAAACATGTTAAAAATGGAAAATGTTATGTTTTCCTCCATACCAAACACACCCTTAATCAATTTATAGCACTTTACAGTCAATTCTATATGCCTTAGATTAGTGTTTACTTTGAAGTTATAGCTAGTTGATATGTAATGTCAAAACCTCAGAAGCATGGTTAGTTAAAGTGTGTTTGCTGTCTCTATTCTGTACATATATAGGCATCTTACGCACTATAGAGGGGCCAATCTTCGCATTTTTCAATTATTTTCTCTTTTGAGGTTATGATTTATCCGTGCTTTAATCTGTCTTTTATCTATAGGTGGTTCAATGGATCACTTCTATCAAGTTAATCACAGCAATGCCTTAAACTACCCCAAAGATGGCCTCCCGAGCACCCAGTCTTCTAATGATGCACTTAGGCAGATGGGCTTTGAAGGGAAAAGGGGAGCAGTTCATGAAGAAATGAAGAGAGTAAGCAGACTTCCACCAAGCAGTGCATATGCAACTCACCGGATGCGCGTCCTAAACAAAATCCTGCAACTTCTGTCAATTCAGGTATGCGGTTCATACATTCCCCCCCCCCCCCCCTAAAGAAAAAAAGCATATGCATGTTTACGATATATGGTCACTAAGACTTGATCGAGCATATGCATATTATTCGAGCACACTTGATGTCTTTCTTGAGGTTTCATTTCTGTAATGCTACAATACCAGGGTTGAATTCACTGATCAGAACCTGTTGTTGTTTATCGGGAGGACCTCAAGCATTTGACATATGATCTTCAGCACGGCTTGTTTGTGACTTCTACTGCTATCCTATAGATTTAGCCAGTAGAAAATACCTAGAGGATGAGTTTCTTTGTATGGGGAAAATGCCTTGCTGTTTACTTTCACAATGTGCTTCATGCATAAGTGTCACCTATCACCTAAAGTCGTAAGATTGTTGGCGTTTGGCTCTTATAATTTTCAGTAAATTCAAGGAAATAACAAGAGATATTTCCTGTTTGAATTCTGCTCTATATCAGTTGAATACCATTAAAAATTGCTAGCTCGATTTTGTGTATTCAGAAGAATAGTATGAATTTTGCTACCTCCGCAGTCCTGAACAATGGATTTTGCCTCATATACTAGAGATTTAGTAATCCTCTTGATCCTTTGAAACAGATTGGCCTATTACTGTTTTCCTCTTCCTTTAACTTACGCAGGTAAAAGAATATCACCCCTTCAGCTCCTATAAGAGAAGAATGGTTCAGTTGAAATTCATACCAAACACAATCTGTATCCCCCCCCCCCCCCCCCCCCCCCCCCCCAAAAAAAATCCCCCTTGAAAATTTTGGCACATTATCTGATCAGTGTTCAGATCTAGTCAAGCAGTTTTTTGGTGATAATACAATGCCAGTGCTATTTTGTTTATAGGGTAATTGTTAGAGAAACTGGGATAGAATTGCGCTGATGTTTGCTGGTTTTTCATGCTTTGTTACACAAACATGATTAGTATAAGAGCAAGTTTATTTGTAGGAGGAAGAAGAATGTATCTCTACAGTCACTCGACTCCTTACTAGTGGATGTTGTGTTGTTTACAAGTGTATCATAGATTTCTTATGGCTTTGTGCTAATTGTTAAATATATGAAACGGGGTTTTCATGTTTTTATCGTCTCACATTTTATGCAGAGAACCACTTCACAGGATGAGGAGTTGGAGTTACTATTTTCTGGGCTCTCTATTGGATGATAAGAAGCAAAAGTCATATACCAGCGGTTAGTTTATCAGATTATGCAGTGGATCAATTATGTTGCTTGCTTCATCTTGGGCTTTGATCACATCTTTGCGAACCTTTTATTTTCGATGTAGCGATGTTGTTATGGTCGTTAAATAAAGTACACTTGTTATATTAATAGGTCTGCCTTCTTTTTTAGAATGCGCTAGCATGACTTATTCGCATTTGATACCAACATTTTCATACTGCTTTAAATTTCTTGTCCGGGTCTGACGGTTTCTCTTACTTTGCTTGTGCTTATGCTTATGCTTTGTCCTGAGGGTCTCTCGGAAACATCCGCTGGTAGGTAGAGTTAAGGTCTGTGTACACTCTACCCTCCCCAGACCCCACGCTGTGGGACTTCACTAGGTATGTTGTTGTTGTATGATTAGGCTTGTTATCTCAATTATCTAGTGCATGATCTAGCTAGTCAAATTCCGCCAGTTGATTTTTACCCTGAGCCTTGGGTTCCAGGTGAATTAATAAGCGCTACTCTAATGCTAAGTTTGCTTGTTGAGCTCTTTAGTTTGTTCAAATCAGCAAATTAAATTGAAGAATTGAGCTTCTTATCTAGTTGATTGCTGATTGATATATTGGCTGTTTTAGTGAAAAGCTAAAATCTGCTTCATGTACCATTACACAGGAAAAGGACGGTATACGTAGTAGTATGCTTACAGTTTCTCATGAAAGTTCTTAAGTATAAATAGTTGTTTTCTCATTGAAGATGATCCCCAGATATAAAAGGGAAGGAGAAGATATAATCCTTTCCGATTAAATGATCAAGCTTGATTAGTCTTTCTCTTTCCTTAATGCATTCTCTCTATCCTGAAAACCATTGTTGTTACCTCCGTCTTTCTGGTCTTCAACTTCTATTCAATGACCCTTGAGAAAGATGTGATTCTACATAAATTTTAGAAGGTTGGAAAGGATGCATGATAGATCAGCAGCTAGCTAAAAGAGCCAGATTGAATTGGCAAGTCCCGTATTTTCTAAAGCCACGTCTTAAAAAAAAGGATGTGAATGGATAACTACAAACGAATTTCTTTTTTACTATTCTTTGGCATTTATCCAATTTGCAAGACATCATGCAGGTTGGTGACTCATGTAAAAATTGGAAGTTTTATCTTATTGATGAGTTGCCTAGTTGTGTTGAAAATTCTTGACTCTCGTATGAGCTCTTTTCTTATAAGGACTTTTTGAAGGCTTTACTTAACTTGATTATGTTGCAGCTGTATTTTGAATTGAGGAATGTATGCCCCAAGTTAATGACGAAACAAGCGAGGGAGTCTACCAAAAACTTGAATTATACAGTGAGATATCTAGGCTTAGTCTTATAGGAGAATGATATGATAAATAAATGTGTAACACATAGAATTAAAATAAGATGTCTAAAATGAAGGAGTGCTACAAACTGTTACGTGGCAGAGGACACCTACAAAGGAAAGTTTTATAGAACAAGCGGGAGAGCAACAATGTTACGTGGAGCATATCGAAGACCCAATGTATCGCTAAGATGAGTGTTGTACAATTTCGGATGTTAAGATGGATGTTCGGTCATAAAAAGTCAGACGAGATAAGAAGTGATCACATATGACAGGGCACAAGTAGCACATAAAAAAATACAGAGAAAAAAAGTAAGATGTAGATGGTTTATTCAGGTTTCACATTGACCTCCCAATGCACCATGTGACATTATGATGCTTCAAGGTATTAAAATAAGACGAGGTAGACCAAAATCACATAAGGGAAAGCCTCAAAAGACCTATAAATTCTTAGAGAATGTATGCAAAATCAGCTAAGAACATAATGTAATGGAGAGAAAGTATCTCTATAGGTGATACCAACTAGTTGAGATTAATGCTAGTTGTTATTAACATATTTACATTATATCTAGTATTTGATATGAGAATTTTTAGTTTGGTTAGAGATTGGATGAGAATGTCAGAATCTGTATGAGCTTAGAGAATCTGGTTTTCGAAAACCCCTGATTCGTTGCAAAAGACAATTATCGAGTAATGAAATGAAAGTGGGTTCCAAATACAGTAGAATGAATTTACAAGATTCGTACTGCCGATCTGAACTAATTTGGGATTGAGGTGGCCACGTTTTTATAAGTTTGATTTCTTTCTTTATTGGATTGAATGTCTTGAAAAGGTAGTTCCTTGTAGAAGAATTTTGTTAAAGCATGGATGAGAAGCATGAAAAGGCCTAATTTAAGAAATCATGTGGGGTGGCTATCTTTAGACTGTAATTTGATGTTCATGGAGTTCTACACCTGATTGGATGTAATCTTTAGTCACAAAATTTCTAACACCTCGTATAGAATCAGTTGCAAACACTCTAAAGCATGAAAGTTCCTAGCAAATAAGATTTTTGACAAACAAGTCTTATTGCCTAGTTTCTAGCCCTATAAAAATTTATTCTAATCCTTGTTTACATAGTGTAGTCATTATTTCCCATTTCTGGTCATGTTGATGTGCCTTAATTATAGTCCATTTCTTGCTTAGTGTTAATCTTGCTATGCAAATGCAAGTATTAGAGAAATTCCATACCAAATGAAATGCAACTGAGTCTGATGCCCAAACACTGGTTACATCAAATACATGTGAATATTTGTTTATCAGGAAAGCTAGTGAATTAGTATAGATGACTGGCTTGCACCCTTCATTTCGAGTATTAGCTTCCTGGATAAGTCGGTAGAGAGGGTTGGCATTTTCTGGATGTCCAAACTTTATAATGATCTGATCCATATAAACCTATGTGCTATTTCTGGATTTAGACATAAGTTATTACTGTAGTTCCATTGATTTTCGTGGTTCAGTTTAGGGTCCATATTCAAATAGATTGCAGCTCTGGCTCTTCATGAGTAGAATTCATTTGATGACTTTTTAGCTAAAACATCTTTCAACTTACAGAATACTGGGCTCGTCTGATCAAGCATTTGGGGTAACCTTTATTAAGTATCTAATTCCTCTGCCTGCTTATGTGCGTGTGTTTCTTTTTCCTCTTCTGTTTTGTTTTGTGTATATTCGAATTGGAGGTGTGACTAGAATTGCTGCAATCTATTGCAGGTGGATAATGGTGCTTAAACTTTTGGTTTGTCTGGAAGCATTGAAGAGTGGTTGTGGTTTCGGATGGTGTACCGGGGAAAAGTATAAAGGTTTGTGTTGGTTATGGCTTTAGGAGGTGTATATATACAAGAAAGTTTCACACTAGTATTGTAGACGTGTTACCTGCATTTTTCTACACATGCTATTTGCTGTTTTGTTGTATGCATCACAAACAATGCCCCTACTATATAACTAGGTAATGTTTCAAGTCTTGCCTTTGTGAGCTAAACAGGCGTATCCATTTGACAATGTGTATAAGTCAAAGTTCTATGGTTGGTTTGATTTGATTTGATTTGATTTATGGATTTAGTATATTGATGGAGTTTTCAGTTTTTATAATTGATTCGGACTGAACCACAAACACCTCAGTGTGTAGTAGGAGCTACTAAATTATATCAAGTTTTAATGTATTGGCACATAAATAGTTCTTTTTCTTTTTTCCTCCCTTGAGGCCAAGGAAACACATCGCATTAGAAACTTCTTTTCTTATTTTGTCTTCATATTTTTACACTGGTGAATTGGGTTATTTGGTGACAAAAATTAGTGAACTTATAAATTAGCTTTTTGTTGTTAAATTTAAGAACTACGAGGTTGCAATCTCGTCTACAAATATCATGTTATAGTTTAAAAAGGCTTTTTGTACTTGAATTCTTGTATATGGTTTAGGTGTGTAAAGAAAATTAATAATACATAAAACTATTTGTCGTCCGTTTCTTTTTCATGTGAAACTAAATTTGTGGCGAAAAACTTTTTTTTTTCCAGTCGAACAAGAACTAGGGAAAATAATTAGGTATTTGAAAGTTTTACACCTTAGATCCGAGATAAATTAGAACCTGATAATCCATAAAACTAGTTCATTCATTCATCATTTTTACAACTAAAGTCATTTCTTTCTAATCATTAGCTTTTAAACTAATTACTTAGTCAAGTAAGTTTTCCCCATTGTACACTCTGAGATTTGATACCCAACGCGATTTAATTATAAATTTGATAGCGATCGCTTTATACTTTTGGTTGGCGTAAATTTGGCCTATCATCCTCTACCATTAAATTTTGACAAAATTACCAACACGAAATTTAAAAAGTGCAAAAAGAAAGTGAAAGAAAAGTCTTTTACGCACAAATTAATATCGTTTTGTGGTGCTATAATAGCTATAAATGCATATATGTCTTTTTATTGGTAATATTTTTATAAGAACTTGTCAGAAATTTTATTTCAACTGGAATATAAATGATTTTATTACACTTTGTAACAACAACTGAGACATAAGCTTCTTTCGCACTCACAACATAAACCTCCAAAGCATGCTGGTGATGTACCGCAACCTGAAATTCACGAAACAAATATGTCCCTTACACAAAAGATAAAACGATCAAAATAAATCATTATAAAGGCCATGAACTAATTACCATAAGCAAGCAAAATCTACGTATTTTGAAATAATATATAGAGATTTAAATTTATTAATGTCAAAACTGTAAATTTAAAAAGAAAAAAACTTATCTTAAAATTCCAACATGAAAAATCAATTCTAAACATTTCAAACAAGTATGTGACTTTGAGTCTTTTGATGTCTCTAAAAATATATCTATTTTTATAAAAAAAAATAATTTTAAATTAAATGTATTCTCAATCGAAGTAAGAAATTCATAAAAGCAAGTTTACCTATAAGACTCGCACGACTGCTATGACTCGCAGTAGATAGTTTAATTGACATTACTGGCGATATTTTTTCAGGTGTAGATGATGATTCGGGCGCAAATGACGATTCTGATATCGCCTCAGTTAATGAGGAAAACAAAACAAACATGATAAAGATCACACACACCATAACATTGTTTGATTTTGCCATCTTAAACTACTACTTGTGATATGTAGAGGTGTTTTTCCCTTGTTTATTTAGATGACGTGATTGTAGGTATTTGTTAACTGCTTCTTTTTTATAGTGGGAAGGGGAGCCTTGGAGTAACAGGTAAAGTTGCTGCCATGGAAATAGTCTCTTGCAGAGATGTGAGATAAGGCTAGATCCTTGTGGTCCGGTCATTCCCCGGACCCCACGCATAGTGGGAGCTTAGTGCACCGAGCTCCCTTTTTTTTTCTTTTTCTTTTTATAGTGACAATAAAAATAATTTAAGTAAGTAGTTACATATAATAATTAGTCTATCTTCTAGGAGATCCTAATTTTATTGCAAAAATTATTTGTAGATATATATAATCTTAGTCAAGATCTTGTAAAATCAAATTTGAAACTATAGACTAGTAAATGCATATATCCAAGTATTTTTTTATATCCAATGGCTAAATTTATCATTTATCATTTTGATCGAAATCTTTCACTGTTGACTTTATATTATTTAGAATATTTATTAAATGAGTAATGTTTAGATTATTTCCTTAAGTGAATTTATGATGGCTTGTTCTTACCTTTTTTTCTCAAGTTAACAGCAATATCAAATGTGAGGTTGACAAACATATATTATTAGTCATTTAGTTTACACATGATAGTTATGCGAGAATTATGATATTCATATGATAGTGAATATATGTAAGAATCGTTAGGATAATATTGTTGGAAATTTACTAATGTGGAATTAAGTTTATCCCATTATTTATGACTCGAACAATTGGGTTCCGCACGTAGTAAATATCGTTTTCACACACGAGCAATTTTAGTGCCAAGTATCGTAAATTTCGTTAATGAAAGAGATATTGGTACGTAAGTGAAATGTTTGAGACATAGAATGATGGATGGTTATTGGATAAATAACAAGTGTTTCTCGTTGGTAAACGAAGGAAGAATTGTGCTAGGTGTAAGATGGAACGGGTCGGAAAGGGCCGCGGAGCCGAGCAGGACCGCAACGCCGGAGCGCCGCGACGCTAATTCTAATTGTTGGCCATTGGAGCCGCGACGCCGCGACTCTAATGTTGCAGCGCCGCGGCGCTTCCCAGGCAGTGAGTGCTCGATGGAAGTTCAAAAGTTTGGCTTATTATGGAGAGGTTTTGGAGCATTAACTTGGCAGTTTTTCCTCCATAACTCAGTCATTATTTTGCTGCATTAGTTGGTGGTTTAAAGGGCCATTACATGGCATTTAAATGATCATTACTTGGGCACTTGAAGAGGCCATCTTGCACACCTATAAATTGAGGTATTTGACTCAATTCTATAGAAGAACATATATAAACATATGAACAGAAAAACAAGTTCACAATACCACAAAGATATCAGATTTTTCTGATAGCAATCATTCTCTTAGCAATCTTCATTATTCGTGTTCTTTGCTGAGATCATTTGTGTAGGCTTTGCACACTTGATAGTTTGTTGTTTCATCTTGGGAGACTATTGTCCACACTTCCGTAAAGCCTATATACGAGGGCAATCTTGTCTTAAAGATAGAGAGTCATCTCTCGACTCAGCCGGTGGTGTTGTGGTTTATATAATCGGTTGCTAAGTGTTTCAGGTGTCAACTTAACAGACGAAGGACTATAACCGTTCGTCTTCTCAGCGGATCTACAAGCCACAAGTTTAGCAGTTCATGTTCTTGTATTTCCGAATACAAGATCTATATTTGAAGTTTCATTCAAGATCAAGATATTGACAACTTGTTATTGTTCTCATTGTTGTTTATCCTTTCGATCACTGTAATAGTTATTTACTATTCCCGTTGTTGCTTTACATATTCCAACAAATAATACATGATGTACTATGTAGAAATTAAATATTAAAGGATATTTTCATTTTTATATATAATTTTCTTCATATTGATAGTATACATAATCTTATTAAACATTCAATCCATCATAAAATAATATATAAGTTCGTACATAAGTTAATGCTGCTATTATTTAGAGTTAATTCCCTATATGATCACCCAAGTTTGAGAAATTGCCTCAAAATATCACTTTTATTTCTTTTAGGACGACAAAGTCACTCAACTATTACTATTTTTCTCAAAATATATTATACATCTTAAAACTTCTTTATCTCCTAGTTGGCATGCCATGTCATTAAAGCCCCCCCCCCCCCCCCACCCTTTTTTTTTAAAAATAATAGACCTAACTCATCTAACCCATTTAACCACTTATCGATATTTAAAATTTAACCATTATTTGAAACATAATCGAAAAACTAATCACTTCTTAATACAAAAGAAAATTGAAATAAAAATATTCCTAGCTAAAATACAGAAAACTCCATGAAATTTCATTAGAGTTTGAACATTTATCAGCTCAAACTAAAAAAAAAAATTGGAGTTTGAATTGCACATTTCAAATCTCTATGAATTATTCTTGAAGTTTTAGAGTACAGTAGTACACTATCACAATTAAAACTCCATTACACATTTCAAATTCCAGAAAAAAATAGTTCAATCTCCAAGACTTTTCTTGGAGTTTTCATAGAGTTTCGAAATACCACAATTCAAACTCCGTGACAAAATGCTAGAGTTCAAACTATGGTAGTCTAAAACTCCATGGGAAAATTCCTTGAGTTTTTCTTGATTTAACAAGTATAAATTGCACTAAAATTCAATTAATTTTTTTTAAGATAATAGTATTCCCCCATCCCAATATAGATGTAGTTTGACTGGACACGGAGTTTAAAAAATAAAAAATGACTTTTAAATCTTATGGTCTAAAACAAATCAAATATATTTGTGTGGTTATAAAACATTTCGTTAAGCATAAAAAAGTAAAATTTATAGTTCAATTGTTGTCAAATAAAGAAATGTATCATTTTTTGTTGGGACTAACTAAAAAGTAAAGTATGTCATATAAATTGGGACATAAGAATAATAATTAGTGTTATCAGCCATTTACTTATTTATTTATATAAAAATTTGAATTAATCGGTCTAGTGAGTTTCAATTACTGAATTAATTTTTAAGAAAAACGAGGGACTATTGTTGCCATTTTCCAACAATACAAGTAGTCAAGGACTAAAAGCAAAAATTTGGTTCTCCTTTCCACTTTTTCCTAGTCTTCCTAGTTTCCGAGGTAAACCAAGAGAAAAAAAATGGGAATTTGGGACTTCATTAACTCCGGCAAAGAAACGGTGAAACAGTACACGCCGGATCTAGCAACTCCGGTCAAAAATGTATGTAAAACTTCATATTATTACAGCACAACCACCGTTAAAAAGATCGACAACGTCGTTAGAGTTAACGGCCTGCAGAAGCTCGGTCAGTACATTTACATGCCTGATGAAGAAGGTCAGGCTAAAATCGCTAATTTCAGTACAAAATTCGTCAAAAATGCTTCCGTTTATGCCGTTAAAGAAGCAGCTAACATCTTCATTCCTGGTTTGTTCCCTTCTCATTTACAGCCAAATCATAGAAAAACGTACATGCATTCGATGCTTATACCAAATTAGGGGTAGATCTAAAATATATGTCCCAATATAACATATGATGTATGTTGACTGACACGAAATTTAAAAATAATAGAAGATTTTTGAATCTTGTTTGATAGAATAATTATATTAAATGTTGTATTTATTATAATTATTTAATAATTAGTGTGATTGTATTGCAATTAGTGTGATTGATAGTAAGAATCAATTGTATATGGTAGGTAGATTAGATCGCCTAAGTCTAGCCTAAATTATGGTTGTATTAGGGGTATATTACCCTCACTTTTGGAAGACAATAATTGAGGAAAATAAACTAATTATTCTTACATTGTTTTCTAAAACAAGCCAAAGATATTTGTGTGGTTACACATCATCTCATTAAAGTTAAATTGAGGAAATGTGTCATTCTCTTTGGGGACTTACTAAAACGGAAAGTGTGTTATACATAAATTGTGACAGTGTGTTATTGAAAAAGTACATAAAAACTATTCTGAATCACAATTTTAGAATTTAATAGAAAAATATTTGAAAAAATTATAATCGATGATTTTTTTTACTTCCAAATAATTACTAGTTGTCGTGTAAAATGAGACAAGATGGAGTATGTGATAAGTACTGTTTATTTGTAGGTTAACTTGGATCAAATTTTAAAAGTTCTATAAAAGATATACTTGCATGCAGCACCTTGAAAATAAAGTAGCAAACTCAAAGCAAGTGAAAGTGGGAAAATCACAAAAGGGTCATCGAATGAAATGTTACAAATATTTGAAAGGTTTATTTGTAGGTTTCACTTGGATTCATATTTTAAATATTTGATCAAGAGATAATTGCACGTACTTGAAAATAAAGTAGCAAACTCTGAAGTGAAATTGGAGAAGTGTATGTCTGTCATGAATGAATTATCACCAATAACTGTTGGATATAATTGTTGGAATCAAAGCAGGACGGGAAGTAAATAAATATTACAAGTGTTCGAAGGGATAAACTAACAACCAAGATTATAATTGCCGTAAGCTTGTTGAGTCTTGAATCTTGATAATCTGAAATCAAGAAACACTAAATCTGGATTGTTACAACTGTGACTGAGTCGAGAGATAACTCTCTGTCTTTAAGACAAGATTGCCCCGTATATATGTTTTTACGTTAGCGGGCAATAGCCTCCCAAGATAAAACAACAACTTAACAAATGAGCAAAGAAAACTCAAGTGTTACTTTGAAGAACATAGAGTAACGAAATGATGCTGGAGAGTAAAAAGAAGATTTCTGATTTTTATGTCTCTTTCTCATTTTTCTTTTTAATCCTCTCCCGCAAATCTGTTTCAGGTCTCAATATATAGTGTTTAGGAGGAGGAGAGATGTTAAGAGGTCCTTTAAGATGTGTAGTCATGGCCAGAAACGTTTTGTAGTAAGTGCAAAACGTTTCAGATGGTTAATGCCATAAACTGTTGGCTTTCTGGCTACTGACAGCATTCCTGAAACTCCAGGGACCAAACTATAAATACTAAACAATTTGGGGTCCAAAAGATAATATCAGACGTAGCCCGCAACCCATGACCCGAGCCTGGACCGGACGGGCGGCGGCGGTGCGCGTGTGGGGCTAGCCTCGAACCCAAACACACCTATGTCCTCCCTCCTTCAAACACGTGGGTTAACCCTTGGGGTCCCAAACCCTTATCCATTTTTAAGGTTTATAAAAAGAACAATTCTTCCTTTTTTCACCGATGTGGTAGATTTGTCCTACACTATATTTTCATGCCTCAAACACCTTATTTCGTGGACCAATATCTCTTTCATTTCTTAACGAAATTTGACGATCCTTGGCCCTACGGTCATCTACTCACTTAGTAAATTATGCATGTGTGAAGAGACAAAGCTTCCAACATGCGGAACCCTGGTGTTTAAGTCATTAAATATGGGTGGACGCAACCCCCCGCCAAAGGCAAATTCTAACAATAACTCAATATAATTATGGAGAAACTAACGTAATGTAAATTTAAGGATGGTAACGGATCGGATCTGGACCGGATCCTACTAGATCCAGATCCAGATTCGTTTTTCATACCTGAATCCAGATCCGGATCCAGATCCGTCGTGTCCATAAAAATCAGATCCAAATTCGGATCCACCGGGTCCACGGATCGGATCTGGATCCACATATAAAAAAAATTTGTCTTGCTAAGAATGTAACCTTGCTAAATTTTTTTTTTTTGAACTGACAAACGATTTTTACTTAGCCAACAGTTTACTGTGTTTCAGTTTTTCATATGAGATATTTTGTTCGTTGTCTCGTTTTGATTGTGAGCTATTAATTGAAAATGTTGGACAATGACAATAGTTGTGGAAATTCCACAATGCAGAACTTACATGTGCTTGGAATCTTCACAAATGAAGTGAATATAATTTTAACTACTTGGCTATGGAGATGTTAGTCATTCACTAATATAACATTGATTTTATTATCGAAGTTACCTCTTTATTTTTTGATTTTTGAGTTAACGCGGGGATAAATTAAACTTGTTTTGAGAATTAAACTTACAAGGATGTGCTTAGCAATTTTAAGAAAATACTTATAAAATTACATTCTAGATTATGAATATATTTAATAAAAAACGGATCCACGAGTCGGATCTGGACCGGATACGGATCTCAAATACAAGATCCAGATCCAAATCCGATCCGTCAGAAACGGATCCGGGTCCGATCCGGATCCGTCGGGTCCAAATTTTGAAGATCCATATCTTATAAAACACGGCGACGAAGAATCAAATTATTACTATATTTATTCCTTTTTCTACTTCTTCCAAGTGCAGGATAACCCCAAGGGGTTGGATCTGGATCAACCGGGTCCAGGATCCACTGCCATCTCTAAATGTAATGTTGCATAAAAGTACTGTTCATGTGCAGGTGGAAGGGCAGTCTCCAAAATTTACTCTGAAACAGTCCGTGAAATGGAAATCGAGTCTAAAAAGAATCAAGACATGTCGTGCGTCAAGGATGTTATAGGCAATTCCGGCAAGGATACTGTCGGTACTGGTCCTCCGGGATTGCTCGAAAATAAAGTAGCTAGCAAACTCTAAAGTGAACAAATGTGTTGTCACTGAATGAATAATTACCAATAAACTCAAGTGCAATTCTCGGGACATTAGCGTAGTATAATGTGGCATAAAAATATTGTTCGTGTGCAGGTGGAAGAGCAGTCTCCCAAATTTACTCTGAAACAGTTCGTGAAATGCAAATCGATTCTAAAAAGAATCAAGACACGTCACGCGTCAAGGAGATAGTTGGCAATTCAAGTAAGGATACCACTGATACTGGTCCTCCGAGATTGCTCGATGGGGCAGAGATGCTGGAAAGCAGAGAGCCGCAGTTAGGTTCTGAAAATAGAGTTCAAGTTGATTCATTCGCACATCAAACACCTGAAGACGTCCTAAGAGTCTTCATGATGAAGGAATTTATGGGAGCTCGTTTTCTGGACAATTTGCTGGTTGCTGATCATGGACAACGGAAAAAAGTTAATTAATATGTATCTGGCTATCTCATGTATGTTTATGATAAACCAATCTGTATTAGGACAAACGTTCGTATTATTATTATTGGAAATTAATATTTTGGCATTTGCAATTATTGAATTATTAGTTGATTGTTTATAATATTCTATAATATGCATCCCTAGAGGTTACGTTGTTATTAATAATGTGAGATATTAATATTATAACGTAACTCTTAAAATAGTCTCGATTAATGATCATCGAGAATGAGATATCGATGATATGTGATAAGTCGATATATGGTCTGCATCACATTCTTAAGGATGTAGTATGTCTCACCTGCTACGAGTAATGACTACTCGTGATGGACACATGAATACTTTGGAAGTATTGGTATACCATGTTGATATATTGTTTGTTATACTTGTCTAAAGTGTGATCAGCGTGTGAGAGATAGAAGTCCTTAGACTTGAGGTCAATATGCACTTTGTCTACAAAGTAATATACTTTGATCCTATCCTAAGCGCAAATGCCTTATAGGTTGAGATACAACTTGTATTGAGTACATTACGATGTGGATTAAAGGTGGTAGTTGAGTCAAGATTATGATTCATTCTTCGAATGTATATTCGAGAGAACATTCAGCTTCTCAGTGATAATAAGTTGACTAAGTCGTTGGCCAACGCAATAGACATATTTAGAATATGGTCTAGTTGTCTACTAATATAGATGAGATACAATGATTAAGCCATTTGGATAGACACTTGACAAATCCTAAGCTTGATCGGGTGTGTCGTGAATGAAAGAATTTTATCTTACCACATAGAGGTTAAGTTTACTGAATTCGTGTAAACGTACTTCACATATTGAGTTTATCTTGCGGCGCCGTCTAGGAGTTCCGTGTAGACCTTAATTTGATTAATGTCGATATGTGAAGGCATGTAGGGTCACACTATGTCGATTGTCATTTCGATCTAAGCATGTATTGAGAGAGTATTAAATATTCGATTTAGAATTGAGATATTTAAATGAATAATGATTGTTTTAATTAAGTCAAAATTGGATTTTGGATTTAATTACGAATGTGCGAAAAATAAAATGAGACAGTGTAGGGCCACGTCAGTGCCGTGGCGCCCACACCATAGGGCCGCGCGCTCCATGACCTAATCTGTCTCGAATTTTGGGCCAGGCCCAAGGTCAAATTCTAATCCGGTTTGACCTAATTTTTCACCTATAAATACAGACCTACACTTCATTATTCATGACACTTGATTTTCATATCATTATTCTAAGTCTTAGAGACTCAGAATCAAAACAATATCTCGAACCTCTGCCGGATTTCCTAGCTTTCCAAAGGAGGAATACATTGAAGCTTGGAGCTTGCAATCGAAAGGGCATTCACGTACGCACCCACAGTTGATAAAGATTTCAGATATTGTAAACATGTAAGTACCATTCAAGTCTTATGTTTACGGTTTTAAATTACCCTATAGTCAAACAGTTCTACGTTTGTTGGGTTTGAAATAAGTTTTCAATATCCGTTGCATACACCAACCCAACGAAAACCATCAAAACTGTGTATACCCGTGATATACACTTACTATGCAAAGTGTATATCCCGGGTCTTATGGTCTTTGAAACTGTTTTGGACCGTGATATACACTTACCATATATAAGTGTATATCACAGTTTTAAGGTAGTAATTTAGTGTAAAATTATTGTATTTAATTAGTAGTGTACACTTACTATAATTGTAGGATTCTTGTACAATTAGAATAGGGTTTTGGTATTAGAATAAGAATAAAATTTTCCTATTATGAAAATTGTAAATTGTATATATACTCTTTTATTAATGAAAATAATCAAATAATTATTTCTTTTATGGTATCAGAAGTCTAGGTTAATTTTTTTCTCCCAATTTTTTCCGTCCAAACAATCATGTTCCGAGCTCCCTTCCTCGGTTTCCGTGCCCGGAAATTATTTCTTTATTCACCAAATTTTCTTTCGTTATGTCTACCTCTAAGAACACGTTTCACCTTGCCCTAGTTGTTTCTAACATCAAGAATCACATCCCTCTTATTCTTGAAATAGAAAACGTCCAATATGCAACGTGGGCCGAACTGTTAAACATTCATGCACGCTCGCATCAAGTCATCCATCACATAATCCCCGCGGCTCCTGAGGATACGGAGGTGCCTAAACGCGAGGATGATCCTAAGTTGTGGACGACTCTTGATGCCACCGTCATTTAGTGGATTTACTCCACTATCTCTATCGACCTGTTGCAGACGATTATTGAGCCGGATGCTACGGCGATGGCTGCTTGGAATAGGCTGCGTGACATATTCCAAGATAATCAAAATTCCAAAGCTGTTACTTTTGAGTAGGAATTTTCCCACGTCAACATGAAAAATTTTCCGAAAGTTTCAGCTTATTGCAAAAGGTTGAAAGAATTGGCGGACCAACTCCGCAACGTTGGTGCGCCCGTTAGTGAAGATCGTCTAGTTCTACAGATGGTTGCTGGCCTATGCGAGGCCTATAGTGGCGTTGGAACTCTTCTTCGTCAAAGTAACCCTCTCGCAAAGTTCTATCAAGCACGCTCCATGCTTACTTTGAAAGAAGCCGGCTACTAGTGCTAGTCCCGTAGTCATGATGACGTCCTCCACAAATTCTCCGGGTTTTGTTGATAATTCGGGCCAAAATCGTGCTCACGGTGGCGGCAAGAATACTCGGAAAAATAATGAAAAAAACCGCTGGGGCAAACGCGACGATTCCGACAGTAGCGGTGGTGGCCAAAACAGTTGCAGTGGGTCCCGCCCCAATAACAGTGGGCCACGGCCCAACAGGTCCCAGCCGTGGGCCTGGGCCTGTGGGCAGTGGCCCAACAGTCCCTACTTTCCGGTGCCTTCATCCCACGGTAATTGGGCCCAGTTTCAGCCACACTTTCGGCCCAGAAGTTCCGATCCAGCGATACAGTGGGGTTCCGATTCAGTAGGGAGGCAGGCTTGGGCCCCACCAGGCCCATCATGCAGCGGGCCCTACTCCTACCGACTTTGAAGCCGCGATGCACACACTTGGAATAAATCTCTTGGACCCAAATTGGTACATGGACACCGGCGCCACTACTCATATGACGTCTGACCTAGGTACTCTCTCGTCTTATTCCAATTTGAGCAACAATCATTGTATAATTGTTGGTAATGGAAATTCAATTCCAATCCGTGGTTACGGGCATAAAACTGTCTCCCCCCATCCACCCCTTATTTTGAAAAATACCCTTCATGCCCCTAAATTGATTAAAAATTGGTGTCTGTTCGTAAATTCACCAATGATAATTCTGTATTTGTTGAATTTGATTTGTTTGGATTTTCTGTGAAGGATTTCAAGACGGGGATTCCTCTAATGAGGTGTGATAGTAGGGGAGATCTTTATCCTATCACGCTATGTTCCGGTCTCTCGAGTCCAGCCTTGCCATCCACTTTGCAGCCCTTGCTCCTTCCTTGTGGCATGCTCGTCTACGTCATCAGGGGTCGTCTATTTTGTCTTCCGTAGATAAAAAGAATTTTATTTCTTGTAAGGGTACGCGTAGTACTCCGAATTGTCAATCTTGTTCTTTAGGAAAAATTGTTAGATTATCGTTTGTAGACTCCAATTCTCATACTTTAATGTCATTTAGTATTATTCATAGCGATTTATGGACATCTCCTGTTCTCGTACATTACTGGATTGTTAGTAGTGTATGCTTGTAAGTAGATCTAAGTTACCTCTTTGTCTTGTTTCCTTTGAAAGTCATATGACGGAAAGCAAACTTTATATGTATCGTGTATGCGACAGCAATTTGAACTCCAGTATCGCTTGTAATTATTAGATCTAAGTTATCTCTTTAGTTTGTTTCTTTTGAAGTTACCTCTTTATTGTGTTTCCTTTGAACTTCGTAGATGCCTCTGCTATAGTGTTGCAATTTGAATTGTAGTATCATGAGTTTGAATATGCTTGTAATTAGATGTAGGTTACCTCTTTGTATTGCTTTCTTTTGGAAATTTGCATAATTGGAAGCAAACATTATAGAGAGAATACACTGTTGTTGTTCTTTTGCCATGAATGTAACATCAACATCATACACAGTATTACTCCTAACTAGTGTAATCCCACAAGTAGGCCTTTTGTTATGAATGTAAACTTGTAAAAATTGGATGGGCCCAAGTTAGTTTGGGCCTAAGTGTAACTTATCCAATTTACTAGGTAATCCGTAATTCCCATCAGGATTCCCACCACCATTACCCAAAAAAGAGTTGTCCTTAAAAATTAAAGAGAGGTAAACAAAATAAACTACAGTTAGCTTCTAGTAGATCAATATTTGTCCAAACATGTCCCATGTATTTGTTGGGAGTTTTGCTCTATGGTACTTTATAAAGCAGTACGGGAAGTATTTAACTATTACAAGTATTCGAAAGGATAAACCCAGTTGATCCATACAAAAATTTCCAACAGTATTCAGACTTGGATGAGTGCCATATAGGAATAGGTTGAACTGATTAAACCCAGTTGATCCATACAAAAATTGGCGGATGCAACCAAATGGGTTGACTCTTAACTCTATATATTGAACAAATAGTCTCTCAATTCTTTTCCTAAAACATACAAGAAAAGAGTTAAATTAATATAGAGAATTTTTCTCTGATCCCATTGTATTGTTGAAAAAGTGGCATTGGATTGGACGGGATTCGGTTATCTTATGATCCATACTCAACCCATATTGTCTCTCAAGTAAAATTGATTCGGGACAAATTGGGTCATGACATGTACTTTTCCTACTTGTCCTTGGTGGTGTGCATGCTTTGGTTAATACCGAATTACCATCCAAAAATTTTCTGCACTTCAGTTTTCGTATTACGGTATTTGGTACGTTATGTGATATTTTTTAAAAAATAGATATTCAGTATGTCATTCGGTATTATAGAAAAATATCGAAATACAGAATACTCATACCTAAATACTTAATTATATATGAAATCCATACTATACATTATTATTTAAATTAAAATAGCTAAAATAATTCAGACTAAAAGCTTCTTGCCTTTACTACTAAATATATAGTTAAATACTTAATTATATATAGTCATATACAAGATAGATTACTCAAGCATGTGTGTCATTTTCAGCCAACACTAGATAATTTTGATTCACTTCAAGCACGAAAGAGTTTCCTCGATTGTCGAAGTCATAATTCTCCATTGTATGTAATTGAGGTCGAACAAACATTGGTTACCAACTTATTGCACCGTCGAAAACCAAACTTAAATATCGAACCAAACCGAACTATTTCGATATGGTAATGTTAGATCTTTCAATATCGAAAATTGAATTACCAAATCGAAATTTTATACCGTACCATAAACACTCCTAGTGCATCCTATCTTTTGGCATTCCTAACTTTAAATTACTGTTATAAATCTAAAATTTTGAATTGGATAGTTGATGGTCCTTCAACAGAAATATTCTATTAAAAGTTGCATAGTTTTTAGATAATCTTACTAACTTACCATATATGCCTAAGTTCATACATGCATGACTGGAGCTGATGAAGTCTTGGGTTATTGTAATTGGACTAGACCATTTTGACAGCTATTAAGTTACCATTAGGAATCAATGAATCCCATAAAGTTTAGTAGGCAATCCAATAACTTAATTAAAAATGGTATCTAGTTAACAATAATTTATTTTCTTACCTAGGCTATATCATCTTATCAAGTCTTTGTTGTTGCATTTTTTTTTTTGGTAATAAGAGTTACATAATCTCAATTCCCCGAGTTTCATTGAAATAGTACTTTCTGGTAAATATTTTTTTCCTGAGATTAAATATTAAAAAAAATTGTTTGATCTTAGAAAATGGTTGGTAGCAACAATTAAATCAATATATGGTAAGCAGTTAGCAAACACTTTTAGCATTGATGAACATTAAGATAATCTGCAAACACTTTTAGCATAAACAATCCATTAGAAGGATAAATGCGCATATATGGAAGAGGGAATGACTCACTTTTAATCCCTTTTATTTTGGATTATTGTATATGTCTACTATAAACATCAGAATAATATTTCTGGGTTCCATTTCATTCTCGAGCTTAAAGGGGATATCTTTATATACTAAGATGAGGTCTGATCAGGAATACTGAATCAATCCCGGAATACCTCTATCACTTGGTCATTTTCGAATTGAAAAGAAGAATTGCATTGTTAAAAGATGCACATGTAATCAAATTAAGAATGTTCAGTTTTTGCTGATATATGAAAACATTAACTAGGTTTTACTGATCTACTAGTTAGCTATCAGTCCCTCCAGGACAAATTAAACAGTCCTCTATTTTAGTAGGAAACTAATAACAGATGCTCCGCAACTCTTGCTATCAGGCTCTTCAACCAACTGCTCCTGAATGCGTCAAAACTCTCCATCCAAATAAGGATTGTTTGATTATTATCTTCCTTTAAGCATGGAAATTGAGAAGATAATTTGAGAAAGCTGCTACTTAGTTACTATATTTGGGAAAGAAAGTCGTGAGAAGAGAGAGGGATCATCTATCATCATTAAAAATGATGCAGAGGCATGATCTGTTACTTCTTGATAATACTGAGTGAGCCTTTGATGGTTTTGTAATACCAGTTTTATATATGAGTACGCCCTTAGTGTTTGTGTTGAATAACTTCTAATACAAACATTTCAAGAGGTATTAAGAGGAGTTTTCAATGATAGTGATTGGTTTCTCCCAAATTATTAAATGCTTGTTGCTATTTTCTGAATCAAATAGAGATTTGGGAGAAAAATATCTTCAGGAAGTTGTTTTTGCTTTTGCTATTGGTGGAAAAAGGATGCAATACTATTGCAGTGCACAGGTCAAAGCATACCACGACCATTTGGATGTGGTCTTGAATATCTAGATTTTACCTGTAAAGTAATGGTACATTGATGGATTCAGGCATCAAGAGCATGAAGCTTAGGATCGAAGCGATAGACTTACTTCTAGTACAAACATTTCAAGAGGTATTAAGAGGAGTATTCAATAGTGGTTTCTTTCTCCCAAATTATTAAATGCTTGTTGCTATTTTTCTGAAATCAAATAGAGATTTGGGAGAAACAGCTCTTTTTTCGATAAGGAGGAGAAGATGAAGAGAGTACCCCAAGTTGGTAAAAGGGAAAAAGATCACAATTCAGTTCCCCTTGAATTCCATAAAGTTACTTGTCTTTTCTATTTTAAGCTCAGAAAACACATGTCAAACTCCATAAGGAAGTTTTTACACCGGTACCAGCTCTATTGTCACGTCACTGCCTGTTAGTGGTAAAGAACCAGCAAGACCTTATCAGCAAAGAGAAAACAAAAGGATCCACCTAAATGGGACCTTTTAAGGTTCTTCACGCAATCTCATGATATCTCATAGAGCAGCAAGAATGGTTTAAGAACTGCTGAAGACTTCTCAACTCTTTTTCTTATTAACTGTGGTGTCCGGGCCAACTTGACGCATCTCGACTAATTCCACGGTGTACCTGCTACCTCCCGAGACTTCTCAACTTAGGATACTTTTATGTCGTTAATCTAGTAACGATCCAAACAGAAACTCCTGTCACAAAATCCGTCCTTCATATCTTCTCATGTAGCTGATCTCTCTTCCAAGAAAGCTCAGCTTGAAGCCATCATAAAGCGTCTAAAAGCCGCTGTCCTTGACCATGATCAAGTACTACATTTTTCTCATGGGTTTTCCAGTCAAGGTAACTTAATTCAAAGTTTACTCGTCTGCGAGTGGTCAATTATCATTTAATCTAGGTCCTTCTGATTTCACCAAGTCCAATTAGAAGCTCAAAATACGTCTACGACTCTACTATTTGTCGGTGTGGAGAAATACATAAACGTCAGTTAGGAATTCTTTCTCTTTCCCCTGTACCATTTTAAAAAGTGTGAAAAATTAATGAAGTACATACTAAAGCGGAAACCTTTTATATATTCGTCTTATACAAGTCTTAATAAATTTGCTCAGCCAATAAAGGCTTAAATATAAAGTAATTCTCTATTCAGAAGGTAATTGCATCTTCTCCTACGAATCTTGCGACAACTATTGTATTGGATAAATAAAGAGATATTGGATTTCGAAGTGACATTATTTGTGATTAGCATGACCGAGATCATATTTTCAAGAAAATGGTATAAAACAAACTTTTCTATCGGGCTCATATAGCACTATGCTCCCTTGTGATATTCATTTGGATTACTTGTGACACACCAATTTTATTCACAAATCTCCAATCGTGCTCTTTAGCATGAATCCAACCTTTTCGAGGTTCCAGAGGAGCATCATAATAAGGGATCCCATAATGGGTGATTTGACAGTTAGATGCAGCACAAGATGTCCTCATAACTAAAAGATCCTGAACATCGGCATTCACTGCGTCTTAAGAGATCGTTTATCCCACCAACAATCTACAACACCAGTCCTAATAAAAGTGGCCTACTTTCTACGTTAGTTTGTTCCAAATGACCTTGAACCTGTTGCCTTACATGTAAAGTAAGTTTCTTGTTCTTGTAAAATTGAAGCAAGCTAACAATGCTTCATATTGTTCTTAAAATGATATGGCGTCTTCTACTTCTTCACATTTCAAAGTTTTTTTTGCTTTTAACTTTTCTGTAGTAGTCTTAATATGGTAATCGTTCAAGTATTTTAGTCTTAGTAACCACGCTCTAGTCACTTTCGAACCGAACGACGTAGCTGCGTCAACTTTGTTGAGAATAATTAAGTAAATAAAAGTGTGCTCTCTCTAATAGCTTAAGCTTTAAGATGAGATGGTCACACATTTCAACAAGCTTGAATGTGCCTAAATAGCTTTTCTCCTTCTCCTAGGAATCCTAACTTGGAATGCAAGCTCAAGTAGGCGATAAATGTTATGAGGGCTTGGGAATAGGGTTTTTTTAGAGGAGAGAAAGTTTGCAGGTTGGAATTTTTTAGATCATGTACTGATCTTAAAGTATAGAATAGAGGTGTCTTCCTACAGATAATTCCTTTCTTATAAAAGGATTTATTATGGGAATCAGCTGAAGCATATCCGAAGTAAGTCATTTTTAGTGGGACAAATGAATTATGGCTTAGGTTAGCTCTCATTCCCTCACAGTTATACATATTCTAGAAGTAAAACTTTCAATACTTACGGCTAAGCGATGGACTTCGAAGTTACTATACTATTATAAAATGATGTATATTAAATAACTAACTTTAGGTTGATTCAATCAAGGTGGCGTGCTGTAACTATTTCAATGTACAAGTTTAAGGAACATGGTGTTGCTCCAGAATGATAAATTGGTAAGTTGTCGCTTAGAATGGTATATTGGTAAGTCATGCTACCTTGATAAGAGTATTACCTGGACTATATGCGGTATGAGCTTAATTGTTTTCCATTTATTCTTTAACCAGCCTAAGTTTCCAAATTGAGTTTCTTAACCTTGATCACAAAATTGGGCTTATAAACACTAGCCCAATAAAATGAATCGCTAGTATGCCAATTGCTAGTGAGAGATTACCTTTAGTAAAATCCTTACAACTAAGACTATATATGATACACTTCCCCATTTGTGTAAGGATGGATGTTGCAGGTTGAAGTAAGAAAAGGATATAAACATATGGCAGCTTAGGAATTAGATCCACCAAAGCAAGTATGCAGCAGAGGCATTCTGTAAAGTTCTTAAAAGAGAACTTTGATACAATGCACTTTCCCTTTGCATCTTTTTCTCTTTTGGTTTTTGAAGATGATACTCTGTATGTGCAATTAATTTCCGATTTGCTGACCACGATTTAGTTACTGTGGCTTTGTAGTTCTAGTTCCAGTTTCATTTTCAAATTCAATTCCTTATCAATTGGAAGTTGTCACAGCAAAAGACACTAGGCAAACTAACACGGAAGGAAGTATGAAATAAACAGACACGTGGCATTTTTTTGCACTTTTAGATCTCCTTATCTTTCTTTTTTAAATTTTAAATTTTCCTTTTGACCTTATTTTTGCATTGTACCTACAGGGAACAACAGATCTCTCCAACAAGGATGGCCATCTGTTGTGAGTATCTTGAACTTTTGCATCAATAGAAATGTATATTCCTTTCATATTCAACCCAGTGAGTTGGCTCAATTCCCCCTGTCACTAGCCATCACATTGTACATCCCAGTTAATAATGCCAACTCAAAAGGAACAGTTTCTGAGAACTACATCCTTTCCTCAACAGGATAATGTAGCAGTTCAAACATTGGATATGCTCAACCTTCCAGCGGCTGCAAGTTCTGGGGATTTCTTTCGTATGCGCACTCAGGCTGACTCGAGTGGAAATGTAAGTTGAATACTCAAGTAACCATTTTGCTCCTAGGGATTGTAGCATGCTGCAATTATTTTAGACCATGAATTGGTTTTCAGAATTTTCTGGTCTTTGAAATCTCTTTGTAAAACATTGTAGATCAAGTTATTAGTAGTCAAAATAAGAACCGTGACTTAAAAGTTAAAACTCAACTTTAAAAGGAGGAATCCATGTAGCAGAAAGAAAAAAGAGGCAATAAGTTTCAAAATATTTGCATAGTCCAGCAATCAACAGATTGAAAGACAAAATAAATATAGGCTATCCTCCTGTTGGTACTCTATTGTACTTTATAAAGCAGTACGGGAAGTAAATAACTATTACAAGTATTCGAAAGGGTGAACAAATATTCAATATTCAGAAATTGAATCTTGTTGAACAAATAGGCCAATCTTCAAAACTACCGCAAGCTTGTTGTGTCTTGAATCTTGATAACCTGAAATCAAGAAACAACTAAATCTGGATGGTTACAATGTTGTGTGTTGAGTCGAGGGATTGCCCTCTGTCCTTAAGACAAGATTGCCCCGTATATATGCTTTTACGTTAGCGGACAATAGTCTCCCAAGATAAAACAACACTTTAATCTCAACGCTACAAAGCCAATAGGTTGAGCCTGGCGAACAAAACAAATATGACTCGACTTGCTGAAGATATGGAATAGGAAGGAAGAGTTTCTCTTTACTCTTCTCTTTTGTCTCTGTGTATATAGTGTGTCTCTGTAGTGTATATCTTGTGTATATGTGAGGGTTTGGTCACTGTTTTTCAGTCACGAATTGCACTGATTTTCGCCACTGTTTTGAGCAGTTTTTGGCCACTGTTTTGTGCTCTTTTGTGACTGAAATTTGCTGCTATTTTCGTGTGTTTTCTGTGCTATATTGCTGACTGTTTTTCTCTGTTTTTCAGCCTGTTGTGCAGTCCCGAATTGAGCCAACAACAGCTCAATATATAGCATGGAGGAGGGGCTGTCCAACTGCCAAAAACAAGGCTGTAATGGCCATTAAGGGAGGCCATTAAAACAGCCAAGTAATGGCTGTTAATGGCCATTGAAAGAGGCTGCCCAACTGCCCAAGAATGGGCTGTTAATGGAGGAGTTAATCAGCCAAGTAATGGCTGATTAATGCCACAAAAAACAGTTCCAACGGAGTCAGAACCAACTTTCCAGAAACTCTGGGGACCAAACTGTAAATATTGAAACTTCAGGGACCAAACTGTACATATGAAATAATTCAGGTCCAAACTGTACATTTGGCAGAGTTCTCTGGTCCAAAAAGATAATATCAGAAAGTCCCCACAGCCCGAGACCGGACCGGACGGGACGGCGCGCGTGTGGGCTTAGCCATGAACCCAAGTACATCTAGGTCTTCCCTCCTTTAAACACATGGGATACCCCTTGGGGTCCCAAACCCTTTACCAATTTGAGACTTATACAAAGAGCAATTCTTCCTATTCCCACCGATGTGGTAGATTTGTCCCACACCACATTTCCATGCCTTAAACACCTTACTTTGTGGACCAATATCTCTTTCATTTCTCAACGAAATTTGACGATTCTTGGCCCTACGGTCATCTACTCACTTCGTAGATCATGCATGTGCGAAGAGACAAGGTCTCCAACATGCGGAACACTAGTGTTTAATTCATCAAAGATGGGTGGACGCATCTCCCCCCCAAAGGCTAATTTCCAACACCTCCTACACTGATGTGATCGAGATCTTTTTCCTGCCTTTTTTCTTCTTCTGGCATTGAATAGATGCTTGGTGCTACGAACCAAAGAACTCCGGATAATTTACCAGCAGACCAACAAATAATAGCTCCTATAGACAACCTGCAGTGTAGAGTGACAGAAAGAGGAAAGCTCTAATGAGTTCTCGGGTGTCTATAAGATCATTTTTCTTCATCTACTTCTTAAAGCCCTTCATGTACTGGTGATTCCATCATTGTTTTCTATTGGATATGTAAAGCAGTACGGGAAGTAAATAAATATTACAAGTGTTCGAAAGGATAAACAAATAGGCAATTTAGAACTGCCGCAAGCTTGTTGAGTCTTGAATCTTGATAACCTGAAATCAAGAAACACTAAATCTAGATTGTTACAACTGTGATAAAACAACAACTAATCAACACTACAAAGCAAATAGGTTGATTCTGACGAAGAAAACAAAACACGAAACGACTTGCTGAAGAACGGAAAAGGAAGGAAGAGTTTTCTGTTCACTGTTTGTGCTCACGTTTTGGAGTGATCTATTTCTCTTCTGTATCTGTGTAGTATATTGTAGTCTGCAATTGAGCCAAAAGGCTCCAATATATAGCATAAGGGGAGGGACTCCTCAACTGACAAGTAATGGCAGTTTATGGCCATTAGTGAGGGAGTTAATCAGCCAAGTAATGACTCCGTCGTTCCCAATTTCAGCTTTCCAGAAACTCCAGGGACCAAACTGTAAATATTAAGTAATTTGGGGTCCAAAGAGATAATATCAGAAGAGTCCCAAGTCCCACGACCCCGGACCGGCGGCGCGCGTGTGGACTTAGCCTTGAACCCAAGCACATCTAGGTCCTCCCTCCTTCAAACACATGGGTTACTCCTTGGGATCCCAAACCCTTAGCCAATTTTGAGATTTATAAAGAGAACAATTCTTCTTTTTCCCACCGATGTGGTAAATTTGTCCCACACCATATTTTCATGCCTCAAACACCTTACTTCGTGGACCAATATCTCTTTCATTTCTCAATGAAATTTGACGATTCTTGGCCCTACGGTCATCTACTCACTTAGTAGATTATGCACGTGTGAAGAGACAAAGCCTCCAACATACGGAACCCTAGTGTTTAAGTCATTAAATACGGGTGGACGCACCTCCCACCAAAGGCAAATTTCCAACATTTTCTGGGATTGGACTTCCATTTCTTAGTTTGTTCTTGTCTCTCTATATGGTCTTCATCTACTTTTTCTTGCTCATTTAATATATTCCTGAGCTGTAGGTTGGTAAAAAAGAAAGCTACACACTCAAGTTGAATGGAAAGGTATGTGACAACAAGCTTAATGGTTCCTAAGAAAATTAATATTAAAAAGGTGGCAATTTAGATAATTGACAGTTGACAGAAATAGTCTAATGTTGTTATGTTCAGGAAATAACGTTACCCCAAGAAAACCTCTGGTTTTATTAGCATTATACCAGATTAAAACGAAAAGTTTACAAAATCTTACTTTAGTTTCTTTAAACGGAAGAGAAGAAGAAAATAATGTGGTGTCACATCACATCTAGTTTTTAAGATTAAACACTTAGCTTCTGACTTTGTCAGGCTCTTACCCTGATGGATAAGTTGCTAGTTATTGGCACAAAGGATAATTGACTTCATATTGCTTTGCAGGCATCTCTTTTAATGAGATTCGTAAACTTCACACAAAGAGCAAGCTCCTATGTTGCCACTTTAATTCACAAGGAGAGTTGTTGGATGCTGCTGGACAGAACATGAAGGTTTGTCTTATTAATCTTCAACAGGATTCTAGTTGGTCTAATGGGAGAGCGCTTATCTCAACTTCTCCTATTGACGAATTGGTATTGCGATCTATGTTTAGGTTCATATTTGGGAATTGGGAAATTACAATGTTAATACTGTAGAAGGTCATACTCATCATGTTACAGATGTCCGTTTTAGACCAGACTCAACGGTGTTTGCCACATCTTCCTTAGACAGAACTGTGAAGATATGGGATGCAGCAAAGGTACTACCTCTATTTGCAATTGCAGATCATTGGTCGAATGAATCTTTCAGTTACTTTCCTTTTAAGTTGTAATGTCTCAAAAATAGCAGTCAGCACAGAGTCAAATCACCAGGATATATATCACTAGTTCTATGATTTCGTTGTTCTTGGTCCGCATTATTTCTTCTGATTTCTGTGTTAATATTATCCTGATTCGTTTTGCTTATACTTAGAAGAGAACATATATATTTGCTTTAGCTGCTCATACAATTGTCAATCTGACATTTGTTGCCACATTACATCAGATATAAGCATTATCATGTTATGTGGTCTATAATATATTTCATTTGAGTCAATATTTGATGAACTTCTTGTTACCAAAACATCTTATGCAGTGTTTAAACATTCAGAACCTTTTTTCTTTTCTTCTGGTTATCAGGATTTCTCATAATGAAGTTGTCTAATCTCTTGAATTGCTTCCTTTTGATCTATGTCTATTATAACCATGACACTGTACATATCTCACCATTTTGTCATAATCCAGCCAAGCAATCCTATCGGAGACATTGTTGAGCATGCTGAGCAGGTGATGTCAATAGATTTTCATCCAACAAAGGTGGGTCTCCTCAGTTCTTGTGATAGCAATGATGAGATCAGATTGTGGGATGTCAATAGGGGTGATTGCAAACTCATTCTTAAGGTTGGTGTCTCTATTTCCTTCCTTTTTTAGATGTTGATAAAGAGTTCTCTATTTCACATACCAAGGCTCCATAATTTGATAGTTAGCTGCTTTTTCTGTTTCCATTTCAATTTGGAGATTACTTAATTACCTGATTCTAAATCATTGTTGAATATGTTTTTTCATGAATTCCTACGTTTGATTGTGGGAAATGTTTTTCTTGTTATTCTTTCTTCTTCATTCCAAGCAATTTCAAGGTTTTCAAGATCAGTAGTCGGCCATCATGTGAATACACATGCAAAAAGATTGTTTCGGAAATAAAAGGGTTAATGTGTATCTACATAAATTTATAATCTTGTTCAAAAAATAAGTATGACAGATCTCAAAAACATTTGTGAACTTGTTTATCTTCATTTCTGAAACGTTGTTAAAGTTGTTCGTGGGAGAAGCAAGGGGAAAGTCATCTACCAACAATATAACAGCTGATTCGACCACCCTTCATAATGTTATTTGAACCAACGTCTGTGTCACATTCAGCAACGCATTGTACAGTGTTCTAAACAGTGGTTTATAGAGTTCATTCACGAAAAATTGCATTGATTAGCTCTTGGTACAAATGCAGGGAGGTAGTAGACAAGTTAGATTTCAACCTCAACTTGGGGACCTTTTGGCAAGTTCTACTGAAAATAATATAAATATCTTTGATGTCAAGACTAACAGCATCCAAAAGAAGTTACAAGTAAGATGCTTATTCATGAGCATTGATCAAGCTTGTTTTAATTTCTTAGCTGTTGAATTACTATAACGTATCAATGTGATTTCGTTTTCTTTGATTTATAGGGACACATCAAAGACGTTCGCTCAATCTGCTGGGATATGAGTGGAAATTACCTGGCATCCGCGTGCGAAGACATTGCTCGAATATGGCCTGTTAGTGATGGAAAGTGTATATATGAACTGTTCTCCAGTGGCAATAAGTTCCAGTCATGCACGTTCCGCCCCGGGCACTCTCAAGTGTTGGTGATTAGTTCCGATGAGGTATGCATAACATAATTTGGACATTTTCTCCTAAAGCGTTGAACTCATATATAAGTTCTTTGTAGACTTGGATCGATTAATGTCTCTATATATTTGTAAAACAACAAATTTAACTTAAGATGCTTAGATATTGAACTATACTGAAAAAGAAAGAAAAGGGACAAAGAACTTCTCTCTCGGTCAACCAAAACTAAGAAATGGAAAAGGAATAATAGGAGGGTAAGAATATGTGGCATCTGCAATTTTGGGATTTGGTGTCACAATGATATGTCTTAGAGTGGACATCTTGATATGAAGTTTGCTTCAGACCTTAAAAGAAATGATTTTGGGTCTAACTCAACCCCAAAAGCTAGCTTGTAGGGTGGGGATTGTCCAAGTCCATATAAGTAGTCCATGTTCCCATTCCATGATGTGGGACTCTTAATACTCCCCGCACGCCAAACCTTGTTAACTGGAGTGTGTATAATATAATTTGGGGGCCCAACATCGGTGAACAAAGAATTGGAATGGGTCTGGCTCTGATACCATGTAAAGAATGGATCTTGGGCCTAACTCAATCTCAAAAGCTAGCTTGTAGGGTGAGGATTGTCCAAGTACATATAAGGAGTTCATGTTCCTATTCCATATCCGATGTGTGACTCTTAACACAGACAATACCATTGATTTTCTTGCTATTTTTTTTATCTCAATAAAAAAATTACTGATTGCAAATTGATTTCAGTTGAACATCTTTGCTTTCCTAATCGTGTCTGATCATTCTGCGGTGCTTAATGACTTCTATGTCAAGTGGAGGGGAATTTAGGAATATTAGATCCCCAAACTAATTAGTTGTCATGTCAAATGGAATTGTTCATGTTTGAAGCTTATTCACATGTATAGTCCTTGATTTTTGTTTCTCCTTTTCCCTCTTCATCTGATATCTGTCAAATGTTGTTGCAGTTCCTAGATGTGTGAAATCCAATCTTAAAGAGCAACACAACTCGGTCATGTAGTGCACATAGTGATGTAATTTCTTCATTATCTGATTCACCTTCGAAAGGAGTCATCGCTTCAGTGAGTCATGACGAGTGAATCAAGATATGGCGATGACACTTTGTGGATCAACATACAACTGTCATTCTTTCTGTTATCCAAAATTTGAATGAAATCACTAGTTGCATCCACCCTTTCCCTAATAACTAACAAGGGTGCATTTGGGACCACGGAAGGTGACGGTATTCTTGGTGCATCACCAATGTAATAAGTTATCAAAAAGGCTGTATCAATCACAAACTTTGACCATTATTTCAAACTCCTCTGCTTTATTTTATCATTTGGAACTTGATATTTAAAGTGTTAATTAGACTTGTTATTTAATACAAATCAAAATTTAAACTTGAATAATTAAATAAATTTAAAATTTTAAATTGGGAAGTTTGTAAAAATAATATTATTAGTTAAGTGATGCTTTATATAAAGCTTGGAACATAAAAGGTGACTTGACATATCTCATCTCTTAAGGCAACAATTCTATTTATCTATTTTCTTAGAGGTTTGCCTTTTACCCACTTATTTAAGTGTTCTAAATAAATTAAAGTTCCAAAAGTCACGACTTCTACTTAAATTTTCTGTTACAATTCTCATATTTAACCCTTTCCCAATTTGACATATATCCTCACATAAAGTTTAAGTTACTAGATCATATTGGCAAGTTTTTATTAGTTACGCCTCTTCGGCTTCTCCCTACCGACGTTCTTTCTTACACCTGTGATCATAACTCTACCAGTCTCAACGTAAAATTCCTTCTCTTGTTTTTACTCCATCTGCAAGTTTGACCGCAGCGGCAAAGCTAGGTAGGGCTGAGGAGTTAATCCGAACCCCCTTCAAGGAAAACTAACACTTTATATACACCATTAGAATTATTTTGTATGTATATATAGTAGATGTTAAACTTTCTAAGCTTCTTCGTGTAGTTACTTCTTCACATCTTAATGAAAATCCTGATTTCTGTATGTGTGGACAATGAGCAATGTTCATATTGAATCTCTTCTTACATGCTACTGTGTCGGCATAATCGGAGAGAAATGACTAGCCCATTAATCTATATTGGTGAAATGTAATAATATGTAGATGATTGTTAATTTCTTTTTGATGTTACATATGATGATCGAAATTTGAAGATTAATGGAGAAAGTCAGAGGCGAATCTAGGGTTTTTAGAACATAGGTGCACCACTTAAAAAGAAGGAAAAAAAAGTTGCAAGTTGGAATTGATCCCTAAATTCTTTTCTAGATAAATAACTAGAGTATTCAACCAAGTGCAGATCATTACCCTCTTTGTAGCATGAGTTGATATTACAGAAAATCCGGTCAAGAAGACTTGGTTGACTAAAAACTTTAAGGTGACATATAAATTGGCAAATATGTAAGGCGACACATAAATTGGAACGGAGGGAGCATGAGTAGTAACTTTGTAAAGTTAGAAAAGGGTAAAAAATATCCTTAAATTATGTGAAAATGAATAAAAATGTCATCCGTTAATAGTTTGGTCCCTTTTTTATATATAGAAATTAGTATTTTCTTAATGAGTGTGATAAAGGTTAAGTAGACACTTAATTTGAACTGGAGTATATACTTGCAATTTTTGTAATTGGGAATTGATGTTCGATTTTGGTGCTGGAATTATGTATGTTCTTTGATAAAATTGATAAGGTTGACCTGTATTTTATGTAAAAAATAGCTTTTCAAATGATTAAATTGATTTCATCTAACTAAGATTTGTGATGCATCAGTGTGTGAGGGGAAAGTCATACACTACTGTTATACAGCAAATTGTTGAGTGTGCAGTATTTCCTGTACAGTTTTTTTGTAATTTGGAATATTTATCCTGTATTATATTGTTGAATTTTAATGTTGGAATTACTCAATTACTGTTCGCTCTATGATAAAATTGATAACATTGAGCTGTATTTTATGTAAGTAGGTTTTCAAATGGTTAAATTGACTTCATCTAACTAAGATTTGTGATGCATCACTGTGTGGGAGTTCCCATACACTACTGCTATACAACAAATTGTTAAGTGTGTAATTTTCTGTGTAAATATCTGAGATCCAGGCCATTTTGAGACTGACAATTGAAAACAGTTGCTGATAGATTGTTATTATTGGGCAACTTTCTACAAGGATTTTTAAACAGGCTGAACATATTGGAAGACTTAAAGTTGTCACAATTTTCCACTTAGACACCTGTCAAGTAGGCCGTGTACCTATTAAACACTTATATTAATTAGACACTTTTTGGTGACATGACATAGTGAGTGTGATACACTCATTAGTGGCGCCCGAGAGACTTTATTTAGCCACTTTTTGTTTCATTCGGGGAAAGTCACACATTACTGTTATACGACGAATTGTTGAGGTGCGGTATTTACTGTGATCTAGGCCATTTTGGGGCCGACAACTGAGAACAGTTGCTGATAGATTGTTACTATTGGGCAACTATCTACACTAACTTTTAAACCTGAATTTAATTCTGTTGATACCATTGGTTATACAATATGTAGTAGAAGTACCTCCGAACTTTTAATTATCGCCTCCAAATTCTTTACTATTAGTCTGTAGCTTATTCAAGTTTTCCCGTTTACCTTCTCGTGTTTGTATTTATGCCTAGCTTATTTAAGTTTTCTGGTTTTATGCCTAGCTTATTTAAGTTTTCTGGTTTACTTCCTCGTGTATGTATTTGCATCTAGCTTATTTAAGGGCATGTTTGATCCTTGACTGGCTGAACATGTACTGAGAGCAACACATATAAATATGCGAAAATAAAATAAAAAAAACATGAAAATTAGTCTTTTTCATATACTCCGTATTAGGTAACGAGAACACAAAATAGCAGCAAAATTCATGAGGACACCACGTAATGGGCATTATACAACAATTCCGAGCAGTCGCCGGAAAACTCTTCAACCGGAGAGGTCAACAGAAACCATCAGATGTATATGTTTCAGAAGGCGAGTACAGTAACGACGTTACATCGCCGGTGAACAAAATCAGTAGTCCAGTTAAGTATAACAGAGCATATGTTGAGAAAATGATAAAAATGGCCCCATGGTAGGTTCAAAATAATCCCTTAAGTATGCACCGAACAGTTTTAATATTATAAGTTTGTCAAAAGTAAATATTTTTAGTCCTTTTTAAATATTTATCGAACTTTATATGTTAGTTTGATGAAAACAATAAAATATAAAAGGGAAATTGGTAAGCATTTAGAAATACGATTTTTGCTGCTATTTTTTATTTATTTCTAGAGTCTTGAGATATCTTTTTTATGTGTACAACAACAACAACATACCAAGTGAAATCCAACAACGTGGGGTTTGGGAATGGTAGAATGTACGCATACATTACCTCTACTTTGGCAGGTAGAGCGGCTGTTTTCGAGAGACCCTCGGCTCAAGACAAAACACACACACAAGCAAAGTAAGACAAACAAAGTGAATAAGTCATTATATCTCATTTTTAAAAAGAAACAATAATTAATGCATGTAAATAAGACAAACAAGGTACACAAGAAAATACATATCAGCATAAATCAAACGACATGGGACTATAAAGCAATACTGCGCCTACTAGTATGATAGGCTAAGAGGGCCTACATTAATAACACTACAACTACCAGTTTGTAAGCGTAGGTAGGACTGCGTTGGACTACCTACTACTCTTCTACCCTAATCCGTGTCCTCCATACCCCCGATCTAAGGTCATGTCCTCAGTGAGTTACACCTGCTCCATATCCCGTCTAATCACATCTCCCCAATACATTTTCGGCCTACCTCTACCCCTCCTGAACCCGTCCATAGCCAACCTTTCACACCTCTGCACTGGGGCATTTGTGTCTCTCCTCTGCACGTGCCCGAACCATCTCAATCTCGCTTCCCGCATCTTATCCTCCACCGAGGCCACTCCCACTCTTTTCGGGATATCATCATTTCTAATTCTATCCTCCTTGTATGCCCACATATCTATCTTAACATCCTCATCTCTGCAACTTTCATTTTGTGGGTGTGCAAAGTCTTGACCGGCCAACACTCCGCCCCATACAACATAGTCGGTATGACCACCACCCTATAGAACTTGCCTTTAAGTTTTGGTGACACCTTTTTATCGCACAAGACTCTAGATGTGAGCCTCTATTTCATCCACCCTGCCCTAATACGATGTGTGACATCGTCATCAATCTCTCAATTCTCTTGGATAATAGACCCGAGTTACTTGAAGCTTCCTTTCTTTGGAATGACCGGAGTACCAAGCTTCACCTCCACGTCTGTCTCAGGGTCACTCCCGTTCCTGAACTTGCACTCCAAGTATTCTGTCTTGGTCCTACTCAGCCTGAACCCTTTAGACTCTAGAGTCTGTCTCCAAACCTTCAGCTTATCGTTCACTCCGCTGCGAGTCTCATCAATCAGGATTATGTCGTCTGCGAATAACATACACAATGGCACATTTCCTTAAATTTGTCGCGTCAGTCCATCAATCACCAAGGCAAATAAGAATGGGCTAAGAGTTGATCCCTGGTGCAGTCACATCATCACTGGAAAGTGCTTCGAGTCTCCTCATGTTGTCCGTAACTTAGTCTTGGCTCCATCATACATATACTTGATCGCCCTAGTGTACGCCACAGGTACACCTCTAACCTCCAAACATCTCAATATAACCTCCGTATGGACTTTGTCGTATGCCTTCTCGAGGTCGATGAAAACTTCTCGAGGTCGATGAAAACTTCTCGAGTTCGATGAAAACCATATGTAAGTCTCTTTTCCTCTCCCTATAACTGCTCCACCAACCTCCTAATAAGATGAATAACATCTGTAGTCGAGCGCTCCGACATGAATCCAAACTGGTTCTTGGAAATAGACACGTCTCTTCTCACCCTCATCTCCACGATCCTTTCCCAAACTTTTATAGTGTGGCTTAGCAATTTGATACCCCTATATTTGTTGCAACTAATTTTTATTATTTTATAAGTATTATTTTAGTGTCTAGTGCAGTTTTTTGTGTTGCATATTTTAGGATTTAATCGGACATTCTTGGTGTTTATAGTTAAATCTTTTTTTCTATAATTTTCATCAAATCTAACAAACAGAATTCAATAAAATATTTAACATAGACTAAAAGTTAACTATACAGACTTAAAGTACCAAAATTTTTCAGTGCCTATAAGAGATTATAACATGAGGGACCATTTTTGTCATTTTCTTTATTATTAAGATCAAAACATATACAATACAAATAAATATGAATGAAATAGAATCATAAAAACACATGAAAATTAGTCTTTTTCATATACTCCGTATTAGGTAACGAGAACACAAAATAGCAGCAAAATTCGTGTGGATACCAGGAAATGGGCATTATACAACAATTCCGAGCAGTCGCCGGTAAGCTTTTCAACCGGAAAGGTCAACAGAAACCGTCAGATGCATATGCTTCTGAAGGCGAGTACAGTAACGGCGTTACATCGCCGGTGACCAAAACCAGCAGTCCCGTCAAGTACGCCGGAGCTCAATCAGATGAGTACGTTTTTTATCCAGATGGACGAGAGAACATTAGCAATATTCTTTGCAAGCTCCGTAAATTCGCTATTGTCTCTGCCGTGGATGAATCTCTCAAAACCGTCGCCGGTCAGTATCCATCTCTCTCTCTCTCTGGATTATATTGTTCAATTTTGATATCGGAATTACTCAATTACTGTTCGCTCTAATGATAATATTGAGCTGTACTTTATGTAAGTAGGTTTTCAAATGGTTAGATTGATTTCATCTAACTAATATTTGTTGTATAACACTAATGTTATACAACAAATTGTTGAGTGTATTGTATTTCCTGTGTAAACATATGAGATCCAGGCCATTTTGAGACTGACAACTGAAAACAGTTGCTGATAGACTGTTACTATTGGGCAACTTTCTACACGGATTTTAAAACAGGCTGAACACATTCGGAGACACCTAAAGTATGGCTGGCCAGTGGACCGGGATCGGGTCAGTCGGGTCGGGACCGGCGGGATTCGCCGCCATCCAGTCCCGTTTCCGATCACGTCGGAATCGGGTCGGGGCGGGATCGGCTCGGGGCGTTTTTTTTTTTTTTCTTTTTTCACTTAATTTAAAAAATAACATATATATAAAAAACTCAATAATTAAACAAGATAGTGTAATAAAAATATTCCAATGCTGTTTTTGTGCCTCTTATATTATTTAATAGACATGATTTTTTTTGTAATACAAATACAATTGTCAAAATTGCAACTTTGTGGTGTTGTTCAAAAGTTGCAAATTACATAGTAAAATTGCAATTAAAAAAATTACATTTTGAAAAAAATATGTTCTAGTTTCCTGATAATTTTCTGTGGTTCTTCGGTTGGAATTAGTATTTGTTAGTCAAATTTCTCCACGTCGCTTCCACGACCTTCGGATAAGATTTCATTGTAGTTTTCGTCTTCTTCTTCGTTGATCTTCGGTTGACCGCACCTTCTCCGCTCCGCTCGTATCCAATCTCTGAATAATACTACAATCTCCAAGTTGTCTCCGACTAATGAATGTTTGTGCTCTTCTATTTGATAGCTTCCGGCGGAAAAAACGCTTTCAGACGTCGTTGATGACGCTTGAATGTTCAAAACATCTTGGGTCATCATTGAAAGTGTCGGAAAGGTCTTTCCATTCCCCCTCCAGTATTTCAGCAAGTCTTCACGTCATTCTTCATTGAGAACTGTTTGGTATGGTACAGAACCCTGCAAAACAAAAATATCAAACTCTCTAATTTGATTAGTAGCGGTACGGCCGCACATTCTATTTCTGAGGCTTTCAATACTAGTAGCAGAAATAACATGTCTTTTGTGAGGTTGTGTTGAAGAAGAATAAGATGGTATGGAAGCCGGTAGGTTACTAACACTTTTTGTTGGTAAAACCTATATACTTTTTTGCATTCGTCTTCTACGTTAGACAACACTTCTTCTTTAGTTTGTTCAATATGTGGTGGATGATTTGGATTTTTGGGACTTGGAGGTGTTAGTACTGCTATACAATCGTAAATAGTTTCAATAAGTGATTTAGTACCGTCTATTTTAATAGTCAGATTTAATACAACACTAATAATATAAATAGTGGGAATAGGAATAAAATATTTTTTTATTTTGATAAATATTTTTTTAATAGTTGCCTTATAAGCTAGTTTATCCATATATTCATTAATCAGTAAAAATATTAGAGGTATATAAAACAACATAGTTGAAATAGTAGGATAATATATACCGAAAAATTCTTTTGTTGCTTGAAAAAATCTCTAAAAATACAATAAGTTCAGAAATTTTCCCCAATCGCTATCTACAACCATATCAGCTGGATTTTGATTATGATAGTTAAAAAATAAAGTTATAGATTTTCTATAGTCATAAGCAACACGTAGTTGCTCGTATAAAGAATTTCACCTAGTGGGTACTTCTTCTGAAATTTTTCTATAAGTTAGTTGGCAATCGTGACAAGTTTTTTTATATTCTTTTCTTCGTTGTATTCTATTATTTTTAAAAATAAAGTTTATAGCAAATTGTATTTTACTAAGAATGTCTTCAAAAAGTGATAGACCATCATTTACAACTAAGTTATATATTGCACACACATTTTATATGAAAATGATCTGCAAAAGATGGAGTTAAACTATTTTTAAAAATTGTAATAGCATAATTGTTAGAAGAAGCGTTATCTAATGTAATAGTCATAATTTTATCAGTTATTCCGTAATAATCGCACACTTGATAAATATTTTCTGCAATAAAAGTACCAGTGTGCCTATTATCTATATATCTATACGCTAAGATACGTTTTTGCATAGATCATTTATAATCTATCCAATGACAGGTTACCGTTAAATAATCATGGCCGTTAGTACTACGGCCTATATCAGAAGTGATAGCCACTTTGCCATTAAAATGATATAATGAATAACGTAAATACTGTTGATATTCATGTGCAAATTTAAATACATCTCTCTTAACAATTGATGTAGGAAAACCGTTAAAAGCAAAATTATACATATCTCTAATGTAATGAATAAAACCAGGAGATGAAGGAGATGAAAAAGGCAAACCCTTCACAACAACTAATTTTGCTATTGCTTCTCTATCTCTATGTTTATTGTAATTAGGGCCTACAATTACCCCCGTCGTGGGGTTAATTTGACCCTGTACTTGGTCCGGAACAGTATGTGAACCTTGTTCCGATGGAGCGGTCGTTTGCGCACCCGGTTTTGAAGCCTTGTATTGGGCATACCTAGCTGGATGAGCCCTTGCTACGTGTCTCATTAAACCTCCCGTTCCACCGTGACCTTTTCTAGTTTTAAATTTTAGAACATCTTTACAAATTTTACATCTAGCTACTTGATTCTCTACGTCCCTATCAAAATATGTCCATGCATCTGATTTTAATGGTCGTTTTGCTGGACCTCGTCTCATACTAGGTGGAATAAGAGGCATTTCAGTTGAAGGTGCACTAGTGGGTGTGTTGTCATTTACATTAGTGGGTGTATCATCTAGATTATCGTCTAAATTAAATTCTTCTTGAGTTCCAGAAAATAGCTCCTCGTCTAAATCTAATGGTATTGTAGGAAAATGTTTAGTATCAACAAAATCATCCTGTGTAGGAATAAGATTCTGTCTAGAAACAGGATGACTAGAAGTACCATTGGCATTGCCCTTGTTGCCCCTACTAGAAGAAGCCTGACCCCTACCCGTAAGCATACGTTTAAATCCTTCCATTATAAATTTATAATTAAATTAATAAATAATTAAAGTAAATGAAATTAAGTGCGCTAAATAAAATAAACAAACAATACTTATTTAATGAAGGAACGAATGTACCAAACGCCGACGTAACGTCAACGTGTAATCGAGAGGTTGAAAATTGAAACTTTGCTCGATGGAAGATCCTCAAGCTAGTTGCCAACTTCACTACCAAATGAATAAATAAAATTCAATATTTAGTAGACAATGTAGACTTGTAGAGAGATAGATTGAGAGATTAGAGAGATTGTAGGAAGATTTGTGAGAAAGATGAAGAGAAAATGAGGTATTTATAGTTGGGAAATTGGGTTAAAGTGTAAATATAATAACTTATGGGTTAAAAATAAATATTAAGGGGGTTGGGGGAGGGGGAGGCCAAAAATGGCCGTTGGTGCGACGGCAATTTGTGCAGGGGGGGGGGGGTTTCGGGCGGGATCGGGTCGGGCCTGGTGGGATTGGGGCGGGCCGGGACGAGGCCATGTCCCGTCCCAGTTCGAGTCTCGATACCGCAATTTTTTTTTAAAAAAAGTCGGGTTCGGGGAGTGACCGCGCTGACCCGGCCCACTGGCCAGCCATAACCTAAAGTTGGCATGATTTTTCACTTAGACACCTGTCAAGAAACACTACACCACCCGAATTTTGTACCAATTAGTCACTTTTTGGTGACATGGCATGGTTAGCATACACTCATTAGTGGCGCCTAAGAGGCTTTATTTAGCCAATTTTTTATTTTATTCGGGGAAAGTCACACACTACTGTTATACAACAAATTGTTGAGTGTGCGGTATTTACTGTGTAAACGTCTGAGATCCAGGCCATTTTGTTACTGACAACTGAGAACAGTTGCTGATAGATTGTTACTATTGGGCAACTATCTACACTAACTTTTACACCTGAATTTAATTCTGTTGATACCATTGGTTGTACAATATGTAGCAGAAGTACCTCCGAACTTTTAATTATCGCCTCCAAATCCTTTACTATTAGTCTGTAAAAGAGTCTAGCTTATTTAATTTTTCCTGTTTACCTCCTCGTGTTTGTATTTATGCCTAGCTTATTTAAGTTTTCTGGTTTACTTCCTCGTGTTTGTAGCGTATTTAAGTTTTCTGCTTTACTTCCTCGTGTTTTTATTTGTGCCTAGCTTATTTAAATTTTCTAGTTTGCTTCCTCGTGCTTGTATTTGCGCCTAGCTTATTTAGTTTTCTGGTTTACTTCCTCGTGTTTGTATTTGCGTCTAACTTATTTAAGTTTTCTGGTTTACATCCACGTGTTTGTATTTGCGCCTTGTTTATTCAAGTTTTCTGGTTTACTTCCTCGTGTTTGTATTTGCGTCTAGCTTATTTAAGTTTTCTGGTTTACTTCCTCGTGTTTGTATTTGCGCCTAGTTTATTCAAGTTTTCTGGTTTACTTCCTCGTGTTTGTATTTACGTCTAGCTTATTTAAGTTTTCTGGTTTACTTGTTCGTGTTTGTATTGCACCTAGCTTATTTAAGTTTTCTGGTTTACATCCTCGTGTTTGTGTTTGTGCCTAGCTTATTTAAGTTTTCAAGTTACTTCCTCATGTTTGCATTTGCGCCTAGCTTATTTAAGTTTTCTGGTTCACTTCCCCGTGTTTGCATTTGCGCCTAGCTTATTTAAATTTTCTGGTTTACTTCCTCGTGTTTGTATTTTCGCGTAGCTTATTTAAGTCTTCTTGTTTCCTTCCTTATGTTGTATTTATTGCCGATGACTTTCCTCCAAGTATGGTACTTCATTTTTGTATGTTTCTTTGGAATAATTTCTTTCAATTAATTGGTTTGACTCTTTCATTTTAGTTCAGCATTAAAGTTGGATTGTTAATCCTGACAAATCACCAGAAGTTGGGATGTTTAGAATACTGTTGAACCCGGTGAATGTATGATTTCTACCATTTTATATCAATGCCATTTACTGTAATTGGTTCTTCCAGACTTATTGTCCTTGGACAACAGGGGAACGTCTTGTTCCTAGAGTTTGTCTAGGAGGACCTAAACATGATGGAAAACACAAATCGAGCATGGGATAATTTACTCACTTTTTTAAAATTAGTTTAAGTGGGTCTTATCTGATGTCTGGGGGAGGGGGGAGGTTCAGGGAATTGGGTATGATTAGGAGAATGATAATTTGGCCTGCCTAGTCCCATGTTTGGTTGATGTATGGGAAAGGGAAAAAGGCGCAAAAGTAAATCTATTGCTTGAAATAAGAAGCCCGTGGATTTGATGTCATGGCTAATCTTGAGAAGCATCTTACCCGATACCCCCAGCTAGTACAGCCCCCCCTTCCTGCTGATCATACATCGTTAATACTTTTGGAGTGTAATTCTATGACTGATATGGGGGATAGTCACAAGATTGGAATGCTTATTACTGTTAAGCCATTAATCTTGTACACCTCGGTTGATTTCTTGGAGGTCCTTTCAGTATCCGGATAAGATGTTCAGAAACAGCTATATGCTGACTGATTTGTCCTAGGAACTAGCTCTACTTAATATTCTTCTATTGAATAGTTGTGAGTCTAGATGGTTATCTTTAGCCTTTTAGAATTTTCACATGTTTCTTTATGATTTTCATTATGTGTGAATGATATACTGATTGGATTTCAATTGTTTCTGCAGGTGGGTGTAAAATTGTAAAGGAAGGATCAAAGGATCAATCGCCCTCACGTCCTAGACTTGACAAACAAGATTTTACTGTTATGATGGAGGAGATGCAAGCAAAGATGGAGAAACTTCAGGATGACATGAATAACATGAAGCAGCAAAATGAGGCGTCAGCTAAGTGCGTGAATGGATTGGAGTCCTTTGAGTTCTCTGACGAGCCTATCAAGAGTTCAACGCCTACAAAATCTAATCGAAAAAAGGTTTTAATTCGTTCTCGGATGTAGAAAGCAGTACAATCTTGGCAATGAGGAATCTGCACTTTCATCTTCCTGAACATATAGGTTCTGCTTCTGTAATTTTCTTGTGATCTGTATCATAGCTGTATAATACATGTTTTAATAACTATATAAAAGTATTAAACTGGTATTCAGATGTGCAAACTACAGTGTCCACTCCCTTTGCCAACCCTTAAGACATGCATCATGCACCATGCACCATGCACCATGCACCATGCACCATGCACCATGCACCATGCACCATGCACCATGCACCATGCACCATGCTCTGTGTTTTTTCCAGAGACATTCAACATTTTAAATTACTGGATGTGAAATATCACTTCATTCACTTATCCTCTATAAGAATGGTAGCATAATGTTGAAGAAAATGTTAACCTGTCCGAACTACCAGTCGCCTCACTATCTGGATTTACTAGCAAGATGAACTTCATCTCATGAAACACTCGTCTAAAAATAGTTTTAAAAGGAAACTATCACATCAAATTTCAACAACAACCACATACCCAGTGTAATCTCACTATCACATCAAATTTCAATTTAATTATTTGAATTCCAGAAACTAGTGAAAATTATGTATGACTGCAACAGAAAAATAACATCAACAATAGAGCAATACCTACCATTTTATGTTTTTTCAAAAAATGACATAAGAATTGGGACATCTCTATTCATCTTGAGGCGTTGCAAAACTTTTGACATCTATTTCTGTACAACTTTCACAACTCAACATTTTAAATTTATTAATTTATTCACATTTTAACTTTAATGCGATGCTTATTCTTTTTTCAATAATGAAATGGAATGAGTATTATTTGAAGAAATTGCACGGTTCGCCGTTCAAATGAGCTGGTCTTTAATTTTTTTACCTTCAAATGGGTTGGTCTTCAATTTTTATCCCTCGCAATAGAACTTATGCCTAGTGGAGTATAATTTTTTTTACAAATTGAAGCCATGTGGGCATAACTTGTATGATATTAAGATGTGAAAATATAAACCTATATCCAACGAAAAATTTCTTGTCATGAGGCAAAAATTAAAGACTAGCACAAAATAAGGTTAAAAGTGCAAATGACCTACTACTTCTAGTTCATATTACAGTTTTTTAGCGGATTTCTCTTCGAGCGCACTGGTCTTTAATTTTTTCCCTTCATTTCCGTGGTCTTTAATTTTTGTCCATGCTGTTTATTTTATGAAAATATTCAGGTCTATTTCGCAAGGCATAGTCTCTATAACTTTTTTCTTTTTGAAAATTGAAATTTTTCCTCGCGCGACATAAATTATGTAGGAATTAAGTTATGCAATATAGTTTTATAGTAACTTTTTAGATTATGTTGAGTGTTGAAAATTATGCCTTATTCGACATAGTTTGTATGGATGTTATGATACATATATTGAAGTTAAACGTTAATTATGCCTTACGAAATTCTAATTATACCGTGCCAAAAAATAATGAAGAGTAAAAATTAAAGAACACAAATTTGAAGAGCAAAAATTAAAGACCACCCGAAAATAGGGAATTTGTGCGAATGAGCTAGGCCCATTTCCTAAAACAAGTCTAGGCCCAAGTCCCAAGGCCCAAGGCCGAAGGCATATGATGCCCATTTTATTCTATAACAATCGGAAAAGGAATGCAACTCTTCGCATTCCGATAACTTCAATCGCCTTCCTACTCTCATCTGCACAACCACCGATCCTTAAATCACTACGATGGCGGCGTGGACAGCTGCGGCGCGTCAATCTTCAACCCTCGCTCGAGTCACCGTTTCCAAATCAACAAGCCAAGGCGCTCTCCTTATCCAGCGGCGCGGTCTAGCCGGTGGTGGTGGTAATTTTTTTCCCTCTTCATAAAGTTTACTTTAATTTATGAGCACGAAGAGTGGAATGAATTTAGATGAGTCCGAGTTTAGTTGATGATATAATAACATTTTTGGTCAATAAATCATAGGTGTATAGTGATTTTGGTCCTTGTGATATCTGACGAAGCACATTTGACCTTCAATTAATTGAAATGTGTGTTTTTAGTCCATTTATGTAAGACTTACGTTGTACTCATCCTATTTTTAGGACTATACCGTTTTATCAAATATGGAATAACAATATAAACTTAACATAACATATGGGTAATTAAGTGATGGAATGACTAATAATTATGGTAAATTTGTGAATATTCACAAAAAAAGAAAGAGATCAAAAGTGCGCATTTCAATTAATTGAAGGTTAAATGTGCTTAGTCAGATATCGTTAGACCGAAAATGCTACTAATCCTTAGTTGATTGATTAACAAATTTTCTTTAGATTTCTGGAACTTACTGAATATAGGACTTGTACGTATTCTCAAGTTTCAAATATGTTGCAATTACTTGCTAATTTTGGCATTTTGTTTTGTCTGTAGTAACAATTTGGGTTGTTAGACTTGGTTGTGCTAAATACTAAGTTAGCCATATCTATTTATTATTTCCTCCTACTTTATTACTTCTAATAATCCTCACTCAATTAATTAACTCTGAAAACCATATTAACTTTTCCTCTATTAGCACTCAATCAATAAGTGTCTTATTCATCAATTGTAGCTAACTCTAAATGGCTCCCAATATTATGGTCTTCTCCATCTTAAAAAAGAAAATTGCAAGTAGTTGCAGGACTAGAGTGGCGCTAATTACTAGCCAGCCCGCTACTAATAAACAGAAACTAGAAAGAGCATTACAACTTTTGCCTTTTTCAGCCCCGTCTATCCAACAATGAATTTGAATACTTTAAATAACATGGACAAATTTGAGAAGCAAAATTTTCATTTTACTTTTCAACTTAGAATTCTATTGTTGTCAACTTTCATTTAATATTTAAAATTTAATTTGAAAATTTTATTCATCTTATACAATTGTTTTAGCTTTTCCCACTAAAAATAACATATTGAACGCTGAACTTTTTAAAAATTTGAACTAAACGTGGCTACAAGACAAAGTTATCGAATTCCATCAATTCAATGGATTTAAAACCTTTCACTGAGCATGACCTCAATCTTAATTCAACCTATCCAATAGTGGAGAGATCTTCAGTAAATCACTTCTTGTTCAATTTCAATGTTGAGCCAAGTACAGAAGATGACACAAATGGAAGCACGACTACAAGCATCAGTAGTAAAATCAAACATAAATACTCCAGTAACTTGACGTTGTAATATGGTCTAAAATATAAGATAGAACTTGACATTTCTGCAACTTATAGTTTAGGAGAAGGAAAGTTATCTTTTGTTTTGTAAAACCTTTCTGCAACTCCTTGTGCACATGTTTCTAAAAAATCTTATACCATTAAAACTTTTCTCCTTTTCACAATATTTTTTGCTCTATCTTTTATGTTGTCCATGTATACAATGTTTCTCCATTAAAAAATGCTACTAATTTTCTATGATATGTTTCCTTTTAGTATCGTGAATTACAACCAAATTCTAGCAGTTCATGACATTTTTACTATGCTCTAATGTTCATGTAATATCTCAGTACCCATTACAATCATTTTTCTTTTGTTTATGCTTATATTTTTTTCAACTTTTAATTAGATGGAATTATACATGATAGCAATGTAAATGTAGGATTATCACAACCATCAAAGAAGTTAGAGAACTTATGAACGTAGCGCAATATTTGAAATGCTATTCGGAAAAAATGTTGATGAAAATTTAAAAAAGGAGTGACGAGGATGGTACTGTTTTTAGGTTCAATACAGGTAATTTAACGCATTTGGAGACAATAAGAACATAGTGTACATATGTATATTTAATTGAAAGATAAAAGATTAAGGTTGTAATAGAGTTGAGCTTGGCTTTGATCGATTTCAACTGGTCCATTTTCATGACGTAAAAATCTTTGGACTCTAGCTTGTTCAGTGAATATGTTGAAGGATTGTTTAGACGATTATAACGTAAAGATATATGAAGACACACGAATGTTGTAAAAGCCTTATTTGAAAAATCTTGTTTTCAATTTTGCATCAATAATAAAGGTGATAGTATACCATATGAATCCAATATTTATTGACATGTTTAATAGTGTTAATATTGATGAGGAGTGGTTTTACATGACAAAACAATTTGAGAGTTATTATTTGTTACCTGATGAAGATCAGTCACTTCGAAGTTGTAAAAGAAAAACTTTCACCGGAAAAGTCATATTATATAGTTGCTTAGATCATCCAAGGTTTGATGCATAGAGAAATGAATTGTTCTCCCGAAAAATTGGTTTATTCCCTTTTGTCACACGAGATCCAACTAAAAGAGCGGTGTCAATAGACATGCAGACACAATAGAGATAAGAATATTAATCTCGATAAATAAACACATTGTAAGTATACTTTATATAAGGGGTCATTTCTTCCATCATGGAAAATGGTCAAGATAAGATGCAAGTGATCCAATATTCATCCAACAAGATAACGTAAGAACACAAATTAGTCATGGTGATGAATTTTTACCAAGTCCCACATAAGGTGAGTTTAATATTCGTTTAATGTGTCAACTTCTAAATTCTTCGGATTTAAATGTTTTAGACCTTGAGTTTTTTTTGAGCTATTCAATTCTTACAATATAAGAAGACACCTGAAACTGTTGATGAGCTTATTGGTGCCGTTGTGAATGCCTGTGAATCTTTTCCAACAGTGAGCCCCATATTATCTTTCTAAATTTTAAATCATGCCACATGGAGATTATATGGCTAAATAGAATTTCAAATAGTAGATTCTTGAGAAGACATAGTATATATAGTTACGATATTAGCAACAAACATATAGATACTAAATCAAGATCATTTTACAGTTGAATTGAAAGTGACCTTCTTTAACATTCTTTCTGCATATGTTAAATGTGGTACTTATGTGGACCTTTATCTTGAATGATCTTTGTCATGCGTCATTGCAATGCTATAGAGATATTGGACTTAATTGCTGGAACAGATTCATAAGGCTTCACGAGCATATTAATAAGCCCATCAATAGTTTTCCTCCTTATACTGTAAGGACTGAATAGCTCTAAAAAATCCAAGGTCCAAAACATTCAAATCTTGGTAATTTGGATGTGGACACATTAAATGAATATCAAATACATCTTGTGTGGTATTTGGTGAACTTCTTCATCATCATGACTAATGTTCATGCATTATTTTGCTGAATGAATAATATTAGATAGCTTGCGTCTCTACTTGTCCATTTTTCTTTAATGGAGGAATAACCTTTTCGATCAAGTATGGCCTCACAACGTTATTTATCGAGATTAATGTTTTGTCTCCATTGTGCCTGCATCTTTATTGATATCAACTCTTTTAGTTGGCTCGTGTGACAAAAGAAAATACACCAATTTTTCTAGAGAATAATTCATCTCCTTGTGCATCAAACCTTGGACGAGCTAAAGCAACTAGAAACATGACTTTCTCCCAGTGAAATTTTTGCTCTTGCAACTTCGAAATGACTCATCTTCGTGTGTTTAGATAGTAACAATTAGATTATTTTGTCATGTGGAACCATTTCTCATGAACTATGTTAAACATGTTAATGAAAGTTGGTTCATGTGGTATAAAGATTTTTTATTTTCTTCACTTAAATGAGGCTCTATAGCATTCGAATGCCTTCGTATATCTCCACAATGTAAGCGCCTATGCAAAGTGTTGTTCGACATTGTCATTAAACAAGCTAGTGTTTAAAGATTTGTCCGTCTATTAAAAGGAACCTCTTAATGGCGATCAAAGTCGATCATGATTCTCTTACGGCCACGATTTTCTCTTTCGATTAAATACATCATTATGTACACCATATTTTGAATTTTTCCAAATGATTGAACTGTCCAGTGATGCCACCATTCTCGTCACTCATTTTTTCCAGTTTTGCACCAACGTTGTTCCAATATTATTTCAAAGTTAGATCTACGTCGATCATTACTTAAGTTTTCTAATTTTATTGATGGTTGTGATAATTCTTGATTTAATTTGTGATCGTCTATATATCCATTTGCTTAAATTTTAGAAAAAAGGACAAACATATGCGGAAAAAAATCAAACATTACGTACAAGCATTGTTAGAAAGTAGGTGCAATTCACAATACTAAACTGTAGAAACACTGGTAGCATTTTTAATGGAGTAATATTATATGTATGGAAAAAATAGGTAAGCAAAAATATTAGGTGAAAAGGAAAGGGATTTTGAAGGGTAAGATTTTCTAGAATTTGTACGCAAGAAGTTGCAAAAAGGTTTTACAATACAGAACACTTTTCGTTCTCTTAAAATATATGTTATAGAAACGCCGAGTTCTTATATTTCAAATCAAATGAGAGACGTCAACTTACATATAGAATTTATATATACCAGTATACATGTCTGATTCTCCTGTGATATTTGCTGTCCTACTACTCCATTTGTGTATAATTTTCTATTGGCCCAATGTTTAATCATTCAAACCTACAGAATGGAAAGAATAATTTTGAACCATATCTTCTTCAATTTGAAACTGTGAAAAATTGGAATGTGACTTGAAAATGGGGAAACAGTGAGTAGTAATCTGTTATAGTGTGACTGGCTCGTTTGTCGTGTTATACCATAAGTAAACAATGCAAGCCTTAATGTCATTGAAATATGGTTTTGGCCTGCAATTGAACCATTCAGTAAATTCATGGCTAAGTTATTCTCTGTATGCAGACCATCATGGTCCTCCAAAGGTGAACTTTTGGCATGACCCAATGAGCCCATCGAAATGGAAAGAGGAGCATGTAAGTTTTTCTGAATGTTCACAATTTTCTTTTCTACTTGTTTAAGCTCTCTTGGGTTTGTTTGGTGGTTGGCATTTGATGTTATCATCTTGCCTGCCCTTGAAACTATCGAACTTTTTGTTCTTCATGTTTATGACTTGTTTGCTTGTTACTTTTTGATCTTATCATCATGTTTGTGTTGTTTGGAGCCTTGGAGGCTCGGATATGTTAATGTGTTATGGACTTGAATTCTTCTGTCACCTAGTAACTACAGACCTTAATTCTGGTGATAACTTTGTGACGTTGCTTGTTCTTTGTGAAGTGGAACTTAGTTGCTCTTTGTAAGATAAATTTTACATCTCTGCAATAATTCTGCGTTCTCTTTTCAGTAAACTAAGGCAGAACTTTTACAACATGCAACATGTGTTACTCACTTCTGCCATCATTTACTCCTCATGCCCTATGTATTCAGGCTTTGTAAACCCTAACTCTCCTTATCCCACCACAAAACCCAACTTCTCAAGATTAGCAATGGTGGTAGTTCGGAATAGTTTTTTCAGCAGCGGTACAAGACGGTTTGGAGGAGAAGTGGGGATTAAACTATTGGTCCGCTGGTATTGAATGTGATTTGTATCCAAGAAGAAAAAAGTGTCTTTTTGGGAATGATTACTAGCCACTTTGAATTTATTGTTCCAAAATCTCACAAAGTTTTCCAGGTTTTTTATCAAAGGCTCATAAACCTTCGGTCCAGGAACCCGAACATTTGGGTGGATGAGTGCCTCTTAATTTAGTTGGAATAGATAGAGTATTTTAGTCAGTTGGAAAAATTGGTAATTTCTAGCCTTCTACATGTGTTGGAATTGGAGTTGGGTGGGATGCTTGGGGAAATTTCAGAAACAGCTCAAGGAGAGAGAGGGGTTTGTGATGGCTGTTGAGGAGGTTGATGGAGGGAGTGGCTAATGCCAGATTCTTTGTAGGGAGTTATAGGCGGAGGGACAAGAGGTGATGCCAAAAATATGTTTTGAAGGTTGAGAGACGTGTTCTTTTTAGGAGATCATTTTTCTCAGTTTTACCCTTGTAATTTTTCATGTGTTTTCATGTGGTTCTGGAGAGGGCTGGGGACTACATAAAAAAGCGAATGTAATTAGTGGAGACTTGGAGTGATAATTTGGGGATTAATTCAATATTTTACTTGCAATTTTTTGATCAATTCTCCGTCATCTTTTCTGAAAGTACCATCTCAGTGATCTGTGATTTGATCCGTTAATCTGTCAAGTGTTTACGTTTTTTTAGAGAGATCTACTAGTTAGACTGCATCCTAAATGTTAGGCCATTCGCTAATCTATTATTTCCAATTCATCAATATCATTGGTTTTCTTTCTCATTTGTGTACACATTGTAATTGTGATTGCATTGCTCTTTATATTCTTTTGGGTGTATGCTAATCAGAAACACTTGTGATCAGAATCTGATTGAGTGTATGCTGATCACAAACACACGAACATGGTGTACATCATAAACTAATAAGTTTGATTAGGAACTTTTAACATCTTTTGCAGTTTGTGATAGTCTCTCTTACTGGTTGGGGTTTGGCCTTCTATGGAGGTTATAAGCTCTTCACTGGAGGAAAGAAAGAGAAGGAAGAGGTACACACTTCTTCTGTTATTAAACAAGGATATTGGAATATTTTTTAGCTATTAATATTGTGATAACACTTTGAAGCAATAGGAAATTTACTCTCTATTTCCTATAATGAGATCAGTATTTACTGGTTTTCTCACTTAGTTTATCTTGTTTTTTAAGTAGAAAATATTGTCCCAAGTTCATTTATATATAATCTAAGCAAACACTTTAAGGTGAGGATTGGGGTGGGGTGGTGGGCTGGGGCGGGAGTATTGGTGCGGGGAGTGTGTATCTGACTCACAAAACAATTATGTTAACCTATGTTTAGTTATCCTATGTGTGTTTAATATTAGTCAAATTAGACACCCTTTATCCTATGTGTTTAGTATTTAGTCAAATTAGACACCCTCTGCCAAGAGGCCAAGGTTGCTTGCTAACTCTCAGCCACTTGTTAGAAGGAAGTGCAGAAGGTAGAGAGACAGTTGATTAAGCATACTGCGGTCACTACGATGGTCATAAGCTCTCGCTAGAAGGATTGGAACACACAACAGTAGCCCAGGCTTAGGTTAGGGCGCATGATCTCAAGGCTCCAAAGCCTTTAGAGTGCCCCCGAACGAAAGGAAGGAAATATATTTCGAATCTTTATCCCTAAGCCCAATGTGTGTTTTTCTAGTTGGATTTGCTCCTCCGCCGTCGTTAGCCTAATGAACCTAAAAAAAGGATAAAGGCTCAGCAGAAATTACTTATTTTTTAGATGTTTGGTTTTGAAACAATGACAATAGGATAGAAATGTGTGTGTCAGTGGGATAGAGAATAGGGGTGGTGGCGGGGGTTGACTGTGGGGTTGGGAGAAGACAACAAGGGGAATACCATTTATGAAATCTGTTTTCATTACTCCCATTACGGAAGTCATTTTCCTTTTTTTTTTTAAGGAACTTGTTTCCCTAGAAAAATATTTTTCAACACATTTTGACCAATCAAACATAAGAAAATTGAAAAATATTTTTTGGATAATGTATTTCTCCCTGTCAAACACGCCCGTTACTTGGACCAGTTTGATTGCTGATATGATGCCGATATTGTACTATTAGAGCTAAATCTAATCAAGCAATTCTTACATCATGTATATGTGTACCATCTTCACTTTGAGAAAAACTGCTATTCTCAAGCTACTTGAAATTTGATCTTTATCTATATACCTGCTCTGATTTACTTAATCTCTTTGCAGAAATGATCACACTGTCTCTGTTCTCCTGCAATAAAGTAGTGTAGTTGATACGGCTTAGTGGCCTTGTTCAAGCTAATATGAGGATGTAATTTGTTGTCCCCCTATCCATTCCATTCTTGCTTTGAACTTCGAGTTGTACATGAAATGTTGATCGAGCAATCGACTATGAGTTCTCTTCTTTTCGTGAAATGTTTATCCATTTAATTACTGTCATCTATGCTACTGAGGTTTTTCTGTGACAACTTCAGTTTATCCATTTGCTAAAGGACAATTAGTATGTTGAGGATATGCATGAGCATGACACAAGATTATGTTCATACTCGTTCCCTGCATAACGATTTTAGTTGGTGCTGAAATTGTTTTCAAGTAGCATCTGCCTTGAGGTTGCCGGGATTGGTATTATTGTGTTTTTTTAGAGTGAACATGTTGAAACCTCCCACACTATTATCGTTTGCCAGTTTCATACCTAAACTATTGGGTGTTTATAGAACCCTCCTGACCTATCTTGAACTCATTAAAATCCCCTGAGAGGATTCTCCAAAGAATTCCAAGTTGTAGTACCTGTGGAAACAAATTTGGGTGAAAAGGTTACACTCCCCACTCCCTTTTCCCTAAACTATCACCATTTTGCGAGTTTCATGCCTAAACTATTGGGTTAGGTAGATTCATTTCTAAGATATTTCTTACATCTCATGCGGCTCTCAGAAAGTTAGCTCACACATTTTGCAACATATTCAATTGGTTTTTTTAAATTAAATGGAGTTATAATCTAGGAGGTTTACAGGATTATCCAATAATTTAGGTATGAACTCACGAAATGATAATAATGTAGGAGGTTAACCTACTCACTCTTATCTTTATTGACATTCAAATATTCGTATTATACGAGGAGTTAATTCGCATTAAGTATTTGATTTTGACATTTCAAGTACAACACATGCAAGAGAAATAAATGAGTTGAATTACACTTTCCTATAGTGTTTGTGAGGCACATTCACAGAAGTGTTCTAACCTAGAGTAGAATCGAACATGGAAGAGATTCATTGACAACAATAAAAAGATGGACGCCTAATTCCAATACAATAGGGGTCTATCAGTGCAAGTCAGCTGAACACCGTGATTGATGAGTGGGTAGGTGGGTTAGGTGCACCTCTCGCCCAGTGGGAAGTAATGAGGCTAGTCTCCCCCCTCCCCCCTGAATGAAGAAGTAGTGGGAGGCCCTTCCCACGTATGCGCCTTTATTTATATTCTTTCTATTTTTGAATAACCCATATTTTTTCAATAACTTACTATTCAAACCATCCCTTTCAATCCTTTTTAGGATATCTGTACCTTAAAGATTTATGGGAGGCTGGACCTGATGGTGAAGAAGAATTTCTTGATTCAAACCGATCATTCAACTCCAGGTGTGAAACTCTAATTAAATTATGTCCAAATTTATTTTTACACCATACTTTGAAAATGACTCTTGTTTGATTCAGTCCCCCTAACAATTTCATGACTTCCTGAAATACACAATGGAAATTTACAGAAAAGAGTTTGTTTTTTTCTGTGACCTGACTATTTCTTTGATTCATATTAGAGGTCCTTTGCAAATCTTTGATTTCTCGAATACACTATGGGATTTTAGTGTTAAGTTTTGAAATCCTATACATGCATCTGTACTTGTTCATATATTCTTATTTTCGTATATAATTTCTTAGTTGATCGTATTATTTAGGAAGAAATGTCTCTCTTTAGTTTTTGACTTGTAGAACTTGCCTTACTTGCGAGTATTACATAAACCTCTTTTCTTTTTAATCACTAAGGCATATACTATAGTCTAGTCTAGTCATATCAGTGAGAATCTATCATAGCAGATAGTCATATTTTAATTTTAAAGTGTAATGCTTATTATCATAATAAGTCTATCTCATTAAAAATGTATTATATAGATGCTGAGGATAATTACGCATTCTCTTTTAGACGGGGACATAGACTTTATAATTTTGATCATGTAAGGCTCCATTTCTTTCGACACGTAACTCCTAAATAAATATATGCGTGAGCAAGATTTCCTTTATTCTTTAATTATCTCTTCTTTTTTTTTGTACCATAATTATTGTATTAGGTAGAAATGCATCCGTAGACGTTAAGCGTATACAAGAAGTTTAGTGGATCCGGAAACCTCAATGGATCTATACAACTATCCTCCACTCTCAACAACTCCCGTCACATCAGCCTCCCTAGATCAGAGTGTCGCGACACACATGGGCACGACGACGTCATTAGGCTCACGTCGTCACAACTTTCAGGGGTCATACTAGTCTAGTTTTGTCCTATATATGCAAGACTTTGAAGAGAAGGAAAGACACATTGTATTCTCTTTAAGCTCACTTGTAACAAAAAAAAATCTCTCAAGATAATACATCATTATCAACTTCGGCTCTTGCTTTATTCATAACTTATTTCTAGATTTAGCTTGTTGATTCATTTTTCTTGCTTATCATTGTATTTTATTTGCACATTATTCTCACACACCCGTAATCTTATCAGCCATTCCAGACTCATTTAAGAGGGTCTCCGGATCAGATACGACCTATTTGTCTTTAAATTCTTATATACAAATCTCTAATTGTATTTTTGTTTAAAATCATTTTTACCGGAAAACAGTTTAGCGCCGTCTATTGGGATAGACAGTTGTAGAGGTGTCTCGATCTGTAATTGATCTTCTTTAAATAATCCTAAAAAAAGCGCTACACTTAGAATTTGTCAGGAGAAGATAGCATTGCTCACGGGTCGTAGGGACTCAAAGAGATGTCGGTACATGCTGAACATCGAAATCTGGTTGGTCGTTTTGAAACTTTGCGAATAGAGGTAGAAGAGGAATCTGAACAGGGACTACGGAGCGACGAAAGCGGATAGTCACTAAAACCATCCGGCAAAGAGCACGACGAGGAGACTTCGGGCAAGGCCAAAGCGAAAGATGCCCGAAAGGAAATACCCGAGAGAAGGAGCTCAGCTAAATCACAAATCGGCAAGCTTTGACCTCCTGACAAAGAAGGATCTCTCTCTAAGGAAACAATCGCGGCTGTCCTGGGAGCACAAAATGAAATGATGCTGCATATGGAAGCGACAGTGGCAGTTATAGCCACTCATTCTAGAACTGGGACTTCGACATCGAATTAGAATGTTGCGAAGACCTCAGCTACCCCCGAAGACAGCAAGGAGGACGAGAGAGAAAAGGACCGGTTGGAGGCATTTACGGAGGGATTGCGTTTTGTGAAAAAAAAAAATGAACGAGCGGATGAGCTATATACTCGAGGCGTTGCCGATAGGGATGGCAACGGATCGGATCCTACTAGATCCAGATCCAGATCCGTTTTTCATACCTGAATCCATATCCGGATCCGGATCCGTCGGGTCCATAAAAATCAGATCCAAATCCGGATCCATCGGATCTGGATCCACATGTAAAAAAAATTGTCTTGCTAAGAATGTAACCTTGCTAAGAATTTTTTTTTGAACTGACAAACGATTTTTACTTAGCTAACAGTTTACTGTGTTTCAATTTTTCATATGGGATATTTTGTTCGTTGTCTCGTTTTGATTGTGAGCTATTAATTGAAAATGTTGGACAATGACAATAGTTGTGGAAAATGCTGACTAGTATTTCCACAATGCAGAACTTGCATGTGCTTGGAATCTTCACAAATGAAGTGAATATAATTTTAACTACTTGTCTATGGAGATGTTAGTCATTCACTAATATAACATTGATTTTATTATCGAAGTTACCTCTTTATTTTTTGGTTTTTGATTTAACGCGGGGATAAATTAAACTTATTTTGAGAATTAAACTTGCAAGGATGTGCTTAGCAATTTTAAGAAAATACTTATAAAATTACATTCTAGGTTATGAATATATTTAATAAAAAATGGATCCACGGGTCGGATCTGGACCGAATACGGATCTCAAATACAAGATCCATATCCAGATCCGGTCCATCAGAAACGGATCCGGGTCCGTCGAGTCCAAATTTTGAAGATCCATATCCTATAAAACGGATCTGGATCCATCGGATCCGGATCGGATCCAGGATCCACTGCCATCTCTAGTTGCCGATCATAAAAGGCATAGAGGCTAGGCGGTATGTGGTTCTGCCACATCTGGAAGGCGCAACCCCCGTCCCAATCCCAAATAAAGTTCAAGATGACTGACATTTCAAAATATGACGACCCCACAGATCCAGAAGAGCACATCGTGACTTTCGAAGCGGACATCACCGGGCACGATCTCAAACAACACGAAATTGAATCTCTTATGCTAAAAAAATTTGGCCAAACTTTTATAAAAGGAGCGCTCTCCTGGTATACTCACTTGCCCAAAAATTCTATTGATTGCTTTGCTACTCTTGTAGATATCTTTGTCAAGGCTCACGCAGGGGCCCGGAGGGTAGAAACACACAAGCAGGACATATTTACAATAAAGCAACAATGGGATGAGTTGTTATGAGGTTTTGTGGACAGGTTTCAGAGGGAAAGAATGCTATTACCATCTATCTCAGAAGGCTGGGCAGCATCCACGTTCGCATATGGGTTGAACCCAGGAAGTTCAAACACTTCCAGAAAGCTGAAGGAATTTCTAGCAAAAATATGAAGTGAAATAAATCTCAGATACACAGCCAAGATGCGGATTGAACAAAACGAATGAGTGGCAACGACGACGTACACGGGCAACAGCCCCTGAGAAGGCTGAGTCAAGGGTACGGTACTGGCGCATCGAATAGTAGATGGTTCGAATTATATGGCTCCAGAAGATTCTCGGGTGCGGGGACAAACTGGGGTAACCCAGGAAGTTCATTATTTATTGTTCTTTCGTCTTCCTTATGACACTCTATATTAGGACATCCGGGAGATTCTGTTTTACGCTCCCTTAGGAAAAATAATTTTATTAAATGCAACCGTATTTCTAAGACTCATATATGTGAATCCTGCGTTTTTGGGAAACATTTTAAATTATCATTTTTTGCATTCATAAATTGTACTTTACTACCTTTCGATATCATACATAGTGATTTGTGGACGTCCCCTATTTTAAGTACGGCTGGCCATCGATATTATGTGTTGTTTTTGGACGATTATTCTAACTTTCTATGAACTTTTCCAATTGGCAATAAATCTCAGGTCTACCCTATTTTTCCTCATTTAATGCTCTCGTAAAAACACAATTTGAAAAGTGCATTAAATATTTTCAATGTGACAATGGCAGGGAATTCAATAATAATCAATTCAAACAGTTTTGCTCCAATAACGGTCTTACCTTTCATTTTTTCTGCCCTTACACCTCTTCCCAAAATGGTAAGGACGAACGGAAAATCCGAACCATAAATAACATAATTTGTCCCCTATTAGCTCACGCCTCAATTCCCCCTCAATTCTGGCATTACACACTCTCCATGGCCACATATCTCCTAAACATAATCCCAAACAAGTCTCTAGCTCAACGATCGCCCACTCAAGTTTTGTTTTGTAGGAACCCCTCCTACCAACACTTGCGTATCTTTGGATGTCTCTGTTATTCTATCCATCCAACCACTCACAAACTGCAACCCCGGTATTCTCCGTGTGTATTTTTGGGTTACCCGCCAATCGTCGTGGTTACTCGTGCTATGACTTGTCAAGCCGTAAAATTATTATTTCACGCCATGTTCTATTTGATGAGTCTCAATTCCCTGTTGCCTCCCTAAATTCGCCACCTCGGCATTCCTATGACTTCCTAGATGATGGCCTGAACCCTCTTCTAATTCATAATTTACATAGTCCGTCGTCCCAGACCCCGACATCCGTCCCCACCTCGAATAGTTCGGGAGACACTGCCAACTCGGTTCTGCCGACGGTGGCCTGGAACAGCCCGCATCAGGGTGATTCCGCAGCCCCTCCCATACCGCATCCCGAGACACACTCTCGGACCATGGAAACCCATGTCATGTACATAATTCATAAACCTAAATGGTTGTTTAACCTATCCATTTCAGTTGTTCCATTTCATATCCCTCGAAATCCAAAGGATGCCTTATCCGATCCTAATTGGAAAGCCGCAATAATTGATGAATATAATGTTCTTATTGATAATAATACATGGGACCTAGTACCTCATCCACCTGATGCTAACATTATTCGTTCTATATGGATTTTTAGACATAAAAATAAACCTGATGGTTCTTTTGAGAGGTACAAGGATCGTCTTGTAGGTGATGGCAGGTCTCAACATATGGGAGTGGACTATGATGAAGCGTTCAGCCCGATCGTAAAGCCCGCAACCATCTGGACCGTCCTCAGCATTGCTCTATCCTAGTCTTGGCCCATTCATAAGCTTGATGTCAAAAATGTCTTCTTACATGGGGATCTTCATGAAACGGTATATATGTATTAGCCTATGGGTTTCAGGGATCCTATTCATCTGGATTATGTGTCTGTTGCGGAAATCGCTCTATGGACTGAAACAGGCTCCTCGAGCATGGTACCAGCGGTTTGCCGATTATGTCTCATGTATCATTTTTTCACACAACAGATCTGATCACTCCATGTTCATCTATAACAAGGGTACAAACATGGCTTACCTATTATTATATGTTTATGACATCATCCTCGCCACATCATCTAATGCTCTCTGCCGGTCCATTATGTCTCTCATTTTCTCTGAGTTTGCTATGAAGGATCTGGGCCTCCTGAGTTATTTCTTGGGCATCTCTGTCACTCGACATTCTGGCGGCCTATTTCTGTGTCAGAAAAAGTACGCCGAAGAGATCCTTGACAGTGCAGGCATGCCATATTGCAAACCACCCCACACGTCGGTAGACACCAATTCCAAGCTCAGTGCTGATTTCGGCCCCCCATTTTCAGACCCGACTCACTATTGTAGCATGGCTGGGGCCCTACAGTACCTCACATTCACTAGACATGACATATCATATGTCGTGCAATAAATCTGCCTACACATGCACAATCCGACGGAAGCACACATGCATGCCCTCAAACATATTTTACGATACGTACAAGGTACACTTCACTTCGGATTACATCTATACAAGTCCTCGCTCACTGGCCTCACTGATTATTCTGATACTAACTGGGGTGGATGTCCTGACACCCAACGCTCCACGTTTGGTTACTGCATTTTCCTCGGAGATAACCTATTGTCTTGGCCTTCTAAAAGGCAACCTACACTATCCCGATCCAGTGCCGAAGCAGAGTACAAATGTGTCACAAATGTCATCTCCGAGTCTTGTTGGATCTGTAACCTTCTACTTGGGCTTCACTGCCCGATTCAAAAGGCAACACTGGTCTACTGCGATAATATTAGTGCGATATATCTTTTCGGCAATCCCGTCCAACATTAGCGCACTAAACACATTGAGATGGACATTCATTTCTTTCGCAAAAAAATGGCTCGTGGGCAAGTTTGTGTCCTTCATGTTCCTTCCAAATATCAGATTGCCGACATCTTCACTAAAGGACTTCCGCGCATACTATTTGATAATTTTTTAGCCAGTCTCAGTGTTCGTGAACCTTCGCTTCGATTGCGGGGGTGTAATAGAATATTTTTTGAATATTTTTCATTAATTGTATATCTCTTATTTTAGGTAGAATTGTATTTCTATTGTAATTAGATCTCCTATTTTAGGTAGAATTATATTTTCTATTGTAATTAGGTTGATTAGTTACCTAGTTTAAATATTCTTGTACTACTATATATATTGTACATTATTGATGAATACAATCAAGGAACATATTCCTTTAAATATAATTGTACATGGATATGCTATCAATTAAAAACGCTCATTTTTCTGATGCAATAAAGAGTTATTTTGATGGGCTATACATAAATCTTATGTTATATGATATTGGATTTTATATGCATAGAAACCTAGTTAACTCTTCATTTATAATTGATGGGTTCATAACTGAAGAGTTACACCTCTTCTGAAAGGATATATTTGAAGAGTTATATCTCTTCCAAAGTGTTGTCTTACTAGTATATAAATGGTTGTGGTCCATAAGTCTATTACCGATTCTTTTCCTCTCTGCCCCATTAAGAGAAGTGTATAAAGAGAGTAACAAAACTTAGAAGATGATGTCTTCCTTCAGTTGATTCTAGAACGGTTCTAGAAAGGATTAAGGTAAGTGCCCTTACTAATCTTCTAGATTTATATCTCTGTCTAATGATTTACTTGCGATCTTGCATAAACGGTATAAAGTGTTCCAACATCCACTTGACAAAATATATATGAGCTTATACAAAGTTAAGATTTAGCCATCAATTCTGGATCACCAGGTAGTATTGGATTAATCATCAAGAAATTTAATTAAAAAAATCATAAATTCTATTAAGTGATAAACAAAATATTGAAATGTCACACCTGAATTTAAACCTAATTTTAATGCACCTTAATTTTAAACTCTGGATCATGTTTGTAACTATGTTGCTTATGCCCTTTAAAATTGTTACCATGTATGTGTTGAATCCTCCAAAAATATTAATGTATTGGAGGATCTGACACGAATGCAACAATATTTTTGAGAAGTCCGAACAACATAGACTACAGAATCCAAGAACTCATAAAAGACTTCACTCCACACACATAAAAATAATTTCATATAATATACACACAAACAAAATTGAAGATTCATAGTTGGAATCCAAATTATAGTACACATATCAGCAATGTGAGCACTACAGCCACATCTAGAACATGAACCGGTTACCAGTTTAGTATTTTTCATTACTTTTTTCTGATCCACCAGAAAACAAAAACACACCATTGAAAGTAGTTTATTACTAGCTAGCTAGCTGAAAGCTTTTTGATATCTTTGGCCAACTAATTTTCTTTCGTTACTATGGTAAAGGAGGAGTCTGCTTTTAAGTATTCACCTTGGCGGATCCGGAAGTGTGGTGGCTTAAGCTATAAGTACCATGTACACTAGTACATGGGCCGCCTTATTATCCCTTCGTTCTATTTTACTTGACTCTTATATAAAAATAGATTTTTCTTTGTACTTATTTATTTTAGCAAATCAATAAAAATTGATTATCATCGTTTAATATTATTCTTATCATTAATTAACTATATATATATAAAATTAAATTTTCAAAGCATAGTTAACAAGAATAATTTAGTAAAACAAATTCCTAACAAATGACTTCTTATGGGGAGTGACAAGTTAACAAGGGCCAAATTTGGCCCCTTCATTGGAAAAATGTATTGCATAAATAGGAAAATAATATATAAGCTTTTGGATCCCCTCAATAGTTTCCATTGTAATGTAAAGGTAGTTCAAAAATTGCTTTAAGTTATAATTTTTTTTTTATTCTCCTACTTACCAACAAAGTATGAATAATTTTATGGAATAATTGCGCCGTATGAAAATTAGGGTAACAATGCTATCAAAAGTGACCCACCTTTTTAAACTTACAAAAACAACCACCCTCCTCCTATCTCTGGCTCTCTCTCCCCTACACATCATCTCTCTCGCGCTCTCTCTCTCAGATCTGGTCTCTGATGCATCCTCTCTCTCTCAGATCTGGTGGCGGTGAGCGAGGTGGTGTAGCTGGTGGTTTTTGCCGGAGCTCTAGTGTGACCTCGTCGAGGTAGAAATAAAGATGAACGGAGAGGGGGAACGAATGGTGATGGGGTCGTCGGTGAATGCGAGTGGTGGTGCGTCCTCGAAGGGGGAGAGGAGATGACTGCGATTGTGGTGTTGGAGTTCGCCGGAATTGTGGAGCTGTGATTAGCCGTCGTTGGTGGTGTTGCAGTTCGTCGGAGAATAGAACTCCAACGATGGTTGATGTTGCTTCGGCTAATGTTGGGGTTAGTTTTTATATAATAGTGTATAATATTGTATATACACACTCATATACAATATTATATATTTTTATACACTCATATACACATGTATTTGTTGTATAAAAGTGCAATTCTTATTCAAAATCAGTCCATATTTATGTATTATACTCACTTATACAATATTGTATAATTGTGTTCAAATGTGTATAAGTATGTATTTTCGTGTATATTATTGTATAATTATTTTTTTAGAGTATACCTATAGATTATACACTTTCATACACCTATATACATAATATACCTATCTTTTATTTATAAATGTATAATATTGTACAAAAGTGTTTTTGGGCTATATTGGACACTTCAATTAGCGCACCCGTCCAAAAATAATATCTGCCCTCTGGAATAATATTCGCTGTGTATATTAGCAATAAAAGCGGAACACTAATATACAGTTAATTAACAAGGATGAAAAGAACAATAATGACACCAAGATTTTTACGTGAAAACTCTTCTAAATAAGGGGAAAATCATAGGCCGAGAGGAGAAACTGATATCAATATAGTAAGAAATTTTACATTTGTAGATCTGAATAAAATACTCTAAAGACTACTACACAGTCAAAAGAAATAACCTTTTTTGATTTTTTCCACCTCACTAAATATCGCTCACTCTCTATTTTTCCTCATAGATCATTTCTTATTTGTGATGCCTCACTCTTATTTTCTCTTTGTATTTTGGTGTATCTCGACTGATCAAGACCTTCCCTATATATATGGATGGAATGGACTTATTGATGTCATCAGTGACATAGACAAATAGTAGCAATGTCAACATTTGGAGTGTGAATAGATCTTTGGCCGGTTGGCCATATCTGCAAGCCTTGACATTTTTACCAAAGGAAGAAGACACCTTCCATTAAAACATGGGATGGACCCAACAGCAATTCCTTTATTAGACATTCGTCTAGATGGTTTGATTGAGTATAGTATGTTAATATTCGGCTAAAAGTATATATTTATATTACATTATCACCTCATATCATAGGTATAATTACGTATTTACATAATTACTTGGATGTTTTTTGAGCTTATTGAATAATGTGTGTAAGAAATGTATTGGTCAAACGCAATAAAAAAGATGATGTAGAATTGATGAGGCCCGAGGAAGCTGAAAGGCTCACATCGTGAGCATCCTAGCCTGCCAAGGACTTTGGCAGTTTGTCCAAAACAGTGATGCCATGCAAAAGCAACAACGAAGCACATATTTGGATACGATTCCATAATATGATTCCAAAAATAAAATGAAGCACATAAGCAAATGTAGTTGGTTCACCTCAACTGAAAATTCAAGACTGCTATAAAATTAATTATATCCGTCAGCACTATTAGAAGATGGATCTGCACAAAGCAGGAAACACCAACAATGGTATGCCAAAATCCAATAAAATTACTGATCACACTCAGTGGAGCAAGTCTTTGAAAGTACATACATATTATAAACAGTTATATCACGTATTATATTTATAATGCATGTATAAATAAAATAGAAACGAGTATATGTTGGAAATTTGCCTTTGGCGGGAGTTGCAACCGACCAACTTTAACGGCTTAAACACTAGTGTTACGTATGTTGGAGAATCCGGTTCTTCACACATGCATGATCTACTAAGTACGTAGATAACCGTAGGGCCAAGAATCGTCAAATTTCATTGAGAAATGAAAGAGATATTGGTTCACGAAGTGAGGTGTTTGAAGCATGGAAAGCGTGGTGTTGTGTTCAATTCTCCCTCATCGATAGAGGAAGAAAGAATTGTTGTGTATATAAGACTCGAAATTGGTTTGGGGTTTGGGACCCCAAGGGGTACCCCATGTGTTTAAAGGAGGGAGGACCTAGATGTGCTTCGGTTCAAGGAAAGACCACACGTGCGCCGCCCGCCCGTCCGGTTCCGGGTTCACGGGTTCACGGGTTCACGGGTTCACGGGTTCACGCTGTGGGCCTCCTGATATTATCTTTTTGGGCCAGAGAACTTTGCCAGAAGTACAGTTTGGACCAGAATTCTTTCAGATGTACAGTTTGGTCCCTGAAGTTTTCGTAAAGTCGAATTTCGACGGTCGAACGAAACGCCAAACACTCAATTCACCATTTATTTTGGCTGAATTACTCCTCCTATAATGGCCAAATCCGTTGGTCTTTTCACCATTTATTTTGGTGACTTTACTACCTCCATAATGGCCATTATTTGGCCAATAATGGTGTTATGGAGGCCAGTTAAACAACCCTCCCTCACATATATAAACACCCCTTACACCATTGTTGAGGAACACAGAAAATATACTTGCAATATACACGAAAATACACAAGCAAAACAGTTTCTTCCTACACCTTCCTTGCATCATTTCTTGCTCAATATTCTTCAAGGTAGCTCTTGAGTTTCCTTTGCTCAAGTATTCCATTGCTGTTTTATCTTGGGAAACGAATTGTCCAGGACGTATAAAGGATACATACGGGGCAATATTGTCTTAAGGACAGAGTGTCACACTCGACTCGGCAAGCAAACAAAAACAGTTTTCCAGTTTTCCAGTTTTCTTGTTCATCTTTGTAATTTTCAGATTTCTAGTTGAATTGTAATTTCAATTCTTACATTAGCAGTTACTTGTAATTTCCGTTTCCTGCAATCCTTTGTAATATCCAACAGCTTAAGACAATACATATTTACTACAACTGCTATAACATGGCCGGAAATACAACCGATGTTGTTGCTACTGCTGCTGCCTCTCGAGGCAACTTTGCTGCCTTCCCCGCCACTGCTGCTACTGCTCAAGGCAGTAACACCACCGCCTTCGCTGCTGCTGCTGCTGCTACTGTTCAAGGCGGTAACAACGCTGCCTTCCCGGCTGCTGGAGCTCCACCCTCTTCTTCACACCACCATGATCGCCCTGAAAAATTCATGGGATCAGAATTCAAAAGATGGCAGCAAAAGATGCTGTTTTACTTAACAGTTATGGGCATGGCCCGGTTCCTTACGGAAGATCCTCCACAAGCTGGAGATGAAATGGACTCTTCGCCTAATGAAACGGGTGAAGGGGGCCTTGGTATCCATGTCATTAATGGCATGAAGATGGTTCGTGACGCATGGAATCATAGCGATTTCATGTGCAAGAACTATATACTGAACTGCTTGCCAGACCCTCTCTACACGGTCTATTGCACCGTTGGCACTGCCAAAGATCTGTGGGAAAAACTGCAAAAGAAGTACAACGCACAAGATGCGGGTACTAAGAAGTTCATCATTGGGAAATTTCTAAAATTCCATATGGTGGACAGCAAGACAGTGATGTCCCAAGTCCAGGAATTCCAAATGATTTTACATCACCTGGATTTGGAAGGACTAAAGCCAAACGAGCAGTTTTTGGTTGCATCGCTAATTGAAAAGTTACCTCCTTCATAGAATGAGTTTATGAGTTACTTGAAACTCAAGACAAAGGAGATGACCTTTGAAGAGCTTGTTATCAAACTGCAAATCCAGGAAGATAATAAGAAGACCTTGCCAAAGGGTAGACAACATGATGAGGCAAAGGCGAATCTGGCTGAGGCCAAAGGAAACTCAAGCAAGAAGCGGAAGTTCCAGAAAGACGGCAAAGCCCCTGCAGCAGAGATGTTCAGAGGTAATTGTCATCACTGTGGGAAACCTGATCATAGGATCAAGGAATGCCGCAAGCTCAAGACTGAGCAACAACAGAAAGCCAAGTCAAAAGGCAAGGCTCAAGCAAACGTCGTCAAGGACACGCTCCTGGATGACACGATCGAGGAATTCTCTGCAGTGGTGCTAGAATCCAACTTGGTGGAGAATCCGATGCAGTGGTGGGTGGACACAGGTGCTACTAGGCACATCTGTTCCAACAAAGATGCCTTCTCCACGTACACACCAGTCGCTGACAAGAAGCTGTTCATGGGCAACAATGCTTCTTCCGACGTGATGGGGGTTGGAAAGGTGGTCCTGAAGATGACTTCCGGCAAGGAACTTACTCTGAAGGAAGTGATGCACGTCCCAGAGATTAGAAGAAATTTAATTTCTGGACCTTTATTGGTTAATGCTGGTTTTAGGCTAGTATTTAAATCCAATAAGTTTGTACTCACTAAAAATGGCACATTTGTAGGGAGGGGCTTCGTCTGTGAAGGCCTCTTCAAAGTGAATGCCATGTCTGTATTGCGTCAAGAAAATAAAGTTGAACCTTCTTCTTATTTGCTTGAGTCTTCTAATTTATGGCATCATAGATTAGAACACGTAAACTACAAGTCTATTCAAAGGCTGGTAAAGATGGAGTTGTTGCCTTCTATCGACGTAAACCCTCAACATAAGTGTGAGGTGTGCGTAGAGGCAAAACTCACCAAGCTTCCTTTTCAATCCGTCGAAAGGAATACCGCTCCTCTAGAACTTATTCACACAGATATATGTGATTTGAAGTTTGCACAGACTAGAGGGGGGAACAAGTACTTTGTGACATTTATAGATGATAGCACAAGGTATTGTTACCTTTACTTGTTGAAAAGTAAGGATGAAGCCTTTGAAGCGTTCCGACGTTACAAAGCAGAAGTTGAGAATCAACTTAGCCTACGGATTAAATCCATTCGTAGCGATAGAGGGGGAGAATATGTAGCGCCTTTTGAGGAATACTGTGCCCAAAAAGGCATTATTCATCAAACGACGGCTCCATACTCACCTCAATCAAACGGTGTGGCGGAACGTAAGAACCGCACATTAAAGGAAATGATGAATGCCTTGCTTATCAATTCCGATCTTCCCCAAAACATGTGGGGAGAAGCCGTCCTTACCGCTAATACGATTCTTAATAGAGTCCCACATAAGGGTAAGGACAAAACTCCATATGAATTATGGAAGGGAAATAAACCCACCTACAAATATTTTAAGGTGTGGGGTTGTTTGGCAAAGGTTGAAGTACCCAAGCCAAAGCAGGTCAAGATTGGGCCTAAGACTGTAGATTGCATATTCATCGGATATGCAAATAACAGTAGTGCTTATCGCTTCTTAGTGCATAAGTCAGAAATTCCAGATATCCACCAGGGTACAATAATGGAATCAAGGAATGCTCTATTATTTAAAAGTACCTTTCCTAGAAAGGAGAAAGACATAACCTCTCGCAAACGAAGTTATGCACAAAGCTCTTAAGAACCGGGAGTCCTTGACTGCCCGGATCTGAATGGTTCAGATCTAGCGAATATCGAGGTGGCTGAACATCCGGAATCTAGTGTTCCGGATTCTTAGAACTTGGAGATTCCAGAGATGGACCTAAGGCGAAGTAAAAGGGCCAGGAAAGATAAATCCTTTGGTCCCGACTTTGTAGCTTATATGGTTAATGATGAACCTAGGACAATTGCTCAGGCGTTGTCAACTCCAGAAGCACCGCTCTGGAAAGAAGCTATTGAGAGTGAAATAGGCTCCATTCTGCATAACCATACGTGGGAGTTGGTTGATCTTCCTCCGGGAAATAAACCGTTGGGGTGTAAGTGGATACTCAAACGGAAATACAAGGCAGATGGGTCTATAGACAAGTACAAGGCCAGGTTGGTAGTCAAGGGCTATCGGCAGACAGAAGGCTTTGACTACTTTGATACCTACTCCCCGGTATCCCGGATGACATCCATACGGGTATTTATTGCGATCGCAGCTTTGCGTGACCTTGAGATACACCAGATGGATGTTAAGACAGCCTTCCTAAACGGTGATTTGGAAGAAGAAATTTATATGGACCAACCCGAGGGGTATGTGGTTCAAGGACAAGAGAAGAAAGTCTGTCGACTTGTAAAATCTCTGTACGGGCTGAAACAAGCCCCGAAACAATGGCACGAAAAATTTGATAGTACTCTACTATCGAAAGGGTTCGCCATTAATGAGTGTGATAAATGTGTTTACACGAAAGGTAACTCTGACTCATTTGTCATGATATGCCTGTATGTAGACGACATGTTAATCACAGGAAGCAGTCCTAGGGTAATCCTAGAGACTAAGAACATGTTGAAAGAATGCTCTGACATGAAGGATATGGGTATCGCAGATGTCATCTTAGGGATTAAAATCTCTAAGACGTCTGACGGGCTGGTCTTATCTCAGTCTCACTACATCGAGGATGTTTTGAGAAAGTTCGAGATGTTAGACAGTTCACCGATAAAGTCACCAATGGATACAAATCAAAAGCTTGATAAAAATCTTGGTGCACTGTATACCAGAGCGATATGCACAGTGATCGGTAGTTTGATGTATATAACAAACCGCACCCGACCTGCTATTGCTTACGCAATCAATAAGTTGGCTAGGTTCACCCGTAATCCAAGTGATAATCACTAGAAGGCGTTGAATCGGGTATTACAATACCGAAATACACGTTAAATTACGGGTTACACTATTCGAGATATCCAAATTTGTACTAGAGGGTACAAAGATGCAAACTGGATATCCGATATAGAGAACACCAAGTCCACCAAAGTGGGTATGTATTTACAATTGATGGTGGGGCGTGTCTTGGAAATCCTCTAAGCAAACTTGCATCGCCCGATCCACAATGGAATCGAGTTTATCGCTTTAGACAAAGCGGGAGAAGAAGCCGAGTGGCTTCATGACTTCTTAGAGGATGTTCCGTGTTGGAACAAACCCGTACCTTCGGTAATGATCCACTGCGACAGTCAGTCGGCTCTAGGAAGGGCACGGAATGCTATGTACAACGGCAAGTCTCGTCATATTCGACGGAGGCATAAGACCGTTAGACAACTGATCACCACGGGTATAATATCCATTGATTACATTAAATCAAAGGATAATATAGCAGACCCATTGACAAAGGGCTTACCCAAAGATCAGATGGCTTTCCTGTCTAGGGGAATGGGCTTAAAATCCAAAATATAAGGACTAATACAGCGGTAACCCAACCTTACTAACTGGAGATCGCAGTAATTTGGTTCAATAGGAAAACTAAGTTGTAAAGGTTCAGTTAATCGCTTCGGTGGAAGTATGAGCACTTCGGATAGTGATTTCTGAAAAGAAACACCAAATCCAAAGCCGTTCCCGCGATAGACTTTAAGTGCTATCTGCAGTGTGGGTAAATGTTAAGTTTTCAAAACCTGTAATGCTCCTCAACAGTTGAGGTTAGGTTTTGGAAAACTTTTAATGGTTCCTAACACTTGTGAAGTGAGGTATAGCAGGATACCTTGTAGGAGACCACCTATTTAAGTGCGAGGACGGGCCGCCTCAAAATGAACGCACTTAAGAATCCAAGATGTTGTCCATGGCCAAAACGGACAAAACATTACGAAGAAGAGAGTAAGGGAGTTTGTTGTGTTGGTACCATTGACTTGGCTTACACTAAACACTGACGGTTCAAGACATCACGTTCACCGCGCGGTAAGCAAGTCCGATGGTATTCAACTATGGAAGGTTCAAAGCTGATGCTACCTCTCCTTATGCAACATCGGTCCGCTGAAATATTGCTGGAAATGAAAAAGGCACCATGTGAGTGCGCCAAAATCTCTTTCAAGAGGGGATTGTTGGAAATTTGCCTTTGGCGGGAGTTGCAACCGACCAACTTTAACGGCTTAAACACTAGTGTTACGTATGTTAGAGAATCCGATTCTTCACACATGCATGATCTACTAAGTACGTAGATAACCGTAAGGGCAAGAATCGTCAAATTTCATTGAGAAATGAAAGAGATATTGGTTCACGAAGTAAGGTGTTTGAAGCAGGGAAAAGTGTGGTGTGTGATCAATTCTCCCTCATCGGTAGAGGAAGAAAGAATTGTTGTGTATATAAGACTCGAAATTGGTTTGGGGTTTGGGACCCCAAGGGGTATCCCATGTGTTTAAAGGAGGGAGGACCTAGATGTGCTTCGGTTCAAGGAAAGACCACACGCGTGCCGCCGCCGCCCGCCCGTCCGGTTCCGGTTCCGGGTTCCGGGTTCACAGGTCGTGGGTCGTGGGCTGTGGGCTGTGGGCTGTGGGCCTCCTGATATTATCTTTTTGGGCCAGAGAACTTTGCCGAAGTACGCTTTGATCCCGAGAAATTTCGGATGTACGGTTTGGACCGAATTCTTTCGGATGTACGCTTTGGTCCTTGAAGTTTCAAGATGTACGAGTTTGGTTCCCGAAGTTTTCGAAAGTCGAATTTCGACGGTCGAAACGAAACGCCAAGCACTCAATTCACCATTTATTTTGGCCGAATTACTCCTCCTATAATGGCCAAATCCGTTGGTCTTTTCACCATTTATTTTGGTGACTTTACTACCTCCATAATGGCCATTATTTGGCCAATAATGGCTGTTATGGAGGCAGTTAAACAACTCTCCCTCACCTATATAAACACCCCTTACACCATTGTTGAGGCACACAGAAAATATACTTGCAATATACACGAAAATACACAAGCAAAACAGTTTCTTCCTACACCTTCCTTGCATCATTTCTTGCTCAATATTCTTCAAGGTAGCTCTTGAGTTTCCTTTGCTCAAGTGTTCCATTGCTGTTTTATCTTGGGAGACGAATTGTCCAGGACGTATAAATGATACATACGGGGCAATATTGTCTTAAGGACAGAGTGCCACACTCGACTCAGCAAGCAAACAAAAACAGTTTTCCAGTTTTCCAGTTTTCTTGTTCATCTTTGTAATTTTCAGATTTCTAATTGAATTGTAATTTCAATTCTTACATTAGCAGTTACTTGTAATTCCCGTTTCCTGCCATCCTTTGTAATATCCAACAGTATACATGTAACATCTCATAGATTGTCTCATGGTGTCACTATGAGTAGAAATATATAAGTCATCCATAGAGCACTCCTTAATCTGTGTTGCATTACAAATTGAGTAAACTTTCCGTAGCCAACAATATCTCATTTCATACCTGATTATGAGTGAATTTTAGTAGCAGACAACTGTATTTGCAATCAGATTGCACGCAATTTAATACCGTCCACAGCTGGCATGATGCTAGCACTGTATCAACCTTATGACATCCAAATACACATAATACAAACATCAATTTGATAATACCAAATGAAATGAATGAAGCCATGTTATAAGTCTCAGCACATATAAAACGAACACGCGCAATATTTTTTTTTTTTTTAAAATTGAATTCAAATTGTCTAATAAAAATTGTCCGCAGATACTCAATTGAATCACCCCGTCTGTATAAAACTTATTACTCCCTCTCATCCCAATTTAAGGGGTGACTAGTTTGGGGAGTCAAACAAATATTTATTTGATTATAATCTTCTTCAATTCTTTTCATATATTGTGAATTATTAATCATTCAGATTTTAGTGTTTTTTTATATAATTTTTAAATAAGTAAGTTTTTTATAAATACTCATCAATATTTAAAATTGAGTTAAAGACATAACTGTTTGACTTAATACTGATCAACCTTCATATAAATTGGGGAAACTACTTATGTAGTTTTCAAATAAGTAAATTTTACTATAGCGAAAATGGTGAAATTTGTCCTCCAACTATGTTTTATGGAACAACATTGCCCTCCGTCAAACTTTAAGATCAAATATACCCTCACAGTTTGCAAACTTGTTAAATTTGCCCTCGGATTAACGAAAATGTGTGTTGAACACCACGTCGGATCCACGTGGACGTCACATTGAATCCACATCGGCAGACCACCACCACAAACTACCGCCACTGCCATCTCTATTAACTACCAGCTCGCCTCCAGCAGAACTCCACCAGTAGACCTTACCACCGCCACAACACCAACAACAACGACCCCAAAATTCCACCAAAATCACCACTGCTTCACCAACAGCCTACCAAACCAGCGAACCCAACCAACAACACCTTTTTTTCTTCTGCATCGGAGGCGCCATCTCCGGCGAGCTCCAATCACTATACCACCATGACAAACAACAACAACAACAAGCCACCGCTACACTACATCTTCACTGTCATCGACGACCACCCCACGAACACACAACCCCAACGAACCCTCTAAACACCCGTCACCATCACCACGACATCGCCACAACACTATTGCTCCACCACGCTACTGACTCCCTCTCATCTCACTCTCTGTTTTTATTATTTGTGCCACCATTGGAATTAATCACCGGACAACCGGCGACGAACCACTAATATTAGATCTAATTGGGTCTTGTAATTTTCGGTGTCGCTCCAACATTTTACCGTTGAAGTGACGCCGACTGGGTCGTTGTTGTTGGTGTTGTGGAAGTGGTAAAGAAGAGATGAGAGAGGGAACTCAACCCGGTCCATTAATACCTCGTCGATGCAAAGCCCGAGAAACTCCACGGCGAGATGCTGGATCTCTAGCACGCCGATGGAACTCAACCCGACAGCAATCAAAAATCGAAACCTCGAATTTGTGGTGGTGGTCTGGCGACGTGGATCCGACGTGACGTCCAACACACATTTATGTCAATCCGAAGGAAAATTTAACAAGTTTGCAAACGATGAGAGTATATTTGATCCCAAAGTTTGATGGAGAGCAATGTTATTTCATAAAACATAGTTAGAGAGCAAATTTTCTCATTTTCCCTTTATTATAAAATACTCGAAGTATTTATATTTGAAATTGAGTCAAAGACATAGATGTTTGACTCCTAAAATTGGTCAAACTTTCGTATAAATTGGGCCGGAGGGAGTAGCAAGAGATTGTCCATGTATCATCCTTTATTTTTTTTTAAGTAACACTTGTCATATTTTATTGGTGTGTTGGCATGCACATGTCTGAAAAAGTACTAATCAAATAGTAGTATCAAAATGAGTATAAAAAACATACCCAAAAGGAGTATGTCAGAGATTTGGGAAATGTATTAAGCCGTAAACTAAAGAAGATGCAAAATAGATAACAAGCACCACCTTTCGTGGAGTACCTTGGCTGAGATTCTCTTTACATATACTAACTAACTACATATGTGTGCTCACTTTTTCAGTGTTCTTCTTTCTCCTCTCCAACCCTCCACTTTACCAAATCTACAAGTGGGTCTATCGGGTCGGATCCAAATTTGTTGGTAATTGTACCAAATGGATAACGACAAGTACTCGGAAGAATTGAATGTGGCTGTTAGGGTAGTGCATATGGCGTGTGATTTATGTCAAAAGGTGCAAAAGGGTTTGTTATCTACCACATTTGATGATAACGAGGTTAAGTCTAAGGACGATGATTCTCTTGTTACTATTGCAGGTACCTTTTGTTTTTTCTCGTTTTTTGGGTTCTGTAGAATGCTTTGCTTTTTACAATTTTATTTTATACTGGAGAATTGTATAGGTCTACTTGAGCGCGCGGAGCCGGCATTTGAATCTTATGAGTTCGAAACTTTAGTCCTTTTTAAGGCTGTGTTTGATACGAAGGAATTTTCTTTGGAAAACAAGTGGGTTTCTTACTTATTTTCTAGTGTTTGGTAAGTAGTAAAAAAATCTTATCCCAACAACAGTTATATAATCTAGCAAAACACTATGGGCTGGGATGGGGTGGAGAGTGGGGGTTTGGGGGGTGGCAGGGAGTGTGATGGTGAAGGGGTGGGGGTTGTGAGTGTTGGGTAGATGAGGAGGGGTCAATGAACTTGGAATGTTAATTATGGAACTTGTTTTCCTACTTCCATTAGGAAAATTATTTTCCTCATTTTTTATGGAATTTGTTTTCCAGAGAATATTTTCCAAACATTTTGACCAACCAAACATGAGAAAATTGGAAATTTTTTCCTCCATACCAAAAACACCCTAAGTTATTGAGTATTTTGTACATATTAAATTAATTTTTTAAGACAAATATAGAGTTTGGACCAATGTAAGCTATAGTGTAGCTCTGCTCCTGTCGATTCGTAGACCGTCCGTAAGCATGGCTAAACAATCCCATTGAGATGGAGCATGTGGCCTTACATTGAGAGTTGTAAATTTGTAATGGGGATTCCAAATCCCGAATCCCCCCCCCCCCCAACCCCCAACACACCCCGAAACAAAATTAACAACTAGTCTTAGGTATTGAAAGCACCCTGGAATATGGCATTTTGTTCCTTGCTTTCTCATATACTGGGAGCTAAAAAGTAGGATTAAAGCTGCAATTTGAAAGGGGTATAACACCAAATTTTGAGTTATATATGTGTGTGTATATTAGATGTATATAGCAAATAGGTCAAGACTACTTAGAAGTAAATATCAATTTGAGACCGGAAGCAAAACCTTAAACCACCACAGTAAACGGTCAAAAACCACATACAAGTTGAATTGTGACAATAGGCCAACATTGCTTATGTAAAATCCTGAGTATACCACTACTGACGAAGTTATGCAGTGGAAGAATTAGTCAAATTCAGTAACTTCTTAACTCGTGTGGGAGTGGTTTATGGGGTTCAAGCTTAATCTTCTCATAGCCCTGGTGGATGAGAGGTGGGTGGTGGCAAGTATCCCGTGGAATTAGTCGAGGTGCATGCAAGCTGACCCGGACACCACGGTTATCAAAAAAGAAAACACCAAATTTTGAGTCCTCAATTGAACTGGACAACACGATTGGGCCTGGGTTCATTAAGAGTAAGATGCATCATTGAGCTTTCAACATTATCATCAGATACACATTAGGCCAGCCGGATGATTCAGCTTGAACCCCGTAGCAGCTCCTACATAAGTTTAGATGTTACTCAATTTGACTAATTCTTTCACTACAGTGACTTTGTTAGTAGCGGTATATTTAGGAGTTTACGCAAGCAATGTTGGCCTATTGTCACAATTTGACTCTTATGTGGTTTTGACCGTTCACTGTGGTGGTTTTAAGATTTTACTTCGTGTCTCAAATTGATATTTACTTCCAAGTAGTGTTGGCCTATTGTATACATACATTTTGTTTCTCAGAAAGATATAATTTACACGCCCAGATAAGAATTGTTTTGTACAAAGCAGAGTCGGATGAACACACTTCACTAAAGTATGTTCTACCACTCTCCGTCAGCATAACTGCTTTCCCTTCCCCTTGGAGTAGAAAGCAAGTAACGTCTGCCAAACGCCATCTACAGCACGATCAAGTTGACATTTAATAGGAGTCCGTCGAATGAGTCACATACTATGCCACTTCAGTAAATTTTGCCCTGTCTTCAGAGATATAACTTTTAGCACGATTAGATAGTGGGGTTGAACATGGTAACGAGCGACTGCTACTTTCCGTTCAAATGTCTTTCAATTATCCTTTATCACTCAGTCTTCTATTTGCGTTATTCAAGACATTCCTTTACAACATTCTTAGCTTCTACCTTAGCCAAATATTTATCTAAGTTCATTATCCAAAGACAAAGCTTTTGTTCTTGACTTGTTAGTCAAGGTGCCTTATAAAGTCCAGAAGAGAAGTAGAATCCTCTTCTCTACGTCATTTAATCGTCTAAATACAAATCGAGAATTGTGTGAAGGGCTACACCACTTCTTAATTTGGTCCAATCCTTCAGCCGCAACAAGGAAGTAAGAAGTAGCAAAAGAGTGGAATAAGCATTTATTTTGGAAAGTGGAAATTGACCTCAAAATGGCTGAAGTTCATTTCCTTAGATAATATAAAATATTGTCTATTCGTCTTTCATTGTTCACATTTCATCTGCAAAGAAATGGGGTTCACATGACAATTGAAAATTCTTGGATGGTTAGATAAATGACGATATTTCTACTTCAACTTATTTCATCATTCTTAAATCATGGGAACTGTTGGTCAGTCTTAACATGCTTGGTTTAGAAGCCTGATAGAAAAAGAAACTCCAGATTATTCTTTTATATGGGGGTGTTTGGATTAGCTTGTGCACACTTCGACAATTACATTAGGTACTTCCTATCTCCCAGCACTCATATCGTTTAAATCCACAAGACTTACATAGATAGGACGAAATCACATATGTTTTTTTTCCTCTACTGGAATTTGGTCCATGGTCTCCCATGATTCCCATCCTACTTAATTGTTCTTTAGGTCTCACCTTGGAATGCTTTATAACTAATCTTTATGCTTAACGAGCACTTTAAGTTCACTGAGGTTGTGAGACAGTTGTGATTGTTATGTTTCTAAGAAGCAGCAGCAATAACACTAAGGATCACTTTGATACTCACATCCGCTAGTTTGATTTGGAGCTTTTTAATCTTACTCCTAACTTAAATAAGGAACAGAAATTATCAATAGATTGAGGAGACACTCTCTGCTCACATAATTTGGCTCTCTTATTTCTTCTCTCATTTTGCATGAGGTATTCACCATGTGCTCAGCTTCAATGCCGAAGGTCAAGTAGTAGATTAGTTTCAGCCTTTTCAGATGTGTCTTAATTACTGTCTTACTTGATACAGCTACTCTGAGCTGACTAATATGTAAGAGAATATCCATAAAAATGGCTCGCCTTGCTTGACTTTTGTATGATTTTCCATGTAGCCAGTTAACAGAGTGATACTTTCAACTGCTAAATTTTGTACTTTGGGGTTGATATTTTACATCTTTAACATATTATCATTTGAATCATCTTTGACAAAGAGTTGGCTGTGGTGATGTAATTTTGCTGACTAAAATTCTTATGGTAGTACTGATTGATGGATATAAAATCCTTAAATAATCAACAAGTATTTTCATTGTATACTATGCATTGCAAATGTCGCAGTAACCTAAGTTGTGTCTTGTCAATTATTCAAAGATCAAAACATGCGGAATATTGAGATATTAGCAAAAACAAATTCTTTTCCATTCTGAATAAAAGAAGTTCAGGTGCTTTAGGTTTTATTTTGTCTGCTTAACGATAGCTCTCATTTTTTACTTCATAGGAGAGTGAAACAACATATTTTGATCAACATTACCTGAGCAGCTTTTCTGCTTCTTGTATGTGCACTCTACTATCTTAGCAGTATGCTTCATTAATAAAATTACCCGACTTATCAAAAAAAAAAAAGAAGGGGGGGGGGTGCATGGTTTGTATTGTTTGTTTCTATTCCTTAAATTGGTCAGGGTAGAAGAAGTTCTTACTGTGTCTACCTGCAATTTCGCATTACTATATCTAAATGTGCATCTTTTATAGATATTGCATAGATTGCCTCCTATGCACACTAAGTGTTTCCTTCAACTTGTTTGCATGGATAGATTGGAGTGTTCAAGCAACTGTAAGCTGGATTCTTTCAAATACTTTCAGTAGCGAAAATGTCTCCATAGTAGCTGAAGAAGACGTTCAAACTCTTTCCAAGCCTGAAGCAGCAGGTCTATTGGGTAAAGTTGTTAGCACCGTCAACGAATGCTTAGCAGAAGCTTCCAGATATGGTCTGAAATGTCCGGACAAACCCCTGGGGCCTTCAGAAATTCTGGCGTCTATTAGTTGCTGCAATTCAAAAGGGGGCCCTCTTGGCAGGCATTGGGTTCTTGACCCAGTTGATGGTACACTAGGGTTTGTGCGTGGAGATCAATATGCCGTGGCTCTAGCCTTGATTGATAATGGGGAGGTTGTAGTGGGAGTGCTAGGATGCCCTAATTATCATATGAAGAGGGACAGGCATAATAAGCAACAGCAAAATCATATTTCATCAGAAGTTTCAGTGCCCTCAGCTGATCTGTTGGAAGAAGGATGTGTGATGTACACAAAAAAAGGTACTGGTGAAGCTTGGGTGCAGCCAATTGTTTATGGTGATAGGAAATATGAATGGCCAAATTTTGCCAAACAAGTTCGTGTTTCTCCAATTGATGATCCAGCATTGGCAACTTTTTGTGAGCCAGTTGAGAGAGCCAATTCAAACCACTCGTACGCAGCTGGACTTGCTTCCTCTGTTGGGCTTAGGTTTGTTGACAAACTATGTCCAATTATTTGCTTCCAGTTTACAGCCAGCCTCCAAGAAAGCATTTAGTTTTAAAAAGCTTAAACGGCAAACTTAGGTGTTTCATTAACTACACCAGGAAGTTCCTCTCTTCTTCCTCCTTGAAAATGTAGACTTGTTTCTGACATTTTTTTTTTATAAACACATTGCATTTGCTTAAAAAGCTTAAACGGCAAATATGTTGATGTCATACTTATCGGGGGGGGGGGGGGGGGAAGAAAAAGGAACATGTTGATATGCTATTTGACCTTTGTGAATAATTATTTGCAGTAGTGCACCCAGGGGTGTGCCTATTGGTCAATGAAGTGGGTTGAGAATCATGACGTCTCAGGTTCAAATCCCAGCAGAGCAAAAAATATTAGGTGATTTCTTCCCATCTGTTCTAGTCTTGGTGGACAGAGTTACCTGTTGCTGGTTGGAGGTGAGAGGTATCTCGTGGAATTAGTCGAAGTGCGCGCAAGCTGGTCCGGACACCAGGAGTATCCCAAAAAACGTTAACTTTCATTAGTTTGACTCCGGAAATTCTAACACTGTTGGTTATCCATTCATCCTGTTCTTATATTCTTCATCAGACAATTGGATCTCTCCACTGTTCTCTTGTACTTCATGTTGGTCCATAGAAGCTGTTAATAACAAACATTTATATGTGCCTTCTCAGGGATGATAAGGTGTGTTCTCTAACATTTTAATCTCCTCTGGCAGAAACAAGCCCCTCCGTGTTTATAGCATGGTAAAATATGCTGCCATAGCACAGGGGGATGCTGAAATTTTCATGAAATTTGCGAGAGCTGGGTACAAGGAGAAGATTTGGGACCATGCAGCTGGTGCTCTCATTGTACAAGAGGCTGGCGGTGTGGTAACTGATGCAGGAGGGCGTTCACTTGATTTCTCTAAAGGGATATACTTGGAAAGTCTTGATAGGGGAATAGTTGTTTGCTCCGGCATTAAGCTGCATGAGAAATTAATTGGAGCTGTTTATGCCAGTTGGGAGTCCTCTAGTCTATGAATCTATCTTATCTGCTAGAAGGACAGTGACAGGATCCTATCTTATTGCGTGCTTCCAGGTAAAGTCCTTTGCTATAATTGGCTCACTCGATTGCTTTTGTTTCCCACGTTACAACAACTATGCCTCAATCCAAGCAAGTTGGAGTTAGGCATATGAATCCTCACTGTCTATGCCGTTCCATTTAAGTGGGCTTTGTTCATTTTTGGCCCGTCAGCCAAAATTTAATTATGGGTGCTAGCCAAAATATACATAACCTATACATTGACTAGTATATAATATGTGTATATCTATGTATATTTATATTTAATATACACAATATATACATTAGGCTGCTATTATGTTTTAGAGCGGTCCAAAAATGTAATTATGCCCCAGTTTTTAGTTCGTCACAGTGACTAATTTTACGTAGGATGTCAACCTACTGCAACCTTCCTCTAGACGCCCGCAACATGAGCAGGCTCACATAGGCGAAGTTCTTCTCTACATTAAGTTTCATAAAACCAAGGACCTCATATTTCCTATGCCCAACTCTTGCTTGCATAAGCCTAACTTACATTCACCCGAATATAGATTCCTATAAGTGGTTTTGTGTTTGCTCACTTGTTTCCTGTAGTCTCATAGTAAAGTCTGGTTCTATTGAGCGTGATGCCCGCCCTCTACAAAGTGGTTTTTGGAAAGGTCGTTTATTAATGAGAAATTTTGTTGTGACTGCAGGTGGTAATACAAATTTAAATAGGTAATTTTCAGGTGACTAACTTTGACAAATGGAGTTCACCGTTGCAATTGGTTCATAAGGTACGTGTTTGCCCCGGGAAGACATAAAATGACAGACTGGTTTTCCGAGAGACAGGTAAATCTGAGGCCAATGTTGCATAGAAATGTTTGCTAAATGGCTAATTGGTTTCTGGCAAAGCACAAAAATCTGAGGATACTACTGCAGAGAAGAGTTTTACTTGTCGTTCTGGGACCGTGGAGGGTAAACTTCATTGCTTCAACGACCAAGTTAAAAGTACATAAACGTTCCTTTCTTCTGTTCCTTCCTTGAGAGTTAAATCAAAGATCCAGAAGAAGACTGTTAGTGGATTCTGATACTAATTATTGGTAGACATCTCAGTTTTAGAATTGATTAGAATGTCCATCCGGTGACTCGGTTTGACTCCTGAGAAACGTTTACCATAAAATAAGCCTTCTATGTATTCTATTGACACATTTAATTAAACTACTAATTGAGACTTTTAGTATCATTTGAGAAAGCCTTTTAGAGCTTTGTTTGGCTTTGAAAGTCAGAGGCTAAAAAATTTCCATAGTTTTAGGATATGTCCCCAATCAACCATAGGAACGAACTTTTCTAGTAAATGAATTGAATAAGTTTAAACAATGGCGACTTCTTTTGTTTTAAGTCCTACTGGTTTTGTTTTAGTGTAGAGGTAACATGAAATAATAGTGTATATCTTTTAGTTTTCACTTGGTATTTGGTTCCCGTTATAGAAATAATAGGGCACTGAATACACAAAAATACTGAAAGTTATCTCCCAAGGGAACACAAAGTGTTTCATTTTGAATATTATTATGGCTGCGCCGTCTGCAACAAGAATCGAGAAGGCATATTGATACAAAATTAATATTCATGTTTTTTTTTTTAATTTTACTGTGATGCTAGACCAATTTTCCAGCATGTCGACTAATCTATTTGACAGTGTTATATCGAGTGCTTGTTACTTCCCACAAGTATAAGTGGCGGATAAAGTTGCCTCAAAATTGTAGTAGATGGACGCGCTCAAAATATTATTGTCTCAATTTATGTGACATTATTTTTTTTTGTCTGTTCTAAAAAAAATATTATATTTTTTTATATTTAGAAGCAATTTAATTTTATGAGATGATTTACAGTCACACATGTATATAAAATTTATTTTGTACCATATATTTCAATTTAAAATTTTTTTTTTTGTATCAAATTAAATGGTATCACAAAACTTGAGACGGAGGGAGTAGCAAAATCTTGGAATTTAAGATCCCCAAGTAGTTGATTGGTCCTACGGCTTTAACCAGTCAGTCATTACATTTTCTCATAAAAATCCTCAAAAAATATGTTTTTACGGTGTTACACTCATATTCAAAAGTTAGAACTTTTTACGAATACTGAAGTTCACAGTATCACTGACGGGTGAGATGAAATAATTGAAATTGTTTCACCTTAATTAAAGGTATTGAATTCTTGAAATGAAATAATTTACCTCTTTAGACCTCATTTGTTTGCAATTAATGGAGTTCCGAATCTAAATTCAAATTAAGACATTGTTTACATTAAAATTTAAACACTTATTTAATCTAAATAGGTCTTAATTATTAAGATCTTGATTTTTTTTAATATCATTAAGAGTTAATCCTACACTATCCACCCCCACCAACCAACCCCCAACCCTATACCACCACCCCACCACGCAACCCACCCTCCACTACCCACCCCTACCCCTCCACCCCCCACTCACCACCACCAACCCCCTCCCCGAACCCACCCACCATCACTACAAACATCTTCATCATTACTAGCATACATAAATATTTATTTTTTATTAAATAATATTTTTATTTATTTTCTAATATTTAATTACTATACATTATGTATTTCAGTATTCAAATTTAAAACAACTATCTTAATTCATAAGTATTGAACCGTCTTAATGAGGCCTTAGTAAAGTTAGTGTGAATTGATAATAAGGGGAACACTTGGAGATGGTCCAAAGAAAAGAGGGAGGGAGGGAGAGAGAGAGAGAGAAAAGAAAGATAGGGCGAAGATAAAGGATAGACTTAGGAGAAGGCGCGCCAAAAACCTCATCAACAACTACAACACTGTCAATGGCGTACCCATTATCCTGTTCCATCATCTCTCACACTCACAGGGCAAGTTACACTGACTCATTCCTTCCTTCACTCCAAAATAAATCCCTCTTCCATACCCATCTACGGCTTCCGCTCACCCCACTTCGTTGCCCAACTCCAGCAAGACCAATTTATGCTAAGAAGAATACTGCTTCCATGGTTAGTTCAACATTTAGCGAAATTTTCATCATTCTTTGTGCTATCTATTCCTGAGTCATGAATAGTAAGCGCTTGAGGACAATTTTAACGATTGATTGAATTATTATACTTGTTAATGTTCATCTGAGATTTAATTTGGGCAAAGTGTGCTGGTTCACCTCTAACAGATGATCCTGATCAAAACTTAATTTGAAGGAATGTGGATCATCAAAAGTTTAAATTGCGATATTTTAGGCACCAAGGGTGTGGCCTAGTGGTCAATGAAGAATGATTGAGAACCATGAGGTTACATGTTCAAATCCCAGCGGAGACAAAATACACTAGGTGATTTCTTCCCATCTGACCTTGCTTATCGGACATAGTTTCCCGATACCTGTTGCTGGTGGGAGGTGATAAGTATCTCGTGGAATTAGTCAAATTGCACACAAGCTGGCCCGGATATCACGGTTATCAAAAAAAGAGTGTGATAATTTATCCAGTGAGTAATCTGATTAGGATTTAGATGGTAAAAATGTGGAACTTTCATGTCAGATGATATAAGAGCAAGTGATAGTCTTTGCTAAAGATTGATATCCAAATCCTTCCTAATGCATGAAAATGTTACTCCTTCCATTCCATTTTCTTATAACCATGGTGTTCGGGTCAGCTTGCACGCACCTCGACTAATTCCACCAGATACCAGCTACCTCCGACCAACGCAGGTATCGGATAACTCTGTCCACCAAGGTTTGGACAGATGAGAAGAATCACCTAGTGTTTTTTACTTCACTAGGATTTGAACCTGAGACCTCATGGTTTTTAACCCACTTCATTAACCACTAGGACACTCCCTTCATTTCATTTATGTTACATAGTTCAGAGTATGAGGAGGGTCAAACAGACTAATTTTCAGTTTGAATTTAAACTTTAAAATAAAATTTACATATTTAGAAACTCGCAATAGTTAACAATTCAAAATAGTCAATAAGTATTTAAAAATACATGGTCAAAGAAAATTAGTTTGACTCTCCAAATAGTAATAGTATCACATAAAGTGGAATAGAGGATGTAACACCGAGGATTCTAAGACATGTGATGTCTCCAAGGGTAATTGTATCCATAATTAGTTAACGAAGAAAAATTGCAAAGTGTAACATAGGCTATGACTTTTCTGATTTTTCTTCACTTTTAAATTGCTTGTCCTTGTGCCGAGAGTCTATCCGAAACAACCTCTACCTCCCAAGGTAGGGGTAAGGTCTGCGTACAGACCCCACTTTGTGGGATTTCACTGGGTATGTCTTTGTTGTTGTTGTATGATACTAGCATAATGCATTTGTAACCATACATCTATGTCTCTCATGCATATTTGCAGCTACATCAACATACTTATGTCTGCATACCGATGTTGTTTCAAGAATGATGAAAATAAATTCTTGTAACCCTCTCAGCTCCTTAATGGGTTTTTCAGTTATGCAGGAATTGACAAAGAGGCCAACTTCTCCTTCCATTTTGTTAACACATTTGGAGAGTTTAATGAAGCAATTTCAGAGTTTAATGGCTGTGATCTTTATCTTTATTGAAATTGCATCTCCGATACCTTTGTATGGTTGGCAAGTTTGGTCCATTTCTCCTGCTGAGGCAGTGCTTTATTCCCCTGAAACAAAGACTCTCCCTAGAACAGGAGAATTAGCTCTCAGAAGAGCTATCCCAGCCAACACAAATATGAAAAGTATACAGGTACACTTGTTTTGTTCTGCCAATATGTTGTGGGTTAGACGGGCTAACATTTCTATTTAATCTTTTCCTATTTGGTCGTGTAGATAGTATGTCATGCAGTATCACTGTTCCTCCTTTATTTTCTCGCAGGATTCTCTTGAGGACATCTCGTACTTGCTCAGGATTCCACAGCGAAAACCTTTTGGAACGATGGAGGGTAATGTGAAGAAAGCGCTTAAGGTATTGTGTAATATTTAGGTGTTAGAGTGGTTTAAAGTCTCACATTGGTTGGGGAATGGACTGGTGGTCTGCTTATATGGCCTCTGCCAATCCTCCCTCAAGAGCTAGCTTTTGGGGTTGAATTAGGCCCAAATGCCATATCTTTACATGGTATCAAAGTCAGGTTCATTCCCGTTTAGTCTCCCGGCCCACGCTCCAGTTGGGCCCTGGGCGTGAAGGTTTTTTTTAGAGTAGTTTAAAGTCTCACATTGGTTGGGGGATGGACTGGTGGTCTGCTTATATGAACTTGAGCAATCCTCCCCTCAGGAGCTAGCTTTTGGGATTGAGTTAGGCCCAAGTGTCATATCTTTATAGGGATAATTACATTTTTTGACCGTTTAAAAGAATAATAGCCAACAAATGTATAGGTTTTGTATACTAAGTATAAATATACATATTGTATACACAAAATATACATATAATATAGATAATTAGTGTATAGGTTTTGTACATTTTGTCTAGCATCCGTAATTAATTTCCGCCGACAGGCCAAAAATGAAAAAAGTTCAATAATATTAATATTATTTTTGTCGCAACTAAATTAGATATAAGACACTTAAGCTTTGATCCTCCACCAAGTTTTCCATTCTTCGACATGAATCACAGCCGTCCAACAGAAGTGTCCGGTATCAGGCCATTTCGAGACTATAAAAAGAATAAAAGAAAACTTTTGGAATGATACCCTGGATAAAACAGCTGCTCATTTATGTTTGATTCCAGAAAAAAAAGATTCCTTTCTTGTTATTCTTTTAAACTATCCATCAAACAGAGTTATAGTATAAGAGAATTCGAAGAGTCTCAAAGATGTTGACGCCGTGTTCCAACTGACTGTAACAGATTGTTTGGTTCGGCAAATAACAAATAATAAAATCACTTATAATGAAAGGATGTGAAGTTTTGAAATACTCTTATTCGTTGTCCGATTCAAATTAAGTATAGGAATGTAGTTATATTATCTTCTCTGAAAATTATACCCTTAGTAATTAGACAATCATAATAGAAGTACATCTTAAAAAGCGGTCCCCCTGAGATAGGCTGGCAGCGAATGTTTTTGCACAAATCTGACATATAACTACCCATTCTTTTTAATCTCATGTGAAGATATTACACTAATCAAATGTGTAATCAGAACTATTTCTGGTGTTAAGTACATTATTCTAATGCTTCAATATCTCTTCAGATCGCAACAGATGAAAAGGCATCCATCTTGGCTAGCATACCAGCTGAACTGAAGGAAGAGGGTTTAGTCTTGTACACATCTCTCATAGACAGCAAGGTAACACGAAACAACTTAGATTGTTTAGTTTAAAAGTACTTTAGGGTCTCTTAGATTTCTTAGAGAAATCATATAAGCAGATGATATCTTTAAACATAAACTTCAATAAAGATGACTTTCTTTTTATCTTGTCAGGGTGGATTACAAAAACTTCTACAGCACATAAAGGATAAAGATACAGATAAAGTATCAGTTGGTCTTGCATCTACACTAGACACTGTTGCGCAGCTGGAGTTGTTACAGGTATTTATGAGCTCCTTTATGCATTAAATACCTTTATTACTAATGTCCATGACATTTATGAATGATTCCGTAAACATTGTCACTTTTCTGCGGTGTAAGGGGGAAAATCGGTAGTGGAAAGCACAGTAGCTGTGTTTAAATAGTCCACATTTTACCATTTAGAGTAAATTGCCCTTTTGAAGCTTTATTAAGTGATAAATTTGTTCAAGGTTCAAATCGTGCATTTATGAAACATTATTGTGCTTTGAGGAATATAACAAAGGACAAAAATTGAGGCAAAGTGCCTGTGGGGAATCAAACTATCCAAATCTCTCATGCATTACGATTTTAACAATAATACATTCTTTAATAATACTATTAGTGTAAAGTGTTTAATGTAGTTGACAATATCTCGAAGACATAATCTCTCTACAGGCCCCAGGGATATCATTTTTGTTGCCTCAGCAGTACTTGAAATACCCAAGGTACGGCCTCTCGTGATTTCTCTTCAAAATATGACATTTAAAGTTTAGGAACGTAGATTGCTCTCCTTCTCCCTTTTTTTATAACGGTTGTGTCTAAGCGAGCTCGTACGCAACTTGGTTAATATCGTCCACCTTCAATGTTCTCTCTCTCTCTCTCTCTCTGTTTAGAGAGGGGGAGACATGATTGTTTTCTGATTCTTGGATAAATTCACCTTGATACCAAGGCATGGACTGGTAGAAGTCCTGTACACAGTGGAAAGTGCAGGCATGTTGCAGATGCACTTGTGTAACTCTGTTTTTACGAGCAGCAGCACCAAGGAGGTACTGCTTATGTATAAAAGTTGGCTGGAAGTGAATCCTTTGAGTATGTAAGGATCATAAAAGGTCCAGCACTGTAACTATATCATGTACAAAAGAACCCCTGCACAAATACTTTAAATTTGAATGCACCCATGCTTAACAAAGTTACATTTTCTGATTTCTCCTTAAAGAACCTATGGTCTTTCTAACCAGTCATTCAATGTATACAAAGAGGAATGGTCTTCCAGATCTGTTTCTGCTCTTGCGTCAGCCTTCGCCTTGCCAATTGCACACAGCTTACTCCAAGTTGCAAGGCATTACCACAGTGTACCCCGTAAAGGCTCAAATCAGGCATGAGATTTGCCCAACATATTTTCCATGTAACATAATGTGATTCATAGTTTCTGAGTGTTCCTTGCGCAGTGAGCACCAGCTGCACATATGGAAATCTCCCCTTTGCATGTTATCTTGTGGTCAGCCATGCATCTCGTACATCTGTCCAATCAAGCATGCTACTTTAGTTGGAGCTTTGGTTCTCCAGTTTATATTCCATGACTGTCTGTAGTCCCTCTTGTTTCCGCTCTTAATAGGCATGACATCACTGAGAATTTCCTGTCCTCCTTTACTACCAGAAGAGGGAACCTTTTTGTCGTGCATCCAGAATTACTCCTAATATTTTGAGTAATGAATTTACTCTTTCAACATCCCAATCATTAAAATTCATTTCGACTTAATCCCAGCAGTGACAAAAATACTAGGTGATTTCTTTCCATCTGTTCTAGCGTTGGTGGACGGAGTTACCTGATACTTATTGTTGGTGGGAGGTGACAGGTATCCCGTGGAATTAGTCGAGTTGCGCGCAAGCTGGCCAGACACCACGGTTATCGAAAAAGAAAAAGCTCATTTTGACTTGAATTTTCCAGCCCTTTCATTACAGTATTCAACAGAAGGGGAGCCTTGGAGCAACGGTAAAGTTGTCTCCCTGTGACCTATAGGTCACGGTTTGGAGCCATAAAAGCAGCCACTAATGCTTGCATTAGGGCAGGCTGTCTACATCAACACCCCTTGGGGTGCAGCCCTTCCCGGACCCTGCTAACGCGAATGCTTTGTGTACAAGGCTGCCTTTTTTTTTTCCATTACAGTATTCAGCAATATTACTGTTTTTGCTGCTTCCCATGCTATATAATTCTGGAAAGATTTCTGCTAAAGTATCCTCGCATGCTGTTTCTGCAGCCCTATCTTAACTCTCCTTCCATTACTAATTGTGAATCATTACTTTATATCTGGAATTCACTCCATAAACATTTCTTGTGTTTCCAAGTGGCCACACCTTGAGAAGAAGTGACAGTTAGTTTCCAGCAGTTCTGCATCCCATGCTTATGCTTGATCACCTGCTTCCACAGTTCATTCCTTTTATCATTAATTCTCCAAGACTCTGAACAGCTTTTGTTATGTAATCTTAGGTTTTTGATACCTGGTTCCCACTGACCTTGTCTTGCATCAATCTTTGCCGTTATTCTAGAGGAAACTTCCTTCCTGGTTTCCTTCTCAAGGAGTTCCTCTTCTGATCTTCTTCAATTGTTTTTCTACTGTTGCGGGATAGATGTGAGTGAACTCAAGTAGGGAGGGATGCCATCAAGTGCACTATTCACTAGTGTCAGTTTTCCACCAAACTTCTTACATTAACTTACTTACATTCTCTCACATTTCTCTACTCCAAACACTTGTGTGTTTCATGTCTGGATCCTAATGATTGTCCAAGGTATACTGTGGAGAATGTTTAACCTTATGGCCGTTGTCTCTGCTAACTCCATGAGTGTTTTCGTCTGCATTGACTGAAAAATTAAAACAGTATACCTCTTCAAATGTAATAGATGCTCCTATTCTACATCACAAAAAACCAAAGTATCTACATAAAGAATATGACAAACATCCACTCTGTTGACTTCTAAGTTCCTAATGTCTTAATAGGTAAGATAGAACTATTGATGTGCACCAGCAAAAAGAGTATGCCAGTCAAAAGTACATCCAAAGGATTGAGGTCATTACAAGTTTTATAGAAATCTAAGAAAGCCAATCATGTCTTCGGCTTCTAACAGGTTAACCTCTGTCGTGTTGCACCAAAAACTAAGCAAAATTTTATGTTCTTAATATTGAATCCTTTTTGGTGAAGACATAATTAAGTAAATAAAGTATGCTCTCTAACTAAAACTTTTAGATGAGTTGGTCACACAGAGCAAGCAGAGCTCCTGGATTCGATCCTCACCGCCAACCATCATCAAAAGAAGAATTTCACGTGCTTGCTTTTGAAAAAGAATCAAACTCGCATGTGTGGGGGCGTGTTGAGGACATAATTAAGTAAACAAGTATGCTCTCTCTAACAACTTAAACTTTTGGATGAGTGGTCACAGTGTTCAACACTGTCAACCGGTTTTAGGCTAAAGTTTTCCATGACCATTACAGATGGGGAAAATGATAATAGATCACCTCTTCTCAAGTCTCTTTGTGGTGTGGAAAAGCCTACAGGAGAGCCTTTTGATTATTGAGACTGCTAGCTGATATTGATTCACATTGAATAGTATAAACGAGAGCACATTTCACTTGAAACTGCTAGCTGATGTTGGTTCACTTTAGAGAAGATTTCAGCACTAAAATGTTTGCAAGAATAACATAGGAGTGCAGGCGTAACTTAAAGAAAGGTTTTTGAAATGTGGCAACTCCCATAATGTGAGTTTTAAATTAGTCAGGACGTGCAGAGTAAATCACTAAATGACACATGATATGGCAAGGATAAACATCCAAATGTTCACATTATGGTTTCTTAGCACTTCAGGAGCAACATTATTGCATTGCTATGTAGGAAATCTTGAGTCAGGCTGTTCCTTTTAAAGCACCCTGCGTTCAAGTTATAAGCAACCATGTTAAAACAGATACTTAATGATTTCTCTGGGGATGGTTTGTGATATATTTTTCTACTAAATGCATCAGGCTCACAGGGAGAGGAATAGTTGAATTTACAGTTGAGAAAGTAGATGGTTCAGCATTTTCTCCTGAAGCTGCTGGTGAAGCCAAAAGCACTGCAAAAATTCAGGTAGGCTGAGTCCTTTACTTGACAGTCAGATTTCAACTGTGGTGACTTGGGTGGATGCCATGAAAATCTCTTGCACTGCCCATTTCCTTGTTTGATCCTTTGTTCTAAACATGATAATTGGCACACGGATGCTTTGCGCTTCACTTATTCCATTCTTTTGGCATACACCCTGGTAGGTATCTGCTGATGCTATTCAAATGTCCAGAACAGCCCCATTCTTCCAGCAGATACACTAATGATCACATAAGGCAAAGATTCATCTGTTTCATTGTCCTCAAACCTCACAGGGTGGGTAAATACTAAAGGTTTAAGCATCAACAAAGACCTTTTATTTAGAGACAGATACTTCTGGGAAGTTATTTGCTAATGACTCGAAACCTGTCACTTGTTTGTTTCCTTGAATGTCAACTATAATCTCATGCAATAGCTTCATCGTGGAGACATTAGTGCAATTTAATCAAATCTCGAAATGGTTGTACCGTCTATTTCTGTTTCTTTGAACCGCCAGTCCTATATAGTGTTTTTGAAATAAAAAATGTGTTGCTTTTGTATGATGAAGTAATCCCCAATTAAGCATTTGCTTCTGCTTTTCTGAGGGGCTTGATAATTTCTGTTGTATAATAGAGCCTGCACCAAAGGAGAAAATTTTATATTCTACTATTATAACTTGTAATATTCTTCAGACAGATGATTTGTCAACACAAAAGTATTAACATTATAATGACATGCAGGTTGTTGTAGATGGGTATTCAGCACCATTGACTGCAGGGAACTTCGCTAAACTGGTAAAGTAGTGAAATCTCACTTCATCCTTGTAAGTACTCATTATACAACAAAAACAATAACTATGCCTCAATCCCAAACTAGTTGAGGTTGGCCATATGATCCTCAATATCATTGTGGTCCATTTGGGCTTCATTCCAATATCAATAAGTTGTCTTTTTGGAAAGATTGGCTAGTATCATTCTATGATTGTGTAGTCCTCAACATGTACTTTAGCAAAATGTAGAAGATGTTTTGGTTCTTGCATGTGTACGTCTACTTTCTACATTCGATGTGTTCATGTTTTCTTTCGTCTCCATTAAATGCTTTCCATATTGTTGGTTCTCTCTCTGGAGAGCTTCTTTCCTCTGTTGGATAAGAAACATCTACATTACAAGGATAAGGACCTTCTTTACTACCGTTAAGAAATGCACCTTGTGCGTAACTCAATCTCAAAAGTTAGCTCATAAGATGGGGATTGCCCAACACCATATAAGAAGGCAAACAACCCCATCCCGCACTGATGTGGGACCGACACCCCCTCCCCTCAATCCAATCCGCATGCCAAGATTGGAAATCAGAAGCATGGAAATATAACATGGGGTCGAACATTGGGGTAAACTAAGAATTGGGATGAGTAACATGTTAACAAATGAACCTTAGGCCTAACTCACCTGCAAAAGCTAGCTCATGAGGTGAGAATTGACCAGGATCATATAAAGAGGCAAACAACTCCATTCCACACCGATGTGGGACTCTAACAACTTCTTGTAATTTTCTCCCTTTTCCCATTTGAGGATGTCTACGTACTTCCGTTAGACAAACTGATCATACTTCAGCTATTTCTTCACTTGAAGCATGTTCAACACCTAATGGTGGTTATTTCTTCTTTCATTTCCCACATCTTTTTTGTTGGGCATGATAACTACTTTACTTCCTTTCTATAGCTCTAGGTTATCAACTAGCCAACAACAACATACCCAGTGTAATCCCACAAGTGGGGTCTGGAGAGGGTAGGATGTACGCAGACCTTACCTCTACCTTTGTGGTGTAGAGAGGTTATTTCCGATAGACCCTCAGCTTGAAAGAAACATAGTAAATACAGGAATCCAAATAAAATAAGACAACAAGAAATTACGATACAAAACATAGAAGCAACACATAGAAATACACACGAGTATGAATCTACGCGAAACCTAAATAATACAACAAAAGAAGAGGAGAAGATTAGGTGAAGAGGCTAGCCCCTTACCTCTCTCACATAGCAAAAATCAACAACCTACTAACCTTCTATCCTAATCCTCGACCTCCAAATCTTCTTGTCTAACGTCATGTCCTCAGTCAGTTGAAGTTGTGTCATGTCCTGTCTAACCACCTCCCCCAGTTCTTCTTCGGCCTACCTCTACCTCTACCTCTCCTAACTCCTACTATTGGTGCATCCTCACACCTCCTCTTCACATGCCCGAACCATCTCCGTCTCGCTTCTCTCATCTTGTCCTCCACAGAGCCACTCTGTCCTTGTCCCGTGTAACTTCGTTTCTAATCATATCTCTCCTAGTATGACCACACATCCATCTGAGCATCCTCATCTCTGCTACCTTTATCTTCTGAACGTGAACGTTCTTGACTGGTCAACATTCTGCCGCATACAACAATGTTAGTCTAACTGCCACTCTGTAGAACTTATCTTTTAGACTAGGTGACACCTTCCTATCACAAAGCACTCCGGAGGCGAGCCTCCATTTCATTCACCCTGCTCCAATACAATGTGAGATATCATCATCAATCTCCCCGTATTGTTGTATTATGGACCCAAGATTCTTGAAGCTTTCTCTTTGGGGTATAGCTTGTGCCTCAATCTTCACTTCCACATCTGACTCCTGCGTCATGTCACTGAACTTGCACTCCATATACTCCGTCTTAGTCCTATTTAACCTAAAATCTTTAGACTCTAAGGTCGTTCTCCAAACTTCCAACCTATTGTTAACCCCACTGTGTGTCTCGTCAATCAACACTATATCATTTGCAAATAACATACACCACGGCACCTCCTTTTGAATATGTCGGGTTAGTTCGTCCATCACTAAGGCAGAGAAACGGGCTAATGGTTGATCTCTGATGCATCCCCATCACGATCGGAAAGTATTCAGAATCACCTCCCACTGCCCTAACCTGGGTCTTGGCACCCTCATACATGTCCTTAATTGCCCTGATGTAGGCCACAGGCACACCTCTAGACTCCAAACATCTCCAAAGGACCTCCCGATGGACTTTATCATATGCCTTCTCTAAATCAATAAACACCCTGTAAAAGTCTCTCTTTTTGTCCTATACTGTTCCACCAATCTTTTGACAAGATGAATAGCTTCTGTGGTCGATCAACCTGGCATAAATCCGAACTGATTCTCGGATATCGACACATCCCTCCTCATCCGCATTTCTACTACCCGCTAGTGTGGCTTAGCAGCTTGATACCCCTATCATTATTGCAATTCTGAATACCTCCCTTGTTCTTATACAACATGACCATTGTACTCCACCTTCATTCCTCCGGCATCCTAGCATTCCTAAATATGACGTTAAACAATCCAGTCAGCCACTTCGTACCTGTCTTCCTTGTGTTCTTCCAAAAGTCTACGGGGATCTCATCTGGCCCGGTCGCTCTGCCCGTCCTTATCTTATGAATAGCCCCCCTAACATCCGCAACCTTTATTCACCTATAATACCCAAAGTCTCTACGACTCTCGAAATGCTCCAACCCCCAGCACGATATCGCTATCCCCTTCTTCATTCAAAAGCTTATGGAAGTATGTCTGCCATCTCTGTCTAATGTGTGCATCTTCTGTCAACACTTAGCCATTTTCGTAGATGCACTTCAGTTGATCTAAGTCGCGAGACTTCCTCTTTCTCGTCTTGGCGTGCCTATACAACTTCTTATCCCTACCTTTGCACTCGAGCTCTTCATACAAGTGTTCAAAAGCTGTTGTTTTAGCCGCCATGACCGCTAGCTTTGCTTCCTTCTTCGCTGCCTTATACCTCTCGTTATTCCTCCTCATCGACGCTCTCCACTAGCGCCGCATGGGCAGCCTTCTTGGCTTCTACTTTGCATTGGACCTCTCCATTCCACCACCAATCCCCTTTACGTCCACCTGAGTTGCCTCTTGAGACCCCTAGCACCTCTGTAGCTGCTTCTCTAATGCATTCAGCTGTCCTAGTCCACATAAACTTCTCCTTCATCTCCTGAGCTTTGACCCCAGTCAGGCCTCCCCATCTAGGTTATCAACTTGCCATTGTGCTAAAATATGGAAAACCATCATTGTGATGTATTCAGGAGTTACATTTATAGAGAGAGAACATGGGAAATAACTTTTGCATTTCTTGATTGTGATATACTTGCTGACCGAAGATCAGTGTAACTAGTGGTCCCTGATATTTCAAGCTATCTCACTGTGATCTAGTTCAGACATCAGCTGTATATTGTTATATTTGTCTTGTAAAAGCTTGCATCCTTGAGACTTATCATCTTTATATTTATTTGAATAAGAATTTCTGCCATGGTAACAACAAATCTATAATTCTTTAGGTGGTTGATGGGGCATATGATGGGATGAAGCTAACTTGTGCAAACCTAGCAATTCTTTCAGACAGCGAGATGGGCAAGACCACTGGGTACAGTGTTCCCTTGGAAATCAAGCCAGCAGGACAATTTGAGCCCCTTTACAGAACAACTTTAAGCGTTCAGGTAAACACAGGTTTCATGGTTAATAACAGACAGCTTTGGCATTTATTTCTGTTGTGCTTGTGCTTATGGTTTATTCCTTTTATTACGGAAGGATGGGGAGCTGCCTGTGCTTCCATTATCCGTTTATGGTGCAGTTGCAATGGCTCATAGTGATGTATCAGATGAGAATTCATCACCAAGCCAGTTCTTCTTCTATCTTTACGATAAGAGAAATGTAAGTAGCAATTCATCAATATAAGACTATTCTTGCTTTTCTGCTTGTTATTCTTGAAGTTATCACTCTATAGAATATCGCCACTTATCCAATTAAAATGTTGTTTCACAGTCTGGCTTGGGAGGTTTGTCATTTGACGAGGGTCAATTTTCGGTTTTCGGGTATGGTTTCTTGCAACTTTTTTGTCTGATAATTTGTGAAAAACTATTGTCTTCAACAAATCGGTGATTGTTGTTCTAGTGATAACTCGTGTTATGATGCACAGATATACAACTATCGGGAGAGATATCCTTCCCCAGATCAAAACTGGTGACATAATTCGATCTGCAAAGCTGGTTGAAGGACAAGACCGCCTCGTTTTACCTCCACTGGAGAACTAACCTTGTATCCTCAATTTTTTGAAACTTCTATGTCATTCTTTGTTGCGGCTCATTTATTAGTACCAAAAATGGATGCTGCTTCTTGTAAAACACAACAAATGAAGTGTTTGATTCTTGATGTGTACCACTTTAACTCTGTTTTCAGTTTAAATTGGAATTGGCTTTGCAGAGGATGATAATATATTGGATATAATATCAGTTAGTCAAACTTAAAGATGTAGTACTTCAGTTCGGACTGAAAATGAAAAATTGAATTGGCTGACATTTTTGGGAAGTTCAGAATTGTCTATGAAAAGAGTAAACAAATGATCAAAATTGATATATTGAGTTTCTTTTGTACACGCGCACATTCTATATCACCAAAACTATGCTGCAGACATATTACAAAGGCGACTAGGAGTTGGCTTAAAATCCAACCATCTCAAGGTTGGTCGACGAGCTGGTGGTGCTAACGCCCTCTTTATGATCTCTTTGTTTGCCGATCCATGTACTTTTCTCAGACTATAATGGCTTGTTGCTGTTGTCCTCAATGGTCGTCTTGAAACTTGTGATGAATCTCTATGTTTAGACCTTGGTGATGCAAGAAACTTATCGCATTTCTTCTCTGGCCTGTTAGTTCTGCCAATTAGTGGCGACTTTGCTGGTGGAAGTGAAAGATTTAGAGCGATGGTTTCATTGGAAGGAAGAACCTCCATGTTACTTGTGCCCGGTTTAGTGGAAAGATTTTATACTGCCTAAGGAAAAAAATTAACTTTGATATTCTTGATACTATCACCGCTGAGAAAAATTGAAAATTTGTGTTTTTCTGAACAACTCGAGGTTATCAAAGGGAAGGAGTTGCATTAGGGGAGTTTTGTAGTGGCAGATCAAATAAGAACTTGATGAGCGAAATTCGCTGACAGAAAAAGAGAACTTTTAAAGTTCCGGGTCAATTCAAGGTGATGTGTCACTTGAATTCAAATCTATCTGACTTTCAATCCGTTAGGGAAGGGTTTTTTTTCAAGAATCAAAAGAAGAAAGCAGGATGAGAGTTAATTTGTTATCTTTGTGAACAAAAGGGAAGTGTTTTTTCAAGAATGATAAGGAGAAGAAAAGATGATGGATTTGTGCAAAAGTGGGTCATTCAGCAGTCAATGGTTGACTTTGTCAACTTTTGAATTGCCTTCAGATTTGAACGTATCCAACTCCAGTCTACGACTTGAATGCTGACGATGGATTAGAGGAAATTGACATGTTTAGGCCTATTCATGGTATAGTATCGTAGGACTTTGGCCATGAAAATCAAATATTTTTTACTTTATTTAGACTTTAAAGTTAAAATTGAAAATGGAGTTGTGCTTTGTTATAGTTTTTTGTAAAAAATGTGGTTGTTTGAATGCTCTGAAAGTAAAAAAAAAGTGAAAACAACATTTTAGTTGTTTTTCAAATTTCATATATAACTTCAAATTGTATTTGGAATTTTCATGATCAACGCTCATTTTCAAATAAAATGGAAAAAAAAAATTAAGAAGTGAAAAAAAAATCATGATCAAACGGGTCAGTCTTTGAGGTTTGATGATTGTCCAAGAATAGGTGATTTATTAGAATAGCTTTAAAGATGTGCGGTTTAACCCGCCTATTCCATGACAAAATTTTAAGTTTAACAAATTTTGATTTTTGACTTGAAGGTTTGATCACGTGACAAGTGGTATCAATAATTCAAAATTGTTCATTTTCAAGATCATTGAATGTTATTTCCTTAAATTAAAATAGTAAGAAAAATAAATTTATTATTTTCGAATTTAAAAGGTGATACTCATTTTATCTGTCTATTTTCTATATTTTAATTGCATTTTTTCCTTCTCAAGTTAAAGACTAATTAAAATCATATTCGCGTTACAATCTTAAACCAAATGATTGGGGAGATCCGTGTAGTTAAAAATCAGAAGGGAAGGCCCTATATGATTCTGAAGTGATAAAGAATGTTGATTTGCATTTATAGGATCTTCCAGTGACACTATTTTATAAAAATAAATTCGTAAAGATACTTAGATAGAGACTTTTGCTCAAACTTATAATCAGGCCATTGTGGCCATATATTAGTAGTTTCTTTGTCCCCAAGAATGAAAAATAGCCGCTATTTTAAGCATGTCTGACCGTTTCTCATATTTTGTTTTGCTTTGTTTGCTTTGCCTGATTATATTTTGTCTTGCTTTGTTTGCTTTGCCTGATTATATTTTGTCTTGAGCCGAGGGTCTCCCGGAAATAATCGCTCTACCTACCAAGGTGGAGGTAAGGTATGTGTATATTCTACCCTCTCATACCCCATATTGTGGGATTTCACTAGGTATGTTGGTTGTTGTTGTTGTATGATTTTTGGGATGGACCCATCACCAATCACACATATTCCATCAAGGCATCAAAAAATACTTGATCTAGTATCAATGACAAAAAGTTAGATAATTGATGTTTGTGTATTCAAATTTCATGTTGTATTGGGTAAGAATGTCTCTGGTTCGTTCAATGCTTCCGGAAACCTCAACGACCTCAAAGCTATCTACATCCGTCTTTCACTCCCATCACATCAGCTCTCCTAGATCAGAGTGTCGCGGCGCGCGTGGGTACAATAACATCAGCACGCTCACATTGTCACAACTTTAGGGGGTATAATGGTCTAGTTGTCTTATATATACAAAGCTTAGAAGAGAAGGAAAACACATTGTATTCTCTCTAAGCCAACACTTGTAACCAAGATCCCTCTTAAGCAAATTTACCAAACTCAGTTTTTTCTTACATTATTCTCTTCAGATCTAGCTTATTTATTCATGTTAATATTACCGGACTCATTAAAGAGGGTCTCCGGATCGGATACAATCTACTTGTCTTTAAACCCCTGAATACAAATCTTTAACAGTATTTTTGGTTGAAATTATTTTTACCGAAAAATAGTTTGGCGTCGTCTATGGGGATAGACAGTTGTGGTGTTGTCTCGATTTGTAGTTGATCTTCTTAAAAAACCTAAACAGAAATGCTACACTAAAAAAAATGTCAGGTCAAAACAACACTGCTCACGGATCACAGGAACTCCAAGAGGTACAGGCACCCATCGAACATCAAGACCTGACAGACCAGTTCGAAACATCGCAGACGAAGTCAGAGGAAACGATAGCCCCACCCCCCGAAGGCTAACAAATCTTTAGACGAGGAAGACATTTGAAGCCACTCGCAGAAAGCCATGAAGCACAGCCCAAGGAGCGGTACCCTAAGAAAAGAAAAATACACCCATACTCCAAAGTGGAAGGGATGTTTAAAGAAGAGGGTACCCCCTCTGAAGCCGCATTAGCCACGGTCTTGGCAGAAAATAGTGTCATAATGGAGCGCATGGAAAAGTTTTTAAACTCCTTATCCGAGGCAGCGCCGGATAGCCATCCGGTAGACGACGCGAAAGCCACGGGAGCACCTGGTACGTCTATAGCAAACGCGGGGAGAACATAGCCTACAAAGCCATAGACAGATCTGGAAAGACTCGCCGCGCTAGAGAATGAGCTCCATGAACGGATGAGTCAGTTACTAGGACCCCATCCCCCTCCTGCTGAAAAGGGTCGGGGTGAGGAAGTACGAGAAAATACCATACAGGGAAGAAACAACTCTGAAGCCAAGAAGTTCAGAATGCTTGACATACCTAAGTACGACGGCACCACAAACCCGGTCGAGCACATCATGACCTTTGAGGCCGCAATCACCGGCCATTACATGCAGCAACACCAGATCGAATCAGTTATGCTGAAAAATTTTAGCCAAACGCTCACAAAGGGAGAACTTTCTTGGTATACTCTCTTGCTTGAAAACTCTATTAATTCATTTGCTGCTTTTGCAGATGCATTTGTAAAAGCCCATGTTGGAGCTAGAAGGGTCGAAGCTCACAAGGAGGATATCTTCATCATAAAGCAGATGAAGACGAGTTACTCTGCAACTTTATGGAATACTTCCAGTGGGAGAGGATGTTGTTGCCAGCAATTTCTGAGAATTGGGTTGTCGCAACATTTACTGACAACATGAACGTCCATAGTTCGGATGAGTCAAGAAAATTAAATAAAATCCTGAGGGTGTTCCCAGCCAAATCATGGAATGAGGTAAACAACAGATATACCGCCAAAATAAGGAAAAAGGCTGATCATGGGGCCAACGCCCGGACAAAAGTTAAGGGAGGATAACAAGGAATACCTCAAAACGTTGCCTCGTACATACAAAAGGACACATGAGGTTGGTACGAACCTTATTCAATTCGACCGCCACCCAAACATGAAGGTCGACCAAATAAGCCGAGGTATGATTAAGGTCAGCCTAGAAGAAAGAGAGATGCCGCAGAAAAATCATGTGAATGACTCGGGGCTGCCAAGTGTAGCCTCCTATAACTTTAATGTAGAGGTCGTGGATCTTGTCATGTAGATGAAAAATATGAAAGAAGTCCGATTCTCGGTAGTAGTTTGGTCCAACCCGAATAACGAGGTGTAGACATAAAGCTTTGGTGCAAGTTCCACGGGATCTGGACTACTCAACGTATTATTGCAAACACTTGAGGTGCGAGGTAGCAGAGCTGCTGATAAAGGGGCATTTGAAGGAGTTTTTCAGTAGTCGGTCTAAATACGCTAGGAAAAAAGGGACTGGGACTTCACGGGAATGCCCAGCGCAATAGAGAGCGATACACATGATCGCCGAAGGAAGAATAATAGGGTCAGTGTCTTAGATGCATCAATATGAGGGCCATCTCTTTCTAGAAAAAAGATGAGAGATGAGCCCAAATACCTCATCGTTTTCAGTAAAGTGGAAAGAGGAAGCATTGAGAGCCAGTATGTCGATGCTCTGGTAATTTCTATTGAAATATTTCAATTTAAAATTAAGTGTGCGCTTGTTGACCCAGTTAGCGTTGTGAACGTTGTGCGAATCCGTGTAATCATAGAGATGCAACTGACCAGGAAAGTGATCCCCATGGTGAAAGTTTTGACCGGTCTCAACCTTTCTAGAGAAATAACTCAAGGGCAGATCGAACTGGTCACGCACGTGAAGGGAGTTTCGATGAAGGCTTTGTTTGATGTCTTCGAAGGGAGAATGCCTTATAATCCGGTGATCAGGAGGCCATGGCTACACGACATGAGGGCGATCCTATCTACCTTTCATCAAGTGATGAAATTCCCAACACCCTGGGAATAGTTGCAGTATAGGGAGATATTGAAATTGATCAGGCAGAGATCACTCTGGTTGATAAGAAGTATAATCTAGTCGAGAATGATAGAGAGCAATCACAGATGCCCAATTCCGTAACCAACTCCGAAATTGAGCAAGGGAAGAAACCAGCATGGGGCATCTACCCGGAGGATCCAGTGGATCGAATACCCTAGGGATTTGTGTCACCGGAGGAGTCAGACACTGGAAGATCCATAGCAGAAGATCTTGAGCTTACCTCGTGTCAACCAAACAACCTCAAGGCACACGTATACCTGGCCTCGGGCTTAAATCCCGGGTTCCGGGAAAACTTAGTTACATTTTTGAATAACAATGTTGATAGCTTTACTTGGTCGAAGTTAGATATCACAGGTGTACCCCCGTAACTAGCCTTTCACAAGCTGAACATCGACCTAGATTACCAACCCATTAAGAAAAAAAGACATCGGGTGTCAGCAAAGCGAAGCAAATTTGTCAAAGAAGAAGTAGCTCGACTCATTCGGTTAGGAGCGGTTTGAGAGGTAAAATATCCAGACTGGCTAACAAACGTGGTGGTACTTCCTAAGAAACCAGAAAATTTTCAAATGTTTTTAGATTTAAAAGACTTAAACATTGCATGAGGAACTCTTACCCTATGTCTCGCCTAGACCATGTTGTCGACGCGATGGCCAGACATGAGTTGCTCAGTTTCCTAGATGTATCCACATGGTTTGACCAGATACAGTTAGACTTGTTGGACCAGGAAAAGACTTTGTTCATAACGGAGCACATAACTTATTATTATATTATCGTGTCGTTCGACTTAAAAATGTAAGGACCACTTTTCACCAACTGACCCAACGGATGTTCCAACATCAGTTGGGTCGGAGTGTGGAGATTTACTTAGATGACATAATCGTTAAGTCCTTGGAAACAGAGGAACATATTAGACATTATCTTAGTTATTTGAAATTCTCCACGAATATAACCTCAAGCTAAAGCCGAAAAGGTGTGCCTTCGGAGTGGGCTCGGGAAAGTTCTTGGGATTCATAGTGTCAAACAGAGGTATCGAGGCCAACCCGGATCAGATCCTGTCAATCGAGAAAATACCAGAGGTACTCAACAATGCTCGAGAGGTGCAACGCCTGATTGGGAGGATAACGGCATTAGAGAGATTTATATCAAGGTCGTCCAGCAATGTCAGAAATTCTTCGGCCTGCTGAAGAAAAAGAAAGACCTCCAATGGACCCCGGAATGCCAACAAGTATTGAAGGATCTAAAGAGATACCTGACAAACCCACCCCTTCTCGCAAAACCGGATGAAGGAGAACTCATGTTGATTTATCTCGCTGTATCCGAAACTGCTATAACTGTTGTGCTCGTTAGGGAGGAAATAGGTACGCAATCCCTTGTCTATTATACTAGCAAGGCTTTAACTGAGGCTGAAGCCCGCTATCCTCACCTCGAGAAGCTGGTTTTGGCCCTGGTGGTTGCGTCTCGTACGCTGAGGTCATATTTTCAATGTCACCTTATATGTGTGGTCACCACTTACCCTTTAAGAAACATATTGCATAAACCCGAACTCTCGGGCAGGCTCACAAGTTGGTCAATCGAAATTTGCAGGTACAATATCACTTATCATCCCCGGACCGCTATCAAGTCTCAAGCCTTGGCCGATTTTGTGGCTGATTACAGCCCGAGCATGATGCCTCAAGCTCACGCAGAGGTATTTTGGGAAACCAAAATAGCATCTGCCTAGAACCCTACTCATTGCATGCTGCTATGTGACATCCTCCCCAAGCCCATCTGTGGCATATTTTGCTTGCTGTACCATGCTTAGTGTGCTTTAGACCACCTTGTGCACCTAGAACACCACTTCTGGATCCTTGTTTGTCCTTTGATGTGTCTGTATGTGCCTCAAGTTGACCCCCCTCCCCCCCCCCCATGACTTATTTCTACCATATCATGTTCTAAAATGCTGAAACTATCATGTAAGAGATGTGTCTTGGTATGAAATGATCAGTTCAAGTATTTGTTCAAGTGTCTCGTTAGTCACAGCATGCCCATTTAAAGGGAATTAGCATAATTCAATTAGGCTTGAATCCTGAGTTTGTACACTTTCTTTAAATGCTTACAACTTAGAGTAATTAAGATGTCAGCTTTAGTCCCTCACTCTTGTGGCATTCATGTTTATCTTGACCTGATTAACGCACCTATTCCCATCTATTTGATAAGCAGTTTGACCATATACGCCTAGATTGACCATCAGTAGTCCTGTATATCCAGAGGGTTGCTTTTAAAGTCACGTGGCTATTTATGTATGTTGATCATGTTTGTTAAACTAGTTATGCATTTGCCTTTGCTTGCCTGAGAATAAAATGTTAAGTCTTCTAAGTGATGTTGTGGCATACACTGATTGCAGAGTTGTTGGTGTGTTTGTCTGTCCTGTTGTTATCTTAAAAATTGTCTCTATGATAGCATGTAACCTTTCCAAATCCCCTCCATAGTATGTTACAACAACTGAGTTGTTAAGAGTATTTGTGCCAGCATCTTTGCCTGTTGGGATCAGTTTATAGCATAATTAACCATAAACCACTGCTATATATGCTCAACCTATGATCTTGTTTCTCTTATGCAAGCATGAATAGATGTGGTTAGGATAATTGAATTGGCTTTTGAAGATTCTGAATATGATAAGGTTGACTTGTTCCTTGTTAGGTTAGCATGTCCATGCTCTACTTGTCTTTGCAAATATGTGATGCTTGCCTAGAATTGTGTGTTTTCCCATTAGTTTTATCTAAGGGTGTCCAACGGGGCGGGGCGGGCGGGTCCCGGCGGGACTGGGAGGGTTTGGACGGGTCGGGTCGGGATCAGAATTTGGGTTTATGTTTTGCCACTTAATTTTAAAAAATAATATATATAAACACTTTAATAATTGAACAAGATAGTGTAATAAAAACATCCCAATATTGTTTTTGTGCCTCTTATATTATTTAATAGAAATATGATTTTTTTGTAATACAATTTCAAAATCGGTGTTGTTCAAAAGTTGCAAATCACATAGTAAAATTGTAATTAAAAAAATTACATAGTTAACCATACTTTTTCTAATTTCCTCACAATGTGTTGAGGATCTTCGGTTGGGATTGGAATTTGTTGGTCAAATAGTTCGACGTCGCTTCCTGTTCACTCGGACAAGATTTCGTTGTAGTTATAGTCTTCTTTTTCGTTGATGTTGACCGCACCTTCTAATGTTGCTATAAACAGGTAGTCTTGTGAAAATTTTCATCAAATTATTCTTGTGGTGGTACAACAATTCATTTCCAATAAAATCAGTACACTTGAATGGATTCATCGATCGAAAATCAACGTTGATGCATACTATAAGCTATTGGTTATGAGATTGGTTGTTATGCTATGCTTGTTGTGTGTGAACAGTGGGAAATACTATGTTGTTCTTTTCCATGTGCTCAGAGACAATGATGTTAAGAACCAGCTTCCGGAGGATTTCTATGCCATTCTTGTACCAGGAATGAAGCGGAAGTACGTCCAGATGTGAAATCGGCAAAGCTTTTCAAATTGCCAGAGATCCGCTTTTATTTGTCAACCTGGGTGAGAATACTACCAAGAAGTATTCTAATGTCATTCATGTAGAGTTGGAAACAAACCGCAATATAGAAGACATTTTTGACTCGCTGTTTCCAGCTAGAAATGTGACGCAAGCTCCAAATTCCACAGTTCAAAAAGTGATGACTAATCCATTTGTCACTTCTCCCTCGCATGGTGGTAACCAACCGAAGATTTTGACAATGCCATTTTCGGAAGTCTCTCCACTGTCAGAACAGAATCTGAAACAAATGAATTGAGACTTGTTTCGTGAAATATCTGATTTTTTGAAGCTTATTGGCAGTGACAATGATGGGACAACTTCAGCTGTTGCTCAGCGGATGAAGGTAATCCTAATTCTCTTTTAATTATAACTTGGAATTTGGTAAAGCTGTCTGCTAGGAAGGATTATATTATTATTATTAAGGTACTAACCTTATTTATTTTTAGGAGGAAATAAATATGCATATAAAATTCTTGACTGCTGCCATGGAGAAGCCTGACGCTGGTGAGGACATGATTGAGGAAGTGCGAAGTATGCTTCAGGAGCTGCAACAATTCAATTCGTTGTTGGATACGAGGTATGTTGGTTTCTTTCCATTGTATACTCGACTTTTTATGGATGTGAGTTATTTTTATCCAAGGTAAAAGGAACTCCACACCCTTCCCGATGGGGTTGCAATTGTCAAGGTGAAGTTGTTTATGTTCAAAATATAAGCTAGGGTGTAAAATCCATTTCTAAGCGATTCTATCATGCTAGAAGCACGTCATCTTTGAAATTGCGGACTAGCTCCTGATGTAATTTGTCCTTTGTTGAGCCTTTTGCTTTTATAATGCCCTATTAGCAAATATTCTGTGCTAACTACTTCTGCATAAGGCGTACATACTCGGAAAGAATATATTCTTCAAGTTGGTCTTGGTACCTCTATTCGTTGCCTCACTCGCACATACATTTTTAAGTGTGTCGAGGCAGTAGTTCCATTTTTTTTTTAATAAAAACTCTTGATTAAGTGCTGTCTTGATACTATACAATAATTCGGAAGTAGCAAACACTGAACAACTGTTGAAGAGCTTGCTGTCAAGAAAGCCCAAGCTTGAAGCTTTATTGAATCAGTCCATATAATACCAACAATCGAGAAGGATTGTGAGGAAAAAGGTGATACAGTGTGTGGTGATGAAGAGAAGATTGAGTCGCTGTCTATCACCACCAATTCTGGAAGCAATGCTGAAAAGAAGCAGCCAGTGAAAGGGAAGGGTAAGTCCAAGAAATCTAAAAAGGGAAAAGGAAAGAGGAAGTAAAAACCGATATGCAACAATATTATGATTTTCTTAGTTAATTACCATGCGACATGTGACAATTTTATGAAGGTGAGGTTGAAATCTTTTGTGTAATTGCCTGGTATGTTGTAAATGCGATACTGGAGAAAGAAAAATTGGAACAGTAGAACAACTTGTTTGCATAATTTTGTCGTAGTTTCTCTAAATCTTTAACAAGAGATTTGGACCTTATATGGAAAAGTGTACAAGTTTGGGTTGATGCTATTTGATAAATGACAAATTGAATGTCCCTGTATGACTTAAGACAAGGATTCATAATTAGTATAGCATCAAAGGTGAGCTAATTAGTTTTAATTTTCTATAATGGTTCAGCAAGAAAGTTTTGTTGTATGCAGAAGTGTGTTTTGAACTCCTAAACTTTGCAGACTATCTAATGCTCTCCTTTAGTTATTGCTGAAACAAATATTGTTCCGGACGGATTTGAAGTTTTGTTTTGAGATGGTGCAACTCTTTAGGAATTTATTTAAGCGGAAAAGGTTCAAAAATGCCGTTAATAAATGATTCAAAAATGCTCTCCTTCCACCTATTGGATTAAAAATGCCCTCAACATTTTCTTTAGGTTCAAAATTGCCCTTAAGTTAACAGAAATATGAGATAGAATTTAATTAAACAAGTGACCATTTCCGATTGGGAAAAGGATATTGAGAGGCCACCGGGGAAAAAAAGGAAAATTTATATGACATAACTAACTATTAGTACATAATTATATTTAGTAGCTATAGTTTATATTAATTACATTCCATAGACCCTTGTGCTCCGGCCCTTCCCCAAACCCTGCGCATAGCGGGAGCTTAGTGCACCGGACTGCCCTTATGGTAACTAATACCTCAAATACATCCACTGTATCATTTTTTCCTCAAACCCCTCTCTTTCTTCTCCTTTCCCCTCTCTTCTCCTTCCGCTGCCGCATGCCACCACGAATTGTTGCCGGAGCTCTAGCAAAATCCATACCACCGCTCTGTTCACCGTCTATCTTCTCCGACGAATTTACGACGCTGGAGAAACCAACGTTGCACCTCTGCCACCTCTGTCCCTCACCTCTTCTCTCTTCGTCTTCACTGCTCCGGCGAGGAGCTTTTAGCTTTAATGAGCCAGAGCAGCTGTGAAACGACCTGCAAACTGTCATTAACGGCGAACAATAACCAGCAAACAACCGTCAGACACTGATCGAAAAAGGAGTAGGTCGGTAAGGCCCAGATCTGATCGAAAAATACACTTTATTCACCTGTATTTCGAAGATCTTTTTGTATATAAATAAATACAGTGATTTTGAAGCGTATTCATTTTTTTCTAGTGTAAAAATTAATTTTTCGTTATGTATTCAAATTTGAGTGTATACAAATGAATACAGTGAATTTGAAGTATTTTTTAGAATGTATTCATTTTTTTCAGTGTAAAATTCAATTTTTCGTTATGTATTTTATTTCTTGTATTAGTTTTTGAGTGTATTCATAATTTTTTGTGTAAAATCCAGTGCATTGGGTATATTTTATTTCTTGTATTCAGTTTTTTGTTGTATTTTGTATTTTTAAGGAGATTTTTCTATTTTAAATACACTTTACTGAGAAGATTTTTACTCGATGTATTCATGAATACAGCGAGACCGTTTTATGAATCCAACGAGGTTGTAGCAACTAAAAAGTAGCTACGCCCTGTAAATATTGAAACTATAGCTATGACAAATTTAAAACCCCTAAACTATAGTCATTTGTGTAAGTTTCACAAAAAAAGGCTAAAAAAGGCCTCATTTTGGGGTTGATATCTCGAGTTGGCCGTTCGGCCCAAAGTATTGCCAAGCACTAGCCGAGCAGCTCAGCCCATTCACTACCAAAAAAAAAATCAGACTTTTTGTGGCGACTTTTAGATTGAAAAATTGTACACTAAAAGGTTTGCCAAAAAAGGACTATTAAAATCGCCACAAAAGTTCGAAACGTCGTCACTAAAAGTTCCTACAAAAATAACAGGATTATTTGTGGCGTCAACGAAAAATATTTCATGTTGAGCCTCAAAAAATATCCCAAAATATGTATAATATGTGTATAATTAGTAAGTATACATTAATTATATATTTATTAAAAAATAATTATATGTTGATTATACATTTATTATACATAAATTGTACAATAATGATATATTTTCTATACATATACTTTAGGAATACATATTCTATACGATAATGATACAATTTTTATACGTGTGATACATTTTTTCTATACATATACAGTAGTGATACATATTTCTATACAACAATCATATAGTTTCTATACTTATGATACATTTATATATATATATTATATATATATATATATGCTGAAATTAGCTGAAAAATAGAATTATTTTGAAAAGACTAAAAATGACCTTTAAGATCTTGGACCACGGATGTAAATAGTTTCCCCTGGATGGCCATTTGTGTCCTTATACCTTTTTTATTACTCCGCATAAATTTCTGACCTAATAAAAAGACCCGACCCGACCCAAACCCAACACCAAACCCGTTGTAACAGGTTGATTATGGAGAATCTTACAATAACAAATTTGGTTTTTGAAACGGACATGAGATTTGTCGTTTTAGGAAACGCTTCAAATCCAAATACCAAAAAGGGAAATATATTCACGAGTATCTAACAGTCCTCCCAACACAAGGGACTCATACTAATGAAATCAAGTTAATTTCCAGATAAGTCAACGAAAAAGTCATTAACTAATGAATTAGTATCTTGCAAGGTGACATGAACCGCTAGGAATTCAATAATCTGGTAATCGTATGTAAATGCTAGAAGTCTGATGTGAGTAACAAAGCAAATAAACAGGAGGTGTAAAAGACATAGTAAAAGCTGGTTTATTAGAAACGGGTTTGGTATTGGGTTTGGGCCGGTTTTTTTTTAATCATTTTTGTGCGGATTGTTCTTCAAAACGCACTGATCTTTAATTTTTGTCTTTTATATATGTGGTCTTTAATTTTTACTCTTGCTATTTATTTAATATCCAGGTCTACTTTGCAAAGTAATCTCTATAATAATTTTTCTCTTTAAAAACTGAAATTTTATCTCGCGCGGCATAAATTATTTATGAATTAAGTTATGCGGCATAGTTTTATAGTAAATTATATATTATGTTGACATCAGAAATTATGTTTTATCCGGCATAGTTTGTGTGGATATTATGATACATATGTTGAAATTAAACGTTAACTATGCCCACTGAAATATGAAATTATGTCTTTTTTCATATTATGTTGAGTGTTGAAAGTTATGCTTTATCTGACATAATTTGTGGGTTGTGTATGATAGATATGTCGAAGAACACTAATTATGTCTTGCGAAATTCTAATTATGTCGCGCTAAAAATAATAAAGGACAAAAATTAAAGAACACAAATTTGAAGGACAAAAATTAGAGACCACCCCAAAATAGGAACATTTGTGCGAATGATCCATTTTTTATTGGGTCAGAAATGTATGTGGACCAATAAAAAATGGCCACTTATTTAATGAAATTCCATATCATAGTTCTTTTAACTTAAGGGCAATTCTGAACCTAAAAAAATGTTAAGGACATTTTTAACCCAATAGGTGAAAGGAGGATATTTTTGAACCATTTGTAATAGATTAAGGACATTTTTGAGCTTTTAGAATGCATTTGATGGAAGAATGTGTACGATTTTGATTGTACTAGTCTTAGTTTACGCACGTTGCTCGTGCACCCCTCTTAATGAGTTCAAAATTTTTAAAAACCACATAAATATTGAACATAAAACTTTGTTTGAATTTTAGAATAAAAGTTAAAAAATAGTGTAAGTTCCTGAAAATAATGATTGTTGATCTTATTTAGATGACTCTATAAAAGAAGAAACTATATCTTATTGTAGTCCTCAACTTAACTTTCTTTTAATAATTTTATTACTTCAATTTCACAAGTTATCATGCTTTCTTTTTAGTTTCAACAATAACATGCATATAACCCTTCGAGATTAAGAGTTCCGATGAAGTTCTTGTTGGAAGTGGATCATCCTGTCTGTAAGTGTTTGAAACCATGAGCACTTAGGGTATTGTCTCAAGGTCCAATCCACTCAATCGGTTATATAGGTCGTATTGGTAAAATTATGCCGAAAGCGAAGACTATTCGATCGAACACGTTGCCATTGTAGAGAAGACCATGACATTTAATTGTTGAATGGATCAATGTCGGTCAAGCTAAAGACTAATCAAATCATCCAAGAATCATAATTGGAACGCACCTCATTAGCAATGGATAACAGGACTCGGAACGAACCATCCAGGAAGGTTCAGAGTATACGAACACATGATAACCTAGATAACGGTCAGGCTCCGAGATCTCAGTGATTCCATTTAATCTCATTTAATATCCACGATCTTAGCCACATAACGGTTGAAACGGGCTAGGATCACTAGCTTCCGTGGCTTCAAGGATATTCGTATGTATATGTTTTGTGTGTAATTACTGCTCTTTTTATTCTTTTATGACTTTTTTGATGTGGGAGACATTATGAAACCCAGAAACAGAGATAAAAGAGGAACAAAACCATCAACCTTATTGTGTCTCACATTCTACCAAATTTTTAAATCATAAGATGTTTTCAATTCTGTGCTTTCTATGATTATTACACGTCTAACCAATTTTAAGGCATAATATGTTTTTCTTTCTGTGCTTACATGATTTTATATTCTCTTCCATGTGGGATCATCATTTATCATCGACGAATGTTGTTTAGGACATTCAAAAAGTCACGGACCCTATCAAATGTCCAAAACAAAAACGATTGATAACTCCACTTAAAATTACTACTGACAAACTTCAATAGATCATCTTTGTCACCCACCAGATCATTTACGTGTTAAACAGCCCATCACGGGCAGAAGTCCAGGATTTCGACAGTGGGCTTCAGCCCACCATTTCGGCCTTCAGCCCACCATCTCTGCAGTGTGCAACAGCCCATCACGGGCAGAAGTCCATCTCGGCAGTGTGCAACAGCCCATCACGGGCAGAAGTATATATGGTATATTAGGAATGTATATTGTAGTATATTGTAATGAAAAGGATACCTTAATTAGTGTTATACACTTACCATAATTATATAGTTAGAATTATGGTAGAATAAGGATTTAGAAGTAGAATAGGAAAAGGATTTTCCTATTATGGAAATATGTAACTTGTATATATATCTATTCAATCAATGAAAATAATCAAGGGGATTATTTCTTTCATGGTATCAAGAGACTAGGTCTACACAAAAGTTTTTCTCTCAACTTTTGTCTTGTGGCCGAGAAACCCCCCCCCCCCCCCCTCGGGTTTTCTCTCCAAAATTTTGTCTTCCGCTCTCAAAAACCTCTCTTAAATTTCCTCTCCTTCTTTGTTCTTTCAATATGTCTAAGAACAATTTTCACCCTGCCCTCACGGTTTCTAATATCAAGCTAAGTGTCCCTATTGTCCTTGAGATGGAAAACGTTCAATATGCAACGTGGGCGGAGTTGTTTAAAATTCACGCTATATCTTATCAAGTTCTTCATCACATCATTCCTCCCGCTAGACCCCTTCCTGCGGAGGATCCTGAGTTATGGATTACACTTGATGCTACCGTTCTTCGGTGGATATACGCCACTATTTCAGTGGACCTTCTATAGACGATTATGGAGCCAGATACCACGGCTATGGCTGCATGGAATAGATTGCGTGACCTCCAAGACAACCAACATTCCCGTGTCGTCACACTCGAGCAGGAATTCTCTCTCGTTCGAATGGACGGATTTCCGAACGTTTCTGCATATTGCAAGAAACTAAAGGAGTTGGCGGATCAACTCCGTAATGTTGGCGCACCAAGAAACAAATAATCGTCTAGTTCTACAGTTGGTTGCCGGTCTTTCGGAGGCCTATAATGGTGTTGGAACTCTCATTCGCCAAAGCAACCCTCTTCCCGACTTTCATCAAGCCCGCTCCATGCTGACGTTGGAAGAAGCCGATTTGGCTAAAAAGGCGGCTACCGGAGCAAGCCCAGTTGTCATGGTGGCATCCTCTCCTAGTCCTTCGGATTTTGTTAATAATTCGGGCCAAAACCATAATAATGGTGGCGGCAAGAATAATCGCAAAAATAATAACAAAAACCGCGGGGGCAAACGCGGCGGTTCTGGTGGCGGTTCCGGTGATCAACAAACAGGCGGTGGGTCCCATCCAGGGTACAGTGGCCCACCACCGCCGTGGGCCCAGCAGTGGGGCCAATGGCAGTGGAACCCGTACCTCCAAAGAATAGCTTTCCGGCGGCCGCAGGGCGGCCAACATCCATGCCCAATACCCGATTGGCGGCCCATCGGCCGCGGCCCGGCAAGAACGCAACAACGAAGCTATTACGGCCCGGTTCAAGACGGCCGGAGTTCTTGGGCCCAGACCTCCGCAAGCCCATCATGCTACAGGCCCCGCTCAAACCGATATCGAGGCCGCAATGCACACGTTGGGATTGACTCAACCGGACCCAAATTGGTACATGGACACCGGGGCCACTACTCACATGACTTCCAACTCAGGTACTCTCTCATCTTATTCCAATTTGAGCACCCCTCGGGGGATAATTGTTGGTAATGGCGCTTCTATTCCAATTCTAGGGTATGGTCAGAAAACTTTGTCTCCCCCCAATCCACCCCTCCTCTTGAAAAATACTTTACATGCTCCTAAATTGATTAAAAATTTAGTGTCTGTCCGAAAGTTCACAAATGGCAATTCTGTTTCTGTTGAATTTGATCCTTTCGGTTTCTCTGTGAAGGATTTCAAGACGGGGAGTCATCTCATGAGGTGTGATAGTGGGGGGGATATGTATCCTATCATGCCCGGTTTCAGTCCATCGAGTCCACCTTGCCATCGCTTTTGCACCATCTCTCCTTCCATGTGGCATGCTCGTCTGGGTCATCCGGGATCTTCTATTTTATCAGCTTTAGGTAAAAATAGCTTTATTTCTTGTAAGGGTACGAGTCGTACTCCAATTTGTCAGTCTTGTTCATTAGGAAAAATTGTTAAGTTGCCATTTGTAGACTCCAATTCTCATACTTCTATGCCATTTGACATTATTCATAGCGACTTATGGACATCTCCTGTTCTTAGTTCAATGGGTCATCGATATTATGTTCTCTTTTTAGATGATTATTCTAGATTTTTGTGGACGTTTCCAATTGCGAATAAATCACAAGTGTTTTCCGTCTTCATCACATTTAGAGCGTTCATTCGTACTCAATTCGAAAGAGAAATAAAAAATATTCAATGTGATAATGGGAAAGAGTATGACAATAGGGAGTTTCGGGAATTTTGTGCTACTAATGGGATAAATTTTCGTTTTTCATGTCCTCATACATCTTCACAAAATGGGAAAGCCGAACGCAAAATTCGTTCCATAAATAACATTGTCCGAACTCTCCTAATACATGCCTCCATACCTCCATATTTTTGGCATCATGCTCTACAAATGGCCACATATCTTCTTAACATAATTCCTTCTAAAGGTCTGACATATTCTTCCCCCCTAAAAATTCTGTATAATAAGAACCCGTCTTATTCTCATCTTCGGATTTTTGGGTGCTTGTGTTATCCGTTATTCCCATCCACCACAATTAACAAACTTCAGGCTCGGTCTACCCCGTGTGTATTTTTGGGATATCCGTCGAATCATCGTGGTTATAAGTGTTTCGAGACCCCTAGCACCTATGCGTCCCTGATGCGTCCCCTATGCGTCCAGTCCCCTATGCGTCCACCTGAGTTGCCCTTCGAGACCCCTAGCACCTCTTTAGTTGCTTCCCTGATGCATTCAGATGTCCTAGACCACATACTATTAGAGTCCCGCTACTCTCCCAAGCTCCCATAGCCCCCAACTTCTCTCTCATCTCCTGAGCTTTGACCTTAGTCATGCCTAGGGGTGGGCATTCGGTATTCGGTTCGGTATTTTTAAAGTTCGGATTTTGTAAGTTGGTAATTGAAAGTAGGTATTAAATATCGAACTTTTAAAATTCGGTTTGGTAATTCGGTAATCGGTAAATCAAACTTCGGTGCGGTACGGTAATCGGTAATACCATTTCAATTTATCATTTTGTGGCTTTGATTCATTCATTTTTGCCATTAACTTTTGTGGTTTCTGCCAGTAGCTTTGCCATATTTTTTCCTCAAATAATGCTTGATTGTTGTGAAATCCTTTCCTTCATTTTCCTATGCTTCTATTTTCATTCCAAGTGCATTGGAAACATCACGAGCATATTATTTCCTCTCTTCCATTTTGTAAAGTGACAGTATCGTAATAGGATAAAAGACTTTAAAATGTTAATTGACATAGGTATTATATAATCGGCAGTAAAAGAGAATATAATATAATGGGCTGGACTAATAGGCATTGATTATATATGGGCTGGACTGATGGACATTGATTCATGGGCTGGAATATTGATGGCCTTTATTTAATAAATATTTCGGTATTCGGTATTATCGAATTACCGAACGGTATAGTTTCCAGAAACCGAATACCGAATTTTTGAAATTTATTCTCGAAAACCGACCGAAAATCAAAATACTGAATACAGAAATACCGAAATCCTCGGTTCGGTAATTCGCTTTGCAGAATTTTATGCCCAACCCTAGTCAGGCCTCCCTATCTAATCCGTGGACGGTCATGAGCAACCCTCTTCTTCTTCCTTAACATGATCTCTAAGTCCATAACCACTAGCTTATGTTGGGTTGTAAAATTCTCGCTCGGGATAACCTTGCAGTCCTTGCAAATACCTCTATCACCCTTCTTAAGGAGCAATTAATCAATTTAAGGCTTAGCCACCGCATTACGGTAGGTCACCAAGTGCTCCTCCCTCTTTTGGAAGCTCGAGTTAGCTATGACCAACTCAAAAGCATTCACAAAGTCTAGAATGAAAACTCCTCCTCATCCCTATCCCCGAAGCCGAACCCGCCATGCACCTCATCATATCCTCCTGAAGTGGTCCCTATGTGACCATTTAAATTCCCTCCTAACACTAGTTTCTCGGTATGTGGGATACCCCTCACAACCTCGTCCAATTCCTCCCAAAAGCGCATTTTCTCCTCATCCGCCAAACCTGCCTGAGGCGCATATGCACTAATTATGTTAAAAGTTATCCCTTCCAAAATTAGCTTAATGGACATCATTCTATCATTCACCCTCCTAACATCTACTACTTGATCCTCCTCTTCTTAAGAATCTTCACTAATTCTATTGACTTTCCTGTCAAAGTCCCTATGTTCCAAGACCTGATTCTCAACATGTGCGCTCCCCTGGTCCCCTTACCACCTATGCCCCCTGCCCCAGCCCCACTCCCACCCCCAACCGAGAACATGACCTTAAACTATCATATCCGGAAGCCACTAACGCAGTATAAAGAAGTAAAGGTGAAAATACTAATGATAACAAAAATCAAGTAAAGCAAACAATTAACAAAATAAGAATCTAAAAATATGTCAAGTTACTGGCAGGAACAAGATATGCAAACAATGCAATGCAAGCAGTGGAACATAATACTAATAGCAAACCAGCGAGGAAAACATCACAGAGCAAGAAATATCCAACAGAGCAGAATACCCAAATCTCTAACTATCACACTAGATAAAGAGGAAACAAGAAAGATACAACCTATAAAACGGAATTTAGTGATTGCTAACCAGATACAAGAAATAAATAAGGAAGGGGGAACGATAGAACCTGGTCGGCCTCCAGAAAGGGGTGTAGCCGGCGCTGTTGATCCTGACCGGCGCGACAGAGCAGTCGCAGCATGGGATGATACTTGGGTAGATCCGCACGTTCTCGTCTTTCGAGTAGATTCTAGGGTTCCGGCTAGACAGAGTAGGGCTCGCTGTAAAGACCACCGTCGGAAGCAAAAACAGAAAAGAGAGCAGAATACAAAAAAAAGTAGAAGAAACAGAAAAATATTTCGGAGCCCACAATTTTCTTGCATGTTCTTAAGATTTATTACTCATTGTTACCCAAGATCTAGGATTAATCCTCCCGGAATAGAAGGAATAAGTTATTCTATAATAGCGGCACTTGATTGCAACTTTTTCTGGTGTCTTTTTGGGAAACATCACTTCATTTTCCATTCACATAACATAAAACCCAACAGCTCGTATAACTCATGTAAATCTTCATGCGTCGAGGGTATGTCTGTACCTCTTTTTAGTGGTCATTTTGCTATATGTCGTACGTGCAAAAAAACAAAAAAGAAATGGTACTTTAATCCGTAGAAATGATGGCTTTTCATCATATATAAAATCATGTGTAATTATTTTGTTTAATAATCGTCTTCACATATATATATCAATGAAGTTTCCTTCAACAATGATCGATCATCTAGATATCCCAAATGATTTATAAATTAAAAAGGAAAATATCCACCATGAATTAATAACACATTAATTTATCTGTTTTATAATGTTAATATCTCACGTGCAATTTTGAACCAAACACAATAAAGGAAATAAGCCGTGTTTCTAGCCTCTCATTACCTCATATACTTTTGTTGTTATATGGGGAAAAACATATATTTTTTTGGTAAAAAAAACATATATTAACTTATCAATTTCTTCACCTAGCAAACCGATAAATTCAAAAAGAGACAATCATTTAGTGGTTGAATTTTAAATATATATGTAAATGGGAAACGTGACAGAATAAGAATTTATTTAATTTCTATTTCCTATTTCCCTTGTTGTTTTCTTTCCTTGTTTTGTCTGGCTAGCTGTTAAATTGATAAAGAAAGATTAATGTCAAGTCAATATCCCTAATCCCAATTATTAAAAATAAAAGCTAAAGGGTTATTGGTGATTATATACAGCAGCAGCACTACATCTCTGACCCTAATGGGTCTACCCAAACCAACTAAATATAATAATCTAAGGATGTGTTTGGTAGGAAAAAAATCATTTTTCAAATTTTTTTTTTTGATTTTCCCATGTTTTAGTGGTCAAACTTTTGGATAACGTTTTCTCTAGAAAATAAATTCCTTTAAAATAAGAAAAAACTTCTCTAATGAAAAAAGAAAAAAAAAGTTTCATAAATGACATTCTACATTAATTATTTCCTCTCCATCCTTCAACATATCTCAACCCATCCCACAATCCCATGGGCAAATGTAGCATAAAAGCTATGGATTCACGTGAACCCAATAACTTTTGTTTATACCTTGTATATGTATTAAGAATTATTCAATATTTTTAAATATTTAATTATAAATCTAATTATTAAATTATATATTAATTTTAAGTCGCTATAGGAATCCTTAAATTTCAAATCTTGAATTCGCCTCTGACGAACACTCGCCCCTACCCTCCACCCCCACCCTCCCCCCATAGTGTTTACTTTTGGACAACATCTATTATTTATTCACCAAACATCATAAATAAATAAGAAATTCACTCATTTTCGATAAAAATATCTCGTTTGTACCAAACACACCCTAAATATCATTTCCATTTTCTTGTGGTTAATCACCAAAAGACAAAAAATATTACGACCAATTATTATATCTTTTAAGTGATTCAAATCATCACTTTCCTTCCTCTTTCCAACTTCCACTCCTTGCATCTCTCTGTATTTTTCTACTCCTATATATCATCACTCTCTCTTGTCCACTTTTCTAAAACTAATTTCCGGTTCTTCTCACCAAAGCAAAAAGAGCCCACAATTTCATTCATATACAGAAATAAGACGGAAATGATAGATTTCAACTTCGACAGTGCTTGTATTACTCCTTCAAGTCCTCAACATTTTGGGACAACGTTCTTTTTTAGTGCCCCTACTAGCCCTACTCGTATCTCCACCCTTTACGGAGAAACTAACGATACCTGTGACGACGATATTGATGATGAATTCGCTTTTGAATTTACCGGACATGAATTGGAGAAGAACTCAATAATACCAGGAGCTGACGAGCTATTTGATGGAGGTAAAATAAAGCCTTTAATAAATTCACCTTTTGAGTCCCCGAAATTATCACCAAAGTGGAAGGACGCAATTGAAACGATTGCTGAAGTCAAGGAAAGAAGTCGAAATTCTTCGGGTTCCAGTAAGCACAAAGCAACAAGATCATTATCTCCTTTGAGAGTTTCAGATTTGTTGTTAATTGATGAGGATGATGAAAATATTGATCAAGAAAAAACAGAGTCCTCTGTTTCTTCGTTGATATCGCTATGGAACAGAACATGGAAGTTGAAAGACTTAATGCTGTTCAGAAGTGCTTCCGAGAGTCGAGCAGGTAGCAGTACGGAAGATTTAAACAAGTACGCGTTGGTTAAGAAAGTCAGTCAAGAAGATGTGAGGAATTTATCTGTATCGAGCTCGAGGATGAGGACGAGGAGGGCGGGACCTATTTCGGCTCATGAGTTGCATTACAAGATGAAGAAGGAGATGTTAAAAGAGATGAAGAAGAAAACTTTCCTGCCATACAAGCAAGGTCTACTTGGTTGTTCTAGCCTGGATGATATTATTTCACTAAGCTTGCCTCGTCGTCAATAGGTATCGATGAATTCAATCTCTAAGGTTCACAACATTGAACCTATTTTACTGGGTTCAAAATTTATTTGTACATAGACTCGTCATAATAGATCTATTGTCTCCATATGTAACTACTATTTGTTTGATATACAAGGATAAATGAATTGATTACACATTTTTTTAGAGTGAAATTCTCTATATCCTACATTTGAAAAAGGAATGATCCATTTAGTTGAAAATTGCTATCTCATAATGAAATAGATTGTATCAATACCAATGGAAAAGCGCATCTATTCCCATTTCATACAATCGTGAAAATCCACTCTATACTTATGGTTTGGATTGAGACCAGAGAAGCTCGGGATTGTTTTGAACAAGTTGGAATTCTAAACTCAAAATAGCTGCTAAAATTTCCGGTATCAGTTCTGGTGCACACAATCGCGGACGAGATTGCTGCGAATCGCGAACAAGAAAGTGGTTGGGGGCTGGCAGGCCGATAAGCCTTCGCAGTCGCGTGAGACCTGTCACGAATGCGGAGGGTTAACCTTCATGAATGCGAGCCGTGGTCTTGCAATTACGGAAAAAGAAAAATCTGGACTTGGAGTTGACCTTCGCAATGGTGTGGTGTCTTTCACGATTGCGATGAAGACAACTTGGGTATAGAAGTTCATTGATGAATTTCGGACCTCATTCTTCGCCATTTTTGGAATATGGTGAGCCTAGATACAGTGAGATCATTGACTCGATCTTCCATCTTACCCCTCAAAGCAAGTCTTCCAAATAATGCATGAAATAAACAACAAAGAATATATATAATACCCCTGAATGGCGTCCTTGGAGTGATCCCATAGTTCCTACCCGGTGGAGATGATGGGGTCACTCCGTAAATTTTTCTTCCTTTTTGTTTGCCGCATTTTGCCTCAAAAAGGTTGAAGGAAGATAGTGCATCAAGGTGTACGCAAAGGCCAACTTGATCCTCTTCACAAGAGATCACAAATGAGGGAATCATGGGAGAGTCACCGACTTCAATTAACGTCCATGAATGACCCATACTAGATCTGACCAGTTGTTCATCCTACCTTCTCTACGTTCTTGACAGCCCATCTTTGTTATATGGTAACAAAACAACAAGTAAGACATGTAGCAAGTAGGTACAAGTCAAACCACATCATAATTCAACTATGGGCCTTTTTGGGTTAGAATCAATAGACCGGTTAATCCAATCCATGGGCCCTTGTAATCTACTAGATCGAAATCATACGACCCATACGAATATTCAAAACTCGTTAGATCCAAATCCATGGGCCCTTATAAATATTGGAGATTCAGTAGACCGAACAGTCTGATTATATATCAACTCAAATAACTGAATATATAACACATAATACAAGAATCACATTAACAAATATAGTCATAAGACCAGCTAAAGCAATGCATATAACAATGCTAAATTCTCCTAACATGATTCAATAGTGAAACCTTACGATGTCATGTTCAGTTTGTAGAAAACAGTTCTAATCATACTCTAAATCTCAACAGTCATGTTGTAGTTATAAGAGAGTATAACATACTAAAAGTAGCACAAAATAGCATATATGATTTAGCACGCACTTGCATCACAATGTACTAAGTATTTAGAAAGCATTATTGCACATTGCAAGTCACGCTTTTGAAAAGCAATCAATCTAGAAGTTAAAGTCTCACTCACCTCAATATCGGTGAGGTTTTTCCCCAACCTAGCACCGTCCAGTTCTCCTTTTGAACAACCTCCAATCACCTCAATTTATGCAAAACATCAAACGACATGTCAAATTAGGTTAAGTGATCTATTTTTACCATTTTTAAAAAAAAAGTCAAAGTCAACCCCTTCCAAAGCCAACCCTTTGTCAACCCGAACAAATTTCAAAATATATTGCGTGGACGGATTACCCATAAGCTCATGCATTCAAATCCTATAATCAAATTACGATTTTGACTTAATTAGCAAGGTCAAATCACAATTTTTTATTGGAAAATTAGGGCAAAAATCTCTCATTAGAGTCTCTTGATTCCAATGATTTTATGAATAAAATCCAAAAAAAAAGTATCATAATCAAAGAGTGTTAAGAAAATCATTACCTCAATGAATTGGGTCCAAACAAATCCAACAAAGAATCTAAAAAGGATAATAATTAAGTCCGAAATTCAAAACTATCCAATTTATACTCTCATGTTTGTTCACATTTGATAGAAATTTCCGCATTTGCGGCCTCAGCTTCGCCTTTGCGGAGCTAGAGGACTCTGACCTTCGCATTTGCGAACATTGCTCCGCTTTTACAAGCATCACATTTGCCACCACATGTTCGCATTTGATGAGCTCAGTAAAATGACATATTTTTGCATTTACGATATATGTGTAGCATATACGGCTCCATCAAATATCAAATTTTAAGCAACATGCTTTTAAGTTTTAACTTATCTGAAACTATCTCGAGCCCTTGAGTGTAATTTCAAACCATTTCCCGTAAGTCACATATATTATTATTAACTACATACATGCTCAAACTCATGACTCACGATGCTATTACTCAAAATTGAGGGTCATGTTATTGAGAATATATACATTGTGACCCTATTCTACTTTAATTATAATATTTTTAGTCTATTTATGGTAGAATTGTAATTAAGGTAAAATAGATTTTTGAGTCCTATTAGAATAGGGTTACCTTATTATATTTGGTTAAGGAACTGGCTTACTTGTGAATAAGGAGGTCATTATGATAAATGAAAAGAAAAAAAAATCTTCCATTATTCTTGTCTTCTAAAAATTCTCATACCTGCCTATATTTTAATATGGTATCAGAGTCACGTTAGAAAAGGCACAAAACCCTGAAACAGAAAGAAGACACCGACGATAAAAGCAAAGGAATCGCCGGTAAAGAAAATAAAACCCAGAGAAAAACAATCTCTTTGTATGGAATTACGTCGAATGATAACCGGTGAATTGTGGTAACACAAGTCCAATTGAAGGGTGGGAATTATGAAGAATGGGATAGATCCATAAGGACAACCCTAAGAGCAACAAAAAAGTTTGGTTTCTTCGATGGAATGATCAAGAAGCTGGATGAAGTATCACTGGACTTGGAAGATTGGTGGACTATAAACTCACTTTTGGTATCGTGGATTCGGAACACCATAGAACTAATGATTCGCTTAACACTTTCACATAAAGATGAAGCGAAAGAATTATGAACGAGTATCCGAGAGAGGTTTGCGATTGTGAGAGGTCCTCAGATGCAACAATTAAAGGTGGAACTTGCGGAGTACAAGCAAAAGGGAAGAACCATAGTGGAGAAAAGCGTACGTGCAATCTAGGAACGGTACTAGAGGTCAAAAGAGAATAAGAAAAAATTGTATCTTTTCCTTATGAGATTGGATGAGGCAATATATGAAACGGTGCCAAACATACTGGCCCAGGAACCGTTGCCATCATTGAACAAAGTCTATTCAAAGCTGGTGTAAGAGAAACGTGTGAGAGGAATCGAACATAAAACAGAGAAACGTGTGAGAGGAATCGAACATAAAACAGAGAAACGTGTGAGAGGAATCGAACGTAAAACAGAGAAACGGAGTGAAACCGTGGCTTTTGACGTGCAAGAGAGAAACCCTTACCATGACCAAGGTGAAGGGGGGAAATGGTGTATTCTGCACACGTTGCAAGAGATCTGGACACATCATGGATGGGTGTTTCGACTCATTGGTTATACGGATTGGTAGAGAGAAAATAAAAAAGTTGACGCAAATATCGGAGGAAGAGGACGAGGACAGCAACAACAACAACAAAGGGGTGGACCGAGATTCGGTCATGGAAGAGACAGGGCTAACGTTGTGGTTGTCAAAGAAAGAACTTAGGCAGAGATAAAACCAACGAACGCAGGCGGGACATGACCTCACAATTTGAGCAATGAGATCTGGAAGACTGTGTATCACGTGTTGAGTTCCCAAGGAATAAATCCTAATGAGAAGATGGATAGTAAGACCAAAAATTCATCTTGGATTATAGCCTCCAATCTGGAGCTACCAATTATGTGACAAGTAATCTGAAGGATTGAGCAATATACGAGACATTCCTAAGTGTTTTATTGCTCTTCCGGATGGAAGTAGCTCGATGGCTACTAAAAAGGAACAACCATGCTGAATGATATGATATGGTTGAAGAATGTCCTTTATGTTCTAGATTTGACATGCAATTTAAATTCCATAGCACAACTAGTTGATTATTTAGATTGTGATGTGACATTTAACAAAATTATATATGCTATATTGAACCCCACCATGAGAAATCTAATTGGAAAGGGTGAGCGTCGAAGTGGACTTTACTATTTCCGAAATGTGCTGCTAATATGGGCTATGAAGGCAAATACAGTTGATCAGTTTGATCTTTGGCACAAACGATTAGGTCATCATTCCACACAAGTAACAAAGTCTATTACTGTATTAGGCTTAAATGAGAGAGGTAATAGATTAGATACAGAATGTGATGTATTCCAACAAGCAAAGCAAATGAGAAGTAATACAGCTTCAGAGACTTTTGAGATGATTCATTGTGATTTATAGGGACCATATAAAACCCTTCTTCTTGTGGTTCTTCATATATTTTGACTATTGTGGATGACCGTTCGCGAGCCGTGTGGATTTTTCTCTTAGTTAATACTCAAACCTTAAAGACTTTCTTGACTTTAGTGGAGAGGCAGTTTAGAAAAACGGTGAAGATAGTTAGAAGTGTTAATGGAACTGAGTTCACATGTATGAAGACTTACTTCTTCGAATATGAAATTATGTTTCAAACATCTTGCACAGGGACACCTCAACAAAATGGAAGAGTAAAAAGAATACACCGCCACATTCTTAATATGGCGTGAGCATTGAGACTTCAAGGTCATCTTCCGATTTAATTCTTGAGGGAATGTGTTTGACAACAGGGTATTTAATCAATAGAACGCCGTCTTCGATTTTGAATGGAAAAAACCTCCCTATGAAATTTTGTATGTGAGGCGCCTTGGTATGATCACTTAAGGGTGAAAGGTCCATTATGATATGCACACTCAAAAGGAACGAGGGATGAGTTTGAGAGAGGGAGTCGTAGGTGTGTCTTCTTGGGATAATCCTACGGAAAGAAGGGTTTGAGATTGTATGACTCAGAAAACGATGAATATTTGGTCTCAAGAGATGTGAATTTCTACGAGACTAAGTTTCCTTTCTCTGTAAGATTGGGTAATTTGACCGACAACATAGAAGTGATACCAGACGGAGGAGAATCTCTGAAACAAAACTGCATTAACATAGACGAAATGGAGGGAGAAAGAAACCAACATAACTTCAAAAAAGACAGGACAAATAATATAGGTACGAACGAAACTCAGATGAACGGAGTACGGACACCGTATACCGAATCTATGAATCAACTAAATTTATATTGGACAAAGGCAGGTCTGGATAGAGAAAACACGGAGGAAGCACTGTCAGAAGGTATCCGGACCAATAAAATATACCCGGACGAACAACTGGGTCGAGGGAAATGGCAAAAGCATGAAGTGATATGGTTATGCGACTACGTCGCTGAACTATTCGGAAATAAAGTCTATCAACTCGTCCGCCCGATCCTCAGCAATCCTCAGGTATCCCTAATCCTTTAGCTAACTATATATCATGTGATAATTTTTTCTCACAACGCCATATCTTCCTTGTAGCAATCACCACAGGAACCGAGCCAAAATATTTCTCAGAGGCAATGAAAAAGGAACGTTAAATAATAGTCATGCAACAAGAGATCTAATCGTTAGAGGATAATGGAACATGAACACTTGAAATTTTGCCACTGGAGAAGAAAGCACTAGGATGCAGATGGGTGTACAAAATCAAGTACAACTCTGACGGCACAATCGAGTGATATATAACTCATTTGGTCATCTACGGAAATAAACAGGAGGAAAAAAATTGACTACAACAAAACTTTTTACTTTTGTTGCTAAGGTAGTAACTGTTCGGACCTTCATGGTTGTTGCAACTGCGTGAGATTGGGAGTTGCATCAGATGAATGTGCATAATGTTATCTTACACGATGATCTTATAGAAGAAGTTTATATGAAATTGACACCGGGATTCTGTGTTACTAATTCGAGGCAAGTATGTCGACTCCAAAAATCTTTGTATGGTTTGAAGCAAGCTCAAAGGTATTGTTTTGCGAAATTGTCAAGTGCTTTAATGAAATATGAGTTTAAAAAGTAGCATTCGGATTATTCTCTCTTGACTATGCACCGATGAGGTATGCAACTTAACGTCTTAGTCCATGTGGATGACTTAATTATCTCTGGAAATTATCATAGTTCAATTGAATGATTCAAAGACTACTCCGCACCAATTTTCACATAAAGGATTTGGGCCCTCTGAAGTATTTTCTGGGAGTTGAAGTTGCACGCGAACCAATTAGGTGATTTCTCTGTCAATGGAAGTATGCCTTGGATATAATCTCTGAGTCTGGTTTATTGGGAGCTAAGCCAATCAATACTCCCATGGAACAGAATTATGGTTTGGCCTTGGCCGGAGGAGTCAATTTGGATGATTTAGAACCATACTAGCGTTTGATCGGCCAATTGATATACCTTAGTTTTACACGACCCGAGTTGTCATATTGCATACATATTCTGTCCCAATTCATGCAACAAGGGAAGGAAGTACACTGGAATGCGGCTCTCCATGTGGTACGTTACTTGAAGAAGAACTCAAGACAAAACATAGTGATGAGAAAATATTGTGATCTCCAGTTGTATGGATGGTGTGATTCAAACTATGACGGATGCCCGTTTACTCGGAAATCACTTACCGGTTGGTTTATCTTCCTCAGGAATTCACCCTTGTCATAGAATCAAGAAGCAACATATTGTATCCCGCTCATCAGCGGAGGTTGAATACCGATCGATGGTAATGACTGTCTGTGAATTGAAATGATAAAAGAGAATTTTGCATAGTTTGGGTGTTGAAAATCAAGTTTCTAGTAAAAATTTACTTTGACAGTCAAGCAGCTTTGTGCATTGCACGAAATTCGGTGTTTTGTGAACGGACTAAACACATAGAAGTGGACTGTCACTATATCTAGGATGCACTCAAATCTGGTATAATATTCTCCAGTCATGTGTCAACCAGCGAATAATTGGCAGATGTGCTTACAAAAGCTTTGGAAAATCGCAGCACTAACATTTACTTGGCAAGTTGGACATTCAAGACCCTCATGCTCCAACTTGAGGGGAGGGGGTATATATATATATATATATATATATATATATTGTGACCCTATTGTAGTCTAATTCTTGTAGTTTTAGTCTATTTATGGTACAATTGTAATCAAGGTAAAATAGGATAGGGAGTCCTATTAGAATAAAATTACCTTATTAGACTTGATTATTAGACTTGATTAAAGAGGTGACTTACTTGTATATAAGGATGTCATTATGATGAATAAAAAACATAAAGAATTCTCTCATTATTCTTGTCTCCTACAAATTCTCGTATCTGTCTATATTTTAACACATGATGTAACAAATATGCGACGAGTGCTGCTAGATTAAATTGTTGTTCAGGACAAAATTGATCTTATATATTTCAACCTGATGTAATTACCTATAACATAGAATTACTAATAACTTGCGATGACTAGTTTGTTATATCAATAATATAAAAATTCTTTATATCGTAAATATATACTAACTTAAAAAATTGTTTATATCGTAAATAGATACTAACTTAATTTCCATATGCATGCTCATCTATCAACTCGCACAACCTCTCCCATTACACGTTCCTATATAAGTAGTGTAATGAAATCTCTCAAAAGGAGTTTTGTCTTGTTCTCCTGGAAAGGAAATAATTGAGTGATAATTATTAACTTTGTGATTTTAAGATAATGATGATTACCTTTATAACTTTATTTACATTTTACAACGATATGGCCCTAAAAGTCAGCAAAGAAAGAAAGACAATTGTGAGGCAGCCCCGACCCTTGTTGTCAACTAGTAAGGTACCTATGGCTATACTTGCCCACGTCTAAGCAACTTATTCAAGAAAATGACATCCCCATTGCACACCATCCCCATTGCACACCACAACTCTGCTTTAATTAACTCTCAAGATAAAAAGTACATACTATATAAATTTAATATTTTCTCCGTCCCATAATAAGTGTTACTTTAACAAAAAATACACATTAAAAAATTAATAATATAATATAAAGTTTATCAAATTACCTCTATATAATAAAAATAAATTATTTTTCTCTTGATTAGAGCATGCACAAGTAGTAAACATTTGATGTTGGAAATCCAACAATAACAAGTTACTATGTGATTTTTCCAATCATCATTTAGATGTTACTTCAACGTGTCAGTTTTGTCGAGGGTAAAATAGGAAAAAACTAGTCAATTTATATCTTGGTTTTAGGGATGGCAATTGGGCGGGGCGGGTGCGGGTACCCCTCCCCCGCACCTGTATCCGCAAGCAAATTTTATACCCGTCACTTACCCGCCACGGGTGGCGGGTATATTCCTAAATCCACACTCGCTCCACCACCCAAGTGGATATCCTCAAAATTCATTATTATTGGGCTTCTAAAATTATGTGTACCAAATTATTTGGACTTTAGATAAATATAAAGTTGTACAAATAAAATTATAGTTGGCGGGTACAAGGCGGCCGGGTGACTTTGCGGAGGCCGGTTGGATGCGGGGCGGGGCAGACTGGTATGAGGCGGATATAACTGTAAATCCACCACCTACCCATACCCGTCTACTACCTGCCAAATTTATACTCATACCCGCCTACTACCCACCAAAGTTATACTCATACCCTCCCCAACTGGGGCGGGTGCGGTGCGGAATCCACAAAATTGTACCCACCTGCCATCCCTACTTGGTTTCCTAAGGTAACACTTATTATGGTTTAATTTTTTTTTAGCTAAGGTAACACTTATTATGGGACGGAGGAAGTATTGTTATAGAGTGAATCTTGGAAAAATCAGACCATATACTTCCTCCATCTCATTTTAACTATTGTTTAAGCAAAAAAAAATTATCTCAAAAAATTATCGTGTTAGAAATTCAAGACAAAAACTAATACTATTACTTTCAACTATACCCTTATATTAAAAAAACTACTTCTTCTTAGTAATATTCAATTCTCAAGAAACATCTACTCTAATAAATAGTGATAATTTAATAAATTATACCCTGTATTTATTATTTTTTAAAGGGCGTAAAACTAAAGTGACTGTTAAAATGGGACAGAGAAAATATTGTCTTTGTATGTAATTACTATACCTTGAATTTCCGTAAGAGGCTCTTATATAACATTGGGCTGAAACTCCAACTGTATATACATTACAAAATATATAATAGAATTTTCTATAACAATCATCTTCTATAATAATATTTTATTATAATACTCAATTTTTTTTTAAAATCAATTTCTATGTTATATTATACAATATGTCTTTATAACGGTATTTCATTAGAGTTGTCAAAACATATCCAGACAAATAACACCGTTATAAAGAGGTTAAACTGCGTATTCAACTATGGTCTATGCATATGCACGCGCGTATACGCATTAATAAATGCTGACATCTATCTATCTTTTCTGTATTCCATGAAGGCAACTGTTTTTCTTTTCGTAATTTTCTTAGCAACTCCAAAAGCATTTTCCTCTTTAATTCCAAAAGCAAAGCTTCTTTTTCAAATAACCTTTTACTTTAATTCTTAACTCCAAAAACGTATGTCATGCTTAAATATTGGCTATTTCCATATACTTTTGGAAAGTTGAAGATAATTATTTGATTCTTAATGAAGTCAAAGAACTGCAGCTCCTTTATTAAAAGTAAAACTTTAATATAACTATCATAAAAGAAGATCAGCTAGGCTTCAATTAATGTAACTTGTAAACCGTTCTTTTCTTTGTAGTCACTAGCTAGTAGAAATAGTGATAAAAAGCAAATAAAGAGAAGCTGGCGATAAGGTATCACGATCCAAATCCTAAGACTAAATGACCGGGACCCAATTATCTCTGATCGAGCGTAACCTTTATCAAGATAACTTAGCATGCATATTAAATATGACTAAACTCTCAAGTGAAGTGTTTGGGTTTTTTGTCTGATTTTCTTATTGTATATTAATTTTACTTTTCTTTTTAAGGAAAGACAATATTATCATTATTGGTATATTTTTTCCAAAAGAAAATAAAAAATCTTCCATATTTGGCTAACGTCTTCTTGGACGAAAAGATTTTAGACCTCTATAAATTGAAAACTCCCTCTCATACAACAAAACACAATAGCATTCACAATAATGTAGTCTCTAAAGGAGTCTTGTTTAGGGGAAGAGTTTCTCGATCGGGGACGGCGAGGGTTAAGGAGGGTAAGTGGGGTAAGGGAGATGCTAGGTTGAGAATAGGGTCTTGGAACATTGGGACTTTAACAGGGAAGTCCATAGAGCTAGTTAAGATTCTTAAGAAGAGAAGGACTAATATAGCATGTGTCCAGGAGCCCAAGTGGGTAGGACCTAAGGCTAAGGATGTGGACGGGTATAAGTTATGGTTCTCGGGTAGGTCGAGGTATAGGAATGAGATAGGCATTTTAGTAGACAACGAGCTAAGAGATCAGGTGGTAGAGATTAGGATGGTCAATGACATGATAATGGCGATTAAGTTGGTAGTTGGAGGTTTCACTATAAACATTATTAATTCTTACACACCGCAGACGGGCTTGGACGAGGAGAAGAAAAGACGTTTTTGGGAAGATTTGGATGAGGTGGTGGAGGTATACCACCCACTGAGAAGTTATTTGTAGGAGGGGACTTTAATGGACATATCAGGTCACTTCTGGAGGGTTATGACGATGTGTATGAAGGCTTTGTCCTCAGGGACAAGAATGAGGGAGGCGTCTCATTGTTGGAGTTGGCTAGAGCTTTTGGGATGGTGATAGCCAATTCGAGTTTCCTGAAGAAGGAGGAGCACTTGGTGACTTTCCGTAGTTCGGTGGCTAAGACTCATATAGACTTTTTGCTCCTTAGGAAGGTTGACAACGTTCTTTGTAAAGACTGCAAGGTTATTTTGAGGGGGTATCTTACAACCCGACATAAGCTTTTGGTGATGGATTTGGAGATCAAGATGGAGAGGAAGAAGAGAGTTGCGGATGACAGGATAAAAATCAAATGGGGGAGTTTTACCATGGGTAGTGCAAAGGAGATGGGGGAGAGGTTGAGGACCACAGGGGATTGGGGAAGTAGTGGGGATGCGATCGGTATGTGGGAAAGGACAGCCAATTGCATTCGAGATGTAGCTAGAGAAGTGTTTGGGGTCTCGAGGGCTAGCCGGGGTGGGCATCGAGGGGACTGGTAAAGTTCAAAAGAAGGTGGAAGCGAAGAAAGTGGTGTATGCAAAATTGGTGGAAAGCAACGATGAGGTAGAGAGGTGGACGAATAGAGAATTGTATAAGATGGTGAGGAATGAGGCAAAGCTTGCGGTTACGGTGGCAAAAATGGCAGCTTTCGAACACATGTATGTGGAATTAGAGGAGAAAGGCGAGGATAGGAAGTTGTACAGACTAACCAAGGCGAGGGAGAGGAGGGCCCATGACTTGGATCACGTGAGATGCATCAATGATGAGGACGGTAAAGTACTGGTGGAGGACACGCATATTAGGCATAGGTGGCAGTCTTACTTCCATAAACTCTGGAATGAAAAAAGAGATAGAGACATTGTGCTGGGAGATCTAGAGCAATCTGGTAGGTTCCGGGATTTTAGGTATTGTAGAAACATTAAGGTTGAGGAGGTTAAGAGTGATGTCCACAAGCTGCAAATGGGACGAGCGACTGGGTCTGATGAGATCCCAATGGAATTTTGGAAGAGCGCAGACAGGGCAAGTTTGGAATGGTTGGCTGAGTTGTTTAACGTCATTTTTAAGACGGCGAGAAAGCCCGAAGAATGGAGGTAGAGTACAATGATCCCTTTGTACAAGAACAAAGGTGATATCCAGAGTTGCAACAACTATAGGGGTATCAAGCTGCTAAGCCACACAATGAAAGTGTGGGAAAGGGTCGTGAAGATAAGGTGAGAAGAGGCGCGTCTATTTCCAAGAACCAGTTTGGTTTCATTCCGGAGCGTTCGACCATAGAAGCCATCCATCTTATTAAGAGGTTGGTGGAGCAGTATAGGGAGAGGAAGAGAGACTTACATATAGTTTTCATCAACCTCGAGAAGGTATATGACAATGTTCTTAGGAAGGTTATATGGATATGTTTGGAGATTAGAGGTGTACATGTGGCGTACACAAGGGCGATCAAGGATATGTATGATAGAGCTAAGACCAGGGTATGGACGGTAGGAAGAGACTTGGAGAACTTTTCCAGTGACAATGGGGTTGCACCAGGGGTCAGCCCTTAGCCCTTTCTTATTTTCCCTGGTGATGGATGGACTGACGCGATAAATCCAATGGGAGGTGCCATGGTGTATGTTATTCACATACGACATAATCTTGATTGATGAGACTTACAGTGGAGTGAACGCTAAGCTAGAGGTTTGGAGACAGACTCTGGAATCTAGAGGGTTCAGGCTGAGTAGGACCAAGACCGAATACTTGGAGTGCAAGTTCAGTAACGGAGGGACCTTGAGACATGCGTGGAGGTGAGGCTTGGGTCACAAGTCATTCCAAAGAAAGGAAGCTTCAAATACCTCGGGTCTATTATCCAAGGGGATTGAGAGATCGATGACGATGTCACACACCATAATGGGGCAGGATGGATGAAATGGAGGCTCGCATCTAGAGTCTTATGCGACAAAAATATGCCACTAAAACTCAAAGGCAAATTCTATAGGCGGTGGTTTAGACCTACTATGTTGTATGGGGTGGAGTGTTGGCCAGTCAAGACTTCGCATATTCAAAATATGAAATTTGCGGAAATGATGATGATGAGATATATGTGCGGGAATACAAGGAGAGATAATAGTAGAAATGATGATATCCGGGATAGAGTGGAAGTGGCCTCGGTGGAGGATAAGATACGGGAAGTAAGGTTAAGATGGTTTGGGCATGTGCAGAGGAGAGACACAGATGCCCAGTGCGGAGGTGTGAGAGGTTGGCTATGGACGGGTTTAGGAGGGGTAGAGGTAGCCGAAGAAGTATTGAGGAGCGGTGATTAGATGAGTTATGGCGCAGGTGCAACTTACTGAAGACATGACCTTCGATAGGGGGTTGTGGAGGCACAGATTAGGGTAGAAAGGTAGTAGGTAGTCGAGCATAGTCCTACTCACGCTTGCAAACTGGTAGTTGTAGTGCTATTATTGTAGGCCCGCTTAGCCTATCATATTGGTAGGTGTAGTATTCCATTATAGTACCCTGTAGTTTGATTCCTGCTGCTAGGTGTTCTTTAGTGTATTTTGTTTAGCTTATTTACCTACGCTAGTGACTGCTTACTTTTCCATTTCTCTTGATTTGATATGGTTGTGCTTTTGCATTTGCTTATCCTCTGTCTTGAGCCGAGGGTCTCTCAAAAATAGTTGATCTATCTGCCAAGGTAGAGGTAAGGTTTGCGTAAACTCTACCCTCCCCAGACCTCACGTTGTGGGATTTCACTGGGTCTGGTCTGAATATGAATGGCTGAAATCAGCGTTGAGCTTGGAATTGGTGTCTATAGGCGTGTGGGATGGTTTGCAAGATGTCATGACTACACGGTCAAGGATCTCTTCGACGTACTTCTTCTGACATAGAAATAGGCCTCCAGAATGTCGAGTGACAGATATGCCCAAGAAATAACTCATAGGGCCCAAATCTTTCATAACAAACTCAGAGGAAATGAGAGACATAATGGACTGGCGGAGAGAATCATATGATGTGGTGAGGATGATGTCATTAACATAATAATAGGTAAGCCATGTTTGTACCCTTGTTATAGATGAACATGGAATGATAGGATCTGCTGTGTGAAAAATTGATTTAGGAAACATAATCGGTGAACCACTGGTACCATGCTCGAGGAACATGTTTCAGTCCATAGAGCAATTTCCGCAACAGACACACATAGTCCTGATGAATAGGATCCCTGAAACCCATAGGCTGATACATATATACCATTCCATGAAGATCCCTATGTAAGAAGGCATTCTTGACATCAAGATGATGAATGGGCCAAGACTTGGATATGGCAATGTTGAGGACGGTCCGGATAGTTGCAGGCTTTACGACCGGGTTGAACGTTTCATCACAGTCCACTCTCACATGTTGAGACATGTCATCGCCTACAAGACGAGCCTTGTACCTCTCAAAAGAACTATCATATTTCTTTTTTTGTCTAAAAACTCACATAGAACGGATAATATTAGCATCAGGTGGACGGGGTACTAAGTCCCACGTCTTATTATCAATAAGAGCATTATATTCGTCAATTATTGCGGCTTTTTCAATTAGGGTCGGACAAGGCATCATTCAGATTTCGAGGGACAGAGGAAGAGAACACTGAAATAGATAAGTTAAATAGTCATTTAGGTTTATGAATTCTGTGCATCTCACGGGTTTCCATGGTCTGAGAGCGTATCTTGGCGGGTGTGTCGCGGGACTGACGGGAAGAGGAGAAAGGGCAGGGGTGGTGGGACTGGTTGGCCGATGCTTAGTTTATCGAGAGGTGGCTGCGGAATGACCCTGAGGCGGGCTGTTATGGGCCACCGTCGGCAGAACCAGGTGGGTAGTGTGTCCCGGACTGTCCGAGGTCGGGGTGGCTGTCGGGGTCTGGAACGACGGACTATGTAAATAAGGAATTAGAATAGGGTTCAGGCCATCATCTAGGAAGTTGTAGGAATGCCGAGGTGGCGAGTTTAGGGAGGCAAATGGGAATTGAGACTCATCAAATAGAAAATGACGTGAAATAATAATTTTACGTCCACGATGATTGGCGGGGTAACCTAGAAACACACACGGGGAAGATCGGGGTTGGAGTTTGTGAGAAGTCGGATGGAGAGGATCACAGAGACATCCAAAGATACACAAGTGTTAGTAGGAGGGTTCCTACGAAATAGAACTTGAGTGTGCGACCATTGAGCTAGAGAATTGTTTTGGATTATGTGTAGGAGATATGTGGCCATGGAGAGAGCGTAATGCCATAATTGAGGGGGAATTGAGGCATTAGCAAGTAGGGAGGAGGTGTGAGGGCAGGAAAAAGGAAAGGTAAGACCGTTATTGGAGAAAATTGTTTAAATTGATTATTATTGAATTCCCTGCCATTGTCACATTGAAAATATTTAATGCTCTTTTCAATTTGTGTTTTTACGAGAGCACTAAATGAGGAAAAAATGGGATAGACCTGAGATTTATTGCCAGTTGGAAAAGTCCATAGAAAGTTGGAATAATCGTTCAAAAACAACATATAATATCGATGGCCAGTCATACTTAAAATAGGGGACGTCCACAAATCACTATGTATGATATCGAAAGGTAGTAAAGTACAATTTGTGGATGAAGAAAATAGTAATTTAACATATTTTCCAAAAACCCAGGATTCACATATAGCGGTCCTAGAAATACGATTGCAATTAATAAAATTATTTTTCTTAAGGGTGCGTAAAATAGAATCTCCCGGATGTCCTAATCTAGAGTGTCATAAGGAAGACGAAAGAGTAGCAAAGGTTGATGGAACTAAGGCTGGATTGTTTACGGCGTTTGCAATAGGATAAAGATCTTCGGTGTTGTCACATCTCATTATTCGTCTCCCTGTCGGAAAATTCTTCACAGAAAAACTGTAACATCCTATACTTTCGGGTCACGGTTTAAATCGCTAGGCGTATGTAAAATCGCTAAGCGTTTGTAAATAGACCCGAGCGTTGGAAAAATTTATGTTATTTACGTATGCCAATAAAGAGATTAGTATATAAAATTATTAAACCCCGAAATAATTTTGGACACAACAAGTGTGATGACGGAGATCGAAAATAAATTTGGTGCATGCACAAAGAGGTTATGAATTAGTGGCATATTAGGAAATTAGGACATTAGGTATACGAATGTCTTATGAGTTTTTAGAATTTAAATGAAGTGTGATCTATAATTAATTATATGTGTAATTAATATTTTAGTGGGGACAAGTCTAGGTAGAATTGTGGACGTGTAAGCCTTAAAAGAGGTTCCTAAATGACATGACTAAGTTATGTGGAAGGCATAATAATGGGCAATCATTATGAGCATTTAATGCTAGCCTAAGGAATCTTTTAATGGAATTTATATTCTTGCTTGAGAAATTCATTTTTGTAGATTAAAGTTGGAACGTCCAGCAAACTCCTTAGACTCCACCCATTTTGTTCATTTTGGAAATCACATGGGTACAATACCCTTTGCTAAGTTTTAAGTCCCAACTTATAGAAATAGATAGCAGCAGTTCGTAGATAGCATAGGCAATGAAGGTTAGCAAAGTGTGGGCAGAAAATTGGTGACTTTCACGGAAAATTTGGGCAACGTTCCAGCGAGCGAATATTGAAAGGGACTAGTTCCGTTGTTATCAAAGTATGTTAAGACAAATTATTTCTTTCTTTTGACATGTTTCATTTAACAAAATAACCTTGATATTGCTCCATAATTTATTCTGCTCCTAGTAGTTAAGAATATTCGTGTTATTGATTCCTATGATAAAAGCATGTCTAAATATGTTTCTAAATCCTTACTGAGACAGAAAAGATGTTGATTTTCCAATGTTAGCCGAAGGTATAAAGGTATTATGTCATCCGTTGAGATTGGAATATTGTGTTATCATTCATGCATTTTTATTTGCATTGCATTCATATATTACCCTGAACCACTTGTGTTATGCACACTACTATATGGTAAATATTATATATATATATATATGTATGGGGAATGGGAAAAGGGAAAGACGTTATATACGCACACCACTTGCAGATGGTACAAACTATCACGAAAGAGCCCGAAGAGGCTAATATGATGTGATGATGTGATGCCCTTGTGTGGTGATATAACCTGATGCCCACAAAGGCGGTTATGGGAGGATTCCTATGTGGACATTAGTATACCGCATTTGCATTATGCATACATTCATTAACCGTTATATGGTATGATGCCCACAGAGGCTATTATGGTAAGGAAGATGCCCGATGAGGCTGATGTATATGAAAACTGCATTGTGCATAACATTTAGGCATATGTATTAGGGCCCTCAGAGGCATTTACTGCTGGTCAGTTGTTTATGTTTCAGTTGTTGCTATATCCCTGTTATACTATTGTTCATACCTGACATACTCAGTACATCAGTCGTACGGACGTCCCTTTTGTCGGGGGACGCTGCGTTTCATGCCCGCAGGTTCACATAGGCAGGGTGACGGTTCACGTTAGTTGATTGCGGATCCAGCGGATTTTTGGAGCACTACTCCCCTTGTTCGGAGTGTTGGTCTAATTTTGGTACGGTACAATTTTGCTTATATATATGGGTATGGCGGGGCCCTGTCCCGACCTTTGATGTTGTTACTCCTAGAGGCTTGTAGACAGGTGTCCTGTGGTTAGTTGTCATGTGTGGCCTTGTCGGCCTTGGTATGGGTATGTGTATATATAAGATGGTTACCTAATTTTTATAATTTTCTTTCGGCTTAGTCCGTAATTAATTACGATTGGATGTTCAATATACGAATGGTGGTACCTGGCGGGTGGGATCTGGGTGCCCGTCGCGACCTTCTAGTTTGGGTCGTGACAAAAAATAATAGGATCAAAGTCAAGGAAAATATTATTATCAGTTGTGAAACGTCACACAGAGATTAGATTCTTAATTGAGTTTAGGGGCATGTAGGACATCTTTTAATATTAGTGGTGAATGTGGTGGGGATAAGGATAAATGATCAAAACCGCGAATGGGAATGTCTTGTCCACTACCAATGATAATATTCCGATTTAAATTACTCAAATTGGAATAATATGAGAGAGTACCTTGTGGTGACGTCATGTGAGATGTGGTGCATGTGTCCATATACCAATTTTCGTTTGGAGCGTTGAGTGACATTGTGTTCATAGCTGCCTCAATGTTAGTCAGTGCATAAGTTGAGGGCGGGGGGCTGTGCTGTGTAGGCCTATTGGGGATGTGGGCCGATTATGCCAGGGTGGGCTTGTCGGTTCTGAGGTGGAGTCCACAAGGATGTCGAATACGGGCTAGAGGGAGAGGCCCATGACGGTGGGGACCACGCGGACCACGATGGGTAGGCAGTCTACGACGGAGGCTGCTGCCACTGCCACGATCGCTGCTGGTTGTTTCCTGCCGGCGGGGACTGCCCCTTCCCGCCGTCGTTCTTGCCAGAATTCCGTCCGTCACGGCCCTTGCCGGACTGCCTGCTCCGATGGTTATTTCGGGTGCATGCGGGCTGCTGCGGGTCATCGGGCCGGTGGTTTTGGTTGCCATAGTTGCAGGCCCAGCCGTCGGCGGAGGGCCCAACGGTGGTGGTGATGGTGGCGTCGAAAATGCTGTCTTGAGTGGTGCTGCGCTTGATTTTCCGGGTTTTCTCAAGAATAAGCTTCGAACGGGCCTCATAAAATGAAGGTAACGACGTGCATTGCTGAAGGATGGTGGCAACACCGTCATATGATTCGTTTAAGCCTGCAATAAGTTGCATGACCAATCGTTAATTAGTGAGTGGTGCGCCCACGTTGGAGAGTTGGTCGGCAAACATCTTGAGTTCTTGACAATATGGAGACACGTTTGGAAAATCGTCATGATAAACGTCCTTGAACTGATTTGCAAGGTATAACGCTCATTGAGTTTTGTTGTCATGGAAAATACTTTCCAAACATTCTCACGTTTGGCGGGCAGTGGCATCGGTCTCAATGATGGTGTGCAACAGATCATTAAAGATTGTGTCGTATATCCACTGGAGGACGACTACGTCCAAACGAGACCAGAGTGCATCATCAGAAGTCGAAGCCGAGGGTAGGTATGTGGACTTCGATGTAGGAGGGATGATGTGGTCGATAACTTCGTAAACACGATAATGGATCTTAAAACGCTCCGTCCACGAGGAGTATTGACCATTTTCCATCTCAAGGGTGATAGGGATGAAGTTTTTGATGTTGTTTACTGCAAGTGCAAGATGAAATTTGTTTTTGTCAGCCATGGAAGATGAAATTTAGGAGGAGAAGGGAGAGAGAATGACTGGAAAAAAAAACACTAGAGTTCCATGGAGGTGGCGGCCGAGAGCTATGGTCGGCGGCGATTGAGGTATTTTTAAGCTACTGATACCATAAAGGAATATGTTCCTTGATTGTATTTATCAATAATGTACAATATATATTTAGTAATACAAAAATATTTAAACTAGTAACTAATCAACCTAATTACAATAGAAAATATAATTCTACCTAAAATAAGAGACCTAATTACATTGTACCTAATAAGAGATGTATAATTAATGAAAGAATATTAAAAAAATATTCTATTAAAAATGATTAATAGCACATACATACTTATGATTTATTATTTCTCTTTAAAAATTTATGCCAATTAAAATACATCACATAAAATATAGTATAGTATTGCAAGTTGTAAATCAACGACTATGGCGTACCACCAACTTGTACAAAAGTAGACTCCTGTCCAACGGTGACTCTTTAAATTTTAGTCACTCTCAAAAAATACCAAAATTATTATAATCACACAAATATTTTAAAAAAACATGATCAGAGCAATGGTCATGCTATCTTTATTAGTAAGTTTTTATTGAATCGAGTTTTATATCCTCTAATATGTTATAAATTTAAATATGAGGATTGGACAAAACAGAGCATAGAAGTAACTTGTATATCTTCTAACTTGCTACAGAGAAATTCAAGAAGTATAAGATACATCCAAATCTGGAAATGTATCATAGAACAAACTATAAGCCTAATTCTTAGCAGAATATACATTCCCCTGTATACATTTTCTCTGTGTACAATATAAGCTTTTTCTACGATCAAGCAGACGTGCCGAGCGAAAAAACTATATAAAAGCCTAATTCTTAGCAGAGTATACATTCCCCTGTATACATTTTCTCTGTGTGCACAATATAAGCTTTTTCTAGGCGATTTGCATCCAGATACGTTAATTTGGCTTTTGTAATTGTCCCCCTAAAGAATGAATGCCCTCGGCCACCAAGCTCTCCTTCCTCTTCTTCGAATCCAGCATCACAACTCGGTAGACAGCGAAAAGAAATCCAAATCCAAATTATCTGTATATACAGATTACTACCTAATCCAAATTATCTGTATATACAGATTACTACCTGAACCCTAGATTTAGTGTCGGGTTCGGACACTGGATTCCAAATTGGTCGGCACTGTTCGTATAGGTTTGAGAAACTCCATTTAGACTCTGTTGGAAGTAACCCGATTTAAAGACCTGTTGATTTCTGATCCCGCTTTCAACTTCTTCAGACAAATTAATACTTTCAACCTTTGTGTTACCTCGGACATTCGTAGGATGAGCATAAATATCGCTCAGAAAAGTCATGTTGTTGTTGTTGTGGATGGGGTTGTTGACGTTCCCCTGAGCCTGAACGCCTGGAGCTTGATTTGCAGGGCCCAGTTCTGGCATCGGTTTGAGCCCCGCGAGAATCGCCCAATCAAAATTGGCTGAATCAAGGCGTTCGAGGTTCAACTTTTCTGTCTTGAGCGAGTTCAATCTCGGCAAGTTAGAAAACCGCTCATCCATTTCCGGTAACGATTCGAGCATATCATCGAACTGGGATGACGAAGAAGCCGAATCACCATGGCTGTATTCATTGCTTTGTAAACCAGGCATTTGGGGTTTTGGACCACTTGAATTCTTCTTGTAAATTCGACAGAGCACCCATTCATCTAGCTGAAATGTACAAAAACCAGATACACATTAAGAATTGCAAATTGACAATTGAAAATGGGGGCATAATTGCAATTTTGCTCCTTCAATTATTGAGAATTTTGACTTTAGCCCTATTATTATTTGACAAAGCACATTTAACCTCCAACCAATTAAAATGAAGTATATTCTTTGTCCCTCTATGTACAAAATATGTTGTATTTAGCCTCTCTTTTTTTTTTTCAAATTAACTACGTTACCTTCAAAATATGGAGCACACCCGGTACTAATTCATCATATAGTAATATATAATAATTCATCATATAGTAACAATAAGTACTCCATTTATTTCAATTTATATAACACCTTTTAAATTTCGAGAGCCGAACCAGTTTTTCTTTTGATCTAACATTTTTGTCTTTTAAATATTTAATTATTTTAATACTGTGACTTATAAGCTGAGGTGGTTCGGGCATGTTAGGAAGAAGGGTGGGAATGCACCAGTAAGGAGGTGCGATAGGTTGGTTGTAGCGGGAGCTAGAAGAGGTAGGCCGAAAAAAATTAAGGAGGTTATTAGACAAGATATGACACAACTTCAGCTGACTAAGGACATAACCTTAGATAGAAAGGTATAGAAGTTTAGGATCAGTGTAGAAGGCTAGTAATAGGTAGCAAAGTGAGGTAAGTGAGGGGGCGAGTCTTCCCCCTCTCCGCTTTTCCTTTTAGTAGTAGTGGTCAGATATTTTTTGTTGGGCATTACTATATATTTTCACATTTATTTTATATCTTGCTATTTATTGTCTTCTTTCATACATACATTTCTACGACATGTACTTTTCTTCTGAGTCGAGGGCTACCGAAAACAGCCTATCTAAAGTAAAAGTAAGATCTGTGTATATTCTACCGGCCCCAAACCTCACCTTTTGAGACCACACTGGTTTGTTGTTGTTGTATAGTTTTATTATAAGAAACTTAAAGATTGTGAATTCATGGTGTAAATTAAAAAACTGACTCTCGAAATCCGAATTGTGCCACATAATTTAGGAGGAGTGAGTACTAATTAGTACTTAAATAGATTAACGGTTAGAAATTCACTAAATTTGAAAAGATTCAAAATTAAATGTGCACATTATAATTGTAACTAGTTAAAGATTGTGCTTAATAGACAAAGATCAAAATTAATTTGTGAATATTTAAGGGACTAAAAATGCAAATTTTCATCTAAAAAAATAAAGAGAAGAGTAATGTGCAAATTACCTTTGAACTTCCATTTTTCCTTGAAGGTTCAAAGAGTCTATATTCATGCATAATCCAATTAGTCTTGGTTCCTTTTGGTGCTTTACCAATATAAAACACAAGTGCTTTCTTAATTCCAACTTTTCTCCCTTGTGATGTTATGACCTTATCAGTACCCGTTGCTTTCCAATAACCCGACCCGGCAACTCTATTTGGTCGAGATCCATTTGGATACTTCCTATCTCTTGGACTAAAAAAATACCATTCTTTTTCTCCAAATATTGCCTTACCTATACAAATCACACACAAAATCATCAACTAACAATTTCAAAGAATAGTACAAAAATAATTTCATTCTAATAACCCCACTTTGTATAACTCTTATATTACACTATTTTCTTATTGATTTATTTTTAAAAAAAAGTGACTATCATCCAATAATTTAACTTTAAATTTCTCTCACCCTTAATGGCATACTTCTAAAGCTATCTCGATACGTTTAAGACTATAATTTTTCTTAAGAGAAAAATTAAACAAAATTTCGTGTTCAATCAAATTAACAACAAATAAGTTTACAAAATCTATCCCTTTTGTCCCAACTTAATGATAATTTTCCCCTTGTTTTAAGTGATAACTTTTCCCCTTGTTTTAAGTGATAACTTTTCCCTTATTTGTCTGGTGTCTAAAACAGAATGATAGATATATTTTTATATTTAATAACAATTTAACTCTAAATTTTTGCTTTACCTTTAATAAAATAATTTGTAGACACAAAATTCTTTCTCATTTTAAACCACAACTTTCAAAATTCTTTGTTTTTAAAGAAAAAATGGGTCTCAATTTAAACTGAGCTAGAAACTTACTAGGTAGAACCCAAGGGTCAAATTTGTACAAATCAATTTCTCCAATGATTTGGAGAGGAAAATCATGACCTGCAACTTTCTTGCACAAATATTGAACTAAAAGCTCCTCATCAGTTGGATAAAATCGAAACCCTGGTGGTAAACTCAATTGCAATAGAGGATCTTTTTCTTGAACACCCATCTTATTTAGCCTTCAATAAAAGAAATAAATTAAGAACCTAAAGTTTGAGAATAATAATAATCAAATTCCCTAAAGTTTTTTTTTCTTTTGGAAATGGGGGATAGTGGGGGGGATTTATATATGACGAAAGTAGAAAAAAGACATTTCAAGTGTTTGATGGTTAAAAATGTGACACGTATAAAAAAGTTAGGCATCAGCCGACCTTATCAAGGAGTAAAGACTTGGAGCAAATGCATGAACCTAAGCTAAAGAAATGAAAAAAAGTCATTGAGGTCCCCTACTACGTGGCACTCTCTCACGTACAACAATGAATCTTTGTTTTTCCGCGTCCACTTTTCACCTGAGATTAAAACTAGTATGCATGCACACGTTTTGAAATTATTTATCATGATTTTTAAAAATTATTATTATTATTTTAAAAGTACTTTTAAAATAATTAATTATATTTTCATTTCATTTTTAATAGTTATTGTTTTTGAAGATTATAAATACCTTATTTGATGTTATGATTGAAATTCTGTATAAAATAGTTGAAATTTTTAATTACGATTAATATTTTTCAAGAGAAGTGTAAAAAAAATCATGATAGATACTTTGAAACGAAATGACTACTTGCTAGTTGCTACTTCGAAGAAGCCGAGGAAGGGAGAGAGAGGGAGGGGGGCAAGGGCTGCTTGAATTTTGATTTTGGAGTTTTATTACATTATCACGAAATTTTTTAACCTATGACAGGAAATTAATTGATCCATTCGTCCAATTTTATAGTAATATTAATATAGATAAGAAATTCAATTTCATACTGCCATTGAGTCCTCTGACTTATTGCCAAAGAATTTGTGAAAAGTTTTGTGCGTTAATATTCAATCGAATTCTACTTTCATCTTCCTAGTATATGGAGCATTGAGTTATTATTTGGGGATTAAATAGATTCTTATTATAAAATTTTCAAAGTTTTCTAAGCATTTATAATAGTAACATACCGTATTTTCAGGTCACGGTTTGAATCGCTAGGCGTGTGTAAATAGATTCGAGTGTTGGGAAAATTTATGTTATATTTACGTATGCTAATAAAGAGATTAGTATAAAAAAGGATAAAACCTCGAAATAATTTTGGACGTAACAAGTGTGACGACGGGAATCAGAAATAATTTGATACGTGCACAAAGAGGTTATGGACTAGTGTCATATCACAAAATTATGGCATTGAGTATATGAAGATCTTATAAATTATTAAGATTTAAGTGAATTGAGATTACGAAATTAATTATATGTGTAATTGATAAATTATACGGAGGCGGATCATTTAATTAATGAAGGGGAGTGCATGTTAATGTTAATGTTAATGTGCATGGCGTGAAAGAGGGGGCTCCCACCACCAAAGAATTGGCTGAGTGGGAGACCATATCATAAAGCTTATTTAATGTTAATCTAGCATTCATTACTTTAGTAAGACAAAGACCAAAACAACAATTCAGTAACTTGTAACTCATTTTCGTGCTCACTGTGGAAATTCATATATTGGTTTGAGAATTCGTGAAGACAAAAAAAGAACGATTTAACAACCTGCACTTCATTTCTCATTTGGGAAAAAACACACGAAGTAGTATGGTCCTTTTCAAACCAAATTTCTTAAATTTCAGTTAGAACAAAACATTCTGCAATATTGTTGCAAAGCAACGTTCCAGTAGGATTAAAAGGGTTGGTTCAAGGTATGTTAAGACAAATTATTTCTTTCTTTTGACATGTTTCATGTAACGAAATATAACTGTGATATTACTCCATAATTTATTCTACTCCTAGTAGTCAAGGATATTCATGTTATTGATTCCTATGCTAAAAGCATGTCTAAATATGTTCTTAAATCCTTATTGAGGTATATAAGAGAAATGTTGAACATTCCCAATGTTAGCCGAAGACAATGATAAGAGCATGTCTAAATATGTTTCCAAGACCTTATTGAGGCATATGGAAAAAATGTTGATATTCACAGTGTTAGCCAAAGGTACAAGTATATTGTGTCACCCAGGATGTGCTATTGTCATTCATGCATTTTTATTTGCATTATATTCATATATTACCCTGGACCCACATGTGCTATGCACACTACTATATGGTAAATATTGTATATATAGGGGATATGAGGAAAGTGATAGGCGTTATATACACACACCACCTGCAGTTTGTACAGACTATCACAAAAGAGCCCGGAGAGGCCAATATGGTGTGATGCCCTTGTGTGGCCGATATAACCTGATGCCCATAGAGGCGGTTATGGGAAGGAAGATGCCCTTGTGTGGCCAATTATATATATATATATATATATATATATATATGTATGTATGTATATATATATATATGTATGTATGTATATATATATATATGTATGTATGTATGTATATATATATGTATGTATGTATGTATATATATATATATGTATGTATGTATATATATATATATGTATGTATATATATATATATATGTATGTATGTATATATATATATGTATGTATGTATATATATATGTATGTATGTATACCGTATTTGCATCATGTATACATTCATTAACTATTATATGGTATGATGCCCACAGAGGCTGTTATGGCTAGGAAGATGCTCGATGAGGCTGATGTATATGTATACTGCATTGTGCATAACATTTAGGCATATGTATTAGGGCCCTCATAGGCATTTACTGTTGGTCGAGTGTTTCTGTTTCAGTCATTGTTATATCCCTATTATGCTATTATTCATGCCTGACATACTCAGTACATCGGTCGTCCTGACGTCCCTTTTGTCGAGGGACGCTGCATTTCATGCCCGAAGGTTCAGTTAAAGAGGGTGACGATTCACGCTAGTAGGTTGTTGGTTGAGTTGATATTGGAGCACTCTATTTGTTTCAGAGTTGCAGTCTGATCGTGGTACAATATGTTTGCATACGCATATGGGTATGGCAGGGTCATGTCCCGTCCTTGTGATGTCATATATTCCTTAGAGGCTTGTAGACATGTGTCATGTGTGTAGTAGACTTGTATGGCCTTGTCGGCCTTGGTATGTGTATGTATATATATAAGTTGGTTTTCTGGATAAATATTTCACATACTGGTCTTTCGGCTTAATCCGTATTTAATTATGATTAGGTGTTGAATATATTTTGGTGGTACCCGACGAGTGGGATCAGGGTGCCCATCACGGTCCTACGATTTGGATCGTGACAATAATATTGACTATGTTAATTTACATGTATTTTAATATAATATTTGGATATATAAATTTTACTAGTTTAAATAATAATAATACTAGCATATTCAATTTGATTCAATAAGTGGGTTGTGATGAGGTGGCGTGCGCAACCTTTCCTTTTCTTGCAAAGATTGAAAAGTTATTTTCTATATCCGGACTCAAGTAAAATATATCAAAATTAAGTTTGAAAAAGAATACGTAGTGAAGAAGTCATGCAATAAATAAATTTTATTTAAAGAATTTATTCCAAATTCACAAAATATAAATGTTTTTATCTTTGTACTTGGACCTCATTCACGAAATTGAATAAAAAATATTTTCTTATCAGGTTAAATGTTGTAATACTTATTAATCAAATTTGTTTTTAATACTTTGTAAATAAGTTGATCAATTTTTTTTTTTTTTTTTTTTTGGAGTTTGTGGGCATAGAGGGAGGATTCATGGAGTATGGGACACGTGCAAATACGTGGACAAGAAAAAAGGGACTAGCATTTTTTGGAGTTGGATGGTATCTTTTTCTTTATTATAATTGGGATGCGAAAGAGAGTGCACAAGAAAAATCTTGTAAAGATGTCATCTAGGCGCTACACGTTTGCATTTTTCTATAAAGCACTTTGGTCCTTCTATAATTTTTAACATTTTTCTTCGTGTATCTCTTTTTCTTCTTCCTTGTCTTTTGTGAATTTTGTCTTAAGCATTTCAAATTCTTCTTTTTTATTTCCAATTTATTAATGAAAATGCATTTGTATTTTATAAGAATTAACGATTACTTTCTTCCTCTCAATTTATATAATATATTTTTATTTTTTGATATTCAAATAATATGAATTTTGATAAAAAAATTAATGATCATGTTGATATGAGAAAAATTATTACCTATAATATTTTTTTAAAAAGTTATCGTATTTAAAAACTGATCAAATCCAATTAACTTCAACGAATAATTAAGTTAACTCTCAATAATCGAAAAGTATCATACGGAACAAAAAGGAGTAGTAATACGTATTAAGTGATCTATTGCTTATCATTGTAGTTTTAAATATTGCTTGATTGAATTAAATGCCAAGAGGATGTAAATATTACTCTTTGGTTCAGTCCTTGTTTGCCACATTTTATTTCTTTGTTCTATTTTGTTAAAATACAAAATCAACCACTTTTTGGTTGATTAAGAAAAAAACAATGAATTTTGATTAGATGTTTTTTTTAACATATATTCTTCTATCCCAATAATTTAGGCACACCACCACCCCAAGAAAAGTAAGGTCAAAGCTAATAGAATTATTCTTGCCTTCTGAGCGGTCATTTAGGATCTTGTTACGACTCATCATTCTTCCAGGTCAGAGTCCGATCGAAGCGAGCAAGAGATCGAGGAATCCTCGCTTTTAGATACCTTTTAAAATCTAGTTCACGTGGCACAAACTGAATTAAATGGAAGAGCATATGTTTGTGCTATATTTTTGGATTAAGATGGCAAGTTAGCAATATTTTGGTAGGTTTATAGGCACACGTCGATTGCTTTTTCATGATTATTTGATGACGTTGAATTTTGCTGTGTTTTCTAACTTCTCACTTTGCCACATGCCTTTAGTTATACTTTCTGTTATCCACATAAAGTCAAGCTACTTTTTTCAGTAATATTTAAATTTTCATCTTTATTTCATCAAATAAAAAAGAATTCTTTTTCTTACAATATAGAGGCCTTGATGCGAAATTTTAATAGGGTTTATAGGGGGTAGTATTAAAGATATGCAATTTGCATTATTCATTTGAATAAAGATGAAAATGGACTAGTATTACTCGTCAAGCAAAATGGGAAATATTAGTTGTGTTTTCCTATTTTGCCCCTGTTTATAATTATAAAGGGAATTTTTATGATTTTGTAAGGAGTTAAGAAGATTAGGGTGCAAATTATTAAAAAAATATACTATAAGTGTAGATTACAAAAGAGTGCATAGGTTAAGGGTGCAAATTACAAAGAACTCAATTAGAAACATAATTCTTGTTTCTAACAAGTTGCTCATTTTGCTTGACGAGTAATACTAATACTATAAGCCATTTTGTAACAAAATTTTGATGCATTTGAATTGACCATCGAATTATCTGGGTCGATTCTAACAATTCTATCATTTAGTATTTTACATCATATTATATGATATGATTTAACGATATGGTGTATTTAACATGTTATTTAATTATATATAATAATCTAATTATTTTGTTGTGTTTTCGACTTCTCCCTTCTCCACATATCTTTACTCTTTAGTTATACTTTCTGTTATTCACATAAAGTCAAACACCTTTTTACAGTATCATTTCATCTCTCTCGTCAAATGAAAAGGAAAAGATATCACGATAGGAGCACATTTTGTTATTACTCCAATTTTCTATTTATAAATTGTTAAACAAGGTAATATACTCGTAATATACATTTGATATACAGAAGTGTATATTACGGGAATACAGAAGCAGTGGCCCAGCTCGGCAGTGGCTGAGGCCCATCTTGGAAGCCCATCACGGGTAGATTGGCAGATTGCAATCTTGTATATATGGTATATATATATTTGTAGTATATTGTAGTGTAAATATTACCTTAATTAGTATTGTACACTTACCATAATTGTATAGTTAGAATTATGGTAGAATAATGTTTTAGGAATAGAATAGGAATATGATTATCTTATTTGCAACTTGTATATATACCTTTCAATTAATGAAAATAATTAAGGGGATTATTTATTTCATAAATAAAAAACATGTAGAATACATCCACAAAAGAACGGATGGGATAGATATGAAGCCACGTAGTGAAAGGGATTCTGTTTACAGTTTGCCAATGCGGCAAGAAAGCGTGAAAACGCATAAGAACTCTTGAATGAAAAAGAGATGTAACTCCAGTTCTTTCGGAATCGGTAGTCAATCCTATTTCCGATTGGGGCATGGTAAGAACATATATTAATCCGTATCGTGGATCTATTTGTTACAAAAGACGAACTAATTTTAGAAGAGATGGATAAACTTAGCAGCTGTCGATCGAGGCGGGGATAAGTTTGCTTCTTCACAAGTCTATCCCCAAAAAAAACCGACCCTAGGGGGATGGGAGAAAGGTTGTTAGTAGGGAAAATTTAATACTCCCTAAAAATTAACGTTCTTGTCTTTTCTGCCATGTGTATGTTATGATGTGTCAGATTTATGAGACTGAGAATGAAATTTTTTCTGTGTCTAATTGTATTGATGATCAATGCCTATATTTATACATGTATTTCGTACAGTAATAAATAATAAAACACTACTACTGAAAAATACTTGGACTGTACACTTGTACTAATTCTAGAGAATGTATACTAACAAAAATAAAACTTTACCTCTTGTCGGGAAAACCTAACTCCATCTTCTTCCTTGCTCTTCTTCTTTCTCGACTTGATTGAAATCACCATGGAAGATGAAGCTATTTTGGAATTCTCGTCATCAACATCCCCCATCAAGTCGGAGGGGAGATAAAGGACACCCAACTTGGACATGATTCCACGATGAGAAAAGCCCCTGAGAGAGGTTTAGTAAATAGATCGGCGAGTTGATGTTCAGAAGGTACAAACTTCAGAGTGATGAGCCCAGAAATGTATTGTTGTCTCACAAAGTGACAGTCAAACTCCACGTGCTTTGTTCTTTCATGAAAGACGGGGTTTAGTGCAATGTGAATCGCGGCTTGACTGTCGCAAAGAATAGGAACCAGAGTTGATGGTGGTGAAAAGTGATCTTCTAGCAATCTTACAAGCCAAGTGATTTCTACAGTGACCTTGCGCATAGAGCGATATTCCGCTTCAACGAAGGAGAGGGAAATCGAAGCCTGCTTCTTTGATTTTCACAATATGGGAGATCCACCAAGTGTTATAAAAAAACCACTCACAAATCTCTGTGAATCCGAGTAGGAAGCCCAATCAGCATCGCAAAATTCCAAAAGGGAAAATGTTGGATCAGAATATAGGAGGATACCTTGCCCGGGGTCTAATTAAAGATATCGCAAAACTCTGAGAGCAGCAGAGAAGTGTGAAAGACATGATCTTTGCATAAACTGGCTGAGCTTCAAGACTGAAAATGCTAAGTCTATACGAGTGTGTGTCAGATAATCTAGTTTACCTATTAAATGCCTGAATATGGTAGGATCATCCAAAATAACATCAGTGTCTACTTGTAACTTGATTGTAGGGTCAAGTGGGTAGGGAGATGGTGATAATCAAACTCCTTCAGCAAGTCCAAGGTAAACTTGTGTTGACTAACAATAAAACCCTATTTTTCTCGTATGATTTCCATGGCCAAAAAATAGTGAATATCACCTATGTCTTTAGTCCTGAATTCTGAGTTGAGGAACTGTTTGAAATCAGAAATCTCTGTTATGTCATCCCCTGTTAGTAAAATGTCATCAACATATACTGCTAATATAGAAATGTGGTTCCCAGATCTTTTTAAAAAATAAGAAATAATCATTCAAAGAAGAGGTATATCCTTTATAGCTAAGTGCACCAACAAGTCGAGCATGCCACTGCCGTGAAGCTTGCTTTAAACCATATAATGATTTCTTGAGAAGTCAAACATGGTTAAGGTAGGTGGATTTAGATCTGGTGGGAATTTCATGAAGACTTCTAAATTTTCATGTAACAAGACATTGTTCACATCCATTTGTGAAATTTGCCAATCTTTCTTCACTGCTACTGGAAAAAGACACCTGATTATGGTCATCTTCACAACAGGTCATAATGTTTTATTGTAATCTATTCCTTATTTTTGAATATCCCCCTCACTACTAACCTATCTTTCAGTCTTTCTATAAATCCATCTGAATTATGCTTTACCTTGTAAACCTATTTTCACGGTAAAGCTTTCTTTCCTTTGGGTAATTCAACAGTGTCCCAAGTGTGATTAAGTTGCAAGGCCTGAATTTCTGCATCCATGGTTTCTTGTCATCCTGGATGCAAAGCTGCTTAAGAAAAGCTATTAGGTTCATAAATGAGACTAAGGGATCGCAACATGTTTTGATTGTTGAGGGACGGAGCATTGAAAGAAAAGGTTGAAACAGTACTATGATAGGCAAAACAAAATGTAGTGAGATTTGTTAGAAACACACTATTGCATATAAAATCATCTAAGTAGCCTGGTCTATGAGAAATTCTTTCTGATAAGGTTGGAAGAACATGTTCTTTTGGAGGTTAGGACTGAAATGGGACTAGGTTTAGATGGTTGAGATTGTGGAGGTTGAGGTGATGCAGGTGACGGAGGAGGTGATCCAGGAGGATTGTGAGGCTGAGAGATAGTATCAGAATGTTCTGCAATATCATCATCTGAAGTAAGAGTAGGTGAAAAGGAGGAAATCATTGGTTAGAAGAAGGATTAGATGATGCAAAAGGAAAATGAGTCTCATGAAATATCACATCTCTTGAGATAAAAACTATCTTGATTTTTAGATCCATAACTTTGTAACCCTTTTGGTGCTGAGGATATCCTAAAAAAATAGCTAATAGCTCTCAAGGACTAGTAGGAAGGTGAATGGCCAAAAATGATCTCAAAAGGTGTCTTGCCTTGTAAAACTCTAGAAGGAAGGATATTGATTAAATGGATAACAGTAAGGGAACACTCTCCTCAATAAGGTATAGGAACCTTAGATTGAAAAAACAGACTCTAGAAATTTCCAAAAGATATCTATGATTCCTTTCTACCACTCCATTTTTTTGTGGGGTGGCAACACAACATGTTTGGTGTAAAATTCCTTGATCATTCAGGAAAGCAGCCTCTTGTGATCCTTTTCCCCATTCCAAAGCATTGTTAGACCTTATGCATTTGACTTTTTCTGTGCAATTGTCTCATACCATAGTAAAAAAATATTTGAGAACATGAAAAGCATTACTCTTAGTTCTTAATAAGAAGGTCCATGTTCCTTTATTATAATCATCGAAAATAGTAAAAAAATACTTGTACCCCATTATAAGGGACATGCTTGTAAGGACCCCATGTATCAATGTGAATTAAATTAAATACGACTTTGAATTTTACTTCACTAAGAAGAAATGATAGTTTAGTCTGTCTAACTTGAGGACATACGTCAGAAATAAATTCAGAATTGGAACAAGACTTGATAAAACTAAATTTATTCATTACTAATAAGGGCAAATATCCAAGTCTGATGTGTCAAAGGCTTACATCTGGAGCTACATTATCAAAAACTTGAAGCGAAACAGAACTAGAAACATGATTGGAATTTCTTTCTTTTTGAAAAGAAACTACAGAATTGTCAGAGTTAAAACTAGACTTAGACACTAAAGGCTCTAACAGATATAGCACTTCTCTAACTTCACCAAAAACTTTTAAACTCTTCATTAAAAGGTCATGTAAGAGACTTTCACTAGAAGAGAATAAAACATTGCAACTAATTTGATGACACAATCTATTCATTGAAAGTAGATTGTACTTAAAGCTGGGACAAAAAGCACATTTATAAGCACAAGGATAGGTAGAAGGAAAATACTTCCTGTATGAGTAACAGTACCTTGAAAGAATTAGGCAAAGTTATATTTAAAGGAACAGGAAGAGGATTTAAAGAGATGAAGAAGAAGAGTTAAAACAAATATGTTCTGAGGCACCTGAATTAATGATCCAGGTGCTAGAGTTAAAAACTGAAAAACATGTGCCTGAGTATTTGAGAATTGTACCAGCTACAACATTTGCATTGATTTCAGGTGAAAATCCTAATTGTGACATGTGCATCTGTTTTAACATTTGTGTCAGTTCTGTTCTTTGCTGAAAAGTTGAGACTAATTGTTGCTTGTATCTCCATTATGCGACTCAGTATATTCTTGATTCTCTTCCCTTGTGACTGCTGCATTTGCCTTGACGGTAGGCTGATAGTTCTTCCCTTTGTTGAACTCAAAGTCTTATGAAAAAACATGTAGCCTTTGACAGTCATCCATGACATGTCCTATCTTAAGGCAATGAGTGCAGCTTACATTTGGGTTGAATTTGCTCCTCTTTCCTTTGAATTTTTGTTGAGTATTTCCAAACCTTTGTGGGTAGATTCCTATTTTCTGAGGTCCATTTGCATTTCTGTAGTACTGATTTGTAGGTTTTTGATTCAGTTTTTTCTAATTTGTGATCATGAATGAAGCTGAGTCTGAAAATACATGTGCATTCACATAAAAGCTCTCTTTGATTTTCATCCTGCAACAATAGTGAATAAGCATAGTCCATTGTAGGCAGGGGATTCATCACTAAAATATTTTCCCTAGCATGAGCATAAACATCATATAGACCCATCAGAAAATGAATCATCCTTTGATCTTGTAGATATTTAGACAATTTTACTTTACCATCACATGTACAAGTGCACACAATATCTGAATTTAAAGAATCTAGTTCATCCCACAAGCTCTTGAGTTTTGTGAAATAATCTAAAATATCAGAGTTTCATTGCACTGAAATGCTGAGTTCCTTTTGCAGGTGGAACAATTTTGCAGCATTGAATTTGCCAAACCTTTGTTCTAAGCTATCCCAAAGTTCCTTGGCTGTTTTAGAATAGATCACATTGTCCTTGATGTCTTTGAATAGTGATTTCAATGGCAATGACCATGTCATTGCAACAACTCCATAGAGGGTAATTTGTGGAGTCCAGATCTGAAATTTTGCAACTTCTATTAATGAAACTAAAATTTTTTCTTGGCTGAACAAGCTATGAGGACTGGATCTTCTCTATCCCGGAAAACCTTTTCCATCAAACACACAATTGATAAGGTTCATCTCAGGTCCATCTTAAGAATGAAGGTAATAAAGGTGGTTTGAGTCAATGGTAGCTGTATTTCTAACTTGAGAAGTTGCACCTAACTCAATCGGAGTGCTTTCTGTTGGGTTACAAGGATTTGCAGGAAACAGAAATTACAAGTAACTGCTTATGTAAGAATTGAAATTACAATTCAATTAGAAAAACTGAAAATTAGAATATAACAACAAAACTGAAATTACAATATTTGTTGAACAAGAAGACCGGAAACTGCTTTGATTTTTGCTGAGTCGAGTGTGGCACTCTGTCCTTAAGACAATATTGCCCCGTATGTATCCTTTATACGTCCCAGGCAATTCGTCTCTCAAGATAAAACAGCAATGGAACAATTGAGCATAAGAAACTCAAGAGCTACCGTGAAGAATATTGAATAATGAAATGATGCTTGGAAGTTATAGGAAGAATTGATTTTCTGGTTGTATATTTTCGTGTATATCAAGTGTGTCTCAACAATGGTGTAAGGGGTGTTTATATAGGTGAGGAAGGAATTTGTTTGTTGCCTCCATAACAGCCATTATTGGTCAAATAATGACTATTATGGAGGTAGTAAAGCCACCAAATTAAAGGAGAGAAATACCAACGGATTGGCCATTATAGGAGGTGTAATTCAGCCAAAATAAATGGCTGAATTGAGTGCTGGACGTTTCTGTTCGTGTCTGCCGAAATTCTAAATTTCTAGAAACTTCAGGGACCAAACTGTACATCTTGAAACTCCAGGGACCAAAGCGTACATCCGAAAGAATTCGGTCCAAACCGTACATACGAAACTTCGAGATCAAACTGTACTTCTGGCAAAGTTCTCTGGCCCAAAAAGATAATATCAGAAGGCCCACAGCCCACACAGCCCACGGCCCACGGGACCCGAGGACCCGGAACTCGGAACCGGACGGGCGGGCGGCGGCGGCGCGCGTGTGGTCTTTCCTCGAACCGAAGCACATCTAGGTCCTCCCTCCTTTAAACACATGGGATACCCCTTGGGGTCCCAAACCCCAAACCAATTTCGAGTCTTATATACACAACAATTCTTTCTTCCTCTACCGATGAGGGAGAATTGATCACACACCACACTTTTCCCTGCTTCAAACACCTTACTTCGTGAACCAATATCTCTTTCATTTCTCAATGAAATTTGACGATTCTTGGCCCTACGGTTATCTACGTACTTAGTAGATCATGTATGTGTGAAGAACCGGATTCTCCAACATACGTAACACTAGTGTTTAAGCCGTTAAAGTTGGTCGGTCGCAACTCCCGCCAAAGGCTAATTTCCAACAATCCCCTCTTGAAAGAGATTTTGGCGCACTCACATGGTGTCTTTTCATTTCCAGCAATATTTCAGCGGATCGATGTTGCATAAGGAGAGGTAGCTTCAGCTTTGAACCTTCCATAGTTGAATACCATCGGACTTACTTACTGCGCGGTGAACATGATGTCTTGAACCGTTAGTGTTTAGTGTAAGCCAAGACAATGGTACCAACACAACAAATTCCCTTACTCTCTTCTTCGTAATGTTTTGTCCGTTTTGGCCATGGACAACGTCTTGGATTCTTAAGTGCGTTCATTTTGAGGCGGCCCGTCATCACACTTAAATAGGTGGTCTCCTACAAGGTATCCTGCTATACCCCACTTCACAAGTGTTAGGAACCATTAAAAGTTTCCCAAGAACCTAACCTCAACTGTTGAGGATCATTACAGGTTTTGAAAACTTAACCTTTACCCATACTGCAGATAACACTTAACGTCTATCGCGGGAACGGCTTTGGATTTGGTGTTTCTTTTCGAAATCACTATCCGAAGTGCTCATACTTCCACCGAAGCGATCAATCGAACCTTTACAACTTCGTTTTCCCATTGAACCAAATTACGGGATCTCCGGTTCGTATGGTTGGGTTACCACCGTATTGGTCCTTATATTTTGGGTTTTAAGCCCATTCCCCTAACAGACGCAAGCCATCTAATCTTTGGGTAAGCCCTTTGTCAATGGGTCTCGCTATATTATCCTTTGACTTAATGTAATCAATGGATATTATACCCGTGGTGATCGCTTGCCTAACGGTCTTATGCCTCCGTCGAATATGACGAGACTTGCCGTTGTACATAGTATTCCGTGCCCTTCCTAGAGCCGACCGACCGTCGCAGCGGTGGATCATTACCGAAGGTACGGGTTTGTTCCAACACGGAACATCCTCTAAGAAGTCATGAAGCCACTCGAAACTTCTTCTCCTCGTTTTGTCTAAAGCGATAAACTCCGATTCCATCGTGGATCGGGCGATGCAAGTTTGCTTAGAGGATTTCCAAGACACGGCCCCACCACCAATTGTAAATATATACCCACTTTGGTGGGCTTGGTGTTCTCTATATCGGATATCCGGTTTGCATCATTTGTACCCTTCTAGTATAGCTGGATATCTCGAATAGTGCAACTCGAAATTTAACGTGTATTTCAGGTATTGTAATACCCGATTTAACGCCTTCCAGTGATTATCACTTGGATTACGGGTGAATCTAGCCAACTTATTGACTGCATAAGCAATATCGGGTCGGGTGCGGTTTGTGATATACATCAAACTACCGATCACTGTGCATATATCGCTCCCGGTATACAGGTGCACCAAGATTTTTATCAAGCTTTTGATTTGTATCCATTGGTGACGCTATCGGTGAACTGTCTAACATCTTGAACTTTCTCAAAACATCCTCGATGTAGTGAGACTGAGATAAGACCAGTCCGTCAGACGTCTTAGAGATTTTAATCCCTAGGATGACATCTGCGATACCCATATCTTTCATGTCGAAGCATTGTTTCAACATGTTCTTAGTCTCTAGGATTACCCTAGGATTGCTTCCTGTGATCAACATGTCGTCTACATACATGCATATCATAACAAATGAGTCAGAGTTACCTTTCGTGTAAACACATTTATCACACTCATTAATGGCGAACCCCTTCGATAGTAGAGTACTATCAAATTTTTCATGCCATTGCTTCGGGGCTTGTTTCGGCCGTACGAGATTTGATAAGTCGACGGACTTTCTTCTCTTGCCCTTGAACCACGTACCCCTCGGGTTGGTCCATATAAATTTCTTCTTCCAAATCACCATTTAGGAAGGTTTCTTAACATCCATCCGGTGTATCTCAAGGTCACGCAAAGCTGCGATCGCAATAAATACCCGTATGGATGTCATTCGGATACCGGAGAGTATGTGTCAAAGTAGTTCTAAGCCTTCTGTCTGTCGATAGCCCTTGACTACCAACCTGGCCTTGTACTTGTCTATAGACCCATCTCGCCTTGTATTTCCGTTTGAGTATCCATTTACAACCCAACGGTTTATTTCCGGAGGAAGATCAACCAACTCCCAAGTATGGTTATGCAGAATGGAGCTTATTTCACTCTCAATAGCTTCTTTCCAGAGCGGTGCTTCTGGAGTTAACAACGCCTGAGCAATTGTCCTTGGTTCATCATTAACCATATAAGCTACAAAGTCAGGACCGAAGGATGTATCCTTCCCGGCCCTTTTACTTCGCCTTAGATCCATCTCTCGGAGTCTCCAAGTTCGAGAATCGGAACAATAGATTCGGATGTTCGGCCACCTCGAGATTCGCTAGATCGAACCATTTAGATCCGGCGGTCAACGACTCCCGGTTCTTGAGAGCTTTGTGCATAACTTCGTTTGTGAGAGGTTATGTCTTTCTCCTTTCTAGGAAAGGTACTTTCAAAGAATAGAGCATTCCTTGATTCCATTATTGTACCCTGGTGGATATCTGGAATATCTGACTTATGCACTAAGAAGTGATAAGCACTACTATTATTTGCATATCCGATGAATATGCAATCTACAGTCTTAGGCCCAATCTTGACCTGCTTTGGCTTAGGTACTTCAACCTTTGCCAGACAACCCCACACCTTAAAATACTTGTAGGTGGGTTTCTTTCCTTTCCATGATTCATATGGAGTTTTGTCCTTACCCTTATGTGGGACTCTGTTAAGAATCGTATTAGCGGTAAGGACGGCTTCTCCCCACATGTTTTGGGGAAGTCCGAAATTGATAAGCAAGGCATTCATCATTTTCTTTAATGTGCGGTTCTTACGTTCCGCCACACCGTTTGATTGAGGTGAGTATGGGGCCGTCGTTTGATGAATAATGCCTTCTTGGGCACAATATTCCTCAAAAGGCGCTACATATTCTCCCCCTCTATCGCTACGAATGGATTTAATCCGTAGGCTCAGTTGGTTCTCAACTTCTGCTTTGTAACGTCGGAACGCTTCAAAGGCTTCATCCTTACTTCTTAACAAGTAAAGGTAACAATACCTTGTGCTATCGTCAATGAAAGTCACAAAGTACTTGTTCCCCCCTCTAGTTTGTGCAAACTTCAAATCACATATATCTGTGTGAATAAGTTCTAGAGGAGCGGTATTCCTTTCGACGGATCGAAAAGGAAGCTTGGTGAGTTTTGCCTCTACGCACACCTCACACTTATGTTGAGGGTTTACGTCGATAGACGGCAACAACTCCATCTTTACCAGCCTTTGAATAGACTTGTAGTTAACGTGTCCTAATCTATGATGCCATAAATTAGAGGACTCAAGCAAATAAGAAGAAGGTTCAACTTTATTTCCTTGACGCAATACAGACATGGCATTCACTTTGAAGAGGCCTTCATAGACGAAGCCCCTCCCCACAAATGTGCCATTTTTAGTGAGTACAAACTTATTTGATTCAAACACTAGCCTAAAACCAAAGATTAACCAATAAAGGTCCGAAACTAGATTTCTTCTAATCTCTCGGGACGTGCATCACTTCCTTCGAGTGAGTTCCTTGCCGGAAGTCATCTTCAGGACCACCTTTCCAACCCCTAGCACGTCCGAGGAAGCGTTGTTGCTCATGAACAGCTTCTTGTCGGAGACCGGAGTGTACGTGGAGAAGACATCTTTGTTGGAACAGATGTGTCTTGTTGCACCTGTGTCCACCCACCACTGCATCGGATTCTCAACCAAGTTGGCTTCTAGCACCACGGCCGAGAGATCCTCAATCATGTCATTCAGGAGCGTGTCCTTGACGACGTTAGCTTGAGCCTTGCCTTTCGACTTGGCTTTCTGTTGTTGTTCAGTCTTGAGTTTGCGGCATTCCTTGATCTTATGACCAGGTTTCCCACAGTGATGACAGTTACCTCTAAACGTCTCCGCTGCGGGGGCTTTGCCGTCTTTGTGGAACTTCCGCTTGTTGCTTGTTTTCCCTTTGGCCTCAGCCAGATTTGTCTTTGCCTCATCAGGTTGTCTACCCTTTGGCAAGGTCTTCTTATTGTCTTCCTGGATTTGCAGTTTGATAACAAGCTCTTCAAATGTCATCTCCTTTGTTTTGAGTTTCAAGTAACTCATAAACTCATTCCATGAAGGAGGTAACTTTTCAATCAGCGATGCCACCAAAAACTGCTCGTTTGGTTTCAGTCCTTCCAAATCCAGGTGATGTAAAATCATTTGGAATTCCTGGACTTGGGACATCACTGTCTTACTGTCCACCATTTGTAATTTTAGAAATTTTCCAACGATGAACTTCTTAGTACCCACATCTTGTGCGTTGTACTTCTTTTGCAGTTTTTCCCACAACTCTTTGGCAGTGCCAACGGTGCAATAGACCGTGTAGAGAGGGTCACGCTGCGCGATTCGATATAGTTCTTGGACATGAAATCGCTATGATTCCATGCGTCACGAACCATCTTCATTCCATTAATGACATGGATACCAAGGCCCCTTCACTCGTTTCATTAGGCGAAGAGTTCATTTCATCTCCAGCTTGTGGAGGATCTTCCGTAAGGAACCGGGCCATGCCCATAACTGTTAAGTAAAACAGCATCTTTTGAATTCTGATCCCATGAATTTTTCAGGGCGATCATGGTGGTGTGAAGAAGAGGGTGGAGCTCCAACAGTCGGGAAGGCAGCAGTGTTACTGCCTTAAACAGGTGTCACAGCAGCAGCAGTGAAGGTGGCGGAGTTACTGCCTTGGCCACTAGCGGCAGTGGCGGGGAAGGCAACAACGTTGCCTCGAGAGGCGACGAGCGATAGCGACAACATCGGTCATATTTCCAGCCATGTTATTGCAGTTACCGTAAGCAAGAATATTGTCTTAAGTTGTTGGGTTACAAGGATTTGCAGGAAACGGAAATTACAAGTAACTGCTTATGTAAGAATTGATATTACAATTCAACTAGAAAAACTGAAAATTAGAATATAACAACAAAACTGAAATTACAATATTTGTTGAACAAGAAAGACTGAAACTGCTTTGATTTTTGCCGAGTCGAGTGTGGCACTCGTCCTTAAGACAATATTGCCCCGTATGTATCATTTATACGTCCCGGACAATTCGTCTCCCAAGATAAAACAGCAATGGAACAATTGAACAAAGGAAACTCAAGAGCTACCGTGAAGAATATTGAATAATGAAATAATGCTTGGAAGTTATAGGAAGAATTGATTTTCTGGTTGTATATTTTCGTGTATATCAAGTGTGTCTCAACAATGGTGTAAGGGGTGTTTATATAGGTGAGGAAGGGACTGTTTGACTGCCTCCATAACAGCCATTATTGGCCAAATAATGACCATTATGGAGGTAGTAAAGCCACCAAATTAAAGGAGAGAAATACCAACGGATTGACCATTATAGGAGGTGTAATTCAGCCAAAATAAATGGCTGAATTGAGTGCTGGACGTTTCTGTTCGTGTCTGCCGAAATTCTAAATTTCTAGAAACTTCAAGGAACAAACGTACATCTTGAAACTTCAGGGACCAAACTGGTACATCGGAAAGAATTCGGTCCAAACTATACATCTGAAACTTCTGGGATCAAACTGTACTTCTGGCAAAGTTCTCTGGCCCAAAAAGATAATATCAGAAGGCCCACAGCCCACAGCCCGTGACCCGAGAACCCGAGGACCCGGAACTCGGAACCGGACCGGACGGGCGGGCGGCGGCGGCGCGCGCGCGGTCTTTCCTCGAACCGAAGCACATCTAGGTCCTCCCTCCTTTAAACACATGGGATACCCCTTGGGGTCCCAAACCCCAAACCAATTTCGAGTCTTATATACACAACAATTCTTTCTTCCTCTACCGATGAGGGAGAATTGATCACACACCACACTTTTCCTCGCTTTCAAACACCTTACTTCGTGAACCAATATCTCTTTCATTTCTCAATGAAATTTGACGATTCTTGGCCCTACGGTTATCTACGTACTTAGTAGATCATGCATGTGTGAAGAACCGGATTCTCCAACATACGTAACACTAGTGTTTAAGCCGTTAAAGTTGGTCGGTCGCAACTCCCGCCAAAGGCTAATTTCCAACACTTTCTTCAATCATGAAGCTTTAATTTGAGAAGAAAAACTGTGATTTGGCTATTAGAGATTGAAAAAATATGGATCAAGCTCACTGCTCTGATACCATGTTAGATTTATGAGACTGAGATTGAACATTTTCTGTGTGTAACTGTATTGATGATTAATGCCTATATCTATACATGTATTTTGTACAGAAATAAATAAAAAAACTAGCAATGAAAAATAATTGGATTGTAAACTTGTACTAATCCTAGAGAATGCATGCTAACAAAAATGACAAACTTTATTCTCTTTCTATGCTATCCACATGCGATCTCCCAGCTGTCATTTATGCTTATTGAACGGCCCATATTAAATCCATTATGAAAAATTTAAATGGTGTTGATGTGCTCCACACGTCTTGCTTTTGGATGAAATGAAATTGAGAATTTACGGATCAATCGAACACATTACCTCTTATCGAAAAACCCTAACTCCATCTTCTTCCTTCCTCTTCTTCTTTCTCGACTTCATTGAAATCACCATGGAAGATGAAGCTATTTTGGGCTTCTCTTCTTCAACATGATGATCCAAAGAAGAAGCATATTTGTCACTTGTAAAGGCTCATCTAATCAGGGCCGAGTTAGAACGTCAGCTGTAAATTCAGTTGAACTGAATCAGAACGGATTTAAAATTAAAATTACAACTTAACAGTTTAATATTTAAGATGTCAGCGTTGAACTTACTATACTGATAAAATTATTGGTTCCTATCTAATATTTGTTAAATTTAATAGGTCTTTTCATTTATATCTATATTTATGCTGAAAGTTATGGGTTCAAATTGAATTCGAAGTCAAAAGGTTGCCCCCCCCCCCCCCCCCCAAACTTCATACTTTATATTTGTTTTATTTTAAATTTTTATTAAATATGTATAAGTTATTAATTTTAAATTTAATAATTGAAAAACACTAAATTCAAAACTTATATATTTTAAATTGTGACTCTACCACCAAACGTAGCAGATGCTCGTTCTCAGTTGGAGTAACTCATTACCTAAAGCTAGAACCTGTCAGCTCCTTGGCGATTCCATTTCATAAGCAACTATCCTGATTTCTAATTTGCCCAAGGATTACTATCTCTTGGGCTAATAATCTCACTTTTCATTTTTGATCGATGTTTGAGAGATTTGTAAAAATTAAACAAATTACATCTTTTTATGTTAGAATTAGCACTTATGGACTATAGTTATTTTATTGTCATATTTTCTCCGTTTCAATTTATATGACTTTTTTTCTTTTCTTTTTAGTCATTATTAAAAAAACGACGTCTTTCTGTATCTGGTACTCCCTCTGTCTAAAAAAGAATGACTCACTTTCTTTTTTAGTGTGTCAAAAAAAGAATGATATATTTTCTTATTTGATAACAATTTAACTTTAAATTTTGCCTTTTACGCAAAACGAGATGATCTATAACCATACAAATATCTTATTTTAGACAATAAGATTCAAAAGTCTTCATTTATTTTTTAAAATGCATATCAAATGAAAGTACATCACATAAATTGGGACGGAGAGAGTAACAATTTAATTTAAATTTTTCGTTTTACTTTTCCTAAGATGATTTATAGCCACATTAATTTCTAAGATTTGTTTTATACAATAGCTTTCAAAAATCTTTCTTTTTAAACTTCGTATCCTGTCAAATAATTTCTCATAAATGGGTGCGAAAGGAGTAGTTATATTTGCTTGGATGGTCGGAATTGATCTTGGTGTAAAAATCCTCCAAAAAAACGGAGCCCTAACAGTCTTGCTCTTGTTTAGGTCTAATAATGTTGAGGTTGACACTTATATGGAAGTTGGACTCACCCAAATCGCAGTTAGCAATTTATTTCACCATTACATGACAATTTCGCATATTCGTCTTTGGCGATTCCGTTACACCATTGGTTATCTAGGCCCTGATATCGGATTTTCTCGTCGGACACTCTTCAGTAAAATGTTCATAACCTTATGTATGAATGTCAAAATGACGAATAGCTTGCAACGTTAGACGCTAGACTCAGAGAGCTTTAAATTGATACATTATATAGAGATAAATCATTACACATTGGGAGTCTTAGTGGTTGTTTGAGGTTAGACTTTGTGTGCGTTCATCTGAAACTTTAGTCCCTGGTTGAGTTTCCAACTTTACTTGTTCTTAGGGCTCTCCTTAAACCTTAAATAACTTTCAATTACACACCTTGTATACTTATCTTCACATCCAACGGATGTTGCGCTTGTCCATAGCTATTCTGGGAACATTAAAATAGTATTTTCAATATTGCCACCATGCTGTAATCACTTGAACTTTATCAGGTTTAGATCCATAAAACAAGTTGGACTTTAACTTAAATTTTTGATATATTAATCCAATAAATTTATATAGTAGGTTAATAAAATTGAAATTAATTATTTATTTAATTGCACGGTTTGCCTTTAAATGAGATGGTCTTAAATTTTTGCCTGAATTTATGTCTATTGGGGCATAAGTTTTGTAAAGGGTCAATTAAAATATGTCACATGTCAAAATGATATAACATGCCGAGTCAATCAAATGTCAATTAAAATATGCCACGTGTATAGAAACATGTTCCGATTGAGTATCGTTATGTCAATTTCAATCTGATTGGTCGAAAAGAGTTTGTCCTTATCACAACTCTTCTATCTACAACTATAAATAGGGGTCCTCATAATTAGGGCTGTTCAAAACCGAACTGTAACCAATAACCCAACTGCAGAATAAGTTTATTAGTTTATTGGTATTGGATTAACGGTTGGAGAACGATTTGAAATTTTATAGCTAATGACTTAACAGTGCGGGGTACTATTTACTCATTCTATTGGTTTAGCTGTTAAACCATTAAAAATTATTACATTTACGAATATACCCTATATATATATATATATACCATATATATATATATATATATATATATATATATATATATATATATATATATATATATATATATATATATATATATATATACATTTAGACTTTATGCTTTTCAAAATTCTCGCTTTTCACTTGACTTTCTTTCTTCTACTGACCTAGCTCTATAGTAGACCACAAATCAACTGGGGACAAGGAAGCAGAAAGTCTAATGATATATTTTTTTATTTTTAGCTTCTCGGCTTACGTCATACTATTTCTGGAGATAGTAGTTTCGGTCCCTCAGCACTACTACCAGTAAATTGCGGGATGTGCCTAAATGACCATGGTTTGAGAACAGAGCAATTGATATCACCTACAAGGTTCTACCCTAGAAGAGAGCAAATTGCTCCCACCAGAATTCGAACCCACGATGCAGGCCTCCAGCTGAATTTTAAGTTCCCTCCTTTGCCATCCAGCTATGCCCGGGGGACATAATATTTTAATTCTTAATATGCGAAGATGTCGACCATATAGATATTAGTATTGCTTCGCATATACCTTAGTAACTAATCGATAAACCGATCAATAACCGCTAAATTCTTATCAATTTAATTGATTAGGTTAGCAGATTAGTATATTTAAAAATTAATAACCGATAAGTCAAATCGTTAAACGCAAATATCCAACCGAACCGCCCGATAAGCATCCCTACTCATAATTTAAAAAAGACAACAAAATTCGAACAAGAAGTCAGAGAGAGCTCGTTGATGAAACGCCACAGATTTCTCTACAAGTTATTTCATTCTAGCAATCGTGTATTTTGTATATGTTTTAAAGATCAAGACGAAGATTCAAGATCAAGATTCAGGCCCTTGAATTTAAATACAAGTCAAGATCACATCCACTAAATTCAAGATCAAGCTTCAGATCATTGAATTCAAATACAAGTCAAGATCAAGTCCACTAAATTCAATAGCTTCAAACCCTTCAATTCAAGTACAAGTCAAGATCAAGTCAACCAAATTCAAAATCAAGCTCAAAGGCATTTGAATTTATTTTCGAAAAGAAGAATTACATGAATCATAGAGATTATAACATTCACTATATTTGAAATAAAATAATATAATTGTTGTGATTCTTTTCTGGACGCAAATTTTCTTATCTACACACGCCTAAAATTAGTAATCAAACTTAGATAAATCTTCATGAGAGCTACAACTCTAACTCTCTGAAATATATTGAAAGTTGGTACATATTTGGTTTACAAAAGCTTTTGTTGAGACCAAGTCCAATACACAGGATAAGTTCGAGAACCATTGGTGAAATTAACCCGAAAATACCATTAAATTCTGATAACGTGAAGGGTCATAGAAACCAATTTGAGTAAGATAAATTGTATGTTCTTTGAATAACATGGCTAGTATATCTCAGCAGCAACCAAATCAAAATTACAAATAGGGCACTTGCTAACACCTACTAATGTTTTCTTTGATTACTACAATCTTTTGAGTGAAGCAATTAAGCAAATCTAATTTCTTTGTCACGCCAATCCTCATAAGTGCAACATAAGCCAAGAACCTGTAACCCAAAAGCATAATTGTCAATGCAGCAATTGAGATGCCTTTATCTCCAAGCCCTATAGTCTTCATGGAAGGAAATCCTCAATTAGATATGTCGCATTTGCGCCACACAAATACGTTTCACCCGGACTATACTGGGAGCCCAACAAGAGCTTGTACGCGTACTGGGTAATCGATACGTGCTTGATCCAGGCAATGAAGCTCGAGACATGCTGAACGAAGTACCCTCCGACTAAGGTGAATGATAGCATGATGACTGAACAGAGTGTATTAGCCGATTTTAGGTCCGTGACCATTGCACCAATAGCAAGTCCGAGGCCTTGGAAGACTAATACATTGTAGACGAGGGAAAATAAGGTAGTGAAAAAGATCACAATGGACGGTTTTAGGCCAGCCATCCAGTACGTTATAACGGTGAAAATAGTCGGAAGGACTAGCTCCATCGGAAGGTCACCGACAGTCCGGGCCATGAAATACGCAGAGAGTCTGTACATGCCTGATGATCCTTCTTTCTCCAGCATCATCCTTTCTCGTGGGAAGGTAAAAATAGCTTGGAACATAGGAAAAAACTCCCAGAAGTTAATGTAGAAGAATAGAAGCCCAATCTGCACCAGTTAAACAAATGATATTAATTTATCTTCTATACATACACCAATTATCCCAAAAAGAGTTAGATAACTACATGTACGTTGTAGCAGTCCATAACCTGGGAATAAGACAGGTCATCTGGTTATAATAGGTTAAATTACAATGATAATGTCAAAATTATGTACATACGACTCTTTTACTATCCCCTCTGTCCCAATTTACGTGGCACCGTTCAGAATAAACTTTTATATATTTGAAAACTACGTAATAGGTAGTTTAAGTCACAATAATTAATAAAGGGCAGCCCGGTGCACTAAGCTCCCGCTATGCACGGGGTCCGGACCACAAAGGTCAGTTGTACGCAGCCTTACGATAATTAATAACTATGAATATTTGAAAGGCATACGAAAAACTTGTTTGACTCTCGAAAGAACGGTGCCCCACATAAATTGGGACAGAGGGAGTAGTTTTTTTCCTGGTTAATGGACTTAAATGGGTCCATTACATCATTTTTCAAGCTAGCAAATTGGAGTATACTTTTACTATATAGTACCAATTTTATACCAGTTCAAATTTACAGAGTAATGTCTTATTTTGAGTAAAATAAACCAGGAGAAAGTATCAATTACCTGATCTTGAATGTTATTCGATCTCCATCATAACAATCCACACAGCAAAGCCACCACCAAGACTTGTCCAACCCTGAGACCAGAGAAGGACTCGTGTTTTCGTTCTTTCATCCCTCTTCTAAATAACACCGAAAATTGCTGCCACCAGGTATTTGACCATTGATCGAATTTCTTCTCATGTGATTTTTCAGCAACCTGATGATCATCAGATTCTTGCAATTGTTCCTTCAAGTTCTCCGCTAGATTGGTTCTGAAAGCAGTTACCAAAGTTCGCTTGATTGATGCTGGATCTTCTTTAGGTTTATCTGTTGATAAACGAGGATAATCTGATAATATACCTTAGAAAATAAACAATTGCACCAGTTTATTATTAGTCATCATACCGCTTGCCTAAAGAGGACGTATATGATGAATTAGAATTTAGAAATATACAATCGCGAAGATATGAACGTGTTTGCATCAAAGGAGAATTAATCACAACAAGTCATAGAAAAGTCGATGAAAGTCTACGTACAACGCGATGGGGTATTATAAGTGGCAGAGTGGCCTTACTGCCACGATCTATTGAAATTAAACACTTTGTCGCTCCGATTCTTAAAAGAAAAAAAAGTCTCAGTACATGAAGTTATTATCTATGTATGAGAAATTTGCTTGACTAAATTCCTAAAGAACTATTCTCATTTAACAGACAATTATGGTGGACTCATACATTAGCCTAAGTAGCCTTCACCATAGGCTTGTCTTTATGCCATTTTTATGCATCATTTCTGCATCTATAGATCATATATAGATAGCATAGCTAATCCGAAAACAGAATCTCAAGATATTTTAGTCAAGGGTGGCTCATGCCATATCAAGAGCCAAAGTACTTTAAAATCTAAGAAAACAAATGACTCTAGTGAAACAAAGAAGGATAGATGAACATACCATTTGCAATATCCAATAAGAAGTCCGACGGATTCATAGCAACTAAGGGGGAAAATCCGATGCCTGAAAAATATTCCATCGCATCTTCGCCTCTACCAAAATACAGGGGATTTCCTTCGGATAACAGTAACACTTTGTCGAACATGTAAAATAACCTACTCGAAGGCTGATGTATCATCATCACAACCGTCCTGCCACCCTTCGCTAAATCCCTTAACGAAGACACAATCCTTAAAGCTGTAGTAGAATCGAGCCCTGATGTTGGTTCATCCAAGAACAACAAAATTGGGTTAATAAGCATTTCTTGCCCGATACTTACTCTTTTCCTCTCTCCACCGGAAATTCCTCTCAATTGCGGGCCTCCAATAATGCTATCCTTGCACTTTGTTAACCCAAGTTGAGTTATAATGGCTTCAGTGAATACAGTAAAAGTTTTAGGCAAACGAAGGAGGGCAGTGAATACAAGCGTTTCGGAACTGTTAGGTGAGGGTAATGAACATCATCTTGAGTAACAAAGCCGGTGTTACACTTCATGTCATTGGAAAAGGGTTTGTTATTGTATGTTATAGTGCCATCTAAATGGCCATTAACAAGCCTGCCACCTAGTCCTGTTAGCAGAGTTGTTTTGCCACTGCGTGAAGGGCCGCCCGGAGAAACGATACCCAAGACACCCTTCAAGATTATTCTCTTCTTCTGACTTAGAGGAATTCTTGAAACACCCTTCCTTCACAAGCTTAATCTTGTAAACAACATTCTCAAACTGCAAGATCAACAAAGCATTATGTTTAGCAAATAACAGCAAAAAGATTAAACCAAAGGATCAAATTAGAGGAATTATTTTCTTTTTTGTGAGCACTGCCTAGAAACTAATAAGATTACCAGCAAAAAATTCCCAAGGAGAATAAAGATAAAAAGAAGCGTTTAACTTCTAAACATTCAACAATATTTACGCTATTGTATCATCTAAGCTATATAGGGTCATAAAAATGAAATTAGTAACCTGGAATATAAGAGATGTTACACTATCAATCTTTATAACTTATAAATCCTAAATGGTTTAACATGGATTATTAGTTGTCTACAAAGACTACTCTATATGCTTACGTAAAAAGTAAAAATAGTTGGATAAGAGTTATTTTAAAATGTTATGGTCAGGTTATAAATATTAGGCATTCAAAAATGTTACGATCAGGTTCTAACTTTGGTAAAGAACACATGGTCGATTAGTATTACCGAAAAGAGAGCTTTACTCCTATTATTCATAAGTACTACTCGTGTTCTAGTGGAAAATCAAAACATTCCAAATGAAAATCAAAACAGAACACACAACGTTAGCTTTAACTCTCCTCTCAAATGGATTATTCCCTACTCCCACCCAAAAACCAAAAGCTCTCGCAGAAAAAAGCCAAGAACCACCCTAATGGTCCCGTTCAAGAATCTGACAAAGAGTGGACACCTGCTATAACAGAGGATATGAATTTCTTTCCGAGAGTATGGAGCGAAGAAGACGAGATAGCTATCCTCCAAGGCATAAATGCTGGATTATGTATTCTTCATGGATGCATAACCGATCGAGCATGCCTGGCAGATAGCTATCTCGTCTTCATCACTCCATAATCTTTGAAAGCAATTCAGATCCTCAGTTATAGCAGGTGTCCACTCTCTGTCAGATTCTTGAAAGGGACCATTAGGGTAGTTCTTGGCCAGAGTAGGGAATAAACCATTTGAGAGAAGAGATGAAGCTAAGACTATATGTTCTGTTTTAATTTTCAATTGGAATATTTTGTTTGGATTCTCTTCACTAGAACACCAGTACTTGTAAATATTAGGAGTAAAGCTCTCTTTCGTTAAAATACTAATAGATCATGTGTTCTTTCCCAAAGTTAGAACCCTGATAGTAACATTTTCGATTTTCGAATGCCTAATACATTGAACCTTGACCATATCATTTTAATTCAACTCTAGTCCAACTATAGTACTTGCTGACCACAAATAGCACATATTTATTTGTCCTTCTGGATGCTTACGCATCTCTTAGTTCTCCCAATTTCTTATCAGATGTAACACTTAAAGAAAGTGACATTAACAAAAAAGAAACAGCCATGGGCGGAGCTAGTGTACCGCAAGGGCTCTTCCGTTGAAGAGTTATACTGTATATATAAAGTTAAAATAATTTATTTATGTATATGTCGTAGATGTTGAATCCCTGGATGCTTTTTATTTTTTACTTGTTTATATTTTGAATCTCCTCAGTGAAAATTCTGGCTCCGCCACATCGCTACTAGTCAAGCAACTGTACTGACACAAAAAGAAATGCAAGTAAAACAAGGTGAGCTATATAATTGAATGAATCAGCCAGCATCCAACTTTCCTGGAATAATTTCCCATCAAATAAGAAAACAAAATCACGTAGATTTCATCTTTTCTAGTCCATTATTATACCCTTATATAATATTTTCCGATTAAAAAATTGACAACACATGCACGCAAGTTTTCTGGAGAAAACAACTATACATTAGATTATCACATGAAATATCACCAACTTAGGGTTGTGCTGGAGTAGTAAGTACTCATCCATCCTTAATCATAAGTCTAAGCTCGTGTTTGAGCCCGTTGGATATGAAGTCGACTTTATTAGGGAGCATACCTCAATGTGGGACTTTCAGCGCGAATATGGATTTAGTCGGGTGGAAACCAAACAAAAAATCACATAAAATATACAAGAATTACCTTAAGAGTGACAGGACGGCTACTTTTCTTGAAAATAGCTGCACTTTTAGATTGATCAGTGTTCTGATTTTCTTGTATATTCTCCATTTCTTGTTCCATGTTTAGAGCTGTTGGCCTTCTTCTACTACTTGAGCTTCTCTTAAATAGACTATAAAATCAAGAAACAAATACAGATGAATTTGATGACTTTTTTTTTTGTTATCTTTCTCTCCTGAATTCTTGGGAACACGAATGGAGTGATATAGAGAAGAGGGGGACTAATTAATGACTTTCATTAAGTTGAAAGTCTATCGAAAACATCCTCTCCACCTCACAAAGGTAGGGTAATATGTACAACTGGCCCTCCTCATACCCCACTTGTGGTACTAAACTGAATATGTTATTGTTGTTTCTCGTTTGACTGGATATAGAGTTTATGAAAGTAAATTAGACTTTTGAAATTTATGTTGTAAAACAAGCTTTAAATATTTGTGCAGTTATAAGTTATCTCGTTAAGGAGAAAATGGAAATTTACAATAAATTATTTCTAAAAAAAAAAAAAAAACATTCTTTTTGGGACACATAAAACAGAAAAATGTGGTACATAAACTTAGAATAGATACTTTCTCCGTCTCAATTTATGGGATATCATTTGATCGAGAACGGAGTTTAAGAAATAAATGAAGATTTTGTTATGTTTATTAAGTTGTCTTTACTTTAATGCTTACTTTTGTTAACTTTTCTTACTATAAGTACATCTTTAAAATTGAGTGAGACCTAATAAAGATAAAATAGAGATGGTGCCATTATATAGTTGTCAAAGGAAGTTTGATATTCTTTTTGGGACAAAAAAAGAAAAAGTGACACATATCTAAAGACACAAGAATTATATATTATCCACATCGAGATGAAAACATCATGTGGCTGTAGTTTAGTGGTGAGAATTCCACGTTGTGGCCGTGGAGACCTGGGCTCGAATCCCAGCAGCCACATATTGTTTTTATTTATTGTTATCCAATATTTTGTCTTTTTCCTATTCTTTTTGTTTCCTTTACGAATATTTTTCTGTCCCTTCCTTTCTAAAAACATACTCCGTCTGTTTCATAATTAGTGTTTTTTTTAGACTTTTCAATTTTTTAAAAAATAAGTAGTATTTTCGAATTTCAAGAAGACTTTAAGCAGATTCTTTCAAGATTATCCTTATTTAAATAGTCAAGATTCATTAAATACCTTTTCTTTTTCTAGAAAGTAGTAAAACTTAATTAGAGGTAAGTTAGTAAAAATACTTCTAATTTTCTAGAAATTGACAATTTCTTACTGATTGTGCATAAATCTAAAAAAACTACTTATTATGGAATAGAGGGAGTATGAATTTAGCAGAGAGGAGATCTCAAATTCAGTTAACTAACCAATAACTAACTAGTGTTGTAAATGTAATAAGCTAATTAATATCCAATAAATTATCTATCGATTAGGTATTTATGGAATGAATAACAATACCAATGATTCAAACCAAAGAAAAGAAACGGAACCAAAAGCGCGATCTCAGAAATACACCGTGATGTTATCTTCTTTTCCATTTTTAGTAATATTCTGGCTAATACCAGTAAATTATACTTCATCCGTCTCAAAATACTTATCGTCCTTATTAAAAATATACATTTCAAAATACTTGTCATTTTAGAAGTTTAAAATAAAATTAATTTCCTTTTCTTTTATTCTTAGTAGTAATTATTCTTGAAGACTACGGACACCTCAATTATATATAACATATAAATAAAGTAAATATTCAATGAACAGAAATTATACTTCAAGACACAAATAAAGATAAAATAATCAAGCATACCTCCTAATTAATATTTTCTTAAGGGGCGTTATCGAAATTTATTTTGAGATAAAGGGAGTAGTAGGATAGAGGAAGGTGGCAGAATATCTGAAGAATATTGCTATGATGTTAAGCTGGTCAATGGAGCAACTCCTATAGTTTTTATCTACTTATTCCTTTTCTTTCATTTTCACCCTGATTTTATTGTTTTCTGAATCATTTATATGCTTCGATTTTCTACGCCTCTTCGAAAATGACACAGTCGGAAAAGTCTTGGATGATAAATGAAAGACCTTTTACCTTTCTCAGGTATCATGTTTGGGACTTGGAATCCATCCACCTTTAATTAAAGGTGTCAGATTAAATTTATATGAATGAACACAAATTCGAGTTAATTTGGCTAAAAAGTTACAGTTTGATAGCAAAAACATAATTTTATTTCTTTATTAAATCATCAAACAAAAGCCATATTCGACTGCTATAGAAATTTCTGGTGTGCAGTTCTAATACTGTGTTTCGCGACGTGGCAAGCTCTGTGATTAGGAATAGCATTTATCTTTTTTCTCCTATTTTTTACCATTAACAGATTTTAATTAGAGATTAAGAAAAAGAGAAAGACACCGTTTAAAACTATAATTGCAGCACCCATGACCGTTTCCTCAAATTAAGGCTACAATTGCATCACCATAAAAAAGAGAAAGGTACCGTTTACAACTCTAAATCCAAAACTTATGCTTTTCAAACTTCCAGCACCGGCTGCAACTTATAATTACTTACAATGGAGAATCATAAAAAAGAGAAAGGTACCGTTTGCAACTTTGAGTTTGTTTTTGTTATGTTCTCTGCTTCGATCTTGTATTACAGAGTATCTCTTCTCAAGCATCTTATTTTAATTTATTGTCCGTTTTCTGGTGAATAATGAAAATACTGTCCCATTAATTTTTTTGTAACGACCCGTTAGCCCGTTTTGATTATTTGACCCTTTCCCTAGCTTTCTTGAGGTGTACTTGACTTGCGGGGATGAGTGACATGAATCCCGAGACTATCGGGTGGATTTATCGGAAGAAAATCATAATTTTGAAAGTTAGATGTTATAAGTTGAGAAGTTTGACCAAGAGTCTACTTTTGAGTAGATGAGTCCGGAATTGAATTCTGATGGTTCTGTTAGCTCTGAAACGTGATTTTTGACTTAGATGGATGGTTGGAACGAGTTCCGAGTGATTAGAATGCGATTCGGGTAAGGTTGTGAAATTTGAAAAGTTTTTAAGTTGAAAGGTGAGATTTGGTTGACTTTAGTCAACATTGAGGGTAATAGCGTCTTTTTCAAAGTTTCGTTGATTTCATCAGGTCCGAAATATCGAATATGGTCTATTTGTTGGTTCGGTTATCGAGGCACTCGGGTGTATTTTGGGTGATTGTTGAAATTCTAAAATTTTGAAGGATTAAGAGTTGACTTAGGACAACATTTGATCAAGACGATTTCGTATGACGTTTTCAAGTACGCGAGCAGATTCGTTGCGTGTTTTAGGAGTGATTTACATAGTTGGTTTGTGTCCGGGGGGTCCCGAATGATTTCCGTGGTTTGGATCAAAGTTTGGTGTGCAGTTCTAATACTGTGCTTCGCGATCGCGTGGCACCAGGCCGCGATCGCGAGCTGCTAGACAAATTGTCATCGTGGTTGCGATGCCTTGGGCTGAGATCACGTAGTGTTAAGTTCAGAGGGTCCCGCGATCGCGATAGTGGGGTTCACGATCACGAGGAGACTGTTGTTCAGCGATTTAAAATGTCCCAAAACGATTCATTTCATTCTCATATTTTGAGCTTGTGATCTCGATTTGGAGAGCTTTTTGAGGAGATTTTCAAGATTCTTCAAGTGGGTAAGTTCTTGATCACTCTCTTACGATTATATCTTCGATTATTAAAGGATTACATGCTAGATATCATAATTTGGGATTAAAAAATTGGGGGGGGGGGGGGGGGGGGGGGGAAAGCCCTAGGTTGAGAAAACAGGAAGTTGCTAAATATCATAATTTGGGATTAAAAAATTAGGGGGGGGGGGGGGAAGCCCTAGGTTGAGAAAACAGGAAGTTCTTCAATTGACTATGAAATTGATGTTAGTTTTTTTGTGATTTTTGATATCTAAGACTCCATAGATGATGTGTAAACTGATTTTGAAATAAATTTCTCATTTTTTCCTTCGAGGCTCGGGCTCTTATTTTTGAGTGACTTTTGGGGTCCGAAAGTTTCATATAGCATTATGGGTATCGATGGACCCGTGTATTGATATACTTTTCATATTTGATTAGATTTGGACCTTTCGGAGGCCTTACGAAAAGACAAAGCTTCGTTGTGGTTGTCAGACTCCAATTCCAGGCAAGTTGAGATCTTGCACCTTACTTAAGCATCATGGTTGATTTAAATGAACTAATTAAGAAGGGATAACATGGTTAATAAGGGGGTCCTGATACTTGTGAGGTGACGAGCACTCATATCGAGTACCGATGTCTAGGGGTGAGCATGGGTACAGGGTACCCAAATACCCGATCGAAACCGACACTAACGGGTAGGTTCCGGGTAGATATATTATAATAACGGGTAGGGTCCAGGTAGTAAAATTAGGAACCGATCAATGTCGGGTCCGGTTCCGGTTCCGGCAAATAGGGACAGGGTATCCGGACCCGGAACCGATACCCGGAACCTATAAAATATTAAATATTTTTATTTTTTTTAGAAACATTTGGACCACTTTTAACTTTCTCCAAAATTGTTTGTTGCACGCCTGCACATTGATTTTTCCCACCCCAAGACGCAAATATTTCAGCTTTTTCACCCATTTATTCTAGAATGTTTTTTGTGCCCTAAGAGAAAACACACAAAACTCTCTCAATAGCAATGGCGTTTTAGCTACACCACCGAGCTTCATCATCGTCGTTGTTGAAGCTTTCTCTCAGGTACTTTCATCGTTGTCATCATTGAAGCTTCACCTTTACCTCTTTCTCTCCCTTGGTTGTGTTCACGTCGTTCCTAAAATGCATATGGGTTCATATCTAACTCTTCAATTTCTTTTTATTATCCTATGCTTCTGTTCTATTTCAGGCGATACTCATCTTCGATTTGTATTACTTTTTTATTTGAAATGTAAATCTATTTTTAAAATTTGTGTATATTTTTGTAGCTCTGAAGATGAAATTTAGAGATTTACTAGTATAAGAATGCTTTTCTTTTGTATCGAAGAGCCTATGAACACGAAAATTAGTTTAATTCAGATATTTCCAAATTTATTTTGAAATCAACACGTTCAATTAATTGAGTGTCAAATTTGGCTTACAATTTTAGGTTTTGGTTACGAATTAGCTTTTCTACAATGAATAAGTTTTCTAAAACTTCTTATAAGGGTACTAAAAACTCCGATTGCAGGCTAAAAAACTACTGGATGAAATTATTTTAGAACTCTTTTTGATTCTAATAGGCTAAAAAATTGTTGCTTAATCTGTGTTTTTTTATTTACAGGGTACCCGGGAACCTACTCGGACCCTGCGGGTCCGGGTAGGTTCCGGGTAATGATTACTACGGGTAGGTTCCGGGTAGTAAATTTAGGAACCGATCTTTTATCGGGTAGGGTCCGGGTAGTTCAAAAATGTTAGGGTACCCGGACCCGCTCACCCCTACCGATGTCATGTTATGAGTATTTGTGCTTTAAATTAATTAGAAGAATCTCATGATTTGGGCACTAGCTGTTAGTTTAGTACGATCATTTGGATCCTTGATTTGGGTATAAGGCTCGTACTTTCCGCGTTGTTAGAATCTATATGTGTGCTATGTGACTGTGTCTCCCTGTTATTTTTCTTTATACTCGTTTAATTGGAAAAGAAGCTAAATATCGAGTTTTTATTGATCATATGACTGAGTTAGAACCTGTATGGCCTACATTTGCTTCTTATTGTTGTGCATATCATATTTATGCCTCATAATGTATGAACCTGTGTGGCCTACATTCACTTCTTATTGTTGTGCATATCATATTTATGCCTCATAATGTATGAACATGTGTGACTATAGATGAGTACGAGAGATGTGTGAATAGAACAAGTACTGTGTGAGCCTGCTGTGTGATTATACATAATTACAAACTAGGTAACTAAATCTTCCTAATTACAATTGGAATATAAATTTACCTAATATAAAAGATATGCAAAATATGATAATATTCTATCAATGATAATATATAAGATATGATAATATTCTATCAATACCATCAGTTACTATATTACCTTATAATAAATAAGGTAAATTGGTCTAGATGTGCTCAATTTGACTCAATCATAAAATTAAATTTGTGATTTGAAATATGTCATAATTTTTGTATGATTATATAACCTTGTCGTCGATGGTAAAATGAACAATTTAAATTAAATTGTTACCAAATTCAGAGACCATTCCTTTTTAACGGACTGTCACACCCCAAAACTTCACAATGTTCAAAGGACTAGTGTCTATAAATTTTTGCGACGCTTTTGTAATTTGAAGAACTTTTGAGAATTACTGGTATTCACCGTATCGTCTCCAACATAAAGGGTGATTAAACTACAAATGTTGACTCACTTACCTAATCAATTTTGAAAACTAAAATGTATTTTGATCAAAATTCTCTTGAAAAATGTGACTCCATAAATGATTTGCGAATCAAGAAAATATTTCTAAGTTTCAAAATTCAAACTAATCGAAGTCATTCAAGTGTAGCAACGTAACATATAAAAGATTGTTATGATAAACTTAAATGGAGAAAACGACAAAATAATTCTTATATTTGAGGGTAGGTATGCACTTAACAATTTTGTTAAACTTAAATGGAGAAAACGACAAAATAATTCTTATGTTTGAGGGTAAGTTCAAAATAGTCCCTTAACTATGCACTTAACAATTTTGGTTCTTCAAGCTTGCTATTTCATTTGTCTCAATTCATGTGATACACTTTTTTTTTTAGTCTGTCTAAAAAAGAATGATAGATTTTTATATATATAAATAATTCAACTTAAAACTTCCTCTTTTACCTTAATGAAATTATTATATCTACACAAATATTTATGACTTATTTTAGACCACAAATTTCAAAAAAATTATTTTCTTTTTTAAACTCCGTACTCAATCAAACTATATCACATAGATTAGAACGGAGGGAGTACAAGTTAACAAAGGGTACATAGGTTCAAAACAGTTACTTAAGTATCCACTTAAAATACACACATCCACATAGAAAATTTATGCAAGAGTTCATCATGTATTACATTAGATAGTCAAGTATATTACTATCAGATACTAACCAAATGTACTAACTAACTTTTTCAAACTGCATTTACTTGAGTACACGTTTTCAAATATTACATCATCAAATCTAGTAGTGATCAAACCTTAAAAACCAACCAATGTTTCCATATTTTTCCTTTTCTTTTAATATTTTTCTTTTCCCCCATATAATTCTTTCAACAGACCTGTCTTTCTATCTTAACAAAATAACTGTCTTTCTCTTCCATCAACATTCCATGATATCATTTAAGAATAAAATATTTTCAAGTGAACTTTCCAAAATTCATTATCCATCCATTAGGAAAGTCTTCTTAGTTCCTACAAGTTTTCCTATTTTTAGTAAATTTCCTTATCTTCAACTCACTATAAAATCCCACAATAGATGACCTAACATATCAAATATCTCCTCTTGCATTTTTTGGCTCTTGCTCTTCTTAAACTACAAAATGTCTTTTACAAGAACAGTTTGTATTTCTGGGCTCTTGCTCTTGTTCCTAGCTCTTGCATGTGAAGCTAGGGTTCCAAGAAATAATGCGAATTTAGGGTTTGTAACAGTTAAAGATTCCCATTTTGAACTCAACGGATCCCCTTTTCTATTCAATGGTTTCAACTCCTATTGGTTGATGCATGTTGCTGCTGAGCCTAGTGAGAGGTACAAAGTCACCAATGTTCTTAAAGATGCGTCTGGTGCTGGCCTTTCTGTTTGTCGCACGTGGGCTTTCAGTGATGGAGGTTATGGAGCATTACAAATATCACCCGGTGTATACGATGAACGTGTTTTTCAAGTAAAAGTTTAAGTTATGCGCATTGACAATATAAATATTTTTTACATTATCAAGTTAAATTGATATAGCTACAACAATAGGTAATTAAACATATCTAGCTAGTCTAATATTATAATCTAGAAAATAAAGCAATAACCTGTTATAATTAATTAGATCTCACTCGCAGTGTAAAAAATCTTTGGATTGTGTCATGTATATTACTTAAATTACTTGTACTAAATATTTTATAGTTTATTTATCAAAGCAATTGAAATGTGTTCCTAGTTAGATAGTACTTATTATTTTAATAGTTTCCAAATTTGGGGTTATTAATATTGTATATATTTTGGATTTAGGGTTTGGATTTTGTGATCTCGGAAGCTAAAAAATATGGTGTTCGCTTAATCTTGAGCTTTGTAAACCAGTGGAACGACTTTGGAGGAAAAGCTCAATATGTTCAGTGGGCGCGAAATGCAGGAGCTTATATTAATGGAGACGATGATTTCTATACCCATCCTATTCTCAAAGAGTATTACAAGAACCACATTAAGGTATGGGGTGAGAACATATGAAATGTTTTTCACTTAAACAATTATATTGTTTGATAAGCATGTAATCTTTTTGTTAACTTATATAATTAAGTAAAATTAAAGAAGCTAGACGGGTAGTTAATAAGTTTATGTTCTCGTGAAATCGCTACAGAAAATCATTACAAGGGTCAACACTAATAGTGGAGTTGCTTATAGAGATGATCCAACAATTATGGCATGGGAACTCATGAATGAGCCACGTGACCAAGCTGACTATTCAGGAAAAACTGTTAATGTGAGCCTCAAAATAGTGCATTTTAATTCATTTCCAAATTAATTGAATTTTAGAAATATCAACGACTAACGTTTTGCTGTAAAATTTTTGGTTTTGACTAATATTGTTTAAGGCTTGGGTTCAAGAAATGGCAAGTTTTGTGAAGTCACTAGACAATAAACACTTGTTGGAGGTTGGAATGGAGGGATTTTATGGTGATTCAATTCCTGAAAGAAAGCAAGTTAATCCTGGTTATCAAGTCGGAACAGATTTCATAAGTAACCATCTTATCAATGAGATTGATTTTGCCACTATCCATGCATACACTGACCAATGGTAATTTTACATCTTTTCTCTACTCACAAATTCACATATTTCTATTATAATATACTATGAAAAAGGAATAACTTTGCCAAAGCTTATTATAAGTGGACATGATTTTGTAAGTATTTCTTTGATTGTTAGTGCATAACACTTAAATTTTTTAAATTTACAGGATATCCGGACAAAGCGATGCTGCACAATTGGCATGGATGGAAAGGTGGTTAACAAGCCATTGGCAAGATGCAAGAACCATACTAAAGAAACCTCTAGTGCTTGCTGAATTTGGCAAGTCTAGCAGAGGTCAAGGATCAAGAGACATATTCATGAGTAGTGTATATAGAAATGTCTACAATTTGGCAAAAGAAGGGGGAACCATGGCCGGAAGCTTAGTATGGCAACTCATGGCACAAGGGATGGAGAATTATGATGATGGTTATTGCATTGTTTTGGGACAAAACCCTTCAACTACTGGAATAATTTCAGGTCAATCTCATGCCATGACAGATTTGACTAATTTGGTTCATAGCCCTCTTGCTCATTCTTCCAGCCAATCACATCGAGTGATCAAGGCATGAATAATACCATTATGGAGGATATACGAAAGAAAATAAGTTCCATTATAGGTTCTTCGAGTTGATTATTTTTCTAATTCAACAATAATCTATTTATAAGTGGATTTGAGTGATATTAAGTCCAGGATTAACTCGAGATTGAATTACCAAACATGTGAATTTGATTAAACTAGAGAATGTAATTGCATAAATTATTTCATAAAAAGGGAACGTTATGTTTTTTGTCCTCTTCGTTTTAGTTTGAGTACGAAGTATATATATATGCTGAAGAAATAATTAATTGGAGATTCACGCAGAATTAAAGATTTCTTCTTCTAAGAATTGTTGTGCTTTTCCAGAGAAAATACTATATATATATATATATATATATATATATATATATATATATATATATATATATATATATATGCTGAAGGAATAATTAATTGGAGATTCACGCAGAATTAAACATCTCTTCTTCTAAGAATTGCTGTGCTTTACCACCAACAATTACCTTAGCAATTTTTACAAGATTACTCGTGGGGTAATATAAACTTTTAACGACACACACTTTGCTAAAAGAATAATGATGTTTAGAGTACAATGAAACTACAATAATTTAACAATAATCAAAGAAAAATAACTTTTGACGCTAATATTTCAAAATTCTATGAACAAATCTCAATTTTAAGTAAACTCAAACAGAATATTACTCCAACATCTCATTCAATTCAAAGCATTCAACTATAGCATTAGAGTGGCATTTCGTAATAATCTGTTAACAATCAGGATTAATACAAGGGATAAGTTTTTAGATATGCTAAAATAGGACCCTAATTATCATAACTAACAATATTATTTTATTTTAAAACATAGCATAATTCCTTTACAAAAACATATATGATCTCCAACAAATCCCACAAAAATGAGGAATTTGGAAATTTTCCTTTCTTATCTCTCTTCCTATCTTCTCTTTTTTCTTTTTTTTTTCCTACTTTCTCTTTCACACAAATCCTGGCCTCACTGTACAGATTCCTCCCTGATCGCCGCTGCTACACCGTCAGCCACCCACTGATCGCTGCTGCTCCGTAGAAAAATCACCGACATGTTCGAACCCTTTTTAAAATTTTAAATAAATAAAAAAGAATTGTCCCTCATAGTTTTTTCAAGCTGACTTATAATATTCTTTATTTTGGCTCAGCTACTACTATTGCTAGAAGCATCAGCCAATCTTTTTCCTCATCTACGACATACAAAACACACATCATATAAAACATATACAATGAATGTCATAGTGTGTACTTTGTATGACGTGTGTATGTTATTGTATGCACAATGATACATAGGACATATAGACATATAGTAACCTACACATGACATACATAAAAAATATACCAAACATACACTATACATACAATGATATACAATATATACATACCATTCCTACCTTCGACCCACCACCATAATGAGCAGTTTGCAACAGGTCAGCGGTGGTTATGGATCGGGACCAACAATGAAGGATATGGTGGCTTTCATCGTCCCTGAGTTTTAAAGGTCAAGTTTAAGGTGGATAAGGAAGAGAAGAAAAGAAAAAGAGAAATGAAATTAAAAAAATGGTGGTTGAGTGAGATGGTTTCTCTGGAGAGATTCTCGGCGGTTTGCCTCCACTACAGATCCTTAGTCTTCTGGTGGTGAAAGGAGAAGAGATATGATAATTCGGTGGTAGAAGAGTTCAAAATAAAAACCTACATCAAGGTTATCCGGACAAAGCGATGATGTACAATTGGCACGGATTGAAAGGTGGATAACAAGTCATTGGAAAAGATGCAAGAACCATACTAAAGAAACCTTTAGTGATTGCTGAATTCCGAAAGTCTAGCAAAGGCAATGATCTAGAGATGTTGAGTTGTGGAGCCTAATTCACCGTCGACGCTATGAAGACCCTAAACAGAGTGTGGAACGCTAAGATTATTTAGTAGAGGGTATTTTGGGAATTTCGGGCTTGTATTATGTTCGCCCTAGTTTTCGTTATATATTCTGCGGCGCCATTTTTCTTTGTATGTGAGCAAGAGAGAATTGTAAACACAAACTCCCTATTTTGATTATAGTGAAATCTGCAGCGGCAAAGTGGACGTAGCTCTCGCATTGAGGGTGAACCATTATAAATCTGTGTGTTATTTGTTCTTCGCTTATTTACTATTTTCTGATTAGGTCGGATTTGAGACTCAAATCCTAACAACTGGTATCAGAGCGACGGGTTGTGTTCTAAGATGGTTCGACGCACAACATCGGGAAATTCGATGGTACGAATTTTGCATTTTGGAGAATGCAGATTGAAGATTATTTGTACGGCAGAAAGCTTCATCAACCGCTGAGTCCGAAGCTAGAGGAGATGAATGATGCAGAGTGGAATCTCCTTGACAGACAGGTTCTGGGAGTCATTCGATTGACGCTGTTGAAGAACGTTCCTCACAACGTGGCGAATGAGAAGACTACCGCTGGCATGATAAAGGTCATGTTCGACATGTATGATAAACCTTCGGCAAACAACAAGGTATCTCTCACGAAGAAACTTTTTTATCTAAAGATGAAGGAAAGTGCTCATGTTGCAATGCACGTGAATGAATTCAACACGATTGTCAATCAATTGTCATCTGTGTAAATCGAGTTTGACGATGAAGTGCAAGCCCTAATTTTGCTGGCGTCTTTACCGAATAGCTGGGAGCCGATGAGAGCAGCGGTTAGTAATTCTGTTGGCAGTGCTAAACTGAAATTCAATGATATTAAAGATCATATTCTTGCTGAGGAAGTTCGCATGATAGATTTTGGTGAGGCATTGATGAGTTCTACTTTGAATGTTGAGAACATAGGCAGAAATTATGATAGAAACTACAACCAAAATAAGAGCAAGTCGAAGTCATGGAATGACAGGAGTAAATCCAGATCTGGATGAATACTTGAGTGTTGGAACTGTGGGAAACCAGGTCACATCAAGAAGCATTGCAGGGCACCAAATAATGAGGACACCAACGGGGTGGAGTTAATGCTGCCATTGAAGACATTGCTGATGCGTTGTTGTTGTCTGTTGATAGTTCGATCGACTCTTGGGTGCTTAACTTATGAGCGCCTTTCCACACCACCCTACATCGTGATATAATGGTGAATTACGTTGCCGAGAATCGCGGGAAAGTCTATTTGGCAGATGGTAAGCATTTAGACGTTGTTGGTATTAGAGACATTAATTTGAAGATGTCAAATGAACACATGTGGAAGATCACAAAGGTCAGACATGTGCCGAAGCTGATGCGTAATCTGATCTCAGTGAGTCAGTTTGATGATGAGGGACATGATCTTAACTTTGGTTATGGGTCTTGGAAGGTAACGAAAGGTGCTATGGTGATTGGTGGATGTAAGAAAATAGGTACTCTTTATATGACGGTGAGCTGTCATGATACAATTGATGTTGTTGACAACACCAATAAGACAGAGTTGTGGCATTGCAGGCTGGGGCATATGAGCGAGAAAGGGATGAAGCTTCTGGTGACTAACGACATGATTCTGGAGCTGAACTCGGTGGATCATCATATGTGTGAGAGTTGCATTCTCGAAAAACAGAGGCGAGTAAGTTTTTCAAATGCAGGTAGAGAATTGAAAGTTGAGAAGCTTGAATTGGTGCACACTAATGTGTGGGACGTGCTAATGTCCCATAGCTCAAAGGATCACATTACTACATGAACTTCATTTATGATTCAACCAGGAAGTTATAGGTCTATTTTATGCAAAATAAATTCAACGTGTTCACTGTCTTCAAAAGGTGGAAAGCCATGGTCGAGAATGAGACAAACCTCACGTTGAGGAGCATGAGGTCTGACAACGGTGGAGAATATATTAAGGGTGACTTCAAACAGTATTGTGTTGATAATGGGATCAAGATGGTGAAGACTATTCCTGGAACGCCCCAACAAAATGGAATAGCGGAAAGGATAAATTGAACATTAAACGAGCGTGCATGGAGCATGAGAATACACGTTGGACTGCCCAAGACAATCTGGGCATATACAATCAATACCGCAACCTTCTTGATTAACAGAGGACCGTCTGTTCCTTTGGGTTTCAGAATTCCAGAAGAGGCTTGGAGTGAAAAAAGGTAAATCTTTCTTTTCTGAAAGTGTTTGGTTGCTTATCCTATGTTCATTTCATATTGATGCTACTGCTATAAGTAAACTTGATCCAAAATCTAAGAAGTGTTATTTTATTGGCTATGGTGACACCGAGTTTGGTTATCGATTCTGGGATGACCAAAATTGGAAGATCATCCGAAACAGGGATGTCGGCTTCAATGAACAGGTGTTGTACAAGGACAAATTGCGGGAGAGTTCAGAAAGAAAAGTCTCGAAGAACAAAGAATCAGAAATAGTTTATTTGAGAGACTTCTCGACACCTGAGCTACAACAAGGTACTACTGCGGCAGAGGAACAAGCAGCACGAGAAGAAGGCCGACAAGCTAGTGATGGCGAGGTTGATGAAAATGCTGATTCTGAAACAAATCAGCTGACTCCGATCACAGAATTACGCAAATCATCCAGGATTAGTAAGCCGGTTCACAGGTTCTCTCCGTCCCTCAACTACATTTTGTTCACTGACATAGGGGAGTCAGAATGTTACGAAGAAGTAATGCAAGTTGATGAATCGATCAAGTGGGAGCTGACAATGAAAGATTAGATGGACTCACTGTTGTCAAATCATACATAGGAGTTAGCTAAGTTACCGAATGAGAAGAAGACATTGCAGAACAAATGGGTCTACCGGATAAAGGAATAACACGATGGAAGTAAGCGTTTTAAAGAGAGGCTGGTTGTGAAGGAATTTCAACAGAAAGAAGGCATTGGCTATGTGAATGTCTTCTCTCCCGTAGTAAAGTTGGTGACAATCAGAATTGTTCTTGGGCTGGTAGCAAAGGAAGATCTGCATCTTCAACAGATGGATGCGAAAACTGTTTTCTTAAAGTTATGTTGTCTGTCCTCTTGTTTTTATAGTTTGAATACAAATGTATTATATATGCTGAAGGAATAAATAATTGAACATTTATTCATAATTGAACATTTTTTCTTCTAAGAACGCTTGTGTTTTTCCACCACTACTTTTTTTTTAAAAAAAATGTGTCTATGACCCTATCATTGTCCATCCATTATCTAATTGCAAAATACAAAAAGAGGAGGGGAACATCAACATAACCTCCACAAATTCAAATATTTACAACCTATCCAAAAAAAGCTATGAGGATATACAATAAGCAAATGTCCTCCATAGCAAGCAGAGAAGAGAAATCAAATCAACTAACAAAAAAATTGGATTTGTGCGTCTCCTAATACTAGAAAGTTGCATTTTGTCAAATTGAAATAGTCCCTTCACCTCTTTCGAAAGATGTTGAAAAGAGTAGAAGAAGGTACTATTTTCACTTGCAGATGCCAATTTTCCATGAAATCCGCTACCTAAATATTTGCTTAATTCCCTATAACAATGCATAATTTTCACTTCCATATCCTTCAAAACATGAGTAGTATTACTGATGATATCTCTCAAAACGACGTTGGTTGTGTTTGAATACATATATTGTGATTGTGAAACTCGGAAAAAAAATGATAGTTCAAGTCTGTATCTTTGATCACTAACTCTTTGTAATTTGATAATCTTTTCAATCTCAAGCCTCTGTTTTTAAGCTGATTTGTTGGGACCCTGAGAGAATAGCATTACTTGAGTAGTATTACAGTTGTGACTTGTAGAAAGGTTCACACTACACTTAATTTAATTTCGCTATTCTGTAAATAATAATTTCAAATAAAATTTCCCTTAAATTAAAAAAAAAAAGGAAGAGAAAATAAGATGTTAAATTGTAGTATGAAAGAAAAGGATGTTTGTGATAGTTGCCAAGATATCGAAGATTCATAAATCATAGGAATTGAAAACAATACATCCTTAGTTGGCCGACAAAATTTGAAAAAGACATTTCACCTAACTTTGTCTGCCCAAAAAACAAAAAATATAAAGGAGTAAAGAAATATCAGCACTTCCGTTGCATGCAGACGTAGATGAATTTGGTTTACATAGAGATGTATATATCGAGCACTTAACTATAATTAAATAATAAAATTACATGTATATATAAGCGTAAGACACATGTCTTGCGTTAATTTATTGATTTGATATTAATATTTTAATATCCAATTCTTTTTCGATGCTAACATTGTAGCATTGATTAATTGATCTATAACATGATATTTTCGGAGACATCGTACAACTTTATCCTACGTCCATCCATCCATACGTAGATATTAATCTAGAGTTTATTTTATGTTTCAACAATGTAAAGAGTTCTTACTTTATTAAATTATCTTTATTTGTTATACGTAACAAGTAGCATATCTTTTTTTCAAAATTACAAAGGAAAGCGATAAAGATGAAAGTGTGAGAGATTGTTTGTATGGGATGGTTTGTGTGTGTTTTTGTGAGAGTCGGCGGAGTGAAGTGGTGATGAGTAAAATGGTGGGTTTCAAATTGTGTGTTTGAGAGTGGAAAGAATAAATTGTCATAATGTTGATTAATTTTGAGTAATGATGAACGATGATTGAGAAAATGAATTTGTACAATTTCATAAAGTTCATGGGCAAAATTTGAATTATTTCACATAATTCAAATGTACATCTGATTATTTTTCCGATTAAAATGACTTATGTATTGAAAAACTTCCCGTCCTTAATGAATAAAAAACAAATTTAAACCATTTCACAACGTTGAAGGAAAATTGGGATCTTTTCCTTAAACTTATTTGATGTCGAAAGTTGCCTAATTATTAATTGAATAAAGCTTTAAATGCAAACTAGAAAAGCCATATTTAATGTGGATTCAATCAAGTTGATAAGGAGGCGTGAAGTACCCGTGATCGGTGGTCTTATTTTAATACAAATGGTCCAACCTACATACTACAACATTAAAGTTCTCTTTCAATTAATTTCAACAACTTAAAATTTATACAAATATTTTCATTAGAGTTCTAGTTCTGATTAGGGGTGAGCACGGGTACAGGATACCCAGATACCCGATCGGAACCGGCACTAACGGGTAGGTTCCGGGTAGATATATTATAATAACGGGTAGGGTCCGGGTAGTAAAATTAGGAACCGATCAATGTCGGGTCCGGTTCCGGTTCCGGCAAATAGAGACAGGGTACCCGGACTCGGAACCGATACCCGGAACCTATAAAATATTAAATATTTTTATTTTTTTTAGAAACATTTGGACCACTTTTAACTTTCTCCAAAATTATTTGTTGCACGCCTGCACATTTACTTTCCTCACCCCAAGACGTAAATATTTTAGCTTTTTCACCCCTTTATTCTAGAATGCTCTTTGTGCCCTAAGAGCATGGCGTTTTAGCTACACCACCGAGCTTCATCGTCGTCGTTGTTGAAGCTTTCTCTCAGGTACTTTCATCGTTGTCGTCATTGAAGCTTCACCTTTGCCTCTTTCTCTCATTTGGTTGTGTTCACGTCATTCCTAAAATGCATATGGGTTCATATCTAACTCTTCAATTTCTTTTTAATAACATATGCTTCTGTTCTATTTCAGGCGATACTCATCTTCAATTTGTATTACTTTTTTATTTGAAATGTAAATCTATTTTTAAAATTTGTGTATATTTTTGTAGTTGTGAAGATGAAATTTAGGAATTTACTAGTATAATAAAGCTTTTCTTTTGTATCGAGGAGCTTATGAACACGAAAATAAGATTAATTCAAATATTTTCAAATTTATTTTGAAATCAACACGTTCAATTAATTGAGTGTCAAATTTGGCTTGCAATTTTAGGTTTTGGTAACAGAATTAGCTTTTCTACAATGAATAAGTTTTCTAAAACTCTTGATGAAATTATTTTAGAACTCTTTTTTATTCTCATAGGCTTAAAAATTGTTGCTTAATTTGTGTTTTTTATTTACAGGGTACCCGGGAACCTACCCGGACCCTGCGGGTCCGGATAGGTTCCGGGTAATGATTGCTACGGGTAGGTTCCGGATAGTAAATTTAGGAACCGATCTTTTATCGGGTAGGGTCCGGGTAGTTAAAAAATGTTAGGGTACCCGGACCCGCTCACCCCTAGTTCTGATATACCTTAAATCCTTAATCCTTTAAAGAGTTAATGTTCAAAAGTACACCCGAATTATTATCTTTCGTGAGATTCACACATCAACCATCAATTATTCTCTTTTTCTATCTGAACTATTACCATTTGTGTATTAACACACCTCGAAGCTGACTAAGCCAATTATTAGATGTTCCCATTTTCTATTTGAACTACCACCATCTACTTAACTAGATATTTTAATACATCGATGGTGATAATTTAGGTAAGGGAACAACTGATGGTTGAGGTGTGAAACTCGTGAAAAAATAATAATTCAAATGTGTTATTGACCATTATGTCACATCCTTAGTTATCAACTAAGCGAACGTGCGGCACTTGGCAACTTGCTCACGTACTTGCACGATCTTTCTATGCTAAGTCAGCCTAAATTTCTACTCTCAAGATCGCTAAGGAAATGGTAGATTGGGAAGATAAGAGAAATTTGCTAAAGGAAGCTTTTATATTATAGAAAACTTGAATTATTTGTTTGATGATTTTACAAATGAATGACTCTCCTATTTATATTTTATACTACTCACCTAGGGACTTATATGTAAATAATAATTATTCTCTAAGTCCCTATATATTTACAAATAAACCCCTATTCTAGAAATCTCTACACAACTAGAATATTCTAAGGACTTTCCATGCAAATCTATGAAATTCTAAGGTTTTCCAAGAAAAATCTCCATGTCTCTAGAATTTTTCCATAAAATCTAGTCTTCATCTTATGTAACCCATTCCACATGGCAAACATGTGTGCCAAGTGACACCTTGGTGGCATAATGATGTGGTGGATCATCACAATTATCTTCTTTTTAGCGTATATAATTGCAATCATAAAGATTTTACTTTAACTTATGGTTGTTGTATATTGATATTTTATTCTTATTTATAAATCAGGAAGCCTTCATGGAAGTAGGGATGACAACAAATCGGATCTGGACCGGATCCTACTAGATTTAGATCCAGATCCATTTTCATACCTGAATCCAGATCTGGATTTAGATCCATCGGGTCCATAAAATCAGATCCGGATCCATCGGGTCCATAGATCGGATCTGGATCTACATGTAAATTTTTTTGGCTAGAATAATATTCTCACATGTTGAAACTTTTATGACAAAATGAAACGCAATCTGATTGAAAAAAATGATTGAGTTCATTCAATCAACCTACACAAACATGACACCATTCTTCCAAAATACTGAACAAAGTTTTAGCATCACAAGAAAATAAAGACGATTGAATTCATTAGTGATGCTGAACAAGTTGCAACTTTGAGCTAATTTTTGGAGGCTTTAGTGATGCTCCCCTTGTAGTTCTACTGATTGACTTCATTAAACAACATAAAACAATGTCAGTCATATATCAAAAGTCCCAGTTTTTTTTGCTGATCAAACAAATAAGAGAAAAATACTTAAAGCTTACGACTATCAGATTCAAAAAAGGAAATTTAAAAAAGAGTGATAATTTTTTTTTATAGAAATGAAAATCTGGGAAACTGCAGAGACCATATAGGTAAAAGAAATGAAACTTCAAAGACAAATTACATGACTGTGTGATTTGTGTCTTATCCTAATTCAACCATTTACCAAATACATAAATTGTGAAAAAGATTTAAGAAAATACTTATAAAATTACATTCTAGGTTATAGATATATTTAATAAAAAATGAATTCACGAATCGGATCTGGACCGGATACGGATCTCAAATACAAGAGTCAGATCCAGATCCGATCCGTCAGAAACGGATCCGGATCCGATCCGAATCCGTCGGGTCTAAATTTTAAAGATTTATATCTTCTAAAACGGATCTGGACCACCAAATTCGGACCGGGTCCAAGATTCACTGACATCTCTACATGGAAGTGGTTACAAAGGTTTGGGAGCATCAAACTACTGGACATCATACTATGTTTGTCATATACAGAAAACTCAAACTAATTGAAGACAACACCAAGACAATGCATAAGGAAGTGTCTTCTCTGGATGGGAGATTAAATACTTTAAAAGAGGAACTTCATAATATTCAGCAGACAATACAAGATGATCTCTTTAATGAACAGTTGATTGGGGAAGAGAAGAAGATACTGCTAGAACTGGAGAAATGGTCAGAAAAAGCTGATTGGTTGTACAGATTCTATACTTGGTTGAATAAAAGTTACTTTTCGACAAAAAATAAAAGATATTTTATTCTTATTTCCAATCCATATAATTAAGGGTCAATTTTGACCTTTATGAATGGCTTATGGACTTTGAGATCAAGTGGGTTTATGTGTTCCACTCAAAAACTGAAATGACACTGTTGTTTCTCAAATCAAATCAAAAGGTGAAATGATTAATGGTGTGTTCGGTAAGGAGGAATTTTTTTTTTAATTTTTCCATTGATCAAAACTTCTTAAAAATATTTTTAATGAAAAAAATTATTTTTCTAATGAAAGTAGGAAAAATAAGTCCCGTAAGTGTCATTCCACAATGATTGATCCCTTTGTTTATGAATGTTCATGATTTTTTAGATTTGTTAACTTTTTTTCCGTTTAATTACCATATGTTATGTTAAAATTGTATTATTATTTTATATTTGATAGTGATATACGTTAAAAATAATACAAATATAACATATTTAAAAGAGACCAAAACACATATTTTAATTTATCAAAAAATTAATCGTGATGAGTTATATATCATAAAAAATAAAATTCAATAATCGAGGACCAAATAGTATATATCAATGAGTCATATATACCTTGGCCTAAGGAACTATAGTTTGATAAAAAAAAAATCTTTCTTAATAAAGGACGTCGTAATTATGCATAATGCCTTTCTTGCTAAGCACGAGATTGGGTATTCAAAAATTTCTAATGCTTTGTAACTAAATTTGTGTGTATTGATGTTCAAGAGTAACTTTTATCATCTTAGGTGGTCGTATTAAGTATCTTTAATGTTGGGAGTTTTTGCTCTATGGTACTTTATAAAGCAGTACGTGAAGTATATAACTATTACAAGTATTCAAAAGGATAAACAGAGATTCAATAATTCAACATGGAATCTGAAATTACAATTGTTACACAAGAAAAACTGGAAATTCCAGTTTTGTAGAAGACGGAAAAATGAAAACTGTTTTTGCTGAGTCGAGTGTGGCACTCTGTCCTTAAGACAATATTGCCCCGTATGTATCTTTTATACGTCCTGGACAATTTGTCTCCCAAGATAAAACAGCGATGGAACCCTTGAGCAAAGGAAACTCAAGAGCTACCGTGAAGAATATTGAGTAACGAAATGATGCTTGGAAGTTGTAGGAAGAAGAATTTTCTGCTTGAGAAAGCTTCTGTATTTTCGTGCATATGTGTTGTATGAACGTTTTTGTTATCTCTCAACAATGGTGTAAGGGGTGTTTAAATAGGTGAGGGAGGGGGCTGATTACTGCCCTCCATAACAGCCAAATAATGTCCATTATGGAGGTAGTAAAGCCACCAACATTAATGGGAGAAAGACCAACGGATTTGGCCATTATAGGAGGAGTAATTCAGCCAAAATAAATGGCTGAATTGAGTGCTTGGCATTTCTGTTTTTGACCGTCGAAATTCGATTTTCCGGAAACTTCGGGGACCAAACGTACATCTTGAAACTTCGGGGACCAAACTCGTACATCCGAAAGAATTCTGGTCCGAACTGTACATCTGGAAACTTCTGGGATCAAACTGTACTTCTGGAAAAGTTCTCTGGCCCAAAAAGATAATATCAGAAGGCCCAAGGCCCAAGGCCCAAGGCCCACGAACCCGAGAACCCGGAACCGGACGGGCGGCGGCGGCGCGCGTGTGGTCTTTCCTCGAACCGAAGCACATCTAGGTCCTCCCTCCTTTAAACACATGGGATACCCCTTGGGGTCCCAAACCCCAAACCAATTTCGAATCTTATATACACAACAATTCTTTCTTCCTTTACCGATGAGGGAGAATTACACACAATACCACACTTTCCATGCTTCAAACACCTTACTTCGTGAACCAATATCTCTTTCATTTCTCAATGAAATTTGACGATTCTTGGCCCTACGGTTATCTACGTACTTAGTAGATCATGCATGTGTGAAGAACCGGATTCTCCAACATACGTTACACTAATGTTTAAGCCGTTAAAGTTGGTCGGTCGCAACTCCCGCCAAAGGCAAATTTCCAACATTTAATACATTAGGGGTGTTTGGTAGGATTGTATTAGAGAAAATAATATATGTATCAGCTTTGATATTTCTAATTTCTTGTTTGATATATTTTTTCAATCTAAGTATAACTAATATAAGTATTAATTATATACCTCATTTAATATTATCTTATTTATAACTAATACATAGCAAATCATGATATTAGTCATATCAAGATAATTAATACATGCACAAGTATGATTAGATACAATTTCCCTTGAAGTTCCTTAAAGCTAAAGAATATGACAATTATTTTATAAATAAATAATTATTTTTAAAAATTATGCAACACATGTTATTTTTAATAGACAAAACCAAACAATCGATAAGAAATAATCTCAACATAAACAATTTCAATATAATTAATCATTACATTATTAATACATATTATTCAACTATTTTTATACACCGTATCAAACGATCCTTAATAATGTAAATAATCTTACGGAAAATTATTTTATGTGTAGAGAGAAGAATGGACGAAAAAAGAACATCTGCCCTGACTTGCCGGTCTAAAATACTTGACACCTCAAAATTGGGACCCATGGAAAGAAAAATAAAAACAAGAAAAAAGAAGCTAATGTTGTCGAATGCTGCTCTCATCATACCTCGTCTATCATGTCCCAACCCACAGCACCGACACCGCCATTTCTTCCTTTGACCCCAAAAGCATGCCATAATTTTTTTTCTTTTTTAGAAAATAATAATAATAATAGCACAAAAAAAAATTAAAATAAAAAGTTACTCCCTTCCGCCCCAATTTATGTTAGATGTTTTATTGAGAACGGGAGAAATTAGGGGTAATAAAATTTGGATAATGTGAAGAAGTTCAGAGAATCAGGATCAAACACCTTATTTTTTATTGTGAATTCTAGGATATATTTTAATTTTTTGTAAAAAATTATATAAAGAGTAGTACTTTCCTATTTAAGTTTATGTAATGGTGTTTGATTAGACACTAAATTTAAGAATAAAGGGAAACTTTTGAAATTTATCGTCTTAAATGAACCTCTAATATTTGTGTGGCTATAAATTATCTCATTAATGATAAAATAAAAAGTTTAGAATTAAATTGTTATTAAATAGAAATGTGTCACATTTTTTAAATTGACTAAAAAAGAGAGTGTATCACATCAATTGCAATGGAGGGCATGCTATAAGTTAGCATAGTTAAATAACAACAAACCCGATGTGATCTCACAAATGGGGTCTAGGGAGGATGTGATTTATACAGACCTTACTACTATTTTTGTGGAGTAAAGAGACTATTTTCGATAGATTCTCAGCTATAAGTTACTCCGTCCAGTTATTTTACTTGTCTTCTTTACTATAAATAGATGGTCCAAAATAATAGTTGTCATTTTAGAAAATTAATAGATAATTAATTAATAGTTTCCATCTTTATCCTTACTATAATATAATAGAGATTAATGTGGTGAAAAAGAGAGTAATATTAAATTGACATCAAAAAATAAATAAGAATAATTTAATCAAATTATCCTTTTAGTTAATATTTTTTTAAAAAATATATAAAAAAGCATGACAAATAAAATGAACTGAAAAGAGTAACATAATAATAATTTAAATATTTAAGAAATTGTAACGAAAGAAAAAATATTTGGCTCTTCAAATAGTGACATCTTTATTAGTGATGGTAGGTGTAGTACGTATCTTGAGTCTATTTGTTGTAAAAACAAAAGGAGACATAAATGAATATTTTTTAAATCCGTCCAATGAGGTTTAATTTATTAAAATGATATTTTTTATCTCAAATTATGTGACTCATTTTATTTTTAGTCAGTCAAAATAAGAATGACACATTTTCTTATTTGAAAATAATTTAACTTTAAATTTTATTTTTTACGCTTAATGAAATAATTTATAACCACACAAATATCTTTGACTTGTTTTAGACTATAAGATTCAAAAGTTTTTCTTTGTTTTTCTTAAATTCTATGCCCAATTAACGAATTAAACTATATCATATAAATTGAGACGGAGGGAGTAAATAATTTAGATATGAGATTCTCAAGATCTCACATCCATTTACACAATTAAGTAATTAACTAGCAAATCCAAACAAAGATTTCATAAAATAAAAAGGGAATTAAAAAGTAAAACAAGAAAACAGAAGTGTGAGAAATCAATGAACAGAGGATGTCATGAATTTTGTACTTTGCCTTTAGGGTTTGATACAAGTACTGTTAGTTAACTCGGCTCTCTTCTTCTTTCTTTCACAAAATTCACTCACATTATCTCTCTTTCTCTTTTTTTTCTCCAGAAAAAGGTACCATTTTTACAATTTTGTTATGAGCTTTCTTTAATTTAATTATGTAAATGTTTTTCATATGTAGCATTTAAATGTTGATTAGTTCATCTGGGGTTTAGAATTCTTGAACTTTATGATAATTTTGAATTTTCATGATGCATGTCTATAGAGGAGTTGTGTACTTAGGTACATTTGTTGTAATAATTCTTGTCAATGTGGTTTATGGTGTTACAAATCCAAATGATTTCAAGATTTTGAATTATTTTAGAAATGGATTAGAGAATCCAGAGTTATTACAATGGCCTTCTAAGGGGAATGATCCTTGTGGTCCTCCTGCATGGCCTCATGTGTTCTGTTCTAGTGACAGAGTTACACAAATTCAAGTTCAAAATTTGGGTTTAAAGGGCGATTTACCTCGGAATTTGAATGAACTAGATAAGATTCAAAATCTTGGCCTTCAGAAGAATGAGTTTAGTGGGAAATTACCTACTTTTAGTGGATTATCTGATTTGAAATATGCGTATTTGGATAATAATCAATTCGATATGATCCCTGCTGATTTCTTTAATGGTCTTAGCAATGTTCAAGTTTTGGCTTTGGATAACAATCCTTTTAATAGGAGTGGATGGTCTATTCCGACTGAGCTGCAAGATTCAGCTCAGCTGGCTAATTTTTCTTGCATGAATTGCGGTTTAGTTGGACCTGTGCCTGATTTTTTCGGAAAATTGTCTTCTCTCACTGCTTTGAAGCTGTCATATAACCGTTTAAGTGGTAAGATACCGGACAGTTTTCGTGATTCAATGCTTCAGATTTTGTGGTTGAATAATCAAGGTGAACCTGGAATGACTGGTCCAATCGACTTAATTGGTACTATGGATCAGCTTATGTGGTTATGGCTTCAAGGCAACAGTTTTAGTGGAACAATTCCTGATACAATTGGTGATTTGACTTCTTTGAAGGAGCTTGATTTTAATGGAAATCAACTCGTTGGTCTGATTCCACAAGGTTTGGCGAATCTAAACATGAGAGTGTTAGACCTGAACAATAATATGCTAATGGGTCCTATCCCAAAGTTTAGATCTGCTAATGCTACATATTCCTCAAATTCTTTCTGTCAACCAACTCCCGGTGTTCCTTGTGCTCCTCAAGTTAAAGCACTTTTAGATCTTCTTGGCGGTTGGAATTATCCCGCCAATCTTGCTCCTGAATGGTCCGGTAACGATCCATGTATAGGTCCTTGGTTGGGAATCAGTTGTAATCCTAAAGGTCAGGTTACGATTGTTAATCTACAGAACAAGAACCTCACAGGTACTCTTAGCCCTTCACTCGCAAACTTGGATTTGCTGCTTGAAGTTCACTTACAAGGAAATAGTTTGCACGGTCTAGTTCCAGTAAACTTAACAAAGCTCAGATTCTTGAGATTGTTGGACTTAAGGGGGAACACTTTTGATCCACCATTGCCGAAGTTTCGGGCTGATGTGAAAGTCATTACAGATGGAAATGCCCATCTTGTTGCTAATGTTACTGTGGCGGCTCCTCCTCCGAGTATTCACCCATTTCCTCCATTGAACCACAATCCTAAACCAAGTAAGGAGTTACCATCAAAAAGCCCGTCACCCGGTGATAATCAGCCAATATTATCAGATTCACCACCTTCCCCAGAGAAACATTCAGGTTCAGGCTCGAAGACTCCTACTGTAACCAAAGAGCAGACCACATCAAAGAACGATGAGAATACTCTGATTATTATAGTTGTGTGTGCAGTTTCTGTGGTCTTAGCTGTTCTTGCCGTTGTTTTGTTTTTCAAGAAAAGGAGAAAACGAGAGAAGGATTCTGGTACTATTGTTATCCACCCCAAAGACCCATTCGATCAAGATAACATTGTTAAGATCACTGTCTTAGAAGATCCCATGATGTACACTGTACAGAGTGGTAGTAAAACTACAAGTAGTGGTGGAACAGAAGGTAGTCGAGTGATTGAGATCGGAAACCTTGTCATTTCAACCCAGGACCTTCGGAGGGTAACCAATAATTTTGCACCAGAGAACGAGCTTGGTCGTGGTGGCTTTGGAGTTGTTTACAAAGGTGTAATTGAAGATGGAATTCAAATAGCAGTTAAGAGAATGGAATCTGCCATTATCAACAGCAAGGCATTGGATGAATTTCAAGCAGAAATTGCTGTTCTTTCTAAGGTTCGGCATCGCCATTTAGTTTCACTTTTGGGTTACTCCATTGAAGGAAATGAGAGGCTTTTGGTATATGAATATATGCCAAAGGGCGCTTTGAGTGGACATCTTTTCCGTTGGAAGAGCCTGAACTTAGAGCCTTTATCATGGACAAAAAGACTCAATATTGCTCTAGATGTTGCTCGAGGGATGGAGTATCTTCATAATCTGGCACACCAGAGCTTCATACATCGTGACCTCAAATCATCAAACATTCTTCTAGATGATGATTTTAGAGCAAAAGTTTCTGATTTTGGATTAGTGAAACTCGCTCCTGACAAAGAAAGGTCTGTTGCAACAAGGCTTGCAGGAACATTTGGATACCTTGCTCCTGAGTATGCTGGTAAGTGTGCGTTTTTTTCCATTGGTATCTTTTTCATACACACTTATTTCTACTGTTCTGGTAATTACAACTTTTTATCTTGGGATAAATATGGTCATTTTAGCATCAGTTCTAATTTGTATTCTCTAGTAACTTGTTACATGAACACTTCTTTACCTGAATAATAGTATAAGAAAGAAGCGCTTGGTTTGATAATGCTTATCACATTTCAGCTGCTTTGTGTACATGTCACAACAATCTATACAAGCCACATTGTTCTTCAACACTTTCATTGAAGTTCGGGTGGCCTGTCTGTATTTGTTTGTACTTGTAGAGAGGTTGATTTAAGGATTTTGCTTGTATATCGGAATCTGGTCTATTGTGGTGCAATTTGTTAAGTTAAATGAATAAATATGTATTCCACCTCATTCGAACTTGTTTGCAATTTGGATATGTCCCTGATTTCTAGTTCTCTTTTATTTACATTAACTTTTCTTGCATGAATTTGGATATTACTGTCTAGTTAGTCATTTAGATGAGAATATGTGGAAAATCGTGAAGAGATGTAATATATAATCTTTTAAGAAATAGAAGATTGATGAATGCAGTTTTTAAATTTGTACACTTGATGAAAGCATAAGTAGGAGGGAAAGAGAAGAACAAAATCTTCCTTATCTTTTTCTTTAATTACCAATTAAGATACTTTTCTCTCGAGGCATGGTACTGCTATATGTCTGGTATAGAAACTATTGCTGATTCAACCTTTATGTTGCCCATATATCTATGTTTTCTGTCTTGTTGAACTAATTATATACCTAGTCACCTTTCATCTATCCTAACTCAAATTTTTACTTCTCTCCAGTGACCGGAAAAGTCACAACTAAAATAGATGTCTTCAGCTTTGGGGTGGTGTTGATGGAACTTGTGACTGGACTAACTGCCCTCGATGAGCATCGATCCGAGGAAACTCGATATCTAGTTGAATGGTTCTGGCAGATAAAATCGAATAAAGAGAATCTCCTTGCTTCCATTGATCCAGCTCTTGACGCGAAAGAAGATATCCACAAGAGCATTTGCATAATGGCTGAATTAGCTGGACATTGCACTGCCAGAGATCCTAATCATAGGCCTGACATGTCGCACGTTGTGAATGTTCTTGGCCAACTAGTTGAGTCTTGGAAACCTATAGAAGAATCAGATGAATATTCAGGAATTGACTACAGTCTACCTCTGCCGGAAATGTTGAAGGACTGGCAACATGAAGACACTGGAGATTTCACTGGTACTAGTCAAGATAGTAGAGGAAGTATACCTGCCAAGCCAACTGGATTTGCGGATTCTTTTACCTCCAACGATGCTCGATAGGTGAAGTCGGTTCTGGAAAATTTGCTTTCTGCGCGTGAAAAATAATTTATGGAGGCGTTGCGTACTTGCGTTCAGTCTATGGTGAATATAAAGATACTGAGTTGCTATGAATGATTGATCAAGTGATCAAACTGGTGTCCTCCAGATACACAGCAAAAGCCTGAGAAATTATTTCAGTTTTAATGTTGCTTACATAGTTTTATTTGTTTTGAATGTTGCTTATAAAGTTATTTAGAATAGCTTGGTTCAAATTGCTGTATACGTTATTTACATGATACTGTTGAGACTGTGATACTATGAACTCCACTCACAAATTCACATGTTTCCATTATAATATACTATGAAAAAGGAAGAACTCTAGTCTCTATACTGCTGGAAAAAAAAAAGAGAATTACTATCCTTTATCTAGCAGAGAAAAGGATACAACCTTAATTCGAGAGACACATTCATGAGTAGTGTATATAGGACAAGAACTTACCCAATGTAATTCCACAAGTGGGGTTTGGGAGGGTGATTGTATGCACACCTTACCCCTATCTTCGGAGGTTGAAAGACTATTTTCGATCTTACCCCTATCTTCGGAGGTTGAAAGACTATTTTCGATCGACCTTCGGCTAAGAATAAAACAATGACTATAAAGCAATAAAGTAATAACAAAGCAGGTCAAATAGGAATTTTCCCGTTGGATGACATTGATTGTCATGCACCAATGTCTAAAGGAACAAAACAACCTCAATGTCCACTTGGCTACAATTTGGCAAAAGGGGGAACCATGGCAGGAAGCTTAGTATGGAAACTCATGGCACAAGGGATGGAGAAGTATGATGATGGATATTGTATCGTCAAAGGACAAAACCCTTTAACTGTTGGAATAATTTCAGGTCAATCTCATGCCATGACGGCTTTGGCTCGTTTGGTTCATAGCCCTCTTGCTCATTCTTTCAGCCAACCGCATTGAATAAAGGCATGAAGATCATCATTATGAATGTGAAAGCAACTAAGTTGCATAATAGGTTCTTCGACAAGATTGTTTCCCGAATATACAATGTTAAAAGTCACACATCGGATATGGAATGGGAACATGAACTCCTTATATGGACTTGGACAATCCTCACACTACAAGCTAGCTTTTGGGGTTGAATTAGGCCAAATGTCCATTTTTTACATGGTATCAGAGTCAGGTCCATTCCAATTCTTCGTTTACCGATGTTGGGCCCACCAAATTATATTATCCACGCCCCCCAAATTATATTATCCACGTTCTAGTTAACAAGGTCTGAGCGTGCAAGGGAGTATTAAGAGTCCGATATCGGATATGGAATGAAAACATGAACTCCTTATATGAACTTGAACAATTATCACCATACAAGTTAGCTTTTGGGGTTGAGTTAGGCCCAAGATTCATTTTTTACCTACAATAATCTATTTGTAAGTGGATATGTGTAATTTTAAGTCCGTGATTTATAGTATTAACTTGACATCATATTACCAAACATGTGAAGTTGATTAAACTAAAGTATGTAATTGCATAAATTATTTCATGAGAGAAGGAACATTATGTTTTCTGTCCTCTTGATTTTTTAGTTTTGAGTACAAATTTATTACGTATGCTAAAGGAATAACTAATTGGAGATTCATGCAGAATTAAACATTTGTTCTTCTAACAATGGTTATGCTTTACCACCAACAATTATCTTAACGATTTCTTTAAAGATCGCTTATGAAATATATAAAACTTTAACGACAAACACACTGTAATCAAAGAATAATGACGGTTAGAGTAGAATGAAGCTATAATAATAAACAATTATAAAGAGTTAACTTTTGACACTGCTATTTCATGATTTGATGAACGAATCTCAGATTTTAAGTGAACTCAAACAAAACATTGCTACAACATCTCATACAATTCAAGCAATGGCCTTTTCGTTATTATCTTTTAATAATGGGGATTATTACAAATGGATAAAATAGGATGGAAAAAGACCAAGCACAGGTTGGGCCCTGTTTCTGGATTGGAATGTTTGGGCTTGGGTTACAAAAACTTGCGTGGATTATTCTAGGGGTGAGCGGGTCCGGGTACCCTAACTTTTTTTAACTACCCGGATCCTATCCAGTAAAATATCGGTTCCTAAATTTACTATCCGGAACCTACCCGTAGTAATCATTACCCGGAACCTACCCGGACCATGCGGTTCCGGGTAGGTTCCCGGGTACCCTGTAAAAATATAAGAAAAATATGAAGGTACTTCACTAAGAAAAATATGAGGAAGGCAAATGCTTCTACGATTTCCTATCAATCAGCAAAGTGTTTTCAAAAGAAAATCAAACATAACACAAAAATATCACCATAAATTAAATAACTAGGAATTTATGTGATACACAGAGGCAATGTTTAGTTGCTCAACATCACAAACAACTATATTGAGAATAATCAAAAGACAGAAACTCCACAACTGCGGTTAAAACAAGAAAGACAAATGTTGTCCAGCACGCAAGTATACATAAAGAGGTTGATAAAGCAAGAGTAAGTTTCCAGCATTTACTTGAACAAGAAAAGCTGATCCTTTCTCCTCATTATTGCAAGGTGCAGAGCTACGAATGTCATCTTCATTTTGTAGGTCAACTAACCCTACGGTCTTTCGTGATGTCATCTCATCTTCAAGCAGGTTTGCTCTATCTAAATTATTGTTTCGTGTTTAGTCTCAGATTAGGCGGGATAAGCGTAAGTGGTATGACCTTTTTTCCTTTTTTTTATTACCTAAAAAATAATAGAATTAAAAAAGTAAAAATATTTAATATTTCATAGGTTCCGGATATCGGTTCCGAGTACCCTGTCTCTATTTGCCAGTATCAGAACCGGACCCGACATTGATCGGTTCCTAATTTTACTACCCGAAACCTATTCGGTATTATAATATATCTACCGGAAACCTACCCGTTAGTGTCGATTCCGGTCGAGTATCTGGGTACCCTATACCCGTGCTCACCCCTAGATTATCCTTCATACGGGCAGGTCTTTAATTTTTGCTCGTCTTCTCATTTAATAAAAAATTGTGGGTCAAAGTACCTTTTACTTGCGAATTGCGGGTCTACTAAATCAGAAATTCTGGGTTCGAATCCTTGCAGAGGTAAAAAAATATTTGCAAGGCAAAATTTTCATAGAAATTATGCCTATTCGGCCAAAGTTATATAGAGACCATGCCCCTTGGGGCATAATTTCTATGTAACTAACCGGTAAAGACATAATCTTAATGTTTCAACGAAATTTTGCCTTCAGGCATAATTACATAAAAACTATGTCTCTTACGGCATAATATCTATACAACTTTGGCCGAATAAGCATAATTTCTATGAAATCTTGTCCTGCGATTTTTTTCTTTTTTACTCTACTGGGATTCGAACCCAAACCTCGTAGGTATTTTTGGAGGCATAATTATGTAGAAACTATGTCCTTTAAGGCGTAATTTCTATACAATTTTGGCCGAATACATATTTTTTTATAATAAAATCTTGCATTAATTTTTTTTTTTCTTTTTGACTCTACTGAGATTCGAACATGACTACTCATTTAAGGAACAAAAATTAAAGACCACCCTAATTTTGTATGATATTTAATTTTTTCATATATTTATTTTTGAAATAAGAATAATATTTTTATGTATTTTTTATAAAAGAAAAATAAATATATAAAATAATAGGTGGGAGGGCAGGGGGATAGTGTGGCGGGGGCGAGGGGGCTGGGTAGTGGGCTAAGAAAAGTTTCTCATTTTTTATAAAAATATTGTATAAGTAAAATAAATATATAAAGTAAAAACTTCAGGGGGGTGGGGACGGGTAAGCATTTTTTTCTCATTTTTTATAAAAAATTTATAAAAGTAAAATAAATATATAAAACAGAAAATTTGGGGATGGGGTGGGAGGGCGCGGGTAGTGGGGGGAGGGGGAGGTTGGGTGATGGGGGTAGGGGGTAGGAGGCAAGATTTTTTTTTATATTTTTAATAATTTTTTTATAAAAGTAAAAAAATATGAAATAGAAATTTGAGGAGGGGGTAGGGCATGGGGTGGAGGTAAGAAAAAAATTCATATTTTAAATATTTTTTTTATAAAAGTAACAAAAAATATAAAATAGAAATTTGAGGAAGGGGTGGGGTGGAGGGGGTAGGTGGGGGTTAGGGCAGTAGGGGAGGTAAGAAAAAATTTCATATTTTTTATAAAAGTAAAAAAAAAATGAAATAGAAATTTGAGGATGGGGTAGGGCAATGGCGTGTGGGTGGAGGGGGGTAGGTGTGGGTAGGACGGGGTTATATTTTTTATAAATTATTTATAATAGTAAAAAAAATATAAAATTGAAATTTGAGAATGGGGTAGGGGGTAGGGCGGGAGATGGGGGTAGATGGGGTAGAGATGGGTAGGGGTGGTAGGGAGGTAGGGCATGGGGTGGAGTAGGCAAGGTAGAGGTAGAGCTGTGAGGGTGGTTCAGTGCTAGGGTGGGGGTTGGTGTAGGGGAGATGGTGGATGGATAGTGTGGTGGGTGGTTGGGGTGCGTTGGTGTATTTTTATTGTTCCGAAATAATAAAGGAATTTTTAAAATAATTATTTATAAATAAAAATCTTAATATAGAGTGTAGCTCTAATCATTAAAATTGAATATTTTAATGAGTCAAGTTTGGGCATCATCATGGGTTCATTTGGGCTGTTGGTTTATGATGGGTCAACTTGGGCTAGCCCAAACCAACCCATCATCAAAATCACTCTTGCCCAAATCCATGAAACATTGGGCGGGTTGGGCGGGTCATTTGAGTTTGGGCTAATTTTGCCACTCCTAGTCCCCACCAATGATTGTTTAAAAAAATGACCTTGACAAGGTCTAAATTCAGACAAACATGACTGCATCGCCTTATTTGTGTAATTGTTTCAGTGGCGGAGCTCAGTATTTTTACTAAATAATTTAAAATATAAATAAATAAATAAATATACAAATTAGAAGTAAAGGAGATCCAACACGTACTATATATAGATAAAAATAATTTTAACCGTATATATTGTAGTTTTTATGTGAAATTCAAATGAACCCTCTTAAGTACTCTAACGCCGCCCATGCAAGAATGCTCCATGTATTTGCATTAGATAGTTAAGTACATGACCATCAAATACTTAATCAATGTATTGGTTGAAATTCTAACTAACTTTTTCAAACTGCCTTTACTTGTTTATACGTTTCCATATATTTCATCATCAAATCTAGTAGTGATCAAACCTTAAAAACCAACCAATGGATGCATACATCACTCATATTACACCACCACCTCTCCACGTTTTCATTTCTTCTATTATTATTCATTTTTCACATATAACCGTCTTTCTATCTTAACCAAATAACTGCCTTCCTCTTTCATCAACATCCCATGATATCTTTTAAGAATAAAATATTTTCAGGTAAACTTACCTAATTTCAATATCCATCCACTAGGAAATTCTTCTTAGTTCCTACAAGTTTTCCTATATTTAGTAAATTTCCTTATCTTCAACTCACTATAAAAGCCCACAATAGATGACCTCTAACATATCAAATATCTTCTATTCACCATTAGAAATTAAACTACAAAATGTCTTTTACAAGAACGATTTGTTTTTCTGGGCTCTTGCTCCTGTTCCTAGCTCTCGCATGTGAAGCTAGGGTTCCAAGAAATAATGCGAATTTAGGGTTTGTAATAGTTAAAAATGCCCATTTTGAACTCAACGGATCCCCTTTTCTATTCAATGGTTTCAACTCATATTGGTTGATGCATGTTGCTGCTGAGCCTAATGAGAAGCATAAAGTCACTGACGTTCTTAAAGATGCATCTGCTGCTGGCCTTTCTGTTTGTCGCACATGGGCTTTCAGTGATGGAGGTTACGGAGCATTACAAATATCACCCGGCGTTTATGATGAACGTGTTTTCCAGGTAAAGGGTTATGTTCTGCGCACAGACAATATAAGTATTTCTTACATTATCAGGTTAAATTAACTTACAACAACAGGTAATCTAGAAATAAAGTAATAATATGTTATAACTAGCTACTTCAATTTTACTCATAGTGTAAAAAATATTTAGATCACGTCATGTATATTACTTAAACTCCTTGTACTAAATATTTTCTAGTTTAATTGTTAAAACAATTGAAATGTGTCCTTAGTAAGATACTTATTTTAATAGTTTCCAAATTTGGGGTTATTAATATTGTATATTTTTTGGATTTAGGGTTTGGATTTTGTGATCTCGGAAGCTAAAAAATATGGTGTTCGCTTAATCTTGAGCTTTGTAAACCAGTGGAACGACTTTGGAGGAAAAGCTCAATATGTTCAGTGGGCGCGAAATGCAGGAGCTTATATTAATGGCGACGATGATTTCTATACCCATCCTATTCTCAAAGAGTATTACAAGAACCATATTAAGGTATGGGGTGAGAACATATGAAATGTTTTTCACTTAAACAATTATATTGTTTGATAGGCATGTAATCTTTTTGTTAACTTATATAATTAAGTAAAATTAAAGAGGCTGGACGGGTAGTTAATAAGTTGATGTTCTCGTGAAATCGCTACAGAAAATCATTACAAGGGTCAACACTATTAGTGGAGTTGCTTATAGAGATGATCCAACAATTATGGCATGGGAACTCATGAATGAGCCACGTGACCAAGTTGACTATTCTGGAAAAACTGTTAATGTGAGCCTCAAAATAGTGCATTTTAATTCATTTCCAAATTAATTGAATTTTAGAAATATCAACGACTAACGTTTTGCTGTAAAATTTTTGGTTTTGACTAATATTGTTTCAGGCTTGGGTTCAAGAAATGGCAAGTTTTGTGAAGTCACTAGACAATAAACACTTGTTGGAGGTTGGAATGGAGGGATTTTATGGTGATTCAATTCCTGAAAGAAAGCAAGTTAATCCTGGTTATCAAGTCGGAACAGATTTCATAAGTAACCATCTTATCAATGAGATTGATTTTGCCACTATCCATGCATACACTGACCAATGGTAATTTTACATCTTTTCTCTACTCACAAATTCACATATTTCTATTATAATATACTATGAAAAAGGAATAACTTTGCCAAAGCTTATTATAAGTGGACATGATTTTGTAAGTATTTCTTTGATTGTTAGTGCATAACACTTAAATTTTTTAAATTTACAGGATATCCGGACAAAGCGATGATGCACAATTGGCATGGATGGAAAGGTGGATAACAAGCCATTGGCAAGATGCAAGAACCATACTAAAGAAACCTCTAGTGCTTGCTGAATTTGGCAAGTCTAGCAGAGGTCAAGGATCAAGAGACATATTCATGAGTAGTGTATATAGAAATGTCTACAATTTGGCAAAAGAAGGGGGAACCATGGCCGGAAGCTTAGTATGGCAACTCATGGCACAAGGGATGGAGAATTATGATGATGGTTATTGCATTGTTTTGGGACAAAACCCTTCAACTACTGGAATAATTTCAGGTCAATCTCATGCCATGACAGATTTGACTAATTTGGTTCATAGCCCTCTTGCTCATTGAGTGAAGACTTGAAGATCACCATTATGGAGAATACGAAAGCAAATAAGTTCTCTGACTAAATTGATTTTATGATTATACAATAATTAATTTATAAGTGAATTTGAGTGATCTTAAGTCCATGATATATAGTATTAATTCGCCATCATATGGCCAAACATGTGAAATTGATTAAAAATCAAGAATGTAATGAATAAATTATTACAAATGAAGGGAACGTTATTTTTATGTCGTTTTTAGTTTGAGTACGAAATTATTATATATGCTGAAGAAATAGCGAATTGGAGATTTATGCATAATTAAACATTTCTTCTTTTAAGAACGGTTGTGCTTTACCACCAACAATTATTTTAGTGGTTTCTTACAAAATCATTTGTGGAGTGACGTAAACTTTTAACGACAAAAATTTTAATCACAGAGAATAGTGACAGTTAGAGTAGAATGAGTCTATGATAATTTAACAAAGAGAGAATTAACCTTAGACACTAATATTTCATGATTTGTTGAATAATTCTCAGATTTTAAGTGAAATCAAATAAAACATTGCTCCAACATCTCATTCAATTCAAAGCATTCAACTATATCATTAGAAGGGCCTTTTGGTTATAATCTTTTAATAATCGGGATTAATACCAATAGATAAAATAGGAAGGAAACTGACTGAGTCCAGTTGGGCCCTGTGTTTGGATTAGGAATTTTGCGCTTGGTTATGTGGAGTGACATAGGAAATTGGATTGTAATCTTGAAATTTTCGCACGGATTATCCTTCAAGCGCATTGGTCTTTTAATTTTACCCCTCGCGCATCTGGTATTTAAGGTTTGCCCTTGCTGATTATTTAATAAAAATATCTAGCTATGCTTCGGTAGGTATAAGTTCGGTAATATTTTTATCTTCGAAAATTAAACTTTTACCTCGCTAGGTACAAATTCTGTAGGAATTAAGTTATGTGGCATAAGTTGTGTAGTATTTTTCAGATTATATTGAGTGTTGAAAGTTTTGCCTTTTTCGGCATAACTTGTGTGATGTAAGGATACATATGCGGAAGCTAAACACTAACTATGTCGAGCGAAATTTGAATTTATGTTTACATTATGTTGAATGTTGAAAGTTTTGCCTTAGCCGGCATAACTTATGAGATGTTATGATACATATGTTGAAGCTAAACGTTAACTATGTCGGTCAAAAGTTAATTTATACTGCGCCAAAAGTGTTGAAAGGCAAAAATTAAAGATCACAAATTTGAGGGACATTTGTGCGAATGACCCTAAAATCTTCTGTTCAGGCCGCCACTTTGTTCTTTCTATTACTTCCACCAGTTATTTTTCAAGAATTCTTCGGGCCGGATCCTCATAAGTCCTACTTATGCTTGCAAACTGCTAGTTGTAGTGTTATTATTGAAAGAAATAATCCCCTTGATTATTTTCATTAATTGAAAGGTATATATACAAGATACAAATAGGAGAATCCTATTCCTATTCTACTCCTAAAACCTTATTCTATCATAATTCTAACTATACAATTATGGTAAGTGTACAATACTAATCAAGGTAACTTTTACACTAAAATATACTACAAATATACTTTCCTAACATACATTACTAGAGGATCCCGTGATGGGATACAGGCCACTGCCGAGTGATGGGCTGAACAGTTCCCGTGATATACACTGTTGTAAATCAAGTGTATATCACGGGTATATTACCTTGCTTAACACACCCCCGCAGTCATAGTGGGCGGTCTTCGAACACTGAGACTGTCCCTAAAATCTTCAAAAATGACCGAGGGAAGACCCTTTGTAAAGATGTCTGCAATCTGATTTCTCGATGGGACGTGACAGACGCGTACCTGACCCCGGGCAACCTTTTCACGGACAAAGTGAATGTCCATCTCGATATGTTTAGTGCGTTGGTGCTGAACCGGATTATCAGAAAGGTAAATGGCACTAATATTATTGCAATAAACCAAGGTTGCCTTTTGAATTGGACAATGAAGCTCTAAAAGCAAATTACGTAACCAACATGATTCTGAGACCACATTGGCTACCCCTCGATATTCAGCCTCGGCACTTGAGCGGGATAGAGTCGCTTGACGCTTCGCAGACCAGGAGACCAAGTTGTTGCTAAGGAACATACAATAGCCAGACGTAGACCGTTTGGTGTCTGGACAACCACCCCACTCAGCATCTGTGTATGAGACAAGTGTGGATGTAGATGAAGGATACAAATGTAAACCATAGTACAGTGTACCCTGAATATACCGAATGATGCGTTTGATTGCATTCATGTGCTCAACTCTGGGATCATGCATGAATAAACACACATGCTGAACATCATACGTAATATCCGGTCTGGTAAAGGTAAGATACTGAAGGGCCCCTGCAAGACTGCGATAGCGGGTCAGATCCTCGTAAGGGACGCCGATAGCGGGTCGGATCCTCGAAAGTGGACTTACAGGAGGACATCCCGTCTCTCTCGATGATCTCAGCTGCATACTTTCGTTGAGACAAAAATAATCTATCTGAATGACGTTTGACGGCAATCCCCAAAAAGTAACTAAAGGGCCCTAAGTCTTTAATAGCAAACTCAGAGCTGAGCATGGTCATGATAGACTGACGTAAGGCATCGGAAGAGGCAGTCAAAATGATATCATCCACATACAACAGAATGTAGGCCAATGATGAATCACGACGGTAGATGAGCAAGGAATTATCTGACCGGCTGTGAGTGAACCCAATAGTCGACACATAGTCAACAATCCTTGTATACCAGGCCCGTGGTGAACGCTTAAGCCCATATAAGGACTTCTTCAACAAACAGACATGATGAGGATGATTGGGATCCCTGAACCCCAACGGCTGATGCATATAGACAGTTTCCTTGAGATCCCCATGTAGAAAAGCGTTCTTGACATCCAACTGATGAATATGCCATGCCTTTGAAAGAGCCAAGCTAAACACAGTGCAAATAGTAGCCGGCTTGACCACCGGACTAAACGTCTCACCACAATCTATCCCAACCTGCTGAGTCTTACCATCAACCACAAGCCGTGCCTTATGTCGCGCGAATGAACCATCTGAATTTTTCTTATGAGCAAAAATCCACATAGACCTGATAACGTTAATACCAGAGGGTCAGGGCACTAACTCCCACGTCTTATTATCAATAAGAGCATTATATTCATCAATCATAGCAATTTTCCAATTCAGGTCGTTTAAGGCAGACACGGGATTACGGGGCAAGGGGGATTTAGAGACATTCGAATGTAAATTAAAATGTCTTTTTTGTGTAAAAATACCTCGTTGACTACGAGTGACTGGTCTAATACTCGAGGAAGATATGGGCGGATTTTGGGAATTTTCTGGGCTCGGAACGCACTGGCCAGCAGGCAGAGGGCCTGCTGGCCCAACTCGGAAATCGGAAGCAGGGACTGGACCAGTTCCAGAATTGGGCTGGACTGGCCCAATGGCTGGAACTGATCCAGTGACGGGAACTGACGACGGAACAGTGGGGCCAGCAGGCCCACTGCCCGCTGGAGAATTTTGGGTGCGGGATATGTCCGAAAAATGGTGAGTAATATACGGAGATATACCATCATCCAAAAAATTATACGAACTAGGCTCGGGAGTATGAACTTTAGTAAATGGAAATTGGGTTTCATAAAAAATTACATGGCGATTGATTATGATTTTCTTGGTGGATAAACCAAAGCATTTGTAACCTCGATGATTAGACGGATAACCCAAAAACACACACGGAGTAGACCGGGCCTGAAGTTTGTTAATTGTGATGGATGGGAATAACGGATAACATAAGCACACAAAAACCCGAAGATGAGAATAAGACGGATTTTTATTATATAAAATTTGGAGGGGGGAAGAATATGTCAGACCTTTGGAAGGAATTATGTTAAGGAGATATGTCGTCATTTGAAGAGCATGATGCCAAAAATATGGGGGTATAGAAGCATGAATTAAGAGAGTTCGGACAATGTTATTTATGAAACAAATTTTGCGTTCGGCTTTCCCATTTTGTGAAGATGTATGAGGACACGAAAAATGAAAACTGATCCCATTATTGACACAGAACTCCCGAAACTCCCTATTGTCTTACTCTTTTCCATTATCACACTGAATATTTTTTATTTCTCTTTCGAATTGTGTTCTAATGAATGCTCTAAACTTTATGAAGACGGAAAATACTTGAGATTTATTTGCAATTGAAAACGTCCACAAAAATTTAGAATAATCATTCAAAAAAAGAACATAATACCGATGACCCAACGCACTTAGAATAGGAGACGTCCATAGGTCGCTATGAATAATATCAAATGACATTGAAGTATGAGAATTTGAGGCTACAAATGGCAACTTAACACTTTTTTCTAACGAACAAGATGGACAAATTGGGGTACGACTCGTACCCTTACAAAAAATAAAACTATTTTTATCTAAAATAGACAAAATAGAGGATCCCGGTTGACCAAGGCGAGCATGCTACAAGGAAGGAGAAATGGCGGCAAAGGCTGATGGCAAGGCTTGACTTGATGGACTGAAACAGGGCGTGATAGGATAAAGATCTCCCCTACTATCGCACCTCATGAGAGGACTCCCCGTCTTGAAATCCTTCACAGAGAAACCAAAAGGATCAAATTCAACCGAAACAGAATTGTCAGTGGTGAATTTTCGGACAGACACTAAGTTTTTAATCAATTTTGGGGGATGTAAAGTATTTTTCAAGATAAGGGGAGGATTGGGGGGGGATAGAGTTTTATGACCATAACCCTGAATTGGAATAGAGTTACCATTACCGACAATTATACCATGAGGGGTGCTCAAATTGGCATAAGACGAGAGAGTACCTTGATTAGAGGTCATATGTGTCGTTGCGCCAGTGTTCATGTACCAATTTGGATCCAGTTGCGTCAACCCAAGTGTGTGCATCGCGACTTCGATAGCTGTCTGAGTGGGGCCTGCTGCGTGGTGAGCTTGCGGAGGCCGGGGCCCAAGAATTCCAGAACTGGGCTGTCCATAACTGCTGGAATTACTGGACCAGTGGGCAGTGGGCCGTAACTGCTGGAATTACTAGACCAGTGGGAAGTGGGTCGTGACTGCTGATTGTTGGGCCTAAAATTGGACGGTCCAGCCCACTGGTTGCCTGAAGACGCTGCTGGAAAATATTGGTTGCTGGCCCACGGCCCATTGCCCCAGCCCCACTGCCATGGGCCCCACTGCTGGGTCCAATATGGAGGAGGCCCACTGTTGACTGGACGGGGCCCACTGCCGGACTGCTGACCACCGGAACCGCCGCGTTTGCCCCCGCGGTTTTTGTTATTATTCTTATGATTATTTTTGCCGCCACCATGAGTATGGTTTTGGCCCGAATTATCAACAAAACCTGAAGAATTCGTGGAGGATGTCATTAGGACGACGGGGCTTGCCCCGGTAGCCGCCTTTTTTGCCAAACCGGCTTCTTCCAATGTAAGCATGGAGCGGGCTTGATAAAAAGCGGGAAGTGGGTTGCTTTGACGAAGGAGAGTCCCAACGCCATTATAGGACTCAGAAAGACCGGCAACCAGTTGTAGAACCAGACGATTATTTGTTACAGGTGCGCCAACGTTACGGAGTTGGTCCGCCAACTCCTTGAGTTTCTTGCAATATGTAGATATGTTTGGAAATTCTTCCATGCGAACTAGAGAGAATTCCTGCTCTAGTGTGACAACACGTGAATGTTGGTTATCTTGGAATATGTCACACAATCTATTCCAAGTAGCCATAGCCGTGGTATCCGGCTCAATAATCGTCTGTAAGAGGTCAACCGAAATAGTGGAATAGATCCACTGGAGAACGGTAGCATCAAGAGTAATCCATAACTGAGGATCCTCCACGGGAATAAGTGTAGCGGGAGGAATTATGTGATGGATAACTTGATGGGAGATAGCGTGAATTTTAAACAATTCTGCCCACGTCGCATATTGGACGTTTTCCATCTCAAGCACAATAGGGATACTGTTCTTGACGTTAGAAACCATGAGGGCAGGATGAAAATTGTTCTTAGACATATTGAAAGAACAAAGAAGGAGGGGAAATTTGGGGATAGTAAAAGAGATTTTTTAGAGCGAAAGACGAATTTTGGAAGAGAAACCCGAGGGGGAGGGGGGTTCGGCCGAGAAGGGTACAAAATTTGGGAGAGAAAATTTTTGTTAGACCTATTCTCTTGATACCATGAAAGAAATAATCCCCTTGATAATTTTCATTAATTGAAAGGTATATATACAAGATACAAGTAGGAGAATCATATTCCTATTCTACTCCTAAAATCTTATTCTACCATAATTCTAACTATACAATTATGGTAAGTGTACAATACTAATCAAGATAACCTTTACACTAAAATATACTACAAATATACTTTCCTAATATACATTACTAGAGGATCCCGTGATGGGCTACAAGCCACTGCAGGCCACTGCCGAGTGATGGGCTGAACATTTCCCGTGATATACATTGTTGTATATCAAGTGTATATCACGGGTATATTACCTTGTTTAACAATTATTGTAGGCCCGATTCGCCTATCATACTAATAGGCGCAATATTGCTTTATAATCTTCTGTAGTTTGATTTCTGCTGCTATGTACCATTTAGCTTATTTACATGCGCTAGTTAATGCTCACTTTTACAGAATGCGTTATCATTGCCTATTTACTTTTGATACCAGCATTTTCATACTGCTTTAATTTTTTTCTGACCGGGTTTGACCGTTTCTCTTGCTTTGCTTTTGTTGTTGCTTTGCTTGTGCTTACGCTCTACCTTGAGTCGAGAGTCTCTCGGAAACAGCCGCTCTACCTACCAAGGTAGAGATAAGGTATGCGTACACTCTACCCTCCCCAGACCCACGTTGTGGGATTTCACTGCATATGTTGCAGTTGCAATTTCTTCCTCTTCAATTTCTGTGCAGGTGCACATTTGACAGAAAATTATGGATGAACTTTTCTAAGCAAATAGAGGTGATGATGGTGCTATTTTAGTCTTTAATTCGGGTTAATTTGTGATTTGATATTAAATGATTTGAAATATTTGTGCTTTACGTATCTAAATTATAATAATTTAAGAGACAATTGAGGTGGATAAAATGAAAGAAAATGATGGATTCACCAGTAATGAATTTATTCGGCGAGACGCCACTCCCAAATTTTCTGATACATATTAAGGTTTTTCTTTTGCATTTTGTTTAACTGGTAGGAAATTTTATATGGTTTTTTCTCGTTTAAGTTATAGTAGTAATTGATTGAGTGCAATTAATTAGTAGAGGATGAAGATTGAGGTAAAAGAGGAGAGGATGGAAGAACTTGAGTTGTATTCCTAATTGGATTAGGGATTATAATCCGATAAAAAATTAAAAGAGAAATAAGTGGCGCCACTGGATCATAAATAACAGGGAAATAAAGGTGAAGGGAGTGGACCCCAGCGCGATTATACAAACATTTCTATGGTAAAACCTATATTCGATAAATTGATAACCTCGATTAAATAATAATTTTCTTCAGTCCCGACTTGAGCTAATGGAATAAAATAATAACCTCGATAAATGCATAAGATAATAATTTAAAAAAATTCCCTGAGGCCCACGGATTCCGTGTGTCCCATACTCCCATTCGACTATTGATTTAAAATGAGTTGAAAACTGTTTTATCCCTTCTTTTTTTCTCTTAAGATAGCAATTTCATGAACCCACATTTTTCCTCACCATATTACAGCAATCCCCCAGCAGAAAACTTCCCCACTCCACTTCCGTTGATCCACTCATTTATTAACCCAACTCATTTTGACCCGCCCAAATTCAGTCCAACCTACTTGTTACTACCATGTTGATGCAATTCACACGAAATGAAAGAAGCCAACATACAGAATTTGCACAAGATATTAAGCATGAGCTGAGGTGCCAGGTGAGGGGGAATCGACATCAGTCTTAATGCAAGGTAAATTTAGCACTAGGGATTAACAGCATTATGGCGGAGCACATAGTAAAAAAGATGGAGTGCAGATAATATTACACAACAATACATGAACCAGATTTTAACTCATCTAGCCTAGAATTATCTAGAAGCGCAGACTTGCAGATGAATCTGCAATCATAATTGCTCAACGAAATGCAGCGAGTAAAATGTGTAGCCTAAGGTAGTCCATTGTAGCCTAGACCAAAATTTTGCAGGACCTCGTCTACATAGGGAGATCAGGGTCCAAACGTCTTTGAATAGCAGCTGCAGCCTATCGGGACATCGGAAAATAAGTTCAATGACTAGAGAAAGAAAATAATGTATAATCAATTAGAGTATCATATGAATGTCAGAAATCCTTCTCACCTCAAAGTTCCCAAGCTTGTATTGATAAGCCATCTCTTCTCTTAATTGAGCTTGTTCTTTCATTGCTTGTGCCTTAGAGATTCAAGTTTACAACCATCAAAAGAAAAGGAGTTTGTCACATGATGTACTTTTCACCTGTTGTATGGAGGACAAAGGTAGTAGAATATATACCATTCCACTCTGCATCTCGCGCTTCAATGCTTCCACCTGTTCTTCCTTGTGCTTCTCACGTTCTCGCATCAATTCTTGCCTAAAATAACATAATAGGTAACAACTTAAGAACCAGCCTATAATAATTTAGTGCAAAGATGAAAATCTCCTCTCTATTTTTTTCTGCTTTCGATGACAAACTATACTATATAATTTTCTTCAGAAAAAAATACTCTTGTATGCTTAACCTAAGTTGCGCGGACTCTCCGTTTTTGGTGTCGTTCCCGTCTCGATACTGGTGGGATACGGGAGCGGGATACGGTCAACCAACTTCAGATACTTTGACCGGAGTCCATTGACAAATTTGGGGGGAAATTGAGATTTTGATTTCTCAAAATTAAAGATAAAACGGATTTAAGATAAGGTAAATGGCATACCTTCAATATTATAGTACTTTTGTCTCATTAGAATCTCTCAAAATTTATAATTCGTAGCTCTATTTTTTATAATTTTCAATTTTCTTAGCGAAATCCCAACACCCGTATCCATACCTGGATACGCACCCCCGAATCTTAAAATTTAGATTTTGCCGAATCCGGTACGAATCATTCGTATCCGTATGGGATACTCGCACCCGAGTCCGAGCAACTTAGTGTTTAACTATATGGTACTATCCTGGGAATAGCTTCCAAGATGATAGAATTATATTTATACCACCATCTTTTAGCATTATAATGTGGTTTCTTTTCCGAAAGATTAAACTAGGGCTGAAGCTATAATCTATACCACCACAGCAGGATAGTGACTCCGTTCAAAGATTTTCAAAGAGCGCTAGACAACATTAGAAATTTGGAAGTTCCTAACTACTGACTTCAAAGTTATTTCCTTTTAACAAGAAATCCGATGTTTTCAGCTTCGGAACTCAAAATTCGGTGGATAATAGGTGTGTCCCTCTATCCTTCTCCACTTAAATACCAAACTTGGTCCCCTAACAAGATTTGAGTTCGTGACATGCCTTTAACTAACTTCATACTTGTCAACCAATAAACTATTTTTTACAATGAAATGGCGACTGTCGCTGGCCAGTAAGTAGCATGAATCGGAATAAATGGAAGTTGGACCAGATGATTCAACGAAGTAGGACTTCCAAAATCAGCAAATAAACAAACCAACAAAAGCAACACCGAAGTTCATAACGATGAATGTGGAGCAGCACATAACTAACTTACCTGCGTATTTCTTCATCATTGAAGACAGTACGTTCATTGTCCACGACCTTCTTGACACCTCTTTTGATTTCCTTTTCCAACTTACGTTTGTGATAGGCGTCAAGGTTATAATATCTGCAAAAATGAAGAAAAACAAAAGTTCTGTTAGATTATTATAAACATTGCAATTGCTACCGCACTCAAATAACAAGCACCTGTATACCTATCTGTGTGAGTGTGTGTAAACACATATCTTCCTGTAAGGAACTAGTAGCCTCACACCAAAACATCCCAACTCACTATATTTATTATCTATATAGAAAGGAACCCCCCCCCCCCCCCCCCCCCCAAACAACCTCAACAAAAGAAGAAGAAAAAAAATTGGATTGAAATAGTGCAGTTACTTTTTAGAAGGGAAGGTCGCGGTGTTATGATCCTCCATGAATCTGCGCAATAGCTGACTGTCAAAAAGTGGAAGTTTCTTGCATATATTGTTAAATAAAAAGAGGTACAGAAAAGGGAAGATCAAGTGCTAATAAAAACTAGCTTTTCCCTTCTCCATGTACTTACTGCTTGAATAATTGCTTCTCTTCCCAGTTTGGCAAGCTTTCCAGATTCACCTATAAATGACACGAGCAATGAAAGCTTCCACAACCAGATGTAATATCTTATACAGAATTGTGTAGAAAGAGAATGTAGATAAGTATTATGCAACGGTAGTTTTTAACGAGGCCCTTCGGAAATGCACTATAGGGCACTAAAAGGAAAATGCTTGACCTATCCAAAAATATTTATCAAAACAATTGACATATCCTGCAACAAGTCCCGTGTGGATGATCACCATGCAAGGCTTAAAGAGACTATGTACCTGCTTTATTTCTGCTAACCATGCGGTGAACTCTGGCCGTTTGTTCCTACAATAAAGAAATGGATAAAATTTAAAATAGAACAATCTAATTATTCAAACCGTACACTAGAGTGAAGAGCAAAACATTTCCTGCAAACTTCTGAAATAAAATCATAACTCACGAGAAGGTGATGAGAATTCATAGTAATTAGTTCAAGCATCAATGTATTATCACCGTAATGATGCATGAATAGAAATTTCCACTCTCTTTTATATCAACAAAAGGTACATCTGCACTGATGAATGAGGAGATGTCCTGTCACAATATGACAAAAGGCATCTCTTTATCTACAGCAATGTGACTGGCTTATTTCATGACAATATAGGAGTCGACAGCATGTATTCTCACTACTCCAAACGCTGCACCCTCTTAAGAATTACGCCAGAAATCGATTCAAAAGTAAGGCTCTGACGCAAAATCAAATGTTCTGGCCAGTATAATGGAACAGAAAATGGATTGATTAACGATTCAGAGCATTCAAGTTATGTTACAGAGTAAAGCCTGAAGTGTGTAGAATAATCACTCGCCTATCTGACCTTGCTCACATTGCCGGTCTCAAGCCGGATAAAGGAGGAGGGTGTTGTAGCATGAAACATGTCAATTCATGATGAATCCTATGAAGACTTAGCAAAAGATAGGGGACATAATAGAAGAAAAAGATCCATATAGGTGATATTTACTAGTTGGGAACATGTTTTAGTCTTGTTAGTACATTGATCTTGAACCTATTGCTTTTCTACGAGTATCTTTTACCTTATAATAGATTTTTTTTAGATTTACCTTATCGTGGATTTTTTTTATTTGGTATGAGTTGAGCTTAAATTGAGAAACATGGTCAGTGAGATTCATATAGCCGATCTCAATTTGTTTGAGGCTAAGGCATACTACTTGTTATAGAAACGATGTCTAAAGAGGTGATAGAATTATCACAAGCAAAGATGTGTAGTGCGGGAGTGTGAGGACAGCATTGTCTTTTTTTATGAAGTAAGATTATATCTTTAAAAGGCATCAAGAAGATGCATAAGAAACAAAGATACAAAGAGAAGAGACAGTTAGCTCCAATACAAAAGTTGCTATGCTATGATCAGGGAGCTAACGAAGTCCAAAAAATTATCGGTGCTAATTATAGGGGTCAAGTGGTTCCAGCTAAAAAGATTAACTGCGAGTAGAGCATTGTCTACACTGAAACTATTTGGCACAGCTATCTACATGATCAGTGTGTAGGGCAGCAAGGACTACTTCTGGATACACCTCCATAAGAGTATTGATAAACATAATTTGAACACTGCAACTGCCTGAAATAGGAAAGAATTAAGAGGATCTGGGTTATTTTGTGTATATTTTTTACATCAGTCGAGGGGTTTTAGTTCACTCCGGAGGTTGGAGTGCAGTAACTACTAACTAGGATAGCATAAGTTGCACGGGCCGACAAATGGATGACAAACCAAGGCTGATAAATCAATTTTCAAGGATGAGATACAAATGCCTTCTTTTCCTTCTTCGTTTGGTACTCCTGAAGAATAAGATCTCCAGTGTGGAGTAAAATATTTACGGCATAAGCCAAATGAATAGTGGTTTGGTTTGTCTACCAAAGTTATGTCCGGCAATGGTATGGCTGATCATTAGCTGGTTATGCATTCAATATGAAACTTAAAAGCCACCTGCTTGTGCCACCTTTAGTATCTATCGGTAGATTTTATTTACTTAGAAGAGGAAAAGAATAGCAATATCTTCTGCTTCCATCATAGAGTACCCTGTTACCTCCTCATCAACCCAGTCCACTTTATTTGATCTTATTTATTCTAAGACTAACTACTTTCTCTTTAAGGCAAATTAAGAATTCTCTAAAACTAATTGTTCTAAATCTCAAACTTATTCCTACCTAGACCTAAAGCTCAAAGGTGATCAGACACTTACAAGAAATACATCCGCCTCATTCTAAGCTTCAACAAAGGATTAGTTTTGGCAATATAATTTTTTCTTTAATAAAAATGACCATCTTCACTTTAAAGACAATGACAAAAGCAAATTAATCGTGTGCGGTGTGTCTAAGTTTTGGATATGTTGATGCTCAAACAAATACGGAAAAGCTCTAATCTAAGAGTTTAAGTTCTATGCATAGTGCACAAAATATTTACACAATCAAGTACTTAGTCTTTCACAAAATGCTTTTGGTATAATAAGTGATTATCTAGTGTTTAGCTATCAGAAAATATTATCCAAAGAGAAGTCATTGACCTTTACTAGTGTACTACAAATCACTACGCCAACCAACATTAAGCATTAATCAATTCATGATACTCAAAATTTCAGTAAAACACTATCCAATCTTCTAACATCATTGTCAATCTTCAATAAACTTTTTTCCTGAAAATACCTTTCACTCACCAACCAAACATTGGAAAACGTTTTCCAGGAATATTATCTAAATGGCAGAATACATAGACTTAAACTTGGCCTCTACTGTCAGTTGAACACTACAACTTACAAATTAATCATCTAGACACCTAAACTGGTCTCCACTGTGTCAGTTGAACACTCCTCCTTCCAAAATAATCATCTAGACCTCCAAAATTTATGTGTCACGTCACCGTCGGGTGTGCGAGACAACGTGAGTTGAGGGGTCTAGATGTGCAATGAAGTGTTTAGTTGTCAGTTGAGGCCAAGTTAAGTATTATGCTTATCTAAAATGACGTATTTTGTGGAAAACATTTTCCAAACGGGACACACCTAAAATATAATTACAAGTAACACTAGTATGCTCTCACAAAGTAACAGTTAAATTAAAAGATGAAGCTAGGAAAAGAGAAAAGTAGTAGCTCACCACATATCAGTTTCTTTGATAATTCCATATTTGCCCCAAGAGTTTGTAACAGCACCAGTTTTTCCCTTCTCTTTCTTTTTCTTCTTCTTTCTCTCCCTCTCTTTCTTCCTCCTTTTCTTCTCCTTCTCTTTCCTTAGCTTTCGCCTCTTCTCCTTCTCGTTTTTCTCTCTTCTCTTTCTACGCCTCCTCTCCGAATCCGAATCCGAACTACTACCCGACTCCGAGTCCGAATACGAATCTTCTCCGGATGACGAAGAATCCGAGTCCGAATAATCATCCCGCGATCTTCGACTTCTCTTTCTCTTGTGTTTTCTCACTTCTCGTTTGGATTTTGATTTAGATGGAGCTCCGTTATCGTGTTCGGGTGTTTTTGTTCGATCTTTTGCCATTGTTTTGGGGTTTAGGTTCCAAAGCAAAGTGCAGAGAGGAGTTAGCGAAACATCGAGTGCTTGGGCTATCACTTATGACCCCTTAAGTTTAGGGATTGATTTATTCGTCCTTTATATGTGACATTAAACAAGTAAGATCCTTTAAAAGGTACAAAATGGGACGCTTTTAGTCCAAGATAATGGAACCTCAACGGACTTAATTAAAGTTAGTGAAACAGGTCATTAAAGAGTGTAATGGGATGAATAAAATTTGATATACCTCCACCCTTAAATATAGCTCTCAAGTTGGAACTCTAAAATTGAACAAACTTTGATAGGGAATGTTAGTGGCCATATAGAATGCAAATTCAGATTAGTTGTAAATGGATTCTAATATTGAATAGATAAATTTTAATAAAAAGGACGAAAGAAGAAAGTGAAGAGGGTTCTTCACTAGAAAAAATGATATATGATCTCTCCTATTTTGGGTATGTTTAAAATAATCTCTCAAATATACTCCCGGTTAGTTTTGGTCTTTTAAGTTTCTCAAAACCGAGTATTTTTAGTTTTTGTTAAATATTTAAGGAACTCACATTTGGAAATAAAATTTATACAGTTTTCGTTATTTTTAGCCCACTTTGAATTCTGGAAATGCTGACTCACAATGTTGTGAAGCGTGGGTTCATTATTGGACATGTACTCAAAATGTACCAGCATCAGATTGGGTACTCAGGAGCATCAAGCACGGAACAAATGTTGGGCCAAGACAAGCAAAATGATCAGCATTTGTGATGGCAACTAATGTACATACTTTTGAACCAATTACAGTAGATGAACGCACAACCTTTGCTTTCAACTTTGAAGCCCATAATAATGATATAACCTATAGGTTATAGGTAGCAGATGAAGTTATTCTCTGTCAAATCTGAACCTTATACTTGTTTTGAACACATATCTAACTTTGCATATAAATCATGCATGTCAATGCTGAACTGAGTAATAGTAAACCAACTGAATACTAGCCCCATTGTAGATGGGTTTGAACTTTGAACTAGCCTTCTATTGCAGTGAACAATGTTCCACTGATTAAGCGAAAACTAGATTTGAACCTGCAAATTTCGAGTCATGAGCCTGATGAATTACCAATTCATCTACCTAACATTCTTTTTCTTTGCTGTGAAGTGGATGTTGATTCAAATCACACAAGGGGGTTCAATCCAGCTAAGCTACCTTAACCGAACCATTGTCGTATTCCACGTATGATAAGATCAAGGGATTAACTAGTGCTAATGGCATGGGCCAAAATGTTCACTACAACATTGAACGTGTATCATTTGTGTTGCCACTTTCTAAAGAAACAATACTGTTTAGAAGGAAATGAAGCAGCCTTTGCATTGTGTATAAAGCTGTTTCTGTTAAATCTCTTACTAGTCTATATTTTTCTACCATGAACGACTCTAACTGACTGTTGTAAGCACAGGCACATGTTTCTACAAATGTATGATGAAGAGGAATATTATATTACCCTCAAAACAGGAGAAGGCACAAGATGAAGCAGCAGAAAAGAAAGATTGACAATCTGTTAAGAAATTTGTCCACCTGCATTTCTTCCCTTCTCATTCTCGGACCACCACTTCCTCGGATTAGGTAAGAGCTTGGATGAGGATAAGCAATCCCAAACATTCTTGCTGAAAACATTTCTCCAAACACACCGACCACTGGGCTGAACAAACTGGTCATCGCAGTGCTCCCAAAGCTAGACGGAGTCATAGCTGCAAAGCTACCAAAGGCTTGGGGGAAGTATTGCCGGTGTTGTTGAAATGTGGGAAGAAGTCGCTGATGTACGTGAGAAGTTGGAGATAGTGGATTACGCGGTGTGGTTGTTCCAATCGCTTGAGGCCTATGAGGTATGTCAACATCAGCTTGAGACTTCTTGGATTTAGAATCCGGTGAAGATAACCCACGACCATAGAGTGGAACCACCGAGGAGTTTGAGATGCGAGCTTTACAGACTGGACATTTAGATTTTTCTACTGGTCCAGAGCTATCAACCTGGAGCCACTTGTAAATGCAAGGCCAGCAGTAGAGGTGACCACAGAGGGTGACTACAGGATCATGTGCAGAGTCAAGGCAAATGTTGCAATCGAAACAGGAAGCTATATTGTCAGAGGTTGTTGTTGGCAAAGGAACTGAGTTTCTCCTCTTAAGTGAAATGCTTCATCAGGACCAACACGGGTAATAGCCATGAAATCTGTTAAAGATGAAATTTACAAATAAATCAGTCACCTCAAAAAAGTGCACCATAGAGGACCAACGGGACACGAACCCAGCAACAACCCTTGCAATATTTCAGCAAAGACTGTCACCACACGGATTCGAACCCGCGACGTCGGAGTGGTTGTACCTCAATCACCTTGCCACTTACCAAATCGCATGTGCCGTGGGGCAATCTCTTTTTTTTTCTTTCTCTTTGAGCTTCAAATAGGAGTGAGATACGAAAGCAAGCAGGATGGATCGGATACAAAAACTTATTCCCATTCTAAAGACCCTCTATCTTCGAGCACTAAACAATGCCCTAATAAAATTGAATTTCTTTTAGCTTGTGTCTCCTCTAAACCAATCAGTCAAAATTTTAGTAGTCCAAGTTATATAAAAAGGGAAAAGAATAACTAGTGATTGCTTCCCAAAATTTAAACAGTTAACCCAACCACACAGAACACTCTCCATGGATTCAAAAAAGGCACTAATGTGACATGTGTTCCCGGTCATTTTCTGTATTGTTGTTAGTCCCACATAAATAATAAACGGTATCACATAGAAATATAAACTCCCATCCCTGAGGCGGAGCCAGAATTTTAACTTTATGGGTTCTGGATTTTAGAACGACATCAAGTGATAATAACTATGCTGTAAAGTTAGTTTTTAAAAAATAACTAAGTTCTAAATTTAATATTTGTCCATCTATTCTTAATTCAAATACACTTTTGACTAGGTTCAGCTGAACCCATAGGGAGGCTTCTAGATCCACCCCAAACCCCAAGCTCTGTTTTCATTTCTATGTTCTTTAAATACACAAGGGTATACCGCTTAGACACATAAATGAAAGCTTCTAGAATGATGCTTTAGGAATAGAAACATTTACAACAACTACTACTAACTACGCCTCAATCTCAAACAGATTGGGGTTAACAAGATGGAACTAAGATATACTACTTGTTATATGTTTAAAATATCACAATTCGACAGGAAACTCAATCATAAATCAGATTGTTGCGCACACAGAAAAAGTTCATTGAATCTAAAATTTGGTTTAAAATATCACCATTCGATAATGAGAGAGCCATGATTAAAATATTAATTAGCCATAAGGGTTTAGTGGGAAACAAATGATAACTAAAAAAAAATTCCTATTAACAATGGGAATGATCAAATTGCAATTTCACATTTCCTATTTCGTTAACGGAGAACTTGAAGGAAACAGAAAAATGATGTACCGTAAAAAGCAGCATTAATCAATTAAGAATACTAAAACCCTTCTCATTGAAATTAAAACCTATAATTGATCTCAAGCATAAAAAAAAAAAGACGCATTAAACGAGACCAAAAGAAATTGAATGATACACAAAATCCAGATTACTTTATAGGCACCTCGACTAATTCACCATACCAATTACCTTCTATATTTAACATTTTCAAGCTTTACACCATACCTCTTTGTAAACACATAAAAATTCATACCTCTTTGTAAACACATAAAAATTTATTGAGTCTAGTCCATACTAAATTTGAATTAAATCTCCAATTTATTTGGTTTGAATATTTAATTTGAACTTTATAAATTAAATACGTTCATTTGATTATTGTCAAGGCTAATGCCCATTTCATTTGAAGGCTCAAACTCATGCCATTGTATTTAATGACATGGTATCCTAGTTAAACTAAAATCAATAAGATGATGATATGTGTTCAAATGATGTGGTAATTTTCACTCTCCCAATCAAAATAAGAACTAATTAAAAGTCACCAAGTGTCAAAAATGACATAATTTGGCCAATCACAAGAAATATTGATATTTGTGATAATGTTAATGACTCACATGAACCAATCAGAATCAGGTAAGAGAGTTAATTTACACTTAAATTACTTACTCCCTACAACTAAAAACAGGAGGGTTACATAACTCTTTAGGCGCCGCAGTTGGTGTAGGCACCCGCAAGCAGAGAGATCCAACATCAACTACATAGTTCTTCAATAAGGAGAGAGTGATCAACATAGTTCTTCTAAGAGATCAATCTGAAGTAGTGAAGTGCTACTTGTTGAAAAATAATTCAAAATTGTAGGAAATTAAAATTTGTTCAGAATTTGACATTGCAAATTTATTTGATTCATGTCTAGTCAGAATTCGTATTCAAATTCAAGTTCGGAATAGGTTTTTTAATTAGTTCTTAGTAAAAGTAGGTTTCGTACTATCATAAATAGGGGCAGTGCTTGCTATTTTCATATTATGGAGATTGTAAAAAGCATTCCAAGATTTATGAGTTTTTTACTAAAATATTGTCCTTCAATTGGTATTAAAGCTTCTATGGTTTTAATAGAGAAGGATTGTAGAGAACTTTGAGACACTTATATAATAAATATTGTTTCCTTCACTATTCGACGTTCTTGGGTATCAAACACATTTCAAAAAATGTCCAAATCATTCTACATTCGAGAAATACGCTATCGACGACCTCGAATCACGGAAAAATCTTATGAGACAAGAATCAAGAAAGCAAATAAAATTGTATTCGCAAAGTTTCATCAATAGAAATACTTTTTTATGATTGCAGTTTAATTGATATACCATTTGAGAAAATTACGATGTACTTAGATTATTTATTTATACTGTTTATTACCTAAATATTGAAATTATGTTATAACGAGTGAAAGTTACTCGAGAATAGAACTCTTTTACTCAATTATTAGATTGGAAGTGAGCAGTGAGATTCAAAATCACGAGATTAATTTTTTTTTATTATCAATCACACTTTTCACATAAATGAAATGAAAGAATAGTGGATAATTACTAGCTGTTGGGTTTCATCGGGGTGTGAATGAAAACTGTTGTTGGGCAGGGACGAAACCTAACATGCCCCACTAGGGGCTATAAACCCCAACAAAATAAATATTACTATTACTATATTAACAATTGACAAAAAGCCCCCACCCACAAAAAACATTAGCCCCCAACCTTTTGCTACTCTTAAATTATCAAAATCTAATAAATTTGCAAAAGGAAATTCATAAGCCCAACAAAAGAAAAAAAAGTATTAGTCTATGAATACACAACAAAGTCAGCGTATGTGCTGATTAAAAAATAGCGTTGTCTTTCTCTAATAAAAAAAAAACTTTGTCTTCTTCAGGGTTTCACTCTCGAGACCAACTTAAAAATTGGCGATTCTTCTTCAGTTCTTCCGTTTCTTTTTTTGTGATCTTCTTCAAGACTTTGATTTTTGCGTTACTCATCTTTATTTAGTATATGTAAGATTTTTCCATCATCTATTCAATTTCATTATAATAGTTATTTTTTTGTGAACTCTAATTAGTGCAAATTTATTATTATTTGAATTGATTAGTGTTTGATAAATGATCATATAGTTTTGGATTTTTGTAGAACATTATCGTTGTGGATTTAAATATTGTATTAATGGAGATATTTCTTAAAAGAAAGTCTGCAATGGTTGATTCTTCTAAATCAAATGCTTAAAAGAGGCATTCAAATGTTGAAATTGACTTCGACAATCTCCCGGCAGACCCTGAAAAGCGACCAACAATATGGAGTAATGAAGTGCACAAACCTATTGAGAACGAAATTTTGTATGAGATCACTAACGAAGTCGTTATGCAACGATTTCAGACTATGAAATCTCGTCGAGAGAAATTGTGATTATATTTTCATTATTCTTGAACGATTTGTATTTATGTTATTTAGAGTTTAAATTATTATCTACTTTTTAAAATTTGTACAATATAATACTAACCCCTCGGAAAAAATTGATTGGATTCGTCCCTGCTGTTGGGTTTCATCGAAGTGTGAATGAAAAATGAAGGGCCTAATGAAAGGGTATTTCTATAATAATTCAAAGAGTTGAGTTGCATTATTGTCGTTTTGGATTGGGATTGATTGATTAATTTTTAAACCAACAAATTATTTTTATTTTTATTTTATAAAGGCACTTGTCTTTCCTGCAAAGACACCACCATTATTTTTCTGAAATAGTATTAGATTGGGTTGCACCTTTTCGTCGCTAAGGAAGGTTCTCCTGATTGAATAGCTCGTCATGCAGCAAGACTAAAGAAAGCTCTGAATGGTCGCTAAATGAAGTCGAAGATAATTTAAATATTTATCTTCCTTCTTCTCTGCATTGTCTTTAAAAGAATAGAGTGCGTGGGATTTATTTTGGTTTTGGTGTCTGATGTATGTTAGAATTTGTAGCATCGCCATTCTAACACCGATAAATTTTGTTCTATCTTAAAAAGAAATAATCTACTACCTCAAATATTATAAGGAAATTAAATTTCTTAAGGATACAAGTAAATTTTGCGGGTACAAAATTAATTCAAGTGCTGATTATGTTTTCTTTATGAATTCATTTTAACTCGTGCAGAAACAATTCTAAGTTTGGAATCGGAAATGTACTAACTAAATTAAACCAAGTGTCAGTTACTTAAATGAGCACTTAACAAAGAGTTCCCCACAAATCAAAATACGCAATACAGTAGGCGCCTCTGCAAATGGTTTTTCTTCCGTACCTAACTTCATGGGCTAATCCGGAGGGCAGTATTTAAAGGGCTAATTCAAAATTTAAAGTTCATTAATTTTTATAATGATTTTCAGTTAATATATTACAATTGGAGTTGGGTTTAAAACAAATATTTATAAAACATATATAAAGTTAAAATAAAAGCTATTGAATTTACGTAAATTTGCTCATAACAGGATGAGACAATACTTACAAAATCAAGATCAAAATTCAAAATACACTTTATTGGGATCTTTCCATATACTACATCATACAAATAGAGATTATGAATTCAAAACATTATTGGAAGCTGGTCTGCTACTGATCTTGTATTAAAAGTCTAACCTAATATCACCCAGTAGGGCTCCTATTCTTTTAACTTTGTTTCTCTGTTCCGTATTTCATTTAATAGTATGCATAAAATCAACATGGCTGAGACTAGAAGCAAAAACATTTACTAGATAGCATTTTCTTGTCATGCTCGTTACTCATTAGCTTTATATATGCCCTTTTCTAATTCCCTTTCTCTGTTTATATTCAAAATATTAGTTTAGTTTGTAACTGGGGCTTTGTTACTTGTAAGGTAAGCCATAGTTTACGTGAAGGACTAATATGTGGGTGCTGGAATTGGTTAAACTAGAGCTTATAGAAAGGGGATGGCAATCTTGAGAAGAAAAAAAAAGAGAAGGCAATGACTCCACATTTAGTGTTTTATTTTTGGTTTCTTACCCGTGTTCGATACCCGCATTGGACCGAGTTAATACACTAATAACAACTGTTTGCCTGGTATGACGATCATAGATTGCAACACCCCCAAACTCATCTAAAACCGTGGTATCTATGGTGCCAGTGCTTCACTGAGGGAACCTTCGGAGGGAAAAAGAGAAATCTTCCTTGAAAGGGGGAATATTAAACAAGTGTTAGCGGGAAGACCATGTTGTTGTGCCTGTGTTCAAAAAATCAGGAAAAACAGAAACCAAACGGAAAGACAAAAACCAGAAAAAACAGAAACTAGAAAAATAATACAGAAGTAAGAAAATATCCGAGACCACGAATTCACTTTGTGTGTCCTTAAGGAATTTAATCCCCTCACTGTACCCGAGGTTATGGATTACTTCCTCCCAGGATAAAACGGATATACATGTCGCAGGAGTAGCGGTACGTCAAACGCCTTCGACTTCGACGAACTCAAAGTTGGCAACGAAACACAGTAAGACTCGATAGTTTTATTTGTGAAAAAGAATGCAGAATTTCAGATGCAGAAATTTTTGGTTTTGGTATCTTTAAAATGAGGCATTGCCTTAGTTTATATAGCCTTGAAGGTGCCTCTTCGGAATAGGTTGGTGACTGTTCGGAAAGGTTGCCTTCCATTTCTCATTCACACCAACTTGGCTAGTTTTATTCATTAACTAGCTTTAACAATCCCCCACATGAATGGGGAATGTCTATATGATGAAAACACATGTCACACAATTAACCCTTTAACCGTCTTTGGTTTTCATTGTTTTGTTCGTTTCAGCCATGAACACTGCCTGGTTCATAAGTGCGTAGAGAATTGGCCTTACATAATTCTCCTTGAAGCGGCTTACACTTCACACTTACATAGGTGATTCCTAAATGTGTCATCCCGTAGATACACTATTTGATATACCCCGTACCAAACTTAGGAACCATTAAAAAGCCGCAATGCTTTATCCTGGTACTGAACATTGTCTCATCACGAGAATGGACCAAAGAGTTATTGTGACAATGTTGAACCGTCATTAATGACTTTGTTTGATCTCTTTGAACCTAGATCTTGGGATCTCCGCCTTCTAGGTAGAGTTACCGTCACGATGACTTGTCCTCGGCCATAGTCCCATTCCCCTTGATGATCTTTCAACTACCTCTCTAGTTAGGCCTTTAGTTAGTGGATCCGACACATTATCTCTTGACTTAACATAGTCAATTGTGATAATTCCACTAGAGAGTAGTTGTCTAACGGTATTATGTCTTCGTCGTATGTGACGAGACTTTCCGTTGTACATAAGGCTCCCGCTCTTCCTATTGCCGCTTGGCTATCGCAATGTATGCATATAGGAGCCAACGGTTTGGGCCAAAATGGAATATCTTCTAAGAAATTCCGGAGCCATTCAAATTTTCTTCACCGGCTTTGTCTAAAGCTATGAACTCGTATTCCATTGTAGAGCGGGCGATACATGTCCGTTTGGATGACTTCCAAGACACTCGCTCCTCCACCTATGGTAAAAACATATCCACTTGTGGATTTAGTTTCGATTGAACCGGTGATCCAATTTGCATCACCGTATCCTTCAATAACTGCAGGATACTTGTTATAATGCAAAGCAAAGTTTTGAGTATGTTTTAAATACCCCAAAACTCGTTTCATTGCCAGCCAATGTTTTTGGTCGGGATTACTAGTGTAGCGACTTAGTTTACTTATAGCACATGCAATATCAGGTCGCGTACAGTTCATGATATACATCAAACTTCCCAACACTCTGGCATAATCCAATTGAGAATGACTTTCACCTTTATTCTGTTGGGAGATTTTGCTCTATGGTACTTTATAAGGCAGTACGGGAAGTATTTAACTATTACAAGTAGTCGAAAGGATAAACAAAGAATATAATATTTTCGACTAGAAATCTGAAAATTACAATAGTTACATAAGTAAAAACTGAAAAATCCAGTTTTGTAGAAGACGGAAAAATGTAAATTGTTTTTGCTGAGTCGAGTGTAGCACTCTGTCCTTAAGACAATATTGCCCCGTATGTATCCTTTATACGTCCTGGACAATTTGTCTCCCAAGATAAAATAGCAATGGAACCCTTGAGCAAAGGAAACTCAAGAGCTACCGTGAAGAATATTGAATAACGAAATGATGCTTGGAAGTTGTAGGAAGAAGATTTTTTCTGGTTGTGTATTTTCGTGCATATCAAGTGTGCTCAACAATGGTGTAATGGGGTGTTTATATAGGAGAGGGAGGGGCTGTTTACTGCCTGAAAACTGCCTCCATAATAGCCAAATAATGGCCATTATGGAGGTAGTAAAGTCACCAACATAAATGGTGAAAGACCAACGGATTTGGCCATTATAGGAGGAGTAATTCAGCCAAAATAAATTGCTGAATTGAGTGCTTGGCTTTTCTGTCTTGACCGTCGAAATTCTGAACTTCAGGGACCAAACTGTACATCTTGAAACTTCGGGGACCAAACGCACATCCGAAAGAATTCTCGGTCCAAATCGTATATCCGAAACTTCGGGATCAAACTCGTACTTCGGCAAAGTTTTCGGCCCAAAAAGATAATATCGGAAGACCCACGACCCACGGCCCCACGACCCACGACCCGTGACCCGAGAACCCGAAACCCGAACTCGGAACCGGAACCGGACCGGACCGGACGGGCGGGCGGCGGCGGCGCGCGTGTGGTCTTTCCTCGAACCGAAGCACATCTAGGTCCTCCCTCCTTTAAACACATGGGATACCCCTTGGGGTCCCAAACCCCAAACCAATTTCGAATCTTATATACACAACACTTCTTTCTTCCTCTACCGATGAGGGAGAATTACACACAATACCACACTTTCCATGCTTCAAACACCTTACTTCGTGAACCAATATCTCTTTCATTTCTCAATTAAATTTGACGATTCTTGGCCCTACGGTTATCTACGTACTTAGTAGATCATGCATGTGTGAAGAACCGGATTCTCCAACATACGTTACACTAGTGTTTAAGCCGTTAAAGTTGGTCGGTCGCAACTCCCGCCAAAGGCAAATTTCCAACAATCCCCTCTTGAAAGAGATTTTGGCGCACTCACATGGTGTCTTTTCATTTCCGCAAGAATATTTCGGCGGACCGATGTTGCATAAGGAGAGGTAGCCTCGGCTTTGAACCTTCCATAGTTGAATACCATCGGACTTACTTCTGCGCGCGGTGAACGTGATGTCTTGAACCGTCGGTGTTTAGTGTAAGCCAAGACAACGGTACCAACACAACAAATTCCCTTACTCTCTTCTTCGTAATGTTTTGTCCGTTTTGGCCATGGACAACGTCTTGGATTCTTAAGTGCGTTCAATTTGAGGCGGCCCGTCCTCGCACTTAAATAGGTGGTCTCCTACAAGGTATCCTGCTATACCCCACTTCACAAGTGTTAGGAACCATTAAAAGTTTCCCAAAGACCTAACCTCAATTGTTGAGGATCATTACGATTTTTGAAAACTTAACCTTTACCCATACCGCAGATAGCACTTAACGTCTATTGCGGGAACGGCTTTGGATTTGGTGTTTCTTTTCGAAAAATCACTATCCGAAGTGCTCATGCTTCGACCGAAGCGATCAACCGAACCTTTACAACTTAGTTTTCCCATTGAACCAAATTACCGGGATCTCCAGGTTCGTAAGGTTGGGTTTCCACCGTATTGGTTCGTATATTTTGGGTTTTAAGCCCATTCCCCTAGACAGGCGAGAACACTTGATCTCCGGGTAGTCCCTTAGTTAGTAAATAAGGAAGTGACACCCGTGATGATCAACCGCCATACGGTGCTTATGTCTCCGACAGATCCCGACGATATGTCCGAGACGCGTCATCCGTGTCCTTCCTAAAGCCGACCGGCTAGCCACAGTGTATAACTGCTGAAGGCACGAGTTTCTCCCAATAAGGGACGTCCTCTAAGGACTCATGAAGTTACTCAACTTCTTTCATGCTTTGTATAAAGCGATAAACTCCGATTCCATCATGAATCGGTCGATGCAAGTTTGCTTAGAGGTTTTTCTAAGACCCACCATACACATTTACTTGTGGCTTTGGTGTTCTTCAGATCTGATGTCCAGTTTGCATCACTGCGTTCTCCTAGAACCGCTGGACATCCAGAATACTATAATCTGTAGATAAGCAAATAATTCAGATATCGTCATATCCGACTTAACGCCTTTCTATTAATCATGTATTGAAATCATCAGTGAACCTTAGTTCAACTGATCTGTTTGTAGGATGATACCATGTCGGTTGTAGTGTGTACAATACATTGAACTACACGTGACCTGTGCATATCACTCCTTGTCTATGGGTGCACCATGATTCCAATCGGTTCTATGATTCATATCCATTGGTGGCTTCAACGTGACCGTCAACTATCGACCGATCGTTAGATGTCTTAGAAATCCAATTCCTAAGATGTCATCTCGTGATACTCATATCTTTCATATCGAGACTTTGTTTCAATATGATTTTCACTCTAAGACCGTTGGTTTTCCAACTCGTTGGCTTTCTAACTTCGCAGTCAATGTTTCGTGATCGATTCATTGTTTCTGTTTTATCCGAGACTTTCGGACCAAAATGTTAACATTTCGGGGACCAAAATGAAAGTTCGGAAGAAGCCCAACAGCTTCAACAAACCAATTACGATCCTCTTCTTCCAACTCTCCGGTTTGGAAGGTCGTTTCAACACCCATGCCATGTAAGATTACAATGGCCCTGGATGTGAAGCTACTCACAGGGGAGCACTTTTTATAACCCAAAGGTTCTTTTCCGGAGGAAGATTAACTATTACACACGTATGGTTCTATATATGGAATCTATTTCTCCCTTTAGCTTCTTTCCAAAGCAGCGCTTTTGGAGATAACAATTATTTGTTAATTGTCCATGGTTCGTTCTCAACCATACAAGCTAGAAGGACTGGAACAAGTCTTTGTCCCCTCTTTGCTCCGTCTTGGTTCAACATCTAGAATCCCCGAGTTCTGCGATCCGGAATATTAAGTTCCGATATAGACAAAGAACTTTCGAGTCATGAAGATACGGAACGTCTAGTTCCGGACGATCGAGCCCTCGCGGGTTCTTGTTAACCTTGAGCAATTACTCCCTTTTCCTTTTCCAAGAAAGTTATCTCCAAAGAATTCAGCATTCTTTGACGCGAAGAGGCGATGAACACTACTGTTATTTGCAGATCCAGTGAATATGCAATCTACAGTCTTAGGTATGAAACCACCCCACATCACAACATTTGTATGTGAGATCCTTTCCATGTATCACACGGAGGGTTACCCTTATCCTTATGCGGAGTTCTATTGAGAATCGCATTAGCGGTAAGGATCGACGTGCCCCACATAATTTGGGTGTACGACTTAGCGCTTGGCTAACACCGTTAGACTAAGCTGAGTAATGAGCAGTCGTTTAATGAACGATGCTTCACATTCTCCCCCTCTATCACTACGAATTTCTCAATCCGTAGGCTTAGTTGATTTTCAACTTCTGCTTTGTAGGCTTCAACAACTTCATCTTTGCTTTTTAACAAACAAAGGATTCCATACGTTGTACCATCATCAATGAAGATCACAACGTACTTGTCTCCCTCCTCTATTTTGTATAAACTTCAAATCACCCAAGTAGGTGTGACTAAGTTCTAGAGGAGCGGTGCTTCTTTCGCTATTCCCTTGACGGAATTTGGAAAGGTGATTTTGCCTCTTCGTCTACCTCACATTCATTTTGAGGGTTTATGTCGACAGTAGGCAACAATCTCAACATCATTAGCTTTTGAATGACTTGCTATTTAACGTGTCTTAATCTATGATGTCATAGATGCACGGATTACAATATATCATTCATTTAGCTATAGACATATTGTACCACTGTTAGTTATTACGGACCTGTTGGACTAGTCTCAAATCAGATTTGACCAACAACGTCCTTTAACCAAGTTAGGAACATGTATCACCTCTTTTAGAGTGATCTCATTCCTTGAAGTCCTATTGAGGACAACCTATCCAGCCCCTTTGATTTTAGAGGTGGCGTTGCTTCACATGAACAACATTTTGCCCGTGGTTAGGGCGTAACCGGATCATATGTGATCTAGATACTCTGGCCCACTCTAGTTTCTTTGGCAGACTGAGTGTCCAATTTCTTTACTGCCTTTATTTAGGCCTTCGGATCATTTAGGACTGGAAACTCGGCCCACCTTACTAGGTGTCCATTACTTTTCCTATGAAATGAATTCGCACCACCCGGTCGCCCGGAGGCTTTCTATGACCGAGTGTCCAATATCATCATATCAAAGGAATTTTGGCCCACTCCGCCGCCGGAGGCTTTACATGACCGAGTGTCCAATATCATCCTATGAAGGATCTTCTCGCCAAATAGTATGACAAAGCTCAACGTCTTTAGCTTTTAGTCTTCTTCCGTTATGATTGGTGCCCGATAATTCTTGGCGCTTACTTAAGAGTGGTAAGAGTTTTCGCACGCTAGTGGATCTTTCTCCATAGTATGTGCGACCATACTTTACACACTTTAGTAATTACACTTAAAAGAACGGATCTTCTTAAGTCGTTTACAAAATCCAATCTTTAAACGGAAAAGAAGATGAGATTAAACTTCGATTTGTTAAAGCATAAGGAATATAAATTATTTTCATATTCCTCCTTACTTTAATCCATTTTTAATCGACATAATTTAATCTTTATTCTTGACAAGTAAGAAAAACTACTTATCATTTAATCCTTATTCTTGACAAGTGAGAAAAATACTTATCCCAATTTCGGATTCTGGCTCACTTCAGTCACTTCATCAAACTGAGTGTCCATTTCCTTCTCACCATTATTCGGATCCTTTGTCTGGGACAGATATAGGCCTTCTGCTACAAGATAGAATAACATCTTCACTCTTCTCCTTTTGTCCCAGTTGACATCCTCAGGCTCTCGAGAGCGCTTGTTTCCACCGATCTTGGTAGCGGTGACACCATGAACACGTTCATCATCATCACTCTCTTCTACCAGAAAACCATTGCCATATCCAGATTTGGTCACACAACTTTTGACCGACATCTTTCGAACACTAATAGTAATACTATAGAAATATTGTCTTAAGTTGTTGGGAGATTTTGCTCTATGGTACTTTATAAGGCAGTACGGGAAGTATTTAACTATTACAAGTAGTCGAAAGGATAAACAAAGAATATAATATTTTCGACTAGAAATCTGAAAATTACAATAGTTACATAAGTAAAAACTGAAAAATCCAGTTTTGTAGAAGACGGAAAAATGTAAATTGTTTTTGCTGAGTCGAGTGTAGCACTCATCCTTAAGACAATATTGCCCCGTATGTATCCTTTATACGTCCCGGACAATTTGTCTCCCAAGATAAAACAAAGAATGGAACCCTTGAGCAAAGGAAACTCAAGAGCTACCGTGAAGAATATTGAATAACGAAATGATGCTTGGAAGTTGTAGGAAGAAGATTTTTTCTCGTTGTGTATTTTCGTGCATATCAAGTGTGCTCAACAATGGTGTAATGGGGTGTTTATATAGGAGAGGGAGGGGCTGTTTATCGCTGAAAAGCGCCTCCATAATAGCCAAATAATGGCCATTATGGAGGTAGTAAAGTCACCAACATAAATGGTGAAAGACCAACGGATTTGGCCATTATAGGAGGAGTAATTCACCCAAAATAAATGGCTGAATTGAGTGCTTGGCTTTTCTGTCTTGACCGTCGAAATTCGAACTTCGGGGACCAAACTGTACATCTTGAAACTTCGGGGACCAAACCGCACATCCGAAAGAATTCGGTCCAAATCGTATATCGAAACTTCGGGATCAAACCGTACTTCCGGCAAAGTTTTCGGCCCAAAAAGATAATATCGAAAGACCCACGACCCACGGCCCCACACCCCCACGCGACCCGTGACCCGAGAACCCGAAACCCGGAACTCGGAACCGAACCGGACCGGACCGACGGGCGGGCGGCGGCGGCGCGCGTGTGGTCTTTCCTCGAACCGAAGCACATCTAGGTCCTCCCTCCTTTAAACACATGGGATACCCCTTGGGGTCCCAAACCCCAAACCAATTTCGAATCTTATATACACAACACTTCTTTCTTCCTCTACCGATGAGGGAGAATTACACACAATACCACACTTTCCATGCTTCAAACACCTTACTTCGTGAACCAATATCTCTTTCATTTCTCAATTAAATTTGACGATTCTTGGCCCTACGGTTATCTACGTACTTAGTAGATCATGCATGTGTGAAGAACCGGATTCTCCAACATACGTTACACTAGTGTTTAAGCCGTTAAAGTTGGTCGGTCGCAACTCCCGCCAAAGGCAAATTTCCAACATATTCTTTGTAAGAGCAAGGTTCATATCAATTGGCGTCTTTGCAACTTTAAAGTCCAAATACTTGAACTTTTCAAGTACCGTTTCAATATAATGAGATTGAGACAATGCTAGACCTTGAGGAGTCTTATGGATTTTAATTCCCATAATTAAATCGGCAACTTCTAAGTCTTTCATATCAAACTTACTAGCAAGCATGCGCTTAGTAGCATTTATGTTAGCAATGTCGTTACTCATTATCAACATATCATCCACGTACAAACAAACAATGACTACGTGGTTTGGAGTGTTCTTAATGTAGACACATTTATCACACTCATTTATCTTGAATCCATTTGACAGCATTGTATGGTCAAATTTTGCATGCCACTGTTTGGGTGCTTGTTTTAGTCCGTAAAGAGACTTAACAAGTCGACACACCTTCTTCTCTTTCCCTGGAACTACAAACCCCTCAGGTTGTTCCATATAAATTTCTTCCTCTAACTCTCCATTTAAGAAGGTTGTTTTCACATCCATTTGATGGATTTCAAGACCGTACACTGCGGCTAACGCTACTAACACCCGAATAGATGTAATCCTCGTTACCGGCGAGTATGTATCAAAGTAATCAAGACCTTCTCGTTGTCTAAACCCTTTAACAACTAGTCTTGCCTTATATTTATCAATAGTACCATCGCCTTTCATTTTCTCGCTTGAAAATCCATTTGGAACCTAAAGGTTTATTCCCCGGAGGAAGGTCAACCAATTCCCAAGTATGGTTGTTTAAGATGGATTCTATCTCACTATTGATTGCCTCTTTCCAAAATTGAGCTTCCGATGAAGACATAGCTTCGTTGAAGGTTCGAGGCTCATTCTCCAACAAAAATGTTAGAAATTCGGTCCAAATGAAGTAGACGTCCTTTGACGTTTGCTTTGCGTCTCGGTTTTTCCTCATCGGGAATATTTTCCTTTGTTTCTTCCCGAGGTCGTTTAGATTCTTTGCTAGACGACTCACATTCCTTTTTATACGGATATATGGTTTCAAAGAAGTCGGCATTATCTCGATTCAATTACCGTATTTACCGAATGTCGGGATTTTCTCCGATTTGTGAACCGTAAATCGATATGCCTTACTATTTGTGGCATATCCTATGAAAACACAATCAATGGTTTTAGGTCCTATTTTTACCCTTTTGGGTTTAGGAATTTGCACCTTGGCCAAACACCCCCACACTTTGAAGTATCCCAAATTGGGCTTCCTTCCTTTCCACTTTTCGTATGGAATAGATTTTGTTTTGCTATGGGGCACTCGATTGAGTATTCGGCTAGTTGTTAGAATGGCTTCCCCCACAAGTTCCGGGGTAAACCAAACTTATTAACGGGCATTCATCATTTCTTTCAGTGGTTCTATTTTTCCTTTCCGCAATTCCGTTTGATTGTGGCGAGTAAGGGCGATTGTTTGATGAATAATGCCATATTCCAAACATATTTGTTCAAAAGGAGATTCATATTCACCGCCCCTATCACTCCTTATCATTTTAATCTTTTTGTTAAGTTGAGTCTCAACTTCGGTTTTGTATTGCTCGAATGCTTCAATTGCTTCATCTTTACTATTAAGTAAATAAACGTAGCAATACCGCGTACTATCGTCGGTAAAAGTTATGAAATACTTCTTTCCACCGCGAGATGGGATTGACTTCATGTCACAAATATCGTATGGATTAAGTCTAAAGGACTTGAATTCCTTTCAACCGACTTATAAGGATGTTTAACATACTTAGACTCAACACATATTTGACATTTTGATTGATTGCATTCAAACTTAGGCAATACTTCCAAACTAATCATTTTTCGCAAGGTTCTATAATTGACATGTCCTAAACGTGAATGCCATAAATTATCGAATCGAATCGCTTTTGACAACAATTATAATACACAACGGTGAAGATTTTATTTCTTCAAACCGAATCAAGGTTACACAAACAGATTTAAAATACTTGAAACGAAATGCAGTAAATTGTATGTTGTATACTTGATGAAGTTTTTATATCTTCAAATCAAGTATCCAAATGAGTAGAAAGTTATGAAAACTTTAATCTCAACCGGAGTAGAAAATCCGAAGATTTTAGTCTCCAAACAACATATAAGTTCGTTACACCGAAACAACAAACACCTTTTTTTTTCTTTTTTTTTTTCCAGTAAATTGTATGTTGTATACTTGATGAAGTTTTTATATCTTCAAATCAAGTACCCAAAGGAGTAGAAAGTTATGGAAACTTTAATCTCAACCGGAGTAGAAAATCCGAAGATTTTAGTCTCCAAACAACATACAAGTTCGTTACACCGAAACAACAAACATCTTTTTTTTTCTTTTTTTTTTCCAGTTAATTGTATGTTGTATACTTGATGAAGTTTTTATATCTTCAAATCAAGTACCCAAAGGAGTAGAAAGTTATGGAAACTTTAATCTCAACCGGAGTAGAAAATCCGAAGATTTTAGTCTCCAAACAACATACAAGTTCGTTACATCGAAACAACAAACATACACCTTTTTTTTTTTCCGACAATGTTCTGTAATTGTTAAACAAGAACAAATGAACACAGAAATAATGTTTAAATTCCTTAAGCTTGTTGTTGTGCCTGTGTTCAAAAAATCAGGAAAAACAGAAACCAAACGGAAAGACAAAAACCAGAAAAAACAGAAACTAGAAAAATAATACGAAGTAAGAAAATACCCGAGACCACGAAATTCACCGTGTGTCCTTAAGGAATTTAATCCCCTCACCGTACCCGAGGTTATGGATTACTTCCTCCCGGGATAAAACGGATATACCCGTCGCAGGAGTAGCGGTACGTCAAACGCCTTCGACTTCGACGAACTCAAAGTTGGCAACGAAACACAATAAGACTCGATAGTTTTATTTGTGAAAAAGAATGCAGAATTTCAGATGCAGAAATTTTTGGTTTTGGTATCTTTAAAATGAGGCATTGCCTTAGTTTATATAGCCTTGAAGGTGCCTCTTCGGAATAGGTTGGTGACTGTTCGGAAAGGTTGCCTTCCATTTCTCATTCACACCAACTTGGCTAGTTTTATTCATTAACTAGCTTTAACAGACCACCCTATCATAATGGTAGGATATTGCTTCATACTAATGAAGCCATTATAGAGAAAATATACCACTGAATTTTAAACTTCAGAACATTGAAATTACTAACATAATGCCAAAAGAGGAAACATAGCAATATAACACAACTATACAGACGAATCTCAGGTTTATTAAGTTAATAATTCTTGCAGAGCCGAAGGCAAAAAGGGAAAATATATGTAAAAGAAAAGCAGGGGCTAAATTCTCATAAGAACATATCTATATATGTACCATTTTACAAGAATTTTTCTATGGAGGCCGTCAACGTTGATTTAGGGACTGCACCAATGACTGTATCTTTCTTCTCTCCTTCCTTGAAAATCATGACGGTTGGGATACTTCGAATCCCATATTTGCTCGCGATGGTAGGACTTTCATCTGTGTTCACCTTGAAGAACTTAAACTTACCAGCAAATTCCTGTGATAGTTCATCAATAACGGGGTGAATCATTCGGCATGGACCACACCATGGAGCCCAAAATTCAACCAGAACTGGTATATCAGACCCGATTACGAGAGATTCCCATGTTTGATCATTAACACCAGGCACTGCATTTTCCAATAACCATGTTAAATAAGCAACGAAACTGATAAAATTGATGGAGATCCTGCTAACGCAATGGTTTTAGCAGCCTAATATGTGTTCTGCTTCATGCTAATAAGTCAGCAACCAACAATTAAAACATAAGAAACTGATGCATCTTACAATCAGACAGGGACGTCTTTGGGCCCGTGCAAGCTGTGCTACCGCACAGGCCCCCGAAAAACGAAAAATTTGAGGGGCCCTTTTTTTCATTTTTTATTAAGTAGTATTAGCCAGAATTTACTGTAAAGGCCCATAATTCGCAGGTCTTAGCCCAATCTAATTATTGAAATCGTATATTTACTTATATTAAGGACTCACTTTTACGAATTAGAACAGGGCCCCCACAGTTCTTCTTTATAAGAACATTTCACAATAACGGCCAAGCTTTATTTGACACCAACTTTCATATTATGTTATATTATATGTTCTCTATAACAACACCTCGTTATAGCAGCCAAAACATTTCCGGACATACGATGACGTTATAGAGGGGTTTGACTATATTTGTTATTGCTCCTAGTAATTAGACAGAGCGCTAGCGATGAAGATTTGACAGCACAATCATTTTCTAACTACGATGGTTCATATTACAAGTACAACGCCTGTATGCTCACGCAAAAAGCATAAATTATTCATCCCCTTTATGGTGAAGAATGAAAGGAAGCATGACATGAAACAAACAATACGGAATCCTAAGATCTGAAGATAGTTACACGATGTCAAGGAGGAAACAGAAATTAGAATGTATATGCGACAATTGCTTTTACTAAAATAGTAATGTAACTCATAAGTGTTCGAATATTTAACAGCAAATGAAGTTCAAAACAGTACTAGCTTGGGTAGGTTTTACCAGCGTTACACTCACCAAACTTATGTACCCATTCCACTTTAATGGATCTACTTCAATTCTTTTACAAGCATCAGGTAATTCTAATTGTCTTTCCATTCCTCACTTTGATTTCCACAGTGTTTCTAAAAAAATAAATGTATAGTTGAAATTCAACTGGAGTGTACTGGAACTGATTTTTCAGCAAATTTAAGATTGTACAATAATCTGGTAAATAATTGATAATTGCAGCTGTAGATGGCTGAATCTTTGTGACTTGTGACAACAAGGCTAATGTGCCACTGGGATGGATGTAGTGTTAATGTTATGGGTTCATCCAAATTCACTAAATAAGTACTACTGTACTATGGGTTCATCCAAATTCACTAAATAAGTACTACTGTACTAATAAGTAGGCAGGAACGGATTTAGGGGGCACACTCCATGTTCTGAGAAAGATTTATCATCCGAAAAGAGAAAAAAACGGAGTCTTTGTCTAAAGACTCATCCGAACATCCTCGGCAAAAAATTACGTTGTATATATATAGTAGATATTATGTGTTTATGTATATAAGTTTTGAATACCTTGAACAAATGTAAAATGTTAGCTCAAACGGTCCAGGGTGTTTAAAATTCTCACCAACGTCCAGGGTTTGATTCCTAGGGACAACATTATATTTTATGTTTAGCTTTTGTTGTTTTTTTCAAACCCCTGAATGAAAATCCTGAATCCGCCACTATACGTAGGAGTATTAAATTTCGGACCTAGTAAATCAAAGGGATGTACAAGAACTCCGAACTCGAACACAAAAAGTTTAGAGGCGGATCTAGAAGAGAACCTACGGGTCGGATCCCAATAGCTTTATATTAAAAAGTTCATTAAATAATTAGAAATACTCCATTTGATTGTGAACCAATTACTATTGTATATTTTGCTATGCTCAGACATTTGTGATTGTGTAATTAAGCATTTTTTAGTCAAAATTTAAGCTTCAGAAAAAACGGACCCAAACATCTCACACTATAAGCAAGTAGGAGTGTTAAGAGTCCCATCTCGGTAATGGAATGGGAACATGAATTCCTTATATGGACTTAGACAATCCTCACCCTACAAGCTAGCTTTTGGGGTTGAGTTAGACCCAACATACATTCTTTACATGGTATCAGAGACATGCTTATTCCAATTCTTTGTTCACCATGTTGGACCCCCAAATTATATTATTCACGCTCCAGTTAACGGGGTCTGAGCGTGCGAGGAGTGTCACATCGGTAATAGATTGGGAACATGGACTCCTTATATGTACTTGGACAATCCTCACCCTACAAGCTAACTTTTGGGGTTGAGTTAGGTCCAAAATTCATTCTTTACGAGGAGTTCTGCGCCTAGAATTTACATATTTAAAAACTATATGAAAAGTACTACAAGTCAAAGTAGCTAAACGATTAAAAATTATTTGACTCCTTGAATTTCCGAACTCAAACTCATAAAATTCAAATTCCTGATTCCTGTCAAAATTTAATTTAGAAAGACCCAAACACCTCAAAACTATAAGCAAGTAGGAGTTAATAAATAGTACTAAATTAAAAAGGAGGACAAGAAATACGCACCTAGAACAGCAGTATCCTGAGCCTCGCATACAATTCCTCCTCCTCTACGAGTAACAGATTTCGAAAATGATCCGAAGGACACTGACGAACGAGTCGACTGAATCTTATTAAGACCTTTGAACACAGAGAATCTAATAGACGACCGACGACCGGAGAGTGAAAAACCGGCAACAGGAGTCAACATAGCAGTACGAGGGACTGCAATAGTTTCCAACAAACCAGCCATGGCAAAGTGGATAGATAACGGGCGATCTTGTGGCTGAGTAGAGTTAGTTTGGTTTTCAAGTTTTTTCGTTTGGGGTGAGACAGAGATAATATGGATAAGGTAATGAATTGTGTGTTCGTTGATGATTGGATGAGAAAATTTAACTAAAGGTATTCTCCAAGTCTTCAAATTAAAAATGGTAATAACTTTAATCAGTCAAAAGTCAAAACTCACTTAAAATTTGATTAAGTTAAATGAATTTAAAATATAATTTTTAAAATTTATTAAATTGTTATAAAATACAAACAAAAAAAAAACCAACTTAACCCTAACCACCCCAATCCATTTATTTCAAAAGTTATAAAAAAGAATTGTTCTTTCAAAACGCAAACGAACTGCTCTTCTTCCTTCTCTGTTCTACTCCCGCTATTCCGATGAACTGCTCTTCTTCGTCGATTTTTTTGCTATTGCTCCTCCATTTTCTGCTATTGTTTCGTCATTCCTCTCTCAGGTAAGTTCTTTTTTTCTTTTCACTTGGCTCAAAAAGTTGGAGTTTTGAAATCAATTACTCAAAATGATGATTTTGATTAAAGAAGAAGAGGAAGAATAAGAAGAGGAAGAAAAAGAGGAGGAGGAGGAGGAGGAGGAGGAGAAGGAGAAGAAGAAGAAGGAGGAGGAGATGAAGATGAAGAGGAAGAGGATGAAGAAGAACATGAGTTTCTCTTCAAAATTGTTTATTTTGTTATTTCATGCTTTAAGAAATTCTTATTTGGTGTATTTTTTTTAACTTGTTGTGGTTAGGGATGGCAACGGATCGGATCTGGACCGGATCCTACTATATCCAGATCCATATCCGTTTTTCAGACCTGAATCCAGATCCGGATCTAGATCCGTCGGGTCCATAAAAATCAGATCCAAATCCGGATCCATCGGATCCACGGATCGGATCTGGATCCACATGTAAAAAAAATTGTCTTGCTAAGAATTTTTTTTAAAACTGACAAACGATTTTTACTTAGCTAACAATTTACTGTGTTTCAATTTTGAAATGTTCGTATGAGATATTTTGTTCGTTGTCTCGTTTTGATTGTGAGCTATTAATTGAAAATGTTGGACAATGACAATAGTTGTAGAAAATGCTGACTAGTATTTTCACAATGCAGAACTTGCATGTGCTTGGAATCTTCACAAATGAAGTGAATATAATTTTAACTACTTGTCTATGGAGATGTTAGTCATTCACTAATATAACATTGATTTTATTATCGAAGTTACCTCTTTATTTTTGGGTTTTTGAGTTACCGCGGTGATAAATTAAACTTGTTTTGAGAATTAAACTTGCAAGGATGTGCTTAGCAATTTTAAGAAAATACTTATAAAATTACATTCTAGGTTATGAATATATTTAATAAAAAATGGATCCAAGGGTCGGATCTGGACCGGATATGGATCTCAAATACAAGATCCAGATCCAGATCCGATCCGTCAGAAATGGATCCGGGTCCGATCCGGATCCGTCGGGTCCAAATTTTGAAGATCCATATCCTATAAAACGGATCTGGATCCACCGGGTCCAGGATCCATTGCCATCCCTAGTTGTGGTTGTATGTTTGTAGATAGCATGTGTGGTAGTGAAATTTATGTTTTTGTTGTTGTTGTGGTTCTTGTTCTCCTTCTATGGTTAAGGAAAGATGGGCTTCAGTTCTTTTAATTTCTTTCAATAGCTGAGGAAGCGTTGAGGCAATTTTGGACAAAAGCAAATAGTTGTTGAAGTTCTAAGCTTAAAAAAACCTTATTTGGTGTATTTAACAACTTGTTATGATTGTGTGTTTGTAAATAGCGTTTGCATGTAGTAAAATATATGTTTTTAATGGTGTTGTTCTTGTTGTCCTCGTATGGTTTTGAGAAAAGGGGTTTGCAATTGTTTTGATTTTTTTCACCTGATGTTGCAACAAATTTCTCAGTTGTTGAAAAAAATCAAAACAATTGTTAAGGTTGTTGCAACAACTGAGGTAGTTGTTGAAACAGATTTCACAGTTATTGGTAAAAATCAAACAGTTGATGAGGTTCTTGCTGAAGAAATTGTTGCAACTGTTTGATTTTTTCTAACAGCTGAGGAATACATGTTGCAACTATTTCCTCAGCTGTTACAACACATTCATCAATTGTTGCAACAACTTCAATACTTCTGTACTTGTTTGATCAATTGTTGTAGTTTTTCCCCCTGTTCACTTTGACTGATACACAAATTAATTGTTGATTTCTGTTTGTCTCATCTGTGCAGATAAAATGATCCAACCAAAAGAAAAGATAAATCAACTACGGTTTCAAGTATAGATAGTAAAAAAACTAAGATGCAAACGTCAATAGATGACCTTGCTGAACATGCAACAACTATTTTATAAACAACAAATGAATCTCCAAGTCATAAACATCATGAAAAACAATGTTCATATTGAAAAGAGGGCTTAGAGGCCAAAGCCTCTCAAGTATAAGAAGAAAGGTTTGAAGATGTAACACATCGTACCTCTAAACTAAGCCATGTTTATGATTCACGGTTTGCATTTCAAATGGGTTTATCTTTAATTTTTGTCTTTCACAATTAAACTTATGGGGGTCATTCGTACAAATTTTCGGGGTAGTTTCTAATTTTTGTCCTTCAAATCGTTGTTCTTTAATTTTTACCCTTCGCCTAATAAATGAATGAAAATACCCCTGAGGTTCTGGGTTTGAACCCCAGCAAAGTAAAAAAAAATAAAAAATTGCAACACAATTCAAAGCAAAGTATGCATATTCGGGCGAGTAATATAAAGTTATGCCTTGCGAAAAACGTTCTTTTTTTTACTGAATTGGGGTTCGAACCCAAAACTACAAAAGATATGCCTTAAGGCATAACCTTTGCGAAACCTTTGTCTTGCAAATTATTTTTTTTGCTAAGCTGGGATTCTAACCCGAATCTCTGATTTTGTAGACGCGCGAATAAGGATATATTGACCCATAAATTTTCATTAAATGAGAAATAGGAGCAAAAATTAAAGACCACTGATTTGAGGGGCAACAATTAAAGACCAGTCCATATGAAGGGAAATCCGCGCAAAAAAATGAAACTTATGTCTAGCGAGCCTAATATATGAGATATTATGATGAAAAAAATATAAATTTATGCCCCGCCAAAAAAATATTTACTTTGTGGTAAAGACGAGCACAAAATAGGACAAAAGTGCAAATGACCCTTTTACTTTCTATTTCAGATTTGGGTCGGGGAGTAAAATTCTTCATCTTGATAGAAATGATTGAGGGAAAGTTTAGGAACATACAAGAAATAGAAAATATTTTCCTGGCTTAACCATAAAATTTAATTTTTAGCATGTGGTTGAAAAGAATATAACAATCAGTAAATATCCTTCTAAACATCCGGCAAGAAAATAGTTTTTTTTAATGGGCGTGGAATTCGTTCAAAACACCTAGATGATGCAATATACAAAATATGAGGAAGATTGGAGATGAGTTTAATAGGTTTGAAGTCGAAATCCATTGCTGAAATCGCAGTTGAAAAAATATCACTGTGGCATGTGTAACACACCCCGATATATATGGATACACACAAATATCCAAGCTATACACGAAATATACAAATATTTGAGGAGATGTACATGAAATATACAAATATTCAAGGAGATATACATGGTATATAATACATGAAGGTATTAAGAGCTAAATTGGCTAAAGGTATGGGTCATAATTATTATGGAGATATCACATATACACATTGTACTTCAGCTCGTTTGCTACAAATTCTGGCTCTGAAGTTTTGCCCAAAGTCGAATTAAATCAATTCTAATAGAGCTCAAACTTTAGGTTTAAATCATTCAAAGTGTAAAACACGTTACTCAGAAATACCAACTTCATTTTAACCACAAACTTTAATAGCAGATTTTTAAAATGAATTTAGAGCTGATAATACCTTCTTCCTTACTACATACTTATTATTTGATAATTCTGATAAAAACTTACTAGTATACCATCTATATTGTTAGCCAAACTTAGCCAGAACCACTCTCCTTTTGTAATAGTTATAAATAGGTCAATGAATGAATCTGCAAAAACCTTCTCAGGCCTTTCAACTTCAAAAATAACATCTTTCTTAGGGACGCAAATCGAGTGACGGACAAACTCTCTTCCCTTGGCCATATCAAAAACAGGTTTCACGGTAATCTTTCGAACTAATCCAACAAACGAATGCTTAACTATCACCAAAACACTCTATACATAGACGTCTACAAATATCCACCTATTTTATAACCCCCTCCCCCGAGAACCGTATTAGTGAAATACGGATAGGACATACGACTAATCTAGAAGTCGAAACGTGGCAACACAAGTCTAGTCAGCCTAGGTCAGCTAAACCCTCCTCGGCCTAGGTTTGGAGGGTTGCCTGGGAAGTCTACTCACTCGCAATAAATTTGTCCTGGATCCATCGTATTGGAGTGAGACAGTCCTAATTTGGAATGAAGCATCCGATCGACCATCAATGTCCGGGTGAGATAAGTTTCTCAGGCCAATGGATTCTGAAATATTAGGTATTCTCTACAGTAGTTACAAATCAACATGCATTATTACAGAACGTGTATATACGGATCATAATGAGGAGCGTGATATTAGGGATTCATTACTTTAGGGTTCAAGTATAAATATATCCATTTTCCTACTTGTATCTCATGTGATTTCTATCACTCATACTGTCTAACCTCTCAAGTTGTAACTGTTGGATATGCAAAGCACGTACGGAAATAGTAAATAACTATTACAATGATCGAAATGATAAACAACAAAGATTACAACAACAAGTTGTCAATCTCTTGATCTTGAATTGGAACTCCAAATATGGATCTTGTATTCGAAAATACAAGAACATGAACTGCTACACTTGTGGCTTGTAGATCCGCTGAGAATCCGAACGGTTAAAGTCCTTTGAGATTCTAGTTCACACCTGAAACACTTAGCAACCAATTAGATAATCACAACACCACCAGCTGAGTCGAGAGATGAGTCTCTGTCTTTAAGACAAGATTTCCCTCGTATATAGGCTTTATGGAAGTGTGGACAATAGTCTCCCAAGATGAAACAACAAACTATCAAATGTGCAAAGCCTACACAAATGATCCCAGCGAAGAACACGAATAATGAAGATTGCTAAGAGAAAGATTGCTTATCAGAAAAACTGATCTCTTTGTGGTGTTGTTAACTTGTAAGTATGTTCATATGTTCTATTATGTTCATCTATAGAATTGAGCCAAATGACTCAATTTATAGGTGTGCAAGATGGCCTTTCAAATGCCACATAATTGCATTCAATTGCCATGTAATGGATGACATTTAACCCCCAAGTAATGCAACAACATAATGGTCCAAGTAATGACCATTATTGGGTAGATTCAATGCCATTGAAACAACCTCAACAGCCAAACCTTTGGGATTCCGTCGAGCAAACACTGCCTGGGAAGCGTCGCGGCGCTGCAATATTAGCGTCGCGACACCGCGGCTCCAGAATGCCAAAAGGCCAATTAGCATTGCGGCGCTGCAAGGGGGCGCTGCGGCCCAGTTCGGAAGGTGCCACGACCCTTCTCGGCTCTGCGGCCCTTTTCCGACCCATACCATCTTACATTTCGCACAATCCTTCCTTCGTTTACCAACGTGGAACACATGTTATTTAGCCAATAACTATCCATCATTACAGTCTATCATTCTATGTCTCAAATATTTCACTTACGTACCAATATCTCTTTCATTAATGAAATTTACGATACTTGGCACTAAGATTGCACGTGTGTAGAAACGATGTTTCTGACATATGGGGCCCTAAGTTCGAGTAAATAATGGGATAAACTTAATTTCACATTAGTAAATTTCCAACAATCCTCTCTTGAAAGAGATTTTGGCACACACACAAGGTGCCTACTTTCAACAATCTTTTAGCGAAAAGATATTGCATCAGAAGAGGTAGCTTCCGCTTTGAACCTTCCCTAGTTGAATACCATCAGACTTACTTACTGCGTGGTGAACATAGTCTTGAACCGTCAGTGTTTAACGTAATCCAAGACAACGGTACCAACACAATACCTCCTCTTATTCGTTTCTTCTTATTGTTCTGTCCGTTGTGGTCATGGACATACTTGGATTCTTAAGTGCGTTCACTTGAAGCGGCCTGTCCTCGCACTTAAATAGGTGATCTCCTACAAGGTATCTTGTTATACCCCACTTCACAAGTGTTAGGAATCACTAAAAGTTTCCCCAACCTTGACCTCAACCGTTTGAGAATCGTTAAAGATTTGGAAGCTTAACATTTACCCACCATGCATGTAACACTTTAATGTCTATGGCGGGAACGACTTTGGATTCATGTTTCTTTATAGAAATCATCATATGAAGTGCTCTTGCTTCCACCGAAGTGCTCAACTGAACATTTTGCAGCTTAGTTTTCTCATTGAACCAAATTCTTGGGATCTCCAATCAATATGGTTGGGTTACCACCGCAAAGGTTCGTATTGTTTGGGTTTTAAGCCCATTCTCCTACACAGCAAAACTTTTGATCTTTGGGTAGTCCCTTAGTTAAAGGGTCCGCTATATCCTTTGATTAGTAATCAAGGAAGTGACACCCGTGATGATCAACTGTCATACGGTCTTATGTCTCTGACAGATATGTCAGACGCCGTCATATGTGCCCTTCCTAAAGCCGACCGGCTAGTCACAGTGTATAACTGCTGAAGGCACGGGTTTCTCCCAATAAAGGTTGTCCTCTAAGGAGTCGTGAAGTTACTGAACTTCTTTCATGCTTTGTTTAAAGCGATAAACTCCGATTCTATCATGAATCGACCGATGCAAGTTTGCTTAGAGGATTTTCCAAGATCCACCATACACACTTACTTGTGGCATTGGTGTTCTTCAAGTCTGATGTCCAATTTGCATCATTGTGTTCTTCCAGAACCGCTGGATATCCAGAATACCGTAATCCGTAGATAAGCGAACATTTCAGACATCGTCATATCCGATTTAACACCTTCTATCGATCATTTCCAGAATCACGAGTGAACCTTAGTTCAACTGATCTGCTTTGTAGGCCGATATCAGGTCGGTTATAGTGTGTACAATACATTGAACTACATGTAACCTGCTCATATCGCTCCTTGTAAATGGGTGCACCATGATTCCAATCAGTTCTATGATTCATATCTATTGGTGGCTTCAATGAGACTGTTAACTATCTCACAACTGAGTTTGGAGTAAGACCAGTCCGTTAGATGTCTTAGAAATCTCAATTCCTAAGATGTCATATGTGATACCCATATCTTTCATATCGAGACTTTTGTTTCAATATGACTTCCACTTTCAGACTGTTGGTTTTCCAACTGTTGGCTTTCTAACTTTTTACGAAATGAACTTCTAGGAATGTCTTCAACCTATAATATTCTTCGCACAAATAGACATCGGATAGCGTAGAAAATATTAAGGTTTCAGACTTTTGAGACATGACTAATCATTCAATAAAATGTGGAGGAAGAGAGAAAAATGAAAGATGAAGGAGATGAAATGGACAGAAATGGAGTTTGTCCTAGATTTATTGACTCAAACAGCGCAAAGATTTCCGCGCTAAATGACCCAAATAACCGGCTAACGGCCGTTACGCATGATCCTTTTAGTAGCTCCTATAGTGCAGTAAATTCCTGCGCTAAAGATAAAAAATGTAAAGTTAATTTTTGGCATGCAATTTGGTCTATTTGGACTTTTTAACGTCATTGAGGTTCCACACTCGGAATGGTTCTCCCATGGATCAAACCTTAGAATAGACAATAGAGTATCAAAAAAGTAAATTGATGCCGAAGTACGAGTATATTAACTGGACATAATAAATCCAACAATACGAGTGTATGTATAACTGGACATAATAAATCCAACAATTGAGAGTAGTATTTTCCCGCACTTAAGTGGGCTCCAAAATGCATGATGTGTTTAACTTTCTATCATCACACTTTACAGTTTCATCCCAATTCTGATGTCCTCCCCAAATCCGAACGGCGGCAGTAGCTAAAATTCCCTCTCCCACAATATTAATTATATGACGAAATTGCACCTCTTCTCTTGCTAGGAGTAATCACCGACATATAGTGGCGGAGCTAGAAGATTAATTAAGGGAGTTCAAATAAATAAAGTACGAAACAAGCGAAGAAGCTAGGGGTTTCACAATTAATATATACCTAAAAAAATAATTTTAACCTACACCATCGACTCTGCCCTTGCCGACATACATATAATCAAGGAATCCTCTTCAGCAGAGACTAGGTTTTTTCCCCCTCTTACAGTACTGTTACATAAATTCAACGATCAAAAGGAGAACTTTATTTGGGCCATAGTTGCCAATTTCATATTGTTAGGACAAATCTAGGGTTGCAACTTGAGAACCCAACTTCAAATTCGATTGTTGGTGGTGTAGGATTTCGTTGGGTTGTTGTACGCAGCGGATATTAAAAACTTGTTTCAAACCCAACAAACGTAGAACTGTTTGACTATAAGGTAATTTAAAATCGTAAACATAAAACGTGAATGATACTTACACGTTTACAATATCTGGAATCTTTATCAACTGTGGGTGCGCACGCGAATGCCCTTTCGATTGCAAGCTCCAAGCTTCAATGTATTCCTCCTCTGGAAAGCTAGGAAACCCGGCAGAGGATCGAAAGAGTGTTTTGATTCTGAGTCTCTAAAACTTAGAATAATGATATGAAAATCAAGTGTAATGAATAATAAAGTGTAGGTTTGTATTTATAGGTGAAAAATTAGGTCAAACCGGATTAGGGTTTGACCTTGGGCCTGACCCAAAAAATTTCAACACATTCTTAATTAAATCCAAAATCCAATTTTGACTTAATTAAAACAATCATCATTCATTTAAATATCTCGATTCTAAATCGAATATTTAATACTGTCTCAATACATCCTTAGATCGAAAGGACAATCGACATAGTGTGACCCTACAAGCCTTCTCATATCGACACTTCTAATCAAATTAAGGTCTACGCGGAACTCCTAGACGACACCGCAAGACGAACTCAATATGTGAAGTACGTTTACATGAATCCAGTAAACTTAACCTCTATGTGGTAAGATAAAATCCTTTCATTCACGAGACACTCGATTAAGCTTAGGATTTGCCAAGTGTCTATCCAAATGGCTTGACCATTATATCTCATCTATGTTGGTTGACAACAAGACCATATTCTAGATATGTCTATTGCGTTAGCCAACGACTTAGTCAACCCAATATCAATGAGAAGCTGAGTGTTCTCTCGAATATACATTCTAAGAATAAATCCTAATCTTGGCTCAACTACCACCTTTAATCCATATCGTAATGTACCAAATACAAGTTGTATCTTAACCTATAAGGCATTTGAGCTTAGGACAGGATCAAAGTATATTACTATGTAGACAATGTGTGTATTGACCTCAAGTTTAAGTACTTCTATCTTCCACACACTGATCATACTTTAGACATGTATAACAAACAATATATCAGCAGGGTATACCAATACTTTCAAAGTATCCATGTGTCCATCACGAGTAGCCATTACTCGTAGCAGGTGAGACATACTACATCCTTTAAGGAAGTGATGCAGACCACATGTCGACTTATCACATATCATCGATATCCCATTCTTGATGATCATTAGTCGAGGCTATTTTAAGAGTTACATTATAATATTAATAGCTCACATTATTAATAACAACGTAACCTCTAGGGATGTATATTATAGAATATTATAAACAATCAACTAATAATTCAATAATTGCAACTCCCAAAATATTAATCTCCATTAATAATAATACGAATGTGTATAAAATACATTTGTCCTAATACAGATTGTCTCTAGGACATAAATATACTTTCAATCTCTCACTTGGCCTAGACCCAATCTCCAACATATCTAATGCCCATATTCTCAAAATGACCATTATGCTTGACTAAGCTTAATGGTTTAGTGAATGGGTCAGCTAGATTATCGTCTATGGGAACATAGTCTAATCTAATCTCTTCAGTCTCAACCATCTCCCTGAGTATGTGGTACTTCCTTGGTACATGTTTGTTTCTGTTTGTTGATCTTGGTTCCTTAGCCTGTGCAATCACACCAGTGTTGTCACAATAAATAGTTATTGGACAACTGGCACTCGGAACTATCCTTAGTTCCTTCAGGAACTCAGAAATCGCGACAACTTCTTTATCAGCTTCCGATCCAGCAATGTACTCAGCTTCTGTTGTCGAATCAGCAGTTGTAGCTTGTTTGGAACTTTTCCAGCTCACTACACCACCATTGAAAATGAACGTGTACCCAGACTGAGATTTGAAGTCATCAAGATCCGTCTGAAAGCTAGCATCAGTGTACCAAGTAGTAGCTAGCGTTTCATCCCCACCATAGACTAAGAAGTAATCTTTAGTTCGTCTAAGATACTTAAGAATACTCTTGACTGCTTTCCAATGTTCTTTCCCAGGATTATGCTGGAATTTGCAAGTCATACTAAGTGCAAAGGCCACATCTGGCCTAGTACATGTCATGGCATACATGATCGATCCTATAGCTGAAGCATATGGGATCCTCTTCATGCATTCAAGTTCTATAGTATTAGAAGGACTGTCCTTCTTAGATAACTTAATGCCTTGTCCCATAGGTAGATCGCCTTTCTTGGATTTTTTTCATAGAAAAATGTCTAAGAAATTTGTCTATGTAGATTGACTGTGACAACCCTAACAATCTATTAGGTCTATCTCTATAGATCCTAATTCCCAGAATGTAGCAGGCTTCACCTAAATCCTTCATCATGAAGGTACTAGACAACTACTCCTTGACTGACTGCAGAAGAGTCTTATTGTCTCTCATTATCAATATGTCATCTACTTATATAATAATGAAGGCAATACTCTCATCCTTGCGTTTACTATAAACATAGGGATCCTCTTTGCTTCTGCCGAAATCAAATGACTTGATAGCCTTGGCAAAGCAAATTTTCCAACTCCTCGAGGCTTGCTTAAGCCCATAAATGGACTTTTGTAGCTTGCATACAACATTTGGTTTGGACTCAAGCGAAAAACCCTCAGGTTATTTCATATACACCTCCCCAACTAGATTACCATTGAGGAAAACAGTTTTGACATCCATCTGCCAAATGTCATAGTCATAATATGCAGCTATTGCAAGCAAAATCAGAATGGACTTAATCTTAGCAACATATGAAAAGGTTTCATCATAATCGACCCCAGGCCGTTGATTATAACCTTTAGCCACCAACCTTGCCTTATAAGTCTATACATTTCCAAATGCATCGATCTTCTCCTCGAAGACCCATTTGCATCCTATCGGTTTAACCTTAGCTGGCAAATCAACCAAGTTCCACACTTGATTGATGTACATAGATTCCATCTCTGATTTCATGGCTTCTTGCCATCTCTTCGAATCAATGTCCAACATTGATTCGCTATAGGTTGTATGCTCATCGTTATCAGGTATATCTATCTCACTGTGTGTTTCCATAAGTAGATTTAGTTTTTCAGGAGGACGATGAGTCCTAGTGGACCTACGGAGTTGATTGTTTTGCAGTTCAGTGCTTGGTGTATTCTGACTGTGAGAGGGTTCTTGTGTGTTGGATAATCCACTAACTTGAGAGCTTTCAGGAATATCATTTTCATGTATTTCCTGAATGGGAGGAGGTGCAACCATTGCATCTACTCCCAAAGGTTGTGTAGGAGGATCTTGCATTTCTGCATTGTTCCTCGTAACACTCCCACTGGCCGAAGGGCGTACTTGAAGTGCCCAATCTTCGCCAAATACTCCCACTGAATTCTTGCCTAGGTCATTCGGCAAGGATTCAACATCTATGTTATCTTGCGGTTCTTGAATTTCTTCAAGTTCTATCTTTGTGCAACTATGTTCCTTGTTGACATATTCTTCTTCAAGGAAAGTTGTGTTCCTGGAAACAATGACCTTACGTTCTCAAGGAAGATAGAAGTAGTATCCCTTAGTTTCCTTTGGATACCCCACGAAGTAACATTTCTCACTTTTGGATTCCAACTTGTCAGTGAGCATCTTCTTAACATATGCAGGACACCCCAGGGTCTCATATGTTTAAGAGCTGGCTTCTTGCCACACCATATCTCATAGGGTGTCTTTTCTACTGACTTGGAAAGAACCCTGTTCAGAACATATATTGAGGTTTGTATAACATGTCTCCAAAGGTATGTCGGTAAAGTTGAGAAGCTCATCATAGATCGAACCATATCTAGTAAGGTTCGGTTTCTCATTTCGGCAACACCATTCATCTGTGGTGTTTCAGGAGGTGTCCACTCTGATTGGACTACATGTAGCTTTAAGTAATGTAGAAAATTCTTGCTCAAGTATTCACCTCCTCGATCCGATCGAAAGGTCTTGATACTTGGTGCAAGTTGCTTCTCTACTTCCGACTTGTACTCTTTGAACTTCTCAAAAGCCTCGGATTTATGTCTTATAAGATACACATATCCATACCTTGTGAAGTCGTCCGTAAAAGTGATGAAGTATGGGAAACCTCCTTTAACTTGAGTCGAAAATGGCCCACATACATCAGTATGGACCAACTCAAGCACCTCCTTGGCTCGCACACCGTTCCCAGAAAGTGGCTTATTGGTCATTTTTCCTCTCAAGCAAGATTCACAGTTACCATAAGACTCCAAGTCAAATGGTTCGAGGTAGTCTAACTTCCTCAACCTTACTGTCCTTGATTCGTTGATATGACCAAGTCTGCAATGTCATAGGTAGGTAGGGTTTCTATTACTTATCTTAGCTCGTTTGTTTTGTACATTAAATATTTCTCGACTACAATTTAGTGTATATAATCCATCCACAAGAGGAGCAGTTCCATATATAACATTATCAAAAGACAACACTTGACTGCCATTATAAATATATGAGGAAAAACCCTCCATGTCCAAAACAGGGATATAAATGATATTCCTCGTTAACGAGGGTACATAGTAACAATCATTTAACACTAGACAATAGCCAGAAGGCAAATTTAATCTATAAGTTCCTACACGCTCAGTATCCACTCGTGCTTCATTTCCAACGCGTATGCCCACCTCTCTTGGTCCAACCTTCCTGCTATCAGTTAGCCCCTGCACATTGGTACAAATGTGTGAGCCACAAATGGTATCTAATACCCAGGAATGAGAGTTATTTATAGACATATTTATTTCAATGACGTACATACATTGTTTACCATTGATAGAAGCACCCCTAGTGCTTTTCCTCCTCCTGGTGCAGTGCAGTCCTTCTTTCAATGCCCATTCTTGTTGCAGTTGAGGCATATATCTTTAGCCGGATTCACCTTCTTCTTCTTCACACCTCCCTTAGGCTTCATAGTTGAGGGCGCAATGACTGCTTTGCCCTTCTCATTATGCCATTCCTTACCTTTCGGCTTGGGTCGGCTAGTAGAGCTCACCATGAGCACATTTTTACCTTTGGAAATGGAAAACTCAAAGGTCTTGATCATGTTGTGCAGCTCCGATAGACTCGCCTTCGTTCCATTCATATTGTAATTCACTATGAAGTTTTCAAAGGAACAAGGGAGAGAGTTCAAGATGAGGGTGGTAGCGACATTCTTTTGTAGCTTCGTTCCAATTGAAGCAAGTCTCTCTATCAGCCCTATCATCTTCAACACATGTTGCGAGACTTGGCCCCCTTCATTGAGCTTACACTTAAAAAGTTCTATCAGTAACTTATATTCCATAGTCTGTGATTGTGAGTCATAGAGACTCTTCAAGTGTTCGAGCATCTCATTAGGACCCATGTTCTCATGTTGTCTCTGAAGTTCCATAGACATGGAAGACAACATCACGCACTATGATGAAGTGGCATCATCTACGTGTTCTTGGTAAGCATCCTTATCAAAAGAGGCATATTTAGCAGAGTCTGTCGCATGGACTGTTGGGAACACCGTGTCCAACACGTATTCCAATTTCTCTTGTCTCAGCACTATTAACAAATTTCTTAGACAGTCAAGGTAGTTAGGTCCAGTAAGTTTGTTCATTTCAATCAATATTTTCAATGATAAGCTCGACATCTTTGATAATCTGAAGAATTAGATAGATTGGAAATCAAACTCAAAATTTATTTCCTATTATACACATTCATTTAGGCTAATCAAATGGTCTTTTGTTTAATTAGCTCCCACTATTTTAACATACTTCTACGATCCCATGGTAGAATACAGACCTATATTAATTGAGGTCATAATGGGCTAAGATCCAAGCCTATGCTATCTCCGCATTTGCTTTGGCTGATAACTTCAATAACACATCTTGGTATGTTCTAAACTAATTGCAAAACTTATTTGCAACTCTTGGTTGATCAAATATTATATTTAATCTTACGTCATTAGATTAGTCCGACACTTTGGCGTCAAGATTTGTCTAAGCAAGTCAACCCTATTACACGACTGCGTTTATGTATCTAAGTAAATTTGGCCTTTGTGAGCAAACACTTTGGTGTAAATACCCACAAAATTTTATCGTTTACCTTTACATTTAAAACACATATATGAAAGAGTCTGCGTCCTCGTAGACTTAGAGCAAATGCTTTGGCATAAATACTCGTATCGCCAAAAAGGATTTTGCACAACAATTATAATGGACGATGCGTTTTAATTTAGACTTGTATTTAAAATTTTGGAAAACATTTTAATTTAGGATTTTAACCAAGATCAACTCTTTTACGCCATATCCAATATGACATCTTAATAGCATGCAAAACTAATGACACATATAGTTGGGAACCGTCAACCCAATATGCATGATATAAGATGGTTTAATCAAATACTGGGCGTTGCCTGCCCAGACAGTTATAACGGACACTATGCTAATTATTAAATGAAAGCATTTAAACACTTAGCATATAGTTCGTATATTATTTAATAATATACAATTAATAATAATCATGGGCTAACTTGTCTAAACTCTAAAATTTAAGTCTAATTCAAACAGTCCCTTAAATATTTTCTGATTTTAAAAAATGATTTTTAGGATATTTCTGTAAGTTCCAGATTTTCAGAATTTACAGTTTAGTCTCTCAAGAATTTAAAATTTCAATTTTGAACCCCTTTAAATTCGTAAAAATCCAATTTTAATTTTCAGAAAATATTTTCAGATTTCAGGGACCTGTATGTAATTTCCAGAATTTTAAATTAATTACAGATTTGGCCCTTGGACCAAATCTGCTTTTTTGAAATTTATAGATTTGCCTCAAGGACCAAATCTGATGATTTTAAAAACTTTTCCAGGGACCAGATTGCAATTCCAGAAACTACTAAAATTTTCAGATTTTCCCAATGGCTAAATTGCAATTTTGGAAACTGCCACTGCCCCGTCGGAACAGTGACTGCCGCCACTGTTCACGCCGAAATAGTGATTGGCGCCACTGTTCACGTCGGAACAGTGTTCGGTACTGTTCACTGTTCCAAATATATATATATATATATATATATATATTTATTTATTTTAAAACGTCGGAACAGTGTTCGATTACTATTCACTGTTATAATTTATTTTTAATTGGAGCCTCGGTGCCGCGGCGCTCAATTGTGGAGGTGCGGTGCCTCCGTCTCAGAAGCACAAAATTCGCATTTTCGAAATCCTAAAATTGGTTCAGGGTCAGATTTGCAGATTCATCTTCGTTACCCTTCACTATCAAACAACACGTTCATCGACCATCATTCAATCCCTTCTCGTTCTTCGCTTCAATGCACCATGTTAGCAATGAACCGGTTACACACATTGACTTAGAAGAGTTAGATCATAATGACTTCCTCGATTACATCATTGTTTAATAGTTTGAGAGACAAGGATTATGTGCTTTTAAGATATTAGGTTTTCAAGCTTTAAACGACGTAAATTTTATATTTAAACAAATTCTAACCCATATTATTATTAACTAATTACCTTATAATCATACAAAACAGCCTTGGCTTTTATACCACTGTAGGGTTTCGTTAGGTTGTTGTACGCAACGGATATTAAAAATATGTTTCAAACCCAACAAACGTAGAACTGTTTGACTATAAGATAATTTAAAATCGTAAACATAAGACTTGAATGATACTTACATGTTTACAATATCTGGAATCTTTATCAACTGTGGGTGCGCACGCGAATGCCCTTTCGATTGCAAGCTCCAAGCTTCAATGTATTCCTCATTTGGAAAGCTAGGAAACCTGGCAGATGTTCGAGAGAGTGTTTTGATTCTGAGTCTCTAAGACTTAGAATAATGACATGAAAATCAAGTGTTATGAATAATGAAGTGTAGGTCTGTATTTATAGGTGAAATTAGGTCAAACCGGATTAGGGTTTGACCTTGGGCCTGACCCAAAAATTTTCAACACATTCTTAATTAAATCCAAAATCCAATTTTGACTTAATTAAAACAATCATCATTCATTTAAATATCTCGATTCTAAATCGAATATTTAATACTGTCTCAATACATCCTTAGATCGAAAGGACAATCGACATAGTGTGACCCTACAAGCCTTCTCATATCGACACTAATCAAATTAAGGTCTACGCGGAACTCCTAGACGGCGCCGCAAGATGAACTCAATATGTGAAGTACGTTTACATGAATCCAGTAAACTTAACCTCTATGTGGTAAGATAAAATCCTTTCATTCACGATACAATCGATCAAGCTTAGGATTTGCCAAGTGTCTGTCCAAATGACTTGATCATTATATCTCATCTATGTTGGTTGACAACAAGACCATATTCTAGATATGTCTATTGCGTTGGCCAATAACTTAGTCAACCCAATATCAATGAGAAGCTGAGCGTTGTCTCGAATATACATTCTAAGAATGAATCCTAATCTTGGCTCAACTATCACCTTTAATCCACATCGCAATGTACCCAATACAAGCCGTATCTCAACCTATAAGACATTTGAGCTTAGGACAGGATCAAAGTTTATTACTATGTAGACAATGTGTGTATTGACCTCAAGTCTAAGGACTTCTATATTCCACACACTGATCATACTTTAGACATGTATAACAAACAATATATCAGCAGGGTATATCAATACTTCCAAAGTATCTATGTGTCCATCACGAGTAGCCATTACTCGTAGCATGTGAGACATACTACATCCTCTAAGGAAGTGATGCAGACCACATGTCGACTTATCACATATCACGATATCCCATTCTTGATGATCATTAGTCGAGGCTATTTTAAGAGTTACGTTATAATATTAATAACTCACATTACTAATAACAACGTAACCTCTAGGGATGCATATTATAGAATATTATAAACAATCAACTAATAATTTAATAATTGCAAATGCTAAAATATTAATCTTCATTAATAATAATACGAATGTGTATAAAGTACATTTGTCCTAATACATATTATCTCTACGACATAAATATACTTTCAGGTGGATCAACCGTCAGCCGAAATTCTATCAACGGTTCGATTGCTTGAAATCGTAAACATTCTAAATGCTCAATTTGCTGACAAATTGAAAAAAGTGCCATTTTCAGTTTAAGCGTGTGTTTCGACATAAAAATTGTGAAAATTTGAAAATGATAGCATTTGTTTTTAAGTTGAAATAATATTTGAAAATTGGTGTTGGTGGATATGAATATAAACGGTAGTTATTTTTAAATTTTTGTGAGTAATTTAAACAATTTTCTTTTTGGAGTTTTTTGAATTTCAAAATTAGAAAATCATAATTTTATGTTCAAACAATTTTTCGAAATAAAATTCGAAAAATATCTATGATCAAAGAGGCATTGCGGCATTGCTGAAAAGTTCCTATATCTGAAACGATGTGAAGGTTGGTACTTTATTTTTATTTTTAAATTCACATACCACTATGCCTCAATAATTTTATATAGTACCTGCACGTTTATTTTGAAATTGCTTGGTACGTTGCATTATGACTACAAGAATTTAAAAATACTAAAAGTATAGTCAAGGTAGTAAATGAGTACTTGATCAACTTGGAAATCAATGGTCCTTGTTTATGTTTTTTTGAGATGTATTTATTCATTATTATATTTTTTTGGAGAAATTTATTCATTATTATATTATTATTATTATTATATTTTTTTAAGGGAGACGCCTGGGGAGTACGTTCGCAAGAATGAAATTCAAAGGAATTGACGGGGGCCCACAAGCGGTGGAGCATGTGGTTTAATTCGATCCAAAGCAAAGAACCTTATCAGGGCTTGACATGCCGCGAATCCTCTTGAAAGTGAGGGGTGCCTTCGGGAACGCGGACACAGGTGGTGCATGACTGTCGTCAGCTCATATCATATTCAAAAATAAATAAGTAAAAAACACGTTGATTATATCAAATTTGGAGACTCCAATAATTTTAGTTCATCATGGGTAAGGACACTATTGCTGAGATAGTAACTTCTATACGAAATACCGATATGGATCGAAAAAGGGTGGTTCGAATAGCATCTACTAATATTAACGAAAATATTGTTCAAATACTTTTACGAGAGGGTTTTATCGAAAACGTGAGAAAATATCAAGAAAACAACAAATATTTTTTGGTTTTAAAACTGGTAAAATTGCAGTCATGTGATCAGTAGAAAGTCACAAATTCAAGCTGTGGAAACAATCTCTTGCAAAATGCAGGGTAAGATTGCGTACAATAGACCCTTGTAGTCTGATCTTTTACCGGACTCCACACATAGCGAGAGTTTAATGCATCGGGTGACTTTTTCTTAATATTTTTTTCCTCGGTATTTGGTCCACAAGGAGATGAGCTACATTACTAGTATTTGGCATCTCTGCTTACTGAAAGAGAGCTTTGAGGATATGAATGTACCACGTACTTGGGATGTAATAGAAGCTAAAATCAGTGAGTTGTAGATAATGAGTGGACCCCTTTAAGCAATATAAAAATCAATTGACATCATTAAATTAATGTACAGTACCTCCTCTATGCTTTTTCTAAGAAATTAAATTAAACCCCTTTTTTATTTTATTTTTCTTTTTTCCATTTATGGGAAAAAACTTGTTTTCTGTTTATAACACATCATGTCATAAAAGGAAATGATTTTCAGCTATTTTGAGAGGCTGTACTTGTTTACAATATAATATAGAGATTGCTTCTGTTGTGTGGTTCTTGTTTTTTTGTTTGCTCTTAAGCTGATATACAACCTCAGCTTCATATTGTTTTCCCCTCTGTTGATATTATTTTTGGGCGGTGCTGTTTAGTTTTGCTCAGATATCTTATGTTTCTTTGTTAACATATAGGTTGGTAACTGATATAACAAAGTTGTGTGAGATGATGGTTTGACCTTTTTGTGTAGTAAAGATGAGTTCTTGATTCAACATGGCTATATTGGAAGTTAAGGGATGCAGTAAAGATGAGTTCTTGATTCAACATGGCTATATTGGAAGTTAAGGGATGTAGTAAAGATGAGTTCTTGATTTTCCAATCCCTTGATTGTGTGGCTCTGTGCATTTTTGTGCCACGTGGATAACAATGGAGGGTTCATCTCAGTCTGGTAGGGAGAGGTCTGAAAGTTCTAGAGGTTTGAATTCTTCAGGTGTTGTGGATTGGAATTCGAGATTTCGTGCAAGTGATGCCTCTCATGATTCTGGATTTGTTTCAAAGGGGTGGGAGAGAATTGAGTCATCTGATGTAAATTGCCTTAAAGATCAAGGGGTTCGAGGGATAGACCGTAAAGATGTTAGTTTGAGACATTGGTTGGACAATCGAGAGAGAACTGTTGATGCTCTTGAATGTTTGCATGTATTCACTCAAATTGTAGGAATTGTTAACCTTGGACATACTCAGCGGATAGCTGTTCATAATGTGAGGCCATCATGTTTTGTTATGTCTTCATTTAACCGTGTTGCGTTTATTGAATCGGCTTCCTGCTCCGATTCGGGGTCGGATTCATGTGAAGATAGGCTAGATAGTTCATCTTCACCTTTACCTCATGACTCTGACCAAGGGCTAAGCAGTTGCTTGCAGTCAAGTTCAGGTCATATGGTGCAGAATTTGGAAGCTACTAAGAACAGACAAGTGGCAGAAAACAAGCATACTTTTCCAATGAAAAGGATATTGCACCTGGAAACTAATTGGTATACTAGTCCAGAAGAGGTTGATGGTGCTCCAGGCACTTGTGCTTCAGACATTTATCGACTTGGAGTGCTTCTCTTTGAGGTTAGTAGCTTAGCAACTCTGGCATTGAGGTGTGTACTCGGTTAAATTTTGCTGCTATCTTAATGATGCTTTTAATTTGTGAGCAGCTATTCTGCACCTTCAACTCATCAGATGAGAAAATTGCAAATATGTCATGCCTAAGACATCGTGTCCTACCCCCACAATTGTTGTTGAAATGGCCTAAAGAAGCTTCATTTTGTTTATGGTTACTACACCCGGAACCAAGTAGTCGGCCAAAAATGGGGTGAGCATTCTTTTTTCGCGTACACTCTTTTGCCGAAGAAAGTTTCCCTTAAGGCATGTTATTTTTTATTTGTTTGCAACCTAATCAGTTTGTTGTTGAAGTACTCTAGGAGTAATAGTTACTGCTGATTTTATAACATTACCCTTGAGAGCCTTGATTGTGGTCCTGTAATTCTTGATCTTATTAAGGTTCCAATATAGATACTGTTTTAAGGTTGAAGTTAGAGTATCTATTTCCCTTTGTGGTAGCAGAATCAAAGGGAAGTATCATGGGTTTTTAGTTTTTGCAGGAATGAAGATTCTAGCCGCAGGAAATAAAGGCAAATGCAGCAATCCAAACTTATCTTTTTGCTATTAAACTAGGAAAAAATATTACATGTCTTGCAACAGCAGTATCCTTTTTTCTTAATTAAGAAAGTTGATCAATGCAATGGATCTAGGTCAGTGTCTTGGGAGTAAGACCATTTACAATGTGAGAAGTAAACTAATTACACTTACCAAGGGAGGGTGCCCATATTTGTAGATATGACTGCACTGGATTTCAGTTTCATGCATACTTAGCAAACCAATCAGCAGCTCTCTGCGTACGGCTTGATTCTGCAGTCTCTTCGTAATGCTTTGTCTCAATACGATCTGCAAAATCATTGCCAATTTCCTGGACAATTTCCATCTTTGAACCATATTAATTATTGAAAAGATGTCCTTTGTTTCATCTGTAGTAGAAAGAAGGGTAAGGGAAAAGAATTCTAATATTGATGGTACAATAAAGTAGATAATAATGACATAAAACATCAAGGATGCCTTTGAAAATTGGAGCAATTGGAAGCCCCACCAAGATAATTTGGAAGATGATACCAGCAGCTATTTTTTGGAGTATATGGAATGAGAAACAAAAGGTGCTTTGATGGGATATCAACTACCCACCAGTCTTTAAAAGTTAGATGTCTTATGTATCTGTATAGTTGGGCTTACTTGTCTCCTATAGACTCCCCAGATACCTTTTTGAACTTTGTTAGCTCCTTGACTTTAGTTTGAAGATTGTAATGGAGCTACTTAGTTACTTTTGCTACTACTCTTTTGTAACGATTATGCATCTGCTTGATGCCGGTAATGAAATCTTTTACTTCATCAAAAATTTCTATTGATACTATCTGACTGAATGAGTCTCTTTTATCTAATCATGAAATGAATTCGGACACCCCACCGTTCTCCTGAATTTTCTACTATCCCTGCTGCTTTCAGCGGGTTTTCATTAAAATGAATATTATGCAATTGATCATCTTAATCCATTATGATTTTAACATCAATGTCCTTGACTCTTTGCCACTCTCTCCTCATTCGTTCCTTTAAACTGATGACAGCGAGTTGCTAGAAAGTGAATTCCTTAAAACTCCAAGACATGACTTGGAAGAACGTGAAGCAGCAATAGAGCTTAGAGAAAAAATAGATGAGCAGGAATTATTGCTGGAGTTCCTTTTGCTAATCCAACAGAAAAAGCAGGAGGCTATGGAAAATTTGCACGAAATCGTGTCTTTTTTATCCTCTGATATAGAAGAGTCCAGTAAGATGCAGACAACCCTTAAGTTAAAAGGAGGCTCAAGCTTAGAACCAGCAGAAGAGGCCACTAAGATGCAGACAACCCTTAAGTTAAAAGGAGGCTCAAGCTTAAAACCAGCTAAGCATTTGAACTCTCGGAGGACAAATATTACTGAAGACCATGATTCTGGAAGCTTTGGATCTAGAAAGAGACATAGGCCCAGCACAGGTGAGGAATCTGATGGCCATCCAGATGAAAGCCAGAAATCTGAAAGGCATATTGAATATAAAGGCAGCATTTCGGCAAAAAGTTCCCGGTTGATGAAGAACTTCAGAAAATTGGAGGCAGCATATTTCATGGCAAGACGCAGGGGTATTAAATCAATGGACAAATCTATGAGTAGAAATTGTCAAACGAGTACGGAATGTAGAAGTTCTGCTACAGCTACTGAAAGGAGTTCTCTGAGTAATTTGTCATCAAAGAGAGGGTGCAATGGGGATAGACAGAGTGGATGGATCAATTCATACTTGGAGGGTCTGTGCAAGTATTTTTCTTATAGCAAGTTAGAAGTGAAGGCAGATTTAAAGCAAGGGGATCTTCTAAACTCTTCCAATCTCGTATGTTCTCTCGGCTTTGATCGTGATGGTGAATTTTTTGCAACTGCCGGTGTGAATAAGAAGATCAAAGTTTTTGAATATAACTCAATTCTAAATGCGGACCGTGATATACATTATCCTGTCGCTGAAATGGTTAATAGGTCAAAGTTAAGCAGTATATGTTGGAATGGCTATATCAAAAGCCAGCTCGCCTCAAGTAACTTTGAAGGTGTGGTGCAGGTAAGTCAAATTCATGATCATTATATCTTTTTTATTTAACAGAATCAGAAAGAAGTTTGCTTAGAAATATAGTACAGGTATGGGATGTCACAAGAAGTCAGCTTTTTATGGAGATGAGAGAGCATGAGAAACGCGTCTGGTCTGTTGACTTTTCAGTAGCAGATCCAACCATGTTGGCAAGTGGGAGTGATGATGGTTCTGTTAAGCTTTGGAATATCAATCAGGCAATTCTACTTTTGCACTTGGTGGATGTCAGCTTTAAAACTGCATGTACTACAGTCATCTAGTTATTATTGCTGTGTAGATTGAATGTGGATGTGTAATAAGTTGGTTTTCCTTACCTGGTTTTCCACAGGGAGTAAGTGTTGGAACCATAAAAACAAAAGCCAACGTCTGCTGTGTTCAGTTTCCTGTTGATTCTGGACGGGCTCTTGCTTTTGGTTCAGCAGATCATAAGATATATTACTATGACCTACGAAACTCAAAGTTGCCTCTATGCACATTAATTGGGCACAACAAGACAGTGAGCTATGTCAAGTTCATAGATTCAACAACTCTTGTGTCTGCATCTACGGATAATACAATAAAGCTGTGGGATCTGTCAACGTGCACGTCTCGTATTCTTGATTCTCCTCTTCAGTCATTTACTGGACATATGAATGTAAAGGTATCGTACTTTGATCCTATCATCTGAATAGAATCTTGTTTCTGTGACCTCATCGAACAGTATGTCGTCTTTTAACATTCTCAGTGATATAGTTAGAGAGATCCAAGTTGTCCATACAGTTAGGTGGAACCCATTATTCTAAAATCCTATCTGATTTTCGTCCTTAGGGAGTTCGATTTTCTCATAGTTTTTCCTTCTTTTTCTAACAAAAAAGGAAAAACAGCGTGAGTGACACCTTGATATCCAAATAGCTATACCCTCTGCAAGTTCCCCAACAATTTATGAATTTTATTCACCTGATTTGTGAAATCAAAATCGAGTGCAAATGAATTTGCCAATTTCCCAACCATGGACTCACAACTTTCTAGTATAAGACTAATAGGTGGATTTGGGTCTGTATTGTAGCTAATCTAGAATATTTTCTATCCTAGCTGGACTCGGATTGGATATTCGTTTGTCAGTAGTACAAGTCAGTGTTGTCAAAGGCGCGCTTAAGCCCTGAAGAGAGGCCCAAAACATGTTGAGCTCTTTGCCTTGCTTTATGGGCGCTTCAGTGTCGTATCAAGGCTCTAAGGCAAACTTTTCCTTGCCAATGAACGTAATCCTGAAGATGCTACACTAAACAATTGATATTTTACTTTATCGTAATTTTTTTCAATTTCTTTGTCCACATATTTGTTATTCATGCTTATGATTATTAATCTCGGACTACACATACATATTGATATTTTTTTCTCTATTTGAGCCTTTTTTTCATTGAAGCCCACGCTTTTTTGCGCTATGCGCTTAAAGCCCCAAAGGACCTTAGAGCTTTTTTGCGTTTTTCGCTTTTGATAACACTGGTACGAGTTTCAAATACTGTGAATCACATTTAGGTCAACTGCGAGCTGATCGCAAGAAAGGCCATTTGGTTGTTTTCATTGTTTAATCAGCTATTTCCTATTTAGTTTATTTCAGAAATCTAAAGCAAAAAATGGATTTTGAAGACAAAAAGAACTTCTTAAGAGCAGCGTGTCTACCAATTTCACCATAGCGGCTTGTCTTGAACTCATAATAGGGTATGAATAAGCAATCGTCGAGATTGAGGAAGCTATTTTAGTTTAGTAATTATTCAGGGCCAGGCCGACAGGCCTCAAGATGGCCTCGCATCACGAGCCTATCGCGGGAGTGCCTGGTGGTATAAATACTGGGTAGATTGGAGAAAGAGAAGGGTATAATGTATTGGAGAATGAGAAATACTTTTGGCGGATGATTGGAATGGAAGGTAAGTGTTTATAAGCTATATACGAAGCTTGGGAGCTCATGCAAAGGTCAAGAAATTCTAACAAGTGAAACAAGGCCACAAGCCTACATGTGAGGACTTTCCTGTTCCACTGTTGTGGAAGACTTCAAATAGATGAGTTAGATTGGAGAGTTGAATAGCTTTTCATTGTGCGTTAAAGAATTGGAGAGGGAGAGAGGCTGAAAAAAGAAAGTTGGGTGGGAGCAGCTACAGGGACTAAACCAGAATGGGTAGACGAAAAGGAGGTTGCCAAAGAAAGGAAGGGATTAAATATGTGTACACGCAGCATGAATTTAGTATATTTCTTGTTCAAGCTTATCTAGAATAGCTAGACAATTAAGTTCAAGTCAAGCCTGTACGGCACGTCTTCAAGCATTCTTACGTCATACTGCACTATATATTCCATGGGTTTGTTGTACTTACTCAAATGGTAGATTATTGGCATGCAACTTATATTGAGTACATAGAAGCTTATGCATCTACAAAGTGATTTTCAACCATACCTAAAAGATTTTAGATGCTTCATATCATCAACACTATCACCTGTTTCTTCTTTTTAAGACATGACTGAAAGTAACCAAATCATGTCTCTAGTTTCTTCGTACAACTTACTCCTCACTTGTACTTTGTATGTTCCCTTTCACATGATAACGTAATTGTACTTGAATGTGCTTTGTTACTGATGAAAACATATCGCTGTTTCAGAACTTTGTTGGCCTATCTGTATCTGATGGTTACATAGCAACTGGCTCAGAGACAAATGAGGTATCATTTAATCTGAACTTGCGTACTTGAGTGCATTTTAAATGAGTTTTGAGCAATACTTACATAGAAAATGTTTGTTCACATCTATATAAAAGGAAAAATAGTTTGACAAATACTGGTTTCCTGAGCATCATATCTAATGCAGATACATGTAGCTGCAATTTGTGTATAAAGTTCAAGATAGCTGTTTATGAAAAATGTACAGAAAGCAAGTATTTTATGCTGAAATACAATATGACTACCATGAAATGAAATTTTTAACTAGAAGGCATACAATATAACCAGCCATGCTAAAATACAATCTGACTGCCAGTGGGGGAAAAAAAGCACAAACTGGTCAAAACTTTCACTTAAGCTACCTATGAAATGAAATTTGGCACCCTCAGCACTAGATGCAGTCTGCATGTTCTAGACGACACATTGGGGCTTGTGTATGTTCCACCATGTGCCAATTTCCACTTGTGCAGTATACGTGTATAGATATGCCTTTGGATTAAATTATGCATGTACAACATTGAATTTCTGATGACCTAGACCATCTATATCATTGAGGTGTGCACATCAATGGGATAACTAGCCTTAATCAAACAATTACATCCTTGCATGTATCCTTGTGATGGCTATTGTTCCCAGAGTGCCAGTTGGCAACTTAAGTTGATGTTTTGCACAAGCAGGTTCATAGGCAGTCTGCAAAAAGATGTTCTCCTTGAACTTCAAGTGCAAACCAAAGGATTTCAGTTACTTTTTGCAGCTCTAAATCCACATAAATCAGCCAACATCTGATTGGTTGGCCATTAACTTGCCCTAGTCGCCTAATTTCATGTCCATTTTATATCCCTAAGAGAAAAGTTGTAGCTTTTGGAGGTCTCTTCATCTGAACCCATGCTAGCTATAAACAACCCAAAAAAGTGCCAACTTGAGTATGGGAACATTGCTGGTCCTCAATGCAAGAGCAGGCAATATGTCTGACTAATTTAAACATGTATTGAAGTTCGGTCAACAGAGATTGGTTAGAGCATTTAGGGAAAAGAAGTTACAGAGGAAGACACTGTGGAAGAATAAGAATTTATTTATATAGAGATGATTGAAATGGAGGATTGCTGCGGGCGTAATATGTGATGGGAAGATACCTAACAAAGTGAAAGGCCAGTAGTATAAAATGGTCCTGGGAACGCTGGTGTAATATGGGAGTCATGCTGTTTCGGGCCCAGAACATGCACAAGATGAATCACATAAATGTGAATGTTAAGATGGATATGTGGTTACACGAGTAAGATTAGAAATGATCACATCCAACGGGGTGTACCTCTATTCGTACTGAACTACAATATGATGCTATGAATCGAGGTAGAGTCAGAGTTGTCAAAAGCGAAAAACAGAAAAAAGCCCCAATTTTTGTTGGAGATTTAAGTGCAAAGCGCAATAACAGTGTGGGCTTTAGCGGGATAAAAACACTAAGGAGGAAAACTAAAAAAATAGAAATGTAATGCAAGAAATGTGACTATAAATACATACTAATAATTATTTGGACAAAAGAATGTAAAACCTATAGTTAAACTATATGTATGAACTCATTGGTGAAGGTTCACACGCGTTAGTACCTTGACTCCTACACTAAAACGGCAATTAAGTGAGACGAAGGTGCTCAACCAGGGCTTCACCAAGCTTCCAGGCTTAAGCGCGCTTTAAGCGCACCTTAACAACACTGGGTAGATTTGGAATCACGTAAAGCTATGTTGTTTTAAAAGATCTAGTATCACTCAGAATCTTTGTGAACTTAGGGCCCATTTGGCCATGTTCTAAAAATCTGCTTATTTGCAGAAGCACTATTGTCAACATAGATTTTCGTAGAAGCACTTGGGAGAAATTTCGTGTTTGGCAAATCCATTTGGGAACACTTTTGTCAGTACTAGAAAAACAGTTTTTTTTTACCAATCTTTCCGAAAAGTCTTTTTGAGTCTTCCTTGCTACAGCAGAGTGGTGGTATTGGGATAATTTAAGGGACAGGCTGAGAAAAGAAGGCCAACTCTAATCGTTAGGCATGTTGAAGGCTTCTCTTCTTAAAGCTCTCACAGAAAAGCTGATCTCTCGTTTCAGACCAGCTAGAAAACAACTAACTGTATAAGTGGGAGACAAATGACCTGGCTAGCACTCATCAAAATCACCACGGTACTCTTTAACATCTCTCGTCTGCCAAAAATTCTTCAATTCAGCCATAGGATCGTCATACTCTTGGCCAAGCGTCTCATATAGGTCCAGTACATACTCGTCCCAGGATATATAAGCCAAATGTTGTCTTTCACGGATAAAAGCTTCGTGCCATTGGATACTTCTCCCTCAAAGTGGACTACTGCTACCTTACCCCGATCCAACACTACTTCATCAATTGAAAAGAACTGATCCACCTTATACAGCTAGGCCCTAAGATCAGACCCATCAAACTCGGAAATTCAACTTCGACAAACAAGCGAGGTAAATGGACTCAAACATTAATCTATTTGGACTGTGCCAAGAAATAGGGTTCTTCGAACTCATGGATGGTTTGAAGTACTCCTTTTGAACTGCTGTAGATTCTTCATTCCTTCTTGTGCGTCCATTTTATCCACAAACTCTACAATCAATTGCAGATGCTGTAATTCCCAATTGATCTGGTCTCCTATTTTGATCTCCAAAAGTATTTCTTCATTAACTCCATCTCCTTCATGTCCATGGTCCTTCGTGTTTCTGTGGTAAAGGCTGGAGGTGAGGATCCAATATTTGTGATACCATTTAATAGAAACAAATGAATTAAAAGTGAAAAAAAAAACTTCAGGAAAGGGTAATTTTGAGAATGGGTCAAATAGCTCGGGAAGGGGAAGATTCCAAGAGCATTTCCAAAAGATTGACAGCTGAAATGGGCGTCATTGAATTAGATGAACTCCAAATGAATGACTACAAGTACTTTTACAAGACTAAGCTTGAAATTGGCTTAACCAACTTTCCCGCCAAAATTAATTTGAAAACTAACCAATCAACTACTAACTTCCAGCATAACTAACTCTGACTAACTTTTATCAGCTGTAATCAGCTAAAATGCAATACTAGAACCGTATCAGTTTAAACACAGTTCACTAATTGGAGAATATGGAATAATAAGCTGATAACAATCCAATTCAGTGAGCTTATTAACTTGAGTATATGTATATGATTTGATTCTTGTATTGTTGAGTCTCTGTTGAATATGATTTGATTCTTGTATTGTTGAGTCTCTGTTTGATCCTTTGAAGAATGAAGTGCTCATTTTTTTTGAAGTATATAATTATACAAGGACATAAGGACATGACCTTAGATAAGGGGTGTGGAGGACACAGATTAGGGTAGAAGGGTAGTAGTTAGTTGAGCGTAGTCCTACTTACGCTTACAAACTGGTAATTGGTAATTGTAGTGTTATTATTGTAGGCCTGCTTAGCCTATCATACTAGTAGGCGCAGTCTTTCTTTATAGTCCCATGTTACTTGATTTCTGCTGCTATGGGTTCTTTAGTGTACTTTGTTTATCTTATTTATCTACGTTAGTTACTGTTTCCTTTTTCAGAACACGCTATCATGGCTTATTCGCTTTTGTTACCATCATTTTCATACTGCTTTAAATTTCGTGTCCGGGTCTGACCGTTTCTCTTGCTTTGCGTCTCTTGCTTTGCTTGTACTTATGCTTTGTCTTGAGCCGAGGGTCTTTCGGAAACAGCCGCTCTACTTATCAAGGTAGAGGTAAGGTCTGCATACACTCTACCCTCCCCAGACCCCACGTTGTGGGATTTCACTAGGTATGTTGTTGTTGTATATAATTATACAAGGAGATGAAGTGATAGACTGGTACATAGCAGAACAGAGTATCTAGTACTGGTGTAATACTGTAGATACTCTGTGTGCGAAAAGCTTCAGTCCATATATCGAGCCCCTAACTCCAAATCTTAACTATTTAACTGTCTGCCAACAGGAAGAAAACTACTTTTTTTGTGACTGTATTTGTTCTTAATGTGGTAATTCTCTCCTTAGATAGTTTACACACAGAGAAAGGAAATTTGGCTTGATAAGGTTGTGGTTTTTCGATAATTATTCCCCTCCCACAATCCCCACCATAAAAGAAAAAAAGCATTTGTAGTTCATCTTTGAATTTGGGCAGTTTTCTTTTGGAGATAGGCTTTTGCACATTGTGTTTTCTCTCTCATTTGATGCCACATATAGTAACTATTGGCGCTAATCGCTGCTCAATTTTCCATTATTAATGTGGAATTTGTGCTGTGTCATGCTGCAGGTTGTCGTCTACCACAAAGTTTTTCCCATGCCAGCATTGTCATTTAAATTTAACTGCACAGATCCGCTTTCTGGTGATGAAGTGGACGACAGTGCACAGTTCATCTCATCTGTGTGTTGGCGTGGTCAGTCCCCTACCTTAGTTGCTGCAAATTCCATGGGAAATATCAAGCTCTTGGAGATGGTATAAATGTGGTTGAAATCCCTGAAGGCTTGACTAGTTACTTCAAGATGAGGAAAGGTGTGAAGGAGAAGAGTTCGGCAAAGGTAAATGAGAGAGTTACACCAAAGATATTGTTGTAACTGAGATAAACTCGATACGATACCATGGTAACAAGGAAGTTTCCATCAAGAAACAAATATTTTTGTAGTTCATAGCGGAAGGGACTCAATGGAAGTGTGAGATTTTTCTCATGGTGGAATGTGCTGTAAATAAATATTGGTTAGGAGGTGTGGGAAGAAGAGATGCAAGTGCTATTCTCTTTGTAAATTCTGTAATTTTGAGTTCTAATGAAAATTCAGGAATGTAATATCTTGGCCTGATGACAGTAAGTAGAAGAATACAAGCAGCATCTTAGAATCCATGCTGTATCTCATTTAGTTCACATTGATGATTGATCTGATCAGCTGCTAAACACGCGAGTGCAAGGAGGCAGAGGTAACAATTGAGATTATTCATTTTCCAGTTCATTCTGTCTATGGGATATGTATGCTGGTCATGACCAGCCAACTCGTTTGACAAAGAAAACATGCAAAATTATGAATAGCAAGTTTGCAACTTCCCAGTGGGAGGTATTGGCTAATGTAATCTGTTTGAATTATTTTCTGTTTCTAGTCTGAGACTGTTTTGATTGTTTATTTACTTTTATTTTACAGATGTAACTTATATACACCAATTAACTGGTTATAGAAGGTTATATACTATATATACTACCTGTGTATTTTAAATGGCTATAGCAGGTTATTCGCTATATTTATTATGTTACAACACTATATCTATCTACTATAGACAGACCTGTCATTGAAGGTCATATTTACCTGATTGTATGAAAATCTTGTTCACTGGCGGTGCATATAAGCTTAATTTTTTGTTCTAATCAGTTGATGGTGAGCTTGTAGTGTTCTATTCTTATCTGCTGGCCTGTTCATTCAGCAAATGGTCAATTACAGTGCCGATATTTTTGTCTGGCTCTTTTAATGTTACATTCTTGTCCCCTTCTGCTTCTGTGGATCAGCAAGCAGGCACACAAATACAACAAAAATCTAGTTACACTGGTTCTGACTAAATTTAGCTGACAATACTAGTCTACCAATAAGTCGCCTAAGCCGTTGAGCCCCAGGACCAGGCCTAAGTTTTGTTGGATTTCCAACTTTAGAACAAGGAGGATTTCCAGCACACCAACCACCAGGTGTGAAGCTACCATTACTTCTCTGAAGAAGTTCCATGTCAATCTTGTCTAAAACAGGATCATCTTGCTTGAACTTGCGTGCAAACGCTGCGCCACTTGCAATCATATTTGCGGTGTTATTCAGGGAGAGAGTGTGTGGATGCTGTTTTGGAGGAACATCCCAGGAAATATAGTGCATGTCATGGTTAATAACAGTTGAAGTGAATTCTGGTGCATTGCATACAACTGTCTGGAAGTAGCCTTCTGGAGAGGACACAAAATTTGAGTAGTACAGAAGTAGGTTCCTAGGAAGATTATCCCATCCCCAAATGCAGTACTCCATGAATGCGCGGGAAAGGATCATCCAAGCTGAACCTGTGTCATGTTTGTAACACGTTTCAGAGTTTTAAGTTGTATGCACCGATGATTTATAAGGTTTTAACATGTGAATGGCATGATTTTCGAGGAGTTACACGATGACCATGAGATGAGCATCAAATACTGTCGTGCTCATGATCATTACTTGTCACTATCTACACTATAGAAAGAAAAAGAAAAATCTAGTAAAGTTACTACTAGAACCAAATAGGCTTTCCACATATGCATCATCTATTATCATATCGCTTGTAAGGTAAATTTAGTTAAATTTCTATGATTACGTGATTTGGTGACCTAATAAAAGTGATGTATAACATGCTATCACATGTTAAATTACACTGGCAATGTAAATAGTTTCATAACGAAGAAAAGGAAAAGAAATGGTGATGTCTATCAAGTCAAAAAATTACACTTGATGTTCTATGCAGATTTTGCAGATGCATTATATTTGCTTCAAGTCTATGATCATCAGAGGCAGATTTATGGCATATGCAAAACCGATTTGAATTTATACATATAATAAGATCATTATGTATCCACCGACTCTAAATCCTAAATTCGTATATGATACTCGTATTGTCCAAGAGTAACATATCCATTATTCCCTTGTCCAAACTTACCAGTAAAGAGTTTGAAGGCTGTGGGAACAGGTCTCTTTGGTGTGACCCAAAATATATCAGACTTTTTGGTCTTATACAGCCCAGGGTCTATAATTAGTGGCATTGCCCTTTTGGCCCTGCAAATATATAAAGTGACTTCAAAATTAAAGCTCCAATGCTGAGTACAGTCACAAGAGGATAAAGTGAGAAACAGATCAGAAAAGAACATACTCTTTCCACCCTAGTTCACTTGTATGCTCAATGAAATTCAAGTCTGGTTTCAAATCGGAAAATGTGTAGAGTAGATCTGCATGAAGAGGAAAAAAAAAGGAAAAATCAAAGATATCCCATTTAAAATCTTCAAGTTGGTAGAGAGCGTACATTTACTTAATTATGCCTTTAATGAACCTCATTTTAGTATGTAATAAACCTCATTTTCAACGGTATATCGTGAGTTAAGTTACACAAAGGTAAGTGAAAACCCTGTCAATTCGGCAGAGTTGAGGACGTCAGTGGCAAAGCTAGAAAATAATAGGGAATTAAAAAATAATAAAATTATAATGTCGGAATTCGAACCTACAAACAATAGCAATTTTTGAAAACTGTCTCTACAGTTCTGGGAGATTCTCCTATGTCAATAGATTTCAACCATTTATATAGACACAAAATATAGTCAACAAGGTTGAAAGTTGAAACTTCTAAAAAAAAAAAAACTTCAATTTCAGAAAAAAAAATTAAATTGGTAGGGCGATCCTTCCGGTGAACTGACCAAGAATTTCTTTTTTACTTTATCTACATAGTATTATTTTTTATTAAGAGATTCAATTGAACCTCCTTCATGAAATATAGCTCTGCCCCTAACAGAGGTGGAATTATGAAAAAATTAATAAAAGAAGAGTGCTAAAGGACTACAGAACTGACCATCTTGAGTAACCAAAGGATAATCAGAGGCACTGAGATTAATAAACCAATCCCAATCTTTGTGCTTCTCAAGGAGAATAGCACAAGCATGAAGAGTATTAGCAACCATAGTTGGCCCCCTATATGTCACCATATTTGCTTCACTAATCATATACACATTCCCAACTTGTGAAAATATTGCATTTTTTTCCAATCTTGAAGCAAGTTCCAATCTCTCTTGTACATTTGCTTCCAAGTCCAAATGAACAACATAGTAATTCCATGGATGGTACAATGATCTCAAACTTCTCCATAGCTTTTCAAGATCACCCTTTGATCCAGAAATCAAGTAAGCGAATCGCGGGATCGAAGGATTATTATTAACAGGGAGAGATGGAGCTAATTGCTTGATTTTTGATTCAACAAAGTATGAATTACTAGCTTGATTATTTGTCATAATAACATAAGATGATGGGAATATTGAAGTGATTGTGTGAAATGGGAAAATAAGACCCATGTTGAAGGAGGTACCAAGAAGGAAAAGACAAACAAGTAAGCTTATAGCTAGAGGATTTGCACATGTTTTGTCCATGTTGAAATATCATATTATCATCAAGATTTCACTGACTTCTATAGAGTTGTTGGATCAAAATCTCAGAATAAGTGTCATTTTGAAAAAACTTAAGAAAGCATTATTTCTTCGGTTTCTAATTTACCCTTATATAATAAAGGTATAATGCATAGATAGACAACTTAACTTGACCTTAACTAATAATTAAACATTTCAACTTGAGAATGCCTATCTAGACACCTCAACTCGTTTTATTGTGTCTCGTGGACACCCGATGCTGACGTACCACATAAATTTTGATGGTGATGATCATTTTGTAAATTGAAGTATTCAACTGACAAAGTGGAGAATGGTTGAGCTGTCTAGATACGTATTTTTAAAGTTGAAGTGTTTGATTAACAGTTACAGCCAAATTAAAGTGTCTATCTATGTATTTTGCCTATAATAAATTATGTGAATAACTTTCTAAAAGGTCTTTCTACTATTCTTTACATTTTCTAAGAGCATAGGAGTAGTCAAATAACCCCTTTAATTAGTTTATAACTAGAAGATATGCACCTCCAATTCCACTCCCACCATTAAAAACCGCTTCTTCTATTTCAATTTGTTTGTCTCTTATTTTTTCTTTGCTAACTCGGCTATTCTTTAATTTCAATATTTCACATGACATGTTAAGATTATAAAATTAAAGGACATTTTAGTATGTTATACATATTTTTAATTTAAAATCATAAGATTCAAAAGTCTTTTTCATTTTTTTAAATTTCTTATTAAATTAAACTAAGACAAACAAATTGAAATGAGAGAGTAACATTATTTTTTTTGTTAGTTCCGTTTCGGAAGTACACATGGGAGGTCGGAATGAAAGACAAGTAACCGATTCTTTTCGCAAAATAGTCAAAACATTACATTAGGATTATCGAACATAGAGAAATTTTAGATTAATGAGAGTAAATAATTAGCAAGAGATAATTGCCGTAGCATCATCTGACATCTGTCTACTCTTCGATCGCATTCAGTCAGAATAAAGACAATTTATTCTTTGTCTAGTTTGACGACCCCAAGACGGCAATTGGAATTGTTCATTACATTACTCTCTCTCTCAAAGTTTATGTGATATATTTTTATTTTTAATTTTTTTAAAATAGAATAACACTTTTAAATTTAAAAATAATTACTTTTATACTTTTCAGTTATTTTTTAACGAGAAATTTTATAACTACACAAATATTATGGCATGTTTAAAAATTAAGATCACAAATTCTAATTTTTTTTGGAGCCATATAAATATTATGATATAGTTTTAGCTTATAATTTTTAAAATCTTTATTTCTTACTTAAAATCCATATCAATTCAAACCATCTCACATAAATTAAAATTGAAAAAGTAATTAGTAAAAATGTTATGATAGATGATATTATACAGATAATATAAAGAATCTTTATACTATTTATATATAACATAAATCCATGTTAAAAATGCATTATCTTCCAGATCTGATGTGAATTTTATTCGGCGAAACAGCTAAGTGTGCACATGGTGACTTTAGCTTTTGAGATCTAGAACGTTAAAAAAATTCTTTGCTTTGTTGAAGGGAAGAAAAATCGTGGCATAATTGTTGGTAATGATAATGGTAATTCAATTTCAATTCGTGGTTATAGACACACAAATTTATCTCCCCGAACCCACCTTTAGCCTTGAAAAATGTCCTTCATGAACCCCACTTAATTAAAAAATTGGTGTCTGTTCGGAAATTTACAACTGATAATTGGGTTTCTGTTGACTTTGACTCTTTTGAATTTTCTGTGAAGGATTTTTCTACGGGGATATCTCTAATGAGATGTGATAGTCGGGGCAAGCTCTATCCCATTGCCACTTCCACCATCACAACCACTAATCAAGCCACACCGTCAACATTTGCCGCCTTAGCACCTTTCTTATGGCATGCGCGTTTGGGTCATCCGGGGCGTCTGTCCTTTCCTCTCTTAAAAACAATAATTTTATTGAGTGTAATAGTACACTTAGTACTAATGTTTGTCCTTCTTGTCCGCTTGGGAAACATATTAAATTGCCGTTTGTAGCCTCGAATTCTAGTACTTTGTTGTCATTTGATATTATTCATAGTGATTTGTGGACATCTCCCGTTTTGAGCACTTTGGGCCACCGTTATTATGTGTTATTTTTGGATGATTATTCTATTTTTTAGTGGACTTTTTCATTATCTATAAAGTCTCAAGTTTTTTCCACATTCCTATCGTTTAGAGCACTCATCCATACCCAATTTGAACGAAAAATTAAAAACATTTAATGTGATAATGGAAGGGAATTTGAGAATGGGCCGTTTAGGGAATTTTGTAACGCTAATGGCATATTCTTTCGGTTTTATTGTCCTCATACGTCCTCACATAATGGGAAAGCCGAGAGAAAAATACGCACCATTAATAATATTATTCGGACTTTACTAGTCCATGCTTCATTACCACGTTCCTTTTGGCATCATGTTTTACAAATGACTACTTACCTTCTTAACATACTCCCTGGCAAAGGATTAGCTTACCAATCTCCACTAAAAATTATTTATCATAAAGATCCTTCGTTTTCTCATCTTAGGGTATTTGGGTGTTTGTGACATCCTCTCTTCCCATCCACTACAATTAACAAACTTCAAGCCCGTTCTACCGCTTGTGTGTTTTTGGGTTATCTATCTAATCATTGTGGTTACAAATATTTTGATTTGTCCTCTAATAAAATTATAATTAGTCGTCATGTTATTTTTGATGAAACCCAATTTCCGTTTGCTAAATTATGTAATTTCGTGTCTAATTCCTATAATTTTTTGGATGATGGGCTCTCATCGTATGTGGTCCACCATTTAGTACGGTCCCCGCTTCGGGATCTGGACCAGCAGACCCGTGACCAAATTCCGCCAGCAAGCCCACTGCCTGCTGGCCTAATCCCCTCCCATGACCACTTTCCGCCAGCAGGCCCAATTGTCCAGTTTCCGGATCCTGTTTCTCGGCCAGCAGGCCCACTGCCTGCTGGCCCACCTCCTACCCCGAGCCTACACCTCCCAAACCGAGCCAGTTTTGGCATCCATACAACGACCCAGGTCCATCCCACTTCTATTCCGAGTCAAGGGCCCGTTACTCGTAGCCAACAGGGTATTTTTAAACCAAAATGACATTTTAATCTCTATTCTAATGTCACTAAATCACCCCTACCATGTAACCCAGTGTCTGCCCTTCATGACCCGAATTGGAAAATGGCCATGGATGATGAATATAATGCTCTTATTGAAAATAAGACGTGTGAGTTGGTGCCACGTCCGCCTGGTGTCAATGTTATTCGTTCTATGTAGATTTTTACTCATAAGGAAAAATCTGATGGTTGTTTTGAGAGGCAAAAGGCCCGTCTTGTAGGTGATGACAAAACTCAACAGGTTGGCGTGGATTGTGGAGAGACATTTAGTCTGGTGGTCAAACCTGCAGCCATTCACATTATTCTCAGTCTGGCTCTCTCGAAAGCACGACCCATTCATCAACTAGATGTAAAAAAAATGCTTTCTTACACGGTGATCTCAAGGAAACAATATACATGCATCAACCCTTGGGTTTTAGGAACCCCGATCATCCTAATTATGTCTTTTTACTAAAGAAGTCCTTGTATCGGCTAAAACAGGCCCCTCGGGCTTGGTATAAAAGATTTGCAAATTATGTGTGTACTATTGGATTTTCTCACAGAAGGCTGATCATTCTTTGTTCATCTATCATCGTGGTACTTCTTTGGCATACATTCTGTTATATGTGGATGATATTATATTGATTGCCTCTTCTGATAAACTGTGCAAGTTATCATGTCTCTTCTCAGTTCCGAATTTGCTATGAAAGACTTGAGGCCCTTGAGTTACTTTTTGGGTATAGATATCACTCGTCATGCATGTAGTCTTTTTCTATCTCAGAGGAAGTATTCATGTGAGATTATTGCATGGGCTGGCATGTTATCATGTAAGTCCTCTCCTACTCTGGTGGACACCAAACCGAAGCTGAGTGCTAATTCTAGCACACCTTATGAGGATGCATCCCATTATCATAGTCTTGCAGGGGCTCTTCATTATCTTACATTCATGAGCCCTGATATTACTTATGCAGTGCAGCAACTTTGTTTATTTATGCATGATTCGAGGGACGAGCACATACATGCTCTTAAACACATTGTGTGTTACATTCGGGGAACTCTTGATTATGGTTTGGACTTATATCCATCCTCCGTATCTACTCTCGTGTTTTATACAGATACTGATTGGGGTGGATGTCCAGATACCAGACGTTCGACATCTGATTATTGTATATTTCATGGTGATAACTTGGTCTCTTGGTCGGTTAAACGTCAGGCTACGTTATCGCGATCCAGTGCGGAGGCCGAGTATCGAGAGGTAGCCAATGTGGTGTCTGAGTCTTGTTGGCTGCGTAATCTCCTATTAGAGCTTCACTTTCCTATTCAGAAAGCTACCTTGATCTACTGCGATAATGTTAGTGTGGTCTATCTCTTTGGGAATCTGGTCCAACATCAGCGCACTAAACATATCGAGATGGATATTCACTTTGTTCACGAAAGGGTAGCTCGTGGACAAGTGTGTGTCTTGCACGTCCCTTCACGTACTAAATTACTGACATTTTTACTAAGGGTATTCCCTTAGTTCTGTTTGAAGATTTTAGGGACAGTCTTAGCATACGACAACCGCACGCTATGACTGCGAGGATGTGATAGACGGTCCGTGTATATTCGGTATATACAGACTGTGTATTGTGTATATTTAGTTACCATATTATTAAAATTCTTGTACATGTATAATTATGGTAGTAGTCTTATATTAGGAAAATGTTGTAGTCTTGTATTAGGAAAATGTAGATTTAATTTCCATAATTAAAGATTGTATATCATGTATATATACCTTATTCATTAATGAAAATAATCAGGAAATTATTCTCTTTCATTTATAATCACGAGTGAAAGAGGTTACTAATACTTTCGGTAGACTGTCTACATCCCACTTCTTGAAATGATACTCTTCCTCGAACCCGACTAATACGGGATATTTAATGCACTAGGCTTCCTTAAACCGAAGTTGCTCTGTGGAACATTAACATTTTCTCGAAGCATATTCTAAAATGAGATGAAGAGAGTAAAAGGAAATAATAACATTAATCTATTTCCTTTCCAATGTATTTCTAATCATGAAAATAACTTAAAAATAACTCCAAGGTGAAATGGCACGTTTCTAAAATCTAGACAAAATAATATTATTCCCCGTTATGGTTCAAGGAGTTGACATTTTTGAAGGTAAACACTTTATTCTATTTCTAGCCATTGTCTTGTCAAAAATTAGTGACTTTTAATTTTTGAATAAAATTTAAAAACGCATGGAATATATTTTAAGAATAAGAATAAATTATTTGTTTTGTTAAATATAATTTTTGAATGATTTCAGTATACCCGATTTTAGAATCTAAGGGGTCGTTTGGTAGAGTGTATAAGAATAATGCTAAATATGGTGTATTAATAATGCTTGTATTAATAATGCTGACATTAGTTATACATGGATCATTTTTTATCCATCGTTTGGTTTGGTGTATTAGAAACAATATGCATTGCATAATTTCTTAAAATAATTGGCTGCTTACAAACATACCCTCCATACTATACTATGTGAGGAAATTTATGGGCAATTGTATCTTTAACCATGCTAATGCATGTACTAAAACTCATTGCATTGCTAATACTATGATTTGGTAGGTATTAGTTATGCATAGGATAATACTAAATAGGATATATAACTAATATTTATATTAGTTATATATAAATTTAAAAAAAAATACCAAACAAAATATTAATAATACACAAACTAATGCATGCATTATTTCCCTATCAAACGACCCCTAAATTGTATCTCGAAGAGTATCTGCATTGCAGTTGGCAGGATAGTGTATAAGACAATTAAAACTTGTAAGGCAAACTGATCGTGCCAAATGGCATCTTCCTAGCTCAGCTATTATTATTTTATTATTAAAATAGATATAAAAATATTCTTGATTTTCTATTTTTTCTTCTTCTTCTTATTATTTTCTTTTTGTTTTAATTTGGACAAGGAGTAAAATATATTGCATATCAATGAGGTTTAGTTTACCTCAATAATTTAAATTGATCTTGATAACTTAAAATCACTAATTGAATGAAACTTTAAGAAGAATTCTTAATATATTGAAGTTATCTTGGTATGTTAGCAATTTTAAAAAGTATGTTATATATATGAGACTTGCTATAAATAATATTTAATTAAAAAAATGCGTTGCCATTTTTATGACTTTCAGGGGATGACATTAAGCATAAAATGTGAAGTTTTGAGTTAGAGAAAGGTTTTAAAATTATATCTATATTTATATTATATTTATAATAAAAATCTAAAACTTAAAAGTTAAATTACCTAAATACCCTTCTTATTTATCGTAATAGTCTACTTAAACAACTAATTTAAAAGTAAATTTTTACTTATAATTGTGTTCTTTTACTTCAATGTGTATTACTATCTATTGTTTCTTTCGCTTTGTGTCTTACTATTTGTTGTCATATTCTTTTCTTGCAACACTGCTTCGATAACTTCTCTTTTGAGCCGAAGGTCTATCTGAGATAGCCCGTCTACCTCACAAATGTAGGGGCAAGGTCTGCGTATATCCTACCCTCCTCAGACCCCACTTGTAGAATCTCACTGAATATATTATTATTGTTGTTTCGTCCTGTCAGATAGAAAGAAAATTAGATCCCAAAAAGTACTACCCCTAAAGCTCAGCTCTACGAAGACCTTTTGGAGACCTTTCTTTCTCTTCTTCCTGGTCTTATCATTGTTGTTGTTGTGTCCTTTTCATAATTTAATTAATATTTTTTAAAAAATATACAGATATACATCTACTATTAGTTTTAACTTATTTATTCTAAAAGTGTCTTTTACTTATAGTTATGTCACTCCATAATTTAACTATTGAAAATTTTACATGATATAGCTAACTCTAAGAGGTATTTATGATTAATAACTACTATTTAATTTAATTACTTTTCGTAGCTACAGTGAATTTTCAATGTACATATCGTAGTTATACCAAATACATACGGTTTTGTATCAAGTGTTCTCCCTCACATCTCTCCCTCTGTTCCATTTCTCTTCTCTCTCCTCTCTCTTCTCTCTCGGCTCCGGCGTCGTCATATGCGTGGTGGTCCTTAGCACCGCCACAGCTAAGGCGACAGTTGTAGCTGCCGGTGATGCTGGAATTCATGGCTTCTTCTCAGATCTGGAACAGATATCGAAATTCACTGTTTCCATGATTTCTTCTCAGATTGTAGCCGTTGGTGATGACTCCGGCCTTACGTAACAACTCCGGTGTTATGCTCCCTTAGCTCTGACCGTGAAACGACATGGATTTCTCCAATAACATAATTCCCATTCGATTCTTAAATGGATTTGAGTGTTTTTTTATCAGATCTGAGTGTATTCTTCTGGCCGGAATTTTGTATCTGAAATTTGTTGTTTGTATACAAATTTAACAATGTTATTGTTTGATACAACCGATTTATGGTTTTTAATACACCCAAATACACTCTATAGTAGTGAAATACTAGCCGGCGACACACAAATACATTCAACCTTGCTTCGTCCGACGACGACCTTGCTGATCGGAGCTTGAATACATTAAAATACAACCAAAATAAAAGGATAGATCAATAAATAAATACACTGAAATACACAGCTCCTTCGTGTATTTAAATGCACTGGAATATACTGGATCTGAATATAATGTAGCTATGAGTGGTAAATTAAATACACAATATAGCTGCGAATTATAATTTATTTAAAATATAATTATTATAGATAAATACCTCTTAAAGTTAGCTATCATCCCGTAAAAATTCCTTATTTTTATTTATCTACTACATGTAACTTGACCCAAAGCCAACGCATTGACCCAAGCCCATGTTTAGAAGACCCAACACTTATTCCTCTTCATCCAAAACCTTAACTTCTTCGGTTTATTATTGGACTTAGTTTGCAATGTTTGATTACTAAATGATTGAATGTACTACATCAGATCGATAAAAAAAAATATAAAGAGTGGATTATAGAGGAGCCATAACCGTAAAGCACGTTGGAGTAGTTGAACAAATTTTTCCTTCAAATGATCTCAAGAAAAAAGCGAATGACAGAGCTTTTATTTTTTCTGCCTTCATATGATGTTGTTTTTTCATTAGTCCAATTTATAAAAGTATAATATTTTTACATCTAAAAGTAATTTAATTTAAATTTAAAAAATTATTTTTTAATAAGAAGTTTTTATAATTTCACAAATATTACTCTTATATATTTAGTACTATAAATTTTAAGTTTCTATAATATACTTGTTGGGAGTTTTTGCTCTATGGTACTTTATAATGCAGTACGTGAATTATATTACTATTACAAGTATTCGAAAGGATAAACATAGATTCAATTATTGAACTAGAAATCTGAGAATTACAATAGAACCACAAAACTGAAATTACAGTTTTGTTGAAGACGGAAAAATGGAAACTGTTTTTGCTGAGTCGAGTGTGGCACTCTGTCCTTAAGACAATATTGCCCCGTATGTATCCTTTATACGTCCTGGACAATTTGTCTCCCAAGATAAAACAGCAATGGAACACTTGAGCAAAGGAAACTCAAATGCTACCGTGAAGAATATTGAGTAACGAAATGATGCTTGGAAGTTGTAGGAAGAAAACTGTTTTGGTTGTGTAGTTTCGTGCACTGTTCTTAGTGTTATTCTTAGTCATTCTTGGTGCTCAACAATGGTGTAAGGGGGTGTTTATATAGGTGAGGGAGGGGCTGAAAAAATGCCTCCATAATAGCCAAATAATGGCCATTATGGAGGTAGTAAAGCCACCAACATAAATGGTGAAAGACCAACGGATTTGGCCATTATAGGAAGAGTAATTCAGCCAAAATAAATGGCTGAATTGAGTGCTTGGCGTTTCTGCTTTTGACTGTCCAAATTCTGACGTTCTGGAAACTTCAGGGACCAAACTGTACATCTTGAAACTTCAGGGACCAAACTGTACATCTGAAAGAATTTTGGTCCAAACTGTACATCTGAAATTCTGGGATCAAACTGTACTTCTGGCAAAGTTTTCTGGGCCAAAAAGATAATATCAGAAGACCCACAACCCACAACCCGTGACTCGTGACCCGAGAACTCGGAACCGGAACCGGACGGGCGGGCGGTGGCGGCGCGCGTGTGGTCTTTCCTCGAACCGAAGCACATCTAAGTCCTCCCTCCTTTAAACACATGGGATACCCCTTGGGGTCCCAAACCCCAAACCAATTTTGAGTCTTATATACACAACAATTCTTTCTTCCTCTACCGATGAGGGAGAATTACACACAATACCACACTTTCCATGCTTCAAACACCTTACTTCGTGAACCAATATCTCTTTCATTTCTCAATGAAATTTGACGATTCTTGGCCCTACGGTTATCTACGTACTTAGTAGATCATGCATGTGTGAAGAACCGAATTCTCCAATATGCGTAACACTAGTGTTTAAGCCGTTAAAGTTGGTCGGTCGCAACTCCCGGCAAAGGCAAATTTCCAACAATCCCCTCTTGAAAGAGATTTTGGCTCACTCACATGGTGTCTTTTCATTTCCAGCAATATTTCAAATGGACCGATGTTGCATAAGGAGAGGTAGCTTCAGCTTTGAACCTTCCATAGTTAAATACCATCGGACTTACTTACTCGCGCGCGTGAACGTGATGTCTTGAACCGTCAGTGTTTAGTGTAAGCCAAGTCAATGGTACCAACACAACAAATTCCCTTACTCTCTTCTTCGTAATGTTTTGTCCGTTTTGGCTATGGACAACGTCTTGGATTCTTAAGTGCGTTCATTTTGAGCCGGCCCGTCCTCGCACTTAAATATGTGGTCTCCTACAAGGTATCCTGCTATACCCCACTTCACAAGTGTTAGGAACTATTAAAAGTTTCCCAAAGACCTAACCTCAACTGTTGAGAATCATTACAGGTTTTGAAAACTTAACCTTTACCCATACTGCAGATAGCACTTAACGTCTATCGCGGGAACGGCTTTGGATTTGGTGTTTCTTTTCGAAATCACTATCCGAAGTGCTCATGCTTCCACCGAAGCGATCAATCGAACCTTTACAACTTAGTTTTCCCATTGAACCAAATTACTGGGATCTCTAGTTCGTAAGGTTGGGTTTCCACTGTATTGGTCCGTATATTTTGGGTTTTAAGCCCATTCCCCTAGACAGCAGGAACACTTGATCTCCGGGTAGTCCCTTAGTTAGTAAATAAGGAAGTGACACCCGTGATGATCAACTGTCATACGGTCTTATGTCTCCGACAGATCCTGACACATATGTCCAGACGCCGTCATCCGTGTCCTTCCTAAAGCCGACCGGCTAGCCACAGTGTATAACTGCTGAAGGCACGGGTTTCTCCCAATAAGGGACGTTCTCTAAGGAGTCGTGAAGTTACTCAACTTCTTTCATGCTTTGTATAAAGCGATAAACTCCGATTCCATCATGAATCGGCCGATGCAAGTTTGCTTAGAGGATTTTTCAAGAACCACCATACACATTTACTTGTGACTTTGGTGTTCTTCAGATCTGATGTCCGGTTTGCATCACCGTGTTCTCTCGTAACCGCCGGACATCCGTAATACTATAATCCGTAGATAAGCGAATAATTCAGATATCGTCATATCTAACTTAACGCCTTTTATTGATCATGTATTAAGATTATCAGTGAACCTTAGTTCAACTGATCTGATTGTAGGACGATACCAGGTCGGTTGTAGTATGTACAATACATTGAACTACACGTGATCTGTGCGTATCGCTCCTTGTCTATGGGTGCACCATGATTCCAATCGCTTCTATGATTCATATCCATTGGTGGCTTCAACGAGACCGTCAACTATCGACCGATCCGTTAGATGTCTTAGAAATCCAATTCCTAAGATGTCATCTCGTGATACCCATATCTTTCATATTGAGACTTTGTTTCAATACGACTTTTACTTTCAGACGGTTGATTCTCCAACTGTTGGCTTTCCAACTTCAGAGTAAATGTTTCTGTGGTCAGATTCATTGTGTCTGTTTTATCTGAAACTTTCAGGACCAAAATGTAAACATTTCAGGGACCAAAATGAAAGTTCGGAAGAAGCCCAATAGTTCAAAAACCAACTCTCGATCCTCTTCTTCCAACTCTCCGGTTGGGAAGGCTGGTTCAACATCCATGCCACGCAAGACTGCAATGGCCCTGGATGTTAAGCTACTCACAGGGGAGCACATTTTACAACCCAAAAGTTCTTTTCCAGGAGGAAGATCAACTATTACACACGTATGGTTCTATATGATGGAATATATTTCTCTCTTTAGCTTCTTTCCAAAGCGGTAATTTCGGAGATGACAATTATTTGTCAATTGTCCATGGTTCGTTCTCAACCATACAAGCTAGAAGGTATGGAACAAGTCTTTGTCCCCTCTTTGATCCTTCTCGGTTCAACATCTAGAATCCCTGAGTTCTGCAGATCTGGAATATTAAGTTCCGGATATCCAAAGAACTTTCGAGTCTCCGTATATACGGAACGTCTAGTTCCGGACAACAGCCCTCGCGGGTTCTTGTTAACCTTGAGCAATTACTCATTTTTCCTTTTTCAAGGAAAGTTATCTTATAAGAATTCAAAGATTCTTTGACGCCAAGAGGCGATAAGTACTACTGTTATTTACAGATCCAGTGGATATGCAATCTACAGTCTTAGGTCGAACTTGACCTGTTTCGGTAGTCCAACTTCTACAAAGCCACCCCACATCACGACTTTTGTATGTGAGATCCTTTCCAGGTCTCACACGGAGAGCGGAGTTCTGTTGAGAATCGCATTAGCGGTAATGATCGCCTTGCCCCACATAATTTGGGCGTACGGGTTTGCGCTTGGCTAACACCGTTAGACTGAGGTAAGTAATGAGCAGTCGTTTAATGAACGATGCTTCACATTCTCCCCCTCTATCACTACGAATTTCTCAATCCGTAGGCTTAGTTGATTTTCAACTTCTGCTTTGTAGCGCTTATCCGCTTCAACAACTTCATCTTTGCTTTTTAACAAACAAAGGATTCCATACGTTGTACCATCATCAATGAAGATCACAATGTACTTGTCTCCCTCCTCTATTTTGTATAAACTTCAAATCACCCAAGTAGGTGTGACTAAGTTTTAGAGGAGCGGTGTTTCTTTCGCTATTCCCTTTACGGAATTTGGAAAGGTGATTTTGCCTCTTCATCTACCTCACATTTATTTTGAGGGTTTATGTCGACAGAAGGCAACAATCTCAACATCGTTAGCTTTTGAGTGACTTGCTATTTAACGTGTCTTAATCTATGATGGCATAGATGCACGGATTACAAATATATCATTCAATTGGCTATAGACATATTGTACCATTCTTAGTTATTACAGACCTGTTGGACTAGTCTCAAACCATCTTGACCAACAACGTCTCTTAACCAAGTTTGGGACATGTATCACCTCATCTTAGAGTGATCTCATTCCCTGAAGTCCTATTGAGGACAACCTCTCCAACCCCTTTTACTTTAGAGGTGGCGTTGCTTCACATGAACAACCTCTTGCCCGTGGTTAGGGCGTAACCGGATCATATGTGATCTCGATACTCTGGCCCACTGCAGTTGCTTTGCAGACTGAGTGTCCAATTTCTTTTCTGCCTTTCTTTAGGCCTTCAGATCATTTCAGACCTGGAAACTCTGGCCCACATTACTAGGTGTCCATTACTTTTCCTATGAAATGAATTCTGGCCCCACTTCAGTCTCCCGGAGGCTTTATATGACTGAGTGTCCAATATCATCATATCAAAGGAAATTTTGGCCAACTCCAGTCGCCCGGAGGCTTTGTATGACTGAGTGTCCAATATCATCATATCAAAGGAAATTTTGGCACACTCCAGTCGCCCGGAGGCTTTGTATGACTGAGTGTCCAATATCATCCTATGAAGGATCTTCTGCCAAATAATATGACAGGTTCAACGTCATTAACTTTTAGACTTCTTCCGTTATGATTGGTGCCCAGATAATTCTTGGCGCTTACTTAAGAGTGGTAACAGTTTTCGCACAGTCAGTGGATCTTTCTCCCTCGTATGTGCGAACCTACTTTACACACTTTTAATAATTACACTTAAAAGAACGGATCTTTTTAAGTCGTTTACAAAATTCAATCTTTAAACGGAAAAGAAGATGAGATTAAACTTCTGATTTGTTAAAGCGTAAGGAATATAAATTATTTTCATATTCCTCCTTACTTTAATCCATTTTTAATCAGACATCATTTAATCTTTATTCTTGACAAGTAAGAAAAATATTTATCATTTAATCTTTATTCTTGACAAGTAAGAGAAATACTTATCATAATTTCGGATTCTGGCTCACTTTAGTCACTTCATCAGACTGAGTGTCCATTTCCTTCTCACCATTATTCGAATCTTTTGTCTGGGACAGATATAGGCCTTCTGCTGCAAGATAGAATAACATCTTCAATCTTCTCCTCTTGTCCCAGTTGACATCCTCAGGCTCTCGAGAGCGCTTGTTTCCACCAGTCTTGGTAGCGGTGACACCATGAACACGTTCATCATCATCACTCTCTTCTACCAGAAAACCATTGCCATATCCAGATTTGGTCACACAACTTTTGACCGACATCTTTCGAACACTAATAGTAATACAATACAAAAATTGTCTTAAGTTGTTGGGAGTTTTTGCTCTATGGTACTTTATAATGCAGTACAGGAATTATATTACTATTACAAGTATTCGAAAGGATAAATATAGATTCAATTAATGAACTAGAAATCTGAGAATTACAATAGAACCACAAAACTGAAATTACAGTTTTGTTGAAGACGGAAAAATGGAAACTGTTTTTGCTGAGTCGAGTGTGGCACTCTGTCCTTAAGACAATATTGCCCCGTATGTATCCTTTATACGTCCTGGACAATTTGTCTCCCAAGATAAAACAACAATGGAACACTTGAGCAAAGGAAACTCAAATGCTACCGTGAAGAATATTGAGTAACGAAATGATGCTTGGAAGTTGTAGGAAAAAAACTGTTTTGGTTGTGTAATTTCGTGCATTGTTCTTAGTGTTATTCTTAGTCATTCTTGGTGCTCAACAATGGTGTAAGGGGGTGTTTATATAGGTGAAGGAGGGGCTGAAAAACTGCCTCCATAATAGCCAAATAATGGCCATTATGGAGGTAGTAAAGCCACCAACATAAAGTAATTCAGCCAAAATAAATGGCTGAATTGAGTGCTTGGCGTTTCTGCTTTTGACTGTCCAAATTCTGACGTTCTGGAAACTTCAGGGACCAAACTGTACATCTGAAACTTCTGGGATCAAACTGTACTTCTGACAAAGTTTTCTGGCCCAAAAAGATAATATCAGAAGACCCGTGACCCGTGACCCGTGACCCGGAACTCGGAACCGGACGGGCGGGCGGCGTTTCGCGTGTGGTCTTTCCTCGAACCGAAGCACATCTAGGTCCTCCCTCCTTTAAACACATGGGATACCTCTTGGGGTCCCAAACCCCAAACCAATTTCGAGTCTTATATACACAACAATTCTTTCTTCCTCTACCGATGAGGGAGAATTACACACAATACCACACTTTCCATGCTTCAAACACCTTACTTCGTGAACCAATATCTCTTTCATTTCTCAATGAAATTTGACGATTCTTGGCCCTACGGTTATCTACGTACTTAGTAGATCATGCATGTGTGAAGAACCGAATTCTCCAATATGCGTAACACTAGTGTTTAAGCCGTTAAAGTTGGTCGGTCGCAACTCCCGCCAAGGCAAATTTCCAACAATACTTAATATCATAAATTCTCAAAATATTTTTTAAATACCATTTTGAGTTTAAAATAATTTACAAAATTAAACCGGGAAGAGTAATATTATTTTATTAGGGATGAGAACAATGACTGGCTTGCTTATACAACAACCAGAATAAAGTGTTTCACCAAGCCCTTTAACACGTGTACTTACAAACCTTAATTCCAACTTATAACACCGCTACAATATCACCTTCATGCACCTTCTTTCTTTTCCGTCCTTTTTCCTAGCGCACCATTTAAAAGTGCTGGAGAGTAATATATTTATTTATTGTTTTAGACATGTAATTGATTTTTGGGTGTTTTATTATTTTTGTATTTTATTTTTTATTTTTCCTCTTAAGCATTGTGTGTATATTGATGCTTACTTATTATATTTTGTAAATTTTATAGTAATTGCTATTTTGATTGGATTGTCCCTTTTTAATAATTAATTAACAAAGTGAATTTGATTTTTATTTTGTTGAATGTTTTGCATGCATAAGAGGTTAATGTAATATAATTGAAATGTTTTTGAAAAATCGAAAGTTATAATTCTATACTATATATTTTCAAAGCCTTGATCTAAAATTTCTATCACACCATATCACAAACCTATGGGGTCATCTTCATATTTAATCAGAGATCTTGATTTCAGCTTAAAGTACAAAAAAAATCATGTTGTAAGTGCATTCTTTCTAAATAAATTTTACGCACATTTGAATTAGTCAGAACTCTAAACGCGAATACTAGACACTGGAAAATCAAATAAAGAAGTGTTTCACCAAACCTTTCAACACGTGTACTTACAACCTTAATTTCATCTTATAGCACCGTTTCATCGATCTGACCCTCACGCAGCTTCTCCGACTCTTTTCCCAGCAACACTTAAAAGTGCTAAGAGTAGTTATATACTAGATAATTTGTTCGCACTTTACGCGATCTGTAATGTCATTTTATAAATTAATTTAATATAAAAGAGATAAGATATGAATAAAAACATACAATGTAACTATGTAAGACGCACATATAAAAAAATAAAAATCAAATGTGTAAGAAAAATAAAAATAATTAAAAAAATTCCCCGCGTCTCATTATTTTGATATTCAGAAATAAAACAATTTCAGACAAAAAAATTCTATTATTCTCGCAAAAAGTGCATTCATTATTAGTTGTAGATCAATATATAATGAGGTCTTATCAAATTCATGAATAACACTATTAGTAGATTATGGACAAAATAATCCTCAGCATGATAACAAACATAAATTTCTAATATAATGCGGAAGAAAGAGAACCATCTTTAAATATTTTTTTATAAATTGTTATTATAATAATACTCAATTGAAGAAACTTCTAAACTTATATTAAATCACAATAAAATACACAATTTTCCAATGGTTCCTATTTTTTTTTCAAATACACCAAAAACATTAGCAGTAAAACACAGGGAAGAGCCGGCTATTTGGCCAGCAACCCAATATTCACAAATATCTTTTTCATGTTTTCTTTTATATTTGTTTCTTTATTTTTATATTTACTTCGTGTTTTGTTAAAGATTCTAAAACTACTTCACTAATCCTCTTAATCACGCCACCATCTATCCATACACAACAAAAAGACTTCTCCTGGAAGAATAATCTCTTAATTACATATTATCCTTTCGCAGCAAAAATGCTCCTAAAATTCTAAGCGAGTTAATGATACAGTCACTTTATGTAAAATTTCAGAATATTAGAAAACTTGCGATATTATAACATATACTATTGAATCTCCATATACATCTTTCTAAGTATTAATCGTCCTAGAATATCTAGAGTTATTATAAACATTTAAATTTATTATATATAATTAATTTTTTTTAGCTTTTATCATATTTTTGTTCTTTATCATACAACACCAAGTCTTCGTTTCAAAAAACCTCTCCTCACAATTCACGTACACGGACACCCTTTTCATCCTTGCAAATACAATCCACTCACATGCAATCCGAATGATATTCCTACAGACATACACATTGGATATTTAAATAAAATTCAACATAATTAAATTTAATGCAATTCTAAATCAAATACTTCAAATCCAATAATACATCACAAAAGAAATACCCAAAAGAAAAATACTTGAAATATCTACCTGTGAAATTTTGACTGCAAATGATTCTATACAATACGTTATCACTAAAAGCTGATAAAAAAAAATCATCAGACATAAATCTCCAATTCATAAGGAATTTATTCTGAATGAAACTTGTTAAGGATAAAAACACTAGTCCTACTAAATCTCCAATTCATGTATCTGTAGGATTGCCAACTAGAAGAGGAAATGAGTAGGACTCTTATGTAGTGTTTTCAATCACTTCTGAGAGTTGTATCACTTATATTTAATAGGGACTTTGTCTCCATAATACATACACGAGCCTCTGTCTCTCTCTCTCTCTCTCTTTTCAACCCTTTTACAACTTGCCTGCCTTAGCTTTGCTTGATTGCTTCATGTGGAAAAAGAATTTCGTTGGTCATGACTTTTTAGATTTTATAACAGAGGATGTGAAAGGGAAAAAACGAGAAAAAAGACTAATGAATATGAATTATGAAATGTAGGATCTGCCGTTTTTGGTACCTTACTGTTAACCGGTTTCATTAAGTAAGAGAAGTAATACGTAATCAAAGCTATAAAGAAAACTGGAACTTTACTGCTACGTACTTGGGTTGAATGCTATACTTGTTGTATGAGACTTTTTATTATTTCATAGGTTAGTAGTAGAAATGAACCAAAAAAAGCTATAAAAATGAAAACAAAATGCTAAAAAGGAGAAAAAAATAAATGTCAATGGAGGTCATAGAGAGGTATCACGGTTATGCTTAGTTTTATATTATATATAGATATAGATTGTTGCTTTTAATCAAATTTAGACTCTTATAATTCCCTCTAGTACGTTACCCAGTTGGAGAAAACAAAAAGATGAGTCAACAACAAGAACCTATTAAATTTGGGGACATTTTAAAGTCTCAAGAGAAAGCTGTTAATATAATATATATAATTGAGGTATTTTTTGAGAAGTTCAAGTTATAATTTTCTACTATAAAAGTTTAAAGTTGTATAAAGTATGATTGTCGATTTATCTCATCATAATTTATCTAAATCAAATTTAAAAATTATGAAAAAGTGTTAAACAGAGCCATATACATGTGATATACACTGAATATACAGCAGTGTATATCACATATATATGGCTAGCAAAGCAGTGGGCTTTCAGCCAGTCCAAAGGAGCAAAGCAGTGGGCTTGGGCTTTCGGCCAGGTTCAGTTCTGAATTTCCAGTAGGCTTTCGGCCAACAGGAAAGCAGCCCACCTTAATGTGTTAGTGTATATATGGTATATATAGTTGTAGTATATTGTAAGGAAAAGGATACCTTAATTAGTGTTATATACTTACCATAATTGTATAGTTAGAATTATGGTAGAATAAGGATTTAGAAGTAGAATAGGAAAAGGATTTTTCCTATTATAGAAATATGTAACTTGTATATATAGCCTTTCAATTAATGAAAATAATCAAGGGGATTATTTCTTTCAAAAAGAGTGTTGGTGTAACTGATAAGAATTATTATCATGTGATCAAGATGTAATGTTCGAACTGTGGAAACAATTTTCCTGCAGAAATATAGGGTATATAAGACCGCATACAATAGATATTTATAGTTTGTCCTTCTCTGAATTCCACACATAACATGAGATTAGTGCATCAGACTGTCCATTTAAATTTAAGAATCATATAAAATCAATTTAATAAGATAATAATATACTATTTTTAAAAGCCGATAATCGAAATAAAGTTTTTAATACCGGTATCTAACATACCATGAATCCCTACCTGTTACATGAAAGATTGAAGTGTCTCACTAAACCCTTCAACACGTGTATTACAACCTTAATTTCAACTTATAGCAGCGCTCCAATATCACCTTCATGCACCTTCATGCACCTTCTTGCTTCTCCATCATTTTCCCCAGCACAATTTAAAAGTGCTACGAGAGTAATAATATATTGTTCCTCTCAATCAAATTCAAATTTTTATAATTTCCTCTAGTTAGTTACGTTACCCTTAAAATGGTTCATGACATTTACTAAAATAATGTTATAATTTATTTTTTTACAAATTTCGCACTTCCACTGACATTTAAGATTATAAGATTTAAATATTTTATAACTATAAATGTTATAACATTTACTAAATTATATTCTTTAAATAATTATTCCATTCAACTATAATAATATATTCAGTGTAATTTTATAGGTGGATCTGGGAAGGGTAGAGTGTGCGCAAACCTTATCTCTATCATGAGAGGTAGAGAGATTGTTTCCGATAGACCATCGGCTCAACAAAAGCAAACCAAAACAATCCGAAAAAAAAAGTAATAGAAGTAAAGAAATCGAGAAAAATACTAAATAAAACCTGACAAAGCAATCTAAATTAAAAGTAGTAATAACTTAACTATCACCAAATCATATGACTATCGAAATTTGAAGTGCAACACACCATCGATAATAACATAAATCAAAGGATAAGAAATCACAATAATTATACTAAGCATAACAACACTCAATTATTTGGTATGTTTGAATTTCTTTATATTTTTTTTAAAATTTTGATCGTAAATAAATTAGGATATAATTTTTTTTAAATAATAAAATTTATATTTAAAAATTACGTACAAAATATTATAAATCATAATAAAAAGGGTGGGGGGGGGGGGTGAGAACAATGGCCGGTTAGCTTGCTCATATAGCAACCTAAAATTGTAACACGAAAGATTGAAGTGTGCCACCAGTCCCATTAACACGTGTATTTACAACCTCAATTGTATCTCATAGCACCGCTTCATCACCGTTTAATTAAAAGTGTCAACTAATATATTGTTCCTCTCAATCAAATTCAAACTCTAATTATTCCCTCTAGTAAAACTAGTTACTTTTGTTGGAAAAAAGAAGAAGAAAAAGATGAGTCAAGTACAAGAACCTATAAAATATGGGGACGTTTTTGAAGTCTCAGAGAAACTCGGTTCAAAATCCATATTGCCCAAAGATGCTGCTACTATGCAATCAGCTGAGAACAAAGAGCTCGGTCACATTCCGAAAGGCGGTCCCGCATCAATCATGCAGTCAGCTGCCGCTCTAAACCGGCGGTTCGGAGGTGTTGGACGAGATGACATGACGGACATGGCCAGAGATGAGGGTGTCGACGTATCTCAAGAAGATCTGATTGAGGGTACTCGCGTTGTAAATGAATCTGTTGGTGGAGAGGTAAATGAATACCACTCTCTTTTTATATAGTATACTCTCTTCGCGTCATCATTCTAATTTATGTGATATAGTGTCAATCGACACAGAATTTTAAGAAATGGTTTATTTTTTTAAAAGCTATGATTTTGAACATGGTTATATAATAGGGTTTTTTTCATTCTCGGCTCATCGACCGAAATTAATTACGGGGCATGATAAAGTATACAAACTTATATAATGATTATGTATATTATTTGTACATTTTGTGTATATCATAAGCATATTTATACTTAATATAGAAAATGTATACATTTGTTGGTAAAGATTTTTGAGCGGTTCAAAAATGTAATTATCCCTATAATTATCTGTGTAATTATCAGTGTGACGATAAAACTTTTGAAACTTATGGTCTTAAATTTGTCATAACATTTGTACGATTGAAAAAGCTTCTCTTTAGGTGTAAAATCGACAGTATAAAATACAACAACATACCTAGTATAATCCCACAAAGTGGGTCAGGGGAAGGTAAGATGTACGCAGACCTTACCTCAACCTTTATGAGGTAGAGATGTTGTTTCCGATAAACCCTCGACAATGTAAAGTACATATTTTCAAATTAATGAGATATCATTCTTTCTGGAACAAACTTAAAAAAGGTGGATCATATAAATTAGAAATCGATGGAATTATGTTTTTGACCTTTTTGCTTATGGCCCGAAGTAACTACATCTCGAGTATTATAAGCTCTATTTTTTCAAAAGCTCATCTTGGAATTTTTTGTCGAAGTAACTTGAATCATGAAAAGTAAATTGTTACATATTCCTTTCACCTTTCATTTAAAAAAGAATGAAAGAATATTGTAATACTAGGATCAAATCGTCTATTTTTTATGTCTCAATTCGGATAATATTTTAAGATAAAATTTAAATAATTAGTTATCTTCCTATCATTAAAGAAAAGTTATATATACTCTGATGTCTTGAAACATTTAGTGTTTAAAATGAGGTAAAGAAACAACTGGAAATTAAAAGTAGTGACCCCTGCTCATATATGTCAATATCCTTGCAAGACAGTTAGCGTACACACCATTCCAGGTAGTCCTGACCAAATCAGTATAATCGTAGCTCTAAAAGAGATGATGGTTCCAAGTGTCATAAAATTCTTAGTATAAATTATGTAATTTTCTTATATTAAATATATGTAAACAACTTATGAAAAAGCAGTTTAAAATTTTTGACTTCAAATGTCACACCCCAATCTTGGGAGGTGCAAGTGTCTTACTTCCCGGGCGTACCACATCTCATCCGTACTCTGTATATGACCGACAATGCTTCAACGTAAGGTGACATGACACAACATTCTGCAACGCAGAAAGATCCATTAACACACACACATATAAAAGGCCGGCAAAGCCATACATGACTTCTATACACAGGACTATTGTCTGCAAGTATCTAAAGAGTACATGAACATCATTAGGTCGGGACAGGGCTCCGCCTTTCTGATAAATAAATATATGTGATATATAGACTCAAAATAGCACCTGCGGAACAAGTGGAGAGCTCTGACACCATCGCTGAGCTGAGATCCTACTGAAAGTGGGTGTCACTTCGTCTGCCCGCAGGGCCCCAACAAGGGACACTAGTACGATAGAATGTACTGAATATGTAAGACAAATAAACATATGTAAGAACATTAACATGAGTAATGGGAAGTAAAGAGACAACATGGACCTCGGGAAGCCATTGTGGGCGTATGGAATGCATGATATTACTGAAGACCAGTTTTTTTTTTTATATATATAGCCACACTTTGGGGCAATGTCACAATCATATCATACCCGGCCTTAATAGGACTCGGTGTTATCGTACCCAACTACAGTGGTGTGCACATATAAGTGATGTACCCGGCCGACTATAGTCTGGCTTGGTGTCATAAAATAGATACATATATATAAGTACAATGCAAGACCTTGAAAACTAATAGGAACAATACGATGTGACAAGGTCGTTAATCCTCTATCAATCGTTATGGAACTCATTTACAGCAACCGTTACCATTCATCATGAACTCAGAACCAATAGTATAACAAAAGCTATCAAGAAGAGTGATAACAATCTTGACAAGGGGCCAAATGATATCAATATGGCACTTTCAACAATGGACATATGAAGATAATGGAACCGAATTTCAAGAGTAACGAATAAACACAATATCAACTATTAAGAGTGACCATACTTGTATTTTATAGGAATAAGAGTTTCTTATGGAACATTTTATTTGATAACATTTACATTTGGATCATGCTGACAAATAAAGAAGGAGGATAAGCCTTACATACCTCTTGTCTGGCCATTGACAGCTCGCACGCTCTCGTACGTTCCACGAATTATAATCTATAGAATAGAGATGATTCGAATCGAATTGGGGTTGATAATCTAGGAGTCGATTCATTACGATCATTCATCGAATACTTAACGCGCATCCATCTTCGTATTCTTCCAACAATGGCAACTCAAAATCCAAATCATATCTCTAACTTCTTCTACCTTCTTCTTCTCACTTATTAATCTTTCATCAAGACTCCGAACTTATGTCAAACTTGAATTTACACAAAACAATCTATCACAAAATAACAACAAGAAGAACCATTTCTACATGTTTCCTAGTCACCTCTTCTTTTAACTCATGTTGTGATTATTAATCTTCAATACCAATACTTAACCAAGCATAACAGCACCATACAAAACACATCTAAGTTACTTTCCATGGATTCCAACTACAACAAGTTACAATTATTGGTTCAAGACAGCCCAACAACAAGACAACTACATCTCTTATTTATTTCATGTTCTAATTAATGGTTCTTCATCCAAACAACTCATCTAGCATGAAATTAACCTCAAGTACAATCAATAGGGTGTTATACTTACCTCAACCAGGAGAAACAACTCAAAATCCAAGCATGGCTTTGCTCTCATCCACCCTTGTTCACTCTACAACACCTTAGAAGTGTCATCCCCCATATAGGCTAGCTTTTGGTGTGGTGATATGATGGATTCACTTAGTAATCACCTTTGGACCTTAGAAGAATGTCTATAGAGGGTTTAGGGGTGTTAGGGATTGTTCTAGGTCGAAATATAAGTTAAATGGGTGAGCCGACGCTTAAATAAGCTAAGATGGTTGACCATCGCCTCTTACATGCGATGACATCTATGGCGCATATTACTTATGCAGCCGCAAATCCAAGGGCATATCAGGGCAGTGAGTTGGCCCTATTTCCTTGGCTCATCTGCGCCTCTGTCAGCAAGGCAGACCTCATCCGCGGCGCGAAACGCTTAGTGTATCGCGCTAACTTCGTCGATGGGTGGTTCCTTCAATCTCAATGGCCTCCAACCTTTCGTATACTTTCTTAATGCCCCATATAAGTCGTAGGGGACCCTTGGGGAGGATCTAAAGTCACCGGGGTTCAAGTTGATAGATTTCACTCTTCACGCGCGTGCGAAAGTGCGTGTTGTAACATCAAAGTGGTGTAATAAGAGTAATATTAGGGTGGGACATTTTAAGTAACATTTTGGGACAGAGTGTGGTCCAATACAAATCTTAGATAGTTGTGTGGTTGTAAATCACCTCATAAAGTTAAATTATTTTTAGATATAGAAAGGTGTCAATCTTTTGGGGACAAACTAATAAGAAAAGTAATACAATCTTTTTGGGACAGATGAAGTAATAGAGTTCGACTGAATCACGTTGACACGAGAAAAAAATTACAGTTTAGTGGTGAAGGGGGTTAATAGTTGCTTAGATCTCTATTTTGAATTTCAATTGTGTGTCATCATACAGTCTAGTATTTTTTTTTGAATCCCTAATATAAGTCTCTTGTTCCGCTACATTTATTTGATATAGTTGATATGTATCAAAGAATATTTTCATCTACTCACCGTGGAAATTTAGGTTCTTGCACAATATGCTCATCATCCATCAGTGGGGGAAGGTGGTGGTGGAAGAGCGGAAGCTGAGCAATCTACCAACATTGACGCTGATGTCGTGACCATAGGCGAAGCATTGGAATTAGCTGCTCTTTCTTCAGGGGAAAAACCGTTGGACGAGAGTGACGCGGCAGCGATACAGGCAGCAGAAGTTAGAGCCACCGGACTAGGACACGTAGTGCCAGGGGGTGTAGGAGCTGCAGCTCAACATGCAGCCGCCATCAATACCCGAACCACGCGAGACGAGCACAAGACCAAGCTCAGTGATGTCCTCACAGTAAGTCTTACTATCTCATATGATATTATTTTTGATGGACTAAAGTTGTATACTCTAGCTTGCATTTTATGTGTTTCATATTAATAAGTGACTGTTAATAATGTGATGGTGTTAAATTATTTAAGTTATCAGTCTGTTGAAGTTTGAGTTTTTTCTTATCCGTCAAGGGTTTAACTTATATACATCGATAGGGTGGAGAAATTCTTATATAATCAGGTCGTTGTTACTTGTTGTAGCAGGTAATCTGTTTTATCTTCAATATTATGAATTTCACTTTTTTATGAAAGGTTACTCTAAGAAATATTTTCCTTGATTATTTCATTCCAATGGGGTAGTAAATATACTCATAATACAAGCATAATCATCAGCTAGAATAATGGTAATAAATGACTAAATATACATCTACCATATACACAATATACACAATTATGACTAAATATTCTACCTTATTCTATCACACCCTCGCCGTCGAAGCGGGAGGTCGGCGTATGCTGAGACTGTCCCGAAAATCTTTAAATAGAATCAGCGGAAGACCTTTGGTAAAAATATCGGCGATCTGATAGCGTGACGGGACATGTAAGACACATACTTGTCCACGAGCAATCTTTTCGCGAACAAAGTGAATATCTAGCTCAATATGTTTAGTGTGTTGATGTTGAACCGGATTCCATGAAAGATAAATTGCACTAACATTATCACAATATATCAATGTCGCCTTAGGAACCGGACAATGAAGCTCTAAAAGAAGGTTCCGTAGCCAACAAATTCAGACACCACATTGACAACTCCTCAGTATTCTTTTTCGGCATTGGACCTGGACAAGGTAACTTGCCATTTGGAGAACCAAGATATCAAATTATTATCGACAAATACACAATAACGAGACGTGAAATGTCTGGTATCCGGACATCCACCCTAATCTGCATCAGAAATGAGAGTGGTTGTCGGAGACAAATATAGATGCAAGCCATGATCGAGAGTGCCATAAATATAGCGCACAATGCGTTTGAGACCATGCATGTGATCCTCCATCGGGTTATGCATGAATAGACAAATCTGTTGACATCATAAGATATGTCGGGCCTCATGAAAGTAAGATATTGCATGACTCATGTAAAGCTGCGGTAATGTGATGGATCTGCATATGGCGTGATGGAAGTAGCACTCAATTTTGGTTTAGTATCAACCGGAGTGGAAGATGGCTTACATGAGGACATGTCAGCTCGTTCAACAATCTCTTATGCATACTTCTTTTGGGACAAAAATAAATCACTTGCATGACGTGTAATAATTATCCCCAAGAAGTAACTTAATGGCCCTAGATCTTTTATTGCAAATTCTGAGCCAAGAAGAGACATGATAGACTTGCAGAGAATATCAGATGAGGCAGTAAATATAATATCATCCACATACAGAAGAATGTAAACTATATCATTACCCTGACGGTATATGCATAGAGAATGATCAGACTTGTTGTTAGAAAACTCAATATTAGAAACATAATCTGCAAACCTCTTGTACCAGGCCCGAGGAGCTTGTTTGAGCCCATACAAGGATTTTTTCAGTAGGCACACATGGTTAGGATAAATGGGGTCTCTGTACCCCATGGAATGATACATGTACACCGTTTCATTAAGTTCACCATGTAGAAAAGCATTTTTACATCAACCTGATGAAGCGGTCATGCCTTCGAAAAAGCCAGACTTAGTACCATACGGATAATTGCTGGTTTGACCACTTGACTAAAAGTCTCACCGCAGTCCACACCAACCTGTTGAGTCTTTCCATCACCTACAAGACGGGTTTTATGCCTCTCAAATATATCATCAGATTTTTATTTATGACTAAAAATTCACATAGACCGAATCACATTAACATCAGGAGGATGAGGCACCAAATCCTACGTCCTATTATTAATAAGAGCATTATATTCATCATCCATAGTCATTTTTCAATTCGAGTCATTAAGGGCAAACACAGGATTACGAGGCAACAATAATTTGGTAACATGGGTGTGAAGACCATATTTTTTGTTTGATTTGAAAATCCCATGTTGACTACGAGTGACTGGCCATTGGGTCGAAATTGGAGTTGGTTGGATAGATGACGTGATATTAGGTTGAGTGGGTAGCGGACTGCCTTGGAGTGGGCCTAGGCATGCTGGACCGCAACTACCTGAGGCTGGACCGCCACCTAGTGAACTGCCAGGCAGTGGGCTACCAGCGAGAGGCCTAGCTGGGCTGGCAGTCACTAAGCTCGGGCAGCAGGCCCATTTTGTTGGGTTTGAGGAGAAAATTATTGGGTTGAGTTGCCCAAATTAAGTAGGATGGCCGAAATGGTTGGGCCAGTTTGTGAAGCCAACTGGTGAACCAAATACGGGGGTATTCTATTGTCGAAAAATTCGTAGGTAGGAGGCACGAAACAATGCATTTTGGCAAAGGGAAAATTTATTTCATAAAAAACTATGTGATGACTCACGATGATTTTATTCGATGATAAGTTGTAACATTTGTAACCACGATGATTTGACGGATATCCCAAAAAAATACATGGAGTAGACCGGGGTTGAAGTTTATTGATGATAGTGGAAGGAAAAAGAGGATCGCACCAAAATACAATTTAACATGTTTCCCATGCGGACATGAACGACAAACATGAGAATTACGAGCTCTAGTACACGAAATAAATTTATTTTATTTAAGGGAGGCAAAAACAGGTGCTCCCTGATGATCCAAACGTTCATGCCATAAAGAATGAGCTAAAGCTGCAAAAGTGGATGGTAACGTGGCTTGATGTGTGGTTGTGGTGATTGGATAAAGCTCGCCCCGACTATCACATCTCATTAGACATATCCCCGTCTGAAAATCCTTCACGAAAAAACCAAAAATGATCAAATTCAACAGAAACTGAATTGTCAGTAGTAAATTTTCAAACTGAAATCAAGTTTTTAATCAATTGAGGAGCATGAAGGACATTCTTTAAAGTTAACGGTGGGTTCGGGGGAGACAGGTTTGTAGTACCATAACCATGAATTGAAATTGAATGACCATTTCCGACAATTATACCATGATTATTGTTCAAATTAAAATAGGACGATAGATTACCTTGTGAGGACGTCATATGAGATGTTGCTCCGGTATCCACGTACCAATTTGTGTCGGGCGGATTAAGCCCAAGAGTGTGCATTGCGGCCTCGATGTCGATCGGGGTTGCTACTGTCGAGTGGGCCTGCTGCCACTGGTTCGGCAGTGGCCTAAGAACGTCGGGCTGCTATTGGACTGTTGGCCTCGGCATGTGCCTGGCCTAATTTCCCGAGGAGGGAAAGGGGCAGGGAGGCACGGCCCAAGGCCACTGCCAGGCCCATGATGTCGGCCCTCGGTTTCCACTGGCCAAACTGCTGCTGCTCGACGCCGCCCTTGCCGCCATATCCGCCACGTCAGTGGCCGCCGCTCTTTCCACCACCGCAGTTTTTACCTCGACGGTGAAGGAGTATATTTTTAGGGTTTAGGAACTTTCCCTAGAATCCGATACCATGTAAGAAATATTTTTCTTGATTATTTCATTTCAAAGGGGTAGTAAATATACACATAATACAAGCATAATCCTCGGCTAGAATAATGGTAATAAATGGCTAAATATACATCTATCATATACACAATATACACAATTATGACTAAATATTCTATCAGTTACATGTAGATATTTTTGAGTGACCACGGATAAATTTTTGAGTTGGAATCGACTATAGAAATCTTCATTATCTGTATCCCTTTACTTGTGCTCATTTCAATCCAGAGTATCCCTTTACTTGTGCTCATTTCAATCCAGAGTGATATAGGACTTGGTTGTTTCAGCTTTAATAGTTGTTTCAGCATTAAGTTTCTTTGCATTCTTAACTTTCATTTATACCCCGTACGTTCAGTATTATAAAAGAAAAATAGCTTTGTCTACAAGCTCTCTCTACTTTCTCTAAATATAGTTAACAAGATTGAAAGACGTCTAGCAAATTAGTACGGTCTAAATTAATGTAAAAAAATAATAATTGACATGCATGACTAGTTCTCAGCTACTTGTTGATATGGAGGATTATAGCCTCTATATAACTTATACCTAACTTAAATGTTCCTTTTTTCTCTATTGGCGTTTTCTATTTTGCGTTTTGGATTTTTAGGATGCATCGAGCAAACTTAAAGATGACAAGCCAGTGACGAAGGAAGATGCCGAAGGCGTGGTAGATGCTGAGATAAGGAATAAGCCTGATCTGGCTACACATCCTGGAGGCGTCGCAGCATCCATGGCAGCAGCGGCCAATTTGAACAAAGTCTAAATAGGGATTTCAACACATCCCAAATTAAAGGGGCCTAAGTTTGTTTTTGTTGTGCCCTTTAATTTGCTTTAAGTAGTCTAGGTGTATGTATATAGCAACGGTGTGTTTTCTGGATCAGACAAGCCTCCTATACTGTTCTAAGGTGCATTGCAACTTTTTGACTTTTTTGGGTATGTCAGTGTATATATATTTCAAACTAAATGAATATTAATAGTAGTGTCAGGAGGTTAAGCTAGACTAACATTAGTAACTCCTATTAATTAGTAGCATATATAACAGTGTAAATATATAATAGCATACTATAATCAATTAAAATACATTTGTAATAGATAATTTCTTTTACATAGCGTGTATAATCATTGGCCATAGATAATTTTTTATACAGAAGCGTGTATAATTCACCCGTAATATCATTAGTCGTCGTTGGCTAAAAATGCATGAAGGGAGTTGACAGAAATGCATGAAAGAGGGAGTTGATTCACGTACTTCACCATCTTTAATTTGAGTTCTTATTGCCTTTGTCTTTCTCCGGCTTACTGTATGAGTTCTTTTTTTTATTGAAAAATTTAGTGTGAACTCCCATCTGATCCCAGCGAATTCTAGAGAAGTCAATTCATTTTGCATGAATAATAATGAGATTGACGTGGGCGTGAGGCTTGATATTCAAGTCATCTATAAGAGAGGAAGTTTTAAATATCTTGGGTCTATTTCTTAAGGTAGTGGGGAGATTGACGATGCGGATAGATGAAATGGAGGATCGCATCTAATCCGGAGTCTTGTGTGATAGAAAGTGTCACGAAATTCTAAGGCAAGTTCTATAGAGTGGCGGTTAGACCAACCATGTTGTATGCGGCGGAGTGTTGGCCAGTCAAGAACTCGCACGTTCAAAAGATGAAAGTTGCGGATGAGGATGCTGAGATGGATGTGTGGGCTCACTGGGAGAGATCAGATTAAAAATGAAGATATCTGGGATAAGGTTGGAGTGGCCTTGGTGGAGGACAAGATGCGGAAAACGAGGCTGATATAGTTCGGACATGTGAAGAGGAGAAGCACGGATGCTCCAGTGCGGAGGTGTGATATATTGGCTATGGATGGTTTCAGGATAGGTAGGAGTAGGCCGAAGAAGCATTGGGGAGAGATGATTAAACAGGATATGACGCAATTTCAATTTACTGAGGACATGATCTTAGATAGGAGGCTATGGAGGACATTCGAGTGAAAGGATAGTAGGTAGTAGGTGTTGTCTAGCTTATCCTTCCACACTAGTAATCGTAAGCTTTTAGCTTCTTATTCTTAAATTTATGTTATTATCTATGGTTTCTTGCACATTGATTAGTATAGTATTTTGCCGTAGCTACTGTCTGTTTTCTCAGAATGCTTTCATGCTATTTTTAGTATTTCGTCGTGATTTCTCTTTCATTATCTGCTTTGAAATGTTTTTTCTTAAGCCGAGGTCTATTGAAAACAACTCATTTACCTCCCAAGATAAAGGTAAAATATGCGTACACACCATCCTCGTCAGACCCCACTTCTGGAATTACACTTAGTATATGTTGTTATTGAATAATAATGCAAAATAATGAAAAATGTATAATGTAAACATTATATTATACATTATATAAAGTATAATTTAAAATATTTATTTACTTTTTAAGAAAATAAAAAAAATTTAAGGATTAATTTTATCACTTTAGCATTTTAAATATATGTTCATACATGTATTATTATCACTTAGATACTATTTAGGGGGGGGGGGGGGGAATCAATGTATTGATCAATGGTGTTTTTAAGGTGAAAGTTACATCCCTCCCCATTCTTATCGCCGTTGTATAAGCTTATGCATATTTTTATGTGGATATTAGCTATTTATTAAAATTCAAACCAAATAGTCCCTATAGGCTGTAAAGTGTACCCTTAAACGCTGGATATATATTGATTACATATTATACACGCAGAGTATATAAATATATGGTGATTATATATAAAATTCTATGTCGCCTACTTTGCACATAGTGTATATTTATTCTAAACTCACTAAATATATAATGTTATACATATACTCATAATATATTGTTATACGCATGTACCTAACCTGCAATTACCATTTAACATTATATTATGTATAATCAATATATACATTGTATATACGCAATCTCTTGTGTAAATATACTCGTTATACACATTTAAATTAGAGAAAAAAACTCAAATATGTCATCAAATAATTAAAAACAGCTTATTCATGTCACTCATTAATAATTAGGCATTAAAATGCCTCAACCGTCACATCTTTGGCCTTTATGTGTCATTATCCACTAACGGCTTCCACATACGATATTATAAGTAATTTTTTTAATTTTAAATATCAGAGTTGCCACATGGCATCAAATTAGACGCCAACATCATTTAATATTATTCCCTTTATTTTAACCCAACACACGTTATAACTTAACCAGTATCCTTGCCCCTTTTTACTCAACCGACATTATTCCCTTTATTTTAACCCAACACACGTTATAACTTAACCAACATCATTCAACTTCATTCTTGACACTCAACTGACAGATATATCATTCCAAAAGGAGAAATCTATAAAAAGAAACTAGAGCAGTTAGATTCTTTCCTTGAAAAGTAGTAGAACCGTAAGCGCTCACGTGTATTCTGTCATCCCAAACTCATCCGGAACCTCCCGGACACAAACTAAATATACTTTTCAGTCATAACACATGCTACGAACCTACTTGTTTACTCAAAACATCGATCTTGACCGTTGACAACTCTAATCCCTTAACTTAACCAGTATATCAACCAAATGTTTAAATCACTCTCGAGCTCCTAGGAATCCGTTTCAACCACTTGACTAAGTCACAAATCATTGTAGGGACCTCATGCAATTTACGACACTCCGATCTGAATTCGCTGACCTCCGATGTTGAATTTGGTCAAACTTTATCATTTTCTTATCTCAAGAACTTCATCTTTTCCTAATTCTTCTCCGATTCTAAACTGATTGCCTAGAAAATCGTGTCACCTATTCTCGACAGCCAAAAACATCATTCTGAAGCTACGGGAGGGTCATCTGAAGAAAAAGAGTTAAAAAGCTCAAAACGACCTAGTGGGTCGTTATACTACCACCATATTGATTCAAATTGATTCCTCGAACAACCAAAATTGAATTACCCTTTATTAATGCATATAAATATGATTATGTCTGTAAATAAAATTAGTCAAGAATTTTTAATTGAGGCTTATAGTAATTATGCGCTTAGTAAGAAAAATTAATAGTTGAAAAACAAGTAGGGTGCATTTATTATTTTTTTAATTGTGGAATCCAATAACTAAAAAAGAAGGTGCCTCAAGGGATAGCACACATGTACTCATACTCTTATCAAAAGAATCCTCGCCCATTTCTCTTCCATTTTAATTCTCATTTCTATAATACCCTCTCTTCAACCCACCACCTAGACAAACGAAAAAAAGAAAAACACATCTAATCAAGAAATATAATGATATATTGAGGAGGTTTAGGCCTACATAATTGACATATTAATTAAGGAAACCTTAAAAAGCAAACAACCTCAATAATCGATCGAGAATTTTAATACAAAACACAAGGCAACTGACTTGCACGATAGACGCACGTTGCACACCAAGGCACAAGTCCGACAACCCAATGCGCGAGTGCCAAAAAAATATAAATACATGAAATTTTAAATTAGGTTGTTATCATTTTAGAAAAGGAGGAGCTTCTGGGTGAAAATCTAATAGATTATTTCAACCTAAATTATCGAGTTAATGATTCTTCTAGGCGAAAGCTATAGGGCCTTGACCCGACAAAATTCATCACTGCCCAATCCTCAAGGCTACATTGATCTACTGCGATATATCTTTCCGGCAATTCCGTTCAACATTAGCACACTAAACACATTGAAACGGATATTCACTTTGTATGTGAAAAAGTTTCTCGTTGACAAGTTCGTGTCCTTCATGTTCCTTCCCGCTATCAGATTGTTGATATATTTACTAAAGAACTTCCGCGCATACTCTTTGATAATTTTTGAGCCAGCATCAGCGTATGAGAACCTCCCGCTTCAACTGCGGGGTGTGTGATAGAATATTACAAGAATATTCCCATATCATTTTATATCTGGTTAGTTTATATTCTGATTGTAATTAGAAAGATTAGTTACTTAGTTTGTAGTTATGTAAATAATCAGGTAACACTATATATTGTACACAATAATCAATGAAAAGAAAGATAACATTTTCCTTTAACATTCATTCATCTCTTTGGTGATGATAATATCCATTCATCTCTTTCAACGAAACACGTTTGAGTCAATATGAGGATAATATAATCGTAAAGTAGAGTTTCTATAATGCTCTCTCATCAATGCACCACCTAGACAAAAGAAAACAAGAAAAACGCATCTAATCAAGGAATATAATGTGGCCCAAGGGGGCCGGGGCCGGGGAGGGGAGGGGCGGGACCCAAAGGGACGAGGGGGAGGGTGGGTTCGGGGCTGTGGCGGGATAGGCCGCCGTCCCGTCCCGTCACTCATCCCGCCAAAAAGGGGACCGGTATTGTCGGCCGGGTCGGGGACGGGGCGGGACCATTTTTTTTTGTTTGTAATAAATTGAATTTCCAACACTTAAATTGACATTCACACCTACACTATCACGAAAAATTCGATGTTGAAATCTGTTGTATAGCGTCAAATGTTGACTAAAGAAAAGAAAAAATTAGAAACCGATTTGGGGGGAAATTAAAATTGATTGGGAAAATGGATGTTTTCATAAAAATTGGCGGCGCCAAACCACCTTGTGGCTGTTTTCCCGGCTACGTCTCAAAAAAATACACAAAATAAAAAAAAACAGGTAAAACGGACATCCGAGCACATAGTTATGACCATTTAAAGTTGCACCAATTTACAACTACTTTATCTCCCTATGTTTTTCTCCAATTGAATTACATTTTTAACAACTACTCATGTCGATACGTAACGTCGAGTCCTCGAAAGTAACAATAATAATTTAAAGAAGGAACGAAGGTACGTAACGTCGACCTGTAATTGAGATTGAAAATTAAAACTTTGCTCGATGGATGATCTTCAAGCTAGTTGCCAACTTCACTCCTAATTTTTAAATTTTGATATAAATAAGCAAATAAAATAAAATATTTAGTAGGCAATGTAGACTTGTTTGTAGAGAGATAGATTGTTGAAAGATTAGAGAGATTGTAGGAAGATTTTGTGAGAAAGATGAAGATAATATGAGGTATTTATAGTTGAAAATTTGAGTTAAAGTGTAAATATATGGATTAAAAATAAATATTAAGGGGGTGGGGGGAGGGACCGGGACCGGGACGGGGACCGGGCGGGCAAAGCCCGGGTGGGACGAGCCCGTGTCCCGTCCCGGTTCGAGTCCCGTTACCGATTATATATATATATATATATATATATATATATATATATATTTTTATATCGGGGTCGAGGCGGGACCGCCCCGCCCCGCCCCACGCCACCCCGTTGGGTAGCCTTTGAATATAATGATATATTGAGAAGGTTTAGGCCTACATAATTGACATATTAATCAAGGAAACCTTAAAAAGCAATCAAACTCTATAGTCTAGAATTTTAATACAAAACACAAGGCAAATGACTTGCACGATAGACGCGTGTTGCACACCCAAGGCACAAGTCCCACAACCCAAAGCACGGGTGCAAAAAGGAAAAAGTATAAATAGTCGATGATGAAATTTAAAATTAGCTTTGGAAAAGGAGGAGCTCGGGGTGAAGATTTAATAGATTATTTCAAACTAAATCATTGAGGTAATGATTCTTCTAGGCGAATGCGATGGGGTCTCGAGAACGCGGCCCTGACCCGGCCCAATCCATCACGAACGCGACAGGTCCATCGCAATCGGGAAGATTGGCCTCAACCCGAGCCGTCCTCGCCTCCCCTTCGCGAATGCAGTGGACCACCCACGAACGTGAATACCCCCCCTCCCCACCCTTCTCCGTGAACGCAAAGAAGGGTGTATGGCACTAGAAAAACCAGCAAAAACAAAAAGATAGACTTCAATTTAATACCCGAAACTTATCCGGAACCTCCCAGACACGAATCAAATATGCATTTCAGTCATAAAATACGCTACGAACCTGCTCGCGCACTCAAAATATTGAGTTGGGATCGTCTTGGCTCAATGTTGACCGTGGTCAATTTTAATCCTTTAACTCAACTAGTTTCTCAAGGTCCAAATCACTCCCGAGCCCCATGAGATCCATTCCAATCACCCAACTAAGTCATAAGTCATGCTCCGGGCCTCAGGGATCGTACCAAATTGGTTCAGCCTAGCTTAACCGGACTAGTTCTTCTTCTAGGTTGGACCAACGCTATTGTCAGGTATACATGAAATTGGTCCTAATTATAAAGATAGATATTACTACTGTTATTTCTATTTAAGTATTACAGAGTAAATTTAGAGAGTTTAATAGTGTAATTTCTTTACCAAGATTTTATGTAGAATAGAAAACCTCTTAATATTCTATCGGGCAAAGTGCATGAATACCTGATTTTAACGTCGTCATTTAACGTGTGTCCGCTTTTAAAATTGTTGCACATGTAATTACTTTGGGTTTGGGACAACATCATAAATAGGTAACAATATTTAATTTCAGATAATGTATATGAAATTTCATAAAGCTAAAGTGTAGATATATATAGCTGAAGTTCAGTTATTTTAGTCTGAATTTCAACTATATGTGTCTAATATTCAATCATTTTTGTCTCATTTAATTCATTTTTGCCTGAACTTCAGTCATTTTGTCTGAACTTCAGCGATATACAACTTCAGACCCTATCTGGAGTTTTATTTTTTCAATCCTAGCTTCATATATCTGAAGTGAATATATATTTAAATTAAAAAAGACAGGTTACAAATTAAATAGCGGCATCAAAACAAAGCTACCCGTGAAATTTATTTGTAAAACTGCTATAGAAGATGTTGAGCACATATTCATTCACTGTCCCCTTGTCCAACATCTATGGGGACAGTTCAATTTCTCTTTTGATAACCATTCTCCAAATCACTGGTTAGACATCATAAGAAAGGGTAACATTCACCCTAAACTCGGTTGGACCAATATTTTTTCCTTCATCATTTGGTCTATATGGACTACTCTTAACCACAATAATCACAACATGAACCCTAATATCATTCTCTAGAATTCTACCTTCTAACTTTGAAGGAAACTATTTTTAATGCTACGAAAAATATTAATGTCACTTGGCATAAACCCTCACCCACATGGTTTAAATTAAACACTGATGGTTTCTTCAAAAATTGTCCTCATAGCGGTGGCATAGCAGGTGTTTTCAGGGATCATAATGGGGATTGGATAATAGGTTTTTCAGCAAAAATGTTATACTAACTCTCCACTTCATGCAGAACTACTGGCTTTGGAAAAAGGTTTACAAATTGCTCTTGAGCGCAATCTTTATCCGTTGGAGATTGAGATTGACAGCACCGATGCCATTAACGCCATCTTCAATGGTCATGATCTCTTTTCTAACATAATTTCTTCTTACAGATGGTTGATAATTCAGGGGTGTCACTTGTTTCTCTCTCAATCTCTATTTCTTAATGGCCCTCTCACATTTTGTTCCAAATGAAAGGCTACACTCTCTTTAAATTCTATGTCCATTGTTTTCCATGTCACTCTCCTCTATACATTCTTCATTTACAATCCATTTCTGTTTCTCCCTTTCTTCATTTTTTTTGTACTTTTATCTAAAGAAAAAAACAAAAAAATTATATTTTCTTTTTTTTGGTGTGCGATCATTTCCTTTGTCTTCTGTCTGTACTGATCTTGATCCTTCAAGGTGACCCTCATTCCTTTTTCATTAAAATTTAGCAAAATAAATGTGGGTTTGGTTTTGCATGGATGATTTTTTTAATAAAAAATTGATCTTTTTGCAGCAATTGAATTTTGTGTAATTGAATAACTATTTGTTTAATCTTCTGTTTTAGTTTGCATTAATGCATGTATCTATTGTTCTGTTATCTTTCATCCCCACCTGTATATATATTTGTATGCAATGTTAATTCTTTTTCATGTTTAATTCATCCCCACCTATATAATTGTTAATGTTATTTCTGATGTGATTCGTAAATACAGTAAGGTTTTTATGAGATTTGTCCTCTTTTCATTATTCTTATTCCTGTATGTTTCTGGATTGTAGTACTCCCTCTATCCCAATTTATGTGATACACTTTCCTTTTTGGTCCATCCCAAAAGGAATGATACATTTATTTATTTGGAAATAATTTAACTTTAAACTTAACGCTTAACGAGATGATTTATAACCACACAAATATCTTTTACTTGTTTTAGACCACAAGATTCAAAAGTTTTCCTCTATTTCTTAAACTCTGTGTCCAATCAAACTATATCACATAAATTGGGATGGAGGGAGTACTAAATTTCGCGTTGAGTGAGTACCTAATTTTTTTGGTTGGTATCTTAGAGGAGGTATGACTCAAAGATCTATATGTATCTTTATTCTGTAGCATAATAATAATGGGTGTTTAAAGTTTTTTATCCTGAATTGGTTGGAAGGGCATTGCTGAATCATGTAGGGGCGGAGCCACCATGATTGTTATGGGTTCGGCAGAACCCAATAGCTTTAGATCAAACTCCGTATTTGTGTTAAAAATTTCATTTAATATGTACAGATAATCTATTCAGAAACTAGTATACAAAAAAACTTGTGATTTAGAACTCATAAGTCACAAATCCTGGCCGGCCCTTTAATATCATGCTACTTGAATAGGTCTTGAATCTCATTTTTCATTTTCATTTCCTTTTGCATTTGGCTAAAGGTGCAAGTTACACACATTAAGGATAATAAGAGAAGGTCGCTTGAAGTGGTAGGGAACAATGGAAGTAAAAGATATATAGGTGGTAGCAGTTAGTTGGAATTATGTGTTAGGCATGTTAGTACGTTTTACAGTTAGGTCCTATGTTTTTCTAGGAGTCTTTCAGTTCCGTCAAAGATATAGAAAATACAAAGAACTCTTAGTATTTGTTTCATCTTTATTTTCATTTTTGTAGTTTCGGTCTAAGATGACCCTAATGGAGCAACATGATAAGTGAGGATTCATATCGCTGATCCCAACTTGCTAGAGATTGAAGTGTAGTTGTTGTTGTATTGTCCTTTGCATTTAGCATAGCCAGTTACAGATGAATGCTACTAACAAATATTACATATGAGTTAGTGATTAATATGTAAATTATGTTAATATGTTCTGAATTTGCTTGCTTCAGGATTTGAGATTTGAAGGCCGATTTTGGTTTGTTTTTCAGTGAATCGTGGGTAGAGATATGGAATCTCTGTTAGCTCATGTTTCAGTTGAAACTGTAAGTGAACAGAAGAACCTTCCGAAGGAAAATAAGAAAATGAACAAGAGTGTAGAGGAGGTTAATAAGCCTGTAAAATTTGGGTCTCATGGTACTAAAGAATCAATCAAGGAGGAAGGGAAAAAAGTTCCTGTGATCGGCCTCCGGAAGGATGCAGTTGAAGACTGGCCTGAACCTAAGCAGATCCATTCTTTCTACATTGTTAGATATCGGAGATATGAAGACCCAAAACTGAAGCCCAAATTTGATCAGGCAGAAGAAGAGCTACAAAAAATGAACAAAGAAAGATCTCAGATTATTGAAAAATTGCGGGCCAAGAGGGTAAGTTTTGTCCATAAGTCTTCTTTCAGCTGAACATTGCAAGAACATATAAGTTGTAACACATGCACATATTCTTGTAAGCATCATTGATTTACTTTATCCGTGGGAACCATTGATTTGAAAATATGAGCTTAAAAGTTCTGTTACGCTAATGATGAGAACTTTCATATCTAAATTCCCAGAGAAAGTTTACTGAATGGTGAATATTTAAGCATAAAGGTCATGTTGTTTCCAGGTCACAACAGGCGCAGGTCTTAGTTTCAGATTATTTGATATGGCATTTGCTGTCTTCTAACAACTACTTTAAAACTTAATATTCATGTATGTGTACACACATTTAAATATGTACCAACATTGTTTTGAATAAGTAGTTATCCTTCTATTTTAGCTCAACGGCCTGCGAGCTTTGCAAAAATGGTAGTTTGATATTCCCTTTTTACCAAGGACTATAACATTATTTGGATGTGTCCAAACTGTTGTTTTCAGAGATTTGATTAAAATAATTAAGTAACTCATGAATTATTTTGCAGGCAGAACGATCAGGGTTGATAGGCCAAAGGCAATCTGTGAGTGCTGAAAATCAGGAGTTTTGGACAGTAATTGATGGAAAGAGAAAGGAAATGGAACCTCTGCAGGATGCCCTCGGCAAGCTCCGCGGTCCTAGGAAAGCTGGGAGAGAGGGGGGTTTTAGTCTCTGTTCATCTGAGGAGGAGCTTGATAAATTTGTAAGCTCTACTCTCTTTCTTCTTTTAGCTTCTTGGGTTTTCTTTTCTCCCTTCATTGAAAACCACCTAAAGCTAATTGTTATATTTTTATTTGGAAATCAATTAGATTAAGCTCTAGTCTCTTTCATTACCAAAAAAAATACTGAAATTAACTACGAACTTCGTCGCTAAATTTCTCATAGCTAACAGAATTTTTTGATAATCTGTTGCTAAAACGGATTTTGCTGTTTAGCTATAGAATTTGTCCATCGCTAATTCCTTTTTTTTTTAGTAGTGTTTGTTCTTTTAGCTGCTGAGGTTTTCTTTTCTCCCGTCGTTTTCCTTTGCTGTTCTGCTACATTTTCTGCTTATCTTCATCAGCTTTTAAGTGTTATATTTTATTTGGAAACCAATTAGATTAAGAGTCTGCAGTACCGCATTCAGCATGAAAGCATTCCTCTGACTGAAGAGAAGCAAATTCTCAGAGAAATTAAACGACTTGAAGGAACAAGGGGAGAGGTAAGAGAACATATGGCTATGAGGGCACAGATTCAGGATTCAATGGGTGAAAAAGAAACAATCCAAAAGCAGGTTAAGGTAAGGGTCAGATCTTTTTGTATACTTGTACAGCTGTGAAATATCAAGTTTTCTGGACTTAAGAATGTTCCTTGGTTTGCTCTAGAATGCCATTGTTAACTAACGAACACTCAATATTTTGTTGTACCATAGCTTATAAGTGGTAACCTTGACGGGGTTCGGAAGGAGCAACAGGCGGTTAAGGCCAAGCTGACGGTACTAGATGATAAGCTCGATGTCAATACCAGCCAGATTAAGTCTTTGGATGAGGAATTGAAGGAAGTAACAAAGAAGAGGGACAAAGCTTTTGTACATGTTCAGGAATTGAGAAATCAACGTGAAGAAGGGGTATGATGTTCTTTCCATGTCAATTTATTTGTTCTGAATTCTGAAACTTACTAGATAAGAGATTATGGTATTTATGTTATTCATCTGACTAAATCTCACTTATTCCGTTGGTGAATGGTCAATAGATCTATTTGGTCATGAAACACCTCAATTACTACGTATTTCATTGACACAAGCAGAAAAAGCATCCGTCTATGGCGTATTTGAGTATGGGCTTCCATTGGTACCAGCTGTGCTTGTGTTTTTCTTTTCTTTCTCTGTAGTCTTGTAGTTGTGTTTGAAGATTTAGGAAATTGATGATGGTTCTGAATTTCTGTCTCTCAAAATTTTAGCTGTGTAGGGAATTTAAAAATTAAAACACCTTTCTTTTTTTTTTGATAATCATGGTGTCCGGGCTAGCTTACGCGTACCTCGACTAATTACACGCGATACTTGCTACCTCCCACCAACAATAGGGACAAGGTAACTCTGTCCACCAAGGCTTAGATTGATAGGAAGAAATCACCTAGTGTTTTTGACTCCGCTGGGATTTATACTTGAGACCTCATGATTCTTCTCCCACTTACCACTAAGCCATAGGCCACACCCTTGGGTGCAATTAAAACACATTTCTTTAACTGTTAGAAATATTTCTTTTGTGACTATAAGGAGAGTTGTGAGGAACCTTAAGAAATGATTCATTGACCACTAATCCATAGGCCACACCCTTGGGTGCAACTAAAACACATTTCTTTAACTGTTAGAAATATTTCTTTTTGACTATAAGGAGAGTTGTGAGGAACCTTAAGAAATGACCGATTAAATTTAAGCATATGGGAGAACTACTAGCTTGGGTCTACCGGAAACCACCTCCGTAACTCCAAGGTAGGGGTAAGGTCTGCGTACTCCCCAGACCTCATTTTGTAGGATTTCACTGGGTATGTTGTTGTTGGGGGACTACTATCTTGCAAGTGTTCAACATATCTATAGATTCTACACATTATACTATCAGAGTATCCATTCTTTTTTATGTTTTATGAGTAAAGTAACACTCATGATCTATTGCATTTGGGTACTTTCTTTGGGATGAGAAATCACTTGAGAACTCAAAATAGAAAGATCTACAGTTTCAAACTTTCAGTTGGCGATGCAAAGGCTTGGCAGTAAGCTCCTCGTGAAAATTGGTTCTTCAGAACAAGTACTTTACCTTTAGACTTCTCTGACCAATGTAAATCAAATGGTTATAGGGCACTTGGTTACTCTAAAATGAAATGGTTTCATTCAATTCAAACATGAAAGAGAAATGTTTTGTGTATTTTTACGTTTTTTATAATTAATGTTCGTTTAATTTTCTCAGAACGCTCCTTTCTACCAAAACTTTGCACTGTTGCAAAAAGCAAAACAGCTAGCAGATAAGAAGGATGTTGAAGCCCTTGAACAACTCACACTTACTGAGGTACCTTAGATCTGTCTTTAGTTGCTCAATTTGAAGTTTTGCATGTTTCTTGTTGTCAATAATTCCCTTTTGTTTTCAGGTAGATAGATTCATATCCCTATGGAGCGGTAGTAAGCCCTTTAGGGATGATTATGAGAGGAGAATTTTGACATCACTTGATATTAGGCAGTTGAGCAGGGATGGCAGGATGAGGAACCCCGATGAGAAGCCTCTGGTCTTACCACAGGTAGGGGTGTCAAATGGGCGGGTTGAGCTGAATTTGGCCGGTCAAAATGGGTTGAGTTAATAAGTTGACCCGCCCAAAAGTTACTTGGGCTGAAATGGGCTAAAAAGAGTCATAATCCAACCCACTCAATTCTTACTAAGTTTTAATTTCTTTGTTTGTTCTTTTATAATCTTTTGAGTATCTACTATAACTTTCTTGTTCTTTATTATGACTATATATAACATATTAAATTAAAAGATTTCCTTTGAAAAATATTTTGACAAGGTTTCTCATGGACTAATTTTGCCACCCCTAACCACAGGCGCAGACTGTTTCACAGTCTGAGATTGTCGAGAAAACTAATGCGAGACCACCAAAGGAAGAATCAGTGCTGCCTGCTCAGAAAGTAAACAAAGAGAAGAACGTCAAGCAGACAAAAGATGCAAGTAGCAAAGCTACCGAAAGTACCACAAAAAAGTACATCTTTGATGTTGAGGAGGAGATCCATGGTTTAGAAAAGAAACTGAAAAGCAAGGAACCTGATGAGGCAAAGTTGAGGGAAATGAAGAGAGAGGAGGAGATTGCAAAAAATCGTCAGGCGATGGAGAGGAAGAAGAAGTTGGCAGAGAAAGCAGCTGCCAAAGCAGCAATAAAAGCTCAGAAAGAAGCTGAAAGGAAAAAACTCAAGGAAATTATCCTTATCATTCTACCATTTGTTTTTGGTTTTACGTCGTAGGAATTTACATTAGCTATGAACTTATATAGCATCTTTACTCCATTCAGGAACTTGAGAAGAAGGCGAAGAAGAAGGGTGGAGCTTCTGTTACTTGTCAGGACTCTACTGAGGAACCAACTGAAACAGCTGCAGAGGTTGCTGAGGAAGAGAAGGTGGAGGAAAAGGTTGAAACATCAGTTGCACCAAAGCGCAAGGAGAAAACTGTCAGGCATCGACCAATACGTGCAAAGGGCACGGAAATTCCTAAAACTATACTAAAGCGCAAAAAGGCAATGAACTATTGGCTATGGGCTGCTCCTGCTGCTCTTGTAGTTCCACTACTTCTAGTAGCATACACGTATCTTCTCTAGGATATTATGAGAGTCAAACGTAGAGGGGGGGGGGGGGGGGGGGGGGACTTGGTATTGCTTACAATGTTGCAATAGCAAGGTCTGTTTTTTGTAATCTTAAGTCATGCTTATTTTTTTTCATCCTTGACTGAGGATGGAGAAGTCATAATGTTGATGGTAGAAAAAGTGTTCGCATATGCTTACAGAAAGAGTAACTATGCATGTTGATTTTAGTTGGTGTGGTTTCAAGTTTTGACATTTGCTTAAAGATTTTCATCTTGGCATTAATTGTAAACATCTAAGTTCTTTATGATCTGCCTACATTCTGTTCATTGAAAGAAAGTGTATTCTCTGTTAACCTAGGAGTGCTTTTTTTTTTATTATGTTGAGTGAAGTATGCCCAGACTAATGTTCGAGTTTGCCTTCATGGTGATTTGCATAGTAAAGAAAGTGCATAAATCCATTCCTTCGCAACCTACGCCATAGCCAACACTCTATCTAAAAACCGTTAGTATTTCCTACGGGCCGGTAGGGGGAACCTTCTGCATGAAAGCAAAAGGAAGCCGCTGATCAAGAAATGCTAAGAGAAGGGGAATGGTTAGTTGCTTCTGTCTTTTGGCCAAGTGGTAAGATAGAGGATTTTGGTCTTGCTATTCAGAATGTTTGAGGCCTGCCCTCCCAAATCGCCTTCCTGGCGCTTCAACCTAAATTGTCTGTTCAAAATTGAACCGTAATCTGCCCAACTGCAAAATTGGCTTATTGGTTTTGGATTATCGAATTAACGGTTGGTGAACGAATTAGAATTTTATAGTTAACGGCTTATTGATGCGGAGGCGGATTACACAATTTTCTTATCGGATAAACCGTTAACCTTTAAGAATTATCATATTTATATTTTTTTCTCCTAGATAATATAAAGTATATATTATAAACCCTAAAGTTAAAGCCACATTCATTCTATCACTTCTTAGCTTACGAACCACTCCTCGTAACTTCGTTGTAATGCTGATTTGATGTAGTTGTGTTATCTTTATTATGTAGCCATATTGCAGTAGAAACTCATTAACTGATGAAATCAGTCTAGTTTTTAGGAATGTATTTGGTTCTCTTTGATGTCCTTGGTTCAGGAGTCAGGACTATGTGCTATTCTAGCTAGCCTTTCAAATAATCACGCTGACATCTGCAAAACAATTATTCGAAAGGTTCAAAGTAATAATTGCGAATTTTCCTACCGTAACACAAGTTCTAGTAAGTAGAGAAGTAAGCATATCTTTGCAGAAGCAGTTGTGCAAAGGAACGAGAAGATGTGATTTTAATTTCATCAGTGGAAGCTGGATTACATGATATTCCATTGTCTCCTCCAATAACCGCCGGATAATTAGGAATCTGATACCGAATCACCCGATATCTTATCAGTTGGCTAGCAAATTAGTACATTTAACAGTCGATAACTGATAAGTCGAACTGAGCGTAATTATCCGTTCAATCCACCCGATAAATAGCCCTAGACCAGTCATGTTCTTTCTTCATCGAGTAGTGGTCACACCCATCAGGCACGCAAGTGTACCTGGTCCACAAGCAAATAAAGAGAAGTAGAATATTATGCAAGTGAAAAGTTGTCAAAAAAAAATCCATGTGATCCTTTCATATCTTTATAAATCTTATGATAAATCTTTTAAAATTCAAACGAAAATCCACTAGACTTTTAAAAAAATCTTTTATAAGTCTTTACATTCCTAAATAGTCTTTTAAAATTCACTGGACTTATTTATCCCAAAATAGTTTTTTAAAATACTAATTGAATACCCCCTTAGAAGACTAAAACTACTAAAGTGCAAACTTAAGTGACTAGTTTGAACCTATCCTCATAACATAAGGGGCCATTTTTATCATTCTTTCTAAATTTCTCCCATAAATTATGATTTTTGAAGAGAATATTGAAACATCTCCATTCATCCAAAATAACCTTTCCTTATTTTAACTACCAAGACAAGATAGAAGATACCCAAAATCGTTGAAGCAATGTGCGCACTACGCGTACCGGCCATGGCTGCCACACAATCGATTCTCAGAAGGGTAGTTCCGTCATTTGTATCTACTCGTCCCACCACTCATGTCCTCAGAGTCATACTCCCAACACCTCTGCAACCCTCAGGTCCTTATTATTGCGTGTCTTCTTTTTATGATTTTGTGTGTCAATTTTAGTCCATAATCTATGTGCTTATCAGAATATAAGGAAAACAATTTTTATTTGTTCGTTTTTTGGTGTTCATGTAGACGTGATACATTCATGCTCATACAATTATCTTTCTAACTGCACTAAAGAGAACTTATGTGATATGTCAATGGGGAAAATTCGGGTGTAAAGTTTGGGACATCGGTAGTTTAAACTTCAGATATACATGTTTGGGAAAGCAAGCCTTGGCAATCCAAACGTCAGGCGCATATGTTGCAAGTTTGACCTTGGCAATCCAAACTTCAGACGTGTATGTCTGGTAGTTTACTTGCATAAGCAATATGCCAAACTTCAGGCAATATTTGTTACTTTGGACGTGAAGGTTGCAATTTGTTCGTGTATGCCGGAAGTTGTTTCTGAAGTGGCTAAACTTACAAAACTTCGGCTATGGCTTAAAGGAAGGTCCCAAAATCAGCTATCTGTGTACTTCCCCCTATGGTGTATCTACTGTGTACTTTCATTCATATTGTTTCCAAGTTACCCATAGGGTCCTTACTCTAAGCTTGCAGGTGAGCTAGCTAACCCAGCCTATACCAGCCCCATCATAAACTAACGGCATGTAGCGCAATAGAAATGAAACTGAAAACTCTATCCTACATAGATACAGTGTATAGACCTGCATGTTCCCTAATCCGTTAATATACAAATTGCAGGAAGAAAATTTAGTGGACTTGTGGAATATCCCAAATCTCACAATTGAAATTACATACAACAACAATGCTTCAATCCCAGACTAGCTAGGATTCCCTCTAGGATGTTTAACTAATTGTGCAGCGTGTACTAAGATACACAAGAACCCCAACCCAAATCTCGACAAAAAACTAATCTGGGTTTATATAGTCCTTTTTATAACGATGATGGTCGAACCAGGTTATATGCACCTCGACTATTCCTCGGGCTACCTGTTATCTCCCATTAACTCAGGTACCGAGTAATTGTGCTCCCTAAGGCTTAGGCAAATGAAATAAATCACCTAGTATTTTCTTGTCTTGATGGGATTTGAACCCTAATCTCCAAGTATTCCAAGCTACAACATCATGCTGAGGCATTTTATCAACAATTGCCTTGCACTTTTCAAATGATCCATTAATAGAACATATCATATCAACAAGTCTAGTGTCAATGAAGACCATCAGAATCAATCTTTTTATTAGCTGTCCTCATCAATCATACCTTCTGTTGAAAAGCTGAAATTTCATTGCAAGCTACCAGTGCAAAGGTGAATGCTCGATTGACTTCTGCAGAATTGAACTGTGCACGCCAAGGTGCTGATTTGTTCTGAATCGCACCTAGTCTGTAACTTGTAGTTCCACAAGATGACAGGTGCCTGAGGTATAACCAAGGTTAGAACGAGACAGTTGCATTTTTTGAACGAGTACATGCTTTTTGGCCGTTCATGTGTATTTCACAAGATCAATGGGTTGTTAGTTTGTTGGTGTATTACTGGATGGGATAATTTGGTCATTTGTAGACTAGTATAAGGATAATATGAGTCGCCTTGAAATTATAATGACCAAATAATCCAAGTGAAAACGTCTAAGTACTATTTTAGCCATATATTTGTCTGCCTCAACTTCCCAATAAATATCAAACGAAACAATGAGTAATAGTTTAAGGACTATTTGGATACATTTGCTGATTTTTGCATCAGAGTAAGTTGTGTAGGCTTGGAAGAGTCCTTGAGAATATCTATCGACCTAAACATTCTACTTTTAGTTATAAACTTTAATAGCTGATGACCCACATTTATATTGGAACTGTTTCAAAACAGCTTTTGGAATATGCAGCCTACCACAGGCTATTAAGGGTGATGCTGATGTTGTACCGAAAGGAGTGGGAGACAAGAACACCATTGAAGATGTGAAACGGATTGTTGAACTGGTACATATACATCTACCAGACCGATCACTCTCCTCTCAATTAGCATTTGAAAAGCCATGTCTAGTTTTTTACTCTTTGACCCCTGTTGCAGAAAAAGAGCCTAAACATTGTCCTAATTCTTAAATGTAAACTGATTAGAGTGATTTTTGAAGTTCTTAATGAAGGGATAGTTCTTGATTATCACTTATGTACTTCTCAGGCGAAACGAGCATCATTAAGACGAGAAGTTTTACATACTGATTTTCTGACTCCGCCTGTCTTGAAAGAGTCAATGCTAGTCTTAGAAAGGTTAGCTGACCTCAAAATAGTTGCACAAGGAGGATACCCAGAGGTTGGACACAGTTTGTTTATAAAACTTGTTTGAGCAATAAAGTTGCTTGAATTTATATTTACTGTCTCCTTACATAGGCCGAACGATGTCGGCTCTCACTTGGACACCCGGATGCATTAACAAGTGATCCAGATAATGTTGCAGCCTTGAGGTAGGTCCTCCTGTTGTTTGTTCAGTTATATCTGCTGTTTAAATCAACCAGTCATAAATTCATCTTTATCATTGTGAAAAGGGATCCTTTTTCCAGTATTTCAGGGAACTTTTCATTTCAACCTTGTTCTCACGGTGATTTCCTTGGTGCAATCCTTGGTACAGGGATTACAAGGAATAAGCTCGGAGATATACTCTTGCAGGTATCTTCTTTATTTATCTTTGGGAGGTTTTCTCTGTCTCTCTTGCAAGTAGGCAACACCAATTTGATTTTATCATTTGTTTGGCTACAAAATAAATATGTAAAAGAAGGATATATGTCACAGAGAGTGAAAAATTGTTGAGCAAACAGACTCTTGGGCTGAGAGTTGTGGGCATCACAGGATCCACCTTTATGTAGCTGAGTTATTATGTAAGATTAAAGATGAGTCAGAACTTATACGTAGAGGTGGTATATGGTTACTTAAGACTTGATCTCCTAATGAGCCCTTTGTTTTAATGTGGAGGTGGTGATTCAAACATCTATAACGAAATGCAGAAGTAGCACAAAGCTTGATGAATGAATCAACATCCAAGATAGATTATTGAAATGTCCCTTTTGCACCCGGAACATAATACTAAGTTATCTTAGGCACATAGAAAATTAGAGTATGGCAATGCATCTAATTGTGTAGCCTAGTGTTCAATGAAGTGGGAGGAGAACCATGAGGTCTAAGGTTCAAATTCCAGCAGAAGCGCAAACCTATGTGATCTCTCCCCATCTGCCTAAACCTTGGGGGGCAGAGTTATTTGATACATGTGCTAGTGGGAGGTAGCATGTAACTGATGAAATAGTCGAGATGCGCACAAATTGGCCCGGACACCACCATTGTAAAAAAAAAAAAGAATCAGAGCACGACAAAGAATCCCTGCTTAGCTAATCTTAAAAGCAAACTGTCTCCTAAACAGAACAGTGGTTGAGATTCTTTGGAGATTGCTGATTGACAGTTTCAAACTAATATCAGATTTTCACTTCAGGCTATTTAAAGTTTTTGATTTTTTTCTTTTGAAATTATATTTTATTCTTTACTTTCTTTCACACGTTCGGACTAATTAAAAGCCTCTAGATATTTCATAATGTTGGTCTTGTGTTTGTATTTGTGTAACTGTTGTAACATATTCCACTTCCCATTTCTTCGAAGTATTGGGTTGTCCTGAGCATCTCTTTGTGATGTTTAGGGTGAAAAGGGAGCTCAGGTTCTTGTTGTTCCAGAACTTTCTGACTTCCTTGTATCAGCATTGGACAAGGTAATGGTACTTTGCATATTGCTTCCACTTACAGTATCTTCCCGATTCATCATAGTAGTACTTTAGTCTCCACATTCTGAAGCGCGTCTGTCTTTGCATTTGCATTTCTATGGCTAGTTGGATCCCTGAACCTGTAAGTTTCCCTACGCTGAAATTGGTTATATACTCTTTTTCATGGGTGTGGATAGGGTGGGAAAGTTATACTGTGAGATGCTTGATTGCTTTGGTATTTTACACACCATGGTTGTGTTTGGTAGTATGTACAAAATTTTCCATAAGTCTTTTTGTATTTTCAGGACCTTCGTTCGAATTTCCAAAATGTTCCACACCAAATGAAAGAATATAACTTGCGTCCTTTATGCGTCTATGTAATTTTTCCATTATAACTCTTTGTTCCTTCTTTTCTCCACTTGCTTCTACCAGCCAATTAGAGTTAAATGTTTCTGTATTATTTGTGAATATCGACAAATACTGTACGCACTGCCACCATCCACTATTATCACATGTTATTACATTGAATTGGACAATTGAGTGTGAATTTTCTTCGTAAAAAATCTTTTACAGAATTCGCAAAGGAACGAACAGTAGTTTTTAGGTGATTAAGTTGTAAGGCTTCCACTTAATATTTTCTTTGTAGGTTGGAAATGTTTCTGTCACTTGCAAGAAGATTCCATTGCTTGCCCTTGAATATGAACCGCCAAGGTTGAAAATGTTACAGTTACAGTTCCTTTGGTTTCTTCCCTTCATACGCATCACATTTTGATTTAGGAAATTTCACTTTTGTTTTACTCTTTCCAGGACAAAGTCCTTAAAAGCCATTGAGGCATCATTGAGACTTGATGCTGTAGCTAGTGCAGGATTCAAAGTTTCACGAACTAAAATGGCCAGTTTGATTAGGTAATCCCCCTTTGTATATCTTTTTTCTTTCCAAAATATTTTGCTTGTTGTGTGCTTGGCGTGGTGAATGACTACATAGCTGATCCTTGCATTAGTTAATTGTATATGGATAATTAAAATGCCTCTTGCCTTTATGATTTCTGAACCCCATTTTATCTGTAATCATTGTCATAGATTTGCAGATAACCTATCCTTATCCCAAAAGCAAAAGAGTTGCTGATAAGCTGGCCTTCCATACAGTATGACCTTGAAATTATATATACGTAATTCAAGCGGGTGCCTTCTATGAAATTTCTTCAACTTCTCATTGATTCCCACATTGTTTAGGTCTTTTCTGTACCCTATAGGCTTTAAAGTAGAGTTTCATCTTGATTTTCACATGTGAAAGAGCGAGGTAATTGAAAAGATCCACAACCCATAATCTTTACTAGGTGCAACATCTACGATGATTGGCATAAAGAGAACTTCACTGCATTGCTGTGCATTCTCCCTTATTTCATAACAGCAAAACTAATTTCTTGAAGGGCTAGTAACAATGCATAGTTCCATTAATAAGCAAGAAACTAAAGAGTCTCTTGTAATGCTGTACCGCTTGAGTTGGCTGTAAGAAGGATCTCTTTCTCCTAGAAGTAGATGCTCGTCCCGCAGTGATATAACTGATGATGCCTCTAGAAGTAGCTTTCTGTGTGAGGAAAGGATGCTCAAGCAGAGATATAAATTGATTCATTCATTATACTGGTAAAAGATAAGGTGAACAAATAACAACTTGAAGGAAGTTGCTATCTGTTAATCACTTCCTAAAAATGAAATCGAAAAGAAAAGAAAAGAAATCCAGTAATTTATCAAAAAAGAAAAAGAGGACATAACCGGTACTGAACCGACACAACAAGTGAAGAGGGTTTTAGTTTTGTGCGTGGTTGTCACTTGTTGGGGGGAGATTATTATTGTAAGTTTTGATTTTCTAACACAAATCGACAAAGGGGTCCAGGATTTTACATAGTTGCAATTTCTGTGTCGTATCTAGGCCCATGGGTTGGGGGTGATTGGATTGGGGAGGAGAGCAAGGGAGAGGGATGATATTTGGAGGTCGTTTACTGCTGTAGTCTCAAAAATTAAATGAGTCACTAACAATGTGGATAATATGTTGATTTGTACCCAAGGGTGTTGCCTAGGCCCAATGAAGTGGGAGAAGAACCATGAGGTCTCAGGTTCAAATATTAGCGGAAGCAAAAAATACTAGTGATTTCTTCCTATCTACCTAAGCCTTGATGGCCAGAGCTACCAATACCTGTGCTAATGTGAGATAGCAGGTAAGCGGTGGAATAGTCGAGGTGCGCGCAAGCTGGCACACACACCACCATCATAAAAAGAAATATTGATTCGTAACAGTTTCTATATGTTTTTACTGCTTCGACGGTTCTGATGTATTTGGCCAAATACTCTGTTGCCTAAGTTGTTATTATCTCACTCTATCTTGCTGCCTTTCTAGTAACGGAGATGTTCGTGTCAATTGGAGCACTGTGGCAAAAAGCAATACTACCATTAAGACTGGAGACATGATATCAGTTAGCAGAGAAGGCAGACTCAAAGTAAGTTACTTCTCATAAAATTCTGCCATAGCTGTAAAAGTGAATGAATCAGAATGAACCCCTCTCCCACATGGCGTGCGCACACACACGAAACACCCATGGACAACAAAAAAATTTTGCTTTAAATTTTATAATGCTTGTTAAATATGCTTTTCTCATTGGCTGGTTGATGCGGAGGCGGATCCAGGATTTGGAACTTATGGGTTCGTACATACGACCTTAAGTTATTTTTTTGAAACTGACATACGACCTTAAGTTAGTATACAATAATAATTGGGTTCACAATCAAATATGTATAGATATCTAGAATATTTCTTATACAGGATTTGGGTAAAAGCTACCGGGTTCCCGTGAACCCATAGCTACAAGGCTAGAGCCGCCTCTGATTGGCCGACCAGAGGGCATACTTATCTCTTCCTATAAGTTCTGACATTGAAATTCCATTTTTCCGGGACTTCACTTAAAATGTGTACTCCTTTTTCCCCGACTATGGGAAGTATCCTTTTCCAATATTATCACTCAACTAAGTAGGACCAAAAATGTTGTTTCAAATTTCAAAATTATCTTTCTAACCTACAAAAAAACTAGCAGATAAAAGGTGATTAAAGAAAAGAGTCAAATAGTTAGCTTTGCTTTAAATTTTTGGATGCCTTGCTATAATGCCCATTCTGTGATAATAGCTTTTAGATTACTTAGGTGATTGTAATTTGCAGAATTTCCACAGGATATTCATAGGATGAGTGTCGCAGAAATGCGAATGTTAAAGATGGATGTGTGGCGGTACAAGATTAGGAATGATCACATTTGGCTGAAACTGCAGTAGCACACGCTTCTTATGCTTATGACTGGCATTCTCGGGGACAACATACAGGATAAAATGAAAAAGAATCGTTTTGAGATCAATCATGCTCTTCGTCGACATCCAAACACATCAATTTGTAAATGGGACGAGGTAGACATAAAATCAGATAGAATGAACTATCCAAAAAGACCTATATCTTCTTAGAATCCATGTAAGACTTAGCGCAAAATATAGAACAATAAAAGAAAAAGATCCATATAGATGATACCAATTAGTCGGGATTAAAGTTTAGTTTGCTAGGAGCCGTTTAGTCTTATTAGATATTTGGATACCAATGGAAAGTATAGAGAACTTTTAGTGCCTGAGAACCTAAATCTTCAAATATTTGATTGATGTGGGTCTAAATCAACATGATTGGTGAGGTATCATTCAGCAGGCCTCAACTAGTTTGGGATTGACTTCTTCTTGTTAGAGAATTTTACTTGGGACAACATGTTTGGTTGAAGAATTCTCATTTTGATCAAGTCTCTGTCAAGAGTTCTTCAGTTCTATAGTTGAGTGACATGCTTTGGAAATTTGGCTAAATACTTGGCTTGTCCAATGACATGAGTTTCTTTTCCTGCTAGTTTGGTGTTACGATATTGTTAGTATGAGTAAGAGATTTACGAAAATTCAATACTGGGGATGTTATGGGGTTTATGTTGTGAGAATTACTTGTTTATACGAAAACTGGCATATGCAGTCAACCATCACTAGCTCATTTTGGGATTCGAATGATCTTTGTCTTACATCCTATAGAGAATTATTAATGTGAAATGAGATTTCTGTTTCTGCGACTAATGGATCTCTTATTCAGATTGGAGAAATAAGCTCAACAAGGAAGGGAAAGTTCGCTGTTGAGCTCATCCGGTATTTGTAAAGCATGAAGTTATTTGGTGATATTGATTCCAACGACTCAAAAGCTGCTATAGATACTTATCAAGCACTCATTTGCCACACCATCACTCTCACACTGACAAAAGTATGTATCCTTACACTGATATGGCAAAATAGTTCTCTTAAGTTCGCCCTGTTACAGCTGTGCGCCTGAGGCCAGTTTGTCTGCAACTCAGCATTTTCCTGGTCGAACCTTCTGCGTCAGAGAAAGCAGGAAGGTGAAGGACAAGATAGATTTGAACTTGTTCACTCTACACATTTCCTGATTCCTCTATAGCAATTTCCTAAAATGTAGGGGCTGTAACCGGTTAGTGTTGTAAATTGTTGTATAATTCGTTTTATACCGTCAGTGTATTTAAACAAAATACTCATTAAGTTACATTTACATACAAATAATTCAAGCCTAGACATCTAATCTTTGAAACAAATGTGTGCACAAGGAGTATAGCTGTCAAAATGGGTTGGCCCATCCCAATCGAGCTCCAGCGGGCGGTAGACTTCAACAGCCTAGCTAATCCAACCCTTCTGTGAGAAAATATGGTAGAAAATAATATTATTGAATTGTGTATCTATATGATTACACTGAGCTCTATTTATAGACACTCCATTATAATCTTTTTCCCACTACTATATATAATATGATCCTTTTCTACTACTATATATAAAATCATATTCTTATTCTACATTACAATCATTTTCCTAGTAGGATACTATATATGAAATTATATTTCTATTCTAACACTCCCCCTTAAGTCGGTGCATATCTGCAAGTTGATCACTCGACTTCACAAATTTTGTAACAATATCATCGGAGAGTATACCTGATCTGGATTGAGCAACCTCAATACCTAGAAAATACTTCAGTCTGTTGAGATCTTTAGTATGAGTCATGTCAAACTCTTGAATTAATAAACAAGGCTTTGGGAGACTATTTCAAATCATAAAGTGACCGACGCAATTGATACACTAGGTTAGACTCCTGAGCAACAAAATCAGGTGGTTGCTTCATATAAACTTTCTCCTCAAGGTCACCATGGGGAGAGAATAACATACTTCACGAATGTGTCCAAGCCTATTAAAATAACTACACCTAGGTCAAGATCTTCCAAGACGACCTCCTCCTCGTCGCTTCTTCATGGATTGTGATGTGCGGTTTTCTGATCTCCTCAAGGGTTTTAAAGTAATCATAGGACTTGAACTTTCAATCCCGTGTTTTTGGAGTTAAGCATATAAAAATCGAGAGACGTAGCGAAATCATGTGTGAAAATACGTGAGAAAATATTATTATTGAATTGTGTATCTACATTATTATACTGAGCTCTATTTATAGACATTCCATTACAATTATTTTTCTAGTATGAATTAATATATGAAATCTTATTCTTATTCTATATTACAATCATTTTTTTCTAGTAGAATACTATATATGAAATCGTATTCCTATTGTAACACCTTCCTTTCAAAGGGCCTCCAAAATGCTTGCCCAACTGAACCATAAGCGGCCAGCCCTACTAATTTTATTTTTTAGAAAAATCTATTAGTTAGTTAATTTTTTAGGAAGAATTTTTTTAAATGTTAGATGTGAATAACATTTTTATTTTTTTAATTGTTAAAGATTAAAGAATAAAATGTGATAATTTATATACGTAATTGTTAATTTCATTTATAAGCTAAAGTTGTCTCATTTCTCCGTAAAAATTTGAAGTTATACTGCAATTTTAATGATGCATCAATTTTAATATTTTAGTGTATGCAAACTTATGATTATTTATCAAAGGAACTTGAGTAAGTGCAAGAATTTTGTGCAAAGAAGAAACGTAATAGCTTTTTTTGACTTCATCATCATATTGACTAATGAATATGATATTCATGTCGCTATATGTTACTTAGTTTGTCCAAATAATATACACAAAGAACCGCATTAGTTGCGTGCATTTATGCTTCAAAATAAGAAGCGCAAGTGGGTCAAATAAGAGCCCTAAAGTCAACATGCAAGACAAGCTAATAATTTAAAGTCTTAAAATAGAGAAAATTTTATTCTAGAAGAACCTCTAATCTTGTTACGCTCACATATTTAAAATCTTTTTAGTTTTCCCATATCTTGTTTTATTTTGTATACTTTTTTGTGTTAAAACTTAAATAATTATTTTGTTTAATTGTTAGCTTCAAGGGGAGCCGCCCCAGACTCATGAAGCCGAAAGGCTGACTGGGGTTGGGCTTAATAGTCTTAGGTTTAAAATGGGCTGAAAATTCTTAACCTCATTAATCCAACGGATTGGGTTGGGCTAACTTTACTGGTCAAGACTTTTTGACGGCTCTAAGTAAGGATTGGTGTCCACAATTAACTTGGTTATAGCTACGAACAAGCACCTTTAATTGAAGTCCGGAACTTAAATGATCCAAAAAGTGAGGAAGTGAATAAAGGTATTCCAAAAAAAAAAATTTGTGACAAAAATACATTTTATGCAGTAAATTACTGCACAATAGGACTTAACCGTAACGGCCCGTTTAAGTCCTATTGTGTGGTAATTTACTGCGCAATATGGCTTCTTATAAACTAGTAGCCCACATTTTTTAAAAGGTCCATCTTAGTTCAATTACGCAATAAATTATTGCGTTTTACAATCAATTATTCATCTGCACATTTGTACTTGATTTGACATGACACTATGACAATTATTGCAAGAACACATTCGTTTTCTATTTAACATGAATTTTGGATGAGGGCTTGACTCATCAAAATTCCAAGTTCCTGAAAAAATCATCCAACTCCCAAGTTCATAAAAAATCATCCAACTCCCAAGTTCATAAAAAATGGCGTCTCCTTCTCCAACTATTAAGGTTTCATTATTTTGGAAATGAGAGATTTTTCAAGATACAAAAGGACCAAGGGTTGGACCACAAAAGGATTGAGGTTTGGACCATAAAAGGACCAAGGTTTGGACCACAAAAGGACCAACTAAGATAACAACACAAAATTTGAATAACTTAGCAATGTTTGAGACTCAAATATATTTCATAAAAATTCATTGTCTCCTTTCATCAACTACATCCCCTATTTATACTAGTTCTACACCTTCTAGAAGAGGTAACAACATAGACATAAAATGCATCTAGGCCGAATGAGTTAGTTATAGTATTTCACCTAAATTACATGTTAAGTTTTCAATTAACTTGGATTACTCAACATTACTCACTGCCATACATAAAAGAATGAAAGTTAGTAGACGTGAGTTTGCATTATCTGTAATAGGCAGATACCCAATATCGTTTTCCACCGCAAGGTTTAGTGCTTTATGGCGAGTGGAATATCATTGATGATGAGTCGTTGAGTGAATATTTGAGGGCGTCGGAAGAATATAGGGACTTAATCACCCTGAATGTGCTTGAAATGTATGTTGAAAAGATACATATCAATCGTCGTTAAGTCTTGATCAGGACTCGTCGGGAAGTCCCAGAAGTGCATTGTGCCTCGTTCTCAAATCCCTGAAGTCCACCCTACTCATAGTAAACACTTATCTTGACATGAGTTCTTACGGAGATATTTTGACTGGTCAAATATCGCTGAAAACTTTAAGTCAATAATTTAATCAAAATTACAGAGAAAATTGATAAATATCCATTATTTTTATTATTATTTTGTGTAGTAGCACATTTTTATTATACGTATGGTAATAGTAATGCTTTTTTATATCTTTTTAGGGGTTATACACTTAATATGAGTAATATTGGGTAATGCAGTTGATTATTATGGGTAGATATACTTTTTAATAATTAAATAATATAAATTATTTAATGTTTAGTACTTACAATACTTGACTTTCCTCTGTAGTGAAAATTACTCACAAAACGCACCAGTGGTACCAAATGCTGATTTTGGTGCATTTGATACTTCTTCAAACTCATGCAATATTGATTCTTATCGGTAGGTTCATAATCTTGATATTAAATAATCCACATTTTATGATGTTGGTGATAATAATCCAAATCATATAGAAACATCATCGAGTGATAGCGATGATATACCTAATACAGAGGTATCCGACGAAGAAATAAATTTCTCGAATGGTGAGGTTGATATTCATCCTCATTGGCAAGAACAACAGTTACTAGAGATGATGCAAAGTCGGTCACACCAGCAAGAATCAGCGGCAGAAAGCCCAATTCACCAACAAGAATCGGTTCCGCAAGAATCCACAATCTAGTGGCATTCTGACGTGATTTCATATCTTGATAATCTTCAAGATTGTCCTAATACCTTTGTCTTTATTAGAGATGATGATCATATTCTTCAAACAACGTGAAAAGAACCGGATGATCTTATAAACTGTAAAGTTCTACTTGCAAATGGCATGATTTTCACCTCCAAAAAGGCACTGCAAATGGTCGTTAAATTTATTGCATCAAGAAAATGAGGGAGTTTAGAGTTAATGATTCTACCCGAAAGATGTGACGATTGATTTGCAGACGTGATTATCAAGGTTGTCAATGGATGCTTCGGGGCATGAGACTCATTATAGTATGTGTACTATCTCAAAAGTCCACTCACGTCACACTTGTGATATGGATGACTGTCGAGTAGATCATTTTAATTTAGATACAAATATGATTTCTCAAGTGATAGTTGGCGATATTGCCGAACCCTCAGGTACCCTATTCGCCCAAGTTCATTTTAATTTTAACATTAATTAAATTATTATTGCTAAATGTTGTTGTTTAAATTGTCCAAGTTTTCCATCAAAGACATAATTAGAGCAGTTTTGAGAGTATATAGAAAAACAATAAGTAGGAGAAAGTAATATCTCGAGTGTAGGCACATTTTTTGAGATGGTTTATGATAACTAGGAGGGCTCTTTTCAGAAGTTGTCGAGGTATATGACAGCTCTACAACACTTCAATCTTGTACCGTTGTAAAATGGAAGTTCAACACCCAACCTCAACACCCAACCTGGTATGTCCAGTAATATTTTCAATTTTGTATTTTGGATATTCAAATCATGCGTTAATGGTTTTGCTCATTATCAGCCAGTAATATCCATAGAGATATATGACATCAAGCTACTGATTGCAGTAGGAATGAATGTCAATGGGTCGATATTCCCTCTTGCTTTCATCATTGCCACTAATGAGAGCAATGAGACATGAGGGATGTTTTTGACATATTTGATGCAACACATTATTAAGGATAGAAAGGGCATATGGGTTCTATCTGACCGAAATCACGACATATTGAACAATATGTTTCATTTGGAGGGGTGTCAGCCTCCCTTTGCTTACCATCACTATTGTTTAAGGCATATAAAGGTAAATTTTCAAAAGACTTTAAAAACAACACACTAAACAAATGAATGTGGGCGGCTACAACAGAGCATCAAGAAGAAAAGTTTCTTATGCGGATGTAGCTGATCAAGAAAAAGAAGGTGAAAGCCTATGAATGGTTGAAGAAAATCCATGTTGACAAATGAACATTACATGTGGACAAAGGCGAAGATAGGGGATGCTAACTGCAAACAACTCGGAGTCATTCAATGATTTGCTAAAATCTGCACGGGGACTGCCCGTTATTACGATGGTGAGAATGACTTTCAAGCAAGTCGTAGAGCGATTCGTCACTAGAACAAAAGAGGCCAAAGAAATATTAGCAGATGGTGAGAAATGAATACTAAAACCTGCAAAATTATTCGAGCATCATAGAAAAAATGTGAGCACGATAACTGTGTATAACCATGCTAAACTTGTATTTGAAATCAAGACAGATGTTTACTAAGATCGGGAAGGCAATATTCATATTATTTATGAGAATATGAGAACGTGCACTTGTGGTAAGAGGAAATCATACCACATGTCGTGTTCTCATGCCTTCAAGTGTTTCGAATTGATTGGAAAAAGGGCATCACAATATCTGGCATCGGAATACAGCGTGCAAAGTTATCTAAAAGCATATGCCGGTCGTTTCAGCCCACTTGGTGATGAGTCTTATTGACAAATAGAGCCATTTTTTATGATTGCTAAGAAAAAGTATATCTATAAATTACTTGTTAATGCACGAACTCGAATTCCCAATCAAATGGATATTCCCGATAGGATATACTCTCGGAAGTGCTCGATGTGTAAGGAATTTATCCATGATAAGCGTTTGTGTCCCCTAGTGGAACGTGATGGAAGTACCTCTCGTGGTGCAAGAACCTCTCGTGGTGGCAGAACTTCTAGCGGTTGTCATGAGTTTATGAATGTATTTTAATTCTTCTTGATGTATTTCGAATTGTTAAGAATGGTGAATCTTAAGTACTTTTCTGTTTGTTATGAATATGTATTTTATCTTTTTTTTAATGAAGCGTCTTGAACTATGAATTTCAAGTATTTTAATATTGTTTTGAATGAAGAAATTCAGAAATAGAATTCTTATAAAAAAACTCATAAAATACAACAATTTGAAAAGTAATCTAATCTTCATCGCTTTCAGGCACCACCTCGTCATTATCATCATTTTTATCTTCCTCCTTACTTGCATTCTCTTCTTCATCTTCTTCGTCTTCATCTCTTTCTCCATCTTTCTCATTGTAGTCTAGATCCCAATTATCATCATTATGAGCACTTGCTTGGTTGACACAACTATATGGCACTCCACAATCAAATATTTGTGATCAATATTTTGGAAGACCTATCCATTCTTAAATTATTGAATAAACTAGATAAAAAAAAAATCGATAAAGATTTTTATTTTCTAACAGTTTCCAATCATCTTCTTCATCTGTTCCTCGAAAATTAAGATTGTCCAAAGCATGATACACGTCTAGTGATTTTTGCATTTCTAAAATTTCTTTCATCAAGTGTTGGATAATCAGTGGTTCATCATTGAATTTGGAGGTCTCAAATATAGCAAACAAAGCTTGTAGCACAACTAAATTATGCCCTGACATAATACCTCATAATCATACCTTTTCGAATATAATTGAACTCATTGAAGCTTTTCACCCCAAATTATAGCTCCTTCAGGTATTGAGGAGTGTGTGTCACTCTCAATTATGTGTCCAACAATTTTTATATTAACATTGATTCAAATTGGTTGATTTTTAAAGGGACGAAAAACACTATACCATTTTTCATCAGATAAATCTGTATAACATCCTAATATCCTTTTTCAAAATATGATTTGATCATGTTTGTTTCTATCCTACCATGCGGCCTTCTTGAGCTACCCTCACCTTTTTATCTATTTTTGAACCAACTATTGAATGTAATATTTCTAGGCATTTTTAGAATGTGAGTTTTTTTAACCGAATGAGTTATATAAAAGTTTTTTTATATAAGTGTTTTATATAAAAAGGTCAAAAATGGGCATTGTGTTGTCCAATCAAGGATGTCATTCAGAAATATTTTACGCATTAAAAAGTTGTGTAATATAGGTGTGTCATATAAAGCGGTCAAAAGCGGGCATTGTGTTGCCAATCAAGGATATCATTAAGAAACATCACCTTTTACACATATAAAAGTTGTGTAATATATGTGTCATATAAAGCGATCAAAAGCGAGCATTGTGTTGTCCAATTAAGGATGTCATCCAGAAACATCATATTTTACGCATATAAAAGTTGTGTAATATAGGTGTGTCATATAAAGCGGGAATTGTATTTTTCAATCAAGGATGTCATTCAAAAATATAATATTTTACACATATAAAAGTTGCGTAATATAGGTGTGTCATATAAAATGGTTAAAACCGACATTGTATTGTCCAATCAAGGAGTAATATCTAACATGAATGACGAACAACTATCATTCACATTAAAATGAGTTATAATGGAACCAATTTTCTGATATTAGTTCTATTATATCTTTTAGCCCATCAGACATATTCAAAGCAATGGGTAGGGCATGAGAATTGGATGATGATTTCAAATACTCAAATAACCCGAACCAGAGATACAATCAATAATACAATGACATCTGAGTGGAATTGGCATGTTAGGGAGGTTGAAAGGCTGGAACAAAACTTAGGGGCACTCAGACTCAAACGTTCAAAAAGTCGTGCTACGTCAATGCCTCGTGGTACACAAGAGGAATTGGATTTTGCTCTTAACCGTTTTCGCGAAGAGAAAAATCAGATGAAAATACATTGCCTCATGGCAGAATATAGTCAACGTGGTTACGTCTTGTCCAAGTGGGATTCGAACTGTCAGATTTTCGATGAAGACGATTCCTCATGATCCTATTAATATTTGTTTTAATAAAGTAGGTAGGGTCATAATGACAACCCCAAGAGTACGTGGGGTTTTAGCTATATAAGTAGCCTTTCATTTATTATTAAACTACAACATATACAATGTCGAGTAGTAGAAGTGTAGATTGACCTGTATTCCTTCCAAAGGATCCGAATACCAGTGGTGATGATAGCTAAAATCATAGCAGCTAGTCCAGTGATCCGTCAAGCGATAATAGAGAATTTAATATAGACGATTTGAAGCCCCGCCTTCTTATAGAGAGTAATGATGATTTTTGCGATGTGAAATATTTAGATCCACGAGAATATTATTGTGGTTTACACCGGGAATTGGCATATCGGTATGCCGAATTAGAACTTGTTCATGACTTGGAAAACCTCAACGCTCCAATCCCAACAACGTTCTCAACGACCATTCCTCGAACTGATCAACATTCTTGCGAGGTTGCGGTACGGAGGATTAGAAAAGAAAACAACAGAATGCTACCAAGACGTTGTAGATTTTACATGCTAAAGCTGGCTGAAGAACAAACATCATCAACGGGTAGAGAACTAACATCTACAAAAAGAAGATATGTCTTAAGAAACCAAAATATTATTCTGAGGACGATATTGAGGACTTTTAATTTGATGATGTTTAAGGGTACTATAATTTTATTTTTATTTTAAATTTATGATGAAGTCATCAATTTGAAGAAAATTAATATGTTTAATTTTGCTTTGATTGTTAGTCTATTATTAATTTATTTAAGTGTCTTAGACTTAATAATACATAAAAAGTTCAACAATTCACAATTTTTAATGAAAACACAAATAAATTTGTACATAAAATGTGCTTATTACATATTACATTAAAAAGGTGATAGAAAATACATAATACATGAAAACATGCCACTAATAAAAACAAAATACATAGAAACTTAACTGACAATGCAACATTTCAATATTAGATTTTAACTGTATTTTTCTATGTTTCTACCGGGTAAACGGTAGTATTTGTCAGTTAGATATTGACTTCAAAGATGGCTTTAAGTGCCTAAGTTCAATACTTAGGTAAATAGGTTGAATCCTGCAAAAGAACCCATAGCCTTAGCTCATGAAGATAGTTTTCAGAAAACCTAGTACTGCACATTTATCTGTAATCTGATTTGAGATTTAATATCACCTCAAATATGCCATCTAGCTCACTTGAGTTGACTTGGAGCTCATCCTGTTATTCAGTAATCTTGTCAAAGAGAGGCTGTTTTGATACTATTTAAATGATGCATGATGCTTCCATTTCATCTAGTATGTTATGAGTTAAGAATTGTATTTCTTTCTCTCATACACCAAAAGGGCAGCCCGGTGCACTAAGCTCCCGCTATGTGCGGGGTCCGGGAAAGAGCCGGACCACAAGGGTCTATTGTACGCAACCTTTCTCTCATACACCAACTTCATTATTTCCTTTACTCGGATTATGTCAATTGTGTTAAAGATGGTTGCTGTGATTATGCTTCACAGTGATCGTTCATATTCAACTCTGCCTGGTCTCAACTCTTAAGTATGAACTGTTTTCAAACTTTTTGATAGGCTGTTGCTAATGATACAACTTCTTCTGCAGGGTGTGATGAAATGCCCGGAATGCAAAGACAAGCTGCAAGTCAGGATATCTGCAGATGATGTGAGTTCTATCCAGTCTTTCCTGCTCTTTGTTCCATTTTCTTTTCTACTGTTTAAACACCATAGGGAATCATTTTCTTACACCATGCTAATATATTTACCATTGAGAATTAATTTCTTACATCATGCTAATATATTGGGTACCATTATAGAATTGTAATGGTAGTATCTTAGTGGTCAATGAAGTGGGTGCAAACCTTCGAGACCAAGGTTCAAATCCCTGTAGAGGAGAAAAACACTAGATGTTTTTTTTCCATCCGCCTAAGCCTTGATGGCCAGAGTTATTCGGTACCAGTGCTTGTGAGAGGTATCCGGCAGAAGTCGAGGTGCACAAGCTGGCCCTCACACCACCACCGTTATACAAAAAAAGAGAAAAAGAAGAAGAATTCTAATGGCAGTGAATTTTACTTCTCAAAAGTTATAAAATGCAACTTCCTATGTTTCCATTCTCTAGTCATTTCATAAAAACAGTGCGTGATATTTTGATAATTTGTTTGACACCGCTTAGAATTCTAGTTCAGTGGTTTTATTGTGCTTGCTTTCGCATACGCGAGTTCCTTGTACTTTTGTTTCTAGTCATATAACCCTTAACTGCTCATGCTAAGACTTACTGTGAAAACCCGCAACCTGTCACGAGGTCTGCTACCAAAAGTGGAGTGTTTATCTTGACAAAACTCCACTTGTTTCGCTCATTCATTTCATGTGCCTCGAAATAAGTAAGAATGTATGAACAAGAAAATGGCATGTGCTTAATTTCTTTGCAGTTGATAGATCTTCATTTAAAAGGTTTTTCTGGGCATAAATCTGTTCCACTATATTGATAAATGCTGTTGAAATGGAGTACGTAAAAATACAGGTATCTATAAGGCAACCAAGAGCAAGTAGCCAGCAATGAGTCACAAAAATGCATCCATGCAGAAAACCTAGAAATTTAGTGAATTGGGAATAGTTTTCTACCTCTGGATTATGAAAAAGAGGACTGGCAAATAAACTGAGATCTAGATGATGTCCTTTTTCCCCATTTGGATTCAACTCTAGGGAGAATTTCTTTTCCTCCTTTTCTTTCAGTTTTGATATAATTATAGTCACTCTCATGTCTGTGTCATCTTTCAATGCTACAGATTATGGAGCCTCCTTGGAAAGCTTAAAATATCATGAGAAAGATGGATTATCCTTACGAGGCTAGTGCTATGTCATCCCTGTTTCTATTATTTTGCAATTAGTTACTGCTTACTATGATACTATGGTTTTTCTTTTGCATCTCATCCATCATTGCTTGGTTTTTTTTGTCGATATGTCATAGGATGAGATTAAAGATTCTTATGCTGTTGGGAGGTGGGAAAAGGATGGTAAAATAAAGAAGAATTGATTTCCTTCCTACTTTTTATGGAGAAAATGGGTTCAAAGGAAATTTGTTTCTTCTAGTTACTTTCCCTTTCATATGACAAGCCAAACTTGGGGGAGGAAAGTCTCATTTTCTCGTCATTCCCTACTTCCCAAATAGCTGTCAGATTATCTTGCTCTATTGTATAAGTGTGTCACTTCTCAAATATTTTCTATAAAAAAGTAATGTATAAAATAACCCCTTACACCTTTGCGTGTTTATCATTTTCCCCGTTATTTACTGTTGCAGCATATTGTTGAAAGTATGAATGACCCCAGCATTGCTGCATTTTGGTTGCTTACCTTGCCTCAGATTGTGGGTGGATTTGAATATGATGATGATGTCAAGAAGAAGATTTGGTGGCAATAAAAGGTTTACTTTATCTCATGATTGCCCCTTATGATTCATAATTACTTTGAGAATGTTGAGCCTTTTGCAGAGCCCATAATAGAGGCTTAAACGTCTGTAAATTTTGAACTCTATTATTGCTCACATCGAAAACAGGAAACAAAAAGAAGAGGCAAATTCTATATTAAAAAGATAAGCCACGTTGTGGGGACTCTTCGTTTTTATGCCGAACCCGTCTCGAAACGAGATTGGGAAGGGTGCGGGGATACGTCTCAGATTCGGTCAACCAACTTCGGATACTTTGACCGGAGTCCATGGACAAATTTGGGGGGGAAATTGAGATTTTGATTTCTCAGAATGAAAGATAAAATAGATTTAAGACATGGAAAATGGCATACCTTCAATATTATAGTCCTTTTGTCTCATATTCGCTGCTTCATGTTTCAGGCCTAACAGAGAAACTAAGAATTCAAGGGGTCGTGTTCTGAGTTCGGACTTATAGCTTAAGACATGGAAAATGGCATACCTTCAATATTATAGTCCTTTTGTCTCATATTCGCTGCTTCATGTTTCAGGCCTAACAGAGAAACTAAGAATTCAAGGGGTCGTGTTCTGAGTTCGGACTTATAGCTCTATTTTTATAATTTTGACATAGCGGAATCCCCGCACCCGTATTCATACCTGGATCCGCACCTCCGAATTTTAAAATTTAGATTTTGTCGAATCCGACGCTCGGATCCATACCCGTATCGGATATCCGCACCCGAGTCCGAACAACTTAGCAGATAAGTATGCTCACCCTATTTCAATGCACCAGAAAACAACTTGAACTGATTAGTAACCTGTTTAACTGATTAATATGGAAATAACTCACATGGGTAAATGATGAGATGCTCAAATAAAAGGAAGAAACTCATAATTAAATTCTACTTCCTAATGCTGCTGCTCCAGGTATTGCACCAGAGAACTTCTACGTAACCCAATGCTATCCTGCCAAAATCTGAAGTATACCTTTTTTATTTTCAAGTTCTGGCTTTCTACTTGACCCAAACACACTACACAACAGACAAGATTACATTCTTCTCAAGTTCCAATCCATATGCGCTGCAACAATGTCCCTAATTCTCAAAAGAAAAATAATAGTTTGCATGATTGGAAGGGATAACACAGAACTCATAGAACTCAATTTATACCAAGTACAATATACCCTTGTGGTCTGACCCTTCCCTGGATCCCGCGCATAGCGGGAGCTTAGTGCACAGAGCTGCCCTTTTTACTATCAAAAACTTCAAGCGCAATTCACTCTATTGGTAGAATGAAGTTTGTCCACAAGTATACACTGGAAATTTCTGAATTCAGCAGTAAGGTAGAAAGTAATCTCTGGGATCTTCTCAAAATCTCCAAGTTCAAATCACACGGTTCCTTTTTCTTCCCTTTTTGAATGCTCAAAAGTAATTTTTGGAATCTGCTTAAACATCAAGAGAGTTCATCATCTAGTTGATTGTGAATCTAGGACTTGTACATGGAGATAAATACCTATGCCCTGTGGTAAATGCTATTCCCTCTGTTCCATTCTAGTTTATGACAGCATTTACTTTTTAGTGTGTTTCAAAAAGAATGACAGCTTTCTAAATTAGGAAACAATTTAAGTTAAATTTCCACTTTTACCCTTCAAATGAGAAGCTTTTATAGCCACAAGTATGTTATGGAATGTTTAAAACAACAGGCCTCAAAGCAATATAACCACATAAATCTAAAATGTTGTCACATGTTTATGACCATAAGTTTCAAAAGTCTTCATTTTTTTTTAACTCCGTTCCTATTCAGACTTTGCCATATAAATGAGAAGCTTTAGTGTAGTAAAGTTACCATTATAAAAAAAAAGAGCTTCTAGTGTAGTGGAAAAAGTAGATCAGAGATACTAGTTGCGGTATTTTTATTTTTAAAACATTTTTTTGGATCTGCTTGTTAAAGTTCATGGCTCCGCCACTGGTAAAGAAGATCATGTTTCGTAATCATATCGCTGTTGATCTTTGCATGAGAAATTTGTGATAGAATAATCGCTGGGTTCAGATACAGGAAGGGAACCCGTTTGCTCCATTCAGCTCAATTTACAAACATTCACCTCCGTGTTAAGTAATCAGGCCTTTTTTTTTATGTCTCTGTTGTTTTTCTCGTCCTCTTCCCTTCTTTTAAAGATTAGTGTATCACAATTCTCTTCAATCTGCATTATCAAGGTTCTTTTAGCTATGCTGGAATCTCACAATACGAGTCTTATGAGCAATCGGCTGTGACATTCAGATAAAAGCTATTTGGACTGTTAAACTCATTGAAGAAGATGACTTTTCAGTTCTTGTTTATGATTGATTGTAATAAAGTTCTGAAGTTGTCTTCTTGAGAAATTAGCATCTTCACTAGTAAAATATATTGACAAAAGGCAACATTTAGATCTCAATTAATTCCAAATTAGATTCATTGTCATCGATTTTATGAAAAATATTGATGACATAGATTGCCTTATTTTAGTTCATCTTTTACCTATTTGAGAGTTTCACAAAGTCTGGAACAGCCAGATTTCAGTGACGGCTTATGTAGTCTTGTTGCTTTCCAGGAATCTATGCGATATGATCAACTTCGAGATGGGAGTATTTGCATGATGAAGTATGACATATTTGCTTGTGGTAAATAATATCCAGATCAACTTTCTTGACTATATTATCTTACAGGCCTTGGGTCTCTATTGATCCCGCCCGAGCTAGGGAACATCCTGTTGTTGTGAAGAACATCCCGTACTTCACAAGTATACTTCTAGTTTAACTATGACATTTATTATTTTATCTTTAATAATATTTTCTAATTTCACAATCCGTTCCATATTATTTGTCCACTTTCTTTTTAAAAAGTCAGATTATATAAATTTTGATCAATATTTTGAGATATATTTTTTTACCATATTAATATGAGAAAAGTGCAACTTATAATACTTTTCATGTAGTTTTTGAATATCTAAATTATAATTTTAAAATATTAAATTAATTTAATTTTTATTTAGCTTCGAAGATTAGTCAACTTGACTCTCGAAAAGTGAAAGTGGACAATATGAGATGGAGGGAGTAACTTTCTCTTTATTCCATTCTCATCGTTCTTTCTTTTCCTTGCAAAAAAACTTTAAATATTTAATATTTTGTAAAAGATTAAAGATATTTTAGTATTATGATTGAATCGGGGCGGATCCAATTCATAGGTAGGGTTGGTGTGGCCACAACTACAATTATTGGCGCTTCAAAAGGCTTAAAATTTCATATATAAAAAAGAGTGGTACACTGAACACGGCTGTGAGCCTCTCGCCCGAAAGGTCACCTTCACAAACGTTCGTAACCCTTACCTTGACCAGTTTGTAGTGGAAAACCTCCTGCCCCTCACGTCAATCCCACGAGCCTCTTCATTTCACATAAATTAAAATCACAACTTATTGGCACTTTTTTATCAAACACATCAGCTTTGTTTCAATACTTTTATCCAAATACATAATTACTTATTTATAAAATAAGTTTCCGCACTTAAAATAATTTTTATTACTTTAAACCTATCAGCTATTTACAATCGTTAACCCCAATGAACTCTTTTACCGAACGAAATTGCCAAAGGGCCTTGATGTACTCGCTAATCGTGCTTATTGTGATCTTTTCTAGCTTTTTTCTTACACAGCACATGTGTTCATTATATTGACCTTTGGTAAAAGCTCATGGCTTGACTCCCTTTTTCCTATGAAACCACATTTTTCTTATCAAATCTAAGAGCATGACATTTAAAATGTTAAATGCGGCTCCTTTATTTATTGTTCTACCATTTTTGTGTAAGTAACCAATTTTTTAATCCACAGATTAAGAAAAAAAAAATTGGCCGTAGGTTTATCCTAATCTTTGGTGTTTGGTTCAAAATTGCAAAAACTGTTTTCCAATAATGCCACGAAAGAAATTTCTTTTTCATTTTTGCTAGGGATGACAATGGGGCGGGGTGTGGGTGGGTTTTGTCTCGACCCGCAAAATTCCAACTCGCCCCGCCCCCATGGCATTTTCACCTGCATCCACCCCCCTCGCCCCCGCCCCGCCCCATCATGCATGGCATTTTCTCCTGCATCCACCCACACCCATATACACCTACCCCGCTAAAATTTCCTTTTCTTTTGAGTTTGAAATGATGCTATATGGAATAAATTTGTTAACAAAAATAAGCTAGTGGTTAATCCCTAGATACACGAAGTGTTTTGTTACTGTCTTCCTCTAAAGGAATCTATTCAGATCAGATAAACTATTTTTATATATCTTGCATTTCAAATATATTTCTAACTGTATAAAATTACATACTGAATTTTGTTAGAAGTGAAACTTTTGATTGCTTAAATATTAGGAGCTACTACAAAAACTATACAGTGAATTGTTATGCCATAGCCCATATGTCCCAGCTCACAGTATTAGGACTTTAGGAGCAAATAAACTTTTGATTTTAGAATTTTATATGTCATCTTACTGTACCTTTGAGCAGAGGCGTATGTAGAGTAGTAGTACCGGGTTCATCTGAATTCAGTATTTTTATAGAGCATAAATTTATGTATAAAAATTCACAAAAAATGTAACGAATATAGATAAATGAATCCATAGCTTTAAATACAATGAATTTAACACTAAAAATCTTGAAGATTGAACCCATAAAATTTAAATTCTGGATCTATCTCTGTCTTTGAGATCATTAAGTCAATATCCTTTTCTCACACCATAAACAATACAAATTTAAGCACATGAATAAGTACAACTATATGATATATGAATTTTACATAGATATTTTCACAAATAAAAGCATTATATTATTAATACGTTGTGTCATTTGTGGGGGCAGAAAGTTAAACACTTGAATAGCTAGGTAATAGCACCAACTTAAAGTTATATGTGGTAAAAAAAAAAAAAAAATTATTTCGATCTTCCCCACACCCCATATGTCTAAACCTGCATCGCCCTGCACCCACAGCCATGCATATTTAAAAAGAAATATTTTGCTCCGCGCCGTTGCCATCCCTAATTTTGGCAAAACCAAAAAGCTTTTTTCTAACTAAGCATAAGAAGATAACGGTTGCCAAGTACTCCTATATAATATTGATGCACTAAAAAATGAGTTACTATATATATATATATATATATATATATATATATTGCATCTTAGAGATGTAAGGTGCTTCTCATCCAATCCCTTTTTGATATATGTATATGTGAAATTAAGAAATTTTACTTTATGTGAGATACAACTAATCATACTTGAGTGTCTTTTATGCCAATTGACACTTGTAAAACCACTTAAATTTTACGGCATTGGTGAAATGGAAAAATGGGGTAATTATATATATGGAAGAATGTGAACAGGTGGGAGAAGGAAATGAAGAAAATAAAATAAAGATATTTGGGACTCACGGTGCGATTTGGCACAAAAAGACCATCCTCACACGAGTATGAATAATTATATCTCACATAAAGTAAAATTTCCTGAAATTAGAAACTCAAGCCAGGGGTTTGGCACAAAAAGACCATCCTCACACAAATATGAATAATTGTATCTCACATAAAGTAAAATTTCCTGAAATTAGAAACTCATATCAAACTGTATAATTATACTCAATTACATGAGTGCATTTCCAAACAGGCTCTTGTTGTGATGAAATCACTCCCTTCCCAATCACTGGATTCAGAATTAGCATTGAGCCCAACTTTCTTTTGGATAGTGATTTTGTTAGAAAGTGGTTTACCCCTTAATGTGAGATGTGAATTCGAATTTAGTCGAGCGTCATTATGAATATCGAGTACTAGGTATAGATAATAATAAAATCTTACCTCAACTTTTATTGCCAAATCACTCCCTCCCTAATCAGCGGATTCAAAATTAGCATGGGGGCTTAAGTACTTTTTTTATAGCCACCTTTGTTAGGAAACGTTTTATTCGTCAATATGAGACTTTCTGATGCGAATCGAGTTTAATTGATCCCCAATATAGATACCGAGCATCGGATGAAAATAACAAAATAATTCTTACGACAACTTTTATTGTGAAATCACTCCCTCCCCAATCAGGAGATTTAGAAAAGCATTGGGCCCAACTTGTTTTGATAGTGGCCTTTGAATTTCTCAATGCTATATATATATATATATATATATATATATATTAAATTCTGCCAACTCACAAAATCTGCATTGCCACGACAAAACAAGGAACAGTAAAAGAAATTCTGCGTGGTTACATACAGTGTTGTGAGGCTGTGGGTGGAAAGTTCAAGTTTTCTTCTTGTGCACTGAGCAGTGCCACAGATATGAGAAATGCATCTTTATGCCTTTAAGCTTTTCCTCTTCAACTATTATGAAGCATGTTAAAAAGGCTTTTGCCAACTAGTAATAATCTATTAAGTTAATCAGTACGCAATAATGTACATTACTCATTAGTATTGTGATCAGCAGAGTATTGCATCAGTGTAAATTCTAGATTTAGTAAATTTAATTTGTTTTCTTCTAATGGATTTCTGATATACTTAGGTAAAATTAAGTAACTATAATTTAATGACTTTCGTGATAATTGATTAAGATTGAATATAACAAAAGAATAATTTATTAAATTTAATCAAATAAAATAAAAATTGAATAACCATCTAAAAATTAATGTATCAATGATAAAATTAGCTCATAAAAATATGACATGTCCAAACCAAAATAATAATCAATGCGTTAATCTTTTCATACCAAATAAAAGGCTTGTTAAGGAAGACCATCTAATTCTTTTGGAAGAATCATTGAAATCCTCTAATTATTTGAGTAACAATCATTTTAAGTGATTAATGAAAAATAGAGGTGGAATGGTAAACTCTATTATCGTGTGATTAGGACGTTACATATTTAAAGTACCATCTAATTCTCTTATTATTTAAGTATAATAAAATATTTTAAGTGATTAGTGGTAAAGAGAGGCAGGACGATTAATATTATTGTTGTATGACCAGGACATCATAGAATTAAACTGCACCAACAACCTGTCACAATATAAAGTTGTATACATAAGACTAATATAATCTGTACAAATTTTAAAATAGAAATATTTACCAAACAAGGGTTGATTATATGAATGGTACTACTTTGATTTTGTTGTCTATCCTGTTGGATAGATTTTGATGCAGCAGCAATTGGTTTATTAAGTTCTGTTCAAAAAAGTAGCTTTTGGGTCTAGTATACCATAAGGGATGTTAGCTAATTCGACGGCCTATTAGTTAAATTCAATTTTTAATCCTGAAGTTATCTATAAATATACCAGTATGAGTGTTGAAAGACATGAACTAAAGAAACTTAGAAACGATTAGGGTTAATTCTCGATGACCGGTGACACAAGTCAGATTGCTGCAGATCTGTTCATTGCATGAGAAGAAAACATGCGATGAAATTTGGTCTCCTCCGAGTTCTTAGCCCCTTCCGCGGCTGTCAACATGCGAATAGACAAAACTTCATCATCCGTTCCTTCCTCATTGTAATCTATGCCTAATTGTATTGGAAATTTGATTTTCGATTTTTGCTGAGATACCAACTGTCTGACAAGTAAATTTTAATTTTTGCAGAACAAGGTAAAATTAAACGAATGTGTAAACAAGTCATGAGCTAGATATTTTTTAAAATTTGCAAAAGTGATTTAGTCATTTTGATTCTGTTTATCGTGATCTTCTTGAGATTTGCATGCACAAGTGCATGTTACGATATATATTGTGCTTAATTCGTCACAAAAGCTTGGGCTAACATTCCATCATCGAATTAACCTTAATCCTATGCTGAAGTTTTTGAACAACTTTTTGACTACCATCATCAAACCTTAAGCTTAGTAAAGAATGATCTCTTTTTGCAGAAGATTGGTTGCCCATATATTTCCTGATATGTCAAATGAAGATGTCCTTGATCTCCAAAATAATAATTGATAAATGAATATTCATTTTACTTTTTTATACTCCATATTATATATATATATATATATATATATATATATATATATATATATATATATATATATTTTGATATAAATGGCTATCAATTGTATTTATTTTGCCGAACGGTCAAACATATAACTTTTCTTTAATAACCCAACTCATTTTACTTGTATAAATTTAACCGGCAATTTGATACCCCTAAATTAACCCTATGGTCTCCAACTGGACTTTTTGGTGCACATATATAAGTCATCCCCTTAAAATCAGGGTGGAGCCGGGTAGAGATAAGGAGGTTCAGAATTTCCTCCGGTGAAAATGATTAAAATTATTTTTTATATATATAAAGTAAATATTAAACCATTTTTGATTCTTCTGTTTGTTTACTCTTCATATTTTAAAGTCAATAACAGTTTGTTCTCGCCTATCGATATATATGCGGTTGCGTCTGCTCGTAGGGACTCTTGTTGATTTGATGCATCCATTGTTGTTGTTTGTGTTAGATTAATGAATAGTGTAAGACAGTTCACATAGGAAGCAACACGTAAAAGGGTATCATTCATGACAAGTCAATACTCGATTCGCCCCATTTATTACAATAGAGCTTATATTTGTCCACTTGTAAAAGTTGGATATTAACTCTCTGGACCTTGTTGGCACCATGTGTAACACTCTCATTGCAATGTCTAGATCATTGATAGATGCATCTCTCTTAATATCTTTTCATTATCCATGGACAAAGTATACGGAAGTACAAAGATATTATTGCTTCCGGTTACAAATAATGGAGTTTTACGTAAATAATCGGTAGAATTTATTGATTGTTTTTTTTAAATCAATATATATATTTTGTATACAATTCTCTCTCTATATATATACCTGCCGATTAAAAATAATAGTCATTGTGACTAGGTAGGCATTTCGAAATTCAAGTTATACTAGAACATACATTTAATTTTTTAAAATGAAATTTTATGAGTGGAGAAAATTTTCAGTTGAAAAACTCATCAAAACCACTTGCTCAAACATGAAACTCATTTTCAAAAAAGATATCAAAAAATAGTCCAACAGTATAAGCAAATGTTGTTTGTGGCTAACACTATCAAAAAAAGTTGGGATTGGTTAGTAACTTTGTGGCTAATTCGTCGCCTAAATTGCTCGTAGCTAATAAGATATTTTGATCATTTGTTGCTATTCCATCACTAAATATAAAATTAACAACGAATTTTATTGTTTAGTTATATATTCTGTCAATCGCTAATGCTTATTCTTTTAATAGTGTAATTTTCAATCACACTAGAGTTCCTAATCTAGAACTACGATAACTTTTTATCATGGTTATAGTGACCGAATAATAGAGGCTTGAGTTCACCTCTAAGCTCGTCCCAACCAGTTCTAAAATTTGATTTGCAGAGGCGGCTCAGCGAAATTTATGATCTAAAATGAAATCATCATAAGAGGCTTTAAATGTTTTTATAAAAGACGTTATATTTTTTTATTTGAAGTCTATTTCCTTTAACTTTTTAAGATGTAAAGTTAGTATTAATTGTATGTCACATCAAACCCCAGGCATTTTCCTAGAGTTTGAAGTTTGAACCCATGCAAAATTCCACCATCTTTCATCCTTACACCTGTGGTAACTATCCCTTTTTCACTCTTACTAAGGACGAATTATAGAGCCTAATCAGGATCCTCATTAAAATTTGCTGACCCTTTCTTAAGGAAAAGTTACAATTTTGAGGCGCTAACCAAATATATATGATGTCTATTATATATCAACATACAAAAATCATGAAACAGTCATGGAGGTGAGACTTGGTACTCATGTCATTTCAAAGAAATGATGCTTCAAGTACATCGGGTCTATTATCCAAGGAAATAAAGAGATTGATGACGATGTCACACATCGTATTGGGGCAGGATGGATGAAATGGAGGCTCGCATCTAGAGTCTTATGCGATTAAAAGGTACCACCAAAACTTAAAGGCAAGTTCTATAGGGTAGTGGTTAGACCGACTATGTTACATGGGGCGGAGTGTTGGCCAGTCAAGACTTCGCACATTCAAAAGATGAAAGTTGCGGAGATAAGGATGCTGAGATGGATGTGTGGGCATACAAGGATGGATAGGATTAGAAATGAAGATATCCGGGACAGAGTGGGAGTGGCGGAGTGGCCTCGGTGGAGGATAAGATGCGGGAAGCAAGGTTGAGATGGTTCGGGCATGTGCAGAGGAGAGACACAAATGTCCCAGTGCGAAGGTGTGAGAGGTTGGCTATGGACGGGTTCAGGAGGGCTAGAGATAGGCCGAAGAAGTATTGGGGAGAGGTGATTAGACGGGATATGGCGCAGGTGCAACTTACTGAGGACATGACCTTAGATTGGAGGTTGTGGAGGACACAGATTAGGGTAGTATGTAGTTGAGTGTAGTCCTACTTATGCTTACATACTGGTAGTTGTAGTGTTATTATTGTAGGCCTGATTAGCCTATCATACTAGTAGGCGCAATATTATTTTATAGTCCCATGTCGTTTGATTTATGTTGATATGTGTTCTTTAGTGTACTTTGTTTACCTTATTTACATGCGTTAGTTACTGCTTTTTTTTTCCAGAATGATCTATCATGGTTTATTCGCTTTTGTTAACATCATTTTCATACTGCTTTAGATTTCTTGTTCGGGTCTGATCGTTTCTCTTGCTTTGCTTGTGCTTATGTCTTGTCTTGAGTCGAGGGTCTTTCGGAAACAGTCGCTCTACCTACCAAGGTAGAGGTAAGGTCTGCGTACACTCTACCCTCCCGAGACCCCACGTTGTGGGATTTCACTGGGTATGTTGTTGTATTTCGGTGGACAACTATTTATATCAAATTCTCTAATCAAGAAATAATAGTATCAGCGGATGCAGAACAATGGGGATATATTTATACCATGTTATCCTAAATAAATAACTCATTTTTTTCTGAAAAAAATCTATATTGCAAATGAATGAGCTAGTACATAAATGGAAGAGTGCATACATTGATTGGGAGCTTCTTAAAATCACCACTCCTCACGGCAGTTTCTCCGTCAGCAACTACCATGAAAAAGAAGGTACGTTTTTCGTGTTTAGTTAGATATTTTTGTTCAACTTGTTACAAAGTGACTAAATTTTAAATACTTATAAAACACTGGCTGGGTTTCAAAGAGCGATCTAAAAAACTCAATTTGACATCTCAAAACTAAAAAACCGAATCAACCTTAAAAAAATGAACTAAATAGAAATTACTATGTTCGATTTCGCCCAGTAAAATTGCCAAATTGAAAATAACAACTTATGCCTACCTTTAGTCTTGGTAAAATTTAGGTGAAATGAACAGCTTTTAGGCCTGATGTGAGGTAATAAATAGTTAAATATAATGCAGAATTAAAGTTTAAAAAAAATATAGTCCTACTTAAAGAGGGAAAACTTATAAAGATTTGAATCGCATGAATCGTTAATGGAGATTTGAAACTCCGGCTTTGGATTCCATGAATGGTTCCTTGAGTTCTACTTGTCAATCTTTCGAACTCCAACACCGTTTATTGAAGTTGTTTCGTGTTTTAGTTGGGAATATTTTCGTCCAAAAAAAATTCCTAGTCAAAAGAGTTAATCTTTTAAAAACTTTTAAAATAGTGGGTAATACCTAAAACATGTGCTAAAAGTGGTTATTTACCTACTTCTCCCTTACTTTTGTCTTTAAGGTATGAACTTTGAGCAACTTTGAACCTCTTGTTTTGGGCTTGGGTTGTGAAGCCAAACTTTATTTCAGAAGGCCCATCATAGATTGGGTTGAACTTTCGTAAATACAAAATATTTAAAAGTTAATTACATAATCTACAACTAATTGAGATATTACAAATTATGTAATTTAAAGTTAAAAAATAAGGAGATTATTACTTTGAATAAAAACCTAAAAATAAGGATATATCTTATATTAGTGATACAACAACAACAACATATCCAGTGAAGTCCCACAACGTGGGCTCTGGGGAAGGTAGAGTGTACGCATATCTTATCTTTATCTTGGTAAGTAGAGAGACTGTTTACGAAAGACCCTCGGCTCAATACAAAGCATAGGTACAAGCAAAGTTAATTTATAATTAAATGCACATAAAAACACAATAATTGTTTACCTAAAAAAGCTCCAGCACAACTACTAACAAGCTAATTCATGAACTTTAACAAACAAAAAAAACTAAGAACAAGGTTATTACTGTATCTGTTAAATATATATATATATTATTGTATATTGTGTACTATATACGTTATTGTAGAGTATAATTGGTTGGCACATAGATAATATAGCATATATTAGGTATATTATAATATTATACACTATATACACAAAAGGTATTATTATATTATATATTATATATTATATTCTATATATAATATATAAAATTAAATATACTTTCTACTATTACATCCACAAATATTTTGTTATCATCTTTTCAGTTAAATTATGCTCTATCTTGAGCCGAGGGCCTCTTGGAAACAGCCGCTTTATCTACTAAGGTAGAGGTAAGGTCTGCGTACACTTTATCCTTTCAGACCCCACGTTGTGGGATTCCACTGGGTATGTTGTTGTTGTTGTATCTTTTCAGTTAAATATACCATATATTCCTTAGGTATATTTTCATATACTTTTCTTATACCATATGTCATATACCATATCTTTTGATGTACTTTTCTTAATATTAATATATTCAAATAATTTCTTTTAGTCACAAAAAAATACTTTCATCACTCATCAAGTGAAAATAAAAAAAAATAAAGAGGAGGAATTGAAAGAAAAAAATATTTTTAAAACGGTAGATGAAATATGGGATTTGAAGCTAATTTTGTTTTGTTTTGTTTATTTGAAAATTTATATTCTCTCTCATGTCCTTTCCATAGAGTTTGAGGGGAGAGTGATTTATTAGAAAGAGAAAATAAAAGTGGACATATTTTAGGAATGTAAAAAGTTATATTTTTGTAATTTAAAAATTAAAATTTTAAATAAGTTGTATTTATGTATTTTTTAGAAAGTAATTGTAATCTTTTTAATTACCATTTTAAAAAGCTGTATTTTTGTGCTCAAATTGGTTTTGTTTATCACAGTCCACAAAACTGTTGGCATTTGAAAAAGTTGTTCACAATAATGGAAATGTGATTATCCTCCTGTTTTTCTTCTTTCTTTAATAAACTGCAGGTACAAATTACTAAAACGGTGGAGCATGCATATGTAAATGATTGGATCAGTCTGGTCTCTGTAGAACTATTGAAGATTTGAAGTGGTTTAGATTTTAAAATTTTCAACAAAAATAAACAGCACGAAGCGACCAAATTAAGAAACAAGACAATAACAACATACCGAGTGTAATGTCATAGCCGTAATCTCCTTTTTTTACTTGTTTCTTTTCAATTAGAAATGTTCGCAATAAGTCTTTTCTTAATTGCAATGATCCACCTGAATTTTCAGCAGAGTACACTCTGAATAGAACTAATAGGCCCTGATAGTCAATCATCATATCATCTTTAATTGTTGCTGACGATCCACTATTTAGTCCTTTATCGTTCCGATTCATCAAAAGAAACTGCTGACTCAATGCGTTAACCTAATCTTGATGTCGAAAGTTACCATTAATGCTGGAAAGGAAATCTGGAGCTGCATTTTGGGTTTCTATCACATTTTTTTTTCTATCAAATATTAGATTCAACTTTTAGCTACTTGCTAACGAAACTAAACCAATATACTACACTTAAATTGAGTTAATTTCTCAAATGATCATTGAACTTATAATTTTTTTCTATAAAAGTCACCAAACTATTTTTTGTCACTATAAAGTCAATCAACTTATAAATAATTCTCTCAGAAAATAACTGTGGCTGGAAATACTATGTTAGCCCTGTAGCACATTTGAGCTAACATAGTATTTTGCTTGCTTATGTGATTTTCCAGTGAGATTAGTTGGTTTTTTTACCATAGTTATTTTATGAGGAAACATCTATGAACGATTACAAAAAATAATTTAGTGACTTTTATAGAAAAAAATTGTAAGTTCGATGTCCATTCAAGGAACTAACTCGGAAAACTTGACCTTCACAAGTTATGTGGCTCGTATTCTTCAAAATTGCTCCGAATGTTCGGATCCTGTAAAAGTTATGCATTTTGGAGAATCCAACACTAGTGCAACATAGTTAATAATTAAGAGCTACTTTTGTCTTTTAGAGTGAATAAAAGTACAATTATCTTATAAGGTACATTTAGGAGGAGTAGTGATGGCTTTTTTTAAAAAGAAGTCAAAGATTGCACACCATATATATTGTATATGGATGGAGAACAACATAAATTTTTTAACTAAGTAGTAAATTAAGTAAAGCAATAACAATACTTATAGCTGCATTTGCCATTGTCGGACTATGTTGCTCGGACTCTCCAAAATTATTGTCGGACCCATGTTGGACTCCACTTTTGAAAGATCCGATATGTACTCCTCGGCATTTTTGAAGAGTTCAACCAACATAAATTGCCTCTGGTTTCATTCTGGCTTGCTTTCTTCCTTCTCTTTTGGTTTTGCTTCTTCCACCTTCTTATCTTTAGGTTTGGCTTCTTCCACCTTCTTATCTTTAGGTTTGGCTTCTTCCACCTTCTTATCTTTAGGTTTTGCCTCTTCTTTGGCTTTTGGTTTGCCTTTTTGGGGCTTCATGAAGCAGAAACAAGAACAACATGGACACTGGAACAAGAACTTCATTCTCTCTCTCTCTTACCCCCCACTCTCTCTCTCTCTCTCCTCTTCTACCTGTCTTAAAGAAGTAGCACTAGAAGTTCGAGCTTAGTTTTATGAATGGAAAGTACTCAACTTGCATGTTATCGTATGAAAGTCACTAAACTATTATTTGTAATGAAAAATCACTCAATTTACTATGATACTTAAGAGATGTTGAGTGACTGTTTTGATTACAAAGAATTGTATTGTGACTTTCTGTGATACTTAGGTAGATCTGAGTGATTATTTTGTTAAAAAAAATAATTTCGTGACTTTAGTGCAATAACATAATAAGTAAACATTCGTGAAACTCATCCTAACCTAAGATTAAATTGTTTGTGTATAAAAAATGATGTGCTTTAGTATAGCTTTTCTTTTTGCCGCCCTTACTGTTCAATTTTTTTCTTTTCTTTGTTAAAAGATCAATGCTGCAATAATTCGTTCACAGATTCCATTTCAATCACTGTCAATAATTGAAAGAAATAATTCCCTTGATTATTTTCATTGATTGAATAGATATATATACAAGTTACAAAATAGGAGAATCTTATTCCTATTCTATTTCTAAAACCTTATTCTACCATAATTCTAACTATACAATTATGGTATGTGTATATCCTAAATATGGTAAGAGTATATCCTAATCTAGGTAACAAATATACTACAATATACACACAATATACTTTTCTTTATATACAAGGTTTTGTCCACCGTTTTTTGTCGCTTTGCTTGGCCCGTCTTGGCTCGGACGTCTTTGGCCTCGAGAGGCCCACCGCCGAGAAGGCTTAAGAGCCGCACCGCTTCTTGCTCGCCTTTGTATATCATCGATATACATGTGATATACACCTTCGTATATTCGGTGTATATCACATGTATATTGCTCGTTTAACACACCCCCGCATCATAGCGGGCGGTTTTCGAACGCTTGAGAGATCGTCCCTAAAATCTTCAAAGAGAACCGCTGGTAGACCCTTTGTAAAGATGTCTGCAATTTGATAACGAGACGGGACATGGCATACGCGAACTTGACCCTTTGCAACCTTTTCACGGACAAAGTGAATGTCCATTTCGATATGCTTGGTGCGTTGGTGTTGAACCGGGTTACCTGAAAGGTAGATGGCACTAATGTTATCGCAATATACCAAGGTTGCCTTCTGAATGGGACAATGAAGCTCCAAAAGCAAATTACGTAGCCAACATGATTCGGAGACCACATTCGCTACCCCTCGATATTCTGCCTCTGCACTGGAGCGTGATAGAGTTGCTTGACGCTTTGCCGACCATGAGACCAAGTTGTTGCCAAGGAACATACAGTAGCCAGAAGTCGACCGTCTGGTGTTGGGACAACCACCCCAATCAGCATCCGTGTAAGAGACAAATGTGGATGTAGATGAAGGATACAAGTGCAACCCATAGTCCAGTGTTCCCTGAATATACCGAATGATGCGTTTGATTGCATTCATGTGCTCAACTCTGGGATCATGCATGAATAAACACACTGCCGAACCGCATACGTAATATCCGGTGCTCCGGTAAAGGTAAGATCGGAGGGCCCCCGCAAGATCGCGATAGCGGGTCGGGTCCTCGTATGGTGCACTGTTGCGGCACTCAGTTTGGGGTTTGCATCAACTGGCGTGGAAGTAGACTTACAGGATGACATCCCAGCCCTCTCTATGATCTCGGCAGCATACTTTTGTTGAGACAAAAACAAGCCACCTGAATAACGCTTGACAGCAATCCCCAAAAAATAACTCAAAGGCCCTAAGTCTTTCATAGCGAACTCAGAACTGAGCATGGTCATGAAAGACTGGCGCAAGGAATCGGAAGAGGCGGTCAAGATGATATCATCCACATACAACAGAATGTAGGCCAAAGAAGAACCACGGCGGTAGATGAACAAGGAATTATCTGACCTGCTGTGAGTGAACCCAATAGTGGAAACAAAGTCAGCAAACCTTGTGTACTTGGAGACTGCTTAAGCCTATATAAGGACTTCTTCAACAAACATACATGATGCGGACGGTTTGGATCCCTGAAACCCAACGGCTGATGCATATAGACTGTTTCCTTGAGATCACCATGTAGAAAAGCATTCTTGACATCCAACTGATGAATTGGACAAGTCTTTGAAAGAGCCAAGCTAAGCACAGTGCGTATGGTAGCCGGTTTGACCACCGGACTAAACGTCTCACCACAATCAATTCCAACCTGCTGAGTCTTACCATCACCAACAAGTCGCGCCTTATGTCGAGCAAAGGACCCATCTGAATTTTCCTTATGAGCAAAAATCCACATTGACCTGGTAACATTAATACCATATGGACGGGGCACCAACTCCCACGTCTTATTATCAATAAGAGCATTATATTCATCAGTCATAGCAATTTTCCAATTAGGGTCATTTAATGGGGACACAGGATTGCGGGGCAAGGGGGATTTAGAGACATCCGAATGTAAATTAAAAAATCTTTTAGGTGTAAAAATACCCCGCTGACTACGAGTGACCGGTCTATGACTCGAGGAAGAATTGAGGGAATTTTAGGAATTCTCTGGGCTCGGGACGGACTGGCCAGCAGGCAGTGGGCCTGCTGGCCCAAATCGGTAAAGGCTGGACTCGGTTTCTAGATCAGTTCCTGAGGTGGGCCGGGCGGCCCAATTGCTTTGAACTGTTCCGATGGTGGAATTTCGGGTGTGGCGTTACTGTGGGTCCAGCGGGCAGTGGGCCCGCTGGAGGATTTTGGGTGCGGGAGATGTCCGAAAAATTCTGAATAATAGACGGGGATATTTGGTCATCCAAAAAATTATACGACTTAGGTTCGGGAGTATGAACTTTCGTAAATGGGAATTGAGTTTCATAAAAAATGACATGGCGATTGATTATGATTTTCTTGGAGGATAAATCAAAACACTTATAACCACGATGATTTGACGGATAACCCAAAAACACACACGGGGTAGACCGAGCCTGAAGTTTGTTAATTGTGGTGGATGGGAATAACGGATAACACAAGCACCCAAAAATCCGAAGATGAGAATAAGAAGGGTTCTTATTATATAGGATTTTGAGGGGGGAAGAATATGTCAGACCTTTAGAAGGAATTATGTTAAGAAGATATGTGGCCATTTGTAGAGCATGATGCCAAAAATATGGAGGTATGGAGGCATAAATTAGGAGAGTTCGGACAATGTTATTGATGGAACGAATTTTGCGTTCGGCCTTCCCATTTTGTGAAGATGTATGAGGACACGAAAACCGAAAATTAATCCCATTTTTAGCACAGAATTCCCGGAACTCCCTATTGTCATACTCTTTCCTATTATCACATTGAATATTTTTTATTTCTCTTTCGAATTGAGTACGAATGAACGCTCTAAATTGGATGAAGACGGAAAACACTTGTGATTTATTCGCAATTAGAAACGTCCACAAAAATCTAGAATAATCATCTAAAAAGAGAACATAATATCGATGACCCAATGAACTGAGAACAGGAGACGTCCATAAGTCGCTATGAATAATCTCAAATGGCATTGAAGTATGAGAATTGGAGTCTACAAATAGCAACTTAACAATTTTTCCTAATGAACAAGACTGACAAAGTGGAGTACGACTCGTACCCTTACAGGAAATAAAGTTATTTTTATCTAAAACTGATAAAATAGAAGATCCCGGATGACCCAGACGAGCATGCCACGTGGAAGGAGAGATGGCTGCAAAGGCTGACGGCAAGGTTTGACTCGATGGAATGAAACCAGGCATGATAGGATACAGATCCCCCCTACTATCACACCTCATGAGATGACTCCCCGTTTTGAAATCCTTCACAGAAAAACCAAAAGGATCAAATTCAACGGAAACGGAATTGTCAGTAGTGAATTTCCGGACAGACACTAAATTTTTAATCAATTTAGGAGCATGTAAAGTATTTTTCAAGAGAAGGGGTGGATTGGGGGGAGACAACGTTTTCTGACCATAACCCTGAATTGGAATAGAGTTGCCATTACCAACAATTATACCCCGAGGGGTGCTCAAATTGGAAAAAGAGGAGAGAGTACCTGATTCGGAAGTCATGTGAGTAGTTGCCCCGGTGTCCATGTACTAATTTGGGTCCGGTTGAGTCAACCCCAATGTGTGCATCGCGGCCTCGATATCAGTCTGAGTGGGGCTTGCTGCATGATGGGCCTGCGGTGGTCGGGGCCCAAGAACTCCTGTCCGTGGTGCACCTGGGCCGTAGCCGCTTCTTGTTGCTACCGCCGCCGGGCCACCGCCGCCGGGGCCGCCACCTGCTTGGGTATTGGGCTCGGACCGTTGGCTGCCCCACCGGCCGCCGGAAACCTATTTCTTTGGATGGTACGGGTTCCACCGCCATGGGCCCCACTGTTGGGCCCATGGCGGTGGTGGGCCACTGTACCCTGGCTGGGACCCACCGCCTGCTTGTTGACTACCGGAACCGCCACCAGAACAGCTGCGTTTGCCCCCGCGATTTTTGTTATTATTTTTGCGATTATTCTTGCCGCCACCATTATTATGGTTTTGGCCCGAATTATTCACAAAACCTGAAGAACTAGGAGAGGACGCCACCATGACAACTGGGCTTGCTCCGGTAGCCGCCTTTTTAGCCAAACCGGCTTCTTCCAACGTAAGCATGGAGCGGGCTTGATGATAGTCTGGAAGAGGGTTGCTTTGGCGAATGAGAGTTCCAACACCATTATAGGCCTCCGAAAGACCGGCAACCAACTGTAGAACTAGACGATTATTTGTTACTGGTGCGCTAACATTACGGAGTTGATCCGCCAACTCCTTTAGTTTCTTGCAATATGCAGAAACGTTTGGAAATTCGTCCATTTGAACGACAGAGAATTCCTGCTCGAGTGTGACGACACGAGAATGTTGGTTGTCTTGGAATATGTCACGCAATCTATTCCATGCAGCCATAGCCGTGGTATCCGGCTCCATAATCGTCTGTAGAAGGTCCAGCGAAATAGTGGCGTATATCCACCGAAGAACGATATCATCAAGTGTAATCCATAACTCAGGATCCTCCGCATGAAGGGGTCTAACGGGAGGAATGATGTGATGAAGAACTTGATAAGATATAGCGTGAATTTTAAACAACTCCGCCCACGTTTCATATTGAACGTTTTCCATCTCAAGGACAATAGGGACACTTAGCTTGATATTGGAAACCGTGAGGGCAGGGTGAAAATTGTTCTTAGACATATTGAAAGAACAAAGAAGGAGGGGAAATTTAAGAGAGGTTTTTGAGAGCGGAAGACAAAATTTTTGGAGAGAAAACCCGAGGGGGGGGGGGGTTATCGGCCACAAGGAAGACAAAAGTTGAGAGAAAAACTTTTGTGTAGACCTAGTCTCTTGATACCATGAAAGAAATAATCCCCTTGATTATTTTCATTGATTGAATAGATATATATACAAGTTACAAAATAGGAGAATCCTATTCCTATTCTATTTCTAAAACCTTATTCTACCATAATTCTAACTATACAATTATGGTATGTGTATATCCTAAATATGGTAAGAGTATATCCTAATCTAGGTAACAAATATACTACAATATACACACAATATACTTTTCTTTATATACAAGTTTTGTCCACTTTTTTCGCTTCTTCTTGCCCGTCTTTGGGTCGGACGTCTTTGGGCCTCGAGAGGCCCACTACCGAGAAGGCTTAAGAGCTGCACTGCTGTTTGATGCTGTATATCACTGATATACATGTGATATACACTGTTGTATATTCAGTGTATATCACATGTATATTGCTCTGTTTAACAATAATGAAGATGTCAAGCTATAGGTTCTTAGACAAGCAAAAGAACGTGAGGTGGGGCATCCTAAGGTTTCGGTATATACAAGGTCTCTAGAGTTTGTGTTTTAGCGATTCGTGGCTTGTCATCGAACTCCTAACTCTTTTATATTGTATTAGATTCGCAGCTTATTATACGTACATATTTAGTAAATTTCTCAACACATATAGGATTTGAACTAAAGTTATTGAGTTCTGCCGAATTTGTATCATAAACTGCATATCCGCTCTTGATTGACCCTACAAATTCAACGGCTAATCCAGTATTTAGTCTTAATGGATTAAATTCTACTCTTTGTATATATTTCATTATTCACACACAAGCACATACATGCATACATACATTTAGCTCTAAGTTAGACGCAATGAGTTCTGTCGAACCTCCTGCGCCTATCTAGATCCGCCATTGTGCACATTATATATACACATTGAGAAAGATTATTTTGAGAAATACAAATTCGACAACAAGTAGCTTATTTAGACACTTAATAGTTAGTACTTAGTATAGTTGCAAAGTATGAACAAATATATTGACAAAACATACAGTACAAAAGCTGGAGTCCTTGAACCTTAACTATTGGGCAATCTTGATTACACTATCGCTAATGGGACCATATTTTTGGCCACTAGTGTTGAAAACGAAGTTTACTTTGATTTCCTTCCCCACTCAATAGATGTCATGGACTGGCAAGCACAAGAGTGAAGTCTGAGTCACACTGAATAAGAGTTGGAATTAAGCTATTTATACTGTACTTAGAGTAAATAATTTTACATAGTTTCAGTAATTCAATCAGTTATAAAATATTACAATGTGATTTTAGATAAAATTGAATGACTTTTTTGTTACAAAAAATAATTTTGTAGCTTTAATGAAGTGAAACTTAAGTAATTAAAATCAACCCCAGAAAAAGGTTGAAATGAAAATCATCATTTAGTAATTTAATCGAAGCAAAATATAGGGGTGGGCGTATATCGGTTCGGTTCGGTTCGGTTTTGTATCCGAAAAATATGAACTGAATAAAAATCGGTTTTAAAAAAAAAAAAACGAATACAACTTTTAAAAAAAAAACTATATGTTCGATTTATATGCCGAATGTATCGGATTATATCGGTTTTTTCTAGTGGGTCGGGCCGGGTCGGGGAATTTTTTTTAAAAAAAAAATGAATTTCCAAAACTGAAATTGACATTCACACCTACACTATCATGAAATTTCGATGTTGAAATCTATTGTGTATCGTGAGATGTTTACTAAAGAAAAAGGAAAATTAGAAATTGATTTGAGGAAAAACACAAACTGATTGGGAAAACAGACATTTTTCTAAAAATTGGCTGCGCCAAACCGCCTTTTGGCAGTATGACCGGCCCCATCTAGAAAAAATACGCAAAATCAAAAAAAATCGGGTAAAACGGACATCCGAGCGCAAAGTTATAAATATTTAAAGTTTTATCAATTTACAACTATTTTTTCTCCCTACATTTTATGTCAATGCTTCCGTGATATGTTAATCAAGTTCATAGATTAGCTTCAATGGCTATGATTCAAGAGATAATAGTAGCCTAAAATAAAAATAAAAAATATATATTTAATTCGGTTTTTCGGTTCGATTCATATCCAAAATTAAAAAACCGAACCGAATCACTAAATCCTGATTCGGTTCGGGTTTTAAAAAAAAAATGAGAAAAAACTGATTTGGTTCGATTTTTTGGAGAAAAAGTTGTACGTAACAATTGTCCTAAAAGTCGTTGTGGGGGCATGAAGAGACAAAGTTCACTGTTGACTCCTTTGTCCTTTTGCTTTCAATCAATGCATTATCTCAAGTAAAGTTAAAATTAGCTCCAAAAAGTCAGATTGGCAACGGGAAAGTCTGTACAACAAGATGAGAAAAACCACATTAAACTTATTTAAATGTCTGTATAATAAATATATTAACTGGGTAAAAACTATAACTAAATTGTAATCACATATTAAATTAAATAGACAGTGTAAAGAAATTTTGATATATAATTTCTATCCCGTAACATTTAAGTTTCATACATCGATAATATAAAAATATTTACATAATTATATCACTTAAAGTACACTACTACAAGGACTCGATTTCTCTAATCATGAATGGGAGTCAATATGGGCGGCTAATGACTTGAAACACTTTTAGTCCTTATTAGTTGATTCATAAACTTTTGATTAATTAAAAAGAAGAGGGATGGGGGGAGGGGGGTTACATATTAGTGTAACAACAACATATCCAGAGAAATCTCATAAAATGGAGTCTGAGGAGGGTAAAAAGTGTACACAGTATACAGACCTTATCTCTACCGTAGGAAGTAGAGAGGTTGTTTCCGGTAGACACTCGGCGAATGCAATCCAAAGCAATATAGAAAGTCATGGCAAAAAATATTACAAAAAGCAGGGTAAAACAGTATGTAGAAAAACAACAAATGAATATGATGATCGAAGTACAAGAACAACATATATCAAGTAGAAAAAGAAGGACAAGATGCTACAAGAGTAATACTACGACTACTAGTATGAAAGGATAAGTCGGACCACGTTCAACTACCCACTAACCTTCTACCTTAATCCGTTTCCTCCACAACTTCCTATCTAAGGTCATGTCCTCGGTAACCTGGGTCTGCGTCATGTCCTGTCTGATCCCTCTCCCCAATGCTTCTTCGGCCTACCTCTACCTCTCCTGAAACCATCCATAGCCAACTTCTCGCACCTCCACACTGGGGCATCTGGGCATATTATTGTATTAGCTCAGTTTGTTTATGTGCAAAGACAAAGTTTATATGGATTATGGCAAGTCAAGGAAAGCCATTCATTCAATCGATGATAAACAAATGAGTTGCAACTAATTCGTTTAGCAAAATAACAAAGCTTTAGCAGTGTGATCAAGTTAATATCATAATTTTTCGTCTGTCTAAACCACATGCTTTTATAGGTAGGGGAAATAGAACCCAACTACGAATCAGTTTGAGTGGATCCCAATGCCAACTTCTTTTCGTCGTACGCTCTAGAAGCTTATCCTCCAATTAGCTGAGTTGGGCATACCAAAAAAATGAAAAGTGAAGTAACGATAGATTGTATCATGGATCTGATACAATATGAAGTACGTATTTCGTTGGTTGCATAGTATAAGAATGAACTCAAAGGAATTGGCGGGCAAGCACGTGGTTTAATTCTATGTGAAGCAAAGAACCTAATTATAAACAGGGCTTCATCCCGTAAATCCTCTGAAAGAGAGGAATGCCTTCGGAGACGAGACACGACCACAGATGGTGCATGGCTATTGTCAATTCATGTAGTAAGGTAGTGGGTTAAGTCTCTCAACGAGCACAACCCTCGTGTTCAGTTATTATCGTTGAGTTTGAAATCATGAACAGACCACCAGTGATAAGCCAAAATAAATTGAGAAGATGTGAAGTCATCATGCCCTTATGCCCTAAGTGACGCGCGACGATGTGTGGCACTCCGGCAGAAAAGAATACAAATTTTGGTCAATCCATACGAGTTGAGGCATAGTTTTTTAATGGAAGTCTTTAATTTTCAAACTTGCTCGTGTTTGGAACCATAATAGTTTTTTAAATGGGAGGAATCTTCAATCCTTCACACTAATGTGTGGTTTGAAACATTCATTTGTCAAATTCTCTTCCAAACGGTTGCAGATGAACTAAGACAGGAACAAAAAATTTGGAATACCAGATCTTTCATAACCAAGAAAGGGATAGTCATTTCATCCAAGCTTGGGTGAGTAACATTTTAAGAGTCCACTATTTTTCCATTCACAGCAATTAACAAGCAATCTGTTCTTGGATAGCCAACAAATTATGGTACAAGTCCAGAGGGGTCGCAGGAACGTTCACTGGAATTGGTCCATACTAATTCTCTTTAGGTTCTACAACCATCTATGTTATTTTATTTTTTGATAACCATGGTGTTCAGGCTAGCTTGCGCGCACCTCCACTAATTCCACGGGATACCCCCAACCTCCCACCAGCAACTTTCTACAGCCATCTATAGTCCCTTTTTACCCCATTATATTATTTGTATAGACTTGTACAACCTAAATTTGAATCAAAAGAAATAACCTTTTCTTACAATGTGACAAAGTATTTCTCAGTTTCAAATATACTCATGAAGCAAGACTCCTATGCTAGCTTGTAAACACAGTTTACCTCTCTCTCCAAGCTACGACTATGTGATTGTATGATTTGACAATAAAAACCACTCATCAACTTCTAAGAACCCTCCTGTTTCCATCTTTTGAAGTTGATTGTTTCGAGGGGGTCAGCCTTCTAAATGAGGAATGTAGAATCATCACTGCAAATGCATCGGATTAGCCATAAGCTCTTGAAATTAGGAATAAAACAAAAAATGAAAAGACAAAGAATAAGATAACAAATTGGGCATGAAAGCTAACCCACCTGCATAACTGACTACGATAGCTGAGATGAGAGCCATTTGAACGTTGGTACAGAATAGGATAACTGCAGTTGCTGTACAAGAAAGACACTCAATTCTCAAATTTATACAGTATCAGAGAAGTTCGGCTTGCCAAAATAAATGAGTGCTCGAAATTATCTAGGGAAACAAAAGCCGCCCAATATACATTTGAAAAGACTCAGAAGCATTTCTAAAAACTAGAAGCACAAGAACAGCAACAAGAACATTGGGCTTTAAATAAAAAGTGTTAATCAAGACTCAATGTGCATGCTTCTTGAAAATAAGGTGTACTATTCCAGAGACAAAAATGATCTAAGCATATATGAACTTATAAACTTACAGTGAAAATTACTAATTTCAACATCTAATATCAGACAACACTACAACAACAACATACCCAGTGTAATCCCACAAGTGGGATCTGGGGAGGGTAGGTTGTACGCAGACCTTACCCCTACCTTGAGAGGTAGGGAGGCTGTTTCCGATTAACATAGACAATACTAATCTAACAATATACAAATTAAACATTTTAAAATGTAATTTCAAGAAAACCCTGAAAACATAACTACAATCACAAAACCATTGTTCAGTTTCACATAACCTACAATAAAACATAATTAAATTAATCCACAGCATTTAGCTTCGTATTTAGTTTGAAGAACTTTATTAAGAGAGTAGAAGAGAAGCCAAAAAGAATCCCAGGGTCAAAAGAAATAGAACGGGAGGACTCACATACTAGAAGAAGAAAAGAGGATCATTATTTGAAGAAGAAACATAAGAAAAATGAAAAGAAGTCTGTAAAAGAACAAGTATTATAAACTCACGAAGTGGAATAAGGCGATGACTACAGAAAGAATGCTGAAACATACATGTCGAGTAGTCCTAGTATCCCAGTAGCCATAAGAAACCATATTTCCCCTTTTTTCCCTCATCATTTTAAGTCAGATTCTTTAATCAACAAACCTTTTCAGCCGAAATTACTTTGTATTTCACTATTTGAAGTACATGCTTCTCAGACGCACATCACTTCGACTATGAAATCGTAATCCCTCCCTTCACATCAGTTCATTGCTTTAAGTGCTGAAACAATGCCTCTAGCAATACTGAGAACGAGAAGGTAGAGATGTAGTACTCACCTCTTCTGGTTCTTTGGTGGATAGGTAAATAACGATGTAGCACACATCTCATAAATTACGTTTGGTTAACAGATAGTGCTAAGGGACAGGAAACTTCAGCCCATTAACTATTTCCATCGCAAAAGCATCCTTTACGTTGTTTGTAATAGATATCAATATATCGTTAACTTTGAATTTTGAAGGTACTACAAAAGATGATATGGAGAAGAGACCAATATTTCGTTAATTTTCCTGGTACTAGTTCCCTACAAAAGATGATATGGAGAGCAGGAGAGATATATAAACGTTCCATTTTTACTTTTCCCTCTCCTTTTAATTTCTCACCAAAGAGCTTCCCAGAAATCCTACCCCACTTTTTTAACTTTTAGGCTCATCGACCTGGCAGAGGCTAAACTTTTTTTTTTCTTGAACGAATTTGCTATGAACCATTTAAAGCTATTTCCACCATATTTTGCTTTCTCACAACATTTGAGTAAAAGACAAAGGTGCAGATACCAGAGGATGAAATGGAGAGATCATAAGCCTTCCATTTATACTTCCCCTCTTTTTTTGGTTATTTTTCTTTTATTTTTTAAATGGAAACACTCAAATATTCCCCACTTCTATATCCGTCGACTAAAGCATTTACGCTGTTTATACCATAATTTGCTTATTTATAATAGTTTGAGTAAGACACAGTACCTTCCTCATCATCCCCACACCACCAAATTTCAGTTTTTTTCTCCAGATTGGGTTTTTTTTTCTTTTTCTTTTTTGGTGGGGGGGTTGTACTAACTAGTTCTATCATTGTGAGAACTTGTGGAACTTTGAACACAAAAATTGATATAGTGACATGATATTTTTATTCTTCACTAATGATGAAGAAACAGATTTTATAAAATATGTGTTCACTGTCTTGCAAGTCTATATATGGACTTTTTACTGCAGCTTTATACGAATATTTGATTGTTTATAGAGACATCCCCCCCCCCCCCCCCCCTTTTTTTTTTAACTTGAACTAGCTTACTTGCAAATATTCAAATAAAAGGACAAATTAGGGAACAATATAGTCACACCATCTATCCCTGCTCCCCTTGATCAATTTGTAGGTAATTTCTCACATCTGCATCTATTTTGTAGTGCAACTCATTATATACTTTAGCTTAGTAGTTGGATCATTTGTCCTTGATCCTGATTTCTAGTAATCTTGGTGAAACATGCATCCATTGCAAATCAGATGTCTCTGAACACCAGTAACCTAGAAGAATGTGGTCATCCAACACTCTCAACAGACTGGCATATGATGGTTTTGATAGTCCGGAGTATGTAGTTCTATAAGCAATTACTTGACAATGTTTTTCTTTACAATCTACATACATTGCAATTGATATGCTGCCCAAAACTCTTTTCCTGATGTTCTAACATCTAATTTGCAATAGGAAGAAAGAACACTTGGTCTCAAATTGGATGGATGAGGTAGAGGTAAGGTCTGCGTACACTCTACCCTCCTCATACTCCACTTTGTGGGATTTCACTGGGTGTGTTGTTGTTGTTGTTGTTGTAGTGATCTAATAGATCAGATTATCGAAAAATCAAAAGAGGCGCGGGACTTTTAGGACATAATGAATGTTTCCCAATGTGGGAAATAATATATTTAGAACAAATGAGGATGTGGAGTGGTTGGATGTGAAAACTGCCAGCCCAAATGTTCCATATAATTTCTTTGATCTTATAACATAAAGGTCCCATCTGAAGTGTAATTATAGATATGAATGTTTCTTAAGTTATACGTGTCCTGCTATTAAGTGTCTCCATTTGGTGTGAACGTAAACTTGGTGCCTCGACCCAAAGTTGGCATAAGAGCCTCCAATCTAGAGGAGAGCAGAGTGCCATTTGTGAGAAGGAACACTAATATGGACAATATTCAAAAGGTTGACAAGAAGCGTAAAGATCAGGATCAGTCAATTGCTGTTTCTTGGTGTTCACTTTTACAATGAACACATAGGATAAATCACATGGAAAATGATAGAACAGTCAAAGCTATGATCATATTATCCATCAGCAATATACACAGATAGAATGCTGGACCTGAACCATTTAAGTAAGTAGCACCCCAAGTATCTTTATTATTATTGGGGGGGAGCACTCAAGAATATTAACTCACCACACTGAGCAATGCGAATCAAGCTTTGTTTGATAACAGGACGCTCCTCTAATCCCCAACGATCTCCACATAACTTTAATACATCCCAAAGTGCCAAACATGATATCAAACCTACAAGGGCAAGCAGCTTTTGGTACCTGTTACCCAAATTTATCAAAATGCAATCAGCACCAAAGCAATCAAATCCCACTAAATTCAAGCAACTGAAACTGAAATCCTTCAGCTGCATAATAGTGCTAAATCCAGACCAAGTACTAACATCTTTTAGATTTAACAAGTACAATTTCTGAAATCTGAAGAACTTGAACAGATCACTCAGTAAGTGAAACGCTGTACCTATCCGAAACACAAACTTCCAAAGTGCATTTGGCACATACTACATATCAATGTCTATATACATGATGTTTATGCCATGCAAATATATATATTGTCATGGAAGGAAGAGAATTAAGTACGGAGAGCTTTATAACTTAAATTAAGTACTATGCAAATCCACTGTCCTCCCAGTAAGCCTCATTTAGCTCTCAAAGCCTAAAAACCTCAAGGTTCTCACATAAAACTCGATCAATCAATCAACAACTAACAACTCAATTTTAAATTAATTGGAGTCGGTTATATAACTCTCCATATTCATTCCACTCAATTCGAGCCCTCTTCATACAATTCCACGGCAGATAGTGCTTAAAACAAAGCCAACCATACAAATTATTGCACAAGCTTACATTTTAATCGTTATTAACAATACAAATTACAATGCCATATACAGTAATACAGATACATGTCAATGACTGTATACATGTTTATACAGTATGCGGACACACACACATGAGATAATGATTAAAAAGAACTATCACTTTTTCACGAGTTTCACACCTCAACTATAAGTTGTTCCTTTTTCCTACCTGAACTATGACTATCTATGTATTAAAACACACCTAGTTGTGTAGATGGTAATAGTTCAGGTAGGAAAAGAGTAACTTTTGATTGAGGCGTGAAACTCGCGAAAAAGTGATACTTCAGGTGTATTTTTGACCATCAACTCCACACACACACATACATACATACATATATAATGTGTCTGTGTGTATAGATGAGAGAGAGAGCATACAGAGAGCAAGCGAAGAAGAGGACAAAGAGAGAGGCATAATTGCGGGCGTAACGTTTCACATTCTCGTGGACTCTAAGTCGAGCCTGAGTCGGCGACGAAGGAAACGAGTACGAATCCAAGGACCCGACGAACTTGAGGGTCCACGACGGAGTATTACCGGAAAAGTCATCGGAGGTGAGTTTCGCGAACGGATTAAGAGTAAAAAGCGACAATAACGTTCCAATACGCGAAAATATCAAAACAAACACTCCGTTCGAAATCGAAACCGCTGCGGCAGCGGCAGAGTTAGTTACAGATACGTCTGATGACGTGGCGGCGGCGGTTGTGGTGGTGGTTGAGGTGGAGGAGGAGTGGCGGTGGAGATCGGTGGTGCGTTGATCGAGGATTTCGAGGTAGCCAGTATCTCGGAGCCAGGATTCGAATACGGGTTCGGGTACACTTAGAGATAACGGATTAGCTGAAAATGCCATTTTTTTCTCCTTCTTTGAGGAATTTTTGTTTGCAGGTACTTATCTGTAGTGTTGGTGGGAAAATCATAGGAGCCACCAACAATTTCTCTTGGGCTCGTGCTTGTTTTTAATTATTTTAGGGCGAATTTACTCGTTCAAAAGGGAAAGGGGTCAAATTTGTGATTGTACTATCCAAAATTAAGTAATTATGAGTGAATAGATTGAAATCGCCCAAATTATAACCATTTACGAGTTTTATACTTAAATTATTAGTATTTCTGTTACTCCTGAATTATCTCCCTTTAAATTAAGAAAATACTCTTTGAATATTTTATCAATATTTGGAATAACTTGATGAAAAAAGTCTTAAAATTGAGTCCACCTAATACGCATTTATAGTAATTCAAGATCAAGAGAACTCGGTAAGATCTACTAATATAAGTATGAAACTTACAAAATGAAGAAAGTTTAGGGGTTGGGGTTAACCTATTCACTCAATCTTTTTTCATGTGTACAACTACTTGAAACTCTTTGGAGGAATTTTTGGCATGTGATGTTCACGTAACTTGTCATATTCAAGGACTTTTTAATATTTCCTCTGTCTCAATTTATGTGGCACCATTTTTTTTTGTCTGTCCCAAAAAGAATGTTACATTTCTATATTTAGAAATAATTTAATTTTATGAGATGATATACGGCCACACATTTATATAAAATTTATTTTGGACCACACGTTTCTGTTGGATTTTTAAAAAAGGTGTGAATGGGAAATGGAAGAGACGCCTTTTTTATTGCACATCTTCATCTCACCCTTTCACTTCTTATAAATTCTTAGGTCTTGCCTCAGATTTTAGAGACATGAAATTCTGAAAATTTTCTCACTTCTCTGCATTGTTTTCCCAAAACAAATATGTAGAGTCTTGTGATTTGCTGCCGCCATTTGAGTTCAGTGAAGTTCTGCAGATTGTATTGCCGCTATCGCAAAATAGTTTTTCGTTCTACTCTGGGAGGAATTAATCCATTAACTTTAGCAACTGTGAGTGGATTAGATTTCTTAAGGACACACAATAAACTTGTGGGCTCGGAAATTTTCTGTTTCATCTATTTCTGATCTAACGTTTTCTCATTTTGGTTTTGGTTTTGGTTTTAAAAACAGAAACTGATTTTACCAAAATACTGCTTTGAACACTAAAGATAACAAGCTTAAGAAATCTATTTTTTTTACTGTTTTAATCTTTTGTGTTCTGATTTGTAAAGGAGATAAAGAAAGGTATTATTTTTGTTAAGGAGTGTATTGGATTTTTTTTAATGGTCCATAGAGGAAAGCCAGTGTTTGAAGTCCTTGGGTGTTTTACAATGCGGGAAAGGTTGTCTTTTAACTGTTGGTTGTATTTGCTGGTTGCATCATCAAGCATGTGTATCGCAAATTCATTGGAGAATAAATTTCAAGGCAAATTTCTGAAAATTACCGTGGCCTTAAAGTTTGACTTGCTGGCTGAATACATAAAGATATGTTTGTAGTGGATATGTCTTCGAACTCATCATACATACAAAGGCATTAATTAAGGTAATGTTGTTCTCATGATTGTTAAAGATAGTTAATGAATAAAACTAGTCAAGTTGGTGTGAATGAGAAATGGAAGGAAAATGAAGGCAACCTTTTCAAACAGTCACCAACCTATTCCGAAGAGGCACCTTCGAGGCTATATAAACTGAGGCAATGCCTCATTTTTAATACACTTGAAATTTTTTCCTGCATCTGAAAAATCTGCATTCTTTTCACAAATAAAACTATCGAGTCTTACTGTGTTTCGTTGCCAACTTTGAGTTCGTCGAAGTCGAAGGCGTTTGATGTACCGCTACTCCTGCGACATGTATATCCGTTTTATCCTGGGAGGAAGTAATCCATAACCTCGGGTACAGTGAGGGGATTAAATTCCTTAAGGACACACAGTGAATTCTGTGGTCTCGGATATTTTTTTACTTCTGCATTATTTTTCCAGTTTCTGTTTTTTCTGGTTTTGGTTGTTGTTTTTTTCTGATTTTTTGAACACAGGCGAGATAACAAGCTTAAGGAATTTATTAATTATTTCTGTGTTCATTTGTTCTTGTTTAACAATTACAGAACGTTTACTGGAAAAAAAATGTTTGTTGTTTCGGTGTAACGAACTTATATGTTGTTTGGAGACTAAAATGTTCGGATTTTCTACTACGGTTGAGATTAAAGTTTTCATAACTTTCTATTCATTTGGGTACTTGATTTGAAGATATAAAAACTTCATCAAGTATACAACATACAATTTACTGAAGAAAAAAAAATGTTTGTTGTTTCGGTGTAACGAACTTATATGTTGTTTGGAGACTAAAATCTTCGAATTTTCTACTCCGGTTGAGATTAAAGTTTTCATAACTTTCTACTCATTTGGGTACTTGATTTGAAGATATAAAAACTTCATCAAGTATACAATTTACTGAAGAAAAAAAAATGTTTGTTGTTTCGGTATAACGAACTTATATGTTGTTTGGAGACTAAAATCTTCGGATTTTCTACTCCGGTTGAGATTAAAGTTTTCATAACTTTCTACTCATTTGGGTACTTGATTTGAAGATATAAAAACTTCATCAAGTATACAACATACAATTTACTGGGAAAAAAAATATTTGTTGTTTCGGTGTAACGAACTTATATGTTGTTTGGAGACTAAAATCTTTGGATTTTCTACTCCGGTTGAAATTAAAGTTTTCATAACTTTCTACTCATTTGAAGACTAAAAACCTCATCAAGTATACAACATACAATTTACTAGGGGTGAGCACGGGTACAGGGTACCCAGCTACCCGACCGGAACCGACACTAACGGGTAGGTTCCGGGTAGATATATTATAACAACGGGTAGGGTCCGGGTAGTAAAATTAGGAACCGATCAATGTCGGGTCCGGTTCCGGTTCCGGCAAATAGAGACAGGGTACCCGGACCGGAACCGATACTCCGGAACCTATAAAATATTAAATATTTTTACTTTTTTTAGAAACATTTGGACCACTTTTAACTTTCTCCAAAATTGTTTGTTGCACGCATGTACATTGATTTTCACCCTTTTATTCTAGAATGCTCTTTGTGCCCTAAGAGAAAACACCCAAAACTCTCTCAATAACAATGACGTTTTAGCTACACCACCGAGCTTCATTGTCGTCGTTGTTGAAGCTTTCTCTTAGGTACTTTCATCATTGTCGTCGTTGAAGCTTCACATTTGCCTCTTTCTCTCCCTTGGTTGTGTTCACGTCGTCCCTAAAATGCATATGGGTTCATATCTAACTCTTCAATTTCTTTTTAATATCCTATGCTTCGTTCTATTTCGGTGATACTCATTTTCAATTTGTATTACTTTTTTATTTGAAATGTAAATCTATTTTTAAAATTTGTGTATATTTTTGTAGTTGTGAAGATGAAATTTAGGGATTTACTAGTATAATAAAGCTTTTCTTTTGTATCGAAGAGCTTATGAACACAAAAATAAGTTTAGTTCAGATATTTCCAAATTTATTTTGAAATCAACACATTCAATTAATTGAGTATCAAATTTGGCTTGCAATTTTAGGTTTTGGTTACAGAATTAAATTTTCTAAAACTTCTTATAATGGTACTAAAAACTCCGATTGCAGGCTAAAAACTATTGGATGAAATTATTTTAGAACTCTTTTTTATTCTCATAGGCTAAAAAAATGTTGCTTAATCTGTGTTTTTTTATTTACAGGGTACCCGGGTAGGTTCCGGGTAATGATTGCTACGGGTAGGTTCCGGGTAGTAAATTTAGGAACCGATCTTTTACCGGGTAGGGTTCGGGTAGTTAAAAAATGTTAGGGTACCCGGACCCGCTCACCCCTACAATTTACTGCATTTCGTTTCAAGTATTTTAAATTTGTTTGTGTAACCTTGATTCGGTTTGAAGAAATAAAATCTTCACCGTTGTGTATTACATTTGTTGCTGTCAAAACTGATTCGGTTCGAAGTCTTCACCGTTTATTAAACTTTTTATGTTGCTTCGTTTGCGATAGAAATGGGAGACATGACTCCAAATTTGAATGCTATTGCTACTGCCACACCAGCCCCCGTGGTTGGTTCTACGAGCAATGTTGCGTCCTCCAGTCGTACTGCACCAGCACCGGCTCCGGCAGAGAAGCCTGGAAAATTCACCGGAATTGATTTCAAACGATGGCAACAAAAGATGTTCTTCTCTTTAACTACTTTAAACCTCCAAAAGTTTATTAAGGAGGTCGTTCCGGTTTTGCCGGAATCAACACCTGAGAATGAACGTTTTGTTGTAACTGAGGCATGGAAGCACTCAGATTTTTTGTGCAAGAATTATATTCTTAGCAGACTGGAGGATGATCTTTACAACGTCTATAGTAATGTGGAAACATCAAAAGAACTATGGGATGCGTTGGAAAAGAAATATAAAACAGAAGATGTTGGATTAAAGAAGTTCATCGCTGCCAAATTTCTGGACTACAAAATGGTAGATGGCAAGTCTGTTGTTACTCAAGTTCAAGAGTTGCAGGTTATCATCCACGATCTACTCGCTGAAGGTTTGGTGATTAGTGGGGCGTTTCAAGTTGCGGCCGTAATAGAAAAGTTGTCTCCTTCATGGAAGGACTTCAAAAATTACTTGAAACACAAGCGAAAGGAGATGACACTAGAAGATCTCATCGTCCGGTTGAGAATCGAGGAAGATAACAAGGCAGCGGAGAAACTGCCCCAACTAATCTGAAAAAGAGGAAAAATGCATCGGGACCAAGGAGCTATCCCAACAAGAAGAAATTCAAGGGAAATTGCCACAATTGTGGAAAAATCGGACATAAAGTTGCAGACTGTCGTGCTCCAAAAAAGGAAAAGAAGAAGGGTCGGGCTAATATGGTTGAAACAAACGAGGAATTTGATGACTTGTGCGCTATGTTGTCTGAGTGCAACCTAGTGGGAAATCCGAAAGAGTGGTGGATTGACTCTGGCGCCACTCGCCACATTTGTGCTGTTAGAGAAGCCTTTGCTTCATATGCTCCCGCCGGGCCCGACAAGACCATATATATGGGAAATTCTGCAACGGCCAAAATTGAAGGTTATGGAAAGATACTGCTGAAGATGACATCTGGCAAGGTGGTGACTCTCAACAACGTCTGTCATGTTCCTGAAATTAGGAAAAATCTAGTATCTACCGGACTTCTAGTAAAGAACGGTTTTAAGTGTGTTTTTGTTTCTGACAAGGTTGTAATAAGTAAGAACGAGATGTACATAGGAAAAGGTTACCTCACGCAGGGCCTTTTCAAACCGAATGTAATGGTCGTTGCCAATAATAATAAAGTTTCTGCTTCGTCTTACTTACTTAAGTCAAATAATTTATGGCATTCACGTTTAGGACATGTCAATTATAGAACCTTGCGAAAAATGATTAGTTTGGAAGTATTGCCTAAGTTTGAATGCAATCAATCAAAATGTCAAATCTGTTTGAGTCTAAGTATGTTAAACATCCTTATAAGTCGGTTGAAAGGAATTCAAGTCCTTTAGACTTAATCCATACGATATTTGTGACATGAAGTCAATCCCATCTCGCGGTGGAAAGAAGTATTTCATAACTTTTATTGACGATAGTACGCGGTATTGCTACGTTTATTTACTTAATAGTAAAGATGAAGCAATTGAAGCATTCAGGCAATACAAAACTGAAGTTGAGACTCAACTTACCAAAAAGATTAAAATGATAAGGAGTGATATGGGCGGTGAATATGAATCTCCTTTTGAACAAATATGTTTGGAATATGGCATTATTCATCAAACAATCGCCCTTACTCGCCACAATCAAACGGAATTGCGGAAAGGAAAAATAGAACCCCGAAAGAAATGATGAATGCCACTGTTAATAAGTTCTGGTTTACCACGAACTTGTGGGGGAAGCCACTCTAACAAACTAGCCGAATACTCAATCGAGTGCCCCATAGCAAAACAAAATCTATTCCATACGAAAAGTGGAAAGGAAGGAAGCCCAATTTGGGATACTTCAAAGTGTGGGGGTGTTTGGCCAAGGTGCAAGTTCTTAAACCCAAAAGGGTAAAAATAGGACATAAAACCATTGATTGTGTTTTCATAGGATATGCCACAAATAGTAAGGCATATCGATTTCTGGTTCACAAATCAGAAAATCCCGACGTTCAGGTGAATACGGTAATTGAATCAGATAATGCTGACTTCTTTGAAACCATATATCCGTATAAAAAGGAATGTGAGTCGTCTAACAAAGAATCTAAACGACCTCGGGAAGAAACAAAGAAAAATATTCCTGATGAGGAAAATCCAAGACGCAGCAAACGTCAAAGGACGTCTACTTCATTTGGACCAGAATTTCTAACATTTTTGTTGGAGAATGAGCCTCGAACCTTCAACGAAGCTATGTCTTCATCGGAAGCTCAATTTTGGAAAGAGGCAATCAATAGTGAGATAGAATCCATATTAAACAACCATACTTGGGAATTGGTTGAACTTCCTCCAGGGAATAAACCTTTAGGTTCCAAATGGATTTTCAAGCGGAAAATGAAAGCTGATGGTACTATTGATAAATATAAGGCAAGACTAGTTGTTAAAGGTTTTAGACAACGAGAAGGTCTCGATTACTTTGATACATACTCGCTGGTAACGAAGATTACATCCATTCGGGTGTTAGTAGCGTTAGCCGCCGTGTACGGTCTTGAAATCCATCAAATGGATGTGAAAACTAAATGGAGAGTTAGAGGAAGAAATTTACATGGAACAACCTGAGGGGTTTGTAGTTCCAGGGAAAGAGAAGAAGGTGTGTTGACTTGTTAAGTCTCTTTACGGACTAAAACAAGCACCTAACAGTGGCATGCAAAATTTGATCATACAATGATGTCAAATGGATTCAAGATAAATGAGTGTGATAAATGTGTCTACATTTAAGAACACTCCGAACCACGTAGTCATTGTTTGTTTGTACGTGGATGATATGTTGATAATGAGTAACGACATTGCTAACATAAATGCTACTAAGCGCATGCTTGCTAGTAAGTTTGATATGAAAGACTTAGGAGTTGCCGATTTAATTCTGGGAATTAAAATCCATAAGACTCCTCAAGGTCTAGCATTGTCTCAAACTCATTATATTGAAAAGGTACTTGAAAAGTTCAAGTATTTGGACTTTAAAGTTACAAAGACGCCAATTGATATGAACCTTGCTCTTGCAAAGAATAAAGGTGAAAGTCATTCTCAATTGGATTATGCCAGAGTGTTGGAAAGTTTTATGTATATCATGAACTGTACGCGACCTGATATTGCGTGTGCTATAAGTAAACTAAGTCGCTACACTAGTAATCCCGACCAAAAACATTGGTCGGCAATGAAACGAGTTTTGGGGTATTTAAAACATACTCAAAACTTTGCTTTGCATTATAACGGTATCCTGCAGTTATTGAAGGATACAAAGATGCAAATTGAATCACCGGTTCAATCGAAACTAAATCCACAAGTGGATATGTTTTTACCATAGGTGGAGGAGCAAAGTGTCTTGGAAGTCATCCAAACGGACATGTATCGCCCGCTCTATAATGGAATCTCGAGTTCATAGCTTTAGACAAAGCCGGTGAAGAAGTTTGAATGGCTCCGGAATTTCTTAGAAGATATTCCATTTTGGCCCAAACTGTTGGCTCCTATATGCATACATTGCGATAGCCAAGCGGCAATAGGAAGAGCGGGAGCCTTATGTACAACGGAAAGTCTCGTCACATACGACGAAGACATAATACCGTTAGACAACTACTCTCTACTTGGAATTATCACAATTGACTATGTTAAGTCAAGAGATAATGTGTCGGATCCACTAACTAAAGGCCTAACTAGAGAGGTAGTTGAAAGATCATCAAGGGGAATGGGACTATGGCCGAGGACAAGTCATCGTGACGGTAACTCTACCTAGAAGACCGGAGATCCCAAGATCTAGGTTCAAAGAGATCAAACAAAGTCATTAATGACGGTTCAACATTGTCACAATAAATCTTTGGTCCATTCTCGTGATGAGGCAATGTTCGGTACCTGGGATAAAGCATTACGGCTTTTTAATGGTTCCTAAGTTTGGTACGGGGTATATCAAATAGTGTATCTACGGGATGACACATTTAGGAATCACCTATGTAAGTGTGAAGTGTAAGCCGCTTCAAGGAGAATTATGTAAGGCCAATTCTCTACGCACTTATGAACCAGGCGGTGTTCATGGTCAAACGAACAAAACAATGAGAACCAAAGACGGTTAAAGGGTTAATTGTGTGACATGTGGTTGTCTAGGTATACACCAAAGCTCGACGGTTCAAGGATATCAAATCTACCGATTGACCGAGTATATCCGACATATGTTCACTACGGAAAGTTCAAAGAGAAATCTACTTATCCAAATTGCGATTAATCCTTGCTTACGAATCACACGCTTTTTGTCATGCATGTTTTTCATCATATAGCCATTCCCCATTCATGTGGGGGATTGTTAAAGCTAGTTAATGAATAAAACTAGCCAAGTTGGTGTGAATGAGAAATGGAAGGAAAATGAAGGCAACTTTTCCGAACAGTCACCAACCTATTTCGAAGAGGCACCTTCGAAGCTATATAAACTGAGGCAATGCCTCATTTTTAATACACTGAAATTTTTTCCTGTATCTGAAAATTCTGCATTCTTTTCACAAATAAAACTATCGAGTCTTACTGTGTTTCGTTGCCAACTTTGAGTTCGTCGACGTCGAAGGCGTTTGATGTACCGCTACTCCTGCGACAGGTATATCCGTTTTATCCTGGGAGGAAGTAATCCATAACCTCGGGTACAGTGAGGGGATTAAATTCCTTAAGGACACAGTGAATTATGTGGTCTCGGATATTTTTTTACTTCTGCATTATTTTTCCAGTTTCTGTTTTTTCTGATTTTGGTTTTTTTTTTTCTGATTTTTTTAACACAGGCGAGATAACAATGATTAGTTCATTCCAGTGAATCACCAGTCACCACTAATCTATGATCTGATCTTGAGAGGTAAAAATAATGGGCACATTTATGGCATTCACATAAAAATAGTCACACTGGTTCAAAGTAGGGCAAACGACGTCAAGAAGGACATAAACAAAAGTTAACATCTACCTGTGCTTGAATCAAGTGACGATAATCGGATTTTACTCTCTTAACTCTACTTATTTATTAATGAATTTCTACCCTTTATGATTTATGATTTTGTGGAAAAAAAGAAAATTCATAAATACTTAGGATAGATGACCTGAATTATGATGATCTTAAAATACTTTAAAATGGCTTATAACTTGCATGATCACAATGTAGCAAGTTTTGTAGAAGATTTCATATCACATGTATAATTATATAATGTGAAATTCGTAAGCCTGTGAAATTGATCTTCATATAAACGAAATTCATTTCCCGCAAAAGAGGATATTTGTTGTACCGATTGTAGCAAATTACAGAGAATTAAGACTTATTATTTCGTGGGTCTTGTTCTTTTTTTAGGTACGAAATTACAAAAGAGAGAAGGAAGTTAGTCTTTTCAAAAAGAAGAAAGTTACTCTTTTCAGAGATTAAACCTCGGTAGTTCTTCCTTCTTATGTGTTGAAAATATAATCAAATATTAAAAGTGTGTTTTATCTAACAGTTTAACTAGACCCATTTTAATTCTTTGTTCGTTGATGTTGGACTCTCAAATTATATTGTCCACGCTCTAGTTAACGAGGTCTGAGCGTGCAAGGAATGTTAAGACTCGCACATCAGAAATGGAATGGGAATATGAACTCCTTATATTGATTTGGACAATCTTCACCCTACAAGCTAGCTTTTGGGGTTGAGTTAGGTCCAATATTCATTCTTTACATGGTATCAGAGCATGGCAAAGGTCCTGGGATCGAAGTTCACCGCCACCCATTATCAAAAAGAATTTCCACGTGTTTGGACCATGAAAAAAAATCAGGTCAGCACGTGAGGGGCGTGTTGAGAATATAATCAAATATTAAAAGTGTGTTCTATCTAACAGCTTAAGCTTTTAGATCAGATGGTCGCACACTTCAATACTATGTTTGGAGATTAAAATTTGCGTAATTTTCTACTCCAAGTTACTACTCGCTTTAAAGAATATAAAAACTTTATCGATTTAGTAACGTTTGTTGGTTTGAAGATATAAAATCTTCGCTGGTTATTTATTCAGAGGTTTAAAGATATAAAAACTTTATCATTATATTAAATTTGTTTATGTCAGAATTATTCGATTTGAAAATATAAAAACTTCACCGTTAAGTATGACAAAGGAATCAATAAGATAGTGATTTGCGAAAGTCTGATCCAGAGAGAAATGAAGAAGCGAGATACATCTTCCAGAAAACGTGGCAAGTTGCTTGATGAGACTACTGGAGTTTTTTTTTAATCATTTATTGCAAAATGATTCGTGGCTTTCCAATATATATTGGATGAAGCTAAAGCTAATTTGTGAGGAGAAAAGGGAGAGTTTGTTTCTGCCTTAGTTGTGAAATCTTCCAAAATCAATATATAGACGTGGCCTTCAAGTAAGAATCATTGGTTGTAAACATTCCAATGATTTGAAGACGTCACAAATATTAAAAGGCATCTTTCACTTTAGTGAAGTTCATGGAAATGAGTTCAATCTTGTAACTCTCCTATCCTATATGTTTGGTCCAAAAGAGAACATGGATTTCACGCTGTAAATATGATTTCATTGATAACATATGGGACCACACTGTCAAAGGCCACACAAAATAATGGTAATGTTGAGAATATAATCAAATATTAAAAGTGTGTTCTATCTAACAGTTTAAGTTTTTAGATCAGATGGTCACACACTTCAATATTTGATTATATTCTCAACAGTTCTTATGGGCAATTTACTTATTCATTATTTTTCCTTATGACACTGCCATCTATGCTTATTAATTACAGACTTAGCTCTAATCTTCCCTATTTTGCTTGTTATGAGTTGATTAGCTTATTCCTCTCACTTTTCATTATCTACTTTTCTCTTTTTTTTCTTCTCTTTTGTTTAGTTGCGTTAACTTCGTTCATAGAAATTTTCTCCTTTTTTTGTCAAATTTCTTTTTCAAATTATGTTTGGATTGATTTTTTGATTTATTTTAAGATACCAGTTTTTAAAGAATTGGAGATGGGTTTAAAGGTGAAATTTGAGGTGGATTTTGTGGTTTAATCATTTGAGTGTTTTTTTTTCATCATGAAAGAAGCTTCAAGCTTGATGATGATGATAGGCGGGTCGGACCGGGACCGGGTCAACAAAGGTGGGAATGGATAATTTTTTATAATTTTTTATAAATGGGTAATTTAGGAGGTTTTGGGGTTTTCCATCCAAATAGGGGTATAGGTATAAAGTTTGATAACGGCAGGGGTATTCTTATTCACAATTGCTAACGGAGGGTAAAGTTGGCTAATAAAAGAAAATAAAGGGGTATTTTTCCCCTGTTCCCAAATTTTTGTCTACCTCTTTGGCATATTTGTTTGAATTATTCAATTTAACAAATAGAATTGACCTGAATAATTTTAACTTATAACCATACAAGCTCGTAATTTCTACTTTTTCGTACATAATGAAAAACTCCTTACATAAGGACTCATGTATTATAGACCAAAAACTTATGCATCAGCTTCTTCTTTTCTATATCTGCATAACATACCTACAAGATTACAAACATCTTCTTTCCTATATCTACAAACTAGACCTACAAGATACAACCATACAAATGTTTAGATACAAACATAACAAAGCCTATGCATCCTCTGGATCACTGATACTTGGACGAGTATCGGTGTAGAATTCAGTGTCAACTCCGTCGATGATCCTATCTCTGTTAACAAACAACCAGAAGAGCATGTAAAATTTTATACGGAACACATTCAAAACAGACAGACGTTTTCAGGTACAGATGTCGAACGTGAATCAACATGAAAAAAGAAAGACGTACCTTTCAAGAACAAACTTCCCTTCTTTATACTTCTGGCTTTCCTCGTGCGCAGCCTCCTGCATGTTAGAAGCGCAGAGTTGCTAGTTGTTAATAAATTTAACATCATGTAGGTATATCATGGCATGTGCAACTGGTAACACATTTATGGTGAGAGGAGTAACTATTTCCCTCCTCTTTTTGTGTATGTGTGCATATTCGAGAAAATAATCAAAATGGTCCTTAATGTATAAACATGATGACAATGGTCCTTAATGTATTCCAAAGAGTGATCAAGTTTGGTCCTGAGTCATATACGTAAAGACAATAGCTACTTCTACCAAAACTACAAAACAAAGTTACCTTCTTGTATCATTCAATCGGATTTCAGAACTTACATCAAAATCCCTAACTCTAACTTGAAAGAGCCATAGGAAAACTTTTGATGTAGGGGTAGAGCTTGAAGAAATTGTAATTTTTTTGATGAAGTAAAAGGTTCTATTGCTGGCATCAAGAAGATGCATAGTAGTTACAAAAGAGTATTAGCAATAGTAACTAGGTAGCTCCATTACAGACATCAGACTAGAGACAATGAGCTAACAAAGTTCAAAAGGGTAACTGGGGATTCTATAGGAGACGTATAAACCCAACTATATAGATACATAAGACATCTAGCTTTTAAATATTGGTAGGAAGTTGATATCCCATCAAAGCACCTTTTGTTTCTCTCGTTCCATACCGTCCAAAAAATAGCCGCTGGTATCATCTTCCAAATTATCTTTGATGTTTTGTGGCATGACCCAATTGAGCCCAAAAAGTGATATAAACATACTCCATAGATCTGCTGCCACATGGCATTGTAGAAAAAGGTGACTATGAGTTTCTGCCACCCAGGCACATATAGCATCTGTTGGCAAGGTGAAACTTCCTTCTAGCTAGGTTATCTTGTGTCAAACATGCTTCATGCATGGCTATCCAGCTGAAGCAACTTATCTTGGGTGGTAATTTGATCTTCCAATAAGTTTCCATGTCCAGCTCTCTGTAATTGAATTCTGTGGACCTAGTAGTTGTACGCTGCCTTCACTGAGAATTCCTTTTTGTCTGTAACTCTCCATTTAAACTGATCTGGGGCTAGGGGTTTGATGCTTGCATTGTGAAGTGTTGCTAGCAGACTGATCATTTCCTCTAACTCCCAATCTTGTAGGTTCCTTCTGAGGATTATGTTCCAAACATTCCCTGTACGGTTGGACTGTAGAATCAGGATCACTAGCTATCTGAAAAATGTTGGGGTAGCCAGACAGTCGAGGAGAATTCCCGAGCCATTTATCCTTCCAAAAACTAATTTTGTGGCCACTTCCTACTACAAGGTGATGAAACTGTGAGAACTCATCCCATAGCTTGCAGATATATTTCCAAACTCCAACCCCATATGGTTCTCCTGATAACTTTGACCTCCAGTGGTTCAGTGCCCCATGCTTGGCAATTATGATTTCCCTCCATAAGCTTTGCTCCTCCTGAGTGCATCTCCATAACCACTTCATAAGGAGACATTTGTTGTGCAAGGCTAAGTCACTGATTCCCAGGCCTCCTGACTTCTTTGGCAATATGACCTTGTCCCACTTGACTAGGTGAAATTTGTGCTCACTACTGTTTCCTTCCCAAAGAAAATTCCTTCTAATTCTGTCCAGCTGTTCTAAGACCTTGTTGGTAATAGGGTGGAGAGACATACTTAGGTTGCAATGCTGTCAAGAACATTGTTGATTAGAGTAAGTCTGCCTCCTGTTGATAAGTACTGCATCTGCCAAGAAGCCAGTCTTTTTTCAAATTTCTCTGTGACTCCACTCCAGATGCCTTCTGTTTTGAACTTAGCTCCAAGCGGAAGGCCTAAGTAGGTGGTTGGTAGTGTTCCAATGCTACACCCCAGGATGGCTGCTAGTTCCTCAAGATTAAGCACCTCATTGACGGGGTAGAGTACACTTTTTAGCATGTTGATGTGGAGACCTGAAATAGCTTAAAAAATCAGAAGAGTTAGGTTTAAATATACGACCTGAACTCTGTCTGCCCCACAGAAAATCAGTGTGTCATCTGCATATAACAGATGAGAGATGTTTACTGCTCTGTCCCTCCCTACATCAAAACCATTTATCCACTGCATTTGCTTGGCTTTGTCCAACATTTTGCTAAGTCCCTCCATTGCTGGTATGAATAGAAAAGGAGAAAGGGAATCCCCCTGCCTTAGTCCTCTCTAAGGGGAAAAGAATCTTACTGGGCTCCTGTTGATGAGGACAGAGTACTTCACTGTAGAAATATTGAATGAGATCCATTTAATCCACCTTTCACCAAATCCCATTTGCCGGATAATTGAAATGAGATAGGACCAATTCAATTGGTCAAATGCCTTCTCAATGTCTAACTTGCAAAGTAATCCTGCATTCCCCTGTTTCAGTTGCCAGTCTAGGACCTCATTAGCTATGAGGGAAGCATCTGTGATTTGCCTCCCTTGAATGAAGGCATTCTGCTGATTTGAGACCAGCTTCCCAATCACTTTCTTTAATCTTTCTGCTAAGACCTTTGCAATAATCTTGTATGTGCTGCCAATTAAACTAATTGGTCTGTGATCTCTCAGCTCTATTGCTCCTTTTTTTTTGGGGGGGGGGGGGGGGGGGAATGAGTGCTATGAATGATGCATTGCAAGATTTAATCATCCAGCAGTGTTGATGATAGTGATGCAATGCTGCTAACAAGTCTGGCTTGATGAAGTCCCAAGACTTCTGATAGAATACCATAGTGAACCCATCCGGCCCAGGGGCACTAGATGTTATGGCTGCTAATACTTCCTCCTCTTCAAACAAGGCTTCCAAGGTGCTGCTTTGTTCTTCAGTGATGGAGGCTATGTCATCAAAATTAGCAGATGGCCTCCATGATTCAGGTTCAGTGTACAAGTTCTCAAAGAACTCCAGAGTTTTCCCTTTCACCACGTCCTTGTCTTCTATGATCTCATCCCCAACCAAGCCTGTCTATACAATTGTATCTCCTGTTTGAATTGGCAATCTTTTGAAAATATTTGGTGTTTCTATCCCCTTCCTTTAGCCATAAGCATCTGGACTTATGCCTCCAGGAGATCTCTTCTATTTTAGCTAGTTGCTGAATTCAGCTTTCAGAGAAGTCATAAGCTCGGCCTCATTGGGACTAAGTTGCTTTCCTTCTGTAGTCTGTTCCAATGACAACAAATCATTCAAGGCCTTTAATTTCCTGCTCTCCAATTTCCCAAATTCCTCTTTGTTCCAAATTGTGATATCCTTCTTCAGACTTTTCAATTTCTGAAGGAAGATGAAGTCTGGCCTCCCAATTAAATTGTAGCTTTTCCACCATGCTTTAAGTTTATCAATGAAGCCTTCTGCCTCCAACCACATATTCTCAAACTTAAAGTATGAATCCCAATCCCCATTTTCCAGTAATATAGGTCTGTGGTCTGAGATCACTTTTGGCAAAGCAATTTGTTTCACAGCTCTAAAGGAATCACTCCATTTTGGTGAAATAAGGAACCTGTCTATCCTTGAAGCTTGTTGAGAATTTTCACCTCTGGCCCAAGTGAATTGTGCTCCTGTAATGCCAAGTCAATTAACTCAAGGTCTTGGATTGTATCCGAGAATGTTTCCATTGCAATTGATCTTTTGGAGCAGTGCAATCTTTCACATTCAAACCTACATACATTGAAGTCTCCCCCTATGACCCATTGCTCTTCCCAAAGCCCCCTAATTCCTGCTAATTCCCCTATGGGAGCCTAAAATATTTTCGAACCGGCTAAGAAGATGTAGATGGCCTCAATTTATTTTGAGGGCAGAAGTAGTGTTTGTCTTTACTTAAATGGCTTAGGACCAAACTTATCACATTTTGAAATACAGTAAGGACCATTTTTATCATGTTTATACATTAAGGACCAAATGGAACCAAAGCGCCTACATTAAGGACCATTTTGATCATTTCGTGCATATTGACATGGGCGCTATGCCGCTATGTCTACACACAGGATAATAGAGAAGGAACAAAAGGGAATTACATATTTCCAGCCAACGATTTGCCCGCAACAGCAACAAAATATATCTGCTACCGTGTGCATCCCAGAAAGCATCACCCTCTCCTCATGAGGTCCAACAGTTACATTCACCCTGAATCATAGAACCAGGCAGACTATACTCAGACTTCTGCATATATTACAAAAGCAGCACAATTTGGGAAGTGTCGGGAAGGCAAAGAGAAAATGATGCTAGTAAATATAGCATCAATTGCACTGTGAAAAAAGCCAGATGAAGAATATTATTTAACTCTAAATTGCGCGGACTCTTCACTTTCGATGCCGCACCCGTGTCGGATTCTCCAAAAATACACTATTTTTGGAGAATACGGCACGGACCCGTTGACATTTTTGAAGAGTCCGAGCAACATAGATTTAACTTGGATGATGTTTTCATAATTTTCTTTCTGTATCTGAGTTCAAAAGAAATAATGGAAATTCCTTTTTGCCTCGAAATCACTTCCTACTGTGATGTAAACTAAAATGTCCTTATTGAGTAACTAGAAATGACTTCTCAGCAAATAAGTCAACTCTAAATCGAGATAGGAAAACCTTATGAAGTCACTGCAGAGTGGTCTTTACCAATTGCTTACGAGTGGTCTTTACCAATTGCTTCCGCCCATAAACTCAGTTATGTTTACCTCATTTGAAGTGAGAAACACATAGGAATTGTGCCAAATTTAGCATAGACTTCAATCCAGCATGTTTATATATATTGAATTTGAACTTGCCTAATTGGATCTATTAAGTTGGCGATTTAATACTTGGGAATGGAAACTTGATTTAATGTTGTTGATAGTAACATAATATCTGGACTGCCAAGGGAGCCCAATTTTAGAAGATAGGAAAGATATGAGGAAGGCAGAATACATAGTTCACCCCAGGAACTTGAGACCAAATCCCTGTGACACACCCGTCTAGGGCAACCTTTATCCCACCCCAATCTTTTCAATATGTATCTGATACACACCACTTATGCCACATGTCCAGCGCGTGTTTTATCAATAAAATAGGCGCATGAGTAACAAAAGAATGTATCATATACTTTATTTGAACAATCCAGATTTGGTAAAATTGATCCAACAGTCAATTATTTTTTTTCCTATTTCATTATCTTTCTCTCTTTCGGTTTTTTTTCTCTTTCTGGAATCAAATTTCACCATTGAAGGTGTTCTCCCTTCTCATTTTCTTTCATTTGCTGATGAAGAACCCTGATCAGAATTGTTTTTTCCTTTTTCATTTTCTTTCTTTCTTTCTCTTTCAATTTTTTCCTCTCCTTCTGTAATTAAATTTTTCACCACTGAAGGTGTACTCCTCTTTCATTTTCTTTCATTGGGGTTGTGTGTTTGTTTATTTCCCCGTAAATTAATGATCGCGGTGTTCGCCTCTTACGTTTTGGGTGGATTATGGGTTCTTTTCTCCAATTTTTACGAGTTTTTGAGGCTATCAAGGTCTTGGTGGTGGTGGCGGCGGCGCCATGGTGTAGGTAGTAGCTTGGGAAGATGGTGAAATTGGATATTTTTTTGTAATTAGGGGTAAAATTGCACTTTAAGTGTTTTCTTTTTTAATTCTTATGTTAATGACACGTGTCACGGCTTATTGGTGCGTGACATTACACATATTTCAAAAAACTGGTCAAGAAAAAATTGGTGTGTCTTAGCTACATTTCGGAAAGGTTGAGTGTGTAAAAGGTTGCCAGCGTTGAACAGGTGTGTCACGGGGATTTGGTCTCAAATTCCGAGGGTAAACTATATATTCTGCCATACATGTTCCAACCAACACTAGAAACAGCAAACACTAATTTCTATTTAAATACAGCTTCAGGCTTGGCAGTCATGTTCAATGCACATACTAATAGTTTAACTTAAGTGGTAAGGTTAATGCATACCTAGTCAGGTTCATTTCTTTCTAAATTGGCAGTTTTGCTGTATATCTACATTTACAGCGCATAGCTTTGTAATTTGAAGTAGCTCAGATTTCAAGTCCTTCATTACTTTCGCTTTCCCTGGTATTATTGAGCTATCACCCTCTCATCCTTTCCCTTTAAAAGAAAAAGAGCTGGATGCGGCTGCTAGCATTTGATTTTTTTAGTAACTTGAAATCAAGGGTGTGACCTAGAGGTCAAGGAAGTATGCGTTCAATTTCTAGCGAAGACAAAAATACTACGTGATTTCTTCCCATATGTCCAAGCGTTGGTGGACAGAGCTACTCGGTACCTGTGCTAGTGGGGGTAGAGGGTGCCTCGTGGAATTAGTCGAGTTGCGCACAAGTTGCCCCGGATACGACGATTATCACAATGTGTGTGTGTGTGTTACTGAAAATTGGGAACTCTTTTGGATTCACGGAATAGTCGTTGTTGCAAGAAAGGAAGTTTTTTCTTCTACATATAACATCTGTCTAGAGGGTACAGTTATATTACGGTTCATACAATGTGAGTTCCTCCATCCATTTCAATTTAGAAAGCAGGAAGATGGATGTGAAATGCAATATGATAAGTCGCGGACACGTCGACATGGTAAATTTTGAGAATTTAATACAACAGAGGAAGGATATATCAATTACATAACATTGACAATTATAAACATATCATACAAAGAAAAGGAAGTAAAGACGGGATGATCGAAAACATAGAAGTTAATATAGCAGATATCTTTTTTCCGATAAAGAAATTAATAGCTTCCTAGTTTTAAGTAGATTACATAAAGCACAATTCTACATGGACTCAACCATTAAGTTGCTACAACAGTTTCCTCGCACAATTAATTGACTTTCAATTTTATTTTAAATGGTTTGTATTGCTTTTTCTTAATGTATAACTCTCAGCTATTTCATTTAAATGGAATCCTTATTCCAAGATTGTCAGAAACATAGTTCTTACGGTTGTTTAAGGAGGAACATTTATCAGTTGGATTAAAAAAAGGGCAGCCCGGTGCAATAAGCTCCTGCTATCCCCGGGGTCTGGGGAAGGGCCGGACCACAAGGGTCTATTGTACGTAGCCTTACCCTGCATTTCTGCAAGAAGCTATTTCCACCGCTCGAACCCCTGACTTCCTTGTCGCATGGCAGCAACTTACCAGTGACACCAAGGCTCCCTTTCACATTTATCAGTTGGATAATGTTTCATATTTGGTATCTCTCTATCCTTTTTCTTTTGGGATAAAGTCTTCTTTGGTTTCTTCTGAACACTGGAGCAAACATTTTACAAGAAGCTTGGCATCCTATTAAGTGGATTAGGATGCAAAAATATCTCACATTTCCAGAACAATAAGTGTAAAATTTTGACTCTAACTGGTACTCCATCTGTGGGAAAAATTATAAGATATTTTCACCTTGTACTTTGCGGCATACTAAGATTAAAAAAAAGTTCATTTTTTTTCTGAAGTGGCAAGATATGCTAAGATCAAATTCTCATGAATAAACAATATTTTTAAATGTAGAATCATTTTTCTTTTAAATGGTGATTTCTGCTATGATGTAGATGCGGGATGTCTAATTGATAGAATTTGGCAGGATCTAGCAGTTAAGCTAGTAATGTTTTTAAACAGATGGATTGAGGACCCGGTAATGATCCTTTTGCACAAGTGAAATTTAGAAATTTTTGCCTTTGCTTTTCAGAAAGGAGAAAATGTGACTTTCTTAGAAAAGAAGATTACGCGTGAACTGCTTGAAGATTAGGCCTTATTCAGGATTTCTAATAATTAGCAACTACTCCAAAGCAAGTAACACTCAATTGAATAATAGTGATAATATTATCAAGAATCTAATGATTAGGTAAAGGTAGAATTAAGGTTCCCACCAGCGATCGACTGATCTTTTCCAACTGAAATTTTCTAATGTACTAAACCTAATAAATCCCAATCCTCTTCCTAATACATATAACTAGACAGATAGGCTCCAAAAAGAATGCAACAGATATCAGTCTAAGATGGATGCATGATTATCAACGAAGTTAATTCAAGTGTGAAATATAATCAGAATAATTCATAAGATAGAACTGGTTATGATCAATTGCTGTTAAGAAAATTACAAAGGCACTCACACTTTATTGAACAGGTATGCTTTTCCTCTGCGGCAATGAAATCCCTGACCATAAAACCAACCGTTAAAAAACCACAAACCAAGCAAGCTAAAAGTGCAATACTATGAACAAGCAATCATGGCAGAAAATTTCCAGTGCATATACCACAAATAAAGCAAAAGTCTAATCACCATAATCTATCTATATCTATATACATATCTATCTACTAAACTCCAAAAATAATCTAAATATTCTACTTATAAATAAATAAATAAATATAATATATATATATATATATATATACAGCTAATTAAATGGCTTCTAAGAGGTTGTGTTCGTTATTTTTGGTGAAAAACGTACCTATTTACATGATTCTGAAGCAATAAATTAGTGACCTAAAACTAAATTGTGCAATAGTTTTATCCCGCCCTCTTCACAATATAAAATTGATCTATTTCTGACTTTTGATTGGGGGTTTTAGCGCCATAGTAGCAAATGAAGTAATTATTAAAATTTTGATTTTGTGGATAAAGCATGAAACAAGATGTCATTACATATCGACTTTAGTTTATTACTATATATTCTGGGGATATTATTGTGAAGCTATATGTCAATAAACAATAGAATGAAAAATGACATGTGAACATTTATAGCTATTCGAGAGAAGACTTATTAGTTTAATTGATTTTAGTGATAGACAGATATACTTGAGAGAAAGGAGCAAGATCTTAATCCATTTACAATATTCGTTCGGCATTCATCATCCACACAAAAATATACTTCATTTTTTCATATATAATTTTTAAAATTTAAAACTTTATTTTAAGATTGTTAATACTATTTTACTAAATTATGTACTACATAACTCGACATACACATGCCCGAGAAATTAATACAATTATAACCAACAAATGATCATGCAAGAATTTATTTTTTTTCACTGGGATACCGAAGCAATTTTCTTTCTTTCTAGTTTCTAGTTGAATAGCCCTGTTTTCTGCTTAGGTTATACTTTTGGAAACAACAAGCCCTAAAAGGCCAAAGTAATGAAAAGCTCTATCACAATCTTGAAAAAGGGTGAGATATTTATTTATAAAAACTTAGTCAGGTATCATAAGGACTAAAATCACAATTATCGATAACTAAGGGACCAATAACGCCATTAACTTAATATTATTTTACTAAATTATCTACTACATAACTCGACATACATGTGACGAGACACTAGCACAATTATAAGCTGCAAATGATCAGGCAAGAGTTTCTCTATATTATATTGAAAAATAGAAATTAATTAAGGAGCGAAATCTTAATCCATTTACAACATTCTTTCCACATTGATCATCCACACAAATATGTACTTTATTCTTTCATATATATATATATAGGGCATTAGGTCTAGTGGTATGATTCTCGCTTAGGGTGCGAGAGGTCCCAGTTCAATTCTCGAAATGCCCCCTTAATCAATATATCTTATTTCCTGGGGAAAAAAAACTTTCAATTTTTTTATTTAAGCCTTTATTTTAAAATTATTAATATTATTTTACGAAATGGTGCACTACGTAACTTGACATACACATGCCGAGAAACTAGCACAATTATAAGCAACAAATGATCATGCAAGAATATTTTCTTAACAGAAGCAATTCTTTCTAGTTGAATAGCCCTGTTTTCTCCTTTGTGTAGGCACAAACACCATCTAATTAAACAAAACATTGGATTTAAACAAAAAAAAGCTTCATAAGCTTATTACTCAAAGAAACAACGAGCCCCCCAATGAAAAGGTCTATAACAATCTTGAAAAAGGTGAGATTATTACTTATAAAAACATAGCCAGAAAGTAAGAAAAGCAAGGGGAATTGAAGAACAGGGGAAGTGGTATTATTTGCTTTGAAATTCCCCACTTGGAAAAAGAAGCAAATTTATTTTTAAATTATTAATATTATTATACTCCCTCCGTCCCAAAAAGGTTGTCTTAGTTACTATTTGGACAGTCAAAGATATTTTCTTTGATCATAATTTTTTCAAATACTTTTTAAATATTTTGAATTGTTAATTATTGTGAGTTATAGTAATTTTTATATAGTTTTAAAATATGTAAATTATATTGCAAAAAATTAAAGATTCTATATCGGAATTCACACCAAACATTAGTTGGTTTGACCCTCATAATCCGAATCAAGACAATCTTTTTGGGAGGATGGGAGTACTAAATTATGTAGTACAACTACTTACTACATAACTCGACATATACATGCAGAGAAACTAGTACAATTATAAGCAGCAAATGATCATGCAAGAATAGAAGCAATTTCTTTCTTTCTAGTTGAATAGCCTGTGTTTCTGCTTTGTGTAGGCACAAACACCATCTAATTATGCAAACAAAAAAAATAAAAGCATGATAAGCTAATAATCAAAGAAACAAGAAGCCCCAAAAGGCCAAAAACCAAAGAAAAGCTATATAACAGTCTTGAAAAAGGTGAGATATTTATATATAAAAACTTAAGCAATTGAAGAAAAGGGGGAAGAAGAAATGGTTACCCTAGAAACAAGATCATCAGCAAGGGATAGATGGGTTTTGCAGAATTTGCACTTGTATGTTCTACCTTCAAGATCTACTACAAATATCCTTCCCATCTTTAATGGAAGATTAAAACAACACGGAAACAAGAATTGTTTTTTGGTCAGTCGTGATAGTGCGGTGGGACTTTGTGGGGCTTAAGGTATATATATATATATATTTGGGGTTTCGGGTTTTAAGGTTAGATGTGGACTCAAGTAAAAAATGAACCGTGACCAGAATTTGTAGTCCCAAGACAGTGTCCCCTTCTGTCTCATAAATTCGGCTATTATAATAATAATAATAATAATAATTATAATAATAATAATAATAATAATAATAATAATAATAATAATAATACAAATACAAAATAACGAGAGAGATAGCCAAAAAGGAGGGGAGAGAGAATTTTTATTTAAACGGATGTATAAGTGAACTGAATTGACGTCATATTTATAGATAAAAAGAAACTGCAGCAAAGATATTCAAGAAGTTGTTGCGAGACTTTTAAGAAGTTGCTGACAAGCTACCTGTTTAAGCTATTTGCAAGCTATTTGTAAGTTGTTTACTTGATTGCAATCCTGAGAAAGTTGCGGCAAGCCTTTTCAGGAAGTTGTTGGCGAGCTGTCTGCTTGAGCTACTTACAACTTATCTGTTTGAGTTACTTGCAAGATGTCTGCTTAATTGTAAGCTTATCCAAAAAATTATGTATGAACATTCACAATACGGTGTACTATAATACTCTCCCTTGGATGTTCATTAATAGATTATATGTCTCGTTAAAACCTTACTAGGAAAACTTCAGTGAAAAAATTCTAGTGAAGAAAAAAGAGTATAGGTATTTAGTAATATGCATTGCTAGCTCCCTCATTAAAAACCTTAACAGGAAAATCCAAATGGGACAAAAAATTTAATTAAGTGAAAAAGTGTATAGCGCGTATTTTACTCCTCCTTATTAAAGCATCACATAATTCTTCAAGATGATGTACTCAGATCATATATACTAACTTATCATATATTGAGGTTGACAGTGCTTTTGTGATCAGATTTGTCAAATGGTCATTTGACTAACTGGTAGATCATCTTCATTCCTTAGATAGAGTTGCATCAACGCCATATAGTATCGTCGCAGTCACGCCAAGTACATTCTTAACTTGCTTTATAAATTGTTGTCACATTTCTATGATTTGGTTGTTATGTAAAACAACGGTATGACAATAATCCTTCATGAAAATAGATAACATATCTAGATTGAACTCTTATGTTGATATGATTAATGCCCTGTATATCTAAAATACTTGACTATATTTGATAGGATAAACAAATTCATGTCATGTCTTTCATTTGCAGCATGCAATTGATCTTATTTTAATATCTTTATGTAGGAGAGAAATTTTATCATGCTTATAGTTATAGCAAGATAAATAAATACATCAATTGCACAAATAGATAATACTTCAAGACTAATCTAATTTTCTCATTTCAACTTCTTTAACAGATAATCAGTTGCTTTTGGATACTCTTCAAGAGCCCCAATAATATTCAAATCATCAATTTGCATAATAATATGAAAGATTCTGATTATCATAGAGAGACAAGGGTAAACAAAGTCATTTTTGTATCCTTTGTGAATATTCATTAAGGAGATTCCAGTATATCGGTCTTGATTCATTTAAGGATTATAAACAAGTTCTCCAATAACTTGTGATGTTTGGACTACCTGTCGAATAAACTTTACAATTACCAAGATGCATCATTTCACTTGGTAATTATTTCTACGTCGGCTTGCTTTGAGATACGTAGGAATCAGATCTTCACAATCTTATACGATATTGCGCGTCATATTGTATTAAATATACAGTCGATGAAATATTATTTGTATCAGTTTGCAATTCGACATAACTTATTGAGATCTCATCACTTCATTGTTTTCAGGTACCTGAACCTCCCATGAGGTTTTATGAAGTGTTATGTCATAGACTTTACAAGAGCACATTGCCTCCTTATTATGATCATTTTGATAATTTCCTCTCTCTTTTCAAGAGTTATTATATTTGAAACCGATTGGTCTACCATGCTCCATGCATGTTGTAGATATGTCCTTCAGCGACATTAGGAGCATTTTAAGGATGAAATATGAAATAGTAGGGTCAGCAAATACTTTCGGCATTTGACTTGAATTATCTGAGGATCAGACTGCTGATAATTCACAACATATTTCTTAGCCGCTTATTCTCTCCCCCTTATGTTAGAAAAACTAACATATATCCCCATATACTTTGGAAAATTCATCTGTGCGCATTGTGGTATATTCATAAATCATATATTGCACATCAAAAGCTATAAGATGGAAATATCTAGTTCCTGACCTGAATCAATTATGAAGGGAGAATTTATCATAATTTATTGGTCTGAAATATATAAGTGTTGTTGTATGCAATATATCATATCTTAGACCAACACATGAAGCTTTGTTCTCATAAGCAATTGGTTAGCTATTTAATGGAGGCATTTAAAGTCAAACTAGTTCGGATATAAACCAACATTATAAAGATGAATTGTCTTGATTACATATTCTGAAAATTGTGCTCCCAACTCAATTATTTTTAGCAAGCAATAAACGCACATGAGACCGTCTCATAGATGCATCTATTTAAGACATCATATCGCACGTGAACGGGCCCACATTCACCTTTTAAATTTTTTAGACTTTAGGGGATTCTGTTGCAACATTAGCTGGTGTAATCCACTTATCATGAGAACAAGCAACACAAAGAAATTCTTGAAGAATTTTCTAGTTCTTCAATTTATTCAAATACTCAATTAGCACATCAAATTTAAACCAGGACAGCCAAAATGATCATGTCAACTGATAAAACTATTTGTTCTAGTAAACTTCAAGTTTACCTCGACGAGTGCTATTTGTTTTAGTAAATGTCTGATTTACAATTACATGAGATTTTATATCAATAAAATTCTTATTTATTGTGGCATGTGATCTCATCATGCTCGGGTAACGTTTCGCATACATATTTCTTACCCGTTAACTTGGATATATTCAATCTTCTAATCATTTGTAGTCACAATATGATAACCATTTTTATTGCTAGTAAATTTCAGGTTTACTCCAATTTATTTTTCGACCGTAACAATTACGATCTATAATAAATGGTGCTATCATATATAACCTCTTCGAAAGATTCCAATTTCAAATATCTACTACTTCATAGTAGATTTCAAGAGTAGAATTCAGAGTCTTACTGCTTCGGAAGTAAGTTGCAGTGTTTTTATTGCTCCAGGACTAAATTTCAAAACCTTACTACTTCGGGAATGAAGCATAAAATATTCAAAATATTTCTTCTCAAATACCTCTTCCGGAGGTGAGTCGTGATATCTTCACAACCAACTGCACGTTTGTATTCATATACTTTATTAAATATTATCACATTCACTTCAGGAATGGATTTATATTTATAGCTTTTATCAAGAATTTTCATTCTTCAGGAATGGAACACAATCATCTGAACGTGCCTTAAAAATATCAAAATATAATAGCTTAGTATTTCTTTTAAGATATTACTACTTCATGAGCAAATCGAGGCATACAAATAATGTAGAGAATTTTTCTCTAACGTATTTCAAAACAATTATTACTTTAGGAGCTATGAAGTACCGTGAGATCTGTATTCTAGAAACTCTAATTTAGACATTAAGGAATATGAAATTAACATTACAATCCCTCTTAACAATATTATTCTTCAGAAACAAATTTGAGGCATAAATGATAATAATCAATTAGGTTCCCATGTATCAAATGAACCTAACAAGTTGTATCATTAGTAGCAAACTCGTGATAGCCATGTATATTCCTTGTGAACCATCCTTACCATATAAAAGCATAACTAAGAATTTAAATATTGCATACCTGATTACGGAGCAATTGCCGTTTTCTTTACAAAGCATTGTAAAATCTGCACTTTTTTGAAAATATGAACCGTAGCACCAAGAATTCAGATGTATGTAGGTCATCGGTATTATGTTCTCTTTTTGGATGATTATTCTAAGTTTTTATGAACGTTTCTGATAGCGAAAAAATCTCAAGTTTTTTCTGTCTTCCTAAAATTTAGAGCATTCATCAGAACCCAATTCGACTGAGAAATCAAATTTTTTTAGTGTGATAATGGCAAAGAATATGACAATGGGGTGTTTCGGGAATTCTGTGCTAATAATGGGATCAATTTTCATTTTTCTTATCCTCATACGTCATCACAAAATGGGAAAGTCAAACGCAAAATTCGCTCCATAAATAACATTGTCTGAACATTATTGATTCATGCTTCCGTACCCCCGTCTTTTTGGCATCATGCTCTCCAAATGGCTAACTATCTCCTTAACATAACTCCTTCAAAAGGTTTGGCATATTCTTCCCCCCTTCAAATTTTATATAATAAAATTCCTTCATATTCACATCTTCGGGTTTTTGGGTGTTTGTGTTATCCGTTATTCCCGTCCACCACAATTAACAAACTTCAGGCCCAGTCTACTCCGTGTGTGTTTTTGGGTTTTCCGTCTAATCATCGTGGCTACAAATGCTTTGATTTATCCTCTAATAAAATTATCATTAATCGCCATGTCATTTTTGATGAATCCCAATTTCCATTTGCTAAAGTTAATACTCTCGTGCCTAGTTCGTATAATTTTTTGGATGATGGTATATCCCCGTATATTATTCAGCATTTTTTGGACATCTCCCGCACCCAAAGTTCTCCAACGGGCCCACTGCCCGCTGGCCCCACTGGTCTGTCACCCACTGCCGGTCCCGGTCCGCCCACCGGCCGGTTCTGCGATTGGGCCGGTCCGGCCCCAATTCGGAACTAGTCCGCCGGCTCCAGGTTACCGATTTGGGCCGGCATGCCCACTGCCTGCTGGCCAGTCCGTCCCGAGTCTCGAAAATTCCCAAAATCCACCCGTCTCTGCCCCGAGTCATGGACCAGTCACCCGTAGTCAACGGGGGATTTTTACACCAAAAAGACATTTTAATTTACATTCTAATGTTCTTAAATCACCCTTACCCCGAAATCACGTGTCTGCATTAAATGACCCGAATTGGAAAATTGCTATGACTGATGAATATAATGCTCTTATTGATAATAAGACGTGGGTATTGGTACCCCGTCCATCTAGTATTAATATTATTAGGTCTATGTGAATTTTTGCTCATAAGAAAAATTCAGATGGTTCATTTGCCCGACATAAGGCGCGGCTTGTGGATGATGGTAAGACTCAGCAGGTTGGTGTTAATTGTGGTGAGACGTTTAGTCAGGTGGTCAAGCCGGCTACCATTCGCATTGTGCTTAGCTTGGCTCTTTCTAAGGCATGACCTATTCATCAGTTGGATGTCAAGAATGCTTTCCTACATGGTGATCTCAAGGAAACAGTCTATATGCATCAGCCGTTGGGATTCAGGGATCCCAACCATCCTCATCATGTATGTTTGTTGAAGAAGTCCTTATATGGGCTTAATCAGTCTCCACGTGCCTGGTATACGCGGTTTGCGAACTATGTTTCGACTATTGGGTTCACTTACAGCAGATCGGATAATTCATTATTCATCTACCGTCGTGGTTCATCCGTGGCCTATATCATGTTATATGTGGATGATATTATTTTGACGGCCTCTTCCGATGCCTTATGCCAGTCTATCATGACACTGCTCAGCTCTAAGTTTGTTATGAAAGACTTGGGGCCCTTGAGTTACTTTTTGGGGATTGTTGTCACTCGACATTCCGATAGTTGTTCTTATCTCAACGGAAGTATGCAACTGAGATCATCGAGAGGGCTGGGATGTCATCCTGTAAGTCCACTTCCACTCCAGTTGATACTAAGGCTGGCCAGTGGGCCGGGACGACCCGACCCCGTCCCGACCCCGCCCCGGTCCCGACCCGACCCCGCTCTAAAAAAAAAAAAAAAAAAAAAAAATTTAACGGGGCGGGACTCGAACTCGGGACGGGACGATGTCTCGTCCCGCCAGACCCGAGCCCGCCCCAGGCCCGCCGGACCCGAGCCCGCCCCGAGCCCGTCCCGACCCCGACCCCGACCCTTAAACCCCCTTTGCAAAAATAGCCGTTGCACCAACGACCATTTTAGATTATGGCCGTTGGCCAACGGCCATTTTAGGCCCCCCCTACCCCTTAATATTTATTTTTAACCCATAAGTTATTATATTTACACTTTAACCCAATTTTTCAACTATAAATAACTCATTTTCTCTTCATCTTTCTCACAAATCTTCCTACAATCTCTCTAATTTCTCAATATATCTCTCTACATTGTTTGCTAAATATTCAATTTTATTAATTCATTTGGGAATTGGGAGTGAAGTTGGCAACTAGCTTGAGGATCTTCCATCGAGCAAAGTTTCAATTTTCAACCTCTCGATTACACGTCGACGTTACGTCGGCGTTTGGTACATTCGTTCCTTCATTAAATTATTATTGTCTCGTTTATTTTATTTAGCGCACTTAATTTTATTGTCTTTAATTATTTATTATCATAATTAAAATGGAAGGATTAAAAGGTATGTTTAAGGGTAAGGGTAAGGGTGCTTCTTCTAGTAGAGGCAACCAGGGCAAGGGTACTTCTTCTAGTCATCTTATTCCTACACAGGATGATTTTGTTGATACTCAACATTTTCCTACAATACCATTAGATTTAGACGAGGAGTTATTTTCGGAACTCAAGAAGACTTTAATTTAGACGATGATCTAGACGATACACCCACTAATATTGATGACAACACGCCCACTAGTGCACCTTCAACCGAAATACCTCCTATTCCCCCTAGTATGAGACGAGGTCCAAAAAACGACCATTAAAATCGATGCATGGACATTTTTTGATAGGGACGTAGAGAATCAAGTAGCCATATGTAAAATTTGTAAAAATGTTTTAAAATTTAAAACTGGAAAAGGTCACGGTGGGACGGGGGTTTAATTAGACAAGTAGTAAGTGCTCATCCAAATAGGTATGCCCAATACCAAAGCTTCAAAACCGGGTGCGCAAACGGCGCTCCATCGGGACAAGGTTCACATACGATATCGTCCCGACCAAGTACGGTGGTCAAATTAACCCTATGACGGGGGGAATTGTAGGCTCTAAATACAACAAACATAGAGATAGGGAAGCAATATCAAAATTAGTTGCTTGTGGAGGGTTTGCCCTTTTCATTTCCTTCATCTCCCGGTTTTATTCATTACATTAGAGATATATATAATCCCGCTTTTAACGGTTTTCCTAGGTCAACTCGTTAAGAGAGATGTATTTAAATTTGCGCATGAATATCAACAATATTTACGTTTTTCATTATATCATTTTAATGGCAAAGTATCTATCACGTCCGATATAGGTCGTAGTACTAACGGCCATGATTATTTAACCGTAACTTGTCATTGGATAGATTATAAATGGTCTATGCAAAAACGTATTTTAGCGTATAGATATATAGATGATAGGCACACTTTGGTACTTTTATTGCGTAAAATATTTATCAAGTGTGCGATTATTACGGAATTACCGATAAAATTATGACTATTACATTAGATAACGCTTCTAATAACAATTACGCAATTACAATGTTAAAAAATAGTTTAGCTCCATCTTTTCCGGACCATTTTCATATAAAATGCGCGTGCCATATATATAACTTAATTGTAAAGGATGGTCTATCACTTTTTGAAGACATTCTTAGTAAAATACAATTTGCTATAAACTTTATTTTTAAAAGTAATAAAGTACAACGTAGAAAAGAATATAAAAAAATTTGTCATGATTGTGGACTACCTTTTAGAAGAATTCCACAAGAAGTATCCACTAGGTGGAATTCTTTATACGAGCAACTCCTTGTTGCTTATGACTATAAATTACCTATAACTTTATTTTTTAACTCTCATAATAAAAAGCCACCGATATGATTTTAGATAGTGATTGGGAAAAAATTTCCGAACTTATTGTATTTTTAGAGAAATTTTTTCAAGCAACAAAAGAATTTTCCGGTATATATTATCCTACTATTTCAACTATGTTATTTTATATAACTCTAATATTTTTATTACTTAGTGAATATATGGAAAAACCAAATTATAAGGCAAATATTAAAAAAATGTTTGTCAAAATAAAAAAATATTTTATTCCTATTCCTTCTATTTATATTATTGGTTCTGTATTAAATCCTACTATTAAAATAGACGGTACTAAATTACTAATTGAAACTATTTACGATTGTATAGAAGTACTACCACCTCCAAGTCCCAAAAATCTAAATCACCCACCACCTATTGAACAAACTAAAGAAGAAGTGTTGAATAGCGTAGAACACCACCGCAAAAATATATATAGATTTTATCAACAAGAAAATGCTAGTAACGTACGGCTACCATACCATCTTCTTCATCTTCAACACAACCTCACAAAAGACATGTTGTTTCTGCGGCTAGTATTGAAAGCCTCGTAAATAGAATGTGCGGCCGTACCTCTACTAACCAAATTAGCGAGTTGGATATTTTTGTTTTGCGGGGCTCGTACCGTATCAAGAAGTTATCAATGAAGATGGACAAGAAGACTTGTTTGAAATATCGGAGGGGAATGAGAAGACCTTTCCGACACTTTCATTGATGACTCGAGATGTTTTGAACATTCAAGCGTCATCAATCGCGTCGGAAAGCGCTTTTTCTCGGCAGCAGATATCAAATAGGAGACCACAGACACTCATTGGCCGGAGACAAACTTGGAAATTGCGGATTATTCGGAGATTGGATACGAGCGGAGCGGAGAAGGTGCGGTCAACCGGAGATCAACGAAGAAGATGATGAAAACTACAACGAAATCTTAACCGAAGGTAGTGGAAGCGACGTGGATCAATTTGACCAACAAATACCTATTCCAACCGAAGAACCACATGAAATCATCAAGCAATTAGAACAGATTTTTTTGAAAATGTAATTTTTTTAATTGCAATTTTATTATGTAATTTGCAACTTTTGGACAACACCATAAAGTTGCAATTTAGATTTTAGACAATTGTATTTGTATTACAAAAAAATCATATGTCTATTAAATAATATAAGAGGCACAAAAACAAATTTCTTGGGATGTTTTTATTACACTATCTTGTTTTATTTATTGAGTTTTTTTTATACATATGTTATTTAAAAAAAAAAAAAAAAGGAAAACCCGACCCCGCCCCGCCCGACCCGAGCCCGCCCCGCCCCGATACCGACGGGATCGGGATCGGGACGGACCGGAGCAGTCCCGCCCGCACCCGACCCCGCTAGGCCCGCTAGTCCCGATCCCGACCCCCCGGATCGTCCCGCCCCGACCCCGCCAGACCCGGCCCGCCAGACCCGAGCCCGGCCCACTGGCCACCCCTAGTTGGTACTAAGCCCAAGCTGAGTGCCGCGACTGGCGTACCCTACGAGGATCCGACCCGCTATCGCAGTCTTACAAGGGCCCTTCAGTATCTTACCTTTACGAGACCAGATATTACATATGTTGTCCAGCAGGTGTGTTTGTTTATGCATGATCCCAGAATTGAGCACATGAATGCACTCAAACCCATCATTTAATATATTCAAGGTACACTTGACTATGGTTTGCATTTATATCCTTCCTCGACGTCCACACTTGTATCGTATACGGATGCTGATTGGGGTGGTTGTCCCGACACCAGACGGTCTACGTCGGGCTATTGTATGTTTCTTGGCAACAACTTGGTCTCCTGGTCTGCAAAGCGTCAGTTGACTCTATCTCGCTCAAGTGCCAAGGCTGAATATTGAGGGGTAGCTAATGTGGTCTCGGAATCATATATGTTACATAATTTGCTTTTAGAGCTTCATTGTCCCATTCAGAAGGCAACCTTGGTTTATTGCGATAATATTAGTGTCATCTACCTTGTTGGTAATCCGGTTAAGCACCAACGCACTAAGCATATCGAAATGGACATTCACTTTGTCCGTGAAAAGGTTGTTCGTGGTCAAGTTCGCGTATGCCATGTCCCGTCGAGATATCAAATTGCCGACATCTTTACAAAGGGTCTTCCCTTGGTCCTTTTTGAAGATTTTAGGGACAGTCAGACCGCCTGCTATGACTGCGGGGGGGTGTTAAATATACAAAATATACACACAATATACATGTGTATATTGTATATATTGCTCTCGGATTCTCCCTCTCGGTTACCGTATATAGAGTATATAATTTAGGTAATGTTTAGTCTCCTAGTTTAGGTAATGTTGTAGTGTAATTAGTATTGTACACTTACCATAATATATGTATTACCATAATTGTATAGTTGGTATCCAAGTAGAATAAGGTTTTAGGAATAAAATTCTCCTATTATGAAAATATGTAAATTATATATATAGCCTTTCAATTAATGAAAATAATCAAGGATTATTTCTTTCAGATATTCATCTAAATTAATAGAAAATACTCTCCTGAAAGATCACAAGTTCTTATGGTTTTTTTTTTTTTTTTTTTTTACTATGAGTTTTTCAAAGCTGGAATACTAAGGAAGAGAATTTAGGGATACCAATTGCAATAGAAAACATAACCCACATTGATAAGTTAGAAATAAGGAAATGATTATGCTTACCTCAGCCAATCATGAAATCATACTAAGTTGATTCTTACTTTGCTACGATGCATAAATAAAACAGTGATGCTAAAAGATACTACTTACGATTGCTACTGGCGACATTTTATTAACTCAACTGTAAGGCAAGGAAGTATTCATGCCTCTTAATGATTTCCTGGAGTGATTCTCCTTTCCGCTCTATTCCTACATGGATCCAAAAACAAGGAGAAATACACCAAATAAAAGTATGATAATTTGTGAACATTGAAATGAAATAGTATCGCCAACTCTTCCGGCTATCTTCAAATATTTTCAAAAAAAGCGTTCATAGTCTAGTACTGATAACGTGTTATAAAATATTAATAAAAGTACAAGAGATAACAAAAGATATAACCACAAAAGCAGGGGGAGAGAGATAATTTTATTGCTCTTCAAAATTATGTATAAATGAACTGAATTAACTTTCTATTTATAGATAAAAAGAAGTTGTTGCAAGGCTTTTCAGGAAGATGATGCGAGGCTTTTAAGAAGTTGCTAGCAAGTGTTGGATATAATTGTTGAAATCAAAGCAGTACGGAAAGTAAATAAATATTACAAATGTTCGAAAAGATAAACAAACAACCAAGATTATAATTGCCACAAGCTTGTTGAGTCTTGAATCTTAATAACCTTAAATCAAGAAACACTAAATCTGGATTGTTACAATCGTGGCTGAATCGAGAGATGACTCTTTATCTTTAAGACAAGATTGCCCCGTATATATGCTTTTACGTTAGCGGGCAATAGTCTCCCAAGATAAAACAACAACTAATCAACACTACAAAGCAAATAGGTTGATTTTGACGAATACAACAAACATGAAACGATTTGCTGAATAATGGAAAATTTAGAGGAAAATGAAGAGTTTCTGATCTTTTCTTTCTACTGTTTCTGCTGCTCTTTTTTTCCTGTTTTCTCCTTTTTCTCTTGCCCTCAAATAAGAGTAAGGTCTCAATATATAGTGTTTAGGAGGATGACCTCTCAACTAGCCAACTAATGGCTTTCAATAGCCATGTAATGCCACTCATTGAGGGGTTACAATCAGCCAAATAATGGCCGAATTCAAGTGCCTTGTAATGGAGATCCAATGCTCCAAAACCATCCCAAGAGGCAGAAACTTTCTGCCTTCCTCTTCCTAATTTTATCTTTTCTGAAACTCCAGGGACCAAACTATAAATACTAAACAGTTTGGGGTTCAAAAGACAATATCAAAAGTAGCCCCGAAGCCCAAAGCCCAAAGCCCATGACTCGAGACCCAAGCTCGGACCGGACGGGCGGGCGGCGGCGCGCGTGTGGGGCTAGCCTCGAACCCAAGCACACATAGGTCCTCCCTCCTTCAAACACATGGGTTACCCCCTGAGGTTCCAAACCCTTATCCATTTTTCAAGCTTATAAAAAGAATAATTCTTCCTTTTCCCACCGATGTGGTAGATTTGTCCCACACCATATTTTCATGCCTCAAACATCTTACTTCGTGGATCAATATCTCTTTCATTTCTAAACTAAATTTGACGATCCTTGATCCTACGGTCATCTACTCACTTAGAAGTGTTGGAACAGGGTCCCAAACTACCCATAATGTTATTGTACAAATAAAAGAGTGCAAGACTTGACTAACTCCAGAAGAAAGTAGAGTTCATCTCATTAGCAGTTGGATGACAATAGTGCCTAATGGGGGAGTCTTCCAACGTGCATACCTGAGCCTGCAATATGAAATATAACAAATGCAGCGTTTCCGAAAAAAGAAACGTCAGTACATATAGATTGTACAAAGTATGTAAGGCAGACAGAATAACAATACAAATATTGAAACTGAAACAAGAAACAAATGAAACATAATTGAATGAATGCATCATGGGACTAAGGAATACCCTATGAAGTCACATGTCATAATTTACTTTACTTAAATTGACATTCTATTGAGCCTTTCTGATGATATCTTTGGATCATTGTCTGCAGCGATGTTCTGGAATTTGTTCACTGTAACTTTTAGAATCGTATGCATTTTATCTATTCTTTACCTTTGTTACAACAAACAATTCATATAAGCATAATAATTAATCTGCCGAGCCATAATAGGTCTCGTATGCATGTTACAATTGTTGAGCCACAAAGAGGGCCTCGTATACATATGATAATTGTCAGATTAATGAGCTTGTAACTACCAAACTAATGTGCTTGTGACTGCCAGACTAACGCGCCTATACTACCAGACTGATGCTTCAAGGGCTATCAGTTGTATGGAATACTTATACACATATGATTACCACTTTGAAGTATCTCTTTATTAATTTGTGGGAAATATTGTTGGTTTTCTAATTGTACTTTATAAAGCAGTACGGGAAGTAATAACTATTACAAATGTTCGAAAGGATAAATAAATGGTCAATCTTCAAAACTGTCGCAAGTGTGTTAGTGTCTTGAATCTTGATCACCTTGCAAAGCCAATGTTGAGAACTGCCGCAAGCTTGTTGTGTCTTGAATCTTGATATCCTGAAATCAAGAAACAACTAAATCTGGATAGTTACAACGTTGTGTGTTGAGTCGAGGATAGCCCTCTATCCTTAAGACAAGATTGCCCCGTATATATGCTTTTACGTTAGTGGACAATAGTCTCCCAAGATAAAACAACACTTTAATCTCAACACTACAAAGCCAATAGGTTGAGCCTGCCGAATAAAACAAATATGACTCGACTTGCTGAAGATATGGAATAGAAAGGAAGAGTTTCTCAATACTCTTCTCTTTTGTCTCTGTGTATATAGTGTGTCTCTGTAGTGTATAGCTTGTGTATATGTGAGGGTTTGCTCACTGATTTTCGTCACAATTTGCTCACTGTTTTCAGCCTTCTGTTTTGTATTTCCGTCACTGTTTTCAGTGTGTTTTCTCGCTGTTTGTCGCCTACGAATTGAGCCAAAAGAGGCTCAATATATAGCATGGAGAAGGGGTCGATCAACCGCCCAAACATGGCTGTTAATGGCCATTAGGAGGGCTGTAAATGGCATGTTAAATGCCATTAGTGAGGCTGATTTAAGGTCTTGAAGGAGGCTGCTCAATTGCCCAAGTAATGGGCTGTTAATGGAGAGTTAATCAGCCAAGTAATGGCTGTTTAATGCTCCAAAAATGCAGTCCAACCTTTCCGTCACCTTCCCAGAAACTCTGGGGATCAAACTGTAAATATTGAAACTTCAGGGATCAAACTGTACATCTGCCAGAGTTCTCTGGTCCAAAAAGATAATATCAGAGAGCCCGAGAGCCGGAACCCGACCGGACGGGCGGCGGCGGCGCGCGTGTGGGCTTAGCCTTGAACCCAAGCACATCTAGGTCTTCCCTCCTTTAAACACATGGGATACCCCTTGGGGTCCCAAACCCTTTACCAATTTGAGACACATATAGAGAGCAATTCTTCCTATTCCCACCGATGTGGTAGATTTGTGTCCCACACCACATTTCCATGCCTTAAACACCTTACTTCGTGGACCAATATCTCTTTCATTTCTCAACGAAATTTAACGATTCTTGGCCCTACGGTCATCTACTCACTTCGTAGATCATGCATGTGCGAAGAGACAAGGTCTCCAACATGCGGAACACTAGTGTTTAATTCATCAAAGATGGGTGGACGCATCTCCCCGCCAAAGGCAAATTTCCAACAAATATTACATATGATTCTTATAAGGTCGTTCATGCATGGGACTGATTTATTCAATACACATATATTTGGATTGGATTTCAGATTATGGATTGGTCTTTGAATTTTATATTTAAAAGCTCTGGATTTCGGATTAAATATCAGATTTAGTACTTTGAATTTTCGGATATTCGAAATCCAAATTTTTATGCCTAACTTATATTTAGCCTTACCGATATCATATGTGACAATACTAATTAGTCCAAAGATCTAATAGATTAGTACCCCACAACTCTACTCATTATAATATTAAGTCCAATATGAAATTTTCTACTAAACTGAATATAATATAGAATTTTCTTCTTTCTCAAGTCTCATTCTCACCCACGGCAGACAGTCTTTCTTCTTTGTAAGCAGTGAGAAGCGAAGGCCACATATTTCTAGCTCTAATTTGGTTTCATATGATGCTAACATCAGTAACTTGGTAACTGAGTCACATGAATTTTGTTTTAATAAGCTTGTTTTAGGCTCAAAAGTCAAAATTAAAAATCCAAAATATCTAAATCAATTAATCCGAAACTTAAATAAAGAAATCCAATTCGATCCGAGTTTATTTGGATTGTAATTTAAGAAATCTGAAAATCGAAAATCCAATAGAAATTTTCATATCCAATCTAACGGCGTAAATGAAATCTCCCAATTTTTCATACTCCATATTTCTTATTTCCTCTGTCTCAATTTATATGACTTACTTTTTCTTTTAGTCGGTAAAAAAGAATGACACATTTACTTATTTAACAATAATTTTAATTTTAAATTTTACAGCTTACGTTTAACGATGATTTACAACCATACAAATATCTTTAGCTTATTTTAGATCACAAATTCAAAAATTTTACTTTATTTCTTAAATTTCGTGCCCAAACAAATTATAAATTGGGAAGGAGTGACTATGTCCTAACTTGAATTTTAACTTGTACCAAGTTTAATACTGAAAATTTAATTGGCAATTGTATTAAGAGGACACACTACATCTTTTGCATTTGTTCTTGCTTTCGTTCCAATAAAATCCACTCTTCCCGGCATAAGCCGGAAAATTCATTTTCTGTCCAATGTCAACTAAACAACTCTACCGGAAAATTCACCGTTTATGCAGTTTTCAACACATATATCTATTATCAAACAAAAGGGTACTTCCCTTTCATCACCAAATTCACACAAAATCCGATGACTGTGAGAACTATGCATTAAAAGTACAAACCCTTCTCAAGATTGAAGCAAATAAATCATTAACTGACATATTTCAATCTCTCAATCAATACAACTTTACATTATCTGAAGATTTCATTCTTGATGTGCTTAAACGACACCGTTCTGATTGGAAACCAGCTTTTACCTTCTTCAAATGGGTATTAGCAAGTGGGTATTCACTAAAAACTGGATCTTTCAATGAAATACTCGATATTCTTGGACGTATGAGACGTTTTCAAGAACTCAACCAAGTGTTCGACGAAATGTCTAAGAGAGGAAAAAATTTGGTTAATGAAAGAACTTATGGTATTGTGATTAATAGATATTGTGGAGCCCATAGAGTTGAAGATGCAATAGAGTTTTTCTATAAGAGGAAAATGTTGGGTTTGGAGCTTGATCTTATTGCTTTTCAAACGCTTCTCGTGTGTTTATGTCGATTCAAGCATGCTGAGGCAGCTGAGTTTTTGTTCCATAATAAGAAAAATGAGTTTAAGGATTGTATTAAGACGCGGAATATCATTCTTAATGGATGGTGTGTTTTGGGGAGTTTAAGCGAGGCGAAGAGGTTTTGGAATGATATTGTGACTTCAAAGTTAAAGCCGGATAAATTTACATACGGGATATTCATTAATTCGTTATGTAAATCAGGGAAGATAAGCACGGCGGTGAAGTTGTTTCAGACAATGTGGGAAAAAGGGTGTAAGCCAGATGTTGCTATTTGCAATTGTATTATCGATGGATTGTGTTTCAAGAAGAGAATTCCGGAAGCTCTTGAGATTTTCGGCGAAATGAATGAGAGAGATTGTTTACCGGATGTTGCCACTTATAATTCGTTGATTAAGAATTTATGCAAGATTAGGAGGATGGAGAAAGTTTATGAGCTTTTAGACGAGATGGAAATGAAGGGGGAGAGTTGTCTGCCAAATGCTAGAACTTATGGTTACTTGTTGAATTCTGCCAAGGCACCTGAGGAAGCTATTGGGATTTTGGAAAGGATGAATAAAAATGGGTGTAAGATGACTGGAGATGTCTACAATTTGTTGTTAAGGTTGTTTATGAGCTGGGATAATCAAGATAAAGTAAAGAACACTTGGGATGAGATGGAGAGGAGCGGGCTAGGACCCGATCAACGATCGTATACAATTATGATTCATGGTCTTTTTGAAGGGAGAAGGTTAGAAGAGGCTTTGTCTTATTTTGATGAGATGATATCGAAGAGTATGGTGCCCGAGCCAAGGACAAGATTGTTGGTGGATGCCATGAACATCAAGTTAAAGGAGAAAGGAAAGGAATCGATGAAGACCGAAATAACGAAGAGGGAAAGGAAGGATAAGAATACTAGGTAACACATGCTCAGCTAATTCGTTTTTGCTTGGCATGCTATTTGTTTGCATTGGAAATGAGAAGAAAAAAAAGCATTTGGAGGGGTTTCCCCAAAATGAGGAGCTATTGAACTAAATCACTTGCTGTCATTACTCTTCAATTTTCAGTTGAGGTCTATCCGGCAGAGGTACTCAAATTGGGCCAAGAGGAATTTGGAGCGAGCTTTTGGCTTGTAACAAGTTTTCTACATTCTTATGCTGATATATTAAGAAACAATCTTGGAGACATGAAATCTTGATAACTCTTTCCTCTTGTCATGTCAATTCTCAAAGCAATGCACTTGTACATTGGTTTTTACTTTGCAGGGTGTATTTCCTACCAAGGTAAGGTATGCGTACACTCTACCCTCCCCAGACCCCACGTTGTGGATTTTATTGGGTATGTTGTTGTTGTTGTTGTTTGCAGAGTGTATTTGTTGAGAAAATTTATCTCCAATGTTACCCCCCACTTTGGAGAACGGGTGATGTAGACTCCAGGCCTCAAGTAGCATGATGAATACATTCCTTGAGTTGCAGAGCTGGTAATTCGATGGGGGGTTTGGTAAATAATGATTTGTGATTCACAGGTTCGTCCATTCTAGTCCTTGTTCGGGATTCGTGGTCATGACAAGTTTACATCATTAGAAGATTTAGATGATGGATTTTATCATTTCAATGAGATGACATCCAAGGGCGAAGCAATGACAAAATTCAGGTGGAGGCTGTAAAAATTAGTCGGGGAATGAAAGAAGTTTGGATACTAGAAGACTGAGAATCAGAACGAGTATGGTTAGGTGATACGTGCACTGCAACTAGTTTTGCTTGATATCATCTTTGGAAATGTAAACATCAATTTAGAATCATTGAGGTGTCTCCTTGGATGTCTTGGCCTAAGCGAAAAGGCTCATCAGCTTAGTTAAAGTGTTGCTTGAGAACTTGCTGGCTACAACATATATGATACAACGCGACATCCATTGGCCTCGAGGAATTTTTCAATATTTACCCAGTGAAGGCATCTGCTTCCTCCCTCCTTACGTCCGGTAGGAATCGATTTAAGAAGATTGATCTGCTTTGTTTGGTAACTCTGCCTTGTTTTGGCTAGTGGGTTAAATCTACCCAGAACTTCTATAAACCTCTTTCAATGTTACTTACTGGTCAGCTAAAACATCACAGTAATCAATATCAATTTGGAAACCACATCGAGTGATTTTTGATAATGCTGTGTATAAGCACATTCTTGCTTGTTTTCCTCTATAATTTTTTTCTTTCAAATTAAGTAAACATATTTAGCTTATTATTCATGGTGTCACAACAAAAAAAATTCAGGGGTAGTACTTCCAGTTTGGCCAATATAACATCACAGCAATCATATTCATATAATGGGACGGTTTTCTTCATCCCCGTGAATCCCCCTTGCTTTGCCCCCCCCCCCCCTCTTCTTTTGATGTTTGTTTTCTTTTTTTCTTTTTTCTATCCAACAGTACATGGAAAAGAAAAGTCTAGCTCAAATAAGCCCCTCAGAAATCTAATACATATAAGTGCATTTTGTTCAAGAAATATAAACTGATATAAATGAGGTACAACAGAAAATCAGTGGTCAGTTGCTATAACAAGGTGATATAAAGGGCAGCTCGGTGCACTAAACTTCCGCTATGCGCGGGGAAGGGCCGGACCACAAGGGTCTGTATGCAGCCTTACCCTGCATTTTTGCAAGAGGTTGTTTCCACAGCTTGAACTCGTGACCTCCTGATGATATACACCACGGCGAGGAAAGGCGATTTGAGAAGACTATAGTTACTTCGGACCGAGTTAAGTTAAGACTTTGACCTTAATGAGGAAATTTCTCCAAATTGATATTATTTTACATGTATTACGTATATGGGGTTACTGTATATATGAGATGACAAGCATATATGCGAATAGCAGGTTATATGTGATATGCGGGGTATAGGTTGTTGTAGACATACATACTTTATGCGCTACTTTCTGTGTCGTGACTATTTTGAACATTCTACCATGATAAAATAATGTTATAGGCATCGTATTTCATGCTAGTTTAATATTACAAGCTATGTATGTCGGAGATCATGTTTAGTTGTTAGTCATGCACTGGATATATACATTATAGTTACATATATGTTGTCACACTTAGATGTGGTTATGACACATGAGTTTTCCATGCGGATTATGGAACGTGAATTGTCCGTGCGGCATGTGGATATAGATTCGTCCCTCATGACTCATGAGTCACTGTATAACCCGAGCACCTCGGTCAGTGTGCGCACAGATTAGCGCTAGGAGTGCTAGTATTTATTATAAGAGATTTTTATCATGCCTATTTGATTCAGACTCATGATTTATGCATTTCATAAAAATTGAAAATCACTTATATTACTCAAGGAACCTGATTTTTCATGGTGCCATTGGTTTACATTCAACAAGAAAATGGTCGATGAAATCAAACTATGGCTGCAGAAGCAGTTTCAGCAGCTGGAGTTGGATCTCTACTTTTTTCTTTCTTCTTGCAAGCCGTGATTTCCTTCTTGCTCCGGTGTTCCTGTGAAGCGTTCCTACTTTGACTGCTTTATCGATTTCTGAATATGCTTCTGCAATCAACTTCTCGACAGGAAGAACTTCCTCCGGCTGTGCCTCTGGTTTTCTTCCTCAGGAGGTCCATTCTTCCAAAACCTGGAATAGGAAAACACTACCTGCAATATGCAAGCTGCCATATAGCGATAACTTTTTCTAGAAAATGTGCACTTCTGATCATAAAAACTAGGCTTAGTACATCGACAACTAAAAATCGAATGCCAAAAGTTATCGCATTTGAAAGAATGAGACTAAGCCTTCCATTTTTAGTATCACATTTGTCGATGTACTAAGCCTAGTAAATTCCATTTAGATGATTTTTAGATCATCATATAAAATTTTCTTTTGAAAAAGCTAAAAATCGTATGCGAAAATGTTATAACGGTATAAATTTTTTATAAGTTATTCAAATGCTAAAGGGTATTCTAATATTTTGTCTGTAGGATTGGAAAACATGTGAGCAAACATCAGACCCAAGTCTAATATTATCCGGATGGATAATGCTTTGACTATATTTATAACTTTTAAAAATGGTATGACCTGAAAAATGAACATTTGTGTAAATCGCTCGTTTGTTTTGAGAAATTTTCACTATGGGCTCATTTAGCTAAATTATTGTGGACAAACGGGCTACCCGCTTTCCTCTCATATAGGCTTGTGCAGTAGGCCCAACAAAAAAGCAGCTCCCCTTTAAAGGATATCATGTCGTGCTTTGGTCGCTTCCTCACGATAGATCCCTGACGGAGAAAATAAGTACACCCTCCTTCACATTTTATTTGATTGGGCTCGAAATATAAAAAAGAATATTTTACAAATATTTATAGTCTAAAACTAGTCATAAATATTTAAGTGGCTATATAGCTATTGACAGGCTTTTAGCTGAAGATTAGGCTTACCAACTATAGCAAAAGAAAATAACGGATAGTCAAATCTAGCTTTTAAGGTGAAAGTTCCCACTTGGTTGCGCTAGATGAAGTCAACATGCTAGCAAAGGTTGCAACCAAGTAAATCGTTTATACTTCCTCTTGAAAAAAATTAAGGATTGCAATGTGCGAAGAAAGGTTGAAAACGTTATATGAAATTCATCCCGTGACAAAATCTCATCAAAACTCAATCTTAAAATCGCAACTCAACTCAAATTTGGAACTTTTATAGTATTTTAGTAGGTCTGATTAGGATTCTTTGGAAGTACCTAGACAAGGCAATATGCAAAATATGAGGGAGACTGGGATGATTTGGACTGGTTGGAGTCAAAATTCAGACCTGGAACGTCAATGTGAAGGTGTGTATTATGTGCATATATTATTGTATATCACATATAGACTTTCAATGTACATTAATATACAGTAGATACATAGATATACATAAAAGATATAAGCATATATACATGAGATTTTAGTCGATATACATTGAGATATACACAAACAAAATCACAAGTAGTTACTTGTATTTTCTATATTTATGCATTGAACACACAAGTTTTAATTACATTGAATCAAATTATGAATCTATACTTTTTTTTTATCAGAGGTATAATGGGCACAAAAAATAGCAAGTGACTATAATGTCCCCAAGACTTGTGTCTGCGTGAGTTGTCCATTATTCCCATTCCGGCCACTCTCATTCTGGTCAAGTAGCTTTTCCCTAAAAATATGTTTTAAAAAATAAAAGAAGAGCAATTTCTTGGAAGAATAGAGTGCATATAATAGGCATTAAAGAAAAAGTGGCTAAGTAGATAAATATTTTCACTAATGTTTGTGATATAATTTTTATTATCAATTTTCAAAAATGTTTAGATTTATTATCTATTAATAGAGATAAATCATGCAAATTCAGGTGCTGAGAAAATTAAAGTATTCAGATTTAAATATAATATCTTAATAATCACACATATATATATATAAGAGACACTTCAATAACTATAAATTTATAATATGGATATTTTATCTTGAAAAAAATAATTTTCTATTTCGGCTTCGATCTTGGAGAGTAGAAATTTGTTCATCAGTAGGAAAACTGCTTCTACTGTAAAATCAGATGTGGCCCCAAGTCCCAAACAGCCCCCCCCCCCCCCATCCCCTGTTTAAACAAAAAACAAACCTTTTAAAAAAAAAATTAAAGACAAAAAACAATTTGGCCCCAAATCCCAACCAGTCGGATCCCCTCCCTCTTTAAACAAAAAAAACAAACCATTGGGTTTCAAAAAACATAGAGCATTAAAAACACCACAAATACAATCCAAAATACAGAGAGCATTAAAGAACTTTTTTTAATATTAATTAATTAGTTAATTTTAATTTTTCATGTGAATAAAAAAGGGCCTCTTTTTGTTTCTCGCACTGGCCCTTAAAACTATAGGAACGGCTCTGCTTCCACCTATGCCATGACATCATAATCATTTTATTTTTGGGTTCATAATGGTGACGGTCTGAATCAATTTGCATTCACTTCGACTATATTACTAGATATCGTGTATCATGTAATTCTGCTGCCTGCCAAAACTTAAGAAGATGGTTATTTGCATAAACTTTGACTATATCATTGAACTGTGTGGCTCTGCCGCTAAAACTTAAGCAGACGGAAAATAATCACCTAGTTTTAAATTCTTTTGTCTTTATTGGGTTCAAACCCGTCTACATCATTTGCATTCACTTTATTGGTCAATAGGCTACACCTCAGGTGCAACAACATTGTCATTCTTAATGACCAAGACAACTCACTCTTTGTCCCCACATACTTTTTATATATCTTGGTCTTATATATAACTAATCACAAGGGTCATCATCAAACCAACATCACAGTCCAATCCCAAGTCATAACAAACTTCCAGTTTCCTCTTCAAGTTTCAAACACTACCAAAGTTCAAGTTTGGCATAAACCTTTGAACCCAAAAAAACAAAAAATGAAAGAAACCAAGAACATAGAATTGATCTTCATTCCTTCTCCAGGAATTGGTCATTTAGTGTCCACATTAGAAATGGCAAAGCTTCTCATAACTAGAGAAAAACACATGTCCATTACAGTCTTCATCATCCAATTACCTCATGACAACAAGCTCTCTTCTTATATCCAATCAGTCGCCAATTTCAGCTTGCGTTTGAAATTCATTCAACTCCTTCAGGATGATTCTGTTTTGCAGCTACTCAAAAGCAACATTTTCACCTTGTTTATTGCTGGTCATAAGCCTGCAGTTAGAGATGCTGTGGCCGAAATTCTCAAAGTCACAATCAAATATTACACTAGCAGGTATCCAAGTTAACTTCACGTATAATTATTTAACTTTATCGATTTATAGATTAGGCGCACGTCATGAGTTCGAATGCTGCTGCAGACAAAAGATTAGTATTTAAGTTGAGAAGGTTGGAGCCCCACTGTCCCCATCCTTCTCGATTTAATGCGACAGGAAAAATGTATTTTTAATGACTTCATTGTTATAGCGGTAGAGTAAAGCTTAGTTTTTTTATGCTACAAATGATAGTTCTGAAATTTTAGTGTTACAGTGGATAATGTTTAGTAATTATATGCGAAAATTAACGTGCAGGTATTGTCATCGACTTGTTTTGCACCTATATGATAGACGTGGCAAATGAATTTGAGCTACCAACCTATGTTTTCTACACCTGTGGTGCAGCCCCTCTTGGTCTTCAGTTCCATTTACCTCAGTGATGAATTTAACAGAGATATTACTAATTACAAAGATCACCCTGAAGCAGAACTTTCTGTATCAACATATTTCAATCCATTTCCAGTAAAATGTTTGCCCTCTGTAGTGTTAGACAAGGAAGGAGGTTCCACCATGTTTCTTGATCTTATGAGAAGGTTTCAAGAAACTAAAGGTATTATGATAAACACATTTGTTGAACTCGAGCCCCATGCGATAAACTCCCTCTCACAAGACAAGAATATACCACCAGTATACCCTGTAGGACCGGTATTGAACCTTAAGAATGTTGAAGGTGACAACTTGGGTTCATCAGACCAGAATATTATGAAATGGTTAGATGATCAACCCCCTTCATCTGTAGCGTTCCTGTGTTTTGGTAGCGGAGGAAGTTTCAAAACGGAGCAAGTTAAGGAAATAGCATATGCTCTGGAGATAGTGGGTGTCGGTTTTTGTGGTCATTGAGGAAACCACCAGAGAAAGATGCAAGGTTTCCGAGTGACTATGAAAATTTTGAAGAAGTATTGCCGGAAGGGTTCTTGCAAAGAACACAAGGGAATGGAAAGGTATCGTTGTTTTTTTTTTGCATATGGTGTCACGTCCTGCTTCACTCTCAAAGCTCGAACCTGAAACCTTTGGTTAAGACCGGAGGAATACTTACCGTCCCACCATAAAATTTGGTGGTGTTCATTTTATTTTGAATTATTTAAAACCTAGCGTGCTAAAACGAAGAACAGTTTTATAAACAAAAACATATTCAATTTTTCATAATTTTATCTTTTGGCTCTTCATTTTTTCACCTTCTTCAAGAGTCCCTTTTCTCCTTTTTTTTCTCTCCAAATTCCTATAAAAACAGTTGAGAGATTTAAGAGTTCTCCGAACCTTCTATTTGGGTCTACATTACAAAATTCCTGGATGATGCATTGAATTTAGGGAGTACGTTGTCACATGTTATCTGGATAGCAATGAAAATCTACTCTGAAGACAGCGCCTTCCATAGAATACAATTATTTTTTCACATCCTAACTTCATTTCATCTTTTATTACTAACCATTGCATCTTATTATTTCCATCTCTACTATTTTCCAACAGGCACCTCAGTTGGCAATTTTATCTCACAAAGCAGTGGGAGGCTTTGTCTCGTACTGTGGATGGAATTTGACTTTGGAAAGCATTTATTTTGGAGTCCCAATGGCTACTTGGCCAATGTACGCAGAGCAGCAAGCGAATGCATTTCAATTGGTTAAGGATTTGGAAATGGCAGTCGAGATTAAGATGGATTACACGAAGGATCCGAAAGTGATGATGGGCCAAGAATTTATAGTGAAAGCAGAGGAGATTGAGAAAGCAATAAGGGAACTTATGGACCCGGAAAATAAAATCCGGAAAAAAGTGAAAGAGATGAAGGAGAAGAGCAGAGCAGCAACCATGGAAGGTGGCTCTTCATACACTTCTATTGGAGGTTTCATCCAGAGTATCATGGAGAATATTCAATAATTAGCATTGAATTTATGAAAGTATATTAATACAATTTATGTGTATTTTGTAATTTGATCGATATAGTTGGTTATGTACCCTCGTTTCTAAGTTACTAGTAAAGGTTGCCTGTCTTGAGCACGACTGCAGATTGTGTTGGTTTTTATAATGTCCTTGTTTTTTTATCTCAGTTTGTTTCACGTGACATACAAAAATTTCAAGCTAGTGATGAAGGGTTTTCTAAGGACAGTAAATAAGGTAGTAAGTAATAACAAATTTCATTAACTACAGGCTCCTATTAACTCTTCAACATACTATAACACACGACACACTTGAAACTATTTTTCTGAATTTTCTTTCCCATAGTCGTACATTTTCCTTTTCGCAGTGGCCTAATTAGTACAATTGAATGACTAAAACATATTATTTTATCATCCCGCTTTTTTTTTTTAGGTTTTTTATCTGATGTCCAATATCCTTTTTGGGTCCAGTGTACTGATTAGTGGAATCAATTGGTAGTCTCATGGTTGTAATTTCATCTCTTAAATAGGTTTCAATACCATCAAAGTTCTTCTTTTTTACTTCCTTTCTCTACTATTTCTATCCCATCCTTAGTAAAAAGAAAAATGAAAAATAGTGAAAAACGTTTGGCAGGCTCATCGAATTATAATTTAGAAGTCAGAATTCCTTTTTCTTTTGTTTCCTTCTTTTGACACTAATTTGCTTATCAGTCGTTGCCTTCTCTCCAAAAGCTTCATTCTTCTTTTTTACGACAATTATCTGAGTTTAACCAATTTATTGCTCGGACATAATTATTTATTAGAATATTATCAATTTTAATTATTTTCCTCTTGTTTAGCTACTGGTCTATCGGAAACAACCTCTCTACCTCCCAAGGTAGAGGTAAGGTCTGCGTACACTCTACCCTCCCCAGACCCTATTTTGTGGGATTTCACTGGGTATGTTGTTGTTGTTTAGCTACTATAAGCTAACACGTGTTAAGTATTTAATACTATTACAATACCAATACAAATTTAAAATGCAATAGCCGACACGCTTGCTTTGATTCGACAAATACACAAATCAAAATATAGGGGGTGATTAGCTGGAGCAAGATCGCTGAAGAAAGAAATGAATGAAGACGCAGATTTTGCAAGGAAAATACCTTGATGAGTCAGAGGGTTGGAAGCTGCTAAATGCTCCACCATATAGCAAGCTTCCCCAAATATGACTGATGCAAAAGTGGCTAAAGAAGTCGGAGAAAGGAAGTAATTGGAAAACTGTATATATGAGGTACATTAGTATTCTGGGAATTGGAAACATTGACAGATAAGGTAAGGGGTAGGAATAATTTTTTACAAGTGTTGCTTTACTAGTAACTGGTAAAGTTGCTGCCATGTGACCAGGAGGTCATTGGTTCAAGCCGTGGAAACAACCCCTTGCAGAAATGTGAGGTAAGGCTGCGTACAATAGACTCTTGTGGTCGGGCCCTTCCTCGGACCCCGCACATAGCGGGAGCTTAGTGCACCGGGCTACACTTTTTTTGCTTTACTAGAGTGGTCGGCCTAACCTTCCATTTGCCGAAACCAAGTTTTCTTTCTCACTCCCTATGTATTTTTTTCCTTCATCCGTACTTCTATACTTTTTCTTGGGTTAGGTAGGAAAACTCTAGCTGAATATAAGGATCGTTTCTTATCCTTTTGCACATTGAAGCAGAGAAGATGATAATAATCAAACAATCGCACACAAGATGAGCCTCAGGTCAATCCAACTAGAGAAAAAGAGGCTGAGCGTCTAGTCAATCCATCTAGAGAAAAGGAGGCATTACTTTCTAAAAAGCGCAATCAGTCTAGGAATCAGTGCCCACAATCATCACCTAAGTTGTGTGGACTCTCCGTTTTTGGTGCCGTTCCTGTCTCAATACCGCGGGATACGGTCAACCAACTTCGAATATTTTGACCGGAGTCCATCGACAAATTTGGGGGAAATTGAGATTCTGATTTCTCAAAATTAAAGATAAACGGATTTCAGATAAGGAAAATGGCATACCTTCAATATTATAGTACTTTTGTCTCATTTTTGCAGAGAAACCAATAATTCAAGGTTGTGTTTTGAGTTCGGATGGTAAACAGTAGCAACTATATAGATGAAGAGTTGTTGGAAGGCCTTGAATGACTTTATTTTTCTCTTTTGAAGGAAGAACGAAGACGTGATCTATTTTTTATAATTTGAATTTTCTTAGCTGAATCCCCTCACCCGTATCCATACCTGGATACGCACCCCCGAATCTTAAAATTTATATTTTTTGCCGAATCCGACACTCGGATCCGTACCCGTATCGGATAAACGCACCCGAGTCCGAGCAACTTAGATCATCACAGCATACTACATCATAAAACCCTTCAAAGAAAAGAATCTGAACTGAATAGATTAACATATATTCGAATCATATCCAATGAAATTATGAAACGGGTTACTTTTGAGATGCTCTTTTGCTCAAGTTAGGAAAAATGCAACCATCGAGAGAGTTTAAAGGAGAGTACCTGTCAGAAATCAGAGCAGTCAATACTCAATGCATTGGTGGAAACACTCTTGAAATGGGAGAAATAACAGCTTCTGGCACATATATCTTAGAATTCCTGGGATCAGGGGCCCAACGTATCTCACTCATGTTTGGTGTCTCCACGTAGGCCATGGTAAACTCTCCCACCTTTTCAGCCTTGCCTCGCTTACCTGCCCTTAGTACATAGCTATTTCGGTTATAAGAAGAAAAGATGCCATTTTCTAACTGGATAATATCCCCAGGCTCAAAAGCATCACATTCATCGCTCCACATCTGAAAGTGAACTGCAGCTGTCTCATCTGCCACTAGCGACAAACACATCTTTTGTTGCCGTTCTAAAGCTATCCTCCCTTTGTCCAGAACGACAAATTTTGTGTTTATATTGTTAGATGCAGCTGGTACAATGTCTTTTAGAGACTGCATCATATCTGCAACCAAAAGTTTCCAAACTGTTCTACTTACCACAGACAAAAAAAAAAGCTAGAAAAAAATCAACTTTTCCGCACTCTCTTTTCCAATCAAGAAAGAAGGCACCCATATATATTCCAATTTAATGAATTTTCTCACTATTTACTGGTCATATTTACTATATTCTCCTGATTACGTAATATGTAATCTCTTGAAATGGTACATTTTGTTTATAAAATTTGCTTGCATTTCGCTAAACGATGATGTACTCTTACCTTCATCTACTGATTACGGTCCAAATAACTAGCTATGCTTCTCCCCTTTAAGAAAATCTAGAAAACAAATACAAGCACACACACCCCAACCCCTCTTGATTTTCCTAAATTTCAAGTATGAAGTGTGACATGTAAGCATATATTTCTTGAACACCGAGTCTAGGAATCATATAAAGAATACAAGGCATCAAACAGCATACATGTTATACGAACCTTACATTCTTACTTATGACTGTAATGGATAAGAATGAGTTGAACTGAGTACTTAATGACAAGAATTTTTCCTAAGGCGTTTTATCGAACACATGGAGTACATGGGTTCTATTAGAATTTCCTATCAGGAAAGTAAGCCTTAACGTACCTTGAACGGCAAGTTTAACTCGCAATTAACAATTTACATTGCAATCGGGTCTAATTTGATCCATACTATTTTAAGCAATTCACGTTCTAACTAGCTAGAGGCTTACCGTTCAACTTAGCTAATATAGTCCATTAGGTTCCAATCAAGGCATAATATCATAATCTTAATCAGTATTCCAATACATTAGCACTCATATCCAAAAAGATAGTAATAAACAAGAAATAAGATTCATTAGTACCTTCTACACGGTAGTGTTGAAATTGCAGATTAGGAAACTTCTTCTCTGCCCGTTGTTCGTTATAGAGAATCAAGTAATATTCCTTGTATATCTTGTATATCTTTCCTTGTAGCATTCTCTCCATGGGACCAAAGCTCACAATTCCAGCATTTATGATTTTAGATCCTTTGGGCCTTTGTATCATGAGAAATCAAGAAAATATGGGCTGGCCCACCACTTTCACCGTTAGAAATGGCCGTATTTCGACTCAAAAATGTCCGGGTCATTTGCACTTTTTCCTATTTTGTGCTGGTCTTTAATTTTTTCCCTTCAAAATTGAGCTTATGCCTATACGGGCATAACTTACCATCTTACTATCCACAAGCTATGTAAAGAACTTATGTCCCTATAGGCATAAATTCAATTTTAAAGGAAAAAAAATAAAAATTAAAGATCAGCCCATTTGAAGGACAAAAAATAAAGACCAGTCCATTTGAAGGGACACCGTGCAATTACTTGAAAATGTCCTTCTTCTACTTCTCTAACATCGTTTTCACGCTTAAAATTTTCCTTAATGTATTAGAAAAGACTAAAAATAATCTCCTTCTACCTATTGGATCAACTTTGTCCATAAGGTTATTTTCATATATAAATTTGTCCCTATATTAACAACACAATTATATGTCATTTAATTAAATTTTAATTAAATATATGATCTTTATTATTGATCAACATAATATTTTAAACCCACCCGAAAAGGACCGACTCACTCATGATCCAACCTAACATAAAATCTATTTTAACTTAATTAATATTAAGATGTGTGAATATTAAGATTGACATTAAGATTTAGATGTCAGAATCTGAATACACATTTAAATATTAAGATGTTGTGTTTGTGTTAACACCTAAATACTAAATAATTAAGACTGTTTATTTTTCAACGTTTGAACGTAATAAGATAGTACATTATATATTTATTTAAACGTTAAAAATATAAATTTAATAAGATACTAAATTAATTTAATATTATATCAAAATTTTATTTTAAAATTTTAAATGACAGTTTGGTGGTGGTGATGACTAGAAGTGGTAGTTGCGGGCGCTAATTTTGGCTAATGATGATATTATGGGAGTTGCTAGTGATGATGATGGCTGACAATAGAGGTTGATGGTAGTAGTCGGTGATGGATGCTAATAGTTGTGGTGGATGACAATGATAGCTAATGGTGATGGTGAATAATGATGATGGTTGACGATATATAGTGGTGACAGATTGTGGTGATTATCATTAGTGATTGGGGGTGGTGATGGTGATGGTTAATTATGATGATTGTAAATGGTGGTCAAGATAGTGACGACATCGATGGTTGTTGTGGGTGGTAGTGGTAGGTGATGATAATTGATAATGGTGAGAGATGACAGTTTGATAATGGTAAAATTGGTGATAATTGTGAATAGATGAAATTGGTGAACTGACATCTTTGTAGAAATTTTTAAATAGACTTAATGATATTAACAATTAGTTACAAGTCTTAATCATTCAGATCTATCTAGACCCAACCGATTGTAACATAAAAAACACAAACACACTTAATAGTTAAGATTTGAATATTTTTTTTGTCCCGATTTATATGATGTACTTTGACTGGACACGAAGTTTGAGAAATAAAGGAAGACTTCTGAATCATGTAGATAAAATAAGCCAAAAATATTTGTGTGATTATAAATCATCTCGTTAAGCGTAAAAGGTAAAGTTTAAGTTAAATTTTTTCCAAATAAAAAAATGTGTTATTTTTTTTGGACTGACTAAAAAGGAAAGTGTGTCATATAAATTAGGACATAGGGAATAATTAAGTTTCAGACCTAAAAAATAAACAAATTTACTTACTGAAATTTGAATGATTAAGATTAAAAATTTTATTAAGGGTAAATAAATGAGGGCTTAATCCTTACGTAAATTCTTCGAGAGAAATGGATAAATAGCCACTTACGAAATGCTAATTAGCATTTAACTACTGTTTCAAAATTCTTCACAGTTTAGTAAATTATTATGCAAAAATAAAATTTGGATAAAAGTATTCATAGCTAAAAACATGGAAAAACTTTAACACATGATACTGGAGTTCGAAACTTTTATATGTAAAACGCTAGCATTCTCAACTACAACTATCATTCTCAATTCGAACTCCGAAAAAAAATCATGGGTTTGAACTTCTATTAGTTCAAACTCCCATGGAGTTTTATTTGCACCATGTCACACTGAAGGAAATTTTTTTGGAGTTTTTCTTGCATCATCTTGAACTTAAGGCTTGTTTGAACTTCAGAATTTTTAATGAAACTTTATGACATTGTCGTGGAATTTCAACGGCGTAAGTTTAAATTTCAGAATACTGTCTTGAAATTTTACTTGTAGAAATTGAAATTTGAGTTTGAGAGGTATCATGAGTGATATAAGCATTATTTTACTTTAGCACCTATTTCACTTTTGGTATCTACTACAATAATTATTTATCATCATTTTCACTCATGTATCTGAAGAAATATTTGTTGGAAATTTGCCTTTGGCGGGGAGATGCGTCCACCCATCTTTGATGAATTAAACACTAGTGTTCCGCATGTTGGAGACTTTGTCTCTTCGCACATGCATGATCTACGAAGTGACTAGATGACCGTAGGACCAAGAATCGTCAAATTTCGTTGAGAAATGAAAGAGATATTGGTCCACGAAGTAAGGTGTTTGAGGCATGAAAATATGGTGTGGGACAAATTTACCACATCGGTGGGAATAGGAAGAATTGCTCTCTATATAAGTCTCTAATGTGGTAAAGGGTTTGGGACCCCAAGGGTATCCCATGTGTTTAAAGGAGGGAGGACCTAGATGTGCTTGGGTTCAAGGCTAGGCCCACACGCGCGTCGCCGCCGCCCGTCCGGTCTCGGGCTGTGGGCTGTGGGCTGTGGGCTGTGGGAATTTTCTGATATTATCTTTTTGGACCAGAGGACTTTGCCAGATGTACAGTTTGATCCCTGAAGTTTCTTATGTACAGTTTGGTTCCTGAAGTTTAATATTTTACAGTTTGGTCTCCAGAGTTTCTGGAAAGGTAACGGAAACTTTCTGCCTTCCGTTGGAACTGTTTTTTGAGGCATTAATCAGCCATGTAATGGCTGATTAACTCCTCCATTATCAACCCTTCTTCATTGGCCATGAACAGCCCATTAACCACCCATTAATCTGCCTCCTAATGGCCATTAACATCCCTCACTAATGGCTATTTACAGTCTTGTTTGTGGTTGTTGGGCTGCCCTCCTCCATGCTATATATTGGTGCCTCTTTTGGCTCAATAACGTGAGAGAATACACACGAAAATAGCAGCACATTTCAGTCACAAAAGAGCACGAAACAGTGGCCAAAATCTGTACAAAACAGTGGCGAAAATCAGTGCTATTCGTGACTGAAAAACAGTGAGCAAACCCTCACATATACACAAGATATACACAACAGAGACACACTATATACACAGAGACAAAAGAGAAGAGTAAACAGAAACTCTTCCTTCCTTTTCCATATCTTCAGCAAGTCGATTCATATTTGTTTTCTTCGTCAGGCTCAACCTATTGGCTTTGTAGCGTTGAGATTAAAGTGTTGTTTTATCCTGGGAGACTATTGCCCGCTAACGTAAAAGCATATATACGGGGCAATCTTGTCTTAAGGACAGAGGGCAATCACTCGACTCAACACACAACGTTGTAACCATTCAGATTTAGTTGTTTCTTGATTTCAGGTTATCAAGATTCAAGACACAACAAGCTTGCGGCAGCTTTGAAGATTGACCTATTTGTTCAACAAGATTCAATTTCTGAATATTGAATGTTTGTTTATCCTTTCGAATACTTGTAATAGTTATTTACTTCCCGTACTGCTTTATAAAGTACAAAAGAGCACCAACAATATTATTCTACTACAATATTATAAACTTAACAAACTCCTGATATTTGAATATTCATCAGTTTAAACTTTATGACAATTTTGGAGTCTGAATTGTGGCAGATGAAGTTAGGAAGAAATGGTGGAGTTTTGAACTACCAAAGTTCAAAAGAAGATTAAAATTTCTTGAAATTGAACTGCATATTTGAAATTTCAAGAATATTTTGATGTGTTGGAGTTGTACTTGTCAAAACTTCTAACTTTAAGGGTGTGTTTGGTATGAAGAAAAACATTTTCAAAGAAAATATTAGTCTAGAAAAAGTTTTCTTGGAAAATGAGTGGATCTTTTTATTTTCTAAAAAATATTTTCTTGAAAAAATAAGTGGGTTTCTTACTTATTTTCTAACATTTGGTAAGTAATTAACCAAATATATTAACCAAAGAGCATCCATAGATAATCTAGTAAAATACTATGAGGAGCGAATGTGATGTAGTGGGGGTTTGAGGGTGGCGGAGGATGGAATGACCAAGAGGCGTAGGTTGGGAGGGTTGATGAGTGGTAAGAAGATAACGAACTTGGAATATGACTTGTGACACTTGTTTTCACTACTTTCATAAGAGAAATTATTTTTAAGTAAAAAGATTCTAAAAAAAAAACACTTTTCAAAAAATGTTAGACCACCAAATATGAAATAAAATGGAATACCAAACACACCCTAATAGCTGTGTGGGAGTTTTTTCATATTTTAGCTAAAAAAATTATAAATTTTATTTTCGGCAGAAAAATTAATTATATCTCATTTGCACTTGGGCTAAAGATTTTTGGGTAAGACTGGAGTCAAACTGTCAAAAAGGTCCTTACAATGCAGCTTTGAACCCACAAAACTATGGGCACGTCCTCCATGAATTCCGACTAACGCTGCTCTCAAAGTGCACACAAATTAGTCTAGGAATCTTTTTACTTATCTTCTCAGCATTATCAATTTGCCTGACTTGCTACTCACTTTTTTTAAAAAAATATTCGGTGTCCGCATTAAAATTCGATTAACTAGTATTCGTGCGGCATAAAATCTATAGAAGAGAAAAACGTTTTAAATTTTTTTTTCATACCCGGAGCTTTCTCTATCAAAATATTAAACATCACAAGTTTTTAATTTATTTTAAAAATGTTTTGTACCTAATCAAGATACGTATATAAATTGAAACGACGAACTTTGTCCCCACCACTCCATAACAAAAGAAGTACCAAACATATATAGACTTCTCATTCTTGCAAATATTTGATATTCATTGTCTTCAAGCATAAAAGTAAGCAATTGGGAAAGGCAATATTACAAAAGATAAGAATCTCTGGGAAAAAGATACTGTACCATTTGTAACTGTAGTTACGTTACTGACTTACGTTCATATAGTCACGAGCAAATCCGAGTAAATAGCTCAAGAAAGAGGAGGGGGGGGGGGACAAGGCATAATATATGGATAGAATTTTAATTTAACCTCAACTAACAATTAAATACTTTAACTTTGGGAGTATACATGCTGACACAATGAAGATGAGAGCGGTGTTTAATGATCATTTTGTAAGTTAATGTGTTTTAAATATCAAATTTAAATGTCTATGCAAAAAAACAACAAAGGAATTGAGGGGATTCGGATTCAAGGATAAATGTACATTGAAGACACTATATATAGGACAATTCAACTACTCCTTTCAATCTCAAATACATTTGTTGCAAGATGTTTGACGGTTTAAGAAATTAAAAAGCATTTGTGACTTTCAAATACACTTTTACTGCTTTAAGTACTGAGGTGTTAATTAAGTAAGATGCTTAAGATGGAGAAATGAAGGACGTTTAGATAAATATTTGTATGATTACCGCTATAAAGTATCTTTTTAAACAGGTGTATAAAAACTTTAAATATAGATAGTACTATGTATGTTTCTAAATAGGTACATAAACACTTTAAAGATAGATAATAAAAACTAAAGATATATAGTATATATCAGGGGTGGATCTGTGTGAAGTCCAGGGGTTTCATCCCAACGCCTTTCGTGGTCAAATATTTTATTTTATGTGTATATACTAAATGTTGAACCCCTTAACACAAATCAAAAGCTTAGTTCATTGGTAAAGAGGGTTCAAGAGCATGCAATATTTGGCTAAGTATATTTAACCTTTAATTAACTAAAACGTATGTTTTTAGTTCCTTTATGTATGATATAGTGATATTTAGAGTATGTTTAGAGCAATATTACCCTAAAATATAGAGTAACAATACGAACTTAACATAATACATCTATAATTGGACATATTAGCACTTAATAATTCATTAAATTTGTGAAGATTCACAATTTAAGAGATCAAAAGCGCACATATTTATAATTAAGTGAAGGTTAAATGTACTTAACCTGAATCATCAGGACCAAAATCAGAATTTGTCCATATTTGAGGGACAAAAAGTGCTAATTAAATCTATTGTTCCATAAAGATACAGTAGATACATTGTTCATCTTGCCTATATTAATTTCCAATTATAGATCTGTTTTTAGTTGGAACTGGTTGTATCACATGATAACAAACAAACCACAGATTAGCAAACAAAACCAGGCTGTCCATTTAGAAATGTTTTAAGTATCTATAACCATATTAGATTAATTACATTCACAAATGGTACAATTATATATTAGTGCTTCATTTCATTGCGAAGTCAGAATTTGAAATTTATAATTAAAAAATATTAGGTTTAAATTAATAATTTTTAAATGTTTAAAAATAAATATTATTAAACTAAAGTAATACTCTCGCTCCGTCCCTATTTAATTTAGGTTGGTCATTTAGATATGGTCAAATTTTCTCGCGTGCATTAATGAGTCATGTCCAATTTTCAGAAACATTTAATATATGAATTAAAAGAAGCAAAATCTTTTATAGATAGACGCTAAGAGCATGCTACACTTTCGTGTTACACTGTACTACTTTGGCAACATTTCTTTAAATGATCATTGTACAATTAATTTATTCGTAATTTATAAATGACATAATTAAATAGAATATCCTTAAATCTAGATCAAGTCTAAATAATAGTCCTGTATTCTCGCATTTACCAGCCCAACAAACCCTTGTCCAAAATCAATGACCCCTCCCTAATACTTTGCAACAATTTCTCATATCTTATTATAATAATAATGATTACAATTATTTCGCTCCATACTTTTGGGACAAACAAAAAAAAAAGTTGTCAGCTAATTGGAATTAAGCTTCAAACTTATTCACTTGCAATATAAGAATATATCTGTACACAACAGATTATTTAAAGTAAACAACACATTAATAGGGTGGTTAGTTAAGCTCATAATTCGGTCAAATTGAACATTACATTAAGAGAGTGTTTAGCTAATCTTATAAGTTGGTCAAACTGATTTATATGTATCTTTTTGACTTATTAACGGGTTTCATAAATATTCAAACTGTTTATAAATTTAGTGCTTATAAACTAAAATTAGTCAAAAGTTATAAGTTGATCATAACTTTTCATCGCTCTTCAATGATGTTGTCTTTCTATGAAAATCCTTTTCTTTGTGATCTAAATCATTGTATATAAGATAGCGCATAGTATTTCACTAAGAACCAAGACTCATGATCTACTAAATATTTTTAATTTAATAAAATATTTTACTATTTTGTTCTTAATATGTTTTATGATTCTCAAAGTATTTTTTTGGAAAATAAAATTCTAACCTTCTCTTTACTCTGTATACATCTGGTAAGAATACTTTAAATTTATATAATTTGTTGCAAAAGTTTTAAAGCTATTTAGTAATTTTAACTAAAAATAGTTTATTAACGTTTTTTTTACCAAACAGGCTTATTATCAATTTCATAGACACAAATAATTATTTATTAGTAAAATAAGTCTCAACACTCAAAACTTATCAACTAAGCTTAACACAAACAGGATCTAAGTATCTGCAGTAATCAAAGTATAAACTGATCATATGAACGGAGAATAATTTGTTAGAATTAGAACCGATAAAATTACAAAGTACATCATGGATAATCTTAAATTCAACCATGAAATATTCAAAATTCTAAAAACTTAAAACGGAGTACGGCTTAAAAAAGGGCAGCTCGGTGCACTAAGCTTCCGCTATGCGGGTTCAGGGAAGGGCCGGACCACAAGAGTGTATTGTACGCAGCCTTAACTCACATTTTTCTAAGACGCTATTTCCACGGCTCATGATCACAGAGCATCAACTTTACCAGTTACGCTGCTGTTCAGGATTAGTATTGCTTCTACTACTAAAAATAAATTCACTGATGATAAAAGGTTTAAAAGAAAATGTACAACCTGATTACAGTATCCGGGTCGGTTCAAAACCCGATTCCAGGCGGCCCGAACCCATCGGCTCCGACTTGCACCTCGTCAACACGAACGGCTCGTAAGCCAGTTTCTGCTCTATCATCGCCGCCGGTAACCTCGATGGTTGTGAGTCCATGCTGCTCCTTGTCTTTATTTCTTCTTCTTTCTTCTTCACTGTTTTAGCTTGTTTTCTCTCTGGTAAATTGAAATCAGTGCTGCATACCCATGTTTCTCTAGAAACTTCCATTGATTCACTTTGTTGTTTTTTCGACTCCATTTGTACCAAATCTGAAATTGCGTCTAACAAGATTACTTTCTTTATGGTTGATTTGAATATCTCATCTTCTATGTTTTCCGTTTGATGTATAATTGATTCAGGTAATACTTGTTCTGCCTTTATCTCGCTCTCTTTTTCATCTTCATTTTCCACAGAAACAATACTTTTGCACTCTTCCATGTTTTGTGCATCTACAATTACTTGTTCGCCTTTTCGATTAGTGATATCAGCCATTTTCATAGGATCAGATCGACATCTCATTAAAAGCAAAGCATTTTTAGGTGGAATACAAATGCTAACTCTAGCTTTCTCTTCATCTACTTGTCCTTCATTCATTTCAACACTAATATCTTCAAACACATGCCTTGTTGAACTTCTTCTCATTGTATTCTGCATTTCCTCTGTTTTTCTATGCACATCTTCCATTCCTCTCGTTTTTTCTGCTTCCGGCCCATCTTGCAATGCAACTAGCCATCTAGGAACTTCCCTCCTACATCCGTTAACTTTCTCCTCCTTTACTTTCTCATTCGTTGTAAAACACGAAGAACGGCATGGAAATAAACAACTATACTCCCTCAAAGCTTCGTATATCGTCCATGGCAAATGTACCCACCTCTGATTTCTATGTACCGCCGCTGCACATGGATGATCTTGTGGCTGAAAATGCACACTCGAACTCCTTTGGGTCTGAATCAATAATCCCCTTTCTTCAGGGGCTTCTTCTAGTTTTCTGAAACTTACTCCGTCACTCCTTCTATTGGGCAAGCTACGTGTTTGTTTGACTTTCTTTTTGGTTTTCATTTTCACTTGTCCAATACAAGTTACCTTAGGGGAAGAAGGTTCGGGGTTGTCAAAACCCGACTCGCGTTTCTTCCCAGTGGTGGAAGGAAAGGTGGCCGGGGACTGGCCACCTTTCATGCTACCGTTGGCTTTAAGCCGACGGCTAAGGGAAGTGGGAAGAGCGAGAGGCGGATCGCGTGCGTGGCTAGGGCTAAGTATGGATTTGGAAAGTTTCATTGAAGATGAAGAAAGACGAAAAGTGAAGCAAATGAAGAGCTCACTAGTAGTAGTAGTGGTGGAGGATAGGTGAGGGAGTTTGTCTAAGTAGAAGAGCTAAAAAAGTCCCTCTTACTCTAGAAATAAATGAAAAAACCGCAGAAATTACAAAAAATTGTATCTCTAAATGTGAGTTCTCGTTAATCTTTCATAATTTCCGTCAAATTTACCTGAAGAGTTCAATAAATAATTGTCGGAGACTAAAAAAAATATTAACTTTTGACAAACTTAAAGAAACAAAACAATTAAGCGCATACTTAAGAGACTATTCGGAATCTACTCTTAAATACAAGGGACCTATTTTGTCATTTTCTCTTATAACCAAGGATGGATCTAAGTAGGGTCATAAAGTGTAAAAAGACACTGTTTTGTATGGTGAGTTTTTTGTTTGGCAGAATAAACAGAAATGCAGTATGGAGTTTGTAGAATGCAAAAGCTATGGAAGAGATGATTGAAATGTTGTTTGTCTTTAGTTGAATGTGAAGATAATTGGTGGGGGTAGGGCTAATTGCTTATTGTTCAATTTAATTTTTTGCTAGATTTACAGTATGACAAAAAGGGCTTGTGAGTTGTGTGTGCACTCCAAGCCCCAAAAATTAGCCATAATGAGGTCTGATTCTCTCAACGGTAAACTTGCCATCACAAAAACAGTATTAAGGTGTATTTTGCAACATAAAATGATGATAATTAAATTAAGAGAAAATTTTGGGAAACTTCGTTTTGTCGCAAATAATTTTTTTTGTGAGCTGCAATACTAAGCTCATCTTCTCTGTATTAATTTCTTTGCAACAAGTGATAATTTTATTATTTTATATTACTCCTTCTGTTTCACTTTATTGTCATAATTTCACTTGACAAAGTTTAATTAAGAAAAATAATTTAAAATATGTGTTTTTGAATACTCTATAGTATTTATGTACCTAACTATAAAAACTTAACTTATTATCTTAACAATATTTGTGTTATTATAAAAAATTCTCATAATAAAAATATTAATGGAAGAAAGTGTTCTAAAGCTAGTCTTTTGTTACCTTAGTTATTGAGTACTCCATTAAACTTGTAATGCGCATGCCTTCTTAAACTCTGATGTAAAAAAAAAAGGAGCTCGGTGCACTAAGCTCGGGGTTCAAAGAAGAGTCGAATCACAAAGATCTATTGTACTCAGTCTTACCTTGCATTTCTGTAAGAAGTTATTTTTACGGCTTGAACCCGTGACCAGGAGGTAAAATTTAAAAGTGTGTAACTATCAAATCTATTTTTGTTTATGCTTTCTCTGTTCCTATAGTGCTCTAGCATATTAAAACGTCCTCTTCACTCTAGCTTGCACAGCATGTGCTGCTGCTAATTTTGGCTGTCATTCATTCTTTGTGAAGGGGAAAGTCCCTAAGGCGAAACCCCCACACCTGTACCAGAGGCCCCTTGGCCAGGTGAGATGTAAATCGAGGAATATGCGCACACCTGTACCAGAGGCCCCTTGGCCAGGTGAGATGTAAATCGAGGAATATGCGCGAGTGGCAGCCCTGCAAGGGAGAGGACCAACGGGACACGAACCCAAACAGCCTTGCAATATTTCAGCAAAGACTGTCACCACACGGATTCGAACCCGCGACGGCTGTCATTCATTCTTGAGCAGAGATGGGCAACTTTGAGTAGCAATAAATAAAGGCCATATATATGCTGATACAGACATTATTGATAACATAATTTAGTCACTCACTAAGCCAGCATTTCTACAGTTTTACAAGTTTATACTAACCTCGATCAACGTGGCCAGATCACTTAACGCTCAGTAATGATTTGGACAGAAACAAATTCAAGATTTAAGCATTACAAGTTTGAGTTAGAAATACTATTGAGTCTGAAATTATTAGCAGTATATATTTAATAATCATTTAACACATTAGAATGTGAATTAGAATTACTGTTCTCAAATAAACGCGTAACTTATGTTTACATCTGCCTGTAATCATACCAGGCCAAGAAACTAACAATGGTGGTTGTCATTGACAACATAAAATTAAAATCAGTTGATATAAATATCACCGTTATTAAGAACTAATTATATTTTTCAAATAATCTGAGTAGGGTCACTGACATTGGAATTTGCAAGTCGGCAATTTTGAAGTGTGATTTTTCCGACAGTTGGCTGTAAATTAGAGATTATTCTACTACCTAATAAAACAATTATTTGTCCTAACGTCCAATGGCATAACCGTAATTAAACCCCGGTGAATTTGATGGTAGGTCACATGGGAAAAACAAAAGAATCCAAGAGTGCACGTGACTAGCGAGTCCTCTCAAATGCACATTTTTTCTCACGCTTCATCTGTGATCGTGCACTACAATCGCCAATATCATCAACGTTAACATGATTTGTAAGAGTACGCACGCTCTCAAACGAGAGTGGGAGTTATAGTCTACTGAAACAAGTACCTCGTTGGCTGAATTCCTAGCTGAGCTAGATGCTTCCATGCACAACATAAAAAGCTGCGCAGCAGACCGCGCGTGCACTATGAGTAGCCGTTATAGATTTTAATCACCTGTACTAATCCTCACTAACTCCCTGTACATCCTGGTTACTAAATTTAACATCCGCAAAAAGAAAGTCGTAAATTTAACACCCCTAAAAAGATAGGTAAAAGATTTTCACTAATAGAGTAAATCCAACTCGTCTTCTAAAGTGGACTGAACTTTATTATTTCTCTTTTGGTTATGGTCTTATGGAGGGCGAAATCTAGAGCATCGTTAATGGCTTCATGTGAACTCAGTAACATTCGTTCAAATTTAGTATATGCATTAAAAAATTCACTAATAGCGGGTGACTTACAAGAATGATTTTAGAGGTGGAAAATCTTAAACTTTTAATTTTACCTATGACTATGAGCAAAGCTTCAGATTTTTTACTTTGACCTTGAAGATTTGCCGTTGATGCAAGGAGTTAAAAAATGTAAAACCATCCTTAGGGTCATTGGATATGACTTCTTGTAACTATGTAACTATAAATATTTAATTGTGTAATATTAACTAAATATTGCCTGAGGGGAAGGGAAGAACTTAGGTAGATACAAAAGTTAAATTTAGTGAGTTCAATATTTATATTTTCACTATTAAATTCATTTACTTTTAATAACGAGTTCAGAATTTGACATTTATTAAAATTTTAATATTTTTTAAATCTTTCATTATGCTTAGTGTGAAACACATTGAATCCACTTAAATTGATCATAGGAATACCCTGCATCTTGTGCGTAGCGTGGTACTGATCTAACCTTTGAAATTAATTGAGTCACCATAATTTAACTCCTTCACATACCTGTCGGACCGGGGTGTGGGAGCTTATGGGGTGGGAGTTCCACTTTTTTTTGGAAAAGGAATACCCTGCATCTACGTCTTGGGAGGAGGGAGAAAGTGGGGGTAATGAGAGTGCTTTTGGCCTTTAGCTAAGAGATACTTGAAGTGAAGGGCTTTGACCATTTGTTCAGAAAAGGACAAAAGCACCGTTGATAGGGAAATAAAGAAAAAATATCTTTCACTAAAAGCAAATGGTTTCCCTTTATTTCACGTAAAAAAGTTTTGCTTTTGCCTTTAGAAGGAAAATAATAGTGAAAAGCTTTTTAGCTCTAGAGAAAGCAAAGTAAATATTAAAGGTGACAGGTTGATACATTTGTTGGATTGCCAATTATAAAAAGCACATGGAATAGGGATGACCGGACAAGGTGATCCATTGCATCTCCTACTCAGAGCATGTTGAAAAGGACACTTTGTAATTGAATTTGTGTAATTATTAGAATAGTTACTACACCATCTTCTAATTATATAAATCTGTTTGTTGGACTTGTTTGCCATAACATAATTATACTCTATTATAACAAACAAACAGATTTATATTGTTACTTTCATTAAATTCTATTAAAAAGATAAATTATACACACCAAGATATTGAGCAAACAAACACCCTTAACCGACCAGTATGCCAATTTGAAAACAGTATCCAACAAAGACGTGAAGAAAAGTGACTCCCTGGCACGAGCACGACAAGTGACTCCCTTAAACGTTTTGCGTGACTACTGAATTAAAGACGTGAAGAAAGAAAAAAAAATTGAGAATGTCCCGAGAATTTACAGGTTGCACATTTTCTTCCCTAGTAGCTTCCGAATCCTATATATTCCAACAAAGTGTAAATTGCTTCTGGTTATTCTGTAAAGACAGACAAAGATCGTATATGTGGTATTAAGTATTCAGTGCAATACCAGATAGCGTGGGATATTAAAGCCTTGTGCACTGAACCCATGTGTTGTTGGTTAAGCTCGTCAAGATAAATCAGTCAATTTCCAGCACCACTTTGCCAGGAATTCGTCGTCTATCCTTGGCCTCGTGAGCCTCTCTCACCTGTGAAATTGGGAAAGTTTTATCTACTGGGACTTGAAGCTTCCCAGCCTCAGATAACCGCCGGATCTCATGTAAACCCTCAGCATCAGCCCTCATGTAATTCCACCAATATTCTGTACCATGAGAATCACAAGAAATGCTTAAAGCACCTATAACGGCTCAATATCACAGCTTTTGACCTGTCTATTCATGTGTTTAAATAACAATAATAAATGCCAAATAATAGCCAAGCAACAAAATTTGAAACCTCATATGAATGACAAAAATGGACATTTCTCTCTCTCCGACTGAACGAACTGAAAGAGAAGCCCTTTGAGTAGGATGATCTCATGGTGTTCACTATGACCACTCTCGATCAAACACTCTAAACGCGGTTACATACTATCTTAAAAAAAAAGTCACGTGCTACAGGAGGAATCAATCTGCAGTTTGAAAACCTTAAACTGAGAGTTACTCTGGGCATGCTTTATCCTTATTTGCCTATCATACTATAGAGATCAATAACCTAAAATTGTTAAAAGATATTCAAGGTCTGTCCAAACTGATTCGGTCCACCCAGCGGTTCATTTGAACGGAATCTAGATTATCTCCTCCAGAGAACTATATTAGAGAATTATCAATCATAGTCAACAGGAACCCCACAAGTTTCTCGGGAGACGAGAGATTTGTGCGCAGGGATCCTCTCACCTATGTTGTTCATATTGATACATGAGCATTAAGCAAAATGATGAACATAGTAGCGGGAGGATGAATATCTGAAGGGATTCAGTTCACATGTAGGAGGGAGAATTAAGATAGTCTAAAGGTGTCTCATTTGCTATTTGAAGATGATACACTTGCACTGTGCAATCCTGAGAGAGATCAACTTCAACGTGAAGAACACATACATTTAAGTTTAAGAAGCTTAGAGGTTGTGAATAAACTAAAAGAAGAGTGAAATCATACCTGTTGGGAAGTGAGAAAAATGGAAGAATTGGCAAATTTCTCAGCTGCAAGGCTGATCTCTTTTGGTGACTTATTTAGGGTTACCTTTGGGATCGACATGACTGAATAGAACAATATGTAATTCAATCAGGTAAATGAAAAGTTGAGAAGAGACAGATGGTAGAAGAGCTATTGATCAAAGGGGGGAAGATACTCATAACAAGTACTTTCCGTAGCATTCCCTATATACATGTTATTACTACCTTTGTCAGCATAAGTGGCAACGAAATGGGAGAAGTTACAAAGAATTTTTTTGGTGGTACATGGGATGGAGGTGACGAGTCACCACCTAGTTAATTGGAATAAAGGGCAGCCCGGTGCACTAAGCTCCCGCTATGTGTGGGGTCCGGAGAAGGGCCGGACCACAAGGATCTATTGTACGCAGCCTTACCATGCATTTCTGCAAGAGGTTGTTTCCACGCCTTGAACCCGTGACCTCAAGGTCACATGGTAGCAACGTTACCAGTTACTCCAAGGTTCCCCTTCAACCTAGTTAATTGGAATATTAGTCAGATAACCTACAGGGGATGCAGGTCTCCGGAGGCAATTGAGAATTCTTAACAGAGATTTATTATGAAAGTGAATGGAGGTTTCAAGTAGATGGCTGAGCCTTGTGAAGAAGAATAACTGTCGACAAATACGATGCTCAAAGGGGGTGAATCGAGAACAAGTCAGATAAAGTAACCATATGGAGCAACACTAAGAAAAAATATAATGAAAGGGTGGGATGTGAGATTTATAGTAAAATGGAGCTAATATTAGCTTCTGGAAGCAGAAACAGTGCACTGACGCCCGTTTATGCGAAAGTTTCTGGTTATTTACTGTCAAGTCTGTCTACAAAATATTACCAGGAAAGGAAATCTGGAACTTACTCACATGGCTTCCCTTATAACTCAATTTGGGTTCCAAGATCCCACACAGGACGTTTTATTTTCACAGAAGGGCAAGGGTCCATCCTTGCAGCTGAGAACTATAAGGATGTGGGGAAAAATCTCACACATTATTAGCAGGTGCTTCATATATAAGACTACAAGAGAGGATGTAAATCACTTATTGCTTCACTTCCAAATGGGATACATAGTGTACAGAAAGGTCTATGTTTTAAATTGAATGGATAATGGCATAATGCTACATACAGTAAGAGACTTGCTACTTTAATGGAAGTACAGAAGGAAAAGACAAATAAAACATGGGAGGTGCTTCTTAAGTGCTTATGTGAACAATAACAACATACCCAGTGTATTCCCACAAGTGGGGTTTGGGGAGGGTAGGATGTACGCAAACCTTACCTTTACCTTTGTGGAGTAGAGAGGTGGTTTCTGATAGACCCCCGGATCAAAAGAAACATAGTCAAAGCACAAATTCAAGGAAAATAAGACAGCAAAATATCACAATACAGAACAAATGAAGCAACACATAGTAATACACAAATAAGAGTATGGATCTACGCGAAACCTAAGTAATACTACACAAAAGGAGAAGAGCGAAGAGGCTAGCCTCCTATCTCTCTCACACACAATGCGACAAAACTCAACTATCTACTAACCTTCAATCCTAATACTGGACCTCCAAATCTTCCTATCTAGGGTCATGGCTTTTGCTTCTGTTCAATACATAATGACTGAAGCCAACTTTGGTTGGTTAATCCGATCACTTCATCGATGGTCGGCAAGTATGATGGTCCTAATGATGATCCTGCATGTATTTCGTGTGTATCTCACCGGCGGATTTAAAAAACCTAGCGAATTGACTTGGGTTACAGGTGTGGTTCTGGCTGTATTAACCGCATCTTTTGGCGTAACTGATTATTCCTTACCTCGGGACCCTCCAAGTCAATTTGATGTCATTGAAAGCCCAATCAAATAATCAAACGTTGCTGCTCTAAACCTGGCCGTAAGCCAAGCATGGAGCTCAGCCAGTTGAACAACACGGAAGAAAGGAAAAAAATAAAAGAGCCTCTGAAGGATTGAGAACTCTTGTGTAGTAGCTAGTGGAATTTTTTTTTCTTTGTACATTTTTCTAGTACAGATGATATTCCAATTAATTTGATGATTTCTGTAGAAAATCATTCAACATGAAGGCTTACTTGTTACCTGTATACACCTTGTATGCAGGTTGTTTCCCAATATATCAATAAAATTAATTACTTTTGTCAACAAAAGAATTAGAGAACTATCAAATAGGATTTTGAACCAAAATCACCTCAACAAACATGCAATGGAGTTTGTCCTGAACTACCTAAAGGTGAAAACCTTTGTGAATGAGAGAGAGACCAATTAACAAGGAATGGAGGTCCGCACTTGTTATGTTATTCTCACTTAGAGCGTGTTTGGAAAGCCACCCATGTAATTGGAATTTGATGTAATTACACAATTTGGCTTGTTTGTCTGACCAAGTAATTACTTGGTTAGGGAGGAATTGGGTGTAATTACACTCCAATTCTAAGGGGGGGTTGAGAATTGGGTGTAATTACACCCTGTAATTACAAGGTTACTTTTTAGTTTCTTTCTGTTTTTGTTTTATTTTAATTTCTTTTCTTTTTTAATTTCTTTTTATTTCTACTATTTTAATTTCTTTTTTCTTTTTCTTTTTTAATTATTTTTATTTTTAAAATATTTTTTTTATTTTGTATCATTTAACTTTTATTTCCTTTCTTTTTATTCCCAACCTATACTTCTTGTGATTCCATGTAATTACTCATATTTTTTTATTTTATTCATTTAGCATAATTGTGTTATTATCCTAATTTTTGAAACTACAACACTTACTATCACAAAGAATAAGTCATTAACAAACTTGACATATAATGAGTGATGCTATTAAAGTAAAATTTCGTGGTGAATGAGGTTATAGACTTATATTTTCCCTTTCTTTTGAATTATATTTATTTAAGTAACGTTGTGACTTACTTATGTAATGTTGGAATTTGACATAAGAGTATTGTGTTAATTCTGCTTTAGTACTATTAACTTGTTATTTCACATTGCATGTTGTTTGTTTTTCACTTACAGTTGATAATTTTTTTTATCAAATATTTGAATAATGTTATGGCATTATATTTATAAATATTATTTTTTTCTGTCAAACATCCAATCCATGATATTCTCACAAAAAATTCTGCTTTTAATTTTTATAATTAATTAAAATTAAAATATTATTAATTCAAATATGTCAATTATTTTTTACAATATTAGTTACAAATATATGGTCATTAATTAATATATTTCAAGAAACAATGTGTTGGTAAATACCTAATTTGATATCATTTATAAAGGCATATATTTTTTAATATTAATTTTTAATTTTTGATAATTACATTTTATTTTTAAATAAAATTAATTGTGTAATTACGCTTGTGCAACCAAACAATACGCTTGTAATTATACATTATGACAAACAAACATGTCGTTGTAATTACAATATTGTGTAATTACTACCCTAGTAATTACACCAATTCCAATTACCATGTGACTTTCCAAACAGACCCTTAAACTTCCTTCTAAAATCTGTTAAATGTTAACACACACTATCCCAAGAATAAGGTCATAGCAATATCAGAATGACTATACTGTCTACTTAATAACGTATTTGATATCGCTATATGGATGAAGGTTTCTTCCTCTTATCTACTTCAATGAAGATCAGTGATCTGTATGTCAACAAGAACAACAACAAACCCAGTGTAATCCCACAAGTACCCAGTGTAATCCCACAAGTCGGGTCTGGGGAGGGTAGGATGTACGCAGACCTTGCCCCTACTAGAGAGACTGTTTCTGATAGACTCTCGGCTCAAAGAAAGATGAAAAAGAAGGCAGTAGCAACAATCATAAACAACAAGATAATACAAAAAGCGAGGCTAAAGGAACAACAGGCGGTAATAGAAATCTAAGAATGCGAAAGTACAAGTGATCTGTATGTTATTCTCACTTAAAAGTCCTAAAACCTGTCAATCAGCATAAAAATATGCTGATAATTATATTATTCCAAAAAATAAGGTCATAGCTGTATCAGAATGACAATACTATACACTTGAAAAAAGCATCTTTATTTTTAAATAGATGAAGAAGGTGTCATCCCCTGGCTCACTTCTTGCCTTAAAAAGATAAAAACCTAGGTACTATTTCACTATTAGCTGCAAATCCTACAATCAGATTGATGATTTAGATTTTATTCAAGACTTTTTGTGGCACTATCTCATAGGTTGGTTGTTTCTTGTACTTCAGCAATTGGTTGAAGAGGTCGACAGAGGTTATGATCTGAATAATAGTAGATAAAGCAACCAGAGAACAGTTCTAAATTAACCTACAGTTCTATTTTTCCTGTTTTGCTTTTAACTTCGTTTTGAAAATTCACTGGCACATAGGAAGAACATATCTCATATTGTTCAGAGTGAACTATAAAATCATGTTCTTTTTCATTTTTCCTTTTTGCTTTTTGATAAAGGGGTGTTCTAAATTTTCATAAATATCAGGAAAAAAACATTTCTGCCAAACAGATCATAAAAGCTTCAGAAGATCTCATACCTATTCCATGAGAATATCGATATTGGATTTGCTTCTTCAGCAAGATGGTTGTTGCCATAGGAAGACCAATAGCTAGTCCGTACCTATCAGTCACTGATGCAGCCTCCCCCTATGAGCAAAGAACAGGAAATCTTGCTTAAGACCGTACGGCAAATTTTTCGACATTTATAAGAAAATAAGGTAGAAGATTCTTTCGCGGCTATAAAAGTAAGGCAACTCCTAACCTGTAACGTCATGTAGTGTCCTCCTCTCTTTAAAAGACTAATACCCATTCTCTCCGTATCTGGAACACCAATTGTATCCAAGACAGCATCAAAATGCCCCTTAAGTGCTATTTCAGCATCCTGTAAACAAGCAACAAGTCAATCCTGGCAAAAGGACAGGGGAGAATAATGCTATAAATGCCATTAAAAAAACCGATAAAGCATATCATGTTCAAATAAAATAATTTGATGGGGTTAAACACGTGAACTACTACTGCAAGGTCACCTCAGTGGTATAGTCAACGGCCTGCTCAGCACCGACTGCCAAATTGCGACTTATACTCTCTCCTCCACACGTAGTAGAAACATGGCAGCCTGCAGCCACTGCAAGCTGAATTGCAGAGAAACCTACTGCCCCTCCTCCACCTATGACCAATACCCTTTGCCTGAAGTAATTTGATTAAGAAATAATGATATCAATATAAACAGCACACACATATCATTTCGAGGCATCATATTATTCTGTATCCATCAAGATTCATTCACCATCATGAGTTCAATATGAAGTAAAAGGCTAAAGTTTGGAATACTGATCTAAATGTGCTTTGACCTCTCAAATAGGATTAACATCAGATGGCCATGACTTGTGAACAATAAATAGGTAAGCTATTTTCTTTTTTACATATACATAGGTAAAAATAGCAAGTATTATATTCTAAGGTTTTGAATCCATGTTAATCAACATCCTCAAAGAAAAAGGAAAAGCCATCCTTTTGACCAATTTTCATCTCTAGGCAAAATAATATTATTCGCATCATCAAAGCAACTCCATGTTTATCCATTACGCCAACATAAATGCATCTTGAAACTTAATTCTTTATGCACTTCCAGGGTACAAAAGTTTATACACACTCCAATGGAAGAATCATTATACATTATTACATTCAAAAGAATATAACGTTGGTCCTAGACACCCCACTAAATAACTTTATCTATTGATCACTCAAGTGTTTGGCCAAAACTGAGAAAAAAGTGAATAAATTGATAAAGAGACGCACTAAACAGAGTCATGAAATTTCAAACCCTTCAAATACTTTTCACTCACATGCCATGCTTAAAAAATTTAATGATCATAATTTATTTGAAGCTGTAAAACTCTTTCTAACTGGAAATAGTCTTTGCCGCCAAAATAAGGAAAACAGAAATGCAGAATTTAAATGCACAACAAATTTAGAAAATGCTTATGACTCAGCAATATAGTTGCAGAGGAAAACCTTCTTAAATTAATAGTTTCATGACACAGTAATACTTGCAGAGGCCAGAGGGAAACCCTCTTGAGTGATTAATTCCAGTTCCTTTTTCCCGGAGAGGTAATTATTCAAGTCTAACTAATGAATTCAGATCCATACAATGTGTGTATAAAGTGCATCTCCAGTACTGAATGTAGAAGTAGAGACTACATATTTCTCATCTTCCCTCTCCTTCACAAAGGGCGATAAAAGAATAAATGATTTCACTGGTGAAAAAATTTAACCTATCAGAAAATAAACATACCCTTCTCTTATTCTGGCAGTACTTTTTAGTGCACGCCAAGCAGTTAGGGCAGCAAATGGGATGGCACTGGCTTCCTGCAGAACAGCATATAGAACCTTAGCATGCTAAAATAGTTTAAAAAAAAACAAGATGTGTGATGTGCAGGATGTTAATCCTCCAACAACGAATTTCAGAAATTGATAACCTAATCTGCAGGCTGGGGAAGGGGAGAGAGGACATCCAACAGAAGTGACAGTATTAGGAGTAGGAAAACAAGATAGATGCTGATTTTATAACTGATCGTAAATAGCCAGAAAAAAGATTGAAAGCAAAAAGTATTCTTAGTGTTGAAGTGTGACCGTCTCATCTAAAAGCTTAAGCTTTTAGAGAGAGCACACTTTTAATATTTTGATTATATTCTCATGACGCCCCCTCACGTGCTGGCCTGATTCTTTTTTTATGGTCCAAGCACGTGGAAATTCTTTTTGATAATGGGTGGTGGCGAGATTTGATCCAGAACCTTTGGCCTGCTCTGATACCATGTTGAAGTGTGTGACTGTCTCATCTAAAAGCTTAGCTTTTAGACAGAGCACATTTTAATATTTTGATTATATTCTCAACACTTAGGAAGCTGGTGTCACCAATTTAACCGAACAGAAAACATACCACATGTGAAAGTGATCCTGGCTTTGGAGCAAGTTCATCCTCAGCAAGAATAGCATAGTCAGTATAAGTACCTCTCACAGCGGTCGGATGCAGAGCACCAAATACCTCCTGCCCAACTGTAAGTGACTTAACAGAATTTCCAACAGCTGCAACTTCACCACTTATATCTCGGCCCAAAATCAATGGTAGAAGTGGTTCGAAAATTGAACGTCCATATCCTGATCGCATCTGAAACATATTAAAGCATCCACTAAATGCTCAATGCAAAACAATACGAGATGGATTTGTGATCACAATTTCTATGCCTTTTTAGCTTTCCAGGAACAACTAAGTTCAGAAGATTTAGAAGAAACTTTTGTGAGAGCATTTTTAACTATTTACAGTTCTCAATAGTAGAATAAGAAAACTTCAGAATGGTATCCATCAAATTTATATTTTGTCCACATTGACTTGATGTATGTATAAACAAATTCTTCCATGGAAAAAGGAGGAAAAAAATAGACATTTGCTTTTAGATGTTATCAACATTGCATTCCCTTCCCTTCCCAGTAATCCTGAATTCATCCGGAAGCATGATTTACACTTGATAAGTTCCTATATTTTTACTTTTTATAAAAAAAAATGAATGATTAGAAGAATTTTTATTGATAATCAACTTTAAGAAGGGGTTTACTTATTCCACAACTGCCATGTGGCGCATAAACAAAGAAAATTAAGGGACATGAAAGACGCTCCAGTATGTTTAAGAGATTATTTCTTCAAGTATTCTCCAAAGTAGAATTCTCTATGTCTTCTCAAGCAAACAAAAGGAATAAAGAAATGAATACCATAGATTGCTTAAAAGGTCTCAAAGGCATCAAAGTATGCCCTAATTTGAACAATTTCCTTACATATCCCCTTTTCCTCTATTCACCTTCAAGCACATTCTATTGAAACGCCTCAATTTTCTGAAATTGTCAGACAACTCCACCTACTTAAGTTTCACAAAGTACAGTTGGTTCTAAGCAAAACAAAGCAGGGATGACAGCCAGCATAAAAATAGTCTAAATAAGAGAGTATTCATATAATCATCCAACAAGACTGAATTAAGGTATAATTGAGTTTCAAGTACCAGTACAAAATTGTACTATAGGTGGATTTGGCAGCATTTCCAATCAGAAGGAAGAAACGAAACTGGAAAATAACAATCGAACTAACTCTGGTATCAAGGGGATTGGAAAATCTGCCGTAATATTCCCTTTTCCTCAATTCACCTTCCAGCACATTTTAGTGAGACGCCTCAATTTTCTAAAATCGTCAGACAATTCCACTCCACCTACTTAAGTTTCTCAAAGTATATTTGGTCCTAAGCAAAATAAAGCAGGAATGACAGCCAGCACAAAAATAGTCTAAGTAAGAGAGGGTTCATATGATCATCCCAGTGAGACAGAAATTGATGTATAATTGATTGAACGTATCTACTGAAAAACACACCGAGTTCCAAGTACCAACACAAAATTTCCAATCAGAAGAAGTGAAATTGGAAATAACAATTGAACTAACTCTGGTATCAAGGGTTGAGGCAGGATGACGGCCAGCATAAAAATAGTCTAAATCAGAGAGGAAGCATATAATCGTCCCAACAAGACAGCAATTGAGGTATAATTGATTAAAGTCATATCTACTGAAAAGCACATAAGTTTCAAGTACCAATCACATAATTGTACTATATGTCGATTTGGCAACAATTCAAACCAATCAGAAGGAAGAAACGAAATTGGAAAATAAAAATTGAATCACTCTGGTATCCAAAGCATAAAATTCTGCCCTAACTTGAACAATTTCCTACACATCCCCTTTTCCTCTATTCACCTTCAAGCACATTCTCTTGAGACCCCTGGATTTTCTGAAATTGTCAGACAACTCCACCTACTTAAGTTTCTCAAAGTATAGTTGGCAAGCAACATAAAACAGGGATGACAACCAGCATAAAAATAGTCTAAATCAGGATTCATTTACTATACTCCCTCCATCCCAATTTATGTGGCACATTTCGAATTTCGAGATTCAAAAAAGTCTTTCTTTGACTATATATCTTATGAATATGTTGAATTATCAATCATTGTAACTTATAGTACTGTACTTTTCAAGTAGTTTCCAAATATGTAAATTTTATTTCAAAAAACTTGAAGATATCATGCCAGAATCCACAATCAAAATTAAACTATTTAACTCTCGAAATCCTGAACTGTGCCACATAAATTGGGACAGAGGGAGTAATTGATTGAACATATCTACTGAAAAACACATACTTTCAAGTACCACCACAAAATTGCACTAGAGAGATCAATGCGGCTAACATTTCAAACCAATCAGAAAATAAAAAATTGGACTAACTCTGGTATCAAGGGGATTAATGGAGACAGCACGAGCACGAACAAGCACTTGATTAGGCTTTAGATCAGGAACAACTACATTGTCATGGAACTCAAGCACCTCCGGTCCACCAAATCGCGGTAACAACACAGCTCTACAGGTCGTCGCAATACCTCTTTTGCCTAAACCTAACATCGAAATTGTAGCAATCTCAATCCTCCTCCGCGATACGGATCGCATCATTTTTAGCAGTGATTGGGGGAAATCAAAATTTTGCTCGATGCATTATTCAGTGAGTGTTTTATGGACATGCAGAAGAGAAGGGGACGTGTCTGCTATTTTATCCGCATAGATGAAAAATGGTAGCGTGGATTGCAACCTAGGGCTTATGTTTCAATTTTACATGAATTAACCTTGTAATTCTTTTTTATTCGTCTTAACTTATCTTGGTCAAAGTGAATTTTGATTTTTCAAAATTACTCTAGAACGATGAAAAAGGAGATGGAGATATTGTGCTTGGAGATATGGAGCATTCTCGTAGGCATTAGGATTTTGGATATTGTAGCATCATTAAGTTTGAGGAGGTTAAGGGTGTTATTCGCAGGATGCGCAGGGACGAGCAACCAGGCCTGATGAGATCCATTTGAATTTTGAAAGAGCGCAGTCAGGGCTGGTTTGGAGTGGTTGACTGAGTTGTTTAACGTCATTTTAAGACGGTACAAATGCCCGAAGAATGGAAGTGGAGTACAATGATTCCCTTATACAAAAACAAAAGTGATATTCAAAGTTGCAACAAGTATAGGGGTATCAAGCTGCTAAGCCACTCTATGAAAGTTTGGGAAAGAATCGTGGAGACGAGGGTGAGGAGAGACGTGTCTATTTCTGAGAATCAATTTGGATTCATGCCGGGGCGTTCGACTACCGAAGTCATTCATCTTATTAGGAGGTTGGTGGAACAATATAGAGAGAGAGAAAAAGACTTGCATATGATTTTCATCGACCTCGAGAAGGCATACGATAAAGTCCCTAGGGAGATTCTATGAAGATGTTTGAATGTTAGAGGTGTACCTGTGGCGTACACTAGGGTGATCAAGGATATGTATGATGGAGCCAAGACTAGAGTACGGACAGTAGGAGGAGACTCGAAGCACTTTCCAGTGATGATGGGGCTGCATCAGGGATCAACTCTTAGCCCATTCCTATTTTCCTTGGTGATGGACGGACTGACGCGACAAATCCAATGGGACGTACCATGGTGTATGTTATTCGCAGACGACATAGTCCTGATTGATGAGTTTACTCGCTACTGAGTGAACGCAAAACTGGAGGTTTGGAGACAAACTCTGGAATCTAAAGGGTTCAAGTTGAGTAGGACCAAGACAGAATATTTGGAGTGCAAGTTCAACAACGGGAGCGACCCTGAGACGTGTGTGAAGGTAAGGCTTGGTACTCAGGTCATTCCAAAGAAAGGAAGCTTCAAGTACTTAGGGTTTATTATCCATTGAAATTGAGAGATTGATGACGATGTCACACATCCTATTGGGGCAGGGTGGATGAAATGGAGGCTCGCATCTAGAGTCTTGTGTGATAAAAAAAGTGTCACCAAAATTTAAAGGCAAATTCTATAGGGTGGTGGTTAGACCGACAATGTTGTATGGGGAGGAGTGTTGGCAAGTCAAAACTTCGCACATACATAAGATGAAAGTTGCGGAGATGAAGATACTGAGATGGATGTGTGGGCATACAAGGAGAGATAGGATTAGAAATGATGATATCCGAGAGAAAGTGGGAGTGGCCTTGGTGGATGATAAGATGTGAGAAGCGAGGTTGAGATGGTTCGGGCATATGCAGAGGACAGATACAGATGCCCCAGTGCGGAGGTGTGAGAGGTTGGCTATAGACGGGTTCATGAGGGGTAGAGGTAGACCGAAGAAGTATTGGGGAGAGGTGATTAGACGGGATATGACGCAGGTGCAACTTCTGGAGGACATGATCTTAGATAGGGGGTTGGGGAGGACACATATTAGGATAGAAGAGTAGTAGGTACTCGAGCGTAGTCCTACTTATGCTTACAAATTGATAGTTGTAGTGTTATTACTGTAGGCTCAATTTGTATATCACACTTATATGCACATTATTGCTTTATAATCCAATGTAGTTTGATTTCTGGTGCTATGTGTTCTTTAGTGTATTTTGTTTAGCTTATTTAGTTGTGTTAGCTACTGCTCCCTTTTGTTTGAATGCTCTTTATACTGCTTTAATTTCTTATCTGAGTCTGACCGTTTCTCTTGCTTTACTCTTTACTCTTGCTTTACTCTTACTTTGTTTTGATTGTCTTGCTTGTGATTATGCTTTGTCTTGAACCGAGGGTCTCCTGGAAACAGCCGCTCTAACTACCAAGGTGGAGTTAAGGTCTGTGTACTCTACCCTCCCCATACCCCACGGTGTGAAATTTCATTGGGTATGTTGTTGTTGTACTTTTCCATAATTATATATGTCCAAACGACTCGAGTCTAGCTGAAAGAATACTCGACGGAATTAAATAATGTTATTGAAGTAAATTTCATAATTTAGTACGTGGTATTGGTCAAAATTAACTAAAAAGTCAATCCCAAGCACTCCTGATTAAACCTCAAAACAAAATTTATATCCCGATTACCCATAATTTCACAAGTCCAAGATGTCCAATTTGAACACATTTACTTGCTCAAATCATCAATCTATCAATTTTAGGACGTAGTCCGAAATTTCTCAAATTTACTATTGAAATTATATTTAAATGCTAAAATTCAATAGGTAACCATGATATAATCTCAAATCAATATTTAAAACACACCGCACATATTTTCTTCATCGGGATTGAGACAAAATTCATTGTGATCGTGATGAATAGACCTCACTCACATAGACCAGCCAACCCATATTTCCTTCATCGGGATTGCGAAAAATCCATCGCAAAACAAATCTGTACCAATAAAATATGCAATTTCAGCTTGTTTTGAAATGCGCCAACACTCACACGAGCTCCTCGGATCCCAACCCAAATCATACCAACAAGTCTCAAAACATTATATCAACCTATAGAAAGTTCGAAAACACAAAATGAGACACACACTCAAAACCAGAGGCTGGAGTTGTTACACAATATTTTCTGCAATTAGTGACGGAGTTAGAAGCAGTTGTATGAGTTCGACAAACTCAATAACTTTAGTTCAACTCATGTATTTATGTTATGAAATTCATTAAATATATATAAAAAATAAATTCAGAATTCAATTATTAACACCTAATGTCATTTCTAAAATTAAGAAACCATAAAATTTAAGTCCGGATTTTCATATTTGTCTGCCGTGTTTTATGTGTTATATCTATAGTAGTTAACTATTGCTTTTATTTGAATAGGACTCCATGTAGTTTTTCTTATGTCTTTTTCTTGGTAACATAGTTTTTCTTATGTCATAGTTCGCACATATTGATAAGTTCTTATGTTATCTTTTAATTGGCATATATTGTACATTGTTTATCCCAAAAAAATACAGTTAAATTTGTAAGTGATTTTAAGAATATGTTGATATATTTGTAATAGAAAATAATAAGCGATTAGCGATATGTAATCTAAAATAAGCAATAAGTAAAGACATTGGCTTGGATAGCCTTGGATTAGGATGAATTCTCTGAGGAGAATTGATCCGGGCTGAACATTAATCCTTAGTAGAACAACTTCGGTCACAAATCAAGTATAAGAACAAATAGTATGATTTCTGTCAATTAAGCGTGAGAGTACAAGTAGTGAGAATTGGGTGCCCTTCCAATATGAATGTTGAGTCATTTTATAGCTATGAATACAAGGCATTGATGCCCGAGAATCACTCTTTAATTAAATGCAATTAATGACAATAATAGTCACTTAATGAGCAAGGAGTAACGGCTAGTGCCATATCCGGAACGGCTACGCACTGGGCTCCTCCGATTCTTCATCTAGCTTCATCTGGTTCAGTCATCACCAGGTCTTATCTTGACATCCGGTCTTGTCTCGATGCAACCTGCATTCGATGCGGAACTCTTTCGCCTCCTTTGAACCCCATACATTGCCACGTGTCGTGCAAGTTTTCACCGTATACAGATAGTCCCCTCACTTTTCGGATCAAAGTTTACCGAAGTGATGGGAAGTGAAAATGATTTCTTCGTTATCTTCTCTTACAAGCTTCTTTTTAAATTACTCCGAAATAGGCGGGAAACAAAATGTTTCCTCTTCTCCATACTATGACTCACAGTCTTAACACTATGCAAAATTTGAAAACGTGTCACCTTCTGATTGAACCATCATTTCGGTTCGTGAATCGAAGCATTTTGTAATGATGATTGAGCACCCATAAAAACCCTTATCCTCTTCCTCCATAACTTTCACTTTCTGCAAAATTTCTTTCAAATCAACCAACCCACAAATCTTCAAACCTTAGAATACTCAAACCTTCAAATCTTCAAACCGTTAACTCAAAAACCAAAAAATAAAGAGGTAACTTCGATAATAAAATCAATGTTATATTAGTGAATGACTAACATCTCCATAGACAAGTAGTTAAAATTATATTCACTTCATTTGTGAAGATTCCAAGTACATGCAAGTTCTGCATTGTGGAAATACTAGTCAGCATTTTCCACAACTGTTGTCATTGTCCAACATTTTCAATTAATAGCTCACAATCAAAACGAGACAACGAACAAAATATTTCCTATGAACATTTCAATTGAAACACAGTAAACTGTTAGCTAAGTAAAAATCGTTTGTCAGTTTTAAAAAAAAAATCTTAGCAAAGTTACATTCTTAGCAAAACAATTTTTTTTACATGTGGATCCAGATCCAATCCGTGGATCCGGATTTGGATCTGATTTTTATGGACCCGATGGATCTGGATCCTGATCTGGATTCAGGTATGAAAAATGGATCTGGATCTAGTAGGATCCGGTCCAGATCCGATCCGTTGCCATCCCTAATCCAGGTGTCCGTCGCGGCCCTCCGGTTTGGATCGTGACAGTTTTTTTTTAATGAAAGGACTTAGAAGACTTCTTCCATTTAACTTTAATTAATGATGTTTGCTGAGAATGTTTCATTAATTGATCAATTAAAATGTTATTATGGTGGGTTTACCGCGTTAATTAAATGTCACATACACCAATTAGATCTTTGTTTCTCTACAAGTGAGCCAAAGACAAACACTATATATACTAGCTAAAGAAATCCCAACTCCACCAAGTTCTTAATCCAACATTAGATTGTGAAGTTGTTGCTCTTCTATAACATTTACAAATATCACCAATTCTTGATCAAAGATGGAAGTCTCTACATATTCTTTCATTCTTTATCTTCAACAATGGCCACTATTTTGGAAACTTACATTGTTCAAGTTGAATCCCCAGATAACCAATTTTTTACTCATTCATCAACAATGGATTTAGATAGTTGGTATCGTTCTTTTCTGCCGATACAACCATAGCCAACTCAGTTGAAGAGACACGGATGGTTTACGCTTACCACAATGTGATTAAAGGGTTTGCAGACCCGAAATGGAGAAAAAGGAAGGGTTCATTTCTGAGCGACCTCGAAGGGTGTTGTCTTTGCATACTACTCATACTCCGAGCTTTCTTGATTTGGGATTTTGGAGAGATTCTAACTATGGAAAAGGCGTGATCATAGGAGTCTTGGATACTCCTGACCATCCTTCGTTTAGCGATGAAGGAATGCCTCCTCCGCCTACTAAATGGAAGGGCAAGTGTGAGTTCAACTCTAGCTGATTGGAGCTAGGTCTTTTAGCTTTGGGAGGGGTACAACATTGGATGATAACGGTCATGGTATACTGCAAGCACAGCTGCTGGAAGTTTCGTGAAAAATGCTAATGTTTATGGAAATGCTACATAGCCATTTATAGGGTATGTACTAGTCTTGGTTGCTCGGAGAGTGATATTTTGGCAGCTATGGACGTTGCAATTGAAGATGGTGTCGATATCCTCTCCCTCTCGCTTGGTGGAAGTACTAAACCTTTCCATGATGATGCCATTGCACTAAGGGCATACAGTGCAATGGAAAAGGGGATTTTTGTTAGTTGTCCTGCGGGTAATAAAGATCCAACTCCTAGGTCTGTGGGAAATGAAGCCCCGTGGATTCTCACTGTTGGTGCAAGTACCCTTGACCGGATTATTAAGGCTACCACCGTGCTTGGAAACAAGGAAGAGTTTCAAGGCGAATCAGATTTTCAACCAAAGGATTTCCCTTCAACATTATCGCCTCTTGTTTATGCTGGTTCGAATTCAAGTGATATTAACGCTCCATATTGCAGCACAACATCACTAAACAATACAGATCTCACGGGCAAAATTGTTTTGTGTGAAGTTGGTGTTGGGGTAACAAGAGTGGCCAAAGGTCAAGTGGTGAAAGCTGCAGGAGGTGTAACCATGATACTCATGAATCGTATGCAAGATGGCTTCACAACATCAGCTGATGCGCATGTACTCATAGCTACAGATGTTACCTACGAAGATGGACAGAAAATTCTTGCTTACATAAATTCAACATCAAATCCTTTAGCCACCATTACATTCCAAGGGACCATAATCGGAGATAAAAATGCTCCGGTTATTGCTTCTTTTTCTTCCCGATGTCATAGCAGAGCAACCCCTGGAATTTTGAAGTCTGATATCATAGGTCCTGGTGTTAATATTCTTGCAGCTTGGCCTACCTCCGTGGAGAACAGTACCAAACCAAAACCTACATTCAACATTATATCTGGTACCTCAATGTCTTGTTCACACCTCAGTGGAGTAGCGGCATTGCTCAAAAGTGCACATCCTATTTGGTCTCCATCAATTTGCAATTATGACAACTGCAGATACTGTGAACTTGGGCAACAACACCATCCAAGACGAAAATCACGAACCTGCTAACCTTTTTGCCATTGGTGCAGGTCATGTCAATCCATCAAAAGCGAATGATCCAGGATTTGTTTATGATATCCAACCTAAAGACTATGTACCTTATTTATGTGGTTTGAACTATACAAACCGGGAGGTTGGGATCATTGTGCAACAAAAGATCAATTGCTTAGAGGTAGGAAGTATTCAGCAAGGACAACTAAACTATCCTTCGTTTTCTATTATACTCGGGTCAACTCCTCAGACATATACGAGGACAGTGACAAATGTTGGCGAAGCTAGCTCATCTTACACCGTGGATGTTGTCTCACCACCAGGCGTTGATGTGAAAGTTGAGCCCACGGTTCTGAACTGTACTGAACTAAACCAGAAGATGTCATATCAAGTGATGTTTTCTCAATCAGCCAATCTCTCAAGCACTGGCGATGTTGAAGGATTCTTGAAATGGAAATCTACCAAGTACTCCGTTAGGAGCCCAATTGCAGCTTATTTGACCCGAATCTTCTAGAAAAAAAATTGGTATTAATCTTGTATGCTGTCAATAAAATTGAAGTTATTACTTGATAGTTATGATTTCTTGTACTTGTTCGTTGAATATTTGTTCCACGGTGATTAGAGGATCTTTTATAAGTGTTATAGGTTACAATTCTATGTTACCAAAAAATTGTAATGATAAGTTTGGAGTTCATTTCATTAAATATATATAGATTTGATTTGTACTAATTTCTCCTTTTGATTCATTTTGCTTACTGATATAATGTGTTTCAAAATCCTCTTGTTTCCATATCGGCTGATTTGTTAAGAGGACTACATTGATTTTCTCATTTTTCGTTCATACTAAAAATAGTTAGATTTATTTGCAGATGTTTTTTGTTCTTCTTTTTTCGAAATCATGTCATGTGGCTTGAGGTAGTAGGTAGTTGAGCGATGCCCCGTTTATCTTGTTCTTACTAGTAGGAGTAGTATTATTCTTGTAGCTTCGTACCCTTTGATTTCTACTACTACCTGTTGTTTCTTGTAGGTCGATTATAGTATTAATTTGTGGTAGTTACAACCTTTTTTTTCAGATTGCTATATCATGCACTTTATAGTACATCACTACCGTTATTTCTGTTTTCATACTACTTTGTATTGTTTGTCTTTGTGCCGAGGGTCTATCGGAAACAACCTCTTTACCACCCAAGGTAGGGGTAAGGTCTGCGAACACTCTACCCTCCCCAGATCCCATTTTGTGGGATTTCACTGGATATGTTGTTGTTGTTATGTCATGTGGCTTGAGTGTTAATTCGAACCAATATGTTTGGTGAAAAAATTGTTGAGTTGCTGTCGTCAATCATTTATTGTACTCTTGTATATATGCAGGAAAACGACATGACGAAAAATAGTTTGTATTATTTAAGCTGCACCAAGTACCAAAAAGATTACTTTAAATCGGCTAAATGAAAAAAAAAAAAAAAAAAGCAAACAAAACACGAAAACCAAACATTATATATCAACATAAGCCCAGGTCCAGATGGGTTTGGCAGTGGGTTCTTCACAGATACTTGGTCCATTACAGGTGAAGATATAACAGATGCTATCCTAGAAACACTGAGAACTGGGAAGTTACTACACCAGATGAATGCTACAACCATCGCTTTGATTCCAAAGGTGGATGATCCTGTGATTGCTGGCCATTTTAGACCAATTGCACGCTGCAATGTGATCTACAAATGTATATCTAAGCTATTGTGCAAGAGATTAAAACTAGTTTTATCTACACTAGTCAATGATACACAGGCTGCCTTTGTAAGTGGTAGGTCACTAGTTCACAATGTACTTATTTGTCATGACCTACTGAGACACTACAATAGGAAGACCACTCCTAGGTGTCTCATGAAGATTGGCATAAGGAAGACAAGATATGGTGAAATGAGAGTTCTTGGAGGAAATGTTGGTTGGGTTGGATTTCCACAAAAGTTTATACAGTTGATCATGTTGTGTGTCACTACAACAAAATTCTCTACTAAAGTAAATGGACAGTGTTATGGATACTTTGAGGGGAAGAGGGGACTGAGACAAGGGGACCCTATATCCCCTTTGCTCTTTGTCCTAGTAATGGAATACCTGTCTAGAGTGCCAAGTAAGATGGGTGGATTACCTGATTTTAGGTTCCATCCAATGTGCAAAAAACAACTGACTCACTTAGCCTTTGCTGATGATCTAATGATATTTTGCAAGGCAAATGAGGTATCTGTGGGGAGAGTTATGGAGGCTCTGCAGCATTTTCCAGTAACAACAGGCTTGATTGCAAACATAGATAAATCTAGCATCTTTGTAGCAGGTGTGGATGATGAACTGAAGGATAAGTTGCTAGCCATGATTGGATTTGCTGTAGGTTCTTTTCCTATAAGATATCTGGGACTTCCACTTTCACCCAAGAAGTGGAACAAGATTGAGTGTCACCAACTGTGTCTGAAGAGCAGAATCAGGAGTGCAGCAAGTAGACATTTATCACATGCTGGAAGGTTACAGGTCATACAATCAGTCCTCTTCTCTATACACAATTTCTGGGGGGCAGTTTTTATTCTACCTCAAAGTGTGTTAAAGGAAGTGGACAAGCTATGTAGAAGGTTCTTATGGGTAACTCTGAGGAGACAAGAAAGGTGTGTCTGGTAGCATGGGCGAAAATCTGTAAACCTAAGAACCAAGGTGGTCTTAATATTAAAGGAAGCAAATTATGGAACTTGGCATATGGGTAAACTCATATGGTGGATAGTGGAGAAGACTGATTTGTTATGGGTGAAATGGGTGCATGGAATATATATGCATGATGTAGATGACTTCTGGACTCATGTACCACCTAGTGATTGTAGTTGGTATTGGAAGAAATTACACAAGGTGAAACTAAGCATGGTTAACTGGTATAGGAATGGCCATTACTGTCTCACTGCCTCAGGTAAGTACTCTGTGGTGACTGGATATCTGAACTTATTGGGTAGGAGAGTTAAGTTGGAGATTGCTGACTTGATTTGGACTAGAATTGCCCTGCCTAAACATAGATTTATCATATGGCTTGCATCACAGAAAAGGCTACTTACTAAAGATAGAATACATGGTATGGGATTGCACTGTGACACAATTGAATGTGAGCTATGTGAGGATAATATGTTGGAGGATGCAGCACACTTGTTTCATGACTGTGGTTGGACTCAAATGATGTGGAGTGAAATGCAGAACTGATTGGGGATTAGGGTACAGGAACTGACTGTGCAGGGAACTTTAAGGGGAGTCAGGACCAGGAGCTGGGAGCAAATTCAAGAATGAGATCTTAGCAGCAACTTATGGAGCAGTAATCTACCACATTTGGATGGCAAAAAACAATAAAATCTTCAGAGGACACACTTTACAGGCCAATTTCATATTACAACAAATTCAAAGAGTAGTTAGAGAAAGATTATAGATGTATAGGAATTCTAAAAAAGAGGTAGAAAGTTTGTTAATCTCATAGATTCATTATGTAACTAGTTTCTGAGGCTCACTACTGCTCAGCTATTCTGGTTGGCCGTTTGAGTGCTTTTTAGGTTTAAGTTTTTATTTTGTTGGTATGGTAATAATTCACATTTTATTGCCGAAAAAAAAGGACACATTAGTATGCTGATATCCAGATTTATTATTATGCATCGAAGAGCTTATTTTAAAACTAAGACCTCACGAAAAACAATACTAGAGCAATTTCCAACAATCACATAATAAATATGAACACGAACTCGAAAATAAACACTTCCGTCAAATGCATGTCTTCAAATTGGCTATCCCTTTATCCATATAAAAAAAAATACACCAATTCCACCAATAATTGAAATGTCCCTAGACCCCAATGCTGCGCATCTCGACGGCAGAAGTTTCTGAGAGGCGATCGGTAAATAGATTTGTATGTATAACCACTTCAGTCGTGCTCGTCTTTTCTCGAAAGTATCTTTTTTCTGGGAACATGGTCAACCAGAAATTATTATATTTGCCATCGATGAAAAAAATGCTCCATTTTTCGAACAAAGAAGACGACTATAGAATCGAATTTGCTCTTCAAGAAACTGCTTGTCCATCGAAGGATCATTACCATCAAAATTCAAACTCCCTCTATAATCAGTGTCATTGAACACAAAAAAGAAGCCAAACCAAGAACTAAACATTTCCTTTTGATCATAAAAACTAATACATCCCTTTTGCCCTACCAACCAACCAGGGGTTAATGCAGATTGTCATCAAACACAATTAAGTCCTTAAATATTGTTAGGGCTAGAGCTATGATATTGATCTTGTTTCCCCATTCTGGTGAAGCAATTTTGGCTAGCTGAAGTCGCATTTTCATTGTTTCTCATTGTAAACAATGTCACAAAATAAAATACCATCGATCCATTTCTTTACAAGGAGCCTTACATTTATTCTTCTACCTCTACTTCTATTGATCCTATGCATCTTGTTTTTGAGCCTAACATTTATTCTCAGGCAACAACAAGTGGCAGGATATGAGAAAGGAGTTTGAGATTGTGGAGGCTAATAAGACTTGAGACATGTTGAGTTAGCCTTAAATAAGAAGCCTATTGGCTGCAAATATGTATATAAAGTCAAGTATAAAGCTGATTGGAACATAGCGAGGTACAAAGCCAGATTAGTTGTCGAGGGTGATACTCTAATTGAGGGTATAAAATTTGATACATGTCTTGTTGTCAATTGTCCACAGTCAAAACTTTAGTAGTTGCAGTTGAGAAAAAATGGCTTACTTGCCAATAATCAATTTCACAAATGCGGCTCTATAAGCCTCTTGATTAAACCCCACAAATACAACTTTATCATTGTCCTTACCCTTGTCACGTGTTAATACTCTTTTATTCTTATCCTCTTCAAGCTTTGATTTCTTGTACACTTTGCATCTAGCCAAGTGGTTCCTTAAATTAGTTGTCCCAACTAACGAGCTATCGCAAGCATAATTTTTTCAGCAAAAATGACATTTGGCTTTCTGTCCTCCAGGTAATTTAGTAAAAAAAATCAAAACTTTTGATCTCAATTTTCCCTCGTCGGTTCGTTTCACCACTTTTGTTCCATCATCCAAGATGTCTTCCATTCTACAATATTAGAGAGTTCATGAGCAATTTTTCAAATACACCGTGAATACAAAACATCAACTTCATTTTAGATAGTAGGAAGGTTGAATACACCATGAAACTATAGATTGAATATGCTTCCTTCTTTACAGAAAATCAGAAATTACTTTAGTAACTTCATTTTAAAATCAGAAATTATCACATTTTCTCAGAAAATCAGAAACTATAGATTGAATATGCTTCCTTCTTTACTTCAATTTGTCAAATACACCATGAAACTATAGATTGAATATGCTTCCTTCTTTACAAAAAATCAGAAATTACTTCAGTAACTTCGTTTCATAAGTCTCTTAATCAGAAATTACTTCGGTAACTTCAGTAACTACATTTTAAAATCAGAAATTATCACATTTTCTCAGAAAATCAAAAACTGTAAATTGAATATGCTTCCTTCTTTACTTCAATTTGTCAAATACACCATGAAACTATAGATTGAATATGCTTCCTTCTTTACAGAAAATCAGAAATTACTTCAGTTTTTTCATTTTATAATTCTCTTAATAAGAAATTACTTTAGTAACTTCAGTAACTACATTTTAAAATAAGAAATTATCACATTTTCTCAGAAAATCAGAAACTATAGATTGAATATGCTTCATTATTTACTTCAATTTGTTAATACACCATGAAACTATAGATTGAATATGCTTCCTTCTTTACAGATAATCAGAAATTACTTCAGTAACTTCATTTTATAATTCTCTTAATTAGAAATTACTTCAGTAAATTCAGTAACTACATTTTAAAATCAGAAGTTATCACATTTTCTCAGAAAATCAAAAATTACTTCAGCAACTTCACTCTAAATAACCTTAATTTGATGATCTTTTTCCAATTCGTGCGGAAGTATTTCCCCTATCATAGAAGGTGTGAAGCAGGTGCAAGCAGTCATAACAACAAACACCAGTTCCCAGCGTCTAAATCATTCAACAAACAAATAAAGCCAGTGTCTGAGAAAAGTCTTCTCGGATTACGCCTAATTCATAACTTCTCATAATGTTTCGACAAACATGGTTCAAACATAGCATAAAACAGATGACAAATCAGAACGAGAGAAAGAAATGAGTAAAGGGATTGGATTACCTTTTGTGGTGGCATTGGCAGGGTCGGGTTGAAGCTTGAACTATTGAAGTTTGAAGCTTGAACTATTGAAGCTTCGAGTTCGTGTCTTCGATAGAAATAAATCGAAATCGAGCAGGAGAGAAAAGAGAAAATAGGCAAAACTGTTGATTCTCTGATGAAGCTTGAAGATTTATGGGTTAGGGCTTGAAATTAATTTGATTAACTGTTAGAACTTGGAAGCTTGAAGATTTAGTGTTGAAGATTTATGGGTTGAAGGCAAAACTGAAATCGATTTGAAGATTTAGTGTTGAAGGCAGCAAAAGTGCAAAACTGAAGTCGATCGACGATCATGTGAACCGGACCGATTTGAAGATTATGCGGACTGAGTGAGTGTTGCGGAAATTGATCTGTTAGGGCTTTTATTTATATAGGGGCAGCTAATTACAAGAATAACCCCAATTTATTGGTTCGGTGTATCACAAAATCATGTGAACCGAACCGATTCAATTTTAAAAAAATTGAACCAGTTTTTTTTGAAATCGGGTTTGTAGCAGATTTTTAACCTAACCGATTCGCCGATTCGTTTCGGTTTTTTCGATTTATCAGATTTTTTGCCCACCTCTACTTCTATGTTAATAAATGGGGTGCGTTTGGTAGGGAGGAAAATAATATTTTTTTTTATGTAATGTAATAGTCATAATTTTATCAGTTATTCTGTAATAATCGCGCATTTGATAAATATTTTCTTCAATAAAAGTATCAATGTGCCTATCATCTATATATCTATATGCTAAGATACGTTTTTGCATAGACCATTTATAATCTATCCAATGACAGGTTACCGTTAAATAATCATGGCTGTTAGTACTACGGTCTATATCAGAAGTGATAGCCACTTTGTCATTAAAATGATATAATGAATAACGTAAATACTGTTGATATTCATGTGTAAATTTAAACACATCTCTCTTAACAGTTGATCTAGGAAAACCGTTAAAAGTAGGACTATACATATCTCTAATGTAATGAATAAAATCGGGAGATGAAGGAAATGAAAAAGACAAACCCTCCACAATAACTATTTTTGTTATTGCTTCCCTATCTCTATGTTTATCGTATTTAGGGCCTACAATTCCCAATCATAGGGTTAATTTGAACATGTCATTGGTCCGGGACAATATGTGAACCTTGTCACGATGGAGCAGACGTTTGCGCACCCGATTTTGAAGCCTCGTATTGGGCATACCTAGCTGGATGAGCCCTTGCTACGTGTCTCATTAACCCCCCGCCCCCCCGTCCCGTCCCACCGTGGCCTTTTCTAGTTTTAAATTTTAAAACATCTTTACAAATTTTACATCTAACTAATTGATTCTCTATGTCCCTATCAAAAAATGTCCATGCATCTGATTTTAATGGTCGTTTTTCTGAACCTCATCTCATACTAGGGGAAATAAGAGGTATTTCAATTGAAGATGCACTAGTGAGTATGTTGTCAGCTACATTTGTGAGTGTATCATCTAGATCATCGTCTAAATTAAAGTTTTTTTGAGTTCCAGAAAATAGCTCGTCCTCTAAATCTAATGGTATTGTAGGAAAATGTTCAGTATCACCAAAATCATCTTGTGTAAGAATATGATTCTGTCTAGAAATAGGATAACTAGAAGAAGTACCCTTGCCCTTGTTGCCCCTACTAGAAGAAGCATGACCCCTACCCGTAAGCATACGTTTAAATCCTTTCATTATAAATTTATAATTATACTAATAAATAATTAAAGTAAATGAAATTAAGTGCGCTAAATAAAATAAACAGACAATAATAATTTAATGAAGGAACGAATGTACCAAACGCCGACGTAACGTCGACGTGTAATCGAGAGATTGAAAAATGAAACTTTGCTCGATGGAAGATCCTCAAGCTAGCTGCCAACTTCACTCCCAAATGAATAAATAAAATTCCATATTTAGTAGACAATGTAGACTTGTAGAGAGATAGATTGAGAGATTGTAGGATGATTTGTGATAAAAGATGAAGAGAAAATGAGGTATTTATAGTTGAGAAATCGGGTTAAAGTGTAAATATAATAACTTATGGGTTAAAAATAAATATTAAGGGGGTAGGAGGGGTTGGGGGAGGGGGGAGGCCAAAAATGGCCATTGCACAACGATCAATGACTACAAATCAGGATGCAGATAACCAGGGGGTTGAAGCGCGCAAGTTTTTAGCCATTAAGCTAGTCCGAAAAGCAATTGAGAGAATTCTGCTCCCTGAAGTTCAAGATCAATCATCAGATAATCAATCAGTAACAAGTGAAGGTGAAATATTAGTACTTACATATGTTTTCTTAGTACTGATTAGTTTTTTGCCAACGTGTGATTACCAGAGAAAATTTCAAGGAGTCTAACACCAAGAATGAGTCAGATGAAGGAAGTATTACCAGAGAAAACATTGGCAGCCCTGAGAAACAGAAAACTGAAGGACAAGTCACGAACGAAGCACCAAAATACTGGAGCAATCTTAAAAGATGGATTCTTCTACAAAGATTCATCAAGGAATTGGAAAAGCTGAGAAAATTCAACCCAATGAAGCGCGGTACCTGGAGCTGGAGCCTGATCCTGAAGCAGAAAAGGTTAATCTGAAACATCAAATAGAGGATGAGCAGAAAAGGACAGAATAATGGATGCTTGACTATGCACTACAGCAAGCAATTAGTCAGCTTGCTCCGACTCAGAAAAGAAAAGTGGGATTGCTTGTAACAGCTTTTGAAACTGTTGTTCCTCCCCAAAGAAGTAATATACAGGTTAAGTTTCCTAAAATGAAAACTAGAAATGAAGACAATTTGCAGATGGAAGATAATGTTCTTGAAAAGTATTCCACACACGTAGACAAAAGGAATGCAGGAGATGACTGGACAATGTTAAAAAATGAAGATACTCAAAAGACCATTGTACTTTGCCAGAAGTTGGATGAAGTAACAACCACTTCGAGTGATAAGGTATTGGTGGATGGAGAAGGTAAACCAGAAGTTAAGGAAGAAGAAAATTTGAAGTTAGAACCTGAAGCTCGGATTAATGTATCCAAAGCAAGTCATGAAAAAGAGAAAGGAATATCTTTTACTGCCTCAAAATTATGCAATGATTGTGATGAAACACAAGAAAATAACATGATTGTGCCTTCTTCTTCTGAATGTGATGAGAACAAAAAGATAACAGAAGCAGAAGACGAAGATGGAACACACAGAAAACAGGTGAACAAACAGAACCACATCAGCATGTGGCGCATGATATCACATCATGTACTATCAGATGTTGTATCAAAAGTAGGGAGTGATCAACTACTTGAAGGAACTGATGATGAGGTAAACGACAACAAAAAACTAGCTGTAATAATTACGGACAACTCTCTTCGGGATATAAGCCGCTATGGAAGAAGTTTCAGCAGAAATGATGCCTCAGCACAAAAGTCAATTTCGGAAGCTTGATCTTGACGTTTGACATTGCCTCAGCACATAAATAATAAATATCACGGGAAGCAGTTGCTTACTTGCTTGATAGAAGCTTGATTTGAGTCTATATTGTTTACATGGTTTTGCAGGAAAATAGATATGCACATAATGCTTTGACTCAGGAGTATATGATCAATGAAAATGTTACAAATCACTTATCTGATATACGTTTCTTACCTGTTTATATTCAGCTTATTCATCCTATTCCTTATCTAATAAAACAAGCTAAATGTAAAATGGTCATACTAACTAAATTTTGGATTGTTACAAAGAAAGTTAATGTTGAAATACTATATGGCAGTGAATGCTAAGGTTCCAGAATTTGCAGAACTTGGCCTTGCTTTTGCTTATTCTAGTTCATTTTTTTTTCCTGTAGTCCTTATTCATCAGTTCAAACTGTGTGTCAAATGAGTATTCGAGATAAAATCACTAGTTACACTACATGAAGGTTCACTATTAAATATTTGTCCCAAAAAGAACGTCACGGCAAAGTGTTTCAGGTAGAAACTTTTTGCAAGTACCATTCACAAACAACAATGAATCCAACTCAGTGGCGGATGCAGCTTTCAAACACCGGGTTAATCTGAACCCAGTAGTCCAGTACTTTCAACACGGAATGCAATTTTATATGTAAAAATCCACTAAAATTGCAACAAATAGTAGGTCTGAACAAACTGAGGAAAAAAGTATCATAACTTGTAAGATCATATGATAAATTGGTTAACTAGCATTAGTTTGTAAGACAAATGCCCATAATATAGTGTTTTAAACTTTTTTTTCTTAACAAAATAGAGAAGGATACTGATGCTCAAGTTACGTCGTACTTCCTCTTTATTTTACCAATATTGGGTGCTAACAAATGTAATCTTTAATTCATTGAAGTATAAATCAATAACAAATATTAAATGGGAAAATAAGTAAAGCAAGAACATTGATGACGACAACAACAACATACCCGAGATAATTTTACAAGCGGTGTCTGAAGAGTAACAACATACCCAGTATAATTTTACAAGTGGTGTATGAAGAATCTACCTTTGCAAGAACACTGATGACATATGGTGAAAATTTTGACGGATATTGAACTTGAGATATTAGGAAATTCTTGAAATGGTCAAATCATAAAGGTATTGTCTTCCCACATCGATTTTGAACAGAGAATATAACACTTTTATATTAAACAAACGGGACAATTGAAATCGCCGAGCCCAGTGACGTGGGCTTATAACCCAAGTGGGGGCAACAATGTGATGGGATGTTGGGCTGTTCTTGATGGGTTAATGTCTGGACTCAACGGACACCAACCTGCTATGCTTCCGCTGCACAGAGCTGGAGCTATAACGGGCTGGTGCCCGTTGAGTCCCACTAAACACTTGATGGGCTGCCTTAATTAAACCACCATCACCATTTTCGTCCGTCTTTTGGCCCCCAATTCAGTTTTTCTTTCTTTGGCCTGATTTCTTATTTCATATACTTCGCTTTGAACCAAATTATTATCAAAACAATAAAGTATTAGGAGGGGAGGAATACGGTAAAAGGTTAGCAGACATGAGTTGCTTTTTCTTACGGGCCAATTTTATTAGTATTATTTGCGTCTTTTTATTATTTTCATATTTCTTATCCTTAGTTTTTTATTACTACTTGTCTCTTGTGTTGCGGTTTCCTTATTATCTTCTTGTTGTTACTGCGTATTTTTTCATAAATATTGTGTTTATAGAGGGTCTATCGGAAAAAACGACCTGCACAAAGTAGATGTAAAGTCTGTGTATACACTACCATCTCAGACTCCACTACACTTGATATATTATTATGGTTGTATAACAATAAAGTATACACAAGGCTATATAATTTTTCAATAGGAGTGATGTAACTGACATTATTTAAACCGAAAGAAGGCAATTAGGTAGTCGCTTTTTGTTAATATCATGTATCATGTTCTATTTGATTATTTGAGAGATACTTTTAACGACCTTTGTTAATAACTCAATCGTAAAAAATACTTATGAGGTGAAAATTGCTCAAAATTCTATAAGAAAACAATGAGTATTCTGTTCAATGAGAGATACTTGAGCCTCGAAGAGATTTAGTGATCCACTTCTGTCCATCCAAATGTTCACTTGCTTTTAATTCTATAGGACTAAGCTTCTCTTTGTTTTTTTGTTAGTACTTGTTTTTAGTTTGGGGGAAGTGCACAAATGGAGTTACTTGGAGGATCGATATTTAAGACATAGCTTGAAATTACAAAATATTTAGTGTTTATCCGCTTCAGAATTAACTTCTAACTTACGGAAATGGAGCTGAAAATTTGAATTTGAAGTCACAAATTTTAGACATGTATGTTTGAATGGTACATATTGCTTGTGCGCTTTAAACTTTACCAATTTAGGTTTGAAGTTGGAGATGGAATCCTAAATGAAGCTGTTGGAGTCGCTGTAGATGGTAAGATCAACGTGGCCAGTTTCATTCAAGGACTTGAGCACAACTTCAATCTTGTGAATATATAGTTGATTCTTCCATCCGTTATTTCCATCACTATTATTGACAAATTAAAATCAAAAGAAGTAGTTTTAATTTTCAGATCATGCATGGTATATATATAATGATTAGTCGCATACATTATCACAGATTTGGTTCTTGAGATTAATAATATACCTGGATAAGAGAATTACCAAAGAATAAACAAACATAACAAGACACCAAGAGGAATCAGAACGGGATGGATGAAGAGCAGCAGCTCAGATTTTAAGTTGGCCAACATTGGTTACAAGTTAAATACTTGGGAAAATTGGGCGGAGGAGGAGTAACAATGCATGTCTAAAGTTCGCTAACACTGACTCTATTTTGGAAAAACTAGATATTACTTAAACAGTACGTGTAAAAGTGGTTACTAGGCGCAATTCCTACCTTTTATTTCTTCAGGACAAGACTGGTTGTTGAGCAGCTTGAGCTAAGCTCTCGGAATCGCCCAACTGACTCCTTGGACTTGGTTGTTGTCCCAGTTGCTAACTTGGTTATTGGTCCTGGCTCATAACTAATTCTCGATGCCCGTCCAAATGAAGAAATTGCACGATTTTACCTTCAAATGGACTGGTCTTTAATTTTTTTTCCTTTAAAGCAAACTTATGCCTAGCGACGCGTCCTTTAAAGGTGCGGAACATAATTTGAATTAGTAGTATGATCATGACGTTATGTACTATCAAGGCGCTATATTTTAACTACTATTTTTTTTTATTTATTCTTGCTCAAGATTCCTGAATTCTGACATATGATCATACCTGGGGTAGCAGATGGGTCGTTTGGACTGAAATTGGGCATGTCAAGATGGGCTGAATCAACATATGAGTCAATGCACAACCCGCCCAAAACTTACATGGGCTAAGATGCGCGGATCAAGATGGGCTAAATGATGGGTCATAACCCAACTTGCCAAATTTTGCCCCATTACTTTTACAAATTTCAAACTTACCTTCTATGATGTTATTTTATTTTGTATGATATTTGATTTTTCCATATCTTTATTTTTAAAATAAGAATAATATTTTTAAGAATTTTTTTATTTTTTATAAAAGCAAAATAAATATGTAAAATAATGGGTGGGATGGCAGGGGGTAGTGGGGTAAGAAAAGTTTCTCATTTTTTATAAAAAAATTGTATAAGTAAAATAAATATATAAAGTAAAAACTTCGGGTGGGTCGGTAAGCAAATTTTTCTCATTAATATAAAAAGTTTATAAAAGTAAAATAAATATATAAAATAAAAAATTTGGTGATGGGGTGGGAGGGAGGGGGGTTGGGTGATGAGGTACGAAAAATTTCTCATTTTTAATAAAATTTTATATATAAGTAAAATAAATATATAAAATAACAACTATCTGTATTTTATGATGCAGCAACCCGTAACAAACATTACAAATAAGCATATCTAGACCTTTATAGCAGTGAATTTTGTTGAACCTAAATAATAATTAATATTTGAAGTTGACCTTTTCTCCTTTCTAAACGAGGAAAACGTTTTGGCGGGGAAAGGAGAAAAGGGCAAAGGCAAAAAGGTTTGTTACGTTAAGATAAGATTAGAGGTTGTTGCTTGCAAGTAATTATATAAGGTAGAATAGGAAGTTGATGAAATTATGTTTAGGGTGGTGATTAGGGATATCTAAGGTTGGGTTTGATTTTATTTTATTAAAATATATTTAAATTAATATGTAGTTTTAAATTTTTTTATTCGATTAGTGATATTTGCCTCAGAGTATATTGTCTATATCATACTTAAAGTGCAATTGTGCAGTTTTTCCCCGTATCCTGCATAAACACACGATGATTTGTCTATCAAACTTATCATTTTTTTCTATTATGCTTTTTAAAAATTAAATTTTCCATTGACACGTGAAAAATTCAATATATACGAACTTAATAAATCTTGACTTATATATATAAAAAAAAGATTGGACTAATGGAAAAGAATTTGTATAGTTATATCTTTGTACAAACCAATAAGAGTTGTGGTATGGACGTCTTTCCGTCATTAATGTCTCGGGTTTGATTTTTGGGTATAGAAAAACGTATGTTATGGAGCGCTTGTCTTAAATGAGCTTATGCAGCGCAAATTCAAATTAATCTGGGGATAAAATAATTATATTTTTGTCCATTACTAATCAATGAAGTAAGTAGGTATAAGACACGTGCACTAGTGAAACATTAAAGGCGTGGATCATTTTGTTTAAGGAAATGTCTCCTAACTACTCTCGAAAACTTTGAAAAGAAAAAACGTTTTCACGTTTGGCGAGCAGTGACATCGGTGTCAATGATGGTGTGCAATAGATCATTAGAGATCGTGCCGTATATCCGTTGGAGGACGGCTGCATCCAAACGAGACCGGAGTGCATCATCAGAAGTCGAAGCCGAGGGTAGGTCTGTGGACTTCGGTGTAGGAGGGATTATGCGGTCAATAACTTCGTAAACACGACAATGGATCTTAAAAAGCTCCGCCCACGAGAAGTATTGACCTTTTTCCATCTCAAGGGTGATAGGGATGAAATTTTTGATGTTGTTTGCAAGTGCATGATGGAATTTGATTTTGTCAGTCATGGAAGATGAAATTTAGGAGGAGAAGGGAGAGAGAATGGCTGAAAAAATACATTGTGGGACCGTGGGGGTGGGGTGGCGGCCGAGAGCTATGGTCGGCGGCGGTGGAGGTATTTTTAGGCTACTGATACCATAAAGGAATATGTTCCATGATTGTATTCATCAATAATGTACAATATATATAGTAGTACAAGAATATTTAAACTAGTTAACTAATCAAGCTAATTACAATAGGAATACAATTCTCTCTAAAATAAGAGATATAAAATTAATGAAAGAATATTCGGGAAATATTCTATTAGTTACTACTTCAAAGTGTCGTAATAATATGGAAAGAGAATGGGATGAATGAGGGGTGGCCAGTGGGCCAGGTTCGGGACGGTCGGGCCGGGTTTAGCGGGATCGGGTCGGGGCCGGACGGGGAAGAGGGGCGGTATCGGGTCGGGGCGGGACATGCGGGATTCGCCGAAGTCCCGTCCCGATCCCGATCCCGTCGGAATCGGGTCGGGGCGGGATCGGGAACTGGGCGGGATCGGGTCGTGCCAGTTTTTATTTTTATTTTTTGGCATTTAATTTAAAAAATAACATTTATATAAAAAAAACTCAATAATTGAACAAGATAGTGTAATGAAAACATCTCAAGGCTGTTTTTGTGCCTCTTATATTATTTAATAGACATATAATTTTTTTGTAATACAAAAACAATTGTCAAAATTGCAACTTTGTGGTGTTTTTCAAAAGTTGCAAATCACATAGTAAAATTGCAATTAAAAAAATTACATTTTGAAAAAAAACAAGTTCTAGTTTCTTGATAATTTCATGTAGTTCTTCGGTTGGAATTGGTATTTGTTGGTCAAATTGCTCCACGTCGCTTCCACCACCTTCGGATAAGATTTTATTGTAGTTTTCGTCTTCTTCTTCGTTGATCTCCGGTTGACCGCACATTCTCTGCTTCGCTCGTATCCAATCTCTGAATAATACTACAATCTCCAAGCTGTTTCCGGCTAATGAGTGTCTGTGCTCTCCTATTTGATATCTGTCGGCATAAAAAGCGCTTTCAGACGCCTTTGATGACGCTTGAATTTTCAAAACATTTCGGGCCATCATTGAAAGTGTCGAAAATGTCTTCTCATTCCCCCTCCAGTATTTCAGCAAGTCTTCACGTCCTTCTTCATTGAGAACTGCTTGGTACGGTACACAATCCTGCAAAATAAAAATATCAAACTTGCTAATTTGGTTAGTAGCGGTACGGCCGCACATTCTATTTCTGAGGCTTTCAATACTAGCCGCAGAAACATCTTGTCTTTTTGTGAGGTTGTGTTGAAGAATAAGAAGATGGTATGGAAGACGGTAGGTTGCTAGCACTTTCTTGTTGGTAAAACCTATATACTTTTTTGCATTCGTCTTCTACGCTAGACAACACTTCTTCTTTAGTCTGTTCAATAAGTGGTGAGTCATTTGGATTTTTTGGACTTGGAGGTGGTAGTACTGCTATACAATCATAAATAATTTCAATAAGTGATTTAGTACCGTCTATTTTAATAATCGGATTTAATACAACACCAATAATATAAATAGTGGGAATAGGAATAAAATATTTTTTTATTTTGATAAACATTTTTTTAATAGCTGCATTATAAGCTGATTTATCCATATATTCATTAAGCAGTAAAAATATTAGAGCTATATAAAACAACATAATTGAAATAGTAGGATAATATATACCGGAAAATTCTTTTGTTGCTTGAAAAAATTTCTCTAAAAATACAATAAGTTCAAAAAAAATTGCCCAATCGCTATCTACAACCACATCAGCTGGATTTTGATTTTGAGAGTTAAAAAATAAAGTTATAGGTTTTCTATATTCATAAGCAACAAGTAGTTGCTCGTATAAAGAATTTCATCTAGTGGGTAACATCTGAAATTTTTCTATAAGGTAGTTGACAATCGTGACAAGTTTTTTTATATTCTTTTCTTCGTTGTATTCTATTATTTTTAAAAATAAAATTTATAGCAAATTATATTTTACTAAGAATGTCTACAAAAAGGGATAGACCATCCTTTACAACTAAGTTATATATATGACACACACATTTTATATGAAAATGATCTAGAAAAGATGGAGTTAAACTATTTTTTAAAATTGTAATAGCGTAATTGTTAGAAGAAGCGTTATGTAATGTAATAGTCATAATTTTATCAGTTATTCCGTAATAATCGCACATTTGATAAATATTTTATTCAATAAAAGTACCAATGTGCCTATCATCTATATATCTATACGCTAAGATACGTTTTTGCATAGACCATTTATAATCTATCCAATGACAGGTTACCTTTAAATAATCATGGTCGTTAGTACTACAGCCTATATCAGAAGTGATAGCCACTTTGTCATTAAAACGATATAATGAATAACGTAAATACTGTTGATATTCATGTGTAAATTTAAATACATCTTTCTTAACAGTTGATCTAGGAAAACCGTTAAAAGCAGGATTATACATATCTCTAATGTAATGAATAAAATCGGGAGATGAAGGAAATGAAAAAGACAAACCCTCCACAACAACTATTTTTGTTATTGCTTCCCTATCTCTATGTTTATCGTATTTAGGGCCTACAATTCCCCATCATAGGGTTAATTTGAACCTGTACTTGGTCCGGGACAGTATGTGAACCTTGCCCCGATGGAGCAGACGTTTGCGCACCCGATTTTGAAGCCTCGTATTGGGCATACCTAGCTGGATGAGCCCTTGCTACGTGTCTCATTAACCCCCCCCCCCCATCCCGTCCCACCGTGGCCTTTTCCAGTTTTAAATTTTAAAACATCTTTACAAATTTTACATCTAACTATTTGATTCTCTATGTCCCTATCAAAAAATGTCCATGCATCTGATTTTAATGGTCGTTTTGCTGAACCTCGTCTCTTACTAGGGGGAATAAGAGGTATTTCAATTGAAGGTGCACTAGTGAGTGTGTTGTCATCAACATTAGTGAGTGTATCATCTAGACCATCGTCTAAATTAAAGTTTTTTTGAGTTCCAGAAAATAGCTCCTCCTCTAAATCTAATAGTATTGTAGGAAAATGTTCAGTATCAACAAAATCATCTTGTGTAGGAATATGATTCTGTCTAGAAATAGGATGACTAGAAGAAGTACCATTGCCCTTGTTGCCCCTACTAGAAGAAGCATGACCCCTACCCGTAAGCATACGTTTAAATCCTTTCATTATAAATTTATAATTATACTAATAAATAATTAAAGTAAATGAAATTAAGTGCGCTAAATAAAATAAACAGACAATAATAATTTAATGAAGGAACGAATGTACCAAACGCCGACGTAGCGTCGACGTGTAATCGAGAGGTTAAAAAATGAAACTTTGCTCAATGGAAGATCCTCAAGCTAGTTGCCAACTTCACTCCCAAATGAATAAATAAAATTGAATATTTAGTAGACAATGTAGACTTGTAGAAAGATAGATTGAGAGATTGTAGGATGATTTGTGATAAAAGATGAAGAGAAAATGAGGTATTTATAGTTGGGAATTTGGGTTAAAGTGTAAATATAATAACTTATGGGTTAAAAATAAATATTAAGGGGGTAGGAGGGGTTGGGGGAGGCAAAAAATGGTCATTGCACAACGGTCAAAATGTAAAATGGTCGTTGGTGCGACGGTTATTTTTGCAAAGGGAGGTTTCAGGCGGGATCGGGGGCGGGACCGGGACCGTACCAGGTCGGGCCTGGTGGGATTGGGGCGGGCCAGGATGGGTCGGGACGCGACCATGTCCCGTTCCGGTTCGAGTCCCGATACTGTAAATTTTATTTTTAAAAAAAAGTCGGCTTCGGGGCGGGATCTGTACGGTGTCGGGGCGGGCCCGGCCCGGCCCACCGGCCAACCTTATTGTCGCGCTCGTTTTTTTTCGACCCGACTTCGCGAGAGGTCGGAGCGTAGCACGGCGTATTCGGTGATTCCTGGGTCATTTTAGATTGAGGAGTCGCCACCTAATTATTCTAAGGTGAATTAGGACACCTAAATATTGACTATAAATGCTGCAATAACTCCAATTTTAAGGTCGAAACTAGTGAGATTCTAGGTAAGGGTTCTTTATTATCCTAAAGGGAAGGGGTTAGGCATCCTTTTAGATCCACTAACTTGCGGTTATCCGGTCAAACTCAGGTTAATTATTGTACTAAGGAAAATGCATATTTTTTTTAAAAATAGAAAGTTAAAATAATGTTGCAAATATTTAGTAAAAGAATGCATTTTTTGCACAAGTGTGCATTTGTATGGTATTTAAGAGAAACGCATGCAAAGTTGAAAAGTATGCATTTGTAACAATTGATAGTAAAAACAAATTATTTATAATGCTAAAGATGTAATTTTTTTGGAAATCATTGAGTTGCAAATTGAAAGAAAGATAAACTTATTTGTATGATTAATAAAGCGAATAAAAGATGACCAAAGTGGTTTTGAAAATTTTGAATATGCATGACGAGCCTAAAAATAATTATACTAGCGGAGGATATCTATGTTTGAACTAACCGAGCCTAAAAATAAATAAGCTAGCGGCGGTTTTCCAGTTTTAAACTACCCTATGAATTAATTCTAAGTTTGCCTATTCTAAGCATTTCAATAGTTACATAAGTGCGATAAATAATATTACAATACAGAGCGGGATAAAAGCTGAATTAAAGAAAGTAAAAATAAACTCCGAGGAATTTCTGCCTTTATTTACTTTGTTCCCTTCAAGCTGTCAAAAACAAACGGTTAGAAACAGTTAAATACAAATAACTTCGGATCCGTATCCAAAACAGTGAGTGTTTTGGTCACGGAGGGCTCAGACTTAAATTTTGAAAAGACTATTCCAATCACGTCGTGGCTGCAAACGTATGACTCGGTGGTTATTTTGATTGCCTCGCCTACTAAACATGTTGGTCTCTTGGATGAAAAAGAAAAAATCATTATAATCACGCCGTGACTGCGAACATATAACTTGTTGGTTATTTTAATCGCCTTGCCTACTAAACATGTTGATCCCTCGGAGGAAGTAAAAAGGTTTAAGTCTCATCCTTGCCCTGAAGTTATTTTTTCCGTCTTTACGACTGTGGAGGCCTCAAAATCGACGGATATTTTTCATCGGTCAGTGTAGTATCGTGTTCAAATCAGTAAAACGAACAAAAAACAGCAAAACAGAAACCGAGAAGCATTTCCCGAAAAGACGCGATGTTTAGTAAAACAGTAAGTATCCGTTGCACGGATATTTAAAAACAGTAAACTGAAAACAGAGAACGAGAAAGAAAAAAAAAGCGCGGCCTCGAATTCAATTTCATCAGCCTAAATGCGATATTTAGTTAAAAACAGTAAAATGAACGAAAACAGCAAAACAGAAACCGAGAAGCATTTCCCGAAAAGACGCGATGTTTAGTAAAACAGTAAGTATCCGTTGCACGGATATTTAAAAAAACAGTAAACTGAAAACAGAGAAACGAAAAAAAGAAAAGCGCGGCCTCAAATTCAATTTCATCGGCCTAAATGCGATATTTGGTTCAAAACAGCAAACAGTAAATATCCGTGGCACGGATGTTTAAAACAGTAAATTGAAAAAACAGAGAAACGAAAAAAAAAAAGCGCGGCCTCGAATTCAATTTCATCGGCCTAAATGCGATATTTAGTTAAAGCAGTAAAATAAACAACATAGCCGCATACAATAGTAAGTAATTAAATGTCCGACCCGGACTATGAACAGTGACCCGAATGAAACAGTGAACCAATTCTGAAAACAGACCCGGAATAGTGACCGGAATCGGAATCAAAATTCAGATTTTTCAGATAACCAACAACAAGATATGAAAAATGCCATAATCTGGAAATATACCCAAACCGGGTCGACCCGACCCGAATCAGGTGTCAAACCCGGATCAGATTTCTTCTCAGATTTTCAGATAACCAACATACAAGATATGAAATGCAAGAATTCTGGAAAATATCCAAACCGGGTCGACCCGACCCTGGTCAGTGACCCGACCCGAATCAGAGATTCAACCCGAAATCAAATATTTTCACCAATTTCAGATAACCAAAATCTGTTTGATATATCGTTTGTTCTTCACTGTTTAGTGATGATTTAGAATCAAATGACCAGTGTGTAACATCAGTTTCTTGCAATGATGAGGACAGAGATCCCGATTTCTATCATACGACGGTTGACAACGTTACCACAGCTGAGGAGGATGAAATTATCAATAGAGAACTGTGACCTGTCTAAGAATGAACCATTTTCCATAAAGCAAAGTTCAGTATCAGATGATTTTAATGAAGCCAAATGTAGCACTAAGTTCTCTTCTGCTTCAGCTTGCAACGATGCAATGGAACTCGAAGAGAATTTGCAAGAGAAGGATGACAAAGCTACTTCAAATGAGGACCTTGATAGCCCATCATGTTCAATTGGAGATTCTGAATCCAGGAATTATACTCCAACTGAAAATGCTGAACCAAACGCCTCAGCCAAGAACTTGCACGTAGCCCGGTTGACAAAAGGGAAGCATAGGAGCATGTGGACCCTGATTCATAGACATGTGATTTCAGTTTTCAGATGAATATACAGAATCGGATAGCAAAGTTACCTGCGGAGATCTCAAGTTCTGTGCAGCAGAAAGTTCTTATTCACTTTTGAAATTTTCTGAAAGAGAGTCAATGACTACAAATCAGGATGCAGATAACCAAGGGGTTGAAGCGCGCAAGTTTTTAGCCATTAAGCTAGTCCGAGAAGCAATTGAGAGAATTCTGCTCCCTGAAGTTCAAGATCAGTCATCAGATAATCAATCAGTAACAAGTGAAGGTGAAATATTAGTACTTACATATGTTTTCTTAGTACTGATTAGTTTTTTGCCAACGTGTGATTACCAGAGAAAATTTCAAGGAGTCTAACACCAAGAATGAGTCAGATGAAGGAAGTATTACCAGAGAAAACATTGGCAGCCCTGAGAAACAGAAAACTGAAGGACAAGTCACGAACGAAGCACCAAAATACTGGAGCAATCTTAAAAGATGGATTCTTCTACAAAGATTCATCAAGGAATTGGAAAAGCTGAGAAAATTCAACCCAATGAAGCGCGGTACCTGGAGCTGGAGCCTGATCCTGAAGCAGAAAAGGTTAATCTGAAACATCAAATAGAGGATGAGCAGAAAAGGACAGAATAATGGATGCTTGACTATGCACTACAGCAAGCAATTAGTCAGCTTGCTCCGACTCAGAAAAGAAAAGTGGGATTGCTTGTAACAGCTTTTGAAACTGTTGTTCCTCCCCAAAGAAGTAATATACAGGTTAAGTTTCCTAAAATGAAGACAATTTGCAGATGGAAGATAATGTTCTTGAAAAGTATTCCACACACGTAGACAAAAGGAATGCAGGAGATGACTGGACAATGTTAAAAAATGAAGATACTCAAAAGACCATTGTACTTTGCCAGAAGTTGGATGAAGTAACAACCACTTCGAGTGATAAGGTATTGGTGGATGGAGAAGGTAAACCAGAAGTTAAGGAAGAAGAAAATTTGAAGTTAGAACCTGAAGCTCGGATTAATGTATCCAAAGCAAGTCATGAAAAAGAGAAAGGAATATCTTTTACTGCCTCAAAATTATGCAATGATTGTGATGAAACACAAGAAAATAACATGATTGTGCCTTCTTCTTCTGAATGTGATGAGAACAAAAAGATAACAGAAGCAGAAGACGAAGATGGAACACACAGAAAACAGGTGAACAAACAGAACCACATCAGCATGTGGCGCATGATATCACATCATGTACTATCAGATGTTGTATCAAAAGTAGGGAGTGATCAACTACTTGAAGGAACTGATGATGAGGTAAACGACAACAAAAACTAGCTGTAATAATTACGGACAACTCTCTTCGGGATATAAGCCGCTATGGAAGAAGTTTCAGCAGAAATGATGCCTCAGCACAAAAGTCAATTTCGGAAGCTTGATCTTGACGTTTGACATTGCCTCAGCACATAAATAATAAATATCACGGGAAGCAGTTGCTTACTTGCTTGATAGAAGCTTGATTTGAGTCTATATTGTTTACATGGTTTTGCAGGAAAATAGATATGCACATAATGCTTTGACTCAGGAGTATATGATCAATGAAAATGTTACAAATCACTTATCTGATATACGTTTCTTACCTGTTTATATTCAGCTTATTCATCCTATTCCTTATCTAATAAAACAAGCTAAATGTAAAATGGTCATACTAACTAAATTTTGGATTGTTACAAAGAAAGTTAATGTTGAAATACTATATGGCAGTGAATGCTAAGGTTCCAGAATTTGCAGAACTTGGCCTTGCTTTTGCTTATTCTAGTTCATTTTTTTTTCTGTAGTCCTTATTCATCAGTTCAAACTGTGTGTCAAATGAGTATTCGAGATAAAATCACTAGTTACACTACATGAAGGTTCACTATTAAATATTTGTCCCAAAAAGAACGTCACTGGCAAAGTGTTTCAGGTAGAAACTTTTTGCAAGTACCATTCACAAACAACAATGAATCCAACTCAGTGGCGGATGCAGCTTTCAAACACCGGGTTAATCTGAACCCAGTAGTCCAGTACTTTCAACACGGAATGCAATTTTATATGTAAAAATCCACTAAAATTGCAACAAATAGTAGGTCTGAACAAACTGAGGAAAAAAGTATCATAACTTGTAAGATCATATGATAAATTGGTTAACTAGCATTAGTTTGTAAGACAAATGCCCATAATATAGTGTTTTAAACTTTTTTTTCTTAACAAAATAGAGAAGGATACTGATGCTCAAGTTACGTCGTACTTCCTCTTTATTTTACCAATATTGGGTGCTAACAAATGTAATCTTTAATTCATTGAAGTATAAATCAATAACAAATATTAAATGGGAAAATAAGTAAAGCAAGAACATTGATGACGACAACAACAACATACCCAGTATAATTTTACAAGCGGTGTCTGAAGAGTAACAACATACCCAGTATAATTTTACAAGTGGTGTATGAAGAATCTACCTTTGCAAGAACACTGATGACATATGGTGAAAATTTTGACGGATATTGAACTTGAGATATTAGGAAATTCTTGAAATGGTCAAATCATAAAGGTATTGTCTTCCCACATCGATTTTGAACAGAGAATATAACACTTTTATATTAAACAAACGGGACAATTGAAATCGCCGAGCCCAGTGACGTGGGCTTATAACCCAAGTGGGGGCAACAATGTGATGGGATGTTGGGCTGTTCTTGATGGGTTAATGTCTGGACTCAACGGACACCAACCTGCTATGCTTCCGCTGCACAGAGCTGGAGCTATAACGGGCTGGTGCCCGTTGAGTCCCACTAAACACTTGATGGGCTGCCTTAATTAAACCACCATCACCATTTTCGTCCGTCTTTTGGCCCCCAATTCAGTTTTTCTTTCTTTGGCCTGATTTCTTATTTCATATACTTCGCTTTGAACCAAATTATTATCAAAACAATAAAGTATTAGGAGGGGAGGAATACGGTAAAAGGTTAGCAGACATGAGTTGCTTTTTCTTACGGGCCAATTTTATTAGTATTATTTGCGTCTTTTTATTATTTTCATATTTCTTATCCTTAGTTTTTTATTACTACTTGTCTCTTGTGTTGCGGTTTCCTTATTATCTTCTTGTTGTTACTGCGTATTTTTTCATAAATATTGTGTTTATAGAGGGTCTATCGGAAAAAACGACCTGCACAAAGTAGATGTAAAGTCAGTGTATACACTACCATCTCAGACTCCACTACACTTGATATATTATTATGGTTGTATAACAATAAAGTATACACAAGGCTATATAATTTTTCAATAGGAGTGATGTAACTGACATTATTTAAACCGAAAGAAGGCAATTAGGTAGCTGCTTTTTGTTAATATCATGTATCATGTTCTATTTGATTATTTGAGAGATACTTTTAACGACCTTTGTTAATAACTCAATCGTAAAAAATACTTATGAGGTGAAAATTGCTCAAAATTCTATAAGAAAACAATGAGTATTCTGTTCAATGAGAGATACTTGAGCCTCGAAGAGATTTAGTGATCCACTTCTGTCCATCCAAATGTTCACTTGCTTTTAATTCTATAGGACTAAGCTTCTCTTTGTTTTTTTGTTAGTACTTGTTTTTAGTTTGAGGGAAGTGCACAAATGGAGTTACTTGGAGGATCGATATTTAAGACATAGCTTGAAATTACAAAATATTTAGTGTTTATCCGCTTCAGAATTAACTTCTAACTTACGGAAATGGAGCTGAAAATTTGAATTTGAAGTCACAAATTTTAGACATGTATGTTTGAATGGTACATATTGCTTGTGCAGTTTAAACTTTACCAATTTAGGTTTGAAGTTGGAGATGGAATCCTAAATGAAGCTGTTGGAGTCGCTGTAGATGGTAAGATCAACGTGGCCGCTTTCATTCAAGGACTTGAGCACAACTTCAATCTTGTGAATATATATTTGATTCTTCCATCCGTTATTTCCATCACTATTATTGACAAATTAAAATCAAAAGAAGTAGTTTTAATTTTCAGATCATGCATGGTATATATATAATGATTAGTCGCATACATTATCACAGATTTGGTTCTTGAGATTAATAATATACCTGGATAAGAGAATTACCAAAGAATAAACAAACATAACAAGACACCAAGATGAAATTTAGGAGGAGAAGGGAGAGAGAATGGCTGAAAAAATACATTGTGGGACCGTGGGGGTGGGGTGGCGGCCGAGAGCTATGGTCGGCGGCGGTGGAGGTATTTTTAGGCTACTGATACCATAAAGAAATATGTTCAATGATTGTATTCATCAATAATGTACAATATATGTACTTATAGTAGTACAAGAATATTTAAACTAATTAACTAATCAACCTAATTAAAATAGGAATACAATTCTACCTAAAATAAGAGATATACAATTAATGAAAGAATATTCGAGAAATATTCTATTAGTTACTACTTCAAAGTGTCGTAATAACATGTTCTACTTCAATGCTGTTTTTGTGCCTCTTATATTATTTAATAGACATATAATTTTTTTGTAATACAATTACAATTGTCAAAATTGCAACTTTGTGGTGTTTTTCAAAAGTTGCAAATTACATAGTAAAATTGCAATTAAAAAAATTACATTTTGAAAAAAACATGTTCTAGTTTCTTGATAATTTCATGTAGTTCTTCGGTTGGAATTGGTATTTGTTGGTCAAATTGCTCCACGTCGCTTCCACCACCTTCGGATAAGTTTTTGTTGTAGTTTTCGTCTTCTTCTTCGTTGATCTCCGGTTGACCGCACATTCTCTGCTCTGCTCGTATCCAATCTCTGAATAATACTACAATCTCCAAGTTGTTTCCGGCTAATGATTGTCTGTGCTATCCTATTTGATATTTGCCCACATAAAAAGCGCTTTCGGACGCCTTTGATGACGCTTGAATTTTCAAAACATCTCGGGCCATCATTGAAAGTGTCGAAAATGTCTTCTCATTCCCCCTCCAGTATTTCAGCAAGTTTTCACGTCCTTCTTCATTGAGAACTGCTTGGTACGGTACAAAACCCTGCAAAACAAAAATATCAAACTTGCTAATTTGGTTAGTAGCGGTACGGCCGCACATTCTATTTCTGAGGCTTTCAATACTAGCCGCAGAAACAACATGTCTTTTTATGAGGTTGTGTTGAAGAATAAGAAGATGGTATGGAAGACGGTAGGTTGCTAGCACTTTCTTGTTGGTAAAATTATATACTTTTTTGGCCAACATTGGTTACAAGTAGACCTCGATTTCTTTATGGATCATATCATGAAAAAATGGTAGTCATGGCTCTTATGTAAGTGGCCCCTGCATTCTTGAGTCCGAACGACATTACTCGGTAGTAGTATACTCTTCATGGTGTGGTGAATGCTGTCTTTTCTGCATCTTCCTCATCCATCAGGATTTGGTGGTAACCAACAAAGCAATCGACGAATGACTGCAACTCATGCTTCGCACAATTAAGCGATGAGTATGTGGATATTTTGGAGAGGGAAATCATCCTTCGGTCTAGCCTTGTTGAGGTCCCGATAATCCACACATACTCTTATCTTCCCATCTTTCTTTGGCACATGTACGATGTTGGCTAGCCAAGTTGGATACCGTGTGACTCGAATGACCTTTGCGTCGAACTGCTTGGAGACTTCTTCTTTGACCTTTAAACTCAAATCATGCTTGATTTTCCTTGGCTTTTGCTTCACCGGAGGACATGATGGCTCAATAGGTAATCTATGTGAAACAATATCTGTGCTCAGACCAGGCATATCGTCGTAAGACCACGCAAATACGTCGACATATTGCTTCAAAAGATCCACCAGTTCTTTCTTTTGGGTGGTGCCTAGATGGACACTAATTCTTGTCTCCTTCACAAGTTCTGCATTTCCCAAATTCACGGCTTTTATTTCATCTAGATTTGGCGTTGGCCTATTCTCGAAATGTTCCAATTCTTCGATCAATTCTTCTCCCCTATATTCTTCGGAGTCATGTTCGTTGTTTTGATTTTGTTTGCTTGTTTCGCTGCATGTCGCATTCACATTATCGACAGATTTATTAGTTTGCATGCTGAAAGAAAGAAAAAAGAAAAAAATAAATTATGAAATGATGCGAATTTTCAAATAACAAAAGTGTAGTGGATTTGTCATTTAGGCTTTCAAAAGATGGAGGCAAAATACATTAAAATGCATAAATGCGATTCAGGCCTCAATTTAAATCGCTTTGTTTCATTAAATACTAATACAATTTGGGTAGGCATGATTGGAAAATAAAAGATGGGGTGCTCCGCCAGTTTTAGTCAACACGAATCAACCTTTGGGGAAATAAATTAGACAAAATAAACCTCCTGAAAATGAAGAAAACCAAGTTAGTATAAGGCAAGTAATTATTGCTTCAAATAATATGCACAGAGTGGAAAGCAACAGAAAATAGCAAGAACATTGTATGGAAATTAAATGAGCGTCCTAATATGCTTGGGGCCTCTCTTATGCCAGATGTGTGCCTAAACGCCAGATATGCGAGATTACGATAGATTGATCCAAGTTGTTAAACTGCAATGCTTTTGTTGGAAATGAAGACAAAATGAATGCATTTTCCATTTTCGGCATGTCATGATTAGGCTTGGATTCGTCTATCATTACCACGCTACACATAATATGCTGGTTGGTCGTTGGGTTGTGAGACCCGTCGACAATTTTGGTGGATTTCTTAATTGTGGAGTCGATATCAAGGATCGACCCACCTAAGATGTATGCATGCATGACTTAAGATAAAGGGTGGTATAGTTATATCCTAAATTTTCTAAGATTTGGCTTACTAGACTCAAGGTTCCCGAGCGAACTGCTCGAGTGAGAAGGCTACGCAGCCAACCGAATGGTCCGGACACTCCGCGCATATACCAACTATCCTAAAATTTTGAAAATTTGAAAGAAGTTTGCGGGTGCGCAAAACACACCTCGCGTGCATGTGTGATAGTGTCAATTTTCCGAAGTGGAAGAAATATGAGCGGAATGCCAATTTTAAGAAAAGCGGTATAGAAAGTAGCAATTAAAGCAGTTAAGCATACAAAATTCCACAAATGAAACAATTTAAAACAACATATCAAATGAGGATAAAAAATAAAGTGCAATAATAAATAACCTGAGTTTGCTATGGTTAAGAACCTCATTGTCCCCAGTGGAGTCGCCATGCTGTCGCGCCCGTTTTTTACCGCGGGCTTTGCGACGCGATTGGCGTCGATTCCCTCTGGATTGATAAAAAATAATGCTTGCTTTGAGGAGTCGCCACCTAATTATTCTAAGGTGAATTAGGGCACCTAAATGTTAACTAAATGCTGCAATGTAACTCCGGTTTTATGGTCTTCGAAACTAATGAGATTCTTGATAAGGGTTCTTTATTATCCTAAAGGGAAGGGGTTAGGCATCATTTAAGATCCGCTAACTTGCGGTTATCCAGTCAAACTCATGTTAATTGTTGTGCTAAGAAAATTGCATGTTTAAAAGAATATAAAGTTAAAAAGATGTTTGCAAATAATTAATAAAAAGATGCATTTGATAATGTAAAGATTTTACCATTTATTCATTTGAAAGTCTCGCAAAGATGATTGTGGTTTTGAGAAATAAATTCCGACATAAAATCCGGAAAGAGTATGCATAGCATTTTTTATGCAACTATATCTAAAATTGATTTTTTTGAGATAAAAGACATGCATTTGTGGCATTATTTATAAAAATACATGTAAAGTGATTTTGAATAAAAATATGCATTTTTTACAATTGATAGAAAAGAAATTTATAATGCCAAAGAAGTAATCCTTTATTTTTTTTGAAATCATTTTGAGTTGCAAATAGGAAAAGACAAACTTATTTGTAAGATTAATAAAGCGAATAAAAGATGACCAAAGTTGTTTTAAATTTTTTGAATATGCATGACGGGCCTAAAAATAGATAACTAGCGGAGGGTTTCTAAGTTTGAACTATCCGAGCCTACAAGTAAATAAGCCAACGACAGGTTTCCACTTTTAGACTACCCTATTAATTAATTCTAAGTCTACCTATTCTAAACATTTCAAATAATTACATAAGTACAATAAATAATATTACAATACATAATAAAATAAAGCTGAATTAAAGAAAGTAAGAACAACAGCAAAATAGATAATCACCGAGGGGTATTTTTGTCTTCTTTAACTGTGTTCCTTGCAAGCTGTCAAGAACAAACGGTTAGAAATCAGTTGAATATAAATAAACTTCGGATCTGTATCCAAAACAGTGAATGTTTTTATCACAGAGGGCTCAAACTTAAATTTTGAAAAGATCATTCCAATCACGTCGTGGCTGCGAACATATGACTCGTTGGTTATTTTAGTTGCCTCGCCTACTAAACATGTTGGTCTCTCGGATGAAAAAGAAAAAAAAAGATTTAAGTTTCATCCTTGCCCGAAGTTTTATTTCCATATTTCCAACTGTGGAGGCCTCAAAATCGATGGATATTTTCATCGGCCAGTGTAGTATCATGTTCAAATCAGTAAATTATACCAAAGCATCAAGCCGAAACCTACATGCAATTTTTGAAGGGACACGACCTCAAATTCAATTTCATTGGCCTAAGTGTAGTATTTGTTCAAATCAGTAAAACAGTAAGATATCCGTGTACGGATGTTTAAATGCCAAAAATATCAAACTGAAACCGAGAGGCAATTTCCGAAGGGGCGCGGCCTCAAATTCAATTGCATTGGCCTAAATGTAGTATTTGTTCAAATTAGTAAAACAGTAATATATACGTGTACTCATGTTTAAATGCCAAAAACCAACAATTCGCAATTAAAAATGTCTGATACGAATTCTGAAATTTTCGAACCGAAACAGAACTTGAAATGCTTATGAAAATTCGACCCAAGTCCTGAAATTTGAGCCGACCCGGATTTCGACAAAAACAGTAGAGTAGGTAATCGATCCAGTTCTTAAAAATAGACCCGGATTTCAGATCGACCCGACCTGAGAAATGTAAACCGAAATAGTGGTGATCCGGAATCAATTTTTGGATTTTCAGATAACCAACAACAAGTTATTAAACACAAAATCTGGAAAAACTTTACTTGAACGGGATGGACCCGACCCGACCCGGATCGATGACCCGACCCGGATCAAGGGATCTCCACCCGAATCAAATTTTTACCAATTTCAGGTAACCAACATGATATAGAAACACATAATCTGGAAATTTTCGAACCGGGTGCACCCGACCCGGATCAGGGGTCTCGACCCGAATCAAAATTTTCACCAAATTCAGGTAACCAACATGATATACAACACATAAATCTGGTCCTTACCCCAAACCGGGTCGACCCAACCCCAACAGTGACCCAAATCGGAGACCCGAAAACAGTGAAGAACAAAACACAAAAAGCAGATTTTTCGGATGGGGTTTACGGGACCCAATAGAAGTATCTAAAACCAAAGTTCAAGAATGAAACTCACCCCTTTTCCTTTCGATTTTGGACTTGTTTTCGGACTTATTTCTTGAATAACAAGGAAAGCGAATGGTAAAAATCAAGAACACAACAAATATTTTTCTTTCTTTTCGGTCTCGGTCCCCCTTTCTTAAAGAACAAAAAGGGGGTTTTATAGGTAGAATTTAAAATTTGAATTCAAAAAAAAAGGGAAAAAGTGACGGTTTTGACAGATTTTGAAACTGAGATGATGATGACATGGGTACGGGTTGATGCTCTTACCCACCGACCCTTGAAGGTTCGTCCTAGAGACCCAATGACTCATGCATGCTTTGCAACTTCAGGACGATTAGATTGGACGAGCTAGGCTCTGAGATTTTGAGAAAGGGGAAAAGGACTGGGGGTGATGCGAGAGGTCTGAGGTGGAAAGGACATGGTGGCAGGGACATCGGTGGTGGCATTTATCCGGCGGTCCGAGGGTGATTTCGGGTGAAAAGCCACTGGTTTTTGAAAGGTCTGGTTTTGGTATTTAGGCATTAAGTTTTGGGGCGATTTGAGGGGATATGGGTCGGTGAGGTGATGGGGTAGGTTGGTGGTGTCAGGCGGCGGTGTCGGAGACTGGTGGTTTCAATCGTAGGGTGTGGCGACGTGGGGGTATGGGTGTAGGGGTGTGCGACAATGGGACCGAAAAGAGGGGAGGGTTTTGTTTTAAAATTTTTTAGGGTTGTGTTTGGTGGGTTAGGGTATAAGGAAATGGGGTATTGGGCTCGGGTTTGGGCATCGGTTGGGGTTCTGAAAATGGGGGTTTCGGGTTAAGGGAAATAAGATGGGCTATGGGTTTTGCTTGAAACTTCCACCTAGTCTGGCAATGTCTTCTCCTTGTACAGTTCTATTAGTTTGCAAACTACACAAATTCCTCTATTGTTTGAGACAAGCATCCAAGCAATGGTATGTAAAATTGTCTCAAGCTCTATAAACGAAAGGATACATTCATTTTTCTAAAATGATTACTAGATATTTTGGAATTTCTTGGTCATTTTAGCAGTCTATGTAGATGACATTATATTGACCGACTTAGATGAAATTTCTACCTCGAAAGCCTTCCTCCATGAGCAATTTTAAAATCAAGACTCAATTACTTGTCATTGAAGTTCTTTACACTCCTTGTGTTTTGCTTCATCGGAATAAATTTGTTCATGACTTGTTAAAGGAATTTCACTGTGAGGACTATAGTGGTGTCTTGTGTGGTGTGTCCTCTTGAACTCAATGTAAAGTAGAAAGCCAATGAGGGAGATCTTTCGCCCAAATCCGAGGAATATAGGTGCTTGGTAGGTAATCTGATGTTTTTGACTCATACTAGGCCTGATCTCTCTTTTGTTGTCCAACACCTTAGACAGTTCATGCAGCAACATTGTGTTCCTTATATTTTTTCATTTGGGCTGCACTTCATATTGCCAAGAGTCCAGTTTTTCACAAGACACCAAACACATTTGGATTGCCACTTCGTCCAAAACAAGCTTGAAGATGTGTTGATAGCAGGTCCAATGCTCAGTAACTATATCAATAGTAGAAGGTTATTCCAATTTCTCATGATATCGCGTTCCAATTGCCAGATATACGGTTGTAGCAAGCATAAGATGCTCAGCTACAGAGAAGAAGCAGAGATATTACAATGATAAACAGTTTCATTAAGTAGACAATCACGACTTCTCAACTATCATCACAGTAACTCCATAGTCAAATATTTGTTTCACATGATACAAGCTGTTCTGCAAAAACTTCAATCAGAATCAATCATAGTGAAATATTTGTTTCACATAATACAAACTGTTCTGCAGAAACTTCAATCAGAATCAAATAAAAGACCCTCTGGAGAATGTTGCGAGTAAAATATGCGGGGGAAAAAAAGTAAACATAACTCTAGTAACTCTTTCCTAATTGCCCTTTGTGTGCAGCTTTTTACTTCTGATGAAGTTCCATTCCTTTATAAAAGGAAAAGAAGGCAAATATGAAAGGACTGATTAATTCTATATGAGAACAATTTAAGAAAAACGCCAAGAAGGAAAGCTTAGGCTATATGAATCTAGTACAAAAGACAGGCAGTTTTGCAGTGAAAAAGCACGAAAGAGATGATGTTTTCCTTTCCTCCTGTTCACTGGAAGAACCCAGTCTCGGGTGGATCCATGTCATGATTCTTGAAACTGAATAATAAGGTCTAGCGAGCACTAAGTTCGGCAGAAGTTAGAGAGGGTCTAATTATAATTCTTCCTCTCTCATCCACAACAATCATTTACCATGTTTAGTCAGCTCTCTCTCTCTGCTCCACCCCAGTCAATAGTTTGATGCATGTAAATGAGCAATGAGATAAATTTGAGTGATCATCTCTCATTAGGAAGTGTTTTCAGCATTAATAGACGCGGGTCTTCTCAACCTCCTGTTCTTTTTCTTTGGTTTACGCTTTTTCTGTTTCTCCTTGAGTCTTGCAAAGTCCTTGATGCTCTTTTCCCATTCTTTTCTGTGCTTTAGGTAAAGCATCATAGCAGCACGGGCATCTTCTATCTGCAAAATATGCAGATGGATACAAGTTGGAATATATTCGGACATGGACCTAGGATAATAAACTGACACGCTGCTATAAAATTCAAAATTTTGAGACTCATTCTGTAAAACCAAATTTAAACACAAGGTAATTCTTGGAGGTCCATTACAGTAAAGCACATACAGTAAGGGGGTTGTTTGTTGCTGGTTAGGAAGGGAATTATTCATGTATTAAAACTAGCATAGTTAATACCATGTTTTGTAGCTTTTTAGTTGCTTTGTATAAAATTCAGCACACCAAGTATGGTGTTTGGTTATCCTTTTACAACCCCACATAACTAAAATATGTATTAAGTTATGAGTCAATTTAAGTATTATAGAGAGCATGATAAAGTCGTTAAAAAGCAGCAATCAAACGACTACTAAGGATTCCACTGGTTAGAATGAGAAACTACAAGAAACGAAAGTAAAAGAGCACGATAAAGTCATTAAAAAGCATAGAACTAACTGGGCAGTGCTCTCCATTTTGAATCTCCACTCCAAGGACTTCAGTAGCAAGGTTCCGAAGTGCGCGACTACGTCCTTCCCTACTTATCAACCCAATGTCAGCACCATATTGCAGCCAAAATACAATCTAGTAACTGAAAGTTGCAAGTAATGAAGAATTTCTTTTTGGTGGGGGGAGGGGTGAAAATTACCTTAGAAAGTGTTGATATTCAGAAGTGTCACGAATATCCTGCTTTTGATGGCCTAATAACAAGGCCTGTACAGGAAACATTTCCCATTTAGTTATAGAAAGCACTCCAGACAAAAAGTCTGATAAGGTGCACAGTTACCTTAAAATCATTTCGCAGAGCATGGCCGACAAGAATCTTCCCCTTTATCAGTTCTGCCACCTCCTTCTGAACGACACGGAAATCTTTCGCTGCAGATAACATCAGAAGAGCACATTACTTAGGCAAACCAAACAAAATATTTTTGATATTGTTTTGAGCATATACCTTGCAGAGGGTGGTGTTAACAGAAATCCAATTACTCAGTCCATAAATATTTGTCCAGGTCAAAGTCAAACTAACACTAGTTCAATCTTCAAACTGACTGCTAAAAATAATTAATCCAAATTGAAAATATAAACCTTTCAGATTAGAGATAAGCAGATAGCCTATTCAACTTCGAACCATTAAACGAGTGATGTGGTTCAACAAATATTGCAATATAATTTTCTTTAATTTTATTTTATACAAATCTTTTAATTAGAATAAATGGAGATAAACTTATCCTTTAGTAAGAGATAAGGTTTCATCTATTCCACTTTATTCAGTTAGAGATAGACAGTCACGAGCCTACTTATATTAAATCCCCCGGGTATTTATTCCAACTACCTTTCATGCATGATACACAAACCTCTCTTGCTCAAATGTGCATGAGCCATTGAACTCTCTTTCAGACAAGTGAGATGGACTTAAGAGTTCTTAATAATAGTTAGTTTAAATTCCATAGCATCAATCATAGATAATACTAATCTACTCAAGCCTCAACTTGTATAGCGATTGCGTATAAAGTATCATGCGTGATAGCATCATGCTCGTTCTGGGATGTTCTGCTAGGTAGCAAACTTCTTATTTCCATGTTCAAGTCACATTAACAATGCTTCTAAAATGACAGCAACTTAAAGTGCTAAAGTAACACCATACTGCTTCTCAGATGGCTTTAACTTAACATACTAAAGTATAATAAGAGTATGTTCTTCAATTTTCTGCTTCTTTAGCAAGGATAGGTTTTTCTGTAGTCATTATTCTTTCAAGAGACCAGACTAAAAACTTCTTCTGTTGGTATCTTTTCAAATGTAAGGGGTGAAGTGAAACCAACCTTTCTTTAAGTGCTGAGGTCTAATACCACTGATTTTGGTGCGGAAGTCAACAACACGTTCGACTGGACGAACATATTCGTCATATATCACATTTCCCCATTTGTTGACCTGCCATAAACTGGTTTGCATTTAACTGTCCATGTATAAGTCGAATAAACAAGCTTACAACGAGTTTGAGGTTCAAACACCGAGTAGAACTAATGGAATGTAACCTGGCTAATCAAAACACTCCAGTTTATTTTTTAAAGGGAAACAACAAGAAGCTTTAAAATAGCAACATCAATAATTAGTGTACTAAAATCTCACATACGAAAGACCAACTAGTCCCAATTTATGTGACACTCTTTCCTTTTTAGTGCAGTATAAGCTTATACTCCATCGTCCCTCCATCCCAATTTATGTGACACTCTTTTCTTTTTAGTTAGTCCCAAAAAGAATGAAACCTTGCTATATTTAGTAACAATTTAACTTTAAAATGCTCATTTTGCCATTAATGGGATGGTTTATAGCCACACAAATATCTATGATTATTCTAGATCACAAGTTTCAAAAGTCTTTCTTTCTTTCTTAAAACTCCCTGCCCAGTCAAACACTGTCACATGAATTGGGACAGAGGGAGTAACTAATAACCAAAAGACCATTTAGCATTTAAGTAGATGAGAAGGTAAAACTGAATACCAGTGTGACTCGCCCAAGAGCGCTTCTGTTCCCCACAGAGCTTACACCAACCATTTCACAATCCATCGCTATCACATCTGTAACACTGTTATGCATCTAATGATTAAATTATGGAACTGAATATTTAACTCAATTTAACAATCAAAACAAAAATTTACTCAATCACACTGTCACGCAGTTAATGATTCCGATATTATTTTAGTGTTGTGACCAGTTTAAATAATAAATTAAAAATCTTTCTGATTTCCTGCAAATGTTAAAATAACATAGAAATTTAGGCTTAATCAACATCTTTATAACATTTCATAATTTTTTGATAAAAACTTTAGATATTTGAGGAACTCTAAAAAGTACTACAAATCATAACTTTTTTATTTTATCATTACAAACACACAGGGGTTGTTTGGTTGCTGGTTAGGAGGTGATTTATACATGTATTAAATTCTCATAACTTGTACCATGTTTAGTAGCATTTTTTTGCTATGTATAAATTCAACACATCAAATACAGTGTTTGGTTAGCAATTTAGAATCCCCATATAACTAATACACGTATAAGGTATGAGGGAGTCTACGTATTATTTATGCAGAATAGAAGATGGAATAACTAAACTCTGCATAACTAATCCTTACATTACTAATACATGTATAACTCTAATGGTCAACCAAACAACACCTTAGATAAAAATCCTAGTTAAACAAGTTTCTATAATCTTTTATTAAAGGTATCTAAGCAAATAATGAATCTTGTACGACCGACACCGCCGCCACCTCACCAAAAGGAAGCAAAAAATGGGCCTTTTTTAGGCTCACCTTGAATCTGATGAAGTTGGAAGAAGAGGATTAGGCCGATCATCACCAGAATCATCACTGGACCTGCTTTTGCGCTTTCCTACGACACCAAAGAAAGACCAAAAAATCTAGCTCAATGAATGTAATACACGCAGCAGCTCACGTAGCCCAATATACAATATTATACCTAGGGGAAAGCATTATACATAATGTATCAACCTTGTATAATGTGTATAAACAGTGTTTATATACAAATATGTTGATAAAAAGTGTTTATACACAAAGTATGGGCTACAAGGCATAAATAAAACAACAACATACCCAGTGTAATCCCACAAAGTGGGTCTGGACCTTACCTCTACATGGCATAAATATTTTCAATATTAGACATAGAGCGTGATTTTTCCAAAAAAGAAATGGATTATACCTAATATGGAATTAGGGTTTTCTGTTTCAGAAGGCTTTGAGAGTTGCTTTTGGAAGCCATTACTCTTCAATTGCTGCAGAACAAGATAAAATCAAGTAAATATATTAGAAATACATTACAAAATAGAGTGAAAGAGAGAATGTAGACATACTTCACGGAGCTGAGCCCAATTAGGGTTGAGCTGAAACGGGTTTTTAGGGTTTTTCAATTGACCCGACATCTTTGTCCCACCCTGGTTTCAATCTATGTAAGATACAGCAGCGGCGTTCAACGATGAATTAGGCTGAGAAAATGACAAAAATAGTCCCTCGAGTATGGTAATAACTCTTTTGGTTTTTTAACTTTGGTCTCTCTCAAATAGTTATATTTGATACAAATTATGAGTAAAAGGAAATTAAGGAAAACTCACATTTAACGGTATAATTTTTATTATTTTTATTTACTTTTAAAGTTTGAAGCAATTTTCTAAGGTGTAATTTCTGTTATTATTTTATATATTTTTTTAGTGTCCAATGCAACTTTTATATTGCATATTTTAGGTTTTGATAAAACTTTATTAGTGTTTGCTATTAAAGTATCTTTCCAGCCTTTCATCACCTGATGTTCCTTCTTCCTCCACTATTAGTGGTGTTTCTTCTTCTACGTCGTCGTCAACGGCCGCCGTTGATAGTACTTCTTCACAGTCCACTGTCAATTCCATACTCCTCCATAGCTGGTCTTTCAAGAACGGTTATTCTTCTAGGGCCCCAACTTCAGGGTGAATTGGCCCAGAAGTACCCTACTTCAATCCGGCCTTCTAGTCTTATGCTTGTCATGCCATTGGGAGAAGACCTATCAAATCACCATCCCCGGAGACAAAGGAAAATATAACAACTTTTAGGCCTGTTTTTTCGAACGTATATACTTATATGTTTACCCTCGATCTTGATCCAGTCATCGATCAAGTAATCAGGGATTTTATGCAAGTGCTATAAAGTTTGCCTTGCTCAAGTCGTTCCCTCCGTATGGAGCGCGGTAGCTTATCTCCGGATTTTGGCCAAACAAGACTCTTTGGACTTTAGCTTGAGCCATTTGATATGGCTCTATGCTTCGAAGTTGTTTCAAGGTGTGGTTGTTACCTTCTGAACGAGGAAAAATCACCATCTTATCTTAAGCTTACATAAAGACAAACAAAGGCTGGATGGAAAGATTTGTGCCATCCCTACCTCCAAAAAATTTCCGGCATCGGAACTACCTTTTTCTGGAGGCGTGAAATTTGCATACATATAATGACCTTCGGAGTTAATACTGCAACTGGGGCTAATGTTGAAGCCCCTAGTGTCTAACCTCCTCCTTTATCTACTTCCAAACAAGATCCTTCATTCAACCCCGAAGTGGTTATAGTAGAAGATGACGAGGACGCCGAAGAAGACGAACTTGTCTTTCGGAGGCCCAAATCAAAAGTTGTTGAGGAGTCGTCTCCGGGTGGATCCAATCCATCACCTAGCCCACGCCAAAATGAAGTTAATCTTCATAGAAATGGAAATTGCCGAGAAAGTTGACTCTTTCACCAGAGCTCCTCATAAATCCACTAGGCCATCAAGGAATCAGCCCAGTATCCCAACCAGGATTTCCGCTTCAACTTCTCGCCTACAAGGGGCCACTTGTCATCCCGGGCGTGACTTGTCAATATATTTACATCCCCAAGCATAAATCCTCAATTGATGAGTGCACTCTTTATGGTGCATGTTCAGTTCTAGGTACGCGTCTGATAACTTAATTTCAGGAGATCATAGTGAGTCGCTTGGCTGATCTGCGACACCCTTCCTTCTCTATCTTTTATTTATTCATGTCTTTCATTTGTACCCGACATAACCTCTCCGTGATGGATTTGGAGATCAAGATGGAGAAGAAGATGAGGGTTATGGATTACAGGCTAAGAATCAAATGGGGGAGGTTGCCCATGACTAGTGCAAAGGATATGGGGGAGAGGTTGATGGACAAGGGGACTTGGGGGAGTAGTGGGAATGTGACCGGTAAATGGGATAGGATATCCAGTTGCATTCGGAAGGTATCCAGAGAAGTGCTAGGGGTCTCGCGGGGTAGCTGTGGTGGGCATCGAGGGATTAGTGGTGAGATGGTAAGGTTCAAGAGAAGGTGGAAGCAAAGAAAATGACATATGCAAAATTAGTAGAAATTAAGAATGAGGTGGAGAAGTGAACGTATAGGGAATTGTATAAGATGGCGAGGAATGAGGCAAAGCTAGCGGTTACGACGGCGAAAACGGTGGCTTTTGAACGCATGTATGTGGAATTAGAGGAAAATTGATGGGACAAGAAGTTGTGCAGGCTAACTAAGGCGAGGGAGAGGAGGGCCCGTGACTTGGATCACGTGAGGTGCATCAAGGGCGAGTGATGAGACTCGCAGCGGAGTGAACGCTAAGCTGGAGGTCTGGAGACAGACGTTTGAGTCTAAAGGGTTCAGGTTGAGCAGGACCAAGACAGAATACTTAGAGTGCAAGTTCAGTAACGGGAGAGAGCATGAGACATGCGTGGAGGTGAGGCTTTGTACTCAAGTCATCCCAAAGAAAAAAAGCTTCAAGTACCTCGGGTTTATTATCCAAGAAAATGAAGAGATTAATGACGATGTCACACATCGTATTGGGGAAGGATGGATGAAATGGCGTCTTGCATCTGGAGTTTTGTTCAATAAAAATGTGCCACCAAAACTTAAAGGCAAGTTCTATTAGGTGGTGGTTAGACCGACTATGTTGTATGGGGCGGAGTGTTGGTCAGTCAAGACTTCGCACATCCAAAAGATAAAAATTGCAGAGATGAGGATGTTGAGATGGATGTATGGGCATACAAGGAGGGATACAATTAGAAATAATGATATCCGGGACATAGTGGAAGTGACCTCGGTGGAGGATAAGATGCGAGAAGCGAGGTTGAAATGGTTCGGGCATGTGTAAATGATAGACACAAATGGCCCAGTGTGGAGGTGTGAGAGGTTGGCTATGGACGAGTTCATAAAGGGTAGAGGTAGGCCGAAGAAGTATTTGGGGAAGGTGATTAGACGGGATATGGAGCATGTGCAACTTACTGAGGACATGACCTTAGATAGGAGGTTGTTGAGGACACAAATTAGGGTAGAAGGGTAGTAGTGTAGTAGGTAGTTGAGCGTAGTCCTACTTACGCTTACAAATTGGTAACTGGTAGTTGTAGTGTTATTATTGTAGGTCTGCTTAGCCTATCACACTAGTAGGCGCAATATTGCTTTATAGCCCCATGTCACTTGATTTTTGTTGCTATGGGTTCTTTAGTGTACTTTGTTTATCGTATTTACCTGTGTTAGTTACTGCTTCCTTTTTCAGAACGCGCTATTATGACTTACTCACTTTTGTTACCATCATTTTCATACTGGTTTTAATTTCGTGTCCGGGCCCGACCGTTTCTCTTGCTTTGCTTGTGCTTATGCTTTGTCCTGGGCCGGTGGTCTTTCGGAAACAACCGCTCAACCTACCAAGGTAGAGGTAAGGTCTGCGTACAATCTATACTCTCCAGATCCGACGTTGTGGGATTTCACTGGGTATGTTGTTTTCATTTGTACCTAGAGAGAGTATTAGTAGATTTCTTCCTTATATTGTATTCGTAATGACTCTTGTACACATGACACTAGTCTTAGGTGGTATTTGTATTTATGCTTTTGTTCTTTATAAAAGATTTAGTAATTGGATATTCGCCTTTTCTCTTTACTTTTCTGTTTATTTAACTTAATTGAATTAGTAAAGGGTTGGGTTGGCTTACCTATCAGTTGGAAATATGTGTCATCACGAATTTTGAATTTTGGGCCGTGACATATTTATAAAAAAATAAGGATTATTATCAAAAAACAATTATTTAAAGTATTCGTAAAAATACTATTTTATGTTATTTAATGACTAAGAAGCCTGAAAATGTTAATTTCAACTACAGAGAATCAAAATTGGGTGTCAACCCAACTAATAATCTGTGCCAAGTTTAGAATTTTTATAGGTACTTTTTCTAAAATATATATAGGAATTAACTGAATATATGATGATATAGCAGTGATATATGAAGTTCGTAAGTATACAATTTTATAACAAAAAAGAAAAATAGAGGGAAAAAAATTACACAAAATTTTAGATGTTTAATAACTTACTAATAGTATTTGCTATTGATAAGTGGACAAATGAAGGTAATAAATAGAAGAATCACAAAGTCAAATGTTGAGATCGCATATTCCATAAGGTATACGTTACGACAAAATCACTAAGGTTGTTTTTTATATAAAAAATAAAAAAATATTTTATCTTGCAAAAGTATTATTTTCTAGATCATTTTAAAAGTTTTAGTAATAATACAATGTGGAGATTATGATTAAGAGATAATTTTATAATATTTTTAAATACTAATGGTTGATAATAATATGTAAGTATTGGTTGAAACAATTGAAATGGAGTAACTCGCTTAGATCCCATAAGTGACTGAAGCCATGTTTTCTTATAATTGAAAATGTTTTCTTGAAAAATACATTTAAGTTACTAAACACTGAAAATGATTTTATTAACATTGACTCCATATTAAATCTCTAAAAGAAAAATAAAAAAAACAAAAATATACCCTTATCTTGACTCAAGGAGAAAAAAAAGTAAATAGGTCAAATAAAAATTATTTGTATAGTCACACTAACATGCTCAATAACCAATCGAGGATGTTATATAAGCAGACTTCAAGAGGAAAGGGCACTCAACATAGAACTTCAACTAAGAAATCTATTAAAAGAGTTAAGTGTTTCACTAATAAATTCAGTTTTTTCTTAATTCTTGTATCTCTTCCTCGTTATGTTTGAAGAAAAAAAACTTTAAACTGTTGAAAGAATAGACAATCAGATGACAACTCCTTTATCATGGTATGATAGACGACATTCGTGTGATGATGATTGATCATGATGAGACGATTGATTTGCTAAAATCTTGTGAATATAAAGGTAAAAATGGTGACATTTTTTTTTCTCTCTCTTTATAAGTATAGATCTTATAACCTTTGTTCTTTAATATTGATTTTCTTTGTAGATTTCATTTATCTTGTAGATATTCAATTTCTCTTTTCCTTGTTGTCATAACACTATTTCTATGCTTGTTTCGGTTGTTTTTCTAGCTAATATATGAGTCCTTTTAGTGGTTATAAAAAATCAAATTGGGTTACTTTTGGTCCTTGCTATAAGTATATCACTCACTCGATTAGCTTCCTCCATAGAGATGTATATGATTTATGGAGTCGATAATTTTATGTTAATCTTTGTGTTATTTCAATTTTATTGGATGTCCCTGATGAGATATAATTTATGTTAGTCATTTTATTTATTTAATCAACTCGCATATCTGTTTTACACTTGATCTTTTTGTAAAAGAGGAGAAATTTATTCTTTGCCTTGGCCTAGAATGACATAGAGTTGGAGGAGAAATTTAAATCTCTCAAAGATGATTTTTGAAGGTGTAGATCTTTGACTTTTACATAACTATCTATCTTTTACTTTTGCATTTTGGCTCAACCTTAATGTCATTCAATACATCCTCTACTTTAATTTGTGAGGACATTAAATAATTTTTAAAATATTAGAGAATTTAAAAAGAATTAAATGCTACTATAATGATCTTACTGGAAACTAACATAAAACGAGAATTATCTCGAATTATTTTATTCAGCAAAGAGAATTTATGTAAACTAATATTTTCAGTATAATTTAGTTGTGTTTTTATTTCTTTCCCATTTTTTGTTTTGTTGGATTTCTCAATTACCTTTTAGTATTTATCGATTATTCAAGAGAATCATTTAGTCTTGAATGATGCTTTTGTATGTACCATGTAGTACACATGCATAAAATAAGTAATTATGTAATAGAAACAAAAGTAACTAATTAACAATACGAATAAACTTTAATTTGCATGATAAATAAAGAACATATATAGCAAAATCTGAAAGAAGGATAAAAAATTTAAATCTTTTATCCGCTTTTAGAAACTTTCGAAACTCAAAGTCAATGGCTAAATAGTAGGTTAGAATCTCCAATTAGATATGAAAAATAGAAAAGAAATAATATTGTAATCCATCAAATACTATTATTTTAGATAATACCTTTTTCTAAAAAGTATATTTTGTCCACTTACGACTCAATAAAGATTTATGACTTCTGTCCGCTTATTATCTTGTAAGTGTTTCTTGTTGTCGCACTTAAGATTCTTGAATTTATTAGATGATAATATAGTAATATATGAAACATGTGATAATTAACATGCGGATTTTATTAAACTTTCTATTATTATCTTCACATTCAATTGGAATAGTTATATTATTGATGTCAAAACTTAAAAGATCATTGCTAGGACATAGACAAGTCAAATGGGAATAATTAAATTTATTGATAAATTCACTCCTCTTTACTAAATCTTATAAACTTATTTGTTGCATATTCATGAAATAATATTATCTCAAAACTTTTAATACTATTATATTTGAGTGTTGATAGTAATTTGCATTCAGTGTTTGTTTATAACAAGTCATTTGAATAAATTAGAATAGATTCTTTAACAACACATTCCTCTATGATCATCTCTACTCTATATCATTCATTTATTTATCCTAAATAATACTACATCCATTCATTTTTACTTATCCTGTTTCGCGAGTCAATTTGACTAACTTTCAAAGCTAAATTGAATTAAATTTATTTAATATATTAAATTAAAATTTAGCTATTTAAAAACTATATAAAAAATATAATAAGTTGTAATTCTTTTCATATTAATATGACGAAAAAATAAATCTTAAAATATTGATCAAAATTCATATAGTTTGACTCTCGAGTAGGCCTGGCCAGTGGGCCGGGCTCGGGTCTGGCGGGGTCGGGGCGGGACGGGCGAAGGGGTTGGGGTCGGGTCTGGCGGGGTCTGGTGGGGTCGGGTTTGGCGGGGTCGGGTCTAGCGGGACTTGCTCCAGTCCCGTCCCGATCCCGTCGGTATCGGGTCGGGGCGGGGTCGACGTCGAGGCGGGGTCCGGCGGGTTTTCATTTTTTTTTAAAAATAACATATGTATAAAAAAACTCAATAAACAAGATAAGATTGTGTAATAAAAACATCCCAATGCTGTTTTTGTGCCTCTTATATTAATAGACATGATTTTTTTGTAATACACATACAATTGTCTAAAATCTAAATTGCAACTTTGTGGTGTTGTCCAAAAGTTGCAAATTACATAATAAAATTTCAATTAAAAAAATTACATTCTCAAAAAAACCTGTTCTAATTGCTTGATGATTTCCTGTGGTTCTTCGGTTGGAATTGGTATTTGTTGGTCAAATTGATCCACGTCGCTTCCACTACCTTCGGTTAAGATTTCGTTGTAGTTTTCATCTTCTTCTTCGTTGATCTCCGGTTGACCGCACCTTCTCCGCTCCGCTCGTATCCAATCTCTGAATAATACTGCAATTTCCAAGCTGTCTCCGGCTAATGAGTGTCTGTGGTCTCCTATTTGATATCTGCTGCGAGAAAAGCGCTTTCAGACGCAGTTGATGACGCTTGAATGTTCAAAATATCTCGAGACATCAATGAAAGTGTCGGAAAGGTCTTCTCATTCCCCCTCCAATATTTCAGGAAGTCTTCATGTCCATCTTCATTGATAACTTCTTGATACGGTACAGAACCCTGCAAAATAAAAATATCCAACTCGCTAATTTGGTTAGTAGTAGAGGTACGGCCGCACATTCTATTTCTGAGGCTTTCAATACTAGCCGGAGAAACAACATGTCTTTTGTGAGGTTGTGTTGAAGATGAAGAAGATGGTATGGAAGCCGGTAAGTTACTAGCATTTTCTTGTTGATAAAATCTATATATATTTTTGCATTAGTGTTCTATGCTAGACAACACTTCTTCTTTAGTTTGTTCAATAGGTGGTGAGTGATTTAGATTTTTGGGACTTGGAGGTGGTAGTACTTCTATACAATCGTAAATAGTTTCAATTAGTGATTTAGTACCGTCTATTTTAATAGTAGGATTTAATACAGAACCAATAATATAAATAGAGGGAATAGGAATAAAATATTTTTTTATTTTGACAAACATTTTTTTATTAGCTGCCTTATAAGCTGATTTTTCCATATATTCACTAAGTAATAAAAATATTAGAGTTATATAAAACAACATAGTTGAAATAGTAGGATAATATATACCGAAAAATTCTTTTGTTGCTTGAAAAAATTTCTCTAAAAATACAATAAGTTCGGAAATTTTTACCCAATCACTATCTAAAATCATATCAGCTGGATTTTTATTATGAGAGTTAAAAAATAAAGTTATAGGTATTCTATAGTCATAAGCAACAAGTAGTTGCTCGTATAAAGAATTCCACCTAGTGGATACTTCTTGTGGAATTTTTCTATAAGGTAGTCCACAATCGTGACAAGTTTTTTTATATTCTTTTCTACGTTGTACTTTATTACTTTTAAAAATAAAGTTTATAGCAAATTGTATTTTACTAAGAATGTCTTCAAAAAGTGATAGACCATCCTTTACAATTAAGTTATATATATGGCACGCGCATTTTATATGAAAATGATCCGGAAAAGATGGAGTTAAACTATTTTTTAAAATTATAATTGCGTAATTGTTAGAAGAAGCGTTATCTAATGTAATAGTCATAATTTTATCGGTTATTCCGTAATAATGGCACACTTGATAAATATTATCGCAATAAAAGTACCAAAGTGTGCCTATCATCTATATATCTATACGCTAAAATACGTTTTTGCATAGACCATTTATAATCTATCCAATGACAAGTTACGATTAAATAATCATGGCCGTTAGTACTACGACCTATATCGACGTGATAGATACTTTGCCATTAAAATGATATAATGAAAAACGTAAATATTGTTGATATTCATGCGCGAATTTAAATACATCTCTCTTAACAGTTGATCTAGGAAAACCGTTAAAAGCAGGATTATATATATCTCTAATGTAATGAATAAAATCGGGAGATGAATGAAATGAAAAAGGCAAACCCTCCACAACAACTAATTTTGATATTGCTTCCCTATCTCTATGTTTATTGTATTTAGAGCCTACAATTCCCCCGTCATAGGGTTAATTTGACCACGTACTTGGTCCGGACGATGTCGGTATGTGAACCTTGTCCCGATGGAGCGGCGTTTGCGCACCCGGTTTTGAAGCTTGGTATTGGGCATACATAGCTGGATGAGCACTTACTACGTGTCTAATTAAACCCCCCGTCCCACCGTGACCTTTTCCAGTTTTTAATTTTAAAACATTTTTACAAATTTTACATATAGCTACTTGATTATCTACGTCCCTATCAAAAAATGTCCATCCATCTGATTTTAATAGTAGTTTTGCTGGACCTCGTCTCATACTAGGGGGAATAGGAGGCATTTCAGTTGAAGGTGCACTAGTGGGTGTGTTGTCATCAACATTAGTGGGTGTATCATCTAGATCATCGTCTAAATTAAAGTCTTCTTGAGTTCCAGAAAATAGTTCCTCGTCTAAATCTAATGGTATTGTAGGAAAATGTTGAGTATCAACAAAATCATCCTGTGTAGGAATAAGATGACTAGAAGAAGTACCCTTGCCCTGGTTGCCCCTACTAGAAGAAGTCTTACCCTTATCCTTAAACATACCTCTAATTCCTTCCATTTTAATTATATGCTAACAAATAATTAAAGTAAATGAAATTAAGTGAGCTAAATAAAATAAACAGACAATAATAATTTAATGAAGGAACGAATGTACCAAACGCCGACGTAACGTCGACGTGTAATCGAGATGTTGAAAATTGAAACTTTGCTCGATGGAAGATCCTCAAGCTAGTTGCCAACTTCACTCCCAATTCCCAAATGAATAAATAAAATTGAATATTTAGCAAACAATGTAGACTTGTAGAGAGATATATTGAGAGATTAGAGAGATTGTAGGAAGATTTGTGAGAAAGATGAAGAGAAAATGAGTTATTTATAGTTGAAAAATTGGGTTAAAGTGTAAATATAATAACTTATGGGTTAAAAATAAATATTAAGGGGTAGGGGGGTTGGGGGAGGGGGGGAGGCCTAAAATGGCCGTTGCCCAACGGCCAAAATCTAAAATGGCCGTTGGTGCAACGGTTATATTTGCAAAGGGGGAGAAATCGAGCGGGGTCGGGGTCGGGGTCGGGACGGGCTCGGGTCGGGCAGGCCTGGGGCGGACTCGGGTCGGGCAGGCCTGGGGCGGACTCGGGTCTGGCGGGACGAGACATTGTCCCGTCCCGAGTTCGAGTCCCGCCACCGTTATTTATTTATTTTTTTTTACGCGGGGTCAGGGCGGGACTGGGGCGGGCTCGGGTCGGGGTCGAGCCGTCCAGGCCCACTGGCCACCCCTACTCTCGAGAAGCGAAACATGATAAGTAAAAGTGAACAGAGGGGTATATAACTTTTTTTTTAGGTAAACCGGTCTAAGATTGCACAAATTGATTACAATATAAGTTGATTAATATGTGGAATTACATAAACTAAAGTGTAGAAATATCACATGAAAATTTATTACTATTAACTTTGTGTATGAGAAATAAACAGACTCTCATGAAAATATAATTTCCTTTTCTTATTCTTCACTGACTTTTAAGTGCATTGATATAGTTACACCGATTGATACGGCTTCGGCAGCAATGTCAATGCTCTCCAAAGGAAATAAAAAATTCAATGTAATGATAATCATTGTCCATTCACCCGTCCTACTTTCCTTTCAGCTTTTGGCACAAGTTGTAGCCTTGGATATTGTTTCGCTATGTAAGTATTTATTTTGTACTCTTCTACCTATCACATCTATTGTTATTGTGGGTAAAGCCAATTGTTGCATTACAAAAAATGATTAGCTACAAAATTCTTCATTAATATGTTGCTAAATAGCTCGTAGGTAAATAATTGTCTCTATAATCTGATGTTAAAATGGATTAGCGACATAAAAAATTATTCAACGTTAATTTCTATTTTTGGGTATATGATAAATAGTTGTTTTGTCACATTACTATTAATAAAATTCAGTGAATATACGTGAAATTAACCATTCACATAACATTTACAATATGACATGAATATCGTTTATGGCTTCATCATTATAGTGGGTAAAATAAGTTATTTTAATTACTACACTACAAAAAAAATAGCCACGAAATTAGTTGCTAAATATTCCATAGCTAACATGAGCTTTTTTAATCATCCGTCGTTAAATATGATTAAAGATAGATTTTATTGCTTAGTGACAGAAGTAATACGTGGGAAATCCTTTTTCTATAGTGATATGATAAACAATTATTTTCTATACTAATGTTATAATAGATAAATATCAATAAATATGCGTGAAACTAACTCTTCACATAATGTTTACAATATAACTCAATTCTAATGCTAGGGTTTTAAAATTAAATATAGCTAGAAAGAAGGTATGAATCAAGTAAAAAGGAATGTCGAAATAAAGAACATTCAAAGAAAATCTAGACACCAATTAGATTAACGTTCAAATTAAGAAACAATGCTAGATGGGAGATAGAGAAGTAATACAAGAAGTACATAGCTATGGTGTAATTCAAAAGAGGCTGCTAAAGAGAATTAAGATAAACCCTAAGATAAATAACATAACATAAGCAACAATTCATCATTCATCGGATCTTATCTCTTATCCTTTCTTTTTTTTCTTGAAGTACTTTTTACATATGATATGAAACTTAATTGCTCATTCAATACTTGAACTTATTACTGGATTCTTGGGAAAAATCAGGCTTACTTGCTCACTTGGTGATTCATGAGACCTTATTTGATTGTCAAGGCATTTCACCTCTTATTTGTTGGTTTTGGTTACTCTATTGTTTCTATGCTTCAAGGATAATCTTCTTGTCACACTTCCCACAAGGGGGCTCAACTTCAAAAGTAGAATCAAGATTTAGGTAAGTTGATAGATTTACTATTCTCCATGCGGTTATTCCTTTCTGATTCATGAGAATACATACATATTTTTTCTTGTTTTTTCCCTATGTTCCTTCCAAGGTTTACTTCTAAGAATATCAAGATATCACACTTAGAAATTTCTCCCACACATAAAGATGTACTACTAGGCACGTATATCACCACTACCATGAGTATAATAGTTAGATGTAGCCAAGTTTCCTTGCATTTCATCTTATGGTCCATGAAAGTAATAACGGGTCATAGTAGTAAGGTGCATTGAAGTACCATAGTACTCGTTTTTATGTGTTTATAAGTTTATGCCTTCAATTTCTTTAAGGCTTTGTTTATTGTTTTCGCTAATGTTAATTGGTGTTAGTTGATGAGTGATTCATAGTGAATGCTTAATTACTTATCTCTGAGATTTTCAGTAGTTACTAATCTCTTGAGAGTCTTCATAGTTTAGGGTTACAATTAATTGAAATCTCAGAGGTAGTTAGGCTTAATAATTCTAAGTGGTTCTAGTTTTAACTTAACTGTAGGTCTAGATCCTATCTTTGAGACCGTGTTAATTACATTATCCGTGTTCTCAATCTTGTTTAGTACCAATGACAATATTAATTCTCTTTAAAATCCTTCCGTCTATTTCCTCCCTAAATTTATCCATTCGGGATTCAAAAAAAGAAAAAGAAAATCATGAAACCAGTTCCAAGAAACATAGCATAGCAGCAACCGAACATCCTCCCATACCACCATAAATAGAAGCCATCACATACACTAGCTTTACAACAACAATGCAATCCCACAAGTGGGGTCTAGGGAGGGTAAGATGTACTCAGACCTTATCCCTACATTGCGGGGTAGAGACTGTTTCTAATAGACCCTCGACTCAAAAGAGAAGTTTTGTAAAGTTGCCAGAGAAGTATGATAACAAATAGCAAGATACAAAGCAAATGAAACAACAAATAGTAATACACATTAAGAATAAAAAACTAAGCCACAACGGGATACTACTACTAATAAGGAGGAGGTGATGAGGCTAGCCCTGCCTCTCCCACATAAAGTGCGACAACCCTCGACTGCCTACTAACCTTGCCCTAATCCTCGACCTCCATACTTTCTCCCAATAAAATCATTTTCACCCTCTGACCACTACTAGAAAACTTAGGTGAAGAAAAGAAATTCCAACGTCGTTTAGCAGCCTGATTCTAGTTTCAGAATGGAGAAATGGTTTAGAAGCAGAAGAATCCAGCAGAGACAATCTCTGATTCTCTTCTTTCAAGCTCCTTTTTTGGAACTAGGCAGAAATGTTTGAGAAGAAGGGCTAGGAGAAATGAAAAAATGGATGAAACAAAAGGCAAGGAGTCGCCGGTGATTAAAAGGGTACTACTGAGGCCGTCACACCAAGAAAGATGGAGAAGAACGGGAGGGATAATTTGGAATGAAATTGAGGTAGGTTATAAGGGTAAAACAAGAATCTAACTACATTTTCAATTGGAACTGCGTTGGATTAACATATAAGGCACTCAAACATGAAGACATGTGTGGTGCGGTGCCAGGTCAGACTTGGATGTCCGAGAGAGACAACTCCACCCAGTAAAGGTGTTTAAATGGTCAATCTGGAAATTAATGACAACTAAGTGTCTATCCATATATTTGACCTTGATTACAACAAGAATTCACCAGGCAATCAAAGATAGCAAGAGTTACTGGCAACCAATTTGGTCAGCTAAGGCCTGGAACTTCTGTAAGAATTTAAAAAGCAAATGAATATGAGAGCTTTTGAAGTGATGAAATACAACTTTGTACAGATTACAGCATTTCTTTTGGCTTATAACTTTTATTGCACTCAAAAGGTCCTTGTTACCAAGAATGGTTGGGTGTGTGTGTGTAGTTCCCTGCTTTTTGGTATACTACTTGTATAAACAGTGTACAGAGTTTCCCCTATAATATCAATAAAACTATTAAGGTACCCAAAGAAAAGGAAATGAAAATTCATGGTATTAGTCAAATCTCATTGATTTGCTGCAGTTCAAAATCCCAAATATGCAGAGTGAAGGGATGCAGACAAAGGTAAAGCCGTCCCAAACTTCTAGCTTCCAGCAATCAAGAAGATGGAGAATCAATTAATGTCTAATTTCAGATAACCAGCACATTGATTCACAACTGTGTACATACAATTCACATCCTACCTCGTTGCATTACCTCAAGTACAAAGTACTCCTGGAAATCACGGAAGTCATTTGGCCTAAAAAGGAAAGGAAAAATAACATGTGAATTCCAAATTGCAGAAAACCGATGAAGATGCCAGCAAAAAGGTATGCAGAGCTCACTTGGGGAGTCCAATGTTGGCTTCAAGTCGTCGAGTTTTATAAAATGCAACAAGATGTGTCAAGCCAGCCCAATCAGTTTCCTGACCATGAAATTAAAATTGCCGTTTAATGTGAAGGAGGCACACCAATAATCTTGATAAGTTAAGGGAAAAAAACACAAATCTACAAAATGAACATCTTTCCTTAGAAACATCTGGCCTTGTCAAAGAATATGAGAATCCCAAAGACAACTAAAGAGAAAGGAATCCACACCTCATGGATAAGGGTGAGCAATTCACTAAGCAATCTCTGATGAGGACATACACAAGGGAAATAACTTTAACTTACATCTCTATCCAGGAGGCTCGTAAATAGCTTTTAATGTGCCAGTGAGACGTCCAATTCACAAAATGGAAACTACTTTTAAGTCATTTGAACACCCATTATTCAGCTTGAATGATATCCTTCTCTATGTTTGACATTTAAATTGAAACTATTGAGCATGAATATAGATGTCAAATAACTCCAGAAGATAAGACCTACCATTACGAAGACAAAAGGGCTTTGGTTCATAGATGAGTTGCAAGTTCATTAGATCACAATGAATGGATGAAAAAATAGGGATAGCCTAGTGGTAAGAACTCCCTACCTTCAACCAAAAGGTTCAGCGATTCAAATCACCGAGGGAGCAAAAGTGAGAACATGCCACTGTCAGACACGTATGGAGTTTTGAGTGGTGGAGTAAACCATATGAAAAGAATTGTCAAGAAGAGGATGTACGGTTTACTCCCCGGTCTGCATTATGATATCTATATCAAGGTCATTTAATATAGCAGATTCAAAGTCATATGAATGAAGTCTCAAGTCAGTTGGATGACACTGAAACATTTGAATTATGATTCAGAAAACATAAAAATTCACATTTTGTAACAAATGGGGGAATCACATTTTGCGGATAGAGAACGGAGAGATCTTAGAATCCAATAGCAGTGCAAAATCAGAAGCATCAATGAACACTGCTCAGGAGGGTACTGAAAAGAATAGGACAACATGATAGCCAAAAAAAAGCTACTAATCTGAATGGAAAAGAGAAAAGACCTTTACCTCAGATGCTGTACTGGCCAAAGCAAACGTCGCCTCAATTTGAATCCTCCAAAAGGCCTGAAGCATCCCCAAGTATTAGAAAGCAAAATAGAAGGTAAATAATGATTTCACCAAGCTTAGCATAAAAACATGGGGAAACAAGGGTGAGGGGAGAGATGTAGCTTTTCGGTAGTTCATGATGAAAGCACACCTTAGAGTCACTAAGGAAGTTGTTGAGAGCATTAACAACTGCAAAAGAAAGTTGTGGCAATGATTCTAATGTTGCAATAGCCTGCGCCTGAGCAACCACGTCTCTATCCTTCTCCAATTGATTTATCTTTGGAATAATCCAAACATTAACATTTTTTAAACCAAATAAAATGAAAATTAAGCTGGGAATATTAAAATACAAAGAGCACTTCATGATTAACTCACGATATACTTACCCACATCTGGACCGGTTGATTAAAATGAATTTCAGCGAGATACTCCAATTCAGGATCTGCCCGTAGCCATAACAACGGGGAGTCAGAGCTGCAAATACACAGCAAGAATAAATTTCCAGATAAACTAAATGGTGAAGAAACAAAAACTGTTTACGATTGAAGAGGAGTATGTAAGACATAAATACATCAAACATACCTTGCACGCATATCTACATTAGCCACAGTGTCACCATTATCATCCGAATCATCAGGTTTAGAAGCCTTTTTGGGTTTTTGAAATCGTTTTGCTGCAAGTCTAGAATGACACTGAAATTCAAGCAGCTGCCAGGGTTCACCCGTCATAGGAAGAATTGGATGATCGTACATGCCATCAAGCTCATGCACCCTTATGCTCATCATGCCAGGCCAGCCATCACCGTCTTGCTTTTCAGAGTCAGGCTTACCATTAGTCATAGTAGCACTTGAATCGAGTCTAGCTGTGCATTCCCTCGATATTGCTAAATCAACCATATTCTTTTGTTATAGGAGAACCCCATTCTTGTTCAGGCACCAAAGACAAAAGTTCAAACAGACATCAGTCAAACAATTTCAATGCCTAACTCAAAGTAAGTACAGAGGCGTGCAGGAGAAATCATACTTCAGAACCGGACAGCCACATGATCCGACCCAGCGTGGAAAGAATTCTACAAGAAACGGGCGCTCAAGATTACCAACCTTGTTGGCAAGGTGCCGAAACTGCAATTTGTAGTGCAAAATCAGATACGCAAAGAGCTACCAAATGATTCAAAAGGTGATGATACAAATGTAATCCACTTAATTAGCATTACTAGCACAAAAATATAGTGAAGATAAAAACAACGATAAAACTTCCAGAGCATGCCAAGCACAATCACTGAATTGGTCCTGAACACATTTTGGCAGATAACTTTTGAAGATGCATGCTTCATGTGAAATACAGGAAACTATATCTAAAAGGCTAGATTATTTCTTGCTTTGTTACAGAGGGAGAAACAATTCCAAAATGATTTCAAGAACTGAATTAGAAATAGAACCTCCTTCGTGCTAAGGGTTCTCAACGATCGATTTACATCATGTGCCCGGGAAACAATTTGCTGAAGAATCTGCAAAAATAAGGATAAGTAATTAGTATCACCAAATACTACTACAATAGCATACAAAGGACCCTCCTGACACCGTTTTGGATTTTTTAACACCCTATCCTTAGCATAGGCCTTAACATTGGGGGTTACAGAATCTCTTTTGTAATTGTTATCTTTTGCAATAGCAGCACTATCGGCTTGCCAAGTAACCAGTAATATTTTTACAAAGATGGAGAATGCTTTAGGTTACACAATGACGCAATTAGAAAAAAAAAAAAAGCTGCATCATTTTTTTAGTTATTGGAGAACGGCAGAACCACTAAAGTTAATTTGATCTGGATATTACAATTCATTTTATAGTATTAGTTTTAAAAAACTCACCTAGCATCTTGTTTGCCATCATCACAAGCATATGTACTTCGTAAATTATAGCGGAACCAAGCTAATAATTTGACTAATTAAGATCTATTCTTCCTGTCACTGGAAACTACCTCTTTTTCTTGAGTTAAAATAAAATACTACTTCTAGTACACTGGAATATTTCATTTTTTGTTAAGACACACGAAACTTCACTATCATAGGTGACTCAATGGAAAACCTGGCTGTGACTGATATGTTAAACAGAGCAATATACATGTGATATACACTGAATAAACAGCAGTGTATATCACATGTATATCAGTGGACTGAAGCAGTGGACTAAGCAGCAGGCAGCAGTGGGCTTGTTGGGCCTCGGCAGTGGGCCTCTCGGCCAGTTCCAACAGAATTGTTGACAATACAATATTGTATATGTGGTATATATATTTATAGTATATTGTAGTGTAAAGGTTACCTTAATTAGTGTTATACACTTACCATAATTGTATAGTTAGAATTATGGTAGAATAAGGATTTAGAAATAGAATAGGAATAGGATTCTCCTATTATGGAAATATGTAACTTGTATATATAGCCTTTCAATTAATGAAAATAATCAAGGGGATTGTTTCTTTCATGGTATCAAGAGACTAGGTCTAAACAAAAGTTTTTCTCTCAACTTTTGTCCTCTCTTTGGCCAAGACACCCCCCCTCGGGTTTCTCTTCCAAAATTCGTCTTCCGCTCTCAAAAACACCTCTCTTAAATTTCCCTTCCTTCTTTGTTCTTTCAATATGTCTAAGAACAATTATCACCCTGCCCTCACGGTTTCCAATATCAAGAGATGTATCCCTATTGTCCTTGAGATGGAAAACGTCCAATATGCGACGTGGGCAGAGTTGTTTAAAATTCACGCTATCTCTTATCAAGTTCTTCATCACATCATTCCTCCCGCTAGACCCCTTCCCCGCGAGGATCCCGAGTTATGGATTACACTTGATGCTACCGTTCTCCGGTGGATCTACTCCACTATTTCGGTGGACCTTCTACAGACGATTATTGAGCCGGATACCACGGCTATGGCTGCATGGAATAGATTGCGTGAGATATTCCAAGACAACCAACATTCACGTGTCGTCACACTCGAGCAGGAATTCTCTCTCGTTCAAATGGACGAATTTCCGAACGTTTCTGCATATTGCAAGAAACTAAAGGAGTTGGCGGATCAACTCCGTAATGTTGGCGCACCAATAACGAATAATCGTCTAGTTCTACAGTTGGTTGCCGGTCTTTCGGAGGCCTATAATGGGGTTGGAACTCTCTTTCGCCAAAGCAACCCTCTTCCTGACTTCTATCAAGCCCGCTCCATGCTTACTTTGGAAGAAGCGGGTTTGGCTAAAAAGGCGGCTACCGGAGCAAGCCCCGTCGTCATGGTGGCGTCTTCTCCTAGTTCTTCGGGTTTTGTGAATAATTCGGGCCAAAACCATAATAATAGTGGCGGCAAGAATAATCGCACAAATAAAAACAAAAACCGCGGGGGCAAACGCGGCGGTTCTGGTGGCGGTTCCGGTGGTCAGCAAGCAGGCGGTGGGTCCCATCCAGGGAACAATGGCCCACCACCCCCCTGGGCCCAGCAGTGGGGCCCATGGCGGTGGGGGGCAAAGGGCGGTGGGCCGTGGGCCAACAGCCCTTACCAACCGGCGGCAAGTTCCGGCGGCCGGTGGGGCGGCCAACGGTCCGAGCCCAACACCCGGCGGTGGCGCGGCCCACGGCCGGTGGCCCGGCGGCGGCGGGAGCGACGCAGCTACGGCCCAGCTACATCACGGTCTGGAATTCTCGGGCCCCGCCCTCCGCAAGCCCATCATGCAGCAGGACCCACTCAAACCGATATCGAGGCCGCGATGCACACGTTGGGGTTAACTCAACTGGACCCAAATTGGTATATGGACACCGGTGCCACGACTCACATGACTTCCGAATCAGGTACTCTCTCATCTTATTCCAATTTGAGCACCCCTCGAGGGATAATTGTTGGTAATGGCAGTTCTATTCTAATTCTAGGGTATGGTTAGAAAACGTTGTCTCCCCCAATCCACCCCTTCTCTTGAAAATTACTTTACATGCTCCTAAATTGATTAAAAATTTAGTGTCTGTCCGAAAGTTCACATCTGACAATTCAATTTCAGTTGAATTTGATCCTTTTGGTTTCTCTGTGAAGGATTTCAAGACGGGGAGCCATCTCATGAGGTGTGATAGTAGGGGGGATCTGTATCCTATCATGCCTGGTTTCAGTCCATCGAGTCAAGCCTTGCCATCAGCCTTTGCAGTCATCTCTCCTTCCATGTGGCATGCTCGTCTGGGGTCATCCGGGATCTTCTATTTTATCGGTTTTAGATAAAAATAGCTTTATTTCCTGTAAGGGTACGAGTCGTACTCCACTTTATCAGTCTTGTTCATTAGGGAAAATTGTTAAGTTGCCATTTGTAGACTCCAATTCTCATACTTCAATGCCATTTGATATTATTCATAGCAACTTATGGACGTCTCCTGTTCTTAGTTCATTGGGTCATCGATATTATGTTCTCTTTTTAGATGATTATTCTAGATTTTTGTGGACGTTTCCAATTGCGAATAAATCACAAGTGTTTTCCGTCTTCATCAAATTTACAGCGTTCATTCGTACTCAATTCGAAAGAGAAATAAAAAATATTCAATGTGATAACGGGAAAGAGTATGACAATAGGGAGTTTCGAGAATTTTGTGCTAATAATGGGATAAATTTTCATTTTTCGTGTCCTCATACATCTTCACAAAATCGGAAAGCCGAACGCAAAATTCGTTCCATAAATAACATTGTCCGAACTCTCTTAATTCATGCCTCCATACCTCCATATTTTTGGCATCATGCTCTACAAATGGCCACATATCTTCTTAACATAATTCCTTCTAAAGGTCTGACATATTCCTCCCCCATCAAAATCCTATATAATAAGAACCCTTCTTATTCTCATCTTCGGATTTTTGGGTGCTTGTGTTATCCGTTATTCCCATCCACCACAATTAACAAACTTCAGGCTCGGTCTACCCCGTGTGTATTTTTGGGTTATCCGTCGAATCATCGTGGTTATAAGTGTTTTGATTTATCCTCCAAGAAAATCATAATTAATCGCCATGTCATTTTTTATGAAACCCAATTTCCTTTTACCAAAGTTCATACTCCCGAGCCTAGGTCGTATAATTTTTTGGATGACCAAATATCCCCGTATATTATTCGGAATTTTTCAGACATATCCCGCACCCAAAATCCTCCAGCGGGCCCACTGCCCGCTGGTCCCACAGCTCCGCCAGCAGCAGCAGTTCCAGTTTCTGGATCAGTCCTAGCAATTGGGCCTGTCCAACCCAATTCTGGAACTGATCCAGAAGACACCCCAGTTTACCGATTTGGGCCAGCAGGCCCACTGCTTGCTGGCCTGTCTGTCCCGAGCCCAGAAAATTCCCAAAATTCATTCAATTCTTCCTCGAGTCATAGACCGGTCACTCGTAGTCAACGGGGTATTTTTACACCTAAAAGACATTTTAATTTACATTCTGATGTCTCTAAATCCCCCTTGCCCCGCAATCCTGTGTCGCATTAAATGACCCTAATTGGAAAATTGCTATGACTGATGAATATAATGCTCTTATTGATAATAAGACGTGGGAGTTGGTGCCCCGTCCATATGGTATTAATGTTATCAGGTGTATGTGGATTTTTGCTCATAAGGAGAATTCAGATGGGTCATTTGCTCGACATAAGGCGCGACTTGTGGGTGATGGTAAGACTCAGCAGGTTGGGATTGATTGTGGTGAGACGTTTAGTCCGGTGGTCAAACCGGCTACCATTCGCACTGTGCTTAGCTTGGCTCTTTCAAAGACTTGGCCAATTCATCAGTTGGATGTTAAGAATGCTTTCCTACATGGTGATCTCAAGGAAATAGTCTATATGCATCAGCCGTTGGGTTTCAGGGATCCAAACCGTCCTCATGTATGTTTGTTGAAGAAGTCCTTATATGGGCTTAAGCAGTCTCCAAGGGCCTGGTACACGAGGTTTGCTGACTTTGTCTCAACTATTGGGTTCACCCACAGCAGGTCAGATAATTCCTTGTTCATCTACCGCCGTGGTTCGTCCTTGACCTACATTCTGTTGTATGTGGATGATATCATCTTGACTGCCTCTTCTGATGCCTTGCGCCAGTCTATCATGACCATGCTCAGTTCTGAGTTTGCTAGGAAAGACTTAGGGCCTTTGAGTTATTTTTTGGGGATTGCCGTCAAACGTCATTCAGGTGACTTATTTTTGTCTCAACGGAAGTATGCTTCTGAGATCATAGAGAGGGTTGGGATGTCATCCTGTAAGTCCACTTCCACGCCAGTTGATGCAAACCCCAAGTCGAGTGCCGCGACGGTGCACCATACGAGGACCCGACCCGCTATCGCATCCTGGGGGCCCTCCGAGATCTTACCTTTACCATACCGGATATTACATATGCGGTTCAGCATGTGTGTTTATTCATGCATGATCCCAGAGTTGAGCACATGAATGCAATCAAACGCATCATTCGGTATATTCATGGGACACTAGACTATGGGTTGCACTTGTATCCTTCATCTACATCCACACTTGTCTAGTACACGGATGCTGATTAGGGTGGTTGTCCCGACACCAGACGGTCGACTTCTGGCTACTGTATGTTCCTTGGCAACAACTTGGTCTCCTGGTCAGCAAAACGTCATGCAACTCTATCACGCTCAAGTGCAGAGGCAGAATATCGAGGGGTAGCGAATGTGGTCTCCGAATCATGTTGGCTACGTAATTTGCTTTTGGAGCTTCATTGTCCCATTCAGAAGGCAACCTTGGTATATTGCGATAACATTAGTGACATCTACCTTTCAGGTAACCCAGTTCAACACCAACGCACCAAGCATATCGAAATGGACATTCACTTTGTCCGTGAAAAGGTTGCAAAGGGTCTTGTTCGCGTATGCCATGTCCCGTCTCGTTATCAAATTGCAGACATCTTTACAAAGGGTCTATCAGCGGTTCTCTTTGAAGATTTTAGGGACAGTTTCAGCGTTCGAAAACCGCCCGCTATGATGCGGGGTGTGTGTGTTAAACGAGCAATATACATGTGATATACATTGAATATACATCGGTGTATATCACATGTATATCGATGGACTAAGCGAAAGAGCGAGGTGGGCTTGTTGGGCCTCGGCAGTGGGCCTCTCGGCCAGTTCCAACAGAATTGTTGACAATACAGTATTGTATATATGGTATATATAGTTGTAATATATTGTAGTGTAAATGTTACCTTAATTAGTGTTATACACTTACCATAATTGTATAGTTAGAATTATGGTAGAATAAAGATTTAGAAATAGAATAGGAATAGGATTCTCCTATTATGGAAATATGTAACTTGTATATATAGCCTTTCAATTAATGAAAATAATCAAGGGGATTATTTCTTTCATGATCAAATAAGGAATAAGATCGTTTTCTCTCATACTCTTTTCCAACACAAATATTATTGAACACATATGCTTGACAAGTTGATGAGCTATATAATATGGTTGATTTACTTTTCATCTGTACGTGGATGGAACCTGAGATTTAGAATTATACCAGCCAAAGGATATACAAATGCATGTGTGTTTTACTAAAATATCTAATATATTAAGCTAAACTAATTTTTCAGAAATAAAATAGAGAAGCCAATAAATAATTTCTAACAAGATGCATTTATACCTAAAAGCCATAAGATTCTAAGATGTCTTTTCCAAGATAAGGGTGGCACCTAGTAGTTGCTATAAGGCTCATACCTTGCGAAATGACTCAGGTCCCATCTGCTTTTCTAACATTTGGAGAATCGCAACCTATTAAGACAAATACAGACTTCCAAGATCAGACCTGATTGGTACACTATATTTTGTAACTACAATGAAAGGCAGCATATCACTTACAGACTTCCATGATCTTATTTTTCCAAATAAACCAATACACTGGGTGTCATACAAATTCTTTGAAGCAGCAACAGCACTTAAGGCAGTTGCACCACTATCGTCTGCTCTGCAAACAGCAATATTAGCCTGCAAGTCATGGGCGAAGTTAGATCAAGAAAGAACACTTTCTCACACACACAGATGTCAGGATACCGCTTCTGAAGTTTGACCCTAAATTACCAAACTAATTAAATATGATATTGCAAGAGAAGCCAGGCATGAGAATTACAGACATCCAACACAAATAGCATAGCTGATGAACCTAAAAGCTTGTGATATGAATAGGCATAGTGACATTATGAGCCTAAAAGAGCTGCAAGCTTCCATGGAACTACAAATAAAATGCAAAAATAGACTTGCTCATTGCGAATGAAGACCTTAAAACAGAAGAGTGTGACCTAGTGTACTTTACCTTATAAAAAAAAGTGTGATTTAGTGGTTAAGTGAGAGGAGACATCTGAAGTTCAAGCCCAAGGGAGGCAAAAACACTAGGTGATTTCTTCATCTACCTAAGTCTGGCAAAGTTACACAGTACCCGTGCTGATGGGAGGTGGTAGGTACCTGGTGGAGTAGTCAAGGTGCACAAAAGTTGGCCCCGACACCACCATCATTTAAAAAAAAGACCATAAAGCAGAAGCGAACCTTGTATCTCCTATAGCGTGCTTCATTATTGCCAAGGAATCTCTTGATGAATATATCAGTCAAGAAACCAGCAAGACCATCCAACAACCAATCTGAGAGCATTAACGACACATAGTTAAGATACAGAAGTTATATTTTATCACATGTTAACTTGTCCAACAATTTACCATCGCTTGGCGCTTCCGGGTTAATATACACTCCAAACCATCGTCTTGCAAGGGAATAAGCAAGTTTAATCCTCGTCTCTATGGTCTGTTAAATAAATCTGAACCCATCAAAAGAAATAACAAGGAAGAAGAAAAATAACCAAGATATTTTCTTGACAACCAATTGTTCATGCAATCCAGTAATCACCTACATTCTTTAGGGAGAAGAGTAATAGAAGGGCAACAGAATAACAAGTAAGCATGAATTGGAGCAGAAAAGATTGCAAAATTTGAAGCAGAGAAAAGCACAAGCCACTTCTGCAGATTTTCCTTTTTAACTTCACTATTTTGAAGATCAAAATCCAAAATTTCCAGTGTATTACTTTCCCAATTCATTATACAAGCAAACCTTATTAATGACCTTCTCGTCGAATAGTAATTGAGAGCTGAAGATGCTCAAGGAGGCTCCTAGACTCACTGAGGATATTGCTATCTCAGGAGAACTAAAAACTTGAGTGTATGACCCAAATGGAAATGATGCAGAAAGGTAGTCCTACTCCTCATAGTAGCTGTTCAAAACCAATGAAGAGATTTTCTTTGAGGTCCACTGGTTGAATATGAGTAACAGGGGGGTTGGGTAGGGAGGGTAAAGTGAAAACAAGTCCAAGTATAGATGATTCCATGAGGAGACATTTACATACCTAAAAGCACTGTGAAAAAATCCCCAGTGTGCCGCAGCTTTGTTGAGTCAGCAGGTAGACAAATATGTGATAGATGAGCAATATTGTGGTCAGGAAGAATTTCAAATGGTGCGACTGCCAAGGAAATCCATTGAGCACTAACAGGAGTACTTAGTCTGTAGACATAAGTTTTACAAGCAGGAACATCCTCAGTCCAGATCTGACGGGAAAAAAAAGGAAAAATGAAAACTAAGTTAGAACAACTCACTGGGGGAAAATAAAAGCAAACAAAGGATATCATTTGGATACATTGGTTGCATTATATGGGCAAAGTACATCCAGCAAAAGATTGATACTGACTGATGAACCATAAACTCACGATTTCTTTTTATTTGAAAATCAATGTCAAACTGCAACATGAAAGACAAATTGGTCATCCCCCAACAAGAGTAACTAGATTTAACTCCTTGTGACTTCGAAGAACATTCCAACAAGACACAAATGAATTTTGAGTTACCATAGAAGGATGATTAAAGATTGCAAAAAGCTGAAGAATAATCATGTCTCCCTCTTTTCACATTTTTCTCTTTACCACCGTTGAACAAAAACCTGGTTGATTCATAGATTCAAAAATCCACCACAAAACTTACCTTCACCATTCATCCAGCCATTACAGTTAGCAACTATAAACATCTGGTTCAACCCTTCCATAGACATACTCTTCAGTCACAAGAAAACTAGCAACGAAAAAACTTCCGAGAAGCACCATCTTTAATCCTTTTAGTCCAACTCTTCGTTCTCACTCCTCACAGAGGAACTGGAAATTAAAGCAACTGTTCTAGGCAGGGAAGGTTTCCAGAAACAGCTAGAAGAAGCCTTAGAAATCGAAATTTTGCAACGGAAATAGATTATGAATTTTTTTTTGATAAGGAAATAATTTTATTAACAATTGGGAAACCCTATATACCAGCCATATACCAAAAGAAGAGAACCTACATCAATAATGAATTTATAACCTAAGATCAGTAATTAACCATTTTCCCTAAGTAATTATCACGAATATATTTATCAAGAAAAGAACAGATGATTAAAAATCATAATTATAGCTCTGTCATCAACTAACCAACTGATACTCATTCTTGTCATCATAGAGGTAACGTCTAATGGACTTCTAAGGAAAAGGTCACTGATCTTAATGTTAGAACACTTTACAATCCATGCAAACCAGCAAACTAGTGCTAGCACAAGTCCACACTCACGGGAACCCCTCACTTTCTCACCATGATTTTCACCTCACAAGACTAGAGCAGAAGAAGAGATGTGACTTATCCACCCACCTGATATAGTAAGCTTCCAGTACTAACAGCCACAAGATTACTGGCCACTGTAAATTCCAAATCATAGCTGCAGAAGGAGCAACAATAATGAATAATAGTAAACTTAAATTCAAACAGTATCCAAAAGTATAACAAGTCTTGCATCTTACCAGCAACATTGTAGATTGTCGTCCATGCAGGGGAACCAACATCGTGCACACCGGATTTGGTGAGGCTTGTGGGAAAACTTAGATATCTTACTATCACTAGACCTGACATTACCGTCAGTATGTAAAATGTCACCATCAAAGTGGATTCCAGTTTCAGCCTTCTCTACCCAATAATCAATACGGACCTTCTTCACATTCTGCATCCAACATAACCTACATAAGTCACAGAAGTGTAAACCTCATTACTTAAATATCCTAAAGGAAATCTGATCAAAGTTATAAGACAGAAAATCTCTATACAGATTAAAGTAGCCAGATAGACAAATTTTCTTCAATTAACACACTTCTAATCTGACTAGGGCCCTTTAATTTTGAGTATAATATTTCCTTTGGAGACACAACTGGTGTGGGAACATATTATTGGAAGATGATTTCTAGAGTTTGAACAGAATATCTAGCCAAAAAGACTTGACAATTCAACATATTAGGGACACAAGGTGGGGAGACTTTTTGGAATTTGAGATTAGAAGGAATTTTCAAGATTGTGAAATTGAACGAGTTTCAGAGTTTGATACATTTGCTTCATAGGCAAGTCAATCCGGTGGATAATCCTGATGTGTGGTGGTGGGGCCTGGGAAATAATAGAGTGTTCTATGTGAAAGTCTTTTTATGAGAAACTTTTGGTTAGGGAGGAGGTTAATTTCCCATGTAATGCAATATGGGTTCCAAGTGTGTCGAGGAAGGTGTGTTTTTTCACTTTAAAAGCCACTAGAGGGGTGATTTTGACGGTGAAAAATCTTAGAAAGCGGAAGGTTGTCTTTGTCTGTTGGTGTTACATGTGCAAGGAGGCGGGGAAGGACGTCGATCATCTTCTTCTACATTGCGAGCTTACAATGAGATTGTGGTGGGATATGTTTAGGTGGTTTCGCACTCCTTGGGCAATGCCAAGAACTGTGAAATACTTGCATTGATGTGGGTAGTTTGGGGAGAGAGAAACAAGAGAGCTTTTGAAGGAGTAAAGTCAAGTTTTTCTCAGTTGAGGAGGAGACTCCGTACATAATCATATTTTGAAGATTCGTTATCCATTGTATACAGTCATTTTTTCTTTTTTCCATGATCATGATGAAAGAACTTTTGCTTGATCAAAAAAAAATACGGCTGAGATGTGTCAATTTGCAACTTTTGAGATGATTATGGTCCTTCAGTTTTAAAAAATACAATTTTGTGCAAAGTATGGCAACACATAAATTTCGCTGGAGGAAAGTTAAATTCATGTGTGGACAAAGATTCTACATTTCAAGCTAACTCACTTGAAAATTATGTGACTAAGGTTTTAATATTTTGGATGAGCTGGAAGTTCTAGAATAACATTTTCATGTTCATTTGTTCTAGACCCAAACATGTTACGTTGAGATACTTGTAAAGAAAATTGAGGTCCGCCCATAAACACAAGTCATTTTCACCTTGTGGTGGAAAATACTTCCATGCAGAAAAAGTTTTTCACAAAAGAAAATGACTTCCACTCATCAGTGACAAGACTCATTTTCACCTTTTGAGGGAAAATATTTTCCAAACTTCAGGGTAACTAAATACAGGAAAATGTTCTCTTCCGATAAGTCATTTTCCATCATAAAACATGCAACCGCATTCAATACTGTAAACGTGTACAAGTATAACACTACAATACCTACCCATTATTAGATTAGGATTCCTCTTGTATTGTGATTAGGATTCTTCTTTCCTCTTGTATTAGGATTGTATATTGTACACTATATATATTGATATTAAAGAGAAAGACTTCCTAAGGAAGATTAATATCATCTTACAAATACCGATCACAACAATTATGAAACAAAGATATAGCCAGCAGCACTAAAGCTTGTGCGATGAGCCAAAAACTAAAAAAATACTCAAAAACCTGATTGTTTTCAGCTGAAGAGTTCACCCCATTCTCTTAATGCATTTCCTCTCCTTCAATATCATGCTTCGCTGGTTTTCTGCACAATATCAGCAAATTTGCTAGCAATTCTCGATCTAGATGTGACAAGTAAACTGAACCAGCCGCATCAGCAGCTGAAGTAATTGATGATACAGAGCACCATCTATCCCCATTTTCCAAGGCTAAATAATGCGGGAAAACTTCAAATTCTGTAGGCTCCCCATCAACTGTAACACTATCTATCACCAGATTATCCGCGTGCGAGCCTAAAATTCCATTTTCTGGTACAACTATATCAAGCTCTGTGTAGCTGAAAAGCCAAAAAGTTAACACCCAATTTAGTACTAATGCCAAGTGTTTGCAGAACACCTCATGATAGTGTTGCAGACACTTCAGGACCACAAGCTTTATTCAGAATTTTCGAAGTGTGAATTTCGGTTGAAATCAATAGCATTTCTAGGCCATGTCATTTCAGGCGAGGGCGTGAATGTGGATTTTCAAAAAATAGAAGCAGTAAAGAATTGGCCTAGACCCAACTCAACGTCCGAGATAAGAAGTTTTTTGGGTTATAGCATGCTATTACAGGTGTTTCATGGAAGGTTTTTCCTCTATCTCAATTATGTTGACTAAATTATCTCACAAAAAAGTTAAGTTCTGATGGTCAGATGCTTGTGAAAAAAGTTTCAAGGAGTTGAAGAAGAGGCTGACTTCTGCTCCAGTTTTGACGCTACTAGAGGGAACCGAATGGATCTTTGTATATTGCCATGCTTCAGGAGTTGGTGTTGGGTGTGTCGTAATGCAACATGTCAAGGTTGTAGCTTATGCATCCAGACAGCTTAAATCTCACGAGAAGAATTATCCGACACATGATTTGGAGTTAGCAGTAGTGGTGTTCACACTGAAGATCTGGCGTCACTACTTGTATGAGGTGCACGTTGATATTTCATCAATCAAAAGAGCTTTCAGTACAATTTCAAGTAAAAAGAGTTGAATCTTAGACAGAGGAGATGGCTCGAGTTGCTTAAAGATTATGATGTAATTATTCTCTATCATTCAGAAAGGCGAATGTCGTAGCCGATGCTTAGTCGGTGTTACATAAGAAAGTTTAGCACACGTTGAAGAATGAAATAGGACTATGGTAAAGGAAGTCCATCGTTTAGTTTATCTAGGGGTTTGACTTTGGACTCCGAATATGGTGGTGTTGTCATTCATAACAAAGTTGAATCCTCTTTAATAACCGAAGCGAAGGAGAATGATCCCTACTTGTTACAGCTAAAAGAGGGGATTCACAAACATAAGATGATGACTTTTGAATAAGGGAGAGATGACGATACCTTGAGGTACCAAGGCAGATTATGTGTTTTCTGATGTAGATGGGCTCAGAGAGCGAATCATGACAAAAACCCATAATTTCGGGTATTCGACTCACCGAGGTTCCATAAAGATGTATCGTGACCTCAAGGAGAATTATTGGTGAAATGACATGAAAAAAAAACGTTGCAGATTTTATGGCTAAGTGTCCAAATTGTCAGTAGGTGAAAGCCGAGCACCATAGGCCTGATGGTTTGGCTCAGAACATAGACATTCTTGTTTGAAAATGGGAGATGATCAATGTGGATTTCATAAACAGATCTACCTCACTTTTTAGTAAGCATGATTCGATTTGGGTGATTGTAGACCGACTCACTAAGTCAAAACACTTTTTGCCCGTGAAAACTACCGACTCAGCAGAAGACTACGCCAAGTTATATATTCAGGAGATCATCAGATTGCATGGGACCTCAGTGTCCATCATTTCAGGTTATGGTGCCTAATTCACAGCAATTTTTTGGAAATCCTTTCAGAAGGGATTAGCACAAGGGTGAACCTTAGTACATCTTTTCATCCTCAGACAGATGGTCAGGCAGAGCGCACTATTCAGACCCTTAAGGATATGTTAAGGGCATGCGTCCTTGATTTCGAAGGTAATTGGGATAAACACTTCCCTCTCATTGAATTTGTCTATAATAACAGTTATCACTCTGACATCAAGATGGCACCGTTCGAGGCTCTGTATGAGCGCAGGTGTAGATCACCAATTGGATGTTTTAAAGTTGGTGAGGCAGAATTGTTAGGTCAAGATTTGGTCCACCAGGCTATGGAGAAAGTCAAAATGATTCAGGAGCGTTTGAAGACGGCTTAGAGTCGCCAGAAGTCCTATTCAGATGTATGTCGTATAGATTTAGAATTCAAGTTGATGATTAGGTATTCTTGAAAGTTTTACACATGAAAGGAGTTATGATATCTGGGAAGAAAGAGAAGCTCAGTCCCTGTTATATTGGGTCGTATAGGATCCTACGAAGGATCGGGAGTGTGGCTTATGAGTTAGAGCTCCCACGAGATTTGACTGTTGTACACTTAGTGTTTCACGTCTCTATGTTGAAGAAGTTCATTAGGGACCCGTCTCTGGTTATTCCTAAAGAAATCACAAGAGTTAACTATAACATGTCTTATGAGGAGATTCCAGGGGCTATTCTTGATTGTCAGGTTCGTGAGTTGAGAACTAAGGAAATTGCTTCAGTGAAAGTGTTATGGAGATATCAGAAAGTTAAAGAGGCTACATGGAAGGGCGAAGAGGACATGAAGACCAAGTATCCCTATCTCTTAGAAGAGAAAGCATAAAATGTTGAAGGTAACTAACATTTTCATTCAGACCTTATGTTATAGTCTCCATGTTTTCAACATTCAGTCAGTTCAGTTTTCATTCAGTACAATACTTATTCAGTTTAGTACCTATTCAGTTAAGTATTCATGTGGTCGCGGCAGTTCAGTGCCCGCATGTTTCTGTTAGTCACAATTATGATCCATCATTATCTATATATGTAACCAGAACCATCATTCGAGGACTAATGATCCCAAGTGGGAGATAATGTAACATCTCAAGTCTCCATACTAGTTCTTGACTCTTTCTAAGGAAATAAATCAAAATTGAGAAAGTTTCACGTTTTGCGAAAGTGGCTGAGAGACATACTTCAAGCAACCATAACCCCTTGATTAAATGAGAATTTAGAAAAGCCTCCTTAATGAAAGTTGTAATACGTTGAAATACATTTCCATCTATATAAGGACCAGGCCAAACAGAGGTCTATACAAGAAGTTATGTGCATTACAAAAATGTTTAAGGAAGTAGGCCACCCTGTGTTAGCCACGCGTCGCGCATGGTGCGCGTGCGTGTTGGCAACGCGTCGCGGGCCCAGAGCAGAAAAACAATTCTCTGAAATTTGGTCTGCAGAGGGGCCGCGCACTGCATGTGCGACGCAGGCCCAACGTACGTATCAGAATTTTAAGTCTAATTTTCAGACTTCGCATTTTTAAGTTATACTTAAGCTTAAGGTTTATTTCCCCAACTCCCTAAAGCTCAAAAATTACCCAATAGGCAGATAGGACAAGTCCCAAGCCTCAAGAACCCTCCAAGATAAGTTCTTCAACAATTCTAGTATGAATTCAAGTTCTTAATTCCTTACTAACATGATTAAACCCTTCAAATCATTATATATTCGATTGAGACGCCACTGTTGGGCGAAGGAACCCTATATTTCAAATTCAAGGAGATATAACGTCAAAAAGGTAATCCCTTTTTCCTCTTTTAATTATTAGTAGTTGTGAATTTATGAGTTTTTGGGAGGCAAGTTGATGTGTTTGTTAAAGGAAAACATGAAATATAGTAGAGTTTTGGGATTGATGATTTAGCATTGTTGTAATTATATGAGTGATGAAGAATGGGGTTAATTCTAGCTAAATAGGATTGTAGAATCACCTAAAAGTAATATAGTGGGAATTGGGTGAGGAAAACCCCATTAATGAAAGTTGTGAAGCTTTATGCCCACAAAGTGTTGATAAAATGCTTAAATGATTAAAGTATGGATTTTATTATTAATATGGAATCCCTTTTACTTGTATTGCCTTAGATTAAAGTTGAAAGGGTTGAATGATATTGTATTACGCTCGAGAGAATGGAATTAAGGTATGTGAGGCTAACACTCTACGTTTGGAATGTTATTGATTCTCCCTACAACACGTTCTTTATTGACTATTATGAATTGCCTCAGAACATAGTCATGCCTTAGTTTAATGAATAGTTGAAGAACTTATATTCTATAGATGTCGTAGTTTTGTAATTCGTTCATGATCATCATTTCGAACATTGTGAACTCGGAACGTAGTCAATATAGACTCGTGTTTAATACTCACGAGTATCAGTCTAGAAACTCAGCAGGTTTAGAAACAGTTAAGGCTTCAGGTCTCATAATAAATTTATGAATACATGTCTCAGTTTGGTGATGTTCATTATTTCAGTAATCTCAGTTCCTTAATAAATAATGAATATTGAACATATGTGATTTGCTCAAGGGCACAATCTCATGTATACATATACTTGTCCATGACCATAGACTAACACACTTACTTAGCCAAGGCCATAGTTTGTGCATTTATTATAGGGCCAAGGCCCCACATATAAATACAGTTAAGCAGGTGTTTCAGATGCATAACATGAAATACTTATAACTTCACTTCTCTTGTTCATTTAAGTTATCAGTTACAGTTTCAATATTTATCACTTGTTCATTTATTTGGGTTGCTTTTTCCCGAGCATCCCGCTTACAGTTTTTTATTTCAGTTACATACCAGTACAATTCAAATGTGCCGACATCATTTTTGCCCGGGGCATGCATCTCATGATACAGATAACGATTTATAGTTTGACAATTTTGTTTGCTATGATTCACGTATCAGCTACTCGGTGAGCCCAAACTTTTGAGGCGTTATCATATTTTCAGTCTTTTACAGTATTTTAGTCAGTGATGAATGTCAGAGGTCTTGTCTCGGTGAACAGTCAATATTTTAGTACTCTTTAGAGACTTTGTAGACTATAGTCGCAGTTAGTCAGACGCTTTTGTGTTAGCCTTGTCGGCTACTTATTTATACATTCAGACTTATTCAGTATTTCCGCATTTATGATATCTCAATAGACTTTTTAGTAGATAAGCGTGTTGTGTATTTATATTTTGCTTTCAATTATACCACGTGTTAATCCATCCAACCAGTTGGTTCGCTCGGTCACATGCAACCAGACACTGAGTGCCGTGTTACGCCTAAACCATGATTCGGGCCGTGTCATTATGTATATCAACATTGAATTCCAATTTTATAAGTCTATCACTTATAAGCATTTTACTCTGAAAATGAAGTCACCTAGTAAACTTATCTTTAAACATGAGAATACAAAGTATTTGAAAAATCTTAAACCTAGTTTAAAATGATGAATTATTCTGAAGAAAACTTACCTGCACTTAATATTTACATCAAATTAATAAATATAAAATATATATATATGTAGTGACTATATTTATTATTCAATTATAATTAAATAACAGACATGTCCACTATATTTAGTCATTAAAATTAAACTATTTAGTGTAAACATCATTATTAATCCATTCTCACACGAAAAGAAGAAATCAAATTAGGGTGGGAAGTGAAATTTGGAAACTCTCTAAGGGCGCGGAGATACAGGGAAGTAAATTGGGGCCGCTTTAGCAACTTATTAAATACCGAAGAGAATGGATATTAGATCTAACTCAACTCAAAAATTAGGTTATAGGATGAATATTATATAAGTGACTAACGTGAATAATATAATTTGGGTTCAGAATAAAGAATTGGAATGGGAGAATGGATGTTGAGCATAAAACCCCAAAACCGAGACGTGCTCTCCTCACTCAACCTTTCTCTTCCCTCATATCCATATTCTTTACAAATACTTTCCCAAATCTCCCAATTAAAGGATTTAACACCATTCCACCACCTCCTTTTCTCCCTAGCGTCCGCACTAATTTCTGTGAACAGTGAAACATCAAATGTTGGCGAGGGATTTGAGGATCAAATTTACACGTCTCACTGTATGAACTATCCGATTTAATTCGTACAAATGAGTATTGAGCCATTCAATAGGTAAACTTCGTGTTGAATTCACCAATTCTTCTGTTTGTTTATCTTTCTTTTTTTTGTGTAGATTTATTTATTGAAAAATATTGGATAGGTTGGTGAAACTTGCGGCGAGAGCTTTCTATGATGACATTACGACTAAAGGAGACAGTCAACCAAAGTCAGGTAGAAGTGACAATCGAGGAATTGCAGTGGTTATTCTAGACGCACTCACAAGGTTGTTCTCACTTTTACTGTTTTTTCTTAAGTTTATTTTGCAGTTATTTTGTCTCTCATAGGAAGATACAACATTATTCAGGAAGCTGAAATATTATAAATTCAACATAAATATACCTTTTCAATTTGGTTCAGTCTTTTTTGAACTTAGAAACTTTATTTACTTCCTCTGCCCCAACTTATATGGCACCGTTTGACTTGTCACGAAGTTAAGTAAAACGTTAGATTTTTGTGCAATAAATCATTTCATTAAGGGAAAAATGGGAATTTTAAAGTTAAATTGTTTTTAATTATAGAAAGATGACATTCAAGAACAGACTAAAAAGAAAAGTGTGCTACATAAATTGGGACGGAGGGAGTATATATTTTCAAGCATTGTATGCTTAGTTTCTGCACAATTCACCCCCCCCCCCCCCCCCCCCCCCCCCCACGCACAAAAACTGCATTGATGGAGCAGTGTATGTGTGTTAAAATTCGTAAATTTCAGGCGGCAATGGGTGAGGGAAGAAGACTTGGCAAAGGACTTGAAGTTGCACACGAAGCAACTGCGCCGCACCTTGCGGTTCTTTGAAGAAGAAAAGCTCATCACACGGGACCATAGGAAAGAGGTTTTTCCTTTACGTATGATTTAATTTTTGGAAGATTTAGCCCTTCTTGCTAACTTTAAGCTATCTTGGAATATATGAGAAATTTGCTGTTTGGTAACCATATGGATGTAAGGTGCACACTAAGTTTTGTCTCTTTACTCCATTTTGAGAATTCTGTAGATTTGTGATGTAATTTATTCAACCTATATCTTATCTAAAAAAACATGGAATTGTTACGTAATATTCTTTTGGTTACCTACCAACACAAACAAACAATAAGGAAGCCAAGGGTGAAGCTCATCTATTTGCTTAATCTAGCCACAAAGAACCATAATTTGTTATTCCTAAGCATTTTTAAAAAATTCCTATTTTGTTCTTACCTTATGCATTACTATGTTCTCCTACACGGGAATACTCTTTCAAGTTGATCTTTTTAGCAAATTCTATTTGTTCTTCACTACCATGGTTCAAAACGTTGAGACCTGTTAGGCAAATGCATTATGACGGCAAAGAAGAGGAATTTTTTCAGTTACAAATCCAAAGAAGCAGCATTTTTCTTCTGTGTGCTCGTATTCGTTTAACCTCAGCCCTCATTAATTTAATTGCTAATGACGAACTTATGGCGTTTTAATAATGTTTGCATATCCTCCTCCTCCTCCAAAAACCGTGGTAGGCGGGAAGGGGTTGATTTGATTGCATTTTTATTTGTCCGCATATTCTTTTCCCTCAGCCCTTATTAGCCTAGTTGCTAATGTGCAACCAACTACCCTCCTTCTCTACCAAAAGCTGATGGGTGAGAAAGGGGCGATTCAATTGCATATTCGTCTGTTATTATCACATACTACTAAGATTCTCCAGATTTTGCCAGCAATTTCTTTGCAAAATAATCTGTCATTCGTTCTCTGACAATTGTTTGTTACAGGGAGCAAAGGGTGCAAAAGTCTACAATGCTGCAGTTGCAGCTACTGTTGATGGCTTGCACGGGAAAGAAGGAGATGACAAAGTAAAGATGCATACTCATTCTTATTGCTGCCTGGACTATGCACAGGTTCCCACGCCAAACCCCTGATTTACCAACTTCGTGTAGATTATTGAAGTATTCTGATACTCCTAGTCATAGCATTTTCAGACTTGACTGATAGACAAACCACCGAGACACAGTAGTAAAAGTTCTGTCTAATTTTCGTTGGTTGAATTGAACTATGAGAGACTTAAGTAATCTATAGTAACAGCACTTCTGCTTATTATGGTACTAGCACAAGCATGATCGTTGACCAGAGATAATTTCTCCTGCATCTTGGATTATCATTGATATTTAACTATATTGGTACTTTCATGAAAGTTAAAGACTTGAGGGGTATTTCAAATTCTGCAGATATATGATGTCGTGAGGTACAGACTGCACCGAATGAAGAAAAAGTTAAGAGATGAGCTGGATAACAAAAACACAGTGCAGGAGTATATATGCCCCAACTGTGGGAAAAGGTTCTGCCTTCAGTACTGCCACTGAGTTTTGGCTTTTTGATAGGTACCGTCTCATGACAAATTCAGGATTTTCCTTAAATATGTGAATTCAGATATACAGCGTTGGATGCATTGCGGCTGGTCTCTCCCGAGGATGAGTACTTCCACTGTGAAAGTTGCAACGGGGAACTAGTGGCAGAGAGTGACAAGCTAGCTTCTCAAGGGGCTGCAGACGGGGATGACAATGATAGGAGACGACGTCGCGAAAAATTGGAAGACATGCTTCATAGGGTGGAGGTTTGTCTTCTTTCAATGATATGTTTTAGGTTGTTCTATTTTTCTTTGGAGGTTGATATATAAGGTGCTTTCTACAATTTATTTTGTTTTTAACGTATTCACACATTTGGTCATGTAATACTGGTGGCTCTTGGGTGGGGGGGTGTTTTTGTGTTTTGAATATGGTAAATGAAGCAAGAGCAAGAGCGAGAGCGCAACTACAATGAACTCTATAGTGCAATGGTTTTCAAAGCATCTTATTACTCCAGGTCCTTAGGTACACACACACACAAAAAGAAGTCAGTGAACTGTTTTAGCATACTAATCTATACACCTTTGCCAGTTTGCTTTTGTTACTCCGTGTATTTTCAATGTCCACAGTTACTAAATTAAGCTGTTTGGTTTTAACTTATGTTCATCTTAAAAGAACTTATGTTCATCTTACACTATATTCATTTAAATTTAAACTTGGATAACTCAGTGTTGCATTCCTAGGAGGCAGCATGCTTTGAGACTACTAACTAGCCATCTACCCATGATAGTGAAGAGAACTAGAGATCCAATGAATGCTAATTATGCCTTTTTCTTCAATGAATTAGTGGAGTGCTGCATAATCTGTGCGTTGGTTGTGTAAGGATGTTCATAACAGGCTCGGTCAAAGAAGTAATGTTCAACTGGACCGTAGGAAGAGGGAAATAGGAGAGCTTTTGAGGGAATAGAGAAGGATTTTGTACACTTGAGGAATAGCCTCTTATCCCTTTATGGTGCTCTAGAAGCATAAATATTGGGTGTTGTTCCTAGAAAATCATATTTTTCTGTAAAATTGTCTTCTTTTTGTTTTACTTCTTGTATAGGGGAATTTGGTGCCCCTCTTTTAAATATATAATTTGATTACTTGGTAAAAAGAGGATGTTAATAAGGCAGATCTATCCAGATCCCACGTTGTGGGATTTCACTGGGTATGCTGTTTAATAAGGCAGATCTATGAAGTTCTGTTTTCATTTTGGTTGAAATGGAGGAGTCTCTCTCTCTCTCTCTGCCAAATTGAACGCTTCTCTATATCTTCCTTCGCCGGACCCCGCGCATAGCGGGAGGTTAGTGCACTGGGCTGCCCCCTAAAACATTATTTTTCTAGTAGCTTCGGAAGAATTTCTACAACTTGTATTCACTGAATCATTTAAGGAGAGATTGGATCTTGTCATCCAATTTCATATTGTTTGGCTTCATTTTATCTCATGACTACTTAATCCATGAACTAGTTGGGACAATCCTAACTTCGTTCATTTTAATATCACTACTTTTCTTGGATTATTTTACTTTTGGATGAGCTATAGCCCCTCGATGTTTTGATCTCTACAACAATTGGTGAATTATTAAGAGTACTTCCTCCTTTCTTTTTTCTCTTTTTGTAATCCCTGGATATCTGAGAATAGTTGACTTGTTTTTACTCTCTCTTTCCTGTGCATCTGGTTTAGTTTACTGAGAACTAAAAGCATTGCAGGCACAACTCAAACCATTGATGGATCAACTTGCCAGAGTAAAAGATTTACCTGCTCCTGAGTTTGGAAGCCTTCAAGCATGGGAAGTGCGAGCTAACGCTGTGGCACGAGGTGCAAATGGAGATAATGCCAATGATTCAAAGTCAGGACAAGGGCTAGGATTTGGTGGAACACCTATGCCATTTGTTGGGGAGACTAAGGTTCTTGTGCCCAACTGGAAAAGGAAAAAAGAAATACATTTGTTACAGGCTTTTACTTGGAAGCTCGTCATTATGTGTTTCTAGTTGCTTCTTGGAAATGCACTGCAGTGATTTTGGTGTATATTCATGCTCATGCATCATAATTACGACTCTTGCACGCACCATAATTTTTCCAAAACACACTCCAAATCTGAACTGGATTTTAATGCACTAGTCTATACAGTGAGGTTGCACAACTAAGCTTTTGTTCCGTGTTAGGTAGTCCTCTGATAATATCTTGAGAACAGCCTTTTTAACCCCTCCTCCGTTTTAGTGTTACTCTGGAAGTTTTCTCCATTTTGTGCGTATGAACGTCTTGGTTATTTGTTTGTACTACATACAAACTTCTGTTTCCTTTCTCACTAATCACTTGAGTCTTTGTTTATCTGTTAGCAACTGTTTTGTCTCAATGATAAAATATGTAGCAATTGCTCTGAATGCTTTCAATAAAATATCCTAGTCTTTCCTTGAGAATTTGATGGGGAAAATAGTGCCAAGTTATGCAGGATGTAGGGGTTGCAGATTGGTTGAGTGAATAACACCCTGAAACTATGGCGTCTATGAATGTAAACCACTTTTGTTCTGTTGATTGCAGGTTGAAGTTGCTTTCTCTGGTCTTGAAGAAAAAGGAGACATCAAATCTGAGGTTTCAGCTACACCAATGAAAGTTTTGCCTCCATGGATGATAAAGGAGGGAATGAATCTTACAAAGGAGCAGCGTGGAGAGGTCAAGCAAGAGTCGAATATGGAGGGTACTTCTGCTGCAGCGGGATCATCTGATGACAAGAAGTCCATAGAAACCGAGGACGTGAAAAATATAAAGGTGAAGCTCATTGCCTTCTGTATGGTTCCTTACCTCTTCCTGCCCTTCTCCTTTTCTGCCCCTTCATTTCTTGCTTAAATTCTCTATATGCTGTATCTTGATGCTTTAATGCCTTAACTTTTTTTTCTTGGTTTTGATAGGATGAATATGTTAAGGCATATTACGAGGCTCTATTCAAGCGGCAAAGAGAGCAAGAAGAATCTGCCAAAATGTTACCGGAAACATCAACTACAGATGGAGTGTATAACACCTCTAATGAGCGCCAAGTTGGTATGAAATCCAAACGCGAAGAGGAGGACGAAGGAGAGGATATTGAATGGGAGGAGGCTCCACCTGCAGGTAATTTTATATTGTTCATATACTTCAATCTCTTAAGTGAAGGGGAGCCTTGGAATAACAGGTAAAGTTGCCTCCATGTGACCAGGAGGTCATGGGTTCAAGTCGTGGAAACAACCTCTAGCAGAAATGCAAGGTAAGGCTGTGTACAACAGACCCTTGTGGTCCGGCCCTTCCCCGGACCCCGCGCATAGCGGGAGCTTAGTACACCGGGCTGCCTTAAATATTTCAATCTCTTAAGTAGTTGAGGAAAGGAGGGCAGTTCAAAGACGTTGATAATGGAGGCGCAAGTAATTGAAGTTATTAGCTTGCTACATCATGAGTTCAGCTCCTTACCTTAGACGTTGATTGTGCAAATCCTTTGTTTGAGTCCTTATAAAATGGAGAGAAACCATAAATGGAACAAATGGATTAAAATGATATACTTTGTGCATCAGAATCCTGTGGGGTTTAGCTGCTTGAAGTGTTGGCCTTCCTTTTATTTTTGGTCTCCCACAAATTCCAAAGCTTCCTCCACCATGTTTACTTTTACAGCGCGGACATCCCTTCTTCTCCTGATTGTTGAATGTTATTCTGAAAAATTATCGCTCAGAACATTAAGAAAATAGCCCTCAGGGCTTTGGTTCAATTGTAAGGATGCAACCCTGGATGTGTGGATTGTGGGTATACGTAGTTTTAACTCTGACACTAACCCGAAGCGTGATATTTAAGACGGAGCAGGGTAGATGGGTTGGCCTATATTCCGCTGAGTTTCGGACCTATGGGCCCTCTGATTGGGCCAGCTAATTCAAGGGAGATTTTTTGGTTATCAGAAGATCTTTAAAAAGAAAAGGAACATTAAGAAGATTTTGAAGAATATGCAACTTATCGAAGTGTGCTAACAACTCTTAACATCTTTCACTATTTAATCTGAAGGAGTTGGGGCACATAGTAGAATACTGTAAGAAGATTTTGAAGAATATGCAACTTATCAAAGTATGCTAACAACTCTTTAACATCTTTCACTATTTAATCTGAAAGAGTTTAGGCACATAATACTCATTTATACACTCATATCATAGAGATATCAAGAAATGATTACATACACTATTTTCTGTCCTGTTTGAATAAAAACAACTAGTCTATGATAGCTGAGAATGGAAATATATGGCCAAAAATTTCCAAGGGTGGATGACATAAGCCATGTGGTAATCCATACAAGAGAGGAGAGGCATACTTTTGTTTGAGAATGCTCAAGGTTGTTAGCATGTGACCGGTAGGTCATGGGTTCAAGCCGTGTAAACAGCCTTTGTAGAAATGTGAGGTAAGGCTGCGTACAATAGACCCTTGTGGTCCGGCCCTTCCCTGGACCCCGCGCATAGCGGGAGCTTAGTGCACCGGGCTACCCTTTAATGCTCAAGGTTCCAGAGTTCATAGAGCCTTGACTTTCTAGGATATTATGGTCTTTGGAAGTCTAGTTACTCAATAAGAAAAGTCGACTGCAAATGTCATGCAAGTTCTGCGGAGTTTATAGTAGTTGGGCCTGTAAATTGAGCAATTCAGCCTAATATCAGTTTCAAGACTCTTCTTTATCTGTTCCACCAATTAGTGTAAAAAGATATGCTTTAGGTCAAGGAAGATAGGTTTCTTCCTATACCAACTAAGAGGAAAAGAGAGACATGCGTGCTCGTTTCTTGTTCTAACCATGTTATGTCCCTTCTTGCGTGGATATGTTGACCACTTCCCTCAACAACCAGAATTCATAGCATACTGTAAGGCGGCACATTATTTTCTGATTTTTTTTAAATTTATAGCCAGTGCTGATGTTGCTGCCTGCACTGGCTATTATCAAATTAGAGTAACTAAAAGCAGAAACTTGAAATTCCTTCTCTTTCCGTATGAAATTTTCGTGGGGTCATGCGCGAGGGAGTGACGATGGGCGGTCTGATTTTTTTCAAGTTATGACATGTGTAGCGCAGTGAGTGACACGTGTCATGCACTTCTTAGGAAGAAGTAATCTTAGACTATTAAGAGTGGCAGTAGATACATTTTGGACAAGGACAAGGTATAATGAGTTTCCCGCGAAGTTTAGGTGCGTAGGTGGAACTTCGAGACCAGTTAGAGTGTTACTTTGTTCTGCCTGCTTGATTGGAGTTCTACATGTGATGATTGCTGCTAAATTTTGTCTTCCCCCAATTCTTAAGACTCTTCTTTCCTTTTTCTCTCGAGACCTCTTCTTTTTTGCTTTCAATTTATAGGTCGTGTTTTATTTGTTTAGTTTTGAAGTTCAACTTTCATGTTCACATTGGGTATGTTTCAGGTAATAATACAACTGGAGCTCTTAAGGTAGACTTGAATGTTGAAGCAGATGCTTCGGGAGACGACAACGATGAAGAAGATGACATAGACTGGGAAGAAGGTTGATGGTCAAAATAATATTTAAGCGACAAAAAAATGCAGACTGCCTGAGTCTGCAGGCATAAGAAACTAAGTTATGCAGGAATTGTGTACCACAAGGACTAACAATGCGGGGATTATAACAGATTATTTTTATTGAGCGTTTGTTACTTTGTACTAAAAATAGGGTATGTAGGCTAAAATTTAAATGTGGGTTTATTTTTTGAACTAGATAGAATTGAAAGAGTGTTAATGATGGATTTGATATAAAGGGTGGTTTTGCCTTTTGATGTTTGACCAATGTAGTGTTATTCCATATTATTAAGTCTAAAATAATACACCAATTGGTGGATTAGCTACTCAGGATTCAAAAGACCAACCAAACACTGGATTAAAATTTTTATATCATGACTATTGTATCCAATCCATCAAATCAAACTGAATACACCAATTGGTGGATTAGCTACGCAGGATTCAAAAGACCAACCAAGCACTGGATTAATTTTTTTATACCATGACTGTTGTATCCAATCCATCAAACCAAACTGACTCTTAAGAGGTTGATTGTCGTTGGTGACAAAATTATTTGAGATTTTGACCCGTCGCCCCTCTCACATTCTTTGACATCCATGTTCTTTTGATTTGTTGGTTCATATTTCTCTTGGTCCCTTGCTGGTTATTGAAAGTGTACAAGTACAAGTAAAAATCTGTGGCTGCTATAGCGTATTTCTGTTAGGCGTGAGCAATACAATGGCTGGAAAAGAAAAGGGAAAAATAAAGAAAAAAGATGGTAATGGGCGTTGTCATAATTTTAGTTGGAGCGTTTTTTTATTGGAAGCCAGAGAAATACAGTAAGAAAGCAGTAAACACAAATCTTCCCATAACACTCTCTATGAGGCTTTGTTATTAGTAATAAGTAATCTCATAAAATGGTACAAACAGGGTACCGAGACATTAAAGAACCCTAAAAAATAAAGAATTCCGTTAATTCTCAAAGCTTAAATCCTAGAAACTGTCTCACACAACTATGCAAGTGCAAGAAATTATCCCAGGACAGATGATAAAAGGAAAGGATCCCAAGCTGTACTTTCACCAGTACCCCAAAGCCCGTTTTCAAACTGCAGCAACTGTTGTTCAGTTGCAACTGAAGCTGTTTGTGTTAATCCATTCATATGGGGCATCAACATTGGCTTATTTAAAACATCTACTTCCCCAAATGTAGACAAATCAACCGTTGGTTCACTTGTCCATGTACAACTTGTACTATTACCACCACCAAAAATGTCGGTGTTAATGTTATTATTTGTGTTGGATATGTAAAGCACGTACGAGAATAGTAAATAACTATTACAGTGATTGAAAGGATAAACAACAAAGATTACAATAACAAGTTGTCAATATCTTGATCTTGAATTGGAACTTCAAATATGGATATTGTATTCGGAAATACAAGAACATGAACTGCTACACTTGTGGCTTGTAGATCCGCTGAGAATCCGAACTGTTAGAGTCCTTTGAAATTCTAGTTCACACCTGAAATACTTAGCAATCAATTAGATAATCACAACACCACCGGTTGAGTCGAGAGATGACTTTCTGTCTTTAAGACAAGATTACCCCCGTATATAGGCTTTACGGAAGTGTGGACAATAGTCTCTCAAGATGAAACATCAAACTATCAAATGTGCAAAGCCTACACAAATGATCCCAGCGAAGAACACGAATAATGAAGATTGCTAAGAGAAGGATTGTTTATTAGAAAAACTGATCTCTTTGTGGTGTTGTTAACTTGTAAGTATGTTCAATTGTTCATTTCTGTTCATCTATAGAATTGAGCCAAAGGCCTCAATTTATAGGTGTGCAAGATGGCTTTTCAAATACCCCATAATGACATTCAATTGTCATGTAATGGATGACATTTAACCCCCAAGTAATGCAGCAACATAATGGTCCAAGTAATGGTCATTATTGGGTGGATTCAATGCCATTGAAACCACCTCAACAACCAAACCTTTGGGATTCCGTCGAGCAGTCACTGCCAATGAAGCGTCGCGACTCTGCCACATTAGCGTCGCGGTGCTAATTCAGCCAGAAACTCACGATGCTCATTGCAAATCAGGCGCCGCGGCTCTGCAAGGGGCCGCTGCGGTTCTCCTGTGCCGCGACCCAATCCGGGAGGAGTCGCGGCCCTTCTCGGCTCCGCGGCCCTTTTCCGACCTGTACCATCTTACATTTCACACAATCCTTCATTTGTTTACCAACGTGGAACACTTGTAATTTAGCCAATAACCGTCAGTCATTTTATGTCTCAAATATTTCACTTACGTACCAATATCTCTTTCATTAATGAAATTTACGATACTTGGCACTAAGATTGCACGTGTGTGGAAAAGACATTTCCGACGTGCGGGGCCCCAATTGTTTGAGTCATAAATAATGGGATAAACTTAATTCCACATTAATAAATTTCCAACAATCCCCTCTTGAAAGAGATTTTGGCGCACACACAAGGTGCCTACTTTCAGCAATATTTCAGCGAAAAGATATTGCATCAGGAGATGTAGCTTCCGCTTTGAACCTTCCCTAGTTGAATACCATCGGACTTACTTACTGTGTGGTGAAGGTGATGTCTTGAACTGTCAGTGTTTAATGTAAGACCAGACAACGGTACCAACACAATACCTCCCCTTTATTCGTTACTTCTTATTGTTTTGTCCGTTGTGGCCGTGGACACACTTTGATTCTTAAGTGCGTTCATTTGAAGCGGCATGTCCTCGAACTTAAATATGTGATTTTTTACAAGGTATCCTGCTATACCCCACTTCACAAGTGTTAGGAATCATTAAAAGTTTCTCCAACCTTAACCCTAACCGTTTGAGGATCGTTAAAGGTTTGGAAGTTTAACCTTTACCCACCATGCAGGTAACACTTTAATGTCTATCGCGGGAAAGGCTTTGGATTTACGTTTCTTTACCGAAATCATAATACGAAGTGCTCTTGCTTCCACCAAAGCGCTCAACTGAACCTTTTGCAGCTTAGTTTTCCCATTGAACCAAATTATTGGGATTTCCAGTCACTATGGTTGGGTTACCACCGCAAAAATTCGTATTGTTTGGGTTTTAAGCCCATTCCCCTAGACAGGCAGAACTCTTGATCTTCGGGTAGTCCCTTAGTTAAAGGGTCCGCTATATCATTTGATTAGTAATAAAGTAAGTGACACCCGTGGTGATCAATTGCCACACTGTCTTATATCTCCGACAGATCCGACATATATGTCCAGACGTCATTATCCGTGCCCTTCCTGAAGCCTACCGGTTAGCCACAATGTATAACTGTTGAAGGCACGGGTTTCTCCCAATAAAGGACCTCTAAGGAGTCGTGAAGTTACTCAACTTCTTTCATGCTTTGTTTAAAGCGATAAAATCCAATTCCATCATGAATCGGCAGATGCAAGTTTGCTTAGAGGATTTTCCAAGACCTACCATACACATTTACTTGTGGCATTGGTGTTCTTCAAGTCTGATGTCCAGTTTGCATCACTGTGTTCTCCCAGAACCGCTGGACATCCAGAATACTGTAATCCGTAGATAAGCGAACATTTTAGACATCGTCATATCCGATTTAACGCCTTCTATCGATCATTTTTAGAATCACGAGTGAACCTTAGTTCAACTAATCTAATTTGTAGGTCGATACCAGGTCGGTTGTAGTGTGTAACATACATTGAACTACATGTGACCTACGCATATCGCTCCTGGTATATGGGTGCACCACGATTCCAATCAATTCTATGATTCCTATCCATTGGTGGCTTCAATGAGACCGCCAACTAACTCACAAATGAGTCTGGATTAAGACCAGTCTGTTAAATGTCTTAGAAATCCCAATTCCTAAGATGTCATCTGTGGTACCCATATCTTTCATATCGAAACTTTGTTTCAATATGACTTCCACTTTCAGAATGTTGGTTTTCCAACTTCAGAGTCAATGTTTCTGTTGTCAGATTCATTGTTTCTATTTTAACTGAAACTTCCGGGATCAAAATGTAAACATTTCAGGGACCAAAATGAAAGTTCAGGAACAAGCCCAATAATCCAACAAACCAACTATGATTCTCCCCTTCCAAATCTCCGGTTAGGAAGGCGGCATCAACATACATGTCACGCAAGACTGCAATGGCCCTGGATGTTAAGCTATTCACAAGGGAGTACATGTCCAAATAGCCGAAGACTTATACTCGTCAGTAGATCCATCTACTTTGTACTCACTTTTGAGTATTCACTTTTACAACCCAAAGGTTCTTTTCCTGGAGGAAGGTCAACCATTACACAAGTATGGTTCTATATGATGGAATTAATTTCTCACTATGTTGCTTCTTTCCAAAGCAACGCTTCTGTAGATGACAATTCTTTGTTAATTATCCATGATTCGTTCTCAACCATACAAGCTAGAAGGCCTGGAATAAGTCGTTGTCCCCTCTTTGCTCCATCTCGGTTCAACATCTAGAATCCCTGAGTTCTATAGATCTGAAACATTAAGTTCCGGCTAGTCAGCAACTTCCGAGTCCTGTAGCTCTGGAACATCTGGTTCCGAACAATCAGACACTCGCGGGTTCTTGTTAACCTCGAGCAATTACTTCTTTTTCCTTCTCAAGGAAAGTTATCCTCAAAGAATTCAGCATCATTTGACACTAAGAGGCGATAAACACTACTGTTATTTGCAGATCTAGGGGATATACAATATACCGTCTTAGGTCCAACTTGACCTGTTTCGGTATTCCAACCTCTACCAAGCCACCCCACATCACAACATTTGTAGGTGGGATCTTTTCCATGTTTCACATAGAGGGTTATCTTTATCCTTATGCGGAGTTTTGTTGAGAATCACATTAGCGATAAGGATCGCCTTGCCCCACATATTTTGGGCGTACGGATTTGCGCTTGGCTAAAACCGTTAGACTGGGGTGAGTAATAAGCAGTCATTTGATGAACGATGCTTCACATTCTCCCCCTCAATTACTACGAATTCCTCAATCCGGAGGCTTAGTTGATTTTCAACTTCTGCTTTGTAGCGCTTATCCGTTTCAACAACTTCATCTTTGATTTTCAATAAACAAAGGATGCAATACGTTGTACCATCATCAATGAAGGTCATAAAGTACTTGTGTCCCCCCTCTATTTTGTACAAACTTCAAATCACACATGTAGGTGTGACTAAGTTCTAGAGGAGTGGTGCTTCTTTCGCTATTCCTTTGACGGAACTTGTCTTAAAATTATTGGATATGTAAAGCACGTACGAGAATAGTAAATAACTATTACAATGATCGAAAGGATAAACTACAAAGATTACAATAACAAGTTGTCAATCTCTTAACCTTGAATTGAAACTTCAAATATGGATCTTGTATTCGAAAATACATGAACATGAACTGGATAAGGTTGCTTGCTATTTCGAGGACCAAAATACCAAGTTATCACCAAGAAACACACCATAACCAGACGTGGAACATCTGGTATCCGGACACCCTCCCAGTCGGCATCTACATAAGTGACAAGTGAGGATGTCGACAATGGATATAGATGGAGGCCATACTCTAGAGTGTCCTGAATGTACTGCACAATGTATTTGAGAGCATACATATGATCATGTATTGGATTATGCATGAAAAGGCACACCTGTTGCACAACATAAGAAATATCGGGTATGGTGAATGTCAAATATTGTAGGGCCCTTGCCAAGATGCGATAGAGTGTCAGATCGGCAAACGATTTGCCGGATGATGCACTCAACTTGGATTTAGTGTCTACTGGAGTTGCTGAAGATTTACATGAGGTCAGGCCAGCACGTTCAACAATCTCAGCTGCATACTTCTTTTGGGATAGAAATAAACCACATGCATGATGTGTCACGGCTATACCTAGAAAGTAGTGTAATGGCCCTAGATCTTTCATTGCAAATTCAGAACCAAGCCGTGACATGATGGACTTACGAATAGCATCTGATGAGGAGATTAATATAATATCATCCACATATAAAAGAAGATAAGCAATATTATTACCCTGATGGTAGATAAACAGAGAGTGATCAGAACGACTGTTGGAAAAAACCAATATGTGAGACAAAATCGGCAAACCTCTTGTACCATGCCATGGGGGCTTGCTTTAGTCCATATAATGATTTATTGAGCAGGAACACATGATTTGGGATATTTAGAGTCCCTATAACCCAAAGGTTGGTACATGTAAATAGTTTCACATAGTTGTCCATGAAGAAATGCATTTTTGACATCTAACTGATGAAGTGGCTATGTCTTTGACAGAGCTAGAATAAGGACTGTTCTGATAGTTGTCGGTTTAACCACCGGACTGAACATCTCATCGCAATCCACATCAACCTGTTGTGTCTTCCCATCACCAACAAGACGGGCTTTATGTGTCTTAAAAGCACCATCAGATTTTTCTTTGTGACTGAAAATCCACATAGACCGAATTATATTAGCATTAGGGGGATGTGGTACCAAGTCCCACGTCCTATTTTTAATAAGAGCATGAAATTCATCATTTATAGCCAATTTCCAATTCGGGTCATTAAGGGCTGCCACGGGATTACGAGGTAATGGTAATTTTGAGACTTAGGTGTGTAGGCTATATTTGGTGTTGGGTTTGACAATGTCGTGTTGACTACGGGTGATGGACCGATGGGCTAGAAGTGGGGCCATAATTGGAACAGTGGAAGCTGGGCCAGAACTGCCAGCATTAACTTGGGCCTAGTGTCGATAAAATTGGCCCAATTCGCTGGTTAGTAACTGCCCGAGAATGGGCCACTATTTCGGAGCCCAAATTATTTGGGTGAATTGGGTCGGTCGAAACAGTGGCTATGGGGTAGTTATAGGCCATTGTTTCTAGGCCCAATTTACCTAAATAATTTGGGCTGACCGAAACAGTGGCAGTGGGGCCTGATAGATGGTGAGTCAAATACGGGGATATGCCATCATCTAGAAAATCATAGGTAGGAGGTCCGGACACATGTAATTTTGTAAATGGAAAGTGGTTTCATCGAAGAGGACGTGACGACTCACAATGATTTTATTGGAGGAGAGGTTGTAACATTTGTAACCTCGATGATTGGAAGGATAACCCAAAAAAATGCAAGGAGTAGACCGGAGTTGTAGTTTGTTGATGGTGGTGGATGGAAAAAGAGGATAGCACAAACATCCAAATACCCGTAAGTGAGAATAAGATGGGTCTCGCAAGTATAGGATTTTTAATGGCGCTTGATATGACAAATTTTTGTGGGGCAGTATATTCAATAAATACGTAGTCATTTGTAGTGCATGATGCCAAAAAGATGGAGGTAGTGTGGCATGGGGAAGAGATGTTCTAATAATGTTATTGATGGTTCGAATTTTTCCTTCCGCCTTCCCAATTTGTGAGGATGTGTGTGGACATGAAAGGCAGAAATTTAAACTATTTGAATTGCAAAAATACCAAAAATGCCTATTATCAAACTCCATACCATTATCATATTGAATATTTTTAACATCCCGTTCAAACTGTTTCTGGATGAATGCTCTAAAAATGAGAAATGTGAAAAAGACTTGTGATTTTTTTGACAAGGGAAATGTCCACAATAAATTAGAGTAGTCATCTAGCAATAACAAATAATATATATGGCCCGAAGAGCTCAAAACGGGTGATCTCCAAATATCACAATGGATGATATCAAATGGCATAAGTGTGCACGAATTAGATGAAATAAATGGCAATTGAACATGTTTCCCAAGTAGACATGAACGACACATATTAGAATTACGTGTTTGAGTACATGAAATAAAATTATTTTGTTTGAGAGAGGCTAAAACAGGTGCCCATGGATGACCCAGACGTTCATGCCATAATGATTGTGCAAAAACAGCAAAAGTGGAAGGTAACTTGGTTCGTTGGTTTGGTGATGTAATTGGATAGAACTCTCTTTGACTATCACATCTCATGAGAAGCGTCCCCGTCTGAAAATCCTTCACGGAAAATCTAAAATGGTAAAAAACAACAGACACCCAATTATCAGTAGTAAATTTTCTAATAGACACCAAGTTTTTGATTAATTGTGAAGCATGAAGGACATTCTGTAAAATTAATGGTGGGTTTGGTGGTGACAATTTAGTAGAACCATAACCTCGAATTGGAATAGAATGGTCATTTCTGACAATTAGACCATCATTTTTGCTCAAATTAAAATAGGATGAGAGATTATCTTAGGAGGATGTCATATGTGATGTCGCTCCGGAGTCCATATACCAATTTGCATCAGGTGGATTAAGTCCAAGGGTGTGCATGGTAGACTCAATATCTGTTGGGCTTGCCACTGCCGAATGAGTCTCCTGCTACTGGTTCGGCAATGGCCTAAAGTTGCTGGAATTGTTGGCTGCACTGTTTCTGGGCCCAAAGTTGTATGGCCCAAACATGGACTGTTGCTGCTGGTAACCCGTCCCCTGGCCAGTAGGCCTTGGACTGGGCCTGGCCCAGTTACCCGACGGGTAAGGGCAAGGTGGCACAGCCCAAGGCCACTGCCAGACCCATTGATTTGGAATACTGTCCCATTATGGCCGGGGCTGCCACTGCTGACCGCCGGTGCCGCTATTCCTGCCGCCGCCACCTCGTCTATCGGAATTCCGGTTGCCGCTATTTTTTCCATTTCAGTTATTTGCACCTCGATTTTTACCACCATTTAATCATTTTTGTCCCCGATTTTGTTGTATAGGCTCAAAGTTGGTGGTAATATCATTGGCTATCATGGCAGAATTTGAAACGGTTGCGGCTTTTTTGATGAAACCCGCCTCTACAAGAATAAGCATTGAACGGGCTTGATAAAAAAATGGTAGAGTATTGCTTTGTCGGATAAGTGTTCCCACGCCACTATACGCGTCAGTAAGACCTACAACCAATTGGAGAACCAATCGATTATTGGTAACCGGCGAACCAACATTTTTGAGTTGATCCGACAAGACTTTGAGGCGTTAACAATACGCCGATGCATTTGAAAAATCCGTCATATCAGTGGTGGAGAATTCTTGCTCCAACATGACGGCTTTGGAATTTTTATTGTCTTGAAAAATATCCCGCAAACTATTCCAAGCCTCCATTTCTGTAGAATCGGGTTCCATTAGTGTATGCAACAAATCACTAGAGATTGTTGCATAAATCCATGAAAGAACTATGGCATCAAGAGTTTCCCAAAGTTCTTTGTCATCATCAGTTTTTAACTCCTTTTCTTTGCCAGTCGCCGACATGATTATGTGATGAATAACCCGGTGGGAACGGCAACATATTTTAAAAAGCTCTGCCTAAGTTGCATAGTGAACATTCTCCATCTCAAGAGTGATGGAAATATGTGTTTTGATGTTAGAAACGGTAAGGGCGGGATGAAATGTGGATTTGGAGTCAGACATTGTGGACCGGAAAATGAAGAACAATAATGGAAGAAAGAAAAATAATGCAAAAAATGGTGGTCGGCCGGTGGTGGAGGGAGGCGGATGGCTAAAATTTGGAGAGAAAATTACTTAGGGTAGGATCTTTTCTTAATCTTCTGATACCATGTAAGAATAATTAGTTTATTCTCCTCAATTATTCTCTTCCAAAAGTGAGGGTAATATACCCCTAATACAACCATAATTTAAGTTAGACTTAGGCTATCTAATCTACCTACCATATACATTGATTCTTACTATCAATCACACTAATTACTAAATAATTATAATAAATACAACATTTAATATAATTATTCTATCACTTATCACTATATTAAAACATTTATAAGTACTCAATTATAGTACTTTGTATTGTGTAGTACTGTGCATGATCTTCATTATATTAGGCATTTGAATTTCCATATTCTTAACTTAGAAAGAATTTGAAATTATTCTAAGTTTTCATTAGAAAGAATTTCACGATGAGCACTCCACGTTAATTTGAAACTTCATTTAAAATTACAAATTCTTACTTCGATGTGCATAATTTAATCCTGAAGCGAGGATTAAGATTAATCGTGAAGCGAATATTAGGATCAATTTTCAAGAAAAAATGCACGTACATATGGAATTTTGTTATCCTTTCAAATTTCAATATATTAGAAATTTCTTGGGTTCATGTTCAAATCCCAGTGAAAAAAATAGGTGATTTGTTTTTATCTACACAAGTTTTATTGGTCAGGATTATATGATACTTGTACTGGTAGAAGAAATATAACTAATACGTGAAGATATTAATTAAGATGAGTGTAAGTTGATCTGGACATCACCTCTTACAAAATGCTAACGATTTAATGATCGAGATATGATAGGTTCTTATTTCTTTTTTCCACTTTTATTACTTGACGACCAATTTAAACATATTACTACGTGTTCTGTATGAGTAGGATTACTATTTCTATTGAAGGAAATAAGATAGAGAAAATAAGTTAAATGTACCAATATTTAGGTCAAAGCATATGTTCTTGTCTTTTTATGTTTTTTTTTTTTCAAATTTATTTTTGAATTATTAGTTTTTTGGGAGGATAACTTTTCTGATGGTTCAAAATAAGAATATTCGTGGACGGTTATGCAAATTGCAAAGAAAGGAAATGACATGAGCCGTTGGCTAGCAGTACAAGCATTGGCCCTACGCTTTGTGGGGCAGGAAGCAACATAATGTGCACACTTCATCCCCTCAGCTAAGTTACCTCGGGTTAGTTTGTGGGTACTTCAAATGTTTGACTATTAACGTATTTCGAGCGTTTTATTATTAGCAGATTTAGAATTCAAATTTTATACGTTTAAAATTTAAATTTATTAATATTAAATTTATTATATTTTGAGAATAATGGGTTCATCTATTATTTGTTGTAATTTTAATGAATTTTTATATATAAATTTACACTACACAGAGAAAATTTTAGATTCAGGTGAATTTGATGCAAGATGCATCCGCTTTTGACTATCTGCTATCTCCTATTATCATAGAATATTTGATAACTTCACCACACAAGTTCAATAGATAAAAAGATATTACTTTTATCTTTACTGAAATTTAAATACTGATCGTTAAGATTTCCATTCACTTTATTAATCATCACATTACACTTTTTAATACTTCACTCCTTCGACTAAACTACTACGCTACCCCCGGGGGAATACTGTAATAGCCCGGCGGGAAACCCCCGCCCGGAGGCGGGAATCAGGCTTTGAACATGTGCAGGTTTCCATCCTGATGAGAGACATTTCCTGTTCGGTTAAACAATAAATAGTCAGTTGTGGGCTTCTTAAACAAACTATATCCTCCACACTTAATCAGTATTTGATAGATTATGTTAACAAAATAATAGAAAAAGCTTTGACTAAAGAAGGCCGATTCCCCTAAGCAATTAAAGGGCTACGACTTTCACGGGCAATCGCTTCTTCGAGACCAATTCTAACAAAATCGAGATTGAAATGAAATTCTACTTGCCTCTGCGTCTGTTGCTATTGATGTGTCCGCTCTGATGGCTTTTCAGATTCTTTTTATATAGAAAATATTGTTGGGATTTCAAAAACTTCGAGTTCCTTGCCAACTGCCACCTATCGACCCCAGTCTCTTTTCATTTGTTTTGGATATTACCAAATCTAGCCTAGCCTCGTAAATCACACTAAAGCGGACACCCAACGGCATTAGCCATTTAAAAAGATGGATTTAGTTTTCACGCAAGCAAGCGCGAGAGAAGCAAAGGGCAGAGCTTCAAGTGACTTGTTAGGGATGTCGAAGAGCAAAGAAAAAAGTCACTCGAAGCTCCTCTCCTTCCTTATAGTAAAGGCTGTAATATAATTAGAGTAATTAAGCTATTACAATTTGGATCACAGTTTTACGAAGTGATAATTTCTTATTGATCAGCTTTCACTGATTAGACTTTTAAAAATATATTTAGATATACATTATTTAATTAATGGAATAAATATCTGAACACTCAAGCAATTGTTTTATTTATTGTTTTAAAATTTAAGCTGTCATCAGTATTAATCGAGTTGAAAATTCATTAAATAATAATGACCATCATGTCAAACCAGTCACTTGTTAGAGTAGTACTTAAATTAATTGAGTTTGGTAGGTTATTTTTCCAATTTTCACCTTCATCTGGATTTTTAGTGCTTTTGCCCGTTTAATACGTTGGTATCTACAAAAGTACAAATGCATATCGACATGAAATTGTGAATAGCTAAACTTCATATTTAAATTTCAAGTCAAATATTACTCCAATATACTACTGATTTTTATGAATATTCCATCTAAGTGAAACCTTAGTTTCTATATATTCTCACAAACTCTTCAATATTTACCAACAAGAGTTGTGTGGACCAATAAGTACTTCTTCATTTTTAACTAGAAATCTTGAATTTGACCCCTTCGTATGAAATTACTTTTGTTAAGAAGCACTTACCCCAACATGAGACTTCCGGCTTCGACTTCGACTTCAAATTTAGTTAGTAGGACACTCCCAATATGGAGCTCATGTGAATTTGAATTTCGTCGGATCGCAATGCAAATACCCGACATCAAGTGACAAACAAAAAAAGAAAAACTCTTCAAAATTTACAATATTTTTTTGTAATTGGTGAACATTTCTAAATGCTAATTTCTTCATTCTCTTTGTTGACTCCAACTTTCAAATATTGTGTTGTAATGTCAAGTCAAATATTGTTCAAATGCTTTCTTTCTCCCTACATTTTCATCTCACCTAAATATAATCCACCACATAAGATCTTGTATAACTGTTTTCCACATGACTTTGAATTGACTACTACTAGTACTGTTTTCTACATGAGCTGGAGTTGTCTTTTTTCATAATACCAAATTCATTATTATAGTAATAACAATTTTTTTACCAAAGATCTCAATTTCCCTACCGAATACATTATCGTTTTTGTCAGAAAACGCTTTATTCTTAATGTGATACTTTCTAACATGAATTCGAACGTAGTCGAATTTTAATGCAAATACCGAATACTCGAGGAAAAATTAAAAATAAAATAAAAATATAATGAATTTTCTCCTAATGTGGGACTTTCGGCACATATGTGGATATAGTTGAGTCCAATGCAGGTATCGAATACCGAATGAAAAACTAAAAATAAAATAAAAATATAATGGATTTTCTCCTAATTTGGGATTTTTTTATGCAAATTGAGATATAGTCGATTCCAATGCAGGTACCGAGCAGATGAAAAATAAAAAAATAAAAAATAAAAAAATGAATTTTTACATGAATTGAAATTACTGAAATACCTCAAATGCCTTATCTTGTTAGGGATGACAGAACAGAAAAATAACGTGGCCAATTAATATGAGAATAAAACAGCCAATTAGCAGTTAACCGCAAAATTTCCACTTTTCCATTGAAACCTCTCTTCCAATTTTTTCGTCTGGGATCTATTCGATCGCCTTAATCAAACCTCTATATTTGGTTAGTTTTCCATTATATATTTAAACCCTTTTGATCAAAATTACAAATATTATCTTTAATTTCATGAATTTTGGTAATGTATAGCTATTTCTTGTTATTCTTGTTTTTTTAGCCTGCATAGCCTCTTGTAAGAAGCAAATATTTGTGGGTGTTTTTGTTAAATTTCAACTTGATGGTTATTGATTGCCATTTAGGGTTTTTATTATTATTTTTAAATTTTCTGGTTGTTGTGATTTTTGTAGGTGTCTTCCACTGCAGTTAATTTATAATTAAAGGCGATAATCGGGAAATAAGTTGATATTTTGATGATAAAAAGGTGACGTTTCGATTTGTCATATGTTTTTATTATCCATGAATTGCATGTGATTGTGTCTATCAGTTATATATGTTATGTTGTCCTTAACAATGTTAGATCAGTTATATATGTTATGTTGTCCTTAACAATGTTAGATCAGTTATATATGTTATGTTGTCCTTAACAATGTTAGATCAGTTATATATGTTATGTTGTCCTTAACAATGTTAGATCAGTTATATATGTGATTATATCAGTTATATATGTTATGTTGACCTTAACAATGTTAGAAGATTATGTCCATATAATTTGGCAATAATCAACTCTATTGGAGTCCTTTGATTTTTATGTGTGTGTATATACATCCGTTCACTAAGTTGGTTTGTAGATTTTGAATAATTTATGTAGATTTTAGGTAATGTTTTTTTCATGAGCAACAAGTAGTTGATTAAAAACTGTGTAATTTGTCTTGCCTACTCGTCAAGTAGCCAAATAGGAGATGATTTAATCCCGAAGTCCTAATGTAGCTTTTTGGCTGTTTTTTACAATAACAACATACACAGTGTAATACCACAAGTGGGTTCTGGGGAGGGTGTGATGTACGCAGATCCTATCCGGTGAGTCCTTATTGTGTGTGCGACCATCTCATCTAAAAGCTTAAGCAGTCAGAGAGGGAGCACACCTTATTTTGCTTAATTATATTCTCAACACGCCCCCTCACGTGCGGGCCTGATTTTGTTTTCCATGGTCCAAGTACGTGAAAATACTTTTTGATAATGGGTGGTGATCTCAGGACCTCTGTCTATTCTAATACCATATTGAAATGTGTGACCATCTCATCTAAAAGCTTAAGCTGTTAGAGAGAGATCACTCTTTATTTACTTAATTATATTCTCATTCCTAGCTTAAAAGAAGTATCCGGGTCTATCTAGTGTATTTTGATTTATTAGGTTTTAAGAATTTGGAGTTCTTTTGATTTGGTTTAATTCTTTGCCTCGGCCAGTCCTTGTCCTAAAGGTTCTTTGAGTTACTTAGAGTAGGTTCAGAAGCCAGAGTTTGTTTGACAGCACGTTCTAGCTCTATGATGGTTGATAGGTGTTCCCCGAAGAAACATACCCTGTATGGGTGACAAACAACTCCTCCTATCTTGTTTAAGAGAAAGACTATGTTGCTCGGACTCTCCAAATATGTTGCCGCACCCGTGTCGAATCTTGGAGGACCTGACAAGCACTTGTCGATATTTTTGAAGAGTCCGAGCAACATAGGAAAACTATTCATTCTAATCTCTGTGAAGATTATGACCTAGATTACCTGCTGCTTTGCACCTGAGAGGAGAGCAATTAATTATTTTCTGCTTTATATAATTTCTCTTTATATCTTTTTTCTTTTTCCTGTTTGAGTTTTCCTAAGTGTTGTTGTTGTGCAACTCCACAAGAAAAGCAAAGCCAAACTTACAAAGTTAGCTAGCTGGACAGTATTGGTGGTCATAACTAAAAGCCAGCCTGTGCGTAGTGGTTGCAATTCAAAGCATTCACACGAGAAATATCTTGAAAATAAGATACATTTTGAGTTTCCCATAAGTAGCATCAGTTGGAGGCTACTCATCTTTAACCAGAGTCTTCTGCCGATCATCACATATCACGTCTCTGCATTCGAGGAAAAGATGCGGAAGGAAATGGAAACAATGGAGGGATCCGAATCGGACCTAAATGGGAATGACATGAAAAGTCTTTTTCAAAACCTAGCATTAAGGGCGTTACGACGATATACGATAGGGATAGAGAAAAACTCGTGTTGACGGGTCTTCTCTTTATTGATTTCTATTTGGACCTGTTATCTACTCTTTTAAATTGACTTTTATTGTTCGTCATTTAAACGCTTGCTATATATATCAACTTCTCATCTTCATATCCATGAGTCTGTGAGTCACTTTTTTATGTTAGTATTTTTGGCCATGGATGCATATGGCAATAATTACTATTACCTAGTATTTCCATTAGTTTCAAAAAAAATAATACTATTACCTAGTAATTGGTTGGAAGTTATTGCTGATTTCTAGCATCACTTTGTTGTTTGGAGGTAAAGCGATGGAATTGGAAATTCGTTTTGATTTCATGAATGGGCATTTATGTATATCACTTAAGTGGGAGCTGGAACTGCTAACTAGGATGAATGGGCTAACTATGGATATGATGCCGGAAATAGACCGATTTTATATCACCCTTCAATTTGAATTAGCAAAAGCAATGTCTCCTTGCATAATATGGATTCCAAACATTCATGATCTGGATGTGAATGAGTCGGGGTTGTGGGAGAGCAATACAAGCATCGTGCTGCTAGGCGAACGATGTAATAATATCAATTACTCGAATCTAGTTCACAGCTATGATTATTTAGAAAATTTGAATGATTCAGTACTGGAAAATATCTGGCCTCTAATGCTTTTTTATTAAGACAGAAAAGACTCTGTTGTGCTAAACTACTGGTGAAACAAAACCCTACTGCTGCCAAACTATGGCTTCTCCTCTTCACTCTTTTTTTTTTTTTATAAACGTGGTGTCCGGCCAGTTTGCACGCACCTCGACTAATTCCATGAGATACCTGCCACCTCCCACAACAACAATTACCAGGTAATTTTGTCCACCAAAGCTAGAACAAATGGGAAAATCATCTAGTGTTTTGTCTCTGCGGGGAATTGAACTTGTGACCTCACGGTGCTCAACTCACTTCCTTGACCACTAGGCCACATCCTTGGGTGCTCCTCTCCACACTGTTATATTTGTTTAGTCATACCTTTACTTAACGGCTACTTTAACACATCATTAAATGTATGGTGTACATCGGTTTCCTATAAAAACAATTATGATGTACATCAGTAAACTCACACCCTCCTTCACCCTTCAAATGGTCAATTACAATTATAACCCTCTTTCCTACCGCATTAATAACCCCACCTTAACCCCTCAATGTACCTTCTACTAGCACCCCCCCACCACCACCACCACCACCACCACCACCACCAGGAAAAAACCGGAGTAAGATTAACAATTTGGTTTTCCATCTTGAAGATATACCCTTCATGACTAGTGAATTCACCAATGATCAGTTAAGGTGATTCTGAATGCAGAAAGAAGAGCACGCTAAGTCTCGCCATGCCATATTTATTCGGTTCATTATATTTACCACACATAACTACTATATAAAAAACACTCATGAGTTCTGTGGTTAAATTTTTATTAGTCATTAGTGTTATATTGAGGTGATGATATGTGTTAGCCGAGCTCAACTTTTCTGAATCGAAGATATAAATCCTAAAGATCTTGATTAAGAACTACTTAAGTTCTAGGTTCAATATTGAACTTCACTTACTGAAATGAACATGGAGAAAAATATTGAAATAAGCATCCGTTGATCTAGATGTCCATTCTCAAACAAAATGATTATCAGCTAACCATCTATCAAGTTTATGCAATTCCTTTAGTCAATGATATTATTAAGATGCAATATGTATTATAGCTTGAAGGGGAGCCTTGGAGTAACTGGTAAAGTTGCTGCCATGTGACCAGGAGGTCACGAGTTCAAGCCGTGGAAACAGCCTCTTGCAGAAATGCAAGGTAAGGCTGCGTACAATAAACCCTTGTGGTCCGGCCCTTCCCCGCGCATAGCGGGAGCTTAGTGCACCGGGCTGCCCTTTTTTTATTTTTTTATGTATTATAGCTTGTTTTCCTCCAAGCAGGCATCACCCCAAAAAGTTGTAACCACGAAGATAGGCCAAAGGAGCATGTCACACGGTAATCGTATAATTGATTTGGAAGCAGATCAGCAAGGTCAAGAGTTTTTTCATTCTGCGCCTTGCATGTTTTATGCACAGCCTAATGTCCATGCAGTAGTACCAGCTCCTGGAAATGCTGGTAATATCTATTTGCACCATGTATCAGACCATCAAGAGGGTACCTTAACATATGGGTTGACACAGTACAATGGGGTTCAACATCAGCATCCTCCCACCAATCCTGACCTAAATCAGTACAATCCGTACATGGCTGCTCCATCTGCTCCTGGAGATCTCCCCATTCCAGTAAATCATGGGCCACATGATCGGCTTGGAATGAATTCAGACTATGGAAGGAACAATCAGTACATGGACGATGTCAGAGGCTCATTTAAGAGAAAAAATGCTGAAGGAATTCCTGGAAATCTTCAATATCATCATGCTTTGGCAGGTTCCAGTTCTTCTGTTACTCCAGTGATTGAAAGGGAGCATGAATCTGATGTTTCGATGGATGTTGCATCATTTACACCACCAGATTATGGAGGCAATTCATCATCGTTCATTGAAGATGGAGCACCGAGAAGTATGAGTAACAGATCTGATGCTAGTGGTCCAGAAAATGTCGCACGCCGTAACCATAATAATCATTTATTTCAAGGAAACTATATAAGTCAGGCCCATCAGTTGCCTGGCAATCCTTGGTTGGACATGCAGTTCAACAGCAATGGTAGTGAGACTCAAACTTGGGCCTGGAATCAGGCTGCTCCTTTACCCTATGTACCTGGTAATTTATGTTCATTTTTTAGTTGAGATTTAGGGATCTATTTTTCCTAGGTTTACTGTTGCTAATCTTCTCCTTATTTAACGTTTTCTGAAAGTCTTTGTTTTAAAGTTTCGTTGCTTATGTGCTACTCTATCGGAAACAGCCTCTCTACCCCATAAAGGTTGAGGTAAGGTTTGCGTACATCCTACCCTCCCCAGACCCCACTATGTGGGATTACACTGGGTATGTTGTTGTTTTCTTATGTGCTACTGACATGCCAACCCAGCTGAACAATGAATCTTTCAGCTCCTTGTAGCCTCTTATATTAAATGGAAAAATCCACAGGAAACACGTCTTATTTTCCTTTTACCTTTACTACAAGTTTGTTAATTTATCTCGTATTGATTCCAAGTGCTAAAAGTTGACTTTGATAAATGACTTGCCCCTACATGACATGTTACCTTCTCAAAAAAAAACTTGACCTGCGCCCTTTTTTTGTATATCTCCTTCAGTAAATCCCCATTTAACTTCAGAAACTGATTGCATCTGTTTGCTTTTCTTTATTACTATAGGTGGCATTGGAGGCTGCGTAGATGCTGGAAACATGGGCATGCGAGGTTATCATATGACATCCAGCAATGGAGGTTTGACTAGTTTTCTGCATCCACCTGTTCCTCAAGGGCACCAAGGCCTTCATCATCTACCACCTAATATTCAAGGAATGAGAGGCCAGCCTATCACCTTCCCTCCGCAAATGACAGCACCATCCTCACACAGACACCTACCAAATAATCCGTCCAACATCACCACTAACCTAATGCAAGGCGTTGTAGAGGCTGGACCCAGATATATGCCCTCCCTACCAACTGGCTTTGGGTTGTACAGACCTCATCGAAGGGCTATCGTACTTGAAAGAAATACTAGACATCGAAACCTTCCTAACATGAGAGTTCTGCCAGAAGATGTAAACTTTTTCTCTGTTTGACCATGTCTAGTCACTTCCTTTATCATTATTGTTGTCTAATTTGATGCATTTGAAAGGGATTTTTTTCATTTTTGGCCCGTCAGCCAAAATTAATTACGGCTGCTAGTCGAGATATACAAAACCTATACCCTGATTATGTATATTTTATATGTATAGTTATGTATATTTATACTTAATATACAAAACCTATACATTTGCTGTCTATTTTGTAAATACGATCACCGAAAGGCTTTGGACTGTAATTCTCTCCATTTGAAATTATTGAATTGAATGCTAATGGTTGTTATATTTAGGGAGTGGCGATGCTGGATGTTTCAGGCTACCATGAAGTTAACAATCCCATTGATCAGCACAGAGATATGCGTTTGGACATAGATCACATGTCCTACGAGGTGAGCTATCGCTTTCTTGATCATATTTACTGTCTCAGATTTGTCCTGATGGTTTGATCAGTATATGCGAAGTCTCTATTTTATTTGTATGTTATTTACTAGTTCGGTGTTATTGTCTGCTCTGCAATTGATCTGCATAACATCTAATAATAAAATATATGCAACTTCAAAATTCTATACCAGGAGCTTCTTGCACTGGGGGAGCAGATTGGCAGTGTAACAATTGGGTTGTCAGATGAAATAATTGTTAGTCGTTTGAAAACAAGATCATTTTCGTCCCCCACGATTCCTTGCTCCCTGGAAACTGCTGCATGTTTGGATCACAAAACTGATTTCTGTGTCATATGCCAGGTATTAATGCTAACTTATACTTTGAGTAGGACTAGGTTTGCCTATGACTTTTGCAGGGATAACAGTGGGGATGGCTCTATTTCAGTCTCCTTTTTTCCCATTCGTTTTTATTTTAGGTCCTGATTAAGTACACTAACCAAGACAAATCATATAGGTTTAAACTCTTGCATAAAAAACACATTAGTAGGTTCTAGTTTGTTATTAACTTTAACTTCATTCCAAATCAACTTCCTAAGAGATGTTCTTATATCTCTTAATATAAGTTATATCTACTAGTTATTCTTGTTTTCACTATCATAATCATCAATCTTCTATTCACACTTTTCTTTCTCAAAAAGTTGTTTTATTTTCTCTCTTACCATGGTTAAAAGAAACTTCTTTTGATGCTTCATATGGTAACTAAGTCAAGTTTGGGAGACAAATTGTACTAATCAGAAATATGAAGTTGGTACAATTGTCCCCTTATAATACTTGTGTTCTTCTTCCTAATAAATAATATAATGATTTACCGTTACCAATTTCAAAAAAAAATATATATAATGATTTTACAAATCCATTCACATGGAAAACTTTTGCGTTCGGAATTGAATTCTTTTCCTATATTTTCTTGCAACTAGAAGTGACAGTATAGAATTAAAAAAAAAGGGCAGCCCGGTGCACTAAGCTCCCGCTATACGCGGGGTCCGGGGAATGGCCGGACCACAAGGGTCTATTGTACGCAGCCTTACCTTGCATTTCTGCAAAAAGTTGTTTCCACGAACCCATGACCTCCTGGTCAACTTTACCAGTTACTCCAAGGCTCCCTTCAAGTGACAATATAGAATATTATGGAAAAAATAGTTGAATAGGTTGATATCTAATATAATTATAAGAACATAGAGGTCGTTTGGTTGCTGGTTAGCATGTTAATTATTTATGTACTAAATCAGCATAACTAGTACCATGTTTGGTAGCATTTTAGCTACTATGTATAAAATTCAGTGCACCAAGTACAATGTTTGGCTACCGGTTTACAATCTCGTGTAACTAATACATGTATAAGTTATGAGGGATTCTATATAATACCGCATAACGAATATGTGTATAAGTTAGGAGGGATTCTATGTATTATTTTATGCAGCCTAGTAGATGAATAACTAATACATGAATAACTAAACCCTTCATAACTAATACCTGCATAACTTTACCCAGCAACCAAACGACCCCTTAGGTTCTCTTGGGTGGTTGTATCTATGTAAGCAAGAGCGTAATTATTGACAACAGTTTAGTAGTCTGCATTGTTTCGAAATAAACTAAAGAGGATGCTTTGTATTCCTTCCTAAATCTTTATAAGCTTTCCTACCATCACAGTATGATGACATCACTAATTTTTGGATTTCCACAAGGCAAAGTGTTGCCTTGGCAGCTGAGATGTTTCTGTCCATCTTCTTTTTTTATGTTCACATAGAATGCTGTCTATCGTTATTTACGTTGTCTGGATCTGTAATACATGATTATTTTTCAATTATATGCAGTTAATTCTTTACTGTGCTTTCCTATGGAGCTACATTTCTTTGTTTCTTTTTCTTGCTTTTAATTATCCTTATATCTCTGATGACTTGCATTGTATGTTATGCCTTCTTTTTCAGACTGATTACAACAACCAAGAAACTATAGGAACTCTTGATTGCGGGCATGAATATCACACAGAGTGCGTAAAGAAGTGGTTGGTTGTGAAGAACACTTGCCCCATCTGCAAATCCACAGGATTGTCAACAGAAAGAAAGAATTTGTAAATACAGGAAGTTGGTTGGTGGATGAATAATTATAAGAGTGGGACATTTTGTTCTCTTGCTAAATATTTGTTCTCTAACAAGAGGAAACGTTCCTGAACCTGTATTATATATATATATATATATTTGTATATACTTGGCTAGATGTTAGCATATATTTGGTGACCTTAATTTGTACAGACCTCTTAATTTTGTTGGTACCATGCATGATTGTGAATTTTGTATAGACCTAAAAAATTATTTGTTCGACCATGCATGATTATTGTATCCTTTATGGATTAATGTGTTGTGTATGACAGACATATCCACAACTGAATGCTGGATTCAAATTCCTCAATTCATATGTAAGGTGATAGTCATTGATTCTTTTTGTTACTGCTGATGCAATACAGGTAGTGGTGCTCATGCTTTTCAACTAGTTAGTGACCATTGGCATATGATCACTTGTTGGGAAAATATTATCTGAACCTGGTGTTTACAACTAAGCTAATGTAACCTTAAAAAGAGTCACAAATTAGAGTGATTTACATATCATTTGATCGCGATTAGGTGAAAAAGCTTATATGCAAGACACGTGTTGTATCAGAGGTAGGTAATGAGCGAGAAACTCTTTAGGATAGTCCCTCAACCTGTTTGTTAACATCTGTTTAAAGAGTATAATCCCCTCCTTTAAGGTAAGTAGGGATGGCAATTGGGGCGGGGAAAACTTTTAAACGGAGCGGGGCAGGGCAGGGCAGGGCAGGGCAAAACATTATTTTTGAAAAATCTTAGTGGGTTAGGGCTGGGCAAGGTTAAAAAATGGGTCGAGTGTTGTTGGAAGCAGCTAAAGATTGACTCTTCTCCAGTATTCTACTTCCATTTCTACATTTATCTGTTAGATTTTTAACTCTTGACACTTAATTAACTTTAATGGATCAGATTCACTCTTTCAATTACTCAGTTACTAAGTAATATATTTGCTTAATCAATTACTCTGTCATATATTTGCTTTCTTCACGATTCCTTAGCAATACTTCATATGTATATGGAATCGTATATAGATGAACGTATTACATGAATATTTTATGTTCTGTGAAGTTATCATAGATTTTAGAAGTAGTTTGGGAAATTAATTTATGCATCTAATAATTTCTTCATCTCACGTGACTATCAACCTTTCTGACTAAATTGTTCATCATTCTTTTGATTGTTGAGTCTGAAATGATATGCCATAAAGTGGTGTATTGGTTGAATATTACAAAAATAACAAATACAAAGAAAATGAAAAAAAAAAAAAAAAAGAGACTAGATAGGGAAGGGCGGGGCGGGACTTGATAGGGCGGAGCAGAGGTTGGCAAATTTTAAAAAAATGCCGCGCCCTGTCCCAATTGACATCCCTAAAGGTAACGATTTTTTCATGATCTCATGACTAGTGATGTTCAAATGAGATCGAAAAATCGATCTGAACCGATAAACTGAGTCAAACCGACTTAATAAACCAAAAACCGACTTTGTTTGGTTTGATTTTGGGTTTAAAATATTTAAAAACCGATAACATTTGGTTTGATTTGGTGTTAAAGAAAAAAAATGAGCCAAACCAAATCAAACTGATAAATATATACATATTAAAAATATTATATATTCAGAGTCCAACTAATATCTAGTATACTATATTTTACCTTAAACTTATGGGTTAGGAAAAATAAACGGGACAGACGTTGTAGTGAGAATTACAGATGTTTTAATTACTTTATACAAACTTCGGCTAGATAAGTAAAGGTATGAAGACAGTAGATTAACTTTTCAGGGCCAAATATTGGTGCAGGCCTTCATACACATTTCATTTTTTATGGCGAGTACTTTCTAAATTTATCAAGGAATCTGTTAATTTTTATAATTGTTCAGTTTTATCTTTTGTGCTTATTTTTTTTTCCGGTTTAATCATATGGTATTCAAAGTCTTGACCCGATTAATTCAAGTCGCACAAAAAGCACTCATTAATGTGGTATAACACTCCTTATCGAAAGGTTTTCCACTTTTATATTAGTTTTAGACTTTTAGGTCTCTCATCCTTTTCCAATGAAACTTGAAACGGGATTTTCTTTTTTTTCTTTCTAATTGTAAGATTAATGACTAAAATCATTTTGTTTTGTTAGTTAGATTGACCATCTTCATTCTCCTAGACAAATTAATAGCAGTGTGACACATAAGATTTCAAGGTTTGAAAAATATTTAACCTCAATGTTTTTTTTTTAGTCTTCTGGTCTTTTTCACTCCAGATAGTGAATGACGATTTTTTTGGTGCTGAATTAGTTTCACTTGCTTTGTTCTTATGTATCTTACTTGTATTAATTTTATTGCATTATAAAATACATCCTTAAAATCCGCAAAAACCGAATCAAACCGATAAAACCGACAAAACTGAAATCGATAGAATTTATACTATAATGGTTTGGTTTGGTTTGGTTTGAATATTTAAAAACCCAACTTAATTGATTTGATTTGATTTTAACCAAAAAACCGAGTAAAACCGGACCATGAACACCCCTATATACTCATCCTTCCATAATACAGACACCATGAACGAACATATAAGTCAGCGTCGTACCAAAAATGAGTTCTACCTCTCTTCTATTCGGGAAATCAAGTTTGGGCTAATTCTCTATCCTCGAAATGTAACGAAAAGATTGATTGATTTATTGTATTCATTCATGAAAGCACTTACCTCTTTCTGATGAGTTTTTACCTTTCTAATAGAATAGAGGTAGTTGATACTGGTTAATTAATGAGACTGCTACGTTTGATGCCTAAACCAGGCAAATTTTCCACAAAGATTCTGGTAAATTACACTAGTAGATTATGACTACAGAATTCATTATTTTTCATACTTCCCTAAAGCTCAAGGTCAGGAGTTCTAGATTTTGATAACCATGTTGACCTTTAAAACGTAGATGTGCCTCATAATTTGGTTTGTGTAATCTTACTTAAAGTTGTTGTTAGAGCCGTTCCTATACTTTTAAGGGCTCGGTGTGAGAAACAAAAAGAGATTCTTTTTTATTCACATGAAAAATTAATTTGGTTGAGGGTCATTTTAAACAATTTGCAACAAAAACAAAATGCTTTGTCAAGTGCCAAATCTGATTTTATGTTTAAAACAAAAAAAGTCTTTCACTGCTCATTGGATTCAAACACACAACCTCTCACTAGCGGAAGGGCTTTTGAAGGGAGCCTCAACTGCTAGGCTACAGCTCTCACTAATAAGATTGGAGGATTTTTAATACATCTTAATATTTGAAACCAATAAAAGAAAAATGAAAATTCTGGGGTGGAGGCCCAGCCGGCCAGGGACCCTGTGCTGCAGCGCCGCCTCGACCGCCCCAGGGACGGCTCTGGTTGTTGCCATGTGACCAGGAGGTCATGAGTTCAAGCCGTGGAAACAGTCTCTTGCAGAAATATGAGGTAAGACTGCGTACAATAGACCATTGTGGTCTGGCCCTTCCCCGGACACCCGCGCATAGCGGGATCTTAGTGCACGGGGTTGCTTTTTTTAAAAAAAAAAAATCTTACTTAACATAGAGGCTCCTGCCTAATTCAAGGAACTACCATATCCAAAAATACTAATTTACTTAAAGTCTATTTGTATATTCTGAAGTGCGGTACTGAATTATAGCGACCAAACTTTCAAAATCAGCTTATTTTAAAAAGTATTTTTCGTCAGAAATGCTTTTTTGGAAAATTCCAAATATTAATTTATGGTTGACTAATCATTAGAAAAATATTCTGCAATTTATGCTTGACAAAAGTTTCAAAAGTGCTTTTTGGAGATTTTTTTTTTAAATTTCTTCTACTACTTAATAAAAAATATTTCTTAAAAACTTAACCAAGCACTTCAATTCTCTAATGTAAGTATTTTTTTAAATAAAAAACATATGGCTTCCCAAAAGCTTAGCCTATATTTACTTATCCAAAACAATTCTTCCCCTCCTAAAATAATGATGCGTCAGAATTCTTTTCTAATAGGAGTAAAAGTTAAGATGGCAACTAATTAACAACAACAATAACAATATACCCAGTGTAATCCCAATAAGTGGGTCTGGAGATAATAGAGTGTATGCAGACCTTACCCTACCTTGACAAGTAGGGAGGTTATTTCTGATAAACACTCAACTCACGTAAAACATGACAACTAATTAACAATCCAAGAAATTCTACTAAAGCAACTGAATGACACTTTACCCCCTTGAACTCACTGTACAAGATGATCATCTCTCTGCAAAAGGATTTGAAGAAGGCACCTCACTCACCCTTCTACATGTCATACACAACCATAATTATGCCTCAGTTCCCAAGTTGGAACCGACTATATGAATTTTCACTAATCATGTTTCTCCATTTAAAATTAATTGATTTACTGCATTCATTCATAAAAGTACTTGCCTCTTTTTGGTGGGCCTTCACCTTTCAAACAGAGAAGTAGTTGATACTTGTTCACACGCACTGATCATGATTTTCCATTTAAACACATCTCATGCCATAATCATACCAAATAAAAAAAAGTAAAGAAAAGGTAAATGTATATAGATAATACTATAAAAAAATATTTTCAGACACTGCCTTAAATTGGATGAAATCAGATGCAAGAGTCAAAAGACTAACAAAATAGGGTACAAACTAAAAGTAAGTTAATGAAACAATACAGAGGTGGAATAATATAAGTAGAGACATCATTTCCTAAGATAATCCAAAACTGAGAATACTCAATGCAACTATAATAGGAGCATTTGCTGGTTGCTGAGAATACTGATTTCTTGATTTTTTGCTTAAACAGAGCAGCAACCAATTTTTTTCACAGCTGAAACATCATCCTTACCAACATTTATGGTTTGCCCCTTTGGCAAGGCAGCAGGATCATCCCCAACTTCGAGCGCTTTCCGACAGACCACCCTGTATATCTCGGTCAATACTTCTGTAAACGCATTCTCAACATTTAAGGACTCAAGTGCCGAAGTCTCCATAAAGAAGGTACTCTCTCTTTCAGCAAAGGCCTTGGCGTCCTCAGTCGAAACAGCACGTAAGTGACGTAAGTCGGCCTTGTTCCCCACGAGCATTATGGCGATATTTTGGTCGGTATGGTCTCGGAGCTCTTTTAACCATCTCTCAACATTTTCAAATGTGACATGTCGAGTGATATCGTACACAATCAAGGCACCGACAGCCCCTCTGTAGTATGCACTTGTAATTGCACGGTACCTGTTGTCCAAAACAGGAAAAGAAAGTTCTAATTAAACACTACTAAGAAAATAGGAATTAGCGACAGAGAAATTCCGTAGGTAAACAGCGAAATCCGTCGCTAATCCTATTTAGCGATGGATAATCATAAAATTCTGTTAGCTTTAGCGAAAGATTAGCGTCGAAGTTCGTAGCTAATCTCAGTTTTTTTTCTTTTTTCTTTTTTCTTTTGTAATTAGTCTCCTTTTCTAATAAGATGTCAATCTAACCATGCCAAAGAGAACAGAACAGAGTTCAATCCAAAGATTGAACCAAGTTGAATATAGTTCAAACATAAGTCCCCATACTTCAAATGAAACCCTAAACTGAACTTATCAGGAATTAGGCCAGCTGGCAGAATCAGCCTCTTGCAGAAATGCAAGGTAGGTACAAATAGACCCTTGTGGTCCATCCCTTCCCCGGACCCCGTGCATAGCGGTAGCTTAGTGCACCGGGCTGCCCTTTTTAGGCCAGCTGGCAGAATAAAGTCGCAGGTTAAAGAATAAGATGGCAAAGCAAGAAAGATAAGACTAACTAACCTAAGAGAACAAGAAAAGAAGAACAATAAGGATAAACACCTTTCTCTTTCTCTTAGGATGGAAGTTAACTATTTCAAGCACATGAACAAAGCTCATCTTTCATACATGTATACACATCTATAGTAATGACATCTAGGCCGAAATTTTCAACAGTGAACCACCACTTAAAATGGCATTATGACCTCTAAGCTGCTGAAGTAGATAACAGTCAACTGTCATGATTAATAAAGTGCAAATGGTAACCATTTATTAAGAAAGTTTCTAGCAAAAGTCAATTAGCACTTAAATAAGGTGATGTTAGCTAGGAGATAATAGAGTAGTACTACCATACATGCACAAGTCCAACTTTTCCAGCTAGCTTGCCATAAACATAACATTGCCAACTAGCTAAATTTGCTCCTTTTTTTTAGATAACCAAGAAATCCTTGAGGCTAGTGGCGCACGGTTCAGAACTCGACAAATAATGGGCCCATCCCTCTGCCCTTTTCCAATTATTCCCTCTGTCCCAATTCTTGCGGCACCATTTGACTATGCACAAAGCTTAAGAAAGAAAGGAAGATTTTTGAAATTTGTGGACTAAACCAATTCCTAGACATTTGTGTGGCTATACATCATTACATTAAGGATAAAAGGGGAATTTTAAAGTTAAGTTGTTTCAATTATAGAAAGATGACATTCTTTTTTTGGACAGAGTAAAAAGAAAAACGTGTCACGTAAATTGGGACAGAGGGAGTATAGTATATACTGGGCTTTTGACTGCAGTAGGCTTCGAACCTATGACATACCCCTAACTGACACGTCATGCACTACCCTCTTACCGCTAGACCAAAGCCCTGGGGTCATATTTGCTCCACTCTCCATTCTTGAAGCCTTTTTTTTAATTAGATGATTTCCACATTTGAAGCCTTAAAACCTCAAATGTTTTATCCTTTGTGATAAAGTAGAATCACGCATATATGGAAGTTTAACGTGCAGATGTCATTTGTTCCCACCCCTAATTTACCACTGTAGAAGAAAAGTAAGTAGAAAGTCACCTTTTAGTATAAGTCAGAAGTAAATTCATGTCTACCAGTGAAGACTTTATTCACAACTACACTTGCCCATTGCCTAAAAGAACCCATATCACTAACTGGAAGAATTGACCCATAGGAAAAATCCTTCCATTTAAGTTTTACACTTACTAGCTTACAATCAGAAGCAACTCTACATGCTAAGTTTTATACATGCTAGCTAACAATCGGAGCAGTCGTATCCTTCAAATCCTCCTTAGAGATAGATATATACACACTAAAACAAGGTACCACAGAGACAAAGCAAGGAAAAAAAAACAAATCCCAAATTACTAGGAGTTGTTTGGCCATGAGAATTACCTTTTTTCGGAATATTTTTCACTTTATTTCAAAATCAGTGTTTGGTTATAAAATTTCCAAATCTAACTTGGAGTTGGATTCCAAATTTGAGAAAGTGCTCCAAACCTATTTTTCAACTCCATCTTCATAAATTCTAAATAAAGTGCTCTCTTCTCTCCTTTGCAAAAAAGTATAACCAAACACAACTCCATCTTCAACTCCAACTTCATATTCCAAATAAAGTGACAAATATTTCGAATCTATAGCCAAACGCCAATTAAGTAAAATTTCTCTGAAGCTTCTTACATATCTTTAATTGAATTAGGAAACTTTCTCCCTTAAGCTGTGGAACTACCAAACTTCAAAATCTTTCAAAAACTCAAAAAGATGCAATTTTTTTCTTTTTTTGGGAAGTTTATAAATCTCCATTTTTTTCTTCAAATCCTTACCTTAACTGAAACAAACCCCACATTAGAAACTTAAATTACTACTCCCTCCGGATCAAAAAAATTGTCCACTTAGCCTTTTATTTTTTGGTTCAAACAAAGTGTCCACTTATCAAATCAAGAAAAAATTAACCTTACTTTCTCAATGTTGCCCTTATTAAGTGTTAGGCGATCAAATCTCAATACCTATTCAATTAAAGTTAGATTAGTCAAATTAGCTATTTTTGTCTAGAAGATAGTACTTTTCTTAAGGGGTGTGCAAACTATTTTTTATTCGGAGGGAGTAGTAACTTATTCAGAAATTTCAAGTGTCAGTTATAAGATGGGATTGCCAGTGTTTATTATTATTAGATCAAACGAGATTGAATCCAATTTGCAGCCTAACATGCTGTGTATGACTAAGAATGAAAACAAGTTTATACCTTTCTTGGCCAGCAGTGTCCCAAATCTGGGCCTTAACGATCTTATCATCGACCCGAATGCTACGAGTAGCGAATTCAACCCCAATAGTAGACTTGGATTCAAGATTGAACTCGTTCCTCGAAAACCGCGAAAGCAGATTAGATTTACCAACACCAGAATCCCCAATTAACACCAACTTAAACAAGTAATCGTAGTCATCCTCAGCTCTATACCCACCTGCCATACTAATCCTAATCTCTTAACTCAACTACAAATATATATGTTTAGAAGTGAATGAAAGTTGAAGTTTCATTTAAAGAAAGAAGAGAAGCAGCCACTAAGAAGGTAGCTGGCAATAAAGGGTTCATTTTTCAAGGATTAAATGTAAGACACGGGGAGTTTACAGTTTTTGTTAAAGTGCTATTCTGTAGTATCAATTCAAAAGTAAGAATTGTTTTTTCTTTTCCACCCTCACGTTATAGCTCGACTATATTCGAATTTGTGCCGGAGAAGCACTTGGTTCTGGACCTGTACTGAAGTTTGACTATAGTTGGACTCGTGTCGCGGTAGATGCGGGAGAAGCGCTTGGTTTCGGTATATATACTAGAGTTCAATTAAATTTAAATTCGCGCTGTGTAAGTCCATTTGAGAGAAGCATGTCATAATAAAAAAAAAATTGAATTTAATAATTAAGGAAGGAGTAGCCCTATTTACTCCATCACGTTCTTTGGTGGTGCAAACGTAGAATTATTAGTTTCTTACAGCAGTGAAAATTAAGATGGTGATGATGGAGAAATTGAGTGGAAAATAAGATGGTGGTGATGATGAAAATTAGTTAAGTGGACCATTTACAATTTGAACTCGAAGAAAAGTATTCTAAAAAAAATTGTGTGTTATTTTTAGATTTCGAATGTGTAAAATTAAAGATTGGTACTTCCTCCGTTTAATTTATGTGACATTATTTAACTTAGATACAGAATTTAAGAAAAAAATGAAAACTTTTGAAATGTGTGGTTCAAAATAAGTCTTATATAAATGTGTAGTTGTAAATCATTTCATAAAGTTAAATTATTTTTAAAATAAAAAGATGACATTCTTTTTTAGACAAACCAAAAAAGAACATGTATCACATAAATTGGACAGATTGAGTAGTAAAAAGAGATATAAAACTAAAAATTAAATTTATAAAGAATTACAAAATCAATTATCTATGAGTTTAGGTTTTATATAAAAGATAGATCTCTTATGTTCGTTTAAATTAAAATTACTAAGCGATAAAATCATTTTCACCCTCCGTTTTCAATATCAAAATATTTAAAAACTTATCTTAATCTTTATTCATGCTCCTGCCCAAGCTATTAAAAGATCAATAGAACTTGTAAATACAGACGATCATTAAGAAGCCGCCCAGATGATTAAACGCAATTCATGTAATCACTTTCTATTCATTCTCTGTGAAGGGGAAAGTCCCGAAGGCGAAACCCCTCACCTGTATCAGAGGCCCCTTGACCAGGTGGGATGTAAATCGAGGGATATGCGCGAGTGACAACCATGCAAGGGAGAGGACTAACGGGACACGAACCCTGCAACAGCCCTTGCAATATTTCAGCAAAGACTGTCACTACACGGATTTGAACCTGCAACGTCGGAGTGGTTGTACCCCAATCACTTTGCCACTTACCAACTCACATGTGCCCCTGGGCACTTTCTATTCATTCTTGGGAGCAATACAAGAATCATACAGTGGAATACTCACTTCACAATTGTTTGTCACTTTTAGTATGGATTATAATTTTACGTGGATCAATAAGGAAAAACCATTTTTTTTATAAATTTAATGAAATATTATACAAATGTGACGTTAATGGAGTGATAATTTTAAGCCTAAAAATAACGTTAAGGGCAAATTTAATTCAATAGGTGGGAGTGAGATATTTTGAGTCATTTTTAAATCGTTAAGGGCATTATTATCCAATAGTGGAAGAAAAAACAAATTTGATTCACTAGGTGAAAGTAGAATATTTTAAAACCATTTCTAATACGTTAAAAACAATTTTGACCCTTATATGCTATCACTTTTTTTTTCTCTTGGTTCAACGTTAAATTATTTTCCGTACTTGGTTGGTGAGTTTCTAAAAATATACTCTCTCCGTTCCAAAAAGATTGACCTAGTTTGACTTGACACAAAGTTAAAGAAATAAATGAAAACTTTTAAAATGTGTAATTCAAAATAAATATTAGATATTTGTGTGCTTATAAATAATCTCATAAAATTAAATTATTTCTAAATATAAAAAAGAAACAATCTTTTTAGAATAAACTAATAAGAAAAATACACCATCTTTTTAGGACAGAGGGACTATTCATTTGAACTTGATACAAATGTTGGCAAATCAAATAGTGTTCTGATGAAATTCTGAGAATAAACGACTGATATTATGTTTAAGTGTTGGTTGGAGCATTGTTATGAATATAATAGTTGAGATAGTTATAAATAAGTCACTTTCCCCTTTCACTGGATAAATATTTTATGACAATCAAACGCCAAAAAGTAACGTATTCTTAGGTAATATTTTCGAAAAATGTTCAATCATATGATAGAGAAATTTCAAACCTTCCTATTTAAATAGTAATAATAAAAAGAGGACCTTCATTTTCAAGTATAATTAATCAATTTCAACGTTGTTGATTACAGGGTGGGGTAAGGTGCATTAAATAAGCTATCATGTCGGTGGCAATTGGCAAAAGCCATTTTCTGCGTTAGAAATTTAATTTGCATCGACATGGGTAGTAGTAATGTAAACTTAAACCATTAGTATATCCTAAAAAGCAATGTGAACCTTACACTAATATCCTAAAAGATGTTACCCTATTTCCAATTTGCTTATTTTTAATTATGAAGTTCTCATGTATCAAGACAATGTACCAATTTTTACAGCTTAAGAATGGTAAAATCCAAGTGTAACTGAGATCAAAATTTATTACTGTAAAGATCTGTCAATTTTTTTTGGTAATTTGAAATAAAAAAGGTCATAAAAAGTTTTTAAACAGACCTTTTGCCTTTTAGCAGAGGGTGCATTCCTTTGGTACAACCAAATAAAAAGTTCAGAAATTTTGATTTATACATGACCAACAGTCTCAGGAACCATTTACCGGTCATTTTTACGTAACGCTCTTGGCTGCCTTCAATCCGATAGACAGTATAATATCCAGGCCACACCGAGGGAGAGGACTCGAAGGATGGAAACAAGTAAATCAATGTGTTCTAGTTTCTGGCCTTACACTGACCTCAAATGGACTAAACAACCACTGCCCGAAAGGGCGATGACTCAAGAAGGAAATGTTTGGCCGGGGGCGGGGGGGGGGGGGGGGGGGGTTGCCTGATAACTTGCCAAAATTAAAAGAGAAGGGAAAGAAGATGGTAATTCAGCGTATTACTACTTGTTTACATTGAAATAAAATCCAGTACAACTGTTGGCATGCATGTGCAAAATGGAAGACATATTCTTGTTACTTGGTTCCTCTTCCAAACACTCCCTAACCTTTACAACATACAGAAATTCTCTTCCATAAAGGTAACATGCAGCGGCTGCCTTGTAAGTCAGCAGTTCCCAATCACCTGCGCTCAACAAGCAAACCAGAGTATTAAAATGTAATGATTTGTTTGTATTAATATGTACAAGTTTAATTATATGCATCGACAGTATAAAGAAATTTTACACTAAGATCATCTTTACTAGATGTAGTAGGGAATCTACCTTATTCTCAATATTATAAATCTCACTTTTTACGGAGAGTTCACTGTAGATATCTTCCAGATGACCAGACCGTGTAGGTAAATTAAACTCTATATATATTGCTTTCTATCCAATACAACATCGAGTAAGAATTCGTATTAGCAATACCTAAATAAGTGCATCTAAAAGGATGAAAATTCCATAAAGCACTGTGCCTTTACTTTAAAGCCAGATGTCTTCAGTGGAAGAAAGTTAAAAACCATGATAGCTTCCTTTCAAGTAAGATGTTGTACCTCTAGCAGTACAAACAATATCATCTGAAATCTGAATACTGTGTATTCAGAATCTTTAATAATTTGAATTAGAAACTTCTAAGCTAAACTTGTACATCTACTCTACTACTTGTTAAAGCCAATTTGTGGCTTTGGTATCAAATAAATTTAGTTCTGAAAAACTACAAAAACTCGAGGGCAGGATCACCAAACATTTTCTTTGTTGGGGTCCATGGGTTTTTCACAACTCTTTCCAGGCAAAGAAAACTCGAAAATGGTTCATAAATACGTGAACAGATTGAAGTGCTAATAGGAAGTTGAGCATAAGCAAACACAATAAATTCTACCAAACATGAAACATAACGGGCAAGGTGGTTGGGAGCTTAGACCCAAATGATACAGAACAACAGAATAGATCACCTCGAAACAAGATCAAGCCCCCAAAAGCTTCAATGTTGGACTTTTATTATGGTAAACATGTCAAGTTACTTACATGCTAACTAGAAAGCCATGAAGCAGTACCTGAAGCAATATCTGAAGCGAGTATATTCTGGCTGAAGTGATGTGACATCCACCATCTGCAACGGAACCTCCATGACTTGCTAGATTCATAATCGCTAAAGATTCTTGGAATCTGACTAATCCGGTTCGAGAATTCCTGCTTCTCACTATCTTCACCGTTAGAGCATATAGACATGCAATCTTCTTCACATTGAGAAAGTCTCAGGAAGCAACAAACCAACTCCTTCCATGTGTCACATTTTGCATGAGTAGCATCCAAATGCAAAGCTATCATTTCCACCAGCTTTTCAGTGCTATACTCTCCTGATGATATAAACCAAGCCCAAGGAAAAACAGGGAAAAAAACTCAACATACAATAAGTAATGGCATCAATTGCAAAATAAGGTATCATTTGGGACAGTTCCACAAAATGAGACTTCTCTTCAGGTTGAATCATAAATGTGTTGAATCATAAATGTGTTCAACTCAAAATATCCCCCCCCCCCAAACACACACAAGGTCATGTACTCAAATGGAATCGTGCAATTATACTTTCACGAAGAGGAACTTGAAAAACATGCAAGGACCCCAAATGCATGAGCTTAACCCAATGAACCAAAAGATTTCAAGATCTCTCTATTTAGTTGATTGAATTCTCCTTAAGATTCACCTTCCTTCAATATTATGGGCATCTTCTTGTTGCACACAGATGTCTTCATCAATTAGGTAAGGGGCTGAGGTGTGGTAGAATTTACTGCACTAGTTTCAAACCACCTCTGATTTTCTAGTGATCATCTCCTATAATCAACAAATCTAAAACTAGGGTAATCCTGTAAGGCTTAGGTCCTAAGAATTTTCTGTAAATAAACAAAGCTGGTTTCTTTCTATTTTAAGATCTGAAACTCACTGATATATATATATTTTTTCCTTTTTTTAATGCTAATGCAGATAATTCAGTTCTCTAGGGGGTACATCAATAAGCCTAGTACATTGTCTCGACTTCCAATTCCCTGATTTGCCTTGCCTTATCAGTTTGAACTGTGAATGCGGCCTTGTAGCAAAGGGGGAAGCTCTTGTTTATATGGGTGGCCAAGGTTCGAATCTTGGAACCAACCTCTCCAATGAGGAGATAAGGCTGTCTACACTTGCCTCCCCGAGAGCCTGTCTGAGCAGGAGCCTTCTGGCATTGGGATCCGCCTTTCTATCAGTCTGGACTGATCCAAACACTTGCCACAAAATAGTCCAAAATAAAGGGGCATACAACAACAATAATGGGGTCTGGGAGGGTAGAGTGTACGCATAATTATTGATTTGTACATAAAAATTTCATTAAGTAATAGTATTATTTGTTAAGTTTTGAAAAGTTAAGTGCCCCGCATTGGTTAGGGAGGAAAGTGAGTCTCCTTATGGTCTTGGACAGTTCTCATTCATGATTTAGCTTTTGAAGTTAAGTTAGGCCCAAGTTCCATTTTCTTTACAAAATAAATAGTTTTGTTTAAGCCAATTATTGAGTATTATTTCTTGCATGTCCTTAAGACAGTACTTCGGAGTGCTGCAAGCCTTGTGGAAGTACTAGGAAATTGCATCTCTTATCTCTTTAGGATGAAGAGAATAAAATGATTTTTCAGGTAAGCATGTACCACTTCTATGCAAGCTGATGAGTCTCCCTAATGAGTGGCTACATGTAGGATCCTTTTCCAAATTTTCCTCAAAGATTGCTGAAAGTTTGACATAGTTTCCTCTGTCAAAATGCTCAAAGATAGTAGCTTTCAACCTGCATGATAAAGAACAAAGAAATCAGAAGAAATTAGATGTAGTGAGTAAAACTGGAGAAAGAAATAATGATCGATTGTACAGCAAGCACTCAACTAATGACACGACAAGAAACTCAATACAGAAAATTGTCATATATTACTGAATATTTTCTTGTAAATTTCCTTTTGTTTTAATAAAGTATGTCAGAAGAGAAAAGAACCTAACTCACGAGCACATAATTATGGGGAGCGGCACATTTCTGTTAGTAACATTGCACAAACGCTGAATGACTTTTGTTAGTATAAGGAATAAGGTAGCTGAAGAGTGAGGGCACAAATGACGGTCCCAAATCTTTCCGAAAGACGGACTGACGGAGAAAGGGCTGGACAAGGCAAGAGAATTTGTCTTTGTGGGAAAGCAGGGCAGCAAGAGATTTACCAAGACAATAGTCTGCTGGTGCAGCAGTAAAGATGATGATAACAGGGTACCTTGAAGCTGAATACTGAACAATGGACCACTCAAAGGTGCATACTGCACAAAAGGTCCTAAGAGAAGATCAGTGAACGTTGGAAGTGCGATCAAGACAGAGATCTATGTCACAAATGATCAACCCCGAAACTTCCGGATAAATTCTTTTAAGAAATGGGGACAGGGCAGCAAGAGATTTAACAAGACAATAGTCTGCTGGTGCAGCAGTAAAGATGATGAAGCATATAGTACAGAACAGGGTACCTTGAAGCTGAGTACTGAACAACGGACCACTCAAAGGTGCATACTGCACAAAAGGTCCTAAGAGAAGATCAGTGTACGTTGGAAGTGCGATCAAGACAGAGATCTATGTCACAAATGATCAACCCCCAAACTTCCGGAAAAATTCTTTTAAGAAATGGGGCTTGTCTTGATACTTTTTTTTTTTGATAAGGTATGGGGCTTGTCTTGATACTGAGACAGATAAAGTTAGGGTTAAATCATATCTCTTCATGTAAATATCTGAAGAGAAAGGATCCAAACTCACGAGCACTAAGATATGGGGAGTAGCAGATTTGTGTTAGTAACATTGCACAAATGCTGAATGACTTTTGTTAGTATAAGGAATAAGGTAGCTGAAGAGTGAGGGCACAAATGACGGTACCAAATCCTTCCGAAAGACGGACTGACGGAGAAAGGGCTGGACAAGGCAAGAGAATTTGTCTTCGTGGGAAAGCAGGGCAGCAAGAGATTTAACAAGACAATAGATTGTTGGTGCAGCAGTAAAGATGATGGAGCATATAGTACAGAACAGGGTACCTTGAAGCTGAGTACCGAACAACGGACCACTCAAAGGTGCATACTGCACAAAAGGAACTAAGAGAGATCAGTGTACGTTGGAAGTGCGATCAAGACAGAGATCTATGTCACAAATGATCAACCCCCAAACTTCCGGAAAAATACTTTTAAGAAATGGGGCTTGTCTTGATACTTTTTTTTTTGCAAAGGTATGGGGCTTGTCTTGATACTGAGATAGATAAAGTTAGGGTTAAATCATATCTTTTCATGTAAATATCTGAAGAGAAAGGATCCAAACTCACGAGCACTAAGATATGGGGAGTAGCAGATTTGTGTTAGTAACATTGCACAAATGCTGAATGACTTTCGTTAGTATAAGGAATAAGGTAGCTGAAGAGTGAGGGCACAAATGACGGTACCAAATCCTTCCGAAAGACGGACTGACGGAGAAAGGGCTGGACAAGGCAAGAGAATTTGTCTTCGTGAGAAAGCAGGGCAGCAAGAGATTTAACAAGACAATAGTCTGCTGGTGCAGCAGTAAAGATGATGGAGCATATAGTACAGAACAGGGTACCTTGAAGCTGAGTACTGAACAATGGACCACTCAAAGGTGCATACTGCACAAAAGGTCCTAAGAGAAGATCAGTGTACGTTGGAAGTGCGATCAAGACAGAGATCCATGTCACAAATGATCAACCCCCAAACTTCGGAAAAATTCTTTTAAGAAATGGGCTTGTCTTGATACTTTTATTTTTTGATAAGGTATGGGGCTTGTCTTGATACTGAGACAGATAAAGTTAGGGTTAAATCATATCTCTTCATGTAAATATCTGAAGAGAAAGGATCCAAACTCACGAGCACTAAGATATGGGGAGTAGCAGATTTGTGTTAGTAACATTGCACAAATGCTGAATGACTTTTGTTAGTTTAAGGAATAAGGTAGCTGAAGAGTGAGGGCACAAATGAAGGTACCAAATCCTTCCGAAAGACGGACTGACGGAGAAAGGGCTGGACAAGGCAAGAGAATTTGTCTTCGTGGGAAAGCAGGGCAGCAAGAGATTTAACAAGACAATAGTCTGCTGGTGCAGCAGTAAAGATGATGGAGCATATAGTACAGAACAAGGTACCTTGAAGCTGAGTACTGAACAACGGACCACTCAAAGTTGCATACTGCACAAAAGGTCCTAAGAGAAGATCAGTGTACGTCGGAAGTGCAATCAAGACAGAGATCTATGTCACAAATGATCAACCCCCAAACTTCCGGAAAATTCTTTTAAGAAATGGGGCTTGTCTTGATACTGAGATAGATAAAGTTAGGGTTAAATCATATCTTTTCATGTAAATATCTGAAGAGAAAGGATCCAAACTCACGAGCACTAAGATATGGGGAGTAGCAGATTTGTGTTGGTAACATTGCACAAATGCTGAATGACTTTTGTTAGTATAAGGAATAAGGTAGCTGAAGAGTGAGGGCACAAATGACGGTACCAAATCCTTTCGAAAGACGGACTGACGGAGAAAGGGCTGGACAAGGCAAGAGAATTTGTCTTCGTGGGAAAGCAGGGCAGCAAGAGATTTAACAAGACAATAGTCTGCTGGTGCAGAAGTAAATATGATGGAGCATATAGTACAGAACAGGGTACCTTGAAGCTGAGTACTGAACAACGGACCACTCAAAGGTGCATACTGCACAAAAGGTCCTAAGAGAAGATCAGTGTACGTTGGAAGTGCGATCAAGACAGAGATCTATGTCACAAATGATCAACCCCCAAACTTCCGGATAAATTCTTTTAAGAATTGGGGCTTGTCTTGATATTGAGATAGATAAAGATAGGGTTGAATCATATCTTTTCATGTAAATATCGAGTCAAATGAATCTTGATTTAAGAATTGGGGCTTCACCTGATAGATATAGATACTAAGGTGAGTTAAGAGAAACTACAGGTTGGATCCCTTTCCATAAAAGATCTCTAGTAAATAATGAGTTAACGTTTAAGTGGCAACATCTATTAAGCTTCAACACCACTTAATTTAATTTTTGTGATAAGGTAAGCTTCAACACCACTTCAATCTTTGATCATTCACTTCACATCAAACCCAACATCAGAAATCTTGATATCCTAGGAACCAACACTATTTTGCCTGAGAAGTTCAAAACTCGTCATCATTATTATCTTTTAGGCTTATATTCAACTTTCCAAAAGGAAGAAACAGTTACCTCAACTGAAATGATGTGTTGGAGTACGGAGAGAATTTTTCCACCTCATCAAGAGCCTCATTTACCTGATCCCCAAGCAGCAGCATCTGCCAAGATATTGATGTTCAAGTACATGAAAAGCATACTATACATTAACTTAAATATATCACTCAACAACTGATAGAACAGAATAAATAAGATGGAATATTTGCAAAGATATTCTTGAATTCTTTAGCATTTTTCCTTTGAATTGCTTCCATTCTTCTCCTCCTCAACCCCCCACCCCCACCCCCAAAAGAAAAAACTCCTTTTGCAGGGCTAGGTAAAGGTGTCATTCGACCAAGCCAAGTTCAGGTTGCTTAATATAGTGAAAGGGCCAATAAGCGAGTTCAAGCTTTAATACAACTAAATATATATATATATATATATATATATATATATGATGATACACGTTTTGAATTATACTAGGAAACATTAACATCTTTTCATGCAAATATCGAGACAAATGCATCTTGATTTATCAAGATATAATATTAAAGAAGTATATATTTACAAAACTTTCATAAACATTACTTCCCTCCGTTCACTTTTACTTTTCATGTTTCGCTTCTCGAGAGTCAAACTACATGGACTTTGACCAACATTTTAAGATGTATTTTTTCATCATATTAATATGAGAAGAATTGCAACTTATAGTATTTTTCGTATAGTTTTTGAATATCTAATTTTAATTTTAAAATATTGAATTAATGTAATTTAATTTAAATCCGAAGATTAGTCAAACTGACTCTCGAGAAGTGAAACGTAACAAGTAAAAGTGTACAGAGGGAGTAGTATTTTTTAATGTTTGAGATGAAACTATATGAGATGGTGGGTTTAATATACAAGCTTAATTTTGAGCTCAAAGCTGTTTCAACAACTCATTTAGAGCCCTAAGGCTAGGTTTCTCACAAAAAGCAGGCCTCCTCTGTTAGTTTTATCTGATGAAGTTAACTAAAAGACATGTATCTTTCCTGAGCAGCATGCAGAAAATAGAGATACAAAACAGACACCTTTAACCAACTAGTATGAGGTTATGGGATCCTCTTTTGAGAGGTGGGGATTATGTGAACATGCATGAACTTCCTAGCACATCTACATAAAAGCAGTTCTAAATACAATTTGAAAAATTCCCAGTATGAATTAGACCCTTGTGGTCCGGCCCTTCCCCGGACCCCGCGCATAGCGGGAGCTTAGTGCACCGGGCTGCCCTTTTTTTTACATAAGCAATTACCTGTATTAAAGGATGAAAAGCCTCAAGTACTGGTGGACTCGAATACAGAGCATGTCGTAAATACTTTATTGCACTCTTATAGTGGTCATTACGCAAGGTCCGGTGCATATTGAGGTTATCCTCTAAATTTTCATTTGAGAAAGGCAATTGTAAAGGCAACAGCCACAATGGAAGACCTACACTTGAATAGAGTAAGAAATATCAGGATTCAAAACTTTTATCAGCATGAAGAACATAGCGTATCTCAAATACCATACATAACAGATAGAAATACATGGACTTTGGAGCTTAACAAAATGGGAACCTAGTCGAATGCACAATATACACCTTCACAAGGATTGAAGGGCTTAGAACTTCCATATATGTCAACTGCCTTTTCATCCTTTTGAGAATATTCCAAGAGGATGTTCTCTCTCCTAAAGTAGTAACTTCCTCATCTTCACATCATCCCTTTAGAAAGCTGAAGCATATACTCGAGTCCCATTTTTCCACCATCCAAAGTTTAAAATAATTAGAAAGTTCAAACTCTTCCCTCCCATGTTCAATGCAGGTATGTTTATGCAACAACCCAAAATGAGGGGAAGCTTATGGCTGCTGCCATTAGCCAGCTATCTATAGAGCACTCGAGAGAATGCTAGTGCCACTCATTTTAAATGGCCCAAAGAAGATCCAGACAATACTTGCCTACAACTACATGCCTATGCTATTATATGTAACTTTTCTTGGCTAAAGTATACCCTATGCTAATACTTGTAACTTACCTAAATCCGAAGCAAAATTAGTTGCTAAATTCATAGTATAGAATAACCTGTACAAACTAAAGGTAATTATTCAAATAATTTATGACACACGTTCATTCTTGCAATCAACAATAATCAGTTGTCAATTGTCCCAACTTTCCTTTAGGAGAAGGAGATAAAGGGTCTAGTCTAACCCCTTCACAGGATAAAAGGGAAAAAGAAAAGTAAACTTGTTTCTTCAGTCCTGCTACACATTGTACTCAAGTTCAAATCCAATTGCCATAAACCAGGCTCTAGGGTTTTCTGCATGTAAAAGCAAAATTTGCTACACTTTTATATTTCATATATGACTACATAGCAGCATGGAGAAATATTTAAGCCATGAGCAAAACTCACCACGGTTGTAGAATATGGAATGATAGGGCACATCACCACTCTGATCCATAGAAGAACCTTCATGATCACTTCTTTCAGCAGAATTCATGGAAAAATCTTGTGGCTGAATTTTTTCATCTTGTGTTTCTCCCGGCACATTATCATCAACGACCATGGGGACTTCTCTCTGCTGACTGACATCAACTCCCACGATCTCTTTACCATTCCTAATAGAGGTGTTTGAATCACAATGGAATGGAGAATTAGCCTCGTCGCCTTCAACAGCATCCCCCTCTGAATTTAAAATGGACATAAATAATCTGTCCTCAAAGGTCTCTGACTGCACCGGGCCATCAAATCTGTCCAACTCTTGCAAATGCAACTCCTTTGGGATGGTAGAATACCATAACTGATAAAAGGCCAAGCCCACAACTAGATTAGAGACTGGATCACTCTCAAAACCACGTTCCTGCATGAGACTGATACAAATCACAGCCAGGGTGTACATTAAGCCTTTGGAATTTTATAAAAATGCTACACTAAAATTACATTCCAATAGAGCATTCATCCTAAATGAAAAGATTTGCCTAGCCAGTTTTGCCACCAAAAATTTGACCGACTATCATTGCCTACATATTTCTCCAACAAATTTTTATACTAACCATTGGTAACAGAACAGAGAAGATTATCAATATGCAACTCATATTTACTTGGTTCAAAGTTGGACACTCAGAGAAACAGAAGAAAGTGATATTTCTCAATTTTGCTTGATCAGTCTGTCATGGACACATTTAAGATTAACATATCCACCAAGTTTTGGAAAGGCAAATTTCTGATTCATTTAATCCAAATGAAATACTCCCTCCGTTCATTTTTACTTGTCCACTATACTAAAAATAAATTTTCACTTTTACTTGTCCACTTTAGCATATCAAGAGAAAGACAAACTTTTTTTCTTGTTTTACCCTTAACATTAATTACTCATTTACCAAGTCTATTGAGACTTTACACAAATTAATATGGGTATTATGGTAATATGTATACTTCATGTATAATTCTTAAAGGGCGTGCAAAGTCAATAATGGACAAGTAAATGTGAACGGAGGGAGGATATAACAAGAGTAGGTTGTATCTTCCGAAATGTAATGGCTGCGCAATGCAAACCACACTCTCGTCAACCCAGCCATTTTCAATTATCAAACAAGTATCTATGGTTAAAATTATTTTTACTAATTCCAATATAGCAATTATCAACAGCCTCCCCCGAAGAAAGACCATCTAGTTTATATAAATATTTGTGTCATCCTAAAATGTGGAACAAGTTTGACACACCCTGAATGTGTAATCAGTCACCTTATTTCATGTGACATACTTCTCCTAATTGGATCATTCTGGCTTATCCACGTGTCACCCTTGGTCTCCATCACTCTACTGTTCTGTTTATGAGAAGGTGAGTTCTTTATTTTTCAATGGACAATGACAACTGGGGGTGGAGGACTGGCAGGGTTATTCTCTTACTCTTAGACGACAACACAACAAAATATTAAAAGAACCTGCTCCTTTGACAGTGTTACCACACTACTGTAACAATTTAGTTTAAGAATATGCATATCACACCAATAAGCAAATAGTGCTGCAGTTTCTTATACAAAGTTGCAAATAGAATTATTCTTCTGATTACTAATTACGAGCAAAGCTTTCTCTCCGAGAGAATGACACTTTCCTCCTGCAGGTGACAGTACAATATTAGTTAACAATACTGACACCATTAGAAAGAGTCGGATTTAGCACAACAAAAAAGACTACCGCTCTGGACCCATTTTTAGAACTTCAGTTCTTTTTCTCAAAAAGTAAATGAAACTTTCTTCCGTTAATAGGCAATTGATTTTTGTCAACCTACATGAGAAAGATAAATCATTATTCATTAAATGCTAAGAACTTACTATAAGGCACCCTGATGCGCATCTTGTGTGTTTCCACCTTTGAGACAGAAAAGGATGAATTCCAACTGAACAGCAAAACGATCCTGCCACAATTAAAACTTCACAATGAGTTACCATAAAGGTGAAATTCAATTATAACTCTTTCATAAAATTTGCAACACAAAATCGTACTGTAATCACCAGTCTACCACTACCACTTACAAAGGCAACGTTTTTGAAAGTGAGTACCAAACATCTATGATAGTACTAATTTTAGCATCAAACTTATGATAATTAATCCAACTCCTGAAAGTCGGGGTTCAAATAACATCGAATATCTAGGAATTCAATCTCAAACTTCATTATCAGTAGCACCTTGTGACTTAACATAGTTACATCACATAACACAAAGACATAAATCATTTATAAACATGATAATCAATGGAACTTTTTCCCTCAGGGGTCCTGAAAAGCTGCAATGCTATCTTAACCATACAACGTCAAGCATCTTCATCACAACTAGTTACGGAGGCCATATAGTTATGTCACTAGTATTTTAACCACCTCGAACTATGTTTAATATATTCAAACTTCCTAAAATAATAACAAAAACAGTAGCCAATATACTTCGCATTTCCAGGAAAAGGAAATTTTGTTCTTTAGAATTACTAGTCTCTACAAATGTGCATTGCACATTATTCCCTATCAATTTATCACACAAAAAAAATGTTAGGTAATATTACTTGTAACTACGTTATATTATAAAAATGTTATTAAAATATATAATATTCTCAATTTTATAATAACACTAGCTTTTCGCCCACATTGACATAGGATGTAAAAATCTCTTTATTTGAACTTTATTACTTTAAATGAGTAACTTGTATCGGATGTACAAATCTTAATGACTATTAATTTTATTGGAAATTTAACTGCTATTGAACTTTAATTAAAGTCTAAAAGAACTATATACGGTCTCCAACCTTTGGAGCAAGAATTTGATCATGAATAGGATAGGAATTGTCATGTTGCGATTTTGTTCTTTTATAGATAAGAATACACCATTTTACATTTTGATTTGGACTATACAACTAATGTAGTATTTTACATTTTTTGTACATTGATATTATAGAAAAGAAATAGGATTAAAGCTTATTAAGGGTATGAAAGTCGTTTAATATTTGAAAGATATTTCGGTCAACCACCATTTATATTCATGTTTTTATAATAATATAGATATTTGGAGGTTGGTGGAGCAGTATAGGGAGAGGAAGAGAGACTTACATATGGTTTTCATCGACCTCGAGAAGGCATACGACAAAATCCCTAGGAAGGTTCTATGGAGATGTTTGGAGGTTAGAGGTGTACCTGTGGCGTACACTAGAGCGATCAAGGATATGTATGATGGAGCCAAGACCAGGGTACGGACAGTAGGAGGGGATTCAGAGCTCTTCCCGGTGACAATGGGGTTGCACCAAGGATCAGCTCTTAGTCCATTCTTATTTGTCTTGGTGATGGATGGCCTGATGCGACAAATACAAAGGGAGGTGTCATGGTGTATGTTATTCGCAGACGACATAGTCCTGATTGATGAGACTCGCAACGGAGTGAATGTAAACTGGAGGTTTGGAGACAGACTCTGGAGTCTAAAAGGTTTAGGTTGAGTAGGACCAAGACAGAATACTTGGAGTGTAAGTTCAGTAACGGGAGCGACCTTGAGACAGGCGTGGAGGTGAGGCTTGGTACTCAGGTCATTCCGAAGAAAGAAAGCTTCAAGTACCTCGAATCTATGATCCAAGGGAATGGAGAGATTGATGACGATGTCACACATCGTATTGGGGTAGAGTGGATGAAATGGAGACTCCCATCTAGAGTCTTGTGCGATAAAAAGGTGTCACCAAAACTTAAAGGTAAGTTCTATAGAGTGGTGGTTAGACAAACTATGTTGTATGGGGCGGAGTGTTGGCCAATCAAGACTTCGCACATCCAAAAGATAAAAGTTGCAGAGATGAAGATACTGAGATGGATGTGTGGGCATACAAGGAGGGATAGGATTATAAATGATGATATCTGGGACATAGTGGGAGTGGCCTCGGTGGAGGATAAGATGCGCAAAGCGAGGTTGAGATGTTCGGGCATGTGCAGATGAGAGACACAAATGCCCCAGTGCGGAGGTGTAAGAGATTGGCTATGGACGAATTCAGGAGGGGTAGAGGTAGGCCGAAGAAGTATTGGGGAGAGATGATTAGACGGGATATGGCACAGGTGCAACTTACGAGGACATGACCTTAGATAGGGGGTTGTGGAGGACACGAATTAGGATAGTAGGTAGTCGAGCGTAGCCCTACTTACGCTTACAAACTGGTAGTTGTAGTGTTATTATTGTAGGCCCACTTAGACTATCATACTAGTAGGCGCAGTAGTACTTTATAGTAGCGTTTGATTTCTAGTGCTATGTGTTCTTTAATGTGCTTTATTTATCTTATGTATTTGCATTAGTTACTGCTTCTTTTTCAGAATGTGCTAGCATGGCTTATTTTCTTGCTTTGCTTGTGCTTATGTTTTGTCTTGAGCCGAGGGTCTCTCGGAAACAACCGCTCTACATATCAAGGTAGAGATAAGGTCTGCGTACACTCTACTCTCCCTAGACACCACGTTGTGGGACTTCACTGGGTATGTTGTTTGTTAATAGATATTTGGGTAAAAGTAAATTTACTAATATATTGTATATAAAAGGTACCTGACAAAGAAATAGCAAATGTTATAGAAAACACTTGAAAAAAGGCAACATGGAGAAGTACAGATCTAATAAACAACAACAACAATAGTCAATAGACTTAGTATTTCCACGAAAAGAAAATCTTGTTTTCAGAACTTCTTTTGGGTTAATAAAAGGTAAATTTACTGGTAATATATTGCATATAAAGGATATTTCACAAGGAAATAGTAAATGTCACGGAAAACTTGAAAAAGAGCAACTTGGAGAAATACAAAACTAATGAACAAACATATAAGCAAATATTTTACATTTTTAAATTGTTACCTTCAAGGCCCAGTTTTTCATAGGTCCAAGCTTCTTCATCCAAAGTTCATACATATTCTGCATCCTTCTTGTACTTATAGTGTCACCTTTTATATGCTCAATAAGCTCCAAAGTAGCCTAAAAGTTGGAAACCATATTAAACCATAATAATTCCTGCTCAATAAAACTTAAAAGAAAGTAACAGCTTGTTTGGATGGTTGTTACATATCATTTCATTGTGTACAGTATCATAATATATTGTATTGTTCAGATAAATACAACGTTTGGATAGATAGAATCGTTTTCCATGTACATAATGCCACACATCCTCAAATCTAAAGGATAAACCTATCGCTACGGGATAGAGTTATTATTAAAAAAAAGTAGAATAAAGGATAAAATAGAGTTACTAAATAATAAGCAAAGGCAAAATGACAACAACATACACAATGAAATCCCACAAAGTGGGGTCTAGAGAGGGTAGAGTTACGCAGACCTTACCCCTATCTTGGGAGGTAGAGAGGTTGTTTCCAGTGGACCCTCGGCATAAGGACAATTAATTCAAAACAATTTAAAAAAAAATGAAACGAATAGGCCATGGCAAAATATTATAAAAGCATGCAGTAACAACCACAAAAGGAGTAGTGACAACCACAAATTAATACGAAAATCGAAGTACAAGGAACAACAAATAATAGCAGAAATTGAAAGACAAGAAACTACAGGAGTAATAGTACATACTACTTGTATAAAGGATAAGCAAGACACCACTCAATTATCGACTAACCTTCTACCTAATTTGTGTCCTACATAACCTACTATCACATCCAAAATGAGTAAAAAGAAAAAACAAGGTAACAATGCGATCACACTAGATTGGTCGTTACATAAAATGGGATTTTTCATTGTTATGTAACGATGGATTTTAAGGATACGATATAATAAAATTTAAGTAATAATAATAAAAACAAACATTGTATTATACGATACAATAGGTAACAACCCTCCAAACAAGGTGTACTAGGATTAAATTAAATTGATTAGTACCGTAAACTTGGTTCGAGTTTTCAATAAAATTTAAGATTCCCTCCGTCCCAATTTATGTTCGCTTTTCGATAGTCAATTTGACTAAATTTTGAAGCTGCACTATAAGTTGCAACTTTCCTATATCAATTTGGTAAAAAAATACATCTTAAAATGTTGATCAAAGTTCATGCCGTTTGAATCTCGGGAATCAAAAAATGCCACATAAATTGGTACAGAGGGAATAATAATCAAAACAAACATTGTAATTATACAAAACAATAGATAACAACCATACAAACAAGGTGTAATAAGATTAAATTAAATTAATTAGTACCGTAAACTTGGTGCGCGTTTTCAATATGGCTTTTTCTTTGGTAGTTCCTTTAAGAAGTACACTCATTACACCACTAGCCTCAGCAAATTTATGTTGCCGCATCAATTTTTGGAGCAAACGCCGGAGTCTTCTCCGATGTTCGGATCGTAAACTTTGAATATCATGTTGTAAACTTCCGATTCCACGTTTTAAGCAATAACTTGGTTTTGTATTTGCTAATATGATTGCTTTTATCCTTCTAACTTTGGTGGATGGATTAATTACACTATCATAATCGTCTTCAGGCCTTATACGTTTCTTCGTATGGGATTTTTGGGCCGTCCCTATATATTCTTCTTCCACATTCATTACAAAAACAAATTGGGGTTTCGATTTTTAATTTTGTTTTAGCTGGTGCTTTTTTGAATGGATTGAAGAGAGAAATAGTTTGGATGGAATTAAAAGTTCCAGGGTTTAGCAGTTTAGGGCTTTAGGCAATGATATTAAGAAAAAAAATATAGGAAAGATCACGCATGTCCAATATTTATCGTCTCTCTACTTTTGTACCCACATAAAAAATAAAAAATATTTATCCGAAATATCATATACTAATTTAGAATATAGATATATGTTCAATTATACTGAGATGTTATCACGGAAGATTATGTTCATTATTCATACTTTTCTAAAAAAAAAAAAAATGATGTTCATCATCTTATATACATATACTATAATGGTATTGTAGGTGTTGTAAGGATCTAGGGTAAAAGTATTATACAAGATACTTAAATGATTACTTCAATTTAAAATATACTTTTGAAAAGTTGAAAAGAGATGGCTATGAGACTAGTACAAACAATATGTTGAAATAGTAGATTTATTAGTCTGCTTTCTTTCATGCTTTTGACTTAACTCTACGCTAGTAGTCACTAGACTCACTATAATAGTCCATCTGGTTGCTCTTGCTGAAATCATTACTCAACATTCTTCCGTGCTCTAGCAATTGCGGGCCATTTACTCTTAGTGTAAAGAATGAATCTTGGATCTAACTCAACCCCAAAAGCTAGTTTTAAAAAAGGAGAATTGTTCGAGCCATATAAGGAGACTAATGACCATTTATCCCACCGATGTGGTAGAACTCAACAGCCCGCCTCACACACAGGGCTGAACATCTGGAGCGTGGACAATATAAGAGGGAGCTCAACATCGGAAACAATGAATTGGCATGGGTCTGGTTCTAATATCATGTAAAAATGGATTTTAGGATTGAGTTAGGCTCAAGATCTATTTTTTACATGGTATCAGATCCAGACCCGTCCCAGTTCATTATTTCCGATGTTGGGCCCCCAAATTATATTTTTCACGCTTCAGTTAACGAGGTATGGGCATGCGGAGAGTGTCAAGACTCCCACACCGAAAATGTAATGGGAACATGAATTTCTTATATGGAGTTGGACAATTCTCACCCTACAAGCTAGTTTTTGGGGTGAGTTAGGCCCAATATCAATTCTTTACACTCACAACAACTTACACATGCTCCATGATACATTATGTTAATCGGTTTATAAATATACCGAAATTGTATTATGGATGATTTTTCAGTATCACGTTACATAAATATACTGCGATATTATCATGAATGAAGAGTTTTAAACGAGGAGTTACATTGGATATATACTTTGAGCTGGGCTAAGCATAAACGGAAATAATTTAAGTACAGTCATGAGCGGGTAATTAGTTTCAGTCCAATGAGTAATTAGTGTTGTTTTCAATACAAAATTGTGATATGAGAATATTAAGTTTAATTGTTACGCAGGGCCGGGTCAATGGCTAGGCCAATAAGGTATATGCCTTATGCCCCCCATCTTTTGGGGGGCTCCAAATTTTGCCCAAATAAATTATGTAGTATTAATTTTTCTTTTTAAAAAATAGTTATTTATGATTAAAAAAAAGTGCAAGATTTTTTATAAATTTATATTATTTTATTCTCTTTAACCTTTTTCAAATAGAAGAAATTATCCGCTAACACTCACATTATTTTATTTTATTTTATTTTATTCTTTTCGTACTCTCTTTCACTCACATTATTCTCTTTAACTCTATTTCTACTTTCTTTCTTCAAATCTCTGATAAGTTAGAGTAAGATTTTGCCAAAAATAAGAGTCAATAGTAGAAAAGTGTTGAACAAAGTAAATTGTAAATTCTTTTTTTGTTTCTTTTTAGGTTTTCAAGCATTGTAACAAGCATATTAAAATAGATATATCAAGTTATCAACTTCTTGAATTAGATTCTATCGTTATAACCTCTATTATTTTATCTAAAATTTATCAAGTTATTGCGTATAGAATTGCCTTAATAGTTCCTATAATTATTGCCTCAGTGAAATGATGTTTTTCAACGTTTGAAATTGATTAAATTTTACCTAAAATTAACAATTGGAAAAAATCTAAGAAATCAATTATAAAATCATTATTAAGTAATAATTTTACATCTAAAAATGTTAGAAAAAATACATTTCAAATATATATATATATATATATATAAAGTTTATTTAGGTTTTAGACCTCTAATTAAAGTTGTCTTAGGCCTCCAATTATGTTGAGCCGCCCCTGTTGTTAAATCTCAAATATTTATCTTGATTGCATCGGAAATGGAATGAGAACATGGACTCATTAATGGACTTGGAAAATCCTCACCCTACAAGCTAGCTTTTGGTGTCGAATTAGACCCAAGGTCCATTCTTTAAATGGTATCAGAGTCAAACTCATTCCAATTCTTTGTTCACCGATGTTGAGTCCCCAAATTATATTATCCACGCTCCAGTTAACAAGGTCTGAGCGTGCAGGGGAGTGTTAAGAGTCATACATTGGATATGGAATGTGTAAAGAATGGATCTTGGGCCTAACTCAACCCCTAGCTTTTAAGGTTGAGTTAGACTCAAAATCCATTATTTACATGGTATCAGAGCCAGGCCCATTTCAATTATTTGTTCACCAATGTTGAGCCCCCAAATTATATTATCCACGCTCCAGTTAACGAGGTATTGACGTGCGGGAGAGTGTTAAGAGTCCCACATCGGATATGAAATGAGAACATGGACTCCTTATATGAACTTGGACAATCCTCACTCTACAAGCTAGCTTTTGGGGTTGAGTTAGACCCAATATCTATTCTTTACACTATACTATTCCGCACTAAGCTTTTGGGGTTGAGTTAAGCCCAAAATTCATTCTTTACATGGTATCAGAGCCAGACCCATTTCAATTATTTGTTCACCGATGTTGGCCCCAAATGATATTGTCAACGCTCCAGTTAACGAGGTCTGGGTATGCGGAGGAGTGTTAAGAGTCACGCATTGGAAATGCAATGGGAACATGAACTCCTTATATGGACTTGGACAATCCTCACCCTACAAGCTAGCTTTTGGGGTTGAGTTAGACCCAAGATCAATTCTTTACACGCAACTCTCCTTTTTGAAAAAATAATACCTCTAAGATAGTTAAAATGAATTTTTTTTTAGAAGAAGAGGAAATGAAGTGGGTGGGGGCGTGGTTGAAGATGGAGAATAAAAGTTGGGTTTGAAGATGAAAAAGAAAGGGAGGGTGGGGTGGGGTTCGGGGGCGGGGTTGAGGGGTTATAAAAATTTATATTTTACAATAAAAAAGAATAAATAAATAAAATTTTAAGCAAAAGAAAAGGAAAAGAATATGAAATTTTAAATTTAAAAGATTCTTGATGTGGCGCTGACTTGGCGTTGACGTGGCGGGCGAGTGTGTAACACATCATGTGAAAAGATTATATTAAAGAATAACTAGTTAACTATTGATGATTTTTTGGACCAATAAATCTTTATCGAATTATGGGTATTTGAAAGTTTCTAATAACATGTAATTGCAAGCATTTATTTATAAAAGGAGCATGGAGATATGCAATTTATTAACGTGACGCCTTAAGATATTTTAATACCTTGTTTATGAACTATGATTTGCTCGTTTGGTAAGATTATTTAAGAGTTGAGAAAGTTTTGAGTTTTTATAAATTATGAGATTTCATGTTTATGAGAAAAAAAACATAATATAAGAAATTTAAGTTACATGTCCAAACAAAATCTTAACTTCAAATCAACATGATTTGAAAGTATGTAAAAAGAGCCCTTAGTCTAAAAAAAGTTGTTAAAAAGGACTCATCATTTTAAATTTTACAAAAATTAAAAAGACCCCACGCTCAACTTAAAATAATTGTCCATACCACGCGGAAACAAGCCCTTAATTTAAAAAAAATAAAAAAATATATCAAGAAATAACCATGGATGAGCAACGCTCAATATTAAAAGGGTGTTTACATTGATTTTTAAAAAGTTAGGTTATAAGTCAAAAGCTAAAAATCATAATTTGACTTTTAACAAATTTTTATACTTTTTTTAACCTAAAATTAAGTGTTTGATTTTTTTTTTCTTTCTAAAACCATAAAAATAAAAAAATAACTTAAAAGCCAATAACATTTAAAATAAGTCAATTCAAACACCCTGTGAGTGCGAAACTCACAAAATAACATATTTACTCTTAGGCTCAATCAATTAGGGATCATTTAATAGCCGATTATGAGTAAGTTATTCAGATATAAAATACACCATAAGTAATATTAGCAGCAAACTACCATATGCGAAACCCAGTTCCTAAAACCAGCACGCCTCTGTCAAGGATCATCATGCCACGACACTACCGCTTTCCTTCCTAGTACATGTACTTCTTCTCTACCTTTCGGACATAAAAATCTACAACTGGAACTCTGGACTACAAAGGTAACAATAAATACTCCCATCACTCAGCTAACTTTCTATCCCCCCCCCCCCCCCCCCAAAAAAAAAAAAAAAGCAAGAAAATGGAGTGCAAAGATAGCAGCAAAACTTGCAATTTTCTTAGTGATTTGGAGTACCAAACAGGATTTGGAAATCATTTCTCATCTGAAGCTATAGGTGGAGCTCTACCTCAAGGTCAAAATAGTCCTCTTATTTGCCCCCTTGGACTTTATGCTGAGCAGATCTCTGGCACCTCTTTTACTTCCCCTCGCAAACTTAACCAACGCAGGTTCCTTTACTTCTCTCTCCCTAAAATACTAGAGTATTCTTTTCTTTCCGGTTTATGCTAAAGGTGTTTGACTGAACATGAACTTAATACAAAGAATTTTGAGAAGTTTGAAGTTACATTGTTACTTAATATTGAAAGATATCATTCATTTTAGTACTAACTAAAAATAAAAGAGTCGAAAAATTGGGACGGAGGAAGTACCTGTTATTGATTTGTTTCAGCATAGTTCTTGTTAGTCTCCTTTATAGCCAAAAATACTGAGTAGAATAATAATACCAACAGCTCAAATAACATTCAATAAACTAAGAAAGTAGTGACCCTTTAGTGAGAAGTACAATGAATCAGCTCAAAATTACTGGCCCCTTTTCAACGTTGATTAGTTGGGTATTTGGACGATAAATCGTTAAAAGTTGAAAAAGGGGTTTTGGATATTAGACCGTGTTTGGATTGGACGTGAATTTCATTAAAGAAAAAAATGTTGAAGTTTTTCAATATTTTGCCAATACTACTACCTATTATTGATTTGTTTCAGCATAGTTCTTGTTAGTCTCTTTAGCAACAAAAAAAACTGAGTACAATGATAATAGGGAGGGCTGGAGAAAGATTCGATGAACTAAAAAAGAAGTGACCTTTAGTGAGAAGTACAATAAATCAGTTCAATTTTACTGCCTCTTTGTTCAAGATTAGTTGGGTATTTGGACATTCCTCCTTGTTCCTTTTTACTTAGCCCATGTTGTCTTGGCACTCCAGAAAGTACTAAGTACTCCCTCCGTCACTTTTACTTGTGCACTATACTAAAATAGATTTTCACTTTTACTTGTCAGATTTATTATATCAAGAGAATTTTTTTCCTGTTTTACCCATAGCATTACTTACTCATTTCAATTTAATTTTCAAATCCATTAAAACTATGCATTTCATTTATTATTTTTTAAAGAATGTGCAAAGTCCATAGTGAACAAGTAAAAATGAATCTATGCATTTCATTTATTATTTTTTAAAGAATGTGCAAAGTCCATAGTGAACAAGTAAAAATGAATGGAGAGAGTATTTATAGGGGTCTATTTAACTAAATTAACCTTATTAATTATGTTTTGGAAATCTAAGTTTGACTTGTTATGTAGTCACATTATGATAAAGGTAATATTGGAGGAAAATAGCAAATATGTCTTGATTTGCTGAAATGAACAAGTAAAAAGGAAAATCTATCTTTAGTATAAGGCACAAGAAAAAACGAACGGAGACTCTATGTGGTTAAAATTGAAAAAAGGGTTTTGGATATTAGACCGTGTTTGGATTGGACATGAATTTCATTACAGAAAACAAAAGTTTAAGTTTTTCGATATTTCACCAATATTTCAGATAATAATTGCTAACTTCAGCTTGCCAATAATGACTTCAGCATTTGCAAGTGAAGATTATTGCCAAAAGCCCTGGAAAGAGAATGAAATTTTGGGCCTTTTGGTAATTACCTGTTTGGAAGAAAGTTGATCAGCTTTTTCTCCCACAATTCATCCATTTCCCAAAATGATAACTAAAATGATAACTAAATGGAAGAAAGTTGATCAGCTTTTTACTGGATGTTGAGGATTTGATTAATGCTCGTTTAAGATTGAGGTATAGTTGATTGATATATTGGTTATGTTACTGAGGGAATTTTCTGTTGGTGCAGTTGGCTATATCGTATTAAGCCATCGGTTACACACGAGCCATTTAGACCAAGAATACCAAGACATGAAAAGCTTGTGAGTGAATTCAACCAGTCAAACAGTTCTGCTACACCGACTCAATTGCGATGGAAGCCTGTGGAGATCCCAGAAACACCAACTGATTTCGTCGATGGTTTGTACACAATATGCGGGGCTGGCAGCTCATATCTCCGACATGGTTTTGCAATTCACATGTAATTGGTATTTCAAACTTGCTCTATTATTATCAGCACTATGTCATTCGGAGGAAGTTCAGGATATAGTTGTTGTAGGTAAAATTGGTGTAAAGTGTATCTGAAAGGTTAAATAAAAGAAACGCTGAGTCGAGAGATGACTCTCTGTCTTTAAGACAAAATTGTCCCGTATAAATGCTTTTACGGTATTGGGCAATAGTCTCCCAAGATAAAACAACTAATCAACTGTACAAAGCAAATACAATTGATTCTAGTGAAGAAAATGAATAAGAACAGATTGCTTGTTTGAGTTTTTGATTCTCTGTTTTCAGTATGTTTTGAACAGAAGAGAAGATTTTGTGTTGTGTGTTAAGCGTATCCGTGCTCTGTAATTTGAACAGAACTGTTCAATTTATAAGAGTAGAAAGAGAGGCAAACAATCATGTATGTTGGTGTCTTCAATGTTCTGTTCAGTTGAACATTCTCGTATGTTGGAGTTTGTTGTGATGTTCCGAAAACTTTAGGGATCAAAATGTAAATAGTTAACATTTCAGGGATCAAAAAGAAAGTTTCGTAACAAAGCAACAGCCCGAACCCGAACCGGATGGCGGCGGCGCGCGTGTGGGGCTTAGCCCCGAACCCAAGCTCACCTAGGTCCTCTCCCTTCTAAACACATGGGTTACCCCTTGGGGTCCCAAACCCTTACTCAAACTTAGAGTTTATATATATCATAAACTCTTCATCTTCTACCAATGAGGGAGATTTGTCATTTTTGGCCAAAGACCCTCCATCTTTTTATGTTTCAAACACCTTACTTGTGTACCAATATCTCTTTCATTTCTTAACGAAATTTGACGATACGTGACACTAACATCATCTACTCACTTAGTAGATTAGGCATGTGCGAAGAAATGATGTTTTCGACATGCGGGCCCCACGTGTTTAAGTCATTAAAGACGGGATAAACTCAATCCCACATTAGTAAATTTTCAACAATCTCTGTTGAAAGAGAATTGGTGCACACAGGGTGCCAACGTTCAACAATCTTTCAGCGGAAAGATATTGCATCAGGAAAGGTAACTTTCGGCTTTGGACCTTTCTTAGTCGATTACTATCGGATTTACTTACTGCGCGGTGAACGTGATGTCTTGAATCGTCAGTGTTTAGGGTAAACCAAGACAATTGTATTAACACAATAACTCTCCTTATTCATTTCTTCTTATTGTTTTGTCCATTGTGGCCATGGACAACTCTTGGATTCCTAGGTGCGTACATTTGAAGCGGCCTGTCTTCGCACTTAAATAGGTGATCTCCTATAAGGTATATTGCTCTACCCCACTCGCAAGTGTTAGGAATCATTAAAAGTTTCAGAAACTTATCCTTTACCCTTTATGCAGGTAACACTTAATGTCTATCGCAGGAACGACTTTGGAGTTATCTTTCTTTAAATAATGATAATCTGAAGTGCTTTTACTTCAAGTGAAATGCTAAATTGAACCTCTATAGTTTAGTTTTCCCATTGAACCAAATTTCTGGGATCTCCAGTCAGTAAGGTTGAGTTACCACCATAAAGATTCTTATTGTTTGGGTTTTAAGCCCATTCCCCTAGACAAACATAATATTTGATCTTTGGGTAAGCCTTTAGTTAATGGATCCGTTAAGTTATCCTTTGATTTGACGTAATCAATGGAAATGACACCCGTAGTGATCAACTGCCTAACGGTCTTATACCCCCGACGAATATGTCTGGACTTGCCGTTGTACATATTACTTTGTGCCCTTCCTAAAGCCGATTGGCTGTCACAGTGAATCATCACCGAAGGTACGGGTTTATCCCAACAAGGGATATCCTCTTGTGAAGCCACTGTGCTTCTTCTCCTGCTTTGTCCAAAACGATAAACTCCGATTCCATCGTGGATCGGGCGATGCATATTTGCTTAGAGGATTTTCAAGATATAGCCCCACCACCAATTGTAAAAACATACCCACTGGTGGATTTAGTGTTCTTTATGTCCGATATCCAGTTTACATCACTGTATCCTTCCAGTACGGCTGAATATCTTGAATAATGTAATCCGTAAGTTGGCGAATATTTCAGATATTGTAGTATCCGATTTAGCGCCTTTCAGTGATCATTTCCAGGATTACGAGTGAACCTAGCCAACTTATTAACTGGATAAGCGATGTCGGGTCGGGTGCAGTTTGTAATGTACATTAAACTACCAATGACCTGTGCATATCGCTCATGGGATACGGGTGCACCACGATTCTTATCAATTCTATGATCCATATCCATTGGTGACTTCATAGGGGGACTGACAAACACATCAAATTTCCTCAAAACATCTTCAATGTAATGAGAAATCTTAATTCCTAAGATTACATCTGCAATACCCATATCTTTCATGTCAAAACATTGTTTTAACATGTTTTTGGTTTCTAGGACCAAGTTTAGACTACTTACGGTGATGAGCATGTCATCTACGTAAATGCATATCATGACAAATGAGTCAGAGTTCCCTTTGATATAGATACATTTATCACATTCATTTATGGAGAAACCTTTTGATAATAAAGTATCATCAAACTTTTTATGCCATTGTTTCAGGGCTTGTTTGAGTCCGTACAGAGACTTAACAAGACGACATACTTTCTTTTCTTGTCCTGGAATTACACACCCCTCAGGTTGTTCCATGTATATTTCCTCTTCCAATTCTCCGTTTAGGAAGGTTGTCTTAACATCCATTTGATGTATCTCAAGGTCACGCAAAACTGCAATGGCTATGAATACCTTTATGGACGTTAATCTAGACACAGAGAAGTATGTGTCGAAGTAATCGAGGACTTCCTTTTGTTTGTAGCTTGTCAATAGTTTCATCTGCTTTGTACTTTCTTTTGAGTATCCACTTACAACCCAAAGGTTTGCTTCCCGAGGAAGATAAACCATTTTTCAAGTATGGTTCTGCATGATGGAATCTATTTCGCTTTCTATAGCTTCTTTCCAAAGCGGTGCTTCTGGAGTTGACAATGCTTTCTTAATTGTCCTCGGTTCATTTTCAACCATATAGGTTAGAAAATCTGGACCAAATGTGTTGTCCTTTTTGGCCCTTTTGCTCCGTCTTGGTTCAATCTCTGGAACCCCCATGTTCTGTAGGTCTGGAACATCAAGTTCCGAACAATCAGCAACTTCTGAGTCCTGTAGATCCGGAACGTCTAGTTCCGGATAATCATAAACTCTCGGGCCTTGTTAATTTTGAGCATTTTGTTCATAACTTCGTTTGCGCGAAATTATTTTTCCTCCTTTTTAGGAAAGATCTGCTCAAAGAATTCAGCATTCCTTGATTCCATGATCGTACCCTCGTGGATATCAGGTATCTCCGACTTATACACTAAGAAGCGATAATCACTACTGTTATTTGCATATCCGATGAATATGCAATCTATAATCTTAGGTCCAATTTTGACATGTTTTGGTTTAGGTACTTCGACCTTTGCCAAACAACCCACACTTTCAAATATTTGTAAGTGAGTTTCTTTCCTTTCCATGATTCATATGGAGTTTTATCTTTACGCTTATGCGGAACTCTATTGAGAATTGTATTAGCGGTAAGAATCGCTTCGCCCCACATGTTTTGGGCTAAATCAGAATTGATGAGTAATGCATTCATCATTTTCTTTAAACGTACGGTTTTTGCGCTCGGCAATACCGTTGGACTGAGGCGAGTAAGGAGCGATCATTTGATGAACAATGCCGTATTGAACACATTATTCTTCAAACGGTGCTACGTATTCTCCCCATCTATCACTATGAATTGCCTTAATCCGTAGGTTTAGTTGATTTTCAACTTCTGCTTTATAACATTTAAATGCTTCAAACGCTTCATCTTTACTTTTCAACAAGTAAACATAACAATACCTTGTACTATCATCAATGAAAGTCACGAAGTGCTTGTCCCCCCTCTTGTTTGCACAAACTTTAAGTCACATATGTCGGTGTGAGTAAGTTCTAGAGGAACAGTGTTTCTTTCAACAGAATGGAAAGATGATTTGGTTAATTTTGCCTCTACGTACACCTCACATTTATGTTGAGGGTTTATGTCGAAGGAAGGCAACAATTCCAACTTTACTAACTTTTGAATGAATTTGTAGTTAACATGTCCTAATCTATGATGCCATAGATTAAAGGACTCACGCAAGTAGGTAGAAGGCCTTGTTTCATTAGATGAATGAATTACAGACATATCATTCAGTTTGAAGAGGACGTCACACGCGAAGCCTCTTCCTACAAATATACTATTCTTAGCTATTACAAATTTGTTGGACAAAAAAATTAGTCTAAAACCAGCCTGGACCAACAGTGGCACTGAAACCAAGTTCTTGCGGATGTCAGGACGTGCATAACTTCCTTTAGAGTGATCTCTTTGCCTGCGGTCATTTTGAGGACAACCTTTCCAACCCCTTGCACTTTAGAGGTGATGCCGTTGCCCATGAACAACTTCTTGCCCGTGACTGGGGCGTAAGAGGAGAATGCACTCTTGTCAAAACAGATGTGACGGGTTGCACCCGTGTCTATCCACCATTGCCTTGGGTTCTCCACCAGATTTGCCTCCAGCATCACTGCCGAGAAATCCATAATCTTGTCGTCAAGATCCGGAGGATTACCCTTGTCTTGTACAACGTTAGCCTCTGCCTTGCGTTTGTTTTTGGCCTTCAGGTCATTTGTGACCTGGGTATTTTGGCCCACTTCAGTCGTTGTGTTAGACTGAGTGTCCATTGTATCCCCACTAGAAGGAGGATCTTCTCTCTGAGATCGTGACAGGCTCAACGCAGTAACATTTTTAGTCTCCTTCTCTTGTTGTAATTGTTATCCAGAACCTTACCTTGGCGTTTGCTTTGGAAACTGTCAGGAGGATGGACAACAACATTTCCTTGAGCAACGCCAAAGACAACAACATTTCGTTGGGCAGTGGCAGAGACAACAACATTTCCTTGAACAACAGCAGTGCCTTGAACTAGAAACAAAACTGTTGTCAGTAGTAGAACCAGAACTACCAACGTAATTGTTAACAGAACTGTCAATAGAATAGTTGGCAGAAACAGAGCCAAACCCAGAGTTAGAACCACAACCGGAAACACAACTGTTGACAGATGTCTTTCGAACACTTAGAAAAATTTTGTCTTAAAATTGTAGGTAAAATTGGTGTAAAGTGAATCCGAAAGGTTAAACAAAGCAAATACAGTTGATTCTAGCGATGCTTGTTTGAGTTTCTGATTCTCTGTTTTCTGTATGTTCTGAACAGGAGAGAAGATTTTGTGTTGTTTGTTCTGCGTATCCGTGCTCTGTAATTTGAACAGAACTGTTCAATTTGTAAGAGCAGAAAGGGAGGCTAACCGTCATGTCTGTTGATGTCTTCAACGTTCTGTTCAGTTGAACAATCACGTCTGTTGGAGTCCGTTGTGATGTTCCGAAAATTTCAGAGACCAAAATGTAAATAGTTAACATTTTAGGGACCAAAAAGAAAGTTTCTGAAGAAAGACCCGCGATCCGAGTCCGAGCCCGGACGGGCGGCGTCGCGCGTGTGGGGCTTAGCCCCTAACCCAAGCTCACCTAGGTCCTCTCCCTTCTAAACACATGGGTTACCCCTTGGGGTCCCAAACCCTTACTCAAACTTAGAGTTTATATATATATCATAAACTCTCCATCTTCTACCAATGATGGAGATTTGTTATTTTTTGCCAAAGACCCTCCATCCTTTTTATGTCTCAAACACCTTACTCTGTGTACCAATATCTCTTTCATTTCTTGACGAAATTAGACGATACTTGGCACTAACATCATCTACTCACTTAGTTGATTAGGCATGTGCGAAAAAATGATGTTTTCGACATGCGGGGCCCACGTGTTTAAGTCATTAAAGACGGGATAAACTCAATCCACATTAGTAAATTTCCAACAGTTGTTACTTTCTTATTTATGTTTTGTTCTTGTTAATTTATCATTAGGATTGAGATGTGTTATGATCCGAATATAATCAGTTGTCGTCTGGTTGCCGGTTAGAGTTATGCATGTGTTAGTAATGCAGGGATTAATAATGCAAAGTTTAGTTCTGCAGAGTTTTGTCATGCAGGGTTTAGTTATTTCACCTTTTACCCTTCATAAAATAATACATAAATTAACTCATAACTTATACATATTTTAGTTATATGGGATCGTAAAATAATACTCCCTCTGTACCAAAAAGAATGACTCACTTTTCTTTTTAGTCCGTCCCAAAAAGAAAGACATATTTTCTTATTTGACAACAATTTAACTTTAAACTTGAGCTTTTACGCAAAACGAAATTATCTATAACCACACAAATATCTTTGATTTATTTTACACCATAAGATTCAAAAGTCTTCCTTTATTTCTTAAAGTGCGTGCCAAATGAAAGTACATCACATAAATTGGGACGGAGGGAGTAACCAAATACTATACTTGGTGTGCTGAATTTTATATATAGCAACTAAACTGCTACCAAACATGGTATTAACTATGGTAGTTTTAATATATGAATAGTTTCCTTCCTAACCAGCAACCAAACGACCCCGTTTGGGATTGGCTTCTTATTCTGTTGTTGTTTGCTTTTTAATATATAAGATCTCCTTAACATAATGGACTATAATCAGCTAATATGAATTTCTCTTGTGAATAGACAATGATGTGTATGGAATATCAACTCAGCACAACACCTATTACAGATGATATTTGTAGGCATCAAATTGGGAACTAGGTATCAGTGTCATAGGTTGACGTGAAGAATGTTCAACTTCTTTTTTTTTTTCTGGGATTTTTACACTGTATAACCACCCACCAAATAATAGCCAGCAAATGTGTATTTTTTGTATTTAATTGTAATATACAGAATATATACATATTTTATACATAGTTAATTATTATTTTGTATATTGGCTAGCAGCTGTAATTATTTTTGGCCGAACGGCCAAATATATAAAAAGCAGGGTCTGGATATATGATAACATAACATCTTGCCTTTTTTAGGTCTGAATGCAATTAGAATTGGATCTGAAGTTCAGAGTAGATCAAGTAATAATTTACGTCTATTTATAAGCATTGTTGAAAATGCAGCTATACTGCCAACAAATCAATGGAGAACTCTGCCTTCTGCAATGCTGATGGTGACTTTCTGATTGTTCCTCAAAAAGGAAGTAAGTGTCATCTGTCTGCTCGTATTCAGCGCCAAATTTCTTGACATGTGCCTGGAAACTCTTTCTTACTCCTCTGTTCGTCATGTAGGGTTGTGGATTACAACTGAATGCGGTAGATTGGAGGTTTGTCCTGGTGAAATAGTGATTTTGCCTCAAGGATTTCGGTTTGCTGTTGACCTTCCAGACGGACCTTCACGTGGTTACATCGCTGAAATTTTCGGAACTCATCTTCAACTTCCTGATCTGGGACCAATAGGTGCTTTAGAAAGAAATGCAAAATTACTTGCTATTGAGACAGCTGATATTATTTACTGATGAAATGCATTTGAACATGTGTTTAGGTGCAAATGGTCTGGCTGCTCCAAGGGATTTTCTTGTTCCTGTTGCCTGGTACGAAGATGGGTCCCGTCCAGGTTACACTATTGTGCAGAAGTATGGTGGTGAACTCTTCACTGCGAAGCAGGACTTCTCTCCTTTTAATGTGGTAGCTTGGCATGGCAATTATGTTCCTTATAAGGCGGGTATTTCTCTGTATTTCAATCTCTGATAATATGGTTGCCTTGCTCACATTTTATCCAATTTACTTTGCTACATGGGGAACTCGATGTTGTCTGTCTCCTTGGTCCTGATGCAATATATTTACTCAATTTGCAGTATGATTTAAGCAAGTTCTGCCCTTATAATACTGTATTGATGGACCACAGTGATCCTTCAATAAACACAGGTTGGTAAGGTTTATTAATTTACTGTAGGTTCTAACTTCTAAGCATGGTTCTAAGCATTACTCCCTCGGTCAAAACTTTTTTGTCGTGTTTCTCTTTTGCACGGGATCCAAGTAGATTAGGTTAAGGCAAGTATGAGTTCAACCCTTTTCTCATCGGACCAGGATCGATGGCCCCCTTAAGAGAACATTCATTAGGAGGTTTATACTCCCTCCGTTCACGTTTACTTGTCACATTTCGCTTCTCTCGAGTCAATTTGACTAATTTTTAAGCTAAATTGAGCTAGATTAATTTAATATGTTAAAATTAAATTTTAGATGTTTGAAAACTATACGAAAAATACTATAAGTTGCAATTATTCTCATATTAATATGATGAAAAAATACATGTTAAAATGTTGGTCAAAGTTCATGTAGTTTGACTCTTGAGAAGCGAAACGTGACAAGTAAAAGTGAATAGAGGCAATATTTTCCAATTTTACCTTTGTTTATGTCTTAAGATATAATCTCTCTTCATTTAATATTTACTCTATTGATGTGTCATCTAATTGAGTTGTTTGTAGTCTTCAAGAATAATTACTGCTAAAGGTAAAATGTGAAAAAATAATTAATTTTGTCTTGAACTTCTAAAATTAACAAATAATTTGAGACAACAATTCTTAGAAATCACGACAAATAATTTGAAACGGTGGGAGTAGCAATGTTATGTCATCTATTAATTGTAATCTTGTTCTTAAATTTATCGATGTCGCTAGTTACATTTGCTCTAATTTCTTAAATGAATGCAGTTTTGACAGCACCGACAGATAAACCTGGTGTGGCGTTGCTTGACTTTGTCATTTTCCCTCCTCGGTGGTTGGTTGCTGAACACACCTTCCGTCCTCCATATTATCATCGCAATTGTATGAGCGAATTTATGGGTCTAATCTACGGGGGATACGAGGTTGTTTATCTCGCTCTTTGCATGAAGTCATACTCAATTCTGGGGTTATTTCATACATCTTTAATGTGGTTAAGCTTGTTTCAGGCAAAAGCTGATGGTTTTCACCCTGGCGGGGCGAGCCTTCATAGCTGCATGACTCCTCATGGTCCTGATACCAAAACATATGAGGTATAAGTCCTCTATGGCCATGTTTCTTTTCCCTTTCCTCATATCCACTTTATTTATAAGGAAATTTGTGCCTTTTAGTCCCTCAAATGTCAAGTTCTGATTTGGTCCTTGTAGTTTCTGATTAAGCACATTCAACCTTAAGTAATATGTGCACTTTTGATCCTTCTACTTCCGAATCTTCACAAATTTAACGAATTCTTAAGTGCTAAACCATTTAACTATTGACGTGTTATGTTAAATTTGTATTGTTACTCCACATTTTGAGGGTAATTTTTAAAGTAGTTTGAATATCAATATTTCCTATATAAAAGAACCAAATACACAGATTTTAGTTAGAAGGTAAATATGGTTAACCAAATATCAGAACGTGCCAATATGCTTATCCCAAAATTATTTCTATTTTTCAATTACCAATGGAGAGTTTTTCTAGAATTTCTCCCTTGCAAAATGCAATTCGTCCAGTTAATTGTGCTCTTGTGATCTGTGAATCATAATCATCTGGTTATATCTTATATGTAATACTTTTGTGTTCACCAAATGACCCTGCTGCCATAAAAACATTGACAGGCTACCATTGCACTTGGAAATGAAGCCGGTCCACATAGAATAGCTGATACCATGGCTTTTATGTTTGAGTCTTGCTTAATACCCCGAGTCTGTCCATGGGCACTTGAATCTCCGTTTATGGATCACGACTATTATCAATGCTGGATCGGTTTGAAGTCTCACTTCTCAGGACTATCTGCGAATGAAGACAACTGCGATTTGCAGAACGGAAAACCTATTGAAAGGTGAAATGCTCATTGTTAAGCTTACAGTTACCAGTTCCAAAAAATAAAAAATGCTCATTGTTAAGCTAGCTTCTGTAGTTCCTTCTAAAGTAACTTAGCTTGTACATAAGGCGTCACGGGCATGTAAAATGTAAAATAAAACACTACGTTTGTATCGGGATCAAAAGAATAGGGTGACAATCCAAGTGCGGATACAGCGCTAAGATGAAACCAATGTTGTATGAATATGTGACCTCTAGCACAGTAAGAAGAAATGTAATACCATGATGATGTTGTAATTTGGTGTTGTATATATAAAGTTGGAACTGTCATGGGCTACTTCTAGCAATTGCAATAACAATGAGTTATGTTACAATAGTTATATTTGTTGTGATTGTTTAATTGGTAAAAATGGGATTTTTGGTTTTCAACCTGGCGTCTGGTACCTGCATTGGACCTCAACTAAAGTCGAGAAGTTTCACATAGGGGCAAAGAGCTCCCTAAAAAAAGGGGACTCTAGGCAAGTTCCTTTTGCTATTACTATCATGCTCCTCTTGACTACTTCCTCACTGAGTTTGGATGTTTTACTTCACTGTTAAAACTTTTGTTTCGAGTGACAAGTAAATCTATTATTAACTTGCATGAAGAAAAATTAACTGAAATATAGAAATTGGCATAACAAACAAATGTAAATTGATTCAATTCCTTATCAAATGTAAATTGATTCAATTCCTGATAGGCAATAGGAATGCAGTATTCATATAATTGAACCACCACTAATCTTCCCTTCCAATATATTTATGCCGTAAAATAATTATTTCTTGGATTAGTTGTTTGCAAATATAAACAATCACAATAACCAAGTCTCAGTTCAAAACAAAGGCAGATTTAGGACTTCAAGAACATAGGTGCACTACTAAAAAAGGAGAAAAAATGCATTAAGTGAGAATTGTTCTTTGTTCCTCTAGGTAAATAACTCAACTCTCAATCAAGTGCACCACCAAAGTATTTTTGTAGCGTGGATACCACCAAATAATAGTAGATCAATTCTAGAAAATATGTACATAAAATACCTAATTTAGCGAAAAGATTATGAGTTCACGTGCATCATAAATTGCATAGTAAATTCGCCACTGGTCCCAAATAAATTGAGGTCGGTTATATGAATTCTCACTTCTTTATGTACACTTATCTTAATTATTTACGAGAATTCATCATGACTTGGCAAGTTTTACGTATGCTGAATGTACCGCAATATGATCGACAATATGAGTGAGCTCACATAGATGGAATTAAATTATTTAAAATATAGTTTGTCTAGAAAAGATTATGATTTATATTACTTCTGTCTTAGTTTTTAAATGTAAAAAAGTTATTTAAGAAAAAAACTTATTGTATAATACATACTCTCAAACCTGTCTCTTTCTTCGGGCAGGAGGCGGCGATGGAGTATATTATATATGGGGTAGTTGGTGGATGATGGTAGGTGAACTCAACTTAGATCATGGGTGTATGGACAGAACGAAGAGTTTTTGTTCATTGAGACGATGAATGCATGATATGAATTATTTATATATGTTGGGTATTTTTGCTCTATGGTACTTTATAAAGCAGTACGAGAAGTATATAACTATTACAAGTATTCGAAAAGATAAACAAAGATTCAATAATTCAACTAGAAATCTGAAAATTACAATAGAACCACAAAACTGAAATTACAATTTTGTTGAAGACGGAAAAATGGAAACTGTTTTTGCTGAGTCGAGTGTGGCACTCTGTCCTTAAGACAATATTGCCCAGTATGTATCCTTTATACGTCCTGGACAATTTGTCTCCCAAGATAAAACAACAATGGAACACTTGAGCAAAGGAAACTCAAATGCTACCGTGAAGAATATTGAGTAACGAAATGATGCTTGAAAGTTGTAGGAAGAAAACTGTTTTGGTTGTGTATTTTCGTGAGTTGTATTCTCTGTATCTGTTAGCTCTCAACAATGGTGTAAGGGGGTGTTTATATAGGTGAGGGAGGGGCTTATTACTGCCTCCATAACAGCCAAATAATGGCCATTATGGAGGTAGTAAAGCCACCCACATAAATGGAGAAAGACCAACGGATTTGGCCATTATAGGAGGATTAATTCACCAAAATAAATGGCCGAATTGAGTGCTTGGCGTTTCTGCTTTGACTGTCCAAATTCTGACGTTCTGGAAACTTCAGGGACCAAACTGTACATCTGAAAGAATTCGGTCCGAACGTACATCCGGAAACTTCGCGATCAAACCGTACTTCTTCGGCAAAGTTCTCTGGCCCAAAAAGATAATATCAGAAGACCCACAGCCCACAGCCCACAGCCCACAGCCCACGACCCGGAACTCGGACCGGACGGACGGCGGCGGCGCGCGTGTGGTCTTTCCTCGAACCGAAGCACATCTAGGTCCTCCCTCCTTTAAACACATGGGATACCCCTTGGGGTCCCAAACCCCAAACCAATTTCGAGTCTTATATACACAACAATTCTTTCTTCCTCTACCGATGAGGGATAATTACACACAATACCACACTTTTCCATGCTTCAAACACCTCACTTCGTGAACCAATATCTCTTTCATTTCTCAATGAAATTTGACGATTCTTGGCCCTACGGTTATCTACGTACTTAGTAGATCATGCATGTGTGAAGAACCGGATTCTCCAACATACGTAACACTAGTGTTTAAGCCGTTAAAGTTGGTCGGTCGCAACTCCCGCCAAAGGCAAATTTCCAACAATATATACCTCTTTTGATCCATGAATTGCACAATTGATTTTGACATCATCATTTAATTTGTGCCTCCTCTTTTTCCCCGCACGTGTACTTAGGATAACTTTGATATATGATGTCTGAAGTTAGTCTTATAATAAAGTCTATCTCCAGATATCGTGCATGGAGTTTTATATAGCTGAGGTCAGCTATGTATGAATAACTTTCGATCATTTTTGTATAACTTTGATAATTTTTTCTTAAACTTTAATTATATATGTATGAACTTCGGACAAAAATAATTGAAGTCAGATAAAAATGACTGAATTTAACTATATGTAACTTCAGACATTGTAGCTAAAGGTTGACTTATCAAGCCTAACTTGAGACATCACATAGTCTAAACTAAAATGGTTATGTGTGCAAAAAATAAATAAATTAAAAGGCAAGTACATATTAAATGATGGAGTCAAAACAGATTGTCTTGTGAAAGATTTTTTTAAACTTGTGATAAACGAAAAAGACTCAAATATGCCATCGAACTATCGGAAATGACTCATTTATGTCATCGCTATTACAAAAATGGCTCATCCATACCATTTTTCGGTAATGCTGATTTTACAATACCATATATGACATGTGACCTTCAATTAGAGGTCCACGTCGTTTACTTAAACCAGTCAAATTTAAATCCCAAATTAATAAAAGATCTGACTCATACACCCGACCCACCCACAATCATAATCTAGTTGGAGGTCACATATCATATCTGGTACTGTAAAATCGGCGATAACAAAAATGACATGGATGAGCCATTTTGTAACAACGATGCATAAATGAACAAAACTATTGATGAATGACATAAATGAGCCATTTTCGATAGTTCGATAGCATATTTGAGCCTTTTTCCGTATGAAAAATCATACATATTTATGTGACTATAAATCATCTCATTGAGATAAAATTGAAAATTTTAAATTAAATTATTAATACTAAATATAAAAATATATTGTTCTTTTTTAATTTAACTAAATAAGAAAGAATATAACATAAATTGGAATACAGGAAATAAGTATCACTTAAATATATTGATATCATATGTATTTTATATCAATGTAGTATTATTTAGTCGTACCAAATTAACATAATTTGGTGTAAAGTTTTGCAAGATGCCATCACGTTGATGCAGCGATGAGGGAAACTGGAAACCGCAATTACCATTAGAAAGAAACAAACTCAAAGCTAAATTCACACATAGAAATAATACTTTTATTATAATTAAGTGATATACTTAAATTTAAAAACTACGTATCAAGTATAATAAAGTAATAAAATTGACATATTTTATATAGTTAACTCATCTATAATATGTACTTGAAAACACCTATAAAATCTTTTTCAAATATGAGTCCGAAATATTTAATTGAAATTTTTTATACTATTTCATACATTTAGATGTTCAATCAAAAAATATAATAGCTAGAGTATATACATAAAATTTACTAACAAAATTAAGGGAATATAGATATTTCATCTATTATTGTCATACTCCAAACAAGATCAAATGTTAGTTTTTTTTTCCTGTTTAAATTTCAAATTTTTTAGTTCGACTTAAACAAAATTGTTCAGATATTTATTTTAGTATTTATCAATAAAAATTAAGATAAAATGACAAATACTTCAAAATTTCAGGTGAAACTTTTTTACGTGAATTTAAATTTAATTAAGCTATAATACGGTTACCAAACATCTCGAGACCAATTTTTTTTTTTTTTTAATTTCAGTATTTGAAAGTTTCTAAATACTGTACCAAAGACCGATGCCATATCTTATAAAAATAATGATTCAAATGAATAATAATTAGTGACCGACTCCAATTCCCACTCTCACACACCGCAACCATAATAATTAGTATAATGAATTAATGATGTCTTTTGATACTTTCGCATCATTAGGAAGAATGTCTGTAAAAGCTTTTCTCCCTCTCTTCATCCTCCTCATCTTCTCCGGCGCCGTTTACGGCCGCTTTATCAGCGCTGTAATTTCCGATGGAGTTCACACCAGGATCGATCGCGAGGTAAAAAAATATTTTATTCATAAACTAATAAATCAAATGATTTTTACAATTTCACACTGTTAAGAGCCGCGAATCAAATATGTAACGAGAACATGAACTTATTTGGACAATACTCACCCTACAAGCTAGCTTTTGGGTTGAGTTAGGCCAAGATCCATTCTTTATACACACTTTTACGCTATGTGATTATGTGAAGCTAGCTAGCATCAGTTCTATTTATAATAATAAAAAAAGGCTCCCGCTATGTAACGGTCCGGTGAAGGACCGGATCACTGATCAAGCCAGTTACTAGAAGGCTATAATATGAAAACTATTTAACTCAAACGACAGGAAAATTTATTCCTGTAAATTTGACTATAAATATTAACTAGACATATTAAAATATCAAATCTTAGAAAATTTTGAATTATTTTTTCAATAGGAGGTTCTCCGGCTGGACCGGAGTTTCACCGGCGCGGAGGAGGAGAGTTGCGAACAGAGTTATGGATTTCTGCCTTGCACTAAAACTGCTCTTGGAAATGTTTTTCTGATTTTGGTCTATGGTTACCTTATGTTCCTTGCTGCTACGTATCTCTCCTCTGGTAGTGAATTGTTGCTGGAGATTTTAGGGCCAGGTCTTATTGGTGGACTCTTCCTCCCTGTCCTTGGTGCTCTTCCTGATGCTATGCTCATTTTAGGTACGAATGTTATTCTTACACTAGCTAACTTGTAAATTTTGTTTACACTCTAGGTGTAGTTAATCAGTTTGTTTTACTCGTTAGTAAAATCCATTTTTTTTTGTTTTGATACTTAATTCATCAATCATCACCTTAGCTTAGAATTAGGAAATTGTAATTTTGTTTCAAATTGATCTGTATTTTTTGACCAATTTAGATGTTTTTTTTTTTTTTACCATTTTGATATAAATAGTATTGCAACTTACTATGGTACTTTCCTATAGTATCTGAACATCTAATTTTGAACAAATGAATTTGATCTAGCATGTTTATATCTGAAAGACATATACGTTTTTAAGTGTGTATCAAGTAGGTAGAGAGAGTAACATTCGTATGTTTTTTAATTGCATCTAGTGTTATTTTTTGTATTTTGAGCTGTGAGGACATACATAGGAAATGCACAAGAGACGGAATTAAATATTAATTATTGTGACTTATAGTACTTTTTACTTAGTTTTCAAATATTTAAATTTTATTTTGAAAAATATAGAGATTGCATGTTCAAACTAAGGTCAAATTTAAGAAGTTTGAATCTTGAAAAGCGAAATGTGTCACATAAATTGGGACAAAGAGAGTATCATGGAAGAATTTTACGAAAATTAAAAGTAATACTAAATTTTGCACTTCGCAACATGTGGTCTGATCCAAATAGCACTTTGCAGTTATCTCTATGAATTTCATTTTTAGCATAATAATAATATTTCTATAGAGTACAATTATTTAGCATGAAATTACGAACATTCATCCTAGATAGCGCTTAACATCCTAGACCAGCTTTTTGGATGCAAAGTGATCGTGAAAAATATTGACATGCCATTCAGACTTTTTTGTCAATATCAATTATTTCCACCTCAGAACCTACAGTCAAGAAGATAGTTTGAGGCCTTTATCTACCAGAGTTCAAGCTTTGCTCCAAAGTTAAGCCAGTCCTTCGGTAGCACCGATCCTAACTATGCCTCAAAGCCTACATGCTGGATTTGGGAGGCACTCCTTCAAACCTTATAATATGAGCGTTCAATCTTGAAGGGAATAAATGAGGTGAAAATAACTTAAATAATGAGTAAGAATCACTTCTCACTTGTTTTCAAGATCTAATATGCCAACTGAAATTAAGGGATTGATGCAATCTTACTTGATTAAGAAGTAGTGTAAGAGTTTTTACTATGAGTATATTTCACTTTGTCTCCTAGATTTCAACACCTAATCCCATGACTTCGATGTAGTAATAGCGAAGCTTGTGATGTGTGGGTTAGGCTCACATCATGAACCTTGTCGCAGATAAGAGCTTGGTATTAAGTGGAGAAGAGCAGAGGAGCGGGATCATTATCCACCGAGTTTTGAACCGTGTGCCACCATCCCTTGTGAATTTCTCGATTATTAAAAGAAATTGTTAATGTGGATGCCTACTATATCTGTTGGGAATATAATTAAGAAAATAAAGTGGGCTCTCTCTCTAACAGCTTAAGCTTTTAGATGAGATGGTCACACACTTCAATAATATCATTTAGAACCATATGTTACAAGCCATAATGAACTTATCACAAATTTCTTACTACTTTGAAATTCATTGTTTCAGTATCGGGGATATCTGGAAGTACTGCAGCTGCTCAGAGCCAGGTCTCTGTAGGAATGGGCTTGCTAGCTGGGTCAACTGTGATGCTTATTACCGTTATTTGGGGAACCTGTTGCATTGTTGGCAAGTGCGACATACAAAATTCTGTTGCTGTAGACATGAAAGACACAAAAGGATTCAGCTTGGCAGGTTTGCCTTTAACCCTTAGAATGTGCACAGAAACACGTACAAGTTCCTTCTTGTCCTTTCCTCCTTTTGTCTTTTCTGAAATATATTGCTGTAGACCACTTTCTACTATTTTTTCACCACCTGCCTTTGTATAGATTAAATCTGCTCTCTTCTTGAATCATTGGGCCATAAGGATGCGTGTAAGGAATTTTTTTAAAGGACAAGTTTTGGACTCAAGGCAAGACAAAGAATTTGAATTTGTTTCCTTGTTGAAATACTGATCTCCAATAGTTAAACTAAGAATATGATTTTTGTTGAGAGATTTTGTTGGTTACATGTATGTGGCGGGGTGCAGTATGGGATCTCAGCAAAACTTATCTACCATCTGATTACCAAAATTACAGGGTCTAAAGTTAAATACTTAGCTTATAACACATGACTCTCATGGTCACTAGGGGAAGCGGTGGACCAAAAGTTTGGGGCTCAGAAATATCTGTGATGACAGCATATTTGTTCCAATTTAGTTAAGTGGTCCTTGAAATTTGTTGGTGCTTTGCCATATTAATTCCATACAATTACAGCATCAGTAACTTGTACTTGTGCAAGTGATATTCCTGCTAGTGTATGGCAGATTTTGTGTATCAAGATGCTTCTTCTCAATGGGTAGCTGTGAATGTAGGTTCTGGTGTTAGTACTGACGTCTGGACAAGGCATGCTGCAACGATAATGGCAGTGTCTGTAACTCCATTTCTTGTTGTCCAATTGCCACAGCTCTTCCATTCAACTTCAGGAAGACATTTTGCTGTCTTGATTGCTCTTATCATTTCACTTACACTACTTGTTTCTTATTGCCTTTATCAGGTACTGTATCGTTGGCTTTATGTTTTTTCTTGTATTCACTGTGGGTAGTCTCATTTTCTTTCAAATTGCAATGACATCATCTGCAGAGATCTGCCTTGACGGCGCCCTCTTTGGAGATATCAATTTTTACAGTTTTGAACTGAATTTTCAAATAGGCACTATTGTTGACCATATTTTAGGTAGTTTTTATCCCTGCATAGCCTGGATAACGGACTATCCACATAACCACCTTAGTTCATATTGGAAGACAATATGATGACTCCTCTACACATCTTCCTCTTCCAAAAAGTAGAAACAAATAAAGATAAATCTTTCTCATCCTATATACTAGGCTGGTAAATAGTTTCACTTCTGTTAAAGTTGGAATCACGAGGCTTGTGTCTTCTCTTTTTAATGAAGCACAGTCGTTATGAACTCCTCATTTACTTTTAAAATGCAGGTCTTTCAGCCTTGGATACAGAGTAGACGTCTTGCTTATGTGAAACATAAGCATGTTGTATCAGGAGTCTTGAAACATTTAAGAATGCGTGCATTGGGGAGGCTTTGCACAGACGAGGGAGCACCAAATGCAGAAGTTTTAGAGAAGTAAGTTCGAAATGCTTTCTGCACAGTTTTAATTGTTTGTAGAATGGTGAGCAGTGTGATGAAGGATTGCATGACAGGCTATTCAAGGCAATTGATGAAAATGAAGATGGATATCTTTCCCGCTGTGAATTAAAAGCTCTAGTAGTAGGAATGCGTCTTGAGGAGATAAACTTAAATGAGACTGATGCTGTAGAAAAACTGATGACAGACTTCGATACTTCTCATGATCAACGAGTTGAACTGTCTGAGTTCATTGCCGGAGTTTCAAAATGGCTTAATGAGGCCAGGGGTTCCAAGGCTCCTTCTCCTGAAGCTGGTCCTGATACAGTAAAGTACCTCGGTGATTTGCAGGAGGTTTGTTGAGTGTTGATGACCTTTTCTAACAAGTTTATTTCCATGATGATAGTGATAAAATGTAGATGTGCTTGCAGGAAACAAGGAGAGAACACTATTTCTTAGGGGATCAAAGTGACGAAAATGTTGAGGCTGTTGAGAATCCCAGATCAATTACAATTAAGGCTGTTCTATTGCTGTTGCTGGGAACTGTCATTGCTGCCGTGATTGCTGATCCCCTGGTGGATGCTGTCAATAGTTTTTCCAGTGCCACAAGCATTCCTTCTTTCTTCATCTCATTCATTGCATTGCCACTGGCAACCAACTCCAGTGAGGCAGTCTCAGCTATTATCTTTGCTAGCCGGAAAAAGTTGAGATCTGCATCATTAACATTTTCTGAGGTTTGTTTTCTGATGCAAGCTTTTGTGTGTTTATGTAGTACAAATTGTGTTTTTTCTACCCATAACTTGCATCAGTGAACCTGGAAAAAGTCAAGAGGCGGACTTGATCTGAGTTCCCCAATTTGCCAAATTCCTTAGGGTCATGCTGTATGCAGAGTGAGATAAAGGAGGGATAAGTGGTTGGAGGGGTTTTAATGTAGGACGGTCATTCCTCTGACCCATTTGGTAACATCAGATAAGGATAGAGTACTACTATCCAGTTATCAATCTTGTCTTTTATTTAGAGTGTCACCAGATAGAAACTTATGAACCTTTGCCCCAAGCTCCTCTCCTCTTTTCTGCAAACACAAATATGGTTTTGACTAAGATCAAGTTCGTTTTTCATCCACAAATTTGTTTTACAGGATCCACTTGAACGAAACAAAATATTTGATGCTAAGTAAAAACAACAAAACCTACTACACCTTAATCCCGAGCTAGTTAGAATCAACCATACGCATCCTTAATATACATTTCGCTCAATTTTAACCTCTTTTGTTTCAATAATTAGTAACTTAGATTTGAGCACTTGAGCAGTTTGATCGCTTGTATCACTGATACAATTGTATATGTTTGATAACATCTGTGATGGTACCTTGCAGTTGTATGGAGCAGTGACTATGAACAATCTCCTTTGTCTATCCGTTTTCCTTGCTCTCGTCTATGTCAGAGGATTGACATGGGACTTCTCATCAGAAGTCCTGGTTATTCTAATCGTCTGTGTTGTCATGGGGGTCTTTGCGAGCGTCCGTAGCACCTTTCCCCTTTGGACTTCTTTGCTAGCTTTTGTACTGTATCCCTTCTCTCTTGTACTTGTATATGTTCTCGACTACAAACTTGGTTGGTCTTAGACCTTTGGTTGAATTTGTATGTATATTTTGAGCTACGCCGCACTTGAGTTGCTCTTGGACGTGCTAGAACTTCATTAACTTAAGAGTTGAGGCGATTTGGTTGAATAGTTTGTACTTGGAATTTCCAAGTGCTGTTTATTGGGTGCAGGTTTTCAGTGTTCTGTCTAGTCAACCATATGATTAAAGCCAAGAGCAGACTGCTTCTGCATTTCCATTTCTCTTTTTGATGTAATTTGCACGCTTATAATTCCGCTTTTCTCTATTATGCCTTAGCTATAGTTTAGGAGGTAAAAAAGATTGCAATTTTACGTTTGCTCTTCAAACATTTGCGGAAATTTGCTGGCTTCTTTTTTATTCAATCTCCTCTCCCCCATCACCCCCCCCCCCTCCCCAACCCAAAAAAGGAAAAAGAAAAGAGGTTCGCAAATAGTTCAAGTCGACACTTAGCTGAATCTGTTGCAATTTGCCACAGCGACTGCACTCAGTCTGGCAAAGCCTCATTGTTCGAGTGGCACCTTTAATGATTCAAACACAAGACTACAACTCTTTTTCTTGCTTCGATTCATAATTATAATCGGCATAACACATGTTTTATTATTCGGCTATGCGACTTAATTAAGGTTATATGTGTTAGTGTGACTGCTATTTGAAGCCGGCATGACTACTCATCCGCGATGAGAGCAAGGAGGGTGAGATTTTTGATTGGAGGAATTAAACGGAGTGACACATTTAATTTGTGGCTTAAAGCTAAATATTAATCACAGGTTTTAAATGTTTTTTATTAGTTTTATTTTATACATCTTAGTTTGATTCAGCGGAAAGTTTAGAACGTAAAAGATGTCATTTCTATAAGAGGGTGGGTGACTAAAGCTAAAATGAAAAGTAGAGTTAGAAACTTGTTAGATAGAGAAAGACCCATTTTTAAATGATTAAAAATGAAAGTAAACCACACAAATTGATATAAAAGAGGTATTTGATGATATTACAACAATAACAATATACCCAATGAATCCCACAAAATAGGATATAGGGAGGGTAGAGTGTAATTTCTATCTTGAAAGGTGGAGATGCTGTTTCCGGTAGACCCTCGGCACAAGGACAAACAACTGATCAAATTAGGTCAAACAAGCTATGGTAAAATACTACAGAAAAGCATGATAAACCTATATGCAAAAAAGGAGTTGTAACTACCGCTAATAATACGATAATCAAAATACAAAAATAACAAATAGCAGAAAACAATGGACAAGAAACTACAATAATAATACTACGACTATTAGTATAAAAGGGTAAGTAGGACAACACTCAACTACATACTAACCTTCTACCCTAATATGTGTCTTCCATAACCTCCTATTTAAGGTCACACCATTGTTAAGCTGTACATGCGCCATATTTCGTCTAATCATCTCTCCCCAATACGTCTTCGACCTACCTCTACCTCTCATGAAATCGTCCATAGTCAACCTCTCACACCTCCGCACTGGCGCACCTGTGCCTTTCCTCTTCACATGCCCGAACCATCTCAACCCCTCTTCTCACATCTTATCCTCCACTGAGATCACTCCCACCTTGTTTCGGATATTATCATTTCTAATCATATGTCTCCTAGTATGCCCACACATCCATCGCAACATCCTAATTTCTACAACTTTCATCTTTTGAATATGAGAGTTCTTGACTGACCAACACTCCGCTCCATACAATATAGTTGGTCTAATCACCACTTTGTAGAATTTGCCTTTAAGTTTTGGTGGCACCTTCTTATCGCACAAGACTCCGGATGCGAGCCTCCATTTCATCCACCCTACACCAATACGATGTGTGACATCATCGTCAATCTCTCTATTCCCTTAGATAATAGACCCAAGATACCTGAAACTTCCTTTCTTTTGAATGACCTGAGTACCAAGCCTCACCTCTACACCTGCCTCATGCTCGTTCACGTTACTGAACCTGCACTTCAAGTATTCTGTGTTGGTCTTACTCAACCTGAACCCTTTAGACTCCAGAGCCTGTCTCCAAACTTCCAGCTTAGCGTTCACTCCGCTGCGAGTCTCATCAATCAGGACTATGTCATCCGCGAATAACATATATGTGTGTGTGTACATTTTTCTTTTGTATGATGTGAGAATCTGATAAAAAACATACGAGAGAATTAAAAATAATGTGTACTATAAATTATTTACGGCTCGTTTGGATATATTTGGTTGAAGTTGAAAAAAGGTATTTGAAATTGAAAAAGATTATTTGGATATCAAATTATCTATCTAGCCGACGCTTCTACCTTTTCACTTTCCACGAGTCAAAACTGTAATGATAACTAAGAGAATTAGAGAGCTAGAGCAAAATACTATCCATAAACATATCAATAAATGTGGTTTCAGGAATCGGTCGTTTGCCCTTCACTAACAACTAGAGGAGGAGAAAGGAACGGTGTCCTGGCCTGGGCAACTATCAGCAAACTATTCCTTTTTGGAATGGAAAGAAGAAAAGATGGTCGTAGATCACTAATGTCAATTTCAAGAAAAAGATCATATGTGAAAGAATCGTCAGATTATGGGTTTTCGGAGTAGACGAAATGGAGAATGAAAGAAATAGAATAGTTTGATAGTATAAAAGGAAAAGTGCAGAGCCTCCCACTTGTTTGGCGTACCGGGCTGGCTAACGTATCTTATAATCCTATCTCTTCTAGTATGCCCACATATCCTTTCTATTGATCTTTTGGGACAAGGGAAGGAAAATTGCTTGAAGGGAGGGGGGGGGGGGGGGGGAGATTAGATAATGTTGGGGAAAGAGGTTGAGATTGCAACTTTTTACAGGGAGGTCAAATGGAATAGTAAGAGAGAGGGGGGAGGGGGTTAACAGATAGGGGCTGCAGGTAGAGGGGTGGGACAGAAAGAGGCCATCAGAAAAAAAGTAGGTAGAATGGATAGTTGATGGTGAAAGTGATAGAATATTACCATATCTTGTATATTATCATTGATAGAATATTAGCATAATTTGTATATCTTTTATATTATGTAAATTTATATTCCAATTGTAATTAGGAAGATTTAGTTACCTAGTTTGTAATTATGTAACACTATATATATTGTACACAATAATCAATAAAAGACAAGGAACATATTTCTACACGGTATCAAAAGCCAAATCCTAACTTCTTTTTCTCCCTAAGCCGCCGCCCCTTCCCCCCTTGAATTTGATCCATTTGTTTTTTCTGTGAATAAAAGACAAGGAACATATTTCTACTTGGTACATGGACACTGGCACCACATCTCATATGACGGCATCCCAAGATACTCTCTCGTCTTATTTCAATATGAGCAATTTAAAGCGTAATATTATTGTTGGTAGTGGACAAGGCATTCCCATTCAAGGTTATGGACAATAATCTCTTCATGTCCCGAAACTTATAAAAAATCTAATCTTTGTGCATCGTTTCACAACAGACAATAATGTTTCCCTTGAATTTGATCCTTTTGGTTTTTTTGTGAAGGACCTTGTGACAGGGATGCGAATACTGAGATGTGGTAGCACAAGGGACCTTTATCCTAACACCACCTCCGTCAGCTCTCCAACCTCCTCTTCATCAACCTTTGCATCAATTTCATCTCCTTTATGTCATAATAGATTAGGACATTCGGGAGACTGTTTTACGCTCCCTTAGCGAAAATAAAATTATTTCTTACAAACATGTCTTTTCTCCTCCTATTTTTGAATCTTGTGCTTTTGGGAAACATGTCAAGTTGCCCTTTTATTCTTCATCCACTTGTACTTTAATGCCTTTTGATATAATACACATTGATTTATAGACTTCTCTTATCTTGAGCAAAGTCGGGCATCGATACTATATGTTGTTTTTAGATGATTATTCAAACTTCCTATGGACGTTTTCCATTGGTAATAAGTCCCAAGTCTATTTTATTTTTTCGTCATTCATCACTTTCATTAAGACATAATTTGAAAAGAATATTAAATGTTTCCAATGTGACAATGGGAGAGAATTCGATAATAATCAATTCTAATTTTTCAACGCTAAATATTGCCTTGTTTTTCATTTTTCTGTTCCCACACCTCTCCACAAAATGACAAAGCCGAACGAAAAATTAGAACCATAAACAACCTAGTTCGTGCCCTCCTTGCTCGTGCCTCTATCCCCCCCCCATTTTTGGCATTACGCTCTATCAATGGCAACCTATCTCTTGAACATTCTCCCAGACAAGTCTCTCAAACACAACTCTCCCACTCAAGTTCTCTATCTTCAGGATCCTTCCTATAAGCATTTACGAACTTTGGGATGTCTGTGCTACCCTCTTCATCTCTCCACACAAATCAACAAGTTGCAACCTCGGTCATCCCCGTGCATCTTTCTTGGCTACCCCCCAATCATCAAGGTTACAATTGTTACGACTTGTCAAGTCGAAAAATAATCATTTCTTGGCATGTCATTCGATGAGTCCCAATTTCCCTTTTCCAAACTCAATTCTCCATCCCCAAATTCCTATGAATTCCTAAATGATGGCCTAAATCAGTCACCACCTACAGGCATCCCCACCATTGTCATCCCGATGTGGGCAATCTACCCAGGCCCGCAATGGGAGCCTTAGAACTGCCCGTCACGACCTTCCATCTTGGCTATCTCTCAGCCAGCTCCCCAATGCCACTGCCCCTTCTCGGCCCCACCCCCTACTCCCGACAGTCCACCCAGTCCCGTCTCCACTTCTCGGCCACCCCATCCCAATCCTGTCCAACCTCCTGCGGCACACCGACGGACAATAGAAACCCGTGTTATGCACGACATTTCCAAACCCAAATGACTATTTAACTTATCAGCTTCGGTTGCCCCTTCCCCTGTTTCTCATAATCCGAAAGATGCCTTGTCCTATCCTAATTGAAAAAATGCAATGATTGACGAACATAATGCTCTTATTGAAAATAAGAGATGGAATCTAGTACCTCGTCCTCCGAATGCTAATATTATTCGTTCTATGTGGATTTTTGACATAAAAAGAAATCTGATGCTTCTTTTGAGAGGAACAAGGCCCATCTTGTAGGTGATGTCAAGTCTCAACAGGTGGGAGTAGATTGTGATGAAACTTTCAGCCCGGTGGTGAAACCAACGACTATTCAGACTGTTCTTAGTATTGCTTTGTCAAAGTCTTGGCCTATTCATCTGTTTGACGTCAAAAATGCTTTCTTGCATGGAGATCTTCATGAAACCGTATATATGCATCAACCTATGGGATTCAGGGATCCGATTCATCCAGATTGTGTGTGTCTTTTGAAGAAATCACTATATGGACTGAAATAGGCTCCTCGTGCATGGTACCAATGTTTTGCTGATTTTGTATCCTCTATAGGGTTTTCACATAGAAAATTTGATCATTCACTGTTCATCTATAGCAAGGGTAATGATATGGCATACATCCTACTATATGTTGATGATATCATCCTCATTACTTCTTTTGATGCATTTCATCGATCCGTTATGTCACTCATTGCCTCTGAGTTTGCTATGAAGGATTTGGACCCCCTAAGCTATTTTTGGGCATTGCTGTTACGAGACATGCATGTGGCTTATTTTTTTGTCAAAGAAAGTACACCGAAGAGATCCTTAACCGAGCAGGCATGACGTCTTGCAATTGTCCCACACACCGGTGGACACTAATTCCAAACTCAGTGCCTCTTCGGGTTCATTGTATGCTGACCTGATTCACTATTGCAGTTTAGCAGGAGCGTTGCAGTATCTCACTTTCACGAGACTAGATATATCCTATGCAGTGCAACAAATATGCTTACATATGCAAAACCCGACGGATGAACATATGAATGCCCTCAAACATATTTTGCGATATGTACAAGGTACTCTTCATTTCGGCTTACACATGTACAAGTCCTCACTCTCTGGTCTCACATCCTATTCTGATGCTGACTGGGGTGGATGTCGTGACACTCGTCGATCCACGTCGGGTTACTGTGTGTTCCTCGGAGATAACTTGCTTTCTTGGTCTTCTAAAAGACAACCTACTCTGTCTCGATCCAGTGCCGAAGCTGAGTACAGAAGTGTAGCGAATGTTGTTTCCGAGTCTTATTGGATACGCAACCTTGTACTTGAGCTTCACCGCTCACTCCATAAGGCTACAATGGTTTACTGTGATAATGTAAGTGCGATATATCTTTTCGGCAATCCCGTTCAACATCAGCGCGCTAAACATATTGAAATGGATATTCGCTTTGTACGTGAGAAAGTTGCTCGTGGACAAGTTTGCATTCGTCATGTTCCTTCCCGATATCAGATTGCTGACATATTCACTAAAGGACTTCCGCACATGCTCTTTGATGACTTCCGATCTAGTCTCAGCGTACGAGAACCTCCCGCTTCAACTGCGGGGGTGTGATAGAATATTACCATATCTTGTATATTACCATTGATAGAATATTACCATATTTTGTATATCTTTTATATTAAGTAAATTTATATTCCAATCGTAATTAGAAAAATTAAGTTAACTAATTTGTAATTATGTAACACTATATATATTGTACACAATAATCAATAAAGACAAGTAACATATTCTTACATAAAGGTCGGACCGCTATGTTGTTTGGGTGCAGACATTGGGGAGGGCAAGGGGAAAAGGAGGGAAGAAAACAGAAATGGAGAGGAAAAATGTGAGGGACATAAATCTCCTTTCCTTTACTTAGCAACTTGACAATCCCAATATTTGGTAGCTTTTTTGTGCAGACAAGATTCGATTAATTATTAGAATTTCTCTGTTCAACCCTTAGAGGAGGGTGAGATTATAATACGTGCATTATGTTCCTTTACGTAAGTGTGAAAAAGACTTATTCGTCATTACTTATTCCTGTCCATTTCTCCCTATCCTTTCTCATTCTCTAGCATTTGGCTTTCCTTTTCTTTAACCCTTCGATGTCCGCTCATCTTATTTTCATTTTTCATGTGAATTAGCTAAAAACAAAACACTATGGACGCAAAAGATTCATAGAGACACAACAACTAATTGGGATTAAGACTGTAGTTGTTATAACATTTACAGTAGGTCATGTGTTAAAGAGTATGTCCTTTTTAAAGAGTTTTTTCAGCTTTGTTAAACTTTTGTATGTCCACGTGGGATAAGCGTGAGATCTAAAGTAACATATTGTTTCAGAGAATTCCTTATTTGTCTCAAAACCAATTACTTACTATGAATAAAATAGAACCTGAAAAAGAGTGGAGCAGATACACAAGATTCATATAGCTTACCCCTAACTATTTGGGATAGACATATAGTTGATAAAAAAGAACACGCGGCGTTTTTTTTTTTTTTTGGTAAAGTTTAATTACGATTGTAAAGCAAACACCGGAATAGACTAACTTCAGGAAAGGGTCAAACTCCTGTTATCAGTCTAATGCCAAAATGAAAGAAGGATTGCTATTACACATGCAATCCTCTCAATCCAGTCTAAAGGGATTGTATATTGTGATAACATATCCGCTAATTATTTATCTCATAATCCGGTTCAACATCAGAAGACCAAACATATTGAGATAGATATACACTTTGTTCGTGAGAAGGTTGCTCTCGGTCATGTTAAAGTGTTATATGTGCCTTACTCATATCAATACGCGGATATCTTCACGAAGGTTCAGCATGACCGAGATACAACCTCCCCAAGGGAATTGATACAATCTCACAAAAAAGACCTCTTAAGGTTCAGCATTTCTTAGCTCTAAATAGCACTAACGCTTAGATATGCTGGCAGATAGATGAGTTCCGTAATAAGATATGGTCCGTTGAAGCAAATCAGTCGACAGAGACCTCAAGTGGACATTGAGGTTATTTTGTTCCTTTAGACATTGGTGCATGACAATCAATATGTCGTCCAATGGGAAAATTCCTATTTGACTTGCTTTGTCATTGCTCTAATTCTTTATTGTTATTGCTTTATTCTTAGCCGAGCGTCTATTGAAAACAATCTCTCTACCTCTCATGTAGGGGTAAGTTTTGCGTACAACCTAACCTCCCCAGACCCCACTTGTGGGAGGGATTACACTGAGTATGTTGTTGTTGTTGGACTTTGTAAAGATTACCTTTCATGCCAAGATTTTATTTCACTTACTCGTGCAATTTACTTAAACGTCAGTGTAAAGCTTTTTCTCAGGAAAGTAAAGAAAAACATATGCCTTGTTTATCTATGTTAAATGTTGCATGATTACACTTTTCAACTCTAGTTTGTTCTGTAATGAGCATTTGAGCGCTTGTAACACTGATACAATTGCCTAGGTTTGATAACATTTGTGATAGTATCTTGCAGATGTATGGATCAGTGACCATGAACAATCTCCTTTGTCTTTCCGTCTTCCTTGCTCTCGTCTATGTCAGAGGATTGGCATGGGACTTAAGTGCTGGTTATTCTAATTGTTTGTGTTGTCACGGGGGTCTTTGGAAGCGTTCGTAGCACTTTTCCCCTGTGGACTTCTTTGCTTGCTTTTCTACTTTTCACCTGTGGACTACAAATTCGGTTGGACTTGGACCCTTTTGGTTGAATTTGTGAATTTTAAGTGCCGCACTTAAGTTGCTCTTGGACATGCTACAACTTCATTAACTTGAGAGCTGAAGCGATTTGGTTGCATCTGTACCTTTAATTTCCCTATTGTAAACCATCTCATTATTAAGCTGACTGCTTCTGCTTATCAGTTTCTCCTTTTGATGTAATTTGCACACTTAAAAATTCCCCTTTTCTGCTCTCCTGGATGGCTGTTAATGGAAAAGGAATGAGGTTAAGAAATTGGAACTTTAACTCTATGCTTTTTGAACATTTGCTGAAATTTTCTGGCTTCTTTCTGACTCAATCTTTCTGCTCCCCCTACCCACCACCCCAACCCAAACTTTTTACATCAATGTTAAGCTGTTTCCATTTCAACATGCCACAACAATCGACTTTTTAGTTTAAGAAAGCATCATTGTTACCTTATATGATTCAAACATAAAACTACGACGGATTTTCTTCCTTTGAAATACTTGAATTATAGTGGGATGAACGCAGTTTTTTATCTCAATTCTCAACTATGGCATCATTCAAGGTAATATTAGTCAACCCGGAAGGCTGTCCTTACCCTTGCTCCACAAGGAAATATAAGACACCAGTGTGCCCTCAGGGACAATATTAGAATCCAGAAAGCTGAAGCATTTAAAAAGAGATTTCGAGTGTCTTTTCATTTTGCTTTTATGAACCTTATCCTAGGGTTCAAACTGTCTTAGTATTTGCTTAAACATCTGAATGGATTTGTTCAACTTCAGTCGAACTTGTCTAAAGTTAATTCTGAAGTGATTAAACCTACAAAATTAACCTTGGCTATGCCTTAAATAGGGCTCCCAAACTAGGTTATTTGTGCACTTGCCCCACTAAAAAATAATTCTAAGCTTCTTTTCATTTTACTTTCATGAACTTTATCCTAGGACTCAAACTAGTCCTAGAAGCGTGAGCTTGTCTATCTTCCCAAAAGTTTCTCTTTTTATACTATTTTAAGTAAAAACCTTTAATTTGGTTGGTAAAAAAGATATTCGCTCATTTATTTGATTAATCACCATTAAGAACAGTCCGGTGCACTAGCTTTTAGAGACTATCGCCTGTAGCTATGTGGAATCCAATTGCTTAAAGACATGCCCCTAACCATTCCGCTATTTCTGCTCTAAAGAATTCGCTCTGACCTACTGGAATTGATAGATTTACCGTTAATGAATTGTTATAATACAAATTCTTTCTTTTAAGGATGCCAAGGCTTTCAAATCAAGACCGAGAAAGCTTAATTAATAAAGAACCCCGCCATGCACGGGTCCGACCCCAAACCACAAGGGCTATTGTACCTAGTCAAGTCAAGGCTGCGTAATATTTGCCCCTGAACTAATGAATTGGCTTCTACAACAAGCACGAAGTAGATGACTAATTGAGAGCATAACCTTATGTTGGATATTTTCAGCAAAATCAAAGGCCATCATTGATGTGATGCCCCTTCAACAATAGGGGAGTAACAATTCGGGTGATATGGGTGCTCATTAGTGTTTTTATTGATAAATATACCCGTGATATACACCGTATATACACTGCCCTGTGTATACCGTGTATATCACAGAATCACAAGCCAAGTTGGAAACTGATATACACGGTATACCAGCCGTGTATACCCATGTTTGGTAGTTGTATTTAATTAAGCATTGTACATTTACCATAGTTATAGTATTCTTGTACAAATAGAATAGGGTTTTGAGAGTAGAATAAGAATATGATTTTTCATATTATGGAAATTGTAAATTGTATATATACTCATTCATTAATGAAAATAATCAAGAGATTATATCTTTCATGGTATCAGAAGTCTAGGTCTCACAAAACCTTTCGCTACTCTCGACTCCCTCGATTTCCGAGACCCTTCCTCCATTTCTGAGCTGTTTTCTTCCTCCTCCCTTCCCAAATTTTCTTCTAAATTCCTCATTCACCTTTTGTTCTTTCATTATGTCTACGTCAAAGAACATGTTTCATCCTGCCCTTACTGTTTCCAACATCAAGAACCACATCCCTATTGTTCTTGAGTTGAAAACGTCCAATATGCGATGTGGGCAGAATTGTTCAAAATTCACGCAATCTCACATCAAGTCCTCCATCACATTATTCCTCCCGATGTCCCTACACCCGCGAAGGATCCTCAGTTATGGATCACTCTTGATGCTACCGTCCTTCAGTGGATTTACTCCACTATCTCTACCAACCTTTTAGAGATGATTATTGAACCGGACACTAAGGCTATGGCTACCTGGAATAGATTGCGTGATATATTTCAGGATAACCAACATTCCCGAGTTGTCACCCTTGAGCAAGAATATTCACAAGTCAGCATGGAAGATTTCTCGAATGTTTCAGCTAACATTTCTAGCCCTTTTACATGATTTATTTGTCTTTTATATTTTGTTTTCCTATTCTGTTATTCTCCCAATATAATACTATTCCATTTCTTCTCTTTTCATTCTTTATTTTTTCACTTCACTTATCATCTTTTATATTCTACTAATCACTTTCTATAAATGACTTCTAAATAACTTGATAAAATAAAATCTCTCATGTTTGATGTATACAAAGTTAATTCTTCTGAAGAAAAGAAAATTGTCCATCTTTCGTTCGCCTCTTTTTGTATTGTTTTAAGGAAAAAACCTTTAGTTTGGTTTTAAGGCAGTTGTCTTTCATCTATTTGTTTGGTGGGAGTAATAGCTCAAGGCAAGGCTCAAGCATTTAGGTGCCTAATATTCTGCCTATACTTACCCCTGATACAGTACAATATATTTTGTTAAATACTTGATTTAAACAAAGTTACTAATGCCAGAATTCTCCTCATTTCACTTGCCTTGTGGGACTCAAGACATCTGAAAGTGTATAGCCAAAAGAATCAATGGTACCAGAGTAAAAGTTTACAGAAGTTAAAAGACTACGAATCAATGGTACCAGAAAGACTGAGTCCAGGCATCCCACTGGAAAAATCTCACTTGTCATCGTCATGGATTCAAACGTTACAAACCTCTCCTGTATGATTTTGCCAATTATCATGCCTATGAGGCCAAGATCTTTGGCATATTTCATGCTCCAACTTACTTTCGAGGTTTAACTACAAATGAACCGTACAAATGGTAAGGATATTCATTAGAAGGAATGTAATTCTACCACATAGAGGAATGAAAGCCCTGCAGAAACACAACGAGCCATCTAACCAGGAGATATACAGAAATTATCCCGGAAAAAGCACAACCACATGTAATGGACCAACTACTATAGCTTCATATTGAGGTCAACTTTTCCTCCTACTTCAACGTGGCAGTTGCGTTTGTTCATTCCTTCTTGGTCGATTTGTACCTTTGCAGTTGGGAAGAATCCAAAGATGGGCTGTTGAACTGATCTGCTTAGGGCTGAGCTTGTTGTAGGTTCTTCAGCACCTCGCTGTGGATTTAACAAAGGCAAGAAGATCGTTACACCAAAATTGAGATACAAATAATTAGGGATAATTACCTTTTTGGGCCACCCCAAAAAATAATAGTCGGTAAAGGTATATGGTTTGTATATCAAGTATAAATATACATCTTATATACATAAATATACAGAGATATTCATGTTATATACACAATCAGTGTATATGTTTGTATATTTTGGCCCGTTCCCGTAATTAATTTCGGCCGACGGGTCAATAACGAAAAAAGCCCAATAAATTAAGGTATCAGAACATAAAATGGTAGACCTTTTATTCTCACCTGACAGGTAACTGATTCCAATGTAACTATCTCTTGACTCTGAAGGGTTGAACTAGACGAATGCTGATATGGAAAAGCAGCTGTAGGAGGAGCCAATGTGAGAAAATCTCCGTTAAGAGCTTTATTTTGTCTGACAACATTCCTTGGTTTGGACTCGGATAGATTCCGTGATCCTGAAGGAACTTCCCTGGAGAAAAGTGCAAGAAAAAAATCTTAGCAGGTATTTGAAGCATTAAATTTTTTAGAGATAATTACATTTTTGGACCACTTAAAAGAATAATAGTCAGCAAATATATATGTTTTGTATATTAAGTATAAATATACATATAATATACATAATAGGTTTTGTATATTTTGGCTAGTCCCATAATTAAATTCGGTTGACGGGTCAAAAATGAAAAAAGCAGTTAAAATTATGCAATGATTACTGGAGATGTCAAACCTTTTGAGCAGATTTCCTGATTCTAAACTGGTTGCACAATCATTGCTGCAGGAAGCTGATTCAGGTGATCTGGATGGAAGGCTAACACAGCCCGGAGGAAATTTGCAGTGAAATTGAGGGACTGGCGGAAACTCCGGAGAGAAAGGATATGGTCTCTTCATGCCAACCATCTACAATGCATCATCAACAATCAAAGATGTAGCGATCAACCAAAAAACTTAAAGATAAACTATCTAGAAACCCTATATAATACAACACTTAACCCCTCTGAGTTCTCTTTCCAAGCAGTATACCCTTTACTCCCGCATCTCCGTCTCCGCCTTCAGCCTTTTCCAGCCTCAACCAGAAGCTCATCCTCTAATTCTATAAGATGTTATCTGGAAGTGATTTATTTGACTTAGCAGGTTCTAAGTTTGTCTCCAATCAATGAGCTTTTGCACTAAATTTTGTGGGAGAGGGGGGGGGGGGGGCATTACAGCATTTTGTTATTCTGGCATTTAAGATGCTCTTTTCAACCATGGACTTCGGTCAAGGAAGTCCTAATGTTAGTTTAGGGCCACAAAGAGGAAATCCTATACTTCTTTGTCAGTAGAAGGCATTACTAAAGCTTTTTACTATCACAATCAAGAAATGAAGAGGAGGAGACAGAGAAGAAAAGAGATGTTCAGCAAACTGGAAGTAAATACTCGCTAGAATCAATAGGATATCCAGGTAAACTGTATTTCAGCGTTTGACACAAGAGATCATTATGAAAATTGATCTTAACTAAAAGAAGTGCAATTTCTATATAGTAGTGACTAACTGGTAACTGGCAGAATAAAAGAATTACCTTCACTTCTTCAGGCCACAGAGGTAAATAATTATACGAATAATAATTTTGGTTTGAAGGGGGCTCCATCTGATAATTTAGTACAGATGATGATGATGAAATCCTTGATGAGATATTCATCTGCATTTACCACAAAGTCATTTAATCAGCATTTCAAACACATCAAAACAAAATGATCATACATAATACCGCAAGTAATTAAATAAGCGTGCTTACCATTGATGAAGAACAAGAAGGTTGCTGATATTGTTGTGATCTTTGCAGCACACTAGGCAAAGGCAAAATGGGGTTATGCAGTTCATTAGGCAAATCTACATTAGGCCCGAAAACCCCATGGCGATTACGATTTCCCTGTTGGCTTTCTCTTTCAGGACTATACTCACAACTCCACAATTTAGAACAATTATCACCACTCCCTGGACCCGAAACGGATGACCAACTTAACTCACCTAGTGGTTTTGATGATTGTAAACTCTTCGGACGAAAACCATCAAGAACTAGGGCTGATGCACTTGGTCTAAAGACACAATTTTTCGAAGGTAGATCTATCGTTGACGGCCTAAAAGGAACTGATTTTGGTGCGCTCAAAACATTAGGTGTTTGAAAAATTGGATCTTTTTTATGTTGTTCTTCACCTTCTAATCTAATCCTTTCAAGTTGAGCAACACCAAGTCCTCTTTGTGGGACTTTTTTTTGTTTCACTTTCTTGGATGCTCTACTAGTAGCACCACCACAACCACTACCACTTGAACCACCCCCACCCCCACCCCCACCCCCACTACTAGTACTACACCTATGTGTATGTTCCTCTATAGCCATTATAGTTGTCTTAGGTATCATATGCAAGAAAATAATTATATACTAATAGACAAAGAATCCATCGACCCACATTGTAATCTTTAAGATACAATTAATCTAAAAGAACCTCAGATGGAAATATTTCAAGAAAATTAAGAAAAAAGCCAAAATTCAAGAAACACAATTCCCCATTTGTACGTTACATGAAATCTTGTAGGTCATCAAGTCAAGATCTGCAACTTATATGGCAAATGTACATACATACAACCCCATAATTCAGCAAAAAGATTACAACTTTTTGTCTTAAATGTAAACATATATATATATATATACACAAAATATACAAAAGAGATACAGTAAAGAGCAAACCCTCCCCAGACCCTATATGTGATTTCACTGGGTATTTGTTGTTGTTGTAGATACAGTAAAGAGCAAAGGGTTTAGAAAGAGTTATCTGAGAAATTCGGATGTTCTCAGATGAGTAAAATATGAGACATTTGAGAAGTGTTATAAATGCAAATCTAAAGGGAGCTAGAAATACGGGAACTGTGAGAGTGCATCAAACTATCGGTGGACTCCACATTTTGCTTTGCTTGAAGGGTTCATTTGGTTGATTGTACTGCACAATTAATTATAGTGTTTGGTTGATTGCGTAACATCAATAAATCCTTACAGAGTTTTGGTATGCCATATTAAAATTACATGTAATAAATTATGCGAAATGAAATGTGAAATAAGAATATTAATATTTTAGTAATTCATGTGAGACAACCCTCTTTGTACCAACATGTACAACATCATGTGTCCAAACATTTTATTGATTCTCATAGCTAGTCATTGTTATAAATCTATAAAAATATTTGAATTTAGCTTTTATTCGATTGTAATAGACAAATTAAATAAATATGAGAATTTGGATATTTTGTTTAGTTGATTTTTTTTCTATTTTCGGTTAACTGTGTGAAAAAGAAAAAAAAAATTAATGCATACAAGAGAATAAAATGTACTTATAGATTAATACTTGTTTTTTTTTTTTGTTGACGAAGGAACCCGCAGCCGCTACTCTCTCGAGTGCGCATAGGGTAAATTTCGGACTGACGCAATAGATTAATACTTGTTTTGACTAAAGAATGAAGGGATATTTTTAATGTGAACAGACATTTAATTATTCCTTTTAGGCACATGAGCTGGATTGAGGCTGGATTTGTTCAAGCAATTTATTAAAGCCCATCCCAAGTTGTTTAGCAATTTTTAGCAAAGATTACATTGGAGAAACTTTCGATGGAAACAATACATTCCCTTTTGGATCCTTTCAAACCCAAGACAACTACTTTGGGCTGCTCTTTCTCTATTTACATAAACTACAAAGTAACCAAAAAGACTTCAGATCCAAAGTGAGCTAAAAAGGTATGGAAAAGGGGAAGATTTGAAAATTGAGAGGTGAAGGGTTGTCTAATCTGATAGAGTGATCAAGTGGGTCTACCCTTCGCTAGATGTTTCGGGTTTGAGATATTCAAAATGATTGGTCTCTTCGTAAAAATCACTTTACCTTCTTTATGGACTGATCCGACATGATCCAATTAGACAGGCCAGTATATTTCGTGTACCGAATATCTAAAGCAAAATGAAAAGGAATTTGAGAAATATACACAATAAAAAAAATTACAAGCGATAACAATCTTATTGACAAGTGACTAGCCTAATAATCCTATTTATAGTTGTTTGTTGAGTGGGTGTGGTTGAAACTTGTTAAAACAGCTAAACGAGACTATATATACAAAACCTAAGAAAGATTGGAGGTGATTTAGACTGGTTTGGAGTCAAAATTTAAAGTTGAAATCGAATTGAAAAGTATTATTGCGATAATGTATAATGTGTGGATGTCATTGTATATCACATGTTTTCATGGATTCACAAATATACATGACATACATGAGATACATGGATGTACAAGGAAGATATACACATATATACAAGCATGATATATAGTTAGGGCAAGTTACACTTTACTTTTTGTCGGTCGGCCAAAATAATTACATTAGCTAACCAAATATACAAAAATAACACACTATTAAGTATAAGAAATGTGTGTTATATGTGTATTATACCATTAATATATAAAAGATATATATTTGTTGGCTATTATTTTGATACGGTTATTTATATTAAATTCTCATATAGATATATTGGGAATATATGCAGATATACACCGCACTTCAACTCATTTTCTTCGATGCACCAACTCAAAATTTCTACTAGCAACTCTTCTAATCAACCTCAAATGAGCTCAAAATTTAGTATAAGCTTCAAACAAGTATTGTCACAAAGATTTTTGAACACCCACTTTAAATTACAGACTTTTCGGATTTCGACTTTTAAATCTGAGAGCTTCAAGCTTAACATGGCGGATTTCAAGGTCTTCTTCCAAATTTAATGAGTACAATGGGTTTTCAAAGGTGTTTCAATAATTGTAAGCGGTAGTGATAATGGTGGTGGTGGTACTACTACGTGGTGAAAAATGATGAAGAACTTTGTAAAAAAAAAGGGGGGGGACTAGATAAATCGGCTAAATAATTGATAGCAATTTTGTTTGTGTTGACACATAGTGTAATTTTCCCATAAGAAAAAACAAAAACAAAAAATAGAGTCATGAAGATCTTTATTGTCATATTATACCATTGGATTTTGCCTTTCAAAATGGGCCACCTTAGCCTCAACAAACTATCTGTGAGTAAAAGGAAACAAAACAAAAATGTGTGTCAGGAAGAGGGGCCAAGACAGGCAGCAAGCCACATTCAATGGACCCCTTTAATGACACAATCTGTTTTGGTATTTAATGTGTCAAAGATTTTGTTAGATATGCAAGATATACAAGGCAACAAGCATAACAAATATTGCATCTATGCACAAGATTCTCCTTTCTACCTACAAAATATTCTCATATTTATGTCCTTATTCAAGTTTTTGGAAGTCCCATAACACAATTATTGAGACCCTTCAATCCATTATCTTGAGCTAACTAATATTAGCAAATTTCTTTACTTCATCTTTGGTAGTGTTTAGACTAATTTTCTTAAAATTAGTTTTAGAAAAAATTCTGCTGCATATGATTTTGAATACACATTAATAAAGGATTGGTTCCAAATGAAAGAAGGAGGGAAGATGCGCTACAATTAACATCATAGTCAGCTATAAGACATTAGTAGCTAGCGACGGGATTAGATATAATTCTCTTTCTAACATTTTCTTATTAACATGAAGCTTTTTAGTTATGTGATTTTGCATCCACTCTGCCAACAACCTATGTGTTCATTTATATCCAGTTGATTTACTGTTGTTTTACGTTGCACGTTCTGGAACGTGAGGGCGTATTATTTTAAGACAAAAGCCAACATTCTTAGAGCAAATTGAACTTAAAAATTAAATCAAACAAAATAGAATATAAGACTATTCAGCTAGGGTGTAATTTTGTGCGCTTCTCTATATCTTTTTTTTTTTTGGTAAGAAAAATGCTTCTATTAGATTTAAAACATAGTGTACAAGGGAGTCTTCAAGTTGGAGAGCACATATCGATGTCAGGAAATATATTTTGTGACACTACAACAGCATGTGAAGGTCCCGTAGCTCAGTTGGTTAGAGCGTTGGTCTTATGAGCCGAAGGTCGCGGGTTCGAGCCCCGCCGGGACCAGTCCCAATGCTATAAAAGATTATATTTATTTTTGCCTTAGTACAACCTCTTAAACTTGTGGTTCAAATTTCTAACTTTTTTGCGCCAGTTCTCATTTCTCAAGCATACTAACTTTTGTCAGAGAAAGATTAATTCAACACATAAATAGATACTTACATATTTTTATTGATACTCAACTAAGGTAACGACTAGCCAAAAGTTAATTCCATCATATTTACCGCATGCAGTCAGCAAAAACAAGTTCTCCCTTTTCCAATAGACAAATATTAGTAATAGAATATTCACTAAATATTCTTACATTAATGGTATATCTCTTATTAATTATGTCTCATATTTTAGGTAAAATTATATTTCCTATTGTAATTAAGTTGATTAGTTACATAGTTTAGATATTCTTGTACTATATATATATTGTACATTATTGATGAATAAAATCAAGGATTAGGACAAACGCCGGCAACAAACCAACTTCAGTTCCATCAACCTTTGCTACTCTTTTGTCTTCCTTATGACATTCTAGATTAGGACATCCGGGAGATTCTGTTTTACGTTCCCTTAAGAACAATAATTTTATTCAACGCAACGGTATTTCTAAGACTCCTATATGTGAATCCTATGTTTTTGGAAAACATGTTAAATTACCATTTTTATGCATCCACAAATTGTACTTTAATGCCTTTCGATATAATACATACTGATTTGTCGACTTCCCATGTTTTAAGTACGGTTGACCATCGATATTATGTGTTGTTTTTGGACGATTATTCCAATTTCTATGGACTTTTCCAATTGGTAATAAATCACATGTCTATCTCATTTTTTCCTCATTTAGTGCTTTCATAAAAATACAATTTGAAAAGAGCATTAAATATTTTTAATGTGACAATGGCAAGGAATTCGATAATAACCAATTCAAACAGTTTTGCTCCAAAAACGGTCTTACCTTTCGTTTTACCTGCCCTCACACCTCCTCCCAAAATGGTAAAGACGAACGAAAAATTCGAACCATAAACAACCTAATTCGTGCCCTACTTTCCCACGCCTCAATTCCTCCTCAATTCTGGCATTACACACTCTCCGTGGCCACCTATCTCCTAAACATAATCTCAAACAAGTCTCTAGCTCAACGGTCGCCCACCCAAGTTCTGTTTTGTAGGAACCCCTCCTACCAACACTTGCATATTTTTGGATGTCTTTGTTACCTCTCCATCCGACCACTCACAAACTTCAACCCCGGTCTTCCCCGTGTGAGTTTCTGGGTTACCCCACCAATCATCGTGGTTACTCTTGCTATGACTTGTCAAGTCGTAAAATAATTATTTCATGCCATGCTCTATTTGATGAGTCTCAATTCTCTTTTGCCTCACTAAACTTGCCACATCGACATTCCTATGAATTCCTAAATGATGGCCTGAACCCCCTTCTAATTCATCATTTACATAATTTGACGTCCCAGTCCCTGGCACCCGAACACTCCACGGTCAGTTCGAGACACGCTACCCACCCGATTTCGCCGACTGTGGCTCAAAACAACCCATTTCAAGGTGATACCGCAGCCACCTCTCGGCAAACCAAGCCTCGGTCAGCTGATCCCGCCATACCTGCCCTTCTTCATCTTCCCGACAGTTCCGCGACAACCCCCTTCCTCCTATCCCGCGTCCTAAGGCACGCTCTCAGACTATGGAAACCCGTGCCATGCACGAAATTTCCAAACCTAAACGGTTGTTTAACCTATCCGTTTCAGTTTTCCCTTCCCTGTCCCTCATAATCCGAAGGATGCCTTGTCCGACCCAAATTGGAAAGCCATAATGATTGACAAATATAATTCTCTAATTGATAATAAGACGTGAGACCTAGTACCCCATCCACCTGATGCTAATATTATTCGTTCTATGTGGATTTTTAGACATAAAAAGAAATTTGATGGTTCTTTTGAGAAGTACAAGGCCCATCTTATAGGTGATGACATGTCTTAACAGGTGGGAGTGGATTGTGATGAAAAAAATTCCCGATCGTAAAGCCCGCAACCATCCGGACCATCCTCATCATTGCCTTATCCATCTCTTAGCACATTCATCAGTTTGATGTCAAGAATGCTTTCTTACATGGGATCTTCATGAAATGGTATATATGCATCGGCATATGGGTTTCAGGGATCCTATTCATCAGAATTATGTGTGTCTATTGCGGAAATCACTCTATGGACTGAAATAGGCTCCTCGAGCATAGTACCAGCGGTTCGTCGATTATGTATCCTTATCGTTTTTTCACACAACAAATCCGATCATTCTCTGTTCATCTACAACAAGGGTCCAGACATGACTTACCTCTTATTATATGTTGATGATATCATCCTCACCACATCATCTGATGCCCTCCACCGGTCCATTATGTCTCTCCTTTCATTTGAGTTTGCTATGAATGATCTGGGGGCCCTGAGTTATTTCTTGGGCATCTCTATCACTTGCCATTCTGGCGGCCTATTTCTATGTCAGAAGAAATACGCCGAAGAGATCATTGACCGTGCAGGCATGACGTCTCGCAAGTCATCCCACACGCTAGTGGACACCAATTCCAAGCTCCGACCCTTCATATTCAGACCCGACTCACTATCGTCGCCTGGCTGGGGCCCTGCAGTACCTCACATTCACGAGACCAGACATATCATATGCCGTGCAATAAATCTGTTTGTGCATGCACAATCCAACGGAAGCACACATGCATGCACTCAAATGTATTTTACAATACGTCCAGGGCACACTTCACTTCGGCTTACATTTATATAGGTCCGCGCTCACTAGTTGCACTGCTTATTCTGATGCTGACTAGGGTGGATGTCCTGACACCCGACGCTCCACATCTGGTTACTGCATTTTCCTCGGAGATAACCTATTGTCTTGGTCTTCCAAAATGGAACCTACACTATCCTGATCCAGTGTCGAAGCAGAGTACAGAGGTGTAGCCAACGTCGTCTCCGAGTCTTGTTGGATCCGTAACCTTCTACTTGAGGTTCACTGCCCGATTCAAAAGGCATCACTGGTCTACTGCAACAATATTAGTGTGATATATCTTTTCGGCAATCCCGTCCAACATCAGCGCACCAAACACATTGAGATGGACATTCATTTTGTACGCGAAAAAGTGGCTCGTGGTCAAGTTCGTGTCCTTCATGTTCCTTATAGATATCAGATTGTTGACATATTCACCAAAGGACTTCCGCGCATACTGTTTGATGATTTTTGAGACAGTCTCAGTGTTCATGAGCCTCCCGCTTCGACTGGATGGGTGTAATAGAATATTCACCAAATATTATTACATTAATTATATATCTCTTATTTTAGATAGAATTGTATTCCTATTGTAATTAGGTCTCTTATTTTAGGTAGAATTAATTTTTTTATTGTAATTAGGTTGATTATTTACCTAGTTTAGATATTCTTGTACTACTATATATATTGTACATAATTGATGAATAAAATCAAGGAACATATTCCTTTAATTAGTTCCATATATTTTATAGCTAATCAACCTAATAAAACGGAAGAGATAAACAACAAAAACAACATATCCAGTGTAATTTCATAGATCGTAAACCAAGGTAAATTTAATTGACAGAGGAAATATAAGCTAAAGACCTGCTGGTTCGATATCATTGACGGACTAAGTTAGAGAAAATGGCAAATTGAATCCCTTTTGTTTTGGATATGTTTAGATTGGTCAATAAATATAAGCCTGAGTTGTTCTGGTTCTAAGTTTGTCAAAGTGAATAATTTGGTGTTCGTCAAATATAAAACAAACTCTGGCTATTAGATTTTATGAGAACCGTGAAAGAAATATTTAACCAAAATTGCCGTCAAATCTCAAAAACAACAACACCAAAAACTTTATAAAAATCCATAAATTAAAATGTAGGATAAAACACACCTAAAAAGTTGTACCATGCTCAAGAAATAGACCAATAATCAAAAGTGCTCACTTTTGACAAACTTAAGGACCAAAACTGCTCAAGAGTATATTTAAGAGACCATTTTGGACCTACCTCAAACTTAAAGGATCATTTTTGTCATTTTCTCGACTAATTTGTGAGTATTATTATTATTAATTTTTTTTAATGAAATTGATTGGATCAAAGCACCTACATTGTGAAAAAAATGTGGCAATCCCTGCTAAATTGACTGCTGAACTTTCAAATAGATCAGATCACACCCCACTCTTACTCCTCCACCTTAATTCTTTCTAGTTGGCATGTAGTTTTTGGTGTCAAAAGTACATTGCATTTCTTTCTACTCCATATCTTTCTCTTTTTACATTTAAAGTTTAAAAAATAAAAATCATCAACCTCCTTTTTATTTCAATGCTACCATAATAATTTCACAATAATAAAAGTAAACACAACCAATGATTTCTCTGATCTGCTTATAAGTTCTCAAGTATGAAGCTATCTGAATTATGTTCTGAATTTTGATCATTCAATATATACCATGGGTTCAGGATTTTGCTTGAAGAGTATTATAGGCCTAAAGAGGAACAAACGACGTAAATCCAAACACCTCAAGGTACATTTCTCTCTATTAGCGTATGCAAGATTTTACATAAACTGTTTCGGTCTATCATTACAATTCGGTTTATAAGTGAGTCAGAATCAAAGACTATACGGGTTTTGATTCTTTACTTCACGTTACAAATTGATATTTACTTTGTATTATTTTCAGGCGGTGTCAACCTATTACATATTGTCTCTAAGACTACCTAGGACATATTTGGTACTACTTCTTTGATCACCACAACAAATTAAAAACTTCACTAATATGAGCATATATCGATAATTGCTAGCTCATATGATTCGAATACACATCAACTCTCGAATTTTACTGTTATCCGCTACATTTAAATGAGTTTGAGATTGAATCATTTTCTTAATCCGTTTTTTGAATGAAAGGGGTGAGGAGAGAAAATATTTTTATCCAAAAACATGCCGTTCTCTTTCATATCTAAAAAACCCTTGAACACCCTTTTGAACATTTGAGTAAAAAACCGCTACATTTATCCAAAAACATTTGAGTAAATTTCTAGAAACAACCTCTCTACCTTTCAAAACAGGAGCAGAGGCGGATTTAGATGTTGGTGAGGGTGTTCTCCTTCGCAAAAAATTACACTGTATATTTAGGATATTTTTATGTGTTTATGTAGATATATTAACTTTTGAACACCCTAAATCAACGCAAAAAGTTAGCTCAAGTGGCCTAAGGTGTTCAAAATTGTCTTCAATATCCTAGGTTCAATTCTCATGGACAACATTACTTTTTTTTGTTTAGCTTTTGTTGTTTTTTTCGAACACCCTGAATGAAAATATTGGATCTGCTACTGGGTAGTGGTAACGTCTGCGTACGCTCTATCCTTCCCAAACCCGACTTATGGGACTACACTGGATATATTATTATTGTTGTTCTTGAACAAATTTGCACAAATAAGATTAGATTGATATTTGACATTTGCAGGGTACAAGTAGTGCATCTGATGAGCCAAAGGAAGAAGTTAATTCTAGTGGTAAAGAATCCAGTGCTCATTATTCAAATGGAACTTCAAAAAAGATTACTCGCAAGACCAAGTTAACTGAGAATTCTGCTGCTACCCGAATTCAGACTGCTTTCAGAGCTCATTTGGTAACTATTCTTTTATTTTCTCCGTACTAAAATAATTATCACGTTTAATTAGTTTCTCAATAGTTAAACTATATAAACTTTGATCAACATATTAAGACGTATATTTGCACCTTATTTATATGAGAAAAATTACAACTTATAATTACATCATATAGTTTTTGAATATCTAATAAACTATTGAAATATTACACTAATCTCATCTAATTTAGCTTCGAAAATTAGTCAAATTGACTCTCGAGAAACGAAACGTGACAACTAATTTGGGACAGCAAAAATACTAGTTTTTGCTTCTTTTTTTGTCAACTAACTCATACAACAACAACAACATACCCAGTGAAATTCACAACGTGGGGTTTGGAGAGGGTATAGTGTATGCAGACTTTACATTTACCTTGGTAGGTAGAGCGACTGTTTCGAAGAGACCCTCGGCTCAAGACAGAGCATAAGCACAAGCAAAACAAAAGCAAGAGAAACAGTCAGATCCGATCAAATTTTTTTAAAGAACTATGAAAATACTGATATCAAAATCGAATAAGCCATCATAATGCATTCTGATTTTCAACTAACTCATATTAATGCAAAATCGTTTACGAGTTTTTAAATATAAATTATTTCATAGTGATTAAGGCATTAACGTATATATAAAAGACACATATTACATTCATCAATTTGGTACATAATACTGCGTGTGAGTATTTCTTTTTGAGATAACAACACATTTGGTCCTCCAATTATGATAAATTTTGATATTGGTCTTTGTGATATATGATTAAACGCATATTACCTTCAATTAGTTATAATGTGCAATTCAACCCATATACTTGTGAATTTTCAAAGATAATAAATTATTATATGTTGTTAAACTATTTAATCTAACTAAGTATTATATTAAATTTGTATTGTTACCCCATACTTTAAGGATAATTAGTTTCAAAAAATAGTCTAAATACATGGATTTCCTATACCAAGGGACAAAAACCTTATCGTTGAATTAATTAAAATGTAAGTATTACAAGGATCAAAATCAATATAATTGAAGGACTAAAAGTGTAATTATCTCTTTTTTCTTCTCCTTCAATTAGGTCCCAATTATTTCCTAGTCCTAACTTTGAACGTTACATTAAATTGTGTAGGCAAGGAAAACTCTCGGCGTGTAAGGGGCGCAGTGAGATTCCAAGGTGTAATTGAAGGGCCAAGTGTAAATAACCAAATAGCAGGGACTTTGAAGCAAATACACTGTTGGAGCAAAATATAATCAGAGATCAGAGCTAGGCGACTTAGTATGGTGACTCAGGGCCGCAATAAGCAGAAGAAAATTCAAAATCAACAAAAACTTGAGGCTAAGCTTCACGAGCTTGAGGTAACAGTAAGAGTTATGTCGTATGATCAAGAGTTTATAGGTCTAAATTGTGGAATCAATCTATTGCAACAAAACAAAACAAAAAAGAGTCAATGTGGTCTCGTTCTTTCCTGAATTATGTGCGTAGTAGAGCTTAGTGTATTATATTTTTTTTAAATAAGTTCTTTTGTGATTATCTAGGCGGATTAAAGTATTTACCCGCCTCACTCATTTACAAAATTTGTCCTATAAAAAGTTACATTACATTAGTTATGTAAATGGTATACAATTCACGTTTTGTATACTTTAACGATAAGAACAGTTGAATCACAATGTTTATATATCCTGAAGGTAAATAATTTGCTTACCTGTTGGGTATTTTGTAAATATGTTTTCTTGAATAAGTACGGAGCATAATATTTCTTAAATAGCGTATTTTGCTTAATTTTTTTTTGATAACTTGCATAAATCTCTCTTTTTGAATCATGCTTCAACTTAATATAAACTTTCACGAAAAAAACTTTTAATTGAAAGAAATAATCCCTTGATTATTTTCATTGATAATGAGAGATATATATATATAAATATACAATTCCTAAATATGGACAATATAGGAAAATAATTCTACATTTTCCTTTTCTAATTCTAATATATTTTCCTAGTACAAGACTAATACCATAATTACAATTACATGAATTACATTTTGTTTAGTCCAAATCGGATCATGATACACACGGTCTTTTACACCCCCGCAGTCATAGCGGACAGTTGACGTACGCTGAGACTGTCCCTAAAATCTTCAAATAGAACCAAGGGAAGACCCTTAGTAAATATGTCTGCAATCCGGTATCGCGAAGGGACATGAAGGACGCGTACTTGTCTACGAGCTACCTTTTCTCGAACAAAGTGTATGTCCATCTCGATATGTTTAGTGCACTGATGTTGGACCGGATTTCTAGAAAGATAGACTGCACTCACATTATCATAGTAGACCAAGGTAGCTTTCTGAATAGGATAATGTAACTCTAGTAGAAGATTACGTAGTCAACATGACTCAGACACCACATTGACTATCCCTCGATACTCGGCTTCCGCACTGGATCGTGATAAAGTAGCCTGGTGTTTTGCAGATCATGAGACCAAGTTATCGCCAAGAAACATACAGTATCCAGATGTAGATCGTCTGGTGTCCGGACAGCCACCCCAATCAGCATCGGTATACGAAACAAGTGTAGAGGCTGATGATGGATATAAATGCAAACCATAGTCAAGTGTACCTTGGATGTATCAGATAATGCGTTTGAGCGCATTCATGTGCTCAACCCGAGGATCATGCATAAACAAACACACCTACTATACAGACGTGAAAGTAAGATACTGAAGAGCTACAGTAAGACTGTGATAGTGAGTGGGATCCTCGTAAGGGGAGCCAACCGCAGCACCCAGCTTGGGTTTTGTAATAACTGGAGTGGAAGTAGACTTACATGAGGACATACCAGCTCGCTCAATTATCTCAACAGCATACTTCCGTTTGGATAAGAACAACCCATTTGCATGACGAGTGACAACAATCCCTAAGAAGTAACTCAAGAGTCCTAAGTCTTTCATAGCAAACTCAGAACTGAGTAGTGTCATGATAGATCGGTATAAATCATCAGAAGAAGCTGTCAAGATAATATCATCCACATACAATAGAATATATGCCAAGGAAGTACCACGACGATAGATGAACATAGAATTATCAGACCGGCTGTGAGAAAATCCAATAGTAGATACATAGTTTGCAAATCGCTTATACCAGGCCCATGGGGCCTGCTTAAGCCCATACAAGGACTTCTTCAATAAACAGACATGATTAGGATACGTGGGGTCTCGAAAACCCAAGGGCTGATGCATGTAAACTCTCTCCTTAAGATCACCATGTAAGAAATCATTCTTCATATCTAGCTGATGAATGGACTATGCTTTCGAAAGAGCCAAACTGAGAACAATGCGAATGGTAGCCGGTTTGACCACCGAACTAAACGTCTCACCACAATCCGTGCCAACTTGTTGAGTTTTACCATCACCTACAAGCCGAACCTTATGTCTCAAAAAAGAACCATCAGAATTATCTTTATGAGTAAAAATCCACATCGAGCGAATAATATTAACACTAGAAGGATGGGGTACCAACTCCCACATCGTATTCTCAATAAGAGCATTATATTCGTCGTTCATAGCCAATTTTCAATTCGGGTCAATTAATGCAGACAATGGGTTACGGGGTAATAGGGATTTAAGAACATTAGAATTAAGATTAAAATATATTTTTGGTTTAAAAATACCTCATTGATTACGAGTAACTGGTCTGTGTGTCGGGAGAGAATTGGGTGAGTTTTGGGGAAAGGCCAAATGGATGATGGACTGGCCAACAGGCAGTGGGCCTGCTGACCCAAAACTGGAAACCGAAGGTTAGACTGGAGCAGAAACTAGGGCAGAAGCAGTCTCGGCAGTGGGTTGGTCGATCGGCCCAACAGTAGAAACCGGGGCAGAAGCATTGGGTTGTGGCGGGTCAGCAGGCAGTGGGCCTGTTGGCGTTTCGTGGTTACTGGATCAGCCTATTAAGTGGTGCATAATGTACGGTGAGACTTCGTTATCTGAAAAATTATACGAACTAGGCACGTGACTACTCACTTTAGCAAACGGAAATTGGGTTTCATAAAAAATAACATGACGACTAATTATGATTTTATTAGACGATAAATCAAAATATTTGTAACCATGATGATTAGATGGATAACCCAAAAATACACAAGCGGTAGAACGGGCTTGAAGTTTGTTAATCGTAGTTGACGGAAATAGTGGATAGCAAAGACACCCAAAGACCCTAAGATGTGAATACGAAAGATTCTTATTATGGAGGATTTTAAGAGGAGATGCATATGCCAACCCTTTCGTAGGAATTATGTTAAGGAGATAAGTAGTCATTTGTAGAGCACAATGCCAAAAGGAAGGGGGTACGGAAGCATGGACTAATAAAGTTCGGAAAATATTATTAATGGTATGAATTTTTTGTTCGGCTTTTCCATTTTGTGGGGACAAGAGAAACGAAAAACTATGCCATTAGCATCACAAAATTTCCGAAACAACACTTTATCATATTCTTTGCCATTATTACATTGAATATTTTTTATTTCCCGTTCAAATTGAGTGCGGATGAATGCTCTAAATTTTAAGAATGTGGAAAAAATATGAGATTTCCTCGCTAACGGAAAGTTCCATAAAAAATTAGAATAATCATCCAAAAATAGAACATAATAACGATGGCCCACAGAACTTAGAACGGGAGAAGTCCATAAATCGCTATGAATAATGTCAAAATGCATCAAAGTACGAGAAGTATAGGCTACAAATGGTAATCTAACATGTTTTCCTAACGGACATGAATGACAAATTGGAGTACTACGCGTATGTTGACACCCAATTTTGTCTCATCTTTTCCAATTTATTTGCAATTTTAAATATATATATATATATATATATATATATATATATATATCATTATTTATTATTATTATTATTATTATTATTATTATTATCATTCACTTGTTTTACTATCATTTGCCTTTTTTAAAATCATAATCATAATTTTACCCTATTTCTATATTATTCTATTTTTTCGCAAAACGGCATCGCATTTTTCATTTTTAGCATTTTTGAACATTTCGCAAATATTATGTTTTATTATTATCACATCGTTATATTTTATTTTAAATGATTTACATTTTTTCTTAAAGCATTTTAATACAAACCTCCCTTTTTTACATTTTTAACCCATAACTCATTTTATTTCCCAACCCAAGAACGATTTATACCCAAAACAAACCACCCATTCTCGGACCCCATCTGAAGCCCAACCGAAAAGGCCCAACTGGCCAACCCCTACCCGCGGCCCAATTCGGTCGGCCCAACAGCCGATTCCCTTATACCCCAACCCACAAAACCTAAACCTAAAATAAAATCACCCTAACACCCTAACCCTCCATCGCCGCACCTCACCCATGCCCCGACCCCACGTCGTCGGTCACCTCACCCCTGCCACCACCGACCCCTGACACCACCAACTCCCCTCTGTTACACCGACACCACCAACCCTTATCCCTACAAAATCCGCGACCCATATCCCCTAAAATCCGTCCCAAAATCGTCACTTTATTTTTGAAATTCAAACTCAATTGAAAAGGGGTATGGGGTGAACGTTGGAGAGTCCGAATCCACCTATAAACCCCCCCCCCCCTTTTGATCTTCAAAAGGGGGACCGGAAAATAAAAAAGAAAAATATATGTTGTATTTCTCGATATTTAGCATTCGCCTTCCTTGTTATTCAAGAAATAAGTCCGAAAACAAATCCAAAATTGGAAGAAAAAAGGGTGAGTTTCATTCTTGGACTTTGGTTTTAGATACTTCTATTGGGTCACGTAAACCTCAATCTGAAAAATCTTTTTTTTTTGTGGTTTGTTCTTCACTGTTTTCGGGTCTCCGATTTGGGTATGTTCGGGTCGGGTCGACCCGGACAGGGGTAAGGACTAGATTATGTGTTGTATATCATGTTGGTTATCTGAAATTGGTGAAAATATTTAATTCGGGTTTGAACCTCTGATTCGGGTCGGGTCAATCAATCCGGGTCGGGTCGACCCGGTTTGGGTATATTTCCAGATTTGTGTTTTACATCTTATTTGTTGGTTATCTGAAAAAATAAAAAAAAAATGATTCTGGATTCCTAGTCACCACTGTTCCGAGTTGCATTTCTCGGGTTTTCGGGTCATCTATCCGGTTCTGTTTCTCAGGATTGGGTCGATTAACTAATGTTTCTTCACCGTTTTGTCGTCTTTCTGGGTCGGGTAACCCCAAATTTGATCGTGTCACTGTTCAGAATCCGGGTCGGATTTTTCAGAGACATTCCCAATCCTGCTTCAGTCTGAAAATTTCAGAATTCGGGTCGCACGTATTAATTCCAGACTGTTGATTTTTGGCATTTAAAAATCCGTACAACGAATATCTTACTGTTTTAGTGATTTAAATAAATGCTGCATTTTGGCCAATGAAATTGAATTCGAGGTCGCGTCTCTTCGCTTCCCTGTTTCAGTTTATTGTTGTGTTGTCTATTCCACTGATTTGAACTAATACTGCATTTAGGCCAATGAATTTGAATTCGAGGCCGCGTCCCTTTGAAAATTGTTTCTCTATTTCAGTTTATTGCTATGTTGTTTATTTTACTAGTTTGAACTAATACTGCATTTAGGCCAATGAATTTGAATTCGAGGCCGCGTCCCTTCGAAAATCGTCTCTCTATTTCAGTTTATTGCTATGTTGTTTATTTCACTGATTTGAACTAATACTGCATTTAGGCCAATAAAATTGAATTCGAGGTCGCGTCCCTTCGGAAATCGTTTCTCTATTTCAGTTTGCTGTTTTTGGCATTTAAACATCCGTACACGGATATCTTAATTTTTATTGATTTGAACAAATATTGCATTTAGGCCCATGAAATTAAATTCGAGGTCGCGCCCCTTCGAAAATTACCTCTCGAATTTTGGTTTTACTGCTTTGATACTATTTTGCTGATTTGAACAAATACACCATTTAGGCCAATGAAATTGAATTCGAGGCCATGTCCCTTCGGAAATCGTTTCTCGGTTTCAGTTTATTGTTTTCGGTTTATTTTACTGATATGAACAAACACTGTATTTAGGCCAATGAAATTGAATTCGAGGTCGTGTCCCTTCGGAAATTGCCTCTCGATTTCGGCTTGCTGCTTTGGTATAATTTATTGATTTGAACATGATACTACACTGGCCAATGAAATATCTGTTGATCTTGAGGCCTCCACAGTTGTAAAGACGGAAATATAACTTCTAGGCAAGGATGAAATTTAAATCTTTTTTTATTTCATCCGAGAGATCAACATGTTTAGTAGGTGAGGCAACTAAAATGACCGACGAGTTATATGTTCGCAACCACGACGTGATTGGAATGATCTTTCTTTTCATCCGAGAGACCAACATGTTTAGTAGGCAAGGCAATTAAAATGACCACCGAGTCATATGTTTGCAGTCACGACGTGATTGGAATGGTCTTTTCAAAATTTAAGTATGGGCCCTCCATGATCAAAACATTCACTATTTTGGATACGAATCCAAAGTTATTTATATTTAACTGTTTCTAACCGTTTGTTCTTGACAGCTTGCAAGGAACAAAGCCAACGAAGGTAGATACTCCTCAGAGTTTATTTATTTTGTGGTTTTACTTTCTTTAATTCAGCTTTATTCCGCTCTGTATTGTAATATTATTTATTGCACTTATGTAATTATTGAAATGCTTAGAATAGGTAGACTTAGAATTAATTCATAGGGTAGTCTAAGACTGGAAACCCATTGCTAGCTTATTTACTTGCAGGCTCGGTTAATTCAAACTTAGAAACCCTCCGCTAGTTATTTATTTTTAGGCTCGTCATGCATATTCAAAATTTTTAAAACACTTTGGTCGTCGTTTATTCGCTTTATTAATCATACAAATAAGTTTATCTTTTTTCAATTTGCAACTCAATGATTTCCAAAAAATTACTTCTTTGGCATTATAAATAATTTGTTTTTTTCCTTACTATTAATTGTTACAAATGCATTTTCTTTTCAACTTTACATGTATTTTTTCTTTTATATCATACAAATGCATACTTGTACAAAATGCATCATTTACTAAATATTTGCAAACATCTTTTTAACTTTATATACTTTTAAACATGCATTTTTTCTTAGCAATAATTAACCTGAGTTTGACCGGATAACCGCAAGTTAGCGGATCTTAACGGATGTCTATCCCCTTCCCTTTAGAATAATAAAGAACCCTTACCCAGAATCTCATTAGTTTTGCAGACCTTAAAATTGGAGTTACATTGTAGCATTTATTTAATATTTAGGTGTCCTAATTCACCATAAATTAATTAGGTGGCGACTCCTTAATCCAACCCAGGAATCACCAAATACGTCGTGCTCCGCTTTGACCGCGGGTTAAAAACGGGCGCGACAGCGTACCCTTACAAGAAATAAAATTGTTTTTATGCAAGGAAGAAATAATAGACGATCCAGGGTGACCCAAACGTGCATGCCATATGGAAGGAGCTAGAGCTGCAAATGTCGATGGCGTGGATTGACTCGAGAAACTGGAGGCGGGCGTGATTGGATAAAGATCTCCCCTACTATTGCATCTCATGATAGGTATCCCCGTTTTGAAATCCCTCACAGAAAACCCAAAAGGATCAAAATTAACAGAAATCTAATTATCAGTGGTGAATCTTCGGACAGACACCAAATTTTTAATTAAGTTAGGGGCATGAAGGGTATTTTTCAAGACAGGAGGAGGATGTGGGGGAGACAAAGTTGTATTACCGTAACCACGAATTGGAATTGTATTGCCATTACCAACAATAATGCCACGATTTTTTCTCAAATTGAAATAAGATGAGAGAGTACCTTAGTCGGATGTCATGTGAGAATTTGCACCGGTGTCCATGTACCAATTCATGTCCGGAGGATTTAATCCAAGTGTATGCATGGCGACCTCATTATCGATGGGTGTCGGGATCGAAGCCGGGCCCGCAACAGTGAAAGCCTGCATGAGTCGAGGCCCAAGCAGACCACCCTGCTGACCCGGCCCATATCGTTGTTGGGTGTTGCCTGAAGGACCAGAAAAATTGGGCCTGTGACTGGGCTTGATCGGGGCCCAATTGCCTGGAAAATAACTAGGCGGGCAGTAGGCTGGACTGGGCCATTGACCGTTGGTCCAGGCCCACTGCTAAGGGGCCCAGGGCTGAGACCAGGCGGACTAGTGCCCAGTACCCTGAGGCCCACTGCCGGCGTTGCTAGTGTTTCGTCCGTCGCCGTTGTTGCCGCCGTAATTTTTGCCATTATTTTTACGGTTTTGACCCTTCTTGCCTCCACCGTTGTTGTGGTTTTGGCCCGAATTGTCAACAAAATCGTGTGAGTTATCGGATGAAGTCATCATCGTCACGAAACTTGCGCCGGTAGCTGCCTTTTTTGCCAAGCCAGCTTCTTCTAACGTGAGCATCGAACGGGCTTGATAAAAAGAGGGAAACGGATTACTTTGTCGAAGTAGAGTCCCAACGTCATTATAGGCCTCAGATAGGCCTGCAACCATTTGGAGAACAAGACTATTATTGGTAACAGACGCTCCAACGTTACGGAGTTGGTCCGTCAATTCCTTGAGCCGTTTACAATAAGCTGAAACATTCGGAAAATTTTCCATGTTGACTTGTGAAAATTCTTGTTCAAGAGTGACAACTCGTGAATGTTGGTTATCCTGGAATATATCACGCAATCTATTCCAGGTAGCCATAACCGTTGTGTCTGGTTCAATGATCGTCTGTAAAAGGTCTGTAGAAATGGTGGAGTAAATCCACTGAAGGATGGTAGCATCAAGAGTGATCCACAATTGAGGATCTTCCGCGGGTGTAGGGACAACGGGAGGAATTATGTGATGGAGTACTTGATGTGAGATTGCGTGAATTTTGGACAATTCTTCCCACGTCGCATATATGACGTTTTCCATCTCAAGAACAATAGGGATGTGGTTCTTGATGTTGGAAACAGTAAGGGCGGGATGAAACATGTTATTTGACGTAGACATAACGAAAGAACAATAGGTGAAAGAGAGATTTGAAAGAAAAATTGGGAAGAGAAGAGGTAAGGTGCACGGATTCCGAGAAGGAACACGGAAACCGAGGCAACGGAAGAGAGGAGAAATCGGTAGAAGACCTAGACTTCTGATACCATGAAAGAAATAATCTCTTGATTATTTTTATTGATAATGTGAGGTATATTTACAAAATACAATTCCTAAATATGGACAATATAGGAAAATAATTCAACTTTTCCAATTCTAATTCTAATACATTTATCTAGTATAAGACTAATACCATAATTACGATTATACATGAATTACATTTTGTTGAGTCCAAATTGGACCATAAAGACATCTTCAACTTTAAATTTGTTAATCCACTTTTTGCAAAAGAATGTTTCAAAATTTAGACTTAAACACCATTTCCAAAAATTAACTTTCACAAATTTGGACAAACAAACAGCTTAATAATTCCATTGCTCCATTTAAGGCACGAAAAGACAGTACTATATAGTAGGACAACCACGAACAAAATAAAAACATCCCTACAATAATGAATAATTGATATTGTTGCATAATGGCCATGGGCTATATCAATCACTTACTTTTGAATTATTTGGCTGTTTCTTATATTAAGCTTACCTGGTTTCTCTTGTATCTTTTTGGGGTAGTTCTCTTGTATGCCCATGGGTTATATTAACCACTTAATATTCGAAGCTAATTGGTCCGATTAATTTTATTACATGTTCGGACAGAAATGCCTTCTAAGAAGGTAAAGAGTTTTCACTATTAGAAATCTAGATTTTTCTCAATGACAATTAGTGAGAAATTTATGTTATAAAACATGATTTTCCATCTCATTCCCATCGAATCAGCTCACGGATAAACGCATGATGGGAAACAAGTTCCCATTAAAACGTTGAGAAAATTTCTAATTTCCGTGTGAAAACACTATTATTTTTTCTTCTTACTGATTCAATCAAAATATATGTAGGAATAGATAGCCACAGAACATTTTTACAGTGAAAAAATAGTGATTTTTTAGTAGTATTTTCTCTTCAAAAGTTCTCAATTTCATTGTTCGAACACAAAATATTTTATTAAAGATGTAAGTCCCAACCATCAAATATTACACCAAATAACAAACCAACCTCAATTTAGTCTACTGAAGATTTTCTTCTCCAAATATGAATTATATTTTGATCAGTTGCACACCTCAACTTTTCTACCGAATTCCTGCTATGTCCTGCCTATTTAAAGTTTGTCTTATTATAACCTTCCTTTCACTACCCTATTGTCTTGTTCTCAACACATCCATACCCCCTGTCCCATTTATTACAATAATAACTACAATAAATTATCACATTCTTACAGTGTCACCCTGTGGATTCTTTTACAAAAAAATTTACAGTTTATGTAAGCTCTGTACTGTGTATAACTTCTACTAGCTAGCTCATGTCAGAAGAAAACCAATTCAGATTGATTGAAGAGCATAAACTTATGACGTCTCATTAAGAAGTTAAGTAATTGCTTTGGACTTTGGAGATAGTTAGTGACAACATAAGAAATTTCGTTAAGAGTTTTTAAGATAGTAATATATATCTATAAATAGCTATTTTATTTTGACATATATATAGTATTATAATTTTTTGATGAAGGACGTTCAACCGATCAGATGATCACCCTTCACTGTTTATGGCTACGCCACTTAGATAGTCACTTAATTTTGGTTTGATAAATAGGTGGAATGGAGCAGTAGTGCTGAAACCATAGAAGAAATACTCCAGAAATTACAACAGAGAGAAGAAGCTGCAATTAAGAGGGAGAGGGCAATGGCTTATGCATTTTCTCATCAGGCAAGTTAGCTATGACCCTTGATCTCTTTTTTTTTTTCCCATGGTTTTCCTTGGATGGTTAATAAACTAGAAACAATGTGCTAGTTGTTTGCCCTGATTTTCTTTATCATATTTAAATTTTTTCTTTTTTTATTTTCTAAAAGAAGTACAACATATTTATCATAATTGATTTCCCCCCCTCTTTCTAATAGAGGAATATAAATCTTCCATATTGGCTTTTTGCTTGTTTGAAAGAAAAGAGTATGGACTCTTATAAATTAAGACTTATTAGCATCCACTAGGTAGACGACCCTTAGGAGTCGTTTGGTAATCGAGATAAGGATATTAATTTTGGAATAAAATTTGGAATTATATTTTGAAAGAAATAATCTCTTGATTATTTTCATTAATTGAAAGAGTATATATACAATTTACATATTTTCATAATAGGAAAATCCTATTCCTATTCTAATCACAAAACCCTATTCTAGTAATACAAGAATCCTATAATTATGGTAAGTGTACAATATAAATTATTACAATTATATTATACTAATTAATAAGGCCAAACCCGTGATATACACTTATTTATGGAAGTGTATATCACGAGAATATATGTTTATTTAACACACCCCCGCAGTCATAGCGGACGATTTTCGTACGCTGAGACTGTCTCTAAAATCTTCAAAGAGTACCGACGGAAGACCTTTGGTAAATATGTCTGCAATTTGATACTTGGAAGGGACATGGCAGGCGCGTACTTGTCCACGAGCTACCTTTTCACGAACAAAGTGAATGTCCATCTCGATGTGTTTAGTGCGCTGGTGCTGAACCAGATTACCAAAAAGGTAGATGGTATTAACATTATCACAATAAACCAATGTAGCTTTCTGAACAGGACAATGAAGCTCTAATAGAAGATTACGTAACCAACAGGATTCAGAGACCACATTGGCTACCCCTTGATACTCGGCCTCTGCACTAGAGCGTGATAAAGTCGACTGACGCTTTGCAGACTAGGAGACCAAGTTATTACCAAGAAACATACATTAGCCAGACGTAGACTGTCTGGTGTCTGGACAGCCACCCCAATCAGCATCTGTATACGAGACGAGTGTAGACGTCGACGAAGGATACAAATGTAAGTCATAGTCAAGTGTCCCCTGGATGTACTGAATAATGCGTTTGAGTGCATTCATGTGCTCAACCATGAGATCATGCATAAACAAACACACATGTTGTACGGCATATGTAATATCTGGTCTCGTGAATGTAAGATACTAAAGGGCCCCTACAAGACTGCGATAACGGGTCAGATCCTCATAAGGTGAGTCAGCCGCAGCACCCAACTTGGGTTTAGTATCAACCGGAGTGGAAGTGGACTTACATGATGACATCCCAGCCCTCTCAATGATCTCAGCTGCATACTTCCTTTGGGATAAAAACAATCCACCTGCATGACGAGTGACAACAATCCCTAAAAAGTAACTCAAGGGCCCTAAGTCTTTCATAGCAAACTCAGAACTGAGCAGTGTTATGATAGACTTGCGTAATGCAACGGAAGAGGCAGTCAAGATAATATCATCCACATATAATAGTATATAAGCCAAGGAAGAACCACGGCGATATATGAACAATGAATTATCAGACCTGCTGTGAGAGAACCCAATAGTCGAAACATAGTCTACAAACCTCTTATACCAAGCCTGTGGAGACTGCTTAAGCCCATACAAGGACTTCTTCAACAAATAGACATGATGAGGATATTTGGGATCCCTAAACCCCAAAGGCTGATGCATATAAACTGTCTCCTTGAGATCACCATGTAAGAAAGCATTCTTCATATCTAAATTATGAATGGGCCATGCTTTCAAAAGAGCCAAGCTGAGCGCAGTGTGAACGGTAGCCGGCTTGACCACCGGACTAAATGTCTCACCACAATCCACACCAACCTGCTAAGTCTTATCATCACCTATAAGCCGAGCCTTATGCCTTGCAAACGAACCGTCAGAATTGTCCTTATGAGTAAAAATCCACATAGACCGAATAATATTAACACCAGATGGATGGGGCACCAACTCCCACGTCTCATTATCAATAAGAGCATTATATTCGTCGATCATAGTAATTTTCTAATTCGGGTCATTTAAAGCAGACACATGATTACGGGGTAAGAGTGATTTAAGAATATTAGAATTTAAATTAAAATGTCTTTTCGATTTAAAAATACCCCGTTGACCACGAGAGACTGGTCTTTGACTCGGGGGAGAATTGGGCAGATTTTGGGAAATATCGGGACACGTGATGGACTAGCCAGCATGTAGTGGGCATGTTGGCCCAACTCGGTAACGGTCCACTATTTCCGTCGCTGAAACTGGAACAAGAACTGGGCTGGGAGGCGGCCCAGTTTCTAGACCCACAACGGGATGCAGGGACTGGACTGTAGAACCAACGGGCAGTGGGCCCACTGGCGGATTTGGGGTGCGGGATACATTCAAAAAATTGTGAATAATATACGGGGATATGCCATCATCCAAAAAATTATACGAACTAGGCATGGAATTACTAACCTTAGCAAACAGAAATTGGGATTCATAAAAAATTACTTGGCGACTAATGATGATTTTATTAGATGATAAATCAAAACATTTGTAACCACGATGATTTGGCAGATAACCCAAAAACACACAAGGGCTAGACCGGGCTTGAAGTTTGTTAATTGTGGTGGACAGAAAGAGTGGATAACACAAGCACCCAAAGACCCTAAGATGTGAATACGAAGGAATCTTATCATATAACATTTGAAGAGGGGACGAATATGTCAAACCTTTGGAAGGAAGAATGTTGAGAAGATATGTAGCCATTTGTAGAGTATGAAGCCAAAAAGAAGGGGGTACGAAAGCATGAATCAATAAAGTTCAAACAATGTTATTAATGGTATGAATTTTGCGTTCGACTTTCCCATTTTGTGAAGACGTATGAGGGTAAGAAAATTGATCTCATTATTAGCACAAAACTCCCGAAACACTCCATTATCATATTCTTTTTCATTATCACATTGAATTTTTTTTATTTCCCGTTCGAATTGGGTTCTAATGAATGCTCTAAATTTTAAGAAGGTGGAAAAAACTTGAGATTTTTTCGCTATCGGAAAAGTCCATAAAAAATAGAATAATCATCCAAAAATAGAACATAATAACGATGACCCAAAGAACTGAGAACATGAGATGTCCATAAATCGCTATGAATATTATCAAATGGCATTAAAGATGAGAATTAGAGTCTACAAATGGCAACCTAACAACTTTTCCTAAAGAACAAGATTGACAATTCGGAGTACTACGCATACCCTTACACGAAATAAAATTATTTTTATCTAAGGAAGACAGAATAGACGACCCCGGATGACCAAGACGAGCATGCCACAAGGAAGAAGCAAGGGCTGCAAAAGTTGATGGCAAGGCTTGACTCGAGAGACCGAAACATGATGTGATAGGCTAAAGATCTCCCTTACTATCATACCTCATGAGAGGACTCCCCGTCTTGAAATCCTTCACAGAAAACCCAAACGGATCAAATACAACAAAAACGAAATTATCAGTGGTGAATTTACGGACAGACACCAAATTATTAATCAATTTAGGGGTATGAAGAATATTTTTCAAGATAAGGGGTGTATGGGGGGGGGGGGGGAGACAACGTTTTATGACCATAACCACGAATTTGAATTTAATTAGCATTACCAACAATTATGCCACGAGGGCTGCTCAAATTGGAATAAGACGAGAGAGTACCTTGATCGGATGTCATGTGAGTAGTGGCTCTGGTGTCCATGTACCAATTCGGGTCTGGCGAATTTAATCCAAGTGTGTGCATTGCGGCATCAATGTCGGTTTGTGTGGGGCCCGCTGCATGGTGGGCCTGCGGAGGCCGAAGCCCAAACACCCCGGCTTGCTGCCCCAGTCCATCACTGCGTCGAAAAAAATTGGGCTGCTGCGAATTGGGCATGAAAGGCTGGCCAGCCCACTGCCCGTGATATGGCGGTCCAGAAAAATAAAGGTTGTTGGGCCGCTGCCCACTGGCCCAGGCCCACGTCCAGGGGGCCCAAGGCTAGGACCACAGGCCAACTGCTGTTGGGGTGGGACCCACTGTCGCCGTTACCACCGCGTTTGCCCCCGCGATTTTTGTCATTATTTTTTTGACTATTTTTGCCGCCCCCTTGAGACCGGTTTTGGTTCGAATGGTCACCAAAATTTGGAGAATTAGTTGAGGACGTCATCATGACCACAGGACTAGCACCCGTAGCGGTCTTTTTAGCTAGGCCGGCTTCTTCCAAAGTAAGAATGGAGCGGGCTTGATAGAACTTCGGGAGAGGATTACTTTGACGAAGGAGAGTTCCAACGCCACTATAGGCTTTGAATAGGCCAGCAACCATCTGTAGAACAAGACGAAATAAGTGTATATCACAGGTTTGGTCTTATTAATTAGTGTAATATAATTGTAATAATTATAAATATATCCCCTTGATATACACTTTCATAAATAAGTGTATATCACAGGCTTGGCCTTATTAATTAGTGTAATATAATTGTAATAATTTGTATATTTAACATATTTATCTCATATTTAGTTATGGGTATTAATTAATATCGGTATAAATTTGTTACCAAAATTTTGGTATATTAGATATCCCGCCTTCGTGATTTTCACCTTTACAAAGATATCCCACATTGGATGTGGGAAAATAATCCCAAGATCATAATTTTGGTGTTAATCCCTAGATCTCCATTTGAAACCAAACGACCCCTTAACGTTAAAGAGTTCATTTTAGGGATGGAATTTGTCAGACATGTTCTAACAGTCATTTGTGTGAACTTCGTTAGGAGTGAACTTTATGAGGTTATTCCCTTAAATTTTTGCACTCTCTTTAATGCGTAGTAATATTTTTAAAAATATTGGATTTCTCATCTTTGCCTGTAAATATAGGTCAATTGATTGAATTACATTAACCTTGTGTGTCTCCTTAGTATATTTCTCTCATTTTATCGTCATTTAAAATTTGATTTGTTAGTTTCTGCATTATATCTGATCATTTCGATTCAAACACTATGCACATTTCAGTGGAGAGCCAATTTGAATCAATATTTCGGACAAGCGTATTATGATCTTGGCAAGGAGAGCTAGGGGTAGAGTTGGATGGAGCGTTGGGTCGGAGTTCGACCATGGGAGACCAGAGTTCAAACAAACCCTATCATTGCAAAAATCTCTCACTCCCACCAAGTTTCCAAGATATCTAAAGCTACAAACTTGGGACCTATGAAACTAGTTGTCTCAGTTAGAAATCCATCCATTTCAAATAACAAAGATTCTACAAAAGCAAGAAAGCTGCCCATCTCCCAAGAGGCTGATATTTGATTGGCAAACTCATCCTACTTACTACTTGAAATATTTAATTTTTTGGTTGATTGACATGTTTATACTTTGTACTAGTTTAATGTGATTTTGGAGTTGTGGCTTGGAGTTTTCCTGTTTAAAATATAAAAAAGAAGTGGTATCAATGATGCACTAGGTGATGGAAACTTTTGTTTTATGTTATTCAATATTCATATTGGTTGAATGTATTATATACTTATTTTTTTGTAATGCACAAATAGTAACGGCATAAGGGTTAACTGTGAAAAGATTGCTCTCTTTGGATTATATATTTAGTTCTGTACGAACTTTATTAAAGAAACATAACCACAGTAAGTTCCAAGTGATGGCTCCATTATACAAGCATTACTGTTTTCCAATTGTCCATTCTGATACCAACAAATAGATGACATCCCAAGCACTTCCACGACAGTAATCTCACTATTTTAGCAACCCAAGAACTTCCACGACAGTAATCTCACTATTTTAGCTATCATTCTTATCATGCGAAGAATAACACGCACCTGGACTAATTTCACGGATACATGCTTCCCTTTAGGTTCAATTATAAAGGGGTGTAATAGAATAGTTGTCATCATTTCATTCTTAATTAGAGATTCTCAAGTTAGAGTCCTAGAAACTAGAAAGAACCTTCCGGTAAGGAGGAATGCTTTACTTCCTTTAGCGGGTTTACCCGACGCAAATTCAGATCAGTCAGACTAGTGGACTTCAAATATTAAAAGATTAAAAAAATATAAAAAAAAGAAAACATATAAATTCCCCTGTATCCAAAACTCACTTTATTTCTTTTTTCTTCGACCACGTCATTTTTATTCTTATTTTCACTGTTCACCTGTCTTCTTCATTAATCTGTCTCTTACTGGGTCAAATTCTAACCTAGTCTTCGCCATTCCTTTCATCAAATACAACAATCACCATGCTTCCTCTTTTCGAGTTAGTGAAGCTAGTAATTTACCTCAGCAATATCTGTTCTAATTTATACAAGGTCAGTGTCATTAGTGTTGAAATTCGTATTAAACATACTGAAATTTGAGATTTTGTGAGTAAAAGTACTTTAATTTTCTTTTTTATTTCTATGACTTGTTGCTAATTTTCTTCTTTCATTCCCCACAGGTGCTGTTACTGAGTAGACTAAACGTTTTATACATTTTTATGGAGGTCAAAGAGTGGGTAATATTTAAATGCTTGGTAGATGATTACTTCTAAAGTTCTAACATCCTGTGAAGGCTTTTATCAATGAAAATATACTTGAAGTTCTAATGAGATTTACAATTTTCTCTCTGTGGGTGAAGAAAGGAACCACAAGAACTGGGTTTGGGGGTGTGTGTGTGTGTGTGTGTGTGAGGAAGACGAAGGGATGGAAAAGGCAATGGCTGACAAGAAAATAAAGTGGGGCCCACTTGTTATTTTTCTTCATATTTTTTTTTGTTTCTCTGCGAGTACTTAAACGCCCGTAAAATTTAATTATTAAAGTGAGTTTTCAAAATAAATTTAAATGTGATTTAATGTATTTTCTATCAATCAACTACTATATGTAGTAGACATCTAGGCCAATCATGCACAAGTTTTAAGACTAAAACAACAAAATTTTCAGCCTTTAAAAACAAAATATAAATATAAGCATCATTCTTGCCTTTCTAATTGTAACTCATCAATCATAAAGAAGAGACAACAACCATTAATTAAGCAATGGTCGCTATCTTGATAGAAGCATTAAGTTCTAAGTGAATTGAATTTTTGCTGTAAAAAAAGTAAACAGACAAACAACAAAAAGAAAGAGGCATCACATCCAGCTAGACATATTTTTATGACAGTAATGAGCTGTGCTGTGTAATGAGGGGCCACAAATTCATTGCCAAGTACCATACTTTGGTGGCATCTGCCTCTGTAGTTTTTCCATTATTCAGCTTATGTTTCATCTTTTTTAAGAAATTGATTGCATCCCTTCACTTTTCTCTCATTCTGTTCAACTTTACCTAGCCCCACCTAGTTATACCTTCACATATCTGGTGTCCGAGACTTCCAAGGATCACTATTATTTTAGGTATAATACATAGATAGATTCTCAAACTTGACCTCAACGGTGAATTATGTCTTTTAACTTTGAGTGTGCAGAAATAGTCACATCAACTTGTATAAAGTTGAACATGTAAATACAAATGCCGACGTAACACATAAATTTTAGAAGTGTCTAGATGTGTCATGTCAGTGCCACGTCAACAATTGTGTTTACGTGTTCAACTTTATACAAGTTGAGGTGTATACTTGTACACAACAAAAATTGGAGGGCATATTTGCAAGCTGATGCCAAGTTTGAAGGCTTTTTTTACGTATCATGTCATTAATTTATCTTATACTTGTTGCTTTCCAACAACACAAATACTGAGTAACTCTATTTATTTATGCCGGATTCAACTTGCATTGATCTCATCTGATTTACATGATACCTTCCGTGACACAAATATTGAGTACTCTATGCACTGTTGTTCGGGTCAAATCACTAACTTTGACTAATTTACTTAAACCTCCTAATAACACAGTTATCTAGTAGCTCTATTCATTGGTGTCCAGATCAATTTGCACTGACCTCGGCTAATTATTTGATACATGTTACCTCCAAACAATACATATTTGGAGTAATTATATTCACTGATGTTCATGTCAACTTGTACTAACCTCGACTAGTAATTGTTATCTCCTAACAACACAAATATTGTATAATTCTATTCACTAGTGTCTGGGTCAACTTGCATTGACCAAGACTAATGTACCTAATACCTGCTAGTTGTTACCTCCCAACACAGCAGATACCGAGTAACTCTATTTCACTAAGATTCAAGTAAATAGGAAGGAATTATGGATGTTTTTTGGTCTCTACTGATATTCGACTAGGCCACACACTTAGCTTTGCTTTTCTATATTGATCTACTACAACCTTCTCTCCACGTGCAGTCAGTATGGTGAACTACTGAAGAATTGGAGGACATGTTGCTATTACTCCATGAGATGATAAATTATATCATAAGGTTCACCCTATTGACTCATTATAATGGACAACCAGAGAATTATCATTCCACTTATTTCTGCTTTCTTATTAATTTGATTGCACAAGAAATGTGTAGAGTTTCCAAGTATCAGGTAGGAAAAGCTTTCAAAGATTTCATTGACCTTTATAAAAAAAAATATGCTAAAAATGGCTGATAAAGAGAACAAGTCACTTAAATAAGCAAGTTAAAATGTAGCTAGCTATCAGATAGCCTTCTAAAACCACCCATAATTACTTTAACTGTTCACAGAAAATGACACACTTTTTAATGCTCCCAAAACTCCATAGTGATAGTGATATTAGAAGATCAGGTATTTTTTCAGTCATTGAAACATGAACTATTTCAGTTAGAATGTTGTAAAACAACAATCAATCAAAAGAAAGCATTGTCCTAATATGTTGCTCGAACTTTTTTAAAATGTCGATGGATGAGTGTTAGATCCTCCAAAATACAGTATTTTTGAAGGATTCGATACGGTTGCTGCAACAGTTTTGGAGTTTCCGAGCAGCATAGTTGTCATTCATTCATCCACATGAAAAAAGTTGACCCTTCTAAACACTTGAAAGCATCTCATTTTTCCTCTCATTCACATTTTAAAACTTAAAGGGCCACAATCAACTCAGTTACATACCAAAGCAATCAGGTTAGCAAGAAAATGAAATAGAAAGATAAAGCCAGAACTGACACTCAAGATTTAGAAACATTCATCACAAAATTATAAGTTCTAGCTTGAAAACTTCAATTCATGAACTGAAGAACTAAGCAAACACAACAGCAACTTGAAAAGTCTCAACAACAGAAATACAGCAAGCCTAAACTAGCAATTGAGCTAGAAAAACACACTTATTCATGAACAAGGCTAGAACACAAAACAACTAAGAATATTACACCGAGATTTAATTTAAAAAAAACCTGAAACTATGCTCAGGTTTCTTTTTCTACGGTGCATTGCCTCTGAATCAGACTCGATAATGAACCAATCACCCTTTCTTCGGCCTGTCCTTTTTCATTTCCATCTTGAAGTATAGTACTTGTTCCTGCAAATTAAGCTCAATGCAACAGTAAACTACGTTTCAAGAACAGCTGTAGAATGCAATGGAACTTCACTACAATAAAAAACTGAAATTAGCAATGAACTTCGTCACTAAATTGCTCGTAGCTAACAGAATCTTAGGATAATCCATAGCTAATCCGTTGCTAAATAGGATTAGCTACAGATCTTTCTGTCTAGCTATAGAATTGCATCGCCAATTCCTGTTTTGTTAGTAGTGTTTGAAATGAGATTTAAAGAGTTGAATGTTGAAGTGATTCACCTGTCAGGCAATCAAGGGCAATTTGTCGAGCTAACTCAATGGCGAGAATCAGAGGAAGCAGAGGATGGCTTGTCGGAAATACCATCATGCTCCTCTATTTCACCTTGGATTCGTGCAGGAATGCGAAAGCCAGAGAATCCGCCTACTTCTGAGGCGAATCCAATACCGGAAATTGATGCTGAATACACAGGCAGCACAGCTTGATGGTGATGGTGTTGGTGGTGGTGATGAATTGGATCAGCTGTGGCAATAGCGATCGCTGATGATGGGTCTATCCATGCACGAATCGAAGGTGAATAACTGGACTGAAGGGGTCCCCTCTGAGACAAAAACTGATTTTGTTGACCGAATAACTGCTGCAGTAGCAGTGGCGGCGGGGCAGCGGCTGGCGAGTTAAACATGTACCCGCCACCTGTTCCTGCGACCGCGCCGCCACCAAGAGCGATGCCGGTGGTGTCTCCACCAGCACCACGTGCAGCAGCAACCAATCTCTGCATTGGCTGCTGCTGATGATGCTCGGGCGGCCAGCCTGAAGCATCAAACCCGATAAGCGGGGTGCTTCCAGTAAAGAAGTTTGATGCTTGAAAATGACTTTCACTATGGTGCTGAGATTGCTGGTTTTGGTGGTGAAGCAGAATAGGATCTTGATCAAAAGATTGTAATGAAAGCCTCAACTCTTGGTTCTGGCTACTAGTTCTTGACAGCAAATTATGTTCTTGGAAGCTCTGGAACTGCATAGCTGAAGAGTTATTACCTTCATGAGTAGAACCACCCATAGGGAAAAAAGACTTAATAGTATCAGAATCTAAAGATTGATGCAAAAAGCTTCCATTTGCATTTTCACCACTTGAGCTTGCACTGTTAGTCTGGTGGTGCAAAACTCTAGCCTGATCACTTTCACTGCCCAACATTATCATTGCCTTTTTACTTGATTGCCCAACAACATTATTAACATTATTATCAACCAATTGAGCATCTTCACACTGGGGGCTACCATTCTCATGTCGCTGCTTATTTTCTTGATCAAAAGTATTGTTTGTTGTAGGGCCAATGGTGGGTTTCCAGGGGGGAAGTTCAGCTAGTTCATCAATGGAAGCTTTCGCCTTTTTTATAAGCCAATCAACAGCTTTACTCGGACGGTCATATCCAAGTCGATCTTGAACATCGTAGAATTGAATGGCTGTATGCGCAGCAAGGCGTACTCGCCGGTCTCTTGGTCCTTTTGCTGTGCAGACCTTGCTATGCCGGTCTTTTCGACCAATAGACCTTATAATATGCCCACCTTGTACTTCCACAATTTCTCCTCGTCCATCAGAATTCCTTGAACCAAATCTTGTTGACTTTCCCATTGCCATTGCATGTTCGACTTTTCGCTTTTGGCAAGAAGAAGAAGAAGGAAAATACGCGTGTTTCTTTGGTTGGCTTTGTTGAGTGTCTAATTCTTGATAGAGAAGATGATGGGGTTGTTGAAAATGAAAAACTTGATCTTGAGGGTGGATATGAAAATGGGGTTCTTGATTTTTTTCTTCTTCTTCTTCGTCTTCGTCTACATTTTGATTGAGATAATGTAGATGATGAAGATTTTTCTTCCTCTGAGGATCCAGACTTAGAAGAATCTTGTTGTATTGCTTTTGATGTTCCAGCTTTTGATTGTGAAATCTTTGTGCTACTCTTGTTGCCACTCCAAAAAGGACTTTCCATCCAACTTTGCAATTTCCATGAAGAAAATCAAGAACTAGTAGACTCTAGAAAACGGCTAAGGCACCACTAATTTTAGCCTAACCCATACTGTTATTTTTTCCAGATTCTTTAACACAGCTTTTGATGTTAAAGAAAAACTGCAGCTTTCTATGAATTACTGTAATTTGTACTTGGCTAAAACATCAACATCTATAATGAGAACTGAGAACCCAAAGTTTTGCTAGTAGTAGTACCAAAAACAAAAGAAAAACTTGAAAGTAATCAAGAAGGCTAACAGACAGAGACAGAGTGAATTAGGAAGGGGGCCATTATTTTTGTTAATGCATATATTAGAGCCCTTGATCTTTTTTTAATTATGTATAGATATCAGAAAATTTATTGACCAATTAATTTGAATTTGTGAAGGCGAGTGTTGACGTAATTGGTAAAGTTATTGTCATTGACCAGGAGTTAATGGGTTCAATCAGTGGAAACAGTCTCTTGTAAAAATGCAGGGTAAGACTACGTACAATAGATCATTGTGATTCAGCCCTTCTTCAAACGCGTGCATAGCAAAAGCTTAGTGCATCGGGCTGCTCCTCCATAATTTGCACAACCTAAATATCTAATGAAAGTAAAAATACTATCCACAGGAAGTTTTTTTTTTTATTTCTAATATCCATATTCGAAACCTCTGACTAATGTTAAAAAGAATGTAATGCTTGTTCATGTTAAATTTTGAAGATGAGAATGCAAGTAATATTTGCTTCTTTTTTTTCTCACAAGAAAAATATATATTATATTCTTAAACGTGTAAATTTTATTTAGATGCTTGAACTAAGGTTTGTTGCTGTAAAGAATGGATCTTGGGCCTAACTCAACTCCAAAAACTAGCTTCTAGGGTGAGGATTGTCCAAGTCCATATAAAGAGTTCATGTTCTCATTTCATATCCGATGTGGGACTTTTAACACTCCCTCGCACGCCCAGACCTTGTTAACTAGATCGTGAATAATATAATTTGGGGGCCCAATATCGGTGAACAAAGAATTGGAATGAGCCTGACTTTAATACCATATAGTGACTTACGAAGATGGCAAACATAGTGAGGGGCCTCCGGATGGACAAAGCCTGGCGGCTGGTGCATGTAAACAGTTTCTTTCAAGTCCCCATGTAAGAATGTATTCTTGATCAAGCTGATGAATCGGCCAATGCTTACTCATAGCTATGCTCAGAACCGTGCGAATGGTAACCGGTTTAACCACCGGACTAAACGTCTCACCATAATCAATGTCCTCCCGCTGATTAGTATCATTAGCCACAAGTCTCGCCTTATAGCGCTTAAGGTCACCACTGTCTCTGAATTTGTGACGAAATAGCCACATGCATCGAATCACATTAACCCCATCCGGTCTAGGAACCAAATTCCAAGTGTGTTATTTCGTTAAAATACTAAAGTCTTCACGCATGACCGCATTCCAATTCAGGTCAATTTAGCTAATTTTGGGTTTTTGGAAATTGGGGATATAGTTTGTGTGGAAAGGTTAAAATAGACTTTGGGCTTGAAAATCCCATTAGGTACGTGGGGGCCGAGGCTGCTTGGGTATTTGGGTGGGGTGGTGGATGGTGGGGTGTCGGGTCAGGGCTTTGTGTAGTGCATTTTGAACTAGAGGTGAGGTGTCCGAATCATCAAGGAATCTGTAATCAGTGACTCGAAATTTTTGGATGTTGTCAGACGGGAAAACGTACTCAACAAACGTGACGTGGCGTGATATTATGATTTTGTATGTGGATAACTCATAGCACAAGTACCCCTTAGGGTTCGACGAGAAACCTAGGAAGGCCCACAGAGTGGATTGAGGTGCTAATTTGTGGGGAGGCAGTGGATGTTAGATTTGGGTAACAAAGACAACTGAAAATTCTATGGTTATCATAGGTAGGGATCCGACGGTAGAGAATTTCGGTGGGTGTCCTATTATGAATCGCACGGGTAGGTAAGATGTTAAGAATGTGTTCTACCATTTTTAATACATATACCCAAAAGGTAGGGGGAGAGACGCATGAAAAGAATGGTACGAATCATGTTATTAATGGTGCGGATAATTCTTTCGGCTTTACCATTTTGTGGGGAGGTATGAGGCACGAGAAACGAAAGATCATGTCATTAGCCGCATAAAATTTATGAAAAAAAGAATTATTGAACTCATAACCATTATCACATTGAAAATTTTTGATGTCTTTTTCAAATTGCGTTTTAACATTGTACGAAATTCAAGGAATTTGGAGAACACTTGAGATTTGAGTTTAAGCGGATATACCCAAAAGCTAACTTCTAGGGTGAGGATTGTCCAAGTCCATATAAAGAGTCTATGTTCCCATTCCATATCCGATGTGAGACTCTTAACAGTTCCAATTGAATACCTTAACACATGATAAAGTGTTTCTATTATAAGTTTTCTGGCTCAAATTCTAGAAAAGCTTCTGAACACAATCTCAAGCGTTCATTGCGTAAATAAATTAATAAAATATTTCAGTTCCTTTAATTAAATACATCACTCTCATTAAAACAGATCTAAAGTTTTACGATCACATCAAATATTTCACCTCTTTATAGATATTTTACTCATTCTCAATTCTCACTCATATATATAATGAGAGGTAAGAGCCCTTGATGCCACTGCTAGCATTTGGTCAGAATTTAAGATTAAAGGCCTTTGTGACCTAATCAATATTACTGACATCTCTTTCTCTTTTTCTCTTTATGTTGCAGCTGTTGGTGCTACCTGTTGTTTTTATTTTTGTACGGCCCACAAAGTGAAAGTATGTATGTCTTAAAAATAATTATTATTAGGGATAAATATATTTGAACACATTCGTATTATTAATAATATTAATATTTATGGTATTTGCAATTATTGAATTATTATTTGATTGTTTGTAATTATTCATTAATGTGCATCATTTGAGCTTGCGTTGTCATTAATAGACTGGGATATTAATGATAGAGCTTAATTCTAAAATGGCCTCGACTAATGATCATCAAGAATGGGATATCGATGATATGTTATAAGTCGACATGTGGTCTGCATCACATTCTTAGATAATGTAGTATGTCTCACCTACTACTAGTAATGGTTACTAGTGATTGACACATGTATACTTTTGGAAAGTATTGGTATACCCTGTTGATAAACTATTTGTTATACATGTTTACAGTGTTATCAGCGTGTGGGAGATGAAGGTCTTTTGACTTGAGGTCAATACACACCTTGTTTACAGAGTAATGTACTTTGACCCTATCCTAAGCTTAAACTCCTTATAGGATAAGATACGGCTTGTGTTGGGTGCATTATGATGTAAATTAAGGTGGTAGTTGAGCCAAGAATAGGATTCATTCCTCGATTGGATATTCGAGAAAGCACTCAACTTCTCAGTGATATTAGGTCGACCAAGTCATTGGCCAATGCAAGAAACATATTTAGAATATGATCTAGTTGTCGACTAATATAGATGAGATAAAGTGATCAAGACATTTAGATAGACACATGACAAATCCTAAGCTTAATCGAGTGTGTCGCGAATGAAAGGAATTTATCATATTTCATAAATGTTATGTTTGTTGGATTCATGTAAACGTACTTCATATATTGAGTTCGTCGTACGGCGCAGTCTAGGAGTTCCGTATAGACCTTAATTGGATTAGTGTCGATATATGAAGGCCTATAGGGTCACACTATGTCGATTGTCTCTTCGATCTAAGGGTGTATTGAGAAAATATTAAATATTCGATTTGAGATTGAGATATTTAAATTGATAATAACTATGGGATAATTTCTATTAGATGGAAATTATTTAATTAAATCAAAATTAGATTTTAGATTTAATGTGCTGAATATATATATATATATATATTAAATGCAAACGGGAAATAAAATTTTACGTAAGGCGCCGTGGCGCCGACCCGGCAGTAGGCCCAGTCAGACTGGCCCATTGCACCTCAGTTTTTGGGCCATGCTTAGAGCCCAACCCTAATCAGATTTTTGCCTTAATTTCAACTATAAATACAACACTCCCCATTGTTAATTAACACACCAATTCTATAAACTAATTCTAGACTTAGAGTCTAGGACAAAACTCTCTCAAACCTCTGCCAAGATTTCCTGGCTTTCTTGATAGAGGAATACATTGTAGCATTGTGCTTGCAGTCGAAAAGGGAATCGCGTGTCCACCCTTTAGTAAAGACTCCAGATAATACAACATGTAAGCATTCATATTTTATGTTACATGTTTTTTATTGTCATATAACCATACCAGAAGAAATTGTTGGGGTAAGTAAGAACAAAATTTTAAACTTCCGTTGTGTCTTACTTATGTGTTTTGAACCCAACAAAACCCTACACAAAGCACATATCACCAACCCAAAGACTGTTTTTACCTTCTTTTTTCTTTTAATCATTTAGTATTCGGAAGTAGAGATGACAATGGATCCTGGACCCGGTCCGGTTTCGGTGGATCCAGATTCGTTTTATAGGATATGGATCTTTAAAATTTGGACCCGACGGATCCGGATCCATTTCTGACTGATCGGATCTGGATCTGGATCTTGTATTTGAGATCCGTATCCGGTCCAGATCCGACCCGTGAATCCATTTTTTATTAAATATTAATAACCTAGAATGTAATTTTATAAGTATTTTCTTAAAATTGCTAAGCACATCCTTGCAAGTTTAATTCTCAAAACAAGTTTAATTTATTCCCGCGTTAACTCAAAAACCAAAAAATAAAGAGGTAACTTCGATAATAAAATCAATGTTATATTAGTGAATGACTAACGTCTCCATAGACAAGTAGTTAAAATTATATTCACTTCATTTGTGAAGATTTCAAGCACATGCAAGTTCTGCATTGTGGAAATACTAGTCAGCATTTTCCACAACTATTATCATTGTCCAACATTTTCAATTAATAGCTCACAATCAAAACGAGACAACGAACAAAATATCTCATATGAACATTTCAAAATTGAAACACAGTAAATTGTTAGCTAAGTAAAAATCGTTTGTCAGTTCAAAAAAAAAATTCTTAGCTAGGTTACTTTCTTAGTAAGACAATTTTTTTTACATGTGAATCCAAATCCGATCCGTGGACCCGATGGATCCGTATTTGGATATGATTTTATGAATCCGATGGATCTGGATCCGAATCTGGATTCAGGTATGAAAAACGGATCTGGATCTGGATCTAGTAGGATCCGATCCAGATCCTATCCGTTGCCATCCCTATTCGGAAGTAAGATCCATTAGTCTGATTGGTTTAGAATATGTCGCGTAGGGTCTATATAAATGAAACTTTTCCTACTAAGAGTTTTTTAATTTTTAGAGATCGAATTAGAGATATCTAATTAGGTGTAAAGAAATTTCATACATTCGGACATCATGCTCTTTGACCTTTTCCCATTACGGTAAAACTGACCTAGTTCAATTTTTACCCTTAATTTTCTCTTTTTCTTGTCTCCAACTCGTGTCCCACTTGATGTTGGTTGTCCAAAGATTTTTTGTGGTTCAACTTGTTAGATACTACAAAGTAACTGTTTGATTATGAGCATTGAGCTGAAAGTGGTATGCTTTAAACTTCTTTCTTTGTTGATAGTGACCCCTTATAACTTTGATCTTTCTTTTCTTCTCCCACCTTTATTTTATTTTATTGTTGCACTCGAAGAAACAAAGAATTAAGGGAAATCTTGGAGCAACGGTATTTATCTCCGTATGACATATAGATCACAAATTCGAGTCGTGAAATCAGCCATTAATATTTTTATTAGGATAGGTTGTCTACATCACACCTCTTGGAGTGCGACACTTCTCCGGACCCTGCTAACGCGGGATAAACTATTACTTCCCTCCATTATAATTTGTTTGTCTTAGTTATTATTTGGATAGTCAAAAGATATTTTCTTTGACCATTTTTTTAAAAAATACTTTCTAAAAATTGTGAATCGTTAACTATTGTGACTTATAGTACTTTTTATATAGAAAAATTGAAGATTCTATATTCAAATTCACACTGGGGAACATTAGTTAGTCTGACCCTCGTACTCGAATCAATCCACATAAATTAAAGTAGAGGGAGTATATGAGATGATTATACCATTTGGAAAAATTACGCTATATGTCTACTAGGAGAAAATATTTATACGCTTTAGCCCATATTTTGAGTTTGTTACCCGCTTTAACCCATATTTATGTATAAACACCTTTTATACACTATTATGCATTTTTTTAAAAGATTGATACATTATGTATAATGTTTTTCCTAAATATAATAATGTATTATATTGTATAATGTTATATAAACTGAAAATATGGTTATATAGCGTAATAGTTTACGTTGGGTTGTAATTTTTTGGAAATTTCCCCATTAACAAATGTAATTCTCAATGATTTTCATTGACCTTTTGCCGGTAATAGGTATACTTAACACTAGCTTTTAACTTCTTTCTTTCCAATTTTCTGGTAACATAATCAAATCATCTGTATTTTCAATGTAATTCGTCTACCTTAGGAGTAAAACGCTCACGAGAAAATTCTCGTTAGCTGGAAAAGATAGTCCGAATTTAGAGAACTCCGGCGAATTAAACTAAATAATTAGAACTTCCTTTCAAAATTCTCCTCAAATCTGCCACCTTTCTCACCATCGTTGTAGATAGTTTTCCTGTGTGAGATGTCGTTTGGGACTTGACCACAAATTGAAAAAGAAAAAAGGAAGAGAAAGTCTTGAAGGATCTTAAATTTCTGTGTGAGCTACGATGGTTTGTGAAGGTCAAAGACACTAATGAAGGAGATCAAAGAAGAAAGTGAAAAACAAAGGAAGGAGACGTCAGTGTAGAATTTCATTAATCTCCCTTGGGAAGTTTTTCTTATTAATACAAATATATATAGTGTACAATGTGGAATCCTAATATAATAAGGATCCTATAACTACCATGATTATACATTACTAAATATTACACAATATATGGAGTATAATAAATTTGTACACGTTAATACACCCCCTCAGTCGGAGCGGGAGGAGGCCGGACGCTAAGACTGACTGGATCTGAAGTCGAGGAATAGATGTCTAGGAAGATCTTTCGTGAAGATATTTGCATACTGATATGAAGAAGGCACATGCAACACTTTAACATGACCGAGAGCAACCTTCTCATGAACAAAGTGTATATCCATCTCAATATGCTTGGTTCGCTGATGCTGAACCGGATTATGAGATAAATATATGGCGGATATGTTATCACAGTAAACCAACGACACCTTACGCAAGGGACACTGAAGCTCCAAGAGAAGGTTTCAGAGCCAGCAAATCTCAGCAACAACATTTGCAACACCTCTATACTCTGCTTCTGCACTGGAACGGGATAAAGTGACTTGCCTCTTGGCAAACCAAGAAATGAGATTATCCCCTAAGAATACACAATAGCCAAAGGTGGAGCGACGCGTATCCGGACAGCCAGCCCAATCAGCATCCGTATATGATAACAACATGGTCGATGCTGAGAGGTATAGGTGCAATCCATAATCAAGTGTTCCATTAACATATCGAATTATACGCTTAAGGGCAGTAAAATGAGGCTCCCTGGGGGCATGCATAAACATACACACATGTCGAACAACATAGGCAATATCAGGCCTGCTGAAGGTAAGATACTGAAGTGCACTTGTAAGACTCCTATACAGAGTAGGATCAGACATTGGATCACCATCAACAACACTTAGCTTTGATTTAGAGTCAACTGGAGTGGGCATGATCTTGCAGTTCACCATTGTAGCCCTGAACACAATCTCCTCTGCATACTTACGCTGATATTAAAATATTGTATCTGCAGATCTAGTCACTGAAATTCCCAAGAAGTAACTTAACTTTCCCAAGTAAGTCACAACAAATTCGATTTTAAGTAGTGCAATGATCTCATTTTTCAGCATATCAGAAGAGGCAGTAAGGACAATATCATCCACATATAACAACATATAAACAACGTTACTACCTCGCTGAAAAATAAAGAGAGAAGTATCACACTTGTTGAATGCAAACCCAATCTGCATAAGGTATTGTGAAAAGCATGCATACCACGCTCTAGGGCCTGTTTCAAACCATAAAGTGACATATGGAGACGACAAACATACTGAGAGGCAGTTGGATGTACAAAACCAGATGACTGATGCATATAAACAGTTTCTTTCAGATCCCCATGTAGAAACACATTTTCCACATCAAGCTGATGAATAGGCCAACGCTTACCCATGACAATGCTCAGAATTGTGCGAATAGTATCCGGTTTAACAATCGGACTGAATGTCTATCCACAATCAATACCCTCTTGCTGATTAGTGTCATTAGCCACTAGTCTCGTCTTATATCTCTCTAACTCACCATTGTCTCTATATTTGTGATGAAAAAGCCACATGCATTGGATCACATTCACCCCCTCAGGCCGAGGAACCAAATCCCAAGAGTGTTATTTCGTTAAAGTATTAAATTTATCACGCATAGCCGCATTCCAATTTGGATATAGTTTGGCTAATTTTGGATTTTTAGAAATTGGGGATATGGTTTCTGTGGATAGGTTAAAGTGGACTTTGGGTTTGAAAATCCCGTGTTGGGCATGAGTTTTCATACGGTGTGAGGGGACCGGGCCAGTCTGAGTCTGTGTGCTGATTGTCGAGTCGGGTTCACAGTTTGGGTTAATATTTGTGATTTGGTATGGTGTTTGAATCAGGTTTTGGTTCTATTTGTTGGGTAGTTGGCTGGGTACGACGATTTCTGGGTTCGGCAGTGGGTTTGGTGGTGGCATCGATATGGGTAGTGGTAGGGTATGGTGACGGTGGTGGATTGGAACTGGAGGGGAGGTTTGGGGTTGTGTTTATGATGGTACAACTTTGGTTTTCGGTAGCTGGTAGGATATCAGGAATGGGTTGGGAGTGCGGATCGAATGTTCCTTATGGTGGAAACAATGTGAGATGCACGGTGACTGGTGGTGGAACCGGGATGATGGGCCGACTGTCGGAGGTAATGGCAATCGATGACTTTTGTAGTGGGGCAAGGCGACAGTGATGCTGTCGAATGTGTTAGCGGTAGGTGGCAGTGATGGAGGTGTGGTGGTGGATCGACATAGTTCACTGAGGCTGCCGGTGTTGGTAGCGATGGGTGGCATTAATGTAGATTGAGTGGTAGCTGCCGGAGGTAGTGGCGATGGTACAGTAACCGGATTACTGAGCAGGTGACGGACGACGGGGGAGGGTTTAGACTCTTCGAGAAACGTGTAATTGGTAGTCTGGAATTTTTGGATATTGGCAAATAGGAAGATTTCCTCGTTAAACGTGACATAATGGGACACGATGATATTACGGGAAGACAGGTCATAACACAATATCCCCTATGATTGGGTGGGAATCCTAAGAAGACACGCACGACGGTACAATGTGTTAATTTATGAGGAGCAGTGAAGGCAAGATTTGGGTAGCACAGGCAACTAAAAATTCTAAGGTGGTCATAGGACGGGATCTGACGGTAGAGAATTTTGGTGGGGGTTTTGTTGTGAAGGGTACTGGTAGGTAAAATATTAAGGATGTATTCTACCATTTTGACTGCATAGACCCAGAACGACGGGGAGAGAGAGGCATGAAAAAGAATGGTACAAACCATGTTGTTGATAGTACAGATGATTCGTTCGGCTTTTTCGTTTTGGGGTGAGGTATGGGGACACGAGAAGCGGAAAACCATGACATTCTTGGTAAAAATTATGAAACACAGAATTATTAAACTCACGACCGTTGTCACATTGGAATGGTTTGATAGATTTTTCAAATTGTGTTTTGATATAGTTACCAAATTCAAGAAATTTGGTAAAAACCTCAGACTTGAATTTTTTTAGGGTAAATCCAGATAATGTGAGAAAATTCGTCTAATAACACAAGATATACTTTATGACCTAGGGAACTAATAACTGGAGATGTCTATAAATATGCATGAACAATATCAAACGGGGAACACGTAACACTTAAAGAAAGCTGAAAAGGGAGGCGAACATGGTTGCCTAAAGGGTAAGAAAAACACTATTGGGCAGGTGTCCCACTCGAACAATGAATTAAATAAATATTCTGAAGAATATTAAAAATATGAGCTCCGGGGTGTCCAAGTCTATTGTGCCAGGTTGACGACGAGATTATTGCTAAAGCGGTGGGAGTAGAGACTTGGGCAGTTAGAGATGTGGGAGGGGTGATACTGGCAGCAGACGTGGATAGGAAAGAATAAAGGTCACCCTTACTATTGCATCTTGTAAGAAGTTTCCTGGTACGGAGGTTCGTTATAGAAAACCCAAACATGTCAAAATTAATTGATACATAATTATCTGTGGCAAATTTTCTAACAGAGATTAGGTTCTTGATAATATGTGGGGCATAGAGGACGTTATTGAGGGAGAAGTGGGGGGTGCAGTGGTGGGGTTAGAGTATGTCCAAAACCTTGAATCGGAATGCGATGACCGTTTCCAACCAGAATAGATTGTGGAGTATTTAAATTTCGCATTTGAGGAAGATTACCAGAATTATTGGTGAGGTGAGACGTGGCGCACGTATCCATATACCATGCATTATCGGGCTTTCGAGGAGTCAATATGCTGAAAACCTGGTCTAAATTGGATTGGAGAATGCATGGAGTAGATAAATGGCCCCCAAAAAATTGGGCCTTACTACGGTGGGCTTTAGGATAGTGGGTCGGAAGGTTGTGGCCTATTGGTGGTGTGCCCAGACTGTTGGGCTGCTGCTGGGTTGCAGGCCTTTAGGCTTGATAACTGAGGCCCGGCGGTATGGTGCCCAGGCTGCTGAAACAACCAATATGGTATTTGGGATGCAGGCTCTAGGTGGATGTTGGAGGAGGCCCAGGCCCCCTGTTTGCACCCACTGCTGCCAGAACGTCCACCAAGGGTGGTCTCCGCCATAGTTCTACCGAAAAAAAAATGGGGGGGGGGGGGGTTCGGGGCGTAGCCGGGATGGATGGGAGGCAGAATTGGCCATATACGATGTGTGTATCGGCTTAGGGAGGCTGTATACGTGCAATTTTAGCCGTATATGAGGTTTATATTGACTTTTAAAGGCTGTATACTAGTAGTATACACTGGACTGATTTTTTGGTTAATTTTCTAAGATGAAACCAGTTTTTCAATTTTGAATTTTTTTTCCACGTATAAAACCTTTTTTTTTCCAAGTGAATTACATGTTCAAATACTAGTTTTCTAATTTAACTTCAAAAATTCTTTTTTTTTCAAATTTCAACAAATTTATGTACAAATACCTACTAAGATCCGCTACAAATGCCTATGTTATAAAATTGTTAAAAATTATAAGATACTAAAGACGATTTCATAATCCACTCTCATTGCCAAGTCAAAGGAGCTTAACTGATAACTTGCTATTATTGCAGGATATAATCTCCTATTGACAAGCAAGAATTTGAATAAAAAGAACATAATTTACAAAATTTCTTTATATTTTATTAATTAATTTATTATATTATTTCTTATTAATTGCCCGTGAAAAATCAATATAACTAAAAGAAAATATATAATGATTGGTAAAAGTTGATCTCCCTTAATTAGTAAGTTATGAGCGTAGTAGCAACATGTAAAACATAGAAGTTGTTGATATGCACTCTCACCTCATTCAGAAATCTCACTTTGAAATAATAATAGTTTGGAAATAGTTAAAATGTAGTAGCTTCACAGATTTGATATGCTCTTTAAACTATTTAATTAATATTCTTTTGAAATTTTAAGTTAAAAATTGTTTAATGCATCAAATAATGACATATTCGTTCTTTTTTGTAAGACTTAATTTTGTGACCCACTAAAAATGTTAATTTTGGTTATATGATCATCTTTGCGAAATTTTAATAAAAAAATAATATAGGAGATCAATAAATATAACATTAGTTTTTTCATAATTTTTTTTCTTCCATTTAATTTATAACTGATCATATTTCTCAGGTTAATTGCTCTCAAGTAATATAACACGGGAAATTTTATATTGTTCGTGTCCATATCTGACTGCCCACCGCAGTTAATAACTAAATTGCTTATTCATCCCTTCTATTTTTAGAATTTATTATCCAAGTCCTTCAAAATAAATATCTTCTCATTGGAGTTTGGAGAATTTCTCTCTTTCTATTCCTAAAGACTATGAAACAAAACAAAGAAAATGATAGCAATGTTAGTATAATTTTCTGTAATTTAGGGACTGAAATAAAATATTACAACATCACTTGATCCCAAAAACTCACTATCATTAAGTTGCCTTTATTCATTTCCACATAAAGAAAAAATAAAATACCAAAAATTACAAAAAGAAAAATCAGGAAAGTGCTAGTAATATTTTTTTTGTTTCATCAATTTTAACTGGATAAAAATCATTTTCCGCCTCCATCTTTACATTAAAAAAACTAAATTCTGCTCTATGTAATAATTTTCATTTTATATGTAATGTATGATTTTATCATTATTTTCACCTGGATGCTTTGACTATCATTCGTGTTATAATTTCACCTTGGTACTTTTATCTATACTTTCTTTCTGTAACAAAAATATTGAAAGCTTGTTGGTTGACTGCGTTTGAGTTGTCAGTTTCACCAAAATTGTGGAAGTTGATACTGTTGGAAATTTGCCTTTGGCGGGAGTTGCGACCGACCAACTTTAACGGCTTAAACACTAGTGTTACGTATGTTGGAGAATTCGGTTCTTCACACATGCATGATCTACTAAGTACGTAGATAACCGTAGGGCCAAGAATCGTCAAATTTCATTAAGAAATGAAAGAGATATTGGTCCACGAAGTGAGGTGTTTGAAGCATGGAAAGTGTGGTATTGAGTTCAATTCTCCCACATCGGTAGAGGAAGAAAGAATTGTTGTGTATATAATACTCGAAATTGGTTTGGGGTTTGGGACCCCAAGGGGTATCCCATGTGTTTAAAGGAGGGAGGACCTAGATGTGCTTCGGTTCAAGGAAAGACCACGCGCGCCGCCCGCCCGTCCGGTCCGGGTCCGGGTTCTAGGGTGTGGGCCTTCGGATATTATCTTTTTGGGCCAGAGAACTTTGCCAGAAGTGCAGTCTGATCCCAGAAGTTTCAGATGTACAGTTTGGACCAGAATTCTTTTAGATGTACAGTTTGGTCCCAGAAGTTTCAAGATGTACAGTTTAGTCCCTGAAGTTTCAAGATGTACAGTTTGGTCCCTGAAGTTTTTTAGAAAATCAAAATTTCGCCGGTCAAAACAGAAACGCCAAAGCACTCAATTCAGCCATTTATTTTGGCTGAATTACTCCTCCCATAATGGCCAATTCCGTTGGTCTTTTCACCATTTAATTTGGTGGCTTTACTACCTCCATAATGGCCATTATTTGGCCAATAATGGTCATTATGGAGAGCAAATAAACAGCCCTCCCTCACCTATATAAACACCCCTACACCATTGTTGAGAGACACGAAAAATATACTAGCTATATACACGAAAATACACAAGCAAAACAGTTTCTTCCTACACCTTCCTTGCATCATTTCTTGCTCAATATTCTTCAAGGTAGCATTTGAGTTTCCTTTGCTCAAGTGTTCCATTGCTGTTTTATCTTGGGAGACAAATTGTCCAGGACGTATAAAGGATACATACGGGGCAATATTGTCTTAAGAACAGAGTGCCACACTCGACTCAGCAAAAACAGAAAAGCAGCTTTTCATTTTCATCTTTGTAATTTCCAGTTTTCTAGTTGAATTGTAATTTCAATTCTTACATTAGCAGTTGTTTGTAATTTCCGTTTCCTGCAACTTTTGTAACAACCAACAGATACATACTATAGAATGTTATGGGGGAAATCATGTTTATTTGTAATTGTGTTCAACTTTATTTAATAAGCGTTGCTTTATGATTACAATAACAACAACATACCCAATATAATCTCATTAGACGGGATCTGAGAGGATAAAGTATACGCAGACCTTATCGCTATCTTATAAAGGTAGAGAAAAGAGATCCTCGCGGCAACATTACTTGATTATTCAAAGTAAATAAGTAATAAAGAACTTATTATAACATATTAAATGACATTAATATTATTTTTACCGTATCAATACATATAACTTAAATCTAACGAGATAATGTGAAATATCCATACTGACGGGACCTGGCAAAAAGATAAAGGATAGGAATGTGTAGGAGAGATATATATTTTGTCATTTTGGTAAGCATTTGAGAGCCATAATTGCATATTCATGAACAAACAAAGCATTAAAGTGTGATTGACACACTGTATTGTTCCCTACTGTGCATATTTAGTAGCTATCACCAATGAGAGGGACAGGACATCCTGCCATGTTACCTACATGAATTATGGATTTAAACAACAAGAATAATTACACCGCAATTTCAAATAAATTAAAATCAATTATATATATCACTATTTCTTTATTTAAACTTATTTCATATCTTTATTATACAAAATAAACTAGAAGTAGTAACAATAAATAACAACAAAATAATAACAACAACAATAATAATAATACTTGAGCCCCTACTTATTCACCTACTATGAATGAGCTAACCAACACAATACAAGATGGGGTCCCATGGTCTATGTTATTTGCTGATATATTGTGTTAACTAACGAAACTAATGAGGATGTCAACAAAAAACCTGTACTGCGGAGAAACACTTTAGAGAGCAAGAATTTTTAGGATAAGTAAAAGTAAGATTAAATACATGCATTACAGGTTTAGTCAACATGAGAAGAAAGTATTTCATGATAGTGACAACTCATTCATTCATATTCTATATGACATTTATTTATTTAATATGATCTTCTTTATTTTCCATCACCCATCAAAGAACCTTATGTGATACTCTATCATATAATTTTCTTAAATCAATAAATATCATGTATAGATCTTTCTTCTTTTTGCGTCCATCAATCTTCTTAGCAAGGACTCCATCGTAGATTTGATGGGAATAAATCCAAAATGTTCTCTTTCACTCTTATCGTATTTTTAAGTAGACTTTAGTATTTTTAAGTAGGCTTTATCACTTTTTCGAGAGTTTCATTAAATGACGCATGAGTAATATCACGATAAATCACACTACTTGAATATCTCTTTTGTTCTTATAAATCAAAATCAAGGATACTTTTCCTCTACTCGTCGGGTGTTCTACCACTTATTAGCATAATATTGAATAACTTGGTAAGTCATTCTACTTTGGCATCTCTAAATCACTTCCAAAAGGATACTATCAGGACCACAAGTTTTTCTAATCTTCATATTTTTCATGATATCATTTACCTCTGTCGACCTAATTCTAAGAGTGTAGCTAAAGTTTCTATCATTTTTAAAACCGTCATTCTCTTAGTTCAAGTTGAATAATTGATCAAAATAGTATATACATCTTTCCTAGATCTCGTTATCTCCTGTCAACATTTGTTGAGAATCATCCTTAATACACTTCACCTGGTTTAAATTCGTACCCTTCTTCTCTCTCAATCATGCTAGTTAAACATTTCGTTCCCCATTTCGTGTTCCTATCGTTTGATACAAGCCATCTAGAGCTTTCATCGGGCTTTACTAATGGCCTTTTAGCTTCCCACTTTGCTCTCTTGTATCTTTCAGGCTTCTTCATCGTCAACTTTTGGCAACTTTCTATATCACTCTCTTTTAGTGTAATAACTCTTTGTACTCCTCATTTCACACCAGAATTTATGTGGTTGAAGTCCTAAACTTTTAGAAATGTGTATGACACTTCCGTTTCTACTTTCTTAATGCAATCTGACATTTCCTTCAACAGGATGTCTGTGTCCTTTTTTAAGTCTCAAGTGCTATTCTCCCGTGTTTTTCTTCAAATTCTAACTGGTTAGTACCTTTTAATGCCCATCACCTAATTCATGATTGTTTGTAGTTACTTGTCACTTTTTTCACTTTACTCTTAAGCTTTATATCTAAGATTATTAACTTGTGTTTGGTGGTGAACGATGTAATAACCTTATTTTTATCTCGCCTTCTTATAAGGATAAAGTCTATTTGACTATGTTTACCGCAACTCCTATAAGTAATTAGGTGAGAATATTACTTTTTAGAATGTGTTAGCTATCACTAAATCATAAGCTAAAGCGAATTTTAATATAATCTTGCCTTTGTCATTCCTAGTATCGTAGCCATAACCACCATGTACCTGTTCAATGTCATCAATATCTCCACCTACATGGCCAATTAGATCTCTCCCTACAAAGATTTATTGGTCTTCTGGAATTCCTTGAACCAAGTTATCCATCTTCTCCCAAAACGTAATTTTAGCTTCTGTAGCTAATTCTATTTGTGGAGCATAAGCACTAATATCATTTATTGTCTCATTCCCTCAACAAGTCTTACTGCATTAATCCTATCCCTAGCTCATTTTACCTCTATAATCTTATCTTTAAGTCCTAGTTCTACAATAATCTCCATTATATTTCTATTCTTATGTATCTCATAATACCATAATTTATCACTCGATTACTTATCTCTCTAGTCTTTTTGCTCTGTCTATTTAGTTTCCTGAAGGCCTGTAATATCAACTCTCCTCCTTCCTGTTAATGTGTTTATGTTCCAGCTACTTAACCAAATTCGACTTTCTTGAACTAGCTTTTTCCCCCTAGTATGTCTATGATGCGAGAATTCTTTCTCATTTTTTCACAACGCCCGGGAATTGATGTGGCAGAACTTTTATATTTTCTCCACATCTGGACGCTAAAGTGGCAGAACTAACTTTTTTCTCACACCTGTTCATGACATGGGAATCCTTTCATATTTTGCAAGACATCTGGGCGCTAAAGTGGCAGAACTAACTTCTTTACCCGCATCCATCATGATGTGGAACACTTGCACATACTCCCTCACATCTAGGTGGAGATATGGTGGAACCCATTGTTCATTTTTCATCATATCCGAGTGTCTACGTAACGGTGCCTAGGTGGCCATGTTCCGATGAAATCTGTATTATGATGATTCATCATCAATTATCAAAGTTTTGCGCTGGTTGTCAGGCTACCGGGCTTGGGACCGACAATGAGAGCTAGTTCACACATGCCGAGTTTAAAGGAAGAATACAATACGACGACTTCCTGAGGATCATTCTAGTACTACTCTTGCCCAAACATATTTAACTTTGAAATTCGGATGGAATCCAATGTATTATTGTTAGGATTTAAAGATGGATTTAAATTTAATCTATATTATTAGAAAATACAACTCACCAGAAATTTAAAAAATTTACACTGAAAAATACAACTACTTTTCTTGTTTCTTTTTGTTCTAGAAAAAGTTTTTTTCTCAATAATTCTATTCTAGAATAAAGAGCATTAAGACAGCAAATAAGAAGACTACGTAATGGGCGATTAGGTTCATAAAATTATTACACACGCCATTTTGCTTATAAAAAATATATAACTATCTTGCGGATTATGCCTGAATTTAGCATTTTGCAATAAAGACGCTGCATTATTTTATATGCATTATCATTGAATGGAATGATCAACAACAAAATCGTCCTCCTTGATCTTCTTTCTATTTTTTATACGTAATTATTATAGGATGTCCAAGAAGGGACATCCTTTTTAATTAAAAAAACATAATTTTGTGATTATGATGCCTAATCGCTACTTCTGAAGTAATAAGCTGTGTCCTTTTTTCTTAAGTTTTTAAATTTTGTATAATTAAATCTTTGTACTTTAAAGTTCAAAGAACAAAAGATGTTGCATTATTTAGCTTCTAAATGATAATGTTAATTTAACTATTAATAAGCCGGCTGATTAATTAGTGTGTGTCCGTGACAAAATTTGTTTTTCATTTTAGATTTATTTTGCGGCTATTAATTCTTTCTTTGGATTATATAAACCTTTTTTCACTTTTAAAATCCAAAATGGCTCTATAATAATATTGGAGTCACTAATCTTGTGTCAATTGTGACGGAGACGAGTCAACCCACAAAACTTAAAGACAAATATTAGTTTAATACTTTAATTTGCAGTGACAATGATCCCCAAAAGATTAAGTACCGTTATAGAAATATAATTTTCTTAAGAGATAATTAGACTTTTAGTTCCTCAGTTGATGAATTCTGATTTTGGTCATCGTAATAATTCATTAAGTACATTTACAACCGAGAAAATGGTATCTTATGACCACTTACAAATTTGAATAGAAATAAATAACTTTTTTTATCTCTCATATATAATTTTTTTTTTATTTTATAAAAAGGTCATAACACTAAACCGTTTAACCTTCAATTAGCTAAATTATATATTTTTGATCCCTTTATACAGAAAATATGTGATATCTTGAATATTTCTAAAACTATATCACCTTCAAATATGAAGTAACAATAAAAATTTAACGTAATACATCAATAATTAAATGGTTTTACACATAATAATTTGTTAAATTTGTGAAGATTCACAATTTTGAGGATCAAAAACGCACATATCAATTAATTAAAAGTTATATATGCATAACCAGAAATCACAAGAACTAAAACTAAAATTTATCGATATTATCCCTTCTTTTTCTTGAAAAGTCTCCTATCATATACTCCAATATTTTAACTTCAAATCAAATATATTTTTAAAACTCAATCAAGTATCATTTAAATGTCTATCTCATTGTATAAGTAACACTTCAGATTGTCTTCCTTCATTCTATAAATAATTTTTTTAATTGAAAATAAAATTTATAAAATTGAAAGTGACAAGACTTTGAGGTACATCAACAACATGAAGGTGTCAAGACAAAAATCCAAGCGTTGAGTTGCTTTCAACATATATGCAATGATTAATGAAGTTGTCGACATCTTAATTATGCTTAAGAAATTAAGTTTTAAATTGCTAATCAGGATCCACCAAAAAATACTAATACAATATTTGTACCTGCTACATAAAAATAGTCTTTTTTACATCATTTTCCTCCGAAATGTTAATTAGCTGATTTTCACCAATTTGACGTGCGATATTTATTTACTACTAATACTGTTATTATAGTAGTACGTTAAGACATAAACTATAATCTCACCATTAGATAGTCATCTGGAATTTCAACTTGAAATCTAAATATATTTAGAAATTATATTTTTGAGTGAGTGTGCGCAAAGTTTATTGGAAACATCTAGGTGAAGCTATATACAAAGTTTGAGGAAGATTTAAAGCTGAAATTGACTTGAAAAACATCACTACCATAATATATACCACGTAGGTCATGTATATTACTATATATCACATATTTTCACGGACATTTCAAATATACATGATATATAGGAGATATACGGATGTACATGTTGAAGATATATGTAAATATACAAAGGGATATACACATATATCGCGCTCAATTTGTCTTATTTGATGCCCCAATTCAAAAATTTGACTAGCATCTTTCAAATCAACCCCAAATGAGCTTAAAATTTAGCATATTTTTCGTACAATGTTATCAATAAGATTTTTGAACCCCTACTTCGAATTACAACACTTCTTGAATTTTAATATTTTGATCTAAGAGCTTCAAACTCAATAATGATGGGTGTCAAGGTCTTCTTCCAAATTCGATAATTTCAATAGATTTCCATTTAATGTTTCAGTGATTAAAGGATAAATAATGATAATGGTGGTGTTGATGTGGTGATACTACTACATTGTAGGGGAATAATAAGGAAGAAGGTTATCCTTTTTACACTTTGCTACAAAAATTTCTACTAAAATTGGCAAATTGAGCTAAAATGTGTCAATAATAGTAAGTTGGAATACTTCTTGCCATATGTTTGACCTGTTGGTAATATATAGTGCCAAATTTCCAACTAATTAGAGTGTGGTCTGATAATTTATGCTTGTAAATATATCTGACACATGAGTAGAGGTCACTGATTGAAATTTCAAAAGCCCAAAATGGTAATAATTGTGAACTCATTTCATTTTACAAAGAGTCATTCTTATTCTGCAGCAAAAATTTTAAGAGTCGAAACTTGAGAAATCCCATTGAATGTTTCCCCTTCAACTATTTTGTTCATCAATATTATGAATTAATCGGGTCAATTCGTTTTGGATATGGAATGCTTAAAACAAAGAAATTATTCAATTTAGAGTTTAAGTTATATACATCATTGGTATAAATAATATTTTTACATTATCAGATTATCTAAATGAATATCTACAGGTAAATTTCTTCTAAATGTGAGATTTGTATCTTAGAAATAAGACATGTTACCTGACACAATAGGTAAAGATGATCTAATAGAGTATTTTTTTTATTCTAACAGAGTATATAACTTAAACTCATTCTGACGATATGCAGTATAGAATTATCGATGCAACAATGCTGATTTCATATGAGTTGGATTTTCCTTATTTTGAAAATCATTTGAAAAGAGTCTATTCGGATGGGTTTTTTGTGTTTCTTTTTCTCGTCCCCTTTTCCAATTCAGACGTACTTATTTTTCCAATTGGACTTGAAGTTCTTTTGTGTTCGCATCTGCAAGGTTATGATATATACTCGTGTTTGATTTGAGTAATAATTAAGAAGATACATTTAAAAAAAAACAAGAAAGCAATCTACAAAAATAAGACACCTTTTGCTAAAGTAATAAATAAACGAAAATAAACCGTGTAGTATTGTAAATATTGATTTTTGGTTTTTCCGTTTATCCAGTTTTAATAAAGAAATAAAAAATCAAACTAAAATTAATACATCCTAAAAACCGAAATCGAATAAAATTGAACTGTTTCGACTAAAATGGAATATGTACATCCCCTAAATATCACACTCAAAATAGTTTATGCGTACGATGAGTGTTGATGTTCGACCAAAAAAATATATATATATATTTAATTATTGTTTTTTCATATTTTAATATTTTAATCATATTTTGAGTATTAATTATAATGAATTTTACTTAATATTATATTTTTAATATGTATGAAAATGAAGAAATTTTGAAGCGAAAATTGAAGTATTATGTTGCAATTGAGAAAAAGGAAACAAAGAGGACGAACAAAGGTGAATTGTGAAACAAAAGAAAATAAAGTAAGAGAATTTGCTCAACAAGCATTTGCTGTCACTTTATGAAGCCAACAGTAAAGAAATGGAATACGTGCATTAGCCGAAAGTTTTGAAAAATTACAAAAGTTTGAAGAGAAGATTTGAAGAAGAGGCCACTTAAAGTTTCTAATTTAGTAGGTCATTTAGTTTCTTTTTCATTTATTTTTTAGAATTAGAGTTTAGAAAAGGGGACATGAGATATATTTTATAATAATTAAAAGTTCGTAGGTTTTAACTTATACATTTCAGTCCATTTAACTTATATTTAAATATACAAAGTTACTATCTCTCTCTCTTCACTCCCTATCACTTTTTGAAATTTGAATTCTCTCAAATTTTCAATCGACTTTTCCTCTACTCCGAGCTTGGATATTGTTAAGTCGTCTTCCCTATGTATTTTTTTAATTTTGCAACTCTTTCGGAGCATTTTAAGCTCCATATTGCCCAGAAACTTTTTATTTTTTTTCAATTCATGGTGTTCATAAAGTTCCGATTTTTATTCAAAAATTTGAAATTTAGCCTATTCTTATACTTGTTTTGCTTGTTTTGCTTGTTTTGATCTTCCTTTTTCTGTTTTTGTTTTTTGAAAACACATTATGGTCTATTAAGAGACCGTTGGTCGATTATTCATATTTTTGTATCGTGGTTGATCAACGACTCTATTGTTTGTATATATGTCATAAAGAATGCCTAGATGTAGAGGTAGGGGTTATTTATACTTATTTTGCTTGTTTTGATCTTTCTTTTTCTATTTTTATTTTTTGAAATACATTATGGTATATTAATAGACTTTTGGTCGATTATTCTTATTTTTATATCGCGATTGATCAACGTCTTTATTGTTTATATATAGATCATAAAGAATACCTAGATGTAGAGGTAGAGGAGGAAAAATAATCACCATTCTATTAATATGGTTCAAACTCATTCCAATGCGACTGTTAGAGATAGAAAAAGAAGTTGTGAAGAAATTGTTGGACGAGATGGAAAAAGAAAACGAACTCTAGAAGCTGATAATGAGGCCTAATACCCCATGAATGAGCATAGTGTGGATGAAGATCAAGACGATCGAGGTGATAGTTATATTTCTGAGGATGGTTTAAAGTAGTCTAGTTCAAAGGATTCTGGTTTTGATGAAGAAAGTGATTCCATATTCTTGTCATATTGTGCAAAAACAATTTGTGTGGCGAAGTATGATTTGATTACTTGAATGGATGATTATGAACCTTTCCCAATAGAAATTTCAGTTAGGAGCAGGCTGACGTTGTTAGCTGAATTTAGACAAGTGTTGAGAGATCAAAAACTCAGAAAAAAAATTCAAACATTCATGTTTTGGTCATTTTAGGAAACTTTCAGAACACTTCATCAATTTCAATGGACGGATGATCCACTATCTGCTTCTTCGTCATGTGGATGAGAAAACAAAGCATGAGATGTGGTTCCTTGTAAATGACAAGCCTATGTGTTTTGTCTTGAAGGAATTTGGTTTGATGACTGGCTTAGATTGTGGATCCCATCCCAGTCAATCTAGAGAGGAAAGGACACTTAAGAAAAGGTCACCATTCTGCTTAAAGGTTACTCGCGATAAGAAGATTTCAACAGCAAAGCTATTGTCGTATGTAAGAGGGTCTAGGCTAAACAAAGAAGAGAAGCTTGAATGACATCTTGTGTGGTTTCTGCATACAATTTTATTGGCGAAAGATGTGTTCATGGGTGTGGAACGTGATATGCTTAAAATGGTTGACGATTTAAAATTCTTCGAGAGCTATCCTTGGGGAAAGAAATATTTTAAACTCACCTTGAAATACTTGAAGCAAAAGGTAGACATTTTGAGACTCCAACAAACACACGCTGATAAGAAGATTGCATCATGTGCTCTCTATGGCTTCCCCTGGGCATTTATGATAAATATTATAAACCACTGGTGTAATAGAGTATAGACTATGTATTATTTATTTTTACACTCAGCGATTATTTGTATCATTACAAGCATGGATATATGAAATTTTCCCTGCACTTGGAAGGAATGCTGGCAAATCAGATGAGATTCCTTTGCCTATTTCTAGGATTCTTAAGTGGCACACCAAAAAAATGGAGCGATTTACTGAAGGTGATCCATTTGGACCGAGAGCTTCAGAGGTATAAATTTGGAGTCTATTATCAATGTTCTTACAAAAATATATACAAAATATTAATGTATTGATTATTTGTAGGTTGTGCACCCTTACATCATTCCTACAGTGTGTTCGATGGATGAGGATTACATGAAAAACCTTTTGCCATATGATGATTAAGTTAACGATCCCATGATAGATGCCTTGAAGGGTGAATTGGAAGGCGTAACTGTGTTGATTTCATAAAATCATGGCTCGAAGGCTCCTAGAAGATCAGAAAAGGAGGCCAAGGAGCTTTTCAATGATGTGGATACTCAATCAGAAGATTTAGGTGGTAATTCACTCGCAAAAGGTGACAGAAAGTTTTGGCGTTGGGACGTCTAGGGTTCGTGCGGCACCAAGTAGTCCATCAGTGCAAGTGGAGTAGGAGGGACTGCAGCAGCGTGTGGAGAAGATGGTTCAATCTTTGAATATTCTTGTGGCCTTTGTGGAGAAGGAGGAAAGATTACGAAAGAGCGAGAGGGGGAAGAAAGAAAAAGCTGGAGATTCTCAAAGGTGAACATTTTGAATTTTTTAAAGGTAATTATGTTGTATCTGATATGCATTTTCTTAATTTTGTCCCAAAAATGCAGTGCAAGCACATGTGGTTCAGCCAACTACTGAGGTCCCTAGACCAGCTAATGAGATTAAGAAGGTTGAGGTCCCTAGACTAGCTGTTGAGGTTAAGGAGGTTGGTGTCCCTAGCCAAGTTGTTGATGTTGCGAAGGTTGAGCTCTCTAGACCAGTTACAGATGTCCTTGTGCCAACTGCTGAAGTTGTGAAGAAAAATGATGTCCTTGCTCAAGTTATCTCTGAAGAAGTTCTGTTTGATACTGAAAATTATGTTGAGCGTTGTGGCCCAGTTAAATGGTTCTTCAAATAATTAATTTGTTATTTGAGTTATAACAAACAATTACTTTTTTGTTAGATGTGTGTGGTTTATGATGACAATAGTAATGCTTAATTTGATTGTTTTAACAAACAATTATGTCACGGTCCCAAATTTCCAATTGTGCCGTGAGGGCACCTACCCTAACCCATAGGTGAATCCAATCAACGTCCATATGAATAAGCGAAATTAAATGCGGTAAATAAAGAAGTACAGGAGAACTAATTAACAAGTCTTAGAATATAAAATACATAGTCTGAAGAAAAAACCTCCAACTAGATTCGGTAGTCATGAGTATAAAGCTCTAATACTGAATACAAGTCTGAAAAATGAAATAACAATACTATCTTAAATTAGCAATACATCATTGTCTGAAAATAACAGGAACAAAATATATGGATAGAAGGAGTTCCAGTGCCGGGGAAAAAGCTGCGACTCACCTTGGACTCCAAGGATCTCTCTCTCCGAATTGTAGAACAAGCTGCTCCGATATCGCCTCCTGGCTCGGTACCCGCACATAGAGTGCGGCAAGCGTAGAGTGAGTACGAGAAACATGTGTACTCAACAAGCATCGCCGACCGACTCTAGTTATAATGGTGGCGAGGGCTGGTACTTTCCGATACCACTCTCTACTAGTTAGTTAGTTAAGTATAAGAATAATTTAGTTAACCAACCTACAGTAAAACTACATTTCAATTAAGCATAAGTACTCTTAAGTCACACACCGCGCAAGTCCAGCCTAAACCCCGTTCAGGGCGTCTAGATCCATCAAGCTTCTCTGCTTAAGTCTCACAACAAGGTTAAGCATAAAGTAACAGTATTCCTTCTAGCCGTCTAAAGATCACAAGTATAATAGAGTTCAATCCAGACACATACGACATTAATCACATATTATAATATGAATGAATGCAATGCAATGCAGGACGATATGTATGAATGCAAATGGCCATATGTACCTGGTATACACACAGTGATGCATTAGTTGTCATGTGACACATGAGGGACTCATGAGGTCCATATACCCATCCGATCCAATCGGATACCAACACGAGGGCTAAAGTGTCATATCAGTCATCATTCTCATAACCATGTACCATATTCCTTAATTCGACTTCCCAAGTCATTCTCAACGATTTATCATTGAACCAATGCCAAGTATATATAATGTATGAATGAGATAGATATGAATACACCATGCAATCAACATAATCAGTTTATCAGTTTATGTTCAAGTGTTCAGATGAGAAGTATAATGATTAATGTATGACGGTCAATCAGAATATCACATCAAATGGCTATAAGCCTAAGTAAACAACAATCATATCAAGCTAAGCGGATTCTTGCACTGCGCTTCGTGGCCCGAAGGCTAAATACATAAACTCTTTCACTTGCTCTATATTAGTTCATTAATTATCCATTTAAATTCACTCGGTACCCGTATTAGTGCTCGTCACCTCACTAATACGGGGCCCCTAAATCTCCATTACTCCCCTTAGTTCATTACAAGCATACCAACACAAATATGTTATATTAGAGTCTAGAAAGTCTCAACTTGCCTGATTATAGCCGAAGACTCATGCAACCGCCTTTTCTTTCCGCCGAGCCTCCTCACGAGCCCACTCTGATCAATTATATCGAGTACATGAAATTACGGTCTATCATTATCCATAATCCCCCAAGTTAGGTTACAGAGGAACCCCGAGGCCACATTATCCAAATACTACATTTTCTACTCAATTAGTGCTAATACATGCTAAATAGTCATAATTCTAAGTTAATTTAAATAACAAAGCCCAAAAAGATTCTCAATTTCATGAATTAGTGAAAGCCCCAATTCTAAACTTAGAATTTCTCCCAATTTCCACAAGGGTTTATAACATGAAATTGGTCAAATAATCATCACCTACTAGTTAAATACAACACTAGTTTACAATATAAGCATCAAAGAATCAATACCCAATCTCCAATCCCCCATTACTACTCTCTTATTCTCCACAAGACATTTCTACCATTTCCCCCCACCTACGAAACATACTTAGGATATAATATTATGAGTACACACTAATGGAGGGAAGAATGGTTACCTTAAAGATGGAATCCTCTTGATTTCTTCAATACCCTTCTGCCTAAGCTCTAGTCCCAAAGAGGAATAATTTTCAAAAATGAAATAAATTCTAGGTCTTAACTTACACTAAATCTGCACAGTATTTCTACTCCGGCGGAGACGATTCCGCTGGGGTGAATCTACTCCAACGGAAAACCCATTCAATGGGGCAGAACTCACTTAACTCCCTCATCTTCGCTGGGGCGGAGCAAACTCTGCCGCGACGCATGCACCCCAGCGAGGAACCCATCTGCTGAAGAGGACCTAGACCATCCAATCCAACCCCTCTTCAATGAGCCTGACCCTCGCCGAGGTAGATGTTTGGTTGCCGGCGCGAACACCAGCAACTAGCAGCAGTCCAAAGTTTTCCAAACCTCCGTCAACCACCCGAAACACTCACAAGACCTCCCGGACACAAACCAAACATGCAATCCTATCAGGGACATATAAGTTGACTATTAGCAGAGAATAATATTCTCAGAATATTCACAGTATATTTTGTAATTATGATTGTTGTATATTTAAGGTAACTTAGAATTTTTATTGTATTAAGAATCAACCTCTGTACAACTATATATATATTGTGAATTAATGAAAGAAATCCCTAAGGGAGATTATTCCAAACTTGTGTTACAACCTGTCCAAGCATAAAATTATTGTGTCATGCCACATCACATTTGACTAGACGTGTTTTCCCTTTTCGACTCTTCGAAAATTTCAAACCACGGATTACACATTTCTAGATGAGACAGAGTTGTCCCCTACCGTCAAATCACTAGTCCACCTTCATCCTACTGTTCCAGTAACGTCGACATCGGCTCCGGTGGTTCTATCACCTTCAGTGAACGACAACGTCAACACCCCTGCCCCATAAAACTCCCGGTCACTCATTCCCATGGTCGAACCACCTAACTCGCCCACATACCGCCAAAAACTCACCCGAGATGCTGTCCAGTGACCCCAACTCAGCTACACCGCCGATCTACCATCAGATAAGTAACTAACAACCTGACCAAATGCCAGACCTACCAAGCCCAACTATACCGTCACATCACCAATATATCCCATCACCAAACCCCGGCCCTACCCAGTCTCCACAGCTACCCATTTCCGGCGACCCGATATTGCCCACCTCTAATTCCAAAACCACGAACCAATAGCCACAAACCACACACCAATAAAAACCATACACCACTTCCTACCCACCATATGGAAACCCGTGCTTAACACGGGATTTTCAAACCCAAGGTTCATTTTAACCTTTCCACACAGACCATATCTCTCATTCCTAAAAACCTAAAACTAGCCAAACTGGACCCCAATTGGAATGCAGCCATCTGCGAGGAATTTAATGCTTTAACAAAATAACATACTTGGGATTTGGTACCTAGACCGGATGGGGTGAATGTAATCTGATGCATGTGGCTATTTCGTCACAAATTCAGAGACAGTGGTGACTTGGAGCGGTATAAGGAAAGACTTGTTGCCAATGACACTAATCAACATGAGGGGATTGATTGTGATGAGACATTCAGTCCGGTTGTTAAACCGGCTACTATTCATATTGTTCTCAGTATTGCTATGGGCAAGCATTGGCTGATTCATCAGCTTGATGTCAAAAATGTATTTCTTCATGGGGACTTGAGAGAAACTGTGTACATGCATCAGCCACCTGGTTTTGTTCACCCTGCAGCCCCCAGTATGTATGTCGACTTCGAAAGTCACTCTATGGCTTGAAAGAGGCACCCCGGGCTTGGTATGACCACTTTGCCAGGTATATTTTGCAGATTGGTTTTATATGCAGCAGGTGTGATAACTCTCTTTTCATTTTTCATCGCGGTAGTAGCACTGCTTACTTACTATTATATGTGGATGACATTATTCTCACCACCTCGTCTGACGGATTGAAAAATGAAATTATTACTCTACTCAAAACTGAATTTGCCATGACTGATTTGGGTAAGCTGAGTTATTTCTTAGGTATATCAGTGACTCGATCTGCAGATACTATGTTCTTGAGTCAGCGTAAGTATGCAGAAGAGATATTGTACATGGATAAGATGGAAAATTGTAAAGCTATGCCCACTCCGGTCGATTCAAAATCCAAGTTCAGTGCTGCTGATGGTAATCTAGTTTCTGACCCTACTATGTATCGGAGTCTTGCAGGTGCCATTCAGTATCTTACATTCACGAGGCCAGATATTGCATATGCCGTTCAGCAGGTGTGTCTATTTATGCATGCTCCGAGGGAATCCCACTTTGCTGCTCTTAAGCGTATTATCAGATACATTAAGGGCACACTTGACTACGGGTTGCATCTTTACCCCTCTGCTCCGACCAAGTTGTTGTCTTATACAGATGCAGATTGGACAGGGTGCCCAGACACACGACGTTCTACCTCAGGATATTATGTGTTTCTAGGAGATAATCTTATTCCTGGTCTGCCAAGAGGCAAGCTACATTATCCTGTTTGGGTGCTGAAGTAGAGTATCGAGGAGTTGCTAATGTAGTTGTTGAGCTCTGTTGGCTTCAAAATCTTCTGTTGGAGCTCCATTATCCACCGCATAAGGCGTCTATAGTCTATTGTGATAACATCTCTGCTATATATATGTCTCATAATCTGATTCAACATCAGCGGACCAAACATATTGAGATGGATATCCACTTTGTGCGTGAGAAGGTAGCTCTCGGTTAGGTCAAAGTATTGCATGTACCTTCCTCCTATCAGTATGCAGATATTTTCACCAAGGGGCTACCCAGACAGCTATTCCTTGACTTCAGATCTAGCCTTAGCGTCCGGCCTCCTCCCGCTACGACTGAGGGGGAGTATTAGCGAATACTCTCCGAATATTCACAGTATATTTTGTAATTATGATTGTTGTATATTTAAGGTAACTTAGGATTCTTATTGTATTAAGAATCAACTTCTGTACAACTATATATATTGTGAATTAATGAAAGAAATTCCCAAAGGAGATTATTTCAAACTTACATTTACGATGACGAGAGAAAAGATAGAATTTTTTCATGATCCTTGGCCAGATGATTTTCCTGACTTTTTAAACTTTGAAGAACTACAAATATTAACTTGAGCTGTAAAATAGAAGTTGAATTTAACATAAATGCAACTTTTCATCAATAAGTCAAAATATATTATCATTTCAATACTATGATTAGACTTCCTAAGCTCGTTGATAAAGGAGTGGAGGTGGGGGTGGGGTGGGTGGGGGGGGGGGGATGAATTAAATTTACTGATTTTTTCTTTGGAGATCAGTGCATGCTAGTAGATACATAAAATTTCCTTGTCGCTCACATCTACTTTTCGATGTGGTGTTCAATATTTTGTTTAGAATCATACCTAAATTTTTTGTTTATAGGGTATATAACACCATTAACATATTTATTACATACTATTTTATTGAAATTAATCTAACGTAATAAACTGAATTATTTGTTGAAAATCTTTAACATGTGAAATCTCCAATCTCACTACATTATACTTTACTATCTTCCCCACTCACCACACACTCACCTATATAAAGGGATGGGTGGGCATTAGTCCCTATTTTCTAATATAATAGTATTAATATGTGGGTGTGGGCAAATGTCGTGAAATAATATAACATCTCATAAAATATATGAAACTAAATGGATATGTTCGAGTTCATATCGAACTGGTTGTCTTACCAATCTTCCCGCTTTAGTATAAACAGGTTCAGACACGAGGCCATTACGAACCCCGCCATCACGCTAGCACAGCCACCACCATGGCTATTATAAATTAGATGAAGAGAATATGAAGGAAAGGCTTGAGCCGTGATACTATCATTGTTTTAAAAGAGTGATTGTTGTCTATGAGGTTAGCAGACGACACTCCTTTGGGATATAAATAGCCTATTATCAGTTGAATAAAACGTGACAAATATAAAGTGATTTGAAATAGACAAAGGTTGTGTCCTTTTGCAGAACAAACACGTTGGTTGGAGTATTTCACCAGTGGTACCTATTGGAATATTTCACAGGGGTACCCGATGATATATGTCACGGTACTAGTGGTACCCAAAATAAGTTTTCAACTATGGTATCCAAACTAGTTATTTCAAATGTAGTACCAAAAATAATTATTTAAATAATTACTCCAATATTACAAACTATATAACAATCCTTCACAGTTTGTAATACTACTCCTAATATTATACATAATAGAAAGTATCTCATAATTTGAACTTTTTAGTAGTGTAAAATTTTTAAAGTTTAGACGAAGTTATTGGTATTACTAAGAATTGAACCATAACTCCCTTGTGCCTAAATAAAAAATATCACGCGCATGATATTATCCAAGTCACTGAATCGCTCAAGCACTTAAAGGTCATGCAATAATCCCAATTCATGAATACTTACAAGAGCAAACCTTAAGAACTCTTGCTGAAGTTGCACCACTCATGTATTCATATAGGTAAAAATATTTTATGTCCGAATTACTCCAGACATTTGACATTTTCATTAAGAGCTCTTGCCCATCCTCTCCATGTAACAATAAACACTGATTATCCTAGGACAGGTCTTAAAGATCTGATGCTATTTTTCTGTGCTTAAAACCATATTAATAGATTGTTTTTTACTCATTGAACCTTTATTGTTAGTTTTGCTAACTCAAGGTTGGGTTCCTTCTACTAATGTACTTATTGTTAAAGGTGTTTAACCACATCCTACTAGACGTTGTAGTAGCATCTCTAGAAAGTGCTTTTGTAAGAGGATCCGCTAAATTCTTACAAGACTTAACATATATAATTGTCATGACACTATTTAGAAGTAATTATTTCAAATAGGTATGCATCAGAGTAATATGTATAGACTTTTCATTGTATATCTTATTATGAGCAACACTCAATGTTGCCTCAATATCACAACATATGGGAATGAATGACATCAGTTGTAGCCACAACTTTATATCTAATAACATGTTTCTCAGCCATTACGTTTCTTTTCCAGCGGTTGCTAATGCTAAAAATTCTGATTCCATTGCCGAATGTGTAATACAAGTGTGCTTCTTTGATGTCCAACTTATATCACCTCCATCTAATGTAAAAATCCATCCCGATGTGAATTTTTTATCAGCATCATTGGTTATCCAACTAGCATCAGAGAATCCTTCTAATGTGCTAGGAAAATCACTATAACATAATCCAATATTCTTTTATTTTCTTTAAATAACCAAGCACTCTTGAAATAACTTTCCAATGTTCAATGCTTGATTGGTATACTTGTATATCTTGAAAGTTTACAAAGTGCATGTACTATATTCGGTCGTGTGTTATGCACGGCATACACAATAATTTCAATAGCACTAGCATATTCCAATTGAGCTATGACCCTTCAAAAAAATTCATTCAATTTTATATTTGAATCTAAAGAAATTTTATATTCTTTGATTCCCAAGTGACTAAATTTCCGAATTTGCTAACCTTATTATTTCACCCATTTCATTTTCACTTGACCTTATATTAAAAAATATTATATTTTTTACTTCTTCTTGATCCCTCCCCCTCCCCCTCCCCTCCTCTCTCGCCCCAACCAATATTATTCTTATCATTAAATAATTATGTAAAGTAATAATAGATAAATTTAGATTTTCAAAACAAAATCAAATGATGTGGTGTAGTGGATGAGGCTGGTCATCCTTTAACTAGATGTCTCAGATTCGAGCCTTGGATATGGAAAAATCCTTAGTAGGGAGCGCTTCCCCAGAAATGGGTTCTATCTGGCGCGAAGCTCTCCCCCCAAAAATAAGCTCTACCCGGCGCGAATTCAAATATAGTTAGGCTCCAATACGGATATCGAATACCGAGTGAGAAATAAAAAAAAAGACCTTTATAACATAATTTATAAGAATAATTTAATAAAACAAGCCTTCCAATAAATATCTTCTTAAGCATAGTCAACACGGGCCAAAAATATGAGACGAAGGGAGTATTCATTTTTAATAAATATTTTTTCTCAAAAAAATCTTACTTTCTAACCAAATATTGAATACAATAACTCTTTTTTAGAAATTAATCAATTTCCAATAATAAGTAGGTGTTTGGCTATAAAAATTCAATATTTTTCACTTTATTTGAAATTATTGGATTTGTGTTTGGTTATAATTTCGCAAAGAACATTTTTTGTTGCTTGAATATACTGATCTGAAAGTGAAAACGAAATTCTAGATACTTTTTAAAAATTTCGAAGTTATATTTGATTTTTTTTATAACTAAACATTAATTTTTAAATAAAATAAAAGAAAATGAATAATTATTATGGTCAAACGGTTCTAACTCATGACAAACACAAAAATGTTTTTTTTTAAAAAAAAGAAAAAGGAAAAGAGGATAATAAGCAAAGCTAAACCTCTCATTTGTCTCAAACCTTTGAAATACCCAATACAAATTTTAGCGCCAAGAAAGCGAAGCAGCAACGCTCTCTTTTGCTTTGCTTCATCCAAACCCACAATTTCATTTTCACTACCAAAATCAACCCCCCAAATTCCTCAAACCCCAATTTCAATCCCTCCAATTTTCAACAAAATTACTAAGTAAACCCTTGTTCTTATGCTCATCATTATCATCTGGCATCATCTTCTTCGTTGATTGGTGATGATTTTGAGGTGGAATTGGGTCGGTTACTGGATTTATTGCCGGAGATGCGGCGAGGAGTAAACGAACACTTGAGTTTTCGGATTTGATTGAAGTGGTTATGGATTTGGGTCGTAAGCCACTTGCTCGCTTCCCTTCTGGTGATTTTATCTTGTCGGATCATCCGATTACACTGGATGATCTTCAACAAGCTACCTCCCAGGTTAAATTTGAAGAAATATATGTTACTTGAACTAGGGGTCGTTTGTTTGCTGGTTAGAGTTATGCGGGGATTAGTTATGCTGAATAGTTATGCAAGGTTTAGTTATTCATGTATTAGTTATTCTATCTATGCATAAAGTAATGCATGAATTGGCTCACATATTTTAGTTATGTGGTATTATAAAATGATAACCAAACAACATATTTGGTGTGCTGAATTTTATACAAAACAACTAAAAAACTATCAAACATGGTATTAGCTGTGCTAGTTTTAATATATGAATAATTTTCTCTCTAACTAACAACCAAACAACCCATATGTGTAATACTCCCTCCGTGACAATTTATGTGATGCACTTTAACTGGAAATAAGTTTTAAGAAGGAAAGAAAGAAAGACTTTTGAATTGTGGTATAAAACAAACCATAAATATTTGCGTGCTTATAAATCACCTCCATTAAGGGTAAAATGAGAAGTATAAAGTTAAATTGTTTCCTGTTAAAAAAAAAAGTTAAATTGTTTCTAAAGGTACTCCCTCTGTTTCAAAATATTTGTCTGGTTTTGACTTGATATGGAATTTAAGAAAGTAAAGAAGACTTTTGAATCTTATGGTCTTAAGTTAAATATATGAAGAATATATCAAAATGCCCTTTACTCTTGTGGTCTTAAACATGCCACGTGGAAACTTGGAATTAAAGAGTGGCCAAAAAAGGAAAGAGACATACATTTTGAAACAGACCAAAAAAGAAAATAAGACAAACATGTTGAAACAGAGGGAGTGTTATTCTTTTTTGACTGACTAAAAAAAGAAAGTGCATCACATAAATTGGGAAAGAGAGAGTAGAACGATTTTAAAAATACATATGCTTATTCTAACATAGTTAGAAGAATAATGAGTGGTGATAATTCCCATCCACAACATTAAAATCCTGGATTGTACCTTTCTGAATAATTTGATATATAATTGTAGTGATAGCTTCAATTGAATTAGGAAGGTTTTGATTCTGATTAGGGTCGGTCACTCTTTTACACACACACACACACATACTGAACCTTTGATTGAGTGGAAATATTGGGGTTGTGCCCGATTGATTAACAAGTTTCTTTTTTGAGGTTGGTGTCTTAATGATATGCTCAAAGGCACTTAGTAATTTAGTTGCAGATTCAATAGTAACTGACCCTTTTCTTTCTAGGAAATGCAGTAACATAGTCGTTTATAACAGTTTACCTGGGTCCAAGGCAAAATGTAGTACTAGTAACAATTTGGTTAGCACTGTATTTAACAGTTTCTCATATTACAGGTTGGTGACTTTGCAGTTGACAATAGAGCTGGCATTAGCAGAACTTTACACCGAATTAGTGCTATTAGAAACCGCAAAGGTGCAATTATTGGCTTAACATGTCGAGTTGGTCGTGCAATACCTGGAAGTGCAAACTCATTGTGAGACCTAGTTAAATATGGCGCTTCTCTGTTTCTCATTGGTCCTCCTGGAGTAGGAAAAACAACTATTATCAGGTTGGTCGTTATATATGCTCTCATGTCATGCCCTCTGATCTTTGATGTACAATGGATGAAACTAGAGAAACACTTCTGCTGTTTAACCTTGATTGTCCTTCTCCTCCTTAATGTTAATCATTGCCATAAGTCCATAACATTTCTGATCGTGAGACTAGAAAGATAGTAAATTTCTTTGCTTCACCTTTGGCCTCAATTTTGAGAATAGGAGGAAATAATCCTAATAACAAATACAAATAGAATTCATACTTCGAATATGTCCAGTTCCAAGAGAAACTTCATTTCGTATTATTGTAGATCTGCCACACAGCTGCTGCCTAGCTCAGGATGGAAACAGGCAGTGGTTTCTTGTTGTGTGTATGCATAGCTTGAAACCAGTGAGTAGTTTGATTCTGGATTTGATATCAGGTCTTTGCCAATCCTTTGTCCGAAATTTTCTTATTGGTGCTGCTAATTTGGTATCTAGACATGGCTTCCTGATGTCTCTTTCATTGAGAAATTAGATGAGACTTCTTGCTTTATCTTTAGGCTAAAATTTTAGACAAGTTTAATAGCCTCTATTTACTTGAGTCTGCAGCTTTCATAATGCCATTGTCCATGGAACAAAACAGGCCTCTTGAAATTTGTGAAGACAACATCGTGTCCCAATATTAGTTATTTTTTGTTGGTAAAATTAGAGAACCTGGACATAGTCAATAATATCAAATCTTTCTAGTTTCCTCATAATGTAATTCTATTTACTTATTCAACTCTTCCTTTACTGTCTTTTTTCTTTTCAGTAAGTCTTTGTGGGCTCCCAGACTAATCTAGACAATGCTGTTTGCTACTGTAATCTAATGGAACGGTGTATATATGAAGTGGTGAGAAAATTTAGGACTTGGTACTTAGTTTGTAGGGGGGGGGTGGTTGCGTACAGGGTTCTTACAATTATTCTGTGTCTTACACATCTATTGCATTTACTGCAAAGGAGTGTGTTTGTGAACATTTCTTATTCAGGGTATGCTTAGTTATGTACTGTGACTGTTCCTTTTAGATGTTTTCCTTCTTGCATTTCCTCCTTATTGTCCCACATTATTGGTTTGCTCCAATGTGATGGAAGGCTGTCAAACGTTCCATATATATCAATCGTTCAGCTGTCTGTATGTGCTTATCATTGTATACCACGCTGTCGCGCATTCTTTCTCCTTGCACTCGGATACACGTAGAAAATCCTGCAGTTATAACATGACATTGATAATTCCTCTGCAATGTGCATGTTTCTCTTACCATCACAATCAAGCTATTTCCATGAGATTCTGCGGACGAGTATATAAGCATTCCTTTGTTTTATCTCCTAGGGACATAGCCAGGATGCTTGCAAATGATTATGGGAAGCGCGTAATGATTGTAGACACCTCTAATGAAATTGGTGGGGATGGTGATATACCTCATGCAGGAATAGGTAATGCTCGGCGGATGCAAGTTCCGCACACTGATATTCAACACAAGGTAGGAGCTTGACTTCCACTCTGTTAGCAAGATAAAAATAATTTTTCTTTTGAAAAGGTGTATGGACACAACCACTGTAATTTATTATTGGAAGAGACCTTCCATCTTACCCACATTTATGAAAGCAAAACTGAGACAACATTTACTAGACTTTCCCGAGGATATACCTGTTACTGGTTTTGAGTGGACCTGTCCTTCCCTTACATGAGTGGCTCCAAACATGATTGATCATCGATCAATGAGGACTGGTATTTACTTTATATTTTTGGAGGTGCTGATAGAAGCAGTGGAAAATCATATGCCACAAGTGATTGTAATCGATGAAATTGGTACTGAGCTTGAGGCAATGGCTGCAAGCACCATTGCACAACGAGGAATTCAGTTAGTTGCAACTGCTCATGGAGTAACAATAGACAATTTAGTAATCAATCCTGCTTTAGAGATGCTGGTTGGAGGAGTACAGGTAGTTCCTGTTTAACAGAACTTGTTCCATAGTCAGTTGTTACATTTAAAACAGTTGGGATGCTTAGTAAATGTTGAACAAATGCTGTTATACTACACATGGGTAAGTATGGGAACTTTATAATTTCCAGATGAAACTTCTCTTGTTACTTCACGTTTGTAGGTAATAGGACATCTATTTCCAAAGAAGTTAGTGAGATGTCTAGGGGCATCCCACCATTCCTAGTTGTACCAGATGTTACTTTTTTTTTTCCTTTCATATCTCAGCAGTATGCAAAACTAATATCACTGCAATAAAGTGAACCAATGTATTCTCTATATTTTCTATGTATTGCAACATGAGCAGTGCATGGAGGGACAGAGGTGAAAAAGAAAAAATAAACGAGAAACTGAAGATTAAAAAAAGTAATTCTTAAGGGAATCTACGTTGCTATGGGATTGCCAGTATCTTTCATAGACGGGGAAGGTGTAATATTAATAGAACTTGCGAATCTTCAACTTAGTTGCCTAAATATTTACTCATGGAGGTATCTTGACATTGATATCCATAAGTGGAGAAGTTCTCAGAACATGATATCAGGTCTAACTCTACTGATGCCATAATTTATTTAGTTTATTTCTTTGTCAGAGTGTAACTCTTGGGGATGAAGAAGCAAGCAGGAGAGGCGTTCAGGAATCTGTACTGGAGAGGAAAGGTCCATCATCTTTTAGCTGTGGGGTTGAGATAATCTCCAAGGCAGAGTTGAGAGTTCACCTTGATTTAGAAGCAACAGTAGATGCAATTCTTGCAGGTCTTTTACTAGTCCTCCCTCCTAAGTCCTAACAAAACAATTTTTCTGACAAATCATTTGCATATCATCCTGTTGGAAAGCTGATTGGATGTTCTTTAATTGTCTTCCATGGTGTTAATATTCATTTTGAGAAGGAAATTACCCGAGATATGAAACTCGCAAGATAAATCCAGGATCACAAGATGGAATAAAGGTAATTTCATCCATCCCAGCACCATTAGATGAGAAAAATGAAGTTTTGGTTGAAGATATTATCCAGATGAATGGAGGTATACCTGGTTCTACTGAGCTCATCTCAGCAAAGATCCAAACATGGAAGGAGGTTCTAGTGAAAGTGAGGATGCCCTTTGCATTTTTCTGTATGGGGTAAGATGATATTACCATTTACTTGTTCGCAAAGAAAATGAATGACATCACAACATTGAATATGTATAATTTGGTAATGACTAAAATCCCAGTCTCAGAATCTGTTCTCTTAGTTCAGATTTATCGCCGAGCTTGTATTCATATTGTTGAAGGGCGTTTGGAGGAGAATCAATTTCCAAAAAAGTGAATTACCTCCTAGTACATGATGGTTCTGCATTCACATATTATTGCTATTCTAATTTGCTGCAAAGTTCTATATCTTTTAACTTGTGGATCTAATAAACATAATTTCATACTTCTCCAGTATCCTTAATTGCCTCCTCCTTTGCCTCTCTTCTCATGTTAAGGTCCCACATACCCCCTTCCTCTGAGGAAAGTGTTTGGTGTCCCAAAAAATGAAGAGTAGAGGTATCGAGCAGAAATGATTTTTTCTTTTGGCTGACAATTCAGATTCAAGCTCAGCAAATATTTTTATTTCAAAATATTCGTTGAGTAAAAGAACATCTGCTTGAGTCTTGTCACTCCTTGTATAGGTGGAAAAGAGAAGATATTCTTCTTTGCTTTAGCTCATTAAGATTTCACTCATTAAAGTACTTGTCTAAGACACATTTTACAATTATAGAGCTTCCTCCTCAATCTTTATATCATTTAATGAAGCATTTGAGTTAATCCACTCTTTTCTTTTTTGTACTGTGAAGTTTTTAATTTCTATGAGGGAAAAGCAGGGCACAGAATAAGAGATTCTTATGAAGAAAAATCAGCTTCTATTTGAAAACATCTACATGGAACTCATTTTTTAGCAGGTATTGTAGATCTCAGAAGCAAGTGTGATGCAAGGGATAAAACAGCTAAACATTGATGATACTATCGAGTTTACTGATAATATCAGTGAAGCAGATGTGCTACTTGCTCTGCAGTTCAAGCTTAAGAAAAATTCTCAGATTCAAGCAGCTGCAAGATCTCACGGCATTCCTATTTATGTGACAAAGGTATTTGTTAGAGATAACTTGCAATATTCCTATTTATATGTTGTCTATGCATTATATGTTGTTTTGTCGGAGTCCAAATTCACTATCCTTGTGCGACTTATGTGGAAGTGTCTTTTTTTTTTTTTTTTGCAGACAAGCTCCTCAACACAGCTGACAAAGGCTGTCCAGGCATTAATCAATGATTTTGCTGATGGCTTTGAGTTTCTCGAATCTGAAGCTAAGACGAATGAATCCGAAAAAATTGATGCCTTAGAGGTAATTTCCCCTTGTATTTTTTTTCTAGTACTTTTTGTTGGTAAATACAATTTCGAAGACTCTAGCCGCTGACTTCCATCAAGATGATAATGGCTTTGCATGATAGATGATAATGGCTTTGCATGATAAACTGGAGTAACGACTACCCTTAAGTTGGCCTTTAACTTAATGATGAAATGCTAATTTTTCACTATCCGGAAAACATGGAGGTTCCGATGAAGTCATTGGCCTGAAACATATCTGCTATACCATATTATTACACTCTAGTTACTAGAACGTCATAACTGTTACCATTTACTATTTGCACTCAGTTACTAGAACTTCATAACTGCGAAAACTAAATTGTAAAACTTCTGGATGTGGTTGTTAATGTCGTATGGGGCTTGAGGGTAGTGTCTACATCTAATGTTTAGTTCAGGCCGAATGCTGAATCAAATGGATCTGCCTACACTGTGAATAGGCTACCACTACTACCTGAATAAGAAATAGATCTTTGGTTTTAACACCAGTTGCCTCTAGCAGAGTGCATTATCTTTGTTCTGAAATCTTTATTCTGTCCAGCACACCTGGCATAGTGCGTCATTCAACATCGTTTCAACATACCCTTGAAGCTATTGGGTATAGATACAAATGGTTATCTACAAATTGGGTTTTGATTCTTGATTTTTTTTAAAGTTGTGGCCCTCAATCAATGATACTTGTTCATATTCTCAGCCTTTTACGGCAGCATGATGTATGGTATCAGGCCCTTAAAGTTCTTTTTGAGTCGGGAATAGAGCAGTGTCTTATTCGGTGTTAAGTCACAATTCATTCACGAGCATAGTTGTTCAAAAAGGTGGCATGGGATATCTGTCAGCGGAACCATCGCAAGAAAGAAGGTTAGGTGAGATAACGTGTTTCCCCTTTTTAGAATTTCTACCCGCGGATGTCCTTCCCTTTTCGAACTAAACTACCCCGACTCTGGTCAACTGCATCAGATTCTTTGGATTAAAAGACCAGCTTTTAAAGTGGATTCCTTCCCTAAATTTTTATGATACTCAAGTCTTAATGTCATAAAGCCAATATTTCTAGATCAAGTAATAAACCTTCGCAGAAAGAAGTGAACATAATGAAGTTGTAGCATGGTTGGTTTCTGAAGTAACAATGCCAAGATTTGAACTTTCTGTGTAATTCAGCAATAATTTAAATAAAGTTATCTGTCAGTTCTCAATTAAGCACTGAATTTGAGTTATCCTAAAGATTTTCCATCATATTATAAATGCTTCCCCCTAAACACAAATAAAAGTATTTCTTGCTTTCATATGTATCTGTGTGTACGTTCATGCATTAGTAACTACTACTCAATTGGTCTGCAGAATAATGAAGTGGAAGAAGAATTTATGATTAGATGTGTTACATAAGAAATGTACAAGGACATGCTATATGGGCTTCACTTCTTTTTGTTATTAACTTCACTCCGGCCATGTTGAGGAGCACTGTGGCCATTCATATTGATTATGGCACACTACACTTCTTTGGCCTTTTTTATGAATACATTTTGCTTTCTTTTACATATATCTATTAGGAAATTTGTTGAAGAGTTAGACTCAATTATTGGCGTGTGTCTTGTATTGGGGAAAACTCCAGACTTTATGTAGGAAAAACAAGCATAAATAGGATTAAATATATATTTTAGAACTTGCAATATCTAAGTTCTGGATCCGCCATCTAAACTCGATAACCCTTAAGAATTGAACACCACCTATTGATGCTTAGGGTCAGGTCCGCCAGGACTAATCCGGTTGATATTGTATTTGATTGCATGTGTTGTTTGCAATCTTTCCCTCAAAATTTCTTGAGCAGTTTCCATTAATGTATTCCTCTTCCTTGGTGAAAATGTCTCGAGAGGACGACTTTCTGAGCTTATACATGAAAGCAAGATAAGAATGAAACATAACAAAAATCGAAAACTAGCCATTAATTCTTGAATAATTGATGATATCTAAGGTTGACTGAAATGAAGGGAATAATATTGTGCTGCGATGATATAGCTTTATATATGCAACCATAGTCCTAAATGTTCATAATATTTAATTTTTAAGGTGGTTCAAATAAGACAATTAACAACTTGTTTAAAACGAACTTATCTAGTCTTAATAATCCATTGCCATTTGTCCTCAGAAAGAAAATTTTAAGTACAAACTGAATATTCAAGTTGCCGACGTGATTTTATTTTTTTAATGCACCTTTCTTCTGCTGATTGTGTGCAGCATATATATATTTTTCTGCATGCGCTATTTGATTTCTTATAGGTGCAAATAATCTCTTCTGCATACTTACGCTTACACAAGAACATATGATTGGCAGATCTGGTCACTGATATCCTCAAAAAGTAACTCAGCTTCCCCAAATCAGTCATTGCAAATTCGGACTTGAGCAAGACAATAATCTCATTTTTCAATCCGTCGGAGGAGGCAGTAAGAACAATATCATCCACGTAAAGTAATAAGTAAGCAGTGCTACTACCTCGATGAAAAATGAAAAGTGATGTATCACTCTTGCTGCATACAAACCCAATTTGCAAGATTTACCTGGCAAGCGATCATACCACGCATGGGGGGCCTGCTTCAGGCCATATAGTGACTTACGGAGACGGTACACATAGTGAGGAACTGCTGGATGGGTGAACCCTGGTGGGCGATGCATGTAGACCGTCTCTCTCGGATCCCCATGTAAGAATGCATTCTTCACATCAAGTGATGGATCGGCCAGTGTTTGCCCATGGCAATGCTCAAAACTGTGCGGATGGTAGCCGGTTTGACAACCGGGCTGAAGGTCTCACCACAATTAATGCCCTCCTGCTGATTTGTGCCATTAGACACAAGACGGGCCTTATATCGCTCAAGATCCCCATTGTCTCTGAACTTGTGACGAAATAGCCACATACAACGAATGACATTCACCCCCTCAGGTCTAGGTACTAGATCCCACGTGTGCTGTTTAGTTAAAGCATTGAATTCCTCATACATAGCCGCATTCCAATTAGGGTCTTGTTTGGCCAATTTTGGGTTCTTTGGAAGTGGAGAGATGGTTTGGGCAGACAAGTTGAAATGGACTTTGGGTTTGAAGATTCATGCTTTGAACGAGTTTCCATTGGATGGGTAGGGACAGTGGGTAGCGGAGTGGTGTCTGAGACGGGGGGTAAAGTCGGATAAGGAGAAGGTGGGGGCGAAGCCGTCGGAGGTGCCGCGGCTCCTGGATCGAGAGTCGCGGCGCTAGAAGGTTGACAGACTTCTTTGAAGTTTGTGCGCCGCGGCGCTGTCGACGGTGTTTCAAAAGATTGCTCTCTGGAAACAGGGGTGATGACTTTGTGGTGGGATTTGTGGAGGTAGAGGCGTCAGAAAGTGTGGAAGAATCAGTGATAGCCATTTAGAGAAGAGAAGAAAGGAAGAACAAAACCCGAAAAGCAAGAAGAAAATCCGGGAGGGCCGCGGCGTATGAGAGGCAGTCGGCGGCTGTGGAAGAGAAAGGTTTTTTAGGGTTTTGTTTATTTGGCTCTTGATACCATGTGAGATGATATTAATCTCCCTTGGGGAGTCTTTCATTAATATCAAGGTATATATAGAGTACAATACTCATCCCTTATACAATAGAATCCTAAGCCTATACAAAAGAGGAATCCTAGTCTTACCGTAATTATATTTACACAATATATAGAAATATTCTAATTATGGGTAGGGAGTATATTGTTTCATATATTTACACGTTTACAATAAGTCATAATCACACACACTGTACCAATGGATTTCTTTTAACTTGTTTAATATACAAAACTTATCTAGTCTTAGTCCATTTTCTTTCTACTTTTTGGCAATTTGACCTCAAAAAAGAAATTAAATATAACTAGCTAGTACTACTGATTACTGAACATTCAAGTTGCCGATCGACGTGATTATTTTTAATGCACTTTTCTTTCTGATTATTGTATGCAGTCTATTTTACTGCACCATTTGATTTATTTTATTTGAGTCACAAGTAATAAGCGCGCACACAATACTGTACTAAATGGATCTTTAGATTCGTTGTGATGTAATATCATACGTGATCGTCCAAACCCTATAACATCTACAATAGTCATTGGTTATTTATTAAGCTTTATTATGCTCCAACAAGGTTGTTCAGTTCATATTATATGATGTTTTAAGTTTGGACATACTCCTTAAGAAATTCACTTATTTTGAACTAAATGTAAAGCTGATAATACCATATAATATGAATTGCTCGGTGATTAACGTGGTTAATTAGTTAGGCAAATATAAGAGGAATATATTGCGCCAAGTCATTGAGACTTGGATTGTAGCAGCTGTGACGATGTTGGCATTGCTAATTGCTTATTGACTTTACGATGGATCTTCATCACTTCGTCCGAAGGTTGACGCAATATGGATTTAATCGCAATTCAATTGGATTTAATAACTATGACACACAAAAAAAATATATACCACACGCGTCGTGAAAATTGGAGCTTGTAATTGTAAAAGTGCAATACATATTCAGTAATGAGAATATAAAAATTAAATCTATCGTCTTTAAATTTTGAATTTGCCTCCGAATTCGTCGCTGATGGTGATATTCTCCTCGAGTTTTATGAGCTTATTTGACACGATTTTTATGTGAAGTTAGAAATTTCATATGTGGTTATTGTCAATTTGTGTCGCTTTGTATCTAGGTGAAGATGAGCATAACTTGAGAGCAAAATGGATGAAACAAAGAAGAAACAATTGAGTAATTGGAGGAAAAAAGGTGCGCGAGTCACTTTGTGCAGGTCATCGCGCATGCAAGACAGTGAGTGAACTAGCTTTTGAAGTGTTGTGCGAAGTGTTGCACAAAGTGGGGTTGCGCGACCGCGCACGGAGGCGACGAGAAAATTTAATTCGAGGCTAATTTCGGCATTTTACGGACAAACCCTTGAGACTATATAATATTTTAGCTCATCCTAATTAGGTTATCTTGGTTTTGGAGCAACAAAGGAGCGTAGAAGAGTATTCGACGCCTGAATTCGTCACTTCCATCACGATTCGGTTCAATACGAAAGTTTGGATCGATCATCGGTTGTAATGTTTTCTAGTTCTTATTCATCGATGTTCTTTTCTTCTATTATGGAGTAATCTCTATTAGGATTTTGGCAGACATGATGTATTGATTGATGTTTTTAGATTCGATTCTTGTTTTATTGCTTGAATTCGTTAATGGAGTTTTGAATTGAATTGCAGAGTTATTTACTATTTTATTTAATCGAAAGAGGAATAGTTTGGTAAATATCTCTGCATTATCTTGTTTGGTTTTAATTGGTGATTCTTCTAAGTAATCGAAAGAGCTTTTTGAATTATTGGTTGAACCAAGAGAAGAAAATATTCGAGAGACGTTTTCTTTTAGACTAAACCCTTAATGTTTTCCTTCATATGTTCACAGGGCTTTCACTGGTCTTGAACTCATGGATAGTAGTTTTATTTGATTGTTGAGATATTCTGCTTTAATCGCAAGAAGTGTTCTCTGAATTATCTTAATAAAAATCTGATTTAGCTCTTGATTGAATGATTCTATTAAGTAATCGGAAGAGACTCTTCAATAATTTATCTTGGGTTATTTAGCTGGTGGTATTCGTGAAAAGTCGTCTCAAGATCTATTTCTATTCATAGTTCTTAAAGATTCTTGGGGCTTGCATTAGTTTAATTTGTAGAGTCTGAATAAATAATCGGAAGAGATTTATTAGATTCTTGAGTAAAACTAATTACTTATTGAATTCGAAAGACTCAATAAAAATTTAGAAGAGAATGATAAAACGAATCAGAGCTAATTTCTAAAATTTTGCATCTGTTGTCTACTACCCTTACTTCTCATATTAATAGTAACCTTTGCTTTCGTTGTCAATTTCTTTTAATTATATTTGTAGTCGATAATCTTAATTTATAACCACAACTTCAAATTCTGATCACCTGAATAATACTAAGCAAGTTTTTATTTGATTAATTATTTGTACCAATCTCTATGGAGATAATCTTAAACTATACTATCTTTGACTAGCAAAGTGCTTAAATTATACTGTGTTTTACGTTCTTCAGTGGCCTAATTTTAATTTTCCTCTATTGAGGTCCTGAAAGGTCATTATTGAAACTGTCATATTCCCTTTCCAACTTTTGGAAGTTAGATTTTATTTGAGAATAGCTAAGCTAAGCCAAGATTCCTTCAAGTGGCCCTTTTATTTGCCTATGAGCCGACAGCAGCTGACTTCTCTTTTATGCTCAAAATGCTCGTGTGTCCAATCTTGAGCTTTGTTATTGGAATTACACGCATGACATAATATTTATATTGCTAGGTACAATCATATAGTATAGGTAAAAGTTACTTTTAATTTGCTATGGATATACATTCATTCAGTTTCGTTGCGCCCCATCCTTTCTTGGTCACCACTAAAGTGTGTCGAATAGGTAGATTTGGCTAAATTTTAACGGGCCAAAATAAGTTGAGTTAGTAAAGAGTGATTTACAAGAATGATTTCAAAAATGAATGATCTTGAACTTTTGACCCATAGCAACTACCTACCCACGTCAACCAAGAATATCATAACGACTATGTAGACTTTAGTACCTATAGTATTCTACACAGCATATGTGGGTTGATTTTATAAATGATCACTTAATTTTATCTTATTATATGAAAATTATTAATTTTTTATGATATAAAAGTTACTTAACTTTGCTTAAATATCACATTAGTAAACTGTCTTTTATAACAAAAAACACATTCCATTTTTCCTAATATTCAAGGTAAAATGTATCAACCTATTAATTGCACCTCTGTTACTTTAGTGCCCAAAAATGATCACCCTGTTACTATCAAAGAGTATAGGCCTATAGCTTGTTGCACATTCCTGTACAAATTAATTTCTAAGGTGTTAGCTAAAAGAATGCAAAATGTGATGTCTACTGTGATATGTGAAGCTCAGGCTGAATTTATTTCTGGTAGAAAATTGAGGGATAATGTTGTTTTAGCTCATGAGCTGGTATAGGTGTATAACATGAAGCACATATCCCCTAGGTGCATGATTAAGATAGATTTACAAAAAGCTTATGACTCCTTAGAATGAGCATACTTGGAGCAGGTCATGATAGAGCTTGGTTTTCCTGTAAGCTATATTAAATGGGTAATGGAATGTGTCTCCACAGTCAGTTATAGCATTATTATTAATGGAGAATCCAGTACACCTTTTAAAGCTGCTAGAGGTCTCAGATAAGGTAACCCAATATCACCTTTTTTATTTGCTATTGGTATGGAGTACCTCAGCAGAATGTTGAATGGCTTGAAGGAGTTTAAAATTTCATCCTAAGTGTTTTAAGCTTGGTATAACTCATATGTGCTTTGCTGATAATTTGCTAACTTTTTACTAGAGGTGATCTACCATCTGTGACCTTAATGCATGCCTGCTTCACTATGATAGTATTCTAACTAAGCTAGGCTATTCTGTGGGCACTCTTCCATTTAGGTACTTAGGTGTGCTGCCACTGTCTACTCAAAAGATCTCTCTTATACAGTGGCAACCACTTGTGAACAAGATCACAGCCAGGATCTCTCCATAGACTGCTAGAAATTGTCTTATGATTGGAGGACACAGTTAATTAAGTCGGTATTATTTGGTATTCAAGCTTTTTGGGCTCAGTTGTTCATCTTACCAACCAAAGTCTTGAAGTTGATTAAATTTCATTGTAGAAGTTATTTGTGGTCTGGGACTGGATCCATTACCAAAAAGGCATTGGTGGCTTGGAAAAAGGTGTGTAATCCAAAAAGGGTAGGGGGTCTGAACATCACCAATTTTTATATTTGGAATAGGGCAGCTATAGCTAAACATTAGTGGGATATTGTTCATAAAGAAGACAAGCTGTGAATTAGGTGGATCTACACCTATTATATAAAGAACCAACCTCTGCAACATGTGTTAGTGCCGAAACAGACCTATTGGATGATTAGGAAAATGTTTATGAAAGAAATAATCTCTTGATTATTTTCATTAATTGAAAGGTATATATACAAGTTACATATTTCCATAATAGGAGAATCCTATTCCTATTCTATTCCTAAAACCTTATTCTACCATAATTCTAACTATACAATTATGGTAAGTGTACAAGACTAATTAAGGTAACATTTACACTATAATATTACATCAATATACATTCCTAATATACTACACTTCTATACTGCCCGTGATGGGCTGAAGGCCACTGCCTAGATGGGTTGAAGGCCACTGCCGAGATGGGCTGAAGGCCATTGTTGTACCCGTGATATACACTATGTATACCAAGTGTATATCACGGGTATATACCTTATTTAACACACCCCGCAGTCATAGCGGGCGGTCTTCGAACGCTTAGATTGTCCCTAAAATCTTCAAAAAGGACCGCGGGCAGACCCTTTGTAAAGATGTCTGCAATTTGATATCGTGACGGGACATGGCATACGCGAACTTGACCCCGAGCAACCTTTTCACGGACAAAGTGAATGTCCATTTTGATATGCTTAGTGCGTTGTTGCTGAACCGGATTACCTGAAAGGTAGATGACACTAATATTATCGCAATATACTAAGGTTGCCTTCTGAATGGGACAATGAAGCTCCAAAAGCAAATTACGTAACCAATATGATTCTGAGATCACATTAGCTACCCCCGATATTCAGCCTCGGCACTTGAGCGGGATAGAGTTGCCTGACGCTTCGCAGACCAGGAGACCAAGTTGTTGCCAAGGAACATACAATAGCCAGACGTAGACCGTCTGGTGTCTAGACAACCACCCCAATCAGCATCTGTGTATGAGACAAGCGTGGATGTCGAGGAAGGATATAAATGTAAACCATAGTCCAGTGTACCCTGAATATACCAAATGATGCGTTTGAGTGCATTCATGTGCTCAATTATGGGATCATGTATGAATAAACACACCTGCTAGAGACATACGTAATATCCGATCTTGTAAAGGTAAGATATTGAAGGGCCCCTGCAAGACTGCGATAGCGGGTCAGATCCTCGTAGGGTGCGCCGGCCGTGGAACTAAGCTTGGGCTTTGTATCAACTGGAGTGGAAATGGACTTACATGATGACATCCCAGCCCTCTCAATGATCTCAACTGCATACTTTCGTTGAGACAAAAACAATCCATCTGAATGACGCTTGACGGCAATCCCCAAAAAGTAACTCAAGGGCCCTAAGTCTTTCATAGCAAACTCAGAGCTGACCATGGTCATGATAGACTGACGTAAGGCATCGGAAGAGGCAGTCAAAATGATATCATCCACATACAACAGAATGTAGGCCAAGGACGAACCACGACGGTAGATGAACAAGGAATTATCTAACCTGCTGTGAGTGAACCCAATAGTCGAAACATAGTCAGCAAACCTTGTATACCAGGCCCGTGGAGACTGCTTAAGCCCATATAAGGACTTCTTCAACAAACAGACATGATGAGGATGGTTGGGATCCCTGAATCCCAACGGATGATGCATATAGACTGTTTCCTTGAGATCACCATATAGGAAAGTATTTTTGACATCCAACTGATGAATAGGCCATGTCTTTGAAAGAGCCAAGCTAAGCACAGTGCGAATGGTAGCCGGTTAGACCACCGGACTAAACGTCTCCCCACAATCTATACCAACCTGTTGAGTCTTACCATCACCCACAAGTCGCGCCTTATGTCGAGCAAATGAGCCATCTGAATTCTCTTTATGAGCAAAACTCCACATAGACCTGATAACATTAATACCAGATGGACGGGGCACCAACTCCCACGTCTTATTATCAATAAGAGCATTATATTCATCAGTCATAACAATTTTCCAATTCGGGTCGTTTAAGGCAGACACAGGATTACGGGGCAAGGGGGATTTAGAGACATTCAAATGTAAATTAAAATGTCTTTTTGGTGATACACCCCGTTGACTACGAGTGATCGGTCTATGACTTGAGGAAGAAGTGGGTGGATTTTGGGAATTTTCTAGGCTCGGAATGGACTGGCCAACAGGCAGTGGGCCTGCTGGCCCAAATCGGCAAACTGGAGCAGGAACTGGACCAGTTCCAGAATTGGGATGGACTGGCCCAATCGCTGGAACTGATCTAGTGACGGGAAATTGTGACGGGAAATTGTGGCGGAATAGTGGGGCCAACGGGCAGTGGGCTCGCTTGAGAATTTTTTGTGCGGGACATGTTTAAAAAATGGTGAGTAATATACTGGGATATACCATCATCCAAAAAATTATATGAACAAGGCTCGGGAGTATGAACTTTAGTCAAATTGAGTTTCGTCAAAAATACATGGCGATTAATGATGATTTTCTTGGAGGATAAATCAAAGCATTTGTAACCACGATGATTAGACGGATAACTCAAGAACACACACGGAGTAGACCGGGTCTGAAGTTTGTTAATTGTGGTGGACGGGAATAACGGATAACACAACCACCCAAAAACCTGAAGATGAGAATAAGAATGATTCTTATTATATAAAATTTGGAGGGGGGGAGAATATGGCAGACCTTTGGAAGGAATTATGTTAAGGAGACATGTGGCCATTTGAAGAGCATGATGCCAAAAATATGGGGGTACGAAAGCATGAATTAAGAGAGTGCGGACAATGTTATTTATGGAACAAATTTTGCGTTCAGCTTTCCCATTTTGTGAAGATGTATGAGGACAAAAAAAATGAAAATTGATCCCATTATTAGCATTGAACTCCCAAAACACCCTATTGTCATATTCTTTTCCATTATCACACTGAATATTTTTTATTTCTCTTTCGAATTGGGTTCAAATGAATACTCTAAATTTTACGAAGACGGAAAACACTTGAGACTTATTTGCAATTGGAAACATCCATAAAAATTTAGAATAATCATCCAAAAAGAGAACATAATACCGATGACCCAATGAACTTAGAACATGAGACGTCCATAGGTCGCTATGAATAATATCAAATGGCATTGAAGTATGAGAATTTGAGTCTACAAATGACAACTTAACAATTTTTCCTAAAGAACAAGATTGACAAATTGGAGTACGACTCGTACCCTTACATGAAATAAAACTATTTTTATCTAAAACTGACAAAATAGAGGATCCCGGATGACCAAGGCGAGCATGCCACAAGGAAGGAGAAATGGCTGCAAAGGCTGATAACAAGGCTTGACTCGATGGACTGAAACTGGACGTGATAGGATAAAGATCTCCCCTACTATCACACCTCATGAGAGGACTCCCCGTCTTGAAATCCTTCACAGAGAAACCAAAAGGATCAAATTCAACAGTAACAGAATTGTCAGTGGTGAACTTTCAGAGATACACTAAGTTTTTAATCAATTTGGGGGCATGTAAAGTATTTTTCAAGATAAGGGGTGGATTGGGGGGCGACAAAGTTTTCTGACCATAAACCTGAATTGGAATAGAGTTACCATTACCGATAATTATACCCCGAGGGTTGCTCAAATTGGAATAAGATGAGAGCGTACCTGAATCGGATGTCATGTGGGTAGTGGCACCGGTATCCATATACCAATTCGGGTTCGGTTGAGTCAAACCCAGTGTGTGCATCGCAATCTCGATATCGGTCTGAGTGGGGCCAGCTACATAGTGAGCTTGCGGAGGCCGGGGCCCAAGAAGCCCAGAACTGGACTGTCCTGGGCCGTAACTGCTGGGACTGGAATTTCTGGGCCAGTGGCCAGTGGGCAGTGGGCCGTTGAGGCTGCTGGAAAGCCCACTGGCCAAATGCTGGAATGTGTTGTGGAGGTGGGTCATAGGGCCACTGTCCACTGGTCCAAGCCCACGGCCCAGAGGCCCAAGGCTGAGACCAGTGTGTCGGTGGCCCACTGTATCCTGGATGGGGCCACCTGCCACTGTTTTGGCCACCGTGACTGCCGTTGGAACCGCCGCATTTGCCCCTGCGATTTTTCCCATTATTTTTTCGGCCATTTTTGCTACCCTCGTGTGATCGGTTTTGGTTCGAATTGTTACCAAAATTTTGAGGACTAGTGGAGGAAGTCATCATGACCACGGGACTAGCATTAGTAGCCGCCTTTTTAGCCAAACCGGCTTCTTCCAAAGTAAGCATGGAGCGGGCTTGATAGAACCTTGGAAGAGGATTACTTTGACGAATGAGAGTTCCAACGCCACTATAGGCCTCGGATAGGCCAGCAACCATCTGTAAAACAAGACGATCTTCACTAACTGGTGCACCAACGTTGCGGAGTTGGTCTGCCAATTCCTTCAACGTTTTGCAATATGCTGAAACGTTCGGGAAATTTTCCATGTTGACATGGGAAAAATCATGTTCAAGGGTAACAGCTCTGGAATTTTGATTATCTTGGAATATGTCACGCAGTCTATCCCATGCAGCCATCGCCGTAGCGTCTGGCTCAATAATCATCTGCAATAGGTCGGTAGAAATAGTAGAATAAATACACTGAAGGACGGTGGCATCAAGTGTTGTCCATAACTTAGGATCATCCTCGCGTTTAGGGACCTCAGTATCATTAGGAGCCGCGGGGATTATGTGATGGATGACTTGATGCGAACGAGCGTGAATTTTGAACAACTCGGCCCACGTCGCGTATTGGACGTTTTTTATTTCAAGAATTAACGGGATATGATTCTTGATGTTAGAAACAACAAGGGCATGGAGAAATGTGTTCTTTGACGTAGACATAACGAAAGAACAAGAGGTGAAAGGGGGATTTGTAAGAGAGATTTTGAGAGAGGAAGAACAATTTGGTAAACCCGAGGGGGGGGGTCTCGGCCTAGAGGAATAACAAAAATTTGGGAGAGAAAATTTTGTTTGACCTAGACTTTTGATACCATGAAAGAAATAATCCCCTTGATTATTTTCATTAATTGAAAGGTATATATACAAGTTACATATTTTCATAATAGGAGAATCCTATTCCTATTCTATTCCTAAAACCTTATTCTACCATAATTCTAACTATACAATTATGGTAAGTGTACAAGACTAATTAAGGTACCATTTACACTACAATATTACATCAATATACATTCTTAATATACTACACTTCTATACTGCCCGTGATGGGCTGAAGGCCACTGCCTAGATGGGCTGAAGGCCACTGCTGTACCGTGATATACACTATGTATACCAAGTGTATATCACGGGTATATACCTTGTTTAACAGTTTAAGTCTAGCGAATTGGTTTCTGAGGTACAGTTCAAGCCTGGCAAAAGTCTGATTAGGCAAATATACTATCAGTTCCTTGCTACTAATCCTATAGTACATTGGAAATGCATTATGTTCCAAAATGCAGCCAGACCCAAAGCTCTGTTCATTATGTGGTTGCACCTGCTGGGTAAGCTGTTGACTACTGATAGACTTAAAAAAAATGGGGGATTGAGGTGGAGCCTAAATGTTGTCTATGCCAAAGCTGTGATGAGACAAGGGAACATTTGTTTGTACAATGTTCTTATACTAGAACTGTGTGGAATAGGGTGCTCCAATGGATGCAAATGCAGACCTACACTTCATCAAACCGGGAGCAGCATCAGCAGTGGTTGATCAAGATATCATAGGGAAGATCTCAGAAAGCTCAAGCTCTTAAAATGATGTGTACTGAGATTATCCATGCTGTCTGGACTGAGAGAAACAAGCGGATATTTGAGAACAAAGCAGAAACTAGGAAGATGTGATCAATGAGATTGTCTTTGTACTGTGTGTTAGAGCTCCACCTAGAATTCAGTGTGTACTGCATAATCTTATGTTCTAGGATAGCTTTGTGTTTATTTCAGATGTTAGTAAGTTGTGTATAACTTATTACTGGTTTGTAATGTCCTACTTTGGTGGTTATTAAAAAAATTAATCACCAAAATTATTTTTTTGTCCTAATAATCATAGCAAAACATTAATTATTTTTTTTGTAATCAAATAGTCATTCAACTTTACTCAAGTATCATATAAAATGTTTATTTATTTATTCATAATAACTTTACATGATAATTAGATAAAGTTAAATAGTTTTTAATTACAAAAATTATTTAGTGACTTTCATGATACTCACATAAAGTTAATTGATCCCTTCTTTGCAAAAAATAATTCAATCACTTTAGTGAAATAAAATGAAAATTAAGTGACCATATCCTCAATTTAGCGCGTAATTAATAAAGGTAAGGTAGGTGTACATCCTACCCTCTCCAGACCCCACTCGGTGGGATTACAATGAATTTCACCTAATTTATTATTTAACTAGTAAAATATATTAGTTAATGTTGTTAATGTAAACACCAGAGTTGAATAAATTTTTATCAAGGACTTACATCAACTAGTATAAGTTTTTCGAATTAACAGGTTATTTTGAGTATGAAAAGAATCGAGGATAGGTCCTCTTTTTTCGAATTTGATTTGTAAAGGTCTAGTAGCCTCTACTCTGTAATTTTTTTGTTGTTGACATAGATATCTTTTCCAGAAGAAAAAATAACACAAAAGATTCAGCTGACCAACTTTCTAGTATAACTTTGAGAAAGCATTTGTCAAAAAATAAATTGTCTTTAGAATTGTAGGGTTGCAAGTGCAACTTATACTTTGTTCTTTAATTATGGTCTTTGTCCAAATGATATTTGGTATTTCCAACCACTGCACCAGCTTCATCATTAATATTTATTAGTACTACAATCTCAAACTCTTATCACTTTCAGTGTTATCAGACCTTTTAATAGCTCTTGATTTCCCTAGATCCAAATGGATTTCATTTCTTATCCTCTTAGCCGGAGCAGTAGCTAGAGAAGCAAGAGCAGCAGGGCAAAAAGTGATCTTTCCTCAGTCATTGACTGTGGCAAGGTTTATCCACTACATCTACATAAGGAATAAATCTTCGCTTCCTCCTCGCTTCTTTCCTGGCGAGTAATTTATTTACAAACTTATTGTAATTAATTATTTATTAATAAAATACTCCGCTCGTTTATTTAACTATCGTTTCAGCTCTTTATAAACGGTCACTAATAACATAACAATTACTCTCAAAGTATAGTTTACTAAGTTATCCCAAAAGTAGAATGATTTATTCCTCTTAAATACTTTGCAATTAAGGATATAGTTGGAAAGAGTTGCCATCTTTAGCTTTGAAAGTGATAATTATTTTGGGATAACCTATTTGAGTTAAAGTGACTATTAACTTGGGCCGGAGGGAATAAATACATAATTAATGATTTTTAAGCGGAGTGCAAAATGCACGCTGAACAAGTAAAACGGAACGAAGAGAGTAACATTCAAGTAAATTAGTCCAAGAAAAAAATATTGACTCTTGAATATGAGTGTAATAGGATATCTATATGCAAAACCAAAAATGTTTTAGAAATCCGTGGGAAGAGGGTATTGACAATATCTATTGTTTTTCATACAAAGAAAAAACCTTTCATAAGCCAATGCCATTTTGGTTGCAGTGAACATTGTAACTGCATATGAATTGCAAATCATGCCTTTCCTTTGCAAAATTTCTGGACCATCTCTTATTGCTGACTCCAATGCTTCTACAAATGACCCTACATTTGGTGAAAATGTGTAACCAAAATCTTCATTCAACACCACAGTTCTTGTTATGCTTGGATAATTTGGTGTCAAAACAGGTTTTCCACAATGCATAGCTTCTATTAATGTAAGATCAAGTCCTTGTGGCCTTAATGTTGGATTCACAAACACATCAAGTGAATTGTAAAACTTAGATAGCTCTGAGGCATCCAATGCACCTAAAACTTTCACATTTTGGCCTAATTCCGCGTACCTTTTCCCCCATGGCCCTGACCCGGCTACTAGTACAAAAACTCCCGGATATCGCTTTGTTATGAATGAAAACGCTTCGTGGAGAAGTGGATGTCCCTTGTCCCTTACTAACCTTCCAGCAACCCCTAAAACCAAGGTAACATTTGATGGGATCCCAATGTTTTGGCGAAAATTTGATCCGGATATAGGGTCATGGACAAAGTTTGTCTCATCAATGCCATTGAGTATAACATGTACATTTCTTTGAGGGAGTAGGTAAATGTTTACTAGAACTTCCCCTGCACTATTGCTTATGCATATAATGGTGAGAATAGCTCGAAAAGAACTTAATTTCATCGACGAGCCTTGGCATTGTTTCTTGAAGTTCATTCATAGACCCTTGCCCATTGGGGTTGTCAAGAAGTTCTTGAAATAGCTTAGAGTGCATAATCTCATACCAAATCCCATGCCATGTCACTGCCAGATTAGGCACAAATTTAGCACGCCAATGAGGTAGTGTCACACTCTCAGTGTGCACATAATCAAAAGGCCTAGCCTGGTTTTCTTGATCAAATATATCAAAAGCTAGAGAACAATTGAGTGATCCATGATCATTAGGTGCAAAATACACATGAAGGGATCCATCATGAATGTCATCATGAAATTTCCTATCAGATGGCACAGTGAAAATATGAATTTCATGTCCTTTAGTAGCCAGGGCAGTGTACAACGTAAACGCGTGTCGTTCCATTCCTCCAGGATCTGCTCCAATTGGCCATGTTTTTGAAAATACTGCTAACTTAAGCTTCTCATGAGAAATTGGTCCAAATGAAAGCTTGTTCCATGGAAATTTCGCATCGCGTAAATCGCCATGAAATAGACCTCCATGATGGTCCAAAAAATGTGGCTCTTGGGAATTTCTTGAAGGGGCAAAGAAGTAAACAAGAGAGGCAATGAAAAGAGTTGTTGTGAGAATAGTTGAAGATTTTAAAGAAAGAAACTTATTAGAAGCATTGGATTTGCTAGAATGGTACTTCATACCCATTGAGACATCAAAGAGAACTTCAAGTTTGGTTTATTTTCATTGTTTTGATTTCAAATTAACATCAAGATGTTAATGATATTAATGGTCACACCCATTAATGCCGGATCTCCTCGAGTTTATGAATTACTTTTTATATTCTAATGCACATGGTTTTTCCTTAAAATCTTGTCAGCTTTGCCTTGTTTTCAAACCTCACATGTGCTGAGCTGACCTTAATGTTAATCTAGTATTTTTCTTCATTAACTTAAGAATTAAGTTTAAGTCTGCATAATTTGGTGTTCAAACTAAGTTCAAACTTTTATACATCGACAACGTAAAAGAATATTTTATATTAGCATATCACGTATAAGATAATTACACGTAACTATTCATAATATGTTTTTATGATAGCCTTCAATAGCAAATTAGACTATACTGATAGCGTAAAAATTCTTTACGCTTTCCCATGAATAACAAGTTAATCAAATGAGCACTCAAATTATACCAATTTAAATTTTATTAATAGAATATTTTCCAATATTCTTTCATTAATTGTATATCTCCTATTTTAGGTAGAATTATAATCCTTTTGTAGCCTAAAACTACAAGACCTACACAGTACAACCCCCTCCCCCCTCCATTGACTTATACACCGACTGACATTGAGGCAGCTACGAGCACAATGTCACTCAACACTCCAGACGAAAATTGGTATATGGACACATGCGGCACATCTCACATGACGGCATCACAAGGTACTCTCTCGTCTTATTCCAATTTGAATAATTTAAATCGGAATATTATTGTTGGTAGTGGATAAGGCATTCTCATCCGTGGTTATGGTCATTCCTCCCTATCCCCACCACATCCACCACTAATCTTAAAAAATATCCTCCATGCCCCTAAACTCATTAAGAATCTAATCTCCGTACGATGTTTCAGCTGGATCCATATATCTACAAATCTTACTTTAGATTAGTTGATTTACATAGCAACATTTATAATTTTAATAAAACAGTATAACAATTGTGTTTTGGCAGTCTTACTGAAGTCGTTCGAATATTACTTTAGAAATTAATTTGATGACAATTTTCAGTATGATATGTCTTGCAAGGATAAAAAAAAAATAGTAATTGATTAGGCTCATTATTCATCAATTTGAACTTGCATTTTTTTTTTCTATATAATTTTTGTACAATTCATTGCATAGTTGTTGTAATATATTTTTATATATTTATATTAATTGGTACGGTGATATATACACGTGCAACGCACATATTCCAGAACTAGTTTTTAAGATAAGTTTCGAGTTTTAAAAAGTAATTTTAACTAGTTTTTCAAGTATTTTTTTTTCACTCATAAAGTTTCTACTTTTTTTAATACTAGATACATGTTCAAATACAACTTTAGCTTTCAAATACCCTTTTAAACCTTTTTTTAATACTATATACTCTTCCAAATTGGTTTTTTGCACGAGTAGTGAAGTACACAGGCTACACAGGAGCGTAAGGAACATAGGAGCCGGACCGGGAAAAAAATGTCCATTGATTACGTCATTCCACAATCTCCCACTATCTAATGTGGCAAACGACAACTATCGCCTTCAGAGTTATAATAGTGATAGCCTCAGCGCGGGTGACAACAATTTAGAAAGAGAAAGAGAAGGTAGTCCCTCATAATGATCATTCCCAGCATGTTGAAACTGTTACGTTCGCAGGTGTGTAATTTCTAGAGTGAATTCCGGATTTCATAAAATCGATTAACTGGTAAGTGTATCGGGACCGGTCACAGATGACATACCGATCGCTTTACTTCGGAGTGAGGCAAATCACTGTAAGTGCACCAGGCCTAAAATCGTATTTAGAGGATCTTACCTGGGTGCTACCTCAATCTTTGACCGAAGTAATCTTTGCTAAGTTGGATCTGACTGACTCGAACTGTCACGTGTATCCCTAAGTCGTCCACATGTTGAATTCGTATTTTGACGAATATAAATAGTCCATCCACTTGATGGAAAAGTTCACCGTCTTGATGGGAAGAAAGATGACAAGACTTGTGATATTTAATGACATGGCATGCGCCCCCTTGCATTAATGCTCGGGGCACTTGTCAAACGACGGTTAGACCAATTGTTATTATCAGTTATCAAGGTAATCATGGGATTTTACTTTCTGCAACCAATATAAACCATTATACTTCTTCATTTCTTCACTTTTTGTTTACGATGCCTTTCAAACTTCTTTATGCAACTTTCATTTTCTTACTCATCATTTCTATGATTCATGCTCGCCACAGTTTCTGCGTTTTTATCATTATCTTTCATCCTTTCTTTACTTTTATCAAGTTAAAACATGAAAAGTCCTAACCCCTCCTTCTCCGGTAGAGGATCTATTCATAGTTTACGGTGGTTTTGCCGATGCTATACTTTTTCGGTGACTTCTGCCGCCATTGAGGTGTTGTGTGTGCAACCAAAGTTTCACATTGATAGCGAAAAGAAAAATGAGCTACTTATAGGGTGTTGGATACACTTAATGATGTGAGACCTTTTGAAGAAAATCGTGCTAGCTTGACCCAAAGCAAACAATATCACATGTATTAAGAGTATTAATGTGTTTTATTTATCCACATAAGAAGGAAAAAAACACAAAAACCCAACATGAGGAGACCTTTATTAAGGAAGCACCTTCTTCGGCTTAGAAGAAACAATCAAAAAAGAATGAAAAAGAGCCGGGGTGAATTTATGTGTATGTGTATAATTCTTATAAATATGCCTAATATTAATTAAAGGAATACATTGTCAAACCAGAATGAATGGAGCATTGGTTAGGCGCCAATTTAAGTGCTCAAGGTTGAGGGATCAAATATACTTGCTTACCTTTTTGTTGCACGTTCTTTTTCTTTTATTTCTTCATTTTCCTTCTTCTAAAAATGTAGTGTTTGATATTCGAACTTAGAACCTCAAGTTAAATTTTGAACCCCCTAAACCACAGAACCAACTTCTAGTCTTGGGCTTATGGGATCCAAAACTTATATGTGTATAAACAATAAAAATATTACTCCTTCCGTCTTAATTTATATGATGTAGTTTGACTCTACACGGAGTTTAAAAATAAATAAAGACTTTTGAATTTTGTGGTAAAAAAAAGCCAAAGATATTTATGTGGTTATAGATCATCTCGTAATACATAAAATGTAAAGTTTAAAGTTAAACTGTTGCCAAATAAGGAAACGTGTCATCCTTTTGGGACTTACCAAAAGAAAAGTGTGTCATATAAATTGAGACGGAGGGAGTACCATATATATAGTGGGTAATGTTTTGTCAAGGGGTTCGGGTGAACTCCTTTCGGTCCCTGATGGTGCACCCATTCTCTTAAAATTCTGAATTTGATTACAAACATCATTTCCAAGAAATGAAACTTTACTTTTGACTACACCCCTCGTTCACAGACTGAAAGTCAGGAAGGAGGTGCAATACCCCGCGGGTGACTAGCGGTCTATTTATCCGACTCGAGCATCTAGAAATAGTTTGACATGATTTGTTTTTCCTTTTAGAAAAAAATTAAAATTATTGTAAAAATTTATGTATATCCATTAATTGGACTATGTTAGTATGTTAACTTGGCTACCAAGTTGGCTAACTTGGTCACCAAGTTACTTGGCCACCAAGATTTGTTTCTCCTATAAATAGGAGATTCATTTACTCATTTGTATATCAATTTGAAGAGCAATAAAATTATCTCTCTCAATTTTTGTGGCTATATTTCTTGTGTCTTTATATTTTTATTATTATTACATAACACATTATCAACACAAGACTATGTCATCTTAGACAAATATTTAAAGAAGATCAAAGAGAGATGGAAAAATTTATATCATTTGGAGTTCGACGGGAGTGCAAGATAAGAATCTTACATGATATTTCTCATTGTATCACGATTTAATTTTGTAGTATATGTTTAATTATTACTTCCTCTATTTATGAAGTGATTTTAATGAGAAGGTTGGACTTCTGCCAAGAAAGAAAAAATCAGTGGCTTCGCAGCACTGAGCTTAAGACATCAGGTAAGCAAGAGTTGATTATTAGGTTTAAAAAAAAAGAGGAAAGTATACTGCTTAATCTTGCTTCCAAAAGCTTTAATTTAAGCTTACAAAAGTTCAGTTGCAATTAAATGTGCTCCCGAAGAGTAATATTCTCATATCGATTACCTGGAGTATTATGTTTTGTATATATCTCATTGTAATTAAATACATTAACTATTAGAAGTGCTAATAATATTTACTTATGTCTATAATCATTAGAAGTGGCAATATTTTTATAGGTTTATTGTGATTACAATTGAAGATGTGTTAGAGAAATATTCTCTACATCATATATATGCCTTGATTTGGTCCTGAAGTAGCAATATCTTAAAAGAGGTTTTAAGCTATCACAATTTGATATGCTTAAAGGCACGTTCAGATAATTATGTTTCATTCTTGAAGAATGAGAACTTTTGATAAATATTACAAATACATATTCATCCCTGAAGTGAATGTGACAATATATAGTAAAACCTATAAATATGAATGTGCATTTGATTGAGAAAATATCGCTCATCTCCAGGAGAGATAGAACAATTGAGAAGAAATATTTTGAATATCCTATGCTTTAATCCGAAGTAGTAAACTCAAAAAATTGCTCCCGAAGTAACAAACTTTGAACTCTACTCTCGAAGTGGTAATATTATACTCCCGAAGTAGTAGAACTTTGTAATCTACTCTCGAAGTGGTAATATTATACTCCCGAAGTAGTAGAACTTTGTAATCTACTCTCGAAGTAGTAGAACTCTGGAATTTGCCCTTGGAGTAGTAAATATTCTGAAATCTACTCGTGAAGTAGTATGACTCTGAAATTTACTCCTGAAGTAGTAAATATTATCTAAAATCTACTCTCAAAATAGTAAGATTATGAAATCTACTCCCGAAGTGGTAGAACTTTGAAATTTACTCCTAAAGTAGTAAGACTTTGAAATTTACTCCTAAAGTAGTAAATCTGAAACTTATTTCTCAAGTAGTAAGGCATTATTCCGAAGTAATGTCTTTTTGTGTTTGAACAAAATAATGAGCTATAAATGAACGTTGTATATCAAGCACACTCAAATAATCAGGTTTCATTCCCCGAAGAGAATGAAGATATACCACGACCTACCTCCTTGAGAGATAAAATAACAAATAAATAAATATGGTATAAAAGTATTGCAATACGTACCCGTCGTACGTAGAAACATCGTGAATAAGCTTATTAAATATCCAAAAAGAAAGCAGAGTAGAATATTTTCTACCATAACTACATTTATACATTATGGTTAGTTGTTATGATTTTCCCGAAGGAAATAAACATTAATGTATCTCTTCCTGAAGGATGTGATTACTATGTGGTTATCGCTTTGATACAAAATATTAAGATGTTAATGTCTAATCTCCCCGAATGAGACATTGAAATATTGAAGTTTAGAACTTAGTGTTTACTTTTCGTTATTTATGAATTTATAATTATCTTTAAATGTCCATTTGATTTATATTTTCTTTAATGACACCAGTAGTGTCTAACCATGGGTTTCTTTCATGATACCAGCAGTATCTAAGCCATATATAATAATACAAAATTAATGATCATGAGCTCCAGAAAAACTAATTATTTGTTTACAAGAATTATAACAGTGTTCAGACAATATCTCATTATAAAAGAAAAAAATTAAAATCTCTCAAAGAGGTTATATATGATAGTACCATCGTCCTAGATCGTAATTGTTAGGATCGGAACACAAATTATGGTAAACCTGAAGTTTACTAGCAACCAAAAATGATTATCATATAGAGACTATATATGATTGGAAGATTAAATATCTCCAAGCTACTATGGATAAGAAATACATATGTAAAATGTCACTCGAGCATGATGGGATCACATGTCACAATAAACCAAAAGTTTATGACATAAAATCTCATGCAATAGTAAACCATAAGTTTACTGAAACAAATAACACTCATCATGATAAACTTGAAGTTTACTAGTACAGATAATTCTATCAGTTGATATGACATTTTTGCCATCCTGATTTAAGTCATATGTGCTAATTGAGTATTCAAAATATATTGAAGAACTAGAAGATTCTTCAAAAATTTGTTTGTGTTGCTTGTTCTCATGATAAGTTGATTACACCAGTTAATGTTAGGGACTGAATCTCCTAATATTCTGGAAAATGTAAAAGGTGTATGTGGGCCCGTTCACCTGTGATGTGATATCTTAAATCGATGCATCTATGAGACAGTCACATGTGCGTTTATTGTCAACTCGCAGTTTGACATTTACGAAGTTGCTTGCTCAAAATAATTGAGTTGGAAGCACGATTTTCAGAATATGTAATCAAGATAATTTATCTTGAAAATATTAGTTTATATCTAAGTTGGTTTGGCATTGGATGCCTCCCATAATATAGATAAACCATTTCTTATGAGAACAAAACTTAAGATGTTGGTACGAGATATGATATATTGCATACAACGACGCTTGTATGCTTCAGATCAATAAATTATGATAAATTCTCCCCTCGTAATTGATTCAGGGTCAGAAACCGAATATTTTCACCAAATAATTTTTATTGTGTGCGTTATATGATTAATGAATCTATCACAGTGCACACAAATGGATTCCCCAAATAATATGGGAATATGTGTTAATTTTTTAACATAAGAAGGAGAGAATAAACAGCTAGGAATATGTTATAAATTATCATTAGTATGATCCTCATTCAAAAGATAATTCAAGTCAAATGCTTGAAGCATTTGCTAACCCAACTATTTCATATTCCAGGTGCAAGATGCTCCTAAGTGTCCCTGAAGGACAGAGTCTACAACATGCATGAAGCATGGTAGACAATCGGTTTCAAATACAATACTCCTTGAAAAAAGAGAGGAGCAAATGATCACAATAAGGAGGCAATGTGCTCTTGAAAAGGCTACGACATAACACTTCATGAAAATTTATGGGAAGTTCATGTACATGAAATTAATGAAATGACGAGATCTCAGTAAGTTATGTCGAATTGCGAACCGATACAAAATGATATCTCGTTGATGATATATTTGATATAATATGGCGCACAATATAGTATAAGACTATGAGGATCTGAATTCTACGTCCCTTAAAGCATGCTGACGTAGAAATAATTACCAAGTGCAATAATGCATTTTGGTACGCGTAAAGTTTATTAGACTTGTTGTCCTGGCATTAGAAGATGTCACGTTATTTAAATACTAAATGGAAGCTATCTCAGTCTATATGACTTACTTGACAGAATTTATATGCAAATTTATGAAGGATTCAAAATGCCTGAAGCATATACAAGTTCTTGGAGAACTTGTTTATAATCCTTGAATGTATTAAATGAATCAAGGCTGATGTACCAAAATCGCCTTAATGAATATTCATTGATGAAGGGTACAAAATTGACTCTGTTTACCCTTGTATCTTTATAATAATCAAAATCTTTCTATTGTTATACAAGTTGATGACTTGAATATTATTGAAACTCTTGAAGAATTTTCAGGAACAGAAGATTAGCTGCCGAAAGAAGTTGAAATAACAAAGTTAAATTGGTCCTGAAGTCCATTGATGCATTTATTTATCTTGCTATAACTATGAGCATGATATAATTTCTCTCATACATAAAGATATTGAAATAAGACAAAATGTATATTGCAAATGAAGTGCTTGACATGAATGTGTTTATCCTAACAAATATTATCAAGTTTTTTGCACATACATGGCATTCATCTGATCGACATTAGAGTTCGATACAGACATATTATCTATTCCCATGAAGGGTACTGCCATATCATGTTGTTCTACATGACAGCCAAATCATACAAAAATAACAACAGTGTATGGGGCAAGCCAGGAATATACTTGGCGTGATCCCAACTAATATCATATGACGATGATGTAACTCTATCAAACAATGCAGATGATCAATCAATTCATCAAATGATAATTTGACAGATATGATCACAAAGGCACTGCCAACCTCAACATATGATAAGTCGGTATACAAGATAGGAGTACATCATTTTCAAGAATTATGTGATGTTTTAATCAGGGGAGTAGAATACGCGTTGCACTCTTTTCCCTTAGCCAAGGTTTTATCCCATTGGGTTTTCTTGACATGGTTTTTAATGAGGCAACTCTCAAAGCGTATTACTAGATATGTGTACTCTTTTTTCTTCACTAATTTTTTTTCTACATGATTTTTTCTAATAAGGTTTTAACGAGTCACATCATCTATTAATGAACATCTAAGGGGGAGTGTTGTAAAAATGTATTTATATCCATTAATTGGAGTATGTTAGTATGGTAACTTGGCTATCAAGTTGGTAACTTGGTCACCAAGATTTTTTCGTCCTATAAATAGGAGGTTCATTTACTCATTTATATATCTATTTCAAGAGCAATAAAATTCTCTCTCTCCTCATTTTCTTTGGCTATATTTCTTCTTGTTTTATACTTTTTTATTATTTGATAACAAATACAACATTTTTTGTCTGATTACGTCATCACACAATTTTAACATATCTGACGTGGCAAACAACAACTATCGCCTTCATAATTATATATTGACTCGACAAGCGCGTGTGACAACAATTAAAAGAAAAAGGTACGTGGAAAACTAGAAATCAAGCGAGTAGACTTCGGATCCGAACCGAAAACCCGAAAACACTCTTCTCTCAACAGGTAATCCAATTTTCTCTTGCTCCGCCCCCAATTCTCTTAACCCTAATTTTATTCCCCCCATTTTTTTTTTACTTTTTGTAATTTTTTTGTTTTTTTTTTACTTTAATTATTATTTGGAAAAACCCTAGTTCCTGTACCGCCTTCAATTACCCCTGAAAATTGAATCTTTTTTTGTTCCGATCTGTTAAGCTAGGGTTTCAAAATATCACTATACGATTCATGGGGTTCTGAGGAACCCTAATTTTTGAAGGTGTTACGCTAATTCTGCTGGATTTTTGGTACTATTGGGTTTGATTTTCAGGTTTTTTGGTACTATTGGGTTTGATTTTCAGGTTTTTTGGTACTATTGGGTTTGATTTTCAGGTTTTTTGGTACTATTGGGTTTGATTTCATGTATGGCTTCAAATGCCGATGATTTGAATTCCAGAGAAAGGTTACGTTGGGGAAGCCCTAGCAAAGTTTATACCCGGAAACGTCGAAGGATCCAAAAAACCGATCTGCATAACGCCGCCAATACTGCAGCTACCACCGCCACAGCCCCGATCTCCGCTGCCCGCGGCGAGGATGAGATTAATAATAAAGTTTTACAGCCATCTTTGCAAACCCTAGAGGACGGGGAAGCTAAATCTGCGGAAAAATCGCTAGAGCAGCGGTTACAGCACCTCGAGGAGGAGGCGGAAACTCAATTGAAGGATTCTTCGCCTCGTAATTTGGAAGATGGGAGGGTTAGTGACCATGTGGAATTGATAAATGGTGGAGAAGTGCAGGAAGATATCCGTGGATTACCGGTAGATTTAGATGGTAGAGATGTGCCTGAGGTTGGTGGTGGCGAAGACCGGGATGCTGAGCCGGAGGTGACAGTTAAGCCGGTAATTTCTAGGGTTGAAGGTAGAGTTAGGATTAATTTAACGGGAGGGAGGTCGAGAGATGAGATTAGAGATCTTAGGAGGGTGTTAGAGGGGGAGCTTGATCAGATTAGGAGTTTAGTTACAAAGCTTGAAGCTAAGGAGCATCAGCTGACCACACATAATACTAGTACTACTAATGGTGGTGTTAATAATAATGTTGGTAGGATTAGCGCTATTCCTGGCGGTGTTGTTAATTCTTATAGTCATCCACAATATATGGATAATAATGGTGTGATGAATAGTAGGTCTTTAGTGCGAGTGAATTCAGAGGTGGGTTCTGTGGGGCACCCTGAATCGAGACTGTTGCAGCCACCAAGGTTTGCAGTTGTGGAAAGCAATAATAATGGAGTTGCTGAATTTGTGGAGAAGGAGAAGAGGACTCCGAAGGCTAATCAGTATTACACAAATTCTGAGTTCCTACTTGGGAAGGATAGATTGCCTCCGGAAAGCAATAAAAAGTTGAAGCCAAATGGTGCTGGGAGGAAGCACAACGGTGAGTCAGAGCAGGGGTATCCATTTGGATTTGGGTTTGGCTTTGATAAGCATAGAAATCAGGTGTTTAAGAGATGCGGCAGCGTGCTTCAGAGGTTAATGAAACACAAGCATGGTTGGGTGTTTAATGAGCCAGTGAATGTGGAGGCTCTTGCACTGCATGATTATCATGATATCATCAAGCATCCTATGGATTTGGGCACAATAAAAACTAGGGTATCTCAGAATTGGTACAAGTCTCCCAGGGAGTTTGCTGAGGATGTAAGACTTGTCTTTCGTAATGCCATGACTTATAATCCTAAAGGACATGATGTTCATGTTATGGCGGAACAGTTGTTAAAGATTTTTGAAGAGAGGTGGGCAGTTATAGAGACTGAGTTTAATCCTGATTGGAGGTATCAAATGTATCATGATGCTGGTTTGCCTACCCCCACTTCAAGAAAGGTCCCTCACCCTTCTCCCTTCACCCGGGCTCCACCTGTTCCCCAAGTAAGGACTTTGGATAGGTCTGAGTCAATGACTGGACCAGCTGATTTCAGGTCCAAGCCATCACGTGTTGCTCATGTTGGTAGGATACCAGTTCCTAAGAAACCTAAAGCAAATGATCCAAATAAAAGGGATATGACCTACGAAGAAAAGCAGAGACTCAGTACAAATCTTCAGAGTATACCTTCAGAAAAGCTTGATGCTATTGTTCAGATTATTAAGAAGAGGAACACATCACTTAGTCAACATGATGATGAGATTGAAGTAGACATAGACAGTGTTGATGCGGAAACCCTCTGGGAGCTTGATAGGTTTGTGACCAATTACAGAAAGAATTTAAGCAAGCAGAGGAGAAAAATTGAACTTGGTCTGCAAGCCAGAGGAACTGCACGGACTGCTCCAGTTATGGTGAGCTCTGATCTAGATATCTCTCTTTTTTCCCCTTCTCCCTCCACTTTTTATGTTTTTGTCTGGTAGGCGTTTCTTAATTTGTGGCATTTCTTTGCAGAACTCTGCTCCTATGGTTGCTGGTGCACTGAACAGTAATTTTGGTAAGCCTTTTATACATACGACTGTTTTCCCAGATTGATATCAAGATTCTTGCTTTAGGTGGAAAATACTAATCGTACATGGTTTTTTTTTATTTTTATATACGATTAGGTCCTGCTACAAATGCAGAAGCTGGAAGACAGGTGGATAATGCAAGTAGGTCTAGTAGTTCAAGCAGTTCTAGTAGCGATTCGGGGTCATCCTCAAGTGGTAATACTGGTTCAATCTTTTGCATGTCTCATCTTTAAGTGCACAGTAATTGTTGCATGTTTAATTTTAATGATTTTGCAGCCAGTAGTTCACAGCATGTGTCTAATATCCTTTGCTCTATTTTTGCAGATTCCGATAGTGATAGTTCCTCTGGTGATGGATCAGAAGCGGGCAGTTGATGCGAAAGGCCACTTAGCGCAGTGATGAGTCAGTTAGCTAGTGCCTTATTTTTTTCTAATTTCTTGCGTACTTGCACCTTTTTGTGGTTAGTTAGGCTCTTGCAAAATTCTGTTGTGTATGTTGTTGATAAAATTATTGAAGGTTGACATATGGTGGTTTGGGGGGGGGGGGGAGGACTTGATTTGATGGTGTACACAACTCTTGTTCTTAAATATTTTCAGATTGTTGAGAACCAAATAGTTGTAAAGCTTCCCTATTTAACTTATCTTATTACTAGTCATCTTGCCATGCACTTTGTGCGTGTACTCCACATCAATAAAATATTATTTCTATTAAAAAAGACCTACAGAATAAATATTTTAGAAAAATATAAGTTCCTGAAAATGATTAATGTTGATACTGTTTAGCTATTACACAGTAAATGAAGAATAATTGAAAAGGAGAATCTATAAGATTATAGAGTCAAAGTCATTTGGCAGGATGAAAACTTTATATTGAGTTGATACCTAAAAAATTGTATATACCGAAAATCATATATACCCTTTAGCGCAGAAATATTGTTATACCATATAGGTTACCCATAAATGATATTACCAAATTACCTATAAAGTTAAAAAATTGTGACTGCCTTGTTAGTCAATGTAGACAGTGTAAGATTGATGTGTTTGTGATAGAAGTCTTAATGTCTTGTCACACTCCGTTTGAATAGTTGTGAATTTAAAATTAATACTTCTATCACAAAAAATACAACACTTTTAAATGACCACTTTAGGAAAGTAGTTTATTTTAAAACTAAGACGTCAATCCCCAACTTGTGGTTCGTGTTTGTACAATGTAAGCATGGTTCGAAACTTGGTGGATAATGGGTCGCCCAATCTACCCTTTGAGAAGTATTTGATAAATGCAGTAGAATTGGAGCCGAAAATAGTAGGATTGCCCTTTTAGCTGTCTTAATACATTTTGCATTTTTTTTTGGTAAATATTTGAACTTAAGGGGGGAAAAGCATAGAAGGTAATATTGTGAATGACCTTGCCATATGTTTATTTATCCTCAATTAGAGTAATTTTTTGGAAGTTTGGCAACGACCTTTTGATTTTTATAGAATCACCTGATTATTTTTTTCCCCGTTAGAAAAAGAAGAAGAGATGAAGAGAACTGTAGAGATTCTTATTCTCATGTGTTGATCCAAAAGAAAAGTTAGGGTTAGTTACTTTGGGATCAAGTTAGTTTTTCCCTATAAATAGAGGGATTCTTCGTATCCAATGCATTTTCATCCCTCGGGAGAAACAATAATACTTCTCTCTTCTCTTTGCCTTTCTCTACTGTGTTCTTCTAGCTTTATTATTTTTAACATGTTATCAACATGAGACTCTACCGTCTCAAGAAATTATTATGAAGACTAAGGTTTTATTTTCCTACTCTCTAATCTATGGCTAGTCTTGTGAAGCTTGAGTTTGTTGCCCTTGATCTTTCGGGTAAAAACTACCTCTCGTGGTGTTCTCATGAGTGTTGGATGTTGAAATTCATTTGGATGCAATTGGTTTTGGAGACATCATTAAGGATAAAAATAAAGCGTCAGACCAAAATTGTGCTAAAGCAATGATATTCTTACGTCATCACCTTATTGAAGTTTTGAAAATTGAATATCTCACCTTTAAGGAACCACTTGTCACGTGGAATAGTTTGAAAGAAAGATATGACCACCTAAAGATGGTCATCTTCCCAAAAGCACGATACGGTTGGATCCATCTAAGGCTACAAGACTTTAAGTCTGTTTGTGGGTACAATTTTGTGATGTTCAGAATTACTTCTCAGTTGAAACTATGTGGAAATGAGATTAGTAATTTTGATATGCTAGAAAAACGTACTACCTTTCAATATTGCGGTATCAAGAAACTATGCCCGTAATCAAATTATTCAATTACCTTCAAGTGGCCATACCCTAATCAAATTGGCATCCATGCAAGAGCTTGGAGATTCTTTGAAATACTGAATTTTCTTGTACTGCTTGTTATCAAGGCAGGTTAATCGTTAGACCACCACCAAAAAAGGTTGGGATTGAGTTCCCGTGCAGGTGAAACGTATACATGGGGATATTTGTGGACCTATTCACCCACCTAGTGGGTCGTTTAGATTTTTATGCTCCTAATATGTCATCTTGCAACTTGGGATTTGCGAAATTATTAACACAAATAATTTGATTATAGGCACATTTTCCTGATACACTATGTAATCGAATTAATTCGATACAGCAATTAAAAGTATGACCATCTTCATGTGGTCATACCTTTCTTTCAAGCAATTCCATAAAACAAATGGATTCTTAATGTTGAGATTCAATTTTCAAAACTTTATTGAAGTGATGACGCTAGAATATCATTGCTTTAGCACAATCTTGGATTGATGGTTTATTTTTATCCTTAATGGTGTCTCTAAGACCCATTGCATCCAAATGGATTTCAGCATCCAACAATGAGAAGTAGTTCTTGCTTTAAATATAGAGGGCAACGAATTCAAGTTTCGTAAGATTAGCCGTAGATTAGAGAGAAGAAAAACAGTACCTTGGTTGATATTTTCTTGAGATGGTAGAGTCTCATGATGATGACGTTTTAAAATAATAAAACTAGAAGAGAAGTATTGTAGAGAAAGATTATTTATTTCTCTTGAGCGATGAAAATACAATGAAAGAGAACCCCTTTATTTATAGGGGAAAACTAACTTGGTTCCAAAGTAACTAAACCTAACTTTTCTCCAAAGAAATAAATACATTCACGAGAATATTTTTATAACAGTCTTGGATATGATGTGTAGAGGAAAAATAAACCGGTACTGGAAAGGTAATGACTGAGATCTTCTATTAAACAAAATAATTAAAATGAGTTCTCTGCTGATTATTTTACCTTCCTTCAAGTTTGGCTTTGTAACATTGACTTTCCTTGTGCTTTGAGATATTACATCCACCTCCCTTAGTTTGATTTTTTGGTATCCAAACTTGTTTAAAGGATAGAGTTTCTGCAATATTTCGAAAGTACCCCATTTTGTGTAGTACTCCTTAATTATTGAATACCAAATCTAGTGCCCGAATTATTTGATTGTTCAATTTTTTTACTATATTTGATTTGCTTAGGTTAGCTTCGAATTCACCTTGGATTATCAATTAGCTCATTGAATGATTATTTACTATTCGATTTGAAATCATGAGAAATGATCATAAGATGAGGCTAAGTCATTCTTTTTCTGGGTAGAAAATGATATTTGCATCCAAAAATTATCCTCAGCTTGCAATTTAAATAAACAAGATCAAAAGAGAAAAGGTTATACTGCTTGCTCCATCTAAAACATGACACAGTACATTTTTACTCAGTTTATTTGATCAATTCATTGGACCTTGAGTACTGAAAATATCATATTCAAATATAAAATCTACATGGCTTGAAAGTACTATTTGCCCATAATAAATTAATTGTTGATAATTACTTTTGAATTTAAAATATTAATATGCATTTGAAAAATTCAATCCTATTTGAGTAGTAGCAAGCTGTATCAAATAGCTTAAGTTGAAACAAATCACAGCAACAAATAAGTTGAAATTTCAACTCGAAGTCGTATTTAAAGGAGGGGTTTGTTCAAAAACATAGTATTCTACACCTAATACCATAAGGGTGATTTTGGAATACTGTACTTCTTTAATCATTTGAACCACTTTTGTTACAAAAATATCAAAATGAGGGAAGTGTAATTTCTCAAACTACAAGGGAGGTTAGTGTTACAAAGGTAAACATGGGCGAGGTCTCTAAAATTATCCCATTTATTAGTGTCATCAGTCACGATCCACCCTTCCCTGTTTTTTTGGCCAGAGAACTCTACTGCCATTCTGTTTCAAACAAGGAAGCCCCAGTAACCCTCTTCATAATTTCAGTACCATCAGCCCTCCTGCTGGTGCAACCATGAGCTCAACTTGCTGGAGTATCTCCACTTTATCCGAAGTGTTGATCTTAAGGGATAAATATTGCTGAAAGAGCTTTGTCTGGATAGTCACATGGAGAAAACTGAAACACGTATTATTTTCTTGGCCGGAGATATTCTTTTACTTCTGGTAATATCACTAGACTTGGTATTTGAGGTGGGGGTTGGTCTAATCCGACAGAAAATATGATAGCAGGAGCTCTACTAATGAAGGGGGGGATGAATTAAGGTCATTAATAGTGTGTGCACCCTCAATTATTCTCGACTCCTTTTTGGTCATGTGCTATATGTATCTTTGTTATTAACTATTTTATTCCATTATTTAATTTTCTCTAACAATGTTTCTTCCCTATATTCACAAGAAGTTCTAAGTAATTTTGTTTATCTTATAGTTTTGCAGGAATTCTTCATGGATTGTCTTGGGCAGATAGCTGCGTACTCATCTGGAAGGTTCCAAGATGAAGGTTCTTTCTGGTTGAACGATGGCTGCAATCAAGAACTTCAAGTTTTATCATGGAAGTGCCTTTTCTCGATGATTTTGGAAGGGTTGGACATCTCATTCTTAACATTATTTATGATGTTATCTCTATACAAGTATATGCTTTTTTGTTAGAATGGGATTCTAGAAGAGATTGGTTATGGTAGTCATATGAGAGATTGCTTAACCCAGTTTACTTAAACATGTGCTGGGATTTTATTCATAACGTTGCACACAGTTAGAGAAACTAGGTATGCTAGTGCGATCTCCTGCAGCTGGACCTGATTGTAGTTGTAGAAAGCGCGTGTGGAGGTAGGATTGCATATTGTAAAAATTATTAGGGATGTCAAGTGAAAATGACAATGGGGGTGTGTACAGATTTTCCCATTCATCTTTCTGCAAAGAATTGATATGTATTTTCCCCCTGAAGTAGAAGCAGCCAGGATTGATTCGATGAACATGTCAATTAAGCTCTCAAGTCCATTCTCTTGTATGTCTAGTATTGCTACTGTGTATGTTGGTCTTTTGACTTGGACTTGTACGAATGAGTCCTGAGGGGTCTTGGTTGATTTTCTGGAAATATGAGCCGGCTTCGGAACAGTTGGAGTTGTTTATATGATCCCCTCTTGTTATGGTCTGAAAGTTCACTAGAGTAGTTGTGGTATATTCCCTCTTATCATGGTTTAAAGGTAAAAGAATATGGTTTTATTACAATTTTTTACTATAGTCCAGTACTAAACATTTGTCGAACCAAGTCTATTTTACTAATATGTTACCGTAATTTTAGTTTTTGCAGGATTTTGAAGTCACATGTTTATGTATGAAACAAGACATCCTCTCATCTTAGAAATAATATTATAGGCATCATGTTTCATGCTAGTTCAACATACAAGCTATGCGCATGTAAATCTACAAGTTTAGTTGTTGTCACGCATGGTATATATGGTTCGGGGAATTTTCTTCTGCCACTTTAGAACAGAGGGTGAAGTAAGAAGCCGGTTCGGGAGAGGTTTTTTTTTTTTGTAACTATTTCATGTTTAAGTGTTAAGTTGCCCTATTATAAATGTAATTTTCTTAACTTATTCTTAATGGTAATACCATGGATAATGAAACAAGTTTCCTTCTAAACATCTTGGAAGGCTTTATGATAATTAGTAAAGCAAGAATCATACGCAGCCTTTATACGTGACGTGGTATTTCAAAAATCATATTTTCAAGTCAGATGGGATCATACGTGGATTTATTATTTAAATTTAATTGATTCAATTTTTATGATATTCAAAACTCATTGTAATTTTAAATTCATGGGTTAAGCTCTAATATTTGTTGAGATCCTAATATGTGTCGAAAGTTATGGGTTCAGATGAATTCATAGTTGAAAGATTACATCCGCCTGTGTTGTTGCTTTGGAACAAACTAAAAGAGAGAATTTGAGGGAGGAGATGACAAACTAAAAGTTGAAACACATTAGGTATTTCTTTTTGGTTGGGAGATTTTATTTGAAGGAAAATTTTGACGAGGTGTGGAACAGTCTATTGCATAACATACACCGGGCTGCCTTTTTGTTGGGAGATTTTAGTCATAGATTATGGCTTCTTTCTGTTCATCGTACCAAGTCCCTTTCCTTCATGTGACCATTTTTTTTCTTTGGGAAGGAGAAACACTAAACTATATAAACTACGAAAAAGGCTCAAAATGTCCTTAATCTATTGGAAATAGCTCAAAAATGCCCTCCATCCATCTGTTAATTAAAAGGTATTTTTGAACCTAAAAAAATGTTAAGGGCATTTTTAATTCAACAGGTGGATGAAGAATATTTTTAAGTCATTTCCAACGGATTAAGGACATTTTTGAGCCTTTTCCTTATAAAACTATGTCTTGGTTGTTCATTAAGTCCTATTTTATCTCAATAAACTTGTGCTAGATCGACATTTCTACAAATGTCGTAATACGTATACTATTTCTAGCCTAACAAACCAAAGAGGTACTAGTTCAAGAAAAGGTGAGAACTTAAAAAAGAAAGGTTTAGTTGCTCAAATCCCCAAAATTTATTTACTTGAAAATTGCTTTTCAAAAAAATATCTTTGAAGGCTAGTACTTAAGTCTTATTTATTTTTCATACTAATAGACGCAGTATTGTTCTGTAGTTTTTTGTCCTTTGATTTTTGCTATTATCTGTTATTTTTTGTACTTCGATTATCTTATTTTATATGTGATAGCTATTGCTCCCTTTTCAAATTGTTTTATCATGACTTAATCGCTTTCATTATTTTCATTTTCGTACTGCTTTTTATTTCTTTTCCTTATCTGACATTTTTTATGCTTTCTCTTGAGTCGAGGGTTTTTCAGAAACAACCCCTCTAACTCCCAAAATAGAGGTAAGATCTACGTACATTCTAACCTCCCCAAACTCCACTTTGTGAGATTTCACTGGGTATGTTGTACTTGGAAGAAACCTTTATAAAATTTAAAAGAACAATTTTTGTTATTCTTCAAAAATACTTGTTTTTCTTCTAAAAATTATGCCAAGCATCTTAACTTTCTGAGACAATTCACAATAACATATACTCCCTCCGTCCCAATAAGTGTCTTAATTTGATTTGACACGGAATATAAAAAATAAAATGAGACTTTTAAATTTTGTAGTCTTAAATTAAAGATGTGTGAGATCTTTTAAATCTTATGGTCTTAAATTAAAGATGTGTGAAGTCTTTTAAATCTTGTAGTCTCAAATTTGCCTTATAACTGAAAACTCACTAAATATAGAAAATAAATTCTTTTTGAGACGGACCAAAAAGAAAAGAAAGATGAGGGAGTACAAAATTTAATTAGGTTACAAATATTTTTCCTTGAATTATGGCAGAAGACCAACCTAAAGCATGTACAAGATGTAAAGTTGATAATAACCTGTAATGAATATAAGCAATCAAATTATCCACAGCAATTTCCCTTTAGGAGAGGGAATTAGTTTCTTATATTTCATTTCCCATTGAAGAATAGTAGAGTACAATCACATGCATGTAGTACGTTCAACGTCGTAGATTATTGAAGGAAACTGCATAGATCATAAGTCTGCCAATGATTATTTTCTATAAATATATGGAATATCTAATGTCTACTATCTCGGATTAAAAGCTAAATCTAATGCCTCAGGCAGCAAGGAACCCGCGAAGGATTAACCCAATCACTCAAAATGTATCCAAAATTGGAAATGGGAAACTCGAAAGTAGCTTTTCTTTTGTTTGTTTAATTGGCGTTGGCATATTTGATTCCCTTCTCAATGGACGATTTCAGCTCTGGTTTAAGAGCTTCAAGTCCTTGTTTCTCGTAGTCTGAAAGTGGGCCCAATCCTAGGACTTCCTCCACACCATATTTACCAAGTCTCACCTGAAAAGAGTTGAAAGAAGAGGCAAATCAGATCAGAACCAGGAAAACCAACAAGAGGAGACTTATCATATCAATCTAAATCTCAACCCCGAACTAGTTGGAGTGAAATAGGAGATTATTATAGAAACGTAACTTTATTTGCCAAAGAATGTTTTACGATGAAATTCCCATTGGTGTTTAGTTCATAAATGACAAAGTGATACCAACTTTTGCAAGGCTGTACACATTCAAGGTTATCAAACTAGAAAAACTATCAATGTGGATGCATATACTTACATTCCACCGGTGGTACCTCAACTCATAAAAAACTATGTATTATTAACATTTTGAGTAAAAAATTCTATTTGGCAGATGGCAACCTGTCAAAACTCACACGACAAATTGAATAGAAAGACTAAGCCCAACTTCGTGTCCTAGGAAATCAAAATTTTGTAGTTTCTATCTTTTTTGTACATCCTCAATCTCCCAATTTAATACCCTCAATATATGGGGGGGGGGGGGGGTCACCAAATTATTCTCAGTGTCATCGGCTGACAGAAAATGAAGATCCCTCTATACAGATGCAAAATAGAGCAATAGCAAGACAGATATGTTTTTAATAGCAAATAGGCACTCAAGTATCATTTAGGGTTAGAAGAGGGCATCATTACCTTGGATGCAAAGAAACGCAGGTCTGTCACAGTTGACTGTACGAATGAACACTCTACAACATCTGGAACCCCATTCAGCCCCTTCAAGCAAGCATCCGCAAAGATGGCACCAGCATAGCTTCGGAAGTGAAACAAATTGCTCAAAACCCGGTAATCACACAGAGAAGATACGCAAATAAGGTGGTATAGTACCGTAGCAACAAAGAAAAGTGTTCTTATTTTTCATCACCATATCTTTCTACCCATATCCTGAGTGGGGAGAGTTCTCTTCAATACATTTTTTTGGTAAGTAGTTCTCCACAATACTAGGTGCATGGAAACTTTATAGTCAATACATAACCAAGATTGTGCGATGTTGGTCACTATGCACAGCATGTGCTATTTCCAGTTGTGGCATGCGACAACACATGCAGAAAAGGTTGGTGCAATCATCATCATGTCATATATTAGTATTGTGAAAACCTGTTGAAATATACTCCCTCCGTAACATTTGTGTGGCTATAAAAGCTTCTCAATAAGGGTAACATGGAAAGTTTTCAAAAATTGTTTCCAGATTTAGAAAGCGGTCTTTCTTTTTAAAGGACTAGAAAGGAAATATGGTCACATAAAGTGGAAAGGGTAGAGTAAAGTTTTTGCTTTGATAGAGCTTGTTGAAGTATAGAGTAGAAACCTAGTAGTCAAGCAACTCTAAACTCTCTTTCCAAGAATTTGACTCTCGTTAGCAGGCAGCACACACTTACGCAGGTGTTCCTTTGTCAATACCAAAAAGTTCTTGCCACCACACAGAGAAACTTCTTTCATGAAAACATAGAAACCTAAATACTCCCTACAATTCGAATTTCGAGAGTCAGACTTCTTTATTTTGACCGTGAATTCGGACAAACGAATCTTTAAGTTTTTTTTAAAAATAATTTACATGTTTAGAAACTACATAAAAACTATAAGTCACAATAACCAATAAATTAAAATATTTAACGGGCATATGAATAAATCGCAGTCAAAGATTTTCTTGTTTGACTCTCGAAATCCGAATTGTATCACATAAATTGGGACAGAGAGAGTATGTAAAAGAGAGCATGAATAGAAACATACGCCATCGAGAGGGTGGCTGAACCCTTTCCAGCCTTGGCCTCCACAACTTCAGTGCCACCATCTTGGGTGCGCTTGGTGAGTGCCTCAATTTCTTCACTTGCCAAATTTCCGTTTGGAGTGGCCTATTTGCAACATTTCGAGATAACAAGACAAGAATTAGTAAAGTTACAAGGCAAAATTAATCTTTTTTTGAGTGAATACAAGGTAGACATAATTTTTTAATAACTTAGACAAGACAGAAGAAAAGAAATATTACTTGGGAAAATAACGGGAGGATAGTTATGCCAGCATGACCACCAACAACCGGGACATTGACATCTGGAAAAAAGCACCAAAATTTCAAGTAGGGAATAAGAACTTTACATTAATTGATGGTTTAATACACAAAATAGAAGCAAATCCAAACCAGGAAATCACAAAGATGCATACCAGCAACATTAACTTTAGCTTTTCCAGCGTAGAAAGTCTTTGCCCTAACAACATCAAGTGTGGTCACTCCAAAGAGTCTCTTTTCATCATAGGTTCCAGCCTTCTTGAACACCTCAGATGCAATTGGGACAGTGGAATTCACAGGGTTGCTGATCATATTGATAAGTGCCTTCGGAGATTTGAGGGGAGGAGTTAGAAGAAAGAGGAAAAATCAGTATTTGCTACGCCAACAACTAAACTCATATGTAAACCAATATGGGTACTTACATGAGGGCAATACTTTGCGATGGCTGTGCAAAGAGACGTAACAATACCAGCGTTAATGTTGAACAGATCATCACGGGTCATACCAGGCTTTCGTGGCACACCAGCCGGAATGATGACAACATCAGCTCCCTCCAAAGCCTTCCCTAGCTGTTCTTCTCCTGCGAAACCCAGAACCTGCAAAATCCAGGAAAACATCAATGATTGAAGAACTGCAATGAATAGGATCAGACACTCAGAGATCGTTCAGTTTGTGGACTGCAGGTGAGATAAGTGGTATAAAAAGTATTTCATCGTTTGGCTTATTGTGCAGAGGATTACATCATTAGGATAAAAGTTAGGGATCTTTTGGGAGATCCATATTATATAAATAAACCCCCAACTAAATTCTGTATTAGTTGTTTAGTAAACACTTCTACTCTCCGTAGTCACAATATCTACATTAATTATGTGAAATGCTTCCCCATATTCCCAAGTTTTAATTAACTCCCCTGCCAGCAAATTAGAGTTTTCATCTTTACTAAAGGAATTTAATATTTATCTTATATTTTGTTAGTGTTATTTTAATTTCTCTCAAAATTATACTTCTAATGATTTTTTGCTTGAAAATTTTACAAAGGAATCAAGAATTACAGTAAAGACAGGGGCGGCTCAATACTATTGGTGGCCAGGGCCAGCTATTATGTCAAGCAACTGAAGTTATTCCTCTAGGTCCCCAAATTTGGGTGGGGGGGGGGGGGGGGGGGGGGGGGGGGGGGGGGGGGGGGTATTTTCAGGAAACAAAGAACTTACTCAATATTTTCTAAAAGAAAATATCTACTCTATTATATAAGAGACTACAAGCATATGAAAGAAAGGGCACTACAAGCATATGAAAGAAAGGGCAGCCCGGTGCACTACCCTCCCGGACCACAAGGATTGCCTAAAAAATGGGGCTCCCCAAATTTGGGGCCTAAAGCAACAACTTTAGTTGCTTCACAGAGCCGGCGAGTCTGGAACATAAATGACTGGAAAAAAGGCCAAAAACCAAAGCTCACATTTTCTACCTTTAGCACATGAATTTCCTGCGCTATATATTACTCCTCCGTTTCAAAATATTTGTCTTACTTTCCTTTTTAGTCCGTTTCAAAATGAATGCCTCGTTCCTTTTTTTGGCAACTCTTTTATTTCAACTTTCCACACGGCATGTTGAAGACAACAAGATTAAATGACATTTTGGTACATTCTACATATCCTTAGTTAAGGACCACATGATTCAAAAGTCTACTTTACTTTCTTAAACTCCGTGCCAAGTCAAAACCAGATAATCCTTTTGAAATGGAGGGAGTAGTATTTGAAAAGAACCAGGCCTACCCATTTCTTTGGCTCATATAGCACAGGAAATTCCTGCTCTGTGTGGGTCAACAAATCTACGACAGACTCCATCTCCTTCATCCTACTCTTTGTTGAAAAATTACTTCCATCTCAAGCATTCGAAAACTCAATATTATCTTTAGAACCCAGTGTTTGTTTGTGTGGAAAATATTGTAGGTTGAAGATATCATAGACCATAGAAACCCCGGGTGGTAAAGTGCCGAGAGTAAGTTTTTTTGTTATAGAGCAAAGAATATGTAAACTACATGTTTTGATTTCAAATACTGATATTTCGTTTATTATTTTTTGTAGACAAGTGGTGGATGCGACTATTTTAGGTGGGAAGATAATTTTCCGACAAACAGATCTAACCCGATGTAGCGATTAAGGAGGCCCCCAATTGACGGCGATATAGCGACTTCACAAAGCAATGCGAAGTTTGGAATGCAGTTTATCCTCAAGGAAGCAGAAGAAGCAAAGAAGACAGAGATCTTCTTAGGACATTGCTAAAAGAATTAGAAGAAAAAAAAATTACTTGAAAGATAAGTTTAGTGAAACTCAGAATGAGTGATTTTTTGAAATGGAAACCAAACGAAGACGAGAAAAAAATCAAACGTTTGAGTTTGATTTGTTGTCCCTTGTTGCTGTTGTCATTTGAAAATATTGCATAGTTGGTTAAAAGAGACCAACTATGTAATCACATCCACCAATTGCCTACAAAATCAGTATTTGAAATTTAAACATGTTATCTACATATTTTTTGCTCTATTAAAAATAACAAAAATACTTACTTTCGGCACTTTACAACCTCAAAATTTACAACCCATGTTTCTCAGGATCTTTGATGTCTTCAACCTACAATATTCTCCACACAAACAAACAACGGTAACTATAGATAAAATTGAGTTCTTGGATGCTTGAGACATGAATAAATTTTCAACAAAGAGTGGAAGGAAGGGAGAAGAATGGAAGATGAAGATGGTTATAGATAAAATTGAGTTCTCGGATGCTTGAGACATGAATAATTTTTCAACAAAGAATGGAAGGAAGGGAGAAGAATGGAAGATGAAAGTGATCAAGATGGGCAGAAATGGAGTCTGCCCTAAATTTATTAACCCACATAGCGCAGGAAATTCCTGCGCTATATGAGCCAAAGAAATGGGTAACAGCCGTTAGGCCTGGTCCGTTCTAATGCTTATATAGCATTCCTGTGTTAAAGGTAGAAACTATCAACTTTGTTGTTGGCCATCACTTTGTCTGGTTTGACCTTTATTCCATCATTAAGGTTCCGGACTCATAGCCGGCCCTGAGTATAGAGATTCTAATATTAAGAATAACCACCGGAGTATATGTTTTGTCAATGTTAAGTCATTAAAACCTAGAAATACATCTATTATCTGTAAAAATGCTTAGATAAAAATTGATAAAAAGTATGTTTCTGATAATTCTTGGCATGTTGACATCGTCATTTAATAATCAGCTTATTATCATACCTGACATAAAATTAGCGTAATATAATAAGAATCAAAATAAAACTCGACTAAATAACAAGTACAGGTTGATCAACTTGTGAGACAAAACGCAACGAGAAGTCAAACCAAAAGAGATCAAGTCTCCTAAATTCATCAAAGAATACCGATGCATCAAAGCAATTAAAATTCTAGAGCTTAAAAGAGTGAGAAACACACACACACGTCACAAAGAGCATAAAATATAGATTACTGTCTAAAAACACTAGAAACGAGAAATTAAGGTGCTGTAAATCGTAGGTATCTAGTAGCTCAGTTGGTTGGCTACCTGAACGTTCAGGTTATTGGTGAGGGTTTGAATCCCCATGTTGTAATCTCCTCCCCATTTCCCCTACCCCTATGTAATAATTTTATTTTTTTAAAAAAAGGTGATGTAAATCAGATTGAATGCAAATTGAAAAGAATTACAGCAAAAAACATCTCGAATAAACAAACGTTATCTCAGACTCCATAAATAATTGCAAAAAATATAAATTCCGTGAATGTAACACAGCAAAAACGAGAATTAGCATAAAGTAACATCACGAAGAGTGCAAAATATAGAGTACTGCCTAAAACCCTAGAAATGAGAAATTAAGGTGCTGTAAATCAGATCGAACGCAACTTCAAAAAGAAATACAGCAAAAAACATTGTTTCTAACTCCATAAATATTGAGTATTGCCTGTTTATATTGCAATAACAGGCAATATAAAGCAGATCGAACGCAGATTGAAAAGGAACTACAGCAAAAAAAACATCTCGAATAAACGAACACTATCTCAAACTCCATAAATAATTGAAATAAAAAACAAACTCCGTAAGCAAAAACGAGAACTAGCAGAAATTAACATCACTAAGAGCGTAAAATGTGAAATACTGCCTAAAACCCCTAGAAATGAGAAATTAAGGTACTGTTAATCAGATCGAACACAAATTGCAAAGGAATTACAGTTAAAAACATCTCGAATAAACGAACTCTATCTCAAACTCCATAAATAATTGAAAAAAAAAACACAAACTCCATAAATAATTGGAAAAAAAAAACACAAACTCCATGAATATAACACAGTAAAAAAGGAGATTTACGGCGAGGATTAGCAGAAATTAACCTCAGATCTGGTGTTGATGTGGCTAACATCAGCAGAAACACCGGGAGTGCCGGCAATATCGTAAAGTGCGAGTCTGGAAACTAAAGGATTCAGCTTCATCAGAAGTGACAAAGGCTGGCCGATCCCTCCGGCTGCTCCCAAAATCGCGACTTTCCTGTCCGGAGCGGACTCCGACGCCAATCCCCGGAGCGTGAGGTATGACGTACCGGTGGTTGAGGTTTTGCGAGCCAGAGATTTCAACATGGTTGTCATTGGAAGAAAGGAAAAGGTAAGGCGGAGAAAAATGTGAGTCAATAATGAGAGAAATGTTGGAAGTGGTGAGGTGAGTGAGTGTTGATGAGTAGCTTGAAGCCGACTACTACTGTATTTATGGTAGGAAAGAGCTCAAATATGCTGGGGGAACTATTGGAAATGCTGATTGATGAACGAGTTAATACTTTTGGTTCATTTATATTATTGTGTTATCAAATGGCCATGTATGCCATTTTTTACAATATCGTTTTTTATTAATATCGACGTTAATAAAAAATAACATGGATGAACCATTTTAGTAATGATAATGACATAAATGGACTATTTTGATAACGATAATGATCAAAATGAGTCAAACTATTAACGAGTGACATAAATGAATCGTTATAATTCGATGACATATTTGAGTTTTTTCCGGGTGATAGATTCGTGAGTTTCGAGGAGTTGGTTTCTTTTAAAAGTTTGACCGAGTGAAACAACTTTTATTTCTTGATCTAAAAAGTTCATTGTTTACCTTAATAATTTTTAATTTGTGATTATCATTTTTAGTTTTTAATACTTAAAAACTATTGAGAATAGTATTCAGGTATATCATCATAAATTTGAAATTTTCTTAAGTGAATTAAAGTAATAAATTTAAAACTTTATTATTGGGTCTTTTAAAAGCTTGAAAACTCAAAAATTAGCTTTGTGATTTGTTGAATTTTTTAACAGATTGATGTTTGAGGTTAGTCGGTGAATTACAACACCATATTCAGTGTAATCTCACAAGTTGGATTTGGGTCATTGGAGAATTTTGGTTAAAATTTGAAGTTATTCGATAAAATTTGAGATATTTGGTGATGTTTTTGACTCATTTTAAATGAAGTGTTGCGGGATGAAGTTCGTAGAGGACGAAATCTAAATTTTGCATAATATAATATATAGAATATATAAACACAGTTGACAAAAAAGAAATTGATCATGCAAGTGTAAATTAAAAATAATAAGTAAGCTTTAATATTTCCTAGTTCACTAGGAAGTGAAGCAAACACAACTTGATAACCACAATTATTTTCATCAATATCATGATATCTGGACAAACTTTATTTTATCTCATACAACTGACGCAAGTTACGTGAGGCTTTCTTTTGTTTCATAAATTAGTACTCTCAAATCTTTCACCTTTTGATCACAAAACTTGGGTCCATCGGCTTGTGAAACAAACAAAAAAAAAGAACCTTACACAAACACAGTAAATTTTTTCTGATATCTCCTCTTGCAATGGCATTTACGAAGTAACATGAGACAACCTTCTGTTGATCCTTAGTTTACACCTTGTTAAAAAATCTGCAAAACAGCGCAACACGAGTACTTCAATGCAGAAAATATAAAAACTCAAGTGCATTATTTTATAAAACTTCAATAAGCTGCAAATACATCTGGCTCACATAAAAGTTACAAATTTGGCATCACGAGTGGTAGGCCAGCGATGTGTTTATGTGAGCGTGACACTGAAAAATGAATATACAATAATCGAACATCATCTCCATATCCTAGCATATGGAAAATGTATGAATTTCTGGCTAATAGAGTTCTTGTACAGAATCCTACATTTACAAAATTTCTCAGATGCAGATTGACCTCCCTTAGCGACAACACAACTGTCTCATTAGCTACAGCCTTCTTCATTCGTAACAACCTCTAACCTTCACAATGGTACATAAATAGAGAGAGAAAACCTCTAGTCCACATCTTAAATCCAAATATTAAGGAAAAACTAATAATCAAATCCAAAAAAGAAGGGCAGCTTGGTAGAAGAAGCATCCCGCTTCATGCAGGGGTAAGGGAAGGGCCGCATCCAAGGAAGTGTAATGTAGTCAGTCTACCTTGGTGCAAGCATCAATGACTGATTTCACGGCTCGAACCAAATCCAAATACTAAGGAAAAAGTTGTAATCATCTCCATCAGCTAACCTAGATAACAATGAGAAATTGAGAACTTCTGGATGTTTTGACTTTTGACAACTCGAAGTGAAAGACAGCCATTTAGGTGTTGGTTAACAAAGAGACTCAGTCGTTTGGCCATAGATTTCCTTTATCCAGTCCAGAACATCCACGCAATTGTCACGTCCAATGAAATGCCTTCACCATACACAGAGAGACTTCAGCTTAGGAGAAAATGAGTGAAGATCTTTGTTTCTGTCTTTCAAGTTCATACCTGTTTCTTGTACGATAAGCCTTCAACTCTGCAACTTGGCGGGGGTTTCTCATAACTTTCCTCATACGAAGTGACTCAGGCATCTGGAGATGGCCATTCTGACTGTTATATGAATCACATATGAAGCTAAGCACATTTTCCTGTAAATGGCATTTTCAGATGTCAGCAGGAGAATATTGAGGAGCTTCATGCTATTGAGAGATAAGGCCTAACAAAAGGTAAGATTAAATACGTTTTGCTTGAAAAGGGGAAAATTGAAAATTATCACATGCTAACTCCAATTCAAAGAATCCCTACTATGCTTACAATTGTCACTGCCTATATTTTCCCTCAAGGCAAGAATAAGCGACTAAAATTAAAGCAAGTCATCATGGAACTGATAGTAGCTCCATGAACAAAAGAAGAAAACAAGTCGAAAGAGAATCTTCCCACACTATGGTGATTTACTTTGAAAAGGATCCATTACTATTCTGAACCTTCCAGTATCAGCCTTTGATATTCACAGACTGAAACAATATAGAAGATACCACCCATGGTATACACAAAGAGATACATGAAACACATCCACACATATATAAGCATGCATGACTATGCATATCTAGTGTCAATAAAAGGAATCATGAGCAACTGTTAGAAACTAGGAGAAAACTCAGCTACTGCTTCCAGAATGAAGAGAAATGTCCAACTTGATAAAAGTTCCATTTAACAAAGAGAAAGGCACAGCAATTCCTTAAGGAACAGCAATGGCATACCAAAGGTTTAGAAGCATCTATCCACTCATAAATCTGTTCATTGCGAAACCATGTCATCTGCCTTTTTGCAAAATTTCTGTGCGAGAATATAAGAATCAGTCAAACAACTTACAAAGTTTTATAGACAATCCAATCAAATCAGCAAAACCAGTACCGAAAGCTCCCCAAGTCTATGAAAAGGACCAGAGTAAGAGTGGATCAATTTAGGCAGCAATACCAAGAGTTCCTCACAATTGCACCCACAATCATTCATACTGCTCTTTTCTACTCTTGAAAATAACAGTCGTATCATGAAGTGTGGCTCGGTCAGCAGACAAGGAGGTGAGGGTTAAGTAGAAAGTTGTCTTCATCAGTGATAGGGGAGACATGATTAAAATTCTATCAAGAATAGTTGTGGAACTTTCTGCTGATCCATGGATATAAGCATCCAGAACTAAGATGTGACGCTAGAGAAAAATTGCAGATAAATACTACATTTAAATGTCAAGAAAGAAAGGTTGTCTTAATATGTGAAATGATATAGGGAGTGTTTGTTACAACGGAAGTCATTTTCTAGAAAGGATATTTTCGTAAGGAAGTCATATACTGCGGGTGCTTGGTTACTATGTGTGTGTGTGGGGGGGGGGGGGGGGGGGGGGTTGACTTCTCTCACTTATGGACAAAAGCCATTTTCGTTACAACTATCTTAACTTCTAATTTCATCTCACTTGCTCCAACCAGCACTAAGCCATTATTATTAATCTTTATTACTCAAATTTCAGTAAAGCACTACCCTGTCTAATATGATTCGCTAAAATTATCATTAATCTTTGATATGTATATTTCCAAAAATATTTTTTACTTACCGACCAAACACCAGAAAACATTTTTTGGGAAAATAATTTTAGATGAAAAACATGCTCCTGAAAACATTTCCCATAAAATATTTTCTGTCATACCAAACACACTTCAATCAGGGGGGGGGGGGGGGGGGGGGCCTTGAGGGTTTATTACAAGGTCATTTTGTTGAAAGATAACATTTTTGAATAATGTTTTTGGAGAAGCAAAAGAAAAATGATCATCACCATTTCAGAACAACACATATTCATAGGGGAAGTAAAATACCGTGATGCTTTCTGGAATTCAGATAAAAATCCATAGAAGTCACCAACGGAACTCCACCCTCCATTTTCTCTACATCTTAGAAGGTATTCCATTGCCTGAAAGATTTTGAACAAACACATATTAGGAAACAAACTATTGGATTTTGTTCAAGTTATAGGGATGCAAATATACTTGTCGGTAACCAATTGCTCGAGTAGCAGAATTAGAGTTCGGCAAAAGACCCGAATCAAGAAGCCACCTCGCCTCAGATAGAATTCCATCTGTTCCTGCAGTATGCCACCATCATAATGAATTAATTAGGATCAAGGTATTCTAACTAAAGTTGCCAAGGAACTAAAATGGAAAGCTCTTATTTGAAAGAAAGATTTTTTTAAAAAATTTGAAGCAAAGATTAAGGCTTGTGCAAATGATAAGGAAAAGTAGAACATCACACAGCATACTTCTAGAAGATAAATTTTACAGGTAGATTAATTCAAGAAGTGATAATGTGATTAAGAGTTCTAGCACCTTGAAAGAATGTAAAACCAAGCAAATTAATCATAAAAAATTCATTAATTTTTTACCTAAGAGCATATCTTCACACCGAAAATCAATTGACCTATAGAGATCCAGCCTATCGGTGGAAAGGAAATAACAAAGAAAGTCATACTCCAAATCCTTTATTTCACTCTGCTGCAATTTTTCAGCGGAATTCTTGACATCAGCAGCATCTGTTGCACCTGAATCAAGCTGTTCTCTGAAAGAATTATATGGTACTTCAAAAGCTGATGGAGGTGACCCAGTAGACTGCAAGCCAAAAAGTATATATAGCTTTTTCATCAACAGATAAACTGAAAAGGCCACGACAATATGAACTGACAGTGTGCACATCTCAATCCAGTCCCAACTACTTCATAACCACAAAGAGCTCTTGTAAAACCAATAGAAGTTCTCTCTACAAGCACATCAATAGTTGACAAGAAAACATGGATTCTCCCTGCAAGCACATCACCAAGTGACACAGAAATCTCTAATGTCCACCATATCATACAACACCTGATCTTGCTTAGAGAAAGGGAGTTAAAATCAGAGAGATCACAGGTGAAAGTTACACATTTTTTAACAATTACCTTAATAATTTCAAGCCTGCGACGCAAGCGGTACCAATCATTTGCCGCTAAAGACTGGGCTCCAGGATCACCAGCTTTAACCAACAACTGAACAGCAGCATCCCAATCATAATCATTCTGTAAATTTGCAAGCTCTGAGTAGACTTCTTCGCTAATCTCTCTTGAGGCCTTTGGAACATCTGGCTTCCCATAAATAAACCTTAAACGTTGGACAGAATTTATTATATGAGTTGGAAGATCATGCCCCTTTAGGTTAAGTGACTCAGTTGTAGAGACTGCATGAAAACCGAATTCTTGTACATTCAAGATCCAATTCTATCACCAGTTACAGGATATGTAAGCTTCATTTATAAGTATAATAAAGCTCATAAATAGATAGATCTCTCAGCATAGCATTTATTTGCATAATCTCATTCTTGCTCTCTCACAATCAGTAGTCTTTAAAGAATGAATCTTCTTGTTAAACAAGTTGCAACCAAAAAGTTCAGCTTTAGTTTGAACGTCCTTAATCTAACCAAAAGCTTTCAAGTATGAGCTGTAATATTCTACACATACCACCGCAAATATAATCCAGTACCACCCGCGACTATTGGAACACGGCCCCTATCAAGGATATCTCTGGTAGTTTGCCTTGCGTCCTCAAAAAATTGTCCAACAGAATAATCTGATGACATATCCAAAGAAAATGAGAACAGTGTCTCTATGTTAGCATTAAAGGACAAAAAGTTTTAAGGACACATCATATAGGGCACAGCAGCAGCTTACTAAACATGAGCAAATAGACAATGGAAATTTAACTTTAGTTTACAGTTCCACCCCTCCCACCTGGCACAGGTTCCAGTGGAAAAGGACTCTTGATCACAGTGCTAGTCTGGATTGTTGTTTTATTCTAAAGTTACAAATACCAGTGATTCACATAATCTCAATGATTTGTAGAAACAACGCAAATGCCTTGAGCATAAGCAAACAAAGGTGAAACATTAGTTCATTGCTGAAAATGATAATCGACCTTTCTATAAAAACTTTGAGAAATTATAGGGAATTATACAAAGGCTTTGTCTAGTCCGGATGTGAAACAAAATTAGCAAGAGAAGCAATCAAATATTTGTGAACTCTTATTAAACTTTTGAGTAGTTTGGAGAGAATTCACATAATTTACAGTAAAAGTCAGATATTTTATTACTTTGGAACTTGTTCATCAAGTAAAAGATAATGTGGTTAATTTGAGGATTTCAACAAATTGAGGAATTGATGAGTTCCATTCACTGATTTTAATTTTTGGATGTTCCACAAAAATGGAAAGCAGATGGCTTTTACCGCTCATGACTGTCACAACTCACAAGCAGCAAACATACACACCATATTACAATTTATGACACTGTAGAGAGCATATCATTGGGTCAAGGGGTGTGCAACACAGCTATTGAAATTCATCCAAAATATTGTTTCATTGCTTCAGACCATCTAATTTAGACAGAAATACCTTCGGATGGATGCAATATGTCAACCAGATGATGTACTACTTCCTGCAAGCCATACAGAAAAATAAGCGCCTGTCATGGCCGTACTCTGAAACATGCTTCTATCAAAATTCAAAAAGTATTTTGCATTCCTCAGAGGGAACAACAGGTAGTAATAAAGCTCCAGAAGTTAGTCACTCAATACACATCCACACATGAACCCAAAAGAACCAAAATTATGCATAACCCAAAAATAGACAACTTGTTTCATGTTAAACGCGTGCCTCAAAAAATCAGGCAGTAAACATACTAAAAAGGGCAGCCCGGTGCACTAAGCTCCCGCTATGCACGGGGTCCGGGGAAGGGCCGGACCACAAGGATCTATTGTATGCAGCCTTACCCTGCATTTCTGCAAGACGCTGTTTCCACGGCTTGAACCCGTGACCTCCTGGTCACATGGCAGCAACTTTACCTGTTACTCCAAGGCTCCCTTTCTAGGGAGTAAACATACTAATATTAGCAATACATAACTTCAAATGTGTTGCGGCGATACCTGTCTTTCACCAAGGGAAGGTTTCGCTGAACCAACATCAAGCCCTCGATACACCTATAATGCCGGAAAAGAATCAACCGTACTACCAAATATGCATCAAAATCAACTGAATTTCAACAAACAACCATTCAATTACATACATTGACAAGCTTGTGATAATTCTTGCTATTTCAATTAAGTTCAAGTTTTAATACTTCAATAATATTCCTTGTTTACTAGGCTTAGTTGATCAATGATTTGTGTTTCATCTTTCGTTTCCTTTTTGCCTGTTTCGAAAAATCTATCAATCAATTCCGATTCTTTCTTTCTCTTGATTCTTCTCCGATCTAAGATGTTTAGAGAACAAATCAACCGATGCTACCAAATATGCCTCAAAATCAACTGAATTTCAACAAACACCATTCAGCTAAACACATCGACAAGTTTGTGATAATTCTTTCTATTTCATTTAAGTTCAAGTTTTAATACTTCAATTTTATTCCTTGTTTACTGCCAAACTCAGATTTCTAACTCACCAAACAGAAGCAAATTATGAGGTTGATAATAAAGAGCTGAGTTACTCTCTGACCCAAAATACTCTCTGAGAGTCAAGCTACGTGAATTTTGACTAACATTTTATGATGTATTTTCTTATATTATTGCTATAAGAAAATTTCTAACTTATACTCTCTCCGTCCCAATTTTTGTAACACTCTTTCCTTTTTAGTCAGTCCCAAAAGGACGACACCTTTCAATATTAGATTTAGTAATAATTTAACTTTAAATTTCCTGTTTTACCCTTATGAAATGATTTATAGTCACACAAATATCTACTCCCTCTGTCCCAGAAAGAATGACTCACTTTCCTTTTTAGTCCGTCCCAAAAAAGTGACATATTTTCTTATTTGACAATAATTTAACTTTAAATTTTAACTTTTATGCAAAAGGAGATATCTATAAACACACAAATATTTTGACTTATTTTAGACCATAAGATTCAAAAGTTTTCCTTTATTTCTTAAGGTGCGTGCCAAATAAAATTGCATCATATAAATTGGGACGGGAGTATTTCTTATTTTGTACCACAAGTTCAAAAGTCTTTCTTCCAGGTCGGAAGGAGTAGTACTTTTCATATAATTTCTGACTATATAAACTTTAATTTTCAAATTGTAATTAATCAAATTCAACTTCACTCCGAAAATTACTTAAATTGACTCTCGAGAAGCGACATGACAAGTATTTTTTGATTGACGGAATATTATCTAAGAACCTGAATAGAGAAAAAAAATTAAAAGAAAAGGACCTGAACAGAGTCAGCACTGATGATTTCACCATTGAGTTGCTTAGCGAGTTCTAATGCTAGCTTGCTTTTTCCGGCACCGGTAGGTCCGGAAATGACAATAACTTTCTCTTTGGTGGAGGAGGAGGCGGAGCAGGAGGTGAACAGGCGGCGGCAGAAGAAGTGCACGTTAAGCGTCTCCGCCGTGTACGGCAGCCGGAGATAGCTGCTAATTCGAACGCCTCCAGTCCCGACAGTGCTTATCATTTCCTATAGACTGAGAAAAGCCTTTGCAAATTACAGCTTTTGAACTATAGTTTCTTCAAGACAAAAAATAAAAACGAATTATCGAGTTGGCATTTTAAGATATAGTAGTATTTTGTTTTCTTTAATTATATCTTAAAATTTCACCCAACTTGATTAATTTACCTGAAATTATTCAATTAACAACTAAATCTACTCTAAAAGAGTAATATCATACAATGGATAGTCACATAAATCATTGATTGCATTCAAAATATTAAAACAGGAGCTGCATTTGATCCGATATACAAGCTACTACATGCTATTACACTTTGTTAATTTTTAAATACTATTAAAAAAATTCATTGATACAAAAAATAAAAAATGAGCCAAGTTAAAGTGTGTGTCTAGGTATTATGAGTTCAACATGAATTTGAATCTCAGAAATGGAATGAGGCAGAGCACATAATTAATTGTTGGTGAAATTAATTCTAGTTTCCGTTTGTTGGGAAAATTCTTAGTAGTTGAGGAAAATTTACACGGATTAATTCCTATCTAACTTGAATCGAGCGAAACAAAAATTCATTTTTCAAATAGAAATATTACAAAACTCATGATGAGCGAATCAGGTCGGAGTATTTTTATTAAATAAACAACAAAATTCACAAATGTGAAGGCTAAAAATGAAAAAATGCAAATATCAGGGATAAAATTACGACTCTTTCACCTAAATATATTGTGCAAAATTAGGGCACAACGAGAGAATGAGGAGGATTTCTCCCAATCATTAGGGGTGGGCAAACAATCCGAAGAATCGAAAAAATCGAACCGAACTGAATTCGGTTCAGTTTTTTCTCATTTTTTTTTCAAAAAAATCAATTTTTTGAAAAAACGAACCGAATAAGGATATAATGATTCGGTTCGATTTTTAAATTTTGGATACGAACCGAAAAACCGAATTAAATATATAATTATTCTTATTTTTTATTTTAGGCTACTACTATCTCTTGAATCATAGTCATTAAAGTCAATCTATGAAGCTTTTATGAAAGTCAAATGCAGCATGAACTTGATTAACATATCACAGAAACATTGACATAAAATGTAGGGAGAGAAAGTAGTTGTAAATTGATGAAACTTTAAATGGTCATAACTTTGCGCTCGGATGTCCGTTTTACCCAAAAATTTTTTATTTTGGGTATTTTTTCGAGACGGAGCTGGGCGCAACCAATTTTTACGAAAACGTCTATTTTTCCAATCAATTTATGTTTTTCCCAAATCGATTTTTAATTTTTTTTTCTTTAGTAAACATTTCACGATACATAATAGATTTCAACGTCGAAATTTCATGGTAGTATAGGTGTGAATGCCAATTTCAGTTTTGGAAATTCAATTTTTTTAAAAAAAAAAACCGACCCGACCCGGCCCACTAAAAAAAAAAGATATAATCCGATACGTTCGGCGATATAAACCGAACATATCAATTTTTTTTTAAAAAAAGTTGTATTCTGTTTTTTAAATTTTTTTATTCAATTCATATTTTTCGGATACAAAACCGATATACGCCAACCCCAACCAATCATTCTTCAATTACAACAAGAGCTTATTCTTCATGCCATAGTAGTAGTAGTACTGTAGAAGTAGTACATCAGTAAAGGGTAAATTTGGGGTAAATAGCAATTTTGAGAACATCAAGTGTGTAGATGATGTCCATCAAATGGTCAGAACGAAGCCTCTTCCTTCTGTTGTCGGCTTCTCTAATTATTTAAGACTGCTAAATAGGAAGCATTACTCTGCCGTCGTCTCTCTTTTTCGAGAAATGCAGAAATTGGGTATGCCAATTAGCGGATTCATCTTGAGTAAACTCGACGAAGCTCATGCTATTTTCAAGAAGCTTTCTTTCATTGGATTCCTTCTGGATGTGAGAACATATACTGTAATAATAAATGGATTTTGTCTTGAAGGGTTGTTTGATGAAGCTAAAGATATTCTAAGAAAAATGGAAGACAACGGACAATGTCAGTTACAATGTTATTGTGCAAAGGTTTTCTTAGGTGTCGCAAAATTGGTAAAATGACAACTTTTATGAAGGAAATGACCGGAAGAGACGTCTCACTTGATGCAACTATAGTTGGGTTACTGGTAAAGGCTATAAGCGAGAATCCTTTCGTCCTTGACATGATACCCGAGCTTCACGCGGAAAATAAGAAGTGAATATTTCTTTAGCTTGGTTTATTCGGCTATGCTATCATTATGTCAACCTATAATTACCAATTTCAAATTACATCAAATAAAAAACAAGTTTAAAAACAAAGAATTTCAGACCAACATCTTCTCTGTACGCTCCTCTGAGTTGCAAAGCAAAGTCACAAGTAAAGCTTAAAGATTCATGCAGTCGTCGGAAAGTTAGATTTGGTTACTCACTCTTGATTTTTTTCATTTGATCTATAATTATGTAGTTCACAACTTGGCGAACAAGAATCAAATACAATCGTCCTTGATTTATTGATCTTTCTTCTAGTATTAGTCTTGCAAAAGAGGAAGTACTTACAGAAGGCAATGCCCCGATAGGAGAAACTTTCATCAACAACATACCCAGTGAAATTCCACAACAACGTGAGGTCTGGGGAGGGTAGAGTGTACGCAGACCTTACCTCTACCTTGATAGGTAGAGTGGTTGTTTCCGGGAGACCCCCGACTCAAGACAACACATAATCACACGCAAAGCAATAGAAACGGTCAGACCCAGACAAGAAATTAAAACAGTATGAACATGCTGATAACAAAATCGAATACGTCATGATAACGCATTCTGACAAAAGGAAGCAATAGCTAACACAGATAAATAAGATAAACAAAGTACACTAAAGAACACATAACAACAGAAATCTAACTACATGGGACTACAAAGCAATACTGCTCCTATGAGTGTGATAGACTAATTGGGCCTACGATAATAGCACTACAACTATCATTTGATAAGCGTAAGTAGGACTACGCTCGACTACATACTACCCTTCTACCCTAATTTGTGTCCTCCACAACCCGCTATCTAAGATCATGTCCTTAGTAAGTTGCACCTGTGCCATATCCCGTCTAATCACCTCTCCTCAATACTTCTTCGACCTACCTCTACCCCTCTTGAACCCGTCCATAGCCAACCTCTCACACCTACCCCTCTTGAACCCGTCCATAGCCAACCTCTCACACCTCCGCACTGGGGCTTATGTGTCTCTCCTCTGCACATACCCGAACCATCTCAACCTCGCTTCACGCATCTTATCCTCCACCGCGGCCACTCCCACTTTTTTTCGATATCTTTATTTCTAATCATATCTCTCCTTGTATGCCACCCACACATCCATCTCAACATCCTCATCTCCGCAACTTTCATCTTTTGGATGTGCGAAGTCTTGACTGGCCAACACTCCGTCCCATACAACATAGTCGATCTAACCACTACCCGATAGGAGAAACTTTCACGTACTAAAAAATTACACATAAAAAAGAACAGTTCCAGACATACTGAATTTAGCCGAGAATTTCAGGCAAAAGCTTCCAAGGTAATATGATATGTCCCATTGAGGTTCCAAGTACAAATAGCAGAATTGTTATATTGAATAAAACTAACTTCTCTAACGAAATATATGGATAAAAAAAATTCACCAAGGGATCTTGCTCCCTTCAACTTGCGAAATGAAGGTGGTAGGAACAAGTATTTGGAACATGCTTTGACATATATATAAGCCAAGCACTCCAAGTAACTACATGCATGTAAGTAATTAACACCAGAAGAATGTTCAATACCCGGTGACAAAACGAGCATGCACCATTGAGTATTGACAAGGTCAAAACTTAGTTACCCAATATATAAGAATTTCCTTCAGATAACTGGTAAAGTTGATGACATGTGACCAAAAGGTCACGGGTTCAAGCCGTGAAAACAGTCTCTTGCATAAATGCAAAGTAAGATTGCGTACAATAAACCATTGTGGTCCGACACTTCCCCGAACTCGCGCATAGCGGGAGCTTAATGCACCGAACTGCCTTTTTTTATACATGAGGCATTACCCCTTGAACGAGGAGCAAATGATGCACTATATCATCAGACATCTTAAACCAACACACCACAACAATCAAAAGACCATAAATGATACAACTATTGATGGAATGTTGAGAAGTAAAACCAGAAGTAGTTATGTGGTGCTACGTCATAGCTAGAGACAGCCAAGCTCGTAACTGGCTCAATTTTGGGTAGAATACAGCCAAGTTCGAAAAAAACTGATGGGGGAGGTTTGATAATTTTGCCTTAATATCTGCCGGAATTAGGATAAACGTATGAAATTTAGGTACTTCACAAACAAGCAGTTTTAGCATAGCATTCACATTTTCAAAGATAGGAAACACCTTAGGTAACTGCTCACCACAAAGGCATCCGACAACTTGACAAATAATTCTCACCTTCAAACAAGAGAATTATGAAAGACAATCTAAAACAAGTCACATTGGCTACTTGAGACAAACTCATGACGACGTGACGTGCAAATCCATATCAATCCGCATAGACCATTCATATAAAAATCAAAATTCAAAATTATTTTAGAGAACACACCACCAATATGCAAGCGGACTTAATATCACCAATTCTCATACCTACAAAAGTGATAAGAGGGTTTTAGCCTTTCGACCAGAAAACACTTCCATTTTAATATGCATGTAAGGTCAATCAGAAATCACCAATTTTCACATCTACAAAAATTAATGGAGGGCGTTAATTTTACAACCATAAAATACTCCATCCACACAAAAAAATGGAACGGGGTAAGATTCTTCTGATAGCGCTACTCGGCAGTTAATCACCACCTTATCCCACCCATCCTTACTGTGTCTATCTCCCAAATACAAAGTAGATAGCCACTCTTCAGTTAATCACCACCTTATTCCACCCACTCCTACTGTGTCACTCTACCAAAGGCAAAGTACCAAAGATTTTATTAACTAACCTGCAAAGGCAAAACGAGGTGGTCTGTGGCGGGAGTGAAAAAATAAAGTTACTAACGGATTCAAGACTTACTTTACTTAGGTCCTCCCCGTGTCGCCACTCCAAAAAAGAAAAGTTTGATAGAAACAAAAGGGCAGGTTTGATTCCTACGACCTAAATTCTTATGCTTCAGTACACTAGGGAATACTTCTTCCAGGGAATCCTAAAAGTATCAGTCTTTCAACCGCAACATGTGATTAACAACAAATTGTAAAACCACTCATTAGAGCTCTTGGGAATCCTATATTTATCCCCAACGACCTTCTATCACCAACATCCTTTTGATCCATTGAGCAAGAGCCACTCCACAAAAGATTCCAGATCATTATGACCTATTTGTATCTTTGTCCAACTACGTTCATATGAGGCACTAAGCATATCTTCATATGTTTTGGCCACATTGTTTACAGCAACAACACATTTGTTTCTGTTCAAAAAAAGAAAGTCTGGTATACTTCAACAAGTTATACAAACAACTATAGCGGAAACATTACCAAGTGTAGGAACCAAATCCAGAGACTCCAGATCACTAAGCCAATCTTTATACATTTCCTTTTTTAAAAAAAATAACAGTAGCTGATCTTTATACATTTTAGCCACATTTATTCATCCAGAACAAGAAAGTCTAATACTCCAACTTATTATCCAAACAGCTATAAAGCAAATGTAAGCGTACGAACCAAATCTAACATGGAAGTATCATTTCAGCAGCAAGAGCATACATGCAGAGGAGTACACCCCCTGAAGTTCAGAAAAAAACAGCATGAATGGAAAGTAAGGGAGTTCAAAACCTTCTAAAACTATTGTCTAAGCAAATCAATCTCATAGATGGCTATGTCGCTCGGATCCTCCAAAAATATTGCACGCAACTAGTCTCTAATCCTCTAAAATGCATGACTCTTGAAGGATCCTGATAGCACCCTAGGAAGCTCAACTAATCAAGGACAAGGATGAAGCTTTTTAAGCTCCTTGAAGGCCATTAACAAGATCTAAGGAGTTGCAATCCAAGATGGTTAGATTACATGAGAAATAAAGTTGTTGTTAATTGTTGAGGAAGAGATCAAAGCTAAAAGAGATGAATTGGCTAAGTGATATAATTATTTTATGGCCCAAATTGAAGTCCAAAAAGAGGTAGATTGCGACCCAAGAACCAGGCTTTGAAGGAGGTCCAAATCATTCCACTTTGGAAAGTCTCCTACTTGGCGCCCAAGCTTAGGGAGAAAAGTCAACTCGGGATGATGGACCCATCCTTTTACGCTTCTCCACTTAAATACTAGGCTTAGTTCGATTGCGACTAGGGACACCCGAAAAAAAACTGAAGGATGGAACAATGGTTTTTCCCATGAAAACGGAATGTATTATGTGTTGGGCTTATAGTGTGGAAACCATCCTTACAACTGAGAATTTGAGAAAAAAGAATAATAACTCACATTAGCCCACGCTAGATGTGCAAACGGTCGAGAGAAGATGTAACCAATTACTTTTTGCACGGTCAAATAGTACGGTATGAATCTTTTTTGGAATTCATGGGTGATGCTCCATGCTTTACTTCTCTTTAAGATGGAATTTACGAGGGAAAGGAGAAGTAAGGCATGCAGCATGGCTCCTCTAGCACTCATGTATCTTGTTCTAAGAAAGCAATCACAAAACCTTTAAAAGGATTGAAAACTCATTGTACATGCTAGAAGACCGTGTTTATTTTGCAATCACCATTAGAAGATTGTTTTCTTTAACTCTTGGGAGTACCAAAAATAATCCAATAACTATAGATCACAAGAGTGACTTTTTTCTTTTGTATGAGCTTCTCTATTTTGTATATTGCTCATATATGGGTGAGCATTACATCAATAACACAATTACCTTATTTATAAAAAAACTCATTTTCAGTAGAAGATGTATCCTAAAAGAAGTATTTTTAGACAAGGCTTGTAGCTTGACTTCTATAAGGCATCACAACACTGAAAAGAGTTATTCACAACCTCAAATAGCCATGCAACAATCAAATGAAATACAATTTCGCCCAGCCACAAAAGCTTTTGGAGACCGTCATAAAATGCAAGATAAAGGAATAAAATGGCACTCGCATCCAGGCCACAAGATACAATCAATTGGAACCATGATTGTCACAACCTAATATCAGTTAATCAGACTCATCAAATCATCCTCTCATATCTCGAAAATAATTGGACATATATTGGCCAACCAGGCAAACAGTTGACACACATGTCAATGCCTCAACACATAAAAAAAAATGTAGTAGTTGACAGAAGAAAAAGGCACAAAAGAGCAATAATTCTAGATTCAGACAATTATAATGCCAGGAAACAAAGGTTGTCCAAATACCATAAGAAACTAATATCAGCAGCTTCAACAGCAATCTAAAAGTTGTTCTCAGTACAGCACACCATTTCTAAGGCTCAAAGCATACAGGACATTACTATATTTATATCCAAATACAAACTACAACTAGAACTCCAAAAAAGCACAAAGTCTCCTGAAGAAAGAAACAGCCTGACCACCATAACATAGAATAACATCAGTAAAAGGCACAGATGCAGAAGCCAAAGTAGATAGCAAATCAAAATCATCAAACCAGACTCATAAACATCTGCATTCAGCCAGAACCACTAAAAGCAGCTGCACCAAGCTGTCAAAGCACCTGAATCAAACATCCATTCACAACTCAATACATCATTCCACATCCGAAAATAAGACGGATATTAAAGTGAAATCAACAGAAGGAACATGATAGTAGTTAACCCTTTGCAGCAATGCAAAAGGACATTACAAAAAGCTAAATTGGATCCAAATATATCCTAGTTATAACTGATAACACAAACAGAGACAATCAATCTAATCAATCTGGGATTAAGAATAAAGCATCAACAGACCAGACAACATCATAAGCAGCAACCTTGATTTTCTCATTATTATTAATATAGAGAAGCAGCACGAGCGAAAGACAAGAAAAACAAGGGTAAACATTGATTAGCAGAAAAACACAGATAAACATTGATCACATTGTGGACATGGTTGCGAAAAAAGACCCAGAGCGTAATAACCTGATGGGTTCAAACCACCAAGACACCAAATTAAGTGTACTTGTGATGGGTTTGTTTTGCAGTAATATCAAATCTGTCTTGGCCAACCCTTAGGACCAACCACAACCTTCGAAACTCGGGTGATAATGGGCCCGCCCCTCTACCCCTTTTCCGCTTAAATACCAATATTAGTTCGCATAGGGCCCAAACCTGTGACCTAAGTCACAAGTCACTCTGCTTTGCCACTTGAACTTAGCCCTAGGGGATAATCAAACAGACTTTCATTTATAACAAAAAATAATAAAGACATCCACTAGAATACCATATGCACAGAAGGGTGTTCAATAATGTATGTTCCTTTCTCAAGACAAAATGCCACTCCAAAATCTACAAACGTTAATTAAGAAGTATTCAACAGATTCCAAGAGCACGAAGAACCCAAAACACATATGAATCAACCACACTGCCATAGAACAAAATTTTCACGAACTACATTAAGACGGTGCTTTAGTGGTTCTTGCCTTCCTCTAGTTTTTCTCATTCTATCACCTTGTCTTACTTAGTAAAAGCCTATACCAGAAAAGATCACTGAACATTAAGCATATCCACAACCAGATCATAGACTAAGCAAGCATATGCCACCAAAACTCATTAAAAATTAAGCACACTTTACAACCAGGTCACAGAAATGTCTATCATTCCAACCAAGCATACACCCCCACATTTTCAACCAAGATAATTCAACAGGCAGAACTCAAGGCAAACAAAAAACAATCACTTGGGCAACGATATATTCTGGGAACTGACAAACAGAAGTCCAAACAGATGTAACCAGAAACCGAAAACCAACCAAATCGGAGAGCGCCACATAGCATCAACCACCAATAACGTAAAAATAGAGTGATGGAGAGGAAGAAACTTACCTCAGTAATATGAATGCATCCCCTGGTACATACCACCCCCAGGTGGAACTCTAGGTGCAGCTGATGCCCCGGGAGCTTGGTTTTGTAGCCCGTGAGGTTGATGTAAAGAACCGTAATGGGAACCCTGTGGTGGATAATCTCCCGAAGGCAACCCAGTTGAGCTTGGGGGTGGTAGCCCATACATTGAAGATCCACGACCAGCACCGCCTAATGCACCAGCAGCACCTCCCAATGCCCCAGCACCGGCAAAACCACCACCAGTACCACTACCAGTCAGCCCACCATATCCACCTGAACCAGGCCCACCATAATGAGACACCCCACCACCATATGGACCACCAATCCCTGCACCGTAGCCACCACCCCCAGGTTGGCTCCCAAAAGATGAACCACCAGGACCACCCACACCAACACCCACACCCACACCGATACCATTTCCACTACCCAATGCCGGATTCGGACCATGTCCATGCCCACTAAACGACGAATACCCTGAAAATCCACCATAACCAGTAATTCCACTAGGCGGGGCACCATACTGGCCCGGACCCATCGGATCACCATGCCCATCTGTTTGAACCTGACCTCCACCCGGACCCACCACTCCGGGCTTCCCTTTCTTTCCATCTATAGCCAGTTTACAATTCAACACATGCCCATCAATATTCTTAACAGGATCCACCAATGCCGCCCTAGCCGCCTCCGCATTCTTATACACAAACAAAGCATACCCTTTCGACTTCCCAGTCGCTTTATCAAACCCTAACGGCCCTTCCTCAATTTCACCATACATTGCAAAATGCTGTAAAATCCTCTCACTTTGCATATCATACGGCACATTACCTACATAAATCTTCCTCAACGACACATCTACTGGGTTACCCGAACTCCCCCCACCGGGCCCACCTTGTATCCCAGCACTAGCTAACTGAGTAACAGTCATTCTACCATCAATTTTTTTACTAGGTTCTTTTAAAGCAAGTAAAGCACCATCAACATGTTTAAATGTAACAAAGCCATAACCTTTACTCTTACCACTACCTTTATCGAGTATAACAACAGCTTCTTCTAATTCACCGTAATTACCGAAAATACCCCTGAGTTTTTCCGTTGTTGTTTCCCAACCAAGTCCACGAACGAAGAGCTTCCGTTGTGTAGTGTCGCGATCGGCGATTAATCGTACTTGGTCTAATACGTCGTTGTGACGAATGACGGCGTTTTGGAGGATTTCTAGGGTTTGTTCGGGTGTAATTGATTCTAGAATCTTCCGTGCATCTTCGATTGTAAGACGACTAGTAACGGGGACGTCAGTTACGATAACGCCGTTATTGTTGTTGTCGTCAAGCTTTCTCTTCTTCATCAAGTCCATTGTTTACAGTAATGAATTGTAGGGAATAATGGAGTTTTAAAACCCTAAATCCTAATTGAAGAGGAAAGTGTATGTTAGAATGTGGATTGGGTTCGTTTCTGGGCTTTTAAGATAGGCCCAACGCTTACCTGGACACAATATATTAGCAGTCTTTAAGCATTTTAGTTGAACATTTGAACGCATATAAAATTGTTATTATTAGAAAGTTTATTGTTCAAATTTTTAAAAAAGTTTTGATTTATTGGTAAATGTATCTCATAAGTAAATTGCTCCGTTATAGCTATTTTTGTACATGTACTAGTTTGAGCAGCCGAAATTTATTGAGTTTAGACTTTAGACATATATTTAACTTGAACAAAAGTAAAAATTTTATAAGTAAAAAAAAAAATCACTTGAAAAATTCAATAAAATTAACCAATTTATCAAACTTGAAACTTATTTTAAATATTTCAATATATGATGAAACACAACACTATTTTAAAAAATAATTAACAAAAGAAGAATGGTTAGACGGACATGTAGACTCTATATTACTTTGCATGTTTTTAGCCAATAAATTTCAATTATTTTGCTTTTTTCACTAATCTTCGCCATTATCATTCGTTCGGTCTATTGCATTGTGAGTAGAATAATAAGTTTGACAATTACAACTTAATAAACCTAAATTATAATTGCTATTTCTACTTGCTCATTGGCTATTATTAATAACTTACACTTTTTCTGTTAGTACGAGATTAGTTCATCTGGTCTATTTCATCTATATTAGTTGGGATTATTTATATTGAAATATGGTAAGCTATAATCTTATTGATAGGGGATTTTGTGATTTTGAACTAGAATTCTAAGTTACGGATGGTTTAGTATTTGATATGTTCTGCTTTTTGTGAATGTTATTGGATTCATGAATATCAAAATAAGGGTCATTCGCCCTTTCTCTTTTCTATTTCTCCAATTTTTACTTTTTCTTCTCACATCATTTTATCTTATAATTTTGTAATAGAAATCAGAGATCAATGTCAAAAGTTTTTTGTTGATTGTAAAAGTATATGTATCCTAGAGACAATCTTAATTATGGATAAATGTACTTGAACACATTTATATTATTAATGATTAATATTTATGACATTTGTAGTTATTGAATTATTGTTTGATTGTTTGCAATTATTCATATATGTGCTCCATTGACTTGGCGTTGTCGTTGATAGAGTGAGATATTAATGATAAAAGCGTAACTCTCGAAATTGCCTCGACTAATGATCATCGAGAATGGGATATCGATAATATGTTATAAGTCGACATGTGGTCTGCATCACATTCTTAGAGAATGTAGTGAGTCTCACAACTACGGGTAATTGTTATTCGTAATGGACACATGGATACTTTGGAGAATATTGGTACACCATGCCGATAAACTATTTGTTATACATGTCTATTGTGCTATCGGCATGTGGGATATAAAGGTCATTCAACTTGAGGTCAATACGTGCCTTGTTTGCAGAATGATGTACTTTGACCAAGTTCAAAGCTTGCACTCCTTATGGAGTAGATACTGCTTGAGTTGGGTGCATTACGATGTAAACAAAGGCAGTAGTTGAGCCAAGAATATGATTCATTCATCGATTGGAAATTCGAGAGAACACTCAACTTCTCTATATTATGTCGAATAAAGTCATTGGCCAATGCAAGAGACATATTTTGAATATGGTCTAGTTGTCGGCTAATAACGATGAGATAAAGTGATTAATCCATTTAGATAGACACTTGGCAAATCCTAAGCTTAATCGAGTGTGTCGTGAATGAAATGATTTTATTATTCCACATAAAGGTAAAGTTTGCTGGATTCGTGTAAACGTAATTCACATATTAAGTTCGTCATACGAAGCCGTCTAGGAGTTCATATGAACCTTAATTAGATTAAGGTCGATATGTGAAGGCCTATAGGGATCGAAATATTTAATTCCAATCTAAGAGTGTATTGAGAAAATATTAAATATTCGGTTAGGAACAGAAATATTTAATTTATAATAATTATGAAATATATTTCTATTTGATGGAAATTATTTAATTAAGTCAAGATTGGATTTTGGATTTAATTAAATATGTTAATATAATAAAGGGGCTTGGATGAAAACCTAAAGAAAGTACTTGGACCTAATTAGTCTTTTGCACTCCTTTTAGATTTAGTTTTTTCCCTTTACATATTATATAAACAATACAAAACACATAATTAGTTAGTCAATCAAACAAAATCGAGGATTCAAGACTTAGAGTCTTAAATTACTTTATCTCTTCTAACAAAAGAATTTCTAGCGTTCTTCGTTATATAAATACACTGGAGTTGGAACTTGCAATTGGAGAGACAACACGCATGGATACCATAGTTGTGTATCCAGCATACAAACACTTGTAAGTATTCTTGATTACGTTTTGACATTCATTAGATTATCATATAGCTATACTAGTTCATTGTTGGATAAAATTTTAACTATCGTTGTTGTGCGAACATTGTGTTCATAACCCAACAAAACCCTACAGTGGCATCAGAGTCGATGATGGTTTAATGATTATGTGATAATATTTAATAACAATTAGATGGGTTAATTAATTTCAATAATTTGTTTAAACTGTTTTTCGAAAAATAAAAATAAAATTCGGAACTGTTCACTCGCCGGAATCCGGATTTCCGACAATCCGCCATCGTTCCGGCCACCGTCTCCACTGTTATCGAGAACACCGTTACGTCACTAACCTGAACTAAGCCATTATGCAGAAACCGGCTCAATTTGGAGCGTTGGAGCTCGTCCGCCATTAATAGCGGATTAAAGCTTCTCCGCCCTAAAATCTTGAGCATGGTGCATGGTAAAGGACGGGAAAGAGATGTATGATGGTCGATAGAGGTGTGGGAGGTCGCGGGACTCGTCGTAGTAGCCGGGAAAAGCCGCCGGAAGGCTGCTTGGAAGCAGCCGACAGCGGGCCTGTTTCCGGCAGCCACACGCCGGCAATCGGTGGTTTAAAACCACCGGCGTGATCGTCCCAACGAGGGGCATCGACTGGTGGTGGTGGTTCACGGCGAGGTGGGCTGAAAACGGATCCCAAATTTTGGATTAATTTTGAGAATTTGAAACAGTGCATAGAAATTCATAATTGTAGCATGGTAATGTACTGACCACTATGGTACATATATATCATTCTCTTTTTCCAATAACTTATTTTATCCATTTTCAGGTAAGACGAAAGATGTCTGAATGTCCACGTTCTCTTAGGTATTTTCACTCTCGTCTTTATTATAATTGGAAGTTTTATGCACTTATGTAGCTGTACTTCATTGCTTCTTGATAAGATATTTAAGTCTGCTATGAGTGCTCTGAAAAGCTTAGGATTTTTGGTTTGTGTAATGAGAGTTAAGGCCCCAAGTATGAGGTCATGTTCTACCTTGCTAAGGACTAATTCACGGCTTTGTTTAGGCGTGCAAGAGTTAGTTTAGTTGTATAAGAGCTTGAATTTTAGGGTTTGGGACAATCTTGAAGAACTGTTACAGCCAAGTAGGGGGCAACTAACTTAAGTCAATCGAAATACGTGTTTGTATATGTCTGTGTGTAATACGTGTCAGCTTTTTGGTAAACCCACTGTCTGTCTCCCTCTGTGTGTCCAAGTTCAAGCTGAAGATACTATTGATAATAAAGTACTATGACATAGAGAAAGGAATACCATTGGCAAAAGAGATAACAGAGAAAGCACTATATTGAGCAAATATATTTTGCTTAAAGTTCCAACTGATAGCTCCCAGTTCTTCTTGCTTCCATATGTGCTTCTGACTAGCCACAATCATTTTCATTGTTAATGATATATCTAATAACTACAAAAAGTACAATCAGTAAGCTTAACTAATCCCACTTCATAATCCACATATAGTGGAAAGTCTTTCATAGCAGGCAAAAGAAAGCATAAAAGCATGTTTGAGAACTCTTGTCATAATTCCCACCAAAGAAACAACAGAATGAGTAGGATTGAAGCAAGACAAGTGAGCTTAACAGAGAACCTACTGGCAGGAGAAGGCGTCCATTTCATCATTGCCGTAACTGTTAAACAAATGCTGTAGCAGCTCTGAACCTTTCACCGTCCTCTGAAAATTTGCTTCTAGTGAGCCATTTCCACCTTAATTTATACTGTCTTGAACTTCAGATGACGTAGGTAGTTCTATCCTGCAAATAAAAGAGGGATCTCAAGGAACAAACCAGGTTAAAATGTTGTCCACATGATTCTGAACAGAGGACATCAATATATTAGAGCTTTAAAAGCTCCCTCTAAGTCCAAGAGGCAAATTTTCAGCAGACTTGCGCCTTGTTTCAGATAACTGTGTATACAACCAGTCATAATTGACCAGCTAGGAACACATGCTCATGCTAAGCCGCATTAACTGCAAATTGTGAGCATTAGATGTTTGTTCTTTCATGATTTCTTGTTCATGCTATGCATAGGTTGTGTGATGACGTCTAAAATCAACTGCCTAACAATGGTTCCGCTCCCGCTCCCTTTTTAAATTTGTTTTAGGCACTTTTAACTCACTGGTTTGAAATTTTAAAAGTTATTCAGTAGAGGTGTCTCTTCCGTAGCATACTTGTGTGTGGTGTCATGACCTTCTGTGCTAACCTTTGTGTTTACTAGGAAGTTGCAAGTATAGCCAGAAATCTTTCTCTTTACTCTAGTATTTAATGATAGGAATTGTTTGATATCACTATCTCTTACTGCAGCATGAATAGTTCACCACAAAGAATAACTCGCAAAATAAACCTTGTCGACTTAAATCAGGAAGTCAATAATAGCTCTCTTTTGCAGCAATCAGACGAAGATAAGAATACACACATCTCTCAGAAAGCTCTGGGGTGAACGATTAAAATGGAAAAGGTCAAGGGAGAAATATTTTCAGTCATGGGCTGAAAGCATTGCAAATGCTGCTAAGGTAGGTGGGAGCGACCAAGAAGAATTAGAATGGGACAGCTATGACAAGATTAAAAGAGAGATAGCTCTCGAACAGCTTCAGTTGGCTGCAGAAAAGGCTAAGGCAAAAGAAATGGCACGCATACGAGCTGAGAGAGCAGCACAGAGAAAGACAGAAAAGATGGATAGACTTGTTCAAAGGAGAAAAGAACGAGAAGAAAAGTAAGAAGTTGAAAAAACAAAGAGACAAAGAAGACTGTCAAAGCAAGAGAAAGAAGAGTTAGCTGTTGCTGAAGAATTGAAGCTCAAGGCGAAATTAGTGAAGGTCAGAACTCAACAAAACCTTGCTTGAACACACACTGAGTAAAATATGCATGGTTGTATTTGGTATAGATGATCCCATAGATCAATTTCTGTTAATTTTCATTTTTACAAGACAATGACATACTACAGTCTACAGATCATTTAACTGGGTCCAATTATGGAGAAACTTGGACCCTAGTGGTGCTGTGGCTTCTGCCAAATTTTTGACAAAATCTATATTTCATTCTCTACATTTAAGGAAAATTTTGAAAACCCTTTTAAATTTTGTTTGCTGGCCCCTCTAAAATAAATTGTTACTGCTCTGGCCGTTCCAAGAAATTACTGTGGCTGCTAAAATGAAGTCAGAGATTATGTTCTCTCTAACATCAAAATTTGAACTTTTTGCACAATTCCCTTCTAGAAAAAGGAAACACAACTGCTGAACAAGTTAGCACTGAACTAGAAAATAGTCCAAAATGATTCCAGACGTGAGTAGTGGCTAAAACGTTGTCATTTTGGTGCATTATTTGTGTTTTATAGCTGATCTTATGTGGCTAAAAGTTGTCATCTTGGTGCATTATTGTATTTATAACTGATGCCATATCCTGTGTGTTTACAGATTCAGAAAAGAAGTCCACACAGTCATATTTATACAGAACATCGAAGAGCTTGGGAAAGATTCGATGTAGTGTTCATAAAGAGACCTCAAAGTACAGAAAACAGTTTCACTTGCAGATCAGATTCGTTCTGCCAAGAAGAGAACAGAGGATGTGAATGGAAAAGCCTTTAGTATTGCATCCTCTGGCAGCTCTCAATCTATTGAAGTATCTGCAGAGGTCAGATTCTTTACAGTGGAAACAGAATGACAAAGAACTATTTTCTCAATCATTCACTAATATGGTCTTTCAGTTACTTCATAACTTGATCTTTTTTTGTAGCCTGTGACCATCCCTTTCTCCAAATATAAATTTCAGGAATAAATATTGATTTTCCTAGTAATCGGAACAACTGAACAGAAAACAAGGTAATCATCACTTTAACTTGCGTTGTAGATGTGCCTCAGCTTTTGAAGTCCTAACGTTTTCAGCTACAAAGCATTTGTTCCGAGCAGCTTGCGACTCTTTATTCAAATATGTTGGAAAGATAAAGTCATATTTCATTTCTTTCCTCACATCTTCTCATCCCATCCCTTGGTTCTACATTACACTGTTTTGACTATCACTATACAACTTGCATTGGCCTATGAGAAAGCCTGGACAACTTTGCCTGTGTTCTTCCTGAGCTTGGTATTCTTAGGTCATTCTGGGGATCAGAAGCTCAATGTAATGATTATCACTCATCTGATGGAGAGAACGCACACATGTTACAATTCTTGATGTCAGAATTACCATAAGCTACCTGTAGAAAAAGAAAACGGGACAAGTCATCCATCTTATGACATTCAAGTTATGTAAAAATTGGATTGCAAACCATCTACCCCCAATCCCAGTCACATTTCCTGATGGATTTGATCGATTTAAAATTAGTTCATTCTTCAATGTTGCATTCCCCAGTCTTTTCGCTGTATTTCAACCTTGCCCATATCAGTCATTTCGCTGTAGTTCAACCTGTCCGTATTCAATCCAACCTGCACATCTGCTAGCAGTAGTAGTGCCTGCTGAAACTGCAACTAGAAAATCATACTCCCTTGCTATTTAACAAGATTAAAAGTCGATCTAGAAATTATTTGCCTGGTTATTTTAGTATACTTTGCAGACGCCCATTGTTTATTGGACAGTTTGGATTTCCATTGACCTGAAAACCTAGTATTATTCTTACTCTTTACTAACAACTTTTTTTAATTTTTTTTTTTTAAAGGGGAAGGTAATTGCAACGGGATTCAAACCCTCACCAAAGTGAAAGTTCTAATACTAGATCCCTACTCCTTACTAACAAATAGCTTCTCAAATGAGCAACTATTGTTGCCTTCAGTGTAATAATATTAGTTTGCAACTTAAGAATGAAGATCACGTAACTTTTGTCGAGCAAGAGAATTCAACTATACCTAATTACCTACATCAACGCATTATGTAGTAGTAATTTATATTAAGCATCGAGTTCAAGCTATTGCATGGATGCCCTTCCAGGCTGAAAAAATAATCCAATTAGTGAATCCAAAACTTCTAATGTGGTGATAACGCTGAAATAGACCAGAGGAACTTCTAACAATTTTTGGCACTGCATAACTCAATATGTAACCATTCACAATTCCAACTATTATGATGACTACGTGCTATCGAAACACCATAAGACATTACTTCGTGAAATAAAACCATCTAGCATTGACAACTAAACATGCATCTACAGCTGCTTATCAGTAATTAGGAGGGGGCATCTCTTCCAGGCATGTTGTGATTCTGATAGGAGTTCCCATCAGATGTATTAGGAGCATAGTTCTGGTTTGGTCCTGGACCTGTTTGGTAAGGTGTGCCTCCACTGTTTGGTCCACCATTATATTGGAAATTCGGTGCGTTGTTTGGCACTCCGTAGTTATGGGGAGGCACTCCACCCATGTTTGGTGGTGCACCTCCCATGTTGGGTGGCATGTTTGGCTGCTGCATCCCACCTCCACGGGGTGGCCCTCCCATGCCCGGCTGGTGCATCCCACCTCCACGGGGTGGCCCTCCCATGTCCGGCTGGTGCATCCCACCCATGTTGGGTGGCCCTCCCATGCCAGGCTGGTGCATCCCACCTCCACGGGGTGGCCCTCCCATGTCCGGCTGGTGCATCCCACCCATGTTGGGTGGCCGTCCCATGCCCGGCTGGTGCATCCCACCTCCACGGGGTGGCCCTCCCATGTCCGGCTGGTGCATCCCACCCATGTTGGGTGGCCCTCCCATGCCCGGCTGGTGCATCCCACCTCCACGGGGTGGCCCTCCCATGTCCGGCTGGTGCATCCCACCCACGTTGGGTGGCCCCCCCATGCCCTGCTGCTGGTGCATCCCGCCAGTGTTGGGTGGTCCCCCCATGCCCTGCTGCTGGTGCATCCCACCCATGTTGGGAGGTGGTGCATTCCTCATGCTGGGAGGCCCCCCTGCTCCCATGTTGGGTCCAGGGTTCTGACTGGGTTGATTCTGCATCTCTCTTCTCTCAAAGTTTCTGGATCTATCAAAATTACGAGGTCGGTCATTGCGCCTGTTTCTCTCATTAGCACGAGCATTGTTTCTCACCCATTCCTCATGGTATTTGGGGTCATATGGTACAGCCTGTCCGTTGATAAACGGTTCCCCTGCAACATGCATTACAATATTCTTAAAATTAGTTGATGCACCAAGTATAATAACTGACACACATGACTACTAGTTTACAAGGACATTGTAGACGCGTAAAATTACTTTACTTAAGTTGCAACTTTCTGCAACCATATGCCATCTACCCTGGAGTAAATGGGCATGCTGGTAACATGGAAAATGGTGATTAATGGTTTTTATCAGATGGCCTCCCAACTTTTTTCTAAGTGACAGCATGAACCAAGACATGTAACCTATATTTCTTTTCTTTTTGTCCCAAAACAGATGCTGCAAGCTTATCAAATTTATTGGCCTGAAATTATAACATGAAAATTACTGACTTGGATCAAACATCCAATCCTAAATTTTAAAATATAATTTCCGTACAAGTTTTAAAAATATATGATGAAAATGACAACTACAGATAGGAAGCCCATTCAGGCAGAAGATGCAATTAAAAAGAAAGCACTCTGATGTCCAAAGCCTAGAGGCTGCAGCAAAGAAAATTAAAATTTGTCCACAATTAGATAACAAAAATTGGAAACCTATTCTAAATTCATAACAAGTGCAATAATCAGTGTTGACACACAGTAAGGTGATAGGACTTCAGAAAATGAAACTGCCTACCTCCATAATCTTTGTTTTTAACATCGAGATAAGAATCAGGAAGCACCCAACGAACCTTAGGTAGCTCTGCACAAGAACGGAAAGAAACAAGTGGTTAGGACTTCCACCAATTTACTCACCGTCATGAATTACCGAAAAAGGGAGAGAGATAGAGAGGAGAGGCAGGGTTAACAACCGCAAACTACCTTTTAGTTTGTAAGAAAGTTCTTCAGAGACGAGGGCACCAAAAGCATAGTAATGTCTAGTTGAGACAGAATAGATCTTCATCTGTGCTTCCTCCTCACTGCAAGATTAACTATTAAAATGAGCCACCCATAGAACTAAACTAAATCCTTTAACAATAAAAATAATAAACTAATCCTTAACAATAAAAATAATAAACTAATCCTTCTTTCCAGGTGTTTGTCATGTCAAGCACTTATACAGTCTTTGTGCTCCTCATTAACACAAGCTAACAACTTTGTTTTACGGCAAAAGAAGTATATACTATTGGTTCACACAAGGCATACATTTCCAAATAAAAGTATAGGCACAAGTAGTACCCTTTTCCTTCTATTCCATTTCTCACCGGTTAAGCTATTCATCATAATTGAGTTTTAATCAAACTAGGGTGTTTGGTCTATTCAGTATGGAGGAAAATATATGGTTGGGTATTGATTAGTATACAGTGTAAGGATGATGTTTTGGAGATACTTTTTGAGTATTAAAAGTCAACACAAATGTCAAAAGTGTTGATTGAAGCAAGTGATATATAGTAGAACTTTGGGATCATTTGAAGGAAAATGCCCACCGCTACCATGGATAGATGTCATTTTCCTCGTCTTGGTGAAAAATACTTCATTTGGAGAAAACATTTTCCACAAAGCGAACATTATGTATTAGAATTTGTAATATTTGCAAGTAAAAATAACTAGCTGCCAAAGTCGGAAGTTATTTTCCTTGCTTTGGTAGAAAATGGTTTATTTTGAGAAAACATTAGGCCACTGACAAATTTGCCTCGTCATACAAACTTTATATCATATTAATGGAATATGGGTTCTTCCTTCACATTTATTTAAGAGATAAACAGTCCAATGCCTTTCGGTGATCTAATTTACAAAATAACCAAAAAATGTATAGGTTTTGTATATTTAAGTATTAATATACATATTGTATACATAAATATACAAAATCAGATAGTACATATTTAGTACATTTTGGCTAGCACCCGTAAAATAATTTCGGCTGACAGGCCAAAATGGAAAAAGCATTTAATTTAATATTATTATTTTTCCTCGCTTTATTATGTGATTCCTCAACTTCCATAGGTTTGATGCTGCAGAAATTGACCCATTCCCATTATCTCATCGAACATAGGTACAACATAATCAAATTGGGCGGGTTTGATGCAGTAGCAAATAACAAAACATCACATAAAGTAACAAGTAAAAGGTTGACAGTTGCAAAAGTAATAGAACAGCAACAATTATAATAGGTCTAAAATATAAGCCGCCCCTACCACTGGAGCTGAAACATGAGAATAAACAAAAATCTTGTTTTGATGGTTGCTACCTATTGTATTATATTATGTTGATAGTTTAAATACAATGTTTGTTTTGATTGTTATTTAAATTTTGTATCATATCGTTACATTAAACCACAAAATATCTCATTTTATGTAACAAAACAATTTGGTGTGATCGCGCTGGTACCTCATAATTTTATCTTTGCTTATTACTAATGCTAATACTATTTTTATCCTTTACGCTACCTTTTTATAATAGCTATAACAGTTTTATAACCTACCCTACTTTTCTGGATTTATCTTGTGTCATTATGTAACGACAAGGAATGATACAACAATACAAGACAATATAATACATTATGAAATGATATATGACAACCATAGAACCACTTAATTACCCGTATTTTATGTTAAGCTTGTATTGCTACTACATATTTGACAGTAATATCGTTCTAAAAATATTCCTAATGTAATAACTTCCCACAAAAAGGGACCAAAAACACACATTTCAAGTAATAAAAGGTTAAATGTGCTTTGTCAGATATTAGAAGGACTAATATTAGTATTTACTGATGAGTGGGGGACCAAAGGTGCTATTAATAAATGCAGAGCATTTCGACAAACCTTCCAACAATATTAGCAAGAGTTTTGATGTAACTATCAATAATTTCATCTCGGGTCGGGTCACCTTCAGGTTTCTCCATCACAACAAGCCAATGTTCAAAATCACATCCATCAAGCAAAATCGTCTCCTTCGGGGGCCTATTAGACCAGTTAGGGTTCGGGTCACTGAGCGACGACGACGTTTGGCGAGTAGCAAAACCTCGAACGGAAAAAGCCGCCGCCGTCGTTGGCAGCGGATCAGAGAAATTTTGTAGGTCGGCGGCGACGGAAGTAAGTGGTCGGAGGCGAGTGGTGGAGGAGCGAGTTAAGGTAGTGAGTAGAGAACGAGTCAAATAACGAGTCGCCATATTTGTAAAACCCTAGCTCTGTGAAGAGTGAGAGTGATGAAGGGTTTGTAGGGTTTTAATAAGGAAATGCATATGGAAATACCGCCTTGAGAAATGTTACCTCATATTTGGTTTGGTACCTAATGTTTCAAAATGTGTGAAAGTGAATCCTTATTTATGAAACGGTATAGGGTCAAAAATACCCTTAAACTATGTGAAATTGAACAAAAAAATTCATTTGTTAGTAGTTTGGTCCAAAATGGCTTTATAATAGTTTAAAGGTATGTTTGACCCTTTTCTGTGTATGAAATTTCTTTTGGAAATAGTACATGTAGGTTATATTCCATTCACAACTTTGTGTTTCTGTTACGCTGTTCAATGTTTTGATAAGTTACATTTTGTGGTCATATTTAATTCATTGAAAATTAACATAAGTTAAAGGGTACAATATACATGTTCCTACTTAATCGTATTTGTTAGAAACAACTTCATGTTGCACTAGTTCAAAATGCCAGCATATCTCGTTAAGCAATGAGTGATAATAATCGTGTCAAATATAACAATTCAATTCATCGTCTTAAGTTTAGCCCCCCATTTCATATTTGAAGACTTCTTATAGGTTCATGTGTTTGAACTTGATGGTACATTTTGCTCGCAAAAACTAATCAATTTAGATAGTATTTTGTGGCTTCGGTGGCGACCATCGAGGGGCTTGGGGTGTTTCATCACACCTAAAACCTATTTCATAGTTGTAAATTTTATGTTGGTGTCATGTGTAATTGCGATCGCAGTGGCTAGGTGCTATCGCGTAGAAGGGAGACCATTTATGCTTTATGATAGCGTTGAAGGGCGAGTTGGCGGATCTTCATACAATAGTTTTGTGCAATAGTTGATATTACTTTCAAATATACAATAGTTTTGTGCAATAGAATCCTCATGATTTGACCACAAATTATGACGGAACGTTGTGATTTTTTCAAATTATGATGGAAAGCTTATTTTTTCACAATTTTTTAATGGAGTCAAAATTTAAATGGTGACCCAAATGACCAAAAAATCCTTTTTATCCAAATCACCCAAATTTAAATAGAATAACTTTATGAAGAAAATTTATCTAAATTCTTGAATCACTAATTGGTATATAGTATTCAGTCTAGAAAAAGTCGATGATATAGAAATTATATCAAGGAGTCATTATGCTAACATGAACAACACACTCGAGCAGCTAAATAATTGCAGAATCTCCAATTGGACCGGTGCACAGCGCGGGCATTATTTCACTAGTATTTGTTGGGAGATTTTGCTCTATGGTACTTTATAAAGCAGTACGGGAAGTATATAACTATTACAAGTATTCGAAAGGATAAACAAAGATTCAATAGTTCAACTAGTAATCTGAAAATTACAAGATAACCACAAAACTGAAATTACAATTTTGTTGAAAACGAAAAAATGGAAACTGGTTTTGCTGAGTCGAGTGTGGCACTCTGTCCTTAAGACAATATTGCCCCGTATGTATCCTTTATACGTCCTGGACAATTTGTCTCCCAAGATAAAACAAAGAATGGAACCCTTGAGCAAAGGAAACTCAAGAGCTACCGTGAAGAATATTGAGTAACGAAATGATGCTTGGAAGTTGTAGGAAGAAAAACTGTTTTTGTTGTGTATTTTCGTGAGCTTTATGAACTCGTTATTTTTCTCGCTCTTTGTACCGCTCAACAATGGTGTAAGGGTGTGTTTATATAGGTGAGGGAGGGGCTGAAAACGCCTCCATAATAGCCAAATAATGGCCATTATGGAGGTAGTAAAGTCACCAACATAAATGGTGAAAGAACCAACGGATTTGGCCATTATAGGAGGAGTAATTCACCCAAAATAAATGGCTGAATTGAGTGCTTGACGTTTCTGTTTTGACCATCGAAATTCCGAACTTCGTGGACCAAACCGTACATCTTGAAACTTCGTGGGACCAAACTCGTACATCTTGAAACTTCGGGACCAAACAAGACATCCGAAAGAATTCTCGTTCAAATCGTACGTCCGAAACTTCGGGATCAAACCGTACTTCCGGCAAAGTTTTCTGCCCAAAAAGATAATATCGAAGGCCCCACAGCCCCACGGCCCACGCCCCACGACCCGTGACCCGTGACCCGTGACCCGAACCCGAACCCGAACCCGAACCGGACCGACGGGCGCGCGGCGGCGCGCGCGTGTGGTCTTTACTTGAACCGAAGCACATCTAGGTCCTCCCTCCTTTAAACACATGGGATACCCCTGGGGTCCCAAACCCCAAACCAATTTCAAGTATTATATACACAACAATTCTTTCTTCCTCTACCGATGTGGGAGAATTACACACAATACCACACTTTCCATGCTTCAAACACCTTACTTCGTGAACCAATATCTCTTTCATTTCTCAATGAAATTTGACGATTCTTGGCCCTAATAAGGTTATCTACGTACTTAGTAGATCATGCATGTGTGAAGAACCGGATTCTCCAACATACGTTACACTAGTGTTTAAGCCGTTAAAGTTGGTCGGTCGCAACTCCCGCCAAAGGCAAATTTCCAACAATCCCCTCTGAAAGAGATTTTGGCGCACTCACATGGTGTCTTTTCATTTCCAAAGAATATTTCAAATGGACCGATGTTGCATAAGGAGAGGTAGCCTCGCCTTTGAACCTTCCATAGTTGAATACCATCGGACTTACTTACCGCGCGGTGAACGTGATGTCTTGAACCGTCGTTGTTTAGTGTAAGCCAAGACAACGGTACCAACACAACAAATTCCCTTACTCTCTTCTTCGTAATGTTTTGTCCGTTTTGGCCATGGACAACGTCTTGGATTCTTAAGTGCGTTCAATTTGAGGCGGCCCGTCCTCGCACTTAAATAGGTGGTCTCCTACAAGGTATCCCGCTATACCCCACTTCACAAGTGTTAGGAACCATTAAAAGTTTCCCAAAGACCTAACCTCAACCGTTGAGGATCATTACAGGTTTTGAAAACTTAACCTTTACCCATACCGCAGATAGCACTTAACGTCTATCGCGGAACGGCTTTGGATTTGGTGTTTCTTTTCGAAATCACTATCCGAAGTGCTCATGCTTCCACCGAAGCGATCAACCGAACCTTTACAACTTAGTTTTCCCATTGAACCAAATTACCGGGATCTCCAGCTTCGTAAGGTTGGGTTTCCACCGTATTGGTCCGTATATTTTGGGTTTTAAGCCCATTCCCCTAGACAGCAAGTAACACTTGATCTCCGGGTAGTCCCTTAGTTTGTAAACAAGGAAGTGACACCCGTGATGATCAACTCGCCATACGGTCTTATGTCTCCGACGATCCCGACGATATGTCCAGACGCCGTCATCCGTGTCCTTCCTAAAGCCGACCGGCTAACCACAATGTAGAACTCGCTGAAGGCACGGGTTTCTCCCAATAAGGGACGTCCTCTAATGAGTCGTGAAGTTACTCAACTTCTTTCATGCTTTGTATAAAGCGATAAACTCCGATACCATCATGAATCGGTTGATGCAAGTTTGATTAGAGGTTTTTCCAAGAACCACCATACACATTTACTTGTGGCTTTGGTGTTCTTCGATCCGATGTCCAGCTTGCATCACCGTGTTCTCTCGTAACCGCTGGACATCCGTAATACTATAATCCGTAGATAAGCGAATAATTCGATATCGTCATATCCGACTTAACGCCTTCTATTGATCATGTATTAAGATCATCGCTGAACCTTAGTTCAACCGATCTCGTTTGTTGGACGATACCGTGTCGGTTGTAGTGTGTACAATACATTGAACTACACGTGACCCGAGCATATCGCTCCTTGTCTATGGGTGCACCATGATTCCAATCAGTTCTATGATTCATATCCATTGGTGGCTTCAACGAGACTGTCAACTATTGACCAGTCCGTTAGATGTCTTAGAAATCTAATTCCTAAGAAGTCATCTGTGATACACATATCTTTCATATCGAGACTTTGTTTCAATATGATTTTCACTCTCGACCGTTGGTTTTCCAACCGTTGTTGGCTTTCTAACTTCGTAGTCAATGTTTCGTGATCGATTCATTGTTTCTGTTTTATCCGAGACTTTCAGGGACCAAAATGTTAACATTTCGGGGACCAAAATGAAAGTTCGGGAAGAAGCCCAACAGCTTCAAAGAAACCAATTTCGATCCTCTTCTTCCAACTCTCCGGTTTGGAAGGTCGTTTCAACACCCATGCCATGTAAGATTACAATGGCCCCGGATGTGAAGCTACTCACAGGGGGAGCACTTTTTACAACCCAAAGGTTCTTTTCCCGGAGGAAGATTAACTATTACACACGTATGGTTCTATATATGGAATCTATTTCTCCCTTTAGCTTCTTTCCAAAGCAGCGCTTTTGGAGATAACAATTATTTGTTAATTGTTCATGGTTCATTATTAACCATACAAGCTAGAAGGACTGGAACAAGTCTTTGTCCCCTTCTTTGCTCTGTCTCGGTTCAACATCTAGAATCCCCGAGTTCTCGGATCCGGAATATTAAGTTCCGGACAACCGAAAGAACTTTCGAGTCTCAGTAGATACGGAACGTCTAGTTCCGGACAAATCGAGCCCTCGCGGGTTCTTGTTAACCTTGAGCAATTACTCATTTTTCCTATTTCAAGGAAAGTTATCTTCAATGAATTCAAAGATTCTTGGACGCCAAGAGGCGATCAACACTATCGTTATTTGCGGATCCAAAGTGGATATGCAATCTACATCTTAGGTATGAAACCACCCCACATCACAACATTTGTATGTGAGATCCTTTCCATGTCTCACACGGAGGGTTATCCTTATCCTTATGCGGAGTTCTCGTTGAGAATCGCATTAGCGGTAAGGATCGCCTTGCCCCACATAATTTGGGAGTACGGCTTTGCGCTTGGCTAACACCGTTAGACGAGGTGAGTAGTGAGCAATGTTTAATAAACGATGCTTCAAATTCTCCCCTCTATTGCTACGAATTTTGCAATCCATAGGCATAGTTGATTTTCAACTTCACTTTGGAGCGCTTATCCGCTTCAACAACTTCATCTTTGCTTTTCAACAAACAAAGGATTCCATACGTTGTACTATCATCAAATGACGATCACAACGTACTTGTCTCCCCCTCTATTTTGTATAAACTTCAAATCACCCAATTAGGTGTGACTAAGTTCTAGAGGAGCGGTGCTTCTTTCGCTATTCCCTTGACGGAATTTGGAAAGGTGATTTTGCCTCTTCATCTACCTCACATTTATTTTGAGGGTTTATTTCGACGGTAGGCAACAATCTTAACATCGTTAGCTTTTGAATGACTTGCTATTTAACGTGTCTTAATCTATGATGGCATAGATGCACGGATTACAAATATATCATTCATTTGGCTACGTACATATTGTACCATTCTTAGTTATTACGCACTTGTTGGACTAATTTCAAACTAGCTTGACCAACAGCGTCCCTTAAACCAAGTTAGGAATATGTATCACCTCATCTTAGAGTGATCTCATTCCCTGAAGTCCTATTGAGGACAACCTCTCCAACCCCTTCTACTTTAGAGGTGGTGTTGCTTCACATGAACAACCTCTTACCCGTGGTTAGGGCGTAACCGGATCATATATGATCCAGATACTCTGGCCCACTCCAGCTTGCTTTGCGGTCGAGTGTCCAATTTCTTTACTGCCTTTCTTTAGGCCTTCAGATCATTAAGACCTGGAAACTCTGGCCCACCTTACTAGGTGTCCATTACTTTTCCTATGAAATGAATTCTGGCACCACTCCAGTCGCTCGGAGGCTTTATATGACTGAGTGTCCAATATCATCATATCAAAGGAATTTTGGCCCACTTCAGTCGCCCGGAGGCTTTGTATGACTGAGTGTCCAATATCATCCTATGAAGGATCTTCTCGCCAAATAATATGACAGGCTCAACGTCATCAATTTTTAGACTTCTTCCGTTATGATTGGTGCCCAGATAATTCTTGGCGCTTACTTAAGAGTGGTAACAGTTTTCGCACAGTTAGTGGATCTTTCTCCATCGTATGTGCGAACATACTTTACACACTTTAATAATTACACTTAAAAGAACGGATCTTTTTAAGTCATTTACAATCCAATCTTTAAACGGGAAAGAAGATAAGATTAAACTTCTGATTTTAAAGCGTAAGGAATATAAATTATTTTCATATTCCTCCTTACTTTAATCCATTTTTAATCAGACATAATTTAATCTTTATTCTTGACAAGTAAGAAAAACTACTTATCCCAATTTCGGATTCTGGCTCACTTCAGTCACTTCATTAGACTGAGTGTCCATTTCCTTCTCACCATTATTCGGATCCTTTGTCTGGGACAGATATAGGCCTTCTGCTACAAGATAGAATAACATCTTCACTCTTCTCCTCTTGTCCCAGTTGACATCCTCAGGCTCTCGAGAGCGCTTCTTCCCACCAGTCTTGGTAGCGGTGACACCATGAACACGTTCATCATCGTCACTCTCTTCTACCAGAAAACCATTGCCATATCCAGATTTGGTCACACAATTTTTGATCGACATCTTTCGAACACTAATAGTAATACTATACAATTATTGTCTTAAGTTGTTGGGAGATTTTGCTCTATGGTACTTTATAAAGCAGTACGGGAAGTATATAACTATTACAAGTATTCGAAAGGATAAACAAAGATTCAATAGTTCAACTAGTAATCTGAAAATTACAAGATAACCACAAAACTCGAAATTACAATTTTGTTGAAAACGAAAAAATGGAAACTGGTTTTGCTGAGTCGAGTGTGGCACTCGTCCTTAAGACAATATTGCCCCGTATGTATCCTTTATACGTCCTGGACAATTTGTCTCCCAAGATAAAACAGCAATGGAACCCTTGAGCAAAGGAAACTCAAGAGCTACCGTGAAGAATATTGAGTAACGAAATGATGCTTGGAAGTTGTAGGAAGAAAACTGTTTTTGTTGTGTATTTTCGTGAGCTTTATGAACTCGTTATTTTTCTCGCTCTTTGTACTTGCTCAACAATGGTGTAAGGGTGTGTTTATATAGGTGAGGGAGGGGCTGAAAACTCGCCTCCATAATAGCCAAATAATGGCCATTATGGAGGTAGTAAAGTCACCAACATAAATGGTGAAAGAACCAACGGATTTGGCCATTATAGGAGGAGTAATTCACCAAAATAAATGGTGAATTGAGTGCTTGACGTTTCGTTTTGACCATCGAAATTCTGAACTTCGGGGACCAAACTGTACATCTTGAAACTTCAGGGACCAAACTGTACATCTTGAAACTTCGGGACCAAACAAGACATCCGAAAGAATTCTCGGTTCAAACCGTACGTCCGAAACTTCGGGATCAAACCGTACTTCGGCAAAGTTTTCTCGGCCCAAAAAGATAATATCGAAGGCCCCACAGCCCCACGCCCCACGGCCACGACCACGACCCGTGACCCGTGACCCGTGACCCGTGACCCGAACCGAACCCGAACCGACCGGACGGGCGCGCGCGCGGCGGCGCGCGCGTGTGGTCTTTACTTGAACCGAAGCACATCTAGGTCCTCCCTCCTTTAAACACATGGGATACCCCTTGGGGTCCCAAACCCCAAACCAATTTCAAGTATTATATACACAACAATTCTTTCTTCCTCTACCGATGTGGGAGAATTACACACAATACCACACTTTCCATGCTTCAAACACCTTACTTCGTGAACCAATATCTCTTTCATTTCTCAATGAAATTTGACGATTCTTGGCCCTACGGTTATCTACGTACTTAGTAGATCATGCATGTGTGAAGAACCGGATTCTCCAACATACGTTACACTAGTGTTTAAGCCGTTAAAGTTGGTCGGTCGCAACTCCCGCCAAAGGCAAATTTCCAACAGTATTTATATAGGGGTAAGGTAATGATATTTTGAAAAATCAAAGGTTTGTTGAAATGAAAAATGAAATTACTTCACAAAATAGATGACCTCAAAATATTATGTCCCTTCAAATGGAAATTCCATATTGTCCTAAGATTGTGGTTTAAACAATTAAAGTATTTCTCTCAACTAAATAATAAAATTAGTAGTATAAAACGAAGAACAAGTCATTTGCTTCCTACTGACCTCATGAAATATGGGATCATCCTTAAACTACTCCAGAAACAATCGCGCTATCGTTGCTCCTTAAACTTTTTTCCCTATAAATAGTTGAAATATCATTTGTATTCAAATCGTGACACACATCAAGAGAAGAAAGAAAAACAAAAAAAAAAAGGCAAAGAAAACAAAAAGAAAAATGGCAAAGGCTGTTTTGCTCCTTTCTGCACTTTGCATCTTGGCCTTTGCCAACTATGCTCAATGCCATGATCAGGTCCTCAATGTTGAAGGCAGTGTCTATTGTGACACTTGCCGTGTTCAATTTGAGACCAGACTCAGCGAGTACATCGAAGGTATGAATATCGCTATATGAATGTTGTAAATATATGTACAAAAAAAATTGAAAAATAATAGCGTTAGCAGTTTAAAACATTAACTCCCTAGATGCATGAAACATGATAATAGAACAAAAAATTCATATAGAGTGGTTAGAAAATGCCATACTTGTTTGAGCTATGCTGGATTGACTAATGTACATTGAAGAAGACAAAATGCATGAATAAATATGGAATAGAGAAGGGGGACCTAGATGTAAATAAAAAATTCGTCATATTAGGTTTAGCCAACACTCACTATATATCTCAATAGACTCACCAAGCACATAACGCGCATGGCTCAACATTGATTTACACTTATATTGGGCTCTCGTTTATAGATTACCATCAAATCTGCAAAGGTTAAGACACAAATAAAATTGTTTTCTAACATGTTAAGTTCATTGATTTACAAAGATAAACGACATCGTTTTTTCGAATATTTGTTAGCTACTATATCGAGATGTTGTTATAGAGAACATATAACATAGCATAACATGAAAAAATCGATTCTAATGAAAACTTGGCCGTTATAATCAAATGTTGTTATAGAGAGGTCTGACTGTATATTTCGTATAGGTGCAACGGTGAGGTTGGTGTGCAGAGACATTGAGACAGAAAAGGAGACATACACGGTAGAAGGGGTGACAGACAAGAATGGCAAATACACACTAAAAGTAGAAGGTGACCATGAGAATTCACTTTGTGATGTGGGTATTGTCAAGAGCCCAAGAGAGGATTGCAAGGACCCTGCTATTGGTTTTGAGAACTCAAGAGTTGTGTGCAGTGGAAATGTTGGCATGCACAATCCAACTCGTTTTGCTAACCCACTTTTCTTCATGAAGAGTGAATCTCTACCTGGCTGCAAGGAGGTTCTTGATGAGTTGGGTTTATTCCCACTTGACTTTAACTAAATTACATATAGCTTTTGCCCTTTTTGTTGATTTGGTGAATCAAGAAGAAGGAAAACAAATTAAGTGTTGTGACTTCTCCTGTATGTGTACTCACCATGGACTGAAAAGTTCAATGAATTGTTAATGAATAAGGAGTTTTCGTGAATATCCTGTAATTGCGATGCATCTTACAAACTTTTGGTTATCTCTATATGTTTGGAAGTTGTGATGTTCTATCTGTTACATCCTTCTTCGTTGTCTTTTTGTCTTGATACCAAATTTTCGCGAGTTGATATTTGTCATAAACACAATTTTTTCCTCTAGCATTCTAGGCAGGAAATTACACCCAATGATCTTGAGAATGGGTAGTCTTTTTACCCCAATAACCCAAATGGGCAAACCTTCAAGGTCAAAGGTCAAAAGTGTTACCCACAAACCATAGGATATAACTTATTAAACGTGAAGTTTTGCCGATGAGGCAAGCAGGGTCAAAAGTTTAAGACGACTCACTGTTAAGAGCCCCACATCGGATATGAAATGGGAACATGGACTCCTTAAATGGACTTGAACAATTCTCACCCTACAAGCTAGCTTTTGGGGTTGAGTTAGGCCTAAGATTCAAAGTCAGACTCATTCAAATTCTTTGTTCACCGATGTTGGGCCCCCAAATTATATTATTCACGCTCCAGTTAACAAGGTCTGGACGTGTTGGGCCCCAAATTATATTATCTTATCCACGCTCCAATTAACAAGGTCTGAACATGCGGGGAAGTGTGTTAAGAGTCCCACATCATATATGAAATGGGCACATGGACTATATAGACTTGGACAATCCTCACCCTACAAGCTAGCTTTTGGGGTTGAGTTAAGCCAAGATCCATTCTTTACCCTCACTTCCAAGGCCATTCTGTAAATCAGGGTTTCTCACACTTACTTTTTCAGTTCTCTAGATTAATATACAGTCGTCAACGCCCATAACCAAAGAATATATAAAAATAAGAATTAAAGAGAATAAGAGAACTTAAAGTATATTGGCAACTTAGATGCATACATGTGATAGATTTTATGTACAATGAAGATGGGATAAAAGAACCTTGAGAAGGGGTTTCTTGATTCAGCAATACCCAAAAGGCCAGACAAGACCAATTTGCTGAAAAATTGAAATGAAATAAATCCAACTCTAGAGCAACTTTATCAACTTAGCAGTACATTGGCAATGTGTACCATATCATTGAGATTATAATGACATATATTGAAATTCCACAGCCATTCTTCAGTAGGCGTTAATAAAAGAAAAGCACAAGTATAGCAAGACAAATGGAATTGAAAAAAAAATGAGAAACTTTATTGATAGAATAATTTATCAAAGAAATATCAATATCAATATCATCAACATTTTCATCCACCGAATATGGTGATGCCCAATATCCCTTCAATCGTCTCCAATGATTTTGTATATATGATCATATATATACACGTGTAGATCTTCATCTACAACCAGCCAGCCGGCCACTTCTCTTTAAGTGTTCAGCTATATGGCCAAAAATTATATATGACATGTTTCACTAGTTCTCCTCGAACATAAGATGGTTTACACTAGGGAGGCAATCCTAATGTGTAAAAAAAAGAAAAAAAGAAGATGGCAAATGTTGGATCGAGAGCAGTGAGGAATGAATAAATAACTAAAAGGATGAAAACAGAAACTAAACCATCGCTCTAAAGGACACCAGCATTTGAATTGGCTCCTATGAGATTATAATGTGGTAGCTCTGAATCACGTCACAGCCAATATCAATCCTTTTGGGTGGGAGAGCAGAGCAAGGCTAATAGGCGAAGAAGCAAATTACATCATGTAATTTACATGGCAAACATGCTCTTAAATAGTGTAAACCACCTCCTTCATGCAGGTGCCCTGTTTGTAAATCTTCAATGTTGGTAGGACTAGGACATTCTTTGCAGTAGCAACTGCCGGGCTTTCGTCCACATCCACCTTCAGTAGATACAGAAGATTAATATAAAGTTTTCTCTCCTCCACCATGCATATAAAATCATAAGATAAAACCCTTTTTAAAACATGGCAGTGTCTCGGTCATAGATAAAAGCTCTAAGGGTCGTTTGGTAGGGTGTATTAGGTGTGTGGGTGTTCTTCCTTTTTGACCCCGGTGGTGTTATAGATGGTATGACCTTGATAAATGCTTTCCATACCACATTGTTTTCTTGTGGGGTTCCTTGTACATGTGATGCGGATTTTGTGTCTAATGGGGATTTTAAACTTGAAGTTGAATTAAGAGGCACTTTCCTTTACTATTTGTTTGCTTCTGATGATTGTTATTGTGAGATGATCCTCGCGGATCTCTCTCGTACTAATGAATCTTGTAGTGGTGGCATTTTGTCTTCTTGGTTGATGTGTTAGGTGACCCTTTAAATTTGAGGAGAAATTTCTTTCAAGAAGGGGAGAATGATGCAATCCTAATTGCCTCAAGATCGTCTATGTAGAGTCTAGACCATGAGCTCCAAACGTCACGAGGGTTGTCCATGAGGATGGACGTTAGAAAGCATAATTTAGTGCAATCCCGAGGCTTCCGAGTGTGGATGATTGCATGGGAAGGTGAAAAGGCTAAAAATGTCAATGATGACACCATCTGCGGATCGCACATGATGCCACAGATGGTGTCATCAAGCTGCAAACCAAACGCAGAAGCTGCCAACCCAAAGAGGCAGAAAAGCACCACCTGCGATTCGTAGATGGTGCCACAGATGATGCCTGCGAATCGCAGGTCTTCCACAGATCATGACAGCTCGACATTTTAGCTACTTTTGCAATCCAAAGGAGTCATTTTTGGGCCCTTTGTATAATCATTTAGCCTAGGACTATAAATAGGACACTTAGGCCATATCATTCCTTAGTTATTGTTGAATATTGATATTGAATACTCTTGTTAGAGTTTTGAGAGCTTAGTTCCAAGGTGTACTTGGTGAAGCTATGTTGATCTTTGTTTAGGAAAAGGGATTTTTTTGCAATTCCCTTGAAGTCTTCTTCATAGGTTAGGTGCTTGTTCTTGGTTAATCAATGAGGTCCATTGTTTCATATACTTTGGGTTGCTATTGATTCCATTTCTTGTGTCTACCTCTCTATCCTTTGATTTCTTATTGTTTGTTTTTGTTTCCGCAATTTATATTGTATCAAAATACAACTAACACGCTGTAAAAAGCAAATACCAAATTTTATACCACGATTATTTCATCTAACACATCAGACCAAACAGGTCCTTAGTGTTCAGAGTTACTAAAATTGCAATAGGGATTCCAGTGAATCATGACCAGCATAAGATTCTAGTTCACTCTTTGTGCAAGTTTACTCAATGATGGTCCCTATTTGGGGCTTTGTGCCAAGAACATTATGGTACATGATCTTGATGTATAGGATTTAACTTAACCAGTATTCTGCATTCCAGCAGCAATACCTTTCATGGTCAAGATGAGTGTGTCCTCCAAGCCAGGTGCATATTCGCTAGTCGGGTTCAGGTTCACAAGTTCAGCAGCTGGTTTTGATTCCATGTATTCCTTGGAAATGTGAGGCCTTGGTGTCACACTGTAGTCCGGGTCACGAATACGCTTTAGGGTGTACGCTTGGCACACGTTCAATGTTGTGATGTACGAGTCACGCAACCTCAGTCGTTGTCTCAAGTACGGGTTGCCCTCCAAAAGATCCTTGTGTCCAGCAATCTATTTAAATAAGGAAAAAATAAGTTTAGATGTGCTAACTCGGAACCACTTTGTAAAGCAATCAAGCACGGTAAGTGAGGAAATGACAAAAATGGTCTCTTATGCCAAAAAGTTCACACTTTGTCTCCGTCAAATATTTATCAAACTTTGTTTGTTAGATTTGACAACTACCAAATTAACCACTTGGTATATGTCAAATTAATCACCTCGTAGGAAAATTACCTGCAGCAGGAGGCTCTTTGTTTCCTCATAGTTTGACCTCAAAAGTTCACCGAAGGACCATAAATCTTCGGACACAAGAAGCTTATCGTACAATGCAGCAATGCCTGGGTCTCCTTTGGCGAACACCATCTCAATTAAATCGACAGTTACCCTAAAGAATGGCCATGCATTGTACATTTCCTGTAGCATCCGGAGGTTTTTGATATCCTTCTCAATGGCATACTTAAATGCTGCTCCAAAGCCGAGCCAGACTGGAAGATGAAACCTCGTCTGAGTCCAGGCAAAGATCCACGGAATAGCTCTAAGTGATTCTATGCCTCCGCTGGGTTTACGCTTTGATGGACGGCTGCCAATGTTCATTCGACCATACTCTAACTCGGGCGTGGCCTGCAAACATGATCAGTGAAAAATAACTTATTACAACTCAAGGCATTATTAATAACCAAGTTTATTCCTAGCACACTTACCAGGCGGAAATACTCGACGAATCGGGGTTCCTTAAAAACTATTGATCGATACTTTTCTGTAGCAACAACTGCAATTTCGTCCATAAGCGCACGCCAGTCTGGTTTTGGAGAGACTGGTGGATGCATCCCATGTTCAAGCGTAGCAGCAGTAAAACGCTGGAGTGTCCTAAAACACAAGTGTTCTTCCCCGAAAGATTGCTCAATAACCTCACCCTGAATTGTAACACGGAGATGACCGTGAATTGTTTCGGGTGGTTGAGACAATATAGCAAGATGGGTGGGGCCACCTCCTCTTCCCACTGTACCACCTCTACCATGGAACATGGTTAACTTCACCCCGAACTCCTTGGCAACTTGTATAAGCTCTTCTTGAGCCTTATATAACTGCCAGGCTGCTGATAGCCGACCTGCATCCTTGCCAGAGTCGGAGTATCCAATCATGACCTCTTGCTTTCCATTAATCCGGTTTCTGTACCACTCGATTGAGAAAAGACGTGCAACAGCAGCAGGAGCAGCGTCCAGGTCAGCCAACTTCTCAAAAAGCGGAACAACTCGTAAAGGTTGCTTCACTCGACATTCACGCTGTAGAAGCTCAACTGCAAGCACATCTGATGGTGCAGTGGCCATTGAGATGATGTATGCCCCGAAGCAGTCTGATGGGAGTTCAGATATGACATGGAATGTATCCAAAACATCAGCAATTTCTTCGGTTTTTGGAAGATCAGGTCCGAATAAAGGTCTCTTGCCGCTGAGTTCAGACAGAAGCCACTCTTGTCTACGTTCCTCAGACCATTCTCGATATGAACCGATTTCCAAATGCTGGGTAATAGCATCAAGCACATCGGTATGGCGGTCGGACTCTTGTCTTATGTCAAGTCTCACAAGTGAAAGTCCAAAGGTAGAAACTTGTCTAAGGAAATCCAGAAGGCTACCATCAGCGATGGGGCGATCACCACAAGCACAAAGAGATCTGTAGCACAGCTCAAGAGGTTCCAAGAACTACATAAAATGTATGACCATATTAGTGTTATATGACAGGCAACACAGATATTTATAAAAGGGTTTTTTTCATTTTTGGCCTGTCGGCCGAAATTAATTACGCGCTAGCCAAAATATACTAAACATATACACTAATTATGTATATAATATGTATATTTATGTATAAAATATGTATATATTATATGTGTGTGTATGTGCAAAACATTTACATTTGCCGGCTTTTATTAAGAGCGGTCTGAAAAGGTAATTATCTCTTTATAAATTTTGGTTTAATAGAACAACCATGCAAATACTTATTCTGTTATTCAATATGAAGGAGACACTCATATTCATGTTTTTCTAGTTCCCTTTTTCCATGAATAATAACATGTCAAGTTGTTAAGTAAAACTAGTTAAGCATTCAAGAGAATAAGTGAATGTTCACTGCTTAATTTTAAGATGCTCTACATATACAAAGTAGTCACAGGAAAAGACAGAAGTTTAGTAGTATACACCTGCTCAATATTAGTATAAGTTGCTTCCTCTGGAATATCAGAGTATCCATGGGCTAACACTTGGCGAGCACGTTCACGTGTCTGATACAGCTTATCTCTCACATCACCAAGAATTACACGGTAGGGTTCATTTGGAGGAACTTGCTTCCAAAATTCTGCACGACGAAATGTTGAAAGATCAGAGATTATGCGATTGCTCTACCCAAAAGAATTATTATTCTTTTGGATTTTTGGAAGAAAGGGACATCTGTCCAAGAGAAACAGAGAGAGCCTTTAATGCAATTTCTAGAAATAAACGCTGACCAGAGCACCAGATGCTAGAACAACATCAGAAAAATAACACACTTTGCTCACTCTTTTTTTTTTTTTTTGATATGCAATGATAAAAATAACGCCCTTTGCTCACCCTTTTTTACCTTTTTGATAGTCAATGATGAAAATAACATCCTTGGCTCACTTGAAAGAAATCAAAAAAGCATTTAACAGTCCTATCAAGCTTATATGCAAATAGCAAACTCTTCTTTGATTCAATTACATGGATCAACCTCAATAGCAATCACATTAGTTACCTATGTAGTGTTTTGCATCTCTCCTTGAAGACCTGTGGAGTACTTCATCTGATCGCACACGAAGCTCTTCATTGCAGCGCCACATAGATAACTGAAAGAATGTACAAGTTAGAAAAATATAACAGCGTAGATGGTGCCACTTCACTAAATGGATCGAGACAAAAGTCTCAAAAACAATTTAGTCGTTGCATACCTCAAACATGAGGTCCTCTATTTGCGAATAATACAAGTTAGCTGCCATCATTCTGGCCAATAAGCAAACATCTCTTGTGACCTCTGGAGTCACTCTTGGATTACCTGCATTTGGTAGCAAACAGTTGACAGATAAATGGAGGTTATCTACTCCACATAGTAAATAAGAAGTCCGACATATATTAAAAAATATATATCCAGAGAAGAGCAGAAGGAAATTTTGCTTTCCTCCACCCCTTCAGAATAATGTAAGGGCTTTTTCATTTTTAACCCTTCGGCCAAAATTAATTACAGGCGCTAGCCAAAATATACAAAACCTATACACCGATTATGTATATTATATGTATATTATATGTATATTTATAAGTATACATAACCTATACATTTTCTGGCTATTTTGTAATTTAGATCACTGAAAGGCATTGGTCTCATAATGTTATCCCGTCGTGTTTTGTTTTCTCAACTTTTAGCTAAAGTAACTGCAAACATTCTCTACAGGAGAGGAATCATACCATCACGATCACCGCCCATCCAAGAAGAAAATTGAATAAGAGGAGCATTATAAGGAACTCGTTCATTAATCCCTATGTTTTTAAGAGCTGTATCAACACGGCGCAGGAACTTTGGTACACCCTTCCAAATTGTTTCATGGAAATAGCTCATTCCAGCTCTCATTTCATCTTGTGGAGTTGGAGGAGTTCTTCGGATCTCATCAGTGCGAAAAGCAGCTTGGATCTACACAAGCAGAAGGACCAGATATTTGTCAAAAAAAGAGAGAATAATGGGTGCATGTGCATCTTACCAATAAATCATGATCCACAGAAGGTGACACGTATTTGAGTTTGAAGATGCTATTATAAAAACATAGCAACTATATTATGTGGAATGAAAGAACCGATACATTACTCAACCACGAGAAAAGCAAGAAATACTTGCATTAATGTAATAAATATTTCACGCAAATAATTTGACTTCGCTGTGATTGACTGACTAGAGAAAAGGTCTAGAAGCTTCCGCACCAAAACTTAATAAAGTTCTATAAATGAAAAGGGAATTTGACATCAAATTTTGCAACTTTATTGCACCAATCAAACCACAAAGGTCCAGTAGATTTTCAGTAAAGCCCCCTCCATTATAACATGCATAATAAAGTTTCGGAGTGTTAGCTGAATAACCAAACAGAAACTATAGTAGCTTATGAGATAATTTTGCTTCTCCATTCATCATGAGATGGATGAAAAAGCAAATCCGTTAATGTGTCCTATCCAAACAGTATAGAAAGTAAAACTACACTTAGTATGGCGATAGATAAATAAGGACAGCCTGAAAGATGAAGACATATCTACAGGATATTAACGCACCAAAATATCCATTAGTAGAGTCAGAAAAAACAGCAGAATTGAAGGTGCAAATCATAGAATTTTATTCACTGAAAATAACATGCATGAAGAAACAAAACATAGATACCTCCCTCTGTAAAGCCTCATCAAGCTCCTGTTTATCATCAGGTGTAATGTCTTTAGCATACAACTGAGCCAAGCAGTCACGGATCCTGAAAATTTAGTTAGAACAAGTTAGTTAAAAGAAACCAAAACAAATAAAGTAAGAAATTTGGGGAGAAAAGAGAATTTCCATTTATATTTAATATATGCAGATACCGAAAGAGATGAATCCGTTGTTAGGAATCATTAAATCCTATAAATCCCTTCGCAGTGGACTTGATTTTACCAAAGATGATGAAAATGTGAACTCACTTGAAAAATCTTTTTTTTTGTCCAACTAGATTCTAAAACTAGTAATTTCTAGTAGGTTCAACATTCTAATTCGTCGATACGAGAAGCAAATTGTAATCTGAATGAATCAATATTTACACATAAGCCAAGAGGCAGATGGCAGATCGTCTCCAGCCCACTTGATCAATTTGAAAAAGGCTAATTTAGGGGATAGAGAATACGAGATAGGGAATATAGATTCTTTAGCATCTCGCTGGAATTGAAGTATCTGCTAGATCAGGTTCACTATTTGTATCGGTTAAACAAATTGTTGGAATTCCTAAAGTAACACACTCTCGCAGGGCCGTATATTCTTCGTGCTGATCAACGATGATGCCGGAAGTAGACTGATTTTATATCACCCCTCAATTCGAATCAGCAAAAGCAATGTCTCCTAGTGAACGTGTCACAAGCTTACTCCTATTTTTTTTTTTTTGTAAAAACGAAGAATTAAATTCACACTAATCAGATTACTTCAACCTGAAGTTCTTAGTTACTTCGACTGGATGAGTCCTCAGAAGGGAATAATTAAGTCATAATTCATTGGTTGATTGTATCATTAACCACTCAATTTGAAAGCAATATTTCGAACCGGACGTTTTCGGGATGCCGCTAATAACCAACGAATGGCAAGTGCTTTTCCTTATGTGGATGGGAAAAAACAAAGCATAAACTAACTTAAGAACAAATATGACAAGCCAAAGGGACCACTAACTGTTGAAGACAATAAACATGGTGATTAGAGACCAAACCTTCCATGCTTTTGAAGCAACGATCTTCGGACAGATTGAGTAGGATGAGCAGTTAGGACGAGATCCACGGTCTGATTCTTCAGAGCATCAAAAACTTCTTGAGGGGATTTCTTCAAGTCCCCCACCAGTTTCTTGAAAGTTTCTTCAATATCTGATTCAGTTGTTGCATTGTTCTCATCGACAAAATCCCCTTTTTTCTTCAACTTTTGGCGCCTGCGATAGGCAATCTGAACCTCCTCGGCCAAATTGGCCAAGTTAAGCATGTGAGAGAAAGCTTTAGCAATGACAATTGAATCCCCGGGATCCAAACTTGTCAACACATTGCCAAGTTCCTCCAGCTTTTTTGGATCATGCTTGCCTTCGTACTCGGCAGAAAGCTCATAACACTCTTGGACCTAATGTGAGATTCAAGAAATCAAAGACTTTAATAGTGACAAGTATTTTGCAAGTATATCTCAATAAATGTAATCATCTCAAAGAACTACAGTCAGACCTCTCAATAACAATCATCTTCTATTTCAGTATAACAACCATGTTTTATGTGGAACTGATCATTCATGTTATGTTATATTATATGTTCTCTATAACAACATTTCGCTATAGCAACCAAAAAAATATCAGAATAAACGATGCTATTATAGAGGTTTGACTGTACTTGGTCAACACCAAATTAGGATCTCAAGTCACCATACATGTAGATTTCCTCCACTAACACAAGTCAAACTACTAAAGCATATGAAGACCACTATCTAAATACCATCTATAAGTATTACACACACTTTAGACTCAAGTGTTTGTGGTCTACTCAGTCAGAACAGACATAAAAATCCAATCTTTGTATTCCCTTTTTCATAAGTGACATAAAAATTCAATCTTTGTTTTCCGTAAAAATTCAATCTTTCTATTCCATTTCTCATAAGTGACATAAAAATTAAGTGTCATAAAAATTCAATCTTTTTATTCCTTTTTATGACAAGTGACATGAAAATTCAATCTTTAGCTTCAAGAAATAAACCAGATTAAAGTGGAAGAGAAAACAACACCCCTTGGTCAATCCAAAGACCAAAACCACAGAACTTCATCAACACTACACACAACATCAAAGACTACACAGCTAATCATTCATAGGTTAAATACATTTTCCGAGAAAAAAGAACAAGAAAAAAAATTGGGAAATGCATACAATTTCCGATACACAAGTCAAACTACTGAAGCATATGAAGACCACTAATCTAAATACCATCTATAAGTCTTACACACACTAGATTCAAGTGTTTGTGGTCAACTCATTCAGAAACAGACATAAAAATCCAATCTTTTTATTCCTCTTACTATTAAGGGCAGCCCGGTGCACAAAGCATCCCGCGTTAGCAGGGTCGGGGAAGGGCCGCACCCAAAGGGGTGTGATGTAGACAGACTGACCTAATGCCAGCATTAGAGGCTGTTTCCACGGCTCGGATAAGTGACATAAAAATTCAAGCTTTAGCTTCAAGAAACAACACCACTTAGTCAATCCAAAGACCAAAATCACAGAACTTCATCAACACTAATTTTATTCACATAGGTTAAACAAAGAACAAGAACAAGAAAATGTGGCATCAAATATAAAAGAACAAGAAAAAATTGGGAAACGCATACAGTTTCCTTGAGATCCTCTCCATGCAAATCTTGAAGAATATCAAGAAAACGATCCAAAAGCAAAGCATCATACTCAACAAGTTTATCATCATCAGAAACTTTTCCAGGCACCAATTGCCTTAACTGAGCATCAATTGATGCCATTTTCTCCAAATTACGAGTCCCCATTTCTCACTCTCCACCAACACCCTGCAGCACATAAAAATCCAATCTTTTTTATTCATTTTCTTGAAAAGTAACATAAAAATTCAATCTTTTTATTCATTTTCTTGACAAGTCACATAAAAGTTCAATCTTTTTATTCCTTTTCTTGAAAAGTAACATAAAGATTCAATCTTTTTATTCATTTTCTTGAAAAGTTTACATAAAAATTCAATCTTTTTATTCCTTTTCTTGAAAAGTCACATAAAAGTTCAATCTTTTTATTTCTTTTCTTGAAAAGTCACATAAAAATTCAATCTTTTTATTTCTTTTCTTGAAACGTAACATAAAAATTCATAAAAACATAAAAATTCATCGAAATCACAGTGACCACAATATCTGATCATGAACCCACAAAAAAAAACAAGGGAACACCAATTTTTTCTGGCCATTCAAATAACCCCACTTGGCAACTCTACTGAATTTAAATTCTTATTGATTTATTAGCAATTAAATGATATACCCACATAGAAAAATTAATAAAGAGTTGAACTTTGAGCATGGTAATTTGCAGTACGTGAATCTTGGTATGTCAGAATACAAAAGAGAGAGAAAAAGAAGTCTTTACAAGTGATGGACTTTGGGTTTTGAGGAGTTTGTGTAATCTAAAGACACTGAATATGGTGGCTATATATATATAGGGGGAAAAGAAAGAGCTTTTGTTTCTTTCTTTAATTTACAACCATATATTAACAATTTATGAAATTTAATTTTTATGTGATTGCCTTAGTACATGCCTCGACAGTCGACATATAAGTTGGAAAAAAAGTGAAGGGTCAACCGAATATACCTAAAGAATCTTGATTTATTTTCCACACGAGTTTACTCAAATTGAAATAATTTTTCCATGAGTAGAGATGGCTATCTCATCCCCTCCGTTAAAGGTGGAGCTAGAGTTTCTTCTATGGATTTAAGAGAATTTAATAACTTTAAGCTTAAATTCTATTTTTGTGTTTAAAAATTTATTTAATATATAAAAAGTAAATTGCATTTTTTAGAATTCAAAATTCATAAATTCAAAATTTTAATTTTGCCTCCATCACTATCTATATTTCCTACTTGTTCTTTGTGTTTTTAAAGTCAAAATACATAGCTCCTCGGCACCTTTCATCATTCTCTATATTTTCTTATACTTCCTTTCCATTGGATTAGATTATATATTAAAGATAAAGACGAGAGGCGAATAAACGATAATATAGCGAAATTATAATTCTTTTCAAGACGATCTAACACAGGCAAAGTCGGAACCACTTTGGTTGAAAGTTAATGTCTTGATATCTAAAGCGGTTCTAGAACAATTTCCGGACCTAATTTCAAAGATCGCGCTCTATTCACATAAAAAGAAATTCATAAATGTATATAATATATTCCTAATCTTAATACTATAAAACAATTAGGAATTAACAAAAGTAGTACTACAAAGGTGCTAGTGGTAGCTTCATACTTTTAAATCAGTCAATACGAAACAACACTGTATCTATTACTTTTTTTATGCCAATTATATAACAAAATTTACCTGGATACAGAGTTAAGAATAAAAATTGGCACGAATCTAGATACGTACTTGTAAAATATCAGAAGTACTCTTATAAACAATGTGTTCTTTATCCAGTAGAGCTTACCATAAGTCTTGTTAGTGGAAAATTTGTTGGAATATGTAAAGCAACAACGAGAATAGTAAATAACTATTACAGTGATCGAAAAGATAAATAACAAAGAGGACAACAACAAGTTGTCAATATCTTGATCTTGAATTGAAACTTCAAATATGGATCTTGTATTCGAAAATACAAGAACATGAACTGCTACACTTGTGGCTTGTAGATCCGCTCAGAAGACGAACGGTTAGAGTCCTTCGTCTGATAAGTTAACACTTGAAACACTTAGTAACCAATTAGATAAACCACAACACAACCGGCTGAGTCGAGAGATGGCTCTCTGTATTCAAGACAAGATTGTCCCCGTATATAGGCTTTACGGAAATGTGGACGATAGTCTCCCAAGATCAAACAACAAACTATCAAGTGTGCAAAGCCTACACAAATGATCTCAGCGAAGAACACGAATAATGAAGATTCCTAAGAGAATGATTGATATCAGGAAAATCTGATCTCTTTGTGGTGTTGTATACTTGTATGTATTTTGTCTCTTCTTCATCTATAGAATTGAGCCAAATGCCTCAATTTATAGGTATGCAAGATGGTCCCTTCAAGTGCTCATGTAATGGTCATTTAAATGCCATGTAATAGCCCTTTAAACCACCAACTAATGTAGCCAAATAATGGTTGAGTTATGGAGAAAAAGCTGCCAAGTTAATGCTCCAAAACCTCTCCATAATCAGCCAAACTTTTGGACTTCTGTCGAGCACTCACTGCCTGGAAAGTGCCGCGGCGCTGCTGCATTTAGCGCCGCGGCTCCAGAAACTAAAATGGGAATTAGCTCTGCGGCGCTGCAAGGGGGGCGCCGCGGCCCTTCTCGGCTCCGCGGTTCGACCCGTACCATCTTACACCTCGCACAATCCTTCCTTCGTTTATCAACGTGGAACACTTGTTATTCATCCAATAACCATCCATCATTCTATGTCTCAAACATTTCACTTACGTACCAATATCTCTTTCATTAACGAAATTTACGATACTTGGCACTAAGATTACACGTGTGTGGAAATAATATTTCTGATATGCGCCGCCCAATTATCCGAGTCACAAATAATGGGATAAACTTAATTCCACATTAGTAAATTTCCAACAATCCCCTCTTGAAAGAGATTTTGGCGCACACACAAGGTGCAAACTTTCAGCAATCTTTCAGCGAAAAGATATTACATCAGGAGAGGTAGCTTCCGCTTTGAACCTTCCCTAGTTGAATACCATCGGACTTACTTAATGCGCGGTGAACGTGATGTCTTGAACCGTCGGTGTTTAATGTAAGCCAAGACAACAGTACCAACACAATACCTCCCTTTTATTCGTTTCTTCTTTTGTTCTATCCGTTTTGGCTGTGCACACACTTGGATTCTTAAGTGCGTTCCTTTGAGGCAGCCTGTCCTCGCACTTAAATAAGTGATATCCTACAAGGTATCCTGCTATACCCCACTTCACAAGTATTAGAAATCATTAAAAGTTTCCTTAACCTTAACCTTAACCGTTTGAGGATCGTTAAAGGTTTGGAAGCTTAACCTTTACCCACCATGCATGTAGCACTTTAATGTCTATCGCGGGAACGACTTTGGATTCATGTTTCTTTACAGAAATCATAATCTGAAGTGCTCTTGCTTCCACTGAAGCGCTCAACTGAACCTTTTGCAGCTTAGTTTTTCCATTGAACCAAATTCTTGGGATCTCCAGTCGGTATGGTTGGGTTACCACCGCAAAGGTTCGTATTGTTTGTGTTTTTTAAGCCCATTCCCCTAGACATGCAGAACTCTTGATCTTCGGGTAGTTCCTTAGTTAAAGGGTCCGCTATATCCTTTGATTAGTAATCAAGGAAGTGACACCCGTGATGATCAACTGACATATGGTCTTATGTCTCTGACAGATCCGACAGATATGTCCAGATGCCATCATCCGTGCCCTTCCTGAAGCCAACCGGCTAGCCACAGTGTATAACTGCTGAAGGCACGGGTTTCTCCCAATAAGGGACGTCCTCTAAGGAGTTGTGAAGTTATTCAACTTCTTTCATGCTTTGTTTAAAAAGATAAACTCTGATTCCATCATGAATCGGCCGATGCAAGTTGTTTAGAGGATTTTCCAAGACCCACCATACACATTTACTTGTGGCTTTGGTGTTCTTCATATCTGATGTCCAGTTTGCATCATTGTGTTCTCCCAGAACCACTGGACATCCAGAATACCATAATCCGTAGATAAGCGAATATTTCAGATATCGTCATATCCGACTTAACGCCTTCTATCGACCATTTCCAGAATCACGAGTGAACCTTAGTTCAACTGATCTGCTTTGTAAGCCGATACCAGGTCTGTTGTAGTGTGTACAATACATTGAACTACATGTGACCTACGCATATCGCTCCTTGTAAATGGGTGCACCATGATTCCAATCAGTTATATGATTCATATCCATTGGTGGCTTCAACGAGACTGCCAACTATCTCACAACTGAGTTTAGAGTTAGACCAGTCCGTTAGATGTCTTAGAAATCCCAATTCCTAAGATGTCATCTGTGATACCCATATCTTCCTTATCGAGACTTTTGTTTCAATATAACTTCCACTTTCAGATTGTTGGTTTTTTCAACTGTTGGCTTTCTAACTTCAGAGTAGAGATGGCAGTGGATCCTGGACCCGATCCGGATCCGGTGAATCCAGATCCGTTTTGTAGGATATGGATCTTCAAAATTTGGACACGACTGATCCGGATCGAACCCGGATCCATTTTTGACGGATCGAATCTGGATCTGGATCTTGTGTTTGAGATCCGTATCCGATCCAGATCCGACCCGTGGATCCGTTCTTTATTAAATATATGCATAACCTAGAATGTAATTTTATAAGTATTTTCTTAAATTTTTTCATAATTTCTGTATTTTACATTCAGGTTTGGAGTAATGGATATTGGAAATTTTAGGAAGAATTAGCCGGAACAACAATTTTATTACTCCACTAATCACCCTCAGCTTTCATTCTCACACCTCTTAGTTTTCTTGAATAAATAAATTAACAGACCTCTTAATTTATTCTATAGATATAAATTAGTGATGTAATATAATTACTTTCCATGTTTGCTTCAATATGAATTTAATGCCTTTCTACTCCAAAATGGTTAAATAAAATAGCTTCTTTAAATACCATGTATTCTTTAACATACTCAAATTATCTCTTATTTACTTATTTAATTTTCTATCTATCATACTGAAAAATGCATTTTGTTACAAGTATATGTACATGTTTCTCAGATTTAATTAGGTCTTTATCATTTTATGAGGCTTCCTGATTTTTTTTTGCTGTTATAGAATCAAGGAGACATTCATTTGTCTACAACAATATAGGGAGGCCAAATATGTCATCGTCCAATTCTCCATGTGCAGCATGCAAATTATTGCGTCAAAAATGCACTCAAGAATGTGGATCCAGATCCGATCCATGGATCCGGTGGATTCGGATTTGGATCTGATTTTTATGGACCCGATAGATCTGAATCCGGATCTGGATCTAGGTATGAAAAACGGATCTGGATCTGGATCTAGTAGGATCCGGTCCAGATCCGATCTGTTGTCATCCCTACTTCAGAGTCAATGTTTCTGTTGTCAGATTCATTATTTCTGTTTTATCTTAAACTTCAAGGACAAAAAATGTAAACATTTCAGGGACCAAAATAAAAGTTCAGGAAGAAGCCCAACAGTCCAACAAACCAACTCTGATCCTCCCCTTCCAACTCTCCGGTTAGGAAGGTTGTTTCAACATCCATGTCACGCAAGACTGCAATGGCCCTAGATGTTAAGCTATTCACAGGGGAGCACATGTACAAGTAGCCGAGGCCTTATACTCGTCAGTATATCCATCTACTTTGTACTCAATTTTGAGTATCCACTTTTACAACCCAAATGTTCTTTTTTCGGATGAAGGTCAACCATTACACAAGTATGATTATATATAATGGAATCTATTTCTTTCTTTGTACATTCTTTCCAAAGCAGCGCTTCTGGAGATGACAATTATTTGTTAATTGTCCATGGTTCATTCTCAACCATACAAGCTAGAAGGCCTGGAACAAGTCTTTGTCCCCTCTTTGCTCTGTCTCGGTTCAACATCTAGAATCCCTGAGTTCTGTAGATTTGGAATATTAAGTTCCGGATAGTCAGCAACTTCCGAGTCCTGTATATACGGAACGTCTAGTTCCGGACAGTCAGGCACTCGCGGGTTCTTGTTAACCTCGAGCAATTACTTCTTTTTCCTTCTCAAGAAAAGTTATCCTCAAAGAATTCAGCATTCTTTGACACCAAGAGGCGATAAGCACTACTGTTATTTGCAGATCCAGTGGATATGCAATCTACAGTCTTAGGTCCAACTTGACCTGTTTCGGTATTCCAACCTCTACCAAGACACCCCACAACACAACATTTGTAGGTGAGATCCTTCACATGTTTCACATGGAGGGTTATCCTTATCATTATGCGTAGTTCTGTTGAGAATCGCATTAGTAGTAAGGATCGTCTTGCCCCACATATTTTGGGCGTACGACTTTGCGCTTGGCCAACACCGTTAGACTGAGGTGAGTAATGAGCAGTCGTTTGATGAACGATGCTTCACATTCTCCCCCTCTATTACTACGAATTCCTCAATCCGTAAGGTCAGTTGATTTTTAACTTCTGCTTTGTAGCGCTTATCCGCTTCAACAGCTTCATATTTGCTTTTCTACAAACAAGAATGCAATACGTTGTACCATCATTAATGAAGGTCACAAAGTACTTGTCTCCCCCCTCTATTTTGTATAAACTTCAAATCACCCATGTAGGTGTGACTAAGTTCTAGAGGAGCGGTGCTTCTTTCGCTATTCATTTGATGGAATGAAAAGGTGATTTTTGCCTCTTCGCCTACCTCATATTCATTTTGAGGGTTTATGAAAACAGAAGGCAACAATCTCAACTTTGTTAGCTTTTGAATGACTTTCTATTTAACGTGTCTTAATCTATGATGGCATAGACGCACGGATTACAAATATATCATTCATTTAGCTATAGACATATTGTACCATTCTTAGTTATTACAGACCTGTTGAACTAGTCTCAAACCAGTTGACCAACAACGCCCCTTAAACCAAGTTCGAGACATGTATCACCTCCTTTTAGAGTGATCCCATTCCCTGAAGTCCTATTGAGGACAACCTATCCAACCCCTTCTACTTTAGAGGTGGCGTTGCTTCACATGAACATCCTTTTGCCCGTGGTTAGGGCGTAATCGGATCATATGTGATCTGGATACTCTGGCCCACTCCAGTTGCTTAAGCAGACTGAGTGTCCAATTTCTTTTCTGCCTTTATTTTGGCCTTCAGATCATTTAAGACCTGGAAAACTCTGGCCCACCTCACTAGGCGTCCATTACTTTTCTGCCTTTTTTTTGGCCTTCAGATCATTTAAGACCTGGAAACTTTGGCCCACCTCACTAGGTGTCTATTACTTTTCTACCTTTCTTTTGGCCTTCAGATCATTTAAGACTTGGAAATTCTGGCCCACCTTACTTGGTGTCCATCCTTCAGATCATTTAAGACCTGGAAATTCTGGCCCACTCCAGTCGCCCGTAGGCTTTGTACGACTGAGTGTCCAATATCATCTTATCAAATGTAGGATCTTATGTCAAATAGTGTGACATGTTCAACGTCTTTAGCTTTTAGTCTTTTTTCCTTATGATTGGTGTCTAAGAAAATCCCTGACGCTTTACTTAAGAGTGGTAACAGTTTTCGCACAGTCAGTGGATCTCTCTCCTTCGTATGTGCGAACATACTTTACACACTTTTAATAATTACACCCAAAAGAACGGATCTTTTAAGTTTTGTTTACAATAGTCCAATCTTTATACTGAAAGGAAGAAGGTTCAATATCTTATTTTAGAGTGTAGGGAATATAAGTTTTTAAAGAAAACACTTTCATATTCACAGTCTTGTTTTACACACTTTTATTCAGATATTAACTAAACACATTATTGATAAGAAAGGATTAACTTAGACCTTTTGGATTCTGGCCCACTTCAGTTAGACTGAGTGTCCATATCCTCCTTACCATAATTCGGATCCTCTGTCTGGGACAGATATAGGACTTTTGCTATATGTTAGAACATCATCTTCAGCCTTCCCCTCTTGTCCCAGATGATATCCTCAGCCTCTCGTGGGCGCTTGTTTCCACCACCATGGGAGCGGTGACACCAACTCGTCCTTGATCTTTAGCCGTACTAGCATGACTATCAACAGTATCCTGAAGCTCAGCATCAGATCCAGAGATCCCACCTTTGACGGAAACAGACTTGTAACTGTCGTTAAAGAGAGAACCATAACTAGGACCAATCTTGAAAGCACGATTGTTGTTTGAACTGTTAGCAAAACTGTCAACAGAACTGTTTTCAAGAAGAAAACCACAGCCAGATTTGGCCACACACTTGTCGACCAACATCTTTCGAATCACTAATACACTCTTGTCTTAAAATTGTTGGACTATGTAAAGCAACAACGGGAATAGTAAATAACTATTACAGTGATCGAAAGGATAAACAACAAAGAGGACAACAACAAGTTGTCAATATCTTGATCTTGAATTGAAATTTCAAATATGGATCTTGTATTCGGAAATACAAGAACATAAACTGCTACACTTGTGGCTTGTAGATCCGCTTAGAAGATGAACGATTAGAGTCCTTCATCTGATAAGTTAACACCTGAAACACTTAGCAACCAATTAGATAAACCACAACACCACCGACTGAGTCGAGAGATGGCTCTCTGTCTTTAAGACAAGATTGTCCCCGTATATAGGCTTTACGGAAGTGTGGACAATAGTCTCCCAAGATCAAATAACAAACTATCAAGTGTGCAAAGCCTACACAAATGATCTCAGTGAAGAACACGAATAATGAAGATTCCTAAGAGAAGGATTTATATCAGGAAAATCTGATCTCTTTGTGGTGTTGTATACTTGTATGTATATTGTCTCTTCTTCATCTATAGAATTGAGCCAAATGCCTCAATTTATAGGTATGCAAGATGGTCCCTTCAAGTGCTCATGTAATGGTCATTTAAATGCCATGTAATGGCCCTTTAAACCACCATCTAATGCAGCCAAATAATGGCTGAGTTATGGAGGAAAAACTGCCAAGTTAATGCTCCAAAACCTCTTCATAATCAGCCAAACTTTTGGACTTCTGTCGAGCACTCACTGCCTGGGAAGCGCCGCGGCGTTGCTGCATTTAGTGCCGCGGCTCCAGAAACTAAAATGGGAATTAGCGCCACGGCGCTGCAAGGGGCGCCGCGGCCAGTCCGGTCGGCGGCGCGACCCTTCTCGGCTCCGCGGTTCGACCCGTACCATCTTACACATCGCACAATCCTTCCTTCGTTTACCAACGTGGAACACTTGTTATGCATCCAATAACCATCCATCATTCTATGTCTCAAACATTTCACTTACGTACCAATATCTCTTTCATTAACGAAATTTACGATACTTGGCACTAAGATTGCACGTGTGTGGAAACATTATTCCCGACGTGCGGGGCCCAATTGTTCGAGTCACAAATAATGGGATAAACTTACTTCCACATTAGTAAATTTCCAACAAAATTTACAATTGGCTAGTTTTAAATATTGGAAAGTGTTGATTTTCTGAACAACTGAAAAAAATAGAATCGAATAAATTGAGACAAATAGAATATTTTTTATGGCAATGAATCTAAGATGAATATATATATTTGAAATTGTTCAACTCTACGTACAATAACTCCAGTCGAAAAAAAAAAGGATAGAAGCATAATATTGTTGTATGTATTCAATGTTAAGGAGCGCTTTACTCTCTCCCGATATGATATTTTTTGAAGTGAATTCATATTTAATCGGACTTCAATAAGGATACAAAACATCGCATGAAAAATCACAAAAATAAATATATATTTATTAGGCTATTACTATGTTGTAAGTTGTAAGAGTAGGGTGTTGCCAAAAATAGCCCCTGGTACCACACCCTATTGAGAAAGAGAGAAAATTAGGGAACAAAAATTTTAAAACTTCAATATGAGAGGAATGATAAACAATGTCACTTTACAAAGGGCATGGCTATTCAAGCTTGTGATGTGTGACACTCTTTTTTATACAAATGCATGTTTTTCTTCTTTTAAAAGATGATAGTATATCTCTAATTGGCGGTTTTTTAAAAAACGGTGATGTTCGGATCAATATGTGCCTATTCCATGCTAAAGGAAACTGCTATGGTGGAATAGGAGGAGTCATTCGTGACAACAAAGGAGACTGGATCATCCGATTTGCCAGACAAATTCCTGCTCATGACAGCCTATCAACTGAATTACAAGCCTTACTATTTGGTTTGAATTTAGCACATGAAAAGCAACTCATGCCCATCATAATGGAAATTGACTCCACTGATGTCCTACATATTAGCGAATATTCTCAGAATATTCTCCGTATATTTTGTAATTATGATAGATGTATATTTAAGGTAATTTAGGATTCTAATTGTATTAGGAATCAACCTTTGTAAGGTAAGTTAGGATTCGTACCATATTAGGAATCAACTTTGTACAACTATATATATTGTGAATAATGAAAGGAATCCCCAAAGGGAAATTATTGTATCTTTCAATCCAAAAGTAGCAAAACTGGACCCAAATTGGAATGCGGCCATGTACGAGGAATTTAACGCTTTAACCAAGCAGAACACTTGAGATTTGGTACCTAGACCAGCTGGTGTGAATGTTATCCAGTGTATGTGGCTATTTCGTCACAAGTTCAGAGACAGTGGTGACTTAGAGAGGTATAAGACAAGACTAGTTGCCAATGGCACTAATCAGCAGGAGGGTATTGATTGTGGTGAGACATTCAGTCCGGTTGTTAAACCGACCACTATTTGGACTGTTCTCAGTATTGCTATGGGGATGCATTGGCCGATTCATCAGCTTGATGTCAAGAATGCGTTTCTTCATGGGGATTTGAAAGAGACTGTGTACATGCTTCAGCCTCCTGGCTTTGTTTATCCGGCAGCTCCGCAGTTTGTGTGTCGTCTCAGGAAGTCATTGTATGGATTGAAACAGGCACCCCGCGCTTGGTATGATCGGTTCGCCAGGTATCTTCTGCAGATTGGTTTTATATGTAGCAGGTGTGATACATCTCTCTTCACTTTTCACCGAGGTAGCAGCACTGCATATTTGCTATTATATGTCGATGACATTGTTCTTACTGTCTCATCTGACGAGTTGAAGAATGAAATCATTGCTCTACTCAAAACTGAATTTGCTATGACTGATTTGAGCACTGCATATTTGGGTATATCGGTGACAAGATCTGCAGCCACTATGTTCCTATGTCAGCGTAAGTATGCAGAAGAGATAGTGTACATGGCCAAGATGACAAATTGTAAAATTATGCCAACTCCGGTGGACTCAAAATCCAAGCTTAGTGCCAATGACGGTTTGCCAGTTTCTGATCCCACTCTATATCGGAGTCTAGCAGGTGCTCTTCAGTATCTTACATTCACTAGGCCTGATATTGCATATGCCGTTCAGCAGGTGTGTCTGTTCATGCACGACTCCCGAGAGTCCCATTTTGCCGCCCTCAAACGTATTATCAGATATGTTAAGGGCACACTAGACTTTGGTTTACATCTATACACATCTGCCCCAACCAAGTTGCTAGCCTACACGGATGCAGATTGGGCAGGATGCCCCGACACACGTCGCTCCACCTCAGGGTACTGTGTATTTCTTGGGGATAATCTTATCTCATGGTCCGCCAAGCGGCAGGCCACACTATCCTGTTCGAGTGCTGAAGCAGAATATCGCGGAGTTGCTAATGTCGTCGCTGAGATATGTTGGCTCCAAAATCTTCTTGTGGAGCTCCAGTGTCCATTACGCAAGGCGTCTATAGCCTATTGTGACAACATATCTGCTATCTATATGTCTCATAATCCAGTCCAACATCAGCGGACTAAGCATGTTAAGATGGATATCCACTTTGTGCGAGAGAAGGTTGTCCGTGGTCAGGTCAAATTTTTACACGTGCCTTCCTCTTATCAGTATGCAGACATTTTCACAAAGGGACTACCGCGACAGCTCTTCACCGACTTCCGATCCAGCCTTAGCATTCGGCCTCCTCCCGCTCCGTCTGAGGGGGAGTATTAGCGAATATTCTCCGTATATTTTGTAATTATGATAGATGTATATTTAAGGTAACTTAGGATTCTAATTGTATTAGGAATCAACCTTTGTAAGGTAAGTTAGGATTCGTACCATATTAGGAATCAACCTTGTACAGCTATATATATTGTAAATAATAAAAGGAATCCCCAAAGGGAAATTATTCTATCTTTCACTACACATGCTAACATATGATCAGCACCCTATCTATAATAATCTCATTGCTTCTTGCAGGTCCCTATTGAGGAAGTTGGGAAATCCAGTAATCCAGCATAACTTCAGACAGGGTAACAAAGTAGCGGACGTTTTGACATCAATAGCAACTAAGCATCTTTTGGCTCCAAGGACTCTTTTTGCTCATCCTCCCAATGAAGCTGAAAATATAGCTATAGAAGCAGATAAAATAGGAGTAAATACTAGTAGGAAGGTTCGTCTACCAGTATGTAATTCTCTAATGAAGTATGCTAATGTACTAACCGGTGCTAGTAATACCGGATCTGTTAAGAGTCCCACATCGGAAATGGAATGGGAACATGGACTCCTTATATGGACTTGGACAATCTTCACCCTACAAGCTAGCTTTTGGAGTTGAGTTAGGCTCAAGATACATTCTTTACATGGTATCAGAGTCAGGCCCATTCCAATTCTATGATCACCGATGTTGGGTCCCCAAATTATGTCATTCACGCTACAGCTAACGGGGTCTGTGCGTGCGGGGAGTGTTAAGAGTACCACATCGGAAATGTAATGGGAACATGGACTCTTTATATGGATTTGGACAATTCTCACCCTACAAGTTAGCTTTTAGAGTTGAGTTAAGCTCAAGATTCATTCTTTACCGGATCTACTGTCACTCCTGCTGCATATATAATATATCTTTGATTAACCACTGTCACTCCTGCTGTAATGACTTAGCATATATAATATATCTTTGATTAACCAAAAAAAAGTATAGGGTAGCACATTTATTATTGACTTAGAAAGATAGAAAAAAGTCACTTCATACAAAAATTTAAGAGACTCGTCTTAATTAAAACTGAGTTGTTAATTACTTCTTCTCATTAATTCTACTACCTCCAATATCATTTATGATTTTGATACACTCGTTAATACACTCATTTAATAGCATGAATCATAATTTTGTTTGACCAAGTTGCCCCTTAATCTCTTTTCATGATGAGTAATACTTGTAGAGAGAATTTTAGAAAATCGTATATATATATATCATTTATTGAAACAAGAGCATTATATTTTAAAAGTGTTAATTAATGTGATTTTTTTCCTCCTGAAGCTACATTTATTTTGGACTAAATTTAATTTGTTTAATGTTATATTTAGGACAAATATGATGCCAGAGGAATGGAAGTGGAGTACAATGGTCCCGTTGTACAAGAACAAAGGCGACATCCAGAATTTCAATAATTATAGGGGTATCAAGCTGCTAAGCCACACTTTGAAAATTTGGGAGAGACTAGTTGAGATGAGGATAAGGAGGGATGTGTCTATATCCGAGAATCAATTTGGATTCATGCCGGGGCGATCGACTACAAAAGCTATTCATATTGTGAGGAGATTGTTGGAGCAGTATAGGGACATTGCGTTCATTGATCTTGAGAAGGCGTAGTGATAAAGTCCCTCGGGAGGTTCTTTGGAGATATTTGGAGTCTAGAGGTGTATCGGTGGCCTATAGCAGGGCAATTAAGGACATATAAGAGGGTGCCAAGACCAGGTTAGGACAGTTAGAGGTGATTTTGAATACTTTCCGATCATGATGGGGTTGCATCAAGGATCACCCTTAGCCCATTTCTATTTGCATAGTGATGGACGAATTGACGCGACATATTCAAGAGGAGGTGTCGTGGTGTATGTTATTCGCAGATGACATAATTTTGATTGAAGAGACGCGCAATGGAGTCAATGATAAGCTGAAAGTTTGGAGGATGACGTTGGAGTCTAAAGGTTTTAGGTTAAGCAGGACGAAGAGGAGTACATGAAGTGCATGTTCAGTGACGTGATGCTGGAATGAGACGTGAAAGTAAAGATCGACGCACAAGCTATACCTAAAAGAGAAAACTTCAAGTATCTTGGATCCATAATACAAAGAGACAGGGAGATTGACGATGATATCGCACACCGTATTGGAGCAGGATGGATGAAATGGAGGCTCGCTTCCAGGGTGCTTTGTGATAAGAAGATGTTGCGAAGGTAGAAAGGTAAGTTCTACAGAGTGGTGGTTAGACCAATTTTGTTATATGGGGTAGAATGTTGGGCATTTAATAACGCCCACGTCCAGAAGATGAAGGTAGCGGAGATTAGAATGCTCTGATGGATGTGTGTCATACTAGGAGAGATTAAGAATGAAGTTATACGAGACAAGGTTGGAATGGCCTCCGTGGAGAATAAAATGAGGGAAAGGAGTCTGAGATGGTTCAGACATGTGAAGAGAAGGTGTGAGGATGCACCAGTCATGAGGTATGAGAGATTGGCGGTAGCAGGAGTTAGGAGAGGTAGATGTTGGCCGAAGAAGAAATGGGGGATGTGATTAGACAAGACATGGCTCATCTTCAGCTGACTTAGGACATGACTCTAGATAGGAAGATTTAGAGGTCAAAAATTAGGGTAGAAGGTTAGTGTGTAGTTGAGTTTTGACGTATTGCGTGGGAGTGGTAGGGGCTAGCCTCCTCGTCTCTTTTTTCCTAGTGGTATTGTATAGGTATCGCGTAGTTCCTTACTTTTTATGTGTGTATTACTATGTGTTGCATCATTTGCTTTATATCTGGATATTTTATTGTCTTATTTCCTTGCAATCATGCATATGCTACTTTCGTTTTGTGACGAGGGTCTATCAAAGACAACTCCTTTACCCCATAAAAATCAAGGTGAGGTCTGCGTACATCCTATCCTCCCAGATCCCATCTTGTGGGATTACACTGGGTATGTTGTTGACTAAAACTTATATATATATATATATATATATATATATATAATGGATATGAGGAGGGAACTTTCAAATATTGATTGAAATATAGTATTAACAAATTTTGAAATCTTTATTAAACGCTTGAGTGAAACGAATCTTTGATCAAATGAAGATTTCTTTTGCATCTACTCTATACTAATGTTTTTTCCTTTTTAAACCCTCCTGTTTAGGGCAAGTTATTTATTTTTTGATTTTTTGAATGCTTTTCCCAGAAAAGTTTCCAAATGCGACCTTATTAACTCGACATATACAATTGAATAATGCTGAAGATATTTCTTGATCTTGTAATAATAGGATAATTTATTCTTTAATTTCATAAAAAGAGAAATCATTTCCCAGGATTATTGACCTTCTTTTCTAGTTTTCCATTAAAGTTTATACGGAAAGGTTAAAAAAAATGCTCTTAATGTATTGTAAAGTTGTAATGAACTAAATATAACATATTTTCTCTCTAAAGGGACAACATATGCACTTTATTTCAGAGTTTAAGTTATATGCATTGATATTATATACAGTAAAATTTTCATCGTCGGATTAAGTTATTTGCAATGATAAATGACAGTTTGTACACAACAAAACTAATAATCCAAAAAATAAAGTACATACTCTTTATGTCTCAAATTATTTGTTTTTTTATATTACACGCCCCTTAAAAAATACTCATTCAGTTCACTTTCACTTATCTAATTTGAATTTTGCACATTCTTCAAGAAATAATAATTGCTATGGATATTTTACCACAATATTCATATTAATTGGTGATTATTCTTAAATCTTGAAAAATGATTTGGAGAATAATTAATTAATATTAAGGGTAAAACATGAAAAAAAATATGTTTTCTCTTGATATGCTAAGACCGGCATAGCGGAAGCTTAATACACCAGACTGCTCTTTTAGTGAATAAGTAAAAGTGAACGGAGGGAGTAGTAATTAAGAGGGGTATTTGATTACTTTTACCCTTATTTATATCTAAATTATAATCTCTCTCTCCATTAATATTTACTCTATTTATATGTTATCTCCATTAATGATAAAATTCTACTAAGGTAAAATAAAAAAATAATAATTAACTGTGTCTTGAACTTCGTTCTAAAATGATAAAATAATTTGAGACAACTATTTTTAGTAATCACGAAAAATAATTTGCAACGGAGGAAGTAACATGATATAACAAATAAATTACATTATCAATGAAAAGTTTTTCCGAAGCGTCACTTTATATAGCTTAAACCTCTTAATCAATGAAATTAAGTGATGTATTTGTGTACCAATCGAAGCCGTGAGAGACAATTTTTTAGTAGGAGTTGACAAAAAAAGTGAAGTGTATGAGACGACAGGGTTGGTATAGATTTGTATATGGTGGAAACAATAAGGGGACCTGAAAGAGTTTAGTTCTTTAAACTACTGACTCAATTATGCACAATGTGGCATCATACTTTTCTTAATTAAAAAAAATATCAAAGCAAGATAACTTTTGCTTACTACATTTACTATTCATGTTTGGATCTCTATGTCTCCTTCTAAGGTTTCAAGTGGACTTTGAATACTCAAAAGTGCTAACATTCTTTTATATTAGAAATGATGGTCTACCGGAGGCTTATTCATATTTTGAAGTTTATAAATTTCTATAATAATTTCGAGTTAAAGTAAAATAATAATTGAATTCACAATCAACTATTATAAGTAGTTTATTAATTTTTTATACAAATATGTATTGAATATAAAAAAAATTACTAAGTTCCGGTAAACACATGCCTTAAAGGTTAGGTCCGCTCCTATGATCTAGTCTAACATAGAGAAAAGATAACTTAATCCTTTTAACTTCTAAAAGTTATTAAAACATACCCTAATAACCTTTTGAATGTTTTTAATAACTTCCTCGACAGTATTTTACAGTGAATTTTAGAATGTAATACATAGACATTTAAGAGTGGATCTACGAGTCATTTTATTTGTAAAGAGGATACATCTTCTGCCCATCAATCTCAAATCAATAGAACTTTTACATGTGTAAATATTAAAGTTATCTGGTGTATTCTGAACGTACTTCGATTGAAAATAATCTAATACGTTAACCATTTAGGGAGAAAGTGTTTGCTGCCAAGAATTTCTTAATTCCTTGAGCTCAAATTTTAAAACATTTGATTAAAAGTAAAGTAATCTTATCCATTTCACCATATTCCCCGATAATATGTTGAGATACTATACCAAATGGTGAAAATTGTCATGTTAAAGATTTAAACTATTAAAAAAGATATATTTTTATTTACTTATTTTAAGTATGCAATATTTTCCACAAAGTACAAACTTATAGTTAAGCGCATAGGCAAATTTAAGGTTTAAACTTTATGATTCAATCTTTTAATATTTTTAGCATTGAACCCATTGTATTTAAAAGTTATGAGTTCGTATTTACTAATTATTACAATTTTAATATATTTTTACACATAAATTAATGTTCTGCGTAAAAAATTATGAGTTTAATTAAACACCCCATCTATCATGCTACATACGCACGTGATCAAGGGAGACAGCTACTGTGAAAGAAGAGGGACTGCAAAAATATAATTTTATTTTATTTTTCAAGTGTTTTATCATTTCGACGCGGCTAGATAATATTGATGCTCTAAAGCTAAAATTTTAAAAGTTTATTTTATTTTATGTTTATACTAAATAAAAAAATAGAAGACAAATATATTTCATATACACAGGGTTATATAGATCCTTGTGATCCGTTCCTTTTCCGAATCCCATATATAGCGGGAGTTTAATGCATCAGACTGCCCTTTTTAAATTATATATATCTTCACTTTAAATTTTAAAAGATAAGATTAAATTATTTGATTTGATGTAAAATCGAATCTGAATAAGTTCTTACCAAGCCAAACTTTCTTAAACTTATTTCATAAATTCATGCAGCAAAGAGATACAAAAGAAATTGCTTTCAGATCTATGAATCAATCATAGAGGGAAAAGACTTACAACAACAACAGGGAAAAGACTTACAACAACAACAAAATATCCGGTGCAATCCCACAACGTGGGAGGGAAAAGACTTAGAAGAGAGAAAAATATACTAATTAATAAGAGATAAAAGTTATTGTTATTTTACTTTTTCATATGCACAATCTCAAGCAAATTTTAAGAAAAAACTAAAATCTTTTACTAACAATAATTACATAAACTATATATCATATAATATCTTTTTAGAGCCTTTAATAGTTGGAACCTAGTACATTACTATTTTTGTTGTCTCTCTTTTCTTATTTACTTTTTTTGCGTATATTTATTTTGAGTCGAGGATCTATTTGAAACATTCTCTCTACCCCGCAAAAACATAAATAAAACTAAATCTGCTTACATTCTACTAAGGCTGTTCAAAATCGAATCGTTACCGATAACCCAACCGTAAAGTTCGCTTATTAGCTTATTGGTATTGAATTATCGGATTAGTGGTTGGGGAACGGATTAAAATTTTATAATTAACAGCTTATCGATGGCGGGGCGGATTACTCAATTTTCTTATTGGATAAACCGTTAACCCGTTAAAAATTATCATAATTATATTTTTTTCCCTGAACATATCAAATACAAAATATATAATTATATATTATAAACCTAAAGCACCAGCGCCCAGCCCCATTCAATTCTTATGGAATGGTGCAAGTGCCTGGGAAGCAGTAGCTATATTGTTTTATGTTTTACATTTGACAACTAGTATAATGTTTTCTTTTTTCCTATGCTAACCAATGAAAATATCTATTGGCTTAATACACAATTTAACCCGAACATTTACGTTGTCACTTGATTTAGCACAATGAGAAGTCATTTGTTTGTAAGGTGGGGAAATTTCATTAAAATAGTAAATACCATGGAAGTATTATAAAGTGATAGTTTTACCTAATCTAATCGATACGCCGTTCGATAACCGTCCGATAATTACTAATTCGATATCGAATCAACCGATATCTTATCGGTTGGCTAGCGGATTAATACATTTAAAAGTCGATAATCGATAAGCCGAACTGTTAAGGGTAATAATTCACCCAAACTGCCCGATAAGCAGCTCTACATAACTTTATTTGTTAAATTATACTGAATATGTTATTGTTATATATTTGGGACCTAAGACAATAGTTTAACTAAACCTCTACCCTTCAACCGCCCTTGGTATTATCCATCACACTGTGCCATTAATCTGTGGGTTTATGTTTAAAATAAAAAGCTAAGAAGTACTTTGCTTGCTACTTTGTAAATATAATAACATGATTACCTGGACAAAAGCTTTTACTTCTTCAACTTTTTTTTTTTTGGCTTCATGAATCTAATATTGAGTATTTTTTAATTGATTAATTTAAATTCACATTGAATAAATTTAATAAGAAAGAATATTTATACATTTTCATAATTCGAACTCGAAATTTCTTTTTAAGAATAGCAAAATTCCAAGTATCCACCACACTCTGACATAAACTTGGTTTTTTTTTTTTAAGCATAAACTCCAATCAGGAGGACAAGTACAACAAAAAGAAGGATTATTATTATGACATCTCCGATTCTTTATAAAAAAAATAATTGTATTAGCAAAAAAGAATATGTAAGAATCTTGCAACTGTCTAAACCGTAGAGGTGCTATTTGGCCCGTTACAACTAACCCTTATCACTTTCTAATAATGACTTTATTTTAATACTATATTTATGTATAAATAAAAACAAAAATTGATAACAAGACAATATAATTTACTCACTCTCATTTGATGCAGCAGGGCAGGCATCTACTCCAGATGAACCACAATATCACGACAGAATAAATAAACAAAGAAACAGATAAATGGAGTAATAAGTAAATAAATAAATAAAACGGAAAAGAAGAGGAGAAGTTAAATATTGAAAGGAATATTGGAATAGCTATGGCCTAGGAGTGTCAATTTATTTTTATATAATCGTTAATCGAATTGATTTATAATTTTTTTTAATTAATAATAAATACACTATACATGTTTCGAGCCTCAAGAAGTATTTAAGGCACATCAGTACTTAACCAAAAAGAAAAAAAAAGGCACATCAATAACCATATAAATGTACCAATTTAAGTCAACTATTCATGTGTGATTCTCAAAGTTTTCCCTTCTTTTATGTCGTTTTTCTTTTGCAGGTACAGAAAAAAGAGTTAAAGAGTATATAATTTCACATTGAGGAAGTACGTACAAGTAAACGGTAGAGATTTATTCAAATTGACAATATATAACTTTTCTTTAATTTTGTTTGTGATAACTGTTTATTTATTTATATATATATATATAGACTTATATATATATAACTGAAAAAAGAAGACAACAATTTGCAAGCTCTTAAACAACTTTACTACTTTTCTGCACACACCCATTCATATAAGCCTTTGCTCTTTACAACGTATACTACTAGAGAATAGGATCACTAACTACACACTTCACACTACAGACCACTACTACATTAATCCATTAGAATAGGACAATTCCTATAGACTAGGACAACCATTACTCTACTGCATATTCAGACTATGCACTACCTCACCTAAAGACACGGGCAAACAATCACACAAACGTTAAACATTAATTCATAAATATATTTTCTAACATTCCCTCTCTTAAATTGATGTGTTTGCAAACACTCAGTTTACCATCTCTCGAACTTGACCTTCCAAAGCACATACATCAAGCAGGTTTCTTAGATTCTGAAATGTAGGCAATTTGAGAGGCTTTGTGAATATATCAACAACTTGTTCTTCACTTCTGCAATGAATGAGATCAATGATTCCTTTCTTTGTGAGATCTCTTAAGAAATGAAACTTCACATCTATGTGTTTACTTCTTCCATGTAGAACATGATTTTTGGAGAGCTTTATAGCTGAACTGTTGTCACAATAAATTATAGTAGCCCTCTCTTGCTTGCAATGAATGTCTTCAAGAATTTTCCTCAACCAAATAGCTTGAGCAGCACATGTTGTTGCAACTACAAACTCTGCTTCAGTTGTTGATAAAGTGACAATTGCTTGCTTCTTTGAAGACAATGAAACAGCTCCTGAGCCCATCATAAAAACATATCCAGGTGTGTTTCTTCTATCATCTAGATCTCCAGCATAATCACTATCTGTAAAGCCAACTAAATCTGCTTTTTCTCCCTTCTGATAGAACAACCCAAAATCAGTTGTTCCTCGCAAGTACCGAAAAATTCTCTTTACAACAAGAAGATGCATCTCCCATGGACATTCCATGTACCTGCTAATGAGACTTACTGCATGTATTATATTTGGCCTTATGGCTGTCAAATACATCAAGCTTCTGACAATTTGCTTATACAAAGTACTGTCAACCTTCATTCCTTTAGGATCTTTGATAAGCTTTAAACCAACTTCAGTTGGTGTGCCCACCGAATTGCAATTCTTCATTTGGAACCTGTCTAAAATTTCTTGGACATATTTCTTTTGAGAAACAAAAATACCATCATCAGTTTGCACCACTTCTATGCCAAGAAAGTAATGCATTAGTCCAAGATCAGTCATTTCAAATTCAAGCATCATGGATTGCTTAAATTTTTCAAACATGGCACTATCATTTCCAGTATAAACCAGATCATCCACATATAAGCAAACAATGAGCATTTTACCTCCGTCTCCAAATTTAATAAAAGGTGTATGCTCATATGGACATTTATGAAAGCCTTCCCTTAAAAAATAAGCTTCAATACGACTATACCAAGCCTGTGGAGCTTGTTTCAGTTCATAAAGAGCCTTTTTTAGTTTATACACTTTATGCTCATTTCCAATCTTAGCATAGCCGGGAGGTTGATCAATAAATACATGTTCCTACAAGTCTCTATGTAAGAATGTTGATTTTACATCCAATTGGAGGATAGGCCATGAGTCCTGAGCAGCTAACGCGATCACCAATATGATTGTATCATGCCTCGCTACTGGAGCAAACACTTCCTTATAGTCCACACCAAACTCTTGTTTATAGCCTTTAGCCACTAAGCACACCTTGTACTTATCAACTTCACCATTTTCCTTCAGCTTCGTCTTGTACATCCACTTTACACCAATAGTCTTCTGCCCTTTTGGAAGCTCTGTCAACTCCCAAGTATTGTTTCTTTCAATGGCTGCGATTTCTGCATCCATCGCCTTTCTCCACTTTGGTTCTTTCGCAGCATCTTCATAAGTTACTGGGTCACAACCTGAAAATAAGGCAAAATGGGTGAGTGGGTCTTCTTCAGAATCATCAGAATCAGATACCTCATAATCCATCATCCATGCAGGTCTTTTCCTTTCTCGTTGAGACCTTTGCTCGGTAGGTGCTACATCTGTTGGTGGACTTTGAGTGATTGTTGTTGGTTGTTGGACTGTCTCCATAGGTTGTTGTTGCTGCCTTTTCTCTTCATCACTATTTCTAGGACCTTCTTTGGGTTTTTAAAGAATTTTGTCGGAATGAGCCCTTCTTGTATACAGTTGATATCTGCGCCTGTATCTAATAAGACAATAATATTAAGAATAAAAGACTTGTTGACAACCAAGGTAATCCTCATGTGCCATTTCCGGACGTAAATTCTAGATATGTGATTGATAAACTTTGCTTGATCAATGGGCGTTAGATCAATCTGGGTAGGTTCTTCAGGTTTTGCAGAGAGTTGTTTGAGAACAAGACGGTCAAGTTCTTGTCTTGCTTTGATCTCTTGTATTTCATTCTTGAGAAGTGCTATCTCATGTTGAAGATATTTGATAGTAACTTGTTTAGTTTTTTTAGAAGGAATCTAGAAAGAACGTCAGTAATGTTTTAGGTATTTGCTACCTAGGTATGTTTGGTTAAAATATTAGAGAAGGAAGTAGACGATGAAGATGCGGTTGAAGGTTTATCTAGAGTCTGTTTGAATTGTTCTAGATAATACTATTTTTTATCAGAATCCTGAAGATTGCTTATTATTTCTAGAAGAAGATCATGTTCTTTAGTGAGAACATTAATCTAAGTCTGACTGTTTTGATCATATTGTTCTGACTAGGAGGAGCACGAATTAAGATCATCATCTTCTAATTGGAGCTCAAATTCATCATCGGCAATAGAAGCATCACTATCTTCTATGCATAGTTGTTCTATCTAATTGAGGATAGATTCGTCTAAATTAAGGTTTCTAACCTTTTTGGAAAATTTACAAAACTTGTCAATGTGTTCTAGTCTATCACACCTAAAACATTTTCCATGGTTAGGAGACTACAAGGATTTATTTTTGTTGGGAGTACCTTTGATTTTATCAAATGAAGGTCTTTTATGCTTAGGTATAGAATATCTCAGTTTTGACGTGGAATATCTCGGTTTCGAGAGATGTTTGGGTGTATGTCTTTTGTGAGGTTTCTTATTACAAGATGGCAAGCCAAATTGTTCAAAGAAACTTCCTAGTTCGTGGTGAGTTTGTGTTCTGTCTTTGGCTAATTTTCGGATAATTTTATCCTTGCGACAGATTTTGAGGGTAACTTGTTGGATAAGACTGGTAAGCTGTCCATAATATATTCGCTCAAAAGGGACAATACTACCAGTGTATTGATTTTGGAGTTTTTCTTTGACTAAATCTCAGAGTGATTTGGGCAGACCATCAAGAATTTTTTCCTTCTAATGAGGAAGGTTGCCATCAGGTCTTTCATAAATTCTAGTGAGGAAAGAATTCTTATACCACCTGAAGTCAGAAAAGGTCTTACACTTGAGATTGTTGAGTATTTCAGATGACCTTTCTCTGAAGATACATGGACAACCAATAAATGTCTTGATAATGGTATAAATGAGAGTGTTGGTGGAGTCAGGAATGGTTTGACCATCACTGATGATTGGTTCGCCAGCTGAATCATCTCGGACAACTAGGAATATTTTTTGCTTATCTTCATCAGTAAGATAGGTATCCCACCAACCTTTGAGCTAACCTGTAAAACCTGCTACTAAAATATGGGTAGTAAGTTCGTCAGAAGAGTTATGGGAGGTTCTATACGCTGTAGCTATCATAGTCATTTGTTGTAATTTGGACAAAATATTATATTCTGAACAACTATCTATATTTCATTCATAGATGTTGTTGGCGTTGTAATTGTTTTGCATAACATTTGGTTTTTCTTCCAAAGCTATATCTGGATGAGTAGCTCTGGGATAGTAGAGTTTTTGAAGTTTACACCAATTTGAGAAATCATTCTTAATTGGGGCAATATCAAGAGGAGGACGGAGTCCGAACTGGTCGGAGTGTGAATCAGTCTCATTATTCGTGCTAGCTTCTTCAAGTACACGTACTATAGAGGCTGTTGATGTTTGTTCTCTAGTGGGGGTATCTGCCACAACCGGAAAAAGAGTCTTTTCGATTTCGGAGATCCTACGTTGTAATTCAGACGTCTTGGGAGAGTCTATGGAATATTTTGTTTGAAGTTCCTTAACAAAAGTTGTTGGGATCTCATAAGGTTTAAACAAAGGAATATAAGAAGTTGATGTTCCAGCAAAGTCCTGATCTTTTGGTGCTGATGAATTTGATTTTGTAATTAAATATTCACCTAAAGTTTGCAAATACTTGTTTGTATAATTATTCTGTTCAAAATATTTTTTATGTCTTTGTTGGTAACAGTTTCACTGTGTGCTTTTAGTTTAAAAGGTGCAACAATAATCGAGTTGTTAGCATAATTTGCAGAAAAGCCTTGTGATGGAGGAAGTTCATACGTGACTTCGCTTCCAGTAGTAGTTTTTCATATTTTTGAAATATTAATTGATTTAGAAAATGGAAAATCTAGTTCGTGGTAATCAGCATAAGTCTCGAACCATTCGAAAAAAATGATTTGTTCTTTGAGTTCTTTTAAATATTCATAGTAAATGTTTTAAAGATTTGTCCTTTCTTGACCTTGAAAGGTGTTTAAAACCATGTTCTTTTGAAGAGATTTTCACTAAAGTAAAAATCTGCTTTTAGTGTTTGTTTATCAATTTAAATTTTTTTTGTCAAACATCTATACTTAATTCAGCACCTAAAGCATAGTAGGTAGGAGATTGAGGTTATTCATAACTAACTTCTGTTGGAAGAGTTGTTTCCACCGAATATTTATTTTGGGAATTCGAGAGTCAAAGTTAACAGGAATCGAACAAATTGAATGTCTAGCAGAATGGACTTCTGATTGGGTAGTAGAAACTGTAATTCTTTGGCTAAAAGATCTCTGAAAAGAGATGGCTACAACTCCACTAGTATATTGTTGGATCTGAGAGACCGAAGTATTTTCTGGTTTATCACCTGGAGTAACATCTTTCAATAGTCAGTTCTGTGGTAAAGAAACTTGACTCTAAGCAATTGATTTTGGAATTGAGAGATGATCTTTGTAGATCTGTTTGGAAAAGGACAGTTTCGCCCTTACAGAGAGTTTTCAAAGCTCAAGTATTAAAAGCTGAACTCGTGGCTTTGTACCGTACTCTGTAAATTATTGCAACTGGTAGAGATCTAGTTTTTGTTTTATAATTTGTTGTCTTGATATTGAGGGTCAAGGAATCCAATATGTTTTTATTTTTGAGGGATATGATAAAATTGGAAAAACAATCAAAATAAATTGGACCGCTACAAAGGCTGGTTTCCACCATTTCTAAGAGGGAATCGTTAAAATATAAAAATCTGGAATCTCTAAGGCACAAAAGTAGAGATGTGTCTAGTACTTCGCTAGAGAGACGCATAAAAGCTACTAGTTTAGCAGTATCTAACTTCATTAAATAAAATATTCCATTGTAGATTCCCTGCCATGATGTTTCGAATGTGCCTTGTGTTATGTTCTATCAAATATTATATGATGGAGGAGATAAGAAATGATTCTGGGATCAGTGAAACGCTGAACATTAATGTACTAGATTTGAGCTCAATTCAATAACTTGTACTGCATATTAACAAAGAGGTAACTTGTTTTATTTTACAGGTATAGTTACTTTTTAGGTGATATGATAATATATAAATTCTTTTACTCTCTACAGATATGAGAGTTAAACCTTTAGAGAGAATAGTTATAAGGCGAGTCTTCATAGCATTTTTGACTTTTGTGTCGAGTAACCGACTCATTATTGGTTCAGCTTATAGATGATAGTTCCTATTGTAAAAAAAAGACAATTCGGTGCACTAAGTTTCCGCTATACGTGAGATCCGGGGAAAGGCCAGACCACAAAGATCTATTATACCTAGTCGTATCCTGCATTTTTGTAAGAGATTGTTTTCACGGCTCGAACCCGTGACCTATTGTAATTTGTTGATATTTCTAAGTCAATTAATTCAATACTCGAGACCTCTCCTTCAATTGTAATTTGACACATCAATCGTGAAAAATATCTACAAAAACATAGAATGGCTGGCCACTAAATGAGTCCGTTGAATGATGTTATGACACCACTCGCTGCACAACAACCATATCAACTGAGAAACTATATCTGTAAAGTGAACGAATGCTCACAGTGCTAGAAATCTGTTCATGTTTGCAAATTGCACATTATGCCTCTTTAATCACTCAAACTTAGTCATTCCAGATTTTCGGACTTCTTCATACCGTCTTTTACAACAAGCAATATATAGAGAAGACTAATCAAAATCAAACTAATCAAACTGTGACATACATAAATGGCTGCACCTCCCAAAGTAAAGTGCTCCCACTGTATATGTGCATGGCATCATATTAGATCACCCTTGGCGTTCTTTGGGACTCCCAGTGTAAGGATCATGTTCATTGAAGTTGATTAAATACGACATTCCCATTATCCAGGAATGTATCCTCCATTTTGAAAACACAAAAGAGGCTAGATTGGCAATTGGTAGGTTTCACGAGAAAGTTGACACAAGATCCCTAGAAAGAAATTAGGAATCACCACTCACATAAATTCGCATAGCAAGAGCAAGCACACTCATTTTCCACAGAAAAAGCACTCAGTTTAACTAGGAAAATAACATCCACAGATCCAGACATGACAAAAACCACAGTGGTTAAATAAAACAGTAGAAAAAAGGCTCATGTACATGACCACTTTTAGGACCCTAAAGATAGTGAGGTCCAGAAGGTTCACCTCCCCCCCCCTTACAGTTTATTTCTTTCCGCGAAGTTTTGCACCAAGAGCTCTCTCCAGTTTAGAAATTATTTGTTGGTTTGGGATTGCCTTTCCAGACTCATACTCCTGAATGATCTGTGGTTTCTCGTTTATCAACTGCACAACAAAGGGATTACCAAAATTATATTGATACAATGAATTAAACCGTTCTCTTGACTCTATCTATATGTAGATTACTTTTTTTTTTAAAAAGAGCAGCCCGGCGCACTAAGCTCCCACTATGCGCGGAGTCCGGGGAAGGGCCGGACCACAAGGGTCTATTGTACGCAGCCTTATCTCACATTTCTGCAAGAGGTTGTTTCCACGGCTTGAACCCATGACCTTGGTCACACGGCATCAACTTTACCAGTTACTCCAAGGCTCCCCTTCAATATGTAGATTGCTTTACTGAAAAAAAAGAGAAAAAAAAAAGAGGGCAAGAACAGGGAGGGAGCGTGAGAGAGAGATATATACTTGGGCAAGTTGAGACTGAGTCAGCTTCTTATCCTGTCGAGCTTGCATAATGGCTTTCTTCAATTCAGTTGGTACCTTCTGATCTGAGAACAAAAATGAAAAGTAACACCAGCTGTCATCACCAAAAGATAAAATGTTTTGTTTTTTTTTCCCAGTGGCAACCCAATTAAACTTTCTAACTTTAGCATTATGTCGGTATTTGTAGCCAGAAGGAGAAACCTTTAAAAGGTGCCTGCTTGTCAAGTCAGGATGTAATCACGACTTGAACTCACAGAGCAGAGAAGAGCTCTTCTTTTTTTGATAACCGAGAAATTCCGAGAGCTAGTGGCGCCCGGTTCGAAACAGTGGATAATGTGTCAGAACAGAGAAAAGCTTTCTAACCACAATAATTGTTTTATAGAAGTATTTCTAATTATAATGTCAAGTCAAACTTACGTGAGAGATTCTCAGTATCTTCATCGAGCTTCCTGGTGTTCAAAGTTGTACTACTAGAGGCAGTCTTGTTTGACCCTGCAGCAGCTGCATTAGAAGATAGATATTGTGAGTGCTAAACATTTTGCTCGTTTTCACAACTAAAGGATCCATGCCAACGAGAAAACAATGAAGATTTGCACCGTCTAGCAATTGGCAAAACATAGAACATATGAGAATGCGTACATATAAAATAAGACCAATTTAGTCATGAAATAGCAAGGATTGGTGTTAATCCGGATACAGAGATACAGTCTATTTAAAAAAGTAGGTGCCTTCCAGAATCAATGAATCACTGCCTTCCCGACCCTGACTGCCCAACTTGAGTTACATCAAGAGAAATCGACATGCAATGAAAAAGCGAGAAGGAAAGTGATCACTCAGGACATAGCAGTATCCACTTACCAAATTCAAAATTCAGATTAGGAGCCTCTCTAAGCAGACAAAGTAGAAAACTACAATGCATAAAAAGTAACTCTTAGCCTCTCTCTTTCCTAATGTTAAAATAGAGAAGAAAAGAAGGGAGAATTTGACTGAATTGGTTGAAGGCAATATACAAGATGCTCCTTATACAGGATATTAGGCTATTAACAGGCAAGTTCGGACTACACGAAGCAAAGAAGTTATTAAATAAGGAAATCTATCCAAAAATTGAAATTTCTAATTGACACTATTAACCTAAACACAGAGAATGAATCTAGACGACATTAACTACGCTAATTAAGTAAATAAAAGTGTGCTCTCTAATAGCTTAAGCTTTTAGATAAGATGCTTACACACCTAAATGTGGATCAGAGCAGGCAGAGGTTATAGGTTCGAGTCTCATGCCCACCCATTATTAAAAAGAATTTTCACGTGTTTGGCCCATGAAAAACAATAAGGCCCGCACGTGAGGGGACATATTGAGAATATAATTAAGTACATAAAAGTTTACTCTCTCTAACAGCTTAAACTTTTAGACGAAATGGTTACACTTTAACACTTGCACCTACTTACAAAAGATTGGCTAAACAGTAAAACTTCTTATCCATAATATGGAAATCATTCCAACTACAACAGGGAAATGATGAAAATTTCAATTGACATAAACTTAAGCAGACCAAAATCTGGAGTAACAACCTAGGTAACCTTGGTTAGAATCCCATTAGAAGCAACAGTCGTTTGTTTCTTTGAAAAAAAAGTAAAATAAAAACCCTACAGGCACTCATTGTAGACCAATAACAGTATAATATCGTACATGAGTCCATGAGCAGAGCTAGGATACAACAAGGGGTCCTTTTGTCAAAAAATTACACTGTCCATATAAGGTTAAAATTATATTTTATGTATATATAGTGGATGTTGAATCTAGGGATGGCAAATGGAGCGGAGCAGGGCGGGGTAGGACAGGTCAAAGGTTAAACGGGGCAGGGCAGGTCAATGCTTAAACGGGACAGGGCAGGGCGGGACGGGTCAAAACACATTTTTAGAAAATTCTAAATAGGGCAGGGCAGGTAATAGGGCAAAGCTTTCTTTGTGCAAATTTAAAGATAAGTTGAAATTCAGAATTGCACAATAAATTTGCTATATTTTTTTTCTAAAAATAAATTTTAGATTTAAACGAGCTTCCTTCTCTTACTGATACAAGTATTTCAGCAAAATTCAAGATTTCAAATCCCCCCCCCCCCCCCCACAGACATGCACACACACAAATTCCTGGCAGCTTGTTTAATTGCCTTGTCCTCTTCCACTTCATTTATTAAGTATTACTATTTGTTCTAGAAGAAAAAACACTGCATTATGAATACAGTGCATCTTAGTCTTCTGTTCTGTATTTGGTGTCCATGAGACAACTCAATCTCTTCAATTGCTAATTAAAAATTACTAATGAAAATCACATTACTAACAAGATGATGGAGATTGTCCGATCCACTTCTCTTGCCAATTAACTCTATTACTTTGACTATATGATATTATAAATTCAAATTTAAAGAAAATCTCCAAAGTTCTGCTCTTGCTAAGCCGATGTTCGGTAATCTCTGTATAAGAGAAAAAATAAGCTTTTAGTTCGTTATCATGCAATGGCAAGAAAATCTAGGGTTTACTTACACAAAAAATAAACCCAGTTCACAAATTACTTCATATTAAGAAATTATGACAATAGACTGATTTGATTGTTCATCCATTTTAAAAAAAATAAATCAAAAGAAGTTAACAAAATAAATATCAAGTTGAAAGTGAAAAATGAAAAATAACATAAATAGGGCAGAGCAGGACTTAACGGGGCAGGGCAAGATAGGGCAAATTTTTTGAAAATGCTAAACAAGGCAGGGCAGTGCGGGTTAAAATCTTAGCAGGTCAAGGCTTGCCTTGCCCTAACCTGCCCCATTGCCACCCCTAGTTGAATCCTCCTCATTTATTCACTTCACTATATTTTGAATCTCCTTATTGAAAATTCTAGCTCCGCTAAATGAGCATCAATCCCACAATCAAAACAAAAAAGGGAAATTTTCAAAAACACACCGCAAAACATAAAATATTACGCCACGTAGCACAGTATATGACATTATACGACATTATAGTTGAGGGAAAGCATTATACTCTCAACCTTGTATAAAAGTATATAATAGTGTATAAAAGGCGTTTATACACAAATATGGGTTAAACCGGGTAACAAACTCAAAATATGGGCTACATGGAATAAATATTTTCTCTCAGTAGATATAGAGTAATTTTCTCCAATATATATCCATTACACCAAATACCTATACGGAAACAGGCAACCAAAAACATAGTAGAAATTGGTTGATAATCTGACCGAAAAACAAAATAAAAGCCCTAATTCGTACCAAGCAAAAGGAACAGGTAATAGTATAATTAATTGAAATAAAGCGGAACATAAAGGTCACTAGAAAATCAATAAGACTAAAATGGGAAGGCTAAAGCATATTATTGTTATAGGAACCTTTTCTGACGGTTTCGATCTCAGCACCGGAGCGACGGGCGGCGTTCACTGCTTTTTCGTCTTTCCGTGCGGCGGCGGTCGGAGCTTTCTTGCGAATCACCACCGGTTCCCAATCTTGTGATAATCCAGCCATTTTTCTTTTTTTCGTTGGAAAAAAAAGTTATGTCCTTAGCACTACATATTTGACATATTTTGTATGTAAAATTATGATATTTTGATCTCTTTTTTTTCGGGGGTGGGGTGGGGGTGGGGTGTTCTCGCATCCAGTATTCTACCTGCATCGGAGTCAACTAATTTGCATTCACGTCAAGTAGGACTCATCTCGGTAAAACGTTCTCTATTAAAAAAAATCATACTCATAACAATATATTTGATTTAAATCCCTAAATTTAATAATTTTACTAAAAAAATCTATTAAAACTAATGACTTTCAAGAAACAAAAAAAATTCCGAGTAAGAGATTTAAAATTTAGTTTGTCAAATACCGGCTTTGATGTTTTTTAAGCAGTTCAATCTCATTTTTTCGTGAGAGATAAAATATAAATGGTAATGCTCCTCCTCTGAAACGATCTTCCAAATCATTTTGAGCTTCTGCATATATTTTTTCCAAATTACTCTTCCTTTATTTTGATATTTATGACTTGCGAGATGGAAAACATGGTTCCCGAGACAATCGGATGGATTTCAGATCAAAATTAATATAATTGAAAGTTTTTAAATTAAGGAAATGAAGATGGGGTAAACACGTCTTTTTCAAAATTTCATCGATTCCATTAGGTGTCAACCTTCTTATCTATCCGTGAATTGAAGGTGTCAATCTTCTTTTCATTAATTTCCATACGCTTGTTCAAAGATTGGAGCAATTTCAAGACTTCCGAGGACTCATTTGCACCCGAATCATTGTCATTTTCATCAACTCGGACTTCATCCCGAACCGCATGAGTTTCATCCGATGCACTTGCTCCGCTGCTCTTTTTCTGCAACCGAGTCATTGCCTCATGTTGTTACAATACTCTACTGAAAAGTTCAGTGCCAGACGAATTCAAATACTACAAAGTAGATGAAGAGACCTTTGAATCGTCTCACGATGCCTTTCCATCAGCTTTTCCTAGAGGGTTCGCCTGGGAAGTGATTAATGTGTATACAGGGCCACCAGTTGTGACATACAAATTCAGGCATTGGGGTTTCTTTGAAGGCCCTTTTAATGGACATGCCCCTACTGGTGAGATGGTCCAGTTCTATGGTGTTGGCATAATGAAGGTCTCTCTTTCCCTCTTAGAAAAATACTTTTTCTAGAAAAATATTTCTTAAAAATAAAAAAATGACTTTCCTAGCAAATGCACGACAAAAAACATGTTTCATAATAGCAATTGACACTGATAGTTTACTCCACATCGACACATCCCATCCCTAACCTCTATAATCCCCATCCCACTAAACCCTACCCTTACCTTCATCTTTCATAATATTTATTTAGATAACATTTAAATATTTGCGGATAATATCTTTTATATGCTAGACATCAAAATATAAATAAGAAATTCACTTATTTTTCAAAAAAAAAAAAAATCATCAAAATATCTGCCTTCGTAGAAAAACACCTTAAGATTCATTTCCAACTCTTTTACTCTTCTAGTCTGACATTGGTTTTTGAGAACGTATCTTATCGAGAATGAATGAACTATTCCGTCGGTTTCATTTTATATTTTTAAATTTAACATGACACAAAAGGCTCATAATAGGAAATATCCTAATCCTGAAAATTCGGATTTGGTCATTCTTCATATGTGGTCGACGTTCCGACTTATTTAAAAATAAAAATAAATAAATTTGAGTCTTGTATTTTAACTAAAAATGTGTATAACATAAGATGCTTTTTGAATCCTGTGTTTTTAATTATAACATATCATTTTTATAAATTATACAAGTGAGTGTTATTAAGAAAAAATAAAATCATTGAAAAGTAAAAGTTACTAAATGTAATAATATGGCATTCTTTTTTAAATATACAAAAATCAAAAGTAAGATAAATAAATATTATTTGGTAAAAAAATCTATTAACCATGGTTACAACTAGTCTTCTCTCCTTCCAAATCATTGGTTCAAGGGTTGACACCCAATTTTGTTCCCTCTTTTCCGATATTTATTTATAATTTTAAATATTTTAACACCTCATAACAATTTTAATATATATATATATATAAGGCTTTTAATATCATTGTTTATTCTCATTATTATTAATATTCACATTTTTATTATTATTTGCTTTTTAATATCATAATCATAGTTTTTACCCTAATATTCTGAGTTATTTTATTTTCGCAAAATGACATCGCATTTCTATTTTAAATCAAGTAATAAGCATTTCATAAATATTATGTTTTATTATTATCAAATCGTTATATCATTTAAATAATTTACATTTCTTCAAAGGTATTTTTTTTTAATAATAAATTCCTTTTATATTTTAAACCACAATCCATTTTTATTCCCCTCACCCAAAACATTTTATCAACCCACCAAACAAAAAAAAGAGCCCAAATCCGCAACCCCTATTTTCAACCCAATCGACCCAAATCGTCAACTCACTCGCCGGCCCAATTACCCAATACCCAACTGAAACCCGGCGGCCCAACCCCATTAAAACTCATTCCTTTTATTCCCTCCTCTAAACCCAAACCAAACAAAACCAAACACACCCCTTTTCTGTCACCAACCCGTCGGCAGACACCCACACCCCTATTCCCCTAAATTCCGCCGGCCACCAACCCGTCACACAACCCCACCCTTCGCCTGACACCACCATACCCATCACCCATCACTTCACCCCTAAAATCCGCTTCCAAAATCAGATTTTTACCCCTTTAATTCGAATTTCAAACTCGAGTTTGAAGGGGGGGTAGGGAGATGAACGTTATGGGGGGGGGGGATCTATCTATAACCCCCCCCCCCTTTGTTCTTCATTGAGGGTCGGTTTTTGGGGTCTGAAATCATTTCAAAAGAAATCGAAAAAATAAGTTCGAAAAACAAGTCCAAAAATCAGAAAGAAAAGAGGTGAGTTTTGTTCTTAAATTTTGGGTTAAAATACTTCTATTTGCTTCATAACCTTAATCCGAAAATACCCCTTTTTTAGTTTTAATTTTCGGTCCGAAAGCTTCTTTTGTATACTAGTAGCAATCCGAAAAATCTATTTTTTCGTGTTCTTCACTGTTTCCGGGTCGGGTCGGGTTTCAGAATCGAAACCGGTTCTGTTTCTGGATGAAACCAGTTCCAAAAATCAGAAAATCAGGTTCCAAAATGAGAAAATCAGCGATTCCAAAACATCTTCTCCGAGCGGATTCGATGATTTGAAACATTGCCTCGGTTCGCTGCCCGGAGAAGGTCAGTAAATTCGAACTCTCCTAGTTTACTTTATTTGTGTGTATTAGTTTAGAAATGCTTAGATTAGTTTCAATTAGCTTAATATGGTTTATATACAAGTTGTGTTCCAATAGGTATGATACGGCCCTGTTTGTATTGAACATTCTGTGAACAACCATAATCAAGTCCAAATATTTATTTGTCATGACTGGGTTAGTTGAGGGTTGGAAGGAAAAATCTTGTTTATTCTTGTTATATGTTGAGATTGTATTGAGTTAGCTATGGAATTCTGGTTGCCTGGTGAACTTGTATATGCATTTACATTTTTTTTCTTTGATTTGTGGGTAGTATAGGCTTTGTTTGGTTTTGAATGGTTATGGGTATAAAGGAAATTCGAGATAGGCAATGGGGACTTTGTGTATGTCTATTGATGTCTAAACAGAATTAATTGGGACTATGTCATGTGGAACATAGGAGATGCCTTAAAAGGTGTTTGTCTTGTGTGCATATGTGATTGTTGTCTACGCTTTATACATCAAGCCTAATATTTTAAAATAAGGACTGTGAATTGTTTGTTTGGATGTCTAGTGTGAGAATCATGTAAACATTAAGGGCTTGTTTATGCTTTGTATATTTGTTGGCCTATCTCATTTGCCTTCCCTACTTTCTATGGTGCTTCATGTTTGGAATACATGTGTGATATACACAAAGATATAACCAAGTATACTTGGTATATAAGTCAAATATATCCTCTATGTATATCACTTGGGCTCCGCTGTTTACATGTCTCTTGGGTCAGGCCCAACAACATATTACTTTTTATGAATCATTTACTTATTTTTCTTATGTATATATTTTCATGTTCCGCGTACTAATCCTTTTCTTTTCTTTCATTTACATGGAACACATCGGGAGCAACGAAGAGTCTCGGTATGAGACTCATCGTGACTATTGTCAAGCGAAGACCCGCATCCACATTCCTTGCATTCTCCGGCCTCGGGATTTCTAAACAAATAGGACAGGATGACATCGACATCCGCCCTAGTCGCAACTTTAATTCATTAATACCGCCTTTTCTATTTTTTTGGGTTGTAATTTTATTATTTAATGTTGTACGGTCATCGGAACACTTACAATAATTAGGCCTTGAACGGATAATTAATAGGGTAGTTTAAAATTGGAAATTCATTGCTAGTTTATTTATGTTAGGCTCGGTTAGATTTAAAATCGAAAATCCGGCGCTAGTTCATTTTAGGCTCGTCTCATGTTTCAAACTTTCAAAAAATAAATTGGACATCCTTTACTCGCATTATTAACCATATGAATGAGGTTTTATTTTTATCCGATTTGCTATAAAAATGACTTCCATAAAAATCATTTCTTGCATTATAAATAATTTGTTTTTCTTCTTACTATCAATTGCTAAAAAATATGTATTTTTATAAATAATATAAATGCATGCTTTTATTCAAAAATCAAGTTAGATGTATTTTATAAATCATATTAGGTAAGTGCGTACTCTTGTCAAAATATTAAATTTATATGCATTCTATAAACCATGCACGTTTTTTTCAAAAACTCAATTTCACATTGCATTTTATAAGTCATGTCCTACGATACCTACTTTTGTCAACAAATCTATTTTTACATATATTTTAAAACAAATGCCATGCAAATGTATATTTTTATCAAATCAATTTCGGATTTTTTATCGGGAATTTATTTTTCAAAACTGCAATCATCTTTGTAAGAATTTTTATGTTGTCAAAATACATTCTTTTATTAACTACTTACAAACTTCTTTTTAATTAAACCTTATATTTTAAACATACGTTTTTCTTAACATAATAATTAACATGAGTTTGATCGGATAACCGTAAGTTAGCGGATCTTAAATGATGCCTAACACCTTTCCTTTAGGATAATAGAGAACCTTTACCTGAAATCTCATAGTTTCGCAAACAATTAATCGGAGTTCATTTTGCAGCATTTATATTAACATTTAGGTGTCCTAATTCACTGTAGAATAATTAGGTGGCGACTCCTTAACAACTTATTAATTCAGGAAACACCATACGTCACGACCGTATCGGATCCCCCTTTCCTTCGAGAACGGAGCGGATTAAAAATGGGTGCGACACAAGGAAGATGTCTTCCATTTCTAGGAGCTCCATTCAATGCAATAGGTTAGGGATCTCCTCTTTTTAGAGTAGAAGCAGAAATGTAGTATACAATTACCTTTCTATACTGTCATCCTCTATAATAACATTTTACTATATGGTCTAAATTTTTTTGAAACCAGCTTTCATATTATGTTATATTACACATTCTATATAAAGTCTGGTTGTTGCAGCCAAAAAGTATCCCGATAGAATAACGTCATTATAGAGAAATTTGACTATATATCTCCGTGTTATTATACTGTAATAGCACATAATAAGTAGTACGTAATAATCTATGCTTAGCCTAATTAGACTTTCCTCTTCTTATCCTTTCTCTTCTTCTTTCACTATTATTATTTGGGGGAAAATATGAAGAAAAATGAGAGGGGATGGACGCATATAAAGCACAATTCTTCAGAAAAAAACTCTTAAAGAAAAGAATTCAAAGGCATGACATTAATTGTTAAGGCAACTTCATTTCATTCAAATTGTTCACTTATATTTAGCCCGAAGGCTTTGGTTCAGTAATAAAAACGTAGCACGTCATGAGTTCGAATCTTATATAGGCCAAAGCCTAAGTTTTAACTTCTGACGAAGGTAGACGGCGAGCCTATATCAAATTTTCGGACCATTTGGAGCGGGTTCACTAGGTATTAAATCTTGGCAGAGACGCAAGCAGAAGAAAAAGATATTAATTTTTTTTGCAAAGGCCTTGTTATTTTAATTTACACACCAATGGGTATATCTACATACATCGGAGTCCTAGACTAATATACAAACAGGGAGGCAAGTTTTAAGTCAGGCGTGGATGCCGGGGATTTCTCCAATATCAGGGGGAAAAAATTGTTCGCTTCTGTTATATAAAACTTGTTTGTTTAACTAGTTGTTTTCTATATTGGCAGGTTGATGAATCTCTAAGAGTAGATGATGTAGAGATATACTATGATCCAACAGAACTTTTTGCTGGACTACTTAAGGGACCACCAATTTCTGCAGGGCCATGATGATAATACCACCACTCAACACTGCCCATACAGCCACAATTAACTATGTCAGATCTCTGTATAATGGTGTCGTTTGTTTGAATATATTTTAGCTATTATGGCAGGATGTTTTTATAGAGAATATATAATATAACATAATATGAAAGTTGATCTAAAGAAAACTAGGACGTTATAGTGAAATGTTGTTATAGAAAGATATGACTCTATGTCAACTTTCAATTCCTCTCTGCATGTTACTCAATACCTGGTATTGTTCTCATGATCCTATTTTAATAAATTTTAAGCAGCACTTTATGTTTTTTTCGATCAAATCAGGCTTTCTCGACATTTTTTTGATACGGTGAATGCCTTTCAGTCTTCTTGTTTACATTAAGATATCCTACACTTTCTCAAGGCATTCTCGTCAGTTATAACAGAAGTGATAGTAATATAAACCAAGTTCTCGAACCATCAAGATTATGGACAATGAGGACAAGTAAAATTAAATGATTCTATCCGTTCACTCCCGAAGAAATCGGGTAGATGGAAGAACGTACATGCATCCGGTATTTACATCAAACTAATAATCAGGTAGTCTTAAACATTTGTAGTTGCAGAGATTGTCCCGCCTTCCCCTAACATCATGGGGTTTCATTTAGACACTTGTACATGTTCAAAACTAGTGATTTATAGTTTTATACCCATCTAACCCTCAACCAATATCCATATCAGATAAAATTATGTCACATCATCATATGTCACAGACTATTTTCTTTAAAAGTTCCAAATCCATCCCCTATTTGTCTTTCCTGAATTTCCTCCTCCCACCACACCTCTAGCAACTTCTTGAAACAAAAAAAAACATAATAGAATATCTGAATCTGATTCACCATTGATTCACAGGAATCAATTGTGGTTCGTAAAAAAGATTAGTTAATGGATTTGAAATCAATGAGAAAATTGGGAAATTTTGGTGCTGCTAGTCTTGTGGATGGGAAGGACTAAGCTGATTTCTTCCCAATTTGCATGACCACAAGATAACCATAACCCTGTGTTATTATGTTCAGCTAAGATTACAAAGTTACTTTCACTTTGGACATTGCAACTAGAGTACAATGAAACTTTACCATCTTAAGATTTACCTCACGCACTTAGTCCAACGCAACTAAATCAATGGCACATAAGCTTGATCAACGACAAAGGGGTTTAAAACGCCATTTTTAATATGTAGAGATGCCTAAATATAACACCGTGAAGTTGAAGGGTCGGGAACACAACCTGATGCAATTACATGTCTATTTAGGTATTTTACAAAAGCAAGAAAAAAATAATTGCATCATATTGGGTTAAAAAAATCATGATGCCTTGTACAGTCTAAATATGGATTTCAACTGCTAGAACTAGCTGCAGATACAAATTTCTACTGCTCCTACTAGTCTATGATACAACAAGATACAAGTATATCATGTAGATCTTTTTCCTAACCTTTTGGAACTCATCGAAAAAATCACAAATTAATAACAATATCAAAGAATTTTCTTCCGCAGGTTCCACATTAGATAAATAGACCACCAGAACGAAATTCAACTATCCGGTCAATTCCATGGTGGCTTTCATCGGCAAGAGCTAAAGTTAACATTTCTGTGCAGAACTGATCATCTGGTTTGAACCACAAAGCCTGTTCGGAAAATGGAACAGACTGAATATTGATTTGTGCAAAAGTAATACTATCAGACCAAAAATCAACATTTTCCATGTCAAGATTTTCGTTCATGTTTAACTAAGGGAGTGTTTGGTATGGAGGAAAACATTTTCCAGAAATTCCATGTTTGGTTCCAATACATTTACTCAAGGAAAACAAGTTTCTTCAAAAACGAAGAAAGTCATTTCCTTAATGGAAGTAGGAAAAACAAATTCCGATCCACAAGTGACATTCCAAGTTCATTGTCTCCTTCCAACCCACCCAACTCCATTCCTTGACCCCCCCCCCCCCCCCCCCCAGCCACCTCCGACCACCCAATCTAACTCTCATAGTGTTTTGGTAGATTACATATAAATGTACTTGGGATAATAGTTGTTTTGCATACTTTCCAAACACTAGAAACACAAGAAACCCACTTATTTTCCAAGAAAATATTTTCTAGGAAAACATTTTCCCTCGTACCAAACACACCCTAAAATGTATCTTTTGGCATAAAACCATATCCTTTTTAAAATATTTGCATATTTATTTACATTGAGTCGGAAACCCACCTTGTGGTAGTATGTAATAGCTGCTGTGTAATTGTTCTGCACAATAGCAAGAGCAACAAATTGAAGCCAATTTTTGTCAATCTATGCATCCGCGGAAAAAGACATCATACTGAATCAGAGAAATTTCTTTTTCAGAGATTTATTACCTGGAGGTGATAAGTGTATGCAAGACCAGCATAAGTACTTAGACTTCTCGTAGACAGTGCAAGGGCTCTCTCATAATTTGCAATTGCCTCATTGTACCTCCTGAAAGAAAGTTTTGCTTAATGTTACCCACAGCTAAAATGGTTACCAACTTACCTTCAAAGGTAAATCCAAGATTTAAATTGTTGGGTTAAAGCTTTTTTCTTTACCCCCCATTTAGAGGATCTATAGTGTTTCCGTACTTGCCCTCCCGCGTGACTCGAACCCTGGACCTACCGGTAGTGGGTTGAGGTGCTTTACCAACTGAGCAACCTTCACTTGTCACAATGAACTTGTTATACTTGTAGAATTATCAGTTCGAAGGTTAATATGCATTAAAATTTTAATGATTATTCGCATATATCTATTTATGTTCTATATCAAAATATTGGGTGCAGTTAACCAATTAAGTAAAGGCTCCATCCGCCTCTGTTTACCCTTCAGGCAATACAATCGGCTTTGCTGGGAAAATTGACGTCCCCAATATTAATTACCAAAAGGATGGCCACATAGTCAATGACCTAAGGAACTAAAAAGTTCTCTTGATCGATTCAGAGCATCTTCCATATGATAACTCCATTGCATGCTTTTCAAAGCAAAAAAGTAATAATCACATTGCTGGTGAAGCTGTTCAGCTTTCTCCGGCTGGTAAACTCATTAGCACATTAACCGAAACAAATATGTTGATAAGTCTTCTTAACATTTTAAAGAACTTTTAGAAATATAAAACTCATCCAAGAATACTATGATAATAAATTTGAAGACATATAACCTAGTAATCTATGTTATTTTTGGATCTAACGAGAAGGAAAACAAATGGCCACCAGACTACAACTTGTACATACAGAATTCATCGTAGCATAAGTCACTTACTTTAACTTTCTGAGGGCATGAGCAAGATTGATTACAGTTGATTCCCACATCTCACTTAAGGAAGACGGAATGTGAGCCAATGTTTTCTCAAACCACCGCACTGCTTTCTTATACCTGAAAGAGTTGGAAGAATATATAAATAAAATGTTGGTAAAACAGACAAGGTTATAAAAAGAGAGATAAAACAAGAGATTCTTTGGTAATAAGGGGCAAGATACTCAAGTATACTAGCTTGAACTAAGGCTGGCCAGTGGGCCGGTCGACCCGGTCCCGCCCCGACACCGACATTTTAAAAAAAATAAAAAAATTACGGTACCGGGACGGGACATGGTCCCGCCCCAGTCCTGACCCGGTCGCGTAAAAAAAATTGAATTTTATTTATTCATTTGGGAGTGAAGTTGGCAACTAGCTTGAGGATATTCCATCGAGCAAAGTTTCAATTTTCAACCTCTCGATTACACGTCGACGTTACGTCGGCGTTTGGTACATTCATTCCTTCATTAAATTATTATTGTCTGTTTATTTTATTTAGCGCACTTAATTTTATTTACTTTAATTATTTATTAGTATAATTATAATGGAAGGATTTAAACGTATGCTTACGGGTAAGGGTAAGGGTCAGACTTCTTCTAGTAGGGGCAACAAGGGCAAGGATACTTCTTCTAGTCATCCTATTTCTAGACAGAATCCTATTCTTACACAAAATGATTTTGTTAATACTTAATATTTTCCTACAATACCATTAAATTTAGACGAGGAGCTATTTTCTGAAACTCAAGAAGACTTTAATTTAGATGATACACCCACTAATGTAGATGACAACACACCCACTATTGCACCTTCAACTGAAATGCCTCCTATTCCCCCTAGTATGAGACGAGGTCCAACAAAACTATCATTAAAATCAGATGCATAGACATTTTTTGATAGGGAAGTAGAGAATCAAATAGCTAGATGTAAAATTTGTAAAGATGTTTTAAAATTTAAAACTGGAAAAGGTCACGGTGGGAAGGGGGGTTTAATGAGACACGTAGCAAGGGCTCATCCAGCTAGGTATGCCCAATACGAGGCTTCAAAACAAGGTGCGCAAACGCCCGCTCCATCGGGACAAGGTTCACATACTGTCCCGGACCAAGTACATGGTCAAATTAACCCCACGACGAGGGGAGTTGTAGGCCCTAAATACAATAAACATAGAGATGGGGAAGCAATAGCAAAATTAGTTGATGTGGAGGGTTTGCCTTTTTCATTTCCTTCATCTCCTGGTTTTATTCATTATATTAGAGAAATGTATAATCCTGCTTTTAACGACTTTTCTAGATCAACTGTTAAGAGAGATGTATTTAAATTTGCACATGAATATCAACAGTATTTACATTATTCATTATATCATTTTAATGGCAAAGTGACTATCACTTCTGATATAGGTCGTAGTACTAACGGTCATGATTATTTAACGGTAACCTATCATTGAATAGATTATAAATGGTCTATGCAAAAACATATTTTAGCGTATAGATATATAGATGATAAGCACACTGGTGTTTTTATTGCTGAAAATATTTATCAAGTGTGCGATTATTACAGAATAACTAATAAAATTATGACTATTACATTAGATAACGCTTCTTCTAACAATTATGCTATTACAATTTTAACAAATAGTTTAACTCCATATTTTCCAGATCATTTTCATATAAAATGTGGATAAACCAGCAACAAAAGAATTTTCCGGTATATATTATCCTACTATTTCAACTATGTTGTTTTATATAGCTCTAATAATTTTACTGCTTAATGAATATATGGATAATCCAGCTATTAAAAATGTTTATCAAAATAAAAAAATATTTTATTCCTATTCCCACTATTTATATTATTTGTGTTGTATTAAATCCAACTATTAAAATAGACGGTACTAAATCACTTATTGAAACTATTTATGATTGTACAGCAGTACTACCACCTCCAAGTCCCAAAAATCCAAATCACTCACCACCTATTGAACAAACTAAAGAAGTGTTGTCTAGCGTAAAAGACGAATGCAAAAAAGTATATAGGTTTTACCAACAAGAAAGTGCTAGCAACCTGCCGGCGTCCATACCATCTTCTTCTTCTTCAACACAACCTCACAAAAGACATGTTTCTGCGGCTAGTATTGAAAGCCTCAGAAATAGAATGTGCCGTGGTAACACTAGTAACCAAATTAACGAGTTTGATATTTTTGTTTTGCAAGGTTCTGTACCGTACCAAGTAATTCTCAATGAAGAAGGACGTAAAGACTTGCTGAAATACTGGAGGGGGAATGAGAAGACCTATCCGACACTTTCAATGATGGCCCGGGATGTTTTGAACATTCAAGCATTATCAACGGCGTCTGAAAGCACTTTTTCTACCGGCAGATATCAAATAGGAGAGCACAGAAACAGCCTCGGGATGTTTTTATTACACTATCTTGTTCAATTATTGAGTTGTTTATATATATGTTATTTTTTAAATTATGTGCCAAAAAAAAAATCCCGCCCCCGACCTGATCACGTCCGCCCCGCCCCTTTTCCGACGGGACTTCGGCTCCCGCTTGTCCCACCCCGCCAAACCCGCCCCGACTCGTCCCGGCCAGGCCCGGCCCGTTGGCCACCCCTAGCTTGAACAAGACTTCAGAACAATATATCCATAAATTTCAAAATGTGAACCAGTCGAGGTTAACACAGAAAATCCATGTTTTATCACTTATAGAGGATAAATGAGAGAAAAATGTTATGCAGCTTTTTGAAAAAAATTAGGTTATGCAACTAAATCATAAATGCCGCAAATTTTACAAGAGTAAAGATCCTTACTCCTTCATATGATAAGCAACAACTCCAAGTTCATTATATACAAGTGGATCTGAGGGGCATATTGACTTTGCCTGCATAAAAAACTAAAGGGAAGCATTATCAGCAATGTTATTCGGGGAACCCCAGACAATCAAAATGTCAATAGACTTCAGGGTGAATAAACAGCACGCATATTTGTGCAGACTCAGAAAGCGGAATAAATTTTTCTCACAACTAAAGCATGACCAAGAATTGAACATTGGAAGCCACAGACTATGTCAGTCACCTGCTCAGCCAGTTTAAAGCTGTGAGTTCGCATATATTCCATTCCAATGTACAAAGTAGGCAAATGGTACCTGGAATAAGAAAATTTAAGGATTCAACCTGTCAAAGAAAATATATACCCTATAAGTAATAAGAGGAACTGCCAAGATAGGAAGTTACTCTAGTAGGCCAAAGTACAAGATAGTAACTTACCCTATAACTTGCATAAATGCTTTCAAATACGTAGTATGTCGAGAGACAAGCTAGTACTAGAACCAATATGCTACTTTTGAGCTAAACACGTTATGTTTGAGACACTGACTTTATAAAACTATGTTATACTCACTTATGACTATGACATGAAACTGTCGGGATATGTACGCATGATCTGTACATGTTTTGGGTTAAAATGACCATGGAATCCTAGTTTTTGCATTGACATGACATATACTAGGCTATTTGATGTTGCTATACTACTTGATGTTTATGCCATGATTACTTGCATCAAATGATGTTGTATGCTTGAACCGTGACTTATACATCCCATATTGAGATGTATGGCTATCGATGTCAAGCTGTTTATTGGTCTAGAAGTCTTGTCTCTATAGGGCCCATGGTTCGGTGTAGCAACTAAGGGTTGTGTGGGTCCATATAATGGTTTACCAGTCCTATCTGCATAGAGACCACTATATGGTCTAGTGATCCTATTCATGAGGGTTCAGTGCCCGTGTTCTGTGTCGTGCTGATGGCTATTGTATTGATTTGTTATACATGTTATGGTTATGAAATAATGTGCTATACCTTGTTTGCTACATGCGCACTATTTTTAAAAACTTATTCCACAGGGTAAAACGGAGTAGTGGATCGATGATCTTATTTGGCCCTTGTGGCTCACCAAATCATTAATTGCTCTGTGCAGATTTTCGTTCAAGGTGGTAATCCAGGTCTGCGTACACTCTACCCTCCACAGACCACACTCTGTGGGATTTCACTGGGTATGTTGTTGTTGTGGCAATCCAGGTGAGCCAACCAGCCTGTCCGTAGTGGTTGCTATGCTTTTACTTTCTATTTTACATTTTATGGGTTGCATCCCTTATTCCTTGTACTTAGAGTCTTGTAGGTGCTACTAGACAATGTAAAACTGGTTTTAGGCTACAGTTTGACTTTTACGTTGATTGGTTTATTCCTCTGTTTCCGAATGACATTATCTATACTATGGTTCTACTTTGAACGTTGTGTTGGGAATGGTGACTTATGTGAATGGAAATGGATAGCGGTTCTTCAGGTGTAGGTCGCAGCTCACGAAAATAGGTCATGACAAATCTAGACAGGTAGGAGACAAAGTTATCAAGCAAAAATAGGATTTACCCAGGAAATAATCTAGCAGCAGTGCGGTAAGCTGACATTGCCTGGTCTCCTTCTTCTTGAGCAGCATAAGCATTTCCATATCCTATCCAAGCTGAAGCAAATGTTCCATCTAAGCTTGTTGCCTTACTGCCAAATATCAAAATTCAGAATACAAAATAAGACCTTCAACAACTGAATGTGAATGAATTATTTATAAGCTACATTAGAATATTGAAAGAACAGGAAATATGAGATAGCACTTGGGCCTTAGCTCTCAAAGCATAAGCACTTGCACAATTGCTAAGATTATTCATTTTGTCAGGTTTTGGAAACCATATCATTTAATATCCTTAATGGAAGGACAAGTCCTAACTTCAGTGACGGAGCAGTTACATAGAAAATTACCACCCAAAGGATACATTTTATTTGACGAGGGAAATCAGAGATCCTGAAAATGTTCGAAGAACTTCATATGATCCAGTCAAACTTTTGGTAGAAGAAAACTAGTACCCTTAGAAACAAATCTTGACTATTAAGGAGAGAAGAAGCCTCACTCCACCACGGGGCATGACGGAATTGTTGGGATCCATCCACTCTTAATAAGAGGACTCGTATTTAAACTCTGGTTCAGAGTGTAACATTTTGTCCTAGTAAATGTTACATTTAAATATGTTTTGCGCCTCGCTTCAGAGTGTCCTAGTACTCAGATAGCAAATGGCACTATTTTGTTCACCTTTTTCCTTTTCAACGCCATTAAAGACAAATTCAAAGAAGTGACCGCTTCTTGTTCAAATTATTTTGCACCTCACCATTCAATGTGCATGATTCGTTGAAGTATGTTGCTTCATCCATGCGAAGCGAGGAGCCCCTTGCTTCTCATCGCTTCATCGCTTTAAGCATCAGAATAATCACTTCTAGTATCAATACTCACCACTCAATTTCTTACGTAGACGTGCTTTAACTAGAACTATTGTCACGTGTACTAAAAGAGTTGCATAAGACAGAGAGCAGAAGAAAATGTTTGACCAGAAATATTGTCATGAAACAAGAAGTTCCACGAGAGAGAAAGAGAGGTAGAAATGCAAACCCTCTTCTCACGACATGATAACATAAATGTTTATACCTAAAATAGCGGCGTGCTTGGTCATATTTCTTGATACAATAGTAGTAGCAACCGACAGCAAACCATGACAGAGCCCTGAATAAAAAACATGGTCTAGTGAGCCAATCAGATTCAGAACATGTTCTAGGACATAAAGCAAAATGGCAGTTAATGATATGATAGCAATTTTCACCACAAATAATGGACATAGCAAATGAATAAAACTTTTCATCAATCCAAACAAATTGAAACTCCATGTTCAAGTCTACCTTATGATAATTTATCTACCACTAGGCTAGAGCCTATTCTTGTAAATGATGCAAAACATAAAATCAATGCTACATTGCATACATTTCAGACCTCGAACTGTTATCTACTAAATAGACACCTATCTATGGAAATTCCTATCTGTTAGTTATCTACTCAACTGATATTGGTACTTGCTTTAAATTTCTTGTCCGGGTCTGACCGTTTCTCTTGCTTTGCTTGTGCTTTGTTTTGAGCCGAGGGTCTCTCGGAAACAACCGCTCTACCAACAAAGGTAGAGGTAAGGTCTACGTACACTCTACCCTCCCCAGACCCCACGTTGTGGGATTTCACTGGGTATGTTGTTGCTGTTGATACTGGTAATTTTGCCAGTGGAAGATAGCACTCATAGCAGTTTACCGTGGAATATAGATCTATATGCAAGCTGGCTCGAACACCACCATTCTAAAAAAAAAGGACCAAAGATGATTGACAAGAAAGTCAAGACTTGAGCTAATTTTTCAATTCATGACATGCTTAATTTTGAATAGTAGTTTGCTAATCTTTCGAATTGATTTATCTAGATTTTCTCTTGACTCTACAAATTGAGTGGTTAATAACGGCATGCTGGAAAATAGACAATCTCAATTTGGTATACCTTTTACTGAAGAATGAAACCATATATGCATTTATTATCATCTTAAAGATTTGCATTAGTCCTTATACAACTATCTCTGGCCAAATTAGCACCAAATTATTGTAAAATATACTCTTTAATGGAAAGTAAAGTTATTCTCGTCAGTGCTTAAGCTGAAGATACTTTTCAAAGTGTGGATCATTTGGGTGAAGTGTAAGCACTAAATTGGTGTAATTTCTCTAGGCAAAGTCGTAATAAAGAAAGAGAATTCCCTGCTGGGTTTGCGGATTCCACATCAACTGGAATAGATTCTAAGGCTGGGTGTGCGTATCAGAGTAGGCAAGTTGCTGAAGCAGGTCATGCTGTCATTATTTGGTTTTCCTTTTCTATTCCTCAACTCTGTTATCTTTTTCTTTTGTCATTCTATTGAGTACATATTGTTGAATATTTTACATGAGAAATTAGTTGTAAATTTTGAAAGTATTACTTGATTGACATATCAGAATAGCAAAATTTATTTGAACTCCCAACTCGATCCCCTACCCTCTCTCTTGTTTGTTGCCATGTCTATCGAAATGAATGATCAGGGTAACATATAGGTTAAATGTCAACAAGAAAAGACATCTTTGCATGAATAATCACTCTTAACTTATTGACCTTGAAAAGAACTCAACTCCCAGCAAAAGGCTATGAGTAGAATCACAATTTTCTTGATTAATACGAATTTGTTGTACTTTAATCTTATTCAGCAAAGAAATCTTCATGCAATAGCTATGCCTTGTGAACGAAGATGCAGCAATATATTTTTCAAACCCCAAAACCAAAACTCAAGCTCACTTACTTTTGAGGATAATCCTTCACTAAATTGCAAGCCATAAGATACAGCTCATTGGAATGTCCCAACTCCATTGCTGCTGCTAAGTGCACCAGGGTACACTTGAGGTGGAATGGATCCTTTTCAAGCAATCTGTATTTTATCATGTACCGAAGGATAAGAGGAAAAGGAAAGTCACCAAATTTCAAGCAGTGACATAAACGAGGTACCAAAAAACATGTTCTCAGTGTAGCATAAAGATCAAGCAAAAGCAAAGGACATAATTTCTTTTCTGGTGGGTTACCAACTTACTCAGATGTTAGTTCAAAGCATTTCTGATATTCACCGCATTGATGATAGTACTCAGCTTTGCAGGCCAAAAGATCAGTGTTGGCTTTAAGCGTACACAAAACAGATTTGTCCGATGGCTTTATATTAGGTCCACCACTCTGTTCCAGCTCTCTAAATTTGGCTTCCACCACATTTTCTTTATCATACTGGGAAGCATGGGAAAAGAAAAAACTTATTCCATTGAAAAGAAAATGGGTACGCAAAACATAAAATTAAAATTACTCTATGCATATGATAAAACTATTCAACATTTCTGTAAAAAATCAAGTGGAGCTATGTCTGTCTATTTATCAACATAAAGTGCCAAATTCAATATTCTGTTTTTCAATTGAGTGAAACACAAAAGTTAAGTGCTTATGATCCACAAAAGGTCATTTGGAATACAAAGTAGTCTTATAAGAAGTGATTACCTTCTTTATCAAACACGAATAGAATGAAGACAGCCACCCATCTTCAGGACCAAATTGCAAACATGAGAGCAGGGTTCTCTCTGAAATTCACTAGGAGCTGGATTTGTCAATTTTTCATAATAATGCCTTCAACAAAGATTATATTAACACAATAATACTATCATCTAAAATTTTTAGCAGTTTTCAATAATAGTACCAACAATAAATAGCATTATAAAAGGCAAAAGCATGAAAAACACCACAACGCGTCAATGTTTTAAGTGCAAAACACAACTAAAGTGCAGGCCTTGGTAAATAAAGTACAAAAGGAAACAAATGAAAAATATAAATGTGATCTGAAAAAGTAACTATAACACGAATAATACTTATAGGACAAAGGAATTTATGAAGCTACAGTTAAGTGAATATATAAATCATATCAATTGTTCCAAAACTATTTAAAATTTCTGATTCTACTACTAAGAGGTGGTTTGATTTTCTAATTTAGGTTTAGTGGCTACTTCCATACTAAATTTCTATTTCTAATAACTTACATATTTCTTATAATAGTGTTTAGTTCCACCCCCTACAAGATCAAGCTTATAGGCGATGAGGATGATCCCTTAGTTTTGGTGCCTACATCGATGCTGCCTAAGCAACGCTGAGCAGCCAACTGTCTTTAACAGCACTGAAAAGTGAACAATAATAGAATGTTTGGTTAAAAGAAAGAGAATGTTCATCACTTATTAAACACACACACCTAGGATTTTTGGAGTACAATCTACTCGGTCTCCAAATGTACTTGCATTTTTTAAGACATTTTGATTCTATAAACTAGCTTGTACAATTTCATTTGTTCCAAGAATGTCCAATTTGACCAGCAAAGGTTCTCACCTTCATCACAAGTGAGCATGTGATTCTCTATCAAACATTCCAATGCCTGAAAATGAGAAAATGTACATAGATGAATTTCTAAAAATTGTCATGGAATTGAAAGCATAAAAGATCTATGAGGCTTCTAAGATTGGGAAGAACATGAATATAAGATAACTAAGTATCTTCTAGAGTTTTACTGTAAAAATATGACCTCTTAACACAGTAATTTCCAAGATTTATCCCCCACTTCATCCCAAAAGGAGAAGAAAAAAGCTAAAGAGGAAACCAAGAAACATACTAACCAACCCCTAGAGAAAGACTTCCATCAATTACAGAAGCAAGACAGCTACAGCAAAACTTACATACCTCATAACACAAAGGATCAGCCTTGATAGCAGCTTTATACCTACAAGTGTCATGGAGTTATAACAAGTCAGCTCCTTCCGATGATATAAATGAATATTTAACTGCTAGACCAATATTAAGAAATAAGGAAGACAGCCCAGCACATGATGGAACTGTAATTCCTTAACTTCATCTCTTGTAATACAGTTAACTTGAGACAGAATACATCTCTTTCGTTCCTGCTAAAATAGGACCTTCAAGATCCATTTTCTAATCTAATTCCATGCACAAGAAAGCAAGGAACTGAGATGAAAGAAGATGGGATTGCTGATGATCAGAGACGCTGAACACAAGAAAAAAGACGAGGATAATTTGTTCCTACAGTTATATTAAGAGGAACTGATAACTTCTTTATTGTATTAACAAACAACAAATGAAAGAAGACAAACAGCAGGAAAGGATGAGGTCCCTAAATAAAAGGTTCATCCACGAGATAGGATATAGTAAAAAGTTAACTAGTTCGACACCAATTATTGAAATAATTAGCTCTTTCTGAATGTCACTCTTCTTTTGACTTTAGGAAACTACCAGAAATCAGATGTAAGGAGTTTAAATACTCTAAACCACCTTTATCTCAAGGATCCCAAATACACATTTAAACTTCTTCATTCTTTGCTTATTCGGTTTGCTAAGACGTACTGATATGATATCGGGGGGCTCAATTGCTCAAACTTCTCCAAGGACTTGTACTAGAAGCCGAACCAAAGACTTTCAAGCTTTAGAAGCCATGTTCATGGAGAATGAAGCTATGGAAGCACTTGAATAGAACCAATGGAGAGCCTTCAAGCTATGGGAGATAGCATGGAGGAAGATTACAAGAGTCCAAGAGCCCAAGAGCCCAAGGCCCAAAGCTTGCCTCTTAAAGAAGCCCAAATGTTTGATGTGTGGCTACAATTGCAAGCTCGGAGAGTTAAATGCCAAATGTGGTTATTAGTTAAATAATAGGTTATGCATGTAAATGCAAAACTAAATAAGCTTGCCTTATCCTATTTTCATTCTTAGCTTCGAGTTTTGAGATTGATGAAATAGCTCTTTTGAGTGTAGTTCTCCTTGTATGGAGTTAGATTAGCTAGGATTAGCTAGTGTTAGGATTAGGGTGGATTCCCTTAACTCTTACCTTGAATCTCTCTTGGATAATCTTGAATTAAATTTACATGTATGAGTTTGAGTCTCTGTCTCCCTTGGATTAATTCATCTTTGGTTGTTGATTAATTACAATTTGAGTTGAATTGATCTCTTCTTTCCTCTATTCTCATCTCCTATTTCTTCATTCTCATCTATTGATTTCTTACTATCTTAATTTCCGCGTTTTGTTAGTTGAATCCGCTTATCCCCAAGTCGGATCGTATCACGTACTATGTTCAAATCAAATGTGGAACTTCACTTTGTCTCACTTTCTATCCTTTCTTCTCCCGCATAACTACTCTGAAAACATGATTACCAGCCAGACAGAAAACATAGGACTGAACAATCTCTCGCGTTAATGACTCACACAAGAAATTCAGGCCAAATCCATAATCCAAAATTATGTCTATGAACATCAGTATCTTATATCCAAACTATCACTAACCATAGTCGAGCCTGTGCACGATTCTCTAAAGCTTCATATGCCTTGCCCCTCAAGAAGCATATTGCTGATAAAATCTGTCAAAGATTTACACAGCATTTTAATTCTGTCGAAAGTAGAGATTCATAACGGATTCCACCGGAAAACCCCACTAGGTCAGGGAGAATGGAGAAACTTACATTTATTTCACGATCTTCACCATCCTTGTCTAAGTACATGCTGTTGCACTCCCTTGTGTCAGTAATATTTCCATGTTCATCCACTTTAGCATCACCCAGCATTAGAAGACATTGATCCCACTCCTTCAGTTCTTCCTAAAAATACAGAAATTATAAACGGAACTTTAAGCAAATTAGTTTAGATTAAAATAGGATCCAACTTGCTGAGCCTAATGTTTAGTCTGGATAGTTACTTGTATGCAAGTGTAGGGATAAGTGCAAGATTATGATGACCTCTTATTTTGGAGAACTCCTAATTAGTCTTGAGAGACACATATTTAGTAGTGGAACGAAATATGGATCCAGCTAGCATTTATAGTTAACCCCAACTATTTAGGGACTGAGGCTTCGTTGATTGATTGATTCATAACAAGATCCTAGTTTATGAACAGATACTATACATTAAAACCTAACCAGAATCATACCTAGGGGCGTGACATGTTGATAACTGAAAGAGGAAAGATGGCAACCTACACTCAAATGGTAGCACCTTGCCCAATGTAGGCGGCCATGTTATCAAAGGCAAAAAGCGAAAAGAAGCACAAATGTCTGTTGAACTTTAAGCGCAACATGCAAATAAAGCATGGGATTCTAATGAACAATTCAACAAAAGAATCAAACTATGTAGTAGTTCAAGAATAATTATATATATTTTTTGAAACTGGTAAAGTTTAGTTCAAGAATAATTATAAACACAAATAACAATTATATAAATCATTTTAAGAATTACAATTAGGTGAAATATTTATTGTGTGGTGTCCTCTTTAAGACAGTTGGACGCTGAGACACACGCCTTAACACCTTTGTGTTTGCACTGAAGCGCCGCCCAAGCAAGGTGAAGCGATCAGCCTGTTTGCACGTAGTTTCATGGCTTACGCATGCATCAAGCGGGCCTTCAGCGACATTAGAAGGTTAGTGGGGCTTGTCAGGCTTCTATCACCTACCAAGTTGTTGAGTTAAATCTTTTAGTGTTCTGCAGCTGGGTAGTGTGGCAACTGTAACACTTCAAGTTAGCGCAGACAAGCAAAGAAGCATTGTACTAGAATCTGATCCACTTGTTCAGTTTATATTTTTTTATTAGAATTGCTAGTTTTCTACTTTTCTACTTTTCTTTATATTCTCATTCAATAAAAGCGAATTTATGAGGTTGCAAGAGCGTGGTAGACTGGTAGCTCGATCCTCGATAGAGTGGCGAAGCTGTGAACCACTGGAGTAGGCAAAAAGGGGAGGCGGGGATCACCTCTAACAAGTGTATGCTTTCAAGTCTAGATTTCCACTCTCAAGTTTTGGCATATAAAGAAAAAGACGGTGGTTTGATTCCACAGGTTGCTTCTTTTGTTAGTCACCAGTTAACATAAAAGTACAGTTAGTAAGTAGCCAGTTACTCCATTAACACCTAAACATAAACAGTACCAAATTCTTTTAAAATATGCTTATTTTGAAAAGTATTTTTTGCCAGAAGTGCTTTTGGGAAGTAGCAATTCGTGTTTGTCTAATCAATTCGAAAAATACTTTTGCCGATATCATAGCAGTAATGTGTGCTTAGGTAGGGATCCAAAAGTGTTATTGGAGAAAGGCTACCTTTTTAGCTTCTGAAAAACAATTTCTTCTACTACTCAAAAGCATTTATGTTTTCTCTAGAGGCTTGGACAAACCTATGTTGCTCGGACTTTTCACTTTCGGTGCCGCACTCGTGTCGACACGACATGGGTGTGGGATCCGTACCCGATAAATGCTCTTCGGACATTATTTTTTTTTCTTATGTATCAAACACTAGAAAATATGTAAGAAACTCAATTACTTCCCAAGAAGATATTTTCTAAGAAAACATTTTCCGTGGAAAATATTTTCTAAGAAAACAAACACACCCTTAATGTAAATGAGTAAGTAGTATGTTACTCCATTAACACCTAAACATGAATAGTACCAACTTACACATTAGATTCCAAATAACAATATTTATACAAGTGCAAAAAGACACGATCTTGGAACAAAATAGTCCAAATAGAGGCAAATAGACGTCGACATGACCCCAATTAGCTTACAACAACATACCCAGTAAAATCCCACAATGTGGGGTCTGGAGAGGGTAGAGTGTACGCAGACCTTACCTCTACTTTGGTAGGTAGAGAGACTGTTTCCGAAAGACTATCGGCTCAAGAGAAAGCATAAGCAAAAGAAACGGTTAGACACGAACAAGAAATCAAGAAATTTAAAGTAGTATGAAAATGAAAGTAACAAAAGCGAATAAGACATGATAAAGCATTCTGAAAAAAGAAGCAATAACTACCTCAGGTCAATAAGATAGTCGAAGTACACGAAACAACATATAGCAGCAGAAATCAAAGGCCAGGGAACTATAAAACAATTTTGTGCCTACTAATATGATAGGCTAAGCGGGCTACAATAATAATACTACAACTACTATTATGTTAGCGTAAGTAGGACTACGCTCAACTACATACTACCATAATCCTGCTCTCCACAACCTCCAATCTAAGGTCATGTCCTCAGTAAGTTACTTGCGTCATATCTCATCTAATCACCTCTCCGCAATACCCCAATTAGCTTGAAATGGAGAAATAATTCACTAAATAGCAACTAGAGAATTTAGTAGACTGATACTCCAATAACACCTATACATGAATAGTACCAAATTACACATTAGCGCCCAGATAACCCTATTTATACAAGTGCAAAAAATATGATCTTGGAATAAAATGGGTTCAACTAGAGCCAAATAGACGTCAACAAGACCCCAATTAGCTTAGAATCAATAAATAATTCACTAAATAACAACTAGAACAGAAGATGAAAGTTGCAGAAATGAGAATGTTGAGATAGATCTGTGGGCTTACTAGGAGAGATATGGTCAAAAATGAAGAAATTTGGGATAAGGTGGGAGTAGCCTCCGTGGACGACAAGACGTGGGAGGCGAGGCTGAGATGGTTTTGACATGTCCAGAAGAAAGGCATAGACGCTCCGGTAAGGAGGTGTGAGAGACAGGCGACAGAGGACTGGAAAAAAGGTAGAGGTAGGCCGAAGAAGTATTGGAGAGAGGTGATCAGACAGGATATGACAAACTTTCAGCTTACCGAGGACATGATCCTAGATAAGGTGTGGAGGTCGAGAATTAGGGTATAAGGCTAGTAGTAGGATAAGTATTATTTTCCTTTCTTGTTGAATCAGTATTATTTTCATCATTTTCTTGTATTTTTGTTTTAGTATTCACATATTTCTTATTCTTAGTTTTCTATTACTACTTATTGTCTTTTCTTCTTTACTATTCTTGCTATCCTGATGTTGTTTCTGCTTTACTTGAGCCGATGGTCTATCGGAAACAGTCACTCCACCTGCCAAGGTAAGGGTAAGGTCTGCGTACACTCTACCCTTCTCAGACCCCACTCGTGGGATTACACTGTGTATGTTGTTGTAAATAGCAACTAGAAAAACACTTATTTTTTCCTAAAAGCTTGGTGAAACACCTCAATTTTCTAAAATAAACACCTTTTGGAAGGGGAAAAAAGCACTTTTGGCTTTTCAGAAGCTTAGCCAATGTAGTATGTACTCCATTAGACCTAAACATCAATAGTACCAAATTACACATGAGAACCCAAGATAGCCCTACTTATACAAGTGCAAAAACAACACAATCTTGGAATAAAATGGGTCCAAATGGAGGCAAATAGATGTCAACGTGACCCTAATTAGCTTGGAAATAGAGAAAAAAATCACCAAATAGCAACTAGACAATTAAATTAATTGGAAAAATATTTTCTCCAAGAAAACATGTTCCTAAGTGGCTTTCCAAACTCATTATCTCCTTCCCACCCCCAACCCCGTCCCACCCACCGCCACTCCAAACTCTCACTCCCCATCCCATCCCATACTATCTTTTTGCTTACGTATCAAACACTAAAAAATAAGTAAGAAACCGCTTGTTCTGCAAGAAACATTTTCAAATTCATTAGATAAACCCTACTTACACAAGTGTAAAAAAGACACAATCTTGGAATAAAATAGGTCCAAATAGTGCCAAATAAATGTCAACAAGACCCCAATTAGCTTATAATAGATAAATAATTCACTACATATCAACTAAGACAATTAATAATTGGAATTTTAAAGGCATACAAGGCAGTTGGCGTCAAGGTATCTAAATTGAAGGTCACGAAGGTCAATTTGGGAAGCATTACGATGGTGGAAAGCATTACTAATACACCATATTCAGTACTATACTTATACACCCTACCAAACGACCCCTTGCTTCATTAAAACCTACACATTAATACTAACAAATTACACATTAGGTCTCAAGTGCAAAAAGACACAATCTTGGCAAAAAAATCGGTCCAAATAGACCCAAATAGACATCAACAAGACCCCAATTAGCTTGAAATAGAGAAATAACTCACTAAATAGCAACTAGAGAAATAATTGGAAAAAGGGCATACGGGGGATTAGATCCCAAGTAACCCTATTTATACAAGTGCAAAAAGACACAATCTTGGGATAAAATAGGTCCAAATGGAGGCAAATAGACGTCGATATGACCCCAATCAGCTTGAAATAACTCACTAAATAGCAACTAGAGAACTAATTAGAAAAAGGGCATACAAGGTATTAGATCCCAAGTAACCCTGTTTATACAAGTTAAAAAAAACACAATCTTGGAATAAAATGGGTCTCAAATAAAGGCAAATACACATCAAACATGACCCTAATTAGCTTGGAAATAGATACATAATTCACTAAATAGCAACTAAGACATTTAATAACTGGAATTTTAAGGGCATAAGAAGCACTTGGCAGTGAGGTATTTGGGAAGCATTAAGGTGGAAACCATTAATAATACACCCTATCCAGTACTATTCTTATACACCCTACCAAACGACCCCTTACTCCATTGACACCTACACATGAATAGTACCAAATTACACACTCGATCCCAAATAACCCTATATATACAAGTTCAAAAAGACACGATCTTGGAACAAAACGGGTCCAAATAGACGTCCCAATTAGCTTACAATAGATAAACAATTCACTAAATAGAAACTATAAAATTAAATTAATTAGAGTTTTAAGGGCATACGAGGCACTTGGCAGCGAGGTATCGAAAACGAAGGTCACGAAGGACAATTTGGGAAGCATTAAGAAGGTGAAAAGCACGACGATAGTGTCGACCAAGATACAAAGCTTGTGCTTGCATGTATATATCAGCTGGGTCAGAAGTAATAGCAGCAACTTTATCAGCAAAGAATATTGCTGAAGAATATAAATGTTTGCTCACACAATCTCGAATAACACCTCTTAGTCTCTCTATTTCTTCTTCCCTCATTGTATTTGGATACTAATTTCTATTTGGTTGTGAAGTTTGGATTTGGGAATTTGAGTGTTTTGGGAGTTGTGGAGTTATTGGGGGGAGAAGGAGAAAGAGAAAGGTGAAAGAGCGGGAGGGTCTTTGTTTGGGAGGTTTTAGATGGGTTTTTGAAATGCTACCAAAATTCAAACCATTTTTATCAAAACCTAACAAAGCATCTTTGGAACTGTGTGGATTGTTACTTTAAGGCCCTGTTTGGAAAGGCACCTTCTAATTGAAATTGAGTCTAATTACATAGTTTGGGATGTTTAGTAATTACATGATCAACATGTAATTTGGTGTAAGTGTAACTTTCCAATTCTTAAGGGGGCTAAGAATTGAGTGTAATTACATCCTGTAATTACAAGATTATTTTTAAATTTGTTTTCTTTTTCTTTTTTATTTTAAATTCGTTTCTTTTTAATTTATTTTTTTGTTTTACATTTTAAATTATTTATATTTTTCTTTAAAATATTTTACTTTTTTATTTTTACATTTTAAATTATTTTTATTTTTTATATTATTATTTTTAAAATATCATTATTTTTTATTTACTTCTTGTGATTTCATATTTTTATGTAATTACTTATGTTGTTTTTAATTTTTTTATTTAATTTAACTGTGTTTTTATTCTAGTTTTTTAAATTACACTTTTTACTATTAGTAAGAATTGAGTCTCAACAAACTTTAGGAATGGCGATGAGGAAAATTTTGAACAGTTCGAAAAAAAGGATAGTGAAAAATTTCTCTCTCTAGCTCTGAGGCGCAGGTTAAGCAAACGACTATCGTCGTGACGATGGGAAGCGCCATTAGTGCAAGGACAATAGCTCAAACACTTGAACAAGGCAATTCGCAGAAAGTTATTACTCCGCCGGCGATGCAAATTCGGCCTATGGAACTTAATGTCGGTGGGACGAAAGGGTCATTGAGTATGGCTACCAAAGCCCTTCAGTTAGGGAAGTCATCGGCGCAAATAATGGATAGAGGAGGCGTATCTAGGTCTGGCCCAAACCCTATTTGTGTAACCAATGAAATAGTACCATCGGGGGTTTTCACGCCACCAGAGGAGGTTAATGTCGACCAGCAGCCAAAATAAAATTGGACGGAGCTCTTTAAAGGTAATAGATATGTTGATAATGGATTAACTTTAGCTTATATCACTCCTGATTTGATAGAGGGTAAGGTTGTAGTCCAACTTGAGAAGGATGAAGTCGAAGCAGAAACTAGGAAATGGAAATGTGCACTAATTGCTTATGTGGCTGGTTACAATTACATGAGCAGGTTTATAGCACAAAACTGGAATCAAGTGGTTGAACTAGATGTCTATCTACATGAAGGGGGATATTACATAGTGAAGTTTCAGGATATGGAGGATATGCAGGAGATATTGTGTGTTGGGCCTTACACTGTTAATAATAGACCATTAATTTTGAAGAATTGGACACCAACGTTTGATATAAGCACTGAATTCTTAACTAAACTTCCTTTATGGGTAAAATTCCCTATTCTGCCAATGAACTGTTGGGGTGCAAATTCATTAAGCATAATGGCAAATGCTATTGGAAAACCTTTATTTGCTGATGCATGTACTGCAAAACATACCAGAATTTTCTATACAAGAGTTCTGATTGAAGCAAATGTTACTCAAGCCTTACCAAGATCAATAGTGGTTATGGATCCATTAGGAAGACAATTTGAGCAGACTGTAGAATATGAATGGAAACCGCAATATTGTGCTCAATGCTTGGAAATATGGCATGAGTGTGGACCACCAAAGCCAATACAGAGGCCACCATCATGACCCAGAAGGAAAAGGGGATATAGGCCACCTCAACATGAATGGAAGTCAAAAACCCAACCAACTGCTGCACCACCCTTAGTCCAGCCTGTAGAACAAGTGAACAAAGGAAAGGGGAAAATGCATGAGAAACAAGGGGTAGAAGCTGAAGGCACTTATGTGGCAAACAGTTTTGATACTGAATTTCATGTGCTGCCTAATAGATCAACTCATGTAACTAAGGAGTATATCACAGTTACTCCCTTACCTGGAAGTCAACCATGTGGTGTGGTGTGGTACATTCAGGTCAATATATTACAACATTAGCTACATCTACACAAGGGCATTTAAAAGTTATAACAGGGAAAGCCCAGCATGCCAGTGCTGCCCCAACTGAATCAGTCCAACAACAACAAAAATAGAAAGGAGATACAAGTGTTCAGGTGCAGCTAGAGCAGATTGTGGAAGGAAATGAGAGTTTTCAACAACCCTCTTGTGCTAAAGGAGGGGGACAAATTCAAGCAGTATGAAGTGGGTAGTATGGAACATGGGGGATTGAATAAGATATATAAGCAAAAGGAGTTAAGAAAGTTTTTAATAAATAAATACATCACCTTGATTGCTTTAGTAGAAACCAGAGTGAAGAAAAACAAAGCTACTAATATTGCTTCTAGGTTAATGCCAGGTTGGTCAATGATGCATAACTATGATAAAGCAGTGAATGGGAGGATTTGGGTGATATGGGATAACAGATATTATGATGTACAGGTTATAGCAGTGCATCCTCAGTTTATCCATTGTGCAACTAAAGAAAGGCTTGATGATTTGAACTATTTTGCCATTTTTATTTATGGATATAACACTGTTGAGCAAAGAAGGGATCTATGGAATCATCTAGCTGCACTTGTATGTCCTAAACCATGGATCCTAGTAGGAGTTTTTAATTCTAATATGAGTCCACAAGATAGGATGTATGGGGCTCTTGTGACTAATGCTGAGATTAGGGATCTTGCTGACTGTGTCCAACAACTTCAACTTACTGAACTATCATGGAAGGGTGACTATTATACGTGGTCTAACAAGAAACTAGGGGCTGATAGAGTGCTTTGTAGAATAGATAAGGCTGTTGGGAACACTGATTGGATGTATCAGTATGGATATATTATTACAGATTATGGAGAATCATTCATATCTGATAATTCACTAATGATGTTTAACTTTAGGCAGAATCAGCAGTCCAACAAAGTTTCTTTTAAGTTCTATAATGTTTGGGCAGAGCACTCTCAATTTTTGCCCATAACAGAGAATAATTGAAAGAAGAATGGAGGTAAGTAGAGAATGAAACATGTGTGAGATAACTTAAAGCTGCTCAAGCCCCATTTGAGGCACCTTAACAATGAGCATTCAAAAACATCACAGCCAAGGTGGATCAGACAAGGCAACATCTCTTCCAGATCCAAGATCCAACAACAACTAAAATAACATTACAGTGATGATATAGCTACAGAGGAGAAAGAAACTTTAGTTCAACTAGAGAAATGGTCACTAATTGAAGAAAGTATTTTGAAACAAAAAGCTAGAAATGACTGGATTAAACTTGGAGATGCTAATTCCAAGTACTTTGCAGCAGTAGTAAATGAGAAACGGCAACAGAAGCAAATATTGGAATTCACCTCTTTGACAAGGCAGAATCTATCAAATATTAAAGCAATTCAAGAGGAAATTGTTCAATTCTCTAAGTCACTAATGAGATCAGCTGCTCATTCTCTGCCTGCAGTTAGTAAGATTACCATGAGTAGAGGACCAATATTGGGTCACAAACAACAAACTGAGTTATGCAAGGTTATTACTGACCAGCAGATTTATGAAGGTCTGCAGTCTATTGGTGATGACAAAGCTCCAAGAATAGATGATAAAAGAGCTTGGTCACTTATTCAAAAAGATGTTTATGCAGCAGTACATAAGTTCTTCAACACAACTAGCATGTATAAAGCAATGAACTGTACTCTTATCACTTTATCGCCTAAGGTACCTAATCCATAAACAATAAAGAAATATAGACCTATAGCTTATTGTAAAGTTATGTACAAGTTGATCTCTAAGGTTCTCACTGCAAGAATGAAGAATATCATGCCCCACATCATATGTGATATTCAGGATGGATTTATCTCGGGAAGAAGAATTGTTGATAACATCATGGCGCATGAATTAGCAAAATGGTATTCAAAGAAGAATGTATCACCCAAAAACATGCTTAAAGTGGACTTGTAGAAAGCATATGACTCGGTTGAATGGATTTGTATAAAGCAAGTGCTAACAGAGTTGAAGTTCTCATCAAGATTTATTGGTTGGATAATGTGTTGCATGAGAACAATGAGCTATTTCTATCAACATTAATGGTGCAGTCACAAAACCATTTGAGGCAGCAAAAGGGTTGAGGCAGGGTGACCCCATTCATCTTATCTCTTTGCAATAGCCATGGAGTACTTGAGTAAGTTGCTCATGAGTTGGAGGACAATAAGAGCTATAAATATCATCCAAACTGTGCTAAGGTTAAGCTTACTCACCTTTATTTTGCAGATGACCTTTTACTCTTTGCTAGAGGAGATAGAACTTCTATTCACTTGATGTACCAACAATTTACCATATTTTCTCAAGCATCTGGACTTAAAACAAACATAGCTAGGAGTAGTATATATTTTGGAGGGGTGGGCATATCTGAACATGAGTATATTGTTCAACATCTTGGTATCACTCTAGGTGATTTACCTTTCAAATACTTAGGTGTGCCACTTGATACAAAGAAGCCGAGTATCCTTCAATGGCAACCTTTTAATTGAAAAAATTGTAGCAAGGAAATCTTCATGGACTGCCAAAAAATTGTCATATGCAGGTCGAGTGGGGCTTGTTAAGATAGTGATATTTAGGATCCAATCATATTGGGCTCAACTGTTCTTATTACCTGCAAAGGTGATTAAGACAATTGAGGAATATTGCAGAAGCTACATCTGGTCATGTACAAAAATGAAATCACCAAGAGAGCCCTGGTGGCCTGGAGCTCAATGTGTTTACCTAAAGCTGCAGGGGGTTTGCATATCTTTGATCTTAAAGTGGGGAACAGAGCTACTGTGACAAAAATGTGCTGGGATCTAACTAACAAAGAAGATAGATTATGGATAAGGTGGATACACGCATACTATGTGAAAGGATATCAAGTTGCAACCATGGCCATCCCTCATCAAGCTAGTTGGATTGTCAGGAAAATATTAGAGGCTAGAGTTACTGTGCAGCTTACTCAAGGAAATCCTCCAGTTCTTAAAAGCAGAATCAATTTTATGTATTTGCAACTGAAATAAAGTCATCCCAAAGTTCCTTGGAAGCATTTTATGTGTAAGAATGAGGCGAAGACCAAAATCAAGGTTCACAATGTGGGTGTACCTTCATGGCCATTTGAATACTACAAATAGACTTGCTAAATGGGGTATTATTAAGGATCCATATTTGTGTATTATATAGAGCTGCTAGAGAGACCAGTGACCATCTATTCATGGAGTGTACCTATGCTAAGAGACTATGGAGAAGACTAATGATTTGGCTGCAAACATGAGTAACTATGCCATCAGGAATGATACAACTTCAGCAATGCATTTGGAGATTGGCCATAGGGAAAACTACATCAGCACATATCATGAAAATGGTTTATACATAATATATTCATGCCCTATGGACTGAGAGAAACACCAGTGTTTGAGCACAATGAGAGGGATGCCAACAGCTTAGATAGGGAAATTGCCTGCATCTGCAATGTTCGAGCATCAATGATGAGTCGAATCTTGTTACAACAACTATCATTTTAACAACATTGTATCTTTTATGCTTTCTTAGGATGTATAGATAGCTAGTGAGTATAGATGTTTTAGAGCTTCCGTTTTCTTGTAAGGAACAACAAGCTGAGTTGTAGCTCTGCTGTGGTACTTCAAAGTTCACTTGGTGATTAATACAAATGATTAGTTACAAAAAAAAAAAAAAAAATTGATTGTTATTAAAGTAGAATTTCACGGTTGAATGAGGTTATAGACTTATAAATGTTTTCACCTTCTTTTGAATTATATTTACTTAAGTTGTGTTGGAACTTATTTATGTTATGTCTAAATTTGACATAAAAGTATCATGTTAAATTATTATTTTAATTTTGAAGGTTATATTTGCGATTTCAATTTATTTGCTTTAGTATTATTCACTTGTTGTTTTACATATTATTCATTTTCTACTTACAATTCGTAGATTATTTTTGTCAATCATTTGAATAGTGTAATGACATAATATATTAATCATTTTGTCAAACATATATACAATCCATGATGTTCTTACGCTTTTAATTTTTATAATTAAATTAAAATATTATTAATTTGAAAACATACTATTACTTTTACAATATTATTTACAAATATGTGAATATTAATTAATATATTGTCAAGAAATAATATGTATCTTAAATATTTAATTTAATATATCATTTATAAAACACATATTTGTCAAGTATTAATTTTTATTTTAAAATTAATCTAACTGTGTGATTACACATGTGCAACCAAACAATAAAAATGACAGCCCGGTGCAAGAGACTGTTTCCAATAGGGTCTATTGTACGCAGTCCTACCTCACATTTCTGTAAGAGACTGTTTCCACAGCTTGCAATTACACTGTAATTATATTATGACAAACAAAACAGGTACCCTAGTAATTATACCAATCCAAATGACCAGATGGCTTTCCAAACATATCCTAAATATACTAATACTCTATTTTAAATTTATTTAATTATATTAAAAGTGATCAAAATTGCTCTTATAGGATAATTTTACATTCTATTAATAGTTGGGTTTATTCGTGTGTTCCCTGACCTATTTAGTTTGCTAATTTTGACCCAACCATCCACTTCTTACCCTAATTAACCCTTCGGTACTTTAGTTTGCAAGTCTACGCTCTGTTTTCCTTATGATGATTCTCCTTCTCATCTTCAGCCTCTGACAAACCATTCCCAATTGAAATACTGGCAGTTATAAGTACTGATTCCTCTTCCTGGCAGCACATCAACACTATGTTTTTGTTGGTCAAATTCAAGACTCTCCCATCTCTGTGAACACAACTTGTGACTTTCCAGCTACAGAAATTGAATTATGATCCAGGGTTGAATCATTAATTAAACTTGGAATCTTTTTGTCTCCTGTTTTGTTAACTTGAAATTTTGAGCTGTTCGAACTTGTATGTTGGCAAACCAACGTGAAATAGGTATTAAATTGAGTTGGTTTCATGTGTTTATACAAAGCATATATATTATGTATACAAAGTATATTAATGTATATATACATACATTATCTATACACCCATGATATGGTGATGGGCTAGATTAGCTGCAAAATAGATGAGTTATTTTTCATATGTGCAAGCATCAAGTCATGAATCGTTTAGTGTGACATATAATATAAGTCTACCAAGCTTCCAAATTCAAATCAAAATGGAGAAAGTAAAACAAATATCTCCTTTGAGACTCTCCTCTCTCCTTCGCCAGCAAAAAGATCCCAAAATCGCCCTTCAACTCTTCCTCAATCCGAATCCCAAAAATACTAAAATACCCTTTCGTTATTCTCCTTTGTGCTATGATCTCATCATATCCAAACTAGGCAAAGCCAAACTCTTCAACCAAATGGAACAAATACTCAATCAATTAAAACATGACACTCAAATTTCTCTAAACGAAGTCGTTTTCTGCAATATTATTACCTTCTATGGTAGATCCCATTTACCTGAAAAAGCTCTTCGTATATTTACCGAAATACCCTCTTTTCGTTGCTATAGAAGTATAAAATCTGTTAACACCTTGTTAAATGCACTTTTAAATTGTAAACAATACGACAAGATTAGTGAAATGTTAAAGAACTTTGAAATATATGGAACCCCAGATGTTTGTACGTTTAATATACTGATGAATGCGTGTTGTTCAAGTGGTGATTTGGGTAACGCACGGGAGGTGTTTGATGAAATGCGTAAGAGAGGAGTTCAGCCGAATGTGGTGAGTTTCGGGACGTTGATTAACGGTCTTTGCGCGAATGGGGAATTAGATGAGGCGTTTAGGATGAAAAAGATAATGGAGAGAGATTTTAAGATGAAGGGTAATGCGTTCGTGTATGTCGCGTTGATTAAAGGGGTTTGTAAGGTTGATGATTTGAACGCGGCGTATAAGTTGAAGGATGAGATGTTGAGAAAGAAAGTTGAATTGGATTCAGCTGTGTATTCTACTTTGATTAGCGCGTATTTTAGGGTCGGTCGAAAAGATGAAGTCTATGGTTTGTTGAACGAGATGGAAAAGAACGGTTGCAAATGTGATAAGGTTACTTTCAATGCGTTAATGCACGGTTATTGTCAGGAGAAAGATTTGGATTCTGCATTTAGGGTTCTTGATGAGATGGAAGTGAAAGGGTGTAAACCTGATGTAATTAGTTGCAACGTGATAATACGAGGCCTTTGTAATGACGGGAAATTAAGAGAAGCTAGTGAACTCTTGGATGATATGCCTAGACGAAGGTGTAAACCGGATGTGGTTAGTTATAGGATATATTTTGATGGGCTATGTAAAGCGATGAAGTTTAAGGAAGCTGCGGTTATTTTGCATGAGATGGTTTTCAAAGGATATGTTCCTCGTGATACAAGTTTAAATGAATTATTCCATGGGCTAATTCAAGAAGGAGATAGGGAATCGTTAATGAGAGCTCTGGATAACATGGCCTCTGTAAATTGTATTAGTAAAGAAGTGTGGGGAATGATGATTTCCATGATGTGCCAACAAGATAACTTGTCTAATGCATATGGTCTTGTAGGAATGCTACTAATGGAGTAAACAAATTCTCCTTGTAACAATGCTTAAGCTTACTTTTTTTGCTCATAAGCATGTAGTCTGCCTCTCTTTTCTCCGTAAATTATTATCATGGCTGTAAGATATTTTTAGACTCTAGTCTCACCGGCTGTGGAACTTGTTTCTATAGTTTTAGCCCCATATCTGGATAGAGAAGGCTGTAATGGTCAAGATTCAGTTTTCCATAAGGTAAATTTGATAAACCAAATTGGAAAAGACTGAAAAGTAATCTTATTTTTAGCGTTGCTTGTATTGAAATCTGTTTTTTTGGGGGGATATTGATCATCTGAATAGTCTATCCTTATTGTATGAGAAGCTATTGCTATCAGAACTTCTTATTCTTGCTGCCGTTCACATACAACAACCCATTGAGACATTTTCTTTAAGCTGCTTAATTAATTCCTTGAAATAAACTTTTCTGCTCTCTTTCCGCTTTAACCATGTTGCCCTCTGGAAATCTAAAGTTCATTCTATGATCTGTTACCTACTGTGATATACATTCCTGTCCTCTTTGTTCTGTTGTTGCTACTGGAAGCTGCAGAATGAGATTCAAGTGTAAACGTGATTGATCATTTAGATAAAGTGGGAGGGATCTGGAATATTTAGCAAGAATGTGTCTTTGCATTTTGATTAGTGTCATAAGCAGCAATATAAATTTGTTTGAATTTGTATGCGAGTTATTCAGAGTATGAATCAGTAGTGCCAAATGTTGTGAAAGCTGTAAGCATATTGATCTGATTCTTGTGAAGAAAAGATGCAATGAGATGGGAACAGAGTGGTTTCAGTTGACTGCACATCTTTACATTTGTTCTGCTGTTTTGCTTAGTCTTTATAGCAGGAAGCTAGGGATAATCTAGGAGCTTACTGCTAGTATTTATGACTCCATATTACATGTTATGAACTAATGAACGAGTATTTATAACTATGTTACATGTTATGAACTAAGTCAACGATAAGCAATATTCAGCTTTATTGATCTTCACTTCTGCCTTGAGTTTTATTTGCATTTATGGGTCTGAGGCAGGGAGGAAGTAGATTCACTTTTGCCGTACTGGTAGCTAGGAAAGTGACGTGCGATCCCATACGATCAGTACTTGGTTATGAATAGATAATTTGCGCATATTAGATGAATATTGTAATATAAATACAGGCTTTGAGCCAAAACTACTTTATTCTGCCGAAACTGTAACTAGTACACTGGCTCATTTATTCTGCCGAACCTGTAACTAGTACACTGGCTCCGCCCCTGGGTATGGTTATGCAAAAGTGGCCAAAAGAGACCAGGTTTGGAGCAGCAGGTACTTTATCTAAGAACACCAATCCACAAATTATTGAGTTTAGTACTTAAATATTCCACCAATATTTGCTTAATAAAAAGTTAACCGTCACCTGCTGACACCAGTTGGAAATGGTTCATAATCCACAAAAGATGCTCTTTGGAAAGATCCAAATTTTTAGTATTGAATAACAGGAAAAGTCAAATATCCGTACCAGTATGATACTGAATATGTAAAATCTCAGTTTTGCAGTGTCATTACTAGATTAGTTATAAAACATTAACTTAATATACAACATAACTAACTAATCCATACCATGACTTATTAGCGGATTAACACTGTTTTCTATCAATTTGTTTTTTCTTAGTTGGCTTGGTACATCATTGACTTTATTTGGTTATTAAGTCGACCTTTGCCTACTTTATTCCCTTCTCATCTGTCTTCTCTTCCAACTTGCACCTTTCTAATTTAACCACTTCATATATTTGCATTAAGTTGTCGAACATTTAAACAAAATTTATCTTGGCCCTCACTTCTAAAAACAGGATAGTCAATCTTCAGCTTATATGAAGGAAAAGTGGATTTGAAATCAAAACAGTATTTTAACTATTGATGTCTAAGTTCAAATACTAATTCCTGTTGAGGAGTTTTGGTCATTTCCACGTTATATGTGCTTTTCCTCCTTTTCCTCCTTTCTTTTGATGTATATATGTACTCTAATGGTAATCAGTCGGAGTCAATCTCTGTCAAAGCAGCAAGAACTCAAAGCTTTTAGCCTCTAATAGTGGAAAGAAAATAGTTCATTATCACTAAATGGACCTCGACTTTTGCGTGCACACAAGAAGTGACTTAAGCTTTAGGTTCCCAGAAATTCATTAGCTTTTGCTCATACTATATATATGTATTAAAAAAATTGTTTTTTTATAAATATTTGATTGTGTATCCCGTTATGATTGTAAATAAATTTGAGATTACTATAGAAATCTAAATTGTAAATTTTAGATCCGCCTCTGTTGTGCATAATACGTGGACCTACATTACTTTTCTACATTTCTTGAACTCTTGAGCTACTGAGGGAACCATAAATTTAAACAAGAGAATTCAAGAAAAACGTAAAAATGCAAATTCTGAGATTCAAACCTGCAAACTAAAGTAAATTTTGAATCATCTTTGCTACTACATTAGAGCTTCTTGTGTCAAAGAATTCGATATTAATTAAAAAGATTCGTTTTAACATTATTTACATAATCCGATATTTGAGGAAGTGAATTTAATTGAACACCCTTCAGTGCATGTCGCCTGTCCAAGTCACCTCCCCCTATGGGCGGAGCTAAGGAACCACAAGAGGGTTCATCCCAACCTTCTTCATCCAAAAATTATATTGACTCCCCCTCTTTCTCCCTCCCTCCACTATCACTCTATGTCAACACAATTAACAAAACCAAGATAGTTTGGAGTAAAAACAGAAGCAATACGGGAAGTTGTAGTCCATCCATACCAACCCAACTTCCACGAGGTATTTCTAATGACACCTTGGACAAAGTTGTAGGATATGTAAAGCAATACGAGAAGTAAATAAATATTACAAGTGTTCGAAAGGATAAACAAACAAGTTCGAGCCCGGACGGGACGGGCGGCGGCGCGCGCGGGGGCTTAGCCTTGAACCCAAGCACATCTAGGTCCTCCCTCCTTCAAACACATGGGTTACCCCTTGGGGTCCCAAACCCATAGCCAATTTTGAGATTTATAAAGAGAGCAATTCTTTCTTTTCCCACCGATATGGTAGATTTGTCCCACACCATATTTTCATGTCTCAAACACCTTACTTCGTGGACCAATATCTCTTTCATTTCTTAACGAAATTTGACGATCTTTGGCCCTACGGTCATCTACTCACTTAGTAAATTATGCACGTGTGAAGAAACAAAGTCTCCAACATGCGGAACCCTAGTGTTTAAGTCATTAAATACGGGTGGACGCACCTCCCCACCAAAGGCAAATTTCCAACAAAAGTACATATGCAAAATAAATATTCCTTTTATCGTGTCAACTCTTCTTTAATTTTCCTATAAATTCCTCTACTTTCCTTCATTCAACAGCTTGTGTTTTTTTCATCTACTTCTCTTTCCATCTTAAAAAAGTGAACATTTTCCCTCTCAACTATTTCTCTCATTGTATTACCAAATGGCTCATCGCAAAATGGTACTTTCCCTTATTTTAATTGTTCTGCTAGTCTGTTATCCACCGAGTTTTGAAGCAAGAAAACTATTGAATAAAAGAACCGTGCCGTCTTCTTCTCCAAGTAAAAAAGGTCATGCCAAGCTTGTTCATGCAGGGCAACATGAGTTTGCTGGTGACATCAATGTTGATAGATCAGTTCCTAACTCTGGGATTGGCAATTAACATTAAGCTTAGAAGATTAACATGAATAAATGTACCCCATCCCACAATTTTGAAATCATGTCCTTCCTAGATACATGCTCATAAAATGTTATTTGTATCATTATATGTAACTAATACTATATTAAGGTATAGACAGATTACATAAGCTTTCTAGTCAATGATGTATAACCAGCCATTGATCCATATTTTCATGTTTCATTGAAATTTTTGAGTTATATATAATGATAGTGTAAAATTTTTGTTACACGATAAGTGTAATTTAACCTATTATAACAGATTTGTAATAATTTTATCAAGTTATCCCCATTCCCCCAATTAATGTGTATAACATAAGTTTTCTTGTAGTTGACATATAACTATGAGTGATCTAGTTATAAATATACTTTTTTACCCTTGAATACATAGGATTTAAACTCTGATTCAGATGTCATAAGCATTTGACTCAAACATTATACGAGTATAATTTTAAAATAGTGTGAATGCTGAATTAACGTAGTATGCTTGGGATGATCTTTGGGACGTATAGGGCTTCTCTTGAGTTGCATGTGTCATTTTCATTTTAAAGGGAGCAAATCTAGGCAGGCGTGGAGCTAGAATATAATTACGATTCGGCGAATTTAGTAGGTTTAGACTTTTGATTCAAACTTTATATTTTTCTTCACAAATTTATTCAATATGTATAATTAATTAGTTTAAAAACAAATAACTTAAATATTCAAACTCATAAACTTTGGTCTGGGAGGGATAATCTCAACCACTTGCTCCGTCCCTTCGACGCATCCGTTACGGTTATCTCATATCCCTTTTTTCAGTTTTGACTTCGCCTCTGAATTTAGAATTCCATCAAATGCAATCACGTAATATAGGAAGAAAGAAAAGTGATGATACATAACCTACTACACATCAAATGAAACTAATGAAGTAGTAATTTTTAATCAAGAAGAAGATGCTTTTTGAGAAGATCCAAATTTTCTCGTGTAACATCCGAAAGTCTCATATCTGTACTCCAAGTGGCTTTTCAAAAGTCTCATATCTCAGTGGAGTGTTAATTTAATTTACTCCCTAACTAATCCAGAGCATGACATGTTAGAAGAGTGGATATTTAATTGATTAATGCCGAATCTACAGTGCATGCAACTATTGAGATTTGTCCATTTCCTTTAATAGGTCTTCAATAGAATAGTAAGGGAATGTCAATAGCACTCTCATATAAAGCATGCTTATTCTAGTACGTCATTGACTATCAATCAAGTCGTCCTTTGCCACCTTTGTCCTTTTTCTTTGTCTTTTCTTCCAATTTCACCTACTTTCAAATGTTCAATCTTTCTAATTAATGAGCAGCTCTTTGTTCTTGTATTAGCTTAACGGAGAAGGTTTAAAAATGCTGAAAAAATAATTCTTTTATTATTTTCATTAACGAAAGAGTATATATATCATTTATAATTTTCATAATAGAAAATTTTTATTCCTGTTCTAATACCAAAACTATATTCTAATTGTACAAGAATCTTACAATTATGGTAAGTGTACACTGCTAATTAAATATAATAATTTACACTAAATTACTACCTTAAAACTGTGATATACACTTATATATGGTAAGTGTTTATCACGGTCCAAAACAGTTTCAAAGACCATAAAACCCGTGATATACACTTTGCATAGTAAGTGTATATCACGGGTATACACTGTTTATCAAATACATATTGGAAATGGTTTAAATTTATCATCTTTTTATTTATTGGACCCTTATTAATGGTAATCTTAGGATTAAAAATGCTCCTCATTTCATCTGCATGGACCCAAATTACTCTTTGCAGTTAAAAATACCCTTTCTTTTAACATAACAAGATGATATATGTGAAAGTTTAATTAAATATGTGATACTAATTTATTGCTTCATGTGAATATTAGACGCAACCCATAAACAATCCGATTCATCCGAATTTATTTGTTAGAAATTGTTGGAGTAGAATTTCTAAGAATCCACCATTATTAAAAGATGAATAAGCTGAGTTGAACTTAAATCTTGAATGGATTTGAGATTGTTTGCATCGGCTTTGAACCAAAAACCGCAACTCCAAACAAAGAAGATATTATCATTTTTTGAAGCCATTTAGTCACAAAATGTGAAACATTGAAGGAATTGGGTATGGACTAATGTTTCTGGTTGGTTAGGGTTAACCTAGATGGTTCAGGTTATTTATGACTAAGGCCATGTGGACCAATAAATCAATACTACCTATTTAATTAAAGACCCATATGTGTCATCTCATAATTTCATTAAAATCAGCGGCATTTTAACGTAAGATTAACGTTAAGGACTAGTGGTAGCACGGAAGGAGGGGCATATCAATACTACCTACCTACCGACCGCCCTCACTCCTACAGTGTTGCCTAGACTATATAAAATGTTTTTCAGATAATTTTTTTCGTACCAAATGAACAATTAGTCACTTTCAAGTGCCAATCTCGTCAGCATAAACTCCAAATTTTTAGCCTCTATTAGTGGTAGGAAATTCAGGAAAGTTATATCACCGAAAAAAAAGGCCCAAACTGCAAATGGAATTGCGTGCACAACAGAAGTCACTGCAGATGATATGAGCCCTTGGATAGCTAATTTGTATATTTCCAATTATCAAATAATGATCATGAGCCAAGTTAAGTGAACACAGTGCCAAAAACAACAAAAGCCGGCTGCTTAGTTCATTCATACCTACCCAACTATTTACACGAGGCATTTCCATAGACATGACTTAGTACAAACATAATTTATATAACATAAGGAAATCGAGTTAATTTATATTCATTAACAGTATAGAAAATTATTACACTGCCAGCGTATGTAATTTTAACTATTATCACATGTTATTTTTATGCTATTTTTAGGTTATGAGATCATACTTGTTATAAACAATTAATCTTTCTGTTCCAATTTATGTGAGAAGATTGTTTGGAGTATGAGAGTCAAAACACATAATTTTCGATGTTAATTTGAATATAGATTCAATTCTTTAATATAAAAACTACATATTTAAAATATATATTAAAAGTACTACAATGGTGACACTTCTATGCAAAACGAGACGGAGGGAGTACCTCTTGTCGTAGGTATCTTAACCTAATCTGTTATATAGTTTCCTTTACTTTAATTCTTCTACTAGTCTGTTATCCACCGAGTTTTGAAGCGAGAAAGTTGTGGAAGAATTTGGAGGAGAAGAAGATTGATCGTTCTCAAGATGCCAGTGTACTAGTGACCGCCTTCTTCCCCAAGTGATAAAGGCCACGAGGAGATTGTTACTGTGAAGCATTTTGATGTTGATCACAATATGGAGTCAGGTCCTAGCCCTGGTATTGGCAATTGATGTTTGACAGACACGGATTCAGAATTTTAACATGATGGGGCACTAAAGAAATTTGAGCTAGCTGCTTAATCAGTGCCCCTTAAAGGCTATTAGTGTTCAGGGTGACAAGTAATGATATAATCATTTTCAAGGTATACTCACATACATTTACAAGATTTTTGCTGAAATTGGCTACTTCTGGATTTTGCAGTTGGCTGCATATATGTAGGCAGAGGCGTATTTAGGACGGTTTTTGTGGGTTTAGTCGAGGCTAGATAAGCTCTCTAGGCAGTGATGCAGTAGTGTAACCTGCTATCATCCCCAAATTTTTGTGTTTAATTAAAAGTATATATGTGCTAGGACTTCACAAATGCTGCATTTTAGTGCTTGGTTGAAACTACAGGAATGATTTTCATGAGTGGCATGTGTCATTTTCATTTGAAGGGGACCAAATCTAATTTCATGCGGTAGGAAATCAATTCCTTGATTTATTTCATTCCCATAGTCAAATATATATACAAATATACAATGCTAGCATTAAGAAAGACTAATCTAATCATCCTAAATTAATTTATACTAATTTATAATCAAATCCTAATCATCCTAAATTATGTTATTACAAAATATATGATGTAATCATGATTTGAGATAATTATGGGATGACCCCAAAATTTAAAAGATATGTAGTCATTTGAAGTGCATTATGCCAAAAGGTTGGTGGTGTGGACGAATGCACAAGAAGTGTGCGAACCATATTGTTAATTGTTCAATTTTTTCTTTTGGCTTTCCCATTTTGAGGTGACGTATGTGGACATGAAAGACGCAAAAACATCTCATTTTGGTGACAAAAATCATTAAATTGAGCATTTATGAATTCCCTCCCATTGTCACATTGAAAACATTTAATTGATTTATCAAATTGAGTTTTGATAAAAACACTTAATTGTTTAAAAATGATGTAGGCTTGCAATTTATTTCCTAAGGGAAATGTCCACAGAAAATTTGAATAATCATCTAAATAAGCATATAATATTTATGACCCGCAGAACGCAAAACTGGTGATGTCCACAAATCACAATGCAACAGATCAAATGGCATAAGTATATGTGAAGTAGATGATGAAGAATGAAGTTTAACATGCTTCCCAAATACACAAGTTTGGCAAACAGAAGAGTCCAAAAGTTTGTTACAAGCAACAAAATTATTCTTCCTAAGATTATTGAAAACTGGTGCTCCCGAGTGTCCCAACTGATTGTGCCATACAATAGGGGAAATAGCTCCAAAGGTTTATAGTTTGGTCATATGATTGTTGGAAATGGTAGTGATGGGATACAAGTCCCCATGCTATTACATCTCATTAGTGGCATCTCTGTCTGAAAATCCTTCACAGAAAAGCCAAATAGATCAAAATTCAGAGAAACATTGTTGTCAATTGTAAAACGCCGTACATATATCAAGTTTTTAATCAGTTTTGGTGCATGTAAGACGTTTTTCAAATGTAAAGGTGGGTGGGGGTAGTATTACCTGACCAATACCACGAATTGGAATTTTCTGCCCACTGTCGACGCCATTATTTTTATTATTGCTCATATTAAAATAAGATAAAAGATTACCTTGAGATGACGTTATGTGATACGTAGCCCCTGTGTCCAGGTACCACGACTCGTCTGGAACATTCAGATTCATGTTGTTCATGGCTTGTTTGATATCGTTGGGAGCAGAACCTACAGAAGATGGTGCATGGGTTGCAAATGCGTGTTGCGGACGAGAACCTAGAATTTTGGATTGTCGGTTTGAAGATGAGGGTCTGGCCCACGACGCGGTGGGGTATGCCCCTACTGGTTCCCGACGGGCTGGGCAGGCAGCTGCCACTAGTTGGGTCACTACTGCCCCGGTTGGTTGTGGTTGTTGCTTCCGCCGGCTGGTTGGCCGTCGTGCCTACCCCGTCCCTTTCCACCATTATTTTTTCCTTAGTTATTGTTACGGTTTGACCCCTGTTTTTTACCATTATTGTTGCGATTTCCATTTCCACCTAAACCAGAATTTTGTGGTTGAAAATCTGCGAAAAAAGAATTGATGGAGATGAGGGCAGTTCCGGTGGTGGCTGCTCCAGAGGCTACCTACTTTGCTTTCCGTGTTTTCTCGAGAATCAACCTCGAATGAGCCTCGTAAAAGGGAGGTAATGGATTACTCTGCTGAATGAACGTAGTGATTCCATCATATTGTTCATTCAATCTTGTAATTAATTAAAGAACCAACCTTTGATTTGTTACTGGCGAACCAACATTGGATAGTTGGTCTGCAAGAACCTTCAATTCTTGACAATAGGTGGAACGCCCTTGATTACAAAGCACCACAATCTAAAACTGTCAAAAGAAATTGGTTTGAGAAGTCATCCAATTTAACGTTGGTAAATTGGTGTGCAAGATAAACATCCCTAGAAAGTTTGTTATATTGAAAATGTTTTGTAAACGTTCTCACGCCTGTTTAGTCGTAGAGTTCGGCTCTAATATGGTATGCAAAAGATCATTAGAGATAGTGCCATAAATCCATTGAAGGACTATAGCATCCAAACGGGACCATAACTTTTTGTCTACCTCAGTGGTATCCGATAATGACTCAGAAGGGATGATATGGTCTATTACCTCATAGACGCGGCAATGGTTTTGAACAATTCCGCCCAAGAGGTGTATTGTCCTTTTTCCATCTCAAGTATTATGAAAATAAAGTTCTTGACGTTGTTTACGACAAGAGCGGGATGAAATTTTTGTTTTTCGGCCATAGTTTTCCACGAAAAACAACACAAGAACAAAAGAAGGAGAGAATAGTGTTTTGTGATTGGTGGAATAGGATTAGATAACCCTAAGTGTCAGCTAGGGTTTGAAAATGTGGAAGAAAATAAAGGTGGGTGGCCGACCGGTTTTAGGGTTTATGTCTTGTATTTTAGTGTTAAGGTTTGTTGGAAGCACCCTAATGTGTGGCCGGAAAAAAAAATCAAAAGAGAGGCAAAAACATTTCGGCTATGAGAGAGAGGGAGCCGAATGGGGGTAGGGTTTAGGGAAAAATATTTGTGGCTCTTGATACCATGTAGGAAATCAATTTCTTGATTTATTTCATTCTCATAGTCAAATATATATACAAGTATACAATGCTAACATTAAGGAAGACTAATCTAATCATCCTAAATTAATTTATATTAATTTACAATCAAACCCTAATCATCCTAAATTATGTTATTACAAAATATATGATGTGATCATGATTTGAGATAATTATGGGATGACCCCATAATTATCCTAACACCTTCAATCACGTATGATGGAAATTAACGAAGTTCATAACAAACTTGAAAAGAAAATCCACTAATTCATTTTGTACGAGATTGGGAATTTGAGACAGGAATTAAAGGTGTTTCTTTTTTCTAAAGAAGCAAACTAATGCGTTAAATAAAGAATATATCTACATATAGAGCACGAAATATATGCGTTATATGAGTCTAGCCAATGACCCATGCTAACAGACATTTGGTCAGGCTTTGACCAATATTAAAAAAGGCAGCCCGATGTATTAGACTTTGACCAGTATATCGCTAGTAATTCATGCGCTATACATGCCCATTCCTTTTAACAGCCAAGGCAGATCTAAATCCGCCGCTGGCAGACTTCAGCCATTTGAATTATATGGGACTACAAAATTTCAACCAACGAATTAGACTGCTTTTGATTCACCAAGACACTCCATCTAAATTTTTTTCATCAACAGAGATATACTTGATACTGAACAACACTTTTACCAACTCTGAACCCTGGAATCACAGTGAATCCTACATGGAGTTTAGTTCTGGATGATCCGTTAGACATCAAGAATGCTTCTTCTTCGTTCACACTTTCCATGTAAACATCGGAAAATCTACATCCTTTGCTCACTTGAAATATAGAAACTTCGGGTACGAAAGAAAAGGCAAGACAATGGAGTAGTCAAATGTGCTTTGCCATTTCAATAAATGTGTAAAAGAAATGTGTCTTTGGATACTCACCAGAATTCAATAAATTTCTATGATCCAAATTTCCAAAAAAGGGATCTTTCCATTTTGGGATGGATGAGTTTCAAGTACTTTGCACGACAAAATCTCGCAAATGTTGACTTTGACTTCCTGGCTAAGTAATCTGCTGGCATTACATATCTCAATTCCAAGAATCTGTTGAAAAATTGACTTTGTTGTTTCATCTGCTCTGTCATGGAGTCGCTATAAATAGAGAAGTACGGATAGTTGAAATCATCAAACATATCTTGGCAAACAAATGTTTCGAACGCGTAATACTTGTCATTTGGTTTTAAGAACATAGTCAAGGCTGCAACAACTAAATCCCACCCTGCATTTTCCATTTCTCCACAGAGAAACCTAACAAAACTTCGATTTAATTGTTTGTTGAAGGAACATAGTAAAATTATTGACAGCTGAAAGTAGTCAATTAAACTTAATCTCTTTTCGAGCAAATTGTTCTCTTTATTAGCCTCATCCAATTTCTCTCTGAGAAATATAAATTCCGAGTCTTTCAGTTTTAGCTGAAAATCCATCTTATTTCCCGTGATTTCGTACGTTGTTACGACACTCTTCAGCTCCTTAATTTCTGCTAAAACCAAAGTTGTCTTCGGGGAATAATCATCAAATTGATTCTTTAAGTAGCATTGTTTTAATTCAGATTTCAGCTCGGACATAATGATGTCATCAGCAGAATGAATAAAATCAGGATCGTATGGAGATTGAGCAAATTGCAACAGGGCATATGCGGCTTTAATAGCTGAAATGTTCGCGAATAGATTGGCTAGAAAAGCTTCTATAGCTGCTCGATTTTCATCTTCGTTTATAAATGACTTGAATTGTGTTTCGTATTTGAACGTATCTTGAGATTTTGGATTTCGATTTCCTCCCGTTACACCTATGTTAATGTTGGGGTTTGGTGTTGTGACATTTTGCCCAACATATCATTTTCAGTACTAAGTGAAAATTCAGAAATGTTGGAACAAATGTCACGACATTCGGACCAACATTCTGTTAAACAGTTTTGTCGTACTTCACGGACTGAAGCAAATCTCGTGGGATTTTTACCATGATGTAGAGGTGACTTGGCAAGGTGTTTAGGAGCTGATGAAACACGTGGGAAGAACTAAGCTTGGGGAACAAGTCCAAGAAGTTGAGGATTTTGCTCCATGATCTTCTCCAACAAATCCTATCGGCTGCCCACCTTTCCCTCAACCTCCACAACCAATCGATGATCTTTTCAAGGAAGACTCTCTACTATAAATAGTGAGGGAAGAAGAGTGAATTCATATCCAGAAAAAGATTGCAAAAATATCAAGAGAGCTCTCAAGAATTCATCTCAGAAAACTGGATCGCTAGTGTTGCCTGAGCGTGTCGACGACATTCTGTCCAACATTATAATTGCTGCTTAGATTCTAGATTTGTTCTTTATTGAAGCAATTATAATGAGATGATGTCTATGTCTATTTAGATAGATTTTTTCAGGCAGAAGTCATCTGCGACTTCAAACTTTTAATTCATTTGTATTATTTTGTAATATTGTAAAAGAAGGAATTTATTCAATTGTGTGTGTGTGTGTGTATATATATATATATATATACCAAACTTAGGCCGAGGATCTAAAGGGGATAACAGACAGGGAAGGAATCAAGATATAAGGGATTGATAAATTAAAGGATAATTGAAGAATGCAGAGAGTAAATAAAGTACAACTTACAATTCAAGGTTCCGGTTATGGAAACCATGGATCACAAGGTTCTGCAGGAATTTAATTCAAATAGGCGGTTGAACCGGCCAAGTATTTAATGCAGGAATTTAAAGAATTTAAATGCATAAAGTATTTTAAAAGATTAGGCGGTATTACCGTCCATAATCGTATTCATATAAAATTGGAATTTTACAAAGATAATTATCAAGGAGATGAACCTTGGGTATTTCAGGGGTATTTGGATCATATGATATGTGTCATATGATATGGGTCATATGAACTGAATCATATGGGTATTTAGAGAAGGTATTTAAGGTATTTTAATCCTAATCTAAAGGGGGATTTCTGTAAGGACTCTCAATGAAAGAACTTAGAAGAAACTTGAAAGAAAAAAGCTTATCTTCCTATGGGAGGGGGAGTCTCCTTTTATAGGAGTTTTACATAGGAATAGGAATTTAACTATTCATTTAACTTATTCACCCGCTTCACTATTCATCCGCGTCACTATTCATCCGAGTGGAGAATCACTGTTCTTCCTTTTGGCATTTTCTCGAATTATTGCGGGAATCTTTGCTTTTGCTTTTTGAAAGTGGCTTTTTTCAGCACTTTCTTTTGTCGGGCATTTTCTTTTGTCGGGGAATTCCACTCCGGGTATTTTGAATTCTTTTGGCAATTTTGTTCAGAATCCACTATTGCCAAATACCGGACTGTCTTCATTCTCAATCTCTGGTTCTTCTTCTTCTGACGAAGAGCCTTGTTTGGATGAAGATGGTGCAAATTTCATAATTATGGCTTGCATTTCTTCTGGAGTTTTAGCTGCTGCAATCATTGAAGCCATCTGGGATTTTTGTGAAAGGAACTGAGTGTGCTCCTTTGTTTGTAGTGGTGCCGGTGATGTTTGTGAGGGCACCTGTAAGGGAATGGCTTTTCGGGTGTCTAACCATTCCTGGACTTTTGATGGTGCGAGACTTTTGGGTATTTTAAAGCTATCCCACCATCGAATTTTGAACCTTCTTCGGATAATAGGAATTTTATCTTCCGAATAATCTACAAACCATGTAAAAACCCATGGTAAATGGAATTTTGTGTGAAAAAGGTGCAGAGGCACAAATCTTTTTTCGTCCTCCGAGGGTTTAAACTGGGATTTAAAGAGGCCGAAGGATTTAGTGACTTCTGGTTTTTGTATTTCTATGGTGGATCCAAATTGTTCCCACCATGAGTTCCACCATGTTGGAAATTGTGACGGATCACATGAGGTATCAAAATGAAAAAGCCAAGTGTGGCTTAGGTTGGTATTTTGGATAAAAAAGGAATTGAACCAAGCTTGTTGGTAATCCTAATAATTAAAAGGAACATCAAAGAATGGTTCATTTTTGTGGGTGTCTGGGAAATTTAGTAGTTGGGACAGGTCATTCCCCCAATCAATAGGAGCAATTATACTGAGAATTTTGCAAATTGAATAAGAGGGATCTGGATTTTTCTTGAAAAAATTATTTTTAATTGTTGCTGATCCTGATATTTCAAGGATAGCCTGATAAAAATATGGGGTTTTTAAAATATCCCATGATTTATAAAAACATTTTTGTCCAAAATAATTTTGCAGCGCTAGAAAAGGGTCTTTATTAAAATATCCTTTTTCAAGAGTCACAATATTTTGAAAAAATGGTTTTACGAAAAAATTGGGAGCAGATTTTTTGGGGACTTGTGGTACCACAAGTTGATTTTTTGAAAATTGTTTTTGAGAAAGGTTTTTTGAAGATACTTCTTTCTCAAGTTGTAGTTTTGAAAAATCTTTTTGAGAAAGGGTTTTTGAAGATTCTCCTTTCTCGATTTTTATAAAATTTTGAGAGGTTTTTTCCTCCCCTGAGCTTTGGGCAACTTCTTGCTTGGAATTTTGAAGTTGCATCAATGCTTGTTGTACTTCTGGTGAATTTGCTAGGAGTTGTAGGAGTTTCTCCGCAGTCATTTCTGGCGCCGGTGTTTTTTGTTCTGATGCTGCGATATTTTCCTTTTCTTCCTTTATGACAATTTCATACCATGACGGTTTTTCAGAGAATTTTTCTTTTTCTTCTTTTGTGGGTTTCTTAGGAGCCATGGAATTTGGTTGTTGTTGTGGTGTAACAACAGGTGTATTTATTGGTGGAGGAGGTATTTCTTCCTTTCTTTTTTGGAGTAATGCTCCGCACATTGCATGGTAACAGTATTGTCCAGATTCTTTCATGTCCTTTTTGGATATTTTTTCTTTGAAACCCGGACATTGCGGCAAAGGACAGTGATAGGACATTTTTTTGTTGTATCCGATATCTGAAATCTGTGGGATTTTATAGGGATATTGACTGGGTATTTCTGTGCTGTCGCTGGTTTTGTGAACCTGTGGGTTTCTTTTCCTGTTTTCGGATAAACCACTGGCTAAAAAACTGTTAAAATTTTTGCATAAATTATTTTTGAATGCATTTTTCGAAAATTGTTTTAAAAGTTTTATGTACGCAAAGGAATCAATTAATTTAAAAGAACAAGTATCATAATTTGCAAGGGACTTGCGATTTTGATAAAAATTATTCCTTAATTCTCCTAAATGACAAGAATAAGTTTTAATCAATTCAAGTTCGCTAGCATTAGGTTTTTTCAAAAACGGGAATTTTAAATTCTTTTCATTGGAATCAAAAGAGATAAAATCATTATCGACCTTATAAGGAGTGATAAGATTAATAAATGGTGTTCCTAGGATGACTGAATTGTGAATGTCTTTTACTAAGACAAACGACGTCGTAATAGAAACTCCGTTAATGATAACAGACGCATTGGTTTGGGAATTGATTTCTAGCTTTGTATTATTGGCGGCCGCTAGAGTTTCCTGGGTATTTTCATGTAATTGATTAGGTACTAGACCTGTTTTTATACAATTCAAGTCTGCACCGGTGTCAAAAAGAGCAATAGTAGTAATCCTAAAATCGCCTGGGAATTTAAGGGTTATTTGGACAAGGTATTTTTTTGACGTGATCTGTCGTAAGACAGCGAGGAATTCTTGTGGAACTTCTTCAACGAAAGGGTTGTCAGGAGGTTCTCCTGGATCTTCAGAGTCGAAATTGTCTGACTCAGAACTGGATTCAGAATTATCCTGGGTGTTTGAAATGAGTGTTTTTAATAGAAGAGAGTCTTGGTCCTGTTTTTCTCGTAGAGCCTTGATCTCTACTTTGATTTGTTTCACTTCTCGCTGGAGTTCTAGAATCGGGGTTTCCTTGGATTCTTTTATCCCTTTACCCTTTTTCAGGATTTTTGTTAAATCTTAGGTATTTTTGGAGGCGTTTGGCAAAATGGAATTTTTGAAATCTTTTTTCTCGTCGGCAAAAGATTTGAGGAGTTTATTCAAATAATCCTTTTGGTGTTCGACATCTATGTGTTGAACCATTTCTAACATGAATTCCTGATCCTTTGTTAAAACACAAACGAGTTTTCCCTTACCCTTATCGGAATATTCAGAAGAACTGGTTGTAAGCAATTCATCTATTTGGAGGGCTTTGTTGTCTTCAGAAGACAGAGAAAAGTAGCCAGGTTTTGACTCGGCGTCTGAATCAGAGGAATCAATGAGAAGATGGGAGATTTTCTGGGTGACATCATCATCAAGTTTTAATTCTTGAATTTTTTTATTCACTTTGCAGTATCTCGATGTATGTCCCTTTTTGTGACATTTGTAACAAGTAATGTCTTTGTATTTTGAATCAGCTTTTTTTGTATTTGGTTTTTTGAAACGTTGAGTATTCTTGTACGGATTTTTGTAATACTCTTCGTTGGATTTGCTGAAATCTCTCTTTTTGTAACCTCGAGAAGTACTCCTAAGAGATTTATGGTTTTTGGTACAGTCTCCCATGCAACTGGAAGAGGGTTTGGAGAAATTTGGATCAACTGTTTGCAAAAGGTTCCAAGCTCGCACTTAGTTTTCTTTAGCTCCAGTTTGAGGTGTTTCTGAATCTTGAGGTCTTGACAGATTTTTAAACCTTCTTGTTGAGTTATACTGACAAGTTGTCCGTATGTAAACTCTCCGTAGGGTATAATCAGTTTACCGCAATTTTCTTTGATTTTGTTCCTAACCTTTTCTCCTAAAAGGGTAGGCAATCCGGCCAGGAATTTCTCTTTCCAGAATGGCTGGTTGGAATCTTCCCTGAGCATAACTCTGGTTAGGAAAGTATTTTTGTACCATTGGAAATCGCTGAGTTGTTTGCATTTGAGATTTGAAAGTAATTCAGCGTTTTTATCTTTCAAATGCGAAGAATCTCCTATGAAATTTAAAGAGATTGTGAGAATCAAGGTGGCTACGGCATCTTGTAGTGGTTCACCTTGATCATCAAGGATTGGTAATCCTTCTTCGTCGGTTTTGATGGAATTTAGGATGTCTTCCTTTTGTTGGTCAATAAGATAATTATCCCACCAACCTTTCAATTGACCAGAGAATCCTGCGATAAGCAGTTCTGCTATGGTCTTGTCTTGCGTACCGTTTTGGGTTTTATAGGCATTAGCTGCCATGGTCATTTGTTGGAGGAAGCTAAGAATATTGTATTCGGTCATCCCATCTATGTTCCAATCATAAATGAAAGAGGCATTGAACCGGGATTGAGCAAGGGGTTTTACTATTCCTAGGTCAGGAGCAGGAATAATTTGTAATTGATGTTGTTGGACCTGTTGTATTGGTTTTTGCCAATCCATATGGTTAACAAAAGATTTTTTGTTCCGGAATCGTTTTGAAGTGCTACTTTCGTCGGAATTGTTGACAAGAGTAGTGACTTTGTTAGAAGACTGAGGAGTATCAGGAACAACGTGTTCCGTATTAGAACTGTTGGACTTCCCGATCCTACTCAATTGATCCTGGATAGCCTGAATAAATTCAGATTTATTTTGCTGGATATTCTTGACGCCATCTTTGGACACCTGAAAGGGTTTGATGATTGGCTTTTGGCTTTTTAGTTTCGTCTCTTTAGTCGTGGAATCTATGGTGACTAAAGGGCTGGCTTTTATATGTTTTTCCACCCGATCGAGTTGTTTTCCTAAGGAATTCAAACTGATATTGGTGAAATTGTTTTGAGCGAGAATGCTCCTGGTATTGGTTTTCTCATCCTCAGCAGGATTTTTGAGAGGAATCGCTTCTACAGGGCAGCCGTGAATAATATGCCTGATGCATTGTAAAGGAGGGTGATTGGACTGGATTTTCCTAGAATCAGCTAGGGTTTCCCATTCCGGTGTTTTGTTCCTAGTCGTAACGGGATTTACCGTTTTAGAAAAGGGATAACAAATGGAATTTTCCAAGGAATAAATTTCAAACCACTCAAAGAACAAGATGTTTATCCTATGTTCATTAACAAACTTGTAGAATTCTTCCTGAATTTTTGTCCTAGTATTTAAAAAAGTTTTGAAGAACCAAACTCTTTTTTCTAGGTTGTAATTTTTGTAAAAATCTTTTTGAAGGAATTTTTTATCAATTTCGAAACCTTTTTGTAAAACGCCAAGTTCGTTTACTAGATTTTCTGTGAGAGATGAAAAAGTCGGACTAGTAGGTTCTAAGTCCTCTATATTTTCTCTAACAACTGGATTTTCGTAAACGGGTCTCGGTATTTAGTTTGAGTAATCTACGTTTTGTAGATTGGGTATGTCAGACGTAGAACGTCTAGGTTTCGGTCTGTAGGGAGTATTGATGACTGAAGGGATTTGTGAAACTCTTCCCAAGTCAAGAGTTTCGACTGAACTGGAGTCATCGTATCTACTGCTCGTAGATTTTCTGTGGAATGATAGACTGACTCTACCATCCTGGTATTGGGTAATTTCTCTGAGACGAGTATTTGGTTGGGAAGTCTCGAGAGGTTCGGGCTTGACAACACCTTCTAAGATCCATTCGTCTGGTAAGGAAATGTCCTTCCATTTTATGGGTCTTGGTATAACGGTGTTAGATCTAGAAAGATCGGTTTGGAGAAGAAGGGTTTCACCTTTCTTACTATGGTATCTGACTTTTGTCGCAAAAGCTGAAGTCATAGCTTTGTAATGGATACGGTATATTATAGCTACGGGAATCGATCCTTCGAGCATTTGGTAATTGTGAGTCTTGATTTGTAAGACTAGGGATTTTTGAATGTTTTTGTCATCCAGAGATACTGAAAAATTTGGATAACAATCAAAAGAAATTGGTCCTGTGCAGAGACTAGACTCAACAGAACTCAATAAGGAATCTTCAAAATTTGTTAATCTGGCATCACGTAGAACAGCAAGGATTGAAGTGTTTAATCCTTCATTTGTGAGGGGTTTTATCCCTATTTGGACTAGTCCAATATGGATATATTTGAAGTTTCTTTCTCGGTGTTTTCTCAAGGAATTTTGAGAAAGTAATTGGATGGTTTCATAAGGTTGAGATAATTGGATATCTCTTTCCTCAGTTTTGATAGTGAAATCGGTTTTGAATAACTGGTATTTTGAATTTTTGTAAATCTGATCTCGATTTACCTTCGGTATTTCCCAATTATCGATAGATTTATCAAAATCTTGTATCAAGATTTCTTCGGAGTTTATTATCTTCTTTGTATCCATGGAAGAAGATGAACCAAAATCACGCGAAGTAGATCTATTGAAAAATGGATCCATGTTATGGAATTCCTATAACAGAGTGTCTGAACTTATCTCTTTGCTTAGGAATTTACTACCGTGGGTATAACTGCCTGCTCTCATGAGGACTTACCGACCCTGGACTCACCTAACGCCGAGATCTCCATAACCTCTAACAAGGAATCAACATCTGTTCTGGATCATATTCTCTCTATATCTACCCTTTATGGCTCTGATACCAAACTTAGGCCGAGGATCTAAAGGGGATAACAGACAGGGAAGGAATCAAGATATAAGGGATTTGTTTTTCGTCAAAATCTTTTTCGTAAGGAAGATCTACGATATGTTGTTTTCTACTCCAGAAGGCATTTGGATTTTCAGAACATAGTTCGGTTTCGAAAGAGTTTTGGAGTTTAGAAATATTGATTTTAACATCAGGTGATTCTAAAAGAGTTTCTTACAATTCAAGGTTCAAGTTATGGAAACCATGGATCACAAGGTTCTGCAGGAATTTAAATCAAATAGGCGGTTGAACCGGCCAAGTATTTAATGCAGGAATTTAAAGAATTTAAATGCATAAAGTATTTTAAAAGATTAGGCGGTAGTACCGTCCATAATCGTATTCATTTAAACAATTGGAATTTACAAAGATAATTATCAAGGAGATGAACCTTGGGTATTTCAGGGGTATTTGGATCATATGATATGAGTCATATGATATGGGTCATATGAACTGAATCATATGGGTATTTAGAGAAGGTATTTAAGGTATTTTTGACGCCATCTTTGGACACCTGAAAGGGTTTGAAGATAGGCTTTTGGCCTTTTGGTTTCTTATCCTTCGCAGGATTTTTAAGAGGAATCGCATCTACAGGGCAGTCATGAATAATATGCTTGATACCTCGTAAAGGAGGGTGATTGGACTGGACTTTTCTAGAATCAGCTAGGGTTTCCCATTCCGGTGTTTTGTTCCTAGTCGTAACGGGATTTACCGTTTTAGAAAAGGGATAACAAATGGAATTTTCCAAGGAATAAATTTCAAACCAGTCAAAGAACAAAATATTTATTTTATGTTCGTTAACAAACTTGTAAAAATCTTCTTGTATTTTTGTCCTAGTATTTAAAAAAGTTTTGAAGAACCAAACTCTTTTTTCTAGGTTGTATTTTGCGTAGAAATCTTTTTGAAGGAATTTTTTGTCTACTTCGAAACCTTTTTGTAAAACGCCAAGTTCGTTTACTAAGTTTTCCGTAAGAGATGAAAAAGTCGGACTAGTAGGTTCTAAGTCCTCTATCTTTTCTCTAACGACTGGATTTTTGTAAACGGGTCTCGGCATTTCGTTTGAGTAATCTATGTTTCGTAGATTGGGTATGTCAAACGTAGAACGTCTAGGTTTCGGTCTGTAGGGAGTATTGATGACTGAAGGGATTTGTGAAACTCTTCCCAAGTCAAGAGTTTCGACTGAACTGGAGTCATCGTATCTACTGCTCGTAGATTTTCTGTGGAATGATAGACTGACTCTACCATCCTGGTATTGGGTAATTTCTCTGAGACGAGTATTTGGTTGGGAAGTCTCGAGAGGTTCGGGCTTGACAACACCTTCTAAGATCCATTCGTCCGGTAAGGAAATGTCCTTCCATTTTATGGGTCTTGGTATAACGGTGTTAGATCTAGAAAGATCGGTTTGGAGAAGAAGGGTTTCACCTTTCTTACTATGGTATCTGACTTTTGTCGCAAAAGCTGAAGTCATAGCTTTGTAATGGATACGGTATATTATAGCTACGGGAATCGATCCTTCGAGCATTTGGTAATTGTGAGTCTTGATTTGTAAGACTAGGGATTTTTGAATGTTTTTGTCATCCAGAGATACTGAAAAATTTGGATAACAGTCAAAAGAAATTGGTCCTGTGCAGAGACTAGACTCAACAGAACTCAATAAGGAATCTTCAAAATTTGTGAATCTGGCATCACGTAGAACAGCAAGGATTGAAGTGTTTAATCCTTCATTTGTGAGGGGTTTTATCCCTATTTGGACTAATCCAATATGGATATATTTGAAGTTTCTTTCTCGGTGTTTTCTCAAGGAATTTTGAGAAAGTAATTGGATGGTTTCATAAGGTTGAGATAATTGGATATCTCTTTCCTCAGTTTTGATAGTGAAATCGGTTTTGAATAACTGGTATTTTGAATTTTTGTAAATCTGATCTCGATTTACTTTCGGTATTTCCCAATTATCGATAGATTTGTCAAAATCTTGTATCAAGATTTCTTCGGAGTTTATTATCTTCTTTGTATCCATGGAAGAAGATGAACCAAAATCACGCGAAGTAGATCTATTGAAAAATGGATCCATGTTATGGAATTCCTATAACAGAGCGTCTGAACTTATCTCTTTGCTTAGGAATTTACTACCGTGGGTATAACTGCCTGCTCTCATGAGGACTTACCGACCCTGGACTCACCTAACGCCGAGATCTCCATAACCTCTAACAAGGAATCAACATCTGTTCTGGATCATATTCTCTCTATATCTACCCTTTATGACTCTGATACCAAACTTAGGCCGAGGATCTAAAGGGGATAACAGACAGGGAAGGAATCAAGATATAAGGGATTGATAAATTAAAGGATAATTGAAGAATGCAGAGAGTAAATAAAGTACAACTTACAATTCAAGGTTCCAGTTATGGAAACCATGGATCACAAGGTTCTGCAGGAATTTAATTCAAATAGGCGGTTGAACCTAGCCAAGTATTTAATGCAGAATTTAAAGAATTTAAATGCATAAAGTATTTTAAAAGATTAGGCGGTATTACCGTCCATAATCGTATTCATATAAAATTGGAATTTTACAAAGATAATTATCAAGGAGATGAACCTTGGGTATTTCAGGGGTATTTGGATCATATGATATGTGTCATATATATATATATATATATATATATATATATATATAATACTTTCGGTCATTGACCGTCATAGGTTATATAATCAATAATTCAATATAACTTGTGTAACTATTAAACCTTTGTGTCTTTATTATTTTCGCTGCATTTTACTCTTCAAAAGTTTTTCCGTTTTATCTAAGTGTTGTCACTTGTGTCAGACAACATTATTGCCGACATTTACAAACTGCATTGGCATTCGATTTGATTTTACTTTCAGTTTGTGTTTTATTGTTCTATAGCATACCTCAGCGACCTAACAACCTCGAATATGCAAAACCTTAGCAAAAGTGCGAGCCATTCTGCTCTTACTCGGGGTTACATCAGATCGATTTATTGAATCCATCTGAAAGAAAAAAAAATCAAGATTTGCTGTGAATATTAGATTATAATATGTATGAAATTGAAGATTTTGATCATTTCAGCAAAATTCAAGATGTAAAACACAAATTGTTTGTATTGTATACAAAGTACTACTTAGATTAGCTTATAAATAGAGTATATTGGGCTTAAATTAAGAAATTTCCTTGTGCATTGTCCTAAATATAGTATTAAGAATGGTAAGGTTTGACTAAAGAGTATTATAGATTCCAATTGTCTAAAATAAGAAGAGTATTAATTGTGAATAATAATAAAAAAGGGCAGCATCGGTGTACTAAGCTCCCGCTATGCACGGGGTCCGGGGAAGGGCCGGATCATAAAGGTCTATTGTACGCAATCTTACCTCACATTTCTGCGAGAGTATTAATTGTGAATGAAGATAGTAATTTCTTGCCTCTTTCGTAAAGTCCAAGTCTTGCGCAAAAACCCACATTAACCAAAAATACTACCTAACATTTGATAACTGTCCAATGCTATCTGTTGAAAACAAAAGCCTAATATATATTAACAACATGTGTTCAAAAATAGAAGGGCAGTCCGGTGCACTAAACTCATGCGCATTGGAAAGGTCGGACCACAAGGATCTATTGTACAAAGCCTGTATTTCTGCACGTGATTGTTTACACGGCTCGAATTTGTGACCTCCTGAGCACATGACAACACTTTACCAATTACGTCAAGACTCTCCTTCAACACGTATTCAGTTTCCAACAAATGTTGCTGGTAGTATTATATAATTAGGATGAATATTTGGTACGACTATGCTCTAATACATGAGGACCAAAGGTGATTAATTATATCCACAACTAGTAGTTTCTCTTTACGAAATTACATGACTTCTTCCATGTTGGTGAATGTTTTCTACGTGTTCGATAGTATTTTGTTTTTGTACAATTTCATAGTTGTCAAGAAATCAAATTTATTAGATTATTCTACGTAACTTTGAAGTGATGTTTTTCTGTCAAACTAACTTTTAGCAATTGCTTTGAGACTAATTCTTTCACTATCATTAAAGGAATATATAAATTAAATTAAGGTCTTAAACTCTATGGCAAGTTTAATCCTACATACACTCCCTGTAAGTGTAAGAAGTTACCGATGAGGAGATTGGTCTTATGGCTTATTATAAATGTGTCTTTAGTTATACGACTTTTTTTTTTACAGAAAATCGGTAAAAAAATAATACAGTAAAACACTTTGTAGAGTAAATTTCTTTAATTATTTCCCATACTTTTCCGTTCCAACCAAAATATTGAGGAAGAAAAAGAAATGTAAAAACTTTAGAGCAAGTAAAATGATCAAGTTATTTACAGAAAAGGCCAAAACAAACACAAACAATTTTTATTTTTGGTTTCCCACACTTTATTCAGTATTCATATTGAAGTCTGACTAAATTTCTATTCATGCAGGGAAGTCGCACATCGAGGGTAAAACGCTCCGTAACAAAGGCGCCTTAGTACCTGAGAACTCGAGAGCTCTAGTTAAGTATGAAGGAGTACTTACCGCTCCACCACAATCCTGATTGGTGAACACAGACGATTACTCAAGTGTAACTCAGCCAATCAGGATTAAACTTAATTAAAAGTTCTAATTACGTACCTTTCAGAAATCAGTTGCAGCAGAGAAAGCATAAATTTCTTTAGTGGTAGAACTTTTGATGGCGCCTGGAAATTGATACCAGTACTTAAAATAATTAGATAACGTTTTACTAAAATTTATACTAATATCAAATTGAAAGACAAGAAAGAGAAAATAGTTCATTATATGAATAAAAATATTCTTGCTAGGAAGTTTCTAATACAGAGCATGCTACCGGAAAGACGTTCCATGTACCATCTGAAAGCTGGCGTTGAAATAATTATTTACCCTATTCAATGGTAGCAGCATATTTAGCCATACTAAGATATCAACAAATATTATATCTGAACCCACAATTTTAACATTACAATGAATTCATTACTAAAAATCTTAACAGTTGAACCCATGTTCAAAAGTGGGACGCCTGCCTTCTCCATTGACCATGGAACTTCAAAGAGAATTGAAAATTGAGCTGCGCGCAAGTGCACAACAAATTGGAGTATGCTGTAGTAAGATGAGTCGATACAGCACGCACAAAATATTTCGATCTCTGTACCACTCTGTGAAAATCGATGCTTACAGTTACATAATTACATGATGGAAATCAAAAGCTACTTCTAAAATTCTGCAGTATTATCTGTCAATCAATCTAGGTTTACGTTATAAGATCTGGAAGAAGCCTGCTTGTGGAAGTACCATCTTCATCTTTACTATGGACCGACGAATCGCTCCAAGGTGCATTCATACTTTGCACTTGACTGTCCTGAGAGTAAGTCGAAACCTGTGTTTGACTGTCGTGTGATAGTTTCTCAAAGGATTTAAATCTCATTTCGTCGTCTGATGTGGTGCGCTTGACTAGCGGTGCTTGCACCGGAAGTTTTCCTTCGAGCATACTCACGACGGAAGACATGGATGGCCTGAGAGTGGGAGAGGGATTGGTGCACAAAAGAGCCAGATTTATCATCCGCATTGCCTCTTTTTTGGAGTAACTTGAACTGAGACGTGGATCCACTAGTTCTAAGAGATTTCCTTGTTCTTGTAGGACGTAAGCCTGCAAGCCAAAGAGAAAACAAAATTGACATCCATAGCAAGATGAAGTTGAAGATGAAGGGATAATTACCATTTTGGACCGCTCTAAAAATAATAGCCAACAAATGTATATGTAAAGTATATGAAGTACAAATATACATATTATATACACAAATATATATATATGCTTAATCAGTGTATAGGTTTTGTATATTAGCACCCGTAATTAATCTCGGCCGGCAGGCAAAAATGAAAAAAACCCAATAGAAGAACAGTAAAACTAAAAGGGAAAAGATGCATCCATAAGCACGTGAGCATAACTAATGAAAGAACTCTGATTCTAATATTTTCTTTATCGTCCCTTAGGAATGAAGAAATGGAGATATCAAAGCAAATATCAATTTGCACAAAACACTAACAAGAGAAGCTTTTCTGGCTTATATTTCCAGAGTGCAATTAAACTAAACATGTACAAGGAAGACTTATAACACATGATGTTGCAACCGTTCTTAAAGATATTACTCCCTCTGTGTGACAATCTTTCCTTTTTAGTCAGTCTAAAAAAGAGTGACACATTTCTATATTTAATAGTAACAGTTTAACTTTAAATTTTTCATTTTACCATTTAATGAGACGATTTACAACAACATACCCAGTGTAATCCCACGCAGTGGGTCTGGGGAGTGTATGATGTACGTAATGACACATGACTGATTGTGCAGAATATGTGTAGAATACCGTGTTGATTTTGTTTCCTTTATTAGTGCATAATTAGTTGTATATTAGTAGTTATTTACAACTGTATATTAGCTTATTATTTACAGCTCTATCTCCTATAATTTAGGAGTCATTCTTGGTCTATCGATTGTATATAAAGTGTTTTGCACATAATGAATAATAGACAAGGGAGTATCTCTCTCTTCAACCTTTATGGTATTGACCTTTTCTAAACTCAAACGAGTCATCTCTTTTCTTTCAACTCTTCCTTATCGTTTCTATGGCACAAATGGTGAATCCAAGTGATTCTATCATTCCTGCCGATAACACCAGCCATTTGGTTCAATTTAACCCAAGTTCCCAACTTCCCCTAAAGCTTAATGGTCCAATGAATTGTGTCATTTGGAAAGTGCAGGTCGAGTCTCTCATGTTGGGTCATGATCTATACTGCTATCTAGACGGATCCATGACAGTACCGCCAAAAACGGTTACCGTCAATAACTCAGCAGTACCCAATCCCAAGTACAAAATCTGGTTCCGTCAGACCAGGTTGATTCGCAATGCCTTAATGGCATCGGTTGACCCGACGATCACCTCTCGCAATCACAAAAACTTCCACCTCGAAGCAAGCGTGGGACACATCGCATAACTCCGTATGCGAACAAATCACATACAAGGGTCTTCAGTCTCCGAAACTCTTTGGCTACAATTACAAAAAATTCTCGCAGTATCACAGAGTACTTGCGCGAGATCCGGAATGTTGCTGATGAACTTGCAACGGCTGGAGCTCCTATTTCCGATGACGAACTTGCAATCAAAATACTCAGCGGTCTAGGACCTGAGTATGATTCAATTGCAGCAGTTATCCAAGCGCGAGATACATCGATCTCGTATGAAGAACTATACAACAAGCTTCTCAACAGAGAGCTTTTCCTCAAGCATAAAGAGTCTAATCAAGCCTCGATTACAGCTGTAGTGGCACAAAAACCTTTGTCAAAAAATTTTGCACCTTGCAATAATAAGCAAGGACAATTATGGCGTTCACAACATTCCAAGCAGCAAAATGCACCAGCCTCATCACCAAATTGGCGTCCAACGGTCTCAAAACAAAATCATCCAGTTTGTCAGCTATGTGGTCGAACTGGGCATACTGCCAATGTATGTCGTACATGCTCCCACAATCAGTTGGAAGCCCGAGCAAACTTTGTTTCCATGCCTTGGATTGTTGACTCAGGAGCATCGCATCATGTGACCGCTGATACTCAGAATCTTCAACGTCCAGATGGTAATGAGGATATTTCCATGGGTAACGGTAACAAAATCCCTATAACTCACTGGTCATGTTCAATTAAATGCTTCAAACAAAAAGTTTCAGCTTCTAATACTTTGTGTACACTAGATATTAAATGTAACCTTACATATGTGTCTCAATTTTGCAAAGATAATCTGACATCCATGGAATTTTTTCCCTTTGATTTTCTTGTGAAGGATCTGATCACAGAAGCGGTGTTGGCACGAGGCCAAAATAAACAAGGACTTTACGAGTGGCCTGCTGGAGGATCCCGATGCAATTTGAACTACCAATCTTATATGGCAGAATCTCAACAATCTTGGCATAGAAAATTAGGACATCCAAATAAAAGAGTGCTTAAAACACTCTCACAAAAGTTTTCAATTCCAGTTTCAAATTTAGTCCAGTGATAAAACATGTTACTGTTCGACTCATTTTGTCGCTTGCAGTTCAGAATAACTGGCATTTGCACCAATTGGTTATGAATAACACATTTCTTCAAGGACACCTAGATGAAGATGTTTATACATGTCAACCTCCTGGGTATACTCATCCTGATTTTCCTCATTATGTGTGCAAGTTAAAGAAAGAAATTTATGGACTTAAGCAGGCTCCTCGAGCCTGGTACTCTGAGTTAAAGTAATTTTTGGTTCAAATTGGCTTTCAAAAGTCTAACTCTGACTCCTCTCTATTCATTCGTCGTCAAAATGGAGTGTTGGTCTACATTCTTATATACGTTGATGACATAATTATCTCTGGGTCCATGTTATCAAGAAACCTATACAGGTTTTTTTCAGCCAGATTCTCTCTCAAATACCTTGGACAACTGCATTATTTTTTGGGTATTGAGGTTCTTCACACAAAAGAAGGGATTGTTCTTTCTCAGACCATGTACATTTATGATATTCTTGCTGCCCATAACATGTCTGAATGTAAACCTATTCAAACACCCATGAGTTCCACTGCTTCACTATCCTTAAAGGATGATACACCTCCTGCAGATGCCACTTTGTATCATCAAGTAGTTGGTAAGCTTCAATATTTGTCGTTTACCATACCAGATATAAGCTTCGCAGTAAACAAATTATCTCAATTCATGAATGCTCCTACCCAAACACACTGGTCTTCTGTTAAGCGACTTCTACAGTATCTCCAACAAACAAAAAATCATGGCTTACGGATAACGAGCAAGACATGTCCTGGGTTGTTTATTTATTCAGATGCCGATTGGGCCGGTGACATTAATGACAGGACTTACACTTCTGGCTATATCATGTACCTTGGTGCAAATCCTGTTAGTTGGTCATCCAAGAAGCAACGCACTGTTGCGCGCTTCTCAACTAAAGCAGAGTATCGTGCAGTAGCTTCTGCACTTGCTGAGGTCAATTGGGTTCAAAAGCTTCTTGTAGAACTGCATGTGCAGCTGCCTGTTCCACCCATAATCTATTGTGATAATGTTGGTGCCACCTATCTTTGTCAAAATCCGGTATTACACAGTAGGATGAAACACATTGAAGTCGATTTTCACTTTGTTAGAGATCAAGTGCAGCGAAAACAGGTGCTTGTTCAGCATTTACATGCTGCTGATCAGCTTGCAGACACTTACAAAGCCTTTACCTCGTCTACTTTTTCATCAACAGTTGTCCAAGTTAAAGGTTATTGATCCCACCTTCAACTTGCAGGGGCATAATGGCACATGATTGATTGTGCAAAATATGTGTCGAATATTGTGACCGATTGTGTAGAATATTGGGCTGATTTTGTTTCCTTTATTAGTGCATAATTAGTTGTATATTAGTAGTTATTTACAGCTCTATACTCCTATAATTTAGGAGTCATTCTTGGTCTATCGATTGTATATAAAGTGCTTTGCACATAATGAATAATAGACAAGGCAGTATATTCTTCCTCTTGAACATTTAGTACGCAGACCTTACCTCTACCTTTGTGGGGTAGAGAGGTTGTTTCCGATAGACCCTCGGCTCAAAAGAATGTAGTCAGTGCAGAGATTCAAGGGAAATAAGACAACAAGATATCACAGTAACAAAACAAATAAAGCAACACCTAGGAATACACATAAGAATATGGATCTACGCGAAACCTAGATAATACTACAAAGAAAGTGAGGAGTAGATGGAGACGCTAGCCCCCTACCCCTCCCACAGTGTGACAGGACTCAACTACCTACTAACTTTCTATCCACAAATATTTATGATTTATTTTAGACCACAAATTTCAAAAATCTTCATTTCATTCTTAAACTCCGCCCACTCAAACACTTTCACATTAATTGAGATAGAGAGTAGTATTTGGGAACGACAGCTATGTAAAAACAGTTTACCCAGTCAAGAAGATAAACAAATTCCTCTTTTGGCCTGTAGTTTGTGTTGCTTTTCCCGCTGACAATCTCCAATGCAACAACTCCAAAGCTATAGACATCAGCTTTATCTGTCAAGTAGCCTCTCATTGCATACTCGGGAGCCATATAACCTCTTCAAAAAAGGAAATAAAGAAAAGTAAGATACTTCAAAGTAACCATGTTATTATTGATGACAAACAAATTCAAACACACAGAACTGTTGCTCTCTCATTACAGAGAAATGGATGACAAGAAGGCTCACACTGTTCCAGCAATTCGGGTGCTAATATGAGTGTTCTCTTCTTCATCTAATTTAGCCAATCCAAAATCTGAAATCTTAGCATTGAGATCCTTATCAAGAAGCACATTGGTACACTTTATATCTCTGTGGACGATTTTCAACCTTGATTCTTCATGAAGGTAAGCTAACCCTTTTGCTATTCCTGAGCATATCCTTTTTCTGGTTGCCCAGTCTAGGTTCAACCTCTGGTCGTCACGGCCTAAGATTAGGAGAATTAGAGGAATATAAACCATAAAATCATTAATCATTTAAAAATGATGTTGCAAAGCATTACCAAAGAGAGCTCGAGCGAGACAGTTATTTTCCATGTATTCGTATATCACCAATAACTGGTTCCCTTCTATACAACAACCATAAAGCTTCACAAGGTGTGGGTGTTGTAGAGCTGAAATCATGCCTATCTCATTGACAAATTCACGATTTCCTTGCTTCGACTTGGAAGAGAGCTGCTTAACAGCTATGATTGTACCATCCGAGAGTGTACCCTACATACAACAGGATTAATTCACAGCGATCATATTACAGACAAAAGCCTGTGAAATTTTGTAAAAAAAAACTTCTATGACATAAGATTATCCACATGACATGTTATTGTGTGATACGTGTCTCAATATAATTTCAACTTGCTTGAAATGATTTCTAGTACATATCATGTACAACAAATGAAGATATATGGAATAAGGTGGGAGCGGCCTCAATGGAGGACAAGATGCGGGAAGCGAGACTTAGATGGTTTGGGCATGTGAAGAGGAGGTGCGCGGATGCCCCAGTGCGGAGGTGTGAGCCGTTGGCTATGGATGGCTTCAGGAGAGGTAGAGGTAGACCGAAGAAGTATTGGGGGAGGTGATTAGACAGGACATGGCACAATTGCAGCTTACCGAGGACACGATCTTAGATAGGAGGTTGTGGAGGACACGGATTAGGTTAGAAGGTTAGTAGGTAGTAGAGTGTGTCCCGCTTTTCTTTCCTTACTAGTAGCCATAGTATTTTTGAGGCAGTTTCTTATCCTTCGATTTCTGTTACTATCTACTGTCGCTTGTTACTAGCTTAGCATACTGTTTTGTTGTAGTTATTGTTCCTTTTCCTTGCTGATCTGCTCTATTTTTGCTGTATCTTGAGCCGAGGGTCTATTGAAAACAACTAATCTACCTCCCAAGGTAAAGGTAAGGTCTGCGTACACTCTTCCCTCCCCAGACTCCACTTGTGGAACTACACTGGGTATGTTGTTGTTGTTTTATCATGTACAAAAAAATTTGCCTATATAAAAATATTTTATGTTCTAAATATAAAATAATGTCAAGCATAGATAGATAGATAGATAGATAGAGATTTGTTACCTTATAAACGGATCCAAACCCTCCTTCACCGATTTTGTTGGCAGGATCAAAGTTACCTGTAGCAGCTTTAATTTGTCTAAGTTTAAAATGACCTGTTTGTAAATCAAGGGCTCTGAGTTCTGTAAACAAGAAGAATATTTCAAACGTCAGTAAATATAGATCTTGTAAAACATCTGTATAATGACCATCTGTATGATGAAGACAGTTTAAGCAGTCATTAAAATTTTGTTTTGTGCTAACTATTTATGATGAAACAACCTCTCTACCTCTCGGGGTAAGGTCTGCGTACACTCTACCCTCCCCAGATCCTACTTGTGGGATTACACTTGGTACGTTGTTATTGTTGCTAACTATTTATGATATATCATGATATGGATCCAACAACAGAACAATCATCTCAATTCTGGTCAATTACAGGCAGATAAATTTATTCGTATATCGCGGCTAGAAATCTCGTAACAATTCTGATTATCACAATAGAAATATCACCATATTATCAAATAGTTTCACCTATAGAAAGCTATACAAAGATTTTGTCCTAGTAGCTTCGCCATCTCTGTTTGTCTAAGCATATAGAGAGTGAATAAACTCTTTTGAGGTATGTATTACCTAATTCTTCTTTGTTATTTTTCCCTCCGAAAATGCCTTTCTTCCACAGAGCAAATAAAACTATCAGAACCGCCACAATTGAACCGAGTATAATGCCAATAACAGCTCCGACATGTAACCCGTGGCCTGTATCAATCTTAAAGTCTGCAAGAATAAATTGGGATTTTATTAGGATAAGATTGCGGGAAGATAAGTGTTAACCTATAGGCAGAGAGAAATATACTAACTTGGTGTAACTGTGATAGCTGAAATTAGAGGTCCATATACACCTCTGTCTGGAATAGCGTTAGTCCCCTTCCCGGTCCAATACAAGTGAATCTCCAGAGTGCTACCATGAACAAAAACATCATTAAAGTCCATGGTAATGCCTTTTCCAACACCCTTAGCTTCCTCCATGATGTTGAAGTCCGGCAAAACTACATTCCCCTGTGTAACAAATCAAAATATATCACATTATCTCCAATAGTCTGGTACCTTCTATACTAAGATCCCGTTCGGGTTAGCTGATTATAAATAGTTGCAAAGCTTTAAGTACTGAACAATATTTTTAAGTGTTGAAGCTGATTTTATAAATAAGCAGTTACATGTTTGCATAAAAGTGTTGAAACTGAAATAAGCAGTTACATGTTTGCATAAAAGTGTTGAAACTGAAATAAGCAGTTAATGTGTTTGATTAAAAAATATACATAAGTTGTTCTTTTGTTAAACTAACTAAAATACCTTCTATATTTTTTTTATCAAAAAAAACAAATTTAAAAGTATTTTTGTGAAGAAAAGGAGGTATGATGGATATGGGGTGAAGAGAAAGTTCGGGATTTTTTCTAGGAAGGGTATTTTGAGAATTTGAAAAAATACTAAGGATAAAATAGTAAAAAACTTAGTCAAACCAAAATTGCTTATAAGCGGAAAAGCCATAAGTTGGGGATGACCGACTTATGGCTTGTGACTGATTTTAGCTTATAAGCACTCTGGATATTTATGAAACGTGTAGATAAACTATGTGCTTATAAGTCAATTTGACCAGCTTATAAGCTTGGCCAAACACCCTCTAAATCAGAAAGTTACCAAATCATATCAGAACTGAGTAAATCTACATTTAAGTTACATATTTACAAAAAACGTTAGGTCTCCACTTACTTGTATTGCGACATCAAATATCCGCCTTCCAAGGCTGCTATATGTTGAGTCATTAGAATACATTATTTCAGCAAAGTGAAGGCGCACTCTGTAGCTACCTTGTCGCAGGCAAAGCCCATAATATTTGAGAGAGTTAGGGGCAAGGCGTGCTGTCTTGTAAAAATCAGGACCAGACACGTAAGATGTATTTGTTGTAATATAACTGGCATCTTGCAGACCGACATACACTCCTGAACTGCTAAAAGCCCATTTATCGGAGGACGAAAAAAAATATGATGGACCGGCAGTGCTCAAGTCCTCCTCATAATCATTTCCTTCAAATTTAGTTCTAGTTCCTCCACAGTTTATGAACAGCGAATGATCTGCAAATGACACAAAGAACATAACATGAGGATCTTCAAAAGGACTTCTTTCATTTTTGGCCCGTCGGTCAAAATTAAATAAGGGCACTAGCCAAAATGTACAAGACATAAACACTGATTATGTATAAAATATGTATATTATATGTATATTTATACTTAATATACAAAATATATACATATGCAAGCTATTATTCTTAGAGAGGTCCAAAATGTAATTATCCCTAAGAAAAATAGGGTTAATAGGCTGTAACTCTTACATTTCGCTTCTTTGGAACAAGCGAGGTCTTTCTTAGAACACCAGGCATCCCTGCAATTTCGAATAGATTAAGCTACATAATTATAGACAATAGATAGAAAGCATTAAATAAACTAGTAACCTTACGCATAAGACAATATTTAGGACTTACGAGTTGCTGTTGCTCGTTGTATTTGAATAGCTGGAGACTAAGTTTCTGTTGAAGAAAGAAGGTTTGTAAGTCAAGCAGCTATAGGACCAAAATTTTAACTTGAAAAAAAAGAAATAATAAATGAATATAGGTTCCCAAACAAAGAGGAAAAAAGCTCACAAGGGAGAGGACTGGCATCCTGAAGTAGATGTTTGTGTGAAATTGTTGTATGATAAATCACTGCAAAAAAAAGAAAGATTAGAAGACACCAAATTCTTGTAAATGCATCCTTGCAGCAAACAAAAAGTTTAGGGGAAAAAACGGTTACGTAAAACCTTAAAGTGTGGCATGTTACAAGGTATTATTCATGGCTAGCTATGATAATAACCAAAGTTTACTACCAAGATGAGGAAAAATAAACAAATTGAGTAAATGCCTACATGTTCTCTTTGCTTTTGAATATCCAGTTTGGAATTGGTCCACTTAATGTGTTGTCACCAAGAAACCTACAACGCAGATAAAACTGTTGCTTGTTATAAACGAACGAAAACTTTAAGAGAAAAAAACCTGTACAAGATTTACGCTTCAACTTGTAAAGGTTTCACTGTAAGGGACCTACATGTTATCAAAATCCAACTGCGCAAATGTATCTGGGATTCTGCCATTCAGCATGTTGTTGCTCAGGTCCCTGCAAATAAATAACTCTTATCAGAAGCAGGCAGGATTAGCATCAAACCAGAGAGCAAACCAAACCACTTTGGTATCCGAACAATTAGTGAAAATCTGTGCTTCATCCAAGGGCAGATTTAAAGGGAACCTGCGGTTTCACATGAATCCAGTAGCTTCTCTACAAACTCTTTATATGTACTCCCTCCGTCTCAATTTATGTGACTCTTTCCTTTTTAGTCAGTCCCAAAAAGACCATAAGTTTCAAAAGTTTTATTTTCATTCTTAAACCCTATGCCTAGTAAACAACTTCACATAAATTGGGACGGAGTGAGTATTAAGAAATCAATTAAATATCAATAAATATTTGACTGTGAACCCATTTATTATATAAATAACTTGTGGTCACTGTAGAAACTCATAAACTTAAAATCCTAGATCCGCCTCCGGCTCCAATATGCCACTACGAGGACATTAGTATGTAGAAGAATTTCCTTTTATACAATGAAGCGTGATTCCGGGCTTGTATTATAAACAAATTAAAATTTACGAACTTCGATGAAAGCTTACACTTTGTTGTAGAAAGAGGAGATGACAAACTAGAAAAACTGCATCCTGTTAACTCAATTTTCTTGCTAGCACCAATAGCTAATCGTCGATCATCACAGCTGAGAATCATCAAAATCTATGCCATCTCTAAATACATCTCACCGAGATTTCTATGTTCTAGTACTCTTGATACACTAAGATAAAAAAGAGCCAAAACACAGAACTTGCTAGAAACAAAGTTTCCCACAAAATAAACCACAAAGAATGATTAAAAAAAGAAAAAGAAAAACTTACAAAAGTTTCAAAGGCATGGAACCTAAGTATCCCGGAATGGGGCCGAAAATTGAGCAATTTCTCAAAATCCTACATCATTAAAGTCAAATTAGAGAACCGTGAGCATAAGAAATTATGATGAATAGATGTAATAGCTAATTTTCCAACTACAAGCATATATTACTCACAGCCTTTTCATCTTTGTAAGGCCTTGAAGATTGGGGAATCGCATCTGTTTTCCTCTCAAATCAGATATTCTCCTGACAACAACAATGCACATGAGAACTTCCACTATAGACATATATCCTTCAATTGTCGTTTCTCACAAGATTTGCTCTTTCCGTTATAATAGAAGAAAGGGGAGCTTAAAAAATGGCAGCCCGGTGCACTAAGCTCCCGCTATGCGCAGAGTCCGGGGAAAGGCCGTACCACAAGTGTATTTAACAGTTACTCCCTCCGTCCCAATTTATACTGCGCACTTTCCTATTTAGTCTGTCCTAAAAAGAATGACACCTTTCTATAATTAGAAACAACTTAACTTTAAATTCTCATTTTACGCTTAGTGAAGTGATTTATAGCCACACAAATGTCATTTCAAAAGTCTTGTTTTCTTTCTTAAACTTTGCGCTTAGTCAAAAAGGAGGAAGTATGAGAGAAGTGTGTACTTACAACTCGGTCATGTTTTTCAACTGAGATATTGTAGGAGGAATAGGTCCCTCCATTAACGTTCCTTGAATGTCTCTGCAAAAAGTTCCATGATAATTGCAATTAAAAACTATGTATGCTACCATTTTATTTTTTTTGAAAGTTTAGAATCCTTCAGGGAGAAAAAATTTCATTAAGATTAACTACTATCAGATGCATACTTACAATCTGTCCATTTTAGTCCAATTGCTAATAAAATCTGGTATGGTTCCAGATATCCTATTCCCGTCTATCCTACTGCAAACAGACGAAGAGTTAAGAGACTGAAGCACAAAAATTCAAATGTTCTTCAAACATTTTCTTGCTTACAAGTCTGTCATGTTCTTCAGATTGCTGAAGTTCTCAGGTATAGTTCCATTGAGATTATTGGCAGAAAGAAACCTGCAAAATGATCCATCAATTAACCATGATAACTGAAAAATCACACAATTCGTCCCGATTGGTTTGGCACTTTTTGCTTATGTTGAGAGTTTTACCAACTTTTGGAGCTAAAATGGACTAGATTAACTCTTTCTTTATATTAAAATTCCCTGAAACTATAGAAGAAGCTATGTAGGTCGGATTCTTGAATGTAGAATTGTATTAATCTCCCTTGGGGAGCCTTTTTCATTAATACCAAATATATATAGGTGTACAATGTGGAATCCCTATACAACAAGGGATCCTAATTCTATCATAATTACGTAACACTAAATATGGTAAATATAAACATGGTACACTTGCTAATACACCCCCTCAGTCGGAGCGGGAGGAGGCCGGACGCTAAGACTGGATCTGAAGTCTAGGAAGAGTTGTCTAGGAAGGCCTTTGGTGAATATATTCGCATACTGATAGGAAGAAGGCACATGCAAAACCCTGACATGACCGAGAGCAACCTTCTCATGAACAAAGTGGATGTCCATCTCAATGTGCTTGGTTCGCTGATGCTGAACCAGATTATGAGACAGATATATGGCGGATATATTATCACAATAAACCAAAGAAGCCTTACGTAATGGACACTGAAGCTCCAAAAGAAGGTTTCGGAGCCAACGGATTTCAGCAACAACATTAGCAAGGCCTCTGTATTCTGCTTCTGCACTCGAACGGAATAATGTGGGTTGCCTCTTGACGGACCAAGAAATAAGATTATCTCCTAAGAACACACAGTAGCCTTAGGTGGAGCGTCGCGTGTCCGGACAACCTACCCAATCAGCATTCGTATACGACAACAACTTGTTCGGTTCGGAGGGGTAAAGATGCAGACCATAATCAAGGGTGCCCTTAACATATCGAATGATACGTTTGAGGGCAGTAAAGTGAGGCTCTGTGGGGCATGCATAAATAAGCATACCTGCTGAACAGCATAAGCAATATCAGGGCGGGTGAAAGTGAGGTATTGTAGTGCACCTGCAAGACTCCTGTAAAGAGTAGGATCTGACACTGGATCACCATCCAAACCACTAAGCTTTGATCTAGAATCAAATGGAGTAGCCATGATCTTGCAATTTGCCATTTTAGCCCTGTATACAATCTCCTCTGCATACTTACGCTGACAAAGAAACATAGTATCTGCAGATCTAGTCACATAAATCCCCAAAAAATAGCTTAACTTCCCCAAGTCAGTCATAGCAAATTATGTTTTGAGCAGTGTAATGATCTCATTTTTCAACAAATCAGAGGAGGCAGTGAGCACAATATCATCAACATACAATAATAAATACGCTATGCTACTACCTCTATGAAAAATAAATAGATTATTATCACACTTGCTGCACACAAAACCAATCTACAGGATATACTGTGCAAATCGATCATACCACGCTCTAGGGGCTTGTTTCAAGCCATATAGTGACTTACGGAGACGACATACATACTGAGGGGCAGTTGGATGGACAAAACCAGGCGGTTGATGCATATAAATTGTTTCTTTCAGATCCCCATGTAGAAACGCATTTTTCACATCAAGTTGATGGATAGGCCACTTCTTACCCATAGCAATACTCAAGACTGTGCAAATAGTAGTCGGTTTAACAACCGGACTGAATGTCTCACCACAACCAATACCCTCCTACTGATTTCTGCCATTAGCCACCAGTCTCGCCTTATATCTCTCTAGATCACCACTGTCTATGTATTCGTGACGAAAGATCCACATGCATCGGATCACATTCACCCCCTCCGGTCTAGGAACCAAATCTCAAGTGTGTTGTTTGATTAAAGCATTACATTCATCACGCATGGCCGCATTTCAATTGGGGTCTTGTTTGGCTAATTTTGGGTTTTGGAAATTAGGGATATGGTTTGGGTGGACAGGTTAAATTGGACTTTGGGTTTGAAAATCTCGTGTTGGGCACGGGTTTTCATACAGTGCGTGGGGGCAGGGGTGGGTCGGGGATTTGGGTCTGGTGACGTGTCAGAGATTTGAGTGTCGAGGGATGGTAAAGGGTTTGTGGTTACTGGGGTCGATCTCAGGTCTGACGATGGTGACGATCTGGGTATATCGGTGTGGGGTGGGTTATTGGGTGATTGTGTCGGTGTCTGGGAGTGGGTGGGTGGCGATTGTGGGTGATGTAGTAGGTCGATCTAGTTGTGTGTCGTTGTGACTGGAACAGTCGCGGGGTTGGGGTGGCTGGTTGGAATGCCGGTGGCAACTGGTGGTGACACTGGATTTAATGGTGGAGTTTGACGGTGAGTGGGAGAGGTGATGCCGAAAGGGGTCAAGCGGGAGACTGACCTATTTCCGATGGTGGGGGTGGCTGTCGGGGGTGATTTTGGATTGGTGGAGGGATTGCCGGTAGTGGCGGTGACGGGAGGAAGACCCAACGATGGTGTGGGGCTGTTCTGGGGGACAGCCAACCGATTACCGGTGATGGCAGTGGCAATCGACGGTGGCGGAGGGTGGCCGAAAATAGTGTCGGTGGTGGCAGTTTGTGCGCCTGCCGCCGCCGGAACAGTGGCAGTATGACAGAATGCTTGTTGGACAAGCGGTGATGGGTCCGAATCTTCAAGGAATTGGTAATCAGTGACTCGAAATTTTGTAATGTTGTCAAACGGAAAAACATACTCAACAAAACTGACGTGGCAAGAAATTATGATTTTGTCGGTGGAGAGCTCATAGCACAGATATCCCCTGTGGTTTGACGGAAAACCTAAAAAGGCGCATGGAGTAGATCTAGGTGCCAATTTGTGGGGGGCCATGTATGTCAAATTAGGGTAACACAGACAACCGAAAATTCTAAAATGGTCATAGGTAGGGATCCGACGGTAGAGAATTTCGATGGGTGTCCTATTTTGAATCACACGGGTAGGTAATATGTTGAGAATGTGTTCTACCGTTTTTAGTGCATATACCCAAAAAGTATGAGGGAGAGACGCATGAAAAAAGAGGGTACGCATCATATTGTTAACGGTTCGGAGAATTTTTTCGGCTTTACCATTTTGAGGGGAGGTATATGGGCACGAGAAACGAAAAATCATGTCGTTAGCCACACAAAATTTGTGAAAGACGGAATTATTAAACTCACGACCATTATCACATTGAAACGATTTTACGTCTTTTTCAAATTGTGTTTTCACCAGTGTACGAAACTCAACAAATTTAGAGAACACTTAAGATTTGAGTTTGATGGGTATACCCAAAGAAAGTGAGAAAATCATCCAAAAATACCAGATAATATTTGTGGCCTAAGTTGCTAGTTATGGGAGATGTCCATAAATCAGCGTGAATAATATCAAAGGGAGAGAAAGTAGTACTTATAGAAGTCGTAAACGGTAGTCTAACGTGTTTCTGTAACTAACACGAGGAGCAACCATGAGAAAGATCCCCTTTGTTGCATTGGATTTTGATTTCCAAGAGAATAAAAAACGTGTGAACCCGAATGACCAAGTCTACTATGCCACGTAGAGGGAGATATGGTTGTTAAAACAGTGGGAGGAGTGACACTAGCAGCGGATGTGGGTAGGAACGGATATAGGTCCCCCTCACTATTGCATCTCGTAAGGAGTTTCCCGGTACGAAGGACCGTTACGGATAATCCAAACGGGTCAAAATTAATTGAGACAGAATTATCGGTGACAAATTTTCTTATAGAAATTAGATTTTTAATAATGTTTGGGGCATAAAGGACGTTTTGAAGAGAGAAGTGTGGATGCGGTGGTGGGTAAGGGTGTGGTCAAATACTTGAATTGGAATGCGATGACCATTACCGATCATAATAGATTGTGGAGTTGGTAACTGGCGCAGTTGAGGAAGATTAATTGGATTGTTGATAAGATGAGACGTGGCGCCCGTATTCATATACCACGCATTATCAGGCCGTTGACGGGACAAGAAAGCCATTGATTTGTTCTCGGGAAAGGACAAAAGGAGATGAAAATCGAAAATTGGAAAAGAAAAAAAAAATTGCAGAGGCGAAAGCTGACACTTTTGCTTGGTTTCTGGCCGTGGAGGCCTATAGGGGTCGGTGACCGTCAGAAACAAAGGAGAAATCAGATGGCACAAGGTGTCACTTTGCTTGGTTCTCGAGTAAACCAACAAACCAAAAGCTATCTTGGTAAGTGGACCAAGAAGAAACAACAAGAAACAGACAAAAGGCAAAAGAAAGTTGTGCTTTTGGTTCCTGTGAATATGGCCTATTCTGAATAGGGACAGAACGGACAAGCAACAGGGACAACTTTGTTGTCTTTTCAATAAAAGCAAGGGACAGGCCTCGGGGAAGATGAAACCGAGGGGAGGAAAAAAAACAAAATAGGGTTTAGGCTTCTGATACCATGTAGAATTGTATTAATCTCTCTTGGGGAGTCTTTCTCATTAATATCAAATATAGATAGGTGTACAATATGGAATCCTTATACAACAAGGGATCCTAATTCTACCATAATTACATAACATTAAATATGACAAATATAAACATAGTACACTTGCTAATATTGAAAAATACAGTTGGGCATGTGTTGGATCCTCCAAAAGTAATGTACTTTTGAAGGATCTAATACAGTTATGGTAACATTTTAGAAGAGTCCGAGCAACATAGACAAAAAGTACTATAAGTTACAATTCTCTTCAAATCAAAATAGTGACAAATACATTTTAGTTTGAATATCGGGAAGCAAAAAGTGCCAAATAATTAAGTAAATGTTAGACATCGAATATTCGGTTACTATGTCTTACATTTCTCTCAGGCGTCTCAAACTACCAAGGTTTGGAGGAAGAGGTCCTTCAAGTAGATTATTTTCCAAATTTCTGAAAATATCCAATTCATCAATGTGACATCCAATTAGGTACAACAAAAGTATGTAGAAAATAAAAGGAAGTATGCAATATCTTTTACTTACAGTTGCTCCAGTGTTTCAATGTCACCTAATTCTTTCGGAATCAGCCCACCAACACGGTTACCCAAGAGTGACCTACACACATGATGAGTTTGGCCAAAATGTGAAAAGACCAAAAAAAAACTTCTTCAATGAAAATCTTTTAAAAGATTAAAAGGAAAAAACTTACAGAATAGTGACATGAAGCTTGCCATAACTTGAGGGAATCGATCCATTTAAGAAATTGCGAGACAGATCTCTGAAAATGCAAAAGTTGATTATTGAGCCTCCAATTTTGCATGTTATGATCCACTCTAAACTTTTCGATTTCACACTTTTTAAGGATATGGTTTACACATTTGTTTCATATAAAGCAACAAACAATTTACTTGTTAATGTTATGATTTATAATTTTTTTTTATAAACACACATACAAGTTTCTGCAATCAAGAGTTCAGCTAGTATCAGAAAGGCCCGAGAATGATAGTTTGTCACAGGAAAGTGGATTACTGTTCAGAAATACTCTATTCTAAGCAATTATATGCTGGTAAAATTCCATTATTTCATACTACATGCCACTCTCTACATGTTTGCTTATATTATCAAGATCTTAATGACTTTTTAAAACTTATTGATAGATTTTGATATTTACATGTGAAAATAAATGAGAGAAATCCTGTACTATACTCACAATTCCCGCAGATGAGTAAGCTCTGCAAATTCTGGAGGCAGAATTCCTGACATATTAAGACCCTTCAATTGGCTGTATCAACAAAAAAAACAGAAGAAATCAAAAGAATTTCTGAACACCTAATGGTAAAGGAGTTCAATTAGAAAAAAAAACACATAAATAGGGTTTTAAATATGCATTCAGTTTGAAGATGTAAGACTCAATGGAATATAAATCGCAAGAGGACGTTGTTCTTGGACTCTCTTTACAGGTAAATACTTACCCGCACTAGCCGTTTATACCAAATTAGTTCTAACTTATTGATTTAATGAAGTAAAAATATGTATTTAATTAACCATGATTAAACAAAAAACGTATGTGCAAGTACAGATCATGCATTTATTCGTTTAATGTACACACCTGATGCAGATAGAGGAGTAGGGATTTTGAGATTATGGTTCTGAAATCTAAAAAACCTAGTTTACTAGGTTCTTGATAATTATGTATACATATTTAAGTGAATTTTTAAACACAAATACAGAGTTTGAAGAAAAGCTACTAAATTCTGCGGAACTCATAGATGAAGCTCTATAAAAAGTTACTCCTATGATTTATAAATAGAATTTAAGTTATATACATATATTTAAAGTAAAAAGCAAAAATTATCAATTCAATTTAACGGACTATACATACAGTTACTCTATTTTTCAGATTTCTATGTTAGACTTGCTATACAACAACAACAACATACTCAGTGAAATCCCACGAGGTGGGTCTAGAAAGGATAGAGTGTATGCAAATCTTATCCTTATCTTTGGGAGGTATAGACGATGTTTCCGGTAGACCCTCGATATAAGGACTATAAGGACTTATCCGGTAGACCCTCGATATAAGGACTTAGCTTAATACTGTAAAACTTTTATATGTTATACCTGCATAATGAATATAAGAACCCTTTTCTTCATCTATTACTAAAGAATATACGCAACCTTGAGATACTTGCAATAGTGATTCCTCCTATTAGCATAATTGACATCTTAGGATATGATTCAAAGTTTTAAGAAGCAGAGCTTACATTGTGACAACATGGCAAATTGAGCTGTTGTTGGATGTGCAATCACATGTTACGTTGCTGACAATTTTATTATAAAGTGGATCCGTCATGTTGAAACCTCTCCCATCCCTGCAAGAAGCTGTGTTGATGCCGTTCCAAAATTTGTTCTGAAGTTTCGATGATATTGTTTTCAGAACATTTACTGTGACATCAAAATTAAAATTAAATCACAATTATAAATGCATCCAGATAAGAAATTCGTAGTATACTATTGTTAGTCTTGAAGAGCAAATTAAACTCTTGCATACTACGATACTTGAGCTATACAACGTTTTCTTAATCTCCCGACCTATCAATTTTCCACTATTATAAAAAATAAATAGGAATTAGCGACGGACAAATTCTGTAACTACAGAATAAAATTCGTCACTAATCCTATTTAGCGATGGACTAGTGATGAGTTATAAAAAAAATTATTAGCTATGAGTAATTTAGCGATAGATTAATGAAAAATTTGTAACTAATTTCAGTTATTTTTGTAGAGTTAAGAGCAGCCTGATGCCCAAAGCATTCTGCGTTAGCAGGGTTCGGAGAAGGGCCGCATCCAAAGAGCATGGTGTAACAGTCTAACTAATGCAACCATTAGTGGCTTCTTCCGCGACTCAGACTCATGACTTATAAGTCACATGAAGACAATTTTAATGTTACTTCAAAAGTTATATTAAATAATTGCATCTGAAGTTTCCAAAGTTACCAGGGTAGTCTGTTTATTTCTCAAATGAACATATGAAAAAAGGTTGCAAGCACTGAAATATGATCATCCGCTTACACAGAATGCATCATATTGGTCATTGGTAATATTGTTTTGTTCTAAAAGGTGGAACGGATAGTCTTGAAAATATTATGTACAATAGGATAAATCTTTCCCTTAGACTAATCAATAGTATCATTTTTTATATAATCATTTGGTATTTGATCGTCAATGACTGAACTAATTTAGAATCACGTTGCGGGGCACATTAAAGGGGAAGCTTCCAGACTCAACCTCATAACCTCTAGTTAAGAATAAAAGGATCATCTCATTCATTTCACTATATTTCTTGGTACCACTTGTAACATCATTGCTAAAACCTGACTATACTATAGGATTTCTTACCTAAAATTCAACAATATCGAGAATTTGAGGAGACAATTAGTGTAGAATGATATTTATAAAACTTATTTTCGAAATTTTCACCAGAGAAATTATTATCCTTATTTTAAAATTTATTTAAAAAAAATATATGTTTTATAACATTTTAACCTACTATACCTCGCTGTCACTGGCATTATAAAAGGTGAAGGATAGGGTGGTCATTAGCTATTATTTAATTTAATTTCAGCCTATAAAACATAGTCGAACCCATGATTCAAAGGGAGTAGGTGCACTCCTTAAATATATACATGATCTTATTATTCATTTTAATTTATACATACTTAGCCCTAGTCTAAAATACGTGCCCCAATTAATATCCTCGATCTACATTCAAGACAAAAACATAAAAAGAGTATACACAAAGACCTCTAAGAAAAAAAAACTTAGCAAGAGAAAGAGACTCCAAAAATATGCTACCTCAAATTCATAATTATATATCAAAAATTAAGTTTTAAAATGACAGCTTTTATCTGTCCTTTCACGTTATTTAATTAATACATTCACTAATTTAAAATTGTAAGAGTAGATCAAATGACATACTTTTAAAATCGTCAAGTATCTTGAAAAAATTACTAAACCAATTAATACTTGGGTTCAAGAGTGATTGTTTTGTTTTTTTATCCGAGCATTTTCCGTAGAGATGTTGATAGAAGTAAATTTTACTTTGGTTGGGGGAAGATAAATTGCATTAATGATTAATAAAAATCAAGAGAATTGTCAAATGAGCTCCCAACGTTTGGTCAAAATCCAAACTACACATCATACCTTTGAGAGGACTGTTTCCCTCTTGGACTACTTTAAAATGAATTATATTACTCCCTAAATGTTAGGTGGCAGAGAAGAGAGCGAGAGGTATAAATAGATTATTAAAATTTTATTTTTAATTATTTTCATATATATTTATATATTTTTTTTTTCATTATTTATTTTTATCTCATTTCTAAAAATAAAATTCTTTTTTTAAATCTCTGCAACACCACCGATCACGCTGACACATCTTCCATCTCTGCCATCGCAGCTTCTACCATCACCCCAATTCTGCCGCCAGTTTCTCAGCGAACACCTATGCGGTGCCATTAGCCTTAACCCACACTCAATTTGATCGACCCAATTTGTTAGTTTCTTCAACAGGCTCTTTGATACCCCCATTACCACATGCCAATTTTGTTCTTTGTTGAGTATTTTAAAGTCAATTTCGGATTCTAAATCGTTAATAAGGGAACATAGGATATTTATGAGGGGGTAGGGGTGAAGGTCTTCGAGGTACGAATTTTTCAAAACCAATTGGGGAAAGGAGCTCAGCGACGCCGCAAACGGCGGCGAGATCTAGGGCTTCATAGTATTTTAGGAGAATTGGGCCGTAGGGGATGATGACATGGCGTGATGGAGCAGATGAAGGAGGACGTTCTTGAGAGTCTTGAACCATCAATTGTAGTAATCTTTGAATGGCTATGGAGATTTGTTGAACACAAATAGAGTTGTATCGGAAAGGGAAAACACAAGTTGATTTCTTGAAAAGAAATATATGATTGGGTATGAAATTGAATGTATGTGTTGATGGAGGATGAAAGGGTTCTCAGTTATGGCTTTGGGAGTGTTGCGGAAGAAACAGAGTTTTAATTGAGGAAGATGATGAAAATAAAAGAAAAAGAAATTAAAAAATAGAATATTAAATTAAAAAACATTAGTTGAAATTTCCAGGTGTCAAGCGCATGAGCAGCACCAGCTAACAAATATGTGAGTTACTTTTTAAGTGTAAATATATCATTTATAAATAATTCAGGAGTAATAGAACTCCCGTGTAAAAATTAGAATAAGTGTGTAATTGATAATTCGATTATAAATTGGGGGGTATTTGGTTACTTTCCCTAAAAATCAACAAACAACTTGTTAAAAGCAGCATGTGATTGGCATAGTGTGATTGAATAAGTCAAAGCAGTACAGATCAATTCAATAGAAAAATGCAACATGTGATTAGCCTCCAAAAGTAGACATTCAACGCAGCCATCACTTGGAGAAAAACAGTTATAATTATAGTATCAAGGTTGATACAATAGTTGTATATCGGTCAACTTAATCTTATAATATTAGAGATGTTTGGTTGATTGGAAAGGGTAGTAGAAATATATTAAAATTAGCAATTAATATCATGTTTTGGAAGCTTTCTGATTGCTTTTTAGAAAATTCACAATACTAAATATGGTGTTTGATTATAATTTTATAATTAAAAAACATATAAATAATAAGTTAAAATATACATATTATTTACATGATAAAAGATGAAATAACTTATACATAAATTACTAATATATATTATAAATACTTACCTAACTCTATCCAGTAATCAAAAGACTTTTAAATTTTTTACACCTACCGACCGAATTATTAATGAAAGAAAAGATTTAGACAGGAATTTTTTTCATTATGTAAGACTATTTTATTAGCTTTGATGTTAAACAATTACTAATACTACTTAATAATGTTGAAAAATCAACGAACACAAACAAACAAATACGCACACCACAACAGCAGCAAAAACCGACCAAACCAAAAATAAAAAATTACTAGGAAGGAAAAGAAAAAGAAAAAGCTGACTCGGATATTCAATCTGGAAGAGGAAAATGTGAAGAACAGTTAATATGCATCACACGAAAAACACCCAGGAAGAGAAAAGGGAAATACAAATTCATGAGATTTAGCAAAACTAATTACAGATCAATACATAGGACGAAAAAATAAAGAAGAAAAAAGAGTGTGTTTAACTGATTATAGATAAGAAGAGGAAGAAAAAATCAATTATTACCACTATCAAAAAATCGCTAATTTTCGAAATTCGAGTTGTTGATAAGTGATTTCCGATGAAAAATCTGTTAAAAAAGTTACTGCCAAGCCAAATTCTGAAAAATTAGCAATTTTCTAATAGTGTACTTTGCAGAAACCGTAAAAAATAAGAAAAAGTGTAACTAACCTTCTTCTTGAGGCAAAAGTTGAGCGACAGATCCCAATGGAGAGAAGCAATTCAAAGCCAAAAATATAAAAACAAATAAAGCACAAAATCTGATACAAGTATCCATTGAAGTTTATCTCTTGTTGTTGCTGAGAAGATGAGTCTTCAAGTTTTAGCCTCTTTTAATTACAAACAAATGCTGTGAAAAGGAAGACACGTTAGACCATATATTGTTCTAAATTATAAAACATATAAAAAGGGTAGGAACTGACCATAAATGAAACATGAAATTGAAGAATATGTAACTTGTAATTAATTCGTGTGATTAGGGTCAACGAAAGGTGGTTACGAGTTAAAGCCTTGAAATGGAAGGCGGGAATGGAGAAAGGAAGATTAGTGTTGAGATAAATTAAATGGAGAGAATTAGGAATGAGTTTTTTTAAGTACAAAATCGGAGAAAATGAAAAAAAAGGATCCCTTATGTTTGGGATAGTTCAAATTTCAAAATAGTTTCTTAAGTATGAATATAACAGTTTTGGTCCTTAAAGTTTATCAATGTAAACACTTTTGGTCTCCTTTACTAAACTCTATTTGTTAAATGGAATTGTGAAAATAGAAAATATTTAATTGAAACTCACATTTGAAAGTACTATAGCTTTTGATTTTTTTTTTTGTGTCTTGTGTAGTCTTTCATGTTATGGCTTCTGAAATTTTGACGAAATTTTTGGTGTTTTTGATTAAAATAAATTTTCGCAGTTTTGATTAAATTTAACAATCAAAATTTGATAAATATTTTATGTAGGCCAATATTTCTTACTATTAATAAGTTTAAAAGACTAAAATTGTTGATTTGACACTTAGAGACTATTTACAATTTAGGCCTACTACAAAAAATAATGGACTGTGAAGGAGAAAGTCCCGAAGGCGAACGCCTTTGTATTAGAGGCTCCTTGGCCAGGTAGGATGTAAATCGAGGGATATGCGCGAGTGGCAGTCTTGCAAGGAAGAGCACCAACGGGACACGAACCCAGCAACAAACCTTGTAATATTTCAGCAAAGACTGTCACCACACGGATTCGAACCCGCGATGTCGAAGTGGTTATACCCCAATTACCTTGCCACTTACCAACTCGCATGTGCCCCTGGGGCGTACAAACCGCCTTTTTTGGACTCGTAAAACCCGTCCTTTGTATTCAATATACTAATCAGAGGTTAAAGTCAAAATGTTTTTATGATAAGCTTTCCCTAATTATCTATACCTTTTTAATTAAAGACAACGAATAGATCAAGGGCTGCATGAAATAGTCCGTTTGTAATTTAATATTTTACTCTTAGGGTGTATTTGGTACGAAGTAAAATATTTTTCATGAAAATATTTTTTTGAAAAATAAATGACTTCTTACTTATTTTTTAATATTTTATATGAAAATAAAAATATTGTCCTAAAAATATTTATATATAATCTATCAAAATAATGTGGGGTGGATGGTGGGAAGTGGGTGTTCAGAGGTAGTGGGGGTGGGTTGGTCAAGGGGTTGAGGGTGTTGGATTGATGGAAAGGAGACAATAAACTTGTAATGTACTTATGTACTTGTTTTTTCTACTTCTATTAGAAAAGTCATATTTATTATTTTTAATTAACTTATTTTTCTAGAAAAAATATTCTCCAAGATATTTTAATCTACCAAACATAAGAAAATTAAAAAATATTTTCAAAAAATAATTTCCTCATACCAAACACACCCTTAATGTTAGTTTCTAATCACTGTAGTACTTTTTCGGACTCCCCCAAAAGCAAGATATTAGTAAAGCAAGTTGTTAGGGGGGGGGGGGGGCTTGAAATTGAGCTCCTTATGACCCATTAAAATATCTGTACTGTGGATTTTACTTGTTCTATCCATAGACTTGAATCCTAAAATTGCAGTAGATAACCTCTGTGAAACAAAAATAATAATTCCTTCATTATTTTTACTAAATAAATAGATATATATATACAATTTACAATCTCTAAATATGAAAAAAATTATTTTAAATATTTTAATTCTACTTGTACAAATAATTCTACAATTATGATAATTATACAACATTACTTTAATACGCAAATGTTGGTAAAGAAACTGTGATACACGGTATTCTATCACACCCCCGAAGTCATAGCGGGTGGTTGTCGTACACTGAGACTGTACCTAAAATCTTCAAATAGAACTAAGAAAGGCCTTTCGTAAAGATGTCAACAATTTGGTATCTGGAGGGCACGTGTAAAACGCGTAATTGTCCACGAGCTACCTTTTCGCGAACAAAGTGAATATACATCTCGATATGTTTAGTGCGCTGATATTGGACCGGATTGCCAGAAAGATAGATTGCACTAACATTATCACAATAGACCAAGGTAGCTTTCTAAATAGGAAAGTGTAATTCTAATAGAAGATTTCGCAGTTAACATGATTCAGATACCACATTAGCCACGCCACGATACTCAGCCTCTGCACTGGATCGCGATAATGTAGCCTGGCGTTTTGCAGACCACGACACCAAGTTATCCCCAAGAAATATACAATAACCAGATGTCGAGTGTCTGGTATCGGACAGTCACCCCAGTCGGCATCTGTATATGACACAAGAGTAGAGACGGAAGAAGGATATAAATGCAATCCATAATAAAGTGTGCCCTGGATGTACCGTATAATGCGTTTGAGCGCATGCATGTGCTCAATCCGTGGGTCATACATGAATAAACACATCTGTTAAACTGCATAAGTAATATCATGTCTCGTGAAAGTAAAATACTGAAGTGCTCCTGCAAGACTGCGATAGAGGGTGGGATCCTCGTATGGTTGTGCATGACTTAGTACTCAGCTTCGATTTGGTATCAACCGTAGTAGAAGTAGACTTACAATATGACATACCATCTCTCTCAATAATCTCCGCATCATACTTCATTTGAGATAAGAATAGACCACCTTAATGACGCGTGATAGCAATGCCCAAGAAATAACTCAAGGGTCCCAAATCTTTCATTGCAAATTTAGAACTGAGAAGTGACATGATAGACTTTCACAGATTATCAGATGAAGCATTCAATATAATATCATCTACGTATAATAAAATGTATGCCAGAGAAGTGCCATGACAATATATAAATAGAGAATGATCAGACTGGTTGTGAGAAAACTCAATAGTAGATACATAATCTGCAAACCTCTTATAACAAGCCCGTGGGGCCTACTTAAGCTCATACAAGAATTCTACAATTATGGTAATTATACAACATTACTTTAATACTCTCATTTTGGTAAAGAAACTATGATATGCAAACATACATGATAAGGATGATTGAGATCTCGAAAACCCAATAGTTGATGCATATAGACTGTCTCCTTAAGATCACTGTGTAAGAAAGAATTCTTTACATCCAACTGATGAATAGGACATGCTTTTGAGAGAGCCAAACTAAGAACAGTGCGAATGGTGGCCGGTTTGACCACCGAACTAAACGTCTCACCACAATCCACGCCAACCTGTTGAGTTTTACCATCACCTACAAGACGAGCCTTATGCCTCTCAAAAGAACCGTCAGATTTTTCTTTATGAGTAAAAATCAACATAGACCGAATAATATTAACATCAGATGGACGAGGTACTAACTCCCATATCTTAATTTCAATAAGAGCATTATATTCGTCAGTCATAGCCAATTTTCAATTCGGGTCATGTAGTGTAGACACAGGGTTACGTGGTAGTGGAGATTTAGAGACATTAGAATTGAGATTAAAATTCCGTTTTGATTTAAAAATACCCCTTTGAATACGAGTAACGGGCCCTTGACTCGAGGTAGAATTGGGTGGATTTTAGGCAGTTGGTGGGTTGGTGAAGGACTAGCCGGCAAGTAATGGGCCTGATGGCCCAACACGTGAAACGAGAAGTACCGCGAGTGGGCTGGATCAACGGAACAATACCGAGATCGGTCCTGGGCCGCGATACTGGCCCACTATGCAGACTTGTAGGACCAGCGGGTACGGGAATTTATGGGTCAGCAGGCAGTGGGCCTTCTGTCGAATTTTGGTCATAGAAAAAGTTGGATAAATGGTGTATAATATACGGTGAGACCCCGTCATCCAAAATAGTATACGAACTAGGCACGAAACTACATAGTTTAGCAAACGGAAATTGAGTTAAATCAAAAATCACATGGCGACTAATTATGATTTTATTAGAGGATAAATCAAAATACTTGTAACCACGATGATTAGATGGGTAAGCTAAAAACACACAAGGGGTAGAACGGGCTTGAAGTTTGTTAATTGTAGTAGATAGAAAAAGATGATAGCATAAACACCCAAACACCCTAAGATGAGAATACGAAAGTTCTTTATTGCAAAGAAGTTTAGGTGGGAAATTATATTATAGGTTCTTGTTAGGAAGTACGTTAAGGAGGTAAGTGGCCATTTGTATGGCATGATGTCAAAAGAAGGGGGTACGGAAGCGTGGACTAATAAAGTTCGGACAATATTATTAATGGTACAAATTTTACGTTCGGCTTTCCCATTTTGTGAGGACGTATGAGGACAAGAAAAACAAAAGACTATGCCATTAACATCACAAAATTCCCCAAACAACCCATTATCATATTCTTTGTCATTATCACATTGAATATTTTTAACTTCCCGTTCGAATTGTGTACGGATGAATGCTATAAATTTTAAGAATGTGGAAAAAACTTGAGATTTTTTCGCTAAAGGAAAGGTCCACAAAAAATTAGAATAATCATCCAAAAATAGAATATAATATTGACAGCCCAAAGAACTTAGAACGGGAGATGTCCATAAATAACACTGAATAATGTCAAAAGGCATCAAAGTACGAGACGTAGAGGCTACAAATGGTAATCTAACATGTTTCCCTAATGAAGAAGAAGGACAAAGTGGAGTACTACGTGTACCCTGACAAGAAATAAAATTATTTTTATGTAAAGAATAAATAATAGACGACCCCAGATGGCCCAAACGTGCATGCCACAAGGAAGGGAGCAAGGGCGGCAAAGGTAGACAGTATGGCTTGACTCGTAGAAGTGGTGGTGGTTGTGAGTGGATAAAGCTCCCCCATACTATTGCATCACATTAGAGGTATCCCCGTCTTGAAATCATTCACAGAAAACCTAAAAGGATCAAAATTAACAGAAATTCAATTATCAGTGGTGAATTTTTGGACAGACACTAAATTTTTAATTAGGTTAGGGGCATGGAGAGTATTTTTCAAAACTAGAGGTGGATGTGGGGGAGACAAAGTAGTATGTCCATAACCTTTAATTGGAATTGTGTTGCCATTACCAACAATAATACCACAATTGTTGCTCAAATTGAAGTAACACGATAGAGTACCTTTATTGGACATCATATGAGAAGTGGCGTCGGTGTCCATGTACCAATTTGCATCTGGAAAAGTTAATCCAAGTGTATGCATTGTTGCCTCAATATCTGTAGGTGTTGGGATTTGATTTGGGCCCGCAGCATGAAAAGCCTGCGGAGGCTGAGGCCCAAGCAGGCCTGCCTGTGTCCCCAGCCTAGAAGAGAACCTGCCGCCACTGTTTGGATCCGAGAAGCTGGGCCCAGTTACCTGGAAATGGACTGGGCGAGAAATAGGGGTTGTTGGGCCAATAGCCACTGGCCCAACTCCATGGCCAGGGAGCCCACGGCTGGGACCAGTTGGCCTGCGACCCACTACCCTGAGGCCCACTTATGCTGTCCACGTCGCGTATTGAACATTTTTCATTTCAAGAACAATAGGGATGTGGTTCATGATTTTGGAAATTGTAAGGGTTGGATGAAACATGTTCTTTGACGTAGACATAATGAAAGAATAATAGGAGAAATAGGAAGAAAATTTGGGAATGGAGGAGGAAAAGTGCACGGAAATCGGGAAGGGATCACGGAAACCGAGACAAGTCGAAAGGGGCGGAAGTGTTGGTGGGTGAAGGTATTTTAGACCTAGACTTCTGATAGCATGAAAGAAATAATCCTTTTGATTATTCTTATTGAATGAATAAGTATATATACAATTTACAATCTCCAAATATGGAACATCATATTCCCATTATACTTTTAATATTCTAATTCTACTTGTACAAGAATTCTATAATTATGATAATTATACAACATTACTTTAATACTCTAATTTTGGTAAAGAAACCATAATACACGGTATTCTATCACTCTCTATAAGAGAAAAAAAATGATATTCCTTGGTCACATTTGTCAAAACTTTTACTTGGACTTTTTTTTAATTATTTGTCTGAATATGGATTATTAAACTTATTCAGACTTTTAGTATTTTTCATGTAATATTTAAATATGTAAATTTTTTATTATAAATCTCTAAAAATATCGATTGAAAATAGATATTGGTTCATGTCCGCTCATAAGGGGTGCTAATTATCCCGTTAACACATTAGTTTGTTCTTCTCGTAAACCCTGCCTATAATATATAAATAAATCATTATGAGGTTTGGAAAAAAAATATTTTTTTCATATTAATATGATGGCTAGTTTACAATGGAAAAAGTAATCCGCACTTCTTAGATAAGATTTTTTGGCTATGGTTAATGTATAAATACACCATTATGAGGTGTTGGAAGAATTGATTTTTCCATATTAATATGATGATTAGGGTTTACAGAGAAGAAATTTTTGCATCTTCCTAGAGAGTATTTCTAGGCTATGGAAACATGAGAATTCATCCGTTTTGTGAGAATTTTGACGATCAGTGACACGTGTAATTGTTGTTGCAGATCCGTTTCTGCTATAGAAAAACTGTGAATCTCCCTATTCGTATTTTTGATTAAATACTACAAAATGTACACACTAAGTGCTTTAATCTCGCACTTCAAATCCTTTCACAAGAAAATGTTAAGTGCTAATCTCACACTTCAAATTCCTTTAGAATAATTGCAACAAAGAAGTATGAACAAGGGGTACATGTGTCAAGCCGTGAAAACAACTTCTTGCAGAAATATAGAGTAAGTTTGCATACAATAGATCCTTGCCCAGACTCCGCGCATAGCGGGAACTTAATGCATTGGGCTGCCTTTTTTTGTTTTTTGAAGTGTGAACTATGCGGAAATTATGAATACTTTGAATTTCTCGTGTTTTTGCTGCTTATTTCTCTTCTACTTTATTTTCCTTTTTTCTTAAGTATCTTTTTTTCTCTCTATGAAAATTGATAGCCTATTTGGTTGGGAGGAAGGCAGGAAATTCAATATCCATGTGAAGGAAACTGTTAGATATTTTGATAGTAATTTATTGAGATATTAAAAGCCTACACGTCTGCGGTCTGACTTCGATCAATTTGTTCGAACAAATAAATGCACCCATACATAGAGATAGAGAAGATCCAGTCAGAAACATTCAGCTAGAAAGCATATGGGGGCTGTTTTTTCTGACGTGTTCATGTTCTTTTCATTCTATCCTTTCGTATCGAACTATTTCTAATTGTTTTTTTCTTTCTCAAACATAAGAATCCATCGGGAAGTCTCGTTCAACCAGTTCGATCCAGAAGATAAATCTCTCATTATCATAGACGGGTGGTGAGATCTCCATTATAAAAATATCATTTTCAACCAACTGAGTCATTCTTATACATAACTGATACCAAATATCTTATATTCTCATTGACCAATTTATTTAATTTGATTGGATATGAAGTTAAGAAATATAGAAGACTTTTGAAACTTATAGACTAAAACAAGTCATAAATATTTGTGCTATTAACTAATTATAAATCATCTTATTAAGAGTAAAACGAAAAATTTAAACTACAATATTTCTAAATATGAAAAATATTTTTTTAATTGATAAAAAAATGGATCACAAAATGAGACATAAAGAATAGTAATATTTTCTTTCAATACTACTAAAATTCATTAGTAATAATTTAAACTATATGTCTAATTATACAACTAGATAGACGAAGAAAATTAAACCTATAATTCAAGACTTCAAGTTGTGCAGCCAGTTGAGCTCTCAGCCTCACAGCCTGTCACCAATAACACAGTTGGCATTACCATCAAATTATCTAGAAATCGGTGCCTCGATATTCCTTTTTATAACAATATTAATATTTAAATTAATTTATGCGTTGTCAACTTTGATTAGTCCTCTCGACATTAGTCTCTTTATCAAAATAAGAAAAAAACGATACTACTAGAAAGAAGCAGCTACGCGATGAAGTTCTAACATATCATTGTTATTATTCCAATATATATTATGATCCGTGAATTTTAATATCTATTTATACCGTTCAATTATTGGTCTGATTAGATGCTCAAACGATAAGTTCAAGGTGCCTATTTGAAGGGAAAAAAAGTACTCCGTAAATGAAAGATGTGATTCATCAATAATATACTAATACAAATCGTACTTCTCTTTGCACAATTTTCAAATCAGCAATTTGTGTTTATTTCGTTTCGAATCGGTTTCATATGCTTTCGTCAATTATTCAAATTCAAAAACCTTGCATAGTATGAAAAATCTATTCGGAGAAACTGAATATGAGATTATACTTCAAAGTTGAGAATCAAGCCAAAATCGGACGTTAGCATATTTACGAGTAATTCAAATAAAGATTTCACGCAAATTACAAAGTTTTATTGTCAAGTACAATTTGAGATGCAAAATAACTTTACAAGGTTATTTTGAAGTTAATAAACTACAAATATATGCAATAAAAAATTAAACAAGGTAAAAATTGTTGGAAATTTGCCTTTGGCGGGAGTTGCGACCGACCAACTTTAACGGCTTAAACACTAGTGTAACGTATGTTGGAGAATCCGGTTCTTCACACATGCATGATCTACTAAGTACATAGATAACCGTAGGGCCAAGAATCGTCAAATTTCATTGAGAAATGAAAGAGATATTGGTTCACGAAGTAAGGTGTTTGAAGCATGGAAAGTGTGGTATTGTGTGTAATTCTCCCTCATCGGTAGAGGAAGAAAGAATTGTTGTGTATATAAGATTCGAAATTGGTTAGGGGTTTGGGACCCCAAGGGGTATCCCATGTGTTTAAAGGAGGGAGGACCTAGATGTGCTTCGGTTCGAGGAAAGACCACACGCGCGCCGCCGCCCGCCCGTCCGGTCCGGTTCCGGGTTCTTGGGATATTATCTTTTTGGGCCAGAAAACTTTGCCAGAAGTACAGTTTGATCCCGAAGTTTCGGATATACGCTTTGGCCTGAATTCTTTCGGATGTGCGGTTTGGTCCCCGAAGTTTCAAGATGTACGCTTTGGTCCCCGAAGTTTTCGAAAAGTTGGAATTTCGACAATGTCAAAGCGAAACGTCCAAGCTCTCAATTCACCATTTATTTTGGCTGAATTACTCCTCCTATAATGGCCAAAACGGTTGGTCTTTCACCATTTATGTTGGTGACTTTACTACCTCCATAATGGCCATTATTTGGCTATTATGGAGGCGATTTTCAGCCCCTCCCTCACCTATATAAACACACCCTTACACCATTGTTGAGCACTACAAAGAACAGAAAAATAACGAGTTCATAAAGCTCACGAAAATACACAACAAAACCGAGTTTTCTTCCTACAACTTCCAAGCATCATTTCGTTACTCAATATTCTTCACGGTAGCTCTTGAGTTTCCTTTGCTCAAGGGTTCCATTGTTGTTTTATCTTGGGAGACAAATTGTCCGGGACGTATAAAGGATACATACGGGGCAATATTGTCTTAAGGACAGAGTGCCACACTCGACTCAAAAAACCGCTTCCATTTTTTCGTTTTCAACAAAATTGTAATTTCGGTTTGTGGTTATCTTGTAATTTTCGGATTACTAGTTGAACTATTGAATCTTTGTTTATCCTTTCGAATACTTGTAATAGTTATATACTTCCCGTCTTCGCTTTATAAAGTACCATAGAGCAAAATCTCCCAACAACTTAAGACAATATTTGTATTGTATTACTATTAGTATTCGAAAGATGTCGGTCAAAAATTATGTGACCAAATCTGGATATGGAAATGGTTTTCTGGTAGAAGAGAGTGATGATGATGAACGTGTTCATGGTGTCACCGCTACCAAGACTGGTGGAAACAAGCGCTCTCGAGAGCCTGAGGATGTCAACTGGGACAAGAGGAGAAGAGTGAAGATGTTATTCTATCTTGTAGCGAAGGCCTATATCTCGTCCCGGACAAAGGATCCGAATAATGGTGAGAAGGAAATGGACACTCAGTCTGATGAAGTGACTGAAGTGAGCCAGAATCCGAAATTGGGATAAGTATTTTTCTCACTTGTCAAGAATAAGGATTAAATGATAAGTAGTTTTTCTTACTTGTCAAGAATAAAGATTAAATTATGTCTGATTAAAAATGGATTAAAGTAAGGAGGAATATGAAAATAATTTATATTCCTTATGCTTTAACAAATCAGAAGTTTAATCTCATATTCTTTTCCGTTTAAAGATTGGATTTTGTAAACGACTTAAGAAGATCCGTTCTTTTAAGTGTAATTACTAAAGTGTGTAAAGTATGGTCGCACATACTATGGAGAAAGATCCACTAACGTGCGAAAACTTTTACCACTCTTAAGTAAGCGCCAAGAATTATCTCGGGCACCAATCATAACGGAAGAAGACTAAAAGCTAAAGACGTTGAGCTGTCATACTATTTGACAGAAAGATCCTTCATAGGATGATATTGGACACTCGATCATACAAATCCTCCGGTGACCGGAGTGGGCCAAAATTCCTTTGATATGATGATATTGGACACTTAGTCAAATAAAGCCTGCGGGCGGCCCGGAGTGGGGCCAAAATTCATTTCATAGGAAAAGTAATGGACACCTAGTAAGGTGGGCCGAGTTTCCGTGTCTGAATGATCGAAGGCCTAAAGTAAGGCGAAGAAAGAAATTGGACACTCGGTCGCCAAAGCAAGCTGGAGTAGGCCGGAGTATCTAGATCACAAATGATCCGGTTACGCCCTAACCACGGGCAAGAGGTTGTTCATGTGAAGCAACGCCACCTCTAAAGTAGAAGGGGTTGGAGAGATTGTCCTCAATAGGACTTCAGGGAATGAGATCACTCTAAGATGAGGTGATACATATCCCTAACTTGGTTTAAGGGACGCTGTTGGTCAAGCTTGGTTTGAGACTAGTCCAACAGTCTGTGATAACTAAGAATGGTACAGTACGTCTGTAGCCGAATGAATGATATATTTGTAATCCGTGCATCTATGCCATCATAGATTAAGACACGTTAAATAGCAAGTCATTCAAAAGCTAACGATGTTGAGATTGTTGCCTTCTGACGACATAAACCCTCAAAATAAATGTGAGGTAGATGAAGAGGCAAAATCACCTTTCCAAATTCCGTCAAGGGAATAGCGAAAGAAGCACCGCTCCTCTAGAACTTAGTCACACCTACTTGGTGATTTGAAGTTTATACAAAATAGAGGGGGGAGACAAGTACGTTATGATCTTCATTGATGATGGTACAACGTATGGAATCCTTTGTTTGTTAAAAAGCAAAGATGAAGTTGTTGAAGCGGATAAGCGCTACAAAGCAGAAGTTGAATATCAACTAAGCCTACGGATTGAGAAATTCGTAGTGATAGAGGGGGAGAATATGAACCATCGTTTATTAAACGACTGCTCATTACTCACCTCAGTCTAACGGTGTTAGCCAAGCGCGAAGTTGTACGCCCAAATTACGAGGGGTAGCTTGGTAAAAGATGGGCTACCGAAAACAGTCAAGTTTGACCTAAGATCGTAGATTGCATATCCACCGGATCCGCAAATAACGATAGTGTTGATCGCCTCTTGGCGTCAAAGAATGCTGAATTCTTTGGAGATAACTTTCCTTGGAAAAGGAAAAAGGAGTAATTGCTCAAGGTTAACAAGAACCCGCGAGGGCTCGACCGTCCGGAACTAGACGTTCGTATCTTCATGACTCGAAAGTTGCTTTGTCTATCCGGAACTTAATATTCCGGATCTGTGAGAACTCGGGGATTCTAGATGTTGAACCAAGACGGAGCAAAGAGGGGACAAAGACTTGTTCCAGTCCTTCTAGCTTGTATGGTTGAGAACGAACCATGGACAATTAACAAAGAATTGTCATCTCCAAAAGCACTGCTTTGGAAAGAAGCTAAAGAGAGAAATAGATTCCATCATATGGAACCATACGTGAGTAATGGTTGATCTTCCTCCGGGAAAAGAACCTTTGGGTTGTAAAAAGTGCTCCCCTGTGAGTAGCTTCACATCCAGGGCCATTGTAATCTTACATGGCATGGGTGTTGAAACAGCCTTCCAAATCGGAGAATTGGAAGAAGAGGATCGAATTGGTTTGCTTTGACTGTTGGGCTTCTTCCCGAACTTTCATTTTGGTCCCCGAAATGTTAACATTTTGGTCCCGAAAGTCTCGGATAAAACGAAACAATGAATCGATCACGAAACATTGACTCGAAGTTAGAAAGCCAACAGTTGGAAAACCAACGGTCTTAGAGTGAAAATCATATTGAAACAAAGTCTCGATATGAAAGATATGAGTATCACGAGATGACATCTTAGGAATTGGATTTCTAAGACATCTAACGGACGGTCGATAGTTGACGAGTCTCGTTGAAGCCACCAATGGATATGAATCATAGAACCGATTGGAATCATGGTGCACCCATAGACAAGGAGCGATATGCTCGGGTCACGTGTAGTTCAATGTATTGTACACACTACAACCGACCTGTATCGTCCAACAAACGGATCGGTTGAACTAAGGTTCACCGATGATCTTAATACATGATCAATAGAAGGCGTTAAGTCGGATATGACGATATCCGAATTATTCGCTTATCTACGGATTATAGTATTCTCGATGTCCATCGGTTACGAGAGAACCCGGTGATGCAAACGGACATCGGATCCGAAGAACACCAAAGCCACAAGTAAATGTGTATGGTGGTTCTTGGAAAATCCTCTAAGCAAACTTGCATCGACCGATTCATGATGGTATCGGAGTTTATCGCTTTATACAAAGCATGAAAGAAGTTGAGTAACTTCACGACTCATTAGAGGACGTCCCTTATTGGGAGAAACCCGTGCCTTCAGACGGTTCTACACGTGGCTAGCCGGTCGGCTTTAGGAAGGACGGATGACGGCGTCTGGACATATCTCGTCGGGATCCGTCGGAGACATAAGACCGTATGGCGATTGATCATCACGGGTGTCACTTCCTTGTTTACAAACTAAGGGACTACCCGTAAATCAAGTGTTCTCCGCTGTCTAGGGGAATGGGCTTAAAACCCAAAATATACGGACCAATACGGTGGAAACCCAACCTTACGAACCGGAGATCCCGGTAATTTGGTTCAATGGGAAAACTAAGTTGTAAAGGTTCGGTTGATCGCTTCGGTGGAAGCATGAGCACTTCGGATAGTGATTTCGAAAAGAAACACCAAATCCAAAGCCGTTCCGCGATAGACGTTAAGTGCTATCTGCGGTATGGGTAAAGGTTAAGTTTTCAAAACTCGTAATGATCCTCAACGAGTTGAGGTTAGGTCTTTGGGAAACTTTTAATGGTTCCTAACACTTGTGAAGTGGGGTATAGCGGATACCTTGTAGGAGACCACCTATTTAAGTGCGAGGACGGGCCGCCTCAAATTGAACGCACTTAAGAATCCAAGACGTTGTCCATGGCCAAAACGGACAAAACATTACGAAGAAGAGAGTAAGGGAATTTGTTGTGTTGGTACCGTTGTCTTGGCTTACACTAAACACCGACGGTTCAAGACATCACGTTCACCGCGCGGTAAAGTAAGTCCGATGGTATTCAACTATGGAAGGTTCAAAGCCGAGGCTACCTCTCCTTATGCAACATCGGTCCGTTTGAAATATTGCTTTGAAATGAAAAGACACCATGTGAGTGCGCCAAAATCTCTTTCAAGAGGGGATTGTTGGAAATTTGCCTTTGGCGGGAGTTGCGACCGACCAACTTTAACGGCTTAAACACTAGTGTAACGTATGTTGGAGAATCCGGTTCTTCACACATACGTGATCTACTAAGTACGTAGATAACCGTAGGGCCAAGAATCGTCAAATTTCATTGAGAAATGAAAGAGATATTGGTTCACGAAGTAAGGTGTTTGAAGCATGGAAAGTGTGGTATTGTGTGTAATTCTCCCTCATCGGTAGAGGAAGAAAGAATTGTTGTGTATATAAGATTCGAAATTGGTTAGGGGTTTGGGACCCCGGGGGGTATCCCATGTGTTTAAAGGAGGAGGACCTAAATGTGCTTCGGTTCGAGGAAAGACCACACGCGCGCCGCCGCCCGCCCGTCCCCGTCCCGTCCGGTTCCGAGTTCCGAGTTCGGGTTCCGGTTCTCGGGTTCTCGGGTCACGGGTCGTGGGGCGTGGCCGTGGTCGTGGGTCTTCTCGATATTATCTTTTTGGGCCGAAAAACTTTGCCGGAAGTACGGTTTGATCCCGTGTTTCGATATATACGATTTGGCCCGAATTCTTTCGGATGTGCGCTTTGGTCCCCGAAGTTTCAAGATGTGCGCTTTGGTCCCCGAAGTTTCAAGATGTACGAGTTTGGTCCCCGAAGTTTTCGAAAGTTGGAATTTCGACGATCAAAGCGAGAAACGTCCAAGCTCTCAATTCACCATTTATTTTGGCTGAATTACTCCTCCTATAATGGCCAAAACAGTTGGTCTTTCACCATTTATGTTGGTGACTTTACTACCTCCATAATGGCCATTATTTGGCTATTATGGAGGCGAGTTTTCAGCCCCTCCCTCACCTATATAAACACACCCTTACACCATTGTTGAGCACTACAAAGAACGAAAAAATAACAGTTCATAAAGCTCACGAAAATACACAACAAAACCAGTTTTTCTTCCTACAACTTCCAAGCATCATTTCGTTACTCAATATTCTTCACGGTAGCTCTTGAGTTTCCTTTGCTCAAGGGTTCCATTGCTGTTTTATCTTGGGAGACAAATTGTCCAGGACGTATAAATGATACATACGGGGCAATATTGTCTTAAGGACAGAGTGCCACACTCGACTCAAAAAACCAGCTTTCCATTTTTTCGTTTTCAACAAAATTGTAATTTCAGTTTTGTGGTTATCTTGTAATTTTCAGATTACTAGTTGAACTATTGAATCTTTGTTTATCCTTTCGAATACTTGTAATAGTTATATACTTCCCGTATTGCTTTATAAAGTACCATAGAGCAAAATCTCCCAACAAAAATAAAATGATAGTACGATATATTGACAGAAAACCATGAAACTGTATATACAAATTTGAGAATTTAACAGTCAAATAAATAACACTGATCTTGTAATTTCTTGTAATTCTCGTTTCACCAAGCATGATAAGCTCTCTCTTTTTTTTCAATTGAAAATATGCAATATGGATATCCTTTGACTTAAATTGATGTCAAACAAGAGTTAGGGCCATGTGCTTTAAACTTTGAGAACAATCTTAAATTCAAATTCGATTATGCATTTAGAACTTATGACTTCTATCTGGAATCATCTTTTCAATCACTTTTATTAGCCAAACCCTTTTTCGTAGGTTGGGATAGTGTTGGGACCAGATTATCCTATTGTCAACCAGAAAGAAGTGACAAATGAACGGGTTAGATCAAATTTGTGAGTGTTAAAATGGGTTAAGTGTAAGGCCTCGAAATTTTTTCGCTAAGTGTTACGTCATCGCTCAGGCTTTAAGTTGGTGTTTCGAAAATTTGTGAAGGTGCTTAACACTTAAATCGTATGTTTGAAAGATCGTATGAGTATTTATAAGAGCGGAGATGTAATTTGGAATAACTTGAAATTGTTTAAAGGAAGAAAACGACCATAGTCGCATATGTCCTAACTTCAAACGATCTTATCTTCCATGTAAATGAATTTAGTTTTGAACGATATGTCGAATGAAAGTCTTTGAAGTCTAGTTTTCAATATTTGAAACTGTTTGTCATTTGGGCATTCCTACACAAACTTATAAGTATTTTACTAAAGGGTGTCCTGTCAGAGAATTTGTGCGCACAACGCACAAGCAATACCTGAGCAAAATGCAAGGGTCTTTTCGTACGTTAGCTGCATGGCACGTGTAGTATCCCAGGGCCCAAAAGTTACATAAACCCAAAGGGGGTTAGGGAGAGAAAAATTATAACATTAGCGCATTTTTTTAGAGCATTTGAGAAAACAGGCAAAGGCATATATTCTCATTGAAATCATGAATAATATCATTTAACACCCATTAATTAAATCTTAGATTTTATTAAAGATTCAAAAGACACTTCAAGAACTCAAAACCTAGGGTTTGTGAGGACGTTGTGCAATGTAATTCTTGTTTACTTCATTTTATCAAAATTAGTAACTTTATGACATACAACGAGTATAGATTGTAAGGTTGGTGAAGTTTACGAGTGGAAGCGATATGAAGCCGTTGATGGCGATATAAGGATTTGATAAGAGGGATTAATTGAATGAAATGGGTTGAATTAGCACTATGAATTACCTAATTGTAGAGTTCGAAGAGTTGACTACACATATTTTAAGGAGAACTTAAACAGTCATTTGGAGGTAAATTGAGGCATACTCTCATAAGTTAAAAACTTTAATAAGGAATGCCTTTTATGTGCTAATAGAAATGCCTAAGTCCAAAATTCAAGCTTATATGTTTATATATTAAAGTAATCACTCAAGTGTCATGAATTCAAATTGCTAGATATATAGATCAAAAAGAAAAAAATCAAAAAAAATGGTTATACATGCTTATCCAGTTAACTCGAAATATCAAATAGTAATTAAATTTCATTTTTAAATTTAATTACTTATTGTGTGAACAATTGTTTGTGTTGCATAGACTCAAGTTTAAATTAATGTGATCAGACACATTGTGGGAGAAGTAGCCAACCTTCCTAAATGGGACTATTGCTAGAGGCCAAGGTTAGCTACCTCACACTTGCAAGTATTATACTTTGCTTTGGGAGCCATACATGACCCAGTGGCACGTATGCAGGGTCATTGTTTTGTGCACCTTTTTAGACAAGATAATATCAGATAGGGAATAAGATCAAATATACTCTTATTATAGTACACAATTTAGAAAAAAATATACCCTTTGTTAAAAGGTGGACAATTTATGCACTTACTATTACATAAATGTTTCAGATAATACCCTTTTCGACAGATGAAGGTGAAAAAAATGATTTTAAAATGAATTTTATTAAGATAAAAGTTACGTGGATTTAATTAAATCCCCCCCCCTCGCAAAATTTAGGGGTTTAATTCTTATCGCAAAATTTAAGGGTATATTAATTATATTCACAATTTTTTTTTTTTTGCCTTTCTTAACTCAACAACTAAGTTGGTAGGTTTATTAGTTTGCTGGTCAAATTCTTTTTTTACTCATCTTCTTATTAACTATACCATAGATGTCCAGAAAAGTTATGCGCAGATAAAAAAGGCAGTTCGGTACACTAAGCTCCTGTTAAGCATGGGTTCCGGAGAAGGGCTGGACCACAAGGATCTAATGTACGCAGTCTTATCCTGTATTTCTGCAAGAGACTGTTTTCACGGTAAGTTATGCGCATATGCAAAAAATAAATTATAATTTGATCACAAAAGATTATTGAAAATAATAATAAAGAATCTTGAAATATTGGGAGGGTTCTTTTCAGTTTAAACCAATAATTAAGAAATTGACACTGTATGATAAGTGTGTCTGATAATAGGCATGAAAGAACCCATTGTTTATCATATGACACACAATAACCCAAATTCAATATTTGTCTAAAAGAATTGCAGCCGATAACCAGAATTTTTTTTCTTAAAAACAGAATAAATATTTAGTACTCTCTCTTCTGATTTCAGCCAAAATTTTTCCTTAAAATTAGCAACAAATATTTAACACTATCCCCCTCTCCCTAAATTAGCAAAAAATATTCAATTACGATTATTCTTCTTCTAAAGCGTATTCATTTCCATCTTTTTTTTTTGGCCAAATGAAAATTTTTATTCAACCAAATAAACGTTATGTACATGCCATTCCATGGGACTCTAGGAACAGCTCTCTCAACAAAAACCAAAACAAAATCTATGAAGTGCAAAGGATGCTAAGCTATCAGTAGCCCATTTCCTTCTATTCTACTCATTTGCGTAAATAAGTTAATACTTAATATGATTATCCTAAAATCATATGGCGTAATCTTGTTGAAGCCAGTGTTTTCAAGGCGAGTTCCAGGGCGAGCCTCGGGCCGGGGCGTACCAAAAACGATTTGGGGAGCAAATGAAAGGCGTAGATCCGCGTACGCTCTAGAATTTGGAGCGTAGGCCCCGGACGTAAAAGCGTATGCCCGGGCGTTAAATTTATTTTTTTAAATTAAAAGTATTTTTGCCTATAGAACATAGATTATAAATTTTATTATTGTTGTAATGATATTTATACTTTATGTGATCATGTTTTCATGTTGTAGTGATTTTTCCTAATTTATGTATAAATAAAATATTTATGTCTGAAATTGGTAGAATAGAGATTTCATAGCACTATGTTGCTGAAACAACTTTTTTCCATTTTTTGTCGTTGCTATTACACTTTTCATCCTTCTCATTCTTTGAAATATGTAAATAAAAATCAGTGCAAATATTAGTTGAGGGTGGAAAAAACTAATAATGTGGAGATTAATGACGAAGTGGATGAAGATTTTATTTTAAAGATTATTAAGGCTATTACGAAGTATCATTTTTTGTTATGTTACCTTTCTTATATAATAATTATAATAATTTATTTATATTATTGGTGATTTATTTGAATTTGTTTGCAAATTTTAATGAAAATTTTGTTTTTGCTTATCTTTTTAGTATTAAAATTATAAAATTGAAGATACATGAGACATACGTCCGTAGATTCATGGGACTTGGTTGAAGCTAAAGAAAATTTGGTAAATAAGAGTTAAAATAAAAAGACATGAAACTGCTTCTTAGAAACTCTAGCCAGAAATCAATTTCTTCATTCCCAATCAAAATCTTATCTTCTCTCTAAACCTGATTAGGCATGCAATACTCTCTTAGTCTCTTTGGTCTGTCATTGTACAACAACACACTGATAATTGTGTCAACTCTATCGCTGCTACAAAGTTCAACTATTTGTGGATAGTGCATCCAAACTGGTGTTGTATCAAGAAGTCTATGATTTAAGTTTATTTTGATGATGTTTGATTATTTATTTTATGCATTGTTAAATCGAATAAGAGTTGTTTCAATAGTTTTAAAGCATCTTTCGGGAAGCTAAGTGTAAAATTTGAGATTATTTGGATTTTGGAGAAGATTTGGAGTTGTTTGGGTTGGATTTTCGTGATTAATTATAGTGGTTTCAAATATGTGTAATGTATACTTGTGAAGTGTATATAAGTACATTCCCTTAGATATCCATGCGTCTCACATATATTATGTATAGTTTTTGTATATTTCATAAAAAATTATGTGTGATACGTTGATATATAGGATATACTATGTCGTAGATGTTGTCTGTTGAAAGTGTAACAGTGACGATATACATGATATATACGTTACTATCATGAAATCGTCTGAATTCATGATATTGAATATTGCGATTTGTTTGGATGAATCTGGATTTTAGAAGAGAAAAAACATGAAATTAATTCTCAACGTGTAATTAGGGATTCTCCTACTTTTTAGTTTGCTTGGTAGAATTCAATTATCAATTGCCAAACTTTTTAGGCTTTATAAATATCAATGAGTGAAACCCCATCACATATAAATTTATAATCTATCAAATACACGACGTGCATGAGTATACGAATCTGTAGATATCCATATTGATATAGCAATAGTTAGGCCCAAAAATTTAACCCAATCATGCCACCTTTTTAAACTCTCAACAAATTATTCAACTCCGTCCCAGCCCCTCCAGAAAAACCCCATCCAATTTTTTTAATCTTTTTTCCTAATAAGTAATGTTATTTTGTTTTTCTATTTTTCTTAATAACTCTAATTTACTAAAAACATTATAACTTAGATCTCATATTCAATTTGTTGATTATAATGTTCATAGAAACTAATACTATTACCAAAATAATTAGAGAATCAGATTTATTTACTTAATAATGTACTGATAGTATGAACAAAACAATCTGCCAAAAAGGAAAGGAAAGACATCTATAAATTAATTAAATAAAATAGTATATTAGTAAGGGTAAGTAAATGAAAATTTAATTATTTTACATTAATGATAATTACTTTTAGATTTTCTGTTAATATCTATTGTTTCTTGCACTTCGATTAGCATAGTATTTTGTTGTAGTTACTGTCTCTTTTCAGAATGCTTTGTCATGCTATCATTAGTATTTTGTCGTGGCTTCTCTTCCATAATCTACTTTGAAAATACTTTTTTTCTTGAGCCGAGGGTCTATCAGAACAACCTCTCTAGCTCCCAAGGTCTGCGTACACTATACATTACCCAACCCCATTTGTGAAATTACACTGGGTATGTTGTTGTTGTTGTTATTGTGCTTTTTTTTCTTCAAATTTCCGTTAAATTTAGTAGGTAGAGTTTGTTAAATATATGAAAATAAAAAGTGTTCGTTTTTAGCAAAATGGAGCAAAACTGTTCAAAAGTATATTTAAGGGACCATTTTGAACCTACCCTTAAATATAAGGGATATTTTTGTTATTTCCTCTCACAATTAAGGTGAATTTTAATAAAAATGGTCCAAGTTACTTTTGTGAGAGGTGAAGCAAAAGTTAAATGAACTTCATATATAACAAAAAAAGAATAGTAATTTTTGGGCAATTAACATAAAGCTGAATAACCACTCATGAAATTTTTCCAACCAAAAACGATAATGTTTAGTCATTGTTTTAGTGAGAGGATGATATTAGATTATTGGTTAAGAAACATAATATTTTTATCCCAGTAACGTGTGGTAATCAGTAATGAAGATAAATTTAATAAACTAAGCATAAACTAAAGAAAAAATTACAGCCAAATATCATTCTGCCCTCTAGTTTACAAAATATATGCACAATGTATAAATAGTATATATACTATTCATATACTATACATATATACATATAATATAGGCAAAAGACATAATTTTCATCCTGAATTTGTTCCGAAATGTCGAATTCACACTTCAACTAATGAGGCGATCTATTACCACCCTACACATTTAAAAAGTGGATTTAATACAACCCTACAAGCTGATATGACACAAAATATAAAAATAATTAAATAATAAGCGCGTTTTGATTAAAATTTATTTTATTTTTTAAATTGCAAAATACATAATCCCCTCCCCGAAGCCCCCTACCCTTCCTTTCTTCCTCATATGCAAACCCAGACTTTGGATTGCCACCGCTATTCTAGTTGTTGATGAAATCAGTAATATATGAATCCTTACGAATTGAACCCCATGTCACATCCCAGCTTCAGGGGGGGGGGGTGGCGACTCCTGAACGATCCGAGCGTACCACCTGTATATCATAGCGTGAACATATAACTGTCTGGGCCGACAATGCCTCAAAATGACAATCACCAGAGAAAATGAAAATGGCAACCTGAACAAGTGACAGTAAAACCAACACGTGTACATATCTCATTAGGCCGACAAGGCCACAACTAATCCCTGAAAGCCGTCAAGGCCATAACAATAGTGCTATTAGACTGACAAGAAAGGTCAACTAGGCCATACAAAATGACAATACAGAACCCACTAGTCTACAAGCCTCTAAGAGTCATATAACAACAACCATGAAGAAGTATATAAATGCATACCCAGACTCAGACAACAACTCCCGAAGAAGGGGAGTGCTCCAATCCAATGCTGAATAGTGATCCTACTGAGGGGGCTCATCAAATCGTCTGATTGCACCTGTGGGCATGAAACATATTCCCCCCGACAAAAGGGACATCGGTAAGAAAGATATACTGACTATGTAAGGCATGTAAATAGATGTAATATAAGAGGAAAGGTATAGAATCAACCTGAAACTCAGAAAAAGATCACGGAGGACACACAACTAACACAACCATGAATATATCCATGTAAGTAAACCTGGGCCACTCTATGGGACCATATAATATAATATACAACCTCTATGTGAGGCAAATCATATCATGTCATATCGTACCCGACCTCGATGAGGACTCGGTCATACCCAGCCTTAATAGGACTCGGTAATGTCAAAACCAACTACAATGGTGTGCACATATAAGTGTCGTACCTGGCCGACTATAGCGTGACTCGGTAAGAAAATAGATATATATATATAAGTGCAATGCAAGACCTTAGAAACACTAATACCATAGCCGGAGTGACCTATCGTCGTTACCATCCGACTATCGTTATTGTCGCTACGTTCTTCAACACATCCTTCATTATGAGTCAATAAATTAAGATCTACATGAGTCAACAACCTTCTTCATTAGAATGAAACATATGGACATTTTCAGCTTTTTAAGAGTAGAGTGATTTTGGACAGACATGCATTTACGTTCGTTTACATACGGATCATGTCAAAAGAAGGAAGAGTTATCCTTACATACGTTGTCGTCGAAGCTATTCAAGTTCCACGGTTCTCGTAAGCTCTACGAACGATTATCTACATTATACGAATGATTTGTATCAATATTGAATCCATAGCTTAAAGAGAAGTTCATTTAGACATTTTATCGAACAACTTCTGAGCGTAACTTTTGAGGGTCATTTATAGCTCAAATTCCTCACATACCTTCACAACAATATTCATTACTACTTTTATTCATTCCCACATTTCTATCCATATCCTCGTAACTTCTTTTAACAACTCAAATCATATGAAAACAGTCAACACAATATGACTTAGCCTCAAGGTTCATAAACACCAAATTCTCCACGAATTCCTCAAAGAAATCTTAACTCAATACTTGTACAAGCCTAAGAATAAGCTTAAGAAGATAAGACTTACCTCAAATCCACCAAGAATATTCTGATCCTTAACTTACTTCATGACCAAGATATCTCCGAAATCGTTGCAACAAGGAAGAAGAGAAGTTAATGATATTCACGGAATTTCCCACGTCGAACTTGCGTAGTTTATTTTTTATTCTTGCTTAGAACCCTTGGAGAATCCTTAGGAATGATTTTGGAACTGTTTAGGGCTTGAAAAATGATTTTTGGTCGAACAAAATGTTATATATTGTAAGAGTGGAATAATTTCCTTTGGGAATTCCTTTCATTAATCATAATATATATAGTTGTACAGAGGTTGATTCCTAATACAATAAGAATCCTAACTTACCTTAAATGGTTGATTCCTAATACAATAAGAATCCTAAGTTACCTTAAATATACATCTATCATAATTACAAAATATACTGTGAATATTCGGAGAATATTCGCTAATACTCCCCCTCAGTCGAAGCGGGAGGAGGCCGAACGCTAAGGCTGGATCGGAAGTCGGTGAAGAGGTGTCTTGGTAGTCCCTTTGTGAAAATATCTGCATACTGATAGGAGGAAGGCACGTGTAATATTTTGACCTGACCAAGGGCAACCTTCTCTCGTACAAAGGGGTATATACTAGAATTTTGTCGTTCTCTATGTTCGAATTCAAAATCTCTAGTTAAAGGTGAAAGGACGTTATTCATATCACTCTACACTTATAGTATTTTTTTTGTTTGTATTTTCCACCCGTATCTCATACCCGCATTAGAATTTTGACTAATATGAATTCGCATTAGGTAAGACTTATTTAAAGGAAAAATGGATCCTAATAAGAAAAAATTCATACCAAAACTCAAACATGAGAGACTTTTAATTAAAAGTAAAAAAATCTTATTCATGGACGGAATATCCTATGCGGTATCTACCGTGGTTAAATATGTGAAGAAACGTGAAAACCTTTTTGTTCTGACAATTTTTAAGTTATTCATACGTACATCTCACTTTCTTTTCAGAAAAAGTTGTGATATTTAGACAATCTTCTTGTATTCCTAGATCTTAGCAATCTAACTTTTCATGAGTCCACTTCTCTGGCCTTATCAGCACATACATATACTCAGACACACACACACACACACTTAAACACTCATATAAAAAGCCAGAGAGAAACAAAGAAGTAGCAAAAAGAGGCAAAGTTTTGTTCAAGATTAATTAGCAGCCATGGGTTTCCAGGTTGGCTGGAATTTCTTTATTGTCTTCATTGGTATTTTTGTGCTGCTTTTTCATCACTCAAATGCAAATGCAAATGCAAATCCAAAGCAGAGTTGCAATTTTTTTGAAGGAAGTTGGGTTGAAGATGAAACGTATCCTCTTTACAACTCAACTCAGTGTCCTTTCATTGAACATGAATTCAATTGCCAAAGGAATGGCCGTCCTGATCAAGATTACCTCAAGTATAGATGGCAACCCATTGGCTGCTCCTTAAAGAGGTAACTCTAATAACTCCCTTATCTTTATCACTACAAAAAGTTAGAAATTAGCTACGAAATCCGTGCTAATCCGTCGCTGAATTACTCGGTAGCTAACAATTTTTTTGATAATCTATTGCGAATTTGATAGAATTAGCGATGAATTTTGTTATTTATCTATAAAATTTATCTGTCGCTGATTTCTATTATTTATACTAATTTATGGTTTTTTGAATAAAACTTGCAAATAATGTTATTTGATTCTTGTTTTTGAATGACCGAATACATCGACATCCCCTTAAATTTGAAAGTGATAGGAAGTTAGAATGTAGATTGAAAAATAGCTGGAGGAGGGATATGTGAGGTGTGGAATAAATGTTTGTAATAGTATGGTGACCCGTGACCACCCCTGAAAAATGGCAGCTTTAATAATTATTTCTGAATGGGGAATCTCGAAGACCGTAATACAATCTTTGCTCTGCTTATAATTGGTCTTTTTTTTTTTTTTTTTTATACACTCGATTTGATGTTTCGATCAATCTGGATTTGTGCCGCTTAAAATCGATTTAAAAAACTGTTTTACTATTTTTTTTTCATTTTTCAGAGTATAAAGATGATGGAGAAATCCATTCATCCATACCATCATAATCACATATGATATAATTGACTCTCATTCATTTCTTTGTTTCCGCCCCAAAAGTGGTCAGTTTTCCCCCTTTTCCCCTAGTCGTTATTTTCAAGTACCATAACCCAATGAATATTCGATCTATCCGATCTGATTATATGGACGAAAATTCGACAAAACGTAAATTTAATCAAGTGACGGATGGATCGGGTAGAATTTGGGTGGACATACATCCAACCCACCATCCGACCCACCCATCCATCAGTTATAAATTAATTATTTTCAATCCACCCCTCTTGTAGATCTTTTAATATTTGATATAAATAATTGATAAACATGATTGCTAATTATATCTACTAATTTATGGATCTATTTTTACAAAATATAAACTTGTGGTCAACTTTTACATTTAAAATTTGAAATCTCAAATCATGTCTTTTTGGATGATTTGGAATTTCATCTCATGAGATGAAATTGCATGTCCAAACGATGATTTCATCTCATAAGATGAAATTGCATGTCCAAACGCTTAATAAATGCTATTTTTAATTTGACTGAATCATGCTAATCAAAATAACGTGAGTTAAGAAATATGTGGGTCGCTAACTCGTCCAAATTTAAACAGATTGAACAAATTATATTTTTATCTGCTAATTATACCACTTAATAAATGCTATTTTTAACAGTTGATATAATCAAATGCAACTTTGTGGGTTTACCAGACCCTTCCATTCTCGAATTAATCCGTACAATTCTCTACTTCCAATAAAATGAACAAAGTAAAGTTCATTTTTGTGAAATTTGAAATGACATATTTATTAACTGTCATAAATTACCTACAAGACTTGAGTATCAACCAATTTTCATAAGTCTTCGTCGCTTTCATCCACGAAGCACCCGATCCACCCGTGGATGATGGGTGGATCGGATATGGATTAAAAAAATAGGGTGATGGATGGGTCGGGTGGTGGATGGATCGTTGGCGGGTGGAGGCGGATTGAGCTCCACCCGATCCACCTCCGATCCATTGCCAGCCCTATTTTCAAGTGTTTAATACATATTCCTTCCGTCTCGGTCTCACTTTCATTTTTAGTATGTTTCATAAAAAATGCGTAAATTAACAATTTAAACATTCTAGATCACAAATTTAAACTCACAAATTCTGATCCAAATGTATTGTTATCTGATTTTTTTCCCCTCATCTTTCCACTACTTATTATTTAATAATCCTAGTTATTCTTTACCTTACCTTTATAACAATGACTACTTCATATTCTACTTTTTCTATGTAATATTATAAGCTTATTCCTCAGATGGCTAATGTGTGGCACTATAAAAGGAGGATAAAGTACAATACAATCTATCTAAACGTTGTGTTCATCAAAATAATACTTATATAGTATACTACAATATAATATGATAGATACATTATGAAACAATACATAACAACCATACAACAAGGTGTTACAAAACCAAGGTTAAACAGCTACACATACAACTAAATAGTGCAAGCTTTTCATGCTTGTCTTTGTTAATAATTGATGTCATTCTTTCATTTTTTGTCATTTTCAAATCAATTTTTACTCTTTTTTTGGTGTTATGCAGATTTGATGGGCCGGCATTCTTGCAAAAATTCAAAGGGAAAAGCATCATGTTCGTGGGGGATTCTCTCAGCCGAAACCAGTGGCAGTCACTTGTATGCCTTCTTTACACATCACTCCTTAAGACCAAATACAACGCAACCAGAGTTGGGGATGTCTCTATATTCACCTTCTTGGTAATGTTTCTTTTTGTATTACAGTTTCTCTATAACAATATTTTACTATAATGGTTAGGTTTTTTTTAAATAGTTTTTCAATTTTATGTTAGTATTATATATTTTATATAACATTATTTTCCTATAACCGAACAATATTCACTATTAAAAAATCTCTATTTTCCCATTGAAAATTTTTCCACTAAATTTCACACGAAAAAATAAAAAACTTTCCCAGCGTTTCAATAAAATCATGTTTTCCAAAGAGTTGGTTCAGTGGAATGAGGTGAAAAAATTATGTTTATAGCACAAATTTCTATTGAATGTCGGTGGGAAAACCTTTATTTTTTATAGTAATTGGGACAAATGACGTCGTTATATATAAATTTGACTGCATTAGATATTTGCTTCTTAGTTTATACGCAAAATTATTGTACAATCTGATAAAACAGAAGAGGAAGAAAAAGATATACTAATGTAGGACTAAAGAAAATAATGGCTCGAAACTACTGCTTTCATTCATAACTTCAAGCCCATATATAGGCAAATACATAACTGAACGTACCACTAAAATAGGACCCTATATCAGTCCATAAAACAATTAACTCCTAAAAAACAGAAGGCATGACTCCTAAAAAAAACAGAACACATTACTCCACTAATTCCTGAAAATCAGAACAAACCTAGACCGACTCAAATAGAAAAAACTTAACTCCTAATGACTAGGTCAACTAGCAGAAGAAAAACAGACTAATATTTCAACAGTGCCCCCTTAAACCGATGTTTCCTCAATGATATTCTTCCATAAAGGAGGTAAATATACAACAAGTAGAGCCACATCTTAGGCTATAATTAGGCTACTAATAACTACTAATATGATATGATTAGGCTAATTATATGTCATCTAATCTATCTACTTAAATGCTAATTTACCTACCATTTACCTTCTAAAATCAATTATAATAATTACTAATTACAATCAATTATTAATTATTCTATCATTCCCCCGAAGTCGAAGTGGGAGGCAGACGTATGTTGAGATTGTCCCGAAAGTCTTCAAATAATACCAGCGGAAGACCTTTAGTAAAAATATCTGCAATCTGATAGTTTTACGGGACATGTAAAACACACACTTGTCCGCGTGAGACCTTTTTATGAACAAAGTGGATATCCAGCTCAATATGTTTAGTGCGTTGGTGATTGACCGGATTTCCAGAGAGGTAGTTGACACTAACATTATCACAGTACACCAATGTGGCCTTCAGAATTGGGCAGTGGAGTTCGAGAAGAAGATTCTGAAGCCAACACAATTCTGACACAACATTGGCACCACCTCAGTTTTCAGCTTTGGCACTAGATCTAGATAATGTTGCTTGCCGTTTTGAGGACCAAGATACCAAGTTATCACCAAGAAATACACCATAACCAGAAGTGGAGCGTCTGGTGTCCGGACATCCTCCCCAATTGACATCTGTATAAGCAACAAATGTAGATGGCGATGATGGATATAGATGCAGGCCATACTCGAGAGTATCATGAATGTAACGCATAATGCGTTTGAGAGCATGCATATGATCATCCATCGAATTATGCATGAAAAGGCACACTTGTTGCACAACATAAGAAATATTCGATCGGGTGAATGTCAGTTACTACGGGGCCCCTGCCAAGCTGCGGTAGAGCGTTGGATCGGCAAATGGTTTGCCGGATGATGCACTCAATTTGGATTTAGTGTCCACTGGAGTTGCAGAAAGGTTTACATGAGGACATGTCAGCACGCTCAACAATCTCAGTTGCGTACTTCTTTTGGGATAGAAATAAACCACATGTATGACGTGTCACAACTATTCCTAGAAAATAGTGTAGTGGCCCTAGATCCTTCATAGCAAATTCAGAGTCAAGCTGTGATATGATGGACTTGCGAAGAGCATCTGATGAGGCAGTTAATATAATATCATCCACATATAAAATAAGATAAGCAATATTATTACCCTGACGGTAGATAAACAGAGAGTGATCGGAACGACTGTTGGAAAAACCAATATGTGACACAAAATTCGTGAACCGCTTGTACCAGGCCCGGGGGGCTTGTTTGAGTTTATATAATGATTTCTTGAGCAGGCACACATGATTGGGATATTTGGATTGCCTATACCCCAAAGGCTGGTACATGTACACTGTTTCATTAAGTTCTCAGTGGAGGAAGACATTTTTGACATCCAACTGATAAAGAGGCCACGCCTTCGACAGAGCCAAGCTAAGGTCCGTTCGTATAGTTGTCGGTTTGACCACCGGACTGAACGTTTTTCCCACAATCCACACCAACTTGTTGTGTTTTCCCATCACTTACAAGACGGGCTTTATTCCTCTCAAAAGTGTCATCGGATTTTTCTTTGTGACTGAAAATCCACATAGACCGAATTACATTAACATGAGTGGGATGAGGAACTAACTCCCACGTACTATTTTTAATAAGAGCATTAAATTCATCATCCATGACCATTTCCAATTCGGGTCATTAAGAGCAGAGACAGGATTACGAGGCAACGGTGATTTGGGAATCTGGGTGTGTAGGCTATATTTGGTGTTGAGTTTGACAATGTCGTGTTGACTACGGGTGACTGGACGTTGGACCGTGTTTTGAGATAGGCCACTGGATGGAACTGCGCTGCCTGGCAGTTGGCAGTGAACTGGGCCGTGATTTGGGAATCTGGGTGTGTAGGCTATATTTGGTGTTGAGTTTGACAATACTGTGTTGACTACGGGTGACTGGACGTTGGGCCGTGTTTTGAGATAGGCCACTGGACAGAACTGCGCTGCCTGGCAGTTGGCAGTGAACTGGGCTGTGACCCAAGCCACTTCTAGTCAGCCGGGTTGGGCTCGTCGATCCAGTAGGCAAGCTTGGGCTCAAGACGGGAGGCCCAGCTTGCTGGGCATTGGTTTGCCGCGGCTGGGCCACTGTTTCGTGGCCCAATTTACCCAAAATATGTTGGTCCGTCGAAACAGTGGGCTCAATCTAACACAAAAAATGTTGGGATAAATACGGGGGCATGCTATCATCTAGAAAATCATATGTAGGGGGTACGGACTCATGCATTTTAGTAAATGAGAAATTTGTTTCATCAAAGATAACATGACGACTCACTATTATTTTATTGGAGAAAATGTCGTAACATTTGTAACCTCGATGATTAGATGGATATCCCAAAAAAACGCAAGGAGTGGACCGGGGTTGAAGTTTGGTGATTGGTGAATGGAAAAAGAGGATAACATAAGCACCAGAATACTCGTAAATGAGAATAAGATGGATCTCTTAAGTATAGAATTTTCAGTGGAGCTTGATAGGACAAGTTTTTGTGGGGTAGTATGTTCAAAATATAGGTAGCCATTTGTAGTGCATGATGCCGAAAAGATGGTGGTGGTGGGGCATGGGCAAGGGATGTTCGAATGATGTTATTGATGGTTCGGATTTTTCGTTCCGTCTTTCCATTTTGAGAGGAAGTATGTGGACAGGAAAGACGAAAAGTTAAACCATTAGAATTGCAAAAATCCCAAAATACCAATTTTCAAACTCCCTACCATTATCACATTGAATATTTTTAATATCCCGTTCAAAATGATTCCGGATGAATGCTCTAAAAGTTAGAAATGTGGAAAAGACTTGTGATTTCTTAGCCAAATGAAATGTCCACAAAAACTTAGAGTAATCATCTAGTAAAAGCAAATAATATCTATGGCTCGAAGAGCTCAAAACGGGTGATGTCCAAATATCACAATGGATAATATGAAACGGCATAAGTGTGCATGAATTAGATGAAACAAATGGCACTTGAACATGTTTTCCAAGTGGACATGATCGGCACGAACTTGAATTACGTGTTGGAATACATGAAATAAAATTATTTCATTTGAGAGAGGCTAAAACAGGTGCCCCTGGATGATCCAAACGTTCATGCCATAATGAAGGTGCGGGAGCTGCAAAAGTGGATGGTGACTTGGTTCGTTAATTAGATGTGGTAATTGGATATAGCTCCTCATGACTATCATATCCCATTAGAAGCATTCCCGTCTGAAAATCCTTCACGAAAAATCCAAAAGGGTAAAAAACAACAGATACCCAATTATCAGTAGTAAACTTTCTAACAGAAACCAAGTTTTTAGTTAATTATGGAGCATGAAGGACATTCTTTAAAATTAAGGGTGGGTTTGGTGGAGTCAATTTGGTAGAACCATAACTACGAATTGGAATAGAATGACCATTTCCGATAATTATACCATTATTTTTGCTCAAATTAAAATAGGACGAGAGGTTACCTTGGGAGGACGTCATATGAGACGTCGCTCTGGTGTTCATGTACCAATTTGCGTCCGGCATATTAAGTCTGAGAATGTGCATGGCGGACTCAATTTCCGTTGGGCTGGCCACTACCAAATGGGCCTCCTGCCACTGGTTCGGCAGTGGCCCAAAACTGCTCGGTCCGTCACTGTTTCGTGGCCCAAAAGAAGAAGGCCCACAACCTTGTTGCTGACTGCCAGTGGCCTGGCCAGGTCTTGGACTGGGCCTGGTCTAGTTACCCGACGGGACTGGCAGGGTGGCATATCCCAAGGCCACTGGGTTGGGCCGCCACCCCACTGTTGCCGAGGCTGCCACTGCTGGCCGTCGGTCCCGCTGCTCCTGCCGCCGTGTCCTCCGCCACCGAAATTCCTGTTGCTGCCATTTTTTCCATTTCGGTTATTCCTACTCCGATTTTTACCACCGTTCCGTCCTTTTTGTCCTCGATTTTGTTGTAGAGGCTCAAAATTAGTAGCAGTGTCATTGGTTGGGTGACAATCATGGCGGAATTCGAGACGATTGCAGCCTTTTTGGCGAAACCCGCCTCTTCAAGAATAAGCATAGAACGGGCTTGATAAAAAAGTGGTAGAGTATTACTTTGTCGGATGAGCATTCCCACGTCCATGGAGGTTGTATCTGAGCTCATTATGTGTTCTCCTAACGTGTATCGGTGGCTTATTAGTTTTGGAATATTCTTTTTAATCTAGTTTTAACCTCGGATTTTCAACATTGATCTCCCAGAGACCGAGCGACTGATTAACTAAGATACCATAAGCTAAGGACATGGTTCATTTGGTTTTATATCATGCTAGTCGACTAAGTTGCTTAAATTTCTGTTGTTTGGCAGCTAGGAAGAGTTGTTAAGGCTGAAGTCGAGTTGAGAGGGTTCTTGGAAGTTTATATGTCAAGAGTGCGATGCTAGAGCTTTCGACGTCAGATAGAGGTTGACGAAACTTCTATTGTTGTTTGTTGTAGATTGGAGTATTGTATAACTCAAGTTCGTGGCTGGTTGTGTCGAAGAAAAGACAAGAGGTATGTTAAGGTTATTCCCTTCTTTTTATTGGCATGAATCCATACGTAATAGAGTGTTGAAGAAGAGCATAAAAGAAGAGTTGTCGCATAGAACATTGTTGACCGGAAAATGAAGAACAATAATGGAAAAAAAAATAATGAAGAAAGGGTGGTGGTCGGTCAGTTGTGGTGGAGGAAGGGGGGGGGGAGAATTTTGGAGTAAAAATTATTTAGGGTAGGATCTTTTCCCTAATCTTCTGATACCATGTAAGAATAATAGAGTGATAAGATTATTTTCCTCAATGATATATTTCCATAAAGGAGGTAAATATACAACAAGTAGAGCCACATCTTAGGCTGTAATTAGGCTACTAATAACTACTAATAGGATATGATTAGGCTAATTATGTGTCATCTAATATATCTACTTAAATGCTAATTTACCTTCTAAAATCAATTATAATAATTATTAATTACAATCAATTATTAATTATTCTATCACAGACGCCTAGCAGCCTTCTGAATTTCATGAACGACTCCATCTTCAGGGCCTTGGTGAAGATATCGACAACCTAATCTTCTCTCCTGCAGTAGATCAAATCAATCGTTCCATCATTGCTAAGATCTCGTATGAAATAGAACTATACATCGATGTACTTGCTTCTTCCATGTAGCACTGGATTCTTGGATAGTTTGATTACCAAATTGTTGTCACAAAAGATCTTGGTAGCTCCTGGTTGCTTGAATTTCAACTCCTCCAGAACTCTCCTCAACCAAATAGCTTGACAAGTGCATGCAGTTGCCGCAACAAACTCAGCTTCTATACTAGATAAAGTGATAATTGGTTGCTTCTTAGCTGACCATGAAATAGCACCAGAACCAAACATAAAAGCATAAAGGATGCCGACAAATACATCTATGTGGGATTCTCCATGTACCTGCTGATTAAACACACAAAGTATATTATGTCAGGCCTTGTTGCCGTGGATACATCAAACTGCCAACAATTTGTTTGTAAAGTGTGCTGTCAACCTTCTTCCCAATATAATCTTTGTTTAGCTTCAAACCAAGCTCAGAAGGAGTGTTAGCAGAATTACAATCCATCATCTGAAATCTGTTCAAAATTTCTCCTATATATTTTTTTTGAGAAATAAAGATTCCGTTATCAGATTGCACAACTTCTATTCCAAGAAAGTAATGCATCAATCCGAGATCGGACATTTCAAACTCATCCATCATTGACTTCTTGAATTCTTCAATCATGACACCACAATTTTCAGTAAATATAAGATCGTCAACATACAAGTAAATAATGAGCATTTTCCTTGATCCCAATCTTAACAAAAAGTGTATGCTCATAAGGACATTTTGAAAATTCAACTTTTAGAAAATACCCCTCAATGCGACTATACCAAGCCCGATGAGCTTGTTTTAGTCCATAAAGGGTTTTTTTCAACTTGTAAACCTTATGCTCATTTCCAATTTTGATATAACCATGGGGTTGTTCAACAAATACCTGTTCCTCCAAGTACCCATGTAAGAACGCTGACTTGACATCTAACTGAAAAATTGGCCAAGACTTTTGAGCCTCCAATGCAATAACCAATCTGATTGTATCATGCCTCGCAACTGGAGAAAATACTTCTTTATAATCGATCCCGTATTGCTTGTATCCTTTAGCCACTAAATGTGCCTTGTACTTGTCAATTTCACCATTTTTCTTCAATTTTGTTTTGAATACCCACTTTACTCCAATGGTTTCTTTCCATTTGGAAGATCGGACAACTCCTAAGTATCATTTCGTTCAATGGCATCAATTTCATCATCCATTGCTTTTCTCTATTTTTCTTCCTTTACAGCACTCTAAAAAGATGTAGGATCACAATTTGAAAACAAAGCAAAGTGAGTAATTGGATCTTCAATTCCAGTTATCTCATAATCTTCCATCCAAGCAGGCCTTCTTCTAACACGCCCGACAGACGTAGTTGCTTCTTCATTTACTGCAACAACTGTTGGTGAAGTTGTAGCTGAATTTGATGAATTTTCCAGCGTACTAGGTATTAAAAATTGCTCATGTTCTTCAACGTCATTATCATATAAGACTTGGGTAGGCTTCCCAAGTATTCTCCTCGTAAAAAACAATATCCCTGCTGATAACAATCTTATTTGTCAAGGGATTGAGCAATTTATATGCTTTGAAAGATTTACTTACACCAAGAAAAACACATTTTCAGCTTTGTCATCATGTTTCTTCCTCCTCTCATTTGTGACATGAGCATATTCAATCCATCCGAAAATTTTGAAATGATCTACTGTTGGTTTTCTCCCATTCCATGCCTCCTCCGGTGTCATATTCTTAACAGAAAAATTGGTCTTCTGTTTAAAACATGAATACTTCAATTTATTGCCTTTGGCCACAAGTTTTTGGAACCCTTCCTCTTGCCAACAAACTTCTCACCATGTTGAGGATGGTTCTATTTTTTCTTTCCGATATACCATTTTGTTGTGGTGTACATGTAGCAGTAATCTCTCTCCGAATGCCATGTTCTACACAAAAATCTTCAAATTCTTTTGAACAATATTCGCCACCACGATCTGTTCGGAGTGTCTTAATGTATTTTCCTGCTTCATTTTCCACACGAGCTTTGAAGCTTTTAAATTTAGAAAAAACTTTAGATTTTTCTTGCAAAAAATAAACTCAAGTTTTCCTCGAAAAATCATAAGTACAAGTGATTAAATATCTTTTACCTCCATTAGATGTTGAGTTTATCGGACCACAAATATCTGAATGCACCAACTCCAAAACATTCTTTGCTCTCCATGACTTTCCTTTGGGAAATTGAGAACGAGGTTGTTTGCTAACAATACATTCTTCCCAAATTTTGGTAGGAGCAGTAATTTGAGGAAGACCTGTGACCATGTTTTTCTGTTGGAGTGTCTTCAAACCTCTAAAACTCAAGTGACCATAAAGAAAATGCCACAACCATGAGGAATCCTTCACTTCAGCCATCAAACAAGATTGAATACTATCAATCTTTAGCGGAAATAATCTGTTGGAGCTCATCTGAACTACTGCAATAGTTCTTCTCACTCACCCTTCTCTTGCAGCTGACCAGCACTAAGTAAGTTGCTTTTTAAGTCAAGAACATACAACACATTAGAGATTGTTTTCACAAAACCATTCTTGGTTTTGATTATTATATCACCTTTACCCATCACTTCCACAGATAAACAATCACCAAAGGTCATAGTAGAATGAAAATTTTCGTTTAGAGATGAAAAAGAAAATTTACTTCCACACATATGGTTACTGCATCCGGTATCCACATACCAAATGTCTTACTCGTGTTTTGTTCCATCTTGGACAGCCATTAACAAAGTTTTTACCTCCTTGTTTTCAATGAAATTGACACTTTCTTCCTTTTCTTTTTCATTAGACAATCTAGTATAACATTCTGATGCATAATGACCAAATCTATGACATCTATAGCAATCTACCTTGGATTTGTCATAGTCTCGACCTCTGCCTTTTCCTTGAGATTGATCGGTGTTGGGCTTGAAATTTCTGTTGAAATCTCTTCCTCCACGATCTCCTCGACCTCTACCTCTACCCCTTCCTCTATAGTTATTGAAATGAGTATTAGTAGAAGCCTTCAACGCTTGCTCCTGTACTATGGAACTTTTGTTCATCTTTTGTTCATGAACCAGTAAAGAACTTTGCAATTCATCAAGAGATAGTGCGTCTATATCTTTTGACTCTTCGATTGAGCAAACAACATAATTATATTTTGGTGTCAGGGAACACAAAATCTTCTCCACAATGGCAACGTCGTCTATCTTCTCACCGTTTCGAGCCGGCTTCCGTAGAAAATTCAGACTTTCTTTTTGATAGAAGCGCATCTTGTTGGTGATTTTCATTGTTCTAGCACAATAATTGGTGACATTCTCCTACATTCATCTCTAGTGTTTCAAAATCCTTTCTCAAAGCTTGAAGCTGTGCACGCTTCACCCTGGTAGAGCCTTGATATTTCTTCTTCATGGAGTCCCAAATATCCTTGGAAGTTTCTTTGCAAAGAATAGTTTCCAAGATGGGACGATTAATTGCGTGAAAGAGATAGTTCTTTGCTTTCAGGTCTTTGAGCTTTCTAGCTTCCGGTTCTTCTTTTTGAGAATCTATCAAAGTTGTGCCTGTTGCCGGCTGCTGAACACCAGATCCGATGACCTGTCCATACTCCTTGGACCGCATAAAATTCTCCATTAACATGCTCCAATGATCACAGTGACCATCAAAGCGTGGAATAGCTGCTTCCACGAAATTATTTTCTGTAGCCATTGGGTAAATGTGAAAGGAGATGAAAGAAATTTTGGCTGCCTCACTAGCTTTCACTCTCACGAGAACCTGGCTCTGATACCACCGAGAAAGCAGAAGAGGAAGGAAAAGATATACTAATGTAGGACTAAAGAAAATAATGGCTCGAAACTACTGCTTTCATTTAGAACTTCAAACCTTTATATAGGCAAATACATAACGGAACGTACCACTAAAATAGGATCATATATCAGTTCATTTAACAATTAACTCCTAAAAAAACAGAAGGCATAGACTCCTAAAAAAAACCTAGACTGACTCAAATAGAAAAAATATAACTCCTAATGACTAGGTCAACTAGCAGAAGAAAAGCAGACTAATATTCCAACACAATCAAGGAAAATTAATACTAGTAGGAAAGAAACAAAATATCAGGTTACAAGTTTGTGCTATCACTTTTGTCTCTTTTAGAGTAAGTCCATTTTCTGGCAGTGAAGGATTTGGCTCTTTTAGTGGAATTCCACATATCATATCTAATGGAAGTGTCTTCTTCTATTGAACAAGCAATTGTTCTACCCTAATACGTGTCCTCCATAACCCCCTATCTAAGGTCATTTGTGTCTCTCCTATGCACGTGACCGAACCATCTCAACCTCGCTTCCCGCATCTTATCCTCCACCGAGGTCACTCCCACTCTGTCCCGGATATCATTATTTCTAATATTATCCCTCCTTGTATGCCCACACATCCATCTTAGCATCCTCATTTCCGCAACTTTCATCTTTTGTGTGTGCGAAGTCTTGACCGGCCAATACTCTGCCCCATACAACATAGTATGTTTTAAAATTATGTAACACTAATATTATTGAACCAAAACATCGTGGTGTGACATACACCCGCTTTTGTGGTGCATAATTCCCTAGTATGGGCATTATTTTCTTCCCTTTTGCACTTAAACTCAATTTACATAGTTAAGCTAAAAAAAAAAATTGTTTTTTTTTTTAGGATTTTGAAATTGATGTGATGTTGGATCGGAGTGTGTATTTGGTGGACGTTGTGAGGGAAGAAAAGGGCAGAATCTTAAAATTAGACTCAATTGAAGGTGGCAAATTGTGGAAAGGAATTGACATGCTCATCTTCAACACTTGGCATTGGTGGAACCGCAGAGGAGCCGCTCAACCGTTAGCTCTCTCTGCTTAGCTTATTTTTATTAGGCTTAATATATCGACAACATTTAAAATTTGGTAGTAAATTTTATTCAGACAATATTTCAATTGAGAATTTAAATAAATAATAAATGTTCTTATTATACATTTTTAGTTCAAATTTTAGAAAAACTTTTATGCGGGTTCTCAACTGCTCATTATATAGATAATATAGGTTAACCACTTAAAATATGTAATAATTATACGCATTCGTCTCAATAAGTTGTAAATCTTCAGGCTTGTTCCAATTGAGATTGATGTATATAATTAAAGGAGACGACATATTTTATGTGGTTAACTTAATTACCTAATATACACTTCAAAACACGCGCAAAAGTTTTTCCAAAATTTGAATCGAAAGTGTCCAATAAGAACATTTTATTATGTGTTCAGGTGCTCAATTAGAACCAGTCATAATTCGAATGTCTAAATGAAATTTACTATAAATTTAAGGGGCTATCAATGTATTAAGCCTTCTCATTTTAGCAGGACACAATTCAAAATAAAAAATATCACAACCTCATTCTGTCACTTTTGTTTTGCAGTTGGGATTTTATTGAAATAGGAGGCCAATACTATAAAGACATGGACCGTGTGGTTGCTTTTGAGGGAGCCTTATATACATGGGCTAAGTGGATTGACACCAACATTAATCCTGCAAAAACTACGGTGTTCTTTCAAGGAATTTCCCCATCACATTACAAGTAAGTGCGACAGATTGACCAATTAAAAGTTTGCATGATTTGGTCTAATCTTACTGGGATTAAGTTCTCAAGATTTCTCTCTTTTTCCATTAGATCTAGGATAATTTTTATGTATGGTCATTCGACTTTTAGTTTAGTACATTGAAATCATAAAATGTACTTTCAAAATAAAAAAAATTGCTCAACTATACTTATATATCACTGAAACTACTAATTAATTCGGGCCTGGAAAACACAAGTATAATATCAGATGTATAAAATTGTTATTCAAGTATAATCACATTGACTCACCTAACATAACCCATAGTACTAATTTTCCAGTTGATCACTCACACTAATTTTTTCTTCGTGAAACCAACAGTGGTACAGATTGGGATCAACCAGGCGTGAAGACTTGCTTAGGGCAGAGACAACCTGTAAGTGGTTCGACATATCCCGGAGGCTTACCCCCGGCATTGACAGTGCTTAAGAAAGTGTTAGCCACAATTAAGAATCCAGTGACATTGCTTGATGTTACAAATCTTTGCCTATTGCGTAAAGATGGACATCCTTCAATTTATGGGCTAGGCGGAAGAACAGGAATGGATTGCAGTCATTGGTGTTTAGCTGGAGTTCCTGACATTTGGAACGAAATATTCTATAACTTTATAATTACATAATTGAATATTTAGTATTTATGTTTCATTAATTGTTCAAGTACTTCAATCTTCAATAGTCAGTTATTTATAGACAACAGAAGAATTGATTATTAACAGAGGATATATACCCTGTGAAGAATTGAGAAAACATTAGCACTACAGGTTGGTGGTGTTGGAAAATTGCTATTGGGTCAGGTCTATACACCAGGGGTGCTAATTAGCCCGTTAGCTCATTAGCTTGTCCTCCTCCTAAACCCATATCCTTAGCATTAAATACACCATTATGAATGTTTGAAAAGGACGATTTCCACATTAATACGACGGCTAGGGTTGCATCATCTGTTATAGGGATATATAGGCTGTGGAGAAAGGAATTCATCCGCTTTGTGAGGATTCCTGACGACCGAAGATACGAGTCGTGATTGGATTGCAAAACGATCCGCTTTCGCAAGGCGAAAACCCGTAAGTGTCCTCAACTAGCGTATTATTACAGTTGGTATATGTGTTGTTCTCTTTATAACAAAAACTTATTAATCTTTCTGTTTAGAAAAAAAAAAAAAAAAGAGTCAAGGCAATTTGATTTATGCTTATGAAGATTAAGAAAGCCCTCTTGGGAAAATAATTGCTGATTTGAAATTATCATTGAAATACTATTTTGAACGAAATTGATTTTGATACGAGTTTTTTTTTTTTTGTCTCAAAAGAACAGAAAGCTACAAATGCAGTCAATTCTAGAGATGGAGGACATTGATAAAAAAAAATGCAGTCAATTAAATTATTAAACTATCAAACAAGACCTAAAGTATTGTTAAGACCCAAATCTAAAGGATGATTAATAACAGTTAAATTGTCATGTTCCATTTCTCCCGGTGCATCAAAGACGGATCTATAATTTCTAAAATATGAGTGCACAATTAAAAAAGAATGAAAAAGGAGTATTAAGTGGAATTGATTCCTATTCCTCTAGGTAAATAAATTCAACATTCAAAATTAACCAACTACACCATTAAATCTTTTTGGAGCATGTGAGCAATCAAATAATATTATATCGATTTTAGAAAATATCTACTCCCTCCATTCACTTTTAATTGTCCACTATACTAAAAAAATTCACTTTTACTTGTGCACTTTAGAATATCAAGAAAAGAAAAGGACAAACTTTTTTTCTTCTTGTTTTACCCTTAACATTAATTACTCATTTGAAAATTATATTCCAAATCTTTTTAGATTATACACCAATTAATATGAACATTATGATAAAAATATACATACACTTCAATTATTAATTCTTAAGAAACGTCAAAAGTGGACAAGGAATTGAGAAAGTAATAAAGGAAGCTTTGGGTGTAGGAATTATTAGTACTAACCACTGCATGAGAAGGATGAACCAAAATAATGGGCTAATTTTTCCTCTGAGAATAGATTAGCTGCAGCCAGAGGCATGGAACTAAGCTATATTATTGAGAAGGAAACCGAGAAAAGGAAGCATGCTCTAATGTAACTGATCTTAATTACCCCACGTACTTGGGTTTTCTATAGTCGTAAAACTAAATCGAACCAAAAAGATGAAATGCAAACAAAGCAATCGAAATGTGTTGGAATAGAACATACATAAAGAACATCGTTAAAAGCAAGTATTAGGTAGTTAAGATTATATCACATATTTTTGTCATAATTAATATCATCATAATTAATCTCATCATAGAGTGTGCTTATCTAACTAAGTTTAGTTATTCAATTCAGCTGTCAAACGATACCTCATCATCTTGCATGCAACAATCACCTTTTTGTCGATAGAATAGACTTATCATTCATCAATTTGAGTTTGTGCATTTATTTCTATAGATTTATTATGTTTCAATACTACATAATATTATTTTAAAGAGTTTGAATTGATTAACATGAGACTAGTAATATAATAAACATATCCATATATTGTGAATTCTGATTTAACTTTTTTGTTGCTAAAAAATCGAGAAAATGATGAAATGATCCCTTATATTTGAGGGTATGTCTAAATAATCCCTTAAATATGTTTATGAGCAATTTTAGTTCTTTAATTTTTTTAAAGTTAACAATTTGATCTCTATTAAATATTTAACAAATTTTGGTGGTTAGAAAAAAAAATATAAAATTTAAACTTAAAAGATTTAATGACAACTCATATTTGGAGGTGCAGATTTTATTGTTTATGCTATTTTAGGTTTATGTCTGCTGTCTGGTGCGTTTTTATTAGTTTAATTTCTACTGTTTTGATATATTTCTGGTGCATGATATAGTATTTAATGTTGTAATTTTTGAAATTTGATAGGAATTTCTTGGAGTTTCTTTTTTGGTTGAACAAACTACATATTATTAATCACCCAGAAAGAGAACAAAACTTACAACTGTTACAACACTAAAAGAATAAAAACACCAAAATTGATCCTTTGCTCCTTCCTACTCCCTACCTCATCTATACATCACCTCTAGCTAATATCTCATCTTTTCAATCTCTATAATTGCATTTCTGCTTCCTATGTAAAATGTCTACAATTCTATATTTATTTTCAGCTTAATTTATTCACACAGTGTGGGGTCAGGAGACTATTTTATTCCAAAATGTTTTATTTCTAGCCATCCAAATATGATAAATGGTTGTTGTTGACACGGCCCGGAGGAATGCTCTATTGACCTTCTCATGAGCTTTTCTTGCTATTCTCCCGAGGCGAATTTAGAATTTCAAGGAGATGGATTCATTCTTTTCAGATAAAATATAAAATAAAAGAAAGAAAAAACATGCAAAAGCTTACATTTGATCTCGAGACCTTGGAGAAATAAATACAACCCCTAACCAATGTTCTACTCAATCTAGTTTGAGCATGTGTTCCTTCAGTTAATATTAGTTATATTTGTAAAATTATACATATAATATATCGAGTTTAGTTGAGTGATTATGTGTTCACGTGATCCAAAATTTGTACATAAACTCGCCCTTGCCCGTAACAGTATATGCAAGCTAGCGAGAAGACATTTTCTAAAAAGAGATGGTCTATATTCTCAACTTGACTTCCACATAGTAAGCAAGTTTTCATGAGCTAGTAACCTCTTATACATTGTGAGCCAACATATAAAATTATGTTTAGGCACATTGGCTTCGTTTCATATTCCTCTCAAGTATGCCATTTCTCTCCAAACCGTCTCCTCCATTCATATCCACTTTTGACTGTAGTTTTCAATAGGTGTGAGTCCTCCATTCATTTTTTCTTGCTTCAAACTTCACCTTGAGTTTACAAATTCTCCAGTATCAGCCTCTATCAATAGAGGCCTGATATTGCTACCAATCTAAGATATTCAAGTATATGTGATTTTATTGATTATCTGTCTTATTTACAATTGTATTCTTTCTTTTATGAATGTTATAACTCCTAAACTGTTCGATAAAACACACTTTTAATATTTGATTATGTTCTCAACAACAATATTCTAGATGTATTTAACTATTGCAACCTCATTTCATGTTACACATTCAGTGATACCCAATCCTCCTTTATTCTTTGATCTGCACACTAACCCATGCAATCAGTGGTGATTACTAGGGTTCACCAGATATGTCCACAAGAAAGGAAATTTACTAAATGTAGAATTAAGTATATCTCATTAATTTATGACTTGAACAATTGGGGTCCGCACGTCGGAAACGTCGTTTCCACATACGTGCACACGTAGTGTCAAGTGTCGCAAATTTCATTAGTGAAAGAGATATTGGTACATATGTAATACGTTTGAGACATAGAATTATGGACGGTTATTGGTCAAATGACAAAGTATTCCACGTTGGTAAACGAATGAAGAAGTGTACAAAGTGTAAAATGAAACGAGTCGGAAATCGCCGCGGAGCCGTGAAGGGCCGCGGCGCAAATTGGTTGGTCAGTCACTGGAGCCGCGACGCTAATTCACAGCGCCGCGGCGCTTCGGAGGCAGAAAGCTGCGACGGGAAGTTGAAAAAATCTGACATTTGAGCTGGTTTTGGAGCATTGATTCTCCATTACTTGACACATGAATTCAGCCATTATTTGGCTAAATGTAACCCCTCAATCAAGTGTAATTACATGGCTATTGAAGGTCATTAGTTGGCTAGTTGAGGGGTCTTCTACTTACACTATAAATTGAAGCCTTTAGCTCAATTAAACATCACTCAACACTTAGAAAATACTCTAGAATTTTCAGAATTCATCTTCTTCCTCTCTAGCAAAGTTGCTATACTCAAAGTTCTTCAAGAGTAACACTTGAGTTTCCTTTGCTCACTTGTTAAAGTTGTTGTTGTATCTTGGGAGACTATTGCTCAACACCGTAAAAGGAGATATACGGGGCAATCTTGTCTTAAAGATAGAGTGTCATCACTCGACTCAGCAAATCACACAAGCAGTTTGTTAAGGTTTTGATTTCCAGTTTTATTGTAATAGTTTGTTTATCCTTTCTACCATTGTAATAGTTACTTACTTTCCGTTCCCTACAACAATTGTATCCCAACAATTTCTGCAGAATGTAATCTGCTTCATCACCTTCCTAGGCAGATGTATAGATATGATGTTTCTAGTTAATTTTTTTATAGTTCCTATTACGTTTAATAATCAGAGTTTATTAAATATCTTTGACAAACTTAAAGGACTAAAATCGTGAGGAGTACATTTAAGAAACTATATTAGACCTTTTCAAAAGTGTAAGCAGCGCCAGCTCTACGCTAGAGCAAAATAAGCACTTTTAGGCCCCAATAATTTAAGAACTCAAAATTGATAATATTATATATGCAGCAAATAGATATAATAATGCATTTTATATTATTTTCTAGTAAATTCCTGTCATCTTAGTAATTAAGTATAACCTAATTCTTTTCTTTATCTACTAGTCTAATAATCTCCTGTCTAACTAATCTTTTTTGCTGTTCATTTTTGAGAATTCGTTTGGACACAATTTTTTGCCTTTTTTGTTCTTCAAAAAATTGTTAGATTAGCTCATCTATTTTTCTTCACATAAACTAGAGGTTTTCTAGATTATCACGTTTCAGTTGGAACATAGTCAAACAAGTAAGAAATCATAAAATACATAAGTTGGCAAGTTACCCCTTAACTTGGCTAGTGAATTTGGTTACACAGTTTAACTCGTTTTGTCCTTCTATTCTTGTTTAAAGTGAATTTAATTACTCCTAAAGGGTGACATGATAATAGAATTATCATCAACTTTCTGGAAACGAATCGCCAGAAATGACGTCTACGAACTTAACTGCCAAATAGGAAAGAAAAAATAAAGAAAAGAATTAAAATTAGTAAAAGAAGAAAGAAAAGTAGTAGGATTAAAATTAGTAAAATTCTGACGTGGCGCTGACGACTCTTTATTTTTAAGAAGTATTAATTTCACTTCGAACAATAATGGAGAAGAGGGTAGGGTGGGGTGGGGTGGGGTGAAAACGCTGGTAAAGTTAAGTGTGTAATCGAGTTCACTAGACAAGTTAAGGGTAGCTCATGTATTGTCCCTAAAACAACAACAAAAAAATCTTCAATATTCAGTTCATTCAATTCTTGTACTTTATAAAATCAAATTCTTTTTTATTTTTCATATATATATATATATATATATATATATATATATATATATATATATATATATTCTGTCAAATAACAAGGGTGTTAAAAAATTTAAGTTGCACATTCTTTTCATTCTTTCTCACGTTTTCTCTCAAACTCTCATTTCACGTAAAAATTTAAATAAATTTCATTGAAAATATTTTAAGCCTTTTATTAAGGTTGACTTTAGACCACCATATCTATTAAGCCGTCTCTAAATATAAGAGACAATTTTTGACATTTTTCTCCTCATAGAACATCGAAGGTGCGTTTAGATTTGGCTCCTAGATTATAACACATATTCTAACTTTGATACGAAAATAATCAAAGTTAACAAACAAGCTTCTTGAGCATAACTGAGAAACATCAAGTATAAGAAGATAGAAACACAAGGAGCTTTTCAAAGCTCAACTTTATTGGCATTCATTATTTGCTATCACACTCTTACATTACATGATCTCCATCACTTGGGAGCTGTTAAAGCCAAGTAAATCATCACAACAATGACAATTACTGGAACACAAAGAAAGATCAAGGGTGGTGGCGACGGTAGCGGCATAACTAACGGAAGCAGGAAGATACACAAAACAACCATTGCTCCTAAGACGTCTGAAATCATCATTCCTTCACCTCGAAATACAAATTGATCAGTTGAATATTAATCTTATTTGACATCACTTTCATCCCATAATAAGTGTAACATAAATGTGTGTTTATCTGTATACTTTGTTTGTACATACCATATGTGAGGGAGGGGGCAGATAGGAGTTAATAGTATAAATGAGGAAGTAACAAATTTTGTTTGACTTAGGGGGGAGTGATGTGGGTGGGAGGTAGGGATGGCAAAGGGGCGGGGCGGTGCGGGCCGGTTCAAACATCTAAGAAAAAAATTAAAGCGGTTACGGGTTCACTAAAAGAATAATTCTTCAGCCTAAATTAGCTCATTCAATGGTCTAATATCTCCATTTTTTCTGTGCTTATTAAGCAAGAATATTATTTTGGTATCAATGCAATAGGGTCTGATGAGCATAAATTTTTACGTTTAAAAAATACGTGACACTGTTTAAAGTTATATCTCCAAAAAAATAGCAAAAAATACTCCTTAGTATAGAATTGTATTAATCTCCCTTGAAGAGCCTTTCTCATTAATACAAAATATATATAGGGCATACAATGTGGAATCCTTATACAATAGGGATCGTATATTTATCACATTGAAACGATTTTATGTCTTTTTCAAATTGTGTTTTAACCCGTATACGAAATTCAACAAATTTGAAAAACACTTGAGATTTGAGTTTGAGTGGACAGACCCAAAGAAAGTGAGAGAAATAATTCAAAAATACCAGATAATATTTGTGGCATAAGTTGCTAGTTATGGGGATGTCCATAAATCAGCGTGAGTAATATCAAAGGGGGAGAAAATAGTACTCATAGAAGCCATAAATAGTAGTCTAACGTGCTTCCCTAACTGACATGAGGAACAACTATGAGAAAGATTCCCTTTGTTACATTGGATTAAATTTCGATTTCTACGAGAATAAAAAATGTGAGAACCTGGATGACCAAGTGTACTATGCCGTGTAGAGGGAGATATGGTGAAACATCTCGTAAGGAGTTTTTCGGTATGGAGGTCCGTTACAGAAAATTCAAACGGGTCAAAATTAATTGAGACAGAATTATCGGTGGCAAACTTTCGAACATAAATTAGATTTTTGATGATTGGGGCATAAAATAAGTTTTTTAACAGAGAAGTGGGGATGCGGTGGTTGGGTAAGGGTGTGACCAAATCCTTGAATTGGAATGCAATGGTCATTACCGACCATAATACACTGCAGAGTATTTAAATTTCGCAGTTTGAGTGAGATTACCAAAATTATTGGTGAGATGAGACGTGGCGCTCGTATCCATATACCACGCATTATCGAGCTTCCGAGGAGTCAATGTGTTGAATGCCTGGCCTAAATTAGATTGGGAAATTCTCGGAGTGGACAATCGGCCCCCAGAATATTAGGCCGGATATGGGTGCCAAGTCTGCAAATTTTCCAGGCTGGTGGGCCGATTTGGGGCAGCAGGGAAGTGGGCCATGTGACAGTGGCCCATCGAGCTGTTTCGGGCGGACGACCTGTTTGTAGTAAATTGGGCCGCAGTTGCTGGGCTATGGCTAGAGGTCGCAGCGGCTGGGCTACTGTTGGTGGCCCAGTTCACAAGTCAGTCACATCTGCCAATCATGCGTTGCTGGTTACTGTTGCTTCTGGTTTTGTTTCTGGCCATGAAGGCTGCCGGAGAGTGGAAAAAAATTAGGTGAGGGATTCGAGATGTAGGCGCAATGTATATGTGCAGAAACAGCCGTATACGTGGTGTATAACGGCTTAGGGAGGCTGTATACAGGTGATATACAGTGGCAGCGAGGGTATATCAGCCGTATACATAGTGTATATCGGCGTGTATATGCTATATACGAGGGGTATACAGCCTGGTTGAGAGAGAGGGAAAGAAATGAGGTTGTATATCAGCAGTATTCCCGCGGTATACAGTGCTTTTAGTATAATTTGAGGGCTGGGCAGTTGTATATCGGCGTACATCAGAGGTATACCGGTGGTATACAGTGGATTCAGCGCCGGAAACGGACATAGGTGGGCGGCCAAAACTAGGTTTTAGGTTGGGAAGAATTTTTGGCTTCTGATACCATGTAGAATTGTATTAATCTCTCTTGGGGAGCTTTTCTCATTAATACAAAATATATATAGGGTATACAGTGTGTAATCCCTATACAATATGAATCCTATATTTACCATAATTATATAAGACTAAATATGGCTAAATAATATTGTACACACTCTAATACTTGGTAATAAAGTAGAACAGATTATCCAACACTTGAAAAACTAGATCTTGTTTGATAATATGCTTGTTCTTTTAAATGTCAAAATGCATATATATATATATGTTCTTTTAAATGTATCCAGATGATACATTATGTGTTCTTTTAAATGTCAAAATGTATTGCCTAATTTATAAAAGTAAAAAAGAAGACAAAATGAAAAAGAGATTTCAGAACTCAAAGAAAGGATTAGCCCTGCTTTAATAGTATGAGTTGATCACCCTTTTATCTAAAAATACTTGACACTGCTTAACGTTATATTTAAGAGTTTTTGCAAAGAAAAGCAGAAAAGTACTCGGTATATAAAGTAGATTCGAAAAATACTCGGTAAAAATGAAAATTTTAACTTATGCAGGGGCAGGGCGGTGTGGATTTATGCGGGGCGTAGTGGAAGGGTTGAAGATATAAATTTTTGCTATGCAGGGCAAGGGGTTAAGCCTCGACTGTAATGCCTTAACAAATGAATAACCGAATTGGGGAACAATTTTTGGATTTTCTTACGTGGTAGAGGGTGGGATCTAATACTGGATCACCATCCAAAGCACTAAGCTTTGATTTAGAGTCAACTGGAGTAGACATGATCTTGCAATTTATCATTTTAGTCATGTACACAATCTCCTATGCATACTTATATTGACATAGAAACATAGTATCTGCAGATCTAGTCACTGATATCCCCAAAAAGTAATTCAACTTCCCCAAGTCAGTTATAGCAAATTCGTATTTGAGCAGTGCAATTATCTCATTTTTCAAGACATCAGAAGAAGCAATAAGAACAATGTCATCCACATATAACAACAAATAAGCAATGTTACTGCCTCTATGAAAAATAAACAGAGAATTATCACACTTGCTGCATGTAAACCCAAGATCTAGTTTTATGCATTTTGACATATTATCCCCAAAACACCCTTCTCGTAGCTTCGTGTTTGCCTCTATGACTTGTGGGGAAGGGTGGCACAGTCTCGAGGCAATTGGGTGAGTTGCAGATCAATTCGGTGAAAATAGAAATTCTTAAGTTAAGAATTATTTTTTTGCTAAAAGTCAACATCGGTCGTTAAATGCATTCGTGTTGAAGTTTCATGGATTCTATTAGGTTCAAAATACAATTTATAACTTAGTCGAGTCATTGTCACAATTCTCGAGACTATTGAATGAGAATCGGAGAAGAAAGTCTAAATTTTGGAATTTTAAAGTTATAAGTTCGACCAAAAGACACTTGAATTGTCGAAAAAAGCTGAGAATAAATAAAGTTTCAACTTTCATGCACGAAATGAATAAGAGACGTCTTATTCATAAGCATAAAAATAAGGTACTTATACTTAATCATTAAATGACCCAAAACCGGAAGGATTTGCATGGTATGAAACAAACTAAAGTAAAGGTTTGTATCAAAATTGATCAAGTCATTTTTAAGATCGGGAGAACTTTCACCCGGATTAAAACAAGCTAAGTGATGATTTGTTTAAGTGCAGCACCGAAGTCAGGTGTAATTAGCCTGAATTGGACTAAATTTATTTTGTTAACCTATTTAAAACAAAAAAGCAATAACGGATACAAATAGTTAGAAGAGTTGCCATTATAAAAAAAAAGAGTTTTATATACATTCATAAGTGTGGCTGAAAAATGGCCAGAACAAAAACATACAGAAAAAATACATACAAAAGACATGTAAGCCTACAGATCAGTCAAACTCAAACTCAGAATCTTCGGGATCTTTCTCGGTGCTATCACTATTCAACCGACGGAAGGCCTCGACATTTACAACCTTAGCCTCAGCAATCTTGGCGTCCAAGTCTGGGATCCCCTCACGAGCTTGCTCCAAGGTGAACCTCCGAACATTTCAAGTAATGTGCTCAATTTTTAGCATTGTCTGGGACACCTCATCTTCCACATCAGCCAGAGCTTGGTCTCGATCAACCAATGCTTGGTTCAGTTGGGCCGAAATCTCAGCATTCCTCTGGGAAGCGGCTTCAAGCTCAACTTTTAGCTCTTCGATGGTCGGAGTTTGCTGGCGGACTTGATCTAGAGAAATTTTCAAGTCTCGTTCAAAGTTCTGTTTGATAGCAAACCTGCTCAGCGGTTCTCTCTGCATCAAGTATGGCGAGCTCAGTAGTGAGGCGATCGATCTCGGCGTTAAGAAAGTCTTCCTTCTGCGCTTGATAATGCCAGACCTCTTCTTGGTCTTAGAGTTCTTGGGTGAGGGTCTGGACGTCATTGTAAAGCTCATCGCTCTCCTTGTCCAAAGACTTGTTTTCCTCATTGATGAGCTCGAGGTCATTCATGGCTCGAAGATAGTCGCCCTTCACTTGATCTAATTCTTCCCTAACAACGGGCAGGTCACCGGCCATTTGTGAGTCTTTTTGTTGAATGAGTTCAGTGAGATGTCGAATATCTCTATTCGGGCATCCAGTTGGCCCTTAAAGACATCATTTTGCTCGAGGCAATGAAGGAAACCTTCACCGGTCAGAATGGATGTCTGCAAGAAAAAGTCATCTTGGGGTTAAAACATAAACGAAGGAAAAAAAGAGTATAAATCTAAGGGAGGTCAGAAGTCTTACCCAGTTGGACGCATGCATCCTTTCATTGATGAGACATTTTCATGATACCTCATTCATTTTATCCTTACCAGACTCAGATATTAAGGGCCTCAGATAGCTTGCGACTCCAACAGGCCAAGACAAAAAGTTGGTATCTTTAGGAAATGAGAGAGTTGCGGTCCTAATCCTATTTGGATCCACGCTTGGAGCCGGGAACACATCCACAAGCTTGGACCATAAGGTTGCGTGGTTTCTTGGTAGGTGGCTTCATTTCTTGAGTCTGTGGGGGATGGATAAGTGAGCAAACCCAGGATTAAAAAGGTGGTCAAAATCCTCTTGCCCGAAGATGAGGGATAGGGTCGATGTATATTCAGGCAAGGGAGTTGAAGTTTTTGGCCCCTTTGACAACAGTTCTTCATCCGTTGCCTCATCGTCATCTTTGATGATGACTGGCAGTTGTTCGGTATGTGGCGGCACGGTGATAGAAGTTGGCACGGTACTGGAGGGAGGTACAATAGCTTCCGCAGCAGTGGTTTCCAGGATCCCGAAAGAACCATCTTCTTCTTCAGATGTTGTCTTTTTTATCCCGGAAGCGTCGCCTGCCTCCGGAGTCCTCTTTCTCTTCGAAGAAGCCAAGGGAGACTTCAGAGGTTTCGAAGAAGATTTTGTTTTCTTCGGTACTTCAGCGATATGGCGAGTTTGGATTGGGAAAGTCGTGGTGGCCGGAGGAATTGTCCTCATGAGGACGGAGACCTTTGGCAGACCTGAACAAAAAAAATTAGAATGAAGTGAAAATATGCTTGGATTAAAAGTTAAAAGAAAAGGGGGAGTTTGAAAAGTACGAACCATGGTTCTGTGCTTTCCAGCGATCTTTGGAGATCGTTTTCCATGTCCGCTCTCAGTGCAGATGTAGGCTTATGATTTTTTCGACCTATGCGTTGAGGGTCTTGATGGTGGCCGGAACCCAGCGAGTGGCTGAAAAAAAGTAACAAAGGAAAGATTCGAAAATCGAGGTTGATAAAGGCAGTATATATAAAAAAAATAGGGGAATCGAAGGAAAATAATTTCTGGCACTTACAGTTAAGGTTATATCTCTCCAGGAAAGGCAAGAACCTCTTTAAAATAATTTCAGTAGTGCGCACTGCTACGAAGCGTTCCATCCAGCCTAGATCTCAGTCTTCGTTGAGGCTGGAAATGATGGGGAACTTGCTTCATTTATAAATTTGGATGATTCCGCCACGAAAGAACTTCGGGATGTATAAACGGATCAAATGATCCAAAGTGAAACTTTCATTGACCTCGTTGGCCAGATACCAAAGGCAAGTAACAACCCTCCAGACGGACAAACCAATTTGTCCGAGACATAAATTGTAGGTTTTACACATTTCGAGAATCACGCAATGGGAGGGTCGAGTTTGAAGGTGAATGGGTAGGTGTAAATATATGAGTACCCGGGCTTGTGATTAGTGATGACGTCATCAATCCCGGGGATGATGGGTCTTGAGGGAAGTTTTTCCCAACCACAGTCGGTTTGAACTTTGCCAAGAACGGAGGAAGTGATGGAAGTTAGGTAGTTTTTGTCTTCTTCACCTCAGTCGAATTTCAAAGTGACAGCGCGAACAACAAATTCATTGTCAAAATGAAAGATGGATGGGAGAATATCGAAGGCTATGGGCTCGACGATAGCCTGAGCTTCAGGAGACTCACCGGCGCCGGTAGCGTCATCGGTGGCTGACGGAGATGAAGTTGCCAGAGAAGAATGTGTTGAAAAAGATCGGAATGGTTTTAACCATGACGAAGAAGGTATGAAGGTATGAAGATTTAAAGGTATGAAGGTTTGCGTCAGACCCAAACCGGAGGGCCGCGACGGGCACTCGGACCCTGCTTGCCGGGCACCGCCCTTCACATACTTACTAGATAACTGAAATCAATCATGGCCACAAGGGCCATTACCGAATATTCGGCTGACACATACATCACAGCCGACAGAGCCATATATAACTACTATACACAGGACAACAGTCTACAAGCCTCTAAAGAATACATGACATCACAAAGACGGGACAGGGCCCCGCCATACCCATATGCATATGCAAAATAACATACCGAGACTAGACTGCAACTCTGGAACAAGTAGAGTGCCCCAATATCAGCTGAACCAGCAACCTACTAGCGTGAACCGCCCCACTGTCTTTCTAAGCCTGCGGGCATGAAACGCAGCGTCCCCGGACAAAAGAGACGTCAGTACGACTGATGTACTGAGTATGTCAAATAGGAAAATAATAGCATAACAGGGTTACAATAAATAAACTGAGACAGAAACGGCTGACAGAATTAGCCGATAGAAACAACCGATCAGTAGTGAATGCCTAAATGTTATGCTCAATGCGGTATACATATACATTGGCCTCATCGGGTATCTTCCTTACCACAACAGCCTCTATGGGGATCATATCATATAGTGAATGCCTAAATGTCATGCATGATGCAAATGCGGTATACATATATATATATTGGCCACATAAGGGCATCTTCCTTTCCATAACAGCCTCTATGGGCATCATTTCATATCGGCCACACAAGGGCATCATATCATATTGGCCATACAAGGGCATCTTCTTTTTTAGTGATAATTTGTACTAGGTGCAGGTGGTGACGCATATATAACACCATTCCCTTTTCCCCATCCCCTCTCTCTCTCTCTCTCTCTCTCTACCCACATGTGTTATATACACTACTATATGGTATATATATATATATAAAAATAACATATAGTAATGTATATAACACATGTGGGTCCAGGATAATACATGAATAAAATGCAAATGAAAATGCATAAATGACAATGAAACATTCTGAACTTATCGGATGATATAATATCCTTGTACCTTCGACTAATATTGGGAACATTAACATCTTTCCCATATACCTCAATAAGGATTTAGAAACATATTTAGACATGCTTTTTAATATAGGAATTAATAAAATGAACATCATTAACTACTAAGAGTAGAATAATTTATGGAACAATATTACGGTTATGTTTCGTACATAGAGCATGTCAAAAGAAGAAATGATTTGCCTTAACATACCTCAATAAGGATTTACGATTTTTGGGAAACGACTATGACGGGTCAATCTCCATTTAAAGCTTAATCTTGAATCCAAGCTTTAGAATAACCACATTACTGCATGTATGCCTTGTGCTAAACTTGAAATTTAAGAAGAAAGTTGCTCTACTTCGACCCTTAAATTCCGTGAAACAGAGAGAAACATTTGCAGAGTGTTTTGGAGATTGTTGAACACTCCTTAATTTGCAAGAGCTTTGCTTGATTTTAGCTCTCCAAATACCCCAAAGCTCCCCATCGAAGCTTCAACGGTATAAGGGCAGAAAGACCAGTTTGTTCGCTACTGCAAGAAGCCGAGCGAAGTGCTTGGTATAGTGTTCAAAATTCCATTTTGATGTGAGGTCAAATGACCCATTTATTTTGTCACACTTTTAACACATGTCATCCCTAACTTAATATGTTGCCACCTCTTTTTATGTAATACCACCTATCACAATTGTCTGTAGATTAGTCATTTAATTGCTCTTCCTCCGTGATTCCATGTGGACATCTTGTCCCCCACTTCAATTAAACTTATCCCATAATTAATTCTTGATCTCAATTCACTTAAATCTTGATAACTTATAAAACCTTCATATACTCATTATCACAATCATGTGATATACCACTAGTCCATAGCCTCTTTTCGGAATACACAAAAATAATTATTATTAATCCCCGTTGTCATACTTGCTGAATCCTAAATTATTTCGGGACCATATCCATTTCTATACTAAGCTCTTCATGTGCGTATGTGAATATGACATAAATCCTCCAACGCTCGAATCTATTTACATACGCCTAGCGATTCAAACCATGACCTGAAAGTACAATATGTTACAGTTTGAAGATCTGGTGATTTGAAGACTTGAAGATTTGAAAATTTGCACATGAGGAATTTAGAACGAGTAAAGGAGATTATAAAGGAAATTTTGCAGAAGTAGAATATGGAAGATAAGAGCAAGGTTTTCTAAGGGTTTAAGTCATTATTACGAAATGTTTCGGTGAACCAATCGAAGAGGCGGTGTAACTAGAAGACATATGTCCAATTTTGCAGAGTGATAAGACGTGAGTCAGAGTTTGAAGAAGAGGAAACGTTTTGTTTTCTGCCTATTTCGGAGTAATTTGAAAAGAAGATTGCGAGGGAAGACAACGAATAAATTATTTCCACTTCCCGTCACTTCGATAAACTTTAATTCGAACTAGATACAAGTGGATGAGTTCCACATTAGATACAAGTGATATCGGAAGATGTCAGATGTCAAGATAAAATCGGATAGCAACCGAGCCAGTTGACACCGGGTGAAGAACCGGAGGTTCCCAGCATGTACTCGTTCCGGATATGGCGCCAGCCGTTACTCCTTGCTCATTAAAGGACCATTATTATCATTAATGACAATTAATTTGAGAGGGATCTCGGGCATCAATGTCTTGTATTCATAGCTATAAAAGGAATCCAACCTTCATGTGGGAAGGGCATCCAATTTTCATTACTCATATTTGTACGATCTTACTTGCTGCAATTATAATCATAAGCTCTCATTGTTGGCTTGTAACCGAGGCAATTTAGCTAAGGATCGAACCAATTTTGCTGAGAAGTTTCAACCAAGCTTACTGCATTACATGCTAATTTTCTTACTTATTGCTTGCTTTATTTCACTAATTGTTAACTGCTTATTATTTTCTTATTACAAATCAATCCATACAACAACAACAACATACCTAGTGAAATTTTGGGGAGGGTAGAGTGTACACAGACCTTACCTCTACCTTGGTAGGTGAAGCGGTTGTTTACGAGAGACCTTACAAATCAATTCATGTATCCTTAAAATTACTTACAAATTCAAATGTAACTTTTTCGGGGTAAACATAGTCGAATCAGGAAACTTAGCTAAATAGACTGCTAAATCTTCCACATGTAATTAGATTGGACTTTGAGAAATTCATGGTGAATTTCTTGAACTCATCGCTTGTATATCTCGTCACACCTGCAATCATTGTGGTATCCAATTCATCATCATTATCGCCTTCCGCAAAAACACGGACATCACCAACTCCAGCACCGCCTTAGCTTGTATCCAAAGCATCTAAGGAAAACCATAATGGACACGACAATAAGGCAAAGCACCAACGTGCTTAGTTGAAATGGTTGGAATGTCTCGACCCTTAACCAAAAATTTCAAATTTCTTAGTAGGGAGCGTTTTATTCTTTAGTGGGCTTACTCAACGCGATCCGAATTAGTCGGGCCGAGTATGATTAATAATGGATAATTAAAATGAAAACAAACACAAGGGCAGGGCTAGTTACAATGGGAACTCTGTAGTGAATGAGTAAGTTGTTGTGCTTGTGTATAACAAAGTTGTTATTATGAATAATACTATCCACTGCCATGCGTGTGAAATGTATATATAGCGTGGCATTGACGGTGGAGTGGCTAAGGCTTCAGTGCCATTAATTGGTACATTAGGCTGTGAAGCTACAGGGAAGGAGGTGAAAGAAGAAGACAAAAACCAACACAAACATATAAAGAAAATAGAAATGAAAAGAGATAAAGAGTAACAACTCAACCAAGAAATGCACCACCGACAGACAAACAGCTAAATTCTATTCCATGAGATTGCATAGTGCATATCCAAAGTGATCTATCTAAAGCAGAAAAAATTGTACTCCTAAATACTACCAGTAATGATTAATATTGTTCAACGTTATTAGGAAAATTAATAGTTTAATTAACTATGTCGCGTTTATATATTCATGAAGGGACATGGAAAAGCAAAAGTTGCACTCCCTATTACACGATGGTTTTGACTGAACACAATATAAAGTGTTATTTGACTGCACAAAACTTGAAGTATCATATTGATTGGAAAAAGAAAAACTGATGCACATAACCTAAAAATACATGTAAAAATGCCACAATCTACCTAGTACTAAACCAATTTTCGTTCCTACCTACAACAAGTTATGTCAAAGGCAATTATACTGATGGTATATAACTGAAACTCAACAATAAAATAACAATATACTAAATGAAAGTAAGTTTCATTAAGAACATCAAATCATGATTTGAATTCTCGAATGTCGTCGTTCAAAAAATGGAAAAAAAAGTTAATTTAAGGCTATTAAATAATGAAATTATGCAGTTAATTAGTGCATCGTTTTCTGGGTAGTAATGAATCCCCATATACGTCATGAAAGCAGCGATGTAGAATATGAGAAGCTTCCTGTAATCAACTCTCTGTCTTCCTCTTTGAGGGCCCCTCTTGTATCTCCCCGTGTGTATGGGCATTAGGTTCGTAGTGTCTACATTTTGTTTTTGTTTTGTGCCAATATGAAATGCATTTTTTCTTCAATTTTGTATTTCTTCAATCTTTTGTTTCCTAATTTTGATGATTGAGGCACCAAACAAATCAAAAGTGCCTCAGCTATTTCCTGACAAACATCTCTTACACGATATTTGGATGTTGCATTAGGTGTTGTACAAGCGAGGAAAAAAATCATATCCATTGAATTCATTCATCTTTCTATCTTTTTTTCCTTTTTTTTTTTTTGGGTTTGGATAAACTAAACTAGGGAGAAAAAATGAATTTAAACAGTATCCAGTGGTATACCTAGCTACTATACTGATGAATGACGTGGGAATTGGGAATAAATTCCAACAAAAGCAAGAAAATTAAAAGTAATATTAACATGTTTAAATTTAAATACATCGAATATTAAGATATTATATTTATGCCACTACCCAAAAAACTATGATGACACATGCATCTAACCCGATAGACGAACCATACACCATTTTCAAAATTGTTAGTATTAATTATTAAGCGGAAATATAAAGCGAGGACATTAAATAAGTCATAAACCTAGTCTCATACTCATAAACTACTGAAAGTAACAAAATACCCCCAAAACCCGTGCATAAGTACAAACAAGAGCCTCTAAAATGCAAATATAAGTCAGAAAGTGACTAAGTACAACTATCTAGTAATAATAAAGACAGAATGAAAATAAGAACAAAATGAGCGTGGTGTTGCAGATCAGCTCACTCAGAAATCTTGGGGAATTCTGGTACCTTGTACCTACAACAACTGCAGGTACCTTGTAACCATATCATATCTAAGGTAATTCTGTTTTGATTCTCCTAAGTCCTAATTTACTGATGAATACTCAAAACTTTTTTATCAGCTGAAAAGAGGAAGGAAATGGAAGATATTCTACTTCTTATAGTCTCCAAGATTTCAGAAGCAGAGGGTCTGAGACTTGGGAAATCACTTAGGCAGGACGCTGCAAGTGTCACCATGACCTTCGCTTCCTCCAATGCGTAATTCCTATCAAGGCATGGGTCCACCATTTCCGCTACCTTCGACACATCGTTTAAAATAGGAGCAGCTTTCGATATTAGTCTCTCCCCACTGTCTGAGGAAAAGGCTTCAACCCCTGAAATGAGTTCTAATATAATGACTCCGAAGCTATATATGTCATTTTTCTTGGAGACAATGCCAGTTCTCAAATAGTGAGGATCGGTATAACCTGGAGAACCGAGTATCACCCGATTTGTTGGTGGCAAAACCGAAGAAGAAAAACCCATTTTTGCTGACCCAAAATCACAAAGCTTGCAATTAAATTGATTATCTAGCAATATATTAGAAGATTTGATATCACCATGGGCTATTTGTAGAGGACATTTGTCATGGAGATACTCAATGGCTTGAGCAAGTTGAAATGCCACTGCCATACGGTTTCTCCAAGGAATTATTCCTCTGTTTCCGTGGAGTTTGTCATGTAAAGTCCCATTTGGAACATACTCAAATACCAGCATGTTCCCGAATTCTTCGTCATCACAGTGATCAAGAAGCTTAACTATGTTGTCATGTTGGATTTGAACCAAGATGTCCAATTCTTGCTTGTATATTCTGTTGAGACGCTCGCTGCTGCTGTCCATGATCTTGACGGCTTTGAGAGTCGAATCAGGGAACTTAGCTAAATAGACTGTGCTAAATCCTGCACATGCAATTAAATTGGACTTTGAGAAATTCATGGTGAATCTCTTCAACTCGTCGCTTGTATATCTCGTCGCACCTGTAATCATTTTGCTATTCAATTCATCATCCTTATCTCTTTCCGCATAAACACGGACATCACCAACTCCACCGCGCCTTAGCTTGTTTCCAAAGCACCTAAGGAATGCCATAATGGACACAAAAACAAGGTAGAGCAACAACGTGTTTGGCGAGGATGGTTGAAATCTCTCGCCTTTAACCAGAAGTCTCGACTTCAAATCTGAGAAGAGAGAATTTCTTAATAGCGGGCGTACTCGGCACGAATATGAATTAGTCAGGCCGACTACAAAAACCTGATAGTTAAAACGAAACAAACACAAGGAAGGGCTAGTTACAATGGGAACTCTGTAGTGAATGACTAAGTTTCTGTGCTTGTGTTTAAGAAAGTTGTTATTATCAATGCTATCCACTGCCGTGCGTGTGATATATATATATATATAAGGGGCACTGACGGTGGAGTGGCTAAGACTACAGTGCCATTGGTGGTTGGATCGAAGCTTCGCAGAAAGAGCACCACACAACAAAAAGTGCATGCACCACCCACAGACAAATAGACTATTTCTCTTCCATGAGATCGAGTGCTTAAAGTGCATACCCAAATACAGTACCACTAATAATGATTAAAATTCTACGAGTAGGAAAAAGATTAGTTTAATTAATTCTGCCACGTTTATATATTCATGAAGGGACGTATGGAAAAGCAAAAGTTGAACTCCCAGTTCATCCAATAATAAGAGGATTTTGACTGAGCACGATTAAAACGTTAATTTGACTGCAAGAAGTTCAAAACTACCGTATTGATTGGACACAAAATTTGGGAAAGGAAAATCTGATACACATAAGTTAAAAACATGAATATTAAAACATCATAATCTACGTTTTTGGCCTGTGACGACGACGTGGAGTTGACGGCAGAGAAAGACTCGACATTCAGGCGAGCCACCGATGTGTACCAAACGACCATTTGTTTTGTGTCCTACATACAACATGGTAAGTCAATGGCAATTAGACATGTAAAAGTGTATACTACTTCGTTTTACATGTAGAAAAGGACTAATTATATAGTATTTTGGAACGGACTAGAGAACACAGACAAACTGAGACATTGAATACTACATATCAGTGATATAATAGTATGAAACATAATCTAAAATATGAATAGCTTTAATGATTTGAATTATCAATTGTTGTTTTTCAAATGAACGAGATAATGTTATTTAAGGCTATTTAATAATGAAAGTATGTTGTACTAGTTTGTACTCCCTGTGTTTGAATGTAGCTTTATCACATATTAGTTTGACATATCTATTAAGGAGCCAAAAATAAAATAAAAATTTTATCAAAATTATCTCTAATTATTACTAATTATCTAAGGCTTGAAATCAATTAAAGCTTATCAAAAAAATGTGCAACCAACTTATTATTCCAACAATTCATATATTCCACATAAAAAAATAGTGTTGGAAATTGAATTGAAAATTTGACTTATAAAAATTAAGGGTAAAATAAGAAAAAATGATAAATTATTTCTTAATTTTTTAAAATAAATAAGTAATATTAAATAATTAGTGGACAAGTAAAACTGGATTCAGGATTACTAAAAATCTATATACGTCAATGCAGGGAGGTAGAAGATGAGAAGCTTCCCGTAGTCAACTCAGTCTTCCTTTGATCTTTTCATATGCATAGTGGGGGCCTCTTGTATTTCCTCGTGTGTTATGGACATTAGGTTCGTGGTATCTATATTGGTGCAAATATGAAATGCTTTTTTCATCAATTCATTATTTCTTCAATCTTTTGTTTTCTAATTTTGACGATTGAGGCACCAAACAAATCAAAAGTGCCTCAGCGAATTTCTGACAAACATCTCTTGCACGATATTTGGATGTTGGATTAGGTGTTGTACAAGCTAGGAAAAAATCATATCCATTGAATTCATTAACGTCTTTTTTCCTTTTATGGTTTTGGATAAAACAAAACCAAAGGAGAATAGAAAGACATCATCTTAAAAAGTGACCTAGCGATCATGACATGGAAAAAAACTTTAAAAAATTATATAGAGTCTAAATTCCATCATAAACGAGAAAAAAAAATATTAAGTGATCTCTTTTCTTTTATCTAAATTTGATCAAAATTATGCACTACATGTACTAATAGGAGATATCAAGTACTCATGAACTAGTCTAGCTTAGTTGAACTGGCGCTAAATTAGTCGAGCTACTCGTGCAAGTAACAATTGTTATAGAAAAGGATATACTCTCTCGGTTTTAATTTGTATGCCTTACTTTTCTTTTGTCAGTCTATAAAAAAATGTCACTTTTGTATTGGGGAAATAAAGGCTGAAAACTGGTGCAATAAGAGGACACCATGTGGAGGTAGAGGCACCACAGAGAAAAGACTCTGGTTGCTCCTAGGGGGTGAAGCGAGGGTCTGGACGTGGTGCGCGAATGGAGCAAATGGAGCCATTGTAAGGGGTCTGGTTGGATCCAGTCCTCACCCACAGTTGGCTTCCACTCCCAGCAGACCTTGTCTCATCCCTCAACTTTGGGTTGCGCATCACTATGCGATTGGATATTAGAATTATGGGCATGTCCCATTATTTGTACTTGCATGTTGTAAAGTCTAGGTTTTGGGTAGTTAAATATACCTTCTAGTAGAAGGAACCCCAATCTCATCTTCCACACTTGTAACCCTAGCAACATTTTTACTCTCAAGCTTTGAATATTAAGGATCGGTTCTAGCATTTTAAACTAAATTTGATTCATTATTTTATATAAGTTCCTTTATATTTTCATGTCTGTGAGCCACCGGGCTCATCGCAAACATAATAGAGGTCTCGAGATCGAATACGATCCACTTGTTTTGAACCCCACTTCATTACAAATCTAATTGAGTATTCTAGGATCACTTTTAGCGGTAAATAGTTTGGCGTCGTTTGTGGAGAAATACAGTTGTGGTGTTATCTCGATCTATTACGCGAAATCCTTCTTTCTGAAAAACATCCAAGCAATACTCATTGAGAACCCCTAGTCATGGCTGACCAACGCAACGGCATGCTCGGTGACCCTCAGAACATCCTCCCGCCTGTAGACATAGTAGACCCGATGGGTCGTGAAGAGGCTCAAGCCTCGGAGCAAGTGAGCGGTACTGAACTCAGGCAGGAGGATAAACAAGAAGAGGTCCAGGCCACTCCACTTACGGCTCGGACCAAACACCCTAGTAAAGAACGAGTTCGCAGCAGGTTGAGTGCAAGTGCAGAGGCGTATGATGTAAGAGTTACCCCAAAAAGAAAGGACGATGACCTATCTCCAAAGTAGCGGGGTGTACCAAAAGGGGGAATCCACCCTAGAGAAGGTTATGGCTTCCGCGATCACATCGCATAACTTGATCATGCAGCGTGTGGAGTAGGTCGTGACCACCCTCGCCAGCCAGTTGCAGAATGGGACTCCTGTGGTCAACAGGGGTATAACAAGGAATTTTTTAAACTTCTGGGGTTTGGACCGTGGGGGCCAGAGCTGAGCAAACACCGTATGATGCATACATGACCAAGTTCCTCAACCTCGAGAAAGAGCTGAAGGACCGTATGTACCAAATACCTGGGGGCCACCTGTCGTTAAAGGTGCATGTGCTAAAAAGTATGGAAAGCTACCATTCAAGCTGAGTGCCGCCCCGGAGCTGATCTTGAAAAAGGTTCAAAATGTTTGACATACTAAAGTACGATGCGACCACAGATCCAGAAGAGCACGTGACAACTTTCAGAGACCGTAGTAAAATATTTGCATAAGGATTTATATCTGATGAAAGAAAATTCTGAAAGTAATTGCATTTGCTGCTTGTAATATTGAAAATGTGGTCTAAAATTATTTAAAACTTTGGGCGGAAGGTCAACTATTCAATCAAATGTTATTGAGAATATTTCTCATCTCTTCTTGAGTAACCCGTATGAAAATGGTAGGTATCATAAAGCTCTCTACGTAAACTAATTGATTAACGACTTGTACTAGATTTAATGGTTAATAAGTAATAGAGAGTACACTGATTTAAAATTGCATTCAAACTAATTGATCTCTTTTGCCTCCCCGCTCTGTTTTCTCCCGAGTAGTATGGCTTCCTTGCACAACAAATTTTACAGGTGAATAGCTTTTGGTGTTTTTTGTTTCTATGTTAAAATTACTAGTATTTAAATATGGAATTATGCGTCACTGATGTATTAGTAAATCTACAGTTTTTGAAATTATGGTTGTTTTAAGTAGTTATTGCTATTTAGGACTTAAGTCACGTCTAGCCACATTAAATTATATTATAACATTTTCAAATGTTGGGCCTGTGTGCAGGGGCAATACTTATCTATACTTGTAGAGTTTTGTGATCCAGAAATGCCAAATCTCTTCTGAATCATAATTCCTCATGATTTTTTCCTTAGCCTGGATATATTATTATTAGTCCATTCATAAATGTATCTTAAGTGAAATAAGTTGTTCCTACTAGTGGAAATAACTTCATAAATTTCATTACCAAATCTGTAAAAGATAGGCCCACTTTCAAAAGTTAAGAAAATTACATGTTCAAAGTTCAAACTGTCAATTAGGTAGTCCCACATTTATTTGCTGCAGTCCACTAGGGCCTCAGGGGTCCCTCCGTTAATTAAGTAGGTTAGTGGTACGCATGTTCATCATTACTTCCTCTATCCTAATTTATGTAATACCATTTAATTGGGCACAAAATTTAAGAAAGATCATTTTTTTACCCCTCCTAAGGAGCTTTCTTTTTTACTCTCGTGATGATTCGAACACACAACCTTCATGTTTTTGGCCAATGTTAACGATAAACGGGTACAAGTATAACATTACAATCTCTATCCATAATTAGAATATATTCCATATATTTAGTGATAGATAATTATGGTAAATTAGGATTCCTCTTGTATTGGGAATGGGATTCCTCTTGTATTGGGAATGTAATTCCTCTTGTATTAGGATTGTATATTGTACATTATATATGTTGATATTAATGAGAAAGACTCCCTAATGGAGATTAATATCATCTTACATGGTATCAAGAGCCAAAACCCTACTATAAAAAAAATCCTTGCCCCTCCCCAACCTCTTGGCCGACGGCAACAGTAATTTTCCTTTTTTTTTTTTCTCTCTTCCCAATTTCCATCCCAATGGAGAATTTGGCTACTCCCACCTCTTCCGATGCTTCCGTTTCTCACTCAGTCGTCATCCAACCAATCTCCGCACCGTCTTTTCATCTGGCTCTCGCCGTTACCAACATCAAGAATTTTATCCCTATAATTCTTGATCAAGAAAACGGCCAATATTGGTCATGGGTGGAACTATTTCGCATCCATGCATGTGTATATCATGTGCTTGATCATATAGACGACTCTTTCCCTCGTCCTCCCGATATGGACGACATCACATGGCGTCGCCTCGATGACGTGGTCAAACAGTGGATATATGGCACTATATCCAAGGACTTACTATACACAATTATGAAAACGGGTGCCTCTGCTCATGATCTATGGACACGATTGGAAGAAATTTTTCAAGACAACAAGAACACTCGCGCCGTGTACTTGGAAGAACATTTCAACACCACCCGTCTCGAAAACTTCTCTAATATGTTAGAATATTGCAGACAGTTGAAACTTGTGATAGACCAACTGTCTAATGTTGGTACACATGTGTCCGAAACTAAGATGGTGTTACAATTAGTTGTGGGCCTCCCCAAGGGTGAATATGACACCCTAGCCACGATGATACAACAGGCTGACCCTCTATCAAGTTTCAACAAAGCACGCTCGCAATTGTTATTGGAGGAAACCTGACGTGCGAAACAGGATGAGCATAACCAGAAGGCTTTAACAATTGAACCGCCCGCACAACATCAGGCCACCACCGGCCAACAATCTCCGCCGGAAAATATCCAACCGCGGTAAAATCGCGGCGGCAGGGGTGGCAAGGGCCGCGGTAGTAAGCGAGGTGGCAAAGGCCGAGGCCAACAATCACAGCAGTCCAACAACACCATGGCATGGGGCGACCCAGTGTCTGGTTACCCAAATCAGAACTGGGCCACGGCTTCAGCATATCCTTCAGCCTAGTTCAATTTTCAGCAACAAGGGCTACTGGGCCAGGCTCCAGGTTTGCGCCCGCCCCTGCTCCAGCACCAACAGCCCATGTCGTGCAGGCCCAGTTCCCGCAATAGCCATTCAATCAAATCCCTATCGACTTGGGTCAGGCATTCAGCAGTATGAAATGCAGCAGCCCGACGAAAATTGGTATATGGACTCCGGAGCCTCCTCTCACCTAACCCGGTCCGCGTGTAATCTTTCCCAAGTGTATCATTTAAAGTCTCCATAATTTATTATAGTTGGCAATGGTCACCGCATTCCAATTCAAGGCTATGGTCACACCCACACTCCACCACCTCACCCACCCTTCTCCCTAAATAACGTCCTACTTTCCCCACACATCATCAAAAATTTAATATCCATTAGGAAATTTACTCGTAATAATTTTCTGAATGTTGACTTTGATCCCTTTGGTTTTACTGTGAAGGATCTACGTACGGGGACACCTCTTACGAGATGCAATAGCACAGGGGATCTCTATCCATTCACATCCTCGTCCGCTGTCGGTTTCCGATCACACACTACCCTAGATTCTCTATCTCCGTCAATTTGGCACAATAGGCTCGGACACCAGGAGCTCCCGTCTTTAATTTTCTTAGAAGTAATAGTTTTATTCAATGTAATGGAAAACTTGCCCAGACCTGCATTTCCTATCAATTAGGCAAACATGTTCGTCTTCCGGTTAATTCCTCAGTTAGCGTTACGTTTGCTCCTTTTGATATTATTCAAGATGATCTGTGGACTTCCCCTATTACTAGCTCCCTAGGTCATAAATATTATCTCGTGTTATTGGATGACTACTCTCACTTTCTTTGGATCTACCCATTAAAATTTAAGTCTGAAGTTTTTCCCAAATTTCTTAAATTTTGCACATTTATCAAAACGCAATTCGAACGCGCTATTAAATCTTTCCAATGTGACAATGGTCGTGAGTTTAACAACTCCGCATTTTAAAAATTCTGCACCAATAATGGCATGGTCTTTCGATTTTCGTGTCCTCACACGTCCCCTCAAAATGACAAAGCCGAGCGTCTCATTCGTACAATAAATAATATGATCCGCACTTTTTTGTTTCATGCCTCTCTCTCTCATTCCTTTTGGGTTTATGCGGTCAAAATGGTAGAATACGTCCTTAATATTTTACCCATTAGTATTCTCCATAACATGACTCCAACCAAAATCCTACACCGTTGGGTTCCCTCATGTGATCACCTACAGATATCCAATTGCCTATGTTTTCCTAATCTCTCTTCCACAACCACTCACAAATTAGCTCCATGCACCACTCCGTGTGTCTTCTTAGGTTTCTCGTCAAACCATATGGGCTATCTGTGTTATGACCTCTCCACTCGTCAAATTTTTGTCTCACGTCACGTCACTTTTGACGAGATGCAATTCCCCTTTCAACATCCAAAAATTTCAAAAACCGGATTACAAATTTTTAGACGATTCAACTCTCTCTCATGTCCACCTTCCGGAACTGTGCCAGGCCGACACCACTGTACCTTCACAGCCACCATCGGCCACCGTCCATCGCTTACCGTCAGCATCCCTGCCACCAGTGACCTCTTTGTCACCGCCGCTTGCCACCCTTAGCACCACTCTTTCTCCATGTTCCACCAAATCACCGGTCACCGTCCCATCCACTGTGCCGTCCCAACTGTCTCACCAATGTGCCGATCCCAATACGACCCTCAACCACCATCCAACAAATCCAACCATCGATCCTACTACGCCACCGACATCATACCCGATACTACAACCCTCTTTCAGTTCTAGAATATCGAGAACCCCCATAAATCCCTACCACATTTCACTGGCACCCACTGACCCAACCCACTCGACTTCAAACCCAAACACTGTCGCTGTTCCACACCATCCGATAGCCACCCTCGACCAAACCCTAGTCCCAACAACACAAAATACACCGCACCCGCATCTGCCAATACACAGTCCACCCAACCAGTCGATCGATACCCTTACCCAACCAGCGCCCACATACCGGATGGAAACCCGTTCCCAATATGAGATTTTCAAGCCCAAAGTCTAATTTAACCTGTCCACCCAAACAATTTTACCTATTCCAAAAAGCCCTAAATTAGCCAAACTGGACCCAAATTGGAATGCGGCCATGTGTGAGGAGTTTAATGCATTAATGAAACAACATACTTGGGACTTGGTTCCTCGACCTGAGGGGGTGAATGTGATCCGTTGCATTTGCCTTTTTTGACACAAGTTCAGAGATAGTGGTGACTTAGAAAGATACAAGGCAATACTAGTGGCAAATGGTACTAACCAGCAGGGGGCATTGATTGCGGCGAGACTTTCAGTCCGGTTGTCAAACCGGCCACCATTCACACAGTTCTAAGCATTGCTATGGGTAAGAATTGTCCGATTCATCTGCTAGATGTGAAGAATGCATTTCTTCACGGGGATTTATGAGAAATTGTATACATGCACCAGCCGCCTGGCTTTATCCACCCAGCAGCCCCACAGTGTGTGTGTCATCTCCGTAAGTCACTCCATGGCTTAAAACAGGCCCCAGAGCATTGTATGATCGGTTTGCATAGTTCATTATACGCCTTGGGTTTACATGCAGCAGATGTGATACCTCTCTCTTTACTTTACATCGAGGTCGTGATACTGCCTATTTACTGTTATATGTGGATGACATTATTCTTACTGCATCTACTACTGTGTTGAAAGATGAGATCAATGCACGACTTAAGTCTAAATTTACCATAACTGATTTGGAAAAGTTGAGCTATTTTTTGGGGATCTCAGTCACTAGATCCGTAGATTGTATGTTTCTTTGCCAGCGTAAGTATGCAGAGGAGATCGTGCACAGGGCTAAGATGGACAATTGCAAAATCATGGCCACTCCAGTTGATTCTAAATCCAAACTTAATGCACTGGTCGATACTTCAATGACTGATCCTACTATGTATAAGAGTTTTGCAGGCGCACTCCAGTATCTCACCTTCACCAGGCCTGACATTGCCTATGCTGTCCAACATGTATGCTTGTTTATGCATGCCTCCAGGGAACCTCATTTTACTGCCCCGAAATGTATCATTCGATATGTTAAAGAAAGGCACACTGGACTATGGACTACACTTATACCTCTCCGCACCGAACTCGCTATTATCCTACACAGATGCAGATTGGGCAGGCTATCCAGACACCCGCCGCTCTACTTCCGGCTACTGTGTGTTTTTGGGTGATAATCTCATCTCTTGGTCTGCCATACGGCAAGACACATTATCCATTTCGAGTGCATAAGCTGAGTATAGAGGAGTTGCTAATGTTGTTGCTGAGATCTGTTGGCTCCGAAACCTTCTCTTGGAGCTTAAGTGTCCTTTAAGAAAAACGTCTCTGGTCTATTGTGATAACATATCCACCATATACCTGTTTCACAATCCGGTTCAGCATCAGCGAACCAAGCATGTTGAGATGGACATCCACTTTGTTCGTGAGAAGGTTGCTCTCATACATATTAAGGTATTGCACATGCCTTCCTCATATCAATACGTATATATTTTCACGAAGGGCCTCCCAAGACAGCTGTTTCTTGACTTCAGATCCAGTCTTAGCGTTAGGCCTCCTCCCGCTCCGACTGAGGGGGTGTGTAAATGTGTACAAGTATCACACTACAATCCCTACCCATAATTAGAATATATTCCATATATTTAGTAATAGATAATTATGGTAAACTAGGATTCCTCTTGTATTGAAAATAAGATTCCTCTTGTATTAAGATCGTATATTGTACACTATATATATTGATATTAATATCATCTTACATTAACCATTAACAACGACAATTTTATTTCGGGTTGATATTCTAAGATTCTCTGTTCTTTTTCTCAATAAAAAGTTCTCCAAAATGTCTATTTTCAAGCGGTTAATAAGAAAACCAAAAAAAAAAAGAGGTTTATTTTGGAAATTGCGACATTTGTCACGTTCACGGCGCGGGTTCGGGTCAAGGAATCCCTTATAAATTCCGAAAATAAGAGAATTGCCGCCATTTCAATCAAAAATTCAAAATACAATTAGGCAATAGTAGCAGATGAAATGATCGAGAGAGAAAAGCTTCCATTCGAAATAATTGTGCGAGATTTTCACCAGTAGGAGCTCACATTTCACCATTGTAGGAGCTCATATTTCACTGTCAATTATTCAACGGAGATTGCGAAATCATAAATATCATCTGGAAGTTGTACAGATCTATCTAGTTAGTTTTGAAATCTCGCGATTTTGGAATTGAATTTCAATTGCTTGAATCATTACTTCACATCTCCGATTTCCAGGTAATTCGTTCGCCTGAGATACTCATTGGCGATATTTGATCTTCTAAATTCCGACTTTGCTTGTATTGTTCTGATTATTCAATACAACAATTATAATGATACATTTTCTATACGTGTGATACATTGTTTCTATACATATATAGTAGTGATACATATTCTATACAATAATTATATAATTTTTATACGTATGATACATTTTTTATACATAAATAGTAGTGATACATATACAACAATAATTCAGTTCATATACATATGCTGGAATTAGTTAAAAATGGCTAGAAAATAAAATTATTTTGAAAAAGCTAAAAAATGACCTTTAAGATTCTTGGGCCACCGGGTGTCAATAATTTCACCCGGATGGCCATTTGTATCATTAACCCTAAAACATATTCGGACATAGTTAAGATAGAAAAAAACTACTCCCTCTGTTCTAAAAGAAAAGTAAGACAATTAAATTGAGACGGAGAAATTGTTTCTTTTTTTATGAAAGACATGGAGAATAATCCCTCGCTTGCCCCCTCAAGCTCGCATTCACAGTCTAAACATTTTTACAAACACGCAGAGTTCATTAGTTTAAGCAAAAGAACTCAAGAATGAGTACATATTGACTTGCCTTATATGTCCCGTTTGCCAAACATAAGTATTCATGAACTTTTGCTCAAAAAGGGGTAAGATAAAGCTTTAAATCCATTGTAAAAAGATATAAAGGTCAAAAACACACATTAACTATCATTTTTTTTTTGAATTTCCGATCTAAACCATCAAAAATGAGTTTTTCCTATCTAAATTATCATCAACAAGTTAGCAAAACACACTTAGACGCTGACTGGATCGAATGTTTGAACTCAATCACCAAAACACGCGTGAAGCTTATTTTTCCCAAAAAAATTCATCAATTTGGTATATGTAATGGCTATATGAGCTGACTCATTATTATTTTTATTTTTTTAATTTTCAATTATTTTTTTAAAACCCTGTGGAATTAAATTTTAACCTTGAGTTCTGTCATAGTGAAATTATTTATCCATGTGGAGTGACACTTGGCACGATTTTTAAATAAAAAATGAGAGTGCAGTACAAGTACTATCATATATTCATATATTATGTGTTTTGCTAACTTGTTAATAATAATTTTGATATGAAATTCTCACTTTTAATAGTTTATATCGGAAATTAAAAAATAAATAGTTGATGTGTGTTTTTTTCCCTTTTAATCTCTTGTTAAAATGGATTTTTGGACAGAATACCAGAATGATGAAATTTAGAGACCTGCTGCACATGCCTGTCGCAAGCTTTGTAAATTTGGCACCTGCACCAAACCTGCATCAAGCTTTGCATTTCCATAGGAATTACTCCAATCGTCAAGAAACAATTTCAAAGCTCAAGTTAGGGTTTTTACTACAAGAGGTAATTTCTCTACCCTATACTTGAATATAATTATGGATTAAGTATTCCGGATGTATTGTGTGAGGTAGAAAATATTTCTTTATAAGGAAAAGACACATATAAGGGAGAGCATTGCATTCGAAAGGTCCTACCAGGTCGCTGGATTCAAAGTCCAGAGTGCTAACCACTACACCATAGAACCCCAATGTTAAGAGGTAGAAAATATCAATTAGTTGGAAGTTTTATGGAGGTAATGACGTGTCTCCAAAAGTGTCCGGTCTTAAATTATTATCTCCGCTTAATAAAATTTTGAAAAAAATGATCTTAACTTGAAAAAATTTATTGGGAAGAATTTATGTTGTCCATAAGATATAAGTTTTAGCTTTTGTCTATAAGCAAAAAATTGTCCTTAAATATTTAATGAAAGATATTGGCTGACTATCTATTTTATAAATGCTGCCACTGGTTTTATTAATGTGTTGATAATTATTATCACATGTACATAAGGCATATATTTACCATATTTTGTGTTGTATAATTATGGTAGAATTGAGATCTTTATTAGAGAAAGATTCAACATTGTACACCTATATATATTTGTATTAATGAGAAAGGCTTTCCAAGGGAGATTAATACAATTCTACATGGTATCAGAGTCAAAACCTAAACCCTAATTTTTTTCTTTACCCTCGGTTTCTGCGGCCTTACCTCGGTTTCCCCAACCGGTAGCTGCACCGTGTTAGAATTTCTTTCTTTGATTTCTGTCCATTACCTAAGAGTAGACCTGTTCAAAGGTCGGGCCGGGCCAGGTGGCTTTTTTTTTCCAGCTTGCCCGACCTTGGCCCGACCCTGATCCTATATTTTTTTAAAAATTCCGACCCTGGCCCTGACCCTTCGGGTACCCTACGGGAAACGGGTCGGCCCTGACCCGTCGAATTTTTTGGCGGGTCGGGTCGGGTCGAGGATTTTTTTTTTTTTAAAAACTGAATTTCCAAAATTGAAATTGGCATTCACCCCCTGCATTACCACGAAATTTCGACGTTGAAATGTATTATATATCATGAGATCTTGACTGAAGAAAAAGAAAATTAGAAATCGATTTGGGGAAAAACACAAATTGATTGGGAAAACGGACGTTTTTCTAAAAATTCGCTGCGCCAAACTGCCTATGGCGTTTGACCGGCCCTGTCTCGAAAAAATATGCAAAATCAAAAAAAAAATCAGGTAAAACGGACATCCGAGCGCAGAGTTATGACCATTTTAAGTTTCACCAATTTACAACTACTTCTCTTTCCTACATTATGCTTCCGTGATATTAACAAAATGACTAATAATATAAATATATAATTAATAATCAGCTACTGTTTTTATCTTATTTTATGTCGAGCTCAATGTAGATTAGAGCAATACATATATATATATATATAAACATGCATTATATCACTTATTAATGACAAAAATATATATAAGTAGAAAATAAATATTAATGAAGGAAAAATAATATAAATTATATTAAAAAAATATGCGGGTCGGGGTCGGGTCGGGTCAGACGGGTAAATTTTTCTGACCCTGGCCCGACCCTGACCCTGATCGGGTCCCCGCTTTTTCGGGTCGAGGGGCTCGCGGGTCAGCTTCTGGCCCTGGTTTTTTCGGGCCGGGTCCCCGACCCGGTGGAAAGGTCTTCCTAAGAGGGAGCACAGTCCCTTGTCTTTTCTTTTTTTTCTTTACTCGAACAACAAGCAAAGTGCTTGTTCAAACTGCTCCTACTGAATGTCTCTTTACCCGAGAAACAATAAGCTGCTTACTTTTTCTGTTTTCTGCCTCCCAAGTACTAATTGGAAAAAGGGGACAGTAGGTGCACCCTTGCCAAGACCTGCAGGCCTTAGTTTTGACTTTTGATTGCTTCTTCTCTGCTTTTCCTCTTCCTTTTTCGAGAAACAAAAGCCACATAACTTTTCTTCTTTTTGCTATCTGTCTTTAACCCGACAATAATTAGAATTTTGTCCTTTACCCGAGAATAAATCAATGGCTTCCTTGACCCGTCAACATCCCGATAATGTGTGGTATATAGATACAGGCGCCACATCTCATCTCACCCACAATTCAGGTAATCTTCCTCAACTGCGCCAATTACCAACTTCACAATCTATTATGGTCGGTAGTAATCATCGGATTCCAATTCAAGGGTTTGGACACACCCTTACCCTACCACCGCATCCCCACTTCTCTCTTAAAAACGTCTTTTATGCCCCAAACATCATAAAAAATCTAACATCATAGGGATACATGTGCTATGACCATCTTAGAATTTTCGGTTGTCTGTGTTATCCTAATCTGACATCAATGACCCCCACAAATTGGCACCCAGATCTACTCTGTACGCCTTCTTCGGTTTCCCGTCAAACCATAGGGATACTTGTGCTATGAGCTCTCCACCGACAAAATCATAATTTCTCGTCACATCACTTTTGTTGAGTATGTTTTCCCGTTTGACAACATTAAAAAATTCCAAGTCACTATTACCAATTCCTCGAAGATTCGGACCCATCACCGCTTGTCCAACAAGCATTCCACCAGACTATCACTGTTCCTGCAGCGGCAAACGCACAATCTGCCACTACCACCAGTTGGATCGTCAACTCCCCATCCCCTCCACTCCGATCTGCCACCACCACTGCTCAGTTAAACCCCGGTTGGGGCACTGCCACTTCCGATATCTCCCTTGTCGTCCCCAGCTAACTGCGTCAGTCCACCACCGTAACCCTGTCACTGCCACCTGCCGCCGTCACCATCAACAACATATCTGCGCCTCTGTCACCGCCTCTATCTCCGTCACACCTGTCGCCGATTGCCACCACCTCCGGCAATCGGCAAAACTTCTTTGGATCACCACCGGTAATCATCCATACCAACAACCGGAACCAATCACTACACCTACTGTGTTGCAACCTCCAGAAGCAACCGTAGCTGCTAACCCAGTCAACCACCCTTCCATCGGAACCCTACCGGTCATCGGAACCACTACCACAACTAGTCCCAGTACCCGCAACACTAACACCACACCAACACATCACCGGCACAGTCCCAACCCGTCACCATACCCAACATCACCCGATCCGTCGTCTCCCCCACCCTACCCGAGGACTTCCCCTGACACAGCTCACCCAATGCCGTGTCTCGTCGACATCACCTGTCCCCGTTCCGACACCAACCACCAAACCATTGACCCGACACCACAAACCCAACCAAATACCCATCCACCCACGGTACCCACTCACCCAATGGAAACCCGTGCCCAACACGGGATTTTCAGGCCCAAAGTCCAATTTAACTTATCAACACAAATAATTTACCCCATTCCCAGAAACCCAAAACTAGCCAAACTTGACCCTAATTAGAATGCAACAATGTGTGAGAAATTTAACGAAACAATACACTTGGAATTTGGTTCCTAGACCGGAGGGGGTAAATGTGATCCGATGCATGTGGCTTTTTCGTCACAAATACAGAGACATTGGTGCTCTAGAGAGGTACAAGGCACGACTTGTGGCTAATGACACTAATCAACATGAGGGTATCGATTGTGGTGAGACATTCAGTCCGGTTGTTAAATCGGCCACCATTCGTACAGTTCTGAGTATTGCTATTGGTAAGCACTGGCCTATTCATCAGCTTGATGTGAAAAATGCCTTTCTACATGGAGATTTGAAAGAAATGGTTTATATGCATCAGCCTCCTGGTTTTGTCCATCCAGCCGCCCCTCATACGTATGTCGTTTCCGTAAGTCACTTTATGGCTTGAAACATGCCTCTCGAGCGTGGTATGATCGCTTTGCACAATATATTTTGCAGATTGGGTTTCTATGCAGCAAGTGTGATAATTCTCTATTTATTTTTCATAGAGGTAGTAGCATTGCATATTTGTTATTGTATGTAGATGATATTGTGCTCACTGCCTCATCTGAGTTGTTAAAAAATGAGATCATTGCATTGCTCAAAACAGAATTTGCTATGACTGACTTGGGGAAGTTGAACTATTTATTGGGGATTTCAGTGACTAGATCTGCAGACACTATGTTTCTTTGTCAACGTAAGTATGCAGATGAGATTGTGTACATGGTTAAAATGGCAAATTGTAAGATCATGTCTACTCCAGTTGACTCTAAATCAAAGCTCAGTGCTTTGGATGGTGATCCAGTGTCAGATCCCACTCTCTACCGGAGTCTTGCAGGTGCCCTACAGTACCTGACTTTCACTAGACCTGATATTGCTTATGCTGTTCATCAGATATGTTTATTCATGCATGCCCCAGGGAGCCTCATTTTACTGCCCTTAAACATATCATTCGATACGTTAAGGGCACACTTGATTATGGATTACATCTCTACCCCTCAGCACCGACCAAATTGTTGTCATATACAGATGCTGATTGGGCAGGCTGTCCGTACACGCGACGATCTACCACAAGCTATTGTGTGTTCTTAGGGGATAATCTCATATCTTGGTCTGCCAAGAGACAAACCATATTATCCCGTTCGAGTGTAGAAGCAGAGTACATAGGTGTTGCGAATGTTGTTGCTGAGATCTGTTGGCTCCGAAACCTTTTTTAGAGCTTCAGTGTCCGTTGCGTAAGGCATCTTTGGGTTATCGTGATAACATATCCGCCATCTATTTATCTCATAATCCGGTTCAGCATCAGCAAACCAAGCATATTGAGATGGACATCCACTTTGTTCGTGAGAAGGTTGCTCTCGGTCATGTCAGAGTATTACATGTGCCTTCCTTTTATCAGTATGCGGATATATTCACAAAAGACCTTCCTAGACAACTCTTCCTTGACTTCAGATCCAGTCTTAGCGTTCGGCCTCCTCCCGCTCAAACTGAGGGGGTGTATTAGCACGTGTACATAAGGCATATATTTACCATATTTTGTGTTGTATAATTATGGTAGTATTGAGATCCTTATTAGAGAAGGATTCAACATTGTACACCTATATATGTTTGTATTAATGAGAAAGGCTTCCCAAGGGAGATTAATACAATTCTACAATAATAATATATTGAGATTACCCATTATTTGACCTATGATTTCGTTGACTTATGAATCTCAAATCTCCTTCAATCCCAGCTGATGTGAAGGTGATATATAACCTAACATGGTTTATATATATTTCCTTTATCATTGAATTTGTCGTATGTGTCATTTTATAAAGTCAACTCTTTTATATATAGAATTTATTACTTGGTCACTTGATTGCATACACCATTTTCAGAATTCAGCAACTCAGAGGTATGACATTTCCTTTGTCTTCCCAAAACATCGTTCTTGGTTACTATATACTATATGCTCTTTAAGTTATTTGTTCATTTGTTGATTAGTTATTCCTATTTTGTGTTTTTTGTGTTCTTTATCCTAATATTTGTTGCAGTGTTTTTGCAGTAGCTAGCTACCTTTCAGCATTCCTGTTTTCCGTATCTGCCATTGAAAGGTGAGTTAATTTACTTTCATTCTTGTCACTTTATCAAGGAAAAAAGGGTCAAATATACCCCTCCTTTAGCCAGTGTACACATGTCCCTTAAGTGGATAGAAATCCCCAATTCAGCCAAAATTAACCATTTAACTAAAAATACCCATGCCCCAACGGTTGACCCCCCGACCCATCACCAAATAAATTCACCCCACATTTCTTTTTTATCAGGCTCCACATTTCCCTTTTATTAAGGGCTGAAAAACATGACACTAGCTGCAACTTCATATAACTACAAAAAGATATCCAGACCACCAAGCAGCACTTAGCTTTTCCATTTCCATACTAATTAATATGATTTTTTCAATCTAGCCATTGCATCATTGTAAAGCTAAGCTTGTATAATTTCAATGCAACTAAGGGAGGATAGAGGTCACCAGTACTTGCAGACATTAATCAATGCAGCAGAACTAAACCAAAAAATGACCAAAACCAAACCAAAAAATGAACCAAAACTGGACAAACACAGTCCATAACCGGACAGAACCAGCACCACTAAACAAGTTTTTACAACCAAAAGTGATGCAAAGGAATGACCAAAACTGCTGCTACATTGGATAAAGTACCTCTGAAATTAGGGTAGGGTGAATTTATTTGGTGATGGGTCGGGGCGGGTCAACCGTTGGGGCATGGGTATTTTTAGTTAAATGGTTAATTTTGACTGAATTGGGATTTCCATGCACTTAAGGGTACATGTGTACACTTTGGCTAACGGAGGGGTATATTTGACTACTATGGGCAAAGTTGACTAATAAACTAGGGGTATATTTGACCCTTTTATCTTTTATTAAACTCTAAAAGGAAAAGAAGTAAGTCATCTTTGTACAAGGGTGTTGATCTAAGTTTTAGCTCCTCTTAGGTAAGTCCATAAATTATGGATTTGTGATTTGAGATCGTGTGACTTCTGATGCTAGTTCATCCTTATGCTTTTCATTTGAGTCTTTCTTTTTTCAAGTACTAGGAAATTATACATCAAAATTTGCAATTCACTTCCGAAGCACAAATAGATGTAACATAAGCATTGTTTTACCTCGCTAGGGATGATATGCAATTGGAGACTAATAAAACAACACTCTCGCATGATCATTTTGACATGATATATTTCAAATTTCATCTAAGACGAGAAGGTCGGGGTACTACAATTTAACTTGCACTGAAGTCAAACAGTAGTACAAATTTTGAGGGTGAAGGAGATCATTATCAAATAAAGTGGGAGGAGGATCGATAGTTTTAAAAGATTTGCACAAATAAAAATTTAGTATGTGTATTAATAACCTGGAAATATGGGTACTAGATGCTGCTAAAGATTATTGTTCCTTAATCTTTACCAAATTCCAAGGATTAAAGAATAAATATTATCTCATGTGTGGTAAAATTGATGATCTAGACATGAAATTTATGCAATTTTTATAAAAGGTACTAAAAAAAAATCAATTTTACTGGCCCAGATCAATGCACTTTTCTCTCTATTTTTGCTTCCATTGCAGCTTTGCTGATTATGTTATTTATAATACCGTTGACCACCTCTTGCAACTTGCAGCTTTCTGTAAGAATGATTAGAATATTTTCCTCAATATTCATCTTTCCACAATGTGGTAAATATACTCCTATTACAAGCTACAATTAACCTAAAAAAAGGATATGATGAAGAGAGAATCATGCCATCTAATCTCCTAAGATAATGCTAATTTACTTCCTACCATTTACATATGATTCTATAATAATTACTAATTACAATTATGAATTACTAATTATTCTATCATCTATCAATTATTCTATCACTTTCAGGTCATAATTGGAATACAAAAGATATGGCTTATGCAAGTGTGGCTTCTCTTATGCGAACAATAGAAGCCCTCTTGACATCCAATTCGCCAATGCAATCTCTAATCTGTGATCACAAAGAAGAACTTTGCATGCTTCATGAAAAAGTTAGTTCCCTGGAAGTATTTCTGAAGAACTTTGAGAAAAGCAATGTTTCTGGGGAAATGACAGATTTGGAAGTACGGATAAAAGAAGTTGCAAGTGTTGCTGAACACACAATTCAACTGAGATTAATAGAAGCTGTAGTGGCAGATGATGAAATGCAGAAAGAAAAGGCACACGAGAGGCTTTGTGACAGCCTAAAACAAGTAGCAGAGGACATTGATTGTGTCCAAAAAGAGTCAAAAGAGATTCAAGATAAAGGCAAGCAATCATCGAAGGAATCTTCGGTTCAAGATTCAAGTTCAGTAAAAGTTATTTTGAATGATAAGAACAATATGGTGGGACGTCATGATGAAAGGGAAAGGATGCTGGCAGAATTGACCAGAGGTTTGTCTGGTGAACTCAAAGTCATCCCGATTGTCGGGATGGGGGGAATTGGTAAAACAACTTTAGCAAAAGAAGTTTACGATGATGCATCCATTCGATCTCATTTTGATGTTCGTGCCTGGGCTACTATATCTCAACAGCACAATGTCAAAGATATCTTGGTAAGCCTTCTTCGTCCTACAAAAGGTGACACATCTTACATGGACGATGAGCCAGATCTAGCAGACAAGCTACAGAAGAGTTTAAAGGGTAAGAGATATTTAATTGTATTGGACGACATGTGGAAGAGCGAAGCATGGGATGACGTGAGACTATGCTTTCCAAGTGAAAACAATGGGAGTCGAATATTGTTGACGACCCGTAACACTGAAGTAGCTTGTTCTGCTTGTACATATAATCTTTCTTTGCAAATGGGATTCATGGATCCGGATGAGAGTTGGAACCTTTTTGAAAGTATTGCGTTTGCAAATGAAGCATTGCCATCTGAGTTCGAGACTATTGGCAAGCAAATTGTTGACAAATGTCACGGGTTACCACTAACTATTGTCTTGATTGCAGGGCTCCTCGAATCTAAAAGGACAACAGAATATTGGGAAAATGTTGCTAAAGATTTCAAGTCAATCACAAATGATACTGATAAACAATGTTTACAGGTACTTGAGTTGAGTTACAATCACTTGACCGGTGACCTAAAAGCATGTCTTCTCTATTTTGCAATTTTTCCAGAAGACAGCGAGATTCCAGTGAAGAAATTGATGAGATTATGGATGGCTGAGGGGTTCCTGAAGTTGGGAAATGACTTGGAAGGAGAGGCTGAGAAGTGTTTACAAGATCTTATTGGTAGATGTCTAGTTCTCGTCAGCGAGAAAAATTGGGATGAAACCAAAATTAGATCATGTAAGGTTCATGATCTAATATATGAGCTATGCTCGAGAGAAGCTCAAAGACAAAATGTTTTTGTCATGAATGACTTTGTGCCTAATAATGTTGATGTTGATGAGGATTTGGATGAATATCTTGAACTGGCAATGCATAGCTTGAAGCCATTTAAGCGATGGACAGGTAATTTTATCATCAACTTAAGGGCCCTTCTTACCCCTGGGTATCAACATTTGATAGGGACGAAGACAGATGACGAAGACAACAATTTCTTGACACAAACTCGAATTCGTTCTATTCTCTCTCTTCATCCTGGTTTTTATACTTTTGAATTGGATGAAGACATTTTTTCTTTCTTCTTAATCAGAATCCTGGACTTGAGTTTCATAATGTTGACAGATTTCCCTTCCAAGATACCTCACCTCATCTGGTTGAGGTACCTAGAACTGTATAGCTCGAAAGGTATTTTGGAACTACCTCCAGAAATCCGCTATTTATGGAATCTGCACACATTCATTATTATAGGGGATTATGTATACACAGAATTTCCAGAACAAATTTGGGAACTAGCGCAATTAAGGCATCTCAGAGTGTATGGTTTTAATTTGCCAAATCCTCCAAGTGTATTTGTTGAAGAGAGGCGCTTTGGTTTTTTCAAACATAAAAACTGTTTCTGGCATGAATCCAAATTGTTGCACAAAAGAGGTCATTTCAGGGATTCGGAATGTTAAAAAGTTAAGAACCATTGGAGGTTACGACGACTATGTACATTTTGTAGAATCTAGATTTTTCGACAATCTTTCCCATTTGCATCAACTTGAAGCATTGAGTTTTCAACTCTGGATTCCGCCGTGGACCATGGACGTCATGAACATCAAGTGTTTACCAATGATTATTCCAAATGCAAACACTTTACCAGCAACACTGAAGAAGTTAAAATTGTGGGGGACTTGTCTAAGGTGGGAGGACCTGAACATCATAGGTGAGTTACCTAACCTTGAGGTGCTGAAGTTATTCGCTGCTTGTATTGGCGAAGAATGGTGTCCAACTGAAGGGGGATTTACTCGGTTGAAGAATTTGCTATTCGCCTATAATGATCTCAAGTATTGGAAAGCCACAAATGACAGTTTTCCTGTCCTTGAGTGCCTATTGATTAGAGATTGCAGTTATTTGCAAGAGATACCCATTGAGTTTGCAGATATCAACTCACTACAACTAATTAAGTTAATAGACTGTTCACCCAAACTCAAGGCTTCTGTTGTACAAATTCAACGAGAACAAGAAGACATTGGGAACAAACCCGTGGATGTACGTATCCTACAATATGATGGTGAGTATAACATTATATTCTAGAACAAACTTCCCATAATTGCTTATTAGATTTAAAACATATTGCAGTATATTTAATAACACAATTATCAAGTCGTATTGCGATTAGCCAAATTAATTCATAAAAATGATACTTCAATTAGTACAATAATTTAAATGGTCCTGAATGTCCTTATTTTGAGTAGTTGTAGCTAGGGGATGTTCTTTCCTACAATGATTTATGTGAGTACAATATTATATTCCTGAATGAATTTTAAGTAATTGCTTTTGAAACTTAAAAGTGTATGTATCTTTTACAGTGACCAAATAATTACTGTGATTCAACAAATTAATTTGATAAAAAGAATGCTAACTAAATTAGAAAAAAAATACAGATCAAAATGGTGTTAGATGTGGCTAGTTTGTGTATGTAGTTGTAGATGAGTATTTTGCCTTTGAAGATTTGGGTGCTTTCCGTGCATAAGTATTTATAGTGTGAGAATTATAGTTTTACTTCTATGATTTTATTCAGTTTCTATCAAGATTTCTCTAGACTCTTCGGCGACGGAGGATGAGGATGAGGATGAGGATGAGGATGAGGATGAGGATGAGGATGAGGATGAGGATGAGGATGAGGATGAGGATGAGGATGAGGACGAGGAGGAGGAGGAGGAGGAGGAGGAAGAAGAGGAGGTAAAAGAAATATTTTCCTTTACAATACTCAAGTTGTATAGCTGAAATGAAGAAATATTTTCTTTTACAAATTACCAAATAAATTTTTTGATGGGCCTGTTATATTTAACAAAAAGATGCTAATTAGATTTAAAAAAGGGCAGCCCGGTGCACTAAGCTCCCGCTATGTGCGGGGTCCGGGGAAGGGCCGGACCAAAAGGGTCTGTCGTACGCAGCCTTACCTTGCATTTCTGCCGGAGGCTGTTTCCATGGCTAATTAGATTAGTCAAGTAAAATAAAATAAATAGGTGTTAATATTGTTATTTTTGTGTAGCTGTAAGTGAGATATTTGCCTCTTGAAGCTTTTGGAACGTAACTTTCTTTTACCTTTTTGATTTATAGGTGAGACTTGCAAGGAGTCATGCCGTATAGAAAGACGTGTATATAGTAGTGAAATAATTCATTACTGCTTGAGGAGCTTCATTTTTCATCTTTAAAATTAAGGGAAAAAGCTCAAATTTGCCTAGAAAAGGTTCATTTATGTTACTCGTTAATAGTTTGGTTCAAAAATGCCACCGTCGTTACCATTTTGGGTCATATATGCCATTACACACTAACAAAACTCTACTACTATCAAATTTTGCCACGTGACATTATCTAAATCCTTCATTTTACGAGTGGCATTTATGAGCCATTTCTCGTGATATTTTAGTTCTAGAATTCTGATGAATTGGGTTTCAGTGAAAAAAATAACCAACAAATTCGGATACAGTATTAGGAGTTGGATATAATAACAGGAAAACAACTTAAGCTCATGCCTTTGTCCCAGCATTGATTCGAATTAATAAGATAATGTTATATTCTTCATAAGTTGATGTGGAAGAGAATTCTATTGTTTCCTTTACTGTACAATAAGCTTCTACATAATTATCTTGGAGTACTAACTGATATAACATCAAATTCTAGTGTTAATCCTTCCTTTGTTACATGTTCTGATTTTCTTCGAGGAGCATCTTTCACACAAATTGTTTGTGATTCTGGTAGTTTAAGGTATCATGATATGCAGGTGGCAATCAACAGAGCTTAGAAGGAGAAAAAAATTTAAATCAATGTCTCTTTTGATTTAATAATTGTAATGTTTTTGCAGAATAATTATCAGCGATACCATGAGGAGTTTATTCAGAATCAGCCGATCAATGATCAAGGTAGGCCAATCCAACCATCTCAGGAGGAGAGCATGGACATGTGGCTTAAGGCAGCTGGTGATGTGCATAAGGGGAGAGTCTACGGCCTTGGATCGGAGTGTAGTGTTAGTCGTCAAACATCTGGATTCTTGGGTGCCTCTTCGTCATCTTCGGTTAATCAAGATGAGTTCCAGTTATTGCATAAGAAGTTAGCGGATAATAATGAGTTGTATTTGAAAGAAAAGGCTGCCAGGGAGGAAGAGGAGAAGCGGAGGAGGGAGGAAGAGGAGAGGCGGAGGAAGGAAGAGGAGAGGAGAAAGGATGATGAGTTTAGACGTGTCACTGGTGATGTTAAAAGCCTCAAGTCTCAGCTAAAATCCCTCTTAGCATGTGTTCTACCTCGTTCTCCACTGCCTTCCCATAATGAGGAGTAAGGTACTTTCAATTTCAAGAACTGATAATTCTCTACAGTTCAGTTCAGAGTTGGACAGTTCAGGATTTTTATTAGCCACCTAAATTGTTGTCCACGAGGCTCCACAATACTCAAAGATTGACTTTTTATGCAGAAAAAGCCCAAAAAGCACCTCCTTCTACGACAGTGTCAATTGGTGTTTGCTGTTATCTCTATCTGTGTCATGGTTACCACCTCTGCCTTCAGGTATCCTTTCACTCTTTCTGTTAGCTTTCACATACATAACTTGTCACGTTCTATATATGCTACTTCCCTCTGTTTGATATTTTTAGTACAGTTGGGATGTTTAAGTCGCTCCCTTTTTACTTTTTCTAGCTCAATTTTTATTCTTACAGTTATACTCTATCACATACAATGCTTTTTCAAGTTGCTTATAGTATAGTAGATTGCGTTTGGGGTTTTGGATGTTACAACTAACCTAATCTGATAGAATGGTGTCAGTAGTAGGCATTAGTCTTAGCGACTACCAATTATTTCGCTTCTCCACATATTTGGACAAGAAAAAACAAACCTGTTTTGGATGGTATATCTGTAATGTGAACTGTTGGAAAGCTCTATGCATGTGAAAGAATATGAGAGAAATCCTTTGACTATAGGCACTCACAAGTCATGGATAAATTTGTCTTGGCCTTGAGAACTTGATTTTTTTTAATAAATAGTACTCTTAGTGAATTCATTCTTTTCAAGAGATGAGCATATTAAGCAGTTGATGAGAGAAATTGCAAATTGTCATATATGGCTGTGATGTATGTTCTAGATCTGAAGCTGAGCAGACTTGTATGTGAAGTGGTGAGCTAAACTTCTCTAAAAAGCTTGTGTAATTTCCCTCTCTATTATATATAACCCCCCCCCCCCCCCCCCCCCCCACACACACTCTTCTACTTTTCTTTCTCTCTTTCAATTCCGGCACCTTCTCTTAAGCACTTTCACACACTTTTATCGCCATTCGAGAATCCCTTTAAGAGGATGCAAATCGTAAAGATTATTGGAGCTTGAAAGTGTTTCTTTGTGTTTGCATTTTTTCTGAATGCTTCTTGTGAATGTTGTCCGTTGTTCTTTTCTTTGGCTCCTTGGTGTGTTAGAAAACTAGTTTTGAGAAGGGTACTTTAGGATCAGTCTTTCTAGATTTTGTTTAATGCATATTTGATGGTGTTCCCAAATGACTGTTTTGCTGGAAAAAAGATTATTTTTTTTGTGGTTGAAAAGTTTAGAATTTTATTATTTAGATCCATTATGTTAGATGCTTGCTTTTTCCTTGAGATTGTGGGCTCTTTCAATTAGCACAGTAGATAATTTGGAACAACGGACAACAGTCTCTTACTGCCTTTGCTTCAGATATTTTGCGCACGTAGTTAAAGAGTTTGTCAATCGCCTCTTTAACTCGAACTAAGGCAAAATGTAATTTCCATGATGGACTTAGTTTTCGCTACACTTATATGCTTTCTGATTTTTTATCGTCCCATATACTCTTTCATCTTTTAGGTTGCTAAAACTGAAAATCCCTTTCTACTAACAAGTAGACACGTTATTACTACATGTTTGGCTTATTTACAGGTAAATAGGGGACTTTTATCTTCATGGATTATGGCTTCTTATGTTGTCTTTCTCTGTTGGAGTGCAGCGCTTATAACACAAACTTAGACATGTTCGACTCTTACTGGAAAATCATCAGGACAAAATACAATACTTTTGCCAGGGGCTTTTGCTGTTTTGCTTTTGAGTTCCCAGTTCCTCTTAATTGTTTGTTTAGGCTGTCTATTTTAAACTCAATAGCCTCAGCAAATGCATGTAAGATCGAAATGAATGAAAAAGCTGTTACATCCGATCTGTACTTACTTATTCTTCATTCAATAAATTAGTACATCATCCTTTTGGGTCACCTATTTTGGTTGAGGGTACAAAGTGGAGAGAACTAAAAAAGGAGAAAAATATGGTATTGTTTTGTTGCCCCCTTTGTTAGCTGCCATTAGAGTCATGTTCCTCTGCTTCCAAGATGAAAACCCTAAGTTTCTTTTTCAAATTTTAATGTGTCAGGCCTGTTTTGGATCATAAGAGGGTCTTATCAGTTTCATTTTAACTATTCATAATGGGGTTGGATTCTTCCATCATTCTAGCTTTTATGAATCATGCATATATGCTAGTAACCTAATATGTTTTCCAATGGTGAATCGAAGTGACTTCGGTCGTCATTTAATGTTTACGTATATAAATTGAATTAATTTCTACGGTTTAATTGCTCTCCAATCCATTTTTTGAAACTGACATTTTCTTCTACTTTTCAGAAAAGAAAAGAGCAATTCTCTAGGAATACTGAAATTAGGGTTCTTCACTCTTCACTTCTTGAAGAATCAAAGGCTTATTTTGAGGATGTCTCAAGTGCTGTATATTGGAAATTCTGTTGTCCCTTCTATTGTAGAGGTGGCCAGTGGGCCGGGCTCGGGTCTCGCGGGACTTGCTCCAGTCCCGTCCCGATCCCGTTGGAATCGGGGCGGGGTCGGGATCGGGGCGGGTTCCGACGGGTTTTCCTTTTTATTTTTTTTATTTTTTAATAACATATGTATAAAAAAAAATTCAATAAACAAGACAAGATAGTGTAATAAAAACATCCAAGGCTGTTTTTGTGCCTCTTATATTATTTAATAGACATATGATTTTTTTGTAATACAAATACAATTGTCGAAATTGCAACTTTGTGGTGTTGTTCAAAAGTTGCAAATTACATAATAAAATTGCAATTAAAAAAATTACATTCTCAAAAAACCCTGTTATAATTGCTTGATAATTTCCTGTGGTTCTTCGGTTGGAATTGATATTTGTTGGTCAAATTGATCCACGTTGCTTCCACCACCTTCGGATAAGATTTCGTTGTAGTTTTCGTCTTCGTTGTCTCCGGTTGACCGCACCTTCTTCGCTCCGCTCGTATTCAATCTCTGAATAATACTGCAATTTCCAAGTTGTCTCCGGCTAATGAGTGTCTGTGGTCTCCTATTTGATATCTGCCGGCAGAAAAAACGCTTTCAGACGTAGTTGATGACGCTTGAATGTTCAAAACATCTCGGGCCATCAATGAAAGTGTCGGAAAGGTCTTCTCATTCCCCCTCAGTATTTTAGCAAGTCTTCATGTCCATCTTCATTAATAACTTCTTGGTACGGTACAAAACCCTGCAAAACAAAAATATCCAACTCGCTAATTTGGTTAGTAGTAGAGTTACGACCGCACATTCTATTTCTGAGGCTTTCAATACTAGCCGCAGAAACAACATGTCTTTTGTGAGGTTGTGTTGAAGATGAAGATGGTATGGAAGCCGGTAAGTTACTAGCATTTTCTTGTTGATAAAACCTATATATTTTTTTGCATTGGTGTTCTACGCTAGACAACACTTCTTCTTTAGAATCTTTAGTTTGTTCAATAGGTGGTGAGTGATTTAGATTTTTGGGACTTGGAGGTGGTAGTACTTCTATACAATCGTAAATATTTTCAATTAGTGATTTAGTACCGTCTATTTTAATAGTCGGATTTAATACAGAACCAATAATATAAATAGTGGGAATAGGAATAAAATATTTTTTTATTTTGATAAACATTTTTTTAATAGTTGCCATATAAGCTGGGTTTTTCATATATTCTCTAAGTAATAAAAATATTAGAGTTATATAAAACAACATAGTTGAAATAGTAGGATAATATATATCGGAAAATTCTTTTGTTGCTTGAAAAAATTTCTCTAAAAATACAATAAGTTCGGAAATTTTTACCCAATCACTATCTACAATCATATCAGCTGGATTTTGATTATGAGAGTTAAAAAATAAAGTTATAGGTTTTCTATAGTCATAAGCAACAAGTAGTTGCTCGTATAAAGAATTCCACCTAGTGGATACTTCTTGTGGAATTTTTCTAAAACGTAGTCCACAACCGTGACAAGTTTTTTTATATTCTTTTCTTCGTTGTACTTTATTACTTTTAAAAATAAAATTTATAGCAAATTGTATTTTACTAAGAATGTCTTCAAAAAGTGATAGACCATCCTTTATAATTAAGTTATATATATGGCACACGCATTTTATATGAAAATGATCTGGAAAAGATGGAGTTAAACTATTTTTTAAAATTTTAATTGCGTAATTGTTAGAAGAAGCGTTATCTAATGTAATAGTCATAATTTTATCGGTTATTCCGTAATAATGACACACTTGATAAATATTATCTGCAATAAAAGTACCAGCGTACCTATCATCTATATATCTATACGCTAAGATACGTTTTTGCGTAGACCATTTATAATCTATCAAATGACAAGTTACAGTTAAATAATCATGGCCGTTAGTACTACGACCTATATTAGACATGATAGATACTTTGCCATTAAAATGATATAATGAATAACGTAAATATTGTTGATATTCATGTGCGAATTTAAATACATCTCTCTTAACAGTTGATCTAGGAAAACCGTTAAAAGCAGGATTATATATATCTCTAATGTAATGAATAAAATCGGGAGATGAAGAAAATGAAAAAGGCAAACCCTACACATCAACTAATTTTGATATTGCTTCCCTATCTCTATGTTTATTGTATTTAGGGCCTACAATTCCCCCCGTCATAGGGTTAATTTGACCCTGTACTTGGTCCCATAGACGATCGGTATGTGAACCTTGTCCCGATGGAGCGGCGTTTGCGCACTCGGTTTTAAAGCCAGGTATTAGGCATACCTAGTTGGATGAGCACTTGCTACGTGTCTAATTAAACCCCGTCCTACCGTGACCTTTTCGGTTTTAAATTTTAAAATATTTTTACAAATTTTACATATAGGCGCTTGATTCTCTACGTCCCTATAAAAAAATGTCCATGCATCTGATTTTAATGGTCGTTTTGCTGGACCTCGTCTCATAGTAGGGGGAATAGGAGGTATTTCAGTTGAAGGTGCACTAGTGGGTGTGTTGTCATCAACATTAGTGGGTGTATCATCTAGATCATCGTCTAAATTAAAGTCTTCTTGAGTTACAGAAAATAGCTCCTCGTCTAAATCTAATGGTATTGTAGGAAAATGTTGAGTATCAACAAAATCATCATGTGTAGGAATAAGATGACTAGAAGAAGTACCCTTGCCCTAGTTGCCCCTACTAGAAAAAGCACCCTTACCCTTACCCTTAATCATACCTCTTAATTCTTCCATTTTAATTATGATAATAAATAATTAAAGATAATAAAATTAAGTGCGCTAAATAAAATAAACAGACAATAATAATTTAATGAAGGAACAAATATACCAAACGCCGACGTAACGTCGACGTGTAATCGAGAGGTTGAAAATTGAAAAAGATCCTCAAGCTAGTTGCCAACTTCACTCCCAATTCCCAAATGAATAAATAAAATTGAATATTTAGTAAACAATGTAGACTTGTAGAGATATATATTGAGAGATTAGAGAGATTGTAGGAAGATTTGTGAGAAAGATGAAGAGAAAATGAGTTATTTATAGTTGAAAAATTGGGTTAAAGTGTAAATATAATAACTTATGGATTAAAAATAAATATTAAGGGGTAGGGGGAGGGGGAGGCCAAAAATGGTCGTTGTTCAACGGTTAAAATCTAAAATGGTCGTTGGTGCAACGGTTATATTTGCAAAGGGGGATCGGGGGGGGGGCGGGCGGGCCTGGGGCGTGCTCGTGTCTGGCGGGACGAGACATTGTCCCGTCCCGAGTTCGAGTCCCGCTATCTTTTTTTTTTTTTTTACTCGGGGTTGGGGCGGGACCGAGGCGGGCTCGGGGCGGGGTCGGGCCGTCCCGGCCCACTGGCCACCCTTACTTCTATGTGACTGTTGAAGCTTGTCCAACTTGTCATATTCCTTATTTGTGTTTCTAATTAGACTTTCAGGCCACCATAGCGCATTTAGACAATGTTGAGTAAAGTGCGGGAGTTTTATATATGTATGGAATGAATAGCTTAAATAATTTTTTTAGTTGTACGAATTGATTTAACTTTTATCTTATGCCTAGTGAAAGGAATTCTTTTACGGGATCTGAATGCATCTTTTAACTCTTTCTTTGGAATATTTGATTGTGGGATGCTGTTTTAGGAGTGATTTTGTGTTGACTAATACTGACTTGTGAAAATGAGCCTACAAGAATTTTCAGTCGCCCTGTGATTGTATTTTTCTTTTAGTGCTTTAGCAAAAGTTTCAACCAGTAAATGATAAAAAAGAGTAAGAAAAATGGACGAAGTTGAATATAATGTATTTGTAGTGATGAATTGTGGTTAACTGGTGATATAAATAAATAGTCAAGACTTTAAACCAAACCGAAATCACACAGAAAAGGCCCGATTTAATAATATGTAAACTGAAAAACCAAACTGAATAAACCGAACAGAAATTGTAAAAATCCAACTGAATCGAAATTATTTCAGTTCGGTTTTTCTCATTTTTTCTAAACTGAAAAACCGAACGGAATTCGCAAAATCGAACCTACCAAATGTCCAGCCCTATATATAATTGTTAATTTTATGCGATAGAATTTTCATTATAATATATGCATGTTGTCTAAATGTTTGAGTTTGTAGCTGTCTTTAAATTAAAGTATTATTTCATTAAAGCTTTTATAAGATTTTCTAACTTCAAATAACTAGCTACTACTTTTTGTATGTTTTGATTTCTATTTTTATAGCTCAAAAAAGTTTTAAAATATGTGTATTACTAAAAATTTATTTGTTCGCGATACAAAATTTGTGCCAAGTATTTTAGGATAAATGTGCAACGTTTCCAAAAACTAGTACTATTAAGGGTGGAAGAAAATACTTAAAGCATGGTCGAGTTTGTTCACATAGAAGAAATGTCATATAAAAAATAAAGTTGGATTCGTTAAATGAATTCTTGAAACTGTAAAAGTTATACTTCTAGTAAGTAGCATTATTAGTTGAAGGCTGTCCAACATTTCACCAAAAGTTTGAAATCTATCCGAAATAGAGACTTGTACTATAGTGCAAGGAGATAAACTTTGATCAGGTGCCACTGAAAGTATTGTGTTTCTCTAATATGTTTAATCAAATGACAATAGTAATTCAGGATCGACTAACCTTTCTATTAAGGCTTAAGTTGTTAGATAGAACACACTTTTAATATTTGATTGTATTCTCAACACGCCCCCTCACGTGTTGGCATGATTTTTTTCATGATCCAAGCACGTGGAAATTCTTTTTGAAAATGGGTGGCGGTGAGGTTCGATCCCAGGACCTTTGGCCTGCTCTGATACCATATTGAAGTGTGTGACCATCTGATCTAAAAGCTTAAGCTGTTAGATAGAACACACTTTTAATATTTGATTGTATTCTCAACACTTTCAATAGCAAATTGGCGATACAGGAGGATCGGGAAGTAGCAACCAGCTGCAAAAGCACTGCAACAAATACTCCAAGAGAAGAGTATGTTTAAGAAACAAATACCATACAATATGTAACCAAAAAAAGGACAATTGTAATTCTAGGTAGACAATTACAAATGATAAATTATTTTGTGTTCACATTAGCTGGATTGCCTGCCATTAAGTTTTGACTGATGGTAATAAGTCAAGAAAATATAATATGATAAAGGGTGGAAAATCTCAACATATCTCCACTCTAAAAACCCAAAACCACACCAGCAGAACTGAGAGCCGCTATTATCAAGGAGTATCATGAGATAGATGAGATTCGTTTGTCTATCCTTAATACGTGTCCTTAAATTCGACCTCTAGAATTAGAGTAAGTGAAAAAAAATGGCAGTCCAGTGCACTAAGCTCCCGTTATGCGCGGGGTTCAGGGAAGGGAGTAAGTTAAAAAAAAAAAGAAAAGGAAAACTATGGGCGACCAATTGGACACCTAATTCATAAAACGAAAGGAATTCATTTGGCACATAAAGGTAAATATGACGTAATTATCAAAATAACCTTGGTACCAAATAATTTAGGCATTTTTTATTCAGTCGGACATATGGCAAGTTATGTTAATAATAAACTAGGAATATAAGAGTCATAATATATTGTAATGGAGAGTACTAGTTGGCCGGAACTCCTAGCGTTCACATTAGTCATGAGTAACATGTTTGGTTTATACTCATTTTGCCACCTCTAGAATGTATGTGCTGAATAAACATTGAGGGCAAGTTTTTCCACTGGCCTGTAGATATGCATGTACATGTAAATTAGTAATGCTCAATAGAGTAATGTTATTAGGTTACAACCATGGCAGGAAACGGAAAGTAAATAAATTTCCAACAATCTAGTCCATCATTACAATCTAGAGAAATCACATTTCCTTGGAAGCCACAATGAAACTCAAATCCTTTTGCTCTTGAACTTCTAAGCTAATGTTAGCCTGAATCTAAATCATCTAGAGGCGGTTTTAGAGCATGTTCAACTGAACCACAACTTTCAACTCGAACTACATGTGCGCACGCACATATATACACACACAAATAGTCTATTTGAGAAAAAAAATAAAAAATGTGTGGATATTAAAAGAAATAATCCCTTGATTATTTTTATTAATGAATGAGTATATATACAATTTGTAATATCCATAATATGGAAAATCCTATTCCTATTTTACTCACAAAACCCTATTCTATTTGTACAAAAATTCTACAATTATGGTAAGTGTACTGCTAATTAACATATTACCAAAAATAGATATACATGACTTTGTATACCGTGTATATCACGGTCTCCAATTTGTCTTGGGTTTCCGTGATATACACGGTATACACAAGGCATTGTATATGCCGTGTATATCATGGTATACTTTCACACCCCCAAGTCATAGCGGGTGATCGTCGTACGCTGAGACTGTCCCTAAAATCTTCAAATAGAACCGAGGGAAGAACCTTAATAAATATCTATTCAATTATTTTTCTCAATCATGATAAGCATTGAATTGGTAGTATTTGGCTATCCAATTCTAATAAGCAATAGATGGAGAAGAATAAGTGATCACTTTTATATGAAATTTCTTCTTAAAAATTATTTAAGATTGTTGTATCACATATCAGTTGATAATTAAAAATAGAGAAATCATTTTATGTATCTGAAAAACATAATATCCAATATTTATATTCTTAAATTTAATAAGAAAAAGTTGTTCTAATAATATTGCATTACATTTTCGAAATATATAATCAGAACTTGAGGATATAATTTTCACATTCATTAAAATTGGTAAGAACAACCATTCTATATATTGACGAAAAAGATTCCATCTTTCTGTATATGAAAACTTATTTCTTTGTACGTTATGTGTTAATGCAATAGACCGGGTAAGGAAAAGGTGATTTCAGAAAAATTTGAAAAAGCAAAGCAGAACTAATTTGATTAGTTAAACACAAAAAGAGCACAAAGGTATAACGAAGAAGAAAAGATAGGATGTTTCTTAGAGATGACAGTGGATCCCGGACCCGGTGGATCCAAATTCGTTTTATAGGATATGAATCTTCAAAATTTGGACCCGACGGATCCGGATCGGACCAGGAATCCGTTTCTGACGGATTGGATCTGGATCTGGATCTTGTATTTGAGATCCGTATCCGGTCCAGATCCGACCCGTGGATCCGTTTTTTATTAAATATATTCATAACCTAGAATGTAATTTTATAAGTATTTTTCTTAAAATTGCTAAGCACATCCTTGCAAGTTTAATTCTCAAAACAAGTTTAATTTATCATCGCGTTAACTCAAAAACCAAAAAATAAAGAGGTAACTTCGATAATAAAATCAATGTTATATCAGTGAATAACTAACATCTCCATAGACAAGTAGTTAAAATTATATTCACTTCATTTGTGAAGATTCCAAGCACATGCAAGTTCTGCATTGTGGAAATACTAGTAAGCATTTTCCACAACTATTGTCATTGTCCAACATTTTCAATTAATAGCTCAGAATCAAAGCGAGACAACGAACAAAATATCTCATATGAACATTTCAAAATTGAAACACAGTAAACTGTTAGCTAAGTAAAAATCGTTTGTCAGTTCAAAAAAAAATTCTTAGCAAGGTTACAATCTTAGCAAGGCAAATTTTTTTACATGTGGATTTGATCCGTGAATCCGGATTTGGATATGATTTTTATGGAACCGACGGATCTGAATCCGGATTTGGATTCAAGTATGAAAAACGGATCTGGATCTGGATCTAGTAGGATCTGATCCAGATCCGATCCGTTGCCATCCCTAATGTTTCTTTCAGTTTTGAGATAGTTGATGGTGGATCTTCTGCTATGGTTTTGTAATGTTTCGAAACAAGAGAGGGAGAGTGTTTCAGAAGTTTAAAGTTAAATTACTGTTAAATATAAAAAAATAATATATTTGTAGATTGATTAAAATAAAAATTGTGTCACAAAAATGGGAGTAACATATATTTAAAAATTAGGACCATGAATTATATTGCGATAAAAATTGTCACGTCCCAATTTTGGTAACGTCGTCGTTGGTGATTAATATCTTAAATAGCTAAAACTGCGGTGGAATATTAGGATTAAGTAAATTCTCAATATAAAATTCTAATTAAGTTTTACATTGTTGATGAAGTCAAAATTATTATATCAATAGTTAGTTGAAATATTTCATAAATTTATTATTTTTAAATATGTTAATTTGATAAAATAAAATTATCAATCTTATATATAAATTAAATAAGATTATAATAATATTCATCGCGTATCGCACGAATACATATACTAGTTTAACTTTTTAAATAAAAAAAAAAGGATAAATAATAGGATAATACTTGAGGGAGTAGTTTATATAGTGGACTAGCAGAAGAGTGTGTTTATTTTTGGAGTGTCAAACATCCACTAAGCTGAGAAAAAAATGCAGTATTTTGTATCATCAACACCAAATTCTGTAAGAACATGTTACATCAATCACAACAATAATCAATATCACACCTCCAGAAATTTTCCCCTTAAATCACTTCACTTCTCAAACACCCATTTACCAAACCTTATTCTAAATAAAAAAAACAAGCCCATTTCACCACTTTTATGTGCCAATTCATCAAATACAATTACTGCAAATGGTGATAATAATAATAACAAGACTAAAAGCATTGGGGATTGGATCCAAAGTATTGGTGAAGTGATCTCTGTGTTGTTTCCTTTATGGGTAGCTTTGGGTTGTTTAATTGGGTTGGTCAAACCTAGTTCATACAATTGGGTTAAGCCCCAATGGACTGTCATGGGCATTACAGTTACTATGCTTGGTATGGGAATAACACTTACTTTCGATGACCTTCGTGCTGCTTTAGCTATGCCTAAACAGTTATTCTGCGGCTTCATCCTTCAGTACTCGGTAACTTTTTATCAAACTTTAGTTGCAATGTTTGTTACATATTGTTTCATAATGTATCTTATTGTATTGTATTAAACAACAACATAATCAGTGTAATCACACAAGTGAGGTCTGGTGAGGATAGGATGTACTAAGACCTTACCCCTACCTTGACTTGGAGGTAGAGAGGTTGTTTCCGGTAGACCCTAGACTATTGTATTGTATTATTTTGATGAATACAATATTTGGTTAGATTGTATCATGTTCCGTCGTTTTAGAATACCACACAAATAATTTGAAGGATAAGCTTACAATATTCAAAATATAACTTTTTGTCCTTAGAATTCATAGATAACTTTTTATCACACTTTAGTATTATGCGTTGTTTCCTCAGCTTCGGCAACTGTATTATTTGTTGTTGCTAGTGATCTATTCTCTGTTGTTTTGAGTTTGGCTTATTCACTACTGTATTTGCGTTACATACTTGATTTTGTTTTTAATATACTTAACTTGAGCCAAAGGTCTATCAGAAACAACCTCTCTACCTTCACAAGGTAGGGGTAGGGCTGCATACACACCATCCTCCCTAGACCCCACTTATGAGATTACACTGGGTATGTTGTTGTTGTTACTTTTTATTAAACTTTAAATACAATGTTTGTTTGGATGGTTGTTTTGTTTCATAACATATCGTATTGTATCGTGTTGTATTGTTTTGATGTATACACTATTTGGATAGATTGTATCATTTCCCGTCGTTACATATACCCCAAATCATCAATTTGAGGAATAGGTACGGGGTAAAGTTATTAGGGCCATTAACTTTTTTGTCCCTTTAGCATACTTCTGAAATGATAATGAATAGAGTGAGTAATTGCAATTCAATCAAATGTCCAAGTTCATCTACAAAGAATCCAGCCAAAGTAATAAGAATTAGACCTAAGACGAATTGAAATGAACATTTTCAATCATTTTTCTTTTGTTTTAAAGGAGAAAAATAGAGGTGACATCTGTACCTTAGTATTAATGTGAATTGTTTATGATGACGTGACAATTGGTAAGCTAAGTAAATATAGATATCACATAGTCCGATCGAAAGATGACTTTTTATGAATACTGTCTAAATTGAACAGTGGATAATTTATTTTCCAGTGTATTGTTTTGATGTATGAAGCCTCTTCATTTTAGACACTATGTGTGGCAGAACAGGAGCAATTTATAACAGAGAAATCCATTGTGTCAGCTTCAAAACTCGATGAATTATAGACCTGCCGTTTTCTCTTATCTACTTAAATACCAAACTTGGTTCCCCATTGGTATTCGAACCCGTGATGTGTGCCTACCATAATATGCCATTGTACTACCTTTTGCATTGAAACAAAGCCCTGGGGTTGTTTTGGGGTTTTGGGGGGGGGGGGGGGGGTTCTCTAATAGAAATTAATTGTTTGTGTCTTCTGAGTATAACTAAAGTTCGATACCATCCAACTCCTCCCTGCTTCATGAGCAAGATGATGAAATGATATGGATGAACTGCGGTGACAACTTGTAAACTAGTGCATTACTAAATACCATATGCAAATCTGATATGAATTATAGCACTTCACTATGTGAAGACTTAAGTAGGGTGAGATGTATGATAGAGCTTCCGGCTCTTTAGGATGCAAACTGATATTGCCTTGATTTTGTGTTCCTAACTCTGCCAATCTTTTCTTAGAACTAGATTTATTTGTTTTGGATTATGCATATTCTTCCTCTTGAGTTTTAGCTCTTTGATAACAGCACAAATATATGCTTCCCTGGACCTATTCTTCTTTTTTGTTCAAAATATTGCACTTCTTGTGATGTCTCTCAGAAAATCTTTCTGTATTAATTGAACTTGTCCATGTTTCTAGTTACCTTGTCATTAATTAGTCGTTTCGTTGTCAGTTATATTGACTTGCATTAGATTTGCATTTTATCCCCCTAACATTTAAGAAGATATATATATATATATATATATGTCCTGCTAATTTCTTTGGCATAGACAAGCTAACAAGTTGTTTTCTGGTGTAGGTGATGCCTTTATCAGGATATTTTGTTAGTAAGCTGTTAAATTTGCCATCCCATTATGCAGCAGGCTTGATATTGGTTGGCTGCTGTCCCGGAGGTATGCAGCTAGACTCCTTTTCAAGCTTTCTACTATAGGCATCCACTAAGCATCTCATGCATTATTCTGCAGGGACGGCAAGTAACATAGTCACTTACATTGCACGGTTGGTAGTTCTTTATTATCATCATTATTTAATATTATCATTTTGTGCTGTTATTTTCGTTATAATACCTACTAGGTGTTGATACTTCATTTTATTGCAGCGGAAATGTGGCGCTTTCAGTTTTGATGACTGCTGCAAGTACCCTATCCGCTGTGGTTGGTAGCTTTTATTTGGTTTATGAATGTTTAAGTATATAAGACGTTTATATCTGTTCATATGTGTGTGTCAGTGTATTGTGTGTCTTATGCATCCCAAGGATAATTGACCTAAAACAGTTTATTCATAAAAGAAACTTTCACGAGATAGTTCTTATTGGGATATGTGTAACCTCTTAAGTCTTAAGAAAGCTTCTGGCCAACAACAAAAAATGCATTTTCAGAATCGAGATCAGATATAGACAGGATGTGTCTGAAATTCTTGTGGGTAAAATATGTTGAGTGAAGGCTTCAGCACTAATTATAATCATTTCTTTTCTAAATGATTCTGTTAACCCCTTCCACCAAAGTAGTTGTGCAAACAGGTCCAACTAATTTACCTGTAAACTACAATCAAGGTGTAGGGTTAGTATTCAATGGTCATGCAAAAGTGTTAAGTCCAGAACATGAAAGTGCTTCTGGATGGTCAAGAAGATAAGAAAAGATTTAGGGTCTTAGATTGTTTTCTCGATACGTAGTTTTCTTAGATTTTTTATCTGTGTTTAACTATAACAATAAAATTATTGGCTTTTTATCAAAAAGATACAAATGTAATAAACAAAGCTTTATAACCGGAGCACTTTTCTCTAAGACTGGCGGGCCGTTCTTTATTAGTACACTCATATTCTTAAGCAATGTGGCAAAAAGTTCACACACCTTCCTTTTATTGTTGAATGTATCTAACACTTCCTTTAACATTATTGAAGATACTCCAATCTTATTTGATGGTGTGAGAGCTACTTTAAGTTAATTGACCTTTCTGGTTACACGTGCAGGTGATGACCCCTTTTCTAACAGAGAAACTTGCAGGGCAATTTGTTGCAGTAGATGCAGCTGGACTTTTCATGTCCACTTTACAGGTCCATTTACTAATCTAGATATCGGCTTATCAAGTATTGTAGTTTGTCACAATAAATTATAAACCCTGCCAAAAAAATACAGGTGGTGCTTCTTCCTGTATTAGGTGGTGCATTTCTGAATCAGTATTTCAAAAGCCTTGTCAAAATTGTGTCTCCATTGATGCCCCCTATTGCTGTAGCAACTGTTGCAGTTCTTTGCGGAAATGCGATTGCACAGAGTTCTTCTGCAATCCTTATGTCAGGTCAACAGGTTGTCTTAGCTACTGCTCTTCTTCATGCGTCTGGCTTCTTCTTTGGCTATGTACTCGCAAGGATTCTTGGAGTTGATGTATCGTCATCAAGGACAATATCTATTGAAGTCGGCATGCAGGTAAGAACATGATTTTAGAAATATACTCAGGGAAGAGCTCTCTCCCCATTTAGCGAAGGAATTATTTGTTGGGTTTTTTTCATTTTTGGCCCGTTGGCCAAAATTAATTACGGGTGTTAGCTGAAACATACAAAATCTATACATTGATATGTATATTATATGTATATTTATGTATATTGTGTATAGTATTTGTATAATGTATGTATAATTACACCTAAGATACAAAACTTCACGGAGGCCCCGGTGCGGAGGTGTGAGAGCTTGGCTTTAGACGGGTTCAAAAGAGGCCGAAGTAGGCCGAAAAAGTATTAGGGAGAAGTGATTAGGCAAGACATGGCACAGTTGCAACTTACCGAGGACATGACCTTATATAAGAGGTTGTGGAGGATGTGGATTAGGGTAGAGGGTTAGATAGTAGTACGCTTCCATACTAGCAGGCATAGTATTACCTTGTAGGTTCTTAACCTTCAATTTCCTGTTACCATCTGTTATTTCTTGTACTAGTTGATGCATTTACTGTTAAAATTTCTCCATTAATGCTTATCTATAGTATTTTGGCATGATTTTTTTTTATGGAAAATGCTTTTGCCATGATTTACTTTACTTTCTTCAAACCGTATCTGACCTTTTTTGTCATGTTTTCTCTTGAGCTGAGGGTCTTTCGGAAACAGTCTCTCTACCTCTCAAGGTAGGGGTAAGGTCTGCATACACTCTACCCTTCTCAGACCCCACCATGTGGGATTACACTGGGTATGTTGTTGTTGAAAGACATTGGACTGTAATTCTCTTATTTGTTCACTTCCGATCCTCAGTATATAAGGTTGGATCTGTGAAGAAAATATTTGTAAATGTTTGACCAAAATGGCACCTGAATGGTACCTATTATCAGGGGAAAGGTGACACTTCGAATAATTAGATAAGCCCCTGATATATAACCTGCCCCCCTAGTAAGGTTCTGTATAGGATTAAATTCAGAGGCGGATCCAAGATTTGAACTTTATGTACATCAATGTGTCTTTTTAACACACATACACGGTCCTAGCTAAAGCTCACACTGTACGTCTGCCCCTGATTAAATTGTACATTGTTTGTTGCAGAACTCGGTTCTTGGAGTAGTTCTAGCCACTCAGCACTTTGGTAATCCGCTTACTGCAGTGCCATGTGCAGTTTCTAGTGTATGTCACTCAATATTTGGCAGTGCCTTGGCTGGAATCTGGAGGCATTCTATTCCAGATAAAGTGCAGGAATGAGTCACTCTTTTGGTTATCTTGTCAATTGTGAATCTGAAATTGTAGCTTTTCAGAGTGATACATCAACCTTGGTAGTCAGTAGAATTGGATGGTCTTTTTTTTTAGTAGTTCAATGTTAATGTCTGGTGAATCAGCATTAACCTATCCATACTAAAACCTTTGTTATTTTTTGGTGGTGATATCAAGATGTTCCAGGAAACTTTGAATTCCCGGAACTAGTAAATCTGCTCGAGTGGAGAAATTAATCAATTATGCAGAGAGTCGACTAAACATCTTGATCATTGGCAGGTAATCTAAGTCTTGTTCATGTATAATGATCGTGTGGGGTAACTTGTTATCTCATATTCTCGTGTCGAATGAGCAAGAGTAGTATTGTGTCACAGTATTTAGTTATCTTGCGTACACTCTACCCTCCCAAACCCCTTGTGGGATTTCACTGGGTATGTTGTTATTTAATAATCTTGCAACATCTTTGTAATTTGTTCTATTGCAAATTACAACGAATGAAGTTTTTGCTTAGAAAATAACGTTGACCATTTCTACTAAGGTAGGTAAACAGTAGAAAACTGTAATTGAAGAGAAGATAATTCAGTCCTCATTATGCTCGAAAGGCCCTTTTCTTCCGTGCTGCTTATGGATATGGGAAGGCAATGCCTTGGCAATTTGGCAATAAGACTGGAGAAGAGCTAGAAACGAATCCAAATTTTAGCATTAGTGGTTTTCCACGAGAGTAATCTTATTATATGTTTTATATATTTTTTAAAATATTTTTGTAAATGTATGCATTACTCTAGCTGCAAGCAATATGTTCAGTTAAAACTTAAATCTACAAAACTTGTCCTAGATCGGCGTCTGACCTGTAGAGCCTAGGGGGCTCCTAATAACCTGTCCTGCAATTATGCATATTCCATGTAGAGCTGTAAATACTAAATAGTAGGAGGGAGTAGGGACCATACCCACAAGACAATGAATAAACACATTTTGCTGTAGCACTAAAGAATCCCAGAGAACAGCAAAAATTCAAGAAAGGGTACAAATTCTGTTAATATGTCAGAAATGCCAGAGTCCTTCATCTTGGCTGTTGCCTACAAATTAAACTACGTATTTGACAACACCAAGCCAAAGAAGACCATATACTCCACCTGCACATTTTTTTTTAGTATGTTTAAAAAAGAATGACATATTTTTGTGATATTTGAACAAATTATGTAATTTTCATGTTACAAAAAATAATCTAGGATTTGGTGAAATAAAAAAAAATGAGTGACAATCTATGAGATCAACCCGACTATCTAGGCCAGAATCATCCATATTATTGACCAAACTAAAGTATTTCAGGTTCCTTTGTTTCAACATATGGATAATTTGGTCCTGGAAAACATATGTGATCGCGTCGAGTCCTTAACTTTCACAAAGGGGGAAACAGCAAGTCCAAATGTTAAGCGTTACACTGAAAATAAAGTAAAAAAAATAATCATTTTATACATTTGTTTTTTTTTTATTCTCATAAATAACAAGAGAAGGTGATCCAGTTCAGAGAATGTTGTTCATAGTGAGAGGTCATCTCCAAAGCAGTCAAAAGTTGTTGAATGTTAGGCCCTGGAAACTTCAGTGGCGACGAACTTCTCTCATGGTGCTGTTCAAATTTGTTTGAATATATGAAAAATAAAAAAATATTTTCTGAATAAGAAGTTACCTTAATCTTAAGTTAGCTTTTCTTCCCTATAAATTGTGGAGGAGCTTCTTTTAGTCTTGCACCTATAATGATAACATTTTCTGTCTCCTCTCCTAAATACTCTCTTTCTTCTCCAAAATTATGCACATTTAAGAGCCAGGAATAATTTTGCTTTCTTAAACATAATTTTCCCATTATTTAATTAGTCTACAAATGCAGAAGGCGGTATTTTCTGTGACTGATTACTATGGGTGGTCAACGGGATGGAGGGGGGCAGTCGACGGGTGCTGGGGGTAGTCGACGGTGGGGCAGTGGACTGGGCCAGTGACGGGATGAAGGGGTAGTCGTCGGGGGCTGGGGGTAGTCGACGATGGGGCAGTGACGGGACGGGATGAGTGGCACGATGTATAGCGTTTCTAATAAGAGGGGACGTGTCTGGATCATCAAGGAAGCCGTAATTAGGGACTTGAAATTTTTGGATATTTGCAAATGGAAAAATGTTCTCCTCGAATGTGACATGGCAAGAGACTAGAATTTTATTTGTGGACAAATCATAGCATAAGTACCCTATGGTTTGACAGGAAACCAAAGAAAAATGAAGAGGTAGTTTTAGGGCAAGTACCCCCTATGCGAACTTGGGCGGCCGTTGCCATTCAGCTAGGTTGGAGGAGATATAGACACCGTCGTTGTCATTTATTCGACCAAGACGACCGTTGTCTCGATGTTCTTCATTAACGGAGGACAGGCTCAGGCTTTATACGGCTTTGCTTCACCAAAGCCTAATCAGGATGATTTTGATTTTTAAAAGAGCAACAAAAAAGAATTCTATCTCCTGTGTAACATATATGTGGTAATATAGTTTGGAGTATTATTTGAAGAGACTCCTAGCTATTCTTTTCTACTATGAGAAAGGAGCACATAATAAGAAATGTTCTTGTTGCATCCCCTTCCCTCTATATGTCCTTTGGTTATGCATTGATTCCTCGCACAAATGTTAAGTTGACTTCTAATGTGGTATATTGCACTCCATCCGTCTCAATTTACGTGAACTTGTTTGGCGAAGTTTAAGAAAGAGAAGATATTTGGAATTTATGATCTTAAACATGTCATAGTATGTGATTGAAGGTAAATAGAAAGTTTAAGTTAAATTATTTCTAAATTTATGAAGGGATAACTCTTTCTCGAACGGACTAAAAAGGAGATAAGCTCATATAATAAACTGGAACGACCAGAGTAATTAAATTTTCCCTCTCAAAACTGTGCTTAAAGTCCTACAATTCATCACTCCAGCAACAGACATGCAGCAGCTGCTTCAGAATATAACTTGCCCTTATGAATTAGTATTAGCAAATTTTATCTATTTATCTACTATCCTCTTATGATGCTGAGAGCAAAACGAAGTATCTTCCTCCTAAATTTTATGATTTTTTTTCACATTGCCAGGGAACTGTAGCTTTAGTACATCTGTCTTAACAGGTTTTGTACATCTCACACTTGTCCTATCTTAACATACAAATCCCTAGCAACTACTGTACAAGATTTCATCATGAACAAAAGACTGAAGGTAAGTGTATATTCTACTAAGCGTTAGTCCTGCTCAGTGGTATCACCTACTCAGATATTTTGCTTCTGTTGTATTCTTCTCTTTGTCAAGTACACGCATGAATTCCAAGAGATTGAAGTCTTTTGAGCAGACATGACAACAACTTTCTTACATATAACTATAATCAGGTCTAGCCCATCTCCTTTTACAATTATCACAGTGCCGCAGCCACGGGTTGGTACATTTGGAAGTCTGTGATAACATCTCATATCAAGTGCCTCTCATTTTATTCTCTATGCGTGCTACTAAAATCTTTTTCCGAATATAACTATTTCTAATCTTAAATCTTCACTCATTGTTCTTCTTTACATGAAGCATTGCATTGCCCTTCCACACTATCAATCCAAAGAAAGGAAAGTAATAAAAAGTTTGGATCTGATTTTACATTGCTATTCTGGCAAAGATGCACTTACATAAACACCATCTACTGCTTTACAACTGAATCCACTGCCTCAACCTGTTGCTTAGCAAGATACCTCTCCCTCCGCTCCTTCTATAAAGCATAATGAGCAGAAACACATTGTTAGGGGAATGAAGTAGGCAAGGACTTAGAATTGATTCATGTGTTTACACACACAGAAGATACACTTACCCATTCATCTACTATTAAACCTTCTCCCACAACTTTCGGACCTGTGTCGACTGGAGGTTTCTTGTCAGCTTCTGTTGCAGCAGCCTCAGCTTGGGCCAGCTGAAGCTTTAGTTTATCCAGTGCCTTTAATCGTTCAAATTACTTTGGTTGGTGAATTCCCATTAGCACAATGTACAAACAAACAAATATAACATGTCTAACACTTACCGGAGAAGGGCGTTCAGGGTCCAAGAACACCACCTTTAGAGTACGCTCAATAGTGACTTGATCCTTTTGTTCATCAAACTGTATAAAACAAACCAATGAGGATTACACCACTAAAAACTAGTAGTACTATGGACACACACCAGATATTCAATATAAGGGCAACCAAAGCACAAGAACCCGACATTTTGGTTTTGGATGTGACATATGAGGGTACGATTTACCTCTTACACTACAAAGTTTTCTCCCTAGAAAAGCACCCAGGTCAAATATAGCGTCCTCCTGTTTCATCAAAGCTACTTTCCTAGGAATATTTCATAATGATGAAAGGAAAAAAGAATCATAGATATCCACAATGACAAAATTTATCACTGAAAAATTGGGAAGAAATGGGTTGTATGTATGAAATTGTTATCGTTCTCATTTTTTCATAGAAGAGGTGGAAAATTTATACTTCAGAGTTGCATGCAAAAGCAACTAATTATCATTAAGGTCTGAGAAGTATCTAATTTCGGTGATGGGTACCTTGTTCATCATACAATCCATTATTACGATGTTTAGCTGATTAAACTTTTGAGATTAGCAAAGAAACTTATCATTAAAAAAAGCCTCACATCAAGCATATGTGTCAAAACTTTTTTCATTGTAGAAACCGTTATTGGTTTTTTCCTGGCAAACAACAGCATGAATATGTAGACAGCAAAAAGGGAAAGGTCATGGTTTAGATAAGATTATAAACGCATTTCTATAAGAATTAATCAATGAAGTTAACATTTTTCTAGAACCCCAACTAAGTAGCTAGAACAACTAAGTGAAGGTAAAGATGCAGAAGCAGCACAGATTAGTTTTAGATAATTGGTCAAACGGATTTGTCTCTTAACAAAAGGGCATCAAGTACAGAGCATGTAACCTCATTTAACAAATTACTACTATGTTTAATGGCAATTGGAAAGAAACGATCACCTAACCAGATGTAATGTGCCAGGCTGCCAGTAACTCGTAGAATATTCAATTATTAATTTTGATGGAGCTCCCCTATTTACATTACAAAAATCTGATGAAAAAAATACTTCGTTGAATAAACAATGAAGATAACAAAAGCTGATTTTTCTTAATCATTGTTTCAAAAATATCTTTGAGCAAGTTGGATTGGATTCCATCCAAAGAAGATACACGGAATGGAAAGGCAAACAAGAACTTGATAACTTCCAATACAAAGTACATTTAAGTCCATGATCTAAGCAATCCATCTGGAAATCTTCATTTCCTTTAAGTTCAAAGATTTGCATTGAATGGATACTACTAAACAGGATTTTCTCAGTAACAAGTTCAATGTGTAACAGAACAAAGTACACATGCATACAAGTCAATGAACAGTGATGGCGCATAAAGAATTTGTTGTCTAATAGAGAAACTTGCCATTTTTCAAGACCTAGAAGTTTGATTAACTTACCAACTCAGGTACATAATCAGTTCCTTCTTTCACCTTCAAACTTATGATCTTGAACTTCACCTTGGTCTTTTGATCTACTATAGGCTTCTCATTGTTCTCAGGTTGCTCAATAAACTTGAATACTGTCAATCAGACACATAATAAACAATAAATGGAAGATGTAAAAACAAATATATTTTTTTCACTCAAAACAAATAGGATATCAAATTAATTGAAATAAAAGTGAGGAAAGATGAATACCAGTGGCAATCAGGCTTTCACCAGGTGTAAGAATACCTCCAGGAGGTCGCATGTAGCAGCTTTTTGGTGCAGTAGTTTGAAACTTACAAATTCAAAAGGAACCAGAAACTTACTTAACATTCAAAAAGTAATTAGAAGCTTAAACCACTGCTTATATTTTATCATCCATATTGATTAATGATTAAGATCAATGTTATCACAGGCAAAAAGCGCAAAAAAAGCTCTAAAATTCGTTGGCGCTTTAAACGCAAATAAAGTGTGGGCTTTAATGATGAAAGGCACAAATGGAGGAAGAAATACAAATATGTATGTGTAGTCCAAGACTAATAATTATAAGAATGAATAACAAATATATGGACAAAGACATTAAAGAAAAAAGATAAAGTGAAATATCAATTGTTTAGTGTCGCTTCTTCAGGATTATGCTCGGTGACTAGAAAAAGTATGCCTTAGAGCCTCGATGACGACACTGAAGTGCCCGCTAAGCAAGGTGAAGTGCTCAACATGATTTGCACGTTGCTTCAGGGCTTACGCGCATCTTTGAAAATACTGGTTAAGATAACAATACAATATTTTTAATCGGATTTTGCAAGATACATCACAAATTTTAGAACTCAAGAAAAAAGATTATAAATCACTCGTGCAAAAAGTGATGCAGAAATGGTAAAGCCCGTACAAAACAATGGTACCTCATACTCCAAACGTGGTTTAACTAAAAGTTAAAATTCAGAAACTGCATTTGTTATGAATGTCAAAAGCTTGAACAGGAAATAGGGAAAAGTAGTTTACCTTGAATGCTACATAAGATTTGCTTGTGTTCTTAATCTTTACGGCACTCTTGGCCTGCTTTCCTGGTTCATCTTCAAGAACACAAAAGCAAAACAGCAACCATCATTCTACCATTGCCAACATTACATAACTAAAACAGAATTTTAGCGCTTCAAACATGAAATTAATATTATTTGGTACAAGGGAAAATTATTTTCCTTGATAAATTCATTTTAAATTAATTTTCCAGTGTTTGATTACCTTAGATGGTGGAAATGTTTCTCCAAGAGAATACTTAACACTAAAAAGTAGAGTGAATAGGTTAAAAACCACCTAAGCTATCACCATTTTACGAGTTCCATACCTAAACTATTGGGTGTCCTTGTTACCCTGCAGGACTATATAACTCTCTTTAGATTAAAATCCCTAGTTGAATATGTCGCAAAATGTTTGGGATAACTTGCTGAGAGGAAGGAAAAAGTCTTAAAAATGAGTCCACCTGGCACAACGAGTTCATGGTAGTTCAGGGTGGTTCTGCGAATACCTAATAATTTAGGTATGAAACTTGAAAATGGTGATAGTTTAGGGGGAGTTTTTAACCTATTCACTCCAAAAAAAAATCATGTGTACTGCCACTTGGAACTCTTCAGAGGAGCTTTTGGAGTGTGATCTTCACGTAGCAATGTCATATTCCTTTTAGGGGACATTTTAATATGAATTCATAATAGTTCAGGGGTTCTGTGAACGCCAAATAATTTAAATATGAAACTCGTAAAAACAATTATTATAATTTAGGAGGTGTGAACCTATTCAATCTAAAAACTATCTTCCTTTCACTTACTGGCAGAACCATTTTGCTTTACAAATATCACAACTCTGATTACATATCACTTGATTGTCAGTATTTAAATACTCCACCCTATACTAGTATCATATAGTTGTACTTCCACAGTTTCAATTTGTTTGCCTTACTTTCCTATTTAGACCGTTTATAAATGAACGTCTCTTCCCTTTTTTAGCAACTCTTTAATTCCAACTTTACACATGGCATGTTTAAGACCACAAAATTAAAGAGCAACAACAACATACCCAGTGAAATCCCACAACGTGGGGTCTAGGGAGGGTAGAGTGTACACAGACCTTAACTCCACCTTGATAGGTTGAGCGGCTGTTTCCGGGAGACCCTCGGCTCAAGACAACAAAAATTAAAGAGCATTTTAGTATATTTTTATATATCTTTAATTAAGACTACAAAATTCAAAAGTCATTTTAACTTTCTTAAACTTTGTATCAAGTTAAAATCAGATAAACACGGTACTCCCTCTGTTTCAAAATGTTTGTCTTACTTTCCTTTTCCTTTTTGGTCAGTTTCAAAATGTTTGCCTCTTTCTTTTTTTGGCAACTCTTTAATTTCAACTTTCTACATGGTATGTTTAAGACCACAAGATTAAAGAGCATTTTAATACATTCTACATATATTTAATTTAAGACTACAAGATTCAAAAATTATGTACTTTCTTAAACCCCGTGTCAAGTCCACCATATAAACAAAGTACTCTCTCAGTCCCAATTTATGTGGCACATTTGACGAACACAAAGTTCAAGAAATAAATGAAAACTTTATTACATTTACAAAGTTATCCTTTTTTTGTGTCTACTTTTGTTGATTTTTCTTCACAATAAATACAACTTTCAAATTAAGTGGACCAACAAGGGTAAAATAGAGATGTGCCATAAAATAGTTGTCAAATAAGAAAATATGACATTCATTTTGGGACGGACTAAAAAGTCAATGGTGCTACATAAATTGAGACGGAGAGAATATTATTTAATTATACATCTAACCAAAAAAACTGGAAAATGTTCTAGAAAATGATTTTCCAAGGCAAAAAAGTTCTATTCAAAATTCAACACTAACATTTTCTTCATACAAAGCAATCTTAAAATACAATAAAGTAGTAAACGCGTAAATTAATAATAGGGTTTAGGAACGATGACTTACAAGGAAAGTAGAGACTACTAGAAGGATCAAGCCGGAGCCTACGCCTCGCCGGAAATACTGATTTAGTGAAAGGGCAAAGCCACCGGAGTTTGCCGTCGGCAGCGGCCATTATGAGAATAAATAAAGTGGAGTTCCGATGATGATAAGTTCTAATTTCAGGCCATAAATTAATTTAGGGAAATGAATGTTGACGTTTAGGTGAAGCTTTAGGTTGACTTATAATTTGTTGGAAAGGTCAAAAAATATGGTAATAGTAGAAATTTGGTAGCTTATCAACTGGTCAAATTAAGTTTATAAATAATTTCTCATTTATTTAATTATGAAGTTTATTAAATTATAGAATTGCACATAAGTTAGATTAAGTCAAAAGTTATAGACTTGAAATTATAAATGGTAAATATATACAGCCGCACAACACTTGTACCACAAAACCATAATTTTTAATTTCTCACAAATATCATATTCGAAATATAAACTCACTTCGTTAAGTTTATTTAATAAACTTTCTAATTTGATACTCACCAATCACCACCCAAATCTTGTAAAATCAATATTCTAACCACAATTTGAGTTCCAAATATAATAGCAAATCAAATTGGTCACTAACAATCAAGGGGCAAATGGGTTGAAGAAGAGTAAGAGGGGAAGTGATCTAACTTTTAAATTATATTTTTCGTCTCAAAATAGTTATTATATTATTTATTTACGGAATTCTTAAGAAAATATTAATAAGAAAAGCATATTAGTTGTTTTACCGTCTTAAAATATTGTAATTATATTATCTCTCTTCAATAAATATTTATTATATATTTATGTCAACTTCATCAATGATATACCCTCTCTCTCTTAAATTTTATACTAATTAACACAAAGGGTAAAATGAGAGAAAATTACTAAATCTTATCTTGCTTTGTAAAATGATATGTATTTTGAAACAAATAGTTTTAGGCAGAATGACAAGTATTTTGAGACGGGGGAGTATATATGAAAGCTTAAAACATTTCTAGTTTGGCCAAACTCATGGACAATCACAAGTGGAAGCGAGAATGCCGGCTTGAGTAACGCAAACATTGGTGAGAATCTAATGGCACCCTTGTGGTCGTTAAGATTTTTTAACTTGAACAACTCAACTAAGACTTGTACCTATTGAGCACTCATACTACATCAAATTTGTTCCAGATTTTCATTATTTTGATAATCAGCTAAAATTATAAAATGTGTGGAATACACTTGCGGGTGACATGGCATGATGACTAATTAAAAGAGGACATGTAGCATTTAGGTACAAAATAATAACTTAAAATAAATTATAAGAAAAACTATTTTCAGCAAAAAATAAATAAAAATACCTATTTTCTAAAGAGAAAAAAACTGAAAATATTTAACCCCAAAAAATCCAGAAAAAAAAGAAGAGAAAGTAACAGTGGCCGGTAAATAAAAACTCCGGCCAAATCTTCATTTCTATAGCAGTGAACGAATTGAGAAGCGATTTTAAAGAATTGTATTAAATTAGGGCTTTTTCAAAAAGATGTTGTATAAGGAAAAAGGTGAATTTTTGCCCCTTGATTGGTGCTATAATTGTCAAAATACTATTCATTACTGATTTTTGTTTAAACTTTGGGCATCTAAAACTTGTTGGATACCACGATTGCACGAAACGGAAAGTAAGTAAATATTACAATTCCTAAAAAGGATAAACTAAAGATTACAACAAAACTGAAATCAAGAACAAAACAAATTCCTTGTGTGATTTGCTGAGTCGAGTGATGACACTCTATCTTTAAGACAAGATTGCCCCGTATATCTCCTTTACGTTGTCGGGCAATAGTCTCTCAAGATACAACAACAACTTAACAATTGAGCAAAGGAAACTCAAGTATTACTCTTGAAAAACTTTGAGTATAGTAAACTTGTTAGAGAGAAAGAAGATGAATTCAGAAATTCAGTAGTATTTTCTAAGTGTAGTTAACAATTGAGTCAAATGCCTCAATTTATAGTGTAATGAGATGACCATTCAACTAGCCAACTAATAGCCTTCAATATCCATGCAATGGCACTTGATGGAGGGGTTACATTCAGCCAAATAATGATTGAATTCATGTGTCAAGTAATGGAGATTCAATGCTCCAAAACCAGTCCAAAGGTCAGAACTTTCCAACTTTCCATCGCAGCATTCTGCCTCCGAAGCGCCGCGGCTGTGCGAATTAGCGTTGCGGTTCCAGTGGCTGAAGACCCAATTAGCGCCGCGGCGCTCAGGCGCCTCGGCCCTTCGCGGCGACTTCCGACTCGTTTCATCTTACACTTCGTACACTACTTCCTTCGTTTTCCAACGTGAAATACTTTGTCATTTGGCCAATAACCGTCCATCATTCTATGTCTCAAACGTATTACATACGTACCAAATATCTCTTTCACTAATGAAATTTGCGATACTTGGCACTACGTGTGCACGTGTGTGAAAACAACGTTTCCGACGTGCGGGGCCCCAATTGTTTGAGTCATGCCTTCATAGGCGAACTGTCAAACATCTCGAACTTTCTCAACACATCCTCGATGTAGTGAGACTGAGATAAGATCTGTCTGTCAAACGTCTTAGAGATCTTTATCCCTAAGATAACATCTGTGATACCCATATCCTTCATGTCGAAACATTGTTTCAACATGTTCTTAGTCTCTAGAATCAAGCTAGGACTGCTCCATGTGATCAACATGTCATCTACGTACAAGCATATCATGACGAACGAGTCAGAGTGACCTTTCATGTAGACACATTTGTCACACACATTAATGGCGAAACTTTTCGATAGTAGAGTACTATCAAATTTTTTATGTCATTGTTTCGGGGTTTATTTCAGCCCGTATTGAGATTTTACAAGCCAACATACTTTCTTCTCTTGCCCTGGAACCACATATCCCTCGGGTTGTTCCATATAAATTTCTTCTTCCAAATCACTATTTAGGAAGGTTGTCTTGACATCTATTTGATGTATCTCAAGGTCACACAACACTGCGATCGCAATGAATACTCGTATGGACGTCATCCTAGACACCGGGGAGTACGTGTCAAAGTAGTCAAGGCTTTCCTTCTGCCGATAGCCCTTGACTACCAACCTGGCCTTGTACTTATATATAGACCCATCTGCTTTATACTTCCGTTTGAGTATCCACTTACAACCCAACGATTTATTTCCCGGAAGAAAGATCAACCAACTCCCTAGTATGGTTATGCAGGATGTAGTCTATTTCACTCTCAATAGCTTCTTTCCAGAGCGGTGCCTATGGAGTTGACAATGCTTCAGCAATTGTCCTTGGTTCTTCATCAACCATATAAGCTACAAAGTCAGGATCGAAGGATTTTTCCTTCCTGGCCCTTTTACTTCGCCTTGGTTCCATCTCTGGAGTCTCCAAGTTCTGAGAATCTGGAACATTAGATTCCGGATATTCAGCCACTTCGAAGTCCACTAGATCTGAACCATTTAGATCCGGGCAGTCCACGACTCCCTGTTCCTGAGAGCTTTGTTCATAACTTCGTTTGCGAGAGGTTATGTCTTTTTCCTTTCTAGGAAAAATATCTTCAAAGAATTAAGCATTCCTTGATTCCATGATTGTACCCCCATGGATATTTGGAATATCTGTCTTATGCACTAAGAACCGCTAAGCACTACTGGTATTTGCATATCCGATGAAAATGCAATCTACAGTCTTTGGCCCAATCTTGACCTGCTTTGGCTTGGGTACTTCGACCTTTGCCAAACAACCCCACACCTTTAAATATTTATAGGTGGGTTTCTTTCCCTTCCATGATTCATATGGAGTTTTGTCCTTACCCTTATGTGGGACTCTGTTAAGAATCGTATTAGCGGTAAGGACGGCTTCTCCCCACATGTTTTGGGGAAGATCGGAATTGATGAGCAAGGCATTCATCATTTCCTTTAATGTGCTTTTCTTACGTTCCGCCACACCGTTCGACTGAGGTGAGTATGGAGCCATCGTTTGATGAACAATGCCTGATTGGGCATAATATTCCTCAAATGGCGTAACGTATTCTCCCTCTCTATCACTATAAATGGATTTAATCTGTATGCTTAGTTGGTTCTCAAATTCTGCTTTGTAACGCTGGAACACTTCAAAGGCTTCATCTTTACTTTTCAACAAGTAAATGTAGCAATACCTTGTGCTATCATCAATGAATGTCACAAAGTACTTGTTCCCCCTCTAGTTTTGTGCAAACTTCAAATCACATATATCTATGTGAATAAGTTCTAGAGGAGCGGTATTCCTTTCGACGGATCGAAAATGAATCTTTGTGAGTTTTGCCTCTACGCACACCTCACACTTGTGTTGAGGGTTTACGTCGATAGACGGCAACAACTCCAACTTTATCAACCTTTGGATGGACTTGTAGTTGACATGTCCTAATCTATGATGTCATAAATTAGAGGACTCAAGCAAGTAAGAAGAAGCTTCAATATTATTGCTTGCACGTAATAAAGACATGGCGTTAACTTTGAAGAGGCCTTCACAAACGAAACCTCTTCCCACAAACGTTCCATTCTTAGTGATTACAAACTTATTAGACTCAAACACTAGCCTAAAACCAGCACTAACCAATAAATGACCTGAAATTAAATTTCTTCTAATCTCAACGACATGCATCACCTCCTTCAGAGTGAGCTCCTTCCCAGAAGTCATCTTCAAGACTACCTTCCTACTCCCAGCACGTCAGAGGAAGCGTTGTTACCCATGAACAACTTATTGTTTGGAACTGGTGTATAAGTGAAGAAGGCATCTCTATTGGAACAGATGTGTCTCGTAGCACCTGTGTCCATCCACCATTGCATAGGATTCTCAACAAGGTTTGCATCAAGCACCACCGCCGAGAACTCCTCAATTATGTCATCTAGAAACCTGTCTTTGGCGACGTTAACCTGTGCCTTGCTCTTAGCCTTGGCCTTCTCTTGTTGCTCAGTCTTGAGCTTGCGGCAGTCCTTGATCATGTGACCAGATTTCCCACAGTGGTGACAGTTTCCTTTGAACTTCTCCGCTGCTTGGGTCTTGCCATCTTTCTGGAACTTACGTTTCTTGCTTGGTTCCCTTTGGCCTCAGCCAGATTTGTCTTTGCCTCAGCGGGCTATTTACTCCTAGGCAAGACCTTCTTATTATCTTTCTGAATCTAGAGTTTGATAATAAGTTCTTCAAATGTCATTTCCTTTATTTTGAGTTTTAAGTAACTCATAAACTCATTCCACGAGGGAGGTAACTTTTCAATCAGTGATGCAACTAAAAACTGCTCATTTGGTTTCATACCTTCCAAATCCAGGTAATGTAGAATCATTTGGAATTCCTGGACTTGGGACATCACTGTTTTACTATCCACCATTTGAAATTTTAGAAATTTCACAACGATGAATTTCTTAGTACCTGCATCTTGTGCGTTGTACTTCTTTTGCAGTTTTTCCCACAGCTCTTTGGTAGTGCTACAGTGCATTACACCGTGTAGAGAGGATCTGACAAGCAGTTCAAAATATAGTTCTTACACATGAAATCACTATGACTCCATGCATCAAGAACCATCTTCATGCCATTAATGACATGAATACTTTGGCCCCCTTCAGTCGTTTCAGCAGGCGAAGGGTCAATTTCATCTCCAGGTTGTGGAGGATCTTCTGTTAGGAAACGAGCCATTCCCATAACAGTCAGATAGAATAACATCTTTTGTTACCATCTCTTGAAGTTGGAACCCATGAACTTTTCTGGGCGTTCATGGTGGAATCCAGCGGGTGGAGGAACGACAGCGTTCCCTTGAGCAACAGAAAAGGCGTTTGATGAGCCTTGAGCAACCGGAAAGGCATTGGGTGTGCCTTGAGCATTGGGGAAGGCAGAGGTGTTGCCTTGAGTAGCAGCGGCAGCAGAATCAGAAACGAGTTGTTCTCTTCCAGTTATCTTTCTAAGCACTTACAACAAATCTTGTCTTAAAATTGTTGGATACAACGATTGAAGGGAACGGGAAGTAAGTAAATATTACAATTGCTAGAAAGGATAAACTAAATATTACAACAAAATTGGAAATCAAGAACAAAACAAACTCCTTGTGTGATTTGCTGAGTCGAGTGATGGCACTGTGTCTTTAAGACAAGACTGCCCCGTATATCTCCTTTACGTTGTCGGGCAATAGTCTCCCAAGATACAACAACAACTTAACAATTGAGCAAAAGAAACTCAAGTGTTACTCTTGAATAACTTTGAGTATAGTAAATTTGCTAGAGAGAAAGAAGATGAATTCAGAAATTCTGTAGTATTTTCTAAGTGTAGTTAACAATTGAGTCAAATGCCTCAATTTATAGTGTAATGAGATGACCATTCAACTAGCCAACTAATAGCCTTCAATATCCATGTAATGACACTTGATGGAGGGGTTACATTCAACCAAATAATGGTTGAATTCATGTGTCAAGTAATGGAGATTCAATGCTCCAAAACCAGTCCAAAGGTCAGAACTTTCCAACTTTCCATCGCAGCATTCTGCCTCCGAAGCGCCGCAGCTCTGCGAATTAGCGTTGCGGTTCCAGTGGCTGAAGACCCAATTAGCGCCACGACGCTCCCTGGAAGGTGCTGCGGGCTCCGGCGCCTCGGCTCCGACTGGGCTGCGCGGCGACTTCCGACTCGTTTCATCTTACACTTCTTCCTTCGTTTACCAACGTGGAATACTTTGTCATTTGGCCAATAACCGTCCATCATTCTATGTCTCAAACGTATTACATATGTACCAATGTCTCTTTCACTAATGAAATTTGCGATACTTGGCACTACGTGTGCACGTGTGTGAAAACGACGTTTCCGACATGCGGGGCTCCAATTGTTTGAGTCATAAATAATGAGATATAATTAATTCCACATTAGTAAATTTTCAACATAACTATCATCCAATAAGTATTTATACTTAAGATTGCATTCTTAAATTATTTTACTTGTAGAAATAAATGAACGAATCTCAGTAAGGTTGATTTTTCTTGTTCTATTTTGCTTGGTTTTGTGGTTGACGGAGATTGATAAATTCTAATGGCTTGGTGTAGAATTTCATTATATTCTAAGGCTTATTATGTCCATTGTTGAATCCAAATATGGAGGAGGTGGTGTTGGAAAGAGAAAGGAGGAGGAAGAAGAGATAAAAAAAATTGCAAAATAAAAGCCCTTTACGTGATTTTCTTATGTGATATTCTTATGTGAAAATCACACAACTTGTCAAAAGTTTTAGTTAGTCTTCAAGTGAAAAATATTGACGACTACAAGGGGCTGGCGATGAGTTTTACCTTCTAGTTTTAGTTATAAGCTTGAGACACATAACCACCTCATTTATTTGCACTTAATAAAGTCTTAATTTTAATTATTTAAATCTCAGTCATTAGAGATAATATTTCAGATGGTCACTCAACTATGAGTGTTTCACTCAGAAAGTCACTTAGTTATGAGTGTCTTACTCAGAAAGTCAATCAATTATGAGTGTTTTACTGAGAAAGTCATTCAACTTTATTTTCTAGCCAGAAAGTCACTCAAATATGAGTGTTTCACTCAGAAAGTCACTCAACCTATTTAAGTTGATTTTAATTACATTTTGCAGATTTTTATTTAAAGTTAAAATTATAAAAAATAAACAAGTACCCTTTTTTTTTTAAAAGATGTGCATGTTATTGAACTGATGAAAATATAAAGAGACAATAAATCTGATGGGACAATAATGGAATTTAATTGTCCGCTTGGGCAGCTCAATTGGTTATCAAGGGGGATATTTGGAAAATGGCCAAGGATCGAATCCCGTCAGCGACAGTGTGGGGGGTTACTTCTTGAAATAAAGGAGGGCTCATTGTGCGCAGCGTGGTACTGGCCTAACCTTTGAAATCAATTGAGTCACCATGATTTACCTCCTTCACAGACCTGTCGGACCGGGGTGTGGGGGCTCCTGGGGTGGGAGTTTGACCTTTTTTTTTGGAAAATAATGGAATTTAATTTGTGTGATTCAATTAATGAAAATCAGTTGGTGAAAACTCAAAAACAATCCTAGGATACCTTTTATAATGGCACTTACATTGAATGAAGAATCATATAAATTATATTGTGACAAAATCATAGTCAGTTCAAAACGCTATTCGTTATCAAATTAGATAAAAGAACAGTGACTTTCGCGAATATTTTCGTCTATTATCTTATAAATTGGGTATTATTTATTTCTTACAATTTTGACTTTAAATAAAAATCAACAAAATGTAATTAAAATTTTATTTAAATATGTTGAATGACTTTTTGAGTGAAACACCCATAGTCAAGTGACTTTCTGGTTAGAAAATAACGTTGAGTAACTTTTTGAGTGGAAACACCCATAATTGAGTAATTTTCTGGTTAGAAAAAAAATTTGAGTGACTTTCTGAGTGAAACACTCATAGTTGAGTGATCATCTGAGATATCATCTCCAATCATTAAGTCTGTTTATTTTTAGATCTAAATGATTGAGCCTTAATGTCATTAACATGTATATATATAAATTTCTATAAAGATGATAGCTCACCACTACTCCTTCCATTCACCGCAAACCATTATCGTCGCCAACTATTATCACCACTGTCACCAACAACCACCATCTTTAATCACAATCATCGTCGTCACCAATCATCATAGTCAGTTGTCATTATCACTATCTACCATTTACAATCATCTTCATCAACCACCATTACCACAATAGCCATCAATTCTTACCACAATCACTGTCATCTACTAAACTAGCTGTCGCCGCCGCCAGCAACTACCATCATTAATAACTACTATAAGCCAATCACCAATAGCTACTATCTACAAATATTAGCATTAGCAAACACCATCCTCAATTTGCACCCACAACTACTTTCACTAGCTATCCTCTTCACCAATCACCATATAATTTTTTTAAATTAATTTATTAATATAATATTATATGATTTAGCATTTTATGTGAATTTTATATTTATTAATTTTTAAATAAAGATAAGTGTTATATTCAAATGTCGAGAAAACGAACAATTTTAATTATATAGTATTCATTTCTTAATGCAATATCTTTATTCAAAAATATTTTAATTTTAATAAAAATAAATGATGCTTAAGAGTAAAAAATCTCATAAATACTTTTGATTTTTTATTATTTTATCCCTAATCTATATTGTACTCCCTGAATTATCCTTTCCGAAACCAAATCCTAACTCTCTTTCCATTTTATTTTTGTGATTCGTTCTTTTTATGCAAGGATTATAAATCTATATCTTTTATAAATATTTTAAGGCAAGTGGACTTTATTTGTTTGTATTTAATGAAGTTCTTAATCTTAATAATTCAGATCTTAGTTATTTAGTTTTTTTTTTGCATCTTATGTATGAATTTTAACCATTTAAATTTTAGTTCCTAAGGGTTCGTTTGGTATGAAGGATAATGGATATTTAATTCCGAAATTAAATTTTGAGACAAGTTTATCTCATGTTTGATTGGGATAAAACCGCGGTATAACTAATTTAGGGATTCTAGTGTTATTTTTATCTCAGTGGAAGGGTGGAATAATTAATCCCTGATAACTTATTTCGGAATAACTTATTCCCAACTAAACGACCCCTAAGTGTTTATATTTTTTTTTACAATCACTTAATGAGTTTGAATGGATTTGAACGATTAAAACTTATAACCAAGTCTGAATATCATTAAGATGTCTATTACAAAGATATCAGTTTGTTTCTACTCTAACTACTTTCACTTTTAATGGTAGATGCTGACCGCTGCCGCTCACCATTAGCGACCACAACTATCATTCTCAACCACAATCGTTGCCGCCGCCAATCACCACAGTCGGTAGTCACTACCGTTAGTAACATTTACAATCATCATCACCACTCATTACCACAACAACCACTAAGAATTATTGATAATCAACAGCATCAACCACCACTATTACCGTCATTATTTATCGCGACTATTAGCTATCACTATCATCCATCATAATGATTAGTCGCTACCACCAACTACCGCCATCACGACTTAGGTGATTTTAAATTATGACAAGTGGTATCAGAGCACTAAATTTACCGGTCTTATCAATTTTGAGGAATATCGATATTGGGACGGATCCGAAAAAGATCGAAGTCGTTCAGGGTTACGCTAGACCTACTACACCCACAGAGATAAGGAATTCCTTAAGCATGACAGATTATTACATGTAGTTATGAAAGGATTTATAATTATAATTCAAATATTCAACTTCTTAATATTAACTTTATGTATTTACAAACCATATAAATATTTTTATAAATTATCATAATCAATTATTTAAAATATTCGAAAGACATAAACTCAGGAGTCTTGAAATTGAAACTACTATATAAGATTGAAACGGACGAAAGCGAAAAGTGTAATAAACACGTCTTGGTAGCAGCTTGACTATGTTTATGTGAAGACAACATAAAAGTGGTGAAATCATGTAATATTTGACAATGTTATACTAAAAAAACAACATTTATTGATTTATCGTGATCATCATCAATATATACAACAAACAGGGATCTGAAATTTCCATCTAGCAATACCTTGATATTTTAATGCCTTCACTGTGACACCAACTATAACATTGTGAAATATTACATGATTTCATCACTTTTATGTTGTCCACCAACTTGCCACTATCCAAGCTCTTCTTGATGAACTCATTTAGTTGGTGTTTGATTTGATTGTCAAGTGATGGAGAATTTTTCTTTGGATGAAGAATGAAGTGGAGTGGCAGTTTTGTTTATATAGGAGGATGAGAAGGAAGGCTGTAGGAAATTGTTGTCTGGAAAATTGGGGAAATAAAGGAGGTGAGACAAGTGGGGTGTGTGCGTTGGATGCGCCAGAAAAGATAGACGGTTCATTTTGTTTGTTGCAGTATGATTTAGTTTGGAACAAATTTTTTTCAATCCGTCGCAAATAATATTTTTTTAATATTTATTAGATTGATAATTTACACATTCTATTTTTTCTTTCTCAAATTATTTATCGTGATTACTAAAAATAATTGTCTCAAACTATTTATCATATTAGAAATTTAAAAATATGTAATTCAAACTGCTGAATTTATAATCTGAAAGTACATAGCGGAAATAGTATGAAAATAGTAATACTGACATGCTGAATTAGTCTAGTCTATGAAACCTTTGACATGAGTCTGACTGAAAACTGTCTACCATGACAAGGTCCTGGCATACCTCTACCATAAAACATAATAATGGAATAATAGACTAACACCCCGAAAGAGATGGGGCTCACCAAGCAACTGATATTGAGACAGTCCTACTAAGCAGATCCGTCATCCTGAAACTCGACACTGCACCGTGAAGTGCAGGCCCCATGCAAAAGGGACATTAGTACATTAGAATTGTACTGTATGTAAAGCAACTTAAAGAATAAATAGTTGTGGGGTGCTCGGAAAAAGGGGCAACCCAAATCAATAAACAAATATTGTACTGAATCTGAAACTGATAACTGAACAAGATCCTGTACTGAAATGGAGAGTCACCCGTTTAACTGGAATAAATAATAATAATAATATTATTATTATTAATAATAATAATAGTAATAATAATTGTGGCCTTAGGACTAATACGTGTGCACAAATCTATGGCCTTGGGCCCAAGTATACGTATACATTAATTGTGGTCTTGGGCCCAATATATATTTGTGCCATTGGGCCCAAAATACAAGTGCCCAGCATGATACTGAATTACTGAAATATACTGATATGAAATACTGGACATGAATTCATGAATTGATTATGAGTACTAAAGCTTTAACTAATTTACAACATGTTGAATATTCTAAACTTAGACTCGTGGATATCAAACACAAATCTATACTGATTACGAATACATGATAGTGGAATACTGAATTATACTAATATGAGATACTGAACATGAATTCATACTGGAGTTCTGATATAAAATAGTGACTACTTCTATACTGGTTTGAGACATGGATTCATGAACTATTTATGGATATTAGAGTAGTCTTTCTGTACAACATTTTTATAGTAGACTCATGGAATATCAGATATGAGTCTATAAAGAATACGTACTAAGTTCACAACAATCAAAGTGATATTTATGAACAACTATGAAGTTATAATCTTAATGATAAACGTTCTAGTCTTTTCATGAACTAGGGCAAAATCTCAAAATCTGAAGTAATACGTAGTAATCTTGATGAACGAGGTGTGGGGATGATTAAAGATGTTCCCACACATAGAGAGTTAGCCTCAGATACCTTAATCGCTCCAAAACGTGTCCTAAAATCTGAACTTGGAAGGAGGAATCCAAAGCTTTAAACCTTGAAACCCTGAATTGGGTTTATCCTGAAAATCCTAGGTTAAGAATATTGGATTCTACTTAGGATTCATTAGGATTACATTAGAATCACATATAATTGCGTGAAAAAGACTTACCTTGGTGTAGGAGATGATTGGAAAGAGATAGTCTTCGTTTTAGGGTTTGAGAGAAGTGAAATCTTATTTTTAAAACTAAGCCATGTATTTATACTATTTGCTGTCAAAACGATTTGACGGTCCACATTGATGGTCCGTCAATATTTTGACGGTTTGTGTCTGGTCCGTCATTATTTTGACGGTCGAAATTGACGGCCCGACATGAAACCGAATTGGTTATCTGAAATAGATACGCCTCTTCAAATCCTCATCTCCATCATCTTTTTCCACACTATGGTGTGACTTAACAACTTAATACCTATATAGTTGTTTCTAACTTTATATGTCGTCCTGGTTCTCGTACAAAGAGCACATTAGGATATTATAATATGTTTATATAAGTATATATTGAGACACCAAATCCTAAATAGTCTAATACTTTTTCTTTGGATAAAGTAACAAGTTCTAGTCAAATATTTTGGGATGTATGTGGCGGACATCCCAAGGTGTTCTAGCATACATGAAGTGATGTGAGATAGGCTGTAAAAATTCCGTCGGGCTAAAGTTCTGGCCCTAGTGTCAGGCCGGGCATCTCCTTATGCACACTTATAAACCATGTGCGTGTGAGTCTCATCTGTGCCTTGTAAGACATTCATTTTAAAGAAAGCAGGAAACAAGAAGGTGAAGACGAAGGAGGGAGGGAAGTCTGTCGGTGTCCAATGTCCATCTACTTGGTTTTTATTTTGTTTCCCTTATAAATGTGACAAATGATGGAGCTTGTGTTTGATTTTGATAACCTCTTTTTCTCGAGTCCCTTACCTTTCTCTCTCTGTTACATAGACGTTCAAGTGCAGGAGCACTACAGATAATCTTTGAACACAAGTTTTTGGTACTTTGGGCGCTATGATGCACATATGGACCATATTTTGAAATGGTTATAAAGGTGAAGAAACCCAGATTTCATGAAAATAGATTGTAGTATTCAATGATCTAGTTTTGGTTCCATAAATATATGGAAGTTTGAGCTTGATTTGAACGTCTTGCAGTTCATCTCACATTTAAAAAAAACACTTGCCGCTTAGCTGACTTTTATTTGCATTGGCGGAATCTGTGAAATCATTCACAATGATTGCTACTCAAGGAGCTTTGTGGTTAGAAATTGATTTCAATAACAATTCATTGTACAACATGTATCTTTCTTCAATATATTTCATCGAATTTGGCTACCGTTTCCAGTTCAATGAACTATATCGAATGGAGCTTGAGGTTTTACTTTCCAATTGTTTTGCACAATTTCAAATTCAAAAGCAATTAGGAAGCATTAAAAGCAGTTCTGCTGCAACAAAATTCTTTCGGACTTTATGTTTTGGAGCTGGTAATGGTATTCTTTACAACCTTTTTCAGTACTTTCCATGGCAATATAATTGATTCAAGGGTAAGCCCAACAAACAAATAAGCTTGTTTTGTCATTTTTTTTGCTCTATGATCCCAATTATTATATAATTGATTCTAGTTGAATCCCAAAACTGCACATAATACGTATCTTTACATTTAAGTCTCCATTTATTTTTCAATTTCTAAACAACTATCGTTTGTGAATGTAGGTTGTGTCGGGGATATATTGTGGCTAGTAAGTCATTTCGTTTGCATTTTATTCAACGAGACCGAAAACACAGCAAATTTTGAAGACGATGTCAATTCACACACAAAAGAGTTATCTGACCAGAAACATGTTTTGTCCCACCTAGAACTGTCAGAAAGGCTGGAAAATGACTCATTGCAATCACATTATAAACTTATCATATTAGTGAAGATTATATTTAAGTACTTAAATTAAACTAATCTATTTTTACAAAAAGAAGTGTCAATGATTTGCTCTCAAACAAAGTCTTTTAACATTTTAAAATGAATCTAGGAGACTGGAGAGTTGCTAGAGTTGCTGGTAGTCCTCGGAGGGGTATCTTGCCCCGGCTCTGTATTATCTAAAATTCTCGGTTCAAAGGGGCTTTTTTCATATTTGACCCTTCGGCTGAAATTGATTACATGTGCTAGTCAAAATATACAAAACATACATATTGAATATGTATATTATATGCATATTTTATGTAGATTTATACTTAAATACATAAAACTTATACATTTGATGGTTATTTTGTAAGTTAGATCACCGAAAGGCAATGGACTATAATTATCTCTATAAACAATGTATAACACATTTGTCACTATTTGCACCGTGTTACAAGAAGATGACTGCACTCTACTTGAGTGGCTGAACATGGGAACTTTCACTATGCAAGGTTAGCTACATTGCTAAAGAGAACAAAAGAATTAAGTGTAAAACTGGTATTTTCTATCTGGCATCTAATGTTGTGATGGTGATCTCATTCCCTGTACTATGTGAATATTGACTAGAAGAGAATTCATTATCGGGTGCATTTGTTTCTATGAAGAAACCTGGCTGTTTAGCGGGTGGCAATACACCATTGTTTAACATCATAACCACTGAAGACATACTTGGACGATCTTCTGGACTATGTTGCACGCATAATAGACCAACATGGATTGATCGTATCACTTCAGGTGTAGAACGAACATCAACGGGGAAGTCCCCAACTAATTCCATTGATCTACCTTTTTTATAGAGTTTCCATGCCTGTCGATTTTAAAATTTTGTTAGCATGACTAGACTTGCAAGGTATTTATTGATGGACAACACAAAATGCAACAGTTACATGTCCAATGAGGTTAAGGCTATGGTCCGGATGAGAGAATCTTCTGTTCCTTTTCCCACTCATAATTTCCAGCACTAAGACACCATAGCTGAATACATCTGACTTCACCGAGTAGACCCCATGTACAGCATATTCCGGTGAGAGGTAACCACTGAATAAAACGTAGGAAGAAATTAGCATTACTCATACTGGAAAATATACCAAGTAAAAGATCATCTTAAGATTCTCACTATGTTCCAACTACTCGGTGTGTCTTGGCTCCAAACTCATCGTCTTCACAACTTCTTGCTATGCCGAAGTCTGATATCTTTGGATTCATGTCATTGTCTAGTAAAATGTTGTTAGCTTTCAGGTCCCTGTGAATGATCCTCAACTGAGAATCTTGATGCAGATACATAAGTCCCCGAGCTATCCCATTGATGATGTGAAAGCGCTTAGGCCAGTCTAATACCCTGCTTCCTGTGTCATCTGCCAAAAGTTTCATAGTTTGATCATCAATAAACACCAATCAGGTATAAGTGAGTGGATTAAAATATCAAACTAAGGGTTTGACTGGTATGGAGGAAAACATTTTCCAGAAATCGTTTTCTAATTTTTCTCATGTTTGGTTGAAAATGATAAAGAGGGTCCTTAATGTACGGAGGTTGGACTATTTTGATCCTTGATATATACCACATACCCTAATGGAAGTAGGGAAAATAAGTTCCATAAGTGACATTCCAAGTTCATTGTCTCCTCCCTACCCAAGCAACACCCCCAACCCCCACTCTGTAATCATCCCACCCCTGCTACCCCCGGGCCAAACCCCCACTCCCCACCCAATCCCACCTCCATAGTATTTTACTAGATTACATATAAATGCTCTTGGGATAATATATTTTTGCTTACATACCAAACACACCATAAATAAAATACTTCCGGACAAAAAACATAACTTTGAGCCTCCTGTATATTTTAGGCTCATATAAATCTTATTCTCAGTTCTCCAACTCTGTTTGTCCTGCTTGATGTGAGTTAAAATGGGAGGAAGATTATTTAAGTACACCTATAGGGCAACATTCAACTGGAATGCAAATATTAAAGCACAATATTTGTTTGAGAAATCCTTACCAAATATAAATGAATCAAGACTTCCATTTGGCATGTACTCATAGATCAACATTTTTTCTTCTCCTTCAATGCAGCATCCAAGAATCTTCACCAGATTTCTATGCTGAAGTTTCACAATATACATCACTTCATTCTTGAACTCATCTTGTCCTTGTGTGGATGTCCTAGATAGCCGCTTCACGGCTATTTCCTGTCCTTGTTCAAGCACGCCCTAAACATCAAAGGTCTGCACGTTAAACTTTTTTAATACCTAACATGAAAGACAACCATACAAGGCTGTTTTATACTTCCAACTAAACGGTAGAAGCACCAAATTTGAAGAATTGAGCAATTATAATAAATTCGATCAAGTTTAGCTGCTGATTTTATAAAACTTCTCCACCACATCTTCAATCACTATATTTCTCTTACCAATAACAACAACAACAACATACTCAGTGAAATTCCACAATGTGGGGTCTGGGGAGGGTAGAGTGTACGCCGACCTTAACTCTACCTTGTTAGGTAGAGCGGTTGTTTCCGAGAGACCCTCGGCTCAAGACAGAGCATAAGCACAAGCAAAGCAACAACAAGAGCAAAGCAAGAGAAATGGTCAGACCCGGTCAGAAAAAATTTAAAGCAGTATGAAAATGCTGGTATCAAAGGTGAATAAGCCATGATAGCGCATTCCCAAAAAGTAAGCGGTAATTAGCACAGATAAACAAGCTAAACAAAGTATACTAAAGGACACATAGCAGCAGAAATCAAACTACAGAGGACTATAACGCAATCCTGCGCCTATTAGCGGGCCTACAATAATAACACTACAACTACCAGTTTGCAAGCGTAAGTAGGACTACACTCGACTAACTATTACCCTTCTACCCTAATCTGTGTCTCCACAACCCCCTATCTAAGGTCATGTACTCGGTAAGTTGCACATGTGCCATATCCCGTCTAATCACCTCTCCCCAATACCTCTTCGGTCTACCTCTTCCCCTCCTGAACCCGTCCATAGCCAACCCCCTATATTTCTCTTACCAAATTAGGTTAAATTTGGATGAATTAAGAAAAATATATCCTCCAAAACCATAAAGTTGTTAAGCCATTGTTCGGATTAGATATTAATCAGCACACATTGAAAGACAAGTTTTCAAAAACTTTTGGATAGACTCTGAAACATTTTGGATATTTTGAAATTTATGCACCAAAAGTTCGCTCCACTCAATCCCCGCCCTCCATTTCTTGATGGATTATGCATTAATGCTCTCTTTGCTGTTCAAATGTCCCATGTGGTAGAACAAAGCTTTAGCTGAAGTTACTATCAGTCTTCAAAAATCATTCTATGCTCAATTATGTGGGCTGTTAATTGCTTATTTTGTGTATAAAACTGCAAAGTTATAAGTTGTTACCTTGTAAACAGGTCCATAGCCGCCCTCTCCAATTTTGCTCACCGCTGAAAAGTTGTTTGTAGATTTAACTATTGTAGATAAGTCAAACAGTGGTAACTCAAGTTCTTCACTATGGTTTCCATTGTGGTAATCCATCTTGTAATTGCCATTGAACCTCCAACATCCTGTCAAAAGACCGTCGTACCAAATTCAGTTTGGCAAATACTAGACAAGGAAGACATTTATATTCCGAACAAAATGACTTGTTGAGGTTACCTTTCTTTTTATCTGAAGCTATCTTCCTTCTTCTAATGCAGATCACTAGGCTTAGGATCACCAAAATCACTCCAGCTGATAATGGAATAATCAAGGAAAGTAGTTTTCTTTTGTGACCATTTGATTTATCCTGACTAGCTGCAAGTATCAATCCAAATATAAGTAATCAATTCGACTTTCTCCATCAGATGGTTAGACAGGACCACATTAAAGCGCTTTAGTTTTGTATAGGCATCATGGTTACAGCCTATAGGTTCCATATAACTCTGCTCTAACTCATTTTTTTCTTAATCCGGAGACGTCGCTGTGCTGATATCATAGTATTTTTTCTGTTAAAATTGTAAGTTTTTACTTTGTAGTAAAAGTACAACATGCTTATAACCATTGGCACGATGATAGACCTCTCTATAACAGTCATCCTCTATAATAACATTTCATTATAACAACCATGTTTTCTGTGGAACATATCTTTCATGTTATGTTATATTTTATGTTCTCTTTAACAACATTTCGCTATAGCAGCAAAAAAATATCCAAACAAACTCGGTTATAAAGAGGTTTGGATATACAAGAAAGTTCAGATTTTCTTTATCCAGGGCCTCCTGCAACTCATAAAATTTACACTCTTAAAGAAATCAATCACAAGCTATTAATTTTATGTTTTTTTTACCTAATTCAGAGGCAGCCATTCTAATGTAGATATCTTGCCCTTCATTGAGTAGCTGTCGAATATCAAGCAGATCTTCAAACCACAACAAGCAGCCGCTTCCTCCATTGCGCAAATCAAGATTTGAGTAAGCCATACAAGAGCAATTTCTCAAGCAAATTCTCTTACATTCTTCAAGGTTCATAGTCACGTTGAACAATGAATTCCGCGTGTCTGGCAATTTAACTTTCGAATACTTCAAAAACACATCTCCCTTAACACAATTCAGCTCAGTCCTCCTAACACAACCGCTCGACCAATCTGCCTTCCTCCAATCTTCATCATGTTTAGGCACAAACTTATCCAAACATCCACATACCGGAGAATTGAAACTATTACAACTACCATATCCTCCACATAACTTATAAGTATCACAATTATCCGTTGGCAACGAGAGGTAAAGCGCCCAATCCTTATTCCTATCTCCCCAAGTCCATCGTTGTAAAGCGCCATTCTGATTCAAAACAAACCTCGTAATAACCCCAGCTAAAAGCGTATAAGTAAAATACACTTCAGTTTTAGTTGAAAACACACCAAACGTATAAAATGGACTTTCTCTTGAACTTGTTGCACCACTAAACCTTAATCCATTCCATGGTCCAGACCTGTATATAACATTTTCTCCCTTCTTCAAAATGTTCTGCGGATATCCCGAACGATCACAATGGTACGTATAATCACCCGGAGCAGGATCCTCCTCATTCTTCCACGACGACAAATACACTTCTTTACCAGTAACAAAATTCCACCCGATTTTCATACCGGGTAAAAGTGTATCAGTAGGATAATCAAAGCTCTGCCAGAGAAAATTCCCGTTTTTATCATCACCACCAGCATCTTTGACAACAAGATTCCCGGAATCCAACAACTTTGCAACGGGATCCTGCGCGGATCTCGAGGCATTTGTTGACCATATGATGTGGTCAGTACTATTCATTATGACAAGTCTTCCTGGTTTGATAACTTTTAAGGTACCTGAATTAGTTGTTGTCAGAGGAGATTCTCTGTTGGCAACCCAAACAACTGTAGTAACAGAAATGTTCTTGTACCATATACCCAAGTAACGGTTCTTGGAATTACCTGGACTGAAGAACCCCATTTCGAAACTTCCACTAGATGAAGTAATATTTGGTTCATCATCTTTGAGAAACTTAGTTGTTGTTATTGTAGCACTGAAAATTTGTTGGATGGAAAATAAGGAGAAAAAGAATAGTAGTAAAATGAACTTCATGATTGGAAAGATAAATGGAGGTTATATTTATTTGTGTTGTTCATTCTAAATTTGGAAGTCATCCATTTTCGGAGCTCTTTGCAGCAGCAAAACTAAGACTAGTACTATTATTAGCTGGTTTGGTTATGGAGTCAGCCAAATCGGCCATGGCAAGAAAAGTCTTACAGCTCGTTTGGATGGTTGTTCCCAATTGTATCTTATCGTATTAAGTATTATTTTAAATGTGTTTTACTTTTCTTTTTTGATTTATCCCAAAAAAGTTTTTCGTTTTTACATTTAGTAAGCTGACAATTCAAACATCATACATATCACAATATTCAAAAGTTTCTCTTTATTTCTTAAACTCCATGCGAACGTAACATGATCTTCTTGTGATATATTTGATGTCGGATCGTTTGAACTTGATCTCTTTCTAAATATCCCACCGATTTATAGGATTTTTGAGATTTTTAGTTGTTACTTAAATGTTATTGCATCCTATCATTAGTTTACGTAACTATAAAAAAAATCATTTTATGCTAGTGTTGTTACTTAATTTTAACTTTTTTATTTAATAGTTCTTATTTTTATTCTTTAATCTATATTTTATCATAACTCTACTCTGTATTCTAATTTTTAAATAATATTATAAATTTATTTTTAAAATTATTGATGTATGATATTGTATAATAACTAAAATAATATAATCTATTCAAATATTATATTTATTAAATAATACACTATAGTAGCACAATATGACACGTCATAAAGCAACTAACAACTATCCAAACTGTGCGCTACCTAGTCGCAGATGGTAATGTTTCATCACACTTTCATGATTTCTTTATAATTAAATGGTGAAATTTGACAAGCATTTAATAATGGATCTTTTTGTTTTTGTGTTTTATAAAATTAATTTTACTCTGCTCTAGTCAAATGCGCGATTTGATTTTGCTCAATTTTATACTTGTAAAACAAATCAAACCTATTAAGTCAATTTTTTATTTATTAAAATCAAATTAGACCAGGTGTAAATGCAAATTTTCTCAGTTTTGTTTTGCTGTCGGTTTTTAAAATTATTGAGATTTCTACAACCTTTTTCCCCCGGATTTATTCACTAGGTCAGACTTACATTGATTCTTCTCTGACTATATTGAGTACGCTGTATTGGTCAAAAGATCTTAATCAAGTGACCATTAGTTCTAACCAATGTTTTAAAATGGCCGCAATATAAGGCGTAGCGTTTTACATTAGCACGGGGCAAGACATAAGCCTCGAGATATGGGCGTTAAGTCCCATAAATCTTTAAAATTTTAATTTATAATGTAGTGAAATAGTATAATAACAAAAATAAAATTAAAATTACATTAATAATTTTGAAAAATTTAAAACATGATTAAAGAAATTCATAAAAAACAAAATTTCTAACATTAGTTTACAAGTATAAATATTGCAATGATATAAAAGTTGTTATGAGATGGCAATCAACTCTAACGTCTTAACTTTCAAACAATAAAAGAATCACATTTTCTCAAAATATATTACTATCATATTATGCAATTTACCTCCCTAAAAAAATTAATAAACTATCAGTATTATAATTAATTAAAACGTCACTCCTTCATGAAATAAAATAAATTACTTTCAAATATCGAAATAATAACATATAATAATTTTGAGACATAGGACAAAAACATTACAAGTGAAAGATGTAAAATTTGACTATGTATTTTTAAAAGAAATGTTCAGTGATATTCAACCTCCAGGTGTTCTCAGCTTGTAAATATACAATACTACAACTTGTTATTTGAGTTACTCTCTATTTTCTTATTTCTATAGATGAAAAACTATTAAGCATCACTCATTAATTAAAAATTTATGAGGGTCAAAAGTGTTAACAAAGGAATTTGACACATAATTTGTTTAAGAATCGTAAGAAGAGCCCCGAGCGTTGGGCGTTAGAGTGTTTCAAGCGTAAAGTCGGGCGCTAAGCGCATAAACCTCACAAAACTAAGCCCCACACGTGATCTCCAAGGCGTTTTGTCAGTGCCCCTCCCCAGGGCAAATTCTGAAGTGAGTCTCAAAACTGCCTTTTAAAACACTAATTCAACCTAATACTTACTCTACTATATATCAGATAAAAACTTATCTGCATTGAATAGTTTATTAAATTAATAAACACATTATATGCATTTAAATACTCAATTAATAACATATATTTTCAAATAACCTAAATCGATTTAATATAAACACTCGAAAAGTATTTACCTTTATACGACATGCAATACATATATAATGGCCATCCCGTTTCTCGTCCGTTCTATATTTGCTTGCTCCAACCTCACTGACACATAGCTGCTGCTGCTGTTATTATTATTATTATTATTATTATTATTATTATTATTATTATTATTATTATTATTATTATTATTATTATTGCTGGTTGTTGTTGTTGTTGTTGTGTTATTTATTATTATTATTATTATTATTATTATTATCAAGCTCACGAAGGACAAAACCAACCTTCTGGGCAGTGAGCAACTGGATGGTTCGTGATGAGCAAAGCTTCGGTGTGGTTTAGATTTTTGTGATCAAGAAATTTAATATCAAAGTAAATTAAGTATTCTTATATTTTTTAATTTAACAACAAACTAAACCAAACTAAATAATAAATCAACTGATCTAGTTGGTTTAGTTCTGTTATTTGACGTGTTTCAGCTTCCTTTGAACGCTCATATATAGTTGGAGTTACCTAAATCTGATGAATTATGTATAGTTTCATGATTGATATATTTTTTTTGCTTTTAATCTGATGTATGATATTGTATTAAAGTCCGATTAAATTTAAATTTATGTCAAATTTTTTTATATTTGGAATAATACGTTTCTTCAACAAAAGTGACTTGAGATTTTTAATTAAAAAAAATAAAAAATTAGGACGCCACCATAACTTTTATTGTTGATGATTGATTTGGTGATGATGTCCAACTCACAAGACAAACAAAAGAAGGATTAATTACTGTATTGAATACAAAGAAACAGATGGAAATGGGATAAGAGAACAATTATTCTTTGAATTTCTTTATTGATGTCTAAGGTGACGTGACTATTTTAACTATGTCGTATTCTTTTATGTACTACACTAGGTAGAGATGGCCCATGCCAGCGCGGGCATAATACTCTATTAGTTATTTTTTGTCAACTTTTTTTGATATGAAATTGGAGAAAAGAAAAGTTGATGCATCTAAGTGATTATGAATCAGACATGGATAACACGTCAGGTCTTCACCTAATTTTCAGCCTAATTTATTTTTCATTTCTGACTTTTTTGTTTTTCCTTTTCTTATGTCTTCTTCTTTTTCGGAAATTATGTTTGTTTGAATTAAACTTCTTTTGGCTTTTCTTCAGATATTAACTCAAGAGGATATTAGTACAACTAAGTTCTTATATTTCTAGAAAACTAAACCAAGCCAGTATTTACTCTGTATGAGGCTCGTACTGCAGAGCAAGCGGAAGAAAATGAAAATGTAAGGTCGCACGTTAGCACAACTGCAAGAAAAGCAATGTGCTAAGGCGCAACGGCTGAAAAGTAATTTCTTGATTAATATTCTCCCCAAATGTACAATATATATACAATTAAGCTACTCTTAAATTATGAAAGACTAATTTACTTTTATCTAAAATATAAAATACTAATTATAATTATCATAATTACAATATATTACAATATCAATTATAATAAATGTGGATGATAGGTAATTATGGCAGAAATTCTCATAATTACTCTAACAGTCCCAACAGTCTTAACTGGAGGTACTCAGATGCTGAGAATGTCCCTGAAATTATCAAAAGAATACGTGCGGAAGACCTTATGTGAAAGGCTAGAAATCTGATAACGAGAAGGTAATCAGAACACGGACTTGGCCAGGGAACAGTGACCTGACACGGATTTGACCCGAAACAGAAACACAAAAAATGGGATTTTTGAGGATTTGAAACTAGTATTCTAAGAGGATTTTCGGATTAAAATTACGAAATAAAGATGCGTATTTTCTACACAAAATTAAGAATAAAGCAAACCAATTTAGATTAGGATTTTTACCCCTTTGTTTTTCGATTTCTTTCGATTTGTATTTTTCGGACCCTTTTAGGACTGTTTTTGACCCCAAAAACCTCCTTTCCGATTTCTTGTTTTCGGATTCGGACCAGAAAAAGACCCCCCCCCTCGAATGGAGAACAAAGGAGGGGGGGTGTTTATACATGGTTTCCCCCCAACGTTTACCCACATAACCCCCCCCTTTAAAATGTGAGTTTGAAATTCAAATAAAAAGGGGTAAAGTTGACGGTTTGGAAACGGATTTGAGGGGGTAGGTTGCGGATTTTAGGGGATAGTGTAAGGGTAAAGTGACGGGGACAGGGTATGGGTTTGGTGGCCGGATTTTAGGCGAAGTGAAAGGGGTGATGGGCTTGTTGGGTGGGTTGGGAGAGAAAAGGGTTTTTTTTATTTTGTTTTTTTTAGGGTTTGTTTTAGGTTAAAGGGGATGAAAGGGATGGGTCGGCTGGGCCGAAAAAATAAAAGGGGTTTTGGGCTTCCGATTTTGGGACCGATTGGGCTGGGGGCTGCGGGTTTAGGGTAAAAAAAAAGGGTGTGTTTGGTTTATTTTGGGATTAGGTCTTAGGGATAAATTGGGTGTTGGGCCGACAGATTGGGCCTATGTTTGGATTGGGCTTGGGCGAAAAACGGGGTTGGTATTTTGTTTTGAGGGTTAGGGATAAAAATGAGTATGGGGTGAAATGGGTTTGAGTAAAAATAAATAAAAAAGGATTTATTATTAAAAAGATGTTTTGCAAAAATATAAATTATAAAGATAACGATGTGATAATAATAAAACATAATATTTGCGACATGCTTAATTCTTAATTTAACATAAAAAATGCGATGTCATTTTGCGTAAATAAAATAACATAGAATATTAGGATAAAAACTATTGATTATGATATTAAAAGGCAAATGATAATAGAAAAACGCGAATCATAATAATAACGATAATAAATAATGATATTGAGAATAGACGACGATATTAAGGCCTTATTTTTTTTATATATAATCACAAACAAATAATCGAAAAAGATGGGACAAAATTGGGTGTCAACAAGACAAATAAGATATCCATTTCAATGTGTTTCATGCGTTGATGCTGAACAGGATTTTCAGATAAGTAGATCGCACTCACATTGTCACAGTAGACCATCGTTGCCCTTGTAATCGGAAATAGAGCTCCAGCAAAAGATTATGGAGAAATACGATTCAACAACAACATTGGCCACCCCTCGATATTCTGCCTCGGTGCTTGACCGAGAAAGTGTGGACTGGCGTTTTGAAGACCACGAAATGAGATTGTCACCTAAGAACACGCAATAGCCGGAAGTAGAACGACGTGTGTCTGGGCAGCCACCCCAATCCGCATATGTGTAGGCAGAAAGACTCGATAAGGAGGACTTATATAGATGAAGTCCAAAATATAGAGTACCCTGAACATTCCGCATAATCCTTTTGAGAGCCCCCATATGTTCTTCCTTCGGATCATGCATGTGTAGACAAACTTGTTGAACCGCATAGAAAATATCGGGTCTTGTAAAAGTAAGATAATGTAAGGCCCCTGCTAGACTCCGGTAATGGGTAGGATCATTGTATGGAGTTCTAGCATCATTACTCAATTTCGCCTTTGTATCAACTAGAGTATGTGAGGGTTTGCAAGATGACATCCCTGCTTTGTCAATTATTTCTTCGGCATATTTCTTTTGACTGAGAAACAGACCACCTGCAAATTGGGAGACAATAATGCCAAGAAAATAATTCAACGGACCAAAGTCCTTCATTGCAAATTCTATTGAAAGAAGGGATATAATGGACTGACGGAGCGAAATGGATGATGTTGTGAGAATAATATCATCGACATACAAAAGGATATATGTCATGTCAGTGCCTTTCCGATAAATGAACAATGATTTATCAGATTTGCTGTGAGAGAATCCCAATTTGGAAACAAATCCTACAAATCTGTTATACCACGTCTGATGAGCTTGTTTCAAACCATATAAGGATTTCTTCAATAGGCAAACATGAAATGGACGGGTATAATCTCGAAAACCCAGCGGCTAATGCATGTATACTATCTCTTGTAAGTTGTCAGGCAAGAATGCATTTTTAACATCCACATAATGAATAGTCCAAGATTTGGAAAGTGTCGAGCTGAGTACAGTTCGGATAGTTGCTGGCTTAACTACCGGACTGAACGTTTCACCACAATCTACCACAACCCGCTGAGATATGTCATCACCAACAAGACGAGCTTTGTATCTCGCAAAAGAACCATCCGAAATTTTCTTATGGCAAAACACCCACATTGACCGAATGATGTTCACATTAGACGGATGTGGTACCAATTCCTACGTCTTATTTGTAATAAGAGCATTAAATTGGTCTAACATGACAGCTTTCCAATTCTGGTCGGACAAGGCAACTTTGGAATTTTTTGGTAAAGGTGATGGTTGAACAGAGGATAGTAGGTTAAAGTGGCGTTTGGGCTGAAAAATCCCGTTCATGGCACGGGTTTCAATGGTCCGAGGATGGTCCGGTACTGGTTGGGCAGTTTGGTGCTCGGGTGTGTTTTTGGGCCGAGGGGAATAATGTTGGCCCAAGTGACTAGGTGTTGCGGTTTGTGATTGGGTTGGGCTTGAGGATGTGTTTGTGGACTGCCCTCCTTGGGCTGGACCCCACGGACACATGACTGGGCCGTGACCAGCGGTAACAAGATTGCGGTCCCCGGTCCAGTCCCATGTAGTGGTTGGGCCGAAAGGTGTTGGGTCTTTTGTTGAGGTGATTCCACATGTGTTTGGATATTAAGGTGGTGGTGTAAAATGGGATGTAATCCAGTGTCCAAAAAATCATATGAAGGTGAGGATGCCACATGAGACTTAGCAAACGGGAATTGGACTCATAAAAAATCACATAACGACAGACAATTATTTTCCCATTCCTCAAATCAAAACATTTATATCCCATAAAATTTTGTGGGTATTCCAAAAACACGCAAGGAGTTGAACGAGCCTGCAACTTATTAATGGAAGTAGATGGAAAGAAAGGATAACACAAACAACCAAACACCTTCAAATGTGTAAAAGATGGGACACGACGATATAACTGTTGTGTAGGAGACACATTGGATAGTAGTTTACTAGAAATAATATTTAAAAGGTATGTAGCCATTTGAAGTGCATAGTGCCAAAACTTTGATGGTGTGGAAGAATGCACAAGAAGAGAGCGAATCATATTATAAATCGTTCGAATTTTTCTTTCGGCTTTCCCATTTTGTAGTGAGGTATATGGACATGAACGACGCAAAGACATACCATTTTGATGACAGAAATCATTAAAATGGGCATTATGAATTCCCCCATTGTCACATTGAAAACATTTAATGCTTTTGCCAAATTGAGTTTTGACAAAAACACTAAATTGTTTAACAATGGTGGAGGTATGTGATTTATGTCCTAATGGAAACGACCACAAAAAATTTGAATAATCATCTAGAATTAACATATAGTATTTATGACATGCAGAACTTAAAATCGGTGATGTCCACAAATCACAATGCACAATATCAAACGACAAAAAAGTATGGGTAGTAGAAGATACAAATGGAAGTTTAACATGTTTACCAAACACGCAAGATTGGCAAATAAAATAGTCCAAAGGTTTATTACACAAAATCAAATTATTCTTCCTAAAATTATTAAAAACTTGTGTTCCTGGGTGTCCCAAGCGATTGTGCCATATAGTAGGAAAAATGGCAGCAAAAGTTGATTCGGTGAAACGTCTAACAGATATCAGGTTTTTAATTAGATTCTGTGCATGTAAGACATTTTTCAAATGTAATAGTGGGTAGTGTTACCTGACCAATACCAAGAATTGGAATTTCCTTCTCAGTGCCGACAACAATATTTTTATTATTGCTCATATTACAATAAGACGATAGATTACCTTGAGATGTTGTCATGTGTGACGTTGCCCTTGTGTCCATGTACCATGATTCATCGAAACATTTAGATGCATGTTCTTCATGGCTTGTTCAATGTCCGTGGGTGCATAACCAATCGAAGATGGTGCCTGAGCCGCAAACGCATATTGTGAACGGGATTCAAGAATACCGATTGGCAATTTGAAGAGGAGGAGGTCGGACCCGCGAAGAGGTCGCATATGGGCATGACGTGGCAACCCAATATGGGGGTCATGCCCACGGTGAGTACTGCCCCCACTAACCGTTGTCATTGCTAGCCTGCCACTACCCGAACTGGCCATTGCCACCGGCAGGCTGGCCACAGCCCCTCCCCCGTCCTTTTCCACTATTATTTGATCCTTTATTATTACGGTTTGAACCCTATTTTGTCCATTATTAGAGCGATTACTGTGGCCCCCTGAACCAGAATTTTGGGACTCCAAATCGGTGGAAGATGAGTTGGTGGAGACGAGAGCGATTCTGACGGTGGTTGCTCCCGAAGATGTCTGCTTTGCTTTTCGTGTCTCTTCGAGAATTAACCTCGAACGGACCTCGTAAAGGGATGCAATGGATTTTTTTGTTGAATGAACGTAGCAACACCATCATATTGTTCATTCAATCCCGCAATCAACTGAAGGACCAACCTTTGATCTGTCACGGGCGAACCAACGTTGGATTGTTGGTCCGCAAGTACCTTTAATTCTTGGCAATAGGTTGAGATGTTGGAAAAGTCATCCAATTTCACATTTGTAAATTGGTGTTCAAAATAAACGGCCCTATAAATTTTGTTATCTTGAAAAATGTTTTGTAATCTTTCCCACGCCTGTTGAGCCATAGAATTTGGTTCTAAGATGGTATGGAGAAGATCATTTGAAATTGTGCCATAAATCCATTGAAAGACTATAGTATCCAACCGATATCATAACTTCTTGTCCACTGTAGTGGTATTCGACGGAGATTCGGACGGGATGATATGGTCAATCACCTCATAGGCATGACAATGAATTTTGAATAATTCTGCCCAAGAGGTATACTGCCCTTTCTCCATTTCAAGAGTTATGGAGATAAAGTTCTTGACGTTATTAACGGCAAGAGCGAGATGGAATGTTTGTTTTTTGGCCATAGTTTCCACAAGAAATCAAACGAGAGAATGAAAGAAGAAGTGTTTGATGTTTTGTGATGTAAAAACCCTTAGGGTTTCGTAGAAGTAGTAGCTGAATAGGGGTAGGGTGGAAATATCGGCTAGGGTTTTGTTTTTGGAACAAAGTGGTGTAGGGTTTTTGACTAGGGTTTGGCCGAAAAAGGAAGAGAAAGAAAGGAGAAAAATCGTGTGAGAGGAGGAAAAGAATTAGGACAAAGGATCTTTGACTCTTGATACCATGTAAGAAAGTAATTCCTTCATTAATATTCTCCCCAAAGGTACAATATATATACAATCATCCTACTCTTGAATCATGGAAGACTAATCTACTTTTACATAAAATATAAGATGCTAATTATAATATATTACACTATCAATTATAATAAATGTGGATGATAGATAATTATGGAAGAGATTCCCATAATTACTCAAACAAATACATTGTAAGACTTTAATATTTTTTTGCACCAACTTTTAATAATGATGTATTAATATTCTTAAGGGAAGAGTGAGGAATCCAAAAATAGAAGAGCTATGGGGCCATTCATTGCTTTAGAAATTGAATCAAAGATGCAAAACTGGTGGATAATTGTGAGCTAATTTAAGAGAGCGAAGTCTAAAGTTAAAGAAAAACACTTTAATATGGTCATACGATAGAAAAGCATAAAAGCATGTCCGATAGCTCCTTCACCTACATCCCTCCATTACCAATTCAAAAAAAAAAAGAATATTATATACTCTTGGAAAAAGAATATTATATACTCATTTCCTTTCAATTAATGTGAAAATTTAATTGAACATAAAACTTAATACTTACTCTATCCTGTTTTAATTATGTGAACCTATTAGTGTTACTGTTTAAAAAGTCAAATTATTTTTTCTTTAATTTTCTCAATTTTTTTTATAAATAATTTGAATATTTAGTTATATTAATATGTAGTCCTTTTCGTGTATTTAAAATATGTACTTTTTTTTTGCAAATTTTGAAGAATCTATACCCCAATTCATAGTTATAATTAAATATTTTGACTCTCATACTCCGAACTCTTTTAAATAAATTGGGATAGAGGGAGTAAAGAAAGAGAAATTCTACAATAAACATATCATGATGTTTGTATGATTATAAAAAAAATTCACTAAAATTAATTAATTTTTTTTAAAATATCATTATTTTTAAAAATATGTTTTATTTTAAAAAAAAACAATAAGTGAGAAGGGAAGGATCGTATGGGGTCTGGGCCATCTTCTTACTTCCACTAACATATTCCAAATATATAAACAAATGAAAAAGTTAGATATCAAATGGTCTCCTCCACAATCACACATATTCTGGGAATTCAATTATTCCTTCATTTCTTTTCTTTAAAATTTAAAAAGTGGTGCCAGCTATATATGCACAAATCAGTAGATATATCAACTAGCTAAAAGCTCCTTTACCCCCTTATCTCAATTAATTAAATTAAGCAAAAGCGACAAATGCTTTACTAAACTAACAAACTAATGATCAATATTTTGCTCCTAGCTCGCTAATTTGATTATCAATATTATTAATTTTGCCTGGAGCTTATCCAACAATCAATGTCATTAAAGGGTCGCTTCCTTTTCTTGCTCTTTCAGCATCCTAATTTTTATATATCCTTTTTCATCATGATCATCAGCCACAGCCAGGAATATATAGTAGTAGTACTATTTTTTGGCTCCAATTTTGTCCCCTTTTCTTTTCATCCTCCACTTGTGTGGGAGTTGAATGAGATCATAGGGATGACTAGTAGAACAATGGACTCTTCCGTTTCAATTTATGTGATTTTTTTTACACAGCACGAGTTTATTTTTTTTAAAATTATTGTCTTATACATGTCATAACATTTGTAAAACTATACAAAAAATTAAATTTATGATCTTAAATATGTCATAACAATTGTTTGTTGTAAAAGCTTCTTAATATAGGTAAAATGAGAAAATTCTCAGTTTAAATTATTTTTCGAATCTAAAAAAGGGTTGTTTTTAAAAGACAAACTAAAAGATTCACCTAAATTAAAATGGAGAATATATAGATTATCAGCGTAAAAGAATTTTTATATTATCATTATCAGTATAACTGAATATATGATGTTGCATGCCTTCTTCTTGGGCCCTTGTCATAATTATCGGAATGTTCCTCCAAATGAATTAGGAGTCCAAAAATCAATCGTTGTTTCATTAGTTACTGGAAAAGTGCTGGAAGTTGGTACCAAACATAGTCCTCGACTTCTAAGATCTTGCTTTGGATCGTTGGATTTATCAAAACTCTGCACAATACATATGGAAATACTCTTTTACTTCTAACATGAAAAATGAACACGTACAAGATGTCGAGTCTAAGCAGCAATGAAGTTAATTAACATGTATTTGGAGTACCTGTGGTTGCTGCACTGAAGCTCCACTTTTCATGTATGGGTTGCTTAGCATCTGTTATTTGATATAGAAAAATGAAATGCATAAGTGGTCTCTTTTTACTAGATAGATTCTAAACAAGTTAAATTTTTACTAGTATATACTCCACTTTTTTCGGTCCGTCTCAATTTATGTGAATAGTGTTTGAGTGGAGACATGAAATTTAAGAAATAAATTTTCATTTTTAACTTTTGATTCAAAACAAGCCACATACATTTTGTGTGACTATAAATCATATTTTTAAGACAGAAAATATAATTTTCTTTTTAGAATAAATTAAAAAAAGTATATCATATAAATTAGAACGGACGAAGTAAAGGAAATGTAAGATAAAGGCACTTGTGAAACTTACAGTAACTTGCTCGTGGAGGAATTTTATGTACTCGGTTACTTCAGAGAGTACAGAAGCTGTATCAGTCTGAAATGGTAAAGAAAAATATTTAGACAAAAATATAAAAGAATGCAAGTTTTAATCAGGAGAAATGCACTAGCTAGTGTTTAGTGATATTGGCGAATCTAGTAATTTTTGTCCATATCCTTTAATTTATTAGTACACATCTAAAAATATTTAAACTGTGGAGTCAATTATTATTATAATATTAATTTAAAATTTCTATAGTAATTCATAAATTTCAAATTTTAAATCTTTTCTTACTAGTTAATCTTGTTCGCATATACTAAAAATTCAGGCGCAGCTTTATTTCGCTTAATTACGTACCTTTCCAAAAGGTGATACTAACTGTTGAAGTGCAGTGATTCTGTCTCCCATCTTCTCTTTCCTCACCTGAAAATCAAGAACAAACCTATATTTTAATTATCTAAAAGATAACTACGTAGTAATCGTTCATTAAAACTTAACCATAAAAACTCAATCACGCACACACCTTAAAAGCTGGTATAGGAGATGGTGTTTCGTTCCGCGGTCTTTTACTTGACGTATCACTTGTAGTTGTTTTCTTTGCTATACTACTTGTATCCCTAACTTCTGTTGTAAGCTGTTGCATTAAGGACACAAATGTGAAAAGTATGGATCAAATCTACCAAAAGAAAATTTAAAACCCTAGATGTGACTTAATATTGAATAGCTGCTACGACGATATCATCCTATTTTTTCGTAGTAGTATCTAATTAAAACGAGTTTAACTTCTAGAAGTTGATAATTTAAGTTTTGTTTCTAACATGAGAAGATTATCTAAAAGATAACTACAGATAACTGTTCATCAAATAACTACCAGGATACTAAGAAATAAGTCAGTTAATTACCTGCTATAACAAAACGTGCATACCTTTGGTTTCTCATCAGGTGTTAGGTTGGGAAGTTGCGTATCTAAAGGAGGGAAAAAACTCGAGCGGACATCGTTCATGGCAGCTGCAGTGCCATTCCAGAAAGGAGTATTATTATTTGAGAACTGTAACTGTGGCTGCTGATTCGGAGGGGATGATCGGAGAAACTGAGGATAATTTGATTGATTATACGGAGGATAAACTCCTTGCATCATATTTGAAGGACTACTTCCATAAGCGGCGCTTTCAAGATTTGAACTATATACTAATTGATGATGTACAGATAAGCCCTTATAATCATTAACTGAATTCCCAGAATATATTGTTTGTCTCCAATGATGATCTTGGTGTTCAGATGATGCTTCTTGGTGATGATTTATACCCTTGCTGAAAGTAACCAAAAAAGAGTTACTAAGGTACTATAAACTTAAATTAACAAAAACTTGGTTTACTATATAGCTAGATATATATTACTTACAATAAAGTTTGGTTCGGGTTAAGGCCTAACCCCATCATTTGTAAGTTGGAATCAGATAAAACGTCTGGCCTTACGTTTTCAGATATTGACTCGGAATCCAAGGAAGACCTATTCTTGATGTCCACAATATCTGTCGGCCAACCAAAATTGCTTGCCATGCTAGTTAGTGCGGTGGATGTGGAAGGAGTAGTAGTAGTAGATGATGATAATGATATTCCACTATCAAACCTATTCCTCGTGTTTGTTGATGATGATGAAGATTCCCACCAGAGCTGAAATTCTTCTTCCATGGTTGCCTTTTCAAGATAAAATTGATACTGAAATAAAGGGAAAAAGAGAAGGAATTAATTCTTCTTATATGGTCTTCCAACTTGAGCTAATAATTCATGTGATGTCCTTGTTTTCCCTATTTTTTCTGCGGTGTTGAAGCAAGAATATTGTGAAATTCTCTCTTTGCTTTATTCTCTGTCTTTGGTTTATGATTTTGTGGAATTGGTTTGGTTTTTATAAAAAAATGAATGAATTCGTTACGCTACGTCACACAATTTTTACTATGGAAGTAGAACCACTATTTGAGTTTTCGAGACCAAGAAATGATCCAATTGGGTTGACTTTTCACTTTGCAGGAGTGATTTGACAAATGAAACGGTTTCCTTTATTAATTAGGAAATCAAATCCAAACAGAATTGATTAGCTCCTTTTTCGTTTTAAGAAATAAAATAAGTACAAAAATTTGTGTTCCTTTTTAGAAGTATTTAATTCAAGAGTTTATGTTCTATGTACGAATATAAAGAGTTATTTAGCTGTAAGGTTAAGTTAAATCGAATTGAATATTATGAATGGTACTCTATCTAATTTGTTAAACAGAAATACATATATCTAAAGTTTGTAACTATGATATATACTGTTACATCCCGTCCCTCCATATGTTAATTCGCGCGGGGTTAAGGCCATGAAAGCGTAAGGGCGGAAGTGTCGTAAGAGTTTAAGTGGCACAACTATATTAGTCCCAAGGTTAAGGAGGTTTATAAGCATGATTGGTATGTATGGGAAGGTTTCGGGATCAAGCAAATCGAAGAAATTTAAGTTCGTCGGAATTCAGGAAAATTAGGTAGAATTCTGGACAGGATTTTGGCCCAATTGTCAGGAAGTATATCTCCTAGTATATAAGTAATTATAGGATGCATAACCTATATAAATTTAAGTTCAAAGAGTCATCTTTCCAATGCAACAGATAGTTCACAAATCCGGGAATAATTATGCCCGGTACGGCCCGTACAAAATTGTACGACGCCATAAGTCGGTGGATTTGGTATAAATATATGTTAAGGCCCAAAATTCATTCAAAACATCTCCCAAAGTTGCTCCTACTTCTCTCTACACTTACCCGTTCTCTCTCTAGGTTTATACATCAACATAGATCCAATCCACATGATTTCAAGTCCAGAAAATTCGTAGAAGCTACAAGATCATCTTCCTATTTCTTGTTCTTGCAATGAAAATAGTGGTAGAGAGAATCAAGCTAGATTACATCTTGTGAATTCAATTGAGGCAAGATTTCATCTTTTCTTCATGAATTTGAGTATATCTGGATTTTGGGTATGAACATGCAAGTGAGAATCCATGGAAATTGGTGCTAGGATTAAAAATTGGAAATTGTGGCGTGTTGGGTTTGCTTGAGAAAGATAAAAATGGTGAAGGTGACTAGGAATTGGGATTGTGAATCTGATTATCTGGTAATTATAGTCGATTATCGTTCATAAGAGAATGTATAGTTTTATTGAGTATAAATCGAGCTTGCCTCTCGATATAGCGATCCGCGGGTTGGAAATTGAACTATCTAAAATTGATGTAGGATGGGTAGTTGTTATTATGATCCTCATGAAACTGGAAAATGTAAGAAATACAGGGGAAATGTTGCCCGAATAACATAGGATCACTCGCCACTTAAATACATAAAGGATGGGATTAGCCGAAAGTGATAAGAGATTTGTTCTATGATTATAGGTCAAGATTGAGGTGTAACGAGTGGATTATGGTAACAAGCAAGTGGATCATCTTAAAGGTACGTAAGGCTTTATCTTCTTCTTCATTGTTGGCATGATTCAAAGTTAAGCATCGCCAAACTGAACGTTCCAAAAGAAACTCCTATTCATACAAGATATAAACATGGTTGCTCTCAATCGTTGATGTTGTGCTCACTTGTAATTCTTGAAATTGGTTCCATGATCATCCTACGTTCCTTGTCAAAGGTGCTTCTTGTGTTCTAATAATATTATCAAGCTTGTTTCCTTATCGGAGTTGTTCAACGCTCTTCATTACCTTTGTTATACTATTGAACCTATGATCTTTCAATTTTTCTTTGTCGAAAGAGTTCCTTGTATTCTATTGAAATTCGTTGGTTGGCTTCCCCTTATCGGGATTGTGTCTCATATCTCTTGAGAGTCGTTGTTATATTATTAACCTTGAGTTCATGATAAATTCTAATGTTGGTTGTAAATGAGTTCCATAACGATTGACGGAGGGTTAACAACCTTGTGTCACCCCGTCCTATTCCTATTGGGTTTATAAGGTCATTCATACATCACATATACATATATGTATCTATTTTATGACATCGAGTCGCGCTATAGTCGGCTGGGTATGTCACTTATATTTGCACACCATTGCAATTAGGTACGATAACACCAAGTTCCATATTAGGGTCGGGTACGATAACACAAAGTCTCATATTAGGGTCGGATACGATAACACTGAGTCCCATATTAGGGTTGGATACGATATGATATTGACATTACCCCAAAGTGTGGCTATACATATATACTTCGTTTTTAGTGATGTTATACATTGCATATGCCCACCGTGGCCTCCAAAGTTCAGGTTATTTCGTTACCCCGATTTGCTCTTGTTATTATCTTCACTTATGTTTACTTGCCTTATATATTCAATATACTATTTCAGACTGACGTCCATTATTGGGACGCTTCATTCATGCCCGCGGGTACAAATATGCAATTTGACGATCCCCACAGTAGGTGTCAAAAACATCCAGCAATTGAGCAAAATTAGGACATCCAACAGTTCTAATACAGAACATATTGTTCCAGATACCCCACAATCATCCAATAAATTAACAACTTTAACATATGATTTCGATAACGATGATACATTAGAACGATTCCAAAATAATACACCGCTTGTTAATAAAATGGATTGGAAATAACCCGTAAAACATGTACAACAATAATTACAGATTATTCCTGCTCCAGATCTAAGAATAGTAAAATCCCTAGCTCAATCTTGTTTCAATGCCTTTTCCATTTATGATTGGAACATAGATGGGATGACTGAATACAATATCCTCAGCTTTCTCCAACAAATTATCATGGCAGCAAATGTCTACAAAACGCAAAATGATAATCAAGATAAGACCATTGCAGAACTGCTCATCGCAGAATTCTCTGGTCAATTGAAAGGTTGGTGGGATAATTATCTCACTGATCAACAAAAAGAAGACATTATCAATTCCATCAAAACTGATGAAGAAGGAATAACAATCCTTGATGACCAAGGTGAACCCCTACAAGATGTTGTTTCAACCTTGATTCTCACAATCTCTTTAAACTTCATAGGAGATTCTTCACATCTGAAGGATAAAAACACCGAATTACTTTCAAATCTCAAATGTAAAAAACTTAGTGATTTCCAATGGTACAAGAATACTTTCTTAACCAGAGTTATGCTTAGGGAAGATTTCAAACAACCATTTTGGAAAGAGAAATTCCTGGCGAGACTACCTACCATTTTAGGAGAAAAGGTTAGGAATAAAATCAAGGAGAATTGTGGAAAATAGATTATACCTTACAATGAGTTTACATACGGACAACTAGTCAGTATAACTCAACAGGAAGGTCTAAAGATCTGTCAAGACCTAAAATTACAAAAACACATCAAATTGGAGCTAAAAAGAACTAGGTGCGAACTTGGTACTTTTTGCAAACAGTTTGATACAAATTCCACAAACCCTCTCCAAGTTGTACAGGAAATTGTAGCAAGACTCATAAATTCCTTAAGAGTACTTCAAGAGGTTACAAAAAGAGGGATTTCATCAGGACAAACGAAGATTATTACAAAAATCCTTATAAAAATACTCGTTATTTCAGGAATAAACCAAATCCCAAAAATACCGATTCCAAATACAAAGATATTACGTGTTACAAATGCCACAAAAAAGGTCATACTTCGAGATACTGTAAAATGAATAAACAATTACAAGAATTGAAGCTTGACGATGATGTGACCAAAAAAATCTCCAATCTTCTCATTGATTCCTTCTATTCAAACGTCGAGTCAGATCCTGACTATTTTTCTCTGTTTTCTTAAGACAACAAAGCCCTCCAAATAGATGAATTGCTCATGACAAGTTCATCTGAAAATTCTGATAAGGGTAAGGAAAAACATGTTTGTGCTTTAACCAAAGACCAATAATTTAAGTTAGACATAGTTAAACACATAGATGTCCAACACCAAAAGGATTATTTGAATAGACTCCTCAAATCCTTTACAGACAAGAAAAAAGATATCAAAAATACGATTTTGCCAAATACTTCCAAATCCTTTACAGACAAGAAAAAAGATATCAAAAATACGATTTTGCCAAATACTTCCAAATCCTTTAATGATTTCATATCTTTTGATTCCAATAATAAGAATCTAAAATTCCCTTTTCTAAACAAACCAAAACCAAGAGACCTCAATCTGATAAAGACTTATTCTTGTCATCTAGGAGAATTGAGAAATGATTTTTTAGATGAGAAACCTGACTCCCCTAGAACCTAGATACTCGTTCCATCATATTAATTGATACAATTGCATACAAAAAATATTTAAAGTATGATTTACAATGTCAAAAATATTTCCTAAATATTGCATTAAAAATATTTTCTGCCAATTGAGTTCTGATATTTTTACTTTAAAGAAAAACTTTTAACCAATGACTTTTTCAAAAATAGGAGAAAAAACCCACAGATTCCTGATATTGGTTGCAACATAGAAATGTCCTATCACTGTCCCTTACCCCATTGTTTGGGTTACAAGGATAAGATATCGAGGCTGGACATGCGAGAATCCGGACAATACTATAACCATGTGATGTGTGGAGCCTTGCTTCAAAAGAGAAAAGATGAAATTCCTCCACAAATAAATACATCAGTTGTTGCACCACAACAACAAACAAATTCCATGGCCCCTAAAACTTGTAAACTCACCACTTCCAAACCAACAAAGGAAGAAAAAAGAAAATTTTCCTGCAAAAACTCCTACCGAAAAACCCCTGACATGGTATGACGCAGTTATGAAAGAAAACAAAAATGTCGCATCATCTGTGCAGAAAACACCAGCAACTCCCGCACAGAAATAACGGCTGAGAATCTTCTACAACTCCTTGCAAAATCCCCGGAACTACATCAGACATTGTTACAACTTCAAAATTCCAAACAAGAAGTTGCTCAAAGTTCATGAGAGGAAAAAACCTCTCAAAATTTTACAAAAATCGAGAAAGGAGAATCTTCAATAACCCTTTCTCAAAAATAATTTTTAAAAAACCCAACTTGTGGTATCACAAGTCCCCAAAAAACTTGCTCCTGAATTTTTCATAAAATCATTTTTTCAAAATATTGTAACTATTGAAAAATGATTTTTTGACCAAGACCCTTTTTTAGCATTACAAATTTATTTTGGCCAAGGATGGTTTTACAAATCATGGGATATTTTAAAAACCCCATATTTTTACCAGGCTATCCTTGAAATATCAGGATCAGCAACAATAAAAAATAATTATTATAAAAATAACCCAGATCCCTCGTATTCTATTTGCAAAATGCTTAACGTAATTGCTCCAAGCTATTGGGAGAATGATATGTTCCAACTCCTAAATTTCCCAATACCCATAAAAATGAACCATTCTTTGATATTCCATTTACTTACTGGGATTACCAACAAGCTTGGTTCAATTCCTTTTTATTCAAAATACCAACCAACGCCACACATGACTTTTCCATTTTGATACCTTAGGTAATCCATCACAATTTTCAACATGGTGAAATTCATGGTGGGAACAATTCGGATCCTCCCTTGAAATACAAAAACCCTAAGTCACTAAATCTTTCAGCCTTTTTAAATCCCAATATAAACCCACCGAAGAAGAAAAAAGATTTGTGCCCCTGCACTTTTTTCACACCAAATTCCATTTACCATGGGTTTTCACATGGTCTGTAGATTATTCAGAAAATAAAATTCCGACAATCAGAAGAAGATTTAAAATTCGATTGTGGGACATCTTTAAAATACCAGCAAGCCTCACACCACAAAAGGTCCAGAAATGGCTAAATGTCCGAAAGTCCATTCAAATACAGTTGTCTCTACAAACACCACAAGCACCACTACAAACACCGGAGCACACTCAGTTCCTTTCAAAAAAATCTCAGATGGCCTCAATGCTTGCAGCGGCCAAAAATCCAGAAGAAATGCAGGCCATAATTCTAAAGTTTGCATCGTCTTCATCAAAACAAGGCTCTTCATCAGAAGAAGAAGAACCATAATTTGATATTGAAGACAGTCCAATTTTTGACAACAGTGGATTCTGAAAAAGATTGCCAAGAAAAGATAAAATACCCGGAGTAGAGATTAGACAAAATTCTGACAAAAGAAAATGCCCGAAAAAAAGACTTTCAAAAAAGCAAAGATTCCATCAAGTTCAAGAAAATGCCAAAAACAATGATGTCATGGATGACGTCATTCTGCAATGGGATGAATAGTTATTCTCCACTTGGATGAATATTCCCTTTTAATTACCAAAATGTCATGTAAAACTCCTATAAAAGGAGACTCCCTCTCCCTTAGTTGGACAAGCTTTTCTTTTCTAATTTTTCTCTCATAAGCATTCAGATTTTAGTGAGAAGTGAGAGTTCCAAAGAAAATCCCCTTTAGTTAGATCAAAATACCTCTTATATGATTCAGTTCATATGACTCATATGATTCAGTTCATATGATCCGAAATTTCAAAAATACCTTAGAAATTCCCAAGGTATATCTCCTTGATATAAATCTTTGTAAATTTTTATATTTTAAATAAATATGATTATGGATGGTATTACCTCTTTTAAATTCTTTAAATTCCTGCATTAAATACTTGGCTGGTTCTACCGCCTATTTGATTTAAATTCCTGCAGAACCTTAAGATTTTGGTTTTCTTAACTAAAACCTTAATTGTAGGTTAATCTTACTTTACTTTCTGCATATCTCAATTCTCTTTTAATTCTTCAATCCCTTGTATCTCAATTCTTCCCCTGTCTGTTATCCCCTTTAGATCATCGGTCTAAGTTATATATATATATATATATATATATATATATATTTTGAGGCGTCAATAATATTTAAAATCACAAATAATCAGAAAAAGGGGGACAAAATTAACAGTCCCCACACGTCACTGTGCACCGTTCAAGCTTCTCAGCTTTCAATTCTCTACTTGCATTTGAAAAACTTACTCGCTTCTGTTTTCCAAAAATGCAGCTCTGACACATATGATGATTCACCGACTTCAACTCCGGAATCATGTTGTTAGTCACCAGAAGCTTCATCCCTTTCTGGCTCATATGCCCCAATCTGCAATGCCACAGCTCTGTCTTCTTGGTATTGTCAACAACATCAATTATATCACGATAGCTCGTTGTCATGTAAAGGGTACCAGTTTTCTGACCTCGAGCAACCACCTATTACCAAAGTTGACATCATGTCCCTCATCATCAAGCTGACCCACTGAGATTAGATTACGCATCAGTTTCGGCACATGTCTGACATTTGGGATCTTCCACACGCTTCCATTTGAATTCTTCAACTTAATGTCTCCATCACCAACAATGTCTAAAGACTTACCATCTACCAAATAGACGTACCCGTGATGCCCAACAACATAATTTTCAATTATGTCACGATGTGCAGTGATGTGGAAAGACGCACCCAAGAGTCTATCGGGCTGTCAACAGACAGTACCAGCGCATCACCAATGTCTTCAGTGGCAGCATTGACTCTACCCCCATTATTGTCCTCCTTCTTCGGTGCCCTGCAGTTCTTCGTGAGCTGACCTGGTTTCCCACAGTTCCAACACTCAAGTGTTCGCCCGGGTCTGGATTGACTCTTGCCATACCTTGGTTTTGACTTGCCTTTATTTTGGTTGTAATTTTTATCATAATTTATGCTTATGTTTTCAACATTAAAAGCAGAACTCGTCGATAGGACTGCAGAATCTATCCTACGAACCTCCTCAGCAAGGATACGATCTCTAACGTCGTTAAATTTCAGTTTAGCACTGCCAACAAAATTACTAACCGCTGCTCTCGTTGGCTCCCAACTATTCGGTAGAGACGCCACAAAATAAGGGCCTGAACTTCATCGTCAAACTCGATTTTCACCAATGACAATTGATTTACAATGGTGTTGAATTCATTTACGTGTGCTGCAACCACTATAAATCTCTGTGTGTTATTTATTCTTCGCTTATTTTTTGTTTTCTGATTAGGTCGAATTTGGGACTCAAATCCTAACAAGAACAAAGAAGACAAGGGGAAAGAGCAGCCACATGACAGAGATGACAAGGGTGCAAAACCTTGTGTCGAATCTAGCTTTGGTAAAGTTCTCAATCATCAGGAGGATTTCAATAGAATGACTGATAAGGCAAATGAAACAATAGTTGAAGCTGCATCAGTTTAATCAAATAAGAGCTGGGGGGACATAATTGATGAAGTAGAAAAAAACGATAATAATGGAGGATCTCAAGAAGTGAACTCCATTTCCTTTAGTTAAAAGGAAAATAAGATCAATAGAAGATCAGAAGAAGAGACAGAAGAGGTGATGAAGTAAAGACGAAATGACAAAGAACACAAAAAGACATCATCTTATATAGACTTTCCCAAAACACAAGTGGGAGAGAAAAATAATAAGACAGAAGAGCAACAAGAGGATAAGAACAAGAGAGCACCATCCTGAAGGTAAACCAACAGAAGAGAAAAATACAAAAGCAGTCCCAGATGAATTGTTGCTAGAAGATAATAGTACCAAGATAGCAATTCAGAATGCAAAACTCACAATAGCAGTACCTAAAACTCAATAGTAACTGGATGAAGTAAGGATAAAAGCAGCTGGGAGATCTTAACAAGCTATGATATGTTGGTGAGCCATAAAGCAACTGAGAATCATGCAGAGAAGTAGCATGCTGAAGATGAAGCTAAGGTGAACACCGCACTGGAAAATAAGGAGACAGAGGTGAACAAAAGTGCATAATAGGTAACAGCTCAAAGGAAAAATTCAGCCTTACAAGACATTGTTGCACATAAGGTTACTGAAGCAGAAATACAAGTAAACATGGAGGAGAAGCAATATTCAGAGGAGGACAAAGGGACTGAAAGCAGAGCTAACAATATTCACAAAGCAGCTAGAGAGGCAGATATATCACCAAAGGCTCTAGAAAAAAAAAGGAAAGAGGCAAAAGAATTAAAAAAATGCAACAGACCAAGAGGGTTATACCAAAGAGGACTGCTTCATCCAAACTTAAATACAAATTAAGGCCCTAATACGGAAAATTAGGTCTGTTAATACTTAACAGGCCTTTCAAAGACTGATTCACATGCAAAGACAACACAAAAGCTTCATAATTGTCCTAATTGAGCCATTTCATAATTGCAGACATCTTCAAAAGTATAAAAGAATGCTAGGAATGGAAGTAGTTATAACTTTTATGATGATATTGATCTCCTTTGAGGAATCTTTCATTAATATCAAGGTATATATAGAGTATAATATTCATCCCTTATACAATAGGAATCCTAAGCGTATACAAAAGAGGAATCCTAGTCTTACCATAATTATATTTACACAATATATGAAAATATTCTAATTATGGGTAGGGAATATATTGTTTCCTATATTTACATGTTTACACACCCCCTCAGTCGGAGCGGGAGGAGGCCGGACGCTGAGACTGGCTCTGAAGTCAAGAAATAACTGTCTGGGAAGTCCTTTGGTAAATATGTCTGCATACTGATAGGATGATGGTACATGTAACACTCTGACATGGCTTAACGCAACTTTCTCACGAACGAAGTGTAGGTCTATCTCAATATGCTTGGTTCGCTGATGTTGAACCGGATTATGAGAAAGATAGATGGCAAAGATGTTATCACAATACACAATAGATGCTCGACGCAAAGGACACCGAAGTTCTAACGAGAAATTTCGAGCCAACAAATCTCGCCTACTACATTTGCAACGCCTCTGTACTCACCTCGACCGGAGCGAGATAGGGTAGCATGTCGCTTGCGGACCAAGAAATCGATTATCCCCTAAGAAAACACAAAAGCCGAGGTGGAGCATCGCGTGTCCGGACACCCCCGCCCGATCTGCATCCGTATATGAAAGCAATATGTTTGGTGCGAGAGGGTATAGGTGCAAACCATAATCAAGAGTGCCCTTAATGTATCGAATGATACGCTTAAGAAGCAGTGAAATGAGACTCCCTAGGGGCATGCATGAATAAGCACACCTGTTGAACATCATAAGCTATGCCTGGCCTGGTGAATGTGAGATCCTGAAGTGCACCTGCAAGGCTCCTATACAAAGTAGGATCAGAGACTGGAGCACCATCCATAGCACTGAGCTTAGATTTGGAATCAACTGGAGTAGGCACCTCTTTGCAGTTCGCCATCTTAGCCCTGTACACAATCTCTTATGCATACTTACGCTGACACAAGAATATATGATTGACAGACCTGGTCACTGATATCCCCAAAAAGTAACTCAGCTTCCTCAAATCAGTCATTGCAAATTCGGACTTGAGCAAGGCAATAATCTCATTTTTCAATCCGTCGGAGGAGGCAGTAAGAACAATATCATCCACGTAAAGTAATAAGTAAGCGGTGCTACTACCTCGATGAAAAATGAAAAGTGATGTATCACTCTTGCTTTGCATACAAACCCAATCTGCAAGATATACCCAGCAAAGCGATCATACCACGCACGGGGGCTCGCTTCGGCCATATAGTGACTTACGAGAGACGGCACACATAGTGAGGAACTGCCGGATGGGTAAACCCCGGTGGCGATGCATGTAGACTGTCTCTCTCGGATCCCCATGTAAGAATGCATTCTTTACATCAAGTGATGGATCGGCCGGTGTTTGCCCATGGCTATGCTCAAAATCGTGCGGATGGTAGCCGGTTTGACAAGCGGGTGAAGGTCTCACCACAATCAATGCCCTCCTGCTGATTTGTGCCATTAGCCACAAGACGGGCCTTATACCTCTCAAGATCCCCATTGTCTCTGAACTTGTGACGAAATAGCCACATACAACGAATGACATTCACTCCCTCAGGTCTAGGTACTAGATCCCATGTGTGTTGTTTAGTTAAAGCATTAAATTCCTCATACATAGCCGCATTCCAATTAGGGTCTTGTTTGGCCAATTTTGGGTTCTTTGGAAGTGGAGAGATGGTTTGGGCAGACAAGTTGAAATGGACTTTGGGTTTGAAGATTTCATGCTTTGAACGAGTTTCCATTGGATGGGTAGGGACAGTGGGTGTCGGAGTGGTGTCTGAGACGGAGGGGTAAAGTCGGATAAGGAGAGGGTGGGGGTGAAATCGTCGGAGGCGCCGCGGCTCCTGGATCGAGAGTCGCGGCGCTAGAAGGTTGACAGGCTTCTCTGATGTTTGGGTGCCGCGACTCTGACGACGGAACAGAGGATGTGAGTTGTTCGATTATGAGGGGAGAGATGGCAGACTCGTCAAGAAATGAGTAGTCCTGTTTTTGAAATTTTGGAAGATTCGAAAATGGGAATGTGGTCTCGTCGAATTTGACGTGACGAGATATGTGGATCTGACGAGTCGACAAGTCATAGCATAGATAGCCCCTATGGTTCGGCGGGAATCCTAGAAAGACAAATGGAGTGGACCTAGGAGCGAGCTTGTGAGGGGCGGTGAAGCTAAGGTTGGGATAGCACGGACAACCAAAAATCCGTAGATGATCATAAGAGGGGATTCTATGGTAGAGGATTTCGGTAGGGGTCATATTGTGAAGAGTGCTAGTAGGGAGAATATTTAGAGTGTATTCTGATATTTTAGCAGCATAGACCCAGAAGGGTGGAGGGAGGGAGACATGAATCAATAGGGTGCGAATCATATTGTTAATGGTGCGGATGATTCTTTCAGCTTTACCGTTTTGTGGTGAGGTGTGAGGGCAGGAGAAGCGAAAGACCATGCCATTATTGGTACAAAAGCGGTGAAACATAGAGTTATTGAATTCACGACCATTATCGCACTGAAATAATTTTATGCCTTTTCCAAATTGTGTTTGAATGAAATTGCAAAACTCAAGAAATTTGACAAACACTTCCGATTTAAATTTAAGAGGGTATAACCAAACGTAGTGTGAAAAATTATCAAGCAACACAAGATAGTATTTATGACCGAGAGAACTAGGGATAGGAGATGTCTATAAATCGACATGTATGATATCAAAATGAGCAAATGTAACACTAGTAGATGATTTAAACGGAAGACGAATATGTTTGCCTAAAGAGCAAGAAACACAATTTTGGGCAAGTTTTCCATTACAGGCAATGAAATTGTTGCCTCTAAGAAAATTAAAAACTGGGACTCCTGGATGACCAAGCCTATTATGCCAGGTTGAAGAAGAAACAATCGCTAGAGTGACGGGAGAGCAAGATCTGGCAACGGAGGTGGAAGTGAATGGATAGAGATCCCCCGTGCTATTGCATCTCGTAAGAGGTGTCCCCGTATGAAGATCATTTATAGTAAAACCAAAAGGGTCAAAATCCACAGAGACAGAGTTATTACGAGTAAATTGGCGGACAAATATGAGGTTCTTAATCATGTGTGGGGCATATAGGGTGTTTTTGAGGGAGAAGAGTGGATGAGGAGGTTGTGTATATGAGGTACCATAACCCTTAACTGGAATACGTTATCCACTACCAACTGTAACATATTGAGGATGCTTTAAACAAAACAGTTTAGGAATAGTACCTACATACTGGGTGACGTGAGATGTGGCGCTTGAGTCCATGTACCAAGTATTGTTAGGCTGTTGCATAGATAGGGTGTTGAACGCCTGACCCAACTCAGTGGGTGTCATGCCGGAGGAGGGCTGCGGGACCTGACCTTGCATGAAGTGGGCCTGCTATGGGGCTGGAGCGGGGCCTAACAAACCGGGGTAAGAATACGGATTGTATGGCTGCTGGTACTGGAATGGACTTGGGGCCGCGGCTCTGAACTGGGGCACCGCGGCTCTGTACTGGGCGCCGCGGCGCTGTAGACGAACTGCTGAGGAGCCACGGCCCAGTTGTTCTACGATCTCTATTGTTGTTGCTGCTGTTGGTTCTGTTGACCGCGACCCTTGCCACGACCACGACCTCCTCTACCGCCGCGGCCTTTTCCACCCCTGCCGCCGCGGCCCTGCCGCTGTTGGGAGTTGTCCGGTGGCGTCTGATCTTGCGATTGCGTTTCGACAGCTAACACCTGCTAGGCGTGCTCATCCTACTTAGCACGACGGGTTTCTTCGAGCAACAATTGTGAGCGAGCTTTGTTAAAACTCGGTAGCGGATCTGCCTGTTGAATAATGGTGGCCAAAGTATCATATTCGCCCTTAGTAAGACCAGAAATCATTTGTAGCACCATTTTATCGTCAGTGACAGGCGTGCCGATGTTGGAGAGTTAATCCGCTAGAAGTTTAAGCTGCTTGCAGTACTCAGAGACATTGGAGAAGTTTTCAAGACGTGTTTTGTTGAACTATTCTTCCAAATACACGGCACGAGTGTGATTGTTGTCCTAAAAAATTTCCTCCAAACGATTCCACAAGTCAAGGGCTGTGGAGTCAGATTTCATGATAGTAAGGAGCAAATCTTGAGAGATACTACCATATATCCATTGTTTGACGCCGGCGTCGAGAAGATGCCAGATAGAATCATCAACCTCCGTAGGGCGCGGAATAGTGTCATCAATATGGTCAAGCACGTTATAGAGACATGCATGATTGCGAAAAAGTTCAACCCAGGGAGAATACTGGTTGTTTTCTTGATCAAGAATAATGGGAATATGGTTCTTGATGTTGGAAACAGTAAGGGCGGGATAAAACGGTAGTGATGACTTTGTGGTGGGATTTGTGGAGGTAGAGGCGTCAGAAAGTGTGGAAGAATCTGGGATAGCCATTTAGAGAAGAGAAGAAAGGAAGAACAAAACCCGAAAAACAAGGAGAAAATTCGGGAGGGTCGCGGCGTAGGAGAGGCAGCCGGCGGCTGTGGAAGAGAAAGGTTTTTAGGGTTTTGTTTATTTGGCTCTTGATACCATGTATGATGATATTAATCTCCCTTGAGGAGTCTTTCATTAATATCAAGGTATATATAGAGTACAATAATCGTCCCTTATACAATAGGAATCCTAAGCCTATACAAAAGAGGAATCCTAGTCTTACCATAATTATATTTACACAATATATGAAAATATTCTAATTATGGGGAAAGATTTAGTTCTTTATGGATGCAAATGTATAATGGGAGGTAGTGCAAGACTTATAACAACAATTCACCGTGAAGATTCATCATCAAGACATAGAAAAGGATATCATTGCATCTTTATTATATGCCAAATGTAATAAAACTGAAAGGTTGAATTTGTGGGATAGTTTGTATCATTTAGCATCTTCTATGGATTTACCATGGATAGTGAGAGGAGATTTTAATGTGATTCTTTCTGAAGAGAAAAAAGTGGGTGGCTTACCAGTTACTTTGAATTAATGTGAAGATTTTGCCTTTTGCATTAATTCTTGTGAACTATGTGACTTGCGATACAAAGGGATCTTATTTACTTGGTATTGGACATAATTTTGATAAATGCTAGTTTTCAGAAAGTTTTCCCTCAACTCGACGGAATAGATGCAACTCGTGCAGAATAATTGTCCAATATGATAAACTGTCGGAAAAAGGCTAAACGATTGTCAGGTGCTTTCTGTGTAAGATGATATTAATCTTCCTTAGAAAATCTTTCTCATTAATATCAATAAATATAGTGTACAATATACAATCCTAATACAAGAGGAAAGATGAATCCTAATCACAATACAAGAGGAATCCTAATCTAATAATGGGGTAGGGATTGTAGTGTTATACTTGTACACGTTTACATTCTGACCTCGAAAACGAATAAACAAGCAACGATACCACTCCAAAGCCTCGCCATCCAAATAGAATGAAGCCCAGGACAGTTTATGCTCCGATAATATGTTGTAAAAGATGAAATACTTCTCTGCATGAACAACCCAATCTCGCCACTGAAACGACCCATTACAGAGGCTTGAGATAGGTCCACCATGGTAGATGGAGACAATGAAAGCACCAATGTAACAGTAAGCAAATTCACTGAAACAATAGCCCAAACTATCAAATGATATTAATAAAATTGAAATGCCATTTCAAGAGAAATTGCATAAAATTAAAGTAACTAGGGATAAGTAATAGAAGGGGACGAGAAGACAGATTGAAGAAGGGGATGAGATGCCAGAAGAATTGGAGACAAGAAACACAGAATTGCCTTAGCATATAATTCACGATGCTTACATAGAGTAGAGTGATACCCTTCACTATCTATCGTTCCCTTAGCCTGGATCCGAAATTAGCCTTGACGTGGACCTATTTGTGGCGGAGCCAAAAATCTTACTAAGAGTGTTCAAACTTATAAAGTAATGAGTGCGTGCACCAAAAAATTTAAATCAAACTAAGCTTTGCCATTTTCCTTTGCAGTTTATCCTTAGAGCATTATTCAAGCACTAAATCTAAAATACATTTTCGAGTTGAGTAAAGAAAAATCGCACAAAGGAATCCAGTAAAAAAAATCATTGAGCACTAATAAAACAAAAGTTAGGAAGTAACAAAAGAGAATTAAAAAAAGAACTTGCGAAGAGCGAACCAGACAACATCTTTAGGCGCATCTGATGGGTGAAGACAGCTGGTTTTTCACTTTTACACAAACTTCTTGAGTAATTATAAAGTAAGTCAAACGTACTTTGTTTTTTTAATAAAATTAGTAAAATCAATAAATTTATAATAGTAATACTTTTATAAATTTAGTCGAGCTTTCAAGTATATACATATAAAAATTAATAATATATTAATGAAATCAAGAATATAAACATCTTTATTAGATTTACACTTAATATTGAACTACATTTTTTTATTAATCAATTTTCTTATAAAAAGAAAAAGAATTTAAAAAATCACTTATAATATATGTCTGGCAGGTTTAATACATAACTATATTAGTCTAATTATATAAATAGTTAATTTATTTATGTATTTTATTTTCTTACTTTTTTCCTTTCTTGCTTCGTTTTCCGTAACTTCAATTATTAAAATTGATTAATTTGAAATTTTAGAAAAAACATGAGTAGAAGTGTAGAACCTTTATAATTTATTACTAACATTTAGAAAGATTATTACTAACATTTAGAAGTGTAGAACTTTCATTCCAAAGAAAGGAAGCTTCAAGTACCTCGGGTCTACTATCTAAGGGAATTGAGAGATTGATGACGATGTCACACATCGTAATGTCACACATCGTAATGGGGTAATGTGGATGAAATGGAGGCTCGCATCTGGAGTCTTGTTCGATAAAAATGTGCCACCAAAACTTAAAGGCAAGTTCTATAAGGTGATGGTTAGACCGACTATGTTGTATGGGGTGGAGTGTTGGCCAGTTAAGACGGCGCACAACCAAAATAGAGAGTAGTGGAGATGAGGATACTGAGATGGATGTGTGGGCATACAAGGAGGGATAAGATTAGAAATGATGATATCCGGGACAGAGTGGGACTGACTTTGATGGAGGATAAGATGCGGGAAGCGAGGTTGAGATGGTTTGGGCATGTGCAGAGGAGAAACATGAATGCCCCAGTAAGAAGGTGTGAGAGGTTGGCTATGGACGGGTTCAGGAGGGGTAGAGGTAGGCCAAAAGAAATATTTGGCAGAGGTGATTAGACGTGATATGCCGCAGGCGTAACTTACTGAGGACATGACCTTAGATAGGAGGTTGTTGAGGGAACAGATTAGGGTAGAAGGGTAATAGGTGGTCGATCGTAGTCCTACTTACGTTTACAAACTGGTTGTTGTAGAGTTATTACTATAGGCCAGATTAACATATCATACGAATAGGCGAAATAATGTTTTATAGTCCTCTGTAGTTTGACTTCTGCTGTTATGGGTTCTTTAGTGTACTTTGTTTATCTTATTTACCTGCGTTAGTTACTGCTTCCTTTTCAGGATGCGCTATCATGGCGTATTCGCTTTTGATACCAGCATTTTCATACTGCTTTAAATTTCTTGATCGGATCTGACTGTTTCTTCTGCTTTGTTTGTGCTTATGCCTTGTCGTGTCTTGAGCCGAGGGTCTCTCGAAAACAACCGCTCTACCTACCAAGGTAAAGTTAAGGTTTGTGTACATTAAACCTCCCCAGACCCCATGTTGTGCCATTTCACTTGGTATGTTGTTGTATAGTAGAACGTAAAAGAGGGATTTGGCAATGCTATTCAAAAGAAATGAAATGCTTGTCAAACAATCTTTGCTTTTCAGTAAAAAAAAAAAAACTACGCATGTGTTTCAGAGCGTAATCGAAGCTGCGGCGGGAGCATAACTTTGAACACCCTTGCCCGCTGAGATGCAGCTCACAGTTGTACCAAGAGTGTTCATTACCTAATATATAATTATATATTACAAAATTTTACTTATATAATTTTTTGGCGAAAGGTGTTGGACTGAACACACTTGCTTCCGCCCCAGGGTCCTATTACTTCCTCTTGGCCCAATTTCTATTTGGTCGGCATACTAATTAGTATCCATATTGGATTGGACTTGATTCATAACATCTTTCTTCTTGTAGTGGTTTGAAAAAAATGATTTACAGATTTAGGACATCCGAGACCCACCATCACAAAGATCAGCAGAAGATGTTGCATTCTCTGTACCCTGTTTCTTCGCAAAGAACAGAACTCTTACAAACTATTGGTATAGTATTTCCTTTGATTTATTTCTCATAAACATTTAAAAGTGGTGAAATTTAACGTCATTCTTTTTCTCCAGTACTATGGTGGAACCAACTATGGACGAATATACTCTTTTTTCGTGACAACTCGCTACTATGGAAGAATATACTCTTTTTCGTGACAACTCGCTACTATGATGAAACTCCCCTTGACAAATTTGGTCAATTGAAATACCCTTGAAATGGTCGAAAATGGCCGAAAAGGAATAAAGAAGAAGAGGAAGTAGATGTTATTTTGAATTAGAAGAAAATGACCGAAAATGGCCGAAAACACTCTTTAACTATTCATGTAATTTCTTAATTGCACGTAAATTAAATCACCACGTATAAACATGCGTTGCCTAGACGCTCCATTTAACTACCTCAACCGATTAAGTTGGTTGACCACACAAATCTTTAGGTTCAAGGAAAATATAGTTTGAGAATATTCAAACATGTGTATGGTTCTAATGTTGTGGTCTTCTATTTTAAGGCCTAATTTCATGCAACTCCAACTTTTGTCGCTTGTCATCCACCTATATATAGATCGTCCTGAAATTTATTTATCGGGTTAATATATCTTTTGCAACATATATATTTTTCAAAGTACACCTTCAGAATATATTTTTTCTCTATCCATTTGCATTATTTTTATGTTATAATCAAAATTTCATCTATTCTTTAATTTTATGTTTTACAGGATGATGATGGTTCCAAGATCTCTTCAACTTTTTATCTTACTTGTTTGCTCTTTGACCATCGTCACAATTGAATGTGCAAAAGTAACCCAAAATTCAAATATATATAATGTCACGGCAACTATAGTTCATAGTGTTGTGTCAAAAGGAGCAGGTTATTAATATCTTCACTTACATGTACAAATATAAACTTTGAATTACAAAATTAAGTAGTTTAAATTGAAGAGTTATGTTAACATTACTTATTTGGCAGTGTGCTTGGATGGATCACCTCCAGCATACTATTTTGAACCAGGATTTGGAGAAGGAATTGAAAACTGGATTGTACAACTTCCTGTAAGTCGTCTATAACATATGTTTAATTCTAGTAATCCCTACTTATTTGGAGTAAATTTATTTTTACTATGTGAGACGAGCATTACAAGTATACGTTTTCCCCTCTAGCTGATACACTACTTAAAAAATCTTTTTTTTTCCACTGAAAAATATTCAGTGATTATTAATTACTGAATTTCGGTGGAAAAACCTAAATAGTAGTGTTTTCACACGAAAAATTATAAAGTTTTCTAGCGTTTCAATGAGAACCTATTTCCTACCATGTGTTTTCCCAGTGAGCTAAGGTGGAAAAATCATGTTTTATAGCAATAATTTCTACTGAATGTCGGTGGGAAAAAACTTTGTTTCTAGTACTGATATAGTGTTGTTTAAAAAGCTTATTAAATCTTCAAAAACGTTGACTTTGTTCATAGGGAGGAGGATGGTGTAATAACGTTACAAGCTGCCTAAGACGTTCCAATGGCAGGCTTGGTTCATCAAAATCTATGCCTCCAATGCAATTTCAAGGAATTCACAGTAAGAATCAGACTGCAAATCCAGGTACTTTTGGGTCAATATGTCCTCCTGAAATTTTAATGAATTTCTTTTATTGAAACACGAAGATGATGAAACATTTCAAAAATCCCGGCATAATTATGTTGCAGTGGTGCATTATTGTTCACGTATCGTATGATTATTTTATGCAAAATATGCAGATTTTTACAATTGGAACAAAGTCATTGTTGCGTACTGCGATGGTGGATCGTTCATAGGAAATGCTGAATATGTTGATCCAGTATGTTTTGTTCAAGGCTGTAATTCTGAATTCCAATTTAAAATATTTATTTTTGTTGAAAATCATCTCGATTTTTTATCATTCCATACATTTTACTTTGTTTAGGCTACCAATCTTCATTTTAGAGGGGCAAGGATTTACACGGCAGTAATGGAGGAGCTGCTAGCAAAAGGATTAAAGAATGCCAAAAATGTATGTAAATGTTATTTCAATTGAAATATTTGACCGTGTAATTATACTATATTTCTTATTATCATTTTCAGCTCCTTATCTAAATACGTAAGTTTTGCTTATAGAACTAATTTCAACACTTTCAATTCTTAATCATCAATATTTAATACTTATCATCGATTTACAATTAGCTAATCAGGCTCTACACATCCCTATAATATGACTTAGTTATAGGCACATATTATATTTCAAAGCCAAACACCTTATACCCATATATATATATATGGATAATATTGCATTTTTTGCATAATTTATTGTGACGACTTTCTTTCAAATAGGAAAAATGGAATTAAAAAAAATTATAGGGCAGATTTGTGCTGAAAAACAAAAGATACAGAATCAGATGTTACAAAACTATTAATAGTGTAATGTAATTTAGGATCTATTTTATATAGGAGTATTAACCGTCTGACTTTAGAATGTAAGGATTATGTCTATGACCGAGTCATATTATTGGGATATTTAATGCAATTTGCTCTAATTGATTTAGTACATTAAGCTTTTAACTCATATTTTCATTAGTAACACAATTTTGTTTAAGAAAAAATCTTCTGTATCTCAATATTTATTTTGCTATTGCAGGCCATCCTAGCTGGCAGTTCTGCTGGATCATATCCAGCAATATTATACTGTGATCGCTTCCGCAATTTATTACCAAGTACCTCTAGAGTGAAATGCTTGATTGATTCTGGCTATTTTGTTCGTTTGTAAGATTGTTAACGACTTTACATGCATATGACCATTTATTAGCAAATGATGATTTATTAGAACTATCATCTAACTTTAATTTGAATATCTATCTTTCTTATAATAGCAAGAATCCTTTGTTCGCAAAACCTTGGGAATCCTTTTACTATAAAGGACTCGCCACTATACAAGTAAAATCTTGTCCCCTTCTTATAAGTTTTGACAAAGAATTTGCGTATAATGATCTTTTTTTAAATCAAAAAATAATTTATCTTAATTTTTTTATGGTACTCTAAATGAAAAAAAATTATAACCACATAAATATAATGATTTAGAACAATAAGTTTAAATTTTTTTATAATCACACAAATACTATTAATATATGTTTAAACTATAAATTTCAAAAATTTAATTTATTTCTTAAATTATATGCCCAGTTAAATGCGCATAAAATAAAACAAAGGGAGTATTTTTAAAGAAGATGTCAATGGTCGGTTTTTTTTTGGCATGTACTGATTAGATGTTATTGTTTTCTAAAATCTCTTTATGTGTACAGGAATCTGCCAAGACGTTACCGAAATCATGCACTTCAAAAATGAAACCAGAATTGGTACAAACTATTCCCTTGATTGATCAGTTTTTTTTTTTGTGAGTATTTTATAAATAAATTAATGGCCATAAAAATCTTCCAATTTGCTGCAGTGCCTCTTCGCAGAGAACATTCAACAAGATATCAAGACACCAATTTTTATTTTCATGTCAGCATTTGATAATATCGTGGTAGGTAATTGATATTATTAATTGTCATCCATTTTATTTATTCTAGTGGTTAGTGCAAAAGAGAAAAAATCTTTATGATATTTCAAAACTTTTTCCTCAAATTTGGATTATGATTTAACTACATATTTATTATTTTAGTGTCTTCTCATAAATGAGTTGTATTTTGCAGATACAATATACTTTAAGAGATGGAACAGATGAGTGCATTAAAAACGGGACATGCACAACACGTCAGAACAATACCATACAAGGTTAGCACACATGAGTAAACAAAAATAACTTTAGTTCCTTAACAAAATTTTACATTGAAAGAATTAAGGAAAAACAAAACTAGAGGTGAAAAATACACGCCTTCCAAAAAGAGAAGTACACAACTACAGTTATATTTCTAATATTTTTGGATTTGTTATATATTTCAGAAATGAGGTCGGATTTCTTAAACGCATTACCCAAAGGAAATCCAAAACTAAGAGGAGTATTCATTGACGTAGTCCCTCATCATACCTGCATTATTACAAGGTGGACTCCTGAAAATGCCACCGTGGTTCATAAACGGGTAAGATATTAGTATTTATTAATTATTTATTTATATTTGAAAATGTAATTTTAAAATGATGATTAATTGATGACTATATTATTTCCACCATTTGTTTGTTTGTGCAGTCTGCCCCAAAAGCATTTGCTGATTGGTACTTTGATCGAAATTACACATATTTGATAGATGAACATAACTTGCCACTCCCAAATATTGTCCCAAACGTAACTCAGTAATAGGCCGCCCGATAAGGAGTATAATCTTTTATCAACTTGTGTTTATTTATTTCAAGAAAAGATGTTCAAAATTCATTTATGTAAAACTTTTATGTAACACGATGCTAGCACATTAATTGCTGACAATTCAACTTTCTGATGTATCTGTAAACTGTTTCCCATATATAGCAAATCCGATATCAAGGAGGTTCCTTTGACAAAAGTAATAAAAACTTGTTGTCTTCAATAGTTGACTTGAGTCTTACTTATTGATTTATGTGATTTTTTACTTATTTACTTATTAATTTATGTATTATGCATCTACTACACGTAATTCAACTATTGTTGAATCTGTATATTTCTCGTCTATCATTCAGAGGAAGAGTCCTCCATATAAACAACTATGAAGGGCTAAGGTTTTGGAGAGTTTAAATAAAACAGTAGATAATGTATAGGGTAAAATTCGTATTATACAGGTGGGCAAATTATATCGTGACACGTGGCAGAAAAAGTGAGTTGGATCCAAGTCAGTTTTCAGTGCGACCGGTAGTACTAGCTTCACACAGGGAGCCCCAAGGGGTCACAAGTACCGGAGAGCAAGAATCTCAGTGGTCAGTTCAAATCCCAATGGGCGACCGTTACTTATTGGAATTACATCTTTCAAGAATGCATTAAAGGCATTTATGAAGATACTAAATGTGTGGTTTCACTGGGTATGTTGTTGTTATGAAGATACTATTGTCCGATTGTTACAACATTTATGTATTGATATTATTAGGGGTATAATTCATGGAATGTGTACCCATGAGTCCAAGTATAAATATGACCAATTAACTCATTATAAGGGCATCATATTCAAGATATTACAATACTAGTTCTGTATTCTCACTACTTCTCTCAATATTGCGCTTTTATATTGTTGGAAACATCAAGCCCAAAGGCCAAATCACGAAGCTCCTGCTAGGCCCATGCTAATTATATTCTAACTCCGCTTTTATATTCATTACTTATTATTAGAATTACTTACTGATTAATCTGTTAATCTAGTCACTTAGCTTGAGACCCACGTATCCTTGATCACATCTACAAATTAAAATGTACCGATTTACGGGTAAATAGTTTTGCGCTCAATGTGGGACCTAGCAATAGTGGTATCATAAGTGACCCATTCTTTTAATCTAATCCTTTATTTAGTCTTGTTTTTTGTTTAAGCAACAAATGTCAGTTATGGAAGGACTTGGAGGAAACCAGATCCCCGGGAACAATGCCGAAAACAACCAAATCAGAACAGACGGCCTCCCAATTCTAGATCCAGTACCAGAAGATTCAGCAGTCGCGGACGAAGAAACTTCAAGAGGCAGACAACCCCAGAGATACGAAGTTCCTATTGACGAGACGCCGGAGGAAGCTATGCAGAACCTACGGGCACATAATTTTGCAATGAGAGAAGAGTTGGGCAGTATAAAATACTTTTTCTCTAAGTTCACATCCAATTTCGGTGGCAGCACTCCGGCAACTGCAATGGCATCACCAGCAACATCCTAAATGATGCGAGGAACGACCAGAATAAGCCGAGATATGATGACGCTTCAGGAGCAAAACATTTCCTGAAAATCCAATTCAGGAGCAGGTGTTGAAGTTCATGAAGGAGATAACGGGCAAAGTAGACACAAACGCTCAAAAAAGCATAAAAAGAATGTCAAGGAATTTCGACACCGGTTGGATCAAATACTGAGGTGGCCTTCAGTCATAGAAGGTCCAGACGCAAAAAGATATATTAAGTTGGCATATAAGACAGAGGTTGCATCCTATTTGATTCTCAAAAGGTTCAAGATGCCATTCATACTCAAGTATGTGTCACGACCCAAAATCCTATTTGTACTGTGAGGGTACCTTCCTTGAACTCGTAGGCGAACCTCATCCATACAAAACAAAGTAAACAATATATATAATGCGGAAAAGTAAAAGACATCCAAAGTACTGACAAATCTCAAAATGCTTAATACACAAAATTATAAATATCCCCCAAAATCTGATTGTCGTGAGTACATGCGCTACTAAATAGAATACAAAGTCTAAAACTTAATACAACATATTGTCTGAAATACAACAACAACAACATATTGTCTAAAATACATAAGACATAAAGTAAAAGATAAGATAAATGAAGTCAGATGTTGGGAAGGTATTTACAACTCACCTTGGACTCCAAGTAAGCCCTTCAATAGGCTCATGCCGCTATGCTCCACTCGAATCTAGATCAGTACATGCACACAAAAGGTGCAGTAAGTGTAGAGTGAGTACGGAAAGCACGTGTACCCAACAACATAGTCGACCGATCTTAACTATAGCGGTGGCGAGGGTTGGTACTCCCAATACTTCTCTTCTTGCGTAGCTGGTTAAAATATACAACTTATAAGTATTACAACCATTTAACTAAAGATTCCACAATCAAACGAGTCATAAAGTACATTACTTTTCAAGGATCATGTTAAAGTTTCCAACTTTATTTCAATTAGGATAAGTTTAGCAATAAGGTTTCAACCTACACTCAAATCGAGCGTCTAAACCCATAAAGATTCCACCTTTTCATCACTTTAAGCAAATTTACTTTAAAGATCCAACCCTTGCATCAATCAAGGCACATACGTCCATAAACATTCGACATTTACACTATTTAAGGCAATATATTAATAAAAACTTAGTCTTTCTATATTTTAGACCATGTATCATCATAAAAGTTCTATCTTTCTATCCTTTATATTAAAGACACCCATAAAGATTTCATATTTCTCTCTTTTCAAGTGAGTAAAACATAAGGATTCCAACTTTACACTAAAGAAGTCGTAAAGACACTATCATTCTTTCCTTTTTAGGCAAGTAAACCATAAAGATTATACCTTTATAAAAATCAGCACATATGGCATGAAATTCACATCAACAAGAATAAATGATATTCAATGCAAGTGATATATATGCTATACAATGACCATATGCATCCGGTATACACACGCTCCTGCAGTAGGTTTCACGTGATCACTGGGGGACTCATGAGGTCCATAGACCAACCCCAAATCATTTCTCATCGGGTCCCAGCTTTGTGGCTGTAAAATTATCATCACCATCACTCTTACCATGTACCATATCTAATAACCGGCCTTCAGGGCCCCTTTTTCAATATCTCATAAGTCCATTACTAATAATAATATAAATATATGATATAGATACGTGTACATCATGTAAAAGTATAAAATCAATTCATCTAACATTATCAATTAATGTCCAAGATTTAGACGAAATATAGATTGATGAATGCATGACATGTCAAAATCACAGAATCTATCAAAACATGGCTACATAACCTAGATAATCAACAGTCATACCAACTTAAGTGAATTTATGCACCACGCTCATGGCCTGAAAACTAAACACAGTGTCTCAGTCACATATATAACTACTTTACTTTCTACTTAACCCTTTAAGTACACCAATACCCACACAAATGCTCGTCACCTCATGGGTACGGGACCCCAAATACCTATTATACCCTGTAATTTAAACAACACATAACACTATATTAAGTTCTATTAAGTCTCAACTTGCCTTATTTTGAAGTCTCATAGCCAAGAACAATCCCAAACTCGATCCATGTAAAAATGAAGCCTCCTAGAAGCTCCACCCGTGTCCAAACTCATCGAACGAGTTCAATCTAGTCAAAATAGTAGTCTACGGAGTTAGACAAGTCCAACGATACCCATATTGCGATACTTTATTTCGGAACCCAAAAGGCCAACCCCGAGCCCACACGGGTAAAATTGAAATTTTACTGCGAAATCGTTTACCAATAGTCTAATTAGTGAGAATCTCGAAAATATTTGAAACCCATTCACAAATTGACCCCTCAATTTGATAAATTATTTAAAATCCATCTGCATGTCAAACCCCAAATTTCTAATCTCAAATCATGAATTATATGATAAAATTTCGTAATAATCGAAGGTAGAACAGTAAGAGGAATATTAGAAACTTACCCCAGCAAAGAAACATGAAGAACATCCTTGAAATCACCCAATCCGAGCTCCCAAATTGACAGACGTACGTCGATTATAGGACAAAATTGAGGAAAGCGACGGACTTGACAATGTCGGAAAACAGTGGCAGAAGAAAAAAACTGATGGACCATCCCAGTTAAAACCGAGGGAGACCGTTGTCTATTAAAATATACTCACTCTATCCCAATTTATTTGGCTCAGAGTTTAAGAAAAAATGAAGACTTTTAAAGTTTGTGATATAAAACAAACCTTAGACATTTGTGTTGTTATAAACTATTTCATTAAGGATAAAAGAAAAGTTTTAAAGTTAATTTATTTATAATTATAGAGAGGTGACATTCTTTTAGGAACAGATTACAAAGAAAAGGTTGTCACGTAAATTGGGACGGAGGGGGTATAAATCTCGATTTGAATGGTCAAACAATAAATAAAAACTGACGGACCGTCTCAATTTATTTAAATAAAAATATTTTAATCTAATTGATAGAAATGTTAAAAATATTAATAATAAGGGGTAAGAGCGAAAGAGGATATCTCATATCCGTGATGTGATGAGCATTGGTACGAGTTCCGGTGCCATTTTATGGGTGATATTATAATTGTATAGTTATGGGTCGTGATCTAAAAATGCCAAAGTATGTGGGCATTAGCTGTTATGTGTTACCTTCTTAGATTGGTTGTTTAGTTGTATTGTCAATCTATGGAATCTCGTACAGTTATGATAATCAAGTTGTTGAACTTTTTGAACTAGTTGGTTGTTAAGTCTGGATTATTGAGATATTCATGTTCTTATGTCATTTATCATGCATGTGCATTTGATTTGACTATATATGATATGAGAGATCTGAATTTCAAGGAAAGTGATTGTTACTTAGCTTAATGGCCGGTTGATGGATATTTTAACCTTTAAGATCGGTTAACATGATATGTCAACCTCAAAAAGTTGGAAGCCCGATGTGTGTTGGAGATCTAATATTCCGGGCAGATATATGGACTTAACGGTCTTTCATGGATCACATTTGTCATACAATATCGTGGAGCCTTGTGTGTGTACCCAGGAGCATATTACATTGTATCATTCATTATTTTATTTGAATAATTGATTAATTGTTTATTTGATAATCTGTTTACTTGATTATTTGGCTTTATTTAAAAATTGATTACCCTTTTATTCTGTCGATGGTGGTTTTGAGTAAGGTAAACAGTAAGGGTAAAAAAGACTTTTTCTAATACTTCGTCACTACTTCTTTCGTTGTCCATCTATGAGATATATTGAGTACATGTGCTTCTCGTATTCATATTACACTTGATGCACTCATTGTGGTGCAGATTCGACTCTTGTATTGTATTTGTTGTGGCTCTTGTACACATTACACCAATCTTGGATGATTTTGATTGTTTTCACACTTTTTATTTATTTATATCAGAGTTAATATTTAAATATTTGACTTATTTCTTTACTTTTTTGCTTAATTAGCTTTATTGAATTGGTAATTGGTTGAATTTTGTCGTCATACCTATCGGCGGGAATAAGTACCATCACGACGTCGTGATAATCTATAATTTTATTTTAAAGTGATGGTGTCCTTTGGTTTTCTGGGTTTTGTTTCTGATAAATTTTCAAATAAACCGGCTAATTGTCTCGGTTAATCTGCCGATTTTCTAGGTAAGTACTAGCACCACTGATAGTACCAAAAGACTAACATATACACTACTTAACAATATCCGACCTTATTAATCCTATGTTAACATCCATCAAAACATTTAAAAAGTTCAATAATTTTAAATATTTTCTACTACCTGTTAAGAGTTCCACATCAAAATGGAATGTGATAATGGATTCTTATATGGACTTGGACAATCCTCACCCTATAAGTTAGTTTTTTTGGTTGAGTTATGTCCAAGATCAATTATTTACATGGTATCAAAGTCAGACCAATTTCAATTTTTTGTTCACCGATGTTGGCCCCCCCAAATTATATTATTCACGCTACAGTTAACAAGATCTGAGCGTGCGGAGAGTGTTAAGAGTCTCACACGCTCCAGTTAACAAGGTCTGGGCGTGCGGGAGTGTTAAGAGTCCCACATCGGATATGGAATAGGAACATGGACTCCTTATATGGACTTGGACAATCTTCACCCTACAAGCTAGCTTTTCGGATTGAGTTAGACCAAGATTCATTCTTCTTTATATCAACATATGAACATTCTAATTAAAGGAAGTCTCATGATGTTTGGTCATCTTCGGCATTAGAAGTGTCTTCATCTGATTTTGGAAGTGGAGGCCAGGGCACTTACATGCATCCCACTAATGAGAGCTTGAGCGATTCTACAGTGTGACTCATTTATCTCTGCTCGGCTTCCCGTCTTGCTTCTGCTGCCTTAAGGGTGCTAGAAAGCACGACGATCTTTTGCTCCGTAACCATCATGGCCACCCTATCAAGTCCCCACACCCTGCAATCTTAGACTAAATGCGATGAAAGGGCTTCTTCAAACCTATACGGTACGCTCTCCTCTTGTTTGCCCCGCCAGCGGCCTTGTAACTTTATCATCTGAAGACTGCTGGCTCACCCTCATCACTGATCACCTAAGACTGGATGTACTCCTTAAAATGTTGTTCATTTGAGTCTATATATTTTAAATAAAAGTTAGCATACAAAAAATATTATAAACGCATATAATAACTTCAAAGAAATTTAAATAATATTATTCTTTCAGACGACATTAGACCGAGTGTTTGTTCATATATTGTTCATTCTTATCGACAAAACATTAGACTGTTATTTAATATTTATAATAACTTACAAAAATTTAGACCATGATCTCATGTTTTCTCGTAAAATTTCAATCTTCTCAAAATAAAATTGAATCATGATCTAAAAAGACCATAAATTAAAAAAAAAATAAAAAAATTACTAAATAACTATTCCAAAAAGGGACAATAACTAGCTAAATTTTCTAGAGCAATTTCTTGTCAAATGCATATTGAGTTTTATAAATGATCGTGACTCAAATAGGAATTTTTACATTGTATAGTCACCCAACAAATATATATTCTTTTGTATACTAATTATAATAAACAAAAACATACATATTTTATACAAAATCAATATATAATATTTGAGAAACTTATATAAATATACCCTTTGATCATCTAATTTAGCAAACACGACCAAAATATACACTACCTATACACGTATACACTATAGGTATATATATTATATGTATATATATATATATATATGTATATAACATATATATATTTAGTATAATTATAAATTATAGATTATCTATACATTGTGTACTTATTTTGTAAGTTAGATTACTGAATAATATTTGACTTTAATTTTTCTAAATTTTATATATATTGACTAGCGACTTCTATTATTATTGGCGGAATAGTCAAATGTGTAAAACAAAAGCCCACTCAAATACAATGTAGAGCAAACCCAGCCCAGTTAGCCTCGTCCTCTAAAACCCTAACTCCCATCCTTCTTTTCATTTCTTCCTCATATCCCTTCGGCGACAGAGGAAAAAAAAAAAAAAACAGAGAGCGCCGAAATGGGTCGGGTCATCAGAGCACAACGTAAAGGAGCAGGATCCGTATTCAAATCCCACACACACCACCGCAAAGGCGCCGCCAAATTCCGTTCACTCGATTTCGGTGAACGTAACGGTTACCTCAAAGGTGTTGTTACAGAAATCATACATGATCCGGGTCGGGGCGCACCGTTAGCCCGTATGACATTCCGTCATCCGTTCCGTTACAAGCATCAAAAGGAGTTGTTCGTTGCTGCTGAAGGGATGTACACTGGTCAGTTTATTTACTGTGGTAAAAAAGCTAATCTTATGGTTGGTAATGTGTTGGCGTTGAGATCTATACCTGAAGGTGCTGTTGTTTGTAATGTTGAGCATAAAGTTGGTGACCGTGGTGTTTTTGCTAGATCTTCGGGTGATTATGCTATTGTTATCAGTCATAACCCTGATAATGGAACTACTAGGTATTTTTTTGACCTATTTATTAAAACTTGATGGATTTTTAGTCATTGGTAAATGTAGTTTTATTTGTATTTTTTGTTGAAATTAATTAATAGGTAGAGTAAATATAGTAAATGAACGAAACCCCCCTGCCTACAACAGCAGGGGATTTGCCTTAGCTCGTCGCACTGGCACTGTGCTTGCCAGTGCGGGTTCTCTTTCCTGTGTGTTTTGCATGCTATTGTACATGAGCAGGGTTTACCTGTCCGCACCCAAATATAGTAAATGAACTATTGGGATGTGTAATTTTTGGATTGATTTAGTATTGGAATGAATTGGCTTGAATAGAGTAGAATGTGATTGGTAAAGCTTGTTCATTTTCAATCAATCCGTCTTATTTTACGGAACCACTAGGTATCTTTCGGCCTATTATGAAAACTTGATGGAACTGGTAAATGTAGTTTTTTTTTTGTATTTTGGTTAATTGGAAATGTAGAAAGGAATTTTTTGTTGAAATTAATTAAAAGGTAGAATAAATTAACTATTTGGATGTATAATGTATGGATTGATTTAGTATTGGAATGAACTGGCTTGAATAGAGTAGAACTGTTAAAGGAATTTAACAACTAGAATTCAATCGTAGATTATTTGATATATTAGTTTTCGATTGATTTAGTTTTTATTTGTATTTTGGTTTATTAGAATTCAAGCATAGGTGATTTGATATATTAGTTATGGGTTGATGCGCACCTGGTGTTTGGTGGTTTGATACTTAATACTATTGAGCAAAATTTTGGAGCTTTTAGGGATAATGGTCAATTTTAAAGGAATTTAACAACTAGAATTCAAGCTTTAATTTATATTTTATTTGATAATGATCTTAACTGGTAAAGTTTGTTCATTTTCAATCAATAGTCTTATTTAATGCGGCACTGTACTTTTTTATGTGGATCCGTTGATTCTTGCATTCAATGAAGTGGATTAACTGTTAATTTAGCATCTCGCCTAACAGATGAAGCTTAGCTGTTTATAGTTGCAGAGTATATCCATTCATTTGCTGATACTTAATTCTTCTTTCCATTCACACAAGAAGAATATAACAGAATCTGTTTCTTTTGAAGTAGTGAAGAAAGTATATTCTACACTTGTTTGAATGTGCTGAAATGTATACTTGTTGATCCATTTTACATTGATTTTAACACTTTCTTTATTGGTGACTGTTTGCATTACACATGAAACTCAGCTTAGTTTAATATGATTGCTTCATTGACAGTTGATGAGATGATTTTTGAAGTTTGCTCTATTCAATTTCTACTGTATTTTCAGGATTAAGCTTCCATCTGGATCCAAGAAGATTGTGCCCAGTGGGTGTCGAGCCATGATTGGCCAGGTTGCCGGTGGAGGAAGAACTGAGAAACCAATGCTTAAAGCTGGTAACGCATACCACAAGTACCGGGTAAAGAGGAACTGCTGGCCAAAAGTTCGTGGTGTTGCTATGAATCCTGTGGAGCATCCTCATGGTGGTGGTAACCATCAACATATTGGTCATGCCAGTACTGTCCGTCGTGATGCACCACCTGGGCAAAAGGTTGGTCTTATTGCAGCAAGGAGGACTGGTCGTCTTCGTGGTCAAGCTGCTGTTACTGCTGCTAAATCTGACAAGGCCTAAGATATTAAGTTTGTTACTGTTTTTTCTTTGTCGTGTTTGGATTTTGAGTATTCAGCTGCAACCGTCTTTATACTAAGTTTTGTTGGGATTTTATTTAGAAGTTTTGTTTAGGGAAACCTCGCTTGGACAAATTTGCCATTTATAAATGTGTTTTTGCCATTTATAAATGTGTTTAGCTTGGTCTCATTTTCTGTCACTGGTTGGATACCTTATAATGTTTCTACGGTGCACCAATTTTGAAGTTGGTTTTCTTTACATGTTCGAAGTGCATTTGTGTTTCATTTTTGTGTCAATAACCGCGTTTTGCTAGCAGTTGGTATCAAAGATTGGTTTTGCGGAATTTACCTTGATAAAAAAAGGATTACTTGAGAAATGGTGGTACTCTTTGTTCAAACCTGTTTTGAAAAACAATTTTTTTGAGCTGAGGGACTATTGCATCTCTGTTCTACAATTATAAAGGTTAGGTTTGCGTACGCATCCTCCCATATCTCACTTGTGGGACTATATTGAGCATGGAAGTGAGAGTAGGGGTTCAAACCAGCGTGAGATTTGTCTGTGCTGCTGTGTTTGTCATTTAAGAAGTATACATGAAATGCACCTTTTTGTATAAGTTTTTTCAGCTTTCACAAGTATTTTTCGTGACGTTCTGGGTAGGATCCCGAATCACACATTTCAGAAAGATTGATGAGCCACGCCCACTGTCTTTCTTCTTTTCTGAAAGAAGGGTCTTAATACGCTCTCTATAATATATTCTACACATGCATATGTGAAGTGATACATTTGAAATTACAAGAATGATGGAATATGTTTTCAATCTTGATGAAGTTTAAGCTAAATTTACTAGGATTTTCACTAAAAAGATTCAAAATATAGAAAATAAACATATTTGAACAAGTCAAATAAATTTAACATTTACTATTTAAAATGATTTTAATTTTTTATATACTCCACATTTTTTATTAAGGAGATCTCGACGAACCTCTTGCGCCCTCGAGCTTTACCAATTTTCATATAGTGAAGAATTTGTTTTAAGCAAACATTTGCATTAGTCTCCTATTATAGAAACTTGAATCCCAATTATGAGCATAAATACTTGAAAAGTAACCGGTAAATCATTGATCAAGGAGTGAGTAGTCGTTAGATTTAATGGTTTGTTGAGATCTATATACAGAGTGGCCGGTGGAATATTTCTTCTCCCACGAACCGAGCTTGAATGAACTGATTAACTAGGACAAGAAGTCCACAACTATAGTTACCTCTCTTTCTGTTTTTAGCTGAGTAGTTTATTGAAATAGTATGAATTAAAAAAAACACTAGAAAATACAATGTGTCGTGCAATGCGAAATAGGAAAGTATGTCCATTATAAAGAAAAGGGATGAATCCAATCTATTTTTATTGATTTATTTGTCACTTATTTAGGCATGTAAAATATACTATCGGTAATATTTAAGATATTTCTCTTCCATTTACATGAAAAAGATAATGAAGGCAAAAAAAAGTTTAGAAAAATAGAGGACTTTGCATCTCCATTTTGAGGAAGAGAAAAATGCAAAGTGTAGAGAATGCACTTAGCCAAATACGATGGGCTCTCTATATGTTGATTGCCTTTCTTTCTTTTGCCTGCGTTTATTTCGCTCATATTTCTTTTGCATTATCTCACCATTTGGTGATTTAGTTGAGAATGATACACTATTGTTGAACTAGATGTCTTGAAGTTCAAATGTAAATCTCTGACAAACAAAACTCAATTATGTTTAAAGTTTAAATAAAAATATCTAAAGTTTTCTTGCACAAGCAATATATCAAACTTCAGACAAATTTTATAACTTCGAACACTTTGGACTTTTTGAATTTCAGTCAAATATATCTGAAGTGGTTAAGCTTACAAAAAATTATAAACTTTAGATTCTTTTTCTCGTAATATATGTTTTCTTCAGATTCTCCTTGCAAAAAAATCGAGACTCGAATATAATGATACATATTATGTAAAGTTTTGGGATTCTTATATAATCTATTATATAATAATTGGGATAATAGAGAAAAAAATGAAAAAATAAAAAGGACAAAGGAAAAGGAATCGGATCTCACTCATTTTCAGCTAAGATTTACTTAGCTTGCTTCTTGCTCGCGGTGCGGCATACCAATAAATAGAAAAGCGTTATCGGATTGGAATGAGTTTAATTGTATTGATTAGGAACATTTTAGTCTATGTTTTTGAAAGAAATAATCCCCTTGATTATTTTCATTAATTGAAAGGCTATATATACAAGTTACATATTTCCATAATAGGAAAATCCTTTTCCTATTCTACTTCTAAATCCTTATTCTACCATAATTCTAACTATACAATTATGGTAAGTGTATAACACTAATTAAGGTATCCTTTTCCTTACAATATACTACAAATATATATACCATATATACAATATTGTTTTGTACTTATTTTGGCCGAGATGGGCCGAGTCCACCGCCGGCCATTGTATTACAAAGGCTGGCTTGCCGAGAATGGGTGGACATTGCACTACGTGGCTGGCCGGCCGAGAGAATGGGCCGAGCATTGCCGAGAGCCCACCGTTGGGTTGCACCGTCCGGTGGCCCACCGCCGCATCGCTACATCGTTGATATATATGTGATATACACCGATGTATATTCGTGTATATCACATGTATATTGCTTCGTTTAACACACCCCCGCAAATCATAGCGGGCGGTTTTCGAACGCCGAGATCGTCCCTAAAATCTTCAAAGAGAACCGCCGGTAGACCCTTTGTAAAGATGTCCGCAATTTGATAACGAGACGGGACATGGCATACGCGAACTTGACCCTTTGCAACCTTTTCACGGACAAAGTGAATGTCCATTTCGATATGCTTGGTGCGCCGGTGTTGAACCGGGTTACCCGAAAGGTAGATGGCACTAATGTTATCGCAATATACCAAGGTTGCCTTCGAATGGGACAATGAAGCTCCAAAAGCAAATTACGTAGCCAACATGACTCGGAGACCACATTTGCGACCCCTCGATATTCTGCCTCTGCACTAGAGCGTGACAGAGTTGCTTGACGTTTTGCCGACCATGAGACCAAGTTGTTGCCAAGGAACATACAAGAGCGAAGTCGACCGTCCGGTGTCGGGACAACCACCCCAATCGCATCCGTGTAAGAGACAAGTGTGGATGTAGGCGAAGGATACAAGTGCAACCCATAGTCCAATGTCCCCCGAATATACCGAATGATGCGTTTGATTGCATTCATGTGCTCAACCCCGGGATCATGCATGAATAAACACACCGCCGAACCGCATATGTAATATCCGGTCCGGTAAAGGTAAGATACTCGGAGGGCCCCCGCAAGATCGCGATAGCGGGTCGGGTCCTCGTATGGTGCACCCGTCGCGGCACTCGCCTTTGGGTTTGCATCAACCGGTGTGGAAGTGGACTTACAGGATGACATCCCAGCCCTCTCTATGATCTCAAAGAGATACTTCCGTTGAGACAAAACAAGCCACCCGAATGACGTTTGACGGCAATCCCCAAAAAATAACTCAACGGCCCTAAGTCCTTCATAGCAAATTCGGAACCGAGCATGGCCATGATAGACCGACGCAAAGCATCGGAGGAGGCAACAAGATGATATCATCCACATATAACGAATATAGGCCAATGACGAACCACGGCGGTAGATGAACAAAGAATTATCTCGACCCGCTGTGTGTGAACCCAATAGTCGAAACAAAATCAAGCAAATCGTGTATACCAGTGCACGTGGAGACCGCTAAGCCCATATAATGACTTCTTCAACAAACAGACATGATGGGGGCGGTTGGGATCCCCGAAACCCAACGGCCGATGCATATAGACCGTTTCCTTGAGATCTCCATGTAGAAAAGCATTCTTGACATCTAACCGATGAATCGGCCAAGTCTTTGAAAGAGCCAAGCTAAGTACAAGTGCGAATGGTAGCCGGTTTGACCACCGGACTAAACGTCTCACCACAATCAATACCAACCTCGCCGAGTCTTACCATCACCAACAAGTCGCGCCTTATGCCGAGCAAAGGACCCATCCGAATTCTCCTTATGAGCAAAAATCCACATAGACCGATAACATTAATACCATATGGACGGGGCACCAACTCCCACGTCTTATTCTCAATAAGAGCATTATATTCATCACCATAGCAATTTTCCAATTAGGGTCATTTAATGCGGACACAGATTGCGGGGCAAGGGGGATTTAGAGACATCGAATGTAAATTAAAATGTCTTTTAGGTGTAAAAATACCCCGCCGACTACGAGTGACCGGTCTATGACTCGAGGAAGAAGGGATGGAATTTTGGGAATTTTCTCGGGCTCGGGACGGACCGGCCAAGCAGCCGGGCCCGCCGGCCCAAATCGGTAGAGGTGGACTCGCATTCTGGAGCAGCCTGGACCAATGGGCAGCCCATTCTTGGAACTGTTCCAGTTGGCCGGAGCAACAGGGGCGACGCAGATCGGGGGGGGCCGGCGGGCAAGGGGCCCCGCCGGGGAATTTTGGGTACGGGAGTTGTCCGAAAAATTCCGAATAATATACGGGGATATTTGGTCATCCAAAAAATTATACAACTTAGGTTCGGGAGTATGAACTTTCGTAAACGGAATTGAGTTTCATCAAAAATGACATGGCGATTGATTATGATTTTCTTGGAGGATAAATCAAAACACTTATAACCACGATGATTTGACGGATAACCCAAAAACACACACGGGGTAGACCGAGCCCGGAGTTTGTTAATTGTTGTGGATGGGAATAGTGGATAACACAAGCACCCAAAAATCCGAAGGTGAGAATAAGAAGGGTTCTTATTATATAAGATTTTGAGAGGGGAAGAATATGTCGACCTTTAGACGGAATTATGTTAAGAAGGTAAGTGGCCATTTGTAGAGCATGATGCCAAAAATACGGAGGTATGGAGGCATGGATTAGGAGAGTTCGACAATGTTATTTATGGAACGAATTTTGCGTTCGGCTTTCCCATTTTGTGAAGATGTATGAGGACATGAAAACCGAAAATTTATCCCATGAGTAGCACAAAATTCTCGAAACTCCCTATTGTCATACTCTTTCCCATTATCACATTGAATATTTTTTATTTCTCTTTCGAATTGAGTACGAATGAACGCTCTAAATTTTATGAAGACGGAAAACACTTGTGATTTATTCGCAATTGGAAACGTCCACAAAAATCTAGAATAATCATCTAAAAAGAGAACATAATATCGATGACCCATTGAACTAAGAACAGGAGATGTCCATAAGTCGCTATGAATAATGTCAAATGGCATAGAAGTATGAGAATTGGAGTCTACAAATGGCAACTTAACAATTTTTCCTAATGAACAAGATCGACAAATTGGAGTACGACTCGTACCCTTACAAGAAATAAAGCTATTTTTATCTAAAACTGATAAAATAGAAGATCCCGGATGACCCGTACGAGCATGCCACATGGAAGGAGAGATGGCCGCAAAAGTCGATGGCAAGGTCGGGACTCGATGGACGAAAACCGGCATGATAGGATATAGATCCCCCTACTATCACACCTCACGAGACGACTCCCCGTCTTGAAATCCTTCACGAGAAAACCGAAAGGATCAAATTCAACAGAAACAGAATTGTCATTTGTGAACTTTCGGACGTACACTAAATTTTTAATCAATTTAGGAGCATGTAAAGTATTTTTCAAGAGGAGTGGTGGATTGGGGGAGACAACGTTTTCGACCATACCCTAGAATTGGAATAGAACTGCCATTACCAATAATTATACCCCGAGGGGTGCTCAAATTGGAATAAGATGAGAGAGTACCCGAGTCGGAAGTCATGTGAGTAGTGGCCCCGTGTCCATGTACCAATTTTGATCCGGTTGAGTCAATCCCAACGTGTGCATCGCGCCTCGATGTCGGTCCGAGTAGGGCTCGCCGCATGATGGACTTGCGGAGGTCGGGGCCCAAGAACTCCCGGCCGTGCGGTCCCGGCCCGTAACTACTACCACCGCCGCCGCCGGGCCACCGGCCGCCGGGCCGCCACCGCCGGGCATTGGGCCCGGACCGTCGGGCCGCCCCACCGGCCGCCGGAATTTCCCGCCGCCGCCGGTATGGGCCGCCGGCCCACGGTCCACCGCCACGCCCATCGCCATGGGCCCCACCGCCGGGCCCATGGGGGTGGTGGGCCACCGTTCATTGGATGGGACCCACCGACGTTTTGCCGACTACCGAACCTCCACCATTACCACCGCGTTTGTCCCCGCGCGTTTTTGTTATTATTTTTGCGATTATTCTTGCCGCCACCATGATTATGGTTTTGGCCCGAATTATTAACAAAACCTCGAAGGATTAGGAGAGGATGCCATCATGACAACGGGACTTGCTCCGTAGCCGCCTTTTTAGCCAAACCGGCTTCTTCCAACGTAAGGATGGAGCGGGCTTGATGGAAGTCGGGAAGAGGGTTGCTTTGGCGAAGGAGAGTGCCAACACCATTATAGGCCTCCGAAAGACCGGCAACCAACTCGTAGAACTAGACGATTATTTGTCACCGTGCGCCAACATTACGGAGTTGATCCGCCAATTCCTTTAGTTTCTTGCAATATGCAGAAACGTTTGGAAATACGTCCATTCGAACGAGAGAGAATTCCTGCTCGAGTGTGACGATACGGGAATGTTGGTTGTCTTGGAATATGTCACGCAATCTATTCCATGCAGCCATAGCCGTGGTATCGGGCTCCATAATCGTCTGTAGAAGGTCCACTGAAATAGTGGCGTATATCCACCGAAGAACGGTAGCATCAAGTGTAATCCACACCTCGGATCCTCCGCGCAGAAGGGGTCTAGCGGGAGGAATTATGTGATGAAGAACTTGATAAGAGATAGCGTGAATTTTAAACAACTCCGCCCACGTTGCATATTGAACGTTTTCCATCTCAAGGACAATAGGGACACTGAGCTTGATATTGGAAACCGTGAGGGCAGGGTGAAAATTGTTCTTAGACATATTTGAAAGAACAAAGAAGGAGGATAAATTTAAGAGAGGTTTTTGAGAGCGGAAGACGAGATATTTGGAGAGAAAAACCCGAGGGAGGGGGGGGGGGGGGGGGTCTCGGCCAAAGAGGAGGCAAAAGTTTGAGAGAAGAAAACTTTTGTTTAGACCTAGTCTCTTGATACCATGAAAGAAATAATCCCCTTGATTATTTTCATTAATTGAAAGGCTATATATACAAGTTACATATTTCCATAATAGGAAAATCCTTTTCCTATTCTACTTCTAAATCCTTATTCTACCATAATTCTAACTATACAATTATGGTAAGTGTATAACACTAATTAAGGTATCCTTTTCCTTACAATATACTACAAATATATATACCATATATACAATATTGTTTTGTACTTATTTTGGCCGAGATGGGCCGAGTCCACCGCCGGCCATTGTATTACAAAGTGGCTTGCCGAGAATGGGCTGGACATTGCACTACAGTGGCTGGCCGAGAGAATGGGCTGAGCATTGCTGAGAGCCCACTGTTGGGCTGCACTGTCTGGTGGCCCAGCTGCTGCACTGCTTACATCAGTGATATATATGTGATATACACTGATGTATATTCAGTGTATATCACATGTATATTGCTTCGTTTAACAGTTTTTTTTGCGACTGTAGTGGCACAACGTAATGGTAAATGTTCAATATGAGCTCAGAGGTTTCCATTTCTCTGATTTCGGATCAAGTTATATTTTTGTTAGAAATATCGTGAAGTTGAAATGTTTGTTTGGATCGCGAGTGGTTGTTAGATTTAATGTACTGGTGAAATGTTTTCTTCTTCCACGAAATTTATTGCAAAATCGAGGAGGGTGAAGCTGATTCACTACAACAAGAAGTCTATTTGTTAGGGTACTCACAACTATAGTCATCTCTCTTTATGTTTTAGCTTCATTTGGCTGAGTAGTTTATTGGAACACTATGAAATACTACCTCCATTCCAAAAAGAATTGACTTGACACGGAGTTTAAGAAATAAATGAAGATTTTTGAAATGTGTGATCCAAAATAAGCTTTAGATATTTGTGTGGCTGTAAATCATCTTATAAAGTTAAATTATTTATAAATATAGAAATGTATCAATCTTTTAGGAATAATAAGATAATCTTTTTTTAGGAGAGAGAGAGTAATTATGATTGAGAAAACTTAAAGAATACAATGCGTTATGTAATGCGAAATGCACCAAACTCGAGAACGTGTGATATTCGGCCCATTAAACTGAAACCCGATATAGCCCGACTCTAAAGTACTCCCCAAGGTTGATATATTTCTATAAAACCCCCTGTTACTTTCGTACCTTTTCAAATAAATCTCTGTAAAACACTGATATCTAAACCCCTAAATTACTAAAATGGCCTTACGAGCGGCGGCAACCACCACGATCCCGGTAGCACCCCGAGGTATCCGGGCACTGTTCTCTACATTTTCTTCTAATTTTCCTTTCAATCCACCGCAGCCGCAAGTAGAGAAGCCGCCGCCGGCTGAACCATCCACAAATCTCTTTGTTTCCGGTGAGTTCCCTTTTCATATTTCCCCGAAAATGAGTTCTCATTAGTTCCTTGTTCATTCATATTCTTTTTTCTCGTAATATATGTTCTCTTCGGGTTCTCCTTGCAAAAAAAATTGAGACTCGAATGTAATGATACATATTATGTGAAATTTTGGGATTCTTATATAATCTAGTATATAACAACTGGGGTCATAGAGCAAAAGAATGACAAAATAAAAAGGACAAAGGAAAAAGAATGGAATCTCACTCATTTTCAGCTAAGATTTACTTAGCTTGCTTCTTGCTCGCGGAGCGGCATACCAATAAATAGAAAAGCGTTATCAGATTGGAATGAGTTTAATCGTATTGATTAGGAACTTTTTAGTCTATGTTTTTTTGAGACTATAGTGGCACAACGTAATGGTAAATGTTCAATATGAGCTCAGAGGTTTCCATTTCTCTGATTTCGGATCAAGTTATGTTTTTGTTAGAAATATCCTGAAGTTTTTGTATTTGGACCTTCCAGATCATTTTCCATAGTAGGTCTGACCCTTTTTAAATTCTGATTCTTTGAGAAAAGAGATTTCATTAAACATACGATGTATAACAAAAAAAGATTACCTTTTTTGGATTTTATTCTCTTATGTAATATTCCTTCCGTCCCATATTAATTGTCCACATTACTAAAAGTATTTGTCCCAAATTACTTACATAATTAATTAAATCTTTCCCATCTTACCCGTAATGTTAAGTGTTCTTGAAAATAATCAATATTGATTAGAGTCCAATTTATTGGAGAGAGATAAGGTAAGGTAGTTAAAATTACACATTTCATTTATGATTTCTTAAGTGACATGTAAAGAGGAAAGTGGACAAGTAATATGGGACGGAGTAAGTATCCCTTGTAATTTGTTTTGATCATCGGATCCACTGTAAGAAATGAGATGAGTAGACTAGGTTGATAATGATGTATTTGTTGACAAATGAACATTAGTAGGTGGTTATGGTTCCTAGAATGTTTTCAAAAGAAATGGTATTTTGGGGTTTTCTGCTGTTATTATTTTTCAAACTTCCCTCTTTGCTTGCTTATTAATTCAGGAATTATCAGTTTGTACCTTCACATGGCCTCAGCTAGTATATAATTATGATGATGGAAAATTGTCTTACTTTGCTTCTTTCAAATTCTTGTTACCCAAGTTTTGAATGAGGGGTTGGTTAGGGGCAGAGAATAGTAAGGATCCAATTCAGATTGGTAGTTTTTGAGTACTTCATTTGCTGGTTATTGATTGTTGGGAAAGAAGCTTTTGCTGGTTTGCTTTCTGTCACCATTCTCTTAAATAAACTTGTGTTTGAGACCTCCTTGCAAATGTTCTTAGTTGTATACTCTAAGGGAGGTCGGGGGCAGGGGTGTGGGGTGGTGGGGATGGGAGTTACGGGGGTGGGGGAGGACACAATCAATTTGGATGCCACTTGTTGAACTAGTTTTTCCTACTTCCTTACTTCCACTAGGGAAGTCATTTTCCTCATTTTAAGGAACTTATTATCCTAGAGAAATGTTTTTGAAAATTTTTGACCAACCGAACATAGGAAAATTGAAAATGCTTTCCTCCGCACCGAACACACCCTAAGTGAGACATTTTTCTTCTGGAAAGAATAAAGATTCCTGTGATTCTGTCAGACTTTATGTCATCAAGGATCATACAGCTTGCATTTAGTTTCTGTCTAGGGTGGTATAGAAGTCACTTTACATCTATTATATGCAGCTGGGCCATGAAACTGGTGACTTTTTAGTAGCTAAAGTTCGACACTTATTTTTTTTCTCCTCTATCCAGGTCTTAGCAAACGTACTACCTCGGAAGGGCTTCGAGATGCATTTGCCAAACACGGTGAAGTGGTCAATGGTCTGTTTTCATTTTACCTTACATTTCTCACTTGTTAAAACGTAACATGAGAGTGCATATGATGAAATGGAATAAATGTATGTATGAAGTATGTTATGCTTTTGCAGCCAGAGTGGTGACAGATCGTGTATCTGGTTATTCAAAGGGCTTTGGTTTTGTTAGATATGCAACTTTGGATGATGCTGCTGCTGGTATAAAGGGCATGGATGGCCAGGTGAGTTAGATGCTACAGTGCTTGTTTTTCTAAGTAGTGAGCAAATTTACTTGTGCATAACTTTGCGTGTCCAAAATTCTGCCTATTGATCCCCAACAGAATGACTAAAACAAGAATAGTTATAGTTCTCTAGTATATTACATATTCATTTCTATTTCTAGTTGGGATTTATCATCTGAATTGTTGTGCTTATCATGACAAGAGTGGAGGATGGGAATCTTTCATATTAATCGGGAATAAACATGAATTCCGATTTAAAATATGAGATGCTTAAACATTGGAAAAGTTTGATAAAAATGACCTGAACTTTTTGTCAACTTTCTCTGTCATATTCTTTAAAAAAACTGTCTATTCTCATAGCCAGCAATTCAGGTTTTATAATTAAGAGAACACAGTTAGATTTATAAGCATAAAGTGCAAAGGCTTCTGATCCTTTTCATGACTAAAAAACAAAGTAAAAGGAGTAAGAAGACCTAGCAAATACAGAGCTGAAGAACCTTAAGCTCTATATTCACCTAAAAACCGAAGGAGCATGTATTTCAAGTTTCAGCCTAAACTAAGCATCTTATAAGGATTTGTGTTTCAGTGTGGATATGAGTGGCATTACATGTCTGTCCTTTTTCTTTTCACTTGTCAGGAGTAATTTGATATTTTCTTTCTTTGGTCGTTTCGTGTACCAAACACACTTTTAGTGCGTTGAAAACAAAGTAATACCGACTTGTCTTATTGCTTTGTCCTTGATCCCTTTGAGGTCCAAAAGTTTTCTCTGAAATGCTGTTTTATACATAATATAATTTTCATTACCTAAATAAGTATTAATAGATATACTTCATCTATCTAAACTAATAGATTGAAGTGTTAATTCGGAGTCTTGTTTAGTACGACATATACTGTTTTGGAATTGTTTTCCGAATTTTCATGTTTTCCTCAAAACATAAATATTTTCCACAAAATTGAAAACAAAAATACTTTGGTACTTTGAGGGTGCAAGCCTTTCTTTACTACCATTTCTTCTCCTACTGTATAGTCTATATTATCTGCTTTTATTAACATGTAAAGCTATTTATTAGTCATGGCTATCATCAAAATATCACCTTATGCTGACCAATTTCTCTTTCATTACCATAGCTCATAATTGCAATTTAGGAAAATATTCTTGTACAAAACATCTTATGAAGAACGTCTTGCCTCAAATCATGCATTTGTTATTGAACCCTCTAGAAGAAAACCCTATCTTAACAAGACTTGATAACTGGCTATAGGTAGAGACGAGAGAAATCAAATGCCGAAAAATGGGAATATATGAGGAACACTCAATCTTTTATACAAATTCAAATAGTAACCTTATTGGTGCACTAAATATGATAATCAGGAGGCTATTCCTTAGATGTACAAACTCAAGCGCTTTGCTATCACAAGCTTTTTCTTATTCTCTCCTTCCAAACTACCCATGTAAGTGCTAATGGAGCAGTGTTATCAAAAGCGAAAAGCGCAAAAAAGCTCTAAGGTTAGCTAGGGCTTTAAGCGCAAATAAAGCGTGGACTTTAATGAAAAAGGCGGACTAATAATTATAAGCATGAATAATAATATATGGACAAAGAAATTATAAAAACAATAAAGTGCAAAATACACACACACACACACACATATATATATATATATATATATAGTCCAAGACTAATAATTATAAGCATGAATAATAATATATGGACAAAGAAATTATAAAAACATTACGATAAAGTGAAATATCAATTATCTAGTGTCACCTCTTCAAGAGGCTCATTGGCAAGGAAAAATATGTCTTAGAGCCTTGATGATGATACTGAAGCGCACATAAAGCGAGGCGAAGCGCTCAACATGTTTTGAGCCTCGCTTCGGGGCTTAAGCGCGCTTTTAAGTACGCCTTTGACAACACTGTAATGGAGCAACATACTACGCTCGTGCTTTCTAATTCGTCCTCTAAAACCCAGTAAGTAGAGTATCATTCATAGTATTCAGCATGATCCACTGCACTTACCTCGAACCATCTTAAAATCTCCCACCACAAACGTGATGTTGCCTGGCAATGTAGGAAGAGATTATCCCCATCATCTCTCGAATGCACAAGACGAACCAGCCTATATTGTGATTTTCCTCCTCACTGTGATCCATGTGAAAAACACACCTTTCTTGGCGCCATGGGGATCTAAACTTATGAATGAACCCGACTCCTCTCAAGCTAGCAACTTACAGTAGTAAGTCTTAACTGCGAACTGTCCATTATTCCCCCTTCCATATCTAGAATCTTGTCTCACTACTAGTAAGGTTTATTTATCATGCATTCAATTAGATTTTGAAATTTTGTTATCTTTCAATCGTGAAAGTTCTTTCTCGATTTTAGATCCCAAATTACACTCCCCTCATGTAATCTTCAACGGACTGTCTTACCAAATCAAGTGAATCTGCTGTATACTATCTTTACAAGAAAATCTTGATAAAAACTATCTTTACAAGAAAAAATACGCCTACATAGGATGTCATATGGGCGGTTTGGGCTAAGGTGGGTTGGATGGGTCATTGCGCAACCTTGCCCAAAGTCTACTTGGGCTAAGATGCGTTGGGTCAAGATGGGCTAAACAATGAGTCATAGCCAAATCCATCCAACTTGACATAAAATTTTGAACTCGTAAAGTAATACTACTAGTAGTTAGTGCATATTATTTGTTCGAAACCTAATGCAGATAACATAATATATTTTCAAGAGGCCTATCATGATTTAATTATTATCGACAATTTTCAAGCGGCCTATCGTGATTTAATTATTTAGTCTATAATCACACACACACACGTATGTGTGTATACATACATATATATACATATACGTATATATATAAATGTACATATATGTATGTACACACATACATATATGTGTATATATATATATACACACACCCTATATAAAGTATTATATGAGTATTGGCAAATTTTAACATGCATCATTTAGATTGTAGCTTTTATATACTGTAACTTTTATGACAATGACGTAATTATATGATTTATCTAGTAAAGTAATTAATATTTATTTTTAAAACTGATATTAGGAAATTAGTTTGCTTAAGAACTAACTGGCACCGCCTAGCAAAAGTGATGCTCAAATTAAATTAATCACTAGTTAACTTATTAAATGGAGTTTTTTGTATATATAGCAATATAATATGTGAAGTAGATGGCAAGTTAATGTGCTATACAAACCATAAGGTACACGTTTTCTTTTATTAAAAAAATAAATAAATATAGTCAATTTTTAGATAAAACTTAAAAACTTGAATAATTAATTAGTTAATATAGATGGATGACATAATACTATATTCAAACATGATTGGAAGTAAGTACTATAACATTTATATTTTTTGTGGATAATCATGAGTTGAGCTCTAATTATTGGGGTTGAAGTTTGAAAAGTGATGGGTTGAGTTTGGGCTAGCTTTTGTCATAGTTTAAGATGGGGTTTGCCCAATCATAACCCATTTGTAATGTAGCCTATGCCCAATCATTAAAACTTGGACGGGTTGGGTGGGTCAAATGGGCTTGGACTGATTTTGTCACCCCTACACCAACAGGTGCACTGATTTGGAGAAAACCTATAATATAAGTAGGAGTGGCAAAATTAACTCCATACCCACTAACCTGCCCAATCGGCACAAGTTCTAATGTTGGGCAAGAGTGATTTTGATGACGGTTTGTTTGGGCCTATGCCCAATATATCCCATCTCAAATCAATAGCCCAAATTGACCCATGGTGATGGCCAAACATGACCCATGAAATTGCTCACTCTTAGCTTGTAGAGATAACCTTTTACCAAAACTCTTAGCTTGTAGAGATAACCTTTTACCAAAATCATCTCTATGAAAATTCTCTATATCTCGAAGTTGCATTTTTTGTTTTATTTTAATTATTTTTTTATTCTTATTTCACCTAATTCGGTAATAATGGGTTACGGGGAGTATAGAGTGTACGCGGACTTTATCCCTACCTCGAGAGGTTGAGAGACTGTTTTCGATAGACCCTAAGCTCAAGTATGAGACACGAAATTCTAATTTGAATATTTTTAATTGGATACTTCTCACAAGAAAGGCAAGTCAATGGAAAATTGCATAATAATATTATCAAACAATCACCAATATTTAATATCTCTACATGAAAATATAGGATCATTAGGGTATTGTATATATACTAGTCATATCATAAGAAATGATACTTGCTGTAAAAACCAAACTGTAAAGGAGATTAAATTTAATGATAACATTGCAAGTTCAACTCATATTTGAAATATTGCTAGTAAAATTGAAAATTTCTATCTAGCGAATTGTCAAATTTAAATTACTATTTCTTTTTCAATTGTATAGGTCTCTTTTGTATTAGATTAGTCATGGAATTTATGACCCATTGTTTAGCCCATCTGGACTCCATCCATCTTAAGACCAAGTAAAATTTGGACAGTATTGGCCATTGACTCATTTGTTGGTTCAACCCATCTTGACCCGCCAACTTTAGCCCAAACAGCCCATTTGCCACCTCTAAAGCAATCAACATCAATTAACTATTCCTTAAACTCAGCTATATGATCCCTATCCATTCTCCTATATTCAGGCCTTGTGCATCTTGAAAGCATATCCATACTAATTGTGGAAATGACTTTTATTTCCGGGTGAAGTCATTGTGGAGACTACTTATCATATCATAGCTATTTTTATGCTGATCCTTGACTTAATGCAATACTGTTTCAATACTTGGGTTGTCCACTATATAAAATGTACACAGATAATTAAGCGTCCAAAACCCGTATATCATGTTGGGTTAATAGCTCAGTACATTTATTGAACCTTTGCTCTTTTTTTTATGCCTAGTTTGAAGCAGCTGTTGAGTTTGGTAATCCCAACTTCATTTTTCTTGACATTTAAAAAGAAAGAACAAAACAGTACTGCTTCCTAATTACATTATCATGCCTTTTTGCCATGTGTCCTTGTTTCCTGGATATCTACACAATGAATTTCTTTTGAGTGTCTTCTTCATAGCTGGCATTGTGTTTTTTCTTTTAGCTTGCCAATTGTTCCATCCACGGGGCTATAATAGTAACTTGAGCTCTTTAATATGGTATGGTATGTGCATGTGAAAAGGGTGATTTTACTTGTTAGTTTATATAGGCGCTCTTCTCTATAAACACCAATATTTTAAAACAGGATTATAATCTCCACTGCTTTGTAGCTGGTTTGTAGATATGTTTCAAATTTGTCTCGTTTTTTCCACGTTTATGTGTTTGTGTTTATATGAGGGATAAATGTCATTTCACCTTCTCTTTTATTGTTGTTGATGAATGTGTCAATGCATGTTATTTGATATAGTAAATGCTAACTGGTTATATGTGCTCTTTCACTTTCTCTTTTGTAGTTCCTTGATGGATGGGTTATTTTTGCCGAGTATTCGAGACCAAGGCTTCCGCCTCCTTCCATGCAGGATAATAGCGCTGCAGGTGGATATGGCAATTACAATGCACCCATGTATGGCAGGAATAACATGTGAACTTTTATCAGCTCGTCCTGATTGGGATAGGATACATCATGCATCAGCTCAAAGAAGAATTATTTATAAACCATGGCACTTCAATGGCGTAAACTAAATAGATGTATCGATTTTTTGGAAGTTCAGTACCTGGCGTTTGGTGATTCAAAATGTACCAGACCCAAGTTGACATTCTTTCCAATTGAAACATGTGTGGATCGTGATCATAAGTTCCAAGCTTTTGCTTAAGTTTATTTGTTTACATTAGATGTTTAGTTCTTGTAAGCATGACTTTGCTCGAACTTTTTTTGTTCCCACTTCGCTAGAATGCTAAATTGTTTGTTTTTGTATTTGTACTGGAGCGAAATGGGCCTGAGCGGAATGAAATTTTTATATAGTTGATCTAAACTAGTTTATTTATTGCATATAGTTGATCTAGTTTGGAATGGAGAGTTAATTGATCGACCAAATGTGAAGGTCCGCTATGTACAGTTTGATTGTATCTGTAACTAAATCTTCAGAAAGAGCAGAAAAAGTAAAGGGGCACACGGCAAAATGTGTAGCAGGAGGTGTAAATATATTTTTTAAAGCTATACAGTGTAATTTCCAAAAAAAAAATCTTTGCTCATCTATAGTGTAATTTCCTAGTAATAAAAACTCAACAGCTCATTAGGATCCCGACAAGTCGTTAACGTTGAGTTCACGGTGAAGCATATTAGTTGGTATGCTCTCTTGCCCCTCTTTTTCCGTATATTGTATCTCTGTCATTTAAACTCTCTCCAAGGGGGCTTACATTATTGTATTTCTAACTCATATACCCGCAAAATTATGGTTACAAATTATATTTGTATTCAGTCAAGTAAACTCGCCCTCAACATTTGTCAACCTTTTATCATATTATGAATCCTAGGTATAATTATACTGGTATGAAGTTAAGAATCCATGGTTATTATTATAACACTAATGTTCTTGTGATCTGAATAATAATATAATAAAACAAACAAAGAAAGTCAGATAAAAGGTTTGATTTGATAGATTTAGTAGACCAAGATAACTGGTTTAGTTTATTATGCAAAATTATACTCAAAGCGGACCATATACACCAAAGGGATTTCATTCAGTCCCGGTGGTTTAACAGATCTCGTAGTAAATCCCATGTTGGCTATGTCACATGTATGCTTACTATATCTCAATCGGATGTTGTTATTCAACAATTGAAAGGGATGTAGTGTAGTTTGATAGTGCCTTTGTTTCGGGTAAAGAATATCACGGGTTCAAATTCTATCATCCCTACCTATTCTTCTCCTCTAAGCAGTAACGTGGAATCCATTCAGATCGATTCAAATTGGACATACAACTATTTTAAACTTGTTGTAGTGTGTACTATTTTATTTCTCTTTAGAGAGTTAAAGGCACTTCAACTTAATTTAGTTTGTTGTTTCAAAAGAAGTGTACTATTTAAACTTGACCGTGGATGGAATTGTCTTGAGGAAATTAAAAATCAACCTTAAAACATATTCTATTTGAGTTTGGCACTGCCTCATCCGGTCCCCATCCATCTTTGAGTATCGCCATTACAGATTTTGAAATTGCAATAAATTTTTGTTTTATCTAATCTATTTGCTGCGCAAGCAGCGCAAGCTTCATCTAAGCAGCAATTTAGATCATTCACAAATTACTGTTTTAAGATACTCTCTGCCATTATGTCTTCTTTTTTTTATTTTCCACATGGTGTCCCGTACCGCATTGGAGCTCGACTATATCCGGATTCACGCCGCATAAGACCCATTTCAGGAATGCTCCCTACCAAAGATTTTTTCATACAAGGACTCGAATCCGAGAACTCTGATTAAGAGAGGAGCAACCCCATCCACTGCGCCATATCATTGGCTGGTCTTTCTACCATTATGTCGAGTTATATTTTACACTTCTATTGTATAAGTTTTTATTTTACATCTGAGGTGCAAAACATAAACAGCTCCCTTTATATCAATACAAGAAAATTCATCAATTCCTACAATTTATCAAAGTGTCATTTACTTGACACAATTTAAGTCTACAATGGTCTTTGTAGTTTCTATTTCGTATTCCTCAATACCGTTTTGTTTGATATACTCTTCATTTTAACCCGTACCTAAAAGCTTGATCTCCTTTTCAAACTGATAAAACTTAGAGAAACTGAACATGGCTTCTCCGAAAATTGCTCAAGAAATCATCAAGTACATCAAGGACGAGAAATAATTGTTTACAGTAAACAAACAACATCAAGGTTAACTTGAACAATCTTTTGTGATACTTGACCATAAAGCATGCCTTTATACTCAAATTTCAGAAAATTGACACTATGACATGAGTAAGACTACCTGATCAACGTTATCGTCTGGTTAAGTAATAAAATAAGGCTATTCATCTGTTTCCAAATAATGAACTAAACTTAAAACCAAGCAGATGCAGAGACTAGATTCCGCTCCTTCCACCCCAACAACATAGCCCTGTCTTTCTCCACTAGTGTATAATGCTCCGAGAACGGCTCATGAGGTCCCTTATCATTGAATTCACATAAGAGCTCAAAGGATATTGCTGAAAACCTGCCATCATGAACCTGGATTTCCACTTCCCCAATAGCTCGTGACGCTCCACCCTTTCCTTGCCCTCACATGCTATGACATTCACTATATCCCTAGCCAAACAATGCTGCTCCACATTGATCCGCTCCTTCCTGTCCCTTGCTAGGGTCACATCTATGGACTCGAACATTGCATGGTAGTAATTGAAAGAAATAATCCCTAGATTATTTTCATTAATGAAAGAGTATATATACAATTTATTATTTACCATAATAGAAAATCTATTCCTATTCTAAACCCAAAACCCTATTCTAGTAGTACAAGACTCCTATAATTAAGGTAAGTGTACAATACAAATATTCACACTAAATATTGTCCTAAATTCGTCCAATAACCCGTGATATTTAACACACCCCCGCAGTCATAGCGGATGGTCTTCGTACGCTGAGATTGTCCCTAAAATCTTCAAAAAGGACCGAGGGAAGACCTTTTGTAAAGATGTCTTCAATTTGATACCTGGAATGGACATGACAGACGCGTACTTGTCCACGATCTACCTTTTCGCGACCAAAGTGAATGTCCATCTCAATATGTTTAGTGCACTGGTGCTGAACCGGATTACCAGAAAGGTAGATGTCACTAACATTATCACAATAAATCAAGGTAGTTTTCTGAATATGACAATGCAACTCTAAAAGAAGATTTTGTAACCAACATGATTCAGAGACCACATTGGCTACCCCTCGATATTCGGCTTCTGCACTAGAGCGTGATAAAGTTGACTGACGCTTTGCAGACCAGTAGACCAAGTTATTACCAAGAAACACACAATAGCCAGACGTAGACCGTCTGGTGTCTGGACATCCACCCCAATCAACATCTGTATACGAGACAAGTATAGATGTTGATGAAGGATACAAATGCAATCCATAGTCAAGTGTCCCATGGATGTATCGAAGAATGTGTTTGAGTGCATTCATGTGCTCAACCCTGGGATCATGCATAAACAAACACACATGTTGTACTGCATACGTAATATCAGGTCTCGTGAAGGAAAGATATTGAAGGGCCTTTACAAAACTGCGATAGCGGGTCGGATCCTCATATGGTGAGCTAGCCGCAGCACCCAACCTGGGTTTAGTATCAACCGGAGTGGAAGTGGACTTACAGGATGACATCCCAGCCCTCTCAATGATCTCAGCTACATACTTCCTCTGAGATAAGAACAACCCACCTGCATGACGAATGACGGCAATCCCCAAAAAGTAACTCAAGGGCACCAAGTCTTTCATAACAAACTCAGACCTGAGCATTGTCATGATAGACTAGCGTAATGCATCAGTAAAGGCAGTCAAGATAATATCATCTACATACAAAAGTATATACGCCAAGGAGGAACCACGACGATAGATGAACAATGAATTATCAGACTTGCTGTGAGAGAACTCAATAGTCGAAACATAGTCTGCAAACCTTTTATACCAAGCCCGTGGGGACTGCTTAAGCCCATACAAGGACTTCTTCAACAAACAGACATGATGAGGATATCTGGGGTCCCTAAACCCCAAGGGTTGATGCATATAGACTGTCTCATTGAGATCATCATGCAAGAAAGCATTCTTCACATCTAACTGATGAATGTGCCATGCTTTCGAAAGAGTCAAGCTTAGCATAGTGCAAATGGTATCCGAATTGACCACCAGACTAAATGTCTCACCACAATCCACCCCAACCTGCTGAGTCTTACCATCACCTACAAGACGTGTCTTATGCCTCGCAAAAGAATCGTCAGAATTGTCTTTATGAGCAAAAATCCACATAGACCTAATAATATTAACACCAAACGGACGGGGCACCAACTCCCACATTTTATTATCCATAAGAGCATTATATTCGTCGGTCATAGCAATTTTCCAATTCGGGTCATTTAAAGCAGACACAGGGTTACGGGGTAGCGGTGATTTAAGAACATTAGAATATAAATTAAAATGTCTTCTTGGTCTAAAAATACCATGTTGACTTTGAGTGGCTGGTCTATGACTCGGGGGATAATTGAGTGAATTTTTGGGACCGGACTGGCCAACAGGACAACTCCTGCTGGCCCAGAACTGTGAATAGTAGCAGGTACCGCAACTGGAACTAGACCAATTTCAGTATGGGGCTGGGCTAGCCCAATTGCTGAAACTGGCCTAGTGGCGAAACCGGGAGCAGTGGGTATCAGTGATGTAGTGGGGCCAGCGGGTAGTGGGCCCGCTGGTGAATTTGGGGTGCGGGACACGTCTAAAAAATAGTGAATAATATACGGGGATATATCATCATCCAAAAAATTATACGAACTAGACATGGGATTACTAACCTTAGCAAACGGAAATTGGGATTCATAAAAAATTACATGACAACTAATGATGATTTTATTAGACGATAAATTAAAATATTTGTAACCACGGTGATTTGACGGGAAACCCAAAAACACACAATGGGTAGACCGTGCCTGAAGTTTGTTAATTGTGGTGGACGAAAATAGTGGATAACACAAGCACCCAAAGACCCTAAGATGGGAATACGAATGAGTCTTATTATATAGAATTTCAAGAGGGGACGAATATGTCAAACCTTTGGAAGGAAGAATGTTAAGAAGATATGTAGTCATTTGTAGAGCATGATGCCAAAAGGACGGGGGTACGGAAGCATGAATCAATGAAGTTCGGACAATGTTATTAATGATACGAATTTTGCGTTCGGCTTTCCCATTTTGTGAAGATGTATGAGGACAAGAAAAATGAAAATTGATCCCATTATTTGCACAAAACTCTCAAAACACCCATTATCATATTCTTTGCCATTATCACATTGAATATTTTTTATTTCCCGTCCGAATTGAGTTTTAATAAATGCTCTAATTTTTAGGAAAGTGGAAAACACTTGAGATGTTTTCGCTATCGGAAAAGTCCATAAAAATTAGAATAATCATCAAAAAATAGAACATAATACCGATGACCCAAAGAAGTGAGAACATGAGATGTCCATAAATCGCTATGAATAAGATCGAATGCCATTAAAGTATGAGAATTAGAGTCTACAAATGGCAACTTAACGATTTTTCCTAAAGAACAAGATTGACAATTCGAAGTACTACGCGTACCCTTACAAGAAATAAAATTATTTTTATCTAATGACGACAAAATTGACGACCCCGGATGACCTAGACGAGCATGCCACAAGGAAGGAGCAAGGACTGTAAAAGTGGATGGCAAGGCTTCACTTGAGAGACCGAAACTTGGCGTGATAGGATAAAGATCTCACATACTATCACACCTCATGAGATGAATCCTTGTCTTGAAATCCTTCACAGAAAATCCAAACGGATCAAATTCAACATACACAGAATTATCAGTGGTGAATTTACGGACATACACCAATTTTTTAATCAATTTTGGGGCATGAAGGGTATTTTTCAAGATATGGGGTGGATGGGGGGAAGACAAAGTTTTATGATCATAACCACGAATTGGAATAGAATTATCATTACCAACAATTATACCACGAGGGTTGCTCAAATTGGAATAAGACGAGAGAGTACCTTGATCGGATGTCATGTGGGTAGTGGCGTCGGTGTCCATGTACCAATTCGGGTCCGGTTGAGTTAATCCAAGTGTGTGCATCGTGGCTTCATTATCGGTTTGAGTGGGTGTGGGGCCCACTGCTAAGAATGCATGTGTGGGCCGTAAAAACATTAAGAGTGATTTAGTCATTCTAACAAAAAATATCTTATGAGCCCTTTTTACAAACACATTAACTATTTATTAGTAGTTTCAATATTCCGCGGATTTTGTGACACAAAATTCTAGTTCGGGTGGAACTGGAAATCGCAACAACAATGGTAAAAAATGGGGGTCAAATCGTAACAACAACAAATAAAAAAATAATGGCGAAAAAAGACGGTGTAGGGGCGGCGGCCCAGCCAGTGGCAGCCGCAAGCCCAGTCTGGCGGGGGCCAGTGGCGGCAGTACCGACATGGGTTTGGGCACCACAATGGGTTGTCCCTCCGTGCCCATACCCCACCTCGTCGTGGGCCAGGCCATCATCTTCAAACCGATTGTCCGGAGTTCTAGGTTCTCGTCCGCAACAAGCTTTTACAACCCATGGACCATCTTTCTCAAGTTATGCTCCCACCAATATTGAACATGCCATGAACAACATGAATATGAATATTTCGGATGATTCGTGGTACATGGACACAGGGGCTACGTCACACATGACGGCATCTCAAGGTAACCTCTCGTCATATAATGAGCAGTAATAAAAATATTGTTGTCGGTAGTGGGCAAGAAATTTCAATTCGTGGTATTAGTCAAGTAAAACTCCCCCCTCACCTACCGTTATATTTGAAAAACGTCTTCCCATATTGCTATACTTAATTTTTCAGAATTTAAAAATAAATCCAAAAAGGCAACTCCAAGCCCCAAAGGCAAAACTAGAATTTTATCGCAAAATTCGTTTACCCATAGCCTAGTGGTTAAGAATCTAAAAAATTATTAAAATTCAATCACAAATCGACCTTCAATTTGGTTTATACTTGAAAACCCATTTCCTTGAAAAACCCTTATTTCTAAGTTCAAAGCATAGAAGAAATCACTAAATAATGGATGCAATAATGGAGAAATACTTAGAAGAATGTTAAAATCTTATCCTCGAGACAAATCATAAAGAATGCCCTTGAAATAACTCAAATTCGAGCTCCTAAGCTCTCAAACTTAAAAAATGAACAATGAGGTTCGAAGTAGAATTAAGTTATGCCCAAATCGAGTTATTTTTTGTGAATGCGAGGCCCACCTCACGATAACGCTCCTTCCAGGCCCAGCCCAGCACGAGAGCGACGTGACTATCGTGATCGTAATGTGCCAGCGTGATCCAGCCCAAACCCAATCAACCCTACACGAACGTGAGCCTATTGTTGCGATCACGACCTTTTGATCCAACTTAACAAATTTCTCGACCAACAACCCACATTACACCTGAACCACGACTCGATTAAGTCATAAATCGCATTTCAGACCTAATGAAATCGACAAAACTTTAAAAAAGACGCACTTACCCTCGATGTTGACTTTAATCAAATATCTTCATTTCATTAACTTAAAAACTTCTAATTATGCTAATTTCGATATGAAACTCACCAGATTACCTCGAAAACAGTGCCACATATCCCCGCTAAGTTATAACTACTAGGATGAAACTATGGTAAGGGTATCTTGAGGAAAACATGTCTAAAAGCTCAAAATTACCTAGTGGGTCATTACATAAGGTAATGTCCAGTAATTCTCTATGATTACTTTGTGAAGGGGAAAGTCCCGAAGGCGAAACCCCTCACCTGTACTAGATGCCTCTTGACCAGGTGGGATGTAAATCGAGGGATATGCGCGAGTGGCAGCCCTGCAAGGGAGAGGACCAACGGGACACGAACCCAGCAACAACACTTGCAATATTTCAGCAAAGATTGTCACCACACGAATTCGAACCCGTGACGTCGGAGTGGTTGTACCCCAATCACCTTGCCACTTACCAACTCGCTTGTGCCCCTGGGGCAATTCTCTATGATTACTAAATGAATGTCAAGTGGTGCAGTAAATATTTCAAAGGCCTAGGTTTAGTCCTTATTAATACTTTTTTATATGTTTTCTGTTTACTTCATTAAATGAATAACACTTAAAATAGTAAAAAAACATAAAACATCATATTGTTTTCACCATTTTCCTCCATCTCCCCACTCCCACAAACTTTGTTATCTTTCTCTTCCCCTTATATTTTCATTTACTATGTCTTCTGTTTACTTTACTAACTAAAAGGAAAAGGGTAAAAATGCCCTTAGTATGTTAGAAATGAAAAAATGCACTCCTTTTATATATTGGATCAAATTTGTCCATAATATTTTTTTAGGCTTAAAATTGTCCTTCAACTAATGGCATAATTATATTGTATTTAATTAAATTTTAACTAAACACATGACCTCTACGTATTGGTCCACATAAAATTTTGATGAAACCCAAAAGGACCCATCCATTTATATAGTCTAATTCGAACCCAAAATATGATGCTCCTTCTTATACTGCTTATAACAAGTTGAACACTTGTGTCTGGCAACATAAGCAAGTGAATCCTGGCGAATGAAATCAAATTCTACTCCCCACGTAGAAAACTTTAATTTAGTTATTGCAATATTATGTTTTTATTCCTTCCATCCACAAGGAAATGACACTAAAATTTGGTGCATTCACGCTTATATTCTGAATTTGTTAATTGCTTGTAGATGGAAGGCAGAAAAGATAATCTTGCAACAACTAAACTAATATGTTCTACATAGGGTATGGAATACCCCTACGTCGATGTTCTAACGTAAGGTATTCTACGTAGGATTTAGAATTTAGGATTTAGGACTTGGGTAATAATTCATTACTTGTCGACGCCTATATTTGTACTTCACTTCCTGTATGTGGCTATCTGAAGTACAATTGCATCTACTTTGTGAATGACAACCTGGATTCATTATTGTCATTCGAATGAAGATGTATGAAAAATCACATGCGTGATGTTATGAATTTAGGAAATGATACTTCCTCTATATATATTTGTCCAACCTAGTACCACAAACTAGGAAGTAACCATGTTGGGCAAAAATATCTGGAGGATGTATCTTTCCTAAATTCATAACATCAACATAATCTTCTTTCAAGTTATACATACCAATTTGATTCTCCATATGGAGCAATTCTTAGATAATAAGCACTAGCTCCCGGTGCGACTTCATAAAAAGTAATCAAAGAGAAGATCGAAGAGAATGAAATCCCCATCCATGAGGCCAACAACGAATTTAGGTTGTCATTTACAAAGTAGACGCAATCGAACTTCAGATAGTCACAGGTGGATGGTAAGTACAAATATAAGCTCGACAAGTAACACAGTATTACTCAAGTCCTAAATTCTACACCCTATGTAGAGCACTTTAATTAAGAAAATCAACGTAGGGATATTCTATACCCTATGTAGAACACCTTAGTTTAGTTGTTGCGAGATTATTTTTTACGCCTTCCATCGACAAGCGGATGACAAATTCAAAATATTAGGGTGAATATATCTAATTTCAGTGTCATTTGCTTGCTTGTGGATGGAATGAGTAAAAACTTAATTTTGCAATAACTAAACTTAGGTGTTCTACGTGGAGGTACATAATTTTGATTTCATTTGTCAGGTTTCAATTGCTTATGTTATGTCAGGCACAAGTGTTCAACTTGTTATAAGCAGTATAAGAAGAAGGAACATCTTATTTTGGGTTCGGATTAGACCTTATGGATGGTCAGGTCCTTTTGGATTGAGTCAAAATATTATGTAGACCAATACGTAGAGGTCACATATTTAATTAAATTTAATGGAATGTCATATTATGTCACTAATGACGGAATAATTTTAAGCCTAGAAATAATATTAAGGACAAATTTAATCCAAGAGATGGAAGAAGGACAATTTTTTAGTCATTTCTAGTACATTAAGAGTATTCTTTTATCCTTTTCCTTTTGTTTAATAAAGTAAATAGAAGACAAAATAAATGAAAAATCTAAGGTGAGGAAAAAGGTAATAAATTTTGTAGGGGTGGGGAGATGGAGGAAATTTGTGAAAATAATATGTCGTTTTATGTTTTTATTATTTTAAGTGCTATTTAATGAAGTAAATAGAAAACATATAAAGATGTGTTAATACAAACTAAATTTAGGCCTTTGAAATATTAACTGCACACTGACATTGATTTATGTAATCATTGGAAATTACTGTATCCGGAGGAGAAGATTCCATCTCGTTGAATACTTTCCACACATTTGGGCCATTTTTTTGGAATATAAAAAAACAGAAACATAATACCTAGAGAAAATGTATAGAGAGGAATAAAAAATGCAATTGAGGGTGAAAAATAAAGGAACAAAAGAAGGATTTTTATAGTTTACACGATAAAATTTAAGAAATCTTGTAAATAGTTTTCTATATAATTGGTTTACATTAAATTTGATCAGAAGTCAAAATTAGACCAGATACCATCAATCTTTAAAACTTACCAAAAACATAATCTTAGAAAGAAAATCAGTATCATAGAATGGGCAACTAAGTTATTATTATTAGTAGTAAGTTGCTCAGTCAATATTTAAACATCTTAAAGTTGTATTCTCATCTCTATATTACTATATACATTTATAATAATTAATCTTTATAGTTTAAATTACTTTGACTCAATATTTTAGTTATAACCTAATCATTTCATTGGTTTGTCATGATTGATTTATATTATTTCTTATTTGGATGAAAATCATTTACCCCCTCCAATTTTGCCTTAAAATTAAATATCCCCTCAATTATGAACTATAGACACATACAATATTATTGTTACTCTTGATATTTTCAATTCTCTATCCATGTCATACATTTTTATACTATATATAGTGTTTTTTAAAATTAAGATACTTATAGATTTTTATTTAAGTTCATTAACGTTATAAGTAGAGTAATTGTTTTTATGAACTTGTCACAAAATCTAACAATGCTATTTTTTATGCTTGTCATTTTAATATTGCATGTGTTAAGTATGTATATATGTATGTATATAGATGTGTGTGTATATTTAAATCTCACTTCTCCCCTATTCTTTATTGTTTATAGGTAAATGAGTTTTGATTGTCATTAATGAAATATTTTTTAAATTATAAGCTTTTAGCAATTTATTTTACCTCAATAATCTCATATTTATCACTATTATAATTTCTTATCCTTGTAATCAAACTACCCATAGAAAGTGTAATAAATTTTTACAATTAATGCAAATTAATTTACTACACGCATATATATATATATATATATAGCACTAGTATTCTTAATCGGATGTTTCCGAGAGGATAATAAGCAAATTAACATTAGGGATATATTCGACAATTCACTTCCGGTAAAATGGCAGTTGTTCCTTTCGTGTCACATTCCAAAGTCCAAACTCATCAATCTCTTAAAGCGGTTAAAATCGTCAGCTTCCTTATCTCGCCGTCCATATTTTCCATATCCAACGGCTAAAAACCACGATCCTCGTGCTCTCTTCTCATTGGCCCATTTAAAAATCCCTCAGTACTATATAATGACACCAACACTGACAAAGCTCTCTCACTGATCCCAACAATTTCTCAATTGTTAGTGATGGCTGGTAGAGGAAAAACCCTAGGTTCTGGTGCAGCAAAGAAGGCTACATCTCGTAGTAGCAAAGCGGGGCTCCAGTTTCCCGTTGGTCGTATCGCCCGTTTTCTCAAAGCCGGAAAGTATGCCGAGCGTGTCGGTGCTGGTGCCCCGGTGTACCTTGCTGCTGTTCTGGAATACCTTGCAGCTGAGGTGAATTTTTGCCTTTGATTGTCTCTATTTCTAGGGTTTCTGATTTTGGTAAGTAGTTATGATTTTATGCCGCATCGTCTTAATTTATAAATTGAAGTGCGAATACATGCTAATTAGTCATTGAATGCTAATTTTATGAACTGATAAATAAAATTGTCAATGTTTGTTTTTCATTTGAGGTTTCTGATTTTGTATGTGAATTTGGTCTTTGTTTGTTAATTTCTTTCCCTTTTTTGGTCTCAATTTCTAGGGTATCTGATTTTGAAAGTAGTTACGAATTTTACCGAATTGTGTTAATTTTATCATTGTTAATTCATTAATTGAAGTGCGAATGCATCCAATTAGCCTTTTTTTTTTTTTTTTTTTTTTTACTGTAAATCAGTTTTGCCCCAAAAAATTGGAGAAGTAAAACTGAACATATGTTTATGTGCTGATAAAAAAGTTGTCTATGTTTTTATTTATTTAGGGTTTCTGATTTTCTAGAGTTCCAATTGAAGCATATAGATCTGTAAATAGATTTGATAAAAGAAATTCTCTATGTTTGTTTTTATTTAGGGTTTCTGATTTTCTATGTGAATTTTGGTGTTTACAGGTGCTAGAATTGGCTGGAAATGCTGCTAGGGATAACAAGAAGACTAGGATCGTTCCAAGGCATATTCAGTTGGCTGTGAGGAACGATGAAGAATTGAGCAAGTTGCTTGGAGATGTGACAATTGCCAATGGTGGTGTTATGCCCAACATCCATAACCTTTTGCTTCCAAAGAAAGCTGGTGGTTCATCAAAGCCATCTGCTGATGAGGATTAGATGGAGTTATAAGAGAAGGTTCAAGTGTTGAGGGTTAAATTTGGGGTTTGAGTAGTTGATGTTTGTTTGTCCTTTTAGAGTCCATAGAAATTAGGTGAAATCAATCATGTTCTCTTAGTTCTTTTGGTTTATTTCATAGCTGTGCTAGGGTTTATGTTTAGTCTGTATATACAAATGAAGGGATGATTGGAAGACCATTTTATGTTTTTGAATTGTTTCTCTTGGTTTCTGTTTATGGTAGTACAATCTACATTTATGAATATCCAATATGCAAAAGTTCACAGTTATGCTTTCCTTTTAAGCATGTTATGGTTGTGAAATTGGTGGGTCTTGAGGTGTATTGATTTGTTTCTATAGCTAAGGTAGGGCTAATGTTAATTGGGGTTAAGTGGGATTAATTGTGTTGTTGTTGTTGTTAGCTCTGTATCTCTATTAAGTGAACTTTATATGTCAATGCAATTGTAGAATAGTTTGTGGGCATGATGTTTCCAAGCATCCATCAATTAGGGCATTTGCTTTTGTCTTCCATCTCTTGCTTTCCCAGGTTTGTCATGAGTGTATTGAATGTGTGTGTGTGTGTGTGTGTCTTTCCCAGGTTTGTCATGAGTGTATTGAATGCGTGTGTGTGTGTCTCTTTCCCAGGTTTGTCATGAGTGTACTGTGTGTGTTTGTGTATGCGTGTATGTGTATATATATGAATGTGTGTGTCTCTTTCCCAGGTTTGTCATGAGTGTACTCTGTGTGTGTGTGTGTGTGTATATACTGAATGATCAAGTAGGCAAAATGATGAGAGGTTACAAGTCATTACTTTTGGACTAATAAGTGGCTTGCTAAACTCAAGGTTCCTGAGGAATCTTGCTATGTTGTTGAGTTATTCAAAAGTTGTGAATATGACTGTATTTGAAATCCAGTGAGCCATTTACGGTTTGCTGCTGATGTATATATTGCTGAAATGCTAAGCTTTTATGCTTATAGCCTATGGTAATTAGCTGATTGTGTTGCTTGAATGAGCCCTTGGTGTACAACATCAATTCAGGAAGTGGGGTTGGTGGTGAGAGGTGATAACTTGATTTGCATTAGGTTACTTCTACATTTTTACCTCTTTATTCTAGATGAAGATGTAGAGGTAGTATTTAGTGCTTATATCGAGCTTTCATTGCCACCTTAATCACTAGCCCTCCGTATCATGCCATTTTTATGTTACACTAAAGGGCTAAATCATGTTTCGGAAACCTTATTAGAACATATTTTGTGTTGTAGTGCTATGGATTATGATGTTTATCATTCCTTCTGAAGGATTTGTTGTCATTGATATTATTTCTCCTTTAGACATGCATAAGTGCATTCAATCATCTCTCGAGTTGGTAATAGTGTTTAATCTTTATATCTAGCATTTAATCTCTCTTTGCAATAATAGTTGGAACTTTCTGATGTGTGAGCAATGATGATTGGTCAAGAACTTGCCTGTGCAAAAGGATGTCCATATGTCATGCACTATTGGAGTTTGTCTTTGCATGGTTGCTGTAACTATGGTAAGCAATATACTCATATCTATGTGGTTGCTCGAAAGTGTGTTCATTTCCTGAAGGGTGTTGGTTTCTCTCTATTTCACTCCCATATGATTTATTCTTCAGTTATCTTTATTGTTTAATTTCTTCTGGTTCTATGTGATCCTGCATTGAGGCTTGAGCTATAACTGATACTAGTTTTTCGCTTGAGAATTTGTAGTATTGGTCTGCCATATTACTTAGGATGGTAGATCCCTTTGTGAAGGCTTATTCATTCAGATCAGTTACAAATTTGAATAACCATCGAGTCAGATTAGATGAGTGATACTTGTGATGGTGTTGATTTAAATAATACTTGTATTTAAGGTACTACCTGTTTCTTAATTATTTAGTACAGTTGGTTGTCCTCAACTTGTTTGGAGTTACTGAGTTTGCTTTCAGTGATGTAGCAAGCTAGATTTCACATTTGACACTAACGAGGAGAAGTGATTTGGTTTTCTTTGTAGAAGTTGTCTCTGGTTTTTGCTGAAGGTTGCTTCAGATTGAGTTTACATGTTTCTTATTGCTGGTATGTATTTCTTCTCTAGGTGCTTTCGGGGAATGTATAGTTTGTGCTGGCTCAATCACTGTTTTTAACATCAGTTGCCACATTATGTTATACCCTCTTGTTTAAAACTAGGTTTACATGATTGGCTTTCGTTTAGCTCTCCTGAGTCTGGACCCTTCCCTTGACCCTTGTTTTGGGGTTCGAAGATAGGGTTGATCCAGTTTCTTGGATATGGCACATTAAGTTAGACTGTCTACATCACATCCCTTGGGGTACAGCCCTTCCCCGGACCCTGTTGAATATATAGTTCTTGTGAATGTATTCTTCCATGTGTTGCTCGTAATGGAAATACATTCTGAGTATGCTGGTGTGGTTATCGTGGTACTGTTTCATGATCATCTGGCTGAAGTACTTGTGAAGGATTATTGCACTGTTTCACAAATCTCTCCTGCAAGGATGGCAAATCAAGAAACAAAGCTAGAGGCGAAATCATCAGAAGTTTGATATCATGCTGTGATATGTCATAGATATCATCACTGAAGTAAGAGTTGGATTGGTTAAGAAATTTCTATTTAGAGCTGACTCACACTACATTTACTGTATATCTTTGCCTGGTTACCTTCTAATCTTACTTATTGATCTTTAAGTAGACGTCAAGGAGTTTATGCTTCCTATGTTTGAGATTCTCTTTCTGTGATGTTCTGTTTCAAATTTGTATATTATGTGGTGCTCAGTCATGTACTGCAGAAAATCTTGCTGTTCCCTTTAGTGCTGTTCTCTAGGATTTTCAGTTATATAACCTTTTCTTTTTCTCGTCTTTCAGGAAAGGATATTTTCATGAGAAACTTTCCATGTGTAAGATCTTTCTTCTTCTTATCAAAAAAGATCTTCGGAACAACAACAACATACTCATTGCAGTTGTAGGGTTTGGGGAGGATAGAGTGTACACATACTTTACACATCTACCTTGGTAGGTAGAGCGACTGTTTCGCGAGACCCTCGGGAAATGGATTCTCAGTGTCTTAGGTTGTCTTATCATAAGTCCCAAGGCGTCAAACTAGCTTGCCGTTTCCTTCAGATTCTCGCTTAAGCTTTGGCTAACTTTTTGGCTGAACTCTCGTTCTAGCTTTTAGAATTGGTTGGTCTGTAATTCTGTGTGGCAGTATGGATTTTAACTGAGAACTAAATTACCTCTTAACAACATCCACCTCCAATTTGTATAGTGGAGAAAGTATTGTCTCTGTATCAGTAATAGCATGGCGTTTTTCTCTTCAGCCATATCTGTATTTACAAGGTTACTCCTTTGTCATACGTTCATCACGGAGTTGTGTCATGATTTAAACTCCTTTTTTGTACTTCTCTTTGGAGAAATATTGTGATTGGAAATCTGCAAAAATGTGAAACAAAAAAAAAATTACTTGAAATATCAACAGTTGATCTCCAGGTTTGCAAGTTAATGTATTTTATTTTGCAGTTGTATTTTCTTGGACGTATGCACTACAAAGTAAACAACTGAAATTCAACGCATGTGCGATTGCCTACTTTAAGAGCATAATGTTGTTCTTGTACGTCTGTCATAGGAATTGCTAGTGCGTGCGTTTTCGTTTCACGTCCTATCTTTAGGTTTTTGCATAATATTTATGCAGTTATTAGAAATGTGAACTTAAAAGTACAAACCAAATTTGTATTAGTTACTCATTGTGGGTTTATTTGTGGATTTCACTTGCAGATAAAGAGGTTCCAATTAGCACTTTGACGTTTGTAAAATTGGGAACAGAATCAATTTTGGCTAGAAAAGAAACAAAGAATTTTGAGTTGAAGTTGTAGTTTGAATGTGCATTTCAACTTCAACTTCACTTTATAGTTTATACTCACAAATTTTCTACCTTCATAATTTTTTTCTAAAATTCTAGGACTATGCAGACACAAATGTTTTTCATTACTCCCTCATTCCCAAAAAGATTGTCCTAATTTGACTTGGCATGAAGTTTAAAAATAAAGGAAGATTTTTGAAATTATTATTCAAAACAAATCTTAGATATTTGTGTGATTGTAAATTATCTTATAAAGTTAAATTGTTTATAAATATAGAAAGGTGTCAATCTTTTTGGTACAAACTAATAAGGAAAGTAGGATAATCTATTTAGGACAAAGGGAATATCTTTTTTCTAATTTCATCTTTAGGGTGTGTTTGGTAGGGAGGAAAATGTGTTCTCGAAAACAAGTGAATTTCGTACTTAATTTCTCATTATAATTTGGTTACTGGAAAATAACTGAATTTCTTACTTATTTTCTCATATTCGGTTGGTTAGTAGAAAATATTTTTCGGAAAATACTCACCCAAGCCCCCACCACCCCACCCCACACCCACTTCCACCCCCACCACCCAACTCAAGCACCCACCTTCCACTACCCACCCCACCTACCACCCACCCTCCACCACCCAACCCACCACCCTCGAACGCACTGCATCTTCACCCACATCACCACACCCACCCCACACTCCCGCTCCACCCTTACCCACCCTTTCAATTTTCTATTTCATATATTTTATTTTATTTTCATAAAAAATTTATAAAAAAAATGGAATTTGTTTTCTTACCCCCAACACTGCCTCTTGCCCCCTCCCCCCAAACACAATCCACCAACACCAAATTGAACCACACAAAAATTTAATTTTTTAAAACTTTATAAACGTAAAATAAAATATATGATTCGGGAGGGGGTGCGGGAACAACGGGGTGCGGGAACGGGGAGGGGTGGATTGGTGGGTGGTTTAGAAAATAAAAAAAAAAAAATCTTTTTTTTAAAATTTAAATTTTTTGGAAGGGTGGTGGGGTCGGAGGGGAGGGGTGTGAAAAACCAAAGAAAACAAATTTTAAAAACTTTCTTTTCAAAAAAAATAAAAATTTTCAGAGGGTGGTGGGGTCACCGCGGAAGGGGGAGAGGGAGGGGGTGAGTGGTGTCGAAAACCAAAAAAAGATTTAAAACTATTTTAATTTTTTTAGGGGTGGGGTGTGGCCGGGGGAGGGGGTAGGGTTGGGGGTGTAGAAAACACTTTTTTTTTAAAAAAACTTTTGTTAATAAAATAAAATTTTAGCGGGATGGGGGTGTAGAAAACCACAAAAAAATTTTAAAACTTTAAAAAGAAATTAGGGGGAGGGGTGGGGGTGGGGGAATGTTGTATAAAACCAAAAAAATAAAACCCTTTTTAGGGGGTGGGTGGATAGGAATGGAGCGATACCAGAGAGGGAATGAAATAATCAATTAAATATGTTCTACATGGCCATAATGGCATGGGGGTGGGAGTTGTTGGGGTTTGGTGGGGTGAGTGGTTGGGGATGAGTTGGGTGGTGGTGGGGAAATTGGTTGACCGTCACATGTGAGATTTATTTTTCCTACTTTCATTAGGAAAGTCATTTTTTCATTTTTAAATAACTTATTTTCTAAGGAAAATAACTTTCAAAGTTTTTGATCAAATGAACATGAAAAAATTAGGAAACATTTTTTGAATTTTTTTTCCTCCATACCAAAGACACCCTTAATGTGCTTCTCCATTTGAGTTCATGTAACTTTTTCTTTCTAATCCATTCAAAAAAGAATGTCAGGTTTCTAAACTAGAAATAATATGACTTAAACTTCTCAATTTATCGTTAATGAGTAATTTTTATAATCATTCAAATAATTGAAAGGTTAAACTACAAATTTTAAATTTTATAACCACACAAATGTTATAAACATGTTTTGATCAAGTTATAATAATCTTATTTTTTTCTTAAACTGCATGTTTATTTAAACAAAACCGTCCTTTTACTATTTTTTTCTTCTAATTTTGTCTTCAATATATATATACTTTTACTTATTGTCCTCTTCATACTGACGAATGGAATAATAAATTATTATTATTATTATTTCAATTTTTTCCTAGTCAACATTTATATACCTTAAAGTTGTGTTCACGTCTCTATATACGTTCACCTGTCAACGACTTAACTTCATACCTGCAGCCTATAATATTAATCTTGATAATTCAAATTATTTTTACTCACACTTTAGTTATAACATGATTACTTTATTGGTTTGATTGAATTATATAAGTTCTTACCTTTTTTTTTTTTATAGAAATTGTATGAGATTGTCCTTTTATGTAACTGTAAATTAATAAAAGTCATGATAAATTTTCTTTCTCTAATGATATTCCGTCAAATTAATTAGTAATAACTTTTATTGTGGAACGAGAAAACTAGCAAGCAATAGATAAACTTATAAGAATAAGAGGTTGTCATATAATTTTTTTTTGGGACTGAGACCTTAATCATTTTGCCCAGCTCAATGCCAACTCACTCATTGTACAAACTCGCTAACGAGTCCCCCTCTTATTTGTATTACAATTACACCATGCTCTTAGTGCTTTTGATACTTAATTGGAGTAATATAATATAATCTTTCTGGATCAAAAAAATGAGAACTTAAAAGTACAAATCAAATTTGCATTAGTTACTCATTGTGGAGTTCACTTGCAAATAAAGAGGTTCCAATTTGCAAGTCGACGCTTGTAAAATTGGGGACAAAATTAATTTTGGACTGGAACAAAACAAGGAGTTTAGAGTTGAAGTTGTACTTTGAATGTGTATTTCACTCACAAATTTTCGACCTTCATATTTTTTTGTTTTTGAAAAAAAATATTAGGACTATTCAAGCACATTTTTTTTTATAATATAAAGAAAAATATTTTATTTATAAACTCTATGAATCTCTTGTTTTCTCTTGTTGTGAAAACAACTAGCAACATCTCTATATTAATTCTAACTATAAATCTTATTAAACATGAATTAAAAAACTAAATCCTAACCAACTTTGGTTTCTATAATTTTGAATTATTTTTTCCAACATTCTCCAGTAATTGAAAATTGTATATCTAATTTTTGATGCACTTATCACCATCTTCCAATTGTTGAAGCATTTGTTTTCAATCCATCAATTGTTGAAGCAGTTTTTCTTCAACCTTCAATAGTTGAAACACTTTCTCTCCAACATTCCAATTTGTTGATACACTTTCTCACCAACATTCAATTGTTGAAGCACTTTCTCTCCAACATTCTAATTTTGTTGATGCAATTTCTCATCAACCTTCAATTGTTGATACACTTTCTCACCAACATTCAATTGTTGAAACACTTTCTCTTCAACTTTCACAATCGTTGGAGGACATTCTCTCCAACATTCCAATTTATTGATGCACTTTCTCATCAAGCTTCAATATTTTGAAACACTTTTTCTTTAACATTCACAATCGTCGGAGCACTTTCTCTCGAACATTCCAATTTGTTGATGCACTTTCTCATCAACCTTAAATTGTTGATGCACTTTCTCACCAACCATCAATTGTTGAAGCACTTTTCTCTTCAACCTTCACAATTGTTGAAACACTTTTTCTCCAACAATCAATTTGTTGATGCACTTTCTCGTCAACCTTCAATTGTTGAAGCACTTTCTCTTCAACCTTCACAATCGTTGAAGCATTTTCTCTTCAACTTTCACTTTTTTTAACTCACTCCTCCAATTTTTAGAGAAGATGGTTCCCTCCTCTTGTGCAAATTTGATTGCACCTTTTGAAACCTGCAATATTTTTTTCAATCATTCTAAGCATGATTATTTTTCATATCTTTATTATTGGCTCGATGTTTTCCAACATAATTATCATTGGCTAGACGGTTGACATGTATGTATTATAACCGCCCACCGACAGCGGAAGCTTTGATATCAATTTAAAGAAAAATATTTTATTTATAAACTCTATGAATTTCTATAATATCTCTTATTCTCTCTTGTTATGAAAATAACTAGCAACACCCTTATTTATAATAGTAAAACAATATTTAACTCAAAACTAGAAAACTTATTTCTATATTAATTCTAACTATAAATCATATTAATCATGAATTAAAATACTAAATCATAACCAACTTTGATTTTCTATAATTTTGAATTATTTTTTCGAACACAATCTTTTTTCTAATTTCGTCTTCAATGTGCTCCCACTTGAAAACTTTCTTTTCTAGTCTATTAAAAATAAAAAAAATCAATTGTTTAAACTATGGAATAATTTAACTTAATTTTCTCATTTATCCTTAATAATTTTTTTTATAATCATACAAAAATTATTAAATATTAAAAAATATAAATTTCAAAAATCTTATAATCACACAAATATAGTCATGCTTAGGACGAAAAAAAAAGGAACAAATATGACGGAGGGAGTATATTTTTTTTCTTTTAAGCTAAGTGTTTAGAACTTTAGATTGTCCCCTTGATAGAAAGTTATGTGAGGCTCCTAAAACTTCTATACAGCCTTATCCAAATGAACAAATCTTCCCAAAACTGTAAGTATTTCTCTCCAAAACTATATCCTCTTTAACAAAAATTGATTTCAAATGGCTTCCAATCTCCTAAAATTCAATACACAACCCATCCAAACTTCACACCCTTTATTCCACTTCAAACTGAACAAACTACTACCATACACAACAAGTTCCTTAAACTCTTTAGGATCAACACAACAACTGAACTATCTTTATCTCTCTGTTTGCTTCACAAAACCCAAGTCACAATTTTCACCTATTCAATGTTCACTCTCTTCTCCTACACCACCTACCACCAAAGAAGATGCCATCTCCCAAGCAAAGTTCTCTCTTTTAAGTACTTTAGAGAAACCTCTTAACAATCCCAAACTTGTTGGTAGACTCAAGAAACTCAAACAACCAAGATTTCGTGTCGAAATCCCAGTTGTTGATGATTCCCCATCAGCACTATCCCAACTTGCTCTTGATATATTTGGAAACATACCCTTAAAAAGAAAAGGCCCAAAAATCAAGATTCTTCTTTTATGGCCTAACCAAAGCTTAACACAAGCTGCCCAAACAGCCTTTGAGAAGAAATATCCAAACCCCATCGTTGACAACAACAACAACAACGTACCCAGTGTAATTCCACAAGTGGCGTCCGGGGAGAGTAGAGTGTATGTAGACCTTACCTCTAACTTGGGAGGTAGAGACGTTGTTTCAAACCCCATCATTGAAAATTTAGATATTTCATCAATAACTGATGGGGATATTTCATCTGTGGATGTGTTGGTGTTTATGGCTCCAGAGGCCTCAAGATTAACTATAGTGAAGGAAATTGCTGATGTGTTGTACCCAAAGCCTGTGGTAATGTTTAATCCCACATGGGGTTTTGATGAAGAGAGTAATTTTGGTGAGCTAAGTGGATTTGTGAGTTCATTTGAGGTTGTGTATTCATTTATGGGATTGGAGGTTAGAGGGATATTGAGTAACAGAAAAGGTGTGATGTTTAGATGTGTTAGAGATGGTGTTTTGAGTGGTGAGAATTCGAAATGGTATGTTTTTGTTGAAGAAGATGGAGAGTTGAAGGTTGTTTCGAGATTTAAAACAAGGCCATCGATAGTTGAAGTTGAGAATGTTTTGTATAACTTGATGGCCATGAATTCGCCAATCACGAAATCCGCGAAGTTCTTCAAGGATTTGGTGTCAAATGTAAGGGGAAAAAAGTAAAGCACAATAACAATTCAAGGTATCAAAGTAAAGTAGTAGATCACATCTTTTCAACTGAGTGTAGTTTTTGTTTGTTTTATCTATATCCTGGAATAAAGCTATTCAAAAATACAAAATTGTTCAACAACCCGATCCTTACGTATTGCAACATGTTGATCCTGGCGAATTAACGCTATATGGTTAAGAATCAATGCTATATGGTTATGCGTATGACTTTGTTAGTGATGATTATAAGATAGTTGCTACATTTGTGATTAACGCAAAGCATAGCCGTTACATTGATGAAATATACTCTGTGAATTGTTAAACAAAGCAATATACATGTGATATACACTGAATATACAACAGTGTATATCACATATATACAAAGCAGTGGGCCTTCGGCAGACAGCAAGCAGCAGCAAAGCAGAGGGCCAATTGGGCCTCGGCAGTGGGCCTTCGGCCAGCAGCCAAGGCAGCAAAGCAGAGGGCCGCTTAGGGCCTCGGAAGTGGGCCTCTCGGCCAGAATTGTGGACAACACAATATTGTATATATGGTATATATATTTGTAGTATATTGTATTGTAAAGGTTACCTTAATTAGTGTTATACACTTACCATAATTGTATAGTTAGAATTATGGTAGAATAAGGATTTAGAAGTAGAATAGGAATAGGATCTTCCTATTATGGAAATATATAACTTGTATATATAGCCTTTCAATTAATGAAAATAATCAAGGGGATTATTTCTTTCATGGTATCAAGAGACTAGGTCTAAACCAAAAGTTTTCTTCTCTCAAACTTTTGCCTCTTTGGCCGAGAACCCCCCCCCCTCCCTCGGGGTTTTTCTCTCCAAATATCTCGTCTTCCGCTCTCAAAAACCTCTCTTAAATTTATCCTCCTTCTTTGTTCTTTCAAATATGTCTAAGAATAATTTTCACCCTGCCCCTCACGGTTTCCAATATCAAGCTCGGTGTCCCTATTGTCCTTGAGATGGAAAACGTTCAATATGCAACGTGGGCGGAGTTGTTTAAAATTCACGCTATCTCTTATCAAGTTCTTCATCACATAATTCCTCCCGCTAGACCCTTCCTTCGCGAGGATCCCGAGGTGTGGATTACACTTGATGCTACCGTTCTTCGGTGGATATACGCCACTATTTCGGTGGACCTTCTACGACGATTATGGAGCCCGATACCACGGCTATGGGCTGCATGGAATAGATTGCGTGACATATTCCAAGACAACCAACATTCCCGTATCGTCACACTCGAGCAGAATTCTCTCTCGTTCGAATGGACGTATTTCCGAACGTTTCGCATATTGCAAGAAACTAAAGGAATTGGCGGATCAACTCCGTAATGTTGGCGCACCGGTGACAAATAATCGTCTAGTTCTACGGTTGGTTGCGGGCTTTCGGAGGCCTATAATGGTGTTGGAACTCTCCTTCGCCAAAGCAACCCTCTTCCCGACTTTCATCAAGCCCGCTCCATGCTTACGTGTGGAAGAAGCCGGTTTGGCTAAAAAGCGACTACGGAGCACGCCCGGTTGTCATGGTGGCATCCTCTCCTAGTTCTTCGTGTTTTGTTAATAATTCGGGCCAAAACCATAATAATGGTGGCGGCAAGAATAATCGCAAAAATAACAAAAACCGCGGGGGCAAACGAGGTGGTTCGGTGGCGCTTTCGGTGAGCAACAAGCGGGCGGTGGGTCCCATTCGGGGTACGGTGGGCCACCACCACCGTGGGCCCGGCGGTGGGGCCGGGGCGTGGCACCCGCACCCTCCAAGCGGTTTACGCCGCGGCGGCCGGGTCGGCCGGTCCGCAGGCCCAATACCCGCATTGGCGGCCCACGGCCGCGTGGCCCGGCAACGGCCCCCACGGCGGTAACAACCCGGTTCCCAAAGACGGCCAGAGTCCTTGGGCCCCGTCCTCCGCAAGCCCATCATGCAACAGGCCCCACTCGGACCGATATCGAGGCCGCGATGCACACGTTGGGATTAACTCAACCGACCCAAATTGGTACATGGACACGGGGCCACTACTCACATGACTTCCGAATCGGTACTCTCTCATCTTATTACAATTTGAGCACCCCTCGGAATAATTGTTGGTAATGGCGAGTTCAATTCCAATTCTAGGGTATGGTCGAAAACGTTGTCTCCTCCCAATCCACCACTTCTCTTGAAAAATACTTTACATGCTCCTAAATTGATTAAAAATTTAGTGTACGTCCGAAAATTCACAAATGACAATTACTTTCTTCGTTGAATTTGATCCTTTCGGTTTCTCTGTGAAGGATTTCAAGACGGGGAGTCATCTCATGAGGTGTGATAGTAGGGGGATCTATATCCTATCATGCCCGATTTCGACCATCGAGTCCACCTTGCCATCGCTTTTGCGACCATCTCTCCTTCCATGTGGCATGCTCGTTTGGGTCATCCGGGATCTTCTATTTTATCGCTTTTAGATAAAAATAGCTTTATTTCTTGTAAGGGTACGAGTCGTACTCCAATTTGTCGATCTTGTTCATTAGGAAAAATTGTTAAGTTGCCATTTGTAGACTCCAATTCTCATACTTCTATGCCATTTGACATTATTCATAGCGACTTATGGACATCTCCTGTTCTTAGTTCAATGGGTCATCGATATTATGTTCTCTTCTTAGATGATTATTCTAGATTTTTGTGGACGTTTCCAATTGCGAATAAATCACAAGTGTTTTCCGTCTTCATAAAATTTAGAGCGTTCATTCGTACTCAATTCGAAAGAGAAATAAAAAATATTCAATGTGATAATGGGAAGGAGTATGACAATAAGGAGTTTCGAGAATTTTGTGCTACTCATGGGATAAATTTTCGGTTTTCCTGTCCTCATACATCTTCACAAAATGGGAAAGCCAAACGCAAAATTCGTTCCATAAATAACATTGTCCGAACTCTCCTAATCCATGCCTCCATACCTCCGTATTTTTGGCATCATGCTCTAGAAATGGCCACTTACCTTCTTAACATAATTTCGTCTAAAGGTCTGACATATTCTTCCCCTCTCAAAATCTTATATAATAAAAACCCGTCTTATTCTCATCTTCGAATTTTTGGGTGCTTGTGTTATCCGTTATTCCCATCCACCACAATTAACAAACTTCAGGCTCGGTCTACTCCGTGTGTATTTTTGGGTTATCCGTCGAATCATCGTGGTTATAAGTGTTTTGATTTATCCTCCAAGAAAATTATTATAAATCGTCATGTCATTTTTTATGAAACCCAATTCCCTTTTACGAAAGTTCATACTCCCGAGCCTAAGTCGTATAATTTTTTGGATGACCAAATATCCCCGTATATTATTCGGAATTTTTCGGACAACTCCCGTACCCAAAATTCTCCAATGGCCCACCGCCCGCCGGCCCAACAAGCATCTGCCACACCCACTTTCCGGCTTTTCCGGCCATGGAACAGTTCCAACAATCGGGCCGGTCCCACCCGGTCTGGAACCGGTCCGAAGCCGAGTCCACCATTTCGATTTGGGCCGGCGGAGCCCACCGCTTTGCCGGCCGTTCGTCCCGAGCCCGAAAAAATTCCCATAATGCCATTAATTCTTCCTCGAGTCATAGACCGGTCACTCGTAGTCAACGGGGTATTTTTACACCTAAAAGACATTTTAATTTACATTCTGATGTCTCTAAATCCCCCTTGCCCCGCAATCATGTGTCCGCATTAAATGACCCTAATTGAAAAATTGCTATGACTGATGAATATAATGCTCTTATTGATAATAAGACGTGGGAGTTGGTGCCCCGTCCATATGGTACTAATATTATCAGGTCTATGTGGATTTTTGCTCATAAGGAGAATTTAGATGGGTCATTTGCTCGGCATAAGGCGCGACTTGTTGGTGATGGTAAGACTCAGCAGGTTGGTATTGATTGTGGTGAGACATTTAGTCCGGTGGTCAAACCGGCTACCATTCGCACTATACTTAGCTTGACTCTTTCAAAGACTTGGCCGATTCATCAGTTAGATGTCAAGAATGCTTTTCTACATGGAGATCTCAAGGAAACAGTCTATATGCATCAGCCGTTGGGTTTCGGGGATCCCAACCGACCCTCATCATGTCTGTTTGTTGAAGAAGTCATTATATGGGCTTAAGCGCCTTCACGTGCCTGGTATACACGATTTGCTTTGATTTTGTTTCGACTCTTGGGTTCACACACAAGCAGTCGACAATTCTTTGTTCATCTACCGCCGTGGTTCGTCATTGGCCTATATTCCGTTATATGTGGATGATATCATCTTGACCGCCTCCTCCGATGCTTTGCGTCGCCTATCATGGCCATGCTCGCCCGAATTTGCTATGAAGGACTTAGGGCCGTTGAGTTATTTTTTGGGGATTGCCGTCAAACGTCATTCGATGGCTTGTTTCTGTCTCAACGGAAGTATGCTTTGCCGAGATCATAGAGAGGGCGGGATGTCATCCCGTAAGTTCACTTCCACACCGGTTGATGCAAACCCAAAGCCGAGTGCCGCAGCGGTGCACCATATGAGGACCCGACCCGCTATCGCAGCCTCTTGCGGGGCCCTCCGTATCTTACCTTTACCGGACCGGATATTACATATGCGGTTCAAATAGTGTGTTTATTCATGCATCATCCCGAGTTGAGCACATGAATGCAATCAAACGCATCATTCGGTATATACGGGGGACACCGGACTATGGGTTGCACTTGTATCCTTCATCTACATCCACACTTGTCTCTTACACGGATGCCGATTGGGGTGGTTGTCCCGACACCGGACGGTCGACTTCGGATACTTGTATGTTCCTTGGCAATAACTTGGTCTCATGGTCGGCAAAACGTCAAGCAACTCGTCACGCTCCAAAGGTGCAGAGGCGAATATCGAGGGGTAGCGAATGTAGTCTCCGAGTCATGTTGGCTACGTAATTTGCTTTTGGAGCTTCATTGTCCCATTCGAAGGCAACCTTGGTATATTGCGATAACATTAGTGCCATCTACCTTTCGGGTAACCCGCTTCAACACCGGCGCACCAAGCATATCGAAATGGACATTCACTTTGTCCGTGAAAAGGTTGCAAAGGGTCAAGTTCGCGTGTGTCATGTCCCGTCTCGTTATCAAATTGCGTACATCTTTACAAAGGGTCTACCAACGGTTCTCTTCGAAGATTTTAGGGACAGTCTCGGCGTTCGAAAACCGCCCGCTATGATCATGGGGGTGTGTTAAACAAAGCAATATACATGTGATATACACCGAATATACAACGCGTGTATATCACATATATACAAAGCGATGGGCCTTCGGCGGACAGCAAAGCGAAAGCAAAGCGAGAGGGCCAATTGGGCCTCGGCGGTGGGCCTTCGGCCGGCACCAAGTCGGCAAAGCGAGAGGGCCGCTTAGGGCCTCGGAAGTGGGCCTCTCGGCCAGAATTGTGGACAACACAATATTGTATATATGGTATATATATTTGTAGTATATTGTATTGTAAAGGTTACCTTAATTAGTGTTATACACTTACCATAATTGTATAGTTAGAATTATGGTAGAATAAGGATTTAGAAGTAGAATAGGAATAGGATCTTCCTATTATGGAAATATATAACTTGTATATATAGCCTTTCAATTAATGAAAATAATCAAGGGGATTATTTCTTTCATGAATAATGAGTCTTGGAAAAAGATTGACACTATTCCTACTTGTTATCGCTTGTTCGACCAAAATTCAGTTTCGTTGATGGTACGATTAACATGATGACGACTAGTTCAGTTCCAGAAAATGGCGGAAGTGCATTTATTAAGTTTGCGATTATTTTGGTTCTATTGGATTGAAAATAGAGAAAGGAGAGGAAAAGGGTGACTAACTTTAGAATGCACATGGCTCTTTTGAACCTTTGCAATGATATTGTTTCGCTATCTGCCTCCTTTTTGTTCTTCCTGGAACTGTTAAAAGTATATTCTTGTATGACGTCCATATTAGCTTTGCCGGGTTTTAATGAATTGAAAATTTAATTATTACCAATAAAAAAACATTAATCTCTATCATCTCATAACTGGTACTTGAAGAAAGACAAGCAACTATGGGACTCGAACCATTGGCTTCACGAACTAAGCATTAACATATGTATTGTTATTGCAAGGAGGTGGAAGCTGTGTATGTGCTCTCTCGTTTTGCCAATATGGTGATTTCATTCCCTTTTTCCAATCCTTATGAATAATTGTGCATGATATATCTTGTTAAGAGTCACACATTGGATATGAAATGGGAACATGAACTCATTATATGAACTTGGACAATACTCACCCTACAAGCTAGCTAATTAGGTCCAAAATCCATTCTTTACATGGTATCAGAGCCAGATCCATTCAAATTCTTTGTCTACCGATGTTGGGCCCCCAAATTATATTATACTCGCTCCAGTTAACAAGGTCTGGGCGTGCGGGGAGTGTTAAGAGTCCCACATCGGATATGGAATGGGAACATGGACTCCTTATATGGACTTGGACAATTCTCACCCTACAAGCTAGCTTTTGGGTTGAATTAAATCCAAGATCCATTCTTTACATATCTGAAACCACACTTAACAGTGTATTGAAGACGATGTTACCTTTTGGTTGTCTGGTGTATGCATTCTTTGGTGAAAACAGCCATTATCATTTGTTGTATAATATATAGAACTACTGAATGAATTAACATTAGAGAATCATAAATCCAAGAACTTATGAAGATTCAGAGGGTGTTTGGATGGGCTTAAAAGCTGGTCAAACTAGCTTGTGAGCTGTTTTCCGCTCGCAGAATATCAAGTCCGCCAGGCATCGTGATGTTTCCATCTCCCCTCTTGAATTAGGCACCTTCCTGAGGTAATTTCAAGATGCGATAATATGACAGCTTTTGATGCATTTATCAGAGGATTCAACGTATTTATCGAGCTCAATAGTTGCATACTTTACTTTTATTTGTTTTCCTCCATGCTTCTTGATACCCCATGCGCATTCACTAGGATCAAGGGTCTTTGCTATCAGAGGACGAGAAAACTTCTGGCAGCTTTAAAAGTGCTTTGACATTAAAAACTTATTTTCTCCCCTGTACGTTTCCACAACTCCGTTCATCTTTCCATTCATTTCAACGTCCCACAGAGGCGAAAGATCAGTTTAAGCTATGATGTTGTAAATTAATCCGGAAGACTACCTTATGAAGAGTGGGAAACAACAGTAAAGATATTCAATACTTTGTAGAAATATTACAACTACTTCAGGAAAAAGGAGGAATGGATGTTACACGCATGCATCTTAAGTAAAAGACGTCCACCTTAGGGTTTCAAGGCTTACCTCGGGAAAATGTATTCTTATGTGGTTCATCACTCATCAGTGAATTGTATGTGGGATTGAGGGCTCTCCTGTCCGTTCTTTTTCTTTTTGCCACAAAGGCAGATGACCCTCCCTTGAACTGTGATCTTGCCTTTTGGTATTTCTCCATTGATTCCGTAACTCGAACCATCCCCATTGTGAACTAATCAAAATTGTGCAACTATTCAACTTCAATGATAGGAATGGTCAAAGAATGTAAAGAAATCCAAGCTTGCATTGGTGAATAGGTTTTCTTATCTGTTATTATCCGACGGACAACCTTCTTTAGGTGCAAGGAGTTCAATGATGATGCAACAAGAGAAGCAGCATGAATAATACTGCCAGCGGCAACGACGAAATGGAAGTATGACTTATCAATTAAGGCAGGGACTGAGGTAACTGAGGACGAGCGTTGGCATTGGTTGAATGTTCATGTGCTAGCTTCAGAGCAAGACAGTGCAGCTGTATGGAGTTCAGATATTCTTGAATTATTTGGCAGTTTTTAGTTTTTGTCCAAGGAGACTAACCTGCAACTAGATGTGCACTTGTCACTTGTCAGGCCTTACCTTGGATGCAAGCACATTAGGACCATGTGTGCTTTTAGTTTGTATGTGTTATGTCATTTTTGCCTTGAGTGGCTGAGGTTTGCATTGTGATTATCTCATGTCCTTTGCTTCATAAAGTTTACTTATTTGTGTTCTAGTTAGTATTTATTTAGCCGGCGAGGGAATTAACTGTTGGAAATTAGCCTTTGGGGGGGAGATGCGTCCACCCATCTTTGATGAATTAAACACTTGTGTTCCGCATGTTGGAGACCTTGTCTCTTCGCACATGCATGATCTACGAAGTGAGTAGATGACCGTAGGGCCAAGAATCGTCTAATTTCGTTGAGAAATGAAAGAGATATTGGTCCACGAAGTAAGGTGTTTGAGATATGGAAATGTGGTGTGGGACAAATCTACCACATCGGTGGGAATAGGAAGAATTGCTCTCTATATAAGTCTCTAATTGGTAAAGGGTTTGGGACCCCAAGGGGTATCCCATGTGTTTAAAGGAGGGAAGACCTAGATGTGCTTGGGTTCAAGGCTAAGCCCACACGCGCGCCGCCGCCACCCGCCCGTCCCGTCCGGTTCCGAGTTTCGGGTTCACGGCCTGTGGGCCCGTGGGCTGTCTGATATTATCTTTTTGGACCGAGAGAACTCGCCGGATGTACGAGTTTGATCCCCGAAGTTTCATATGTACGCTTTGGACCAGAATTCTTTCATATGTACGCTTTGGTCCCCGAAGTTTCAATATTTACGGTTTGGTCCCCGAAATTTCGGAGACTTTTTCTCGTAAATATTGGATCGCGTTTTGGAGCATTAACCAGCCATTATTTGGCTGATTAATTCCTCCATTAACAGCCCCATTACTTGGGCAAAGTGAGCGCCTCTTTCAATGGCCTTAATAGCCATTACTTGGTTGTTTTAATGACCTCCTTTAAGGGCCATTACAGCCTTGTTTGTGGCTGTTGGACAGCCCCTCCTCTTGCTATATATTGAGCTTCACTTGGCTGAAAAAAAGAAGCAAGAAACAGGCAGAAACATAGACGAAAATACAAAGTAAAAATCGATCGAAAAACGATCACGAAAATAGCTCAAAACAAGAGCAAATTGTGACGAAAATCGGTGAGCAAACCCACACATATACACAAGATATACACTACAGAGACACACTATATACACAGAGACAAAAGAGAAGTGTATTGAGAAACTCTTCCTTCATATTCCATATCTTCAGCAAGTCGAGTCATATTTGTTTTCTTCGCCAGGCTCAACCTATTGGCTTTGTAGTGTTGAGATTAAAGTGTTGTTTTATCTTGGGAGACTATTGCCCGCTAACGTAAAAGCATATATACGGGGCAATCTTGTCTTAAGGATAGAGGGCTATCCTCGACTCAACACACAACGTTGTAACCATCCAGATTTAGTTGTTTCTTGATTTCAGGATATCAACATTCAAGACACAACAAACTTGCGGCAGTTCTCAACATTGGCTTTGCAAGGTGATCAAGATTCAAGACACAACACACATGCGGCAGTTTGAAGATTGACCACTTATTTATTCTTTCGAACATTTGTAATAGTTATTACTTCCCGTACTGCTCTATAAAGTACAATAGAATAACCAACATTAACCAATTTAACTTTCTTCACAGGGGGAAACTTGTGGTCTATAACAGTGATACACTGATTTCTTTGAATTATTCTAATTGTACACAAGTTCGTAGAAGGCATGATAAGAGCATAATACATAGGTTTAAGCTTGAATGCAAAGGTTTCACATCTGGTTTTTCGTCCTTAATTTCTGCAATAAACTCTCGTATTTGTATTTAACTTCAGTCTGAGGGTTCTTACAATACTTCATATATCACTAAGAGAATGCAGGGGAATAAGAGATTAAAAGTCATGATTCTACAATACACGGCTCAGAAGCATACAGTTGATGCAAGCCGCCTCCCCAAATTCTTGGTCCAATTTTCCCCCCAAGCAAGCTGCATGAAATGCATCAGGTTTCTTTAGCATGCAAACAGCAAGATGGCTGTTCACGTCAATGAAATAAAACAAAAGAGAAAGGAAATGATGGTTTAAGTGCTAAGTGTTAAGTGTTAAGAGTCCCACATCGGAAATGAAATGGGAACATGGACTCCTTATATGGACTTGGACAATCCTCATCCTACAAGCTAACTTTTGGAAATTGGGGATATGATTTGTGTGGATAGGTTAAATTGGACTTTGAGTTTGAAAATTCAGTGTTGTGCACGGGTTTTCATAGGGTGTGTGGGGGCAGGGGCAATACGTGTATTATTTTGGAGGGGTGCGGACTGGGTTGGTGGCGGGGTCAGGGGATGTGGTCTGGGTTTGGGTCGGCGGTTCCGTAACAGTGACAGGGAGATTTGGGCTCGGCATCAGTGACTGGTTGGGTGTGGTGGAGTATTGATTTAGGTCGATGGGTTGGGGAAGGGTCGGTGTCGGTTCTGGTTCAGGCGACGGTGACGGTGTTGGGTTGATTTGATGGGGTCGTCGAGGGGTGGTGTATGGGTTCAGGTGGTCGACAAGAGGGCTGAGGATATGCGGGGGTGACACTGGATTTGGCAACCCGAGTAGCCGGCGGGTGGAGGAGGCGATGACGGGTTTCGTCGTCTCTGCCGGTGAACGACCTGACAGAGTACTGACAGTGACAACGTGGGTAGGTGGTGATGGAACAGTGGTTGTAGTGGTGGTACGGACTGACGCCGGTGATGGGAGACCACCGATAGTGGCAGTGGCGGGAGGTAGTGGTGATAGAGTGATGACTGCTGCCGGGACAGTGGTAGCATGACGGAGAGCTTGGTGGACAAGCGGTGATGTGTCCATCAAGAAATTTGTAATCAGTGACTCGGAATTTCTGAATGTTGTCAAACGGGAAAACATACTCGACAAAAGTGACGTGGTGTGAGATTATGATTTTATCGATGAATAGTTCATAGCACAAGTACCCTCTATGGTTCGATGGGAAGCCTAGGAAGGCGCACATAGTAGATCTGGGTGCCAATTTGTGGGGGGACGTGGATGTCAGATTAGGGTAACACAGACAACCAAAAATTCTAAGATGGTCATAGGCCGGGGTCTGACGGTAGAGAGTTTCGGTGGGTGTCCTATTTTGAATCGCACGGGTAGGTAAAATATTGAGAATGTGTTCTACCATTTTAATGCATATATCCAAAAAGTAGGGGAGAGACACATGAAAAATGAGGGTACGAATTATATTATTAATGGTGCAGAGAATTTTTTTGGCTTTACCATTTTGAGGGGGAAGTATGGGGGCACGAGAAACTAAAGATCATGCCCTTTTATCTCACGCGGAAATTAAGAGAACTCATTTTAGACATCACGTAAAACTACAAACTCAACTAGTTAATGTTCTCGGGCTTCACGCTATTACATATGGGTCTTGTAAATTTTGTTAGTATCGAATGGATAAGAAAATTTATAATACCAAAATCAAAGAATAAACATATACTGCAACATATACACATAGAAAAAAAAATCAAAAATAAAAAATCAAAACTCTAAAAATGTACTAATAGCCACACATAATAAGTACTGTAGGTAAATGGGTAAATCACATTACTAGTATCTGTCTCTGCCCTAAAAACGTCAAACCAAGGAAATTTAAGTCTTTGTTATCCATAAATCGAGCAAAAGGTTAATCCTTTCCTTTGCGATAAATTTTAATATATTGGTAATGTCTAACATAGTTAATTTTTCTAGAAATTTGTTAACAATTCTCTTTATCAGGAACTAACCAAATCAAGAATCAGACATCACGGATTAATCTTTGCACTAAACCTCAAACAAAGAAAAATATAATTTCTTATTATACATAAATGTTTTTTTGCTTTCACATGAACCTCGATATATTAATAACGTCTAACATAATTCAACTTTACTTATAGAATTTTTTAGGAAATGGTTGAATGGCCTTTTACAATTTGATAAAAGACAATGACGACCTTGTACTAATATGTGCACTAAACTTCAAACATAGGAAATAAAAATTTATATATATCCATGTTTTTCCTTCATATAATTTTTAATATTAATAACATAATCCAATGCTGTGAGCAACGACGAAGGTAAATTTGTAACAATATTTTTCTTTGTTTTGACCAGCCAAATTAAAAACAAATAAATCAATCCCATCAAAGTGCTAATCTCACCACAAAACTCAATACAGTAAATTATATTTCCGATTATCCATAAATCAAGCAACCATGCATGACAAACAAAGAAACAAGCACCGTCAAACTAGTACTCTCCCCGTTTCAATTTAATAACGTGGCACCATTAGAATCTCCGAAATCAAACAAGTTTCTCTTTGACCATAATTTTTTTTATATTTTTTAAATATTTTAAATTATTAATTATTGTGACTTACCGTTTTTACACAGTTTTTAAATATGTTAGTTCAAATTCACAATTAAAATTAAGAATTTTTATTATCTAAATTCAAATAGTGTCATATAAACTGGGAGAGAATAGTAATAGTAAGCTTTCACACAATTTATGAATTTCAGATTTCCTGCCAAAAACAACTTCAAGCTAAGGATAGATTTCAATAAGAGACCTTAGGCCTAGAGCTGGAGTTATTTTGTATTCGCTGAACCCAGCTTCAATGAAGAGCTTTTCCCATTCCTTCTTTGTTCTCTCTTTGGCACCATAAAGAACCATCATCAGCATGTCCATAACATGTTGTGCTCGAACAAAATCATCGCTGAGTTTCGGATCCTCCATTACAATGTCTATGATTATCACTTTCCCTCCTTTTTCCCTACTTGGAATTGATTCCTTGCATTTTTTCAGTATCTTCACACAATTTTCGTCGCTCCAGTTATGCAAAATGCACTGTTCAACCATGAAAATAGTACTTGAGTAGAACATTTAAGGGGAGAAGGAATCAAAAGGAAACAACATTAATTTGTAATTAAATAGGGGCGGAACCAGAGTCCAAGGTAGCAGTTTTCATTAAGCGGCCACGTAAAACAAAAAATGTTTTACAAGACCAGATATAATCAGGATGAGATAAAAAGAGAACTTATGCAAAGGACGAATCAAGGTCTGAAGTTAATTTGTCGAGCAAGAGGAGAGAAGGATCAACAAGGATGAACAGCAAAGTAGCACAATGAAAGTTCTCAATAACTTAGTTATAAACCATACTGTTGTGGAGCTAGCTGATTTTTCACTAGGTCCAAAATCTTTTTATGGTGAGGCATAAAATGGTGACGAGAAACCATAAGAAACATCCAATAAACAAAGAAAGGTATAGATTTATATATACCTTGAGCAAGATTGCATTAGCGTGAGGAATCTCATCAAACATGCTTCCTTTCACAAACTCCAAGTTCCCACTTCCCTTGAGGCCGCCTACAACATGAGGGAGATCAAATACCATGCACTTTACTGTCGGAAAAGCTTCAGCTATGGCTGTTGAAACCGTTCCTGTGCCGCCTCCCACGTCCACCAATGAGGCCAATCCCTCAAAAACATGTTTACACTCCTTAACAAGAACATCAGTTATCAATTTTGAGTCACTAGCCATTGCATCATTGAAATCATTTCCTTTACTTGGTTTTTCCACTATGTAATCCCAGAAAGACTTCCCATGGGCAGTATGAAAAGCAGTGGGAAAGTCATTTTGGAACCAATTACCTAATTCGAACCATGGATTTTGAAGGAAAGGATCATGGTTGATAAGTAAGAGTGACCTAACATTCAAGGGCTCGTTCTTCACGAGAAGGAGACTAGCTGGAGTAAGAGAATAATGATTTTCATGTTGATTTAGGAAATCAGAATGAACTAAAAAGCGCATTAGGATTGGCAAGAAGGAGACTTTGGATGAATCGAGGGGAAGTTTTTCCGAGAGGTTGGAAAGACACATAGGCTTACCATGTTCGTAGAGAACATCGAGGATGTCCAGTTGAATTGCACATCTTACTGCCGAAGAACTTATGAAGTTGAAAATATGATTCCATACTTGAGCTTGAGCTTGAAGAAATTCAGTACTGGAACCCTCACTCGTTAACATTGTTAGAAAATTAAAAGAGCAAGACAACTCATTAAGTAACAATCACTCAAACTCAAAATGAGAAAAGTGTAGAAAGAATAGTTCTTTCATGCACAGAATGACTAGAAATGAATGAGTATTTATAGATAGTCTTGATCATGTAAGTAGTTTTTTAAGGCGCAGATCAAGAAGTATACAAGCATAAGTGAAATAAAAAATAATCATATTAAATTCTTGACTGATAATTTAGTTGTGTAGGCCGATTGAGTATGTTACCAACGAAATAGACTCGTCAAATAACTTGTGCTCCATCGGTCCTAATTTACTTTGTTTTTACTCTAAAAGAATGATAACTTTCTCTTTTTGAAAATTATTTAATACTATAATATTCTCATTTTACCATTAAAATGATAATTTTGATAATTTGCATATATTTAATGTAACATCCGGGAATTTTGGTCAATAATTTGAGCACCTAAATGGAGAAAATAAACCCGAGCATTGAAAAACTTATGTTATGTTCACGTATGCTAATAAAGAGATTAGTATATAAAAAGATTAAACCCCGAAATAATTTTGGACGTGACAAGTATGACGACGGGGATCAAAAATAAATTTGGTGGGTAACTGATTAATTTTGGGATTAATCAATTAAGTGGAGGGGACAAGCTTAATGGAGGTGACTACGTGTAGCGTGGGAAGGGACTCTAAGTGATTAAGCTTAACAAAAAATATGGGGTGGCAGCAATAATGTTAGATAGTGAGAGACATAATCATGATAACCTTTTAAAGGGCACTTAAAAATGGTACAATACACTTCATTAAGTAGATGTAACTTCATTTTTTTCTTTTAAAGCAACCAATACTTCATTCGCTATTAGAAAAAGGAAACTTTGCATTCACTTCATGTAATTGTAAGGAATTGCGTACGAAGCAGTAGCAAATTGAGTAGGAAAAGTCGTGCAAGTGCAGAACAATGTTTTCCTTCCAGTATAGTGAAACGAAGGTATGTTAAGGCAATTTTTTTTTTGGCATGTTCCATGTAACGAAATATAACCGTGATATTGCTCCATAATTTATTCTACTCCTAGTAGTTAAGAATATTCATGTTATTGATTCCTATGTTAAAAGCATGTCTAAGTCCTTATTGAGGCATACGGAAAATATGTTGATATTTACATCGTTAGTCGAATGTACAAGAATATTGTGTCACCCAGGATGTGATATTGTTATTCATGCATTTTCATTTACATTGCATTCATGTTTTACCCAAGACCGTATATTGGGGACCGGAAACGGAAAACGCAGACCATCTGATCAGCTGAGATATGATAATGATAAAGCCTGTGTGGCTTAATGAAGGAAGATGCGTGATTAAAGGCCAATATATATATATATGACTGGGAGGAAGATGCCCTTGTGTGGCCAATATATATGTATTTACCGCATTATGCGTGACATTTAGACATATCATGCCCACAGAGGCCGACATAAAATGATACCCACAGAGGCTGTTATGGTAAGGAAGATGCCCAATGGGGCCGATGTAAATGTATACAGCATTGTGCATGATATATAGGCATATATATTAGGACCCTCAGAGATACTTACTATTGGTCGGTTGTTTCTGTTTCAGTTGTTGTTATATCCCTGTTATGCTATTATTTATGCCTGACATACTCAGTACATCAGTCGTACTGACGTCCCTTTTGTCGGGGGACGCTGCGTTTCATGCCCGCAAGTTCAGTTAAAGAAGGTGACGATTCACGTTAGTTGATTGCGAATCCAACGGATTCTTGGAGCACTCCCCTTGTTCGGAGTGTTGGTCTAATTTTGGTACGATACATTTTTGCTTGTATATATGGGTATGGCGGGGCCCTGTCCCGACCTTTGATGTTGCTACTCCTAGAGACTTGTAGACAAGTATCCTGTGTGTAGTTATGTATGACTTTGTCGCCTTTGGATATGTATATATATATATATATATATATATATATATATAAAAGATGGTTATCCGACTTTATATAGTCCTTTTTTGGCTTCGTCCGTGTTTAATTATGAATAGGTGTTGACTGTAAGGTTAGTGGTACCCGGCGGGTGGGATCCGGGTGCCCATCGTGGCCCTCCAATTTGGGTTGTGACATTTAACCTGCATATCAAAGTCATATTTAATTTATAAACTTTTATCCGTGTCACATAAAAAAAAATGGAGGGAGCATCGAATTTTTATGTGCATGGAGGCCTAAACCACAGATGGCAACCAATATTTTGTGTCATAAAGACTCTGCAATATTATTGGGGAAAGGCATAAATATACTCCTATACTTGTCTTGAATTTGCTGTACACTCTTATATTGTGATGCTAATTTATTTTCTCTAAGACAAAGCAAACCCATTGTAACACCCAGTAACTTGGTGAAGGTATTAAGGTCATTCATGAGATTATAAAGAATTTATGACAGTAATATTTCAAGATCCCGTGAGATTGACAATCTTAATAACATTATTTATTATTTCGATATAGTGTATGTAGATATATTTTAAGCAATGCCTTTTATTATAGATTTGATAAGTATGCATGGGTAGTTACTATTATTACTACTTCCGGATATGCTTTAAATTATACACATGATACAAGGAAGTTGATAAATGATATTTTCTTTATTATAAAGATATAAATTATTTTCTCATAAGAAAAGAAACTATCTTTTACTATTTTGAGAATTTATAATACAAAAATGTATACTCTTGCTATTAGATTGAAAAGTTGGAATTTGATAAAATATATTTCAAAATGTTTAAATCATATATTAGTATATGTTCAATTTTATAAAATAGTTAAAATTTATTTATTTATGAGTTGGAAATTTAATATATTTATAGAATATGATAAGCCTTATCTGCGATCTAAAAAGATTTATCAATTATGGAAGAGTACAAAGATTGTTGCCTAACTTTATATTACTAAAGTATTATAACGTATTATGATGTGTCTTGTATTGGATTATTCTTATCTTTTACCATTTGATTATGTGGTCCAAATAGTTCTAAATAAAAAATATATTTTCTTGTCCACCGTAACATATCTTATCATGTGACTAAAAGAATTTATATATATTTTAATGGGGATATTAAAGTCTAGTTGTCTATATCTATTATATAGATATATATATTAGCTATGTTCAATAGGTGGAAGAAGTATTGAACTACACCACATAGTATGTCATTTATTTTTGTTGACGAAAGAATCCACAGTCGCTGTTCTCTCGAGTGCGCACAGGGTAAACCCCGGACTGACGCAATAGCCTGCAAACCACGTCAGCCGATTAACCACACTTGGCAAGCCATGTGTGACAAGCTCAACCAAAAAGGTTTATGCAGGGGATCGAACTCGTGACCTTGCGGTCCCGCGCTCTATTGCTACACCAACTTGACTACCCTTGCGGGTACATAGTATGTCATTGATTGGATAAGTATGGGATTAGATAGTATATATTATATTATAGATTATATATGTCTTGAAGCACTTAGCATATAAGACAATATTGATGCCTTCATGACCATTAAACCGTATGTACAAGTTCCACCTTCTATATAAACTCTCCAAATCTCATATTTTTTTTTAGTAAGAACTTCATTTTCTGTTAGTAGGAGCTAGCAAGTAAATTAACCGCAAAACTTGATCTTTGAAATCTCTATCTCGGGATCTTTAAGCCCGGTAATAAATTAGACTTCTTTGGGTTGTGTGGAACTCTCGAGATGATCGTTAGCTAGGAAATCACCCAAGGTTAGGCGTCTACCGAAAGGATTGACTCATTATAGTTTTTCGAAAGTGGAATCGAGGTATGTTAAGGTTACTCTTTCATTTTTGACATGTTCTAAGTATGAAACTTAAACGTAATACTGTCTCATAAATGATTCTACTCTTATTAGTTAAGGATGTTCTTGTTATTCATTTCTATTTTAAAAACATGTCTAAATATGTTCCTAAATCCCTATTGAGGCATATGGGAAAGATGTTAATATTCATAATGTTAATCGGAGGTGCAACGACTTTATGTCTCTCGGATAAACTCAAGGTGTCTCAGCATCATTCATTCATTATGTACATACATACACCTTGACCTCAAAGGTGTTATATACGCTACTATATGTATGCATTAAGGCGTTATATATGCACCACCACCTGATCAGCGGGTATATGATGATGATTATGCCCACATAGGCATGTATGATATGATGGGATGCCCACAGAGGCTTGATGGCATTATATACGCATATGTATATGTATGACTGTATTGTACATGATACGTAGGCATATTATGACCCTCATAGGCATTCTGCATAGGTATGACACTTAGGCATATTATGGCCCTCAGAGTCATTCTGCATAGGTATGACACTTAGGCATATTATGGCCCGTCAGAGGCATTCTCTACTGGTTGGTTGTCTATTGTCTCATGTTACTTTCATGTCTCTATTATGTTATTCTCCATTCCTGACATACTCGGTACATCATTCGTACTGACGTCCCTTTTGTCGGGGGATGATGCGTTTCATGCCCGCAAGCTCAAATAGACGAGGTGACGATTCACACTAATAGGTTGCTGGTTCAGCTGATATTGGAGCACTCCACTTGTTCCTGAGTTGCGGTCTAATCCTGGTAAGGTGTTTTTGGATATGCATATGGGTATGGCGGGGCCTTGTCCCGGCCTTAAGATGTCACGTACTCTTTAGAGGCTTGTAGACATTTGTCCTGTGTATAGTAGTCGTGTATGGCCTTGTCGGCGTTAGTCTGTATATATGCTTAGGTTGGGTTCTTCTGTTTGCAAGATTTTATGTAGCATCCTTCCAGATTATTATTCCTATGTGTCAGCATGTATATATGCTTAGGTTGAGTTCTTCTGTTTGCAGGATTTTATGTAACACCCTTTCAGTTTATTATTCATATGTGTGAACATATTACCTCGTGATGGCCCTCGTGGTCCATACTTAATTACGATTAGGTGGTAAATATATGATTAGTGGTACTCGGCAAGTAATGACCGGGTGCCCGTCATGGCTCACCGGTTTGGGCGTGACACCCATCTCCCTGGTTAAATTTTGTTTTCTGTGAGATCCCTAATGTTGCTCTCTGAAAACCAATGCATTCATCAATTATTAATTTTGTAACTTTGTATATCTTCAAGCATTCTTTAGGATAGCCAGAAGAAATCATGCATTAATGTACTATCAATCTCACCGGAAGAAAGAATATAGAAAAAAGGAAGTAGAAAATCAGAAAATAAGAAATGACTTTTGTTATCTCCTGATAAGGGTTGCATATTCAACTATATGTTTTATCAGCTCCAATCTCACTAATCACCTCATATATAGTGTTAAAAGTGTGTGTGACTCGATAAATCAAGACCATTCATTCTACTCTCATATTAATGTATGTGAGAATCTAATCTAAAAAGTTTTATATTTTAAGAGAGCACACTTTTATTTAATTAATTATATTTTTAACATATAGTTCTTGACACAGCGGAAGAAGCATAATTTTTTTGGTTATATTAACGGTAATCAATTGTGGAGATGTGACCATATAATACCTTAACATGTTACATTGTTGTCTTCCCTTGTTAAAAGGACTTACTCCACGATACTTGGATAAAATTCTAGACTACTTCTTTGGTCTCAATTTATTCGAAGGTTGATCAGTTTGGAGAATAAATAACTTTTTCTTTGACTATGTTTTTTTTCAACTCTTTCATATATTGTGAATTATTAATTATGCAGACTTATAATATTTTTTATGTAATTTTTAAATATGTAAATTTTATTTAAAAATATACGAATAATCTATGTTTAAAATCAAGTCAAAGAAAAAGTTTTTTGACTCTCAAAATTGATCAACCTTCAAATAAATTGGAACGGAGGAAGTAAAAAACTAGCTTAAATTTAAATTAATGCAAGTATTTGAAGTAGGAAATAAAAATAGTTTATCATGATCTAGCCCCCTTTCACATTCCTTTATCAGTTTATCCTTTAGCTTACCATTTTTGACAAATGTACGTAATTTATAATGGATGTGCCGACGATCTACTAGAAACAATTTTTTTATCTCCCAAGATAGAGGTAAGGTCTCCGTACACTCTACTCTCTCCAGACCCCATTTTAATTTGTATAATCTCACTGGGTATGTTATTGTTGTTGACATAGTCCACTAGAAACTACAAGATTTGGCACAAGACATATGACACTGGTTTTTGTCATTAAAGTTTATCGCTCGCCATGTAAGATTCCGTTGCATGTGTATGTGATGATTATTGATTGGTGCGAAAAATTGAAGAATATTTTACCATCAAGTATACAATATAATAGGAACGAATATAGAGGGAATAACTAAACAAGGGATTCTCAAACAACAATAACATACCTAGTGAAATTCCACAATGTGGGGTCTGGGAAGGGTAAAGTGTACACAGACCTTACCTCCACCTTTGTAGGTAGAGCGGTTGTTTCCAGGAGACCCTCGGCTCAAGACAAAACATAATCACAAGTAAAGCAAAGCAAAGTAAGAGAAACGATCAGACTAAGACAAGAAATTAAAGCAGTATGAACATGCTGATAACAAAATCGAATACGTCATGGTAGCGCATTCTAACAAAAATAAGCAGTAGCTAACACATCTAAATAAGATAAACAAAGTACACTGAAGAACACATAGCAACAAAAATTAAACTACAGGGGACTATAAAGCAATATTGCGCCTATAAGTGTTATAGGCTAATCGGGCCTACAATAAGAACACTACAACTATCATTTTGTAAGCATAAGCAAGACTACGCTCGACTACCTACTACCCTAATATGTGTCCTTGAAAACCCCTTATCTAAGATCATGTCCTCAGTAAGTTGCACCTGCGCCATATCCCGTCTAATTACCTCTCCCCAATACTTCTTCGGCCTACCTATACCCCTAATGAACCCGTCCATTGCCAACCTCTCACACCTCCGCATTGGGGCATCTGTGTCTCTCCTTTGCACATGCCCGAACCATCTCAGCCTCGCTTCCCGCATCTTATCCTCCACCGAGGCCACTCCCACTTTGTCCCGGATATCATGATTTCTTATTATATCTCTCTTTGTATGCCTATACATCCATCTCAACATCCTCATCTCCGCAACTTTCATCTTTTGTATGTGTGAAGTCTTGACTAGCCAACACTCTACCGCATACAACATAGTCGGTCTAACCACCACCCTATAGAACTTGCCTTTAAGTTTTGGTGGCACCTTTTGTCGTACAAGACTCCAGATGCGAGCCTCCATTTCATCCACCCTGCCCCAATACGATGTGTGACATCGTCATCAATCTCTCCATTCCCTTGGATAATAGACCCTAGGTACTTGAAGCTTCCTTTCTTCGGAATGACCTGAGTAACAAGTCTCACATCCACGCCTATCTCAGGGCCGCTCCCGTTGCTGAACTTGCACTCCAAATATTCTGTCTTGGTCCTACTCAACCTGAACCCTTTAGACTCCAAAATCTGTCTCTAAACCTCCAGTTTGGCATTCACTCCTCTGCAAGTCTCATCAATTAGGTCTATATCATCTGCGAATAACATACACCATGGTACCTCCCATTGAATTTGTCGCGTCAGTCCGTCCATCACAAAGGCAAATAGGAATGGGCTGAGAGCTGATCTCTTGTGCAGCCCCATCATCACTAGAAAGTGTTCCGAGTCTCCTCATACTGTCCATACCCTAGTCTTGGCTCTATCATACATATCATTGATCGCCCCAGTGTACGCCATAGGTACACTTCTAACCTCCAAACATCTCCATATAACCTCCCCAGGGACTTTGTCTTATGCCTTCTCTAGGTCGATGAAAACCATATGTAAGTCTCTCTTCCTCTCCCTATACTGCTCCACCAGCTTCCTAATAAGATGAATGGATTCAGTAGTCGAACGCCCCCGCATGAATCCAAACTGGTTCTCAGAAATAGACATGTCTCTCCTCACCCTCATCTCCACGACCCTTTCCCAAACTTTTATAGTGTGGCTTAGCAACTTGATACCCCTATAGTTGTTGCAACTCTGGATATCACCTTTGTTTTTGTACAAGGGAATCATTGTACTCCACCTCCATTCTTGAGGAATTCTTGCCGAAGTAAAAATGACGTTAAACAACTCAGTCAGCCACTCCAAACATGCCCTGCATGCACTCTTCCAAAATTCAACTAGGATCTCATCAGACCTGGTCGCTCGTCCCCTGTAAATCCTGCTAGCTACCTCTCAAATATAACTAATCGTCCTATCCCACATACCGGTCGCATTCCCACTACTCCCCCAAGTCTCATTGGCCATCAACCTCTCCTCCATCTCCTTTGCACTAGCCATGGTCAAACTCCCCCATTTGATTCTTAACTTGTCATCCATAACCCTCTTCTTCTTCACCATCTTGATCTCCAAATCCATTACCAAAAGCTTATGTCGGGTTGTAAGATCCTCCTTCAGAATAACCTTGCAGTCTTTACAAAGACCTTTGTCAACCTTTCTAAGGAGTAAAAAGTCTATCTGAGTCTTAGTCACCGAACTACGAAAAGTCACCAAGTGTTCCTCTTTCTTCAGGTACCTCGAATTAGCTGTCACCATCCCACAAGCTCTAGCGAACTCCAAAAGTGAGATGCCTCCCCCATTCCTATCCCCGAGTCCAAAGCCTCCATGCACGTCGTCATAACCCCTGGAAGTGACACGATATGTCCATTGAAATTCCCTCCTAGAAATAACTTCTCATTGGGTGGTATGCCTCCCACCACTTCGTCTAAATCCTCCTAAAAATGTCTCTTCTCCTCCTCGTCCAAGCTCGCCTGCAGTGCATAAGCATTAATAATGTTCATAGTGAAGCCTCCAACTACCAACTTAATCGCCATCATCCTATCATTGACCCTCCTCACCTCTACCACCTAATCCCTTAGCTTGTTGTCTACCAAAATGCCTACCCCATTCCTATACTTTGACCTACCCGAGAACCATAACTTATACCCGTCTACATCCTTAGCCTTAGGTCCTACCCATTTGGTCTCCTGGACACATGCTATATTAATCCTCTTCTTCTTAAGAATCTTAACTAGCTCTATGGACTTTCCCATTAAAGTCTCAATGTTCCAAGACCCTATTCTCATCCTAGCCTCTCTCTTACCCAACTTACCCCCCTAACCCTCGCCCCCTCCCCGACCAAGAACATGACCCTAGTCTACCATCAGTTACCAAAGCCACTAAAATAAATATAAAATAATAAACTACTCAAACGTTTACCCTAAAACGGGAAGGGATCAAAGTGCAAGCACAAGTTAACAAGAATCTAGAGGCAAGTAAAACCACTTCGCCAAGAATGCTATAACTAAAGACAAGAAGCGGCAAAATTTAACAACAAAGTTAAGGATAGAATGGATACGGATAACCAGAGGTACCAACTCCAGTTGAATCGAACTTGTTTGCCGACAAATCACTGTTCACGGCTACTGTTCACAGGCACTAGAAGTACTGTTCACTTTAGTTTTCACCAAAAAAATCGAGTACCTGCGTAGATCTAGGAGAAAAAGAACACAAGAACAAGAACAAGAAAAGGAACAAAAGAACAAAAAATAAATGAAATTTTCTAAAAAAATAAAAATAAAAATCACATATATATATATATATATATATATTCTGTCGCCGCCGGTACTGTTCACCGGAGTTTTCACCCAAAAAAATCAAGTACCTACGTAGATCTAGGAGAAAAAGAACACAAGAACAAAAAAAGAACAAAAAAACAAATGAAATTTTATAAAAAAAAATGTTTTTCCGTCGCCTCCGGTGGGTGGTCAGAGCGGTGTTGTTGAGGTCTTACCGTCGCCGCCGGCGAGTGGTCGGAGCAGTGTTGTTGGGATCTTACCGTCGGGAATGGGGGTGGATGGGGTGGGGGTTGGTGATGTTACCGTTGGGGGAGTAAGTTAGAGAGAGGAGAGAGATAGAGGGAGGAGAGTCTAATTTGCAACTACAATGTTGGAAATCATATTTTTTTTACATGAATCTGAACTTAATTTCGAAGGCTCTCTCTTATAAAATAAATGCAAAATTCTGTTTGTATGCATAGTGTTGGTTTAAATTTTTTATCCACATGCATATGAACATCTTTTGTTTTGTTTCTTTAAAAGTTCCTTTGAGGATAAGGAGTAGAATTTGAGAAGATAGACTGGCCTGCAGGAAAAAAGATAGTAGTAATTAATTAGGCACTATAATTATTACAAAGTTTAACTATGTCTTCCATGAAGAAAAAAGGTTTGATTTAACTCTGTTTATTCATTTGCCAATTAATAAAAAAAAATCACTAGTTCACTTGCTTGAGGTTTCTCTATGAAATCTACCCTTGAGGACTTCATCACGCATCAATAATGGTGGATCCAGGATATTCAAGTAATGGGTGCTCACTATATTTTGCGCACATGACCTATGTAGCATATAATCAACATATTCAATTGAATTCAACATTTTCGGCACACATATACTTTAGTGAACTAAACTTGTAATCTTATGGATTTTGTTTTATGCATAATTTCTACGTGTAATAGGCATCACTCGATATATGTAATTATCATTTTGTTTTCCTTTTCTTATTTTATACATCTCCTGTAATAATAAATTATGGAGCAAGAGTAACGAATTGTGTACCTTATCAATGCAGAAGAAATCATTGAACTCCCTCACCACCAAATGAATTGCCCCAAGCTACTTAATTTGATTATTTCGGAAACAATTTCATATCTGTTTTATGCGGAAGAATAAGAGAACAATGGAGCACTCAATTCTCAATACGAAGTAGAGAACGCTCCTACTATTTTTAGGGACGAGAAGTAAAAGTTCATGGAAAAACTGATCCCAACTTCTTTCAACTTACAAATTGAAAACTTCCAGGCAACAACAACTTCTATCATTCTTATCTTATTTAGCCGGGAGGGGTCAGCTCACGATCCAATAACCAACATTTTCCACTCTGCGCATAATGGGCTAGACCCAAACCATAATTATGTAAATAACCCACGTAATTCATACAGACAAGTAGTTCATGTGATTTGCGAGCATCACAATTTATAATATTCCAAACCCGTTAAGGTTGTACAAAAGCTCCAACGTAGAAATCAAATCACATCTGAAAAGGATTCTCTACTAACATGAGAATCTTACACGTATCACCCGAGACATATGTAATGACCCGTTAGGTCATTTTGAGTTCTAGGTCCCTTTTCTTCTAAATGATCCTTTTCATAGCTTTAGAATGATATTTTTAAACATGATTTCCGAGGCAATCGGGTGAGTATCATCAACATAGATATCGGGTGAGTATCGAAGAAGAAAAATTAATTTTTAAAAATCCTTAAATTAAGAAATGGAATGGTTGACCAAAGTCAACATATGGGGTTAGCAAACCCGTATGTGACTTTGAACAGTTCCATTAGGTCCGGAAGGTGATATTTGACTTAGTGAGATGGTCGGGACAGATTCTGATGGCTCGAGTGTGTTTTAATCTCTTAGTTGAGAAACTAGTTAAAGTGATGAATTAGAGTTGACCATAACCGACATCGGGACAAGATGATCCCCAATTGGGTGTTTTGAGTGCACGAGCAGGTTCATAGCATGTTTTATGATTGAAATGTGTAATAAGTTGTATTTGGGGTGTTCTGGATGAGTTTCGAGGGTTAAAGTAATTATTTCAAGACTTAGAGGATTTTTGTTTCAGCTAGTGTCTAGTGTGACCGCACCTACAAGAGGTGGGTCGCATGTGTAAATATTGGGGAAGGGGACATGGGTCGCACCTGGAAAGGAAGGCGGCAGAAACAACATCGCACTTGTGGGTGGATGCCCATATCTCTGGGTTGTTTAATAAGGTTTGCATCTGCGAGAAAATTGCTCAAAAGGAGAAATTGGGTCGCACTTGCGTAACGCCTATTATATGTTTAATTTCCCCAATTCGATCTCATTCTTCAAACCACGAATTTGGGAGCTATAAACCTCATTTTTAAGGGATTTTCAAGATTTGTAGATTCTAAACTCCTTTTTATCGATTTACCTTAAATTCTTACGGGATTTGATCATTTAATTCATGAATTGGATTATAAATTTGGGATTTTAAGCCCTAAATGAAATTTATGCAATTCTTCAAATTGGAAGACAAATTGAAGTCATATTTGAGTCATTTTCGGGAGTTAGACTCTATGGGCTATGGATAAACTGATTTGGTGCAAAATAACATATTTGCCTTCGGGGGCTCAGGATTGCCTTTTTGGGTGATATTTTTAATTAGAAATATTAATATAGCAATATGAGTGTCGATATACTCGTATGCTTATGTAGATATTATTTTTGAATAAATTGGGATTGTTCGGAAACTTTATGGAAGGGAAAGGCTACGTTGTGACTTGTGAGCTTCAGGCTTCTAAATTAAGTAAGTTGAGATATTGCCTGACTCTATTTAAAGTGTCTGGTTCGCAAATTAACTAATAAAGAGGGAGTAATGGGGAATAATGGGGTCCCGTACTTGTGAGATGATGAGCACTCATACGGGTACCAGTGCCATGATTTGAAAATTTTCATCCTATTCGAGTCATTTATTTCTACGGTCAGAATGTCAAAGCATGTGGGCATCAACTGGTAGCTGATAATGACTAATTTATCATTATTTAAGATATTATTCCCTTACTTATTTGGTTATGTGGCATGTCTATCTCTTATATGCTGATTATGTGTTCTCGTCACTTTGAAATGCTCGATTACGGATGAAAAAGAGCTAAGTCGAGCTTTTTCTTTATAGCCTTGTTCCGGATAGAGTGATGCGGGTGATAGTCGAATGTGGGCTAAGTATTGAGATCAAGAGTTGAATTGACTGATAACCCGATGGGAAATGGTTTTGGATGGTGTATGGAACTCGTGACTCCCTCATAAATCACGTATTATATATTATAGAGTATGTGTATCGTGATAGAAGTCCTTTACATTGCATTGTATTTATATATCATATCTTATCATTTCATTGATTCTATACTATTTGAATTACTTGAAGGATTGGTTGAAGTATACTTTTCTCCCTTGATCGATTATTTGAATACTTGTTGAATTGTGGTAGAATTCTGATTTGTTAGATTGAAAGCATGCCTTTATGAACTAATGGTGGTTAAGTATGGATGTAAGCACTCATAAGACCAACCCTCATAACCGTTTTAGTTTAGGATTGGTCGACGATGGTGCTGAGTACACATTTATTGTTCGTACTTAGTCTACACTTGTTGTACCTTTTTATGTGCAGAGTCTATCCCTAATACTAGTGGAGCATGAGGCTTTCTCATTCATTGACGATACTAACTTGGAGGATCCGGGGTGAGCTGTTGGCTGGTCCGTGACACCAGATTCTTCTCTTTTACTTTATTTCTATCTTTCTTTATTTCTAGACATTGTATTCAGATATTATTCTAGATTTGTACTTTTCATCCTAGTGGTTCTTGTACTTGTGACATCGGGTTTTTGGATTGTAGTACTATTTTCGCATATTTACTATTATGAGACTTATTATAACTTGGAATATGGTTTTACTTTACTCTTTTCATGTATCTTAATTGTTAATAACTTGCTAAATTGCTTGTGGATGGTTCTCTTACCGAGTGGAGGTAAGTGCCTTTATGACTTGGAATTTAGGTCGTGACAAATGACTATCAAGCTTTAGGTTCACCGGACGCATGAGTACAAGAAAGATGTTAAGTAGAGTCTTGTGGATCAATATGAGGATATTTGTACCTATCTTCGAGAGGCTATAGGACATTTAGGAAACTTTCATTCTTTCAATCCTTATCATGTGTATGTGGTTTGGTTTAAAGTCTAAACTTTTTCGCTTCAATATCTCCCTGATGGTGAGGATACGTTCTCGAATTCTCATGCGGGTGGCTGGATGTGACATCACATAGTATGGTACGAGATATGTCACAATGATAAGGATGTGTGACCAAGTTCATATTTCATCTATGACTTGAAGACTCAATTGAGTTAGGTTGTGATTTAAACTTTTAGTTTGGTGATACCCCTAGGAAACAAAAGTGATGGTACGAAGGACCGCATTGATCGTCATGTCTTTCATAGTTAGTTGCTTGAAAGTTGAGCGAGTGTATCTATGGAATAAGAAGTAATGAGATGCGAGTTGACAACTTGAATTGGTACGGTTAGAGAAGTAGCCACGTATAAGTGTTGCGACCGAGAAGACAAAGGAAAACTTGGACGAATCTGTTGATCGGGTTAGAAGGATAGTTGATGAGGCTATGGAGAGAAGTTAGGAAAGCATATAAACATGAAAGGTGGCCTCTTGTGATATGTTATGAGAAAGTAGGACTTTGTATGGGGTGCGTGTAAAGAGTCTTTTGTTACTCTATGGAACAAAGACATAATGAAAGGAAATCAAATGGATCAAGCTCAGTTACATGACGAGCACAAGTGGTGGATGTGCTTGTTCGACAAAAGTTGTAGGGTGTGGTAGGGTTATTGTTGACTAAGTTTGTGAAGGAATAGGTTAAGTGTCAGTGGGACAATACAGTAATTGAGCGAGGATAAGTTCTTGTGAGTCCCCTAATGGCATGTTTATTGGTTTTGGAAAAAAATTACTATCGATGATTGAATCTTGTGGGAATAGACAGGTGTAGCCTTTTAGTAAAGGATGTGTTTACAGGTTCGCTGGATATATCGGCAGATAGTGGTAAGAAGGAGTCATTTTGATCCAAGAGCTTGTTAATTTGGTGAGATATACTACAATTGTTTAATGTGCATAAATGATGAGTGACACTAAATAGCATTCTCAGAGGTTATGGTGACTCGCAATAGCTCGTTCTTTGGAGCTCATATGTAGAAAGAACAAATGAAAAGACTTCATGTCGCTGGATATGATACGGACATACCTACTTCTTATGATCATATGATACCTTTGGAAACCATTATCTAATCTTGTGGATCATCCTACTTTTGAAATACTAATCATCTACATCAATGTGGTTTATATTAAGAGAAGGTCTATACCCCAACAATGGTAATCTGGATGCTTACGACATAATTTCTCTTGTGTTATGCTCTATAACCCCTTAACGCTCATTTGAACGCTAACTATATAATTGATTGTTACCATACAACTGACATCATGTCAAAGGAACATCTGAGCATCAACAAAAGAGTCACGATACTTCACTTCTAGGAACTCAAATAGGAAAAGAACATCTGATAGGACTTTATCTCGCTAAATGAGAGATGAATTTATGCATTTACTTTACTATAATCTTTATTGGCACTTCCCGAACCTGTATTCTAGCTCTCTATATCTTTTTATCCTCATGATGGCTATAACATTCATATCAACTTAGTTCACCTTAAGTGAGATACTATATCCTAATGACGATAATTCTAGAAACTAGCAATTATGATTCATCTTAGATAGGGACTATAATCAATCAATGACCATATAAGGCTTATTGGTGCAATTCATCATATATATGATACTACAACTTAATAATAATCATTCTGGAAGCTTATCGATATGATTCACCTTAAGTAGAGATCTATAACCCATCAATGATTATCTAAGAGTTATTGATACGATTCAACTTACGTGACGATCTACACCTCGATGACGATCATTTGGAACTATCCATACGATTTAACTTGTGTAACACTCTATTAACCATTAGCGATACTTTGGAAGCCATCATTGTAATTCATCTTAAGTAGGATATTCTGATCCCGTAGTTCTAAGCCATATGATATATGATTCATCTTAATTAGCAACTATAATCCATCATCAAACAACGGAATCTACTGATATAATTCATCCTACATAATGTACTATAACCATATATCGATAATCTGGAAACTATCGATGTGATTTACTTTGAGAAGGAATTATAATCCGTTAATGATACTTTAGGAGCCATTCATATAATTCATCATCAACCTATCGATAAACATTTGAAACTATACACATAATTCCTCTTAATTGACACTCTAAAGCCCTTAAATAATACATTAGAAACCATCAACATCATTCATCTAAAGTACGATCCATAGCCCTTTAACAATACTTTAGAAACGTGTGGACTTAGTAATACCATACGCTGGATCACTTATAAGAACTTGATAACCAAAGGGTAAGATAGCTCTGGAAGGTTCTTCAATAATAAGAACATGATGCTTACAAAGAGACCCGATGACAGTGATTCTTGGAAACTCGATACTAAGAATGGAATAATCTCATAAAGTACCGACTCATAAGCACACAACTATCCTTTATTCAAATTATAAAACCTATGAAATGGATCAATATACTTAATAAACTTTAGACCTCATAACTCAAATTGAGAAACAATAAACGGAGGTCATGCTGTAGTGGCAAAATAAAAAATAGCTTTACGTACCTCAAATCCGCCCTTGGTAGACTTACAACAAGTCAATCCTTTTTACTAGCATCTAACCTATTTAAGACAGACTAATATTATATCACGAACATCCCAATAACACATAACAACTATACCGACAGTCCCATGATATTCTACAGCTATACCAATAATATTATCAAGCAATCAAGGAGTGACAAACTCCTGAGGCTATGTACAATAGTGTACTTCACACCCGACCTCCTTTTAACAACACATAAGCTCATTATGAGCTACCAAACCCCTCCCGATTTTCATACCATAAAAAACATCCTATAAATAACTCAAAAGAGCAAATAAAACATGGACTCATGGCTTTCAATCACCGTCCTGTTAGTTCCAACCAAAAACATGTCTATGTGCTTTAATTGAGCTCACACATAAAGAAAGGAAATAAAACCTTTTGGTTGTCCCAACTTTGCAACTTCTTCAATTGCTATCTTTTAAAGCTCCTTCCAACCAACTAAAGTCAATGAACATTAATAAAATACCATATGATAATAGAGAGGGGAATTCAAGTTCAATCTTGAAGTTACTTACCCTAACATGGGTTGTTTGTATAGAGCAAAATCCCAGAAAATTTAAGAAGAATAGTTCACCCCAAAAACTTGAGCTATGGAGAGGAGGATGATTGTTATTACCTTGAACTATGAGCTATGGAAAATGGAGAAAAGAGGAGCATTCATGGCTGCTGGTTGAGGGCAGTTCATTAAGAGAGGAGAGAAATTGTTGGGAACCAAAAGTGGGAGGGAAAAGAGGATAATTCAAACCTTTAAGGGGTCTTCTTGGCCGATCCCATTTGCCGACCCCCCTAGTTTATTTTAAAAAAATCGTGGTCTTTCCTTTATCAAGTAGGTGATGGACCTACTTGTCACTTACTTAACAAGTAGGTCACTTATTTCACTTAAGTACGTGGGTAATCTTCGTTTAACAAGTAAGACGCGTGGCAAGTAGGTCGGGTAAGAAAGTAGTTCAAACACATAGGACGCTAAGTAAGTAGGTGAGGAACATAGGTGAAACACATAGGTAGAGCTAGTAGGTCGTCTACCTTTGTCCGACGTCTTATTCGTTTATGAATCTTATTTATTTTAACTAGGCTTAATATTTACATACACTTGGATCCTTAGGCATCAACTATAATTTTATTCTTCCATATTCAAGTAATTTCGTCGACTTCAACTTAGTCGTATACACGTTGAGAGATTCAGGGTATTACAGAAAAGGTCTAAATTTGCGTTGTACTATCGAGAATTGCTCAAGTTTATCCATCGTTATATTTTAAGTCTATTTATATCCTTGTCGTTAGAAAGAACTCAATTGTGAAATGAGTGGACTCTGAAACCAAATATTTTGAGAAAAAAAATTATATTTACTTTTGACTATGACAAAAAAATTAATTATTATACTTCAAATTGGAACTCTATTGATTGTTAAGATTGAAAATATTTTTTTTCTAATGACATGTATAATATCATACCTAATATAATGGAGGACAAATTATAAAATTATGCATAGAAAAGGAGCAATTTGTCTCCTTGTCCCTTATTTTCCTGATCTTATGAATTCGTGGTCAAATTCTCTCTAACATTTCTACATTTCCCAATTGAAAGGGGCAATAAATGAAATTTTGTAGAGAGGACAGGAGGCAATTTAAATCACTCGTGCTACTCATAGAGAGTATTCCTTTAAACTAACATATGATAGGATAGTAATGGTCATTCCACAAAAAATTCAAGTAAAATATAGTGTCGACTGTCGATTTTACCCAACAAGCATTTTGTTATCTCCAAAATGTCACCCTTTTAACCTACACTAGCAGTGGTAGATGTACACGGAGTGATGATCGATAAAGTTTTTGGAGGAGCAGAAGAAGGTTGTTGTCGTCACCTTTGTACTGCATGGGAGACGATATCGACGGTGATGAGGAAAGAGAGCCGGCGGTGATGCTTAAGAATGGTGATGATGCGTTGGAAATATGTAGATTACTGATGGGATGAATTGGACGCGACTGTATGAGATCCAAAATAGATTTTATGAGTATTTGTTTGGTATGTTTCCTCATCCTAATTAGAGAAACACTAAATGCAAAATGATGGCAAAATTCATACTAGTTATTGATTGATTAATGAAATTCTTTAGATCAATGGGATTACTATTTGTTGCACAAATATGTGTACTGGACTAAAACTCAAATTTATACATGTAACTAGTTCATTTGGTAATCATGGTGTCGAGGTTAGTTTGAGTGCACCTCAAATAATTTCATGGTGTACCTTCTACCTTCGATCAGGATATCTATTAGGTAACTTTATCTATCAAAATTTCCACATACGAGAAAAATTATAGTATTTTTGCCTATGTTAGGATTTGAATCTGAGACTTCATGACTCTCATACTTCATTTACCGCATATAACTAAGATTTGTTATGAAAAATTAAAGAATATATATAACGATGTTGACTTGACTTAATCAGAATATCCTTCATATATCTTTAAAATGACAACAATAACATAAATAGATGAACAATAAGGAACAGACTCATAACTAGAAAATGCTTTAAAATACAAGATGACAAAGCAACGATAGAAAACATAAAAAGTACTACATGCTCAATGATACCCACCATTATCTTGTCCATCATTGTTGTCATTAGAACTAACTTCATTTTCAACATTTTTCTTGAGCTGTTTCATCCTTTCAGCAAGTTTGGTTCTCTTAACAGCAAAAAACTCTAACAAACCTTTAATTTCTGTAACACCAAGTTCATCGAATTTTTTTTCTTGCTCAATAAGTTGGTTGAAGAGATTCTCCATTTCCATCTCCTCAACCATTTTTTCTATTTTATTAATATATACTTCCCGAACATTCACTGCTAAATGAAGGTAGGTTTCATGTAGTTCCAACTTTTTTAGCCTTCGGCCCTCGGGGTAAGTTAAATAACCCCTTACTATATTTCTAGCCTTGGGTAAAGATGGCCAGGTAAAAACATTATTTTCCCCAAAAACAATTATACCGATTTGTATATCACATAAAATAGACAACTCTTTTGCTTTCTTATATAGTGATTCTAATCTTTTATCTAGAATGGTTCTTCTCAAACTGGGATCGAGATTCCTAGTGGTCCGAATCCCCTTCATAGCCATATTTAGGTACACCAAAAAAAGGAAAAGAGTAGAATATAATATATGAGTGAGTACCTATCTCTGAATATAAAACAAGAGTGTTTGGGTTATATATAGAGAGGACTGATAGGACCACATAATCAAATAATTGATAGTTGATTGAGATAATTTGACAAAGTTTAGAAATAAACTAAATGCACAATCTGGTCTTGAAGGTACTTATTAATTACTTTCTTAAATAGATGTAGTTAAGATCCTAAAACTCAATCTTGAAGTTGGAAATTAAATAATTATATTTCCATAATAGTTATATTCTGAGTTGGCAAATGCAAATGATCAACTTGTTACCCAAAATCTTGGGTGTATTAATAGTGAAACTTACTCTAACGTTTTTGTCATTAAATAATATTTTATATTTTATAAAAGTAAAGAAAAAAACAAAATTTATCTCATTTGGTTTATTGAATCAATGTATTAATGATTTTCTTATTTAGATACATTAGAAGTAATGGTCAAATATCAATATTCATTGTTATAGTGTTATCATTTTGGACTTCTTAGATCATAATGTGTGATCATTCAAATATAAAATAATAGGACATTCCAAATATAGTTATTATATAATCCACGAGGTTCGGTTAAAAACAACTACTTACACCCTGAGGGGTTGTTTATTTGTGTTATTTGAGCTATCAATATCCACATAATTTTTTCGTAAAAAATAATACCATATTTGGTTGGTCACATAAAAAAAATTATAATTACCGCATAATTAATATGTTTGGTTGGCGGTATTAAATAGATAATACTCATATTAAATTATGCTGAAATTTATATTATATATATATATATATATATATATATATATATATATATATATATATATATAATTGGTCACATAATAAAAATTATAATTACCGCATAGTTAATATATTTGGTTGGCAGTATTAAATAAATAATACTCGTATTAAATTATGCTTAAATCTATGTATTATATATATATATATACAAGCTAGAATAAAGAATAAGGATGTGTCTACTAGCAATACAGAGATTAAAATATATTTAATGTGTTAATTTTAAGAAGAATGTGAGTATGAAGTGTTAGTTATTAATGATGATTTTTATATCTTATGTTAGTGATAAATATGTTACACCTCATACTTCTGTATGTTGAATTTCTTCATACCATGTTAATCCTAAGGGTACAAGAGTTTAACATCACGTTTAGCAAGTGTTGGAAGAGTTAGAGGTTGAATGAATCGAAGGGTATAGGTTTAATCAATGTAATACCCTAAGCTTTTGGGCTATGGTTTGAACTGCTCGACATATGTAAATAGACCTGAGCCCCGAAGAATTTTAGTCATATTCAAATATGTGAATCAAGAGCTTAGTGTTAAAAAGAAAAAAATAGCCCAAAATGATTCAACGGCCCATTTTTATTCAATTTCAAACAAACTTTGAAATCATTTTTTGTCGATCTAAACTAAACGATATACGTATCATTTCCCTATCATAAGTCATAACCATAATAAAAGGTTCCAATATATTAAAGCATGTTTTTTACAAATAATACATATATAAAAGAAATGGAAAGAGTTGAGTTTAGCCTGGTGGGCCTACCTAAGCCCACCAGTTGGCTATTTTCACTCATAGATAAGCCTTCAAGTAATATTAGCTTCCCGGACTCGATCAAAAATATATATTTAACTGGGCCGTAGCTCGACTGGGTTGAAAATGCAATATATGCGACGATCTTTCCTTTGCTGAATGAAGTATGGGACAAGTAGGGGCTCATCTCATTGTGATGCGGCAGAAGCAAGGAAGAGGGGAAAAAGGAAAAGTTCGGTTAGAAGTACCCAAAGCCCATCATATACAAATAGAACTAAGATAAGCAGACAGCCCAATGACAAAGAAAACTTAATTTAAGACACTTTAATCGCCCAACAAGCTAGATATGCTTTGTTTAGACACCTATGAACACTATGAGGATCACACAAGCAGACTCATACTATGTATTTTGACTAGATATGCACAGATGGTATATTACAACATATAGGAGGATTCAGGACCTAGCTAATATGCAAACATCTCATAAACTTGACAGAATCTGCCGCTTTAGTCCACTCAGCCATCTCTCCCAATTGAAAAAACAATTACTACAAGAGATTGCACATAAGATAAAGGCACTTTTTTGTGTCATTAAGGTCCCTTCCCCCTAAGTTCAAGATGTCCCTTCCACTTCTCTTTCACTACTTCCCTCATTGGGATTGGTCAAGCTCCTTCACTTATTGCTTGATCCGATATGGAACCTATTGGGATAGCACAGATAGACTGGAAGGGCAAGAGAGAGAAGAGGGTTTGGCCCCATATCCCAAAACTCGAGGTGGGTTAGTTATCAGGATATCTTGAGTAGTTTATCCTCATTCTCTGAGTCTTTCGGATATCCTCCCTTTCTTCAATAGATCATTTAAGCTTATCATACTATGACACTAGCCTAATTATCTCAAAGAGACAGTTAGCAACATGGCAAATAACATATAGTCCTAAGTCTTCGTCCCTCATTTAAACATGCATCTAAATTAAGCAATATGAACTCAAAGATGAGCAATGGAGACATATGGTGATTGCATAAATACAAACAGAGTTATTATGTTCATATTGGCTCCATTAATAGAGATGTGACACTTTAGCATATTCCTGCTATTTAGCAAAGTTTAAGCTAACACAAGCAGAGACATGGCATGACTACAGACTATTGATAGACTTAGGAAAGTGACTCATATCACATACCATGGATCACATTAGCATAGGATGAGATGTTAAGAGGCAGCTATCAAAAACTCAAGTGTTCATAGATGGAGGCAAACACAGTTATACATGATGTCAAGTTAACTCCTCTAGAGGAAAAATATGCATAGAAATGGTCTAATATCACATGTATTATGGGTTCATGGTTTTGGCCTATAATCAAAGGACATTAGAGTGGGCGAATTCAACATATTGACACTTCACAGTTGAGATAACTTTCACATGAATCCCAAGCTCAACAAAAACAACAACAAATGCCTATAGGCTACAAAACTAGTGTCATTGAGCTAGAACAACTTAAACAAAGACTCAACTAGATTCATATTGTGTCTAAGTTAACAAGGATGTATATCCAGGCAAATATATGAGATGCTTAGCCAAATGCAATTCTTATGAGGCAACAGATGAGTTTCCAAATAAAATAGACTTCCAGTTCCATTCTTAAGTCAAAACTACCATTTAAAACATGTATGACAAGATCTCAACCTAGGTCAATCCTTTATCCTGAAAATCATTAATTAATTACCATTTCAAGTTAACATGCTTTGGGTAAATATCAGATGACAACTAGACACTCAAAACATATTTAAACGAGGGACTTGTGCATCATTCAACTATTCTAACCATGCAACTCTATCATTTAATCATTTCTTGACATAAAACTACAATTATATTAACACAGATTTACACTGAATCATAACAGGAATAAAAGACAATTAAAGGGCCACTTTTCAAGTTCCATAGCCTCATTTAGACAAGCTTAAGGTCATTTGAATCCAAATAAACTATCTACGTGATCATATAAGTGATTTAAGTTAATAATAACATCTTTCTAGCTATATTTAACATGTATACTAGTACTAAAAGCTTCTTAGATTAGTTTACCTACTTAAATGAGTTCCAAGCCAGCAACTTTAAATATCATATTGATTTAGCCAACCTATATTTTACTACACAAAAACCTATATTAGCATGTTAATCAATTAAGAAACCACCTAAACAGTTCATGCTTGATTAAATATCTCCTGCTAACATTTTCAACCTTTAAATTAGTTATGCAGACTGTTTTTAATTATAACACACTACTAGTTATTCAAGAACAAGCATATTTGCATTATAGTCATATTAGACTTAAACCAGCGGAAGACAAACCCTAACAGTATAAACCATCGAACAAACACACTAATCTAAACACATAACAACACAATTACAGGTTTTAACTTATTAAAAACAAGAAATTAGAAGGATTAGGCATTACCTTGTGTGGAGGCAGTCTAGGATCGAAGTTGGACCTTGTTTTTCACTCTCGAACCTCGTAAGCTCGCAAATCAAAGGAAATTAGAAATTGGGCCGATTTATCTTTTAACTAACAAATGCCTTTAAACCAACTTAATTAATTGGAAAATTGTTGCCCCCGAATTATATATGGCGTTTGGTGTTTCTGGAGCAATTCAACAGAGATTCCAAGGTCATTGTTGCTGTAAATAAAGATGCAGATGCCCCCATATTCCAGGTCAGGGTCCATCTGTTTATTTTCTCTTTTCACATGCTTTCCGTCATTCCTTTTCACTCTTATGTTATTTCACGTAATTGAGAGGGAGGGTGAAGAAGATAGAACCTCATTGACTTACTTCTTTTGATGGAGTTCTGATTTATTTATTTTCAGTTGTTTTACTGATAAGTAAATTTTAGAGCAACTGAAAAAATTGACGTAGTGGACAGGCCAAGGCCATCCAATTTTACCTCAGCGAGTGAGGGAAATAACTGATAATCCTCCTCTCACCCTTCATCTTTTCACCTAACCAAAAATAGCTATTTAGAGACAACCTTATAGGAGTACCAAGTTTGCTGAAAGGCGCGGAATCATGCGGCACATACAGGTCGCTGATTATGGACTCGTGGGTGATCTTTTCGACGTCATTCCAGAATTGTTAGAGAAACTTCCTGAGAAAAAGTAGAAAATATACCAGTCAGTGTGCTCCGTTGGAAACTTAGTAAATACAGGAAGGTCCATTTCCATTCAATAAGATGGATATGACGTTTTGTTATCCGGGAATAATTAATATCATTTATTATTATTTCAATTTTCAACTTTATTCACAGCAAATCTTCTTCGTTCTTGTGATTTCTAGTTCCTTTTGTAAAGGACGGAGACTTCAATGATTTGGGTGTTCTGTGTGTTTCTTTCTGGAGGATAGTGGGTCTACTTTAAAGCGATGCTAACCTTATTATGATGTTGATTAGTTCTAAAAAAATAACAGGTTATCATCTATATTCAACGTTCAAATGAAATGTTGAAGTTATAATCTAGCAAATAAAATTGTGTACTATTTTTTTAACAACTTAAGCGTTTAGTTGAGGTAGTCATGAAATTCAGCATGATATCATTGTAGATAGAGACCTTGAGTTCAAGTTTCAACGTTAGCTATTATCCTAAACAAATATCTATGTGGCTTGGCTCATTAAAAAAAACTAGGCTTACATGTGAAGAGGCATATTAGAGATAATCCTGGGGTCGTTTGGTTGTTGGTTAGAGTTATGTATGTATTTATAATGTATGTATTAGTTATGCAAGAGTTAGTTATATACGAATAACCCCTTCCCTAACCAACAACCAAATGATCCCAACAGTTTAAGTTTTAAGATAGGATCCGATTAAGGATATCTCTAATCTCGATGAAATTTTGATGTCAATGAGTTCAGCCAACAAATTATGTTCTCACAATTTGTTGCTCAGGGGGAGTCTTACTCGATTGCATCAGTCACTTTATGGTCTAAAACAATCTCTCAGAGCCTGGTTTGAAAAATTCAGCACGGTAATTCAGGAGTTTGGCATGACTCGTACTAAAGGTCTCAGCAGACTAAAATATTTTCTAGATATTGAGATTGCTCAATCCAGATCATGTATACTCTTCGGTGATATTATTACAAAATTTGTGAAGTCGAGTGATCAGCTTGCAGATATTTTCACTAAGTACCTCACTGGTCCTCGTATTAATTACATATGTAACAAGCTCGGTACATATAACTTGTATGCACCCGCTTGAGGGGAGTGTTAGAATAGAGGATTTCATATATAGTATCCTAGTAGAAAAAAGATTGTAATGAATTGTATAAATAGAGCCCAGTATAATCATGTAGATATAACAATTCAATAATAATATTTTCTCCCATATTTTCTCACAATTCTAAAATATTGAGATAACATGAAGTTGTGGGGTTGGCCTTTATTTCTCAAACTAATGTTAGCTTTTCTAACATTCTCAATGCTTCTATTGCTGTAAGAGACGGAGCTATTATTTACCGACATACCATAATGCAGGCGCCTAGCAGCCATATTGCCAACAAAATGCCAATATGAGAAGTTCTTGAACCACAAACAGCCATTATCCATTGTGACAATCAACGCCGAGAGAAGCTCTGCTTGCAACAAATAGTTCAGGATGCAACGTCTGCATAAAAACCTAATACAATCTCATCATCTATCACACTTATTGTTTTCCTTTTCTAGATAAAGCATGAATACATAAGTACAGTAAACAGCAAGATTCAAACTCACAGTGTGTCCCTCTCAGTTAATCCCAAAACCTTCCCCCTCCCCAATCCCCTAACTAAGGTGAACAACATAAAAAAGCAGTGTCAGAAGAGCAAAGAAAAAGTGGATATCTGTTAATAGAAACAAACAAGTGTTTATAACCGTAACAATGTGAAGTTCATAGTATAGACGAGCGGAACAAGAGACTAAGGTACAGGTTCGATCGGATCCAATAACCTTGGTCCAAACACTAAATTTGTCTTAAAACCCCATTTACTATAAACAAACAACAACAACATACCCAGTGTGATCCCACAAGTGGGTTATGGGGAGGGTGGGGTGTACGCATACCTTACCCCTACCTTTACGGGATAGAGAAGTTGTTTCCGGTAGACCCTCCGCTCAAAAAAAGTGTTTTTTTCAAAACAGGTTTGAGAAATATAAGAGTAAAATCTACAATGAAAATATCGAAGAAAAGAAAAGTATTGACAGCAAAAATAGTAAAAATAGTCAAAGTAAGAAAAACACAATAGTAATAAAATTGAAGAAAAGAAGCTACTCCATTTAATATGTACTAATTATTAATTTAGAACTCGGTAACTTAAAAGAATTAGAATCCTGAACCCATAACTTCAAATTCTGGCTCCGACTTTGAATACATAGACCATATATTGAACAAGAGGCCAGAACTGTGGCTGTGAATCTTGCACAATGAAACATATTAGGATAGGAAACAATGAATTTACAGGAAAGACTAATTTTAAACTTCAATCCATCAGATTTAGAAAGTAAATTCTAATGAACAGATAATCATCAGGAAGCTGATAAACAGCCAAAAAGTCAGTAATACATTCTCAACAAAGAGAAACCTCTAATTTAATTGACAAAAAAAGTCAAAGGTAACACACACTAATCCAAACCCCAATTCAAGGCTATTTGACCCAAAACAAGCAGACACAAATTAAAAATCTCATCTTTATCCTTATTAGAAGGGGCTTGGAGTAACCGGTAAAGTTGTTGCCATGACCAGGTCACGGGTCCAAGCAGTGAAAACATCCTCTTGAGAAATACAAGGTCACGTAAAATAGACTCTTGTGATCCGGCCCCGGACCCCCACATACCGGGAGTTTAGTGCACCTGACTGCCCTTTTTTATCCTTATTAAGCTAACAAGAAATTAAGTACTCTAACATATTTAATGAAAAAAACTTACAAATGTATAAACTATACAGAAAAAAATTAAAAATAACTTACAAAGAAGCAGATTTATAGGCAGTCATAATAACAGTGTGAGAATAAAAAGAAAATGCTTAAATAAGTAAGAAATGACAAGAAGGAAGAAGGGTATCAGACATTACCTGAAAATATTTAGTGTGAAGTTTGGGGCTGCTAATGCATAAGCTACAGCTGTTTCCTTTTGGGTGCAAGTGGAAGGTCAAATGCCAAGTTAGAGTTAAATTTGATATAGATCAAAATGAGGTAAGACTTAAGAGAGTGTTTAAACGAGTTATAACTCGAATTGTCCAAAGGTTGGTTAATAAGGTGACGATGTGTTTAGGCCCCGTTTGTTTTAGTTAAGATCAATGGACCACCAATGTGGTGCATTGGATGAGATTGATCCTTTCTTAATTAGAGGTTTTGAATTCGAGACCTAAGTATTGAAAAATTATCTACTTTATGCGATGCAAATCATAATATAATCGAGCTTCCAGTGCGGATACTGGACATTGGGTGAATTTTTTTTTACTGAATGGGATAATAATTAGAAATTCAAATTTAATTATATGGGTGAGTGAAATCAACCACTCTTTTAAAAAGTGTTTTCTGGGCGAGCCTTAGGGCTAGCCCCGAGGTGAGGCGTATCAAAAATGCCTCGAGACGTATTGTTGGCGCGTAAGTATCGTGGGGCGTAAGCTCCAACCTTTCGGGCGTTCGCCTAGGTGTAAGCTCCAACATTCTAAGTGTTCATTTGGGGTGTAAGCCCCAAGAACTTTTTCAATTTTAGGCAAAATTGCTTAAGATTTTTTTTTAAAAAAGTTAAATATCCAAAAGTTAATTCATAGTAAATTCTCAAACTAAAAAATCTCAGAAAATCAAAAGTTTTTTCTAATTATTTATCTTAATTTCATAATCTTTTTTATTTGTTGTTTATAGAGTAACAAATAAACTTTAGACCTTATATGTGAAGTGCAAACTAGAAAGCAAAGAAGTTTATCCTCCAATTAGTACTATACTTCCATGATTGCATTTTCCTACTAAATTTTTTATTTTTCTTATTTCTATAATTATATTTATTTTAATAATTTATAAAAACCTACTCCCTTTGTCCCAAAAGATTGTCTTACTTTCTTTATTAGTTTGTGTAAAAAAGATTGACATATTTTTATATTTAAAAATAAAAATAATTTAACTTTATGAGATAAATTTACAACTACACAAATATCCAAGACTTGTTTTGGATCACACATTTCAAAAATCTTCCTTATTTCTTAAATTTTGTGTCAAGTCAAACTAAGACAATCGTTTTGGGACGGAGGGAGTAAAAAATAAATTCTTATGGGGCTTACGCCCCGTGCCTCATGCTTACGTCTCGCCGAGGCATATATAAAACACCTCACCTTACGCCCATTCCTTTTAAAATACTGAAATCAACATATATGAATTGGGTAATTTGGATTAATCCTGGACTAATGATACATTGTCACGTGACTTTTTATAAAGCTCCAACCGATAATCAACCATTAGTTTTGGACATTTTAAGTAAAAAAATAACATTGAGGGTATTTTTGGTCCGAAGGAAGGGTCGTATTTTTTTTTAGACAAACTTAATATATTAAGCGCATTTTGACTATTTCCGTTTTTTATTTGATATGATATATATAACCATAAAAAAAATTAAATACTTAAAAAATTTAGAAGAAAACATACAAAAAATATTAAAATTTAATAGAAATAGAATGAATTGAGTTATGACACACCTTTAACTCCATTTTATCCCAATTTATTTCAGCTAAACTAAAATTTATTTATTAATTTAACCTATTTTGACACCTCACATTAAACGCAAGTAATATATTTGACACATCCCTATCATTAGCAATCTTCCACATAATATATGTAAAAGGTCTCTTTTAACAGTCAACTGTTGGTCAGTGTAATATAGTTTCTACGACCGTGGTTTCTGACCCTGCAACATACTATAATAATCAGTTTACAGCTGAAGTGAAGTTGCTGTATAACCAGTAACACAATGGTGTCCTACAATTTGGTGGTCCAACAATCACCTCCAATTCTGCTTCAATCACAATATCCCTCCAAACCCAGGTGCAATCTCCACTCTTTTTTGCTTTTCATTCATAATTTCAACAACTATATTCTCTATTTGCTGTCATAATTCTGTGATCTATTACATTAGTACCCTTTTTTTCCCTTTATGGTTGTTCAGAATTGAGTAATTAAGTAAATTCTGAAGATTTAGTACTGAAACGAGAACCAGTATGTACTACTCCCTTGTGGTCAAGAATGAGTCATAAATATTTGTGTGTATGTAAATTATATTATTAAGGGTAAAATGAGTATTTTAAAGTTAAATTGTTACTAAATATAGAAATGTGTCATTTTTTTTTGGATGGACTAATAAAGTAAGAAAAAAAAAAAGGGCAGCAGCCCGGTGCACTAAGCTCCCGCTATGCGCGGGGTCCGGGGAAGGGCCGGACCACAAAGGTCTATTGTACGCAGCCTTACCTCACATTTCTGCAAGAGGTTGTTTACACGACTTGAACTCATGACCTCATGTTCACGTGACAGCAACTAGAGATGGTAGTGGATCCTGGACCCGGTCAGGATCCGGTAGATCCAGATCCGTTTTATAGTATATGGATCTACAAAATTTGGACCATCCGGATCCGAATCCGGATCGGACCCGGATCTGTTTCTGACGGATCGGATTTGGATCTTGTATTTGAGATCCGTATCCGGTCCAGATCCGACCCGTGGATTCATTTTTTATTAAATATATTCATAACCTAGAATGTAATTTTATAAGTATTTTCTTAAAATTGATAAGCACATCATTGCAAGTTTAATTCTCAAAACAAGTTTAATTTATCCTCGCGTTAACTCAAAAACCAAAAAATAAAGAGGTAACTTCGATAATAAAATCAATGTTATATTAGTGAATGACTAACATCTCCATAGACAGGTAGTTAAAATTATATTCACTTCATTTGTGAAGATTCCAAGCATATGCAAGTTCTGCATTGTGGAAATACTAGTCATCATTTTCTACAACTATTGTCATTGTCCAACATTTTCAATTAATAGCTCACAATCAAAACGAGACAACGAACAAAATATCTCATATGAACATTTCAAAATTGAAACACATTAAATTGTTAGCTAAGTAAAAATCGTTTGTCAGTTCAAAAAAAAATCTTAGCAAGGTTACATTCTTAGCAAGGCAAATTTTTTTACATGTGGATCCAGATCTGATCCGTGGACTCGGTGGATCCGATGGATCCGGATTTGGATATGATTTTTATCGATCCGATGGATCTGGATCTGGATCTAGTAGAATCCGATCCAGATCCGATCAGTTGCCATCCCTAACAGCAACTTTACCAGTTACTTTAAGGCTCTCCTTCTGACTAATAAAGTAAGAGTATCACATAAATTGGAACGGAGGGAGTAGTTTACTACAACAACAACTACGAATAGCAGTTTGAACAGATTTCCAAAATCTGTTTATTTGGAAAAGTGTTTTTTGTCAAAAATGTTTTTCAAAAGATCACTTTTGATAAGGTGGTTTGTGTTTGACTAATCATGTTCGAGAAATAGTTTTGATAATAATTGAGCAGTAATTTGTGCTTGACCAAGCTCCACTAGTGCTTGGGAAAACTACTATTTTCAACTTTTGAAAAAACTCTTCTGCTACCAAAAACACACTCAATACCCCAACTCTCTAAAATAAATAATTTTATCTTCCCAAAAGTTTGCCAAACAGGCTATAAGCCTCGGTCACAAACGAGTTGGATTCAGATATATAAATACTCAACCTGATCACGTTTCTCCATTTAAACTCTGATACTACAAAATAAGAACCTTTTATTTATCGGTTTCTCAACTATAACCTTTTTGGTTTCTTTTGATACCATTTTGTGGACATCCAGTATGCATAGGAAATGAGTCAATTGCTCATTCGCTGATCTTATACTTGGGAAAATACATGTTCTTTTTTAACCAACAACCTAAGACTTGCTAAACCAACCACTTTTTAGTTAATGGTTAGGAATTTCATTTCTTTTTGTTGTTATTGTTAGGATTTGAGACTCAAATCCTACCTAATCAGAAAACAGTAAATAAGCGAAGAACAAATAACACACACAGATTTATAGTGGTTCATCCTCAATGCGAGAGCTACGTCCACTTTGCCGCTGCAGATTTTACTATAATCAAATAGGGAGTTTGAGTTTACAATTCTCTCTCTTGCTCGACCTCCAAAAGAAAAAAACGGCGCCCCCTAGTGTAGGCGATGAATTAGGCTCCACAACTCAACAGTTATGATGACGAATTTTCTGAAATTGGGATAGTAATTGTAAAAAAAATAAAAATATAATATCTCAAAAATAATAATCTTCTTTGGAGACTTTTCTAACATCCAATAATTCCTTTATCACAATGAATTTTGATAGTACATTTTATTAGCCTTAATGGCTCTCATTAAACATGAGAAAATGTTGACAGTTGCAAACCAATTCACTTCCTATAGTTTTACTCCTTTGACCTTTGACCTTTGTCCTTGACATTAATCATCCCTTTAATTGACAGTAATCATCCTTTTAACCGTTGATGTGGTTTTGAAATTTCATTCTATAAAGAATAGATCTTGGGCCTAACTCAACCCTAAAAGCTAGCTTATAGGGTAATGATTGTTCAAGTCCATATAAGGAGTCCATGTTCTCATTCTGTATCCGATGTGAGACTCTTAACACTCCTCCGCACGCCCAGACCTTGTTAACTGGAGTGTGGATAATATAATTTGGGGGCCCAACATCAGTGAACAAAGAATTGGAATGAGTCTGGCTCTGATACTATATAAAGAATGGATCTTGGGCCTAACTCAACCCCAAAAGCTAGCTTATAGGGTGAGGATTGTTCAAGTCCATATAAAGAGTCCATGTTCCCATTCCATATCCGATGTGAGACTCTTAACACATTCCAAAGAGAAGACTTAACCTATATTTACTTGTAGTTCTTCCTTATTGGAATACAAATTACGAGAATATCAAAAGAAATTCCTCCTTCCTTCTGCTGGGTTTTCTACTAAAATAAATATTCTGGCTCCTAGTTTAATACTAGAAGAGTTTGTTGAATCTTGGGGGATACACCTATATCGTGTGAAATATCCTTTAGGACAGTATCTTTGACATGCCTCAAGCTTTTAAGAATTCCCTACAAGTTTCGTGATCAAGTATTTTTCGTAAGATTTCCAACAGTAATAATGTTTGTCCATTCAGTTGAGGTCATGATCTGATTGGATAAAGAGAAGGGATGAGACGAGGATGGACATTATATTACATACACAAGCATATGCTAAAAATAGTTTATCATGATGGTGGTGTGGCTATAGTGTCTTCTTAGAGTCAAACGATTGAAGGTTGCTCGATAAGATGCGCATATTACAAGCACCCAAGATTGTGGCCTACTGGTCAATGAAGTGGGTTGAGAAGCATGAGGTCTCAGGTTCAAATCCCAGTAGAGACATAAAACACTAGGTGATTTCTTCCCTTGGTAGATAGAGCTACCCGGTACCTTTGTTGGTTGGAGGTGGCAGGTACCTTATGGAATTAATTGAGGATATTTCAGTACAAGAAAGTACATCCATCAGGGTGTTTCCTTGTCTGATACCTTGTGGCCAAGCCGGACAATGCATTCATCTTAGTTTTCGTATTAGATTTATATGGCTGATGTTTTCTCGAAGTTTCTGTTTTCTTCCAATCACATTCCCATTCTTCATGTAATGAGGATTGTTCTTCCGTCCTTGTAGGGGGGTGCCTTTGAAAGTGATGTCTGCCTGCTGCACTGAATATCCTATATCTAATAAGGTTGGGGTTAAACAAGTCATTTCAGGTCTTGCAGCATCGATCCTATTTCTCTCTCAAAGTAACATGGTTAGTTTCTTTACTTTATTTGCTTACTCCTGATTCCAGAGACAAAGACATAGCATGAAAAAAATCCTAAATGAAGTGGTACCACACATCAGCATTAGGTTGATTTCATAGAACATTTGTGAAAGTTGAGGGTCCAAAATGATGTTTATAATTTTATGGCAATCATGACTGTCAACTGCGAATGCATTCTGTTATAAATTAATGTAAAGAGAAAATTCGAGTAATATTTGTAAACTTTCATGCGTTATCTTCATCCTCTTGGTAGGCTTTTGCAGCAGATGTTCCTCATTACAACAGTGTGTTCCAACTTGCAAATGCCACAGACAGCACGCCAACTCTTCCTTTGGAGAAGGGAAATGATGCTGGAGGTGGAAAGCTGATGATGATGCGAGGCATGACAGCAAAAGACTTTGATCCAATCAGGTATTCTGGAAGATGGTTTGAAGTAGCTTCCCTTAAACGTGGATTTGCTGGACAAGGTCAAGAAGATTGCCACTGCACCCAGGTGAACGTTGAGGGTGGTAACACCTGAAAAACCACCTTCTTCGTTTAATGTCTTTGTATATATTTTGGTGGGTTGGGATAATTACATTTTCGGACCGCTCAAAAATCAAAAGAATAATAGCCAACAAATGTATAGATTCTGTAAATTAAGTATAAATATACATATTATATACATAATCAGTGTATAGGTTTTGTATATTTTGGTTACCACCCGTAATTAATAACGGCCGACAGGCCAAAAATGAAAATAACCCTTTAGGGTTCCTCGGCTCTTGGACGCTCATGCTTGAAGATATATTGTTTGCATAATTTGTCTTTACTCCAAATTATTTCAGGGCATTTACACAGTTGATATGGCTGCACCTGCTATCCAAGTAGACACATTTTGCGTTCATGGAGGACCTGATGGATACATCACGGGCATAAGGGGAAGGGTTCAATGCCTTAATGAGGAGGATAGGGAGAAAGACGAGACTGATCTAGAAAGGCAAGAAATGATTAGGGAGAAGTGTTACCTTAGGTTTCCTACATTGCCATTCATCCCCAAAGAGCCTTATGACGTGATTGCAACTGATTACGACAACTTCGCACTGGTTTCTGGAGCTAAAGATAGAAGCTTCATTCAGGTAAGCAATTTTTTAAGTTTAATCGCTGCTGTGAGTCGAAGGATGTTTTATTTCGCTCCAATGTGTGGAAATACTTCCTTAACGTAAGCTTCTCGTAGTTTCTGCATTTCTCATTGTCAACACAGAGTACCTCACGCAGAAAACGTGACCTTATTTCATCATTATTACCAATTAGTTACCACACCTGGGTCACGAGAGCTTGGGGTTTATGCGATGGTAAATGTTAAACCTAAACCTATTTAAGAGTTCCCATATTCATTTTGAAGAATAGCAATAGTCGCTATCTTTTTGTCTTACAAGTGATCAAGCTTGATTAATTAGCACAAGTAGGCAAAAGTGGATCCATGATTTAGAATTTATGGTTCAACCTTTAAGGTTCTTAGCATTAATTCATTATATTTTCAAAGTTATGGGTTCACATCTACTATTTGTTGTAATTTTAGTCAGTTTTCTCACATAAATTTATGCACGGCATCGAAAGTACTGCATTCACATGAACCCAGTACCACAATGGTGGATCCGGCCCTGCTAGTAAGGTGCTGATATTTACAGCTTTTGAATTACAAAAGGTGACATAACAATACTAGTTATATATGAGTGGTTTCTTACATATCAAATGTTTTTTTAGTGATTGTAATCAATGAAATATCCCAACCACGCAACACCATACATAGGAAGATTTTTTTTTAAAAAGCGTTTTCTTCTGTATGAAGACATGGATACAGCCATATTCTCCTTGGATCTTCTGATATCCGGTCCATTTTCTTGGTATCCACACTTAGTATGTCAGCATGTTTTGGATAGCATTAGCATAGCTACTGCTTACGTAAAAGGGGTACATTGTACAGGTATCGCACTGGATGGGCGTAATATGGATATAATTTTTATAATTATGGATATATGATGTGAACTAGGATAGTTAATATATCTGTTGATGTTAGTGCTTGCAGCCGCTCTACCTACCAAGGTAGAGATAAGGTCTGCGTACACTCTACCCTCCCCAGACCCCACGTGGTGGGATTTCACGGGGTATGTTGTTGTTGTTAGTGCTTGCAGAGGCGGATCTAGTGTACAATGTATGGGTTCATCTAGTGTTGGCTCTTACCCAATGCACTAAATAAGTACAAATAATAGATTTCGTATCCAATGAATCAAATGGTCTAGGGTAGAATCCCGAACTTGAACCCATAATGTTCAAACTCTGGATCCGACTCTGAGTTCTTGAGTTTCAAGTATCATTGAAAGAATGCTGCAAGAAGTTTCCATGATTATAAAAGAAGATGCAAAGACACCATCTTTGCACGATATAACACAGCATAAATTTATACCTTATTCAATAAAAATTACACCAGAAGAAACATTAATGTCAAGGCATTCCTTCATGAAACTTGCTGATTGAAGGCTTGAAGCTTTGAAGGCCCAAGCTTCTGCCTTCTGTTAGAACGTACGACTTCGAACTTCTTGTCTTTGCAATAGCCCGACCTCCTCCTCATCTTTCCTCCTCACAGGACCCATCGAAAGTTTTACTACTTGACCTTCTCCTCCTACTCAGGGGCGGTCACGGGGTTCATCATAACCCAGTATTTTCGATACGGAGTATAAATTTATGTGTAAATAATTAATAAAATTGCAATTAGTAAGAGATATAAACCCGTAACTTTAAAAATATAATGCGTTCAATACTAAAAACCTTAAAGACTGAACTCAGAAAACTTAAATCCTGGATCTGCCTCTGCTCCTACTCTTCCTTGTCAGAGCTTTGAACCGCAGAATCCTTCTAACCCGTGATACTGTTGTGACTTGATCCATGTTTTCTGATAATCACATAACGTCAGTTGTACAATGTCCTTATTTTTTCTTTTCAACTTTCTACTTTGGCTCAGACGTATTGCTTGCATACCCATTTTTAGGTTAGTCATAACCAAACCACAGGATACCTATGGAAGAAAAATCAAATAGTAAAATGCACAGTTGATGTCCTATGAAATCTTATCCAGAGAAACTACGAAATCGATATGCAACCCAAAACTTAAAACTTGTGCTTCACAGGTTACAACCTCAGAGGGAGGAATATGCCCATAGAAATTGGAACTCCAACAAAGTGATGAGATTGAAAGGACACTAGCAACTGCATCCAATCAAATAATGATAAGGATATAATATCTAAAGGGACTAGCAAAAAGTTAGGTATCGTTCTTTTCTCTCACGTTGTTTAACAGATTAAGTGGCAACAAAGAATTGAAACAAACTAAGCAATTCTAAAGAAATAGCAAACATGTAAAATGGGTATAAAATCTTTTTGGTAAGCAAATTTTATTGATACCAAAGTGATAATTACACAACCAAGTAGGAGCTGACCACCTACTTCTCAAGATTCCTACCTACAACTACAGAACTAACAACTAGCTGTATTCAGTCATTCTATGCATTCTAATAAAGTTAACAAATCTATCTACTACAAACAGCATTACAAGGAAAACCTAGATACAAACAGAGCAAACTACAGTTATGGCATATGATTCAGAGAATCTAGTGTTGCTTTCCACTTCTGCAGCTTGTTTCCTCTGATATGTATGTGTATTGCTATCTCTCGACAGACCTTGTTGCTATTGAAATGTCCTGCTTGAAACCTGAGATTGTTCCTTTCTCTCCATACAACAGCTACCAGCATTGCAAAAACACAGCTTACTATAGCTCCTTAACCAGACTTCTTTCTTGCCCACCTGCAAGCCCATTGAAGTTCTTCCTGCCAAGTGCCTATAGTTCTTTGAAATCCCATCCATTGCAGCAACCTGCTCCATAAACCATTAGTAACAGGACAAGCCAAAAATAAGTGTTCAAGGGTCTCTGTAGCATCACAGCAGATACAATCCATAGGCACATGAATCTCAAACTTGAGCAACCTATCCACTGTGGCAAGTCTTTTATGCTGATAGCCATAAGATAAACTTGTGTCTTGGATGGATATTCTGTTGGAGAGCAATACTCTTCCAGACCACTTTTTGGTATTGGGGCACAAGGCAAAGATACATCTTTATAGAAAATCTACCTTGAGTAACCATTTGCATTTAGCTTTCCTGACAGTGTACCTTGCAAAAACTGTACCTGCATCAAATATTTCCTGGAGTCCATTACTTTCCTCATCATCCAAGTAGCATTTACTGGGATACCACAAGTCTCAATAGATTTTCCCTTCATGTAATACTCATTTACCCATTTTATCCACAAGCAATCCTTTTCCCAGTAGTAAAAAACTCCTTTACAGCACTCATAACATCATTTCTAACCAGTTCCCAGAGCTTAGTAAAAAACTCTATAGGAAATCCATCAAACACCGGGAGATTTATCAGGGGGCATACCTTTGATAGCTGCAAGAATCTCTTGGTCAGTAACAGGGCTGATCAGCTTGCATTTTTGTAAGTGAGATAGACATGGGACACTCCTGATGACTTCCACATTTTGGACAGGGAAAATGGGTATAAAATCAGTAAGTGTAAATGTTCGTCTTCGCAAGATATCCTTAAAGTTGACTCTAACATAGTCCCTATTAAACACAATTGCCTCTCAGTTACAATTGACTATCCAAAGTCTAATCAAATGCTACCACACTTTCCCTTACGCCTTTGTTTCGATAGATTGAGGATTGTTAAGATTTTTTAGAAATGGCTTCTATAATGACTAATTCCCTCGACTATCCAACCCTTTTTCAATTAGGTTGGTTACTCTAACTAAGGTAAGCAACGAACTCTCTTTCGATTAAGATGCCTTTATACCTACATAGAGTGCATTAAGCCTAAATGGTAACGGTTATAACTCCTTTCAATGAGAAGTGTAAGCTGTCCACATAACTCATTATGACAGTCTATTTCGATTAGTGTATAATCAAGTTCTGTCGCGTTCATCTAGTGCACATTGAATTGATGAAATATGCTTCATTCAAATGTATATTTTTCGATCGAACCTAAGATAATGAATCTCCTGTTCATGTGGGATAGAAGGTGTTGACCAGAACACCATTCATCAATCATAGAAACCAAAGATGTAATTAAAAATCATAAAAAACATCAAGAAAATATAAACAGAGGAGTTCAACATGACAACAAAGAGAAATGATTATAGAAACTTGATTTGGAGCGGAAAATCTCTCTTCTTCTCCGCTCTTCGACCCTCTTCCATTGGTCTTCAAAATGTCGTGATTCAAAGGTAGCTTTTCTTGTGATTATGCTTTGTCTTGAGCTGAGGGTCTCCCGAAAACAGCCGCTCTACCTACCAAGGTAGAGGTAAGGTCTGCGTACACTCTATCCTCCCCAGACCCCACATTGTGGGATTTCACTGGGTATGTTGTTGTATTGCTCTTTAACCGTGTTAAGGTGCAGAGACTCGCGTTCGGGCGCGAGTTTTTCCCTTGGAATTCTATAGTCTCCTGTTTGGCCATTCTTTTCCCATCTATGTCAACTGTTAACCAATATTTATCTCCTGATGAAATATAAATTCTTTATTGCATGAATAAAGAGTAAATAGGTGAAAATGTATACAATTAAGGCACGAAATACATGTAAAGAGCTGGAAATTAAGCACAGTCGGGCATCTATAACACTAAAATACACGCTTATCACAAGTTTACCAAATTATGGTTGCTCCTATATCCACTCTCTTCGAGGACTTGTCTATTCTGATGAACTTGAAGGCACCAAGTGATGGAGTACATGTCAACTCTGGGATTTCCTCCAAAAGCGTAGGCAGGCATGTAAATTGTTTTAGATGAGAATTAAAAGAATGGAAAACCAAAAGTATGCTTCGACCTCCACATCTTTCGTGTAACCAAAAAAAAAAGAATCATAATGATATTCATAAATCACTAGCTCATCTTTCCTCCCACGAATCCTTTAAATCGTATCCCTACTAGTATTTCTTTTTGAATTTTCAAGGGTTCCCTCTTTAATATTGTTTCTGAAGATGCTTCCTGTGTTCTATGCCCCATCGAGGCTCATATGAAGCTATCCTGCCTCTTGTATTGACTGGCAAGCGTAAAAGAAATATTTCCTGTCCCTCCCCCTGGGGGGAAAAACGAACTTTAAAGGAAAACCATTTACATTTTCAGCCTTTGGTCATTGGATGTTCATAGGTTGCTGCTATGAAATTATTCACATATTACAGAAGCCTGAATTTGCAGTTTTCAACTCTCAAAATTGCTTGAATTTATTGTAGGACATAATTTATCTGACGTAGTACTGACTGACTAACTGATTGTTCGGTTTTCTTTCCTCATTCAGATATACTCGAGGACACCTAATCCAGGACCAAAATTTATAGAGAAGTACAAAAACTACTTGGCAAATTTCGGATATGATCTGAGCAAAATCAAAGACACTCCACAAGACTGTGAGGTGAAGTCTACCAGTCAACTCGCAGCAATGATGTCCATGTCCGGAATGCAACAAGCGCTAAACAACCAATTTCCTGATTTAGAGTTGAGGTCCGCTGTTGAATTCAACCCATTCACAAGTGTTTTCGAAACTCTCAAGAAACTTGTTGAGCTTTATTTCAAGTAGTGAAGTCATTTGAGTTTTATGACATATATATATATATATATTCCTTGTATAGCGCATAGCTCTTATGACTAGTGGGTGTAACACTTGATAATGCACGTTGAAATAAAGTTCAATTATGAATGACATATTCTCCAGGATTATATATGTGTGTGTGCACGCACATTGAGGAGGACTTTCTGAGGCGCGAAATCCCAAAATTGAATCATTGCAAAAGAAAGGTATAACGGTTGGGAACTGGAACGAGATTAAACCATTAAGCATGCATTTGAGTGTTTGCAAACAAACCCCTGAGCAGCCTTTTGAGTTCTCACTACCATTCTGTAACCAAGCATAAAAATCAAGATTTTTAATGGGAAAGAGGAATAATCAGTGTCTAAAATTAGATTGACATACTAAAACGTGAAGTAAGAATTGGATATTTGTAAAGAAAATTGCCAATATTATTCAAACTTAGGTAGAATTTAGGGCGAGTTCAAGGAATTCAATTGAATCAATTCATATCTGCTCGAACTTTAGATATACATTTAAAATGTACACATAATAAGATTATTATCTCTTGATCCTAGATTCGCTTTTGACTGAGGAAATAAGTAAGACCATTGCTTATCAAAATTGTCACAAAAATACAAGATTGACTACATAAATGCCAGCATATAAGTGTTTGGCTGAAAATAAACCATCAAGTAACTCTTGAACCACAACCTTGATCAACTTTTTCTTCCAATCTTATTCACCAAATCATGGAAGAAAAAATTGAGGAAACATTGAAACTCCATTTTTGTAGCTGAAGGATTTCGAATCTCAATTCAAAATCTGAGAATTAAAGTTTATAGGTTACCCATTATTAAAATCGTTTGAAAATTCATTTGTTGTACTTCGATTTAGATTTACTTACAAATTTAGTTGATCTTTTTAAAGGAAAATTATAATCACCATTGGAGGCTTTGAAAAATTTTGAAGAACACCCAAAGGCAGGTATGACTCTTAGATGGATCTGGATTTGGGTTGAACTTTTATTAATTAATTAGGATCATTACAAAATTAGCTAATTGAATCACGCCACGTAATAAATAAATTTATTAATTTTAATTTCAGATGGAGCCGTTAAAAACAAGGGTATTTTAGAGACAAAAAGTTGATGGCGGGGACATTTTTGGCCCGAAAGGTGGATGGAGGGTATTATTGTACCAAAAACGATAGTTCGGGGGCATTTTAGGCCGTTCATATAATAAAAACTCATGTGAGTGAACCCAAACAAGTATAAGAAGTATTAACTACATGAATATTTTCAGAAATAAAAAAGAAGCAATAGCACGTTCATATTTCACTTGACCAGTCCAATAAAAGCAAGAAACTAGCAAAAACCAATTTAAATTGAAATCTCCAAGAAGATTCGTCCCTGCGCAACTACTGGGATTTCTGACTACATGAATCGAACTCGAGGAAAGTCACCAAGAAAAGACTGCACATCCCCATTCATCTCCCTCGCAAAGGATCTAATCATAAAACTAACAGCCTACAGCCACTGGAAACACAATGCTCATTTACAACACAACAACTATGCTTCAATGCCAAACAAGTTGTGATCCGTTATATGTATCCTCACTAACCAGTGAATTCTAGGCAGACTGCAAACACATAAATAGGGTGACAACAGCACCAACAGCATCTTCCATCAAGCCTAAAATAACCACCTTATTATATAAGGATTATATAGGAAAGAATCTGAGTGAATGCTCTAGCAACTAGGCCAAACCAAAATGACCAATTCTCGAATCAAGACAGGATCACAGCCCAGGACCACCTCTCTTCAACCTCAATGCATCACTTCCCCTCCTGGCAGGCAAAGTTCCAGGTATAAATTTAGTGGCTTAGGCTTCAGTGTTTCTGAGAAGATGACAGCGAATAATACTTTAGTAGAGAGATAGGCATCACAGGCACTGCCGGATATTTCAGTGGGCTTCAATTGAGCCTCGCAAACCTGCAGATATGGCTTCTACTAGCAGTTAAGCTGATAGCCATCATGCATTATATGGTAGAAGTTGTAACAAACCAATTGCAAATCCAGATTCACTTGCAGGAATCCAAATTTGATATTCAAGGATTAGGCACTTAGACAGGGCTCTCAGATAGCTTTGAGAAACCAAACTTCTTCAGCCGATTCTTTATAGGGCCTACCCAAGTTCTGTCAACATCCCCACAATTTACGTCTACAATTTCCGCCATGTGATGTCCTTTCTATCAGCTTTCTTCCTAACAGGCGTTCCATCTACGGAAATATTTTCTGATTCTAGTATTGGAATTTGATGAGTTTTTCGACTGTAGTGTTTTGTTTTTCTAACAATTTCAAGGCTTTTCTTATTTCCCTCAGACATCCCACTGCTGCTTGCTTCGTCACCCGATGTTCTTGGCTTCACTCTTTTAGGACTTGTCGTGCTGCCAGCAATGAAAGAACAAACAGTAGGAGACTTACTTCTACTTGAAGCCGGTACCTGAGGAGAAACCTTCTTAGAATCTAATTCTCTTGACATCAAAGCACCGATTGTACCAGTTGTTCCCACTTTAATAGACCCTCCACCACCTTTGATGGCTTCCAATGTCTGAACCATCCTTCTTTCCTGATTCTCTGGCATAGTCTAGCAGATATCGCGTTCAACCCTGTGAGGCAGAAGCAATGGCAAAAGTTTGAGTGCATTCAGATAGATTATACATAATCTAGATTACCAAAGCATAATTGTCGGCACTATTTTCATTCATTTCCTTAGATTCATGTTTAACCAGTCTAGACACCAAACACTACCACAAACAGCAGGTTCAAAGAGCTAAGGAGAATGTGGTGTGTATTTCCTCAAAACAAATGACAATAACTTAAATTCATCTAGATCATACACACAAGCATCGAGATATGTCTATCATCTACGATGAAAAAGCTCAGTTAGAACATATAGACAGTACTTCAAGTTGCATTACAATTACTTAAAAACCATAAAAAATAAAAGAGAAACTTCATTGGCCTACAAGTTCCACCGAAGTACCAGTGAAGCTTCTTGAAACTCAAAAAGATCACAACTCATAGATAGCCAAAATAGATTCTTTGCAAGGGTAGTTCAAAGCTGGAAGAAACTTGTATTTCATTATCCACATATGGGTCTGAGGGTAGAAAATGGAAGACAAGTACCAATTTACACCCATTGTTACAAAAGAAAGCTCTCCAAATATAAACCTAACCTTCAACGGTACATCCCTTGGCCTAACCCAACCCTCACTACCACAATAACAACTATGCCTTAGTCCCAAACAAGTTGAGTTCGGCTATATAAATCCTCATTGACGACTCACTATTCCTGCCACAAAATACTTGAACAGACAAAAGAAACAAAGAAAAAAAGGAATTTATTTTCTAGGTCCTCCCTCATATTTAGAGGGAGAATAAAAGGCTTAAAAAGGGACGAAATAGTATAAATTGGGGAAAAAAGTGCAGAACAATATGAAGTAAAATTATGTCTCTGATTTCTTAAGGGCTCAAAAGCTTCTCCAAATATTAGATTTTCCGCTGAAATATTCCAGCTAACAACAAATATAAAGTTTACCAGCTGTGTCATTGTAATTTAAGCAAGATTTGGATGGAGAAATTGCAAGAGAAAAATAGTTGCCAGAAACTTATTTCGACAATGCAGTATGATGCTTGGAAAAAAAAAAAGTACTAATTTAATTTGTATTCAACTGCCATGTTCTTCATCTGTACATTTCAATACTGCCATTACTGTATAACACCAAAACCATACCCATCCCTCCCAAAAGGCCATCCCTATCAGCAAATGAAGAAGAAAAATAACTTTAAAAAAAGAGTTAATGGTCAAAAACACACCTGAACTATTGTTTTTCGCAAGTTTCACACCTCAACTATCGGTTGTTCCCTTTTCCTACCTTAACTATCGTCATCTATGTATTAAAACACACCTTAACTATCAGTTGTTCCCTTTTGTTCAGGTAGGAAAAGGGAACAACTCATAGTTGAGGTGTGAAACTCGCGAAAAAGTGATAGTTCAGGTATGTTTTTGACCATTATTTCTTTAAGAAATAACATTTTGCATCTATGTTCCAACAAATCATGTTCCTCATTACAGAAAAGAGTTACCTTGATGACCATGTGAAGAACATAAACATTACAAGTGGATTACAATCAAGCTAAAAGGAAACAAAAAATTCAAACTTCCTTAACTAAATTTGGTACATACTAAACCCAGATACCACCTAACAATGGAAAATGAACAAATTAGCAGTTTTTAAACAAATTACAGCATTCGACCATGTGGGTAGTTTATCAACTACAGAAAACGTCAAAGCAGTTAATAAATCATCAAAAATCTTGCTCATAACACAGATAATACGACCCATAAATCTCAAACAGTAAAAACTAATAATTGGAGTAGAAAAAAATGAAAAATTCAAGAAAACAAATCAAGTTCCAGTGAGACTAGATATTCAAAGTTTACCAAGAAAAGGGTCGATGCGAGCACTTAAAAATTTGAGAAAATTATCACCAGATTAGATTGTCAAGACCAAGAAGTACAGAGATGAAACAAAAAAGTGGAATTATGCAAATTTCATGTCATTTATGTCACTTTCAGGATAACTATTGATGATAGCATAACGATAACTATTGATTGGGCCTCTTAACATCCTACTATGGCAAATTTATTACTCAAGTCAAACAAAGAAGCTTTACATGGGACAATCTGACATGTTAAAGTGGCCCTTACTTTCTTGCTTACGGCCTTTTTAGGTTTCATTCAGGTAGAATTGTATTAATCTAGTTTGTGAACTTTTGTTATTAATACAAATATATATAGATTGTACAATTTGAATCTTCATAAAATAAGAATCATATATTTAATATAATTATACAAGATTAAATATGGCTAAATATATTACAATTTGTACTGCTAATACACCCTCTTAGTCGGAGCGGGAGGAGGTCAAACGCTAAGACTGGATCTAAAGTCGAGGAAGAGCTGTCTAGGAAGGCCTTTTTGTGAATATATCTGCATACTGTTATGAAGAAGGCACATGCAATACCTTGACATGACCGAGAGCAACCTTCTCACGAACAAAGTGGATGTCCATCTCAATATGCTTGGTTCGCTGATGTTGAACCGGATTATGAGATAGATATACGGCGGATATGTTATCACAATAAATCAAAGACGCCTTACGTAATGGACACTGAAGCTCCAAAAGAAGGTTTCGGAGCCAACATATCTCAGCAACAACATTAGCAACGCCTCTGTATTCTGCACTCGAACGAGATAATGTGGCTTGTCTCTTGGCAGACCAAGAAATAAGATTATACCCTAAGAACACACAGTAGCCTAGGTGGAGCGTGTGTCCGGACAACCTGCCAAATCAACATCCGTATAGGACAACCAGGTCGGTGCTGAGGGGTATAGATGCAAATCATAATCAAGTGTGCCCTTAACATATCGGATGATACGTTTAAGGGCAGTGAAATGAGGCTCCCTGGGCATGCATAAATAAGCATACTTGCTGAACATCATAAGCAATATCAGGCCTGATAAAAGTGAGGTCCTGTAGTGCACTTGCAAAACTCGTGTAGAGAGTGGGATCTGATCTTGATCACTATCCAAAGCACTAAGTTTTGATTTAGAGACAACTGGAGTAGACATGATCTTGCAATTTGTCATTTCAGCCCTGTACACAATCTCCTCTGCATACTTACGCTGGCATAGAAATATAATGTCTGCATATCTAGTCACTGAGATCCCCAAAAAGTAACTCAACTTCCCCAAGTCAGTCATAGAAAATTCGGATTTGAGCAGTGCAATTATCTTATTTTTTAACACATCATAAGAAGCCGTAAGAATAATGTCATCCACATATAACAACAAATAAGCAATGTTACTGCTTCTATGGAAAATAAACAGAGAATTATCACACTTCCTGCATGTAAACTCAATTTGCATAATGTACTGTACAAAGCGATCATACCACGCTCTAGGGGGCTGTTTCAGACCATACAGTGACTTACGGAGACAACATACATACTAAAGGACGGCTGGATGAACAAAACCAGGCGGCTGGTGCATGTAAACAGTTTCCTTTAAATCCCCATGTAGAAAGACATTTTTGACATCAAGCTGATGAATCAACCAATGCTCACCCATAGCAATGCTCAGGATTGTACGAATAGTGGCAGGTTTAACAATTGAACTGAATGTCTCCCCACAATCAACGCTCTCTTGCTGATTAGTACCATTTGCCACAAGTCTGTCCTTATATCTTTCTAAGTCACCACTGTCTCTGTACTTTTGACGAAAAAGCCATATGCACCGGATCACATTCACCCCCTCCGGTCGAGGAACCAAATCCCAAGTATGTTGTTTGGTTAAAGCATTAAACTCTCTCACACATGATCACATTCCAATTCGGATCTAGTTTGGCTAATTTTGGGCTTTTAGGAATTGGGGAAATGGTTTGGGTAGACAGGTTAAATTAGACTTTGGATTTGAAAATTCCGTGTTGGACACAAGTTTCCATACGATGTGAGGTTGCGGGCCGGGTATGGTTGCTGGGTTTCAGGTCGGATGCACTGTTACGGTTAGGGGTCGGGTTCGGTTCACTGTAGGGTTTCTGGATAGGGTGTTGGCTTATATGCACCTATTGATGTAGATTGAATGTAATTAGGATGTTCGCTTTCGGTTAGCTTTCTATTTTCCCTCTATTTCAAAGTTTTTATGCAAGAAACTCTAATACAGTCAAATGCAAAGAGATTGTTATTCTGTTGGTAATGAAACCTTATTTTCTTAATTCTGATGGTTTTCCCTGTAAAAATGTCTTTTTCTATTCATTCATGATTGTGATAGAACATGCCATGAATTTCATTAATCTTTGTTTCTTATAGATTATAAAATTTAAAATTTATAATTATGAATTTTACGATCTTTAACCACAAATGAATAAACCAAGTCCAGTAACAGTTGGAAGCTCATATCTCAAGGGACTACCAGTGGAGTCCAAACAAGCTCACTTGTGGACTAAATGAGATTATGCGTGAAGTTGATACAGACAAAGTTACACTTATCCACTTTTCTCCAGTTAGTCACCCTGCTTATTTTTCGTTGAAGATCCTTCTTTTTCTTCTTATGTATAGTGATTGTTTTCATTGTATTTCTTTTAGAACCTCCGTCAACTGTTCTTTCTATTTCTTATGACAAACATGTTGGTTATTTATATTGATAGCTTTCATAAAACTTACCATATTCAGATAATCTTGTTGGTACTCTATTGTACTTTATAAAGCAGTACGGGAAGTAAATAACTATTACAAGTGTTCGAAAGGATAAATAAATGATCAATCTTCAAAACTGCCGCAAGCGTGTTGTGCCTTGAGTCTTGATAACCTTGCAAAGCCAATGTTGAGAACTGTCGCAAGTTTGTTGTGTCTTGAATCTTGATATCCTGAAATCAAGAAACAACTAAATCTGGATGGTTACAACGTTGTGTGTTGAGTCGAGGAATTGCCCTCTGTCCTTAAGACAAGATTGCCCCGTATATATGCTTTTACGTTAGCGGACAATAGTCTCTCAAGATAAAACAACACTTTAATCTCAATGCTACCAAGCCAATAGGTTGAGCCTGCCGAATAAAACAAATATGAATCGACTTGCTGAAGATATGGAAAATGAAGGAAGAGTTTCTATCTCCTCTCCTCATTTGTCTCTATGTATATAGTGTGTCTCTGTTGTGTATATCTTGTGTATATGAGGGTCTTTGCTCACTGTTTTTCAATCACGAATTGCACTGATTTTCGCCACTGTTTTGGACAGATTTCGGCCACTGTTTTGTGCTCTTTTGTGACTGAAATGTGGTGTTATTTTCGTGTGTATTCTCTCACGTTATTGAGCCAAAAGAGGCACCAATATATAGCATGGAGGAGGGCTGTCCAACTGCCCAAACATGGCTGATTAATGGACATTAGGAGAGCTTTAACGACATGTTTAATGCCATAAAGGAGGGTTGATTATGATCATTGAAGGAGGTGGTTTATAGAGTAGTTAACATCCAAGTTAATGGCTGGTTAATGCTCCGAAAATCGCTGAACGAACGGAAGGCAGAAAGTTTCTGCCTTCCGTCACTCCCAAAATCAACTTTCCAGAAACTCTGGGGATCAAACTGTAAAATATTAAACTTCAGGGACCAAACTGTACATCTGGCAAAGTTCTTTGGTCCAAAAAGATAATATCATAAAGTTCCCACAGCCCGTGACCCGTGACCCGAGACCGGACCGGACGGGCGGCGGCGTGCGTATGGGTTTAGCCTTGAACCCAAGCACATCTAGGTCCTCCCTCCTTTAAACACATGGGATACCCTTGGGTCCCAAACCCTTTAACACATTAGAGACTTATATATAGAGCAATTCTTTCTATTCCTACCGATGTGGTAGATTTGTCCCACACCACATTTTCATGCCTCAAACACCTTACTTCGTGGACCAATATCTCTTTCATTTCTCATCGAAATTTGACGATTCTTGGCTCTACGGTCATCTACTCACTTTGTAGATCATGCATGTGCGAAGAGACAAGGTCTCAAACATGCAAAACACTAGTGTTTAATTCATCAAAGATGGGTGGACGCATCTCCCCGCCAAAGACAAATTTCCAACAAATCTTCCAATTCTTTTTCACAATTCTATTCGAGATACTTATATCCGGAATGTCCTCTCTTCTTTATCAGATGTTTCAGGGATATGTCAAATACATCTTCTCAATGGAAACAATACATCAATACTTGTTCATTGGATGTTCGACTTTTAGCACTTTTTGTCCTCATGGATTTCGTAAATTGCAACAGCTTAAACTATGTTTAAACTCAGTCCTGATTATACTGTGTGTGTATGCGTCAATATACTGCAGTATAAAGATCAATCATTATTAGTTATATCAAACAACAAAGAACTAAGTAACTTTTGCTAAAACTTTAAAAAGTATAGAACAATAGCTTCATTTTTGTAAGGAATATCTATATTGAATTTTAGTGCGATGTTGTATACGAATTTCTAGAAATCGCTAAATCTCAAAAGATGGAGTTTTTTTGTTTGTTTTAATAGATTTTGTACTACAATGCTCTTAACTACGAGGTGAGTTACTAACTTTCTATGTTGGTGGCTTTTATTTATGTATAGTAATACGATCGTCTTGAGAAAACTATTTTCTTCACAATTATCCGCGCGAATACGTATGTTAGTATATATTTAACATCATCTCTAACAAGCAAGCAAACAACCCAAAAATTTAATATAATATACAAAATTTAAATATAATATAATTTAAATTGTATTAAATTATGCACAGACCTCTTGCATAGCCCTCTTATTTTAAGAGGTTTGTTTAGCTAGAAAATTCCTTATTTCCTTATACTCCAAAAGAACCGAGTCACCGACGAAACAAACCTAGTACAATGAGACTCGAGTGCGAACCGGGTTCAGATACCGGTTCAACCATCTCTCAACCACCTAATTTAAAGACTTCACTGGTCCAATTATTTTGTCTGAATAAATGAAATCAAGAAACGAGTAAGCTCTTTTTGCAAGAAAAAAACAATGGAGTCAAGTTGCAGGAAGGTATTATTATTGGTACTTTACTTGACTGTAATTACTAATTTGACCTTACAAGGAGTTAGGGCTTGGACTGGAGAAATTCATGGCAGAGTTGTTTGTGATGTCTGTGGTGATTCTTCTGTTGGTCCTGAAGACCATGTTCTAGAAGGTTTATTCTTTACCCTTTATCTTTATTTTATTATTTTCTAGCTGATCTTGATACTGTACTATTTTTTTTTTGTTTGAGAGTTTTACTAATTATATAAATTTTCAGTAAAATTGCAAGAATCTTATTGGGAATTTACTTTGCTTGATTAAATGATAGTTATGTTTATGCTGGATGCTTACTGATAGTTTCAGAAAAAATTGGCCTGCTTAAGAATTTGTGCTCTCAAAGTCAAACATAGGTGTGTTTGTACCCTATGCACCAATTAACAGGGCGGAAATAGTATTCTAATTACGGGTTTGGCAGAACCCAGTAGCTTTGAAGCGACATATATTTATGTTAAATATCCTCAAGAACTCAATAACTTTCATTTTTTAAAATCTAAAACCTATAAACTCAAAATCCCAGTTTCGCCTCTGCCAACTAAAGTTCCAAACTTTCAACTTGTTATCAGTGGGAAATGAAGTTGTTGCTTACTTTCTATTTTATTACTCTTTCCATTTTTTATGGAGATGAGGGTGGTTGGTTAAAAAGAGATAAATTCTTCCCCTTTAGCATTAAAACTAAGGCAGAATGTTCATGAACCTTGTTACAAGTAAGTTAAAGCATCGGATATCCTAATCATTGAGTTCTTAGTATCTGATTTTAGAAAATAAATGCAAAAAAAAAAAAAAAAGTTAATGAGAAGATTCATTGGACTTCAATTAAATGGTGCACCATATGATGTATTTTTTCACGATATTGATATGAGAAGAATTGCAACTTATTGTACTTTCTGTATTATCGAATATGTTTTAAAATATTGAATTAATCTAATCCAGTGTAACTCCGAAGATTAGTCGAATTGACTATCGAGAAGTGAAACGTGACAATTATTTTAGGACAGAGGGACGAGGAAGTAACTGATTAGAAAATAAATGCAACAAAAAGTTCACTAAAAAGATTCATTGGACTTCTAGTAAATGGTGCACCAGATGATAGAAATCAAAACTTACTTTGGGGAATTATATGGTGAAATTGTTAAGAAAGAAAAGGAAAATGATAGCATGTTCTTTGCTAAGCAATAAAAGCTTTGAACTCTGACGGGCTATTTCTTTTATTTGAGATTCGATGCTTAATATGTAGCGAAGTAAAACAAATTCTTGAAATATTGAGAAGTACTGAATAATGCCCTTTGTTTCCTCTCCTTCTATATACCTATCCGTACGCACTTACATAGAAATATAGGCTAAGCAGCCGTCTATACTTTGTGCGCTCCTGGGAAAGAAGTTATTGTATATCGATGACACCACGAATCTATCTTCTTTTTCCTGAGAACCATATAGATTAGAATCTCTACCATTGGAAAGTTCTGTTGAATTTGTAAATGCAAAAGTGAAGGCTAATGGGCTTGGAAGAATAATGTCAAATGTTGGCATGTGTATTCAGTTACTGACGCAGTTGCACCGGCGGAACACCATCGCTCTTGTATGTTCAGCACCACCTTAATCTCATCCATCAGAAAGAAAATTAAGAGAATCTTACCAATAGATGCCTAATGCACCGTAATTCTCTACTTCAGTCTTCCTGCTACCTTTTATGTTGGCTATTCTGCCTTGTTTAGTTCATCACTTACTCTTCCTTGATGATAGACTTTTCTATGTCATATGTTTTTGTTGTTTGGTATTTTCCAATGCTATTCGGACTATAGAAAAAGGTGCCAAAATAGTGTCATAGGAAGTCAGGAAATTTGATTTATGATGCATTCATATTAGGCTTCACTTCTTAACCAACTCCAAAAGTCTATCGAGAGTTTCCACATTATTTTTCCTAATACTGCCAAACTTCTCTATAAAGGCGTCGTTGGTCTGGATACTTTTTAGTTGCTATAACGAAATGTTGTTACAGAGAACATATAATATTATATAACATGAAATATTGGTTCCAAATTTTTTTGGTCCTTATAGTAAATGTTGTTATAGAGGAGGGTTGTAATAGAGAGGTCTAACTGTATATCAAAGAGTAAAGAGCAATCTCAACAAAAGCTCATGACTGGATTTTTCCATGAGGTGAGAAGGGTAACACGCCCCCACTTTCTATCACCTTTTACCTTCCTTCCTTTTTCCTAAACCATCTACTGCTAGATATGGAATACAATGTTGAGCAGTTGCTGGGTGTTTTTCTTTTAGGCAATGTTAATTGATAGGTTCTTGTTTTGCCATCCTTCTTCCCACTTTTGGCTCTCATTCTTGTTGTCTGGAATATGCTCTGGTTTGTACACAGGCAGGTTTGAATTCAAACTAAAGACCAATCAAAATTTAAGGCTGCGACAAAAAAGTTTCTTTATTGGACTCGTATGGGATAAAGTCCAAGCATTAGGTACTCTTGTGCATGATAATAGATGTTTCATTGTGCCTCTTTTTTATGAAAGATGTCTCTCTGGACATCTTTTGGTATCAAAATCCTTAGGCAAAGAAGACATAGAACAAAATGTTTGTACTCGTTTTGTCAATTTGGCACAAAGTATATGACAAAGTTTGTGGTTGTTAGCTAGACTATATTTCTGTTGATTAATGTGATTGCTTGTACTGTTGATGATGATTCAACATGTAGGATTTGAAGTTTATATGTTCCTACAAGACCTTCAAGTTAATATACGATATAATTGGGTTCACAGTCAAATATTTATAGATAATTAAGTGAATATTTCACATATATAAGATTTAAGCAAAAGCTACTGGTTCCGAAACCCCCACATGACATGCTGGATCTGCCCTGCACGCAATGCAAGAATATCTTATCCTAATTTTGCGGATACACATATAAATAATAGCAATTCATTTTTCATTGTATCTGAAGGTGGTTAATCTTATTTCTTTGTTGCAGGTGCAGAGGTTGCTGTTCTTTGCATAACGAAGTCTGGAGAAGTTCTGAATTATCAGGCATACACAGACTCCAAGGGGATATATAGAGTGGCAGAGACAATGCCAGAGAGCGATCGTTGGGATGCGTGCCTGGCGAGACCCATCAGTAGCTTCCACGAGCACTGCACACGTCTGGGAGATAGCAACTCGGGGGTGAAGTTCAGCTACAGTCATCCTTCAGGATATTCACACAGAGTCAGACCATTTGTATATCGTCCCACCAATGTTCCAACGTACTGCATCTAATAAATATTGTATCATATGCTACAGGCCATCTAAGCTTGTTACTGTTATTGTATCCTGTAGGCTGCCTTGATTTTATTGAAAATCCAGTAGCAATCTTGATATATCTGGTAAAAAGTTTGTTTGTTCAGTTCACTGAGGAATCTAGGATCATACAAGGCTAAGGGTGCTGTCTAATAACTCTTCCCAATTCTTTTTTGGTCTACCTTTACCCTCTTCTTAGGCCTATTACTGTCAATCTCTTGCACCTCCTCACTGAGTCATTTGTACTCCTACTCTTCACATGTTCAAACCATTTCAGTCGCGCTTCTCTCATCTTGTCCAACACAGAAGCTACTCTCACCTTACCCCGTATATCTTAGTTTCTAATTTTATCTCTCCTAATATGCCCTGTACATCCAGATAAGCATCCTCATTTTTGTTGCTTTCATCTTCTGAGCGGTGAGCTTTGGATTGGCCAACACTTTGCTTCATACACCAATTATGGTGTAACAATTATTTTGTAGAACTTACCTTTTAAGTCTTGGTAGCACATTCCTACCACAAACTCACTTGAAATGTCATTACATTTAAAGAAAAAAAAAAGAAGTTGAAATAAAATATGCATTTTATATTTAAAAGAAATATAAATTTAAAATAAATGAATCATCGTATATGTTATGTGGCAATTAACTCTGCCAAATTCAAGAGGTAATCAGAATCAAAAAAATAATTCAGATGTGCACTGAATAAAAAAAACGCGTCAATTCTACAGGTCCTGAATAAATTATTAATCCCTATCTAAATTATTACTAAACTAAACAATCCCTTATTATACAATACATTTACCATTGGCCATTGCTATTGTAATTTCAAATATGTTTTCACCTTCACAATAAGTAAATCAGGTCAATATACGTGCTGGTCCACTGTGGACTTGACGACGGCAAAGAGGAAAAAAAAAAAAGAGTTAGAAAAATGTTATAGTAAGAGTAATGAATACGTCAATGCAAGTATGGCAAGAAATTTATAGATTAGAATAAACAAAGGGGGGCAGTTATATTAGATTCATAAAGAAGTTGAGAGATGATCCATGTAATCTCGGCATCCCCTTTCCCCAGTCTTTTTTAAGCAACGACTGGAGAAAAAAATACCAGTCAAATTAACTTATCGATTCCAAAAATGATGGGATGGTTAAAGCAGTTAGGCAGTGCTTTTGGGGCTTCATTTCTATGGCTTGTTTGCCTCATTTACTTCACCCAGGTTCTTTCTCCACCCCCCATCTTCCTTTTTTTTTAAAAAAATTTAAATTTATACTAATGGTGATTTTCTGTATCAGATTTCATGCCTTTGTTTTTCAGTTCTAGACAACATATCGCAATTTTCAGCATTTGAGATTGAGCTTTTTTTAAAAAAAAAAAATTAAACGGGTGGGAGTTTCTGCGTTTTATGATCAAATCTGGCTTATCTACTTATAAATTGTTCCAAGTCAAAGTTCAAGATTTTTTGTGAGTTGCGTGTTTCTGGGAATTTCTTATTCCATCCGGTTCCATACAACAACACACGCAGTGTAGTCCCACAAGTGTGATCTCCACAGACCTTACCCCTACCTTTATGGACTATAGACTAATAGAATTAGATTGCATTAATAATTGTACATCTCCTATATTAGGTAGAATTAGATTTCTCTTGTAATTAGGATTGATTAGTTACCTAGTTTGTAGCAAAGTAAATATTTCTGTAACACTATATATATTATAAATATATTGTACATCATTAATGAATTAAGCCAAAGAAGAAGAAGAATATTTCCTACATGTTATCAGATTCTAGGGAAATATCCGAAAGGTACGGAGACTATCTGTATAGGGCAAAATTCGTATAAGACAGCTGTACGAATTATAGTATGACACGTGGAACATGGTGCTGAGTCAGGACCACGTCAGACTAAGGCACTACTGATTAGATACGCGTGGTACCATGAGCGACACAAGCATGGTTGATATCTGTAATACAGAAGGCTGAGCCGTTTGAATTGTAATGGGCGGCCGTTACCAAACCTGTCATATGTCTTCCAATGAAGCTTTAATGGCATTTATTGAGATATTGATTATCCAATTATTACAACATTCATTCTCCTGTATTAACGAGGGCATATTTCGTGGGTTGTGTACCCGTGTAGCTCATGTATAAATAGGACACATTGTCCCATTGTAAATCATGATATTCTAGTTATTACAAGATACTTGCTCTTTCTCTCGATTTATGTGCTTTCATACAAGTTATCGTAGCTTTGCCCAGACGTTGTCACAAGGCTCAGGCTAATCATTACTTTACTTTGTCTCATTATTACTTGTTTCAGTATTATTAATCTAGAATTCTTATTTAACGTATCACTTGAGATCTATGTGTCCTTGACCACGTATACAAATTCAACTGTACCGTTTTACGGATAAACAATATGGAAAAAGGAATATGTATAATTAGCAATAGGTGGATAAAAGTATCTAAAGAAATGCTCTTAAAGTGGGTAATCACTACATAACATTCTACTACAACATACCTAGTGTAATCCCACAAGTGGGGTCTGGGGAGGGTAGTGTGTACGCAGACCTTAACCCTACCTTTGTGAAGGTAGAGAGGTTGTTTCCGATAGACTCTCGGCCCACTACATAACATTCTCTGTATTATTATTTATTGCATGACAATATTTACATTATTATTCACTTCATAAACATTCTTTGCATTACAATTCCTGCGTAATTAGTACTTGAACCAAATGAACCCTTAAGATTTTCCCGCACTTGTCTTCTATGATATTGAACTCTCATACTCTGATAAAGTCATTTGACAGCCTTTTCTATGTTAAAAGATAGAGCATATAGTGTTCCTTTGCTGTTCCTCGAATTAAACAGCATTTGCGGACGGGCAGGAGAGTGAACATGAAAAAAGAAAAGAAAAAAGATTCAGTGATCATGCAACATCTCAGTTCTCCATACACTTTTGTTGTCCATTTGAGCATCTCTTAAATGCATTTTGTAGGTTTTTGTTGGATGCCTATTATTTTCTAATTCCTTTTTGACATCTCTCGGGGTACAATTAACACCATTCTCAATTTTTGGGTGCAGGGTTTCAGATCTTTTGTCTGGACAGCAGTTTCATATCAGTTGAAAGACAACTTGAAGTTATCACCATCAGCCTCCCAATTTGTCACTTCTATAGCATTCTTTCCATGGAGCATAAAACCTTTATACGGGTATTTATCTTTCTTGATTAGTCAACCTCTTGTGACCTTCTGTAAAGCATACTTGTGAATGATCAGAAAATGGTGTCCTAGCAATATGTTCGACTCTTGTTCTGTATTGTCTAAACAAATATCTTCGAAACAATTCTCGAGCATAGAACTGAAAACGAATTAAGCCTTTCCGACAAAATTTGGATGAGTTCAATCTGATTCGGTAGATCGCCATGCTTGAATTTGAGTAAATATCAGATGTTTGGCATTAGTTTTGAGCTTTAGAAACATAGACTTTTACCTTATAGGTCCACGAGCCAGGATAAAATATGTGTAAACTAATTCATGGTTATCTTTTATTTTATATCTTATGTTGAACTGTGATTTCTATAATGTAAAGCGTAACCATAATTGACAAAATAATAAGCAATAAGTTAAACGAAATAGACATGTTGTTCCCCCCAATAAAAAAAGGAAATAGACAATGTTCCCTGCCCTACCCTATTCCTTTTAGTCCTTTGCTCTCTCTCTTTTTCTCTCTCTCTCTCTTCATGTATCTGACCTCAATTTTTACATCATATTCAAATCAAAGAGTTGGATACCTGATTTGGGAAGTAAGTGCCTCTCCCTAGTACAGATTGTACCTGGCGGCATAGCTCAAAGACACTTTCTCTCACTCCATCACTGTGTGGCTAATATCCCCGATTATTAGGCCCTCGGGTTTAAGTGAAAGACTTGAGGACTTCTGAGCTTTGATAAGGACTATCTGGTCAACCACTACACCTTCAAGTTCATCTTTTCTGATGATAGCTTCCTACCATCTCTGTTTGGTTGTATGTATCATACTGGTAATAGCCAGTCCACTTCAACAGTACCAAGTTTTAAAAAAATAGCTAGTCCACTTCAACAGTACCAAAAACAACAACAACATACCCAGTGAAATCCCACAACATGAGGTCTGGGGAGGATAGAGTGTACGCAGACCTTACCTCTACCTTGGTAGGTAGAGCGGTTGTTTCCGAAAGACCCTCGGCTCAAGACAGAGCACAAGCAAAGCAACAGCAAAAGCAAAGCAAGAGAAACAGTCAGACCCGGTCAGAAAAACAATTTAAACAGTATGAAAATGCTGGTATCAAAGGCAAATAATTCATTATAGTGCATTCCGAAAAAGTAAGCAGTAACTAGCGCAGGTAAATAAGCTAAACAAAGCACACTAAATGACACATAGCAACAGAAATCAAACTATATGAGACTATAAAGCAATATTGCGCCTATTAGTATGATAGGCTAAGCGGGCCTACAATAATAACACTACACTACCAGTTTGCAAGCGTAAGTAGAACTACGCTCGACTACCTACTATCCTTTTATCCTAATCCGTGTCCTCCACAACCCCCTATCTAAGGTCAGGTCCTCAGTAAGTTGCATCTGCGTCATATCCCGTCTAATCATCTCGCCCCAATACTTGTTCGGCCTACCTCTACCCCTTCTGAACTCGTCCATAGCCTACCTCTCACACCTCCGCACTGGGGCATTTGTGTCTCTCCTCTGCACATGCCCAAACCATCTCAACCTTGCTTCCCGCATCTTATCCTCCACTGAGGCCACTCCCACTCTGTTCCGGATATCATCATTTCTAATCCTATCCTTCCTTGTATGCCCGCACATCCATCTCAGCATCCTCATTTCCGCAACTTTCATCTTTTGGATGTGCGAAGTCTTGACTGGCCAACACTCCGCCCCATACAACATAGTCGGTCTAACCACCGCCCTACATAACTTGCCTTTAAGTTTTGGTGGCACCTTTTTGTCGCATAAGACTCTAGATGCGAGCCTCTATTTCATCCACCCTGCCCCAATACGATGTGTGACATCGTCATCAATCTCTCCATCCCCTTGGATAATAGACTCGAGGTACTTGAAGCTTCTTTTCTTTGGAATGACCTGAGTACCAAGCCTCACCTCCACGTCTGGTTCAAGGGCGCTCCCGTTACTGAATATTCTGTCTTGGTCCTACTCAGCCTGAACCCTTTAGATTCCAGAGTCTATCTCCAAACCTTCAGCTTAGCGTTCACTCCGCTGCGAGTCTCATCAATCGGGACTATGTCGTCTGCGAATAACATACACCATGACACCTCCCCTTGAATATGTCGCGTCAGTTCATCCATCACCAAGGCAAATAAGAATGGGCTAAGAGTTGACCCCTGGTGCAGCTCCATCATCACTGAAAAGTGCTTCGAGTCTCCTCCCACTGTCTGTACCCTGGTCTTGGCTTCATCATACATATCCTTCATCGCCCTAGTGTATGCCACAGGTACACTACTAACCTCCAAACATCTCCATAGAACCTCCCTAGTAACTTTGTCGTATGCCTTCTCGAGGTCGATGAAAACCTTATGTAAGTCTTTCTTCCTCTTTCTATACTGCTCCACCGACCTCCTAATAAGATGAATGGCTTCTGTGGTCGAACGCCCCGGCGCATGAATCCAAACTGGTTCTCGGAAATAGACACGTCTCTTCTCACCCTCATCTCCACGACCCTTTCCCAAACTTTCATAGTGTGACTTAGCAGCTTAATACCCCTATAGTTGTTGCAACTTTGGATATCACCTTTGTTCTTGTACAACGGGATCATTGTGCTCCACCTCCATTCGTCGGGCATTCTCTCAGTCTTAAAAATGTTAAACAACTCAGTCAGCCACTCCAAAGCTGCCCTGCCTGCGCTCTTCCAAAATTCAACTGGATCTCATCACGCCCGGTCGTTCGTCCCCTGCGCATCCTTCGAACAACACCCTTAACCTCCTCAACCTTAATGCTTCTACGATACCCAAAATCTCGTTACCTAACGGATTGCTCCAGATCTCCCAACACGATGTCTCTATCTCCTTTTTCGTTCAAGAGTTTATGGATGTAAGACTGCCACCTCCGCCTAATATGTGCGTCCTCCACCAGTACTTTGCCATCCTCGTCTTTGATGCACCTCACGTGATCCAAGTCACGGACCCTCCTCTCCCTCACCTTGGCTAGTCTATACAACTTTCTATCCCCGCCTTTCTCCTCTAATTTCACATATAGGCGTTCAAAAGCCGTCGTTTTCGCTGCCATAACCGCAAGCTTTGCCTCCTTCCTCGCCATCTTATACAGTTCCCTATTCGTCCACTTCTCCACCTCATCCTTGCTTTCTACCAATTTCGCATATGCCGCTTTCTTCGCTTCCACTTCTCTTGAACTTTACCATCCCACCACCAGTTCCCTCGATGCCCACTATGGCTACCCCTCAAGACCCCAAACACTTCTCTAGCTACCTCTCGAATGCAGCTGGCCATCCTGTCCCACATACCGGTTGCATCCCCACTACTCCCCCAAGCCCCCTTGGCCATCAACCTCTCCCCCATCTCCTCTGCACTAGCCATGGTCAAACTCCTCCATTTGATTCTTAACCTGTCATCCACAGCCATCCTCTTTTTCTCCCTCTTGATCTCCAAATCCATCACCGAAAGCTTATGTCGAGTTGTAAGATATTCACTCGGAATAACCTTGCAGTCTTTACAAAGACCGTTGTCAACCTTTCTAAAGAGCAAAAAATCGATCTGAATCTTAGCCACCGAACTACGGAAAGTCACCAAGTTCTCCTCCTCCTTCAAGAACCTCGAATTGGCTATCACCATCTCAGAAGCTCTAGCGAACTCCAAAAGTGAGACGCCTCCCCCATTCCTGTCCCCAAGGCCAAAGCCTTCATGCACATCATCATAGCCCCCGGAAGTGACCCGATATGTCCACTAAAATTCCCTCCTATAAATAACTTCTCAGATACCACCCACCACCTCGTCCAAATCCTTCCAAAGGCGCCTTTTCTCCTCTTCGTCCAAGCCCGCATGTGGTGCGTAAGCACTAATAATGTTCATAGAGAACCCTCCAACTACCAACTTAATCGCCATCATCCTGTCATTAACCCTCCTAACCTCTACCATCTGATCCCTTAGCTCGCTGTCTACTAAAATGCCTACTCCATTCCTATACCTCGACCTACCCGAGAACCATAGCTTATACCCGTCCACATCCTTAGCCTTAGGTCCTACCCATTTGGTCTCCTGGATACATGCTATATTAATCCTCCTTTTCTTAAGAATCTTAACTAGCTCTATGGACTTTCCCGTTAAAGTCCCAATGTTCCAAGACCCTATTCTCAGCCTAGCATCTCCCTTACCCCACTTACCCCCCCTAACCCTCGCCCCCGTCCCCGACCGAGAACATGACCCTAGTCTACCATCAGTTACCAGAGCCACTAAAGCAAATATAAAATAATAGACTACTCAAATGTTTACCCTAAAACAGGAAGGGATCAAAGTGAAAGCACAAGTTAACAAGAATTTAGAGGCAAGTAAAACCACTACGCCAAGGATGCTATAACTAAAGACAAGAAGGGTAAATGCAATACAGCGAAGCGGCAAAATTTAACAATAGGGGTAAGGACAAAGAATGGATATGGGTAACCGGAGGTACCAACTCTAGTTGAATCGAACCTGTTCGGCGGCGAAATCTGTCACGACCCGACCCGACGGGCCGCGACTAACCGCCCTAATGACGTCATTGCACTAACCTGTCACACATAATCCAACTCACACTTAATAAGTCTGAAATTCGGCAGCATAACGCTGCAATATCAACATATGCCAGGGTAGACGAGCCGACAAGGCTGCCTTTACCCCCGAATGTACCGGCCTCCTGAGGAGTCACAACTAGCCAACACAATATACAGGCAAGCCGACAAGGCTGCCAACAGATAATATAACATATACTCGGGAACACCCCCAACATAGAGTACAATGATATGGCTGACCAAAACAGAGTTATAACCCTTACATAAGTACAACCCACCACTGTCTACAGATCTCTATAAGAAGAACAACGACATATGACGGGACAGGGCCCCGTCGTGCCCCTAAATACAAACATAAGTCTAAAAGAGGTTCGGTACCAAAATGACAAAGCTCTGGATCAAAGGAGCTTCCCAACCTGCTGAGTAGGGACCTAAACCGGAGGATCACCAAACTGAGCACCTGTACCTGCGGGCATGAACGCAGCCCCCCCCGAGAGAAAGGGGGTCGGTGCGAAATAATGTACTGAGTATGTAAACATGAAATACTGCATATGAGATCATAAGTAGCCAACAGAAACATGAGATCAATATAAAAGTCAGGATCCAAATCCAACTGTGCCATAAATAATAAAAGTCAGTTGCCTTATAAAAATGAGAGTCAAGTCAAGAAAACATGAGTGTCTGTCCATATACATATATATACATCTGTAACGTAACCCGGCCCACTAGTGCGGGACTCGGTGGAATCATATCATAACCCGGCCCATGCTGGGACTCGGTAAAGTCATCTCTCATCTATGGATCCATCCTACGTAACCCGGCCCTCTAGTGAGGGTCTCGGTGAACAATGCAAGGCTGTGCACGAGTCGTAACCCGGCCCGGGACTCGGTGAGGTGAAGTAGTAACACTTAGCACGAGTAGATATCGTGAGTAACCATATGCAAGTAAAAATTATCATCGGACTCTCAATAAAATCATTGCAATAATGTCATAATAAACTCTTTGCTGAAAAATCATAGGCACTTCTCATAACAATCCCCTTTAGGAATTAAACTGTATAAGAATCAAGTACGCCCGCCATACCCTCATTAAATAAAAATCATGCCAAAGAAAGAAGGAATAGTTCACATACCTCTTAGACGAACTAATCAACTCTATATTAGAGTACGTCTCGATTTAGAACTTCAACCTATAATAATGGTAATACGTTCGTCAATTCTATGATCGCTAGCATACTTATATCGAATAACGACTTCTTATTTTATAAAAATTCGGGCAGCACTTCCCCTGTTTATACATGTTTCCACAACTTCCAAACGAGGCTAATAACATCAATAAACAAGCACCAATTAAGGGCACAACCAAAACAACAATAAAGGGAATTTACACACCCATTTCTCATGTAAATTTAGCCTCTTAATCCACCTTAAAAACAGCCCACAAAACAGCCCATGTTTCAACAACGAGGGTAGAATGTGAAGCCTTTCTATGCCTTTCCACACCCTTATTCCTTTAGGACTTACCTTAGAAATTACCACACTTAAACATGCATAATGGTGACTAAATTTTCAGAATTATAACACCACAAAACAGCCCCTAAAACAGTCCATATACATCACAACATGTCCAACAATTTCATGCAAGTTCTTGGCCACAACATGTCATAATTCCATAACTCTTATCTTAATTCCTATAAGTTAATTTCGGATTTTAATACTTCCATATAACTAATTCCAACTAAATCTCCATGTTTCCTTTCAATTTCATCATGCAATTAGTGATAATAATAACAACAATAACCAACGAATCCAACAACACCAAAATCTGTCCCAAATTGGCAACTATCCCAAAATGGTCACATGCAATGCTTAAATTCCAATTCTTCCTTAACACAAATTCATTACCTTAATTCTAACAACATGCATTCCAATTTTATCATAGAAAGAAGAATTTTTATACCTCAAATTCGTCAAAACAGTCCGCAAATTTCTGCCACTGTTTGTCCGAAGATTCCCCACTATTTTGTAATTTTTCTCCTCCTTTTTGTTCACTTCTTCAACTCCAATTGACATGCAAGTGTTCTACAATGTTAAGCCATCATCCCTACACGTTTTTCTTCCAAAATTTCATCCCAAAAATCCCAATTTTCTGGGCAGTTTTCGGCCCAAGCAGTGGCTGTTTTGCCACTGTTTTCGCCACTGTTTTTGGTGTTGTTTTGCTTCTAATTTTTGGTGAAAAATGTAGTCTAGGAAGAGAAGATAACAACCTTAATTTTGGTTATGGGTGGAGGGTGATTTTCGGATTAGTGTAGAGGAGAGAATGAGAGGAGAGTTTGGTTTTTTTTTGTTTTTGTTAAGTGTAGAAGAAGATGAAGAGGTAATGTAAGTTTATAACCAAAAATCTGATTTTCCTTCTTACACTTTGGCCCCCAAGTTCTTCAATTAGTAAATCTCAAACCCACTTCTTTTAATTCCCGAGAATTTCATAAGCCTCGTATCCTCAATGTCATAATTTTTTTATACAATACTATTCCGGGATAGCATCCGTTTATACACTAATTTCCCGTATTAACATATGTAAGAGTTCCTTATATTCAATATCCGAATCTTGCTTTCTTAATGACGTTCTTAATTATCGTCTTAATCTTACGAGGTGTAACAAAATCACTGTTCACCGGCACAGGAAGTACTGTTCACTTGAATTTTCACCAAAAAGTCGAGTACCTGTGTAGATCAAGGGGAAAAAAGAACAAAAAAGAAGAAAGGAGAAGAGAGAAACCAACGAGAGTCGGATCTGAAGCTCCTCCGACAGTTCGTCTCTCCGGATCTTTGCCAAAACAAGAACGCTAGATGGATAGCAAGGCAGTGAGTGGAGGGTAAACAATTTGGAATCGTAAGCTTACTGCTCAACTCCGGACAAGAACAGTCACAGAATCAGGAGAAAACAGTGTTGAGAAGTGTGACTTTGCACTGATAATGCAGTTTTTATGCAAGTAAAGAACAAGAAATAACTATGACTCAAATGGTATTTTAGTTAAATAGCCGCCGACAATAAATAGCAGACTAAATTCAAACCAAATAATCAGATTTCCCACAAGCAATAAATAGATATCCTTTCCTTAAACCTCAGATCTCACCCATAGAGACAAATTAGTTCAAGAAATTTACTGTGTCTATTTCCAAATAAAGAAAGGTTCCAAGAACCTCTCACAGGACTTAAATCATACAGGTGGTGATCTAACCAATAAAAGAAACACAAACCCCAAATGGGTTTGAATCAAGAACTAATCTTTTAATAGTGAAGTTCAATTTTTTTGCAGAAATATGAATTCGGTTGAAAAAATAGCAACTACCCAAGTCCAAAAATCATACCTTTTCAACAATCATATAAGAGAAGTTTCTTTCCTTATTGTAGTATTATTATAAGTGAATTTTTGCAACAAATTAAAGCTTGTATTAGAATTTAGAAATCTACTGAAATAAGATTTCTCTAACGGAAAAGGAAGATAAGAAAGTCAAAAAGATTTAATTTGTCGGATGAGTGAACTAACTTCTTGGCAGGCGGCAGCAGAAAGAAAATGAGAAGAAGACCAAAAGATGATGTTTGTGTAGTCTTGTGGAACTCAAATTTCTAAAGAAAGATCTGAAGTATGAAGAATAAATACCCTGTAGAAAAATGGAGCTTCTTTTTCTTCAGATCTCAGAGAAGTTTTAAAAAAAATAACCAGTCCACTTCAAACTGAAATTATCTATTGTCCTTTTCCATTTTGACTCTTTTTCTTTTGGATCATTGTTGTTTTCTTTTTGTAAGTCAGAGAACATTATTATTGTTTCAGTAATAATTTTCCTTGATTTTACTCTCAAAAAAAATACTTGACTTACAAAAAAAATATTACTGTTTCATGAAGTCCCAGCTAATTATAATATGAGAGTACACAATACCACTTAAACCTATCCAACTATCAATCAAATAGATACTCTCTGAGAAACAACATCTTGTCTTAACTGTTGTTTCTTTCTCTTACATACTTTTATAAATGTTCTATGGTCTAAGAAAAGTTCATTCCAGTTTGATCTTCTGGTCATATCTATGAAGATTTCGTTTTCTTTTCATGTATGACATAATTATACCAAATCTGAGGAATTGGGCGATCTGATTTTGCTGCTTCTCCTTATTCTTCAGTTTTTATGTTATGGATTAATATTTCCTGATACATATGAACATGAGATTCAAAGTTGTCGCGGACCATGGGCACTTCATTAGCTTTTCCAACTGCCTGGCAGGCTCAGCTTTTTGTAAATTTCAAGCAAAGCCAGGCTTGAGCTGAAATTCAGATTGTATTGTGAATTCAATGACCCTACAGATTTGGTTAATTGTTCTATAAATTAAGTGTCAGGTTACATGTCAAAAGAATAAAGTTTGTTAAGATGTTTAGTTTCCTTCCATCTGATTGCAGCTCTGATTAGAGTACTGGAAACAACAAAAGGAGCTGCAGATCAATTTGAAATGAATATTAAGAACAATGTTCCTTCCTAGGTGGCAGTTAGATATGTTGTCGAGTTTAGCTTATAAACAGAAAAGATGTGAGAGAAAACTTTCAACAGTTGCTTGGAGGCTGGAGCTATAACATCATGGAATCAATTTTTATCATATGGTAGCATCTTACTGTGGGAGACCTGAGAATATGGCTTAAAACAAGATAGAATTTTCTTAAATCATGGAAATTGTCATTAAACAATTAATTTATTTTAAGATGGTCCATAACTGCTGGTTTGCTGTTCATGACTTATACTCTGCTAGCTCATTTTTTTGTTTTCTCATGAAACCTTATTGGAAAAATAGTTCATTTCCTGCTCTTCTGCTCCATCAAGACCATATTCAATATGCTCTTTGCAGGATATTATCAGATTGCTTCCCGATTAGAGGAAGAAAAAGAGTCCCCTACCTTACACTTGCAACTTTGCTCTCGCTGTTGCCATGGCTCATTTTAGGGTTTAGTGATTTCCTGAGAAATACGAGGACAGAACTCATGATTCTTTTGACAGTTCAGAACCTCGGCTCTGCAATGGCTGATGTCGTAATTGACGCAATGATCGCTGAGGCGGTAAGATTTGAGCGGTATGTTCTTCTACATAGGACTTTTTCTGTCATTCTAATGGGAAGGATCGTTCCCAATCTGAGTAATTTAATGCAGCTGTAGAAACGAACACTTAGTTTTAAAATGTATCTGGACCAAACTTAAGCCTTTGACTATACAACAAAAGTAAGGGTGTGTTTGGTAAGAAAAGAAAATGTTTTTCATGGAAAATAAGTGAGTTTCTTACTTATTTTCTGGTGTTTGGTGAGTAAGCAGAAAACATTATCCCAAAAGCATTTTATCTAATATAGGCAAACACTATGGGGGTGGATGATAGGAGTGTGGGGTGGTGGGGATGGGGGGCTATGGGGGTGGGGGTGGAGGTGGGTGTGTTGGAAGGTGGGGAGGAGACTATTAATGGAACTTATTTTCCGTACTTTCATTAGGGAAGTCATTTTCCTCATTTTTAAGGAACATGTTGAGAAAATATTTTCCAAAAATTATGACCGACCAAACATGTGAAAATTGGAAAACATTTTCTTGAAAATGTATTCCTCCATAGCAAACACACCCTAAATGTCAAATTAGTTAAGATCAAATAGCAGGTTGTAGCATGGGTAGACTAGTCTATTCAGTTCATGGTTAAATGCAGTTATATAAAAAGGCTTTGCTTGAAGTTTTTGATGAAATGCCTGGGTTTGTGTGGATTTTGAACTGTTAATTATCACTTAACTGTGAGAGTCTTATTTTACATGCAAATTCAACCGGTCTAGACTCTGTCATGTGCAACTTGCACCAAAAAGATTTAGATTAATTTAGTTGTGCGTGAAAGGCATGATATTTTTTTAATTTAGCTTTACTTGTCAACAGGGCATCATTTGCTGGTGATCTTCAGTCAATATCTTGGCTGTCTATGGCATTCGGAGGAATATGTGGTAGTTTGCTAGGAGGATATGCACTGACCAATTTACAGATAGATAGGATTTTCCTCCTATTCTCAGTCTTACCTGCTTTGCAGCTCTTTTCGTGTGGTTTGGTTGAGGAGGGTTCCATACAAGGCAAAGCATTACCTGAAGATTCTGCATCTAATGGTTCTGACATGATGAGTGGAAGTATTGATGAAGAAGATAAGTTATCTGGTGAAAAACCGAAAGTTAGTACTTTAAGTTTAAGGAGAAAGAAGAGCCAGAAAAATACAAAGAGAGTACCAACTGCGATAAATAAACTTCAGGCTTCTGACAAAAACGGATCATCATTGTCTCAATGGTATCAATCTCTGAAGATGGCCACTTACACATTATTTAGGGCTTTCCGCCAGCCAGCCATTTTGAGGTAACTTGTGACAGTTTTTAATTCCTTTTTGTTATCGTTTTGGGGCTTCTACTAGAATACTACTAGTTTCAGTATATTTTTATGACATGATGGGGCCTAGGTCTTGAAAATCTTCCTCTACCTTCTTTTTAACCTTTGGCGATGCCATTTCTTTCTATCTTCGTACCATATTTGAAGGGGTAATAGACCCGTGAAGGGACTGCTTACGCTAGAATTAAAATGGACTTGCATTCCCTTAAATTGAAATAATGAAACTGCAATTCCAAGAACACTTTCCTCAGTATTAGCCTAGTATTACAATTTCGTAAGAAAGATCCAAGTGGCAGCGTTACTTCGAACAGATTAAATCACAGGCAAGTTGTCACTTTTTTGGTGCTTCTATTCGTTGAGTTTCATGCTTTCATGTTTCAATATGTCAGTTGGGACCTCATGCGAAGTTGTGAATTGTTCAATAGTTTCCCATGTTCTTAACTTTTTGCTTATAATACCTTTTCTTTTTTGCATTTACTTAATTAACTGATGTTACGGTGGTTATTCACTTGCAAATTGTTCCTTGGAGTCCAGACCAATGGCTTGGTTCTTTTTGGCTCACGTGACGGTTCCAAATCTCTCGACGGTTATGTTCTATTATCAGACAGAGCTCTTAAAATTGGAGGCATCTTTCCTTGGAACAGCACGTGTTCTTGGATGGTTGAGTCTCATGATCGGGACCTTGACTTATAATCGCTATTTAAAAAAGATGAGGTTGCGGCATATTCTCATGTAAGTAAATCTTTTGACTTGCGCATGTGATGTGATGAAAGCGTATTGACTTAGATTACCAAATATTTATTTTCCTTTTTATAATTCATGCAGGTTCACTCAAATTGGCATTGCCCTACTGACTGTTCTTGATATGGTTTTGGTTTCTCGAGCTAATGTTTTATTAGGCATCTCAGACAAGGTTACTGTGCTATTTGGTTCTGCTCTTTCTGATGGCATCAATCAATTCAAGTAGGTCCAACATTTCTCTTATATAAAGTTTTCTTAAAAGTAGTTATAAAACATCTGGAGCAGCTAACATCTATTCACTTTTGGTTAATAGCACTTTTGGTTCCTCAATTATTGATAAATTATAATTTTTATCATTGTGATATCTGACTAAACACATATAACCTTCAATTAATTGAAATGTGCACTTTTAACCCATTTCTTATGAATATTCACAAATTTACCATAGTTTTTATTCGTTCTACGAGTGTGCTATGTTAAGCTTGTATTGTTACTCCGTATTTGATGGTGATATAGTTCCAAAAGCAGTTCAAATACAACATACTTCTTACATAAAGGGACTAAAAACAGACATTTCAATTAATTGAAGGTTAAATGTGCTTCGTCAGATATCACAAGGACCAAAATCAAAATATACCTATAATTAGGGGCAAAAAATGCTATTATCCCTAAGTATAAAAACATGGTTATTAATCGTTCCATATTTGTCAAGTATTTGAAGTATTTTTCCTTCTGTTGCAGGTTCATGCCCTTTCTTATCTTATCGGGACAGCTTTGTCCTCCGGGCGTTGAAGGGACTTTATTTGCATTATTCATGTCGATAAACAACTTAGGTTCTACAGTGGGATCCTTCGTAGGCGCAGGGTTGGCTTCAGTTCTAAACATCTCTTCAGGGTCTTTTGACAATCTTTTCTTAGGCATTGGTATACAGGTTCTCTGCACTTTCATCCCAGTGGCTTTCCTCTTTTTGATTCCAATGGATGCTACAGGGATATCAGCATAGTTCATAAAGCATACATGCAGGTTACAGATTAGACAACAAAAGGAATTTTCATTCTTTATGATAGATGGATACTCGTTTTGGATTTAGATGAGCTTAAATAGAGCAACACGGTCAATTTATATAGTCGACTCCAACTTGATTGGGATTGAGGCGTAATAGTTATATGGAAACTTGTAGCATGGTAGCGTTCTGCTCATTAACATCTGTAATAGCAAACATCGTAGAGTTAGATTTTGAGCATCCAGAAGTTTGATGTGAGAGCATTATTCTGACAGTTGGATTTACCCGAACTTTCAGGTGAGGGATTTATTCCTGTAACTTCAGATAAAGACAAACTACCAATGTCAAGTAATTTCTAGTTGAAAAGTGAATATTTTCTGTCAAATCTGATTGAAAGGATCAAGAAATACAAAATTAAAAAAATAAAATCTTTGATCTTAGCAACATAAGAAAGTTGTTTAGCAATGACAAAAAGGTCATGAAATGAACGCTAGACAAATGGAAAGGCATTTAGTAGAACAAAAACGCAATAGGTTCATTCGTCGCATTTTATTATCACCTTATTTTCACATGGTGTCCCTTTTTGAGGCCGCCGTTTATATTCTCCGGAGATAGAATCAAATAAAAGGCTTTATTAAAACATAGAAGTTAGTCATTTTTTTACCAAAATTATGACTGTCGCCTAAAGTGACCAAAAGGTTTCACACAAGTTGTGAACGTTTAGACCAATGGTCTAAAAATCGAACTACCTATGAAATATTTATGACCAAACTTTAGATTGTAGTCTATAGTTGTCCGGAGGCTCCACACAAGTACATTGCTATGATAACCCAATCCCACACAAGTACACGGCATATACAATGCCTTGTGTATATCACGGAAACACAAGCCAATTTAGAGACCGTGATATACATGGTATACATAGTTGAGTATATCACGGTTTGGAGCTATATTTGGTAATATGTTGTTGTATTTAATTAGTATTGTACACTTATCATAATTGTAGAAAATTCTTGTACAAATAGAATAGGGTTTTGGGAGTAGAGTAGGAATAAGATTTTTCATATTATGGAAATTGTAAATTGTATATATACTCATTCATTAATGAAAATAATCAATGGATTATTTCTTTCATGGTATCAGAAGTCTAGGTGCTTCTACCAATTTTCTTCTCTTCCGTTGCCTCGGTTTTCGTGTCCCTTCTTAGAATCCGTGCAACATTACCTCATCTCTTTCCAAATTTTCTTCCCAATCCCTCATTCACCTATTGTTCTTTCGTTATGTCTACGTCAAAGGACATGTTTCATTCTACCCTTACTGTTTCCAACATCAAGAACCACATCTCTATTGTTCTTGAGATGGAGAACGTCCAATATGCGACGTGGGCAGAATTGTTCAAAATTCATGCAATCTCACATCAAGTCCTCCATCACATAATTCCTCTTGCTGTCCCTACACCCGCGGAGGGTCCTCAGTAATGGATCACTCTTGATGCTACCGTCCTTCAGTGAATTTACTCTACTATTTCTACTGACCTTTTACAGACGATCATTGAACCAAGATAACCAACATTCCCGAGTTGTCACCCTTGAGCAAGAATTTTCACAAGTCAGCATAGAGGATTTCCCGAATGTTTCAGCTTATTGTAAATGACTCAAGGAATTGGCGGACCAACTCCGTAACATTGGAGCGCCTGTTACCAATAATCGTCATGTTTTACAAATGGTTGCAGGCCTATCTGAGGCCTATAATGGCATTGGGACTCTCCTCCATCAAAGTAATCCGCCTTTCCCTTTTTATCAAGCCTGTTCGATGCTCACGTTAGAAGAAGCCGACTTGGCCAAAAAGGCGGCTACCGGCGCAAGTTCAGTGGCGATGATGACTACGTCCGATAACTCACACGATTTTGTTGACAATTCCGACCAAAACCGCAACAACGGTGGCGGCAAGAAGGGTCAAAATCATAAAAATAATGGCAAAAATTGTGGCGGCAACAACGGTAACGGACGGAACAGTAGCAACGCCGGCAGTGGGCCTCGGGATACTGGGCCCTAGCCCGCCTGGTCTCAGCCTTGGGCCCCTTGCGATGGCCTAGAACGGTGGCCCGGTCCCGGCCATCTTGCCCACCCAGTTATTTCCCAGGAAGTTGGGCCCCCGTCCAGTCCAATCACAAGCCCAATTTTTCAGGTTCTTACGGCAACAACCAACCGCGATCTGGGTCGGGTCAGCAGGCCGGTCTGCTTGGGCCTCGATCCCCGCAGGCCTTCACTGTTGCGGGCCCGACTACGATCCTGATACCCACCGTATTGAGGCTGCCATGCATATACTCGGATTAAATCCTCCCAACGCGAATCGGTACGTGGACACCGACGTCACTTCTCGCATGACGTCCGACCAAGGTACTCTCTCGTCTTATTTCAATTTGAGCAAAAATCGTGGCATTATTGTTCGTAATGACAACTCTCTTCCTATTCATGGTTACGTTCATACAACTTTGTCTCCCCCACATCCACCTCTTGTCTTTAAAAATACCTTTCATGCCCATAACTTAATTAAAAATTTAGTGTTTGCCCGAAAATTCACCACTGATAATTGTGTTTCTGTTAATTTTGATCCATTTGGGTTTTATGTGAAGGATTTCAAAATGGGGATACCTCTCATGAGATGCAATAGTAGGGGAGATCTTTATCCACTCACAACCTCCACCAGTCTCTCGAGTCAAGCCATGCCATCGACATTTACAAGCTCATTCCTTGTGGCATGCACGTTTGGGTCACCCTAGATCTTCAATTGTTTCTTCTTTACATAAAAACAATTTTATTTCTTGTAATGTTACACGTAGTACTCCAATTTGTCATTCTTGTCCGTTAGAAAAACATGTTAGATTACCATTTGTAGCCTCTACTTCTCGTACTTTGATGCCTTTTGACATTACTCATAGCGATTTATGGATATCTCCCGTTCTAATTTCTTTGGGCCATTGTTATTATGTTTTATTTTTGGATGATTATTCTAATATTTTATGGGCCTTTCCGTTAGCGAAAAATCTCAAGTGTTTTCCACATTCTTAAAATTTAGAGCATTCATTCGTACCCAATTCGAAAGGAAAATAAAAATATTCAATGTGATAATGGCAAAAAATATGATAATGGGTTGTTTCAGAAATTTTGTGAGGCTAATGGCATATTTTTTCATTTCTCATGTCCTCATACGTCCTCAAAAAAAGGGAAAGCCGAACGGAAAATTCGTAGATTAATAATATTGTCCGAACTTTATTGGTCCATGCTTCCGTACCTCCTTCTTTTTGACATCATGCTCTACAAATGGCTACTTACCTCCTTAACATACTTTCTACCAAAGGATTGATATATGCATCTCCCATTAAAATTCTCTATAATAAGAATCTTTCGTATTCACATCTTAGGGTCTTTGGGTGTCTATGCTATCCACTATTTTCGTCAACTACAATTAACAAACTTCAAGCTCGTTCTACCGCTTGTGTGTTTTTGAGTTATCCATCTAATGATCGTGGTTACAAATATTTTGATTTATCGTCTAATAAAACCATAATTAGTCGCCATGTTATTTTTTATGAAACCCAATTTCCATTTGCTAAAGTGGGTAGTCCCGTGCCTAGTTCGTATAATTTTTTAGATGACGAGATCTCCCCATATATTATCCACCATTTATCAGACTTATACCGTGACCAAAATATGCCAGTAGGCCCACTGTTTCTGCTGGCCCACAAATTCCTGTTGTTCTATCGCCTCTGCCCAGTGGGCCAGAACCACGGCCCAATACCGATATCGGTACTGTTCGAGTGGTCCGATCCACTGGTTCCGTCCCTGTTTCAGTTGTTGGGCCAGTAGGCCCACTGCCTGCTGGCCGGTCCATCACCAGCCCACCCACTGCCCAAAATCCACCCAATTCTACCTCGTAGTCATAGGCCTGTTACTCGTAGTCAAATGGGTATTTTCAAATGTGTCTTGCCTTTGGCCTTGGCCTTCTCTTGTTTCTAGTCTTGAACTTGCGGCAGTCCTTGATCATGTGACCAGGTTTCCCACAGTGGTGACAGTTCCCTTTAAACTTTTTTGTCGCCTGGGTTTTGCCGTCTTTCTGGAACTTGCGCTTCTTACTTGAGTTCCCTTTGTCCTCAGCCAGATTTACCTTTGCCTCGGCGGGTTATTTTTCCCTAGGCAAGGCCTTCTTATTATCTTCCTGAATCTGGAGTTTGATAATAAGTTCCTCAAAGGTCATTTCCTTTGTCTTGAGTTTTAAGTAACTCATTCCACGAGGGAGGTAACTTTTCAATCAGTGATACAACCAAAAACTGCTCATTTGGTTTCATACCTTCCAAATCCAGGTGATGTAGAATCATTTGGAATTCCTGGACTTGGGACATCACAGTTTTGCTATCCGCCATTTGAAATTTCAGAAATTTCCCAACGATGAATTTCTTCGTACCAACATCTTGTGCGTTGTACTTCTTTTGCAGCTTTTTCCATAACTCTTTGGATTTGCCTACGGCGCAATACAGCGTGTAGAATTGGTCTGACAGACAGTTCAAAATATAGTTCTTACACATGAAGTCACTATGACTCTAAGCATCAAGAACCATCTCCATGCTATTGATGACATGGATACCATGGTCCCCTCTAACCATTTCATTAGGCTGAGGGTCCACTTCATCTCCAGCTTGTGGAGGATCTTTTGTGAGGAAACGAGTCATTCACATAACAGTCAGATAAAACAACATCTTCTGTTGCCATCTCTTGAAGTTGGAGCCCATAAACTTCTCTGGGCGTTCATTGTGGAAATCGGAGGATGGAGGAACAGTAACGTTCCCTTGAGCAACCGGAAAGGCATTAGGTGTGCCTTGAGCAGTGGGGAAGGCAGAAGGGTTGCCTTGAGAAGTAGCAGCAGCAGAATCAGAAGTGAGTTATTCTCTTCCATTCATCTTTCTAAGCAAAAATTACAAAGCAAATCTTGTCTTAAAATTGTGGGTTACAACCCAGAAAACGGGAAGTAAGTAAATATTGCAAATTGCTAGAAAGGATAAACTAAAGATTACAACAAACTGGAATCAAGAACGATACAAACTCCTTGTGATTTGCTTAGTCGAGTGATGGCACTCTGTCTTTAAGACAAGATTGCCCCATATATATCCTTTTACGTTGTCGGGCAATAGTCTCCCAAGATACAACAACAACTTAATAAATGAGCAAAGGAAACTCAAGTGTTACTCTTGAAGAACTTTGAATATAGAAAACTTGCTAGAGAGGAAGAAGAAGATTTCAGAAAATTTCTAAGTGTGTTGAACAATTGAGCCAAATGCCTCAATTTATAGTGTAAGGAGATGACCCCTCAACTAGCCAACTAATGACCTTCAATAGCCATGTAATGGCACTTATTGAGGGGTTACATTCAGCCAAATAATGGCTGCATTCGTGTGCCAAATAATGGAGATTCAATGCTCCAAAATCAGCCCAAAAGTCAGAACTTTCCATCTTCCCGTCGCAGCATTCTGCCTCCGAAGCGCCGCTGCTCCGCGAATTAGCGTCGTGGTGCCTCGGCTCCAGTAGCCAAGCCACCATTTAGCGTCGCGGCGCTGCCATGGTGGCGCCGCAGCACTCCGGCTCCGCGGCGATTTCTGACTCGTTTCATCTTACACTTCGTACACTTCTTCCTTCGTTTAATATGGAATACTTGTCATTTGACCAACAACCGTCTATCATTCTATGTCTGAAATGTATTACGTATGTACCAATATCTCTTTCACTAATGAAATTTACGATACTTGGCACTACGTGTATACGTGTGTAAATGACGTTTCCGACGTGCGGGGCTCCAATTGTTCGAGTCATAAATAATGGGATAAACTTAATTTCATATTAGTAAATTTTCAACAGTAATAACTTGACAGTTTGCACTTTATAACTCATGTGATGTTGAGCTTAGTATTTGTTCACAATGAGTTGTAGCTTTGTTTTCTTCGATACTGTACAAGAGTTGATTGACCGGAGAAGACACGTGCATAAACAAATGGAATTGGGCTGATTATGAACTGAATATAGAGTATACATTGTGGTCTGCAGAGAGAATTCTGTGTTGAAGTTGACAGCTGCAGATACTGTAAATATTATAATTGTTCTTTTTATTTATCTTTAGTTAGTAAGGAGATAGCTAATAAGAATAGGCCACATGGCAGAGTTTGTTAGTGTAGATTTTTCATTTCCCTGTATGAATATAGCAGCGTACAACATATTTTTCGTTCAATACAATAGAAATTTTCCATACATCTTCTTTATTTTGTCATGTCATCTGTTTAGATCCGCTTCACTCTAAGTTGTAGCTCCATGAAAATATGGAGTACTTTATCACAACATAAAATTTCGTATAAGATAATACGACATATTGTTTACCGCATTAGAAAAAATAATCAGAACATCATTAGCGTAGCTTTTGATTGATAATATTAAATAATAACCGAATTAAAACATGCAATAATCTATGCTTTATTTTATGCGGAATAAAGTGTAGAGTGAAAAAATGTGAATTTATAATGTGAAGATTAAACTATTTAAAGACATATATGCTCTCTTAAAGTAAGTTATTCATGTATAACAATTTTCTTATTATTGATGATTGCATAACAATCACTTCATTATTAATTTACGCATAAATAATTTTTACATAACTAACATGTTAACTGAACCACCCCTAATTTTATGCCAGAGGCTTGATGAAGGATGTCAAACCTCTTTAATTGTTGGGAGAACTATGACGTGGTAATTTAGCTGCCAAGTTATTCACAGTACCTATACTACGTTTTTAACACTAAACTATTGCTAGCTAATGATAGAAAACAGGAAAGGAAGAAAACTAAATGAGACGAAACCTTGTTTCTACCGTTGGAAAAAATGAAAGAAAGTTGAAAGTTCACTCTTCCTCTCTGATCCTATACTTATTTTTAAATAGTGAGCCAGGATTGTAACAACATACCCATTATAAAGAGGATAAGATGTACGTAAACCTTACCCCTAACTTTGTGGGAGAGTTGTGATTGTCTGTCCTAAAAAACAGAACAAGTTAGCATTTTCGACAATTTCTTCATCATAGCACCTAAAGAAAATTCAGAAAATTGTCTAAGCAAATTAAGAAAATAACAAAACAAGGACCTCCCCATGCTAAACAAGGGCCTTTTGAATCCCAAAACTTGCCCATTTTCTGGCCTTCTTGCACCCTAGATGTGTCATTCCATGGGAACGATAAGGTACAACTTCAGAAGCATTGAACCACATCTGTATGTGCTGTCGAGGTCTCTCTGAACTAGGGGATGCGAGACATCAGATATCACAATCTGAGGACGTCAGCGCTACTGAACACATGATTCCTCTTTTTCACCATCAGTTTCTGTACTCGTTGCCAATGGATGATTCCCCAGCATGAAGCACCTGGTTCTCCATCAGATTTTCCTGCACCGCCTTCACTCAGGCAATTATTTCAGAATGGACGTACAATATTCTAGAATTTGAAACGAGCAGGGAAAGTTATTCTAGTGTACCTGTAAAAGCTCCGTCATCCTGCCAATCCCGTAATTCATCAATGGTTTTGAAATAGAAGTAATCCTGGTAGGAGGAGGAGAATTTATAGGATCGGTTGTTTCTATAGAGGGAAGCTCATTCATGTCGCCAATATCTCGTTCCAGGACAACACTCAAGTTTCCTGCTGACAACTTATGAGAGGCCTCATAATCTTTATTATTTGTATTTGGTGATAGAGAACCCTGAATGCCCTTGGTCACTCCAACAGGTTTACATGTGTTGTTAGATACAATTGGCTCAAAACCATCTCGATCCTGCCCAGTCACCAATGCTTCTTGGTTGCCAACTTGAGTAACCTGACTAGTTGTTAGTAATCCATTAGGTGGCAGCATAACCAAGGGCGCAACAGTCATATGAGCAGCTTGGGATGAATCTGGAGGAGCTTGCATAGTAGGTGGAAATCCATTGGTCGGGTTGACCGGTTGAAGGACAACAGGAACAACAGCACCGCGGGCTCCCACCAAAGGGACAGAAGGAGCTGTTGTTGGAGGCGATACATTTAGCTGAGGCATATTTAAAGACTGGTCATGGCCATGTACCTGAACTTGGTTTCTGAGGGGTAGATGAATGTCGTTCCTTTTAATCATCTGAACATTTGGTGCCACATCATTTTCTGCTGTGACAGGATCAAAATGCCCTGGCTTAAAAACAATACCCCTGAAATTTGTATTGGAGTCTCCAATTCGAACACTGAGCACATAACCAGCATCTAATGTAGCTTCGATAACACCTGTAACAGCCTGACCTATCATCCCATCATTTGCAGCATTAACTGTATCTACTTGTTGGGGTCGGATCTCTTTTATTTGTCCAAACCCTGGTGGAAACTGAGCAGTTTTTACACGCTTTAGGTTGTTATCCTTGCGTGGGCGACCCCGCCCCCGCTTGATAGGAAGAGTTACTGCAGTGTAGGAGCTGTCCCCTTGAATAGGTTGGCTCATTCTCACAAGTTGCTGTCAAGTATCTAAACTTCCTTCCTGCTAGTCTTCTGTAGTACCTGCCCGGAAAAGATCAGTCTCTTATTTTGACTCGGAACAACTATTAAGATAGTAAATAAAAATGTAACACTCCATTGACTTGGCAAGAGTAAATATGACCTACTGTATCGCTTCAATTCTAGGATTGCAATTTGGGATCACTCGGGGATAAAGGTGGACAATCCATTCAGGAAGGAGGACGCAATATGCAAGGGATTGCATGGGATCTAAGCTTTATAGACAGGTAAACATGTGAAGATAAAGAAGAGAGATTAGATTAAAAAGCTGGCATAAACTTCAAATAAGCCAAATATGGTAATCATAAAAAAGCTTAGACACAGAAGATTAACTATTACTAGGAGACAACGATTATAACTTTATGGTTATATGGTCCCAGATCACCCAGGCAAAGTAGGACTCAGCAAATTTTCATAAAAGGAATTGAAGGGTGTGGTGAGCAAAACAAGACACCTACTATCAGGTCATAAATATACAACAGACTTGTTTAATCATTCGAACTTTGTGGAACAGTTATATCCATTCTCACAAGACTAAGAATATAAGCAACACTGCAAACACCATTCCCTTTCTTGAAAAATACTTCAAATCTCACGGGTAAAGTTGTTGTCATGTGACCAGGAGGTTACAGGTTCAAACCGTGGAAATAGTCTCTTGCAGAAATGCAGATATAGGCTGCGTATAATAGACCCTTGTGGTCCGGCCATTTCCTGTACCCCGCGCATAGCGGGAGCTTAGTGCACCGGAATGCCCTTTTTTTTTACTTCAGATCTCAGTTTCATACAGTGCTTAGTTACATATACCAAAATGACACTTTCACTACAAAGACTAGACAACTTAGTTGTTGCTTGCTCACACAAATTACTCTTTCTATCTTCAACCCCCCCCCCCCTCCTTTTTTTTTTTTCCTTCCAAAGTTTATTTTTCTTGGTGAGCTTAGACTGACGGCAGGAAATTTTTACTATGTCCAAGTTGCAGGATAGTTGTATCATGTCATTTCTCCATCAGCTCTCTGTTAGCGCCAAAAGGCAGAGCAGTACAACTAATGACAAGAAGTACGAAAAAAATGCTAAAGACAACTCAGGAAAGAAATATCTGATACCCATGTATTTACCCGGAGCAACAAATGCATGCCCCAAGACACACAAACTTTATCCAGCCCAGAGCTGAGAACAATTTGGTATGTGTAATTCAAGATACCTTATAATGCTGAGTAGTGAAACAACTCTTTCCTAATCAGGAAAGTTAGGCACGTGTGAGATAAGATATCTATGGGAATAACATATACTATAAAGCAACAGACATGGACCAAAGTGATAAGTGACCAATTAAGGGGGAAAATTTGATAGCTCCATTGTAAAGAGAAAATCACTTGTTTCTGTACAATCTCACATGGCTTTCCTTGTGCAAGTTGACATGTATGGTTTTTTATGTAGCTTGATAACTAGATTGTATGGAAGTGTTAAAATACCCGGTGTTCTTTCTTTATAATATTTAAACCAGATTTACTGCAAGCATCAGCAGGGATATATAACCTTTGTATGTGAACATGTATTGGATTATTATTGTTGAAGAAAATTAATATCTGAAGATACTTCTTAATCTAATCCAATAATGAACAGAAAACAGTAAAATTGACACATCCCATAAGGCCCAAGTCAAGGAACTACATTATCATAATAATGTACAGGGAGAATGTACACCCGAGACTTCTGAACCAACAGGCAAGAAAAATAGAAGATGACTGGAAGAGCATCTTTACAAAATCAACAACATCCCAGTGTGGTCCCACAAGGTGGGGTGGTCTAGGGAGGGTAGGATGTACGCAGACCTTACCTCTACTTTTGTGAGGTAGAGACGTTTCCGGTAGACCCTAAAAGTACTTGTCGCAGAAATATATGAAAGGAGACAACACATAGCAAGATATAAAATAAATGTGGTAACATATAGGAATACCCATCAAGGAAATAAAACAATATAATATCAGACAACTACTAATAAAAGGAAAAGAGAGAGGAGGAGAACTCGCCCCCTCCCTCCCCATACCTAGCTACCTACTACTAACCTTCTAACCTAATCTTAGACCTCCACGTCTTCCTATCTAAGGCCATGTCGTCAGTCAACTGAAATTGAGTCATGTCTTCTCTAATCACCTCCCCCAGTTCTACTTCGGTCTATCTCTACCTCTCTTAATACCAAAATACAGCCAACCACTCGCACCCCCTCACTAGCACATCCTCGCACCTCCTCTTCACATGCCCAAACCACCTCAGTCTTGCTTCCATCATCTTGTCCGCCACTGATGCCACTCACACCTTGTCCCGTACAACTTCGTTCCTAATTATATCTCTCATCGTATGTCCACACATCCATCTGAGCATCCTAACTTCCGTTACCTTCATCTTCTGAACGTGAGCATTCTTGACTGGCTAACTCTCTGCACCATACAACAATGTTGGTCTAACCACCACTTTGTACAACTTTCCTTTAAGCCTTGACACATTCTTATCGCACAGTACCCCGGAGGTAAGACTCCATTTCACCCACCCCGCTCCAATGCGATGAGTGACATCTGCAAGAGCATCTTTGGTGCCGGTATTTTTAGGAAGGAATTATCCTCTCAAATGCAAAAGGATGCGCCAATTGCATACATTCAGGTTATCAAGTACAATTCCTGATATACGCATGCAAATCTCAAACATGAAGAAAGAGATTAACATGACACGAGTGTTCCTCCAAAGCAGTCGAGATGAATAATAAGCTTGTAGTGGGAAGTTTACTATGACCACGATTTGGTCCGAAAATACTGATACCACTTCTGCCAATTCTTTAACTTTTTATATGCTATCTGATGAATTATTAGAAAACAAACTCAAAGGACACATACTGATTCACTAGTGGAGCTGGAGAGCTAAAACTAAACAACTATAAGCATCTTCTATTTGTAGTGAAAGTGTACTAACCGGACAGCTTTCACTTACATTGTGATCTGAATTCATCCGGAAACACCTCAACTAAATTTTATACGACAGCGTATGCTATATGCATACCAAACCTGGACTTACTAGGGAAGACCAATAAAGGCTCCAACTCACACATAGCATTGGAATTATCAAATGTATAATGTTGATTCTCCAATACTTCCTAACAGTTATAATCTGTTTTTTGGATAACCGAGTAATCTCCCGTGAGTTAACCTGCCTAAACTCAGTCGGCCCAGATGTTCAAAACTTGGGGAATAACAGCCCACCTCTCTACCATGCTCCCACGTAAATACTAAGCTCCATTTCAATGGAAAGGTTCAAACTTGTGACATAAGTCCTATCCATGCATCCCATGGTATCTCCTCACCAGTGAACCAAAGCCCTTGGGGCAAATCTCTGATTTTTATTATGACGGTGGAGTCCGGGCTAACTTGCGTGCCCTCGATTATTTCACTGCATACTTGCTTCCTACCACCAGCCCAAGTACCGGTAACTCTACCCATCAAGATCAAGACTTAGGCAACTGGGAAGAAATTATCTAGTGTTTTTGCCTCCAGCGGGATTGAACATGAAACATGTTTCCTCCTCGACCATCAGGCCACACCTGTGGGAGCCCTTGGGATGAATCCTAAAAGTTAGAATCTCTCTATAAACCAGAAAACATATACCAGGGGCGGATACAATGTATGATATGTGGGTTCACGAAAACCTAGTAACTTTTGTTTAGACCTTGTATATGAATTAAGAAATCTACTATATATCTATAAATATTAGAATGTAAACTCAGTTATTACTCTATATCAACTTGAGATTGTTATAGGAACCCATATATCCGCTTCTGCAACATACTTAAATGAGCTTTTACTGACTGTGAAGACTGAGAATAATATTTCTCAAACATCTTTTAGTGATTCAGTTAAGTTTGAACAGAAGGTCGACTCTTCCAGAAGCAGAATAACTACTTACGAAATACTGAAACTGAAAAACAAACATTCGGCTATATTATACCGGAAAAGGTGCTAAAAACATAAATCTAGTTCCTTGGTGTATGTACATCACACAACTTAACTAATTTTTCGTCACCTGTAACACAGAACAGAAATAAAATGCAAAATACATAAAACATATAAAGTTCAATCTTTAACACAACTAAAAACAAAATCAACAGTTTTCCTAAAAAAAATAGAAAACAAAATGCATTAACCAACCACTTAAAACATTTCGAAGTTACACTTAAATAGACCCAAAATACTATATAAAAAAGTACATACCTTAGTTCGTAGCACAGACAAAAGAGAGGAGGACTCCAAGAAATGGAGATAAACAAGTAGTACTTCGTAGTAAAATTTTAAACCCTAGATTTTTTTGTTAATTAGCAATGAGGGAAAGGAATGAGAGGGATAATTAGAGAACTAATTTACTGTTCTGCAGAATTTGGGATGGGGGGAAGGATTTGCTTTTAACGGGGCATTAATGATATTTTTGCCTAGAGAGTGGAAATAATAATTTCGATATATGTGGCATAATTTTAATTCGAGATGGATTTAAAATATATGTGATATAATTTAATTAGATACGGATTTAATAAAATAAAGATCTTGTATCTTGTAATACTAAATGTGTTAATTCTAATATTTTCTTTGATATATTTAAGAAAAGAATGATATTTTATATTTGAAACTCTTATTTTTTTAATTTTATTATCTCACATGCGGTATGTTTAAGGCCATTAAATTCAAATGCATTTATATACACTGAACACATTTTTATATTAAGATTATAAAATTTAGGGATAATTTTAGAGATCTCTCTTCATGTTTGTCTTTATCATTCTAACCTTCTTGTGGTTTGAAAAATTACACTTCCCTTGTTTTCATTTTTTTGTAACGAAAATTGATTCAAGTGAAAAGATTGTATATGATTCAGATATAATGCCATTTTGGGGAATTAATCACTAAGTTTTATGACACAATTCTTTATATACAAAATAAAATTCCTTGCACTTCTCGAATAGATAAAAAATGGGGATAAAAATCATTTTCTCGCACTTGAACTTTAAGCAGTAAAAATGATTTTTTACAACAACAAAAAAAAAAAAAACACGTAAAAAAGAAACACATCACAATTAACGTTGTGTACAAATGTTTGCATTTACTTACCTAGAGCATCTTTACAAATGTGATATATTAATTTTTCACCTTAGGGCATTCCTTTCAACTTATTGGATTTTATTAAGTAAGATAATGATCCAAAAATTTGATATAATTATATTACAATGTTAATATGTAATGAGAGATATCTTCAATTTATAAAAATGTCATGAGATAAAAATAATGAAAAGCAAAACAATGCACAATTATATTAGAAATTTACGGGAAGCATATCAAACTTGATGATTAAATTCACGTTTTTAGTCCTACATACAGGGAAATTGAGCGAACCATTACTAAGAATAAAACATTATTTTATTGGACTGAGAAATTTATAATTATTGCTTAAAGTCCGTTATTATTTTAAAGATCTTCAACTATGTTAAGCTTATTTGTTCATATATAATAGCTAGGTTCAGAAGTAATTCATATTTGTGTTCTTAATTTCTAAGATTTTCCTTCAACAAAAAAATCATAGAGTTTAATAAACCTATAATATTTTACTTTGATTTATTTTAATATCCAAAAATGTGAAAGAGGATTTTATTCACATATTTTTTATATTTTGAAGCGAGAATTATACACAATTTATAGCAAGAAGAGTTTTAATGAGAAGTTTGTGGCATAAACCGTAGCACCTTATAAATAAGCCTAAAAGGGCGTTATTGGAATATTATACAATCTTTTCATTTAAATCAACTGGAGGTGAGCGTAATAACTCAAACCACTAGGGAGGTCAGTGTGATAAGGGCTAATTTGGAGTAAGGTCTCTGAAATTATCCCTAAATTTTAAAAGTCTTTCTTATTTTTTAAACTTCATGCACATTCAAATTAAAACACGTATAAGGAAATGGAAAGAATATAATATTTGCGCTACTATAAGACTTTTAAAACTTATATTCACAAACATAGCACATATTTTTATAGCTATAAAAATTATCTTTAAAATAAAATAAAAATTATAAATTACATAGCTTTTCCAATTAAATAGGAGAAGCGAGTGGAACAATTAATTATAGGTGACAAAACTTTTAAAATTGAGTAGGAGCAACTCAAAAAAAAATTATTGAGTGGAGGTGATAAAAATTATATTAGTGATTAATGAGTTTCGACTCATTTCGAACTTGCACCGAAATTTTAATTTTTACACTTTGGCCCACCCAATATAAAATCCTAAATTACCTAAAAGGGTAAACAAAAAAACGCGCGAAGAGAACATTGTTGCCATCGACGACGCTCATCTTCCTTCTTACTTTTTTTTGCTTCTTTGTCCATTGTTGTTGCTTCTCCTCCTTCTTTCTTCTTCTTCGTCCGCTGCTGTTGGTGCTGCCATTGTTGTCTTCTTTCTCCCTTAAAGCATTGTTCTTCATTTAGAAAAAAAATATAATTCACCTGATTTACGTAATTTTTTACTGAATTTGGTTCGTGGAGCACTGGCATTACTTTATTGGTGATTTTCGTTCATTTAATAAGTAAAACAATGTTTTTTTATTTCAAAGAGATGTTGTGTATGATGATTTTGTGAACCTAATCATCGCCTATTGTGAATTAAACTGTGAATTGAAAGATCTTATCATTAGTTACATGCACAACTCTTTTGAAAAGCAGAGGTAGCTCCATTTAAGATAACTAATCAGGTTCGTTTGCATGTTTATTTGAATGATGAAGTTAGGCCCATTTTAAGGGTATACGGGATTGGAAGCCCGGTAGTGAACCACAATTTAGATCAGGACCAACAAGTTATGTTAAATGATGAATTGGATGGGGTAGATATGGATATTCCAGATAATGGAAGTGGGGGTGACCAGATTCTTATACCCGGAATTGCGAGCAATACACCGAGCACTACACAATCCAGCCATGTTCAAGAAGATGAAACGGGTTTTTATAAAGGAATGTCATTTAAGAACAAGGAAGTACTAGCAACTTTGTTGAAACTTTCTTGTGTGAAGAAGGATTTTAGACTCAAGAAAGTGATTAATTTGCGTATTGTGTATTGTTTTCGATGTATTAAAATACATCTTGAAGTTGATTAGGACAACTATCAACCGTTCTTTTTTCCTACCCGAACTATCATCATCTACTTAACTAGGCATATTTTAATACATATATGTGGTGGTCGTTTAGGTAGAAAAATGGATAGATGGTGATAATTCAGACAGGAAAAGAAAACAACTGATAGTTGAAGTGTGAAACTAGTAAAAAGGTGAAATTCAATTATATTGTTTACCATTATCTTTCAATTAATTTTAATATAAGGTAGTCAAGAGTAAAATCTTTAGTGACAGTGACATATTAAACTCATACTTGGAAGTTTAATTTCTGGTGTATGATAATGCGATATGTATTCGTCAGTGTTATCATCTTGTATAGTATTAAAATATGTATAGTCTCGCTTCTACCCTCTTAACACTCAACAATTGCAAACTACTAGCTCCACTTCAAACTACCTAGTCAAGGAAGCTCTTACAACTCAATAAACACATATTACACAATACCATGAAAGGTAAATAGATAAAACTACACCTAGAACCTAACTATTACAAGAGTCGGGCCAAATAGTCAACTGAAACAACCTAACTTTTTCATCAGTCATCTATAATATTATTTGATCCAGGCTTTACTTATTGATATGTGTCTGCATACTTTTTTTCGGGCCCGGATATGCTTTATTATTCACTTGCTTTATCTATTCGTATTTTAACTCCTATTGGGGATTCTATGATGTTGGATCGAGTCTATTGGTCATGCTTACTTACTTTGATGGGGTATGACATATGGTGGATTTGACATTATCTAGGGCATGGATTGGTTATCTCCTTATTATGTGATATTGGACTGTCATACCAAGGCAATTAAGTTTGTCATGCTAGGAGTTCCTATATTAGAGTGGAAGGGCATTCTTAGTCATGTACCGAAAAAAGTGATATCTTTTCTCAGAGCCAAGCGAATGGCCAGTAGAGAAGCGGTGTCTGACTTACTTGACGCATATTTGAGATACTAGTGATGCGAGTTCTACACTTGAGTCAATACCAGTGGTGTGTGAGTTCTTAGAGGTCTTTCTAACAGACCTACCTGATATTCCACTCGATCTGAGTATTGATTTTGGCATCAACTTGGTACCGGGTTACTTATCCCATTTCTATACCACCACATCGAATGGCACCAACGAGTTAGAGGAGTTAAAGGAACAGTTGCAAGACTTATTGATCAAGAGATTCATTAGATATGTTGTCTCCCTTTGGGGTGCTCCTGTGCTTTTTGTGAAAAGAATGATGCTTTTCTGTGTATGTGTATCAACTATCAACAGTTGAACAAGGTGTCAATCAAAAATAAGTATTCAATACCTCACAAATGATTTGTTTGACCAACTTCAAGGTGCATCGGTCTTCTCTAAGATTAATTTGAGACCCAACTATCATTCGTTGAAGATTAGGACGCATGATATTCCTAAGACAACTTTTAGGACTCGTTATGGTCACTATGATTTTTGGTTATGTCCTTTTGGGATGACTAGTGCGCAAACAACTTTTATATATTTGATGACGGAGTGTTCAAACCGTATTTGAATTCCTTTGTTATTGTCTTCATCTATTACATCTTGATATACTCTAGTAGTAGAGATGAGCACGAGCAATATTTGAGAACAGTGCTTGGAATTCCAAAAGAAAAGCAATTTTATGCCAAGTTTTCAAAGTATGAACTTTGGCTCAATTTGGTAGCATTTTTTAGACTTGTAGTGTTCAAGGATTGCATCATGGCTGATCCACATAAGATTGAGGTAGTTCAGGACTGTGTTTGATCTACTACACCTACAAAGATTTATAGTTTCATCGGCCTTGCAGTTACTACAGGAGATTTGCGAAGAGGTTTCCATCCATTACATCCCCTTTGACCAAATTGACTCAGAAGAATATGGTTTTTAAATAGTTGGAAGAGTGTGATGCGAGCTTTCAAAAGTGCAAGACTTTATTGATTATGACCCCGTTTTGATTTTATCTGTAAACGAAAAGAGTTTTACTGTGTATTGTGATGCTTCACGAATTGATCTTGGTTGTTTGCTGATTTAGAAAGGTAAAGTGATAACCTATGCGTTGAGGCAGTTGAAGTACATGTGAAGAACCCTATACTACTCACAATTTTGGAGTTGGCAGTGGTGGTGTTTCCACTAAATAGTTCGAGGCACTATCTCTATGGTGTGCATTGTGAGGTGTTCATGTACCATCATAATCTTCAGCACATATTCAATCAGAGATATTAATTTGATGAAGTAGAGATGATTATAGTTGCTCAAGGATTATAAGATGACTATTATGTATCATCCGAGCAAGGCTAATGTAGTAGTGTATGCCTTGAGCCGAAAGGCGGCGAGTATGGGTAGACTAGCATTAGCAAGTGAAGGAACGCCCTTTGACAATTGAAATTCAGTCTTTGGTCAATAGCTTTGTGAGACTTGATACTTCGAATCTTGACAATATTGTAGCTTGTATGGAGGCAAAGTCTTCTCTAATGAAACAGATTAAGACCCATCAATTTGAGGACGAAAGAGTTAAAATGTCTTAACCTACAAAAAATGTCATGTTTTAGGGACAATCTATGTTTTAGCCTTAAATAATAGTACTATACAAGTAGAAAATTGTATTCCCCGTCTCAAATTATCTGTCGTGGTTTCTAAAATAGTTGTCTCAAATTATTTATTATTTTTGAAATTCAAGACAAAATAATTTCTAAATTTTTTTTACCCTTAGTAGTAATTGTTCTTGGAGACTACAAACAACTCAATTGATGAAATGATACATAAATAGTGTAAATAGTCAATGAAGAAAGATTATATCTTACTCCCTCCGTCCCATATTAGTTGGCCACATTATTAAAAATATCCATCCCAAATTACTTGGCCACTTTCTACAAACAAGATAGAATTAATTAAGTTTTTTCTACTTTGTCCTTGGCATTAATTATTTTTTAAAGTAACCAATATTAATTATAGTATAACTAATTGGAGAGAGATAATGGTAGTGTCGTAAAAATATTATTCTTATTTATGATTTCTTAAGGGGCGTGTATAAAAGAAAGTGACCAAATAATATGGACGGAGGAAATAATTTGTAAAATAAGGGTAAAATTATTAAAAACTCCTCTTAATTAATACTCCATTTCTTAAGGTACTAGTAAAAAAAATACGGAACATAATTTGAGATAGAGGGAGTAAGAATGAAATTAAATAGGGAAGTGGTCCGAGTAATTGACTTTATATGAAAACATATGGATTGGTTGGAGGTCTTGAATGAATGCTTCCATTCCATTAATCTCTCCCACGAGGGTCTGATCTTCCTCAAATTTCATGGTTTATGACAATCGAAATCCTTGTTTGCTACTGGCACCGTAGACGATTGGCCCCCGTCTTCACCTCCCCATTGGATGGACGATTCTTTTTTCATATGATTCCCCATATTGAGGGTAGAACATGTTCGGTGCCTCGCCCTTGTCTCCTTCGCCGTAGACTGAAAATGATGGGAATCCTATCGATAAAGAAGAGGCATAAGCATCGCCTCCCGATCCAATCCATCTTCCCTGACCTCCCCAACACACTCTTAATACGAAAGAAACCTCCTGCCATAGAGAAGAGATCGAAAGTCTGGGTCCCCTCGATCACCCTCCCATAGTGGATAGCTAGCTAGGTAAGGTTTTTGTAAAGATGAGTTGTGACATACTATATAATAGGACGAAGAGGGTTGGCGATGCCACGAGGAACTGCGTCTAGCAGATGTCCAACTTGGCAGGTGATGAGATTATGACCACGGCAAAGTTTTCTTCGGCCCAAAAAGATAATATCGAAGGCCCACACCCACAACCCACAACCCACAACCCACCCCCGACCCACGACCCACCCACCCACGACCCGTGACCCGAGAACCCGAGAACCGGAACCGGAACCGGAACCGGAACCGGACCGGACGGGCGGGCGGCGGCGGCGCGCGTGTGGTCTTTACTTGAACCGAAGCACATCTATGTCCTCCTCCTTTAAACACATGGGATACCCCCGGGGTCCCAAACCCCAAACCAATTTCGAATCTTATATACACAACAATTCTTTCTTCCTCTACCGATGTGGGAGAATTACACACAATACCACACTTTCCATGCTTCAAACACCTTACTTCGTGAACCAATATCTCTTTCATTTCTCAATGAAATTTGACGATTCTTGGCCCTACGGTTATCTACGTACTTAGTAGATCATGCATGTGTGAAGAACCGGATTCTCCAACATACGTTACACTAGTGTTTAAGCCATTAAAGTTGGTCGGTCGCAACTCCCGCCAAAGGCAAATTTCCAACAATCCCCTCTTGAAAGAGATTTTGGCGCACTCACATGGTGTCTTTTCATTTCCAGCAATATTTCAATGGACCGATGTTGCATAAGGAGAGGTAGCCTCGGCTTTGAACCTTCCATAGTTGAATACCATCGGACTTACTTACCGCGCGGTGAACGTGATGTCTTGAACCGTCGGTGTTTAGTGTAAGCCAAGACAACGGTACCAACACAACAAATTCCCTTACTCTCTTCTTCGTAATGTTTTGTCCGTTTTGGCCATGGACAACGTCTTGGATTCTTAAGTGCGTTCAATTTGAGGCGGCCCGTCCTCGCACTTAAATAGGTGGTCTCCTACAAGGTATCTGCTATACCCCACTTCACAAGTGTTAGGAACCATTAAAAGTTTCCCAAAGACCTAACCTCAACTGCTGAGGTTCATTACGAGTTTTGAAAACTTAACCTTTACCCATACTGCAGACAGATGTCCAACTTGGCAGGTGATGAGATTATGACCTTAATTATCCTTCATTGGTCCAACTTCTCTTATTCTTTGGGTCTAGAGTTATTCAAGGAGGATTGGCTTAGAGACAGTTGGTCTTATCGTATTTTTTTCTTAAGTTCTTCTACCTTCAGTGATAGTTGAGTGGTTTGGCCATTTTCAAAAAAAGGACAGTCTGGTGCAGTTCCCCATATTACAAAGGTCTATCGTACACTGTTTTATCCTGCATTTCTGAAATAGATTGTTTTCATGGCTTGAATTTGTGGCCTCCTGATCACATAGTAGCAACTTACCAGTACTCCAAGACTCCCCTTCGTTTTGTTGAAGAATCAAGCCTCAATTTTGGAGTTCATACGCAGATTGAATCCCGATTCCCGAATCAATTATGGTTTAAAATAGTTGCCGTTATTAAAACATATTAGTGGCACTCAAAGTTTGATGCGATATTGAACTTTTCTAATTTTAGTATTTGCAAGCGTGATATGTATTTGTCAGATTAGTTTAATTTAATATGGCAAAATCAACACATCTTAGCAAGCTGTATAATCCCCCAAAATTTACACAACCTGATTGTTAATTTGTACAATAAGTTGAATTGAAATGATCCATCAAATTAATGGAGTCAAAATAGTGTATCCAATGAGACAAAACTGACCCCAACTAATTAGGAATTGTGCGTTTTAATTTGTGAGTGTAAAAGTGTATTAATTTTTTTTGGGAGTCTTTCTCATTAATACATATATATATATATATAGTGTGTATAAGTAGAATCTTAATTGATTGAGATACACACAAATATTAATTACAGAATATACGGCGAATATATGGTAATATATTCGCTATCATACCCCCTTTGTCGGAGCGGGAAGAGGTCGGACGCTGAGACTGGATCGGAAGTGTAGGAACAACTGTCGTGGAGCCCCTTAGTAAAGATATTTGCATACTGATACGAAGAAGGCACGTGCAACACCTTAACATGACCTATAGCAACCTTCTCACGAACAAAATGTATATCCATCTCAATGTGCTTGGTTCTCTGATGCTGAACCGGGTTATGAGATAAGTAGATCACAGATATGTTATCACAGTAAACCATAGATGTCTTACGTAAGGGAAAATGAAGCTCCAAGAGGAGGTTTCGAAGCCAGTAGATCTCAGCAACAACGTTTGCAACGCCTCTATATTCTGTTTCTACACTCGATCATGATAGTGTGGCTTGCCGCTTGGCAAACCATGAGATGAGATTATCTCTTAAGAACACACAGTAGCCAGATGTGAAACGCCGCGTGTCCGGACAGCCAGCCCAATCGGCATTCGTATATGATATTAGCATGGTCGATACAAATGGGTAGAGATGTAATCCATAATCGAGAGTGCCCTTAACGTATCGAATGATACGTTTAAGAGCCATAAAGTGAGGCTCCCTGTGGGCATGCATAAATAAACACATCTGTTGGACAACATATGAAACATCTGGCCTAGTGAATGTAAGATCCTGGAGTGCACCTGCTAGGCTCCTATACAGAGTGGGATCAGACACTGGATCACTATCAACAACACTGAGTTTCGACTTCGAGTCGACCGGAGTAGGCATGATCTTGCAGTTTACCATTTTAGCCTTGTACATAATTTCTTCCGCATACTTACGCTAACACAGAAATATAGTATCTGCAGATCGAGTCATAGAGATCCCCAAGAAGTAACTTAATTTCCCCAAGCATGTCATAGCAAATTCGGATTTGAGCAGGACAATGATCTCATTTTTCAACACATCAGAAGAGGTAGTTAGAACAATATCATCCACATATAATAACAAGTATGCATTGTTACTAACTCGATGAAAAATAAAAAGTGAATGGTCACATTTGTTGCATATGAACCCAATCTGCATAATGTAAGTAGCAAAGCGCTCATACCATGCCCTCGGGGCCTGTTTCAAACCATACAGTGACGACATACACAATGAGGAGCCTCTGGATGTACAAAACATGGCGGCTGGTACATGTAAACAGTTTCTTTCAAATCCCCATGTAAGAATGCTTTCTTTACATCAAGATGATGAATAGGCCAGTTCTTACCCATAGCTATGCTCAGAACCGTGCGAATGGTAGCCGGTTTAACCACCGGACTAAATGTCTCACCACAATCAATACCCTCTTGCTGCCTTGTGTCATTAGCCACAAGTCTCGTCTTATGGTGCTCAAGGTCACCACTGTCTCTGAATTTATGACGGAAGAGCCACATACACCGAATCACATTAGCTCCATCCGGCTTCAGAACCAAATTTCAAGTGTGTTGTTTCGCTAAAACATTAAATTCCTCACGCATGACCACATTCCAATTCGGGTCAAATTTGACTAATTTTGGATTTTTAGGAATTGGGGATATAGATTGAGTGGAGAGGTTAAAGGGAACTTTGGGTTTGAAAATCCCGTGCTGAGCATAGGTCTCCATTCTGTGCGTGGGGACAAGTCGACTAGCTATTTCAACTTGTTTTTAATCTTTATAGACCAAACATGATTCCAAAAGGATTTAGGAAAGCATTGAGAACTACTTCCAGGTCGACTAGCTACATTTCTATTGTTTGAAAAGAGCAATTTTGCTAGGTGATAACCAGACTTTACCCTAGTTAGTAAAATGCCAAATAAGTCGATCCTCAATTCCCTTAGGGGTATTGGAATGGTTAGAATAGTATTGACATTATCTTCATTAAATAATGTATTCAGGAGTTGGGTGTTCTAAGAATTAGTATTATGATCAATCAAATTAGAAACTTTTAAGTTCTGTGAAACACCATTAATCATCCTAGATGGGTAAAAAGAGCTTTCTCGTGGTAACCATGTGTCCTTCTATATTCTCACTGAAGCACCATTGGATATGTTCCATCGGACATCTTTAACTAAGAGATCACGCCCAAAAAATGCTTTTCCAAGTCCAAGAAGTATATTGATGACCTTGTACATGTAACAAAGACTCATTTGAAAAATATTTACTCTTTAGTACTTGAGTAACGAGCAGGTCGGATTCAGTCAAAATTCTCCAAGCTAGTTTTGGCTAGAAGAGCCATATTAAAGGCTTTTAAGTCCCGAAATCCTAAGCCACCTCTGAATTTTGGTTCACATAGTTTTTCCCATCTTTCGAAATGCATTTTCCGTTTCTTATCATTTTGGCTCCACCAAAAATTAGAGAATACACTAAGTAGTGTTGCGCAACGGTTATTCGTGCAAATGGGGAGTTTCGGACGGGATCGGGGCGGGACTAGGGGCGGGCGGGATGAGAACATGTCCCGTCCCGGTTCGAGTCTCGATACCACAAATTTTTTTTTTTAAAAGTCGGGGTCGGGATCGGACCGGACCGACTCGACCCACTGGCCAGCCCTACCTGCAACTAATATATACAGTATAATTTATAAATAAGTTGTTGAAAGGTAAAGAGATTGTTTAGAGGAAAAACATGGTCCTTATCTAAAAATCCCTAACCGAACCAGTAATAATCTAGTTATAGGTTAGTGATAGTTGACACAAACTGCTTCGTCTTCCACTTCGTCACAAACCAGAAAGAGATCACAGAACCCACTATAGCGCCTTCTTCCACAACCCTCCTCCCGTTCCCGCTACTTAGAGAGGAGAGAGATGAGTAATGGCTGAATCTGTGCATCGAAGATGAAGAAGATCACCGCCAACGAGTCCGAGCTCCCGGCGATTACATTTCACGAAGTAGATCTCTTTCAAAAACCGAAAACTACTCGTAAACCGCCTCGCAGGAAAAAGAACAACAACTTCGCCGTCGGAGTGAATTTGCGGAGAGACAACATTGAAGGAACTCCTAATGCTAGAAGGAGCAGGCCTGAAACTCCTCTTCTCCGGTGGAAGTTCAACGAGGATATACATGACAATGATTCTTCTATAAAGGAGGAAACGTCGCCGTTGGAACGTGATCGGAAATGTAGCCGCAATGTTGTTTCTGCTAGGAAGTTAGCTGCTGGGCTGTTTAGGCAGCAGCTGCTACCGGAAATCAACCACGGTCAGAAGTTAGGGTTTCAGGTACTTTTCCTCAAATTGACTTTTTTTTTGGTGCAAATTTAGGGCTTTTGTAATTTGGTTGTTGCTATATTGATATTAAATTATTAATTACTCCGTCTGTCGTAATTTATGTAGCACCTTTCAGATTTTGAGATTCAAAGAAGTTTTTCTTTGATTGTAATTCTTTCATATTCCTGATAAATATTTTCAATTGTAAATTATTGTGAGTTATCTTAAAGATTCCGCGTCCGAATTCACTGTCAAATTAAGGTTTGACTCTCGAAATCCAAACTATGCCAGATAAATTTGGACAGAGGGAGCCAATTGATATACTTTGACATTTAGAGTTTGATTTTGTGGATCTAAGCCACTAGCTAGCATTTATATTATAAGGCACATTGACTTGGCTTATTGATGAATTTAGTAAAAGCAATTAAGCTAGGTAATTTGGAGTTATAGAGATAAATCGAATCATTTCAGTACTCCATTCCTTCTTCTCAATTGAGATTTCTCCTTTTAGACCCGTTGCTATAACTGATTGTCAATTAACACGCAGCAGTATATGAAATTTTGATTTTTGAATCTAACTGATTTTTACCTATTAGCTTGGATTTACATTAGTTGGATTAATGCACACTGATATGGCATTTTGATGAATTTGGTCAAAGCAATCATGTTTGAGTAATTAGGAAGAATGGATAAAATGGAACCTTTTTGTAGTCTATTACTTCTTTCCCATTGTGCATTCTCTCTTCTGGTCACTTACATGCCGCTTTCTTTAACTTTTCAATTCTTGTATCTGCTGTTAGAGCCAGCTTTTGGAACCAAAACTATGGCCTTTTATGCCCATACTTTATTACCTTAGAGTTGGAGCAACGAGCAACTCGAAGTTGTGTTGTTGTAGATCCCAAGTTGACAGGGATTGTGCACCATCTTGGAATTATGATTTTTCTTTCTTCCACGCAGGCTGGTCGGGTTGAGACGTCTTTTCATTTTCATCAACGCAGTAAAGTGCACGGGTCTCTTACTAAAGATCCAGTGCAAAGTCCTCGATCTGTCTTTGGTCCAACAAATGGCCTGTTTCAAGGTATGTGACTTTTTTTCTTAAGATGCTCCGAGTCTTTTGTAATTGTCTAGTATCTAAGCTTCCTTATATGGGAAATCCTAGAGTTTTCAGGGTCCAGGGACATAGTCCTATACAATGTCGTAGGTACAGGGAACAAGATCGCTCCTTGTATTAGGGGGGCCATAATTCTCTCTAAATATTATGAATGCTGTTTTAGCTGTCTTAACCCTTACATATGGATGTAATAGAGTTGTCTGGAACATCTATTTCACTTGATGAAAAAATAAAAATAGAGTTGTCTGGAACATCGACCTATGCATAGTAGGTGCAGCAAATGAGATTCCCTCTTATATTGAAGGGATGTAGTTCTTAAGTGTCTTAGCCCTTTATATGGTCTATGGGTAAGTCCTGGAGTTTACTGAGACATGGTCCTTTACAATGTAGTAGGTGCAGGAAACTAGAGTCCGCTTATATTGGAGAAATCCTAGAGTTATGGCCTATGGGGTACATAGTCTTATGTGAATATGTGATGGAATAGATGCAGGAACATGAGGTTTTAAGAGTCAAGACTCTTGGTCCTCATTGTTCTGCAGAACTGTTCTGACTTCTGAATACTTTAATATTGAGATACTTAACTATGGATTGTAGTATTTAAACACTATAGTCTTCTAATTTAATTGTTTCTGTTTTTTTAATCTAACCTTGTTGCAATCTCTATATAATGTAGCTAGAAGCCTCGCTTCAATTTTCCCATTCTGCTATGGAGGGGGCAACGAAGTGGGATCCGGTTGGCTGGACTACAGCTGTGGAAACAAAGAAGATATATGGCTATCAGAAGGTTATTGATCAACAAGTGAATACTGCTTCAGTGATTTCTTCTCTCGAGGCAGAACTAGAGTGTGCTCGTGCTCGAGTTCATCAACTTGAAATGGAGCGGAAGTCATCTGAAAAGAAACTCGAACAGTTTTTGAGGAAACTTAGTGAAGAGAAGGCTGTGTGGCGGAGCAAAGAGCATGAGAAAATTCGTGCAATTATGGATGACATGAGAGCTGACTTCTCCCGAGAGAGGAAAAACCGAAAGAGGCTTGAAATAGTCAATTCCAAATTAGTTAATGAGTTGGCTGATGCCAAGTTGTCAGCAAAACGCTATTTTCAAAATTACGAAAAAGAAAGACAGGCTAGAGGGTTGATAGAAGAAGTGTGTGATGAATTGGCCAAAGAACTTGGAGAAGACAAGGCTGAAGTTGAGGAATTGAAGAGGGAATCTTTTAAGTTCACAGAGGAAGTAGACGAAGACAGAAAGATGTTGCAGATGGCTGAGGTTTGGCGTGAGGAACGGGTTCAGATGAAACTAATTGATGCCAAGGTGATGATTGAAGAGAAGTATTCCCAGATGAACAGGTTAATTGGTGAACTAGAATCATTTCTAAATTCTAGAGGTATGAGTTTGGATGTGGAGGAGATGAAAAGAGCTGAGCAACTCCAACTGGCCGCTGCTTCTGTGAATATTCGTGATATTAGAGAACTCACTTATGAACCTGCAAATCCAGATGATATTTTCTCCATTTTTGAGGACGGTCATTTTGTTGAACCTGATGAAAGGGAGATCCAGCCATGTACTGCATATAGTCCTGCCAGCCATGCCTCCAATCGTCGCACTCTCAGTCCTGATGGTGGTCTTTACAACTTTAACAGATATTCTCATGCATATGTCAATCAGAGTGATAATTTAGAGGAAGAGAGAAGTGACTGGGAAACGGTGACCCATCTTGAGGAGCAAGGCTCTAGTTATTCTCCTGAAGGAAGTATTTCATCCGTCAACAAGAATTGCCGGCCCAGCAACGTATTAAGAAGTATAGCAGACTCAGAGGGAATTGCTGATGATGGCACAACGATTACAGAGATTAGTGAAGTATGTTCAGGACCAGCTCGTCAACTTACAGAGGTGTCATCTGCATCTAAGCTTAAATCACGCCGGAGTAATGGAGACAATTTCAAAATAAAATTACTAGAAGGAACTAATGGGAAGCTGTCAAATGGTAGGCTGTCTAATGGGGCCATTCCGTCTCCAGATCATAATTCGAGTAAAGGTGGCTCGGAACTCGGTCAGGAGTGGAGCTCACCTGAGTCGGCCATCTCACAAATAACACGGGGGATGAAAGGGTGCATTGAATGTCCGCATAATTCTCAGAAGAAAAGCTTAAAAGCAAAGTTATTGCAGGCAAGAACAGAGAGCCAGAAGGTCCAGTTGCGCCAGGTCTTGAAGCAGAAGATCTGAGAGAGAGTTCAGAATACATGAGCTTGAAGACTCCTGTGTCAGCAGGTGTATCCGTTAAACTAAACAGAATTCATCTGTATTTTTGAGAATAGTCTGCTCACTGGAATTTCTCAGAGAATCACACACGTTATGTATCGATATATAAATCTGTTGTCATAGTTATGTAGGAGTAGTGTAATTTCAAAGCTGTATTATTTAGTATTCCTTTATAGCTTATCTGGCCATTTATTCACCAATACACTGAGGACAGTAGTTTCAGTGACAAGGACAGAAACTATGCATTGTTGACTTCCCTTAATTCCTCTATGTATGGCCTTCACAAGGAACAGGTGAAAAAGTAACAAGTATTGAAGAAAAAGAAGGGCATCCATACAATTCATGGAAAGAAATAGCATACTTATTAGTACTACCTTTAAAATAGCGTGACAAAAGTGTTTTGCTTAACAGCATGAAAGCCCATCTATAGCGCGTAAACTCAAAACTCCTCTCCCTATGCTAACCATTTCCTGTCCATGTCAAGGCTATCTTATTCAACGTTATCATGCTTCTGACCAAGTTCTTGTTATTATCCTAAATAAATGGAGAAACTAGTATTCAGGATGAATTAGATGTGTCCTCTTATCTTGGTGAAGACAGACACCTAAAATGAAAAGTACATGCTGACATGTTATTTAAATATACAACTGCGTCAAGCATCCATCAATTGTGAGCTCCACAGAGGCAAGTAAATGCTTTTACGTATCATCTTCATGATAATAGGTGGTCTATTATGGACTACCTAGCTAAAAACTTTCGAAAAATACAGTCGCAATGAGAAATATTCTAAGCCGAGGGTCTATCGGAAACAACCTTTCTACTTGTAGGGGTAAGGTCTGCGTACAACCTACCCTCCCCAGACTCCAGTTGTGAGATTACACTGGGTATGTTGTTTTACAGTCACAATGAGAAATGAAGGGAAATGCAAACCAGAAAACAGGAAAAAAGGGACTCAACATATAGTGGGAAGGGGGAGCTAATAACTAAGAATGGTTTTGCTCAACAGCAGAAGAGTTTCAAATGGAAGAAGATTGGTTCCATTCATTTTCAAGTTTTGATGGATGAACAATTTACATTTTGTAAGCAAGTTGCTTGCAGAAACAACTGCAGCATTTTCTCTCCTTTAGAATTTAGTAGTATTAATCTAAGTTGTTCCTCTGATTGCTTTAATCTCCCCAGTAAGAGCATACAATCAAATTTCTACTCTACAAATTGGGCAGCTACCATGTCTGATTAGCCACTCATCTATGCATTGTATATGGAAGGAATGTTTACAACTCAGTATCAACCTTGCAGAGTCTCCATCCTTGAAATCCTACACCACAATAAAATTGCACATATTACTTATTGCCTCACTGAAATGTTGGATTACAATTTATACACCTACAATGTAAAAGAATTTATTCACTATCAGGTCACTTGAATAACTACAACTACAGGTATCTGTTCATAATCTATGTTGCTCGGACTCTTCAAAAATGTAAACGGGTGTGTATTGGATCCTCCAAAATAGTGCATTTTGGAAGGATCAGACACGGGTGTGGACAACATTTTTGGAGAGTCTGGGCAACATAAATAATAAGTGGAGGAATTAGTTACTTAGAAAATAATGCAACTAAAGTTTCTTTACATTGCCAGTATATTAGTAAAGTCTGGTGGATTACTAATGAAAGGTAAATAATAGGGGCTTAGTGGCTCACCTGCAGGCAAATTGCACAAGTGACCTCCTGAGATTCACATGATGTATTCACATAACAGAAATTGTACTTTGGTAGCTTCTCTATGACCTCTTGAGATAACACTTTGGTTGCATTAATATCAAAGATATATTTCCCTCAAACTTGACTCCACAGTACTAACCTGAATTTCAATAAATGCAGAAAAATTAATTAGGTAAGACATCTTATAATAATAACCCCAAAATGATCTTCTGAATGGAAATTTATGTTACTCGGACTCTTCAAATATCCACCGGGTGCGTGTCGAATCATCCAAATATAAATGCATTTTTGGAGAATCCAACACAGGTGTAACGGCATCTTTGAAGAGTCCGAGCAACTTAAATGAAAATAATATGTAGAGTGATAGGATTCATGTCTTACTTGCCACTGATAAGCTTTGAGTACTGCTGGACTCACCCACTCCATGAATACCTTTCCATTTACTAGACTACATACAAGTGCAACCTGCAAAATTTGGATATCATCAATTTCTTCATTTTTCTTTATATTCTGTACTAAAAGAACAGGAATTAGCGGCAGATAAATTATGTAGCTAAATAGTAAATACATCACAAATTCTATTTAGCGACAGTTTATCAAAAAAGATTTGTTAGCTATGAACGTTTTAGTGATCAGATTAACTAATTCTATTTTTTTCTTGTGACATAAAGAAAGAGAAAATACCCAATGTAGATTTCTTAAATTAATTACAGGCTACTAAATTCGTACATTGTCAGTACACAAAACTTAATTACCTTGGAAAATGACTCTCCATTAACTATAAGACTATAAGTTCAACTAATTGGACAGTAGTAATAGCTCCGGTCACAGCACCGACTGCTGCCCCTCGAAGTAGCCCTGTTTCTGTTGTCTGCCCTTTAATTGCTCCTGTCAGTATCCCTACTGTCGCTCCTCCTGATTTTCCCAATACAAACAAAATTGACCATCATTAATGAATTAAGGATTCAATTCGACACAACCTAGTAACTTTGAGATATACCGCAAATACATACACCATAAATTACTAAAACTTTAATAAATACTAAATTTTAATTACACCTAATGGTTGGAAATAAGTGGTTTTGAACTTTTGATTCTTGCTCAACCCACGGCCAAACCTTCAAATTCAAAAGTAGTGTTGCGCATGTGACAAAACTTGAAGTTTTGCTCATAGGACAAGAGATATCAAAAGTTCAAAACCGCTCATTTACAAATCCATTCTTGTAAATCACCCATTTTAAAAGTAAAATGGATCAATGATAGATACTTAAAGATTGAGTCTATCAAGTTTAAATTATGAATTCATCGATCATTTATTAAGGTCCAGTTAAAACTATGTTGCTCAGACTCTTCAAAATGTTGTGCCATCGGAGATATTCCAGGAAATGCACTATTGTTGGAGAATATGACACGCACACGTACATTTTTAAAAAGTTCGAGCAATGTAGTGAAAAAAAAAAGAAGAAAAAGAAAGATGCACATACCTAAAGCAAGAATGCACATAAAAAGAGCCCAAATAGCATTCTTTATCACCATCAAAAGGAGGCCAGAAGAAAAGCTAGCAACTCTTAGGAAAACCCAAGTGAAAACACACTCGTTACTTTTTAGCAGTAAACTCTGAATGCAAGAAAACCAATTATTCGTCATTGAAAGATGGAGTAGTTTAGCCAGACAGATACGTAAGAGAATAAAGAAGTAGAATTCTGAGAGTTGAAAGTTTCACGAATATCTTTTGTGAAAGAACAAGTGAGTAGTTAAAAACTTAAAATTAAAGGTAGAAAAAGAGGGGTGCATTTATAGTGAAAGAGGGAAAATGCATTTAGAGCATAGGTCATGCAAGTGCTGTTGAAGTGGTGATCACTCATCACTATGAACATCCCTATTAATAGGATCATTGGCCCCACATTCAAGATTTAGTTTTTAGTTCAACTTTATGTATTTTTTTTTTATTTTCTATCCGGTGTCTAGTAAACAATGAAGTCCGACTAAATTTAAATTTGCGCTAGAAAGTCTCATGTGGGGGGGGGGGGGCAAAGCGCTCACCAACAAAGACAATTTCGTACTCCGAGGAACTCGAACTCAAGACCTCTAGTTAAGAATATATTGGTATTTCAAAATACGAGTTCAAAGCATAATACTGAGGGGTCGTTTGATTCAGGGACAAGTTATGCAAAGATCAATAATGTATGTGATTTTGAAATAAAATTTACATGTTTTGAAACTACGCAGGAAGTACTATAAGTCATAATAATTAACAGTTTAAAATATTTAAAAGCCGAAAAAAATTACGGTAAAAAAAAAACTCATTTGACTCGAAATCCGAAAGATGCCACATAAATTGAAATGGGGAAAGTAATTATGTAGAGATAAGTTATAGGGTTAAGTTATGCATCAATTAGGGTGCCACATAAATCGAAGTTCGCGTTTGCCCTGATTGCTTTAGGGTAGGCTGTCTACATCGTACCCCTTGGAGTGTCGCCCTTCCTCGGACCGTGCTAATGCGGGATGATTTGTGCACCAGGCTACCAATTTTTTATGCAACAATTATTCTTATAAAATATTTAGTTTAATATATTATAAATTAACACTGTACAACTTAAATATTTGTTTATTGTTTAAATAAAATAAAAAATTCTTACTATATATCATGATGGTTACTATATATAAATATATTCCATATTCTATCCCAAATAATATAATTCATAATTCCCCTAGCATATGCAGGTGAAATTTTTACTAAGAAGAAAAATAAGGAACCATGGAAAAAGTAATGTTAATTTAAGCTTAATGCAAGAAGGCAATAAACAACCAAACAGTAATGCATTTTATGCAAGTATTAGACTATTTACATTGCTCACCAAACGGGCTCTTACACTAAGTCAAACCTTTTTATAATTTTCATTCCTTATAACAATATTTCATTATAACGGCCTGATTTTCTCCGAAACCAATTTTTCATGTTATATTTTACTTCTCTATAATAGCAGTGACATTCATTATAGCGGTACACTCTTTGTAAAATTAACTCTCTATAACAGTCATTCTCAGATATTCAGTGATTCATTTTTCGCCAGAAACTATTTCTCTCTCCCACTGATCCAGCGACCCCACTGTTAACCCCCCCACAACGACCTCACTGTTTCCCCCATCCCCATCTCCAGTGAACACCATACCGCCAAAAACTAAGGGAACCAACTAATAACTCTTTCTCTCTTCCACTGATCCGGCGACCCCCACTGTTCCCCTCGGCGACCCCACTGTTTCCCCACATCTCGGCGAACACCATACCGCCAGAAACCACCACAACGACGCTCACGTTTCTCCCATCTCTCTGGGTCACAGATTTTCCGCCATATTTCTTATTTCTCCTTCTCTGTATTTGTTTCTTTTCCTCTTTGTTTACGTTTGCAGGTAATCCGGACCTATTTTCGGCGCTCAATAGCCGAAATTCTGATAGTCCAGACCAGATCTACCTCCGTGCATCTTTGAGCAACAACAATACATTGGCATACACGAGTACTCGATTTTTTGGTGAAAAACTCAAGTGAACAGTACTTTCGATACCGGTGAACAGTACCGGGAATAACGATTTTCACTGGCGAACAAGTTTGATTCAACTGGAGTTGGTACCTCTGGTTGCCCGTTTTCCACCATTTGTCCTTATCATTGTTGTAAGATTTTGCCGTCTCGCTGTATTGATTCGTGACTTTACGTTCTTGCATTTACGCTTCTTGCTTTTAGTTGTAGCATTATTGGCGTAGTGGTTCTACGTGACCTTAGATTCTTGTTAACGGGTGCTTTCACTTTGATCCCCTTCCTGTTTTAGGGTAACATTTGAGTAGTTTACTATTTTATATTTGCTTTAGTTACTTTAGTGAACGATGGTAGACTAGGGTCATGTTCTCGGTCAGGGACAGGGGCAATGGGTAGGGGGTAGGTGGGATAAGTGAGATGCTAGGTTGAGAATAAGGTCTTGGAATATTGGGACTTTAATGAGGAAGGCCATAGAGCTAGTTAAGATTCTTAAGAAGAGGATTAATATAACATGTGTCCAAGAGACCAAATAGGTAGGACCTAAGACTAAAGATGTAGATGGGTATAAGTTATGGTTCTCCGGTAGGTCGAAGTATAGGAATGGGGTAGGCATTTTGGTAGACAACGAACTAAGGGATCAGGTGGTAGAGGTGAGGAGGGTCAATGACAGGATGATGGCGATTAAGTTGGTAGTTGGAAGGTGCACTATGAACATTATTAGTGCTTATGCGCCATAAGCGGGCTTAGAAGATAAGGAGAAGAGACGCTTTTGTGAGGAATTAGACGAAGTGGTGGGAGGTATACCACCCACTGAGAAGTTATTTGTAGAAGGGAATTTCAATGGACATATCAGGTCACTTCCAGGGGGTTATGACGACGTGCATGAAGGATTTGGACTCGGGGTCAGGAATGGGGAAGACGTCTCACTTTTGGAGTTCGCTAGATCTTGTGGGATGATGATAGCCAATTCTATATTCCTGAAGAAGGAGGAACATTTGGTGACTTCCCGTAGTTCAGTGGCTAAGACTCATATAGACTTTTTGCTCCTTAGGAAGGTTGACAAGAGTCTTTGTAAAGACTGTAAGGTTATTTCGAATGAGGATCTTACAACCCGACATAAGCTTTTGGTGATGGATTTGGAGATCAAATTGGAGAAGAAGAAGAGGGTTATAGATTACAGGTTAAGAATCAAATGGGGGAGTTTGACCATGGCTAGTGCAAAGGAGATGGGGGAGATGTTGATGGCTAAGGAGGCTTGGGGGAGTAGTGGGGATGTGACCGATATGTGGTATAGGATGATCAGTTGCATTCATGAGGTAGCCAGAGAAGTGCTAGGAGTCTCGCGGTGTTATTGTGGTGGACATCGAGGGGAATGGTGGTGGAATGGTGAAGTTCAAGAGAAGGTAGCGGTTACGACGGCGAAAATGACGGCTTTCGAACGCTTATATGTGGAATTAGAGGATAAAGGCGGGATAAGAAGTTGTACAGACTAGTCAAGACAAGTGAAATGAGGGCATGTGACTTAGATCAAGTGAGGTGCATCAAGGACGAGGACGACAAAGTACTGGTGGAGAAAATGCATATTAGGAGGAGACGACAGTCTTACTTCTACAAACTCTTGAACGAAAAAGGAGATGGAGACATTGTGCTAGGAGATCTGGAGCATTCTGGTAGGCACGGGGATTTTGGGTATTGTATGAGCATTGAGGTTGAGGAGGTTACATGTGTTATTCGCAGAGATGCGAATGGGACGAATGACCAGGCCTGATGAGATCCCAACGAAATTTTGGAGGAGCGCAGGCATGGCAGGTTTGAAGTGGTTGACTGAGTTATTTAACATCATTTTTAAGACTGCGAGAATGCCCAAAGAATGGAGGTGGAGTACAATGATCCATTTGTACAAGAACAAATGTGATATCCAGAGTTGTAGCAATTATAGGGGTATCAAGCTGCTAAGCCACACTATAAAAGTTTGGGAAAGAGCCGTGGAGATGAGGGTGAGAAGATGCGTGTCTATCTCCGAAAACCAGTTTGGATTCATGCCGAGGCGTTCGACTACAGAAGTCATTCATCTTATTCGGAGGTAGGTGGAGCAGTATAGGAAGAGGAAAAGAGACTTACATATGATTTTCATCGACCTCGAGAAGGCATACGACGAAGTCCCTAGGGATGTTCTATGGAGATGTTTGGAGGTTAGAGGTGTACATGTGGCGTACACTAGGGAGATCAAGGATATGTATGATGGAGCCAAGACTAGAGTACGGACAATATGAGGAGACTCGGAGCACTTCCCAGTGATGATGGGGCTGCACCAGGGATCAACTCCTAGCCCATTCCTATTTGCCTTAATGATGTATGGATTGACGTGACAAATCCAAGGGGAGGTACCATGTTGCATGTTATTCACAGACGACATAGTCTTGATTGATGAGACTCGTAGCGGAGTAAACGCCAAGCTAGAGGTTTGGAGACAGACTCTAGAGTCTAAAGGGTTCAGGTTGAGTAGGACCAAGACAGAATATTTGGAGTGCGAGTTCAACATCGGGAGCGACCTACTCAGGTTATTCCAAATAAAGAAAGCTTCAAGTACCTAGGGTCTATTATCCAAGGGAATGAAGAGATTTATGACGATGTCACACATCGTATTGGAGCAGGGTGGATGAAATGGAGGCTCGCATCTGGAGTCTTGTGTGACAAAAATGTGCCACAAAAACTTAAAGACAAGTTCTACAGGGTGGTGGTTAAACCGACTATGTTGTATGGGGAGGAGTGTTGGCCATTCAAGAATTCACACATACAAAAGATAAAAGTTGTGGAGATGAGGATGTTGAGATGGATGTGTGGGCATACAAGGAGAGATAGGATTAGAAATGATGATATCCGGGAGAAAGTGGGAGTCGCCTCGATGGATGATAAGATGCGAAAAGCGAGGTTGAGATGGTTCGGGCGTGTGCAGAGGAGAGACACAGATGCCCCAGTGCAGAGGTGTGAGAGGTTGGCTATGGACGGGTTTAAGAGGGGTAGAGGTAGGCCGAAGAAGTATTGGGGAAAGGTGATTAGATGAGATATGACACATGTGCAACTTATTGAGGACATGACCTTGGATAGGGGGTTGTGGATGACACATATTAGGGTAGAAGAGTAGAAGGTACTCGAGCGTAGTCCAACTTATGCTTATAAATTGATAGTTGTAGTGTTATTACTGTAGGCCCGATTAGCCTATCACACTTATAGGCACATTATTGCTTTATAATCCAATGTAGTTTGATTTCTGCTGCTATGTGTTCTTTAGTGCATTTTGTTTAGCTTATTTAGTTGTGTTAGCTACTGCTCCCTTTTGTTCGAATGCACTCTATACTACTTTAATTCCTTATCTGAGTCTGACAATTTCTCTTGCTTTACTCTTTTCTCTTGCTTTAATCTTGCTTTGTTTTGATTGCCTTGCTTGTGATTATGATTTGTCTTGAGCTGAGGGTGTTCCGAAAATAACCGCTCTACCTACCAAGGTGGAGGTAAGTTCTGTGTACACTCTACCCTCCCCAGACCCCACGGTGTGGGATTTCACTAGGTGTGTTGTTGTTGTTGTTTGTATTTATATTAAGCTCTTAGACGACCTTCAAGGAAAGCTACATAATTCCTTTTTGCTCAAAGATTGGACAATTTCTTCATCAATTTAAGCGTTATATTACGAAATCTATGAAACAACCTACAATTATAGAATTCTTACGTCAAACTTGAAATATTTAAATTCACAATTAATTTTAAATGCATATACAACAACAACATACATGCTAAAAGTCAGTTTCTGAGAGTATTTTCCAGAAAAATATTTACCTTGAAATTTCGTTTCACTTACCATTTCTCATAAAAGAAAACGTTTTCGTAGAAACTACTCTCTCCGTCTCAAATTATTTGTCATTTTTTTTGTTTACACGCCCCTTAAAAAATATTAATTAAGAGGGGTATTTTATTAGGATTTGCACTGAATTTCCTACCTTATTTGAATTTTATCATAATTGTGTTTTACTTCAAAAAGGTTTTTTTTGGTGGAAAAAGTTTTATTTGCGGAAAATGATTTTACCATATCTATATTTTTCTTGAAGGATAAGTTTTGAATTTCTATAAATAGGAGATCATTTCTTCTCATAAATAGGGCAATAACATCCATAATGTAGTCGCTTAGAGAGTCTTGTTTAGGGGGAGATTATCCTCTCGGAGTTTTTATTTTATTTTATATTAGTTTTAATATGTAGGTCACTTGACCAAATCATATTAAATATTATGCTTCTTTTTGTATAGTTTCGGTGTCGTCTGATTTATCGTTGTTCAAGGTTTGCAATTATAAGCTTCCGCATGACGCCTTGATAATTTCAATCACAACAAGTGGTATTAGAGCCGATGGTTTAGCGGGTTGAAGACAGGTTCAAGGCATACGTTCAAATCAAGTTGCAACCAATTTCATGATAATGAAGATTTTATCAAGGAGTACTACACATGGAGATGAATTTTCAACCATATTTTCAATATCCTTGTTGCTGCATCTTTAAAAATAAAGAAAAATATTTTAAAACCAACTTTTAACCCATAATATTTTTAATCCTGACAAGCAGCAGTGATGAAGATTATGTGAAGAAGAAGAATCAAGATTTTTTTTGCCATAAAATTCAGGCTAAGGGGAGATTTGTTAGAGTTTGCCCTGAATTTCCTACCTTATTTGAATTTTATCATAATTATGTTTTACTTCAAAAGGGTTTTCTTTGTGGAAAAGGATTCTGTCATATCTATACATTTTTTGGAAGAGAAGTTTTGGACTTCTATAAATAGAACATTTTTTTCTCATAAATAACACAATAGCATCCACAATGTAGTCTCTTAGAGAGTCTTGTTTAGGGGAGATTATTCACTCATAGTTTTATGCTTTTTTTTATATTAGTTTCAATACGTAGGTCACTTGACCAAATCATATTAACTATTATGCTTCTTTTTGTATAGTTTTGGTGTCGTCTGATTTATCGTCGTTTAAGATTTGCAATTATAAGCTTCCGCATGACGCCCTGATTATTTCGATCCCAACATATTTGACCTACTTTATTTTTTTTATGTTTAAGTTATAATCTCTCTCTATTAAATGTTTACTCTATTTATGTTTCATCTTAATTAATGATAAAGAGTAAAATGGAGAAAAAATAATTAATTATACCTGAAATTTCTAAAATGACAAGTAATTTGAGATAACTATTTTTAGTAACCACGACAAATAACTTGAGATAGAGGAAGTACTTTCTCTTTTTGTTTTGTTCTCTTTTTCGGGTATTTGTATTTCTTATGATATTATTGTCATGAGTTTTGTCTATGAATTTTATCTGTCCTTTGTTTTTAGTTAATAAACTTGAAGGAAAATATTATATTGATAAACTCTATGAATCTTGAATGCTCTCTACAATAGTTAGAAAATTATGAGCATCTCTACCTATAATAGTATAAAATCTATTTTGACTATAAACAGAAAAATCTATTCCTATCTAAATTTGACTATAACTCCTAACTAAATATAAATTAAAATATCATATTCTAAATAATTTTAATTTCCTACAACTTTGAATTATTATTTCCAACAAAACTTAGGCATTTTTTGGTGGAATATTGATGTGTGCTTAATGCGGGAGTGGCTTTGGTACAAAGAAAGTAATTCCTTGACATTGTTAGTGTTTTGCAGAATTTTAGTACGAATTATTGATAATAATGTCTGTATACTTGTATGAGCACGTAATATATAGAATCAAAAGTTATTTAGGATAAGCAAAACGACTTCGGGCATAAATGGGAAAGTTACTTTTCCCCTGGATGGAAAACTTTTTCCTCGAAAAACATTTTTTTGGCATCAAAGCCCTCGAATTTCTTTTTCTTTTATCCGATATCAAAGCACCACGAAATAACTTTCTGATGGAAAATATTTTCATAAAAAAATGACTTTCATCATACCAAACACACGAGAATACTTTGTCAGGAAACAAATAGTAATAAACTTATTCAGTAAACACGGGAGATCTGAAAAGGTGATAAATAGGTTGAAGTAAGCGCTAAAATGGTTGGCCTTTATTGTTTGGACTTGAGAAATGGAGAGTTGTTACCCGAAATAGGTCATTTTCAATTAGGTAACAACTTTCCGTATCTGTTGTTTACATCAAATCATATCAACTTATCACAGTTAAATGATTTAAGGTAATAATATGTATTAGTTGACCATAGTTATGTGAAAAGAAGTCTATTTGCATACATATTGACCATAGTTATGTGAAAAGAAGTCTATCTGCATAAATATACCATCTACCTACTGTTGCACTGCCCATAAGTCTTTACCCTCATGATGGATTTTTTTAATATTACTAGAATTCCTCCTATAAATTGTCTGAGCTTACAGTTACAATGAAATGTTTCTTTTACAAAAAAAGGAAGAATAATAATAAGAGATCAGTGTTCATGTCCATTTTAGCTTCTTTCTTAGTCACACTTCAATTTGAAATGCTTTGCATAAAATATAACACTCAAGCCTCTAGGACAATCTCACTTGTGGAATAGAGATAACTTGGTAACTATTGAGTAGTCTAGTCAACAACAATTTATACAAAAGTGAGCAAAAACAACCATAGAGAGAGATTGTAGAAGGAGGAATCATCAATTTACAGGTCGAACTTTAAAACTCCAACTAGTTAAGGTTGGTCATGTACTGATGTCTGTTCTATGGGCAGTGCAACAGTCCATGGTGCAAATTTTGAACCGAGTTTTGCCTCCAACTACTAGGAGAGACTCGTGTTATTAGAAGAGCTTGCCTGGCTGTTTAGCTCCACTTCTCATCATTGTACAAAATTCCTCATAGTTGATTCTTCCGTCCTGTAAAATGTGACAGAATTAGCACGCGTTAAGATAGGTTTGACTGTTTTGGAATGATTAAGAGTAGCCAAACTCACATTATCAGCGTCTACTTCAGATATTATTTCCCTTATACTGGATGGATCGGCTATTCCATGCTCTTCCATAGCTGTTTCGAGTTCATCTCTTGTGATGAACCTGCATTATACAAAAAGAAAACTCAACTGATTTAGCAATTCCACAGGTTTGATCATCCACTGCTGCATTTGCACAATGGACTTACTTACCCACTGCCATCTTTATCAAAATACTGAAATGCATTGTAAAGATTTTCGTCTCTTTCTAGTCTGTGTTTATGCATGGTGGCAGTGATGAACTCAATATAGTCGATAGAGCCATTTCCATCCACATCAGCCTGAAAGAGCACAAGGCATTCGTTATTTGATTGCACACCAATTGTTAACAAAGTGAAGGGAACAAACAGTTAATATAATTCTGCCTTACAGCTTCCATCAATTGCTTAACTTCAGCCTCCGTGAGCTTTGATCCAAGTCGAGCCAATCCGCTCTTCAATTCTTCATATGTGATCGTACCACTATTGTCAGTGTCAATATTATGGAACATTGATTTGAGCCCCTGAATTTCGTCTGCTGAGAGATTCTCAGCAATGACCTGATCCCAAAACCATTTCAATTAACAATGAGCTATTTTTGGGTAGAGGAGGATATACTCCTAGAAATTAATTCACAAGAACCGAGTAAATATGATATGTTACTCGATATTGATTTTTGGATGCTTTTTGTAAAGATTCATATTCTTGGATTGGATTTTCTATTCTTGTATACTTTGTATCCGAGGACTTTTACGCTAAACGAGTACTAAAGTCCAACATTTTCTGAAATATGATTTGAGATTTATAACTAGAGGAGCACCATCACAATAAATTGACCAACTTCATCCAAAGAATATGATTCACAACGAATATGGTCGCTTAGGCTCATATTATAATCATGTTCTAAAAGTTGTCTACTTGAAAGAAAAGGCAGGAAAAGTAAATGATAATAAGGATAAACTGAAGGAACATAATTTACTTTCTTTTGTTTGATGTAAGAAGAATGGGAAGTTGTAAGAGTTTACCGCTTACTCATCTAAATAATTGGGCCAAAAAGGTAAGTGGTTTTCCTGATCTTATTGCTTCTTTCCTCTTCTTTAGGCAAATAAAACAGACAAGATGTGAATTTGAAATGATGCCGCTTACACCCTTTTTTCCCTAGCATCGTATTAGAGGGAACGAATAAAATGGGTACAAATGGAAGATTCATATTGCAAACCCCAACTAGCTAAAGATTGATGTATAGTTGTAATGAGTTACAGCAAAGAAATCATAGTTGACTAAGACTGAGATTACCTTTAAAGCAAGTCTCTTGAGTTTGTTCATAGCTCTGAATTGCTTCATTCTTGAGAGGACAGCATTATCTAATGGTTTATCCGATGCTACTCCACCTACCTTGAGCCAAGGATGCTCTATCACCATGCAAATGAAAAGCTCGGTTAGACTGGACTACATGAAAACAAACAACGCATGTGTATTTGATGTTCTCGATAAGTATGACATTCATATATGCATGGTCTAAAGTTAAATTCAGTTTGAATACTCAGCAAAAATAATTGTTAAAATGCCATCAAACTGGAATCAAGTGATTTGAAATCCATAGCTTTGAACACAAGAATGTCATTTTTGCACACATACATCAACAAGAGTTTTAACTCTTTACCATCTAAGCATTTTGTAACCCTTCCGAACGGATTTCAGATATTCTCAGTATTGGTGTCATTCAAAAATATATTTTTTCTGGTGAAGGGTAACTTGAACTCCTTCATATCTCGACGAGGCCAGAAAGATAATTCAATCTGGCATTTAATTTTTTATTTTTATCAACCGATCATAATAACGTCAACAACAATTACGCCTTAATCTGAGCTAGTTGGGGTGATTTAGTTAATCGTCCATAAAACCAAATAGATTTACAGCATTCAATTTCAAGTTTTACTGCTTCAGTAACTGAACTAGGAAGTAGAAAGGAGAAGCAAAAGAGAAGTCTGGAATCAAAACTAGCAAGACGAGTCACATGCTAAAAGAAGACAATATTTGAATAAGAAAGAAATAAATTGTTTGAAAAATAAGAAGATAAAAGAAGTGAATCAAAAGAAGCAAAGAAGCAAAAGTAGTAGAAGAAATGGTATAAACCCTGAAGATGAAGCACATAATGATGGCAAAGATGACGCTGAAGCATATGTGCAGAATTGTCCTAGTACTAAAATTGTTTAAAATGCACACTTCTAAGAAGCTCATTGATTCACAATAAGTAGATAAGCCCTTGCTTTATATAATCTCCATCGTTTTAAAAGATGAAGCGATTGCTTTTGATAACACTATTCACAATCCAAACCTATTTGGTTATCAAGAAAGAATTAACTATGAAGCTAAAGGCAATACTTAGATCTATGCAACATCACCAAACTCATTGAAAACTAAACTTTGCAGCCTTTGAACATTGTTTAGAAACCAATAGTGGCTAACTTTACTACTCAATGTGAAACCATTACCACTATTAAAGTCAATGAGCTAATTTATAAGGATGCATACCAAGAACTTGAGCAGCAGAAATGCGTTTCTTTGGGTCTTTATTGAGCATCTTTCGGACCAGGTCCTTGGCACTACTTGTTATAGAAGGCCAAGGTTGACTTTCAAAGTCAATGTCTTCTTTTAATATGGCATCAAATATACCCCTCTCCGTTTCTGCATTATAGAATACAGAAACCAATAAACACAACAAATTGTAGATAACACCACACTGTAAACTGATATTTATATAGAAGGGAGCACTTGACTTTACCTGCCCAAAAAGGAGGCACACCGCTGAGTAGTATATACAACATAACACCTGCACTCCAAACATCTATTTCCTTGCCGTAACTCTTCCGTAAGACTTCAGGGGCAACATAGTAGGCACTCCCAACAATATTCTTGTACACCTTACCTGCACGGAATGTCATTATTTTATTACAACCCAAACAAAGTAAGAGCAGAGGTAGTATCAGCAAGGAAGAGAAGAAAAATCATGCAAACGCTGCTAGGTTTTGTAAGTTCATAAACTTACAGAGAGAAGGGGATTATCTCAATTTAGATAATGAGCTATCATCGTATAGAATGATCAATTTCGTATAATGGAAAAGATTGGTAATAAAAGTTCAAGTCAGGCCAAACATAATTTGAACTTCCAAAGCAAGGGAGAGAAGAGTCTAACCGGGCTACAGAAATATGAATAAACGGTAAATATTCTAGGAACCCAAGTTAAGAAGGAAACTAAAATATGAAAAATCATTTATCATGCAAAAAGCTATGAGTGCATTTTTTACTTTTAGCCTGAATTGGTCAGTTGCAAAATCTTTCCAGTAAGAAGTGAGGCCTTTTTGGCACAGACAGATCAGATTAACATGTTAATGATGCGAACATCCCCGGAGTCTAAACAGATATAGTCCAATACTTATAAACTTAACAATCAGGATCTTAACCTACATAAGTACAACTATTTTATATGTAAATTGGAGAAATGGATCTAGGAAAAATTGAGTTCTGTGATTTGATGATTAATTTATTTTGGAGCACTAGAATTGCCATCAAAGGAACTCCATGCAAAAGTTGTTATACAGTCAGACCTCTCTATAACAATCATCCTCTATAACAATATTTCACTATAATGGCCAATAATTTGCGGAACCGATTTTTCATGTTATGTTATATGATATGTTCTCTATAACAACATTTTGCAATAACAACCAAAACAATATCGGAACAAACGACGCGATATAAAGAAATTTTACTGTATTTAAATAAAAATGGAGCAAACAGCAGAATTTACCTTCTTCAATGAACATGGAGAGTCCAAAATCTGTTGCCTTCAAAGCAGCATTTTCACTCTTATCAGACAAGAGAAAGTTCTCAGGCTTAAGGTCACGGTGCATAACACCCATAAAATGGCAAACATGTACAACATTAACAATAGCTCTGCACATTGATGCAGCAGCTCTTTCACTATAATGTCCCTTAGCAATAATCCTATCAAATAACTCTCCACCTCCACACAACTCCATCACTAAACACACTGAATTCTTATCCTCATAAGCACCTTTAAATTCAACTATATTTGGTTGTCCACTTAAGTGTTGCATAATCTGAATTTCTCTCCTCATATCAGCTTTATCAGACTTAGTAACAAGTTTTTTCTTTGATATTGACTTACAAGCATATTGATGACCAGTTGATATTTCAGTACAAAGAAATGTAACACCAAATTGACCTCTACCCAATTCTTTACCTAGTGTATAGTGTGCCTTAATATCCTCAAATGGCTTACCTAAAATTGATTCTTGCTTGAAAACTGGTTTGGGACTTGCTTGGTGGGGCCCCCTCATTGGCAATTGAGCTTCTTGGCCTGGAGATTTTGTATATTGAATTTGAGTTTGATGGTTCCCACCCCCACCACCACTGCCTCTACCACTACCTCTACCTCTACCTCCTGATCTATGGTGCCCATTGGACTTTGACTCTGATGGTTTAGTTTTGCTCAAACATATACCCATTTTATCCACCAAATAGGAATCAAGAATCAACAAAGTTTGGATTTTTCTTCAAGAAAGACTTAAATTGAAGATAGTAATCAAGAAAATAGTAATCAAGAATCAAGAAAGATTGAAGTTTTCTTCAAGAATGACTTACGTTGAACATAGGAATCAAGAAAATAGGAAATCAAGAATCAAGAAAGAATGGATTTTTATTCAAGAAAATAGGAATCAAGAAAACAACCCCATATGGAGATTCAGGAAGATTAGAAACTAAGTTGAAGATACAGCTAAAGACACCATCAAAGTAATGACAAAAAAACCTTTTTACTTCAAGAAAGACTTTAAGGAATCACTTAATTTTTAAGGAATTGTTCTACTAAGATTTTAGATCTCTAGAATTGTGTAAGGAGTTGGATTGTTGAATCCTATAGGGAAAGTAATAACTAATAAGAATACTGAAACCTTGTTGGTCAGCATAAACATGAGTTGAAACATTGAACCCTTTAAACACTGACAAAGGTACTAAAATAGAGGGGATTTTTTTGGAAAGGATAAGTGGGTTGTTAGAGCCAATAACAAAACCCTTAAGTACGTCTAACCCTATGTTTGGATGGTTGTTATGCATTATTTCATAGTGTATAGTATTGTATTATAGTGATAAATAATGTTTGTTGTTATCTAATGTCATATATCAATAATTTAAAAGATAAATCTACAAAAATAAATAAGATACAGTGTAGAGCTATTATAAAAAGTGATAAAGAATAAAATATAAATATTAGATAATAAGTGAAGACAAGCTGAGAAAACATAAATAAGATAACGACGCGATAACAAGGTCCTTACATAAAATGTGACTTTTCATCGTTATGTAATAATAAATTTAACATTATGATGGAATAAAACTAAAATAACAATCTAAACAAATATATATTTAAACTGAAAACACAATACAATAAGTAACAAATATCCAAACAAAGTGTAAATAATTGGAAAAGGGACTTTGTGAGACCACCAACAAAAAAAATTCAAAAAGGCCGCATTTTGGGCTTATAACCGCGAGCTGAATCTTCTGCCCAAAAAATTGACTTTTAGTCGCCACAAGATTGAAAAATCGTCACTAAAAGGTACGCTGCAAAAAAAAAAAAAAGACTATTTATAGCGACTAAAGATCAATGAAAAAATTATTATCATTAAGCCTTTAAAAATTGTATCATTTTTGTATATAATATGTATCACTACTGTATATGTATATAAAAATATATAATATGTGTATGATTAGTAAGCATACATTAAGGAAAAATATCTAAAATACACTCAACCTTTGTACAGATTTGTTGTAACACATCTAACCTTTACAAGGATCTTATTACCCCATGAATATATTTTTAAGGAATTTCTTTGGCATTTATCGAGTGAGCTGGATAACAATTCAAACACGGGCTAAAAAAAGGCCATAAATAAAAGAGTCCGATCATTTTCAGGTCATATCACTATTTGAACAAAATAAAAAAAATTGAATTCTCTCCTACACTCTTAATTTTTTCATGGAGAAAACTGTTGATTCTCTTAATATTTGATCTTGTAAATCACTATATTCTTTCATAAATAAGTCCTGGCATGTGTCGCATTGGATTTTGATTTGATTTTTCTAGATAATTGCCAAAGAAGTACTTTAATAATATATTCAGGGGATAATAGGACCACCGTAAAGGTTATGTATGTTACAGCAAATCTGACCAAAGGTTGGGGTGCATTTTAGTTATTTTCCCCATACATTAATTATATATTTATTAAACAAAAATTATACTTTGATTATATATTTATTATACATAAATTATACAACAATGATATATTTTATACATATACTTTAGGGATACATACTTTATACGATAATGATACACTTTCTATACGTGTGACACATTTTTTCTATAAATATACAATAATTATACATATTATATACAACAATGATACAGTTTCTATACGTATATATATATATATATATATATATATATAGTAGTGATACATATTCTATACAAGTATGATATGATACAATTTATATACATATTCTGGAATTAATTGAAAAATGGCTAAAAATAAAATTATTTTGAAAATACTAAAAATGACCTTTAAGATTCTTGAGTCATCGGGTGTTAATAGTTTTACCCGGATGGCCATTTGTGTTCTTATCGCTAAATAATTAGCATAATTAGTGGAGGTGTTCATTTATAGAGTGACAAGTCTTGCGGTAGGTATGGCGGGAGCTGTCCGTGTGGGCCTAATTCTGCACTAGGTCAATGTATTCATTAGTCATTTTAATCCTTTCTTAAACACTTGTACACTTCTATAATATGTTATATAATTCAACTAAACTTTACAATATTCTCTATCTATGAACAGTAGAACTTTGAGACTTAAATATTTTACCAATCTTATCTTTTCGTAAGGATAGAATAGTAACTTCAGGGACACACAAGTCAACGGTGCAAAGTAAAGTAAACTGGCGCGACCAGAATCACTAATTTTGATTAAAACTTTATATTTATTTTATATTTTTATTAAAAAAATTATAAACTATTAATGTAAAAAAGTTAAAATCTCGAATAGATAAACTTTAATTCTAACTCCGCTTCTGATTGTCACATATATTTGTTGGAAATATTATGAAAAATACTTGATCACGAACACTTGAATTCTTGAAAGCTTAAGGCATGTCCAAGGATACTGTTCTTAATGATATTTCACCCGATATAAGTGTATTCCCATGATTTAACAAGTTATTCTAGTATAAAATTAGAAGTCAGAATCTGATAAATATTTATTTTAATATAAAATCCGGCACAATAGTATGAAAGGACGAATTTGAATTGATATACTTCTCTAATCCCAAAAGAGGAAGACCTGTCTTGATTTATAGATGAGAAGACCATCCAATAAGATGGCTGGAATCCTCCAACGTTCTGGGAATTGATAACCATAAAGATGAAGTTTAATGACTAAGGAAGAGCAAAGATTAATAGCCATAAAGAGTGAGGTTTAATGGCTAATGAATATTATGTTACAATTGGTAAAAGAAAACATATTGTAACAGCCAATATAATACCACATAATGAGAGCTCTTTAAGACCATTCAGTAGTCAACTGATTTTCCTACGATCTAATGTTAGGAATTTAGTAGTTCTTTTTGAGATACCAAATTTTTTTTTCCAACCACATATCTCAAAATAAATATTAAGGAATAGAATGGAGAAATAAGTTTTTCTGGGTTTTCACATACGAATATAATGCATCGAATCAGTTGTCTCGTAGACTATGGATCAGATCTAAACAAAATAAGATTAAGTTTACAGAATAATTGGTGAAGTTTAGAACTTCTATGAATCAAAAATTCTTTTGTAAATCTAGAGTCTTATTCAGTCACATATACTCACACAATTTTTGTCGTTATCGCGGCTTTGCGCTAAGAGGTCATACACGTGTCTTAGTATTCATGAGTACTCTAAAAATTTGTCACAATTTATAGGAGCGGCACCACTCCACACTCATATAGGTCCACCCATCAAATGTATTATGTAGAACAATACACCACCTATAAAGGATATGGTAATGGATTAAGAGTTTATAACTCGACCTCACTTTCCTTACAGATTTGCACTATATACACACCATAATAGATCACGGACGGGACAAATTATTATAGTGCACAAGATCAAACAATGACTTGTTATTATCCATATAAATCTATTTCATGGGATCTCCAATCACATAGGTTGAGTTACCATCATATTCGATATACAACTTGACAAAAGTCTTGTTCCCATTGGAGCTTCATTTATTAATTTTCTTCCCAAAAGTTTAGTCAGAGGATTGACGAAATTCACTTCTGACTTCACATGATTTATGGATATAATTTCTGTAAACGTGTAAATATATTCCCTACCCATAATTAGAATATTTTCATATATTGTGTAAATATAATTATGGTAAGACTAGGATTCCTCTTTTGTATAGGCTTAGGATTCCTCTTTTGTATATGCTTAGGATTCCTCTTTTGTATAGGCTTAGGATTCCTATTGTATAAGGGAGATTAATATCATCTTACATGGACAACAAGCACACTCGTGCCGTGTATTTGGAAGAACAGTTCAACAAAACACGTCTTGAAAACTTCTCCAATGTCTCTGAGTACGCAAGCGACTTAAACTTCTAGCGGATCAACTCTCCAACATCGGCACGCACGTCACGCGACGATAAAATGGTGCTACAAATGATTTCGGCCTTACTAAGGGCGAATATGATACTTTGGCCACCATTATTCAACGAGCGGATCCGCTACCGAGTTTTAACAAAGCTCGCTCACAATTGTTGCTCGAAGAAACCCGTCGTGCTAAGCGGGATGAGCACGCCCGGCGGTGTTGGCGTCGACACGCAACCTCAAGATCGGACGCCACCGGACAACTCCCAACGGCGGCGGCGCGGCGGCAAGGGTGGAAAAGGCCGCGGCGGTAGAGGAGGCCGTGGTCGTGGCAAGGGTCGCGGTCAACGGAACCAACGGCGGCAACGACGCGAGAGATCGCGGAACAACCGGGGCTGCGGCGCCTCGGCCGGTTCGTCTACGGCGCCGCGGCGGCCCCGATTCGAGCCGCGACGCCAAGTCTATTCCGATGTACCGGCGGCCATACAATTCGTATTCTTACCCCGATTTGCTGACCCCGCTCCGGCCTCACAACAGCACACTTCATGCAAGGTCGGGTCCCGCGACCCTCCTCCGGCATGACACCCACCGTTGGGTCGGGCGTTCGACACCCTCTCTATGCAACGACGACAATACTTGGTACATGGACTCGGGCGCCACATCTCACGTCACCCGGTCTGCAGGTACTATTCCTAAACTTGTTTCATATAAAGCATCCTCAATATGTTACGGTTGGTAGTGGACAACGCATTCCGGTTAAGGGTTATGGTACCTCATACACACAACCTCCTCATCCACCCTTCTCCCTCAAAAACACCCTATATGCCACACACATGATTAAGAACCTCATATCGTCCGCCAATTTACTCGTAATAATTCTGTCTCTGTGGATTTTGACCCTTTTGGTTTTACTGTAAAAGATCTTCATACGGGGACACCTCTTACGAGATGCAATAGCACGGGGGATCTCTATCCATTCACTTCCACCTCTTCTGCCAGATCTTGCTCTCCCGTCACTCTAGCGGTTGTTTCTTCTTCAACCTGGCATAATAGGCTTGGTCATCCAGGAGTCCCAGTTTTTAATTTTCTTAGAGGCAATAATTTCATTGCTTGTAATGGGAAACTTGCCCAAAATTGTGTTTCTTGCTCTTTAGGCAAACATATTCGTCTTCCGTTCAAATCATCTACTAGTATTACATTTGCTCCTTTTGATATTATACATGCCGATTTATGGACATCTCCTATCACTAGTTTCTCGGTCATAAATACTATCTTGTGTTGCTTGATGATTTTTCACACTACGTTTGGTTATACCCTCTTAAATTTAAATCGGAAGTGTTTGTCAAATTTCTTGAGTTTCGCAAGTTCATTCAAACACAATTTGGAAAAGGCATAAAATTATTTCAGTGCGATAATGGTCGTGAATTCAATAACTCTATGTTTCACCATTTTTGTACCAATAATGGCATGGTCTTTCGCTTCTCCCGCCCTCACACCTCACCACAAAACGGTAAAGTTTGAAAGAATCATCCGCACCATTAACAATATGATTCGCACCCTATTGATTCATGCCTCCCTCCCTCCACCCTTCGGGTCTATCTTTGCTAAAATGTCAGAATACACTCTAAATATTCTCCCTACTAGCACTCTTCACAATATGACCCCTACCGAAATCCTCTACCATAGAATCCCCTCTTATGATCATCTACGAATTTTTGGTTGTCTGTGCTATCCCAACCTTAGCTCCACCGCCCCTCACAAGCTCGCTCCTAGGTCCACTCCATGTGTCTTTCTAGGATTCCCGCCGAACCATAGGGGCTATCTATGCTATGACTTGTCGACTCGTCAGATCCACATATCTCGTCACGTCACATTCGACGAGACCACATTCCCGTTTTCGAATCTTCCAAAATTCCAAAAACAGGACTACTCATTTCTTGACGAGTCTGCCATCTCTCCCCTCATAATCGAACAACTCACATCCTCTGTTCCGTCGTCAGAGCCGCGGCACCCAAACTTCAGAGAAGCCTGTCAACCTTCTAGCACCGCGACTCTCGATCTAGGAGCCGCGGCACCTCCGACGGCTTCGCCCCCACCCTGTCCTTATCCGACTTTACCCCCCGTCTCAGACACCACTCCGCCACCCACTGTCCCTACCCATCCAATGGAAACTCGTTCAAAGCATGGAATCTTCAAACCCAAAGTCCATTTCAACTTGTCTGCCCAAACCATCTCTCCACTTCCAAAGAACCCAAAATTGTCCAAACAAGACCCTAATTGGAATGCGGCTATGTATGAGGAATTCAATGCTTTAACTAAATAGCACACGTGGGATCTAGTACCTAGACCTGAGGGGGTGAATGTCATTCGTTGTATATGGCTATTTCGTCACAAGTTCAGAGACAATGGGGATCTTGAGAGGTATAAGGCCCGTCTTGTGGCTAATGGCACAAATCGAGCGGGAGGGCATTGATTGTGGTGAGACCTTCACTTGACCGGTTGTCAAACCGGCTACCATCCGCACGAGTTTTGAGCATAGCCATGGGCAAACACTAGGCCGATCCATCGACTTGATGTGAAGAATGCATTCTTACATGGGGATGCGAGAGAGCAGGTCTACATGCATCGGCCACCGGGGTTCACCCATCCAGGCGGTTCCTCACTATGTGTGCCGTCTCCGTAAGTCACTATATGACACGAAGCGGGCCCCCGTGCGTGGTATGATCGCCTTGCCGGTATATCTTGCAGATTGGGTTTGTATGCGGCAAGAGTGATACATCACTTTTCATTTTTCATCGAGGTAGAAGCACGGCTTACTTATTACTTTACGTGGATGATATTGTTCTTACTTGCCTCCTCCGACGGATTGAAAAATGAGATTATTGCCTTGCTCAAGTCCGAATTTGCAATGGCCGATTTGGGAAAGGCCGAGTTACTTTTTGGGGATATCGGTGACCGAGGTCGCCAATCATATGTTCTTGTGTCGGCATAAGTATGCGAAAGAGATTGTGTACGGGGCTAAGATGGCGAACGCAAAGAGGTGCCTACTCCGGTTGATTCCAAATCTAAGCTCGGTGCTATGGATGGTGCTCCGGTCTCGATCCTACTCGTATAGGAGCCTTGCGGGTGCACTTCGGTATCTCACATTCACCGGGCCGGACATAGCTTATGTTGTTCGGCGGTGTGCTTATTCATGCATGCCCCCGGGGAGTCTCATTTCACCGCTCTTAAGCGTATCATTCGATAAAATAAGGGCACTCTTGATTATGGTTTGCACCTATACCCCTCTGCGCACCGGACGGGTTGCTTTCATATACGGATGCGGATTGGGCGGGGTGTCCGGACACGCGACGCTCCACCTCCAACTTTTGTGTTTTCTTAGGGGATAATCGATTTCTTGGTACGCAGCGACGAGGCTACCCTATCTCGCTCCGATCCGAGGCCGAGTACGGAGGCGTTGCAAATGTAGTAGGCGAGATTTGTTGGCTCGAAAATTTACTTGTTAGAACTTCGGTGTCCTTTGCGTCGGCATCTATTGTGTATTGTGATAACATCTCTGCCATCTATCTTTCTCATAATCCGGTTCAACATCAGCGAACCAAGCATATTGAGATAGACCAACACTTCGTTCGTGAGAAAGTTGTGTTAGGCCATGTCAGAGTGTTACATGTTCCATCATCCTATCGGTATGCGGACATATTTACCAAAGGACTTCCCGAGACGCTTATTTCTTGACTTCGAGCCGGTCTCGGCGTCCGGCCTCCTCCCGCTCCGACTGAGGGGGTGTGTAAACGTGTAAATATATTCTCTACCCATAATTAGAATATTTTCATATATTGTGTAAATATAATTATGGTAAGACTAGGATTCATCTTTTGTATAGGCTTAGGATTCCTCTTTTGTATAGGCTTAGGATTACTCTATTGTATAGGCTTAGGATTCCTATTGTATAAGGGAGATTAATATCATCTTACAATTTCATCTCATAACAACATTGTTTTATCACTTTATGTCTCAAACACATGTGTTTTATTGTCATTCAAAATTTTATATTTTCACTATAGCTAACGCTATTTGACAACCACAATATATAGACACGTATATTTTATTTCAACCTCAATACTCACTAAGAAGTATTTTAGCCTCATTATCAACCAACTTCAAACTACTAATTCAAATTTATTATGATATATTTGGCTGATTTCATATAATAATACCCGCACAAAGAATAAGCCCATAATCTCTAATGAATTTTGAGATCTACTTTAGCATCATTTTACCTCTCTAGTACAACAAGTACTAATTCATTATAACACTTTTTATAATTGCTTCTTTTCAAATTAAAATAATGTATAAAAAAAATAACATCATAATATATTTTAGGATCATTATCGACCAGATAAGGGTAAAAATATAATATTAGGGTGATGCTGTTAGGGAAAAGGCGAGGAAGCAACAGAAAAAAAAGGAAAGAGATTAAGATATATTTAGGGGGTCCCAAAACAATTACAAGAAAGAGAAGCACTTGGAATTGAGTGTGTGGAGACCCCAGTGCACCAGTTACAAACTTGACAGATAAGAATTAAGAACACGTTGTGCACATTAACATTTGCCTATGTTATACCAGAATAAGGTCACAGCCAATTTTATTACTCAATTATTTCCAATGTTCCAATGTATATGATGGTATTTAATTTTTAATTTATTAAAGAGTATTTTATATTTAAAAATAATTTATTTAAAAAATTTAAGATAAGGCCAAAAACTTGATTTTATAAAATCTTTATTATTATAAATATTTATAACTTATTTTAGATTATTCAGAAATACCGTAATGAAAGGAACATAAGAGTTTGTCGCTAGATATTTGACCAAATAGGATAGTCTAGTTCCTATAGAATCTATCACTAAAATACTTATAAGAACAAAAGATCTTTCTTGATCAATCCCTTTGCCCCTCATTCTTCAAGAATAAGGAAGACCCTTTTCAAGTTTGAATTTGTTTAGAGATTACAATTAGAAGCAAAATGAAGATAATGTATTGACAAGAATGTTAGATCATAAAGAAGCTATCATATCTCATTTAAGTTGAGGCTAAATTTCTCAAGTCATTATTTTGTTATAAAGTTTCATACCCAAACATACATAATCATAACAAGGACAAAAAGAGTAATTCAATAATCTCTTCGTTACATATTATATAAAATTTTCATCATTTTATTTTTTGTGAATCGTTTGATTGAACATAAAAATTTTAAAATTAAACCAAACAAGATACGTATGTCAAATTATATGCAAATTACTAAAATTATTCTTTTATATGAATGGTGTTGAAAGTTTCACATTTTATTTCTCTCTCTGTTCATGAAAGAATGAACGTTTATGTCAAGTGGATCCAAATAAATATTGCTAAGATCAATAGCTAGCATTTTGGGTTATCTACTCAAAACGCAACTGATACGTATCAAGTTAGGTGCTAAAATTGAATTTATAAATATATAGTTACTTTTTTTATATAAGTGTTAGAATCCGATAACAAGCAATTGATGTGTTTGGTAAAAAGCGTTAATAAGCATTTTTGTTATTAAAATGATTTAAATGCCCTTAAAAATATTTACATAAAATATATTTTTTATAGTATTTTTATATAAAAAGGACGAATGGTGAAAATAGAATAGAGATATAGTTAAAAGTTATGTTTTGAGAAGAATATTTTTGAGATTACAAAAGATATTAGGGATAAGACCATAACAATTTTGTCAAACCAAAATTGCTTATAAGAGGTAAAATCTTAAGTTGGGGCGACCAATTACTTATTTGGCTGATTTTAGTTTATGAGCATATTTTTTGTTTATCAAATATACGTAAATAAATCAAAAAATGCTTATAATTAAGCTCACTTGACCCGGTTAATAACACCCTCTTAATAGTTTTCAAGAAGATCAGAATGATATCATTTGTATTTAGGATAAACTAAAAAGGAAAGTGCTCCGCGTTAAGAATATTTCCTCTGTTTCAATATATATGACACACTTCCTTTCTAGTCAGTTTAAAAAAGAATGAAACATTTAAACATTATATTTTACGTTTAATGAAATGATTTATAACCACATAAATATTTTTAGCTTATTTTAGATCATAAGATTCACAAATTTTCTTTTATTTTCGTACTCAGCCAAACTAATCATAGAAATTGAGACGGAGAAGGTAATACTTTGTTGAACATAGAGATGAAGGAAATAAACTCTTAAAACTTTGTTGATCTTTAACATGTTTTGTCATTCTTGGTATAAATGTACTGTTAAACGAAGCAATATACATGTGATATACACTGAATATACATCAGTGTATATCACATATATATCACCGATGTAAGCGAGTGCGGCGGTTAGGCCACCGACACAAGGTGCGCCCAACAACAGGGATCTCGACAATGCTCGGCCATTCTCTCGGCCGGCCAACTCGTAGTGCAATGTCCGACCCATTCTCGGCAAGCCAGCACATTTGTAATACAATGCCCGGCGGTGGGCTCAGCCCATCTCGGCCAAAATAAGTACAAAACAATATTGTATATATGGTATATATATTTGTAGTATATTGTAAGAAAAAGGATACCTTAATTAGTGTTATACACTTACCATAATTGTATAGTTAGAATTATGGTAGAATAAGGATTTAGAAGTAGAATAGGAAAAGATTTTCCTATTATGGAAATATGTAACTTGTATATATAGCCTTTCAATTAATGAAAATAAGAAAGGGGGATTATTTCTTTAATGGTATCAAGAGACTAGGTCTACACAAAAGTTTTTCTCTCAACTTTCTTGTGGCCGAGAACCCCCCCCCCCTCGGGTTTTCTCTCTAAAAATTTTGTCTTCCGCTCTCAAAAACCTCTCTCAAAAATTAACCTCCTTCCTTATTCTTTCAAATATGTCTAAGAACAATTTTCACCCTGCCCTCACGGTTTCCAATATCAAGCTCAGTGTCCCTATTGTCCTTGAGATGGAAAACGTTCAATATGCAACGTGGGCGGAGTTGTTTAAAATTCACGCTATCTCTTATCAAGTTCTTCATCACATAATTCCTCCCGCTAGGCCCCTTCCTGCGGAGGATCCTGAGGTATGGATTACACTTGATGCTACCGTACATCGGTGGATATACGCCACTATTTCAGTGGACCTTCTACAGACGATTATGGAACCCGATACCACGGCTATGGCTGCATGGAATAGATTGCGTGACATATTCCAAGACAACCAACATTCCCGTATCATCACACTCGAGCAAGAATTCTCTCTCGTTCGAATGGACGTATTTCCGAACGTTTCTGCATATTGCAAGAAACTAAAGGAATTGGCGGATCAACTCCGTAATGTTGGCGCACCAGTAACAAATAATCGTCTAGTTCTACAGTTGGTTGCCGGGCTTTCGGAGGCCTATAATGGTGTTGGAACTCTCCTCCGTCAAAGCAACCCTCTTCCCGACTTTCATCAAGCCCGCTCCATGCTGACGTTGGAAGAAGCCGGTTTGGCTAAAAAGGCGGCTACCGGAGCAAGCCCGGTTGTCATGGTGGCATCCTCTCCAAGTTCTTCGGCTTTTGTTAACAATTCGGGCCAAAACCATAATAATGGTGGCGGCAAGAATAATCGCAAAAATAACAAAAACCGCGGGGGCAAACGAGGTGGTTCTGGTGGTGGTTCCGGTGAGCAACAGACAGGCGGTGGGTCCCATTTCGGGTACAATGGACCACCACCTCCGTGGGCCCAGCAGTGGGGCCATTGGCAGTGGAACCCACACCCTCCAGCCAAAGTTTCCAGCGGCCAGTGGGCTGGCCAACAGTCCAGGCCCAATGCCCAGCAGTGGCGGCCCACTGGCCAGTGGCCCAACAGTGGTATATCCTGCACCTACGGCCCAGCAGCACCACAGAATGGCATCCTTGGACCCCGTCCTCCGCAAGCCCATCATGCAGCGGGCCCCACTCAGACCGATATCGAGGCCGCGATGCACACGTTGGGATTGTCCCAACCGGACCCAAATTGATACATGGACACCGGGGCCACTACTCACATGACTTCCGAAGCAGGTACTCTCTCATCTTATTCCAATTTGAGCACCCCACAGGGGATAATTGTTGGTAATGGCAGTTCTATTCCAATTTTAGGGTATGGTCAGAAAACATTGTCTCCTCCTAATCCACCACTCCTCTTGAAAAATACTTTACACGCTCCTAAATTGATTAAAAATTTAGTGTACGTCCGAAAATTCACAAATGACAATTACATTTGTTGAATTTGATCCTTTCGGTTTCTCGTGAAGGATTTCAAGACGGGGAGTCATCTCATGAGGTGTGATAGTAGGGGGGATCTCGTATCCTATCATGCCGGTTTCGATCCATCGAGTCCAAACCTTGCCATCGACTTTTGCGGCCATCTCACCATCCATGTGGCATGCTCGTCGGGTCATCCGGGATCTTCTATTTTATCACCCTTAGATAAAAATAGCTTTATTTCTTGTAAGGGTACGAGTCGTACTCCAATTTGTCAGTCTTGTTCATTAGGAAAAATTGTTAAGTTGCCATTTGTAGACTCCAATTCTCATACTTCTATGCCATTTGAAATTATTCATAGCGACTTATGGACATCGCCTGTTCTTAGTTCAATGGGTCATCGATATTATGTTCTCTTTTTAGATGATTATTCTAGATTTTTGTGGACGTTTCCAATTGCGAACAAATCACAAGTGTTTTCCGTTTTCATAAAATTTAGAGCGTTCATTCGTACTCAATTCGAAAGAGAAATAAAAAATATTCAATGTGATAATGGGAAAGAGTATGACAATAGGGAGTTTCGAGAATTTTGTGCTACACATGGGATAAATTTTCGTTTTTCATGTCCTCATACATCTTCACAAAATGAGAAAGCCGAACGCAAAATTCGTTCCATAAATAACATTGTCCGAACTCTCCTAATCCATGCCTCCATACCTCCATATTTTTGGCATCATGCTCTACAAATGGCCACTTACCTTCTTAACATAATTCCGTCTAAAGGTCTGACATATTCTTCCCCTCTCAAAATCTTATATAATAAGAACCTTCTTATTCTCACCTTCGGATTTTTGGGTGCTTGTGTTATCCGCTATTCCCATCCACCACAATTAACAAACTTCAGGCTCGGTCTACCCCGTGTGTGTTTTTGGGTTATCCGTCAAATCATCGTGGTTATAAGTGTTTTGATTTATCCTCCAAAAAAATCATAATCAATCGCCATGTCATTTTTGATGAAACTCAATTCCCATTTACGAAAGTTCATACTCCCGAACCTAAGTCGTATAATTTTTTGGATGACCAAATATCCCCATATATTATTCGGAATTTTTCGGACATCTCCGTACCCAAAATCCTCCGGCGGGCCCACCGCCCGCCGGCCCCACGATGCACCGTCACGCCCGGAAAATACGACCACCGGAACAGGTTCCGGCTATTGGGCCGGACCATCCCAATTCGGAACCGGTCCGGCCGATTCCGGAATTACCGATTTGGGCCGGCGGCCCACTTCTTGGCCGGCGTCCGTCCCGAGCCCGAAAATTCCCAAAATTCCCTTAATTCTTCCTCGAGTCATAGACCGGTCACTCGTAGTCGGCGGGGTATTTTTACACCTAAAAGACATTTTAATTTACATTCGATGTCTCTAAATCCCCTTGCCCCGCAATCCCGTGTCCGCATTAAATGACCCTAATTGGAAAATTGCTATGACTGATGAATATAATGCTCTTATTGATAATAAGACGTGGGAGTTGGTGCCCCGTCCATATGGTATTAATATTATCAGGTCTATGTGGATTTTTGCTCATAAGGAGAATTCAGATGGGTCCTTTGCTCGGCATAAGGCGCGACTTGTTGGTGATGGTAAGACTCAGCAGGTTGGTATTGATTGTGGTGAGACGTTTAGTCCGGTGGTCAAACCGGCTACCATTCGCACTGTACTTAGCTTGGCTCTTTCAAAGACTTGGCCGATTCATCAGTTAGATGTCAAGAATGCTTTTCTACATGGAGATCTCAAGGAAACAGTCTATATGCATCGGTAGTTGGGTTTCGGGGATCCCAACCGCCCTCACCATGTCTCGTTTGTTGAAGAAGTCATTATATGGGCTTAAGCGGTCTCCACGTGCCTGGTATACACGATTTGCTTGATTTTGTTTCGACTATTGGGTTCACACACAAGCAGTCGAGATAATTCTTTGTTCATCTACCGCCGTGGTTCGTCATTGGCCTATATTCTCGTTATATGTGGATGATATCATCTTGACCCTCCTCCGATGCTTTGCGTCGATCTATCATGGCCATGCTCGGTTCGAATTTGCTATGAAGGACTTAGGGCCGTTGAGTTATTTTTGGGGATTGCGTCAAACGTCATTCGGGTGGCTTGTTTCTCGTCTCAACGGAAGTATCTTTGTTGAGATCATAGAGAGGGTGGGATGTCATCCTGTAAGTCCACTTCCACACCGGTTGATGCAAACCCAAAGCCGAGTGCGCAAAAGCGGTGCACCATACGAGGACCCGACCCGCTATCGCAGCCTTGCGGGGCCCTCCAAGATCTTACCTTTACCGGACCGGATATTACATATGCGGTTCGGCGAGTGTGTTTATTCATGCATGATCCCAGGGGTTGAGCACATGAATGCAATCAAACGCATCATTCGGTATATTCGGGGGACACCGGACTATGGGTTGCACTTGTATCCTTCGCCTACATCCACACTTGTCTCTTACACGGATGCTTGATTAGGGTGGTTGTCCGACACCGAACGGTCGACTTCGCTCTTTTATGTTCCTTGGCAACAACTTGGTCTCATGGTCGGCAAAACGTCAAGCAACTCTTCTGTCACGCTCCGGTGCAGGAGGCGAGAATATCGAGGGGTCGCAAATGTGGTCTCCGAGTCATGTTGGCTACGTAATTTGCTTTTGGAGCTTTATTGTCCCATTCGAGAAGGCAACCTTGGTATATTGCGATAACATTAGTGCTATCTACCTTTCGTGTAACCCACTTCAACACCGGCGCACCAAGCATATCGAAATGGACATTCACTTTGTCCGTGAAAAGGTTGCAAAGGGTCAAGTTCGCGTATGCCATGTCCCGTCTCGTTATCAAATTGCGACATCTTTACAAAGGGTCTACCGGCGGTTCTCTTTGAAGATTTTAGGGACAGCCTCGGCGTTCGAAAATCGCCCGCTATGACCGCGGGGTGTGTTAAACGAAGCAATATACATGTGATATACACGAATATACATCGTGTATATCACATATATATCAACGATGTAAGCGGTGAAGCAAAGTGGCCACCGACAAATAGTGCAGCCAACGGTGGGCTCTCGGCAATGCTCGGCCCATTCTCTCGGCCACCATCGTAGTGCAATGTCCACCCCATTCTCGGCAAGCCACTCGTAATACAATGCCCGGCGGTGGGCTCACCCATCTCGGCCAAAATAAGTACAAAACAATATTGTATATATGGTATATATATTTGTAGTATATTGTAAGGAAAAGGATACCTTAATTAGTGTTATACACTTACCATAATTGTATAGTTAGAATTATGGTAGAATAAGGATTTAGAAGTAGAATAGGAAAAAGATTTTCCTATTATGAAAATATGTAACTTGTATATATAGCCTTTCAATTAATGAAAATAAGAAAGGGGGATTATTTCTTTCATGTACGTCATTGATGATGATATGATAAATTTGATATGAAAAGTGATTCTTAAATATAAAAGTTTTAAAAGTGTCCTATAAAGTTGAAGCAAAAAGAGTGTTCTCTACGCCACACTGAAGTAGCAGTTAAGGTGCTAATCTACATAATATGGTCACGCCGAATGCGGCGTAACTCGTATAAGACACGTTCCCTTGTAAGTCTTTGAATCATGCAACAGACAATGCTATACCATCCAAAAGAATGTGGTACGGTGCATGAGACTGATTTTTTTTTAAATAAGAGATTTTGAGTTTGAGTTTTGAATATAAAAAATTCTAAGCACGAAGTATTTTTCCCGAAAAAGTGACCTTATATGATGTGAATATGAATTTAGTCAATCTCCAATACGAATATCGGACACCTAATGAAAAATAAAAAAAACAGAGAAGTCTATGCTAGCTTGTCTGTCCTTTTCCTCATTTAAACGGTTTAGGCGAGAGTGTTGCTGGTGTGGTTGAACCAATAACTTTAGTTCAAATTATGTATTTATTATAAAAATTCATTAAATATGTAGATATTATTAATTTAGAATTTAATGACTGAAAAAAATAAAATCCAAAATTCATATGCTTTAAATTTTGGCTCTGGCTCTGCTTTCATAGTCAGGAGCAGATTTAGAGTTTTAGTTACAGATTCGGCAGATTCATTAGCTTCGACTTAAACCCTGATTTGTGTTAAAATGTCCACTTTGTAAGCATAAATAATTTATCAAGAATCAACAATCTAATTATTTTCTTAGAAGTCATAACTCATAAATTTAAAATTCTAACGCTGCATGTTGGTGGTATATATGTCATACTACAAATTATTCAAGTTATATCGATGAACCAATCAAGCCCTTTTAATGAGAGGCAGTAATTGCTGTTTTTGGGCTGATATTGAGAAGTGTAAAGTACGAATTGTATGGCCAAAAGTTTCATCTTGAATAATTAGCCGCAGAAAAACAGTTAGAACTCCCAACTTTATTGCACAGCTAAACACATGCTATAAAACGTGAAAAAATATCAGTTTATGACGAGAACATTATAATACCTTTATTAGATAAGCATTTCTGTTGGTTGTCCAACACAGAGAAATTTTTTGTGTTGTGATTATTGCTAATATAGGATTTTAAAAGTATTGCCCTCATAATAGAAGCTTTTGTGAACACAAAATTGAACAGCTGATGGACAAGTAACTACACGAAAGTATAAAATTAGCAATAATCTTTTAGCAACAACAAAACTTTATTTAATTATTTCTGTATGTAGAACTTTTACCCCAAGATTTTTCTTGTTGGCAAACGTTGTAATCTTGTTGCCATATTCCACAGTTAATATAATAAAATTTTAATATATACAGTATAAATTTGCTAACAAGTTTTTGCCAACAACCATAGTATTGATGGGTATATTTAATAGTAAAGAATGAATTTTTGGCCTAACTCAACCCCAAAAGCTAGCTTGTAGGGTGAGTATTGTCTAAGTCCATCTAAGGAGTCCATGTTCTCATTCCATATCCGATGTGGATTCTTAATTACTCGCCCGCACGCCCAGACCTTGTTAATCCGAGCGTGAATAATATAATTTGGGGGTCCAACATCGGTAAACAAAGAATTGGAATGACCCTGACTCTGATACTATGTAAAGAATGGATATTGGGCCTAACTCAACCCCAAAAGCTAGCTTGTAGGGTGATGATTGTCCAAGTCCATATAAAAAGTATATATTCTTATTCCATATCCGACGTGGGCTTAACATTAATAAATGGCAACAACTTGATTTAATTGTTGCTATATCATAAAACTTTTAACCACGCATTTTTTCTTGTTACCAAACAATTTAGATTTTTTGTTTTCATATTTTAAAGGTATTATAACAAATATAAAATATAAAAATAATTGGGCAGCAACAAATTTTAGTATTGCTAATACACATAATTTTCTCAACAATTAGCGTGGGTTGTAGCCTAAAGTTTAGATTTTTTTTATTCCGTTAAAAACAAACGCGGGAAACAAATTTTCTTTTCAATTATTTATCCAAATTCATAGCAGGTTCTTTTAATTTCCACTACAAATTCATAGCAGGCCAAGAACATGGAAGTAGCAGGTTTTCTCTTTTCTCCATTATTTCTGAAAGAAATAATCCCTTAATTATTTTCATTAATGAAAGAGTATATATACAATTTACAATTTTTCATAATAGGAAAATCTTATTCATATTCTACTCTCAAAACCCTATTCTAGTAGTACAAGAATCCTATAATTATGGTAAGTGTACAATACTAATTAATATAATTATTTACACTACAACTTTGGCCGGAGACGATGAAAGAGTTTTCAGACAAAGAAGTTGGTTGATTAGCCAATTTTGTCCTGATCGTCGGGATTTGAATGAAGATTAGGGATACATGGGTGGAGATAGAATTCCGAGGGAGAAAAAATTGCGATATCGGTAAATCGAGAAGCAAAAGTTAGTGCGGATTCAAGAAATATTGCCCCAGTATCGAGTTATGATGACACTAGTTGCAGATGTGGCAAAATATTGGGAAAGAACGGAACGACATTCGAAGTAGGTCGCTGACCTTTGTTGGGAAGTCCGGCTCTCCAACAAATTGCCTCAGTTCGCTGTAAGAGATAGTTCCACGTTGTGCTGAAGCTCCTGCCGATTCAAACTCTTGCGGACTAGAGCTAAGATAAAAAAATTAGTGCATAACTGCTGAATACAAAGGGTATATGTGAATACGACCCTGTGAATTGAAATGACGTCCTTGCACAGACGTAACGCGATGCGACGTCCTTGCACATACGTGATGAATGACGTCCTTGCACAGACGTAATGCAAAATGTCGTCCTTGCACAGACGTAATGCGATGCGACGTCTTTGCACAGACGTGAGGAATGACGTCCTTGCACAGACGTAATGCAAAATGTCATCCTTGCACAGACGAAATGCAATGACGTCCTTGCACAGACGTAATGCAAAATGTCATCCTTGTCCAGACGTAATGCAAAATGTCATCCTTGCACAGACGAAATGTAAAATGATGTCCTTGTCCAGACGTAATGCAAAATGTCATCCTTGCACAGACGAAATGTAAAATGACGTCCTTGTCCAGACGTAATGTAAAATGTCGTCGTTGTATAGACGCAATGCAAAATGACGTGACCCTAAGGCCGAAATACTATGTTGAAATTCTTGCAAACTCAACCTGCATGAAAAGTTAATGCGTGAATATAGGTAATGTAAGATGAGGGTGAGAATGTGACCATGTGAGTCGAAATACCGTCTTTGCACTGACATAATGCAGTTGGGACCCTGTAAGTTAAGATGATATTTTTGTACATACGCAAAATAGGAACATGATCCTCGTGGTAAGCTGCGATGCGGAAGTTCTTTGCGAAATTGAACATAAATGTTTCGTCTTCCCTGCCTCTTTCAACCTGAAGATCCTGCACTCAAAGAAATTTGTGGGTTTGGGGGAGAGGCGGTTGATTCGCGTTGACTTTGTAGCTTTAGGTCTTGGTACTTGCACGTCCGACTGGTTCGGACCTGTAGCCCCTGTCTGATTTCCAGTCTTGGCTAGTTGTTAATGAAAAATATTTGTTGAAAATAATTTGCTTATAAGAAAGTATACCTATTAAGAATTTATTTCGAACTCTTGAATAGTGACATGTAGCGAAACAGAGCAAACGTCTTATCCAAAATCCTTCTTCTGACTGAAGACTTAGTTGGCCGACACCTTTCCATGTCTATCGGTGTCTTCTTGCAGTGGACCCATAAAATTTTCCCCAATTTCTGGAATGTGAGGATGCCGAACTTTCAACTGGACGAGACTGAGTCTTGTGTGGGTTGCTTGCCTGTCCTATCAAGGCGATCAGATGGGCGTACTTCGTTACATCCAGGATAAGGGAGGACAATTTTCTAATGGTGTGACCGAAGCTGATATATGCCGCCTACGTATACCAACAAGGGAATCAGGTCATAACGTAGTTCGTTACAAGCAAAAGGGAATTGTAAGGTTTTCTAAAATAGGACCGAAGCCAATGTGGGCCGCCTACGTATCCCGCTGAGGGAATCAGGTCATAAAGTAGTTCATGTTACAAGTAAATGGTTCTTTGGGAAACTTGTGCTTTAAAGAGACAGAACCCGACATGGGTTATTTGTGTATCCCGTCAAGGGAGCGCAACTTTTACAACATAGAAAATACATTACATAGAAAAATTTCCTAAATGTGGTATCTTTTCAATGCATCCGCGTTGATAGCTTTTGGCCATACTTCGCCGTCCATTTCAGCTAGGATTAGTGCCCCTCCAGTTAGCACTCGGTGAACCATGTAAGGCCCTTGCCAGTTAAGTGCGAATTTTCCTTTAGCTTCATTTTGGTGCGGGAATACGTTTTAACACCAATTGCCCCGGTTTGAAAATCCTTGGTTTTACTTTCTTGTTGAAAGCTTTGGCCATTCTGTTCTGATAAAGTTGCCCGTGATAAACTGCGTTCAGCCGCTTTTCATCAATCAACATTAATTGTTCGTATCGATTCTGTACCCACTTGACTTAGCTCAACTCGGCTTCTTGGATAATCTCAAATATGGTATTTCTACCTCTGCTGGTAACACAACTTCTATCCCGTAGACCAAAAGATACGGCGTTGCCCCAGTAGAAGTCCTGATTGTAGTACGATAGCCCAAAACTTTCAACTTCCTTAATCTTGCTATCCTTGATTCATTAACGTGACCAAATCTATAGTGCCATAAATAGGTAGGGTTTCTTGGATTTCCTATCTTAGCTCATTTATTTTGCATATTGAAAATTTCACTACTACAATTTAGAACATACAAACCATCTACAAGCGGAGCATTTCCACAATCAAAATCATTAAAAGAAGTACATAACTGCCATTGGCAATAAATGAGGAAAACCCCTCAATGTCTAACATTGGGATAGAAATAATATTCCTCGTCAATGAGGGTACAAAATAACAATTATTTAGTTCTAAACAAAAACCTGAAGGTAAATCTAGTCTATAAGTTCCCACGCGTTCAGCATCCACTCGTGCTCCATTTCCAACGCGCAGGTCTACCTCTCATAGTCCAACCTTTCTGTTGTCAATCAACCATGCACATTATTATAAATGTGTGAGCCACAAGCGGTATCCAATACCCAGTAGTGAGAGTTATTTATAAACATAATTATTTCAATGACAAACATACCTTGTCCAGTAGAGCTAGAAGCACCAGTGTTTTGCCTCCTCCTGGAACTGTGCAGTCCTTCTTCCAGTGCCCCTTATTTTTGCAGTTGAGGCACACATCCATAGCTAACTTTGTCTTCTTCTGAACACCTCCTCTAGGTTTCAAAACTATGGGTGCAGCAACTGTCTTACCCTTCTTCTTCTGTATGTTCTTACGCATGAGTTTGAACTTGCTAGATGAGCCCACCATGAGCACAACTTTACTTTTAGAGCACATTAACCCCATCACCGCATCCCCACTTCTCTTTTAATAATTTTCTATATGCCCCTAACATTATCAAGAATCTAATCTTGTTAGAAAATTTGCCACCGTTAATTCAGTATCCATTAATTTTGACCCGTTTGGTTTTTCTGTAACAGACCTACATACCGGGAGACTTCTTACGAGATGCAATAGTGAGGGAGACCTCTATCATTTCCTATCCACGTCCGCTGCCAGTGTCAATCCTCCCACATCTCTAGCTGTCATCTCCTCCTCAACATGGCATAGTAGACTTGGACATCTCGAAGCTCATGTTTTTTATTTTCTTAGAAACCACAAGTTAATTCAATGTGATAAAGGGAACCTTACCCATAGTTTCTCCTCTTGTCATCTAGGGAAACATGTTAGACTTCCATTTATGTATTCTTCGAATATTACTTTCTCTCCCTTTGATATTATTCATGTGGATTTATAGACATATCCTATAACCAGCAACCTGGGTCATAAATATTATTTGATATTTTTGGATGGCTTCTCTCACTTTCTTTGGGTCTATCCTCTTAAACTTAAGTCTCAAGTCTATTTCAAATTTCTTGAATTTCGTACATTGGTTAAAACGCACTTTGAAAAAGATATCAAAACGTTTCAATGTGATAATGGTCGTGAGTTCAATAACTGCCACTTTCATAATTTGTGTACGGCTAATGGCATGGTTTTCTGTTTCTCTTGCCCTCATACTTCCCCTCAAAATGGTAAAGCCGAAAGAATTCTCCGCACTATTAACAATATGATTTGTACCCTTCTTTTTCATGCGTCTCTCCCATACCTTTTGGGTTTATGCATTAAAAATGGTAGAATACATTCTTAACATCTTACCTACCGTATGATTCAAAATCAGACACCCACCGAAATTCTATTCTGTCGGATCCCTTCCTATGGTCACCTTCGAGTTGTCTTTGTTACCCAAATTTGGCCTCCACGGCCCCTCACAAATTAGCACATCGCTCTACTCCGTGCGTCTTCCTTAATTTCCCGTCAAATCATATGGGGTACTTGTGCTATGAGATATCCACAGACAAAATCTTAATCTCAAACAATATCACATTTGTTGAGTACGTCTTCCCGTTCGACAACATCCAAAAATTTTGAGTCACTGATTACGATTTCCTTGATGACTCGGACACCTCCCTTCTACTCTAAAATACACTACAAAATCCGCAACCTTCGGCCGTCTGAACACCCATACCGCCACGGCCTACCACCCCACCACACCACACCACCCGCCACTGTCTGCCTCCCCCCGCCACTATCTCCCCCCCCCGTACACCCAACCACACCACAATATACCGTCACCCCGCCCCCTGACCCGCATACCCTGAATCATCGCGCAACCTACTGCCCAGCCCAGCCACACACCACACTGCCAAATCCCGTTAACCCCTCCCCACCCACTGCCACTGCCCCATAACCCGAGACCCATTGCCCCGCCCCCATACCTAGACACCAAATGGAAACTCATGCCAAACACGGGATTTTCAAACCAAAAGTCCAGTTTAACCTATCCACACAATCTATATCACCAATACGTAAAAAACCAAAACTAGCCAAACTCGACCCGAATTAGAATGCGGCCATGCGTGAAGAGTTTGATGCGCTTACCACTCAACGCATGTGGGATCTTGTTCTGAGGCAAGAGAGGGTGAATGTGATTCGTTGCATGTGGCTCTTTCGTCATAAGTTCATAGATAATGGTGATCTTGAACGCCACAAGGTCAACTTACGGCAAATGGCACAGGGCGGCAAGAGGGTATTGATTGTGGTGAGACCTTCAGTCTGGTGGTCAAACCGGCTACTATTCGCACTGTTCTGAGCATAGCTATGTGTACAAACTGGTCGATTCATCAGCTTGATGTGAAAAATGCATTCTTACATGGAGATTTGAAAAAAATAGTTTACATGCACCAACCGCCAGGCTTTGTACATCCAGAGGCTCCTCATTATGTATGTTGTCTCTGTAAGTCCCTGTATGGTTTGAAACAAGGCCTCCGGGCTTGGTATGAGCGTTTCGCTACTTACATTATGTAGATTGGGTTCGTATGCAGCAAATGTGACCATTCATTATTCATTTTTCATCGAGGTAGTGACATTACATACTTGTTATTATATGTGGATGATATTGTTCTGACTGTCTCTTTTGATATGTTGAAAAATGAGATCATTCGGTTGTTTAAATCTGAATTCGCTATGACTGACTTAGGGAAGTTGAGTTACTTCTTGGGGATTTTTGTGACTAGATTTGCAGATAGTATGTTCCTATGTCAGCGTAAGTATGCGGAAGAAATTGTGTACAGGGCTAAAATGACGAAATGCAAAATCATGCCTACTCCGGTCGACTCGAAATCGAAACTCAGTGCTACTGATGGGGACCTGGTGTCTGATCCCACTATTTATAGGAGTCTTGCAGGTGCACTTCAGTATCTTACATTCACCAGGCCTGACATTGCATATGTTGTTTAGCAGGTTTATTTATTCATGCATGCCCCTAGGGAGCCTCACTTTACAACTCTTAAACGTATCATTCGATACGTTAAGGGCACTCTTGATTATGGATTACATCTCTACCGCTCTGCACCGAACAAGCTGATATCATACACGGGCGTCGATTGAGCAGGCTGTCCAGACACGCGATGTTTCACGTCCGGCTACGTGTGTTCTTAGGTGATAATCTTATCTCGTAGTCTGCCAAGAGACAAGCCACACTCTCCCGATCGAGTGCAGAAGCAGAGTATAGAGGCGTTGCAAACGTCGTAGCTGAGATCTGCTAGCTTCCGAAACCTCTTCTTAGAGCTCAGTGTCCCTTACGTAAGACTTCTATGGTTTACTGTGATAACATATTCCCGGTCTGCTTATCTCATAATCCGGTTCAGCATCAGAGAACTAATCACATTGAGATGGATATACATTTTGTTCGTGAGAAGGTTGCTATAGGTCATGTTAAGGTGTTACATTTGCCTTCTTCGTATCAATATGCAGATATTTTCACAAAGGGGCTTCCTCGGCAGCTGTTCATCGACTTCAGATCCAGTCTCAGCGTCCGGCCTCCTCTTGCTCCGACTGAGAGGTGTATTAGTAAATATTACTATATATGTTGTAATTAATAGTAGTGTATAATTATGGTAAATATAGGATCCTTATTCCATTAGGATTCAACATTGTACACACTATATATATATATATATATATATTGTTATTAATGAGAAAGACTCCTCAAGGGGAGATTAACACAATTCTACAAAAACTTTCTATATTGTTATAAATTGATGTCTATGTCAAACAATATTGCTAATCATAATAGAAAGAACATAACTTATATTATGTGGTTGCTATTATTGTTATAGCTTTGTGTATCTAACCATCTCAAGTTTCGTCAATATGGCAATCGAAGTAGAACTAGCAAAACAATGTGTACCTATCAACAAGTTACAAAAATATTTATTTGACTGGGTCATAAAAGTTAGTAATTCGAAGAGATTCAGTAAGACCACACAAAAATTCAAAACACAGGTGCTTTTGATGCCTATAGTATTAGTTGATGAAAAGGTATTATCATCCTTAATTTTTATTATGCTCTTTATTTATTTTGCCTTTATCAATGACATCTGTAGTTGGTTAAATCCTTAATAAGGCACAAGATCTAAGCAATACTATCTTTATAATCATGTTCAAGAATTGAAGTACTTTTTTGAACCAAATAAAAGCTAGGAGTATTACACTATCGCTACGCTATTAGATCATCTAAGCACCTTACTACTCTTTAGTACACAGAGAACTTAAAATGACTTTTACTGACACTATCATTATAAAGGAATTCGACAATGTGTACCCAATTTTTTTTAAATGGTATTGTAGCATTGAAAGAGGCGAAAAACTTCAGTGGTACAACCTTTGATAATTTATTACTGAAAAACTTATTTAATAATTACATGATACTTATTACTATTACAAGTTAAAGTTACACAAGTTTCCATGAAAAATATTCATGGAATGTACTATATTGACAAGTTCATGTAATAATATTCATTTAATGTACTATATTGACAAGTTCATGTAAATTATGCAATTTATACACATGAATTGGTACACACTTGCAATTAGTGGGTAAATTAAAATTCTTATTAAGAGGTATCAAAATATGAAAAAATAAATATATCATGAAATTAAGGGATTCAACACATAGTATATATACGTAAAAAATATTTTTACATATCTATGCAGTGCAATTTTCCAATGAAGAGGTGTCCATTGACACCCCTTGGATGCATGTGGCTCCGCCACTGCGAGCAACACACGTGCTGAAAGTAGTATTATCCTAAAAGTAATTGTATATAACCTAGATAAATATTGTGGCGGGTGGGCTGGGGCGATGGGGGGCTATAGGGATGGGGTGAAGATGAGGTATATTAGAGGTGGGGAGAACACAATCAATGTAGAATAATACTAGTGGAACTTGTTTTCTTGGAGAAAATATTTGACCAAACAAACATGAGAAAATTGGAAAATGTTTTTCTCCATAACGAACAGAGCCTAAGTAAATAAAAGAACATTAAATTCGTATCAGATTAGTTCTTTTCTTTAGCAAAGTTCATACTTTAGGGATGCAACTAAAAATCCAGAGAACTATTAAGGGTAGTCCGCTCAAAACTAAAAGATTGCACTAACAAAAACATTATCCTTCTTTATTAGGTTCTTCACAGTGGCTGAGAGACTATCTTTTTAACGGCCAAGCAAATGGAAAATATAGAACGTTATATATGTCGATATTCAAGAGTTAATAAATGCAACTATGAGAATCAACAATTTTATATATGTTCCTATAATAAAAGACACTATGGATATTACATGAACCTTGTACAGAATATGGAGAACTCATCCGACAGAGATGCTTTAGGTGCTGGAGTGAGCAGGCAAAGGATTCAAGTCCATTTCAACTTGGTTAATAGTCCACTGCATACTCTCCAATTTCTGCTTGGATATGAGTCAAAGTTAGCCTTTATCTCCAAAAAAGGAAAAGTAATGAACTATAATAATTAACAAAACTCGCAAGAACCATTCTTTACCTTTACAATGTCATGGTACTGCCTAGCAATTTCGTCAAAATGAGGATCAACCCCTTGATACTCACAAAGGCGGGAAGCCTAACATATTTCAAAGTAAAGGACATATCAGTCTTGTGGTGCCAAGCACTAAACAGAGCTAGATTCTACTATCTTAATGACTCAGTATATTTTAACTTCATGCCACAGATGGAACTCTTTTTTTAACCTACATTTCAGCATGCAATTAACAGAGAAAAAAGAAAAACCCTGAAAGAAGAGAAACTACAGGAATAGATGTTTAGGAGCAAATGACATGCCCCACAACATCAGATTGATGGATAAACTAATTTCAAGCCAAAACTGTAATTTCATCCTTATTCAACACTAAACCAGCCAAATAGAGACCTATAATGATGAAGTTTACTCAAGTATTCAGCTACTTTCGTCAAACAAAATAGTTGGGACAAAAAGACAAGCAAAAATATGACGGAAAGAGCTCTTAATCCAGTGAAGTCCAATTTAGTTGTCTTCAATCTCCTAAGAGATCACCTTTTCATCATCAAGGTCCTTCACCACCACTGACAAAATTTACATGGAAAATGAAAGCTGCCCATGAACAATCTTAATTGAGGCATTTTTGGGAAGATAAATAACATGATACCAAGCTAGCTTCCAATTGCATATAACATATAACTTTTTATTATAATGGAGAAATCTCCAGTGCCAGTTGGCACATGGTTAGAAACTCAATGCATAATGGGCCCACCACTCTACCCTTCTCCACTTAAATACCAGTCATTTGTCTAGCAGGGTTCAACTCGTGACATACACCTAATCACTTACCCTCTTACCACTAGACCAAAGCCATGGTGGCTAAGTAGTATTATATAATCTTTGACTGATCAAGATTCCATGATTCTCCCAAATGAGGTGTGAGAGTCCAAGGAACAAATGTAAGCAAATCAAGGAAATGTGGTAAACATGAAAATGATCCATCAAACTAAAAACAAATATTAGAATAGTATAAGAAAGTGTACCGCTTTCTCATAAGCAAGTGATGCTTCTTCTGTTGCTTCAATCAAATACTTCCTGGGATGATGGTAAACTGAGTATACATTCTTCGACATAAAAAATGCAATAAGGATTTCCAAAGTCATGTTTCGTTACCTTATTTTGTGAAGAGCGGGAATAGTTTCCGGGGTATACGTCTCAAGTAGGAGAATATGTTCCAGAACTCTGGTGAAGAATAAGATGCGTCAGGAGCTGTTAAACTAGATGACCATAACATTAGTATTTCAAAAGCACAAGTAGAAAAGCAAGATATTGTGTTCTTTATTTAACAGAGTTACGGGATGTAAAAAGTGCTATTAAACTTGATTACAAAACTGTGATGGTAATTAATTTCTGGGGTTTTTACATTAAAAAGAAACTACTCTCATTGAACTTAACATGTTATTAAGTAAATTTCCCAAGAAATTTCAACCTAATTTTATGAAGTGCAGAAATTGTTTTCGAGGCATAAGTCTGAAATAGGAGAATATGTTCCAGAAATCTGGCGAACAATAGAAAGTCCCGGAAGCTGTTACACTTGATGACCATAATATTAGTATTTCAAAGGCATAAGTCTCAAAGCAAGAGAGCCTGTTCTTTAGTAAGAGAATAACAGGATATAAGAAAAACTATTGAAGTTGATGAGGACTGTATTATGCTAAACAAATTTCTGGGGATTTCACATGAAAAAGAAAAAAAAATGCTCTCATTGAAAGTAATACATTACTATGTGAGATTTCTCAAGAAATTATATCCTTTTTGACGTAAAGGAGAAAACCAATAGAACACACTAGCTTGAAAAGATCATGACATATATAGAATAACTATCACTGATTTGGAGTCTCCTGGTTGAAAAAATTAAAACCCTCAAAGAGATCATGACAAGGTACTTCCCAATAGATAAAGAAAAGAACACAAAAACTGCAACCAGGACTTCAACCACTGAAGTGCAAGATCACTACCTTCATAGCAGCAATTAGGCAATTGACAGGGGTCATCGTACTAAGGCAGAGGAAGCAATAGATGAACTGAACTTTGCACCCAATCCCAACCCCACAATAATCTAACAAAAGAAAGAGATCCATTCTGACTGAAAAAATTAATAGCCATACTATGTTCACACAAAAAAATAGAAGTTATCCAACTCTCCAAATCCTCTCCAACCCAAAAAAAAAAAAAGTCACCAGTTGGTACAACAAAACAGAACAAGAATCAGGTATGCCATACCTTAATTTTGCCTTCATGGTCTCACATCTTTTGCACAACCACGTCTTTTGCAGTTCATCCTATTAATGGATCCATAAATTATAATCAGAATAAACATCTATCCTAAGAGAAAAGGACCATCAGCAGTGTCCACAAAACATCCAAAACTAGTGAAGTGTTACGGACCAGAGTCCATTAGACGAATCAGAGGAATGAGGATGCCTTAATTTGAAGAAAAGAAACAACAGCAGAATGGTAAACTTACATATTTATGTTGATGGTCCAACTTTATATCTTTGACAAGCTTAATAAGAACACCAAGTATCTGCTCCAGAACCTTACACAGGCAACATATAAAGTCAAATATTTTCTCAAGTAACATGAGCCTTTAGACAAATCTGTGGAAGTACCTTAGAATGGAAAGGCTGACAAGAAGAAATAGGAAGACAAAAACGATGAAGAACAGCATTCTTACATTATAGTATTCTGCAAATTTTCTGTTAGACGAATATAAATCCTCACGCCATGCTTCTTCTTCTCTCTCAATCTCCTCGATGATCAACTTTACCCTGTTACATCATTGATTAGAAGCTCCCCTGCCTAGATCTAAAAAGCTATCAAGAATATTACTATATAGTTTATTAAATTGTGTCCAGGTCAACATGCGCATAACCTACTATTCCACTGGCATTGAGTACCTATTACCTCCTAGCGCAGGTACAGGTTAACTCTACCCACCAAACTTAAATTGATGTCTAGACCCGTCTCTGCTATATTCAAACCTGGTTCCTATGGTTATTACTCCAACTCTTCAATCTCTAGATCACTTCCTAGGGGGGCAAGTTGAAATACATGATTATTGAATATTGTACAGCATAACAAGCCAATCCATTATTCAGAATATAAATTTTCTTTTTACCACATGATTTGTTCTTAACGTAAATCCAATGTAGAGTCTATTCTATCATGGAACTAGGAGGAATACTCTGTTGAAATTAACAAGCTAAAATAAAGACACAACCTGTTTTATAAATGATTCACATAAATCATAAAACATAGAAAGATTGGTCAGAGAGAGAGAGAGACCTTTCAGGAAGTCGGGCAGCTGAACTTTGACTGGCAGCAGATATATCTGTAGAATCAAGGTAGGTAATGTTCTTACATACATCTTGATATGAGAACAACAACTTCTAAGAGTTTTCAGTTATTTAAATAGTAAGAGAACTACTCAACCAGCCTCTGAATAATACACTGACATGAGTACATCTAGAACCTTTTTTTTTAACCGAAAAATCCCCGATGGAAAGTGGGGTACAGTTTTGCGTCAATGAATAACGAGTAAATCTAGAACTTATGCACCTCAGCGGTAGATCTTTCCTATTTACACCACAATTTGAAACATTACTATGCAATTGACAATATATATTATAAGGGCAGCCCGGTGCACAAAACTCCCGCTATCCGCGGGGTCTTACCTTGCATTTCTGCAAGAAGTTGTTTCCACGGCTTGAGCCTGTGACCTCCTGGTGGCAGCAACTTGTACCCATTCACATAATAATCTACTTATAGAGGCTAATTATAAAACTGACATACATGCCCAGGCAGGGACGAATTTTGTGTTCAAAATTTTGGGGCACGTGAACCCATGGTCTTTCCGCAAAACTAGATATTTTATGTACATATTTTCTGGAATTGATTTAACATTACATGATGGCTCCCATGCTACAAAAAGGCTTAATGGTGCACTTCGTTAAAAGCTTAGTTATTTACCAAGAGGAACAAGGATCAATTCCCACTTAAATGCATTTTTTCTCCTTTCTTTAGTAGTGCACCCATGTTCTAGAAATCCTAGACTCGCCTCTACGCCCAGGTCCTATGTACTAATGCTGGTTTTGTTTAAGAGGAAACAGATAGAAGTTTGGCAACCAATAAACATACTGAAAGACAAAGGACCAAGGAAAGCTAAAGAAAGAAATTAGCAACTTAACCTTACCAATATCATCAATAGCAACTGCATCGGCTAACTTATCACATTTAGCATCTAACCGGCTACCAATCTCCCGTGAAAGCAATCTCTGGTATTCTGCCACGTCCTACAGTGGAAGATATATAAGCATCTATGGACGTGTAGAACTAACAATTAAATAACCAGATGAATACTGATTCCACATTTGTAGATAACTCACTTATAACAAGCAATTGACACATCAATAGAAGCATACTAATAAGACAGCCATGACGATTACTACAACACTCTGTTGAAGAATTAATAGGAAAAAAAAAAGATTTCCCCACAAGATCACGAGGTTATCTACGTCGCAAATAGGTGTTATACCACTGATGACATCTGATGTAATTGAGTTTGCCATAAATATGCAGACGTAATTCCAAGGAACCGATTGGGAACACCACCAACATCTGGTTCTGTTGCATCAGTTGTACTGGTAGTAGAAGCACTGCTTGCTGCAGGAACAGCTCCAATTACAGATGCATTGGTTTGATAAGTTGAGTTTGAGCTCGAGCTTAATGTAATGCTGGTGCTTGTGCTATCAAAAGAGCTTCTTGACAGTGTACTCCACTTTTCAATTTCCTCCTCGTGAATCTCGCCATCTTTGGAGATAAGAGGAAGCCTCAATCTCTGTGCTGCTTCCGCAACAACCATCCTATGCTCAAGAGCTTCATAAACCTGAAGTCATTTCAGAGTCAAAATCACCCAGAGAACTTAAATTATTTAAATAATGAACCCCCAAAAGCAAAAACTTGTACGAAAAAAGGCTATTTCCAGATCCTCAATATGAACAATGCATAGCACCTGAAATTTATCATTTATTCCCATCTATTGGTAATGGATTCTTTTATCGGTACGTACTCGATACAGGTGTGCATAAGCATTCACTACACGGGATGTCCAATTTTGGTAAGTGTTCGTGTATTTTAAGAGTCCAAGTGAACAAGTTAGACCTGTAATGTAGGGGAACTGAAGGACAGGGATCCGTTTACACATAGTTGGCAGTTCATCATGTAAAACTGCATCGATAAAATCGAACGAACTGAGAAACATCAACCTAAAGTCAAATATGAAAGAAAAATGGAACCTGAGGTGGGTTTTTCAAGCCCAATTGAGAGTATAAACCCTGGACATCTCGAATACCACCGTGATTGGCCACAGAAAGGGCCTGTTGGTAATCCTCTACCATCGCAGTTGCTTCGATGTATATTGCCTATAAGGTTTATCCAAGCAAAGGGTATATGCAACAATTAGACTACAAAAATCAGTAACGAAACCTATTCAAAGAAAATGTCAGCCAAAATAAAAGCCCTACCAAGGATTCCAAATAACGCTGCCTCTCCTTTGACATTTCTTCTCTCGCCTGCATTGTCAAATAAAATCATCTCACAAAATTAGTGCCCACTTAGAGTCCTCATTAAATGGTGTGTTGATATGACCTAAAACTTATCTTCCTTGAAATTTTCTTTCTCATTGAAAAACAAGTTCCTTTAAAATGAGGAAAATCACTTTCCTAATGGAAAGAGGGAAAACAAGTTCTAATACTCCAAGTTCATTACCTCCAACCCACCCACTCAACGCCCCCAATCCCCACCTCTTGATCATCCCACCATCAGCCACTTACCAAACACTAGAAAATAAGTAAGAAATTAAACTTGTTTTCTAGGAAAACATTTTCCTTCATGCCAAACACCCTTTGATATGACCTAAATATTTTCTTCCTTGAAACTTTCTTTCTCATGGAAAAAATATTTTCTACCAGAAAGGGGGCAAAAAGGACTTCTCATTTTCGTTTACAAATATCTCCAAATCTTATCCAATCTTACTTGTTTCAATCTAACACTAGAAGATGATTCAGGAAATGATTACTATAGTTTCCTCCACACTAAGGGTGTGTTTGGTAATGACGGAAAATGTTTTCCTATTTTAACTTATTTGATTGCACTAAATATCTTAGGAAAATGTATTCCTTAAAAATTTGAGGGAAAATATTTTTCAGATCAATAAAAACACACCAATGCATCCCAACTCACTCCGGCACTATCTACCCACCCCCTACCTGCCTACCCCATCCATCCCCCAGTCCCACCTACCCCCCCCCCCCCCCGCCTATCCCCTGCTTAACCCCCGTGACATTTTCCAACTTATGTACCAAACATAAAAAATGAGTAGGAATTTCCCCTTTTTTTTCTAGGTAGAGGTACCTCTTGGATTCGGACTTTTCCGAGATAACATTTTCGGTCATACCAAACACAGCCTAAGTGCATTTAAATATTTCATCAGCAATCAAATGGGTATTAGTGAGAGAGAGAGTACGAGTTGGAGATCGTAGTAAGTGGATTTGGAGATGAGAGATCCATCTGGTGCTAAGCAATGTCGCTCTAACTGATCCATCACCTGTGTCACATCCGCCGGTAGGTTCGCCGAACCCAACCCTCTTCCCATTCTTCTCCGGCAATTCAATTCAAATTCACTTCCTTTTTGTCTTCACTCTTTATCCTTGTGCTAGTAATAGTAATGTGAGAAAATGGCAATGGTCCCTTATGTTTAAAATAGTCTCTTAAGTTTGCACTCATGTTTTTAAGTTTAACAAAAGTTAATAGTTGTACCATGTTTGTAATCTCTACTATTTTTAATTTATTATTAGAGTTTTTTAAGCAAATCTATTAGACAGGATGCCTAGTAGCAAATTTTATATTTTGATACTATAATTTGCTAAGCTATAAATGTGATAATCACCTAAAAATGGAGTAAAATAAATATTTTATCAAAAATGTTTGAACTCCAAAAGGCACGGGCTGGCAATTTCATCCTAACCCGATGGATATCCATCTACCCGACCCGATTATATGGACAAAAAACCGATAAAACATGGATTTTAATCGGGTGACGGATGGATCAGGTGACGGATCGGGTCGGATTCGGGTGGACATACATCCAACCCATCACCCTATCCACCACCCGACCTATCCATCCACTCGTTTATAAATTAGTTATTTTTTGTGTAGTTCAGTGATAACATATCCCTGACTCATGTAGTTACTAGTGCTTGGTTTTATTTCCAATAGTTGTCTTTATTTTTCTAAAGTGAATGAAAATTCTTTTTCAATTTCAACATGACAATAACGATGATTCCTAGTATCAAAAATGTTATTTTTGTACTACGTTATACATAATTGACATTTTCTATGTTGAACATCACTCTATATATGACTATAACTGTGAGCAATATAATAGGTTGAAGAATATTACAATGGGATCAAGATCAAATCATAATGGTAAAGCAAAATAGTATGAAAAGCAAGATAGTATGAAAACTGAAAAATAAACTAAAAGTACCAAATTGATTGTGCTATAATTTTCATCCGCGAAGCACCCGATCCACCCGATTCACCAGTGGATGATGGGTGGATCGGATGTGGATGAAGAAAAAATAGGGTGATGGATGGGTCAAGGGTGGATAGATGGTTGGCGGGTGGAGGCGGATTGAGCTCCACCCGATCCACCTCTGATCCATTGCCAGCCCTACTAGATTGTAGTTGTGGGAAGTTTGGTGAGCCTTGCATCCCGCTTGTATTCGTATTTTAGTGGTTTTTATACTCATGACATAATGTTTTGGAGTGTACTCGTTTATTTTTGCAGATTATGAGACTTTCAATTCTAACTTATTAAATGTGCTCACATTTATTTTTTTACTTATTGTAAAAAGTGGATTAAAAATAAGTTCACCTATCTGATTGGTTGTTGGTGTCATCACGACATATTAAATTTTTGAATCGTGACATAAACTCTAAGTTAAATCCTTTTTATCGATAAACATATCGCCTTACTTTTGCAAAACAAATGAAAAATTATAACAAAAAGGATCAAAATAGAAGCAAAATTAGGAAATATTTAGTATTTCTTTATCTTAGTTTACTCCTCTCCAAACTTACATTCATAAACACATCGACAACGAAAATGTCTACCAAAGGGTTGACAATATCCGTCGATTATATGCTTATCTGGAAATGCAACTTTCGAACACCATAGGAATCATGCGATTGTAGGTGAGACACCAATCTTACAATAGTCAACACCCCATGGTACATTACATATTTTTCCTTCAGCATACGATATAATTCCATACTCTGCATAAAAATGAAGTCCATATCTCTGATAATTAGCTAATAAAATACAGCAATTAACAAACATAAATAACATTAACAAGCTATAAAGAAAGATAATTCATATGGGTAAAAGAGTGTTGATTCTTAAAGTCTCATTCTTTTTAAATTAAGATTAAGATATATGAATCAGAATACATATTTGAATATTAAGATATGCGTTAAGATTTAAATGTCTAAATATGAATAAGCATCTGATTATTAAGATGTTGTATTAACATATGAAAAATAATTAAAATTAATTAATTTCTCAACATCTGAATATATATAATTTATCTATATGTAAAAATTAATAAATATTAAACTAATCTAATATTATGTCAAAAAAATATTTTTAAAGTTACATGACAGGTTGTGGTGGTGATGGCTAGTGATGGTGATTGTGAGTGTCAATTAGGGATGATGTTGGATTATCGAGGTGGTTGTGGGTAGTAGCTAGTGGTGAAACTGGCAGATAGTAATGGTTACTAATGGTGGTAGTTGGTGGTGACGACTGGTAATTGTAATGGATTGTGATAGCTAATGGTGGCGGTGAATAATGAGGGGGATTCGCAATATACAGTGGTGGTTGTTGTTGTAATGGTGGTTGGTTGTGATGATTGTAAATAGTGGCTAGTAGTGGTGACTACTTATTGTGGTGATTGGTGGTGGCAGTGGTGGTTGTAACTGAGGATATGGTTGTAGGGGTGTGGTTTATTGATAATAATGTGTCGCAACAGTTAGAGGTGAAAGTGAATGGAGTTGTTGTTAATTATCATCTATGTATAAATATCTGAATAGACATTTTAATGATATTAAGACTTTGTTACAAATCTTCATCATTCAGGACTATTCAAACTCATTAGGTGATTTTAAAATAGAAGTAAAAAACAAATACAATCATTAAGATTTAAACGATTATGATTCAAACCAAAACATACTAAATGAATGAAATCTTAATCATTCCGATTAAAAATTTCATAAAACCATCTAAATCTTATTAAAAATTATTGTTAGGTCATATAAAAAGTGAAAATCATAAAAAAATATTAGAGAGAGAAATTCAATTTTGAACAAAAAGGGACAACTCTTTGTTGCAAAAAATATGAAACAACTAGAATCTGAAAAGTTGCCAAAACTTCTTTTGCACCTTGTTTTCCTTCCAAAATTCATCGTAAATCCCCTCCATCAAAACATACATGAGAAAGATTCTGCAGCATAAATGAATTAAAAACAGGGAAAAGGACATAACTAGCCATGGGATGAAACTATTGAAATTCAATAATCCAAGAATCTTAAAAGTTATTTTTTAGTCTTTTCAAAATAATTTCATTTTGTAGTCATTTTTCAACTAATCTCAGCATATGTATAGAAACTGTATAATTATTGTATAGAATATGTGTCATTACTGTATATGTATAGAAAATATAAATTTGTATAGAAAATTTAATGGCTTAAACACTAGTGTAACGTATGTTGGAGAATCCGGTTCTTCACACATGCATGATCTACTAAGTACGTAGATAACCGTAGGGCCAAGAATCGTCAAATTTCATTGAGAAATGAAAGAGATATTGGTTCACGAAGTAAGGTGTTTGAAGCATGGAAAGTGTGGTATTGTGTGTAATTCTCCCACATCGGTAGAGGAAGAAAGAATTGTTGTGTATATAATACTTGAAATTGGTTTGGGGTTTGGGACCCCAAGGGGTATCCCATGTGTTTAAAGGAGGGAGGACCTAGATGTGCTTCGGTTCAAGTAAAGACCACACGCGCGCCGCCGCCGCCCGCCCGTCCGGTCCGGTTCCGGGTCACGGGTCACGGGTCGTGGGCTGTGGGCCTTCTGATATTATCTTTTTGGGCCGAGAAAACTTTGCCGGAAGTACGGTTTGATCCCGAAGTTTCGATGTGCGGTTTGGACCGAGAATTCTTTCGGATGTACGAGTTTGGTCCCTAAAGTTTCAAGATGTACAGTTTGGTCCCCGAAGTTTTCGAGAAAGTTGGAATTTCGACGATCAAAGCGAGAAACGTCCAAGCTCTCAATTCAGCCATTTATTTTGGCTGAATTACTCCTCTATAATGGCCAAAACAGTTGGTCTTTCACCATTTATGTTGGTGACTTTACTACCTCCATAATGGCCATTATTTGGCTATTATGGAGGCGTTTTCAGCCCCTCCCTCACCTATATAAACACACCCTTACACCATTGTTGAGCACCACAAAGAGCAGAAAAATAACGAGTTCATAAAGCTCACGAAAATACACAACAAAAACAGTTTTCTTCCTACAACTTCCAAGCATCATTTCGTTACTCAATATTCTTCAGGTAGCTCTTGAGTTTCCTTTGCTCAAGGGTTCCATTGCTGTTTTATCTTGGGAGACAAATTGTCCGGGACGTATAAAGGATACATACGGGGCAATATTGTCTTAAGGACGAGTGCCACACTCGACTCGGCAAAACCGAGTTTCCATTTTTTCGTTTTCAACAAAATTGTAATTTCGAGTTTTGTGGTTATCTTGTAATTTTCAGATTACTAGTTGAACTATTGAATCTTTGTTTATCCTTTCGAATACTTGTAATAGTTATATACTTCCCGTACTGCTTTATAAAGTACCATAGAGCAAAATCTCCCAATAAATATATCATACTTATAGAAAACGTATCAAAATTGTATCACTGTGTGTATAGAATATGTATAAAATGTATCATGCGTATAGAAAACGTATAAAAATGGTATCATTGTGTGTATAGAATATGTATCAATATACTGTGTATATAAAATGTATCATACGTATAGAAATTGTATCATTGATGTATAAAATATGTATCTCTACAGTATATGTAGGAAAAATATATCATTGTTGTATAATTTATGTATAATAATAATATAATCAATGTATAATGTGTACACACTAATGATACACATATTATACAGTTATTATACACTATTTATATGCAGGCAAGGATTATAAAAAAATGGAGACCGCCGAAAAATATTTTTGGAAAATCTGTACCAAACAATTATAGATCTGATGATTTCACGACCATAGAAAAAGAAGTGCAGACGAAGATTCAATAGAAGAAAACATTCTCTTTATTGAAATTCTAAATCTGTAGATCATAAATATCCTTTGTAATGTATAACCTAATTTTTCATTTAGTATTTTCTCTGTTTGATTCTTTGGAACTTTTGAGTGCGTTAATAGACACTCAATCTCTTGCTTTATTCAAAAAGAGAGATCTTTTCAAAATAGAAGAAAGATAACTTTCTTAGCTTGTAAATATCCGACCAACAATGATCGGCGGCACGGCGACGGCCTAACGGCAGAAAGGTGGGAGATTAGAGAGTGTAGAGAAGAAGACAAAGTGAACATTTGTAGAACTCTTAAAAAATCTGATGTCCTATTTTTTTGTGATAAATGAGCTATTGCTTGTCTTTATTTTGGGCCTGATGGTTATTTCGGGGCATTTACTTAAAATGGGGCCTTCTGGATTTTTTTTCTAGTGGCCACACCATGTCCTTTTCCCTTAAAAATAATCTACTGTACGGGAAGGAGGATAAATGTGGTATCCTAAAAATTATAATCCGGATTACGTAAATGGTTTTAGTTGTCACTAATAGTTTTTTTTTCTTCTTCCCCCCTCATTTTGAAGGATCTATAATATTTCTACACTTCTCTTCCAGCGTGACTCGAATTTTGAACTTATCAATCGTGGGGGTGCTTTACTAACTGAGCAAACCCTCACTTGTCGTCACTAGTGGCTTTATTCATGAAAAAAGTGATATAATGACATCTCTTTTTTTTTCATGGTTCTTTGATTAGTCTAACAAGAAAATTAGTACCTGATGCAACAGCAACAAGGGCCGTCATAATCAACACTGATTTCAAGAGGTTCGCATTTTCAATCCCAGAGCTGCAACAAATTAAAATCACTTTTTTCTTATACTTAGTAAGTCTTCGTTTGAATTATGCTTGTCCGAATGGCGACGAGGACTTGTACTAGTTACCATGGGAATGATGCATTTAAACACAATTAGTAATTTGTACAACTGATTTCTTTACAGGTCAAAGTCTTGAAATATGTAATCCTGTAATCTCATTTTATATTGTCATCATATGTTAGACAGTTAAGATGATCCTAGTTTGTTGCCAAATGTGTAAATCTGAAGGAATTTAAACTCAGAGATTTTTGCGGAATAATACATACCTTCGTCTCTAGAATAAAGCAAGAGTAAGGAGTAAAGAGTAAAGCAAGAGAAATGGTCAGACTCAGATAAGAAATTAAAGCAGTATAAAGTGTATTCGAACAAAAGGGAGCAGTAGCTAACACAACTAAATAAGCTAAACAAAATACCCTAAAAAACACATAGCAACAGAAATAAAACTACAATGGATTATAAAGTAATAATGTGCCTATAAGTGTGATAGGCTAATCGGGCCTATAGTATAAAAAACATGATTAATAGATATATAATTAAAATCACAAATTGTGTCCAACACAATAAAACCATCAGATAAATAACCAGAACCATAATAATTATTGCCATGAACAATGTCAACAGAATTATTGTGAAAATTTAAATTGAAATCTAATTTAAGAAGAGAAACAACTGAAAGTAAGTTCTGTCGAATATTTGGTACATATAAGACATCATGTAAAAGTAGGATTCGACCATTACACAACTCAACCAATTTCTTTTACTTCAATTGAAGCATTATTTCCTACATAAAGCCATCTGCTTTCTGAAGGCAACCGACAATACTCAACAAACGATCCTCTGTTTCTGGCTATGTGGTATGTGGCATCTGAGTCTACCGTCCACAAAGAATTAGCATCAGCCATTAATGTTGTACTAGAGACAAACAAATTAAGGATTTTTAGTATACGGTGTTACCTTATGCTGTTCAGGACAATCCCGCGCATAATGACCCATCTTGTGGCAGGAATAACACTCCACTTTGGTCATATCAACCTTTTTATCACCACGTTTTCCTCTCTTCTTAAATTGAAGTTTACCCTTCTGATTTGGCTTATCAGATCTCTTTTTCTTCCAAGTTTTTTTGTTCGTGTTCTTTTGCTTAGGATTTGAAGTCCCAACATATTAAGCTAGAAAAGCTTGTTCAGTTATTTTTGAAGCGTCACGACGCTTATCTTCAAGAACAAGATGGTGTTCAATGTCTTTAAAAGACTTGATACTTTCATTGTGGGTCATATGAACTTTTATATATATTTCCAACTAGCAGAAAGAGATCTAATAACAACTTTTACTTGTTGTTCATCAGAAAGATTATGACCAGTTGATTTAAGCTCCCTTATCATGTTTGACATATCTCTTAAATGTTGCCTTATCGATATGTTAGGGCGCAATCTGTAGTTGTCAAACTTGATGGTGAACCTCCTAAGTTTTGTAGCAGAAGTGCCACCAAACTTATCTTCCAGTGCTATCTACATTGCTTGAGCCGTTGGATAGGATTCCAAATACACACATCAGATCATCAGTCATATTGCTCAACAACGTTATGCAAGCAATACTGCTCTTTTTCTTTCAGGCTTAAAAAGCCTCTTTTTCTTTTGTACGATGCTCTGTGTTTTCACTAGACGACTCAACCATCACATTGTTGAGAGTCTCCAAAACATCCTGCTCTTCAAGGACGTATTGAATTTTACGATGCCAAATGTCATAATTGTCACCATTAAGTTTCTCGCCCTTATTCAATTCAGCAAAAATGGTCTTTGAAGCCATTTCAAAAATTTCTAAGCACATAAAAAATATAGCACATGTGAGCACATACACAATATATATATTTGCTTCAAAAATTGCACCTAAATTAATATCGATATACTATAGGCCCATGTTCAAAAGTCTACGTTTGTCTTACTTTCATCACATATAACCTTAAGCATAGCAATATTTTTCTAGATCAATTATGCGCAAATAAATTAATAATAACAGTTCTAGATGAGCAAGTTGTCAACCAAATTAGAACTCCCACTCGAAAAGAAACATGTCATTATTTTTTAAAAAGTGACATAAACTATGATCATGATCATGAACATCACACTTTATTATTTTAAAAATTTGAAGGTGTTCATGAATCAATTACAACAAAAATATTATCACAATTCCTTTTTTTCAAAAAAGGATTGTACTTTTTTTCTTCAAGTGAAAAGTAAAGGATTTTGTACCCTTTTTTGTTTTTAAGCAGCCAAATTTAGACGTTAATTTCTCCCTCATGTTATATCAAAATTTTGCATATGATATGTCATCAGAAAGATCTTAAAAATATATTTTAAATGATATATGGCTTGCTCTAAAATATAGCCAATGGTTGGAGAAAAGTTAGTCAAAACTTCAGGCGTTTGTGCAGAAATTTTCAGTTTCTGTCTATTAGGAGCAGTCAACTTTTAACGCTCATATCTCCTTCATTCAATATCGAAATCTCACAAAAAATATACTGTTAGAAAGATATCGAAAATATCTTTACACTGATATATGGCTCACATATAGTTGAATCCTGAATAAGGATAAAAAACAGATTGCAAATCTGGACGTTAAAGCTGAAATTCTAAATTTCTTTCTGTTTCGGACAACCAACTTTTGACAATTATATCTCCTTCATTCGATATCAAAATCTTACAAATAATATATCACTAGAAATCTCTCGAAAATATCTTTTCAGTAATATAAGTCTCGAGTACGAAAGCAACAAATACAAGGAGATAATACAGTCAAAAATATGATTTGTTAATCATGTTTTTTAAAAAAACTTTTGTCTGTCGCGCCCTATTTTCGACCCGCTCTGCAGGTCAAAGCGGGGCACGGCGTGTTCGGGTGATTCCTGGGTAAAAAATTGAGGAGTCGCCACCTAATTATTTTTTATGGTGAATTAGGACACCTAAATATTTAAACTAAATGCTGCAATGTAACTCCAATTTTAAGGTCTGCGAAACTAGTGAAATTCTAGGTAAGGGTTCTTTATTATCCTAAAGGATAGGGGTTAGGCATCCTTTAAGATCCGCTAACTTGCGGTTATCCGGTCAAACTCAGGTTAATTATTACTAGAAAAATATATGTTTTTACAAGTATAACAGATTTAAAGATGTTTGCAAATAATTAGTAAATGATGCATTTTAAAAAGAAAGATACATGTAGAGATTTTTTAAATATGCATTTGTATGGTATTTAAAGAGAAATACATGTAGAGTTGAAAAAATATGTATTTGACAATTGATAGTAAAACAAATTATTTATAATGCCAAAGAAGTAAAATTTGGGGAATCAATGAATTGTAAATTGACAAAAGATAAACTTATTCGGTATGATTTAATAAAGCAAATAAAAGATGACAAAAATTGTTTTGAAAATCTTGAATACGCGTGACGAGCCTAAAATAAATAAACTAGCGAAGGATTTCTAAGTTTGAATTTAACCGAGCCTACAAATAAATAAGCTAGCGACGGGTTTCAAATCTTAAACTACCCTATGAATTAATCCTAAGTTTGCCTATTCTAAGCATTTCAATAGTTACATAAGTGCGATATATAATATTACAATACAAAGCGGGATAAAAGCTGAATTAAAGAAAGAAATAAAATAAATAAACACCGAGGAATAATCTTGCCTTTATTTACTTTAATCCTCCAAGTTTGTCAAGAACAAACGATTTAGAAACAGTTAAATACAAATAACTTCATATCCGTATTCAAAACAAAGTGAATGTTTTGATCACGGAGGGCTCAGACTTAAATTTTGAAAAGAACATTCCAATCACGTCGTGGCTGCAAACATATGACTAATGTGGTTTATTTTGATTGCCTCGCCTACTAAACGTGTTGGTCTCTCGGGTGAAAAAGATCACTATAATCACATTGTGGCTGCGAATATATAATTCACCTCGCCTACTAAACATGTTGATCTCGGATGAAATAAAAGGTTTAAGTCTTCATCATTGCCCAGAATTTATATTTTCCGTCTTTACGACTGTGGAGGCCTCAAAATCGACGGATATTTTTCATCGGCCAGTGTAGTATCGTGTTCGAATCAACCAATTTTGATCAAGTGTAACAATATGTTCTTTTTTGAAATAAGGCAGTAGCCAAACTGCATTTCTCAGAAAATGGGAGAACTGACAGCAGCTGCAACAACTTACCAGCCCAAAATGACATTCCAAAGATGCATCAATTTAGTAGAAACATATAGTAACAAAGCAACATCAAACAAGAGTGAGAAGAGAGCAGCAGGAAATGTCAAAGAGCAGTAATTCATCTCACAATGGACGATAATATAAGTCAAGCATGTAGTAATCCCAAAGTGCAGCAACTTATCTCAATAGGCAGTAACTCTTGGCGATAAATACAACAGCAAATGGCCCATAAATGCATCAACAATTCACCCAAAATGGGATATTAAAGCAGGGGCATTGATTTGCCCCCACAACATGCAACAGTTTGCCTCTAAAGTAGTAACGATAGAGTATGCCAATAGCACAGCTCATGCATCAACTACTTTATTCTCAAGTATGGTAGTTGCTTCAACATATAAAAGATCATAGGATTGTAGAATTTGGAACTCCCCCCATATCATGCAAAGAAAGAGGGGTAAAAATGAGTATCAAGAATTACATATCATTTAACAAACTAACAACTTAAGAGAACACTTCGTAGTCAATTATTAAAAACAGTTATCAGGTAGCAGAGACATCAAACAACTCAATGCTTTAAGAGACAATGAATTTAGAGACCGATTATAATCAAGCTAAGCCTCAAAGTTAAAAGACAAGAAAACAAAGGGGGGCTATCACCATCCATATTTCGATGCCGCATCAAGATCAAAAGGTTTCTAGAACCTTAGGCATGGCCGGCTATCGGGAGGCTAAACCTAACCCAAAGCTTGCCTTGAATTTCAGCCAGCAGGACATCATAAGAGAAAAATCAGGTAAGGAGACAACCTAAGAAGCCAACATAAACAAATCAATCCTTACTGATCTTTGCAAACATACAAACAAGTTTCACGTACAGGGGAAGGGCAAAACAGAGCACATTGGATTGGTAATAGCATTATGTATATAGGAATGATCACATGTCTGGTCAACAACATTATTTTAAGGATGCAAAAATTATTTAGAGAGGACATAGACTAGCATGAGGATATTATCCATCCAGATATGCAAGGCAAATATATAAATAGTCCAACTGGCATATGAGGCAAAGTGATGAACAAGTGATCATTTTAGAGTAGCATCTTGAAAGGCAACATAATCACTAGCTTAGGCAGCACACACACAAGGCCCTATTCAACAACTTAATAACCATGACATTGTACCAGACAGCCTAAAACAGCTTTACATGCTAGTGGATGAATTTTGACACTTAAGCAAGCAGGGAGAAATGTGGTTAGTTTAATTGACACATATAGACATGAAACAAGCAGATAACTAATCAAGAGCAGCATTTTAGAGATGCAAACCCGTTTAAACCAAACCAAATAATACACAATCACAGTCATGCTATGTATTAGGCATAATGATCCCTCCAAACAAGATCGTATAAGTATGAAGTTAATGCAATAGTCAGGAGAGGCAGACATGGATGATCAAACGATCATTCAAAGGTAGCATTTTTTAAAGCAAGTAAGGACATATAATACATGATTCACACATAATCCTATTCATGTTGTTCACTAAACATAATAACATCTTAAGACGGAACATAACATGACTAGTATGTTTACACAGTACATCTCAAGTAGAACAATCACATGTAGCAGCTAATAACAAACGGCTATGAACCTATTAAGAGAGCTGGATTAAGATTAGCCAATTTTATATTTACAACCTATATCTAACCAAACAAGAATTTAGGATTCCCAGTCATACACGAAACCTTCGAATTGATTATCCTAGACTTGATATTTAGCAGAATCAAAACATGCTAGGAGTAAGTAATAATCATACACTGAGAACTGGATAAACTCAAACCAAGACTTAGGGACAGAACAGACACCTCATATTTCAATCCAGTAGACAACTAATTAGATTATATTAACTAGATTAAAACATGCTAAAATAATAGAACCAAAAACAACCAAATTAGCGACAAACACACATAGCACATAAAAATAAAAGAAAGACTGGGAATTTAGGCTTACTGACTTTCCGATTTTTTTTTGGACTCGGACCCAACCCGAAATCAGATATTTTCGCCAAATTCAGATAACCAACATACAAAAATATGAAATGCGAGAATTCTGGAAATATTTCCAAACCGGGTCGACCGACCCGAATCAGATACTCAACCGAAATCAGATTTTTGAACTAATTTCAGATAACAAACATGCAAAAATGTGAAATGCAATAATTCTAAAAACATATCCAATTCGGGTCGACCCGACCCGAAATCAATGAAGAACAACAACAAAAACGCAAGCAGATTTTCGGATTCGGTTTACAAAGCCAAATAGAAGTATTTAAAACCCAAGTTCAAGAACGAAACTCACCTCTTTTCTTTCGAATCTTGGACCTATTTTTGGACTTGTATCTTGAACAACCAAAGAAGGCAAATGCTTAAAATCAAGAACACAACAAATATTTTATATATGGAATTGTCTTCCGAAAAAATCCTCTGAAAAATCCTCCGAAAATCCTCTCAAAATCCGTTTCAAATTTCTTTTCTTTAATGAAGAACAACATGGGGTATTTATAGATGGATTCCCCCCAAGAACGAGTTTGAAATTTGAATTAAAGGTAAAGAAAATTCTGAATTTTGGAAGCGGATTTTAGGGGTATGGGTATGGTGAAGTGATGGGAGGGGTGTGGTGGTGTCAGGGTTGGTGGCAGGGAGTGGGTATGGGGGGTATGGGGTGTGCGGCGGTTGAAGGTTTTGGGCTGGGGCGACGGGTTAATGGCCGGTTGGGCTTGGAGTTTTGGTTGGTGCTTGGTGAAATAAGGGAATGTGCTTGGGAGTTTATTTTGTGGGTTTGCTTTAAATGGGATTGTGGGAGTTGGACTTGGAAGGTGGGGTGGCCGATTGGGCTTGGAAAGGTTTTGGGATTTTGTTTTGTGGGTTTGGGTATAAGGGAATTTAATTGGGGAGTTTGGGCTTGTTTGTTTGGGTAGAATTTGTATTGGGTTGGAAAAATGAAATGGGTTAGAAATTGTTTTGGGTTAGAAAAATAAAAAAATGGGTTATGGATTTTAAAAATATGAAAAGGGGCTTAATATTAAAACATATTTATATATTTTTTGTAAAAGATGTGAATTATTTAAAATAACGTAACGATGTGATAATAAAAAAAAATATATAATATTTTCGAAATGTTTAATGCTTGATAAAAACGGAAATACGATGCCATTTTTGCGAAAAAAATAATATAACATAGAATATTATGGATAAAACTATGGTTATGATAAAGATGCAAATGATAGAAAAATGTGAATAATGATAATAATAAGATATATACACATATATGCCTATATTAAAAATTGTTTTAAAAGTGTCAAAAATATTAAAATTTACGAATAAAATCATAAAAGATGGGACAAAATTGTGTGTCAACATTGTCATGCAATATCTTTGAAATGAAGTACTGTTATCCACCAAGTTTTAATCATACAATGGTGAAAGTAAACACATCTAACTATGATGCTTTGATACCAATGAAGGAATATAAACTCGGAGATTTATGCAGAATAAAACATACCTTCGTCTCTAGGATCGATGTGCTTCACTACCACCAATTGCCAAACGGTTTCTTACAAGATCACTTGTGCAGTCTTGTAAATTTTCCACAATAATCACACTCTAATCTAATGATGTTTATTTCTCTCAATTTGTGGTGTGTGGAATGACCTCAAAGTCATCCCTTTTTATAGTAGAACAAACTACCTTTAACTCCTACTTTAAAAAAAGAGCTTAATACATTAGGGTATTGCTATCTGAGGTTCCGTGTTCGAGTCCTCTGATCAGCGAGAGTGAAACTGTGTTTCCCCAAAAAAAATCCCTCCATACGCGTAGGGTCAAGCGGTGTATACTAATCCGTAGGGCCAGGCCGGAGGTGGGGTTTTCTGGGGTATGGGGCCGTAATGCGGTGGAATCAGTCACTTTAAAAAGTTTACCCTACCTTAGTTATGTCCTCCGGGGCATAGTCTAGTGGCAAAGCCTGGACGCTAAAAGGCGCTCTGGCATGGGGCAGCGTGGGTTCGATTCCCCGCAAGCACGAAGAAACTCTGCATGTTGGGGAATTTGACCTTGTCTCATTGATCAGTTGTACGCTCCCAGAAAACTGGTCACTGGAGCACATCCCGCGATTTACCCGGTGGTGGGGTGCTGAAGGACCGGTCCCATCATCTCCAGGACGTCTGGGTAATACCAGTGAAGTAGTCAGGCGCAAGCCTGGAAACTTGGATTATCAAAAAAAAAAAAAAAAGAGCTTAATAACTCTTCTTTCATTAACTAGGGAGTTACAACTTGCTTCATTCATGAACCACATTCATGTGAATAGTAACTTATGTATTCACCCATTACGGTTGAAGTTACACTAGTTCTAACAAAATCTTTTAAGTATAAAAAAGTCATCCCTTAAAGGTAATATTTGCATTTTTCTTACTCCTGTCTCTAGTTATTTATATTCACGCTCCTTTTATTTCTTGTTACTATCTATTTTTTCGTAGTGCGACTCATCTATCTTACTTTTCCTCCACCACAGTCATCTTTTCTTCAAATATTTTTTTTAGTTCAATCTATGCTACAATGTTTACTGAAGTAGGGTGCAAATATTAAGAATTCAGAAAATAGGACAAGAAAAATATGTGACTACCAAATGAAAAAACATAATCAAATGGGCTAACAAGGGGTACACCTAAAATATATCAAATTTAATCAAAAAGCCTATTATTTTCTAAGCTGAGCAACACTAATAATTTCGCTTTAACATGAAGGGCAAATTCTAGACTAAGATGCAACATAAGAAAATCTCACCTCTTTTGGCAAAATGTGCTTGTAAACATCACTTTGCACCTCCTCTATTCCTGGTATATTCCCAAGCAGCTTTTATTGTGATCTGACCCCTTAGTTTCAAGCCTCCATCAAGGTTGATCAAGCTCATTACACAGTTAGTGACGGAGGCAAAATTTTCATCAAGGAAGTTCGAAATATGAAGATAAATATACGAAATTTGAAGGACGATAAATGGGTCGGGGCGAGGCGGGCAAAACTAACCTTAAACCTCTAATTTTGTCATGCTCCATTTAACATGTTTTCCTACTTTTTCCCCTACTTCATCGAGTCTTCTTAAAAAATTGAGTTTTTTTCTTTCACTTTTTTATTTTCTATTTTATGTTAACTTTTTTTTTAGTTTTTTCTTTTCGAATTGGTACCCGTTCAATCATATAATATCTTTGAAAATCGCTAAAAATAATCCAAAAATAATAATAATATTAATATAAATATTTTTTTTATAAGTGTCCTACAATGTGAAAATAAGCAACTAGTATATACGTGGGCCTTACTTTTTCCAATGATGGAAGAAGATTTTATCCAATGCATTCCTATGCAATAGGAAAGAAAGTTGTGGTCAAAGGTGTAAAAAAAAGTGGAAACATTGCAGATATCCAGAATCGAACAACGACCTTGAACAAAATTAGACCCTACTTGGCCACTGAGCCAAGCTTCTCAATTGCGTCAAGAAAGTTCAATGGACTAAATATATAAGTGAAAATCATAATTGACCACAATCTAATTTTTCGGTGAAGGGAATTCGGATGAACCTCTTCCGTCACCCTAGCTCCGCCCCTGCACATTGCTTAGGTAGTTGCACCTCATGCAAAATATATACTAGTTCATAGTTTAAGTACGAAACTAATAAAATATGATAATTTAGGGGTAAGAGTGATTTGGCACATGAAAGTAATAGTTTTGGAGTAAGTAGATTACACATAATTTAAGTATGAAAGTAATAAAAATGTGATAGTTTAGAGGCGGCAGAGGGGGATTAGCACTTGAAAGTTATAGTTTAGTGGAACAACATAAATTAGGCATACTGACACCCGCATTGGAGCTCGATTATATTCGAATTCGCACAGCGTAGAGCCCATTCAAGGGAGCGATCCCTACCCAGGATTTTCCATATCCATAACTCGAATCAAAACTCTCTAATTAAAGAAGAAGTAGTCATATCTACTGCACCACATCCTATAACGTTTAAGGGTTTTGATTCATTATTTCTTTTTAAAATAATCAGATATTTAGCTCCCGTTTGGTCATAAATTTTGGGAGCATATTTTAAAGATTTATTTTTATATATTTGTTTGGCCATAAATTTTTTACAGAGTTTGAAAAGAGATCTTCAAATCTCAAATTCTTGCTCAAACCTGTTTTTGGGCCAAGATCTATGTTTTAGCATTTTCAAAACTTTTAAAAATTATCCCAAATTTTTTTATTTTATAGAAACAACCTCATCTATTTATGATCCAACTAATTATGTCTATCATGTTCCTCCGTTAAAGTCGTATCTATCATATTTCTACAATTAAAACAATCTCTTCTATAAAATGAACAAGCTAAGCTTTACTATCATTTTTTTAACAAATGAATCTTTATATTGTAATTTGAATTGAAGTAGCTAGTAAGTGTGTTATTAGCAATTGTTATGATAATATCATGTGAGATTAGCAAGTATGTATGTTTTATATATTTGGATAGGCTTGATAGTTTTTAAAATTTATAGATATAAATAATATTTCATATTTTTCAAAATAAAAAGTAAAATACATTTCGAAAAATTATGATCAAACATTTTTAAAACTTAAAATTTTTTACCCGAATCAAATTTTCATTTTTTAAAAAAAAATCTATTCACAAACGCTAGCTAAAAAATTAGCCTAGAGTCTATAACCTCATTTTAGGCAGCCTCGTGCTGTTCGAACATCAATCGCGAACAATTGCCAACAGATGCACACAAGGAGGACCTGTCGCCGGAAAAGCTCCTAGTATTTCATAACTAACAACCATCCAGTTGCCCATTCTCGATTGCTCCGCTACACATGGCACCTCAGCTCAACCTATTCAAAACTCCATTCTGATAAACCAAAAAAAGAAACCCAAAACCCATCTAAAACCCTTTCACATACAATCAAGAAATCAATGGCTTCTCCCTTATGTGTTCCCTCAAAAAATCCTATTTCTAACTCCTCCTCTTCACTCTCTTTCACTTCTCAACTCCTGAAATTTCCCATTTCCAACATAAATTTCACTTTCCAATCATCCCAACAGCCCCTACCCTCAATTTACTCCGGTATTCGTGAACTCCGAGAAAGAATCGACACAATCAAGAACATCCAAAAAGTTACAGAAGCAATGAAATTAGTCGCAGCCGCCAAGATTCGAAAAGCCCAAGAATCAGTCATTTCTGGCAAACCATTTGCTGAAACCCTCGTCGATTTCCTCTACAACATCAGTCAACAGCTTCAATTAGAAGATGTAGAAATACCCTTAACAGAAATTAGACCAATAAAGAAAGTTGCACTTGTTGTTATTACAGGTGAAAGAGGTCTTAGTGGGGGTTTTAATAGTGAGATAATCAAGAAAGCAGAGACCCGAATGGCGGAATTGATGAATCTTGGTGTTGAGTATGCTTTGATTAGTGTTGGTAAAAAGGGTAATGCTTATTTTCGTCGAAGGAAAGATAAAAATGTCGACAGGTTCGTTGAAGGAGAGAGTTTTCCTACAGTAAAAGAAGCTCAGGTTATAGCTGATGATGTTTTTTCTTTGTTTGTAAGTGAAGACGTTGATAAAGTTGAGCTTTTGTATACTAAATTCGTTTCATTTATTAAGTCTGATCCGGTTATACATACATTGCTACCATTAGGATCGGTTTTCAATGTGAATGGGAAGAGTGTTGATGTAGATGAAGATGAGTTCTTTAAATTGACTACTAAAGGAGGAAAATTGGTTGTGGAAAGGGATCATTTGAGGGTGAAAAAGGGAACATTTGTGCAAAATTTAGAGTTTGAGCAAGACCCGGCTCAGATTCTTGATGCATTAATGCCTCTTTATTTGAATAGCCAGATTTTGAGGGCACTTCAAGAGTCATTTGCAAGTGAGCTTGCAGCTAGGATGAATGCAATGAGTAGTGCAACGGATAATGCGGTTGAGTTGAGGAGGAACCTTTCCGTTGCTTATAATCGGGAAAGGCAGGCGAAGATCACAGGCGAGATATTGGAGATTGTTGCTGGAGCAGAAGCACTTACGTAGATGCGCTGATTCTGCTATTTGGATTCTCATTGTTTTGGAATTTGGATATCCTTCAATGTGTTTCATTGACTGCTTTTGCAAACAGAAGCTTGTTGGAGGCTTATATTCAGAGAAGTTTGAAATTCAGGATTTTCTTGAATCATAAAATGAGATGAATCTCTTCTTTGATGCATGATGAAGCTTCTTGTCTCCCTTTGCCACTCTGAATGACTCCTTTTTCCTAGTTTTCTACTATTTACTTGGGGTGGTTTATGTATGCTTAGTAAGTGTAGATATGAAGGTTACAGAAGTTGCAGTAGGAGTTCCCAGGAGTAGTATACTTTACTGGCTGTATATATAGATGGAGGAATTTATTTATGCAAGGACTCGTGTTTTCCCTTGAGCCGAGGATCTTTCGGAAACAACCTTTCTACCTTTCAAGGTAGGTGTAAGATCTGCGTAACTCTACCCTTACATGGCTATTGAAGGCCATTAGTTGGCTAGTTGAGGGTCATCTCCTTACACTATAAATTGAGTCTTTTGGCTCAATTGTTCAACACACTTGATATATTTTTTGAAAGCTTTTTTTTTTCTCTCTAGCAAGTTTTCTATATTTAAAGTTCTTCAAGAGTAACACTTGAGTTTCCTTTGCTCATTTGTTAAGTTGATGTTGTATCTTGGGAGACTATTGTCCGACACCGTAAAAGGATATATACGGGGTCAATCTTGTCTTAAAGACAGAGTGTCATCACTCGACTCAGCAAATCACAAGGAGTTTGTAATCGTTCTTATTTCCAGTTTGTTGTAATATTTAGTTTATTCTTTCTAGCAATTTGTAATATTTATTTACTTCCCGTTTCCTGCAATTGTTGTAACCCACATAAGATTCATAGTAACTGGTGAGAGCTAAAGGTGTTGTTACATGATACTCCGTATATTTTAGTTTGATTAGGCACGTAATTTTAAGAAATAAAACTTTTGAATCTTGTGATTTTAAATTAAAGATGTGTATAATGTATTAAAATGTCATTTGAATCTTGTGAATTATAAATTTGTTATTTAGAATATTTGAATTGTTAACTTATTAAATAAATCTTTTTTTTGGATATACCGTTCCACCTGCTGCCTATCATTCAATATGAAAGAAGGATGGTTTCCCCCTAATAGGCAAAAACATCAATCATATAACTAATGCGGACATTCCTGGCTCACAAGTTAACGACCTGCTTTAAATAACACTCCAAACTAAGTCATCATACGTATTATTGTGTCGCACGACAATGGGCATTGTCATCTTATTTAAAGACTGCCAATTTCAGATTTTTTGGGTTCTACACCCATTCACGGATGTAATCCACATCTACTATAATAAATTCCGCAATCGACATAATAAATCTAGACTGATCGATCGCTATAACTAGCACCCGTTAAAACGACAAAGTAGGGAGAGAATGAGCTATTTAAATGGCGCAATGACTCCCCAAAAGACATTCAATGTCACAAATGAAGCTTGAACTTGCGCTGGAAAATTAGGTGAGCTTTTACAGTAATGGAGAAAATTAATTGGAGTTGTTTTATGAGATTTTTTAGAGCTTAGGATAACAATGACTGAATTGGAGAATTTTCCATCATTGGAAGAGTGGTTTTCCAATTAAAAGCCTGAGCTTCAGAGGGAGGGGGGATTTTACATGGAAAGGAGGAAAGAAAATTATTTTTGTTTATAATTTGGATTATATAAGGATGAACTATTTTGTACTTTTTCAAAATTTTGGGGATGAGACTTGTCTTGTATTGGGGGCTGGGTGGAATTTTTGTTTTAAGACTTTAGAGATGAGAAATATTTAGTATTTTTCAAGACTTTGAGTCTTTAAGCCTACATTTGCCTAATCATTAAAAAAGAGTATTCTCTTCATTTCTAAAAGTGGAAGACATTTACCCACATAACCTCTGACATCTACACAATTCCTTTGCCCGCATATAGACATGGTTTGGTGCATACGCCAACCTAACAAAAGGGTCCATGAGTCTCATGTACAAGTCATATAGAAAATTGTTCATTCCAAGAAACTGCATCAATCAAAGTCTTCGAAAAATTAGCTAAACGATGACTACACCTGTTTTTATTCCTTCTAATAAAAAAATCGAGCTACATCAAGGGTAGCTCAAAGCTACCTGATATCTTCATATACGTTTTGCACAATCAATCGTGTTGAATTCAGTCCCTGAATTATCATTAACGCCTCCATCGCATCCGATAGAATATGAACTTTTCTTTATCCTTTGCGCACCGCAAACTGAAATGCCTCTCCAACTGCAATTGGTTCAGCAATGATTGACTTTCCAACTGGCTGAATTGGGGAGCCAAAGGCATGAAACATCGAACCACTAGCATCAACTGCCACAACACCAATACTAGAATCTCATGTGTCCCTTTCCACCCCTGCATCTGTAAAACACAAAATCTCGGGATATAAGATTAGTTGCTCATCAATCGAAGATGTATTATTTATATGGTTACAACTAGAGTCAAATTCTTTAAATTCATGGTAATCAAATAAATGTTATTATGATGTATAATGTGGACAGTTCCTGAAGCTAAAGGCATATCAAGGATAGCACAGATTGCTGATCAAAAGGTAAGGTTAGTCTGCAAGGACGGTGATCCTACAACTTTGAGTATTATTATGCAAGAAAAGTGGACAGCAATGTAATCTTAGGTACTCTGATATTCAAGTTTGTCGGGCGCTAATGACTTTGGTTTTGTTGTTTTTAGCTGAAGGATGTAAAAAGTGAATCCAAGGATAATCTTGGGGAAGCTTCAAAGACGCATGATACCGTACAGTATGTTACTCATGCTTGTTATTCGTATATTTTGTGAGAATCATGCTTTAATATAAGTATTATAAAGAGCTTTCTTCATTTTTGGCAAGTCAGCTGAAATTAATCACGGGCGATAGCCAAAATATACAAAACAATATAAACTGATTATGGATATTATATGTATATTTATAGTTTATATACAAAACACATTATCTGGCTATTTTGTAAATTAGATCTCCAAAAGGCATTGGACTGTAATTATCTGTATTTAAAAAGTAAGAGTTGTTTATCACTTTTTCTTTACCAAAATGCAGAACCCTGGATAAAACAATTTCAAATCTGGAGATGGAATTAGCTGCAGCAAGGGCCTTGCAGGATTCTATAACGAGTGGCTCTCCAATAACTAAAGAATAAACACTGCCTTGAGTGTTTGTGTTACAATGTTAATAAGCGATATTGTCTCACTGGAGAATTATCATGTATGTGTGTTTGACACCTACAAAATAGTGTCTTGAATACATCAAGTCATCACTGTCCTCTTCTCTTATTTCTTCTGACTGAGACAATTCTAAAATTTTGCTACCTACCCCGCCACATCTTGAGTGGCCCGTACAATGGGGTGTGGGATGAATGGTGCATGAGTAAAACTTGATAAAGAAAAAAACGTTATTGACATTTAGTCATATTGGGCCATTCTACATAAAGGGTTGTCCGGTGCACTAAGCTCCCGCTATGTGCGGGGTCCGGAGAAGGGTCGGACCACAAGTATCTATTGTACGCAGTCTACCTCACATTTCTGCAAGAAGGTCTGTTTCCACGGCTTGAACCCATGACCTCCTGGTCACATGACAACAACTTTACCGGTTACTCTAAGCAACTTTACCATTTTATTTACGGGTGGAATGAGAAACTATACATATGGGTATTTCATTTACCGAAACGAGATGCCAGTTATAAATATATTTTTCTTATGAGAAAGGTCAAATTGGCAGTTATAATTATTGCTTTGGGCATAACAACTTGCATTTTCTGGTACTCTATGTTAATAAATGATGGATATGTGAAAGATTGTCCTAAAAAAGGAACCACCTTCATTCTCTCACTAGTTTTTCATTCCTTTAATTTGATATCTACATATTTTTCTCTTTCTTTGGTAAGTGTCCTAGCGCATTTACCCTGATTTATCACACATCCAGGTTATGGGCAATGACTCTTTGTTCTTTTGTGATCAACAATATCTGCAAGAGCTTCTTTCTTTTTCTGCTGTTATTCTTCAGAGCTTAATCGATACTGTTTTACAAGAACCAATCCAGGTAACATCTTGTTCATCCTTTGCTCTTCCATGAAAGATAAAAGAATAAGGGGACCATTATTAAGCTAAGTCTAAATAATGTCTTTGAAGGCTGCCCGAAGAAATCTTGCACTTGATGCTTGCAATGCTATTGCATCTTCATTTGAAGTAAGTCACAGTTCTTGTTTTTTTCTGAAATATTTGACTGAAGGACCTCACGTCGTGGTTGGTATCTAAAGCTGCACCCAATATCCAAGATATTCAAATTGGTACCAGTACCAAATACGTAAAAGAAAGATTTTCTCAAATCTCGCCTATCTCTTATGGACGAACGTTAAATTGTTGGATCGTTTGTAAGGTTTGATGCAAGTAAATAGTCAAAGTTCCCTTGTTAAATCCTAGAATGCCTGTTGAGCAGGTATGTCAAGGAGCATCTGATATTTGCTCCAAGCTAGTTGAAACTGTCAAGTTGTCTTTGAGCTCCAACAACAAATATCTTCAATCTACAATCAGGTTTTTCAACAGCCGTGGAGTTATGCAAGGGGAGAGTTGTAAAAAGCAGGAGATTAAGCTTTTCTGGTGCCCGAGAGTAGGTTGTTTATGTTGTCTATAGGTGTCTCTTCATTTGAATTGTCTACTTTGGTTTATTCACTTCGAGGATTGTGTATTCTATAGCTTACTGGGAAAGTTCAGATAGGTTATACCAGATTCAAAGAAATACATTGGTTTATTATCTTTACCTATGTTGGCAATCATTTTTAATTTGTCGGAAACCAATATGTATTTAGATTTAGTTTTGGAAAAAAAAAAGAAATTACTTCTTGTTGCCCAACTGGAGATGAATGTAACTCGATAGCATATTGAATATCATCTAATGAAGGGAGGTGGTAAAATAAGCAAAGTTTGCGAGCTCTGAATTAGTTGTTTCTGTTAAGAGTTAACTTTTCTCAATTATTTCGAACTGGGAATTATTTATCCCCAATTTTGAGTAGTACTTTGCAAAAACTCAAAATTCCTTTACAAACTCCATTTTTGAAAAACTTCAAACAAACAAAGCTTCTTCATTATAGTTTCCCCACAAATTTTTTTGTTTCGTTTCTGTTTCTATTTTTTGGCAGTTTGATAACAAAAGTAGGAGTCACGTAACATTATATCTTAGAGTAAATAAATCGTACAAACTATAACTAGACATTTAGGAATACAAAGGCGCTTAAAAATAATTGAAGAAAAAAAAATACCACATCGTTATGCATTAGGATGTGTCGAATATACTATGTGTTAAAGGCAACCTAAAAGAGCAAATAAACAGAGAATATAGTTGGTAAAACTTAGATATATAGCTTCCATAGTTCTATGTACTTTTGCTCGGATTTTTTGATGTCACGTCTTCCACCGGGCAGTTCTGGTTTATTTTCTTTTCTGCCTCCAAAGTCTTCCTTAGCAGACGAAGCTCTTTTATGTAGTAGTGAAGTCTATCTATGACCAAAGCAAGGAACAATGAAAAACCTGCATTGGTACACCAGAAAAGAAGACATTATTTTATGCCATGCACCAAATAAAGCATGACAAGACCACAAAATTAAATATGCCTCAATTCTAAGCAAGTTATGGCTAGGGTCAAGTTGGTAATTTTTCTGACTTCTCCCCTTCCTCACGGTCTTCTTTTAGTTAGGAAATTACATCCAATGACCTTGGAAATGAGTGATCTGAAACTTTTTGACCCCGTTGGCCTCATGAGCAAAAACTTCAAGTTTAATAAGTTTTGATTTTGAACTTGAAGGTTTGTCCATGGGCAAGTGGGGATCAAAAGTTCAATACCACCCGTTTTTAAGGTCATTCTTGGAATCAACCCATTTTAAAAGTTCTCTATATTTTCTAAGATACGTAATTACTAAACCAATAAAACGTACTAACATGATTAAAACGTTATCCCAATTAATTTTATAGCCTATATAAGTCTTTTCCTTCAAAATATAATGTGACGAAAATAAAGAAAGAAAAGATGTAAAGGTTGTAAGACAAGATTTACCCAAGAGTGAGGCTTCTAGGAGGTGAGTAGCCAATATAACTTGATCAGTTGGATTGACCGTGCCAGAATCCGTTGCACGGTTTTGCATTAAAGTGACATTGAACAAGATTGAGACCAAAACCATAAATAATGTTCCTCCAGCACTCTTTACTATCACAGGTCCCCTCCCTTGCTTTGATTTATCCAATGCCATCAAAATTGGTTTTCTTAAAGGGGTTTTGAATACGAGGGTCAATACTACGACCACTTCAAAAAATACAAGCGCGAATAATGGTTGAATCATTGTCGTTAAATGTTCAAAAATACCTAACTTTTGTTGTTGTTAGTGGTGATGATTTATTAGTAAGGTAAAATGAAAAAAAATATTAACTTAAGCTCTCAAAACGTGATAGTAACAAGATGCATCTAAAATGCTTAGAGACTAAGAAGAAGCAAAGAACAAGGGAAAATGCTTGTGGTTTCCAACTTATTTACTTGTTGTTTGGTTAAGGAATGTGTGTGGTGTCACGTAAATGGAGGCTTCTTTTATTGAACCTATGAACATGTCAAAAGGAAGCATTTTGATTTAGTTGCAAGGCCTTAAATCACTAAAATTATTAAATGAGAATTTTACGTGTTAATTCATCTTCTAAAAGTTATTTGCATTAATATCAAAACTTTCTAAACATTTCAAAAACAACATTTTAATAACAAATACAACCAATAATTTAAATGTGAATAGTATCCAAAAAATCATGGATTATTTTCTTTTTAACTCTTATTAATTACCTCATTATCTCTCGCCAATAAATAAGGAATCAATTTTAGTTATAAATTAATACTTTCTATCTCTCTCTCATTAAAATAGGGATGACTACTATTTTTTCTCTTTCCCCTCTTCCAAAAACGTAATACACCATTTAATTAGGGATAAAATGCTGAAACACCACAAAGAGCATATTCTAATTCTATTTTAATGGTATAAATGAAGTATAAGTGATACGTACTTTTTAGAATGTGTGATTGTGATTTATTATATACAAAATATTTGTCAAAAACTCAAAATTATGATATGTTCATAGTATATTTATGATATAAAAGATTTATACTAAAACTATACCACAATTATGAAAAGATTAAAGATAGATTATATATAGACACACACACACACCTACTTAAAACTTAATTATAGTAATATATTTGGCATATGTTGTTGATTTGTTGTTAAAGAGTTTTGAACATAAAAAAATCATAAACCGAAAATTACAAATAATCAAATTTGTGCTTGTCAAATAGTTTCCATTTAAAAGTTTTGTTTCTTAGGAGACAATTAAGGAAATAATGATTAGGTTATTAAGGAGAGAGATTTTAGGCTAATGATGGGGTTTCCGTTTGGGTGGGATATATTGTGAAGGGGTTTTTTTTTGTGCTAAAACAGATAAATTATTATTTGTGCTAAAATAATGTAATGTGTTTTTAAACATTGCAAATTATGTAAAGTTCTCAAATTAAAGACCAGCACAAAATTGGGAAAAAGGTGCAAATGACCCTACCCAATCTCAACAATGGATTTCAAACCTTAAACCCAATGGTGGGAAAATAGATACTTTTGGGCCTCATCCAAACGCTATGTGCGAAATTTGGTGTGGAAATAGAGTCAAGTAGTCACTTTTGGACATGCCATTTAAACTAAAAGCTGGATTTTAGGACATGCTATTTAAAGTTGAGATATGAAATTAGGCCGTAGCAGTTAAAACTTTAGACTTTTGAATCTGAAGTTTGAAAATTCAGATTCGAGGTTTGTAACTTCATATTTGAGGTCTGAAGTTCTAATTGAGGGGCTAGACTTTGAATATTTTGTAAATTTCCACGATATAGTAAAATTATGGTCCTAAAAAATGACTATTTGTGCACTTATCCAAATTTGATCGTGTGTCAAATGGACGCTGATAAGAATTTGGTGAGTCAAAACATATAAAGTAAAAGTATTGGTCTTAATTCAACTTGTCCATACACTATTAGAAAAATAAAAAATCGAACGGTGGGGAATTTCTAACTTATAAATACTTCTAAAAGCATTTCTTCTTAAAATTAGATATGAAAAATATTTTTTTTTTATACTTTCTATTATTCATTCTTATGTTTAATGTAGATGATTTAATAATTTTATCCCAATAACGAATCAAAAGTCACTCTGTTCCACTCTTTAGCCAATTTTAGCACAAGCATAAAATGTAAGAAGTGCATATATAGCCTTTAGGACCCCTATTTATAGAATAATCAAAATTTATAAAGTGTTACAAGTTTAACTTTAACACCCCGTACCTCTAAACTAAGCTATGTTTATGATTCAGTGGTTTAGGAAATCAAAACAGAGAGTTTAAGTCGAAAAAACAATTTCAGTTCTGCAGATTCAGATTTTTACGCTAGGATTTACGGACCGTAAACTATTCTACCACCCATCAAAATGAAACGTCAGTCTCATTTTCGAAATTGACGGCACACCATAAATTCTATGGACGGTATAAATTTATACGACCTGTCAAATCCAACCATCTCAGAACCTCAGCTTTTACAAATCACTGAAAATTGGCCTTTTTCAAGACGACCCAATTGTTGACGGCCCAGAACCATACCGTATAAATATTGACGGTTCGTCAATATTGACCGTCAAATCGTTTCGACAGTAAAATACGCAACTTAGTTTTAAAAATCATATTTCACTTCTCTCAAATCCTAGAACGAAGGCTCTCTCTTCCCAACCATCTCCTACATTTTTAACGAAGGTTTCAGGATCCTATTCATCCAGATTATATGTGTCTATTGTGGAAATCGCTCTATGGATTGAAATAGGCTCCTCGAGCATGGTACCAACGGTTCGCCGATTATGTCTCCTCTATCGGTTTTTCACACAACAAATCTAATCATTTCGTGTTCATCTACAACAAGGGTCCAGACATGGCTTACCTCTTATTATATGTTGATGACATCATCCTTACCACATCATCTGATGCCCTCCACCAGTCCATTATGTCTCTCCTTTCATCTGAGTTTGCTATGAAGGATCTGGGGGCCCTAAGTTATTTCTTGGACATCTCTGTCACTCGCCATTCTGACGGCCTATTTCTATGTCAGAAGAAATGCGTCGAATAGATCTTTGACCATGCAGGCATGACGTCTTGCAAGCCATCCCACACGCCAGTGGACACTAATTCCAAGCTCAGTGATGATTCCGGCCCTCCGTATTCAGACCCGACTCACTATCGTAGCCTGGTTGGGCCCTGCAATACCTCATATTCACGAGACCAGACATATCATATGCCGTGTAACAAATCTGCTTGCACACGCACAATCCGACGGAAGCACACATGCATGCCCTCAAATGTATTTTACAATACGTCCAAGGCACACTTCACTTTGGATTACATCTATACATGTTCTCGCTCACTGGTCTCACTGCTTATTCTGATGCTGACTGGGGTGGATGTCCTGACACCAGACGCTCCACGTCTGGTTACTGCATTTTCCTCGGAGATAACCTATTGTCTTGGTCTTCCAAAAGGCAACCTACACTATCCCGATCCAGTGCCGAAGCAGAGTACAGAGGTGTCGCCAACGTCGTTTCTGAGTCTTGTTGGATCTGTAACCTTCTACTTGAGCTTCACTGCTCGATTCAAAAGGCAACACTGGTCTACTGCGACAATATTAGTGCGATATGTCTTTCCGGCAATCCCATCCAACATCAACGCACCAAACACATTGAGATGTACATTCATTTTGTTCGCGAAAAAGTGGCTCGTGGTCAAGTTCGTGTCCTTCATGTTCCTTCTAGACATCAGATTGCCGACATCTTCACCAAAGGACTTCCGCGCATACTGTTTGATGATTTTCGAGTCAGTCTCAGTGTTCATGAGCCACTTTTTGTCCGGGTATGACCGTTTATGGTGCTTTGTTTGTGCTTGTGCTTTGTCTTGAGCCGAGGGTCTTTCGGAAACAGTCGATCTACCTACCAAGGTAGAGGTAAGGTATGCGTACACCCTACCCTTCCCAGACCCACGTTGTGGGATTTCACTGAGTATGTTTTTGTTGTATTCAATAAGGAGACAACTTTAAAAGTATCCTCTGCTAATAAGGATCCAAACTAAGAGACAAAACCCTACGATTGCTACAACAATTCACTGCATAGCTAGTACATCTCCCTACAAAGCAGTGCCTACATTTTACTTTGTTACACTACTTTTCATTTTCTTTCACCCTCTATGATCTTGCATCAACCCAAAATCCAACTACTGTGTTTTCTTAAAAAAGATGGTCTTCAGGACACCTCGACCATTCCCACCAACACAAATACTGGTAACTCTGCTAACCAAGACTTAGGCAGATGAGAAGAAATCACTTAGTATTATTTTAATCTTATCCAACTACTATGTTGATCCATCAATTTTTCATAATTATAGTTCACATGACCACTAGAAGCTACAACTTGTTGAGTCAAATTCGTGGCAAATTTTATTAGCAAATATGGACCACACATACCTATTTGCAGTGACATTATAACTATCTGTCATGACTAAACAAGTAAACTACAGATAATGTTACCTGTGTTCCGTTGAGGTAATTTTTGTGCACAATGGGCCAAATATAAGCGGCAATAAAACGATGCTAATGGATCTGCAATGCCTCTTGCCATCATAACAAGTCGTGGAAGATTATCAGCAGGTTGTTCCAAAAGGAAACGACAGCAATGGTATATGGCCATCTCCAAGTATCTGTTCACAAGAGTATTTGTCAAACAGAAGACTAACAGAAATATAAACTCATGCACAGTAGGAAAAGAAATGAAAAAGGTGATTTCGATTTTCTCCCTGCAATGAGCTCTAGTATAGTTTACAGACACTTCGCTTTTGTAAAGAAAAAGAGAAGAAGAGATCTGGTGATTGATTGTTCAATCAAACATGTTGGGATTTAAATAGTGTTTATAAGTAATACTAAAAAGGAAGAAAAAAAATTCTGTTTCTAATTACACAATTATAGGGATTCTAAACCTTTTGCATATTTATAATGGACTCTTGCCATAATAACAATTTTGAATTCTTAACAGCTTCCGGAAGCCGCGCAGCTGATATGGAATATGAGCACGAAACTACAAATACCAGAGGAGGAATTATCATTGAGAACTTAAAATCATCCCAGTCTACAGGGGAAGGACGAATCAACTTTACTTTTATGATTGTGATGAAAGCATTGCATAGACAAACCAGATGGCAATGTGTCCTAGATAACTTAAAATTTAGCATGCCAGCAATACCGTGATAATCTCCAACTTGTACGGAATACTAGCAATTTTTCACTAGTGAACCAAGATCATCACATTAGGATGGAACAAAAATCCAACGATCATTCATTAAATATGTCAATTTTCAAAAACTCTATAATGCTTCCTAGTCCATTCCAGCATCTCACTTAAGGACATTATGTTTATGAATAATAGACACCTAAAGATATACTAAAGTAAAATCAAGAGCTCAAAAGACATGGGATGGCAATTGCAAGAACTGAGGACTTCACATGTGTGGCAGTAGTTTGCGGATGGAACCAACTTTGCAAAACCAGTTATAGCAGGTTTCTTTGGCTTCAGCACAGATTTCAGTTGCTTGAAAGTTATCTGTTATAGATCGAGTGCGTCTTTTAGGAAGAAATGAGACTCAGGAAACCAGAACAATTACATCAAGGATATCAGATTACTGAAAACAAAGAAGAAACAAAAACTGGATATGTATCTTAGAGGTTAGGTTTATTAAAGACATTGAATCCTTGTCCATCAACTTAAAAATAAAATATGACAAATGAAAAAAAATCTGCACAATTCTGATTTGGAGTAATTTGTTTTATCAAGTAATTCTGATTTGGAATGTTAACAACACCATGATTGTTTATCCAGCATTGCTTCACCATATAACCATCCCACCAAGTTGCCTCTTTGACTGTGATTAGTTGTAATGAGAATTGGAGATCCTTCAGGTGCTAATGTCAGGCTTGACAGTAAGAAAAATTCCATAACTCATTGCCAAGATACCTACTATTCTAACCATGGGCCTAAGAATTGTACAGTCTTCCATTACAATGAACAGTGGCAAACTGCTCTAAGTCATCCAAACAAAATCAATTAGAAAATCTAACAAATAATTTCCTTGTTGACTTATACACGAGGATGATGACAAACTTAAGTACATTATGAACTAAATTTAGGTCACAGTAAACGCATATGACAGCAGTGGACACCAGATACTGGAAATTAGGTGCCAGTTGGCCACAGGGAGGCAGAGGTAGTGGTAAATGTGAAGGCTATACCTGGTAAATGGACTAATGTCCCATCTTCAGTGTATTGAGCTTTCTGTGTGATGCGCTCCCATACCATATCCCCTAACATATCTAGTATTTCTGTAGCTAGAACAAATAGTGTTGGATACAATTGTAGTACTGATGTATCCGCCAGTAGCTTAGCAACCTATATAAGAGAAGTCAAGACACATTTAGCTAAAAAATAAAAGAAGTAGAAAATGCCAACAGGCCACCTGATGTCATAGAAGATTCTTAAGTTATTATATCTGTGGTTCCATTACACCAGTTGACTAATTTGATCCTTCATAGTTTTTATAATTCGTTGTACTATTGAAATCAATGAGAAGAGAAGAAACTTTTACTGTTTATGAATTGTAAGAAAGCAATGCAATCATGTTCTTTCTTTAACTTACGCTATTGGCCCACTTGTTTAATTCTGTGGGAAAGAAAAGCCGAATGTTTTCTTAGAAGAATAAACCAATAACTTCTTTCAGTTATCCTAAACCAATAACTTCATTCATTTATCCTTCCAATCCTTTACAATATCCTTTCTTCGCTTTGGATTCATGCCAATTTCTCACACTATTAAATCACAATGGCTGAGCACGTTACTTGCATGTGCAAATTTCCGTTTTTCAGCTTGACCGAAATTTTTTCCTTAAAACCCGAAAATTGAGTAACCAAAATTTTAAAAAATTAAAACCGAAAACAGAAGTATTCGGTTCAGTCAGTTTTTTGGTTTTACGAAAAAAAACCATCCCTAGTTTGTACCCAAGAATAGACTGGGTTAGCCAACTAAGCTATGAACCAAGTATTACTAAATAGCAAACTTGAAGCTGACTTATTGAACGACTGCCAAATAAAAAATTTAAAAAGAGTGGTACTTATCCAAAAAAGAATGATCACTTGATCAGGAATAACCCAAGTGAACCAGACAAACCCATGAGCCCAGTATTAAATAGCAAGTTTGAAACTGACTTACTGTAAGAATACCAAATAAAATTGTTAAACTGAGAGGTACTTATCCAAAAAGAATGATCACTTGATTGGTCAGTGCAGAATCCAGCAAGAAGCAAATGTGACACAATTTAGAACAAAGAAATACCTTGATTGACAAATTAAGGGAGGTTATACGGTCATTTGCATGCCAGGCACAACTAATTTCATCTTTAAGTTCCGTTAAGCGTGAGACATACTCCTGCAGAGTCATATATTTAACACCTTCTTCAGCAAATCTCTGAGGATCATCTAGCTCCTCTAAATGTACATTTGCTGAGGATTTCTCAGGGCCTACAATATTTTATCATCATAGCAATTATTGCCAAGGAAATACAATAGCTAGTCTAACATATCAAACAAGTTCAAATGATACCCATTCTTTTTACATTTTTCTCACCTGTATCAGAAAATAAAAGGATGAGAGAACTTTAAAAGTCCGTGCAAATAATGAAAGAAGTTTTTATATCACTTCTTTTGTCCTATTTCATATGGCAATCTTTGATTGAACCACATAGATTAAGGATTCAGATGACCTAATATAGATTTTGCACATGTAGAAAAAAATTTAACTGGTTTTGGATTAGGTATGCAAGTCAGCTTTATATGGAAATAACGTATCATAAGCTTAAATCAAAATGATTTAAACCTTGTAAAATGTAGAATACAATATATGTAATTTATTTTGGATATATCAAAATAAAAATGAGTCGTGGAAAGTTGTTGCCATGTGACCAGGAGATCATGGGTTCAAGCCGTGGAAACAGCCTCTTGCAGAAATGTGAGGTAAGGTTGCGTACAATATACCCTTGTGGTCCGGCACTTCCCCGGACCCCGCACATAGCGGGAGCTTAGTGCATCGGGCTGCCCTTTTTTTATATCAAAATAAAAATGAGCCACATAAAGTAAATATAGCAAGGATATAAACATACCCTTGCATGTCTTCATAATTGAGCTTGACAACTGTAAGGAGCAATAAAATGGTTATACAGAAACCCAGAACACATAAATAGAAATTGATAAGTCAACTTTAAAACAAATTTAGGGTATGTTTGGTATGAAGGAAAATGTTTTCTTAGAAAATGTTTTCTTGGAAAATAAGTGATTTTCTTATTTATTTTCTGGTGATTGGTAAGTAAGCAAAATAAATTTGTCCTAAGAGCATTTATATGTAATCTAGGAAAAAATTGGGGTGGGGCGGGGGTAGGGGTTGGGGGCATTGGGGTGAGAAAGAGCCAATGGTCTTAATGCTACTTCTGGAACTTGTTTTTTCTACTCCCTCTAGGGTAGTCCTGATTTTTGAGGAACTTGGTTTCCAAAACACTTTTGATCAACCAAATAGGAGAAAATTGAAAACAAAATGTTTTCCTCTATGCCAAGCACACCCTTATACCATAAACTATAAGAAGACCACTAACTAGGGATCCACTAAGATCACCTCCTTTTTGGACAATTTGTAAGTAGCTAAATAGCAAGTGTATGAAGAATAAAAAGGCATACTGACCGAAGAAACAGAATCCATTTTGGAGACAGGAAATTTTTGCATTAAGACTTTGTTGTAAGATGTCCATTCCTTGCCCGGAAATTGAATAGCAACATCTTTATATGGTTCTGCTGTGATTTCAGTAGCTGTACTTCCAAAATCTTTCATTGAATCCTCTGGTTTTCCATAATTCTCCCTTAATGGATCAAAAAATTCGTCTCTGCCATTATCCGTAACATCAACCTACAAACTCAACCAAGTGATGGAAAAATTAGGAAATGACCAAACATCTGGATATGCTAAGAACTACAGAGCCCATGATCAATCATAGCGTAAGGTTATTAACTTAACAATTAATGAAACCAAGGTGGTATATTGATTTCACCATTATAATTTTTAAAAATATTGAAGCAACCAACAGTGGCTACAATTTTAGCTACATATCGTATACACAATCATCTGGTTTTCTTTTCCTCTGCTGGTTTTGACTCTTCTTGAACAAGCTTATAAGTCCCTTCTCTTGTAGGAGTAGTTTCTTTTGTCTTAAGTATTTCTTCTCTTTTTCTTTTTTTAAAACTGTAGTGTGGGGACCAGCTTGCTAACCTATTTCGTCGAGTACGTGCATCTTCTTACATAGTGTGGGATCTGTCCACCAAAACTTATGCAGAAGCTGGGGCGGATTTATAGGGAAATTTATGGTGCCCGTGAACCCATGGTCACTCCGCCAAATTAGATATTTTATGTACATATATTCTAAATTGATCTAATATTACTTGTTGGCACCCATGCTCTGAAAAGGCTAAATGGTGCACTTGATTGAATGCTAAGTTATTTAGCTAAAGGAGCAGGGCTCAATTCCCACTTGATACTTCATTGTTTTTCCTTTTTTAGCAATGCACCCCATGTTATAAAAATCCTAGACCCGCCTTTGCGCAGAAGGGACTAAGGTCTCCCAAGTTCTTCATTTCTGCACAAGCTTGGGAGCACTTCGTTTGTCCTGAATTTTAACATAAGGAGTATGGGAAATCCAACCAGCTCTGGTGAAATTGCATTGCCTATACCCAATAAAGTAGAAATCACACGAACACACAAAACTGGAATGCAGTTCTAACTTATCTACATCTTAATAACTCTCTTTTTCATAATTAACCACTGTAAAAAGGACTTCACCTGTCACTAATTAGCTTAAATTTCTCAAATTGAAACTTTATCCACATTGTTTTTTTGGCTAATCTGTTTAGAATAACAGGAGATTTAAGTATTTAATCATGATAATGAGTAGTTTGTGTTCGTGCTTCTGTTTAAAACCCTGATCATACCTTAACTGAAATTCGTCACCGTTGATTCCACTTTTTGGTACACAATGTCCTAAAAACTTACTACTCCCACTATCCAATTTATGTGATACTTTTTATTTTTCGAGATTCAAATTATGTATTATGTGACCTTTGACCGACATTTTAAAATGTATTTTTTCATCATATCGACCAGAGAAAGAATTGCAACTTATAGTATTTCTCATATAGTTTTTGAATATCACGAAAAGTACTACTTTACAACACTTTCCATTGATTGAAATGCAAGTGGTGGCGTAATAAGTTGCTGCGATTAAAATAGACGAGGAAGAGAGAAACATTGAACCTGGTCGCCGCACGACGGTGATTGAACGGAGAGAGGATGAGTTTCTGCTGCCACCCGTCGGAAGGAGTGAACATCTTCTTCAGCTTTATAGTCTCCATTTCGAAATTTGAGTTCCATTGAAGAATCAAAGTGAAGTATTTACCAAAATTGTGCGTTTAGCTACACTGTGATTTTTGCTGGCGGGATAAACGGAATGAAGCTTAAATGATCCAAAATGGTCCTTAATATAAAACTACCTCTTAAATTATTTAACTTATTTTTAAAATTAAAAAAATATCACGTGATTTTTAAAAAGAAAATAAATTTACCTACTTTTTTAATAGATTTACTCTTTTTATTTGGGTCAGGTCTGATCTGATCCATTTAAAATAATTAATAGGCTTATTTTTATAAAATCTCGTGACATATTTTAATTAACGAGGATTATATTTGTTATAAATATGTTTATACCTTTTTTATTTTTTTATTTTTTATTCAAATGTAAAGGGTCCCACAAATTGACAAGTATAGTAATAAAACACAAAAATCTAATTTAGATTGAGAAAACGGAAAAGGATCAAATATACCTCCGGCAAAAAGTCTTTTTTTTAATATTTAATTTTTCAATTTACGTCAGACTATTTAAATTGTAAATATATTTTTAATTTGACGAGACGACGCCGTGAGATAAAAAGCCAACTCAATATTAAAATTTCCTTACCCGCCTCATAACCCGTTAGACCCCACTCCAAATTAAAATACCCACACGAAAAGACCTCTCCCATCAGCAAAAATGGAGAAAATCTGCAGGTGCAACTACTGGATGCTTGAAATTTGAAGTTGAGCAATAATCCGAGTTCACCCCAATTTTTCAGTTCTTGTTCTATTATCGATTCGATTACATGATCAAGATGAGGTTCATTGCTCTTGTTCCTCTTCTATATTCCTTGCGATGCATGAGGGAAGAAAATCAGTTTTTGATTTATTTATTTGGGTTTTGAGATATGAAGAAAGAAGAAATTAGGTATTTTTGTTTTTGATATGTAGGGAATTTGTGGGTTTCGAAGTTGAGAGAGTGAAAGGAGAAGAGTGATGAAAAATTAAAAGAGGGGAAATGGGTCGGCCGGGTCTTGGATTTTATTCGAATATAGGTGTTTTTAGTTTGTTGGTTGGGTTGTTTAATTGAAGGCACATGTATTTCCGTTAGAATGAGGGGTAATATTTAAAATTTTGATGGATGATATGAGTATAAATAACTAAAAATTATAACGTGTGATAAAGTTTAATAATAAAATAAAATAGAGGGATATATTTGATCATTTTCCCTTGAGAAAATGATCAAAATGGTTCTCAACGTTTGGGTTTTGATTCCATTTGGTCCTTAATATATAAACATGGTAGAAATAATATTTAATGTACTTTAAAGAGTGAATAGTTCGATCCTAAATTATAAAAATAAAGATAATTACTATTTTTTAACAAATGATATATCTGTTCTAAATCGTAAGTTTAGGGATATGTCCTAAAAATATATTAGGTAGATGGTCAATTATAACAACTCAACCTCTCGTTTTGAGCAATTTTGCCTTAAAATTTGATGTTTTGGACATATTGCTTTATCATTTGGGACTTAGTGGGGTGGTTCAGGATGAGACTCGAGGGGTTTGGATGAGTTCTCGACAAAGTATTAAATTTTGCACAGTTACTGAAATTGTTGTCAGCTGATGTGTCGCATTTGCGATCATAGGATCAGAATTGCAAAGGGAAGCAACCAGGCCTGGCCTCTGCAAAAGCGATATGATATTTGATTTTTTTTTTTTTTTTATATCCAGCTTCCCGGCTTATGCCAGATTATTTCTGGAGATAGTAGTCATGGTCTCAGCACTATTACCAGTAAATTGCGAGACTATTTCTAGAGATAGTAGTCATGGTCTCTCAGCACTATTATCAGTAAATCGCGAGACTAATATCACCTACAAGGCCATGTCCCAGAAGAAAGTAAATTGCTCACACCAGGATTCAAACCCACGATGCAGACCTCCCGCTGGATTTTAAGTCCCCTCATTTGCCATTCAGCTATGCCCGGGGACGATATTTGATTTTTAATTGTATGACCATTCAATTTCTTAAAGCTTACCTCTTATTTTCAATCCTTAGATTATGGTAAGTCATTAATATGTGTTTATATAATTTCCTTCATGGGGATTTCACGAAGTAAATTATTTAAAAGAACATGAAGTTGAGTATAACTTAAACTTTATCTCTATATATGCAGATCCCTCCTATCAGTGTTCAGTGTTCTTGTAGCAATTTGAAAGTATCATAGAGAATATTTATGGATACGAGAAGAATACAAGTGAAAACTACAAAGATCTAATAGTTGCTTCAAGAGAAATAAAGGATGGCCTATGCACTAGTTTTACATCTCCATGGTAGCGTGCATTTGAAAAATATAGGCACAGACATGTGTTTTGATTTGACTATCATTACTTAATATCATCTGTTGGATTCATCATTTGGGAAAATGACTTAGAATTATGTGCCTAGATTTTAGGTTCTTTATTTTTAGTTGATCCCATGAAGAGTGCGATTTCTCCGCCTCTTAGAGAAATTTTTAGAATGCAATCTCTCGGTGAAAATAAATTTGCCAAATTGTGATTAGATTTTCATACAAAAAATAATTCCTCTACTCTGGATATTAGGTATATTATTAATTTTAATATTTCTTGCGTGCCCCAAACCTGAATAAGACAGAGTACATTCTATATGCATCTAATATGAATACAAATGGCTAAATAACGTAACATGTAACACAAATGAAATTCGTATATGTTTTGTTTTACATAGATGTGGTCAAATGTCCATGACATGCATGTACTGTCTATGAAGCCTCTATGAATACTTATATTGAACAATTAACACAAGTGTCGGGACATGCCCCAAGCTACCCATAATTTATGACATCAATGCAATTAATAGATCTGACTCAGCCCTATGTAGAAGTAGAGTGTACAACTCTTTCGATGATCATCTACTATCTAGCGAACAAGTCTGACAACTTGTATAATTAGACATGTAATGTGAAACATAACAAATGCAACGTCCCCCGGCCGGTATTGTACCAAGTACGTAAGGCAGACATGAAACATATAGAATAAATTGAAGCTCATAGAAGATAAAACTGAAATGTAATCAAATAGATATAACTAAAAGCTTTGAAACTTCTATAGGAACACTTACTGAACCTTACTGTACTTCTGTCTTTCTGAAATTTCTTTAGGATCTTTCTGATAATATCTTTGGGTCGCTATGTGGAGCGACATTCTGGAATCGACCACTGTAACACTTGGGATTATTGTTAATTACATTATTTTCTTATATAACACGCGTGTCATGCTAGGCCAAATGAAATACAATACATAGTGTCGATGCAGTGATGTACATATAAAAAACCATGATGTGGTACCTATGTGTTTCATAGACTGTTCATAGGACTTCACTTTAGTGTGCGCCTATGTGTATCATAGCATGTCCATAGGGCATACAACAGCTGAATAAAGATGTGCCTATGTGTTTCATAGTACGTCGATAGAGCATACAACTTCTGAATAACTGTGCATATATGCGTATCACTCCATATGACATGTAACGCATGTATGTGCAATGAATAAATATGCAATGGCCATTAAGCAAGTGTTGATAACATGCTCGTATGACATACATATGAAAGCATGTAATAATACTTTAGGAATCTCTGTTCGTTAGCTTATGGAAGCACTTGACATGATTATTATGAGATCATTCACTTGTAGAACTGGTTCCTCTAACGTACTTGGAACATATAAATTGCTTAGGTGATAGAAATTGACATTCTTACTAAAACTTAAGGGCTTTATACAACCATATAAAAACTTTGATACAATAGACATGAGATCATACGAAAGGAAGCAACTGCATACAAGTAAAATGCTACCATTATTTACTCTTTTGAACTTATAAGAAGAATGAATGTGTGACTTGAATTCATGTCAGGGGATATGATGGGAACATACGTACTTACGCTTCTATTACTCTCATTTGGTACTTCAAACTCGTGCTCTAGCCACTTAGGACCACTGTATACTCGTGGAGATTCATACATATCTATGTCAACATGACTCGTCCTAAAATGATGCTCTATAACTCAATCAGAAATATCATGAACACTTATCACTATGATTCATCTTACTTTACGCTCTATACCCGTAATGATTACTTAGACATTAGCCATATGATATCATTTATCTTAGACAGAGATCTATTACCAACTCTAACCATACTTTATAGAGTACAATCACCATCCCACCTAACTATATTGACATAACTTGTTTTAAGGGATGATCTATGACCCAACAACAATAACTTGAGTATTATCAATCAACATTCATCTTACATTATACTCTATAACCTCTTAACCATTACATGAATACCAACCATAAGGTGATGTTATTCTTAGTCGGTACTCTACTGTCCCGTTATTATAGTTCATAACTATCGAAGTACTTTACCTTATTTAAGGTTGTTAACTTCTCACTGTCCTTCGACAATTGTCATACAATCCATCTTAAGTATTGTTCTATAGTCCCATACCTATAGTCCGTAACCATCAAGTATCATATCGTAGCCATAAATATATATCTCTTCAACTAACATTTAGAGGTTGTAATACAATTGACCATAAACATCATTCACTAGACGACGTTCTATAATCTCATTGGTCCTACTTTGTTATCTATCAACATTATCCCGCTTAAATGGTAACTTCATTATCACTATAATAACTCTCCAGCGGTAGGGTTATCGACTAGCAAATATCACCAAGTAAGTCCTGTTCACTTATACTACTGGCCACTAGGACAAACAACAACTATTTAATATGCAAAACTCTCATTTCATCACCAACTAATGGTCGTCACGCTACGGAAATTCTTTTGAAGGTACCATTATGGTTTGTACTTACTCTCTAGAAGGAACAATGTACTGTCAATACACTTATGAAACTCAACTCGTAGGGGCAATACCAAATAGGTCATACATGAAGCTATTCAACACATAAGTAGAGAAATGCTTCTAATCATCATTATGCCACCAAAATTCTTACGAGGAAACAGTTGTGGCTCGTATACACTTTCTGGAAGGAGTACATGACTTCTAATAGACATATGTAGCTCGTATTGTTGAGGTGACATCAAATTGGAAGAACTTGAAAGGAGCACCTCTAGAATTCAGTCTTGAAATCATACTTTATAGACTTCTAGTATAGTCCCACCTAAGAGGAAACTCTATTCCTTTATGAAAACTCATAGCTCGACCTTAGGAGTAATACGCTTGAGTTACAACTAATTTTGGTCACACAACATCTCTTAGGAAACTCTTAAGGCTCAAAACACGGAATTACTATACTTGTGAGCTCTAGACTTCATAGTTCATATAAGAAGCAATTAATACATATCGTGCCATAATGGTGAGTGAAGGAATAGCCTCACATACCTTTAAGTAGACCTTTCAACTGAGATGGCAAGATAAGCCTCCTTCACAAGTCAAACTACAACAAGAAACAACACTACTATCAACAAAGGAAAACATAACAACTAGGCGTCAATGACAACTCACTCCATAAGAGATTCTACTGCGTCTAGCTTCGCCTAACTGTCATCTATTCTTCATAACATCATCAATAACACATGGACACATTTACTTCAACATTTCCAGTCTCCTCCACACAACAAGAATAACCCCACTTACCACACAACACAATTAGCAATTCAACAATATCAATTCAATCTTCAACTTACTAACTAGTGATAACTAAGTGCTTTTAAAACATCAACTAGCTCATATACAACACTCTTATATTCTAGCACCTAAATCATTATAAGACCAACCTTATAACACTATATAACACTCAATAATTCATCGAGTGAAAAGCTCGTTCTATAGTTAATCGGACAACATCTCCCCTATTTCTTTTATATTTCTCAAGTTCAAAACAACCACAACAACAACAACCAACAATTGCATCTCCAACACCTTTATACAATCGAATCAGCCCCAATATACTACATAACATATCAAACAACTCATTTATAACGTCCAACTACCAACTTGTAACAACTAAACACATTTAGAGCTTAAACTAAGTTATACATATGGATGAAAGAAGAAATCTTACCTTGCTGTCCAAATCTTGATTTTTCTATACTTGTTGTCCTTTAATCCTTCCCCAAACAACTAAAATAGGAAAGATAATTTAGCACAAACACCATGTGACAACATAGAAAAGAACATAAGCTTAAAAGTCAATCTTCTTACCTTAACCTTGGAGGAGAGGGTGCTGTCTTGGGTTGTTTGGTGTAGAAAACTTATTGAGAGCTTAAGAGAGAAGAGAAAATACATGACAACCATATGAGAGTATTGAAACTTGAAGCTTTTCCACTTAGAACCCTAAAAGAAATAAAGGGTGGTTGTTTAGGTTGAGAGAAAAAGAGAGTTGTGAATCTATTTTGTGATGAAGATATGTGTAAAATGGCTAGATGTTGGCCTTAAAATGCCCATTTGGTCGACCTCCATTGCCCCTTAATCAGACTCCCTTTATGGATCAGATTTGGTCACTTACCACCCCTTTAGTTTGGGCCTCTTATTTCCCTTTAATTTGGGCCTCTCGTTTCAAGTAGGTGGGTCACCTACTTTCTTGTTTAATAGATAGGACGTGAAACAAGTAGGACGAGAAGTAAGTAGGTCAAGCAAGTATGACGTGGAAACAAGTAGCTCAATCAAGTAGGTGTAAACAAGTAGCTCGAGTAAGTAGTAGTTCAAGCATGTAAGACGTCTAAGAGAGTAGGTAAAACAAATAGGTGAAGCTAGTAGGCCATCTACCTTTGTCCGACGCCTCTCATTCCTTTTATAAACCTCATACCTTAACCAGACTTAACATTTGCATACACTTGTATTCTTAGGGCTGATTCTTCTATAGTCAAGTAACCTCGTCAACTTCAACTTAGTCTTACACACGTTGAGAAGTACGGGTGTTACATCTAGTGAGCGAATAACATGACATTTTTATAACTCCAACAAGATGCTTAATTTTTATTTTTTAATTAAAAAAGAGGAATTAAATATACTTGTTCACGAACAATTATTTAGTTGGCAATACTTTGCGAGGTGCGTCATAAAGGTACTTAGTGAATGATATTTTATTTTTTAGATAAACAAATCACAAAGATAAATATAAAACGAAGAAATTGCATAATAATACTAAGTAGTGGATAACTCTATATCGACTGGTATAAAAAAATATATATAAAAAAGTTAGTAGTTTAGACATATAGAAAATTAAGGCTTACTTGATGTTGAGATAAGAAAGTGTTTTAAGTTGTGATGAAAAAAATCATACTATACGGATAAGACATATGGTCGAAATTTTAATATATTTTAATTACAGACAATACAATATAATTTAACTTCTCATGTAGGTAAGTTTAATAATCAAAATCTCACGTAGGTAAGTTTATATTTCATATTAAAACTCAAAATGTTAATAAACTTGAAATTGCTCCAAATGTTTTAAAATTATAAAACAAACTCCGAGGAGCATTTAATAAACCCTAAAACATTTATTGAGCTGAAAAGAAAAAGAAAAGAAAAGAAGAGGTATGTTGCCAATTAAAGACTTTTTAAAAGACTCCTTTTTGCCAATCTAGTAATCCTTCAATCAAAATATAATTTATGAAAACCAAGTATATGTTTCCTTTGATTTAGAGGCAAACAAAATGCAATCAGCAGAGCAACTTGTGCTTGAACTCAGCAACCCCGATCTTCGTGAAAATGCCCTTCTTGAACTCTCTAAGGTCCCTCTTCAATTTAACCTATATATATGTTTATTTTTTCCGTAGATTTTATGTTGTTGTTGTTGGAATACTGTAAACTGTGTAAAGTGCCTATATATGTTTCCTTTGATTTTTTTGTATTTTATTATTCCAATTTCGGAATACTGTAAGGTTTGTGTGTACATCGTAACCTACCCAGACACACTTGTGTGATTACATTGAGTATGTTATTGTCGGAATACTGTAAACTGTAAAGTGCCTGTATATATAAGTACGAGTTTAGGATTTCCACAATTGCTTGTTTGCTGTACTAGGGTTTCCTCGTAGGTTGATCAACTTATATAGTATTTTTTTTGGTTAAAATAAGGTCCCCTAAATTCGACCTATATGTTTCCTTAGATTTTTTGTATTTTATTGTTCCAATTTCGGAATACTGTAGGTCTGTGTATATTCTAGTTGTTGGAATAGTGTAAACTGTGTAAAGTGCCTATATATAAATACGAGCTTAGGTTTTTGCACAAGTGCTTGTTTGCTGTAGTAGGGTTTCCTGGTAGATTTGATCAACTTGATCCAAACACCTCCATAATTTAAAAAAATTAAAGTGTTTTTTTTTTATAAATTAAGTCCCCTAAACCTATATGTTTCCTTAGATTTTTTGTATGTTATTCCAATTTTGGAATACTGTATGTTTCCGTAGATAATTTGTATGTTATTCCAATTTTGGAATACTACATACATCCTATCCTCCTTCAGACTCCACAAATCCTATCCTCCTTCAGACTCCACTTGTGGGATTACACTGAGTATTGTTGGAATACAGTAAACTGTGTAAAGTGCCTATATATATATATATAAGTACGAGCTTAGGATTTCCCACAAGTGCTTGTTTGCTATAGTAGGGTTTCTTGGTAGATTGATCAACTTGATCCAAACACCACCATCATTTAAAAAAATTAAAGTGTTTTTTTTTTAAAAATAAGGTCCCCTATATTTGATCTATATGTTAACCTTTCATTTTATATTTTTGTATTTTTTTCAATTTTGAAATACTGTAAAGTGCCCATATATAAGTATGCGGAGGCGAATTTAGGATTTAAACTCTTTGAATTCAACTTTAAGGTTTGTATTAGTGAAATCGTGGGTTCATATATGCTATTTGTTGTAATTTTAATGTATTTTACACATAAATTTGTGCTTCCTTATCAAAATTACATGGTTCAGATGTACCAGGTGTCACAGGTGTCAGGAGGCGCTTAGGATTTCCCAAAGTGCGTGTTTGCTGTAGTAGGGTTTCCTGGTAGATTAATCAACTTGATCCAAACACCACCGTCAAAAAAAAAGAAAAAAGAACTGAATGAACTGATATAGTAGATTTTTGAAAACTATTTAGGATGGTAGTTACTTAGAGAGTTTAATTTTGGAAATATGAAGAACTGTTTCATTTTTTTTTCTTAAGATTCTGTTAGCTGAAAGGGCAAAAATGACACCTTTTGGTAGTGGCAGGGGCAAAAAACAGCCCAACTATTAACAGAGGGCAAAAATGCCACTCGGTGGAAAGTACAGGGGCAATTTAGGCCCCTTAATGAAGCGATATAGTAGGTTTGTGAAAGCTATTTCGGATGGTTGTTACTGAGATAATTCAATTTTGGAAATATGAAGAAGTTTTCATCTAGGATTCCAGCATTGGGAAGGGGAATGATGCTAATGAAAGCAATTTACAGCGGGTTTTTGATGTGTGAGCTTTTATATCTTGTTTCGAGAAACCTTTAAAAGTTGGTTAAGAATGTGCACTACTATTCGAGCCTATGCTAACACTTGTAGTTCCTTTGACTGTAGCCATGCTCTCGAAATTGGGTTCCCAAATCTCCTATTGGTTAATCGAAAGATTAGCTTGGGATAAGGGGCTAACTAGCTAAAATACCCTACTTAATGTATTGCTGCTTATGGTTGACTACTTTGCGTCTTCGTTACTTTTTGTATCATGTGGAGTCTAAAGCTATCTGTTTTGGTTGTTCATAACTCTAGATCACATTAGTGTTTAACTACTTCCGTAGATGAATTATCATCTTTTGGGATTATCTGTTGCTTTTGTGATAGAAAATGGTAGTATTTAATGGTAAACACTAGTTTAGGAGACTTACGAGTTTCATCTTAACAGAAGCGGATCTGCAACAACCACGTCTCGTGTCACTGGTTGTCGGGAATCCTCATGATGCAGATGGATTCCCTTCATCCACAACCTAGATATCCTCAGGGAGATGTAAAGCATTTTCTCTTTGTATAACTAACCCTAGCCATCATATTATTGTGGAAAAATCATTTTCCCCAACATAATGGCGTAGTTATATGCCAAAGGTTAGGTTTTTAGGAGGAGGACAAACTAATAGGCTAAAGGGATAACTAGCACCCCTTATAGGTGGACCAACCCAATAGCTATTTTCAATAGGAACATATATTAATTGTTAGGTATGCTACCTGTTTTATGTATATTAAGGAGTAAAGAATATGCATGAGTACAATTTATTTATTGTTATTGGTAATTTGTCTTTTGTCTATTTCCATATATTAGGCTATTGGATATTTGAACAAATAAAGAACTGCCTTCCAAGCAGAGGCAGTCACCTTCCTCACTAGCTCTTTTTTCCAATCATTCGTAGCTTCCAATCCCCAAAAATGGAAAAGAAGATATAAAAACATGTTTAGGCAAAAACTTCTTGAGATTGTGTCTGGGAAGGTATGGTTTAATTATTATCTACTTTGTTTTCCTTATAGATTTGAATTTTATTTTCTAGTATTGTAGGTTTTAGAGAATACTAAATTGAGAACAACTACGAACTATAAGGTGGAAGTTACTTTTACTTGGTACTGTAAAAAAAAAGTAAAGAAAAAAAAAACTGTTCAAAGTTGTAATCAAGTTAGTGTACAGATGAACTTTTAGCAATTTCTTTGCTGTACTCATTTTTAAGTGATACATAAGCAATATAGAGGTTATAACATGTAATAATTACAATAGTTGCATTATTTTCAGGGGCATAGGACAGTGCCAAGGTCTGCTGTGGCTTTAAGCGCAAAGAGCAGTTATTTCATGAGTTTTAGTAATGAAAAACACAAATAAGGAAAAGATTTAAAAAGTTATGTAGGTACTTTAAAAGCAAATAACTATAAACATCTACAATAATTATGTGAACAAGAATTGAAAAGCCTACAGTATGAAAGAAAACTCATGTAAATCAAGGTAAAAAAACATGTCAATTTTTCTTGTACTAAATTTCTAATTTCCTATTCCTAAACAGTAACAAATCCGATCACAAAGTTTCATTAAAAATTAATAGTATATTGTATTGCCAGCTATATTTATTATTTAGCGCCTCCTCTGTCGAGATGCGGTGATCACTGTAGCGCCTTGATGCCAACATGGAAATGCCTCCTATGAAGTGCCTAAGATGCACAAGGTCAACTTCTTAGCGAGCCTTTAATAACAATGAATTGTCATGTTAGCTTAGTTATATTTTCTATCTGCTGAGGAGTTTTTATTCTGTGAAAAAAGGAAAGGCAATAAATGGAATATTTTTTACAAGTAAGAAATAGTAATTCTTTTATTAGTAAAACTTCAGTACCAAGATATTCTGAGTTTTACAAAAGTTATCTGGATTTATGCCCTTTATAACTGTAAGGATTCCAAGAAATTCATCATGATACAACATCATTAATGCTTAGACCATAGTTTTAGATATTGAATACATCTATATATCACAAAAAGCAACATTCTCCTCCTTTCTCTCAAAGCGTCTACTGTTTTTGTCTAACCAAATAGTCCACAGAATGCATAAAGGGATGGTCTTCAATATGAGCTTCTTGTTTCTTCCTTATCTTCTGGCCCTGCCAGCAGCACAATGCTTGGTTTAAGTTGCCTGGCATTACCCACTGAACTCCATATAGGTTCAGGAACATGCACCAAATCTGCCAAACATATTTGGAATGTAAGAATAATCGATTCATAGTTACAGAATTTCTTAGCATAGGTGCCTATAAAGGATCTTGATAAAACAAAAAGAATTTCTTAGCATAGATAGCACCAGCTACATAAATTAAAACCCTTCCTTCGTAGGTTTATCTGCATCAGACATGGAAAAATTACAGCTTTCCATGAGCAAATTCGGAAATTTTGGATTGCTGAACCTTTTGTTGGTGAAATTTCAAATCACCAAATGAATTCTTCTATCATACTTGTAGTTAGTGACTGCAGATGTGCTTACAAGCACATAGTATTCTTCCTGTCATGAATACTGGTGATATGAACTGGAAAAATTTCTGTTCAAGCATACCCATCTTGATAGCATTCTTCTTTGTCAAGCAAATAACAACATTAGAGCTCGAACTTTAAATTCCAGTTTTCTCCCTATGGCTGCAACTGATATGATGGTGGAGAATAAACACCAATTTCTTCTTTTCTCCAATATTAACAGCGAATTGTTTAGTGTCTACCCCAGTGACTTATTTATTTACTCACCTATCTTTCCCCATCTACACATATTTGTGAATGTGAGAAAACTTTTAACGTTTCGTACTGGATATTTTTTTCTTTTCCATTCTGATTTGCTCCCTCTCCCGTTCCCACCAAAAAGAATATTGTTAATCTTGTTTTCCTTTTCCAGAAGAGGGAATTGTTCCAGGACTTAGCCCCATTACTATGGAACTCATTTGGTACTATTGCTGCGCTCTTACAGGTATCTTTGAAGCGTTTCATTCTAATTCTTCAGATTTTATCCCTTCTGCCAGTAATGCACATGCATACAATACCAGCTTATACTGTAACACTGCCATATCCTCCATCTGTTTGAACAAAATATCTTGTGCCCTACTGCTAAATTGGTGGTGCTTTACATTTTGTGACATTAAAAGGAAGGACTAAGTGAAACATCTGAATGACCTGTTACAGACCGAAACCTAGCTAGATACTTTTTGAACAGAAAAGTGAGTTAGAATCTCAGCCAGTCAAATGAAGGGGTGAAATAGCAGCAGAGTGATGTATAATACCATTCTGGAAAATTGTTATCAATTAATTTAAGCTGAAATTCAGGAGTAGAACTTGGATGGTATCTTTTGCTTCACGGGACGAGTGAGAAATGCAATTGGTAAAAACTGAAGACGTATGTACTCTTGCTGGTTCTTTCATCCTGTAATATGTACTCAGCTGATGGCGTTTTGCTTATTTTAGTGAAGGAAACTGGATAATGAGTGACAGTTTAGTTGAATAATGAGTTGGATTATTTTACGCTCTCCCTGGTATAGTGAAAACTGGAATGAGTGTACGGTGGAAGTACTAAATGCTAATCTTGATGATTTTTCCTTGTGTTAGAATAGGAATAGGAATAGGAATAGGAATAGGAATAGGAATATGATTTGTATATAGTATCCTACATGGAAAAGAATTGAGATGTAGAGTCTATAAATAGGGCTCAATGTAATAATGTAGATACACAATTCAGTAGTATATTTTTCTCTCATAATTTCTCACATGGTATCAGAGCGAGAAACATCCGGGACAGAAAATTGAGTTGTCGTGCGTCTTTCCGGCGACTCAGGTCTGATTTGCGTCACTTAACCTTGGGTGAGCGTTGTGCAAAATCCAACACCACCACAACCTAGGCGACCAAACCCCAGAAACCGCACCGTCGGATCTGTCACCACACGCCGACCTAAGCGTTAGCTCCGGCAGCGAGTAACGATCATGCGCCGGCGCGTGCAGCCTATCCAGATCAAATTCAGGCGAAAGTTTTCTTGGGTTGTGCTCGCCCTTCAGTTCCGAACCTACCCCATTAATTTTTTCCTCATTCCGGATCACTTTTGTTTTTCCGGCAAGCTTCCCAGTGGTTCCAGCAGCTTCCTACAACAGATCCGGCAAGTCCAGCAGCTTGGAACGACAAATCTGGTACCTTAGGAACTGTCGAGCCAGATCTGCCAGCTTTTGACAACTTCCGGCCTCCGGAACCCCAAACCGGCGACTGCGTTGGCCCTTTTCCGGTGATTTCTCTGAATTATGTCATCTTTGAAGCAGATTTCTGCTCTCCTGGAGTCATCCAACCTTTCCAAAGTCATCCTAGAAATTTTAAATTTTTCTGGCGACCTTCCGGCCAACTGCTGGAACCAGCAGCTGGCCAGTCACTTTCCAGCAGTCTTTCAGCTATATTTCGTGACTATTTGCTTAGAACTCTCTTCAATCCAGCTATGTCTCTTGGATCTAATGTTTTTAATGAGTGTTGAAAATTCAAGTCCTATGATTAATTCACAATCCTTAATAAGGAGATCAGAAAATCAAACATCACAGTCTAAAAATCGACGAAGAAGAGGTCGTTTTGGAAGATCTAGCCCTAAGTGTAGTTATTGTCATAGGCTTGGACACACTCGTGAAGTATGCAAATCTCGACCTAAGAGTAGTTATTGTAATAGGTTTGGACACACTCATGAGGTATGCTATTCTTTGCATGGTCGACCACCCAAGAATGCTCATGTTGCTCAGACTGCTTACAAGTGGTCAACAAGTTTATTTATCCGAAGAAGAATATAATGAGTACCTTCAGTATCAAGCATGTAAGCAGAAATCTCCACAAGTAGTCTTAGTCGCACAATCTAATACCGCTGGATCGTGGCCTCGTGGGTTGTAGACTTTGGCACTTGTGATCATATTTCTGGTGATAAATCACTTTTGTCAGATATCAATTATTCACCGTCTCTTTCTGCTATTACTTCAGCCAATGAGATCTAAACAAAAGCAAAAGGAATTGGACAAGCTCAACTCATATCCTCTGTCACTCTAAATTCTGTTCTCTATGTCCATGGTTGTCCTTTTAATCTTGCATCAGTCAATCGTTTGACTCGTGCCTTAGATTTAGCCATAATAAGGCATGATTTAGTATGGCTAAATCGTGCCTTAGATTTAGCCATAATAAGGCATGATTTAGTATGGCTAAATCGTGCCTTAGATTTAGCCATACTATTTCTTGATGATTCTTTTATTATACAGGACCGCAATACGAGGACCGCAATACGAGATCGACGATTGACATAGGATATGAATCACAAGGCCTCTACTACCTTACCTCTACTCCTAAATCCTCCATAGTAGGTTACAGATCCCCAGACTTAATCCATAAAAGATTGGAACATCCGAATCTGTTCAAGCTACAAAAGATGGTGCCTAGTTTCTCTAGTCTGTCCAAATTAGATTGTGAGTCGTGTCAACTTGGGAAACAAACTCGCACTACCTTTCCACGTAGTGATGAGAGTTGCACAATATTTTTTCAATAGTTCATTATGATATATGGGGTCCCAGTAGAGTCAAGTCACCTTTAGGATTTCGTTGACGATTTTTCCAGATGCACTTGGCTATTCTTAATGAAAGATCGTTCTGAGTTTTCTCTATATTCAAGAGTTTTTGTGTTGAAAAACAAAAATCAATTTGGTATTTCTATTCGTACTTTTCTTAGTGATAATGCCTTAGAATACAAATTCTCCCATTTTCAGCAGATTATGACTCACCAAGGAATTATTCATCAAATATCTTGTCCCTACACCTCTCAGCAGATCGGGGTAGCAGAAAGGAAGAATATACATCTCATTGAGATTGCTCGCACTCTTTTCATTGAATCCTATGTTCCGTTGTGTTTTTGGGGCAATGTAGTCCTCACATCTTGCCATTTAATTAAGCGAATGTCCTCATCTTCTATTCAAAATCAGATTCCATATTCTATAGTATATCCTCAGTCATCTCTATACTCTCTTCCTCGTGCTTTTAGGAGCACATGTTTTGTGCATAACTTAGCTCCGGGGACAGATAAATTAGCTCCTCGCTCTCTTAAATATGTCTTTCTTGGTTATTCCGGGGTTCAAAAGGTATATCGTTGCTTCTCACCTGATCTACGTCGATATCTCATGTCTGCCGATGTTATCATGATATCTCTGAGGTCTTACCTATACCTCAGGTTTTACCTACACGAACCAACCTTTGATAAATCTATAGTTACTTCTACATCTCCAGCCACAGTGCCACCACTTCTGACTTATCATCGTCAACCACGTCCAACATCAGACCTAACATCAGGTCCAAATGATTCATGTCCTGCATCGGACCCTGCACCTACTGCAGACTTGTCTCTTTCTGATCAACCATTGGCACTTTGAAAAAGTAAGTGGTCCACTCGTAATATTAACCCACATTATACCGTCTTAAGTTATCATCGTCTATCATCATCCCATTATGCCTTTGTATCATCATTGTCCTCTGTCCCCATTCTTAAGTCTACCAGTGAAGCCCTTTCTCATCCTGGATGGCGACATTTTATGATTGACGAGGTGTCTGCTTTACACATAAGTGGTACTTGGGAGTTTGTTCCTCTTCCTTCAGGTAAATCTACTGTTGGTTGTCGTTTCAAAGTTCGTCCAGACGGTCAAGTTGATCGGCTTAAGGCTCGCCTTGTTGTGAAAGGGTATACACATATATTTGGGCTTGATTACAGTGATACTTTATCTCCTGTGGCTAAAATAACATATGTCCGTCTTTTTCTATCCATGGCTGATGTTCGCCATTGGCCTCTTTAACCGTTGGACATTAAGAATGCTTTTCTCCATGGTGATCTTGAGTAGGAAGTTTATATGGAGCAACCACCTGGTTTTGTTGCTCAGGGGAGTCTAATATGGTGTGTCATTTACGTCGATCACTTTATGGTCTGAAACAATCTCCTCGAGTTTGGTTTGGTAAATTCAGTACAATAATTCAGGAGTTTGGCATGACTCACAGTGAAGCAGATCATTCTGTGTCTTATCGACATTTGAGTATTTGTTTGGTGGTTTACGTTGACGTTATAACTGGCAATGATCAAGATGATATCACTAATTTAAAGCAACATCTCTTTCAGCATTTTCAGACTAAAGTTCTCGGCAGACTGAAGTATTTTTTAGGTATTGAGGTTGCTCAATCCACGTCAGGTGTTGTTATTTCGCAATGCAAGTATGCCTTAGACATTCTTGAGTAGACAAGAATGATGGGATGTAGACCCATTGACACTCCCATGGATCCGAACGCTAAACTCCTGTCAGCACATGTGGTGCTACTCAGTGATCCTAGAAGATATAGGTGGCTGGTTGGTAAGTTGAATTATCTTACAGTGACTAGACCTGACATTTCATTTCCTGTGAGTGTTGTGAGTCCGTTTATGGATTCTCCTTGTGATAGTCATTGGGATGCAGTTATCCGCATTCTGCGATATATTAAGTCAGCTCCAGGTAAATGATTGTTTTTCGAAGATCGAGGCCATGAGCAGATCGTTGGATATACAGATGGTGATCACCCTTTGATAGATGTTCTACATCCGGATATTGTGTGTTAATAGGAGGTAATTTGGTGTCCTGGAAGAGTAAGAAACGGAGTGTCGTTGCTCGATCTAGTGCTGAATCAGAATATCGAGCAATGGCTGTAGCAACTTGTGAGCTAGTTTGGATTAAGCAGTTGCTCAGAAAACTAAAATTTGGAGAAATCATCCAAACGGAACTTGTGTGTGATTACAAAGCGACCCTTTATATCGCATCAAATCCGGTATTTCATGAGAGGACTAAGCACATTGAGATTGACTGTCACTTTGTCAGGGAAAAGATACTCTCCGGAAATATTGTTACTAAATTTGTGAAGTCGAGTGATCAACTTGAAGATATTTTCACCAAGCCACTCAATCGTCCTTGTATTAAATACATATGTAACATGCTCGGTACATTTGACTTGTATGCACCAGTTTGAGAGGGAGTGTTAGAATAGGAATAGGAATAGGAATAGGAATAGGATTTGTATATTGTATTCTACATGAAAAAAGGATTGGGATGTAGTGTCTATAAATAGGGCTCAATGTAATAATGTAGATACACAATTCAATAATACATTTTCTCCCATAGTTTCTCACCTTGTTTGTCTGAGATAAATGACAAGAAAGGAGCTTAATTCACGTGCAAACTATCTTCATCTTTGTTGAGTGTCCAACACTTCAAGCATCCTAAAACTCCAGCTAAGCAGATAGTTTAAATCTGTTGAGTAACACAAACTAGGATATGCCAAAGAGAACGGTTAATTGAAGCATACTCTAACTTGCTGGAGAATGACCTTTCAGAGGTCCTTCAGGGAAGTAGTGACCTGGCTATTTCTCACCTTGACAGGTTTGTTCTATCTCGACAGTAAAAATGAGATACTCCTTATAAAAGAAATGGATCCCAACTGTTTGATTTCTAGTTCTTTAAGTTTTACTTGGAATACGACAGCAGTTTCTCTGTATTGATTTTCCTTCGTGCTGTAAGCTTACATCCATTACATGCTTGCAGGAAATAGTTTCCATCTACCCGGTTTTGTCACCGCCGAATCTGACTCCAGCACAATCTAATAGAGTTTGTAATGCTTTAGCACTTCTTCAGGTATAGAGATTTCTTTTCCAGATGGAGTTACAGTTTATTCCTTGTGCTGTTTCCATTGCTCATCTCTCATTATAATGTTCCATCATAATAAGTAATAGATTTTTGTTAATGAAAAAGCTTTCCATTAGGAGTATTTGTTCAGCAGTAGGATGTATAAATTGGATTCGTTTGGGGTTTTTATGCATCAAGAGGGAGAAACGAAGGAGAACAACCTACTGGTGGGCTTACATTAATCCAGTTGACTGTTGCATATGTTCAAATCCTATATATGGTAGCTTTTGCATTTCATCTTAAGAGCAAATTTCTTTCAATTTGTATTATTACTTGGAACACATTCTATATCTTATTTTTACTACTACATGTTGCTTCTTTTGCTTTTTTTCATCTTGCTATTCTGCTGTCGTTATTTTCTTTTCAATTCTGCTTTGACTTCACTTCTTTTGAGCCGAGAGTCTATCAGAAACAACCTCTACCTCATAAATGTAGAGGTACCCTCCCCAGACCCCACAGGATTATACTAGGTATGTTGTTGTATTTCAAGTGTCAAATATTTTCATACACGTGCTTTTAGAATTGTAATCACAATGCAAGTTGGGATTCAACTCATAAGGATGGGTATGAACTCACACTTTTGACAAAAAAAGAAAAGGCAACCCGGTGCACTAAGCTCCCGCTATGCGCGGGGTCATTAAAATTCATTGACGGTTTACATATGATGCTAATTGGTTGAAATAGTAGGATTGTTGCAAAGACATGATGTTTTGTGGATAATGAACAATGTGAGTTAGGATTGTTAAGTGAAATTCTTTTTAGATTTAGTATATATTCATTACACTAGAGGTGCTTAGCCCGTGCGGGGGTGTAGGGAAGTTAGCTATACACACCGATGTGCCTTATGTTTACCCCAAAAAAGGTACAGTTGAATTTGTTAGTGGTTTAAAGGATACATAGACTGATTTTCTATAACGGATAATAAAATTATAAATAAGTAGATAATGAAAATGACAAGAAGTAAAATTAGCCTGGATTGCCTTGGACTCGGGTGAATTTCCTGAGCAAGATTGGTCCAAGCTTATAGCGACCTTTAGTAAAATAGCTTCGGTTATGAGCAAAGAACAAGAGCAATGTATAAAATTTATGTAACTTTGAGCGTAAGAATACAGATTGTGAGAATAGGATGCCCTTCCGACGTGAAGGTTGAGCTCCTTTTATAGCTATGAAATTAAGGCATTTAACTATAATTCTTCATTTAATTATTATGGTGGTCAAACGTCCAACTAATGACTGTCTTTCCTCCCATTTTTATTTTTGCAGTGTGTAGCCTCTCACCCCGACACCAGAATGTTGTTCCTCAATGGTAATCCTTTCCCCCTTTTTATGGGTTTTACTCAATGGTGATCATCTTGGTCTTTTTGCATGCAAAGCCTCTTTGGCTTTACTTTTAAGTGGAATGGTTTCATTTAAGGGAAAGAAAATGCAATATCCTTGTACATCCATATTATCTTGCGTTATGTAGTCATGCATACTGTGCATCATTAAAAACATCTTTGTTTCAGTTGAATCATGGATCATAAACCATGGAAATGAGAAATTCCTTTGACTGCATTGAATTGTCTTATTACATTATTTTAAAGGGTGTACGAATGCTAGAAATTTATTTTACTTTCATTTGCAGTTGCACTTTGATGTACTTGTTGCTTTCACGAACAATGCTGACATAACACCTGGCATAGAATCCTTTAGAATCAATTTGATGTCAGTTTTGGCTAGATAGATCTTTATGGAAAATTTCTATTTTTATATACTTCAAACATAAAAGCATTGTTGTTCTGTTTATTTTCCCGGAGATCAAGCAATAGACACCTTCCTTTCTTGCCACTCCCAAACATCCAGAATGATACATAAAACAAGAACACTTATATGCTTGTGGACTCATGTCCATTGGAGCATTGACTTAAACAAATGGGTATTTATTTGCTTTGCTATCTAAATCTCCATTATCCGTGGTAAGTGCTTTGGAAACTATAACTACATATACTGTAACTCTTAAAGAAACACACCTACATGTCCATTCAACTCTTGATGTGTTTCCAAGATATGTAACAACTTGTGTGTGATGATAATTAGGAGAATCTAACTCGAGTATGATTTGTAGAGTTTTTGCCGAAATGGCCCCATAAGTATGACATGGACAAATTTGATCCTCAGATGTCTCGTTTAAGAAAATTTAATGGCTTGCTCCTTTACATGTTACCTCATATGATCAACCTAATAAATGCCCAGTTTTGACGATCCTATTTGGGGAAGAAATCTTAGATTTCTTTGCTTAAAACTTGTAATTGAGGGAAAAAATAGCCACTCCTCATGATCTTAACTCAGGTAACTTATTCCTCCACTGGAGGAGTGAAGAAACCATGCCGCTTCGGCCTTGGCTACGATAGCCCCAGGGACATCTGTAAGTGCTAGAATAGCACTGAGCTTCTGATCTAGAAGCTCGGCACACAGAGGCTGGTAAGAAAAGTAGTGCAGGACTTCAAGGGTGATGTTAGATCCCAAACCACCTCTGTGGCAGCACATGAGGCTGCTGAGACCTACTTGCGGGTCTCATTGAGGTCACCAACTTGTTGCCATTAATGCCATGAGGGTTACCATTATGTCTAATGATATTCAGTTGGGCAGGTGCTTTAGAGGTGAAATGGCTTAATCTTGCTCTGTTTTCTTACTAAGTGTTGTAACATTCATGATGAAACTGATATTTAGTGGAGTTTAGTTGTTTTTGCTTGAATTGCTTTGAAACGTAAATCAAATTCCTCTAATATAAAATTTGGATAAATTCTCAGTTCTCATCTCTATCTGCTTTTGTCTCTGTGCCCTCGGAGGATAAGCAAACTCCACATTGAAGCTTTGAAGCAAGACTCATTTTCGTTTATCTTTATCTTTTCTCTAGTAAGTGAAAATTGGATAGGAACATGAAAATACTGCTAACATGGACTCTAGACTCGTTTACTAATTGTCTAATGGTGGTTTTGCCAAATCAACAACCAACAAAGAATTGATTGCACTTCTTTCGGCTGAGTTGAACACTTGTGATTTCAATTTAGTGGATTAGATAATGCATATACACAGCTGTATCACCTGGAACTTCTCAGGTGGAGCAGACGCGTAAAGGAACCTTTTCTGTTGCAATATCTTTTCTTTTAGTTTCAGCTACATGCTGGTCAGGTTTTGTAATTTCTCCTCAATTTAGGGATCCCAGATTGGAGCAAAATAGGATTGTCTTTTAGATAGGGCTCGTCAATTGGGCTTTATTGAGGTTAGTCATGTGGGTATCTGATGTTGCAAATTGTTAAGTTCCTTTATCCGTCAGGTTGAGACGATAAGTGCTGAACTCTTGCATAGTTGGAGGGTTATATCTGTGAAAGGTGATATTCAGAGGATCAAATTTGTGAAGTGTGATAATGGACTATTTTGAAAGGGAGCCTTGGAGTAACTGGTAAAGTTGATGCCATGTGACCAGGAGGTCATGAGTTCAAGCCGTGGAAACAGCCTCTTGCAGAAATGTGAGTTAAGACTGCGTACAATAGACCCTTGTGGTCCGGCCCTTCCCCGGACCCCGCGCATAGCGGGAGCTTAGTGCACCGGGTTGCCCTTTTTGATAATGGACTATTTTGGTGAAAGCTCATGATTTCTTCTTTCTCTTGATTTCACCAAATACTTCAAACGTTTTTTTACTTTGCGATGCATGTTTCAAGATCTGCAACAACTTTAGTGTGATGTTAAGTTGGAGTTCTTATTCGTGTGTGTTTTTACTTTCTCCGAATCTAATGAAAAGTTCCAAACTGCAGCGCATATTCCTTTGTATTTGTATCCTTTTCTGAATACAACAAGCAAATCAAGGCCTTTTGAGTATCTGAGGCTTACTAGCTTAGGTGTCATTGGTGCCCTTGTGAAGGTAATATTTATACTGTATTTTTCGCATGTCTTCTCTTCTTTCAGTATTTTTTCAAGATTCATTAATCTCATATTACAATATATATGTATTGGGAATCACTGAAAGCATGAGAAGCAAACCACAATAAGTACAGTTTGAGAATCTGAAGATGCCTTTTGTGGTACCTAGAGATATTGTCCAGATATGCGATATATTAAATATGTGGTAGTTACCTTTGTTACCTCTGCTTTATGAAATTTCACGTGTTAAAGTGCAATATTCATCATATGCATCTGATGTCATTTGTGCTCTCCATTTTCGATGACTTACTGTAAAAAAAATTACTGTGATTTCTTTGCAGGTAGATGATACTGAAGTTATCAGTTTTCTACTATCAACAGAAATAATTCCCCTGTGCCTGCGCACGATGGAGATGGGTAGTGAACTGTCAAAAACAGTTGAGTGATTCTTCAAATCCCTTCTTTTTTGTTGTAAATGAATTTTATGTTGATCATAAAATCTTAATATCGTCATCATATTCTTCAGACACCAAAAGAAAATACAACCTATGCTGCACAATTATATTCTATTCGTGATAGATATTTTTTTATTCTACATCCTGTTTGATTATTTCCAGTTACATCCTCCCTCGATTTGTATCTGCTTTTCATACATCTACTTGACAGGTTGCAACTTTCATTGTGCAAAAAATACTTCTAGATGATGTCGGTTTGGATTACATATGTGCCACAGCAGAAAGGTTTTTTGCTGTAGGCCGAGTCTTGGGGAATATGGTTGGTGCACTTGCTGAACAGCCTTCATCAAGGTTACTGAAGCACATAATTAGGTGCTATCTTCGGTTGTCCGAAAATCATAGGTGAGACTTCTGCACATCTACGCTTCAAATATCCTTTCATCTTTGTTATGTGAAAAAGATCAGGTCTCACGGACCTTCCACCTCTTACGATGCACCTCTCATCTTTGTTTATGTCAGGGCATGCGATGCACTAAGAAGTGGTCTCCCTGATATGCTTAGAGATACCACCTTCAGTAATTGTCTTCGTGTATGTACATTTTCAATTTAAGTACTTCATCTTTTTCACTAAATTCCTCCTATGGTTATTATAGACCCTTGTTTTTTCTATCCATGATGGATTCTTTTTCCTTGTGCTCAACAGGAGGACCCTACAACGAGGAGGTGGCTACAACAATTGATTCACAATGTTAGTGGTGCCCGTGTTGGTCTACAGGCAGGAGGATTTGATCATATGCTGATGAACTGAGCTGAGACAATCAGTAAATCTTGTGTTGTCCGGCAGTCTTATTTATGCTGATAAAAACCCTACACGCTCACTGTGTGTCTCTAGAAGCAGTTTGGTGTAGGGTTCTTTTAGGTGCTTGCTAGGAATATAACTCTTTTGGTTCGGTTGCTAGATTCTGTTTTGGATATTTATAGTGTGATTTGGGGGTACCCAACTTGCAAACTTTATTCGAGCAAGATTCATATAATTTATTTGTCAGTCTGCAGGTTCATATGATTCTTTGTAGTGGACAATTTAGCAAATTGATTCAAACTGTGCTGCTGGCATTTTCCTATAATTTGTCTACAATTGAATCTCTTTTAATTTTGATTTAGGCTGTATCGTTCCAAGTTTAGCCTAAAGGGGCTGACTCTGTCATTTGATTAGTAATAATAAAGGGAGGATTTTTCATTCGATTCTTACAAATGTAAAGAACGGGCAATAATTATGTTTTACATGGATCAATAAAATATACCGTCAGTATGCATCTAATTAGTTCTCTTTTTTTTGTAGAGAAATGGTTATTCACCCAATTAACTAAAACATTGTTGTTTTCTATGCTCCCTTCCTTCTATTTTTGCCAGCCTTTTCCAGCTCGAGCCCAATTTTTTATAATTATAAAGAGCAAGGAAACCCTGAGCATATAAAATGGCTTAAGAGGGTAATAGAGGTCCTTAATATTTAAAGAGTCAGTTAAACTTCATTCGATTTCTCTTATAACAGGCTAGACATAAATTTCCTTCTCTATGGAAAAAGACCGACTATCATTCATTATCATTAGTTAAGCGTGAAAATGAGACAAGAGTGATGTGCCTAAAACGGTATGTAAGCAAATTGTGCATCCTACAAATAGAGTAGCGATGTTCGCAAGTATCAATACAAGAAAACCGTCTCCTATCTTCTAATCGTGACTTGATATAGAGCTGTGTTGCCATCGATTTTACCACTAGAATACTTGTGAGATAGTGGTCGACTTTTGGAAGGGCTTCTTCCTTATTTTTTTGAGAAGCCCTTTGAATAGATCCGTTCTTTATGTTAAGGGCAGAGAGAATCTGTCTTCATTTGTAGTCGATTTGAGAAGATATACAATAATGATAATTCAACTTATGTGATTGAAGATTTCAGGAATTAAGTTCATAGGGTTATAACAAGTTATTAGTTGATCAAATATGCACTATTAAATTATATCTCTTCCTATGATGTGTGAATATAGTGCAATATTGCAATGCAAAGTGAGGTTAAATTAAACTTTTAATCAAATCCATATACTTTATAGGTGGTGTATTGCTCTGCAGAATACACTTGATAATTGGACCTATATGAGTGTAGAGTGGTGTCGCTCTTATGAAATTATGACAAAAAATTCTAGAGCACTCATGAATAGCAGGACACGCTAATGACCTCTTTGTACAAAATCGCAATAACAACAAAGATTGTGCAATAGAATGTGATAGAATAAGACCACGAGTTTACAAAAGAATTTCTTGGTTCATAGATTTTAAACTTCACCAATTGTTTTGTAAGTTTAATATAGTTTTATCTAGGTCTAATTTATCGGAAACAACATCTCTACCCTATAAAGATCGAGGTAAGGCCTGCCCCACTTTGTAGGACTACATTGGGTATGTTGTTGTTGTTGTTGTTATTATCTAGGTCTGATTTATAGTACGATACACCGGATTTGACGTATTGTACTTATATATGAAAACCCAGCAAAATTTCTTATTTCGTTGTATTCCTTATTATTCTTTTTGAGATATGTGGAGGATTGTTGAAAAAATAATTATTTTAATATCTCAAAAAGAATAATTATTTTTCAATGTCTCAATTAATTGATACAAATTTGGAATGTTTTAATGACATTCAATATGAGTAAATTTTGTGAGTTATCTACCGTCTTCTTCAACATTTGATTATTGACTAGGCCTTTAATCTTGAAATAATTATTTTAATGACCTTTATGGCTTTATAACAATATAATGCAGAGAGTTTTTCAGAGAATGAGAGGAAAAGTTCTTTGCCTATATATATTCTTTCATGTTCTCAACATTGAAAAATAAATGAAAGTTTCTTTTTCTAATTTTGCATTACTAGGTTTAAAAGGGCATCCTGATGCACTAAGCGAGGGCTATGATGACTTTTTTTCATAATGTTTCTTTCATTTATCATGATTTGTCTTGGTGATGGATGTATTAACATAGCACATTTAAGGTGAGGTTCCATCGTGTATCTTATTTACGGATGACATAGTTCTGATTGACGAGACCAGCGACGGAGTTAAGGTTAGGCTGGAGGTTTGAAGACATACCCTAGAATCTAAAGGGTTCAGATTGAGTAGGACCAAGACAGAATACTTGGAGTGTAACTTTAGTATCGAAACGCATACGCTGACATAGAAGTGAAGCTTGATACACATGTCATCCAAAAGATAGGAAGTTTAAACTTTAAAGTAGATTTGGTCTATTATTTAAGAAAAATGGGAGATTGACGATAATGTTATATATCATATTGATGCATAGTGGAAGAAATGAAGGCTCACATCCGGAGTCTTGTATGATAAGAATGTGCCACCAAAACTTAAAGGAAAGTTCTATAGAGTGGTGGTTAGACCAACAATGTTATATGAGGCGTAGTGTTGGCCAGTCAAAAACTCTCACGTTCAGAAGATGAAAATTGCAAACATTAGAATGTTGTGGTGGCTGTGTGGACATACTAGGAGAGATAGGATTAAAAATTAAGATACTCGGGATAAGGTGGGAGTGGCCTCGATGGATAAACTACGGAAAGAGAAGTTGAGATGGTTCGGGCATGTGAGAGGAGATCCGTGGATACCCTATTGCGGAGGTGTTAGAGATTGACTATGAATGACTTCAGAAGAGGTAAAGGTATGCCGAAGAAGTTGTCATGCCCCGAACCATGGCCTGAGCGTAACACTGCACCCGTTGCCTGGACTGCTGGACCGAGCGAACCATTCATGACTTAACTAAACGGCTGAAAGTATAACTGTGCGGAATATAACTTATAAGCATACTAAAGCTGCTGAAAAGTCTGACTGAACATCATAATTATGAGATACTTAGATAAGTCTGAGAATATAAAGGTGTAGCTAATACGGCTAACACAATATCTGAAAAAACTGATTAAACGCTACTCTAGTCTATAAAGCCCTCTGAACAATACTAAATAATTGACTATTTATCGAGACAAGGCCCCGGCGTTCCGACTGCCTAACATAATTGAAATAAATGAAACTAAAAGCAACGCCCCAAAGATATGCTTAGAGATACCACCTTCAGTAGTTATCTTCGTGTATGTACATTTCAATTTTACTTCATCTTTTTCGCTAAGCTCTTAGTTTTCTCTCAATCATGAAAATGAAGCATTACTCCTATGGTTATTATGTACCCTTGTTTTTTCTATCCATGATGGGTTCATTTTCCTTGTGCTCAAAGGAGGACCTACAACGAGGATGTGGCTACAACAATTGATTCACAATGTTAGTGGTGCCCGTGTTGGTCTACAGGCAGGAGGATCTGATCATATGCTGATGAACTAAGTTGAGACGATCATTAAAGGTTCTAATTTTTTTGAAAAAATCCATCGCTTATGTGAATAGTTTTATGTGGAAAAATTTGTTGAAGGGGTAATTGAGGATGCTTGGCTATATCATAAAAATGTTCAATTTGATGCATGTTTTAGGGATTTTGTGTCGTATTTGCCATGCTCATTGGATACTTTATTGATAGACATAAATTGGAGAGGCACGTATCACTCCCTATGGCATCTAGACGAGATTTTTATTATGCTTATATAAGTAGAAAATTTTCTATTGGGATGATGATATCCACATGCTTTATAAGGGTTATACATGATAGGCTTAAGTGGGTTAAATGGGCACATGGTCACTATCTTGTTTTGTTCCTACCATTGTTGCTTTCGATTAATGATGTTGTTTACTAATGCATGTTTTCTTAATTTTGCGTGATTCAAATTTGAGGATGAATTGTTTTCTAAAGAGGGGAATGATAGCATTTACGGTGGCATAAGTTCATTAAATGTTGATAGGTTTTAATGAAAAATCAAGGTGTTTATCGTGGAAGAAGAGCCCAAGAATGAGTCTTAAGAATTATGGCGAAAAGTGGGCTAAGTGGTATCTGTATTTCATGGTCCAAGTCCAAATCCAAATCCAAAAGGAGAAATATTGGGTCCAAAAGAAAGCCCAAAGGAGCTTATTTGTAGAATTAAAAGCAAAAAATTGTGTGGATTGTCCTTCATACGGGTTGGTCTTTAACTTTTGCCTGTGGTAACTGTAAATGTGTAAATATATTCCCTACCCATAATTAGAATATTTTCATATATTGTGTAAATATAATTATGGTAAGACTAGGATTCCTCTTTTGTATAGACTTAGGATTCCTATTTTGTATAGGCTTAAGATTCCTATTGTATGAATATTGTACTCTATATATACCTTGATATTAATGAAAGACTCCTCAAGGGAGATTAATATCATCTTACATGGTATCAAGAGCCAAATAAACAAAACCCTAAAAACCTTTCTCTTCCACGTAAATTTGCCTCTCCTACGCCGCGGCCCTCCCGGATTTTCTTCTTGTTTTTCGGGTTTTGTTCTTCCTTTCTTCTCTTCTCTAAATGGCTATCCCCGATTCTTCCACACTTTCGACGCCTCTACCTCCACAAATCCCACCACAAAGTCATCACCCCGTTTCATCCCGCCCTCATCGTTTCCAACATCAAGAACCATATTCCCATTATTCTTGATCAAGAAAACAACCAGCATTCTCCCTGGGTTGAACTTTTTCACAATCATGCACGTCTCTATAACGTGCTTGACCATATTGATGACACTATTCCGCGCCTACGGAGGTTGATGATTCTATCGGCACCGTCTCGACGCCGGCGTCAAACAATGGATATATGGTAGTATCTCTCGGGATTTGCTCCTTACTATCATGAAATCTCGACTCCACGCCCCTTGACTTGTGGAATCGTTTGGAGGAAATTTTTCAGGACAACAAGCACACTTGTGCCGTGTATTTGGAAGAACAGCTTCAACAAAACACGTCTTGAAAACTTCTCCAATGTCTCCGAGTACCGCAAGCGACTTAAACTTCTAGCGGATCAACTCTCCAACATCGGCACGCCCATCCGACGATAAAATGGTGCTACAAATGATTTCTCGGCCTTACTAAGGGCGAATATGATACTTTGGCCACCATTATTCAACGAGCGAGATCCGCTACCGAGTTTTAACAAAGCTCGCTCACAATTGTTGCTCGAAGAAACCCGTCGTGCTAAGCGGGATGAGCACGCCCGACAGGTGTTAGGCGTCGACACGCAACCTCAAGATCGACGCCACCGGATAACTCCCAACGGCGGCGGCGGGGTGGAAAAGGCCGCGGCGGTAGAGGAGGTCGTGGTCGTGGCAAGGGTCGCGGTCAACGGAACCAACGGCGAACAACAACGAGAGATCGCGGAACAACCGCGGGGCTGCGGCTCCTCGGCCAGCTTCGTCTACGGCCGCGCGCGCCCCGTTCGAGCCGCGACGCCAAGTCCATTCCAAGCCGGCGACCATACAATCCGTATTCTTACCCCGGTTTGCTAGGCCCCGCTCCAGCCCCCCACAACAGCCCACTTCATGCAAGGTCGGTCCCGCGACCCTCCTCCGGCATGACACCCACCGAGTTGGGTCGGGCGTTCAAAGACCCTCTCTATGCAACGACGACAATACTTGGTACATGGACTCGGCGCCACATCTCACGTCACCCGGTCTGCAGTACTATTCCTAAACTGTTTCATGTAAAGCATCCTCAATATGTTACGGTTGGTAGTGGACAACGCATTCCGCTTAAGGGTTATGGTACCTCATACACACAACCTCCTCATCCACCCTTCTTCCTCAAAAACACCCTATATGCCCCACACATGATTAAGAACCTCATATCTGTGTCCGCCAATTTACTTGTAATAATTATGTCTCTGTGGATTTTGACTCTTTTGGTTTTACTTGTAAAAGATCTTCATACGGGGACACCTCTTACGAGATGCAATAGCACGGGGGATCTCTATCCATTCACTTCCACCTCCGCTTTGCCGCATCTTGCTCTCCCGTCACTCTAGCGGTTGTTTCTTCTTCAACCTGGCATAATAGGCTTGGTCATCCAGAGTCCCGCTTTTTAATTTTCTTAGAGGCAACAATTTCATTGCTTGTAATGGGAAACTTGCCCAAAATTGTGTTTCTTGCTCTTTAGGCAAACATATTCGTCTTCCGTTCAAATCATCTACTAGTGTTACATTTGCTCCTTTTGATATTATACATGCCGATTTATGGACATCTCCTATCACTAGTTCTCTCGGTCATAAATACTATCTTGTGTTGCTTGATGATTTTTCACACTACGTTTGGTTATACCCTCTTAAATTTAAATCGGAAGTGTTTGTCAAATTTCTTGAGTTTCGCAAGTTCATTCAAACACAATTTGGAAAAGGCATAAAATCATTTCAGTGCGATAATGGTCGTGAATTCAATAACTCTATGTTTCACCATTTTTGTACCAATAATGGCATGGTCTTTCGCTTCTCCTGCCCTCACACCTCACCACAAAACGGTAAAGCTGAAAGAATCATCCGCACCATTAACAATATGATTCGCACCCTATTGATTCATGCCTCCCTCCTTCCACCCTTCTGGGTCTATGCTGCTAAAATGTCAGAATACACTCTAAATATTCTCCCTACTAGCACTCTTCACAATATGACCCCTACCGAAATCCTCTACCATAGAATCCCCTCTTATAATCATCTATGAATTTTTGGTTGTCTGTGCTATCCCAACCTTAGCTCCACCGCCCCTCACAAGCTCGCTCCTAGGTCCACTCCATGTGTCTTTCTAGGATTCCCGCCGAACCATAGGGGCTATCTATGCTATGACTTGTCGACTCGTCAGATCCACATATCTCGTCACGTCACATTCGACGAGACCACATTCCCGTTTTTTAATCTTCCAAAATTCCAAAAACAGGACTACTCATTTCTTGACGAGTCTGCCATCTCTCCCCTCATAATCGAACAACTCACATCCTCTGTTCCGTCGTCAGAGCCGCGGCGCCCAAACTTCAGAGAAGCCTGTCAACCTTTTAGCACCACGACTCTCGATCCAGGAGCCGCGACACCTCCGACGGCTTCGCCCCCCACCCTCTCCTTATCCGACTTTACCCCCGTCTCGGACACCACTCCGCCACCCACCGTCCCTACCCATCCAATGGAAACTCGTTCAAAGCATGGAATCTTCAAACCCAAAGTCCATTTCAACTTGTCCGCCCAAGCCATCTCTCCACTTCCAAAGAACCCAAAATTGGCCAAACAAGATCCCTAATTGGAATGCGGCTATGTATGAGGAATTCAATGCTTTAACTAAACAAGACACGCGTGGGATCTAGTACCTAGACTCGAGGGGGTGAATGTCATTCGTTGTATGTGGCTATTTCGTCACAAGTTCGGAGACAATGGGGATCTTGAGAGGTATAAGGCCCGTCTTGTGGCTAATGACACAAATCGGCGGGGAGGGCATTGATTGTGGTGAGACCTTCGACCGGTTGTCAAACCGGCTACCATCCGCACGATTTTGAGCATAGCCATGGGCAAACATTGGCCGATCCATCGACTTTATGTGAAGAATGCATTCTTACATGGGGATCCGAGAGAGACAGTCTACATGCATCATCGCACCGGGGTTCACCCATCCAGCGCTTCCTCACTATGTGTGCCGTCTCCGTAAGTCACTATATGGCCCGGCGGCGGGCCCCCGTGCGTGGTATGATCGCTTTGCCGGGTATATCTTGAAGATTGGGTTTGTATGCGGCAAGAGTGATACATCACTTTTCATTTTTCATCGAGGTAGTAGCACGACTTACTTATTACTTTACGTGGATGATATTGTTCTTACCCCTCCTCCGACGGATTGAAAAATGAGATTATTGCCTTGCTCAAGTCCGAATTTGCAATGACCGATTTGGGAAAGCCGAGTTACTTTTTGGGGATATCGGTGACCGTGTCCGCCAATCATATGTTCTTGTGTCGGCGTAAGTATGCGAAGAGATTGTGTACGGGGCTAAGATGGCGAACCGCAAAGAGGTGCCTACTCCATTGATTCCAAATCTAAGCTCGGTGCTATGGATGGTGCTCCGGTCTCGATCCTACTCGTATAGGAGCTTTGCGGGTGCACTTCGATATCTCACATTCACCGGGCCGGACATAACTTATCTTTGTTCGGCGGTGTGCTTATTCATGCATGCCCCCGGGAGTCTCATTTCACTTGCTCTTAAGCGTATCATTCGATACATTAAGGGCACTCTTGATTATGGTTTGCACCTATACCCCTCTCGCACCGGACAAGTTGCTTTCATATACGGATGCGGATTGGGCGGGGTGTCCGGACACGCGACGCTCCACCTCCGGCTTTTGTGTTTTCTTAGGGGATAATCGATTTTTGGTCTACCAAGCGACAGGCTACCCTATCTCGTTCCAAAGTCCGAGGTGAGTACGGAGGCGTTGCAAATGTAGTAGCCGAGATTTGTTGGCTCGAAATTTACTTGTTAGAACTTCGGTGTCCTTTGCGTCGAGCATCTATTGTGTATTGTGATAACATCTCGCCATCTATCTTTCTCATAATCCGGTTCAACATCAGCGAACCAAGCATATTGAGATAGACCTACACTTCGTTCGTGAGAAAGTTGCGTTAGGCCATGTCCGAGTGTTACATGTTCCATCATCCTATCAGTATGCAGACATATTTACCAAAGGACTTCCAGACAGTTATTTCTTGACTTCAGAGCCAGTCTCAGCGTCCGGCCTCCTCCCGCTCCGACTGAGGGGGTGTGTAAATGTGTAAATATATTCCCTACCATAATTAGACTATTTTCATATATTGTGTAAATATAATTATGGTAAGACTAGGATTCCTCTTTTGTATAGGCTTAGGATTCCTCTTTTGTATAGGCTTAGGATTCCTATTGTATAAGGGATGAATATTGTACTCTATATATACCTTGATATTAATGAAAGACTCCTCAAGGGAGATTAATATCATCTTACAGTAACGGTGGATTGACAGATCAACTCTAAGGCATGAGTGCCTAGGTTGCAGTGGTAAGAGTCGCTGCCGAATTTTTGCCCCTACTTCTCATTTAATGAAAATTTGTGGGCCAAAGTATCATTTATTCGCGGGTCTACTAAATCAGAGATTCTGGGTTCGAATCCCGGCAGAGGCAAAAAAAGAAAAAAAAATTCGCCTATTCGGCCAAAGTTATATAGATACTACTATGCCCCTTGGGACATAGTTTCTATGTAACTAGCCGGACAAGGCATAATCTTAATTTTTCAACGAAATTTTGCCTTCAGGCATAGTTACATGAAACTATGCCCCTTAAGGCATAATCTCTATACAACTATGGCAGAATAGTCATAATTTCTATGAAATCTTGTCTTGCAATTTTTTTTTTCTTTTTGACTCTAATGGGATTCGAACCCACAACCTAGAGGTACTTTTGAATGCATAATTACATAGAAACTAAGCCCTTAAGACATAATTTTTATATAACTTTGATCGAATAGACATATTTTCTAATGAAATTTTTCCTTGCGATTTTTTTTTTCTGCTGAGATTCGGACCACAACCTCAAGGTTCTTTTTGGTCAGTTTTTTAACGAGGGAAAAAAGATTAAAGACCACTAATTGTTAGGGAATAAGTTTGTCACCAATTCATGAGCAATAATGACATTATCTGCTATCCTCCTCGCAGAAATAAATCCAGCCTGAGACTCCTCGACAATCGAGGGACTTGAAAGTTTTTGGAACTAGGGTAATAGTTTATACAGCTTACCAATAGCAAAGAACTCCTTCACAACCTCTATAACATCAGTTTTAATGACAGGCATGCCCCTCTCTGTAACATAACGAACTTAGTGCACCGAGCTGTCATTTTATGCTTTCTTCAATTAAGGACCACTTTTCTAGGTGCTCCAAAGTTTCCTTTTCCAACTTCAGCAGTGCATCACTATAGGTTTTGCCTACCTGTTCCTGGATATTTCTCAAATCCAATCTAGCCTTCTCAACTTTCTGACCAACCCCTTTAAATTCCTCCTCATTAAGCTTTCTGAACAAGGGCTTCAATGTCTTGAGTTTGAGACAAATATTTTTCATACCCCATTGCTGGCAAATTCTACTATTTCGGTTAATTGCTACGTTACCACATTTTATTCCTCTTGTACATTTTTCACTTATTGACGTGATACACACGTGTAATAAATTATTATAAAAAGATTACATTAAAAAATTCGCACACTTTCTATTCCTTTTAGGTTTAGGAGTCTTTTTTCTTCTCACATATTTTATAGTATTCTAAAGTTATTAGTAAATGCGAAGTGTTAAATCAGTTAATATCCATAAAAAATTAGCAAGTTATCTTGCGTGGATAGCGACAATTTTAAATCCGTTTTTAAAAAAAACAGAGAGATACAATAGAGGATAAATAAGTAACATTGAAAGTAGGTTATAAATTTATAGTTGTACATCAAATTAATCTTTTAATCACAATATTGACAAACTCTTTTATGCTTTGAAATGTGTACTCCATGTTAGACAAATTGCAATTATAATATTTATAAATAATTTAACTCCTTCAAAAGGTATAAGCTACCTAAAATATAAGACGTTGAAGTCCGCTAAAAAGTTGCTACACTAAGTTTTGGTAAATAAGCAAAACCTTGACATCTTTGAATTTTGATCAATTAGAAAACTAGCCAAACAGTTTGTTTCGTATGAAAACGTTAAGTTGGTGATAATAAAAACTAAAATCAAAATAATTACTCCCTCCGTCTCAGATTATTTATCATTTTTTTTGTTTTATACGCCCCTTAAGAAATATTAATTAGGAGGGTATTTGACCTTCTTTATCCTTATTTAAGTCTAAGTTATAATTTCTCTTCATTAAATGTTTATTCTATTTATGTGTCATCTTCCTTAGTGACAAAAACTAAAATGGAGAAAATATAATTAATTATGCTTTGAATTCTAAAACAACAAATAATTTGAGACAACTATTTTTAGCAATCACAACAAATAATTTGAGACGGATGGAGTAAATAAGTGTCATTTGTAAATGAGTACGTTCACGGAATTGGTAAGCTATTGACGTGGATTAATTGGAGTTGAAACTTCTCATAATGAAAAATTTAAGATTTAAGAAATATAAAATATAGAAATTGCCCTAAATATTTTCGAACAAATGTCCTTTTTATAAATGAACTTTGATTTCTTTTAAATCTCCTCAATATTTGTATATTCACTGGTATTATCAAATATCGACGGATGGATGACAACTTCAATTTTCCCTTAATGAGTTGTGTATATAGAATTAATATTTTTAATTTTCAGCAACTTACGTTTTTTATTTTTTTTACTCAATATAATAATATACAATTATTTTTAAAAATTAACTATTTAGCCCGGGCTCCCGTTTGGCATAGATTTTGAAGTTGAAATTTGAAACTTAGAAAATTTGAGTTTTTGGAGTAGTGATTTTTAGAACTTGAAGTTGTGTTTCGACATGTATTTTACTTTGAATAAAATAAAATTTTATGAGTGGAAGTTTCAAAACCCCTAAAAACTAGTCTGGATCAATTTTTGAAATTTGAAATTTTGTAAAAGACAATTTTTTAAAAATTTATGCCCAAAAGCTAGCTTAGACTAGTTTAAAATAAAAATTTGAATTTTTATGAGTGAGTGGAAGTCTCAAAATCCAAAAACTAAGTTATTGGTACTTGTAACTTGAAAATATTTAGAAGATAAATTTTCAATATCTACTCCAAAATTTATATCCAAATAAATTTTTGAAGATAAAATTTTAAAATCCGATTCAAAATCTTTGGTCAAAAGCTAGCTTAGTAAAAAAAATTGAAATTTTATGAATGAAATCCCAAAACCGAAAAAGTAGTGAGGATCAATTTTCAAAATGTGCTCGAAAATGTATTACCAAACATAAAATGTTTGCCCAAAGTCTTGGGTTAGAATAAAAATAGTGGTATCATACAAGACATTAACGCTCCTTGAAGCTTTGACAAGAACAATAAAATTATGCAGTCGCCGGAATCATACCCCAACAAGATCCTAATAATCCCCGATGACATGGAGACATCAATTAGATCAGTGGAAGAAATCTTGAATTACAAATTTAACAACACCAAACTTGTGGAAGAAGCCCTTACTCATTCTTCTTGCACTAATTGTCCTTCTTATCAACGTCTCGAGTTCGTTGGTGACGCTGCTCTCGGTTTAGCCGTATCCAATTATGTTTATTTGGCTTACCCCGAACTTGATCCTGGTCAACTTTCCCTGCTTCGAGCAGCTAATATCAGTACTGAGAAACTTGCTAGAGTCGCCGTTCGCCATTGTCTTTATAAATATGTGCGCCACAATACCACTGCCCTTGATGAAAAGGTACATTACAATTATCTAGTTTTTAAATATGTAAATTTATGAGACTACTCTGTATGTGTAGTTAAATTAATTGAACCCACTAGCTATTTGTACCAAATAAAAAATAATTAAGCTTAAGGAAGACTAATCAAAGTGAGGAGAAGTTTATATAACATGTTGGTTTGGGGAAAATATTATGTGGGGTTAGTCTTTTTGCAGGTATGTTCTATTTTTGTTTGTGGCAAGATAAGATTCAGCTTTCTTGCTCAATTATTAGTTTTTTTTTTAATAATCCTTGTGTCGAGGCTAGTTTGTGCCCACCTCACCTCGACTAATTTTACCCCTTTCACTAGTATAGATACCAGATAACTATGTCCATCAGTCCTAGACAGATGAGAAGAAATAACTTGGAGGTTTTAGGAAACAAGTATCATATTTGGTACTGTATTTTAGTTGTTTTATATAAAATTTAGCACATCAAGTACACTAGTAGGTTACTAGTTTTACATTCTACATAAGCAATATACTATGTGTAATGTAGGGTAGAAGATGAAATAACTAATATATGAATAATTAAACCCTGCGTAACTCTAGCCAGCAACCAACCGACCCCTATGTATTTTTGTCTCCACAGATTTGAAGCCGAGACCTCATGGTTCTTATTCCACTTCATTGATCACTAGGCCACACCCTTGGATCCTCAGTTATTAGTATACCTTGAATTGATTTGATGATTCTTTTGAGAGTAGTGAATTGAGGGACTTAAATTTTGGATATAGGTGAAGGAATTCGTGATAACGGTAGAACAGGAGGAGCAGGCGGAGTTCCATGGAGGAGCAATGAAGGCGCCAAAGGTTCTTGCTGACATTGTGGAGTCAGTGGCCGCGGCTGTATATGTCGATTGTGGCTTCAATTTGAAGGCTCTCTGGGTGGTCAGTTGTCTTTCTGTTGGCTGTTTATATTTATTGGTTGATCATACTTTCTGATCTTTTTTTCTTGTATGAATTTTTGTTGCATCTCGAGAGAGTAATTGTGTGGAGTTAAGAAGTCTAGGAATTCTGTAGGGCCTAATATAATGTTCTTTATAAATACCTTTTTCATTCATACATAATGATTTTTTCTAACTTGGGTCAAAAATTCACTTGAACAGTAATCCAGTTTCAATCTTGACACCTTACTTCTCCAAAACTGCTTTAATACATCCGTGTTCCGTAAGAAGAAACAGAGTTAATGGTTACTTCTAAAAGACAAGTCATTTTTATTTCTTTTTTGGCACTGTGCTAAAGCTGATATCTGTGAAAAAAATATATAGGTTTCTCTTTCTAGAATGTCATTTTAGATTTGTTTACAATGAAATATGTTCATCTGACCTAAGCAAGGTTTTGAAGTCGTGTGTGCCTCTGTGTGTGTGTAAGAGAGAGAAAGAGAGTATGTTTTTCAAATTTTACTAATTGAAATTTGAAAATGTTAGTATGATATTGAAAAAGAAAAAAATATAAGTTCACATGAAAGGAGTGTTTCTTCTGTCTTTTCAGTTTGGATCATTGGAAAACCAATTCAATTTGTTTTTTTTCGACTTAGAAATCTGGCATTTTGTCTTGCAGATGAGAAATGATATCCTGATGTTCTGATTAGTTTAATTTCATTTTGTGTTAGATATTTAGAGGCCTCCTCGAGCCTATTATCACGCTGGACTTGTTGTCACAACAACCACAGCCTGTAACAATGCTGTATGAGCTTTCCCAGAAAGACGGGCACCAAGTTGATATAAAGCATTGGAGAAAAGGAGAGAAAGATATAGCTAGTGTTTACGTTGATGGGCAATTTATTGTCTCAGCTTCTTCTGAGAACAAGGAAAATGCTAAACTTCACGCCGCAAAGGCTGCACTCAAAAAGTTGGCCTATAAATCTACTGGAAAGTTGGATATTGAAGTCGAACCAAACACAGAGATTGAAGGAGCAAAGCAGAAGTTGAATGAGCTATGTGGAAGAAAGAAATGGCCCGTACCAACTTACAGGTTTAAACTTTTTCTTCGAGTGAGATAAAGTTGTTGCAAAATGAATCTTTAACTGCAAAGTTGAACTCCCTCAGTTCCAGTTTATGTGGAAACATTTTCTTTTTAGTTCGTCCCAAAAAGAATTGATAACTTTTTGAGTTTTGAAATATTTTAACTCAAGTTTCCCATGTTAACCTTAATAGGAAGCTTTTATAGCTTACACAAATGTTATGGAACGTTTAAGACCACAAGTTTCAAAAGTCTTATAATCACACAAATGTTATGTCATGTTTATGACTTCAAGTTTTGAAAGGCTTTCTTTCTTTCTTAAACTCCGTGCCTATTCAAACTCTGCCACATAAATTGGAACGGAGGGAAAAGTTAAATTTTCAGGTTAGCATGCATAACATGTAAGATACTTAAACCATAGGGAAATCTATTATTTTCTTCTTTTGGCTGCATATTTCTTTGTCACTTCAGTTGAGGAAATTTGCATGGGCAATTGTAACCAGACGCCTCAAACCTGCTTCAATCTTGAACAGCGAAGCTGTCTATCTTTTATAGTAGAAATAGTTTTTGAGGTATGACTGCACATAATAGGTTGGTAGTAATCTAAATACAAGAGTATAAAGGATGAAGTATGATATCAATGGATGTTAGATGTATAAGAAATTAAGAATATATGCTAACGAACCTCTCGGACTTTTGTTTAATGGATAAGGTAGTACAGCCCGGGTGTGTGATAGGTGCATTGCACGAGTTCAAGATTTAGCTAGTAAACCAACTCTGGTATTTAAGTGGAGTAGGGAGAGGGGTGGGTTAACATCCATCAAGTATCAAAGCAGTAAACAATGAATATATCGGATAGAGAAAAGAATATATGGCCAACTTGTACTTTTCAGGTGGCAAAAAACTGAACTCATACAAGTTTTGTTTCTACAACAATTTCTTGATCTGTGAGGTTTAGTATTTTGAGTAAATTCAACTCTTCATATTTTCAGACTGGAAGATGTTTATGTGTGTTTTGCACGTAGGAGATACTTTTTCCATTATTTCTTTTTTTGAGTTTGTGTAATGAACTGTGTGATACTGTGATTTAGCTTCCTTATTGTTTGCTTTATGACGGGTGCAGAATAGAGAAAGAGGTTGGTCCTGCTCATGATAAGAGGTTTATATGTTCTGTGCAAGTTACAGTTGCTGAAGGTCTGCTTTTTGTGACGGGAAAGGAGAAGTCGCGAGTAAAAGAAGCAGAGAATTCAGCAGCTTCGACAATGATTTGGGGTCTGCAAGATTCTTAGCTCACATTAACGGTACATTGTCTATGGTGGTTTAAATAATTGCTGACGTCTCTTTGGGCTAGGCAGGCTACAGGAAAGGGTGTAAAATATCTTGTATTAGTGTTCGTATAATTCGAAATCCATGACTTGTTTAGTTTCTAGTGTTTGTGTAGCATTCTTCTTTGTTGTAGCTCCATCTTATCTGGATAATGAGATTTGGGCTATACAAAGAAGATTTACACAGTTGTAGCACAGTACTATATAGCACATTGCTAGATGCTTCACATTTCTTGGAGTTTTTGTCAAAAGTAAAACCAATAGAGCTAAAAAGCAAAGCTACTCGTTTTAAACTCCAATTGACTAGATCCTTGAAGAATTGAAGCTACTTGCCTTTAACTTCGTATTGTTTGTTCCTTTAAGAAATTTCTTAGATGTCGTGCATTGAGTATCTTTTGGCGAGTCCATTATCCACTGAGTTTTGAGCCCGTACACCTTATCAACTGAGTTTTGAGCTATACACATTAACCTTTTGGAATTTCTCGATTATTAAAAAACAAAATCCATGAATTAGTTTTCGACTAAAGATCTGTTATTTGTAAGTGAAGAATTCGAAAGTAAATTTTCGGCGGACAATCCTTTATAAGATTATACAATGTTTAAATATTCTTTCAATGATTATCTCTAAAAATTGTATTTTTCTCATTTTAATAAATATTTATTAGATTAATAAATAACTCATTAGTATATCACGTAAATCTGAAACTTCACCTAGAAGGTTAAATTTGATTGCCATTCGAACTAGTTTAACTTCACTATCCAAAGCTTGAGAAGCAATTAATGATGATTTTGTATTTTATTCACATTTTTTCTAAAAAAAAAAAAACAGTCCGGTGCACTAAGCTCGCTATACGCGGGTGAGCTATACGTGGGGTCCGGGGAAGGGCCGGATCACAAGTGTCTATTGTATGCAGCCTTATCTCACATTTCTGCAAGAGGCTATATCCACGGCTTGAACCCATGACTTCCTGGTCACATGACAACAACTTTACTAGTTACTCCAACTTTACAAGTTACTCCAAGGCTCCCCTTCAATTTTTTATTCACTATTGCATCTCGAGGAGTTTCCCGATACGGATGTCCATTACAGAAAATCCAAACGGGTCAAAATTAATTGAGATATAATTATTAGTGACAAATTTTCTAACATAAATTAGATTTTTGATGATGTTTGGGGCATAAAGGACATTTTTAAGAGAGAAGTGGAGATGCGGTGGTGGGGTAAGAGTGGCCAAATTCTTGAATTAGAATGCGATGACCACTACCGACCATAATAGATTGTGGAGTTGGTAACTGGCGCAGTTAAGAAGATTACATGAATTGTTGGTGAGATGAGACGTGACGCCCATATCCATATACCACGCATTATCGGGGCTGTTGACGGGTCAAAAAGCCATTGATTTGTTCTCGGATAAAGAATAAAATTTTAATTATTTTCAGATAAAGGTCAAAAAGAGAAAAGTTTTCTTGGTAAAGGAAACAGGCGGAAGGCAAAAAAAAAAGTTTTGATTGTTTTTCTCGGTTAAAGGAAAAGGTAAGATAGGGAGCGGTCAATTCTGCAAAAAGAAGTCTTTGGCAGCCGAGAATGATTTGTGTTTTTGATTGTTTCTCGTGGAAAACCAGAAACCAAAAAGTTGTTTTCGGATTTGAGGAGAAGCAAACAACAGTCAGTTTGCTTTCGGATTTGAGAGGCAGTGAAGGAAGAAAGAAGAACAAAGAAAATAGAGTTTAAGTTTTGGCTCTTGATATCACGTAGAATTATATTTGTTAAATATACATAATATATTTTATATGTATATTGCTCTCGGAATTTCCCCTTCAAGTACCGTATATAGAGTATATATTTAGGTAATATTTAGTCTCCTAGTTTAGATAATATTGTAATATAATTAGTATTATACACTTACCATAATAATTGTATTACCATAAATATATAGTTAGTATCCAAGTAATAAGGTTTTAATAATAGAATAGTAATATGATTCTCCTATTATGGAAATATGTAACTTGTATAAATAGTATTTCAATTAATGAAAATAATCAAGAGATTATTTCTTTCAGTATTAATCTCCCTTGGTGTACAACGTGGAATCACTATACAACATGAATCATAGTTCTACCATAATTACATCACCCTAAATATGGTAAATACAATAGTGGTACACACGTGCTAACACTTATAATTTTGCACCCCTAATATAGGCTCTCTTTTATGATTTTCTGCCCTATCCTATTATTCTTAATGATTTGCACCCTAATTTTATTATTTCTTTGCAAAACAATAAAAATACTCTTTGTCTTGAATTATTTTTAGGACAAAATAGGAATATTACTAATGAAGAAATATATAGTTAAAAAAATACTAGGTGACCAAGTATATAACAAGTTGATGTGATTTATTGAAAGAAGATTAGAACAGAATCCATAGAAGTGCATATTTGATATCACGGTTTGGACGAAATTTATTTGGTTCCCCTCAATCAAAGAATACCCAAGATGATTATAGTCTCCTTACTAACCAAACAAAATTAGCCAACAATTGAAGCATAAGTATGATCATTAGATGGAGGAAAAAAAGAATGAACTATCGGGGACAAGAGAATCTAAAATTACGAAAAAGAGTAGCGGGGGAAGTGGAGCAAGAATTTCTGCGACTTTATTAATTATCATTAAAAATAATAGAATAGGATGTAAATCACAAAAGAGAGCATACATTAGGAGTGCAAAATGCTAAGAGCTCTATTGGTCTTATAGTAGCATGCTTAAATTGAGCTTGATTAGTGCGGATTTGGCTGAGGTTTTGTTGAATTTTGAGACCCAAAATCAAATTTAGATCTCTTGAAAATGGGTATAAAATAAGGATGAGGAGCTTTTGTGTTTGGATAAATAGCTATTGAAAAATCAACTTTGGAACTGGCACATGGTCATTTCGTATAGGTTAGAGACTTTTTTTTAAGCTCCTACGCGCTTAAAGTAGGTGTTCTCGTGTCCTTATCCACGTTAGCATATAAGGTGTAAAGAAACATAGAAAAAAAAGTTTAGGGGGGTCATATGACCACCCCGTAAAGGTAAAATGTGTCTTTGAACTTCAGGTAAAGTTCAGGGGGTACATGTGTCTTTTCCCTTTTTCAAAAAGTGGGGTATTTTGCCAAGCTTTTAGTAGAAAATAAGTAGGGGTGGCCAGTGGGTCAGGGCGGGCCGGGGGGAAGGGTCGGGATCGGGTCTCCGGTGGGACAGGCGAGCCGGGATTAGCGGGACAGGCAGATGTCCCGTCCCGTCCCATTTTGCCATTAAAATTATACAATGCATAACGTAAAATTATTGATATTCACTTGCAAATTAAAAAACATCTCTTCTAAGTTCTAACTGTTGATCTAGAAAAATCATTAAAAACATGATTATATGTTTCTCGAATGTAATGAATAAAATCAGGAGATGAAAAAGGCGAACACTCCACCACAACTAATTTTGCCATATTTTCCCTATCTTTGTTTTAGTCATATTTAGGACCAAAACTTCCCCCCGTCGTCGGGTTAATTTGACCATGTACTTGGTCGGGGACACTGTGTGAACTTTGTCCCGACTCAGCTGGTACACCAGATTTTTTAGCCTGGTATTGATTCCACCTAATTGTGTGCTCGCCTTGTAGATGTCTCAATAAACCTCCCGTCCCACCTTGACCTTTTTTGATTTTTAAATTTATAAATATTTTTACAAATTTTATATCTAACTACTTGATTCTCTTGAACCCTATCAAAAAAATTCTATGCAACTGATTTTAATTTTCGTTGTGTGGGGCCTCAACTCATACTAGGGGGAATAGAGGGCGTTCCGATTTCAGTTTGAGGCTGAGACCCAGTTTGAGGTTGAGGTTGAGGTGCACTAGTGGGTGTGTCATCTACATTATCGTCAATATTAAAGTCTGGTACAGATGCAGAATATACCTCATCATCTAATGATATATCATTAAAAAAAACAATTTTAACTATATGAGTGAAATCAATCAAATCATCGGGATTAGGAATAGGATTACTAGAAGTACCCTTACCCTTGTTACTACTACTAGAAGAAGCACTTTTACCCTTACCCGTAAGCATACGTCCAAAGCGTTCCATTATAATTATGCAAATAAATAATTAAAGTAAATGAAATTAAGTGTGATAATTAAAATTAAGTAACAATAATAATTTAAAGAAGGAATGAAGCTACCAAACGCCGACGTGTAATCGAGGTTGAAAATTGAAACTTTGCTTGATGGATGATCCTCAAGCTAGTTGCCAACTTCACTCCCAATTTTTGAACTTCGAAACAAATGAGCAAAAAATATAATATTTAGTATGCAATGTAGAATTGGGTTGAGTCTGATTTATTTAGAAAATGGGTAGATTTATTTTTTTAAAACCACGAATATATGTTTTTAAACGAACCAGACCCGACCCATCAGAAAAAAATTTATCATGTGGCTTTAAACAATAATTCTACTAAAAAAGTGGGTAGACTTATTTTTTAAAGTCACGTGACATTTTTAATTAAAAAATAAATTAAACTATTTTTAAAAATAAAATCAATCGGCGAAAAGAGCATATTTACACCGTTTGTGTGATGGCGGGGGTATATTTGCACCAATTATGTGATGATATGGATATATATGCACCATATTTTTAACGAATGATATATCTGTTCTAAACCGCAAAGTTGAGGATATATTTGGACCTTTGCCCAAATTCTTACTACTTGTTTCTTATTTTGATATGTTATATTTTACTTAAATAAAAATGAACTTAATTAAGGTCTTTCACCATAAATATGTAAATGATTTCTTTGCAAAAAAAATTGTAATTGTAAAATGAACTTTGATATTTGTGTCTTTTCGTAATTTGACACTCAAAAATATTTATTGAAAAAATTGATCAAATACTAAAAATCACTTCTCAGACGAATTGACTAAATATAAATTATTTCTCCCCAAAATACTTTTCTTAATAAGATATTTTAATAAAAATACTTTTCAAATAAGCAGTATTTGGCAGCTTGGCCTAACAGGCTCCTAGTCGGCTATAGTTTGGTATAACTCAAACAAGTATATTATTGGATTCTGCTAATCTTTATTTATGTTGTGCTCTATTGATATATTCGATCTAGTAAAACATTATTATGTTAATTATCTAACAAGGATAAGTTCTAAAATAAAGACTTACACCAGACTTTCCGTTAAAAGCTCTAAATTACTATAGATTGTGTGTTTAAGACTAAAGCTATTAATTAGTACGAAAAAACAGGTTCACTTAGTCATTTGCACATTTCTTAAAAAAATGTTAACTCCTAGGCACAAATAGATAATTTGACTAAACTATCCCTAATTAAATATGTATTGAAATTTGGTCACTTGACTTACTTATTAAAGGTAAATCTGAAAAAGTAAAGTCATTTTTTTCTTAATTTGCTAAGTAGATATTTTTTTGAACTAAGAAACAAAACTAAATAGATACTCTTTTTTATGTGGAAGGAATATTAAGTTATGTAATTACCACCTTGATAATTATATAACCTAGTAATTTACCGACACGCCCTAATGTATTGGTTGTAATAGATTTTAGGAAAAATGGACCTATAAAATCCATTCCCTATGTATGAGGAATGTAAAAGGCCAACCACTTCAAATGAAGTGATCATTTCATTGTAATCATATTTTATTTTTAATAAAACATAACAGAAGTCAATTAGCCCAACTCATTTCAATAAAATGCCAACAAGAAAGGAAGAATGAATAGGTTATCAACCTTCTGGCATTTCTCTTCTTTTTTTCTTCTCAACTTCCCCCAACTATTCTTTAAATTAAAGGTTTACGCGGAATTTGTAATCCTCAAGTCTATTATAGATAAACAAATAGTAAGATTTATTGACTCCTACACCAACTTCTATGAGGACAAATATTACAATCATTCTATATATGGTGGGGTTAGGATTAACCCCCCCCCCCCTCCATTTGTTTTTCTAATTTTAAAAAAGGCGAGTTTTACGAATTTCGAATTTAAATAGTTAGTTTCGATTAGATGACTTTATTGACTTTATATTTGGTTTGAACATCGACTGTTTATCATACATGTGAATCTTTAATAACAAATTTTAGTTAAAACTCATAAAGTCACAATCTTATCACCTATGTTGATTGTGTAGCGTCTCATACCTTATTTACATATGATGATTTAGTCGAGAGAGTTTAACAGGTGAATAGAAAGATTTATGATTTCATGTCAAATTTGCTTATTTGACTGAGGGGAACAATAGAATCTAAAAAGATGAACAAATACTTAACCTAATGACAAAAGAAACTATTCCAAATAATTATCAAAGATTGAACCCAGTAATAAGCATCTTTACACTAAGGAGCAAATTATTTGAAAATCCTTGAGGAGCCAAAATGGCATGGACAGAAACAATGAACTTCCATTCCCTCACCCCACCCCCCTCACCCCACATAATTTTCACAATTAATCATTGCATGGAAGCAGTAACAACAACATATCCAATGTAATCTCACAAATTGGGGTTTGATGAGGGTAGAGTGTACTCAGATCTTACTGCTACCTTAAAAAGTAGAAAATTTATTTTCGATATACACTCGACTAGAAAAACCACAAATCAAAGCCGTTCAGAAAAAGAAATAAAATAAGTAAAGATAATCATTGCATGGAAGCAACTAAGTAAATGTGAAACATCTTACCAAATGCTAACTCTAATCGAACTACTTAGCTTAAAAATAAACGTTGAGAAATTGCATGGTTTTTGTTTTACCTTTATGTTACATGTATACCTAAAGCAAATAACTAAAAGTAGTATTATTTTTTTGTTAAGAGTCTCACATCGAAAAAGGATGTGTAATTGGTTTTCTTATATGCACTTGGACAATCCTTATCCTATGAGCTAGATTTTAGGTTGAGTTAGACCCAAAATTCATTTATTTTCATGGTATCAGAGTCGTCCCAATTATTTGTTCACTAATGTTGAGCTCTCCATATTATATTGTCCACGCTCCGGTTAACGAGGTCCGGACGTGCGGGAGAGTGTTAATAGTCTCACATCTGATATGAGATGGGTAATTAATCTCCTTATATGGAATTGGACAATCCTCATCCTATGATATGATATCAGGGGCTCAATTGCTCAAACTTCTCCAAGGACTTTCAAGCTTTAGAAGTCATGTTCATGGAGAATGAAGCTATGGAAGCACTTGAAGAGAGCCAATGGAGGGCCTTCAAGCTATGGGAGATAGCATTGAGGAAGATTACAAGAGTCCAAGAGCCCAAGGCCCAAAGCTTGCCTCTTAAAGAAGCTCAAATGTTTGATGTGTTGTTACAATTGCAATTGGGTAGTTAAATATCAAATATGACTATTTGTTAAATAACTGGATGTGTATGTAAAATCAAAGCTATATAAACTTGCCTTAGCCTATTTTCATTCTTAGCTTGAGTTTTGATATTGATGAAATAGCTCTTTGAGTGTAGTTCTCCTTGTATGGAGTTAGGTTAGCTAGGATAAGCTAGTGTTAGGATTAGGGTGGATTCCCTTAACTCTTACCTTGAATCTCTCTTGGATTAGATTTTCATGTATGAGATTGAGTCTCTTTCTCCCTTGAATTAATTCATCTTTGGTTGTTGATTATTTACTATTTGAGTTGAATTGATCCCTTCTTTCCTCTATTCTCATCTCCTATTTCTTCATTCTCATCTATTGATTTCTTACTATCTTAATTTCCGCATTTTGTTATTTGATTCCGCTTATCTCCGAGTCTGATCATATCATCCTATGAGCTAGCTTTTAGAATTGAGTTATGCCCAAAATCTATTATTTATCCTTTTAATTTAAGAATTTAATAAAATGGTATTATTAATCATATCAAAGCAGGCAACTTCATTCATTCATGGCAATCGATCTAGTAAGGAAGAAGTGAGCTCTAGCCTTAGTCGTAGTTCGCACACTCCGACCTATGGCCATCCTAAATTCAAGCCTTATTGATACTATCTTCTATTCAAAATAAGTGTTCACTTAGCTTTTTTCACACCCTTAAAAAATACTAACTTCTAGAAAGAAAAAAATACTCATTTTGACTAAACTACTCTTAATTAATAAGTCTCTTCCTTATTTATTGCCTTGAATAAATAAGAAAAAACTGAAAAAATAAAATTAATTCTTTTTTAATTTTGTAAGTAGGCACTTTTTTGAACTGGATGGATTACCTTTTACTAAATATTTTCTTGACCCAAAAAGGAAAAAAAATAGGCATGTATTAGACACTTGTCAACGAGAGATCTTTCTAGTCTATATTTAATACTCTCTCTATCCATTTTTAGTTGTCCATATTTTACTTGGCACACCCCTCAAGAAGCACTAAATAAAATGATAATTTTACTTAATCTCTCCTAATTATCATAATCATCTGAATAATTGAAATTAATAGACATACTTTAAAAGTTGTGCAACCACTAACAACTTCTTAAAATTTTCAACTCAATAATTAATAATAAGGGTAAAATAGATATGAAATGATAAATTATCTCTTGATTATCCAAACTGCACATCTATTTTTAATATACTGGTATAGACAATAAAATTCGCGTCGAGGAAATAATAATCAAGACAGGAAAATATAACAACAATCATAGTATTTGATTTCAAATATGAGTGTTACAATCTCTATGAATTCTCTGATTCTTCCTTTCAATAATATATTCAAGGGCTTTTGAGCTTGATCTTGAACTTGGTGAATTTGATCTTGACTTGTACTTGAATTCAAGGGCTTTAAGCTTGATCTTAAATAAGGTGATCTTGATCTTGAATTATACTTGAATTCAAGGGCTTGCAACTTGATCTCGAATCTTTGTCTTGATCTCTTGAGCTTGTAGATAAATATTTGAGTGCTTGAATGCTTGTAGCTTGTAGAGAAATTTGCGGCTTTGATCCACGAGCTCTCTCTGGCTTTTTGTTAGAATTCTTGGTCCCTTTTCTGAATTATGGGACCCCTATTTATAGTTGTAGGATGGAGGAGTTGTTATAAGGATGAACTCCTTTCGGCCAATCAGATTTAAGTTGACATGGCGATATTTAATTAGTCGGAACATGTCACTTGTACATGTGACACATTTTTATTGGCTCCTTCGTTTGACTTGGCGTGCCACGTCATTTGACTCGTGGCACAAAAGTGGGCCTCTTGGATAAGATGACATTTTAGGCTTGAAAAGTGGGCTCATCATTTGTAGCTCAAATTAGTGGACTAGCCCAATGCATTTAGACTTTTGAATTAAATTCATATTTATTGAACTTAAATAATAATTAACTCAATTATATTAGCCCACAATTTATTTGAACTAATATCTTGAGTTTAATATAATTCAAATTATTTTACGGATTTGAATCCGATAAATTTTAGGTACTTATAACTGGACAAGTAAAAATGAATGGAGGGAGTACTTAATTTAGTATTTTGTTTTGGTAAACTTCCATTTAAATTGACGAAATGCACTTTTACTTAAGATTCAGCAACGTGTCCTCCTTTTCTCCATTTTGTTTCTTTAAATTTTCTTATTTTTGTTTTTCAATTTCGTAACAAACTAAAAGTTAATGGACCAAACGACCCATTATTCTCAAACGATAATGTCTATGTTTAGGCATACAAATATCCGAATAATAGGCGTTAAAAGTAATTGTTGGAGTGTGTGTTATGAAATTCTATCATGTGGCTTCCCCAATCTTCAGGTGTTCGGTAAATGCCTGAATGTTTCAGTGAATTTTGCTACAAATCAGTTCTAGCTTTACAGAAGATGTCGGCGAAAGCCAAGTTGTGAATCTCTGCATGTTCACTTTCCTTAATGGAAATATAATTTATTCGACAGTTTTCAAAAATATACAACCAATATAATGTATTACACTCACGCAGTTATATTCTTAGTTTATATCCGTACTGGTAAATTATTGTCATGTGATCAAGATGTCAGGGGTTCAAGAGATAGTTTCTTGCAGGAATGCAGAGAGGTTGTGTAAAATAAACTTTTGTGGTCCGGCTCATCTCCGAACCTCGCACATAACGAGATCTTAGTGCATTGGGATGTCCTTTCTACTCATATAACTAATTTTTTGTAATATTAGTGTTTATATATTAGGTATACAATATTATGCACTTATTGTAGATAATGTATAAACTTTATATAAAATGATATAATAGTGTCTAAGAGGTGTTTATACACACTTTTACATTGACACAAAATTATACAAATTTAAATAAAATTTGAGTTTCATCTCATACGAGTTTCGCCCACGAAACTCCATCTGAAATGGATCAAAAGCATCACCAAGTAACTCAAATCTTCATCGAATAACTTTAAATTTTAACCACAAAGAAATAACATCCCTAAAGAACTTCATCATCAATTTGCTAAAAAATTCAACAAATTGCAAAATTCATTTGTGAGTTTTCAAGCTTTTAAAAACCTCAACTATGACAAAATTCTTGATTTTTATTTTAATTCAACTAACAATGTTTCAATTGAGATGATAAATATGATTGTCACTCTCAATTAGTTTTAAGCATAAAAAATGAATTATAATCACAAATTTAAAACTTATTTCATCTTCTCTAAGTATTTCAAATTATACACAAAATAGGCTAAATAGAGTAGATCCGGAAATATTGGCTAATTTTAGTTATAAACTTAGGCAAGTGATATAACGTGAAATGGGAGGGGATTACAATGTGGAAATTCGAACTCTTACCAATATATAAATAATGACTTGCTTATGCCAACTTCAGATATTTTTATTGATATTGTAGTCTTGACAAGATCAAATTTCAGACATATAGTGTTGCATTCAAACATTTTGGCATGAAGTCATATATATATTTGGCTGCATTATAAATATTTTGGCATGAAATTTAGGTGTGTTAGACTTTACTTTTAACTATGACTTATCTAATTGTGCACATTTTACAGGAAAAATAAAGACCTCGACACACAAAAACAAGATGGTCTATTCAAGGAAGTTAAAGAAGGCAAGGTGGATTGAGTGTCAATCAGGAGTGGCCAGTGGGCCGAGATCGGGTTAGTCGGGTCGGGACCGGCGAGATTGGACCGGGGAGGGGCGGATCGGGACCGGCGGGATTCGCCGTCGTCCCGTCCCATTTCCGATCCAGTCGGAATCGGGTCGGGGCTGGATCGGGGGGATCGGGATCGGGGCGTTTTTTTTTTCTTCACTTAATTTAAAAAATAACATATATATAAAAAAACTCAATAATTAAACAAGATAGTGTAATAAAAATATCCCAAAACTTGTTTTTGTGCCTCTTATATTATTTAATAGACATATGATTTTTTTTTGTAATACAAATACAATTGTAAAAATTGCAACTTTGTGGTGTTGTTCAAAAGTTGCAAATTATATAGTAAAATTACAATTAAAAAAATTACATTTTGAAAAAAACCTGTTCTAGTTTCTTGATAATTTCATGTGGTTCTTCGATTGGAATTGGTATTTGTTGGTCAAATTGTTCCACGTCGCTTCCACCACCTTCGGATAAGATTTCATTGTAGTTTTTGTTTTTTTCTTCGTTGATCTCCGGTTGACCGCACCTTATCGCTCCGCTCGTATCCAATCTCTGAATAATACTACAATCTTCAAGCTGTCTTCGGCTAATGAGTGTCTGTGTTCTCCTATTTGATATCTGCCGACGAAAAAGCGCTTTCGAGACGCCGTTGATAACGCTTGAATGTTCAAAACATCTCGGGCCATCATTGAAAGTGTCGAAAGGTCTTCTCATTCCCCTCTAGTATTTCGACAAGTCTTCACGTCCTTCTTCATTGAGAACTGCTTGGTACGGTACAGAACCATGCAAAACAAAAATATCAAACTCGCTAATTTGGTTAGTAGCGGTACGACCGCACATTCTATTTCTGAGGCTTTCAATACTAGCCGCAGAAATAATATGTCTTTTGTGAGGTTGTGTTGAAGAAGAAGAAGATGGTATGGAAGCCGGTAGGTTGCTAGCACTTTCTTGTTGGTAAAACCTATATACTTTTTTTGTATTCGTCTTCTACACTAGACAACACTTCTTCTTTAGTTTGTTCAATAGGTGGTGGGTGATTTGGATTTTTGGGACTTGAAGGTGGTAGTACTGTTATACAATCGTAAATAGTTTCAATAAGTGATTTAGTACCGTCTATTTTAATTGTCGGATTTAATACAACACCAATATATAAATAGTGGGAATAGGAATAAAATATTTTTTTAATAGTTGGTTTATCCATATATTCATTAAGCATTAAAAATATTAGAGCTATATAAAATAACATAGTTGAAATAGTAGGATAATATATACCGAAAAATTCTTTTGTTGCTTGAAAAAATTTCTCTAAAAATACAATAAGTTCGAAAAATTTTCCCCAATCGCTATCTACAACCATATCAACTGAATTTTGATTATGAGATTTAAAAAATAAAGTTATAGGTTTTCTGTAGTCATAAGCAACAAGTTGTTGCTCGTATAAAGAATTCCACCAAGTGGGTACTTCTTCTGAAATTTTTCTTTAAGGTAGTTGGCAATCGTGACAAATTTTTTTTTATTCTTTTCTACGTTGTATTCTATTATTTTTAAAAATAAAGTTTATAGCAAATTGTATTTTACTAAGAATGTCTTCAAAAAGTCATCCTTACAACTAAGTTATATATATGGCACACACATTTTATATAAAAATGATCTGGAAAAGATGAAGTTAAACTATTTTTTAAAATTGTAATAGCATAATTGTTAGAAAAAGCACTATCTAATGTAATAGTCATAATTTTATCATTTATTTCGTAATAATCGCACACTTGATAAATATTTTCTGCAATAAAAGTACTAGTGTGCCTATCATCTATATATTTATACGCTAAGATACGTTTTTGCATAGACCATTTATAATCTATCCAATGACAAGTTACCGTTAAATAATCATGGATGTTAGTACTACGACCTATATCAGAAGTGATAGTCACTTTGCCATTAAAATGATATAATGAATAACGTAAATACTGTTGATATTCATGTGCAAATTTAAATACATCTCTCTTAACAATTGATCTAGGAAAACCATTAAAAGCGCGGATTATATATATCTCTAATGTAATGAATAAAATCGGGAGATGAAGAAATGAAAAAGGCAAACCCTCCACAACAACTAATTTTGATATTGCTTCATATCTCTATGTTTATCGTATTTAGGGCCTACAATTTCCCTCGTCATAGGGTTAATTTGACAATGTACTTGGTCCGGGACGGTATGTGAACATTGTCCCGATGGAGCGGACGTTTGCGCACCCGATTTTGAAGCCTCGTATTGGGCATACCTAGCTGGATGAGCCCTTGCTACGTGTCTCGTTAAACCCCCCGTCCCACCGTGACCTTTTCCAGATTTAAATTTAAAACATCTTTACAAATTTTACATCTAGCTACATGATTCTCTACGTCCCTATCAAAAAATGTCCATGCATCTTATTTTAATGGTCGTTTTGCTGGACCTCGTCTCATACTAGGGGGAATATGAGGTATTTCAGTTGAAGGTGCACTAGTGAGTGTGTTGTCATCTACATTAGTGGATGTATCATCTAGATCATCATCTAAATTAAAGTCTTCTTGAGTTCCAGAAAATAGCTTCTCGTCTAAATCTAATGGTATTGTAGAAAAATGTTCAGTATCAACAAAATCATCATGTGTAGGAATAAGATTCTAGTCTAGAAATAGGATGACTAGAAGAAGTACCCTTGCCCTTATTACCCCTACTAAAAGAAGCATGACCCCAACTCGTAAGCATACGTTTAAATCCATCCATTATAAATTTCTAATTATACTAATAAATAATTAAAGTAAATAAAATTAAGTGCGCTAAATAAAATAAACATATAATAATAATTTAATGAAGGAACAATGTACCAAACACCGACGTAACGTCGACGTGTAATCGAGAGGTTGAAAATTAAAACTTTGCTCGATGGAAGATCCTCAAGCTAGTTGCTAACTTCACTCCCAAATGAATAAATAAAATTCAATATTTAGTAGACAATGTAGACTTGTAGAGAGATAGATTGAGAGAATAGAGAGATTGTAGTAAGATTTGTGAGAAAGATCGAAGAGAAAATGAGGTTTTATAGTTGGAAAATTAGGTTAAAGTATAAATATAATAACTTATGGGTTAAAAATAAATATTAAGGGGTAGGGGGGATTGGGGGAGGGGGGAGGCCGAAAATGGCCATTGGCGCAACTACTATTTGTGCAAAGGAGAGTTTCGGGCGGGATCGGGTCGGGCCTGGCGGAATTGGGGCGGGCCGGGACGGATCGGGACGGGACATGGTTCGAGTCCCGTCCGGTTCGAATTAAAAAAAAAAAAAAAAAAGGTTTTTTTTTAAAAGTCGGGTTCAGGCCGGGCCGACCCGACCCAATGGCCAACCATAGTGTCAATCAAGGAAGATAAAGAAGAAAAGGTCGAATGTACATTTCAACGAATAAATCAAGAAAGTTTCAAGAAGGAATTTTGACCTACGGAGATTAAAAGTACCACTAAAGCAAGTTTGGAGTGAGGATTCACTAAGTTCTTCCTTATCTTCATCTATTTCTCGTAGTCTATGATTTTTACGACTTGTGAGATTATTATCATGAACAATTGTGACTAGTTATTTTTTTTAGGGTTATGGAATATTCATGATAGCCGTAGTTTAAAATTGAATTAACGATTTTGATTATCAATATTGGTTTCTTTATTTATATCATGTCCTTAGTTACTTATGTGTTTAGCAATACTATCGGGAATTGAATTTGGAAAGGGAATTTTGATTATAGGATTGAATAGGGCAAGTTCTTGACCCGACCTCGAGATAAACGGTTAAGATAGGAATATATCTACATATCTTGCGTAGTTGCTAAATAGAAATTACACACGCATTGTCATTGTCTTAATTATAGACAAGTAAGAACTTAGAAGATTCTTACCAATAAAATTAACACTATAATCAATAATCAGATAAATCAGAAAGTTAATTTAAGTGGATTCTTGACGGATTGATTGTCTAACTCATAATCTTGGAATTACTGTATGTATTATGTGTACGTTTTGGACCAAACATCCTACTATTATGATCAGATCAAAGAGGCTAAGCAATGTCTGAAAATAGTATGAATTCAGAAGCCGTTGTGTCAAAAATTGATAGACACTGGTCCCCGGCATAGCTGAAGGATAAAAGAGAGAACTTAAAATTTAGATGGAGGTCTGCAGTGTGGGTTTGAATCCTGGTGAGATCAATTTGCTCTCTTTTTTGGTAGGACCTTGTAAGTGATATTAGTTGCTATGTTCTCAAACCCTGATCATTCAGACACATCTCGCGATTTATTGATAGTAGTACTAAGGAATCGAAATTACTATCTTTAGAAATAATTTGACATAAACGAGAAGGTGTATATATATAAAAAAAAGAAATTGATAGACACTGACAAGATTTGACGTTTATTACTCCAACAAAGAATCAGTGTGTGACATGAAATTGTTGGGAGCCGCTACTTAGGAGGATAACACACCATACAAGGGTGTGGGGTTGGAAATTTGTCACCTACTGCATTAGATTCCTTATATTTTATCATTTCATTACCCACTAAACAGCTACAGCTGGCAAAGTCCAACGTTCATATTGGGGGAAAATCCAACACTCTTTGTAGGCATTTGGCCATACAAACCATTTTTTTTTTTTTTTATTTTGAAATTTTTGGAAGTTGGAGTTGGAGTTAGAGTTATGCTTGGCCATAATTTTTACAAATAATAATTTGTTATTGAAATGTATTTTTTCAACAATATTTTAATTGTGAAAAAACTTTAAAAAATAAGGTTTTGATGTTTTTTAAATTTTAAATATAGTTATATTTGAAATTTTTATGTGGCCTAATTTTGGAAGAGGTAAAGAAGAATTTTGTAAAAAAATAATTAATTCTTATGGTCAAATCTGTTCCTCTTTTCAAATGCATATAATCATTACGGCCTAAGTGGCATTAGTGGTAAATGGGAAAAGAGTTATTGCATCGTTAGTTGCTTTTCCGCATTTTCTGTGAGGAGTTGATCATCACCTTACATTTAGTGGTAAATAAAATTTATATGCATATCACATTTCTATCAAATAAGAAAAAATAATTTTTTTAGTTTGATATAAAAATATTTACTATATTACTCGATTGTCAATTATATCCTTTATAAAAATGAAAAATCGACTCGAGTAATTTATGATATAAATATTTACTATCTCGGGCTCGTAATATATAAATATATAATTCATCCCCGTAAGCTCTACGTGTAGTAGTTTCTTTCACTATATATACAATAGCTATTAAAAGATGTACACTAATAATATCTAGCTACTTTTTTTTTTTTTTTTGCAGAATTAAAGAACCAACATTAAATATTTGGCGATCGCCAACCAAAGAAATTGTCAAAGTAGGCCACCAAATTATTGGATCGAACTCAGTGTCCATCTTCTTTTGTCGACATAAAACATCTCAGGCCAAGAGTGGAGACACATTTATCAGACATTCAGACTTTAGTTAATGTATTCTTTTAATCACAGGGCCAAATAATAGATTGACCGAGCTTGTGTAGCCTACCATAATTAATTGAATTTACTTATGCATTTATATTGTAAACAATATTTATATAATCAAACTATTTTTATGGTAATAACAAGTAAAGTAAATAATTACAGTAAATGTTAATTAGTAACTTGATAAATATGTTAATTTATTACGTATCATAACAATGATAGTATAAAAATACTTTACATTGTTAATACATGGAGTATAAGTTAGCTCCTTATTTAAAAGTGCCTCATCAATTGAACTTTGTAGTTCCTAATTCGTTACCTTATTGAATTTCTCAACATGATCTGTTATTCCTACATTGGCCACTCATTATTCTGTAATTAATAAATTAGCCTTTCAAAGATCATGAATCTAATACATCTTATTAAATCTTTGGACATTCACATTCTAGCATTCGTCATAATATTTGTTTTCTTAAAATAATTTTAAATATATATACTGTTAATCATCGTGATATTTTTCAAGAAAATTAATTTGTTTGGAGATAGAATATGTGGCTATATGTTGCCAAAGAGGTGTATCAAACGATTATGATTTGCCGACCAATTAACGAATATATATATATAAAATAAAAGGATTGAGATTTGAAATTGTACGAGGATTTTGCTAAGGAAAAGGGGAAGGAATAAAGGAAATAATTTCTTTTATAAAAATATTACAAAATTATTAATTAATGTTTATCAATAGATTTTTGGTAATCACCTAAATAATGATTGACCAGATTCTTTTATGATATTAGCAAATATTAACTTGTAATATTACTTACCATTTTTACTAGATTATCAACTAATGCAATAATGCTTATAAAGAATTTCATATAATTACTTTATTATTGACCTCATTATGTAAATAATTTTTATATCATTAGACATTAGTGCATATAATATGAACTGAACATACATGGTGGACCATAATTTAATTGATCAGAATAGTTTTCGTGAATTAAATAATCTATATATAAATGAATAAGTATGTTTACACCTAATGAGCTAAACAGTCTCATCCGTCCATTTCATAATATAGAAAGAAAAAGAATAGAAGTCTATCATGTTATGAAAATTTAGGTTTTATAAGGTGATCGTATAATTAATATTAAACAATCGAATTTATTAAGGTAATTATAAGTAAAACTTTTTAATAAATATGAAGTAATTTATAATTTACTCCTACTAAAAATGAGAAGTCTAACTTCATAAGGTAAAAAATCTTTATAATATTGTATATATAACTTAAAATATTTATTTGCATTAAATGAACTTGTAGAGTTGACCCCACTTTCACCATATTAGGTTAATTTCTCCCCAACCCACTCCGTTTACTTTTAAGTTTTAACCACTAACATCCCTCTATCCCACCATTTACACATGCACGACTTTTTCTTCCCCATAAGTACTCCAACTTCCCTTTCTCTCTATATTACTGAACTCAACCATAATCACCAAAAACACAAAATACTCTCCTCTTTCTTCTCCCCTAAAAAAATCTCATTGCTCTATTTTCTCTCCAGATTTACGAGCATGGCCACTTTTACAAACATGGCCACTTTTACATTACCATCTCTAGTGATACTACTACTTTCTTTGCTCTCCGTTGCGAATTCGGGATCCATTGGAATTAATTATGGCCGAATTGCTAATGATCTTCCATCTCCAGCTAAAGTTGTTCAGCTCCTTAAAACCCAAGGGATTAACCGAGTTAAGCTTTACGATACTGATTCCAATGTACTCACGTCCCTTTCTGGCTCGAATATATCCGTTACCGTTGCCCTTCCTAACGAGCAACTTTCCGAAGCAGCCTCTAAACAATCTTTTACTGATTCATGGGTCCAATCCAACATTCTTCCTTATTACCCAAATACACTCATAGAATTTATCGCTGTCGGAAACGAAGTGTTCGTAGACCCAAAAAATACGACGCCGTTTCTCGTACCCGCTATGAAAAACGTTTATTCATCTCTTGTTAAATACGGTGTTGCTTCGTCGATCAAAGTTTCATCACCTGTGGCACTCAGTGCGTTAGAAAATTCCTACCCTTCATCCTCCGGTTCTTTTAAACCGGATCTTATCGAACCGGCTATTAAACCCATGTTGAGTTTCCTTAAACAAACCGGTTCACCCCTCATGGTGAATATTTACCCGTTTTTCGCGTATATCGGGAATACGGACACGATTTCCTTGGACTACGCTTTGTTTCGTGATAACAAAGGCCAAACGGACCCAAACAATGGGCTTGTGTACAAATCTCTTTTTGAGGCCCAAATTGATGCTGTTTATGCAGCCATGAAAGCTTTGAATTTCGATGACGTGGCAATGGTTATATCTGAAACTGGTTGGCCTAGTAAGGGTGATGAAAATGAGGTTGGTGCAAGTGCTGCCAATGCTGCTGCTTACAACGGCAATTTGGTACGTAGAGTGCTTACTGGAAGTGGGACCCCTTTGAAGCCCAATGAACCTCTTAACGTCTATTTATTTGCTTTGTTCAATGAGAATCAAAAGCCCGGGCCCACTTCCGAGAGAAACTACGGGCTTTTCTATCCTAATGAAGATAAGGTTTACGATATTTCGCTTACCATAAAAGGTTTGGAGAGCGATCCCATCGTGAATAACGGAAGTAAAAGCAAGGTGGTGACGACGCCAACAGCGTCCCCATTGCCGGCTCCGGTTAACGGTGGTGATGTGGAGGTGAGTAAGGTAGTGAACACGTGGTGCGTAGCCAATGAAAAAGCGACACGTGAGAAGTTGCAAGCGGCTTTGGACTATGCTTGTGGAGAAGGTGGGGCTGATTGCCGTCCGATTCAATCGGGTGCCACGTGTTACGATCCGGATACACTGGAGGCACACGCTTCTTATGCGTTCAATAGCTATTATCAGAAAAAAACACGTGGTACTGGCACGTGCGATTTCAACGGAGCAGCCTATGTTGTCACTCAACATCCTAGTGAGTATTCATTCATTTTCTTGTCTTCCAACTTGTGTGAAAATAGGATTTCAATAAGTCCATTATATATTGATATTTAATTAGAAGGGTAGAGTGATGTTATGTTAATTGATTTATTTAAGTTAAGTAATGGTAAATAATTACCTGTAACTATCCATTAGGTAGCCAATCATTCAATGATTTGCTTATCTTCAAATAAATTTAATCCTAAATTGTATCTCTTGTTATATTATTCGGATTTCTTTCTTAATAGAGACTAATTTACAAAATTCTCTAAATATTATGGATAGGAGATATGAAAGACTTAATTTGAATAGCCATATTTTTTGTGATTATTGAAATTTGAACTTGTTCTTTATTGACCTCTAGATTGGCTTTGAAGGATTCTCCCAACGTATAGTTTCTTTATCACAAAACTATATTTAAAGATTTTTTACAATGTTTGCGAGAAATAAAATTAATAAAAAGGGTAAAGATAAATATTTTACCAAGAAAAAAATTCCTTTTTTTCATTGTTGTTGCAGAAATTAAAATGTTTTAGGCATTAACTAAAGATTGATTTCTTCCTATTGCAGAATATGGCAGTTGCAAGTTTCCAACAGGATATTGAAGAGGTTTGGTTGAGAAAATTAGCATGCAAATGGTCCTAGTTATTGGATAAAGGGACCAAGGGTCGACATTCTTTTACTTAGTATTATTATTTTAGTATTACGGAGTAGTATATATATTAATTCGTAGGTGGATGGTTTGGTCTTATTATAGTTTGAAGTTTTCTTTGTAATTATACCTACTTTTTATAAATAGAGTTTAATTGTTTTAGACGCTATTTCATTATTTTATACATTAGATGTCGGAAAAAGTTGATTTCCTTTACGTGTCTTGGATTAGCTTTCAGAAAAAGTTATAAAAAAATACTCGTATTAGGTAGTTTTTTCCACTTATTTAACTTTTTACTAAAATTATTCAATACTCTATCTAACTCAATTTATGTGATACTTTTTCTTCTTTAGAGTCAATTTTATTAAACTTTAAAATTAAATTGAATTAAATTAACTGTATATTTTAAGATTAAAATTTATATATTTGAAAACTACATCTTAAAAAGCGAAAAGTATAGATTAATATGTATTTGTTGGAATAGTTAAGTGCGTGTAAATTAATTTGAACAGCTTTATTGAAAAAGAAAAGAAAAAAGTAATGCTTGTCAATGGACAAATGTAGTCTATATCTTATACTATAGAGTGAAACTAATATTTCACCGTACAATACAAGTACAAGTGGTCATCATCTGAAAAAAAAATTACTCATGAAAATATGACGGGGTAGAAATATTACAAATGGTCAATATATATATTCACCATTTATCCATTATAATTATAATAATATTGAAGGGGAAGCAGCTAGACGTTTGCTTACCGTGGTGGAAATGTATTCATACTTTTTCAGTCGTTTGCTTCAAAATATTGAAGAAAGGTTCAACCGAAATTTTGTTTTGAATTTAAGAAAAAAAAAATTCAATAAAACATTTTTTCCAAAATATTAAGAAACATGTTTTGGAAAGAAAGGAGTACTGTGTTAAATGCAGTCTGTTGCTTATTAGCAGCAACAACAACATACCCAGTGAAATCTCACAATGTGGATCTGAGAGGGTAGAGTGTACCAGACCTTACCTCTACATTGGTAGGTAGAGCGACTGTTTCTGAGAGATCATCGGCTCAAGATAAAGCACAAGCCCAATCAAAGTAAGACAAACAAAGTACGTAAGTCGTGATAGCGAATTCTGAAAAAGGAAAGAAGCAAAAGGAAGCAATAACTAATGCAAGTAAATAAGACAAACAAGATACACATAGCAGCATAAATCGAACGACAAGAGACTATAAGATAATACTGTGTCTACTAGTATGATAGGTTAAGCGAGCCTACAATAATAATACTACAACTATCAGTTTGTAACCGTAGGTAGGACTACACTGGACTACCACTATCCTTGTATTATAATACGTGTTCTCCATAACTCTCTATCTAAGTTCATGTCCTCAGTGAGTTGCACCTACGTCATATCCCGTCTAATCACCTCTCCCCAATACTTACCTCTACCTCTACCCCTCATGTACCCGTTGCTTATTAGCGTAAAGGAAATATAGCAGTTTATGCGTTTCTACATGTTAAATACTTAATTTTTGGAGAAAATGTTTTTTCTATTTCTGCTTAAAAGCTAAAAGACAACTTCTACTATTCAAAAATATTTTATTTCTTCACCAAATGATAGCCAAACTCCTTTATTCTTTAAAATAAATGTATATGATTAAAAAAAATACTTTAAACCTTTTAGAAGCTTGACCAATTAATCTAAAAATTTTGAAATTGCTCAACCACATAATTCGGTAAGTAGGACACCAAAATCTACGTTCAAATTGCAGTATATATTCTGATATGTCGACGCAATTCATCTTCGCTATTTAGTGTAGAGGGCATTTAAGCCTTTAAGGTGGCGTTCGTTTCAAAATTCTTGGACAAGAGTAACAATCTCTGTTTTTGCCCAAAGACTGTTTTACAACTAGACAATAAGAAAGAGACTTATTTCATTTTGGCAAAAAATATTATTCGAATGTTGAAGCAAACGCCACCTTAACGAGACTTGTTATATGTTGAATTTGTGCATTTTATACGCCGTTGAGTTGTCTGTTCAAGATATCTTTATATGCTCGTTCGTGTTTACATGTTGTTTGGATAACATTATCCTGTATTATGTCTTGATCTTATCTAGTACTAATTTATATGAGTAAGACATGTTAATACTTAATAGTAAGTTTTCTAAAGGCTCGTTACTACTTTATTACGATCGGTCTATGATACTTACTGGGTAGAGACTATTTTTGTACTCATGCTATATTTATTGCATTCTTAAGTGTTTGAACGTGAGTATTAGCGGAGCACCCGAAGGTGTCAAGGGAGTTGCTACTTGGAGTATTGGGGTGTGCTGGTGGTTAATCCGCAATAATGGACTCTGATTCTGCTTTCTTTATTTGTATATGTCTTTCTATTTCTAGAGAAATATCTTTTACGAGTTATCACTATTATGCTACTTGATGCATGTTAATAAATGAAAATAGATAAAAATTGGAAATAGTTCACCAATCGGGTTGGGTGAAATTGCCATCACGATCTAAAAAAAAATTGAGACCAGTTCTCCAAGCACTCTGCGTACACCTGGTCCAACTGGGGTTGCACGACCAATGATCCAATGTGAGAATTGCATCTGATAGTGAATATATTCCATATATATTCACTAATTAATATTTAGTGTAATTAATGTAAAATAGAGATCCTAATTCTAGTAGTACTACACTTGTATACTATATATATATATATATATATTACATTAATAAGAGAACTCCATCAAGGAGATTTATACTATTCTACATGGTATCAAGAGCCTAAAAATCCTAACCCTATTCCCCCCCCCCCCCTTTCTTCTTCTCTTCCGACGCCAATTACTATCGGAACAACCGATATACACACTGTATACGGCTGATAAGCACTGCCTGCCACCATATACTGCTCGTATACAGTGATACACAACACGTACACAGTGATTTACAGCCACCCGTAAGTCGTATACGGCTGATATACCCTCCCTGCCATCATATACCAGCTACAGAAATACAACATTTCTACACACTTTTATTTCCCTCTCTCCAGCAGGCCGTATACCGCTGATATACATCTGATATACAACACTTCTACTCTCTTTTACTTCTCTACCAAATTTTTGATACCCTCGTGGCGTCACCCGCGGCCTACATATCTTCTTCCGCTTCCTCTTCCTCAACACCATAGACTCCAATATATGAAGCAGGATGGTGCACATCCCTACACAATTTGTAGGACTGGCAAAAAATAAAGGTGGGCTCGACCTGTACATAGCATGCATACAAAAGACACCTATCATATAATGTAGGGAAAAGAGTCAAAAATGCGTCCGAACTATTTGAAATAAGTTAACTTTATCATTCATTATGTTTTGGCTAAAATATGTCATTGTCATTACGTTTTTTGCTAAAATTATCCTCCAATTAGTCAAAATAGCTTTAAAATATACGATTGCTCCAAAACAAGAGAAAATTGACCAATTTTTCCCTTGAACTATAGGAAATGGGACAGTTCCCTTGAAAAACGAATTGTAACAATAATCTGATGTCGTTTATGCAAAATTTTATTTTCACTATCATTTTCCTTCCTTCCTGTTTTCATGTTAACTGATCTCTGTAAGATTCAAATTGATTTTTATGTAGGAGAGCACACAATTGGAAGAGCCACATGTGAATCTATGCAATTCAGGTTATACAACTACAATGAAACTCGCAAAGCAGATTCAAGAATCAATCCTAGTTACCTCAACTACTTGAGGAGAAAATGCAGATGGTCATCTCAATATATGCAACTTGATGCTGTTTCCCCTAAGACATTTGATGTTCAATACTACAAAAATCTCCAAAAGGGAATGGGACTTTTGTCGACTGACCAATTGTTAATACTCTGACCAAAGAACTGCACCTATTGTCACTGCCTTGGGTTCCCATGCTGCTGTCTTTGAACATCAATTTGCTGCATCCATGGTCAAGCTTGTCAATATTCTTGATTATTTTGGCAATGGTGAAATTCGACGAAATTGTAGCCGTCTCAATCGTTAGTTCAAGTTGGCAAAAAGATTGGGTTTCTTTTTAGGTAGAATACGTGGATAGACACTTTAAATTCGCCTCAACGGACACCTTAACACTCCAACTTTGAGAATGCACATCTAGACACCTCAACTTCGTCTTCATTGTGTCCATTGAACACTCCAACTTATAAAATGATCATCTAGACACATTCAAAATTTATGTATCAAGTCAGTGTCGGGTGTCCACGAGACACAATGAAGATGAGTTGAGGTGTCTTAGATGTGCATTCTCAAAGTTTGAGTATTTAATTAGTTGCATGTCGAAGCCAAGTTAAGATGTCTATATATGTATTATGTCTTCTTTTTATTTCTTTACTTTTGTTAAAATGATTTTGAACTTTTTGCAAATTAAACTTCCCAACGCATATTTTAGTTGACATTAATGATGAGTAGTTGAGGAAGAATGTATTATGTATCCGGACAATGTATTAATGCTGGTTATGCAACATTTTAGGCTAGGGTGTTCATGATTCAGTTTGGATCGGTTTTAAGTTAAAACTAAAATTAACTTAATCATTTTTTCAATTAATAAAATCAAACCAAACCAAATGTAATGCATATTTATCGGTTTGATTGTTGTCGGTTTCGATTTGGTTTGATTTGATTTTTCGATTTTTAAAAAATCTATAATATCTCTCTTTTTTCCATACAATTAGAAGAATTTTTCATTCTTTGCTAACTTAGAATGCTTTACTATTCTTTTATTATGGTGACTATAATTTTCTTGAATTACGGAGAAGATGTCTTGAGATTTATAAACTTTAATTAGGTGAATGACGTTTCCTCTTTCTCCTCGTCAACTTTCCTATATTATCATTCTCTATTGCTCACGACCATATGTATTTTTTGTTTAACTCATCGGAAAATAATGACAGCAGCCGAAAAGAAATAAGAGGCATTAGATAATTGAATTTGGACCTTCTCTTAAGCAATCAATTCTCCGGCGGAGCATCTTTCCGATGTAATTCAATTGCAAAAGTCAGTCAATAAATTATTTCATCTGAATTTCTATTTTTAAGATTATTTTTTTATTTCTATTTATGTGCATGCTTGAATATGAAGTAGCGTTTGATTTTAGTTTGAGATTCAATGTTATTTTGCCGGGTTTTCTCTTTCTGTTGGAAGAAATCTAAGGAATATAAATGAAACCATTGGTAGTGGCGACAGTGTTACAGCCGCAGTAGATCGGAAGTGACTGCAAAAAATTGCTATTGGTTTAGGTCAGAATGTCCATTTTTTTTGGTTAGCCATAGATGGATAGAGAGGACCAAAATTTATATATAAAATAATGATACAAATAAAATATAAGAGTAAATGGGACCAAAATATAAGAGTAAATAAAATATAAGAGTAAATAAGTCATTGACTAGAAAATCTGTCGTCGCAAAATAAGTTCCAATTGTTTCGACTCACCTTCAAGCCCCTTGAATTTCAATCTGAACATATTCATAAGTCCAGAATCATCATACAAACCTATGAAACCTTACAATTATGAATCTAAGCTTTTTAACTCAAAAATGTTGACTTTGGTCAACTCACTTAACTTAAGACTTCTAGTCCAAGCTCAATAATCTCATAGAACTCCTGAACCTCTCGAAACTTGTTACATCCATATCCGCAATTCATAACACTACTAAAAAAATCAGTTTTTTCGACCCAAAATCGACCTCAAGCTCGGGTTGGAAAATGGTTGGTTGAAAATTTAACCGGCCATATGAGGTCGGTAAATTAAATGAATTTTATTTTATAATAATAATTAACAAGATTTCGACCTTAATTAATTTTTTTTTTGTTCATTACTGAGGTCAGTAGTAAGAAAATCTGGAAAATTCAATTAAAATTATCGATATGATGAGGTCGGCTTTTAATAATTTCTGGGTAGATACCGACCTCATAAGGTTTATTTTTTGCAAAATTACTGCCATATTGGTTATTTTTGCAACAATCCACCTATCAACATCAATACAATTCTATAATTTATTCAATATCAGATAAAGCCGGCTCAAAGAACTGTCATTATATTAATTAATTTAGTACAATACAATGCAATACAATACTATATATTATGAAACCATGGGTAACGACTATCGTAACCGATAAGAAAATACTAATTTCTATAAAAAAAATAAATATTTTGACTAAATTATCCTTGATTTAAATTTACATATTACTCCCTTTGAATAAAAAAGAATGACCGCTTAGACTTTATTTTTTGAGACAAAAAGAGTGTACATATTCCGAATCAAAAGAATTTTCCCCCCCTAGATTTTCCCTTATTAAATGTTAGGTAATCAAATCGCAATATCTATTTAATTTGAGATATTTTAGTTAGAGGGTGTAATATTGAAATCTCTTTAATTTTTTTTGTTGTTGTTATTTTGTACTAAGTGGACACTTGTTTTAATATTAATTGAGGTGAAGAAATTGCATCCTTGGAGATCTGAGAAGGTTTACAATAAATATTTGCTGTATGTTTGTTATTAGTTTAGCTTTAGCCCAACTTGGTCTGAAATTTGAATGATTGAAAAGGGGATTTCAGAGGTGGTCTGAAGTTATGCAATTTTGTGTGATGTGTGTATGATTTTTGTGTTGAATTGATAATGAATCCTCCTTCAAGTATTGATAAAACTAGGGTTTTGGATGTGAAGCCTTTGAGATGTCTTTCCCCAGTATTTACATCCCCAAGTGACATGTCATCTGTTTCAACTCCACAACCCTCACCTTTTGTGTGTGTTTCTCCCACTGGTCCCTTCCCTACTGGGGTTTCTTCATTTTTCCCTTTTGTTGCTCCAAATGAAACTACTCAACAACAAATTCCAAGTAGAGTTCTGCCTGGCAGATGTGTTGGAGCAGACCGCTTAGCGGTAAATGAAACTACTAGTCAACAAACTCCAACTGGGGTTCGGCCTGGCAGAAGTGTTGGAGCAGATGGTGTGGATGTTAATGATGTACAAGACTCTAGTACTGGAAGAAAAAAGAAAAAACTGAATAAGCCTATGGAAGTGGTGGATGTTGAACCTCTGTTAAACCAGCTGATCGCGTCGTTTAAACTTGTTGACTTGGATCAGGTCAAGAAAGCTGATGGTGACAAGGAGGTAGTAAGGAGGATACTATTGGTTTTTGATTTGTTCAGAAGAAGGATGACTCAAATTGACGAGTCGAGGAATGGGTCAGGTTCTGGTACAAGGCCAGATTTAATAGCTTCTAATCTGATGAGGAAGAAGGAAGTTCGTACAAACCAAACAAAGAGGATTGGTAATGTATCTGGGATTGAAGTTGGTGACATATTCTTTTTCAGGATGGAATTATGCCTAGTGGGCTTGCATTCACCAAGTATGTCTGGGATCGATTATATTAGTTCCAAACTAACAATTGATCAAGAACCTCTTGCGGTTAGCATAGTGTCTGCGGGAGGATATGACGATGATGGAGGTGGAGGTGATGGAGATTTGTTAGTTTACACTGGCCAGGGTGGGGTTCAAAGGAAGGATGGGAAAATGTTTGATCAGAAACTTGAGGGGGGTAATCTTGCTTTGGAAAAGAGTTTGCATCGCGGCAATGTGGTAAGAGTAATTAGGGGCGTTAGGGATGTCGCAAATCCAACTGGTAAGATCTATATTTATGACGGACTTTATAAGATTCGGGAATCATGGGTAGAGAAAACCAAGTTGGACTGCAATGTATTCAAGTACAAACTTCTGAGAGTACCTGGGCAGCCTGAGGCATTCAAAGTATGGAAGACAATTCAGCAATGGAAGGATGGTGTGGCGTCACGTGTTGGAGTCATCCTACCAGACTTAACATCTGGTGCGGAGAGTCAACCAGTTTGTCTTGTTAATGATGTTGATGACGAGAAAGGACCTGCCTATTTCACATATATTCCTAGTCTGAAGTATTCAAAACCTTTCTTAATGCCTAGACCCTCCCCGGGTTGTCACTGCGTTGGTGGGTGCCAACCTGGTGACTCTAATTGCCCTTGTATTCAGAGGAATGGAGGCTTTCTGCCTTATAGTTCACTTGGAGTTCTTATGAGTTACAAAACCTCGATACATGAGTGTTATTCAGCCTGTTTATGCCCTCCTAATTGCCGAAATCGAATGTCCCAAGGGGGTCCTAGAGTTCGTTTGGAAGTCTTTAAAACAAAAAATAGAGGTTGGGGACTCAGGTCTCGGGATCCTATACGTGGAGGTAGTTTTATTTGTGAATATGCTGGAGAAGTAACTGACGTTGGTAATGACAGTGGCAACAATTACATTTTTGATGCAACCCATATATATGAATCACTGGAAGGCATACCTGATTATAATGACGAGTCTTGGAAAGTCCCTTTTCCCCTTATAATAAGTGCCAAAAATGGTGGTAATGTTGCTCGTTTTATGAACCATAGTTGTTCACCTAATGTATACTGGAAGCTTGTTGTACGAGAAAGTAACAATGAGGCATACTACCATATCGCCTTTTTTTCCATTAGACACATTCCTCCCATGCAAGAATTGACCTATGATTATGGTATTGACAAAGCAGATCATAGGAGAAAACAGTGCTTATGTGGCTCGTTGAACTGTAGAAGGTATTTTTACTAGTCTGATGACGCAAAAGGAGTTTCGTAGTCACATATCCCACCAGATCAGGTTAGGTTTGCTCTCTCAAAAGTTGAATTCTCATTGTAACTGCTCATTTTTTTCTTTATAACACGCGAATTGTGATTATCATGTGAACGTTGTGAAATAAGTTGGTGAATATGTGAAGTCATGTTAATGTAGTTTAAGTAAATTGGTGAATATTTTGAGGTCATCTGAACATTTTAAGTAAATTGGTGAATATTTAAAGTATCATACTTTCTTTTTTCAGAAAAATCCGATTATTATGACTTACACGTGTTTAGTTTGTACAACTGATCTTCAAGTCGACTTGTTTTCCTTTTAATTTGGCTGTTAGGCCTGTTATGTTAATTTTGTGAAGGGCCTTATGCCGTGTTACCCTAATATTCTGCTTTGTGGTGTCAATACAAAATGACACTAGTGCACAGGTGTGTGTCTGTGTCAGATTTGACTCAGTCTGGGTAAGTAAGAAGGAAGGCAGTTTATTTTTTTATTGTTGAAGTAAATGGGTTCAATTGAAGGCATCCAGAAGATGCTAAGAGTACATGATATGGCATTTAAGCTGACAAAAAATTTCCAGCTGGCTTCTATACATAACTGACTAAGCCAGTTCTAAAGAGCTAATGTAATCTAAAAATTGATCAACATTGTGAACAGGGTGCATTCTAGACCAACAGTACAAAATAGCAATGCACCTAGCTTTTTAAGAGCCTAATGAAGTTGAGCTTCCATCAAAATATTTTTGTTGTTTCTCTGTCCAAATAACACCTAAATATACAAGCAGGAAGCGTTGCCCAGATTTTCTTGATGGCTTTATCAACTCTTCACTAACTCCAGCTCTCATAAGCATACTTCACCGTGTAGGAGTGACCCATTTGAGATCAAACATACACACGAACATACTCTAAATATCCATAGCCACTTGGCTGTCAATACAAATACCATGTACTTTCAGCTTCCTTTGGCACATGTAGCATCTGTTGGGTAACTAGAAGTTCCTCTTAATCAGGTTATCTTGAGTAAGGCATGCCTCATTTAAGGCTTCCAAGTGGAAATCATCTAAATATGGTTGTTGTTGTGGTGGAGTAAAGACATAGGAGGGGTAGAAGGGTTTAAAGTTGGTTCCAAACCGAGCTTGTTGCTCGTCGCGTTAACTGGTAGTTTCGTTAGTGACGTTTGTGCACTTGTTGTGTAGATTGAAGTGTGTTATGCGCTGCTTAAGTTGTATTGTGGAAACAAGAAGGCTAAGGTATGTTAAGGCACCTTCATTCCTTCTTTTGGCATGATTCCAAATGAACGAAACATAAACGAACGATATTCATAAACGACTCTATTCTTAGTAGTTTTAGAAGCTTATGTTCATTGTCTTCCATGATGTATTTCTGATCTGTATTGCATTAACCTTTGGCTTCTAATGAGTTGTATGATGATGATGTTAGATTCATAACGATAATCGGAGGTATAACAACCTTACGTCACTCCGATAAGTTCAAAATGTCTTTTTATGATTCTTACACATGCATACATGTAATATTATGATATTATGAGTCCGTGTGTGGCTCCATAGCATTATATACACATATATACGTACAACTTGATGAATATTTTCTACAATAACAGTCATTATTTTGTCAGTTATACCATAATAATCGCAAACTTGATGAATATTTTCTGCAATAAAATTTCCGGTGTGCCTATCATCAATATATCTATATGCTAAAATACGTTTTTGCATAAACTATTTATAATCTATACAATGACATGTTACAGTTAACTAATCATGGCAGTTAGTACTGCGGCCTATATCAGACGTGATAGATGCTTTGCCAGGAAAATGATATAATGAATAACGTAAATATTGTTCATATTCATGTGCAAATTTAAAAACGTCTCTCCTAACAGTTGATCTAGGAAAACTGTTAAAAATGAGATTACACATATCTCTAATGTAATGAATAAAATCAGGAGAGGAAGGAAATGAAAAAGGCAAACCCTCCACAACAACTAATTTTGCTATTGCTTTCCTATCTCAATGTTTATCGTATTTAGGCCTACAATTCCCCCCGTCATAGGGTTAATTTGACCCTGTACTTGGCCCGGGACAGTATGTGAACCTTGTCCCGACTAAGAGGGCATTGGCGCACCCGATTTTTCAGCCAGGTATTGGGCCCACCTAGCTTGGTGAAAGTTTTGTACTTGTCTCAATAAACCTCCCGTCCCATCCTGATCTTTTCCCATTTTAAATTTAAAAACATTTTTACAAATTTGACATCTAACTACTTAATTCTCTTCGTCCTATAAAAAAAAATCCATACATTTGATTTTAATTTTCGTTTTGTTGGGCATCGTCTCATACTAGGGGGAATAGGAGGCGTTCCAGTTGGAGATGCACTAGTGGGTGTATCATCTAGATTAGTCGCTGTGTCATCTAGATTAGTGGGCGTGTCATCTAGATTATTTTCTAAATTAAAGTCTTGTTGAGTTTCAGAAAATATCTCTTCGTCTAAATCTAATGGTATTTCGGAAAAAAATTCAGTATCAACCAAATCATCCTGTCTAGGAATAGGATGACTAGAAGAAGTAACCATGCCCTTGTTACCCCTACTAGAAGAAGCCTGACCCTTACCCTTATCCTTAAACATACCTCTAAATCCTTCCATTTCAATTATGCTAATAAATTATTAAAGATAAAGAAATTAAGTGTGCTAGTTAAAATAAAGAAACAATAATAATTTAATGAATGAACGAATCTACCAAACGCTGACGTAATGTTGACGTGTAATCAAGAGGTTGAAAATTGAAACTTTACTCGATGGATGATCCTCAAGCTAGTTGCCAACTTCACTGTCACATGAATAAATAAAATTGAATATTTAGTAGACAATGTAGAGAGATAGATTGAGAGATTGTAGAAAGATTTATGAGAAAGAGGAAGAGAAAATGAGGTATTTATAGTTGGGAAATTGGGTTAAAGTGTAAATATAATAACTTAGGGGTTAAAGTGTAAATATTAAGGGGGTTGGGGGAGGGGGAGGCCAAAAATGGCCGTTGCACAACGGCCAAAATATAAAATGGCCGTTGTGCAACGATTATTTTGTGCAAAGGGGAGGTTTCGGGCGGGACAAGGGGTGGGATCGGGGCCGGACGGGTCTATCGGGACTGGGGCGGGACGAGCCCAGGTCCCGTCCCGGTTCGAATCCCGTTACCGGTATATTTTATTTTTTAAGCGGGGTAGGGGCACGACCGGGGCGGGGTTGGGTTGGGACCGGGCCGCCCCGCCCCGTTGGCCAGCCTTAGTGGAATGTCCACCTTCTCTCTCTCTTTAAATTTTCATTCTTTTTCCCCAAGGAAGGGAGATAAGGATGGGTTTGAGAAGTTTACTTATAAACAAGATACTTCGTATTTTGGATGTTTTTCATTTGTGTTTTTGCATAAACAATTTCCTTCCACCCTTCTGCATGATCGTTTTTGCTGAAGGTTTCCCATTCCTTAACATCAGCTAATTATCTTGAACTTTTAGGTAACATGATATTTTAAAGCCAAAAGTTTAGTATACAGTAGTCGGCTTAGAAACTATAGTCTCTAGTAAAAGGTTCTTATTGGAAAGATGTTACTGTGAATTGGTTATTTTTGGAATGTCTAAAATGAAATGGTCATTACTGCTCTGGCTGTTTCAGTTCTAGGTGTGTGTTTAGTGATTGACTACAGGGGGTGGAGTTGAGGTTAATTAAAAAGTTTTAGTCTAGTTGCAATTGTTTTCTCGGAATAAGGTTTTTTATTAGATGTTTGGATTCATTCTAGTTGCAATTGTTTTCTCGGAATAAGGTTTTTTATTCACAAAAGAGTGCTAAGAAAGTATTGTGAACTGTGTGTCATGATGATGCTCTGAGGAGCTTCAGGGTTCTTGTTTCCTTTTCTTTTTTCGATAAATGGTAGACTTACACCATATATTCAAAAAGCTAATACAAGAAAACTTAATAAAGGCAAGAGCGGCTGCTTGTCCTTTGGAGCGTTTCCTATTCCTCTCCTTTCATGAACTCCACATGATCTGCCGGATGTTGCACCCTGAACTGTTCAACCTTCTTCAGCACTGGAGTCATACCCCAAATAGATAAGAAAGCAGTCTAGCACAAATCGTGGCATGTCCGGGGGACACAAAATATATTCGAACTCTCTTTGCTATTTTTGCGTTAAAGTAAAAGGTGATATTTTCATTCTAAAGCAATTTCATGCAAAAAGCATTTGTTGTGCCACGCTTTTCCTCTACCTTATCCAAAAAAAGAAACAAAGCCATGTTTGCCCCAGGGCTTTGGAGTAGTTGAACCGTTTCTCAAGTTCTGTTTTGATTAGATGATATTTTCCTTTAACATGGATGCTCATTAAAGTACACTGCAACACTTGATAAAATCTTAGTCCTGCTGTTACTCAGACAAGCACGAGGGTTCTTCCATAATTTTGGCAGGAGAAGGAAAGGAGACACATATCCAATGACAAATCTTTTTGTTTTTTAGACTGGTAACATTGAAGAAAAAAAAGAAAAAGATGTCACTGGATATGTATCTCCTTTCCTTCTCCTGCCAAAATTAGGAAGAACCCTTGACATAGTTATCATAGCTAGATATCTGATAGTCACCATCTAGATTTGTGGCGTCTATGTTGAAGCATTAGTTTGTTGAATTTCTTTGCAATGTTAGGGGAAGATGGCTATAACTCAAGAAGGCAGCAGCTATATATCAATTAGGAACAGATCGCTTTGCCTTGTATTCCTCCATTTTGTAACTTTTCTCTCATATTTTAGCCTATCCACAGTGGTTTGGAAGTAGATACCTTATGAATCAACTGTATTCTCACTTGGGTGTGGTCTAAATTTTTGTGTGTTTCTCATTTCTCTTTTCTCTTTCAATAAATCTGTGTGTTCTTCCTGCACTCATAAAACAACTATGGTGGACAAAATGCTAAGCATGCTGGTTTTCCCCCTTTTCAGATTAGCAGAAGTTGAAAATATGAACAAAGGCTCTGAGCACCTACCCTTGAATGGATGGCGTCAAAACTGTAGATTTATCGCATCACTGGGAGACAAGCCCTTGGTGTTTCTAGTTGTATCTTATCAGCTCACTAAAGCTTTGTAACTGTTTGTAGTTTTGATGCATTAAACTTTAGGATTGTAGTTTCTAGTCAGCTTGGTGAGGCATGTGTGCTCATCTTAATTTTGGTATTTCTCGTTGGCCAGTAGTATTGAACTTACTAAGACTGTTATTTGGTTGTGTCTGCTTGTCCCCCACCAGCAAGCCTCTTTTTCTTTCACATTTTACAATGATATGGCAGGTCAAGCTCTAAGCCCAGAGCTACTGCTAATTTTTGTATTATGCTTTGATGGACTGCTAAGTCAAAATGTTATTCACCTTCTTGCCGCCTATAGGACTGCACTTGCCGACTGACCTCCATCCAAGTTCAATGTGATCCAATCCCTATCCAGTGTAAGCAATGGGATCTGGTTCCAAAATGTTAACTCTTTCTAATTATCACTGGATGGTGTTGCCCGTGGTGTGCACGGGCCCAATAATATAAGTTTGTTTTATATAAAGTTGGAAGTAAAAGCTGAAAGAAGTTTAGATTTACAGCAGGAATGCCATTTTTATGCGTTGGAGTGTCAGTTGAACACTCCAACTTACAAAATAATTATCTAGATATTTCTAAAATTTATGCGTCACGTAATGGGGACGAATTGAGATTTCTAGATGTGCATTCTCTACATTGGAGTTTATAGTTATCAGTTGAGGCCAAGTTAGGTGTCTATCTATGTATTATACCTTTTTTTTTTATTTCTTTACTTCTGTTAAAATGTATTTGAACTTTGGCAAATTAAACTTCCGAACGCGTAGTTTAGTTGACATTATTGATGAGTAATTGAGGAAGAATGTCTGTCTTCGGATACTGTATTAATACTGGTTATGGAGCATTTTAATATGAAAGTGCTCATCTCAAACAGGATTCTTAAGCCTCATTTGTTTGCACTTAATTAATGTCTTAATTTTAATTATTCATATCTCAATTATTAAGTGAGTTTGTTTTTTTAATTTTTTCTGAATGTTAATCATTCAGGCAAGTCCCAAATAGCTATCTCGAGCTACCAGAAGTCTCTTAACATGATTCAGATTTCTAATAAACTAAAAAGGATCGGTTCATCACATTATTCACCACCTAGAAAGACATTCATCCTTGAATGTGCCTAAAATTTTCAATACAAGTTGGTATTCGACAAGACCAATTCCTACAAGTCTCAAATGAAGAAGTGGGACTAACAGACTAATCAAAACCAAAAATCTAACCACCTTTAAGCAAAACAAGACGTTTGACCACAAAATCTGCAATTTCAAAATAAGTTCCAATGATGATGCACCTCCGAGCCCCTCGGGTCCCAATTCGGACATACTCATAAATCCAAATTCATCATACGAAATTATAAAACCTAAAAATTGTGAATCTAAGCTTTTTTAACTCAAATGGTTGACTTTGGTCAACTTTTTAACTTTAGGCTTCTAGATCAAGATAGTTTCAAAACACTCTCGAACCTCTCAGAATTCTTGTCATCCAATTCAGCAAGTCATAAATCACCAAATGATCCTACGAAAAGTCTCAAATAGGAGAATGAGGTCCTAAAATTCAAATCATCTGATTGGCTGATACACTCTAAGCATACTAAGGTCATGAACTTTATTGAGGAGGGAAGATGGAGTATCAATAAGCTTAGAGATTTCCTACCGAATAATATCTTCAACACCATCCTGGATATTGATAATTATAAGGACATAAATGACTGGCATGTTTGAATAGTTGATTCTATTGGAGTGTTTACTTGCAAATCAGCATGGCATAATATGAGAAAACAAAGGAACATGTTGTTGGAAATTTGCCTTTGGCGGGGAGATGCGTCCACCCATCTTTAATGAATTAAACACTAGTGTTCCGCATGTTGGAGGCTTTGTCTCTTCACACATGCATAATCTACTAAGTGAGTAGATGACCGTAGGGCCAAGAATCGTCAAATTTCGTTGAGAAATGAAAGAGATATTGGTCCACGAAGTAAGGTGTTTGAGGCATGGAAATATGGTGTGGGACAAATCTACCACATCGGTGGGAAAAGGAAGAATTGCTCTCTTTATAAGTCTCTAAAGTGGTTAAGGGTTTGGGACCCCAAGGGGTATCCCATGTGTTTAAAGGAGGGAGGACCTAGATGTGTTTGGGTTCAAGGCTAAGCCCACACGCGCGCCGCCGCCGCCCGTCCGGTCACGGGCTGTGGGTTGTGGGGACTTTCTGATATTAACTTTTTGGAACTCAAATTGCTTAATATTTACAGTTTGGTCCCTAGAGTTTCTGGAAAGTTGAATTTGGAACGACGGAAGGCAGAAACTTTCTGCCTACCGTTGGAGTTGATTTTTGGGGCATTAATCAGCCAAGTATGGCTGATTAACTCCTCCATAATCATCCCTCCTTCAATGGTCATGAATAGCCTCACTAATGGCCTTAAACCTGCCACACTAATGGCCTTAAACCTGCCATTAACAGCCCTCACTAATGGCTATTAACAGCCTTGTTTGTGGCAGTTGAGCATCCTCCTCCATGCTATATATTGATGCCTCTTTGGCTCAATAACGTGACAGAAAAACACACGAAAATTGCTTGAAAACTCCTTTAAAAGTGAAAGAAAGGGTCCAAAATAGTCCCTTAAGTTTGAGTTTTGAATTTAAAAGTTCTTAATCTTTTGTAAGTTAAGTGACCATGTGAGGAATTAACTCGAAGAAAGCTATAAGCATTGAATAACGTCGAATCTAATTTATCCAATATTACACACACTTACCTTCTAAACTGAAAAGTGACAAGCTCTATGGTCAATTGTAGTACCCTTTTTTCTGGTTCTTATAGTGGTAATGCGCTTTATCTAGAATAATGTTGAGTCAATTTCATCAATTATTCACACGATATATATTTATTAGCTCAAAAAAGACAAAAAAAGGTTTTAACGTGCTGTTTCAAAGATTTCACATATTCTTATGCTGTAGTGCGGGTTGAAATGTATATTTTAAATGATATATGGCGTTGTGCTCTGAAATTTAACTTGTTTTTATATATCTGTTTCAGGTTTGATCAAAGATGGCAGAAGTGGATGCTCAAAATCCTCTTCTTGGAGAAACAAGTTGTAGTTATCTACTACAACAGTTGCAGGCAATTCTTTTATTCTGAATTTATTCTTGATGTTAAGTTTCTTGTTTAAGAAATAAATCATGCATTATCTGTGAAAGTAATGCAGTACTTCCTCCGTTCCAATTTATGTGACGCCGCTTGACTAGACACAAATTTTAAGAAAGATTAGAAGTCTTTTGAAATTTGTGGTCTAAAAAAATCCATAAAACATTTGTGTGGCTATAAATCATTTCATTAAGGTAAAAGGAAAATTTCATAGTTAAGTTGTTTTTAATTATAGAAAGGTGACATTCTTTTTGGGACGGACTAAAAAAAGAAAGTGTGCCACGTAAATTGGACGGAGGTATAATATTTATAGTATAATGACTTATGGCTAAAATATATTTTCCTGTTAATGCAGCAAATTTGGGATGAAGTTAGTGAAACTGATGAAGACCGAGATAAGATGCTTCTTCAGATAGAGCAAGAGTGCTTGGATGTCTACAAGAGAAAGGTTGACCAAGCCGTGAAGTCACGGGCTCACCTTCTTCAGGCTTTGGCAGATGCCAAAGTTGAACTATCCAGGCTGCTATCAGCCCCTGGAGAGAAAAGATATGATGGAATTGTGAGTGGCTGAATTTAGTTTGGCTATTGATAGGTGGAACTATTTAAGATTCTTGGCTGAAAGTCATTAGACTATTACCTTTTCTAATATTTGGGGTTTATTTGCAGCCTGAGAAGACTTCAGGCTCAATCAAGGAACAACTTGCATCTATAGCACCGGCGCTGGAAAAACTGTGGAAACAGAAAGACGATAGGGTAAAAGAGTTTTTGGATGTACAATCACAAATCGAGAAGATTAGCAGTGAGATTGCAGGGACTAGTGAGCAAGTAGAGAGTCCTAAAGTAGACGAGTCTGGTTTATCTCTTAAAAAGCCGGTGAGTTTCATGCATAGCTTCAAGATCTTCAAAAAGAAAAGGTTTAGCCATATTTTAGTAGCATTTATTCCTTTTACAACTGTTAAACTAGTTCAGCCTCCAAGTAGCTACTCACTGTACATCCTTGTTTAATATTGCAGAGCGAGAGACTGCACAAAGTCCTTGAATTCGTGAGCACAATACATGATCTATGTGCTGTTCTCGGCATTGACTTCTTTTGTACTGTCACCAAAGTTCACCCGAGCCTGAATGATTCCACTGGTGTACAATCAAAAAGTATAAGCATTGACACACTATCAAGTCTGGCTAGAACAGTCTTAGCATTAAAGGAAGATAAGAAGCAAAGATTGCAGAAGGTAAATGTCCTTACTGTTTTAAGTTGGTCCTTTCATGTTGCCTGATACTTCATATGAAGTTAGGATGTATTGTCAGTGAACTGACTAATGGACATGTATTGAAATACCTAGAACTTTTATCAAATTGTGTTCTACTGGAGATTTTTTCTATACTGAATAAGGGAATTGCTGCCTTGCTGTATATGGTATCTGCTTGTCCATCCTCTGCACACGATAGGAAATTTTCTCCTCTGAATTGCTTAATCACTATTAGGCTCTCATAGTTCATTCAAGTTCAACTGCCCATGATATCACTTGTTGATGTTTGACTTGCTTGCCAATGCTGATTTGATTCTCTGCAGTATTTTCACTATTATTTGGAGATTACATCAAGATGGAATTTAACTGCGGACTGCGATGTGTCACGTCTAGATGATAAATATTTTGGTCAGTCCATTTCTTCAAAACACTCGCTCTAACATATATCCCCTCTTGCAGCACCAAGAACTTGCAACTCAGCTGATTGATTTATGGAATTTGATGGATACAACTGAAGAAGAACGAAGCGTGTTTGACCATGTCACCTGCAACATATCGGCTTCAGTTGATGAAGTGTCCATTCCTGGGGCTCTTGCTCTTGATCTTGATCTGATTGAACAGGTATTAGGAGATGATATGAGTTTTGAAATCCATTTTCAGCATTTACAATAGCTTGTTGGTAATTGTTTTTAGCTTGTTCATCCAGGCTGAAGTGGAAGTTGAAAGGCTTGATCAACTTAAAGCTAGCAGGATGAAGGAGATTTCTTTCAAAAGACAGGCTGAACTGGAAGGCATTTATGCTCGTGCCCACATAGAGATTGATACTGAGGCAGCTCGAGAAAAAATTATGGCACTGATCGATTCTGGGAATGTTGATTCTGCAGAGTTACTAGCTGACATGGACAATCAGATTGTAAATGCAAAAGATGAGGCTCATAGCAGGAAAGAAATATTGGATAAAGTTGAGAAATGGATGGCAGCTTGTGAAGAAGAGAGCTGGCTTGACGACTACAACAGGGTAAATATATTTGTCTTCTTCATGCCGTCTGTTTATGCAAATATGAGATGAATTGAACTTGATTATTTGGTATGCTACTTTCAGTGGATACACCACCTCGTTGCTCTTCTTTTCTTTCTTTCTAAAATAGTTATAATTCTTCTTTGCTACCATATTTCTTGGTCATATGATGCTAGGACGTCAATAAATTGTACTCCCATCAATTTCAATTCATGATAGTCTTTCTATTTGGGGCTCTCCAAAATGTTTTGCACAATTCTATTTCTCTACAACTTTCACAACGTTCAAGAATTTTAAATTCATTAAAACTATTCACATTTTAACTTCGATTAGCAAAGTGTGATTGATTCTCTCATTTCAACCACTAATTTAATATTTTCTTCCATCATCTATAATACTTATTTTAAGTCATTAACATCTTAAAATACCGTTCCCACTCAAACATTGTCACATAACATGAAATGCGGGGAGTAATTGAGATCACAGGGAATCTATCTTGAAAAAGAATCTGGGCATTGATGGTATGTGCTTTTCATACATATAGCTTCCAAAGATATCAAGTTGAAGAAACCAGTAAAGATATTCTTTGATGAGAAAATAAAAGATTCTTGAAAGTGTAATGAAGTTTTAGCTACTCGCATTACAAAATCTACAGCATGAAATTGAGTTTGATTACTAAAATAATATAGTGACTGCAGTTTTCATAGAAACTTTAGCTGTTGTGGGAGCAATAGTGAAAATGGGCTTATTGATGCACTCATATGTGGTATATGATAGTTTGACAGTTAGCTGTAGAAGATAGCCAATCATCCGCCAAGAAACATACGCTTCTAATTCTGGCGCATCTATACTATCTTTATAATTTAAATGTTCTAATGAGCAAGTTTTCTTAGTTAAAAATGATTCAGAGCCGTAAGATCTTGGAATTTGGTTAAAATGCCTCGTTCATCAAAATTATCTTAGATGTGTTTCTCCTGTATAATGATATTAAAATGTCATCATATTTATGGTGAAACAGGATCAGAACCGGTATAATGCAAGCAGAGGTGCACACTTAAGTTTGAAGAGAGCTGAAAAGGCTCGGATATTGGTCAGCAAAATTCCAGGTGATGCCAAATGGTGGTACATATCCTTAAATAGGGGTGTGCATTATTGAGAATTTTTATGAAAGTCTTTCATTTGCTTCTCTTCGATGGAAGTTTGATTTTCCCAGAATGTATCCTAATATTTTATTAGATTTGTTTTTTTGGTTTGATCTCGGATGAAAGATTTAAAATTTTGGTCTCGGATTTGAAAAAGAAAAAAAACTGAAAAATGATTAAACCGAATTATTATAAAACACATTTGATTCTTTATTAAAACAGTATATATATAGTAGAGTATTTTTTTTTATGTAACACACATGATTCTTGGTATGTGATCAGTAAAGGAATCAACTGACATTAAATAATGCCTATTACTTTGCATGTTTCTGGATGTTATTCATACCGCGATTACCATTACGAGGATTCCTTTTATGCTCTATCTATTTGTCTTAGATCACTAAATTTACCCTTCCACTCAAGGAGCTTTGAGATTCTTTGCTCTCCGGAGGAAGTCCAATAATTTAAGTTTTCATCAGTATTCATACATATTGCTGAATCTGAAAATGTAATCCCTTTGTTTGCTAATTGACAATGTTGGCTATGTAGCTCTTGATTGCCAAAACAAGAGCATGGGAACAAGATCGTGCCACCACGTTCACATATGATGGTGTTCCACTGCTTGCCATGCTAGACGAATATATGATGCTCAGGCACGATAGAGAAGAAGAGAAAAGAAGGTTGAGGGTAAGTGCATTATCTTTTAGGCGTGTGATCAATTTATTCGGGAAGTTCCATGAGCAGATTCAAAGAAGAAAGAAACACCATTTGGATCAATCAACACCAAGCCCAGCTCGACCGCTTAGTACAAAGAAGGAATGGGTCAGCCAACAGAAGGCATTCTCTTAACTCACACCAAAATGGTTCGAGGTCAACAACTAAAGATAGGAGAGAGACCCCTCGAGTTGCCATTTCAAAAGATGATGCAGCCTCTCACATTTCTGGAACTGAACGTATTCCCAGCACACCATTATAACTACTGAATTAGAGACATGTGCATTATCTTCTGTTATTAGTAGCCCGGAACATGTAGCGGGATTAATATTTTGACGAATAATCACATAGTGGAGACCGATTAGCTGTGTGTTATAGTAGTAATATTAGAAATTCCTTTGAATTGTTCGCATTGTCTGAGTTCTGCATCGAGCTTGTTTAAGCTTTTCTGGTAAATGTGTGTTAAACAAAGCAATATACGCGTGATATACACCCAATATACAGCAGTGTATATCACGGGCAATGCAGTGGTATTTCGGCAGTGGGCTTTCCAGCAGCCCAGGCCCAGCACGGTACAGTGGCTACTAGGCAGTGTAAGAATATTGTATATTAGGAAAGTATATGTATAGTATATTGTAGTGTATTTGTTACCTAAATTAGGATTATACACTTACCATAATTGTAGAGTTAGAATTATGGTAGAATAAGATTTTATGAATAGAATAAGAATAGGATTCTCCTATTTTGTAACATGTATATATACATTTTCAATTAATGAAAATAATCAAGGGGATTATTTCTTTCAATGTGATTAGCTTTCGCGACGGGAATTTTCAATCCTTTGTTCTAACAAAGCTACCTAACCATTTTACTGATAAGGAAAATACATCTTTACCAAGTACAGCACGCTTAACTTGATTTTATTCCTCAGATGCAGCAAGCAAAAAATTTATGTAACAGCATATTTGAGCGTAAATTGGCAGGAACACGCCTATCCATCAGCAGGTGTCCTTTCCAAAATTTGGTGATTTAACTTTTGTTCTCATTTATATTTGTACAAAAGTAGGCTCGATGTTATACACCTGCCAGAACTTCTCCTTTCTATTTTTTCTCCATCTTCTTCTTCCCCTTTTCTCCGTCTTCATCTTGCAATAACTTATGAGCAACAACGTACCCAGTGTAATCCCATAAGGTGGTGTCTGGAGAGGGTAGAGTGTACACAGATTTTACCCCTTCCATAGAGGTAGATAGGTTAGCTCAAAGAAATAAATTATGAGCACACAATTAAAATAAAAAATTCAAGAAAATCATTTTTGGGTTTTGTTGAGTTTTGGAAAAACCCGTTGAAGAAGACAAAAGTGAGTCTTTCGATTGGGTCTATTGATTTTTGAAGGTTTAGATTGAACTTTACCATTGAAAATTGTTGGGAATTGATATTAGTACATTTGATATCAAATTTGGAGTCATTAGAGTTGCTTTGGATCCATTTCGAAGCAAAAACTTGTTAGTAAAATTTATGTGCATTCAGGTGAAGGTGATCCACCAGGATTTATTAAAAATTTATTACTAAGTTACATCATAATTTGTACTAAAATCCTGGTGATCACTAGCTCTTATGACAATAAGTCTTTGCCCTCGTTCAGAAACTCTTGGTAATCCACTTGGACTTGTTTACATCACAATATGCTACTTTCTCCGTCTCAATTTATGTGTCAATTGATGACTTGGCACAGAGTTTAAAAAAAAAATGAGAACTTTTGAAATGTGTGGTTCAAAACAAGTCTTAATAAATGTGTTGCTGTAAATTATCTAATAAAGTTAAATTGTTTCTAAATATAAAAAACTGACATTCTTTTGGGACTGACCAAAAAGAAAATTGTGCCACATAAATTGGGATAGATTGAGTATTATTATTTACGTTGTTGATAGAAGAGACGTGATTTATTTACTAAAGATGTAGGACTATTTGTTTGTCTTCATGATAGATGTTATGTCATTTCATATATGAAGATCAAAAACCACTATTCAACGGAACAGAATAGATCCAAAGAATCCAAAGTATTTGGCCTAGTGGTCAATACATTAGGGTATTGTTGTCTGAGGTTCCGAGTTCAAGTCCTCTGATCAGCGAGAGTGGAACTGTGTTCCCCAAAAAAATCCCTCCATACGCGTAGGGCCAAGCGGTGTATACTAATCCGTAGGCCGGGCCGGGAGGTGGGGTTTTCTGGGGTATGGGGCCGTAATGCGGTGGGACCAGTCACTTTAAAAAGTTTACCCTATCACAGTTTTACCCGCAAGGGTAGCCAAGTTGGTGTAGCAGTAGAACGCGGGACCGCAAGGTCACGAGTTCGATCCCCTGCATAAACCTTCTTGGTTTGAGCCTGTCACACATGGCTTGTCAAGTGTGGTTAATCGGTGACGTGGTTTGCAGGCTATTGCGTCAGTCCGGGGTTTACCCTGTGCGCACTCGAGAGAGTAGCGGCTGCGGGTTCCTTCGTCAACAAAAAAAAAAGAATAAATCCAAAGAGAATTGGATGGAATTGAATACGCATGTCCTGCTCTGACTTTAGGGTTAGTGTAATTTGTACATAAATATTAATGTAACACTCATTACCTTTAAATTCTGGATCAGCTTTTGACAAATGTCATGACATAATTAAATTACCAGTTTAAAATCTCTTTGTTTCTTCGTATCCATCAAATAAATACACATAAATTGAAAAGAAAAAAATACAATACTTCTTAAAAAGTAGGAAAAAAGAAGAAGTCTTTTCTGGTTCAATGTATGTAACTTATTTTTTCAAATTTAATAACTCTTTTATTTAAACATTCAAATATATTTATGGTCATAAAATTCAAGAATGTTTTAGTACATTACATATTTTTTTAATTTAAAATGATGAAATTTTAAAACCTTTATATTTTTATTAAATTTAAAATTATGTCAAATTAAGGCTTATAAAGTAAAATGGACGTAGTATACAAAAGGAGAAAGGGATTCAACAAGACAAAAAGGTCAGGTACGAAAGAATACCCCACAATTATCCATAGACATCTATACTCCGACAAAATTATAATGGACCAATAAAGGAATTGGGATGAAGGTGATTTTACTATCTAGCTTTATTTACTCTGCTTGGACTAAGGGGACACCAAATATTCTAGACCATCATTTATCAACCAAACTACAGTAGTAATAATGTCATACTAAAGAAGAGAGGGAAATCAGATAAGAATAACAACATCTATTGAATTGACTTCTCTTTTTTGCTTCACCACTTTTGACCCCCACCATGTTCACCTTTTTCTTCACTTTCTGTGGTTGAGGTCGAAGAGGTCCCCCATTTTCCCTTTTCTATCTCTTATGTAATAATAATAATAAAAACTTAAAGAGATTATATAGATGAATGAAAGGGTATGAAATTATTTTCCTTTATAATATCAAGAGCCACAAAATAACCTCCCAAAATATTTCCTCTTAGTCGGACACATATTCTTTTCTTGACTTTCAGAATCATCATATTCTGTCATTAAGTCCCCCTTCTTGCAAATTTGACCTTGAACGTGTGGTCTCGATATTCTATTCTGTCATTGTTTCCGGTCTATCTCTCTCCCAAACCACCACTCATTTCGATTTTCTTCTACTTTTCTAAAAGAAACAATGTCCGACCATCAAAAATTTCACCCCACTCTTGCCGTAAACCACGTCAAGAACTTTATTCCAATTATTCTTGAGATGGAAAAAGGGCAATATTCTTCTTGGGCGGAGTTATTCAAAATTCATTGCCGAGAATACGAAGTCATAGACCATTTATTCCTCCCAAGTCTTCATCGGAGACCACCGTTGTTGACAAATATCTATGGTCTCGCTTGGATGCTATAGTCCTTCAATTGATTTATGGCACCATCTCTAATGACCTTTTGCACACCATTTTGGAACCGGACTCTACGGCTCAACAAGCTTGGGAACGTTTGCAAAACATATTTCAAGATAATAAAATTTCTCGGAAAGTTTATCTTGAAAACAAATTGGACGACTTTGCAAATGTACATATTGTCAAGAATTGAAAATGCTTGCCGATCAACTATCCAACGTTGGTGCACCGGTGTCGAATCAAAGGTTAGTGCTCCAATTAATTGCGGGTTTGAATGAACAATATGATGGTGTCGCAACGTTCATTCAACAAAGTAACCCTTTACCACCTTTTTATGAGGATCGTTCAAGGTTGATTCTTGAAGAAATTCGAAAGCTGAAACAAGCGGCGACGACGGCAAACAATGCCGGAACCACCCTTCTTTCCACCAACGCGATGGCGGATCATTTTGGCGCCCAAAATACTAGTTCGAGAGGAGCTCTAAATCATCATAATAACCGACCAAAAAGGGGTCAAAATCGCAACAACAATAGAGGAAAAATAATGGTAGAAAGAGGAGGGGCAGCAGGATCAGAACCGACCCTACTGGCAGTCGTAGAAGTATGGTGGCAACGGGCAGTGGGGGAAGTTCCCGCCCTGGGCCTGGAACCCACAATAGTGGGGCCCACCCTGCCCATATCCGACGGCCCAATTAATAGAAGTTGAATTAGAATGTACCTCTTTTGAGTTTCCTAGTGCAAAATGATAGAATAGGCCTATGCATGAGATGGGAGGGGTTTCATCATTAAAATATTTCCTCTCACACTAGTATAAACATCAGTTAACCCATAAGAAATCGTATCAGCTTTTGATCTTCATTTATCTTGATGTTGTGTGTTTTTGCTCATACTTGCACTCACAACTACTAATCATAAAGTGTTTAACACCTTCAATTGATCCTAAATCCTCTTGATTTTTGTGAAATATCTAGCTAAATCACTGGATCCTTGACTGATGTTGTTAAGTTCTCTCTACAGCTGAAAGAGTTTGGTCCCATATGCTTGGCCATACCTTTCTTCAAGTTCATTCCACAGCTCTTCTACAGTTTGTGAGTAAATGACACTCTCATTATGTCCCTGCTGAGTGATTTAAGATACCAAGCAATGACCATGTCATTACATCTTTTTCACTTCTCAAGCAAAGGTGAATTTGGAGATGGCATAAGGCAGGCTCCATTGATGAAACCCGATTTTTAGCTGAAAGAGAGATATGCACTCCTCTCCTCCAGTTTCCATAACTGGATCCATCGAAGCTCACATTTATCATATTAATATCAGGGTTATCATAAAAAGTTAAGAAGTACGGGTGACAAGCATCAACTTGCTGTGATGCAGTAACAGTAGGATCAATAGCACCAACATGTGGTGTATTAATCGTATTCCCATTAATTGTTTGTTATGTAATTCCATGAACATTATCAGTTGTTGACATAATGAATTAGAAAGAAAAATGATTTGCTTATAGCAAATGCTCTGATACCATGAAAATATTAAACAAGAAGAAGGAGATTTGCAGAAACCTTTTCTATTTCAGTGTGTGTATCACTGTATAAGCTAGGTATATTTATACAATGCATCCACTATTCTAGATCTTTTATATATCTAACCAACTCTAACAAATTCGTAATAGCATGTACAAAAGAAAATATTTAATCAACAATTTACAAAGTAAAATACCAAAAATACCTATACGATATTATTCTAGAGCCAAATATATCATTCCTCACGCTATCCTTTTAGAAGCTGGGCACATGAGCTATCATGTGCAAAGTGTGTAGAAGTCACTTTACTCTTTCTTGTTCCTATCGTCTTCATCACGAGCTGTACCACATTATTCACCGGAGGAAGTATCTCCGGCAACATAAATGCTGAAGTAGTTGTATTTAGAGGCCGAGCCGGGATTTGAAGCTTATGCATTCGAAAGTTTTAAATTTTTTAAGTTAGTGAGTTCTAAATAGATAATTTGTACATATAGAATGGATTGCTTAAGATAAATATATGGTTTGGATCAAAATTACAGAGGCCGGCCGAACCGATAAGCTACACTCTAGCTCCGCCCTGACTGTATTTGCAGGTGAACTCCAATATTTAAGCGAATTACAGAAATTCAGCATTGTGGATATTGAGATATTGGTTAGAGTAGTAATTTTCAATCACAATTATCTTCAAACTTTTCTAAATAAAGTTCATGTCTAAACACAAATTCAACTTTCACAAAGCTTTTCTAACTTACAATTTCAAGTACATACTCTTTTTTTGCAACTTCAACTAAACATTGTCCAAACACCAAACTACACGAGAGAAAGGGAAGCAACTATATGGAAAAACTGAAGCTTTTCAATAAGCTCATTAGCATGGAGCGAGGCTCGACGCTTCACTCGGTCGAACAGCTCGTCACTGAGTTGTTCGCCAATGTGAGCGTCGACAAGGACGCCACTGACACTTCTGCAGCTGATGGCTAAGGCTCGTCCGACTTCAGTTGCGTCGTCGGGGTGGTTGACAACTAGAGGACTCCCTCCCCTGAAAACTTGGAGCTTGTTGATAGTGAATGAGCCGTTGGCTTCAACCACCTCCTTGAAATCTTGTATGCTTGGTGCATACACTGGGATATTGAAGTCGTTTCTCTTCTCACTTGTAATTAGCCCCTGTCATTCAAACAAATGTTCATTATTACGCTAGTACGTAATCCAATTAATAATAGCCAAGAATAAAGTTTCTTCACTCGAATAAAATATGACAACTCTTCCACAAATAAAATAGAGAAACAAGATAAAACAAAGAAAGGTGAATGACATGACAAAAATGATCGGAGAGAAATAAGGATTACACAAATTGGCTATATTGTTAATTGGAAAAAAATGATCTTATCAAAATATAATTAACTACCTTTCATTTGAAGTAGGTATAAGAATAAATATCAAATAAAGTATATAAAAGAATGTACTAGATAAATATAATGCTTTCTTTTAAAAATTTGGTTTTAGATCACCTATTCTATTAAGTCACTCTTGAGTAGTATTGAAAAGAAACCGATTCTTATCGAATATCATTGGTCAAATCTACTTACCGTGAAACAAAAATTTTACCTTGAGTAGAAAGAAGTTAAATAAATTCAGGTAATTAAAGCTTATATAATATATCAAATTATGCCACACCCTTTTGTTTGGTCTCATCATTTGTTTTCCTGTTTCCGAAATTATATGAACAATCTAATAACGGCTGCTTATTATTACTATACTATACTAATTATATCAAACAGTTTGACATAGCCACTTGCCATTGCTATTTGTTATGATATTGGTGAAAGGATGATGATGATGAAAGAGGTTAAGACCAGTCAATTTCTAGTCGGAAGCCCCAATTGGCGGCCTAAAAGAATGATAACTATAAATCATGATTTATGACTATTCATTGAAGTGGCACCATGCCGACGCTTGCTTAGTCACAATCCTACTTGTTTGTTTTGTCAACGAGACACACTTGGTCTAGACATATGTTGAGTTGTATTAACTTGCATTAAGAATCAAATTGGAGAATGGCAGATCTTCTGATTGTGACTCTCTAAGACTAGTCTAAATCAGTATAAGAAGAAAGATATTTTAAATAACATTATTAGATGTTATTTTAAAAAGTATTTTTTGTAATAATAATTTTTTTTTGCAATGCCGTTATAATAACCTTCTATATGAAAAGTTTTCGCAACAATAAATTATTATTTTTTTTGTTGCCATTTATATTTTTAACAACAATTTATTAAATTTTTATTGTCATTTACGTTTTTTAGCAACAATATATTTATTGTTGCTAAAGTTTTATTGTCAATTCTATACTTTCTTGTAGTGAATTGTCCCAATAATGACCGATTTTTTACTTTCCAGAAAAAGGAAAAGACAAAAAGGCAATAATACGTACAAGTTTTAAGTTATATGCCCGATCGGATTCTTAAAATGTTGTTGTATTTATATCGAATCTTTTGAAAATGCATAGCTTTTGAAGGTCTCGATATACAAGAGACGACAAGTTTAAAGGATCCTACCAATATATATACTGATAATATAAAAAGTTTTATGCTATCAGTATATATTAATTTGTTATAGAAATTTACTAATCTATCTTCTAGATTATTATATTTGACTAATAATATGAGTAATTGTCTATTAATTCATTTGTCTCAAAATATTTGTCATGTTTCGCTTCTCGAGAGTCAAACTACATGAATTTTGATCAATATTTAATATGTATTTTTTTACCATGAAAAGAATTGTAACCTATAGTACTTTCGTGTAGTTTTTAAATATCTAAATTTTAATTTTAAAAAATTAAATAAATCTAATCTAATTATTTTTAAAGATTATCAAATTGATTCTTTAGAAACAAAATATTACTAAGTATTTTGAAAGAGATGGAGTATTATAAGTTATTTTGATTGAGGGGCTAGTCCTATATTATGGCATAGAGAAGAATGGAATAATTACCTCTTGGACAAGATCATCCCAAGCATCTTGAAAATGGGTCCCAAAGAGGAGTCCGGCCCCACCTTGGTCCGTGGGGTCCACAGAAGTCCTCCCTAGGCAAACCAAGAACATTGAACCACCTCTCTTCATTTCTTTAGACCTAGCAGCAAGGAAACCAGCCAAATCAGTTTGGAATTGCTTCTTATAGGCGTTGGCAGTGATCTCATTAGCACCATGGATGTATATCCTTCCCTTGTTGTACGCCACACTTCGCTTATCCAACACTACATCCGGCACCTATCACATCCCAAACACCACTTTAATTAAATCCGTACTCTCTATCCTAATTTTTGCGGTATAATTCGATGAGAGTTAAACTTTTCAATTTTGATCGTAGATTCATATATAATTTTTTTAATTTTTTAGGATAGAGGAGTATTATTATTCATCCATCCCATTTTAATTGTTACTTTAACTTAGTAAAAACATTGTCTCAAAATAAGTTTCGCTTTTAAAAATTCAAGACCAAAGTTGACAATTGTTTTCAATTATACCCTTAACATTAAAGATGTAGTTTTTTTTTTATATTGCTCAATTCTAAAAAGAATCTAATAAATAAGAATAACTTAATAAATTATACCTTATATTTTTTTATTACATGATCGTGAAGAAAAGTTAAAACGACAATTAAAATGGGAGGATGGAAGTATTAGTAATAACCAAGATCAAAAGACTAATTTACTAAATGACTTAAGCAAGGAGTGGTTTTGAGAAAACTAGTGGCCATTATTTTGAATGCTTTTTTAAAAAAACTTTTTGACCTTCTCAAAGAAGATAAAGCAGTTAGGATCTTCATGCATTTTCAAACTTGGAAACCATATAAAATTCATCTGTTCTCCATAACTGTAAATCGTCCTCGGGATTGGCAAAGATGACTATTATTTCCACATTTCTCTATCTATTTCTCCATGCTACGTAAGTAAGTCTACTTATGTGTATTATTTTAGCTGACCACGACACTTTGATGCCATACTACTTTTGACTTCTGTTAGGAAGATAATTATATGTTGTCTCAAATATAGTATTTAACGTTTTAGAAAAATAAGAAACTATTTGTTACGTATTTGTTTTCCAAATTTATATGTATTAATCAAAGTAATAAAGTGTTAATTAGTTGAGACATTTAAGCAAAGACAAAAACCAATTTAGACTAATATTGTTATAATTAAAATTATTGAATGACATTCTAAAGAGTGTACACAAATCTTATTAGACAGAAAATATGGACTATATGGAGTAAAAAAGTGAAAAGATTTAAATTATGTACTCCCGTCTTAAAACGATTGTCCTAGTTTAACTTGACACAAAATTTTAAAAATAAATGAAGACTTTTGAAATATGTAGTCCAAAACAAACACTAGATATATATGTGGTTATAAATTATCTCATAAAGTTAAATTATTTTTAAATATAAAAATATATCAATCATTTTGGGACAAAGTGATAAATAAAGTAGGACAATTTGGCACGGGGGGGGGGGGGGGGTACTAGTTTACACTATCAAGTTGTAGTTACTTTTTTTTATCAAACTAATAATCAAAACTTATCAAGTACGTATTTATTTGTACAGTAAAACCTCGATAAATGAATATTATTGGGACCGACAAAAAATATTTATTTAGCGAAGTTATTTATTTATCGATAAATGAATATTTATTTATTTACATAATATTTTTATATTTTTTGTGTGACATGCATTTTGTTATACATTTTCATTATTATTTTAATTAAGGTTCATGCATGTAATTTCAAATATATGTATTGAAAGATTAAAAAAATTAAACTAAGTACATTGTAACAAATTTAGTAAAGGACGAACATAAACTATCACGTATGCATGAATTTTCTTTTAATAATTATTAATTATAATTATTGAGAAACAAAAAGATGAAATTAAGTTAAACTATCTAACAAAAAGCTAGTAAATACGTAATACATGCATGAACTTTATATTAATATTTAGTTATTATTAATTGAAAAATTAAAATTTGAACTAAGTACTTTGTAAGAAACAATTTCAAAAAACGAAACGCATGAATTGTATATTGATAAAATAAAGTACATTGTAACAAAAAATTTATTAAATGTTATGCATGAACACAAACTCTATAAATACGTTAGTTTTCTTTTCATTCTCAAATCACTAGATTTTTCTTTTATTTCTTTTATTAGTGCGGCTTGGAATATTGATGTGAAAACAACTATTGCAAAATTCGGTCAGACGAAGATATGAATACTGAACAACCACTTGGTGAAGATGAAGGCATCCAGGGATTACATGAAGTTATCAATGGTTTAGGTTATAGTGTGAAAGATAGGGGTGAGCGGATCCGGATACCCTAACATTTTTGAACTACCCGGACCATACCCGGTAAAAGATCGGTTCCTAAATTTACTATCCGGAACCTACCCATAGAAATCATTACCCAGAATCTACCCGGACCCGCAGGGTCCGGGTAGGTTCCCGGGTACCCTGTAAATAAAAAAACACAGATTAAGCAACAGTTTTTTAGCCTATGAGAATCACAAAGAGTTCTAAAATAATTTCATCCATTAGTTTTTTAGCCTGCAATCGAAGTTTTTAGTACCCTTATAAGAAGTTTTAGAAAACTTATTCATTGTAGAAAAGCTAATTTTGTAACCAAAACCTAAAATTGCAAGTCAAATTTGACACTCAATTAATTGAACGTGTTGATTTCAAAATAAATTTAAAAATATCTGAATTAAACTTATTTTCGTGTTCATAAGCACTTCGATACAAAAGAAAAGCTTTATTATACTAGTAAATCCCTAAATTTCATCTTTAGATCTACAAAAATATACACAAATTTTAAAAATAGTTTTACATTTCAAATCAAAAAGTAATACAAATTGAAGATGAGTATCACCTGAAATAGAACAGAAGCATAGGATATTAAAAAGAAATTGAGGAGTTAGATATGAACTCATATGCATTTTAGGAACGACGTGAACACAACCAAGGGAGAGAAAGAGGCAAAGGTGAAGCTTCAACGACGACAACGATGAAACTACCTGAAGAAAGCTTCAACAATGACGACGATGAAGCTCGGTGGTGTAGCTAAAACGTCATTGTTATTGAGAGAGTTTTGGGTGTTTTCTCTTAGAGCACAAAGAGCATTCTAGAATAAAGGGGTGAAAAACTGAAATATTTACGTCTTGGGGTGGGGAAAATAAATGTGCAGGCGTGCAACAAACAATTTTGGATAAAGTTAAAAGTGATCCAAATGTTTCTCAAAAAAGTAAAAATATTTAATATTTTATAGGTTTCGGGTATCGGTTCCGGGTCCGGGTACCCTGTCTCTATTTGCCGAAATCGGAACCGGACCCGACATTGATCGGTTCCTAATAATACTACCCGGACCCTACCCGTTATTATAATATATCTACCCGGAACCTACCCGTTAGTGTCGGTTCCGGTCGAGTATCTGGGTACCCTGTACCCGTGCTCACCCCTAGTGAAAGACCTTTTAAACTATCCTGGTGAAAATGATGCACTGGTGGAGTCTCCTACTGATGAAGAAATTATTCAATGAGTAATGGAACATTTGTTGATAATGATCAAGATCCACATGATAGTCAGAATTTGCCAATGACATCAACAAAAGAAGCAATGCAAGCAGTGGAAGCCTTAAATAACTATTTTTTACAACAAGAAAAAGATGCATCAAATTCTGTGCATGCTTTGCAGAAAATTAAGGATGAGATTGAGTTAAACATAGGACCAAAGAAAAAATAAAAAATTTAGATGAATATTTTCAAAAGAGTTGAATTTGAGAAGTTGTCATTGTAATATCAATAAAAAATAAGAATATTATGTGTTATTTTTTATTAACATTTTATTTTACATTTTATCAATTATTCATTTATATTATTGTTGGGCCTTTAAGGATTTTCAAAAAAAAATTATCTTATGCATATAGAAAAATTATTCATTTAGTACATTGGCCCAAGTTGGAATCGAAAGAATTTATTCATTAATTGAGGTTATTCATTTATAAAATATTTATTTATCGAGGTTTTACTGTAATTACCAAGATATATATTCCTATAAATATTGTACTCCATCAGTACGTTGAAGTTAGATTCAAAATGAAGAGGAAAATAACTAACCTGAGAAAGCCAGTGCAAAGAAAACGCAGAGTAGAAAACGTCAATGGATCTCGCTGGAAAGAGACGGCGATAAAAGGAACCCGGAACTCCGGCAGCAAAGTACGAGCGGTAGCTATTGGAAGCCAAGCATTCCTCCATGCTACCACAGCCATTATTAGCCAACGGCGGCAACAACTGAAACAGTGTGTTAAAGTCATTGGAAGGAAGGTCAGAGAAGAAGGCGGAAAACTCCGGTGGTTGTTGACCCATCGCTTCGTATCGCTTGCTCATATGTTCCACAATTACGTCGATTATGTACACGGTGTTGCTGCCGCAGGAACATCCTAAGTCCACCATCACGAAAGGAACATCGTCCGCTGGGCTCAGCTGGACCCCATCGAGGGTTTCTTTCAATAGGTGCAGCATTGATCGAGCATGTTGTCCCTGTATAACATAGAGTTTATGTTATGTATATTGACAGTATAAATGTATTGTTTTAGTTTTTTGTTTCGGTTGCGTGAGGAAAAGGAGGAGGGGAAGGGTGATAATGAGAGTTGAATGCGCACCTATTGTGTGAAATTTTCTATTGGTACCACTAGACTATAAACATATTTTTGTGACAAATGGTGGCGAAATTTTTCAAATGTTCATCAACCACTAAGGTTGCACAAATAGCATTCCAAGGAAGTAAGTAAAGAGAATAGTTATTCCCTCTCTTTTAATTTATGTGGTATCTTTTGGATTTCGAGAGTCAAATAATTTTAATTTCATTTTAAGAAATTTAAAGAATTTCATATCTAAATTCACAATCAAAATAAAAAGTTTGACTTTCGGAATCCAAACCATATCACATAAATTGATTCCGAAGGAATAAATGCGTGGGAATGATTACCTGGGCTTGAGAATTGTTGACGTAGCTAGCCTCTCCTTTGCCTCCTTTCATGCTGAGCATTCTTTCAAGTTTCATGTTTGATACAACAACGTTGTCCTTATTGTCTCCTAAGGTAGCCATATTGATAAACAAAGAGATTGTTTTTTATCAGTAAAAGGGGGAAGTACTATAGGGAAGTGGTTAAGTATGTTGAGAATAAAAATGACAAATGTAAGTAGGGTATATATAGAGTTTGAAAAAGCTGAAGAAGGATTTGGTCTTGTTCTAGTGGTTAGGATACATACTCATGAAAGATATACTTTATTGACAGAATCTGAAACATAAAAGCTAAAATAAATAAGAATAAAATTGGTGGTAAATTGAACTCAATTTGGGGGTGGGTGGGTAGAGAGCATATGGAAGATATGGGCTTCACATGGAAACAAATAACAAAGCAGGCCCAAGATTGACGCTGGAATTCCATAATTATTGAATCTCTACGCAAAAATCTGTAATTAAAGAGCCAAAGAGATCTAATGGGAGTAGGAGATGATTGAATCAACTTTCTCTCCATTAATTGTGTAATTTGATCGATTTATCATGCTAAATATTAGTAAGTCTTTCCATAAGAATAGAGTCCTAAATGTCATTTTGACCACTAATCCACTTATTTCAATCAAATATTTTAAATCAATCGGTACTGAAATACCGCTACATTTTACATGTTTCAATCAAAGGCGAATCCAAAATTTTAAATCAATAACAAATATTCGATGTAATTTCACAAGTGGTGTCTGGGGGTGGTATGTACGCAGCCTTACTCCTACCTTGTGAAAGTAGAGATATTCGGTGTAATCCCAAAAGTGGTGTCTGGGGTGATATATTTACAGCCTTACTCTTACTTTGTGAAGGTAGAGAGAGAGGCTATTTCCGAAATTTTAGATCCTTGGGGATAAATTATTAATATTCTCCCCTCAAATTGACAGCTAGAGCCCCATGATTTTGACAAACTTATTTGATTATTTTTCTCCTTGTAAGTGTGGCAAAACTCAATATAGTTTCCGTAAGATTATATAATTGCATTGAGACACCATATTGGGAATTTGGAAGCATATAGTGGCTACTGGCTAGTGCATTATAATGCATGCCATAATCAGCTAATGAAAGTAATTAGGAAAACCAATTAGCTAAAGCATCCCTCTAATAGTAATTGATTATAACGGTTTGTCCGTTAACATAATCATTAGAGAAATGAAAAGTTATTATACATATATATAAAATAATAAAGGGCTTTTGAAAATCATTTAAAACAACAATGTGTGGGTCCAAATTTCGGACTAGAATATTATATGCCGATTAGGGCAAACCTAACACAAGCAATAAGAAAAACGGTTTCTCTATAAGCAACTACCAAAGTCCAAAGTGCATAGTATATAAAATGTTCCGAAATGAAGCGCAAGAATCAAAGCAGGACAGGATCGAAGAAATCAAGTATAGGTTATGTGTTTGTTGAAAGTTAAGTGTATTCTTTTAGTTCCTTTAGATAATGGCAAATTATGAACTAGTAATACTACTAGTAGTACTGCTACTTTTATTCTCAAACTACAGTCAAATCCTTTATAATAACACTATTTGTTTGAATACTTTTTAGTTGTTATAATAAAATATTGTTATAGAAATATATAATATAGCATAACATGAAAAATCAGTTTTAAAACAAATTTGGCTAGTACAGTCAAATATTGTTATAGAGAACTGTTGTTATAGAGAGATTTGACGGTATATACATGTGACGACAGGAACTTGTTTTGATTTTCAAAATAGCTATAAACTTTTATACTTCTAACTAACTCCATCATTTTAATACACCTAAACCATGATTTGATACTCCAAATTCAACAAGTTTCAGTTTCCTAATTTTATATGTTTGTCGTATCCAATGGTGCATCATTTTGGAAGTTGACATTTTGTCTACTACAGGACTAAGATTAACTGAAAGTTAAGTGATCATTAATAGTCTTCCACCTAATTAAGAGTCATCACTCCAGAAATCAAGGTCCAATTTGTTCCCGAGTGCCACATTCATTACCTATAGGGTCTAAATTCTAGGGGGCTAAAGGATCTTGCTGAGCCAATAGAAAGATTGGGATCAAATAAATGTGTTATGTCACAAACTTATACATCTATATATCTTTCTAATTATTTAATTATGGTTAAGTGATACATTTCCCCTTTAATTTAACATTTTATGATTAAATTCTTTTATTTGATATAAACACTAAATGTGAATAAATATTTAAGTCTCTCCTTCAAAGAATAATGACGTTTAAACTTGTCTATTTTAGCTCAGTAAAAACTGGAAAAAGAATATAAAAGAAAATCTAAGCAAGACAGGGTGGGGCGGGCCTCACAACCCTAAAACATATATTATCCTTTCACCCTTAATCGTTCGAGCTTTCAGTAATGGTGTCCAAAGAAAACCGACAAACTGCAAACAAGAAACCGAGTCAAGTGGAGAAAAAAATTCAACTAGTGTTTGATTTGATTTGATTTGATTTGGTATTGAAAGAAAAATCTATCATAATTGATTTGGCTTGATTTTAACCGAAAGAAAGTCAAACCAAAAACAAACCAAACCGGTCTTATATGTATACAATTGTTAAAAATATTTATTAAAATGTAATTTGTAAGTATTTCTTAAACTTTTTCACGGTTTATGTTTCTTAACATATTATTTCAGGTTTGAACTTATAATTTTAGATGGTCCGAGAAATTTGTTATAGAATTATAGGCCATAGATGTATAGTTACTTAAATAATATCTAGATCAAACTATGTTCAGTTTCATTATCTCTTATAAATAGTACTAATTGTTTTATGAGTTTTCATTATCTTTATTGTAGGTGACACTATATTTAAGTATAATGTCATGACTGATCTCACATTTTGAGTTATTTTATTGAGAAGCGCTATATATAATTGTTATATCTTACTAAAACGACAAAAATAATAAACATTAGTTTATATGTTTTGTGTCATGGAGACTTTACTGAGAAAAAAATTCCAACTAAACAAAAAAAAAAGATACATGAAAAAATGAGATCGGAAAAATCGACTTTTGTTAGTTTGATTTGGATTATAAATTTAAAAAATTGACATAGTTGATTTGATTTGACAAATGAAAGATCGAACCAAACCAACATATGTATACCCCTAGTCCTCGGAACTAAAAAATTCCTTATAGGAATCGGTTCCCCTTATAATAAGTCTTTAATGATGTGAATCTAAATTAATTAAGGCTAATATAATGATTCGTATAGGAGAAAGTTAAATTTAAAATTGATGTACACAGAGTAATGAAATTTTAATTACAAGGATAATTTTATCAAACTATTCAAGAGATTATTTTATACTTACGTGCTGATTGCTGAGAAATGACGAATTCTTCCAATACAAATTTGTCGCAAGTCATGTTGCTTCACTTCTTCTTTTTTTTTTTTTTTTGTTGACGAAGGAACCCGCAGCCGCTACTCTCTCGAGTGCGCACAGGGTAAACCCCGGACTGACGCAATAGCCTGCAAACCACGTCAGCCGATTAACCACACTTGGTAAGCCATGTGTGACATGCTCAACCAAGAAGGTTTATGCAGGGGATCGAACTCGTGACCTTGCGGTCCCGCGCTCTACTGCTACACCAACTTGGCTACCCTTGCGGGTATGTTGCTTCACTTCTGTTTGGCCTTTCAATGGATCAAAGTAATTATGCACTGAGTTTATTTCAATAAAAAAAAACTATAAAATGTGCATAAATGAATGATAACACCTTTATTTATACATCATAAATTCTTGATAAGGACTGATGACATACATAGTAAGTTAATTGACCCATTTTGACTAGTTATAATTGACCTTATCTTGATTAACTAGTTATAATCGATCCTATCTGATTTTAATAGTACAAGTGTATTTTGTTTTTGGTCAATAATACAAAAGCCAGAAATAGTTAAGAAATTAATGACTTGCCAAGAACATTGAGAAGTATATTGAATTAGTTTTAAGTTGACAAGATGAAAGTTAAATCTGATCATTAGGAAATACTACATAGACAGTGCTGCAAGAAATTATGGAAGAGTATTAATTACTCCCTCCGTCCAGTTTTACTTGTCCACTATACTGAAAATAATTGTTCAATTTGAAAGAAATAATCTCTTGATTATTTTCATTAATGAAGAGGTCTATATATACAATATACAATCTCTAAATATGAAAAATCTTATTCCTACTATAATACTAATATCCTAATTACACTTGTGCAAGGATTCTACAAAATATGGTAAGTAACCTAAATATACATAAGTTGTTCGTGAGATACACGATTTTGGTTTCTATCACGCCCCCGCAGTCATAGCGGACGTTTGTCGTACGCTAAAACTGTCCCTAAAATCTTCAAACAAAACCAAGGGAAGACTCTTAGTAAAGATGTCAGCAATTTGGTACCTTGAAGGGACATACAAGACATGTACTTGTCCACGAGCTACATTTTCGCGACCAAAGTGAATATCCATCTCGATATGTTTAGTGTGTTGATGTTGGACCAGATACCCACAGAGATAGATTGTACTAACATTATCACAGTAGACCAAGGTAGCTTTCTGAATAGGAAAGTGAAGCTCTAAAAGTAGATTACGCAGCCAACATGACTCAGACACCACATTGGCTACCCCTCGATACTCGGCCTCCGCACTGGATCGCGATAATGTTTCCTGGCGTTTTGCCGACCAAGAGACCAAGTTATCACCAAGAAACATACAATAACCAGATGTCTACCGTCTGGTATCTGGACATCCACCCCAATCAGCATTTATATACGACACGAGAGTAGAGACGGATGATGGATATAAATGCAATCTATAATCAAGTGTGCCCTGTATGTATCGTATAATGCGTTTGAGCGCATGCATGTGCTCAATTCGCGGATCATGCATAAATAAACACACATGTTGTACTGCATAAGTAATAACTAATCTCGTGAAACTAAGATACTGAAGAGCTCCTGCAAGACTATGATAGTGGGTGGGATCCTCGTATGGTGTGCTAGAAGTAGCACTCAGCTTCGGTTTGGTATCAACCGGAGTAGAAGAGGACTTACAAGATGACATGCCAGCTCTCTCAATAATCTCAACCGTATACTTCTTATGTGATAAAAATAGACCACCTGCATGATGAGTGACAGCTATACCAAAAAAATAACTCAAGGGCCCCAAGTCTTTCATAGCAAATTCTGAACTGAGAAGGATCAACATTTCAAGGTCTCACTTCTAAAAAAGAAGAACGATTTTGTGTGGACGCCCGAATGCTAGAAGGCCCTATGGGACCGTAAATCTTACTTGTCCAGTCCTCGCTCATGTCAAAGCCAAAAGAAGGAGAATAATTACTCATATATCTCGCGATCTCAAAAATGTCATGTGACCAGGAGGTCGTGGGTTCAAGCTGTGGAAACATCCTCTACAGAAATGCAAGGTAAGACTGCGTACAATACATCATTGTGGTCCGGCCCTTCCCCCGGACCTCGCGCATAGCGGGAGCTTAGTGCACCGGGCTGCCCTTTTTTCATATCTCACGATCTCAAAAGTAGCGGTAAGTACGGTTTTGGTACAGAAAAGAAAAAGGTACACAATTTTCTATTTAGTATGTAAGTAGAGTGATGTTAGGGGCCGAAACTCGGTACCCGTTACTTGAAAGTTTGGCCTTTGCATTAATAATGTCGTCGTGAAAGATTCGACCATATTTTCAGTGCCACCCAATTGCTGCAGTAACCACGTTTCCACTTAAAATGTAATGCATAAGCCCGAACTTTTGGGGCATTTAGCTAAATGGGCGGTGCAGTTAAGAGAATTTGATATTGAATATAGACCCCGGACTACGATAAAGTTGTAGGTCCTCACGGATTTTGTGGCAGATTTCAGTTTGGGAGTAACCCCTCAAGTGGAAAAAGAAGTCATTTGGTCTCGGGGACGGCCCCCGAGGTCTGGACGCTTCACACAAATGGAGCTTCCAACGTCAAGGGGACCGGTCTGGGAGTAGTATTGCATACTTCCATCGGGAAAGTTTTAAGGCAAGCAATTCATAGTTCTCCTTTAACTAATAATGAATCCGAGTATGAGACCTTGGTTGCAGGTCTGGAATTAGCCAGGAGTTTAGGATCCCAAATCATCAAAGTCAAATGTGATTTGTTTCTAGTGGTAAACCAAATTCATAAAGTATTTGAAGCCAAGGAGGAGCGCATGTCAAGATATATCGAGAAGGTTTTGAAGTTATTTTCCCGATTCCAAGAATGGGCGGTGGTACATATACCCCGAGAGGAAAATATAAAGGTAGATGCACTCTCAAACTTAGGCTCCAGCAAGGAAGAAGAAGGTTCTAGAACTGAGTCGATTGTTCAATTGTTGCATTCAGCCCTGGATTCAGAAGGGTATGATGAGGTGAACTCGATCAGCTTAACTTGGGACTGGCGGAATGAATTATTTGACTACCTCGTGAACGGAAAGCTCCCAGAGGACCCAAAGACATCCAGAGCTCTGAGGCCAAAGCTGCCCGGTATTATGTAGTAGATGAAAAACTTTATCGTCAGTGTTATTTATGGTCCCTTAGCCCGGTGCGTAGGCCACGAGGAAGCTGATTATGTGATGAGGGAAGTACATAAAGGCATATGCGGAAACCATTCAAGAGAGGAATTCTTGATAAGAAAGATCATGAGGGTCGGTTATTATTGGCCCTGAATCGAGGAAGACACAAAAGTTTCGTGAAGAAATGTGACAAATTTCAATGTCATGCACATCTGCTACATAAACCGGGAGAAGAATTGCATCCGATTGTATCCCCATGGCCATTCATGAAATAGAGGATAGACATATTAGGACCCCTGCTTGCGGTACCGGAATAGGTATCTCAAATTATATTTATGATTGACTATTTTTTTAAAATAGGTTGAAGCTACAGCTTATACGAAGCCCCAGAAGAAGGAGGTGATTGACTTCATTTGGTAACACGTCATTTATCGTTTTGGCATCCCAAAGGAGATATATTGTGACAACGGCCGGAATTTTATTCGTGCCAAAGTCACAAAGTTCCTGGATGATTTAAACATCAAACGTAGCACCTCCACTCCCTAACATCCCAGTGCAAATAGTCAAGCAGAGTCAACAAATAAGACTATAATTCAAAACTTGAAGAAGAAATTGGAAGCGGCAAAAAGAAAGTGGTCTTCCATGCTACCAAAAATATTATGGGCATATAGAACCACGGCAAAAACGAGTACCGGAGAAATACATTTTTCCTTAGTTTATGGTGCAGATGCTTTGATTCTGTTAGAAGTTGGATCTTCAAGCTTAAGGTATCACTGGACGGAGGAGCAAGCTAATTCGAAATCCATGACTATACGTCTATATTTACTTGAGGAGCGTCGAGATCTTGCATATGTCCTGAAGGGTGTCCAGAAGCAAAGAATGGAGCAATACTAAAATCGGTGCACAAATATCCGACACTTTAAACTTGGGAACTTGGTGCTCCAGAGGGTAACTCAGAGCACACGAGAGCATAATGCATGAAAACTAGGCGCAAAGTGGGAAGGTCCGTATACCGTCACTTGAATCGCTGGTAAAGGAGCTTACCAACTGCTAGACTAAGAAGGAAACATACTTCCTAGTAATTAGAATGTAAGCCATTTTAAAAAGTGTTACGTGTAGTAAGGCAAACATGCACTGCACTCTTCTTTCCTTCGTCTGATTTTTGTCCCAATTGGGTTTTTCTAACAAGGTTTTTAATGAGGCAGTGCTAAAAAAAAGCATGTTAAGAGTCTTACTACCAGGAAAGCTACATAGTTTTCGGGTCCTCACAGCATGAACACCCAGACACTGGGGGCCATATAAATTCATATAAGAGGGAAAATTCAGCATCCGTATAAGAAGGGTAAACTCAAAGGTTCAAGGAAAAGCATGTATTGCTGGGGACTCTCCGCAAACGATTACATAAATGTAACGGAACTGACCACACTAGATGGCAGCCGAATTATTCTTGCATTTGTCTTTACATTTGTAAGTTAAAGGAATTAATAAAAATTTCCTTTTATGATTAAGTAAATCTTTGTCATCAAGAGCATAAAAATATATGTTGTTACAAACATATCAAAAATTCATGCCATAATGAACAGGAGACGTCCTCTTCTACAACACCATAAAAAGTAAGGGTCCTCTCTTATTAAAAATAATAACGAAAAATAAAAAGAAGGCTCTGGTTACTCAAAGTACCAGAGTTCTAAAGTCGACCTGAATCAAGGCAAGTTCGGAATCAACTACAAAGGAGATGTGAAGACTCGATAAAGATGATAAAATACATCTTTTGGAATAAATTCAAGTCTGATAGAAAATTGTTAAAACACTTCCAAGGCTTAGAATTTGTTAATTACAAAGTGAGCTTTAAAGTATGGCTTAATTTATGAAATGATGAAGTCATAATCATCAGATAGAATTATGAAAGGTATAGAAATTTGCTTCCGTAGATAAAAGTATGAAATGAAAACCTTGAGCAAATTACAAAAAAGGAAAATTCATTCATATTCTTACCGGGCTTAAACCAACCCAGCTATAAAGGATAACAACCATGCCTGAAAGTGATCCAGTAACAATTGAAAGCAAAACAAAAGTAAAACTCGTGTGAAAGGTTATGATAAACTTGCTCCATGGTCCGTCGAGCAAAACTCTGGAAACTAGCTTTTCTCGAAGATCATGGTCGAATTGCCATGTCTTCGGCAGAATGTAGGAAGTCGAAGGATTTCGGCTAGGTGGTTCTTCATCCTACGGATTAGGGTTCCCCCTGGTGTTTGCAGGAGTGTTGCCACTAGCAGAGGAGTTAGACATATTTGCAGTGGAGAAGGAAAGAAATAGCAAATCTGAGGTTCAAAAGAAGTTTTGCACAAAGAAAGATCAGATGGAAAACTAACCAAAGGATGTGGTATTTGTATGAGTTAAGAGGACATCATTGCAGTAAAGAGATGATGTGACGGGTGTCAATCAACCGTTGCACGTGCGTGTCAGAGCAGGTGCGATAAAACGATACGCCTCATCATGATTCTGTAGTCTTTCGTTAATCGTGGGAAGCCGAAAAGTTGTTGTCGTTTCAATGAGATGATGATTGGAATGAAAAAAATGAATGGATGGTATCTTTTCAAATTTCCCACCTAAGTATAGGGTTTTTGAGTTGTCCGGTATTTCAATCCACTTCCAGCGCGCGCGAAGGGCATGCCCGAAAAGTGCGGGGACTATCTGTATAGGGCAAAATTTGTATAATACAGTTGTATGAATTATGTTGTAACACGTGACAGATAATGCTGAGTCAGGTCCATATCAGCCTATGGCACTACCGATAAGACAAAAGTAGGACCGGAGATATCGTGTGTACATATGGTACCGGTAATTCAGAAGATCAGGTGAACCGTTTGAATCCCAACAGACGGCTGTTACTGGCCCGATCACACATCGGAGCATTAATGACATTTATAGAGATACTAATTATCCATTTATTACAACATTAATTCCCTTGTATTAATAAGGGCATATATCGTGGGGTGTGTACCCATGAGACCATGTATAAATATGACATTTTATCCCATTGTAAATCATCATCGGCAAGTTATTACAATATACTATTTAACATTACTCTTGATTCTTACGTTTTCACACTAGTCTCAAATACTTTGCCAAGAAGCTAACACAAGGCTCAGACTAATTATTTCTTTACTTTGTCTTAATATTATTTACTAGCACTCTATTTAATCTTATATTGTTACTAAATCAATCACTTGAGATTCACGTGTCCTTGATCACGTATACAAATTCAATTGTACCGTTTTACGGATAAACAAATTGTTTTTACTCTTTAACCAAATATTGTGGAGGCAAGACCTGAATCTTTTTACGTATTAATGGTGATGATGATCAAGTGAAAACAGAGTAATTACCCTCAGGCCTCAGTCTCATAGGTCCCCCACCACTATTCCCTCCCAAACCTGTTTACCCCGTATAATTGCACGTCACATTACATTGTTTTTTGGCTTAAACACATCGATAGCCTATTAAATTTATGAGTAAATTTTATTTAGTTGATATGTGTAAAAGTTTTTTCAAAATTTGAGCCGAAAGTGTTTAATAATAATTTATCATGTATTAAAGTGCTCAATTGAAATGAACCGTAATCTGAGTGTTTAAATAAAATTTACTGACAACTTTAAGAGGTCGTTTATGCATTAAGTTAGCCTTTTTTTCACTTGCGATATTTAAATTTGATTTTCTCACTAGTTAAGTATACGTGGAGAAGACGAAGAAATAGATTGAAAAGAAAATATTTAAGGACCTTAGGAGGAGTATTCGGAAAGGTTGGATTGGCATGCATGCAAATTTCATTGTCAAGATAGAACAAAAAAGGGGGAAAAGCAGTGAAACCCACTAAAGAACCAAATCAATGTGCATGTGTTAAAGATCCCACACCGGATATGAAATGGAAATATGGACTCCTTATATAAACTTGGACAATCATCACCCTACAAGTTAGCTTTTGGGCTGAGTTAGGCCCAAGATCCATTCTTTACATGGTATCAGAATCAGACTCATTCCAATTCTTTGTTCACCGATGTTGGACCCCAAATTATATTATTCACGCTCCAATTAACAAGGTCTGGGCGTGCGAGAGAGTGTTAAGAGTCTCACATCGGATATGGAATGAGAACATGGACTTCTTATATGAACTTGGATAATTCTCACCCTATAAGCTAGCTTTTATGGCTAAATTAGACCAAAAATCTATTCTTTACCGTATGTACTATAATTTACCTAACTAAGAAAATAACAGGTCCGTCAACTTCCACCTCTCAATAATTTTCAAAACATTATTTTTCCTTTTTGTCTAGCAATGAAACTTTGTCCAACAGTGTTTCTCAATCAAGCATTATTCATAACGACAAGAAAAAAGTCTCTCTTATGATCCTTCCGACTAAAGGAGGAGGATAATAATAGAGGACTGAGGACTTGACTAAATCAGCAGTAATTACTCATCATATTGTGCCAATAAAGGATGGGAATTACAAAATGGAATTTTACCTTCTATAGTCTCCCACCAAAATAATAGTTATTAAATTTATAGTTTTTATATATTAACTATAATATAATATATATATATATATTATACATACTTAATGTATATTTTTCGTGTATTGACTAGTGGGGTAATTACTTTTGGCTGAGATTAAATAAATTAAAAGTCCTTCGAGAAATTAGAGATTGGAGACTCGGACTTGACATATATTCAAAGTTGATAGATTCAAATTTTAAAAAATTTAGCATTAAACTCATTTTTTTTCCAAACTAAGATTGAAATCACAGATTCATAATTTACCATTTGTTGAATGTTAGTATATATATATGTATATATATATTTAAAAAATTGGATTCAATTGAACCAGTTAGACTAAAAGTTACATAAGCCTTTGCATAGTATAGTTGAAGCTCAAAGTGATTGTCAAACAGTCAAAGGGCCAAATGCATGTTGAACTAAGACGTGCATGAGAAATGAATAAAGGAAGAATGATTATGTTCCATTGCAACTTGTATACGTGTCTCTTCTAATTTTTGCATCATGTATATCCATAGTATCTTCACGTTTGAACAGAAACATAATAATACGTATAAGAGTATATTTTGCATCAAAAGCTGCAAGAAATAAAAAAATAATGTAGTAACTTTTTCGATGAGAGACGACACGCTATATATGGTTCTAAATAATAGTCGTATCATTTTCTGCTTTCTTTTATTTGGAAATCCTTTTACTTTTCTTTTTAATGTCTATCTCTTCGAGTAAATTCTCTAAATGGTCATTCAAATTTTGAAAATTACCTACAAAGATCACCTTTTTTAGGATAATAAAAGCACTCTACTATCACTATTATCTTCAATATTTACTAAACATCTCAAAAGTCTCCTCTCCTAATTGGCATGTCATATGATTAAAGCTCCATTTACTATTACTGTAAAATGACAAATTTGCACATAATAACTCATCTACTTTACCATGACGTATAAGTAATTTTGTGACTCTATTGTTATATGAGTAAAGTTCAGTTATTTTACAATGATAAATAAATAATTTTATGACTCTACTATTATATGAGTAAAGTTCAGTTATTTTACAATGATAAATAAATAATTTTATGACTCTACTATTATATGAGTAAAGATTTAATATGATAAATAAATAATTTACCTCTGAAAATTATAGTAGGTAGAGTTCTATTTCTTTAATGTGGCAAAAAGAATTTCTTAACTTTACTATTATAGTGGTGAATTAAACCAATATTTGTACGCAAAAAATCACTTTGTTCTTAGAGCTGGGCAAGGTATTCATGGTTTCGGTCTTGGATTTATCAGGCAAAATAAGATCTGGATCATGTCTTGTAGTGTTGCATCTGCGACAATTATTAATTTTAGTTAGCCACTCTTGTTCTAGGCATGACTATTACATTTTTCTCTAAAGTGAGACTCTATTGACCTATCTTGTAGGCACATGTCCAACGAAAAATATTACTTAAAATTGAAGAATGAAAGACTTGTATAACATTCATTCATTGGGAGGACCACCTGATCAGATCTCCACTAGAAGCTTCTCAGGGGCTAAACCATCATAAATACTGCGAGAGTAACTTCCACTATTAAAAAATCACTATTTTTCACTCAAATTTCTCATTAAAATATGTTCGGTGGCTATTTTAATAGATATTTGTTAAGATTTGTCCTAAATTTTCTACCTTATTTGAATTTTATTATAATTGTGTTTTGAGGATTTCTTGATAGAAAATATTTTCTTTATCGAAAAGGACTCTACTATATATATCTTATTTCTCTGTAGGAGAAGTTTGGACTTCTATAAATAGAGGATCATTTTTTCTCGTACATAACACGGTATCATCCACAATGTTCTCATCAAAGAGTCTTGTTTAGGGGGAGATTTTTTCTCAATAAGTTTTATGCTTTCTTTCATAATATTAGATTTTTTATATGTAGGTCATTGGCCAAATAACATCAAAGAAAGTATTATGCGTTTTTAGTATATTTTTTTATTGTCCAAATTTCTCATCGTTCGATGTTTGCAATTATTAGCTTTCACATGACACCCTAATTATTTCGATCCCCAACAAGTGATATCAGAGCTAATGGTCAACGAGTTGAAGACAAGTTCAAGGTGGCCGGTTTAAATCAAGCTGCACATAATTTCACGGTGATAAAGGTTATGTCCGGAGTACTACATGTGGAGATGATCTTTCAACCATATTTTCAACATTCTCACTGCTACATCTTTAAAAATAAAGTAAAATAGTTTAATACCAATTTTTAATCACAATATTTTTAACCATGACAAGCAACATTGATGAGATTATGTGAAGATGGAGAATCAAAATTATTTTGCCAGAAAATTAGAGCCAATGGGAGATTTTTAGGATTTGCCCTGAATTTCATGCTTTATTTGAATTCTACCATAATTGTGTTTTATTTCAAAAATGATTTCTTGGTAGAAAATATTTTCTACCATATTTATCATTTTTCTTGGAGGAGAAGTTCTATAAATAGAAGATTTTGTCTTCTCATTCAATAACACAATATCATCCACAATGTAGTCGTTTAGAGAGTTCTTTTAAGGGGAGATTTTTTCTTTCAATAACTTTAGATTTTTTTATATTATTTTTATCATATGTAAGTCAATTGACCAAACTCATATCATATCATAAGTCTTTTTTATAGTTTTTCTTTATTGTCTGATTTATCGTTGTTCAATGTTTGCATAGCTTCCGCATGTCGCCCTATTATTTTGAACCCAACAATATTTTGATTGAATCAGTGAGAAAGGAAAGAATAGTTATATTTTCACACGGAAAAATTATGAAATTTTCCAGATTTTAATGAAAATCTGTTTTCCACCATATTTCAGTGAAATAAGGTGGAAAATAATGTTTTATTAAATAAATTTTCTGCTAATCCGTGGTAAAAAAGTCTTTATTTCTAGTTCAATGTTGATGATAAAGAGTACAAATTAATTTGTTATATTCATATATTGAAAAACAAATGATACTGATATGTTGACAGTATTTCGATAATTAACTTTTCAACCTGAGTTCCATCGTGAAATATTTCAAAGATCTAAAAGAAGGACTAAAGCATCTTGCTTTCTGGGAAGGAACCATAAAAGATTTTTTCTTATAAATTAGTAACAATTCATTCCCTCGTTTTGAGAATCGATATTCTAAATTGTGGTTTGAGCATTTACATATGCTTATATAATCATTTGTTACTTGTAAGTATGGTTTGGATTGAGATGTGAGGGATCGGGATTACTTCAGACAAATTGGAAATCAAAAATAGCTTTACATTTTTAGGTGCACGCGATCGTGTGACTCAGTTGTCGCGATCGCGAAGAGGAAATATGTCAGATGGGATTTGGGCTGTTAAGCCTATGCAAATGCGGGAGATGGACTATGATCACGATGGGTTGCGATCACATAGAACCTGATCACGAATGTGGAGGCTAGTGGACCAGTCAATCGAGAAAATTACCCTCCGTGGTCACGATGAGGGACAAACCTAGGTATATAAGTTCACTGCCAAGATGGGTGAATTTCAGCCTACATCATTAAGCTAACGATTTCTTACAATGTATGGCTTATTAAACTTGAATTTGGTTGAATGATCTAACCATGGATACATGAGATTCAAGTGTCTAAATTGGGACCTAGTTCCAAAAATAGAAAACTAGGGCTTTGACCTAGTAAATGAAATCTAGATTGAAGCTTGATTGAAGAAATGAATTCATGAGCTTATGGGTAACCCCTCCATGTAACTTGTTTCGAAATTTGAACGGGTTAGTCAAGAGTTGACTTTGATTTTTCCTAATTTTATGAAAATAAACCCCCTAGCATAGTTTGACCCATTATTCAATATTTTTCAGAGATTGAGGCTATTGGAGATCGTTTGGGTGGCGAATTGGACAGTACTAGGTTGGGGAATATCACCGACGTCGAGGTGAGTCAGACATTGAAATTTGTACGGCTTGTTTCTCCAAAAGTATGATCAGAACTTGCATTACTATTTTCAAATAACTAGTATGTTGTGGGTTAAGAGAGTGCTAGGTTATTTATGTTATTTTGAGCTACTTGTCATATGTTATACTCTTTTATGACTATAACATGACTCTGTTGGGACTTAAATCATGATTAAAACTATTTTACTACGAACTGAGCATGGAATCCTAGAGATTTCACTATCAACTCGTGAATGCTTCTCTTTCTCTTCTTGTACTTTAGGCAGTTTATGTGGTTATACCCACACTCTCACAAGAGGAATCCTAATGATGAATAACGTGTATTGCTTAAATAGCCTCGTTGAACGTGAAATTGTCTGTGTAGACAAAGATCATCACATGATTGACCATTCTAACTTCAATAAACTGAGTCTATATAGTAGCCCCAGCATAACCTCTTCTAGTATTGGCAGCTATTGCTCGAAACTAAGTTGTTGTTAGTGTCTCGATCTGTCCTTTAGGCCTATTCTTTATTCCTTTGGGAAATTCTTGATACAATCTTAAGCTCCTGAAAGCTTGGTCGGGTCTAAACATACACACAAGTATATGTGATCGACCAGTAATAAAGTGAGAAGTAGAGTATCATTCTCACCGGAACTTGTCATTTAGATTAAACAGTTTTATACTATTAATCTAACAAGATTTTCACAAGATTGGTTGTTTCTTATAATTACTTGCATAATTTGTACAGTATATAATCAAAACTTCAAGATGTTACTTTTGGATTGGTGACTGGTTTGAAGGTCGTGGCCCTGAAATGCAGCTACCGTGAAGAATATTGAGTAACGAAATGATGCTTGGAAGTTGTAGGAAGAAAACTATTTTGGTTGTGTATTTTCGTGCCTCGTTTTGCTGCATCTTTTTTTTTCATTCTTGTTTTTCAACAATGGTGTAAGGGGGTGTTTAAATAGGTGAGGGAGGGGGCGATCATCGCTTGAAAAGCGCCTCCATAATAGCCAAATAATGGCCATTATGGAGGTAGTAAAGTCACCAACATAAATGCGAGAAAGACCAACGGATTTGGCCATTATAGGAGGAGTAATTCAGCCAAAATAAATGGCTGAATTGAGTGCTTGGCATTTCGTTTTTGACCGTCGAAATTCGATGTTCGGAAACTTCGTGGGACCAAACTGTACATCTTGAAACTTCAGGGACCAAACTGTACATCTGAAACTTCTGGGATCAAACTGTACTTCTGGCAAAGTTTTTTTGGCCCAAAAAGATAATATCAGAAGATCCACAGCCCACAGCCCGTGACCCGAGAACCGGACGGGCGGGCGGCGGCGCGCGTGTGGTCTTTCCTCGAACCGAAGCACATCTAGGTCCTCCCTCCTTTAAACACATGGGATACCCCTTGGGGTCCCAAACCCCAAACCAATTTCGAATCTTATATACACAACACTTCTTTCTTCCTCTACCGATGAGGGAGAATTACACACAATACCACACTTTTCATGCTTCAAACACCTTACTTCTTGAACCAATATCTCTTTCATTTCTCAATGAAATTTGACGATTCTTGGCCCTACGGTTATCTACGTACTTAGTAGATCATGCATGTGTGAAGAACCGGATTCTCCAACATACGTTACACTAGTGTTTAAGCCGTTAAAGTTGGTCGGTCGCAACTCCCGCCAAAGGCAAATTTCCAACAATGCCATGATCTAGTTTGCAGAGATTAAGATGAAACTGATGAAAATTTGAAAGTGGAAGCCTAGAAAGTAAGGATTTAAGAAGGAATTCAGGCAACCCAACAGCATAGAGCTTGGGAAGCTCGGATCCGGTCAAGATCCGAACAACAATGAGCACTCAACTACTAGTAAAAAATGAAGAAGTCTTTGGCATAAATAGTAGAAGAAGAAGAACAGGTGAAAGAAGGTGGTGACATCATCCCCAACATGGTCTCGCCATGTGTCCTGGATACGAAGTCGAAATGACATCCATCGTTTCTATCTGAAATATTTTTCCACTTCTCTAACATCTCATGAGAACTGGCTGGAAAGCAAATATACGGGGATGAAAAGCTCTTTGACCAGACACATGGCAAGTACGAAAGGAACTCATAATCAACCCTAAGTATGCCGATGACAGCTTAGCCGAACAGTGAAGAACTCTTAATCCGTTCGGAAGATTCAAGGTACATGGGCAATCATAATCCCAATGTTGTTTATCACGTCCAACAACTACGATCTTATCCCCGAAACGTACGTGCGGGAGAGGTGTTGGGGGCTATTTAGGACTAGTTTGTCCTATAGATATCTACAAATGTAACACACACGTTGATATACAAAAACTCTGGCAAAGTTAATGATCATTTAGTCCTTGATACTATGGTTTGGTGTTGTCTAGCCCGGATCAATCAATAAGAATTACTTCATTTTTCTCTTTATTGTTTCAGCTTGATTATTTACTTGTTATAATTATTATGTTATTCCTATTATTTTTTCATTATCAAAGGATTAATCGAATTTGGTTTAATGGGGCCTTAATCAGACTTTTACCAAGCTTTTTCGACCAATATATTCCCTCATTTTAATACAAATACAAAAAAACTACCCATCGAGGCCCAAATTATGAATGGTACTTGATGTTTTAATAAGGGAAATTGAGACTTCTATTGGCATCTGCTTAGCCAATAACTGGTATTGGCAGTTCTAGCTCGACAATAATTGACAATAGGTAATTCCTGTAAGTTTCCATCTCTTCTCAATCCACCCTAATCTTCTTCTCTAACAACCCTTCAGTAACCCATAAAAGTCTCAAAGATAATCCTCTGTAGTCGAAAAAAGGCTGATCGAGGGAAAATCTCATTTTTGGCTCATCTTTGTTCAAGATTAATTCTATTTTCCATCTAAATTTATTTTTTGAGTGGGTATGGTTGGAATTCATTGGAAGATTAAAATGATCTGTACTAGCTTGGAGTCAAAATTCAGATCTGAAATGAACCCGAAAAGCATCACTGCGGCAATGCATATAACATGTGTATCGTGTATATCATTGTATATCACACACAAATTTTCATGGATATGTACATGTATACTGGAGATACACTGATATACATGAAAGATAAACACAAATATATATATATATATTCCCACATTCACAAAAGTACCATTCCAGTTTTTTAAAGACTCATGGTCACAAGCCCACAACTATTCCAATTCTGAGGTTCCCTAGAGCATAAAATTGCCAATAAAAGAGCTTTTGTGGAGATAAAAGAGAACTAAAAACCTTGTTATTGGCAGAAATCATTAGAAGGATAAGGGTTTGAGTTTACTCGTTTGGGAAGGGTTGAAATCATCCCTTTATATTTTATGCTCATATCCTTGTAGCTTTCTTATCCATAATGGGCAGAAAAACGACTAGCTTTGGAAGTGAAAAAGGAGCTCTTCTTTTTTCTGAAGAGTGAGAAATTGAAGAATTTTAAAATTGAATCCCGATAGGATAACATCTGCATTTAAGAGTGCCCATTTTTTTTCCTTCTAAATTTGACAAATTGGGCTGCTAATAAGAAAAAGCTAGTCTATTTCTTACCACTATGCTTTGCTAGGTGCTCCATTATATTTTCCCACTTAGGCCGAATCTAAACCTGTGCCAAACTCCCTTTCAGGAAGTACACCGATAGCTAATTGTGCCAGATTCCTTATCGCAATAGACATAAGTTTTATTTGAGGGACAAAAATTAAAGACCAACACAAAATAGGGATAAAAGTGCAAATGACCTCACCATTTAAGCCATGATTGATCCATAAACTTTTATAAGTCTAACTACTCTGCAAATAATTTCAGACATATGGGACTGAAATTGTAAAATAGGCTGTTTGACCGAACTTTGGACAATTGCGCCTAATTGTCTTAGACCAAACTTCAAATATGTATGCTTAAAATTCCAGACATATATATTCGAAACTAAAAATTATTTTTCTGAAGTTTGAACTATCAAACTTCATCTCTACTAAACTTTCAAACTTTTCCAACACCTTTAAACTCAATCTTCATATTTAAATTCACTCTTCATATTTAAATTCACTCTTCATATTGAAAATAAAAGACTAACTTCTTCAAAAAATTATACTTCAATTGCTATAAATTCAAAAAATATTATGGAAAGAAGAAGCGGAGGATGCCCGTTTTTCTAAAGTTTGCCTATATTGGCTAGGAATACAAAAAAAAAAAAAAAAAAAAAAAAAAAAAAAAATTGCGCCTTGAATGACGATGTAAAAAGTAGGTGGAATTCAATTGCTATAAATTCAAAAAACACTATGAAAAAAAAAAGAAACAGAGGATATTAGTTTTTCCAAGTTCGCCTATACTTACTACGAATATAAAAAAATTACTTCCTCCGTTCAATTTTACTTATCACGTTTTGCTTCTCGAAAGTTAATTTGACTAATTTTAGAAACTAAATTGAATTAGATTAATTTAATATTTTAAATTTTAAATTTTAAATTTATATGTTCGAAAACTATACGAAAAATGCTAGTCCCTTTTCCCAAAAAAAATGACTCACTTTCTTTTTTAATCCATCCCAAAAAGGATGACATATTTCCTTATTTGGCAATAATTTAACTTTAAACTTTACATTTTACGCAAAACAAAATAATTTATAACCACACAAATATTTTTGACTTATTTTAGATCATAAGATTCAAAAGTTTGCCTTTATTACTTAAAGTGTGTGCCAAATAAAAGTTCATCACATAAATTGGGACGGAGGGAGTACTATAAGTTACAATTTTCTCATACTAATATGATGAAAAAATACATCTTAAAATATGATCAAAATTCAAAATCCATGCCGTTCAACTTTCGAGAAGCAAAACGTGACAAGTAAAATAAACGGAGGGAGTATTTAATAAGTAATTGTGCCTTAATTGGCGATGTAAAAAGTACTGCCCTGCGAAATTAACACATTCCCTTCTAACAAAGATAACTAGTGCTCTTTCATTAGGAGCCCAGCGTTAAATTCTAAATCATACAAGTAAGCAATGCACAAAGAATGCACAATTATTAACAAAAGGAATTAAACTTAGTGAGCCCAAGCAAGCCATATTGACCCGAAGCTCCTCTCTTATGGCTTCTATAATTAGTACAAGTACAATCATACAAGTAATACTTCACCAAAGAATGACTTTGCCCTGCTCCAAAAGTAATGGCAGGAAGAATGACAATAACCCATTAGCATCTTCTTTACCTAAAAACTAATCATGCCCTGCACTTGAGAAGTTTTGGCAGGAAGAATGGCAAATAGTAGGTATGAGTATCTAACATATCTGCTGCCTGTGTAATTGCTGTGAGCTCCATGAGCTATTTAGCTGTGAAGGAAAAATGACCGTTGGCAACCTCTTGCTTTCCTCGACGTCAGGAAAATCAATGGTGTAATGAAGCCCACGACTCTCGTGTCAAGAAAGAGCACTGTTAACTACCAGTTTGGCACAACAGAAGAGATTCCTCATCTCACAAGCCTCTAATCCAACCATGGTTGGTTCCCAGCCATGCTGAAATAAGTAAGTTTCCCATTTCAATTCCAACTCTTTGATTCTCTTCTCTGCAAGGGTTAGTCTTGAGGTCGACCTAACAATTCCAACATATTCCCACATGATTGACTGCAATTCTTTCCTCACTTCCCTTGTCTGACGAATGACTTTGTTAAGTACTGTATATCCTAGTAACACGGGGGCTACAGGCCGCGGCCACCAACTTGAAGCACCATGATCAATTTTAGATATGTTCATGTGATCAATTGAAGGCTGTACAGCTCTTCGTGCAAACACTAGTGCTTCAGCCAACGAGTTGCTTGCAAGTCGGTTCGGACCATGCAAACCAGTACATGCAACTTAACCTGCCACATAAAGACCTCGTACATTAGTCTCATCGTCGAGTCCAGCACGGACTCCACCACACATGTAGTGAGCAGCGGGGGCCACCGGAATCGGCTGTTGTGTTATGTCTAACCCATAGCGGAGACACTCAGCAGCTATATTAGGAAAATGAGAAAGAACCTTCTCTTTGGGCTTGTGACTTATATCACAAGAAGAACATACTCTTCACCACGCTTTTTGAGCTGGTCATCTATACTTCTTGCTACCACATCTCTCGGGGCAAGCTCTGCTCTTTCATCATACAATGGCATAAATCTCTCCATATCTAAGTTGTAAAGGATGCCTCCATCACCTCTAACAGCTTCAGTTATCAGAAAAGCATTCTCTCTGGTATTTGATGGTCTGACGGGAAGGCCTTCATCAGCCAAGGCAGTCGGGTGGAATTGCACACACCTGGCAACACGAGGCAGAGAATTGTAATTACTAATGCAACCTTCGGGATAGTTAGAGAGCCGACTGGGGACTGCTAGTCTAGAAATCTTTTCTACATCAATTAATCCCCCAATGAAGAAAATTTGATGCCCTTTAACCTGAAAATTTCAAGTTGCATATCCAATATCATCCCGCACAACATTTTGAACACACCCTTGTATATTTTATCAAGTGTGAAATTTCTGAATGATTGCAGAAATCAAGAAGGCCAAGGATGGATGAAATCTGGATTAGCAGACTTTACAACACAGCTCACTAAAGCAGAGGCAGAAATATTCTGTAATAAGAATGCAATGCTGATGATTACTTACTCCATGTTGGAAATTACAGCTTGAGCTCGATGAGCCATAGCCATTCCATCTCCAGTGGCAACCTACAACCATCATATCAATATGAATTAGAACTTTAAACATGTCCACATTCGACAAAGTTAAACTTTATTTTTGTTAAGGTATAAAACAGAACTGGCCCCACCACCAATTAGTTGCACCCAAAAAAATGATAATGAGCAGAATAGCGCCACAGCAGATGCCTAACCCAGGTTAGTACAAAACTTTGAACAGTGTTTGCTTTTATGGTACAGAAAATTATTGGTGTATACAATAAGAATTTATTATCTTCATCAAATCCACACTTACAAGCAAAGGAACATCCGTTATTTGACTACCCAGATCGTCTGTTCTTTTCGTTCTTTCTTTTCCTTTTTTTTCGCATTTAGGGCAGCGAGCTCTTGTTTCTAATTGCACATTAGCTTAACATGCAATTGCTATAGGGTAGAAATATTAATAATCTATGGAATGTTGTTTGCATCAATGTCAATTGATAAGATCCTTATGAGTTACAAAAGATACTGTGACCAAGCTTATCACCAACAATTAAATGCAAAAGTATGCTAATCATATGGTAAAAAAGTAACTATTAGCCACCCCGCACCAAGGAAGGGACTCTGAATAATCTTACTAATTATAAGGAGTGATATTACTATAACTAACAGCATTTTGGAGGAAAAGATGGTGAAACCCGTACCGGTGGATTAGTAGTACTTGGATAGATATGTCCAGCTCCACCTGATGCCAGCAAAGTCACTTTTGAAATGAATCTTATGACCTACAAACTCAAAAGAGCACAGAAGCCTAAGAAATCAATTTATATCATTTTGAGGATACGTTCAAATCATGGAGGTGAAGATGAGCGAACAACTGTACCTACCTTATGTGTTTCCGTGATTATAGTATCAACGCCATGACAAACTATGTCAGAACCATCCTGCACTTGGCATACAAATTAACATCAGCAAATATTTATATGACTTATCGAACAATTCATCCTTATTCAAAAGAAGTCCTTATTGAACAGTTCAATTGCCACCTTTCCACAACTATAATCATGTTCAATTGTCGCTCATTTGCACTGCACTGCTTGCTTAATCATATCCACTAGGGTCCATTCGTGCAGTTTGGACAAAATATAAGCAAGTGCAAAAAATTCGCATAAGCAATATTTGTACAAATAACATAAGCAAAAGAATAATGCCAAGTCTAATTAGATTAGAGAAACAACCCTTCATTTTGGACCAAATTGATGCTAGAGCAGAAAATTTTTCCCCAATAATAACCAATGCAAACAGTTGCTATCAAAGAATAAACTTACCTGAGTGATCAACAAATCTATAGCAAAATGGTGTTGAAACATATATATATTAGGATCCTTAACAACTGCATCTAATAGGACCCTTTCTATCTCTCTGCCTGTCATATCAGCAGCATGGACAGTTCGACGATGGGAGTGGCCCCCTTCCCTGGCTAGATGCAGATTTCCATCGTCCCCATGATCGAACAAAACCCCCATAGCAATCAGTTCTCTAATTTTTTCAGGTCCTTCAGTACACACAACCTGGAGAAATAAGATGCACTTAAAAGAACGAAGATTTTAAAAGAGTAAGCTAAAAACAAAATTTTGGAATACATAGATTGCATAAAAAGCAGAATTACATGGACCAAGTTTTTCCGAACTGAGAAGAAGATATCAGTTGCAATGTCCCATCAATCAAGCACAACACAAACCTCCTTGAAGCCAGTGTATATTTACAGAGACAAGTGAAACTAGCATAGAGCAAACTAAGCGGTGACCCTTAAAAAATTGGTGCTGGTGCAAATGATACCTGTGTGTTCTCATTAAAAAAGGAAACCACAGTACTATGGTACAAACTAAATGTAATCCCACAATCAAACTGAAAGACAACACAAGTGCATTTCCTATCTTATTCTTATTTCTTCCTTCTTGCATGTCACCTTCACACCTCTCTTCTCCATATGTTCATATAAAGAAGTGATTTGAACCATGAAGAATAGGAGTACTACATACACCAGCGGAAATCTTCCCTATTCTCAACCATTGGTTTCTCTGCTCTCCTTAACACTTCTTCAGTTTCAACTTTTAAGCACTTACTCGGAAGCAAGGAATAGGCATAGAGCCTCTCTTGTAGTATTGTTGCTTGACACTTCAGCTTCAATTTGAAAACAAGCCTAACTGCCCCATTGCTATAACACTTCTCCAATTTTTGGCAGTTCTACACAGAAAGTTCCTTTGGTTTCAACCTGATAGATAGATGGAGAACTTTCCTATTCATCCAACCAAGTAGTCTGGGAAAAAAAAATTGGAAAAGTAAACGCAAATAGTCTCCAAAGATAAAAAACTGAAAAAGGGCAATTGCTTCACGGAACTGAAGACTATAATATTCTGCGAACTTACTCTAACAGTCTCCTCATCACAGAGGTAAGCACCTGCCACAATTGTATCTTGCATGTGGCTCTCCACTGAATCTGTAGGGCAAAGCACAGCACTTACACCACCTTGAGCACAGTTAGTGTTACTCTCATGAGGCTCGGCCTTGGTTATCTCAGCCACAGTTCCATGTTTGGCAACCTCAAGAGCTTATCGAAGGCCAGCAATTCAACTACCAATCACAGCAAAATTGATATACCTAGTTGAGCCTTCTCTCTGGCATGATTTGATTGTTCCTCTGTGAGGCTTCCAGTTTGTTTTCACTTGACATTGTGAATAATTACTTCTATGAACTTGCAAGAGTTTGGAAATCCAAGAAGACCTGGAAAAATTAATTAGCACATCACCACCAGAAAATGGACATAATAACCTTTCTCTTTGCTAAGGAATCAGGAAATGACTCGAAAAACAAAGCTTCTAGTATTATGTCACCTCATGAAAAAAGATATTACTGGTTTACCCCTAAACAGGTAAACAAAGATTCCTTTTCAGTAAGTTCCCATTTGAGGATAAATAGTACTACAGACAACACGTGAATGCCTATCACCATTACAAATTGGAATGTAATAACATCTTTAAAACTCCAAAATAAAACATTTTGACAGTTGTTCGCCCATAAGAGAGGAGAAGGGGACTAGAAAGAAGATAATAAGGAGAGATACCAATGGATTTGGTTCAGGATCACATTGGAATGACAGAGAGCTATTCCTCCGGTAGACAGGCTCTCTCAAATGCCTGAAGCTATACCAGTTGCCATATGACCTTACTGACTGACAATCCAGGTCAAAGGAATTGATATCAGGTGAGCACTCCGAATTCCAAGGTTATAGTATTTGAGAAACTGGAGTGCCTTTTTAGACATTTCCTCAATTTTCTCACGAGAGGTTACACGAATTGGCTATATTCAATTAAGAAAAAGGAATTGACTTCAAAATATAATTAACCGCCTTGCATTTTAAAAAGCTATAAGAATAAACATCAACAACTACATACTCAGTGTAAACTCACAAAATATATAATTTTTTATTAAATAATTTGAAGCCTCTTCTAAATTTTAGGATCACCTATTCTATTGAGCCGCTCTGCTTGTCGTCTTTACATTGACATCATTTTTTGTCGGATGACCTCGAAGGTACTCACATGCACATCTATTTGCTTACAGAAAACAATTGAAAGATAAACATTTTTACTCTCTTTTTGGGCTAGGATTGTCTCAACTAGTGTTGCTTGCTAGGGAAAAACATCAGAAAATGGAACAGTAAGCAGAATTGAGTAGCATGTTCGCTACAACATCCAACGCTATCAACTTTATCATACATAGATTTTTACTGCAGGTTCGTATATGTTGAATCTGATTATAAGATATTTCCCCCACACAGAGAGAAATTGGATAAAACGTGTTCCCAGCTGAATGGCAAGTGAGAGAAATTTAAAATTCAGTTGGAGGTTTACGGCGTGTGTTTGAATCTTGAAATCAATTTGCTCTATTTTGGTAACACTTTCAGACACATCTTACAACGATGAGGATTCGAGATTACTATTTTCAAGAATAGATGAGTAGGCTGGATATAAAAAAAAAATTGGACAAAACGAAAATTGAGTTTTAGCCTTAGCTTTTACTAAATTAGAATGAGAATCAAAATTTGTTCTTTTCAGAAAAACAAAAATAATACAAGATTCTTGTCTTTCTTTTTGACTTCCCTCCCCGCCGCCCGGACCTTTGCGTTTCTAGGTAGTTTCGCCTTTCTTTATTGCAGTATCTCATCTTACATTTCTTTGTGAAGGGGAAAGTCCAAAGGCGAAATTCATTTGTATCAGCCTCTTATTACACCTCGTAAGATTAAGATGATAATTAAGAACGTCATTAAGAAAGTAAGATTCGGATATTGAATATAAGGAACGCTTACATATGTTAATACGGGAAATTAGTGTATAAACGGATGTTATTCCGGAATAGTTTTTCTTTAGTGCTATACATGTGACGACGAGAATTAATCCTAGTAGTTGAATTTATTCCAATGGAGTTATGGAATAGTATTGTATTAAAATTGTGACATTAAGGATACGAGGCTTTATGAAATTCTCGGAAATTAAAAGATGTGGGTTTAAAATTTATTAATTGAAGAACTTGGGGGGCCAAAGTGTGATAAGGAAATTCAGATTTTTTTTATATACCTACACTCACCTCTTCAACTTCATTCTAAACTTAACCAAAAACCTCACCTCTCTTCTCCAAACCCACCCCCTGCTGGCCGAAAATCACCCCAACCCCATACCCAATTTAAGATTTTTATCTTCTCTTCCTAGACTACATTTTTCATCAAAAATTAGAAGCAAAACAACACCAAAAACAGTGGCAAAAACAACCACTGCTGGCCGAAACTCTAGCCCAGAAATTTCGAATTTTTGGGATGAAATTTTGGAAGAAAAACGTGTAGGGATGATGGTTTAACATTGTAGAACACTTGCATGTCAATTGGAGTTGAAGAAGTGAACAAAAAAGGGAAAGAAATACGAAAACAGTGGGGATTTTCGGACAAGCAGTGGGTAGAAAATTGCGGACTGTTTTGGAACGAATTTGTGGTATAAAATTCTTCTTTCTATGATATAATTGGAATGCATGTTGTTAGAATTAAGGTAATGAATTTGTGTTAAGGAGAAATTGGAATTTAAGCGTTGCATGTGACAATTTTGGGCTAGTTGCCAATTTGGGACAGATTTTGGTGTTATTGAATTCGTTGGTTATTGTTGTTATTATTGTCACTAATTGCATGATGAAATTGAAAGGAAACATTGATATTTAGTTGGAATTAGTTATATGGAAGTATTGAAATACGAAATTGAATTTTAGGAGTTAAGATAAGAGTTATGGAATTATGACATGTTGTGGCCAAGAACTTGCATGAAATTGTTGGACATGTTGTGATGTATATGGACTGTTTTAGGGACTGTTTTGTGGTGTTATAATGCTGAAAATTTAGTTACAATTATGCATGTTTAAGTGTGGTAATTGCTAATGTATGTCCTAAAGGAATAAGGGTGTAGAAAGGTGTAGAAAGGCTTCACATTCTACCCTCGTTGTTGTTGGAACATGGACTGTTTTGTGGGCTGTTTTTAAGGTGGATTAAGAGGCTAAATTTATGTAAGAAGTGGGTGTGTAAATTCCCTTTATTGTTGTTTTGGTTGTGCCCTTAATTGGTGCTTGGTTATTAATGTTATTAGCCTCGTTTGAAAGTTGTGGAAACATGTATAAACAGGGGAAGTGTTGCCCGAATTTTTATAGAATAAGAAGTCGTTATTCGATATAAAATATGCTCGTAATCATAGAATTAACGAACGTATTACCATTATTATAGGTTGAAGTTCTATAACGAGGCATATTCTAATATTGGGTGGATTAGTTCGTCTAAAAGGTATGTGAAACCCTTACTTCTTTTTTTTGGCATGATTTAATGAAAGTACGGCGGACGTACTTGATTCTTATACAGTTTAATTCCTAAAGAGGATTGTTATGAGAAGTGCCTATGATTTTTCAGCAAAGAGTTTATTATGACATTATTATAATGATTTTATTGAGAGTCAAATGATAATTTTTACTTGCATATGGTTACTCATGATATCTACTCGTGCTAAGTGTTACTACTTCACCTCACCGAGTATCGGGCCGGGTTACGTTCGTGCACAGCATTGCATTTTTCACCGAGACCCTCACTAGATGGTCGGGTTACGTAGGATAGATCCATAGATGAGATATGACTTTACCGAGTCCCAGCATGGATCGGGTTACGATATGACTTCACCGAGTCCCAGCATGGGCCGGGTTATGATATGATTCCACCGAGTCTCGCACTAGTGGGCCGGGTTACGTTATAGATATATATATGTATATGGACAGACACTCATGTTTTCTTGACTTGACTCTCATTTTTATAAGGCAACTGACTTTTATTGTTTATGACACATTTGGATTTGGATCCTGATTTTTATACTGATCTTATGTGTTCTGTTGGCCACTTATGACCTCTTTTACAGCATTTCATATTTTACATACTCGGTACATTATTTCCTACTGACCCCCTTTCCTCGGGGGGCTGCGTTTCATGCCCGCAGTACGTGTTTTCGAGTTGGTGAACCTCGTGCCTAGGTTCCTACTCGGCGGGTTGGGAAGCTCCTTTGATTCAGAGCTTTGTCATTTTGGGTACAGAACCCTATTATTTTGACTTTTGTATATTTAGGGGCACGACGGGGCCCTGTCCCGTCATATGTCGTTATCCTTCTTGTAGATGTTTGTAGACAGTTGTGGGTTGCACTGGTGTAAGGGTCAGAAATCTGTTTCGGTCAGCCATATTATTGTACTCTATGTTGGGGGTGTTCCCGTGTATATGTGATATTATCTGTTGGCAGCCTTGTCGGCTTGCCTGTTATATTATCTGTTGGCAGCCTTGTCGGCTTGCATGTTATATTATCTGTTGGCAGCCTTGTCGGCTTACATGTTATATTGTGTTGGCTAGTTGTGACTCCTCAGGAGCCAGGTACATTCGGGGGTAAAGGCAGCTTTGTCGGCTTGCCTACCCTGGCATATATTGTTATTGCAGCGTTATGCTGCCGGATTTCAGACTCATTAAGTGTTAGTTGGATTATGTGTGACAGGTTAGTATAATGACGTCATTAGGGCGGTTAGTCGCGGTCCGTCGGGTCGTGACACCTCTTGGCCAGGTGGGATGTAAATCGAGGATATGCACGAGTGTCAACCCTGCAAGGGAGAGGACCAACAGGACATGAACCCAACAACAACCCTTGCAATATTTCAAGCAAAGACTGTCACCACACGGTTTCGAACCCGCGACGTCGGAGTGGTTGTACCCCAATCACATTGTCACTTACCAACTCGTTTGTGCCCCTGGGGCATCTCATCTTACATTTCTACTCCTTCCGTTTCAAATTATTTGTGTCTTTTTATTTTACGTATCTTTTAAAAAATATTAATTAGAAGAATATTTGATCTATTTTATCTTTATTTATATTTAAATTATAATTTTTTTGTTAAATATTACTTTATTTATATATCATCTCCATTAACGATAAAATTACAATGGATAAAATGAAGAAAAATAATTAATTATATCTTAAATTTCTAAAACAATAAATAATTTGAGACGGAGAGTACAATATAACAATAGACCCTATCTAAAATTAATATGACCAATAGTCTGTTTGATCAAATTTCTAAAATCTACTTATTTTAGAAAGTTTTTTTGTTAAAAGGATTTTTTGAAAAAGTAATATTTTTTAATGTAATAGTTTGTATTAAAAATACTTTTATCAATATTAGAGTAGTATGCTTTTGGAGAAAAACTACTTATCTTAGTTGGTCAAACACCTCAACTTTATAAAACACACTTTATGAAAGAATAAAAAATAAAAAATAAAAAAAGAGAGAATTACCTTTTTGGAGAATCCTAAGAAATAATAGCCCGCAAATATATATGTTTTGTATGTTAAGTTTAAATATGCATACAATATACATATAATATATATATATATATATATATATATATATTATATATATATATATATATATATTGTATTTATTGTTTTAACTAGCATCCGTAATTAAATACGGCCGACTGGCGAAAATGAAGAAAAAACGAAAAAAATAAAGCAGTTTTAGCTTCTTAGAAACTTGGCTAAATAGGTTATAAACTATTATTGGGTTCAAACCTATTATAATCAACCAATTTGAACATGTTAATGTCCTTCTATAATTCTGAATTGAAAACACTAATTTCAATTAAAGATCCCCATTTGTGGCAATGAATTAGACTATACTCTTTGGTTTCCATTCCGAAAGTCAAATCAAAATGTTTGTCCACAATGCAAAAACAGACGAAACAGATTTTGCCAAAAACTAACACGAATGTCCTCCGAAATTCTTTAAGAAAAAATAATCCAAACACTCCACTTACTAGAAACTACAACAAAAGCTAAACCAAAAATTCCGTACAGCAAATTAGATCTTTCAAATCTAAAAACCTCAACTACTACAACATAGACTAAAATCTCGTAAAATTTAATCAACGCAGGTATCCTCTCCTTTCGCTTTTACTTATCCATTATAAACTTTACACATTCCTTAAAAAATAATAAATAAAGTATTTAATTTACCATGATACTCATATTAATTGTAATCTTAATGAATTTAAAAAATGATTTGAAATGAGTAATCTATACTAAGGATAAAACAAGAAAAATAAATTATTTTTCTCTTAATCTGTGAAAGTGAACAAATAAAAATTAAAATATATTTCTTAAAATAATCGACAAGTAAAAATGAAGGGAGAGAGTAGCTTAAATAACATAAACCTCACACTTCCCAATGTATACGATAGATGAAATGAACCTGGATTAGCTTGACTGCACTTTATCTCGTCTAACTTGGTTAAAATGGCGCGGATTACAAAATAGAATACGCACATCCAGCCTGCTTACTCTATTGCCAGTCCAACTCCAGCCAGATGAAGGCCACCACCCTTCCAATTCTTAGTTCGTGGTGACAACCCCAATTAAGTACTCCCACCATTTTAAAATATTTCTCATATTTTTTATTTACACGTTCTTTAAAAAAAATATTATTAAAAGAAATATTTAACTATCTATTGTTATTTACTTCCCTCCATCTAGCATTACTTATTCATTTTCTTTTTTAAAAGTCAAACTATATAAGTTTTGATCAATATTTTGATATATTATATTTTTTTACCATATTGATATGAGAAAAATTACAACTTATGATACTTTTCATGTCATTTTTAAATATCTAAATTATAATTTTAAATTATTGAATTGATCTACTCCAATTTAAATTCAAAAATTAGTTAATTTGACTCTCAAAAAGCGAAAGTGGATAAATAATATGGGATGGAAGGCGTATATCTTAAGATATAATATCTCTTCATTAATATTTAATTATTATTGAGGTGTTTGTAATCTTCAAGAACAATTACTACAAAGGGTAATATGGGAAAGAAATAATTAATTTTGTCTTGAACTTGTAAAATGACAAGTATTTCAAGACGAATATTTTTAATAAAGACAACGGGTATTTTAGAAGGGAGAAAGTAATAATTTAAGAGGTTAGTCTCTTTGGATCGGTAGCTTTTCAAGATAATCTTAATCTGATTTTTCTAGCATACACAGGAAAACAATCAAATCTTTAAAACAAACATCATATGGCAAACACTCTCAAACAATTTTACGTGCTACACTTTTTTTCTTTATCCGAGTCTGACCATTTATCTTTTTTTAACATGGCATATTCAAGTTTATTATCATCATGTTCATATTGCTTTAATTTTTTGTCTGAGTCTAATCGTGTATCTTGCTTTGCTTGTAATTATGCTTTGTCTTGAACAAAGGATCTTCCGGAAACAGCCGATCTACCTAACAAGATGGAGGTAAAGTCTGCATACACTTTACCCTTTCCAGACTCCATGTTGTAAAATTTCACTAGGTATGTTGGTATTGTAGTAGACTTTTTTTTAGATTTGCCTTTTTCCTGACCTTTTTTCTTTTTTCCCCACTTTTTACTCCTATTATTTTTTTAAAAAAAACTTATTTTACGAAGTCGAACAATCACACCTTTTTGTATTCTACGCGAGGAGTTTGGTGTGACTGACAAAGAAAAACCCTATGTTTTAAAATCTTTTTAACCTAGATTTGAAGACTAAATAATTTACATATTAAGAAAAGATTATTTTGATTTCGCACGGACTTATATACCAGTATTATAGATGCAGCACTAAGAAGGTGCTGAGATATGTTACAAGGGAGTTTCTTCCGCCAAAAATCTTATAACATGTGACAGGAAACATGAAAAAAGTCCTTGGGCACACCGTGCAAGAACCACTTAGCAAACTCCAAAGCTCCAAAGCACCAACTGACAATAGTAGCGATATCTATATTGAAAATGGAACATTCAGTGATGAAATTGGCTTGCAATAACAATTTTAGATATTCACTTAATCTTGTTAGGCATAGGTGCTTTTCTTCTAGTATTCAAGGCTCTTTATTTGGGGGCGTATATGATACCTGGGCTCCAGGAGGGGGGAGATGTAAGAAAACACTCAGTCACCTGCTTACCTCCGATGACGCTTGTAAAAGAAACTCCTAGATATACTTGGGCTGCTACAAACCAAATCACTGGAATGGTGAGTTGATGCGAAAGCAGGCCAAGCTCCGTAAAACCTCAACAGGGCTTTAACGACCATAAGTTCCATGCCTTCAATAACTTTTAAATCCACAAACTTTCCTGACAAGCCATAATCTTCTTATTCTAAGCCAGAAAAGTCCTCACAAGTCACAACGAAGAACTCATTGGCCTTCAATTCAATAGGCTCCACCACTTGATTATATGTCAAGTACAAATAGCATTCTGTAGACTTAGAAGAGAAGCAAATGTAAAATTGACGAAAATGTTTAAAACAAAATACGAAGGAAACAAAGTTGTATGTAGAGTATTCTGGATATCCGAGCAACGCTACTAAAGACAGCCTTTTAACATTGTCTGCGCCTATGCAGGGCTGAGTTGAGAGCTGTGATACCTAAAACTAGGATGTCAAAAGCAAGGACAGTTTTATTTCATACTTCGCTGAATGAATGATATTCAAGCTACTGCTCTCTTGGGATGGCAGTTACGACATATAGAAGGATTGGTTTCTCACCTCTAGAGATTGCTGTAATATAACAAAAAACGAAAGACAAAAACTAGAGGGACAGGACACAAATAACTACTGGAAGAATGATACAGATCGGACCTAATACTAAATAATGTACACAATTTAAGACTTCCTCCACAAATGTCAAGCGGCCAGTGCTGCGACAAGCTGCATATTTTAGAATTAAAAGCAAGTTAAAATCATGAACAATATTAGAAGAGCTAATTAGCAATATTGTAAGAAAACGTGTGATTTCAATAACTTAGGTATTAGCTAAAAATCTTAGGTCACTGTATAAGCTTTCATGTTTTCCTCCTCTCATATCCTTTCCTTTGCCTCTCCTCCAACCCCCCCCCCCCAAAAAAAAATACCTTACTCCCAATATAACAAGTTTAGCAACCTATACAGTTTTTAGTCCAAGCAAACCTTTAGGCAATTAAAGTCCACAGTTCAAATCATCAACAAGAAGAGAGACTTCGCGAGATCACCAATGTAAATGTAAACTTGAAAAAAAAAACAGCAAGAAAGCTTGTTAACCTGGTAACAAGTGAAATGGAGCAAGATACAGGTTCGCATGGAAAATTTTCAACCGCAAGAATTAGGTGCGAATGCTAAATCTTTTTTTCCGGGAACCAATGTCCAAGAGGTGTAAATATGATACTCTACCAATTTTATCATACTACTTTAAGTTGTACAAAGAGTCAGAAAACTCATAACACTTATTCAATTTTCGATAGCTACCTTGCTCTGGGAGAAAAGGTTTAAACTTTTACAAATTGATTATTTCTCTACCTTCGACCAGCTTCAACATAATAAATTCTCCCTCCATCCATATTGCTTTCCAATAAGCAAAAAAAAACCTTAACCATATCTTTTTAAATAGTTTTTGCACATTTTAAAATGCAGTGCTCTTTCCTTTTAATTTTCTGAACATCTAAATTTTTTTCAGAAGTCCATTTCATTATAATCATATTTCATACTGGAATATGATGAATTTGACTTCTGAATAAAAAAGGATACTTAACTTTTAGCTTAGTACAAGGGTAGATTAATAGAGCACAATGATGAAGGAAGCTAAATCTTTAAATTTAATAGGGCATCCAAAATGATGAAGGAAGTAAATCCTTGTAAGGAAACATTATTTTACCCACAAAATATAGCGGCAACAAAAAATATCACAAGCACGATGAGATTGATGCAACTGAAACGAGCGAATGTTTGATAAATAGATTATAATATCATTACTTAATACAGCAAGTTGAATAAATTTACTATGAAATGCAATCTAATTATATAATTAGGTCGAGACCATACATCTGTTAGAAGATACAGTGCTCCAAAATAATGTCTATCACATGCTCATTGTTTTGGGTTATTAGAGGTTTCCCCTTTTTGCCAGAGATAGATTTCATTGGATTGAATGCATGCATACCCACCTTTCCCTGGCCCACACAATCAGCACCAATAAAGGAGGGGGGGGGGGAAGCAAAAGAGGCAATAAAGAGACCCGATTTTTCCATTATTACCAAAGAAAGATGGCTAGAACCTCAAAACAGATGTGCCACGTCTCACTTACCTGATAAAAGCCACAAGCCAATAGCAGTTGAAATAGACAGACAATTATCATCTGACCCCTATCAACAAGAGACATCACGAAATAGCCCTTTTGATTCATCATAAATCCATCTGCATAAAAAGTTGACAAAGTCACATACATTTCAAATAAGAGATCTGAAACTAGGGGATCTCGACGTGCCACTGATTATAGATTTGTATGCGTCTAATTTATTTATTTATTAAAAAAGCCGCTACATATAATCAATTCCTTATTTAAAAATCTGAAGTGTTTGCTATAGTGTTATTAAAAGCGCTCGCTTCAACGCTTAAAGCGTGAAGCGAGGCGAGGCGACAGGCCAAGTGCTTTTGTTCCTTGAAGCGAGGCGAGATCAGAAAAGAGCTCGCTTCAGCAGAAGAAGCGAGGCGTTATGCGTTGCTTTTGCCAAAAAAGCTAGAATTTTTGAAATTTAATTGAAATAAGGGTTAATTTTAGCTCTAATTTATAAAACAATTGCAACAGACTTGTGCATCTTCTTTGCTGCTCTTTTCTCCTCCAATTCTAGGGTTTCAAGGTAAGTTCTCTTCTTCTTCTCTTATCTTCCTTTTTGCTTTTCTCTTCTTCTCCTCTTTTTTCGATTTTTCCTCTAATTCTTTTCTCCTCTGTTTTCTATTCCTTCTCTTTCTTCGATTTTTTCTGTTCTTTTCTCCTATGTTTCTATTCTTTTCTCTTCTCTTCTCTTTTTTGATTTGTTTTTCTCTTCTTCTCCTCTATTAGTTTACTGTAGCCTTCTTTTGTTATCTGTTTCTCTGTTTTTTTCAAGCTTTTTATCTAGTTCTAATATCTACTATTCACTTTCTAATTTAATAATTGAAAGATTTGCTATGTTATTTCTATCGAGTTCTTGGTTATTTATTCTATGCAAATCTTAATATTTTTTATTTTTGTATTAAACTGCGCTTCAGTTGAGAAGAGTGTGCTTCAGTAAAGCGAGCCTCTGTTGCTTATTTCCGCTTCTCGCTTTCCATAACACTGGTTTGATATCTTCCTTTCTTTCGATATGCAAAATCCCCACCCAGCAAACCTCCTGCCCAGAAGTCAACAATGGCCCTTTTTGCACTTTGCACCCTTGGCGACTCGAACTACCAACCTTGTGGTTAAAAGTAGTGTGTTGCTGCCACTTGAGCAACCTCATTTATGAAGTGTACTTTATCTACAAAGTTGATTCCAGCAATCCAATGGTTTGCTATCGAATCACTCCTAATCAGCTTCGAGATGCAATTAATATCTAAACACCATTTAATGAAACAACGAATCAAAGTTAAATTTCTACTTGCTCTGTTAAGATTCAAACACACATTGCAACTCAATGTAAATGCCTCAAATCTAAGTTAAACCAATACGAAGAAGCAAATGTATGATGTATCATGCACTATTTAGGAATTGGTCCATTGCTAGAAGGAGAAGTGCAAATGCAAAATGTTCAACATACTTGCATATGTAAAGAGGCCGTGATACATCAGTTGACCCTTTTGCTAGGCGAGCTCTCCTCTCACTTTCCGCAGTAAACTTTCGTGGAGGAAGTACTTCACACGGACCTTGTATCAAGCCAGCCATTACTATGCTACTATAAGTAGACAAATAAACCTGTAAAAGGACCAGCAGTGATATATAAGGTTATACAGCATGGAATGTCTATTATCTCATGCATGTTAAATTTATATTGGAGCAGGATAGATAAAGATGCAGGTTGGTGTTTTATGTGATACATTTTCTGCAAGATCTTGTAGCTTTATGCCTTCATCAACTAATTGTAGTCGCATGCAACCCGCTGTTATGATTCAGTATCTTGTTCAAGTAGTTTAACATAAATAAGTTTAATGGATTCTTGTAGGACAAAAATGTCTAAAAGCATCACTAGAGATGTGGTCAAGAACAAAGAGCCAAAAAAAGAGCCCGCTTTTTCCTTACAAATTTAAAAAAAGAAACATCCTTGCTACAGAACAGCAGTGAACACTAGAATCTCTCAATCAGAGTACATGGCATAGGATAAACCTCAAAAAGTTAAATATTGTCTTTTAGGGGAACTCTACACCTGAAAATATTTAAATTAATTTCCTTCCAAGTCTAGTCATATAAACACACGATGACAAGAATCTCTCAATCAGAGACATGCTGTAAGATAAACCTCAATAAGTTCATATTGTCTTTTAGGAGGACTCTATACACCTAAAAATGTTCAGAATATTTCCCTTCCAAGTCTATTCATGCATGTGTCTACCTCTAGGTTAATCAGTAAAAAAATTATCACGTAAATTGAAATTTCATTAATAAATAATCCAGTAGATGCTGGAAGATACAAGCTGCAGCAAAAAAGAGTTAGCTCCTGAATAGCGAGACCTTCTAAATGCTTCCTAAGGGCCAAACAAAAGTAAAAAATAAAACAAAATTATTTACGGTAAGATGGTTACTCCAACAACAAATGTTTGTGAGATAGTATCCATATTTCAGAAGGTGGATAGGAGAAGAGTTTCCTTCGAAGCATCTGCTATTACTTTCAAGCCAAAGGCACCAAAAACCGGAGACTGGAACAATCTGCCAGACTTTTCCAATATAATTGGTTGGTCAGTGTTTTGATTACTCCATGCTTTATTTTATTGTGCTGAAACATGGACAGCAAGTTTGGTTGACACCCGGTTGGAAATCTTTTGAAAGTTGCTGGACAGCTTATCTTTCGAGCTGCCATCCTACTTGGTTGCTAAGCAATTTCCTTACTTGGAAGAAGAATATTTCATATATTCTTATGCGATTCGAGTCTGCCGCTCTCTGCTCATATCCCTCTTCTCGCCTTCTTAGTTTAAGTAAGTTCATCCAGTCTCAAAACATCACTATTTCCCTAATTCATCACTCTCCCCAAGTTCCATCAGTTTAAGCCAAGATTCAACAACCCTTTCACCAAGGTGTCTTCCGGGCAAGATGAGGTTATGTAGGATATCATATCCTTTCATATTAAATTGTACAAGAGAAATATGCATCGGATAGGGATTTTTAGAGAATGAATTACACAGATAAATTTTTCATTCCTGAAATGCCCCTGGGCAAATTTTACAAAACTTCACCAGGTAAATTATACACCAAACTTTCAGAACACAAATTCAACAAGCCAAAATATATAATTAAAAATAAAGGGCAACGTAGAGCCATAAGTGGGGAACGAATCAGCAGAAACATGGTTTGAGATGATCGCTTGAGATGATTTTAAATGGAGAAACATGGTCAGTGAGGAATGAGGATTCATGTAGCCAACCCCAACTTGTTCGGCACTAAGGCATAGTTGTTATTAAATTTATTCACAACGCATGATGATGAAAAGAAAAGACCACACAATCATGAATTTCTATCCCTAGTCATAGCAAGTACACCAAAAGACAGAATGCAAAATTTAATTAGTTGTTTACCTCATTATTGTTCTCCAAGCATGGGCGGCCTACAGACACTGGTAATTCACGTGCAAAGTAACATCGATTGACAGTAACCCACTTTGTTCCCGCTTTTTTGTCCTCCCACATAGCCTGCAGGTAAAAAGTTGAGGCTTCTCCAGATGAATCACATGGATACATATCAAGAGAGTAATGTGGTAGCAAGACTACCAAGAACATAATTATGCATAACATGTGACTTTTGCTATGCTCGTAAACACTACGAGAAAATTTCTACGCAATAGCCGATTCAGAAATAGCATTAGAAGAAGCATTGCAACTAGTAAATACTACACTTTTAAGGAAAGAAAAGCACAAATTTTCACAAACCCAATGACAGACTAAAATGCTCATATCTTTTTACTCCATTCCATTATATATGACAGTATTGACTGAACAGCCTTTAAGATGTCATGAGACTCTGCCCCATGGCTTTTGTCTAGTGGTAGGAGCGCAACTTGTGATGTGTCGGTTAGACATACATCACGGGCTCGAGTCATGTCTCAGACAAAAGCTTGTTATTTAAGTGGAGAAGGGTAGAGTGCGGGCCCATTATCCACGGAGTTCCGAACCATGTGCCACGGATTATATGCAATTCTAGCTTTATTGTACGCGCTCTGCGCGTGTACTATGTCTCAAAAGAGTACAATATTTTTAAGAAATTATTATTTTATAATTATCCTCATCACAAGTTCAAATATCATCTAGAGTACTACTATTGTAACTACTTTTAGATGATTATATCAAGCTGGGGCTTTTTGCGGACTTTATTGAGGAGAATTCTATTGTCAGAAAAAGATAGTCCAAACTAAAGTAATTAAGTAAGCATAAGAGAATTAATACGTCCTTCAGTGAATGAATTGTTTTGTTCATGTTCTTCTTTAATGATCTGAAGTCGTCCAAAATTTAAAGAGATCTCAATCTGTCTTACATATTTCTCTTCCAATATTTTACATAATCATTATAATATCTCTGTTTCTCACAAACCAAAATTATGGTTGTTGACTCCTCAGACCTTTCATGTGTTGTCTCTACGGATTCCTTAAAGTTGAATCCAGAAAAGGGGCATCAATAAGATGTTTTTGTCCCTCCTACCGCTCTTAAAAAGTAATGTGCTTCTTTGTCCTAAAGTTCATTATTGAAATCGTATATCTATTTCTTTTCTAAAGATGTTTTATTAGAATCTCAACAATTAGAAACACTTTTGTATACTCTAATATCAGGTTTGCATACTCAAATTAATTTTTAAGAATAAATGTTATATCAAAACTCTAGTAACTCAAAAAATATAAACTACTAACAGACTGTAAGATGCATGAAAGTAGTTGGCAGAATAACAAATTAAAGGCAATTATAAGATCAAAGTGATTTGTGAAAACTAATAACACCACAGAGCCAGAAGAAGGAGAAAAGGAGGAAGATCAACAGGACACAATTGAACTGGGCAACGCGAGGACTTCCATTACAGACAAAGTCAAGAAGAAGACTCTCAGGAGCTCCACAGTATGAACATGCAAGATAGTGAGATAGAGAAGGCAGTGGGATGGGCTATTGAAGAAGCAGTGCCACTAAATCAACATATTCTTGAGGGAGAAGACTTAGAATTCGATGCATCAATTTGGGTGCATCAGAACATCATCAGACTGAGCAAAGAATTCGGGGTCAATTTTCAGGGGTGTGAAAGAGAAGCGCTGGAACTTCTTATGAAAATCGACAAGAAAAGACAAGAAAACAGAGAGAAAGTACGGTGAGATTGCCATCAGAAAAAAAAAGAATTGTAATAGAATCACAAGAGATATGAGTGACTTTTCAGAATTTATTGAAGATATGAATCTAGTGGATCTCCAATTAGTAGGAGGTAATTACACATGGAGAAGAGGTGACAGACATGAAACAGCAGCCAGGTTAGAGAGGTTTCTGGTCTCAGTAGAGTGGAATGAAGAATTCAGAAATATCAAGCAATCAATTCTTCCAAGGATCACATCAGATCATGCAACCATGCACCTTTGATGCTCCAATGTGGTAATTGGGAACCTTAAAAATCCTACTTTAAATTTGAGAATTGGTGGTTGCAGACTGATGGATTTAAAGAGAGGATTAAAGATTGGTGGACTTCCTTTATTTGTGAAGGGTCACCTGACTTTATTCTGACCTTTAAGCCAAAAGCTTTGAAGAATAAACTGAAAGAGTGGAGCAGATCCTTACAATGGAATTTGGGGTTACAGAAAAAAAGTATACTCACTCAACTAACAGAAGTGGAGGAGATACATAATCAAAGAAGCCTGAGTGAAGAAGAAATACACACAAAGGTTGTTTTGTCTATGGAGTTTGAGGAGACTGCAAAACATGAGGAGGTGGCCTGGAGACAGATTTAGGGCCCTGTGGTTGAAAGAAGGGGACAAGAATACAAAACTTTTTCATAGAACCGCAAATGCACACAGGAGGTATAACATTATTGATCAGCTACTTATTGAAGGGGAATATGTTCAGAATGCAGAAGAGATCAAGAAGGAAATTTCCACGTATTACCAGAGACTCTACACAGAAACAAAGGAGTGGAGGCCACAGAATGATCTTACAAATTGCCCTATGATCTCCCCTGTGAGGAGAATATAGTATTGCAAAGCCCATTTGAAATCCAGGAGATATGGGAAGCCGTAAAGGCATGTGCAGGCGATAAAGCACCTGGAACAGATGGCTATTCAATGGCTTTCTTCATTAAATGTTGGGAAGTAGTGCACAAGAAAGTGGTAGCTACAGTTCAGAACTTCTATAATCAGGGGATCTTTGAAAAGAGTTCTAATGCTACATTTGTAGCCGTAATTCCCAAGAAAGTGGGGGCCAAGGAGCTTAAAGATAACAGGCCTATCAGTTTGATAGGTAGTGTATACAAAATCATCTCCAAATTGTTGACTGAGAGGCATAAGAAAGTGGTGAATAAATTGGTGGATGTGCAGCAGATGACTTTCATTAGAGGCAAACAAATCATGGATGCTATTCTAATTGCTAATGAATGTGTAGATGCAAGGTTAAATAGCAAGGACTCTGGCATATTATGTAAATTGGACATTGAAAAGGCATATGACCACTTGAATTGGAACTTCCTACTGGAAACTTCGAGGAAATGGGTTTTGGTGACAGGTGGGTTAGCTGGATTAGATTTTGTATCAGTACTGTAAAATTTTCAATCCTAGTTAATGGCACGCCTGCTGGTTTTTTCTCTTCTAAAAGGGGCATAAAGCAGGGGGGTCCTCTTTTCCCCTTTTTGTTCATAATTTCCATGGAAGGTCTGAATGCTATGATAAAGACAGCTCAGACAAAGGAGTATCCAGGGATTCAAGGTCAGTTCCAGGGCTGAGAGTGGGCTGATGATATCTCACCTACAATATGCAGATGATACCTTGATATTTTGTGGCAGATAGTGAGCAATTGTTGGTGCTGATGGTGATTTTTGTTGTATTTGAAGCTATCTCTGCACTTCACATCAACTGGAACAAAAGCTTCATTTACCCAGTTAATGAGGTTAATGAAACACGAGCTGGCTGACATTCTTGGAGGAAAAGTAGGAACCATGCCTTCTATATACCTGGGGATGCCTCTAGGGGCCAAGAGCAAGTCCAAGGGGATATGGAATGGGGTTGTAGAGAAGTGTGAGAAGAAGCTTGCCAACTGGAAGAGTCTGTACTTATCCTTGGGGGGCAGATTAGTGCTAATCAGCTCAGTTTTGGATGCTATGCCTACATATATATTGTCTCTATTCCCTATTCTTGTGAGTATAATCAAAAGGATAGATACTTTGAGAGGAAATTTCCTATGGGAGGGAAACAGTGCAAAGAGGATGATTCATTTGGTACAATGGGATTCAATTCTAGCCAGCAAGAAGGAAGGAGGACTGTGTATTAAGAATATGAAATTGCAGAACCAAAGCTTGATGACAAAATGGCTATGGAGACTCGCCACAGAAGAACAGTCTCTATGGAAGGAAGGAATAGGGAAAAGTACGGTATGGAAGGAAAGTGGACTACCAAAATGGTGACAAATCCTTATGGGGTTAGTCTTTGGAGGTCTATCAGGAACCTTTGGCCTACACTCACAAACAAATGTAGCTTCAAAACAGGAGATGGCAGGAAAGTTTCATTTTGGGAGGACAACTGGCTAGGTCAAGGCCCTTTGAAACTTCTTTTCTCTGATATTCATATTTTGAACCAACAACAAGAAGCAACAATAGATAAGGTGTGGACTGAGCAAGGGCAGGTGGACTGCTGGCAATGGAAGATGATATGGAAGGTTAAAGTCCATTACAAAGTTGCTTGCTTTACATGGCTTTTGGCAAAAGAAGCAGTTTTGACAAAGATAATCTTATCAAAAGAGGACACGATCTATGTCCTACATGTTACCTATGTGGAGAGAAGGCAGAGACAGTCAACCATCTCTTTGTGCATCGAAAGTTGACAGCACAACTATGGAGAATGTTTATAAACCTACGGGGGGTGCTTTGGGTTATGCCAAGAAGAATATCTGAAGTTCTAGCATGCTGGAGTAAAGAAGGTAAACTTGCTAATCATAAAGAGAGATGGAAGATTGTCCCTGCTTGTACTTGGTGGACAATATGGGAAGAGAAGAAACAGAGACATTTTGAAGACAAGTCTAGCAACATTCAGAAGATAAAAATGAAGTGTTTGGTTCTGATTTATTTTTGGTGTAAAGGAAAGTGCTTAAAAGATCACGAATCTATTTCTGATGTTTTAGAATCCTTGTGAGATGAGAAAGGATTAGGAGTGTTCTTTCTGTTTTACACTTGTGATTATTGGAGACAACACACTTTTTGTGGTGTAGCTTAATTATATATATACACACAAATGTTACCTTCCTAAAAAAAATAACAAAGGTAGATATAGAAAAACAACGGATTATCTGTGCTGCAGTGCTTTTATAGCATCATATGATGTAATGAAAATTGCCAAAAAAAGGGTAGTCCGGTGCACTAAGCTCCCGCTATGCGCGGGGTACAGGGAAAGTCTGGATCACAAGGTCTATTGTACACAGCCTTACCTGCATTTCTGCAAGAGGTTGTTTCCACGGCTCGAACATGTGACCTCCTGGTCACATGGCAACAGCTTTACCAGTTAACCCAATGATCCCTTTCAATTGCAAAATAACTCACCATGAAATAAAAGAAAGAGAGAACATTGTTCAATGCTTTCAAATAAGTCTGCATGAGTGCGAAACAACTAATTTTGACATTGTTCTCTTCATCTTTATGTCTAACCCCTTGGAGAATAGGTTGATAGATGAATTAACCAACCAGGAAACTAAACCCTAGTATCCATGGAGAATAAAAAATTGTGATATTAATGGACGTTTTAAACCCTCTTTTATAGGGATACTAAATACTAATAAGTTTCCTACTTATTCTATTGTTCTTTTTTTTTTCCTTTGGAACCTATGCCAATTTGACTTCTCTTTAGTAGGGATATTAAATAAGTTTCCTACATGTTCTCCTATTAATTCCTTTTTTTCCTTTTTTTAACCTACAACAATTTTGTTCCTATTAACCTACTTGTTCTTCTTTATTTCCTTTTTTGTCATGCGCAATTTTGTGTTTACTAAAAAAAACTTTGTTTGTATTTGCTATTTTAGCCAACTTACTACTTAGAATAAACTTACGAAGGGTAAAAAAATGTGAACAACATTTCGCTAAGGTGCTTCATGCTTTAATATAATATAGATATAGATAGATAGATAGATTAGTAATAGTAGAAGAAAATATTAACATAATCGTTAAAAAGTTAATTTGACAGCAAATATCAGATCAATAAGTATAAAACTTGAACAGTTAAAGCAATTTGAATTCTTAAACATAGTTAAAAATGTAAAATAATATAATTAGTGGAATGGTGTCAAACATAAAGAAACGTTTCAAAATAGAAGAGTCACAATAATTGGAATGGGAAGAGTAAAAGATATCTTGAATTTGAACAAGCGTAATGCTAGGACTTGGAGGTGAAACATGTTAACTTGCAACAAATGCTAAACTTGCAAAAGTCAATGACATAACTCCATGGGTGATATCAGAATGCAACAGGAAATAATCTCAGTATTAAACCTAGTTCACATACAATTTGGAATGATTATAACCCCAATAAATGCTAACTTTGGTACAACAAATGCTCAATATTTCGTTGAAAAAACAATGTTATCGTTGATTGTACACCAAGACAGTGGCAATAAGCTCAGTAGTTTTTACTTTATTCAGCCAAAACATTTGAAACACTGCTACAAAGAAATAAATAATGCATCCTTATCCCAAGAAAAATCCAAGTAAATCATAATATTTTGGAAAGAGAGGTCAAACTCTGATGAAGTGAAGTCTTACCAGAAGCTTTGAAGGAATCAATCTCTCATTCTCAAAACGGACAAGAGCATAGTCCTGAACACTGTATATGAATCCATTAATACGGCAAGATTGATAATAATACTTGTCATCTGCAACTTGAAGAACCTTGCCAATCCAGTCAACATTTTGAAAATGATCAGCTGATGAAATACTACACTCAGCATCCTCATTGGTGGCTACAGCAGTTTCAGCAGGATTTAATTGCTCAACTGCTTGCTCTTCTTTTTTAGATTCATTACTTGAACTGTTACCTACATTTACTATAGCACTGGATTCCCTAGCATCGCTGGGCATGGGCTGAGTTTCATAAAACTGCTTTGATGGCATCTCGGTTGTGTTTGCCATCTCTGCATGGTCATTTGTTTGCAGGTGATTAAGAGCTTGTGAGGGATCAGATGAATGGCAAACTGTTTCAGGTTTTACAGGAGCCTGAGGTTTCAACTCAACCACTTTCACTTCACAAGATCTATCAACTGATGAACCAGCAGACATAGAAAGATACTGATCACCAGAAGATACTGTCAGATTATTTGAACAGGATCTCATGGAATCTTTACTCTCCATATTCTCTTTACCCGACACGATATGATTTCCTCCCATTTCTTTGTCATTTTCCATCTTTGGCTCAGATGGTAGATTCCTATCATTATTTGCTATAGTAACGGGAGGAGAATTCTTCAAAGGAACATTTCCGTTTGCTATTATCTTCTGTTGAATGACGTTCTCATATAGACCAGAAGCTTTTTTATCCGATGATGATTGAACAGCTGATGCAATTGTAGATATTTTAGAGGCACTGATATTCCTCATTACACGACCATATTTAGGAGGCAGTGGTTTTCCATTAGTCATCGACAAACACCTTTCACAATGCCATTCTCCTTTAGGAACTCCTTTTTGATTTGCCGTATGGAGACATTTTAAATGATACCCTTGCTCACAAGCATCACAAACCAGAACATTATCAACCTCATTTATCGTTGACTTGCACGTTTGGCAGGTCAAAGACTTACTCATATAATCGCGAGATGGCGGAATCCAGGCAGGCCGCGCAGAGAGGTGTGGTTGTAGAAATTTCTGAACAATATTGCCAATTTCAGTATGAGTATTGCTCAGACGAGGAGACTGGACAAAGCTCATCCCTTGTAACCGTGGATTTCCAGCTGTGGTCTGAGTGATAAATGGCCTAGATGCTGTCATTTGTGGTGCCATACCTGATTTGACATCATCTCCTCCCTCAACTTCAATAGTTGTCTGTGCTGTCACCCTGTTATCTGGTCCACGTTTAGCTGCTGGAACTGATGCAGGATGCGCCGACCAGGTTGGAGTTCTTACAGCTGATTGATCTCCAGAAGTTGCTACAAAAAAACAATATACTTGTAATGGTTCAGCCCAACATTACAAATAAAAAGCTCAAAATCCAACAAACGAGTTGATGGAAACACCAATTTCCTCGTAGCGAGATCAGAATACTAAATTTCTTTATATGCATCTAACTACAAAGAAATGAAACACGAATTAATAGATTAATTAAAGGTAGAATGAGATTTCCTATGCTGATATTAAAATGGTGATATGTAACATTTGGAATCAATTTCTAGAATGAGAAGATAAGGATGCAGATCAGTACGCATGCTTAATTAAAAAATCACGTAGCATGCTCTTTTATAACTTGTTTGACGCATGGTACAAGAATGAGACCAAGTAAAGAAATTGTAGTACCACCCCAAGCTACCTCATTTGGATAAGAGATCCCCCATATGGGAAGTCAAAATACAAATCCAGGACAAATTAAGCACTTCTGGCAGTGAAGAGGAATGTATTTTTGTTACCTTGAACTTGCAACATATGGGATGATCCATTTGGTTGTGCATCCATTCTGAAATTCGGCCTTTCAACTCTGGGCAATGCAACTAGAGAAGAGTCCCTTACTGGATTACCAGAGACTACTCCACTAGAAATTACTGGCCTGACCTCACTGGTAGGCAGCTGATAAGGTAATGGCGCAGAACTTGCCGGAGTTCCATGAACCAAAGGTGAAGCAGGTTGGAAGCTTCCGGAGGGATTCACCACATGACTTGCTTTTTCAGGAGGAAACTTACGAACATGTGATGGACCACGATTTTCAATTGCTATAGCCATATTAGCTTGAGGCCGTTGTGATGAATATGCGGCAGCGGGTACAGAAAATTCAGCAGTTTTTCCCAACTAAAAGCACAAGCGGAAAGACAAAGTAGAGCTTGATAAGATGTATAAGCCACAGCTCAATGAAATCGATTTCAAATTGGTTATATTGGAACTAGAATCCCTTAAATTGCCGGATTTTTCAATTGAAGAACAATGAATATAATTTGTGTTCAAACTCTAATTCCACATGCACTTCATATATTCCTCATCCCTCAATATTCAATTTTTTAAGTCATCACTGACGTTTTATCATGATAGGAAACATCATAATTGTATACCAATCAAAAATGTTAACTAAATCCCTACACTTGGAAAGAAAATCACAAGCTCCAACTCCACCACGCAGCTATGTGAAACATTTGAGCAATTGTTTTTTCTCCAAAAGGTTCATAATTAACAAATGAGCACACGAATACCCATCTACTAATTCAACAGAACAGGCAAGCCTATTACACAATATACTTTCTGCACGTGAATTCATTTTACTTCTATTATACATTGCCCGTTGCAAAAGTAAATAAGACTCAGATACTTGAACTAAATAACCTCATCTCCCCCCCCCCCAGAAAAGGAAACAAAATGTTGACCTACCTTTTCTTTGGCTATCAATAACTTCTCAGCAATGGACATTTTGGGAGGGCGAAACCCTAGCCTTTGTTCCTTCAGCTTATTAAGACCAAGATCCTCAATGACAACACCAAAAGAATCTCTCGGAAAGACATCCTTGGGTGCAAAAGTTTGGCATATCTCAGCCAACTTTTCCCTGGCCTCTGCCATCATCTCCTTCTCGGCAGCAGTAGGAACCCTACCTCCTCTTATCTTCCCCATAGCAGCAAGTACAAGCACCATTTCAGCAACCTGATACCAAAAATGAAGGTATCGATTCAATTATCACATAAAGCATGCCTTCAATCCTTACATTGCATGCCTTCAATCCTTACATTGCTCCTACTTATACTTATTGGAATCTAATACTAGTAAATAATGGATAAGTAATAAAGAAAATAAGGAATAGGTAAGTTATTCCATGACTATATCATTCTTTTCCTTTTATTTCAAAAAAGAAAAAAAAATTATTAGGTATATTACATTGACAAATAAGATGAAATTATGTTGAAACACTATGATCTAATTTACACCGCATCATTAAAACACTTTAACATGGTCCACGCATCGCGCGGGTACAAATATACTGCCTCTGTCCCAATTTACGTGGCACAATTCGAATTTCGAGAGTCAAATCTATGACTCCTAATCCATGGAGAGGGTTAAGGTCTGCGTACACTCTACCCTCCCCAGACCCCCATCTTGTGGGACTATACTGGGTATGTTGTTGTTATTGTTGTTGTTCTTCGGACAAAGAATCTTTAAGCTTTTTAAGATAAAATTTACATATTTAAAAACTACGTAATAAGTACAATAAGTCACAATAATTGACAATTCAAAATATTTAAAAGACATGAAAAATAGTGGTCAAAGAAAAACTCGTTAGAATTTCGAAATGCGAGCAAGATTTTCTAAGTAATAGTCAACAAATTGGAATTCATTTATGAACATATTTTTTTTCTTCCATTTGAACTGATTTCAATAATCCTTTTACTTTCTTTAATAGGTGCAATTTTTGTAGCTAGTCAATAAAAAATTCTATTAAAACTGGGAACTAAGATAGAATTGTGTTGTGTCTTATCACATTCATTTTCATTCAATTCTATTTGAATTCCATCTGTATAAATCGAAAGACTTTAGGTCAATCTGTATAAATAGAAATAAATTGGGATGGAGCGAGTACTAGCTAAGCAATAAAACAAAATACATACAGAAAATAGAAACTAAAATTGTATCACAACCTTCTTCGTATTTCCGATCGACATACCCCTCGCCTTCGCCTTCTTCGGAGCTGGTCCTTCCAATTCCACGTCATCAGCAGCAGGCCTCTTCTCTCCTACACCGTCAGATCTGAGTACCTCCGGTTGAATCATCTCAACCGTTGAATCCATCATCAAACCCTAAGCAATCCTCAACGACGCCGTTTACCTAGAAATCGCTGCAAAATGTCAATTCTACGTCTTTAGAGTACACTGAATCAGTATAACTATCCTCCAGCGACCTGCGAATACGAGAGAAAAAAGAAGCCATAGATAGGAAAAAAGGGGGGAGAGAGAGAGGAAGAGAGGGAAATTTGAAAAATAAGGGGGATTAAGATTTTGAAAGGGTTAAAAATTATACCTTAAAGAGCAGCCCTTCGGTGTGGGTGTTTTTGGGTGGTGTAATTTGTGAAGTGTGTAATGTAAGTGACTATGTGTGTGCGTGAGAGAGAATGGGTCGTAACCTCGAGCAGGAAGACAATTCGTTTTTGTTTTTAGAGAGAGAGAGGCGCTTCGAACCCGGGTTTAGTATTCTTCCTGTTATTTATTTATTTTCTAGTCTTTGTACACCTATTCAATCCTATCATATTTATATGAGCATACATATTTGATTAGACTAGATATAATTTGAAATTTTAATTAGGTGAAAATTATTTACACTCCTAATTTTGTATTGAAAAATATTTTTTTCCTCTAACGTTGATCAGTAGATATCCTCCTATTATAGCTCAATTTATTCTTCTTGAAATACCTAATTTACCTCTTTTCAACATTTATCTATGTTCTTTTCTTACTTTTTTAATATCATGATGTTTTTATGAACTTATCTATATAAATAAATCTCATTCTCAAAATCAAAAAAATATCCATCAAGCGTATAAGTTAATAGCATTGAATAATGAAAAAATGGATGTATTGTACATATTAGCTCTGTCGGGCTTAGGTCTTTTGGTCATTCAATTTTATATTTCTGGATTATGTGTTGATATCCTGAGTCATGCGGTTAGGACATCTCCACCTCTTTCATATGGATACTTTTGATGAGATTTTACCTACTTCTTGTAGAGCTTATGTAATGACTCTTTAGGTCATTTTAGTTATTTTGCATGTTTCTACGTAAATAACCAGTTCCCTAGTTTATTTTAATTTATTTGACTTGCGAGGATGTGTGACGCGATTTCCGAGGCAATCGGATGAAAAATAACGGAAGAAATTCTAATTTTTGAAACTTTGAAAACTTTGACTAAGAGTTGACTTATGGGAAGAAGCGCTCATAATTGAATTTTGATGATTTCGTTAGATTCGGAACGTGATTTTTGACCTAGAGGGATGATTTGGACAAGTCCCGAGTGAATTGGGTGTGATTCGAGTAAGTTTGTGGATATTGGAAAGCTCTTAAGTTAAAAAATGATTTCTAATTGACTAAAGTCAACATTGAGGGTAAATGAGTCTTTTTTTAAGTTTCCTTGATTCCATTAGGTCCGAAATATCGTTTATGACTTAGTCGATTCATTGGTTCGATTTTCTATGAACCGGGTGTATTATGGACTCTTGGTTGGAATATTTGACTTTTAAGAGAATTATAGTTGACCATAGTCAACATTGGGTCAAGACGACCTCGTATGATTATTTTGAGTGCGCGAGCACGTTCGTTGCATGTGTTTAGGAGTGATTTGCATATTTGGTTTGTGTCCGGAAGTCTCGAATAAGTTTCGAAGTTTGAACTTCGATTTGAGCTTGATTTTGGAGTTTCTGGTTATGGTGCGCCTGCGAGGCCGCATATGCGAAATTGGTACAGGTGGTCAAGGGTCACACCTATGAAGGGGCCTTGCACCTATGAGTGCGCACATGTGCATGGAGCTCCGCAAGTGGGATAGTTGTGTCATAGATGCGAGATCGCTGGCCATATGTTTTTTCATTCTCCATTTCAACTTAAGCTCGTTTCATTTTCATGTTTGGGACTTGGGTGCTCAATCTAAGGTGATTTTGAGGGGATTCTCAAGAATCATCATTTGGGTAAGCTTCTTATCATTCTTTTATGATTATTCTATTGATTAGTAAAGAATTTCATCGTAGAAATTATGATTTGGGGATGATGATTTAAATGATTATAAACTCTAAGCTTGAAATTGGGAGTTGTTGATTTGACCAACATCTAGTTCATATTTGATATCTAGACTTCATAAATGATGGGTAAACTGATTTTGGAATAATTTTTCCGTTTTGCCCTTTATGGCTCGGAATCTTATTTCTGGATGACTTTTAGAGTAAGAAACTCCCGAATAGAAATATGTGTATCGTTAGAATCGTGTGTTGACATACTTTGTGTATTTGAATAGTTTGGGACTATTCAGAGTCATTACGCAAGGGCAAGGCTCCTTTGTGACTATCAGACTCTTATTCTATGCAAGTTGAGATCTTGTATCATATTTAAAAGCGTTATGGTTAGTCTAATAAACTAAGTAAGAGGGTGTAATGGGGATAATAACGGGGTCCCGACACTTGTGAGTGACGAACACTCGTATCCAATTACCCCCTTAAAAATTATGTGTGTTACAACAAATCCGGACAAAGGTTGAGATGTAGTTTAGGCATTTTCTCAGATTTGTGGATTGTAATAGTATTAATTGATTTACGTGTCAAACTCTCATCTTAATTAAATTATTATTATTGATATAGTATTGGTGAAAATATATCCGCACACCCAATGTCTAACAAATCATAGTATTTTATCATGGTTAAATAAAAAATTAAGATCAAAATGTGTATCAATTAACTATAATTTAGCAATAATAGTTAAAGTTAAGCCATGTACATTATTCATTGGATTGATATATACAACGATAAGTGTTTACCATGTTATAATATTTGGATGTCATAGGTTTATCTAAAGAGGTGCGGTGTGTTGGCATATGCATGATTTACTAAGGGCAATTCGCATGAAAGCCCTTATCTTGGGGTGGTCTTTATTTTTTCCCCCTCAAATTGAAATTTTAATTTTTGTCCTTCGCCTAAAGTCTCTGAGTTCCGGATTCGAACCTCCGCTCAGGCAAAAATAAAATAAAAAATCGCAAACTCTGCATTATCCGGTAGAGTTTGTCTTAAGGTAGCAAACTCTACCTTAAAACAAACAGAGTTTGACTTAAAGCATAAGACAAACTTTGCATTGCGAATCCAAACTCAGTCTTGCGATTTTTTTAAGTTTTTTATTTTTGACTCAGCAAAGATTAGAACCTAGAACCTTGAGATATTTTTAAGCGAAAGGCAAAACTTAAAGATTTCAAATTGAGGGGCAAAAAATAAAGACTAGTGTCTTTGAAGGGAAATTCGCGCAAGAAAAATTTACTAAACAAACTATTGAATATTTGTTAGTGGTTTTAAAACTATAAAACTAAGCTTTAAAGATTGGATTACAAACTTCAATTTCAATTAAATATACAAATATTGTAACAAATAATAAAATAAAGATGTCAAATCCTAAGATATTTTTCCTGAAAATAAAAAGATGTAAAGTCCCAAGTTAGTATTAAATTATTTTGAGCTTAAATGAATAGTCACTAATGTGCCACATGATCATTGGTCTGATGCTTCGTGCGAAACCAATTCCCAGGGTGTGACGGGCGGTGTGTACAAGGCCCGGTACATATTTATAGCGGTATGTTGATTCACCATTAATAGCTATTCCAACTTTATGTTCCCGAGTTGCAGAAAACAATCCGAACTGAGGCAATCTTTTCGGATTCGCTCCGCCTTACAACCTTGCTTCCCATTGTAATTGCCATTGTAGCACGTGTGTGGTCCAGCCCATAAGGGCCATGCGGACCTTACGTCATCCCCACCTTCCTCCAATATATCATTGTCAGTCTTTCGTGAGTGCGACATACACCTTTTTATTTGTTTCGAACCGTTTGTTTGGGCGGGACATACTAAACTCACTATGTACCACACTACCGGGTGGCTCTCTTGATTGACGAGTCTTTCTTTGCCGTCAACTCGATGTAGTCGTCACCTGCAAGATAATGTGAAAAAGTTGACTTTACTAAATTTGTGATTAAATTTATACTGTGTTTGATTGACTATATAATTTATACGTCAATCAAATATAATATAAATTTAATCCTAGACTCGATCTTGAAATATCTTATCTTATGTATCGATTAACTATAATTTAGCAACAATAGTTAAAGTTAAGTCATGTACATTATTCATTGGATTGATATATACAACGATAAGTGTTTACCATGTTATAATATTTGGATGTCACAAGTTTATCCAAAGGGGTGCGGTGTGTTGGCATATGCATGATTTACTAAGGGGAATTCGCATGAATGCACTTATCTTGGGGTGGTCTTTAATTTCCCCCCTCAAATTGAGAATTTTAATTTTTGTCCTTCAATGGGTTCCGGGTTCGAACCCAGGCATAAGGCAAACTTTGCATTGCGAATCCAAACTCAGCCTTGCGATTTTTTTTTAATTATTTTTTACTCGATAGGGATTAGAACCAAGAACCTTGAGATATTTTTGAGCCATTGGCAAAACTTATAGATTTCAAACTTGAGGGGCAAAAAATAAATACTAGTGTCTTTGAAGGGAAATCCGCTTAAATTTTTTTTACTAAACAAACTATTGAATATTTGTTAGTGGTTTAAAAACTATAAAACTAAGCTTTAAAGATTGGATTTCAAACTTCAATTTCAATTAAATATACAAATATTGTAACAAATAATAAAATAAAGATGTCAAATCCTAAAATAATTTTCGAAAATAAAAAGATGTAAAGTCCCAAGTTAGTATTAAATTATTTTGAGCTTAAATATGAATAGTCACTAGTGTGTCACACGATCATTGGTCTGATGCTTCGTGCGAAACCAATTCCCATGGTGTGACGAGCGGTGTGTACCAGGCCCGGGTACATATTTATAGCGGTATGTTGATTCACCATTAATAGCTATTCCAACTTTATGTTCCCGAGTTGCAGAGAACAATCCGAACTGAGGCAATCTTTTCGGATTCGCTCCGCCTTACAACCTTGCTTCCCATTGTAATTGCCATTGTAGCACGTGTGTGGTCCAGCCCATAAGGGCCATGCGGACCTGACGTCATCCCCACCTTCCTCCAATATATCATTGTCAGTCTTTCGTGAGTGCGACATACACCTTTTTATTTGTTTCGAACCGTTTGTTTGGGCGGGACATACTAAACTCACTATGTACCACACTACCGGGTGGCTCGCTTGATTGGCGAGTCTTTCTTTGCCGCTAACTCGACGTAGTCGTCACCTGCAAGATAATGCAAAAAAGTTGACTTTACTAAATTTGTGATTAAATTTATACTGTGTTTGATTGATTATATAATTTATACGTCAATCAAATATAATATAAATTTAATCCTAGACTCGATCTTGAAATATCTTATCTTATGTATCGATTAACTATAATTTAGCAACAATAGTTAAAGTTAAGTCATGTACATTATTCATTGGACTGATATATACAACGATAAGTGTTTACCATGTTATAATATTTGGATGTCACAGGTTTATCCAAAGGGGTGCTTTGTGTTGGCATATGCATGATTTACTAAGGGCAATTCGCATGAATGCCCTTATCTTGGGGTGTTCTTTAATTTTTCCCCTCAAATTGAGAATTTTAATTTTTGTCCTTCGCCGAAAGTCTATAGGTTCCGGGTTCGAACCCCCGCTCAGACAAACAAAAAAAAATCACAAACTCTGCCTTATCGGTAGAGTTTGCCTCAAGGTAGCAAATTCTACCTTAAAGCACGCAGAGTATGACTCAAGGCATAAGGCAATGTTTTCGATATAGAACTGGATAATCAAAAACTGCATTTTTTTTTTTTGGAATCGAGCGAGATGATATGCTGAAACGGGTTCTAGCTTTTAGAGGGAAAATTCTCGATCCACTCCAATCAAGGCTTATAAAAGCATCAACTTTGCATTGCGAATCCAAACTCAGGCTTGCGATTTTTTTTTTTTTTTTTTTGGATTTTTGACTCAGCACATATTAGAACTCAGAACCTTGAGATATTTTTGAGCGAAAGACAAAACTTAAAGATTTCAAATTTGAGGGGCAAAAATAAATACTAGTGTCTTTTAAGGGAAATTCGCGCAAAAAAAATTACTAAACAAACTATTGAATATTTGTTAGTGGTTTAAAAACTACAAAACTAAGCTTTAAAGATTGGATTACAAACTTCAATTTTAATTAAATATACAAATATTGTAACAAATAATAAAATAAAGATGTCAAATCCTAAAATAATTTTTCGAAAATAAAAAGATGTAAAGTCCCAAGTTAGTATTAAATCATTTTGAGCTTAAATATGAATAGTCACTTGTGTGCTACATGATCATTGGTCCGATGCTTCGTGCGAAACTAATTTCCAGGGTGTGACGGGCGGTGTGTACAAGGCCCGGGTATATATTTATAGCGGTATGCTGATTCACGATTACTAGCTATTCCAACTTCATGTTCCCGAGTTGCAGAGAACAATCCGAACTGAGACAATCTTTTCGGATTCGCTCCGCCTTACAACCTTGCTTCCCATTGTAATTGCCATTGTAGCATGCGTGTGGCCCCAACCCACAAGGGCCATGCAGACCTGACGTCATCCCCACATTCCTCTAGTATATCACTGTCAGTCCTTCGTGAGTGCGACATACACTTTTTATTATTTCGAACCGTTTGTTTGGGCGGGACATACCAAACTCACTATGTACCACACCACCGGGTGGCTCGCTTGATTGACGAGTCTTTCTCTGTCGTCAACTCGACGTAGTCGTCACCTGCAAGATAATGCCAAAACTTGACTTTACTAAATTTGTAATTAAATTTATATTGTGTTTGATTGACTATATAATTTATACGTCAATCAAATATAATATAAAATCTAATCCTAGACTCGATCTTTAAATATCTTTGTAATAAAAACTCTAGTTCTGCCCAATTACCAAACCAACCCTTGGGTTATTCGAAGGAGACACGACGAAAACGTGCATATTCTGCCGGAAAACAATCCTTTTAGAAAAAAAGGAAAAAAAGAAAGAGAGAAATAGAAAAAGAAAATGAAAATTGTAAACAAAGTCAAAATAGTTCTAAAGTTATCATTGTCTGAGTGCGCGTGACGGCGAGGACGACGAAGCTGGACAACATTGCCGGAAACTAGTTTCCCTTCTCATCGATTCCTTCCTCAAAAAGTCATTAAGACTCCGTTAATTCAATTCCACCTAGAAAAGGTAACATTCCCCCTCCCCCCCTTTTTGAACTGTTCGGAATTGCCCTTTTAATTGCTAGAATTAATTAACTCGAATTGGCATTCAATCACCTGTAATTCGGCGGTGTTTCCGGTGTTTAAACTCAAGTATTAAGCATTGTACTCTTCTTTTCTCTCTTTCCTGTTGTGGACTTGGAACTACAAGTCGTTTGATATAGTTGTTGCTGCTTTGACTTCCATTTAGCTATCTTTTTTAGCCGAATTTATACTTCTGGAAGCGAAAATTTGCAATTAGCTTATCTGGAAACGAGCTGTACATTATCCTCAATATAGTAGTTGATTGGTATACAAAAAATTCTATCATTTAATTTCAGATGTGTTTAGCATGGCTAAAATAATTAGTGAGGCTAGTTTTCTTTATTTGTCTTCAAGGTTGTTTACCCGTAAAACGGTACAATTGAATTTTTATACGTGGATCTGACACGTTAGATGGTAAACCTATATAAAATATATCGAAATTAAGCAACAATAAGATAAAGAACAGTAATGATTAGCATCAACCTTGTGATAGCTTTTCGGAAAAGTTACGTAACTTGTATGTAAGCACAGTAATTGAGAGTATATGAGTATGTGTATTGTAATAACTTGAATCTGATGAGTTACAATGGAACAATGTGTCCTATTTATACATGAGCTACACGGGTACACATCCCACGAAATATGCCCTTATTAATACATGTGAATGAATGTTGTAATAATTAGACATTAATATCTCAATAAATGCCATTAATGCTCTATTAGAAGACGTACGACCGGTTCAGTAACGACCGTCCGTTGCAATCTAAACGACTCTCCCGATCATCTGCATCACCGGTACCAGCTATGCGTACAACGCTTTCGGTACCACCTATGCGTGCATCACTGGGTATGTTGTTGTTGATTAATTGGGCATGGAGTTTAAGAATGAACGGAGGACTTTTGAAGCTTGTGGTCCAAAATAAGCCATAGATATTTGTGTGGGTAGAAATATCTCATTAAGAGTAAAATGAGATATAAATTATTACTAAATATAGATAGGTGTCATTCTTTTTAGGACTGTCCAAAAAGAAAAAAAGTGTCGCATAAATTGGGACGGAGTGAGTCCTAATCTAATAGAGGGGTGGTTTCCTCTAGGATCATTAAGAAGCACGTAAATATGTATCCACTCTTCTACAAGTGCTAGAATGTTTCTGGGCCAATGGTTGTAAATGTCTGGGCTCGTCGTTTCTAATTTACTTTTTTCTTCTCCTTCATCTTCTGTCTGGTTCTTGTCGATTGTTTCTTCAATATGAATTTAAGTGCTATAGAGTCTTTCTGGGTCAAAGGTTACATAGGCAATTTGGTCTTGTTATTCTATCTTTTCTTTCTGGTGCTCTGTTGATTGTTTCCTTGGGGAGAGTTAGGGGTATAGTTAAGGTTCTACTTTTGCAGATAACCACAGATAACATGTTTGGTGAATAAATGTCAAGTTCTAGTCTTGAATGTTCCTCTAGTTTCTTTACAGCTTCTTTTTTGGTTGTTAACATGGATGTTCCCTTATTCAGCGTTTGTCTATTTATCTTTCTGATGTCTCTTTAGGAATGGCTTCTTTTGGGGACTCGTGGATCCGGGAATATAATGAAGCAGGAAAACTCGCAGATGACATCAGTAACATGATATCTGAAAGAATCTCATTGCCCGCAACAGGTCCAGAAGCACAGCGTCATTCATCTTCAATAAGGAGGAAGATCACAATATTAGGAACTAGACTTGATAGCTTACAGTCTATTGACTCTAAGCTTCCTGGAAAGCAACATTTGTGAGTTTTCTTAATCTGAGTCTTCTATTGCTTAATGTTGTTTAAATGTATTAAATTGCTTGTACTTTGGCAACCTGTTCATATGACTCTCTTCTCGTGCTGTTAGCAAACTTTGTATCTTCTCCTAAATAGCTAGTGGATAGTTGTATTTCACCTGCACCGAGTATATTTTTATTTCATGATGGTGAATATTTGTATTAGTTGAAATGTGTTTCTGGTATCATAGTTTGGATTCATATCCAGGGCGATCCATTTCTAATCCACTTTAATATTGGTCAATCAAATTTTCCATCAGGAAAAAGAAATATGGGCAATCAAATATTTCCTTGCTTCCTTGTTTACACTTTAAAATTAAGCAAGTAAAAAGTAATCTGATTGACCTCACTTGTTAAAATCCGACGTTAGTTCAGTTGGTTGAGAGGAAGACTGTAGTTGGGTGTAAGCCTATCAAAAAAACAAAACCTCACTTATGAACTATGCATACTCAATTTGCAACTAATGAATTATGCGAAGTCAAATATTTTCTTCCTTTCCCTTGAAAATGTAAAGCTCCATAAGACGTGCAATTAAAAATGGAGGGTGTAATAGGGAAATGGATAGCAAATACAAGCCATCCCTTGTTTTTCCCATAAGTTGTTAGTGAATTGCCCATATGGAGGATTATGGAAGAGAGTTTTTCAAATAATCGAAACTCTCTTCTGTAGTCACTGTTAACAATGTCCAGAGTTTCAGTTGTATTAGTTTGTGGAACTTTTACTTTTATACTATGGGAATAATACCCTTTTTCTTATGAATATCTTGAGGGCGAAGGAGGGGCAAGTGTTACAAGAATTTTTAGCAGAGTCTGTCTGCATATCTCTTTGAACAAATTGGCCTTATAGCGTTACCATTTATATGTTGCTTCTGTATAGATTTGTTAAGCCTGCTTCATCTTGTATGCAGGACAGAGAAAGAGATGAATCGTCGCAAGGATATGCTTGCAAATTTAAAATCAAAAGTAACCCAAATGGCCTCCACATTGAATATGTCGAACTTTGCCAATAGGGACAGCTTGCTAGGACCAGAAACAAAGGCAGCGGATGCTATGAGCAGAACTACAGGCCTCGACAATTATGGTGTTGTTGGTTTTCAAAGGCAAATTATGAAAGGCAAGTTGTTATATACTTTGAAAACTTCTGCTCTTGGCTTTTCTGTTTCTTTTGTATGTTATTTGTTGGCTTTACTATTAATGCAGAACAAGACGAGGGGCTTGAGTATTTAGAGGAGACTGTTATGAGCACCAAACATATAGCATTGGCAGTTAATGAGGAACTCAGCTTGCAAACAAGACTCATTGTATGAGTTATATTTTTGCTGGTTCCTATTGAACTACCTCTACAGCATACTTTCCCTGTCAAATACTGCTTTTCTATTATTGAAGTAGGATATTGACTTCATCGTGCTTTCATCGTCTGACTCAATGCAGGATACCCTGGACGAACATGTTGATGTTACTGACTCAAGACTTCAGGTGACAATTTTGTTGCTTTAAAACAACTCATGCAAACCTGATATTGCTGGTTGTTAATGTTTGTACTAATTTTTTCTGCGATAGCACTTCATAATTTCACTGAGAGTCTACCAACATCTTTCAGCTTCCATGAAAATATTCTAGGGAGGTCTATCATTTGGGATAAGTAATCATTCTATGTTTAGTTAGACAAAAGAAAAAAAAAGCTACCATATTGAGTTTGTATATGATACATGTGGAAAAACTGTAAATTAAGTTATTACAGCTCCACAACTTCCTTTTCTTCTTAGCTTTTGGTCATTCATTGAAGTTGAAGAATTATGAGATGCAAATTTGTGGCGGATGTAGAGTGGTATATGCGGGTATCTATAAATATTTGACTGTGAACCCAATTATTATTGTATATTAACTTTAGGGGTGGCCAGTGGGGTGGGTTTGGGGTGGGGTGGGCCCCGGCGGGACGGACTGGTCCTTCGGTGGGCCTGGACGGGCGAGATCCGCCGATGTCCTGTCCCGTTCCCGTCCGTCGGAAAAGGGGACCGGTCTTATCGGGCAGGGCGGGATCGGGTTTTCCGATTTTTTTTTTCACTTAATTTTAAAAAATAACATATATAAGCACCTCAATAATTGAACAAGATATTGTAATAAAAACATCCCAAAGCTGTTTTTGTGCCTCTTATATTATTTAATAGAAATGTGATTTTACGATTTCAAAATTACAACTTTGTGGTGTTGAAAGTTGCAAATAACATAGTAAAATTGCAATTAAAAAAATCACATATTTATAAACACATTTTTTAGTTTCTTCACAATGTCTTGTGGTTCTTCGGTTGGAATTGAAATTTGTTGGTCAAATTGCTCGACGTCGCTTCCACCTCCGTCGGATAAGATTTCGTTGTAATTTTCGTCGTCTTCTTCGTTGATCTCTGGTTGACCGCACCTTCTACGCTCGTTCGTATCCAATCCAATCTCTGAATAAAACTGCAATCTCCAAGCTGTCTCCCGCTAATGAGTGTCTGTGCTCTCCTATTTGAAATCTTCCGGCAGAAAAAGCGCTTTCGTACGTCGTTGATGATGACGCTTGAATGTTCAACACATCTCGGGCCATCTTTGATAGTGTCGGAAATGTCTTCCCATTCTCCCTCCAGTATTTCAGCAAGTCTTCACGTCCTTCTTCATTGAGAGCTGCTTGGTACGGTACAACACCCTGCAAAACAAAAACATCAAATTCGCTAACTTGATTAGTAGTGGTACCACTAAACATTCTATGTCTAAGACTTTCTATACTAACCACAGAAACAACATGTCTTTTTGAGGTTATATTGAAGAAGAAGAAGATGTTATGGAAGCCGGTTGGTTGCTAGCACTTTCCTGTTGGTAATGCGTATATACTTTTTTGCATTCATCGTGTATGCTGGACAACATCTTCTTTAGTTGGTTCCTTAGGTGGTTGTTCATTTGGATTTTTTGGAGTAGGAGGTGGAAGTAATGCTATACAATCATAAATAGTTTCAATAAGTGCTTTACAACCGTCTATTTTAATAGTCGGATTTAATACAACACCAATAATATAAATAGTGGGAATAGAAAAAAAATGATTTTTTCATATATTCACTAAGTAACAAAAATATTAGAGCTATATAAAATAACATAGTTGAAATAGTAGGATAAGATATACCAGGAAATTCTTTAGTTGCTTGAAAATTTTTCTCTAAAAATACTGTAAGTTCTGAATTTTTTTCACAATTGTTATCCACAACCATATCAATTGAATTTCGATTATGGGCGTTAAAAAATAAAGTTATAGGTCTTCTATAATCATAAGCAACAAATAGTTGTTCATATAAAGAATTCCACCTAGTCGCTACTTATTCGGGAATTTTTCTATAAGGTAGTCCACAATCGTGATAAGTTTTTTTATATTCTTTTTTCTTTGTATTCTATTACTTCTAAAAATAAAGTTTATAGCAAATTGTACTTTATTAAGAATGTCTTCAAAAAGTAATAGACCATCCTTTACAACTAAGTTATAAATATGACACACACATTTTATATGAAAATGATTAGGAAAAGATGGAGTTAAAAGATCTTTTAAAAGTCTAATAGCATAATTATTAGAAGAAACATTATCTAACGTAACAATCATTATTTTGTCAGTTATACCATAATAATTGCAAACTTGATGAATATTTTCTGCAATAAAATTTTACGGTGTGCCTATCATCAATATATCTATATGCTAAAATACGTTTTTGCATAGACCATTTATAATCTATCCAATGACATGTTACATTTAACTAATCACGGCAGTTAGTACTGCAGCCTATATCAGACGTGATAGATGCTTTGCCAGAAAAATGATATAATGAATAACGTAAATATTGTTCATATTCATGTGCAAATTTAAAAACGTCCCTCCTAACAGTTGATCTAGAAAAATTGTTAAAAATGAGATTATACATATTTCTAATGTAATGAATAAAACCAGGAGAGGAAGAAAATGAAAAAGGCAAACCCTCCACCGCAACTAATTTAACTATTGCTTCCCTATCTCTATGTTTATCGTATTTAGGGCCTACAATTCCCCCGTCATCGGGTTAATTTGACCATGTACTTGGTCCGGGACACTATGTGAACTTTGTCCTGACTGAGAGCGCATTGGCGCACCTGACTTTGTAGCCTCGTATTCATTCCACCTAGTTTTGTGAAAGTTTTGTACATGCCTCAATAAACCTCCCGTCCCACCCGACCTTTTTCCATTTTAAATTATAAACATTTTTACAAATGCTGCATCTAACTACTTGATTCTCTTGGTCCCTATAAAAAAAATCCATGTAGTAGATTTTAATTTTCGTTGTGTGGGGCCTCGTCTCATGTTAGAGGGAATATGAGGCGTTTCAGAGTTTGAGGTGCACTAGTGGGTGTGTCATCTAGATTATCTTCTAAATTAAAGTCTGGTTGAGTTGCAGAATATATCTCATCGTCTAATGATATATCATTAGAAAATCCAGTTTCATCTATATGAGTATAATCAATCAAATCATCCTGTCTAGGAATAAGATGACTAGAAGAAGTACCCATGTCCTTGTTACCCCTACTAGAAGAAGCACCCTTACCCTTAAACATACCTCTTAATCCTTTCATTTTAATTATGCAAATATATAATTAAAGATAATAAAATTAAGTGCGATAATTAAAATAAAGTAACAATAATAATTTAAAGAAGAAGCGATGGTACCAAACGCTGACGTAACGTCGACGTGTAATCGATGTTGAAAATTGAAACTTTGCTCGATGGATGATCCTCAAGCTAGTTGCCAACTTCACTCCCAATTTTTGAACTTTGATACAGTTATACAAATGAACAAATAAAATATAATATTTAGTAGGCAATGTATAGAGATATATTGAGAGATTGTAGAAAGATTTGTGAGAAAGATGAAGAGAATGAGGTATTTATAGTTGGAAAATTGAGTTAAAGTGTAAATATATTAACTTAGGGGTTAAAAATAAATATTAAGGGGGTAGGGGGGGTTGGGGGAGGGAAAAAATGGTTGTTGCACAACGGCCAAAATATAAAATGGCCGTTGTGCAATGACCATTTTTTGCAAAGGGGAGGGGGCGGGCGGGATTGGGCCTGGGGTGTGACGAGCCCAGGTTCCGTCCCGAGTTCAAGTCCCGTGCCCATTTTTTTAGGGGGGATCGGGGCGGGGTAGGATCAGGACCGGGCCGACCCGGCATACTGGCTAGCCCTAATTAACCTGAGGTAATGTAGGAACTCATAAACTTTAAATTTTGGATCCCTTGGATGGAAATAAGTCTTAGTGTGGAAGTCAATACCATTTGGGTCCTTGCAACTATATGAATCCCCAATCTTCATTCCTCATAAATAACTATTTTTGCTCTAGTCGTCAACCTACTGTTACCTGTCTCATTTATACGGGAAAGGCTATGTTTTGCACATAGGCGGTGTTAATGGGTCCTTTTTTATGACATTGATAATGGTTAATTGTGTGGTAGCTTATGACCCTAGAAAAAAATGCTTTATTGTTGGTTTTTTCTGGGGAGTGGGGGTGTAGTGGGATGGGCGCTGAATGCTCTAAACAAATTGATCCTTTTTATTGCTATGATGGAAAAAATATGTTCAAAGTGTGGAGAATCCTACAGAAGTAGTGTCATTCTTGTGATTCAGAAATGAACAAAAAAAAAAGGATTGTGACCATAATATGGACAAGGGTGCTTTTAACTGTTTCAAACTCCCTTCTATTTCTCTCTTTCCATAAGTGCACATGGGTGCTAAAGGAGCCTACTTCATACAGTCTACTACTCTGCTTCAACCTTTGAACTTCCAACCGTAACCATTCTTGACACCACCCGTTCAATTCCAAACATCTTCTAGGATATGCACCATATGCATGGAATCAAGTAATGGGACTAAGCAGGTTGATTATGCTCCAAGGGTTTTGTTAGAATAGAAATAGGATTTCATATATAGTATCTTACTAAGAAATAAGATTTCATATATATTATCCTACTAGGAAAATGATTGTAATGGAGTGTCTATAAATAGAGCTCAGTGTCAGAGCTTTAGTGAGAAAAAGATTTCATATATAATATATTTTCTCACATGGTATAAGAGCTTTAGTGCGAAAATTTGCTGTGAAATATACCAGCAACGTCCGGAAGAAATCCATCACCGAAAAAATAGGCGTGAACAATGTCGTGTGAACAGTTCCTCATGAACAGTGACTCGTGAACAGTTACCAGATTCCGATCGTGATTCCAGGTTGTTTCAGGCCATTCTTTTAAGAATTATTTTTACTGTCAGCATCGTGCAGAGATTCCGAGCTGACCCATGCCACTTTCTTCGAGGTTCAATAACTTTTTCGGCATAATTTTTTTCCCGTAGGGTCATGCCATCATTCTGATCCTACCCATAAAATATCATCGCAGTCCGTTGCCTCAATTCCAACGACTGTTTTGCATCTCGTAGGGTTGTTCCATCATTCCGACCCTACCTACAAAATACTATCACAGTCCCGTGTCTTAATTCCGGTGACTTGCGTCCTTCTCTTCCAGAGCATTAATAAGAAAGTATCCGTTGTGCAATGTTCCAGCGAAGATTCGAAAAAAAAAAAGTCACCACCGCTCATAATTTTTCCGGTGGCTGCTAGCGTCATATCTCTATCCAGTGGTGTTGTGCAAAATCCGACACCACCACAACATAGATCGGGTTCAAGCTAGTGAGTAACTAATTGTTGTGCAAATTTCCAATAATTTTTGGGAAAGCAAATCAGTCACCGTGCAATATTTCTGGTGACAACATAGTTGTCCGCGTCAAAATTACTTTTGGGTAGTGTTGCGCAAATTCCACCACCACCACGAGGTAGATCAGTCCCTTCCGACCAAAATTCAGTCAGCGGCTCCAGCAAATACCCACTCACGCTTCACCACATGCCGCTCGAAGTGTCAGCTCCGGCTAGCGCGTCAGATCCACGTGTCGCGCATGCACCTATTTCCGGCCAGATCTCAATGATTTTCTTCTTGGGTAGTGTTCGCCAGATTCCATCCACCTTTCAAGTCAAATTTCACTAAGTCTCTCAGTTTTGATTGATATATTTAACTCCAAAAATACGAGAATTGAAAGTTCAAGTCCTATGATTACTTCAAAATCCTTAAGGAGGAGATCAGAAAATCGCACATCACCGTCCATGAAGAAGCGACGAGGAGGAGGTCGTCTTGAAAGACCTCGACCTAGGTGTAGTTGTTGTAATAGGCTTGGACACATTCATGAAATATGCTATTCTCTCCATGGTAACCTTGAGGAAGAAGTTTATATAGAGCAACCACCTGATTTTGTTGCTCAGTGGAAGTCTAACCAGGTGTGTTGATTGCGTCGGTCACTTTATGGTCTGAAACAGTCTCCCAGAGCCTGATTTGGAAAATTCAGCGTAGTAATCCAGGAGTTTGGCATGCCTTGTACTAAAGATCTCAGCAGACTGAAGTATTTTTTAGGTATTGAGGTTGCTCAATCCAGATCAGGTATACTCTCTGGTGATATTATTACAAAATTTGTGAAGTTGAGTGATAACTTACAAATATTTTCACCAAGTCCCTCACTGGTCCTCGTATTAATTACATATGTAACAAGCTCGGTACATATGACTTGTATGCACCAGCTTGAGGGGTAGTGTTAGAATATGAATAAGATTTCATATATAGTATCCTACTAGGAAAATGATTGTAATGTAGAATAAGAATATGATTTCATACATAGTCGTACTAGGGAAATGATTGTAATGTAGTGTCTATAAATAAAGCTCAGTGTAGTCATGTAGATGCACAATTCAATAATATATTTTCTCTCATCCCCTCAGCCATACATCATTTTTTTTTTTTTCTTTTGGCCCTTTTTGTTAGGCATTGAACCCCACCCCACGGAGCGGTGCTGAGTGGTGTCCTCCCGTCCCTAATACCTAAACAAAGTTCCGTCTATGGAGTCTAAAGCTTAAACCATGGCAGAATTTCTCACGGGTTTATTTAATCTTCATCTACAAACCTTAATGCTTTACATTCACCAAAGAACATGGAAAAGGAGGGGCGTGTGGCAATTTCTTGGAGTACACACATGGATGAGGAAGGACAAACTAACTATTTTTGCTAAACATAGTGTTCCGCACCATGGATTCTCATAAGCATATGATGGAGTTTGTAGAATTGTGGAGCTTATGGGTGTGTTTGGTGTGAAGGAAAATGTTTTATTAGGAAAATAAGTGATTTTTTACTTATTTTTTAGTGTTTGGTAAGTAAGCAGAAAATATTATCCCAAAAGCATTTGTATATAATATATTCAAACACTATGGGGGCAGGGGTAGGGGTGTGGGGTTTGTATGGGATGGGTGGCTATGGAGGGTGGAGGTGGGGTGTGTTCAAGAGTGGGGAGGAGACAATTAGTGTGGAATGCTACTCATGGAACTGGTTTTTCCTACTTTCATTAGGAAAGTCATATTTCTTATTTTTAAAGAACTTTCTTTCCTAGAGAATGTTTTTAAAAAATTTAGACCAACCATGAAAAAATGTGAAATAAACTACTTCTACGCATGATCTATTTCTTTTATGGTGTGCAAATATAGCTATATATCTCAAGATAAATGTGCATGATTGATAAAGAAAGGGGGAGCACCGCCATATTTGGAAATAGGCAAAATTTGCAAATTATAGAGTTCCTCGAATCCACAATCTTATCCAGAAGCTTTAGATCCGTCCCCATTTGATATTCTTCAGGCGGAAAGCAAAGAAAAGAGAAAACAAGAAAATAAAATGTCCTCTTAATTTGATACTTAAGAACTTGCAATCAGAGGGACGAAATACTTTTTTTTTGAGAATGGTAAATTTGTATAAATGAAGCACCAGAGGGACAGAATATTAAACATAATATTCGTAGTCAAAGAACTTCCAACTCTGGGCCTTAGGAGAATAAAGCGTTTGACCTGGAAATTTTTGGATATCCTGCTCTTACCTCACGGATTTGCACTTAAAAAGTTTTTCTTTGTTCTTTCAAGTTTGCTTGGCCTTCTATAATCCATTGATATGGATGAGATTTTCAGTTTTCCGCTTTTATGCACGCGTGTGTTAGTTGCAGGATATTGATAAAGCGATGCAGTTGTTTCCTTCGTCTTTTTCTTCTACTATACTGTCTTGGTGATAATTCTCTGTTCACATTTAACTTACTGATTCCCCTTGGTTTTCCTGATAATTGAACAGCGAGTCGGGAGGAAGCTTGCAATTTTGAACAAACGGACAAAGGGTGGTTGCTCTTGCATGCGCATGCTTTTAGCGGTGATTGGGATCGTACTACTTGTTGCAGCTATATATATGTTGATCAAATATCTGTAAATGGGCGGAGAAAAGGTAACTGTAAATGCAAAAGAACTAGTACATTTGAGTGTGCGTCGGGAGAATATGAACTTGAATCTTCCCTCTGCTTCTCTTTTCATGCATTGCTTGGTGTGATTTGATATGTTCCATGATTCTTGATTGGCTGCGTGTACTTTTGAGACAGATTTTAAGCTCATGTTCTACTTGGCAAGTCTTACAACGGCTAAAGGGGAGTGGAATATGAGTCGTCGAATTGAATATATTTTGCAAGTGGAAACAAAGAAATAAGAATATCAGTTATAAGTAAAAGTTATTGAATCTTTAATACGCTGTAAAGGACCAAATATTAATATTTCAATCACATAACTCGATAATCAAATTTGAGGGAAATTGTTTTTCTTTACTATTCGTCCACTAAACTTTTAACCAAATCGGTCCTTCAAAGTTTAGGCGTTGATTTCACTTCTGGATTGAATGTAATGAATCTTCCAAAATTGCAATCATGGGTCATATTTGGCCCAACAAATGACTTCATTTCTGATTTTAATGGAGATCGCGTGAGAAAATCACCAAAATCATTTCTTAAACTTTCATTTTGATGTCAAATATGACGGTAATCACAAAATGTCCGCTTTTTTAGGGTCTAATGCACACATCATGGAGTCATGGTTGCTGTTTCTGAAGATATCTTCTTGACATATTCAGTCTTGAAAAGAAAATATTTTTTGGTATTTGATTGGTTGAATAGTACAATAAAACCTTGATAAATGAATGTTCGATAAATGAATAACATTGATTAATGAATAAATTCTTTCGATCCCGACTTGGTCCGTGTACTAAATGAATAATTTTGCTAAATGCATAAGATATATTTTTTTTTGAAAATTCTTAAAGGCCCAACTATAATATAAATGAATAATTGATAAAATGTAAAATAAAATATTAATCGAAAATAATACATAATATTCTTATTTTTATTGATATTACTATGACAACTTCTCAAATTCAACTCTTTTAAAAATATTCATCTAAAGTTTTATTTTTTCTTTGGTCCTCCCATGTTTAACTCAATCTCATTTATTTTTGCATTGCTTCTTTTGTTCATCAACATTCCAAGCCGCACTAATAAAATTGATAGCATTCAACACACTAATTTTGTTTGGACTTGTCTCTCCTGGCTCGTAGAGTTGCAAGATGCTTGAATAAAGACGACGTCGATAATGAATTTTCAATGCCCGAATAATTTCAGCATCACATAGTTGAATCTTTGAGGTTGTATTTGGAGGCAAGAAAAATAGTTCAACATTTCTCAAGCCTTCAATAACCTTAGGATGGGAAGGGCAATTTTCCACTATCAAAAGAACTTTTCTGTCATCTATTCGTTTATCAAACCAACAAACAAATTCTTGAAAAAGTAATCCAGTCATCCATTCTTTCTTGTTAGTTCGATAGTGACAATTAAGGTTATTCAAATTCACATTTTAAAAACATATAGGATTAACATACTTACCAATTATCCAAAGTGGCACTTTGTCAGAACCGTCGCCATTGCAACAAACAACAACCGTAATCATTTCCTTGTCCTTCTTTCGTCCTTCCAATTACTTTGTTGCAGGTGAATGATCTGCTTCCAAACGATAAAATAAACCAATTTCACACCAAACCGTCGATAAGATTTAATTCCATGTCTCGCCTTAAACCATTCTAACCAGCCACTTGAGAAATTAAATCATTGATCAGAGCTTCCATATATTTTTTGCCAAAACTTTTTTGCTTGGGCTTGGATCATTTCTCCACTAATATTAAATTACTCTTGATATTGGAGAAGCCATTCATACAACACTTTTTCTAACTCCGGATATTTTGATGACTTGTGCCTCTTGATGTTTTTATTCTTTATCTCTATTGATAAATACCCTGCTGATCTTTTAAGAGTATTTGATATTGTTGATTGGCTGATAGAGATGTTGAATTTTTGCTCCATCCATAACTGCAAATCTTTTTGACTTAAAGTGGGATGCTCATTTTATGTTCACATAATGCTATTCTCATTTCATCAGTCAAGGTGGATTTTTTCACTCCTTTCAAATTTGAAGCCATGAATGAGAAATAAAAGAAAAATCTAGTGATTTGAGAATGAAAAAAAAGCTAATGTATTTATAGACTTTGTGTCCATGCATAACATTTAATAATTTTTTTGTTACAATGTACTTTATTTTATCAATATACAATTCATGCGTTTCGCTTTTTGAAATTGTTTCTTACAAAGTACTTAGTTCAAATTTTAGTTTCTCAATTAATACTAAGTAAATATTAATATAAATTTCATGCATGTATTACGTATTTACTAGTTTTTTGTTAGATAGTTTAACTTAATTTCATCTTTTAGTTTCTCAATAATTATAATTAATAATTATTAAAAGAAAATTATGTAACATCCCGTATTTTCGGATCATAGTTTGAATCGCTAGGCGTATGTAAATAGACCCGAGCATTGGAGGATTTTTGGTCATATTCACGTATGCAAATAAAGAAGCTTGGTATATGAAAGGATGTAGTCCCGAAATAATTTAGGACTTAGTAAGTGTGACGACGTGAATTAATAATAATAGTTGTATGTCTCCAAAGAGGTTAAGTGTTGGTGATATATCGCACGATTATGACATTGAGTTTATGTAAAGTTTTTTAAGTCATTAAGATTTAAGTGAATTGAGATCAATAAATTATAATTAATTAAATGTTGGATTGTATTTGAAATCAAGAATTAAATAATACTAGTGGAAGAGTGTTGGATGACAACACTTCCACATGTCAGCAAGGGAGTAAGCTATTAGTGACTATGAAATTGTTTGTGTTTGGTGACAACTATTGAGGAGAATGGTCATTATGAGATTATTAAATTAGTGGACCTCACAGTCAACAAGAAGGAGGTGTGTCGAGGCAGTGAACGGGACTAGTAATGGGAATAGAGTGGGAGAATGGAAATACTTCTATATCATTGGATATGAAAACGCCTTTAAGTCACTTTCCTCCCTTTCGTTTTGGGTAAGTTATTCTTTCTGCTATGTTTGGTTGGCTTCTGCAGAATGGCAATCCATTGCATGCGAAATGAGTTCCACAGATTAGGTTCTGTACACTTCCTTTCTTGGTTTAATTCTTTCAAGTATCAGTTTATATGGCTGCTAACCGTGTAACTTGTAACCGTGGAGAAGATATTAATTTTCTCTTTACATTGAAGAGACAACTACAGCCTGTTGGTTATTCTATGGTACTTTATAGAGCAGTACGGGAAGTAATAACTATTACAAATGTTCGAAAGGATTAATAAATGGTCAAACTTCAAAACTGCCGCAAGTGCGTTGTGTCTTGAATCTTGATCACCTTGCAAAGCCAACTTTGAGAACTGCCGCAAGTATGTTGTGTCTTGAATCTTGATATCCTGAAATCAAGAAACAACTAAATCTGGAAGGTTACAACGTTGTGTGTTGAGTCGAGGATAGCCCTCTATCCTTAAGACAATATTGCCCCGTATATATGCTTTTACGTTAGCGAGCAATAGTCTCCCAAGATAAAACAACACTTTAATCTCAACACTACAAAGCCAATAGGTTGAGCCTGGCGAAGAAAACAAATATGACTTGACTTGCTGAAGATATGGAATAGGAAGGAAGAGTTTATCAATACTCTTCTCTTTTGTCTCTGTGTATATAATGTGTCTCTGTAGTGTATATCTTGTGTATATGTGTGGGTTTGCTCACCGATTTTCGTCACGCTTTGGTCACCGTTTTTTACTGCACGATTTTCGTTCAGTTTTTCTGGTCGTTTCTTGCCTTATTTCAGCCTGTATTTTCGTCTATTTTCTGCTTCTGAATTGAGCCAAATGAAGCTCAATATATAGCATAGAGAAGGGGCTGTCCAACTGCCAAAACATGGCTGTTAATGGCCATTTAGGAGGGCATTAAAACAGCCAAGTAATGGCCGCATGTTAATGGCCATTGAAAGGTCGCCTAATCGCCCAAGTAATGGGTTGTTAATGGAGGAGTTAATCGACCAAGTAATGGCTGATTAATTCCTCAAAAAAACAGATCCCAACGGTAGGCGAGAAAAAGTCTCCCGAGAAATTTTGGGGACCAAACGTAAATATTGAAACTTCGGGGACCAAACTGTACATATAAAAGAATTTCGGTCCAAACTCGTACATATGAAACTTCGGGGATCAAACTGTACATCCGGCGAGTTCTCTCGGTCCAAAAAGATAATATCGAAAAGGCCCACGCCCACACCCACGACCCCACGACCCACGACCCACGACCCATGACCCGAGCCCGAGACCGGACCGGACCAGACGGGACGGGCGGGCGGCGGCGCGCGTGTGGGCTTAGCCTTGAACCCAAGCACATCTAGGTCTTCCCTCCTTTAAACACATGGGATACCCCTTGGGGATCCAAACCCTTTACCACATTAGAGACTTATATAGAGAGCAATTCTTCCTATTCCCACCGATGTGGTAAATTTGTCCCACACCACATTTCCATGTCTCAAACACCTTACTTCGTGGACCAATATCTCTTTCATTTCTCAACGAAATTAGACGATTCTTGGCCCTACGGTCATCTACTCACTTCGTAGATCATGCATGTGCGAAGAGACAAGGTCTCCAACATGCGAAACACTAGTGTTTAATTCATCAAAGATGGGTGGACGCATCTCCCCGCCAAAGGCTAATTTCCAACAATCCCCTCTATGAAAGAGAGATTGTGGCGCACACACAAGGTGCCTACATTTCAGCAATCTTTCAGCGAAAAGATATTGCATCGGGAGAGAGGTAGCTTACGCTTTGAACCTTCCCTAGTTGAATACCATCGGACTTACTTACTTGCGCGGTGAACGTGATGTCTTGAACCGTCGGTGTTTAGTGTAAGCCAAGACAACGATATCAACACAATAACTCTTCTTATTCATTTTCCTTCTTACGTTTACGTCCGTTGTGGCCATGGACACACTTGGATTCTTAAGTGCGTTCATTTGAGTCGGCCATCCTCGCACTTAAATAGGTGATCTCCTACAAGGTATCTGCTATACCCCACTTCACAAGTGTTAGGAATCATTAAAAGTTCCACAACTTTAACCTCAACCGTTTGAGGATCTTTTAAAAAGTTTTGGAAGCTTAACCTTTACCCACCATGCGGCGACTTTAATGTCTATCGCGGGAACAACTTTGGATCCATGTTTCCGTACAGAAATCATCATCCGAAGTGCTTCTTGCTTCCACCGAAGCGCTCAACTGAACCTTTTGCCGCTTAGTTTTCCCATTGAACCACATTCTTGGGATCTCCAATCAGTATGGTTGGGTTTCCACTGCAAAGGTTCGTATTGTTTGGGTTTTAAGCCAATTCCCCTAGACAGGCAAAACACTTGATCTCCGGGTAGCCCCTTAGTTAGTAAACAAGGATGTGACACCCGTGATGATCAACCGCCATACGGTCTTATGTCTCCCGACGGATCCTAAAAGATATGTCCAGACGCCGTCATCCGTGTCCTTCCTGAAGCCGACCGGCTAGCCACAGTGTATAACTGCTGAAGGCACGGGTTTCTCCCACTAAGGGACGTCCTCTAAAGAGTCGTGAAGTTACTCAACTTCTTTCATGCTTTGTATAAAGCGATAAACCCCGATTCCATCATGAATCGGCCGATGCAAGTTTGCTTAGAGGATTTTCCAAGAACCACCATACACATTTACTTGTGGCTTTGGTGTTCTTCATATCTGATGTCCAGTTTGCATCACAGTGTTCTCTCAGAACCGCTGGACATCCAGAATACTATAATCCGTAGATAAGTGAATAATTCAGATATCGTCATATCCGACTTAACGCCTTTCTATTGATCATGTATTGAAATCATCAGTGAACTTTAGTTCAACTGATCTGCTTTGTAAGACGATACCGGGTCGGTTGTAGTGTGTACAATACATTGAACTACACGTGACTTTGAGCATATCGCTCCTTGTCTATGGGTGCACCATGATTCCAATCGGTTCTATGATTCATATTCATTGGTGGCTTCAACGAGACTCGTCAACTATCGACCGATCCGTTAGATGTCTTAGAAATCCAATTCCAAAGATGTCATCTGTGATACCCATATCTTTCATATCGAGACTTTGTTTCAATATGACTTTTACTTTTAGATCGTTGATTCTCCAACTCGTTGGCATTCTAACTTCGAGTCAATGTTTCGTGGTCGATTCATTGTTCTGTTTTATCTGAAACTTTCGGGACCAAAATGTAAACATTTCGGGGACCAAAATGAAAGTTCGGGAAGAAGCCCAACAGATCCGGCAAACCAAGTCGATTCTCTTCTTTCAACTCTACGGTTGGGAAGGCTAATTCAACATTCATGCCACGCAAGATCGTAATGGCCCTGGATGTGAAGCTACTCACGGGGGAGCACATCTTACAACCCAAAGGTTCTTTTCCGGAGGAAGATCAACCATTACGCAAGTATGGTTCTATATGATAGAGTCTATTTCTCTCTTTGTAGCTTCTTTCCAAAGCGGCGCTTTTGGAGATGACAATTATTTATTAATTGTCCATGGTTCGTTCTCAACCATACAAGCTAGAAGGTACGGAACAAGTCTTTGTCCCCTCTTTGCTCCTTCTCGGTTCAACATCTAGAATCCACGAGTTCGCGGATCTGGAATATTAAGTTCCGGATAGCCGGCAACTTTCGAGTCCTCGTAGATACGGAACGTCCGGTTCGGACGGTCGAGCCCTCGCGGGTTCTTGTTAACCTTGAGCAATTACTCCTTTTTCCTTTTTCAAGGAAAGCGATCTTCAAAGAATTCGGTATTCTTTGACGCCAAGAGGCGATCATCACTATCGTTATTTGCGGATCCGGCGGATATGCAATCTACGATCTTAGGTACAACTTGACTGTTTCATTATTCCAACTTTTACCAAGCAACCCTCACATAAATTGGGCGTACGACTTTGGCTAACACCGTTGGGTTTGAGGTGAGAAATGAACATTCGTTTAATGAACGATGCTTCACCTTCTCCTCTATCACTACGAATTTCTCAATCCGTAGGCTTAGTTGATTTTCAACTTCTGCTTTGTAGCGCTTATCTGCTTCAACAACTTCATCATTGCTTTTCAACAAACAAAGGATTCCATACGTTGTACCATCATCAATGAAGATCACAACGTACTTGTCTCCCCCCTATTTTGTATAAACTTCAAATCACCCAATTAGGTGTGACTAAGTTCTAGAGGAGCGGTGCTTCTTTCGCTATTCCCTTGACGGAATTTGGAAAGGTGATTTTGCCTCTTCATCTACCTCACATTTATTTTTGAGGGTTTATGTCGACAGAAGGCAACAATCTCAACATCGTTAGCTTTTGAATGACTTGCTATTTAACGTGTCTTAATCTATGATGGTATAGATGCACGGATTACAAATATATCATTCATTTGGCTACAGACGTACTGTACCATTCTTAGTTATTATAGACCTATTGGACTAGTCTCAAACTAGCTTGACCAACAGCGTCCCTTAAACCAAGTTAGGGAACATGTATCACCTCTTTTTAGAGTGATCCATTCCTTGAAGTCCTATTGAGGACAACCTCTTCAGCCCCTTTGAATTTTAGAGGTGGCGTTGCTTCACATGAATAACCTCTTGCCCGTGGTTGGGCGTAACCGGATCATATGAGATCCGGATGCTCAGCCCACTCCGGTTGCTTTGCGGTGAGTGTCCAATTTCTTTTCTGCCTTTCTTTAGGCCTTCGGATCATTTAAGACACAGGAAATTCGGCCCACCACACTAGGTGTCCTTTACTTTTCCTATGAAATGAATTACGGCCCCACTCCGGTCGCCGGAGGCTTTATATGACCGAGTGTCCAATATCATCATATCAAAAGAATTTTGGCCCACTCCGGTCGCCGGAGCTTTGTATGACCGAGTGTCCAATATCATCCTATGAAGGATCTTACGCCAAATAGTATGACGGGTTCTACATCTTTAACTTTTAGACTCCTTCCGTTAAGATTGGTGCCCAGATAATTCTTGGCGCTTACTTAAGAGTGGTAACAGTTTTCGCACAGTTAGTGGATCTTTCTCCATCGTATGTGCGAACCTACTTTACACACTTTTAATCACTACACTTAAAAGAACGGATCTTTTTAAGTCGTTTACAAAATCCAATCTTTAAACGGAAAGGAAGATGAGATTAAACTTCTGATTTGTTAAAGCGTAAGGAATATAAATTATTTTCATATTCCTCCTTACTTTAATCCATTTTTAATCAGACATAATTTAATCTTTATTCTTGACAAGTAAGAAAAACTACTTATCCCAATTTCGAATTCTGGCTCACTTCAGTCACTACATCAGACTGAGTGTCCATTTCCTTCTCACCATTATTCGGATCTTTTGTCTGGGATAGATACAGGCCTTCTGCTGCAAGATAGAAGTACATCTTCAGTCTTCTCCTCTTATCCCAGTTGACATCCTCAGGCTCTCGAGAGCGCTTGTTCCCACCCGATCTTGGTAGCGGTGACACCATGAACACGTTCATCATCATCACTCTCTTCTACCAGAAAACCATTGCCATATCCAGATTTGGTCACACAACTTTTGACCGACATCTTTCGAACACTAATAGTATTACAATACAATCTTGTCTTAAGTTGTTGGTTATTCTATGGTACTTTATAGAGCAGTACGGGAAGTAATAACTATTACAAATGTTCGAAAGGATTAATAAATGGTCAAACTTCAAAACTGCCGCAAGTGCGTTGTGTCTTGAATCTTGATCACCTTGCAAAGCCAACTTTGAGAACTGCCGCAAGTATGTTGTGTCTTGAATCTTGATATCCTGAAATCAAGAAACAACTAAATCTGGAAGGTTACAACGTTGTGTGTTGAGTCGAGGATAGCCCTCTATCCTTAAGACAATATTGCCCCGTATATATGCTTTTACGTTAGCGAGCAATAGTCTCCCAAGATAAAACAACACTTTAATCTCAACACTACAAAGCCAATAGGTTGAGCACCGGCGAAGAAAACAAATATGACTTGACTTCTTTGAAGATATGGAATAGGAAGGAAGAGTTTATCAATACTCTTCTCTTTTGTCTCTCGTGTATATAATGTGTCTCTCGTAGTGTATATCTTGTGTATATGTGTGGGTTTGCTCACGATTTTCGTCACGATTTGGTCACTTGTTTTACTTTGATTTTCGTTCGGTTTTTCTCGGTCGTTTCTTGCCTTATTTCACTGTATTTTCGTCTATTTTCTGCTTCGAATTGAGCCAAATGAAGCTCAATATATAGCATAGAGAAGGGGTGTCCAACTGCCAAAACATGGCTGTTAATGGCCATTTAGGAGGGCATTAAAACGACCAAGTAATGGCTGTTAATAGGCCATTGAAAGGCCGCCCAATTGCCCAAGTAATGGGTACATTAATGGAGGAGTTAATCAGCCAAGTAATGGCTGATTAATTCCTCAAAAAACAGTCCCAACGGTAGGCGAGAAAAAGTCTCCCGAAATTTTGGGGACCAAACTGTAAATATTGAAACTTCTTTAAACACATGGGATACCCTTGGGGATCCAACATGCTAGAAGATTCTTTTGATCATAGTGAAGCATGAAGCGTGACCAGTTGACATTTTGCACGACAATTAGAACCAATTAAGCAGCACATGACGTTATTTTTTTTTAAAGGAAGGAACATGTATTTATTCTCAAAGAACAACATATGGGTTTTTTGATCATAGTGCACGTGACCAGTTGACATTTTGCACAATCTTGTTGTTCCGTTAGTTGCGTTATTGAATCCGGGATTTTTTAAAAGTGAGGTAAGGTGGAAGAAGAGGGGTTATTGACAAATAAGATTGAGGTGCTAGATGAGCTGCATTGATTGGGTGGTTAAGAAGACCAATAAAGGTATGTTAAGACAAATTATTTCTTTCTTTTGGCATGTTCTAAATACGAAACATAAACGTAATAATGTCTCATAAATAATTCTACTCTTAGTAGTTAAGAATGTTCATGTTATTCATTTCTATTATTTAAAGCATGTCTAAATATGTTCCTAAATCCTTATTGAGGTATATGAAAAAGATGTTAGTATTCATAATGTAAATCGGAGGTGAAGCGATATTACATCACTCCGACGAACTTATAGTGTCGTATTATCATATTATTCATGCATTACATTCATGTACATACCTTGACCTCAAAAGGAGTTATATACTTTACTATATGTATGCATTATATATGTACGGGGTATGGGAGAAGGGAAGACGTTATATACGCACACCACCTGCAGTTGGTACAGATATACACGATGCTGATTATGCCCACAGAGGCTGATATGATATGATGGGATGCCCACAGAGGCTTGATGGCGTTATATACGCATATGTGCATGACCGCATTGTGCATGCCATTTAGGCTTATTATGGACCTCAGAGGCATTCTCCACTGGTTGGTTGTTTCTTGTCTCAGGTTACTTTCAGGTCTCTATTATGCTATTTTTCATGTCAGACATACTCGGTACATTATTCGTACTGACGTCCCTTTTTTCGGGGGACGCTGCGTTTCATGCCCGCAGGCTCAGGTAGACAGGCGATGATCCGCACTAGTAGGTTGTTGGTTCAGCTATATTGGAGCACTCTATTTGTTTCATAGTTGCAGTCTAGTCGTGCTACGATATTTTGGTTATGCGTTGGGGTATGGCAGGGCCCTGTCCCGACCTTATGATGTTACGTACTCTTTAGAGGCTTGTAGACAGATGTCCTGTGTATAGTAGTCGTGTGTGGCCTTGTCGGCCTTGTATATATGTATATAGGTTGGGTCCTTCTGGTTGCAGAATTTTACATAGCTCTTTTCTAGTTTACTATTTTCATCATGGGCCATGCGAATTTGCGGATATATGCTAAACATGTGATTAGTGGTGCCCAGCAGGTAGGGTCCGGGTGCCCGTCATAGCCCTCCGGTTTGGATCGTGACAAATTCATGCATACGTGATAGTTTATGTTCATCCTCTATTAAATTTGTTACAATGTACGTAGTTTAATTTTTTAGTTTTTCAATACATATATTTAAAATTACATGCATGAACCTTAATTAAAATAATAATGAATATGTATAACAAAATGCATGTCACACAAAAAATATAAAAATATTATGTAAATGAATAATTTATTTATTTATCGATAAATGAATAAATTTATCGATAAATGAATAAATTATTCATTTATCGATAAATAAATAAATTATTCATTTATCGATAAATAAATAAATTATTCATTTATCGATAAATAAATAACTTCGCTAAATAAATATTTTTTGCCGGTCCCAATGATATTCATTTATCGAAGTTTTACTGTATTTTTGACGAAGCTTTTGTGTATGAAGGACTATACAACAACATGAAAAGAAAATTTAAGATGGTTGTAATGAAAATGACTTACATCGGTAAGTAAGTGAGAAAATTTCCGTATCGATGGAAAACGTTTCCCTTGTAGAATCAAACACCAGAATTATGACTTCATCAATCCTCATGGAAAATATTTTTTTAGCAAATGACTTTCTTATGGAAACCATATTTCTAAAAGATGACTTTCGCAATATTGTCAGACCCCACTTGTAGTAATTACACTGGATATGTTGTTATGACTTTTTCAATATTAAAAACACATCGTATATGGATTCAAAACATACAGTGTCCCGAATGGTTGTTAATTTTTCAGCTGTGAATTCTAGGGACTCTATCTACCAATAGGAACAGTATCTGTAGCCTAAACATGGTAAAATCTTGAATGTAATCTGTGACAGAATGGTTAAACCTTAAAATAGTACTAAGTATATATTTTCAGGTGAAAATCACAAAAACAATCAACTTATCTAACCAAGTTGATAATAGTATGAATCCTAGTTCGGCTTGCTAGAGAGGAAATAATCAACTGGTACAAAATGTTACAGGCAGTAAACCTGCTGTACAAGCATGTTATAAGAGAAAAGCACACCAGATTATGGTATGCATCTCATAAAACTATGATTTCCACAGCTACATGCAAACGCCAATCTGACCCCTTGGGAACAATAAGTAGAGTGCAAGGAATCCCAAAAAATTAACTAATAAAAAAGAACGTAGAGATAACAAACTAAGAAGGATCTAAAAGAACAGCTTTCGAGCAGGTGGTGGAGGTTTCGTGGAAGGAGAGTTTGATGACCTCTGAGTATCAGGTGATACTGTGCTTTCTGTGGTTCCTTTGCCCTTTTCAACTAGCTTTGCTCCTCGAGGGTTAGTTAGAAGAGTATTCAGAAAGGATTGAGTGAAACCAGTTGCAATTATAGTCACGTGGATCTCCCCATTATAACGCTCATCAACAACAGCACCAAATATGATGTTGGCGGATGGATCAGCCAAACTTGTGACAACCTGTGAGGAAATATTGCCAAGCAATCACTACTAAAAGAATAGGAATTCGCCAACACACAAATTTTGTAGCTAAACAACAAAATTCATTGCTGATCCTATTCAGCTACGGATGAACGACAGATTATCAGAAGAATTCTGTTAGCTACGGATTTGCGACACTAAATTCTAGTTTATATGTAGTGAATCATTATTATAGATACCACTTTGTACATGAAGGTTGAAGGTTTCTTTCGAGAACTTCTTGGGATAGAGTGAAACTACATGTATACTTGCGACAAAATAACAAAAGAAAGAAAGTTTACCGTACCTGGGACTTGTATACTTGGGACAAAATAACAAAAGAAAGAAAGTTTACTGTACCTGGGACACCCTATTGACTTCCTGCAAAGTTATATCTTTGCCTCCAGTAATGTTATATACAACGCCAGTTGCAGATTGAATTGAAGATCCAATTAGAGGAGCCAAAGTTGCTTGTTCAGCGGCTTCTTCAGCACGATTCCTACTAGAAGAAACCCCAACTCCAAGCATAGCCGTTCCAGAATCTTTCATGATTGCCTTTACATCAGCAAAATCCACATTTACTAGCCCGGGTATCTACAAATAAATAGAATGGATTGATCATAAATTTTATATAGATGTGTAAATAAGTATCTATAAATATGGTTCAAAACATGCTATCTAGCAAACATCTTGATTTTCATTACCCTGTTTTAATTTGTTAATCCCTTCAAGATATTAACAAACATAACATTCTGGCTATAATATAGATTCATTCTTTGTACCTCGTCCAGCCTCACATCTGTTAGCAGTCCTTGGTCTCCTAATAGTTTACAATAGTAGTTATTTGTTTGTAGTAGTTATCTGCAGTTTCTTTGTAGTAGTTATTTGCAGTTTCTCATTTCAGTAATGTTAGGAAAACATGTCCTAGTTTCTAGGGGTATTTATCTTATCAGTATTGTATTTAAACTCTATGTTTATTCCATGAAAGGTATGCAGAAAATTATTTCAGTCTTTCAGTACTTTAACTCAAGAGATAGCATGTTCTCTCTTAACGAACCAGTATCATAGATCGTAAAAAGAAAACCTCTTCCCAAACTCCTAAATCCCTCTACATTAACTCTGATTTGTCTTGCAACATCCCATAACTAGATCCATATCAGGGGACTGTAACAACATGGTATCAGAGCCGGGAGTTATGGCAGACCAAATTCAACATCAACTGGCACGATTGGTGAACTTGTTCCAAGAAGAACGTGCTGCCAATTTAGCCAAACAGAAAGCAATAAATGCTCGCTTGGATACATTCACGAAAGATTTAGCAAATCCAAAGGGGGATGTTGAAGCAACTGAAAAATGGCAGTCACAATCGAGGTTGCAGAGGTAAAGCAGTGGCTGCATGTTCAGGATCAGAAACTAGTGGAAATGCCATCGTTCCTAAATATAAAAAGTTGGATTTTCCACGATTTCGTGGCCATGAGAACCCCTTGAGATGGCTGAACAGGTGCGAGCATATCTTTCGACATCGGCAAACACCAGAAGAAGAAAATTTGGACTTTCTTGTTTTCATTTGGAAGGAATTGCACAACTCTGGTTTCTTCAACTAGAGAAAGATATGCCTCAATGCTCTTGGGATGAGTTCAAACGTCAATGCAACCTTCGTTTTGGACCACCAATTAGAAGTCAAACGTTGGGAGAATTGGCTAAGTTACGCCAAATTGGATCTGTGGCAATTACCAAGATAAGTTTGAGCAATTGGTTTCGCGGGCTGGTATCCTTACACAAGCCCAAAAAATTGAACTTTACATTAGTGGTCTTGCTGATTATATTGCAATTGAGGTAGAGTTGCATAATCCTCCTGATTTGGCTACGATGATGAGACGCAAGGAACAACCCCTTTGTTCCCAATTGTTAGATGCCTGTAGATTAAAGTCAAAGGATTTCTCACTTCAACAACCTGCCAGATTTGTGAAGAAATTGACCAGATCTGAAATGGATGAAAGACGACTTAAGGGACTTTGTTTCAACTGTGGCGAACTATTCACCCGGGGCCATCAGTGCAAGATATTATTCTGGATTTATTTCATTGACGATGATGAAGAATTTGCTGAAAAAGAGGGAAAGACTAGTACATTCCACACTTAGCGCTTGTCTTTGAAGGAGGGGAGTAATGTTAGCAGTCCTTGGTCTCCCAATAGTTTACAGAATTAGTTATTTGTTTGTAGTAGTTATCTGCAGTTTCTTTGTACTAGTTATTTGCAGTTTCTCATTCCAGTAATGTTAGGTAAACATGTCCTAGTTTCTAGGGGTAGTTTTCTTATCAGTATTGTATTTAAACTCTATGTTTATTCCATGAAAGGTATGCAGAAAACTATTTCAGTCTTTGAGTACTTTAACTCAAGAAAACCTCTTCCCAAACTCCTAATCCCTCTTCTACATTAACTCTGATTTGTCTTGCAACATCCCATAACTAGATCCATATCAGGGGACCGTAACAACATCCCTTCGCGGGTTGGTAAGAAGTCAGTCTTGTTTAAGACGGAATTGGGCAAAGAAACAAGAGTGCTCGACCAGAACACTAAATAATAGGCATTATCAGCTGAAAGGAGGCAAGCAAATGAAGGGAGGCATTACGGGCCGACTACAAGAAAAGCAAAGCTTCGTAGACTCGGTCAAGTCATTTGTAGAATGCCGACGGCTATTTTCCCACTTAATAAGTGAAGGGGAGAGGGAAGCGAGGCTATATGAATCATCTGTCTTCAAGCCGCTCTACTCAACATATGTGTTTTATATTAAAGAAAACTACACCATGAACTTGATTCAAAAGAGAATTTATGTGGAATAGATACTGAAAGAAAAATAATTTCGGATGAAGGAACTCACAGTGATTATATCAGATATTCCTTGGACGCCTTGACAAAGTACATCATCAGCAAGAAGAAAAGCATTTTGAAGTGGTGTATGCTCATCAGCAATATCCAGAAGGCGATCATTGGGAATTACTATAAGAGTATCAACATTTTTTTGAAGTTTTTCAATTGCTTCCAGAGCCTGAAGGTCACCAAGCTCAAATTACAATCATGAAAGAATTTAGATGACAGGGAAAACTGATATTTTCACATGAAAAATAAATTAACCAGTTAGTACAACTCTGAGAATCTTGTTGAGGTTTAGACTACTATACAATGTTGCCATAGAGAGCACTCAAAATAGATTCACCAAATGAGATATACTTACCAATACTTCCAACAACAACAACATACCCAGATCCCACAAAGTGGTGTCTGGGGAGGGTGGCCTGTACGCCGACCTTACCCCTACCTTTGTGGGGTAGAGAGGCTGTTTCCGCTAGACCCTCGCTCAAGAAAGATGTTTTACAAAACAGGTTTGAAAAAAATACAACAATATAGAAGCTGAGATGAAAAAAATCAAAGAAAAGAAAAATGCTTATAGCGGAAATAGTAAGGATAAACCAATGTAAAAGAAACAATAGTAGTGCTACTTTTTTGAAGAACTAAGGTAATGGTAGATAATAATAATAATAATAATAATAAGGAGAAGATAGATCAGATTAAGTTTTCTAAACTAAAACCATGGGCCCCTCACCTAAAAGAAAGAAATTGCCCAACTTCCTACTAACCTTCTACCCTTATCTCGACCTCCATGCTCTCCTATCTAGGGTCATTGTCCTCGGTGCGCCATGTCCGGTCTAATCACATCTACCCAATTCATTCTAGTCTACCTCTACCTCTCCTTAGGCCTAATACTGCCAACCCACCCCCAGATACACACACACATAAGGTGAACCCCACAGCCGAATCTTCCCTACTGAGGAGCCAACAGAGGATTCTCACATAACAGGCAAAGAAGTATTCACTATACCACCTGAAAATAACATTTGAATCCAATTGTGTGATATGCATTAACTTTGCCTTCCATTTGATAGAAACCCTTAACAACTATAGATGGCCCGGATCCTATTAGCATTATGCCTTAAAATTGATGCATCATTTAGTACAACTTCACTTACAGTTTTAAGAATTTCCAACTCAAACCACCATCATGGTACCTTACTATCTTCTTTCCTGCACTGTCTTTCTATAGTTAGCCAACCTGTTGTCATACTCTTCATCATTCTCCTAATTAAACTAACTGAATTTCATACTAATTATGCTCTCATATTTCATGGATTAACACATGCATCTAATTGCAAATATTTCTAGTTCTTATGGGAGGAAGAGAAACCCATTTTTGGACCTAAAGCAACTAGTTGATCTACGACAAAATTATATCCTTTTCAATTGCTTGTTCTTTATTTTCTTACATTTCTTCAACCCCCCTTAAACAACCTACCTTTTTACTCTTGGATGTCCCTTAAACGGCATGGAACAAAAAATTTCCAAAAGTTCAGAAGATAGCAACAATCATAATTAGCTTCTTCTAAGAAGATGAAAATGACACTTGCCTGCAAAGATCTTTTGCGTCCTTCAAAGCTGAATGGATATGTGACTACACCAACAGTTAAATAACCTGCTTCTTTTGCTATTTGAGCAACAACAGGAGCAGCACCAGAGCCTGTACCTCCGCCCATGCCTGCTGTTATAAACACCATATCTGAACCTTTCAGAGCATTTGCAATGCCTTCCTTTGACTCCTCTGCTGCTTGTTCCCCCAACAGAGGATTGCCACCCGTACCTGCATCTCTAGACGTGACTTATATGAGCAATAAAAAAAACCAAAAGATAAGTATATCTTTAGCTTTACAAATAACTGTTCTGAAAGAGAGCTTTCTGAAGAATATATTTTTTACAGAAAGACAAGAAGGTGCGAACCAAGTCCACAAGTTAGAAGCTCTCCAATTTGAATTGAGTTATGAGCTGTAGACTGCATCAATGCTTGAGCATCCGTGTTTATAGCATAGAAGTCAACACCCTATTATTGGACATGAAACATTAAGATTTATCATGTGAAATGAAGATGTAAACAATTGAATGTAAGGCATTTTATGTTCCAGAATTGCAGTACATTTGTGTTTGGTTGAGTTTGTTATGGTGGGCGGATGAACTAATTCGAAAAGAAGCAAGAAATTGAGTGACAAAATAGAAAGGGCAAACCAAACAACCAATATAAATGATTTCTAGTTTTTTTTCCTAGCCCACAAGTTTGCATGACTCACACAACGAGAATACATCATGCACTACTAAAAAAACAGGAATTAGTAACAGATAAATTCAGTAGCTAAACAACAAAATCTGTGGCTAATCCTATTTAGTGACGGATTATTAGAAAATTCTGTTAGCAACGGATTAGCGACGAAGTTCGTAGGTAATTCCAATTTTTTTTTTAAGTGATGACAGTATAATCTGAATGCGAAGTACACAACCATGTGATTGATTTATTGTAAATTAAAGACCATTTCTCTGGAAGAGGCATTATATAGCCATCATAATTCAAACAAATAGTAAAGCATCTTTCACAGGGCAGAGAATTCAAATCTGGTTACAATTTTCTTAAAGTAAAAAACAAATCTCAAGGTGATTGAAGGAAAAGGGTGATTGTGAGGTTGTGTTAAAAACAAGTTTTAAAGATAAATTTTGATTATCACTGAGGAAAAGGATCATAAAACCAATTAAGAATCTGCAATATCCATTAGAATTTCAGAACAAGTAAGCAGTTATATTCTGAAGGTTTATTTCTAAATTCATATGCTAAATACAATGAAAACCAACCAATTTAAGATTTTAGAATAAGTATAACATTTTCACATGTCACGATGGTTGAAAAGAAAAGAAAGGTATTGAGGAAGAAATGATCTCAACATTTTCTTTTGGGCTTCTTTCATTTTTGACCCGTCATCCAACTTAATTTCAGGCGCTAGCCAAAATATACAAAACATATACACTGATAATGTATATTTATATATATCCTGTGTATATTTATACTCAAAATATACAAAATCTATACATTTGATGGCTATTTCGTAAATTAGATCACGATCACGAAAGACATTGTACTGTAATTATCATAGCAAAATCCACACAGATGAATAAGTCAAAGACAACTTTTATTTGTGGCCAAAAAGTGAAAATGAAAATTTAAAAAGAAGATCCACCTGTAACCCGCTGCCAATCATACGATTAACAGCATTATTACCCCCGCCACCGACCCCGACAACCTTAATCTTGGCAGAGTTCGTTGAGGACAAGGAGCTGAAAATGCTGAAACGTCGTCGTTTGCATAGGCTTTTCCGACGAGTCATCGGAGAGAAACATTGTATAGGGACGAAAGAAGAACATGTCGTATGGTAAAATGATAAGGAATTGGAAGAAGAAGATAATAATATATCTCCTATGTTTGAGAGTCCTAAATTGGCCATTAATGTGTTCTGTACTTTTTCCAACAAAAAGGCATTAATCAAGTATTCCCCAAGTTTTTTTTTTTTTTTTTTTTTTTTACATTTGGATTATTTGAGGGGAGGAGAGGTATGTGCTCACTCCGTCTCAAATTATTTATCTGATTTTTTAAAGCACTTGTCTCAAGTTATTAGTCTTTAGTAGTAATTGTTCTTAAAGTAAAAATTTAATGAAAATAGATTATATTTTAAGTTATAATAATCAAAATCCCTTCCTAATTACTCTCTTCGGATAAAGAAAGAGTGTTCATTTTAGTCTTTATTTTTTAGATAAAAATGAGTGTTCACTTAACAAATTAAGAAAGAATTAATCTTACTTTGCCCTTATAATACTTATTTAATGATGCAGTTTAGTCAAATTATCTATTTTTGCCTAGAAATTAATATTTTTTAAGGTATATGCAAACGACTAAGTGGACACTTTTTTATTCGGATGAAATACTCTTTTTTCTTATGGACATGTAAAATAAAAACACGACAAATAATTTGAGACGGAGATACTAATTAGGAGTGTTGACGGTTTGAATTGTTTCGATTTTTACCTCAAACAAACAAAATGGTTTATTACAAATGAGCTAAATCAAATAGAGTGATTTTTATTTTGTCTTATTTTTGAAGTTTTTTCTGATCGAAATTTTATTTTAGTCAATTTGCTAGAGCTAAAAATCAAAAATTTAATATGTGAAACATATTTATTTAGCGAGAATTGAACAAGTGAATAAACCAATTATCAATTGACATATTTATATGTGAGAAATTTACCATAAAAAGGTGATTATTACACACTTTCATAAACTTAAACAATAACTTGTATTGATATATTTTCTCTAAAGTGCTTAGTTTACTGTATTGGTAAGTAAAGGACTGTGATGTTTTCTCTAAAGTGCTTAACTTGATGTCTAAATATGTTAAGAGTCAAACATCGGATATGGAATGAAAACATAGACGTCTTATATAGACTTGGACAATCATCACCCTACAAGTTAGCTTTTGGGGTTGAGTTAGGCCCAAAATACATTCTTTACGTGAGGTTGAGTTAGAACCAAGATCCATTCTTTACATGGGGTTGAGTTAGGCCCAAGATCCATTCTTTAAATGGTATCAGAGTCAGGCCTATTCCAATTCTTCGCTCACCGATGTTGGGCCCCAACTTATATTATTCACGCTCCAGTTAACAAGGTCTGGGCGTGCGGAGAGTGTTAAGAGTCCCATATCGGATATGGAATGAAAACATGACTTGGACAATTCTCACCATACAAGCTAGCTTTTGGATTGGGTTAGACTCAAGATACATTCTTTACAAAATATATGCTTATGGTGAGTAGGGTATCACTTATGCTCACGTGTAAGGATTTTTCTTCATGAGAGCTCTTTATCTTTATATGTCATGACCGAGCTTATAGTAAGTATAGCCCCATTGCATTTGAATGCCGCAATAGCTATGTGTTTGAATTGTTAAAACCAGATGAAGAAGGGGGTGCGCTCTTCTTTTTTATTTGTTGCACGTCAAAAAAATATTCTTGTTTATATCTTCACAAGGTCTGACTGTTTTTTTTTTTTTTTTTTTGCTTTGCTTGTCTTGAGCCGAGTTCTCTCGGAAACAACCGCTCTACCTACCAAGTAGAGGTAAGATTTGCGTACATTTTATCCTCCCAGACCCCACGTTGTGTGATTTCACTGGGTAATTGGTTATGTTGTTGTTGTATACCTTCACAAGAGAATTAAGAAGCCTATCTTGCTTATCCATGGGGAGGAGGACAACAATCCAGTAACCTTGACGATATAGGTAAAGTGATATTCTTGTTTCACCATCATGTTTCAAGATTGTCATATTTTCCTTGAATGTTGCCTCTGTCAACTAAATCCCATAGGCAGATAGAAGGAATAACAGAGCCCCAAAATGAGGTAAACAACTTTCTTACTATCCACCAGTGCTTAAGGAGGGTCAGAAAGTGGTCAAATTGAACCTAGCTGAAGTCCAGCAACAGAAGAAGAAATGGGATAGTGCCCTAATTGGATATGTCGTGGGAAGAAACCTCTGTTTAAACAAATGCTTAAATTCGTATATGCAATATGGAACTTTGTTGAAACACCTAGAGTATTTCTTCATGCTGATGGGTACTATATTTTCAAGTTTAACAGTGATCAAGCTTAACTAGATGTACTAGAGAATGGCCCATATACCTTTGATTACAGACCTATGGTATTGAAAAGGTGGACTGCTGACTTTCAGATGGAAAAGAATCAATTCGACAAATGCCTCTCTGGGTGAATTTCCCAAATCTACCTGTAGAATACTGGGCTACTGAAAATCTAGGTAGAATTGCTAGTTACATTGGGAAACCTTTATGTACTGATAGGCTAACAACTGAAGAGGAAAGATTGTCCTATGCTAGGATTTTAATTGAGGTGGATGTCACTCAACCTTTACTTGAGTAGATGATCATAGAAGAAGCTAAGAGCAAAGTTAGAACTCAATACATAGAGTATGATTGGTGGCTTGAGTACTGTCAAGATTGTATGTGTTTGGGTCATGAAACTGAGAAATGCCCAGTAAACAAAGCAGCAGCTGAGGCAAAGAAAAAGGAGGCTGCAAAGGGAGCAATTGCCAATGATAAGCAGAAAGAGGTGGAAGCTCCTAAGGGGTAGAGAAGAAAGGAAGTTCAATCTCAATGGCAAGCCAAAGACTCCACACTAGTAGCTGGTACTTCCCAAGATGTGATACAGACTGCTACTACTACAGAATTGCAGTAGAAAGAATTTACTAGTGATACTATAAAGCAGCCAGTAAGCCAAGCAAATCATCCCAAACAAGCTGATACATATGCTCAAAGTTGACTTCCCATTGCCTAACCAAAATCAACTGAGTAACCTGGGCTTTGTGGGTGACAAGGATGTTCCTGAAGGTCATAAGCAGACCTGCCACAACCCACCATGATCTTTTGCTCTTGGAATATTAGAGGGCTGAATCAACCCTTTAAGAAAAAAGAATTGAGATCCTTTTTGCTTAAAATAAGATAGATCTCTTGGGATGTGTAGAAACAAAGGTGAAACAAGGTAAAGCAGAGAAGATAAAAAAGTTCCTTGGGGGTGATTAGACCTGTCATGCTGACTACTGTGGAGCCTAATGGAAGAATTTGGGTCTGTTGGAAGCATCAAAATGTTTAGGTTACTATACTAGCAGCAAGACCTCAATTGGTGCACTATTATGTTGAAGATAAGGGCTCTACTTTTGCAACATATATGACATTTGTGTATGTGTTCAACAGTGGCATTGGTAGAAAAGACATTTGGGCTGATCTGAGACTACTACATGCTTCAATGGGTGATCAACAGGTTGTACTAGGGGATTTCAATACTTGCACCTCATTTGATGAAAGGATAAATGGGGCACCAGTATAACAACAGAAAATACAAGATTTTTTGGACTGTATAGAAGACCTAGGACTGGGGCATGTAGCTAAAAGAGGATATGACTTTTCATGGAGCAACAAGAGAGATGCCTTGGTGAGAGTATACAGTAGATTGACTGGATTCTGGGTAATGCAAAATAATTCATGAAGTATCCCACTCTAGAGGCACTATTTGGTAACCCTGAATGCTCAAACCACTCTCCTATTATAGTGAATACCAATGTCATCTTTCAACCTAGTAGGAAACCTTTCAGACTACTTATAGTGTTACTGGCACAGGATCAATTTAACAATCTAGTTCACCAAGTTTGGGCTTGTTAGGTATAGGGACACAAAATGTTTCAGGTCTGAAGGAAATTGCAATTACTAGGGGCATAAGCTAAGCAACTCAACAAAGCACTATCTTCTCTAGAATCTAAACTAGAGGACCTCATAGCACAACTACAAGTAGTACAGACTCAACTCAGTACTAATTTGTTTGATGGTGGCCTGATAGCACTGGAAAGGGTGATACTTACTCAGATTCAGAAATGGGATATCATACATGAGCAAGTGTTAAGGCAAGAGTGTAGAGCCACATGGATAACTTGGGGGGACTCCAACACAAAGTTCTTTCATGCTCATCTCAAAGATATACAAGCCATCCATATGCAATAGTCAAGGTGATAGAATAATTGATCCTTATCTGGTACAAAGAGAGTTCATTGATTTCTTCAAAGCTCTACTTGGAACTGCAACTGAGGAATTACCATGCCTCAATCCTAGTATAGCTAAACATGGGCCTTGCTTAACACCTGAGCAACAGAGGAACTTAATTCAGCCCGTCTCCAGAGAGGAGGTCTACACAACAATGAAGAGTCTGCCTAATGATAAAGCACCTGGCATATATGGCTTTTCTACTGAGTTTTTCAAACAGAACTGGCATGTTTATAGGCACTGAGGTAACTGATGCAATCATTCAATTCTTTTGAAAATGGGAAGATGCTTAAAAATGTTAATTGTACAACAATTACACTGGTCCCTAAAGTTGCTAATACAAATAAAGTAAAGGAATTTAGACCCATCATAGCTTGTTGTACTACTGTTTCTAAAATCATTGGCAAGATCCTTACCACAAAGCTGAAACAAGTGGAAGATTACCTAGTAGAACCTTCTCAATCAGTTTTCATAAAGGGAAGAAGTATTCTAGATAATGTAACTGTGGCACATGAATTGATCAAAGGATGTGGACAAAAACATGTCCCACCTAGATGCTTCTTGAAAATAGACCTTAGGAAAGCCTATGACTTTGTGGAATGGAGATTTATTTGAATGGTCTTAATAGAATTTGGAATGCCTGCACAAATGGTCCATTAGACTTTGCCAAACACTAATTATTGCTCAAAAGTATTTTTTAAATTAATTGGTCAAATACAACCTAATTTGCACCAAAAGTATTTTTTAAAAAAAAAACACTTTTCAAAATAAGTTTGTTTTTAAAAGATTGGCCAAAATGGCTATTACTTGTGAAACAACAAAAACATCACATAATAGTGTCTTGAGAATTTATCTCCATTCAATATTTACATCAAATATATAAAGATACATACTTTTAACACACATTTTTTATTTAATTATAATTAAGCCATAACGTTTTTTATTTAACTTTTAATAAAAATATTTAATTTGGTCTAAATACTCGTGGGCCGTTTAGACATAAAACAATTCTTGTTTTTTGAGAAGAATTATTCATTTGGTTATACATTGGAATTAATCTTTTAAAAATTTGAAGATGTTAAATGTATGTTTAATACGCCTTTTTGGTCGAACTTGAATATATACAACCTAACCACATACAACCACCCAACAAGTTGTTTCATTGCTACAACTTCCCTCCATCCCTTTTTAATTGGCATCATAAATTGCAACAAATAATGTCTTATCCTCTAACGGGCTGGTAGGTTTGTCTTTGTTGTCGTCATGCTTTTGTTTTTCTGACATCAACTATGTCTATGGCCCTCACTTCCCACCCCCGCTCCGTCGTAATTTCGAAATTTGCAAGTAAAAGTGGGAGTAGGAATTATAGGAAAGCGGGTAATGATGACATATACGTAAAAGCCTTTTTCGTCTCTTTGATTCCCTTGTCATTTTTTAGTTATTACCGCGTTGCTAAATTGAAAAACTAAACTCCAGTTATTGTAATATTTCTTTTTATCACACAAAACTCAAATTATATACTTTTAAGTCCATAAATTTTAAGTTCACTTTTTTATGATGTAAAACGAAATCTTACATAATTAATATCAGTAGTGCGAGTCACAAAATAAAAAATTTCTTGCTAAACTTTTTATACTTTCCACCTTTTCTTTTTTTCTTTAAGAAGTTTCTTTATCGTCTTTTCCAATTTATTTGGCATTTCTCATTTTTTGAATATTTATTAATTAAATAATCCATTAGTGTAAAAATAAATTAGTGTATCTTTTCAGGGAAAGTGGAAAATGAAATTCGTATTGCATCATCTTAGGTAATATTAATTCCATTGGTGTATTTTAGCTTACGCTACATCTTATTTGACATCAAGAATAAAAACAATTTTATTTGAATTTATTTTTCTCACATAATAGATTTAATTTATAAAGACTACACTTATAATACTTTATACAGAATTTTTATATATAATTTTACAAAAAATAGAAGAAATCGATATTTGAATTGAAAGCGGAAATTCTATTATTTGACCTTCATAATCCGAGCAATTTATTGTTTAGGACATAGAAATATCATAGTAGAATAAATATTAAAGTGGTGCTAAAATACTAGTTTGATAAAGAGAATATCACATTGCAAACCTAACCAACAACGGTTGTGGTGGAGTGGTAAATACTCATTCATTCTTAATCAGAGGTCTCGTGTTCGAGTTTTCCGGGTATGAAGTCGTCTTTGTTAGGAACGCTTTACTTCCCAATATAGGACTTTCCAGCGCGAATCCAAATTTAGCGGGCTTTAATGCGGGTACCGAACACTGAGTGATAAACCAAAAAAAGTACCGAACACCGAGTGAGAAATATAAAAAAAACATCTCAAACATAAAAAAATGAGTAGTTTAATTGGATTGATGAAATTTCGAATATTTGTCACGTCAACTTTTCTAATTCTCAATCATACTCAAATATCAATATTTTAATCCCTTCTGAAATTAAAGTATTAAAAAAATATGGAAAAGCACGATAAACTAGATTTTTTGAAAGGACAATTCGATATACTAAATTTTTGCTATGTCCAAGTTTGGAAAAAATCGGACCATGCTAGATTTATTATATGCAGCTTTATTTTGAGTTAATTTTAACTCGGAACTTCCTAATCACACCAGTATCAACTCTTATTGTTGTGCAAAGTCATTTTTTTATGAATTAAAGTAATTAATTTACCTTGAAAACCGTAGATAAAGTTAAATAATTTGACTTGTTAAATGATAATGGTGCCAAAGAATGAAAGAAATAGAAGGGAAGTAGTGTTAAAGACGTGTTGGAAGAGGAAATGGGTAACTGAGGAGTTTGATAGACGGCAAGTCGGCAATCAACAATTTGTTGTTTCTTTACCACGCATTAATTCCCTTTCACTATCTTCTCCTTATGATATTTGTGTATGAAATATTTGATGCGTTAGGGAATGCCAAATAGACCACACAAGGAGGAATACACAAATAAGAAATTGCACGGTTTTCTCTTTAAATAGACAGTATAAATTTTTGCCCTTTAAAATTGAACTTACATCTAATTAGACATAAATTCTTTAAGTACGCAAAGCATAATTTAATATTATAATGCGAAAATATAAACTTATGTCCAACAACAACAAGAACAACATACCCAATGTAATCCTACAAGTGAGATTTGAGGAGAGTAGAATGTATGCAAATCTTACCTCTATATTCATGGGATAGAAAGACTGTTTCGGATAGATCATTTAAAATTTTAAACTTATGTCCAATAAAAAATTATTTATATTGAGGGGCAAAACTTAAATACCAACACAAAATAGGGCAAAATGCAAATGACCCCCACACACAACGTAGACAACCCTCAATGACCCACCACCAATTTTTTTCTTCCTCCACTTATATTTTTCAGTCTACACTACAGTCATACACCCTGACAAAAAAGATTGTGTTAGCTCTTTCTTTTTCAGTTCTAAATGACTTCTGTTTTATTAAAATCTGATTTTGAATTTTTGTCTTGAGGTTTCTATTAATTTAAAATTTGCGTCCGTAAGAGCCACGAAAGAGAAAGTGTTTCTACTGTAATTATTTTTTATTTTTAAAGTATTAATCTGAAACCTCTTGTTAAGGATAGAGATAGAGACGAATACATGCTTATAACAACTAATCTATCTGAACTCAATAGTTTTGTATGGGGTCGGAGAGTATAAATTTCTGTGTAAAATTTCAACAAATTGTAGATTTGAATTCCTAATTTTAATAGTATAATAGGTTTAATATTAAGAACCTTTAAAGTTTAATTCATAGAGTTTAAAATTTTAAATCATGAATTTCATAAACGGAAGAACCATGCTCACCTGATCTCAATCCTTTGTAATCGGTTTAGAGTGTTATTATACAAGAATTATATATATATATATATAATATGTTATCACTCTATCTTTTAAGTTAAATATCCTACTTAATAGTTAAAAAAAAAAAGTAACATAGTGCTATACGTCGATTTGACGTACGGAGTAAAGAATTTTCACTTTCATGGCAAAGAACATACCAATATATATATATATATATATATATATATGTTAAGTAGTCTGACTAAACTATTAGGAAGAACATGTACGTAAATCAAATTAATTATGACTTGTTCTTATCCTGTAACCCACTAGACTTCCTCCATATCCCCTTTCATTTTTGGACAAAAAATTCAATATAAATAAATTTAATTTATTACTTGGATAAGTTCAAAGACGATTTTGATAAGACATGTTTTCAAGCTAATCTTTAGACACGGTGTAACTCGATTCATGTTTTCCTTTCCTAATTTCAATAGAATTATCATGGCATTCATACTATCTCAATGATATAAAAACAACAAAACTATTTAAATTCAAATATGAAAAGTATTCATATTTTAATAATTCAAAATTAAAGAAAGCTAATATATCATTAATAAGTTAATTTTGACCCTTACAAGATGGAAAATTTTATCTAATAAATTACATATATGCGTAGATCTTTCAATGGAAAACTTTCAAATTATTAAAGTATGTATCAATGTAATAGTTTCTGTCAGAAGTGGTGTAATATAGTAAAATTTTAAAATATATGGTCAAAATGCTAGACCTAGTATTAGTTAACTTAGAGATTCTATTTCAATTATGATTTTATAACAATAAAGCATTCAATATTACTTTTTGTGAAGTTTGAGAAGATATTTAAGCCAATTTCTACTCAAAAGCGGAAAGAAATAAAAGGAATTTTTTTCTTTGATGGTTTTCGAGTGTTATTGGGATTTAGATCCTTTTTAGGAAAGACTTGGACCTAGTAGTATAAATACAAGCTAGCTAGGGTTTATTAAGACATACAAAAACTAGAACATAAGTGTATTTCATCTTGTAACTTACTTTCTCCCTTGATAATAATAAAGTGTCGGTCGTTCTCCGTGGACTAGGATCACATCGATCCGAACCACGTTAATTAATGTGTTTTTATCATTTCCGCACTAACAATTGGTATTATAGCCTACAGGTCGTGAGATCTAGGAGACGAGGAGACTATGACATCTATGAAGTTTGAGGTAGCGAATTTTGACGGGCGAAGTAATAACTTCAACATATGGAAGATCAAGATCATGGCGTTATTACGGAGAGATCAGTCTATGCTTTGGACGACTCGTATCTTGAAAAGACGACAGAGGCCGAGAAGCAGAAGATTGAGATGGATGAGTTTAGCGCAATTCAATTATCCTTATCAGACAACATGTTATGTGAAGTTAGTACCCAGAAAGCGACTGCGAGTTTGTGGAAGAAACTAGAAGATCTCTACCATAAGAAATCGGTAACAACTAGAATGTTGTTAAGGCAGCGTTTACACACCTTCAAGATGAAGACATGTACAACTTTACAGGATCATCAAGATGCTTTAATAAATTGACTATGGATCTTACTCATGTTGATATTAAAGTGGGAGATGAAGAACTAGCGTGCACTCTACCGTTTTCATTATCACCGGCGTACAAATATGTAGTTAATTCAATGATGTTGAGTAAGGAGGTGGTCACGTTACAGATGGTAAACATGCGTTGAATTAGGATGAATTAAGAAATCATATCAACAATGTGAGAAAGAGGATCATGGTGAGGGTTTGACGGTTATAGGTCGCTCGAGCCAAAAGAGAGAGGCAAATTAGTAGCTAGATTAAAGTCTGGAAAAAGGGTGAGTAGGAAGGATACTGAATATTTGGGTTGTCATCAAAAGGGTCAATTTGAGAGGAATTGCCCGAATAGAAAGACTGATAAAACAACAGCCAGTGCATCTACGGTTCAGGTAGCTCAGACATATAGAGAGGATTATGTGCTAACTGCTTCAACAGATGACATTCAGACACATAAGTGGATTATGATTCATATGTGCTTCAGAAAAATTGGTTTACTAGCTATGAGCAGACGAGTGAGACTGTACTTATGGGGAATGATGCAATATATGAAATAGCAGGCATTAGTTTAGCCCGTATACGGTGTTATGAAGACATCATAAGAACATTATCTAATGTTCAACATGTTCCCGTTATGAAAAAAAATATTATCTCTCTTGGTACTCTTGATAAGCTCGGATACAAGCATGCAGATGAATGTAGAATCTGCAAGGTGACCAAGGGTTCTCTGGTCATGTTAAAGGCCAAACTAGAGGGTGGTCTTTATGTACTTATGGGCGGCACCATTCTAGGTACTGCGAATGCTGCAACCTCATAGTTATTAGATGATGATAAGGCTAAGATGTGTCATATAAGATTAGGTCACATGAGCGAAAGTGGGTTGGCAATTTTGAGAAACCTAAACCTTTTGAAAGGTGAGAAGATTAGTATACTTGATTTTTGTGAGCATTGTGTCCTTGGAATGCAGAAATGGGTTAGCTTTAGCACGGGCAAGCACAAAACTGAAGAGGTACTTGACTACATTTATTCAGATTTATGGGGTCCATCTCAAGTTTCATCCAAGGGTAGAAAGAGTTATCTTCTTACTTTCATTGATGATTTTTCACGCAAGGTTTGGGTATACTTCTTAAAGGCTAAAAGTGATGTCTTTGAAAATTTAAAAAACTGGAAGACTTTTGAAAATCAGTATGGCAGAAAGATTAAGTGTCTTCGAACATATAACGACTTAGAGTTTTACAATGAAGAGTTTGACAATTTCTACAAGATTCACGGTGTATTGAGACATAGAACTGTTAGTCATACACCATAACAGAATAGAGTAGCTAAAGGATGAATCACACTCGTCTTGAGAAAGCACGATGTATACTCTCTAATGTCAATGTGCCTAAGGAGTTCTGGGCGAAACAAGTAAATACTGCTTGTTATGTTGTTAATCGTTCTCCAGCGTTGGCGATTGACTTCAAAACTCCAAATGAGATATGGTCAAGTAAACCGTCTGATTACTCGTACTTAAGAATCTTTGGATGTCCCGTATATTATCATGTAAGTGATGGAAAACTAGAACTTATAGCTCGAAAAGGTTTATATATGGGATATGTTGAAGGGGTAAAAGGATATAGATTATGAAGTTTAGATCATCTTAAGTTTTTAATCAATAGAGATGTTACCTTTGATGAGGCCTCTATGCTTGATACTGGAAAAACATCTATTGAGTTTGCAGAACAGAAAGGGATAAAGCAACGTTGCTCTATTCTTACAACAGAATCGGTGGAGGAAAATGTGCTGAAGGGGTAAAAGGATATAGAATATGGAGTTTAGATCATCTTAAGTTTTTAATCAGTAGAGATGTTACTTTTGACGAGGCCTCTATGCTTGATACTAGAAAATCTTCTATTGAGTTTGCATAACAGAAAGGGGTAAAACAACGTTGCTCCATTCTTACAACAGAATCAGTGGAGGAAAATGTGAAACTCACCAAAGAGGATGATCAAGTGACTCAAGTGGAGTCAGATAATGAAAAAGCTCACACAGTAGTACCTGAAGCTGAACCATACAATATAGCTACTGGAAGGGACAAACAAACTCCTAAGCCTAATCCAAAATATTATCCTTATCCTTCGCAAGCTAATCTTGTGGCCTATGCATTAGCTAATGCATAGGAGGAAATAAAATATATGCAACCCTCAAGCTATACAGAAGCTACTATGTGTGGTGAAGCTGATCAGTAACGTTTAGCCATGACTAAAGAGATGGAGTCTCCACACAAAAATCGGACATGGGATTTGGTGAGTCTACCAAAAGGGAAGAGAACTGTTGGTTGCAAATGAGTCTTCATAAAAAAGGATGGCATTCTGGGTGTAGAAGATGTTAGATACAAAGCGAGATTGGTTCCTTAGGGCTTTTTTCAGAAGGAGGGAATCGACTATAATGAGATTTTCTCATCAGTCGTGAAGCATAACTCAATTCGTTTATTACTAGCTTTGGTTGCCCATTATGACTTGAAGTTTTATCAGCTTGATGTCAAAACTGCATTCTTATTGGTGAACTTGAAGAGGTGATCTTCATGAATCAGCCCGAGGGTTTCCTTATTGAAGGAAAAGAAGACCAAGTTTGTCAATTGAAGAAATCTTTGTATGGTTTGAAACAGTCCCCACGAAAGTGGTACAAGAGATTTGATGCGTTCATTATTACTAAAGGTTTCTCGAAAAGTGCATTTGATAGTTGCGTGTATCACATGACGATGTCTGGTAATTCAACTATTTATTTACTGTTATATGTTGATGATATGCTTATTGCTGCTAATAGTATAACAAATATAAATGATTTGAAGAAACTGCTAAGTAAGGAGTCTGACATGAAATATTTAGGTGAAGCTAAGAAAATCCTTGGAATGGAGATCATAGGAAGAACGATGAGGTACATCTTTCACAGAAGAAGTATATTGAGAAGGTACTTCAGAGACTTGTCATGGATAAATGTAAACCAGTTACTTTACCATTAGCACATCATTTCAGACTTTCTTCTTTGATGGCACCACAATCAAAGTAAGAGGTGGAGTACATGTCAAAAGTTCCTTATTCTAGTGCACTTGGTAGCATTATGTATGTTATGGTTTGCACTCATCCTTATATTGCTCAAGCAGTGAGTGTGGTATGTCGATTCATGTCTAATCCGGGTAAGACACATTGGGAAGCAATTAAGTGGATATTGAGGTATTTTAAAGGTTCTTTGAATGTTGGTCTAACTTTTTGTAGGATGAGAAATAAAGGCTTCTCGGCCCTTAGTTATGTGGATTCTGACTTTGCAGGTGATATTGATAGAAGGAGATAAATAACGGGCTATATCTTTACTCTTGCAGGTAGTGCCATAAGTTGGAAGGCTACTCTCCAGTCTATAGTTGATTTGTCCACAACAGAAGTTGAATATATGGCAACAACAGAAGCAGTAAAGAAGGCTATATGGTTGAAAGACTTGGTCTCAGAAATGAGTAGGGTTTAACATTAACCAACTCTAAAATGTGATAGCTAGAGTGCTATTCACTTGATATAAAATCAGAGATTTCACGATCGCACTAAACACATTGATATCAGATTCTATTTTATTAGTGATGTTGTTGAATAAGGCATAATTAAGATCTTGAAGGTTGACACAAAGCACAACACAACGGATATGTTGACCAAGGTGATTCCTCTTGTCAAGTTCAGTAATTGTATAAATTTGGCGGAGTTCCATCAACGGATGCGTCAGGATGGAGAACGGCAGGGCAAGGTAGAGCTACTAGTATGTACAAGGTTTCAGTTAGTGTCTCTTGTTTCCTACACGGAGTTAGCTCACGTAGTCTTAGAGACATTGGATTGAATGCCGTTCATATGGAAGATCGAAATTCATCTCAAGGTGGAGATTGTGAAGTTGAGAAGATATTCAAGCCAATTTCTACTAAAAACGGAAAGAAATAAAAGGAACTTTTTTCTTTGTTGGTTTACGAGTGTTATTTGGATTTAGATCTTTTCTAGGAAAGACTTAGACCTAGTAGTATAAATACAAGCTAGCTAGGGTTTATTAAGATGTGCAAAAATTAGAACTTAAGTGTATTCCATCTTGTAACTTACTTTATCCCTTGATAATAATAAAGTGTCAGTTGTTTTCCGTGGGCTAGGATCACATCGATTCGAACCACGTTAATTACTGTGTTTTTATCATTTTCGCACTAACACTTTCTTTATTATGAAAATAAATGACTAGCAATAGAAGCGATAAATAGTAAATTAGAATAATTAATATTTGAGTTTGAATGTTATAAAGCGACTATTATAGGTAAAAAACTTGTTATAGAGATAAGAATGCAATTATAGAGTGGTGAGCCGGTAGATCACTTTTAATTATAAGCTAATAACAAATAAGTTTCTTGATTTCTTTGCATTTCACACTTAATAAACAGAAAAAGGTTAAAGATGCCCTAATATATTGAAAAGGGTTTATATTCATACTCTTTTTCCTTTATTGAATCATAATTATTTTTATTTTTCGGCTTAAAAATATCCCTCTATCATATGTTGGATTTAATTTTCCTTTAACGGTTAAAAATGTCTATCCTTTTAATGAAATTGAAGCTTTAATTAAATAGGTGGTATACATACTAATTTATTAGTCCCTTAGATATTAAACCTAACCCATAATAATCTGACTCGTTCAAATTTATTTGTTCGAGATTGTTGGGGCTGTATTTCGAATAGTCCACCATTGTTAAAGGATGAGAAAGTCGAGTTGAACCTAGGAATTGATCGGAGGTTGTTTGCATCGATTTTGAACAAAAAATCACAGCTTCAAATAAAGAGACATTTGTCTTTTGAATTCATTTAGTCGCAAAACATGAAGCAGAACTGGGTATGAGCAATTAATTTCTAGTTGGTTTGAGTAACAAGATGGGTTGTGTTATTTATGATTGGGACAACGTGGACCAATAAATTAGTGTCATCTATTAAATCATATCCGTATAATATCAGTTTACATATTGGGACATTTTTTACATGAATATTAAAAGCAATCGAAGTCCAATAATTAAAAGGAGAATAATTTAAATCAATTTTAATATGTTAAAAATTTCCTTTTAATATAGAGCATTTGGCTTTTCTGATTGCCTTTACAATTTGACATTCCATATGAACGAAATTTGATGAAGTTTCTTGATTAGTTTTTTAGTAAATGTTATATCCAATCTAATATTGACATATAAAATAAAGTAAATATAATAAGTAATAATCTGGTAATGATGATGACTTACCCTTTTTAAGAAAAGCAATCATCTCAATTATTATTTAAATCGTAAATGAGTACATCATGCATGAATCAAAGATGGGGATGCACAATCCATTGCATAGCATCAGACGTAGAATCTGCAGCCCTAACTAACATGCGTGCACATTGATTCATTGACAGTTTAACAAAGGATGAAGATATAGATGTAAAGTCACACATGAATGCTTTACAATCTTGCACAATAATATCAAAACAAGAATTGTCTATTTCAGATTTTTTCAATGCTTGCTTGGACAAAAGACAATCCATCTCAACAACAATCTAGGATGGATGGTAGTGGTTCTTCAACCGGCTCAAAGCTTCACGAACGGTTAGAATTTCAGCCATTAGTGCATTATATGAACCTTCTAGTGGTGAACTAAACCCTCTAACAAAGTTTCCATGAGTATCAGAATTAACATACCGATTCTTGCCTTTCCTAAGTTAACATCACACGAAGCATCAATGTTTGAATTTCAGAATACCCGGAGAAGGAAATCATTTAACAATAAAATTTGATTCAGACACAAAATAATAATTACCATTAATACGTCTCGCAATCTATTCTTGCCAAAGACTACTCTATGTATGACACTGTCTGGCCGTGTAATTTTACCATTCCAGATTAGGATGTTGCGAGTATTCCATACCTGCCAGATGAGCATGATAACATCATGAATCTGATCACGCATCATAACATGTATTAGTGTTGTAAATCAGTCCATGAACAAGTTCCTCCTCTGGCCGTCAGCTCAAAGAAAACTTAAGTCAGATCTACTTTGTTGTATTATACTTTACTAGACAATGAAAGATGGTTTCGACTTCCTGAAGGCATGCAGGGCAAATATTATGTTGAAGGACCTTTCGAGAAGTAAGTTATCACATGTTGGTAATACTCCTTTCAATGGCCGCCAAACAAAATTTAAGATCTTTGATGGCATTTTAACTTTCAGATTTCTTTCAAATAGTGCCATCCGAATTAGGAATATTATTTTTTTGTAGCACCAAATACCCGCTCTTAACAGTATATCTAGCTTCTGCATTCAAAAATTATCCTGGAACGTAAATCCCAAGGGAATAGTTTTGATACAATCTATCTCATCTACAGTAAAGAGAGTTTTCAAAAGATGTAGATTCCATATATGTTTTTGTATCTTTATCTATCAAATATGTCACACAAAATTTTATGGACTCATCATATGAAACACTTTGTATAGATATAGATTGACCAGCTGGTAACCATGGATCGTAGTAAATCCGTGTATCAAGTCCATTTTCGATTCTCTTTACACATCTCTTCTGGAGAAGATATTTTGCCGCACAGACCTACTACTACTACGGGATAAAAAAATTATTGAGAGTTTAGAAATTTTAATATATTGAAAGATATAATGTTTAACTAAATAAAAAATATACTCTCTTTAACAGTTTAACTTTTTTAGATAATATGTTCACACATTTAAACATGATATCAAGATAGACAAAAAATCTTAGGTAGGTATTTCACCCCACTCATGTTTGACCTACTAAAAATGAATCAAATCCTGTATATGTGAAGCTAGGAATGTGTTACAATATCATTAAGTAAATAAAAATATTACTCACACTTCAACTTTTGGATGAGATCTTAAGATCATAACTCAACCATCTATCATATGTTTGAAAAAAGAAAGAACTTGTCTCCGGGCATAGGAGGGGAACTTAAAATTCAGCTGGAGGCCTGCAGCGTGGATTCGAATCCTGGTGGGAGCAATTTGCTCTCTTCTGAGGTAGGACCTTGTAAGTGATATCAGTTGCTTCTCAAACTCTGATCATTCAGGCACATTCCGCGATTTACTAATAGTAGTGCTGAGGGACCGGGACTACTATCTTCAGGAATAGTCTAGCGTAAACCGGGAAGCTTGGATATAAAAAATAAAAAAACTTTGTTGGGAAAATATGAATAAATGATAGAACAGGTAAAGGGTGGGGCAGTGTGAATTGAATAAGTAGATTAGCAAAGACATCATGAAAACGTTAGGCTGACGTGAGAACCGTATTAGAAAAGAGAAAAGAAAATGTCTTCCCCCCGCCCCCCCACATCCTCTTTTCTTTGACTTGCCAATTTCAACTCACGAACACCCCTATAAGTTGGAACAAAAACCTCACTATTTTAGACAGGCATTGCATAAAAAAATCAGACATAAAAATATATCTATCAGTAGAGAAATGCCGCCCCGTTCTGTTGTCAAGAAATTTCTCGCAAGGCCTCAGCATGAAGGACTTGGTGCTGTTGTTAGAAGAAGCATTGGAAGGTACACTTTATTTTTCTCATTTAGAAACCACAGACGGAGTTAGGGGCGCGGAAAGGGTTTATCCGAACTTTCTTTAGTCGGAAAATTACGCTATATATATAACAACAATAACAATAACATATTCAGTGTAATTTTAAAAATGAATCTGAAAGGGATATGATATACGCATAACTTACCTTTCCCTACTTTTATGCATGTAGAGATGTTGTTTCAGAAACTCATCTCAAATGTTATATAATGTTAATTTTTTTTTATTTGATTATATAACCAAGAAGATTAATCAGTTTTATCCTTTTTTCAGGTTTGAGTTGAGATACTTTGACCCATTTCTTGTTTTGGATGAATTCTCAGTTTCTGCTCCTGCTGGGTTTCCTGATCATCCACATAGAGGTCACATTCTAATGATTCTTTTTCTGATATCTTTGTTCTCCTTTTCCCAGAAAAATCAATTCTCTCTTTAATGCTTAATAGTTTTAAGTTACTTATATATACTTAGATATCAATGTAAAATATTTTTTGATACCATCAAATCATTCAAATGATATCTATTTTGGAGTATAAATTTTCTTAAAATATGAAATTCATAATCCTGACAATAGATAAATGTGAGGAAAAGTTCCTTATATGTATATAACTTACCCCCAATGCTAAATTAGCAACTTTCCCTCCCTAATGTGTCCTAATTTCTCATACTTCTGTTTCTAACTTTACAGGCTTTGAAACGGTCACCTACATGTTGCAGGTATTATTTTACAATAACAGTCACTCTGTTTCTCCCTTAATTTATTCAAAAACCCAATACAGACATAATTATAGTTTTTCCATTTGTAGTCGTATTCATACATAATCATGAAATATTAATATATTTCCACATTTTGGAAGGCAGTAGTCGAGCAGATGTGATTGTCTAACTTGTAAGAAAAGCAACTTATATGCTACTACTTGTTTACAAAAATTAAAAAACAAAATATCCTGTTTTGCTAACCCATGTTAATCAAATAAAAGTCCAACTATTTTAACCCGCAAGGGTAGCCAAGTTGGTGTAGCAGTAGAGCGCGGGATCGCAAGGTCACGAGTTCGATACCCTGCATAAACCTTCTTGGTTGAGTCTGTCACACATGGCTTGCCAAGTGTGGTTAATCGGCGACGTGGTTTTGCGGCTATTGCGTCGGTCAGGGTTTACCCTGTGCGCACTCGAGAGAATAGCGGCTGCGGGTTCCTACGATCAACAAAAAAAAAAAAAAAAGTTCAACTATTTCTTATGGAGTGTAAATATCAAGGCTAACAAGGGATATTACTTGCTAAGTTCCAATTTACTTGACCCTTTATTCTATTTTTTTAACAAGACCCATTTCAATACTTTAAAAATTATTTAATTCACATTTTTCATTTTACTTTGAAAAAATTTATAATTACACAAATGTTATGATATATTTAAAATCACAAATTTCAGAAGTCTTATAGAGCCACACATATTTTCTGACCGGTTTCAAGTCTCAAGTTTAAAAAAAATTCCTTTTCTCTTTTAGAAATTCAGGTCAGGTTAAACGGATTAACTATCTTTGAAATGAAAAATAATTAAAATTGACCCATTTAGCGGTGCATTTTTTGAAATTCATTCAAATTCAATGGAGTCAACAACTTTTGTGGTGGAGCAATGGCAAAAAAAAGTACATGATTATGACTGATAATTATAACATACTTCTTCTAGAAGAGTTTATGCTAATAATAGAGAAATTAATGGATAATTTTTTTTATTTTTCTACTTTACTTAATCATAATAGTTTGAAAAGCAATTAATTATGATGCTGCAGGGATCTGTGACACATGAAGATTTTGAAGGTCATAAAGGTACGATTGAAGCTGGTGATATACAGTGGATGACTGCCGGAAGAGGAATAGTTCATTCTGAAATGCCTGCAACTGAGGGAACTCAAAAGGGTTTACAGTTGTGGATTAATCTCTCCTCCAAATATAAAATGTATGCATTATTCCTTCTATTTTATTAGTAGTAAAAGAATTTAACTCTGTACATTGCCGATATAAAAGAATTCTTACTTTATCAAGTCATTTAAAAAATTATTATAAAATACAGTTCGTAAAAATAAAAAAATAATGCATGTTACTTGTTACAACAGATAATATAATTACAACAAATATAATTAATTTTTTTTTAAAATATAATAGATTCAATATTAAGAACTTATCTTCAACTAAATTTAGGGGTAGCTTATTTATGAATTCAGTCGAACTTAATAGTTTTTACTTAATTCCTATATTTATATCAATAAATTTACTACGTGTACAAATATTGAGTTTTGAACCTATAATTTAAATAGTCATTAGGTTCAATGACATTTCGAAATCATAAAGTTCAAATCCTAGATAAAGCTGAACTTTGTATATGACAGGATACAACCAAGGTACCAAGAGATATCAAGCGAAGACATAGTAGAAGCAGGAAAAGATGGGATCAAGGTGAGAATAATAGCAGGGGAATCATTAGGAGCAAAATCAGCCATGTATACTAGGACTCCAACAATTTATTTGGACTTCACTCTAAAGCCAGGATCTCATCTTCAGCAACCAATTCCAAAATCATACAATGCATTTGTGTATGTCTTGGAAGGAGAGGGAATTTTTGGGCCTCATGAATCAGCAGTAGGAGCACATAATCTCCTTCTATTGGGTGGTTCTGGTGATGGGCTTGAGGCATGGAACAAATCAACAAAGCCACTAAGGTTCATATTGGTGGGTGGTGAACCATTGGGTGAACCAGTAGCACAATTGGGTCCTTTTGTCATGACTACTCAACAAGAGATTGACCAAACTGTTGAAGATTTTGATAATTATATTAATGGTTTTGAAAAAGCTAAGCACTGGAGGTCTCAAGCCAGAATTCTCCTTGACTATTAGTTACTTCAAAAGCTAAAGTTAAATGATCGAAGTCTCCTTTAAATTCAGTTTAAGAGATTGAAGCGAAATTTTCAATTCAACCATTCAAATAGACTCTCCTAAATGGACGAAATGACAAAAAATGGTCCATTAACTTTGATAGTAGGTTCTTCAAAAATAATCTCTTAAATATCTTTTGATCAGTTTTGATTCTTTAAATTTGTCGTATGCATTTTTGGTTTCTGTCAGTTATTTAGCAATCTAATTGTTAAATTTAATCGAAACTGTGTAAGTACTCACATTTAGAAGTACACATTATGTAGTTTATGTTAATTTTTTTAATCTATTTCCAGCGTCTGATGCAATTTTGAGGTGCCTTTTTTGTTACTTTTCATCTATCAAGAATCTTGTGTAGTTTAATAAAAAATATAGTTTAACAATCAGAATTTGGTAAACATTTGACGATGACCAAAAATACTGATTTTTTTGCAAACTTAAAGGACCAAAACAATTTTGTTGATACGTAAGGGACTATTTTAGACCTGCTAGCAAAGATAAAGGATCATTTGTGTCATTTTATTGCAAGTTGTTGATCAATCATTGATTCCTAGAAGAATACCTAAAGACCTCTAAATTTGATGCACTTTATTCGAATCCCCTCAAAACTATCATTAATCTGATACTCCTTTGAACTTGGCTATTCTATAGTCTTCACCCCCTACACTCTCTTGAAGAGTATTGAAAATCAGCTCCCAAATAGGCTATTTTCAACTGTTAATTGCCACATAATCATATATAATGATTTAATTATTTATTTTAATTGTGTGATTTTTTCTTGTTCAACTTAATATATTACCCCAACTTTGCATTGTTAAATTTGTCCTTTAAATATAATGACGACCTGTTACAACTATGTATTTCTTTTTTTTTCTCACGCCAATTTGTTAAAAAAGAAAGAAAAAGTTAGGTCAAACTCTATTATTTTAGCTAAATAAGATTAGTGTTGTAAACAATAATGAAGTGTCAACTATGTATTCTTTTTAAATGCAATGGATATTTATTTAAATGTATATTTTCTTTTCAGGCTAAAATCAATTAAAAAAACTTGGAGTTTCATTATTTTTAGTCAAATAAAAAAGATCTATTCATCAAAATAACGGAGTTTGCAATTATGTACTTCTTTTTTATTTCTTTTTTAAATGTAATAACTATTTATTTCAATTGCTATTTCATCTTTTCTCGGGGCAAACTAAATTTTTTTGATTAGAGCTCCTTTATTGTTAGTAGAATAAAAGGTTTAGTAGACTAATAAAGATTCAACTTAATATTTTTTAATTATATCTTATTTAATGTAAAGACTATCAAATAGTTAAGTTCATACGTGTAATTAAGACTATTGATAATTTTGGAATATTTAAATAAAATGCGTCAAATTTAACGGGTCTTTAGTATTCTGCCTTGATTCCTTTTGTAAATTTTCATTGTTTTCTTCCGACGATTATTTTAAGGTTTTCAATATATCCAAAGTACCCATTTCGAATTCCCCATTTTCATGGCAAATGATAAGGCTCATTTTGGCATGTCACCCACTGTACAATGATTCATCATGCCGTTACCTTTTTTTTATTATAAAAGGATGGAGGATCAAGTTAAATATCGTAAAACTCAACCGAATTCTTGGTGTCACGAATAAGAAACAATAAAAATAAAGTGACTGTTTATGCTCTTTATTTATTTTGATAAATTATAAACTTTACAAGCGTGTCACTCCTATCATTGAAGATGAAAGATTAGAAAAGAGATGCAATCGCCCCCGGCACACAGGCGAGTTGGTAAGTGGCAAGGATACAACCACTCCGACGTCGCGGGTTCGAATCCGTGTGGTAACAGTCTTTGCTGAAATATTGCAAGGGTTGTTGCTGGGTTCGTATCCCGTTGGTCCTCTCCTTCTTGCGGGGTCACTCACTCGCGCATATCCTCCTCGATTTACATCCCACCTGGCCAAGGGGCCTCTGGTACAGGTGGGGGGTTTCGCCTTCGGGACTTTCCCCTTCACAAAGAAAAGAGATGCAATCATTATTTGTGTGGGAATATTTTAATGGGTAAAAGTTTATCACACCTAATTTTATATTAAATTAATAAATACAAGATAAGTATTTTTCATACATATTTATGATCCTGTGTTATGTATTGCTATTACTTTTAATTTTTATCTGCTAAAATTAATCTCATTAATTTTGCATAAATATCAAGTACTGCGTGCGTATTTACCTTACAAGAAGCGTTCACAATGTTTTGACTTTCCTAACAGGTGCTCGCCAATATTAACCCAACATACTTTCTCCGTCACATATTACTTATCCACTCTCCTTTTTAAATTTAGATTATATAGATTTTAACCAATATTTTTGAGATATATTTTTTCACTTCATTAATATGAAAAGAATTGCATATTGTAGTGTTTTTTGTGTAGTTTTTTAATATCTAAATTATAATTTTAAAATATTAAATTAATCTAATTCAATTTAGATCTAAAGACTAGTTAACTTGACTCTCGTAAAGTGAAACATGACAAGTAATATAGGACATAGGAATTACTTCTTTTTTTTTTTAGGATAAAAGAGATTTTATTTATAGAAACAACCTAACAACTACTACATCAACGAGGATCGGTCCATAGGACATCGTGTACTTCCAAAACACTATTAGTACTAGTAATAGCATGCATGGTCTCGTAGGACATCATGATTCCATAACTGGCTAGAACATTACAAACATTGATATTTATATGCTTAACAAAAAGAGTCCTTCCACTTCTATCTGCTTCAAGTTGATCTTCGACAAAGGGAGGTGGTCTGGCCATATATATAGTTTTATTTATTCTAGACTGTTTTGGAGCTTCCTTTGCCAAGAAGTGTGCCACTTCATTCCCCTGTCGGAAACGATGCCTGATCACCAGGGCCTTCAGCTGGAGCATTAACAACCTGCAATCAGAGATTAAGTTAGCATATATTGGTGTATCATTCTCAATGTACTGGATCACCTATGTGGAGTATGTTTCCATCTCCAATGGGCTTAAGTGGTTAGCTTTTGCCAACTGTATCTCTTCAAGAAGTGCCTGTAGTTCTGCCTGCATTGGAGAATATGCATATCCACACTTTGTTGCTCCTATTATCCAAAACACTTTTGCAATTGCGGTCATGACGGATACCCGGTCTTACTTGCAGAGTACCACTAATCATGTATTTACCACCTAACCGTAATTAACCATGGCCATGAGGGCCGTTATGAGTTAACCCGCTGACACATAAAAATAATAAACTGGAAAGGTGCTACATAAAATCCTGCTAATAGAAGAACTCAACCTATGTACATATACATACTAAGTCGACAAGGTCATACATGACTACTATACACAGGACAACTGTCTACAAGCCTCTAAAGAGTACGTAACATCATAAGGTCGGGACAGGGCCCCGCCATACCCATATGCATATCCAAAACACCGTACCAGGATTAGACCGCAACTCCGGAACAAGTGGAGTGCTCCAATATCAGCTGAACTAGCAACCTACTAGTGCAGACTGTCACCATGTCTACCTGAGCCTGCGGGCATGAAACGTAGTGTCCCCCGACAAAAGTAACGTCAGTATAAATGATGTACCGAGTATGTCAGGCATGAAAATAACATGATAGAGGCATGAAATCAACATGAGACAAGAGAGAATCAACATGTACATAATGCCTCTAAGGGACATAATATGCATAAATGTCTTACATATGCGTATATAACGCCTAATCATACATATTCATGTGTATATAATGCCATCAAGCCCCTGTGGGCATCCATCATATCATATCGGCAAGTGAAAACCATTTTTTAAAACTAAGTCTGGGTATCTATACTTTTCAGGCCGTTGTGACATATACCGCCAATTCGATGGATCGTCGAATTTTATACGGTCTACCAAGGGACCGTCGAATTATATACGGTCCGTATAATCGAACCGTCGAATTAATTTAATTAATTTTTAACTTTCTAGTGACTTTAAAACTTGAGAGGCTTCAGACGGTCAAAAATGACGGATCGTCAAATATTGTACGATCCGGCAAAATGCTACTAGGCTCTGTCAATTTCAAAATTGAATTGACGGTTCAACTCAACAGACCGTAACTAATTCTACGGCTCGTATAATTCAGCGTCAAATTCAATCTGCAGAACTGAAACTGATTTTTCCACTTTGAACTCCCCATTTTGGTTTTCCAAACCTCTGAATTATAAACATGGCTTAGTTTGAAGGTACGGGGGTGTTACACTTGTATCACCTATCCTTTGTGTGCCCTGTCTTCTTACAGTATTCATAAAATAACTTGGACCTGTTATTACTGGCATTGTATCCTGTCTATCTATAATTTGCTCTAAAATTCTTTGTTCCTGAAGTACCAACAACAAGAGCAGTAGGTTCATGATACTTTGTTGGTGAAATCTCTCTTCCAAATTTCTTTGTTCCTGAAGTACTGGCAGCAACAGAAACATACTCAATAAACATTTGGTTATTAGGCCTAAGTTCCCTTTGTTTCTCCTCTTGTACAAGCAATGCAAATGCTTGCTCCATGGAAGGCAGAGGAGTCATCATCAATATGCTCCCTCTAATGATTGTATACACCTCATTTAGGCTCATTAGGAATTGAATTAGCCTCCTGTCCTGTTCTTCCTTGTACATGAGCTCTTTGGCTCCATATACACATGCACAATTGCATACATGTTTGGCCGACAAATTGCTCAACTCTTGCCATAATGTTTTCATATGAGTGTAATATCCAATTATGTCCAAGGATCCTTGACTAAAATAATTTATTTCCTTTTGAATCTGATAGAGTTTAGACCCATTAGTTTGATTGTATCTATCCTCTAGTTCCTTACATAGTTTTACAGAATCAACAACATATTCTAAGCTATTTGCTATTTCTCTTAAGAGTGAATTCAAAATCCAAGATGTGACCATGTTGTCACATCTTTCCTATTGACGAAGCTTTGCAGAATCTGCATCTGGCTTATTTCCACAGTAACAAAACCTAACTTGTTCTTAACGAAAAGAGATCTCAAAACACTTTTTTTCCATGAAAGATAACCAATTCCATCGAATGGAACTGGAACCAACACTGCACCAGCATTATCAGATGGATGAATATACAAAGGGTTACTTACATCGATTGTGTTTTTATTGTTCTCTACATTTTGATTTTCAATCGCCATAGCGAAGCTCCAATTGCAATCTCAATCACGCACTACAGACCTCCAACAATCGCCGTGAATATCGATCTCAACAAGAATCAAAACCTTTAATTGAAAGAAAAAAATTGAACGATGTCGATCGAATCTTCACAAAAAGCGAACTATCGATTGAATCGTCACAAATTAGGGTTTGACAAATCAGAATTGAGCTGAGTAATCGAATCCTACCTCTAATACCATATCAAAAATTGTGTTCACCTTCAATGGTGATACACAGAAAACAATCAAGAACAATTAAGAGAGAAATATAGAAGAAAGCTTCAATGGTGGAGCTCATGAATTGGGAAAATGGATATTGATTTCCATTACATGAATTATGCCAATATATACACAAGTATCAATTGCACAAAAAATATCTAATCTAATCTACTCTTAACCGACTCAAGGAATCAAGCTAAGATCCAGCTAAGCTAAGCAAGTCATTAACTAGCCTAACAAACAGTCTAACTAACTAACTGATTGTGCTGACTCAACATTACAAATAATTAATATCTATAATCTCTAATATCTTCAATAGTTGTAGTAGGTAAATAATGCAAGTTCTTACTCTCTATAACGTCTACATTCTTTTAAGAAATATAAAGGAAATCTAGAAGTTTTATGTATATTAAAAATCAGATAATTGTGCATTTATCATGTGATAAATAATGATTAATGAACATATAGGTGACAACAAAACTGAAACTTCCAAAGGATGGCCCAAATGAGGGTAGCACAATAAATTCACTAGGAACTATGAAATTAGGATGAAACTGGAACTCTTGAATTTCTTTTTACTAGTCTAGCTATTTTGTTTTCATCAATATGGTGAAGACTAAGTACTCCTAGTTTGTTTGATATTTTTTACTTGATCTAAAGTAATAGATACAGTAGGTAACTTTTGAATTTATTTGTTATTGTTTGATCTTTTCAACACTGCTTCACGAATAAATCGTATAATGTTCATTTATACAAAGGAAGCCGAAGGGATTTGCATAAAAAAAATTGTTTGCTTGTAAATTGTCTACTGAAAATTGGAATGGCTCTATCGAGAAGTGTAAATGCTTCATAGAAAAGTGAAACGGGAGGTAAAGATTTATGATAGTTGAAAGAAATAATCCATTGATTATTTTCATTAATTGAAAGGTATATATACAAGTTACATATTTTCATAATAGAAGAATCTTATTCCTATTCTACTCCTAAAATCTTATTCTACCATAATTCTAACTATACAATTATGGTAAGTGTACAAAACTAATTAAGGTAACCTTTACACTATAATATTACAACAATCTACATACCAAATATACACCAACCCGTGATGGGCCAACCCGAGATGGGCTTGCTGCCTTTCCGTGTTGGGCTGTTTACCGAGAGCACCTGTGATATACACTTATGTATATCAAGTGTATATCACAGGTATATACCTTTAATTAACAATAGTAAATAGGGAATATTTATCTACATGGGAACCCAATATCAGCAATGACTCTGAAGTTGGCTAAGACATCCAAATCTCCACATGTGAACGAAAAGAGTGATTAATCTTTTACTAAGTACTCCTTTTTGTTGTGCATGACATGCATATAGCAGGTATGCGAAAATCAGTGTGGTAGAAAAGATTTTTCATATTGAGTTCACCGTATAACATACCATGCACTATACATGTCATGCACAACAAAATGAACTTAATAAATGACTACTCGCTCTTTTAGTTTACAGATGGAGACTTGGATGTTTTAGAACCACTTTCAGTGTCATTGCTGATAATTGATAATAAAATTGTTGTTAGTTTCATTTGGGACAAAATTAGTAGTGAGCAGCTCCTCCAACATGTCATTTGCGACTGTTAGAGGATAGGAATTCATTAAAAGTCTTTACATATAATCTACACCAATTTCACGAGTTAACCTCAATAGCAACAGATTAACCTCGTACAGTTAATTCCAAACATCACACAAAATATTGTGTTCACTGGTGAACCATGAAGAGACTGGTCAGTAATTTTTGTTATTGTAGTCCTATAATAGTTTTATAATGATGAAGTAGGATTCATAAAGTTGTATATATAGAGCCATATTTGAAGTTTTGGTTACATTGTATTTAATTATTTCGGTCTCCAAAATTGTATGGGTAAGTGCAAATTTGTATTGGTAAGTACAAACTTTGAATCCCGTGTAGATAAATATTCTTTATTTAGTACTCCATAAATATTTACCTCCCATTTTACTATAAGGTATAGATATTAAACCCTTAAATGTACACTATAGTAAATTATTAGAGATGGTTTAACAGGAAACTTCACGCATGAGAAAATCAAGATAAGAAATCTGTAATGAATTATAATATTTAATTTTACCATATTAGTATTACGGTTTCTAGAAATTTTCGAGAAAGTGCCCTTTGGTTCTTTTCGAAAATCAGACTATTCAAGGGTTTGATATAGCTTGATCTTGAGTTTGAAGATTCTACAAAATTTGATGTTTATGTAAAGATAATAAATATTCCTTCGATCGTTTTATATAGAAGTATTTTATTGAACAAAATTTTAAGTAAGTTTGATAATTGTAGAAACTCTGATGCTTTTTTGGTGATAGTAATATTAATATCTTCGGTATCATTTTTTACGAAAATGTTTGATAGAACGCAACTTTTTTTTTGGTATATATCAAAAGTACACACATAATTTAATTTTAAATATACCATGACAATTTAAAATTATAAGACTATGTCATTAGCCATAAAATTTTAAAAATTTAAAGTTAGAGAGTTGCTAATTTCTAAATATAAAAGAATATTATCCTTTTTAAAAGGAATCAAAGACAAAACAGTGTGCATGAGATGAAACAGCGAGAGAAATGACTTCACAATGGAGAGTGTGGAATAGAACCTTTGATAATGGATTACTAGGTTGATTGATGGTAGTGCATGCTTGTTATCATAATTAAAATGTGCTAACACAAAGATGATGATCAGATGAAAACGAAAAGGAGATATTTGGAATATTTTGTTTCCTCTACATTTGTACTTTATTTAGCTCATCCCATTTCACACGACTTGATATTCCTTTTACTTTTCAGTGTCAGCAGCCATTTGGCTTGACCCATGCTTCAAGTTTTTAGATGCCAATATTCCCTAATTCTTAATTAAAGATGTTCTTCATTCACAAAAGTAGAATATTAAACAAAGAAACTTAGGAGTTAGGAGATTACCCACATGCTAATTTCTTTTGAAATAAATCGATTGGGAAATTACTAAAGTAAAGAGGATTGTCATTTTTCAGACAAGTGCACATCGTTTGTTTGCTTAATCGATGTGCTAATCAAGAGATTGGAAGGAATAGATGCCTTAATTCTTTTCTAAGAAAAGTTTAAGTTGTTAGACACAATACATAATTATTCAATTAATTATGTTTTCAATACAACCTCATATATGGGGTTAAACCCGATGAAAAATCTTTTTGGTAGCCGACGGTGAGACTCGAACAATGAATCTCTGTCTACTCTGATACCATATTAAAGTGTATGACGATCTCAATTAAAATTTTACGGCGTTATATAAAGCACACTTTTATATAAATTCGATTAACCTATGTCTTCAACAATAAGTCTAGAGCCTAGCTTTTTCATACGACACATGTCATTGTCAATATGTATATATACTCAAGCAACCTAAGCCTAGTTCAGAAACTATTTGGCACTGTTCTCTCTGCTTTACAAATATCATCATCAATTAAGACGACCATAAAAGCATCAACAACAACATGCCTAGGGGTCGACCACTTTCTTTGCAGGTTTCACTTTCACTTCCCTTTCCGCAAAAAATTCTTTCATTTTCTCACCCTTTTCATCAGTTCAACCTGAATATGATTTCACCTGATTTTCTACGAGTCACTTTATTGTAAAGATCGACCCTTTATTCGAGTAGTTTTTTCTTCGGCAAATTGCCCGAGGCCTATGCTTTTTTGAATCCAATCGTAGATATTATGTCAGTCATACCTCTGTTCTTTTTTATATATTACGGAGTAGAATCTATCAAAATATCAAGCACGTACAATATAATGGAAACATATATGTTAATTTATCATACGGCTATATACGTAAGACCAATTTTTCCAAGATGAAATGGTATCTTTTGATCTAGTTTTAGATTGAAAAGGGATTAGGAGATATAAGCACATTAAATCTGTCATAAATGAGGTGGTAAGGGCCCAAGGGGATCAACAAAAATGTGAAATGATGATTAGGATTTTGGACGATGATAATTTTTTTCCACCCGGTGTTTGTACCCGCTTAAGGTCCGACTAATTCTGATTCACTTCAGGAAGTCATATTTTCAGGGTAAAGCACCCCTATCAAAGATTTTATTTTCAGAATTCGAACTCGAAAGCTCTGATTAGAGATAGAGGGGTATTTACAACTCCACCACAACCTTTAATGGTGGACATAGTTATTTATTCCCTTATTAACAATGTTTATTCTTTAATTTATTTTTGTGTTTTAATTCCGAACCATGTTCCGTCGTTTGTCTTAAATTTTTTTGTTAAAAGTTGTAGTTGACGTTCTACAAAATTGAGTCCAAACGATATAAGGAACAAGAAGACTGCAAGGGGACAACTAACAATGAAATTAAAGAAGCGAATTTGATTTAAAATTTTGACAAAGCTAGGGGGAATAGTAGTTACAAACTAAAAGGTCATGCACACAAAATATCTCGCGTTAGTTGGATCCGAGGAAGGGTCACACTCTAAGAGGTGTGATGTAGATCTTGATTTAAGTAAAGAAAAAGATTTTGAGCATCCTTATTAAACCTTGATTTATTTTACAGACGGTGGAACTCAAAGTAAGAATGTGTTGCCCAGGTTGCGAGAGAGTTGTCAAAGACTCTATCCAAAAGCTTAGAGGTATGCACAAATTCACATATATACAATCTCTATTGAAAAATATCACTAATTGCTATTATTGAAACATATCTTGATATAAAAATAGTTATAATTGGACCAAGTTATGATATGTCCCTCACAAATTTGTGACGAAATTATGTGAGATCTTCACGTATGTCACAAATTTTGTCCACAATGATGAATTCCATCTTAATAATATATGCCACGAGATTCTGTAACAAATTTATAATTTACTTAAATGTACAATAAGCGTAAAATGTTGACAAATGAATAGGGGTGGACTCGATCGAGGTGGAGGTAGAGATGGAAAAGGTGACAGTAGTAGGATACGTTGATCGCAAAAAGGTGCTAAAGGCAGTGAGAAGGTCTGGAAAAAGGGCAGAATTCTGGCCATATCCCAATCCACCTCTATATTTCACATCCTCAAATAATTACTTCAAAGATACAGCAACAGAGTACAAAGAGAGCTACAATTACTGGAGACACGGTTATAATGCCACTGACAAGCATGGTACTCTACCTATAAGTTATCGAGGAGATGACAAAGTCAGCAATTTGTTTAATGATGATAATGTCAATTCTTGTTCTCTCATGTGATGTATAGATAAAACAATGTATCATATAATCTAATCTTATGAGGATTGTTATTCCCTAGTCTCTTGCTTGTAAGAAATCACCATACATAAATCATGATCATGCGAGGTTTATTTTATATGATATTAGAATACCATAAAAGAGACTACAAAAGGACCTAACCAAAGGCTATACATGGTTTTTGATTGATTTGACTTCTAACCTGAAAAAGTTATGAAAGACAAGTATTTCTCCGTATAATCCAACTTCTTTGGTCATACTTTCAGTGGCAAGTTATGTATTTGTTGTATAAAACTACAAAAGGACCTAACCAAATGCCATATATATTAAAGTAAGCATTGTAAGACAAAAATAGACTTCCATAGACTAGTGCTATTTCATCATAGGCAGGGGACCTAGAAAGACGAAGGGATTCATTCAAATTCCTTCATCGAAAAATCACACACTTTATATAAGGTGATGTTTATGAACTTGATATGGAAAATATTCAATTGATAACTAAAACGGTTTCTATATTTATGAACTTGAGACAAGATATAACTCAAAAACGATAAAAATTGAAACCCTAGAATATGAAAAGGGATAAAAAAAGAAAAGAAAAGAAAAGGATGATGGATCCAATTGGGACTAATTGTTTGGTCAGGTAAGAGAGAATAAAATACTAGCCGCGAGGACTCTAGGGTATTTGAAGAGATGTTCATCAAACTTCACAATTTTTTCTTGGAGTTTAATGAGATACTGAAATACAATATGAACTGTGATAGTTCAAAATTCCATGAAAGTTTCTGGAGTTTGAACTATCACTTCATGCTAGAGTTTTAAATGTCGAAGTTCAAAGCTCCATGAAAAAATGTTGAAGGTCAAATCCAATAAAAAAGAGATGAAAAAGCGGTTGTCTCTGCCACTTTCAAATGAATAAGATAATGTAAAAGATTATCATAACAAAAAACTTATTATTTTTCTATTACATTTTATCTAAAATTAATTAATGAGCCGATGGTCTTTTGAAAACAACCTCTCTACCTTCTAGGGTAGGGGTAAGGTCTGTGTGAAATTACACAGAGTATGTTATTGTTGTTGTTTGATAAACACACGTGATATACACGGTATATATACGGGCTGAATAAGCAAAGATGGGTTGTTAAACCCGTGATATACACGATGTATACATACCGTGTATATCACGGTTTGGTGGTCTATTTTAGGTAATGTTTTGTTGTAGTTAAATTAGAATTGTACACTTACCATAATTGTATAATTATTGTACAAGTAGAATAAGGTTTTGGGAGTAGAATAGGAATAGAATTTTCCTATTATGGATATTGTAAATTGCATAAATACTCTTTCATTAATGAAAATAATCAAGGGATTATTTCTTTCATGGTATCAGAAGTCTAGGTCAAATATTTTCTCTCCCAAACCTCTCTTCTCGTTCCTCGATTTCCGGGCACATTGTTCCCATCTCTCTTCCCAAATTTTCTTCCAAATCCCTAAGCCACGTATTGCGTTGTTATTATGGCTACGAACACGTTTCAACCTATCCTTACTGTTTCTAACATCAAGAACCATATCTCTATCATTCTTGAAATAGAAAACGTCCAATACACGATGTGGGCCGAACTGCTCAAAGTTCATGCACGCTCGCATCAAGTCCTTCATCACATAATTTCCTCGGCTCCTGCTGATATGGAGGTGCCTAAACCCGAAGATGATCCCAAATTATGGACAACCCTTGATGCTACCGTTCTTCAGTGGATTTACTCCACTATCTCTACCGTCCTATTGCAAACGATTATCGAACCAGACGCTACAGCGATGGATACTTGGAATAGAGTACGTGATATATTCTAAGATAATCAGAATTCTCGTGCGGTTACACTTGAGCAGGAATTCTTGCACATCAATATGAAAGATTTCCCAAACGTTTCAGCTTCCTGCAAGAGGTTGAAATAATTGGCGGACCAACTCCGCAAGGTTAGTGCGCTAGTTACCAATGATCGTCTTGTCCTTCAGATGGTATCAGGCCTCTCTGAGGCCTAGAGTGGCGTGGGAACGCTTCTTCGTCAGAGAAATCCTCTTCCGCAATTCTATCAGTCTCATTTCATGCTCACGCTCGAAGAAGCAGGCTTGGCTAAGAAGGTGGCCACTGGGCCCCTTCTGTCGTAATGATGACTGCGTCTGAATATTCTCCCTCCGTCTCCAACAATTTCAGCCAAAACCGCAATAACGGTGGCGGTAAAAAGGGTCTAAATCGCAAAAATAATGGTAAAAACCGTGGTGGAAACTGAGGTGGCAATAACGGGGGTGGCAATGGGCCTCGGGGCAGTGGGGCACAAGCCAACTGGCCACAGCCCTGGGGCCCATGACCGTGGAACTGAGCCAGAGGCCCTAGGCCCAACAACCCCTATTACCTGTCGCCGAATTCCTACCCGGGAAACTGGGCCCAAATTCCCAACAATAACAGGCCTAGTTTTTTGGGTCAGCAGTGGTACCCAAGAGGCAGTTCTGGTCCGGGGCAACAAGCTGGTGTGCTTGGGATTTGGCCTCCGCAGGTCCACCATACAGTGGGCCCCACCCCTGCCGACATTGAAGCCGTAATGTACACACTTGGATTAAATTCCCTAGACGCAAATTGATATATGGACACCGGAGCCACTACTCACATGACATCCGACCAAGGTACTCTCTCGTCTTATTCCAATTTGAGCAACAATCATGGCATAATTGTTGGCAATGGCAATTCCATTCCAATTCGTGGTTATGGTCATAAAACTTTGTCTCTCCCCTATCCACCTCTTGTCTTGAAAAATGCCCTGCATGCCCCTAACTTAATTTAAAATTTTGTGTTTGTCCGGAAATTCACCATTGATAATTAGGTTTCTGTTGATTTTGATTCTTTTGGGTTTTCTGTGAAGGATTTCAAGAAGGGAATTTCTCTCATGAAATGTGATAGTAGGGGAGATCTTTATCCTATCACGCACGCCTCCAGTCTCTCGAGTCAAGCCTTGTCATCTACTTTTGCAGCTCTAGCTCATTCTTTATGGCATGCACGTTTGGGTCACCCTGGGTCGTCTATTGTGTCTTCCTTACATAAAAACATTTTTTTTCTTGTAAGGGTACACGTAGTACTCCAATTTTTCAATCCTGTCCTTTAGGAAAACATGGTAGATTACCATTTGTAGCCTCTACTTCTCGTACTTTAATGCCACTTGATATTATTCATAGCGATTTATGGACATCTTCTGTTTTAAGTTATGTGGGTCATCGTTATTATGTTATGTTATTTATGATTATTTTAATTTTTTATGGACCTTTCCGTTAGCGAAAAAATCACACGTTTTTGCACTTTCTTAAAATTTTGAGCATTCATCCGTACCCAATTCAATCGGGAAATCAAAAATATTCAATGTGATAATGGCAAAGAATATGATAATGGGCTGTTTCGGAAATTTTGTGAAAATAATGATATCATTTTTCGTTTCTCTTATCCTCATACGTCCTCTCAAAATGGGAAAGTAGAACGAAAAATTCGTACCATTAATAATATTGTCCGAACCTTATTGGTCGATGCTTTCGTACCCCCTTCCTTTTGGCATCATGCTCTACAAATGGCTACGTATCTTCTAAACATACTTCCTACCAAAGGGTTGGCATATTCATCTCCTCTTCAATATCTATATAATAAGACTCCTTCGTATTCTCATCTTAGGGTCTTTGTGTGCTTATGTTACCCACTATTTCCATCAACTACAATTAACAAACCTCAAACCCGTTCTACCCCTTGTGTATTTTTGGGTTATCCATCCAATCATCGTGGTTATAAATATTTTGATTTATCGTCTAATAAAATCATAATTAGTCGCCACGTTATTTTTTATGAATCTCAATTTCCGTTTGCTAAAGTCAATAGTCCCAGGCCTAGTTCGTATAATTTTTTAGATGACGATGTCTGCCCCTATATTATGCATCATGTGTTGGACCAATCTCGTACCTCTGTCCCGCCAGTAGGCCCACTATCGTCCCAGCCCACTCCCAGGTCCGTCTCGACCTCTTCAAGTCCGTCCAGTGGGCCGTTTGCCCAGTCAAGCTTCCCAGCCCAATCCCTGCCAACTCCTGCCTCATTTCCTGTTTCCTGTATTGGGCCTGCTGGCCAGTCCGTCACCCTTCCGTCTTTTTTCCAAAATCCACTCAATTCTCTCCCGAGTCACAGACCGGTCACTCGTAGTCAACGGAGTATTTTTAAACCAAAGAGACCTTTTAATCTAAATTCTAATGTTCTTAAATCCCCCTAGCCCGTAACCCAGTGTTTGCGTTAAATGAGCTGTATTGGAAATTGGCCATGAACGATGAATACGATGCTCTTATTGCAAATAAGACGTGGGAGTTGGTACCCCGTCATTCTGGTGTTAATATTATTCGGTCTATGTAGATCTTTACGAAAGGTCTTCCTTTCGTTTTGTTTGAAGATTTTAGGGACAGTCTCAGCGTATGAAGACCGCCCGCTATGACTGCGGGGTGTGTGATAAACACCCGTGATATACACGGTATATATGTCATGTATATCACGGGCTGAATAGGCAAAGATGGGTTGTTAAACCCGTGATATACACGGTGTATACATATTGTGTATATCACGGTTTGGTGGTCTATTTTAGGTAATGTTTTGTTGTAGTTAAATTAGAATTGTACACTTACCATAATTGTATGATTATTGTACAAGTAGAATAAGGTTTTGGGAGTAGAATAGAAATATGATTTTCCTATTATGGATATTGTAAATTGTATATATATACTCTTTCATTAATGAAAATAATCAAGGGATTATTTCTTTCATTGTTGAATAGTAAAAGGCGATACAAAAAATGATTAGTCCATCCAATTTTTATTAAAAAATTAAACCACATGATTTATATACAATTAATCATCAAATATAACTTACTTTTCATTTGGTTAGTATTTAAGCCAACTATTGTATCTCTTGATTTTAGGCTTCCTTTTAATAAAACTTATCCTTCAGTCTACTCAATTTTTTGTACCCCTCCAATTCATCTCTCTTTCACTAATGTTCTCCCAATTTTCGTTCTTGAACTTGTTTTGATTGCTGGATGTTCTTGACTTGAAATATAAGTAGATCAAGGGATAGAAGAGAAAAACAAAAAAAGAAGCGTGTATTAGATAAATAGAAGGGGACTTAAAGGTTTTAAATGCACTCGATGTAGTCAAAATATAATGCCATAGCAATTGGGTGTTGTTCGATCTTGTTGGGAATAACTTGAAGGAGTCGATTATGAAGTTTGACTCCATATAGAACTAATTCTTACTTAGTTTTGATATAAGAAAAAAAATCAAAGTCAAATTTTGCTAAGAAGGCGATTGCATACATCACATGTATATTATAACTATATGTCATGTGTATATCTTATATATATATATATCATATGCATTAATACTATATACACGAAATACACGTGATATAATATAACTGACTGTTTTTTCTTCAATCTCGAATGTTTAATGTGATATTCAAAACAAAACCTCATTAAATTATTTCAAACTTGAGATATAAGCTTCTTCAAATATTCCCCAACTTTAGTAACAACACCAATTGAAAATGCTATCAGAATTTTAGCTTCAAACTTCATCAACGACGATTGAATCTGGTTCTTAATTTTTTAATTACAAAAATAATAGTAAATCACAAGTTTTCAAAATGTCTTCCAACAACTATTATCACAAGTGAACTCAATTTAAAAAAAAAACACACAATTTCAGCCGTGATTTGAGCCAACAAGACCCGTCAGTTTGATTTCAGAGTATACTATAAACTAGTTATTGATTCGCGTTTTCAACTTTTAAAATCTAATAATCAACTCAAACAAGTGACTAATAGTCGCACAATTTGAAATCACAAGTTTTTTAAAAAAATAATCTTGAGAGTTTCATTGGATGTTATATATTACTCCCTACGTCTCAATTTATATGACATTATTTGACTTACACGAAAATTAAGAAAGAAATGACGAAGACTTTTGAAATATGTGGTCCAAAACAAGTCTTATATAAATGTGTAGTTATAAATCATTTCATAAAGTTAAATTGTTTCTAAATATATAAATATGACATTCTTTTTGAGACAGACCAAAAAGAAATTGATGTCACATACATTAGAACGTAAAAAGTTTGTTGCTATATTTTTAAAGTGAATAGTATTATAAATTATTATACATATGAATTTATTTTGTATTTATCCATAACTAATAAAAATCCCATTTTTACTTTTCCAAGCATAACATAACATTGTGAATATGGTCGTAGATCTCCCAAGTAACGGAGTAAACACGAGGTCCGCAATACAATAAAATCCGCGCAATTAGCAGGAATACCATTATTTTGAGGTGTTATTTAATTTTTACCCCTCAAATTATTTTTTTTAAATTTTTATCCTTTTCTTAAAAATTTTGAGTTCTGAGTTCGAACCTTGCTCAGATAAAACAAAAAGAAATTCTCAAGACATAATTTGAAGTTTGCAAGACAGAATTTCAAACTCTACCTTAAGCGAGTTTGACTTAAGGTAGCAAACTCTGCTTTGTGAATCAAATTTAATCTTGCAAACTTTTTAAAATTTTATTGAATAGGGGTTCAAATCCGAAATCTAGAGGTATTTTTGAACGAATGGTAAAAATTAAAAATTTCAAATTTGACGGATAAAAATTAAAGACAAGTGCCCTTGAAGGGAAATCCGCGCAAAAAAGGGATAAAATCCGGCTCAAGTAATATTTCCATTTTCCATTTGCAAACTTTTATTCGGGGGTTGTTGGTTAGCTCTATTCTCTTCCTATTTGTCTTCCCTCCCAGGTTTATTCTCTTTTTCCTTATGTGATTTTTTTTCAGTTAATATATGAACGATGATTTTGTATGCCACGTGTGTATCTGCTCTCCCGATTTATCATCGTTCTTTCAGTTTTGATAATTAAAATCTGTATTTGGAATCAACTGTTTCTAAAATTTTAAACATGAAGAATAAGTTAAAGGATCTATTGTATGTCTCAAATAATTGAGTGTTTTTGTACTCCCTGTATCCCTATTGATGCTATTGTTGTATTATATTTTCTATTTTAAGTTTGATAGTCAATCAGTGCCACTGATATTTCACCTCTAAACTTTATTTCCAAAGTAATAATTAATCCATGTACCAAAATGATTTCCTATTTCTGGTTGGATAGTCAAACAAACTAATTTTGGCCAAGATATTTCAAATATATCCTTTTATGATTTTGAAAATGAAAAAAAAAAGTTTTAACTCATGGTTCTTATAATCCCTCAAAAGTCATTGCTAGTACGTTTAATACAGTTACTGCTATACCATAGGCCTCAATTAACAGTCGTAAGGCCAACATGTCTTCGTCCCGAAATAAGTAGATGTGGAATCTCGTCAGTTTGAAAGGTAACTTGAATTAGCAGTCGGACTGTGAACCATTATCACTCGTTAGGCCTCCCAATATAATTGATTTGAAGGAGTGAAAGCCACTTGATCGTAAGGAGAGGAGCTCCAGCCACCTTTTTTCTGTAATCAATTTAAATTTGTAAATTGTATATTTTTTGAAAAAATAAGTAACTTAAATCTGAGTTTTTAACTCTGAAAGTTGGTCAATTTTACTACTATTTAATGATTTGGCGCCTTTGGTAGAAAGCCCTTTACCCCAAAGTGGGACTTCCCAGCGAATCTGGATTAGTCGAGCGTCAAACCAGGTACCACACACCGTGTGGGAAACCAAACAAAAAAAATGATAGATTTGGGACGGGGGAATATGTGATTCCATTTCTTCCAAATTAATTCAGATTTGTCCTAGAAAAGCTATAATGACATTCAACTATCTCAACAATGCTGTAAAATTATACAATTTGTTGTAAAGGAGTTGCAAACTTCGCAAATACACAATGCTATGTCTCTGCTATTAGATTATTCTTACTTCTGTATTGCATTCTTAATGCAGAATAGTTGAAATGACTTCTGCAAGTGCAAACGAGAATTGCGTTGGTTGGGCAGCAAGAGATCCATCTGGAGTTCTTTCACTTTATGAATTCAGCCGGAGGTACATTTACAGCTTGCGAGGATCGAATAGCCTTTTTTGATGCTTCATGTTCTTTACATGATCATTGACCAACTGTAAATGGTTTAACTATTGATTTGATTCCGCTTCTCGGGTTATCTTCTGCTAAAGTTCTATTTTACTTACCACAGGGCAGTTGGCAGTGATGATGTTCTGCTAGACATTGCATTCTGTGGAATATGTTTCGCTGATGTTGTCTGGACCAGGAATAAACTTGGACATTCAAAATATCCTCTAGTGCCAGGGTGCGAAGATTGATACTTCCTCTCATTTACTTAAATTGTGAAATTTGCACATAGATTGGCATAGAGTAGTTATTGTCTTTATATTTTATATTGCCTTATTTAATTTTTTCACGACTGCCAGACATGAAATTGCGGGAACTGTGAGAGAGGTTGGCGCTGATGTTAAGAACTTTAAAGTTGGCGACCATGTTGGAGTTGGAACATATGTTAATTCATGCAGGGAATGTGAATATTGTAGTGATGGATTAGAGGTTCATTGCGAAAAAGGAGCAATATACACATTTGATGGTATAGACGTGGATGGTACAGTTACTAAAGGGGGATACTCCAGTTATATTGTTGTTAATGAAAGGTTAATTTATCCAACTCTCTGACAAATTAATTGTCATTCTCATCCCACTCATCCCAACGTAGTATACTGAAATATGTTGCTTACATGTACAGGTACTGCTTTAGAATACCTGAAAATTACCCGCTTGCATCTGCAGCACCTTTACTATGTGCTGGAATTACTGTTTATACTCCGATGATAAGACATAACATGAACCAACCTGGAAAATCTCTAGGTGTAGTTGGATTAGGTGGTCTAGGTCACTTAGCAGTGAAGTTTGGAAAGGCTTTTGGATTAAATGTAACAGTATTCAGCACAAGTATATCTAAGAGAGAAGAAGCGTTGAAGATTCTTGGAGCAGACAAGTTTGTAATCTCATTGGATGAACAACAGATGACGGTATGATATCAGTAATAAGCTTGTGGTCTGTACTTCTCTATGGATAAAGATATCACAGAAAATGCTATAACATGTTGCTGTGATTGATCTTTTACATATTTACAGGCGTTGAGTAAGTCGTTTGACTTCATAATTAACACCGCTTCTGGAGATATTCCATTCGATCCATACTTGTCGTTGTTAAAGACAGCTGGCATTCTTGTTCTGGTTGGCTTCCCAAGTGAAGTGAAATTTATTCCAGGAAACCTAGTCCTCGGTATTATTTTCTATATCTCCTCACAATTTGATGCAAGTTTGTGTTCTATATGTGGTACTCAGCTAAAAAGACTCGCTTCTGGCAGGTATGAAGAGCATCGTTGGGAGTGTAACTGGTGGAACGAAACAGACACAAGAAATGCTGGATTTCTGTGCTGCCCACAAAATTTATCCAGAAATTGAGATAGTCCCAATTCAGTACGCTAATGAGGCACTCGAAAGGTTAATAAAGAAAGATGTCAAATATCGTTTCGTAATTGATGTAGGTAACAGCCTCAAGTAAAGGTGGAGGAAGAGTATGTTCTCCTGCACTAATTTAAGCGTCGCAAAATCTCATATGAGCATAAATGTGGTTGTTACAGAGCTAGAAATAGAAAGAAAACCTGTTACACAGCTAAGTTTCTGCAATTAGATATGCCTGTATTTCGAAAAGTATTTTTTAAGTTCCAAGGTATAAGGGAGTAGTATTATGCAGCTAAACTAGAGAGCATGTTCATGCTCATCTTTTGTTACATGAGTTGTGCTCATCATTTTCTTTGTCTCTTTAGATATTGCTATAATTCATACAATTATTAACTTCCATCCAAAGGCATGTTTGTATAGTCGCTGGCTTTATGCATTTCAATCACTTTATCTTCTCTCCAAGAAGAACACAATTGCAAGAATGATGCTAATTTGACAAGCAATGAAACTGTCTCTGTATTTGTAGGAGTCCTAGCGCTTGTAATTCCTCTTTCTGATGGAGTAGAATCCTTTAAAATTTAAGGGCTAGTTTGGCCATGGAAAATTTCATCTTTTCACGGAATAAATAATATTTGGACAAAATTGTTACAATTTTCCGAAACTCAACTTCGAGTATAATTCCGGAATATTCATGAATTTGTAAAATTTCAAATACCGGTTTCATATTTTTTTACTTCAAATCACTCGCAAAAAAATTATTATATTTTTCAAGTTGTATCATATCCAAACACAACTCCAATTAACAAATACTATTTTTCATATTTTTTTATGTCCAAACGTCCACTAGAAGTGGTCTATTCCAGTGATAAAATAGATACCTATCCGATAGCTGTCAATCTCTGTGGTTTATTCCATCGTTTCCTAATATCTTGACTTATTTCAAATCAGTAATCAGCTATTAAACTAGTATATGGTGTTTTCTTTTCGTGGTATTTTCATAATAATGTACAGAGATGTATATATTTGTTGTAAAATAAATATTGGCGTCCTCCGGGGCATAGCTGAATGGCTTCAGCTGGAGGCCTGCAGCGTAGAGTTCAAATCCTGGTAGTAGCAATTTGATCTCTTTTGGGGTAAGACATTGTAGGTGATATCAGTTGCTTTGTTCTCAAACCCTGGTCATTCAAGCACATCCCGCGATTTACTGTATAGTAGTGCTGATGGACCGGGACTATTATCTCCAGGAATAATCTGCCATAAGCCGTGAAGCTGGATATCAAAAAAAATATTGGCTAGCTGGTGAAACTAAAAATGTGCTTACGTAAGTGCAATACAGTGTGTTGGACTGTAATTTGTGAAAATTTCCCTTTATACATCCTTCAAAGGTTTGTATAATCCGATTTATGCAATTATAGTAAAACCTCTATAAATGAATATTCTTGGGACCTGAAAAATTATTATTTTATACGAGTTATTAATTTATAGAATAATTTTTATTTTGTACATTATATTTCTCAAATTAAACAATTAATTTTTTTCGGTAACTAAGAAAAGAAAATAAATAATTAATTAATAATGGTGCGTTGTATCTAAGTTAATTAATCTTATCAAAAAGAATTTTATTAATCTTGGGTTGGCGTGATTCAAAATAGAATGCATGTACATTAAAATATGAAGTGTTGTGAATTGTTTCAAGTACACAATATAGAATTTATAAATAGACACATGTACTTTAACTTCATATACCAAATATAAAAATTCATATATTATATCTTCTCTTCCATGGCTACTCATTTAAAAGGTGTAAAACGTCTACGATAATTAATGAGATGAGAAAAACATTATGTGAGTACAAAAATAAAAATCATCAAGTTATGTAATTTTAGGAAAGCATAAAGTTTGAAATAAAAATTGTTTAGAAAGTGCTTTATTTTATGAATTATATATGTAATTTTCATACGTATTTAATGAATTATTATTTTATATTTTCAGTGGGCCTCAAGGATTTTTTTTTAAATTACTATCTTATGCATTTATCGAGGTTATTATTTTATCTCATTGATCCAAGTCGGGACCGGAAAAATTATTATTTAATCGAGATTATTAATTTATCAAATATTTATTTATCGAAGTTTTACCGTAATTGTATTTCAATCTCGATGTATCTTCTTCTTTAAGAATAATAATCACTTTCATATTTTCTTTTGTCTACCACTTGTCTAATATATAAATCAAACTATTGTAGTACTAATATTTAAAATTTCTTATCTAGTCAATTTACATCGAGTAAAGTGAAATGAAGGAATATAAAGTTAGCACTACCTTTTTTAAAAATTTCATAGAAACAGTTAAACATATACGCTAAATTTGATGAAAAAGACTTAGGAGCCTTATTTGTTTTTAGTTTCTACTAATATTGAGACGTTTGAATATGAATACACATATGAATGTTAAGTTGTGCATTAAGGCTTCATTTGTCTTTATATAATGAGATTTTCATTCTTAATCATTCAAATCTTAATTATTAAGTGTGTTTGTTTTATAGATCTAAATCTTAATCTGAATTGTTGGGTGTTGTATATGCGTGCCTTTGCCCAACATTAAACAAGTAGACATCACCATTTTGACAAGTCCATGCCCAATTAAAAGGGGAAACAACACAAAATATTCCTAAAATGTAAAATATTTACCCGTTCATGCCCTTTCTAAATTAATTTTACTTTTACCCAGTTGGCCAAAAATATTTATCCGAATAATCCCGCCCCAAAATTCTTCCTCCATGGTATCATCGAAGACTTCGCAGTATATTTATAAATCATGATGATATTATGGAGGACTAGAGAAGGACTGCAATAGTCCTAACCATCTCAGGATATTTATATACCATGACGATATCATGGAGGACTAAGAGAGTATCTCATTGAAGGACGGAATCAGTTCTCCATAGTACTATCTCAGTAAATGGTATATACTATGATGGTCGAGGAGTGCCTCATTGAAAGATTGAAGTAGTCCTTACCATCTCAGTATATGTGTATAAAAAAAGATTTTTTTAGGAAAGTGTGTTTTATGAATAAATGAGCATAATCCTCTATGATACCCTGTCATTATATTATATATACTACTATATGGGTTTCATTTCATAGAGGGCTTATGAGTACTTTTGAAAAAATGAAAGGATTCTGTGATATTATCATAGAATATAAAGGCAAGGTGATACCATATTGATATCATAATTTTGAGAATATGAGCGGATAATTTGTTTAGAAAAGGATATGAGCAGATAATTATTTTGATGTGAGGGGGCATGCACGTTCTATCCCCTAATTAAAATTCACTTTGTGCAAAATACGTAGGTAATATGCAACCAACAACCAATAGATTACTTCATCAAATTTATAATCCAAATATTTTTGAAACACTGATTGGTATGTAGTACTTGGTCTAAAGAAAGTAGTCCACATAAAAGATGAAAGTCCAAATAGATTCTTTTAACATTGGTGCTATTAGGAAAGAAAAAATTGCTCCATATAATTATTTTACAAAATAATTTGACATTAATAAGAAAAAAATAGTGCTTTGGCCCCTTGTCCCTTGCTAACCTTCACTAGTTATAAAAGTATATATTAGTTATATTGTTAGGTGACTTCGACTTGACATAGCAATTTGGAAAACCAAAAGGTGATTGAACTTATCCCTAATTGGCGCAAGGAGACAACATTTATACATTTGTAGTCATAATTGAAATTGTTTTTGTAGATATGCATGAAAAAGGACCTTGCCTACATATTATATTACGGAAAATCCAAACCTGACTTCAACATGATTTACAAAAGCTCAAATACAAAAAACATTAGATTAAAATAATTACACTAAAGGGGGCATCCATTAGGCCCCTACCAGTTCTTTTAAATCCTACTGTCATCATCCAATTATTCTTCTCTTAGTTTTATTTCTTTAATTACTCCAAATCAGACCGCATTATTTTGACCTGAAATTATGTCCTTTTCTGCCAAGGAGGACTAACTCAGTGGCAAATATGGGGTTAGGTTTAGTCCAGGATAGAAATTATAATTAAAAAATATGTTTAAGAAAAAGAACATCTCAAAACTCAACAATAACAACATACCCAGTGAATTTCCATAATGTGAGTCTGGAGAGGGTAGAGTGTACACAGACCTTATCTCTACCGTGATAGGTAAAGCGATTGTTTCCGAGATACCCTCACTCAAGACAAAGCACAACATCTCAAAACTCAGTCACATTTATATTCTGAAAAAAATATTTTGCAAAAGTATCAGTAAAATTCCCACCCTATTACTTATGTCAAATGTGGGAAGCTAAAGGGTGGAAGGAGGTTCGGAGCCGAACGTGATAACATAATGATAATATGGTATAATGATAATGATGCAGTTGTTATTGATCAAAAATGATATATGTACTTATACAAGATCAAAAATATTTTATGTATACATAGTAGATGAAATTTCTTGTTAAAATTTTACCTCAGGCACTGCTATCAAATGATTGAAAATATTGAAATACATTATTGAAGCAACATGTATTATACTACTAATGCACTATACTAGAAAGTCAAAACAAAAGATGACCAAAGAGGGTGCATGGCTGGGCGTATAAGATGGTCAAATTAGCTTATTAATATTTTTAATTTACCTACGTGTTTGATAAGATCAAAAGTTCTTAAAAGCCAGAATCAGTCAAAGTCATAGTACTTAAGTTGGTAACCTCGATTTATGATTTTACAGCTCATGTCATTTTTGGTTTTACCAAATATTTGTCCCTAATAACTTGTGTAATATCTGTAATATTCTTCCTAAAATATAGGAGTAACTAACTTTTAATTATCTCACTATTTTACTTTCGTCATTCACTATTTTTATGTTAAAATACTTTTCAATTTATAATTTTGTAAATAGTTTTATGGATATTTCAGTCAATTTAAGATTTATCAACACATTTTTATCAAATACATTAATTGTTTATTATCAATTTCAGCACTTCTATTCAAACATGTACAGATGTATTAAATACTTTTTTATAAAATCAGTTCAACATTTAAAAACGTTTTTCAACATTTGATGTTTATCAACTAATTTTAATCAGCTAACTCAAATGGACTCTAATATTTCACGTTTTGTAGAATGTAACACAAGACAGTGAATTTCAAAAATAACTAGTCATAACAAAAAGAAGTAAAACAAAAACATAAAATGAACAAAAATATTAACCAGAAAACCTTCGACATCAAAATGATATTTCTTTTTAAAAACAAATTGTGGACATTGGTTAGGGATAAGATCTATTTTTAATTTTAGTTCCAAAAGACAACAAGGTATGGACTAAATTTACCAAAAAACACATCTTCAGAGGTGAATACAACTATTTTCACTTGAACAAAATCTTTAGGCAGCACTTTAATAAGTTCATCAAGATTTTTACCTTGTTGTAATCAATTCCAAAATGCGCATGATTAGTTACTTTTTGATGGTCAGCTCAGTATTGATTATTCATAATAGTGGTATCTTAATTTATTTTAATTGAATGCCCAAATCTTTTTATTTAGGCAAAAGATATGACCAACTTTTGAACAAGAAAAACCATTTAATGTATTAAAATCAAAGATACTCTTTTCGATTCTGATTTCCATTCCAATTTATCATCGAAAAACATGAAACTGACATGTTAATCAGATGATCTCTTTATGCTTTATAAAATACATGTAACCTTTCAATGAAAATCAAATGACCTTTAATTTGATTGAAAGGCTACTCATTTCAATAGAAATATATGTTTTCCGGATACATTTTCCAAATTACATGGATGGCTGCTTGTGTCTTATCCTGGTTCAATCATTTACCCAATACATAAATTATGAAAAAATTTAAGAAAAAATTTATAAAATTACATTCTAGGTTATGGATATATTTAATAAAAAATGGATCCACTGATCGAATGTGGACCGGATACGGATCTCAAAACAAGATCCAGATCCAGATCCGATCCGATCCGTCAGAAACGGATCCGGGTCCGATCCGGATCCATCGGGTCTAAAATTTGAAGATCCATTTTCTTTAAAACGGATCTGGATCCACCGGGTCCAAGATCCACTGCCATCTTTATTCAACCCTCTCATAGCCCCCAACCCCAATACCCCCACACCCTCACCCTCACGCCATCGTCATCCACCTGTGGTCGTCCAGATTTGTCATTTGAATAACTCAAGTAACACTTGTTCCATTTAGACACTTCAGATGGGGCTCCACTAGAGATGGCAGTGGATCCTGGACCCGGTACGGATTCGGTGGATCCAGATCCATTTTATAGGATATGGATCTTCAAAATTTGGACCCGACGGATCCGGATCGGACCCGGATCCATTTCTGACGGATCGGATCTGGATATGGATCTTGTATTTGAGATCCGTATCCGGTCCAGATCCGATCCGTGGATCCAATTTTATTAAATATATTCATAACCTAGAATGTAATTTTATAAGTATTTTCTTAAATTTTTTTCATAATTTATGTATTGGGTAAAGGGTTGAACCAGGATAAGACACAAGTCACACATACATGTAATTTGTCTTTGAAGTTTCATTTCTTTTACCTATATGCTCTCTTCAATTTTTCATATTTTCATTTCTATAAAAAGAAAAAATTATCACTTTTCTTTAAATTTCTCTTTCTTGAATCTGTTAGCGGTAAGCTTTAATTATCTGTCTCTCATTTGTTTGATCAACAAAAAAAAAAATTGGACTTTTGATATATGACTGACATTGTTTTATGTTGTTTAATGAAGTCAATCAGTAGAACTACAAGTGGAGCATCACTAAAGCCTCCAAAAATTAGCTCAAAATTGCAACCTGTTTGCATCACTAATGAAATCAATGTCTTTATTTTCTTGTGGGGCTAAAACTTTGTTCAGTATTTTGGAAGAATGGTGTCATGTTTGTGTAGGTTGATTGAATGAACTCAATCATTTTGTTCAATCAAAATTGCGTTTCATTTTGTCATAAAAGTTTCAACACGTGAGAATATTATTCAAGCCAAAAAAACTTACATGTAGATCCAGATCCGATCCGTGGACCCGATGGATCCGATGGATCCAGATTTGGATCTGATTTTTATGGACCCGATGGATCTGGATCTAGTAGGATCCGGTCCAGATCCGATCCGTTGCCATCCCTATGCTCCACTGTGTCATTTTCCTTTTGTAAAGAAATATGTTCAAACAATGTTTGGTTACATATTTGAATGATTTTTTCGGTTAATATTTAAAGATGATTTTTTAAGTGAATTTTTTCCCACTAGCTAAACTTGAACTTTTTCTCAAATGAAGAAGATAACTTCAATTTTTAAATATTATTTTTAAACTTCAATTTCGAATATTTTTTTTTCAAATATCACACAATTCATATCCAAACACCTAGAATCACTTATTTTTAGATAAAACTATTTTCTCTTAGAAAAATATTTTCCAAACATTTTCCGTCGTACCTAACACAACCTAAACCTTGTATTGGATGGAGGGAGCAACTTTCATTGCCAAACCTAAACCAAAACCTTTTCAGAATGATTGAAATGAAAATTATAGTATTAAGGTTTGGCAACTTAAGTTCCAAATTCCCCGATCAGAAAGTACATGAACCCCATGTGCTTCAAGGTTCATTCGATCACATCCATCCTAGCCAGTAGCCAGCTAACAAAATTTAAAATTATGGATCATTATCACATCAGTTCTTAGTATTATTCAAGCAAACAGTTGCATGTGGACGAAATACGAAACTAATAATGCTAGCTAATGTAACCATTTCCAGATCGACAAAGATGAACTAATAACATAACCAAACACCCCACATGTTAAACCACAAATCATACATTGGTGTTTGGTTCCATTATTTTTGCAAGTTCCAAAACAGATATAAAACTATATCAAAAGCAATAGAACAATAGTCATTTCATTTTGCCTTTACCCAACCCCAAGTCCCTATCTTGTTTCACAAAAATTTCCCTGTCATGAAATAGTAAATTATGTACTCTTCAAACAGCAAACTTCCTTGTCTCCTCTCCACAAAGATTTAAAGAATCAAAAATTTCAATTTTTTTTAACCTTGTAGTAGTATTACACTACTAAAGTACCTTTTCATCATCATTGGCATCATGACCTCCTTTTTCTTCCATGTCACATTTTGCTTCCAACAATTGATCATCAACACCTTCTTTAGGACTCTCTACCAATGCCCTTTTCTCTTGCTCTTCATCTTCCACACTTGATTTTACTGCATTATTATTATTACTATTATGATGATGATGATGATGATTCCTCTCACCCCTTATCCTCAATGTTTCAAGCAATTCCAAAACTGCCTTGTCTTTATTCCTCCTGTTCTTGATCAACACTTCACTTATATCAGCTGGTGTCATTTCAGCCTTCTCAATCACATCCTCCAATTTCTCCAATATTTTCTTCTCCACATCATCCTCGTCGTACCCCAAATAATTCTTCAACAGAATCTTCAACGCCGCGAAGGAAGAGTAGCTCATGTGAATGTGCATGTCCATTCGTCCGCTCCTCAACAGAGCCGGATCAAGCTTCTCAATGTGATTAGTCGTAAACACGAATATCCTCTCACTCCCACAACATGACCACAAACCATCCGTAAAATTTAATAAACCTGAAAGTGTTAAAGTATTCCCACCATTTTCTTCACCACCGCTCCCCTGTGCCGGTGGTGAAGAAACATTATAGCTATTACTATTACTTGAACCTCCACTACTACTATTATTATTTTTCCTGTTAGTCAAATTGATAGAACAATCAATATCCTCAATGACAATTATAGACTTCGAACTAGTCTTCATCAACAACTTCCTCAACTCAGAATTAGTATGCACCTCAGTTAACTCAAGATCATAAATATCATAACCAAGATAATTAGCCATTGCAGCAATCATACTAGACTTGCCTGTTCCGGGCGGCCCGTATAGCAAATAACCCCTTTTCCAAGCCCGGCCCGTTCTCTGATAAAACGACTCACCACTCGCAAAATCCAAAAGATCTGCCATTATCTCCGCTTTTTTCTTAGGGTCCATAGCAAGGGTAGCGAAAGTACTGGGATGTTTAAATGGTACAGATTCCCAAGGACGCCCTCGTGAATCAAGGGAACCCCCACGTGAGTTAGTGTACAACAAACGATCTTGATTTTTCCTTCTAATTTCATTTGCTTTTTCCATAACAAAATCTAAATAAGACGTTAATACAATACCTTTATCTTTTTTTTTGGCACGTAAAATGAAACCCCTTTTTTCTTCAGGTAACGGACGCCAAGAAAACGTTTGAGAATTTCTTGGTGTAACTATATGTTCCCATAAAACTTTAACGCCGTTAAATGTATCAATGAGAGAATCGTTATTCGACAAACCAAAAGTAATGTTGCTGGAATTGAGTCCACGTGTCAGAGACAAACGATTTCCGGTGATGGAAGCAGAACTGCTTAAGTAAAGTTGAACGGCGTTATAAAGTTCGTTGGTGTTAACGCCGTCAATCTCCGTTATGTCGTAGTAACAATAAGCGGAGAACCAGTTGCATATACGGTGAATGAATTTAAGGGTGACATAACGGAGCTCCGGTGGGAAAACGGCGGTAAGAAGGCTTTGACTGAACGCCCAAATACCCATCATTGATGCTAACGTTGTCCACATCTCTCTCATACTTCAATTTTTTTTCAAGAAACAAAAAGATTTGCTTACCCTTTTGCTCCTAATAGAAAAATGGTGAAAAAAATCTTGATGGGGTTCTGAAATCTTGGAGAAATAATGAGAAAAAAGAGTATAACAAAAGGTGAAGGGTTAAAAATGGAGATTTAGAAAAATTCTGGTTGGGTTTTGAAGTTTCTTCTTCTACTTTTTGTGTTGCTGCATCACTTATAGAGGAGGAGATTAATGGGTTCTGAACATGTTGAAAAAGGGGTGAAGAATTTTGATTTTGTTTCAGAGGATTAAATTAAAGAATGAGGGAAAACGTGTCTGAAAGGTGGAAGCTTTTTTTGCTTTTGAGAAGAGAGTTGGCTGGCAATGACTAATGTAATGACACTACAAGTAATCAGATACTCTATTTCTCAGTCAGTAACGGTTTGATTGGACAAAAAAATTTGAAATTTGTGATTTAAATAAATTATTATAATTTATTTTTAATATTAAATTATTATTTTTTTCATTTTAATTTATGTAATGTTGTTTGATTGGGTGCAATATATAAAAATAAATGACTTTTGAATTTTATTGTCAAGATAAACCATAGATATTTGTGTTATTATAAATTATTTTATTATGCCTAAAAATAAAGTTTTAAATTAAATTATTAATAAATAAATAAATATATTTTTTTTGGACCGACTAAAAAAATGTGTCATATAATTGAAATAAGAGAAGTACTAAATATGAAAAGATATTTTATTTTTTAGATTGATTAAAAAGAGAAAAGTTATTAGTACATAAATTGAGACGGTTTAGATTGATTTAAAAGGAAAAAGTAGTACTTCATATCATTTTCTTTGTCCAAATTTATGTGATATAATTTAAGTTTTGAGAGTCAAACAAGAAAATTTTTATTTGTAATTTATTTATATATTCTTTAAATATTTTAAATTATTAATTATTATTTATACTTTTTATTTAATTTCTAACTATATAAATTTTATTTTTAAAATATTAAAATTTTCATATCTAAATTTGGAGCCTTGAAGTAACTGATAAAGTTGTTGCAATGTGACGATGAGGTCATGAGTTCAGCCGTGAAAATAGTCTCTTGAAGAAATGCAGGGTAAGGCTTCATACATTAGACCATTTGGTACGGCCCTTCTCCGGACTACGCGTATAACATGAACTTAGTGAACCCGGCTGCCCTTTCATATCTAAATTCGCCCAGAATATTAATTACTCTCTGAGTTCTAATTTATATGACACATTTTTTTTAGTCAGTCTAAAAAAGAATGATATATTTTTTTATTTGACAACAATTTAACTTTAAATTTTATATTTTACACTTAGTCCAAATGATCTATAATCATACAAATATATTTAACTTATTATAGTTCATAAGATTCAAAAGTATTCCATTATTTTTAAATTTTATGTTCAATCAAACTCCGTCATCCTATAAATTGAAATCAAAATGGAAAAAAATCCTCCTTGCCCCCCACCACCACCACCACCTCTAGGCCGACGGCACATAGTAATTTTTTCCCTTCTCAATTTCCACCCCAATGGAAAATTTGGCTACTCCCACCTCTTCCGATGCTTCCGCTTCTCACTCAGTCGTCATCCAACCCATCTCATCACCGTCTTTTCATCCGGCTCTCGTCGTTACCAACATAAAAATTTTATCCCTATAATTCTTGATCAAGAAGACGGCCAATATTGGTCATAGGTGAAACTATTTCGCATTCATACATGTGTATATCATGTGCTTGATCATATAGACGAATTTTTCCCTCGTCCTCCCGATATGGATGACATCACATGGCGTCGCTTCGATGCCGTGGTCAAACTGTGGATATATAGCACTTTATCTAAGGACTTACTATACACAATTATGAAAATATGTGCCTCTGCCCATGATCTATGGACACGTTTGGAAGAAATTTTTCAAGACAACAAGAACACTCGCGCCGTGTATTTGGAAGAACATTTCAACACCACCCGTCTTGAAAACTTCTCTAATATGTCAGAATATTGCAGGCAACTGAAACTTGTGGCAGACCAACTGTCTAACATTGGTACACCTGTGTCCGAAACTAAGATGGTGTTACAATTAGTTGCGGGCCTCCCCAAGGGTGAATATGACACCCTAGCCACGATGATACAACAGGCTGACCTTCTACCAAGTTTAAACAAAGCACACTCACAATTGTTATTGGAGGAAACCCGACGTGTGAAACAGGACGAACATAACCAGAAGGCATTAACAGTTGAACCGTCCGCACAACATCAGGCCACCGCCGGCCAACAGCCTCTACCGAAAACTATCCAGCCGAGGCAAAATCGCGGCGGCAGGGGTTGGCAAGGGCGGCAAGGGCCGCGGTAGTGGGCAAGTCGGCAAGGGTCGCGGGAAGGGTCGAGGCCAACAATCTCAGCAGTCCAGCAACAAAATGACATGGGTCGGCCCAGTCTCTGGTTACCCAAATCAGAATTGGGCCACAACTTCAGCAGATCATCCAGCCCAGTTCTCTTTTCAGCAACAAGGGCTACTGTTCCAAGCTCAAGGTCCGCGCCCGCCCATGTTCCAGCACCAACAGGCCCATGTCGTGCAGGCCAGTTCCCACAGCAGCCCTTCAATCAAATCCCTACCGACTTGGGTCAGGCATTCAGCAGTATGAGTATGCAGCAGCCCGACGAAAATTGGTATATGGACTCCGGAGCCTCCTCTCACCTCACCCGGTCCACAGGTAATCTTTCGCAAGTGTATCATTTAAAGTCTCCATAATTTATTACAGTTGGCAATGGTCACCGCATTCCAATTCAAGGCTATGGTCACACCCACATTCCGCCACTTCACCCACCCTTCTCCCTAAATAACGTCCTGCATGCCCCACACATCATCAAAAATTTAATATCCATTAGGAAATTTACTCGTAATAATTATGTGTTTATTGATTTTGATCCCTTTGGTTTTACTGTGAATGATCTACGTACGGAGACACCTCTTACGAGATGCAATAGCACAGGGGATCTCTATCCATTCACATTCTCGTCCGCTGCCAGTTCCCGATCACACACTACCCTAGCTGTTCTATCTCCGTCAGTTTGGCACAATCGGATCGGACACCGAGGTGCTCCCATTTTTTATTTTCTTAGAAGTAATAATTTTATTCAATGTAATGGGAAACTTGCCCAGACCTGCATTTCCTGTCAATTAGGCAAACATGTTCGTCTTCCGTTTAATGCCTCAGTTAGCATTACATTTGCTCATTTTGATATTGTTCATGCTGATCTGTGGACTTCCCCTATTACTAGTTCCTTGGGTCATAAATATTATCTCGTGTTATTGGATGACTACTCTCACTTTCTTTGGATCTACCCATTAAAATTTAAGTCCGAAGTTTTTGCCAAATTTCTTGCATTTTATACTTTTATCAAAACACAATTCGAATGCGCCATTAAATCATACCAATGTGACAATGGCCGTGAATTAAACAATTCCGCGTTTCAAAAATTCTGCACCAATAATGGCATGGTCTTCCGATTTTCGTGTCCTCACACGTCCCCTCAAAATGGCAAGGTCTATCGTCTCATCCGTACAATAAATAACATGGTCCGCACGTTTCTGTTTCATGCCTCCATCCCTTCATCATTTTGGGTATATGCAGTCAAAATGATAGAATACGTCCTTAATATTTTACCCACTAGTACCCTCCATAACATGACTCCAACCGAAATCCTACACCGTCAGGTTCCCTCCTATGATCACCTACGGATATTCGGTTGCCTTTGTTTCCATAATCTCTCTTCCACGGCCACTCACAAATTAGCTCCCCGCACCACTCCGTGTCTCTTCTTAGGTTTTTCGTCACACCATAGGGGCTATCTGTGCTATGACCTCTCTACTCGTCAAATTTTCATCTCACGTCACGTCACATTTGACGAGACGCAATTACCTTTTTTCAACATCCAAAAATTTCGAAAACCAGATTATGAATTTTTAGACGACTCAATTCTCTCTCTTGTCCACCTTCGGGAACTGTGCCAAGCTGACACCATTGTACCTCCACAGCCACCATCTGCCACCGTACATCACCTACCGTCGGCATCCCTGCCACCGGTGACCTCCCCGTCACCGCCTCTTGCCACCTCTAGCACCACTCTGCCTCCAGGTTCCACCAAATCACCGGTCACTGTCCCATCCACTGTGTCGTCCCAACAGTCTCACGACCGTACCGACTCTAGTCCAACCCTCAACCACCACCCAACAAACCCAGCTACCAGACAAACTATGCCACCGACATCATACCCTACACTACAAACCTCCACTATTTTTGGCATACCGAGAACCCCTACATATCCCCGCCACTGTTCACCAGCACCCACTGACCCAACCCACTCGACTCCAAACCCAAACACCGCCACTGTTCAACACCATCCGACAGCCACCCTCGACCGACACCCAGTTTTGATGACACAAACTACCACATACCCGATTCTGCCATCAACCAACCCAACCAACCACTCGACCGACACCCTTACCCAACCAGCACCCACACACCATATGGAAACCCTGCCCAACATGAGATTTTCAAACCCAAAGTCCAATTTAACCTGTCCACCCAAATAATTTTACCTATTCCAAAAAGCCCTAAATTAGTCAAATTGGATCCGAATTGGAATGCGGCCATGTGTGATGAGTTTAATGCACTAACGAAACAGCATACTTGGGACATGGTTCCTCGACCAAAGGGGGTGAACGTGATCCGTTGCATGTGGCTTTCTCGTCACAAGTTCAGGGATAGTGGTGACTTAGAAAGATACAATGCAAGACTAGTGGCAAATGGTACTAACCAACAGAAGGGCATTGATTGCGGTGAGACTTTCAGCTTGGTTGTCAAACCGGCCACCATTCGCATAGTTCTAAGCATTGCTATGGGTAAGAATTGGTCGATTCATCAGTTTGATGTGAAGAATGCATTTCTTCATAAGGATTTACGAGAAATTGTATACATACATCAGCCGCCTGAGTTTTTTCCACCCAGTAGCCCCACAGTATGTGTGTCGTCTCCGTAAATCACTATATGGCTTAAAACAGGCCCCAGAGCATGGTATGATCATTTTGCACAGTTCATTATACGTCTTGGATTTACATGTAGCAGATGTGATACCTCTCTCTTTACTTTACATCGAGGTTGTGATACTGCTTATTTACTGTTATATGTGGATGACATTGTTCTTACTGCCTCTATTGCTTTGTTGAAAGATGAGATTATTGCACGACTCAAATCTGAATTTTCCATAACTGATTTGAGATAGTTGAGCTATTTTTTGAGGATCTCAGTCACTAGATCCGTCGAGCGTATGTTTCTTTGTCAGCGTAAGTATGCAGAGAAGATCGTGCACAGGACTAAGATGGACAATTGCAAAATCATGGCCACTTCGGTTGATTCTAAATCCAAACTTAGTGCACTGGTCGGTACTCCAATGACTGATCCTACTATTATAGGAGTCTTGCAGGCGCACTTTAGTATCTCACCTTCACCAGACCTGACATTGCCTATGTTGTCCAGCAGGTATGCTTGTTTATGCATGCCCCCAGAGAACCTCATTTTACTGCCCTCAAACGTATCATTCGATATGTTAAGGACACACTGATTATGGACTACACTTATATCCTCCGCACCGAACTCGCTATAATGAGAAAGACTTTCTGAGAAAACTCAATATCATCTTAAAAAATAATAGTGTAATTTTCGAATTCCGAATAAGTCAAATAAATTAGAAGAGACGTATAAATTAGGGGACCCGCAGTGGGTGACAGAGGGGAAGAGGGTGGTCATGGATCAGTCTGAAAAACAAAACAAAAGGTCTTTTGGATGGCTGAGTTGGTTCTGAATAGATCAAAGATGGGACCTTATAGGTAGGTTGTAGAGTTGGAACTTGGAATTTAGTGAAGTACACACCTTTTATTTCAAACCTTTAACCCTTTTCTTTTTCTTCTATGTCATAATGGAAAACTAGAATCTGCTTCTTCTATTTCTATCCACATCACTTTGTAGTAGTAGCCACTAGGGTGTTCATGGTAGCAATTTTAAAAAGGGAAAAAGGGTCAAATATACGCATGTACTGATGGAAAATGTTCATATATATCAATTGTTATACTTTGGGTAAAAATTTACTCTTATCGTTATATTTTGGATAAAAATATACTCTTATAATTATATTTTAGATATAAATATACCTCTCTACTCTCTACGGTTAAAGTTGATCAAGGTGGAGCCTAAACATTTTAATCACCTCACAAATCAAACTCAATTTTACCCCCTCCTTCCATATCATTTTCACAAACTCGACCTCAATACCAATAGGCAGAAAATATTACTAGATTTTTAATTTTAGCTCTTTGTAGGGAGAGATTTGAATACCCCACAATGAGGAGTTTACTTGAAATTTATTGCTCAATTTTTCAGAGAGGCGTAATGTAGGGGTATTAATTCTCAGAACAGAGAATAACAAATCAAACACGATGTTAAGACACAACGGAAAGTTCATCCAAGTTCCTCTTGATGAATGTTTACATAGGTCAAGCAGGTTACCGAGAAGAAAAGACAACTCTGTAATTGAGCATTTTGCATTCTGGTCCTCGAATTCGAACCTGAAGTTCCAAATCAATAGTTTTGGTGATTATGTGGCAGGCTTAGTGTTTGAGCTATCAAAGTGGCAATCAGACATTCTAATGGTGAAAGATGATAGGGAAGGAGGAGGTAAAATAGGGTTTGATTGGTGAGGTGGCATGACACATGACATTTAATTCATTAAAATATTAAATATAACGGTAAGGATATATTTGGACCTAAAATATAACGAGAGGTATATATGACTCTTTTCTGATAGTACATTGCATAGTTGGTCCTTTTCCGTTTTAAAATTTATGATTCAATAATTTTAATTTTTGGTTTTTTAAAATTCTCTATCACTATTATATTGAATTAATTTGATATGATTTGATACTTTAAGTTCGATTTGGAATTGAGTAGTATCATGAGTAGATAACCATAAATTGTTCCACTTCAGCTTTACGTATAATAGAATTTTTTTTCCGACCTCGTTATGGAAAACTAGAATCAGCTTCTTGTCTTTCTATCTATGATTTCGTCCTTGTTCATGGTAACGTACCATTTTGAAAATTTCTATGTTATTTTAATTTTTTATTTTAAAAAAAAATCTACTAGTATTTTGGTATTTTAAGTTCAGTTTCAACTTGTGCATTATTGCAAGTCGATAATTATAATTTGTTCGACTTTAACTTACCGAGAATCGTAACTTTGACAATGATAAACAACTTTTTCATGCTTGAAGTGACTAAAAATTATCTAGTGTTAAATGAAAATGAGACATATGGTTGGTTGAGTAATTTATATTGTATATTATTTACATGATTTTAAGTATTTAATTTTTAGTGGGTGTTCCTGGTCACTGACATACGGTGTGCCTCCAAGTGTATCTCATGGTGCTCCCATCTTGGTCAGACCGGATAAGGCGTCCCACTATAATGGTTGTGGATATTGACAACTTTGTTAGCATTGGTAAACCAAACCAAAGGTGACTATCTAATCACTCAAATCAGTGGTTACGACCAGTCTTATAGAGACACGTATAGCTTCGTGTATTTGGCCATTTTCAAATATCTTTTCATTTTTTTAAGGATACTCTCAAAACATATCGTTTTCTTTCTTCGGCACCTTTGGCCCATAATCATAGTCTTCAAACTAATTAGGATCGTTAGCCAACATAAAAAGGGGCAGTCCGGCCTTATTCTGTAAGTGACTATTTCTACGGCCTGAACTTATGACCTCCTGATCATATGAAAATAACTTTATCAATTACTCCAAAGCTCCCCGTGGTTAGCCAACATACCTTTCTTAAATCATTTTCATGTTCATGTATTTTGCATCTTTTGAAAAGTCATGGCACGATATTCATGTTCCTTCGAAAGCTTTAGCATCTTGTTCATTTTCATTTAAATCTTGAAACATTCTTAGTCATATTCATCATGTGAAGCACGACATTTGAAGTCATATTATTTGAGATGAACATGAATACTTGTATCCACAATCATAAACTATTACTAATATTTGAAGAAATGGAGTTGAGAGAACATACTCTATGGAAGAGTACATCTCAACATACATTGAGTGTCCCAAAGCTAGTATAGTTCCACGTATCTCAATTGACTCAATAAGAGTTAATCTACAAGTTACAATAGGTATACATCATCAATAACCCATTCAGACTCTCATGGTTCTATTTCAAGTAAAAGAATATCCATTCTCTCAGACAAGGTTTCGTTCTTAGGTTTCAATCTTAATTTGATTCCTTTTAGGTGTTAAGTAGTTCAAAATTTACCTTCATTAAAATCCTACTTTATAATCAACCATGTCAAGAATTAGTGTTATTACCTTTGTTAGATGGTGGTTTTACTTCACATATTACCCAAATATCAATCTCATAAATATAGTAGAGTTTTGAGTAGGAAGCAAATATTCTCCGAATATTCACAGTATATTTTGTAATTATGATAGATGTATATTTAAGGTAACTTAGGATTCTTATTGTATTAGGAATCAACCATTTAAGGTAAGTTAGAATTCTTATTGTATTAGGAATCAACCATTTAAGGTAAGTTAGAATTCTTATTGTATTAGGAATCAACCTCTGTACAACTATATATATTGTGATTAATAAAAGGAATTCCTAAGAGAAATTATTCCAATCTTACATGGTATCAAGAGCCAAACCCTAATCCCTATCCCTCTCTACTCTTTTTCTCGGCCGACCACCACCCAAAATTCCCTTCCTCTCGGCCGGCGGCAACAAGGTTGCCACCATGTCTCGCCCCACTTCTCCCACTAATTTCGGTTCATCCACTGGCACACTTGACAACCCCCCCTCAACGTTCATTGTCTTCTTTTCATCCGGCATTCGCTGTTAACAACATCAACAATTTTATCCCTATAATTCTTGACCAAAAAGACTGTCAATATTCCATGTGGAATGAACTGTTCTACATTCATGCATGTGCATACAATGTGCTCGATCATATTGATGATTATGTTCCTCGTCCAACCGATGTTGCAGACTCAACCTGCCGTCGCCTTGACGCCATCGTCAAACAATGGATCTACGGCGACATCCCTAAAGACTTGTTGTGCACTATCATGAAAGCAGGTGCTACGACACGTGAACTTTGGGTCCGGCTAGAAGAAATTTTTCAGGATAATAAAAATACTCGGGTCGTGTATTTGGAAGAGCAGTTCAACAATACACGTCTCGAGAATTTTAACAACATGTCCGAATATTGTAAACAACTGAAACTCATAACCGACCAACTTTCCAACATAGGGACTTCTGTGTCAGAAACCAAGATGGTGCTTCAACTAGTTGCTGGTTTACCGAAAGGTGAATATGATACACTCGCAACGATGATTCAACAGGCCGACCCCCTCCCAAGTTTCAACAAAGCACGTTCACAACTTTTGTTAGAAGAGACACGCCATGCCAAACAAGTGGAGCACAATCACAAGGCATTAGCGCATGACGGCATGACACCACCGGCGGCCAACACCACCCAGCCACCATCGTAAGACCACCACCAGCAGCAGTCCCGCGGCGGAGGGCGTGGCGGCAGAGGTCGCGGTAACAACAATAAAGGGAGGGGCCGCGGCAAGGGCAACCGCACCCAGCAGCCAGGCCCAACTCCCACTGCCTATCTCCCGTGGCCTGGACAACAATCCAATGTGGCCCAATCAAGGGAACTGGGCCTCTCCTGCATGCCCATACCCAACTGCAGGAGTCCAGTTCCAGCAGGCTGCTTGATCACCCGGTGTATTGGGCTCCGCCCCAACCAACGAGCGAGCCCACCCGCGCAGCGACGAGCCCATATGGTCTCTGTCCAACAGCACCCGCAAGGCAGCAGCCTGGCCCCCACCGATTTGGGGCAGACCTTCAGCACCGTGAACCTTCAACAACATGACGAAAATTGGTACATGGACACCGGAGCCACATCTCACCTCACCCAGTCGTCATGTAACTTATCTCAACTACTTCGGATAAAGTGTCCTCAATTTATTACTGTCAGCAATGGTCATCGCATTCCAATTGAAGGTAATGGTAACACACATACCAAACATCCCACCAAGCTTTTCTCCCTAAATCACGTCCTCTACACCCCTAACATTATTAAAAACTTAATCTCTGTTTGAAAATTCACTCGCAATAATTATGTATATGTCGAATTTGACCCTTTTGTTTTTTCTGTGAAGGATCTCAATACGGGGAAAATTCTTACGCGATGCAATAGTGTGGGAGACCTTTACCCCTTCACTCAATCATCCGCTGTCAGACCGCAATCACCTCTATCCCTTGCGGCTATCTCTCCCTCAACTTGGCACAACATACTCGGACACCCCGGAGATCCTGTTTTTACTTTTCTTAGGACTACTAAGCGAATTCAATGTAATAATGGGAAACTTGCCCAACACTGTTTTTCTTGCCCGCTCGGCAAACATAGTCGTCTTCCATTTATGTCATCAAACAATGTTACTTTTTCTCCTTTTGATATTGTTAATGCTGATCTGTGGTTATCTCCGGTTGTTAGCTCTTTGGGTCACAAATTTTATCTAGTATTCTTAGATAATTTTTCACATTTTGTCTGAATTTACCCACTGAAATTCAAATCTGAAGTTTTTGCCAAATTCTTCACGTTGCGAAGAAACTGGTAAATTCTTTCTAATTCCTTGTATTATGAGATTTTGAAGCATGTTCTAGGTTTTTATCTACGGTAGCTTCGTAGTGACTTTGATTTCTCGGATATACTCTTTTCCGCGCATCAAAACATTGATTTACTTTGAATCTTAGTTGTATATTGTTTTCCGCCTCAAATTTGGATTAAGATGGGTATTCATCTGCCTAACAATAAGCTAACCTCCACTGGGACTTCGAATAATTCGAGTGGGTTTACTTAGTTCACTATAGACCACTCACACGCTTTATATATCCATCCTTCGGATAGTCTTGATTTTCAATTGGTTCTTGTTCCATTCAATGGCACTGGATTCGTTTGGAGGAGTAACATGATAACCTCATTGTCAGCTAAGAACAAGATAACCCTAGTAGATGGTAGTTTATCTCAGCCTAAACCCAACTCCCCTGTATTCATTCTGGGAGAGATGCAATCAGATGGTCAAGGCTTGGATAACAAATTCACTATCTAGAGAAATTGCCATTAGTGTTATGTGCATGAACACTGCCAGAGATGTTTGGAAAGACATCAATGTCAGACTTAGGCAATCTAATGGGTCTAAATACATACATATCTAAAGAGAAATATCCTCAACTACCCAAGGATCTTCTGATATTGCTGGGTACTTCACCAAAATGAGGAGTCTATGGGATGAAATAAACTCTTCCTATGTTGGACCTGAATGCACTTGTGGAGCCTTACATAAGTTCATACCATATGAACAACTATTTCAATTCTTAAGCGGTCTCAATGACACTTAATCTATTATCAAAAGTAATACTCTTATGATTCCTCTCCCAAGCTTGAGTAAGGTGTATTTTCTTCTTCAACAAGATAAAATCCAGAAGGAAGATCAATCTGGTATTCACAGTTGCTCTGGTGATTCTACTTCCTTATCTACTTCTGTTAGCAACAGAAACTTCCAACAAAAGGTTTATTTTGACTCCAAGAAGCCTTCTACCTTAGCTAATAGTTCTACAATACACAAGTACTGCAAGAGGCATGCTCACATTATTGATGACTGCTATAGACTCCATGAATTTCTAGGTGATTTCAAATTCACTAAAAACAAGAAATATTATGCCTCTTGTGTTCAAGTCAAGCAGCAAACCACTCATGCAGTCTCAAACACTCCTCCTGCTATTTCTCCAAAACAAAATGACTTCTATGGTTTTAGTAAGGAACTATATTAAAAATCATTGAAGCTTCATTTGGATTTTTTTCGTCTGTTATTTGTGATTTGTCTTGATTCGATAATATTGACTTTTGTTTGAATCTGGAGGAGTTTGAATATCCAATTTTGGAGGTGTTTGGAGACGATTTGAGGTGAATTTAAGCTGAATTTCTGATTGAATACTCGAGGTTCAAGACGACTCCATCTGTGTATCCCTACTGTATCTTGTGTATATCTCCATGTATATTACAATATATATTCGTTTTCCTATGTATTATTTATATATGCATATATGCATGAAAATATATGTAAAATATATACCTGATATACACGATATACATCATGATATAGACGTCACTGGGGCATGTATGAAAATATGTATATGATATGGACTGATATACTCAAATACAACGTGATATACATATTGCATTTTCTACGTCTGATTTCTTACTTATATTAAGTTTAAATCACTTCTTATCTTAATCAAATTTTATATAAAATACTGTTCAAGTGCTTTTAACCAAATCCAATCACGCTCGTTCACACCAATCACACGCATTCACTCCGGTTCAATCCAAGAAGAAGAAGAGAAAAAAAGTTGAAATTTGTTTTTTTTTTCCTTTTTTCTCTTAGACTTTTACTTTTGATCTGAGATGAACATGGCTTCGTTAATTTTTGCAAGGGATATATGTCAAGTGTTAAATTAGGAGGAGAATTTTAAAAATCTCCTATTATCTAGTCGATTTCCGTTGGAGATTGTATATGGGTGTCAATATCCCTATATAATAAAAATTTTAATTTCGTTTCCTAAATTGCTTTGATTAAGATATTTTTGTATGACAAACTAATTAAAACCGTTTAGGATTCTATTTTTCAAATTTCACAGAAACAAAAACTAATCCAATACAAACATACCCAATAAAATTAGCAAGACCAAAGTTTTCATCCTAATTTATCAAATACATCTGATTTGTTGATTCTATCAAAATATCATTGAACCAATAACATGCAATGAACTTGTCTTTGTATTTCGAGCCAAGCCCGTCTAATTCAACTTTTTGATGGACTAGAATCCATTTAGAGACTTGGTGCATTTTAGTGGCAAAATAAATATTTATTCAATAGTTGTACATCTTGGTGTTTTTACCTGTCATTTGCTAATATATTATTTCATTTCACCTAACTTAGTAATTATTTAAACCAATATGAACTATTATGCATCAGATTCATAGTAGTAATTACATTCAAAATTGGAAAAGATTAGCGGTTCATATTTTAAAAAAAGATCGTCGTGTAGAAAACTTACTTTTAGGGGGTTCCCACTGATTTGTGAAAGTAATGGTAACATATTCAAAAATCTCTTAGTTAAATCCTATTAGGGAAGCCCAGTGAAGGAAAATTTTCAACTTTCTAAATTAATAAGATGTAAACTGGGAAATAATTAAGCATGACTTTGATATCAATAAAAAAATAAGAACACAAAATTCATCAGATCATTATATTTGTTTAAATCGTACATGTTATAATAGTTTATACGGTTCAGAGAAAATTCTTCACACGAACTTTTCCGCGTTGAGACTTGAGAGAGATGAAGGAATTCTGTATTTTTCCTTTACTATGTTGAGAGAAGGAGAACGAAAACCTCCTCTAAAAAGACGCTTACTAATTTTTTTTGCACGGATTTCCCTTCCTATGGACTGGTCTTTAATTTTTTTCCTTCTTATTTAATGAAAATTTATGGGCTAAAGTACCCTTTATTCGCCGGTCTACTAAATCATAGATTTTGGATTCGAATCCTAACTGAGACAACAAAAAAAATCGCAAAACAAGATTTTCATATAAATTATGCATATTTGGCCAAAGTTTTATAGAGACTATGTCTCTATGTAACTTGCCGGACAAGGCATAATCTTAATTTTCAATGATACTTTACCTTCAATCATAGTTACATAGAAACTATGCCCCTCAAGGCATAGTCTCTATACAACTTTGGCCGAATAGACATAATTTCTATGAAATTTTGTTTTGTGATTTATTTTCTTTTTGACTCTTCTGGAATTCGAATACACAACCTCAGAGATATTTTCGATCATTTTTTTTTAAGTGAAGGACAAAAATTAAAGACCACTCTATAATAGGTGCAATCGTTTGAATTGCACTACTTTTTATCATTAATAAGTGACACAATTGTTGGAACTCTTTCTAAATTTTTATATATTTTATAATTAGTAAATATATAATAATTATATATGTAAAGTCATTTTAATATGAATTTGAATTGACCCACATGCGCGATCAGTATTCAATTTCCTTCAATTAGAGTTGAGTTTGGTTCCTATGAAGATATCCTAAAAGTCAGAAAGTTGGTCTAACCTCTAGAAGCAAAGTTCAAATCTCAGTTGAGAAAATATTAATTAATTGAATCTTTTTTATATGTCTAAATATTACGGAGTAGAGTTATCAATATATATACTAATGAGAAGTAACAGATATGTGATGCATTAGTCAAAAGCATGTATAAGTTGGCTTGAACACTGATTATTTCTGTAAAAAAAATGAGAGTTATGTTCGGACTACATGTATATACTAAGGGATAACAAAAACACACACTTCTTCTTTTAATCAAACCAATTAGATTTTAGTTAAGACAATAATAGCACACATACTTCTTTAGATAGCACTGCAAAAGCAAATAAAATAGAGAAGGGATAAGTAGCGTAGGCAAAAAAAATAAAAATCATAGTACTAAATGTTGAAAAAATAATCATTTTAATATCTCAAAAAGAATTAGTATTCTATGTCTGTATTTACAATTTCAACATACAATTGAATTGCCTTAATGGCATCCATTATGAGAATATTTTGACTGTTTCCTGTCAGTTTCTTTTCTTAATGACCTTTATTGTATTTACTAATCTTCAATATTGAAACGTTCTTCTCCAGAACGTTAGACCTCACATTTTGTTGCCTAAAGATTCTCATCGTCTTGACTGTGCAGTGATAGTGTAACAAAAGTAATAAATCCTTCATCCATTCATATTATCATATGCATTTATATTCCTTTGTCTTCTTTTGGATGAAAGATAGATCAAGTATCTTCTTCCTCCCATTTTCACGTAATGAGTTTCTTTAAGATAAATTTTTGTTAGATTTTGACTCTTAGTTTATACTAAAAGATCTTGTTGAATCTGAGGATATACCCATACTAGGTGAAATATCCTTAAGGACAGTGTCTTTGACACGCCTCAAGCTTTGAAGAATTTCCTATAAGTGTTTGTGATCAAATATTTTCCGTAAGATTTTCAATAATCTTAAGAATATTTTAAGTTTTTGCTCTTATGAAAATAAATTACAATTATGCTGATGGTGTCCAAATCACTCCTCTAATTCCACCCTACGGTATAAGAATTTTCGCTCATTTTCTTTTCAGAGAAGGTCAAGGTATGTGCTCAAACTTCTTGATACCTATTGAACGTGTTCAGTATTGGAATGGTTCAAGTATCTATTTTTGAGTTTCTAACGTTTTCTTGAGTGTTGAAAAATGTTGTGTCATTCTACGGCTTATGTTTTAATAAGTTAATGTCGTGCTCTGCCACTAAATTTTACTATGTTTGTGATGCTAATTTTCTCCCTTCTGTTTAATATTTGACCATTAAAAGCTAGTAAAGGTTGGGTAAGACGCTGTTGCGCATTAGATTATGTTGGGCTAATTGTTACTTTATAAATATATATAGACAGTGATAAAAATGAATGAGTTCGGCGCCTAAAGGATACTCAATTGAAATCAAAAAACCGAAATGGATTGTGAAGTACATGATAAACCAAAAAGAATATATCGTGTAGTGCTCTACGATTTTAACAGACTCAATTACCGTTCGTTTGTGGCTCTACAATTTGGATTTTTTTTTTGCAAATCGTAAAGCCCTACACGATTTGCAATTTAAAAAAAAATAGTTTTGCAAATCGTGAAGGGCTCCACGATTTGCCTAAACAAATTATTATGTTTTGGGCAAATCACGGAGCCCTCCCGATTTGCAAACCAATTCTTTTTTTGTTTGGTTCTCCAATGATATAAGCATAATGAAATAATAGAAAAATATAGAAGGGTTCTTCTATGAAATTCTATAATGCATTCACTTGATCACGAAAAGACAAGAAATGTATAATAGTAGTATGTGTCTGCATAAATTCTTGGATTAAGCTAACCCCACTAATGAAAACAAGAAAAAGGGTGCAACCTCGAGTTATTTCAAACTTCTATGATAGTGAAGATGATGTTAACTGATGAAAGTGAGCCAAAATTACAGCATGTGGCTAATTCACGATGAATGCCAGAGCAGAATCCATGTAAAATAAGGCTGCAGCCAGATTAATAGCTCTAGCACCGGAGAAAAGACTGACAAATGATAACACTAAAACAGACTTCTAAGTTATTCATGGGCGTGGCCTAGCTAGCATTTTTTTAAGCTGGAATGATGATCATGCGAGGTATTCTTGCTTATTAGCTTGAAAGGAACATTATTTTTGGTGCTCCACAATTTGCAAAATTAATTTTTTTTTTAAATTCTTTTGCATATCGTGTAAGGCTCTACGATTTGCAAATTTTGTTTTTTTAAATTGGAGACGCCCAAACGGACAACGATTGATTCCGCTAAAATATATGCAAATCGTGGAGCACTACACGATAAACGCCTTTTGATTTATCATGTAGTTCACAATTTCTTTTGATTTTTTAGCTTCAAATTGGTGCTCTTTAGGCGCGGGACTCAAAAAAAAAATTATGGCAAGTTCTCTAATTATTTATTTCAAAGCTTTGTTGCTTATCATGATAATGAAATTTGATCGGATGATTTCTCTATATATCTAAAGGAACTCATGTACGTGTAATGTGTTGGTACTCTATCGTACTTTATAAAGCAGTACGGGATGTAAATAACTATTACAAATGTTCGAAAGGATAAATAAATGGTCAAACTTCAAAACTGCCGCAAGTGCGTTGTGTCTTGAATCTTGATCACCTTGCAAAGCCAACTTTGAGAACTGCCGCAAGTATGTTGTGTCTTGAATCTTGATATCCTGAAATCAAGAAACAACTAAATCTGGAAGGTTACAACGTTGTGTGTTGAGTCGAGGATAGCCCTCTATCCTTAAGACAAGATTGCCCCGTATATATGCTTTTACGTTAGCGGGCAATAGTCTCCCAAGATAAAACAACACTTTAATCTCAACACTACAAAGCCAATAGATTGAGCCTGTCGAAGAAAACAAATATGACTCGACTTGCTGAAGATATGGAATAGGAAGGAAGAGTTTCTCTTTACTCTTCTCTTTTGTCTCTGTGTATATAGTGTGTCTCTGTAGTGTATATCTTGTGTATACGTGAGGGTTTGGTCACTATTTTTGACTGATTTTCAGCCACCGTTTTGCTGATTTTTTAGCCACCGGTTTGCTGATTTTTCGGTTGTCTTTTTCGTCTGTTTTGTGGCTGTTTTTCATCTATATTCTCCACCGAATTGAGCCAAATGAAGCTCAATATATAGCATAGAGAAGGGGCTGTCCAACTGCCAAAACATGGCTGTTAATGGCCATTTATGAGGGCATTAAAACAGCCAAGTAATGGTTGTTAATGGCCATTGAAAGGCTGCCCAACTGCCCAAGTAATGGGCTGTTAATGGAGGAGTTAATCGGCCAAGTAATGGCTGATTAATTCCTCAAAAACAATCCCCCAACGGTAGGCGAGAAAAGTCTCCGTAAATTTCGGGGACCAAACTGTAAATATTGAAACTTCGGGACGAGTTCTCGGTCCAAAAAGATAATATCGAAAGGCCCACGCCCATTACGGCCCCACGGCCCACGCCCCACAAACGCCCGTGACCCGAGACCGGACGGGCGGGCGGCGCGCGCGTGTGGGCTTAGCCTTGAACCCAAGCACATCTAGGTCTTCCCTCCTTTAAACACATGGGGATACCCCTTGGGATCCAAACCCTTTACCACATTAGAGACTTATATAGAGAGCAATTCTTCCTATTCCCACCGATGTGGTAGATTTGTCCCACACCACATTTCCATGTCTCAAACACCTTACTTCGTGGACCAATATCTCTTTCATTTCTCAACGAAATTAGACGATTCTTGGCCCTACGGTCATCTACTCACTTCGTAGATCATGCATGTGCGAAGAGACAAGGTCTCCAACATGCGAAACACTAGTGTTTAATTCATCAAAGATGGGTGGACGCATCTCCCCGCCAAAGGCTAATTTCCAACAATCCCCTCTATGAAAGAGAGATTGTGGCGCACGCACAAGGTGCCTACATTTCAGCAATCTTTCGGCGAAACGATATTGCATCGGGAGAGGTAGCTTTCGCTTTGAACCTTCCCTAGTTGAAACCATCGGACTTACTTACTCGCGCGGTGAACGTGATGTCTTGAACCGTCGTTGTTTAGTGTAAGCCAAGACAATGATATCAACACAATAACTCTTCTTATTCATTTTCCTTCTTACGTTTCTCGTCCGTTGTGGCCATGGACACACTTGGATTCTTAAGTGCGTTCATTTGAGTCGGCCATCCTCGCACTTAAATAGGTGATCTCCTACAAGGTATCCTGCTATACCCCACTTCACAAGTGTTAGGAATCATTAAAAGTTCCCCCAACCTTAACCTCAACCGTTTGAGGATCTTTTAAAGGTTTGAAAGCTTAACCTTTACCCACCATGCGGCAAGACTTTAATGTCTATCGCGGAACAGCTTTGGATTCATGTTTCCGTACGTAAATCATCATCCGAAGTGCTTCTTGCTTCCACCGAAGCGCTCAACCGAACCTTTGCCGCTTAGTTTTCCCATTGAACCACATTCTTGGGATCTCCAATCGGTATGGTTGGGTTTCCACCGCAAAGGTTCGTATTGTTTGGGTTTTAAGCCAATTCCCCTAGACAGTGCAGAACACTTGATCTCCGGGTAGTCCCTTAGTTAGTAAATAAGGATGTGACACCCGTGATGATCAACTCGCCATACGGTCTTATGTCTCCGACGATCCTAAAAGATATGTCCGTACGCCGTCATCCGTGTCCTTCCCGAAGCCGACCGCTAGTGGGTGTATAATCGCCGAAGGCACGGGTTTCTCCCAATAAGGGACGTCCTCTAAAGAGTCGTGAAGTTACTCAACTTCTTTCATGCTTTGTATAAAGCGATAAACCCCGATTCCATCATGAATCGGCCGATGCAAGTTTGCTTAGAGGATTTTCCAAGAACCACCATACACATTTACTTGTGGCTTTGGTGTTCTTCATATCGATGTCCGGTTTGCATCACGGTGTTCTCTCGTAACCGCTGGACATCCGTAATACTATAATCCGTAGATAAGTGAATAATTCGTATATCGTCATATCCGACTTAACGCCTTTCTATTGATCATGTATTGAAATCATCATGAACCTTAGTTCAACCGATCTCGCTTTAAGACGATACCAGGTGTCGGTTGTAGTGTACAATACATTGAACTACACGTGACCCGAGCATATCGCTCCTTGTCTATGGGTGCACCATGATTCCAATCGGTTCTATGATTCATATCCATTGGTGGCTTCAACGAGACCACAACTATCGACCAGTCCGTTAGATGTCTTAGAAATCCAATTCCAAAGATGTCATCTGTGATACCCATATCTTTCATATCGAGACTTTGTTTCAATATGACTTTTACTTTTAGATCGTTGATTCTCCAACTCGTTGGCATTCTAACTTCGTAGTCAATGTTTCGTGGTCGATTCATTGTTCCCGTTTTATCCGAAACTTTCGGGACCAAAATGTAAACATTTCGGGGACCAAAATGAAAGTTCGGAAGAAGCCCAACGTCCGCAAACCAAGTCTGGTTCTCTTCTTCCAACTCTACGGTTGGGAAGGCTAATTCAACATTCATGCCACGCAAGACGCAATGACCCTGGATGTGAAGCTACTCACAGGGATCACATCTTACAACCCAAAGGTTCTTTTCCCGGAGGAAGATCAACCATTACGCAAGTATGGTTCTATATGATAGAGTCTATTTCTCTCTTTGTAGCTTCTTTCCAAAGCAGGCGCTTTTGGAGATGACAATTATTTATTAATTGTCCATGGTTCGTTCTCAACCATACAAGCTAGAAGGTATGGAACAAGTCTTTGTCCCCTCTTTGCTCCTTCGGTTCAACATCTAGAATCCCCGAGTTCTCGGATCCGGAATATTAAGTTCCTGGATAGCCAAAGAACTTTCGAGTCCGTAGATACGGAACGTCCGATTCCGACATAATCAGCCCTCGCGGGTTCTTGTTAACCTTGAGCAATTACTACCTTTTTCCTTTTTCAAGGAAATCGATCTTCAAAGAATTCGGATTCTTTGACGCCAAGAGGCGATCATCACTCTCGTTATTTGCGGATCCAAAGGTGGATATGCAATCTACGAGGCCTTAGGTACAACTTGACTCGTTTCATTATTCCAACTTTTACCAAGCAACCCCACATAAATTGGGCGTACGACTTTGGCTAACACCGTTGGACCGAGGTGAGAAATGAACATTCGTTTAATGAACGATGCTTCACATTCTCCTCTATCACTACGAATTTCTCAATCCGTAGGCTTAGTTGATTTTCAACTTCGCTTTGTAGCGCTTATCCGTTCAACAACTTCATCTTTGCTTTTCAACAAACAAAGGATTCCATACGTTGTACCATCATCAATGAAGATCACAACGTACTTGTCTCCCCCCTATTTTGTATAAACTTCAAATCACCCAATTAGGTGTGACTAAGTTCTAGAGGAGCGGTGCTACTTTCGCTATTCCCTTGACGGAATTTGGAAAGGTGATTTTGCCTCTTCATCTACCTCACATTTATTTTGAGGGTTTATGTCGACAAGGCAACAATCTCAACATCGTTAGCTTTTGAATGACTTGCTATTTAACGTGTCTTAATCTATGATGGCATAGATGCACGGATTACAAATATATCATTCATTTGGCTACGTACGTATCGTACCATTCTTAGTTATTATAGACCTATTGGACTAGTCTCAAACTAGCTTGACCAACAAATTCCCTTAAAGCAAGTTAGGGACATGTATCACCTCATTTTAGAGTGATCTCATTCCCCGAAGTCCTATTGAGGACAACCTCTCCAACCCCTTCTACTTTAGAGGTGGCGTTGCTTCACATGAACAACCTCTTGCCCGTGGTTAGGCGTAACCGATCATATGTGATCCGTATATTCCGCCCACTCCGGTTGCTTTGCGCATCGAGTGTCCAATTTCTTTTCTCGCTTTTCTTTAGGCCTTCGGATCATTTAAGACTCGGAAAACCGTGGCCCACCTTACTAGGTGTCCATTATTTTTCCTATGAAATGAATTTTTGGCCCTACTCCAGTCCGCCTCGAGGCTTTATATGACTGAGTGTCCAATATCATCATATCAAAGAAATTTTGGCCCACTCCAGTCACCCGAGGCTTTGTATGACCGAGTGTCCAATATCATCCTATGAAGGATCTTCTCGCCAAATAGTGTGACAGCTCAACGTCTTTAACTTTTAGACTTCTTCCGTTATGATTGGTGCCCGTATAATTCTTGGCGCTTACTTAAGAGTGGTAACGCTTTCGCACGCTTAGTGGATCTCTCTCCATCGTATGTGCGAACATACTTTACACACTTTTAATCATTACACTTAAAAGAACGGATCTTTTTAAGTCGTTTACAAAATCCAATCTTTAAACGGAAAGAAGATGAGATTAAACTTCGATTTTTTTCTTTAAAGCGTAAGGAATATAAATTATTTTCATATTCCTCCTACTTTAATCAATTTTTAATCGACATCATTTAATCTTTATTCTTGACAAGTAAGAAAAACTACTTATCCTCTTTTCGGATTCCGGCTCACTTCGGTCGCTTCATCATACCGAGTGTCCATTTCCTTCTTACCATTATTCGGATCTTTGTCCGGGACAGATATAGGCCTTCTCGCGTGCAAGATAGAATAACATCTTCGATCTTCTCCTCTTGTCCCAGCTTGACATCCTCGTGCTCTCGAGAGCGCTTGTTCCAACCAGCCTTGTAGCGGTGACACCATGAACACGTTCATCATCATCACTCTCTTCTACCGTAAAACCATTGCCATATCCAGATTTGGTCACACAACTTTTGACCGACATCTTTCGAACACTAATAGTAATACAACACAGTCTTGTCTTAAGTTGTTGGTACTCTATCGTACTTTATAAAGCAGTACGGGATGTAAATAACTATTACAAATGTTCGAAATGATAAATAAATGGTCAAACTTCAAAACTCGCCGCAAGTGCGTTGTGTCTTGAATCTTGATCACCTTGCAAAGCCAACTTTGAGAACTCCCGCAAGTATGTTGTGTCTTGAATCTTGATATCCCGAAATCAAGAAACAACTAAATCGAAGGTTACAACGTTGTGTGTTGAGTCGAGGATAGCCCTCTATCCTTAAGACAAGATTGCCCCGTATATATGCTTTTACGTTAGCGGGCAATAGTCTCCCAAGATAAAACAACACTTTAATCTCAACACTACAAAGCCAATAGATTGAGCCCGTCGAAGAAAACAAATATGACTCGACTTGTCAAGATATGGAATAGGAAGGAAGAGTTTCTCTTTACTCTTCTCTTTTGTCTCCGTGTATATAGTGTGTCTCTCGTAGTGTATATCTTGTGTATACGTGAGGGTTTGGTCACTTTGTTTTTGACCGATTTTCAGCCACTTTGTTTTGCTGATTTTTTAGCCACCGGTTTGCTGATTTTTCGTGTCTTTTTCGTCTGTTTTGTGGCCTGTTTTTCATCTATATTCGCCACCGAATTGAGCCAAATGAAGCTCAATATATAGCATAGAGAAGGGGTCGTCCAACTGCCAAAACATGGTCATGTTAATGGCCATTTATGAGGGCATTAAAACAGCCAAGTAATGGTTGTTAATGGCCATTGAAAGGCTCGCCCAACGCCCAAGTAATGGGTCGTTAATGGAGGAGTTAATCACCAAGTAATGGCTGATTAATTCCTCAAAAAACAAATCCCAACGTAGGCGTAAAAAGTCTCCGTAAAATTCGGGGACCAAATCGTAAATATTGAAACTTCGTGGGACAGAGTTCTCGGTCCAAAAAGATAATATCGAAAGGCCCACAGCCCACGCCCCACATACACGATACTTTAACGGCCCACATGCCCCACCCCATAAATTTGCCCACGCGCCCCACGCCCATGCCCCCCACGCCCCGTGACCCGAGACCCGAGACGGGCGGCGGGCGGCGCGCGTGTGGGCTTAGCCTTGAACCCAAGCACATCTAGGTCTTCCTCCTTTAAACACATGGGATACCCCTTGGGATCCAAACCCTTTACCACATTAGAGACTTATATAGAGAGCAATTCTTCCTATTCCCACCGATGTGGTAGATTTGTCCCACACCACATTTCCATGTCTCAAACACCTTACTTCGTGGACCAATATCTCTTTCATTTCTCAACGAAATTAGACGATTCTTGGCCCTACGGTCATCTACTCACTTCGTAGATCATGCATGTGCGAAGAGACAAGGTCTCCAACATGCGAAACACTAGTGTTTAATTCATCAAAGATGGGTGGACGCATCTCCCCGCCAAAGGCTAATTTCCAACATAATGTTGTCAGTTACCTTTGTCCGCACTTGCCTCACTAGAAATTCTAACGATTGCCGATGCCATTTTACCTGTCCTTTTTTTAATCTTTGAACTAAGAAATTTCTAAGTTACTTTTTAGATGGTAGAAATGGGAAGTACAGCAATCTTTACACATCGACTTTCTTCAAAAGTGATCGTGTGTCACATTAGTGCAGCCCATTTTTTTTTTTTTTTTTAAAATTGCCTCTTTATATCAATTACTGCATAAGAATTCATGAAAGAATTGTAATGAAGTCTTTTTGTGAGTGGATTAAAATTCTTAAAGAACCTTTTGAGGATATATTTTATTCTTGAAAAAAGTGTTTATTGAATGATCTCCTTTTTGGTATGAGTTTGTGTTGTTTTAGTATTATTTTAAGTAGCTCCTAATAATTTTCAGGGCAGTTTGAGTAGTGAATATTTATATTTGAGGTGTTAATTAAGCTGAGTGAAGATGCGTATGTTTTAATATATTGCTATCTATTGTGATGAAATTCTTGAAAAAGTATTGTGAGTGGGGCACTAAGCCATCATATATCCCTCGATGTAGAAAAAAATTCGAGACAAATGATAATCCCACTTGAGTCAAAATAAATTTAAGTGGATGATATAATTATGGTGGTCATTTCGCAAGCGAAACTTATGGCTAATGTGAGAGATTAGGTGTTAGACTTTGATGCTACTAAGCATAAGTGTATTACAAAATTATATTTGTGTACTACACCCAAATTGAAGAAGAAAAATAATTTATTTATGTGGACAATTTCCTAAACTTAAAATTTTTGAAAATGTGCGGGCCATGGTACTAAGTGGATCTCAAAATCCACTAGAGTGGTTATGTGTTACCCTTTGTGGGGATGTATTATATGAAAATTAGCCAAGTAGATCATAATGAATTTGAGTTTGTGGTTTGAATTTGGTTGGTAACGAGGCTAAGATACTTCTTCGCGAGTATTGAGGTTGAAATAAAACCTACGTGTCTATTTATGTGGTTGTCAAACAGCGTTAGCTGTAGTGGAAAGATAAAATTTTGAGTGACAATAAAACACATGTGTTTGAGATATAAGTGATAAAAAAGTTGTTAAGAGATGGAATTATATCCATAAATCATGTGAGGAGGGCCCGTGATTTAGACCAAGTGAAGTGCATCAAAGATGAGGACGGTAAAGTTCTGGTGGAGGAGGCACTCATTAGACGGAGATGATAGTCTTACCTTCATAAATTCCCGAACGAGGTGGGGGACAGAGTCATTGTGCCAGGAGGGCTGGAGCACTCCGAAAGGCGTCGCGATGTTGGATTTTGTAGGCGTATTAAGGTTGAGGAAGTTAAGTGGCTATTTGTAGGATGCGAAGGGGAAGAACGACATGGCTTGACGAGATCCCGATGAAATTTTTGAAGTATACGGGTAGGGCGGGTATGGAGTGATTGATAGGGTTGTTAATGTCATTTTTAGGAAGGCTAAAATGCATGAGGAATAAAGGTGGAGTACAATGATCCATTTGTACAAGAACAAGGGTGGCATCTAGAATTGTAATAACTATAGGGGTATTAAGTTGCTAAGCCACACTATGAAAGTTTGGGAGGGGGTGGTGGAGATGAGGGTAAGAAGGGGATTGTCTATTTAGGAGAACCATTTGGATTCATGCCGAGACGCTCGACTACAGAAGTCATTCATATGGTAAGGAGACTAGTGGAGCAGTAGAGGGAGAGGAAGAAAGACTTACATATGGTATTCATCGACCTAGAAAAGACATACGATAAAGTCCCGAGAGAGGTTTTATGGAGATGTTTGGAGGCTATTGGTGTACTTATGGCATACACGAGAGCGATCAAGGACATGTATGATAGAGGAAAGACTAAGGTAATAATAGTGGGAGGAAACTCGGAGCACTTCCTAGTTATAATGGGGTTGCACCAGGGTCATCCCTAAGTCCGTTTTTATTTGCCTTAGTGACAGATGTTTTGATGCGATAAATCCAAGGAGAGGTGCCATGGTTTATGTTATTCGCAGATGATATAGTTTTCATCGATGAGACTCGCGATGGAGTTAAAGCTAAGTTGGAGGTTTGGAGACAAACCCTAAAACCTAAAGGGTTCAGATTGAGCAAGACTAAGACCGAATACTTGGAGTGCAAGTTCAGTGAAGTAGCGCATGAGGATGATGTAGAAGTAATGCTTGATACCCATGTCATTCAAAAGAGAGATAGTTCAAGTATCTTGGGTCTATTCTTCAAGGTAATTGAGAGATTGATGAGGATATCACACATCATATTGGTGCAAAGTGGATGAAATGGAGGCTTGAAGAATTCCTTATAAGAGGGTACCACCAAAACTTAAAGGCAAGTTCTACAAAGTGGTGGTTAGACCAACTATGTTGTATGGGGCAAAGTGTTGGCTAGTCAAAAACTCGCATGCTCAGAAGATGAAGGTGGTGGAAATGAGGATGTTGCGGTGGATGTGTGGGCATACGAAGAAAGATAGGATTAGAAATGAAGATATCTGAAACAAGATAGGGGTGACCTCTGTGAAGTACAAGATGATGGAAGCGAGATTGAGATAGTTCAAGCATGTGAATAGGAGATGCGCGGATGATCCTATGCGGAGGTGCGAGAGACTGGCTATGGATGATTTCAAGAGAGGTAGAGGTAGGCTGAAGAAGTATTGGGGAGAGGTGATAAGAGATCATGAATCAGGATAGAAGGCTAGTAGGTAGTTGAGCGTTGTCGCAAAACTCTTGTAGTCTCTGTTCTTTTGATTTATTTTATTATTGGTTGTTGCACTTCATGGTCGTATGATATGGTGGTAGTTACGCTATTGTCATTTTTTCAGATTGTTTTGCCATGCTTTATTTAATATTTTGGTCTTGGCATCGTTACTTATAGTACTTCATTTTGCGGATTGTTTTTTGGTTCACTACTTGTTGCTTTCATTTCGTTATCGTATTTTCTTGCTGCTAATACTGCTTGTTATTGTTGTTGCTTTTTCATTTCTACTTGAGCCGGGGGTCTATCGAAAATAACCTCTCTACCTGTCAAAAGGTAAATGTAAGGTCTGCGTACACTCTATCTTCTCCAGACCCCACCTGGTGGGATTATACTGGGTATGTTATTGTATGTGAAGTCTAAGGTGAATTTGGTCGATTCACAGGACTAAAAGAAACATCGAGGGGAATGAGACTTTTGTCAATTTGAGAAGATCAATAATGACGGTAACCCAACCCATATGATGGTAGATTCCATAAATTAGGTTCATATGGGTAATAACAAGTCATTAGTTGATCAAACATGCATTATTAAATTATGTCTCTTCCTATGGTGTGTGAATATAGTGCAATACTGCAAGACAAAGTGAGGTTGAGTTAAACTCTTAATCCAATTCATGTCCTTTATAAGTGGTGTATTGCTCTGCAAAATACGCTTGATGATTGGAACAATATGAGTGTGGAGTGGTGTCGCTCATATGAAATTGTGACAGATTTCTAGAGCACTCGTGAATACCAAGACACGTGCGTGGCCTCTTAGCGCAAAACCGCGATAACGACAAAGATCGTTCGAGTATAAAGTGATAGAATAAGACCCTAGACTTAAATAAGAGTTCTTGGTTCATAGAAGTTCTAAACTTCACCAATTATTCGGTAAGTTTAATCTTATTTTATTTAGGTCTCGTCTATAGTCTACGAGACACCAGATTTGATGTGTTGTACTCATATGTGAAAATTCAGTAAAAATTTCTTACTTCATTCTATTTTTCAATATTCTTTTTGATTTATGTGGGGATTGTTGAAAAATTAATCATTTTAATATCTCAAAAAGAATTAGTATTCTTTAATGTCTGTATTCACAATTTCAACAGACAATTGAATTGCTTAATGACATTCATTATGAGAATAATTTGACTGTTTCCGGTCATTTTCTTTTCTTACAATTAAATTATCACTGTGCTTGTTAATGAGCAATATTTATCCTTAATGACCTTTATTGTATTTACTAATCTTCAATACTGAAACGTTCTTCTCCAGAACGTTAGACCTCACATTTTGTTTCCTATAAAGATTCTCATTGTCTTGACTGTGCAGTGACAGTGTAACAAAAGTAATAAATCCTTCATCCATTCATATCATCATATACATATATATTCCTTTGTCTTCTTTTGGATGAGAGATAGATCAAGTCATCTTCTTCCTCTCATTTTTGTGTGCTAGGGTTTCTTTAATATAAATTTTTGTTAGACTCTGACTCCTAGTTTTATATTAGAAGAGCTTATTGAATCCTGAGGATATACCTATATCGGATGAAATATTTTTAAGGACGGTATTTTTGACACGTCTCAAGCTTTGAAGAATTCTCTACAAGTGTTCGTGATCAAGTATTTTCCGTAAGATTTTCAACAATCTTAAAGATATTTGGTCCACAACCATCCTTTAGATCCAACAAGCATAACTTCTTCCACCTTCTTCAAATCCGACCAACATGTGAGTGACGTAGTTGGAGAAGATGACGAGAAAAGGGGGGGATTAGAGAAGAAGGCGATAACGCCCTCAGGGGCACATGTGAGTTGGTAAGTGGCAAGGTGATTGGGATACAACCACTCCGACGTCGCGGGTTCGAATCCGTGTGGTGACAGTCTTTGCTGAAATATTGCAAGGGTTGTTGCTGGGTTCGTGTCCCGTTGGTCCTCTCCCTTGCAGGGCTGCCACTCGCGCATATCCCTCGATTTATATCCCACATGGCCAAGGGACCTCTAGTACAGGTGGGGGGTTTCGCCTTCGGGACTTTCCCCTTCACAAAGAGAAGAAGGCGATAAGGTGGTTTGGGGAAGGGGATGACTCAGTGGGAGGGGTAGCATGAGGGATTTGAGAAATGAGTTTTGTAGTTAAAATTGATTTATTTTTTTACATCGATGTGCGTAAAGTCCATGCTCTTTATTTATTTTATTTGTTAGGCATGATTAATTAATAAACACATTTTGGAGGATATAAAGAGTATCTAATAGTACTATGATCAGTTGAAATGTCAAATTAAAATTGATGATAACGTCAAGGAGACATTTATATGTTTGGCCTTAAAATTATGGATTATCTCTGGTCAATTAGGTAGTTTTTTTTGCATGTAATTGTTTCATTGAATTCATTTTTGAAAACTTTTGCGCATCACTGTTTAAACCTTCTATGTCACGATAAAAAAAATGAAGTATTGTCACTGACATCTATCTAGCATAACTTCTATCAAGCAAACTTATATTCAATTGCATAAAAAAGATATAATACGGAGCAGTAAATAATGGAGTTTCATATGGCTTCATACCTTGAACATAGACCTGTTCAAATCTCGGGTCGGGCCGGATCAAGTGACTTTTTTTTCTACTTGCCAGATCCTGACACTATTTTATTTTTTAATTTTCCGATCTTTGACCCGACCCTGATCCTATTTTTTATGCAATTCTATCCAATCAGTTATCCGATATAATTTGTCACCAATTAAAAATTACAACAAACAGAAGCACGAAATCATTAAAAATTACACCAAAAAGAAATGACAAGAGGCAAGTACAAACCAATATCACGATAATTCATCAACATCATCATAAGCATCGTCATCGTCATCATTAGATTCTTCTTCGTTTGTCCATTCACCTATATAAGTAAAAAACAAATATTCATAAAATAAAAAATAATTAAAATTATATTAAAAAGACACGCGGATCGGGGTGGGTCGGTGGTCGGGCCGGGTCAAGTGGGTAAAAAATTCTAACTCTGGCCCAATCCTACGTATTATCCGGTCCCCACTTTTTCGGGTCAGGTGACTATGTATCAGATATAAGCTGATCTTGACCCTAATTTTTTCGTGTCAGGCCGGGCAGTCCCCGACCCGATGAACATGTCTACTTGAACACATGCATAATAGAGAGCAAGAGGCCCCATACCGTCTTGCAATATTTTAACATAAAGTAACTAAACATCAACAATGCCTGAAGGCTTCATCATAACAAAACAAGTCTCCGAGTGAAAATATATGTATACGACCCCAATCTAGATTCATGAGTACATAATCAAGTTAGATTCAACTCAATACAACAAAAAAGAAAGCAAAGAAAAAACATTGGACTTGTAACGATCCAAGCCCAATTGTAGAGGTATTATATGCTCTGATTTATAACGATCCAAACTCAACAAAAAAAGGCACCTCTATAATTGACTCATGAACTCACACTCATACGATACGTAACTCTCCTATTTTATTTTGATGTGGGTTTTTTCTAAGTCAAATTTCAAAGCAAACTTTTTGTTGTGTTCTACCCCTAGCGGTTCATGAGTTGCTACACTTCGCTAAGACTTGTCTTACAACCATACTAAGATAATAACCGATTTTGATACAATATATAATTTCAAACATTCAAGTGTGAACTTTGATTCCGAGGTAGTTAAACTTAATTTATTTTCATAAGTTTAGGTTATTCTTCTAAATAAGGGTCCTAGAAAGGATTATTTGTGAATTCAAACTCATTATATTTGTCCATCATCTTATTATGAGAAGTACCAATTTTGATATTACTTGTAACGGTTCAAACTCGACTATCGGGGGGTCGTTTGATATGAGATATAAGAAAAATAATCATGATATATAATTTTATTCATTTGGTTATAATTTGAATCATGTATAACTTAATCCTTGTATAACTTTGTACATCAATTGGTGTATTATTTTATACAATCACCAATATGGAATAACTAATCTATGTATAACTTATACATGATTAAAGTAATAAAAGGACAAAACTACCTTTTTTTTTCTTTTCTAGAAACTAATGATGGTCAAACATCTAAAAATAAAATTGTAAATTTATTACTTTTTAATTTAAAAATAAATAAATATTATAAATAATATCTTGCATATTCAATTTTAATGCAAGAAATCAAACACCCAACAAAAAATAATCTATATATTAATATACGTGATGACAAACGAACCTCAAACTATTATTTGCTAAAATCCAAACCTCAGAATAATTCACTATTGAACTTAACCCTTGAATAAATGAAACTATTGCCACACAAATAATTGACTACATTGCACATGTAAGGACGAGATTCATCAGAGGCATAGAAGTAGATCTACACACGCGGAACGTGTCTAGATGTAACTGGATCAAACACGCCGAGTTACTCCCTTGCTCGTTCTATCACTAGAAGAAAAGGTGCCTCGCAGCAATTATTGCCATTTCCCTCTCGCTTGCCGATATTTATCTACTTTAACCCCAATTTCACTTCTTTGACCTTGAGGGATCGGATCTTTGCATTCAGATTTACTTGTACCACAATGCCGTCGCAATTCGGAGGTCCGATGACTACATTTGAGGATTCCGAGAAGGAAAGCGAGTATGGATACGTCCGTAAGGTAATTTCTTCTCCTTAGATCTGTACCTTTTTTGTGGTTCCTGTTTATTTTCCTTATCTTCCAGGTAGTTATTTGTTTGTTTCGCTCGCAATTCCCCTACAGATCGATGAAGTCGTCTCCTCGTTTTATATTCATTAGCAATATTTGTACTGTGTACTTTTGGATTAGTCTAATTCGATGGGATTTTGACTTTGAGATTTACTTTATTCGATGTAATTGGATCGGTATGAATTCACTTACCTGGATGATTCATTCAGCCGTACTTTTCCAATTGTGTTCAGGCATAAATCTCTTAGCTTTGTCGCCACTGTTTTTCCACAAAATTCAGTTACTAGGACATTTGCTTTTGCGTTTGTCACTGCTGTTTCCATTAATTATTGAACCATCGATCAGAGACGATGGATGAAACAATGTGCATAATGCAAGTTAGAGGACTGAAGTGTGAATGTAGGACGTTAGTAACTTACATTTTAGTTAGCTTAGTGTTAGTTAGCCAGCTGTCGAGTTTGTTATTGGTAGTTAAGTGTATAAGTAGCTTTGCTAGGATATTTTGTACAGATCAATTCATTTTCTTCATAGATCACTGATTTGAATCTAAAGTCGGTTGATGAACTCTTTCTTCTCTACTTAGCTGCATTTTCTCCGGATTGATTCAATGATGATGATGAAGATGGCTTTAAATTCAATATTAATTACAAATTCAAATATCTGCTTTTGCATTTGCTTGTATACAGATACTTGGTTTTTTAGCTGCTTGATTTAGTGATTGCTACTCCCCTTATGTGAAAATTACAGCTTCTCATTATTAAGTGTGTATTTACCTTTTCGTTTTTGTTCACAAATGTAGATGATTATATACTGATTAAAATCTATTATTGCTGATATCTTTGCTGGTTTCATTCTGTTCATTGGATAGCATCTGTTCACCGAGCACGATTAAGTCTCCCTCTCCGCTATGAAAATTGCTATTAGAGATCTTATGTGGTTGTCATTGTGTCTTCCGTAACAGGTGTCTGGACCAGTGGTTGTTGCTGATGGAATGGCGGGAGCTGCCATGTATGAACTAGTTCGTGTCGGACATGACAATCTCATTGGTGAAATTATTAGGCTGGAAGGAGATTCTGCTACAATTCAGGGTATATTGTTCGTGGATTTCTTTATTCCTGCTAATAGCAACTGTCCCTGCAATATATTACCCCCCCCCCCCCCCACCCACTACCACCACCACCCTTGTTCCATGCTTTGTCTGTTCTTAAGTTTTTGCGGAAGGGAGATATCGACCAGCTTTAAAGTGCCATAAATTCACATAATTGAAACTAAAAGCAGGATTTGTTTGTTAAATTACATTTCTTGCAGTTTATGAAGAAACAGCTGGTCTAATGGTGAATGATCCCGTGCTACGTACACACAAGGTCAAAAGAAATTCTTCTTTTTAACTTCGATTGTTTTCTTTTAACTGTCAATTAAAATCTCAAAGTTGCAAAATTTTGATGTTCTGTTCAAATAACAGCCCCTGTCAGTAGAGCTGGGTCCTGGAATATTGGGAAATATCTTTGATGGTATTCAGGTAATGATCTGACAATGTCCTCCTAATTTTTTAAATAAATTCTTTTAATCAAGCTTTGTGAAATCAGAGCCATGGCATCAGATGATATTTGTATGTTTCTCTCTCAATAATGCAGAGGCCTCTGAAGACAATTGCAAAAAGGTCTGGTGATGTCTACATCCCTCGTGGTGTTTCTGTTCCGGCCCTGGACAAGGATATACTATGGGAATTTCAGCCTAAGAAGGAATTCGGTATATTATAACCTTTGACTATATGAAGTTTTGGACTTTGAAATAATTACTCTGCTTTTCAAAAGAAAAAAAGGGCTCTGCTCATTGTCATATCCTGGTGCCAGGTGAGGGAGACGTCTTAACAGGTGGAGATTTATATGCTGTAAGTTTGGATGAACTTTTTTTCTTTTAAGTAAATTTGTGATAACTTTTCCAGAGTCATATTCCAGTATCCTTGTTCCATGTTTTCAATTTTCTCTGTATATCTGAGTTTATTCGTGAATTTTCTTTTGGCAGACCGTCTTTGAGAACAGCTTAATGGAACATCATGTTGCTCTTCCTCCTGACGCCATGGGAAAGATTACTTACATTGCTCCAGCTGGTCAATACTCTTTGAATGTATGTCAACAATATAAGCTTTACATAACAGTACACATTTGGTGTTACTGTTCTTGTTGTCTCATTAAGCTTGTATTTTAGATCCACGCTATAATTTCTACCTTTGTAGTGCATAGTAGTTTAAGTAATTTTCTTATAAAACTATGTTTTGACCGTCTTAGAGCTGGTCCAACTTGAATAATTTAGATGGCAATTAAGCACTTCCCGAGTGTGTGAGATTATTCAACAAATTGGCCTGTATTTATTGTTTGGAAAGGAAAACAGGATATCTACTCCATTTCCTGAACAGCAAAACCTACGTTCTAGATTGCACTTTTGATTGCTCCAGTTGTAATGCCTTTTCTTTTACCTGTACTCATTTAAAACTTGGTTGCAGGTGTATGCTTTGCTCAATTTACTATTCATGTTACATCTTTTTAATGGTTAAGATTTGTGTCTTGTAAGAAGCATGTAGTTAAGATGTTTATTTCTACATTAAAAAGAAAGTTCCATTATTTATCAAAGAAAGAAAAAATATAATATTGCCATAGGTCATCTTTTACTAAATCAGAGGAGATCAAATAAGGAATATATAATATATAGCAAGCAATGCAATGACTATTATATCAGGAGACTTCATTGTTTTCTCTTCCCACTATGCTTGCAGGATACTGTTCTTGAGCTCGAGTTTCAAGGTGTCAAAAAGGAAATAACTATGCTTCAGGTCAAGAACACTCTAGTTACATGGAGTTCCATAGATTATCTTTTGCTTTGTTCTTATCACGGTTCAGCAGTGGTTACTGACATTAACTTGTTCACATCTTTTTAGACTTGGCCTGTGCGTTCTCCTAGACCTGTTGCAACAAAGTTAGCTGCTGATACTCCTCTTCTTACTGGACAGGTAAATCTTGCTTAGATATTAGGCCTCTTTTGGGGTTTCATGTCAGAATTTTAGACATATGTCCTTAATTGCTCCATTTCATGTCAGCGTGTTCTCGATGCCCTATTCCCCTCAGTGCTTGGTGGTACTTGTGCCATACCTGGTGCATTTGGCTGTGGGAAGACAGTGATTAGTCAAGCTCTTTCCAAGGTAGGTCTCATATTTATTCACATTGGATGACCTACTTAATTTCAGTTTCCAAAAATTAGAAATGATCCTCAGAAAGCTTATTATGATTATTGTTTCGTGTTAATAATGAATGCAGTACTCTAACTCGGACACTGTCGTTTATGTTGGTTGTGGGGAAAGAGGGAATGAAATGGCAGAGGTATGGAGTTTTTCAACTCTATTTGCGAGCTCTTTCTTATTATCTTGAGTCACATAGCAGAAGATACTTCTTTGTAGGTACTTATGGATTTCCCTCAATTGACAATGACATTGCCTGATGGGCGTGAAGAGTCTGTCATGAAACGTACAACACTTGTCGCTAATACTTCAAACATGCCTGTGGCTGCTCGTGAGGCCTCGATCTATACAGGTTGGTACTTTGTCCACTCTCTGATATTCTTACTATTTCGATACTCCTCAGAGAAGGTCCTTGATTATGCCATTTACCAATTGATCTTATCTCATCATGTAATTTTCCTCTAGTATGGTAGATGCTTGTTGAGGGTGATTCACAATAGATGCTTGCTGTGAAATGTTTTTCCTATCCTGCTCTTGATAAACAAATGAATCACAAAATGCCCTGTAGAATAATTATAATTGCTTAGCCTTAATATTCTAGCTAACATAAGTCTATTTCCTCTTTTATCCGACGCCTGTTTATTTATACTCCATCCGTCCCAATTTATGTGACTCTGTTTGACTAGACACAAAGTTTAAGAATGAAAGGAAGACTTTTTGTAATTTTTGGTTTAAAACAAAATGTAGACATTTGTGTGGCTATAAATCATTTCATTAAAGGTAAAAGGGGAATTTTAAAATTAAGTTGTTTCCAAATAAAAGGGTGTTTTACTTTCTGTTCTTTGTATGTTCATGTGGATGCTTTCTGCTGAGTGCTGCTTCCTAAACTTCCGAAATAAGTGTCATGTTATATTCCAATAATGCTTTTTCTCCTCTAAAAATAGCAAGCGTTTCTTGATAGACAAAGGCAGTTCTTCAGCTCGTGTCATTATGATTTTCAGGTATTACTATAGCAGAATACTTCAGAGACATGGGCTATAACGTCAGTATGATGGCAGATTCGACATCTCGCTGGGCAGAAGCTTTACGTGAAATCTCAGGTCGATTGGTGAGTAGGTCATTCATTCTATTGCAACAAGTCGAATAACCTCTTCATTCCTTTAGTTGCAACAGCTAAAATATTCTCCTGTTCTAGGCAACTGATACTTTAAAGTTTCTGACTCGATATGTTGCCCACCCCTTGCACAGACAGACATTTTAAACTAAAATCTCTGTGAAATCCAAATCTTAGTAAAATCACGGTGGCAAGCAGAACTGATTCTGTAATATATTCAAAATAAAACGGATTTGACTGACCATTAGTGAAAAATGTACCATTAATGCAGTCTTAAAGAGGTTACTGGTAAGTCTTTGCTGACTTGCAGTTGATATTACAGGGTTCAAACTAATTTCTTGACTTTCTTTTAGTAATTAATTCTTTAATCCTATCTGGGTGAGATTGTGATGAGTTTGCTCCTAAAGTAAGAGAAAAGAATTTACTTTTTTTTTTAGTTTCTTAGCGTATATGCCTTTGGACATCCGATCTGCTGCCCCGATAAGAGTCCATTTCAACCAATGTGGAAACTTGTGGGAGCATTCCACTTGGATTATGTAAAACCTTCAATAGAGTAGAAAAGTTTCACATTACTACTTTCCAAATGTGGAGATAAGTTGTTTTTGTAGTTACTTCATATATGTTGATACACTATGCACCTTTCAGGCAGAGATGCCTGCAGACAGTGGATATCCTGCTTATTTGGCATCACGTTTGGCATCTTTCTATGAGCGTGCTGGTAAAGTTCAGTGTCTTGGTGGACCAGATAGAACTGGTAGTGTGACAATTGTTGGTGCTGTTTCTCCTCCAGGAGGAGATTTTTCAGATCCTGTTACATCTGCAACCCTTGGTATTGTTCAGGTAAGTAAAAACACAATCTTCATTACTGGACGTTTGTGGTTCCTGCCGCTGCCAGCTTTCTCTAAGATTATTCTTTTGCAGGTCTTCTGGGGTCTGGATAAAAAATTGGCTCAAAGGAAACACTTTCCCTCTGTAAATTGGCTTATTTCCTATTCAAAATACTCGGGGGTATGCTTTCTATGCAGCCTTATGTGCTTATTCTGCAAAGTTGAAGCTTATTTTTCATCTTCTGTTTGTGCTCATTGGCCAAAACTGTTTGTGCTCATTGACTTGTCATTTTCTTATATTCAGGCACTCGAGTCCTTTTATGAGAAGTTTGATCCTGATTTTATTAACATAAGGACAAAATCCCGTGAGGTGCTGCAGAGGGAGGATGACCTAAATGAAATTGTTCAAGTATGTGTTTTTTTTACTTTTTCTGGAGTTGTATGTGCTAAAGCCATCATACTTAATTCACCTAGGAGAAGGGGATGAGGTTGATGCAGCTCTACCTTTAGGCTTATTTTTTTTAAGGAGCCTTTTCATTTGTATTTGGTCTGACGGTTGTTGATATGGACATAGAAACATCCATTTCTCTCTGTCTTCCTTGTTCATATTCCTTGAAGGCCAGACTTAGAAGTCATGTTGCAAGGGAGGGAATTCATACTTAGAGGGATTGTATTGTGTGGAAAAGAAATTGGTTATAGTTGGGTAAATTTTGGTACCTGATTGTATGTCGAAGTTCTTCAAGTTTCCTGGTTTGTTGACCTTTGCAACTACTGGGAAGTGTAAAAGAATCCGAGCTTTCAGTTCAAAATTTTGTTAAAGAATCCGAGCATTCAGTTCAAAATCTCAAGGCAACGGGTAGAGTGGCCAAGACATTACAAACCCCTTTGGAGACCCTTACACAATTGATGACAAACAAGTGTACTTCTCTAACACCTTTCCGCACGTGTAACCCGGTTCTTAGGTTTACACATGGACTATATATTTCTTGTCTTTTTTCTTTGAGAAGATTGAAGAGTGGACTTAATGTAGAGAGAGAGAGATCAGGCTCAACAAGATGAACAGTGGACCTGGATATGAAAGGAGAGAGTAGGTTCAACAGGCCAAGGAATGAGCCTAGAGTGAAATTTGTGCAAATGGGCTTACCTTACCAAAGTTTGGCTCACCACGTGAAAGAATCTGAGCATCCAACCCAAAAACTAAATGCACTGGGTGGCGTGTCCTAGGACATCATATACTCCTTTGGGGCCCTTTACATAACCAATGAGGGACGAGTATTTCTCTAACAGGGATCTTGTATTGTCAAGAGGTCCATGTTGTCCCTTTTCAGGAGATGTTGGCTGTATGTTAATTTACTGGAAATTAATCTATTTCTCTGCTTTGGAAGTAGGGATTTACTTGGTGGTACATCACTTAGGTTGCATACTGGATTCAGCTGTTCAGATTAGGAAGTTCATAAGTTATTTATTTGATCTAGACTTCCAGTCGTGCCACATAACAGTTAGTGCTGCTGTGTGCAAAAACTGCTTTAATTTTGGGTGTGCAGATGCCACATTTCTTCTGATCCTCCTCCCCCCACCCACCCCCACCCTCATAACCTCTTTCATGAACCAAACTCAGCATATACAACCTAGAATCAAAAAGTTGCTAAAATAATTCTTCAAATAGCAGCATAACTCTTCCCTCTTAAAAAAATTATAAGGTCTCAACTTTTCATTTAAAAGACTACTCGAATTGACAATAATGTCAGAGAGCCTTTGGCTTTCATTGCCATCCAAGGTTTTCGAATTTCTACTTTTTGTTAGTTAAGAAGGGTAAATATGAATTTTCTGTCTTCTTTAATTCATTTATTCTCTGACCTTGAACAAGGACAATTGAGGAGCTTCACAGTCTCATTGGAGCTAGTTCCACATCACTTAATGCATCTTGAATGAGTTTATAAAGAATCTACCTGAAAAGGGAATTCAAAGTTAAGAATAGTCAACAAAGATGCATTGTTTCCCTTCTGGTTCCTTCAGTCAATCAATTCCTAATCTATTCCACTGAAATTGATTATTTATCTGGTTTCAAGGCTGGTCCACAGCTATGTATCTAATTTATTAGTTATTACTACTGATACATATACTCAAGTTATTAAGATGATTATTTTAGTTCTGTAAGAGAATTACTCACTGTATTTTGACATATTACACCAAAAAACTAAGAAACTACAGAGCATTCTAAATTGGATCTTGCCTTCTGCAGCTTGTCGGAAAGGACGCTTTAGCTGAAACAGATAAGATTACCTTGGAAACTGCAAAGCTTTTAAGGGAGGACTACCTTGCACAAAATGCTTTTACGCCGTAAGTTATATAAATCAACTGTGATCCCTTATTCTAGAAGGAATTGGGATTGTTATGGACTCACTTCTTTGTCTTATGACAGATACGACAAGTACTGCCCTTTCTACAAATCTGTTTGGATGTTGCGCAACATTATCCACTTCTATAACTTGGCCAACCAGGTAAAATAGTGTAGCATTGAATGCATCAATAGTTTCCTTCTGTATTTCCTTCAGAGTGTATTCTTCTCATTCCGATAGATAATGCTATGTACTGATGATGATTGTAAATTTGTATGCTCTTACATCTCCTTTTGTCACATTTTAGGTTTTGGGACAATTGTCCCTAGACCAGTAAGTATAGAAAATTGAACCTTGGGATTTCCTTGTAACATTTGCTGTTATAATCTTTTGTACAGGCTGTTGAACGAGGAGCTGGTATGGATGGACAGAAAATCACTTACACACTCATTAAGCACCGTCTAGGAGATTTGTTCTACCGTTTGGTGTAAGTTACTGCCTAGACATGGACTTTGTTCTATAAAATATCATATAAGTTCCCCCATGCTGCAACTTGGTAAAAAATAAAAAAGATGTTTCTGTGCTGCGAGTCCAATACATTGCCTGTCCTTACTTCTTCCCTTTCCCCCATTTTCCTGAATTTTACACCTCCATTTCACACAGGTCCCAAAAGTTTGAGGATCCAGCTGAAGGAGAGTCTGCTCTGGTGGCCAAATTTCAGAAACTTCATGATGATTTGATTGCTGGTTTCCGCAACCTTGAGGATGAAACTCGATAATCGTGATTTGCTGAAATGTACAATGTAAGAACACGTCAAGTCAGTTGTGTGCAGTTTTCCGCAATGGACATCTGGATCCATGACATCTGGAGAAATCAAAATGAAAAAAAAAATGTGTGTTTGCTCAGTCTTTTGTATGGCTGGTGTATCTATGTTTATTCAATAGCATGGCGAATGACAGGGTCATTTAGGTAATATTATCTTTAGTTTTGAGTTTATCATCAGATTTGAAGAATAAACCTGCGATTGTGAATTTATACCTAAGCGAGACAACTTGGTTACACTGTTTGTTTGTTCTTTAATTTATTGAACGGATGTGCAATAATTAATAATAAGGTCTTGAGGGTGCATCTCATGAAAATGCTGTTCTCCATTTGATTTACATTTTTCAGTCTAGAGTTGGTTATTCAACATCTCAGTTTAGACAATGGCAAGCATACAATTACGGTTTATCAAGTACTATTGGCTGTTGATTTCATAACAACGTTCATCAAACCTTAGTATGCAAGGACATCGAATAATGGTCGCGCGTAATTTAGCTATGCATTTTAGCTCTGTTGTCACCTAAGTGGCTTTTTAAATCAGGAGTTTCATCATCGAGGCTTCGAAAATGATCTCTTATGTCTACGGTGTAGGGGATTCAATAAATTTAGATATATACTTCTTTTACCTATTAGTCTTTGAGTTCCATATGAATGGGTACAAACTATACATCGACAAGTTTTTAAACTTGTCAATTTCGTTACATACTCGAACTACTCTCTATTTCTATTGAACATTTGAATACATGATACAATGTTTCTATTAAGCACTTTGATTCAAATTGAATTTTATGCGTGTTTTCAAGAGTTCATTACTAGATAATTTAACTCCTTAAAACATGCTCATTACTAGATAATTTAACTCCTTAATACATGTTCATTACTAGATAATTTAACTCCTTAATACATGTCAACCTCTTTAAATGCGCATCAGCCTCAATAAATCCTTGTTACAATTGATCCTGATATGCAGAATTAAAAGAGGATGCACATTTATGTAATAAACTTATTTTATGTATTGAGTTTGTGATCATGTACAAAAAATCTTTCAAGATAGGAGTCGAAATGTCTAATAAAAATACTCTATTATATGTTCAAATACTCAATTGGAATATGTCATAATTTTGCGGGAAATGGTCAAATTTACCCATCTACAATATCAAAGGATATAGTTTACCCTCCGTTATATTTTGGGTTCAAAAATATTCTTACCGTTAACAAAGTGGATCAAATATACACCTCCTCCGTTAAGTTGAGGTAGTAACACATTAGGTCACTCAAATATGTGTATTGTTCTCTCAAGGTCATGTTTCTTTGTTTTGTAACTACAAGTTCATCCAACTTTTCCTGTATCACATCTAAAGTCGCCCAACTAATATTTAGCCAACAAATTATGACATGTCATTTAATTTATTTCATATGACATTTAATTTACGGAAAATGGTCAGACTTGCACTTGTACTCTCACAAATAAGTTATATTTACACTTTGTTATACTTTTTTGATATATTTTCCCTTCTCATCCAACTTTCGGATCATATTTGCCCTTGTACTCTAAAAACCCCCCTTATTTAATCCTACTTGGTTAAATCCATTTCCATCTTAATTTTCATATGCGGCTACGTAGAAATTTTTGAAAAATCTGAAAATTTGATTTTTCAGAACAAAAAGATGGAAACTTTTTTTTTAAAATCTAAAAAGTGACTTTAAAAACCCATTTTTACAAAAAACTGAAAAATTGGATCTTTTTATTTTAAAATTTGAAAATTTTGTGTTTTTTATAATATGGAAAACTGTATTTTAAAAAAAATAATCTGAAAAAATGATTTTAAAACCCATTTTTGTAAAGAAAAAAAAACTGAAAATTGGATTTTGTCTTCGAAAATATGGAAAAAAAGTTTTTTTTAATATATAAAAAAGAAAGTTTCCTAAAAAATATAGATTTTAGGAAACTTTTTTTTTAAAAAAAGGATTATTTTTTAACAAATCCGGAAATGGATTTTAAGAAAAAATCTCCAAAAACTGGATTTTAATAAGAAAAAATATCTGAAAAAACAAGATTTTCTTAAAATCTAAAACAAAATAATCTGTTTTCCTGATTTAAAAAAATGCAGCCTTTTCAGATTTTTTTTCCTTCTAAAAATAGGTTTTTCACATTTAAAAAAAAATAATTCTTGATTTAAGAAAAAATCCAGTTTTTTCATTTAAAAAAAATTATTTCCATTTTTTTAAAAAAAATTGCCCCATAGACATAGGAAAATTAAGATGGAAATGGTTAAAGGGGCAAATCTGACCCTTTTCCGTAAATTAAATGTTATGTGAAATAAATTAAATAACATGTCATATTTTGTTACCCAAATATTAGTTGGGTGACTTTAGATGTGATATAGAAAAAGTTGCATGATCTTATAGTTACAAAATAAAAAAACATGACCATGAGAGAACAATATCCATAGTTGAGTGACCTTCTGTATTACTTCTTCCCGTTAAGTTTGTCCAAGGTGATTGTCAATCTCATGTGGCACTCACATTTTAGTGACGTGGACACCATACCATCTCACTACTCCTAACCCATTTACTCTCTCCACTCCACTTCTTCTTCCACCACTAGCACCTCCATTCCTTCCACCATCAGTGCCGTCACGACCACAACATTTCCATTTTCACTTAACGGCAACAAGAAAATTCAATTTCCAGATATTTTTGACGCCCATTAACCAAAGAATGCTTTTCTTTTCGGGTGCTAGAATGATTTAACTGTGGCTAAAATATTTTAAATAGTTAATTTGATGAAAATTATATAGGAATGTGTGGCATATTTTGTTGGAAATTTGCCTTTGGTGGGGAGGTTGCGTCCACCCATGTTTAATGACTTAAACACTAGGGTTCCGCATGTTGGAGGCTTTGTCTCTTCACACGTGCATAATCTACTAAATTAGTAGATGACAGTAGGGCCAAGGATCGTCAAATTTCGTTAAGAAATGAAAGAGATATTGGTCCACGAAGTAAGGTGTTTGAGACATGGAAATATGGTGTGGGACAAATCTACCACATCGGTGGGAAAAGGAAGAATTGTTCTCTTTATAAGCCTAAAAAATGAATAAGGGTTTGGGACCCCAATGGGTAACCCATGTGTTTGAAAGAGGGAGGACCTAGGTGTGCTTGGGTTCGAGGCTAATCCCACACACGCGCCGCCGCTCGTCTGGTCCGATCTCAAGTCGTGGGTTTCTGGGCTACTTCTGATATTATCTTTTTTTGGACCCCAAACTGTTTAATATTTACAGTTTGGTCCCTGAAGTTTCAGGAAGCAGCCAGAAAGCCAACATTTTTTACATTACACTTTTGAAACGTCCATGAATACCCATGATTACACCTCTTAAATGGCCTCTTAATCACCTCTCCTCCTCCTAAACACTCTATAACCTTCTGAAACAGATTTGAGGAAGAGATACAGAGAAGAGAGAGGACGAAAAACAAGTCAAAATCTGTCCAAAAACTGAGCAACAGAAACTCTTCCTTCAAATTTCCTCTAAATCAGCAAGTCGTTTCGTGTTCGTTTTCTTCGTCAGAATCAATCTATTTGCTTTGAAGCGTTGATTAATTGTTGTTTTATCTTGGGAGACTATTGCCCGCTAACGTAAAATCATATATACGGGGCAATCTTGTCTTAAAGACAGAGAGCCATCTCTCGACTCAGCCACAATTGTAACAATCCAGATTTAGTGCTTCTTGATTTCAGGTTATCAAGATTCAAGACTCAACAAGCTTGTGGCGATTATAATATCGGTTGTTTGTTTATCCTTTCGAACACTTGTAATATTTATTTACTTCCCGTACTGTTTTATATATCCAACAATTTTAAGATAAGATTTGTAATAGTGTTCGAAAGATGTCGGTCAACAGTTGTGTGACCAAATCTGGTTGTGGTTTTCTGGTAGAAGGCAGTGTTGATTATGCTGTTGAAGGTCAAGGTGTTCATGGTGTCACCGCACCCGAGAGTGGTGGGAACAAGCGCCCACGAGAGGCTGATGATGTCAACTGGACAAGAGGAGAAGGCTGAAGATGATGTTCTATCATGTAGCAGAAGGCCTATATATGTCCCAGACAAAGGATCCGAATTATGGTAATAGGAAACGGACACTCAGTCCGATGAAGTGACTGAAGTGGGCCAGAATCCGAAGTTGGGATAAGTAATTTTTCTTCCTTGTAAAAAATAAGATTAAATGATGTCTGATTAAAAAGGGCTTAAAGTAAGGAGGAATATGAAAATGTTTTCCCAAAATAAATTATGTTCCTTACACTTTAAAATCAGAAGTTTAATCTCACCTTCCTTCCCGGTTAAAGATTGGACTATTGTAAAGAAAACTTAAAAGATCCGTTCTTTTGAGTGTAATTATTAAAAGTGTGTAAAGTATGTTCGCACATACGAAGGATAGAGATCCACTGACTGACTGTGCGAAAATTGTTACCACTATTAAGTAAGCACCCAGAATTGTCTGAGCACCAATCTCAAGGGAAGAAAACTAAAAGATAATGGCTTATCTTAAGACGTTGAACCTGTCACACTATTTGACAGAAGATCCTTCATTTGATAGGATGATATTTGGCACTCAGTCCTACAAAGCCTGCGGGCGACTGGAGTGGGCCAGAATTCATTTGATATGATAATATTGGACACTCAGTCGTACAAAGTCTACGGGCGACTGGAGTGGGCCAGAATTTCCAGGTCTTGAATGATCTGAAGGCCAAAGGAAAGACAGAAAAGAAATTGGACACTCAGTCTGCCAAATCAACTGGAGTGGGCCAGAGTATCCTGATCACATATGATCCGGTTACGCCCTAACCACGGGCAAAAGATTGTTCATGTGAAGCAACGCCACCTCTAAAGTAGAAGGGGTTGGAGAGGTTGTCCTCAAAAGGACTTCAGGGAATGGGATCACTCTAAAAAGAGGTGATACATGTCCTAAACTTATTTTCAGAGACGTTGTTGGTCAAGGTGGCTTGAGATTAGTCCAACAGGTCTGTAATAACTAAGAATGGTACAGTGTGTATGTAGCCAAATGAATGATACATATTTGTAATCCGTGCATCTATGCCATCATATATTAAGACACGTTAAATAGAAAGTCATTCAAAAGCTAACGAAGTTGAGATTGTTGCCTTCTGTCAACATAAACCCTCAAAATGAATGTGAGGTAGGCGAAAAGGCAAAATCACTTTTCCATTCCATCAAAGGAATAGTGAAAGAAACACCGTTCCTCTAGAACTTAGTCACACCTATATGGGTGATTTGAAGTTTGTACAAAATAGAGGAGGGAGACAAGTACTTTGTGACCTTCATTGATGATGGTACAACGTAGTGCATCCTTTGTTTGTTGAAAAACAAAGATGAAACTGTTGAAGCGGATAAGCGCTACAAAGCAGAAGTTGAAAAATCAACTAAGCCTACGGATTGAGGAATTCGTAGTGATAGAGGGGGAGAATGTGAAGCATCGTTCATCAACCGACTTCTCATTACTCACCTTAATCTAACGGTGTTTGCCAAGCGCAAAGCCGTACGCCCAAAAATATGTGGGGCAAGGCGATCCTTACCGCTAATGCGATTCTATCAGAACTACGCATAAGGTTAAGGGTAACCCTCCGTGTGAAACATAGAAAGGATCCCACATACAAATATTGTGTTGTGGGGTGGCTTGGTAGAGGTTGGAATACCGAAACAGGTCAAGTTGGACCTAAGACTGTAAATTGCATATCCACTGGATCTGCAAATAACAGTAGTGCTTATCGCCTCTTGGTGTTAAAGAATGTTGAATTCTTTAAAGATAACTTTCCTTGAAAAGGAAAAAGAAGTAATTGCTCGAGGTTAACAAGAACCCGCGAGTGCCTGACTGTCCGGAACTAGATGTTCCGTATCTATAGGACTCGAAAATTGTTGACTATCCGGAACTTAATATTCCAGATCTACAGAACTCAGGGATTCTAGATGTTGAACCGAGACGAAACAAAGAGGGGACAATGACTTGTTCCAGGCCTTCTAGATTGTATGGTTGAGAATGAACCATGGATAATTAACAAAGAATTGTCATCAACAGAAGCGCTGCTTTGGAAAGAAGCTACAGAGAGAAATAGATTCTATCATATAGAACCATATTTGTGTAATGGTTGACCTTCCTCTGGGAAAAGAACCTTTGGGTTGTGAAAGTGGATACTTAAAAGTGAGTACAAAGTAGATGGATCTACTAACGAGTATAAGGCCTCGGCTACTTGTACATGTGCTCCCGTGTGAATAGATTAACATCCAGGGCCATTGCAGTCTTGCGTGACATGGATGTTGAAACAACCTTCCTAACCGGAGAGTTGGAAGGAGAGGATCAGAGTTGGTTTGTTCGACTGTTGGGCTTCTTCCTGAACTTTCATTTTGGTCCCTGAAATGTTTACATTTTGGTCCTAGAAGTTTAAGATAAAACAGAAATAATGAATTTGACAACAGAGACATTGACTCTGAAGTTAGAAAGCCAACAGTTGGGAAACCAACAGTCTGAAAGTGGAAGTCATATTGAAACAAAAGTCTCGATATGAAAGATATGGGTATCACAGATGACATCTTAGGAATTGGAATTTCTAAGACATCTAATGGACTAGTCTAATTCCAAACTCATTTGTGAGGTAGTTGACAGTCTTGTTGAAGCCACCAATGGATATGAATCCTATAACTGATTGGAATCATGGTGCACCCATATACAAGGAGCGATATGCGCAGGTCACATGTAGTTCAATGTATGTTACACACTACAACCGACCTGGTATCGGCCTACAAAGCAGATCAGTTGAACTAAGGTTCACTCGTTATTCTAAAAATGATCGGTAGAAGGCGTTAAGTCGGATATGACGTTATCTGAAATATTCGCTTATCTACGGATTATGGTATTCTGGATGTCCAGTGATTCTGGGAGAACACAGTGATGCAAACTAGACATCAGATATGAAGAACACCAAAGCCACAAGTAAATGTGTAAGGTGGGTCTTGAAAAATCCTCTAAGCAAACTTGCATCGGCCGATTCATGATGGAATCAGAGTTTATCGCTTTAAACAAAGCATGAAAGAAGTTGAGTAACTTCACGACTCCTTAGAGGACGTCCCTTATTGGGAGAAATCCGTGCCTTCGGCGGTTAGACAATGTGGCTAGTCGGTCGGCTTCAGGAAGGTCATGGATGACGGCGTCTGGACATATATGTCGGAGACATAAGACCGTATGACAGTTGATCATCACGGGTGACGCTTCCTTGATTACTAATCAAAGGATATAGCGGACCCTTTAACTAAGGGACTACCCGAAGATCAAGAATTCTGCCTGTCTAGGGGAATGTGCTTAATACCCAAACAATACGAACCTTTGCGGTGGTAACCCAACCATCCTGACTGGAGATCCCAAGAATTTGGTTAAATGGGAAAACTAAGTTGTAAAAAGGTTCAGTTGAGCGCTTCGGTGGAAGCAAGAGCACTTCTGATAATGATTTTTGTAAGGAAAATGAATCCAAAGATGTTTCCGCGATAGACATTAAAGTGCTACATGCATGGTGGGTAAAGGTTAAGCTTCCAAACCTTTAACGATCCTCAATCGGTTGAGGTTAAGGTTGGGGAAACTTTTAATGATTCATAACACTTGTGAAGTGGGGTATAGCAGGATACCTTGTAGGAGATCACCTATTTAAGTGCGAGGACATGCCGCCTCAAATGAACGCACTTAAGAAGGAACTGCATGTGTTGACCTTTTAGCCTTTCTACTCTATCCTTGCAAAGCTTTATTGAGATCAGCTTCTTTGTAATTTCTGCAGAACCCAGAGCAAAGACATTCCCCTGCGCAGGAAGCTCTTATGCGTGTACAAGGCAGAATTGCTGAGATTGGATTTGAACCAGGAGCTGCAGTTGTTTCAAGGCTTCTGGTACATGCACGTCACATGAGTTGTCTCATTGGTAATGGAAGTATCCTAATTGCTGAATTGCGACGAGTCACTGGTGCTAGCATACATATATTTCCTAGAGAACAATCTCCAAAATATGGTTCCCACATAGAAGAAGTTTTACAGGTAGATAGATATTTTCCTTGAAGTTTATTCTCAAAAATATGTAAGGCCTTACTTCTCAGCCTAGGTTGTCTTGGAAATTTTGTCTGCTAAATGGTACCTCAACTATACAACTCATATTACCTTGAATTTTCTCTTTGGGATTGGGGTGGGGGGTGGGGGTGGGGGTATGGGGGGACAGCTGTTACATTGAAGTTAGTGTTCTGGTAGAGAGATCATAGTGTTTTGTTGATGATCATTGAAGACACATATGTATCTCAAATAAATTGAGTTGCATTTGTACCTCTATTATATAACTTGCATTTCTTGGGGGTGGGGGCGAGTAGCATTTATGATATTCAGATAGACTAGTCAAAAGTGTTCCGTTGATGATCTTCAAAGAGATGTGTTTTCCATGTCTGTGTTTTGTATATTTACTACATGAACTTGCATCTCAAATAAATTGAGTTCATTTCTGTCTCGCTTGGTGGAAATTACCTTCACAAGCACCATATGAAAAAGATAAAATGAAAAGGAGTGCAACCTTGTTTTCTTTCCTTTCATGTGTGTTTTTTACTGATTCTGAGGGAATTTTTCCGACTGACTCCTGATGTTCGAATTCTCTACAGGTTATTGGGAGCATGCAGTCTGTCCAGGATGCTTTGTTCCAAATTACTTGTAGGCTTCGTGATGCAATGTTTCCTGTGAAACCACATGTTTCAAATATTGCCCGCAGCATTTTCCCTCCTACTCTGAAATTCCATCCCCATCATTCAGGCCAAGGCACGATCCTGCTTCTTCTAGTTACCACTCGCCTGTTGGGTACCCTCATGGTATGGAACATACTTTGTATTCCACCCAAACCCTGTGAACTGCTGCCTGCGTTGTACATGATTCAGACTGTATTGTTCTTTTCAGATCGTGCTCCCCATTTCTATGGCTATGAGAGAAAAGGGCATGTTCCGTTTTTTGATAGACCTCCTTCACCTGGAAGATGGGGTTCTCAGGTTTGTGGGGGCTCTTTATAGTAAATATAAATTATTGATACATTTTTTATGACAGGTGACAGTTGAGTTTCTGACTATTTACTTTCCTACTTTGTTGTTGTTATCCAGGCCGTCAATTCTAGATAATACAGCCGGAGTGGCTGATTGTAACTGTGCCAGGTAACTTGTTTTCCTCTGTCTGCATATACGTCTTAGGTTGCTTATGTGATTGGGATTACTGCAAATAACTTGAAGTCATCCGTTGAATCTCCCAGGGGAGTGCTGGGTTGGATGCACTAAAGGGTTACTGGTTTTCCTGTTAGTGCAGGACTCACCAGTTTCTGATTTACTTGGGTAAATTTATTCCTTTTGGGGATGCTAGTTTGATCATCCTTGTGCAGCTTTAGCTGAGAGCAGTGAGAAATTAGTTGGTAGCGACTTAATTAGGTTCGTCGCAGGCTACAACCATGGAGCTAGTGGGGCCTAATAAATGAATATCAGCTGCTAATATGAATTTACAAGCTATCCAGAGGCATGAACTCAATTCACTGTTTTCCATTTTTGTTGGGACAAGTTATATATCTTCGTAAGCTCAACATAGATGAGCCATGTAAAAGAACCTGCATCCCTGTGGAAGTAAGGAAAGAGGTGGTCTTAAAAGAGTTGAAGTGTAGAGGATATGCTATTTCAGTCTTCAAATTTTGTTAACCTGGGGTTTGACAGCTGGACCTTTATAAAAATTTGGGAAACATGAGTATGTAGTCTGCTCTTTGAGCTGGATGAGGGCAGGTCTGTTAAGTTCTTCAGTTTCCTGTAATTTACATTTGTCTATAAGTTGTAAAGTTCTTATAAACAGGACTGCTAGATAGAGATATATATTACATTATGAGATAGTATTCCTTTAATGAAGAATAAAACAATGCTACGTAGGGAGGGGATCAGTAGAATGTTTGGGGTGCTCACGGTTTGACTGCTTTAAAAGTTGAGTTGTAAAGTTTGTGTTGGAGATAATTGAGTCGTTAAACAGTAGTATAAAGTAGGGCTGTCCAGCGGGTTGGGTCGGGTCGGCCCGATCCCGTCCCACCCCCCGTCCCGATCCCCTAAATTTTTTTTTTTTTTTTGTCAGGGTTCGAACTCGGGACGGGGCTTGGGATCGTCTCGCCCGTCCCCATCCCGACCCCATCCCGCCAGCCCCCCTCCCCCTTTGCAAAAATAACCGTTGCAACAACGACCAAATTTCGATTTTGGCCGTTGTGCAACGGCTATAACGGCCATTTTTGACCCCCCACCCCATAAACCCCCCTACCCCCTTAATCCCCTAAGTTAATATATTTACACTTTAACCCTATTTTTCAACTATAAATACCTCATTTTTCTCACAAATCTTCCTACCATCTCTCTAATATAATCTCTCAATTTATCTCTCTACAATTCTACAATTCTACAAATCTTCCTACTATTAAATATTATATCAAAGTTAAAAAATTGGGAGTGAAGTTGACAACTAGCTTGAGGATCATCCATCGAGCAAGGTTTCAATTTTCAAAGTCGATTATACGTCGACGTTACGTCGGCGTTTGGTACCTTCGTTCCTTCTTTTAATTATTATTGTTACTTTATTTTAATTATCGCACTTAATTTCATTATCTTTAATTATTTATTTGCATAATTAAAATGAAAGGATTAAGAGGTATGTTTAAGGGTAGGGTAAGGTAAGACTTCTTCTAGTAGGGATAACAAGGGCAAATGTACTTCTTCTAGTAATCATATTCCTAGTCCCGGTGATTTCATTGATTTCACTTATATAGATGAAACTGTTTTTTTTAATGATATACCATTAGATGATGAAGTAGATGAACCAAACTTTAATGTCAATGATGAAGGGGCATGAAGACTTGCTGAAATACTGGAGGCAGAATGAGAATACATTTCCGACACTAGCAAAGATGACCCGAGATGTTTTGAACATTCAAGCGTCATCAACAGCGTCTGAAAGCGCTTTTTCTGCTGGAAGATTTCAAATAGGAGAGCACATACATTCATTGGCGGGAGACTCATTGGAGATTGTAATTCTTTTAAGAGATTGGATTCGAGTGAAGCGTAGAAGGTGTGGTCAACCGGAGATCAACGAAGAAGAAGACAACAACTACAACGAAATCTTGTCCGAGGGAACAAGAAGTGACATCGAACAATTTGACCGACAAATTCCAATTGAAAATCCCCAATACATTGTGAGGAAGTTAGAAAAAGTCTGGTTAACTATGTAATTTTTTAATTGCAATTTTACTATGTGATTTGCAACTTTTGAACAATACCACAAAGTTACAATTTTGAAATTGTATTATCAAAAAATCATATTTCTATTAAATAATATAAGAGGCACAAAAACAGCATTGTGATATTTTTATTACACTTTCTTGTTCAATTATTGAAGTGTTTATATATATTATTTTTTAAAATTAAGTGGCAAAAAAAAAGGTCAAATCCCGATCCCGACCCCCCAAATTCCGGCCCTTCTACCGGCGGGATGTGGAATGGGACGGGACCTCTTCCCGTCAGTGCTCATAAAAGTGGAAGTGGCTGTTGAAACTTTAACCACCAAAGATGTAAATGTTCTTCTACCATAGAAAACTACCACTTTAGAGCTCTGAGTAAATTCGGATTCACATTTTCCACTTTCAAACTCGAACTTGTGACCTCCCGTTAGAGCGGAGGAATTCTATTCATCCATCACAACCCTTTGGAATACTTATGTATAGAGTCAAGTCTACCCTAGACAAACATCCAAGTACTAAAAAGATTGTACCGTATTACCTTGCACATTCTTGGAACTATATGCTCTATGCCTCTATAGGAGAGTCAATCAATTTAATATCACTCAGGATTTTGTTCAAGCAGGATTGAGTAAACACTGGCACCACCTTTTTTTTTTTTTTTGACGAAGGAACCCGCAGCCGCTACTCTTTTGAGTGCGCACAGGGTAAATCCCGGACTGACGCAATAGCCTGCAAACCACGTCAGCCGATTAACCACACTTGGCAAGCCATGTGTGACAGACTCAACCAAGAATGTTTATGCAGGAGATCGAACTCGTGACCTTGCGGTCCCGCGCTCTACTGCTACACCAACTTGGCTACCCTTGCGGGTAACACCGGCACCACCTTGTTAGTCGACAATAGGGGTTAGCATATTTTTTCTATTCCCAATAGTCTTTAATACTGGTAAAGTGGTACTAATGTTATGAATTTTATCTTTTCGGAACACGGAAAAGCTATCCTTGTTAATTACTCCCTTCTATATTTTTTTTCTTTAAAATATTGTATAAAGTTTTAATACACCCATTAATAAGATAGTGTTATTTTTTTTTTATTATGTAGGAGGTAGGGGTAAGGGAAATGAGGGAGGAGATTACAACGTGGAGATTCGAACCATTACCAACAATGTGAAAATTCAGACAGTCAACCAACTTGTTACTAAATCCCTACATAATGTTATTGTATTAGTTATAATAGTTATTTGACTATCCTATACCTCTTCTCAAAGTGAACAATAACTTAGGAAATGTTAACATGAGAACAAGGAATTGTTAAAAAGTAGTTTAGTCTTTTCATAAGGGTATTCTCAGAGATAATTGGTAGACTTTGCCTAATAATTCGACCAAGAAACCAAAAGATGAAACATGGAAATAGATCTGATATTGAAAAAGTCTATCTATTTAAGTTGTGCAATGTACAAAATTGACTTTGTCAAGCTGTTTAAATGGAAAAGAATTTGCTTTTGCACATATAGAATTTTTTTTTATATACACTCAAGAATTCTGCAATATCAATATAGTTTTAGCTGCTATAACATTTCATTTATTTTAATTTGCAGGTTACGACACCATAGTACATAACATTACTTTTAAATAGATGTCCAGTACCATTTTCTGTTTTTTGCTTTGAGCTGTAAATACTTCCACTTGGTAATAAAATGTTTGTTTGCCAAAAAATTACTTTTAAATAGTTTTAAGTAATCTAGTAAAATAAAATTAGTGTAATCTCTATTGTATTTTGGAAAATTTATGCTTGAATTGGTCCTCATAATATTTGATTAAATTTATTTAACCTTCAATTAATTAAAATGTACGTCTACGCTTTAATCCATTTGCTAGTGAATCTTACAAACTTGCCGATTGAAATATAAGCAGGACCAAAATCAAAATGTTCCAAAACATAGATAGGATACAAAAGAGAGAGTATGGCATCGAACGCAGCAACACCATTTTGGAGTCTGGTTAAGATTTGAGAATTGCCTTAAAGAGCCTTACAAATCTGAAGCTTTGGCCCGTGAGAAGGTCCATTACTCCATCTCCAAATGGACTGATGGCAAACCTCAGAAACCCAGTAAGCATTCTCACTCTTTTTGTTTCCTTTTTTCTTAAATTAAATAATAACGTTGGTTGCTGCGTAATATTGTTAGATCTTTCTGCTGATTCGATTGTAAGACAGTATTCCAGTAATTCTTTTTATTTATTTTCAAATTTGCTTATTTTGATGGGTAATAGAAACGGAAAGCATCGGAGTTTTGAGTGGCGGATGGGGGGGTTGGGATCTGATTGTGTTTGTGTTCAATTTGAGGTTCTTATTTGTGTTGTTAATTCTGTCAGGGGTCGTGTCGTAAGGTGTATAGAATTGTCTGAATAGGGTGTATTAGTAATGCTGACATTATTTTTATCACTGTTTGGTTTGTCGTATGAAATGAATATGGTGTATTAGTAACGTGTATTTGAATAATACTAAGGGTGTCCAACGGGGCGGGACGGGGAGGGAGGGTCGGGACTCAGGTTCCGGCGGACCGGGATAGGCGGGAAGGTGGAGGTCCCGTCCCGTCCCACATCCCGCCGGAACTGGGTCGGGTTGGGGCAGGTCGGGTTGGGGTTTTTTTTTCCACTTAATTTTAAAAAATAATATATAGTTATATACAAACACTCCAATAATTGAACAAGATAATGTAATAAAAACATCTCAATGTTGTTTTGTGCCTCTTATATTATTGAATAGAAATATGACATAGTAATACAATTTCAAAATTACAACTTTGTAGTGTTGTTCAAAAGTTGCAAATGACATAGTAAAATACTAAAATTACAATTAAAAAAATTACATATTCAACAATACTCTTTCGAATTTCCTCACAATGTCTTGAGGATCTTCTGTTGGAATTGAAATTTGTTTGTCAAATTCTTCAACGTCGCTTCCTGCTCCCTCGGATAATATTTCGTTGTAGTTGTAGTCTTCTTCTTCGTTGGTCTCCGTTTGGCCGCACCTCCTGCGCTCCGCACGAATCCAGTCTCTGAATAGAACTGCAATCTCCAATGTGTCTCCCGCCAATGAATGTCTGTGCTCTCCAATTTGAAATCTTCCCGCGGAAAAGGCACTTTCAGACGTTGTTGATGACGCTTGAATGTTTAACACATCTCGGGCCATCTTTGTTAGCGTTGAAAATGTCTTTTCATTCTCCCTCCAGTATTTTAGCAAGTCTTCTTGTCCTTCGGCATTGACAATTAATTCGTACGGTACAACACCCTGCAAAACATAAACATCAAATTCGCTAACCTGTGAAGAAGTTGAACCACTACACATTTCTTTCTAAGGCCTTGAATACTAGCAGTAGAAACCACATGTTTTTTATAAGGTTGCAGCGAAGTAGTAGAAGATGGTACAGAAGCCGGTTGATTATTTGCACTTTGTTGTTGGTAATACTAATATATTTTTTTGCATTCGGTGTGTATGTTAGACGTAACTGCTTCTTTAGTTGGTGTGTTAGTTGGTTCTTTAGTTAGGTCTGTTGGAAGTACTTCTACACAATCATAAATCGTTTCTACAAGTGTTTTACAACCGTCTATTTTAATAGTTGGATTTAATACAGCACCACCAATATAAATAGTGGGGATAGGAAAAAAGTATTTTAATTTTTTTTTTAAACATTTTTTTCAATAGTTATCTTATAAGTTGGTTTTTGCATATATTCATTAGTGGGTGTGTCATCTATATTATCGATTAAATTCTGATTCATCTACTTCATCATTTACTGGTATATCATTAAAAAAGCATTTTCATCAATATTACTGAAATCAATCAAATTATCGGGACTAGGAATAGGATTACTAGAAAAAATACCCTTACCCTTATTACCCCTACTAGAAGAAGCACCCTTACCCTTACCTTTACCCGTAATCAAACGTTTAAATCCTTCCATTTTAATTATACAAGTAAATAATTAAATAAATGATATTAAGTGCGATAATTAAAATTAAGTAACAATAATAATTTAAAGAAGGAACGAAAGTACCAAACACCGACGTAACGTCGACGTGTAATTGAGGTTGAAAATTGAAACTTATGGATTATCCTCAAGCTAGTTGTCAACTTTACTCTCAATTTTTTAACTTTGATATAATATTTAATAGCAGGAAGATTTGTAGAATTGTAGAGAGATAAATTGAGAGATTAGATTAGAGAGATGGTAGGAAGATTTGTGAGAAAAATGAAAAGGAAAATGAGTTATTTATAGTTGGAAAATAGGGTTAAAGTGTAAATATATTAACCTGGGTTAAAAATAAATATTAAGGAGGTAGGGGGTTTATGGGGTGGGGGGCCAGCCGTTGCACAACGGCCAAAATCGAAATTTGATCGTTGTTTCAACGGTTATTTTTGCAAAGGGGGACGGGTTGGGACGAACCCAAGCCCCGTCCCGAGTTCGAACCCCGACCCCGACAAAAACTTTTTTTTTACTTTGGGGGGCGGGTAGTGGGACGGGTCGGGATCGGGCCGACCCGGCCCACTGGACAGCCTTAAATAATACTTATATTGTTAATGCCATAGTTTACTATGTATAAGAATAGTACTGAATAGAGTGTATAGTTATATATAGGTTGAACCAAACAAGAGATTAAATAATACCAAAGCTAATACAAGTATTATCTCTAATACCTCCTACCAAGTTACCCCTTAGGGTAGATTCTAGATCCTGCTTACATTTTTCTTATAAGCGTGGAGTCTGGAAACTTTTATGCACCTCGACAAATCGTATAGGATACCTCCCACCAGCACAGAGTACTAGGCAACCAACTTTGTGCACCAAAGGGTAGATGAGAAAAACCTGACACCTCATAATTCCCAACCCACTTTAATCAGTAGGCCACATCATTGAGATGGGCTCTGTCTGTGTATGTACAATTTGAGATTTTTGTTGGTATTGTAACATACTCAATGTGTTTTCTAGTTGTTTGATTGAATTATTTTGCTATGATGTTACAAAATTTCTTTAACCTTTAGCAAATGTTAATATAACATAAGGTTTTTACAAATAGAGGCGTTTGTCAACCTTAGATCTAATGAAGAAAACATCATATAAAGAAAATGGGTGCCCTGTTGAGGATGGTGTAATAAGCTAACTAATTTACTATTAGCCAATGTAGCCAATGAAAAGTTAACCTATGCACTGGATAAGTATACACTGCATAGCGCATGTATTAACCTATGTTATTTTTAATTAAAAAAAAAACTTGCGTAACGTGTTTTAATGGGGGACTTTAACGCATTCCTATTGCATATAATTCATCCACTATAGCTAGTTAAGATCGCTTCTCACGGTAGAAAGTTCCATTTGAAATTAAAATCCCGCATTTCGGTTCAGAACTCCAGATCAGATAGTTAGTTAGGTCATTAATTTCTTTGGTTGTTTTTGTGTTACCATTACTCTTTTATGTGGAAGTTGGACTATGACAAGGATTTCTTGTATTTGCTGTTAGCTTTTGAACATCGTAGAGTCTTCTAGTTTACCTTTTTTGGTGATTCAGCCCTTTAGCATCCTGCAATGAATGGACCGAGACAGACTTTCATAATGCCTTTTGTTTTCCATAAGGATACATATTAATTCCTTTGTCTCTTAATAAGAAGAATACAGATGGACACCTTTGTCTTCATGTGGATACAAATCAACTCTAATTAACCCAACTGCAAGGACATAGTTCGTAGTGGTTTCGTACGATTTAACAAATACATTGTATTGAATGAGATCTGATGTCAACAACTTTTTACTTAATTGTGTTTTTTTTCCGGCTGAAAGTCCTAAGCTTTTTCCTATGTTAAATAAATAGTTCGAGTGATAGTCAAAGAAGTTGAAACAAACATTTGCAGTGGTTTATGCAAAACCACTTTTTGGATTAGAGGGCCCTACCCTACTTGCTAATCGTAGTTTTTTGTTATTCAGATTTTGTAGATAGTTTCTAATCATATAACTCCTTGAGTAGCCTGCATAAACTTGTTCAACGGATACATTCAATCACAGTCCTCTCCAAAATTGTGATTATCTGAACAATGTCTTGCGTAGAGAAATGTATACTCAGTTTGATTATCCACCTTTATATTCCTGTTTCCTTCTTCTGAAGATCCTCGTGATTAAACATTGATGTGGACGGTAGGGCCCTGGTGTCATCACAACTATGCAAGATAGCACATTTGAAAGGTCTTTGTGTCTTTATTTAGAAAAAAAGAGAGAAAAGCTACCCAAGGATATGGACTAGTGATCAATGAAGTGGGAGGAAACCATGAGGTCTTAGGTTGAAATCCCAGTGCAGTCAAAAAACATTAGGCGATTTCTTCCCATCTGCTCAAACCTTGGTGGATAGTGTTATCTAGTGGGAGGTAGCAAGGTGTGCACAAGCTAGCCCGAACACCACCGTCATTAAAAAGATATTTGTTCGGCATTAAACTTAAACATGAAGGATTACCCGTTCAATAATTGACCGTTAATTAGATTGTGATCTTTTAATTTCTTGATCCGGGACAAGGTGAGTGTGGCCTCAATGGAGGACAAGATGCGGGGAACGAGGCTGAGATGGTTCGGGCATGTGAAGAGGAGAGACGATGATGCCCCGGTACGGAGGTGTGAGAGGTTGACTATGGATGGCTTCATCAGAGGTAGAGGTAGGCCGAAGAAGTATTGAGGAGAGGTGATTAGACATGACATGACGCAGTTACAGCTCACCGAGGACATGACCTTAGATAGGAGGTTGTGGAGAACTAAGATTAGGGTAGAAGGCTAGTAGGTAGTCTCGTTTATCCTTTCATATTAGTAGTCGCAGTATCGTTTTATAGTTTCTTGTGCTTGTGCTTTGATTTCTGCTACTATTTGTTATTTCTTGTACTTCGATTATCCTATTTTATATGTGGTAGCTACTGTCCCTTTTTCAAACTGCTTTATCATGGCTTAGTCGCTTTCGTTATTTTCATTTCCATACTGCTTTGAATTTTTTGTCCTTATCTGACCTCTTTTTATGCTTTCTCTTGAGCCGAGGGTCTTTCGGAAACAGTCTTCCTACCTTGGTAGGGGTAAGGTTTGCGTACACTCTACCCTCCCCAGACCCCACGTTGTGGGATTTCACTGGGTATGTTGTTGTTGTTGACCACAATAAACATTACATTTGCAACATGACAAAGATGCACTTTTCCTAACAACTTTGTTGCATTCTTTTTCCTTCCCCCTAGTACAAGATCTAATTTTTGAATTTTCTGCTAAGAAAATTACAGCGTGTACTGCTTGTATACGAGAGCTTTTCCCCACCATTAATAAAATTGTTTACCTTATAAAAAAGACAATTACATTGTAGATTAAGGGAAGAGGAGGGTTAAGATTATAGACAATTTGTATCTGTCAAAAATAGTTAAATTGTTTTTGTTTCTTTTCCTCTTTTCAAAGGGCTGTGTTCACATTATGTAGCCACTTTGTACATATACTGGTTGTTAGCTATTTTTTGGATAACAGTGTGTTCTGTCTAGCTTGCACATACCTTTAATTGATTTGTGGTACTTTTTACATCTCACTGGTATCAAATATTGGGCAACTTTGACCACTAAGGTTTAATCAGATAGGAAGAATTCACCTAGGAAGCGAACCTTGGTTTGCATGGTTATTACTCCAGCTCTTGGACTACTAGGCCACTCCCTTAGGGGTTTCGTTGTTGACTAATATTTGTATTCCTCAAGATTGAACTAGTAACAGGAGATGTTAGCTTGAATGAAAGGAAAGGGGATGGAATACATGGTCTTAAGAAAAGGGGGACATATGCTTGTATCTTATTGTCTGATTTTTTCCGCATAAAGATAATAATATATTACCAATATGGGGAGAACCCAGTAGAGGTGTGCGCAAGTTGGCATTGATACCACCGTCCTGTATCACATTGCATTACACTTGTTTTCTTTTTTTCTTGGTGAAAATTACCAGAGTATTAGGTTCATGTTTCTACACGATTGCAGTGCTTTCTTTTGACGTTTTTTGCAAAATCAGAGGTCTTGGGGATATAGGATAGTATTGGCTGGTCCTTTCATTTGTTATTTGCTTCAACTTCATTGTTTTCATGGCAAAAGCTGCATCTTCTGTCTTCTAACATATACTTTTGCTGATTTTTTAACAGCCATCCGCTCTGATACTCCTGAAGAATGAGAACGAGAACGAGAACGAGAGTGGATCTTGGGATTTGTATTTGATATTTATATGAATTTTTGTACTGCTCTGGCGCTGGCAAAGTACAGTGCTCGTCTCCTGGAGCTTGCATTAACTATTGATCTTCTAATAATGACATAGTAACTAGACGTTGGTCCTACACTTGTTGGATTGGAATCTGCAAGTGATTCGATGATCAGCAATAATATCTTGGCTATAATGTCTTAAAAGCCAAACACCTTAGTTATCCTCCTGTTGAAATATTTTAAGCCTTTGGTCTCTAGCATAACAAGTGATGGTTCTTTCTTTGTTGCTGAAGTGGCTATCTCAAAGTCATCCTAAATTACATTGCCTAGTCTAATGCAATATGAAGCATGGTTCTAATATTAGAGGTGGCTCTAAAACCCACGAGTGTGATAGATGTGAATTCATCTTGCTATGCTGTTAAAATTTTGTGCTGCAGCATATTATTCGTAAACCCAAATTGAACTATTGCTTCTCTTTCTTTGTTCAACTGCATGCCAACTTTATGTTGAATTATTCCTTCTCCTTTTCTGAGATTGCCTTGGAAAATACTAATTCTCCATGATCAAGTAGGCAACTTGTTGCAAGTAGAACAAAAGCATGCGTTTACCAACCAATTTTGTATCATCTTCAAGTAAGACGACTTGCGCAGCTTCTGACTATTTCTCTATTAGTCAATTTTAACTGTGTGGTTATAAAAGGAGAATAGTACTACAATACTAGCTTAAAACTCATGCTAGGTCCGAAAAACAAGGCGAAAAAGTTCAATTGACGTGTATGAAGTTTGAATTTTGGAGGTAGAAGAACATTTACTTTAATTAACAACATGAAATAAGAGGCTTACAAAGGGTAAACATTTATATCAACTCAAATAATGCGAGAGTGTTTTTTAGTTCTTTACAACTCAAATATATATATATCATATATCTGAAAAACACATAAAAGATCTGAAAAAAGTCATTTTATTCTATTCAAATAGTAAGAAGGCAAGATATATCATTTCCTCTCAAATAACTTCACTTTAATAGCTAAAGTTTAAATGTAAATGCATAATGATTTAACCATTAATGGGTGTGGCGTAGTGATCAATGAAGTGGATTGAGTATCATGAAGTCTTAGGTTTAGATTCCATTATAGATAAAATGCTTTGGTAATTTTTTCCTATCTATTCAAGTCCTGATGAATAAAAGAATTAGTATCATTCGAGGTGTATGTAAATTGAACTAAACACTATAATTATAAAAAAATAAAAGTAATAAATAATTCAGATATTATTTTTTATCTTGCGGTCACCACTTCCCCTCTCAACTTATAGGAAGAAAGAAGAAAACCATAAAAGTTGATATTGCAACAGAAATAGTTAGCCGGTTAAAAAATCTTACATACTCCCTTTTAAAATCTTGATATTTTATTTAAATAATATAAATAAATAAAAGGAAAATTTAGTCAAGTAAATGTGAAATACTTGGAGAAATTAAAAATTTCCCAAATATCCAACTCCACTATTGTATCACTACCTCATCTTATCGTCCTAACTTCTATTGGTAAAAATAATAATTATACAATCATTAGTGCTCCATTACTATAAAGTTGCTTCCACGGGGAGTTCACGGCCGCGTAAACAGTCTCTTTAATATTAATGCAAAATAAGACCGCTTACCATATATGCTTGGCCCTTCCCGGACCCACTTGGCCCCCTTTACTATAAAAATAAAAATAGGCGCTTCTTCGCAGAAGCTTCTTTTTCCTCCCTGTCGCCGGCCTTTTCACGCTTCACTGACGGATTTTTCTATGTATTTATCTCTCTATTATAATACATAATAACACAATATCACTCTATATATTTTTGTTTCATTTTTCTCCTAATTTAATGTTAATTTCGATTCTAATTACTGTAATCTACTGAGCTTTGCTGTTCAAATCAGTGGAGGTAAATACAATTAAATGCAACTTTCCTCCTTTTGTGTGTTTATTATTGGTCTTCTTATTCACATTTTGTATGATATTTGACTGGGTCTGTCAAATTCTTTTGTTTATTTTTGCTCAATTAGGTCTCCCTTATGTGTCTGAGCATCTTCCATTGATTCATTGAGGTAATGTTAGTGAAATAATCACTATTTAAAAGTTCATTATGGATTAATTTCTCAGATGTCACTCAACTAGGAGTAATAGTTATTATCTCAGAACATCACATTTCTTACTTGATTTCAATTTACTTTAACAAAAGAATGTGACTTTCTGAGATAATAACTTTAGTTGAGTGACCATCTGAGAAATCAACTCTGGATAAAAGTAAGATATGGATTTATGGGTTGATTTCTCAGATGGTCATTGAACTAATAGTTAGTATCTCAGAACGTCACCTTTTTCTTGATTTCAATTTCTTTTAATAAAAGAAAGTGACTTTATGAGATAATAACTATTAGTTGAACGACCATCTGAGAAATCAACTCTGTATTTATCTATTTGCCTGAAATTTAACCCAACATTATCATGTTATCAGCTGCATATAGTTGGCTCTTTAATAGTTATTATCTCAGAAAATTACCTTTCTTCTTGATTTCATTTTCTTTTAATAAAGAAAGTGACTTTCTGAGATAATAACTATTAGTTGAGTGACCATATGAGAAATCAACTCTGTATTTATCTGTTTGCCTGAAATTTAACCGAAATTATCATTTTATCAGCTGCATACTGTTGGCTCTTTTTTCAAGTGTTGAGATGGGATCAGTAGGGGATAAAATAGACCTTGAATCTGATGAAGAGATCCCCTTTAGCTCATCTCATGCTACAAACAAGATAGATAGTCTGCATTTTGAGGCAGCTCATATGACGTCGCCTAGAAGTTTTTACTCGTCGAGAGTATTGAGGAATATGCATCAGATCAGGTCTTTCAGGAGTATATACATTGTGATTCTCAGAGCAAAGATCAATGTTTTGCTTCCTTTTGGACCATTGGCTATACTGCTGCACTATATTACCAAAACCCATGTAAGGAGTCTCAAGCTTTTGCCATATTACCTCTGTTTTTTGCTTTGCCAAACAGGGCATGTTGAGATATAGGGTGTGTTTGGTATGAGGGAAAAAGTTTTCCTAGAAAACATTTCCTTACTTATTTTCTGGTGTTTGGTAAGTAAGCAAAAAAATTATTATTCCAAGAGTATTTATATGCAATCTAGCAAAACCCTATGAGGGTGGGATGGGTGGGGAGCGGGGGGACAATGAACTTGGAGTGTCACATATGGATCTTGTTTTCCCTACTTTTGTTAGGGAAGTCATTTTACTCATTTTTTAGGAACTTGTTTTCCTGGAGAAAGTATTTTCCAAAACATTTTGACCAACCAAACATGAGAAAATTGAAAAACATTTTCCAGTTCCTCTTTACCAAACACACCCATAGCCCACGTTTGTTTTCCATCTCAATCGAACTTTTTTTTTCATCTTATTTATTGTAGTTTTCTTTGGGTTCATCTTGATATTTCAGGAATGGGTATTTTTCTTCAGTTTGGTGGGCATTACACCGTTAGCTGAGCGTTTGGGTTATGCAACTGAGTATGCTTATGCTCTTCAAGTTATTCAGTTCTCCTCTGCTACTATGTTATTTTACATGCTCATTGACTTCTTTGATTATCATGATACAGGCAGCTTGCATTCTATACGGGACCTACAGGTACCCATTTTCTTTTGGTTGTTTTTCCATTTTCTTGATCTTTGTTTCTGTTTTTGAGGAATATAAGTTTCAAAATTCTCCCTTAGGAATTACTACATGTGAGAATTAAGTTTAGGCGCGCAAGGGTGTGGCCTAGCGGTCAATGAAGTGGGTTGAGAACCATGTCGTCTCAGGTTCAATCACAGCGGAGACAAAAGCACTAGGTGATTTTTACTAACTTTGGTGGATAGAGTTACCCGGTGCATGTGCCGGTGGGAGGTAGCAGGTACCCATGGAATTAGTCGACGTGTACGCAAGTTGTCCCAAACACCATGGTTAAAAGAAAAAAAGAATTAGGTTGAGCTTCTCAAATTTCTTGTTTAATCTTAGTGTTGTAGTTGAATGTGAATTCAGTCATAGAATAACTTGAACATGTGAGTTAAGTTTGTTTTTTACAGAGAAGTTGAGTCATCAGGAAATTGGAACCCCTTGAAGTAAATTTTTGGATATTATCCTCCTTGACTCGAGTCACTAGATAGGATTTTCTTGTTCCCTATTTAAATGGTTTTATGCTCTTCCTGTACTTCTGTTCTTCTCATTTCCCTTTGCTGGAAGTGTTTTAGATTTTAACACGTACATTTACTTAAAGAGCTACTTGTGTTGTTGATATCTTTTGTGAGACGTAACTCCCCCCACCGACACTTCTTTTTATTATCAGAATGACTTTTCCTGTTTTCTGATGTATAGTTGGGGGCCTTCTAAATGCTACATTTGGCAATGCGACTGAAATGATAATCTCATTATATGCGTTGAACAATGGGATGATGTGGGTCGTTAAACAATCCTTGCTGGGTTCCATTTTATCAAATATGCTCTTGGTGCTTGGATGTGCCTTCTTCTGTGGTGGGATTGTTCATCACCAGAAAGTCCAGGTTTTCAGTAAGGTCATTATCTTCTGATCGATCAAGTCCTCACGAAATGTGCAATGAAGTTAGCACTTTTGTCTTTTGTGAATGTGATGCTTCAGTTTAATTTTGTATTATCAAAATCCTTAAATTGTAGGCAACTGCCCTCGTGAACTCAGGATTGTTATTGATGGCAGTCATGGGCATATTATTTCCGGCTGTACTTCATTTCACCCACACAGAAGTGCATTTTGGGAAGTCAGAGCTGGCTCTTTCAAGATTTAGCAGTTGCATAATGCTGGTAGCATATGCAAGTTACCTATTTTTTCAGCTCACGGGTCAACAAAATCTATATAGCTCTATCGATGAGGTAAATGGCTGAAAATCTTGGACGAGGTTGTTAGTTTATTTCCTCTGTTGTATTTCTCCGAGGTTTTCTGCAGCAATAACCGTTGACATTATGCTTTCCTATCTAGTAATCAGATGCCTGTTAATATAGGAGTTAGGTTTGCAGCAGATTTCAGTTTTTCCAGATTAACTTGTACCATATATGAGATTTTCATACCAACTTGTGTTGCTGCAGGATGTATTAGTTTGATCTAATTATTCTCTGATATCTGAACAGGATAGAGAAAATAATGCTGAAGATTCTGATGAAGAAGAGGCCCCTGAGATAACAAAATGGGAAGCTATAGGGTGGCTTGCTATTTTGACAGTATCGATATCTGTGCTATCTGGGTATCTTGTTGATGCCATACAGGTGACCTTGCTTTTTCTTTCATTTTATTAAAAATTTTGGTCTAGGCCCTTTTTAACCGGTGTATTGGAAAGGCTAGCATTTTCTTTAAGCTAGTTGCTAATATCCGTGTGATAACCTACCAAATTTTTACCTTGATATTAACTGTCATAGTTTACCTTAACCTTATCTTTCTCCCTTTGTGGTAATTAATTATGAAAATCTATATAAATTTTGTTTTAAGTTTTTTTGACTTTGATTTCCTGTATGTTCTTTATCCTAATTTGTTCATGTTGCTAATATGATTTCAGGGAGCATCTGACTCAATGAACATGCCTGTGTCCTTTATTAGTGTCATCTTGCTTCCGCTTGTAGGAAATGCTGCAGAACATGCAAGTGCAATCATGTTTGCAATGAAAGATAAGCTTGTGAGTTCTTGAAAAACTGTATTCACTATCTCATTTGCTCAGAATAGGTTGCTCAGGGGGTATTTTTTGCAGGACATTACACTTGGAGTTGCGATTGGGTCCTCTACTCAGATATCAATGTTTGTGGTAAGGCCTTAAAATGTGATGCAATAATCATTTGAACTAGCTTTAGAAATTATCCAATAACTAAAGAAAGGAGTAGTTTTTTCCAAAAAAATTAAATTCATGCAGGCCGTCCTAAGAGCATACTGGATTTTTGTTTGTTTAATTTGTGCTTTTTGGTTGGTGTATATTTGGTGTAGTTAATTTGTAGTTATTCAAAATTTTATAATAGAGCTTGGTGGTCCATCTGGAAGGAAAGAAATGGGAGGTGTTTTGGAGACAAAGAAAACTCTATTCAGAAGATCAAGATGAACTGCCTACTTTTTATTTTATTTTAGTTTATTTTTGGTGTAAACAGAATTGTAATAGTGAGTCGGAGGAATTGATAGATCTGATAGGCCCCCTCTAAGAAGAGTAGGGACATACTCGTGCTATTATCTGTAAATACTTTTGCTTGCACCTTTTGGCCTCTGGGTGCTATTTATTAAAAGTTTATAACAGAGCTTATAAATCATGTTGCCTATTTGTAGATCTCATGTTTTTGACAATGCAGATTCCATTTTGTGTTGTTGTTGGTTGGTTCATGGGTAAACCAATGGACTTGAACTTCCAATTGTTTGAGACTGCTACACTCTTTATCACAGTGCTAGTCGTGGCATTTATGTTGCAGGTTTGTCTTCTTACTTACTTCCCTTCTGGCACATCCCCCCCCATTCGCCCCAGACAATTGAATAATATAGATGTTGTTGTTCAGCCACGAAAGGCTTGCTACTAACTATAATTGTTGTGTTACACAATGCAGGAAGGAACATCAAACTATTTTAAGGGGTTGATGCTCATCCTATGCTATCTCATTGTTGCAGCAAGTTTCTTTGTACATGTTGATCCATCCAAAGGTTAGTTCCACATTCTTTCACTCTAAAGTCTGAGCATTTTTTTTTTCAATTTTAAATAAGACAGTAATTTTGTTTAAGTACACTAAGTTGGTGGAAATTTGCAGAAACTGAAGTAAATTAGACGCAAAACGATGTCCAAAAAAATAACATTCTGCTAACTACGGATACATAATACGATATGATGTTTTGCACCAATCATACAAATAAAATAGAATAAGCCCATCTCCATATTTTCCATCTCTTCAAGGTCTCTGTGTCCTTTCTCGTTTGAATCTGTTCCTCCGGGGCTCTCATCAAACACAGTCCTATCCAACAAATAACTGTCATATGTATGCAACCACCCCCAACTGACCTCTATCTCTTTATCTTCTCCCTCTTGTTACTTGGTTAGTATCAACTTCAAATGTTAGTTCACAAATTTTGCTCCACCCTTCCTACTGTGACTCTTCCTTATTTCCTCCTTTATAGCTTATGGTACATGTCAGTCTCAGTGATTCCAATGTATTCATTTTTTCTAATTTCTTGATCAATATCAATAGTTTTATTCTGTTATCTATCTCTCCTCTCCTTCCAGTGTTTGTCTACTCTGGTTATAGAATCGATATTTTAGCTTCATAACCAGCAATGAGATACCTAAATATTTAGCGGATTTGGTAAGCCTGTGATGAGCCCATGCAGATCTGTTCTCCACTGTTTGTTCCATGCCATAGCATAACATTAATCTTCATGTCTTTAATTTGCTACTACATTACTTGAATGCTTTGAGAAGCTCCATACTTTAATGTATTATCATCAACATTTTGATACAAAGGAGATAGGGCCGTCTATAAGGGGAAGCAAATAAGCCAGGTGCTTTAGGGCCCCAAATTTGATGGGCCCCATTATTTAGCAATAATAGGCTTATAGATTTTCTTTAAAAAAAATTAAATACTACTTGTAGAAAAAGTAAACCTTTTCATATACAAGGAAAGAATGTTTCTTAGATTGGGAATAAAATAACATTTGACTTGCTTAAAATGGGAAGAATGAAGCTCTCCTAACGTATGAATTGGGATTGATTTGACAACTGAAATTATTATTACATTTTTTACTTTTTTAACCGAATTCTTTCTAGTTAAAGAAGCTCTTTCCCGTTGCTCTGAAACAATCAGGAGATTCTTGGAAAATGTGTAACTCTCTTCCTTTGTACAAAGTCACAATTTTTATTTTCCCGTCTCTCATAAGATTACAAACTTTCTCTTCTATATTCTTTCTTACTCTCTTTCTCCAATAGTTCAACAATGCAAAGCTTTAATCTTCTGGTAGTTTTATTGCTCCATGAGAAATATAGTTAAAGAGTACATAGTTCATGTTTCAAACTTTGGAAAAAGTAGTGTGACGCAGCAAGTATTTTGGAATCAAGTCTTCAAACTTCTTGAATCGAGTAATATCATTCTAACTTTCTAGTATTATTTTTATCTTATATTTTTATTTTTGTTATTTACTTTGTAGATATTTATAAAAAAATTACTAGAATTTAAATATTTCAATTAGAAAATGTAAGTCCGGTTATTCAAAAGTCAGAAAAAGTTGAAAATTTAATACAATCTCAAAAAGGTGCTCTTGATAAATAATTGAAAAACTAAATCAGAAAATGTAGGAGGATGTTCTTTAGATGACAAGTCATTAACTTAGTTGAGCTAGACGATAATAAAATCCAAAAAGAAGAAGAGGAGATTAGTGAGAAATTTGATGTAGATTCTCAACAAAATCAAGAACTTATAAATGAATCAAAGGGGAATAGGGTGTTTTGTTTTTGTTGCAAGTTCTTTAACATAACTCCTAGTGCAAGGAATAATAAACTAGCTAGTGGAAGTAGTAGAGATTGGATAAATCTTAGTATTAAGCTTAAAAACTCATGAAATAACAAATGAACATATTATTAATGTGTACATGGATCAATTTAGAAATGAGATTGCGCAACAAGGAAACAATTGATAAAGATGTTCAAGAACTAGAGATAGAGAGCATCGGAGAGATGTATTGTCAAGTTATTTTCTTGATAGATATTTCATTTTTTTCTCCTTCAATGCCAAATTATTTTTTTCCAAGATTTTTATGACGGAAACAATTCTTGGCAATACATTTTTTCAATGCTCTCTATCTCTATTAATTTGTCATTGAACATCTTTATCAATTGTTTTGTTGTTGCACAATCTCATTTCTAAATCAATCAATGGACTCATTAATAATATGCTTGTTTGTTGTTTCATGAATTTTTAAGTTTAATACTTAAGATTTCTCCAATCTCTACTACCTTCACTAGCTAGTTGGTTTACTATTCCTAGAACTAGAAGTTGTGTTAACGTGCAACAAATATAAACACTATATTCATTTGTAGGTTCTTGAGAATTTATATCAGATTTCTCACTATTATCCTCTTGTTCTTCTTTTTGGATTTTATTATCATCTAGCAACTAAGTTAGTGACTTGTTCATCTAAAGAACATTTTTAGTTTGCCAAATATTTATCAAGAGCTTTTTGAGATTGTATTAAATTTAAAACTTTTTTTTGGAGTTTTGAATAACCGGATTTATATTTTTTAGTTGACATACTTAAATTCTAATAAATGTTATAAAGAAATATCTACGAAGTAAAAATAACAATTAGTATAAGAAAAAAAATACTGAAAAGTTAGAATGATATTACCTGATTCAAGAAGTTTGAAGACTTGATTCCAAAATATTTTCTTGTTGCTTCAAAATACTTCTACCAAAGATTGAACCATGTACTCTTTAACTATGTTTTTTTATAGAACAATTAAATTATCATAAGCTTAAAGCTTTGAGTAGTTGAACTCTTGGAATAAGAGAGTAAGAAAAAATATAAAAGAGAAAGTATGTAATATTATGAGAGGGGAAAAGAAAGATTGTGACTTGAACAAACAAAGGAAGAGAGTTACACGTTTCCGAATAAGAGAAAGTGCAATAATAATTTCAGTTGTCAAATCAATTCCAATTCATATGTTAGGGGAGCTATTCACATTTCCCAATTATTTTTGAGAATGATATTCACATTTCCTTTTTTAACCAAGTCAAACATTACTTTATTTTCAATCTAAACAAATTTCTTTCCTTTTATATGAAAAAGTTCACTTACAAATAGGACTCAATATTATTTTAAAGAAAATCTATAAGCCTATTAATGCTAAAGAAAATGGGCCCCCCAAATATAGGGGCCTAAAGCATCTGCCTCATCTGCTTCCCTTTAGAGTCAGCTCTGGGACGAATTCGAATTACTGACACAGATTTTCTGAAGGATAAATTCTTAATGCATTTTTCTACTACACATTATTAGCAAAAGGGGAAAGACATGAAAGAAGATGGTTAGTTTATTTCAAAGATTTGGATAGTGATATGTTTCTGTTGCAACTTGTTTAACAAAACTCCTACAACAACATACACAGTATAGCCCTAGAAGTGGGGTCTGGGGAGAATGGTGTACGCAGACCTTACCCCTACCCTTGTGGGGATAGAGATGTTGTTTCCGATAGACCCTCAGCTCGAGAAAATTGGTTTCAGAACATGTTTGAATTTAACACAACTCTTAGTGCTAGGAATCGTAAACTAGCTAGTGAAGCTAGTAGAGATTGGAGAAATCTTAATATCAAGCTTAAAACTCATTAAACAACAAAAGAACATATTATTAATATGAGTGCATGAATTGATCTAAAAATGAGATTGTGCAACAAAAAAACAATTGATAGATGTTCAAGAACTGCTTATTTGGATATACTGCTGAATTGAGCTTGTGATGAGTTAAATATCCTGCTTGTTCTCTCGCGTCCCTCCCCCCTACAAAAATGCTCAAATCCTAAACCACAAAATGGCCATTAACCTTTCTTGCCATGGCACGGTGCAGAAGGGGAATAAGTATGTGCTCAGTGGTGATACTCATGCCTCGGCAAATGAAATCTTCGACTGCTGGCGATGAATCAAAAGCGATGAGCCTAACAATCTGCACTCAGCTCAAGTGTTGGCCAAATCTAGAGTGAAAGATGTGGTGGTGAAGTGGTAGATGGGTTCTTCTTATAGTGAAACACTTGTCGGTTGGTGAACCGTTGACTTCTCCTTCAACGTTTATCCATGTTGTATCATTTTCTTTAAGAAACAAACAATTTCTTGTTCTTCTTTGCACTATACTAAAGCTGATTTTACTGTCTTCCACTTGGAGATAAATTGTAGAAGAAGAGTGGGGGCTGTAAAACAAATTTTTTTTCTTTTCCTTTGGACTAGCATTCCAAATGTAAGATTTAGGAGATATAAATTGTTGTAGCTTATTCCTGTATTTCTTTAGTGATCCTCTGATTAGGATCAAGGTGTAATGGGTCCTTAGAAATATTTTTTACACAATATTAACGTATTGTAGCACGGCATGCTTGTTATTGGATTATTCAATCTTTTGCGTAGTATTGGTTTTTACCTGCATGGATTTGTGCTCTTCTGGTTAAAGACAAGGAATTGGTTATAATATTAACTTAGTTAAAACTTAAAAGGTTGACTTGTTTATGACATTGTATTTTGCCAAAATTTTTACTTGGTCGTAGGACCTATGGTTCTATTGGTATGGAATCATTTTACCTATTGAAAATAATTTTTGGAATCATTTTCGACATTTTATATAAATAAAAGTAGGTGACGTGATAACTATACAAGGTGAAGGAAAGGGCACGAGGGTGGTGTTTAGTGATATATATTGAAGACACAATAGTTTGTATGTACTCCCTCTGGTCGACAATAAATAAATTTCAAGGTTTTGGCTAATTCACTAAGAAAATTATAAATAGGAAAATGTCAAGTATATATGGAAATTATTCATTAGATATTTGTTCAGACCATTTAAGATGTTAATACCTTCTTGGGTTTTAAATATCAGTTTTGAAAGACTAGAAATCACTTATTGTGGACCGGAGGTACTAGTTACAAATATTTGTAAAATAAAATAGCTTTCGTCCATAGACGAGGGACTAATTTTTCTTGCTTTGATGAAAAATATTTTCCTTCAAGAAAATGATGATAAATTCAATAGCTGAGAAGAAGAAATTTCTGTTAAACTGAAACAACTAAATGCTTATATTAATGTCATCGTACAAAATCTACCCTATTTTCACTATAATTCAATAGCTGAGAAGAAGAAATTTCTTTTAAGTTCAAAAGACTAGATGCTACATAATAGGGGCAATCGTGCGAATTGCCCGTAGCCTTCGCACAAATGGATTTTGGGGTGGTCTTTAATTTTTGCATCCTTCAAATTTGAGTTTGTTAATTTTTGCCCTTTATAATTTTTGGCGCGGCATAATTAAAATTTTGCTCGACATAATTAAAATTTTGCTTGGCATAATTAGTGTTATATCTTCGGCATATGTATCATACACAACCTACAGATTATGTCGGATAAGACATAATTGTCAACACTCAACATAATATGAAAAAGACATAATTTCATATTTTGACAGACATAGTTAGCGTTTTATTTCAACATATGTATCATAACATCCGCACAAACTATGCCGGATAAGGCATAATTTCCAACACTCAACATAATTTTAAAAATTACTATAAAATTATGCCACATAATTTATGTCGCGCGAGGCAAAAGTTTAATTTTCGAAGAAAAAAATATTATAGAAACTATTAGGGTTGTTCACCGGTCCAAACCCGGACCGAAGATCGAAAATTATAAAATGGAAGATCGAAGACCGGACCGGCAATTATCGGTCCTGGACCTGACCGGTTCTAAAGAAAGTTCAATTTGCTTTGCATTAGCTTTGTTATAAATCTGGTACGTTGAAGTAATTTGACTAATTTAATCTCTTTTAAATTTGATCAAAATTCATGTATTGAAGCTTAAAGTACTTGGATATTTATCATTATGGACCACACGGATACGGTTCATGGGCAATAGAGATCCAAAAAAAATATGCAATTAAAGTATAAGAAAATAAGAAGAACTAAGTCACATATTACAACTTCGTGTCCAAAACTAAATTACTAGAAATATTGAATCCAATGCTATTAAAAATTAAAAAAATTCTCAAATCTTGAACAATAATGATACTAATGAAATCCTTACACCATCAACATCGATCTGCAACAAAAAATTTCAATAAAAAACTAATTAGTTCAAATTTAATATCAAATAAAAATCATGACGAGTTCATATTTACATTATATAGTATTAGATGATTGGCCGTTTACCTTTTTCATTACTTTGCATGAAGCAAATACAACTTCTAATTCACCAATCACCATCATTCAAAGTAGAGTTTTCCAATTCTGTATAATAATAATAATAAACAACCAAAATAATAAAAGTGAAGGTATAATATATTATTTTGAAATTATTAAGTATAATATAATTTTAGAAAATATCTTTCTCAAGTAGCTCCAATTCCTCCAACTTTTCCTCTATATCAATCCCTTCTCTTTATCTTTTTGAGGGAGAAGCCAATCTTGTGCACAAATAAGAGCTTGCACCATCTTTTATTGGTATACAAAGTGTAAATAATAAAAATTGTTATAGAAAATTAATAAGTAAAAATAAAAAATAAATGAAGAAAAATAGAAAAATGATGAACAACCCTAAATGCAAGTGAGAATGAATGCTCATAGATATCCGACCGATTTTTGAACAACCCTAAATGTTGTTGTTGACTTACAGTTACTGTTGTTAATGGAGAAACCGCCTGCAATGCGGCAATGCCGACAACACGTTGTAAACTGATTAAGGGATTAGAGTTGGAAAATTGGAAGGAAAAATTTAAAGTAAAGAATTAGAGGTTGGCAGAGGCATGGAGTGGCAGGCTGCTAGTGCTGGTATTCAAGAGGTTTTTAATTGCGATTTGCTTCGTAGCCGTCATTAGCCATCATATCTCATATAAATGATATAATTCACTTGAGAATATAATAATAAATTAATAATTTAACTAAACTGGGAACTTAATCTTAGTAAAAAACAGACTATAGCCTAACGTAAAGGATTTCTTTATTTTTATAACCGGGTCCGGTCCGATCCCGGGTTATTTCGGATTTAGACCGGACTGGACCGAAACCCGAAAAAACTCTATTATTATTATTATACATAATTGACGGCTAATGATGGCCACATGTCCCTGCATGACCACAATATTTTAAGAAAAACTAACTGAAATACCCCCAAAACAAATTAATTACCCGTCACATGTTCCTTTTAAACTAATTACATGTTGTACCCCCTCACCAAAACTATTTACTCGATACCCCCTCTCAATGGTCTTGGGTGCTCACCTTAAAATTAACAAAAAATATATAGCTTTGATTAGGATTTGAACTTGGCTCCGGCATAATTTAACCTATAGCCTATAACCTTTTAACCAAAGCACCAACACCTTTTATTGCTTCTTGAGTACTATTTATTATTTTACACCAAAACTTTCATATTTTCTATATGTCTACACAAAAGATCCTCCACGTTTAGTGGGTGCTTGAGCACCAAATTAATACATGTGTTCGCCCCTGTTGAGGAATGTCTCATTGAAGGACTGAAGCAGTCCTCCATGATACCATCATAATATATATATATATATATATATATATATATATAATATGTATCGTAGTTTTTTTTCCGAGAAAAGTGTGTCTTTTTTTAATAAACGAACATGATCATCTATGACATACTATCTCCGTATATTTATATACTACGATGGTATCATGCAGGACTAAGAGAAGGACTGAAACAGTCTTTCATGATACTATCTGAGTATATTTATATACCATGTTTATCATAACTGTGAAGGAGGAGGGACATTTCGGATAAATAATTTTAATTTTTTTAAGGGGCATAAAAAGTAATAGAGGTAGAGACGGATAAATAGTTTGGTTTCACGGGGGTATAGGTCATCTTTCACCATATTTTAAAGCTACTTAGTTTTTTCCTCACTTTTAAATAAGTAATTCTTCACATCTTTTAGTCGTCTAAAAAACTATTCATTTCAAGATATTTTTTTAATTACATCACATACTAAAAAATATTACTACTATATAAGATGCGTATTTTTTTATTATGAAAAAGAAAAAATAATATATGCTCCACCAACGAATAAGTAAATTTTTATTATTTTCATATGAATCAAAATGTTGCAACAACACAGAGAATATACGTCATCTACTGGGTTTTGACACTATCGAATGGGAAGTCAATCTTTTTCGTTTTGTTTTGTTTTTATCTGTAATTTTCACTTAGTTTTAGTAATAAAGTGTTATACTTACTGATATGAAATTTTCTGATGAAAAAGATTAATTAACTCAATATTTAATTTAGATAATTAACTAAATAACATTACTTTTCTACTTCAAACTACCTAATAGGATAGACTATTCACATAACTTAAAAAAGCAGAGTATTATTTGCAAAATTTATATTTATTTTATTATTACAACTGTAACTTGAATATTTATTTATTTTTTAAAAAAAAGCATGTCTAACAAGTATTTCAACTAATGCACTCCCTTCGTCTCATAAGGATTGACACTTTTCGCTTTTCGAGAGTCAAACGAATTATTCTTTGATCGTAATTTTTTCAATTGTCTTTTAAATGTTTTAAATTATTAATTATGGTGACTTATAATATTTTTTATGTAGTTTTTGAAAGAAATAATCTCTTGATTATTTTCATTAATGAAATAGTATATATACAATTTACAATTTTCATAACAGAAAAATCTTATCCCTATTCTACTTTCAAAACATTATTCTACTTGTACAATAATTATACAATTATAGTAAGTGTACAATTCTAATTTAACTACAATGAAACATTACCTAACACTAGCCCACTGGGCAGAGGGGACGGAACAGGAGGTCCAGCGGGCAGTGGGCCCGCTGGAGGATTTTTGGTGTGGGACAAGTCCGATATATGGTGGATAATATATGGGGAGACATCGCCATCTAAAAAATTATACGAACTAGGCCCGGGACTACTGACTTTAGCAAACGGAAATTGGGATTCATAAAAAATAATGTGGCGACTAATTATGATTTTATTAGACGATAAATCAAAATATTTGCAACCACAATGATTGGATGGATAACTCAAAAACGCACAAGGGTAGAACGGACTTGAATTTATTAATTGTAGTTGACGGAAATAACGGATAACATAAGCACCCAAAAATCCTAAGATGTGAATACGAATGAGTCTTATTATATAGACATTGAAGAGGGGATGAATATGTCAATCCTTTGTTACGAAGTATGTTAAGAAGATATGTAACCATTTGTAGAGCATGATGCCAAAAGGAAGGGGGTACAGAAGCATGGACCAATAAGGTTCGGACAATATTATTAATGGTACGAATTTTGCATTCGGCTTTTTCATTTTGAGATGACGCATGAGGACAAGAGAATCGAAAAACTATGCCATTATTTTCACAAAATTTCCGAAACAACCCATTATAATATTTTTTGTCATTATCACATTGAATATTTTTTATTTTCCGATCGAATTGGGTACGGATGAATGCTCAAAATTTTAAGAAAATGGAAAATACTTGAGATTTTTCGCTAACGGAAAGGTCCACAAAAAATTAGAATAATCATCCAAAAATAAAACATAATAACGATGGCCCACATAACTTAAAACGGGAGAGGTTAATAAATCGCTATGAATTATATCAAATGGCATTAAAGTACGAGAAGTAGAGGCTACAAATGGTAATCTAACATGTTTTCCTAGAGGACAATATTGACAAATTGGAGTACTACGCGTACCCTTACAAGAAATAAAATTATTTTTATGTAAGGAAGAAACAATAGACGACCAGGATGACCCAAATGTGCATGCCACAAGGAAGGAGCTAGAGCTGCAAAAGTAGATGACAAGGCTTGACTCGAGAGATCGGATGAGGATGTGATAGAATAAAGATCTCCCCTACTATCACATCTCATGAGAGGAATCCCCGTCTTGAAATCCTTCACAGAAAACCCTATAGGATCAAAATCAACAGAAATCCAATTATCAGTGGTGAATTTACGGACAAACACCAAATTTTTAATTAAGTTAGGGGCATGAAGGGCATTTTTCAAAACAAGAGGTGGATTGGGGGGGGGGGGGGACAAAGTTTATGATCGTAGCCACGAATTGGAATTGAGTTGCAATTACCAATAATTATGCCACGATTGTTGCTCAAATTGGAATAAGACGAGATAGTACATTGGTCGGACGTCATGTGAGAAGTGGCACCGGTGTCTATGTACCAATTTGCGTCTGGAGGATTCAATCCAAGTGTATGCATGGCGGCTTCAATATTTATAGGTGTCGGTCCCACAACATGATGGCCCTGCGGGGGCCAAGGCCTAAGTACACCTGCTTGCTGCCCCGACCCAGCGAAGTTGCGGAAGCCACTGGTCGAATTGGGCCAAAAGAACTGCTGATTGGCCCACTGTCTAGGGGCTGAAGATGCATGAAAATTGGGCCTGAAGGGTTGTTGGCCGGCCCACTGCGAACTTGAAAAATAAGGGTTGGTGGGCCACTGCCCACTGGCCCAGCCCCACTGCCAGGGGGGCCATGGCTGGGACCAGTGGGGTTGCGGCCCACTGCCACCTTGCCGAGCACCGCCGCCACTGTTTTGGCTGCCCCACCAACGCCGTTACCACCTCGATTGCCACCGTGATTTTTGTCATTACTTTTACGATTCTTTTTGCCTCCACCATAATTATGGTTTTGGCTCGAATTATCAACAAAATCTTGAGAATTAGTGGATGAAGTCATCATCACCACGGGACTGGCACCGGTAGCCGCCTTTTTGGCCAAGCCGACTTCTTCTAACGTGAGCATCGACCGAGCTTGATAAAAATATGGAAGTGGATTACTTTGACGGAGGCGAGTCCCAACGCCATTATAGGCCTCAGACAGGCCTGCAACCATTTGTAGAACAAGATGATTATTGGTAACAGGCGTTCCAACGTTACGGAGTTGGTCCGCCAATTCCCTGAGCCGTTTATAATAAGTGGAAACATTCGGGACTTCCATGCAGACTTGGGAGAATTCCTGCTCAAGGGTGACAACTCGGGAATGTTGGTTATCTTGGAATATATCACACAATCTATTCTAGGTAGCCATAGCCGTAGTGTCAGGCTCGATGATCGTCTGTAAAAGGTCGGTAGAAATAGTGGAATAAATCCACTGAAGGACGGTAGCATCAAGCGTAATCCATATCTGAGGATCCTCCGCGAGAGTAGGGGTAGCATGAGGAATTATGTGATGGAGGACTTGATGTGAGATTGCATGAATTTTGAACAACTCTGCCCACGTTGCATACTGGACGTTTTCCATCTCAAGAACAATATGGATGTGGTTCTTGATGTTGGAAATAGTAAGGGCTGGATGAAATACGTTCTTAGACATGATGAAAGAACAATATATGAGGAAGGGATTTGGAAAATTTTGGGATGAGAAGAGAGAAGAACGACACAGAACCCGAGATGGTGGGTCGGAATTCTTGTTGGCCGAGAGCTTGCGGAAGACAAAGATGGGAGAGGTATGAAAAACCTAGACTTCTGGTACAATGAAAGAAATAATCCATTGATTATTTTCGTTAATGAAAGAGTATATATACAATTTACAATTTTCATAGGAAAGTCCTATTCCTATTCTACTCCCAAAATATTATTCTACTTGTATAATAATTATACAATTATGGTAAGTGTACAATTCTAATTTAACTACAACAAAACATTACCTAAACTAGAGCACCAAACCGTGATATACACGGTATGTATATGCCGTGTATATCACGGGTTTAACAACCCATTTTTGCCTAATCAACCCGTGATATACATGACACATATACCGTGTATATCACGGGTGTTTATTAGTTTTTAAATATATAAATTTTATTTCAAAAACTTTAAAGATTTAATATTCTAACAAAAGATCAAAATTAAAAAGTTTTACTCTTAAAAAATAAAAAATGTCAATTTATTTTAAAACGGTGCGAGTAATTTTTACCCATAAAACTTTAACTTACTTCAAATACGGGTTGTTTCAACATCTAACTAAAAACATTGTCCAAACTTTGTTAAGCTAGAAGTGTGGAGTCACCTATATAGCTAGCTAAAAGTGTAACATCAAACAAGAAACTACTTCACTTTCTCTCTTCTCTGTACTTGGTATCTGCTAAGAAGATGTTGAAGCTTGCAGCTTTGTTAAGCTTCATTTGGGCACTGAGCCTTCTCTATGGCGAGATGTTCTCATTTTGGGTCCCTTTTTTCTCCTGTTCTTGGCCTCGTCTTCCTTCTTCCACGGTAATAGCTCCAAACTTTGATTAAGTAGAAATCAATGACTTTATCTTTACTTGAGCTATATAAAAGCTCGCATCAATCATTTTTTCCCTCTTTATTATTCTCTGTTTGGGATGAAATGAACAATGTTCAACTGCAAGTGAGCTAGGATGGAGTGGTTGTGTGATGTTAAAGAAGTGATTTTTCTGGTTAAATTGTGATGAAGTTTAGTTACTGTGAATGATTTCACATTTGTAAGTCTCTTGTTGGAATTGGGATCCTTCATCTTAAGCAGCTAGCTCCAAGCATATATTTAGATCAGGGAATACTACGCTCACATTGACTAATAGAGAAGAAATTTGTTCTTCCAATGGATCTGTGAAAATTACTGTATGCAATTATACCCACTTTGTCAACTGTCATCCTATTTTCTTTTTAATCTTCTAAACAAGTCAACCCTTTTGTTAAAGCTGAATCAATCATATCTGAGGGCATCTGTGGAGCTTTAGTTGGTAACGTGAAGTCAAAAAGACTCCCGATTGATTCAGCTTTAACAAAAAGGTTGGCTTGTGTATAAAGTTAAAAAGAAAATAAAAGAAATCTAACAGGAAAGTTAACTTATATTTACATTTATAAGTGATGAACTTTGTTTTCTGGATGCTTTATTGAGGAAATTTGTAAAGTTAATTTTCGAGCAATAATTTGGTTGGTGCAAGATATAAGGAGAGCCGTGGCGTAACGGGTGAAGTTGATGCCATGTGACGAGGAGGTCACGGGTTCAAGCCAACCATTGTGGTCCGGCCCTTCCCCGTACCCCGCGTATAGCGGGAGCTTAGTGCACCGAGCTGACCTTTTTTTAAGATATAAGCCATGTATTTATGGAAACTTTCTAGTTATCTCAGTACTAACGTATATGCATTTTAATGCCTTGTCCCCTTCATAAAGATTCAGCTTTTTTGTGCTAGCTCAAAAACTATAGTAACAACTTTTCTTACTTGGCGTGTGCTAAAATACATACTAAGACACTGGCATATTAACCTTTCTTGTCCTTTATTTTAGACGGATGGAGTAGATCATCAACGTGACTATGTGAAAATTGCTGTTCTGACTGATCCTCAGGTATTGCTTCTGATGAATAATGGTGGCTTTACTGTGCTTATCTTTATATGTTTCTGTGCTTTGCCGTTTTGACTTCATATTCACAACATATCTTTTATTTTGACAGCTCATGGATAGAACCTCTCTTCGTCTTGCCCCGAAATCTCTTGCACTTGAAGCTGCTCAGTTCTATACAGATTTGTATATGCGCAGGGCATTCCTGTCATCTATTTTACCTTCCAAACCAGATATAATTCTGTTCCTAGGTGATTATTTTGATGGTGGGCCTTTTCTGTCTGATGAAGAGTAAGTACTAAGTTGTGCATGCTTAATGTTCTGTCTGAAAATTTTTACTCTCCTAGATAAAAGTTGGACTATTTTCTGGATGAAGATTGAAACCTAGCTCTGATAAACAAGAGTATCTTCCCATGTAATTCCCTTTTTTTTCTTATCAAAATTTGCGTTAATTGAAGTCCCATTCCTATCAGTTGATTCCTTCTATAAAGGTCATGTTTTAGTCATTTTCAGAAATGAAGTATCTAAATTTTCTCCTGTTATTCTTCTGTTTTGGACTTCAATTTATTTAATTTGATAGATGGCAGGAATCCTGGAGCCGGTTTAAGCATATATTTGACCTTGAAATGCTTGAACAAACAACAAATATAAAGCTGTACTACCTTGCTGGAAACCATGATATAGGGTATGCAGCTTTTCACTCGCATATGCCAGAGGTGGGTTAATTTTTCAGATAGAGTTAGAATATATTATTTGACTGATGTCAAGTTTGAATTGTTAATATGCTTTTTGACATGTTCATATCTCATGTTCTTATCATGTATCAATTACTCATAAGTTTCTGGAGAGATGGAGATCAAATCTCCTTCTAAAACATTGCATGAAACCAACTTATTATTTATGGATGGTAGTTGTACAATGAGTAGTGAGAAATATTTCTTGGTGAGCCTGCGAGAGCTCAAATACCACATTAGGAAACTCAGCTTTATTTCTTTTTCCAACTATAATTCCATAGATGAGGAAGTTTTTACTTTCAGCTTTCTAAATCTTTCATATTTAGGGAAGGATGACTATCTTTACATCTCATGACGGCGATCTGCTTCTTCTTTTCCAATTTGATTTATCTGCGAATCAGTTGCATCACTATTAGAGATGCTAGTTATCTTTCCCAGCCAAGAGAAAGGTGTTTATCTTCACTATGTTTGAAGTCATAGGGAGCTAGGCAAGCTGCATAATTCAATCGGCAATGAACTGGACCTATTCCCAGTCTCTGACATTTCTATATTGGATGCTATTCTTCGTTTTGCTGCAGTCAATGACTTCTTTGAATTTTCATACTTAAAATGCGCTGAGCCATTTAGCATTCTAAATCTGGTTTCCTCCTAATTCTATTGCCGGTGTTATCTGTGCACTCCATGATGCAGGTTATCAAACGCTATGAGAAAGCATTTGGTGCAAGGAACTATCAGTTTACAGCTGGGAAAGTAGATTTCATCGCCATTGATGCACAAACCTTGGATGGTAATTTCACAATCTACACTTCATTTGAAGCTCATTTTGCTGTTTCTATTAGTATATAAAAGTTTGGGGACTTCAACAGTTACTGTTTAGAGATAGAATTAACTTTTTTAGTTGTTTTCAGCGGCAAAGTTTTAACATCCATTTTGAGTAACTCTGTTCAAGAATATATTTGCCCAGTCTTTACTTTCTCTCATTTCAATGCTCCCCAATACCTTTTTATGTACATGTAGTGTCTACAAAATGCTAATTCATTTATTAACCGTTTTTAGTACGTCATGCCAATTTTATGTATTCATTAAAGGAATATGTTCCCTGCCTTTTTATTCATTATTGTGTATAATAGATAGTAGTACATGTTTATTGACAAAGCTACAAGTTAGGCTACAAACTAGGTAACTAATTTAACATTAGAATATTAACTAACCAAATATAAAAGATATACAATGATATGACAATATTCTATCACACTCCCGCAGTTGAAGCGGGAGGTTCTCGTACATTGAGACTGGCTTGGAAATCATCAAAGAGTATGCGCGGAAGTCCTTTAGTAAATAGCTCAGCAATTTGATACCGAGAAGGGACATCAAGGACACGAACTTGTCCACGAGCAACTTTCTCACGTACAAAATGAATATCCATTTCAATGTGATTAGTGCGCTGATGTTGAACGGAATTTCCAGAAAGATATATCGCACTTACATTGTCACAGTAAACCATGTAGCCTTGCAGATTGAGCAGTGATGTTCCAACAGAAGGTTGCGTATCCAACAAGACTCGGAAACAACATTCGCTACTCCTCTGTACTCGGCTTCGGCACTGAACCGAGACAAAGTATGTTGTCGTTTAGAAGACCAAGAAAACAAGTTATTTCCGAGGAAAACACAATAACCCGAAGTGGATCGTCTAGCGTTGGGACATCCACCCCAATCAACATCAGTGTAGTAGGTGAGACCAGAGACTGAGGACTTGTACAGGTGCAAGCCGAAGTGGAGAGTACCTTGGACATATCACAAAATTCGTTTGAGAGCATTCATATGTTCATCATTCGGGCTGTGCATATGTAAGCATATTTGTTGCACAACATAGGATATATCGGGTCTCGTGAAAGTGATATACTATAATGCTCCTGCTAAACTGCAATAGTGAGTGGGGTCTTCATATGGAGAACCCGAAGAGGCACTAAGTTTGGATTTAGTGTCCACCGATGTTGGGGCAGGTTTACAAGAAATCATGTTGGCTCGTTCAAGAATCAATTCAGCATACTTTCTTTGACAGAGAAATAAGCCACCTGCATGTCTCGTAACGGCAATGCCCAAAAAATAGCTTAGGGGGCCCAAATCCTTCGTAGCAAATTCAGAAGCAAGGTGTGACATAATGGATTGACGAAGTGCATCAAAAGAGTTAGTATAATATCATCAACATATAACAGAATGTATACCATATCATAAGTGAATGATCAAATTTGCTATGTGAAAAAATAATAGAGGATACAAACTCAACAAACCGTTGATACCATGCACGAGGAGCCTGTTTCAGTCCATAGATTGATTTCTTCAAATGACAAACATAATTTGGATGAACCGGATTCCTAAATCTCATAGGCTGATGCATATAAACGGTTTCATGAAGGTCCTATGCAAGAAGGTATTTTTGACATCAAGCTGATGAATGGGCCATGATTTGGACAAAGCAATGCTGAGAACAATCCGAATAGTTTTCGGTTTCACCGCGGGGCTGAAAGTTTCATCACAATCCACACCAACCTGTTGAGACCCACCATCACCTACAAGATGGGCCTTATGCCTCTCAAAAGTACCATCAAATTTCTTATTATGTCGAAAAATCCACATAGAACGAATAACATTAGCATCAGGAGGACGGGGCACTAGATGGCACGTCTTTTTTTCAATAAGAGCATTATATTCGTCTAATATGACAACTTTCCAATTTGGATTGGCCAAGGCATTTTTCGGATTGCGAGGAAGAGGTGAAGGGGCAACCGAAGTCGACAAATTGAATTGTCGTTTGGGTTTGGAAATACCGTGCATAGCACGAGTTTCCATGGTCCGTAGAGGTGCCGTGGGGGCTGGATTGGTGCGGTTTGGACGGGTTGTGACTGGGTTGGCTGTTGGCTTTGAGGATGCTTCGTAGGGCTGATTGCGGATGTGGGCCGAGGGGAGCCAGGCAAGCTGGGATCGGGAAAGTAGGGTTGTGCCGCAGGCCGAGAAGAGGCAAGGACTGGGAAAATCCGTAGCTCGAACGGGACCCGGGACAGTGACGGGTGGGCTGTGCTGTGTTTCCCGTAGTTAAGTTTGGTCGGGCTCCGGTAACGGTAGCGATTGATTTTGCAATTGATGAATTAAAAGGGGATTGAGGCCATCATTTAAGAAGTTAAAGGAATCCGAAGGCGGAGAATGCAGTTTGGTAAAAGAGAATTGGGACTCATCAAATATGACATGCCTAGAAACGATTATTTTTTGGCTTGATAAATCGTAACAGTTATAACCTTGATGATTAGACGGGTAACCAAGGAATACACACGGGTTGGAACGAACTTGTTGTTTATTGATTTTGGTGGAGAGAGGGGTAGTATAGACACCCAAAAATTCGTAAGTGCTTATAGGAAGAATTTCGAAGATAGAGAACTTGAGTCGGGGACTTGTGTTTGAGAGACTTGTTTGAGAAAATGTTCAAGAGATATGTTGCCATTGATAGAGTGTGATGCCAAAAAGACGGGGGATGGAGGCGTGGGCAAGAAGGGTACGAACTAAGTTATTTATGATTCTTATTTTTCGTTCAGCTTTGCCATTTTGTGGAGAGGTGTGGGGGCATGAAAATCGAAAAACAAGACCATTTTTGGCGCAAAAGAGTTTGAATTGTTTATTGTCGAATTCTCTCCCATTATCACATTGAAAACATTTGATATTCTTTTCAAATTGTGTCTTAATTAAGTACTAAAGGATGAACAAATAGAATAGACTTGGGACTTATTGCCAATAGGAAAAGTCCACGGAAAATTAAAATAATCATCCAAAAACAATTTATGGACGGGTTCAAGAGGATAAGATGCGGGAAGCGAGATTGAGATGGTTTGGGCATGTGCAGAGGAGAGTCACAAATGCTCCAGTGTGAAGGTGTGAGAAGTTGGCTATGGACGTGGTCAGGAGGGATAGAGATAGGCTGAAAAAGTATTGTGGTGAGGTGATTAGACGGGATATGACACAGATGCAACTTACTGAGGACATGACCTTAGATAGGGGGTTGTGGATGAAATGAATTAGGGTAGAAGGGTAGTAGGTAATTGAGCGTAGTCCTACTTACGCTTATATACTGGTAGTTAGAGTGTAAGTATTGTAGCCCTGCTTAGCCTAGCATACTAGTAGGCGTATTATTGTTCTATTATTCCCTGTCCTTTGGTTTCTGTTACTGTATGTGCCTTCGTGTACTTTGTTTATCTTATCTTTTTTACCTGCGTTAGTTACTACTTCTTTTTTAGAATGCCTTATCATGACTTATTCGCTTTTGTTACTTTCATTTTCATACTGCTTTAAATTTCTTGTCCGGGTCTGACCGTTTCCTTTGCTATTGCTTGTGCTTATGCTTTCTTGAGCCGAGGGTCTCTCGGAAACAGACTCTCTACTTTAGAGGTAAGGTCTGCGTACGCTATACCCTGCCTAACCCCACGTTGTGGGATTTCACTGGGTATGTTGTTGTATCCAAAAACAAAATATAATATTGATGTCCAGTCGTGCTTAAAATAGGAGAAGTCCATAAATCACTATGTATGATATCAAATGACATTAAAGTGCTAGAGGATGAAGAATAAAACGACAATTTGACATGTTTTCCAAAGACACAAGATTCACAAACATTAGGGCAAGAAAAATGTTTACAATTAATAAACTTTTTTTTTTTTGCTAAGGGAGTGTAAAACAGAGTTTCTGGGATGTCCCAATCTATTATGCCATAGAACAAATGAAATAATTGCAAAGGTTGACGAAGAGGAGGCGAGATAGCCGATAGTGGTGGTGATATGATAAAGATCCCCGGTGCTATCACATCTCATTATTCGCATCCATGTCAGGTCCTTCACAGAAAAATCAAAAAGATCAAATTCAAGGGAAACATTATTATCGATTGTGAAACGACGCACATAGATCAAATTTTTTAATAGTTTCGGGGCACGGAGGACATTTTTTAAAGTTAATGGGGGATGTGGTGGGGAGAGGGATGATTGTCCATAACCTCGATTGGGAATGCCTTGTCCACTACTAATAATAATGTTACGGTTTAAATTGCTCATATTGAAATAAGATGAGAGAGTATCTTGAGAGGCCGTCATATGAGATGTTGCACCGGTATGCATGTACCAATTTTCATCCGGAACGTTGAGAGACATCGTGTGCATTGCCGCCTCAATATCCGTCGGTGCGTAGGTTAATGGAGGAGAAACATGTGCACTATATGCTTGTTGTGAATGCACCCCGAGAATTTCGGGCTAGGGTTGTTGAGACGGAGGTCGGGCCCATGAGGACGTCGGGTAGGGGCAAGGTGGAGCAACCCAAGCTTGTTGGTCCCACGCTGCCCACGGTGGGTACGCAACCCACAACGAGGGCTGCGCCATCTTGCCGGTGGCTGGCCGCTTGTGTGGTCGTCCCTTCTTCGCCATTGTCGCTACTTCCACCACGGCCACTGCGGCCTTTGCCGGAATTTTTGCCTTTGTTGTTATTCTAGAGATGTTGACCTCGTTTTGGATCGTTGGTGTGTCGTTGATGCGGACTGTAACCCGAGCCCCTTTCTTCGGCAGGCGGGACGCCGGTGGTAAGGAGGTCGGCGGTGCTAGCGTTAGCCGCTGCCCGCTTGGCTTTTCGGGTTTCTTCAAGGATAAGTCTCGAATGAGCTTCATAGAACGGAGGCAACATAGTGTTTTGTTGGGGGATTGTAGCGACACCATCATAATTTTCATTTAAACCCTCAATTAGTTGCATGACCAACCGTTGATTTGTGACAGGTGCATCGACGTTGGAGAGTTGATCGGCAATCATTTTAAGTTCTTGACAATAGGCTGATGCATTAGGAAAATCGTCCTGTTGAATGTCCTTAAATTGATTTTTTAAATACAAGGCACGTTGTGTCTTGTTGTCATGAAAAATGCTTTCTAATCGCTCCCATGTTTGTCGTGCAGTAGCGTCGGTTTCAATGATTGTATGTAAGAGATCGTTCGATAATGTGTCGTAGATCCATTGTAGAACGACTGCATCTAATCGTGACCAAAGTTCTTCATCAAAACCATCATGTTTCTCCATGTGCTCGTCAGTGGGCTTGGGTTTAGGAGGAATGATGTGATCGATGACTTTGTACACACGACAATGAATCTTAAACAATTCCGCCCAAGATGAATACTGAACTTTTTTCATCTAAAGAGTTATGGGAATGAAATTCTTGATCTTGTTAACTGCAAGAGCTGGATAGAATTTAGGTTGTTCAGCCATTGAAAAGTGGGGACGAAGAGAGAGAGAGGGCTTTCGAGATGAAGAGGAGGAAGATGGCAGAGTAGGGCGACCAGGGGGGGGGGGGGGCAGCCGACGGCTTAGGGTAGGTTTTAAGTTTAGGGTTTGGCCATAAAGGAATATGTTCCATGTCTTTTCATTCATTATTGTGTATAATATATAGTAGTACATGTTTATTGACAAAGCTACAAACTAGGTAACTAATTTGACTAATTACAATTAGAATATTAACTAACCAAATATAAAAGATATACAATATTCTATCATTCATCTTCAAATTAGTCCTGACAGCAATTGGTTCCATAAACCTTTTTCTCAGATTGCTAGTGCAGAACTTAATTTATTGGAGTGCAACTTCTGGTATCCAACAGATGTGATATCCATGACCTGGATTTTCCATAATTCGATTAAACTATGATGTTGTTTTTGCTATCACCTAAATAAGTGTTTAGTTATGAATGTATAGTTCTCTGTATGACACATGACCATGTGACTTCTGTTTCAATTTGATCGTTTGTATCAGAAACTTGGCTATCGAAGTATCTTATGCATATTTCTTATATACCTTGAAAAAGTAAACCGACGAAAACTGATAAAATTTAATCCCTGTAAAACTCTAAAGAGGTATGCCACTGTTCAAGTCTACTTTCATTCTGAGCTAGTTTTTTGGACTTCTTTCTTCTCTCAATATGCTATTTGTTTGTTGTACCTTTCATAGAATAGAATATGGTGAATCCTATTTGTTAGTTTCGGCATCTTTAGCTTGAATATCGGTCCAATGCCTTAAGTGGCGTTTCATTGAAAATTTTTAAGAACTGAGTTGGCACATTTTTTTTATAGCAAGCTGTGCTTGTATGTGTTGTTTTAATTTATTTTTTTTGTTTCAAACTCACTCTTTCAAAGTTTGCAAAAACTCAAAAACTGCTTGGCAAACTCAATTCCAGAAATTTTCTACCAAACGCCACTTTAATGATTTTGCTTTTCTTCCTATCAGTAGCATGAAAACAGAGACTCGGTTGATTATGGTTCGATTCATGGTGTTGTTTTTTTGTAAAGACTCACAGCAAGATATCTTGTCTCCAGGGCATCCCCAAAACAATGAAACCCCTGCCACATGGAATTTCGTCAAAAATGTCTCTAAGCGTATGTTCTACCAATCAGTATCCTTCTATGTCGTGAATTTGACTTATGCGTAAGATACTCGGCTCATTTTGCTCTGTCTTATGTAGATCCATCTCTAAATCCAAGGGTTCTATTGACTCATATTTCACTGTATCGGCCGGATCTAACTGCATGTGGTCCATATCGTTCATCATCAATTATTAATCAGGTAACATTTAACCTTTTTCTAAAAAAATTATCAATTTTTTAGCTTAGTCTATTTATAGAGGAAGGATTCCCTTATCTGAAAACCACCATTTATGTACTATTCCTCTCCTGTAAAAGAGCGATTGAGTCTCGAGAACCTACGCATTAGGGATTGAGAGTGGAGAACCTAAACATCTTTAAAAATTCTTCTTCTGCTTGCTTGTCGCTATTGTGAGGAGAAAAACGATTATTTCTTGTTGGTTAAGTAACATATCTCTCAAATTTTTTTTAATATAAACATATCTCTCATATTTATAATGAAAAGTTACATTTTAAATATTTATTTCAGAGAATCAACCGTGCTGCTTTTGATAATGAAATACTGTAAGTTCTTACTCACTTTAGTGGCTTAGTATGTATTTACTGTGTCTGTACGCTTGGATGTTTACATCAGACTTGGTTACAATTACATCCACAGATATCAAAATTATATTACTGAAAATGGAACAAACGACCTGCTTGACTCGATCAAACCTGTAAGTATTTCCTTCCATTTTAAGATGCATATCCAAAACAAAATATAAAGGGAAGGAATTTCTATACAATACTAATTAAAAGGAATGATTTCCGTGTTGCATTATTTTGAGTTTGTGCAGGCACTAATTCTCTCTGGGCATGACCATGATCAGTGTACAGTGATCCACAAGTCCAAATATGGTTCTGTAAAAGAGGTACCACACCTTGTTCAATTGAAAAAGGTTGTATTGACTGGATGATGTTTGATTGATAGTGCTGTGCAGCATACTCTAGGGACCATAAGCTGGCAGCAGGGAAATTTGTTTCCATCTTACATGCTATTATCTGCAAGTAATCTTGTCTTACCGGACGGATCAATGCCAGAGGAGGCAATTTCCACCAAAGTGTGCTTTCTCCCTGTGCAGACATACATTTATATATGGTAATTCAGTATATTGAGATGAAAAAAATTTGTAAAGATGTGGCACCTGGGCCTAACTCAACCCCAAAAGCTAGCTCATGAGGGGTGGATTGCCCAAGTAACCATCAGTCCATTCCCCACCCATGTGTGGGGCTCAAACCCACTCTAACACCCCTCCCCCCTTCCTTCACGCCTAGGGCCCAACTGGAGTGTGGACCGGGAGCCCAAACGGGATGAACCTGGCTCTGATATCATGTAAAGATATGGCACTTGGGCCTAACTCGACCCCAAAAGCTAGCTCATGAGGGGAGTATTGCCCAAGTCCGTATAAGCAAACCACCAGTCCATTCCCCAACCAATGTGGGACTAACCCACTCTAACAATATTTATCTTATAAACCGTGTTTCTTGTAATCTTAAGGTTTATTTGTGGATGTGTCAGGTATCTATTTCTGTTTGTCATGACCCTTCTTATTGCCGTCCTTTGGCCCACAAATGGGATGCTCTTTCCGCACTATCTTGATGGATTTCTGAGGAATATAAGAAGTCTAATTAGTTCTAGCTTTTCTGGAGGTGAGAAGAAACTGAAAAACGAAGATGAGATATATGAATATGAGGAGATCTGGGATGCAGAAGGATCGATGCACCTCATAAAGAAAACCTTTAAAGTTTCTTCTACACACTCAGGCAAGAGCGCTTCAGTGGAAAGGTAAGTCCCCATTAGAGAGAACCAGTCATAGCATGAACTGCAGCGAGTCACTATTTCTATTTACTTGAGCATGCTTGTGTGTTTCTCGAAGTTGCCTCCTAGATTATGAACACCATAACCTTGTTTTTGAAACCAAATTCGATAGAGAAATTCGAGACACGTACAATTATTTCTGAAACTAAAACAAAAGCTAGGGTGAAATCAAAATTTAGGCATATGCTTTTTTTATCGTTAAAAGATATTTGTATTAAAAACACAGGAACCAGAAGGTGTTTTAAAGATTTTTACCGGTCAACGTCACTGCTGTGCAATGAACTCAAGAAGTCTGTCATGGCCTTTATATCATTTGCAACAGCCATGTTACACCAAAGAAACAGTAAGGAGATGCATCTGTACTTAATAATAGTTGCATATTCAAACTTGTTCCCAAAAATTCGTGCATTCTTTTCTTTCCGAATAGTCCACCCTAATTTAGGCATATTTTTATAACTCTGTTTTAGATATTTAAATTATTTTTAACTGAATCCTCACTCTAGTACGTACCCCTGAATCTTTAAAATTTAGATCACAAAGGATAGGCACCCTTATTGGGCACCAACACTCATGTCCGAGCAACTTAGGTAGTTGTCCTTAAATATTATTTTTTTCTTCAGAAAATTTGATTCCATGTTGATTAGTTCAAGATAAGCAAGCTATCCATGCTATCTATTGGCACTTCAGTTCAATGGTTGTCATTCTTCTGTAATCCATGGGGTGCCTCCTTGTATTTTAGACTATTTGATGCTCAAGTTATATAGAAGAGACTAAAATTTTGTTGTTCAAAAGTTTAGATGCCTTTTTCTCCAATGCAGGGGTAATGCTGTCATGCGGTCAGTTACCAAGAAACCTAATGCACAAGAGACGGATGCCTCAAATCCTGCGGATGTGACGTTACATATAGGATCAGATGGCGTGATAAAAGCACTGCCTCGGACAAACAAATCAAAGACAAAGATGGTAATTAGGAGATTAGTGCGGACATTAAGTATACTTTCTATTGTTGCAGCTTTTAATATCCCCCTATATATGATGCTTCTTTTCAAAGATTGGATTGATAAATGATGTACTATATTCATATATGCCAGTGATACTGGTTTAGATTAGGTACTTTCCCCACTAGGATAGCAGCTGTCAACTCTTTCACATGTTCTAGGTGTTCAGTTGCTCTGTTGTTGTAATTGTCGTTGCTGTTGTAATAGGTTTTTTTTTTCCGTTGACATATCCTGTACTTGATCAAGTAATTAGTACCGTTGAGGATTTGAACAGAAGTTTGGTTTGTTTTAAACAACATTATGATGCGTATTTCTGCTATCCAAGTTCTCTGTTCAAATTTGCACAAGTTAAGAAGAGATGATTGGCATACAAACTTGGTTCTGTTTTCTGCATGGGATATATTTTTCTTCCCTTTTTCTTTTCTTCCAAGTGCTGATTAGTGCTGTAGTTTCAATGGAGGAGAGATTCTTTCTTCCCTGTGGCTCGTGGGAATAGGGAAAACAAGCTGTATAAGTGATATTCCACTTTGATTGTCTCCTCTCCACCCCCAACACCTCACCCCCTCACGGAATTGGTTATCAAGACGGACCTCCGTTAAACAGTCGAGGAACTCATACTACGATCGACTTGTCACAAGCGAATTTGGAACTAGAAAGGTAAAGTCATAAAAATAATTTCTTGTAACATTGAAATAATTGAATTTCACTGACTATAACATTCCATTATAACAACACTAATGAAGAAGATCGTTGGGCTTAAGAGTGGACTATTTGGTTTGAAAGTTCAGTGCTGAAAGACAGTTAGCCTTTATGAACTTTTAATAGACCAACTAAATGTAGTAGCTACTATAATATTCTTTTCAAAATAACTCCCGCGATTCATGGAAACTAGCCTAATAAGCCTACTGCTTTTAATTTTTACGTCTAAGATTCATCTTCTATACGCATAATAAAAAACCCCGTGCATGGATGAAACTCTTACACTTTGATTTAAGGTTATTTGTTCTACTTTGGTAATGATGTGCAGTGTTTTAAGAGGCGGAGGCGTAAGCCGAGACGTTTTATGCAGTACGGGACGAGGCGTAAGCCCCAAGACACGGGACATAAGTCCCATGAATCTACGAGGCGTATATCTTTAATTTTATTACTAAAAAAATAAGTAAAGGTAAATATTTTAATAAAATTCTACAAATAATTCAAATACATCACCAATAATATTATTAGAGAAAGGTAACAACACAAATTATGATAGCCTGGATAATCTTTAGAATAAAATCTTCATCCACTTCATCATCAATCTCCACATCTATTAAATATTTTCACCCTCAACTAATATTTGCACTGATTCTTATTTATATATATTTCAAAGAAAGAGAAGGGTAAAAAGTATAAGAGCAATGAAAAAAAAGGATAAAGTTGCTTCAGGAACATAATGCTATGAAATCTCTATCATACTAATTTCAGACATAATCATCTAAAACAACTATTTATGACAATGTTATTTTTTACGAGAGTTGCTTTCTTTCTCTATTTGTTTTAGGAAAAAATCACTACAACATAAGTACATGGTGACATAAAGTATAAATATCATCACCAATAATAAAAATCATAATCTATAGCAAAAATATTTTTAAAATAATAAAAATCAAATTTAACGCTCGGGCGTAAGCTTTTACGCTTGGGGCTTATGTTTTTGCACCCGGGCTTACACTTTTGCGCCCGGTACTTACGCCCCTATTGCCCGAACTAAGGTTTGCTCTTGTCACTGTAATCTTGTTGCGTTCTGTATAATTAAAATGTAAAAATACCGCCTTTCTGCATATATAGGTCCTTAGAAATGGGAGGTGGCAAGAAAAAGATGCGGCTACTCTAGTGCCAGGAGACATCATTAGCATAAAGCTTGGTGATATCATCCCTGCAGATGCCCGATTGCTCAAAGGAGATCCCTTGAAAATTGATCAGGCAATTCCTTATCCAAAAAATAGGACCAGGAATAGCCACTACTAAAAAAACAGGAATTAGCGACCGACATATTCGGTACAGCAAAATCCGTCGCTAACCCTATTTAGTATGGATTAGCGATATATTATATAAATGTTGTTAATTTAGCAACCTATTAACGACGAATTTCATAACTAATTCCAGTTCGTTTTGTAGTGAGCTTTGAGTTTTGGAACTGATATTTTATTTCAGTCAGCTCTTACTGGGGAATCTCTTCCAGTGACGAAAAGGAAAGGAGATGAAGTTTTCTCTGGATCTACTTGTAACCATGGAGAGATTGAAGCTGTGGTAATTGCCACTGGAGTTCACTCTTTCTTTGGAAAAGCTGCACATCTCGTTGACTCCACTGAAGTCAGTGGTCACTTTCAGAAGGTTAGAAAATGAAACTTAGTGATAGTTCTTTCTTGATTTCTCAATATTCGAGAAGTCATATTTTCCAAGAGTTTAAAAGTTGCAAGCTTCACTATGCAGGTCCTTGCTTCCATTGGAAATTTCTGCATATGCTCAATAGCTGTGGGGATGATACTTGAAATTATTATCATGTACGCTGTTCCGCAACGTTCATATAGGACTGGAATTAACAACCTTCTTGTTCTCTTGATTGGCGGAATACCAATAGCTATGCCTACAGTACTATCAGTTACTCTTGCTATTGGCTCCCATAGACTCTCTCAACAGGTACACCGTTACCAATATTCTGAATATGCCTTGAACTAAGTATATCTTCTCTAGACAAATAAATGATGAGGGCTTTTTCATATTTGGCCCGTCGACCGAAATTAATTACAGGCGCTAACCAGCAATAACCTGTACACTAATTATGTATATCATATGTAAATTTTGTGTATAAAATATATATATTATATGGATATTTATACTTAATATACAACCTATATATTTGTTGGCTATTGTTCTTTTGAGCGGTCCAAAAATGTAATTATTCCAATAATAATGCATCACATCTCCTCCGAACTATCTCAAGAGCTAACATGTAATATGGCATTTGGACTATATTTCAGGGTGCTATTACAAAAAGGATGACAGCAATTGAAGAGATGGCGGGTATGGATGTACTATGCAGTGACAAGACAGGGACGTTAACACTGAATCGCCTCACTGTCAATAGGAATCTTATTGAGGTACACAAACTTTTCATTTGACCTTTTATTTCTATGATTTGATGAATCAAAACCTTCCTAAACAGGTGTTTTAAAGAGAAATGGACAAATATATGGTTGTGTTACTTGCTGTGAGAGCTACTTGCTGCGAGAGCGTCAAGACTGGAAAATCAGGATGCTATTGATGCAGCAATTATCAACACGCTTGCTGATCCAAAGGAGGTGAAGCCTTTCTTTATTGCTGGAGTTTATGAATACCTTTTAGGATATAACGATGAAATTAAAGCTACATTCGTATATGCAGGCGCGCGCAAATATCAGCAAGTGCATTTCCTTCCGTTCAATCCTGTGGATAAACGGACTGCAATCACCTACATTGATTCAGATGGAAAGTGGTATCGAGTCAGTAAAGGAGCTCCTGAACAGGTGTCGATGTGATTTAACCATATTATGCACTTAGATTATGAGTAGTTTGTCAGGAAACTGTTTTATGTTATTTACTATGTCCTTCTCTACAAAAGAGAAGCATAAAGAAACTACAAAATTGGCCATATTTTTCTTTTCTTAGCCAATGATTGCATGTATGTAGTGAATAAGATGCGTTTCTTTTCTGCTTATGTTTCAGATTCTTCTTGATCCATTTTCAGTTTCAGTCTCCTTGAGAATTTGTTCTTATTGTTGTCCTTATAACTGCCACTAATTCATGTTTGCCTTTTCTCCTGAAACTCAGATACTGGATTTGTGCCAAGAGAAGCAACAGATAGCTGCAAAAGTGCATGCAATCGTTGATAAGTTCGCTGAAAGAGGGTTACGATCTCTTGCTGTTCCTTTCAGGTAATAGTTTCCCTTCTTTATTTGCTATTACAAATACTGTAGTTTTTCATGTTAATTAAAGTGGGGATTAATAAGTGAGAGAACAGCTGCAAAAGTATTTGATAAAAATAAATTAGGCTAATTGAAGGTTGATCTTTGTATTTATTGTATTAAAACTAGCCAGATACATGAACCAATATATACAATTTTATGAAACATTCCTGATTCGCAGCACACAATTCTTCTGTAAGAAGCTTATATCTTCTTCATGCTATGAATATCATAGGAAATTCTAGAAAAATCAATAGAGAGCCCTGGAGGGACTTGGACATTTTGTGGATTGCTTCCCTTGTTTGATCCACCGAGGCACGATAGTGCTGAGACCATCCGCAGAGCTCTCAATTTAGGAGTTTGTGTTAAGATGATTACAGGTATGTAACTTAATACTAATCGGTTTAATGTGCACAAAATAACATGGTTAGTTCTCATTATCACGGCTCACTTAGTTGGGAAGGTGGAAACATGTCAATTTCATTTTAGTTGTTTTTTTATATCAAACTTCCTACAATCTCTTCTGAGATATACAAATGGCATAAGCAAGATATCATCAATGAAGTGTATGATGATAGGAGACAAGTTATAGAACAAAGATTAGAACATAAAAGGATCAGGAAATAGAAGAATAACATCACTCAAGCTTTCAATGAGCACATCGATGACATATTAATGAAAAGTTTTCAGCAAGCTTTTCATTCTTTTGGTAAGTGTAAGACTAGCTAGGCAGCTAGCAGGATGAATTCTGTTTTAATTTGTTTTATACCCAAAACAGGTGACCAGTTGGCCATAGCAAAGGAAACAGGCTGACATCTTGGCATGGGAACAAATGTGTACCCCTCATCTTTGTTGTTTGGTCGTGACAAGGATGAATATGAAGCTCTACCAGTCGATGAGCTCATTGAAAAAGCAGATGGCTTTGCTGGTGTATTCCATGGTAATTTCGACAGGCTTTTTGAGTAGTATAAGCACTTAAATTCCCACTTGTCTTGTCATCCACCCAGCTTAATATGCAATTGGGCAGTCCCGGAGAAACTTGTTTTCTTTCTATTAGAAGATTAAGATAGTCTGTCAAATTAATGAAAATGAAAGAGTTCCCTCATGAAGAAAAAAATTAGTCTAATAACATATAATTTTCATTATTTGATCTCTAACAGTCATGTGACCAGGAGGTCATGGGTTCAAGCCGTGGAAACAGCCTCTTCCAGAAATGTGAGGTAATGTTGTGTACAATAGACCCTTGTGGTCCGGCCCTTCCCCGGACCCCGCGCATAGCCGGAGCTTAGTCACCGGGCTTCCCTTTGATTTCTGTCTTAGAATACTTCTAGAAAAAATGTTGGAAACTACAGGTGGTAAACGGCTGATGTTAATGAGCTATGCAACAACGCTGTCGCAAACCAATGTAAATTATACCCTTTAGTTGCTCTAAAATGAGTGGATTAGAATCTATTGCCTGATAGTCTGTGAATTGGACTTATTTGTCTTAACAAATTCCTTGTACTTTCAAAACAGTATTGTAGCATCATCAATTCTTCAAGTTCAGAGTAATCTCTCCTTGTGCTTCTGTAATATCATTTTTTGTTCCATGTCAATTACTTGTTTCCATATTATACGCAGAGCACAAATATGAGATAGTAAAATCCTGCAAGCGAAAGAGCACGTAGTTGGAATGACCAGTGATGGAGTAAATGATGCACCAGCTCTCAACAAGGCAGATATTGGTATAGCAGTGGCTGATTCTACAGATGCTGCTAGGAGTGCTGCTGATCTTGTATTGACTGAGCCTGGCTCAAGTGTCATTGTCAGTGCTGTCTTGACTAGCAGGGCTATATTTCAAAGAATGAAAAATTATACAGTTAAGTCAAATCGAGAATCTGTGTTTTCTCAATATCTTATGTGGCAATTTATCACCTGTCTAGATCTTATTTATTTTCTACTCCTAATAATGCAGATTTATGCTGTCTCCATAACCATATAAATTGTGGTAAAGGATCAAGTTCCTGTTACCTGCGTCATTTTGAGCTATTTCGTAAGTTAGTCTTAACTTTATGACCAGATGTGATACACCTTATGCATCTGTCTTGTGCAGCTTGGTTTCATGCTTCTGGCACTGATATGGGAATACGACTTTCCTCCATTCATGGTACTGATAATTGCAATCCTAAATGATGGTAAGGTCTTATCCTATCAGTATTTATTTTAGAAGGCATAGGAAGGTCACGCTGCAATGCAATTCATATTTTTCTGTTTTATCGATAGGTACTATCATGACTATTTCCAAAGATCGCGTTAAACCATCTCCAACACCTGACAGTTGGAAGCTTAACGAGATATTTGCAGCTGGCATTTTGATTGGAACATATCTTGCTTTAGTTACTGTCTTGTTTTACTGGCTTGCAGATAGCACACAATTCTTTGAGGTACCATTATTCTTAGTTTTTCTCACTTTTTAAACTTCAATTGCTTCATGATGGAAAATCACATTCAAATTGAAAGTCCTAACTTTAGTTTCTCATCGTCTTTAACTATTGATTACCTGCAGAGTCACTTCCATGTAAAATCTCTTAGTGGAAGCACTGAAGAAATCTCATCAGCCATATATCTGCAAGTCAGTATTATCAGCCAAGCGCTAATATTTGTCACCCGCAGTCAGAATTGGTCATTTATAGAGAGACCAGGTGCTCTTTTGATGTTTGCATTCATGTTGGCCCAACTGGTAAGGCGTGTCAAAGTTTTAACTCCCAGCTCCATTTTCATAGTTTTATAAGTTTCAGCATGTTCTTTTTATTTGTACAGGTTGCTACTTTGATAGCAGTTTATGCACATATTGAATTCGCGTCAATTATCGGTTGGGGATGGGCGAGTGTCATATGGGTATATAGTCTTATTTTCTATATTCCCTTAGATATAATCAAATTCGTTGTTCCATATGGTCGGACTGGAGACGCCTGGAACCTACTTTTTGATACGAAGGTTAGCAGAAAATTTCAAATTTTCCATTGTCATTTGACTCAAAGACTAAGATTTCTTAGTTTATAGCATTCTCTTCTCTTTTTTTGGTTTGGATAAACTGCTTTTACATCCAAAAAGGACTATGGAAAGGAAGACAGAGAGGCCAAGTAGGTACTTTCTCAAAGAACCCTACAAGGGGTAGTATCACCAGAGTTTGAACCTAAAAGCAGAAGACCTTGTATGATTGCTGAACAAGCTATGCGTCGAGCCGAAATAACTAGGTCTCCTATAAACATTTACCTGCACCTGTGTTTACACCAAACCGATAACACTTATCTCTTAACCATGGTTAAGTGATATATATTCTAGCTTTAATTTTTAACAGCTAAGGTTAAATTGATTGGTTTGATATAAGTACCAGGTGCGGGTAAGTATTTACATTACCTCTTACTTGGGACGTTCTGCTTTCAAACTAACAGTTGAATGCACTGATTGACTGATCTTTTATGCATATAAAACTTTGCAGGCTAAGTGAGTTGCATACTTTACGCATTAAAAATATTTAATGGATTTGTCAAATTGAGTTTTGATAAAAACACTAAATTATTTTAAAATGGTGAAGACTTACGACTTCTGCCCTAAGGGAAATGTCTATAGAAAATTCAAATAATCATCCAAAATAAGCATATAATATTTGATGACATGCAGAATTCAAAATCGGAGAAGTTCACAAATCACAATGCATAAGATTAAATGGCATAAGCGTATTTTATGAGTTTCTTTTTATGATTTTTTACACCATCCACCATGCCATCCCCAATCAAAAGTATTTTTGTTTTGGTTTCTTACACCACCCACCCTACCTCGTGACCCCTCTTCCGTTAATACTTAATAAAGTTGTCAAATGTCCTTCGTGGCCGGAAATTCCACGTGGACATCACGTTGGATGATTGGATCCATGTGGCAGACAAAATGATTTTTTTCGGCATAAAGAGATCGGACAGTTGCCAAAATGATTTTTTTCGGCATAGCCATGGTGATTTTCGCCGGATTCCGGCTAACAAAAGAAAACAAGAAAGCACAGTGTTTCGACAGCGTGGAAATCGGAGCAACGGTTAAAAGGTCGTCAGAGTCAACTTCCTTTGGGTTTCACGGTGATAACGAAATGGGCGAAGGGCTGGCGGGCTTTGTTTCAACATCGAGACGCCGGAGCAACACCGGAAAATCCAGATCTGGGCGTCGGTTGCGGTGGTGTGCAGCGGCGGTGTGTGATGGTAGTGTGGCGGAGCAGTGGTGCAACGTCGACCAGGTAGTGGGGTGAAGGGCGGCGGCTCGTTCTCAAAATCAGATCTAATATAGTAGTAACGTTTTTTTTGCGTTTCATTTCTGTTTTCTGATATTCTGATTTTGACCAAAAATCTGGTTAATCCGGTGGTATTATCAGAGAATGCACAATGCGTTTCATTTGCAACTGTCTTTAAATCTTTCCAATATTTGTAAGATCCGCTCTATGATGGTGTTAGCATACTGTTCCTATTCACTTTGCTATATTAGTGGGGTGAAGGGTGGCTGCTCCGGTTCACCGGAGCAGCGGTGGAGAAGAGGAGACGAAGGTGGCGGTGGCTGGCGGTGGCTGGCGGTGGCTGTTGATTCAGTTGTTACCGATTGGATATATCCATTTCGAGTTGGTGTGTAATTGATTGTTCCAGATCTAAAAAATTAACATAGAAGTTTTTTTGTCGACGATGGTGGTGGTTGGCTGGAGTTTGGTCGGAGCTGGCGGTGGTGGTGTTCTTCGACGTAGAAGGGAGTGGGGTTATTTTGGTTGTTGGTTTGTTGGCATTGTTCCGGCAGTGATGGAGAGGGCGGAGTTTGGTCGATGATGGCGGTGGTTGGCTGCTCCGGTTCACCGGAGCAGCGGCAGACGGAGAAGGGAGGGAGTAGAAGCAGTGGGGTGGTGATGTGGGTCCCACCTGCCATGTGTCTTCCACGTGGAAACGTGGCGTCCACATGGGATTTCCGTCCATGGATGACATATTTGACAACTTTGCTAACGGAAATGACATCCATACTTTAACGGAGGACAAATATGACCCTTTTTCAAAAGCTCGATGGCAAATATGACCTTTTCCCTTAAAATATATGAAATAGAAAATTTTATTTCAATGAAAAAGATGTGTTAGGCGAAAATATTTGTCACTATAAATGTATTTCTAGAAAATACTCTTTAAAAAAAGTGGGTCAAGTTGAACGGGTAATGACTCACCCATTTTTAACCTATTTCAACCCAATTAATTTTTCGATCAATCTTAGCACAACCCATTAATGAGCTCACCCATTTTAATTATCTCAATCTTAGCCCAACTTACTCATTTGACACCCTATTTGAGTCCTTTGAACCATATTTGGCGTAGCAATGATTTTGCTAGACTAGGAAAGTTGAAAGGAAAGGGAAAGAGATGGTTGTGGTCACTCACAGAATAGAAAGTAGTGAGTTAGCAGCAGGTGATCATATCTACACTTGGAAAACTTTCTTCGCATATTCTCATCACGGTTAGTCTACAACCCCATTTGACTAATTATCCCTTTAATTTCAGTTTGTATGATTACAATTTTTTGCTTTGTAAATGACCAAAAACAGCAATTTTTTGACTTCTTCTTCGTGGGTCCTCTTGAATTAGTGAAGCAATTGTAGCTTTTCCTTAAATATTCTATTTCTTCTTGTGTCTGTAGCAGCATTTTCTTTTCCTTATGTCTTTGGAGTTGAATATTAGTAAAGGGAGCTTTAAAAAGAATGTCATGCTCTTGGCATTTTTCTCTTTAAGTAATATTGTGAAAGAAAAAAATAAAATGAAGTGTTGAGATGTTATGGTCATTCACAAATTTTGAGGTCCACAACATTGTATGGGGCGGATGTGCATAAATATTGAGAACTCACTTTTTTTTTTTTTTTTTATAATTGTGTTGTCCGGTCCAATTTCCTCAAACCTCGACTAATTTCATGACTCACGAGGCTTAGATGATAGGAAGATATCAAACTATGTTTTGCCACTGCTGAAATTTGAACTTGATAACTCATAATTTTCAACTCACTTCATTGATCACTAGGCCACATCTTTGGGTGCATAACCTAACACACTTGCATTACGGGATGAATGTTTCTTCATTTGCATCAATCTGTGTATTTTACTCCAGCTTTTATTTTACACCGGCTTAACAATGCTTACGTTATTTTACTTGACTCAAAAGCAATCCTCATTTGTTAGATTACCATTTAAAATCATTTCTGAAACTCGTGAAACATGAAAGTGTATGCTTTAATCTAGACAATAAGTTTGGTTGCCAATTAGCTACACGAATAGTATCAGTTCCATTACATAAGGATCTCCAACAATAAAAAGGACAGTGCGGTGCACTAAGCTTCCGCTATGTGTGGGGTCCAGAAAGGTCCGACCATAAAGGTCTATTGTACGCAGCCTAACCCTGCATTTATACAAGAAGTTATTTTCACTGCTTGAACTCGTAATCTCCTGATCTAACTTTACCCGTTACTTCAAGGCTCCCTTCCTGAAATAAAGGACCTGAAATAGCATTGAGATGGCCTTCATCGAGAGGAACAGATTTGTGCCCCGTGCTTAAGAACCAGGGTGAAAATGTTTTGCGCTTCTTCCATAAAGTTACACTGTTGTGGATTCAGTTTGATAGAAACTTTCTGGATTCTTCAATAATTTTTTTTTTATCGATGTTCCCCAAACGGACTATTCAGTTTTCTTGTAAAGAATCTTGGGCTTTTATAAGAAAGTAAAACAATAGGAAAAAGTCAAAGACCAACCAAACATCAGGATTGGTACCTCCATATCTTTCTCTCCCCGTTGATTTCTTTGATGCCTTGGGTGCAGTGCAACTGAATTTGAGGTTTTTTCATACACGTAACAACATACATACCCAGTGTAATTTCACGACATATTATCTTTTCAAAAAGATAAGAAGCGACATATTATTACTATTCAAATTTTATTGTAACCGAAAGGACAAGTTCATTGTGCCAGCCTCTGATGGAGTTTGTATTCCGTTTGTAATCTATGAACCGGTGGAAGCTTTGGTGCGAAATGTTTCTATAGAGTTTTGAAAGACACGCCTTTTGTGTGTGTGTGTGTGTTTTTGTTGTGTAGGTTTAGTTAATGAATTTATTGAGTGTTAATGAATTTATTGAGTGAAAATTCTCAAACATATGAGAAAATAGATAAATGTGTTTTTTGAACAATGAAGTACTAATTATTCATAGTTAGAAATAGAATAATTGAGGGGAAATATTATGATGATAAAAAAAAAAGTTGACTGGCAAAAAATAAATTGATTAGTTTTTATTATTTAATTAAGAAATTCAATTGTTGATCATTAAAAAACAAAAAAAGAATTTTAAATTTATAAGATACGATAATTTGTCATCTGAGATGAATCTATTATTTAGATTTGTTTATTGAATTGTGTGGGTTTGCATGTCACATCTCATGTCGTGCAATTATATAAAGAGAGAGAGATTGGAGTTTGCACATTGCTCTTTGCTAGTAGAATTCCCTGCAAAGTAGCATTTTTTGTGGTGATTTTTATGCGTAAGCAACTCTAACACTGATGATTAGAAGTCCAAAGATTTGTTTGATTTTGAAAAAAATTAATCTTTACTTTATTTTTTATAAATAAATAAATACTACTCTCTAAATTTATTTAATATATGGAGAAGGGTTAAAAAAAATATTTGATGTTAGTGAACTATCGAATATAAGCTCTTCATTAATCCATCGGCTCATGGAAATCTCCAATGTTATCTTCTAGTTTAGATATACCCTGAACAATAGAAACATATCAAATATAAATATGGACGTGGCTTTTATCGCGAGGGAACATTTTAACTTTTTTTTTATTATTCAAAAATAAATTTGAGACAGAAGATAATAATGGAAGCTTTTATGCTCCATATTGTATAACGACATTTGACTAGACATAACGCTTTATATATATTGCGACAAAGCTTAATTGTATTAATTTGTTGCTATGAGATGAATGCACACATTTTCGCAGAAGGAATAATTTCCAAAGCAAGACTTCCAATATACACCATCACTCTACATGTTATCACTCATCAAAGAATATTACAATATATATACTAAGCAATGACTATACTTTTTACAAAAAATATTAAGCTTTCACTTTTTTGTATCTTAATTTGAATGAGCATTTAAGAAAGTAATAAATTTTTTGAATCTTGTCATTTTAAAGATGTTAAGGTGGAGGTTGAAATTAGACTTACTAAATATAGAAAGTAAATTATTTTTTAAATATATATAAAAAAATTGACATATATTGTGTGTTTGGAATGGAGGAAAATTTTAGAAAATGTTTTTCAATTTTCTCATATTTAATTGGTTAAAATATTTTAAAAGTTATGGCCTATGGGACGGGACATTTCAAGTTTATTGTCTACTTCCCACCCACCCGACTCTCCCAAAACCCACTCATGTCCATCTCATCCCTACCACCTTCGAATCCTCTCTCCCCACCGCATCCCACACTCATTGTATTTTACTAAATTATATATAAATACTTTTGAGATATTATATTTTAACTTATCTATCAACATTAAAAAAATAAAACACTTATTTTTCTAGAAAAACATTATCGTTCCTATCAAACATGCTCAGGGTAGAAAATAATTAATTGGAGTTGTTTTTATTGATATTGACTGAAATTTAAAAGGAAAAACGAAGAAGTTAATGACTAAAAATATGGATTAACAATCATTATGAAAGCCCCCTCTACGGCTCAGCCACCGTCTTGCTTTTGTTGATCAAATCAAATACTTGCGATATTTATCGCCATATCCATCTGACTCTAGCGAACGCAAAATATTTAAAGGTTTATTCTTCAATTTGTATTGGTCCTAACTTTTTCTTATTTATGTAGAATTTAGTCATTTACTAACATTTAGGTAAAGTATTGTTCGATCGATTTTTGGGAATCATTTGGATGGCGAATTATTATGTGAGGGCTGCTCCGACGACGGATCTGAATCGGAATACGGAGTGGTTCACGTACCCTGGAGTTTGGACTATCTACATATTCATACTCTTCTTCTCATGGCTCGTTGTGTTGTCTCTTTGGATGCTCATCTGGCATGGCTTGGACAATCGTCAATCTCTCTCATTTCCTTGTATGATCACTTTTTCTATGCTTTTATGATTCGAATTCTCTAATTTTTGTGTTTTTAGAGGATTTTAGGTCATAGGCCATTTTGATATATTGCATCGCTAATTGATCTGATTTAGGACTATTCCTTCATGATTACTTGATTGTGTTACTCCCTCCGTTCCAATTTATATAATTTAGTTTGACTGGACACGAAGTTTTTTGAATCTTGTGGTCTAAAACAATCCAAAGATATTTGTGTGTTTATAATTCATCTTGTTAAGCGTAAAAAGTAAAGTTTAAAGTTAAATTGTTACCAAATAAGAAAATGTGTCCTTTTTTTTGGGATTGAGTAAAAAGAAAAGTGTGTCATATAAATTGAGACAGATGGAATAACATTTTTGATATCTGGGATTTTGGGAGGGACTGGATTTTAGATGGGCTTTCTGTTGGAAGAGTTGTATGATAAAGAGTTAAATGGTCAAAAAACATATCTGAACTGTAGAATTGTATTAATCTCTCTTGGAGAGCCTTTCTCATTAATACAAATATATATAGTGTATACAATGTGGAATTCTAATACAATAAGGATCATATATTTACCATAATTGTACAACACTAAATATTACAAAATATATACTCAATATTTTATAATATTGCTAATACACCCCCTCAGTCAGAGCGGGAGGAGGCCGGACACTGAGACTGGATCTGAAGTCGAGGAATAGATGTCTAGGAAGGCCTTTCGTGAAGATATCCGCATATTGGTATGAAAAAGGCACATGCAACACCTTAACATGACCGATAGCAACCTTCTCACGAACAAAGTGTATATCCATCTCAATGTGCTTGGTTCGCTGATGCTGAACATGATTATGAGATAAATATATGGTGGAGATGTTGTCACAGTAAACCAAAGATGCCTTACGCAAAGTACACTGGAGCACCAAAAGAAGGTTTCGGAGCCAGCAGATCTCAACAACAACATTAGTAACGCCTCTATATTATGTTTCTGCACTCGAGAGGGATAGGGTGGCTTGCCTCTTGGCAGACTAGGAAATGAGATTATCCCTTAAGAACACACAGTAGCCAGAAGTGGAGCGTCGCGTGTCCGGACAGCTTGCACAATCTGCATCCGTATATGATAGCAACCTAATCGGTGCAGAGGGTATAGATGCAATCCATAATCAAGTGTGCCCTTAACATATCGAATGATACGCTTAAAGGGCAGTAAAGTGAGGCTCCCTGGGGGCATGCATGAATAAGCACACTTGCTTAACAGCATAAGCAATACCAGGCCTGGTGAACGTAAAATATTGTAATGCACCTGCAAGACTCCTGTAAAGTGTGGGATCGGACATTGGATTACCATCTACAACACTGAGCTTTGATTTAGAATCAACCGGAGTGGACATTATCTTGCAGTTTGCGATCTTAGCCCTGTACACTATCTCCTCTGCATACTTACGCTGACAAAAAACGTAGAGATCTGAAAAAAATAGCTCAACTTCCCCAAGTCAGTCATGACAAATTCGATTTTAAGCAATGCAATGATCTCATTTTTCAACAAATCAGAGGAGGCAGTAAGCACAATGTCATCCACATATAACAATAAATAAGCGATGCTACTACCTTGATGAAAATGAAGAGAGAATTATCACAGTTGCTACATACAAACTCAATCCGCAGAATGTACTGTGCAAAGTGATCATACCACGCTCTAGGGGTTTGTTTCAAACCATAAAGTGACTTATGGAGATGACAACCCATGTAGAAACGCATTCTTCACATCAAACTGATGAATCGGCCCATGCTTGCCCATAGCTATACTCAGAACTGTGCGAATGGTAGCCGGTTTAACAATCGGACTGAACGTCTCACCACAATCCTGCTGATTAGTGTAATTAGCCACAAATCTCGCCTTATACCTCTCTAGATCACCATTGTCTTTGTATTTGTCACGAAAAAGCCACATGCAACGGATCACATTCACCCCCCTCTAGTCTAGGAACCAAATCCCATGTGTGATGTTTCGTTAACGCATTAAATTCCTCACACATGGCCGCATTCCAATTAGGGTCTAGTTTGGCTAATTTTGGGTTTTTGAGAATTGGGGAAATGATTTGTGTTGATAAGTTAAACTGGACTTTGGGCTTGAAAATCCCGTGTTGGGCACGAGTTTCCTTTGGGTGGGATGGGTGGGGGGGGGGGGCGGCGGGTGGATGGGTATTTTGTTGGGTTTCTGGTTTCGGGTCACGGATGGGTGGGTGGTGTCAGGTTGTTGACAGGTGCAGTCGACGGAACAGGGCAGTGGGTGAGTTGTGGCAGGGACGGGTTTGGTGGATGCGAAGATGGGTCGGGTAGGGTCGACGATATGGGTAGATCGACGTGGTACGGGGTAGGCGATGTCGGGTATGATGTCGATGGTGGGTTAGGACTGTAGCGGTGGTGTGTCGGTGTGGTAGTGGTGGTCCGGGTACTGGGAGTTGTACGGGTCGGAGTTCCAGTGATAGGTAGAGTTTCGGAGGAGTGGTGGGTGATTGGGTTGTCGGCTATAGTGGTTGTTGGAGGCGGCGACACAGGTTGTGGTGGTTGAGGGTTCCTGTTGGTGGTAGGGTTGTTGACCGATGGTGATACAGAGATTTTGGGCTGATTGCCGGTGGAGGTGGCAATCGGCGATGATGGTGTCTGTAGACGCAGAGACGATGTCGGTGGTGGCAGCGGTAGGTGGCAATGACGGTGATACGGTGGCTGAACCTGGGAGAGGTGGAGCAACAGTAACTGACAGTGATGGAACAATACTGTCACGTCGGAGGAGAGAGCTGACGATGGGGGAGAGGTCTGACTCATCGAGAAACGTGTAAACTATCACCATTTATTTATTAAAATACCTTTAGTAGAATAGATCATGATAGTTCGGGTAGGAAAAAAGGAACAATCAATAGTTGGGGTGTGAAACTCGCGAAAAAGTGATAGTTTAGATGTATTTTTGACCATTATCTCATATGATAAACCCACCTATGGCTATTAAATCCCGGAATTTGTTTTCTGCAGGTCATTCTGTTACATGCCTACGGTCCTTGTGATCACCAGTCTGTGGCATAAGGAGTACATAGTGAGTTGGCACCTTTATTGTTGGGGATCTTTTTGAAAAGAGAATTTTTTGGCTTACTTAAAACCTTTGTGGTATTAGTACCTTTCCCTTATAGTGGCTAAAGCTGTTCTTACTTCCTTTTTGTAGCAATATATTTCAATTCTGTACTCTGTTATATTCTTTTGGAGAATGTTAAAAGATACTTAACACCTAAGAATTTTGGGTGTGTTCGGTAGGAAGGAAAATGTGTTCCAGGAAAATAAGTCTTCCTACTTATTTTCTTGTGTTTGGTAAGTAACCAAAAACTATTATCCTAAATGCAATGCATTTGTATATAATCTAGACAAATACTATAGGATGTGGGAGTTAGAGGTGGTGGGAATGGGGGGCTATGGATGGGGGTAAAGATGAGGTGTGTTGGAGGGTGGAGAGGACACAATCAATGTCCAATGCCACTTGTGCAACTTGTTTTCTCTACTTTCACTAGAGAAGTCATTTTCCTCAGTTTTAAGGAACTTGTTTTCCAATAGAAAATATTTTCCAGAACTTTTGATCAACCGAACAGGGAAATTTGGAAAATATTCTCTAAAAATATTTTCCTCCATACTGAACACACCCTTAGTAGGCGCTAATTTGTTTTTCCTTTTTGGTGCTAAATTTTGTTATTTCTCTGAAATCTGACTTATAGAAAAAATCCTGAAATTACCAGATGATATAGCAGAGTTGGGAAGCTTGTTGTGCACCTAGCCGGCTTTTCTGTCTCATTTGTGCATAACTTTGTCTTGTCTGTTTTCCTTCAGGTCACGTATCACTGTTTTCACTGGAAGAAGGGAACACCATTTGCTGAAGACCAGGGTATCTACAACAGATTGACATGGTGGGAGCAAATGGATAATGGCAAGCAGCTTACTCCCAATAGGAAGTTTCTGACATGTGTTCCTGTGGTGCTGTAAGTATTCATTTCATTGTGTAAATCATTGGTTGGGCTTTTCAGCTATGATGTCATTAATAGCTTTGTGCTTGCAATGATAGTTGAGTTGTATTTGAATCACTGAATCTAACATAAAAACTTCTTCATTAGCTGCACCCAGACTATCAATCGCTGAGCTATATCCTTATTTCTCTAATTACCCAAAAAACAAAAGGAGACAAAATGTCCCTTGACTACCAATTCCTAAGCTGAGTAAGCTCTATTACTTAATGCTCGGCATTCTTCACCACCATGATGTCGGTCATATTGTAGTACATATCCTTTTAGGACTCGTGTGTATTTGTTGTATAAGAAAAAATAATATCAATATAGAACTTTGCATTATTGATACAATGTCTGATTTTCTATATAAGACTTAACAATGATAGTAAAGACTCTGCATTACTAATACTATAACATTTGATTTTTCAGTATAAATTTTTGTATCACTAATATAACAAATTGTATGGGAATCTATGTATTCTTTATGCAATATAGAGTGTGATATGCTAATATGTCTATTAGCAATAAAATGATAAAGCTAATATTGGTTTAGGTATAGTAATTCTTTTTTGTTTTTTGAAACGGGTAAAGTTGTATACCTAAGAGATCTACTAACTGTTTAGCTTCTTCTGTACAATGTTCTTTGCACCAAAAATAAAAAGTAGCAATGCATCTTCCTTTAACTTTCTGAATGTTGTTAACTTTGTCATAAAAAAATCTTTCATTCCTCTCCCTCCAAATTGTCCACCAGATGCATGATGGAATTAATCTCCACCATTTCTTCTGACTCTTACTGCCCTTTCTCCTAATCCAACAGCTTAAGAGGTCTGTTGTATGCTCAGGCATACTCCATTTGATCTCTGTTAAACTGAAGAACAAAGACCATAGTTGAGAAGTAAATTTACGGTTAAGACACAGATGGGTATTTGTCTCTCCTTTCTCACAGCATAGGAAACACCTGGAAGCAATATGAAACTTCCTTCTATGTAGTCTCTCCTGAGTGAGGCAAGCTTTTCTTACAATCAACCAAGTAAAACACTTAACCTTTGTTGGTGCCATATTTTTCCAAACCTACTTCCATGGGCCTGGCCTGATCTGAGGCTGCAGCATTGCTTCCTTTTTATAGCTTCTGCCAACAAAAATTTCCCATCACTATCATGTTTCCATCTGATGGTATCATGAGCTGTAGTATTACCACTGAAACCTTCTAGTACATTCATAAGCTCAACAAACTTGTTCACTTTCCAATCATTCAGATGTCTTCTAAATGTGATATCCCACCCCTGTTGAGACCAACTATCATCCACTGTAACATTTGGTACAAAGCTGATATTGAATAAATTTGGGAAGGCCTGCATCAAAGTCACTTGGCCAATCCGTAGATCTTTCCAAAACAAAATTTTGCTCCCAGCTCTCCATATTGAGGCTCCACAAGTGCTAGTGACAATATCAGTACACCAATGTTCTGTTTGCCCATATTTGCTTATGACCACTTCCTTCCATAATGCCTGTTGTTCCCCATTGAATCTCCACAACCATTTAATAAGCAGAGAAGTCTCCTTAGATCCCTGATTCCAAGCTCTCCATAGCTCTTATCTAGCTGGATAATTTCCTAATCCACTAGGTGTAAGCCTTTGCCCCCTTGTTTCCTAGCCACAAAAAATCTTTCCTAAGCTTATCCAACTTTTTGATCACTTCGGATGGAATAGGAAAGAGAGACATGACATGTGCAGGTAAAGAGTCCAACACACTTAATCAAGGTGACCCTGCCACCAAGTGAGAGGTATTGTGCCTTCCAATTTGCTAATTTCTTCTCTGTTTTCTCCACAATTCCATCCCATATCGCCAAATCTTTGTGTATTTCATAAAGGCATGCCTAAATATTTAGTTGGTAAGCTATCAACCCTACGCCCCAAAATATTTGTTTTGGCCTGGATCTGCTCCACTTTCTTGACAGGAAAAAGACTACTTTTCCTCCAGTTGACACTAGACCAGAAACAGCTTCAAAAACAATGAGAATTATCCTGATGAAGCTGATCTGCTCTGTCTTTACTTCACATAATACCACTATATAGTAATCCCTGCATAAGAATCTGTGTATTACCATTTATGGTATAACAATAAGTGCATTATTGTTTCGCATAACAATCCCAATTTATAATCTCTGTATAAGTAATCAACGAACTAAGCTTGCATTTGGGTAGGGTGTCTACATCACACATCCCTAAGGGTGCGGCCCTTTCCCAGACCCTGCTAAAGCGGGATACTTTGTGCACCGGGCTGTCCTTTAACGAACTAAGCAATCCCTTAATGCTGTGGAATAAATAATGGGATACATATTTACAATCCTAATGAACTAAGCCTATATTATATAAAATATGTGTATGGAGGTTGTAGCAGGATGCACTTATGAGACAAGCGAAACCAACAATCACCTATTCCTTCATTGCAAATTTACTGCTCAAATATGGAGTATGTTTTTTAGTCTCACAGAGATCAAGTGGACAATGCCTGAACATACTGCAGATCTGATGAGTTGTTGGATCAGAAAAGGGGGTAGCAAAACTCAGAAAAAGTGGTGGAGGATTATACCTTCCTGCATTTGGTGGGCTGTATGGAAGGAAAGAAATGGTAGATGCTTTGAAGATAAAATCAATTCCATACACAAAGTGAAGTGGAATTGTATTGTATCTTTATTCTTTTGGTGTAAAGAGAATTGTATAGAGGAAGTAGATGGCCTAGTAAATTTCTTAGGAGCTTTGTAAATCTGTTCTTACTTTCTTTTCTGTCTTGTTTTTGGAGGTGGCCAACATACCCTTAATGCTGAGGAATACAACAGTACCAATTTCAAAAAAAAATAAAAAATATAGGCACAAAAGAGTTATATGTAGAGCTTCCTCTATTGTGACAAAGCGAGACTAATCAATTGCGAGAGAGGATTGATTGCTGTACTTGAAACAGCATAATGTCTAATGGTTAGTTTCCGTAGCAGTGTGTTCTACTGTAAAAGGCAGGAAGTGAACATTTTGACAATAGAATTGTATGCAACACTCAACTAGTGTATGCAATATAATTGTGCTGAAAGGATTTTGAGAATAGATTCCTAGTAGTTTCTTTAACAATTTATCACCTTAATCTGAGGTAATCTTCCAGATCTAATGCTCTAACAGTTTTTGGTGGAAGCCATATTAGGAACCATAATACTAAATCAAGTAATCCAATAACCTATCAGTTTGAAGAATATATTTTGATTTGGTTGTTATGAGATCTTTTTAACTTGAGCTTTTATGACTTCAATACATTATATAGATATGTTACACTAGTGCGCTTCTTTGATTTATATATATGTTAGGAAACATAGATGCTGGTTCCAATTAACTTTATTATATCGTAAAAGTCAAAATATAACATTTTAGGGAAGTGTTGGCACATTATTAGACAAAACATGCTACTATGTTGATGTTCTTAAAAAAACACTACTATGTTTAAATGTTATCAAATGTGAAGAGCAACATGTATCGGATTCAGATCTACTGATGCCTCCATAAGTGTGGATGAATGATGGTCTGGATACCTAATTAGTGCTCATAATGTGTTTGCATGTTCCTAGATCAGGACCCATTGATATTACTTATCTATTGAAAAGAAAAAGAATTGCATTCATATTACTTACTGATTCTGCATGGAACTTTTTTGCCCATCTTTACAATGAACTGAAGATCTCTTTTCTGATAGCCTGTTCTCGGATAAAGTTAATATAGTTTACTGGTGAAAGCATTATGCGTACATTTTTTTTATAAAGATCCCCTTCATTTGAAAGGTCATGTATTTGAATTCTACTGGCAGTTGACTATGATCAATTGATGGAAGCATTATGCATAAATCGTTTTCTGATAGTAATGTCCAATCAAATGGTCTTGTGTGGTCAAGAATATAGAGGTGATGAAAACCTATGTTTGACTCTGAGGCTGGAAGAATTACCTAAACTGTAGACTTGAAGCAGAGGCTTGTAGTTCTTAGGTCACAAGTCCCAACCTTTGCCATTTGAGAAAGGTTGTATTCGCCTGTCAGGATCAAGTGGTTGAAAATATTGTTCTCCTTACGAGAGCTCAATTTTTTTTTGATAATTGAGAAATCCCCCAAGGGCCAGTGGCAAACGGTTCAAAACATGGTAGATAATGGGTCTGCCCCCTCTACCCTTCTCCACTTAAATACCAGAATCTTGTTTGTGGCAGGGTTCAAACCTGTGATGTGTGCCTAACCCACACATCCCCGTTGAGCTCTTATCACTAGCCCAAAGCCTAGGGTAGGGGGTCTACATGAAAGCTCAATTTCTAAAGGGAGGAAAGAAATACTTGAAAAGATGTACAGTTACCAGTTTAAAAAAAAAATACTTGAAAAGATGTGAAGTTCCCTGTGCATCCGCAAGGAAAAGGATTAGTCTTTACTCTTTGAACGCATTACTAATAAATATCCACCAATAATGACCAACTTCTCTAATATCTGTTAGAGAATGGAATAGTAAGAGAAGTACTACACCATTGGTGTTTGGGAGATGGAAGATTTTCAGAGATTGAGTTAAAACATACTAATATTTTTCTTGTTTCTTTAGAGTTAAGCTTCTGAGATTATGATGGGAAAGGATGGAGGGTTGGAACTGAAGTGTGAATGGATTCTTTTGGGGTTTGGCTGAGTTCTTTCCTCCCTATCTGGACATTATGTATATCAAAGAATTTGGCATTTGCAAATCATGAATTGTGAACGGACTGTAGTAAAATGGCACAGTGTTCACTTCTTTTTGTCCATATGCTACTACTTTCCCAGATGGTGGTTTTATCCCTTTTCTCTAACTCAAGTATTAAAAAAATAAACTTTGGGTCTAACTCAATTCCAAAAGTTAGCTCATGAGGTAAGGTTGTCCAAGATCATATAAGGAGACCACAATCCATTTTCTCAATCAATATGGACACTTACCACCCTTGCATGCGCAGGACTGGACAGTTAGAGCGTGAACAACATAACATGAGGTTCAAAGTAAACCAAGGAATGAGATGTGTTTGGCTCTGAAAATAAACTTTGGGCGTAACTCAACCCAAAAGTTAGCTCATGAGGTGAGGGTTGCCCAAAACTATACAAGGAGACAATAGTCTATTTCTTCAACCAATGTGGGGCACTTAACAATTAACCTTGAGCGCAGTCAAAGAGATAGTATCCTTCTTTTCCTTTTTACTCTAGTAATCTTGAACTTTCTACAACAAATATTCCCTAAAGTCCTTCAGGGCCAATCTCCCTTCTCTAAAGTAGGCTTTCTTTGCTTCTTCCTCCCAGGCTTTTTAACCATTACATTTTTATGTTGTAGTTTCTATCTTTACGCATACATGTTTGGCTTTACCGTCCATATAGACATGTAGTTGCTTTTCCTCTTCTTTTCTCCTCTGTAGGTGAGTCATTGAGGAACATAACTTTTAAAGTCTTAAGACAGTTTAATTTATGCCAGTTAAATGATGATGTTGAACTTTCTCTTTATGAATTTTAACCTTCTAAAAAAAAGCTCTCTTTATGACTGCCATGCTTCTTAAAAAGACTATTGATCTGTTTGGCTGTATCAAAGTTAGTCTATCAAGTTCTTGTTCTTTTTAGAATGGTTTGATAGTCTTCTTGAGTGAAACAGAAAGAGATTTAAAAAGATGGATAATCCCATAAGTTTATGTATCCTAGCATTTTCCTCTGATTAAACAGTTAGCATACCCATAGTTCAGTTTCTGCAAAAGTTTTGCAGAATACTCTGAAGTCACCCTGAACTTACACCCTCAGAACCAAAACAAAGCTGATGGGAGTTTTGGTTTCAAAGGCTTATTAAAGTTACTGTTTCTTCTCAGGTGACTATTACTTGTACTACAATCATGTGAACAAACTAATATATATTCTTGCTACTTAATTCACTTTATCTTATTTAATAGAAAGTGAATTATGCTACATGGGACTACACATGGGCCATGGTTGACATCTTAAATACGACTCTTAAGGATCTCAATGTAAAGCATATGGTTTTGTGCTAATTGAGTGATATTCTGTCTTGTGAATGATAATTTCACTTAAGGATGATTCCATAGACCCATATAAAAAAAAACAATTTTGCATGATCTTGCTGGCACTTAAGGAGGGTATATTAAAATGCTTGTCAAATTAGAAGAAAGCTGAGATGATAAAGAGGAAGGGGAATGATTCGGGTCCTCGTCTATTATATTCACAAGTAACAATAAGTGCAGCCTTTGTTCTAATGATGTTGATAGACTTGATTCATTTGCCATTTGTCTTGTCTCTGCCACAGATACACGATGATCCTCTTTTTCTCTTTCCCTGAGAAAAAGGACTTCATTTTTAATTGATTTCTGCTTGTTTAAGACGATTTCACCTTTCCCATGAGGTGCCTTTACAAATATGTTATAACTTTTTGATACTTGCTTCTTTCAATAGGTACTTGATAGCTTCCCATACAACTGACTATCAACACCCAATGTTGTTCTTCAACACATTGGCAGTTTTCATACTGGTGGTTGCCAAATTTCCCAACATGCACAAGGTTCGAATCTTTGGGATCAATGCAGATCAATGAGCTACAAATCAATTCAAAACATTTAGTTCAACTTTACTGTCAGCTATAGTATTTGATTGATTTACCAATTTTGAGTAAACTGGGAACTCCTATACAAATGCAAGAACTGCAAAGCGTAAAATTATATATAGTAAAATATCAAGAGCCGATGTTGTTGGGTATGCTTAGCTACGGTCTTTTCTATTAACCCGTTGAGAGCAATATGCTGCAACTTTGCCTCTGTATTCTTTTGAACTACATCCTTTCTATGCTTGATTACCAGCGAAAGTGTAAAAGAAAAGTTAAAGTTGCAGCTGAAGTTCAAAGATCCGAGGCTGCAAATTTCTGTTTCTATGTGTTTCTTCTGATTTTTGGCAAGTAGTTGAGAATGAATAAATGATAAAAGTTTATAAAGAATTTGTTGCAAATGAGATTGGAAGTTATAATAGGCCAATTGAGAGTTTTCCATGTTTTTGTCTATCATGCATACAATTTCAGCGTACCCCACACAGCTTTTTAAGAAGGAATAATTACGATGTAACAAAAAATAACTCACTTCCTCCTTTTCTCTCAGCCACCCTACTCTCTCTCTTTGCCTCTGCCGCGTTCTTTTTCCTTCGCTGATGGTGGAGCGCAGGTGGCGGAGATGAAGTTACCTCTCGCTCTCTCTCTGCCGTGTTCTTTTTCCTCCGCCAGTAGTGGAGCGCAGGTGGCGGAAATGAAGCTATCAGCGGTGGGGAAGTCACAGGAGGTGGTTGAGTCGGTGTGGAAAAGAGGCTCTCAAGGAAGAAGATGGACCTGTGAAGCTCTATTGATAGGATTCATTTGTATAATGTTTTATAATACGGTATACGGATGTATACACATCTCTTATACACTATTATACATTTTTATATGCCTACATACATAATATATTTGTCTTGTATAAAAGTGCAATTCTTATACATAATCTGAATCCATGTTTATATAATATTATATAATTGTGTATAAGTGCGTAGTATGATATTGCTCCATATAATTATATTCTTTAGTGTATGCTATATATTACACTTTCATACACCTATATACCTAATGTATATGTCTTTGGCATATAAATAAATAATATTATATAAAAATATTTTTAGGTTATATTTTTATAACAAAAAATTCGTGAGTTCAGATTGAAAATACATACATAGCCGCATAAGTAGTGATTTAATGCTAAAGTCGACAACGTTCGCTTCTAGAAGGAAGTAAGTATAAGTTGACCTTCCAACATACACTGCAGGGAAGGACCCTTTCAATAGCATAATGGCATACTTAACAAAGAAAGGCTTCCATCAGTAGACAGATATGTACTTTTCGAAATACACAAAAAGACACGTAGAAACTAAGGAAACCCTCTAGGGGCTTGAAATGGATAAAAATGAGTGGCACCGAATTCAGTGTAAACAAAAAGTAGTAAATATGCTTTGTCTTATTTATTTATTACTCCCCCGGCTTAATAAAAAAATGTGTTCACTTACTAAATTAATAAAGAATTAATTTTATTTTTTAAAATTTATCTTTATTAAGTGTTAGATAATAAAATCTCAATAATTATTTAATTAGAATTATTTTAATCAAATTATATATTTTTACATAGAAATTAGTATTTTCTTAAGGGACTAATACTCTATTTGATTTGGAGGAAGTACCATAATAAAAATCCATGCAAAATTGATTTCTTCTCTAATCTCAAAGTTCATGTACTGCCAAGGCTTTAAATTTGAAGTTGTTGAGACCAGTTCCCACAGAGATAATTCTTCTCTCTCCATTTTAATTAAGTTCTTTTTAATTTTGAAATAACCAAAAACAACATCTAATTTCCCTTTATAAGTTTGTCCATCTCTTTTTCTTTTTCACAATTCATCACACGTTAATTTCTTTTGATAATTCTCAGCCATGGTTTTCAATAAAGAGATTGCTCGTTTTGCTGTTGGTGTTATTGGTTAGTTCATTCTAATTTTGGTGTAATTCTTCCTCATATTTTAAAGGTAGCAAACGTAAGTTTGATTTGTTAATTTTCAGGGAACATCATTTCACTCATTTTGTTTCTGTCACCTTTGTAAGCTTCAACTTCCTTCTCTCTTTTCTTTTTTTGCATTACTAAGTTTTTATGATAAAGTATATATATTGAAAAAAAGATTCTTAGCTACGTCTTATTTACGTAGTTTTTCCGCATGACGGAGTTATAAAAAAATTCACTAATGAGATTCAAAATATAAAAAAAAGTTATACAAAAAAATTAAAGAGAACATCTATATATTATAATAATAATTTTGACCTTATATACCATATACTTTTCTTATGAATAGAATTCCGATGAATTCACTAGCTCTGCATCTGCCTCTCAGTATCACGACTCACGAGAGTATATGCAACCGTCCTATCTAGAAATTTTCTATGACCTTGTTTTTTTTCAATATCGCATTCAACAACAAAAAAAGGGGCTAAAATAGACAAATTAATTATTTCATTTATCACAATTTATATGACACAATTATTATTTAAGAAGTCAAACAGTTTATTCTTTGATTATGATTTTTTAAATTGTTTTTCAAATATTTTGAATTAGTATTGTATTAACTATGACGTACTAGTACTTTTCAAACGATCTTCAAATATTTAAATTTTATTTTCAAATTATTAACGTATATATTACTCCACATATTTTGTAATAATTAGTATTGTATAATTATGATAGATATAAGATCTTTATTGTATTAAGATCTCACATTGTACACACTATATATATTTGAATTAATGCGAAAGACTCCCCAGGGAAATCAATACAATATTACATGGTATCAGAGTCATGTCATTTCAATTCTTTATTCACCAATGTTGGGCCTCAAATTATATTATCTATGCTCCAGTTAACAAAGTCTGAGCATGCGGGGAGTGTTAAGAGTCTCACATCAGATATGAAATGCGACTTGGACAATGCTCACTCTAGAAGCTAACTTTTTTTGAGGTTGAGTTAGACAAATTTAGACCAAAATCATGATATCACAAATCAACATGACCTATTAACTTTAAACCAACATTAAGTTTAAGAAAGGTATTAAAGGGATTTTAAAAAATCGTGATTGTTAAGAATGAAATTGACGGACAGGTCAAATATGTAAAAGGGATATACTATTGTATTGTGCACATATTATCGTATTGTGAATCCCCTTGATATACAGAAGAAGACTAGTGAAGTGGGAAAGGGTAGTTCAAAAATTACTTTAGGTATAGGTTCAATCCTCAAGGGTGACATTTTATTAATTTTTTTAATCCTCTTATATAAATTCTTGACTCCACTGTTGACGTTACCTAATTTTGAACCAGATTATATATGGGCGAGTTGAGGTTCGACCACAAAGTTTCAGTCAATCCTCCCAAACCGGACCATTTCTCACTATTAGACGGAGTTTAATAAAATTAAAATGATTTTAACATATACAATAACATACTCCGTGTGTCACGATCGATGGGGGCGCACAATAGTAATAGAAATCGAATAACAAGCCCCTAGGGCACAGGCGAGTTGGTAAGTGGCAAGATGATTGGTGTACAACAACCGCCAACAGAGAGGACTGCAAGCTCCATACCAACAGCAAGTCGCAGGTTCGAATCCGTGTGGTGACAATCTTTGCTGAAATATTGAAAGGGTTGTTGTTGTTGGATTCGTATCTCTTGCAAGACTGCCACTCGCGCATATAGCTCGATTTACATTCCACCTGATCAAGAGTCTTCTGATACATGTGGGGTCGCCTTCGAGAATTTCCCATTCCCAAAGAAATGGAATAACAAGACATTACAAATATAAAACTACAACTACCAAATATATCCTAGATTGTGTGGTTTTCAACACACCATACGCAAACATGTCATTTCCAATAACCACCACCTATCCTTCCTAATCTCCCCATTATTTCCTCATGACTCTCTGCTTGTTTCCTGGCTTCCCTTTCCCAAATTACTGTTTTACTCCTTTCTCCAAAAAGGTCACTACTTTTTCTTACTGTTGTTCCTCCAAAACCTTTCACTTCAAACTTAAAGCTTCGTTGAGTGAGAGTGAGGGTGAGGGTGAAAACAAGGTTGTTTCGGAGTTGTTAGATGGTGAGTTGATTACTCGGATTTCTGCTGCCAAAGATGCGAGTGAGGTATTGGATAAGATAGCACAAAAGACGGGGAAAAATGGTGGTGTTGTTACTTCTAATGATTGCTGTTTTATTATTTCTGCTGCATTTGATCGTAGCAATGCTGACTTGGCACTTAACGTGTTCGACGCTATGCGTTCCACTTTTGATCCTGGTACATTTCCTTTTTTGTCTGTCTTTAATTGAGGTAGAAAAAATGAACAACTGATATTTGAACTGTGTTTTGTTAACTAATTGGTGATAGTTAACTAGGAAACTCAAAAAGAAATCATACTTGAGGTGTGTTTTTATCCTATTAACTCTTTAAAATAATAGGGAACCAAGAGATGATACTAACTTGTGGTGTGAAACAAGTCGTAGACATTTGTTTATATAAATTATCCGGGATAAAATGAAAATTTAAAAGCTAAATTGTTTATAAATATAGAAATGTTATAGTAAATGCTGACTTGGCACTCTCCATATTTGATGCTATAGTTCCACTTTTGATCCTGGTACATTTCGGTTTTTCTCTGTCTTTAGTAGTCAATTAAAATAATATGGAACCAAGGGAAGATACTAACTTGTGTGAAACAAGTCATAGACATTTGTTTGATATAAATCATGAGGGGTAAAATAGAAATTTCAAAGTTAAATTGTTTCTAAATATAGAAATGTGACATTTTAAAAAAAAATTAGTCTAATAAGTAAAGTGTGCCACATAAATTAGGGGTAGTTTAGCTTTGAGAATGTCTTCTTATGTTAATGGATATTTAATTATCCCCATGTTTGGAAGCTTAAAGAAGAGATTTTTTTGGTCATGAAGAATTATTAATTACAGTAATATTTTAAAATCATTTTTCTTTCTTGTCCTTTTCCTTTTTTGCGGGTTGTTGGGTTGGGGGTTGAGTGGTTTTAAAAGAAAGGTGAATGCTTTATGGTTCTTCCTGAAGACTTGAGGAGATATAGGATTGAATGCAAAAATACAGAAATATTTCGAATACTCCGAAATTTTGTGTTGTTTGTGAGGTCTAAATAAGTGAAAAAGTTTGCTTTCGTGGGGTTGAAATTTGTCCATTGCTTCTATCTGAAGTTGGAACTTTAATGATGTATGTGATGCGGTAACTAAATGACCATTTGCATTCCATGTTGAAGGCAAATAATCATTCTTAAGGAAGTGATTCCATCACCTTTCACAATACATATTTGTGTTGAAGCACCTACTACGATCATTGCTTTTTAGCATCAAAGGAGAAAAACAACAACTTTTGTGTTACTGAATAACTTGTGAATTTGATAAAATCTTTTTCAATCTCATTGAAAGATACTCCACCCGTTTTGACTTGTTTGACACCATTCAGTTTGTATTAACTTTTCAACTTTCAAGACTTCAAGTTCATTGAATAATTTGAATTTTGAACAACAAGATGAATTTTCTTTAGCAAACCAGCTTTTCAAATTATATGTTCCTCCATCTTCCCCCCGATAGGGGTGGCATCTTTCAGGAAGCTCCTTCGTAAATATAGTTAAGCTTTCAGATTTGAGGAATTTGAGATTAATAAAAGATGTGGAACCTGTCATCGCTAGTTTTTATGATATGCAGTACTGCCCTCACTATTATTCTCTTGTATCTTGTGACCAGTTTGCATTCATATCCCCCAATATTGATGCACTTGACTTTCCCATATTTAAGGGATATCTGTTTCGGACAGAAGCCCATCCTATGATAGATGGAGGTGGTCAAGGCCAGATGTTACTACATATACCTTGTTAGTTCGAGGGCTTGCAACACTGCTGAGGGTTTCAGATGCCCTTAAAGTCATCACCAATGTTTGTCGAATGGGCATTTCTCCTAGTGAAGAGGTCATTATTTCTTCACTCAAACCAATTTGCTTTTGTATTAGTCTGCTCTAAGTATCTTAATGTGTTAGAGTTGTACACTTCTCTCTATATGAGCACCAAAGCCGATATGAAGAATTTTCTGTGGTAAATTAAATATATTACCGACTGTTCTATCCGGATAAGTAGTTTATTTTGAATCACTTATGTAATTATTTTTAGACCTTATAAACTACTTTGGAATTTTAGACGACCAAACTGCAAGGAATGGACTATGTATTTATAAGCTTGTTGAAGATAAAACATGCTATAGAAGAACAGTATGGATCACTTAACTTTCGACTCTCTAGACAATGTAACTATATGAATCATCATTCTATTTTGTTAACTTTCTTTACTTAATCAAGATATGAGTTTGAATTTATAATTTCTTTTAATTCATTTGTAGTTGTGGTATATTAATAGCAACCTGGGCTGATATCTTCCCTGAAAATTGATAGGACCATTGGTTGTACAATGGTCGATTAAAAGAGTTGATCCAAAGTCTTGAATATGTTTAAGTTATTGTTATATTTTCAACCACTTGTCTTTAAAGTGTGATTTAGTACTTTACCACAAACTCATGTATGTGCAACTGGCTGAAGGAAAAGTACATGCCCATTTCTCTTTATTATCTCACTTTTCTAGTGAAATATGTTCCAATTTCAGTTCTTAATTTAAATGTAACTGTTCTACATTCAAACGTCTTCCATGGTAGACAATCCTATATACTGTTAGGGTGTAACTGATTTGTCCTTTAAGGTCTGTGGTATCACATCAATGCAGTCAGAGCAAATTCAAGCCCATTTAGTTGAATAAAGTTTCCACTAGAAATCCTAGCACTTAAGATCTCAAATATAGGCTATACCTAAATTGCACATCTTCTCCGAATAGGGAAAAGGAACTTGCTGTCATCTCACTGATATACTCAGTATCTGGTATCGGTAACTTTGTCATCATCAATTTACATATCGAAATGTGTGATGGTATAAGAAGACTCTTGAAGATTCTTTTTAGAAATAACCTGAACGGCTGAACCTGGGTCTTTTTACTCAGCTTTCTTATTATTGTTCGATTACACATAAAGTAACATGCAGCTTGGTGTCTGGGTAGGTACTCTTCGGCAAAGTTGTGCGATGTCCAAGTTGCATGATTGCTGTTACTGTTGCTCAGCCACAAGATGGTATCCAGGTATGCACAAAATACTTAAGATTGTCAGTTCTTTTACAACAAAATGTTGTTAGTGGTGATTTAATCCGCATAGGATCAACCAACCAGATTCACTGAGGATAGAGCCGGCTCGCTGTTGGTTGGCCTGTTTATTTTCTGTTTTTAACCTTTTCTGTGAAGTGTGAAAGCATAAAATTGGCTGAAAAAAAGTGCTCTTGTTAAAGGACTACACTTATTTACCATTTTCTGGCCAAGATAAAGACATATGGTGTCTTGAGGTGGTTTAAGAAAGGCAATTTTAGTAGTTTGTTTCTTGTTGTGATGATGAATAGTTTGTAATTTCCATTGAGAACAGATGCTCCTCTCGCATCCAATTTATACTAGGCATTCCTGATCAACCCGGTCAGTTACTAGTGTGGGTTATGTCTAAAAAAGATACTCCATCAGTATTATGGCATGCTAAACCACTTCAATGTAAACTTTGCGATAGTTTCTCCACTTTTAATTTTAATGTGCTTATTGTATTTTATTTCTAGTACATGATGTAAGAAACCCACTTCTGCAGGTTGTGTCCTGTTCAAAATGCCGCTACCAGTATGAGCTTGTTTCAGGCAATATTATTAGTATAGAGTCGGAAGAAATTAGGTTGGTTTTCTTTAACTATTGTGTGATCCAGTTTCTTTTGATTGAAGTAGTTGTACTTTGTTAAATCCTTGAAAGCAGACTCTGTACACATTATTTCAAAAAAACTTACAGACATATCACCGAAGAGTAAAAAGAAAAACATAAGCAACACTCAGACAACTGCCGTGATTGTTTATATACTATTTTTGTTTTAGATTGTTCATAAGCTCATATGCTATTGTTTGCAACAAATTTTGAATATGTGGAAAATAAACTGCAACCACAAGAAGAAACATAGATTTTATTGCTAAATATTGCGGGTACAAATCTGTTTATTCCCTTGATTCTTCTCTCCTAGTATTTTCTCCGTGATTCGCTGGACGTAGGTTTGATCTCCAAGGACGTCAGGCAGTTTGATAAAGGCATTATTTGTTGCCTTGATCTCTTTGTGAATATCCCAGGGTTTTATGGGATTTTCGAGATTTGATGTATTGATCTCCTTATGAATGCCCGTAGATTTATGAGATATTCGAGATTTGATGTATTGATATCTTATGAATACTCATGAATTTATGGGATATTCGAGATGTCTTTTCAAGGGAATATGTGTCATTTTATATAGGCGTGAGCTAGGGTTATGGTAGAGTAGCCTCCAAGAAACCCTAACAGACCTTAGAGTTTGAAGATGAATTGAACTCGTCTTGTATAGTCCCACAAAATTTTGATGTTTACAGTTACTTTTTTTATTTTCAATGCAAGGTCAAACATATTATTACTAATTTAGTCTTGTTCCGTTGTTTGTCATGAGAAGTGTGTTAATGTATGGTGTTGATCCTGGGATATTCACTTCTTCTAAGGTTCTCCTCCTGCCGAACGCAGCATGGATATTCCTGCATGGAGAAGGGGACTAAGATTCCTGCCGATAAAGCAAAACATTCCAGCTGCTGTTCATTCGATTGTGGTACATTTCTTTTAAAAGCCATATGTATCAGTAGTTAATTTCTGGTTTGCCCACCTTCTTCACCTGGATCTTTTCGACTTTTTCCCTGTAGTGGAGTTCTTGCTCCTATTATTTTGAGGCAATTCCTATCGACCAATCTTTTCATATTTCTTAGAAGAGGCTTCTGGAAATCAACTCTGGCACTTTCTGTAGGTGGAGACCCCATCTGGAATGTCACGAACACATAGATTTGCTACTGAAACAGTTGATCTTCCTGCACAAGAAGGTGAGAGAGTGACCATTGCTGTAGCAGCACCACCAAATGTTTACCGAGAGGTGGGTCCATTAAAGTTCAATCCAAAAGCTCCAAATGTCTACCCAGGAGAGCCTTTGTGCTTGACTAACCATAAAGATGGCCGTGAATCACCCTTAATAAGAGCACCCAAAAAAGATAAAAGCCCATCGCTATTAAATCCTTCCATCCTCATTCCTCTTCTTACTGTATTTGCCACTGGAGATGCTGCCTCTGGAATGATAGATCCCAACTTGCCTCAGATTATAACAGTTGCTGCAGTTTCCTCAATCGCTCTTGGCGCCGCTTTAAACAGCCTGGTTTTCCCTCAATTCGGCAAGGTAACATAATGTGATATTTCTTGCAATTAACTTGATTGATGAAGGATAATATCTAAAATTTGTATTCACAAGCTTATGTAAGATTTCAACAAATGTACTCCTCTGGAGTTTACCAACCCACTCGCAAAGGAAAAAGGAGAACACAAAAACTATCTCCCTACAGATTCACATTTGCCTTTCTTTTCCCCTATTGAGCATCAAGTCAGAAGTAAAATCATAGCTTGAGTTTCTTTTTATAGAATGGTTATATTCACTTTGCTGGAGTTCGTTCCTAGACACACCCAGGTGATCCTTCTTATTAGGATGGTCATCCTTTGTAGTCTTATATAGCCTTTACAAGGTACTGTGGAAATATGGCAGAAACTAATTTTTCTCTTATTTTTGATGATAGCTTCCTCAGAGATTCGTTGATACAATTGCCATCAGGCAGCAACTCTTATCTCAGTATGATTTGCTCCAATCACGGATAAAGGAGTTAAAAGAATCTGCTGAGAATGAGGTATACTCCTCCTGTGCAACTTTGTTAAATCACTTGTTCTCTGGTAGATTTACGTCTAACAAGCTGTCAATCAACATCCTCCCTGGGGCCTGAAAAGATAAGAGGCAGCTGAAATGAAAAAGAAAGAATGAGAATCGGGATATGTTTGCTTAAGTTGCCTCGTCTCATGCCTGCATACTTGGGTTGAGGGGCACATGCTTTCTCTGCTTCCTTTGTCTGTTGATGGCGAGAATTGTCTACACAGTAATAAGGGACTAGGTTTATATCTTCTTGAAAGTCATTTTGGCTAAATCCATAAAAATATATATTTATACTATGCACCCACTGTCACAAAGGAACAGCTGGTGCAGTATAGAAGACTAAGGGCAGCCCGGTGCACTAAGCTCCCGCTATGTGCGGGGTTTGGGGAAGGGCCGGACCACAAGGGTCTATTGTACGCAGCCTTACCCTACATTTTTGCAAGAAGCTATTTCCACGGCTTGAACCCGTGACCTCCTGGTCAATTAAATTTGTGAGTTCAAATCGTTCCAACAACATTTATATTTTTGCTTTCTTTGATTTTTTTCCTGAAAGTCTAATCTTCCGTCTCTGGCCGTTGGCATAGTTGAGACACTTAGATGAAGACATTAATGAATTACACTTGTATGTTTTGAGTTCAACAGTTGTTTTGATGGGACAAAATCATTTCTATTATTGATGCTACCCTGTTCTTTTGAAATAATCACTTAATCATGTACTTTGAGGTGAAATTTTGTTTACTAATTTTGTAGGTCTGGATGTTGGCTCGCATGTGTCAACTGGAAAACAAAATCTTTGCTGTTGGAGAACCTGCTTATCGGTAAAACCCTCTTCAATCTCCTATACCTGTTCTTGTTTTTATTATCAGCTTCTGTTTAGACTTTAATGTGTATACTTCATTGTCACACACTACATGGCTTTCTCTTTGATTTAAGGGCCCGGAGAAGTAGAGTGAAAAGGGTGCGTGAAAGCTTGGAAAGCTCCCTTAGGAGAAGGATCGAGCTAATTGAAAGCTATGCAAGAGTGTGTTATCTTTCCAGAAATTCTCGGTTGGATCAGTTAAGCTCAAATACCATTGGACATGCATTCCAAATTTAATGATTAAATATGCCTTGTGTATTGCAGATCTCTTCCATTATAGAAATTGAAGTAGAGATGGATTCAGATGTTCTTGCTGCTGAAGCAGCAGGCAATGCGGTAAGTATCATTCTGTTATAATTTTGACATTCCCTTTTCTCTAAATTACATTTATTAACTATACCGAGGTAGTTATACAGCTGTTTGAGATGGGAAATGGAACAAAGAATATAATCACCAGCCAAAACGTAATTGCGGTCTTCTTACCTAGTTTTTGTAGTTCACATTGCTCTGTGAAGGTGCCATTTTAGCATTCTACTGGCCCTGTTTTCATCTTCTTTACTCTATGCAGGAAAATATCGCTGAACAAATACAACAAATAATGGAGCTTGAAAATCTTGAAGAAGTATGTGTTGTTTACTTTCAAGTACTTTTTTTTATTATAATTGTTTTAAACACCATTTAGTCTTGGCATTGATACTTTTTTTCGTCCATTATTTGCAGAAATGGAAAATCCAAGCAGAAGTGAATGATGAGGCTGAAAGACTTCTCAGTACTGAACCCATAACTACAGAAAAGTTTTCAGAAAGAAGATAAATGTGCATAATTTGTAGCAGAGTAGATATCCACCTTACTGGTTCGTTTTTACTGTATTTGGCTATTTCTTATCGACGTATGCTGGATCAAACAGATGTTCATTTCTGGGCTTCATACATTATCATTACCTGAGTTTAATTCCTAAAATTTCAGTAAAAGTCTGCCAAATATCCTAAATATATGGAAAAGCTCATTTAGAAAATGGTTGTAAAGGGAGAAAGAGAACTTGCATCACAAAGGAAGCTCAAAAGTGATCCATATTTTTCGTCTTGTTTAATCTTTCTTTTGTTGATCTGTGAAGAAAAGAAAAGATACCTTATGTACCGACTCTTTGGCGATTATTTGTGTAATTATTGAACTTCACTTGCATATGACCTTATGAAGTAGATATTTTTTGAGTTTCTTCAAGTAAAATTTGCATAAAAGTTTTTGCAACTTCAAAATTTTAGAGTTAGTGGTATATTTAAGTGGCTAATTCAAGATTTGAAGTTTATGGTTTCTGAAATTTACTATATATACATATTCAGTGAAGTATTCAACAAATATACAGGATCTTGACCAAAGTTAACTTCAACCTTGGTGGTATTGATTTGAATGGTTATTTCAAGTTGTTCAAACATTTGACTTTCACCTTTTTTTTTTCCAAAGAAAAACTGTCCAAAAGGAAGAAAATGGTGTTGTGATAATTCACTTCTTCCTTCGTCTAAATTTGGTTGTCATTATTTGACTTGACATAATTTTAAGAAATAAAAAAAGATTTTTGAAATATATGGTTCAAAATGAGTTTTATATAAATGTGTGACCGTAAATTATCTCATAAAGTAAAATTATTTTTAAATATAAAAATATAATATTTTTTTGAGATAAAAAGGTGTCACATAAATTAGGATAGAATAATTATGTTGTGTTTCTCTGTCGGTAGGGGAGGAGGGGGGTGGGGCAGTGGGTATCACGTGGCCAATTCTTCGTGACAGGTAAAAAGGAGGAATAACATCTAGCTATTATTATCATCGATGCTAGGTGACAACAACGACAAACAAAGGGCTAAGATATTTAAAATTTGGAATTTTCTACAGAATGATGAATTCATAATTCAGATTAAATAAATGGGAGTTTTTAGTTTATTCACTAGGATGAAACTTGGTGAACAATGTCTCTCTACCCCAATTATTGGGAAATAAACAAGTAGAATAGAATAACATAATGAAAACACTTGGGGCCCAGACAGCGACGTCGTTATTGTCTTGTTTTCACCAATATAAAGCAAAAGAGGGAGAAAAATGTATTCCCCTTCACTTTGACTTTGCTCTTTATTTAAGAAAATTATGAATGAAGTGCATATCTTATTATAGTATTCATCAGTCATGACTATTAGCATTTCATATTTTTTTTGGGAAATGATGGAAATTAGTATTTAATATTAAGGGCAAATCAAGTAATGCTATTTTCTTTGTTTTGATTCTCAATATTTTTGTTTAAAATTAACTAATTATATGCGTCCTTTGAACAGTGAAAGAATATTGTTAGAAATGGCAATGGATCTTGGATCTGGTCCGGATTCGGTGAATCCAAATCCGTTTTATAGGATATGGATCTTCAATATTTGGACTCGACGGATCCGGATCGGACCCGAATCCATTTCGGACGGATCGGATTTGGATGTGGATCTTGTATTTGAGATCCGTATCCGGTCCAGATCCAACCCGTGGATCCATTTTTTATTAAATATATTCATGACCTAGAATGTAATTTTTTAAGTATTTTCTTAAAATTGCTAAGCACATCCTTGCAAGTTTAATTCTCAAAACAAGTTTAATTTATCCCGGCGTTAACTCAAAAATAAAGAGTTAACTTCGATAATAAAATCAATGTTATATTAGTGAATGACTAATATCTTCATAGACAAGTAGTTAAAATTATATTCACTTCATTTGTGAAGATTCCAAGCACATGCAAGTTCTGCATTGTGAAAATATTAGTCAGCATTTTTCACAACTATTGTCATTGTCCAACATTTTCAATTAATAGCTCACAATCAAAACGAGACAACGAACAAAATATTTCATATGAACATTTCAAAATTGAAACACAGTAAACTGTTAGCTAAGTAAAAACGTTTGTAAGTTCAAAAAAAAAACTTAGCAAGGTTACATTCTTAGCAAGATAATTTTTTTTAAATGTGGATCCTATGGATCCGAATTTGGATCTGATTTTTATGAATCCGATGAATCTGAATACATGTATGAAAAACGGATCTAGATCTGGATCTAATAGAATCTGATCCAGATTCGATCCGTTGTCATCCCTAAATATTATAGAACTAATTTATTTGGTAAAAAAGTGAAATCAATTGCTTTTTTCAAACAGAGATATAGGAAGATACCTTTTGCAGTGTGTCAGTATGAATAATGAAACTAGAACAATGGGTCAAATCATTAGGTGTAAAGCTTTCCAGAAGTGAAATATTTAATCTTTTTTTTCCTGTTAGTCTATTTAGTTTCTTACTTTAGATATTTGTTACCATCTTTATTTATTGTGTTTCAGTTATCACTAAAGATTGTTCTTTTCTTTGAATGTTCTCTACTGTTTTTCTTAATAGTTGTCATATTTTTTTATTGTTTTGTTTCTTTTTTCATAACTATTTTGATTTATTACACTTGGATCGAATATCTTTCAGAAATAATTTTCTACCTACAATATACGATAGGGATAAGGTCTTCATGCATTCTATTATCTTCAAATTCCATTTATGAGATTACACTGTGTATGTTATTGTTATTGATGTTTTCTATTTGGATCTAATGACAATGGACCGAAGGGTAGATACAATTTTGGAATTCTTCAACAAGTATACTCCTTTTGAGTTTATATTTCTTGAAGGAATAAGAAAGAGCAACCCAAAAGCAGGAGAAAACCTTAGGAATTTGATAATTGAATCTTTAATTTGTTTTTGAATAAAGCGATTTTGGCATTGTCACCATTTTTCTATTTTTTATTAAAAGATGCAAGTTCCCTTTTAAGCATATTCTTTGGTTATTGATCGTGTAGCAAAAAGATGCGGCACCCAAAGAAACAAGTGAGGGAAACAAAAGCCTCGAAAATTAATACATGGCATAGGTACAATTAAATATGTACTATTGTATTAATATTTGTAGTTTTTTTAAGTTCTTAAATTTTAAATTAATAACTTTAAATGATTAGTTATTGGCAAAAAAAATTCTAAATTTATAATTTATATATTTAAAATTTGTAGATAAATATAACATTTGAATTAAAACTATTGTGATTCGATCGAACTTATAATAGCCCGAGTTAGCCTTGGTCACCGATAGCCCGAACTAATCATTTCCCCGATGCCACCTCCACCCTCCCCAAAAATTGACAAAACCTTCTCGCTGGCCCATTCTCTTCGTCTCTTTTTCTTCTCCCTAAAACTATTTGAGTGTCCAAGACAAAATTAAAAAATTAAATCGAATAAAAACATTGAATCATATATATATATATTGTGCTTTTTTGAATTTGGATGAAATTTTTTGGTGTTTTCTAACAATTAGAGTTTGGTGCTGTGGAAACCGCCTCTGGCACCGCGCATAGCTGAAGTTAAGTACATCGGGCTGCCCATTTCATTTTCTAACAATTAGAGTTTGATTATATTAGATAGAGAGTAAGTATTCACTTTTAACCAATTTTAAAATTAAAATTGTTCAATTATACTTAATGAATTACTTAAACCTATGTATCAAAGATAAGAGACCTTTTGTCATTTTCTCCTATGGTAACCAGCATGAAAAGTGGTAAGATTCTTTTCCAATAAGACTTCATCATTCATAATTTCCTCATATGATTTTAATTGAGAAACTATTCTAGATACACTAAAGTTATACTCACTTACGATCTTAAAATCTTGTAATTATAAGTCCATCCACTCATACCGAACCCGTGATAATATTATTACTTTAGGGTGATCTTTCCTTCAAATTAGTCCTCAATTTAAGTGGATATTATCAAATATTCAGCTTTAAATTCTTGTCGAAATGATGAGGAAAAAAAACATAGCCTTCATTTTATCTTGGCTCAATGTTTCATTATCTTGAGTAAATAGTGCTATCAAAACTTTTACCATCCAAGTGAATTTCAGCATCAAAAGTCCATAATATAATACTATTTTTTTTTAGAGATATAAATTATTACAAATTTAAATATCGACATGTAAGAATCTAGTAGTTTAGTTGATTAACTACTGAATTTTTACTTTGTTGGTGAGTGTTCGAATCACTCGTTGTAATTCCCTCCCTCATTTTTCTTTCGCCTACTCCTTATGTAATTAAAAAAAACCTAAATATCGACATGAAATCGATCTGAAAACTGAACAAGAAAATAAGCTAAACTTCGAGGTGCGAAGAAATTAGAAAACTAGTACTGACGACGTATTGAGAAATCAAGCTAATACTAATATCAACCATTAAAGTAAATCAAAAGAGGAAAGATTTTCTTATTTCTTTCCAAATGTGTAACAAATCACTTGCCATACCTCTACTTATAATATTTCAGTCTCTATTATATAACACACTTTTTTTTTTAATCAGTCTAAAAAAGAATAATATATTTATTTATTTAGTAAAAATTTAATTTTAAACTTAGTTTTTATTTGTAACCACACAAATATGTTTGAGTTGTTTTAGATCACAAAATTCAATTTTATTTTTATTTTTAAAATTCCGTATTCAGTCAAATTACATCACATAAATTAAGAGATAGAGAGTTATAAATTGGTTGCCTTAAAAGAAAAATAATTTAAATAACATTTATGTAGTGGACATTGGAATTATTATAATTTACAAAATTCACAGCATATTAGCAAATTTTACACCCCACTGTAATAAGTGACATGATGAAACCTCCTTTCCCCATGGCCATGGGTTAAAGCTATTCTTGTTTGATCATATCATATAATGACAGAGAAGAAGTATATATATCAGATCAAATCGAAGCTCTTTGTTGAATTGTGATTTGGATCAATGTCGAAGAATATACTAGTGACGGGTGGAGCTGGGTACATTGGGAGTCACACCGTCTTACAGTTACTGCTCGGTGGTTATAACACTGTCGTTCTTGATAATTTGGATAATTCTTCTGCAATTGCTGTCAAACGGGTTCAACAACTTGCGGGTCAATTTGGCCCTAATCTCTCTTTTTACAATGTAGGTCCTCTTTAATCCTGGATTTTATTATCTGGGTATATATAAAGATTGGATTTTTATCTATTGCATCTGTGTTCTTATCAAGGGTGATGATTTGAGTCTATCATGATATTTACTCTATTGAGATGTGAACCTTTAAGTTTAGAAATCTATAGAATTTGGTACATTTCTCAAGTGTCAAGCACTTGATTGTTGTTTCATTTCCTGTATTGGTGATCCTGATTTCTCTGTTTTGAACTTCAGATTGATCTACGTGACAAGTCCGCAGTTGAAAAGCTATTCGAGTCTAACAAGTAAGTTCTACCATGCTAGTTGCAAGATATACTTTAATTTCTCCATCCCTACGAGGTAGGGGTAACGTCTAACTTTAGGCTCCCCAGACCCCACATGTAGGACGCTGGGTATGTTGTTTTGTACAATCTTATTCTTTGTTGATCACCCTTCCGTTGTTATTCTAGCCCATGTTGTGCAGTAAGCTGAAAACTTGATAAGCATTGTCATGAATTATATACTGTTGACCAGAAAATGTTCTTCTCTGGCATTTTCAGACGTGATGGTTGTAATGTTTACATTGCCGATCATGTCCCCTGCTTTACTTCATTTCTTTACATCAAGGTCTATTACAGTGCTTTCTTGGTCGAGCTAGTGCACGGGCTTGCCTAGTGCGGTTTACCTTTCCGGTGTGGTTTGCGAACTATTACACTTGAGCGGACCCAAAGAGTAGCAGCTGCAGGTCTCTTGGTAACAAAAAAAACATCTATTAGTGTGTCAAACCCGTCTCTATAATAGCATTGTTTGTCTGGATATTCTTTGGCTGCTACAGAGAACTGTTGTTATATAAAATATATAATATAACATAACATAACATGAAAAGTCAGTTCCAAAGAAAACTTGGTCATTATAGTGAAATGTTGTTATAGAGGATGATTGTTAAAGAGAAGTTTGACTGGACATATGTAATGCAGGTTTGATGCTGTTATCCATTTTGCTGGACTAAAAGCAGTGGGTGAAAGTGTTCAGAAACCTTTGATGTACTATAACAACAATATTACAGGTACAATTACCCTGCTGGAAGTCATGGCAATGCGTGGATGCAAAAATGTATTTCTTCTCTCCTCTTTTTTTGCTTATCTTAATAATAGCATCTTTTCTCTCTTGCAACTTATTATATTTACTGGTTTCTGTCTTCTTCAACCATTCAGCTTGTGTTCTCATCATCGTCTACTGTCTATGGCTGGCCAAAAGAGGTTCCTTGTACTGAGGAATCTCCCATAAGTGCTGCAAATCCTTATGGAAGGACAAAGGTATCTTTTTGAGTTGTCACATCTGGTCATTTCAGTGCTCAGCTGGTTTAGTGAAGCGGATATCTGCAATTCTAAAATCTAAGGGGTCATTTGTTAGGGTGTATTAGGTAGAATAATGCTGGTACTAAATTTTATTACAATTTTTGGTTGCAAATTTAAGTCCGGTACAACTAATACCAGTATTACTTGTATACCCTATTCAGTACTATTCTTATACATGGTAAACCATAGAATTAACAACACCAGTATTATTCCTATTCTAACACACCCTATTCAGTACCATTTGGAAATTATGCAATGCGTATTATTTAATACAACAAACCAAACCGTCGATAATAACTAATCCCAACATAACTAATCCTAGCAAGACTAATCCTAGCAAGACTAATCCTAGCATTGCTAATACACTCTATTCATTGATTGCCTCTCTATTGAGGCTCAAGTTTTATACCTTCTGTTGTCCTTTTATTTTAGAGGGAGGGGAGTCTGTGTTCTCTTTTTTCCTGAATAACCATAATTCTGGTTACGTGTATGTTGTGTGTTTATAATCAGAGCTAAGTAGACTTAATTTTCAGCTCTTCGCTGAAGATATTTGCCGGGATGTCTACCATTCTGACTCTGAATGGAAAGTCATATTATTGCGATACTTCAATCCTATTGGCGCACATCCAAGTGGACGAATTGGTGATGATCCACGTGGAATTCCAAACAACCTCATGCCCTTTGTTCAACAAGTTGCTGTTGGCAGGAGACCAGCACTGACAGTTTATGGAACTGATTATCCAACAAAGGATGGTACAGCGGTATGGCAAAATTTTCATTAGCCCATACTTAGTGATTATTATCAATGTTTTAACTTCTGATAGGACTATGATGTGACAATTTTGTTCTAGGTTGTCAGAATTTTTCTGATAAGAGTTGTAGATTATGAGAAATTAGCTCACTCAAATTTGGAAATCTTTGTCTAGCTACATGAAACTATGAATCCAAATGGATGTGGACTGTTGCATTTTTCTATTTTCCTGCTCTATCTCACCCATGTACCTCGGAACAAAATAAGAAAAAGGATGAATGGCCACTTTCTTCCTTATTCAGTCGTTAGTTAGCTTAAACTAATGGGAAGAAAGTGTGGCTGTCCTTTGCCTGAGCATGTGAGTAATCATGTGCCAATATTTTCAGGTACGTGATTACATTCATGTTGTTGATTTAGCGGATGGACATATTGCTGCTTTGCGGAAGCTGTTTGATCCTTCGACAGGTGCGTACTTGCTACTTCTTGTGATTGTTACTACTTCTCTGTTTAAGTTATCTGGTGCTAATTTTCCCAGCAGCTTCAGAATCCATGACCACAAAGCTCTTACTTTTCTTTCTTGAAGACTGTTTGCCCTGAAATATAGTTTTAAATTCTGCTGTCGGATTCTTGTTCTTACATTGGCGAAGCTGTACTTTCGTCATTTTTCCTCGTGTTCCCTGTGACATGGTTAAACATGACGGTGTCACTGATATCCCAGACAAATAGTATCATGTGAGAAGCATCAAGTTTAATCATGGTGTGATCGTATTATTCTGCTGTGCTGTTTCTGCTTAACTAAATCATGTTAGTTCTAGGATGTGTTTGGTACAAAAAATATTTTCCTAGAAAATAAGTGGGTTTCTTACTTATTTTCTGGTCTTCGGTAAATAAGCAGAAAATATTGCCCCAAAAATATTTGTATGTAATCTAGGGCAAACTCTATTGGGGTTAGCATGGGGGGCTAGGGGTGGTGGGGATGGAGGCTATGGGGTTGGGGGTGGGTATTAGATAATTAGTGTGGAATGTCACATGTGGAACTTGTTTTCCTAGAAAAATGTTTTCCAAAAATTTTGACCAACCAAACACGAGAAGATTGAAAAAACATTCTCTTTCATACCAAACACACCCCTAGTGTGGTTTGTCTTTGCATTTCTAGAGCAATATCATTTGGATGTCTTTAAAGACTTTTATTCTTGTTGGATGATAAAGCGATGGTGACCTATCTAAGTAAGTGTGTAGGTGGAAAAGTTCTCTTTGCTTGGTGTTGATTCTACCTATGATTTTGCTTAAACATTTCAGGTTGTGAAGTTTACAACCTGGGAACTGGGAAAGGATCGTCAGTCTTGGAAGTGGTGGCAGCATTTGAGAAGGCATCAGGAAAGGTAGTGTACTTTTCGATTCATCCTTGGGCATCAACACCCAGTTCAGTGAGTTAAATTTTTTATAAATGGAAAGAGACACATAAGTCATGCATTCGAGCAAGAGCCTTTGCCTTATAACTTTTATTGCAATAATAGCGAGCCTGATTCTTTTCTTAGATCAAATAGATTGGCTTGGTGCATATTGATGTGTTTTTAAAGTTAAGCCTCTTTAGTAGAATGCCTGTTGTTTAATTTTCTGATCTTGGAGATGTATGCCTGCACATTTGAATGAGTACAAGAGTTGCTTTCCAGTTTTTCTCATCTGGAGGAAATTGGACTCGTATCTTACAATTTGAAAGGCTCTATATGGTTCACACATAATTCCAGTTCTATTTAATCTCCTCACTGTATGTTTCTGACCTGCCACCTTGTGCGGAAAGGCTGGAACATACTAATTGTAATTGTAAAACTAATTAGTGTTCCTGGTGCACTAAGTACCTCTTATTCTGCTTTACTAGAAAATTCCACTGGTGATGTCTGGTCGACGACCTGGGGATGCTGAAATTGTATATGCAGCAACAGAGAAAGCAGAACGAGAATTGAATTGGAGGTAAGTGATTAAGTGATAATTACAAATATATCACTTTGTTACCTGTTTACATACTTCAATTGTCTGGTTGCTAATCAATCTAATTAAATAGTTGAGGTGGTGACACTGATGGTTCCCCTCAGCTAGAACTTTCCTGCCTCCCCTTTCTCTATGACATAGACTAATATACTTTTTGATATGTCTTGTACTAAATGTCTGGCTTAATTTTCAGGGCAAAATATGGCATTGATGATATGTGCCGGGATCAGTGGAACTGGGCTAGTAAAAACCCCTATGGCTACGAGGGATCACAGGAATCAAAGTGACAGTTCAGTATGCGCCTTTTAACTGCATGTTTTTTCATGGTCCCATCATTCCACTTGTTGGTTAATTTATCCTCACTGCTAATCACCAACGTGTAGACCATCAATCTTTTCTTTCGGGGTAAGGATTTCGCGTATAATACTAGGATCATAGAATGGTCGGAATATTTATATTTTCTAACTGGAGTTTCTGAAGTGAGTGGAATGTTTTCCGTTGTGAAGAAAAGGGATAGTCGATGAATAATAGCTCGTTTAGCTGAAACCTATAGTGGCATTTTATGCGTTCTTTTATTCTTTTGTAACTAGCAGGAGCGCAATCATATTGTTTAAAGATTCTAAGTCCATTATTCATGCTTGGATTATTATGCTGGTTCACTGTAAACCTGTTAAGAAAAAGCAATGTGCTGGCAGTATAACTTTTTATTTAGTAGTGTGTTCCCATGTATTATGCTCAAAGGATGAACATGTCTACAACTCACTGTTGATTGTCCAGCTGACTGTAATTCGCTGGTTCAGAGTATCCATTATAATATCTTATAACCCCATGTGCAATTGTGGTATAATATCTGTCACCAGTGATTACCGCATTCGAGCACCCATCTTTATAATGGTATTTTTATACTGCGTGGCCGTCCACCAAAATAATAGCTAATAAATGTACTGTACATCGTGGTTATAATTATATTTTGGACAGAGCGACCAAATGTGTTAAAAGCCCTTTTATAATCCTGTCGGTGCCAATGTTTGGTTTTCTCCAACTCAACAAAGGAAAAGCAGTTGTATGCATGTCCGAAAAGGCTATCGCATGGCCGAACCGAGAAACCGAGTTAAGCAATCGACATGCATTTAGTTTGTTTTGATTTGGTGTCATGCGAAACAAAATCGAATCAAATCGACATTTAAATATATAGTTTTCATAGATAAGTTAAAACACTTATATAATTTTAAAATCATTTGAAAGTTGTAAACTTAAATTAATTTATATGAACAGGAGAGTTATACCTTGCTTTAACATTGAGGAGTACCATTCGATAATTAATTATGACAATCTTCTTAATTTAACATTCTTCTTAATTGTATGATCAGTATGTCAGATGGTTCATCTCTTCGCGGTGTCACACCATTTGAATTTTGACATTTCTTTATTAAGACGCTTAGTTGCCTTACCAGGGCAGCTTATTGATAGAACCAATATTCTCATTACTGCCCTATTCATAACACAAAATAATTTTGGGATAAATCACAATCCAACTAAGGCTAAATACCCTTCTCAAGTATCTAAATCATTACTTTTGCATCTTAGGCCTCAAAACTAAGTATTGTCACTTAAAGATCGTCTTGGCATTCTTCACTTTAATACATAAAACAAGTCTTTAAATATTTCAAGAAACATAAAGGAAAACTGTGAATCTTGCATAAACTCATATAATTCTAAAATATGTAAATAAAACTTTAAAAGATCCATAACACACTTCTTTCATGATGCTATAATATTTAAAAACTTGCTTTTAGATATTTATGAATAGTGCATATTTGTCCACTCTAATCAAATATACGTTAACATGACTTTGAATATTTAATACAACACTTTTAAATAATGTTATTTGTGAGAAAGAACCTTGGTAAAGGCATATCTTAACTCATCTTGAATTCTATTTTCGATTCGATGTTAGTTCTAAAGCGTGCCAACAACAATCAACTACCTCAATCTACATTAAATAATCAATAAAGGTTTGCCTTAATCCCAAAAGAATTTAATTTAGCTTAGGTAAAACCCTTGGCTAAATGCCCCAACTTTAATGTCTTGATTCTATGTATTTTTTCCCCAAGTAGATGCTTAACTTGTGGTTTTCTATCTCCAAACAAGCCTCATAGATATCAAAATTGGGTTAACATCCTTATCTTTTTTTGGAAGAAATCCTACCTTTTGAAAAATTGAGTGCTTGGTGACTCTTGCAAAATCTGTAAAATTTAATCCCTAGGCTGTTATAACTAGGTTAAGTAATGTTAATCCACGATAATTATACCAAAATTTCATACCTTGAAGTGTATCTCATGACTTGGTCATGTTCCTTGCCCTAGAGCTCGCAAAACTCAAAAAAGTCAATTAAATTTCCATCTCCCGACTTAACTTTGAGTAACTTACATTAATAGTTATATCTTCAAACTTCTAACCAATTATAGCTCAATAAATAGCTCTTATATTTAGTTATACATGTAAATTTTCCTAACTTTTATATAGGGAAATTTGGCCTACATATGGAAGGACCCGTGTCGCAGGTACCAAATTTACATAGGCGATGCCCCCCCAGGTCTTTAAAACTCAGCATTCAGGAATTCCTTCAAACTCATTTTTTCCTCGGATACCAAGGTTGCTCTCTTCAAAGAAATAAAACGGCGCCCTAGTCTATATATATAGCGAAAACTAGGGCGAACATAATACAAGCCTGGAATTCCCAAAATACCCTCCACTAAACAATCTTACATAGGTCGATCAGTGTTCCACACTCTGCGTAGAGTCTTCATAGTGTCGGCGATGAATTAGGCTCCACAACTCAACATGTACATATGGTGAAGGTGTTGGTGACTTTGGGTAGTGATGGAAGAAAAAGGGGTTGGGTAGATGGATGGGGTTAACGGAGGAAGGGCAAATTTGAGCCACTTTTATAACATTAAGGGCATATATGAATCGATAGTATAACGGAGAGCAATATTAAACCTTTTTCAATATTAAGGATATATATGGACCGATAGCATAACTTAAACTCGTATTGTCATGTGAATTAATCTTATTCTGCCTCATGGGAAAGTATCAAATAAGGACGAGGAGGATAGCATTTAGGTTGAAGGGTATTTTAGTTCAGATTTTTTCTATTAGACTTGGAAAGATTATTTATGTACAAATATCAAAAGCGGGGGCAAAATTCAATTACCAGCACAAAAGTATACAAATGCTCTTCCCTTGTCCACGTCTACACAGGAAAATGACGAGAAAATTAATCACAAAATCCTCTAAATTGACACTTACTGTTTCTTCTTTGAAGAAACTGATGAGTTCTTATTCTCAGTATGTAGTAAAATTCTGCAATGAAAAGTAGTTGTATATATGTAGTAAAATTCTGCAATTAAAACGTCGATACATATGAACATTGACAATTGAACTTTACGAACAGTGAGATGAAAAAATTACCAAAATCTTTAGTTATGTTACAGTTTCTGCCAGTCTCTCATATAGAACAAACACATTTCGTATACAGTTTATGGTATCCTAAGAGCAGACAGACAACTATTTGACCAAAAAAAAAAAAGGAAAATCGGACTGGTACTTTTCAAACACTTGTTGATATCAGAGCACCGGTAGTAGAATAGAATTTGGTAGTTGACATCGATCAGTTTTCAAACACTAGTTGCGAATCTTGAGCTTCAGTTGTCAGCACGAAGCTTGGAAACATTTGAGTTATTTCCCTGGAATGTAAAAAACAAGTTCATCAAGAATTTCTAGTTATAATGTCACATAATGCAGATTTTGGGAATGACAGAATTATGTTTTTGTTGTGCGCAGAAGCAATAAAAACCAATAAATAACGGTATAGGATATATCAAAGCGGTACAGCAAAATACACATAATTACATGGTTCGGCAATTTGCCTACTTCCACGGGAGACAGTAGATATTATTAAACAGAGTAGAAAATATATAGTACAGATATAGATTTTTCACTAATAATATCTCTCAGGTGTTTCCCAAAATGTTTACCCAATACTCATATATACTCTCTTATACAGAATGAATATTTTCTCTCTTTCTCCCAACTTATAGCTCTCTCTTTTTCTGATTTTGAGATGATATGATTATACATTTTCTCATCTATTTAAACAAAGATGGCTTCAACAAAAGGGGCTTGATATTTGAGTCAATATTCAACAATCTCCACCTTGGCGAAATGTTCATAACCCTGCCTCCAAACGCGCCCTAGGCGCTCTAAGCTCGAGAGATGTTGATCAAGTTCAGACAATGTTGAAACTTGATCCCAGTAACCATTTTTGTAAGCATATCTGCAGGGTTATCTGCAGTCCCGACTTTCTGAAGAATAACATTCCCTTCATCGATGATTTCCCAAATAAAATGAAATCGAACATCGATGTGCTTTGTGCGACCGTGATGGACTTGGTTCTTTGCCAAACAAATGGCACTCTGGCTGTCGTAGAAAATCTTCACGTTCTTCTTAATAATGCCCAAATCCTTGGTCAATCCGAGAAGCCAGATAGCTTCTTTGAATGCTTCAGTTACAGCCATATACTCTGCCTATGTAGTAGACAAAGCTACAGTTGACTGCAATGTTGATCTCCAACATACATGTCCTCCTGCCATTGTGAACACATAACCAGTAGTAGATCGACGCTTATCCAGATCTCCAGCGTAGTCAGAATCCACATATCCGACTAGGTGCTTACCATCATTCCTGTCTCTCTCAAACTTCAAACCAATATCCACAGTACCATGGATGTACCGTAGAATCCACATCACTGCTTGCCAGTGTTCTTTACCGGGGTTGTATATGTAGCGACTCACCATACTAACAACATGTGAAATATCAGGTATGGTGCATACCATTACATACATCAGGGCACCAACGACATTTGCACATGGAACACGCTTCACATTTGCTTCTTCTCATCGGTGGTGATGGGTGACATCTTTGCATTTAACTGAAAATGAGGAGCAAGCGGTGTACTTACTGGTTTGGTCTTCTCATTGATGTTAAACCTTTGAAGTACTTTATTAAGATACTGAGTCTGTGTCAGACAGACCGTGCTTGCAATTCTATCTCTTGTGATCTCCATCCCAAGAATCTTCTTAGCTTCTCCAAGATCTTTCATTTCAAATTCTAACTTAGCAGAACCTTCAATTTGTTGATCTCCACCTTGCTCTTAGATGCAATCATCATATCATCAACATAAAAGAGCAAATAAATAAAAGTACCATTTTGGAGTTTCCGGAAATACACATAGTGGTCAAACTGGCTGCGGGTATACTTCTGTTCTCTCATGAAGCTATCAAAACGCTTGTACCATTGTCGCGGTGACTACTTCAAACCATACAGTGACTTGCTCAGCTTGCAAGCCCAATTCTCACGTCCTGGAACTTTGAAGCCATCAGGTTGAGACATGTAGATCTCTTCGTTCAAAGTGCCATGGAGAAATGCAGTTTTGACGTCGAGTTGAGCTAACTCGAGATCAAACTGTGCTACCAAAGCCAATAGTATCCGAATAGTTGAATGCTTAACAACACGTGAGAATACCTCATTGTAATATGTTCCTTCTTTCTAAGAACTATGGCAGTACACTTGTTTTCAAGCAGGTGTGAAGAAGAAGAAGATTTGCCTGGTTGTTTAGGTGGACTAGTGCTCATGGGAGTGTTGCTGGGTGTGTTGGTCGACATAGATGTTGACATTGGGAGGTTTCCATCGGTGAGTTTTGAGAGAATTTAAAGGATTTAGGGTTTTTGAAAGACGATGGGGTTTGAAATGGAAAAAGTTCCATTGATTAGGTAGGGGTTTTGCCGAGGTTTGTGATGTGATTTTTTCTTCCCTTTTTTTTTCGTTTTTAGTTTTAGAAAAAATCTAGAATGGTAAAAAGAAAAACAAATGAAGTGAATATTTATACCCTTGGCAAGCCTTTCAAAATAGTAAGAATTCCATAATTTTAGGTGTTTGAAATTTATTCAATAACTTACACCTAAAGTTTTGGGATAAAACAATAAACATCTTATTTGGAATTTAATCTTATCCTTTTAAAGTTTAAATTCCAATTAAAACATGGCATAAAAATAGAAAAGAAAAATATGATTTTTCTGAAATCAGTTAAGATCCATATCCCAACAAATATCACGTTCTGAAAAATGTCAGCAGCAATGTTGGCAACATTTTGGACGACACAAGTATTTTGATTCCACTATAATTTTCTTTTTTTCAACAAATAAAGACATGTTTTATACATATTTTATGAGTTTGACCACTGGACCAATGGACCAACAAATCATGATCATATTTCACATCTGCTTGTAGTTTTACATAGTACTAATGGGTCCTATACCTATTTAGTAGCCACCAGCTTGCAACAGGAACATCAACTCATATGCTCATCAACATACATCTTAGAAGCCACTAGTAACTTCTTTTTTCTGATCAAATAACACCTCAAAAGAATGAGTGGAAGCTAATATCTTGTCTTGTTGAGATATGTTCCATAAGTTGGCATAAAAAGGTAACCTTATTCACAACCATAATATTATTTGCACTGGAACATGTTACTTCCACTTTTTTCTCCGCAGTTAACAACTAGTAAACTCGTATGCTTTGATGCCCTGCCACAGAGAGCCAGCCAGATTTCATTCTTTTTGTAGATACTAAGCTTAACATCGGCCCACAGCATACACAGTTCTTCTTAGGCATATTTGGAACGTATTTATCGAAATGTAACTTCAACACTGTACAATGGCAGTATGATATTGCTAGACTGTATAGAATGCACTATGTGAGCACTAAAAGTTGCAGCCCAACTTCTGAAAAAGTGATATGCTTTTGCTTCTAATCTGGCTTATTTAGAGGTTGTTTGCTGCCAATAGCAGATCATGTTGATTCCTAGTTTAACTTATGAATAGTTGTTCAGTCAGATCGCAGCTTGCAATTGTTGGGAGATTTTGCTCTATGGTACTTTATAATGCAGTACGGGAAGTATATAACTATTACAAGTATTCGAAAGGATGAACAAAGATTCAATAATTCAACTAGAAATCTGAAAATTACAATAGTTACACAAGAAAACTGGAAATTCCAGTTTTGTAGAAGATGGAAAAATGGAAATTGTTTTTGCTGAGTCGAGTGTAGAACTCTGTCCTTAAGACAATATTGCCCCGTATGTATCATTTATACGTCCTGGACAATTTGTCTCCCAAGATAAAACAGCAATGGAACCCTTGAGCAAAGGAAACTCAAGAGCTACCGTGAAGAATATTGAGTAACGAAATGATGCTTGGAAGTTGTAGGAAGAAAACTGTTTTCGGTTGTGTATTTTTGTGCACTGTTTTTGGTGTTCTCTTTTGTCATTCTTAGTGCTCAACAATGGTGTAAGGGGGTGTTTATATAGGTGAGGGAGGGGCTGAAAAACTGCCTCCATAATAGCCAAATAATGGCCATTATGGAGGTAGTAAAGCCACCAACATAAATAGTGAAAGACCAACGAATTTGGCTATTATAGGAGGAGTAATTTAGCCAAAATAATAAATGGCTGAATTGAGTGCTTGGCAACTGCTTTGACTGTCCAGATTCTGGAAACTTGAGGGACCAAACTGTACATCTTGAAACTTCAGGGACCAAACTGTACATCTGAAAGAATTCTGGTCCGAACTGTACATCTGAAAACTTCTGGGATCAAACTGTACTTCTGGCAAACTTCTCTGGCCCAAAAAGATAATATCAGAAGACCCACAGCCCATGACCCGTGACCCGTGACCCAAGAACCCGAGAATCCGGAACCGGAATCGGACGGGACGGGCGCGCAGCGGCGGCGCGCGTGTGGTCTTTCCTCGAACCAAAGCACATTTAGGTCCTCCCTCCTTTAAACACTTGGGATACCCCTTGGGTTCTCAAATCCCAAACCAATTTCGAATCTTATATACACAACAATTCTTTCTTCCTCTACCGAAGAGGGAGAATTACACACAATACCACACTTTCCATGCTTCAAACACCTTACTTCTTGATCCAATATCTCTTTCATTTCTCAATGAAATTTGATGATTCTTGGCCCTACGGTTATCTACGTACTTAGTAGATCATGCATGTGTGAAGAACCGGATTCTCCAACATACGTTACACTAGTGTTTAAGCCGTTAAAGTTGGTCGGTCGCAACTCCCTCCAAAGGCAAATTTCCAACAATCCCCTCTTGAAAGAGATTTTGGCGCACTCACATGGTGTCTTTTCATTTCCAGCAATATTTCAGCGGACCGATGTTGCATAAGGAGAGGTAGATTCAGCTTTGAACCTTCCATAGTTAAATACCATCGGACTTACTTACTGCGCGGTGAACGTGATGTCTTGAACCGTCAGTGTTTAGTGTAAGCCAAGTCAATGGTACCAACACAACAAATTCCCCTACTCTCTTCTTCGTAATGTTTTGTCCGTTTTGGCCATGGACAACGTCTTGGATTCTTAAGTGCGTTCATTTTGAGGTGGCCCGTCCTCGCACTTAAATAGGTGGTCTCCTACAAGGTATCCTGCTATACCCTACTTCACAAGTGTTAGGAACCATTAAAAGTTTCCCAAAGACCTAACCTCAACTGTTGAGGATCATTACAGGTTTTGAAAACTTAACCTTTACCCATACTATAGATAGCACTTAACGTCTATCGCGGGAACGGCTTTGGATTTGGTGTTTCTTTTCAGAAATCACTATCTGAAGTGCTCATGCCTCCACTGAAGCGATCAACTAAACTTTTACAACTTAGTTTTCCCATTGAACCAACTTACTGGGATCTCCAGTTCGTAAGGTTGGGTTTCCACTGTATTGGTCCGTATATTTTGGGTTTTAAGCCCATTCCCCTAGACAGGCAGAACACTTGATCTCCGGGTAGTCCCTTAGTTAGTAAATAAGGAAGTGACACCCGTGATGATCAACTCGCCATACGATCTTATGTCTCCGACGGATCCCCGAGATATGTCCGTACGCCGTCATCCGTGTCCTTCCTGAAGCCGATCGGCTAGCCACGATGTATAATTGCTGAAGGCACGGGTTTCTCCCAATAAGGAACGTCCTCTAAGGAGCCGTGAAGTTACTCAACTTCTTTCATGCTTTGTATAAAGCGATAAACTCCGATTCCATCATGAATCGGCCGATGCAAGTTTGCTTAGAGGATTTTATAAGAACCACCATACACATTTACTTGTGGCTTTGGTGTTCTTCGGATACGATGTCCGGTTGCATCACCGTGTTCTCTCGAACCGCCGGACATCCGAATACTATAATCCGTAGATAAGTGAATAATTTAGATATCGTCATATCCGACTTAACGCCTTCTTATTGATTATGTATTAAGATTATCAGTGAACCTTAGTTCAACTGATCTAATTGTAGGACGATACCAGGTCGATTGTAGTGTGTACAATACATTGAACTACACGTGATCTGTGCGTATCGCTCCTTGTCTATGGGTGCACCATGATTCCAATCAGTTCTATGATTCATATCCATTGGTGGCTTCAACGAGACTGTCAACTATCGACCAGTCCGTTAGATGTCTTAGAAATCCAATTCCTAAGATGTCATCTGTGATACCCATATCTTTCATATTGAGACTTTGTTTCAATACGACTTTTACTTTCAGACGGTTGATTCTCCAACTGTTGGCTTTCTAACTTCAGAGTCAATGTTTGTGTGGTCAGATTCATTGTGTCTGTTTTATCTGAAACTTTCAGGACCAAAATGTTAACATTTCAGGGACCGAAATGAAAGTTCAGGAGGAAGCCCAACAGTTCAGCAAACCAATTCTGATCTTCTTCTTCCAACTCTCCGGTTGAGAAGGTTGTTTCAACACCCATGCCCTGTAAGACTACAATGGCCCTGGATGTGAAGCTACTCACAGGGGAGCACTTTTTACAACCCAAAAGTTCTTTTCCTGGAGGAAGATTAACTATTACACGAGTATGGTTCTATATATGGAATCTATTTCTCCCTTTAGCTTCTTTTCAAAGCAGCGCTTTTGGAGATAACAATTATTTGTTAATTGTCCATGGTTCGTTGTCAACCATACAAGCTAGAAGGTATGGAACAAGTCTTTGTCCCCTCTTTGCTCCTTCTTGGTTCAACATCTAGAATCCCCGAGTTCGCGGATCTGGAATATTAAGTTCCGGATATCCAGCAACTTTCGAGTCCTGTAGATACGGAACGTCTAGTTCCGGACAGTCAGGCCCTCGCGGGTTCTTGTTAACCTTGAGCAATTACTCCTTTTTCCTTTTCAAGAAAAGTTATCTTATAAGAATTCAGCATTCTTTGACGCCAAGAGGCGATAAGTACTACTGTTATTTACAGATCCAGTGGATATGCAATCTACAGTCTTAGGTCAAACTTGACCTGTTTCGGTAGTCCATCTTTTACCAAGCTACCCCACATAATTTGGGCGTACGACTTCGCGCTTGGCTAACACCGTTAGACTGAGGTGAGAAATGAACAGTCGTTTAATGAACGATGCTTCACATTCTCCCCCTCTATAACTACGAATTTCTCAATCCGTAGGCTTAGTTGATTTTCAACTTCTGCTTTGTAGGCTTCAACAACTTCATCTTTGCTTTTCAATAAACAAAGGATTCCATACGTTGTACCATTATCAATGAAGATCACAACGTACTTGTCTCCCCCCTCTATTTTGTATAAACTTCAAATCACCCAAGTAGGTGTGACTAAGTTCTAGAGGAGCGGTGCTTCTTTCGCTATTCCCTTGACGGAATTTGGAAAGGTGATTTTGCCTCTTCGTCTACCTCACATTCATTTTGAGGGTTTATGTCGACGATGAGGCAACAATCTCAACATCGTTTGCTTTTGAATGACTTGCTATTTAACGTGTCTTAATCTATGATGGCATAGATGCACGGATTACAAATATATCATTCATTTGGCTACGGACATACTTGTACCATTCTTAGTTATTACGGACACTGTTGGACTAGTCTCAAACCAGCTTGACCAACAACGTCCCTTAAACCAAGTTAGGGACATGTATCACCTCATCTTACAGAGTGATCTCATTCCCCGAAGTCCTATTGAGGACAACCTCTCCACCCTTTGATTTTAGAGGTGGCGTTGCTTCACATGAACAACCTATTGCCGTGGTTAGGGCGTAACCGGATCATCGTGATCTCGATACTCGGGCCCACTCCAGTTGCTTTGGCAGACTGAGTGTCCAATTTCTTTACTGCCTTTCTTTAGACCTTCAGATCATTTAGGACCTGGAAACTCTGGCCCACCTTACTAGGTGTCCATTACTTTTCCAATGAAATGAATTTTTGGCCCCACTCCAGTCGCCCGGAGGCTTTGTATGACTGAGTGTCCAATATCATTCTATCAAAGGAATTTTGGCCCACTCCAGTCGCCGGAGGCTTTTTATGACCGAGTGTCCAATATCATCCTATGAAGGATCTTCTGCCAAATAGTATGACAGGTTCAACGTCTTTAGCTTTTAGACTCCTTCCGTTAAGATTGGTGCCTAGATAATTCTTGGCGCTTACTTAAGAGTGGTAACAGTTTTCGCACAGTCAGTGGATCTTTCTCCCTCGTATGTGCGAACATACTTTATACACTTTTAATAATTACACTTAAAAGAACGGATCTTTTTAAGTCGTTTACAAAATCCAATCTTTAAACGGGAAAGATGAGATTAAACTTCTGATTTATTTTTTTATTTTTTTTTAAAGCGTAAGGAATATAAATTATTTTCATATTCCTCCTTACTTTAATCCATTTTTAATCAGACATCATTTAATCTTTATTCTTGACAAGTAAGAAAAATACTTATCATTAATCTTTATTCTTGACAAGTAAGAAAAATACTTATCCCAATTTCGGATTCTGGCTCACTTCAGTCACTTCATCAGACTGAGTGTCCATTTCCTTCTCACCATTATTCGGATCTTTTGTCCGGGACGGATATAGGCCTTCACGTGCAAGATAGAATAACTTCTTCAGCCTTCTCCTCGTATCCCAGTTGACATCCTCAGGCTCTCGAGAGCGCTTGTTCCCACCAGTCTTGGTAGCGGTGACACCATGAACACGTTCATCATCATCACTCTCTTCTACCAGAAAACCATTACCATATCCAGATTTGGTCACATAACTTTTGACCGACATCTTTCGAACACTAATAGTAATACTATACAGATATTGTCTTAAGTTGTTGGGAGATTTTGCTCTATGGTACTTTATAATGCAGTACGGAAAGTATATAACTATTACAAGTATTCGAAAGGATGAACAAAGATTCAATAATTCAACTAGAAATCTGAAAATTACAATAGTTACACAAGAAAACTGGAAATTCCAGTTTTGTAGAAGATGGAAAAATGGAAATTATTTTTGCTGAGTCGAGTGTAGCACTCTGTCCTTAAGACAATATTGCCCCGTATGTATCATTTATACGTCCTGGACAATTTGTCTCCCAAGATAAAACATCAATGGAACCCTTGAGCAAAGGAAACTCAAGAGCTACCGTGAAGAATATTGAGTAACGAAATGATGCTTGGAAGTTGTAGGAAGAAAACTGTTTTCGGTTGTGTATTTTTGTGCACTGTTTTTGGTGTTCTCTTTTGTCATTCTTAGTGCTCAACAATGGTGTAAGGGGGTGTTTATATAGGTGAGGGAGGGGCTGAAAAACTGCCTCCATAATAGCCAAATAATGGCCATTATGGAGGTAGTAAAGCCACCAACATAAATGGTGAAAGACCAACGGATTTGGCCATTATAGGAGGAGTAATTCAGCCAAAATAAATGGGTGAATTGAGTGCTTGGCAACTGCTTTGACTGTCCAGATTCTGGAAACTTGAGGGACCAAACTGTACATCTGGCAAAGTTCTCTGTCTCAAAAAGATAATATCAGAAGACCGAGAACGGAACCGGACGGGACGGGCGGCGGCGCGCGTGTGGTCTTTCCTCGAACCGAAGCACATCTAGGTCCTCCCTTCTTTAAACACTTGGGATACCCCTTGGGGTCCCAAACCCCAAACCAATTTCGAATCTTATATACACAACAATTCTTTCTTCCTCTACCGATGAGGGAGAATTACACACAATACCACACTTTCCATGCTTCAAACACCTTACTTCGTGAACCAATATCTCTTTCATTTCTCAATGAAATTTGACGATTCTTGGCCCTACGGTTATCTACGTACTTAGTAGATCATGCATGTGTGAAGAACCGGATTCTCCAACATACGTTACACTAGTGTTTAAGCCGTTAAAGTTGGTCGGTCGCAACTCCCTCCAAAGGCAAATTTCCAACAGCAATCACTCTGTAATGCTTCCAACCACGAATCAACCTGGAAGAAAAAGCAAAGCAACACATAGAGCATGAAAACTGAAGATGAAATATAATTGGTTATGTTTGTATATGGACATCAGATAATAGTTCTCGACCTCATTGAGACGGAAACAAGCTAAGGATACTATTAGGATATTTTACAAATCTATGTTAATGTGCAACTATTCTGCCACTAGAGAATGCTACTTATTTAAGATTAGTTCCTAAATGCTTTTAAGCTAATGTAAAGTTTTCATAACCACTTATGAGTTCAACAGATCACGAGCAAATGTCTAAGGTCAAACATACTGATCCTGTCATATGTTAACATAATTATCCAGTCCAACTGTTTAGAAATGACTTGAGCACACAAAAATCTAATCACTAAAGTGATTTTGTAATACTTCCAATAGTATCCAACAGGCACTTGGTGTATTGAAACAAAGTTAACATCAGGGCCCATTCGGAAATGCTCAACTTCCACACTTGACCAATTCGGGAACTTAAACTTAGCCATCAAACCCAACAAATTAAAGAGCAGAGATCAGAATAGTTACTTGCAATAAAGGATCCAGAAAAATCCATTACCTTAATCTTAGAAATACTAGAGCATTCATATTTCAGTCCATAACGAGTTGAGATATAAAAGCAATATTGTTTCTCCTGATTGTCTCGTACCAGGCAAGGTAAGGTTCCAACTTCAACTACATCAGATAGAAGGGTTGAATCTTGGGGGCTTAGATCTGCAAAATGTTATTCAAGAAATAACATCTTTGTCGCACTGGGAAACATCAGAAGATCCAAATTCATTAAAATAGAATAGGACAGAATCAGAAATAATTTAGAAAGATAAACCAAGAGGATATAAAATGCAGACTGCAGCAAAACTTTGGAAGCATTTTGGAAGGAAGTTAAAGAAAACAAAGCTAAGAAATTAAATCAAGAGAAGATAACAGAAATACATTACAGATCATCAAGAAACAAGAGATATGTCAATATAAGGTGATATTTCAAGATTGAACTATTCCAAATAGATAAGGTAATTGCTACCCAACCACAGGTGTTTATCGTTGCTATATCTGCAGTAGCAGAGGTGGAGGGCGAGGAAAGGAAATTTAGGCCATGCTTGGCCCCAAAAGGTTTTATTACAAATCTTTAGCTTTCTAAAACAAAGTGTTTTTTGGTGAAAACATATCTGTTCTCCATGAAACAGAACAAAACACTTCTAGAAAACAAAAGAGTTTCTTTTGGTTTGAATCAAACTAAGCATACTTCACAACAACCCACAAACTTTTGATGTAGGATTACTTTGATCCCCTTAATGGTGTAATTTTGTATTATTACACCTGGTTTTTCTTCCCTATTATTAGGTACATAAATTCTTTCTGCCATTAAATAAAGGAATTCTATTAATGACATATAGCACTAAGATGGTGCTTTGATATGTACATCTGAAAAGCAAAACTTTATTCCCTTCTAGTCATATATGGAATCTATATTATCCAACAAGGTTTCAGCATCATGTATATATATACCAAAATAAAAGCAAAACTATGCAATTCAACTTAATTATCAAAATGGAGTTTATTGCTCTTGAAGCATCTCAGATTCCTTTCTCTCCAGAATATCCACCACATACAAACTGGGATTTTGTTCTTTTAGAATGTCCCATAAATGGTTGAAGGAATATGTTGTTGTCACCTTATATGATTTTGGGGAATTTTCACCTCACAAGTTAGCTTTGAGGTTGCATTAGGCCCAATGTTCCATTTTCTTAACATGGTATCATAGTCAGACTCATTCCTATTCTTGGTTTACCTAATGTTATATTGTCCACGCTTCAAATGTCCAATCGTATCGCGTGTGGGGAGAGGGAAGGGAGGACCGTTAGAATGTCACGCATTGGTTGAGAAAATTAGTTGTATCTTTATATGGTCTTGAGCAATCTTCACCTCATGATTTAGCTTTTGAGATTGAGTTACGCGAAAATAAGTTGCTTGGACTCGGGTGTGGGTGTCCCGTGTCCAATGCGGGTGCGATCTAGAGGTCAGATCCTTCATGATCTAAATTTTAAGATTCAGGGTTACGGATCCAGGTACGGATAAGGGTGCCGGTTTTCGGCTAAAAGTATTTCAAATATCTAAAAGTACAGTTATAAAAATATGCCTAAATTATGGCGGACTGTTTCAGTAACTGTTAGGGAAAACCCCACCTCTTTGGTAATTGTTCTGCCGATTCTGTGCCTATTTTTTATGACCATTATGGCAGTGACACGCCTCTTTTCAACCATTTCTGGCACCAACTTATCTGACAAGATTCTGCCTAGGTTTTCCGATGGTATTTAGTTTTTCATGTTCTCAAAATAAGCAACGCAAGTTTGTTCTCCTTATTTGTTTGAGAGATGTGTTAGAATGATAGAATCCGATAAAGTGTGTGTTCAAAATTAGTTCAACATCTGCTAAGTATAAGATGTGGATTGTATCTCACATCTATAGGTTATAATAGGTGTCTTTTATATTCTTATATTATCACCAAATCTTCAACATCTTATTCTCTCTTTAATATCTTCACTCTCTCAAAGGAGAATGCTCTATCCATTGTCGTGCTAGAAAAAGTCTTTCATGCCACGCTAACTTCGTACCAATTATTTCAACAAAAGTATGCTTCAGTACTGTAATTTGCCTCCAAATTCCTGCCACATGAGTCATCGTCACCAACTTTATACACTATTCTCCTCCTACCATATTTTTCTTTGATTACTCGCCACAATAATGCTTCCTCTTTGGAGTTAAACTTTCATAACCATTTTATAAGCAAGCTCTTATCAGCAACCTCACATTTCTAAATCCCATTCAATCCCTTCTATTTGGTTGTTGTAATAGTGCTCCATCTTATCAAGTGATACGCTTTCTTTTCCTTGCCGTCCTACCACAATAATTCTCTCCCAAGTTTATCCAACTTCCTCTCCCCCTTAACTGACATAGAAATAGTGACGTCACATTTGTTTGTAGTGAGTTAAGCACACTGTTATAAGCATAGCCGTCTAGCCGCTCCTCCAAAAGAAAGGTTTGTCTAGTCTGCCATTCTTCTTTCAGATTTTTTCACCATCCCCAGCCACATACTGTCGTCTAATGTTGTTTATGTAACACTCCATTTGGTATATTTAACAATAAAATTAATTGACCTTGATAAATTGTCGGCGTAATATATGAATATTTCACCCCACCTGCTTTCAAGGTGTGGGTCAAGGTGGAGTATTTTTGAGGTTGTGAAGGGTGAGGATTTAGTAACACACTAAAAGTTGCCGTCTCCAGTTAGTATTTTTGAGGTTGTGAAGGGTGAGGATATGTAGGTCGAGGATTAGGGAAAAAGGTTAGTAGGTAGTCGAGTGTTGTCGCACTTCATGTGAGAGGCGCAGGGGGCTAGCCTTTTCTCTGCTTTCGTTATAAGTAGTATTATTTAGTAATCGCGTAGTTTGTTTTTCTTGAGTGTTTATTACTATTTGTTGCTTCATTTGCTTTGTATCCTGTAATTTGTTGTCTTATTTTCTTGCAACCCTGCTTCAATTCTTCTTTCTTTTGAACCGAGGGTCTATCGGAAACAACCTCTCTACCCCACAAAGATAGCGGTAAGGTCTGCGTACATCCTACCCTTCCCAGATCCAACTTGTGGAATTGCATTGGGTTTGTTGTTGTTTGTTTTTTGATTTATCCACTCAATTGGTCTTGCTATGTCTTTGCACCCAGATTTGATGCAGCACCTATAACTGATTCCTCTTTTTCCAAGTGTTTCATAATTGGACATTCTGAACCCATTTAGGAGTTGGTGACATATTATGCAGCTTTGCCATCAGATATCACCGCTCTACCGTTAACAAATGCTTTGTTTGAAAGGAAAGTGAAAACTGCAACAATATTCCATCTTTTACCCAATTCAATATAGGAAAATAAAATAAAATAAGAATCTGTGCAACTAATTTTGGCCCTATTCTATTGTTTTCTATAACCGAGAAATACGTTTTTCTAGCTTCGAACCTCAGTGGATAATGGGGCCGTCCCTCTACCCTTCTCCACTTAAATACCAGACTTGGTTCAGCAGCAGAATTCGAACTCGTGACCTGAACCTACTGCACATCCCATATCTTACTACCTTTACCGTTGAACCAAAGCCCAGGGATGCTGTGGCCTCAAATCCTTGGGGTCACTTTTGTTAGAAGTTGAAAAGATATAAATCTGTGAGCATATTCATATTACACTGATGATACACTTAAATAGAGATTGAGTATCTATGCTTTTTAATTCTCAAAATGATATTCACAGTGATCGCGATGACCGAAAAGGAGCCTCACAAGCATTAGGGATTGAACATGGTGATGAACTAATGTAACACATATAATCTAGAAATAACTATAACCACACCAACCTGCTAAATGCCTGGGAGACCTTCTCAGTTTCACAATAAGAAATAAAAACCACAATATTATTGAAGGGGAAACAACCCTACACACGGTTATATTTTAAAGGAGAAACAGAATGGGTTACTTATAAAAAAAAAAAGGAGAAACAGAATGGGTCACATAAGACATAAGTGAGCCCACAATGGAGGTATCAAATCTTACTGAGCTTTGAAATGAGCTTATCTTTCTTCCGAAGCAGCGAGTTCTGACCGAAGAGATTCTACTTCTGCCGCAGTTAACACTACCTGCAAGGCATGATATTATCTGTAATCTCTTGTCTTCCCCGCCCAAAAGAAAATGATGGCCTTCAAAACAATTGAGTAAAAAATAGCAAGCTAGACAGTTAGAGGATAGCTATAAATAATATGTACCTTTTCTTGACCATCTGTGCCAGACATCCAAGGTAACTTGCTGGGGCTAAACAAATTCAACATCGAAGCAGCATCTTTCAATTTTCTTCTAGTCCACGATCTACTAATGGATCTATTCTAATACCAGAGAAGCCAAATAAAACAAGTTAGAAAAAAAGAAGTGAATTCCGTTACAAATATGTAACTCTTCTTCACCTCAAAAGGTCTTTTAGAAGATACACCTTAAAGAATCATTACTTCCTATACATTTAGATGAAGCTGGGTCTGCACGGAGTCTTCACCAGATGTTGAAGCTTGAAAATGATCTTCAAACACCTCTATTCCTCGAGGACCATCACCCATGATGTTTATGTTTCGCAGCTAACCTAAAACTAGAATTACAAAGTAAAATTAGCATTTCCAACTCACAGGTTCCCACCTCATAGTGGGGGAAAAAATACTTCTCTCTGTCCCAATTTATATGACCACACAAATATCTTTGGCTTGTTTTACACTACAAGATTCAAAAGTCTTCTTTTAATTCTTAAACTTCTGCCAAGTTGTAGAGCTTCATATAAAATGGGACGGAGGAAGTACTATTTATGATTATTGCTAATTGCCTTTAGAGATTTAGAAGTATCACAGTTGTTATATCACAAGGAAATCATTCAAATGTTAAATGTGTGACTCCTAATGTACCTTAACCAATCATTTAGAAGGCAAGAAGGGGCATATTACCTATCACATCCAAGGCATAAGCTTACAGCTCCTGATGGTATAACTTATTCTGAGCTTTTAGCATCTAAAGGAAAATGAGTTTTTTTGTAAAAAGTAAGAACAGCCTCCCATAGTCAAGTTTCATAGCAGCCTTTTTTTACTCCCTTCTAAAACAATTCAGAACAATCTCATCTGAAAGGGTTTTTCTCAATTACTTTCTGCTTGCCTTTTCTTCATCACATCACTTACCTTTCTCTTCCCTAGATGAGGTTTCATGAGAAAATAAATGTGCATAAAAGAGTGAAGCATTTCAAGTCCATGGCATTGATCAGCAAGAGTGGATCAACTAGAATTGAGCGTATATGGTTATCAAATCAGCAGATGAGGCAAGGAGGTATTGCCACAACAGTAGAGATGCCACAGATCTTAAGTTCTGAGTACCATCTTGTAATCACTGACATGTATAATGCTTTTCTTTTTTTTGGCAAAGAGCCATCAGCAATGTATAATACTTTCTTATGACAGGGATCTTTCTGATTTTCACGTCATATCTCGGGTATAAAGTTTTTTAGCTCTTCTGGATGCTATCATGCAGCTCTGACTAAAGATATTTGATGGTATTTCTAACAGGTCATGAAGAGGAGCCAGAAGATTCTCTTTCCCAAACAATGTCTGACAAAATAGTAGGAAGATTGATGCTTTTGAATTTGATACGCACAAATTTGTTGAATATTATACCACACAAGCACTTCATCAACTCCCAAAGGTGGAATCTCAATTATATGTTAGTAGTCAAGCCATTAATGAAGAGATAGTCAAACAATGATTTCCAACCTCAAAGATGGAGGAAAATTCTGGAAAGAATGGAAGGCTTATTAAAATTAAAGATGGACTCAGAAAATGGCTAGTCATGCCATTTGGTCTCAATATTGCCCCCCAAGCATTTTTGTGCACCTTATGACTTAGGTACTTCTGTTTTTTACTATAACATGCATTTTCGCACTACATGATATGTTCTCTTCAAATCGAGCAGAAATGAGGCAGAAGCACTGTCACGTCCCGACTTTTCTCAAGTCTTTCTTTAGGACGTGATGACACTTGGACAACTATCCCTTTTCAGGCGAACCATTTACTTCATTTTCTTCCTAAATTAGACAGGTATTTGCGGAAATAATATATATAATAATCAATTTGAAGTTTACGAAGAACAATCTCATGTGGGGCATTCCCCGAGATAATAAAACTTAATTCTTTAAACAAACTTAGTCTAGAGTAACTTTCACCAAATCCGAAATAATGGATTGGTGGTACGATGAGGCTGCGGGACGATCGCTAGCCCTCTTGCGGAGCTTTTCCTCTATCGCGCCTTCCTGAAATATGTTAAATAAAAGAGTCAGCCCTACCATCCGGGGCTGAGTGGGAATCTCACCTTACAGTCCAAAGTAACCTCACGTCCTAAAGAAAGACTTGAGAAAAGTCGGGGCGTGACAAGCACACATCTCATCTGCGAAAATTTATGGCTCAAAGCTAGTATTTCCTGGATGTCATGGCATTGGCAGTGTATTGAGATTAATGGCTCACATAACTGCAGATTTTCCTTATTTTCCTATCTTACCTTTTTCTTCCCTTTTCAACCCTTTTCCATATGGTTTCAAGTATATTATGTGTTACCGTTGCTACCTATATATGCTATTCCTCCCACCAGGCTACCATGACGAGATTTGCGCAACATCAAGATTTTCAACACTATTTGAAGGAAATTATGTATGACAAGTTGAGAATACCTATTTCGACATCACATTCCACATTAAATAAGACTGTTATCCAGATAGGGAAAGGGTATGTAATCATCTTGAGAACACTTAAACCAAGATCACTTATTTTGCTTGTAGACAAAGCCACTTCTAGGATGGAATACATGAATGGACCTCAACCTTTTTATTCAAAATCAAAACTCCAAGAGTGCAAGGAGTGGCACGTAAAATTAAGAGTCTTATTAAAGTAACAATGAATCAGACTAACATCCAATTATGAATACAGAAAGATAGCATGCAAGACCAGTAAAAACTTTCCTTAGATGGAGTAGGGGAGATTTCTTGCCTCTTTTTTAATCATAGGATTTCCATCATTTTAAGTCCACGAAAAGGAGATAAGGGCGAGGCACCCAACATGTTCTACCCTAGGTGATTTCTCTCGTCTGTCTCAGTCTTGGTGGACAGAGTTATCCAGTCCGTCTGCTAGTGTGAGGTAGAAGGTACTACTAGATTAGTCAGAGGTGTGCGCAAGTTAACTCAGAAACCACGATTATCAATAACAATTCCAGAAACAAACACATGCCAATAAATTCATGCCAGATTTTAACAGGAAAGGGGAAAAGAATCTTATTTTGAATGAAAATTAAAAAGGCACAAACTTGAAGTGACCGAGCTCTAACACAAAGTACTCACGAACTTCCACTAAAGCTGGAAATTCAAGTTTTTACGTATATACTGTTAATTATCTGTATAAATGAAAGTCAATTATGCAGAGAGAAGGGAGGAGGTGGAAGAGAAAAGTTCCCACAATTAAATTATAAAGTTAATTACACTAAAATAGCATAATCTTAGGTATGTTAATGTAATTTACTCGAGAAAATGATAAAAAGGCCATTATAATTGAGGGTATGTTTAAAATAGTTCACTAAGTATGCATTGAATAGTTTAGTCCTTTATGTTTGTTAAAAGGTTAACGTCTTCTACAAATATTTAGCTGATCCTATCTATTCATTTGAAGGGAACTATATAGAGGGAAATCAAGTTTAGAGGTATATTTTTTTAAATATATTTTTATTATATAGGGGTAGGGGAAGCAGAAATGGTTGAGGGATTATAAGATGAGAATCGAATCCGAGTTCGGGTAACCAACCAATTGAGCTATTAAGGTTCTCAAGGTTAGAGGCATAAATTTTGTTGTTCCTGTTATTTTCGATTTATTTTTAGAGTCTGGATATAACTTTTGAGGTGTAATTCTGCTACTTTTCTATATTTTTTAGCATTTAGTGCAGCTTTTTTAGTGTTGTATATTTTAGGATTTGATATGATTTTCTTGATATTTATGGTTAAATATTTTTCACTATTTCTGGCAATCTAACTAACATAAATTGTTATATATTCGACGGAGACTAAAAGTGTTATTTTTTTACAAACTTAATGGATCAAAATTGTTAAATGATACTTAAGGGACTATTTTGAACACATCCTCAAACATGAGAGACCATTTTCTCACTAAAAATGCATTAGTAGGAATGCTAATGTAATTTACTCATTATAAAATTGTAATTAAATTAACCTATGTAATTTACTCATTATAAAATTGTAATTAAATTATATATCCCTCTTTCGTTTGACAAATCCGGACAATGTTTCCAAAGTCGGGTCTCGGCTTGACCCGTATGTTGCTTTACTGGTTTTATTTTTCTTTTCTTTAATCAAAATGTTTTCTGTCTACACGGTATGACTTATAGCCTATAGGAATGACAATACATTTTAACAGTTGATTTTTTAAATTTTCACCATGTATTTGTAATTTTTTTCCTATTACAAGTTTTTGTTGAAAATTTAGGTGGGATTGAGTTCTTCCCATCTTTAGTGACTTAAACACATGTGCCCCGCATGCCGAAAACATCGTTTCTTCGCACATGTCTAATCTACTAAATGAGTAGATGATATTAGTGTTAAGTATCGTCAAATTTCGTTAAAAAATGAAAGAGATATTGGTACACAAAGTAAGGTGTTTGAGACATGAATAAATTGATGATTTCTTGGCCAAATAACAAATCTCTCACATAGGTAGAAGATAGAAGAATTGAGCAATATAAAAGCTCTAATTTTGAGTAAGGGTTTGGGTCCAAGGGGTGATCCATGTGTTTAAAAGAGGGAGGACCTAGGTGAGCTTGAGTTCGGGGCTAAGCCCCACACGCGCATAGCTGCGGGCTACAGGCTGTCTTCCGAATTTTCTTTTTGATCCCTGAAGTGTTTCTTATCTACACTTTGGTCCCTAAAGAATTCGGAAACGTTGCAACGTCCCTCCTCCTCAACTATAAATTGAACGGTAATGTTCAGTCGAAAAAAAACACAACACAGAAACCAATAAACTCGTTTCTTCTCTTCTATTAGAAATACAGAAACACGAATTTCTGACTCTTCTCTTCTATTATGTTCCAATACAGAAATAGAGTGGAACGAAATAGAGACAGAAATTCACTCATTTCTTCAGCAGTCTTCTATATTTATTTTCTTCGCTAGAATCAACAGTATTTGCTTTGTATTATTGATTGATGTTGTTTCATCTTGGGAGACTATTGTCCATCACCGTAAAAGCATCTATACGGGACAATTTTATCTTAAAGACTCTTGTTAACATTTTTATTTCTAGTTTTGTCGCCGTTGTTCAGGCACTACCCGTCACCCAATCTCTCTTTTTGACTCACTTTAAAACAATTTTAAAATATAGGCATATATATGTATATATATCATTATTAGTATTATTTGCATTTTTTATTTGTCAAATCATACTTTTACTCTAATATTATATGTTATTTTTATTTTCGCAAAACGGCATTGCATTTTGATTTTTTAATTTAAGCATCAAGCATTTCATTTCTATTTCATCTTTTCCTACCCAACCCAAACTAAAACCCATTTTTCGTCCAAGCCCAACACTATTACCAACCAATTTAAGACAAAAAGTTTCTTATACCCAATTCCCTTCCCTTTAATAAAACACACAAAACCCTACAAAAAAAAAAACATTTTCATTTTTTCATCATTCTCTCTTTCTCTCTTTTCAAAACCGCACACACACCCCCATTAACGAACCCCACACCCCATGATGTTACCTTTGTTGGTGGTTTCCGATCTATTTTTGGTGGTTTTATTTCCTGGTCGGTTTTTGGTGATGTTTCACTGTTCCGGCCAAAGCTAGAACCGGTCGATTCGTGTATTTGTATTCTTGTTCTAATTTTTGTTGTTGGTTATCGATTTTTGAAAAACTCCGTTTCTACCATATTGTGTTGTTGGTTACCCGAAAATTTGGAAAGAATTCGATTCGGGTTGAAGTATCCGATTCGGTCAGTCATCGTTCGGCCGGGTCGATTCGACCGGTTCGAATAAATTTTCGATTTTGTGTTTTAATATCTTGTTTGTTTGTTATATGAAAATTCCAAAAAAAAAATTGATTCCGGTTCGGTCAACCCGAAATCCGGATCGATCACTTTGTTCGTGATTCGGGTCGGGTCGATTTCGGAATTCGGGTCGCATAGTTTAATCGCAAATGACATTTAAATATCGTACACGGATATCTCACGCTTTAGGCCGTGAAATTGAATTCGAGGCCGCGCTTTTTCTTTTGTTTCGTTTCTCTGTTTTACCGGTCCGGCAACGGATCTTTCTCTTGTTAATCGTTTTATTATTTTATTAATATCGTTTTGAAATTAAATTCGAGGCCGCACTTTTTTTTTTTCTTTCGTTTCGTTTCTTTCTTTCGTTTTTCTCGTTTTAAACATCCGTGCATGGATTGCCTTAACTTGTTTTGAATTAAATACCGCATTTTGCCGTCGATTTTTGAGGCCTCCACATTTGTAAAGACGGAAAATAAAACTTCCGGGCAAGGATGAAACTTAAATCTTTTTCACCCAAGAGACCAACATGTTCGGTAGGCAAGGCAACTTCCAACGCACTACGACGTGATTGGAATGATCTTTTCAAAATTTGCTCAATAAAACATTTATTGTTTTGTTGTCCTAACCGTACTCCTTGCAAAGATAAAGTCAAAGAAGGCAAATACCCCTCGAGATTTCTTATTTTTGTTGTTGTCTTTTACTTTCTTTAATTCACTTTATTTTCATTCCGTATTGTACGGTTTTGAAATAAATTTAGAGTAGATAGAATTAATTGATAGGGTAGTCTAAAATTGGAAACCCATCGCTAGGTTATCTATTTTTAGGCTCGTCACCCATACAATTTACATTGCAATTTATACGCCACGTATATTAATGCCATACAAATAATTGCATAATTGTACAAAATGCATCATTTTAAATGTTTTTTTTATATTTGTAAAAAACATGTATAACAATTAAAATTTGATCAAACCGCAAGTTAGCGGATCTTAAAGGATGCCTAACCCCTTCCCTTTAGATAATAAAGAACCCTTACTCGGAGACTAAAGATGTTGTTTTTCATCTTAGGTGGCGACTCCTCAAGTAAGCATTTTTTAATCCATCCGAGGGAATCGACGCCATCGCGTCTCGAAGCCCGCAGAAAATCCTCCGACACTACTCTCCGGCGCCGCTCAATAAAATGTTGTTGTCCCTACTCCCGACAGGCCCGTGGGGATACAATTAAAACAAGATAAAGATGTTGTTTTATCTTACTGCATTGAGCCTGTCACGATCTCAGACAGAAGATCCTCCCTCTGGTGGGGATACAATGGACACTCAGTCTAACACAACGACTGAAGTGGGATAAAATATGTAGGTCACAAATGACATGAAGGCCAAGAATTAACGCAAGGTAGATGCTAACGTTGTACAAGACGAGGATAATCCTCCGGATCTTGACGACAAGATTGTGGATTTCTCGGCAGTGGTGCTGGAGGCAAATCTGGTGAAGAACCCAAGGCAATGGTGGATAGACACGGGTGCAACCAGTCACATCTTTTCTGAAAAGAATGCATTCTCCTCTTACACCCCAGTCACGGGCAAGAAGTTGTTCATGGGCAACGACGCCACCTCTAAAGTGCAAGAGGTTTGAAAGGTTGTCCTCAAAATGACTTCAAGAAAAGAGATCACTCTAAAAGAAGTGATGCACGTCCCTGACATCCGCAAGAACTTGGTTTCAGTGCCACTGTTGGTCAAGGCTGGTTTTAGACTAGTTTTTGAGTCCAGCTAGTTTGTAATAACTAAGAATGGTAATTTTGTAGGAAGGGGCTTCGCATGTGACGACCTCTTCAAAATGAATGTTATGTATGTAATTCGTTCATAAAATGAAATAAAGCATTATACCTACTTGTTTGAGTCCTCTAATTTATGGCATCATAGATTATGACATGTTAACTACAAATCCATTAAAAAGTTAGTAAAATTGGAATTGTTGCCTTCATTCGACATAAACCCTCAACATAAATGTGAGGTATGCGTAGAAGAAAAATTAATCAAATCGTCTTTCCATTCAGTCGAAAGAAACACCGCTCCTCTAGAACTTATTCACACCGACATATGTGATTTAAAGTTTGTGCAAACTAGAGGGGGAACAAGTACTTTGTGACTTTTCATTGATGATAGTATAATGTATTGTTATGTTTACTTGTTGAAAAGTAAAGATGAAGCTTTTGAAGCATTTAAATGTTACAAAGCAGAAGTTGAAAATCAACTAAACCTACGGATTAAGGCAATTCATAGTGATAGAGGGAGAGAATACGTAGCACCGTTTGAAGAATATTGTGCTCAATTCGGCATTGTTCATCAAACAACCGCTACTTACCCGCCTCAGTCTAACGGTATTGCCGAGCGCAAAAACCGTACGTTAAAAGAAATGATGAATGATTTACTTATCGATTTCGGATTAGCCCAAAACATGTGGGGCGAAGTGATTCTTACCGCTAATACAATTCTCAGTATAGTTCCGCATAAGCGTAAGGATAAAACTCCATATGAATCATGGAAAGGAAAGAAACTCACTTACAAATATTTGAAAGTGCGGGGCTGTTTGGCAAAGGTCGAAGTACTTAAACCAAAATAGGTCAAAATTGGACCTAAGATTGTAGATTGCATATTCATCGGATATGCAAATAACAGTAGTGTTTATCGCTTCTTAGTATATAAGTCGGAGATACCTGATATCCACGAGGGTACGATCATGGAATCAAGAAATGTTGAATTCTTTGAATAGATCTTTCCTAGAAAGGAAAAGAAATACTTTCGTGCAAACGAAGTTATGAACAAAATGCTCAAAATCAACAAGACCCGAAAGTTTCTGATTATCCGAAACTAGATGTTTCATATCTACAGGACTCAGAAGTTACTGACTATTCGAAACTTAATGTTCCAGACCTACAGAACTTAGGAGTTCCAGAGGTTGAACCAAGACGAGCAAAAGGGCCAAAAAGGACAAAACCTTTAGTCTAGACTTTCTAACCTATATGGTTGAAAATGAACCAATGACAATTAAGGTAGCATTATCAACTCCAGAAGCACCGCTTTGGAAAAAAGCTATAGAAAGCGAAATAGATTCCATCATGCAAAACCATACTTGGAAATGGTTGATCTTCCTCCGGGAAGCAAACCTTTGGGTTGTAAGTGGATACTCAAAAGAAAGTACAAAGTAGATGTAACTATTGACAATTATAAGGCTAGATTAGTATTCAAAGGCTACAGACAAAAGGAAGGCCTCGATTACTTCGACACATACTCTCATGTGTCTAGATTAACGTCCATAAGGGTATTTATAGCCATTGCAGCTTTGCGTGACCTTGATACATCAAATGGATGTTAAGACAGACCGGAGAATTGGAGGAGGAAATATACATGGAACAACCCGAGAGGTATGTGGTTCCAGGATAAGAAAAGAAAGTGTGTCGACTTGTTAAGTCTTTGTACGGATTTAAACAAGCCTCAAAACAATGGCATGAAAAGTTTGACAATACATTATTATCAAAAGGTTTCTCCATGAATGAATGTGATAAATGTATCTATATAAGAGGGAACTGTGACTCATTTGTCATGATATGTCTTTATGTAGATGACATGCTCATCACCGGAAGTAGTCTAAACTTGATCCTGGAAACCAAGAATAAGTTGAAATAATGTTTCGACATGAAGGATATGGGTATTGCAGATGTAATCTTAGGAATTAAGATTTCTAAGACATATGACGGACTGGTCTTATCTAAATCTCATTACATTGAAGATGTTTTGAGAAATTTGATGTATTTGACAGTCCCCCTATGAAGTCACTAATGGATATAAATCATAGAATTGATAAGAATCGTGGTGCACCCGTATCCCAAGAGCGATATGCGCAGGTCATTGGTAGTTTAATATACATTACAAACTACACTCGACCCGACTCATAATCCTGGAAATGATCACTGGAATGTGTTAAATTGGATACTACGATATCTGAAATATTCGCTGACTTACAAATTACATTACTTTAGATATCCAGACGTATTGGAAGGATACAATGATGCAAACTGGATATCGAACATAAAGAACACCAAATCCACCAGTGGGTATATTTTCACAATTGGTGGTGGGGTTGTGTCTTGGAAGTCCTCTAAGCAAACATGCATCACCCGATCCACGATGGAATCAGAGTTTATAGCTTTGGATAAAGTAAGAGAAGAAGCGGAATGGCTTCACGGCTTCTTAGAGGATACCCTTGTTGGGATAAACACGTACCTTCGGTGATGATTCACTATGACAGTCAATCGGCTTTAGGAAGGGCACGAAACAGTATGTACAACGACAAGTCTAGACATATTCGTCGGAGACATAAAACCGTTAGGCAGTTGATCACCACGGGTGTCATTTCCATTGATTACATCAAATCAAAGGATAATATAGCGTATCCATTAACTAAAGGTCTACCCAAAGATCAAATATTATGCATGTCTAGGGGAATAGGCTTAAAACCCAAACAATAAAAAAATTTATGGTGGTAACCCAACTTTACTAACCGAGATCCCAGGAATTTGGTTCAATGGAAAAACTAAACTATAGAGGTTCAGTTTAGCGCTTCACTTGAAGTAAGAGCACTTTAGAATATTATTCTTTAAAGAAATATAATTCCAAAGTTGTTCCCGCGATAGACATTAAGTGCTACCTGCATAATGGGTAAAGGATAATTTCTAAAAAAATTTTTAATGATTTCTAATACTTGCGAGTGGGGTATAGCAGGATACCTTATAGGAAATGACCTATTTAAGTGCGAAGACAGACCGCTTCAAAAGTACGCACTTAAGAATCCAAGAAGTTGTCCACGACCACAAAGGACAAAACTATAAGAAGAAATGAATAAGGGGAGTTATTGTGTTGATATCATTGCCTTGATTTACACTAAACACTGACAGTTCAAGACATCACGTTCACCGCGCAGTAAGTAAATCCGATGGTAATCGACTAAGGAAGGTTCAAAGCCGAAAGCTACCTTTCCTGATGCAATATCTTTCCGCTGAAAGATTGCTGAACTTTGGCACCCTGTGTGCACCAATTCTCTTTCAAGAGGGGATTGTTGGAAATTTATGTGGGATTGAGTTCTTCCGTCTTTAGTGACTTAAAAATATGGGTCCCGCATGTCGGAAACATCGTTTCTTCGCACATGCCTAATCTACTAAATGAGTAGATGATATTAATGCCACGTATCGTCAAATTTGGTTAAGAAATGAAAGAGATATTGGTACACAAAGTAAGGTGTTTGAGACATGAATAGATGGATGGTTTGTTGGACAAATAACAAATCTCCCACATAGGTAGAAGATGGAAGAATTGAGCAATATATAAGCTCTAATTTTGAGTAAGGGTTTGGGGCCCCAAGGGGTGACCCATGTGTTTAGAAGAGGGAGGACCTAGATGAGCGTGAGTTCGGGGCTAAGCCCCACACGCGCCGCCGCCGCCCGCCCGTCCGGTCCGGCTCCGGCTCGGATCTCGGGATGTGGGTTGTCTTCTGGAATTTTCTTTTTGATCCCTGAAGTATTTCTTATTTACACTTTGGTTGCTGAAGAATTCGAAACGTTGCAACTGTGCAGAAGAAGATTTCAGAAACATTGCAACGACCCTCCTCCTCAACTATAAATTGAACAGTAATGTTCAGTCGAAAAACAAACACAACACAGAAACCGATAAACTATTTTCTTCTCTTCTGTTAGAAATACAGAAACACGAATTTCTGACTATGCTCTTCTGTTCTGTTCCAAATATAGAAATAGAGACAGAAATTCACTCCTTTCTTCAGTAGTCTTCTATATTTATTTTCTTCGCTAGAATCGACAGTATTTGCTTTGTATTGTTGATTGTTGATGTTTTATCTTGGGAGACTATCGTCCATCACTGTAAAAGCATCTATACGGGACAATTTTATCTTAAAGACAGATAGTTATCTCTCGACTCAACAAATCATTATTTCTATTTCATCTTTCTGCAACACTATTACCAACAGTTTTTAAATATCATAGTATAATAATATATCAAATCTCTTTAATTAACATAGTCTCACGTTTTATAGGATATGAAGTTTATCTTATTCATATTTACCATTTAAAGTTACTTTTTTATATCTCCTCTCTCCATTTTTTTTCCCAGCGAGTAGATTAAATTTTGAGAATTTTATATCACATGATGATTTAAGAGCTATAATTATACTTAATTTAAATACTTTCAAGTAATTACTATTAACATATCATACGTTGATTTAATTGGCCCGTTGAGTTTACGTCAAATATTTCGCATGTTTGAATGGGAACGCAAAAACAAGAAAAACAAACAAATGATAATGTAAAGAAGAGCTCGTTCAGAACTCAGAAGTAGGAATGGTGGAGAACCATTATGTACAATAAGAATTGTGGGGATGTCAAGATTTTTGAGAGCAAATATATGGAGTATATATTATCCTAATTACAGTTTGGACTTTAATTAATTAAATCTCAACTATTATTTTTATAATTAAGACTTTACTTTAATTAATTAAATCTCAGGTATTATTTTTAAACTATGATATATGTCTTTCATCTAAATAAAAATTTGTGGAAATAAAGACAATGGGAAATGGAGAGACGCCGAATTCATCGACGATGAGTGATGACTTTGTTATAAAATAAGTAATGTTTGATAATACCTAATACAAGGTCGCTTTGTCTAAATTATTTCACACACAACAAAGTCGGAAGAAGCCAATTTTTTATTCAGCATTTTCAAATTAGTTTTATTATATTTTAATCAAAACTAAACACAAAACAACATCATTCAAATAAAAACTACAGTATAACAATTAAATTTACCAGTACTCAAATACATATTAAAAACGATAGTATTAAACAGGATATTTAAAGCAAAGAAAGAATATTTAAATAACAACTACAGTTCCCAAATCAGTAACACGATATTCAGATCAAAGCAAGAATATTCAAATAAGAACTACAATATTCAAATCTATATTTGAATACTGTAGTATTCAACATGATGTTCAATAACGATATATTTTCATAATGCTAAATTTTAGGAATATTACTCCATACAACAAACTGCAATTAAAAATCTGAAATTTCATGCTTATTAGACTTGATATATTGTGTAAATATTTATAAATTCTCTACGTAATTACTACTAAAAAGAAGGGTCAATAGGTGATCTATTTGCGTTTTCCCCCCTAAACAGTTAAGCATCCCCAAAACAATATATTTCTAATCCTAAATTCCTAATTGATTTCTTCCTAGCAGTATGGTAAAGTTACTCCATTCCACAATTATTACAACAATAACGGGTCATTTGGTTTTAAAACAAGTTACGTTGAGATTAGTTATGTTGATATTAGTTATACAGGGATTAATTATGCTGAAATTAGTTATCTGGTATTATTTATTAATTGTTTGATTTGTTGTATTAAAAGTAACATGCATGGTAAAATTTCTAAGAAAAAATTGTTTATTTACAATAATACCCTCCATTTATTTAGTATTGTAGAAAAAAGGTTTGAGGGACCTCAGGGCTATTTTTATCAATTTTTTTTTTCCTGTGATAACTAATTATGGGGTTGTTATTCCACCAGATAACTTCAATACTATTTTTAATTTTGAAATAACTTATCTCAGAGTTAATAACCAAACAAAGTATAAGACAGTACTAAATTTTTATCTCATAACTATTTCTCCTTATCTATTATTCAATTGTACACATACATCCATTCCATTAGAGACAATGCTTCTTGTCAAAATCTTTATCAGACAAGAAAGCAGAAATCAAACTTGTTAGCCTTTGAGCACCCGGGCCGGGTCGCAACGAAGTTATGTTAGTTACAATGTAGCCCATGTAGTCCGAAATAGTTGTATTTGTATCCCCAAACCAACTACCAGGAACAAAACCATCAGGCTTACGCCCCAAGAGCTCCGAATCAATCTTGTCAAGCACCGGTTCGTTCTTCCCGAATTTTCTGGCGAACGGCGCGTTACTTTCGATCATTTCCCGATAATCATCCACCGTGAGATAGTGCGGGTGTTGCTTCGGAGGGTTGTTCCATGCTATAAAATGAAGGTCGTGGTTCACCGTAGTATTTATAAATTCTTTGACATTGCATATGACAGTTTGGAAGTATCCTTCAGGTGAAGAGAGAAAATTAGTATAGTACATTAATAGTGTCCTCGGAAGACTGTCCCATCCGAACAATAAGTACTCCACAAAGGGTCGAGAGAGCATCATCCACGCCGATCCTGTGCGCACATGCAACTAAAATTTTGAATTCATAAATTCTAGATTCGAGAAAGATAGCTTACTAAATTTTGAATAAATTATTTTATACATATTAAGTAGATTAATTAACACAAATACAAGATTTGAACCAAAATTATTGATTTGCATCAAAAGCACAATGCCAATTTCAAATGATAATTTATCGTTTTTGTTAATTTCACGAATTTGAACCTGTGAGATGTTAAACTAGTAGAGAATCCAAACAATAAACAGAGGAGCAAAAGAAGATTTTATTGTTTGGTATGACATAAGCTAAGTCATTTTGCTTGATTTTTTTTTTGTATAAAAAGCTTAATTTTTGAAAAATATTTTTTGTTAGTTGGTATATGATAAATATTGGGGCAGCTCGGTGTACTAAATTCTCACTATGCGCAGGGTTCGGGGAAGGCCAGACCACAAGGGTCCAAATGGCAGTCTGGTGCACTAAACTCCCGATATACGCAGGGTCCAAAAAAGAGTCGGACCACAAGATCTATTGTACGCAATCTTAATATTATCATTATTCTTCAATATTTATTATCTAGACAACATATTGAAGAATAATGATAATATTACTCTTTAATATATCATGGTTTTCACTTAGTTCCAAATTATGTCGAAATTCACCCGAACCCCTCCGGGTCCTATCCAAAATGGTTATACCAACTCATACACATGCTTAAAATTCAATTTGGAACATAAATACTAAAAGTCAAAGGTCGGATGATTACGCTTTAATCGAGTGAAATTAAATACGAAAAGCTTATATTGGTGAAACAGAGCTTGTTAGAACTTTTATTTAAATCAAACACCAGAATGTAGACAAGTTTAGAAATTGTGACCTGTGAATAATTTAAATGCTGTTGGCACACTCATTTTGGGTTCAACAAAGAAGACATCTGATTTGTTCAAGCTGTACAACCCTGGATCAATTATTACAGGCTTGGCTCTATATTCCCTACATTAACCCACAAATACACATTTAATTAAGTTAATCCAGTTACTAATTAAAAATAGGTTGATTAAATGGAAAGTTAATTGTCCACATACTCTTTCCAATCGAGGTCACTTGTATGCTCAATAAAGTTGTGATATCTTGGAATAGTCCTTAAACTGTGAAGCAAATCTGTCAAGACAACATCAAATTAATTAGATCATAAGCAACAATTGCAGTAACTTTTTGAATGATGAATCCCAAGTGAATAGACCAAAGGAAAATCTACTTTTAGTTTTCTTAGAAAGCACCTAAGTTATGAAAATTTCACCCAAAATATTAGTAAAGAGGTTGTTATTGCTTTATTCTTAATTGAGGATCTATCGGAAACAACCTTTCTATCTTCCAAAAGTAGAAATAAGGCATGCGTACAACCTACCCTCTCAGACCCCACTTGTGAGATTACACTAAGTATGTTATTGTATATTAGTAAAGAGGATCAGAAAAAGAAAAACTAATTAAGATGAGAAAATAGTGACAGGAAACTGTGTTTTGAATTGGAAATATTAAACCAATGCTTTTAGCTATTGTTATATGTGGGCCAGGGGTGGAGCTACACCTCCCTTTACGGATTTGATATAACTCAGTAGTTTTGGTTCATTCTCTATATTTGTACTAAAAAATTCACTTGTATAAATAATTTACTTATAATCTAGTATAAGTTTTGTAGAATCTAAAACTTATAAATTCAAAATTCTAGCTTTGCCTCTGATGTGGGCGACATAGAAACTTGGGAACATTATTATAACCAAATGCATGATGTTTGCTAAGGGGAAGGGGTCAAATATACCCTCAAAGTCATTTGATAGTTGGTTAGGATTATGCATGTATTAGGGGCGGAGCTAGGGTAACCCTCTGCGCCTGGAAATTGCACTTATGTATAAGGTTAAATTGTATTGTTATGTATATATATAATTCATTGAACCTCCTTGGCACATGCAAGAAGTTTGGCGCACTGATCAAGGGGCTTCAGAAATATCCTAACGTAGCAAGTTCGATACCTGGCTACTGGATCATTCTCCCCATTTTTGGTTCTTCAGCTTTTCCCCTTTTTTGGTTCCTTTGTCAGCTGTTAAAGTACGTAAGGCCCTGTATGTACTTGTTTTTGTAATCTTTTGTTTAATGGTGGTAAAGTATTTTTTATTTGTTTGAATAGTCAAATTTAATAATACTATAACTACAATTTTGTTTCTCTACGTAATGTTAATTATAAAATAAAAGGAAATGATTGGAGTGGTTACCGAACAGTTTTTAATAACATCAAAATATCATAATCATATAATTTAGTTTATGATTATCTGTATCATTTTACAAAATATTTTTCTTCATTCAAATTAAATAAAAATTTTCCAAATCAATTCAAAAACTAACACATAATTCAAAAATAATTTATCTATAAATTCAAATTCATTTTTATTAGATAGCCTACTAATATTATCCTAATATTTAATGTGTCTTTTTATTAGCTTCCCGCTTGCTTAGCTAACCAAATTTAAATACACAGTGCCTTTCAATTCAACAAAATACTTTGAACATTCCAAACGTAGATATGAACACCATAAATAATTAGAATTCCTTTATATCCTATAATTATCTTTAGAACTCAGTATTAACATAGGACAAAGTTGTAAATTTTTTGTTCCTTTTTACCTTTGGGCGTTCCCCAAATTTTAATGAACTTTTTGTGAAGGCTATAGATTTTTCTATTGATATTTATGGAAGGATTCAAGATTTTCAATGAAAAATTATGTGCTTCATGTATAGGATTAAAGCAATGAAAATTTCCTGCTTGGTGAAAATGCAATCTTATGCTCCTTCATTCCTTTTAAGTAATCGGTAAAGTATTTAAAAAGAAATTCAAAATTATCCTTATTTAAAAAACACAACTTTTAAAAAGATTCGATGGAGCAGGGTAAAAGTAGGAAAAAAAATGTTAAAAGGGATATGATAAGGTGACTTAAAATTTGGGTGCATTAACGTTAGTCTTCTCCTTCACCGCCCCGCGCTGTTTATCTTGACCCCCCTTAGTAAGAATTTTGCCTCCGTCACTGATGCAAGTATTAGTAATACAGATATTAGTTATGCACGTATTAGTTATGCATAAATTTTTTCTTTGAATGTTAGTTTGTTATATTAAAAGTTAATAAATATTATATACTTTTAAAATTAAAATATTATTGTATAATTAAAATTATAATATTATATTTTTCTTATAAAATATTATATTAAAAATTATATAAAAGTATTTGTTTAGAAAAGGAAAGTATTTAAGTGGGAAGTGATAATGGTAATATTATCATTTCAACCTTTTATTCATGTATTAGTTATTCTATCTTCTATCCCCGCATAAAATAATATACAGATTTCCTAATAACTTATACATTTATTAGTTATGCAGGGTTCTAAATTACAAATCAAACGTCGTACTAATTTTATACATGAATAACTTATTTTTTGACTAGCTACCAAACACCGTATAAGTATGCAATTAATATATGAATAATGTGTCTCTTTACCAGCTACCAAACTACCTTGATGTATAGCAATTTTATCCTCTATTTCAAAAGTATATCGTGTGTACCCTTATTGGCTAGCGGAAACCGTTTTTCCTATAGATATTAAAAATTAAACCCCTCACCCCCCCCCCCCCTCACTATTTTAAATCACCATGTATAATATAAGGCCAATTTTGAACTTCCAAATATGTTGCAGGAGCAATATGGTAATATAAGGATAAATATTGTTAATAGTCCATATCGAAAATGGAATAAGAATATAAATTCCTTATATGAATCTGGATAATATTTAACGACGTCTGAGCGTGCGGACAGTGTTAAGAAATATGATTCTTGTGGGGTCATACAAAATTCTGCATTATAAACTCAACTTTAAGAAAGAAGGTGGGGGCATACCGTCTTGTGTGACTAAAGGATAATCAGAAGCACTCAAATTGATGAACCAATCCCATTCACCTCCTTCGTTCACCAAAATAGCTGCAGCATGTAGTGTATTACTCACCATAGTTGGACCTCTATAAGTAACCAAATTTGATCTCTCAATTACTCTCACATTCCCAATTTTCACAAACGTCGGCTCAATTTTCACGAATTTCACCAGCTCATTTCTCTCCTCTTCGGAAGTCTCCAGGTCCAAATGTAACACGTATTGATTTAACGGATGGTACAGTGCTTTCAACGTTCTCTTTATGCGTTCACCATCACCGGCTGAACCGGATATTAAGTATGCTAGTTTTGGTATTGTTGAATTTGCCCGAGTTGGAGATGTCTTTAGTTTTGATTCGACGAATATTGATAAGTCTTGATCGGGTTTAATTTCGTGAAATGAGTACTTGGAAGTAGAATTAAGAAAGAAAATGATTAAGAGGGTCGAAAAGATCAGAGGAATAAACCATTTGTTACCTTCCATCTTTGCTCTGCTATAATCTCTACTGGTTTCTTTATATTCTCCATTCTTGTGTAACATTAATTGGGAATTCTTAAAATTCTTTAACGTAGAGGTGGAAAAAGTATTTTTTGAGTGTTGTGGAGCATTGAAGGTCAACGATGTTTAGACAAGATTAGTGCAAAGTAATGTAATCTTGCTTAATGATACAGCCAGGTGATGATGATAAATGGACCTTGATTTAAAAGACATGCTGAAGGATAATGAAATTGTCAATGATGTTATGTTGCATCTGTTACTGCTACAATTTTTGTACAATTATTAGTTGTTCTGTTATAAAAGAATTTAATTTAGAGATAATAGTTAAAAACACATCTGATCTGTCACTTTTTTGTGAATTTTCTACCTGAACTATCAGGTGTGCGAGTTTTCTACTTCAACTATCACCATCGTGCATATAAAAAAAGTGAACAACTAATAGTTGAGATGTGTTTTAATAAATAGTTGGTAATAGTTCATGAATGAAATTCGCACACCTGATAGTTCAGGTATGAACTCACGAAAAAGTAATAGTACAAGTGTGTTTTTCCATTAGCTCTTTAATTTACTAGAATATTAAGTTTTTTAGTTATAGTAGTAAGAGTCTAATACGTAATAAGGAGTGTATTGCTTTGTTTATGTTGCTATTAAAGTCCTCTAATTGATGAAATTTAAGAGACAAATTTTGAGTGGAAAAAGGTATTTTTTAGTGTTTCGTGAGTATTGAAGGTCAGCGATGTTTAGACAAGATTAGTGCAAAGTAATATAATCTTGCTTAATGATACAGCCACGGAATGATAAGTGGACCTTCAATATTTTTGGTAATTAATAAAAAATTTATCACCAAAGTAAGATGATATGTGCAATCTATATGGCTGTGTTGATAAGTGGACCTTCAGCGGGGAACTTGACCAAAAAATTAAGGGGCGATAACTACTAACTAAAATATTATAATTAAAATTTATAAGAATAAAATATATTTTTATCAAAGATTCAAAATAACATCAACACAACAAAAATATAATATATAAAAGGAAAAACGTACCTAGAATTAAAGTGCTGCCCTTCGTTCTTTTAAAGACTTGAAATCATTAATAATTGAATCAGAGCTAAAGCTTTCAACTATCTCTTTTTCAATATAAACCATCATATTGTCGGCAAGAAATTCATCATCCATCTTATTACGCAACCTTGTCTTGATTATCTTCATTGCTGAAAATGATCTCTCTGTAGTTGCCGTAGAAACTGGAAGAGTTAAGATAAAGCGGATTATCCGGTCAATCAAGTAATATGCATTCGCCTTCCCTGTTTTTTTCAAAGCTTCACACAATGCAGACATAGTTGACAAGTTATTCAATTCTGAGTGACTAACAGCCTCAAGAATAAAGTGTTGAAGTTGAAATCTCAAATTTGTTTTCTCTTGCTCACTAAAATCCACTTGATAGAATTTTTTTACAAGAGCACATATATCATCCATATTAAATGCTTCGTAAATATCTTTAGAAATCAAACTATTGCTTAGGCTCAAAAGCTCCATTGTTTGAACATTAAACATATGATTCAATTCCTGCAATTGTTGATTAATAGTAACGCAAAAGAGATTCACTCTAAAATGTTGACCCACTGTGATGTGATCCTTTTGATGACGAGCACGCCCTTGACGCTCTATATAAACATCATTACAATCAGGAGAATCAATATCATGTTGTTCACAAAATAATATCACATTTTTCAATAATTGATCCCATCATTCATCTCTCAACTTCTGAATTAATGTTATTGTAGTGCTGACTAAATGTATAGCATTAAGTATGTCTTGGGATTTCTGTTGTAAAGCTTGACAAAGACAATATGTAATTTCGATAATCTCTTTCATCATGTGCAAAATCAATATGAACTCAAATGAATTCATAATCTTATAAGCAACATTACCATCCCCTCGTGGAGAGTAAGTTGATCCATTTTTCCTTATATTTTGAAGAACCACACAAGTTGCATCATGCATATTTATCATACTACAAACAGAAGAAAAATGTGAGCTCCAACGAGTATCTCTAGCCCGTTTCAAAGTGCCTATCTGATTTTGTCCTTTACCACTATCAAGTTTACCAATCTCTAGCAAAAGTGATATCTCCTCTAATTTGACAGCTTGCAGCTCATCATGACGCTTACTAGAGGAACATACAATATTGACAACAAAAGTCAAGATTGAAAAGAAATCATGAATAAGGAAAACTTCTCTGGAAGCAGCAACCAAAGCAAGTTGTAATCTATGTGCAAAGCGATGTATGTAATAAGCATAAGGACAATCTTTGAGAAATAATGCTTGCAATCCATTCCACTCTCATCTCATATTACTAGCACCATCATACCCTTGCACACGGATATTTCAAAGACATCAGCTCCAGGATGGTTACTTGGCTTTTTATTGAATAAGTAACAAAGCAAACAATAAGCAGCATCATTAGTCGATGAGTACTCTAGCCATGAAGGGAAAATTTTGAACCAAGATGCTTGAAATCGCCTTGGATGCTTATCTCTATTGAGGGGATACTTTTCAACTTGACATTGATAGGGACCCCAATTGAGATAAGCTCTTCGAACTTCATCTTTTCGATTCACTGGATATTCTCAAATTTGGGGACGCTTTCCGGGGTCACGCTCTAAACAAATGACATCAAATTCATCCATGGTGACTTTTTGAATCTTGCAAGGTTGCTCATCCAGTTAAACCATTTGATCATCAGAATGGTGCTTTTCAAGTGTCGATGTTGAAACTATACAATTTTCATCTTTGTTGGAAGTTTTCCTCTTGAAAAATGCATCAATTTTCTTAAGTTGGACCATCGTACCACTCCTAAAAAAAATACATAAATCAATTATCAAAGATAACATCTAAATCTGAAAACAAAACTAAGTCAGAGAAATTCGCCTTTTAAAGCTTTAATCTGTTAATTTCACTCCCATACGCCCAAAATAGCCTCGTATATGATGAAACAAACATAAAGTCCCCCCAATCTCACGAACTCAGCCACACAGAAAAAGAAAATTTTAGACTAGGAGAAACCTTGAAAAAATAAAAGAATAGTTAGGATTTTGGCAAAAGACAAATTCCAGATCGTAATTTCAAAATCTAGGGTTTCCATGCTCGAAAATGAGACTTGTAAGGGTTCTTGAATTAGTAGAAAATATTGAACTCCAAAACCTCATAAGTTCTTCTTGAAATTGATGTGGGACAACTACAAGTGAATTTCATCGATTTTTTTATTTCTTTTCGAAAATATTTGATTCTAAACCAATGGGATATGTTACTTTTCGTCCTCAATACATCCAATAGTATAAAAATTAAAAGTCATTAAGAACTCACAGACAGCAAAGAGGAGAGAAAGAGAGAGATTACCATTGTTGGGGATTTACCACTGTTGGGGCTGAGATGCGGTGGGGGTGGCCAGGTCCCGGGTGGGTAAGAGCAAAATGGAAGCTAATGTCTTGTTTAGAACGCGAAAATAGAGTGACGTGTGAGAGAGAGGGGATATATATAAAAATAAATTAATTTTTTAGAGTTTTTTTAGGGGGGCCACAGCTCCCCAGCCCCTACCATAATCCGTCACTGTGGACCTTGATTTCAAAGACATATGCTAAAGGGTGATGAAATCGTAAACAATGTTACTGTATAGTTGTTTTTTGTATTAGAGGAGTCTAATATTATTCAGTTTCTTAGTTATAGCAATAAAAGTCTAATACTTTAGTTGCAAGAGACAATCTGTTATTTTGTTTATGCCGCTATATAAAACCTTACAATTAATGAAATTTAAGAGACAAATTTTCATCCATATTTTTAATCTTGTTGCTTGCATCTTTTCAAAAAATCATAACATGTAGGACAGTAAGTTTTCCACGCACCCCAACTAGTCTCTGAACGAGTGTACCCCAATAAATATGGCTATGTTTTACTAAAGTAGAGTCCTAGAATTAATCACTTTGCCTATGGGGATGATACTATTAATCTTTTGCTCTGCAGATTTGACTATTTTGATCTAATTTTGGGTGTTCTCTCATCTTATGAAGAGCGTTGGGTCAAATGCTGAATAAGAATAAAAGTTGATTCTACGTTCATGGCAAAGTGCCAATGCAAGTAATTGACAAAGTGCAACTGATTACTGGTTTTCAAAGAAATTTTCTTTTACTTATTTAGGATGTCCAATTAATTATGGTAGAAAGAAAAAAATGTATTATGCTGAATTTGTTAAAACAAAGTTGACTGGCAAACAGGCAAAGCAATCCTGATTTCACATGTGCTTCAATCTATGACTATTTATTTATAACAATTTGATCAAGATGCTGCCTGAAAATGTTGCTGCGCAAGTGCTGAACCATCTGCTAGTTTATGAGTCGGATAGTGATGATAGACCATGCTGGAGCCTCACTCTTGATCAGGTAAGTTTTCAGCATCTTCAGCTTGAAAAGTTTTCGCGAAATAGAGGTACTTGACTTCTAATATACAAACACGTTTGGTTGAAAGTAATTCCCACTAAGATTAGCTTTTTCGTGTGTCGTTTGTGGTACTGGAAACTACCAACTGATGATAGATTGATGAGAATGGTGTATAAAGAGTATTATAGTCCGGGGGTAACAAGAAGACTCAACAGTATAGGTATGTGTTAACACTCAAAAATGATTTAAGTGTTTAGCCGAATTCAGAGACAGCCGAACTGTTCCAAAGCCGATTTTACTCATAGCCCTCGACTGCAAGAACTTCATCGGCTGCTAAGGCATCTTAGCCGAGTTGTTAGTTAGAGGTACGACTGGGATCCACTCAGATGCAGACGCCTCAACGACCAAGTCAAAAGGGTTTCTGAACCCTATAAGCGGTAACGACCAACAGCTAAAAAAATGGGCCATTATCCAAGCAAGAGGAGTAGAGGGCGAGAAAATCGGCACCACCTCCCCCATAGTCGGTCGTTGAACTTAGTGGGTTACTTGATGGCTGATATGGGGATCACGTTGTACAATTTTTCCTTCTTTTTTGTACTATAAATAGGATCATTCTTTGTACATAACAAACACAATCAATCAAACAACTCAAATTTGATCTATCCTTATCTTTATCCTTTATTTTACTGTACTCAGTTGTATTCATGTTTCTTACTTCTTAGTTTACTCACACCACCGTCCTAAAGTTTTCTGGAGTAGTTGGGGAACCCATTACTGAAAATTAGAGTTCCGTTTTTAGCCCAAATCGCTTAAATTAAGAAATCAATTTGTCTCCCGATTTCATCAGCCGATAAAACGGCAAAGAGCAGAATTCGGGACGAGAACAATATGAAACTCGCAAAATGATGATCGATAGTTTAGAGGGTGTTTTAAGCTATTCACTCACACAATAATGCTAATGTAACTATTCATTGAACGGATATTTGGAAAATGTATGTGCAAAGTCGGTAATATTGTAGTAAGGCTTACACCATTGCAACACATGAATGATGAATCAGAGGAGAAAGACATTATAAACATGAAAACCTAGAAGTTGCATAAATTACAACGGAAATGAAAACTTCATATGATCTCTGTGGAGACGCGACAAATTTCTTTCAAATACTATGCATCTTGTGACAAAATGAAGGGGAGAAGAAAGAGGATGAGCACTTGTTTTAATTCGTCTCTTCGCTCCTTTCTTCCTCCAGATATCCGTCTTACTTTATTTAACCTACACCTTCATCATCAACTAAAGCACTAACAAGTCAAACTACAAACCAACCAGAAGTTGAAAATTACAAACAGCTGCACAAAAGAAGAAATTCTCGCGTTTTAGACAAGAGTGTAGCTTGATACTGAGACCACTGCAGGGGAATTAACAGAGTGAATGTACACAAACTCGAGGTTTTTTCCAGCTAGCAACGAGTTGCACCAGGCTGGAAAAACGTAGGAGTCGCCATACTTTGTAAGACCCCAGAGAGAACCATAGAGCTGGGATACTGAGAGCTTCAAGTTCTTCAATGTCTTAGCAGCAGACTTATTTGTTACAATTGCTGAGTATCTGTAGTAAGTTTTCCCCTTGTGAACCCATGAAGATGTTTCCCTTTGCTCAATAGCAATGTCAAAAGCTGCAGATAATATGTATTTCATTTTAGATTTCTCTCCAAATTTCTTTATGGCTAAAATTTACTTGCACAAGTAATTCTAAGAGATAGTTACATATCTGGATCGCTCAAAAGAAGAATAGCCAACAAATATATAGGTTTTGTGTAATATTAAGTATAAATATACATATATTATACACATAATATACATAATCAGTGTATATAGGTTTTGTATATTTTGGCTAGTGCCTGTAATTAATTTCTGTTGACGGGTCAAAAATGAAAAAAGCCCTAATTCTAACAGTCAGAAGAAGAGCTAGTTAAAGTACCTGGGTCTGGAGTTAATTTTTGCTCTGCATCTGGTTTTGGCTGAGGAATAGCAACTGTAAGTAGAAAATAAAACTCTTTGTTAGCAACAGCTTCAAAAGCTTACTTAGAATCAGAGGTAGCAAATGGGAGGGTCGGATCAAATTTGAGCATGTTAAAATAGGTCAAATCGAGGGGAAAAAAGAGAAAAAAATAGTCAAATTGATAAACATGTCACGACTTCGCCCAAAGTTTGCTTGGCTTGGCCAAGAATAGTTTGGGTCAAGATGTATCAAATAACATATCATAATCCAATCAGCCTAACATGACCGGAACTCCTTCCTTTTCATTTTGCTCTTTGAAAAAAAGTGAAAACTAATGTATTTTTCTTAAATTATTAGTTTTTAGTTCTTCCAAACTTACATAATATCTAATCTCCAAATCCAATTTGTATGTTTGAGTTTTGGTTGCATTTTTGATCCGTCAAGTTACACTATTTTGATCCCATTTACCACATAGTTTGATGGGTCTTCTGGGTTCAAGTCGTTGGATCAAGTCAACAAACATGTCATAACCAAACCCGTTAAAACTTGTGCGAGTTACTAAAGAAGGGATTATAATTTTGCTACGTCTTGTTAAAATTAAATCATTGTGAGAAAGATTGTCAATGAACCAAGAATACCTGGAAGGAGCTGGCTATATTCATTTTGACCGCCATGAAGTCTTGCTAACACACCAATCAAGGGAGCATTGTTATAGGTAGCTGGTTCAGTTTGCTCATAGTTGTCTCTTTGATCAGCAAAGTTGTCATAAGCATCAGGTCCGCCAACAATGGCTCCGGTTAGAAGATTGGGATCGTTCGCCTTTCTGCTAAACCAGGTAGCATAACCTCCACGGCAGCTAACAAAAGTAGGATCGACCTTTACAGAGACGATGGAGGAACCTCTATGGTGAACTTGTCTTGGGTAGTTGTTTCCATATCCAACCATGTAACTTGTGGCTCTTGGATTATCTCCAAGAAGGTAGTCAACCTAGAAAGATAAAACATGCTTAAGAATTTACCCAATGCATGTAAGAATTATTGTGTTTTGACATGAATTTTACTTGAAAAAGAGTTGAGTTCAGTGATTGAAAACAGTGAAATACTCAAACAAGTTTTTTCAATATTCACCAGTTTTTGCAGATAATGAAATGGAGTATTACTTATAGCCAAATAGTATGGGCCGCCTAGTGATCCTCTATGTATATTACTTCCTCTGTTTCAATTTGTTTGTCTCATTTTCCTTTCTAATTTGTTTAAAAAGAATGTCACTTTCTATAATAGTAACTTTTTACACCCAACATCCTACATGGCATATTTAAGACCACGAGATTCAAATGACATTTTGGTAATTTACTCACATATTTAGTTTAAGACTATAAAATTCAAAAGTCTTTTTTATTTTCTTAAACTCCGTACGGAGTCAAATTAAGACACATAAAATGAAATGGAGGGGAGTATATAATTACCTGTGATTTGGCAAACAACAGGAGCTCGGATGGTAATACAGAGCCGGATGAACACTTGAGGGTTTTTCTAGCAGATGCCAAATAGTCAGAGTAGACAGTGGCAAGGAAAGAAGCACTAGTGACAAATTGCATGTTGTTCCATCTCTGCCTGAAAATGAGACCTCCTGGACTCTTGTGGATGTTTTGGTTACCCTTTCCAAGACATGCACACATAAAGTTCTCAGCCTTTTCCTGGTACTTCTCAAAGACAGGTGCATGCGTACCAGCATTCCCTTGCATTAGGAACTGCGATTATAAACACAAATAGATTAATTGTTTGCCTAGTAAAAGAATGTTCTATCATCTGCTGAAGAAACTAATGGTTCGTTAGGTTGCCTTAGTGAATTATTCATTTATTAAAACCATCATAACTGGTACCCACTTTTGGTAGCATTTTAGTTGTTGTGTATAAAATTCAACACACCGTTTGGTTACCAATTTATAATCCCGCATAACTAAAACATATACTCCCTCTGTCCCAAAAATATTGTCCTACTTTACTTATTAGTTTGTCCCAAAAAAATTGACACCTTTCTATATTTCAAAACAATTTAACTTAATGAGATGATTTACAACCACACAATTATCTAAGATGTGTTTTGGACCACACATTTTAAAAGTCTTCACACAAATATCTAAGATGTGTTTTGGACCACACATTTTAAAAGTCTTCATTTATTTTTTAAATTTCGTGTCACGTCAAACTAGGATAATCTTTTTGGGACGGGGGGAGTATATGTTATGAGTCAATATATTATTATTTTATACAGGGTAGAAGATGAAAAAACTAATGCATGAATAACTAAACTCTGAATAACTAATCTTTGCATTACTAATTGTAAAGAATGTATCTTGGACCTAACTCAACTCCATAACCTAACTTGTTGGATGAGGATTGTTCAAGTGCATATAAGGAGTTCATATTCCCATTTCACATCCGATGTGAGACTCTTAACACTCCCCCGCACGCCCAGACCTTGTTAACTGGAGCGTGGATAATATAATTTGGGGGCCCAACATCGGTGAACAAAGAATTTGAATGGGTCTGGCTTTGATACCATGTAAAGAATGGATCTTGGACCTAACTCAAACCCATAAGTTAGCTTGTAGGGTGAGGATTGTCCAAGTCCATATAAGGAGTTCATGTTCCCATTTCATATCCGATGTGAGACTCTTAACACTAATATCTGCATAACTCTAATTAACAACTAAACGACTCCTTAGGTTGCAGATCATATGGCTTACAGAAACAAAGAGTGCTGTCTAAAACATTTTTGGTTCTTGTATTAAGAATTGACCATAGGCATGTTGGCCTTGACCAATTCGAAGTTGATTAAATTGGGAAAATTACTAACAGATACTCATAAATTTTGGTTAGCCAGGTATATGTCCATTTTGTAGTTATCATGGCACCTACATAGTATAATTCAAGAATATTACGAAATAAACTGTCGGATTTTAGGGGATTTACCTTAGCAGCAAGAGTCTGAACACCAGCATACTTGACGTCCCAGCCAAATTCGGTCATGGACCAACCGGTTCCACCAAGTGCATCCCCGTTCTCACCCAGGTAGTTCAAGTAATATTGCTTGTTAGATGCCTTGTACAGCCAGGCCGCAGCCCACAGTAATTCGTCCTGTTAAAATCAAAATGTTGGGAATATGACAAGATGTAGACAATTTAACAAAGAGATGGAGTAGTATTTCTTCGTGAAATATATTAGCAAGTGTACCATGTTTATATTTACCATTTTTAGTGTTACGTAATTATGGTAAAATTAGGATCCATTGTTGTATAAAGATTACACATTGTACATATATATATATATATATATATATATTGTATTAATACAATCTTACAAAATAATCACATACCGCGTATCCACTGACAGATCGGTAGTACTTCTGGGCCACAGTAATACTGCTATCATATTTGCCTCTGTATTTGTCCGCAAACTCGAATAGCTGAAAACAACAGTAAACCGCTAGTTAAGTAAATGCAGAGGCAAATGATGTAATGTACCACCAGAATAATAAGGGGGGAGGTGAAATAATAGTTGTGGGGATTTAATGTTACATGTTTTAACATGTTACTTTCAAGTTACTAATTTCACTGGACAACTTTAAGTGATCTAATAGTATCTTAATTTTTTATGTATGATTTTGTTTGGTTATTCTATTATCTACATTACAATAGCATGAATGCTGATTTGGGTCAACTAAAGACTAAAGAGTATATAAAAATTTCGATGTTCAGTATTTACAGGGACGTTAGGATTATTAATGCAAGAACATGAAACCCCACAACAAACCTACACTGACAACATCTAGCCTGTCAAAAGCAGAGCTGATTATAACTGCCTAATAAGTCCGCCCCTATCTCGAATTAATAAATGTATGACATTTATTCTTTAAATAAAATATTTCTCACTTAACAGTAATTAAGTATTGTTGCATTCTATGTTACTCTTAAAGTTAGTTATTTGGTTCATGTAAAAATTGCACTAACCTGATAGGCATGAGTTAGGAGCTCCTTGGCATAGGCAGGGTTGCTCTTCCGAAAGACGATGGAAGCAGCCGCCATTGCGGCAGCTGTCTCCCCGGCTAGATCAGATCCAGGACGGCTTGGATCGATCCGGTAAGCGGCTCTTGAAGTGGTCATGTCCTCTGGTCTTTGCCAACAGTAATGGTCTGTGTTACCATCTCCAACCTATATATTATTCAACATATCACATCAACTAATTTGTTAATAATCTAATAATCACATAAGTCAACATGTAATTGTCAAAATTATATATGCCTATAATCGTAGTTTAAAATTAGTAGCTTTATTCCATTGAAAATGACATTTGGTACTAGTGAAACAATGCTAAAAATGGAGCAGCAAATAAAATATGTTACCAGTTAAAAATGATCAGATAGTGTAAAGCTTATTACTTAAACTATGAAAGAATTACCTCTCCATATAGGACATCTGGTTCAGGGTGAGCTTTAAGGAGATAATCAGCACCCCATTTAACAGCATCCATTGCATTACTAAGCTCTCCACTTTCACCCATTTGCCTTCCATACTCAATGATGCTCCATGACATCATAGTAACAGTGAATGCCATTGGCAGCCCAAACTTCACATTATCCCCTGCATCATAGTACCCTCCTACTAGATCCACCTGCAACATTTCCAAAATTACAGTTAAGTCTCTTGATAAACACGTACTAATGACTAGTTATATAATAAAGATCATAAATAATTTGCATAGTACAAAATAGAAGTAACAGAGTAATTAACTTACCCCGCTAGCTTTTCCGTCCATAAGACCAGAATTACCCCTCCATTGAACTCTTTGGTCGTGAGGAAGGTAACCAGATCTCTGAGCTTCGTAAAAGAGAAAGCTCTTGCTAAGTGCTTCACCATAATTATGGTTACCAAATGCAAAACTAGGAAGTAGCCCCATTATAAGAAACAGATGAGTCATGGAACAGAGCATCACATAACATTTCGCCATAAAGGCAAATTAGATTAAACACAGTGGTAATGTTAAGGAATCTTAACTGCACACAAATCTGTGCTTCTTTTGGCTATTACTTACGAATGTTAAAAAATAAGAGAATGGCCAATGCAGGTCAATTTTCTGATAATTAAACGCTCAGAAAAAAGAAGCAAAGTTATGGGCATATATAGAAGAAAGAGTAGTAGGGATTGGGAGAAGGGAAAAGATTGAACCAGTATATATGGTGGAGGGAAAGGAAGGTGCCAAAAGTTAAAGAAAGTGACAGTATCCAAATAATGCAAAGTTGGTGTATTTAAAAATAGTTTATAATAGACCTTATACATTGATAGCTCCTTAAACTATTCAATAAATTTTATTTAGACGTTAGAAAAGTAATTTTTTTCAATTGAGCACCTGGCTTGAACACTTGATAAGTGTTCTAGTTGATAGTTTTGGTTCAAATTTTAGAAAAAAATGTGTGTTCTCAAGTGTCCAAACATTTCTTTAATTATATGCATTTGACTCAATAAGTCGTAAAACCTCAGGTTCATTCAAATTGAGGTTGACACGTGTAATTTAAAGGAATTGACATATTTTATGTGGTTACTTAACTATCTAGTAGTAAAAGTTTTTTTCTAAAATTTGAACCGATAGATACTTTATGATGTGTTCAGATGTTCAAACAGAACAAGTCGTAGTTTGAACGTTTAAATAAAATTTGCTAACAAATTTAAAAAGTCTAAATGCTCTTAGATGCTCTAATAGAACAAATCGTAATTTAAATATCTAAATAAAATTTACTAATAAATAAAAAAAGTTGTCGATATTATTTTAATTAAAGAAACAAAAACAATGTCATTGATACTTCATAATTTCGGTGGGGGGAAGGGGGAAAGGAATGGTTGGGACTAGGGATGGCAACAGATCGGATCTGGACCGGATCCTACTAGATCCAGATCCAGATTCGTTTTTCATACCTGAATCCAGATCCGTCGGGTCCATAAAAATCATATCCAAATCCGGATCCACCAGATCCACGGATCGGATCTGGACCCATATGTAAAAAAAATTGTCTTGCTAAGAATTTTTTTTGAACTGACAAACGAATTTTACTTAGCTAACAGTTTACTGTGTTACAATTTTGAAATGTTCATATGAGATATTTTGTTCGTTGTCTCGTTTTGATTGTGAGCTATCAATTGAAAATGCTGGACAATGACAATAGTTGTGGAAAATGCTGACTAATATTTCCACAATGCAGAACTTGTATGTGATTGGAATCTTCACAAATAAAGTGAATATAATTTTAACTACTTGTCTATGAAAATGTTAGTCATTCACTAATATAACATTGATTTTATTATCGAAGTTACCTCTTTATTTTTTGGTTTTTGAGTTAACGCATGGAGAAATTAAACTTGTTTTGAAAATTAAACTTGCAAGGATGTGCTAAACAATTTTAAGAAAATACTTATAAAATTACATTATAGGTTATGAATATATTTAATAAAAAATGGATCCACGGGTCGGATCTGGACCGGATACGGATCTCAAATACAAGATCCAGATCCATATCCGATCCGTCAGAAACGGATTCGGGTCCGATCCGGATCCGTCGGGTCCAAATTTTGAAGATCCATATCCTATAAAACGGATATTGGATCCACCGGATTCGGATCGGGTCCAGGATCCATTGCCATCTCTAGTTGGGACTGAGAGACAGTAGCATGTGCTTTTGTTCGTCGCTTTTTGCTTGGAAGGGTCGGCGCTGAATTTTTTATTTCGTACGAAATTACTGCAGACAATTATACAATTAGTTAATTTAATCAATTGAATAATTATAAAGAAATTATTATAGGTCTAGACAGACAATGTGTACAAAGTTAAATGGAGGGAGAGTTTTCCCAAAAGAGTTTGTAGGAGAATAGAGTCAAAAAGAGTTTAAAAACTGTCTGTTGGGTGTTCCCATTTGTCTAAATTTATTAGACCCTCCCTACCAAAAATATTATTTTACTTTTCTTATTAATTTATTTTAAAAATATTAATATTTTTTATATTTAAAAATAATTTAATTTTAAGAGATGATTTACAGTCAAACAAACATATAAGGTTTATTTTGGATCATATATTTTAAAAATATTCCTTTATTTTTTAAATTCGATACTAAATTAATTAAACTAAAGTAATAATAATAAATCAATTTTTTTGAGACAGAGGGATTATAACATTTTGCCAACGTGGCCATGTGGCAAAGGTGATGTTAAATTTCTAATACGGCCAAAACGTAAAAGGCTAAAGCATCAATGTATCTGTACGTGGACATAGTTTATTTGGCTCTGTCAATGGGATATTTTATATCGTATCTAATGTAAAGACTAGAAGTTCTACACTTGTCAATTAACTTTGTGGAGTTTGTAGAGTATTAATTTTCATGTTTTTGTTCTAATAATGAAAGGTAAAGTACACTTATAACCATTTTAAATACACGATTTCAGGCACTTAACGTCCTCTTTTTTGTTTTAATCCATGTCACGAGTAGAATGTCATTTGTCAATTACAAATAAAATTACACAACTTATTCTTCCTTAATAGCCAAATTTGAAAGGTAAAAAATAATAAGAGCGATAGTTCACTGCTAAATGGTTTTCATGGAGAGCAAATTTGACGATTTCATAGAATTTAAGGAAAAAATAGAAACTAACTTTAACCTTAATAAATTTTAACTACTCCATTACATAGCTTAACTCTTCTACAGGGAACACTGTCCCAACTTACAAACATAAGAATTAATCCTTTTAATTTCGTTATTCAATGCCTCCCCAACCCTCAAGAAACTTCTTTTAAAAATGAATATAACAGGTAGCTTTACATAATCTTTCTTATATTTGACTTCGTTTCTAGCAATTAATTTGGAACTCCCAAAATCCGACCGTTTACATCAAGCAAAAAAAAAAAAAATACATCCTGAACGTGTAACACTCTAATTGTTAATTGATATATAAGCAGTGCTTGAGTTACGGGAGCTTTTGCAAGGGGCAAAAAATGATACATTTTGCCATTTGTATGGTACATACTTACTTAAACCTTTTAATTATTTACAATAAGTTAGTGAATGCAAGCACTTGTAGTTCATATACTCCCCTCGGTTTCAGTTCATGTGAATATTGTCCGTTCCAAAATGGACATACATTTTACGAGAGAAGCTTTTATAACCATACAATTATTATAACATTTTTAAAATCACAAGTCTTAAAGTTTTACAATCACACAAATACTATAATATATTTAAGATCATAAATTTCAAAATTTTTAATTTTCTTTTTAAACTCCATGTTGATTTAAACTATTTCACATTAGTGGAAAACAAAGAGAGTAATGTTTACGAAATTTTTTATTTCTTGAGTTACACAACTAACGTTACTTGTATACGGCTCCTTAAAAACTTGACAAGTCGGATATATTGATGCTCTCAAACATAAATGGAGAACCTTAAAAGCAGGTAAATAGTTGAGTTAGAAGACTCGGTAGTGATAATTTTACATATTTGATATTTTAGTATATTAAATTTTCTATTATTCTTTACGGTTACAGATATATTTACGGAAATTACTTGATCTGCATAAAGGGAAATCTCAAGAATCACATCTACATGAATTATAGCAAAGACTAAGGAGCAGCAGAAGAATATTGTGCAATAATAGTTCTGCTAGTTCGCTTAAAAACACACACACTCAACACGCACAGAGAATACTGTAAAAATAATTGTGTAGTGATAAGAAAGGTCTAAAACATATGTATAGACATAATAATTAAGAAGAAAATGGAAGTACCATAGCATGTGGAGGGTTAATAAGAGACAAATAAGGCTGAGCATTATTACAAGATATTTGACCTGTTTAGTGATTCGGAAAATCGACAACCCGACAAACAATACTTTCCTCCATTTAATCACTTCCCTTTTTAAAAATCACCACCGACGACACAACACGATGGGCTTCAAGGTAAATCATCATTTCCTCATTAATTAACAGCATGTCAGTCAAAACATACATTGCATCCTCGTAATTTCAAGGCTTCATAATCATAAGTACTCTCTCACGATAAAAAAAAAGTATTCATTTGTCATTTATGTTTTAGTTGAAAAAGAGTATTCACTTATCAATTAAGAAATAATTAATCTTACTTTTTAAGATTTGTTATTATTAATTGTTAGGTGACCAAATTCCAATATCTATTTAATTAGGAATATTTTAGTCAAATTACTTATTTTTACCTAAAAGTTAGTATTTTTTTAAGGGATGTGTAAATGGCTAAGTGGACACTATTTTTTATCCAGAGGGAGTACGTCGGAAGCCTCTTAAATTTGTGAGCGAATTTTATTTAGACAGTCGAACTACGATTTTTTCAATTGAACATCTAAATACAAGATGAAGTGATATTAGATACTTTCGATTTAGATTTTGGATTTTTTTTTTGCGCGTCTTCCCAAAGTTCATTAAACAGATAAGTTAATCACTTAAAATATGTAATCTCATTTAATTCGTCTTAATAAGCCGTAAACCCCTAATGCAATGGAGTGATACGTGGCTTCATGTACTAAATATTTCAATATCGTTACATTCGGTATTTTTGTTCCAACAATGTGATGAAATATTCCTTCATCTTTAATAAAAAATCACAAATTTGAATCCTACTAAATAAAAAATCTCCTTTTGTCAGTTTTACAAATTTAATCGAGTCTCATGCCAATACGAACACCGAACAAGAAACAAAAGAAATTTTCGTCCCTCGGAGCATAGTTGGATGACAAAGTAAGGGAACTTAAAATCCAGCTGGAGGCCTGCAGCGTGTGTTCGAACCCTGGTGGGAGCTATTTGCTCTCTTCTGGGGTAGAACCTTGTAGGTGATATCAGTTGCTCTGTTCTCAAACTGTGGTCATTCAGACACATCCCGCGATTTACTGGTAGTAATGCTGAGAGACCGAGATTACTATCTCCCGAAATAATTTGGCGTAAGCCGAAAAGCTGGATATAAAAAAAACAAAGAAATTTTCAACCTTAGCTCTCCACTTTCACACACACGTAGACAGGAGTAATTAATAAAGGAGCCTGAAAGATGGGGTCAAAGAAAGGGATCCAACAGTTCTGTTTCATTTTTTGTAATCTTTTTGTTCGACTCGTGCCAATCGCAATTAACGGCTCTGCAGGAATAGGTAGGGAAAGATAACAATTTTTCTTTTAACTCTTGCTTTGCATATTTTAAAGCACGAAAGGACACGTCACGAGCAGGTAAAAAATACAATGCTCCGGAATCGCCTGGATGACGCCGGTTTTGTAACGGTCACGGCGTTTATGCTTCCTATAATTTGGTGCCTTCTTTTCTGCCTTTCCTAATTTCGATGTATCGACTACCGTTACTGGAACAACCTTAGCAGGTTTGTCTTTCCGTTTTTCTCGTCCCTCTTTTTAGTTTCTATAGAAGTACCACTCATTTTTATACAGGAATAACAACACTTTTGGTCTTTCAGTTATGAGATAAAGATGGAGTTGAGACTCCATTGATGAGAGCTTGAGATATCTTCAGTTAGGTCAAACAGAGATGGAGTGTGAGAGAATACAACAACAACATACCCACTGAAATGTGTATGGGGAGGGTAGAGTGTACATAGACCTTACTATCTTAGTAGGTAGAACGGCTGTTTCCGAGAGACCATCGGCTCAAGATAAAGCATAATCACAAGCGATGCAATCAAAACAAAGCAAAAGTAAAGCAAAAGTAAATAGTAAAGCAAGAGAAATGGTTAGACTCAGATAAGGAATTAAAGCAGTATAAAGTGCATTCTAACAAAAGGGATGAATAGCTAACACGACTAACCGTCTAGCTCTAAACTAACTCCAACTAATCTAATTAACTAACAATTGATAATTAGCTAATCTCAACACCCCCTCAGGGGATACCCACTGCCAACTGGTGCAAAATAGCAGAGTGTTTGGCTCCTGACAGTGCTTTGGTTAAAACATCAGCCAATTGTTCACCAGTTGGGTTGTGATGAAGAGCAATGAGACCCTCTTGAATCTTGTCTTGAACGTAATGACAATCTACCCTCCCATTAGTACAAGGTAACCACTAACTGATTTTCTAGAGTCTGGGCATACAACCCGGTTTGAATCACAATAGGTAGTGATGGTGTAGTCCGGTCGTTATAGTAAAATGTTATTACAACGAATAACAATTATAGAAAACTTTAAATGTACCATCTTTAATACTTTCCAACACCAACACCACTACTATACATCAGCCAAATATCAAGCATTATAAGGAGGAAAAGAGTCTATTTATATTTATCGTCAATTTTACTTTTCGTCACTAATACGGGTTTGCTTTTTACCCTTTTCATATACACTGATACCACTTATAAGACCATTTCTTATTCCTTCTGTCTCAAATTATTTATCGTGTTTCTCTTTTATATGTTTTAAAAAAAATATTAATTAAATGGGATTTTGATTATTTTATATTTATTTATGTCTTAAGATATAATCTTTCTTCTTTCAATATTTACTTTATTTATGTGTTATCTCTCAATAATTAAAGTGTTTGTAGGCTTAAAAAACAATTACTACTAAGGATAAAATGAAAAAACAATTAATAAATTTGTCTTGAACTTTTAAAATAATAAATAATTTGAGATAATTATTATATCTAGAAAACAGACAGTTAATTTAAGACACTGAGAGTATTTGTTTTTTTTTCTTCTTCAGTTGTAACAACTTTTTGATTCTTGCGTACTCACACTGAAGTAGCATGTGAAGTTTGTTCAGGCTTACACAAAATGTCCATTTACTAAGTTGTCTTGATATGGAAATGTGAAGAAAACAGAGAGGCAGCCACATGAGGATGAGGTTTTCTTGAATGAATCCATTGCAAACGTTAACAATTAATACAACATGGGAACAAATCTCCCATGTTGTACTAATGTTTATGTAGAAATTGCGAGACTTTCCCTTTAAATGGGCTGTTCTTTAATTTTTATCCTTTAAATGAGCTGATATTTAATTTTTGTTCTTTAGCAATTGAATTTATATCTAGTGATGTATAAGTTCTTTAAGATGCGGACATCATTTGTAGGATGTTAAGATGTGAAAATATAAACTTGTGCCTCATAAAAAAGTTAATTTTTTTATGAGGGACAAAATTAAAGACCACACTTAATAATGGATCGTTTGGTAGCTGGTTTGGGGTGAGTTATGCATGTATTAAATTCTGCATAAGTAATACTACGTTTGGTAGCTGATTAGTGTTGGTACTCTATCGTACTTTATAAAGCAGTACGGGATGTAAATAACTATTACAAATGTTCGAAAGGATAAATAAATGGTCAAACTTCAAAACTGCCGCAAGTGCGTTGTGTCTTGAATCTTGATCACCTTGCAAAGCCAACTTTGAGAACTGCCGCAAGTATGTTGTGTCTTGAATCTTGATATCCTGAAATCAAGAAACAACTAAATCTGGAAGGTTACAACGTTGTGTGTTGAGTCGAGGATAGCCCTCTATCCTTAAGACAAGATTGCCCCGTATATATGCTTTTACGTTAGCGGGCAATAGTCTCCCAAGATAAAACAACACTTTAATCTCAACACTACAAAGCCAATAGGTTGAGCCTGTCGAAGAAAACAAATATGACTCGACTTCTTTGAAGATATGGAATAGGAAGGAAGAGTTTCTCTTTACTCTTCTCTTTTGTCTCTGTGTATATAGTGTGTCTCTCGTAGTGTATATCTTGTGTATACGTGAGGTTTTGGTCACTATTTTTGACGGATTTTCAGCCACTGGTTTGCTGATTTTTCAGTGTCTTTTTCGTCTGTTTTGTGGCCTGTTTTTCGTCTATATTCTGCCTGTTTCTTCCTGATTTTCGTTCAGTTTTCTGGTCGTTTCTTGCCTTATTTCAGCCAGTTTTCAGCCTGTATTTTTGTCTATTTTCTGCTCCTGAATTAAGCCAAAGAAGGCTCAATATATAGCAAGCAAGAGGGGCTGTCCAACTGCCAAAACATGGCTGTTAATGGCCATTAGGAGGGCATTAAAACAGCCAAGTAATGGCTGTTAATGGCCATTGAAAGGTCGCCTAACCGCCCAAGTAATGGGTCATTAATGGAGGAATTAATCACCCAAATAATGGCTGGTTAATGCTCCAAAATGCGATCCAATATTTACGTAGAAAAAGTCTCCGAAATTCTGGGGACCAAACTGTAAATATTGAAACTTCGGGGACCAAATCGTACATATAAAAGAATTCTCGGTCCAAACTGTACATATGAAACTTCGGGGATCAAACGTACATCCGGCGAGTTCTCTCGGTCCAAAAAGATAATATCGAAAAGGCCCACGACCCACGACCCCACAACCCACGACCCGTGACCCGAGCCCGAGCCCGACCGGACGGACGGGCGGGCGGGCGGCGGCGCGCGCGCGTGTGGGCTTAGCCTTGAACCCAAGCACATCTAGGTCTTCCTCCTTTAAACACGTGGGATACCCGCGGGGATCCAAACCCTTTACCACATTAGAGACTTATATAGAGAGCAATTCTTCCTATTCTCACCGATGTGGTAGATTTGTCCCACACCACATTTCCATGTCTCAAACACCTTACTTCGTGGACCAATATCTCTTTCATTTCTCAAACGAAATTAGACGATTCTTGGCCCTACGGTCATCTACTCACTTCGTAGATCATGCGTGTGCGAAGAGACAAGGTCTCCAACATGCGAAACACTAGTGTTTAATTCATCAAAGATGGGTGGACGCATCTCCCCGCCAAAGGCTAATTTCCAACAATCCCCTCTATGAAAGAGAGATTGTGGCGCACGCACAAGGTGCCTACATTTCAGCAATCTTTCAAATAAACGATATTGCATCGGGAGAGGTAGCTTTCGCTTTGAACCTTCCCTAGTTGAAACCATCGGACTTACTTACTTGCGCGGTGAACGTGATGTCTTGAACCGTCGGTGTTTAGTGTAAGCCAAGACAACGATATCAACACAATAACTCTTCTTATTCATTTTCCTTCTTACGTTTCGTCCGTTGTGGCCATGGACACACTTGGATTCTTAAGTGCGTTCATTTGAGTCGGCCATCCTCGCACTTAAATAGGTGATCTCCTACAAGGTATCCCGCTATACCCCACTTCACAAGTGTTAGGAATCATTAAAAGTTCCCCCAACCTTAACCTCAACCGTTTGAGGATCTTTTAAAGGTTTGGAAGCTTAACCTTTACCCACCATGCGGCGACTTTAATGTCTATCGCGGGAACACTTTGGATTCATGTTTCCGTACGTAAATCATCATCCGAAGTGCTTCTTGCTTCCACCGAAGCGCTCAACTGAACCTTTTGCCGCTTAGTTTTCCCATTGAACCACATTCTTGGGATCTCCAATCAGTATGGTTGGGTTTCCACTGCAAAGGTTCGTATTGTTTGGGTTTTAAGCCCATTCCCCTACACAGGCAGAACACTTGATCTCCGGGTAGTCCCTTAGTTAGTAAACAAGGATGTGACCCCCGTGATGATCAACTGCCATACGGTCTTATGTCTCCGACAGATCCTAAAAGATATGTCCGACGCCGTCATCCGTGTCCTTCCCGAAGCCGACCGGCTAGCCACAGTGTATAACTGCTGAAGGCATGGGTTTCTCCCAATAAGGGACGTCCTCTAAAGAGTCGTGAAGTTACTCAACTTCTTTCATGCTTTGTATAAAGCGATAAACCCCGATTCCATCATGAATCGGCCGATGCAAGTTTGCTTAGAGGATTTTCCAAGAACCACCATACACATTTACTTGTGGCTTTGGTGTTCTTCATATCTATCGATGTCCGGTTTGCATCACAAGTGTTCTCTCGTAACCGCCGGACATCCGTAATACTATAATCCGTAGATAAGTGAATAATTCGGATATCGTCATATCCGACTTAACGCCTTTCTATTGATCATGTATTGAAATCATCGGTGAACCTTAGTTCAATCGATCGCTTTGGAAGACGATACCGTGTCGGTTGTAGTGTGTACAATACATTGAACTACACGTGACCCGAGCATATCGCTCCTTGTCTATGGGTGCACCATGATTCCAATCGGTTCTATGATTCATATCCATTGGTGGCTTCAACGAGGCCGTCAACTATCGACCGATCCGTTAGATGTCTTAGAAATCCAATTCCAAAGATGTCATCTGTGATACCCATATCTTTCATATCGAGACTTTGTTTCAATATGACTTTTACTTTTAGATCGTTGATTCTCCAACTGTTGGCATTCTAACTTCGAGTCAATGTTTCGTGGTCGATTCATTGTTCTGTTTTATCCGAAACTTTCGGGACCAAAATGTAAACATTTCGGGGACCAAAATGAAAGTTCGGAAGAAGCCCAACAAATCCGGCAAACCAAGTCTGATTCTCTTCTTCCAACTCTACGGTTGGGAAGGCTAATTCAACATTCATGCCACGCAAGACTGCAATGGCCCTGGATGTGAAGCTACTCACAAGGGAGCACATCTTACAACCCAAAGGTTCTTTTCCCGGAGGAAGATCAACCATTACGCAAGTATGGTTCTATATGATAGAGTCTATTTCTCTCTTTGTAGCTTCTTTCCAAAGCAGCGCTTTTGGAGATGACAATTATTTATTAATTGTCCATGGTTCGTTCTCAACCATACAAGCTAGAAGGTATGGAACAAGTCTTTGTCCCCTCTTTGCTCCTTCTCGGTTCAACATCTAGAATCCCTGAGTTCTGCAGATCTGGAATATTAAGTTCCTGATAGCCGGAACTTTCGAGTCCCGTAGATACGGAACGTCCGGTTCCGGACGATCGAGCCCTCGCGGGTTCTTGTTGACCTTGAGCAATTACTCCCTTTTTCCTTTTTCAAGGAAAGCGATCTTCAAAGAATTCAGTATTCTTTGACGCCAAGAGGCGATCATCACTACTGTTATTTGCAGATCCAGTGGATATGCAATCTACAGTCTTAGGTACAACTTGACCTGTTTCGGTATTCCAACTTTTCCCAAGCCACCCCACATAATTTGGGCGTATGACTTAGCGCTTGGCTAACACCGTTGGACTGAGGTGAGTAATGAACAGCCGTTTAATGAACGATGCTTCACATTCTCCCCCTCTATCGCTACGAATTCCTCAATCCGTAGGCTTAGTTGATTTTCAACTTCTGTTTTGTAGCGCTTATTCGCTTCAATAACTTCATCTTTGCTTTTCAACAAACAAAGGATACAATATGTTGTACCGTTATCAAAGAAGGTCACAACGTACTTGTCTCCCCCCCTCTATTTTGTATACACTTCAAATCACCCATAAAGGTGTGACTAAGTTCTAGAGGAGCGGTGCTTCTTTCGCTATTCCTTTGACAGAATTTGGAAAGGTGATTTTGCCTCTTCGCCTACCTCACATTCATTTTGAGGGTTTATGTCGACAGAAGGCAACAATCTCAACATCGTTAGCTTTTGAATGACTTGCTATTTAACGTGTCTTAATCTATGATGGCATAGATGCACGGATTACAAATATATCATTCATTTAGCTACAGACGTACTGTACCATTCTTAGTTGTTATAGACACTGTTGGACTAGTCTCAAACCAAATTGACCAACGGCGTCCCTTAAACCAAGTTTGGAATATGTATCACCTCATCTTAGAGTGATCCCAATCCCGAAGTCCTATTGAGGACAACCTCTCCAACCCCTTCTACTTTAGAGGTGGCGTTGCTTCACATGAACAACCTCTTGCCCGTGGTTGGGCGTAACCGGATCATATGTGATCTAGATACTCGCCCACTCCGGTTGCTTTGGCGGACCGAGTGTCCAATTTCTTTTACTCGCCTTTCTTTAGGCCTTCGGATCATTTAAGACACGGAAACTCGGCCCACCACACTAGGTGTCCATTACTTTTCCTATGAAATGAATTCCGGCACCACTCCCGATCGCCGGAGGCTTTGTATGACCGAGTGTCCAATATCATCATATCAAAGGAATTTTGGCCCACTCCGGTCGCCCGAGGCTTTGTATGACCGAGTGTCCAATATCATCCTATGAAGGATCTTCTCGCCAAATAGTATGACGGGCTCAACGTCTTTAGCTTTTAGTCTTCTTCCGTTATGATTGGTGCCCGATAATTCTTGGCGCTTACTTAAGAGTGGTAAGAGTTTTCACACAATTAGTGGATCTTTCTCCATCGTATGTGCGACATACTTTACACACTTTTAATAATTACACTTAAAAGAATTGATCTTTTTAAGTTGTTTACAAAATCCAATCTTTAAACGGAAAAGAAGAGGAGATTAAACTTCTGATTTTTAAAGCGTAAGGAATATAAATTATTTTCATATTCCTCCTTACTTTAATCCATTTTTAATCAGACATCATTTAATCTTTATTCTTGACAAGTAAGAAAATTACTTATCCCAATTTCGGATTCTGGCTCACTTCAGTCACTTCATCAGACTGAGTGTCCATTTCCTTCTTACCATTATTCAGATCTTTTATCCGGGACGATATAGGCCTTCTGCGCAAGATAGAAGAACATCTTCGCCTTCTCCTCTTGTCCCAGTTGACATCCTCAGGCTCTCGAGAGCGCTTGTTCGAACCAGTCTTGGTAGCGGTGACGCCATGAACACGTTCATCATCATCACTCTCTTCTACCAGAAGACCATTGCCATATCCAGATTTGGTCACACAACTTTTGACCGACATCATCATTCGAACGCTAATAGTATTACAATACGGATCTTGTCTTAAGTTGTTGGTACTCTATCGTACTTTATAAAGCAGTACGGGATGTAAATAACTATTACAAATGTTTGAAAGGATAAATAAATGGTCAAACTTCAAAACTGCCGCAAGTGCGTTGTGTCTTGAATCTTGATCACCTTGCAAAGCCAACTTTGAGAACTGCCGCAAGTATGTTGTGTCTTGAATCTTGATATCCTGAAATCAAGAAACAACTAAATCTGGAAGGTTACAACGTTGTGTGTTGAGTCGAGGATAGCCCTCTATCCTTAAGACAAGATTGCCCCGTATATATGCTTTTACGTTAGCGGGCAATAGTCTCCCAAGATAAAACAACACTTTAATCTCAACACTACAAAGCCAATAGGTTGAGCCTGGTCGAAGAAAACAAATATGACTCGACTTGTGAAGATATGGAATAGGAAGGAAGAGTTTCTCTTTACTCTTCTCTTTTGTCTCTGTGTATATAGTGTGTCTCTGTAGTGTATATCTTGTGTATACGTGAGGGTTTGGTCACTATTTTTGACTGATTTTCAGCCACTGTTTTACTGATTTTTCAGCCACTGGTTTGCTGATTTTTCAGCCACCGGTTTGCTGATTTTTCAGTGTCTTTTTCGTCTGTTTTGTGGCCTGTTTTTCGTCTATATTCTGCCTGTTTCTTCCTGATTTTCGTTCAGTTTTCTGGTCGTTTCTTGCCTTATTTCAGCCAGTTTTCAGCCTGTATTTTTGTCTATTTTCTGCTCCTGAATTAAGCCAAAGAAGGCTCAATATATAGCAAGCAAGAGGGGCTGTCCAACTGCCAAAACATGGCTGTTAATGGCCATTAGGAGGGCATTAAAACAGCCAAGTAATGGCTGTTAATGGCCATTGAAAGGCTGCCCAACTGCCCAAGTAATGGGCTGTTAATGGAGGAATTAATCAGCCAAATAATGGCTGGTTAATGCTCCAAAATGCAGTCCAATATTTACAGAAAAAGTCTCCGGAAATTCGGGGACCAAACTGTAAATATTGAAACTTCGAGGACCAAAGCTGTACATATAAAAGAATTCTCGGTCCAAACTGTACATATGAAACTTCGGGGATCAAACTCGTACATCCGGCGAGTTCTCGGTCCAAAAAGATAATATCGAAAAGGCCCACGCGACCCACGACCCCACAACCCACGACCCGTGACCCGAGCCCGAGCCGGACCGGACGGGACGGGCGGGCGGCGGCGGCGGCGCGCGCGTGGGCTTAGCCTTGAACCCAAGCACATCTAGGTCTTCCCTCCTTTAAACACATGGGATACCCCTTGGGGATCCAAACCCTTTACCACATTAGAGACTTATATAGAGAGCAATTCTTCCTATTCCCACCGATGTGGTAGATTTGTCCCACACCACATTTCCATGTCTCAAACACCTTACTTCGTGGACCAATATCTCTTTCATTTCTCAACGAAATTAGACGATTCTTGGCCCTACGGTCATCTACTCACTTCGTAGATCATGCATGTGCGAAGAGACAAGGTCTCCAACATGCGAAACACTAGTGTTTAATTCATCAAAGATGGGTGGACGCATCTCCCCGCCAAAGGCTAATTTCCAACAATTAGGAGGTAAGTTATTCATGGATAAAACTAATATGGTGTTTGATTTGCAATTAAAAAACCCGAATAACTAATACGTGTGTGAGTTATGAGAGAATCTATGTATTATTTTATGTAAGATAAAAAGCGAAATAACTAATGGACCACATGAATAACTATATCGTGCATAACTAATCTCTGTATAAAATAATACATAAATTCTTTTATAACTAATACATACATAATTCTGACCAACTACCAAACGACCCCAACTGCCAAATGACCCAATACTTATTGCAATGTCACGCTCATGAGGATCTGTTGGTAAGTTTGCAACGTGCACTACTAGAAATAAAGGGTTTTTCTATCGATATTCAGTGGAAATTTTGTGTTATAAAATATGATTTTCCACCTCATTCCCATCGAACTAGCTCACTGGAAAATCACTAGGAAAACGCATGGTGGAAACAAGTTCCAATTGAAACACTGAAAAATTTTCTAATTTTTTCGTGAGTTCACACTACGATTTAAGTTTTTTCCCACCAACATTCAGTGGGAAATTAGTGATTTTCTAGTAGTGGTGTGCCATTTTAGTGGGAAATTCTGTGGAAAAATAATGATTTTCTAGTAGTGGTGTGCCATATGATCCACGTTGTCATGAGAGGTGATTAAACGGGATATGACGCAGATGCAACTCACTGAGGACATGACCTTAGATAGGGGGTTATGGACGACACGTATTAGGGTAGAAGGGTAGCAGGTAATCCAGCGTAGTCCTACCTACGATTACAAACTGATAGTTGTAGTATTATTATTGTAGGCTTGTTTAGCCTATCATACTAGTAGGCACAATATTGTCTTATAGTCCCTTGTCGTTTGATTTATGTTGCTATGTGTATTTTGTCTGTCTTATTTACTTGTATTAGTTATTGCTTCTTTTTGCTGCCTTTTCTTTTTCAGAATTTGCTACCATGACTTACTCACTTTGTTTGTCATACTTTGCTTGGGCTTGTGCTTTGTCTTGAGCCGAGGGTCTCTCGGAAACAGCCGCTCTACTTACTAAGGTAGAGATAAGGTCTGCGTACACTTTACCCTCCTCAGACCTCACATTGTGGGATTTCACTGGGTATGTTATTGTTGTAACTCTATTTTCTTTCTCTTTTCCTGTTCTAACCATTCCATGACTCCCATCCTCTGATCATATGCTGGTGGAACTGTAAGTTCTACCTGTAAATCAGATTTTAATCCTTCTTGGCAGTAAAGATATTAACAAAAATGGAAAAGACTCACTTTATACCTATTGTCAATACGACTGAACCTCATATCTAATCTGCGACACATTATACTATCTTAACTAGTTGTAACTTATTGAAATGTCTGAATTCTTACCTTGTAGACAAACACTAGCTCATGCGCACATCATAACTTGAATTTATACCCAATTGAAGATACAAGTTTTGCTCAACAAATTTTCTTAATCAGAAATTAGTATTAGAGTTTGTCCTGAATTTTCTACCTTATTTGGATTTTACCATAATTGTGTTTTACTTTAAAAAGGTTCTTGGTGGAAAATGTTTTTTTTTTTTGTGGAAAATGATTCTACCATATCTATCATTTCTTTGGAGGAAAAGTTTTAGACTTCTATAAATAAAAGATCTTTTATTCTCACACATAACACAATAACATCCATAATGTAGTCGTTTAGGGCTGATTTTTCTCTCAATAGTTTTTATATTAGTTTTTCATATATAGATCAATTGATTAAACCATTTAAAATATTATGTCTTTTTAGTATATTTTCTTTGTTGTCTGATTTATCGTCGTTAAAGGTTTACATATGTTAGCTTCCGCGTGATGCCCTTTTATTTCGATCCCAACAGGTGGTGCTAATGGTTCAGCGAGATTGAATACAGGTTTAAAGCGAGTTCAAATAAAGCTGTAACCAGGATCGTTCTTATACTTTTAAGGGTTCGGTGCGAGAAAAAAAAAAGACAATTTTTTATTCAAACTGAAAATTAAAATTAACTAATTAATCAATATTAAAAAAAATTATTGTTCAAAACATCAAATAAATGTATAGTAAACACTATATTCGATTCAATGTTTTCAATTTCAGTACAATAATGCTACGAAAGAGATACCTTAATATCATTACATGAAATATTTAAAAGAAAAACTATCATTACATTAGACATAGAAAATTAATCTCCTTGTATTTTTATCTTCAAAGTCATCAAGCAAAAACAGAGGGGGGGGGGGGGGGACTGTTTGGGAGTTGGGGCCAAATCTGATTTTGTGTTTATAAGAAAAGCCTTCCGCTACTCATTGGATTCCAACACGCAAGATTGGACGCATTTTTAATACATATCTTAATATTTGAAACCAATAAAGGAAAATGAAAATTCTGGGGTGGAGGCCCCGTCGGCCGGGGGCCCTGTGCGGCGGTGCCGCCTCGATCGCCCAGGGACGGCTCTGGCTGTAACCAATTTCACGATAAAGAAGATTTTATCAAGGAGTACTACATGTGGAGATGAATTTTCAACTATACTTTCAACATCTTTACTACCACATCTTTAAAAATAAAGTAAAATATTTTTAAATCATTTTAACCTATAATATTTTAAACCTCATTTTTAACCATGGCAAACAGCAGTGAAGAAGATTATATGAAGATGGAGAGTCAAGATTATTTCGACAGAAAATTTAGGCCAAGGGAAATTTGTTAGGGTTTGCCATGAATTTTCTACCTTATTTGAATTCTACCATAATTATGTTTTACTTCAAAAAGGTTCTTGGTGAAAAATATTTTTTTTGTGGAAAATGATTCTATCATATCTATCATTTTCTTGGATGATAAGTTTTGGACTTCTATAAATAGAAGATTTTTTCTTCTCATGCACAACACAATTGCATTCACAATATAATTATTTAGATATTTCTATTTAGGGAGAGATTTTTCTCTCAATAACTTTAGAATAGTTTTATATGGAGTAAATTTTATCATATGTAAGTCAATTGACCATATCCATATCATATCTTAAGTCTTTTTTTATAGTTTTTCTTTTCTCTCTGATTTATCGTCGTTAAAGGTTTGCAAGTATTAGCTTCCTCATTACACCTTGTTATTTCGATCCAAACAATTAGTTCTACTTCTTAAACTTTTTCCTAAATGTAGGCTAAAAGTTCAAGATAATCGGAATCGGGTCTATCCGTACAAATCACCCTATGTGAAGTTGGTTATGGCCCATGGATCTGATTTGCCTGTGAGCCACCTAATTTCAGTCCATTTAGAAGAAGATTTAATTGATTTTGAAGATTTTGATAAATAGCCAGTTTTGTGCTGCTGATTGAAAATCAGCCGTCATTCTAAAACTAATTAATATTAAGACACTTTTTAATAAGTAAATTATTTAAAAGGAAAAATGACATAGAGTACCCATTTAAGATTCTTTATTACAAAATATATAGATAGTTTTCCTTATTTACAAAACATAACGATATATTACAAAATATAACGGATCTTCATATTTTTATTTTATTTTTAATATTTTAAAAAAACAAATTTTTATTTTTTTAAAAAAAATTATCAAAATATTTTTAAAAATATAATTTTCTAATTTTTTTAAAAACAAAATTTTAACTTTTTTTAAAAAAAAATATTTTTAATTATTAATTTATTAAAATAATTAAAAGTTTTTTTGCTCAAGGCTTACAAAATTAACTCAAATTTTTGCGTATGAAAAATGTATGAAATGTGTATATGCGAGCGAAATTTTCAATATAGTTTTCATACACAAATTATGAGCGAAAATTATAAGCCTTGAATATTGTATGGAAGGTGTATATATTGTAGTTGTAGTTGTATTTTATACACGAAAAATGTGAGCGAAATTCTAAGTCTTGAGCAAGATATACATTTTTCATACATACAATTTTGAGCGTAATTTTTAAGCCTTGAACGAAATATACACATTTCATACACAAAATTTGAGCGAACTTTTTAGTTCTCTAGCAAGATATACACATCATATATTTTTCATACACAAAATTTTGAATGATTATTTTAAGTCATGAATGTTGTATGAAAGTTGTATACAAAGTTGTTGTAGTTGTATTAATTTACAGAAATCTAACATGAACTTTATACATGAAAATGTGAGCGAAATTCTACGCCTTGAGCGAGATGCAAATTTCATTCCATTTTTATACACAATTTTGAGCGAGATATGCACATTTTATACACAAAAATTTGAGCGAATTTTTAAGTCTTAAGCAGAAAAAAATTAATTTGTATTATAAAAAAATATATTTAAAAAATTTTAAAAATATTTTTTATCACCAGAATCTCCGATTTCTTCCTCATGGAAACTGTGACTCTCTCTATTGATTCTCCATATTGTATCTTTTCCTTTTATTTTTACCCTTAATATCTCGATTGTAAATTTGTCTTTGGTGCTGTTTGTCCCCTTTTTTCTTCAGTGTTCAGTTTTATTGCTCCTTGGCTGGAGAGAAACAGAAACATTTCATACACAAAAGTTAAAAAAATATGTTCAGTTTTACATTTTTGGTCCATCTACCTAAATAACCCCATAAACTTGCTTGTTTTGTAATTAAACTTGTCTCTCAAGTATATTTTTTAGACACCCAAGTCCACCTGGCATGCATTTTTTATGACAGGGTGAAGCCCTTGTTAAAGTTGATGAGTCAGAAAAGTAGCAGTACAAGTCCTTTATATAACCCATACTCCTATTAACGATATAAAAAGCTAGCCCTAGCCCCACATACTCTTTCTTCTTCATCATCGTTGAAAACACCATTAAAGCCAAAAATTTCAGACATTAATTCCATATGCTTTTTTCTTTTTAAAATCTCTTTTAGATTAATATTGTAAAGAGCTCTAATTCACTTTCTTTTACATTATCTCTGTAAAGAATGTATCTTGGGCTTAACTCAATCTCAAAAGCTAACTTGTAGCGTGGAGATTGTCTAAATATATATAAGGAGTCTATGTTCTCATTTCATATCCGATGTGTGATTCTGGCCATGTGGTGAGTGTTCATCGTATATGGAATGGAAATATGGACTAACTTGGACAATCATCACCCTACAATTAGCTTTTGAGATTGAGTTACGCCCAAAATACATTCTTTACATGATATTAGAGCCAAACTCATTTTAATTATTTGTTTACCGATGTTAGGCCCCCAAATTATGTTATACACGCTCCAGTTAACAAGTTCTGGGCGTGTGAGAGAGTGGTAAGAGTCTCACATCGGATATGGAATGGAAACATGAACTCCTTATATGGACTTGGACAATCCTCACTCTACACGCTAGCTTTTGGGATTGAGTTAGGCCCAAATCTATTCTTTACAATCTCCATTCTCCAAACAAGTTGACGATGAGACTAGGTAATGGTGTCGTTTTCTGTAATGAGTAGTATTGAAGATTTTTTGGTCTCAAAATAACCTTCTAGTGATTTCTATCCTAAAAAATCCAACTTTGGAATGATAATCCAACTTTTGGAATTAAACTAATAGAGTATGATTCAATCTGGAAGACTTTGATAGAAAATCATATGGGGTAGCGCAGAGAGGAGAGAGATATTGAGACGTATGTTTTGAGTCTGACCTACGTGATGTTTTAAAAAATAATTTTCCACGCTTTTTTATTCGTGCATTTGACAAGTTAATGGCGTCTGGACCTCACCCTATATGACAGGGTGTTCTAACCGGTCACTACGGAAGTTTATATGTCTATCTTACAAAATAAGCGAAGTTTATGGGGCTATCTAGGTATTTGTCCTTACATTTTCCTCCAGATTAAAGGGCTATCTAGGTATTTGTCCTTACATTTTCCTCCAGATTAAACCATTCTCCTTCTGTTTTGATGTCAAAAATTTTGACGAAATGGTGAACTATGTGCTATTTGAGTCAAGAACGAATGATTTTGAATTACATATGCAGCTAATGGCAGAATTTTATAGTAGTGTTGCGCTCGTGTTGGGCCCGTGCTGGCACTGGCGATCACCACCCAGTAAGTGTATAATATTGAAAATCCCTTGCGTGTCAAGGAGACTACAGGCAGGCCTTTGGTTTGGGTCGAACCAGGAAAAATCAGGGTGTCTTACTCTTTCTTACCTATCTAAGCCTCTATATTACTATCTTGATTTATTTAGTATACTAAATCCAACTTCTTGCATCTACAAATGAATACTGAAAACTATCTACCTCAGCCTCGAATCGAAATTGATTTGGAGTTTGAAGTTTGACTAACTAGAAACTATTTCAAGTTGATTGTTATGAATATGTGTTTGTAAGATTTTGAATTACTACTGATAACTCTGTTATAAGCTTATCAGTCAAAAAACACAAATTAAGAATGATAGTCAGTAGGGTAAGTTAGTACTAGATTCAAATAAAGTTGTTTGGTTAGTGCAATGCTTGTATGAGAACCAGCAAGAAACAACCAGAAACTATAGGATACACAGAGATTGGAAGGCAATAATGTATAATTTTATCACATTACCTGTTTTTTTACATACTAGCTTTTGTTTAACACTTAAATTGTACAAACAAGTCTATAACATACACAGAGTTCTGGACACACCACATAAATTACGAACATGACCAGTAATGATCTTTATAGAAGAATCAACAGCAAACTAGCACCAAACTTCTATACTTAAGCAGTAGGGTAAGAAGCTTGCATAGCAATTCCGCAGAGTCCTTCTTCAGCATCAATGTTTCTTTGCATTCTAATGTAACCATTCTCGCCCCAACTAGTTCCCCATGAGTTCTTCACTAACCAATACTTCGTTCCATCACTAGCTTCACCATATCCAACTGCTGTAACACCATGATCTAACTCAGTTCCACATTCTCCAGTAAAAACACCGCTTGAATAGAACTGAAAATCCGATCCACTAGCATCAATGGCGACAGATACAGGTTGGTTAGCTACAGCTTTTAGTAGAGCAGACTCGCTGTTAGCTGGAACATCTTCGTAACTAGTAATCTCAGCAGCATGGTTGGATTCCTTGCCGGTTTTGCAAGTGCCATCCCTTCCCTCGTACGGGTAATTGGATTCAGTAGTAAGCCCATGGTTCTTGATGATAAACTTAAAAGCATCATCCATGAGACCTCCTTCACATCCCATATCTGAACTCGTATCACAGTCCACAAGTTCCTGCTCGGATAAAGAAATCAACTTACCAGTTTTGATCTTGTTGATTCCTTCTGTGGCAGCAACAGCAGAAAATGCCCAACAACATCCTACACTATAATAAGGTGATTAGTTTTTAGTATTGTGAATTCATTTATAGGAGGTTTGATATGATCATGAGTTAGTTGACTTACCACACTGCCCTTGATCCTTAACTCCAGTAACAACACCTTCCTTTCTCCAATCCATGGTAGATGGAGCAGTTACATTTTCGTATTTGAACGATGTGATTTCAGACGGTTTGTGTTGAGAGGGCATTCTATACCCGTTGTGACTTGCTCTGAATTCCTCATTTGTCAAATCAGCAAATTCGTTGATGTCCAATTTGTAAGGCTTGATTCCAGCCTTATTCACTGAGTCAATGTACTCAGCATTGTCTTTGAATATTGTGAATCTTTTTGCCTTCTCTACATCATCTTTGTATGCACGCCCAGAGCGAGCCATCCATAGCTCGTGTTTTTGGATCATTGAGGCTTCATACAAACCGCGAGATGTGGCTCGAGAAGCCTGGAATAACAAAACAAGCAGAGCTACAAAAGCAAGCTTCCAATTCAATGTCAAGGCCATTTTTTAGTTACCTGAATTCTTTCTATTGATTCTAATGTTTTCTGTGTTTGAATTTTGATGAAATGCTTAGAGGGGAGCAAGGAATTTATAGTACTGAAGATGTCCATTTAACATTTTTCTCATGATGAATTATGATTGTGACTGGAGATAGATTTCGTACACGCCCCTCTGCTGTCATCAACTGATATAATCCTAATATGCCTCTCATTTGTAACTTTCTGATATGTTTTTTCCCAATAATCTTGGAATACAGACACTAATGAAATTTATACGTACTTGAACACTATCTGTCCTATTTGCTAATCACAATAGCTTCTCTTTTGGCCCTTAATGTGACACGGAAAAGAACAAAAAAACAGTTACCATAGCATTTAATTTTCACCTTAAGCTTAGGGAAAGAAAAACATTTTCATAAGAAACATATTTTACTTGTCCTATTATAAGTATAAATATGGCAAGGTGGCAAATTAGCGTCTTGATTAAACAGAACTTGTATTTCTTCAAAACAAAAATGTCGCTACACCAAACCACTTATGCCACGGGGATTTAATTGAATATACTTAGGATGAAATTTTATTTTCTTAGTAAAATGATAGTGTATATATGTGAAGTAAAATGAACTCACTTGACCACAATCTCTTTATTTTTGTTGGTTTCAGATTCGAGTTTTATACTCCCTCTAGTCTACTTCACTTGTCATATTTTTGGTTAGCACATCCCTTTAGAAACTATGTGTTTTTTACTATCATACCCTTAGTTATTATTTTTAATCATTTAGAATATTAATCTCTTTTCAATAAGTAAATTATCTTAACCTTTTTTTTTTAAAAAAACATAGCTCACAACTTACCTTAACCTTTGTTAAAAATAAATTTTAGACAATATACAGTATATAATCGATATGTAATCACTGTAAAATCTATACATAATCAATATCACTGTAAAATCTAATCTATACATAATCAATATATATTGATTATACACTTATTATAAATTGAGTATATAAGAAATGTTACCACTAGGCGGATGAAGAATATTAAGAACCCAAACGGGTAAAATACCTTTGATTAAAAATGAAAGTTACAAGACGTAAATAATTGGAAAAATGTCTAAAATACACCTCAATCTTTGTCCGAATTTGTTGTAACACATTTAATCTTTATGATTGTTCTATTACCCCATAAATATATTTTAAAAGCATTTTTTTGGCGTTTATCTGGAAAAATCGAACCAAAATCCAATGCGACACAAGCCAAAACTCGATTATGAAAGAATATAGTGATTCACAAGATCAAATTTCAAGAGAATCAACTGTTTTGTCCATGACAAAAATTAAGAATGTAGTAGAGAATTCTAATTTTTTATTTTGTTCGAGGAGTAAAATGACCGGACTTACAACAAATTCGGAAAAGATTTTTTATTTATTTTAAAATATTTTCTGAAAATTAAATACAAAAAGAAAATCATGGCAAATAATCTCCATTATGCACATTTTATTAGGATCTCTTACTTGCGGATCCGAATATTCTATTGGATTAAATTAAAAACGAATAGAAGGAAGGAAGGGAAAAGGTGAAATGAAAGCAAGCATTGTCCAATAATATGCTTTATCCTCTTCATATAGGCTTTGATTCGCCAATGTTGAACACTCTCTTATCAAGTACTTCTCCATTTCAGTTTAAAGTTTAAATCAAATACTCTCACTGTCCCAAAAAAAATTGATACTTTCTTTATTATTCCATTTATTCTGTCTAAAAAAATGATATATTTAACAAATTTATAAATAATTTAATTTGAAACTTTCTTTTTTATCCTAAATGAAATAATTTAAAACTACACAAAATTTACGACTTGTTAAAGATCACAAGTTTCAAAAGTTTTTTTTTGTTAAACTCCTTAACTAGTCAAACTATATTACATAAACATGAGACGGAGGAAATAGTTTGTTTTAATTTTTTTTACATATGTATATTTAAAAATAATTTAATTTTATGAGATTATAATCACATAAATATTTAAGATTTATTAATTTAATTACATTTTTTTTTTTGTATGCGACGGAAGGAGCAGTGGTCCCAAAAAGCCCACTTGCTCACAATTTTGGACCATTCAGCCAATGGCTATGTCTTTTGGACTCTTGTGATTTACACTTTTTCTTTTTCCCCGATAGAGCAAGATGGAAGATGAGTACATTAGGAGACACCATATACATGTGGTCAAGGACAATCAGTGTAGTTCTTCACTTGTTAAGCGCATCAAAGCCCCTGTTAATCTTGTAAGCTTAATTTGGGTCTTTTGTTTTTCATATATTCTCAGATCTATATGCGATCAACTTGTTTTGCGGGATTTTCATTTGCAACTAAGACTTTTTTATTTCGACTTAGTTACATTGTAGACAAAACAATTGGGATTTTATCCCTTGATGAAGAAGTAAATTGGTCAAATTGTGTAATTTAAAATTGCTGATATAAATGTTTTTGCTGCTGTTTTGAGGTAAAGAAGAAAATGTATTTTTTAGGCATTATACATAAATAGGCCCTCAAACATGGCCTCAGCTGTCAATTATGCCTTCCAACTTTAGGTGTGCATAAGTATTAACACTCCAACTTACAAAATGATCATCTATACACCTCCAAAATGTATGTGCCACATCAGCACCACATCAACATTTGTGTTTACGTGTTCAACTTTATACAAGTTGAGGTGCCTCCTTGTGCACACCCAAATTTGGAGGGCATATTTGTCCGCTGAGGTCAAGTTTGAGGGCCTTTTTACGTGTAAGACAGTGTTAATTGTTTCACCCAAGGATGTGGCTTAGTGGTCAGTGAAGTGAGTTAAAAACGTGGACAAAAATAATAACTGATTTCTTCTAATTTGTCCAAGCCTTGGTGGATAGAGTTATTCGGTACCTGTGCTTGTACTTGTGTACCTCGTTGAATCAGTTGAGGTAAGCGCAAGTTGGTTCGGACGACACAATTAAAAAAAAAGGGCAGCCAAGCTCCCGCTATGCGCGGGTACAGTGAAAGGCCGGTCCACAAGGGTCTATTGTACGCAGCCTTACCTTACATTTCTGCAAGAGGTTGTTTTCACGGCTTGAATTCGTGACCTCGTGGTTCGGACAACACGGTTATAAAAATGAATAATTGTGTAAGACAATGCTAATTGTTTCACCCAAAGGTGTGGCCTAGTGGTCAATGAAGTGAGTTGAAAATAGTGAGGACAAAAAATACTTGGTGATTTCTTCCCGATCCGTCCAAGCTTTGGTGGATAGAGTAACCCGGTACATGTGTTGGTGGGAGGTAGCAGGTATACCATTGAATTAGTAGAAGTGCGCGCAAGCTGGCCCGAACGCTACTTATAAAAAATAAATAAATGTGTAAGACAGTGTTAATTGTTTCATCACCTAGAATGTTCCCATAGTTTGCCTTTGGAGATTGACCAAATTACATTATGTACTTGATTTCATGTGTAACGAATCATTGGATGTGGGACTGACTGTAACATATATGTTTCATAGGTATGGTCATTGGTGAGAAGGTTTGATCAACCACAGAGGTACAAACCATTCGTGAGCAGGTGCGTGGTGCAAGGGGACCTTGAAATTGGGAGTGTGCGAGAAGTGAATGTTAGGTCGGGTCTTCCAGCCACCACCAGCAAGGAGAGGTTAGAGCTTCTAGATGATGAGGAGCACATCTTTGGCGTAAAGATTGTTGGTGGAGATCACAGGCTTAGGGTATGTATCTTTTATTAATCTCTTAGTAATGCATTGGATGGATATGTATATGTGGGCTACGCTGTAATATACCGTGTTTTTTGTATCTTAAAGTTAAATTTATTCTGTGAAAAAGGAATGTAGAATCAAGTGTCTGTTGAATCATGTTTCCCACTAACCATCTTGCATCTGCATATAACTTCAATAATGCTGACTATCATATGCTCCTCCTCCTACTGTGGTTGGGTGAGGGACAGGTTTTTCATTGTAAAAGATTTATACGTACTTGAATCATTGCTATTTTGACTCAGTCACTCAAACTATAGATAATGTTACCACCATTTAACTATGCTGAAACTTCTCTAATATCAAATGAGGAGTCTTTGACACTTGAGCTTTAGCTTGTCCCTGTTAGACGGGTTATCCTCTTCCTCCATCTCACCTCTAATTTTAGTTTTCCTGATCGGATTCTTCAACCAGAACAATAACTATCACAATATACAGATCAAGCGAGGTTTATTTTTCAACATTCTATTCATGTCAGAGACTCCTAATAAGTTGAGCATCCATTGTGGGATGAGATTCACAAGCTTATACTATTTTATACACTTGTGCACGCAGCGTTTGAACTTTAAATTTGAAACTTGAAGTGTTCAGCATTCACTAATGTCACCTTTGCTTATTCAAATGTCTTTTGTGTGTGTGTGCATGAGATAGAGAGATTGACTATAAAGCAGGGGTGGAAAAAGCACAAACAGTGAAGTTTAGAAACAGAAGTTACATGAGATCTTTTAGTGATCATGAAGTGTCCATTCAATAAAGAAATTTAAGCTTGAAAGAATTTCGGTTGAAGTTTAGATGGAAGTAACTTAAGTCTTACTTGCACCTTGTCATGTATGACCTTTATAATTAAATTTTTTGGAGAAATATTTGGACCGTCTTCTTATATTGCCTCAGAATTGGCATATTGAGTTAATACTTAGGTAGTTGTGTTTGAATATCACATGGAAGATGCTTGTGTTCGATACTATTCTTACAATTTTTTCTTGAGCAATAATGAGTCTTAGAAAGTGGCTAATTAATGGCACTCCTCCTGCCCTATTTACATGATGATGTTTGACTGTATACAGTGAATAAGAATCAAACGAAATTTTTTGACACATAAACTAAATATATCAAAGTACTAAAGTTGACCTTGATAAAAAAAAGGGCAGCTCGGTGCACAAAGCATCCTCGTTAGCAGGGTCCGGAAGGGCCGCACCACATCTTGATTGCAACAATTAAATGGGAGATGGTAAGAGTTCCACATTTCCCTTCATCTTCCTCTTAATAAAAAAATCATCTTTTATATCAAGTGGGTTCCCTATAAGTCATGTCAATAGCGTTAAAAATGGGATGTCTATCTGCCTCAGACCGTGAGCATGTTGAATTATTCCATTCATCAAAGATGAAGAATCTTCTATACTTCATTTACTGTTTTTGGTTAGAAAATGTAGAGGTGAATGCCTGGTCAACTTTTCCTCCATAGTGAGAGATGTTTCTGTTGTTTTGTTTCTTGAAGAGGCATTGATATAGACCTACCATGAGAGTATAGCATGGGATGTAGGAATCCTTCTACCTGTACAAGATTTCACAACTTTTTATTCTATGAGTGTGTAACGCTAATATTTTGTCAACTTGAATGATGAAAAGAAAATGACCTGCTAAGAACATGAATTTATAAGAATGGTTAGTTAACTTGCCTCTGGAGAGAGGCAAATACTAAGTCCAAATAATCTACCTCGCATCATCTTAACTCAATTTTTTGAGCTTCTGGTGTAATAGTAATTGGATTGATGATGAAGATCATACTTCTTGATTTTTTGTTCCTTATGGGGGTGAAGATGTACTGCTGTAATCTTTGTACTTATCAGTGCCTTATTGGTACTATTTATAATGAAATTTAGATTACCTTATGAAAAGAATACTTAATTTATTGAGCTGTGTATATACTACGTTTCTTTCCATGGTCTTATCTTGTGTATGTACACTCATGTTAGTCTGGTATTTGTTAGGAATCTTTTAGTTTGTTCAGTTATTAGTATACCACTAACAAATATAGAGAATCTTTTATAGACCTCAAATTTTTCTTAAAATACACATTATTGAGTATTGGACTGAAGTGGATATAGATGGAATTATTTCAAGCTATTTCACTTACAGAAAAGAAAAGGGTGCAGATGGAGTGGAACGAATGTTGAAGATTCGTAAAGCCATCAACAACAAGACATTCATTCACAATGTGGCATCGGATGCTAGGACCATTTTGCCAAAACAAGATTGTGCAACTCCCCTCCACCCCTTCTTTTATTAAGTATGTTATACAAATATTTGATTAATCATATGATGCAAAAGTAAAAGGACCTGCCAAGAGTATGAATTATAAGAACAGATAAATAACTTCCCTATATGTGAGGCTGATTTGAAGTCGAAGGAACCTACCTTGCGTTATCTGAACTCAATAGCTCTCTATATACTCCTTTTCATCCTTACCTTTTTTGTTTCTTTACCAAATACATATAGCTCATCATGAAAATATTGTGCTTCCATGTTCATAATGTGAGCCAGCTTTCCTTCCACATTGTGTTGTATTATTATGTTAGTATGTTTTTGCATCATTTTCTGGAGTGCATGTTTTTTGTTGGAAAACATAAGAAGTAGTACTTAATATCTATACATTGAACTTGTTAGCAAGTGATTTCCTTTTTCTTTGAAAACGTGGCAGGACTACTCATCGATTATCACTGTTCATCCTGAGGTCATTGATGGGAGACCGGGAACAATTGTAATCGAGTCATTTGTAGTAGATGTACCAGATGGGAATACTAAGGATGAAACATGCTTCTTTGTGGAGGCCCTCATTCGTTGTAACCTCAAATCGCTAGCTGACGTGTCAGAGCGTTTGGCGGTGCAGGGCCATACCGAGCCTATTGATAGAATGTAGCTTCACAGATTTTGTAAATGCAGGAGCGTGGGCATATACGTCTTTGTTGCTGGAGCATACATGGATTTTGATTAGAAGGTGAGTAGAGTGACGGGTATTATGCTTGTCCTGCCTCAATCTCAGAAAAGCGCGTGTATATATATATTTTATATGGATGCTTCCTTTAATCCTCTGAAGGTCACCTCTGTTCGTAACATGCCAACCAGATTTTTCTTGCAATGGTAGTACTGATTCTGGCAGTGCAAAATGTTGAGCCTTGGTTGTAAATATTTGGTACTGGATGAGCTTTTATTGTCATAAGAATCATATGCTACTCTGCTGTGGCAAAGGCGCACTATACAGTTGTATCATTTAAAGGCTGGTGTGGTAATAGTATTCCCTAGACTGCAGTACTACTCTACCTTGTTTTTTTGTACTAGTACAAGAAAAAAGTTCCTTATTTGTTGTTGTATCTTTCACCCTTCACGGTATGTTGTATATGATCTCCTGGTGCCTTATTTGTTCCCAATAACATTTGGATTTCCGAATCAATTTGTCTTTTCCCTTCTTCATCCCCTGTAAAGGAATAAGAATGTGAAGGGAGGCTTTCAAGGAGGCAAGAATATCAAGAAAGATAAAGAAGAGCCCTTTTCTTTGTCTTGGTTTTGTTTCACCTCAGTACACAGCCGGCGTTTTTTGTTTCAACGAATTGAAAAGGCTACCAAATTTGAGAATACACTTAGTACATTTTGCTTTGGGGACATGCATGCATTTTAATTGATCATCAAATCCTTATGGAGGATTTGTGCCTTGGGAATGGAGAAACTCCTGGTAGAGGACGCAATAGTCCAGCCAGGGTGTTCAATACCAAAAAAAACACTTGTGGTCAAGTGAGTTCATTACTTCACATATATACACTATCATTTTATTGAGGAAAATGAAATTTCATCCGAAGTAAATTCAATTAAATCCACTTGACATAAGTGGTTTGGTGTAAACATCAAGTGTGAATAATAGTACCCTCAAGATAATGTAGGTTTGCCAATGGTAGTAGCATTTTGCTAAAGAAATACAAGTTCTAAGTCTAACTAATCAAGACGCTGATTTTGCCACTCTCGCATGCTCTTGCCATATTTTGATTCATTTTCCTTACTGCTGGAGGTGTTTGCTCCAGAAGTCAATATAATCTTATAATAGGACAAGCAAGATATGTCATTTATGGGAAATTCTTTTCTTCACTAAGCTTAAGGTGAAAAGTGTTGTGGTAACTTCTTCTTTGTTCTTCTCTGTCTCACATTAAGAGCCAAAAGAGAAGCTATTGTGATTAGCAAATAGGACAGCATAGTGTTCAAGTACGTATGAATTTCATTAGTGTCTGTATTCCAAGATTAGGGGAATAAAACGTATTACAAAGTTACAAATGAGAGGCATATTAGGATTATATCATTTGAGGACAACAGAAGGGCGTGTACGAAATCTATCTCCATATTCACAATCATAATTCATCATGAGAAAATGTTAAATGAACATCTTCAGTACTATAAATTCCTTGCTCCCTCTAAACATTTCATCAACATTCAAACACAAAAATATTAAAAAGAATTCAGGTAACTGGAAAGATGGCGTTGACATTCAATTGGAAGCTTGCTTTTGCAGTTCTACTAGTACTGGGAATGCAGTCTTCTCAAGCCACATCTCGCGGCTTGTATGAAGCATCAATGGTCCAGAAACATGAGCAATGGATGGCTCGCTTTGGGCGTGTGTACAAAGATGATGTAGAGAAGGCAAAAAGATTCAAAATATTTAAGGATAACGCTGAGTATATTGATTCCATCAACAAGGCTGGGATCCAGCCTTACAAGTTAGGCATCAACGAATTTGCTGATTTGACAAATGAGGAATTCAGAGCCACTCACAACGGGTATAAAATGCCTTCTCAACAAAAATCCCCTGAAATCACATCATTCAAATACGAAAATGTAACTGCTCCAGCTACCATGGATTGGAGAAAGGAGGGTGCTGTTACTGGAATTAAGGATCAAGGGCAGTGTGGTAAGTCAAACCAATAACTCATGATCATATAACTTCATATAAATGTATTCGCAATACTAAAAGGTAATCGACCTTATTATAATGTAGGATGTTGCTGGGCATTTTCTGCTGTTGCTGCAACTGAAGGAATCAACAAGATCAAAACTGGTAAATTGATTTCTTTATCTGAGCAGGAACTCGTGGATTGTGACACGAGTTCGGATATGGGATGTGAAGGAGGTCTCATGGATGATGCTTTTAAGTTTATCATCAAGAACCACGGGCTTACTACTGAATCCAATTACCCATACAAGGGAACGGATGACACTTGCAAAACTGGCAAGGAGTCAAACCATGCTGCTGAGATTATTAGTTACGAAGATGTTCCAGCTAACAGCGAGTCTGCTCTACTAAAAGCTGTAGCTAACCAACCTGTATCTGTCGCCATTGATGCTAGTGGATCGGATTTTCAGTTCTATTCAAGCGGTGTTTTTACTGGAGAATGTGGAACTGAGTTAGATCATGGTGTTACTGCAGTTGGATATGGTGAAGCTAGTGATGGGACGATGTATTGGTTAGTGAAAAACTCATGGGGAACTAGTTGGGGCGAGAATGGTTACATTAGAATTCAAAGGAACATTGATGCTGAAGAAGGACTCTGCGGAATTGCTATGCAAGCTTCTTATCCAACTGCTTAAGTTAATCTGGTCTCTATGTTCACTGTATGTTATAGACTCTGTGTGTACAATTTAAGCAGTAAACAAAATCTTGTATGTAAAAAGACTGGTATTGTTGATCTAAATTGTATCTTATAATTGCCTTTATGAATCTCTGTGTATACTACCCTTCCTGATTGTTTCTGACTATGGTTCTCCCTTCGAGTTTTTTGCTGATATCAACTTTACGACAGAGTAATTAGCATTAGGGAATTCAGAGTCTTAAAACACATATACATAAAAATTGAATGATAATCACACAAGAGGGAATGGATTAAGTGTGTCAATATTTTCCAGTCAACTTGCGAAGTTTTAGTCAGCTCAAACAATCATCTTGAAATAGTTTCAAGATAACTCAAACTTCAAACTTCAAACTTCAAACTTCATACTTCATACTTCATACTTCATACTTCAACTGTATATTCACAATCACAACCTTTTCAAATCAATTCAAATTCAAGGTTAAAGTAAATATAGCTGAAATATTGCTTGATAGTCCTCTAGAACTAATATCAATGTGCTCAATGCAAGAAGGTGAATTTAGTAAGTATATTAAAGCAATCTGGATACTACTATAGAAACTTAATGATATAGGTATCAAACAGAGAGAAGACACAAGGAGTTATCAAAACCAATGGCCTATGTCCAGTCCTATTCCTTTAACACATTTTCACTATTTTACACCATGAGTTCCACACAAGCCTATGAGCGTTTGGTTTTATAAATACTGACATCAACTTATATAATGATATGGTCTTAATTACCACAACAATCAGATTTTCTATACTTTCTCTAACTAGAAAACTAGGACTTTTACAAAAGAAAGTGATAGATTGCTGTACAAATTGTTGGTACTCTATTGTACTTTATAAAGCAGTACGGGAAGTAAATAACTATTACAAGTATTCGAAAGGATAAACAAATATTCAATATTCAGAAATTGAATCTTGTTGAAGAAATAGGCCAATCTTCAAAACTGCCGCAAGCTTGTTGTGTCTTGAATCTTGATAACCTGAAATCAAGAAACAACTAAATCTGGATGGTTACAACGTTGTGTGTTGAGTCGAGTGATTGCCCTCTGTCCTTAAGACAAGATTGCCCCGTATATATGCTTTTACGTTAGCGGGCAATAGTCTCCCAAGATAAAACAACACTTTAATCTCAACACTACAAAGCCAATAGGTTGAGCCTGACGAAGAAAACAAATATGAATCGACTTGCAGAAGATATGGAAAAGGAAGGAAGAGTTTCTGTTTACTCTTCTCTTTCGTCTCTGTGTATATAGTGTGTCTCTGTCTTGTATATCTTGTGTATATCACACTGTATTTCGTCACTGTTTTGCACTGATTTTGGCCACTGTTTTGTACAGATTTTGGCCATTGTTTTGTGCTCTTTTGTGACTGAAATGTGCTGCTATTTTCGTGTGTATTCTCTCACGTTATTGAGCCAAAAGAGGCACCAATATATAGCATGGAGGAGGGCTGTCCAACTGCCCAAACATGGCTGTTAATGGCCATTAGGAGGGATGTAAATGGCAGGATTAATGCCATTAGTGAGGCTGATTTAAGGTCTTGAAGGAGGTTGATGATGGTCATTGAAGGAGGGCTGTTAATGGAGTAGTTAACAGCCAAGTAATGGCTTGTTAATGCTCCAAAAACAGTCCAAACGGTAGGCAGAAAGTTTCTGCCTTCCGTCACTCCCAAAATCAACTTTCCAGAAACTCTAGGGACCAAACTGTAAATATTAAGCAATTTGGGGTCCAAAAAGATAATATCAGAAAGTCCCCACAGCCCACAACCCGGACCGGACGGGCGGCGCGCGTGTGGGATTAGCCTTGAACCCAAACACATCTAGGTTCTCCCTCCTTTAAACACATGGGATACCCCTTGGGGTCCCAAACCCTTTACCATTTTAGACACTTATATAGAGAGCAATTCTTCCTTTTCCCACCGATGTGGTAGATTTGTCCCACACCACATTTCCATGCCTCAAACACCTTACTTCGTGGACCAATATCTCTTTCATTTCTCAAAGAAATTTGACGATTCTTGGCCCTATGGTCATCTACTCACTTAGTAGATTATGCATGTGTGAAGAGACAAAGCCTCCAACATGCGGAACACTAGTGTTTAATTCATCAAAGATGGGTGGACGCATCTCCCCGCCAAAGACAAATTTCCAACAATCCCCTCTATGAAAGAGAGATTTTGGCGCGCACACAAGGTGCCTACATTTCAGCAATCTTTCAGCGAATAGACATTGCATCAGGAGAGGTAGCTTCCGCTTTGAACCTTCCCTAGTTGAATACCATCGGACTTACTTGCTGCGCGGTGAACGTGATGTCTTGAACCGTCAGTGTTTAGTGTAAGCCAAGACAATGATATCAACACAATAACTCTTCTTTTTCGTTTTCCTTCTTACGTTTTTGTCCGTTGTGGCCGTGGACACACTTGGATTCTTAAGTGCGTTCATTTGAGGCGGCCATCCTCGCACTTAAATAGGTGATCTCCTACAAGGTATCCTGCTATACCCCACTTCACAAGTGTTAGGAATCATTAAAAGTTTCCCCAATCTTAACCTCAACCGTTTGAGGATCGTTTAATGGTTTGGAAGCTTAACCTTTACCCACCATGCAGGTAGCACTTTAATGTCTATCGAGGGAACAACTTTGGATTCATGTTTCCGAACAGAAATCATCATCCGAAGTGCTTCTTGCTTCCACCGAAGCGCTCAACTGAACCTTTTGCCGCTTAGTTTTCCCATTGAAGCAAATTCTTGGGATCTCCAATCAGTAAGGTTGGGTTACCACCGCAAAGGTTCGTATTGTTTGGGTTTTAAGTCCATTCCCCTAGACAGGCAGAACACTTGATCTCCGGGTAGTCCCTTAGTTAGTAAGGAAGGATATGACACCCGTGATGATCAACTGCCATACGGTCTTATGTCTCCTGACAGATCCTGACAGATATGTCCAGACGCCGTCATCCGTGTCCTTCCTGAAGCCGACCGGCTAGCCACAGTGTAGAACTGCTAAAGGCACGGGTTTCTCCCAATAAGGGACGTCCTCTAAGGAGTCATGAAGTTACTCAACTTCTTTCATGCTTTGTATAAAGCGATAAACTCCGATTCCATCATGAATCGGCCGATGCAAGTTTAATTAGAGGATTTTCCAAGACCCACCATACACATTTACTTGTGGCTTTGGTGTTCTTCATAACTGATGTCCAGTTTGCATATCATCCAAAGACCAGCAGATTTTTTCTTCAGTTTTAAAGACAGACATGTAAATGCACCAACCTTGTTATGCTGTCATGCCAAGTTTAAGCTGCAAATGTCCACTAGTGGCTGGTCTATTTCTGATCTTTTGCGCTCCTTATTAACTATGTGATATTCTTCTCAGCTATTTTTGTGTGACCCTGAGCCAAATATTCTTGTTTAAGTTCCTGCATTTTAGCATCACACGGTAAGAATTTCTTGTAGATAAAATGCATATGATGACATATATGAATGAAAATCCAAGAGAATAACAGGAACTAAAGTAATATCCAAACGTAAGTTTGCCATTAGAAAACAGTGAACATGCTAAGAGTATAAAACTCTTTTGACAATAGCTAACAGTGTTTCTTCCAAAGTGACAAATAAGGCAGAAGAATATGACATAGGTCTTGACTTGTTAACATCTTCTTAACAATGTCCATGTGTAATTGTATAATGCTAGATGCTACCTCAGTGTTGCATATGAAATCAAACTAAAATCTGATCACAAGCTAGTCACTGCTTATGAAATCAAACTAAAGCCTGATCACAAGACATGCCTAGCTTACAGAGAACTCTGCAAATGTATTTGTACTAGCTGGCATTCAATAGCATTGGTGAGAAACAGTCTCCATCAGCATCCACGGAAGGGCTCTCCATCAATTCTTCTAGGTGATGATGATCACGAGCTCCATATGAGAAAGGAAGTAAATCACTTGCTCAGTTTCAATATTACAATGCTTCTCCATCTCGTTAAATGGTTCTGCAGAATTAAAAAGATAAACAAGTTAGCTAGGACTTCAGTGACGTGTGAACTAATATCTAAAATTTACATTCCATGTTTAGAAGGACACAAGATTCAGAAATCATCAGTATGCCGCGGGCGGTGTAACTCCTGGTGGTTCTCATACCAGGGCAGAGATGCATACTCCCGAGCAGGGACAAAACAGGGGATGCATCCTGCTGCTGCCATAGATCCGCGTATTGATAGTCTACCAGCCCCTGAGGGCGTTCCCAGGCCAGTAGCAGCCCAGGCTTTGACACTCAGAGATCAGGAGCTTATTGGTAGGTTCCTGAAGACGGAGTCGCCCAGATTTCATGGTACCCGCAGTGAGGATGCATATGAGTTCATCGTTGACATGCATGCGAGGTTTACAATATGGGGATTGTTGAGTCCCATGGCTTGGACTATGTGTCTTTTCAATTTCACGATGATGCAAAGACGTGGTGGAGGTATTATATTGAGGGCAGACCAGCTGGTTCACCTCTACTCACTTGGGCACAGTTCCACCAGGTCTTCTTGGAGAAGTACCTACCGCGTACTTTGAGGGATGAGTTCACTCATTTGTGGCAGAGGAGTATGTCGGTGGCAGAGTATGAGGCCAGATTCTTGTTTATGGCTCGGTATGGACACACTTGATTCCGACAGAGGTAGAGAGAGTCTGTAGATTTGTTAATGGACTCGTGCTTTCACTCCATGTTCCTTGTCTTCATCTTGTGGCTTTGGGGTCTTCCTTCTAGGTAGTAGTGGATCATGCTATGAGTGTTGAGGCTGCTACAGTTTGATCTTTTGGAGGTTTTAGTTAGAAAAGGCCCCGTCAGCATGGTGGATTCAGTGGTTCGTCTAGTCACAGAGGTGGGAGTCAGTCTTCCAGGACCTATCATTTAGCCCCCAGATATCTCGTTCAGTCTACACTACAGACATCTTCTGGTGGCCCTTCTAGGAAGAGTGGTTATGGAGCTGGAAAGTCTCATGGAGGTTCTTTCTCTCGGCCAGCCGACCAAGGTGGTCCATCCGGTTCTTCAGCCTCCGTGCATCAGCCTCCAACACCCAGGGTTTGTTATGGTTGTAGTGAGATGGGTCACTTCAAGAGAGATTGTCCCCGAGCTAGACAGAGTGGGACTCAGCAGGATTCAAGGTTCCAGACCCCTAGGACTCCGACGACTTCAAATAGTAGGGGTAGTTCTTCAGCGAGAGGCGATGCTCAGTCATGTTGCGATGGTTCTCAGACTTCTAGGAGTGGACATCACTCCAGTAGAGGCGTTTCTCAGGTCTCCAGATGAGGAGCATAATCTGGTCAGAGCGACCACGGTGGTGTGTGTGAAGTGTTATGCATTTTCGGGTAGGTTTGAGGCAGAGGCTTCTGATGTTGTGATCTCAGGTAACATTTCTGTTCGTCATCGGCTTATCATTCGGTTGGTTGGGATTTGACTTGGGACCATCTTGACTTGCATGTTTATGTATCTACTCTGGTTGGGGATTCTGCATTGGTTGATAGAGTCTATCGGTCTTGCTTAGTTAATTTTATAAGGTACGATACGTGGGTAGACTTGATGATCCTGGATATGTTAGACTTCGACATTATATTGGGCATGACTTGGTTGTCTCCGTACCCTGACTAAAAATAATGTTTATTTTAATTATTATTTAAATTTTATTATATCATAATTCATACCGTTATACAATGACGGGAAATTCTAATTTATGTAACGACCGATTTGGTGTGATCGCGTCGTTATCTTTTTTTCCTCATATAATTGTCTTTGTTTATTATTTAGTAATCTTATGTTATCCTTTATCTTACCTTTTTTATAATGACTCTATCTTGTACCCATTTTTCTTTTCAATATTATAAGTTTAATTTTCAGATTACTTATGTGTGGCATTGTGTAATGACTTGAAATAATTTAATTTCTCTAAACGTTATATTCGTTAAAATAATATAATATAATACACGATACATTACGAGACGATATATAACAAACATGCATTCAAACAAGCTGTACACGTTGACTTGAGTTTGTTAATTGTTATCCACCCATGAACAATATGCTTGTACTATGTCATTCAAAACTTATAGCAACTAATTAATGTCAACTTTAACATTTAGCAAGAGAAAGACAGAAAACCAACGAAGTTGAGGTGCAATCTCTATTAAGAGATCTAGTTGATTTAGCTTGTTGGTGATAGTCAGAATACTAATTATAAGTTGGAGTTTGGACGGTCTCCTAACATGATCAATTAGTGCTTTAGTCCAGATACTTCGAACTTAACGAATAGTGAATTTATAGCAGCCTAATAATAAGTTCTACCCTTTTCTTTTAAGTGCATACATACAAAATCTATAGTGGCAAAATCAAATTTTTCTTTAATGAGATTCAAAATATAATGTCTAATATATATATATATATATACCGCTTACCAATATTGTTAACTTTATGAGTTAACCTATATGCACTCTCATATATAATGTTGGAAAATATTTGTATAATAAGATTATTTATAACGTAAATAACGTATGTAAATAACATAATTACAAGTAAACTTTATAATAAGATTTATAAGGTAACTTGATATATAAAATAAGTAAGCAACCTTCTATAGTAGATTAAACTACACTAATTATGTAATACTTTTTTACGCTATCAATATAAGTAACTTAAAGTTTAGATGTTAAAAGGCCGGAGACTGACAACACAAATATTTGTAATGGCAATAAAATTTCGATCTTGTTAAAAGGGATCACAGATAGATCAATCCAATTGGTTGTTTTTCTTTCTAAAAGGAGCCTAGATACTTTTTTTTTTTTTTTAGTCCAATCAAGTCAACCATTTATTATTCTAATTGAATTATTGTAGTTGATAATAGTAGACTCGAGTCCTCCTCCAATTCCAGCAGGAAACAAAAAGAAAAAGACAAACGCCAATATTTAGTGCAATTTTTCATTCAGATGATGGTTGATAAATTGTGTAAACTGTGAAGTCAACTCCTCAATGTATTCATTACATTAAAATAGTCATTGATGTAAATTAAACGAGCAATTCTTCCAACTCTTATTACACAAAATGATAATAACCTTTATTTTTCCCTTTCCTATCCTTGACCAAAGGCGAAGATATAGGAGAATTTGGAGAGTTCATAAAATCATCCAATCTTTTAAACGATAAACTAATCTCCAATTTACTCCTACACTGTAATTTCTTGATTTCTCCTTCATTATTCCCTTTGTGTTGAAGCACAAAATTCTTAATCCTTCTTAATGCAACCCTCATAGTTTCATCATCCATATTAGCAAAACAAACTCTAAACCAACCCGGCTCCGTACAGTGAAAAGAACAACCCGGTGAAACATTAAGTTTCACTTCATTAATAACTATTCTCCAAAGCTCAATTTCACTTTCAAATGTATTTTCCTTAAGTAGCCTTCTCAAATCCATCCAAGAAAAAAGGCCAGCGTTACTCTTCAACGTGTTAATTCCCACTTGTTCAAGTCCCTTAGTGAACGCCCCGTGCCTTTTAGCTAGCCTTTCGCGACTCTCGCCAACAAATTTCTCGACGAATGTCTCGTCCGATAGCATGTTGGATATCAAGAACTGCGTTTGTGTCGAGACGAGCCCGAAACTTGACATTTTTCGGGCACATTTTATTACAACGTCGTTGTACGAGTAAATAATCCCGACCCTGAATCCGGGAAACCCTAAATCCTTCGATAGGCTATACACGATGTGTATTAAATCGCGGTCGCATTCGACGTCTTCGTCCATTATTACTTCAGAAATGCTGATGAAATTTGGCTTGTTGAAGACTGTGGCAGCATATATTTCGTCACATACGAGGTGGATGTTTTTCTCGTTAATGAACCTTACTGTGTCTTTTAATGTTGCTCTGTCTAAAATTGTGCCAAGTGGATTTGATGGATTGTTTAAAAGCAAGCCCTTTATTGTGATATTGGATTCTTGAGCTTTCTCATATGCATCTTCTAAGGCTTTTCTTGTGACCTTGAAATCGTTAGAGCTTTCACAAATAACAGGAAAAAGTTGCACCCCAGTTCGCCACCTCAAATCTCTGTCAAATCTGCAAATTAAAAAATTTCAAAGTACTTTAGTATACGTCCCTAGACCACACTTGTGAAATTACACTGGGTATATTAATACTTTAATATACGTCAATATTTTGTCTACTTGTCCAAGGAAAACTCGTGGCCGCTGAAAGACAAAATAGAAAATGTTAAGAGTCTCACATCGGATATGAAATGGGAACATGGACTCATTATATGGACTTGGACAATCCTCACCCTATAAGCTAACTTTTGGGGTTTAGTTAGGCCCAGGATCCATTCTTTACATGGTATCAGAGTTAGACTCATTCCAATTCTTTGTTCACCGATGTTGGGCCCCCAAAATTATACCACGCTCCAGTTAACAACGTCTGGGCGTGGGGGGAGTGTTAAGAATCTCACATCGGATATGGAATGAGAACATGGACTCCTTATATGGACTTGGACAATTCTCACCTTACAAGCTAGTTTTTGGAGTTGAATTAGGCCCAAGATCCATTCTTTACAGAAAATCATGCAATTTACTTACTTCGTTCTAATTTGTTTGAGTGTGTTTGACTAGACAGGAGTTTAATAAAAAACAAAAGTACAAACTTCTACATGAAAATTAAGTATGCTTAGATATCAGAAGTATCGTCACAACTAATCTAGTAGTAGTATTAAACTTTAAAAAAAAGTAAAAAGAGTATCGAACAACTTAGGAAGGAGGAAATCAATTTACAATCTTTTACTATACTATAATTTCCAATATGCATTCTTATATTCCACCTATTTTAATTTATGTGAATCTATTTATTTTTTAATCCGTTTAGAAGAGAAAAACTCATTTCTAAATTTGAAAACAATAGAATTTAACTTCTCATTTTAGCTTAATGAGAACAAGTCCCCACGTTGTGAGATTTCACTGAGTATGTTATTGTTTGTTTGTTTATTTTAGCTTAATGAGAAACTTTTATAGTTACAATAGTGTTATGATATTTTAAATTCGCAAGTTTCAAACGGCTTATAGTCATACATATGTTATGACTTATTTAAGACCACAAATTCTAAAAGTCATTATTTTTTTCTCAAACTATGGTTTATTCATTTTCTTTACTCTTTTTTTCGTTTAAATTTTACTATTCTAGAACTAGGGTTTGAGGTGAATAAAAAGATATAATTAATGGTGATTAATTACCCAGGATAATAGGGTGTAGGAACTAGAAAAGCCTCTCCAGGATCAGCCAAGCAAAAGGCCAGTAATTCATGAGCTCCTGTCGCCCCTCCGCTCATTACCATGCGCTCCGCCTCGAATGTTACTCTATCTCCTCTCACTTTCTCCATGAACCTAGCAACTGCCTGCACATATATATATATATATTAGTACTTGTGAAATAATGAAAAAGAAAAGTAGATAATATATAGGTTTGAGTTCATACTCTTCGGAATTCTGGCAAACCGTGATAGTCTTGATAAATTGCAATTTCCTTGAATTCTTCAGCTCCTCCAGCTGTGCAAATGGAGGCTTTTTGATTCTTCACCACCCATTCTTGGATTAAATCAAAGCAAAGCTACAACAACATCAACAAAAACATAATTAAACAATACTCCCTCAGTTTTATTTTAAATGACACTATTTGATTGAGCCCAGATTATTTTTGAAAAAATAAATGACGGTCGACGAATACCAAAAGTTTCTTTGAACCTAGTGGATTTAAACATAACTAAACATTTTTATGGCCATAAAGAGCATGTCATTCAGGATAAATGAAAAGTGTAAAGTTAAAGAAATTTTAAATATATAGAAAGATAATGTTTAATTTTTTAATTTTAAAACAGATTAAAAAGAAAAAAGTGTCATATAATATGCAACAGATCGAGTGTGTCTTTTAGATAGTTTCATCTTCTTACCTGATTTTCTGCAAGACCCATCTGAATAACACCATCAGGATTTTGTGTAGGATGAAAAGGATCAATTCCATAGGCCTTCCATCCATCAAAGTAGGCTGAATTTTCACCATGCCCATTATTAGTTGCTATCTTAGAAAGCAATTCATTTTGGATATTGCTTGAATTGAACCCCATCTTCTCAAGAAAACCGAGTACGTGTTAGCTAATTAATTAATTCTCTAGAGTTCTAATATAATTTAGTAGTTTTCAAATTGTAGAATGAATATATTATAAGTTGTAGTGATGTCCTATTTATAGTTAATTGTTCAAAGCTCTAATTTCTTTTTTAAGTGGTAAAGAAGTTTCCATGAAGTAAAGTACCTAACCATTAGAAAGGCTCTATCTATGAAAATTTTATTTTGAGATATGGTGGGCGGCTTACTATGTGTTAATAGCGCACTACTTATGGACTGGATATGGCCCCCATCTTTCTCTAATCTCCTCAGTTTAATTTCCATCCTACCAAACACAAGTACAATTGAGTCTAATAGTATACTACTATAAGTAGAAAATATGGAATTAGCTACGGAATTTGTGTATAATTTTCAGCTAATTTGTTGTTAAATAGCTTCTAGTTAATTGAATTTTCTTATAATTTGTTGTTGATCCATAGTTAAACGAGATTAGCATGGGGCTTCTGTTGTTTAACTATGGAATTTCATTCATTGCTAATTCTTGTTTTCTAGTATTATCAGTGTAAAAGTTTATATATATATATAAAACTTTTACACTGATAATACTAGAAAACAAAGAATTATCAAGTCATCCAAAGAATAGTTATAGGAAAGCATTTTCAGATTGTGGGATTTGTAAATTCTGAAAATAAAACATATTACCTGCTACTACAAATCTACAACAGGTAAAAGTAACATGACGCTGGTGTTAAATTTTCTTATATTACTTGTATATATATAACTTAAATTCATATAAATAAGGAGTTGTCGTGTTATTTGGTTGGTTTTTAAAAAAATATTTAACTTATATATACACAACATACGTTGTTTGTTACTATTAGTATATAATTACCTCCACCAGTAGGTTAGACATTTTATTTTCCATGTTACTAATCCAAAATGCTTATTATAAAATATTGTTATTTGCGGATGCTTTTAAAAAGATCTAGTAGTGTCAAAAGGTTTTACTATACATACAAAATAAACTCTTTTAAAAACTGTTATATGATCGATCTGATCACAATCATGTGGGATCGTGTCTTCATAGTTTTTAGTTAAATGCAAAAGCAGAAATAGATTGATAAAAATATACCCGCATTAGCTATTTACATCAACTCAATAAATATATAACAACGTATTTACCTATAGACTTTTATTATTTAACTATAGTCAATTAATATATAATCTCATTATATTAAAATACTAATCATGATAAGTTAATATAGTTTGATGCAAATACTCATTGGTAGTAAGTATATACTAAAATAGATATCCTATATATATTCACTTTCGACAAAATAGTCCATACAAATTAAAATATACCTTCTGGGGAAAAACAATAGCGGTATGTCGTTGAGGGAAAAAGAAGATTTTTTAGTAATATGAAAGGCTAGTAATTATTTTCTTTAGTTACACACATCTGATATGTTTTGCTTAAAACATACTGTTGAATTGAATTTAAGGCATATAACCTACGCGTTGAAGATTATGCTCATAAGTTAGAAAGGGAACTCCACTAATAATTGTTCATTTTGTTAAGCGTCCACGTCGGATATGGAATGGGAACATGGAGTACTTATATGGACTTGGACAATCCTCACATTACAAGATAGCTTTTGGGGTTGAGTTAGGTCCAAGATCCATTCTTTACATGATATCAGAGCCACACCAATTCCAATTCTTTGTTCACTGATGTTGGGCCCCCAAATTATATTATTCACGTTTCAATTAACAAGGTCTGGGCGTGCGGGGGAGTGTTAAGAGTCCACATCGGATATGGAATGGGAACATGGACTCCTTATATGGACTTGGACAATCCTCACCCTACAAGCTATCTTTTGGGGTTGAGTTAGGCTCAAGATTCATTCTTTACCCATTTAATTCCATTGGCAATCCCTTCTAAGTCCTAACAAAAAATGTGCGGTCTGAGCATCACATGTTTCTTAATTGATTTTCACATACTTAAATATACTAACAGTGTAAATAATATTTATTCTATAAATATATTTAATATATTATAGTGGATTAGTTTTTTTTTTCAGTTAATAATCAGGGGCATAGGAGTATCAAGTACAAATTCGGTCGAATCCAATAGCTTTCGTTTTTGAGAGGGTAAAATGTGCGCAAACCTTACCCCTACCTCTATAGGGCAGGGAGATTGTTTTCGATAGACCCTCGAGGGTCGAAAGAAAAGAAAAGAGTTCAAAGCATGGTAGTAAGAAAATATGATAACAAAATAGCAAGATACAAAGTAAATGAAGCAGCATATGGTAATTTGAAGAAAAGAAATGCAATATTACTAAATAGAAACCTAAGAAGATTAGAATTTCGAACTCATAAACTTCAAATCCTGACTCCACCTCTGTTTATTATGTTTATGATAAAAACTCAATTTAATTAATTACCTTATAAGTAACTTAATTATATAAATATTTCTACACTCTAAAAGGTCGTTTGGTAGCTAGTTAGGAGTAAGTTATTCATGTATTAAAATTTTGCATAAGTATTATTGTGTTTGGTAGCTAGTTATGAGATGAGTTATTCATGTATAAAATTAGCACAATGTTTGGTTTGCAATTTAGAAACATGTATAACTAATACATGTAAAAGTTATGAGGGAATATACTATGAAGGGCAAACGATGAAATAACTAATACATAAATAACTGAACTTTGCATAATTAATACATGTCTAATATAATACATAGACTCCCTCATAACTAATTTATATATTATTAATACCTGCATAACTCTAACCACATGCCAAGCGACTCCTAAGTACGTGAAACTCAAATTCATTTTCAAATTCTCCCTTGAGCTTTTGGACGGAAAAAAGGCGTTTTGCTAAATAAGGAAAGAATTCGATATCTTTGGCACTGTCACACGCATTATTGGAGTACATTCATGGAACATAATTTTCTTTCTTTTTTGGGCCATGAAAGCGTGCACAGAATATTGTGGTTCTCACTTAAGTCCTCTTAAATAGTGGTCAACGTTAATTTAACATCAACACGCTTAACTTTGCGTGGACACTCGTGGAAGTTGAAAAAAAAAACATTAGGTGATCATACTTTGTTGAGATAATACATAAAACCATCTTATACTATGCTCAATTTGCAAATTGCAAGTTACCTAACTAAACTATATCGTGTTTTTATGTATTACGCTATGAACTTTAATTTTTTTCGATGTCTATTAAAACTATCGTCTTTCAGAAGTTTGAAACTTTTCCATTGAGCACCAATTGAAAATTCAATCTGACTTCTAAAATGGAATAAGTAGGCACAGGTGAGAGGAGCCACTTCTAGTATTCCTCTCTCCACGAGCAGAACACCGACGATTCACAATACGTGGACCTTATCTAACGAACGACGATTTTTTATTTTTCACTTCAAGGAGGACTAACATCTTGTCGTAGGTGCTTTTCACGTACTAGACACGGTTTTTCAAACGCGCGACATGTTTTTTTAAAAAAAATATTTTCTTCTTAAACTCAACACATTTTTTACACTTTTTGGGCCAAATCTGTGCAAGTACTAGCTGGAACTCCTTTTCCGTTATAGCTATATCTCTAAAATTAACCATCTCGAAGTAAATTAACTAATTATATATGCTCAAATGCGCATATTTTCCAGAATCAACTTTTTTTCTTGTCAAATATGTAACAAGCTTGGTCGAAATTTCACGTTTTCCAGCAGGGTTATAGGTGTAAATTTTAAACTCGTTATATTTTAAATCAAATAACTTTTTTTAATTTAACTCGCACGTTTTTTGGAATCCATTATTACTAGCTACAGTCATATTTGTAACAAACTGCATGTGCTCGACTAATTAACACTGAGTGAAATGCAAAAGTTAAAAAGAAGTTTGTCAAAAATTAGTGAATAGCTGGCAGAAGTATCCATTTTTTATCATGTAGCACATTAAAGAGGTTTTTATTATTTAGTTAGCCATAAAAGACAATATATTCTTTAATTTCCACACGCTTCTGTGCTGTTATTGATGGCCCTTCACTACCAAATCTTTTGCCGGTGTTGGCATTATCTCTAAAATCTAAATAAGTATGGAGTGTGAAAAAAATGATTCTCCCTCACCATTTTTATAATAAGGCTATTTGTATTTAATTAGTTATGGAACCTGGAATCTTAGCTTAATTTGCGTATTATATAAACAGTACTTGAAGAAAAGAATTAGAAGAATAGTTGAAAGCTAGTTTAAAAAATAAAGTATCACATCAAAACTTAAACTTGATTAGTTAAAAAGATTTGGATTCTAGGAACTTATAAAAGAAAATATAAAATAGTTATAGCAGGAAAGTGTTAGTGAATATTTCAAATGAGATAAGTGCACACATAGCTGATTTTGGTGTTGTTATTTAAGCCATACCCAAAGTTTATAAAAAAAAAAAAGTCTTCCACTTCAAACAATTTCAAATGTACGGAGTGAAGTTATTAAAAACAATGTCTGAAGTTGGTAGGTCACATATATAATTGTATTTCAGCTACATATGGCTGAGTTTTAGGCACACTTTAGCTACATATATATGGCTTAATTTTAGATCGTTTTGCGTGCACTAAGGTGTATCTGACTGAGTTCAGTCACATTTTGTTGCACTTCACTTATTGTAGAATTGTATTAATATCTCTTGAGAGTCTTTCTCATTAATACAAACATATATAGTGTACAATGGGGAATCTTAATATAATAAGGATCATTTATCTACCATAATTATACATCATTAAATATTACATAATATATGACATATATTCTAATTATGGTAATGATGTACACGGTTAATACACCCCCTTAGTCTGAGCGGGAGGAGGTCGGACGCTAAGACTGGATCTGAAGTCGAGGAAGAGCTGTCTAGGAAGGCCTTTCGTGAATATATCTGCATACTGATATGAAGAAGGCACATGCAATACCTTAACATGACCGAGAGCAACATTCTCACGAACAAAGTGGATATTCATCTTAATATGCTTGGTTCACTGATGTTGAACCGGATTATGAAATCATATATGGCGGATATGTTATCACAATACACCAAAGATGTCTTACGCAAAGGACACTGAAGCTCCAAAAGAAGGTTTCGGAGCTAATAGATCTCAGCAACAACATTAACAACGCCTCTGTACTATGCTTCTAAACTCAAACGGGATAATGTGGCTTGTCTCTTGACAGACCAAGAAATGAGATTATCCCCTAAGAACACACAGTAGCCTGAGGTGGAGTGTCGCATGTCCGGACAGCCTGCCCAATCAACATCCGTATATGATAACACTCTGTTCGGTGCTGAGGGGTATAGATGTAATCCATAATCAAGTGTGCCCTTAACATATCGATAATACGTTTAAGAGCAGTAAAATAAGGCTCCGTAGGGGCATGCATTAATAAGCACACCTGCTGAAAAACATAAGCAATGTCAGGCCTGGTGAAAGTAAGATACTGAAGTGCACCTGCAAGGCTCATGTATAGAGTGAGATCGGACACTGGTTCACCATCAACAACACTAAGCTTAGATTTATAGTAAACTGGAGTGGACATGATCTTGCAGTTAGCCATTTTAGCCCTATACACTAACTCTTCTGCATACTTGCGTTGACACAAAAAATTGGTATCGGCAGAACGAGTCACTGATATCCCAAAAAAATAGTTCAACTTCCCCAAATCAGTCATAGCAAATTCAGTTTTGAGCAGTGTAATAATCTGGTTTTTCAATACATCAGATTGGAGTGCGTTCCGGACATAATGACAATCAACTTCAATATGTTTAGTCTATTTGTGAAACACTGGATTTCGTGCAATATACAATGTCGTTTGACTATCAGAATACATTTTCACCGGAGAGTTATGTTCAATGCCCAAGCTATGTAGGATTCCCTTCAACCATTTTAATTCATAGACCGTCATTGTCATTGAACGATATTCCGCCTCTGCTAACGAGCGAGAGACAATATGTTGCTTCTTGGTTTTCCATGATACCAGTGAATTCCCGAGGGAGATAAACCATCCGGTGAGAGATCTTCGGGTCAACGAACATCCAGCACAATCTGTATCACACCACCCATACAACTGAAGATCACAAACACGTAGTACGGAAGCGGTTATGATCAACTCAAAATTCATATTTTAAATAAAAGTCTATAACCTTCTATCAATATTAACATCATAATTGCAGAGACTATACTTATCAAGATCATAGTTAGAAACACACATTCTGAAAACATACCTCTAGCATAATTTTTAGATCACCGGAGATACTAAACCCACCCTAGCTCTGCCTCCATTTTCTTCACTCTGAATATTGACGGGATAATTGGCCTAGGTACTAGGAGTTACTCAAAAGACTCTTTCCTAAAATTCTTTAAGAGATGTTGATTTATGGACTAGTATGGTTCTAAGTATAACCTTTCAAAGTATTCTTTCCCTGGTATTATGATATCATTATTGATATGGATTATAGACTAAGATGGGGTTTAGCTAGACATGAGAGAAGATATTTAGAAGATTGAAGTTGTTGTATTTCGAAAGATGATTTCAGAGGTTACATTTAGGCTCTTTATATAGATAACATCGTCTGCATTCATTATTGCTATGATGCAAGTCTAAAAGCAAATAGTAGTTTGTTACAAAAGTCTAAAAGCAAATAGTAATTTGTATTCTATGATTGCATATTTTTCTTCAAAGTTGTTTGTCTTTGTTGCAATTTTTTCAACATTGTCAGCTGTCATCTTTGTCCTTGATTCTTCGTGGGTTCGGCGGCTTTTACAATTGTTGAGGTTGGTTGCTTTCTTCCACAAATGTTTTTGCAAGCTGTCTTCCATTGGTTTGTTGTCTTCATTTCTGATACGTTTTGTGTTTCTTGAGTTTTTTCAATTTTTTTTCTTTCTTCAAAATTTCTTTTGAAGCACTTGATACCCCTATAGAGTAGGAACAATATCTTTTCAAAGGGCTTTGTCTTATTTTGATACTCCCTTTTTATGATATATAATATCATCATAGAGAACGGTATCACATTCGAGTAGTATGATGGTAATATATGGGCTTGCTGTAGTTAGATTACATTGGGTCGTATCAAATTGTTACATTGTGGCTTCTTGTAGTTAAACTACATTGGGTCGTTTCATGCGAAAGGATTAGAGGATCCTTCTTTTTTCATAGTAGTATGAGTAGTGTTGGTATACTTTTTTGTGTTGATAACATGCCTTTTCCTTTGACCTGTTATAAGCTTGTATTGCTCCATAGTTGCATTGGAATGGTTGTGCCAATCTAAAAGGAAGAAGACTAAAAGATAATGACTTATCTTAAGACGTTGAACCTGTCACACTATCTGACAGAAAATCCTTCATTTGATAGGATGATATTGGACACTCAGTCGTACAAAGCCTACAGGCGACTGGAGTGGGCCAGAATTCAGTTGATAGGATGATATTGGACACCTAGTGAGGTGGGCCAGTATTTTCAGCTCTTAAATGATCTGAAGGTCAAAAGAAAGGCAGAAAAGTAATGGACACCTAGTGTGGTGGGCCAGAGTTTCCAGGTCTTAAATGATCTGAAGGCCAAAAGAAAGGCAGAAAAGAAATTGGACACTCAGTCTGCCACAACAACTGGAGTGGGCTAGAGTATCCAGATCACATATGATCCGGTTACACCCTAACCATGGGTAAGAGGTTGTTCATGTAAAGCAACGTCACCTCTAAAGTAGAAGGGGTTGGAGAGGTTGTCCTCAGTAGGACCTCAAGGAACGGGATCACTCTAAAAAAGAGGTGATACATGTCCCAAACTTGGTTAAGGGACGATGTTGGTCAAGCTGGTTTGAGACTAGTCCAACAAGTTTGTAATAACTAAGAATGGTACAATATGTATGTAGCTAAATAAATGATATATTTGTAATCTGTGCATCTATGCCATCATAAATTAAGACACGTTAAATAGAAAGTCATTCAAAAGCTAACGAAGTTAAGATTGTTGCATTCTGTCGACATAAACCCTCAAAATGAATGTGAGGTAGGCGAAGAGGCAAAATCACCTTTCCATTCCGTCAAAGGAAATAGCGAAAGAAGCACCGCTCCTCTAAAACTTAGTCACACCTTTATGGGTGATTTGAAGTTTATACAAAATAGAGGGGGGAGACAAGTACTTTGTGACCTTCATTGGTGATGGTACAACGTATTGCATCCTTTGTTTGTTGAAAAGCAAAGATGAAGCTGTTGAAGCGGATAAGCGCTACAAAGTAGTAGTTGAAAATCAACTAAGCCTACGGATTGAGGAATTCGTAGTAATAGAGGGGGAGAACGTGAAGCATCGTTCATCAAACGACTGTTCATTTCTCACCTCAGTCTAACGGTTTTAGCCAAGCGCAAAATTGTACGCCCAAAATATGTGGGGCAAGGCGATCCTTACCGTTAATGCGATTCTCAACAAAAATACGCATAAGGATAAGGATAACCCTCCGTGTGAAACATAGAAAGGATCTCACATACAAATGTTGTGATGTGGGGTGGCTTGGTAGAAGTTGGAATACCGAAACAGGTCAAGTTGGACCTATGACTGTAGATTGCATATCCACTGGATCTGCAAATAACAGTAGTACTTATCGCCTCTTGGTGTCAAAGAATGCTGAATTCTTTGAGGATAACTTTCCTTGAGAAGGAAAAAAAGTAATTGCTCGAGGTTAACAAGAACCCGCGAGGGTCTGACTGTCCGGAACTAGACGTTCCGTATCTACAGGACTCGGAAGTTGCTGATTATCCAAAACTTAATGTTCCAGATCTACAGAACTCAGGGATTCTAGATGTTGAACCGAGACGGAGCAAAGAGGGGACAAAGACTTGTTCCAGGCCTTCTAGCTTGTATGGTTGAGAATGAACCATGGAAAATTAACAGAGAATTGTCATCTCCAGAAGCGCTGCTTTGGAAAGAAGCTACAGAAAGAGAACTAGATTCCATCAGATAGAACCATACTTGTGTAATGGTTGACCTTCCTCCGGGAAAAGAACCTTTGGGTTGTAAAAGTGGATACTCAAAAGTGAGTAGAAAGTAGATGGATCTACTAACGAGTATAAGGCCTCGACTACTTGTACATGTGTTCCCCTGTGAATAGCTTAACATCTAGGGCCATTGCAATTTTGCGTGACATGGATGTTGATGCCGCCTTCCTAACCAGAGAGTTGGAAGGGGAGGATCAAAGTTGGTTTGGTGGATTGTTGGGTTTTTTCCTAAACTTTCATTTTGGTCCCTGAAATGTTTACATTTTGGTCCTGGAAGTTTCAGATAAAACAGAAACAATGAATCTGACAACAGAAACATTTACTCTGAAGTTAGAAAGCCAACAGTTGGAAAACCAACAGTCTGAAAGTGGAAGTCATATTGAAACAAAGTTTTTATATGAAAGATATGGGTATCACATATTACATCTTAGGAATTGGGATTTCTAAGACATCTAACGGACTGGTCTAACTCCAAACTCAGTTGTGAGATAGTTGGCAATCTCGTTGAAGCCACCAATGGATATGAATCATAGAACTGATTGGAATCATGGTGCACCCATATACAAGGAGCGATATGTACATGTCACATGTAGTTAAATGTATTGTACACACTACAACCTACCTGATATCGGCCTACAAAGCAGATCAGTTGAACTAAGGTTCACTCGTGATTCTGGAAATGATCGATAAAAGGTGTTAAGTCGGATATGATGATATCTGAAATGATCGATAAAAGACATTCAATTCAAGATCAAGATATTGACAACTTGTTGTTGTCCTCTTTGTTGTTTATCCTTTCGATCACTATAATAGTTATTTACTATTCCCGTTGTTGCTTTACATATTCCAACAAAAGTTCATCCCAAATATTAATAAGTACACTAATTTCAACCTCATTCGTGAATAAATCAACTCCTGGAGTTTAGTTTTTATCTTTTGTGAAACATAAATTATGTGGCAATTTTTTTTCCCTCAGATGCCATGCCAATTAAATCAAATGATGCCAAACAAATAATAATGAAAGGATTAATTTTGTATTTAATATTTTTTCAGGGGAGTTTTCTTAAAATCAAGTCTGTAGGGTCCTAAATGCCCTTGTTCCTCCCATGGATAGTATGTCTCAGCTTATTAAGATTTGGGTAAATTCGGCTGAAAGTCAATGAGCGAGGAAAAAAAAATATTCGAGTAAAACATATAATAAGTTAAAAAATTGATTTTGAAGGGGATATTTTTGGCGCTACAAATTATTTCATTAAATTTTTTATTTCATTTTAGGTAAACTTGATGCTTTCAAATCTCGATTAAAGATTTATTTTTAATGTCTTCTGAGATGCTTGTACTCCTTGAAGGTTGCTGAATTTGCCTCCTCAAATTTTTGGAGTTGATTAATTTCAAGAGTCATACACATAAGGAATATATATATATATATATATATATATATATATATATATTTCCAGAGAAATGTGAAATTTAAAAATGTTGTTGCACTTCTTGTATTGAGCTTCAGGTTTAATAATCATTAAGATGTTAAAATATCCCACCAAAGCAGGTGAAGTTCATTGCAAGACATTCCAAATATATGAAAGTTTAGTTAACTAGATTTAATCCAACTTTCTAATCATCTCATGATAAATTAATAAGGGCGATAAATTTTAATTATTCATTAGTTTAATAATTACTATCAATTTTTATGTTACAACTTAAGAAAAAATATTAAAAATTCCCTTCTTTTAGTAAAATATTTAAATTTAATCAAAAGAATATGTCCAAAGAGGAGTTATCATTCCCGTTCACAAAATTAAAGGAACATTGTTTCACAAATATATCCTTAGCTAGTTTGACCACAAATTTTGAATCAGAGTTTAAAAATTTATCTTCAAATATTTGTTTGGTTATGAAATTTGATCAAATTTTGAAAATGTATCTTTAAAAAAAAAATTAAATTTCAAAAAACTGACTCAGATAAGTTTTTCGGGAAAAATTAGTTCTACTCATAAAACTTCAAATTTATTTTAAATAAAACATATGTCCAAATATAACTTTAAGTTTAAAAAATTACAACTTCAAAATTTATGGCCCATTGGGAGGTAATATTTATCAAGATAAAAATACAAGCGGCTGGTAGCACGAGCTAATTTTCCAATAGTGGATAATGCCACGTGGGCACTATTTTACAACGTGAAAAGTGGATTACGCTGATGAATATCCACCGACGGGCAATAAGCTCATTTTCACTTTCCCCATTTTCCCGAAAAGTATAAATATCTCTCATTCTAAGCCCCAAAAATTTTTCTTGCCCTAATTAAACTCCCCCTTTTCTCTTCAGCCGCAACATGTTAAACCCAGCTAAAATCCATTAATTATCTCTTAAATCTTCCATTTCTCTTCGTAATCAGCTCAATTAAGCTCTAATGTACCTTTTTTAAGCTGAAATTTGTTCAATTTGAAGTATTTTTTGACGGAAAATGGTTAGTTTGAGTTTATGTGAGGGTTTTGTTTGGTTAGGTAAAGTGAGGTGATGGAAAGTTTGAAAGGACCTGTTGTGGTGGAGGTGGATGTATCTAAGCTTATGGGATCGGAAAGTTTTAGCGGTGGCGTTGGTGGCGGTGGTGCTCGTAAGTTGGAGAGGAATTCTCTTGTGATTGCGCCTTCTATTGATCGGATCAGTGGTTCAGTTAGACGAAAAGGTATACCACTTTTGTTCGGATTTTACTTATTTACCTGTCACGATAAGAGATTTTTACACTATTTGTCTAGTACTGCAGTTTTACCTTATAATAGCTCATTTATGCTGATAGTGTAAAAATCATTATGCTGTTAGGGCTCGTTTGGTTGCTAGTTAGGAAGAGAGTTATTCATGTATTAAAACTAGCATAACTAATGCCATGTTTGTTAGCTTTGTACTTGCTTTGTGTAAAATTAAGCATACCAAGTACGGTGTTTGGTTATCATTTACAATCCCACATAATAAAATATGTATAAGTTATATTATTTTATGCAGGATAAAAGATGGAACAAAGATCCTAGATAACTAATCCATGTATTTCTAATACTTGCATAACTCTAACCAACAAACAAACAACCCCTTTAGTGTTTAAAAGTTTTACTCTTTTGGGTTGAATATGGCTGTTTATTCTCCTTATCAGTAGGAACTGAGAATTTGATCTTTTCATTTTGTGGTAAAAGTTGGATGTGCAGGCATACTAGGAGGGATAGGGTTAGAAATGAAGATATTCGGGACATGGTGGGAGTAGACTCGGTGGATGATAAGATGCGGGAAACGAGGCTGAGATGGTTCGAACATGTGCATAGGAGAGACACCGATGCCCCAGTACGGAGTTGTGAGAGAATGGCTATGGGCGGTTTCAAGAGGGTAGAGGTAGGCCGAAGAAGTATTGGGGAGAGGTGATTAGACAGGACATGGGGCAGGTCCAGCTTAACGAGGACATAGGTCATGGCGGACACTTTTTGTGTGTGGTCCTACTTAGTCGTTCATACTAGTAGGCATTGTATTACTCTTATAGTTTCTTCTCCTTCGAGTTCTGCTACTTTCTATTATTTCTTGCACTTCGATTATCGTATTAATCTGTGGTTGTTACTGCCTCTTTTTTTCATACTGCTTTATTATCATTTTATAGTATGTTGCCACGACTTCTTATACTGCTTTGAGTTGCTTGTGCCGAGGGTCTACCGGAAACAACCTCTCTACCTCCCAAAGGTAGGGATAAGGTCTGCGTACACTACCCTCCCTTCACTGGGTATGCTGGTTGTTGTTGTAAAAGTTAGCTTTGGTCGTCATGTACATTCTAGGAAGGTTTAGTGTAGTGTAAGATTTTCTGGGTAGGTAGATATTATAAATACTAATAACCTATGCATATTGTCCTGAACTAACCAAGACAGCTAAAAAATGGTAGCCTCAAGTTAAGATATTGAAGTTTCTTGAGATGATTTTCACAGTTGATATACCCAGTCTTTGCCCCTGCGCAAGCATGACAAGCACAAATCGAGAAATGGTCCAAATTAAAATTTTACGGGAAAGGGTAAAAAGAATGCCAGTCTTTATGGGAAAATAATTTGGTCTCTGCTTATTAGATTGCTCTATCATGATCTGGATGATATTACTAACTGTTAATAGCTGGATACTGTTAACTATCTCAAAAAATTGTCTGGATACTGTCAATAAAAGAATTATGAAACACAGTGTACCCGGTTGTGGAAGTTACTAACTGGTCAATTATGTAGTTCATCACATGACAGTTGAAATTACTAATGGAAAGAGGGATTTTCTAGTAAGAAGATGTCATATGTGGCCTTAAAACTGTTTACGTTGTTTATATTTCTCGGAAACCATCGAGGCAGGGAGCACAAATGCATGAATCTGCTTTGTTTTGGCATTTCTTTTGTAACATTAAAGCATGTTAATGTCCAAACCTGGAAACGTGTCAAGTTATACTGCTAGTGTTGCATCCTATTTAACTTGCTATTTCCCAATATGATTATGTGAGATGTGGTTGTGCTGTTAAAACTAGAGCTAGCTTTTTGGAGTAAGATGCCCCAGAATGAATTTGCTGGTCATCTATCCAGACATCATGTCGAGGATGCTTCAGAAGACCTCAGTTTCGGGAAAACAAATACTATTCTTCCACTGACTCTTGGATTAGAGGCTACACAGTCACATCGGAATTTTGGGAAAGCGGGGAGAAATAGTAATTCTAGTTCTAAGAGATCAAGGATAATGCAGATGGACATTTCTGTAAATAAAACTGGTGAAGATGGAAAAGGCATTTCTACGGAGCTTTCAACAAATCGTACAAATTGCAAAAATGGAGGTAATACCAATTATGTATGTATGTATGTTCTTCAACATAGTTATCCTGTCTTTACTTTAGTCTTGATTTGCATTCACAGATGTCATTGGAAATGCATATGGGTGATGTATCTAGGTTTGATTTTCAAATATGTCTCCTTGTGATGCTATTTTTTGGTGAAAATCTACTCCATTATAGTACTTCCCTGAAATGCCTATGGGTCAAAAGCTTGCAACAGAAATCATGTGTCCAGTGTTTTTGGTGTGCACCTATTTGGATAGAGCTATCATTCCTCGGCCTTTTCTTTTCTGATTTTCCTTCAGTAATGTGTTGTCAGGATTCAGTGGCATGGAACAAATTCAGCTCATGGTTTGAATTGTTGTTTCTAAACATCACAAAAGCCCTATGCCGCCTTGTGTTAGTTATGCTCGAAAACTTTAAAGAAACTAACATATGGTATTAGTTTGAGAAAATAAGATTCTAAAATTTCCCTTCAAGAAGTGCACTTCTTTCTGATTAATTTGGTATCTGTTTGAGAAAAAGGCCGTTGGACAGTGGCCCCATGCCATTACCTCATTTCCTTTATAGGCTCCCCAAAACATTGTTCATTACGAAAATCGTACACTTCTTTCTCTGTGCATCCTATATGTTCAAAAGCATTTGTGGCAACGTACTCCTACATGATTCAGAGTATAGAAAAAAGCAAACTTCTGACTTCTTTTTTTGCACCCAACTATAACTAGCTATTTGTCTTAGTTGTCTAAAAAACAAAACGGGTTGCAAACTTGCAGATTTTATAATATATGTAGAATAGTGTTGCAAACACAAGGATGTGGAATACTGGTCAATGAAGTTGCAATAAATTTTGGGAGACCTGGGTTCAAAACCTATCAAGGAAAAAGGGTCAGGTGATTTCTTTCCATATGTCTAAGCCTAGTCGGATGGAGGTTCCCAATGCCTGTGTTGGTGCTATATAGCGAGACAATGGATTGTCCAAGGCAAAAAGAATGTAGGAAACGGCAATAAGCTGGGATCTTAAGCACAAAGTATAATTAACACGTGTTTTTTTGCAATTGATGTTCGATCTGGAAGAGAAGGAAAGATCTTCGGAAATGGATTTCTATGATCTGATAAAGAATCAAATTTATTTAAATGTTCTTGCTAATTGTATTTCCTTCAAAATTGGGCTCAACCTATAGGAATTGTTTAAGATATTTTAAAGAAGGCTGAGGTTTTTAAGGAACTCCGTCCTAGTCAACCGAAAGTCAATTAAGGAAATACAAAAAAGAGGTAGTGATTTGTGTACAAATTTGTAAGACTTTTCTCTTCTATTTTTTTGTATTTCCTCATTTGTATTTATTTATCATTGCTTCCATTGAATTCCATATTCTATAACGAGAAAACCTTTTAGTGAACATATGCAAAAAATTAGACATATTTATGTAGTAGAATCAAAAGTAATAATGACACCAAGAGAAATTGTACAAGCACTGAGAGAAGGAATTGAAAAAAAAAACTGCAATTAGGTGAAATATATGATAAATTCATGGCAGTCAAGTTCAAAAACCTTTTTAAGTGTTTGATCTGCAAAGATATAGTTTAAGTTTCTATTCTATGTTAACATAATCTTCCTTAGAATGTTCTTACAATTAATATATTGCTTTACCTGCTATATTTATTCTCTAATATTTTCTTCAAGACAGAGCTCATGTTTGAGGCACACACCTTAGCATTTTTATTCTTGAACTGAAGTGCCGCCCTAAGCAAATATACTTGCCCAACCTGCTTTACATCTAGTTTTAGGCTTAAGCGCGTCAAAGGTGCACCTTCAAGAACACTGATATATAAAAAGTATTATAGTGAGATATGTAACTTAGTCTAGCCTTCCTCTGCCTTTGGATCATACCTATAATGAAAGGAAGACTACATATCCTTTTCCCTTTCTTTTTTCATGTAGAAGATCCAACAGAGATTAATATCACTTGCATCTAAAATACTTGAATTTTAGACAAAGCTCATAATTTGTAGTCAGGAGCTTGCTCCGATTTGCTGAAATCTTCCCTACGTTACATGCATCTCATTCTCCTAAGCCTTTTGAAGAGCTGTAAGGATAAGGTCGCTTTTGATGTCGGTACAGGTTGGATCAGCTCAACAGACTGTAACACTAATAAAATCCTTTTGTGGATAGAATCTAGAATTCCGATGCACCAGGAAAGACTTCCCAATTATATTATCAAATGGGAAACATCATACATGGAAACCTGTAAAGGTTGAATGAGGAATCCACCCTGCAATCTAGTTTTCATTGTGTTTTCTTTAGGAGCAGCTTCAATTGCAGATTGCGAATGTGTTGAGTTGCTATATATGCTGCTCTACCAATTTAGACTATGTTGATGCTAAATTTTTATCTTCGATGACATTCAAGCTAAATTGCTTTTTATTTCCAACCAGTATCCGTGGTTGGTGGTGTTGCCTACTGACTCGCTTCTGACCTTTCTAGGAAGTGCATTGCTGATCAATGGGCTACAATATGTTGCTGATATAGGAATATGGTTGAACCACAAGAATAGAAACTGCATTACTTGTTTAAGGAATCTTAAAATGTAATTGAAGTATGGCTTGTTTAAACACTTCATGTGCTAAGAAATATGATTCGGATGATTGTCTGATTTTGCTAAACCTTTTGAAAATGTCACAACCAACCCAATGAGTTTGGACAAAGTATAGTACTAATTAAGCAATTTTCCTTCTTTTATTAATACGATACTAAAAGATGGATATTAAAAAAGTGATGGTATTAAATGATAAACGTAGAGAGGCGAGGCCATTATCCGCCGAGTTTGAACCCTGCGCCAACCAATCTTTTGTGATTTCTTGGTTATCAAAAAAGAAAACGATGAACAAAGTTTTTTGAAGGATACATGCCAACCCAATTTCTCTGATCTCATTGGGGGACCTCCTGTCTGTACTCTGTTGAATTGCTCCCCAATTACAAGTTGATAGAATATACTCTCAAATGTAGATATCACTTAGCACTTACAATGTCAAATATGCGGCAGGATTCTGCTTTAATATTCTGTATAGCATTTAATATGTACTTAGATTTGCATTGAATGGGCGGGTTAATAATTTTCTGTTTAGCTTTTATTCATTTTGTTCCTATTCTTTATGTGATGGAGATATGTCTGAACTATTCTATTTTTATAAGCATCTTTGAATTAATTGTCTGTGATATGTTTCTCAATTGCATAGCTGTTTTTAAGTTTCTGTTTCAATTGTGCTGGTGGCATGATTTGTTTTAGTAATCTGTTCTTATTTTGTCAGAGAGGACTCAAATGCTTAAGCAAAGGCAGAATTCTAGTGGCAAGCGAAGTGATAAAAGAAATGGCAAAATTATCAAAAGTAATTTCTCTTTAAAGAGCTTGGTTGGCTTCGGTTCTGCTGCTGGAGGAAGAAACTTTCTTGGTATGTATTGTTCCATCTCATCGAAACACTTGTGAAAAACAAAGTCAGTGTTCCTGTTTAGTCTTTTAGTACTAGATTTACGGCCAAAGAACTTTGTTTTCCTTTTTAAGTATTCTAAACCTGCATCATCCCAGTACTTAACTATGAGAAATAAAAATCAAACTTTATTTTTCAACCTTCCCTTTTTGCCGCTTTCACATGGGTCCCGCCCTTTCCTTTTCCAAGGTCTTATGCTAGTGTCACTTGATGGTGCACTTTTCTTTCCCTTTAGGATGCTTAACAATTGAAAATCACTGTTAACTGCAGTTGTTAAATTTACTTTAAAAAAAAAGAAACTGCAGTTCTTCTTCCCACATCATCTCCTTTCTTCTCGAGTTTGTATTTTCAGACATGGTATATTGTATAGTTACCATGTGTTTTTGTTGCTGAGAGCTTGTGTATGAACTGTAAAAGTATGGGCTTTGACATGTAACACAATTTTATCCCAAATCAGCGCGCTCAATTCTTTTCCATCATCTGCAAGTCCTTCAATTCAAATGCTAGAGTTTCCTCCGCGAAATTTCACTTTCCAGTTTCCAACCAGGTGAATAGTTTTTTCATTGGTCTACTGAATTTTCATGAGGTTCTCACTGTACTATTGACTGAGTCAGGATATGGTTGGTTCACTTTGTCATTCTTCATGATTAAGTAGCAAAGATGTAAAAGCTACATTTGATGCAAATTTACTTGATAATCTTTCTCAACTAAATATTACTCCCTCCATCCCAATTTATGTGATATAGTTTGACTAGGCACAGAGTTTAAGAAAGAAAGGAAGACTTTTGAAACATGTGGTCTAAAACAAGCCATAAATATTTGTGTGACCGTGAATCATTTCATTAGGGGTAAAAGGGTAAGTTTTAAGTTAAATTATTTCTAAATATAGAAATGTATCATTCTTTTTGGGACAGACTAAAAAGGAAAGTGTATCCCATAAATTGGGACAGAGTGAGTATGAAATACATTTTGCAGATACATGTGTTTACCATGTTTTTCTTAAGGAGATGTATAGAGCTAAGCACAACTGGTATGATCAGTGCATGCAAATCACCATGTCAATGAAGACCTCATTAGTAAATGAAGGCTAAAGTTACTTATAACTTTAATTTGAATCAACTGCTAATTTAGCAGTCATTCTGTGACGAAATATCTCAGCCAAAACCTGCAAGAAGTCTCAAGTCACTGCAATCTGTTTGTACCTGATGTAATTTTATAGAAGATATTGTGACTACCTAGCCAACTGAAAAGTTTTACTTTCACACTAGCACATAGTGTGATACTTGTTTTATGCAGCTTTTGGATTCAGAATTATCTGGGTAATACATAGCAATCCATCTGAACATGTCCACACAATTGACCTTGCATTCAGTAAAGTATGTCCACGCTAGCTTTTGCTGTACCCTGACATTTATTTCTTGATTTTTACATATTGTCATAAAATATATTGTCACTAGCTTTTGCTTTACCCTGGAACTTATCCACTTGATTGATACATTCTTTGGTTATTCTTGGTCTTAAGCATTTACCAATGTGTTGTACCATAAATGTTCTGAGAAAATAACAAGGGATATCTGATTCAGGAATGTATGGCTTGAAATCTGATGGCATGGATGTCACAAAAGATGTAGATGATCTGCCCTTGAGGGAACTACTTGATGGCAGTTATAAGTGTGCACCTTTTCCCAAAGATAAGAGAAACAAAGCTTCAAAATCAAATGACAGTCTCATGCAGTTGGTTAGAGATGCTAACTCCATGCTTCGACGTCAGAAGTCTGTACAGACGCAGAATTGTTCTAATGTTGATAGCAAGCTCTCTTGCATCCATCCTTATACCAGCTCTTCTTCAGCAAGTCGAAATGATGGAGACAAGGGAGAGACCAGGATTGATAATCCGTCTTCTTCTGATCAGGTGAGGTTTACAGGTTATTTGTTTCTGAAACTGAATCTTGACAGCCCACTTGGTCAAGCAAGTCTGCTTTGTGTCCTAACAGTATTACTCCCTTCGTCGTAAAAGGAATTGTTGATTTTCAACTTTTAAGTACAAGGTCAAACCATCTAATTTAGGTATGCATTTGGACATCAGTTACGTACTTTTTAAGTAAAATCTACATATTAGAAACTTCGCAAACGTACTACAATTTACAATAAATTGCAACTAAAATTACCAAAATAATATTTTTGAGAAAATTGCAGCCAAAGAAAAAACCGACTCTTCGAATACCAATGCCATGTAAAACGGGACACTGCTTTTAGGTTCACAAGGTACAACAACAACATACCCAGTGTAATCCCACAAAGTGGGGTCTGGGTTTAGGTTCACAAGGTAAAACAAGATAATGTCGGTATCTGCAAAAAGCTCATGACTTGCGTTATTTTTTTCTTTTTCTTCTCAAAGGTACAGGAATACAGTGGCAAGGTTCAAACAGTTACGACAATGCGTCATTCTTCATCATATACTCCGAAGGATGTGTTGGAGCGCCTTGCGCTCACTCCATCCAAGGATTTGGATTCTTTACTTATGGACACAGTAAAGCCTGCGTCTTCAAGAAATAATGGTGATCTTCGTCTAACCAAGCCATCATCTCAGCGAAATGGCTTGCCTCCTTTTCCTTGGTCACACACGTGCTCTGGGCATCCTAAAACTATTCCTGATTCAGCTAAACTATCTACAAGTAAGATGTTTTGCCAAGGCAGATGGGTAAGAGTGGAAAACACTTCGACTCCTCTGAAAGGTTCTACTGGCTTCCTTGTGGAATTGCAATCACTCACTGACAATCACAAACTAGTTCCAACAGGAGTTCAAGTGTCTGAACCTTCAAAAAATGAAAATGCTTCATCAAACCGTGATAGCTTTACTGTATGTGAAAGGATTTCATCATCAATTGCAGCCAGCAACACTTCTGAAGTTCCACCAGGTAAATTTCTCGGGGGCTTGAGTATAGGAGTTGCATCATTTTTTGAATAATTTATGTGGTTTTGTGCTTTAGGGCATTCCACTAGGGGGATAATGTGTAAATTTCCCGTGTTGCATGTTCTCTTGCTTTCTGATTGGTGAAACGTATTTGTATTCCATAAGATTGTGCTTACATGTGGAACCTGTAGGCACTAACCAAAGAGTTATTTTATTTTGAAGTCTATCCATCACAAGTTCCTAGAACAATTATAGTTTATCTGCCACTGTTGTGGACAAAGACTTCATATGATCAATCTGTATTCTTTGAGTTTCTATCGAATATCCATCACGGTACATTCTTTAACTTGTTCTATCATTGCTAGCTAAGTTGCTCGGACTCTTCACTTTCGATGCCGCACCCGTGTCGACACGACATGAGGTGTGGGTGTGGGATCCGCACTCGATCTGGTCAACCGATTTTGGATATTTTGACCAAAATGAACAGAGAAATTCTGGACAGATTCAATGATTTCTGTAATCAAAACAAAAGCTAAGGCCAAATTGAAGATAACGGAATACCTTGTACGTAGAAATTTTTATGTCACTCCTTTTCCTTTTATCTCCTCTTGGGACCTCTTGATCAATATTTTCTCCTCAAGTTTTTTCACATAATATCTCATAATTAATGTTTTATAACTCTAATTTAAGATATTTGAATTATTTTTAGTCGAATCCACGCACCCGTATCCATACCTGGATTCGTATCCCCGAATCTTAAAATTTAAATCATGAAGGATCCAACCTCTAGATCCGCACCTGAGTCCGAGCAACTTAGATTGCTAGTTTATTTAGGTTGCCGAGCATCGTGTTAGAAGAGTATTAGATCTTGACAAATTCACACTTTATAATATCAAGATATTTACAGTACAATACATGCATTGATGCACATTCTCCATTTAGCTTCCAAGAAGTGTTAGATCTTGACAAAACTATATTTCATGTGCGTTGTGATAGACATTTTTATCCCTTAGAAAGCTCATATTATATCTGATGGTAGCTGCTGAATCTCCAGGGATATTGGTTGCTGCCGAGACGCTTTGCGAGATTGCTACACATTCGTTGAAGCAGAACACTGAAGTAACAACCAAATTGCTGAAGAAACCTTCTCAGAAGGGCATGAGAGCATGTAAGTTGACTGAGAAAACTGAAAATCAATTCATAGCACCAAAACCAGTGGTGGGATCAAATAATCTGGTTGAAATTGCAGATGGGATACTTCCATCGAAGAAGCTTCGTCTTTCAGTCAACTTTAGAAAACCTGATAGGAAAGGATCGATACCTTGTTCAGCTGAATCAATAAGATCAACTCCTGTCAAATCATTTAGGGACTCGGAAGGTTTCAATTCCAGCTTTGTACATAAACCATGTATGATAGCCCCGTACTCAAGGATGATGGATAAGGCTTGTAGTAGTGACCAGAAGCTGAGGAAGGTACCCAATGGAGTGGAGCCAAGGAGATGACAGAATGTCGGACTCAAGGATGATGGATAAGGCTTGTAGTAGTGACCAGAAGCTGAGGAAGGTACCCAATGGAGTGGAGCCAATGAGATGACAGAATGTCGGACTGAGCTCATTATGTAGTGGATCAGACAAGAACCCTTTACTGTTGCATTTGTCTAATCCTTGTAACTGCTGTTAAACATGCAAAATATGGTAGGATTTGTACAGCCTGTCACATGGAAGAAATGAATGTTGTAATCTTATGCTGGTTGAGTTTAGGGTTTAGGGGGGAACCATTGTGCTTGTACCATTACTTGTAATATGGATGCCAGATGCATAGAGACGCTTTCGGCTTTGCCTCAGTGTACATCATTGATGAGGCAATACTAGAAGAGTTCTCTCTTTAGCCTCTGGTATTCCAGACATTCCTCACGTGTATGTAAATGTATTCGTTATGTAATATCTATGCTTAGGACATTTTCATACTCATATTGTGCTTGTTGTAGATTCTTATAGCTCATCTTATTTTATCTCTGATTTTTTATTTTGATAATGGTTGGTACTGGCAATGGTTTGTCCCAGAGATTTGACTCTTTGCTTGTGGATAATATATATGCTTATGATGATTACATTTTGCTTAAAACCCTTAGTTTTACCTTCTAGTGATCGTTGTATTCGAGCTTTGTGAAAAAGCAAGCAAATTTGCAGATTCAACTATGTACTTTCTTTCACTCGGCCTCATACTGCTGGTTGACAAAAAATTGTATGATTATTTGCTTCCTTAAACAGCCTGCTCGTAAACATTCAGGATTTTAACTTTGTTGGTATAGAATACCACTGCACTCGTTATTTTTTTGTGCCCGTGCATATTCAGTAGAAATATAATTTTTAAATAACAACATACTCAGGTGGAGTTTGGGAGGATGGAGCGTACATAGACCTTACCTGTGTTTTCGATAGACAATCGGCATAATTTTAAAAATATTTTCAACTTAAATAATATAGGGAGCACAATCAATTACGGCCATTATAAACAAAAAGACCTGATCCTAGATTGTAAGCAGTATGGTAATTGTGATAGAAAATTAGATTGTAGAGATATTTGGAAGATGCTACATTCTCTTATTAGTGGTTGAAGTATATTACCAAGAAAGACAATCTCTCAAATCTCAATGTCAATAGCCAATCATCGATAATGCAGTTAAACGTGCGATTACACTAGATACGTATGTTGGTATTGTTGTTGATAATTCACTTGAAATCACCCAAAATGAGTCTAGCAAAGGCAAAATTACTTAAATCACCCAAAAGAATTTTTGACAAAACATTTGCGCTGCGTCTGCCGGGAGTCGAACCCGGGTCTATTGCTTGGAAGGCAATTATCCTAACCGTTGGACTTTGTTTCTCAAGGCTCACATTTTACAACATGAAGATCCATGTGGAAGAACTATGGCCCATAGGTTGCTGACTCTCAAAGCTTATAGGCTATAGGAATGAATTAATGGAAGAACTATGGCACATAGGTTGCTGATTCTATTGCTGGATCCAATTCACCGACCCCTACACTCATCTTATGTACCTTTGCCTTTGTCAGATCAATAGCAGGTCAATGACCTGGAGAACTTTCTTTGCTTCTAACTATTGCACTATTGAAAGAGTGCGACTCTGATACCCTGTAAAATAATGGACCTTAAGTCTAACTCAACTCCAAAAGTTAGTTTCTGATGTGAGAAATGTCTGAAATCATATCAAGGGCCAACAACTCGTTTTCTCTATCAACGTGAGATAATTAACACATGTGTACCACACACTATACATTAAGGAATTGTTTGGTTGTCAGTTAGAGTTATGCAGGTATTAGTAATGTAGGAATTATTTATGCAGGGTTTGGTTATCATGTATTAGCTATTCCATCTTTTGTACTGCATAAAATAATATATAATTGACTCATACATATACATGTTGTAGTTATTTGAGATTATAAAATGATAACCAAACACCGTACTAGTGTGCTGACTTTTATACAAAGCAACTAAAAAGTTATCAAACATATTACTAACTATACTAGTTTTAAATGTTATCAAACATAGTACTAACTAAACTAGTTTTAATACATGACTAATTCTCTTCCTAACCAGTAACCATACAACCCCTGAGTTGTGGCCTTTGTGGAATATGAATAGAGTTCCGGGTATACTTTTCACTTTCTGTTTGATAATTGTTTTGGACAATCCAACTTCATTCACTTGACATAAAAGAAATTGTAGCAGTGCTGCTGAATCTGCTTGTTTCCACAAATGAGTTGGAGAACAACTACATGAGGAACTAGTACTCCAACTTCTCAATTGAATGATCAAATTTTACAGCTTCGACCATGGAGAAAGGATATCACCTAAACAAGTATCAAGTATGTCCTAAACTAAAATAGCTTAAAGTTTGATGCACACAGGTAGCTGATAGTATCAATCCTATTGGCTTTCCAAACTGAGAATACGAGAAAATGGCTTCACTTATGATAAACAAACAGCAACAAGAAAAATTGACAAGCTTTCATACATTGAATACAGCTCGAAGAGATGAAGAATGAAGAACAGTTATTATAATCCAAAGATCAATGAAGGGCCCCTAGTTCTCTATCAGTCAATCTTCAACCATCTGATGTGAACTATTTGCATATAAGTTATCATAATACTGTTGCACCACCAGGACTGATGCTGTTGTGGAGAACTCCGGTGAAGTCAACAAACTCCCCATTGGCCCTAGTTCAGGACAATCAATCCTCTGGCTCAATGCAAGAGCTACAACACCATTAGGCGTTCGACCAACCAGAAACAAACTGCACCGACTGTAATCACGTAGGATAGTAATTGTTTCCGACACATCTCTAACATTCTTCTCTTCATACTTAACGGAACCGTCTTCTGATATACTCGTTCTGAAAGCAGCAAGAAACTCTTCATCAGCAGATACTACTGTTGCAGCAGGTGTCCCTTCTGTATCTATTCTTACTATCTCTTCTGAGGAATCCAACTCCACTAGGAAGCGAACAACGTTTAATTCGACTCCTGGGTGCTCGGCCATACGAACCCCATAAGCAAGTGCCTCAAGATCATCATGCCCCCCAAAAAACAGAACGGTAATAGAAAATGAAACATTACTAGCAGATATCTGTGCACTACCACCAAGTCCACGGTCAACAAATATCCCCACCGAACATGAAGCATGTTCAAGAACCCTTTTGTTAACCAAGTGAAAATCAGGTCGAGTCGATTCAAAAGAACCGTCGAGCCTAAGATTCTTGTGATATGGTAAAATTATGATTGCTATATTTTTCTTTTCAGCAGTAATGCAAATATCTCCGTGCATGTCAGAGAGTGATGAGATTGATGTCATTGATCGCACAGAGACCTGACTTAATTGTTGGAAAGCCTCGAATGCCACAACTACGTGGTTAGCTGAGTGCTGACCCTTATTCCAAAAAGGCAAGCCATTATGTCGAGCCTTGTGTACCATTAATATAGCTGAAGGTCTCTCCGAGAATTCCATGAGATGCATTGCATATACACAAAGCCTTTCTCCCCTCTCAGTCCCACGTGAGGCCTCAAGGAGATTAATGATCGACGGGATATTCCGGGAACTACGGAAGCAGGTCAGTATTCGCAGTTGAGTATTTGGATTTTTCCTTTCTATTCTTCTATGTTTATAGTCACTTTTGCTTAGCTTTTCTGCTGGCTTGTAAACAGCTAGAACCAAGGGTGTGGTGATAAAGGTCGTGACGAGAGCCATCATAACCATGATAGCAAAAGTCTGATCATTCAATACCTGCATGAGACATAGCGTAAATAATTCAAAAGCTGAAACAGACTACCTGATTTCACAAAGAAAAAAGACACTAGACGTGCATTACCTTTCGATCTTTACCAATATTAAGGACAATCAGTTCCACTAGTCCCTTACTGTTCATAAGAAATCCCAGAGCAAGAGCTTCATTTTTGGGAATCTTCCAGAGAAGGGAAACTATAAAAGTGCCAACAATCTTCCCAAAGCAAGCTGTAAATATAACCAGAACTAACAAACCCCATGATTGTATACCTTGGATTGTAGCAACATTCGTTTTTAAACCACTTGAAACAAAGTACAATGGGAGGAAAAGACCGGATACAAGGTCCTCAACTTTTTCAACCAGTACACCTGCAAATGGCCCCTCCTTTGGAACTAAAACTCCAATCACGAAAGCCCCAAACATCGCATGAATCCCGATAATATCAGTGACCAATCCAGCTGCAAGTACAGCAGCTAAAGTACCACATATATAAATCTCATCCACAGGTTCACCTTCGTGGCAATGCCGCGAAATCCACTTAAAAACCGGTGGCACAATAAGACTGGCACAAATGACAAAACCACAACCACAGAGAAAAACCCAAAGTGACACAACAGGGGATAGATTATCACCAGATAAGGCAATGGCAAGAGCAAGTAAAATCCAAGCTGCCACGTCATTAACTGCTGCCGCTGACATAGCCATTCGCCCAACATTAGTAGTTAAAAGTTTCAGCTCAGCCAAAATTCGTGCCAGAACAGGAAATGCGGTTATGGAAAGCGCTACACCCATGAATACAAGAAATGAAGTAGCGTCTACACCTTTAGCTATAGTTTCTCGAAGAATAAATGAAGAGCCAATTCCCAAAGCAAACGGAAGACTAATTCCTGCAACAGCAATGGCAAGGACTTTTTTTCCACTCTGACACAATGACTTGACATCTAGTTCTAGGCCAGCTAGAAATAAAAAGAACAAGAGACCAATGTTTGCCAAAGTGTCTAAGACAGTGATGCTCTTCGGTGGGAATATTGCATTCAAATAGCCTTTGTTTCGACCAAGTGCTGATGGTCCCAGCAATACTCCTCCCTGTATATCAGGAACATAATGTTACGGCGCTAGCCAAAATATACAAAACCTATACAATGGCTATGTAAATAATATGTATATTTTATGTATATTTATACTTAATGTACAAAACTAATACATTGGCCGGCTATTATTTTTTAGAGCGGTCAGAAAATGTAATTATCCCTTTAAATTTTCTAGGGGTGAGGAAGATTCAGGTGCAGCAGCAATGGAGCCACTCACAAGTTTCTGTCTATAACACACTATCTGTCCAACATCCAACATTTTGGAGTCCAAACTACTACCAAAGGGAAGGAGGAGGAAGAAAAAGAAGAAATAGGACAGGTAAGTTACTGAAGTTTGGAGACAGAGAAAATTGAAAAGGAAAAAATGGTTATGAAGGGAAGACAATTTACTTTCAGCTAGGGGAGGAAAAAAACGGAAAAGAATAAACTAGTAATGAGATGAAGACAATAGGGCACCATAGAAGGAATAACTGTCTTCCGATACACAATTACAGACAATGAACCAAACTTTCTTTGAGATGGAAGAGAAAACAACTTACAATAATCTCAGCAATTACACGTGGTTGTCGTAGCGGCCGCAGAAAAAAGGCAAGACCTCTAGTGACGACAAGAACTAAACATATCTGTAGAATGGCCAGTGGAAGTGCAAAATCCAGGGGATTATCACCTTGAAAAATGCCATTAGATGTGGCCTTCATTGGAGATGGACAAAGATGTTCCATAGTTTTACTGGAAGCGAGTCCAAACTAGTCCTGCAAAAACAATACTGTAAAACAGGATGGGTATTACACTTCCAATTTCAACTCAAAAGAAACATATCTTAAGGAAAGGATCAACGGGATAGTCTTTAGTAGAATGATGAGGTAAAGAAGATCCGGTCTTCCCAAGGGGATGGTTGAGTGGTTAAGGCGTGGGAAAAAATCTGGAGATCCCAAGGTTCGACCCGCTACAACACTTATTGTGAGCCTATCTATCCTAACCTAACCTTAGTGGGCAGATTTTACCTAACACGTGTACTTTGGGCGGTAATAGGTAGTCAGTATAAATGAGTCGAGATGTGCACAAATTGGCACAAATACCACTGCTACAAATATATGCATATATACCTATTTTAGAATTAGCGAAAGGGCTCTACAAATTTAATCAGCACCAATACCACCAAAAAAATGGAACGAGTAGTTCAAGTTGGGATGTCCCGGAATACCAATTTACTGACACCATTTAAAAGATGATTATGTTTGCACAAAAATTAATACTCAGCGGGGAAAAGAATATGCATATCCAAGGATCTAAAGTTACTTGTTTATTTGACTTATGGCAGCCGGTGGTGGAGGCAGAAATTTCATCAAGGGATTCAAAAACATGCTCTTTTTTATTTAGGAGATTCAGCGATTTATATGTACACATAAAAAGAGTTTTCACCTATATACACAATACAATATTCCGGAGTAGGGGATTAATCCCCTTTGGTAAATGTGGCTCCACCACTGATGGCAGCCATCTTACAAAGCCGGAAGTAAAGGGAAAAACTCCAAAACTAGTAAATAAAGGTTCTAAGAGGCCCTCAAACTTGGCCTTAATTGGCAAGTATGCTCTCCAACTTTAGGTGTGCACAAGTAAGTACCTTAACTTGTCTTCACTTTGACAGTTAAATACTCCAACTTACAAAATGATCATGCAGACACCTTCAAAATTTACGTGTCACATCAGTACCACGTCAGCATTTGTATTTACGTGTTCAACTTTATACAAGTTGAGGTGTCTACTTGTGTCCAAAGTAGGAGAACATACTTGACAGCTGAGACCAAGTTTGAGGGCATGTTTATATATTATGCCTTCTTATTATTATAATTATTGTAACAAATGAAACAACAAACATTAGGACCGAGTTTATATAGCTCGAACCAAACAGCTGTAAGAGGTGGCATATGGAGAAAAAGAACAGCTCCATAGAGTTACTAGTAATTCTTGCAAACTACAAATAATCAAGTAAAAATTACCATTTCATCAGAAAATAATAACTACTATTATTCCTAAACAATTCGACTAGTATGAACTATTTTCTCTACTTAGAAGAGAAGTTCATTTGAACAACCAGTGTAATGATTGTAATCTCTTTTTTCCTGTTCAGAATTATCATTAAGGTGGGTCGATTAAAATTTTAAAATTCCCAATTTATTACTTTCACTGAAGTCCACAAAATTCAGTGATTAATAACCAATATAGAAAATTTGTGATGATTAATCATTAGGATTCCAAATTAAGCTGTGAAATGGGTCGGGCTGAAAGATCATACCTTTGTATACTCTGTTTAATTGGATCATTTGAAACAAAATCCAACACCAAAATCTGCTACTGTGCGTGGGGAATGTTTTTATTTTGTATTTGATGGAGATGGATTGGGGACGAAGAATTAAAGATTCCTAAAATTAGTTTTCCTTTTTTAAAAGTTAATAAATTAAATTAGATTAAAATTTTAATATAAAAAATATTATATATTATAATTTTTTTAATAAAAAAATATAATTTAAATTATTAATCAAAGTTCATATATACGAATCTTGAAAAAAAATATAAATATTTTAGGATAAAAGGAATAGTATTATAATTAGAGAGGATAGTTGGTGTGTGAACCCATGGAACAAATTGCTGAGGTAAGTCCGAGATTGAGTGAAAGTACCAACTGCTCCACTCCATGCCACTTGGGGACTAAAATCTATCCCTGTACGTATTCTAAACAATATTACAATTCTTTAAAATATATATTGTATTATCAACTATTATAAAATTATAAAATAAGAACAAGATAAAATAGACATGCATAATGAAGGAGGGGGGGGGTTAGAGACTCAATTCGCAGTCACGGTCGTACGACCCACTCACTGTCGCCGTCAACACTATCAACATCGACACTATCACCAACCCAGTCACCAACACCAACACCAACACCAACCCACCCAGATTAATACAATTCTACACTTCACATGTTATAGTATAGGGGAGGGGATTAGAGACTCAATTAGCAAATTTTGTAACCCATCCCGCCCACACGGTATATCAGTTTTTCTTATAAAATGCTGCCAACTCCCAGATTTTCATTCTTTTAAGATAGTTATCTTTTCTATAAATACACAATACAAGTCAATTTGATTAATTTAATGTTTTGTTTTTTTCTTCACGGCGACTATTCTAATAACTAGTAATTCTCAAAGTTAGTTACGTAAGAAGTAATTGGTCTTTTGAAAACACTCTTTAGGCATTCAGGTTTGCAAATACATTTGCTAATTCTGAAAATTCATCACATCATTTAATTAATTAATCTTGAACTACTGAAGATAATTAATTTATAAATAAAGGAACAAGTGATTTCTTTATTTCTACGAGAGAAAGTGACCTTTTTTTTCTAGAAAAGAGTTGGTATGAAGTATAAACTATAAATCCTAATGTTGAAAAAGGTACAAAATAGTTTTTTGAATGGATACCAAAGAGGATCTATTCTAATTTTGCTTCCTCAAAAATAAAATATCTTCCAGTAAAGGAGAAAAAACAATTAAAAAGTAAATTTTATATGAAAGAAAAATAGTCATACTAACCACAGAGAAATGAGAAAACATGTTTTTAGTTCAAAAGAAATGGCTTAATTTAAACTTAGGTATGCTATAAATTCAATTCTGTTGCATAAGTGATAAACATTAAGCGCAAATCAGCTCAAACAATTGAAACACGCAGCAAATCACTTGCGTTCACTTTTCCACACTTGTATCCAACCATACATCAAGCTCAAGAGCCAAGTTAAGCAAGGAACCTATTGTTAAACAGTCCATCATCACAGCCCATCACGGGCAGAATTCAGCCCATCACGGGCAAAGGTATATATTGTATATTAGGAATGTATATGGGAGTATATTGTAAAGAAAAGGATACCTTAATTAGTGTTATACTATTACCATAATTGTATAGTTAGAATTATGGTAGAATAAGGATTTAGAAGTAGAATAGGAAAAGGATTTTCCTATTATGGAAATATGTAACTTGTATATATATCTATTCAATCAATGAAAATAATCAAGGGGATTATTTCTTTCATGGTATCAAGAGACTAGGTCTAAACAAAAGTTTTCTTCTCTCAAACTTTTGCCTCCTCTTTGGCCGAGAACCCCCCCCCCCTCCCTCGGGTTTTTCTCTCCAAATATCTCGTCTTCCGCTCTCAAAAACCTCTCTTAAATTTATCCTCCTTCTTTGTTCTTTCAAATATGTCTAAGAACAATTTTCACCTCGCCCTCACGGTTTCCAATATCAAGCTCGGTGTCCCTATTGTCCTTGAGATGGAAAACGTTCAATATGCAACGTGGGCGGAGTTGTTTAAAATTCACGCTATCTCTTATCAAGTTCTTCATCACATAATTCCTCCCGCTAGACCCCTTCCCCGCGAGGATCCCGAGGTGTGGATTACACTTGATGCTACCGTTCTTCGGTGGATATACGCCACTATTTCAAAGGGGACCTTCTACGACGATTATGGAGCCCGATACCACGGCTATGGCTGCATGGAATAGATTGCGTGACATATTCCAAGACAACCAACATTCCCGTATCGTCACACTCGAGAGGAATTCTCTCTCGTTCGAATGGACGTATTTCCAAACGTTTCGCATATTGCAAGAAACTAAAGGAATTGGCGGATCAACTCCGTAATGTTGGCGCACCGGTGACAAATAATCGTCTAGTTCTACAGCTTGGTTGCCTTTCGAGGCCTATAATGGTGTTGGCACTCTCCTTCGCCAAAGCAACCCTCTTCCCGACTTCCATCAAGCCCGCTCCATGCTTACGTTGGAAGAAGCCGGTTTGGCTAAAAAGGCGGCTACTCGGAGCAAGTCCAGTTGTCATGATGGCATCCTCTCCTAATCCTTCAGGTTTTGTTAATACCGGCCAACACCATAATCATGGTGGCGGCAAGAATAATCGCAAAAATAATAACAAAAACCGCGGGGGCAAACGCGGTGGTAATGGTGGAGGTTCCGGTAGTCAACAAAACGTCGGTGGGTCCCATCCAATGAACAAGGCCCACCACCCCCATGGGGCCCAAAGCAGCTGGGGCCCATGGCAAAGGAGCAGGGGCAAGGGACCGTGGGCCGCAGCCCATACCAAATAGGCAAACAGATATTCCAACCGGTGCCGGGCCGGCCACATCCCAGTGCCCAATGCCCAAGCAGTGGCGCCCACCGCCGCGGGCCCAACAATGGCAAGCTGGGAGCAAGCACGGGCCGTGTCCAAAGACGGCCAGGAGTTCTTGGCCCCCGACCTCCGCAAGCCCATCATGCAAACAGCCCTACTCGGACCGATATCGAGGCCGCAATGCACACGTTGGGATTAACTCAACCGGACCAAAATTGGTACATGGACACCGGGCCACTACTCACATGACTTCGACTCGTACTCTCTCATCTTATTCCAATTTGAGCACCCCTGGGGATAATCATTGGTAATGGCGCTCTATTCCAATTCTAGGGTATGGTCGTAAAACGTTGTCTCCCCCAATCCACCACTCCTCTTGAAAAATACTTTACATGCTCCTAAATTGATTAAAAATTTAGTGTCCGTCCGAAAGTTCACAAATGACAATTCTGTTTCGTTGAATTTGATCCTTTCGGTTTCTCTCGTGAAGGATTTCAAGACGGAGAGTCATCTCATGAGGTGTGATAGTAGGGGGATCTATATCCTATCATGCCCGGTGTCGACCCATCGAGTCCAAATTGCCATCGCCTTTTGCGTACCATCTCTCCTTCCATGTGGCATGCTCGTTTGGGTCATCCGGATCTTATATTTTATCGCTTTTAGATAAAAATAGCTTTATTTCTTGTAAGGGTACGAGTCGTACTCCAATTTGTCGATCTTGTTCATTAGGAAAAATTGTTAAGTTGCCATTTGTAGACTCCAATTCTCATACTTCTATGCCATTTGACATTATTCATAGCGACTTATGGACATCTCCCGTTCTTAGTTCAATGGGTCATCGATATTATGTTCTCTTCTTAGATGATTATTCTAGATTTTTGTGGACGTTTCCAATTGCGAATAAATCACAAGTGTTTTCCGTCTTCATAAAATTTAGAGCGTTCATTCGTACTCAATTCGAAAGAGAAATAAAAAATATTCAATGTGATAATGGGAAGGAGTATGACAATAGGGAGTTTCGAGAATTTTGTGCTACTCATGGGATAAATTTTCGGTTTTCATGTCCTCATACATTTTCACAAAATGGAAAAGCCGAACGCAAAATTCGTTCCATAAATAACATTGTCCGAACTCTCCTAATCCATGCCTCCATACCTCCGTATTTTTGGCATCATGCTCTACAAATGGCCACTTACCTTCTTAACATAATTCCGTCTAAAGGTCTGACATATTCTTCCCCTCTCAAAATCTTATATAATAAAAACCCGTCTTATTCTCATCTTCGAATTTTTGGGTGCTTGTGTTATCCGTTATTCCCATCCACCACAATTAACAAACTTCGTGCTCGGTCTACTCCGTGTGTATTTTTGGGTTATCCGTCGAATCATCGTGGTTATAAGTGTTTTGATTTATCCTCCAAGAAAATCATTATAAATCGTCATGTCATTTTTGATGAAACCCAATTCCCTTTTACGAAAGTTCATACTCCCGAACCTAAGTCGTATAATTTTTTGGATGACCAAATATCCCCGTATATTATTCGGAATTTTTCGGACAACTCCCGTATCCGGAATTCCCCAGCGGGCCCACCGCCCGCCGGCCCCACGAAAACGTCACTCCCTATCGCTTCCCGCCCACCGGAACAGTTCCGGTTATTGGGCCGGTCCCCCACCTGGACCGGTCCGAAACGTAACCCGCCTTGTACCGATTTGGGCCGCAGCCCACCGCCCGCCGGCCACCCATCCCGAGCCCGTAAAATTCCCAAAATTCCCTCAATTCTTCCTCAAGTCATAGACCGGTCACTCGTAGTCGGCGGGGTATTTTTACACCTAAAAGACATTTTAATTTACATTCGGATGTGTCTAAATCCCCCTTGCCCCGCAATCCCGTGTTCGCATTAAATGACCCTAATTGGAAAATTGCTATGACCGATGAATATAATGCTCTTATTGATAATAAGACGTGGGAGTTGGTGCCCCGTCCATATGGTATTAATATTATCGTGTCTATGTGGATTTTTGCTCATAAGGAGAATTCGATGGGTCATTTGCTCGACATAAGGCGCGACTTGTTGGTGATGGTAAGACTCGCAGTTGGAATTGATTGTGGTGAGACGTTTAGTCCGGTGGTCAAACCGGCTACCATTCGCACCGTGCTTAGCTTGGCTCTTTCAAAGACTTGGCCAATCCATCGGTTGGATGTCAAGAATGCCTTTCTACATGGTGACCTCAAGGAAACAAGCCTATATGCATCACCGTTGGGTTTCGGGATCCCAACCGCCCTCATCATGTCTCGTTTGTTGAAGAAGTCATTATATGGGCTTAAGCAGCCTCCACGTGCCTGGTATACACGATTTGCTGATTTTGTTTCGACTATTGGGTTCACACACACAAGCAGTCGATAATTCTTTGTTCATCTACCGTCGTGGTTCGTCATTGGCCTATATTCTCGTTATATGTGGATGATATCATCTTGATCGCCTCCTCCGATGCTTTGCGTCGCCTATCATGGCCATGCTCGCCCGAATTTGCTATGAAGGACTTAGGGCCGTTGAGTTATTTTTTGGGGATTGCCGTCAAACGTCATTCGGGTGGCTTGTTTCTGTCTCAACGGAAGTATGCCGCGAGATCATAGAGAGGGCTGGGATGTCATCCCGTAAGTCCACTTCCACACCGGTTGATGCAAACCCAAAGTTGAGTGCCGCAAAGGTGCACCATACGAGGACCCGACCCGGTATCGCGAGCTTGCGGGAGCCCTCCAAAGATCCGACCTTTACCGCACCCGATATTACATATGCGGTTCAACAGTGTGTTTATTCATGCATGATCCCGTAGTTGAGCACATGAATGCAATCAAACGCATCATTCGGTATATTCGGGGGACACTAGACTATGGGTTGCACTTATATCCGTCATCTACATCCACACTTGTTTCCTACACGGATGCCGATTGGGGTGGTTGTCCCGACACCGCACGGTCGACTTCGGCTACCGTATGTTCCTTGGCAACAACTTGGTCTCCCGGTCGGCAAAGCGTCGAGCAACGCTATCACGCTCAAGTGCGAGGCGAGAATATCGAGGGTAGCAAATGTGGTCTCCGAATCATGTTGGCTACGTAATTTGCTTTTGGAACTTCATTGTCCCATTCGAAGGCAACCTTGGTATATTGCGATAACATTAGTGCCATCTACCTTTCGGGTAACCCGATTCAACACCAACGGACCAAGCATATCGAAATGGACATTCACTTTGTCCGTGAAAAGGTTGCAAAGGGTCAAGTTCGCGTATGCCATGTCCCGTCTCGTTATCAAATTGCGACATCTTTACAAAGGGTCTACCAAATGTTCTCTTTGAAGATTTTAGGGACGATCTCGGCGTTCGAAGACCGCCCGCTATGATCACGGGGGTGTGTTAAACAAATCCATCATCACAACCCCATCACGGCAGAATTCACCCATCACGGGCAAAGGTATATATTGTATATTAGGAATGTATATGGGAGTATATTGTAAAGAAAAGGATACCTTAATTAGTGTTATACTATTACCATAATCGTATAGTTAGAATTATGGTAGAATAAGGATTTAGAAGTAGAATAGGAAAAGGATTTTCCTATTATGGAAATATGTAACTTGTATATATATCTATTCAATCCATGAAAATAATCAAGGGGATTATTTCTTTCACCTATAGTGGCAGTCTGCTTAAGAAGATGTTGTGTGTGTGTATGTGTGTAGGGGGGAGGGGGCAAAATACTGCTTTTTCAATTAATTAAGAGAAAAAAATACTTTAAAAGTGAAAATTTAGCTCCTCCCTTAAAATCCATGAAGCTAATTGATATGTCTTGAATCTTAAAACCTTTGAGCTTTGATGTGGAATCTAGAGCCTATGTTGATATTATTACAATGAGACACCTTAGCTCTGAAAACTTGTAACTGTGAACTATGTAGAATCTAGAGCCTAAGTTTATATTATCATGTCACTAGTGTGCTACATTAAAAATTCAGCTACAAATTGGACTAAGTCTAAGCCTATAGAATGAAATAAGTAGCAGTGTTGAGTACAACGATGATTGCTTGCTTCATTTCAGCAGATTAGACAGTGTAGTTAGCAAGAGAAGAACCAGCATCAGTTTCAGGGGCATCACATCAAGTGTCTGATCGGCCTGGATACCAAGTTCCTCCCTATGGAGCCTATCTAATACCTAGTGTATGTGAGGTACCAATGTAATTGTAAACAGAAGCCTAGCGCAATAACTATTCATTTCTATCTGAGCCAAACAAATGAATACATACCCAATTTCTTTTTTTCATGTCAAATCAAACAAAGAACTAATCTTTCATCAATCATTCAATTGGGTCTCTATTTCAATTAAGAAAATTGGAGTTCCTCTATAACTACCTTTTATCAATCTTTTGGTAAATCTGATGGAACCTAAACATATACTTAAGAGTATAACGCAAAAAAAAAAAAATGTAGAGTTTTGTTGGGTTCAAAACACATAAGTAAGGCACAACGGAAGTTTAAAAGTTTTGTTTCTTACTTACCCCAACAATAATTTCTGGTATCGTTATACAACAATGAAACTTGAACAAATAGAGTGCTCCAATATCAGTTGAACCAACAACCTACTAGTGCGAACCATCACTCTCTTTACCTGAGCCTGCGGGCATGAAATGCAACGTCCCCCGACAAAAGGAACGTCAGTACGAATAATGTATCGAGTATGTCAGACATGAAAAATAGCATAATAGAGACCTGGAAGTAACATGAGACAAGAAACAACCAACCAATAGAGAATGCCTCTGAGGGCCATAATATGCCTAAGTATCATGTCTGTGTAGAATGCCACTGAGGGCCATAATATGCCTAAATGCCATGCACAATGCAAATGCGGTATTCATATCCATATGTGTATACAACGCCATCAAGCCTCTGTGGGCATCCCATCATATCATGTCGGCCTTTGTGGGCATAATCTGTACCAGCTGCAGGTGGTGTGCGTATATAACGTCTTTCCTTTCTTCATATCCCATACATATATATAATTCATACATATAGTAGAGTATATAACTCCTCTGAGGTCAAGGTATGTACATGAATGTAATGCATGAATAATAATAAGACATTCTGAGCTTATCAGAGTGATGTAATATCGATTTTACCTCCGAGTAATATTATGAATACTAATATCTTTCCCATATATCTCAATAGGGATTCAGGAACATATTTAAACATGTTTTGAACATAGGAATGAATAACATGAACATCCTTAACTACTAAGAGTAGAATCATTTATGTGATAATATTTCTTTTACGCTTCGTACTTAGAACATGCCAAAAGAAAGAAATAATTTGCCTTTAACATACCTTAATTCAATTCTCAGATGACTACAATGAGTCAACCCTCCCGATAGACATTAACCTTGAATCTGAGCCTTAAAGGTTCGATGCTAAATTTTTGAATATCCACTGTCGTGGCCAATAATATCCTCTACAACGTGATGCTCGACCAAGTGAGGAGATGAAGAATTTAGTAAGAATATTTTATAAGCTTTGACGGGACTAGAGATAATCATCCAAACATTTCTCTTCTTTGTTTTCCACATAGTTGTCCTCTAAACAAGCTTACGGCGGCGGTGGTTGCAATTCTAGAGATCTGGCTAAGTAATTCCATTACCCCTTCTATCTACTGCTCGTATATGATACATATGTATACATTAATGTGATAATCAAGTACTTAGATAAAAATGACAAATAAATGCATGAGACAAAAGTTTTGGCCTAACTATGAGATTTTAGGGGGTGAAATGAGTTAATAAAGACCAACATGACAATTATTAACATGATATATAAAGCCATGTGTCATCATCATGCATATTCATAAGTTGAGGTGAGCTATGGAAAATAGTTTTCTATATTAGCAATAAGCATGCTTCTTTTAGGAACTCACGAGTAAGTAATTGACTCATATCCGCAAATATAGAAGGTTAATTGTAATATAAAATCTAAAATTTAAAACTCTATTTGAAGCTTAAAATAGTAAAATCGTAAAAATAGAACTAGTAAAAGGATTCGAATCTACAGAAAAGATTCTTGTTCTTTTGATTTGACCTATAGATAAATATCCGTCATAGAGAGGTTTAATCATCAACGAAAACAAGAAAATTTTCAAAGATTCATATATCACATATTAAACTTCTACATAATTCTTCCATCACTTAAGGAAAATTATCTTTGAAAATTTTACATCGCGATCTAGGAGAAATTCTAAAAAAAATAATCGAAAACCTTATAAAAAGACTGTCATGAAGACCATCACCTTAACACGGTCCATGACATTATTGATCTTCGTGATCATCAATTTTTCAGATATTGAAGCCATCACCTTCAAATGAAAAATTAATTGTGGTGAAAAATAACCACAGAAATTATCTTAGCATTCCATGTTTTTCCTTTGATGACACCCTAAAGCAAAAATTAAACCCAATCCTATATTAAGCCAAACAAAAATATAGTCATCAAATAGAGAAAAATGGCTACCAATTCCTTTTCTTTATCTTCTTCATCTTCTCTCTTTCCCTCTCCTCCCACCGGCGGTAACCTTCGCCGGCGTTTCAACTTCCGGCGGACACGCGCTGCCGTGATATCTTCTTCAGTGGCATTTCCGAAGAAAAAGCACTGGAAACAAGGGGAATATCCAGGATTTACTGAACAAAATGGCTTCAAGAACAATAAGAGAACACCCATTAAGAATATTAAGAAAAAATTGGATAGAAAAAGCAATGCTAAGGGTTGGGTTAATACTGTTACTGAAGCTCTTTCTGATCATATTGATAAAAAACAATGGGTTCAAGCTCTTAAGGTTAGTTCTTGCTAATACCCCTTTCATTTCTTGATTTTAATTTAAAAATTTTAATTTTTGTGTTTACTACACAATTTCCTAAAACCCCTTTTGCTCTTAAACCCTTGTTATCCCCTAGCTCCTGGGGCGGATCCAGGTGGCGGCTAGGGGTTCCAAAAATTATTTTTTGTGTATATTTAGTAGATTTGCTTCTTCGTTTTTTTACTCCGTTATATTTTTGAACCTTAATGAAAATTCTGACTGACACTACCTAGCTCCCTCAAAGCAATTGGGTATGTGAATTTATGTGTTAATTGAAGTGAGGGTTAGTTAATTTTTTTGTAAAGGTTCATTTTTTATTTTTTAGTTTTGGTTGGGAAATGAGTTTTAGCTAACAACAACAACATACCCGGTGTAATCCCACAAGTGTTGTTTGGGGAGGGTAGAGTGTACGTAGAACTTTCCCTACCTTGGGAGGTAGAGAGTATGTTTCTGATAGACCCTCGGCTCATGATATATACTATGATGATTGAAGATGCTAAATGGAATGAGGTAGACCTGAATTGCTATGTGGGATGTTTGCTGTGAAAAAAATATAATATCTCAAAATCAATGTAGACTTAGGGTGATAGATAAGAGGATTCGTATAGCTGGTTGGAATTAAGGCGTATTTGATTGATATAAACAAAGTAAGCTAAATTGAAAGAATTACTTGGGTGCAAATATCCAGTTTTTCCATTACCGGCTGCGTCTGTCCTTCGCCATGAAATTCACAACCATTTTTTATGTGGAAGATTAATGGATCTTTGTTCTTTTTACTAATAACTTATTCGTGAATAATTAGAGGCATTCTGATCTATACTGTTCAAAACTGGAGTATTCACTTCATTCAGAACCACCCTGAGTACCTTAAGCTCTTCGTTTGGATAAACTTCACTATCAAAAGCATAAATTGAAACCTGAATGCGGAGTATCACTTTTCTGTAACTTCAAAGAGTTCACCTTGCATTTTGTGCACATAAGTTCTCCTCAGACCATGTATTCCTTAAAAGCAAAAGGTAAATGGAAGGATACCTGTTTTCTTTTTATTTTCTTAGGTAATCTTACTGCATCTCGTTGATTTTTAGGCTTGCATACAAATATTTCTTTTGCACTAACTCCATGGTGCTTGGTGTTTTTCCAATTGGATGTCAACTCTAAGTCTAACTCTTTTCTTTTTCCTTCCACTTCTAAACATATGGTCTTTTGCCTCTAGGTATTTGAAATGCTAAAGGAACAACCCTTTTATCAATCGAAAGAAAGTACATATATGAAAATTATTGTTCTGCTTGGGAGATGCAGGCAACCAGGGAAAGCACAACAACTTTTTGATACAATGATTGAAGAGGGATTGGAACCCACTCCAGAATTCTATACAGCCTTAGTTGGTGCTTACTGTAGAAGCAACATAATTGACAAGGCATTTACTCTTCTTCACCGGATGATCGAGCTCCCTTATTGTCAGCCGAATGTTTATACATACAGTATATTAATTAAGGCATGTGTGGATGCATCCCGGTTTGATCTGGTTGACTCTCTTTACGAACAAATGGCTGAACGTGCCATAGTTCCTAACACTGTCACTCAAAATATAGTCTTGAATGGTTACGGGAGGGCAGGGAAATATGAAGAAATAGAGAAAGTGCTTTCAGGTAGGGGTGTAACTAGGTGGGCTGGGCTGAATTGGGCAGGTCAATATGCGTCCGCCCAAAAGTTACTTGGGCTGAAACGGGCTAAAAAGCGAGTCATGACCCAACCCGCCTAATTCTTACTAAGTTTTAATTTCTTTCTTTGTTCTTTAATAATCTTTTAGTACCTAATAAAGCTGTTTTTTCTTCATTATGGCTAATTGACTATATTTAACATATCAAATAAAACAATGTCTTTTTGAAGATATTTTAACAACATTTCTCATGGTTCAATTTGGGCTGCATATCAGCCCAATATTTCATGGGCTGAAATGGGCGGGTCAATGATCAGCCCAAACTTGGGCGGGTTGGGTGGATCATATTTTCATGGGCTAACTTTGCCACCCCTACTTCCAGGAATGCTTGAGAGCACAGACAGCAGACCCGATATATGGACAATGAACACTATTCTGAGCTTATTTGGCAACAAGGGGGAGATTGAAACGATGGAGAAATGGTACGAAAAATTTTGTAATTTCGGTATTGAGCCTGAGAAACGAACATTTAATATCCTTGTTAGTGCTTATGGGAAGAAAAGGATGTACAATAAGATGTCATCGGTGATGGAGTACATGCGTAAACTTTCATTTCTGTGGATGACATCAACTTACAACAACGTCATCGAGGCGTTCTCGTATGTAGGTGATGCGAAGAATATGGAGTATACAACTGATCAAATGCGTGCTGAAGGTGTGAAAACCGACACCAAGACCTTTTGCTGTCTTATTAGAGGATATGCAAATGCTGGCCTTTTTCCTAAAGTGATCAACACTGTTCAATTAGCTGGGAAGTTGGAGATCCCTGAAAACACTTCCTTTTTCAATTCTGTTATTTATGCTTGTGCAAAGGCAGAGGACTTAATGGAGATGGAGAGAGTTTTCAAGCGAATGAAAGACAAGCAATTCCGACTAGATGACACAACTTTCTCTGTTATGGTTGAGGCATATAGAAAGGAAGGTATGACAGACAAAGTTTATGATTTAGAGCAAGAAAAACAGATGACGTCTGCCTCAGAGTTCAACTACAGACGTAGTGATGAAGAAAAGCTAGAGTTAATGCCTGCTTGAAAACTAAATATGCAATTTAATTTGACAATGCATTGGACTGCCAAAGTTACATCATTAGTGGTTTTCTACAGAGCTGTAGATTGATAAAATCACTCGATTGTCTGCTGGGAATGTGTAACTATCCTTGTCAGCAAGCTTACAGAGAGGTTAGCCTAAGGCATGAATGAAACACTTACTGTATCACTGTAAACTCAATGTTTTATCATGTGGTGTTTGCCATGTTTGTTCTCTAACATGTAACGAGAGTGTCTTCTTTTTCAAAAACAGCAAGCTATTATCTCAAGAGTGCCACATTTGAAGTAGTTACCAGTTTCAAAAAAAAAAAAAAGTGTGCCACATTTGAAGTTCCAAGCAGGTTGTGCTGCCCTTGGTACTTTTTGGTTGTTGCTTTTTCTCCGTTCAAATAGCAATTCAGGTTTCTACTAAGTTTATTGTATGATAGTACTAGTTTTAGTCTTCACTTTTCTGTTATTGGCGAAACATCTGGTTATATTGGTAATGCAAATGAATATCACCTATCACAGTTTTCAAACAAATCCATCGCCAAGCCTTGCCAACCGGCAATAACCGAAGGCTAAAAATGGGGAGATAAGGAAGAAAAGATTCAGTCATGGAACTATATTTTCGTTAGAGATTACCATCCCTGCAAAATGAAGATAATGTATTGGCAAGAATTTTAGATCACAAAGAAGCTAACCATATCTCATTCAAATGATGACATGCTTGTCGTTGGCATTCAGGGCGATTCCTAGGGACCGGAAGGGGAAAGATTAAATTTTGAATGGCTGAGCCTCCATTCCTAGGGACCGGAAGGGGAAAGATTAAGTTTTGAAAGACTGAGCCTCCAGCAAGCAAATAGAGGCATGTTAAGATAGTTGAAAATACCACATTAGGCCTTTATTTTGTCACTGGCTTTCTACGTCCCTCCATGAACAATGTGCTGCAATGGGAACTAAATAGAAATATCATCCTGAAATGCTTTTTCAATAGCACAAGTATTGAGTAAATGTATTTGCAGAGTTACTCATACGTGTACCGATGAAATTTGACCCATTTCATTGTGTGGCCGGCCATCAATTGATGGTCTTTGTTTCTATATCTGCAAAGCACCATTATGCATGCTTCGTTCAGACCAGATAATTGAACATTAACCATGAATGGTCATTTCACGGGATTGAATAGGCTATGGAGCGCAGATGTTCATTGAAGTCAAACTATCAAGTTTAGATCCCGTTTGAATATAAATGGATTTATGACTTTTAACTTATAAGTCAAAAGTCAAAAGTCAAAAGTTAGAAATTCTAGCTTATGACTTTTCGCTTATTTTTGTTGGTTTAACTTAAAAACAAATGCTTAAAAACACTTTTATTTTACCCAAACACTCCAAAAGTGCTTAAAAGTTATTTCAAACTTAAAAACACCTAAAATAAGAAAATCCAAACAGGCTCCTAGTGCCAAAACTAAGAGCTTAACAGATAATCATTTTTAATAGAAAAAATCTACAGTCTACAGCAACACATAACAAAAGCGAAGATTTTAACACCTCAATCCATGATTCCATATTCCTCATACTTAACCCAGGAAACTTGGAACAATATTTCTAAAACCACATTAATATAAGATGTAAAAAATAAAAAGAAAAGAAAAGAAAAGGCGAACCAAAAGCCAACAGGATATAGTAAGCTTCGTCGCATAGGGCATGAAACAGTTAGGCTTGAGGCTTGTCCCACTTGAGAGGCTTGACAACTTCCCATGTGAAGTCAGGATCATCTCTACCAAAATGACCATAGGCAGCAGTCTTCAAGAATCGACCGTTGCCACCCCTCAGTAGATCTAGGCTAATGGAAATCATACCGGGCCTGAAATCAAAGTTCTCTTTCACAATGATGAGAATTTCCTTATCAGGGATCTTCCCAGTTCCATAAGTGTCAACAAAGACGGACAAAGGTTCAGGCACACCAATGGCATACGAAACCTGAACAATGCACCTCCTAGCAAGACCATTGGCGACAATGCTCTTAGCCGCTTGCCTCACAATATAGGCTCCACTTCTGTCAACCTTGGTAGGATCCTTCCCTGAGAAGGCACCACCTCCGTGAGCACCCCACCCTCCGTACGTGTCAATGATGATCTTACGGCCAGTAAGACCAGCATCACCGTGAGGTCCACCAATGACAAAACGACCCGAAGGGTTGAGGTGGAATATGGTCTTCTCATCAAGATACTTCTCGGGGATCACGGGCTTGATGACATGCTCCTTGAGATCACGAGCAATTTCATCATTTGTGACGGTCTCATCATGCTGAGTGGAGATCAAAACAGTGTGAACGCGTAGAGGAACCATCGCACCATTGTCATTGTGGTACTCAACAGTCACTTGGGTTTTACCATCGGGTCTAAGCCAAGCGCAAGTTCCATTCTTGCGAACCTCAGTAAGACGAGCTCCAAGTTTGGTAGCAAGAACATGGCTAAGGGGCATCAACTCAGGTGTCTCGTCAGTGGCATAGCCAAACATGTGACCTTGGTCACCTGCACCAATCTCCTCGGGGCGCTTAGTCAAATGACCATGAACACCTTGAGCAATATCAGGGCTCTGTTGCTCAATGTTCACAAGGACCTTGCAATTGTCAGCGTCCAAACCAACATCAGCGGAAACAAATCCAATTTCCCGGCAAGTGTCACGTACAATCTTCTCATAATCTATAGTGGCCTTGGTGGTGATCTCTCCAAAGACCATAACCAAGTTGGTCTTGGTACAAGTCTCGCAAGCTACTTTGCTCTCAGGGTCCTGAGCCAGACAGGCATCAAGCACTGCATCGGAGACTTGGTCACAGAGCTTGTCGGGATGCCCCTCATTGACTGATTCAGATGTGAACAAGAAAGTCTCCATTATTCCTAAACTGCATACAAAAATTGAAAAAAATCAGTAAAACAAAACCAATATGAACCACTGAACCATGGAAATAGAGTATATGTAAATGAAGAGAGAGACAGTAAAGTAAAATTGGCAGAGAACAGCGTGAAGATGCTTCAACAATGTAGACATAACAAGTGAAACAACTTAAACTCGACTTTACTTCACATGAGTACATTAGAATGCACAGTACAAAGGCTACTGGCGGATCAATAAAAAGCAAAAATAAAAAGTCTTTCTCAAAATCAAACATATAAACCAGTAAATGCTACTGCACCTACTCTTTAGCTCAAGTTATATAAACCCCCTCTCTTCCACTTTATATGACATTCTAGGTGAATTCAAGATTTAAGCTATATGGTTCAATCTTTAAAATTATTAGCATACTCGAGCTATATATGTGTGTGTAGAAGATAAAAAAAGGACTTTAGAAATCCGTACATATTTTAAAAGTATTTGAAAAGATCGTGGTCAAAGAATAATATATATATATATATATATACATACTTATAAATCTAAGGAAATTAAAAATACTCTGCCAGACACATGGCATATATGTCCTTTTGTTATAACATGCCTAAAATCTGAAAAGACAGTTCAACATTAGCAAACCATAATGTGGAGGAAAATGGAGGAAAAAAGTTTCAGTTCTAGCGAACAAAATAAAACCCAAAAAAATGGTTATAATTCAGATCCACTTCCATAAAAATGAGCTGGATCGAGTGAAAATGTAAGCTTGAAAAAATAACTAGTAGACACCCTCATAAAATTGAAACAAGCACAGAGAAATTACCATGGCCTTTGCAATAAGACTGTCACACAGATGGAAAAATTGAGCTTTTCGGCAGAGTAGAACATCAAAATTGCAGCTTTAACCCTTTTTTATAGGATAAGGCAAGGTATAACAGCTTTAACTTATATTATTCACATAAAAGTTAAATCAGATCTATAGAGTACAATTACAAGTACATGTGAAACATCAAACTTGCAGCTTTTAACTTGTTTTATTCAAGTAAAAGTACATCAGATCTATAGAAAACAATTACAAGTACTTAAAACAGCACTACTGCAGCATCCTCATCAACAAACAAACAACAATATGAAGAAATTCTGTTTAGCAAGTTCGTTATTACGTCCTACAAAGGATCATACTAATAATACAATACTCCATTTTGCAACAACACTTGAAAAATACAAAGAGATCCAATTAGTTCGTTATTACCAGTAGTTCCTACCAATAATACAATACTTAAAATCTCGAGGTAAATAATACATAGTTGGTTTATATACCGCAATAGTATCACGGAGTGAATTCTCGAGGTAAATAATACATTGTTGGTTTATATAGGACTGAATATAATATATATATAGAGAGAGAGAGAGGGGGAGAGAGAGAGAGAGGAGAGAGAGAGAGAGATTGACCTTTGGTTGAAGTAGAATGAGAAGGGCGAGGAAGAAATGAAATGGAGGAAGAGATTATATAGGGAAGTGTGAGATCCCCTTTTGTCATAATTAGGGCTAGAATCATTTTCGGGTCATTTTTGGTAGGTGGTTGGGTACTAAATCGACGGCTGATAATCAATCTCGGATATCGGAGAACCGTTGGATGAGAATTTTTAGTATATTAAGGCACATATCGTCGGTGGATCTAAATATTACTGGCTATATCTGTCATTCATTACCAACCGACGCGATTTTGCCCACTAAGTTCCTGTTCGGTCCACTCGTTTTCATTCTTTTAGAGGTGTTTGATTATTGTCTGTCACAAAATAAATATCACCGGTTGTGAAAGTATGTGCAAAAATTAGATCTCAAATTTATGATAACCCGATTAAATTATATTATGTATATAATTTTTAAAGTATCGCCTAATATTATTTGAAAAATCCATGGTCAAAACTGACGGGGTGGTACACTAGTTAATGCATCAGATTTAATTCTTTAAGGTCAATAAATGAACCCAACTTGATACATTATAATTTTTTTATCTTAATTTAAAAGTAATAATGCACTCATTCTTTTGAAATCATGCATTAGCATCTTAGTAAAAATCACTCTCATTAAAAAAATACAATATAGAATTTACTAAACTACTCTTATTTAATAATTTAAAAAAAAAAATTAGATAATATTAAAGAGACTGACTTCTTTAATGTTAAGAACATAGCCGGAAACACTTGTCGGCTGGAAGATGAATTTATGCAGCATCAAAAGTATTTAGGGTATTTGTGCGAAAATCCCGTAAATAATGGAGAAATAATATTTCTTCCTTGCATGACGTGAAAGTGTATGTTATGCTAGTTAGAGTGATCGATGAATTGTCACGTACATATTTTTATGTACAAAATTTTCATTTATTTTTCAATCACAGTTGCTTTTGACTTGTCGCGTGACCGCATAGTATATTACTTCTTTAGTCTCAATGTATATGATAATTTTCATTTTTTAAGAGTTAATTTGATTAAATTTTGAAGCTAAATTGGATTATATTAATTTAATATTTTAAGATTAAAATTTATATATTTGAAATCTACATGAAAAGTATTATAAGTTGCAATTTTTTTCACATCAATTTAGTGAAGAAATACATCTTAAAATGTTTGTCAAAGTTCATACAATTTGAATCTCGAAACGCAAAAAATGTCACATAAATTGAGACAGAGAGTACGTAATTCGTTAAATTTGAGAAGATTTATAAGTTGATGGATTAACCGTGCAAATTTTAATTAGTAAAACATTAAATGTATTTAGCTAAATATTACAAAAATTAAAAAAATTCAATAAAGGTAGAGGTAAGTATTGCGTATATCCACCTTTCTCATATCTTATTTGTGGGATTACAATATGTATGTTGTTGTTGTTGTTATTACAATAATTAAAATTTATCAATGTTTGAGGAATAAAATGCACATTTCTATGAGAGAAATGAGACATTCGCTAAAACTAAAAAGGCCAAATTCTTTTCTCTTTTCTCCGTGCCATAACGTAGAATTGTATCGTATGTTTAGTGAGAAAAGTTGAAATTTTTTCATTTATTTTTGAAAGAAATAATCCCCTTGATTATTTTCATTGATTGAATAGATATATATACAAGTTACAAAATAGGAGAATCCTATTCCTAATCTATTCCTAAAACCTTATTCTACCATAACTCTAACTATACAATTATGGTAGGTGTATAACTCTAATTATGGTAATCATTATACAACAATATTACATAAATATATACTCCTAATATACACTCGCTTTTCCGTGATCATAGGGCCTCGCTCCCGTGATGGGCTTCTCGCTCCGGTCAATGGCCTTCCGGCCCACTACCAAAGGCCCCACCGCCGAGGCCCTTCTTTGTTTGCTGTTTTGCCTAGTGATATATATGTGATATACACGATGTATATTTAGTGTATATCACATGTATATTGCGTTGTTTAACACACCCCCGCGATCATAGCGGGCGGTTTTCGAACGCCGAGACTGTTCCTAAAATCTTCAATGAGAACCGCCGGTAGACCCTTTGTAAAGATGTCGCAATTTGATAACGAGACGGGACATGGCATACGCGAACTTGACCTTTTGCAACCTTTTCACGGACAAAGTGAATGTCCATTTCGATATGCTTGGTGCGCTTGGTGTTGAACTGGGTTACCGACGGTAGATGGCACTAATGTTATCGCAATATACCAAGGTTGCCTTCGAATGGGACAATGAAGCTCCAAAAGCAAATTACGTAGCCAACATGATTCGGAGACCACATTCGCTACCCTCGATATTCGCCTCGGCACTTGAGCGTGATAAAGTTGCCGACGTTTGGCCGACCAGAGACCAAGTTGTTGCCAAGGAACATACGGTAGCCGAAGTCGACCGTCCGGTGTCCGGACACCCACCCCAATCGACATCCGTGTAAGAGACAAGTGTGGATGTAGATGAGGGATACAAGTGCAACCCATAGTCTAGTGTCCCCCGAATATACCGAATGATGCGTTTGATTGCATTCATGTGCTCAACTCGGGATCATGCATGAATAAACACACTGTTTGAACCGCATATGTAATATCCGGTGCGGTAAAGGTAAGATCGGAGGGCCCCCGCAAGATCGCGATACGGGTCGGGTCCTCGTACGGTGCACCTCGTCGCTGCGGCACTCGGCTTTGGGTTTGCATCAACCGGTGTGGAAGTGGACTTACGGGATGACATCCCGGCCCTCTCTATGATCTCGGCGAAGATACTTCCGTTGAGACGAGAAACAAGCCACCGAATGACGTTTGACGGCAATCCCCAAAAAATAACTCAACGGCCCTAAGTCCTTCATAGCAAATTCGGGCGAGCATGTCCATGATAGACGACGCAAAGCATCGGAGGAGGCGGTCAAGATGATATCATCCACATATAACGAGAATATAGGCCAATGATGAACCACGGCGGTAGATGAACAAAGAATTATCGGACTGTGTGTGTGAACCCAATAGTCGAAACAAAATCCGCAAATCGTGTATACCAGGCACGTGGAGACTGCTTAAGCCCATATAAGGACTTTTTCAACAAACAGACATGATGAGGGCGGTTGGGATCTCTGAAACCCAACGGCTGATGCATATAGACTGTTTCCTTGAGATCTCCATGTAGAAACGCATTCTTGACATCCAACTGATGAATCGGCCAAGTCTTTGAAAGAGCCAAGCTAAGTACGATACGAATGGTAGCCGGTTTGACCACGGACTAAACGTCTCACCACAATCAATACCAACTGCTGAGTCTTACCATCACGACAAGTCGCGCCTTATGCCGAGCAAAGGACCCATCGAATTCTCCTTGTGAGCAAAAATCCACATAGACCTGATAATATTAGTACCATATGGACGGGGCACCAACTCCCACGTCTTATTATCAATAAGAGCATTATATTCATCAGTCATAGCAATTTTCCAATTAGGGTCATTTAATGCGGACACTGGATTGCGGGGCAAGCGAGGGGATTTAGAGACATCCGAATGTAAGTTAAAATGTCTTTTAGGTGTAAAAATACCCCGCCGACTACGAGTGACCGGTCTATGACTCGAGGAAGAATGGAGTGAATTTTGGGAATTTTCCGGGTTCGGGACGGAGTGGCCAAGGCGGTGGGCTCTTGGCCCAAATCGGTAAAAAGCGGGCTCTCTCGGTTTGGACCGAGTTCCGAGTGGGGCTGAACCGGCCCAATTTTTCGAACTGTTCCGATTCTTTGGAACGACGAGGGCGATGATGCTGTGGGACCCGGCGGGCGGTGGGCCCGGCGGGGGATTTTGGGCACGGGAGTTGTCCGAAAAATTCGAATAATATACGGGGATATTTGGTCATCCAAAAAACTATACAACTTAGGTTCGGGAGTATGAACTTTTGTAAACGGGAATTGAGTTTCATCAAAAATGACATGGCGATTGATTATGATTTTCTTGGAGGATAAATCAAAACACTTATAACCACGATGATTTGACGGATAACCCAAAAACACACACGGGGTAGACCGAGCACGGAGTTTGTTAATTGTTGTGGATGGGAATAGTGGATAACACAAGCACCCAAAAATCCGAAGGTGAGAATAAGAAGGGTTCTTATTATATAAGATTTTGAGAGGGGAAGAATATGTCAGACCTTTAGACGGAATTATGTTCAGAAGGTAAGTGGCCATTTGTAGAGCATGATGCCAAAAATACGGAGGTATGGAGGCATGGATTAGGAGAGTTCGGACAATGTTATTTATGGAACGAATTTTGCGTTCGGCTTTCCCATTTTGTGAAGATGTATGAGGACATGAAAACCGAAAATTTATCCCATGAGTAGCACAAAATTCTCGAAACTCCCTATTGTCATACTCTTTCCCATTATCACATTGAATATTTTTTATTTCTCTTTCGAATTGAGTACGAATGAATGCTCTAAATTTTATGAAGACGGAAAACACTTGTGATTTATTCGCAATTGGAAACGTCCACAAAAATCTAGAATAATCGTCTAAAAAGAGAACATAATATCGATGACCCATTGAACTAAGAACAGGAGATGTCCATAAGTCGCTATGAACAATGTCAAATGGCATAGAAGTATGAGAATTGGAGTCTACAAATGGCAACTTAACACTTTTTCCTAATGAACAAGATCGACAAATTGGAGTACGACTCGTACCCTTACAAGAAATAAAGCTATTTTTATCTAATACGATAAAATAGAAGATCCCGATGACCCGCACGAGCATGCCACATGGAAGGAGAGATGGCGCAAAAGGCGATGGCAAGGCCGGACTCGATGGACGAAAACCGGGCATGATAGGATATAGATCCCCCTACTATCACACCTCATGAGATGACTCCCCGTCTTGAAATCCTTCACGAGAGAAACCGAAAGGATCAAATTCAACGAAAACGAATTGTCATTCGTGAACTTTCGGACGGACACTAAATTTTTAATCAATTTAGGAGCATGTAAAGTATTTTTCAAGAGGAGTGGTGGATTGGGGGGAGACAACGTTTTCGACCATACCCTAGAATTGGAATAGAACGCCATTACCAATAATTATCCCCGAGGGGTGCTCAAATTGGAATAAGATGAGAGAGTACCGAGTCGAAAGTCATGTGAGTAGTGGCCCCGGTGTCCATGTACCAATTTTGGTCCGGTTGAGTCAATCCCAACGTGTGCATCGCGGCCTCGATATCGGTCTCGAGTAGGGCTGTGCATGATGGGCTTGCGGAGGTCGGGGTCCAAGAACTCCTTGCCGAGCGGGCACAGTCCGTAATCGCTACCACTGCCGTGCCGGGCCACCGCGGCCGGTGGGCCGCCACTGCTCGGGCATTGGGCACGGATCGTTGGCCGGCCCCCCACCGGCCGCCGGCGAATTTCCCCGCTTTGCCTCGGGTATGGGGCCTGCCGGCCCACGGTCCACCGCCATTTGCTCCATTTGCCATGGGCCCCACTGCGCGGGCCCGTGGGGGCGGTGGGCCCGTTCATTCCGGATGGGACCCACCGACGTTTTGCGACTACCGAACCTCCACCATTACCACCGCGTTTGCCCCCGCGGTTTTTGTTATTATTCTTGCGATTATTCTTGCCGCCACCATGATTATGGTTTTGGCCCGAATTATTAACAAAACCTCGAAGGATTAGGAGAGGATGCCATCATGACAACTGGACTTGCTCCGGTAGCCGCCTTTTTAGCCAAACCGGCTTCTTCCAACGTAAGCATGGAGCGGGCTTGATGGAAGTCGGGAAGAGGGTTGCTTTGGCGAAGGAGAGTGCCAACACCATTATAGGCCTCCGAAAGACCGGCAACCAACCGTAGAACTAGACGATTATTTGTTACTTGGTGTGCCAACGTTACGGAGTTGATCCGCCAATTCCTTTAGTTTCTTGCAATATGCGAAACGTTCGGAAATACGTCCATTCGAACGAGAGAGAATTCTGCTCGAGTGTGACGATACGGGAATGCTTGGTTGTCTTGGAATATGTCACGCAATCTATTCCATGCAGCCATAGCCGTGGTATCGGGCTCCATAATTGTCGTAGAAGGTCCACTTGAAATAGTGGCGTATATCCACCGAAGAACGGTAGCATCAAGTGTAATCCACACCTCGGGATCCTCGCGGGGAAGGGGTCTAGCGGGAGGAATTATGTGATGAAGAACTTGATACGAGATAGCGTGAATTTTAAATAACTCCGCCCACGTTGCATATTGAACGTTTTCCATCTCAAGAACAATAGGGACACCGAGCTTGATATTGGAAAGCGTGAGGGCGGGGTGAAAATTGTTCTTAGACATATTTGAAAGAACAAAGAAGGAGGATAAATTTAAGAGAGGTTTTTGAGAGCGGAAGACGAGATATTTGGAGAGAAAAACCCGAGGGAAGGGGGGGGGTTCTCGGCCAAGGATACAAAAAGTTTGAGAGAAGAAAACTTTTGTTTAGACCTAGTCTCTTGATACCATGAAAGAAATAATCCCCTTGATTATTTTCATTGATTGAATAGATATATATACAAGTTACAAAATAGGAGAATCCTATTCCTAATCTATTCCTAAAACCTTATTCTACCATAACTCTAACTATACAATTATGGTAGGTGTATAACTCTAATTATGGTAATCATTATACAACAATATTACATAAATATATACTCCTAATATACACTGCTTTTCCGTGATCATAGGGCCTGCTCCCGTGATGGGCTTCTGCTCCAGTGCAATGGCCTTCCAATGGCCCATCGCCAGCGGCCCATTTCGCCGAGGCCCTTGCTTTGCTGTTTGCCTGTTTTGCCTAGTGATATATATGTGATATACACTGATGTATATTCAGTGTATATCACATGTATATTGCGTTGTTTAACAATTTTCAATCTCAATAAGAATATAAGTGAGTTGCTTTTGGCCTGTCTTGTAAGAACCTTAGCTTAAACTTTTAAAAGGAGACATGATTCAATTCGAGATTCATTTCACATTTCATTATAGATTCTTTTGATGCACTTTGACTCGTATTTGTAAGATTGTATTAATCTTCATTGAGAGTCTTTTTCATTAATATAATATATATATATATATGTACATTGTTGAATCCTTCTATAATAAGGATCTCAATTCTATCATAATTATATAACACAAAATATGGTAAATATGTGCATTGTTACACGTGCTAATACACCCCCTCAGTCTGAGCGGGGGGAGGCCGGACGCTAAGACTGGATCTGAAGTCAAGGAAGAGCTATCTAGGAAGGTCTTTTGTGAATATCCGCATACTGATAAGAGGAAGACACATGTAATACTTTGACATGACCGAGAGCAACCTTCTCATGAACAAAGTGGATGTCCAACTCAATATGCTTGTTTCGTTGATGTTGAACCGGATTATGAGATAGATATATGGCAGATATGTTATCACAATAAACCAAAAGATGCCTTACGCAAGGGACACTGAAGCTCCAAAAGAAGGTTTCGAAGCCAACAGATCTCAGCAACTACAGTTGCAACGCCTCTATACTCAGCTTCTACACTCGAACGGGATAGGGTGAGTTGCATCTTGGCAGACCATGAAATGAGGTTATCCCCTAAGAACACACAGTAGCCGGAAGTGGAGCGTCGCGTGTTCGGACAGCTTGCCTAATCAGCATCCGTATATGATAACAATCTGGTCGGTGCTGAGGGGTATAGATGCAATCCATAATCAAGTGTGCCCTTAACGTATCGAATGATACGCTTGAGGGCAGTATAATGAGGCTCTCTGGGGATGCATAAATAAGCACACTTGCTGAACAACATAAGCAATATCAGGCCTGGTGAAAGTAAGGTATTGTAGTGCACCTGCAAGGCTCCTGTAGAGAGTGGGATCTGACACTGGATTACCATCAACAACACTAAGCTTTGATTTAGAGTCGACATGAGTAGACATGATCTTGCAATTTGCCATTTTGATCATGTACACAATCTCTTCTGCATACTTACGCTGAAAAAGAAACATAGTATATGCAGATCGAGTCACTGTGATCTCCAAAAAAATAGCTCAACATCCCCAAGTCAGTTATATCAAATTCAATTTTGAGCAAGGCAATAATCTCATTTTTCAGCAAATCAGAGGAGACAGTAAGCACAATATCATTCACATACAACAATAAATATGCAATGCTACTACCTCTATGAAAAATAAATAGAGAATTATCACACTTGTTGCATACAAACCCAATTTGCAAAATAAATCGTGCAAAGCGATCATACCATGCTCGAGGGGCCTGTTTCAACCCATACAATGACTTACAAAGATGACATACATACTGAGGGACTGTTGGATGAACAAAACTAGGCGGCTGGTGCATATAAACAATCTCTTTCAAATCTCAGTGCAAAAATGTATTTTCACATCAAGCCGATGAATAGGCCAATACTTACCCATAGCAATACTCAAAATCGTGCGAATGGTAGACGGTTTAACAATCGGACTAAACGTCTCACCACAATCAATACCCTTCTGCTGATTTCTGCCATTAGCCACAAGTCTTGCCTTGTACCTCTCAAGATCACCATTTTTCTGTATTTGTGACGAAAAGCCACATACATCGGATTATATTCACCCCCTCCGGTTTAGGAACCAAATTCCAAGTGTCTTTTTTGTTAAAGCATTAAATTCATCACACATGGCCGCATTCCAATTGGGGTCTAGTTTGGCTAATTTTGGGTTTTTGGGAATTGGTGATATGGTTTGGGTTGACAAGTTAAACTGAACTTTGGGTTTGAAAATCCTATGTTGGGCACGAGTTTCCATACGATGGGTGGGGGCAAGGGTATTTTTGGTGTTAGGTGGGGGACGTTGGATCTGGGGGTGACCGACTGGGTGTGATGTTTGGGGGAACCGCGTACGGCAACGGGGTGGGGTGATGGTTTGTGGTTGCTGGAGTTGTCTCAGTGGTGGTGTTGTGAGGTATCGATTCGAGTTTCGGGGTTGGTCGATGATGTGGGAAAATTGATGTGGTATTTGGTTAGGTAATGTTGGATAAGGCGCCGGGGGTAGGTTGGGGCCTAATCGGTGGGTTGGTGATATAAGGGTGATGGTCCGAATGCCGGTGGTGGTTGGGTTCGGGTTTCCAGTGACTGGGGAGGAGTCGGAGGGAGGGTGGTGTACTGGAAGGTCGGTGATGGTGTTTTCTGGTGGGGAGACACAGTGGTGTGATGGGGAATCTGATTATCGATGGTGTGGATAGAGACGACGCGTCAGTTGCCAGGAGGGATAGCAGTCGGCGACTGTTGTGATCGAGAGAGTGACGGTGACGGTGGGGAGATAGTGAGGATGATCGGGTTGTTGGTAGTGGTGGCAACTGGAGATGGTTGTGACGTAGAGTAATGTACTGGCAGACTGTCGGAGGTGGCAGTGCCCTGACCGGGTTTGACGTAGCAGTGGTGGTGGCAGATCGGACTGAAGGAGATGGGGAACTGATGACCGAATTGCCGATGGTGGCAGTTTGTGCGCCTGCCACCGCTGGAGCAGGTGCAGTCTAACGGAATGCTTATTGGACAAGTGGTGATGGGTCCGAATCTTCGAGGAAGGTAATCAGTGACTCGGAATTTTTTAATGTTGTCAAACTGGAAAACATACTCAACAAAAGTGACGTGATGAGAAATTATGATTTTATCGATGGAGAGCTCATAGCACAAGTATCCCCTATTGTTTGACGGAAAACCTAGAAAGACGCACAGAGTAGATCTGGGTGCCGATTTCTGGGCAACCGTGGATGTTAGATTAGGGTAACACAGACAACCGAAAATTATAAGAGTGTCAAAGATAGGGATCCGACGGTATTCAGTGGGTGTCCTATTTTGAATCGCACGAGTAGGTAAAATGTTGAGAATGTATTCTACCATTTTAGTGCATATACCCAAAAAGTATGAGGAAGAGATGCATGAAAAAAGAGGGTATGGATCATATTATTAATGGTTCGGAGAATTCTTTCGGCTCAACCATTTTGAGGGGAGGTATATGGGCACTAGAAATGAAAAATCATGCCGTTAGCCACACAGAATTTATGAAATAAGAAATTATTAAATTCACGACCATTATCACATTGAAACGATTTTGTCTTTTTCAAATTACGTTTTGACCAGTGTACAAACTCAACAAATTTGGAGAACACTTGAAATTTGAGTTTGAGTGGGTATACCCAAAGAAAGTGAGAGATATCATCCAAAAATACCATATAATATTTGTGGCCTAAGTTGCTAGTTATGAGAGATGTCCATAAATCAGTGTGAATAATATCAAAGGGAGAGAAAGTAGTACTCATAGAAGTCGTAAATGGTAGTCTAACATGTTTCCCTAACAGACAAGAGGAGCAACTATGAGAAAGTTTCCCTTTGTTACATTGGATCAAATTTCGGTTTCTAATAGAATAAAAAATGTGAGAACCCCGATGACCAAGTATACTATGCCACGTTGAGGGAGATATGGTTGTTAGAATGGTGGGAGGAGTGACACTAGCAGCGGATGTGGGTAGGAAAGGATATAGGTCCCCTTTACTATTGCATCTCGTAAGGAGTTTTTCGGTACGGAGGTCCGTTACAGAAAATCCAAACGTATCAAAGTTAATTGATACAGAATTATCGGTGGCAAATTTTCTAACGGAAATTAGATTTTTGATGATGTTTGGGGCATAAAAGATGTTTTAAGAGAGAAGTGGGGATGCAGTGGTGGGGTAAGGGTGTGGCCAAATCCTTGAATTGGAATGCGATAACCATTACCGACCATAATAGACCACATAGTATTTAAATTTTATAGTTGAGTGAGATTACCATAATTGTTGGTGAGGTGAGACGTGACGCCCGTATCCATATACCAAGCGTTATCGGGCTGCCGAGGAGTCAATGTGGCGAAAGCCTGATTCAAATTGGATTGGGAGAGGCCTGGAGCGGATTGGTAGGCTCCAGGAAATAGGGTCGTGGGAGAAGTCATTATAGTGGATTATTTTTGGTGAAGGAAGACTAAAGATGACAGAACTTTTCTTCTCGGGTTAAGGAAAGAACCAGAAGAAAAATAAATTGTGCTTACGATAAATTGGACGAAAAGCATTGTGCCTCGGGTTAAGGAAAATACACATAAAAAAACAAAAAAAAGAGTTGTGTTGTTTTCTCGGTAAAGGGAAAATCTGCAGAGAAAAGGTAAAGGAAAAGTGTGCTTTGGTTCTTCAGGAATGGAGAACTAACAAAAAAGCAAAAAATAGGGGTCAAACAGTGGAGAATGGACGAAAGCAGAAACAGAAGACAGAAAAAGCAAGGCAATGGACTATTGCTCGGGCAGTGAGGAAAAAGCCTGTTGAAGAATTTTTTTTAGGAAAGGGCAATGCTGCAGGGAAAAGACAAGACAATTGATGTCTTCTCTGTTCTGCGCATACCAAGCTCCGAGAAAAGAAAAGAGGGGGGGGGGGGGGTTATTGTCCGAAATAGGGTTTAGACTTCGATATCATGTAAGATTGTATTAATCTTCCTTGAGGAGCCTTTCTCATTAATATAATATAATATATATATATATATATATATATATATATACACTTAATGTTAGTAAGATATACAAAAAAAGAACATACTTCAAATATTTAAAATAAACGCTTTTAAACTTCCTATAACAAGGACTTATATAAATAAAATAATCCCAAAGAGATGGTCGACAGACTAGGCACATGATAGGAAGAAACTTATTCGATGTTTATATCAAATTAATAAATATATGAAATGTATTTTTTAAATTTTTATTTGCCATGTATATTTACAATTATTTTGTGTGTATTCTAACTTCTAATGTTAACTATTTAGTTTGATGCAAATATGGGGTACTACTACTTGTGATTAATGCTCTTTTTATTAGAGTTAAAGTGATTTTTTTTTAACGTTTGTATTGCTTTATTCGAGTTGAGGGTCTATCGAAAATAGTATATCTATCTTCCAAGATAGAGATAAAATTTGCGTAGACTTTACCTTTCCAGACCCTACTTGTGAGAATATACTAGGTATGTTGTCGTTATTTTTACGACTGTAATCTCTTTCCCCTGGTCGTCCATTATTCCACTTCATGTTAAATTACACCAAACTTAAGAAAATATATTCTAGTCCCACAGAAAAAACAATTACCAAGTTGCATTTTAAATTGTTTAGATTACAAATAATTATGCTGACGAGAAAAGACATGCACACGAGGACACAACTGTATGATTGTTTTCAATTTCAGAATAATATCAACCATGTATTAACCATTTTGATTTTAAAATAATGATGTTATATTTGTCCATTTCCTTTTTATCACGTGCATGTAAATTTCTAATGGAATTCCTTGTCATAAATAATCATTAACTAGTAATTAATCAATCAGGACTTACATAAGCCATGAATAATTATGCAAGTTATAAATTAGTTACATAATACACCCTCCATTTCAAAATAAGTGTCCACATAATCTTTTTATTTTGGTTCAAAATAAGTGTTCACTTACCTAATCAAGAAGGAAGTAACTCTTTTTTTTTCAAATTTGTCTCTATTTAGTCAAAACAGTAAAAAGTCAAGAGCTTTATTAATCAAGGATAGTTTAGTCAAAATACATATTTTTTTTATAGGTGTCTATGTTTTTATACTCCCTCCGTTCAAAATATTTGTCATTTTTTTATTTACACGTCCCTTAAGAAATATTAATTATGAGGGTATTTGACCTACTTCACCCTTATTTATGTCTAAGTTGTAACTTCTCTCTATTAAATATTTATTTTATTTATATATCATCTTCATTAATGACAAAGGATAAAATGGAGAAAATATAATTAATTATGCCTTAAACTTCTAAAACGACAAATAATTTGAGACAATTATTTTTAGTAATCACGATAAATAATTTGAGACGAGGAAATATGAGTTAGTATTTTTTTAAGGGTATGAAAAATGCTAAGTGAACACTTAATTTGAACCGAGCGAGTAATTTGAAGATTCTACATATTTATCCTCAAATATAATAATTTTGGGACCTATATGGTTTGGATAAAATATTACCATAAATATTTGGCACCTTTTATGGAAACGAACTTAGCTTGCATAGCGTTGAAGTTCTAGATGATTAATAGACGATGAATGTTATAATATATGAGTTTTAAGTATTATATGTCGATGTATAATGTACAAAATATAATTTATTTAGTTATTTATAAGATAATTACATGTCAATTTCTGTAATATATAAGTATTATTTAGTTACTTGATAAAATAGTAACAAGCATGCGCTACGATAGTGAAAAATATATTTATGTGCATAAAACTTATACATGTATTTAGTTGATCTAATTATATTAGTGTGTCTCACATAATTACATATTTACTCTTTTTTTTAAATCATTTTTGCTTCTAATGAAATGATTGAAAACGATAACTTGCAAATGTTATTATTCTTTTTGCTCAACAATTTAATCGTTTGGACCTTTACAGATATCCAATTTAATGATGAATTACATAATTAGAATTAATGCATGGATATAGGCTATAATTTTACATTATCACTTAAGCAATAACTGTGTATGGTTTTGGGACCCAATGGTCAATCTTGTTTATGAATTATATGTCCCCAAAAAGAGATCTCGAATATTCAGATATTAATTTGGTAGGTAGAAATAGGTTTATCATATAACAAATGTAGTATTCACAAAGCTGCAGTGTTAAAACATCCTTTTCACTTTGATGTTGCCAAGTACTAACCCTTCCAACCCCACCAAATTCAAAGCCAACAACCACTACCTAACTAAATATTTTCACCATGTAACATAGTACCATTATCATCTTAGTTTTGGGGGTTGTGGGTGGGGTTGGGGGTGGGGGGGAGAAGAATGTCGTGCAATAGCGTACAAAAGTCTTTGTGTTAACAGTGTCTATTATTACAACTCGACTTATAACTTATAAGTGAGTTTGGACAAGGAATTAGTGAATGTAAGGCTTTTATTTCATGTTCCAAATTGAATAAGAGATAAGGAGAAGAAGATTACTCATGAGCGTTATTTCAATGCTCCGGGAGAGGACCGAAATTGGTTCCCTGAAGGCGGTGGGTAGGAATCATCACAAATCGATCACACCATCCTCGATCGTGATCGTCCTCAGCAATTTATAATCAGGGATATGAAGCCCCAGAAAGCTAAATTGATTATTCCCCCGCGGAGCACTCGGGGGGAATAGAGATTGATCAGGTAATCCATAGTAAACAGAAGATATGTGAGATCCGCCAAGTGCTGCAAGCATCGAACTATTCTCCACGTCTGCGGGGCCAACTGCCCCAGACAGACGCCATAGCGACGACAAAAATGACTCAATTACCCGATAGATCGGGAGGCTGAATCCGATGGTGAAGTGATAGGTGTAAATAAGTGACATCCCCGGGATGTGCTGAGTAATACTAGCATTTTACAGAGGAGGAAAAACATCCACATCTAGGCCCCACCGACAGTCGATGCGGACTTGAGGGATAACCGAGTCATCAATTAATGAGGTCATCTCTTCCACAGACTCGTAGCGGAGGTTTACCCAAAAGACCTCTCAAAGTTAAAGTTAGAAAGGATAATTTCGAAAGCCGTAAAACCTAGGTCTATAGCTTGGGTGACATTGGGTGATAACGACCGACTGTAGGGTGGACCTAGTTCTTCCCTTATTCTGGTGAGAGTCAGACCACCAGAAGTACCAGAAGAAGAGAGGAAGTATACATTTTTGAAGATAGGAAGTGAAATAGCAGAAAATTAAAGTGGCTAGAAAAGGAAGGTTGAAGATAAAAGTGAGGAAAAGTGATCGGGGTCGCTGGTTTATATAGCCAAGAGAACAATCATTACTCTTGAAAATCGGAGAGGCGTGCTTGATCAGCGAATGTCAATTGGTGTCTCAAAAGGGGCAACGTCGAATGAGTAACTCTGTACATTCAATGATCGCATGACGAAACATCTGATTGAGGGAAATGATGTGACGTTTCGGTTCCCTCAAAAAGTTTTTTTGAAAAGAGCGCGTAGACTCTTCCACTGCCCGGTCCCATGAATTTAATGATCCCAAAAAGTGGGAGACTATCTGTATTGGGTAGAAATGCATTTGTAGATGTTAAGCGTATACAAGAAGTATAGTGGTTCCAAAAACCCCAACATTCCCAAAGGATCTTCACAGCTGTCCTTCACTCCCAACAACTCCTTTCACATCAGTCTTCCTAGATCAGAGTGTATTGGGTAGAAATACAGCCGGAGACGTTAATCATATACAAGAAGTTTAGAGGTAAAGTATCCAGATTGACTGACAAACGTGGTGGTACTTCCTAGGAGACCTGAAATCTTTCAAATGTTTTTAGATCTAAAGGACTTAAACAAATCCTATTGAGGAGCTCATACCCTATGCCTCGCCTAGATCGTGTTGTCGACGCGGTGGCTGGCATGAGCTGCTCAATTTCTTGGATGTATCCACGGGGTTTGACCATATACGACTTGATCCGTCGGATCAGGAAAAGACTTTGTTCATAATGGAGCACGAGACTTATTATTATACGGTCATGCCATTCGGCTTGAAAAATGCAGGGATCACTTCCACCAACTGACCCAACAAATGTTCCGCCATCAGCTGGGTCGGAGTATGGATATTTACTTAGATGACATAATCTTTAAGTCCCTGGAAATAGAGGAACATGTTAGACATTTGCAGGAAGTATTCGAGATCCTCATTGAAATACAACCTCAAGGTGAATCCTAAAAGGTACGCTTTCAGAGTAGGCTCGGGAAAATTCCTGGGCTTTGTGGTGTCCAACAAAGGCATTGAATCCCACTCGGATCATATCCAGATGATAGAGCAAATACCAAAGGTAGTCAACAGTGCTTGGGAGGTGTAACAATTGACCGGGAGAATAATGGCCTTGGAAAGGTTCATATCCAGGTTATCCGAGAGATGCTAGAAATTCTTAAGCTTGTTGAAGAAAAAGAAAGACTTTCAGTGGACCCCGGAATGCCAGCAAGTACTAAAGGATTTGAAGAAGTACTTGACAAACCATCCCCTGCTAGCAAAACCGGATGAAAGGGAATTATTGTTGATTTACTTCGTTGTGTCCGAAACCGTTATAAGTGTTGTGTTCGTTCGGGAGGAAAAAGGTATGAAATCTCCTATTTATTATACTAGCAAGGCCCTGACATAAGCCGAATCCCGAAACCCTCACCTTGAGAAGCTGGCTTTGGCCTTTGTAGTTCGATTTCGTAAACTGAGGTTGTATTTTCAATGGCATCTTATATGTGTGGTCACCACTTTCCCTCTACGGAATATATTGTACAAGTCCGAACTCTAGGGCTGGCTGGCAAGTTGGTCAATCGAAATATGCGGGTACGATATTACCTATCAACCTCGGACCGCTATTAAGTTTTAGGACTTAGCCGACTTCGTGGTTGATTATAGTCCGGGCGTGATGCCTTGGGCTCATATAAAAGCAGTTTGGGAAACCAAAGCAGCATCCGGGGAATGGATCATGTATACGGATGAGGCCACGAGCATGAAAGACACCATACTGAGGATTGTCCTTGTCGCCCCTTGGGGCCCACAATCATGCAAGCCATTAAATGTGTTTCTTTGACTAAAAATGAGGCCTAGTATGATGCCGTAATTGCAGGTTTAGAATTGGCTCGGGGACTCGGAGCTGAAATATTGAGCTCAAAAGCGACCCGTGCCTGATTGTTAATTAGATATTGGGCAAGTACAAGGCTAAAGACAGTTCGATGTTGGAACACTTAAGCAAGGCCGCCACTCTATTGGCTTACTTTTGAAAATGGAAAGTGGTGCAAATCTCGGAAGAGATGAAATTCAAAGCTGACGCCTTGGCCAACCTAGGCTCGTCATCTGGGGAAATTAAGGGAGAGTCAGAATTATAGTGCATTTCGTGTGCTCCGTCCTGGACTCTATCTTGCATGAGGTAAATTTTGCCAGCCTCATTTGGGACTGGCGGAATGATATTGTCAATTATCTGCAGACAGGGACGCTCCCAGAAGATAGTAAGGAAGCTCGGGAATTGAGAACAAAAGTAGCCAGGTATTGCGTGAATAAGGGGGAGTTGTACAGAAGATCCTACCTCGGGCCCTTAGCTAAATGCTTAGGGGGCCACCAGATGCCAAATACGTGATGCGAGAGAAACACAAGGAAAATTGCGGAAATCGCGCCGGATATGATTCGTTAGTGAAGAAGATAATGAGGGATGATTATTACTGGACTCGGATGGAAGAAGACACAAAAGCTTATGTCCGGAATTTGAGAAATGTCAGTAGCATTCCCTAGTAATACATCAATCTGCTGAACCCTTCCACTCGGTAGTGGTTCTATTACCTTTCATAAAATGAAGAATGAATATTGTGGGACCGCTGCCGGGAGTTGTGAGGGACGTGAGCATCCTGTTGATCTTAACTGATTATTTCTCGAAATGGGGGGAAGCTAAAACAAATAAAAAGATTCATGAAAGACAAGTCATAGACTTCATTTGGGATCATATCGTTTGCCGGTTTGGAATACCGAAAGAGATCGCTTGTGAAAATAGTAGGCAGTTTGTGGGAAAGGTCATTGAGTTCCTGAAGGGATTAAACATCAAAAGGGTCACGTCGTCGCCATATCACCCGTGTGCAAATGGGCAAGCACAGTCAACCAACAAAACTATTGTCCAAAGCCTTAAGAAGAGGTTAGAAAATTAAAAGGCAAGTGATAGGAAGAACTGCCAGAGGTATTGTGGGATTACAGAACTACAACCAAGACAAGCACGGGGGAAACTATTTTCTCCATAGTATATGAGTCGAGGCTTTGATACCCGTAGAAGTGCGAGAATTGAGCTTCTGTTACACTCAAACTAGGAATCTAACAAAGAAGCAATATCAATAGGGGTTGAGCTATTAGAGGAACACATGAAGTTGGCTTTCATACGTCTGGCGGCTCTAAAATAAAGAGTAGAAAGGTATTTCAACAGAAAGATGAATTTGAGGCATTTTAAAGTCAGGGACCACGTCATCTGAAAAGTCACTCTCGCAACAAGAGACCCAAACGCGGGTAAGCTACATGCAAATTGGGAAGGACCATAGTGAATCACCAAAATTGCGGGGAAAGTAGTGTATCGGCTTGAGGATGAGTCCGAAAAAGAACTAAAAATAGTTGGAACGTCAGCCACCTGAAGAGATTCTACCTTTGAAGGGCAGGCACGTTCTGTCTACATAAAAACATCCACTTTCAGTTAATTCTCTCTTTCCTTGATAGGATATCGGGAACCCCTCCAGAGGGGACAAACACGCATTGCACTTCTTTCCTTGGTTGAGGTTTCGTCCTGATCGGGTTTTCCTGGCAAGGTTTTTAACAAAGCAACGATTCAAAAAGCATTTCAAGCTTAGCATGTTACATCTCAAAACTTGACTCATCGAGACCTCACACTCAAGTCTTAGGGGGAAAGGTGGGGCAATATAACCACAAGAAGACCCCTTCCAAAGACGAACTCTCTTAAACCGGGACTGATGGCAGTCGTTGTACTTGCTCGATCATTTTCTTTCATAAATCTTATAAATACCCCGAAAAGGGATCATGTACTTATAGGACGAGTCGTCCCATATAGCTTTGAAAGAGTGAAATAAAAAAGCCTTATCTAATTTTTCGAACTAAGTTGTGTAATGAAAAAATGTTCGGGGAAAACTAAACTCGAAAGCCATAGGGCCTCGCAAAGCCGCTTTAAACAACACAACACTACCAATGGAGCCTCTGCACATATGGGTTCTTTCCAATAACCTTTTTGTGCCTTTACATGGGGTTGAGATGTCTTCTCCATCAGCACAAAAAATGGAGTATCTCCTTCATTTTGAAATTGGATGTCTTAAATCCCAATGTCACGCTAGCATTTTCGGATGTGATATTCCCGGATTAGGTCAAGGCAAGACGACCTCAAACACAAAATACCAAAAATCACATAGGCGTGCACCGATTATCGAACCTTGGCTTAAACAACAAATGCTCGAATAGTAGCATAGTTCCGGTAGACTGGCACATCGGTCATGCCTCGACGGTTAAGTACAAATTTAAAAGTCAACAGGTCATTATGTGATTACAATTGTTGCAATAAACAAAGTGCATGTCAAAGATTAAAATAAAAGGCAAGAAAACAATTGTCATTTATACAAGAAAAGTGTCAAGCGCTCAACAAAACAACATTAATAGGGGCATACAAACCCTTAGGATACAGCAAACCAGAGCACGAATGATCAAGTCCAAAAAAAAATAGCAAATGACGCACGGGCCCGAAAATATCCACTAGATGGCACACAAGCTGAACACAACCATAAAAACAAAATATTCAATATAGGGCGTGCATGCTTACTTAAAAAACACTGACATTTAAAAAGGCACGCAGGCCCCTACAAACTCACACGAGCTGAAAAAACTAGCACCAACCACCGGCATTATTGTTGATCATCTTAGAAGGATCTGATCCCTAGAAGGCCTCCAAAGCGATGACCAAAAGATGTAGACATACAAAGCTAAGCTGGGAGGGGGGAGCCCCCTCGCCACCAGAAGAGCTGGCAGAAGCATCGGATGAGGGCGGAGTCTCTTCATGAAAATCTTCCATATCAGCCTTAGCTGCCCCCAAATCTATAACTGCATAAACGAGGGCCGATGGGATGTTAATCACTCTCGTATCCACCCCTTGCAAGACCTCGAATTGGGTCTGAAGGATAGCATAGCCCCGAAGCAAGGAGGCCCTCTACCGCTCTGCTGGTCGACAGAGTATCAGTCGTTGGTTCCAGGCTCGAACGCTGGCACATAAAGCCATAAATGCCTACATTCGAGCGCGAGCAACATTTTGATTAAGCTCAACCCGGACCACCCTCTCCCTTATTAATTGGCGAGCCTGGGTTATGATTTGGAAAGTGTCCTCTCTGGCTACCATCGCCTGCTTAGCCTCCTCCAAACTACCCTCTAGAGTGGTCCTTTATTCCAGGAGATCCCTATGTTATGCTCAAAGATGGTCAACCTCATCCGGAGACGTCAGTTCTCCTCCGCCAACCTCTCTGCACTTGAGGGTGAAGGCATTTCTTGAAACGCTCATAAGGAAATGATAATATGCCCCTAAAAGAGAAAGATAAACATAATAAACTTATGTTATACACTCTAGTTGGAAGTAAAAAGACGTGATAAAAAAATCTCAAAATTACCTGAATAAAGATATTTGCAAGGTGGGCCAAGGAGACTTGGAGGCCGAGGTCAGAACCGGCAATGGAAGGGAAAAACTGAAGGGCCTACGCTCGAATCACTTCCTTCCGTGCTTCTGAGTTGTCCTTTACTGACTCCCGACTTGCTGATAGCCTCAGTTGAGGGGGTCCGCGCCTTTGGATATTGCAATTTCTTCTCTAACGTCCTCCACGTGGACCACCTTCTGCTCGTACTCCCTAGAGGCCGGTGTGTTCTCACACGTGAGAAGATCCCAGAGGTAGACGCTCCAGCATCATCCAAAAGCCTTCGCTTCCTACTCTCCCTGGCCTCCGCGACGACCTTAGTGATGCGTGCCCAAGCTTTGTCCTGAGATAGCACCTTCCTAGCTGAACCTCCTTGAGCAGGGTGGCCTTCAGGGTAAAGAATAAGAAGGAAAGTCAGAGCGACACATCAACATGCAATAGGTGAAAATGAAGAGTGGGCAAAAAAATGAAAGACTCACCATGACTTTTGCCCTTCCAATTATCAACGGAAATGGCTCTCTATGTTCGCTCGATGCCGTGAGAGGCACGAAGCAAGCTCATCACCCGCCGAAGACATCCTACAGAGGCTCGGGGACAATGATGGCCGCTGCAAAAATAAAAGGCAATGTAGTCAGGAAAAGACCAAAAGAAATAAGAGATAACGAGAAGAAGATTACTCACAAGCACTGTTCCAATGCTTCGGGAGAGGACTGAAATTGGTGCCCTAAAGGCGGCGGGTAGGAATTATCACACACTGATCACACCATCCCCGGTCATAATCGTCCTCGCATTTATAATTAGGGCTCTCCAGCCCCAGATAACTGAATTGATTATTCCCACGTGGAGCACCCGAGGGGGATATAGATAGATCAAGTGATCCAGAGTAAATGAAAGAAGGGCGAGATCCGTCAAGTGTTGCAAGCACCGAACTGTTCTCCACGTCTGTGGAGATAACTGCCTCGGACAGACACCATAGCAATGAAAAAAAACTCAATTACCCAATGGATCGGGAGTTTGAATCTTATGATGAAATGATAGGTGTAATTAAGCGACATCCCCGGGATGTGCTGAGTAATACTAGCATTTGACGGAGGAGGAAAAACATCCATATTCGGACCCCACCGGCAGTCGATGCAGACTTGAGAGATCACATAGTCATCAATCAATGAGGTCATCTCCTCCACAGACTCGTAGCAGAGGTTTACCTAAAAGTCCCTCTCAAAGTTGAAGTTAGAAGGGATCATTTCAAAGTCGTAGAACCTAGGTCTATAGCCTGAGTGACACTAGGTGATAACAGTCGATGGCATGGTTGACCTAGTTCTGACCTCATTCTGATGAGATTCAGACCACCAGAAGTACCGAAAGAAGATGAATAAGAAGTAGACATTTTTAGGATAGAAAATGAAATGGCAGAAAACTGAAGTTTCTAAAAAAAGAAGGTTAAAGATGAAAGTGAGGAAAAATGATCGGGGTCACTGGTTTATATATCCAAGAGAACAATCATTACTCTTGGAAATAGGAGAGGCGTGCCTGATCATCGAATGTCTATCGGTGTCTCAGAAGGGGCGCCGTCGAATGAGTAATTGTACGCATTCAATGATCGCCTGACGAAACGTCTGATTGAGGGTAATGATGTGATGTTTCAGTTCCCTCGAAAAGGTTTTTTGAAAAAAGTGCATAGACTCTTCCATTTTCCGGTCCTATGAGTTCAAAGGTCCCAAAAAATGAGGGACTATCTGTATTGGATAGAAATGCATCCGGAGACGTTAAGCGTATACAAAAAGTTTAGTGGTTCCAGAAACCACAACGTTCCAAAAGATCTTTACAACTGTCCTCCACTCCCAACAACTCCAGTCACATCAGCCTTCCTAGCTCAAAGTGTATTGGGTAGAAATGCATCCAGAGACGTTAAGCGTATACAAGAAGTTTAGTGGTTCCGAAAACCCCAATTTTCCCAAAGAATCTTCGTAGTTGTCCTTCACTCCCAACAACTCCCCGTCATATCAGCCTCCCTAGATCAGAGTGTCGCGACGCGTGTGGGCAAGGTGACGTCATTAGGTTCACGCCGTCACAACTTTTTAGGGTCATAATAATCTAAGTTTTATCCTATATATGCAAGACTTAAAGAGAATGAAAGACACATTGTATTCTCTTTAAGCTCACACTTGTAACTCAGATCTCTCTCAAGCTAATACACCATTCTCAGCTTCGGCTTTTGCTTGATTCATAACTAATTTTTAGATTTAACTTGTTGGTTCATTTTACTTGCTCATTATTGTATTTCACTTGCACATTGTTCTCACATACTCGTAATCTAATCAGTCATTCCGGACTCGTTTAAAAGGGTCTCTGGATCGGATACGATCTACTTGTCTTTAAACCCTTATATACAAATTTCTAATTGTATGAATGACTCGTTTAAAAGGGTCTCTGGATCGGATACGATCTACTTGTCTTTAAACCCTTATATACAAATTTCTAATTGTATTTTTTGGTTAAAATCATTTTTACCGGTAAAACACCTTTTTAACATTTTTTTAGATATCCAGTTTGATGATGAATTAAATATTGAGGAACAATATATGGGCTGCATAATTGATTAAGGAAAAAACACCCTCATATTATATGATATCATTTTACATCAGCACTTCATCAATAATAGTGAATAGGTTTGGGACCCAATGGTCAATCTTGTTTATGAATTATATGTCCCATGAAAAATCTTGTATATTCAGATATATATTATTATTTGGTAGGTAGAAATAGGTTTATCATATAACAAATGTAGTATTTACAATTAAAACATCATTTTCACTTTGATGGTGCCAAGTACTAACCCTTCCAACACCACAAAATTCAAACTTTCAAAACCAACAACCACCACCTAACTAAATATTTTCTCCATCTGGTTTGTGGGGTGGGGTTGGCGGGGGGGGGGGAGAGAATGTCTCGCAATAGCTTATACAAAATTTGGTGTAAAGGGTACCTATTGTCACAATTTGACTTATAATAAGTGAGTTTGGGTCAAAGACAAATAGTAAAAGTAAGATTTTATTTCCTGTTTTAAAGTGATCTTCGCTTTGTAATATTTTCAAATGGTGTCACCCTAGTCCCTATTATGTGTATGTGTGTATATATATATACAGATATATAAGGTAATTTTTTGCAAGGTGATGTTAAATCACGCCCTATATATATATAGATCAGTTAGATATCACTCAATCAAAGCTTCAACTCTGAAGTGAGAATTAGCGTGTCAATCTCAAGCATTGTCATTAGATAGCTAAGTACATTCGCCTCAAAATCCGACGGCGGCGGCTTAGGCACTTCTAACGGATGGAAAAAAATCTCGTAAAAAATCAACTAATTTCGGACATATGCCTATATATATATATATATATATTGGATTCTAGGCTTCTAACTAGCTTTTAATATCCAGGATGATAATTTAGGTTTCAAGTTCTCCAATTATTTCATGAATTGAATTTAGTTTTCTCTTTAATAAGATTCACCTAAAAGGTTATATAAAATACTTCGTATATACAAGTGAAAAGCAATCACACTGTGTTCATTAGATTTAAGTTATATGCATTGATGAATTACAAACTATTTATGCAATCAAATCAATTATTTCTCTCCATTTAACTAATGTGATAAAATTTTGACTAGTAGGAATTTAGTAGTTCAGTTGGTTGGCTACCTGAACTTTCAACTTGTTTTGTTGGTAAGGGTTTAATCTCCATGTTGTAATCCCTTCCCCTACCCCTATGTAATAAAAAACTTTAAAAAAAATGATAGAATTTGACTAGACACAAAAATAAAAAAATAAGAAAAACTTTTAAAACTTGTAGTCTACACCAAAATGTAGATATCTGAGTGGACATAAATAATCTCATTAAAGATAACGTAATAAATTTAAAGTTAAATTATTTTTAATTATATGAAAGTGTTATTCTTTTTGATACAAACCTAAAGAAAATGTCATCACATAAATTAAAACGAAGAGGATATAAGTAATTATGAATAAAATTTTACTTATCATAAGTATCAACTGGTTACCTGTAAAAATAAAAACCAACCTACTGTCACAAGTTAAACTATATGGATAATGGAAATAAGTCAATAACTAACTCAAAACTAAGAAATTTGGAAGGCAAACTGCTAAATGAACGGTCAGATAGAAATTTGTTAGTAGATAACTAATATTCCCTCTGTCTCAATTTAAGTATTTTAACTTGACCAGACACGAAGTTTAAAAAATAAAAGGAGACTTTTGAATCTTCTAATTTTAAATTAAAGATGTATATAACTTTTTTAATCTTGTAGTCTTAAACTTGCTATCTAGAATGTTCGAATTAGAAAACTTACTAAATATAAAAAAAACACTCTTTTTAGGACAGACAAAAAAAAGTTTAAGAAACTTAAATTGGGATGAACCAAGACTGAGAAAGCTCAATCAATAAAGAGTATTTTAGTGGAATGGCTTAACTTACTCCCCATACGAGACCTGAATGCCCAGTTTTCCTGTCTTCTTCGGGTCCTTAATAGAACTCAAAACTAGGTTTGGAGTATTTAAAGGTGGAACACTAGAAACACTGTGATTTTACATGACAACAATGGACTGTACCTTAAACTATTTGAGATACCTATATATAACCATGAACTCTGCATACTACAAACTGACTAGGATTAATAGTGGCAACAAACTGAGTAGATATCAGAAGGAATTAACATGCCATTCACCATGCAGCTAGTGCTCTCCATAAGCAATGTACATAAAGGAGCCTAAGAAACAAGTCCAACATTAATTCACACAAGTTTTTGCAATACCAAAATAATAATCCAAGATCCAACATCATATCAAAATAATAATATAAGATCCAACGTCATACCAAAATAATAATCCAAGATCCAAGAGGTCAGGTAATATTCATAAAAGCAAAATACGCAAATAATGTTTCACCATTCAAGAGGTGGAACACACAAGTTTTCAATTTTCAAAAATATCAACCCAATCCTCCTAAGTCGTGTCTTCACTTCTTTCATCTTTCATCCCTTGTTCAATTTCACCACCTACAAATGATAATGAAAAATGATTTAGCAAATTTCTCATAAAAGAATTTAATCTCTACATTGCATATATAATAATGTCAAACCTAAAGAACCATTTGATTCAACAGGTCATTTCAAAAAGCTAAAAAAACAATAGTATGAAGCAAATGACTACTGAAGCATTTCAAGATTTTTTGTGCAAGGAACTGATACCTAATCAGAGATATTTTAGCTCGAGAAAACTCTTTAATTTCAAGTATCAAGACTCTCACCCTATACATTTTTCAATAGACTAGATAGAAGTGCACTCCTCATACATAAAAGAAGCCTAAGAAACAAAATATACGATCTAACTTGTAGATTAAATTTATATGCAAGTGGAGTATTTACCATCTTGTGCATAGTAAAAGCAGCTACGATCGTATATTTTGTTTCTTAGGCTTCAAGTGGAGTATTTACCATCTTGTGCATAGTAAAAGCAGCTACGATCGATGTTAAACTCGGAGAAGAATGTCACCATCTCAAAATTTTCTCAACCTTTGCAACATGCTACATGTATTTTAACAGGATTAATTTGGTGCTGCAATACATGGCAAGGTGTCTAACAGTCAGTAATTGTTGGAAATTAGCCTTTGGCGGGAGTTGTGACCGACCAACTTTAACGGCTTAAACACTAGTGTTACGTATGTTGGAGAATCCGGTTCTTCACACATGCATGATCTACTAAGTACGTAGATAACCGTAGGGCCAAGAATCGTCAAATTTCATTGAGAAATGAAAGAGATATTGGTTCACGAAGTAAGGTATTTGAAGCATGGAAAGTGTGGTATTGTGTGTAATTCTCCCTCATCGGTAGAGGAAGAAAGAATTGTTGTGTATATAAGACTCGAAATTGGTTTGGGGTTTGGGACCCCAAGGGGTATCCCATGTGTTTAAAGGAAGGAGGACCTAGATGTGCTTCGGTTCGAGGAAAGACCACACGCGCGCCACCGCCGCCCGCCCGTCCGGTCCGATTCCGGGTTCACGGCTGTGGGCTGTGGGTCTTCTGATATTATCTTTTTGGGCCAGAGAACTTTGCCAGAAGTACAGTTCGGACCAGAATTCTTTCAGATGTACAGTTTGGTCCCTGAAGTTTCCAGAACGTCAGAATTTGGACAGTCAAAAGCAGAAACGCCAAGCACTAAATTCAGCCATTTATTTTGGCTGAATTACTCCTCCTATAATGGCCAAATCCGTTGGTCTTTCATCATTTATGTTGGTGGCTTTACTACCTCCAAAATGGCCATTATTTGGCTGTTATGGAGGGCAGTAATCAGCCCCTCCCTCACATATATAAACACCCCCTTACACCATTGTTGAGCACCAAGGAGAACACCAAAAACAGTGCACGAAAATACACAACCGAAAATAGTTTTCTTCCTACAACTTCCAAGCATCATTTCGTTACTCAATATTCTTCACGGTAGCTCTTAAGTTTCCTTTGCTCAAGGGTTCCATTCTTTGTTTTATCTTGGGAGACAAATTGTCCAGGACGTATAAAGGATACATACGGGGCAATATTGTCTTAAGGACAGAGTGCTACACTCGACTCAGCAAAAACAATTTCCATTTTTTCATCTTCTACAAAACTGGAATTTCCAGTTTTCGTGTGTAACTATTGTAATTTTCAGATTTCTAGTTGAATTATTGAATCTTTGTTTATCCTTTCGAATACTTGTAATAGTTATATACTTCCCGTACTGCATTATAAAGTACCATAGAGCAAAAACTCCCAACAACTTAAGACAATATTTGTATTGTATTACTATTAGTGTTCGAAAGATGTCGGTCAAAAATTGTGTGACCAAATCGGATATGGAAATGGTTTTACGGTAGAAGAGAGTGATGATGATGAACGTGTTCATGGTGTCACCGCTACCAAGACTGGTGGAAACAAGCGCTCTCGAGAGCTGAGGATGTCAACGGGACAAGAGGAGAAGACGAAGATGTTATTCTATCTTGCGGCGAAGGCCTATATCTATCCCAGACAAAAGATCCGAATAATGGTAAAGAAGGAACTGGACACTCAGTTTGATGAAGTGACTGAAGTGAGCCAGAATCCGAAATTAGGATAAGTAGTTTTTCTTACTTGTCAAGAATAAAGATTAAATTATGTCTGATTAAAAATGGATTAAAGTAAGGAGGAATATGAAAATAATTTATATTCCTTATGCTTTAACAAATCAGAAGTTTAATCTCATCTTCTTTTCCATTTAAAGATTGGATTTTGTAAACGACTTAAGAAGATCCGTTCTTTTAAGTGTAATTATTAAAGTGTGTAAAGTATGTTCGCACATACGAGGGAGTAAGATCCACTAACTGTGCGAAAACTGTTACCACTCTTAAGTAAGCGCCAAGAATTATCTGGGCACCAATCTTAACGGTAGGAGTCTAAAAGCTAAAGATGTTGAACCTGTCATACTATTTGGCAGAAGATCCTTCATAGGATGATATTGGACACTCAGTCACATAAAGCCTCCGGGCGACTGGAGTGGGCCAAAATTCCTTTGATAGAATGATATTGGACACTCAGTCATACAAAGCCTCCGGGCGACTGGACTGGGCCAAAATTCCTTTGATATGATGATATTGGACACTCAGTCATACAAAGCCTCCGGGCGATTGGAGTGGGACCAGAATTCATTTCATTGGAAAAGTAATGGACACCTAGTAAGGTGGGCCAGAGTTTCCAGGTCCTAAATGATCTGAAGGTCTAAAGAAAGGCAGTAAAGAAATTGGACACTCAGTCTGCCAAAGCAACTGGAGTGGGCCAGAGTATCGAGATCACATATGATCCGGTTGCGCCCTAACCACGGGCAAGAGGTTGTTCATGTGAAGCAATGCCACCTCTAAAATCAAAGGGGCTGGAGAGGTTGTCCTCAATATGACTTCAGGGAATGAGATCACTCTAAGATGAGGTGATACATGTCCCTAACTTGGTTTAAGGGACGTTGTTGGTCAAGCTAGTTTGAGACTAGCCCAACAGGTCTGTAATAACTAAGAATGGTACAGTATGTCTGTAGCCAAATGAATGATATATTTGTAATCCGTGCGTCTATGCCATCATAGATTAAGACACGTTAAATAGCAAGTCAATTAAAAGCTAACGATGTTGAGATTGTTGCCTTCTTCGACATAAACCCTCAAAATAAATGTGAGGTAGATGAAGAGGCAAAATCACCTTTCCAAATTCCGTCAAGGGAATAGCGAAAGAAGCACTGCTCCTCTAGAACTTAGTCACACCTACTTGGGTGATTTGAAGTTTATACAAAATAGAGGGGGGAGACAAGTACGTTGTGATCTTTATTGATGATGGTACAACGTATGGAATCCTTTGTTTATTAAAAAGCAAAGATGAAGTTGTTGAAGCGGATAAACGCTACAAAGCAGAAGTTGAAAATCAACTAAGCCTACGGATTGAGAAATTCATAGTGATAGAGGGGGAGAATATGAAGCATCGTTCATTAAACGACTGTTCATTTCTCACCTCAGTCTAACGGTGTTAGCCAAGCGCAAACTCGTACGCCCAAAATTATGTGGGGCAAGGCGATCCTTACCACTAATGCGATTCTCAACAGAACTCCGCATAAGGATAAGGATAACTCTCCTGATGAGACATGGAAAGGATCTCACATACAAAAGTTGTGATGTGGGGTGGCTTGGTAGAAGTTGGACTACCGAAACAGGTCAAGTTCGACCGAAGACTGTAGATTGCATATCCACTTGATCTGTAAATAACAGTAGTACTTATCGCCTCTTGGCGTCAAAGAATGCTGAATTCTTATAAGATAACTTTCCTTGAAAAGGAAAAAGGAGTAATTGCTCAAGGTTAACAAGATCCCGCGAGGGCCTGACTTTCCGGAACTAGACGTTCCGTATCTACAGGACTCGAAAGTAGCTGGATATCCGGAACTTAATATTCCAGATCTGCAGAACTCAGGGATTCTAGATGTTGAACCAAGAAGGAGCAAAGAGGGGACAAAGACTTGTTCCATACCTTCTAGCTTGTATGGTTGAGAACGGAACCATGGACAATTAACAAATAATTGTTATCTCCAAAAGCGCTGCTTTGGAAAGAAGCTAAAGAGAGAAATAGATTCCATATATAGAACCATACTCGTGTAATAGTTAATCTTCCTCCGGAAAAAGAACCTTTGGGTTGTAAAAAGTGCTCCCCTGTGAGTAGCTTCACATCCAGGGCCATTGTAGTCTTACATGGCATGGGTGTTGAAACAGCCTTCCCAACCGGAGAGTTGGAAGAAGAGGATCGAAATTGGTTTGCTTTGAACTGTTGGGCTTTTTCCCGAACTTTCATTTTGGTCCACGAAATGTTAACATTTTGGTCTGAAAGTCTCGGATAAAACGAAACAATGAATCGATCACGAAACATTGACTCGAAGTTAAAAAGCCAACGGTTGGAAAACCAACGGTCTTAGAGTGAAAATCATATTGAAACAAAGTCTCGATATGAAAGATATGGGTATCATAGATGACATCTTAGGAATTGGATTTCTAAGACATCTAACGGATCGGTCGATAGTTGACGAGTCTCGTTGAAGCCACCAATGGATATAAATCATAGAACTGATTGAAATCATGGTGCACCCATAGACAAGGAGCGATATGCTCGGGTCACGTGTAGTTCAATGTATTGTACACACTACAACCGACCTGGTATCGTCCAACAAACGAGATCGGTTGAACTAAGGTTCATTGATGATCTTAATACATGATCAATAGAAGGCGTTAAGTCGGATATGACGATATCGAATTATTCGCTTATCTACGGATTATAGTATTCGGATGTCCATGGTTCTAGGAGAACACGGTGATGCAAAGCGGACATCGGATCGAAGAACACCAAAGTCACAAGTAAATGTGTATGGTGGGTCTTGGAAAATCCTCTAAGCAAACTTGCATCGACCGATTCATGATGGTATCGGAGTTTATCGCTTTATACAAAGCATGAAAGAAGTTGAGTAACTTCACGACTCGTTAAAGGACGTCCCTTATTGGGAGAAACCCATGCCTTCAGCAGTTATACATTGTGGCTAGCCGATCGGCTTTAGGAAGGACACGGATGACAGCGTCTGGACATATCTGTCAGGATCTGTCGGAGACATAAGACCGTTGTTGACACCCAATTTTGTCCCATCTTTTGGATTTTATTTGCAAGTTTTAATATTTTTGACACTTTAAAACAATTTTAAAATATAGGCATATATATGTATATATATCATTATATTTATTATTATTATTATTTATATTTTTTATTGTCATTTGCATTTTTATATCATAATCATACTTTTATCCTAATATTATATGTTATTTTATTTTTCGCAAAACGACCTTGCATTTTTATTTTTTATTTAAGCATCAAGCATTTCGCAAATATTATATTTTATCATATTGTCATCTTTACAATTTATAAATTTTGCAAAGCTTTCTTTTTATATAATAAAATCTCTTTTTATATTTTTTAAACCCATAACCCTTTTTCATTTCCCCCCAAAACAATTTCTACTCAACCCATTACAATAAAAACAACCCATTTTCGGACCCCATCCAAGGCCCAACTAATCACCCCATTTATCCCCTACCCGTGGCCCAATTCGGCCAGCCCAAAAACCGCAAGCCCACCCGGATCGGCCCAATACCCAATTCCCTTTATTCCCCCCTTTTAAACCAAAACCCTACAAACATTTTTCAGATTTTTTCTCTCTCTCTCTCTCTCACACTCCATCCGCCGCACGCACCCCCACACCGGCGACCCCACGTCGCCGGTCACCTCGCCAACACCACCACACCACCAGCCACTCTACCCCACCTACGCCGGTCACCACACCCTCACCACTACCATACCCACGATCGACACCCCCCATACCGTGACCCTACACACGCCGGTCACCTCACCCATTGCCGCCACCAGTCGCCGTACACACCACCACGACCCCACACCGTCGGTCACCCATACGCCACACCCATACCTACACCCCCCAAAATCCGAAACCCATCTATAAATACCCCATTTTCGTTCACTGTTTTGGGGGGGGGTCGATTTTGTGGATTTTTGTCCGAAAAGAGGGAGTTTTGGTCGGAGCTTATGTCGGAAATCGGGTATTATTTTGCCTTTTTTGCTCACTGTCGGGCCGGGTCGGGTCAACCCGATTTAGGTAAGTTTTCCATATTTTTTATGCTTTTATATCTCCTTGTTGGTTATCTGAAGATTTGGAAAAAAAAGTTGTTCGGGTCGGGTCGTTGTTCGGGTCGGGTCACTTTCGGGTCGGGTCAACCCGATTTGAATGAATTTCCAGATTTTTATGTTTTATGTGTCTTGTTGGTTACACGAAATTTGGAGAAAATCGATTCGGGTTGAAAAACATCCGATTCGGGTCGGGTCAACGACCGGTTCGGGTCGACCCGATCGGTTAATTTCCGATTTTTGTATGTTTATATTGTCTTGTTGGTTACACGAAATTTGGAGAAAATCGTTTCGGGTTGTAAAACATCCGATTCGGGTCGGGTCATTGACCGGGTCGGGTCGACCGGTTCGATTAAATTCCGTTGTTGTGTGTTTATATTGTGTTGTTGTTTACGAAAATAAAAAATAAATGATTCGGGTCGGGTCATCGATCTGATTCGGGTCGGGTCACCGGGTCAAGTAAATTTCATTTTTTGTATCTTTGTTGTTGGTTATCGAAAATAAATAAATAAATAATGTTTGATTCGAAATTTGGGTCGACTCGAAATCCGGGTCGGGTCACTATTCCGAACCCGGGTCAGATTTTCGAAACCTTCCAAATCCTGTTTACTGTTTGAAATTTCGAATTCGGGTCGCATAGTTTAATCGCAAGCTGTTGTTTATTTTGGCATTTAAATATCCATACACGGATATCTCAACTTGCTTTAGGCCGATGAAATTGAATTCGAGGCCGCGCTTTTTCTTTTGTTTCGTTTCTCTGTTTTAGCATGTTTTTCGAGAATCCGTGCAACGGATATCTTTACTGTTTTACTTGTTTTATTATTTTATTAATATCGCATTTAGGCCGATGAAATTAAATTCGAGGCCGCCCTTTTTTTTTTCTTTCTTTCGTTTACGTTTCGGTTTATTTTTTTTGGCATTTAAACATCCGTGCACGAATTGTCTTACTTGATTTACTTGATTTATATAAATACGCATTTAGGCCAATGAAATTGAATTCGAGGCCGCGTCCCTTCGGATATCATTTCTCAATTTGTTTTTCTTTTCTTGTTTTCGACACCATTTCTTGCTTTGAATATTATACTACAACGGCCGATGAAAAAATATCCGTCGATTTTTGAGGCCTCCACATATGTAAAGACGGAAAATAAAACTTACGGCAAGGATGAAACTTAAATCTTTTTCACCCAAGAGACCAACATGTTCGGTAGGCAAGGCAACTAAAATGACCAACGAGTCATACGTTCGCGACCACGACGTGATTGGAATGATCTTTTCAAAATTTGAGTCTGAGCCCTCCGTAATCAAAACATTTATTGTTTTGGATACGAATCCGAAGTTATGTATATTCAATTGTTTCTAACCGTTTATTCTTGACAGCTTGCAAAGATAAAGTCAAAGAAGGCAAATACCCCTCGGAGATTTCTTATTTTTGTTGTTGTCTTTTACTTTCTTTAATTCATCTTTATTTTCATTATGTATTGTAATATTATTGTACTCCTGAAATTATTGAAACATTTAGAATAGATAGAATTAATTGATAGGGTAGTCTAAAATTGGAAACCCATCGCTAGGTTATCTATTTTTAGGCTCGTCACCCATACAATTTACATTGCATATATTTTTATCAATTTTCATACAAATGCATATTTATACTTTTTTCGGCTTTACATGTATATTAATGCCATACAAATGCATACTTGTACAAAAATGCATCATTTTATTAACATCTTGTAACATTATTTTTATATTTGTAAAAACATGTATTTTTCTTAGCATAACAATTAACCTGAATTTGATCGGATAACCGCAAGTTAGCGGATCTTAAAGGATGCCTAACCCCTTCCCTTTAGGATAATAAAGAATCCTTACCTAGAATCTCATTAGTTTCGCAGAGACTACAAAATTGGAGTTATTTTGCGGCTTTTAGTTAACATTCGGGTGCCCTAATTCACCTTAGAATAATTAGGTGGCGACTCCTCAAGCAAGCATTTTTAATCCATCCGGAGGGAATCGACGCCATCGCGTCGCGAAGCCCGCAGGTCAAAATCGGGCGCGACAACCGTATGGCAGTTGATCATCACGGGTGTCACTTCCTTGTTTACTAACTAAGGGACTACCCGGAGATCAAGTGTTACTTTGTCTGTCTAGGGAATGGGCTTAAAACCCAAAATATACGGACCAATACGGTGGAAACCCAACCTTACGAACCGGAGATCCCAGTAATTTGGTTCAATGGGAAAATTAAGTTGTAAAGGTTCAGTTGATCGCTTCAGTGGAAGTATGAGCACTTCGGATAGTGATCTCTGAAAAGAAACACCAAATCCAAAGACGTTCCCGCGATAGACGTTAAGTGCTATCTCGCGGTATGGGTAAAGGTTAAGTTTTCAAAACTGTAATGATCATCAACGAGTTGAGGTTAGGTCTTTGGGAAACTTTTAATAGTTCCTAACACTTGTGAAGTGGGGTATAGCAGGATACCTTGTAGGAGACCACCTATTTAAGTGCGAGGACGGGCCGCCTCAAAATGAACGCGCTTAAGAATCCAAGACGTTGTCCATGGCCAAAACGGACAAAACATTACGAAGAAGAGAGTAAGGGAATTTGTTATGTTGGTACCATTGACTTGGCTTACACTAAACACTGACGGTTCAAGACATCACGTTCACCGCACAATAAGTAAGTCCGATGGTATTCAACTATGGAAGGTTCAAAGCTGATGCTACCTCTCCTTATGCAACATCGGTCCGCTGAAATATTGCTGAAAATGAAAAGACACCATGTGAGTGCGCCAAAATCTCTTTCAAGAGGGGATTGTTGGAAATTAGCCTTTGGCGGGAGTTGCGACCGACCAACTTTAACGGCTTAAACACTAGTGTTATGTATGTTGGAGAATCCGGTTCTTCACACATGCATGATCTACTAAGTACGTAGATAACCGTAGGGCCAAGAATCGTCAAATTTCATTGAGAAATGAAAGAGATATTGGTTCACGAAGTAAGGTGTTTGAAGCATGGAAAGTGTGGTATTGTGTGTAATTCTCCCTCATCGGTAGAGGAAGAAAGAATTGTTGTGTATATAAGACTCGAAATTGGTTTGGGGTTTGGGACCCCAAGGGGTATCCCATGTGTTTAAAGGAGGGAGGACCTAGATGTGCTTCGGTTTGAGGAAAGACCACACGCGCGCCGCCGCCGCCCGCCCGTCCGGTCCGGTTCCGAGTTCCGGGTTCACGGGTTTCGGGTTCACGGGTTCGTGGGTCGTGGGTCCCTGAATTTTCAAGATGTATAGTTTGGTCCCTGAAGTTTCCAGAACGTCATAATTTGGACAGTCAAAAGCAGAAACGCCAAGCACTCAATTCAGCCATTTATTTTGGCTGAATTACTCCTCCTATAATGGCCAAATCCGTTGGTCTTTCACCATTTATGTTGGTGGCTTTACTACCTCCATAATGACCATTATTTGGCTGTTATGGAGGGCAGTAATCAGCCCCTCCCTCACTTATATAAACACCCCCTTACACCATTGTTGAGCACCAAGGAGAACACCAAAAACAGTGCACGAAAATACACAACCGAAAACAGTTTCCTTTGCTCAAGGGTTCCATTGCTGTTTTATCTTGGGAGACAAATTGTCCAGGACGTATAAAGGATACATACGGGGCAATATTGTCTTAAGGACAGAGTGCTACACTCGACTCAGCAAAAACAATTTCCATTTTTTCATCTTCTACAAAGCTGGAATTTCCGGTTTTCGTGTGTAACTATTGTAATTTTCAGATTTCTAGTTGAATTATTGAATCTTTGTTTATCCTTTCGAATACTTGTAATAGTTATATACTTCCCGTACTGCATTATAAAGTACCATAGAGCAAAAACTCCCAACAGTAATTAGGCACCAAAACAAGATTCTTTAGCGAGTTTCTACAGATCCACTGCCTTTTTGGATTTCAGATGCATGGAAAAGGGATCTGACAGGAGGACATAACAAGTTATCAAATTATATTAAGAGACTATCTTATGTGCAAGCAAGCAGAATATCCAAAATTAAGTGGAAGGAAAAAGAGAGTCTATCAGAAGAGCTGGCCATACAAGAAAGCCCGATTTTATTACTAATGGCATTGAGTAAACATGACATGAATCTAATCAACTAAGTGTGTGCATTCCTTGAGAAAGATAAACAGAAATCAAAACTATCAGGATTCAGTGGACAGTCTCCAGAATGCAAAGAGACAAATAAATGCCAGATTATAGTGTGCATGCAATCAATATGCCTTTTTAATTGGTCCAAATTATCTTACTTCATTGATGGATAGGCTATACTATTGGATGATAAGCAATGTCTAAATTTTCATAAAAGTTAAATTAAGTAAATTCTTCTTATTTATTGAAGTTACGATAAATAAGATATTACTTGGTACTTCTACTAGTGAGCGATAAAAACTTATCTACATCGGGGTTTACTTTGAACAAATAAATGTAATTCATGTGTTTGTATTTAGATTTTCTCACTTAATCATGGTTAATTCACATGTATTTTCACTTCATTAAACTACATAACTATGATAAAGTTGATACAGTTTGGTGTAAACACCCGACACTAGTAAATTTTTACCTTTAGCATTGTTCTTCCTATCCAATTTTTTCTTAATATTTCTTAATGGGTGCTCTCTTATTATTTTTGAACCCATTTTGTTCAGAGAATCCTGGATATTTCCTCATTTCCAGTGCTTTTTCTTTGAAAATGTCACTGAAGAAGAAGTCATGGCGGGGGGTGGCCGCCAGAAGTTGAAACGACGGCGGAGGTTATCGACGGCGGGAGGAAATAAAGGAGAGGAAAAGAGAGAAGATGAGGGAGATAAAGAGAAGGGATTTGTAGCCATTTTTCTTTATTGGTGGCTTATATTTTTGTTTGGTGTTAATATATGATTGTGTTCAATTTTTCTTTTACTTATTCTTCTTTTTTATTATATAAATTTTAATTTTTAAAGTTTGTTTTTAGAGAATTCTAGTATATATAAACAAAATCACTCAAATTTTTCTCACTTACAAAACTAACTCTTCATATAGCAATAAATATTTATTTTGTTAGAACTTTTCTTTAAAAAATACTCCCTTCATCTCAATTTATGTGATACTTTTCAAATTTTGAGATTCAAACAAGTTTTTTTAATCATAATTTTTCATATATTTTTGAATATTTTATATTGTGATTTATAGTACTTTAATGTAGTTCTTAAAGATGTATATTTTATTTTTAAAAAATTAAAGATTTCATGACGAATTCACGGTCAAAATCAAACTGTTTGACTCTCGAAATTAAAAATGTGTTACATAAATTAGGACGGATGGAGTACATTGTATGATATAACAAAATCAAATATTCAACAACAAATAATTTCTATATTTTTTGAAATAATTCTTACATTACAATACATGTATTGTAATCCTTGCATTACTAATATATGCATTACAATTCATGCATTACTAATTCATGCATCACAGTTCTACATTTACTAGTCTGATTCCTGCGTGACTGGCTTCTAAAGCAAACGATCCCCGAGTGATTCAACACTAAATTTAAATAATTTTAGAGCTATATTAAAAGTCATAATGAAGTAGCACTATAACAATGGATTGTTATTCATCTTCGCCTGCAAAGGTAAGTCGATTGATCAAATCATGTTAACTTTATGTCCCATTTAGCATGTTTATCTTCTTTGATCTATTTATCATCATCATTACCATTCAGAATTTATTTTGTTACCTTCTGTCTGCTACCCGATTGTTTCAATTCCGATAATATATTCTCTAGTTACATTCTTTAGTCATGAATTCCCCTTTCGATAGGTCATCTTCTGTACTATTATTAGGCTTTCATCCTTTAGAAGAATCACAACAGCTCATGTCGTATCCTTCATCCTATACTATTTTTTGCAGATCTGAGCAACATAACTATCAATTAACGTAATACCCTTTCACGACTCCTCCTCTACTAAGAGACTCATAGTTTGGATTGTACTCATAAAGTGCCCACTCTTTATCCTTGGAACGGTAGCGGTATGTGAAATTCTCATCAAACATCCATTGACACGGATCTGAATCAGTAACACATTGATAGAGTGCCCATATTTGTAGAGCAATTGAACATGGTGGCGGTTGAAAAAATTGTTCTAACATTCACCTTGAAACTAAACTCTTGATTTGATTTCAAATGCTTTATTGGAAGGGTGCCATCAAAGGGAAAACATCGAATGCTAAGGTAATTTGTATGATTATTTTTCACCACAATTAATTTTTCATTTGAAGGTGATCTGCTACTAGCTTCATTATGTGAAAAATTGATGACTACGAAGATCAATAATGTCATGGACTGTGTTAAGGTGATGGTCTTTTTATGGGATTTTTTTTTCTTCTTGGATTTTCCTCCTAAAAGATCGCGGTGTTAAATTTTCGAATCTAATTTTCCAATAGTGATGGGAGAATTATATAGAAGTTCAATATTTGAAATGATTTTTTTGTGAATCTTTGATTATAAGAGAGAAGGCAAGAATCAAGTGAGATTCTTTATTGTTTTTGTTGATGATTAAATCTCTTTATGTCGGATATTTATATATAGGTCATATCAAAAGAACAAGAATCTTTTCTGTAGATTCAAATTCTTTTTGTAATTCTATTTTTACCATTTTCCTATTTTTAAGCCTCAAATGGAGTTTCTAAATTTAGATTTTTATATAGGAAAAACTAGCCTTCTATATTTGCGCACACGGAGTTTCTATTTTTCACCATCACAAATACATGTAATTTCGACCATTAAAATCTAGATAGATAAAGAAAAATTAATTAGTTTATTTTCTACCGCTACTAAAATTTGAATCTTAACTTCTCATAATTCTTATGATGGACCGGTTACATCTATTGGATGGTGAGTAATGTTTAAAATTTAATAAAATGTTAAATTAAGTGAATTCTTCTCATTTATCAAAGTTATCATGATATACTAAGACATTACTTAGTATGTATATTAGTGAGCTACAAGAAGTTATGGTCCGCATATTTTCTATCTTCTCTAGACCTCACATGTGAGGTAACACTGGATTGTTGTTGTTGATCATTTTACACTAATATCTTAATTGGCCAAACTTTCAGAATCTGCTTATTTTGAAGAAAAAAATCGTCAGAATTGCATTTTTTTAAAAAAAATGGAGATTAACAATTTATTTTTAACTAATCAATTTTTAAAACTCTTCGCCAATCATGTTCTGCTACTACTCAAAATTTTATTTTTTCTAAATATATGCCCAATACCTCAACCATAACCTCTAAAATAAATACTTTTGACTTTGAAATAACTTAGCGGAGTAAACTAAAAATGAACTAAAGCCTAAATGGGGTAACAAAAAAGGGCAAGAAAAAAAAAACCAAAGTGTTATTCCATTCTATTTACGGAAAAGAATCATAAATGTCCTTAAACTATGTAAAATCGAATAAAAATACCTTCGCTAAAAGATTGGTCCAAAAATGCCCTTATAGTTATTTTATTGGGTCAAAAATTCTCTTTTCCTAATAAGCATATTGTTTATTTTCTTTTTAAACACATTCTTTTTTAATAAAAATATTATTTTTAAAGAATCCCTCTTTTATTTCTTTTCTTTTAACATCTGGTTTTTTAAAATGATATTTTATTAAAAAAGGAATGTATTAAAAAGGAAAGAAATTATTAGCGAATATTATCATATATTTTGTAATTAATAGTAGTGTATAATTATGGTAAATAGATGATCCTTATTCAATTATGATTCAACATTATACACACTATATATATTTGTATTAATGAGAAATAATCCCTAAGGGAGATTCATACACTCTTACATGGTATCAAGAGTCAAACTATAAAATCACCAACCCCTCTTTTTTCTTGTCTCCCCCCCCCCCCCCCCCACACACCTCATTCGGCCGACGGCTACCCTAATTTTTGAAACTCAAACTTTTCGGGTTCTTTGTCATTCCTCGCCAAAATTCAGCCACTCTAATGGCCCCATGGCTACTCCCACCTCTCCCACAGCTTCATCTTTTTCCCCGGTCGTCATCCACACCCCACACACTACCTCCTCCACTCCGGCTTTCGCCGTCAAGAACTTCATTCCTTTGGTTCTTGATCAGGAAGATGGTCAATATTCTTCGTGGGTTGAACTTTTTCGCATACATGCATGTGTCTATAACGTGCTTGATCATATTAACGACTCATTCCCTCGCCCTATTGAGGTTGATGACACGACATGGCGTCGTCTTGATGCCATTGTCAAACAACGGATTTATGGCACTATCTCTAAGGACTTACTTCATATGATTATGAAAACCGGTGCCTTGGCTCGTGAGTTATGAATACGATTTGAGGAAATTTTTCAGGACAACAAGCATACCCGTGTCGTATACTTGGAGGAGCAATTCAATAATACACGTCTTGAGAATTTTGCTAACATGTCCTAGTATTGTAAACAATTAAAACTAGTTGCGGACCAGTTGTCCAATGTGGGGACACCGGTTTTCGAAACGAAGATGGTTCTCCAACTAGTTGCTGGCTTACCGAAGGGTGAATACGATACTCTAGCGACCATGATACAACAAGCCAATTCACTACCCAGCTTCAATAAAGCCCGCTCACAATTATTATTGAAAGAAACCCGACGTGCGAAACATGATGAACATACTCAAAATGTGTTAGTGGTTGAAAATCCGGCGACAAACGCCGCCCCCATCGCCAGACAACCAACAACCGCGGGGAGGCCGCGGTGGTAGCGAGGCGGTAGAGCGCATCAACGGAAAGGGCGGTAGAGGCCGCATCAACGGAAAGGGCAGCGAGGCCGCGGACGTGGAGGCCGTGCCAGCCAGCAACAGCAGTCCAACCATTTTCCAACTTAGGCCGACCCAGGGTTGTGGCCCAACCCAGGCACTTGACCTCGACTTCTTACCCAAGACAACCTGCAGTGGCCCAATATCCAGCAGCCTGGCAGCCCGGGATTTTGGGCCACTCCCCAAGCCCATGACATGCTCCACTTCCAGCCCAACAAGCCCATGTAGCAATGCCCAGCAACCGCAGTCCACTTACGGCCTGCCCCCTACTGATTTGGGTCAGACCTTCAGCACATTAAATCTCTAGCAACCCGATGAAAATTGGTACATGGATACGGGAGCCACTTCTCATCTCACCCGCTCATCAGGTAACCTCTCCAAATTGTTTCGTTTAAAGTATCCTCAATTTATTATGGTTGGTAATGGTCATCGCATTCCAATTCAAGATTATGATAAAATACCCTTCAAGGGAGATTCATACACTCTTAAAGAAATAATATTTTTATTAAAAATAACATTTTTAACCTAATTAAATATTTTTGTACTAAACTATTAACGGATAATGTTTTTGCTAAGCTCGGAACAAAGCAAGTAACCTTGTGCCAAGCTCTATTGTTGCAAATTCCGAGTGTAGCGGTTGAAGAAGCTATTAAAGCAGATAGATTAGGAGTAACCTCCACTAGAATGATATCTATGTTTATGCATAAAGCACTAGCTAAGTACGACAATGCCAATGTACTTTCTAATAGCACCAACAACCTTATAATAGATGCTACTAATATGCATATAATGCCTTAGTATTATTGAAGTATCTATTTTAACAAAAAAAAGAAAAAAAGATATTTTTGACGAAGAAGCCAGGTTGTTCATTTAGTAATAGGTAACATATGTTAAACACTCTTTTGAAATGATGAATATCACTAGGAACAAAAAGACTGTTAAAAACAGTAAAAAGGAGAAATATGATATACTTAAACACTTAGATCTACTTAATAAGTGGACTATCCCAAAGATTAAATCCAGATTAATATATCAAATGGGCACTTTTGAAAAATTAGGCCTAACACCAGTTGTTAAAACAACTGAAGAAATTATCACTATAGATAGCGATCATGCTACATTCAAATTATTAAATGATAGTGATCTTGCTCTTTATAGGGAAATCTATCGTTTTATGCACATTGGGTTATTTCAAGTTGCGTTTAAGCCACTGACTTTAAGAGGCTTACCAGAGAGCTTTATAGCAGCTCTAAGAGATGGTAGAAACCATAACTGGAAGAAGTGCAAACCAGTTTGACCTATGGTCCCGTTTATTTTGATGTATATCCTAACTTGCAAATATCATTGCAAGATGAGAACTCGTTGAATGCTTTAATACTTAGCATAAATTACATGGATACGATTATATGTCTGGTACAGAAGTTATATGTATCTGTTACAGAATTTATTTCAAACCATTATACACTATGAATCCTGTGTAAAATGATGTATTTTAAAAATGAAACATTTGTATAATTATTTTGTTTTAGCATAATATTAATATGCGATGTTGTAACTAAAGCAGTATTATTTTCAATTTTTTTTAAAAAAGCCGTAAAATTAAGGACCTTATTATCTTTTTCAATTTGGAAAGGTTGTTGGGGAGGTAAAACTGTATTAATAATTTCCCCGTTAGAAAGTTTATATCCTCTTTCTAAAAAAAACAGAAATATGATCTGCTACGTATTTAATCATAAACCAAGGGACAAAAGATATAATCTTATTAGGTTCATAAAGATCTTTATAAAATTCTTCTTGGAGAAATGTTCTTTCTTTTTTATCAAAAGTTTCAAAAAACTATTTTTTAAATGGTTTCCATTTGAGTTTAAAGAAATCATCACTTATATTTTTTCTTGCGGATGATCCGGACTAAAATTAATTTTTTGATTTTGATCTATTAAATAGATGAATAATCTATATATGACTGGATTATATCCGTGTCTTCTTTACCATCATTGGCGATAGTATCTTTACCAATGTCAATGTACTTTCTAATAGCACCCGCAACCTTGTAATAGATGCTACTAATATGCATGTAATGCCTTAGTATTACTGAAATATCTATTTTAACAAAAAAAAAGAGGCATTTCTGACGAAGAATGTGTACAAAATGAAAATACACACAAAACCATTTATATGTGTCAGTGCATGTGTAAAGAAAAGCTAAAAGTCAAGGGGTGGATGACAGAGACGCAACAACTTAAGCCAAATAACTATTCCTCTCTTTAATCCACACTGTTTCTTCCTTCTATTACTACTAAAACTAAAATAAAATCTCATTATATTGCTTTTCTCTTTGCGTATTATATTGGGTACTGATTATTCTTTTCCCTTTCTTAGTCCTTAGTTCTCTCATTCACACAGATAAAAAAAACCGCACTTTCAAGAACGTTTACATCAGTTGCAAAATCTTGTAAGAACTACTAATTTTGAAAGCCCCCTTTTACTTTTTAAAACTTTTTTGGGCAAATCTGAGATTATTATGCTGATGTTCTGCAATTTTATGTCTATATATATCTTGGGGTTCTTCCAATTTTTCATTTTTTTTTTAAAAAAGGACAACCCCTGTTCAAAAGATTGTATCTTTATTTTTTTTTTCAAGATTTTTGGACTATGTAGATATTATAATGTTTATTGTTTTTACTATATGACACTCATTTTTAGTTCCCTATGTGGGTTTGATCTCATTTGCTTATACTGCAGCTTTGTTGTGGATCAATTAGAATCTGAAAATGATTGATTTTCTTGCTTTGTTGTTATACTGCTGAGTACCATGGCTTATTCGCTTTCTTTAAATTTCACAGGATATGTTGTTGTTGTTGTTATGCTGCTGAGTAGTGGGGCATTTTTCTTGTTTTTGAGACACTTTTTATAAAAAAAATTAACTGTTTGAGTTGTTGTATTTTCTAGAATTTGTTGAAAGAAGTATGAGCTGCTTCAGCTGTTGTGAGGATGATGATATGCACAGAGCTGCTGATAATGGGCCATTCATGGCACACAATTCAGCAGGTTAGTTTCCTCCTTTACCGGGTATCTATGTTGATCTTTTCCCCGTTTTGGGACGGGTCCAAATAGAGTGGAATGAATATAGATGATCGATATAACTGACCAACTTGTTTGTGATTGAGACATAATAGTAGTAGTAGTTGTTAGTTCTGGCCTACGTTGCTCGGACCCTCCAAAAATGTTGCCGCATCCATTTCGGATCCTCAAAAAATCTTAGCTTTTGAAGGATCCGACACACACCCAATGGTATTTTTGAAGAGTCGAGCAACATAGGTTCGGGCTTAGGGAGATGGTGAGTGCTTGAGTAGTGGGAATGGATTTTGTTGTTGAATGGGAAGAAAATATTGGAACTCCTAACTGCGGTATCAGTAAATTGGATCTCAAAAATTTATTATGCTTGTATTTGATGTTTTCGTGATCACATCCGATTGAAGTTTTGGAAATTGATAAATGATCAACTGAAAGTTCAAGTCTTTGGTTGTTGCTTTGGGTTCTACTATCATTTTAGGCTCTTTTCTTCATCTGATGTCATGCTTCCATTCATTGAACTTTTGTTTAGTCCTAACTAACCGGAGAACTTCTTCATAGGCAACAATGGAGGTCAGCATGCCACAGAAAGTTCACAAAAAGAGACGCAGACTGTGAACATGCAGCCCATTGCTGTTCCTTCCATCGCTGTTGATGAGTTGAAGGACATCACCGATAGCTTTGGTTCTAAAGCTTTGATAGGTGAGGGATCATATGGAAGGGTATATCATGGTGTCTTGAAAAGTGGACGTGCTGCAGCCATTAAAAAGTTAGACTCGAGTAAGCAGCCTGATCGAGAATTTTTAGCTCAGGTTAGCTCCGCCTTGTTATCTTTCATTTGAATACTCTCTCCATCCCAACTTATGTCAAAGGCGTTTGACAGGGCACGGAGTTTAAGTATAAAAAAATGACTTTTGAAACTTGCGGTCTAAAATAAGCCACAAATATTTATGTGGTTATAAATCATTTCATTAAGTGAAATATGGGAAGTTTAAAGTTAAATTGTTAGTACATATAGAAAGGTATAATTCTTTTGGGACTGACTAAAAAGGAAAGAGTGTCACATAAATTGGGCCGGAAGGAGTATTGCAAATAGCCTTTGTAACCTTGCCTCTATATGATGTATGCAATTGCAGGTCTCAATGGTTTCAAGATTAAAAGATGAAAATGTGGTTGAATTACTCGGTTATTGTGTGGATGGAGGTCTTCGTGTGCTAGCCTATGAGTATGCCCCAAATGGATCTCTTCATGACATTCTTCATGGTAAGTAACTATGCTATGGTCCCCACCGGAACCAACTTATCCTATCCTTCTCAGTAGTGCTAAAACCTGTCGATTCATCCATAATTCTTTGTGCATTTGGTTCCTAAGCCGAGATGCGTCATTCTTTTAGTAAATCTTAGGAGCTCGTCTCCGTAGCCTGTGTTTGAAAATTATTATTACTCAATCCAACTATGTCAAGGTACACTTCAGACTCCACTTGAAGTACTTCGTTAATGCACCATGCAGTGAACGCCCCCCTAACTAGTGGTCAATATATGCTTCATCCGAAATTCTGAAGTTCCTTTCTAATGCATTCTCTGACAAAGCATGTACCATGAAAGTTCTTTGTAGAATTCCATAACTTAGAGTAACTTTGCTCCTAGATATCTTCATAGGACCTTGCTTAATAAGAACCCATCAATTATTTCCTTCTTTTCTCTTGTTGTTGCATATAATTCTTTCTTTAAAATATACTTCATCTCAATTCCCATTTAACATGGTTTGTTTAGAACACTAAAAATTAAGAAATTAGTTAGATTGCGTATCCTATTGATAGTAACATAAAAAAGGTATTTTGAAGTTGTTGAAAAGTTGGTTTAAGAGGAAAAGTACGTGTTAAACTTTAAAATTCAATTGGTAAATCGGATTGATCAAAGTCCAAAAGTTGTGTAGAATACTATGGCTTGTAGGCTTGGATTAAACATTTCGGGACCTCACAGAATGGTAAGTATTGCTAAATTAGGATAGAAGTATACAAGGTACCTAAAGTTAGAATATTGCACCAAAAGGCATATATTTGCATGCTTAATCACCCAAAAAAGGACCATAAGGGGCTTTTGATCCCTTAATTGTATCTAACAATGACATTGCTGTTATGCAAAGTGAAAAATTTAGTCATTTATTGACAGCATGTTGTATATCTGTTAAACATTCAGTGAAGTGCATGCGCCAGGATTTTATTTAGGTTTTTGTTCATTTCATCTGTATTTAGACTATTTTCTGGTATCATTAAATGTGGATGTCTATTTTCTTCTGTATGTATGGCCAATCTGTCAGAAGAGAATTTGTACTTCCCGTTAATGTTTATTTTTCTCTGAGCTTGGCCAATCATTCTTCTTTTTCTGACGTTTTTAAAAACTCTCGATGGCAGTAGTCTCAGCAAGTAAATGTGTCAATGTATATCATGGCTACCGCTAAAATACCATAATGGGTGCCTAGGGGTGGAAAATTAGTCCATAAAAACATGACCCTCCCAACTCATTCAAGCATTTATTAGCTCAGCCCATTTTAGTCCAACTCATTTCAGCCCATCTAAAGGTTAGGCTGATGTGTAGTCCAAATTGACTCATAGAACTTTGTCAAAATATTTTCAAAAAGATATATAGTTTATTTGATATGTTACGTATTCTCATAATAAAGAAAAAGAATATTAGGTACGTACATAATTATAAAAGAACGAACAAAGAATTTAAAATTTAGTAAGAATTGGGAGGGTTGGGTTATGACCCACATTTTAGCCCAACCTATTTCAGCCCAAGTAACTTTTGACCTGCCCATTTATTAACTCAACCTATTTAGTCCCGCCAAAATCCACTCCAACCCGCCCATTTGACACCCCTATGGGTGCCTATTATGAGTATAGACAAAGATGTCATCAATCCTAGAGTGCTTGGACTGGGACTTACGTATTTGGCTGCTCTCTTCAGTTTTTCTATAACATTTTTTGTTATTTTGCTGAAAAAATGCATAACCTTTCAGTTTGTGATTGCAGGAAGAAAAGGTGTGAAAGGTGCGCAGCCAGGTCCGGTATTGTCATGGGCTCAACGAGTTAAAATTGCAGTTGGGGCTGCAAAAGGACTGGAGTACTTGCATGAAAAAGCGCAGCCTCACATAATTCATCGTGATATTAAGTCTAGCAACATTTTACTCTTTGATGATGACGTTGCGAAGATAGCGGATTTTGATTTATCAAATCAAGCCCCGGATATGGCAGCACGTCTTCATTCCACACGTGTTCTTGGGACCTTTGGTTATCATGCACCTGAGTGAGTCCCTTTCTGAACGTATAATACAATAAGCAACATACTTGATTAACATATTATTAGTTGGTCTTCCCAGTGACTAATCTAGGAGAAAATGATAAAAATGGTCCCTTGTGTTTGGGGGTAAGTTCAAAATAGTCCTTTAAATATGCACTGAACAGTTTTGGTCCTTTAAGTTTGCCAAAAGTTAACACTTCTAGTCTCACTCAAATATTTACGGATTATGTTTGTTATATTTGAAGGAAACTATGACAAAAAAAGAAAATTAGCGGCAACTCACATTTAGAGGCACAACTTTTGTAGTTTCTGTTATTTTTTATTTTTTTCTAGAGTCTGGTGCAGCTTTTTGAAGTATAATTTCCGCTATTTTTTTTTATATCTTTTTAGTGTCTGCAATTCTTTGTGTCACATATTTTTGGATTTGATGGAACTTTCTTGGTGTTTATGGTTAAATCTTTTTTCCCCCCATTGTTTCCATCAAATCTAACAAATAGAAATATTTGACGGAGACTAAAAGTGTTATCTTTTGGCAAACTTAAAGGACCAAAATTGTTCAATGCATACTTAAGGGACTATTTTAAACCTACCCTCAAACAAGTATACATAGAAACTGGTTCTTTATCAGTGCCAGCTCCCTCAATCATAGACCTTACCTTTACATCCTCGTGAATGGCCATTTTCATCATTTTCTCACTAATCTAGTATTCAACTGAAAGCAATGTTCGGCTTTTAGCTCATATTTCAGAAGTCAGACCAGAGTATAATTCACTTTTATGCTGATGACTTACAGCACCATCACTTTTGAGTTGCAGATATGCAATGACTGGTCAATTGAGTTCAAAGAGTGACGTTTACAGCTTTGGCGTTGTGCTCCTGGAATTACTTACTGGCCGTAAACCTGTTGATCCTACATTGCCACGTGGACAACAGAGTCTTGTAACTTGGGTATAGCCTTCTAGATTCTCATATGATTTATCTATCTAATACCACCATTTTTAAATTGCGCAATTCTTTTTTATTTGTAATTGATGTTATACACTATTGTAAACAGGCAACCCCAAGACTTAGTGAAGATAAAGTGAAGCAGTGTGTTGATGCTAGGCTAAATACGGATTACCCTCCGAAGGCAATCGCAAAGGTACGTGCACCCAAAACAAAGAAATTTCTTGCCTAATGAAAGGTATGTTAATTAATAACCGAAAGAGTGAATAGGTTAAAACCCCCCTAAATCACCATTTTACGAGTTTCATACTTAAACTATTGAGTGTTCTTCTTACCTCCCTGGACTATAACTCCCTTTATATTAAAATCCCGCCCCCGTTGAATATGTGGTAAAATGTTTGGGATAACTTGCTAAGAGGCGTGTGGGAGATGAAGAAAGTCGAAAAATTTGTCCACCTGGCAAAATGAATTCATGGCAGTTTCTGTGAACACCCAATAGTAAACGGTGATAGTTTGGGGGGGGGGGGGGGGTTAACCTATTCACTCAAAAAAAAATCCATGTGTACTACCACTTGGAACTCTTTGAAGGAGCTTTTGGAGCGGGATGTTCACGTAGTATGTCATATTCTTGTAGGGGATATTTCAATATGAGTTTGTGATAGTTCGCGGGGGTTCTTCTCAATAGTTTAGGTATAAAACTCACAAAATAGTGATAGTTTAGGGGGGGTTTAACCTGTTCACTCTAACCAAAAGGAGCATCTGGATCAGTGGAAAGATGAAACGTTTCATGATATTCGATCATTTTCAGTGTGATTTTCGTCATCTCCACTTTCTTACATCTGTGTTGCTGAACAGATGGCTGCAGTTGCTGCCTTGTGTGTGCAATATGAAGCTGATTTCCGGCCAAACATGAGCATTGTAGTAAAGGCTCTTCAGCCTCTGTTGCCTCGACCTGTACCCAGTTAAAACATCAAGCTTGTGAATTTTCTCCTCACCCCAGCCTTTACGTCGTGAAATGAGAAAAATTGTGATCGACTTCTTTGGTACGAGTCGAGATGATCGTGATACTAGTGGTCACCTGGGAAACTACTGCACATTAATGTCACCCCCACCCCCTTTTTTCTGTGGACTGAATGCCAAAGCAATATTGTATATTAGCTGTAATGAAAATGGCTATGCATATATTGATTTTATGGATTGTATTGAGGTTTTGAATTTCTACCAAGGTTCTTATTGTATCCAGTCAATTTTGTTTCAGCATTAATTTCCTATGTACTATAGTTTGTCCTTATGGTGCCTTGTTGCATTTCAATTTCTTGAGAAGAGAATTAGTAACTACCTGTGCTGAGAGGATACTTATCATGCAACTTGCAATAGTGTTTGGTATGAAGAGGCCTCCAAGTTGCGAGGAAATATCTTGCCACTGGCAAGAAGAAATAGGACAAGTTCCATTGCCATTAGCCCACGGGTTTTCGTCTGATGAGAAGAGTGCAACACGTAATGTGTGGATGAGGCGTAAGATGCGCTTTTAAACCCTACTGCAAATAAAGGCCTAGTATTTGAGTTGAGAAGGATAGAGGTACAAAACACATCATCCACTGAGTTCCGAATTGTGCACAACTAATCCTTGTGAATTTCTCGGTTATTAAAAAAAAGTTTCATTGCCGTTCCACATTTTCCATAAACATTTGCTTCCTTTGCAACCATTCATGAACATTCACATCAAGTGCTGAAGTTATTACAGCCCAAGAGAATAGACCAAAAACTAATGGTTTTCTTCATAGACAATCACAATATGAAAACCTTTACACCCCCCTGTTGCTATATAAAAGGGCATGTCAACTAGCTATTGTACATACCCATGTCTGTAAAGAACACAGTATATATATACACACATGTGACTGCCTTTCATGCACACAAAAATGATTCTCTCAAACATCTAGTAATAGTAAAAGATATACCAAAATAGAAATGTGTATATATATATAACTTGCAGAATCTCAATCTGTGATTTGCCCCTGTGCTTTTGTAGCTCTCAATCTTGTGCATTTTTTCATTGATTGCTTCTAGTTTTCGTCATCAAAATTGGTCTATCGCTGCTATCCATGTTAGACTTCCGATTATGAGATTCTGTTTCTTCAACACCTGCCTGATTCTTTCTCCGTCTTCGACCCTAGAACACCAACAAGTTAAAAGATTAAGATTTGGCTGATTATACATAACTTTCCAACCAAATAAGAAAATCTTTGGTTTAGTACATCACCTCTCGTGATATCGGATATTCCTCGGATTCGAGCATTCGAACTACTTGACTCATTGTTGGCCTCTTATCAGAATCCGGATCAAGACATCTTAAAGTTGTCAACAGAGCTCGTTTGAGGGCGGTTGTGGAAGGCCTTCTCTCGATTGTTGGATCAACCACTTCTTCTGAGCGTTTGCTGCCAACCATCATCTTGAGCCAGTCAACAAGATTCACCTGTACACCAAACAAATGACATATTAGCACAACAATTACGATATGGAAAATAAAAATTTATTCAAAAGAAAGCATTGTTATCAATGATAAAGTTTAACAAAATTGGAATCTCGTGCATCCAAGGATGGCCTAATGGTCAATGAAGTTGGGTTCAAATCCCAAGAAAGACGAAAAACGTAGGTGCCTTGGCACGCACTTGGTACCTGTGCTGGAAGAAGCTAGCAAGTACCGGTGGAATAGTCGAGGTGCGCGCAAGCAGTGGCAGAATCAGGAATCCTAACAAGGAGACTAAAAAGATATAAGAATGTCACATCTAGTCTCTAGGTCTCAAACTTGTGACAAGCAATTTTTGAACCCCTTTTACCACTATATTTAGAACTTGCCTCGTGCGAGGGGGATTCGAAAACTTAATAAAACTTGTTTTTATCTTATTTGCACAGTATAATTCTCCGACATTAAAATGTTCAATTGAACTTAGCTTTGCCAATGATTGAAAGTTTTCCTCAACATACCGACATTAAAAATGGACTCTTCCTTCAGCAAAAGGAAAGAGAAAAGTAAACATAAAATATACAAGTTTTTAAAGATAACTTGAGATTTAACTGTAATGCTAATTCAATATATTTTGCTACCTCTGGGAGAACAAACACCTATGACCTTGCATCACACATCCACTGAATCGTTTTGACTATTATTAACTGTTTCTCTATTTTTTCCTTTATCTAACTCCTGAGATTTATTGAACCAACCCAACCGAGATAAGTTTTACACCTTCGCTGAATCTACTCGAACTAAAATCTATTGCAAGTCCTAAGTTGTCATTAGACTTTCATTTTCTTGTTATTATCTAGCTCAACGTAGTTTAAATGTTTAAGCAGTTTGACAGAATAGTTACTCCTTTAGTTAGTCTTTACTGTATATCCGTACATGCTAGCAAAATGTTTACTAGATGCCCAAAGACTTAGAATACCTCGACTAGCTTTAAACCTGTGTTACCCTTTTTTCTTATTGATAAATTAAAATCCATATTACTAAATATGGTCCATATGGAATTACAATATGTAGTTAGACATTCTATGAAATTAAAGCTTTTAATAGGGGTTAGATTTCTTTATTTAAGTAGGTTTTCATTCAGTACAGAAAGAACATATTTTTTAAAGATAAAAAGAAGCATAGGTTCATTGTGGTTCAAAAGCAATAAGCTAGCTTTAAATACTTCTTTACTAATAATAACATTGGGAGATCATACCTCGGGAGCAGGGCGACCATAATCCACAGGATCTCTTCCGGTGATGGCTTCCAGAAGCACAACGCCAAAGCTGTACACATCGCTCTTTTCATTCAGCAGACCACTATTTGCATACTCGGGAGCGACATATCTGTTGTGAGGAAACGGACCAAACATAGAGAGGAGTTAAGTGATGACTAAAGAAGTGTATTTGACTAACCACTGATACATTTCTGTAAATAGAACACAAGGTGTAAAAAAGAGAATAAGCTCATCCAACATAGCTCTATAAAAGGTACTTACCCAAAGGTGCCCATAACTCTGGTTGTAATGTGACTCTTCCCTGCACCGAGCAACTTGGCCAGGCCAAAATCAGAAATTTTCGCATTGAATTCATCATCTATCAATATGTTGCTTGACTTGATGTCACGATGCACCACCTTGGGCTCAATTGCCTCGTGTAAATACGCAAGACTACAAGTATAAAAAGCATTTATAAGAGAACAAAAAAAATATGAGATAGTAAATGCAAAGTTGAAAATAGGAGAAAACTCACGCTTTTGCAGTGCCAAGGAGAATCTTCATCCGAGCTTCCCACGTAAGGTACCCGTGCTGTCGCATAGCTCCATGAAGCCACTGCTCTAAATTCCCATTGTTTACGCACTCATAAACCAGTAACCTAAATATAACAAGGATCACCATACAAAGTAGAGTTTGAAGTAAGTTCTGATGTTGCGGCAAGCAGTTTCTTTATTTATGGTCCAACTGACAATGCTGAAAAATTATCGCCACTTATTCTTAGCAACGTTAAGAGAAGTCTACCAGAAGCCTTTTTCCTTTCGGTTTGTACTAAAGAAGGTATGCCTAAACTAGCAAATGCCAAATCTTGCATATTTTCCAAAACAAATGAATATCATGACCAACGTCAGCAGCGAGAGAGGATAGTGGAATATCAATTGTCCTTTTCCATAATATCACATGAAAAAGTTATCCTCTCCTTTTTTGTTTTCTAAACTGGGAGATGACGATTGAATCTCAAGTTTCAACCAAAAAGTGCAGTTACACTGCTAAATAGTACTCCCTCCGTCCCAATTTATGTGAAGGTGTTTGACTGGGCACAAAGTTTAAGAAATAAAGGAAGACCTTTGAACTTGTGGTCAAAACAAGCCATATATATTTGTGTGGCTATAAATTATCTCATTTAAGGTAAAATGGAAGTTTAAAGTTAAACTTTTACTATATATAGAAATGTGTCATTTTTTTTGGGACCGACTAAAAAGGGAAGAGTGTCGCATAAATTGGGATAAAGGGGGCAAGTTATTGCTGCCTATATGATATAATGAAGAGAGACGAAAGAGATTAAAAATGTGTACCTGTGTGTTCCTTCAATACAGTAACCCAAAAGTCTAACCAAATTCTTATGTCGGACATGACCAATGGCCTCAACTTCCACTTGAAATTCTTTCTCTGCTTGTCCTCTATAGATGGAAGACCCCATATGTCAAATATTTTATACATATGCAAGTGAGGAGACTAACTATTGAAGGAAAATTATAATCCTATCAAAACTTACAAATTATTCAATAGCTTTTTAACAGCAACTTCAGTTCCGTTGATCAGCTGTCCCCGATAAACAATTCCATAACCACCCTCTCCAATGACATTATCCTTAGAAAACTTGTTTGTTGCAGTTTCAAGGTCCCGCAGAGTAAACCAATGGCCCCACCCTAGGTGAGAGAACTCCGGCAGACCAGAGAGCGGGGACGGGACATTCGTAGGATGTACTGTTCCGGAAACTCCTTTTTCCCCTGACTCAAATGTTCCATCTTTTTCTAAATAAGTTAATGAGCCTGATTGACTGTTAATGTCGAAATCTTTCATCTTGTCAATAGTTGAATGTGACAAAAGCTTATCCGAATCTTTCTCATAGTATGTGTCTTGATATGCAAGAGGATTCTTATAACGGCTCCCATAGTTGCTTGCGGAATTTTGATCAACTCTAATTTCTTTGCACACAGAAGGAATTTTGCTTATGATGGGTAGTGTATCATGAGACTTTCTTGATTTCTTACGAGAAAAACAAAATGGCAGCAGCAAAAGAATTACCACAATAAAAAGTCCAACAAAGATGGCTAATAAAACCCACACCTTGAGATGAAATATATGGGTTTTCTTAGACAGTTGGAAATTAAGGTCGGATGCCATTCTTAGTGATACCTGCAAAATAGAAGATATGAAAATCAGGAGAAATAAAAGACAAGTACAAACAAACAGATCCAAATGAACTAGCAATCATGTATTTATATATCCACCAACCTATCAACAATGCCTTAATGAGGAACATAGTAGGGGTTAATATCAAATTTGTTCTATTCCGCCTAATTAATTCAAATACTAATAAATAATTAGTCTTTTAAGGTAAATTTGAGATCTTCTAAAATAGTGGTTAGCTAAATACCACACTTATTCCTATACAAACAACCAGACTATTACATGAACCTATTTAAGTGTAAAAATAATAACCAATCTTTAATCACAACTAGAAAGAGCCTCATCTAATTGTCCGATAGACTAGAAAACTCATAGAAGTAAATAAGAAGAGGGAAAAAGAGATCAATCAATCAACTATCTCTCAATCCCAAATTAGTTGAAATCGGCTATATGTATCCTCTGTAACCATTCCAGTATATAGATGATTCACCATATTAGATTATTTTTATACTTGCATCAATATGCCACAACGGGTTTGGAACTAGCGCTTTGCAAGCTCAGACAGGAAGAGTTATGACTTATGAGGGAAGAAGAGATATGATATTAATTCCATTTAGGAAGCAGAATGAGTTATAATAACTGAACAGGGAATTAGACTAACTTCAGGCAAATTTGGTGGCAAAGTTTCCAACTTTCAATGCTAAAACACAATTCAAAGATTCAGTCTTTACCTATTTTTACACTACCCTCAATATACCACAAAGGGTATGTGAAATTATTACAATTGAAAAGCCAATAGACTAAATGCAGGCAAAATATATAACTAGTTCTTTAATATAGAAGAAATCAAAGGCAAAGATTCAAACTTTCAATGCTAAATCAAGTGTTCAAGCTCACAGAAACACAGAAAATGTACAAAAAATTCAATCTTTCAATGCTAAATCAAGTTTCAAGCTCACAGAAACACATAAATTGTACAAAAGACTCAATCTTTCAATGGCTAAATCAAGTGTTCAAGCTCACAGAAACACAAAAAATGCACAAAAGATTCAATCTTTCAATGCTAAATCAAGTGTTCAAGCTCACAGAAACACAGAATTTGTACAAAATATTCAATCTTTCAATGCTAAATCAAGTGTTCAAGTTCACAGAAACACACAAGATTCATTATTTACCTATCTTTACACTACCATCAATATACCACAAAGGGTATGTAAGGATTATTATAACTGACAAGCCAATAGACTAAATGCAGATAGATTATATAGTTCTTTAATATAGAAGAAATCAAAGGGAAAGATTCAATCTTTAAATGCTAAATCAAGTGTTCAAGCTCACAGAAACACATAAATTGTACAAAAGACTCAATCTTTAAATACAAAATCAAGTGTTCAAGCTCATAAAAACGCATAAAAGGTACAAAAGATTCAATCATTCAATGCTAAAGCAAATGTTCAAGCTCACAGAAACACATAATATGTACAAAAGACTCGATCTTTCAATGCTAAATCAAGTGATCAAGCTCATAAAAACACAAAAAATGTACAAGACTCAATCTTTCAATGCTAAATCAAATGTTCAAGCTCACAGAAACACATAAATTGTACAAAAGACTCAATATTTAAATACAAAATCAAGTGTCCAAGCTCATAAAACACACATAAATTGTACAAACGACTCAATCTTTCAATGCTAAATCAAGTGTCCAAGCTCACAGAAACACATAATATGTACAAAAGATTCAATCTTTCAATACAAAATCAAGTGTTCAAGCTCATAAAAACACATAAATTGTACAAAAGACTCAAATTTTCAATGCTAAAGCAAATGTTCAAGCTCACAGAAAGACGCAAAAATGTATAAAGATTCAATCTTTACCTATTTGCAATGAGATCCTAGAAGTAGAAGTAAGCCACCAACAACACTACACACAAACAATGAAGAAAAATCCAAACCCCAGATATCTTACACTCCTAAAATACCCAAACCCCATTTGGGAAATGAAGCCATTTCAAAGCAAATCATACCCAAGAATTCAAATTTCTAAAATTTGAGATTGATAATATCAAGAAAATTGAGGGACCCTTTTAGAAATGTGGAAAATAGACCTTCCTTAATTGAAACATATGACAAGAGGAAACCTTCCTTTGAAGTAAAATGCAAAGAGAAATCTCAACAAAGAAACATTGAAATCTTTGGGAAGCAAAAATGTGTGGGGGTTATTGTCAGTGTTTGACTGTTTGGTAGTGCCTTGCAATACAGTAAAAGAGAAGCATGAAAAATAAAAAGTTTAAAAATGATTTTGAAATTGAGTCTACTAATGAATGTGATTGATTATCAATAATCTCTCTCAAATTAATAGTAGTAGTACTACTGGAAAGTAATTGTACCAGACCTGCAGTGTTCTGCAAATGCAGCTTCCTGTCTGTTGGGGATATATATTATTTTATTATTATAACTATAATTACAATTATAATGAATAATTGGCTAGTGAGTCAAACATAAAATATTATAGGTACAAATATTAAGAGAAAGGGATATTTCACTTTTGATCCCTCGTTTATTGCAAAAATCCGATTTCGATCCTTGTGATAATTGGCTAAGCACATCTAAACTTACTCCCTCCGTCTCATTTTAACCGTTGATTTAGTTTTTTTCACATCTATTAAGAAAATAATAAATGCAAGGTATAACTTTTACTAAGTTACTCTTATTTATTAAATATTTTAAAAAAAAATAATTGTCGACTTTAGTCTTGAATTCCTATAGTGATAATTTTTTTGAGCTAAAGTGATTGTTTAATTTAGGACAGATGAGTAATGAACTATAGAATGTGTATTCTTTTTCCCTTTATAAAGGAAATGAGTGATATTTAGACTTTTTTTTAGAACTATATTACCTTTAAATATGGAATAACAATACAAAAGAAGTAATTATAACACACCATTAAACAAAATGGTTTAACACTTAATTATTTTGTTAAATTTGTGAAGATTTACCATTAGTGGAATCAAAAGTGCATATATTAATTAATTGAAGGGTAAATATGCTTAATTGAAATAAATAAGAGTCAGAATCAGAATTTTGTCAATATATGAGGGGCTAAAGTGCTAATTTCTATAAAAGAAAAGAAGGTTAGTGGGTAATAATTGTAATTAGAGGTAATGAAGAGTGGGAGGGGGACAGGCAATGATGCAAGTTGTATCAAATTTATTGAGACAAATTATTATTATTATTATTATTATTATTATTATTATTATTATTATTATTAATACTTAATATAGTAGCACACTGTCGACTGCATTTTTAAAGGTATTAGTAATCAACTACCAGTCTTTTTTATTTCTGTAAAATCATGAAAATTGTGAATTTCCAGATCTGCATTTATCAATGAAAAGATTTGATTTAAAGGTGGGGTTAGCAAGTCAAAAAGAAAAATAAGACTTGGACGGTTCATGTCTTTTTATTTTTTTATAAATTATATGTTGACCAAATTAAGCTTGGCGGTGGCAGTGGCAATCTATCAGGTTTTCACATGCCCATTAAAAAAATTATTTTTTAATTTAATTATACATAATATATAACTAAATTAATTTTATCTCTTCATTAAACGAGTAATTAGTGACAACATGCCTTCTTGGAATAGTAAAGGTGAAACGAAAAGAATAATTCATATCTTCTTAGTTTTTTAAAAATGATAATTTTGCATCGAGCCTATTTTTTCTAAAATGACAAATAAAAGAGAATAAAGGGAGTAATATAAAGATGTTAAATTTGAAGTTGTCAATTGTCATTCTAGACTGACTTCAAAGAAAGAATTTTGTTTGCAAATTTTAGTTTTTACGGATGTCGAAGTGAGTAAGAGAAACGTAGTTTCAGATTCTCAATCGCAACAACAAAATACGAACCTTCCACAATTTTGAATGAATTTGCAATTACTACCACGAGAAAATCTTATTCTCCACAAACAATTAATTGAGTATTAATGTAGTGGTTGTTATAAACTTATAGTACCCCGACCGTAACATAGAATCTGATATGCCTATGGCTATGGAAAGTAATGGTCGTTTGGAGCCTTTGTTCATAGATTTTTTTTTCAAAAAAAAATTTGAAATATTATTTGGTGGGTATATATTTGTTCTCGCCATGAATTCTGTCTTCTGCCGTTTTATCGGATGATGAAATCGGGAGACAAATTGATTCCTTAACTTAAGCGATTTGGGCTGGAAACGGAATTCTAATTTCCAGCAATGGGTTCCCCCAACTACTCCAGAAAGCGTTAGGACGGTGGTGTGAGTAAACTAAGAGGTAAGAAACATGAATACAGCCGAGTAAAGTAAAAGTAAAGGATAAAAGATAAAGATAGATAAAATTTTGAGTTGTTTGATTGATCGTGTGTGTCTATATACAAAAAATGTGTTCTATTTATAGTAAAAAAGAGGGAAAAACTGTACAAACGTGCCCCCCCCCCCATGTCAGCCATCAAGTAACCCACCAAGTTTAATGGCCGACTATGGGGGAGGTGGTGCCGATTTTCTCTTCCTTTACTCCTCTTGCCCGGATAATGACCCATTTCTTTTAGCTGTTGTTGGTCGTTATCGCTTATAGGGGTCTGAAACCCTTTCGACTTGGTCGATTGAGGCATCTGCGTCTAAGTGGGTCCCAGTCGCACCTTTAACTAACAACTCGTCTGAGATGCCTTGGTAGCCGATGAAGTTCTTGTAGTCGAGGACTAGGAGTAAATTCAGCTCCGGAATAGTTCGACTGTAACTGAATTCAGCTAAACACTTAGCTATTTTTAAGTGTTAACAATTGCCCCTACATTAACTCGAGTGTGACTGCTGAGTTGATGTATCCGAAAGTAGTCGTTATTTCAGTCTGACGTAGCCGTGCATGTCACTTCAATTGTCTTGTCTCTAGTGCATGCAATGATGATTGCTTCTGAATTGGGTTCCCCCTTCAACCGAGGTGTCTTTATTACCACGAATCGGTCCCAATGTTTTCCAACCATGCATTCGAAGGGGTAGCCCTAATTTCTACTGCGCATCGAGATCTGCTTAAGAAGAGACATATTTCTGAGAAATTTGTACTTGATCTCCGATCTCTTCCCTTCTACGTAAAAACCCTAATCTCGGTCCTTTTCTTACTCGACTGTCATGGCTTCTTCTTCCTCTTCTGAGAAGATATACGGACCACTCTAGCCGATAAAGACCTAACCAATGCCTTGGTCCTTGTTGATGAACAGTTGGTTCTGGCTCCGTATGGTAGGACGGAACAAGGTGACGTTATTTTATCTCAACATCTTAGCTCGGTGACCTATGACCTTCCCCTCACCTGCGACTGGTTCACTGCCGACCGTTGTCCGGCTAACCTATGCACCTACCGACCAAGGTTGCCAACTATTCTGCTTGGGTGGACCGGGTCAAGTCGGCCAAAGGAACCGAGTGGGAGCGTATGGGTCTTTATGACGCCATTTGTAATATCCCATACTTTCGGGTCACGGTTTAAATCGATAGGCGTATGTAAAATCGCTAGGCGTTTGTAAATAGACCCGAGTGTCGGGAAAATTATGTTATATTTATGTATGCTAATAAAAAAGAGATTAGCATATGAAAGGATGCAACTCCGAAATAATTTTGGACGTAACAAATGTGATTGGCGGTACCAGGTGGGTGGGGTTCGGGTGCCCATCGCGTCCCTCCGATTTGGGTCGTGACACCATTGTACTATCGGGGTCTGATATCTCCTACAATATCGGCCTTATATATGCATTTCTTGGTTATTGGTCGACTACCGCTAGTGCTTTTGTTTTTCCCTGGGGGATGATGACTCCCACCCTTCTTGATGTAACAGCGATACTAGGCCTTCCGATATTAGGAGCCGAAGCGCCTACCCTGAGTGAAATTAAAGTTCCCAACTCGGGGATTTTTGTTTCAAAAAATTCCTCCAACTATGGCTCTTTCATGTCTGCTAACCGCCGAAGGTCGCCTCTTCCGGTCGCTGATGCTGAGCATCATGCTTTTCTGTTCTATTGGTTTAGCCGTTACTTCGTCTATACGGGCTCTTATGCAATTGTCAATGAGTTGGAGATTTATGTGGCTTTGGCCGTTTCAGGGGAAAATATCAGTTGGGCATCCCTCTTTTTAGCTTACTTGTACATGGTTTTGGGCGATGCTCAGACTAGGTTAAATGACTCTCGAAATCTGGATACTCTGGCCGGTCCTCTGTGGTTCTTACAGTTGTGGATCACTTTGTATTTCCCAGAGTTTATCCCTGACGATTTTGATGGCAGCCGTTCTCCGTTAGCTCAGCCGGTATTAGCCGACACTCTTCGGGGAACACCTCTTGTGCCCCCGGATGTTTTCACTGCAGTCTCCACCCTGCATGGTCTGTCTCGAGACCATTACGCAGATTGGAAACCGGTCTTTGAACAATGGGCCACTCCCGACTGGGTTCATTAAATAGCCTACGATAACCTTTCATTCGCCCAGCGGAAGGTCATGAATCGAGTGTGGGGGCGTATCCTTACAACTAGGGAACTTTTAGGAGGCTTGAAGCACAATTCTAGGCATAACAAGTTGACCACGGAGCCCTATAGACCCAACTTTGTGGCACGACAATTTGGCATGACTCAACACATACCATGGCCTCACCGTAGTATTGCTTATTCGACCCATCGTTGCTCTCTAAATGTCAAGAAGACAGAGGAAGTAGCCGCCTACAATCTCGATAAGCTTGCCTCTTTCGTCCGGCGGCTCTCAAACACTACTGTTGCTTTTGTTGACTGGTGGAAGGTAGCCAAAGAAAGATTATTCCAATCCTCTCTGGGAGTCTACTGTGATCGGCTGATCCAGACAAGACAGAGTGATCGGCTAGCCCAGCCGAATAAGAAAAACCCAGTCAACGCTAAGTCAAGGACAAAAGAGGTCCCTTCAAAGGTGGTGTCCATCAGTTCGGATAGTCCTACTGCCTCTTGGTCTTCCTTCATGCTGCGGCAACCAAGAGAAAAGGTGAGTTGTTTTTTCCTCTACACATATGTTGGCCAGAATTTCTTATACATTCTAGGCTAACACTTCTTATGTATGTCCCTCAGGGTTTGTTGATTTGGAAACCACTCCTACCAAGGGATCTCCATCGCCTAGGCAATCTATTTTAGAAAAAAGCTAGGCTAGGTGAATTGGTTGTAATTTGTGAGCGTAAGGAAGAAAGATCCCGCGGAGCCGAAGTCCATGTTTCTGAAGAGATGGATGATGATGTATATCCCTTATCTGCCTTAACTACCTTTGTATCGGCTATCTCTCGTTACTTATGTTCCTTGGTTTTGTCTTTCAGGAACCACTATAATAAGGCACGATAGGCGGCGGAAAGTACATGGTGCCTCTCTCCATACCGGAGGGACGTCCTCTTTGGCTCGTACTTCTGAACACCTGCAGGATTATCCATCGGCTAGCCTCGATATCAGAGTTTCTCATGTTGAGGCAGCCGACGAGGTTGACGTAACCGTAGAGGTATACCCTTTTCCTTCCAATCTTGTTACCAACTGTCTCTAGACTCTTGCCTTTCTTCTGAAACTATCTTTTTCAGTCTCCTACCCGACGACCGGGGGAATTATAGGTCCTAAATACGATAAACATAGAGATAGGGAAGCAATAGCAAAATTAGTTGCAGTGGAGGGTTTGCCTTTTTCATTTTCTTCCTCTCATAGTTTTATTCATTACATAATAGATATGTATAATCCTGCTTTTAACGATTTTCCTAGATCAACTGTTAGGAGAGACATTTTTAAATTTGCACAAGAATATCAACAATATTTACGTTATGCATTATATCATTTTTCTGGAAAAGTATCAACCACTTCTGATATAGGCCGTAGTACTAACAAACATGATTATTTAACTGTAACATATCATTGGATAGATCATAATTGGTCTATGCACTAACATATTTTAGCATATAGATATATTGATGATAGGCACACTGAAAATTTTATTGCAGAAAATATTCATCAAGTTTACGATTATTATGATATAACTGACAAAATAATGATTGTTACGTTAGATAATGCTTCTTCTAATAATTATGTCGTGTGACTTTTAAAAATCTACTAACTCCATCTTTTCCTAATCATTTTCATATAAAATGTGTGTGACATATTTATAACTTAGTTGTAAAGGACGATTTATCACTTTTTGAAGACATTCTTAATAAAGTACAATTTGGTATAAACTTTATTTTTAAAAGCAACAGAATACAAAGAAAAAAAGAATATAAAAAACTTGTCACGATTGTGGATTACCTTTTAGAAAAATTCCTGAATAAGTAGTGACTAGGCGGAATTCTTTATATGAACAACTACTTGTTACTTACGATTATAGAAGACCTATAACTTTATTTTTTAACGCCCATAATCAAAATCTAACTGATATACTTATAGATAATGATTGAGAAAAAAATTCAAAACTTATTTTATTTTTAGAGAAATTTTTTCAAGCAACTAAAGAATTTTCTGGTATATATTATCCTATTATTTCAACTGTGTTATTTTATATAGCTCTAATATTTTTATTGCTTAATGAATATATGGAAAAAACATCTTATAAGACACTATTAAAAAATGTTTATCAATTTTTTTTTTCTATTCCCACTATTTATATTATTGGTGTAGTATTAAATCCGACTATTAAAATAGACAGTTGTAAAACACTTATTGAAACTATTTATGATTGTATAGCACTACTTCCAACTCCAACTCCAAAAAATACAAATGAACAACCACCTAAGAAACCAACTAAAGAATAAGTTTTGTCTAGAATATACGATGAATGCAAAAAAAAAAACAAAAACGCATTACCAACAAGAAAGTGCTAGCAACCAACCGACTTCTATACCATCTTCTTCTTCTACAATACAACCTTATAAAAACATGTTGTTTCTGCGGCTAGTATTGAAAGCCTTAGAAATAGAATGCTTAGTGGTTCCACCACTAATCAAGTTAGCAAGTTTGATGTTTTTGTTTTGTAGGGTGTTGTACCGTATCAAGCAGTTCTCAAATGAAGAAGGACGTGAAAACTTGCTTAAATACTGGAGGGATAATGAGAAGACATTTTCGACACTAGCAAAGATGGTCCGAGATGTGTTGAACATTCAAGTGTCATCAACAGCGTCTGGAAGCGCTTTTTCTGTCGGAAGATTTTAAATAGGAGAACACAGACACTTATTAGCAGGAGACAACTTTGATATTGCAGTTTTATTCAGAGATTGGATACGAGCGGAGCGTAGAAGGTGCGGTCAACCAGAGATCAACGAAGAAGACAACGAAAACTACAATGAAATCTTGTCCGACAGAGGTGGAAGCGACATCGACCAATTTGACCAACAAATTTCAATTCCAACCGAATAACCACAAGACATTGTGAAGAAATTAGAAAAGGTGTTTATAAATATGTGATTTTTGTAATTGCAATTTTACTATGTGTGATTTGCAACTTTCAACACCACAAAGTTGCAATTTTGAAATTGTATTACAAAAAAATTATATTTCTATTAAATAATATAAGAGGCACAAAAATAGCATTGAGATATTTTTATTACACTATCTTGCTCAATTATTGAAGTGTTTATATATGTTATTTTTAAAAATTAAGTGCAAAAAAAAAAAGGAAATCCCGATCCCGACCCCGCCAAGACCGGTCCCCTTTTCCGACGGGATGAGGAACGGGACGGGACGTTTGTCAATCCCGCCAGTCCCGCCGGAGGACCGGTCCCGACCTCCCCCAGTCCCGTCGGGTTCCACCCCGCCCCGTTGGACACCCCCTAATCGCAATGGATATACCCCTTAATATATTATGAATATTTCATCAACTATCATATTTTCATATGTTGTATTTATCAACTATCATTTATATTCTTCACTACGTTTCAAAGAAAGAGGGGAGGATTTTGTTGACTGATGAAAGACAAGGGACCCAACATCTGAGCTATCAATAAACCACATTGATACATAGCATTAGCATTATTAATCTATAACATTAGCATTATTAATTTGATTTGTCCTGCTGCATTAGGAGCAGACCACATTAAACACATAAACATAAATTAAATAAACAATCATGTGCCCTGGGTACTTTCAAGATAGAACTATTTAAGTAATATAGATTAAACATAAGGAGTCTTCAAATTCTCAAACTTCCTTCCAACAATTACATTTGAATATTTCAATTACCCTCCATTTTGAATTTTGAAAGCAAAAGCATATGAGTATAATAAACGTCACATAATCATGATTCAAACTTTATTTGCTATCTACCACCGGTACTAGTATTAGATAATCTTCCTCAAGAACTTGGAATATTTGAATTTTTGAATTTAAATCTTGCAAATTTTCACCCACTTCATTCAAAAGCATATTTATACGAACTGACTTTAATAAATAAACGGATAATATTTTTGTATGTTATTACTAGTTTCCAATATAAAAATATAATGATACTAATAAATAATAATTGATGCTTGAACACTTAGTGACCTCAATATAGGTTCGCCACTGACTTCATTGACCGTTAGGCTAAACTTTTTAATAGGTTTACTTTTTTTTTTTTTTGTAAATATCTAATTTATCTTGTTATTTGGTTTTTTCTTCCTTTACTATTGATCTATATACTTAAACATTATCCTGCTTGATCCATAAGTGTGTTTTCTCTTTAATTTATGTAGAGACAGATGAAAAATGAGAAAAGACACAAGTCTCAGAATATAATATGGAAGAAATGGAGACGCATAATACAAAACAGGAAACCTGATAGAAGATTATTAGATTCACCCTATACTTTAGTTTTTTTTTTTTTGGATTATGAATTTGCCAGTGAGGCAAAGATTTCCTTCTCTGATATAACTTGATGAAATTATTCTTTTTGCTATGGAAATATCATTGGTATAATTAATTCTAAGTTGTTTGTTGCTATATGAATTAATGAGTTGAAGTTGGTATGCCCTGTTGGAAGTTTGGAAAGAAAATAACCAAAATAGAGATTAAACAATTTTGATATAATAAACATACACATATTAAAGTTACATGAGCCCAGAGTGCCTCCTCACAAGGGTTGAAGTGATCAGGCTTGGACGACTGTTTACCAAAACCACATATCTCTACAAAGTTGTAACATCATGAATGGGAGCTAACACTTCTTTCGATGCCGGAAGATCAAGGAAGATGGTTACCTGATAACAAGGGTGGTGACAACCAAAGCCACAGTGAACGGTGGCCATAATTATAACGGTCCTAAGGTAATAAAATTCTTTATCAAGTGAGTTCTAACCCACATGAAAGGCGTAATGATCTGGGTATTATGTCGTGTAGAGGCTCGGTGAAATAAACATGTCTATGAAATTTCAGCAAAGATAAAAAAAAACTCTATGTGGTCTTGTATGTCTAACATCGATGGACAGAATTTGCCGATATTCGGTGCTAATAGAAAGTAACAAGTACTTGACAAAATAGTCGAGGTGTATAGGTTGACTTGGATACCGCCATTATAGAAAAACAACACATGCACACACTCGTTAAGTTTGAACTCATTGTCATAAAAGAATAGCGAGTGTAACACTATTAAATCCACCAATTTTAAATCGTGAATTCGTATGTACCCGACCCTCATGCTCATATTGTCGTATTATTTGTTGTTTCAAGTAACCGAAGGGGGAAATGAACCAAATTTCGCATCATAATCCCTGCATTATCTGCACGTTTTAGTTATCGCTGTAAATTTAAACTATGATCATTCTTCAGAACTGTCTCCAGACACAAGTTAGCATACAGAACGACAAAGTTCTCAACTTCGAATATTTCTCTAAGTTCTTTTGTTGTAGCTAAGGATGGCCATTGGGACGGGATGGGACAGGACGAGACCGGATTTGGGGGGACGGGAGTGGGTCAGGATCGGGACGGGGGGATTAGAGGGACGGGAAGTGGTCCCGTCCCGTCCCACATCTCGCTATCAGAGGGGACGGGACGGGACGGGTCGGGTCGGGAAGGGGGATTTGGGGGGACTTTTTTTATACATTTAAACACTTAAATAATTGAACAAGATAGTGAAAAAACATCCCAAGGCTAATTGTCTCTTATATTATTTAATAGAAATATAATTTTTTTTGTAATACAATTTCAAAATTGTAACTTTGTTTCGTAGTTCAAAAGTTGCAAATCACATAGTATGAAAGAAATAATCCCCTTGATTATTTTCATTAATGAATGAGTATATATACAATTTACAATTTCCATAATAGGAAAATCATATTCTACTCCTAAAACCTTATTCTACTTGTACAATAATTCTACAATTATGGTAAGTGTACAATGCTAATTAAATACAAACTAAAGTTACTAAAATATGCTCCATAAATCGTGATATACACAGCTGTATATGCCGTGTATATCACGGCCAAAACTGTCCGGAATACTAGTGATATACCGTGATATACACTGTTGTATATGCCATGTATATCACAGTATATTCTGTCACACCCCCGTGCTCATAGCGGGCGATCTTCGTACGCTGAGACTATCCCTAAAATCTTCCAAAAGGACAGAGGGAAGACCCTTAGTAAATATATCTACAATTTGATACCTGGAAGGGACATGGCAGACGCGAACTTGTCCACGAGCTACCTTTTCGCGAACAAAGTGAATATCCATCTCGATGTGTTTAGTGTGCTGGTGTTGAACCGGATTACCAGAAAGGTAGACGACACTAATATTATCACAATAAACCAAGGTAGTTTTCTGAATGGGACAATGAAGTTCCAAGAGAAGATTACGTAACCAACATGATTCAGAGACCACATTGCTACCCTTCGATACTCACCTCTTACACTAGAACGTGACAATGTAGAATGTTGCTTCGTAGACCAGGAGACCAAGCTATTACCAAGAAACATACAATAGTCATCCCAATCAACATCTGTATACGAGACAAGTGTAGACGTCGACGAAGGATATAGATGTAAGCCATAGTCAAGTGTCCCCTGGATGTATCGAATAATGTGTGTGAGCGCATTCATGTGCTTAATCCTGGGATCATGCATAAATAAACACATCTGTTGTACGGCATACGTAATATCCGGTTTTGTGAAAGTAAGATATTGAAGAGCCCCTGCAAGACTGCGATAGTGGGTCGGATCCTCGTAAGGTCAGCCAGTCAGCACCCAGTTTGGGTTTAGTATCAACTGGAGTGGAACTAAACTTGCACGAGGACATACCACCGCTTAAGGATCTCATCGGCATACTTTCTTTGTGATAAGAATAACCCACATGTATGACGAGTGACAATAATCCCCAAAAAGTAACTCAAGGGCCCCAAGTCTTTCATAGCAAACTCATAACTGATCATTGTCATGATAGACTTGCGCAAAACATCAGAAGAGACAGTCAAGATAATATCATCCACATATAATAGAATATAAGCCGGAAGTACCACGACGATATATGAATAATGAATTATCATACATGCTGTGAGAAAACCCAATAGAGGAAATATAGTCTGTAAATCTCTTATACCAAGCCCGAGGGCTTGCTTAAGCCCATACAAGGACTTCTTCAATAAACAGACATGATGAGGATATTTGGGGTCTCAAAAATCCCAAGGGCTGATGCATGTAAACGGTCTCCTTAAGATCATCATGTAAGAAAGCATTATTCACATCTAACTGATGAATTGGACAAGCTTTTGAAAGAGTCATGCTGAGAAAAGTGCTAATGGTAGCCGATTTGACCACCGGACTAAACGTCTCACCACAATCCACGCCAACCTGTTGAGTCTTACTATCACCTACAAGACGAGCCTTATGCCTCGCAAACGAACCATCAAAATTATCTTTATGAGTAAAAATCCACATAGACCGAATAATATTAACACCAGAAGGATGGGGCACCAACTCCCACGCCTTATTTTCAATAAGAGCATCATATTCGTCGTTCATAGCCAATTTTCTATTCGGGTCATTTAACGCAGACACTGGGTTACGGGGTAGGGGATTTGAGAACATTAGAATTTAGATTAAAATGTCTTTTTGGTTTAAAAATACCCCGTTGACTACGAGTGATCGATCTGTGACTCGGGGGAGAATTGGGTGGATTTTGGGAAAATTCGGATGGGTGACGGACTGGCCAACAGGCAGTGGGCCTGCTGGCCCAACACGGGAAGCTAGATCGAGACTGGAACAAATGGAGGGCCAGAACTGGGCTGGACATTTGGCCCAGTTATTGGACCCGAGACGGGAGGGACTGGCCCACTGGACAGAGGGGACGAAATTGTAGATCCAGCGGGTAGTAGGCCCGCTGGAAGAATTTGGGTGCGGGACAAGTCCGATAAATGGTGGATAATATACATGGAGACCTCTTCATCTAAAAAATTATACGAACTAGTTCCGGGACTACCCACTTTAGCAAACGGAAATTGGGTTTCATAAAAAATAACATGGTCACTAATTATGATTTTATTAGATGATAAATCAAAATATTTGTAAACACGATAATTAGATGGATAACCCAAAAACACACAAGGGGTAGAACGGGCTTGAAGTTTGTTAATTGTATTTGGCGGAATAGTGGATAACATAAGCACCCGAAGACCCTAAGATGTGAATACGAAGGATTCTTATTATAAAGAATTTTAAGAGGGGATGAATACGTCAATCCTTTGGTAAGAAGTATGTTAAATATATGTAGTCATTTGTAGAGCATGATGCCAAAAGGAATGGGTACGGAAGCATGGACCAATAAAGTTCGGACAATATTATTTATGGTACGTACTTTTCGTTCGGCTTTCCCATTTTGTGAAGACGTATAAGGACAAGAAAAATAAAAAACTATGCCATTATTTGCACAAAATTTCTGAAACAACTCATTATCATATTCTTTGTCATTATCACATTGAATGTTTTTTATTTCTCGTTCGAATTGGGTACGGATGAATGCTCTAAAATTTAAGAAGATGGAAAAAACTTGAGATTTTTTCGCTAACGAAAAAGTCCATAAAAATTAGAATAATCATCCAAAAATTGAACATAATAACGATAACCCACATAACTTAAAACGGGAGATGTCCATAAATCGCTATGAATAATATCGAATGACATTAAAGTGCGAGAAGTAGAGGCTACAAATGGCAATCTAACATGTTTTCCTAAAGAACATGAATTTCAAATCGGAGTACTAGGCGTACCCTTACAAGAAATAAAATTATTTTTATGTAACGAAGAAACAATGGACGACCCAGGGTGACCCAAACGTTAATGCCACAAGGAAGGAGCTATAGCTGCAAAAGTAGATGGCAAGGCTTGACTCGAGAGACTGGAGGCGGGCGTGATAGGATAAAGATCTCCTTTACTATTACATCTCATGAGAGGCATCCCCGTCTTGAAATCCTTCACAGAAAACTCAAAAGGATCAAAATTAACAGAAACCCAATTATCAATGGTGAATTTTCGGACAGACACTAAATTTTTAATTAAGTTAGGGGCATGAAGGGTGTTTTTCAAGACAAGAGGTGGATGGAGGAGAGATAAAGTTGTATGACCATAACCACGAATTGGAATTGAGTTGCCATTACCAACAACTATGCCACGATTTTTGCTCAAATTGGAATAAGACGAGAGAGTACCTTGGTCGGACGTCATGTGAGAAGTAGCGTCGGTATCCATGTACCAAGTCGGGTATGGAGGATTTAATCCAAGTGTATGCATTGCGGCCTCAATATCTGTCGGAATCGGTGTGAGGCCCACTGCCTGGAATGCCTACGGAGGTCGAGGCCCAAGCACATCGGCCTGCTGCCCTGGCCCAGAAAAATGTCTACCGCCTGAAGCTGGACCCGAGAAACTAGGCCTAGCTTGTTGCTGGAATTGGGCCCAGTTACTCGGGTAAGGGCTTCCAAAAAATACCCATTGTTGGGCCACGGCCCACTGCCCCAGTTCCACTACCATGGGGCCTACTGTTAAGACCAATTGGGTTGCTGCCCACTGCCCCGAGGCCCACCACCGGTGCCATCACTGTTCCGGCCACCACGATTCTTGCCATTATTTTTACGATTTTGACCCTTCGTGCCGCCACCGTTGCTGCGGTTTTGGCCCGAATTTTCAACAAAATCGTGAGAGTTATCGGATGAGGTCATCATCGCCACGAAACTTGCGCCAGTAGCCGCCTTTTTTGCCAAGACGACTTCTTCCAAAGTGAGCATCGAACGAGCTTGATAAAAGGGGGAAGTGGATTACTTTGTCGGAGTAGAGTCTCAACTCCATTATAGGCCTCAGATAGGTCTGCAACCATTTGTAGGACAAGACGATTATTGGTAACAGTTGTCCCAACGTTACGGAGTTGATCCGCTAACTCCTTGAGACGTTTACAATATGCTGAAACATTAGGGAAATTTTCCATGTATATCACGGTAGCAGGAGGAATAATGTAGGGGTAGCGGGAGGAATAATGTGATGGAGGACTTGATGTGAGATTGCGTGAATTTTGAACAACTCTGCCCACGTCGCATATTGGACGTTTTCCATCTCAAAAACAATAGGAATGTGGTTCTTAATGTTGGAAACAGTAAGGGCAGGATGAAATATGTTTTTAGACATAACGAAAGAACAAAAGGTGAAGTAGGGATTTGGAATAATTTGGGAAAAGAAGGGAGAAGAAGGGCACAGAAAACCGAGAAGAAGGCCCGGAAATCGGGAGCTTGCGGAAAAACAAGAGGAGAGGTATGAAAAACCTAGACTTTTGATACCATGAAAGAAATAATCCCCTTGATTATTTTCATTAATGAATGAGTATATATACAATTTACAATTTCCATAATAGGAAAATCATATTCCTATTCTACTCCTAAAACCTTATTCTACTTGTACAATAATTCTACAATTATGGTAAGTGTACAATGCTAATTAAATACAAACTAAAGTTACTAAAATATGCTCCATAAACCGTGATATACACAACTGTATATGCCGTGTATATCACGGACAAAACTGTCCGGAATACTAGTGATATACTGTGATATACATTGTTGTATATGTCGTGTATATCACGGTATATTCTGTCATAGTAAAATTGAAATTAAAAATTACATATGCAACCATATTTTTTCTAATTTTTTTATAATCTCTTGAGGATCTTCTGTTGAAATTGGAATTTGTTGGTCAAATTGTTCAACGTCGCTTTCTGCTCCCTCGGATAAGATTTCATTGTAATTGTAGTCGTCTTCTTCATTGGTTTCTGGTTGACCGCACCTTCTAAACTCCGCTCTAATCCAATCTCTAAATAAAACTGCAATCTCCAAACTGTCTCCCGCCAATGAGTGTTTGTGCTCTCATATTTGAAATCTTTCAGCAGAAAAAACGCTTTCAGAAGTTGTAGATGACGCTTGAATATTCAACACATTTCGGGTCATCTTTGATAGAGTTGGAAATGTCTTTTCATTCTCCCTCCAGTATTTTAGCAAGTATTCACGTCCATTTTCATTAGCAATTGATTCGAACTGTACAACACCCTGCAAAGCATAAACATCAAACTCGCTAATTTGTGAAGCACTTGAACCACTATACATTCTATTTCGAGGGCCTTGAATACTTGAAGCAGAAACCACGTATTTTTTATAAGGTTGAAGTGAAGTAGAAGAAGATGGTACAGAAGCCGGTTGATTATTTGCACTTTGTTGTTGGTAATACATATACATAATTTTGCATTGTGTTTGTATGCTAGAGATAACATCTTCTTTAGTTGGTTCGTAAGTTGGTTCTTAGTTGGTTCTTCAGTTGGTTCTGGTGGAAGTATTTCTAAGCATTCATAAATCGTTTCAATAAGGGCATTATAATCGTCTATTTTAATACTAAGATTTAATACAACACCAATAAAATAAATAGTGGAAATAGAAAGAAAAAAAATTACAAACATTTTTTTAATAGCTGGAGCGTAAGTTGATTTTTTTCATATATTCATTAATAACAAAATATTAGAGCTATATAAAATAACATAGATATAGTAGGATTGCCAGAAAATTCCTTAGTAGCTAGAAAAAATTTCTCTAAGAATACAATAAGTTCCAAAATTTTATCCCAATCATATTCGAAGGATTTGATTATGTGCGTTAAATAACAAAGTTATAGGTCTTCTGTACTCGTGAGAAACAACTAATTGTTCATACAAAGAATTTCACCTAGTTACAACTTCTTTTGAAATTTTCCTATAATAAGTAATTCACAATCATGACATGTTTTTTTATATTCTTTGCGTCTTTGTATTTTATTATCTTTAAAAATAAAGTTGATAGCAGATTGTACTTTATCAAGGATGTCTTTAAAAAGTTTAGGCCATCATTTACAACTAAGTTATAACTATGACATTAACATGAAAAATATCGGAAAAAGATGGAGTAAATCGAGTTTTTAAAATGTTTACAACATAATCATTAGAAGAAGCATTATCTAATGTAATATTCATAATTTTATCAGTAATTTCATAATATTCACTAATTTCATGAATATTTTTTTAAATAAAAAATCCAGCGTGTCTTTCATCAATATATCTATATGCTAATATACGTTTTCGCATATACCAATTGTGATCTATCCAATGACATGTAACAGTTAAATAATCATTACTATTAGTACTACGGCCTAAGTAAGAAGTGATAGCCACTTTGCCATTAAAATGATACAATACATAACGTAAAAATTATTGATACATGCGTAAATTTAAAAACATCTCTTCTAACAGTTGATCTAGAAAATCGTTAAAAGCAGGATTATATGTTTCTCGAATGTAATGAATAAAACCAGGAGAGGAAGGAAATGAAAAAGGCAAACCCTCCACATCAAATAATTTTGCTAAATTTTCTCGATCTTTGTGTTTATTATATTTCAGATCTATAATCCCCCCGTCATCAGATTAATTCGACCATGTACTTGGTCGGGGATACTATGTGAACCTTGTCCCGACTCAGAAGGCATTTGCACACCCGCTTTTTCAGCCAAGTATTGATTATATCTTGCTTTGTGAGAGTTTTTCACATGTCTCATTAAACCTCATGTCTCATCTTGACATTTTCCAGTTTTAAATTTATAAACTTCGCGACAAATTTTACAAATAGCTAATTGATTAAGAATGTCCCTATCAAAAAAATCTCATGCAAGTGATTTTAATTTTCGTTGTTTTTGACATCTACTCATACTAGGAGGAATAGGAGGGATTCTAATTTCAGTTTCAGCCTGAGGTGGAGTTGCACTAGTGGGTGTGTTATCTAAATTAGCTTCTAATTCATTCTCTAAATTATAGTCTGGTTCAGATGCATAATATACCTAATGATCTAATGGTATATTAATACTAACATTATGCAAATAATATACCTAATGATCTAATGGTATATTAATACTAACATTAAAAATATCAGTTTCATCTACACGAGTGAAATTATCAAAATTAAAATTACTAGTATATGCATCCGTTTTACCCTTCAAAATTTGGACCCCTAATACATCTACCGGATCCGGAAAAGATCGTCTACCCCCGTTCCATTATAATTATATTCAAATAAATAATTAACCTTAAAATTGCTAAGCACATCCTCGCAAGTTGCCAAGTTTAATTTATCCCCGTGTTAACTCAAAAAAAATTGAATATGATCATTTGTGCAATAGTTAGTTTCTTGCAAATTTTCCACAACTATTGTCATTGTCCAACATTTTCAATTAATAGCTCACAATCAAAATGAGACGAGATGAAAAATTGAAAACAAGAAAACTCGTTAGCTAAGGTTTGTCTTAGGATTACATTCTTAGCAAGTTTTTTTTACATGGATCATCCAATCCGTGGACGGATCCGATGGATCCGAATTTGGATATGATTTTTATGGACGACGGACCAACCCTAGTCTCGTCCCGACTTCAAACCCGGTTACCGACAATCCCCCATCCCGTAATTTTACCCGGCGGGACCGGGACAGGGAGGGATCGAGACGTCCCGGCCCACCGGACAGCCTTAGTTGTAGCAATTTCACTCAACAGTTCCATGTCACCAAAAAAGGAAAAGTAGGGGAAAATGAACCCATTGGCTAAGAGGGATTTAACTTCAAAGATAATGAAATAAACGAAACTCGTTCACATGATTGTCTAATTCGACCTCAAATTCTCAAAACACCATTGTTGGACATACATACATGAAGAAATAGCATATTATACTAGTGTTTTCTTTGTCTCCTCGCAACTCTCCTACAATCGAGAGTTTACAGAATGAATCCAATGCACCATAAAATGCAGAAAAAGTAAGTGGTGAATACAAGACAAATAGCAAAGTAAGATTTACATAACAGAAAAAGGAAAGAAAAAGAGATGCACAACAGAACAAATACGGTATGCACAACTCAGGCAAGGAGATCACAGTAAACGAACAGCTCTCCACGAATAGCATTCCTCTGATACTTCTTTACAGTGGCACCATATAGAAAATTGGATGGATCCGACCTATCCATTGTTGTACGCCCTACTTCTTAGTCAATTTATTCCTACTAAGACCCGCTGTACTTCCTTTGACAACTCATGAGATACAGAGATTTACATGAAATCTTGTCCAGGCTTTAGTTATAACAATCTCCTTGAAGGCGCTGGAGGAGCTAGTCCAGGGATATCCCTTATATCTTTGTTGTGGGGATTCACAATCTGAAAACACAAGAAAAGAAGCCGTTAAACATACATTTACACATAGTCAAGTGAACTGCTTAACAGATTGCAGACGTCGAACGCAGAAATGGCTAAAATACTAAGAGGTAAGAGCCCAAAGATGTCACCACATACAATCTAACACTTTTTTTCGACCTACAGTCAACACTTGCATATAAAATATGAGCTCTTTTTCTTTTTGTTTTTTTAATAAGTCCGGGCTAGCTTGCGCGCGACTCAACTAATTCTGCAGGATACCTGCCACCTCCCACCAATAAGGCTCACCTAGTTTTTTTTGTTTTTTATGCATCCATGCAGACAGTAGACACAAAAGCATCACAATAACATAACAAAACCGCGTCTATACCAATTCAAAAATGGGAAAACAATACTATGCTTATAAAACAGAGAGATTCATACAGCCGTTTCCCAGAAGTTCATGACCGACAGACATCTACAATTTAAGCAGAACTACAACTCTTTTTTTTTTTTGTGATACGCAGAAGAATAGCAAACTACCTTGACAACAATTATGGCAACTACACCAGCGACAATGAGGAAGAGAAAAAACATGATGCATCTATCCGTGGCAACCTGAAAAAGATGGGAGCTAGATTAATTAATCAAAAAGGAAGTTGAAAGAACACAAACACTTTATGGCATAAATATGGGGGTATTACAACATACCTGCCGTCCAATTTCCTTGACAAGCTGGGATGCTTTTTTAATGGAGAACTGAATTGTGTCGAGCTCATTGACAACACGACCCATTTGCTCAGTCTACATAACAAAGAGACTACAAAAAATTAGATGGATGTTCTCTAAGACCAACAAAAGAAAGGAGATGAATAATTGGACGTTACTCACTTGGCCTTTCAAGGTAGTAGCAGTTTGTGTTCCCACTTCAATTGTTTGTTGGACAACCTACAGATTAGAAATAAGCTTAAGATACGGATGGTAGATATGCTGAAACAGCATCAAAATGAACTATGAACCTGCTTGGAGCGTTCAATGGCTTGATCAGTTTCATCCATTGTCTTATTTCCAGCACCGATTAGCTCCTGATTTGACATTGCTGAAAGAAAATTAAAATGTATGAGAAGACCGATAAAATGAGTACACAAGTTGCTTGGATGCATTCTATAGTATAAACTTCCAACTGAACAATTATTATCGATACAATCTGCGCATATAAAAATGACATGTACAAGCCTTCACTTCACTAAAGACATTTCAGTGACCCTGAAAAGCACATAAACTTAATAGTATTTGAGGCAAGCTTCATATTAACTGGGGGAAGAGCTTCATCTATCCAGTTAACACTGTGGAGGAGATTCATATGTTAGCTGACATTCTGGGAGGGAAAGTGGGAGAACTACCCACAGTGTACTTGGGTATGCCTTTGGGGGCAAAAATAAAATCTATAGGAATATGGAGCAGTGTATAACAGCCCAGCCCACTAGTGATATTGTCCGCTTTGGGGCTAGACCCGCACGGCTTTAAAACGTGTCACTAGGGTGTAAGGCCTGCTTACTTATATACTCAGCATCTCTCCTGCGTTTTGCCGATATGGGACACTTCTCCTAAGCTGCCCAGCCCACTAGTGATATTGTCCGCCTTGGGCCTAGGCCCGCATGGTTTTAAAACACGCCACTAGGGTCTAAGGCATGCTTCCTTATATACCCAGCATCCCTCCCGTGTTTTGCCGATGTGGGATTCTCCTAGCTGGGGTGTCACACAGTGTGATAGAGAAATGTGAAAAGAAGTTGACAAACTGGAAGATGCAATATTTATCTCTGGGAGGGAGATTGACACTTATTAATAGTGTGCTAGATGCTTTGTCTACATATGTGATGTCACTATTTCCAGCCCCTGTTAGTGTGATAAAGAGAATTGATACTCTAAGAAACAACTTCTTCTGGCAGGGAAACAGTGATCAGAAGAAGTTTTATTTAGTCAAATGGGATACAATGATAAGAAGCAAGAAAGAGGGAGGAATAGGTATAAGGAATTTAAAGGCTCAGAACCAGAGTTTGATGATGAAGTGGTTGTGGAGATATGCCTCAGAAGAAAAACCTTTGTGGAAGAAAGTTATTAGAAAAAAGTATGAGGAAGAGGGTAGCTGGACCACTAATCTAGTTAGCATTCCTTATGGTTGCAGTGTTTGGAGCATCTGGAATCTATGGTCAAAGATGTGGAACAAAACAAGACTAAGAGTGGGAAATGGTAGGAAGATCTCCTTCTGGAAAGACAATTCGATTGGACAAGGTGTATTACAACAACTATTCCCAGATATATACACTCTATGCCAACAGGAAGCAACAGTAGCTGAAGCTTGTTCTGAACAAGGATGGAACCTGACTTTTAGAAGACTTCTAAATGATTGGGAAGTGGAGAGAATAACAGGTTTCTACCATACTCTATATCAATTTGAGGGGGTCACTGAGAATGCAGATACTTTGATATGGCAAGGAAACTGCCAAGGAATTTTTAAAGTGGCAGAGGCATACAAGATCCTGAGCAAAGTAAATAATCAAGTGGGTTGCTGGCCATGGAAAATGATATGGAAAGTGAAGATTCCATTGAAAGTAGCCTGCTTTTCTCGGCTGGTGGCCAATGAAGCAGTATTGACACAGGAAATGTTGAAAAGTAAGGGATTTAACTTATGTTCCAGGTGTTATTTGGGTGAGAAACAGGCAGAGACAGCCAACCATCTCTTTTTACACTGCAAATGGACACAACAGATTTGGAAAAATTTCATTAACCTGAGGGGGATCAAGTGGGTGATGCCAGGGAACACAAAGGGGTTTCTTGATAGTTGGGGGAGAGAAGGGCATTTGTCCAATCAGAAGGACAGATGGAGGGTTGTCCCAGCATGTATTTGGTGGACTATATGGAACGAGAGAAATCAGAGGTGTTTTGAGGGCAAGCAGTGTAACATTCAGAAGCTGCAGATGAATTGCCTAGCTCTTTATTATTTTTGGTGTAAACAGGAATGTTTAGTACAAACAGAAGCTATGTTTGATGTTTTACACAATGTGTAAGAAGTATCATAGGAAGAAAAGCTTCTATATTTTGTAATTGGCGGTCTTGGGAGACTTTACAGTTTGGTACAGTACACCTGTTAATATATAGAATGTTATCATTGTCAAGAAACAACCTCTTGGCCTTCCCTTCGATCAATCCTACGTTTTTCTTTTTTTCCCACGATAGCGATATTCCTTTGCTACTTTCCTCGGCTAATGGAAAAAAATCCTTCTTTTTACCCATAGAAAGATTGACGCTTCTTTTTCTTTTATTTAGAGAGGAATGATTCCCTCGTCTAAGAACCGCCATTCACGTACTATTCCTCCCCACTAAAAAGAGAAATTGGAGTAGAATCGCTTTCCCTTACTAGGTTTAGGAATCCGTAATTCTTCAAGAAGACGAGATTAACCCGGATCAAAAGAAAGCTTCTTATCGAGAGACAGATTACAACAAAAATGACTCATGAGGACAGCTGGAAGCAAGGAACATTCTTTTGCGGCTTACTTGTTCTATAACTGGTAAAGTTGCTGCCATGTGACCAGGAGGTCATGGGTTCAAGCCGTGGAAACAACTTCTGACAAAAATGCAAGGTAAGGCTGCGTACAACAAACCCTTGTGGTCCGGCCCTTCACCGGACCCCGCGCATAGCATAAGCTTAGTGCACCGGGCTGCCTTTTTTTTTTAACAAATGTCAAGAAAAAGTATTTGTTTAATTGTAAGGACATGTTTTAAATCTCTAACCATGATAATATATAGGGTTAATAACATTTTTGATCCTTCAATTATTGATAAATTCTAATTTTGGTCCTTGTGATATCTGACTAAGCATATTTAACCTTCGATTAATTGAAGTGTGCACTTTTGATCCCTTTGCTTGTGAATATTCATAATTTTTTCTTAATTACTAGTTGCTCCATCACTTAATTACTCATTTATTATGTTAAACATGTATTGTTAATCCATATTGACCGTAATATAGTTCTAAAATTAGTTCAAATACAACATACTTCTTACATGAAGGGACTAAAAACACATATTTTGATTAATTGGAGGTTAAAACTTAAACATGCTTCATTGGATATCACAAGGACCAAAATCATAATTTATTAATAACTGAGGAACCAAAAGTGCAATTATCCCTAATATATAATACCAATGATTTAGCATAAGACCAAATTATTGGCACTGTGGGAAACCTTGAGCATTCTAGCAAATATTGTCATCATCTACTTCCAAACAATAAACATACTTATTACAGGTTAACGAGTTATTATTCCAACCTGATGCCATTTGGACATTTTCCTCTGCTGTTGGTTCACTTCCACCTGCTCCCATATCAAATAGTTCAACCCTCTTATTGCCAAGACTGCTCATATACCTGCATCCCAGCCAATTGATAGAATGAGGTAACAGAAAACCACCTGTTAATTGTGTCAAAAAACCCGAGCAAATTAGATATTGAAGGAGCAATATCAGATTTTTAGGAGCTCTTTTCTTGGGACTAATTTAACTTTTCATTGGCCATAATTTTCTATAAAATGTGGATTTATAGTACTTCTATATAGTTTCCAACTGGAAAGAAATTTTCTTTTCAAGCAATCAATCCAATTGATGTCAAAAACAAATCTGAGAATTAGAAGGTTTTTCTTCGTACACAAACCATGTTCTTCAATTTTTGTAGAGGGTAACTTTATTGACAAGTAAAAGTTGGCTGCTTGTGTATACACATTATGTAATTCAGAAACAAAGTCATGAAAATCCAAAAATTCATTAACAGCTATATGGACATATCCAGCTTCCAAACATTCTACGCAATATGTGAAACAGCATCCGAGTTGAAACAACAGAGAGAAATTTTCTCGGAGCAGAAACCAGAGTAAAAGAACAAATTGGAGTGAACTCACGTTTTTCTCAAGGCCACATATGAATTTAGCTCTTTTATCTGCAAAATTAAGCAAATTTAGAGCAGTATTCCACTGAACTGCTATGTGTAATATTGGTACAGTGAATGAACCAATCCAAAGGTGTAGTCTTGCAAAGATAGTGCCCAAATAATAATAGCCACTCACAGATCTTTATCCCTTCGTACAACCTTTATATGGATATCCAAAGTGGACTAGTGCAGTTTGTGATTGATTAAAAAGGCACACACCAAAAGACAATAACATGGTATATTTAAAAGTGTGTATAAGGAAGGAGAATGGATGAAAAGAAGTTAGCATAGGTTCACAGAATAAACTAAGATAATCAACCATTGGAGTTGTGTTTCTTACCACTTCAAGCCCAAATGAGATTCCGATAAACCCCTTTTCTTAATAAGAGATTCCAACTTACCATTGATTGCTTCTCATCATTGAGTTGTTTGTTAACCTCAGGAGGACTTTTAGTTTCCTCATCTTTAATTTCACGATCAAACTCTTTAATTAACCTAAAGGAAGAATGGGAAAGTAAAGCATTAACAATCTCACACTAACAGGGAAACTAATTATTCACTACCCAAGAGATCATTCATGAATCACCGTTATTTCTAAGGAAAGTAAGCACACTATAATAAAAATAGTAAAATAGAAACAAGAACACGTAAACAGCAGTTTAAAGTGAAGCAATACATATACTATAATACCTTTCGATCAAGATAAATACTACTCCCTCGTCCCAATTTATGTGACACTTTCCTTTTTAGTCAGTTACAAAAAGAATGACACACTTTCTATATTTAGTAACAAATTAACTTTAAAATGTTCATTTTACCCTTAATGAGATAATTTATAGTCATACAAACTATCTATGACTTATTTTGGACCACAAATTTCAAAAGTCTTCCTTTCTTTCTTAAACTTCGTGCCCAAATCAAACACCTTCACATAAATTGGGACGGAGGGAGTACTATAATTTCTTTTGGTAGGTATTGAGGTCTTTTATTCGGCTTATACATAAACCCAGTATCTAATTGCTTGAATTCCTGATATACATTTGAAAGGATCAAACAGAAACTCCAAAACAATTGGAAAGTACAAACGTTTCATCATTAAAGGTGTGTTATTCCATCTATACAAGTACGAAATTAGGTAAAAGATAAAAAGTGCTACCTTTTACACTCTCTCATCTTCCCAGTAAGTTCTTCCAACTGTTTACTCTGTCTGTTGGAATCTTTGATCTTATCCAGCTTTTGAAATCCATTTCTGAGGAAACAGAGAAAAAGATTCTACATGTCATGAAAAGAAATGATCAAGCACATACACATGCATTGCCTGTTAAGGAACAGAAATCTTGTAGGAAAGAGAAGAAGAACACCACAAAGCACTTCCAATTATAGAGATAGAAAAGAAGTTTTGATATAAATACTAAATGATAGGCTGCAAAAGTAACAACTACTACTATCATGCCTTAATGTCAAGTTAGTTGGGGTTGGTATCACGTTTAAAACAAACGAGTTAACTGTTACTAGAATATATCTTTGCTAACGGGCAAAAAGCACAATCTTGCTAAGAACTGACATCCTTTGCAACACTGTGGATTTTTGTACAGACAGACAGATGGAGAGAGAGAGAGAGAGAGCGAGAGGGAGACTATAAGAAGTAGGGAATGAGTGTAATATAACAAATCTTATTCCAATCTCTCTAATCCATTAGAATAAAGTATTTATTTCAAGTACATCCACACCCAAGGGTGTGACTTAATGGTCAATGAAGTGGGAGGAGAATCACGAGGTCTTACGTACAAATTCCAGGCAAAAAGCAGTAGGTGATTGCACTTGCCTAAGCCTTGGTGCGCAAAGTTACCCGGTACCTATGTTGATGGTGAGAGATAGCAGGTACTAAGTGGAATAGTCGAAGTGCGAGCAAGTTGGCCCGAATACCGCCGTCATTAAAAAAAGTACATCCTTTTTTTGTTAAAGGGCCTTGGCAGTTTTTGAGCCGTTCATCAATCACCCAACACGCACATGAGCACACGCTAGCAACATCCTTTAGTGCATTATATAATAATCTAGAAAGGTTCAATTAGGCATGTGTTCATAGCCAAATAAATCTTTCAATATTTTACCATATTAACCATAATGTCATAACATCCTTCACTATTTTACTATTTTAAGTTTTTAACCATAAAGTTACAACAATCGCTATAACGGACAGCGAAGAAAATAACAATTATGGGCAACAATGATGACACGAAAGCGTTAAATTTGTGATATCATAATATCCTATAATGTGTTATTGTTCCAAGGTACAACACTTGTAAACGGCCTAATTTATCCATTAATATGGTTCATTTAGAAATAGCCATCAAAGAACATATGGTCAAATAGCTTTGGTCCTTGAATTCTGAATGCAAATAAGCTTATTTGACTACTCTCAGGCCAGCGAAGATTTACATAACCTAGGGAATATCATTATTACACTATTTTTTAGTCTAATTGTCAATTTACCGCGATGCTCTTATTTTATCCAAGCTCAATGCTTTTGCACGTGCACATAGACAGAGTTCCACTCGCAACTTCAAATCAACTGATCAACTAAACCTCAATACCGAATTAGCTAGGTCGGCAATATAAATTCTCTATATCATTAGACTAACTTTCAATCTAACCGTTAACCTACACAACCATCTCCCTCTATTCAAATTCAAGTACTATGTTCCACACGCAATTTCAAATCAATCAATCAACTAAACCTCAATACAAAATCAGCTAGGTCGGCAATAAAAATTCTCTATATCAAAATTAGACTATTTTTTAGTCTAACCATTAACCTACCACAACCATCTTCCTTTATTCAAGTTCTATGTGTCTCCCCGTGCACATAGACGGAGTTCCACCGGCAACTTAGATCTATCAATCACTAAATCTCAATCCTGAATTAGCTAGGTCGGCAATAAAGCTTCTTTGTATCATAATTAGACTATTTTTTAGTCTAACCGTTAACCTACAACAATCAACAACTCAACAACAACAACATACCCAGGCGTGGGGTCTGGGGAGGGTAGAGTGTATGCAGACATTATCTCTACCTTGGTAGGTAGAGCGGTTGTTTCACAGAGACCCTCGGCTCAAGACAGAGCATAAGCACAAGCAAAGCAAGAGAAACAAGAAAAACGGTCAGATCCGGTAAAAAATAAAAATTTATAGCAGTATGAAAATGCTGATATCAAAGCGAATAAGCCATGATACCGCATTCTGAAAAAGTAAGCGGTAAGTAGCGTAGATAAATAAGCTAAACAAAGTACACTAAAGAACACATAGCAGCAGAAATCAAACTACAGGGAACTATAAAGTCATACTGCGCCTATTAGTATGATAAGTTAAGCGGGCCTACAGTAATAACACTACAACTACCAATTTGCAAGCGTAAGTAGGACTACGCTTGACTACCTACTACCCTTCTACCCTAATTTGTATCATCCACAAGACCACAACTCCCTATCTAAGGTCATGTCTTCATTAAGTTACACCTGCGTCATATCCCGTCTAATCACCTCTCCCCAATACTTCTTCGGCCTACCTCTACTCCTCATGAACCCGTCCATAGTCAACCTCCCAAACCTCCACAGGGCATTTGTGTCTCTCTCTGCACATGTCCAAACCATCTCAATCTCGTTTCCCGCATCTTATCCTCCACCGAGGTCACTCCCACTTTGTCCCGAATATCATCATTTCTAATCTTATATCTCCTTGTATGCCCACACATCAATCTCAGCATCCTCATCTCCGCAACTTTTATCTTTTGGATGTGCAAAGTCTTGATTGGTCAACACTCCACCCCATACAACATAATCGATCTAACCACCGCCCTATAGAACTTGCATTTAAGTTTTGGTGGCAGTTTTTTGTCGCATAAGACTCCAGATGCGAGCCTCCATTTCATCCACCCTACCCCAATACGATGTGTGACATCGTCATCAATCTCTCCATTACTTTGGATAATAGTCCCAGGTACTTGAAGCTTTCTTTCTTTGGAATGACCTGAGTATCAAGTCTCACCTCCACGCCTGTCTCAAGGTCGCTCCCGTTACTGAACTTGCACTCCAAGTATTATGTCTTGGTCCTACTCAGCATGAACCCTTTAGACTCCAGAGTCTGTTTTCAAGCCTCCGGCTTAGCGTTCACTCCGTTGCGAGTTACATCAACCAGGACTATGTCGTCTGCAAATAACATACACCATGGCACCTCCCCTTGAATTTGTCGCGTCAGTCCATCCATCACCAAGGCAAATAAGGATGGACTAAGAGCTGATCCCTGGTGCAGCTCCATCATCACTGGGAAGTGTTTCGAGTCTCCTCCTACTGTCCGTACCCTGGTCTTGGCTCCATCATACATATCATTGATCGTCCTAGTGTACGCCACAACCAATTCCTTTATTCAGGTTATATGCTTTTGCACGTGCACGTGGGCAGAGTTCCACCCGCAACTTCAAATCAACCGATCAACCAAACCTCAATCCCATATTAGCTAGGTCGGCAACATAAATACTCTATATCATAATTAGACTATCTTTTAGTCTAACCGTTAACCTACCACAACCATCTCCCTTTATCCAAGTTCTATGCTTTTGCACGTGCACATAAAACTTAACCATCCGTGTTTTTTGTAATAGCTATTTGCATATTAGAATATAAAGCAATAAAACTCAAGCTTTTCCAACAAGGAAAGACAATCATATTTCATTGTATTCAATAATATCTCAATTAACTGCTCTATACTGCAGTACAAGCCTGAAAGATTCCATTTTTATCTCTAAAACAAAAAACAGCAACTACAATAACTACGCCTCAATCTCAAACTTATCATAATAGGCTATATGAATGCTCTATATCCTTCCCGCTTCATTTGGGCCCTTTTTATTCCAATTCTTATATCTAAACATACATAATGCACATAAACATACTCAATTAACTGCTCTATAATACAGTACAAACCTGAAAGAAACAATTTTTATCTCAACAACAAAAAACAACTATAATAGCTACGACTCAATCCCAAACTTATCCGAACAGGCTATATAAATGCTCGATATCCTTCCCGCTTCATTTGGGCCCTTTTTATTCCAATTATTACATCTAAACATACACAATGCACATCAACAAGGTTAAAAAAATTCTGCAATTATTCATTATATTGGACTAAAAAAGACAAGAAAATTTACGCTAAGGCTCGGAAATTGTCCCGAATCTCTCCATGGATCTGCTCCATTTGTGGATTCATTTGCAAGTCCAAATTCGCCATTTTAGCCCAATTTCTTTCTTTTCTTGATTTTTTGTTGCCGGATTAGAACCCAAACAAATTCCTCACCGGCAAATCAAAATAAACAATACCCAACTCGCAAAATTGAAACTTTAGCCAGAATTCACACCATTTTCCTCCATAATATTAAAAAAAATAAAGGGACTTTTTTACAATTAATTGAAATTTGATGGATTGTTTTGAACAAGGGACAAAAAGGGATGGAAGAAATTATAGATGGGAAAAGAATTTGGGATTTGGGATGGTTTAGGGTTCTTGTTGGAACGAAAAGGGGGAAAAGAGGGGAGAAAGAGAGGGGGAAAGAGAATTATCATTTTATTGTGTGTTTGGGTTAAAAAAAATAATGATGATGGAATACAGGCTACCATGGCCACTTTTTTCTTGTCTATGTTGCCATATGACACCCGTGCATTAGTTTGCTAACATTTCTTTTGTTATATTAATCTCGGTGTTCGGATCAATTTGTGTGATTTCATGAACATGCTACCTTTCACTTGTAATTTTGTAATTTATATGTTTCAATAAATTTACTTTTATTAATAAAAGTTATGGTGGAGTGATATATATTTCTTCATCTTAAATCACGGATTCGAGCTTTGATTATGGAGTCGTTTTAGTTGTGGAAACTTTTACCCCCATACGTGACTTCTCGGCGTGTGTCGATTCTACTGTTGGATTTTCTGATATGAATTTAAATATAATTGAATCGTAATACGAATATCAAACTCCTCACGAAAAATCTATACAAAAAAATAGATAAAATAATACTATATTTATATGATGCCAAATTATATTTTTTTATTATTACTCGTAGGGAAATTCGCACGGTTGACCCTATTTTAAGGTGATCTTTAGTTTTTACCCCTCAAATTAGTGACTTTTAATTTTTGTCCTTCACATTAAAAAATGATCGAAAATAGCTCTGAGATTTTGGGTTCGAATCCCAGCAAAGTCAAAAGAAAAAAAGTTTCACAAGACAAAATTTCATTAGAAATTATGTCAATTCGACCAAAATTGTATAATAACTATGTCTTAAGGAGCATAATTTCTATGTAACTATGTCTGAAGGGAAAAAAGAAATCGCAAAGCAAGTATTAAACTTTTATTCAAATTTGAACTTGGATATCTACCGGTGAAATATATTTATGCCGATTTTATTTATTGATTTCAATTAAACTTTGTGTTCGATACAGAACATAAATACAAATATAAGAAACCCCTTAAATTTTAATAAAATGATTTCAAATTTTCAACAGCATAATGTGTTCATAAACCTATCAAATTTAGATCTACACATCACTAATTGTGTCTTATCACTAAAACTACCTACTTATAGTTGTTTTATTAGTCCAAAGTGGTCTAAATAAGAAATGAATTAACATTATTAACTAGTACCTATAGCTTTCAAGAGACAAGAATCATTGCCGTTAACAAGTCCAATATTACAATATTTTTCCAACTATCACTTTCTAAAAAATGATTATTTCGTCCTTTTAAACTCTTCTAGTCCATTCTTTGGAACAATTTACTTTAGTAAACTATGAGGATCAAACAATGGTTACTGCTTTTGTCATAATTTGATATAACGTGTTAAAGGACAATACATTACTTAATTGTATGCATATATGATATTAATTTGCAAGTTCAATTAATTAGTTAGAGTTGTATACTTGTACTATTGTTTTAATGCTAGCAGAACTTAGTAAGTAGTATATAAATATACTTAATTAACTATTGAGTTAAATGCCTAAGTTATGTGGTAATGACAATACGCTTTTCTTTGATGGGACCAACCATAGTTCAATAATGTGGACCATTGTTGAAAGAGACGTTTTTAATATATTTGAAATTACTCACTGAAAATGTAACCCAGATTAATTTTTCCTTTTAGTAGTTGTTTGATTTGTTTTTTGTCGGCCCTCAAATTCAGAGGTCACATAATCGCCACTCGATCTATCATTCAACTTGTCGAGTGGATTAATATTTGTTCGTAATACATTCAAGATAATCACGTATCACATAGCATGTAAAAGAACTTCAAAGAATCACACCATTACGCAACAATTATAATCAAAACAATAAACACAAAGTTGCATGTTAAGTCATGGAATCAACATAAATATAAATTTCATCATGCTGATTTCCTTTTTATTCGTATTTTCCTTCTTTAGGTTTTTACCCTCTATTTAATATGTTATAGCTTTCAAGTTCTTCTTAGTTTATGTGACTGTTTAAGTAGTAGTATATGTCTAAGTTGGGTCCAATTTACCAAAAGATTGAGCCCAAATTGGAATTATAAATTCTCCGCAAACCCTCACACTGCCGCTATCTTCAATTCGTAAGTTCCTATTATTATATTAATAAGGGATGTCGTGTGTGCTCATTTTTATTATTATCAACTGTTCCTTGTGATTTTAGCTAGTTAACATGTGTTTTTTGTTTAATTTGGACCTAAATGGTTACATTGATTGATGAAATGTTGGTACATATTACAACATGTTTATATAATTGACAATCGAGGCGTAGTCATTGGTTTGGCTCAGATAGAATTAAATAGTTAACGTATGTTTTTCGTTTAATTTGGGCCTGAATGGACCTTAATAGTTGAATAGAAGCCTAGTTCATTGATTGATCAAGTATATGTTTTTTTGTTTGATTAGACCCGAATAGATCAATATGAGATCAGAATGTCTGTATGGTCGAGTTCAGTTTTGTTTGTAATCCAAGCGTAGCCATTGGTTGGCTAAGATACAATTGTGTAGTTACTGAAAATTCATATAGTTGTTATCAATCTGTATTCCAAAAAAACCAGTAAATAATAATAGCTGAAAATAAACAGAATCAGTGTTGAAAAATAAGAATAATTTTTCAGAATATAATCGAGCCCACTTAGTTCAAAGTGTGTCCTCAAGGAAATTATTCCCCTCACAGTACTCGAGGTTGATGGAATATCCCCTCCCAGGATAGAACGATTATCTTACCAGAATAGTAGTACTCCAAATTCAGATAGCGGCGAACCACTCAACGGCGGTATATCACACAGAATTTATTTGTGCAGAAGAAGAAGAAGTTTGTGTTGTTCAGAAAAATTAGTAAGTAGAATTCTGAGGAATCAAACGAATTTATAGTCATGGAAGTATTGTTTCTGAAGGTTTGCAACACTTTTGAACAACCACTAAAAACTGGTGGGAAATTTAATTTAATAACGGGTAGGATTGGATAAGCTAATTAATTTAATTAAATAATTAAAATTAAAGAAAATTTGGTCCAAAAAGATTATCAATCAATCAGATCATTTGACCGAATCCGAATCCGAATCCGAAGCCGAGCGAGCGAGCGACGACGGCGCGAGGGGTCCTTGCCTCCTCAACCCTTTTAGTGACTGGAGAAGGTGTAATGAAATATATACACCTCTCTTTTCCTTTCTTTTTCCGATGTGGGACAAATGCTTATTTTATAAAGCAAGAGGGAACTCCCACTTTTATTTCCACTACCGATGTGGGACAAATGCTCCATTTCCCATTCAATCTATCATTTAAACCCAACAATCCCCCACATGAATGGGGAATGGCTATAATATAAAAGAATGCGCAGACAAGTGTGATATACAAGCGAGGATTGACTGCATCTGGATAAGTAGGTTTCCCTTTGAACTTTCCGTAGTGAACTTATATCGGATATATTCGATCAATCGGTAGATTTGATATCTTTGAACCGTCGAACTTTGTTGTATACCTAGACAACATAAGTCACGCAATCAACCCTCAACTGTTTATGATTCTCACGGTTGTGTTCGTTTCAGCCATGAACACCTCCTGATTTCATGAGTGCATAAAGAATTGGCCTTCACTGTCATTCCCCTTTAAAGCGGCTTACACTTAACACTCACATAGGTGATTTCTAAACATGTGGTCCTATAGCCACATTATCTGGTCATACACTGCCAGATTTAGATAATCATTAAAGAACCTTAATGCTTTATTAACTCATTAACAAGCCATAATGTTTTATCCTTATTTCTGAACATTGTCTTCATCCGAGAATGGGTTGAGTTATTTGACAATGTTGAACCGTCAGTCACAACTTTGTTTGCTCTCCTTGAACCTAGCTCTTGGGATCTCCAGTCTGCTAGGTAGAGTTACCGTCATGATGACTTGTCCTCGGCCTTAACCCCATTCTCATTGATGATCTACTAACTCCCTCTCTAGATAAGCCTTTTGTAAGTGAATCCGCCACGTTATCTCTTGACTTTACATAGTCAATCGTGATAACGATACTAGAGATGAGTTGTCTAACGGTATAGTGTCTTCGTCGTATGTGACGAGATTTTCCGTTGTACATTACGTTCCCTGCCCTACCTATTGCTGCTTGACTGTCACAATGTAAATATATATAGGAGCCAAAGGTTTGGACCAGAATGGAATATCTTCTAAGAAGTTCCGGAGCCATTCAGCTTCTTCACCAGCCTTGTCTAAAGCTATAAATTTTGATTCCATTGTAGAGCGGGCGATGCATGTCTGTTTTGATGATTTCCAAGACACTGCTCCTCCACCAACGGTGAAAATATATCCACTCGTGGATTTAACTTCAGATGATCCGGTGATCCAGTTTGCATCACTATATCCCTCAATTACTGCGGGATATTTATTATAATGCAAAGCATAGGTTTGGGTGTGTTTTAAATACCAAAAGACTCGTTTCATTGCCATCCAATGAGTTTGATTGGGACTACTCGTGAATCGACTCAGCTTGCTTATAGCACATGCTATATCTGGTCGTGTACAATTCATAATATACATCAAACTTCCCAAAACTCGTGCATAGTCCAATTGTGAGTCACTTTCACCTTCATTCTTTTGAAGTGCAAAACTTACATCAATTGGAGTCTTTGCAACATTGAAATTTAAATACTTAAACTTGTCAAGTACTCTTTCAATATAATGAGACTGCGATAATGCTAGACCTTGTGGAGTTTTATGAATTCTGATGCCTAAGATCAAATCAACAACTCCTAAGTCTTTCATATCAAATTTGCTAGCCAGCAAACGCTTCGTAGCATTTACATCGGTAATATCTCTACTCATTATCAACATGTCATCAACATATAAACAAACAATGACTTCATGATTTGGAGTATTTTTAATGTAAATACATTTGTCACACTCATTAATCTTAAATCCATTTGCCAACATTGTTTGGTCAAATTTCGCATGCCATTGTTTGGGTGCTTGTTTAAGTCCATAAAGTGACTTAACAAGTTTGCACACTTTCCTTTCTTTACCAGGAACCACAAAACTCTCAGGTTGTTCCATGTAAATTTCTTCCTCCAATTCTCCATTTAAGTAAGCTGTCTTGACATCCATTTGATGGATTTCAAGACCATATACTGACATGCTGCCACCACTAACACCGAATAGATGTTATTCTTGTTACCGCGAGTATTTGTCAAAGTAATCAAGGCCTTCTTTTTGTCTATAACCTTTGACCACAAGTCTTGCCTTATATTTGTCAATAGTGCCATCAGCTTTCATTTTCCTTTTAAAAATCCATTTTGATCCTAAAGGTTTATTTCCATGAGGAAGATCAACCAATTCCCATGTACGGTTGTTCAAAATTGATTCAATCTCACTATTGACTGCCTCTTTCCAAAATGTTGAATCAGAAGAAGACATCGCTGCTTTAAATGTTTGAGGCTCATTTTCAAGCAAGAATGTCACAAAATCTGGTCCAAAGGAAGTAGATGTCCTTTGACGTTTGCTACACCTTGCATCCTCTTTACTTGGTGTATTTTCCTTTGGTTCTTCCCGCGGTCGTTTAGATCTTTCACTTGACGACTTACATTCAGTTTTATACGGATAAATGTTTTCAAAGAATTCAGCATTATCTTATTCAATTACCGTATTAACATGAATTTCGAGATTGTCCGATTTGTGAACCAAAAACCGACAAGCTTTGTTGTTTGTAGCATAGCCAATAAAAACACAATTCACAGTTTTTGGTCCGATTTTTACCCTTTTGGGCAAAGGAACTTGGACCTTTGCTAAACACCCCACACTTTGAAATATTTCAAGTTGGGTTTTCTTCCTTTCCATGGTTCATATGGAATAGATTGTGTTTTGATGTGGGGTACCCTGTTGAGTATTCGGTTAGCTGTAAGGATAGCTTCCCCCCACAAGCTTTGCGGTAAACCGAAACTTATTAGTAAGGCATTCATCATTTCCTTTAATGTTCGGTTTTTCCTTTCAGCAATTCCATTTGATTGTGGTGTGTAACGGGCAGTAGTTTGATGAATAATTCCATAATCTAAACATATCTCTGCAAAAGGAGATTCGTACTCTCCACCCCTATCACTTCTAATCATTTTTATCTTTTTATTCAATTGATTTTCCACTTCGTTCTTGTATTGCTTAAATGCATCAATTGCTTCATCCTTACTATTAAGCAAATACACATAACAATATCGAGTGCAATCGTCAATAAAAGTTATAAAATACTTTTTCCCACCGCGAGATGGTATTGACTTCATATCACATATATATGTGTGAATTAAGTCTAAAGGATTTGAATTCCTATCAATAGACTTATATGGATGTTTAACAAACTTAGATTCAACACAGATTTCACATTTAGATTTATTACACTCGAATTTAGGCAATACTTCTAAATTAATCAATTTTCGCAAGGTTTTGTAGTTGACATGTCCTAAACGAACATGCCATAAATCATTTGACTCCAATAAGTAAGACGAAACTGAATTTTCATTAATACTGTCAACAACCATTACATTGAGTTTGAAAAGGCCCTCGGTGAGGTAGCCCTTTCCTATGAACAAATCATTCTTACTTAATACAATTTTCTCACTAACCAACACGCACTTAAACCCGTTTTTGACGAGTAGTCCTAATTGAAACTAAATTCTTCCGAATTGTTGGAACGTGCATAACATTGTTGAGAGTCGGGACCTTGCCGGAAGTCATCTTCGAAGTATCTTCCCATATCCTTCAACCTTGGCATGTTGCAGTATTTCCCATAAACAAGACATCTTCGGGTCCAATGGGAGCATAGGTTGCAAATGCTTCTTTTGTAGCGCAAACATGTCGAGTGGCACCGAATCAAGCCACCACTCCTTTAGGTTTCCAACCAAAGTGCACTCCGATAGCATTGCACACAGATCATCCATATCATCATTCTTTTCCACCATATTGGCTTGTCCTTTTCCCTTGTTCTTTTTCGGGAGACGACAATCGGGGCTTTGTGGCCGCCTTTCCCACAATTAAAGCGATTGCCCTTGAACTTTTTCTTGTTGGAATCCTTCTCCTTTCCGGAAGGCCTCTTCCTTTTCTTGTTCTTATTCAGAGCAGCATCTTCAACGATGTTTGCCCCTTCAATTGGTGAAGTCTTACGGTACCTCTTCTCATCGGTTTTGTTATCTTCCTCGATCTTGAGACGAATCACAAGATCTTCCAACTTCATTTTCTTTCTTTTGTGCTTAAGATAATTCTTGAAATCTTTCCATGAGGGCGGGAACTTCTCAATCATTGCAGCCACTTGGAACGCTTCATTTACTACCATACCTTCATCAATAAGGTCATGGAAGATAAGTTGAAGCTCTTGAACTTGGGTTCCAACGGTTTTTCCATCCACCATTTTGTAGTCTAGGAATTTGGCAACCACAAACTTCTTCAAGCAAGCATCTTCGATTTTGTACTTCTTTTCAAGTGCACTCCATAGTTCTTTGGAAGTCTCTACTGCACTGTAGACGTTGTACAAGTCATCTTCTAAGGCACTCAAAATGTAGCATTTGCACAAAAAATCAGCCTGTTTCCAAGCCTCAGTAACCATGAACTGTTGGTTGTCAGGCATGTCGGCGGCAGGGCACGGGAGAGTCCTCACTGGTGAACTTTTGCATACCAAGGGTGGTAAGCCAAAAGAACATTCTTTGCTGCCATCCTTTAAAGTTGGCACCGGTGAACTTCGCAGGTTTTTCAGCCGGTGGCACAACGGTACGGGTTGTAGGAGTAACCGCTGGTGCAGTATTCACAGAGGTAGTTCCAGTCTCAATTGCCATTATTCGTTTGTCACTGTCAAATCGACAAACTGTTTTAGTTAATAAAATCAGAATAGCAATTCAATCACAAACTTAAACGATGAAGATTTTATTTCTTCAAATCGCAGTATAATTATGAAACTTTAGTATTCCAATGAAGTTTTTATATATTCGAGTCAGAATACTAATATTCATATGGAGTAGAAAACTGCACAAGTTTTAATCTCCAAACCAGAATACAACAATGATAAAGTTTTTATGTTTTTCAAGCTGCACAAATTCCTTTTCCGTTCTTCAGCAAGTCGTTTCGTGTTTTGCTATCTTCGTCAGAATCAACCTATTTGCTTTGTAGTGTTGATTAGTTGTTGTTTTATCTTGGGAGACTATTGCCCGTTAACGTAAAAGCATATATACGGGGCAATCTTGTCTTAAAGACAGAGAGCCATCTCTCGACTCAGCCACAATTGTAACAATCCAGATTTAGTATTTCTTGATTTCAGGTTATCAAGATTCAAGACTCAACAAGCTTGCGACAGTTCTGAATATTGACTTGTTTGCTTATCTTTTCGAACACTTGTAATATTTATTTACTTCTCGTATTGCTTTTCATATTCAACAAACATTATGATAAAATGTTAGTAATATGCTTGTAACAGACACCATACGATATTTCCGAATTCACAGTCATTTTTTGAAAGGGAACGTGCTTTAGGAAAAAAGTAATAAAAGTAAGTATCCCTTAGGAAGATTCCTCGGAATTTCTTAACTTTTTACCAATTTACTTTAATTCCAAGCATTTTTGTTCATCCACGTTGTTGCAGTTACAGCCATCAAAATCCCATGTTTCATCTCACTTTCAGGGTCTGTTTGGTACGAAGAGAAATATTTTTCTGACAATGTTTTACTTGAAATATAATTGTTCATTTTCTTAATTATTTTATGATGTTTGATAAATAAAAAAATGGGGCTTCGGCTCCTTTGGCAAAAAATTATTCTATATATACGATGTTAAAATTATTTTTTTATGTATAGATAGTAGATATTGAACCCATTTGATTTCTTCATTTGTTTACTCATTTATACTTTTGAACCCGTGAAAATACAAGTTCCGCCACTATATGGAGGATGGTGTATGTGGGGGGCTACGGGTGTGTGGGTTGTGTTGGAGGATGAGAAGAGGTGAAATATCATTTTCCTCATTTTTTTAAAAACTTATTTTCTTAAAAAGGAGTTTTTTCCAAACATTTCGACTAACTAAACATGAGAAAACTTAAAAACAATGCATACCCAACACACCCTCAATCTCTCAAAACGTAAACCACCCACCAAGTGACCCAATGCCCATGATGGAATAATATTGTCGGCATAAGTGGATCAAAATTTAAGATTATCTATAAAAATTATTACGTTTTAATCCTAAATAAATTAAGGTGATGAACTAAATTATAGGCAAAATACATAAATTGCACTCTTAAGTATACTTCAAAAGTCGAGTTCACGCTTCAACTATATATGCGACCTATTACGTTTTAATCAGGGCATAGTTTAAAGTGCAATCTACGTAAAAATAATTACGTTTTAATCCTAAATAAATTAAGGTGATGAACTAAATTATAAGGTGATATGATGGTAAAAACTTACACGGTTAGATGTTTAAACTTAACCACTATATACGTAGGTGTGTTTGTATATGAACTTCTAAGTTCTATCACTGTAAATTAATTTCCATTTTTCACTATTAAATTATTTAGTTATAGTAAGTCAAATTTATTTGACACAAACACCATATACATTAAGAATATTTATCGTGATACGACTCTCGTACCAACAACTTGCTTTGTATGATTGTTTCTAGTCGAGAGTACAACAAGTAAGGGTAAAGACAAAATAATACTATAGAGTACCTATGAGTCTATGATACTAACAGAGTATGAATCAATCCCAAATAAATCAGGGTGGCTATTTGAATTCTTATTATCCATGTTAATTACTTTATTTAAGTCTATTCAGTCCAATATTATAAAAAAATATAGTTCCTTTAATCTAGAATCCTATACATTTCTAATTTTTGCTTGTAAATTCGTATCGGTCTTGTTGTGAAAATTTCACATGAAAGTTAATACACATAAATCCCTTCACTCAAAAACTCTCCATCATTTGATGTTACTACTCGTTAATTGAAAGTATTTTTCTTTTGGTTTCCGACTCAATGTTCGGAATTTACATTGGAGTCCGTTTATATTCGGATTCATGTTGTGTAGGACCCATTCGGGGGAAATACTTTGTATCAAGGATATTTTCATACTCAGGGTTCGAATCCGATAATTAAGAGAGAAGCAGCTACATTCAATACGCCACATCCTCTGATGACGAACTTATTATTTACTCTAATCGCCAGCATTACATGTAGTAATTAGTTATCCAATCAAGTCTTCTTCTTTTACCGTTTTTTTAACTATAAAAAAGACCATTTTTTTTGTAATACTCCCTAAAGAAAAAAGTGGAAAAGGGAAAAATTTTAATACTCCCTAAAGAAAAAAGTGGAAAAGGAAAATTTTTAATACTCCCTCCGTTTTATTTTATTTTATTTTTATTGACTTGACACTTCCCTAAGAACAATTTATTAGGAGTTTATTTTGTTTAATTATCATTATTAATTATGCTTTGAAAATTTAAGTTGACTATTATTATCTTATATAATAATTTAATAATAAGAATATTATTAAAAGAAAATAATAAATTTATTTTGATTTGCTAAAATAGACGAGTGAAAATGAAATGGATGGAGTAAATAATATTAATGATCTCAATTTGTTTGCCTAGAAGTGAGTGTGATTTAATAGATCATAACATTTTTTGTTTGTACATAATGTCAGACATCAATAGTTTGAAGAATAAATTTGCAAGAAAAGTAGAGTATGGTGTAGAGCTATCATATATAGATACTATACAACAATAACATACTCAGTGAAATACCACAATGTGGCTATCATACATAGGTACTATATATGTTAAAAATATGATTATTAGATAATTAATTAAAAAACAAAGATAAAATGAGAAAAAAATAACATAACGACGTGATCACACTAAATTCATCATTACATAAAATGAGATTTTTCGTTATGTAACAAATAAATTTAACGATACGATACAATAAAATTTAAATAATAATCAAATTAAATATTATATTTAAACTAACAACATAATACATACAATATAATACTCCATCCGTCCTAATTTATATGTCATCATTTTCTTTTTAATTTATCTTAAAAAGAATGTTATCTTTTTTATTTGACAATTATTTAATGAAAAAGCAACAAAAGTAGATATTAAAATAAAAATAATTTAATAAATATAATAAAAAAATTATTTATTTTTTAAGTTTGGATTGATCAAATGGTAACACGTAAATTGAGACGAAAGGAGTAGGTAACAACCGCAAGATGTTAATGGTCGATGTGAATAAGCACAAGAGATATAAACAAGAAAGCAAATTTCTATTAAAGCAACATGCCCACTACCTACGCTTTGTAACTATCGTAACCACCTTCCCCATATTTTCACATGCTAACTTCTTTTTTTCATACGGGTTGATTAAATTCTCCATTAAAATCCAAATTTTGTGAAGAAATTAGATCTCCTTTAAATTTTATAACTAGATTAAACAATAGCTCTTGTTAGATCATCACCATTCTTGAATTGTCAAATGTGTTATAAATTATAGGGTGAAAAAATCGAGTTTTTTTAACAAATTTTCTATCTGGGTTTTCTTCATCGTCGTCAAAATTGTGTTTTCTTGACGTTCTTTCATGGCGGCGAAGAATCTATATGATACAATTTCGAAAGAATTAGCTGAAGAGGTGCAAAAATGTGGTTGCATGAAGCAAACTGGTGTTAGTTTAAGGCATATGATGAATTTTGGGGGTAAATCTTCTCCAAGAAATTTGTTGATTTCTGCTCAATTTCTTCATAAGGAGTTGCCTATTCGGATTGCTCGTAGAGTTATTGAGCTTGAAAATCTTCCTTATGGATTGTCTTCAAGGCCTGCTGTTTTAAAGGTATAACATTTTTTCCTTTTCTTGTTTATTTGTCTTGGTTTGCTCGAAAATGTGCGAAAAAAAAAGGATTGATTAAGAAGAATTAATCACAAATTAGTTGTAGGTTGTTATCTATGTCCTTGGAGGATTCATTGTAGCTTAAAAAAAATAAAAATAAGGTTGTTGTCCAGGCCCGATACTAGGTAAAAAAAGGGAAGTTGCATATTTGGCCGGTTACCTTCGCTAGCCAAATATATATAAAAAATATACACTATTATGTATCAAGAAAGTATATTTTATGTATGTTATAAGTTAATATACATTTGCTGGTAGTGGGCGGCTATTTATGTCAATTTATCTAGAAAAATGTCGCGTGTAGCGTGTCACGAGATATATCGCTCTTGGACTTGTTAATGTAAGGCCAATGCACCAGCCAACCAGTGTGGTGGTGAACACGTTGTGCACTAAGCTAAGTTGTTTACCTTATAGACGGAGTTATAGAAAGTGTGCCCGTGTTTGATTTATAAGATGGTACATCATTCATGCTATCTCTTATCAGCACATGCATCGGGTAGGTCTGCCCAACAAAGCATAGGTAGACGGGAGAAATTACCTTTCTGTCTCTGTTTTTGGAATTTGAATCCTGGTCTCCAATGGTTTTCACCTGCTTTATTGACTGTTAGGTCATACCCTTGAGTCAATGTTGCTAGATTGAGTTTATTGATCAACCTATTGCGACCCTTTCTTTTGGTTGGATTTTGGGAAACTCATGTAGAGGCGAAAAGCTAGGAAAATGTTGGATTAAATTAAGTTAAGTTAATGCAGAGTATGTAGGGTCAGAAGATGTATATATATTTTTTATTGTTTGAGTGTAATTCATGCTTCTAATTGTCTTGATGCAGGATAAAGTATGTGGTTAAAGGATAAATTCTTTACATAATATTTTATTTGATTATCAAATTGGGTTTACTATTTATTTTCTTACTACTTTTAGTAGTTTTGGCCTAGAGCATGAGAGGAATCATTCCCGTTTTATTCTAATCATTTCCTGCTACCAACACTTGAACTTGCAAGTATTTGATGTTGTGCTGCTTTTCTCTCTTTTAGGTCCGAGATTGGTATTTGGATTCTTTCCGTGACCTTCGATCCTATCCAGAAATAAAGGATAAAAATGATGAGTTGGGATTTACACAAATGGTTAAGATGATTAAGGTCAGGCACAATAATGTCGTTCCTGTGATGGCTTTGGGAATCCAACAACTCAAGAAAGAACGACCTAAATTTGATTACGAGGATTTGAGAGAAATACACCAATTTCTCGATCGATTTTACATGTCTAGAATTGGAATCCGCATGCTTATCGGTTAGCTTCGTACTTTTCCTGGCTTAATTCTTATAGTGTTGAAGTTGTTACATATAACAAATGTGGTTTTGCTGCTAAATTTCTGTTAAAACTCAGGGCAGCATGTGGCCTTACATGATCCGAATCCACCCCCCAATTGTGTGGGTTATATACATACAAAAATGTCTCCCCTGGAGGTTGCACGCTATGCCAGCGAGGATGCCCGGGGAATATGCTTACGTGAATATGGCAGCGCACCTGATGTTAACATTTACGGAGATCCAGATTTTACATTCCCGTATGTTTTGGTCTTAAATCATGGGCATTACTCGTTATACAAAATATCTCTTTCTTTACTGTCTTGTACATTTCACTTGTTCTGTAGAGGTTCCAAAAGAGCTATTGATATCTACATGCTAGAAGATGACATAGAATGGAGGTGTTCTGTCAGGTTCCACTACTAACAAAACAGGAATTAGCAACGGACAAATTCTGTAGCTACACAGCAACATCCGCCGCTAAATAGGCTCTATTTAGCGGTGGATTAGCGACTGAATATGAAAAGAATCTGTTAGCGACGGATTAGCGACAAAGTTTGTAGCTAATTCTAGTTTTTTTGTAATGTCCTGTTTCTTTGTTTTATATTTCCATCTTTCGTGCAGTTATGTTCCAACACATCTGCATATGATGGTCTTTGAGTTGGTAAAGAACTCCGTTCGTGCTGTACAAGAGCGTTTTATGGACTCGGACAAACTTGTCCCTCCTATTCGTATAATAGTTGCTGATGGTTTAGAGGATGTCACCATTAAGGCATGACCTCTTTTCAATCCTATTTTTTCGTCCCTAATCAGTGTCTAGTGAGGGACTTGTTCCTCTTTTTTATTTTTATTTTTATTTTTATTTTCTTCGGCATAACTTAATAAGCATGGCTGTGTTGATATAGGTTTCTGATGAAGGAGGTGGAATACCAAGAAGTGGCCTTCCCAAAATATTTACGTATCTCTACAGTACTGCTAGGAATCCGCTAGACGAGCACATTACAACAACTGATGTGGCTACTGCATGCACGATGGCTGGTTATGGATATGGAATTCCAATAAGTCGTTTATATGCTCGCTACTTTGGAGGGGATTTGCAGATTATCTCCATGGAAGGCTATGGTATGTTATTTAAATCTCTCAACCTTGTTTCCACAAGTACCATTTTGATTGGTAGATTAACAAGTTAACGACCTTTCTGACTGTATAGCCGACTCCAACTATTTGAGATTGAGGCCTAGATGATTTTATAGCACAATTATGGGTTCAGCAGAACCAGTAGCTCTGGCGCAAATATTATGTTTGTGTTAAGAAATTCATTAAATATGTATAATAATCTAATTCTGAAACCAGTTGTTGTCCTCTCCTAGAATCCATAACCCATAAACATAAAATCCTGGATCTGCTTTTTTTGCGGAGGGATAATCAGAAGATTGTAGCGAATTCATCGTGAGAAAAGTAAATATCAATAACATGCATTGCACTACATGGACGTTAACATCTAGCAATAACCAATAACTGACAACAATCTTCGGAGATACAATAAGCCTATCACCATAGTTATCTAAAAGTGACTGTTGCGCTTTTTGTCTGATCATGTTTTCTCTCTTATTTGGAAGTACCAACAACGTTCTTATTGTATAACATAATTTCGAAATGTTGGAACCTTTTCGGAACAGACATGTCTTTTTGTTAATAACTAGTTAGATATTACGAACTACCCAAATACAGGAGAAAATGTTATGAGTTTAGCTTTGCATGGTCACCCCTCTATTGAAGTATTGACAAAAGTGGCGTAGCCACAGAGCGAAAGATGACTAGTTGAACACCCTTTATCGGAGAATTATATTGAGTATATAAGAAAATATATTGTATATATACTTCAAAAGTTACTTCTTTTTACATATATATTAAACTTTGAGCACTTAACGAAATTTTTGGTTCCGGCACTGATTGTCAATGTCTGATGTGCATGAGTCTCTTGATCCTCTTTGCAGGTACAGATGCTTACCTTCATTTATCGCGGTTGGGAGATTCAGAGGAGCCCTTAACTTGATATATGACATTGGGAGCTCAATCTTGTTTAGAAAATTTGCTCTAGTTACTTCATGGGGAGAACTTTGAATCCTCATTTTAGGAAAAAGTAAATGATGTAATTAGCAAAGCCTCTTTGGTTCAATAATCTAGGCTTAATATGTTAAAAAATGCCAGTTAAAACTTGGCTCACTTTGCAATTTGCACTCTTGAACTATGTTGTGTTCCTATTACTTCTCTGAACTGCATTTTTGGTGTTCCCTTATCTTCTGGAATTGCCCTTTCTTTTTCTACCATATCTGACGACATAACTCTACTCCTGTTTTTTTCACTGGGTATGTTGTTGTTGTCTGACAACGTAACTTCGATGGCAATCCATCCTAGGCTATTGAGCATGGAGTAATTCACCGATGCCTACTCCCAAAATCAGCCCTCTTCCATAAAAACTTATTCACATCAGATATTTATATCAAATCAAATAATATATGGCACATATTCTTTTCCTCATTTAATGGTGGTAAATTAATTTGGTATGGGAAAGAAATAATCTCTTGATTATTTTCATTAATTGAAGGACTATATATACAAGTTACATATTTTCATAATAGGAGAATATTATTCCTATTCTATTCCTAAAACCTTATTCTACTTGGATACTAACTATACATTTATGGTAATACAATTATTATGGTAAGTGTACAATACTAATAACATTACAACATTACCTAAACTAGGATACTAAATATTACCTAAATTATATACTCTATATACGGTAATAAGGAGAAACCGAGAGCAATATACACATGTATATTGTGTGTATATTGCGTATATTTAACACACATCCGCAGTCATAGCGGACGGTCTTCGAACGTTGAGACTATCCCTAAAATCTTCAAAAAGGACCGAGGGAAGACCTTTTGTAAAGATGTCGGCAATTTGATATCTTGACAGGACATGGCAGACGCGAACTTGACCACGAGCAACCTTTTCGCGGACAAAGTGAATGTCCATCTCGATATGCTTAGTGTGTTGGTGCTTAACCGGATCACCAGAAAGGTTGATGGCACTAATATTATCGCAATAAACCAAGGTTACCTTCTGAATGGGACAATGAAGCTCCAAAAGCAAATTACGTAACCAACATGATTCCGAGACAACATTAGCTACCCCTCGATATTCAGCATCGGCACTTGAGCGGGATAGAGTCGACTGACGCTTTGCAGACCAGGAGACCAAGTTGTGGCCAAGAAACATACAATAGCTCGACGTAAACCATTTGGTATCGGGACAACCACCTCAATCAACATCCGCATACGAGACAAGTGTGGACGTCGAGGAAGGATATAAATGCAAACCATAGTCAAGTGTACCTTGAATATACTGAATGATGCGTTTGAGTGCATTCATGTGCTCAATTCTGGGATCATGCATGAACAAACACACTTGCTGGACATCATATGTAATATCCGATCTTGTAAAGGTAAGATACCGAAGGGCCCCTGCAAGACTGCGATAGCGGGTTGGATACTCGTAGGGTACGCCGGCCACGACACTCAGCTTGGGCTTAGTATCAACTGGAGTGGAAGTGGACTTACATGATGACATCCCACCCTCTCGATGATCTCAGCTGCATACTTCCGTTGAGATAATAACAACCCATCGGAATGTCGAGTGACAGCAATCCCCAAAAAGTAACTCAAGGGCCCCAAGTCTTTCATAGCAAACTCAGAGCTGAGCAGTGTCATGATAGACTGGTGTAAGGCATCGGAAGAGGCCGTCAAAATAATAGCATCCACATATAACATGATATAGGCCACGGATGAACCACGATGGTAGATGAATAATGAATTATCCGATTTGCTGTGAGTGAACCCAATAGTCTAAACATAGTCTGCAAACCACGTATACCAGGCCCGTGGAGACTGCTTAAGCCCATATAAGGACTTCTTTAACAAACAGACACGAAGAGGATGTTTGGGATCTCTGAATCCCAACGGCTGATGCATATAAACTGCTTCCTTGAGATCACCATGTAGGAAAGCATTATTTACATCCAACTAATGAATAGACCATGCCTTCGAAAGAGCCAAGCTAAGCACAGTGCGAATAATATCCGGCTTGACCACCGGACTAAACGTCTCACCACAATCAACACCAATCTGCTGAGTCTTACCATCACCCACAAACCGCGCCTTATGTCGGGCAAATGAACCATCTGAATTTTCCTTATGAGCAAAAATCCACATAAACCTAATAATATTAATACCAGATGGACGGGGTACCAACACCACGTCTTATTATCAATAAGAGCATTATATTTATCAGTCATAGCAATTTTCCAATTCGGGTCATTTAATGCAGACACAGAATTTCGGGGTAAGAGTGATTTAAGAACATTAGAATGTAAATTAAAATGTCTTTTTGGAGTAAAAATCCCCCCTTAACTATGGGTGATTGGTCCATGACACGGTGTAGAGGCAGGTGGATTTTGAGAATTTTCGGGACTCGGACTGACAGGCCAGCAGGCAGTGGGCCTGCTGGCCCAAATCGGTAACATGGAGCCGGAACTGGACCAGTTCCAGAATTGGGTTGGACTGTCCCAATCGTAGGAACTGGCCTAGTGGCTAGACTGGGATCGGCAGTGGGTGACGGCCCGGCGGGCGGGGGCCCGCTGGATAAATTTGGGTCTGGGAGACGTCCGAAAAATGCTGAATAATATACAGGGATATACTATCATCCAAAAAATTATATGAACTAGGCACGGGAGTCTTAACTTTAGCAAATGGAAATTGGGATTCATCCAAAATGACATGGCGATTAATGATGATTTTATTAGAGGATAAATCAAAGCATTTGTAGCCACGATGATTAGACGGAAACCCCAAAAACACACACGGAGTAGACCGAGCCTGAAGTTTGTTAATTGTGGTGGACGGGAATAACAGATAACAAAAACACCCAAAAACCCGAAGATGTGAATATGAAGGAATTTTATTATATAAAATTTGAAGGGGGGAAGAATATGTCAAACCTTTGGAAGTAATTATGTTAAGGAGATAGTTAGCCATTTGAAGAGCATGATGCCAAAAAGACGGGGGTACGAAAACATGAATCAATAAAGTTCGGACAATGTTATTGATGGAACGAATTTTGCGTTCGGCTTTCCCATTTTGTGAAGACGTATGAGGACAAGAAAAATGAAAATTGATCCCACTATTAGCACAGAATTCTCGAAACACCCCATTGTCATATTCTTTGCTATTATCACACTGAATATTTTTTATTTCTCGGTCGAATTGGGTTCTGATGAATGCTCTAAATTTTAAGAAGACGGAAAAAACTTGAGATTTTTTCTCTATTGAAAATGTCCTTAAAAACTTAGAATAATCATCCAAAAAAAGAACATAATACCGATGACCCACAGAACTAAGAACATTAGATGTCCATAAGTCGCTATGAATAATATCAAATGACATTAAAGTATGAGAATTTGAGTCTACAAACAGCAACTTAACAATTTTCCCAAAGAACAAGACTGACAATTTGGAATACTACTCGTACCCTTACATGAAATAAAACTATTTTTATCTAAAGACGACAAAATAGATGATCCTGGATGACCAAGATGAGCATGCCACAAGGAAGGAGAAATGACTGCAAAGGCTGATGGCAGGGCTTGACTCGATGGACCGAACTGGGTGTGATAGGATAAAGATCTCCCCTACTATCACACCTCATGAGAGGACTCCCCGTCTTGAAATGCTTCACAGAGAAATCAAATGGATCAAATTCAATAGAAACAGAATTGTCAGTAGTGAATTTACGGACAAAGACTAAGGTTTTAATCAATTTGGGGGCGTGTAGGGTATTTTTCAAGATAAGAGATGGATAAGGTGGAGATATCATTTCATGACCATAACCACAAATTGGAATAGAATTACCATTACCAATAATTATACCGCGAGGGTTGCTCAAATTGGAATAAGACGAGAGCGTACCTGAATCGGATGTTATATGGGTAGTGGCACCGGTGTCTATATACCAATTTGGGTCCGGAGGATTTAAACCAAGCGTGTGCATTGCGGCTTCGATGTCGGTAGGTGTGGGTGCCGCTGCGTGATGGGCTTGCGGGGACCGAGGCCCAAGCACCCCTGCTTGCGGTCTCGACCCAAACTGCTGATTGTATGTGGACCATGCCGACCGGGGCTCGGATGCTGCCGGGCCGCCCACCGCGCCGTTGGGCGAGAAGTGCTCGGGCGACACAGCCGCGGGGGGCCACTACCACTGCATAAGGGCCCACTGTGGGCCCCAGAACTGCTGCTGCTGCTGACCACCGCGAGGACCCCCACCGCCACCACCATTCTGCCGGCTGCCGCCGTTGTTGCCGTCGCGGTTCTTGCCATTATTTTTCTTATTTCCACCCTTTTTGCCGCCACCGTTGTTGCGGTTTTGGCCCGAGTTGTTGGAACCGGTAGGATACACCGTGGGCTCGGTCATCATGACTACGGGACTAGCACCGGTAGCCGCCCTTTTTGCCATGCCTGCTTCTTCGAGTGTAAGCATAGAACGTTTGATAAAATTGCGGAAGCGGATTGCTTTGCCGAAGAAGCGTTCCAACACCATTATAGGCCTCGGAGAGGCCGGAAACCATTTGGAGGACTAAATGATCGTTCGAAACTGGCGCGCCAACGTTGTGAAGTTAGTCGGCCAATTCCTTTAATCTTTTGCAATAAGTCGAAACATTAGGGAAATCTTCCATATTGACGTGGGAGAAATCCTGGTCAAGGGTAACGACTCTAGAATTTTGATTATCTTGGAATATATCACGCAGTCTATCCCAAGTCGCCTGTGCCGTAGCGTCAGGCTCAATAATTGTTTGCAAAAGGTCGGTAGAAATTGTGGAATATATCAACTGGAGGACAGTGTCATCAAGAGTTGTCCACAACTTAGGATCATCCTCGCATTTTGGCACCTCTGTATCCTCAAGAGCCGCGGGGATTATGTGATGGATGACTTGATGCGAGCGTGCGCGAATTTTGAACAGTTCGGCCCACGCGTCATATTGGACGTTTTATATTTCAAGAACGAGAGGGATGCTATTCTTGATGTTATAAACTGTAATGGCAAGATGAAACGTGTTCCGGGATGTAGACATATTGATAGAACAATATGTGATTGAGGGATTTGGGAGAAAATTTTGGGAAGAAGAGGGTTCCCGTCGGCACACAAACCTAGAGCAAAAGGTCTCGGATGTGCAAGGGAGACGACGGAAAAAAAAGTTTAGAGAGATGATTTTAAGACCTAGACTTCTGATACCATGAAAGAAATAATTCCTTGATTATTTTCATTAATTGAAGGACTATATATACAAGTTACATATTTTCCATAATAGGAGAATCATATTCCTATTCTATTCCTAAAACTTTATTCTACTTGGATACTAACTATACATTTATGGTAATACAATTATTGTAGTAAGTGTACAATACTAATTACATTACAACATTAACTAAACTAGGATACTAAATATTACCTAAATTATATACTATATATACGGTAATAAGGAGAAACCGAGAGGGAGAAACCGAAAGCAATATACACAATATACACATTTTAACCGTATGTACATCCGGTACAAAGAAGTTCTTACTGTCCTCTCTCCATATGAAGCTCTAGTTGGATGACTTCACTATCCATTCAGTCCCCATTTACACTAAAAATTCCTCATACCTAAGCTATTCCAAACCCTATGTTACAATGAACTTTGAATAGAATATGTATATTAACGATACTTTAACAAGATTGTCTATGAAAATACTTTTTAAAGTACATAGCAAATAACTTTTGTAACTCCCTGCATTATTTTTTATCTTTTCATTTATTGAGATGTTTTAGATTCAAGCTATGATTATGAAATCGTCTTTATTAGATAATATTACCCTTCTAACCAAAGATGGAGCTAGAGTATTCGCTACTAAATCCGCTGAACTCAGTTTTGATTTAAACCATGTAGTTATTTTTAAAACTTTTATTGAATATGCACATATTATTAATATACAATATAATAATTTTAAAAAAATTAGAATTCACAACCATAAACTTCAAATTTTAATTCTGTCCCATGAAAGTAAAACTTTCCAAAACATGTGTTCGAATCTAGTCGAACTATATACCGAATACCGGTTGGGCTTTTTTTTATTGGAACACTTCCCATGATTGGTGAACACAAACCTCAAAATTTCAGATATATATAAGTTGTCATATTCAAACGTGGCATGCCACTAGCCATAAAAAATAACTCTACTTTCTTCCTTCTTCCTCCATTTCTCAATTCTTGAATTTCTCTGTATTTTTTTTTTTTTAAAATGCTACTACTTCTTTAATTCCATAAATCACTATAACCCATTTCTTTAATCCAATAATGGAGCTCCACTTAAACAATTACACTCTCCATTTCCTCAAAAACACTAAAATATCCCCATACTTACACAAATTCCCAAATTACCCCAACCGGAATCCGACCAACATCGCCGCCGTGAGGGTGTCATCGGCGGCGGACACGGCGGCGTTAGTGGCGGCGGCGGAACAGCCTGGTGGGAAAATGGTGGTGGAATTAGTAGGTGCTTTTAATGAACTAACTGAAAGAATGGATAATAGTGTACTTTCAACTAGTTCTTCAAGATTGTTGTTTATAGCTCTTAAATTATGTATTCCCATTCTTCAGTCACTTCCTCTTGCACCTGATGGTCGGTCACCGTTATCTAAAGCCTTGTCTGTTGCTGTTATTTTAGCTGATTTACAGGTAAAAATTTACTCACAACCAACGTTTACAGTGTTAATTTTCAGTTAGTTTTATCAAGAGTGAAGTTAGGAAACTATCATGTGTCACATTATAAGTTTAAACTAGCTGAACATTACCTACTAAGTACTAAACTAAGGTGACTTTGATGTTATAGTGGGTTACTTTTTGCTGTTATAATGGGTAAAGTTAAGTTATTTTAATGTGACAAAAATAATGTTGGAACTTTATTATATAGTGGGTAAAGTTTAGTAGCTTTATGAATAGTGAGGTCAGGAAACTATTATATGTCACATAAATTTATACTAAATGAACTTTACCTACTAAGGTGACTTTGATGTTATAGTGGGTAAAGTTAAAGTACTTTGTGTGTCAACATAGTTTTGTGACTTTACTATTATAGTGGATAAAGTTAAGTTATTTTAACGTGACGAATTTTTTTTTAAAACTTTATTGTATAGTAGGTACAATTCAGTATAATTTGAAGGCATACGGTGTTTACATGGTTAATTTTCACTAAGCTTTATGTACATTGAAGTGAAGGGGAGCCTTGACGTAACTGGTAAAGTTGCAGGAGGTCATGGGTTCAAATCGTGAAAACAGCCTCTTGCAGAAATGCAAGATAAGGCTGCGTACATTAGACCCTTGTGATCCGGCCCTTCCCTGGACCCCGCACATAGCGAGAGCTTAGTGCACCGGGCTGCCCTTTTTTGTGTACAGTGAAGTGAGGGAACTATTATATGTCACATTATAAGTTTAAACTGACTGAATTGTACCTACTTTTTTTTATAAGGTAAGGTACTAACTGAATTGTACCTACTAAGGTGACTTTGATATAGTGGGTAAAGTTTAGCTCTTTAAGAGACAAAAATAATTTTGTGACTTCACTATTATTGTGGAAAGTTTAGTTATTTTAATGTGACAAAAAATAGTTTGTGATTTTCCTGCATAGGGGGTTAAGTTCAATGACCATAGGTGAAATTTACCCGATGTTACCCTAAGAGTAGTTAATTTAACTATACGAATCAATATCAGACAAACAAAGTTTAAACTAACTTAACTTTACCTACTAAGGTGACTTCCACGGATAAAGTTTAGTGACTTTACTATTATATTGGGTAAAGTTCAATTCTTTAGTGTGATAAACAATGGTTTTCTGACTTTACTATTGTTAATTTAATGTGATAAAAAGTTTGTGACTTTAATATATAATGGCTAAAGTCCAGCAACCCTAGGTGAAATGAACCCGATGTTTTCACCAAGATTAGTTAATTTAACTATAGGAATCAATATTAGACAATTAAATAAGCTATTTTGGGGGGATATTAAGCTAATGGAGTAGAATTATTTTATGAATAAGAAATGAAGAAGAGGGAGCTAGAGTAAAGTAGAGGGAAATTACCCCCAAAAAGTTCTACTTTAATGTTTAGAACAAATAGAAAGTTGTTATGATTTAATAATCTATTTAATCTATGTTTGCCTAAAATGACTTATACATTGGGAAAAACTCATATTTTGGTGTATTTGCCTAAGACTAGTTTAAATTAATGCTACAAGTCAATATAAATGTCCAAAGTTAATTTTATTATGATAGTTTAGGCATGTAATGGGAACATTGGATAGTTGAGATATGCAACTCGCGAAAGTGTGATAGTTTAGGTGTAATTTAACCTATTCACTCTATATTTTTTTGGTTAAAGTAGATGGTTTATAGATTGATGATTTAATACAATAATAACGTGGGAACGGATACCTATAATCAGACATAATTTTCTCATCAATTTTCTTCAGATGCACAACCTGCTGAATTCAGAATCCAAAGCATGACTTTATAACCCCTTGTTGGAAGCTTGCTATTGCTCTCTGTGTGTGTGTCTCTGCCTCAGTTTAAGTGAAAGCTAAAAGGTGCTTACCATTTGTTACAGATGGATGCTGAAGTTATATCCACCGGGCTACTAAGAGAAGTTCTAGAAGCAGGTGCTATATCAATATATGATGTGAGGGATCGAATTGGTACCAGTACTGCTCATTTATTGCATGAAAGCTTGCGTGTGAAGCATATGTCCTTAAAGGTAGAAGTATTAGACGATGAAAACGCAACCGCATTGAGGAAATTTTGTCTGACTTACTATGATGTTAGGGCATTAGTATTAGACCTAGCTATCAAGCTCGATATGATGAGGCACCTTGATTATCTACCTAGGTACAGACAGCAAATGATATCGCTTGAGGTTATGAAACTTAATGCTCCTCTAGCACATGCCATCGGAACTAACCTATTATCTCTTGAACTCGAGGATCTGTCTTTTCGGTACTTGTTTCCTTACTCGTATCTTTATCTTGATGCGTGGTTGAGAAGTCATGAGTCTGGAAATAAGCCTCTCATAGATATCTGCAAGGAACAGCTGCTTCAGTCCCTCAAATCTGATCCACTATTAATGCAAATGGTGAGTAACATATTCGTTGAGGGTCGTTATAAAAGTCGTTATAGCACCATGAAGAAACTATTGAGAGACGGTCGAAAGCTTGAAGAGGTGAGTGATATTTTAGGTTTAAGAGTTGTTTTGACTCCTCTCGATGAGTCAGATATCGGGGAAAAGGCTTGCTACAGGGCACGCGAAGTAGTCCAATCTTTGTGGGAAGAGATACCAAGTAGGTCAAAAGATTATATATTAAGGCCTAAGGCTAATGGGTATAAGAGTTTGCACATGGCTGTTGATACCAGGGAAAATGGAGGCACCAGACCGCTAATGGAAATTCAAATACGAACAGCAGAGATGGATATACTAGCATCTGGAGGGGCAGCATCCCATGCATTGTACAAGGGCGGCGTTACCGATCCTGAAGAGGTAAACATCATATTGGATCCCATTTCATAATGACAGTACATTTTAAACATAAAGAACCTATAATTGGAAGTGTCATCAATACTGGATTCGTGATAAGATGATGTTTACTTATACTTTTGTCTTTCCTTTTTGGGTGGTGATTGTTCTTTCATTTTTCTTCTGTCACTAGTTATGCCTTCTATTATTGTTTAACAAGAATGCAATTCATGTATTTTGATCCGAATGCAGCCTCAGGACTAACTGTTTTTGTTACATATTGTGATAACCCTAACTTTTTGTTGTCAAATCATACACAGGCGAGGCACCTGAAGACAATCATGATGGCTGCAGCAGAGCTTGCAGCATTGCGTCTTAGAGATTTTCCTTCAGCGAATCCCAAAGGTCTGGAAACTGACAAGAGAGGCAGGGTGTTCCAACTTCTTGACAAGAATGGAGATGGTAAAATAAGCATTGACGAACTTATGGAAGTGATGGAAGAGCTCGGTGCCCCAGGAGATGATGCGCGGGAGATGATGCAACTTCTCGATTCAAACAGTGATGGTTTTCTGAGCTCAGATGAATTTGATTTGTTTCAGAACCAGGTACATGAACTAATATAAATTATTGTTTTCTCGGCATTGGACCATGGTCATAGCTTTTGATTATTTATTTAATGACCATTAAGACGTTTTTTTTTTGTTTTCTGTTGGATGACATATAAGCAAGTTTCTATGTAAAATTATTCTGTAACACTTTCAACTTTTAATAATAATATTAATGTTTGTTTCAGGTTGAATTCATCCGGAATTTAGAAGATAGAGATGACCATTACCAAACACTGTTAAATGATAAGCTGCAAATGGCAAATGACACCGGTTTGATTCAATTGTACAGTTAAGATCAAGGTGGTAGTCTGGTAACAAACTAGTACATTCTGTTAAATCTGTGTTCTTTATGTATGTATTTATTGAGGAGGCCGTGCGCTATACTGGGCCTTTTTGAAGCCTCAGATTAAATATCTTTCCAGGAAAAGATATTGAATTGCACTGTATAATAGTTATTTGCGCACGGTCTCAATCAAATGTAGTATATCTGTATGTTGCAATATGCATCTTTTCTGTACAACTCTTGTACATAGCATTTTATCCACAGAATGTACACATTTGAGTGTATAATATTATACTTTATAGTGTATCATTTGGATCAGAAAATTTGTCTCTGGCGCATTGTCTCATTCTTCCGGCTAGTATTTGGATCTCGAAACAACGTTCCTAAGATGCTTAGGTTATTTTCAATGACCAAAAGAATTTTGTATTTTTGAATAGCCACATGACAATGTCTGTCCCTTAGTAATCATTGGCTAGTGAGAATTTGATATTTCTAAATTAACAGCAAGCTTTTTTTCCTGAGAAAACCTGATAGTTAAATGATCGTTGTTAGGCAAATTGTCATGTATATTTTTTCCTGAGACAAATTGTCATGTATATATACTCAGAGATTGGTTGAATTTAGAAGAAAAATGAAAACCCCGTCTCCAGGGCTTTGGTATAGTGGTAAGAGCGCATCGTGGGATGTGTTGTTAGGCGCATGCCACAGGTTCGAGAACATTGCTCAGAAGAAACACACGGTATTTAAGTGGATAAGGATAGAGGGGCGGGCCCACAATCCACCGAGTTTTCAAACTGTGTGCCACTATAACAACAACAACATACCCATGTACTCCCACAAATAGAGTTTGGGGAGGGTAGAGTGGTACTCCCCAAGTGGAGTTTGGGGAGGGTAGAGTGAATGCAAACCTTACCCCTACCTTGTGTGCCACTAACCCATAGAAATTTATGAGGACTCCAGATGAATTTGTTCATTTTCCTTGACATAACTAGGTTTCAAATTATTTTTGTTAATACTGACCCAAATACATGTACAAGATATGTTCAAAAATACATGATCCAATTTGATAGGCTGCCCATAAAAAGAAAAGTTTACCGACCACCTAACAATTCCTAATAGTGTGTAGCTGGGGTGTACTTTTTTTGAACCAAGCTATGTGAAAGTACAAAATGACAGCTGCTTCATAATAACAGAGGGGCAAAAGGAAAGAAACTTTTGATTTTAAAAAGGACTATTATTTCTTTCAACAGTTGTATGAACATTACAATATGACATTTATAGCTGCATCTCATTTACAATATTCTACTCTATTACTGTCAGCTCTTGAGGTAATTCTTTGTTTCCTGATAATAAAAGAATGGACTGAATCACTGGTAAGAGTTCCATCTTTCACAATTCGTTGGGCAGGAGTTCTTGACTTTGCTGGACTCCCAATTCGTCTGATAACCTATTACACAACTGTCAAATGAAAAATGTTTTGATTAGCGTCTTAAGGTTCGAGGACCAGAAACAAATCCAGGATCTAGAGTCAGTGGATTCAGAATGAGTATCATCTTATATGCATAAATTTTAAACTTTTTTTGCATATGTACAAATAATTTCCAGCTGAAAGTAATGACTTTAGTTAAATCTTAGAACCCGTCCTGGATCGGTCTCTGGTTGTTACAATGTAGACGAGGGTGTAGAGGTATACCTGTCTATATACCGTAGAATCCCCTGAAGATTTCTGTAGCTCTACAACATACAAGGATGTACTAATCTCGAAAACCTGCAAATGTGGTAAAATTGTTATATGTTAGTGCTACTTTGTTGTATTATTCATGGAAAAAAGGGGATTTTAAGTATCTCAAATGTTACGTACCTCTGCTACTACTGAAAGACTGGCTTGTGTTTTTTTACCTTTGTGCTCTAGCAATATTTTCAACTACAATGCAAAGACATACCAGATCCTTAAACTTGTGTGTCTGAAAATTTACTGGAGTATATGAACATATAATGCAAAGTATACATATGTTATATGTACAAACCTTTCCAGTTTTTTTCTGGACTTGAAATCCCATTTGCACTGCTAAATGCTCAATCCTCTCTAGCAATTCTTTTGGAGAGAGATTAGATGTGAATCTGATCTTCCTCTCAGAAGCATCCTAGAGAAATTTCAAGTAATTAAGTCAAGGTATTATTATCGATCGATCCTCATATGATTCGAAGAAATTAAGGTTAAGACTTTACCTCATTTTCAAAAAATCCAGAAAGATCAAGACACGAGGACATTCCTATCAGCTGAAAGGCATTATTGATAAGAGAAGGTGATTCTGGATCTCTTTCTGTGTCAATTGGCTGTGCCAGAGATAAAGAAGACCAATTAGTAAAATATCTTGAAACTGTTAAAGATATAATTAAGTAAATGAAAGTGTATCATCTCCAACATGTTATCATAACAGTCAGAAGTCCTAGGTTCAAGTCTCATGATCAACCATTATCAAAAATAATTTTAACATTCTCGGCCATCCAAAAGTGTTTGATCCGCAAATGATGGAGACATGTTGAAGATATAATCAAGTAAACATTACTTAGAGTATAATTAAATAAATAAATGTATGCTCTCTCTAACAACTTAAGTATTTAAATAAGACGATTACACACTTCAACATGATAGCAGAACAGACAAAGGTACATTACCAAAAAAAATTCACGTGTTTAGTCCATGAAAAAGATCAAGCCCGCAAGTAAGGAGCGTGTTGAGAATATAATTAAGTAAATAAAGTGTGTTCTCTCTAACAACTTAAGTTTTTAGATGAGATGGTCACACATTTCAACAAATACAATTATATCATCTTTATCAGTTTAAACTTATGATCACAGTTTAACAGACACGAGTATGTACAAATGCAAGACATGAAAAAAATATTCAAGGGTCAAATTTCATACTGCTTCATGTACTGTCAACACTTCATCATCTGAGGATGCATGATCATCTTCCAAATCTTCCTCTTCATTTGGATTTGCAGGAACATAACCTTGTTTAAACCATTCATCCTCTTTAATCTCTGCCATTGTTATACGAGTTTGAGGATTTGGATCAAGAATCCTCTTTATAAGATTCTTTGCTCCTTCTGATAACCACTTTGGTATTGGAGCATCCCCCTTAAAAATCTGTTTCACATCCCTAAAAACAATAAAAACTTTGCTACCAAAGACGATTCCATAAAAACACGGCGCAACACGTACAATGGCGGATCCTATGATGTCGACTGTTGTGTGTTAGTTCCATTAAAAGTATAGTATTTTTGGAGGATTCAACATGGTTGTAGCAGCATTTTTGGGGAGTCTGTGCAACATATGTCGGATCAAACCATAGGCGTGCGTTTGGAAGAATTTAGTGTTTTTTAGGGTAGATCCCTTTGTATATATGCGTGAGAAATAAGTATAGATAAAGTTAAACATATATATTTTAAGTCCACAATGTCTAAATTCTGGATCTACCACTGCACGTGCGCACACACGAGGAAAAAAAAACTAACCTTTTGATAAAGCACTGCTAGATTTCTATCATCAAAGGGCAAAAAACCAGTGAGAATGACATATAAGATGACACCACAGGACCAAGTGTCTGATGTTGCACCATCATATCCTCTGTTGGAAAGAATTTCAGGAGCAACATAGTTGGGACTACCACATGTTGTATGCAACAAGCCATCATCCTATATAGATGTTAAAAGAGCTAACTAAGCATAACAGGAAAAAAAAAACATGCATGTATATGTAAGAAGGTGAAGAGAGAGTGGCTCAATTAATAGTCAGAGGCAGATCTAGAGTGAGTTAACAGGTTCCACTGAAATCCACTACTTTTGGCTCGAATCACTTATACATACGCGAACACTATTAATAAATTCAAATATGGGAAAACTTCAAAATTTACCCGCTACACGAAATATCTTATTTTACTGTTTGTTTTACTTTGAAGTCATGCATACCCTTACTATGACAAATTGTCTCGTATTACTTGACTTTGATTGAGTTCCATCGTAGACTGGGCAGATTCCACATGTCAAAATACTTCGGAACAAAGTTCCAAATGTACCCTTTAATATGGTTTAAAATTACCTTCTGTTATACTTCAAATTGGAGCTCCATTAGGTTCAATGGCAGATACGAGACAATTTGCCGATGACGAGGGTATGAGTGGCATCAAGGTATAATGGAGGTAAAATTAAGACATTCCGTATAGTCCCTTTTAATATAGTCTCGATAATATCCATTTTGATCTCGCTGACTCTAAACGCTAGATTCGCCTCGGGCAGTAGTCACAAGTTAAGTTCCATACCCTTAAATGTTGAGGCAATGCACTAAGTCCAAAATCTGTTATCTTTATATTTCTGCCTGCACCAATGAGGACATTCTCTAGCTGCATTTTGTTAAAACAAGTATAAATATACTATTTGCTTATGTGAATTGTCCGAGAAAAAATCTTTACATTAGAAAACAAAATCCACTTATTGTACTATCTTTACCTTGAGGTCTCTATGAAAGACGCCTTTGTCATGGCAATAACTAACACCATCAATTAATTGTTGAAAGAGTTTTCTGCCTTGTGTTTCTGAGAGTTTCCCTTTAGAAGCCTATGAATGAGGATCAATGGTGATAGTTAAGTTTCAAGAATTGAATGCAAAAGCACAAGTTAATGGCGGAAAAAAAACTACTTACAATTCTGTCAAATAATTCACCACCATTTACATATTCCAACACCATGTAAATCTTTGTTTTGCTTGCTAATACCTATTTATATTAGTCAGGAAAAAATATTTAGATAATCATGTCACTTAAAAACTATGGTAGATAAGACGTCTACAAGACTTATTTGTTTGTAAGCTGAAAATAAGATGAATGATTTGTTAGAACATGTCAAATTACATGTAAAACTTCACAGTGTTGATCAATTTTTTTCTTCATATTATATTATCCTATATTTAGACAATCAAATCACTTAATAAATAACGGTTGATAAGTGTTTACACAAAGAATGAGTCGATTAAAAAATAGACTGATATGTGGTTGAGCCCGATCAAATTATTTGACTTTGACTTGTAAGATTATTTTAAATTTTCATTTTATGAAACTTGAATCCCATGCCCACCCCCACCCCCCAAAAAAAGAAGGGATAAAACTCGCAAGTAATCACTTTTAGTCCTGTAACTAAGAAAAATAATACTCATTATCACAGTATTTTACACGTGAAATTTTAAATTACAGTATAAGAAAGTGACTAGACCACGCTATTATTTCCATACAAAAATAAAGTTTGCTGTCAATGATTAAAATCAACAATGGTGTCCCAAATTTTTGGGGATTTCGTAATTCTGTGGCTAATTTTGTGCCAAGTGGGCCATACCTCAAAGATATGAGAGTGGGACCTAACTGTTGAAATGATATCTCAACATGTTGAGATATACAAGATACATTCAAGAGAGGAAGAAGAAGAGGAAGAACAGTTTGTGTAGTTCTTATTCATTGGAAAATTAATCTTACAAAAATGCTTATACATCCCTATTTATATATTTTCATATCATGTATAGTTTCTTATTAGAATTAGAGATATGTAGATTAGTTATAACTAACTTTATAACCTCCTAACAACTCTCCTAACTTCCTAACTACTTTGTTGACTAACAAGTTAACTTCTCTAACTAACTTTGATCTTGTGTTGTTCTTTCAACAGTCCCCCTCAAGCTGGATGTTGTGAAGATGTTCAACAATCTAAGCTTGGAACACATATGTTGATGCTGAATTCTACTCAATCCTTTGGTGAGCAAGTCTACAGGTTGATTTGTAGTATTGATGTATTCTGTTTTCACCACTCCTTTTTGAATCTTTTCCCTTATGAAATGTAGATCAATTCTATATGTTTAGTTCTTTCATGAAACACAGGATTTGCAGCAATTTGTATTGCTGACTTACTGTCTGTAAAAACTGTTACTGGTAGATTGATGTTAATTCCAATCTCGTTTAGCAAGCCAAGTATCCAGGTTAGTTCAACAATTGTTCCTGCTAGACTGATGTTAATTCCAATCTCGTTTAGCAAGCCAAGTATCCAGGCTAGTTCAACAATTGTTCCTGCTAGACTCCTGTATTCTGATTCAGCTGAGCTTCTGCAAATTGTAGTATGTTTCTTTGATTTCTATGATATAAGTGAGTCACCAAATTTAACAATATAACCAGTAACTGAATTTCTTGTATGAGGGCAAGCACCCCAATCAGCATCACAGTAGGCAGTCACTGTCTCTTGTATACTACTGGACATGAGTATACCTTGTCCGGGCTAGTTCTTTATGTATCTGACTATCCTTAGTGCAGTATTAAGGTGAGATTTCTTTGGCTGTTGTAGAAATTGGCTAAGTGTCTGAACACTGTAAGCTATATCTGGTCTTGTGATTGTGAGATAAAGTAATTTACCTATCAGCCTTTGATATGAGCTGATGTCACTCAGTAATTCATCTTCTGGTGTTGTTTTTTTTCTTTTCTATTTTCTGAAGATTCTATATATGATCATCATACTCCTTGGTAGTTAGTTTCACAATGCAGTCAATAGGTGTATTAATAGGTTTAGCTACAGCCAGACCAAGTTCAGAAATGAGTTCTAATGCATATTTTCTTTGGTGCATCAGAATTTCCTTTTCTGATCTTGCAAAGAAAGTACTTCAATTCTCCCAGATCTTTCATCTTGAATGCTTGTTGTAGAGCATGTTTTGTCCCTTCTATCAGTTCTATGTTATCTCCTGTAATCAGCATGTCATCCACATAAACTAATACTAGAGTTATTTATTTTTCAGTTTTCCTTATAAATAATAAGTGATCATATTATTATTGTCTGAACTCCATTTGAACTAGTGCCTCTGTGAGTTTAAAGTTCCATTGTCTTGGTGCCTGTTTGAGTCCATACAAGAACTTGATTAGTATGCATACATGTTTGTCCCCCTGACTGATGAATCCTTGTGGTAGTTTCATATATATCTCATCATGTAGATCTCCTTGTAGGAAAGCATAATACACATCCGTTTGACGTATGTGCCAGTGTCTAGATGCTGCTATTGATAGGATGGACCTCACAGTAACCATTTTAACTACTGGAGAGAAGGTTTCCTGATAATCAATTCCTTCTCTTTGAATGTATCCTTTTGCCACAAGTCTAGCTTTGAGTCTTTCAATCTCTCATGTTTCTTTGTACTTGTTCTTGTAAATCCATTTACATCCTATTGGAGATTTGCCTTTAGGTAAAGAAACAATATCTCATGTGTGATTGTCTTGTAATGCTGTTATTTCTGCTTTCATTGCTTCCACCCATCTTGGATCTTTGGATGACTCAGTATAGTTCTTTGGTTTAGTTATTTCTAAGAAGGCAGTGAGGAAAGCTTTATATTTTTGTGAGATTTTCTCATATGATATGTAATTGGCTATAGGATATGGGATAGTTGTAGAGTTACGTTTTTTTGTGATGAAGTCTTTAAGCCAAATTGGAGGTTGTTTTGATCTGGTAGACTTCCTGATAGATATTGCATTAGTTAGCTGGTTTTGAATCTGAGTCTCCTGAGGTATAGAATTTCTGGTAGATATTGTATTGGTTTCATTCTGGTTTGTATCTTCTGGTGTGGTGTTTTGATTATTTTCTGGTGTATAGACTCTTTGATTTGCACCTTCATCATCCTCTGTATATACATTGTGAGCAACATGTTCTTTTCTTTTTTACTTAAAGCTTGGAGGGTATCCAACTACCTTATAACAGAATTCCTTAGTGTGGCCCCTCATTTTACACACTTCACAGAACATATTAGAATTTTTCCTGAACTTTTGTGTGCTTGGTCCTACTTTAGAATACATAGCAGTAGGATCATGACTTATATTGTGGCTAAAACCACTAGGACCAACACCTAACAGACCAGCAGACTTGGCAGTTATTGACTTTTGATTCTCATCATTGGTAATCATAAAATATGCCTTATTAACAGTAGGCAGATGGGACATTAGCAATATTTGGCTTCTTGCTTGCATGTAATTCTCATTTAATCCCATCAAGAATTGGTACCGTTTTTGCCTTTGAAGATATTCTACAAATTCTTTAGACTTAGGACATCCATAACTAGGAAGAGGAAATAAAGATTGGAATTCCACCCATAATGTCTTGAGTTTAGAGAAGTATTCAGCCACACTTGAATTTTCTTGTGTTAAAGTGGCTATTTCTCTATGAAGATCATTGGTTCTTGATCCATCTACTTTATCAAATCTTTCCCTTAAGTCTTCCCACACTTCATAGAATGTATCAACATACAACACACCACTCAGTAAGCCACGTGATACTGAGTTCATCAACCAGGCTTGAACCACAACATTCACTTTATCCCACTGGTCCCACCCCTCTTCTTCATAGTTCTCTTTTTTACACTTCCCATTAACAAAACCTAGTTTATTTCTCCCAAGTAGTGCAATTCTCATTGACTTACTCCATAATGCATAATTTTCAGATCCTAGTAATTGAAATGATACGAGGGACACACCACTCACATTTGAAGATTGAAGAAACAATGGGTGATTATGGTCTATAGTTGCTGTAATTCCTGGATTTGGTCTCCTGTTGTTGCTATTTTCCTCGGCCAAATGTATATTGTTGTTATTGTTGTTGTTGTTATTGTCAGTGTCCATAGTAGAACAGAAATATGTGTAAGATTGTAGGATTAAACCAGTTTTTTTCAGAAGTAAACAAGATCTATATGTTCTGTGGTATAACCAGAATAGAATCACCAGAACAATATCAAATTTGATCAGAATTTTCAGAGAAGAATTAGAACTTCAGAAACAAGAAATTAGAAAAGAACAGATACATGACTATTGTTCAAATCAACCCAGAGAAGAAACCAGAAATTAAAGAGAAACAAATGATCATAACCATGCAGAAACAGAAACAGAAAGAACTGAGAGGAGAAATTAACCAATATCGGTAGATTGACTTCAAGATTATTACGGAAGAAAGTTAATTCATGAGCAGTGGATCAAGCTCTGATACCATATTGAAATGATCATCTCAAGTATGTGAGATGTTGAGATATATCAGATATATTCAAGAGAGGAATATATCTTTTAAACGTGCAAGGTTGTGAACAAGTTGTTCTTTGCATGAAAACAAACATGAATTTTGCCATTTGGGTAGAAACCAAATAGAGAATAAAAAAATAACAGACATAAACTACTCTTGTTTTAACGTCATATAATAGACAATGTAGGAAAGAGCAAAAACAATATTCTTTCTAAAAAATAAATAAACACGTAGAGAGAGAAAAGACTCGTTCAAATTCAAACTTGATAAGGAGAAAAATTAGTTGGTAAATATTTACACCAATAAATGCATAATATTTATTTAAATATATATAATTATCACTTAATTATAATTAATATTTTTATTTATTAAATTATTAACTATAATAAGTTAAACTTGTTCGATGTAAATATCTAGTACGACTAAATTTTTATCATCAAAATGAGTGTACCTCGTATAATCTAACAACGTTTGGATGCTTGAGAACTTTTAAAGTTCGGATCTCCCTCTTTATCTGCAAAAATAATCATAAAGATGAAAACGCTAATTAATTGAGGTTTTTCAGTTTTAGCAGCAGTTTTATAGGTAAAAACTTATCCGCATCGGGTGTTTACACCCTATCAATAAACAAATGACATGAGTCATTTTTCTAAGTCCATATAAGGAGTTTATGTTCCCATTCTATATTCAATGGGGACTTTTAACACTCCCCGCACGCCCAAACTTTGTTAATTGGAGCGTTGATAATATAATTTGGGGGCCCAACATCGGTGAACAAAGAATTGGAATAGGTCTGGCTCTGATACCATGTAAAGAATGGATCTTGGATCTAACTCAACCCCATAAGCTAGTTTGGAGGGTGAGGATTGTCTAAGTTAATTTTTGTATCGTCAAAAAAATAAACTCAACTTAAACAGAGCAAAATATTATCATCTTTTATGGAAGATTCTTGTCATCCAAAGTAAAAATTATAAAAGCTAAAATAAAAAGGTTGTTTCAGATTTAGCAAAAAATGGAGAATAAATGACGCCGAACTTGAGAACAAAGTCATAATTTATAAGAAAATGTGCGGAAAAAGAAAGAAGAAGTTGACAATAACCTTAGCTCTTTCCTCGTTAGTTAGCTATGGTAGTATTAGTTTACTTCCATTTACATTAAATTATTCAGTGTCATTTTTAATTTTCTTTATTCAAAATAAGACTCAAAAGTTTAGTTTGTTCGACGGTTAATTTAACTATGTTGGACGTATACGCCCCGATGTGTGTAAGTTTTTATTAATTTTATATTTGTAAAAAAGAAAGATTCTGTTGGATAATTTTTTTTCTTTTCTCTTTTATTTGAACAGATAGATGAGACAAAGAACTAAATCTTACTGAATCGTTGCAGCAAATTTGCCGCTTTACCACTTATAATAACATGGCTCATATAACATCAATTATTTTTTTTTTTTAAAAAAGGCTTTATTTCACGTGGGGGACTACAAACAAAAGAGCAAATTATTCAAGAGAATTAAAGGATTAGGGATGGGGATTTCGTTGGAAAAAAATCAAGGAAAAATTAAAATTAACTAATTAAAAGATAATCGATGAAATAGTCCATGTTTCCCTCTTTATTTTTTTAGTCCTAAGATAGCCAAATTCCTTTTCGAATAAGTTCGCAGGGAAGGCATATTCGATTTCATGCTACTTCTTGTTTTTACAAATTTAACCAATTTATCACGACGTTGAACTATCACTAACAATTTAATCCCCCTTTAGTCACGCAGTCAGAAAATAGATCTTGTGCTATATTCTGGTGATCTCAATTTTTTTTATACAAACACGCTAATTAACTCCTATCTTGTTCTAGACCAAATTCCGTGAGCTTTTAAATCGTCATAATGCACCCATGTATGCAAATTTAGAACAGATTCTACTAGTTCAGCTAAATTCATTATTTTCGGCTCAAATAACATACGCATATGTAAAAAGTAAAACATTTAAAAATCTATCTGGGGTCGTTTGGTAGAAAAGATAGTTTCATGAGATTAAAATTAATCTCATATTTGATTGATGGATAACTCCTTTGATATTTCATCCAACTCGGATAAAATGTGGAATAAATTATCTCACATAAAGTGTGTATTAGTTATCTCATCCAATACTATCTAAATGGGTAACTTATCTCTCCTACCAAACGACCCTTAATAAGATTAAGCCTATTATGAACTCAATAAATTAGAAAGAAGACATAAATGGAGTAGAGAGAGAAAGAAAGAGAGAGAGAGAAAATGATAAAACTTAACATTTCATATATTACCAAAAAAAAATCGTTCCCCCTCGATTTTTGGATGATCGGGATTCAATTGAACCCCTCACTTCCATCAAAACTCACGACGTCTAAATTTTAAATCCACACACGCAAATAAGGATAAAATTAAATACCTGATCGGTGATTCTAAGGTCTTGGATCTTATTTTTCTCCAAAATTTTAATAGCAAAAGATTGTCCTGAATCTGTATGCTTTGCGTACTTCACTTTCCCAAAATTGCCCTCACCAAGTGTTTTTCCAAACTCGTATTTCCCTACTCGCATTCCCTTTTTTCCTCTTTCTGTTCTTATTATTTCTTCCTCTTGCTGATGTATCAATACCATTTCCCACTTAATAAAAAAATTGGGATTTGTTTAAACACTTTTAAAAGTTCTGGGTTTTGTTTGTAGTTTTTGGTGTGATTAAGTTGAAGGAATGTGTATATTTGGGGGAAATGGATGTAAGAAGTTTTGAAGTTTGAAGTTTCTTCTATGGCTATCGTGAATGGGGTGCGTAGAGTTTAATTGGCCCACCAGTAGTACGTGAAAACTCGTGCGACTTTCTCCACGATTTCTGATACGCTAAAACCCGTTTTTATTTATATTTCTTTATTGGTGTTCGATACAGGTTATGGGTTTCGATTAGTATGGATACACGCTAGGAAAGTTCTATTTTGAGTATAAAATTCATTATCAACGCTTGAATTAAAAATCTTTGATTAAAGATGAATGAGTACTTACTATCACGATCCAAATTTATGGCACATATTGTTCACTTTGATTCTAGCTAGGTCCGTCTGAACGAATTTATCTTTTGAACTATGCCACGTTAAACTCCAAAAACGTGTATACTATGTGATATTTATGCATTATTAAATTCTTTAGTTTACACTTCAATTTTGATGTGAAATTCGCTTAAGTTATACACCTCATCCTCATAAGTTTACCGACCTAAAAACTTAATAGTCCTGCTATAAGCGTCAAGGTACCACCTCACCAAACATCTTTGATGGTAATAAAACTCATTTTACACAACATACGCTGATGGGGCTAGGATGATATAGAAATTAATTTATCTTATTATTGATTGAATATAGTAACAGTGAAAAAGTTAAATATATTAAAATGTTTTCCCCTTGCATTTCATATTATATATTTGACTACACACATAATTTAATTTAAGAATGCATAAAAGGAGATATTTTTGACATATATAAGAAATGTCTTTAAAAGTTTTTTTTTAAAAAACATGTCATGATGTTTTTATAGTTACGGAGCATCTGTTGGGTGATAAATGAAAAAAGTTAACAATTGAAGACTTTCTCAATACGGACAAGTATTTTTCTCTCTGACAGATTAAAAGGAAGTCCCCCATAAAATGGGGAAGAGTAGTGGAAAAAATAGTTTAATAAAGAAAATATTTTATTAAATAACTTAGTGAATTTGAGTTCTTGGAATTCATGATATTTATATATGTCAAATATCTAAAATACTGTAAAGATAAAATAATTATTGACAATACCAATAATAACATATCTTGTGAAATCCCACAACGTGGGTTCTGGTGAGGGTAAAGTGTACGCATACCTTATCTCTACATTGGTAGGTAGAGCGGTTGTTTCCGAAAGACCCTCGGCTCAAGACAAAGTATAAGCACAAGCAAAGCAAGAGAAACGGTCAGACCCGGACATGAAATTTAAAGCAGTATGAAAATTATGTTAACAAAAGCGAATAAGTCATGATATAGCATTCGGGAAAAAGAAGCAGTAACTAACGCAGGTAAATAAGATAAACAAAGTACACTAAAGAACACATAACATAAGAAATCAAACAACATGGTACTATAAAGCAATATTGCGCCTCTTAGTATGATAGTACCAGTATGTATACGTAAGTAGGACACGCTCAACTACCTACTACCCTTCTACTCTAATCTGTGTCCTCTACAACCCCCTATCTAAGGTCATGTCCTCCGTAAGTTGCACATGCGTCATATCCCGTCTAATCACCTCTCTCCAATACTTCTTCGGTCTACCTCTACCCCTCCTAACTCGTCCATAGTCAACCTCTCACACCTCCGCACTTGGGCATTTGTGTCTCTCCTCTGCACATGCCCGGACCATCTCAACCTCGTTTTCCGCATCTTATCCTCCACCGAGACCACTCCCACTTTGTCCCGGATATCATCATTTCTAATCATATCCCTCCTTGTATGCTCACACATCCATTTCAACATCCTCATCTCCACAACTTTTATCTTTTGGCTATGCGAAGTCTTGACTGACCAACACTCCGCCCCATACAACATAATCGATTTGGTGGAACCTTTTTACCACCACCCTATAGAACTTGTCTTTAAGTTTTGGTGGAACCTTTTTATTGCACAAGACTCCAGATGCGAGTCTCCATTTCATCCACCATGCACCAATACGATGTGTGACATCATCATCAATCTCTCTATTCCTTTGGATAATAGACTCGAGGTACTTGAAACTTCATTTCTTTGGAATGGCCTAAGTACCAAGCCTCACCTCTACGCTTGTCTCATGGTCTCTCCCGTTACTGAACTTGCACTCCAAGTAATATGTCTTGGTCCTACTCGGATTGAATCCTTTAAACTCCAGAGTCTGTCTCCAAACCTACAACTTAGCGTTCACTCCGTTGCGAGTCTCATCAATCAGGACTATGTTGTCTGCGAATAACATACACCATGGCACCTCTCTTTGTATTTGTCGCGTCAGTCCATCCATCACCAAGGCAAATAAGAATGGGCTAAGAGCTGATCCCTGATGCAGCCCCATCATCACTAGAAAGTGCTCCGAGTCTCCTCCTACTATCCGTACCCTGGTCTTGGCTCCATCATACATATCCTTGATCGCCCTAGTGTACTCCACAGGTACACCTCTAACCTCCAAACATCTCCATAGAACCTCCTTAAGGACTTTGTCGTATGCCTTCTCGAGGTCGATGAAAATCATATGTAAGTCTTTCTTCCTCTCCTTATACTGCTCCACCAACTTCCTAATAAAATGAATGGATTCTGTAGTCGAACACCCCGACATGAATCCATACTGGTTCTCGAAATAGACACGCCTCTTCTCACCCTCTCTCCACGACCCTTTCCCAAACTTTCATAGTGTGGCTTAGCAGCTTGATACCCCTATAGTTGTTGCAACTCTAGATGTCACATTTGTTCTATACAAAAGAATCATTGTACTCTACCTCCATTCTTCGGGCATTCTCGTCGTCTTAAAAATGACGTTAAACAACTTAGTCAGCCACTTCAAACCTTCCCTGCCCGCGTTCTTCCAAAATTCAACTGGATCTCATCAGTCCCGGTCGCTCGTCCCCTACGCATCTTGCGAACAACACCCTTAACCTCCTCAACCTTTATGCTTCTACAATATCCAAAATCTCGGTACCTTCCGGATTGCTCCAGATCTCCCAACACAATGTCTTTATCTCTTTTTTCGTTCAATAGTTTATGGAAATAAGATTGCCACCTCCGTCTAATATGCGCGTCCTCCACCAGTACTTACCGTCCTCGTCTTTGATGCACCTCACGTGATCCAAGTCACGGGCCCTCCTCTCCCTCGCCTTGGATAGTCTGTACAACTTTTTATCCCCGCCTTTTTTCTCTAATTCCACATACAAGCGTTCAAAATCCGCCATAACCGCTAGCTTTGCCTCCTTACTCGCCATCTAATACAATTTCCTATTCATCCACTTCTCCACCTCATCCTTGCTTTCTACTAATTTCGCATACGCCGCTTTCTTTGCTTCTACCTTCTCTTGAACTTTACCATTTCACCATCACTTCCCTCGATTCCCACCACGGCTACCCCGCGAGACCCCTAGCACTTCTCTAGCTACCTCCCGAATGCAACTGGTCGTCTTATCCCACATATCGGTCGCATCCCCACTACTCCCCAAGCCCCCTTGGCCATCAACCTCTCCTCCATCTCCTTTGCACTAGCCATGGTCAAACTCCCCCATTTGATTCTTAGCATGTCATTCACAACCCTCCTCTTGTTTTCCATTTTGATCTCTAAATTCATCACCAAAAGCTTATGTCGGGTTGTAAGATACTCACTTGGAATAACCTTGCAGTCTTTACAGAGACCGTTGTCAACCTTCCTAAGGAGCAAAAAGTCTATCTAAGTCTTAGCCACCGAGCTACATAAAGTCACCAAGTGCTCCTCCTTCTTTATGAACCTCGAATTAGCTATCACCATCTCAAAAGCTTTAGCGAACTCAAGAGTGAGGCGCCTCCCCCGTTCCTGTCTCCGAGGCCATAAATATTTCTTTAATGGTCATGTATAAAACTTGAATGGAGATTTGTCTTCCAATTTCCACATGAACTTTAAAGTTGGAGTACGAAACATTCATTTCCAATATTGACCTAGTGATGACAATATTCAAAAGTCAGAAGAATCAAGGTACAGATTTCGATCTATAAGAAACACTTATTTATTTCTGCCTCCTATCTCCTTTAACATGCTAATTTCTCTGGTCCACGCCCTTATCCCTATGGATGCAAATTGCAGACAAATGCTATGGCTAAAGTATTAAACTCTATGAAATTCATTATAGGCGAAATTATAATTTAAACTCTATAAATTTAATTTTTTTATTTCTTAAATATTAAATATATTATATTTTTAATTAAGTTCTAGATTTAGACCTACTATTTATTATAATTTAAAGAAATTTTTAGATCAAAATATATATTTCTTATCGAAATTTGTGAATTCAGATAAATCTAGCTAGTACCGTAATAATGTATTTGCCTCTATTTTCATCCAACATGTTCTTCTGACAACGCTAGCTTTATAGGATGACTTTTTGGTGCCCTATCATTTAGTTCCATGGTAACTTCTCCACGCTTATAAGTTACAAATAAACGTCACACCCCGCAAGGGTAGTCAAATTGGTGTAGCAGTAGAGCGCGGGATCGTAAGGTCACGAGTTTGATCCCCTGCATAAACCTTCTTGGTTGAGATGTCACACATGGCTTGCCAAGTGTGGTTAATCGGCTGACCTGGTTTGCAGGCTATTGCGTCAGTCCGGAGTTTACCCTGTGCGCACTCGAGAGAGTAGCGCCTGCGGGTTCCTTCGTCAACAAAAAAAATAAAAAAATAAAATAAACGTCTCAAGTAGATTAAATCGTAAATAATAAACAGAAGGATTACTGTCTATAAATATGTTTCGTATTAAAATTATTGGGTTTAGATACGTTTGGTATAGAAATACTGTGTTTGCCTCTAATTTTCACTTGACATGTTCTTCTAAGTTCTAACTATGCTACCATTATTGGATGACTTTTATGCTCCTTTTCATTTGGTTCCTTAGTAACTTCTCCATGCTTACAAGTTACAACCAAACGTTTCGAGTAGATTAAAATGCAAAAAAAAAAGAGTAAAAATAGAAGAGATATTATAACTACGCATGTATATGTATTGTATATATATACACACACCAAATAGAAACGTTTTGTCACATGCATGACCAATATTGACGGACCTTTGGGGTGATCTTTTCCTTTTTTTTTTTTTATTAAATTTGGCATTCAAAGGGAAAAGAAGTCAACATAACTCATGGGGAAATAAATGGTTAGGTTAAGTAAAAGTGGCGGTACGTAACCAAATAATTTGTAATATTTACTGCTCATCACTAATAAAATAATACTCCGTATTACAACAATACGAGATAAATGGTTGCCTTTTTTCACACGCATAGAAAAAAAATTGGATCTAAGGTTTGAAAATTAGGAAGAGAACAATAAAGTAATGAAACATGTTATATGGATGGCTATCTTGAATCTTGACTTATTTCCTCCTTGTTTAACGTATAGTCAAGTAAAATTAATTTATTCGCTTTATTTTATATAAAGATAGCTAATAATAAGGATAAATTTTAATAAAAAAATTAATAAAATCTTAATTATATAAAACATCACTAATGTTAGATTAAAAGGAAAGGGTAAAAGCATCAACCGAGGGAGTAATATGGAAGCTATTAATCGTTTGGTACGCGAAATGGGATAAACAAGCATATTCATAGGTTGAGATATATAACACCTTCCATGCGGGAAACTAATTCCGTCATTTAGTACAAATAAGGGGATAAAATAGTTTCGAATTAATTAATATCAATTACCAAAGGTGAAATAATTTTATATTTTATTCCAAAATTATTATCCTTATCCCACCAATTAAATAACCTCTTATCTTATGATAATAGTATTGAGGCTGTTATTATCTGTGATGGACGAGACACGTGGACACAATGAGGACCTTATAAAATAAGCATTAATTATATTGGCCAAGATGGTTTCAATTAATATTTTTTGCATAAAAAAAGGAATGGTATATGTTGATATTTACATCAATAATTGATTGAGTGAAGAGAGCCATAGTCATATGCACCATTTGCTTTTTCTCTATCATTTAATTTGACAGCGGCACTTACCCATAAACTAAAATTAATTATGAAGTGAAAACTCAGTTAGTGCTACTGCTATGTGGTCGTTTTCTTTGTGAGCCAGAACTAGAATTTTTAATATACGAGTAATAAATTCTAGAAAAGTAATTTATTGATTTCTGAATAAATTATTTATATATATTAAATGAATTTTTTATATAAATATGACGGAATTCCAGGACGTCTTGCTTAGATCGCATTTGCTTTCCCTTACTCTTGAATAGTGAAAGATTGAGCCTTTTTTGTTCAACATAAGTGTCGGAGTTCCGGAGCACACTCTACCTTTTGGCTAAAGATAATGAATTCTGCCGAATCTCTAAGCATAATTATAGCTGCATTATCCTTGTTCGCGAGAGAACAAATGGCACCACATGCCGCCAAAGGTGATTTATCGAAAAGATATATTGCGTAAATATGATTTAGCGATCTTAAGTTAACCATACATGTCAGTCCGTGAAAGAGTACGATTGTTTCTATTAAGTCTATTTTAAAGCTCTATAATTCCCTGAAGCAGCATATAAGTCAATTTGCATTATATTATCGGACTTTGTTAAATCCGGAAAGAAATTACTTATATTTTTATAAATAGTGTATGGGTAATATCTTTTTAAATATAGTATATCACGTTAAAGCCTTTTTTTTTCAATTCAATTTTATAAATAATATAGAATGATTATGTAAATAATGTTTGAAACTTAAGAAATAACGAGTTTGTTAACATAGTCCATTTTATGATGTCCTAAAGCTACTATACTATCAATGCTTATCGTGTACGTATTATCCTCTCTGAATATATATAATTAATCCAAAGGCTTAAGAATTAATTATCTAAACTAAATTGATGCGTATTGAATACGGAAGTTCTTCTGTCGCCATAATAAAACTTAAGCAAATAGAAAGACACACAATTATTGAAAGAAATAATCCCTTGATTATTTTCATTAATTGAAAGACTATATATACAATTTACATATGTCCATAATAGGAGAATTATATTCCTAAAACCCTATTCTATTTGGAGAGTAACTATACAATTATGGTAAGAGTACAAGACTAATTAAGGTACACTACAACTATACAAACTTGTGTACAATTAGGACAAAGTAGCCGAGAAGGACAAAGAAGCCGAGACCAAGTATACATAGGATATACACGTGCATAACGTGTATATCGTATGTATACTCGGTATATTTAACACACCCCCGCAGTCATAGAGGGCGATTTTTGAACGCGAGACTGTCCCTAAAATCTTCAAACAGGACCGAGGGAAGACCCTTTGTAAAGATGTCGGCAATTTGATATCTTGACGGGACATGTCAGACGCGTACCTGACCACGAACAACCTTTTCGCGGATAAAGTGAATGTCCATCTCGATATGCTTAGTGCGCTGGTGCTGATCCGGATTACCATAAAGGTAGATGACACTAATATTATCGCAATAAACCAATGTTGCTTTCTGAATAGGTGATTGAAGCTCCAATAGCAAATTACGTAACCAACATGATTCCGAAACCACATTAGCTACCCCTCGATACTCGGCTTCGGCACTGGATCGAGACAATGTCGACTGACGTTTGGCAGAACATGAGACCAAGTTATTTCCAAGAAACATACAATAGCCAGACGTAGACCGTCTGGTGTCTGGACAATCACCCCAATCAGCATCCGTATACGAGACAAATGTGGACGTCGAGGAAGGATATAAATGCAACCCATAGTCAAGTGTACCCCTGAATATACCGAATGATGCGTTTGAGTGGATTAATGTGCTCAACTCTGGGATCATGCATGAACAAACACGCATGCTGGACAACATACGTAATATTTGGTCTCGTAAATGTAAGATACTAAGGGCCCCTGCAAGACTGCGATAGTGGGTCGGATCATCGTATGGTACGTCGGCCGCGACACTAAGCTTGGGCTTAGTATCAACTGGAGTGGAAGTGGACTTACAGGATAACATCCCAACCCTCTCAATGATCTCAGATGCATACTTCCACTGGGACAAGAACAACCCACATGCATGACGAGTGACAACAATCCCCAAAAAATAGCTCAAAGACCCCAAGTCTTTCATAGCAAACTCAGAACTAAGCATTGTCATGATAGACCGGCGTAATGCATCGAAAGAGGCAGTCAAGATAATATCATCCACATACAAAAGTATATAAGCCAAGGATGACCCACGATGATATATGAACAAGGAATTATTCGACATGTTGTGAGTGAACCCAATAGTTGAAACATAGTCGGCAAACCTCTTATACCAGGCCCGTGGAGACTGCTTAAGTCCATATAAGGACTTCTTCAACAAACAGACATGATAAGGATGTTTGGGATCCCTAAATCCCAAAGGTTGATGCATATAGACTGTTTCCTTGAGGTCACCATGTAGGAAATCATTCTTCACATCTAACTGATGAATAGACCATGCTTTTGAAAGAGCCAAGCTAAGAACATTGCGAATGATAGCCGGCTTGACCACCAGACTAAATTTCTCACCACAATCCACACCAACCTACGGAGTCTTACGATCACCCACAAGTCGTGCCTTATGTCTGGCAAATGAACCATCTGAATTTTCCTTATGAGCAAAAATCCACATAGACCTAATAATATTAATACCAGATGGACGGGGCACCAACTCCCACGTCTTATTATTAATAAGAGCATTATATTCATCGGTCATAACAATTTTCCAATTCGGGTCATTTAATGCAGACACAGGATTACGGGGCAAGGGTGATTTAAGAACATTATAATGTAAATTAAAATGTCTTTTTAGTTTAAAAAATCCCCTGTTGATTACGGGTGACTGGTCTATGACTCGGGGCAGAGGCAGGTGGATTTCGGGAAATTTTGGGACTCGGGACGGACTGGCCATAAGGCAATGGGCCTGCTGGCCCAAATCGGAAACTGGGCCAACACTGGACCCAGAAACAATACTTGAAATTGGGCCAGAACTGGTTAGAATAAATGGCCCAGTTGCTGGACCCAAATTCGCTGACGACACTGTTTGGGGAGGACCAGCGGACAGTGGGCCCACTGGCGGAGTTGGGGTGCGGGACACATCCGAAAAATAGTGAATAAGTTTTGGGGAAAGACCATCATCCAAACAATTATATGAAATAGGCTCGGGATTACTAACCTTAGCAAACGGAAACTGGGATTCATAAAAATGACATGACGATTAATGATGATTTTTTTAGAGGATAAATCAAAACATTTATAACCACGATAATTAGACGGGAAACCCAAAAACACACACGGAGTAGACCGGGCCTGAAGTTTGTTAATTGTGGTGGATGAAAATAAGGGAATAACACAAGTACCCAAAGACCCTAAGATGGAAATACGAAGGTGTTTTATTATATAAAATGTGTAGGGGAAGAATACGTCAAACCTTTGGAAGGAAGAATGTTAAGGAGATATGTAGCCATTTGTAGAGCATGATGCCAAAAAGACGGGGCACGGAAGCATGAATCAATAAAGTTCGAACAATGTTATTTATGGAACGACTTTTGGGTTCGACGTTTCCATTTTGTGAAGACGTATGAGGACAAGAAAAACAAAAATTGATCTCATTATTAGCATAGAATCCCTGAAATACCCTATTGTCATATTCTTTGTCATTATCACACTAAATATTTTTTATTTTCCGTTCGAATTGGATTTTAATGAATGCTCTAAATTTCAAGAAGATGGAAAAACTTGAAATTTTTTCGCTATTGGAAAAGTCCATAAAACTTAGAATAATCATCCAAAAAAAGAACATAATACCGATGACCCAAAGAACTAAGAACAGGAGATGTCCATAAGTCGCTATGAATAATATCAAATGGCATTAAAGTATGAGATTGTGAGTCGACAAATGGCAACCTAACAATTTTTCCTAAAGAACAAGACTGACAATTTGGAGTATTACGCGTACCCTTACATGAAATGAAATTAGTTTTATCTAATGACGATAAAATAGACGACCCCGATGACCAAGACGAGCATGCCACAGAGAAGGAGAAAGGGCTGCAAATGCTAAGGGCAAGGCTTGACTCGATGGACTGAAACTGGGTGTGATAGGATAAAGATCTCCCCTACTATCACACCTCATGAGAGGACTCCCCGTCTTGAAATCCTTCACATAGAAACCAAATGGATCAAATTCAATAGAAACAGAATTGTCGTAGTGAATTTACGGACATACACTAAGTTTTTAATCAATTTGGGGCATGTAGGGTGTTTTTCAAGATAAGGGATGGATGAAGGGAGACAATGTTTTATGACCATAACCACGAATTGGAACATAATTACCATTACCAACAATTATGCCACGAGGGTTGCTCAAATTGGAATAAGACGATAGAGTACCTGAATCGGATGTCATATGGTAGTGGCACCGGTGTCCATATACCAATTCGGGTTCGGTTGAGTCAAACCAAGTGTGTGCATCGAGGCCTCAATATCGGCCTGAGTGGGGCCTGCGGCGTGGTGGGCTTGTGGAGGCCGGGGCCCAACAATTCATGCATGCTGCCCTAGCCCGTAACTGCTGCTGGAACTATTGGCCAGTGGCCAGTAGGTCGTCGAGTCTGCTGGGAAGCCCACTGGCCAGTGGTTGGAAAGTTGTGTGGAGTTGGGTCGTAGGGCCACTGTCCACTGGTCCAAGCCCACGGTCCAGAGGCCCAAGGCTGAGACCAGTGTGTCGGTGGCCCACTATAACCGGGATGGGGTCCACCGCCACTGTTTTGGCCACCGCGACTGCTGCCGGAACCGCCGCGTTTGCCCCACAATTTTTTCCATTATTTTCCGCCATTTTTGCCGCCCCCGTGAGATCGGTTTTACTTCGAATTGTCACCAAAATTTTGAGGATTAGTGGAGGATGTCATCATGACCACGGGACTCCTAAAATCCTATTCTATTTGGAGAGTAACTATACAATTATGATAAGAGTACAAGACTAATTAAGGTACACTACAACTATACAAACTTGTGTACAATTAGAACAAAGTAGCCGAGAAGGTTAAAGAAACCGAGACAAAGTATACATAGAATATACACGTTCATCGTATGTATACTCGATATATTTAACAATTACATATTACATAAACATACATATATACCAATTACACTATACATGACGTACATATATGCTATTATTTTATCATGCCTGGAAAGAAACTTCTTCCCAGACATATGATCAGCTTCCTGTGTAATGATTACTTGACAGAAAATTAAAAATAAAAAAAAATTGTAAATAATTAAGATGCATATAGAGTATGAAATATGCATATAAAAGAACTAGTTGATCGATCATAGAATGCAGACGAATATTTTTCACTTATTAAGTGAAGGGTAGAGAGAATCGAGGATTAGCGAGTTTTATAGGCCGGCCACTACACAAGTTGCTAGCGGAGAAAGCTCGAAGAGCTTCCCTTCATTTTCATTACTAAGCCAAGGTCTCAGGTCTCAGGTCTCAGGTCTCCGCGTCAGCCCACGCTTTTGCGAAGAATCTTGCACCTATGGGCACATGGCCTGACATGCCTTTCTTCCATCGGAGCTTCATGGGCGTTATCCCTTTCCACAATGAGATGTTTGGACGTAAGCTATATCCCCGTGAGAAGCCAAACGGGTGTATGGGCTTACCTTGTCATTTGACCTTTTATCCCGTATGACTAGGAATGTTCAGTAATAACCTCTCAATTGTCACACACACACACATATATAAATACATACATACATACATATATACATATATAAATACATATATATACATATATAAATACATATATAAATACATATATACATATATACATATATATATATATATATACACACTCAATCTAGTGGGCACGTAGTTGAGTTTTGTCGCATTGTATGGGTGAGGTAGGGGGCTAGCCCCTTCATCTCTTCTTCTACTTTTTTTAATAGTATTATTTAGGCATCGCGTAGATCTCTACTCTTTAGGTGTGTATTATTATGTGTTGCTTCATTTGCTTTATATCTTCTTTTTTTCCTCGCAATCTTGCATCGACTACTTTTCTTTTGAGCCGATGATCTATCAAAAACAATCTATCTACCCCACAAAGGTAGTGGTAAGGTCTGTGTACTATTCCCCACTGTTGGAATACACTGGTATATTGTTATTGTTATTGTTGTTGTTGTTACTCCATCTATTTTATTTTATATGACAATAGCTAATTATGTACAAGAGGTAATTAAGGAGAAAATAATATTGTTAATTTCGTTGAATTAGTATTGAATTTAGAAGAATTTAAGTTATATACGGTTTAGTTATTACATACATAAAACTTAATCTCTTGATGATGAGTATATTTTAGATTAAAACGGTTGGATATATCGATGTGACGATGTCAATATCAACAAATTTAACTTATTGGTACAAGAACCTCAATGAATTGCCCTAAGAAATTAAGATCTTACAAAAAATCTCACAAATTAATTTGTTAGATATTTAGTTAGGTATTTGTTATACTTGAACTATTTTAATATTGATTGGATAGACATGTTCCCAAAATGTATGTACAAATTGCACATAGAATATTAACTAATTAATAGGCTACTTATTGATAGTCTCTTACGAAATGCATTTGTTGACATAATATATGTATGTAACTAAGCTACTTTTAAAGTACAACAAGTCTCTCTAATTGCTTTGATATTATGCTTCATATAATTATTTCTTTAATTAATGGAACAAGTTTCATGTAGTAAGCAAGAAAGTTGATGTAATGCTGAAGCCATTTCTTTAGTACTTTGCTTGTAAGTCATCATTGGTGTGCATGTGACTTCGCGCATACTTTCGAAATTAAAAAATTCAAAACTTATTGTATAAAATAATAAAATAAAAAATTTTTGTATGATAAAAATAAAAAAATTAAAATTAAATTATTTTTAAATATAAGATAATATATTTTTAAAACCGACTAAAAAAGCATCATATCAAACCGGACATAAAAGATAGTAGTATCTCTCAAGATCAACCTTTTTATCTGAAACTTACACCGTGCAATAGAGTAAAAGTATTTCTTTTTGTATATATAAATACCAAAATCTGCTTGAAACAAAAATAACCTTTAGTACCTAGTGCCAAAAGTGGTTCAAGAATATTAGATGTAACATTCTTACATTTCTTTTCTGAATTCCACAGTTGAAATTTCTGACTCTTCCATTGTCTAATACGATTGTTATTTGATAGTAACAAGAATGTGATCAAATCTCATTTGTTTTTATCGATATCATACACATTTGATTAAGGTTGTCACTGTGAAGTTATAGTTAAGGTGCACAGGGTCTTACCATCTAGCCGTTGATACTCCGCATCTTCATGGAGAATTCAATTTCACCGGGTCCATGTCGGAGACAGTGGGGTAGATCGTTACACCTTTCGTGCAAGTCGCTACTTATGCGACAAGGAATTTCGCTACCTTACGTCAGTTATAGTTACGACCGCCATTTAGTAACTATAATAGGTTAGGAATTTCGTTACCTTAAGGCTTCATCTCTTCAACAAGTTTAGTAATGACTATAACAACTCTATTGTTCCAATGGAGAGAAGAACCTATGATTAGCTTTTCGGAAAATTTCAAACGAACAATTTCAACGAAATCTTTCAATTTCTTAAAATCTTCCGCCCTACACCCACCCCCGAGTATATGCTTCAATAGGAATCACACAAGAGTAGATTAGAAACCTCTGGTAAAATGCTCGTCCGTAACCCAACAGATAAAGTTTATTACATAGTCGAGGGATTGATGACTTACCCATTCAGTGACTTTGGCACTGGACGTTCCCAAAATGGGGACTATCGGGTAAATTCAATATAATAGACACTTGTTGGCATTTCAACCTTCCTTCTCTTTTTAGGGCCATCCAAAAGAGAATCTAGTACTTCTTGGTCGTGAATATCTGAGCTAGTTATTTAACTGATTCCAAATCCTTACGAGATAAATAATAGACCTTTCATAAGTCTGTGTTGGCTCATTCTATCCTTTGCTCATAAATACTCAACCTAGCACTATCATTCCCATCCTCGAAAGATGAAAATTTACCCAATTCATCAATTCAGTACCAAGGAATCATACATCAATCTAATCTCTCTTTTCTGCTCCCACTCAGTATCCTCTGTAGTTGTATTGGAGGTCGATTGAATTCGAATTCGCGTCGAAAAGTTTCACATTGTAAGATAAAACACTTTCTAATAAAGGCGATCATGTACCAGCAGAACTCATACATGAGATCTCTTATTAGCTGAAAAAATAGTTACCATTCTACCACAGATTTTGGTAGTGTGAAATCTCGTTTCATACGATTGAGAAAACTCTCAAACCAAAAAAAAAAGTGAATAAATTAAGGGGTGGTGAGGCAGACAATTTTGTAGAATTTAACGAGTTACATGTCATTGTGTTGGATCAATAGGATCAATATATACTATTCCATCGATATGATTTATGATCATTCTACTGCTTGTATTATTTATTACGGGATCATATAAATAAGTTATTCAAAAACGTAACTGCAATACATCATATATAATTCTTCCGCCCTTAACCAAATTAGAAGTTTCGGGTTAAAATTCTGTAAAGGATAAAAAAATCGATAGTTGAGTGTTTTCCCTTTAATAAATCTTACATGGTGGAAGTCCAAATTAATCGATACTTTAAAGTGAATGTCGGAAAAAAAAGAATTTTAACAGTACTTTATCCCATGTTTCACGTTCTATGATGCAACGTAACTACCTTTTCTCATTTGTCAACTCTCATTTAAAACCACAAATAGAAAATGATGGGAGTGACCACAGAGGCACTGACTAAACAGATTATTTCTTAGCTTTTCATACCACGATGTAGCCAACGACTTGGCAAATTAAAGATATTATGAAAAATCTAATTGATATTTCTCATGCTTTTGTGCAATTATTGAAATACATAGTTGTCAATATTGAATTACCTGCTTATCAACATTGTATCTCTTAAGAAGCCAGAGTTGTAAGTTATAATTATAAACAAAATTCTATCCAATTTATAACAAAGAGGCTAAGTAACTTTGAAGGGGAGCCTTGGAGCAATGGTAAAGTTGTCCAATAGGTCATGGGTCAAGACAGTAAAATTATTACTTCAAAGATTTCATTGTCGAATTGATTTCTAAATTGGATCACAATAATAGTTACCACTTGCAGGTGCTATATATTGAAGCCGGTCAACAATAGTAAAAATATGATTGATTTCATCGATCAAACAGATGGTTCTAGTTTTTTTCTTTTTTCCTCTAACTGGACAACTCTGCTTGGCTTAATAGAGTGTTATTTAACTTTCACTGAACCACTTTACTATCGAGCTAGCTTCAGCTAAACACACGTATGTTTAACTTAAGATCATACATTATGTTGGAAATTAGCCTTTGGCGGGAGTTGCGACCGACCAACTTTAACGCTTAAACACTAGTGTTACGTATGTTGGAGAATCCGGTTCTTCTTCACATGCATGATGTACCAAGTACGTAGATAACCGTAGGGCCAAGAATCGTCAAATTCATTGAGAAATGAAAGAGATATTGGTTCACGAAGTAAGGTGTTTGAAGCATGGAAAAGTGTGGTGTGTGATCAATTCTCCCATCGGTAGAGGAAGAAAGAATTGTTGTGTATATAATACTTGAAATTGGTTTGGGGTTTGGGACCAAGGCCTGCGTATCCCACGCTGTTTAAAGGAGGGAGGACCTAGATCTTTTTGGCCAGAAACTTTGCCGTGTAAGTACAGTTTGATCCCGGAAGTTTCGTATGTGCGCTTTGGACCAGAATTCTTTTCGTATGTACAGTTTGGTCCCCGAAGTTTCAACATGTGTCTGGAGCGCTTGGTCCCCGAAGTTTCAAGATGTACGCTTTGGTCCCCGAAGTTTTTCGTAAAATCGAATTTCGACGGTCCAAATGTAAACGTTCAAACACTCAATTCACCCATTTATTTTGGCTGAATTACACCTCCTATAATGGCCAATCCGTTGGCATTTTTCACCATTTATTTTGGTGGATTAACTACCTCCATAACGGCCATTATTTGGCCAATAATGGTCGTTATAGGGGCAAATAAACAGCCCTCCCTCACCTATATAAACACCCCTTATACCATTGTTAGTACTTAACATACACGAAAATACACAAAGCTGGCATGCGCTCACGGCTCAAACCGCGAAATGTACCACTAATGCTTGCAGACAGTTATGTTGCCTACATCACACCCCTTGGAGTGTGCCCTTCTTCTTCGAATCCTGCTAACCGGATGCTTTGTGTACTAGACTGTCTTGCCCTTTTGTGCTAAGTAACTTTTGAAAGTGTTTTTTTTATCAAGTCAAGACAGTAAAATTATTACTTCAAAGATTTCATTGTCGAATTGATTTCTAAATTGGATCACAATAATAGTTACCACTTGCAGGTGCTATATATTGAAGCCGGTCAACAATAGTAAAAATATGATTGATTTCATCGATCAAACAGATGGTTCTAGTTTTTTTCTTTTTTCCTCTATCTGGACAACTCTGCTTGGCTTAATAGAGTGTTATTTAACTTTCACGAACCACTTTACTATCGAGCTAGCTTCAGCTAAACACGTATGTTTAACTTAAGATCATACATTATACTCCTATTTGAGCATAAACACATGTCAATCTTGAAGATTTATACTCATCTTCAGCATCGATCCTTACGTACTGAAAAAATATAACAAAAAAGGGAATTTAAAAAAACAAGAGAACAAACAAGTGAGGATCAATGAATATTTAGTAAATTTAATGAAGATGTAATTAGCACAAACGATTATTCTAAATAGTATATCTAATTTATTGACTTAATCTAGTAGTATAATATTCAAGAAATTATATGCATGGTGTATAATTTTTTCTTAAACTCTGAGAAAGTATATTATATATAGACAAGTGTGAAATACGTCTATAATATGATAAATTATATGCATGGTGAATATTGTTTTGTTAGAATCTGATAAAAGTATTGACAAGTGTAAAGTACCCAAAGTTGTTGCAGAACATAGAAGAATTTGGCAATCAATAAAGGAAAATCCAACACTAACATTACAATTTCATAATAATTTCTTATAATCTTAATGTAGGTGTATAACAATCAATTTATTATAAAAAGTAAAAAAAGATTCGGACAAATATAGCGGGTATAGAATGAAAAATCATTCGATAAGGAGTGTTCTACTCCCCTTCCTGGACCCTACTCGGCGCGAAATAACTTATCCATATTGTACGTAGTTTTAGTTAGTTACACTATTTATATATTTTCACTATATTTTATCATTTAAATTAATGTAATTTGGTGAATATACGAAGGCCCCAACTATGTATTTAATTTGACAATGACACTTACCAATGTACAAGACAAGTGTGGAACTTATTCCTTAGTCCTTGCTACTATACTTTTTGTCATTTTCATCTATAGTGAACAATTTAATGCATATATATATGTACCACATAAACCTGACTGGAGGAAACTAAACTGGTTCCTTAGTCCCCCAGCAAGTCATCGTGCATGTCCCTTTCTTTATAATCTATCCCGCCATTCTTAACCAGCCATTTCAGTCGGGTTCGAATCTTGTGAGTGTAATCGCCACCTTTGGTAGCTAGGGAGTTTTTTAATACGCAAAGTAGGATTTTCTCATTCAAATTCGAGTTAGTCGGGTCCCAAAATAGGTACCAAACGCCGAGTGAAAAACTTAAAAAATAAAACATCCAAGAAAAATGCAATCTGGGGGCCAAAATTTAGGTGTTGGAAGGTTGGAAATTCACTTGGCTAAAAATAATTATTCATTTTGTTGTATACTGTCTTTGGACTTCTAAGTTGATAATATTTTCAGTCCAAACCAAAACTTATTTGGATTTTGGACAAATAAAAAAGTCTATCATTATATTAATTTAAACATGATGACAAAAATTACTTTGGATTCCCACACAATTAAAAGAAATGTTGTGTTTGTTAGTGCCGTCCTTCTTGGATAAGATTTCAAGGACTAAAGTACGTACCTAATAATCAGAGACGGCTATATGATTTAAATTTAGCACTTCCATTAATGTTTTTGAGTTCTTTGAAATATAGCTATGATCAAAACTTAGTATTTAAGCTATTTTTAAGATTTTTCACTTATATTCAACCGATATGGATTTAGTTGAACTCAACCCTAACACTCTACGTCCGCCTCTGTGAATGAACCAATGAAATTAATAATTTGTGGTCAAATATATATATATATATAAAAAAACATGAAGAAACAAGAAGACACATACACAGACAATATATATACATATTATTGTAGTGCTATTTGAAATGTAGCCATATATGTATATGATGATGTATGAGTATCTGAACTTCTATATATGCATTGGGTCGGTATCTATTTCAACCGCATATAAATTATTCTGTTGGGACCTGAATCTCAACCACTTGTTAATTTAATTTGCCATATTAAAAGATATCTTCCAAAATCCCCAAAATCCAATTTTGGGATAGAATTATGGGTATGTGATATGGAGCACAAGTCATTTAGACTGCTTATGATTTCTTTGTTGCATAAGTTTTAATTACTAATTAGTACAATTATTTAACACTAATATACACGTTAAATCAATTAAAAATTAATTGCAGGTAACTATTCACAACAAGTGTAACTAATAATCTGAAAAATAAGATAAGTGACAATCTTCTACAAGTTAAATTGCACTAATATTGTAAGACCATTACTCTTTCCGTTGTATATATAGAAAAATGTGTAAATATACCCCTCAACTTTACGATATAGAGAAGATATATCCCTCGTTAAAAAGTAATGCATATATACCCTTGTCGTTATACAAATGGTATAAATATAACATTTTTGTTAAAGGAATATTTTTTAAAACTCATTTAGCTTAATTTTTAATTAGTAAAATGTCACGTGGCTTTAAAAAAATTCAACCCATTTTTTTAAAGACACGTATATTTTTTTTCTTCGCGAATCAGTCGCTCTACCTACCAAGGTAGAGATAAGGTCTGTGTACACTCTACCCTCTCCAGACCCCACGTTGTGGGACTGCACTTTGTGTATGTTGTTGTACTAATTTTTTTCTTGATTGATTGGGTCTGGTTCGTTTAAAAAATGGCTAGACTTATTCTTTTAATGCCACATAGATTTTTTTAAACGAACCAGACCCGATCTACCAAAAAAATATATTACATGAAAAAAATAATCTACTAAAAAAGGTAGACTTGTTTTTTAAAGCCTCGTGATATTTTTTTTTATTAAAAAATGAGCTAAATATATATTTTTAAAAATAGAGAAAATGGTCAAATATACGCTCTACTTTGTTTTAATAGCTAATTTTATCTTCATTTAGTGATTGTGAACAAATATATCTCTGTTATCTATAAAGTTTACACTCATATCCATAATTGGATGGAAAATCCCAAATCAAACTAAAATACCCACATTATTTAAAATAACTCAGTCACTTAATTGACTCGACCGACCCAGCTATTATAACCACATTAATGATCCCATCACCGCCCCCCTCTCCCCACCTCCCACACCAACTCCCGTCGCCAGCTATTATCCCCACATTTGAGAAGCTTGATGAATATAGTGTTGGTATGCAATTATCCTATTGCAAGTGTAAGAAATAATTGCTATTTAATGAAATTTGTATACAGCAATGATTGGCCATTTATCCAATACGGTCACTCATAAATTACTGTACCACTTTTGAATGTAGTATTTCGTTCAAACACGAATTAGAAGAAATTTTAGTTTATTGCTTTAATGGTGGAAATAATTCATTATAAAATATTAATTTGTGTTAAGAATCACACATCGGATATGAAATGGGAATATGGACTTCTTATATGTAATTGGACAATTCTCACCCTATTAACTAGCTTTTGGGGTTGAGTTAGGCTCAAGATACATTTCTTACATGATATCAGAGTCAGACTCATTCCAATCATTTGTTCACCGATATTAGGCCTCCAAATTATATTATACACGCTTCAGTTAACAAGGTCTGATCGTGAAAAGGAGTGTTACTTAAGAGTGACAATCCCCTGCAAGCTAGCTTTTGAGGTTGAGTTAAGCCCAAGATCCATTATTTACGCTTTGAACTCCCAAACGGTTTATATCTGGAAATCCACATTTCCCTTTCTTGATGAAGTTTGATACAGTACACTTGTAATGTATAAATATGCATTTTTCGCAAAATGGTATATCTTTAGATGTGAATCTAAGTATAAGAATTCAAAGTCTAGCTCGTCACTTATGTTATCTGTGTCCTAAGAATTCACAGAATTGCCCATATTTACCGGTTGGGAGCTTCGTAGTCGGAATTTTATTGCCGGCGACGGGAGTTGGTTTGGGGGTGATGGAATCATCAAATGTGGTTATTAGCTGGGTAGGGGGAATCAATTAAGTGAATGGGTTATTTTAAATGATTTGAGTATTTTAACTTGATTTGGTGTGAGTGTAAACTTTATAGACGACATGGGTATATTTGTTCACAATTTCTAACGGAGGATAAAATTAACTATTAAAACAAAGTAAAGGGGTATATTTGACCTTTTTTTCTAAAAAAACATGTCAGCGAAAAGGATATATTCTACCATTTATGTAATGGCGGGGCATATTTGCACCATTTGTTAACGACAGACGTATATATGCACCATTTATGTAATGGCGGGGCATATATGCACCATTTGTTGACGGCATAATATATATGCATCACTTTTTTGTAACGAGAGGTATATATGCTCTATATCGCAAAATTGAGGGTATATTTGCAAGTTTTCCATATATAAAGGGCAGCTCGGTGCACTAAGCTCTCGCTATGTGCAGGGTCCGGAGAATGGTCGGACCTCAATGATCTATTGTACGTAGTCTTACTTCACATTTCTGTAAGATGTTTTTATATATATATATATATAAGTATAACTATCTTCAAATTATTTATATTAACATTAAATTTACACTTATTGTCACAAAAATAGTGTCTTGACAAATTGTTAGGTGGAGTTGGCCGTTGGGTCACATAGCTAGCTATGAAAGGAATTGAAGACCATATTGTGGAACCCAACCTTTTTGCATGTCATTAATTGTGTGGAATCCAAAATGTTTCATATCAACTCTTGATTTTTTTTATTAAAGATCCTTTTTGGAGAAAAAACTAACTTGTGTGAAAAAAACGTGTTTAAAGGTAAGGGTGGGCGTCTATCGGTTTGGTTCGATTCGGTTTTGTATCAAAAAAATATGAACCGAATAAAATTTGATTTAAAAAAAAAAAACGAATCAAACTTTTAAAAAAAATGATATATCGGTTTATATCGCCGAATGTATCGATTTATATCGGTTTTTTCAATTCAAATATAAAATCCAAAAAAAATAATTTAAAGTCCAAAAATATAAAGTCTGCATCACATATATTCGTAAAACATGTAAAAAAACTCCAAATTAAAGTTTACATCCCTATAAAAGAAATGTCCAACACTTAAATAAAATAAACGGATCGGGGATTTTTTTTTAAAAAAATTTGAATTTCCAACACTGGTATTGACATTCACACCTACATTATCACAAAATTTCGACGTTGAAATGTATTGTATATCGTGAGATCTTTACTCTAGAAAAATGAAAATTAGAAACAAATTTGGGGGAAAACACAAATTATTTGGGAAAGCGGACGTTTTCCTAAAATTGGCGGCGGCGGCTCGAAAAAATATGCAAAATAAAAAAAATCGGGTAAAACGGACATCCGAGCGCAAAGTTATGACCATCTAAAGTTGCACCAACCTTTGAGACTGATCCCTGCCTCTCACCTTTCGGTTCATTGCAAGGAAAGAGTCAAAAGAAAAAAGGAAGCTTTTGGCGGACACAAGCCCTCGGGACTTATGCTGATGGCGCAACTCTGCGATCAATGATCAATTTTACAACTATTTTTTCTCCCTACATTTTATGTCAATGTTTTCGTGATATGTTAATTAAGTTCATGCAACATTCGACTTTCATAAAAGCTTCATAGATTGACTTCAATGGCTATGATTCAAGAGATAGTAATAGCATAGAATAAAAAATAAGATTAATTACACATTTGCCCCCGATTTTTCGGTTCGGTTTTTTAAAGAACCGATTAAAAAAAACAAATAAAAACCGAACCTAACCGGTTCTAACGGGTTTTATGCCCACCCCTATTTAAAGGAATGTCCTTTACTTTTCAAAAATTATTATGAGTTCTAATTTTATTTGTTGAGAAAAACTGAAATCTTTTAAAAGGAGCATACACCGACATTGTATTGGGTCGGCAAACGTAAAAATTTAGGGAAACAACAAAAATACCCCTAAAATATAAAATACTCCCGCACCCAATGCCCCTACTAAATTAATTTCACTTCTTATCCAACCGGTTGAAAATATTTACTCTGATACCCCTTCTCTCAAAATTCTTTCACCATGATACCATCACATTATATTTATATATCATGATGATATCACGAAGAACTAAGAGAAGGACTGCAATTGTCCTTCAGAATACTATCTCAATATATTTATATACCACGATACTATCATGGAGGGCTGAGGAGTGTCTCATTGAAGAATTGAAACATTCTTTCATGATACCATCAAAGTATATATATATATATATATGATGGTATATATATATTTAGAAAAGTGTGTCTTTTGAATAAATGAATATGATCCTCCGTGATATCATTTCTATATACCATATTGGTATTATAATTTTGAGACATTTTGGGTAAATAGTTTTGGGATATGAAAGTAAAAGGGTATGTGCGGATCATTATTTTATTTTCATGGGGCAAATATTTTCTTTTCCCAAAAATTTATGTGTACAGAGTATTTATAACCAACCTACCTGTCCTAAATCCTAACAAATGTGACCCTAATTAAAATAGGGAAAGTTAGTGATTATATCCTACTCCCTCCTATTTTATTAACAATAGTTACTCTAAATTTTTATTTTATTTTATAAAAATTAAGAAAATATCTTTTTATAAGTTTATCATTATTGTTCTAATAAATATTTTGAAAGAAGTAAAAAAATTGACATATTAAAGAATAAATAAGAGCAATATATTTAAATAACTCTTATCATTATATTTTTCTTAAAATTGCGTCTGTAGAACTAAAGTGACAAGTAACCCCAATCTATCAATGTCACTCTTTCATCACAGATACATATATATAAAAAGTATTTCAAGTCTCTATGTAATTTGACTTGCTTCCTTGTTTAGTTTACTTATAAACATTTGCTTAAAATTACTCTCTTAAATATTTGTCATATTGTACTTTTTAAGAATTAAATTATATAAATTTTGATCAACATTTTAAGCTATATTTATTCATTATATTAATATGAAAAAAATTACAACTTATAATACTTTTCATAGTTTTTGAATATCTAAATTTTAATTTTAAAATATTGAATTAATATAATCTAATTTAACTTTAAAATTTAATTAAATTCACTTTTTAAAAAATTATGGCAAATATTTGAGACGGGAAGACGTAATTTTTAAAAGACCTAATCATATCAATAGTCGACAAACATGCACCCATCTTTCTTATTTTTTACGTGATCTTATTTTACTAGTGCTATATGTTATTTATGTCGCATTCCAACTGTTGCTTGTCAACTTTCTTTTTAGTCTTGTTGAAGTGAAATCCAATTAGTTATATTACAAAAGTTGTCTTTTAACGTACTACATTAATCACAAATTTGGAATTCACTTAAATTACATAGTCAAACTTACATAGTGATTAGTATATAACATTGGTAGAAATTAAAAGGTGAGATGTGATCATGTGAGAGCTTATTTATGTATTCTCTCAGTTCCAATTTCCTTTTCGTGTATAAAATTACAAGTGCCGAAAATTATATAGTCACGTATATTATGTTATATGTTGATTCAAGTTACGTTACAATATCACATAAATGGAAATGAACTTATAAGCTACGACCCATAAACAAGGGCGTTACAAGTTTTCTCCGCTATTTTGCTCCATATTTCCTTCATTTTCCACTTTTGCTTCATTCGTTTATCTTTTGAAAGTTAAAGTAGGGTATGTTGTGATTAGCAAACAAATATTCCGTCCAATCAATCGCCCACATATCAAGTTCAGAAGAGAAAGCAGTGTAGTAACACACAACTAATACGACATTAAACTTATCTATTAGTAGGTACATTTTTACAACATCTGACCAGACATCAACGTAAGAGACGATAGCAAAAACTCGACATCAGCTTTCTGTTACTATTATATGAAGCTGTGATAATGCAAAATACAAACAAACATGTGTAACTCAACAAAAAACTTTCTACAGCTCCTCATCTCGTTTTTTCCCAGCTATATTCTCCTCAATCTCCTTCGTCTTCTCTTTCGCAGTTTCCTTAGCAGACTCCAAATTGGACGCTACACTTTCTTTCGCTTCGCGCTTTTCTCCTGTTTCCTTCAGTTTCTCTTTAGCTTCCTTTGTTTTCTCTGCTGCTTGCTCTTTTGCTTGTCCGGTTTGGTGGTAAACTTCTTCAGCTTTTTCGGAGGCTTTTTGTTTTGCTGCTTCGGCGGCTACGTATGCTTTGTTTTTCGCTTCTTCGGCTGCGTTCTTTAGGTCTCCCGCGTTGTCTGCTACATATTGTCCGGTACCTGCACTAATTCATGTTGTTTTGCACAGTTAGAGGACCATCCACGTAGAGACATATGAATTCGACCTTTAAGATTCTGAAGTTCTAGTTAAGCATTGTACTCATTGCTAAAGTTAAAGTATTGAGTGCAAATCCGAACTATTGGAAATTTTAATTAACTTTAAAATATATGCAAGATGAACCCATAACCTAAAAATAATAAATAACACTTCACCGTAACCGAAAAAACTAGGATCACAACAATTAACGTGTTATAACTTAATAACCTAGTAAGGGAACAACGGATGATGTAACGTGGGGCAGTCAGTGGCTAATTAAGTTGGTCTGTTATTATATACTATATAACTTGAGATCCATATTTGAATAGGATCTAAAATACATGTTATAGATTCTATAGTACTAATAAGAATATGTTATTGATTCTACAGAACTCAATAACAAATGCTTACCGATGTTAAATGTCAATAGACATTTAATACTTGTTAAGAATACAGGTGATGTTACATTGTTATATATCTTCAATATTTCTCTCACGGATTCGACAAACCTTAAAACTCGATATCTTCGGCTCAAATTCTATATCTAGATCAAAAGTTCAATTAATTATTTAACTGAAATAATTAGAATTCACTAAGCAAGCAAAAAGAACTGTGAATTCATAACCTATAAACTTAAAATTCTACGGCCTAAGAGGTATTTATTGAAAGTGCTAACCTGAAGCAGTGTCAGTGACCTTGTCTTTGGCATTCTTGGCTGCATCCATAGTCGAATCAGAAGCATGCTTAGCAGTTGAATCATCATTAGTAGATTTAAAACCAAGTCCTGCAGAAATCTTATCTTTAGCCCATCCTGTCCATGACTCTGAATTTTCTTTATTCTGCTTCTCAACTTCCTCGTGACTTTCCTTACAACTCACCAACACACACACAGATATCACCAATAACAACACACAAATCGACTTCCTTGAAGCCATAACTATATAACCAACGTAACTATAATATCTGTATGTGAAAAATTCTTTTTGGAGCGACTTCCTTGAAGCCATAACTATATAACCAACGTAACTATAATATCTGTATGTGAAAAATTCTTTTTGGAGCAATGAATTTGATGGATTGATGATATGTTCTAAAAAGAGTACACAATTAGTATTAAAGTAAACTAGATGAACATGATTTGGTTTGAGTCCTGAATTTTTTCAGATATATATAACAAGATTTGTAATATGGGAGACAAGTAGAGCAAAGGTTAATGGACGAGTGGCATAATACGTGGGCATACGTGTCAGTTGTATGTGATTCTGCAAACACCACAGTCAATATAAGCTCTCTACGTGTATTTTTTTTCATTCCTAATCTATTAATAATAAAACGGATTTTTTCAATGTTATTATTGCATGGTTTTTTTTTTATAAAATATATTGATTATAAATTGAATTAATAATAAAACGGATTTTTTCAATGTTATTATTGCATGGTTTTTTTTTTATAAAATATATTGATTATAAATTGAATTAAAGAAAGAATGTTGAGGGTTAGAAAACGTGAAAACTGCAAGTAAAAAATGCAAGTCAAATTACCTTTGAATTTTCTATATGCCAGCTCCTAATTAGGTGCCAAGCCTTCCAAGGAAAAAGGGTCGTGGCTATTTCTCGATAGAGGTTATCTTTGTAGTAATTAAGCGGCTCCATCTTTAATCAGTTGGTTCTGGTTCGGTTTAGATCAGATTTGGATCGGTAGAGAACTATTGTTGACTGGCAACCAGTAGTAGGGAGTCAATTTTTACTAAGATAGTTTAAAATATGAAGTAATGGGAAGTAAAAATTTTACTAAATTAGTTTGAAATATGGAAAATGCGAAAAGAACGAAATTATATCATATATAAAAATAATTTTAATTTTATATATATATATATATATATAAAGGTGGTTCAAAACCCCCTTGCTTTCACGTGGCTACAAGTGGATATATGGTAGGCTTATAAATTAATGATAGTCTTATTAATGTTGTTAGCCGAATTAGAGAAAGGACCGCATTTCAAAAAATGTGATATAGAGCGTTTGATAAATATTTAAAAAAATTATAAATCAAGTGCTTATAAATTAAAATAAGCTATAAATCATAATTGATCAATCCGAATTATAATTTTACAGCTTATAAACATTTTTTATAGAATCTTTTTCCTTAATGTTTTTAGGTAATCTCTAAAATACCTTTATTAAGGTATCAAAACTCCTAACTCATTCCATAATTTCACTCCGTCGCATGTTCTTTCAAACCTGATATTTTCTCCTCTTCTTTAACAATAACAACAATATTCTGCAATAATCATTGTACTGTTGTAGGGCTACAATTCTTCATTATTGAAGTAATGCTATCAACTGATTATAATATACAATTCTGTTCTCTCAAAATCATTGTTTTCATCCTTGCCAAAGTTGAAGTAAAAAGAAATATAGAGAAAGGGGGATTTTTTTGGTAGAAAGAAAGAGGGGGTTGAACTCCCATTGATCACGTTTTAAGAAATTCAAAAATTAAAGTAGATTAGTCATTTCACTCTTATTAATTATTACTCCTTAATCCTTATTGCTTATGATTATATTTTAGCTTATCCTAAAATATTTTATATCTATAAACATAACTTTATATAATTAGTTTTGTATTAAATATAAAATGATTAAGTTGCTTTGTGTTTGAATTAATTCGAAATTTAAAATCTTGTAAAACTCACGTGCTTATTAGTGTCAACAATTTTAAGGACATTTTAATCATTTTAACAAAAAGAGTCCTTATCAATACTTTTTCGCCAAACACTTCAGTCTTTTATTATCAATTTCATTACTTTTAACCAAACACATAGCTATTTATTTATTAAAATAATTCAACACTTAAAAGTTGAGCACTTAATGCTTCAAACAGTTCTAAGCTTTAATAGCTTGCTTAGATGGTGGTTATTAGACATAGTTTCATAATGTATCATATGGTATCGAATTGTATTGTATTATTTTAATAAGGAAAATATTTGAATAAATTATATCGTCTTCCGTTGTTGCATATGACCACACATCAATAATCTGAAAAAATAAAAATTATAATATTATTTTAAAAAAGGTAGGATACATGGTATAAAAATAAATGATAAAACATGATTATTAAATAATAAGCAACGTCAAAATGAAAGAAAAGAAATAAGGTAACAACACGATTACACTAAACCAATTGTCACATCAAATGAGATTTTTCGTTGTTACATAACGATTAATTTAACGATATTAACGATTCTATTAGCAAGTTACTAAAAGATAACTACAGCAATGGTACATAATAAGTTAAATTAATTAATCATCTAAGAATGAAATATTAGGGCTCATTTGTTTGCACTTAATGGAGGTTTAAATTTGAATGGCTCGAACCTTAGGACATTAAGTGCATTTTTTTACATTAAGATCTAGACACTTATTTGGTATGAATATGTCTTAATCATTAAGATCTTGAACAAAGTCTTAATATCCTTAAGATATTTTTTGTAAAAAATATTTTTACCACCACTCTGACCACAACCACGAGCTCCACCCCACCCTGTCAACCCACCCCACCCAACCCCTACTCACTCTCCACCCCACCCCACCCCTAACTCAAACCACCATCACGAGCTACATCTGCTATCACAACTACCATTCCTCACCCTCCCAACCCCACCTCATCCACCACCAACTACCCTACCCACCACCGTCGCCAACCATTAACCACCTATATCATCACCAACACTGCCGTCACCGCCACTACCATCATTGTGTTCATACCTTACTACTAACCACTTCTACCATCACAACTAGCACCGCTATCAACTACCTCCAACACCATCGCCAACCGCCACACACTCTTTAGCCACCAACATCGCTAATCACTAACATAACCAACTCTACCATCACTATCAACCGCTGTCACCGCGTCAGTCACTACAACACCAATTATCACCGCCATTATTAATAACCACTAGCACTAAATATCACCACCATTATTACTAGCCACTAGCACAAACTATCACCACAACCACCATTGCAAAGCATTTCCATCATCAATAGCAAATATAAATGCTTTATTTTTTTATTAAATTATATTTTTATTTTTTTCTTAATCTTTAGTTACTTTTTTATTTGAATTGTTTATTTATTATTTTTTAAATAAATATATTATATATATTTAGATATTTCAAAATAAATAGTTTTAATTATTCAGTATCCACATCTAGAGATAACGTCTTAATTATTCGTATGTGCATTTAGATTTAGCCCCGAAAACAAATGAGGCTTAAGTACACCTTGCAATGACAAATTTAATATTGATATTGTCAAAATCATTTACCCATAAGTTTTCCCCCTTTTTTCATTTTCACCACAACCCGAACATATATATATATAGGCTCTCGACTCTCCCTCCCACATCTTATCCTAAAATTCATCTTCGAAGAAGATAGAGTGACACACTCGAAGACCAAAAAAGCCACCATGTCTTGTGCTTCACTTTCACTTTCCTTTCTTCACAACGCTTGCGCCGACAGCAAGTCGCTCACTTTCCAATTTCGTCCCAAATTGGTGACACCAACAAGGGCCCTTACAGTTGAAGCCAAGGCCAAAACCAGACGGGAAGACAGAACTGCCCGGCATATTCGTATTCGCAAGAAGGTATACTCAATTCCCAACAATCTATTGCGATTTAATCTTGTTTTTACCAATGTTTGGCAATGTAATCTCTTCTTGGGTCCTGAATTTGAGCTTTGTACAAATCCCAAGTTCAAATACTCCATTCTTCTAAAAACGATTGCCTTAGTTTGACTTGACACAGAGTTTAAGAGATAATGAAGACTTTTGAAATGTGTTGTCCAAAATAAGCCTTAGATATTTGCGCGATCTCATAAAGTTAAATTGTTTCTAAATATCGAAATGTGACAATCTTTTTGGGACAAACTAATAAGGAAAGTAGGATAATCTTTTTGGGATGAGGGAGTATTGAATTTGTGGTATAATTGAAGTATTGAACTAACAGAGGAAACAAAGAAACCACCTTTTCAGTTTTTATGTATTTATTTAATCTTGTTTTTTATCAACATGGGGCAGTGCTATCTGTTCTTGGGGTCTTGAATTTGAGCTATATGCATTCTGAGTTGTACAATGTTAGGCCTCAAATAAAGAAAATAACCAATTTTGCCAATGTTATTAATATGTATTCCAAAAAACCAGTAAACAATAAACACTGAAAATAAACAGAATCAGTGTTGGAAAAATAAGAATAATTTTTCAGAATATAATCGAGCCCACTTAGTTCAAAGTGTGTCCTTAAGGAAATTATTCCCCTCACAGTACTTGAGGTTGATGGAATATCCCCTCCCAGGATAGAACGATTATCTTACCAGAATAGTAGTACTCCAAATTCCGGTAGCGGCGAACCACTCAACAGTAGTATATCACACAGAATTTGTTTATGCAGAAGAAGAAGTAGTTTGTGTTGTTCAGAAAATTCGTAAGTAAAATTCTGAGGAATCAAACGAATTTATAGCCATGGAAGTATCAAGCTTCGAAGGTTTGCAACCTTTACGAATGTACCACCGAAAACTCGGTGGGAAATTTAAATATGAAAAGAAAACGGGTCGCGGGTCAGGGTCACTAACGGGTAGGATTGGATAAGTTAATTAATTTAATTAAATAATGATTAATTAAATAATTAAAAATTAAAGAAAATTTGGTCCAAAAAGATTATCAATCAACCAGATCATTTGACCAAATCCGAATCCGAATCCGAATCCGAATCCGAATCCGAATCCGAATCCGAATCCGAATCCGAAGCCGAAGCCAAAGCCGAGCCGAGCGAGCGACGACGACGGCGCGAGGGGTCCTTGCCCCCTCAACCCTTTTACTGACAAGAAGGAGTAATTCTACTTATAAGTAGAAGAACTTTTCTTTCCACTACCGATGTGGGACAAATGCTTATTTTATAAAGCAAGAGGGAACTCCCACTTTTCTTTCCACTACCGATGTGGGACAACTCCCACTTTTCTTTCCAATCATTTCCCATTCACCAATATCAATACCCAACAATCCCCCACATGAATGGGGAATGGCTATAATATAAAAGTGCGGATAAGTGTGATATACAAGCGAGAATTGACTGCATCTGGATAAGTAGGTTTCCCTTTGAACTTTCCGTAGTGAACTTATATCGGATATACTCGATCAATCGGTAGATTTGATATCTTTGAACCGTCGAACTTTGTTGTATACCTAGACAACATAAGTCACACAATCAACCCTCAACCATTTATGGTTCTCACGGTTGTGTTCGTTTCACCATGAACACTTCCTGGTTTCATGAGTGCGTAGAGAATGGGCCTTCACCGTCATTCCCCTTTAAAGCGCTTACACTTAACACTCACATAGGTGATTTCTAAACCCGTGGTCCTATAGCCACATTATCTCGGTCATACACTCGCGATTTAGATAATCATTTAAGAACCTTAATGCTTTATTAACTCATTAACAAGCCATAAGGTTTTATCCTTATTTCTGAACATTGTCTTCATCCGAGAATGGGTTGAGTTATTTGACAATGTTGAACCGTCAGTCACAACTTTGTTTGGTCTCCTTGAACCTAGCTCTTGGGATCTCCAGTCTGCTAGGTAGAGTTACCGCCATGATGACTTGTCCTCGGCCTTAACCCCATTCCCATTGATGATCTACTAACTCCCTCTCTAGATAAGCCTTTTGTAAGCGGATCCGCCACGTTATCTCTTGACTTTACATAGTCAATCGTGATAACGCCACTAGAGAGGAGTTGTCTAACGATTATGTCTTCGTCGTATGTGACGAGATTTTCCGTTGTACATTACGCTTCTCGCTCTACCTATTGCTTCTTGACGCCACAATGTATACATATAGGAGCCAAAGGTTTGGGCCGTAATGGAATATCTTCTAAGAAATTCCGGAGCCATTCGACTTTCTTCACCTACCTTGTCTAAAGCTATAAATTCGAGATTCCATTGTAGAGCGGGCGATGCATGTCCGTTTTGATGATTTCCAAGACACCGACCCACCCCCAATTGTGAAAACATAACCACTCGGGGATTTAACTTCATATGATCCTGGTGATCCAATTTGCATCACTATATCCTTCGATCACGGCGGGATATTTGTTATAATGCAAATCATAGTCTTGGGTGTGTTTTAAATACCCCAAGACTCGTTTCATTGCCATCCAATGAGTTTGATTGGGATTACTCGTGAATCGACTCACTTTGCTTATAGCACATGCTATATCCGGTCGTGTACAATTCATAATATACATCAAACTTTCCAAAACTCGTGCATAGTCCAATTGTGAGTCACTTTCACCTTTAATCTTTTGAAGTGCAAAACTTACATCAATTGGAGTCTTTACAACATTGAAATTTAAATACTTAAACTTTTCAAGTACTCTTTCAATATAATGAGATCATGATAATGCTAGACCTTGTGGAGTTTTATGAATTTTGATGCCTAAGATCAAATCAAAACTCCTAAGTCTTTCATATCAAATTTGCTAGCCAAAGATACGCTTCGTAGCATTTATATCGGTAATATCTCTACTCATTATCAACATGTCATCAACATATAAACAAACAATGACTTCATGATTTGGAGTATTTTTAATGTAAACACATTTGTCACACTCATTAATCTTAAATCCATTTGCCAACATTGTTTGGTCAAATTTTGCATGCCATTGTTTGGGTGCTTGTTTAAGTCCATAAAGTGACTTAACAAGTTTGCACACTTTCCTTTCTTTACCAGGAACCACAAAGCCCTCGGTTGTTCCATGTAAATTTCTTCCCCCAATTCTCCATTTAAGAAAGTCGTCTTGACATCCATTTGATGGATTTCAAGACCATATACGGCCGCTTGATGCTACTAACACTCGAATAGATGTTATTCTTGTTACGGCGAGTATGTGTCAAAGTAATCAAGGCCTTCTTTTTGTCTATAACCTTTGACCACAAGTCTTGCCTTATATTTGTCAATAGTGCCATCGCTTTCATTTTCCTTTTAAAAATCCATTTTGATCCTAAAGGTTTATTTCCGTGGAGGAAGATCAACCAATTCCCATGTATGATTGTTCAAAATTGATTCAATCTCACTATTGACCGCCTCTTTCCAAAATGCTTTGAATCGAAGAAGACATCGTTTGCTTTAAATGTTTGAGGCTCATTTTCAAGCAAGAATGTCACAAAATCTGGTCCAAAGGAAGTAGATGTCCTTTGACGTTTGCTACGCCTTGCATCCTTTTTACTTGGTGTATTTTCCTTTGGTTCTTCCCGCGGTCGCTTAGATCTTTCACTTGACGACTCACATTCAGCTTTATACGGATAAATGTTTTCAAAGAATTCAAAGATTATCCGATTCAATTACCGTATTAACATGTATTTCGGGATTGTCCGATTTGTGAACCAAAAACCGACAAGCTTTGTTGTTTGTAGCATAGCCAATAAAAACACAATCCACGCTTTTGGTCCGTTTTTTACCCTTTTGGGCAAAGGAACTTGGACCTTTTCTAAACAGTACCCCCACACTTTGAAATATTTCAAGTTGGGTTTTCTTCCTTTCCATAGTTCATATGGAATAGATTGTGTTTTGCTTTGTGGGGCACCCTGTTGAGTATTCGGTTAGTTAGTGTAAGGATAGCCTCCTCCCACAAGCTTTGCGGTAAACCTAAACTTATTAATAAGGCATTCATCATTTCCTTTAATGTTCGATTTTTCCTTTCCGCAATTCCATTTGATTGTGGTGTGTAAGGGCGATAGTTTGATGAATAATTCCATATTCTAAACATATCTCCGCAAAAGGAGATTCGTACTCTCCACCCCTATCACTTCTAATCATTTTTATCTTTTTATTTAATTGATTTTCCACTTCGTTTTTGTATTGCTTAAATGCATCAATTGCTTCATCCTTACTATTAAGCAAATACACATAACAATATCGAGTGCAATCGTCAATAAAAGTTATAAAATACTTTTTCCCACCGCGAGATGGTATTGACTTCATATCACATATATCTGTGTGAATTAAGTCTAAAGGATTTGAATTCCTATCAATAGACTTATATGGATGTTTAACAAACTTAGATTCGACACGATTTCACATTTAGATTTATTACACTCGAATTTAGGCAATACTTCTAAATTAATCAATTTTCGCAAGGTTTTGTAGTTGACATGTCCTAAACGAACATGCCATAAATTATTTGACTCCAATAAGTAAGACGAAGTTTGAATTCTTATTAATACTCGTCAACAACCATTACATTGAGTTTGAAAAGGCCCTCGGTGAGGTAGCCCTTTCCTATGAACAAATCATTCTTACTTATTACAATTTTCTCACTAACCAACACACATTTAAACCCGTTTTTGACGAGTAGTCCTACTGAAACTAAATTCTTCCGAATTGTTAGAACGTGCATAACATTGTTGAGAGTCGGGACCTTGCCGAAGTCATCTTCGAAGTATCTTCCCATATCCTTCGACCTTGGTCGTTGCAAAGATTTCCCATAAACAAGACTCTTCGGGTCCAAATGAGCATAGGTTGCAAATGCTTCTTTTGTAGCGCAAACATGTCGAGTGGCACCGAATCAAGCCACCACTCCTTTGGGTTTCCAACCAAATTGCACTCCGATAGCATTGCACACGGATCATCCATATCATCATTCTTTTCCACCATATTGGCTTGTCCTTTTCCTTGTTCTTTTCTTTTCGAGACGACAATCGGGGCTTTGTGGCTAGCTTTCCCACAATTAAAGCAGCTTGCCCTTGAACTTTTTCTTGTTGGAATCCTTCTCCTTTCCGTAAGGCCTCTTCCTTTTCTTGTTCTTTTTCGAGCAAGATCTTCAACGATGTTTGCCCCATCAATTGGTGAAGTCTTACGGTACCTCTTCTCAGCGGTTTTGTTATCTTCCTCGATCTTGAGACGAATCACAAGATCTTCCAACTTCATTTCCTTTCTTTTGTGCTTAAGATAATTCTTGAAATCTTTTCACGAGGGCGGCAACTTCTCAATCATTGCAGCCACTTGGAATGCTTCATTTACTACCATACCTTCAGAAATAAGGTCATGGAAGATAAGTTGAAGCTCTTGAACTTGGGTTCCAACGGTTTTTCCATCCACCATTTTGTAGTTTAGGAATTTGGCAACCACAAACTTCTTCAAGCAAGCATCTTCGCTTTTGTACTTCTTTTCAAGTGCACTCCATAGTTCTTTGGAGGTCTCTACCGCACTGTAGACGTTGTACAAGTCATCTTCTAAGGCACTCAAAATGTAGCCTTTGCACAAAAAATCAGCCTGTTTCCAAGCCTCAGTAACCATGAACTTTTGGTTGTCAGGCATGTCGGCGGCGAGCACGGGAGGGTCCTCACTAGTGAACTTTTGCATACCAAGGGTGGTAAGCCAAAAGAACATTCTTTCGCCATCCTTTAAAGTTGGCACCGGTGAACTTCGCAGTTTCTCGGCCCGGTGGCACGGTACGGGTTGTAGGAGTAACCGCAAGTGCAAGAATCGCAGAGGTAGTTCCGCCTCAATTGCCATTATTCGTTTGTCATCACAAATCGACAAACCTGCTTAGTTAATAAAACCGAATAGCAATTCAATCACGGACTTAAACGATGAAGATTTTATTTCTTCAAATTGCGGTATAATTATGAAACTTTAGTATTCCAACGAAGTTTTTATATCTTCGAGTCGAATACTAATATTCATATGGAGTAGAAAACTGCACAAGTTTTAATCTCCAAACCGAATGCAAAGAACGATGAAGTTTTTATGTTCTTCAAATCGTTGTACAAGTATGAACTTTAATATTCCAACGAAGTTTTTATGTCTTCAAGTCGAATATGAAATTTCACACGAGTAGAAAACCACACGTGTTTTAGTCTCCAAAACAAAATACGATTAATCTAAAAATATAATTTCCTTAAGATTGTTATTAATTTGTATTCCAAAAAACCAAGAAACAATAAACACCGAAAATAAACGGAATCGGTGTTGGAAAAATAAGAATAATTTTTCGAATATAATCGAGCCCACTTAGTTCAAAGTGTGTCCTTAAGGAAATTATTCCCCTCACAAGACTCGAGGTTGATGGAATATCCCCTCTCGGATAGAACGATTATCTTACCGAAATAGTAGTACTCCAAATTCCGGTAGCGGCGAACCACTCAACAAAAGTAGTATATCACACGAATTTGTTTATGCGAGAAGAAGAAGTTTGTGTTGTTCGAAAAATTCGTAAGTAAAATTACGAGGAATCAAACGAATTTATAGCCATGGAAGTATCTTGTTTCGAAGGTTTGCAACCTTTCTGAACAGCCACTGAAAACTGGTGGGAAATTTAAATATGAAAAGAAACCGGGTCGCGGGTCAGGGTCACTAACGGGTAGGATTGGATAAGTTAATTAATTTAATTAAATAATGATTAATTAAATAATTAAAAATTAAAAAAAATTTGGTCTAAAAAGATTATCAATCAATCAGATCATTTGACCAAATCCGAATCCGAAGCTGAGCCGAGCGAGCGACGACGACGGCGCGAGGGGTCCTTGCCCCCTCAACCCTTTTACTGACAAGAAGGAGTAATTCTACTTATAAGTAGAAGAACTTTTCTTTCCACTACCGATGTGGGACAAATGCTTATTTTATAAAGCAAGAGGGAACTCCCACTTTTCTTTCCACTACCGATGTGGGACAACTCCCACTTTTCTTTCCAATCATTTCCCATTCACCAATATCAATACCCAACAGCCAATTGGGTATTTCTTTTGTAAGGTTAATCTTGTGTTTACTAACATGGGGCAATGCACTCGAGTTTTAGCTTTAAGCATTCTGGGTTGTAAAAAGCCCAAGGCCTCAAATAATGAATTTATGGTATACTGGAGGTATTTAATTAGGAGAGAAACAAAAAAGAGCCACCTTTCTCAATTGGAATTGTTTTGTTAATCTTGTTTTTGCTTAAATGGAGCATGGTCAGTGAGAATTCATATAGACGTCTCCAACTTGTTTCGAATTGAGCACAGTAGTAGCAGTGGTTGTTAAGGTTAATCTTGTTACCAATACGTGGCAATGCAACATCTTCTTGTGGTCTTGAATTTGTGCTTTATGGATTAAGGTCTGTACAGATCCCAAGTTAAAATAATGAATTTGTGGTACAATGGAGCTATTTAACCAGCAGAGGAAACCAGAAAGAACATCAATTTCAATTGGGGTTAATCTTGTTTAACTGTGGAAGTGCAATCTCTTCTTGTGGTCTTGAATTTGTGTTCTATTAATTGAATTTGTGGTATAATGGAGGTATTTAACCAGCAGAGGAAAAAAAAGCCACCTTTTTCAATTGTTTTTTTGGCGGTTAGGTTAATCTTGTATTTGCTTAAATGGGGTGACATGGTAAGTGAGAAGTCATATAGTCGGCCCCAACTTGCTTGGGATTAAAGCGTAGCAGTAGCAGTAGTTGTTGTTAAGGTTAATATTGCTTACCGGTATGTGGCAATACAATCTCTTCTTGAGGTCTTGAATTTGAACTTTAAGCATTCAGGGTTGTACAAAGCCCAAGTCCCAAATAATGAATTTGTGGTATGATGGAGGTATTTAACCAGCAGATGAAACAGAAAAAAACTCAACTTTTTCAATTGGGATTATTTTGGGGTAAGGTTAATATTGTTTTTGCTTAAATGGGGCGGCATGGTAAGTGAGAATTCATATAGACGGCTCCAACTAGCTTGCAATTGAGGCGTAGTAGTAGTCTTGTTTACCGATATATGGTAATGCAGTCTCTTCTTGAGGTCCTGAATTTGTGCTCTATGCATTCAGGGTAAGGCTGCGTACAATAGACCCTTGTGGTCTGGCCCTTCCCCAAACACCGCGCATAGCAGGAGCTTAGTGCACCGGGCATTCAGAGTTGTACATATCCAAGTCCCAAATAATGAATTTGTGGTATAATGGAGGTGTTTTAGCTAGCAGAGGAAACTAAAACCATCTAAGTCTAGTCTACTGTTTTTTTTTAGGGGGTGGGGGTGAGGGGTAAGGTTAATCTTGTTTAACAGTGGCAATGCATGCTTACTAAAGTGTTTTAACAGCTTCTTGGAAAAGTCATTTCTAGCATTTGAAATTTGCTTGAAGAAACTTTGATATTGGTCAGACTTGAAAACTGTTCTTTTAGGACCACTATTTGCAGAAAGACTTGGACTTAACTAGAGTTTTGGAATTGAAGATGGCTGTGTGGGGACTGCGGAAAAGGGAGTGGTACAGAGGAAAGAAGACAAGTAAATAGAGCATTGTTATTGAGCTTTGATACACAATGATGTGAATTGTAGGGGAAAGAAAAATCGATAACCTTCCTAGAATTTATAGGAACCTATGTTAGATTGGCCTCTTTCCAAGAATTCCATTGTCAAGTTGGTTTCTTTACTAAAGATTATGCTTGCTTGAAAGAAAGCTCCTTAGTAGCAACGGAATATAGATAGTCATCAAAAATTTGGCATGAAGATGCTTGTTGAAAGATTTAGAATTGTCTTTGCATATCGGTTCCTTAGACAAAGAAATCACACGTATTCAAGTGCATTGAAAAAGATGGGCTATCTTTTTTCCTTGTTGTCTTAAGACCTTAAATTTTCTAAATATTTTTATTGTGAAAACATTAGGAAAACGATGCATCCATGCTTACAAAGACAATCTGCACAGGCTTTTATACATCATATTGCTATGAACCCTCTATCACCTTTCTCTTTGTTTCCATTTCCATAATTTTTTGTATGGAATAAATTTTTGTGATTCATATGCTTCTTATTCAATTCTTACTTGATCTGGTTTCCCTTTCTTGTCCTATTCTTTCTGGTCTTTTTTTGTTTATGTAAATTCATGAGTCAACTCAACGGCACATCTTTTTGACTCTCAGGTTGAAGGGACACCCGAAAGACCAAGATTGTGTGTCTTCCGTTCCAACAAGCATATTTATGTTCAAGTTATTGATGACTCCAAGATGCACACACTGGCTTCAGCTTCAACGATGCAGAAACCAATCTCTGAGGAATTCGACTACTCTGCTGGTCCCACTGCAGTAAGTTCTGAAATATGTTTTCTCAAAAGGTTAAAAGACCTTTTCTTTTAAGAGAAATGCTTAGGAAACAACCCTTGCATTATCTCTCCATATTTACATGTGCCCTATTATGTTCATGGTGGAGTTCTTTCCGTCGATTAGGTTTGTGTTGATGCTGTGAGATATTACTCCATAAAACATAATATGAACTATGACATGGTACCATCAGTCGCAGCATTTAAAGGAAGATTTTATGAGGATTTGGTTGATTTTCAAATTGCATTTCTTTTCTGAGCCTCTTAGGCACAGCTCTACCGTTCCTCCAGACAAAAATGGTTAAACAAACAAAGAAACAGAAAACAGCAAAACACTTAAAAGGGTGTAGGGTTACAGATGAAAGAATTGTTATATGATGTGATTGTGATTCACTTGGCAGTTTTCTTGTATCAGAATTTAGTTGCAGGCATACTCGTTATGCTGTTTGTGAACAGAAGGCTCATCATAGCAAGCTTGTGTTTGCAGGAAGTGGCAAAGAAAGTAGGGGAAGTTATAGCGAAGGCCTGTCTGGAGAAAGGTATTACTAAAGTAGCCTTCGACCGTGGAGGTTATCCTTACCATGGACGGATTGAAGCTCTCGCTGAAGCTGCACGAGAGAACGGCCTTCAATTTTAGAAAGTGGTTTCTTTGTTCCTAGTTTTTGTTGTGCAAATGACCTTTTCCAATCTTCCTATTTATTCCAGTTTGTAAAACTCATGACTAACAAGAGAGATGAAGTGGAGTTTAAATGTATGATGTGCAATTCTTTGGTCTTAGATCAGAACTTTGATTTCTTTGTACTTCAAATTTGGCTTTGGTTGTCCAGTTTAAAGAAAATTAGCTAGTGTAAATCATGGCCAATATGTTAGTACAAATATCAACTAGATTTTAGGATTTCAACTTTCAGGCCTAATAGATGAAAAAACAAATAAGGTTGCATAAAATGAGGGAACAAGTGGTTGATTTTGTGTAATTAATTCTAGCATCAAGTTTCAAATAAAATAATACAATGTTTGGTTGACTACATGCATATGAAAAATAGTTGTCGCATAAATGCAACGTTTGGTTGGTCGTATAATAATCTTTGTATAGCTAATGTAGTGTTTGACTCACGATATTAAATAAAATTCACATTAAGTTATGGCACCAAAGACAGAGCTAAGATTTTGAGTTCATAAAATACATTTTTTAGGGTTCTGAATAAGTTATTTATACATATTAAGTGAATTTTAAAACACAAATACAAACCGTAGGTCAAAATTATTAGATTCTACGGAACTTGTAAGTAGAATTGTGGCTCCACCTAATTATGTGGATTTTATGTGGAATATAAATGAAATAAGAATAAGATATCAATACGAGGATTAAACTATATAACCATAAAAATGACAGAGTAATCCCAACACACAATCTCTCCATTATTAATCATGGAATAATAATTCCTTCACAACAATCTCTTCATTATTACTTTTATCACATAATAATTCCTTCATTATTTGATCACATCACAACAACCGCATCATTGCTATTCGTCGCATAAACAATTCTTGCATAATTAGTGCGTGAATCAAAACAGCCCTCGAATGTATAATTCACTAATGGAAGTTTAATTATAATGCAAATCCAAATACACTGAAATCTCTCCATGATATTTATTGATCATGGGGATTGAACTAAAAAAAAGGTAACAAAACAAGTCTATAGCTTGAATAACAACCAATTTATCACCTGTTTTTTCTACCTACCAAACTAGAGGCAATAACATTTTTCCAAATCTTGCTTTTGGGTGTCAGATTATAGCCACCACATCCACAAGACAAACTAGCTACTATATACATAAATTGCTTGATTCTTGGTAGCTTCTCCAAATGGGGAAAAAAAGGTTCAAGTTCTTGGTTTTGACTTGTCTAAAATTGACCACATCACTTGAACATCTTCATATGGACAAGCCATTACTTCCACCTGCAAATTTACTATATGGTTCTCCGGCCCTGCAAGCACATAAGATACTAGCGGTCAAAAACCGACAAACTAGTAATAATTAGAGACAAATTCAAATTTAGAGTCAACGGGTTCAAAATGACTGAATTTTACATTTTAATCTTGTTTGTACATATATATGAGTCAGTTGAACTCACAGAACTCACCTACATCTTACGTGAAGCGGTTAGATGTGAAAAAAATGATAAATTTGTTAATAAACATAGGCGAATTCAAATTCTAAAGTCAACAGGATCCTAACGAGTTTGCATGACTTTACGTTTTAACTTTTTTCCCTTAAGTATGAGTCAGTTGAACTCATAGAACTCGCTTAGATCTGCCTTGCACGCAGTAGTAGTACTATATGTAAATGTACGTACGTACCTTCTTGATGCGACTTCTTATGGTCGCTCAACGATTCTTGATTGAACAAAGTTCGAGCTTTTCTGAACGGAGACGTGATTGTTCGGACCCATTTGGTAGTTTTTCTGTTCTGATGATAAGTTGTCATGATCTTCGTGAAAGATATTCTGCTAGAAATATCTTGTGTTGCTATATGATCTTCTTCTATGATATGTATCAGACTTACTATTGGCTAAGAACACAAATAGTGGGTGGTTTATATACAATGTACGTGTCACATATTGGTACAATATTTTAAAATAAAAGATAGTATGGTCCAAAAGGGGCAGGCAAGATCCGTGAGAATAGCTCTGCTCTATATGTAACATCTCTCTCTTTTAATTTTTTTCTTGTAGAATAATATATTTGATTCTCAATTATTAATAAATTATGATTTTGATTCTTATAATATATGATTTAAATAATTTAATCTTTAATTAATTAAATATATACTTTTGAATTTTAATCATTTTAGGTGGAAAATAAGTTATATTCCGACTAATTTTAGAAATAAACTGTCATCAAATATGAATTAACAATACGAATTAAAAATGCATATTTCGAATAATAAAAAATTAAACATACTTAGTCAGATATAACTTAAACAAAATCTACCAAAAAGAGATTACCTACCAAACTGACCTGATCCAATTCGCCATGTAATTCGAAAATGATAGTATTAAGACTATATAAATAATTTACCTTCTTTTTTTCTCCCAAAACCTTTATAACCTGCGTTGTTAGTTGTTAGTATTAAAATTTAGTGATACTTGAGGGAGATTATTTTTTATTTTTTGTTATCCCTGCATTTTGAAGTATTTGTGCACATGGCACTCACACTCCATGTGAAATTCTTTAATTTGGTCAGTTGACGTAAAGCTGATGAGCCCAATTATCAAAGCAACTAACGAATTATAACTCTATTGTCTGCTGGTTGTATATTCTATTGTTTAATTTGACTTTCTCTTGTTTATTGATTTCAATTTTTTTTTTTCATTGAGCTTTAGTTTAGTTTAGTGGCAAGGACACAACTACGTTACATGTGAGTTAAGTGCAGGGGTTCAAATAATAAAAAGTCTGATATTTAAGAGTGCACATAGGGAAAAAATTAACAAATATTCACTTTTCAATCTCTCTAATTAAAAATAGTAATTTGTCGAGTTCCACTGAAATTTTTAAGATATTGTCAAGGAATTTCACCTATAAAATTTAAATTATACAATTGTGACTATTTTTTAAATACCCGATTGAAAAGTGACCAGTAAAATCTATTTCATGAGACATAACAATTTTCGAACCCTTATTTAAATTTTAGCGCTACAAACCACAATATTTTTTTTTCATTTTTATGCAGTTGTACTTTCCGTGTTTCAAATTTGTGGGTCGACTAAAGTCGGCCCATAAGCCATTTTTATTATTGAACTTTGTATGCAATTATATTTTTTAGTCATTTAAATCCCTAATGTCAGCCAAAATTCTAAATATACCTTAAACTTAGAAAGAACTGACACGTGTCAATCATCGGTAGAAAGAACCAAATCCACCACTTAAAAAATTCCATGCCCGACCCAATTACAAATTAAAATAAAAACCCCAACAACTTTATTACAGGTAGCCGGAAATCTTTTTCCGGCGATCTCGAAAACATGGATACGAGGTTGGAAAAGTTCATTGAGCCATGGGGAAGCAATTTCTACGGATAAAAATATGTGTAGTGAGATTGGAGTAACAAATTGAAACGAGGCTGTTTTGGAGCAGTGGTTCAATGGGGGCCAACGGTGATTTCAGTTGGGTTACGGAACAAGGGATGGTGGTGCGAACAGTGGTCGTTTGGAGATGAGGACGGTAGTGGGCTGGTGGATCAAAATCGGTCTCATGTGGTGGAACGACTGGCAGTGCCATAAAGCCGTGCAAACGCCCAAAAATTCAATGCTCATCAAGATTGAAGTAAAAGGGTGATGATGTTTACATCGGAAATAGAATGAGAACACAGACTCGACAATCTTGACAATCTTCACCCTAGTCCTCAAATTATATTGTCAACGCTCGCTCCAGTTAACGAGATCCGGAAGTGGTGACGATGATTATTAAGAATCTCGCGTCGAAAATGAAATAGGAACATGAACTACTTATATGTACTTGGATTATCTTCACCCTACATGCTAGAAAAATTGATGAACATTTCTTTGTTCTTATCCTTCATTTTAGCTTCACAAAAAAATCAATTTCATCAAACTCAGTTCAAAATTCAACCAACCAGTTCAAGATTCAACCAACCCAGATTAAAAAACACAAGAATCAAAACCCCATCTAAGTTTTCTGATCGGATCATCCTCGTAAATTCGTTAACCCAAGGGATGGTTGTGATAAAAAGTCGTTCATCTTCGAGCTTTGATTCTTTTCTGAGTGAATTGATGAGTAAAGGTCAGCCACCAGCTTCTAAAGCATCTAAGCATGGAGATTTGTGAAGAAGAAGAAGAAGAGCAGCGTGCAATTTATTTGGTTGGATTTTTGTGTTAATTTGACTTTGATTAATTAAGCCTCATTGGTGGGAAAGTAGGATTTGAAAGATTAAGCAAGCAAGCTAAAATAAAATGGTTAATCGGGAGGTTACAATTCATGTTTTAATTTTTAGAGAGTGAATGTAGTAAGTGTAGACAGTGGATTGTGAACATCAACCAAAGGTGTTTTGGAAATCACCATCATAGTTCAAGCTACGTATGACACTACGGATTTTTTAGCCAAAATAAAAAGAATAAAAAATTTATGTTTGCAGATAGTCTAATTTTAAACAAAAAGCAATTTGGATATGAGGCGCTGCTGGGTAGAACCATGACTCTTAACCAGTTGAATCATGACAACACTAAAAAAAAAGGAAATAATTTCGTATATAAAGATTTGAGTTTCCGATTTTACATCGAAATTTTAAAAATCATGACTATAGTATTAGACTTCTTCTACTTTAGAACATTAAATTAGACTTCCGATTTTACAACAATGTCGGTCGATTTGTAGAATTTACCTTTAAGCCTCGGCGAAACCTTCTTATTGCACAACACCCGGGTTGCGAGCCTCCATTTCATGCATATTATCCGCGCCCAGTAAAATAGTGGTTCAACTATAATTTTCACTAAGAGGATTCAAAATATAAAGAAATAAATATATGAAGAAGTCAAGAGATTCAACACCTACTATGTTAAGTAAAAACTAATTTTGACCCTGCATATACAATGTAATTTATCGACAAACCCCCTTCCGGTACCCTGGCTCCGCCCATGCAGTAAAATATATTTGTGGTTTGTGTTGGTGATATGTCCGAGTAGTTTCATTTCTAATCCTATTTTTGGTTATACCCACTTGTGATTTTATACCTTTGTTTAATTTTAACATCTGCTACGCATTTCTTCATGCATATTATCTGCGCCCAATAGAATATATTTGTAGTTTGTGTTGGTGGTATGTTCGAGTTGATTTCTTTTTCGTAGAAAAACCAACTAAATTATTTGCTCAGGCAGTTCTAAAATTAAAGGGGTTCTTAAAGATTTTGGTAGCTTCACTATTGTCTTGGTTGAATTGTTGTTGCTAGATAATATGAAAACTTAAGTTGTTAGAGAGAATACACCTTATATTCTTCAACGCGCCTCCACGTGCTGGATTTACTCATTTTAATGAACCAAGAATGTGGAAACCTTCTTTTGATTTAGGGTGATGGTGGAGACTTAGAACTAGGGAACTTTGTCTGCTCTGTTACCATATTGAATTGTGTGTTCGCATAATCTAAAAGCTTCACATATATAGAGGGCACACTTTCTACTTTATCATGTCTTCAATAGTCTTAATATTTTGGGTCAAATGTTACTATAACACCGCCACCTTTCAACAAGATAATTTTACAGGCTTGTCTAGGAAAAGAATGAGAGCTGCAACGGGTTTTTGGATTATTCCACCTATGGTGTTAAGGTTTTAGATTGAATACGTAGATTGTTTGACACATTAGGTTAAAGATACTTGCATGTTTTAGTGTATTTTTTCTTGCATCTCTGAAAAATTTAGCAACTTTGCCATCCGTGCTATGTAACTGTCTGTATATGTGCTGGTGCACCTTGAGCTAAAGCAGTTGCTCAATAATCAATATTATTGGTAATCTGGTGACACTATTTGTACATTTTCCAACTAATTTATTAGGCTTTTTCTGATAAGTAACTAAATGATAAGCTTATTGGGTACTTTCATTACTGCCCTTTTCTGTTGCAGGAAGATCCGTCATCTGCTGCACCTATAATATTGCTGCAAAGTTTTCATATGACCAGGTAGCTATTGCCTACTTGCATTATGTCATTCTGTTGAAGCAATGTGTACCTTATCATCTACCAGATACTTGTTGAAGCTTTCCGTAAAATCCCTAAAGCCAGTTGGAGCGCAAAAGAGAGGTATTCTTGTCCTTTTCTTTGTTATGCTGCCCTCCACCCTCAGTTTTCCTTTTCCTTTCAAATAAGTCTAGGCAGGCAACAAAACTGCTGTTATGCAATACTCTCAACAACACTATCTCAGTCCCAAGCTAGTTAGGGTTGGTAAAACAAATCTTCATTTCCAATAAACCCCGAAAAAGAGGAGATATGGGAATTAAAAGTCTAAAAGAAACAAAAAGCGTCATGTTTTCTACGACTAGATTCCACCCAAGTACACAAACTGATAGCAAATGACATTTTCATTGTATTCTTTTCTCTTATGACCGCAAACTGCCGTATTGTGGATGTCAAGTATATTTGTAATTTGTGTCATAAAAGAAGGAAAAGAGAAAGAATATTTGTTTTCTGGGAAGCACTACTCTCTCATGTCTTGAATAGGTCCATCCTTAACCCGATGACATTTTTTCTTTTGTTTTTGACTCTGTGGTGTTATCAATGTTAGATTGTGGGTTGACCAAGAGTTTTAAATCATGTTTTGCAGGGATGATTTCGAAATTCAAATGCGGTGACTTCCTCTATAATGTTGCAGGTTGTGGATGTTTCCTTTGTCATCGTTGTCTGTAGCAGAAAAAGTTCTCCGTGAAATTTCTGGCTCCAATCTGGAGGTGAGGAGTTGCAAATCCTTTTGGTCTCCTCAACTTACAGTTTCCCAACTTCAGATGAGACTACAAAAACAATTAGGAGCTGGAACTTAAATATCTTGAATCTTCTTTGGCCTCGTTTGAGTAAGCTAATGTTGGTTCATCTTTATCATGTAAGTTGGAGAATTTAGATCCTTTGGTGCAACGTGCCATTGCTGCTGCTTCTGCGATGCCTGACCTTCGAGGTAAATTTATCACTGCTACTCTGCTAGATTAGTCCTGTGGTATTTCACCGGGTATGTTGTTGTTGTTGTTGTACTCTGCTAGATTAGTACCATGAAGATTCCATGGCGATGCTTATAATAAAATAGATTAGCAAAGAAATAACAGAAATGAACTAGATTTTTAGTGCACCATATTTCTACTAGTGCTTGCTTTAGATTATTGATCAGAATAGGGAGAGTAAATTCAAGAATTAGACAATGCACAGGCTGAACAGCGGTCTCAACACCACGTTAAACGAATTCTTTTATGCTGGTTCTTGTGTCATTTTAGGCCCATGTATTTAGTGTTGGTTTGCTAAATGTATTGCTGTCAATACCTATTAGACATTTATTTCTCATGGTAGATATTGTGAAATAATTTGAGCATCCAATCCAAAACCTTAAGGCAATGGTGGAGTAGCTCAAGATCTTTAAGCACCTTTGGAATCCCTTACCCAATCGATTTGTAACTCAACACACTTCCGCACATATAAGCTGATTTCTGGGTTCACAAGTGAACGTTCAATGTAGACTTATGAGAGTGGGAATTGACTTAAAGAATCTGAATATCTAATCAAAATTTGAAGGCAACCAGTGGAATAGCCTTAGACCTTCATAAACATCTTTAGTAGCTCTTATACAATTCATATTGGAAGGCTCATGTTAGCATATTTTTCTGATTACACTCTTGTTTCCTAGAATTTGATAGAAGCACATCTTAGCCTCGTCTATATAACAGTAACACCTGCTTTTATATATCATTTTGTATAAGAGGACATTTCTTCTGCTTAGTATGCTTATTCAAATTCCACTCTTTTTACCAGATCATTATGAATCTATTCCGAATTGTATTGAATCAAAGCTTTTGCCTTTTCAGCGTGAAGGGCACTCTTTTGAAGTTTTTGAGTGTTTCCTTTATCAGTCAATATGATCTAGAGGAAGGGCACGCTGTTATTTGTTCTTCGACTACAAAAGGAAGGATAACATTTTCCTATTTAGATTTGCATTACAGCATGGAGGACGTATGATGAGATGGGACTTGGAAAAACTCTTCAGGTTGTGGCTAAAACTATGTCAAAATGAATGTTAGTCTAGAATCATTTGCCTGCTACATGATATTTTCATTTAACAGCATTACCATGTTCATAGTAATTTAATGGATTATCCATTCAGGTTGCAGCACTTTGACTGTTTATGATATGGAATTGTTTTTCCTATGATGAGCCTACTTTAGGTCCTAAGTTCTAGCTTGATAGCTTGTTGAGTTATTAATTGTCCCTTATGGATTGTATAAAGGGTTCTAACAGACCCCGCCCTTGCCTTATAAAATTGGTTTAGACGTTCAAATTTTTTCGCATAGTAACAAAATGAGGTCACAAGCGCCGAAGGCTTTGAGTTTGAATTGGTTGCTTAAATTTAGGGTTTTGAGTAAAACAATTCTCCTTTTCATAAGATGGTGAGTGGATTTCCTACAAGCAGTATTTAATTTGTTGAAGCATAATGAGTCAATGGGTTGTCGCTTATAGGGTTAGAGCTGTGTGCTAAACTGCTGGAAAAAAATTCTTCTTAAAGAAAAAAGAGTGAGTAGGACAAGAAATTACTCAAATTAGAGTGAATATTTGTGGCTCGTCTGCATGCTTTGACATTTTGCCTTCAAACTATGAATGATCAAACCTATTTCTGTGGTTTCATCTTTTTCTTTTTATAAGGTAAATAATTTTATAAATAACGGGCAAACACTGTATACAAGTTGTTTACCAAGAAGTAGAACACCTACACCAAAAACGGTTATCTACGAAAGAGCCCCAATCATCTTCTGTGGTTTCATCTACCTTCTATCGTAAATTCTTAATGAATGATCAGACCTATGTTCCGTTGGAAATTAGCCTTTGGCGGGAGTTGCGACCGACCAACTTTAACGGCTTAAACACTAGTGTTACGTATGTTGGAGAATTCGGTTCTTCACACATGCATGATCTACTAAGTACGTAGATAACCGTAGGGCCAAGAATCGTCAAATTTCATTGAGAAATAAAAGAGATATTGGTTCACGAAGTGAGGTGTTTGAAGCATGGAAAGTGTGTTATTGTGTTCAATTCTCCCTCATCGGCAGAGGAAGAAAGAATTGTTGTGTATATAAGACTCGAAATTGGTTTGGGGTTTGGGACCCCAAGGGTATCCCATGTGTTTAAAGGAGGGAGGACCTAGATGTGCTTCGGTTCGAGGAAAGACCACACGCGCGCCGCCGCCCGCCCGCCCATCCGGTCCAGTTCCGGGCTGTGGGATATTATCTTTTTGGGCCAGAAAACTTTGCTAGAAGTACAGTTTGGTCCCTGAAGTTTCAAGATGTACAGTTTGGTCCCTGAAGTTTCCAGAAAAATTTTGGCAAAAACGTCCAACACTCAATTCAGCCATTTATTTTGGCTGAATTACACCTCCTATAATGGCCAATCCGTTGGTATTTCTCTCCTTTAATTTGGTGGCTTTACTACCTCCATAATGGTCATTATTTGGCCAATAATGGTCATTATGGAGGCGATCAAACAATCCCTTCCTCACCTATATAAACACCCCTTACACCATTGTTGAGGCACACTTGATATACACGAAAATATACAACCAGAAAATCAGTTCTTCCTATAACTTTCAAGCATCATTTCATTATTCAATATTCTTCACGGTAGCTCTTGAGTTTCCTTTGCTCAATTGTTCCATTGCTGTTTTATCTTGGGAGACGAATTGTCCGGGGCGTATAAAGGATACATACGGGGCAATATTGTCTTAAGGACAGAGTGTCACACTCGACTCAGCAAAAATCAAAGCAGTTTCCGGTCTTCTTGTTCAAGAAATATTGTAATTTCAGTTTTGTTGTTATATTCTAATTTTCAATTTTTCTAGTTGAATTGTAATTTCAATTCTTACATAAGCAGTTACTTGTAATTTCCGTTTCCTGCAAATTTGTAAACCAACATGTTCTTGATTTCAAAACAAATTACTTTATCTCCCCCCCCCCCTTCAAACTATGGGCTTAAGCTGAATCAAGATTTTGAGAGTCAGTGTTGACAGCCGGTTGGTTACCTAAGTATGCCTTGTCAGAAGTAATTATTTGTTTCTCTCAACTATATTTGACATAGATGGTTTTGATTCTCAACTAGCATGTGTTTATATACCTCAATCCATAACTGATACACATTTATAATACCAAAGTGTGACATTTATAATCAAGTTCATATAATCGGAAATGACTAATAAAAAAAAAGTTCCTATAATCGGAATTTTCTTTGACATGCATCTTTGGTTACTCTTTGTATATCATACATGCTGAATTTCTGTTTACATTGCAGGCTATCGCTGTGGTTTCATGTATCCGTGAATCATGGCCAGTTCTTGTTCTTGCTCCATCTGCCTTACGGCATCACTGGGCTTCTGTAAGTCATGTTAATATTTGTAAATTATCAGTAGTTTTGCCTTTTACTCAATGTTTTTGGGTCTTTAATGCAGATGATTCAACAGTGGATGAACATACCATCATCAGAAATACTTGTATGGTTCAATACCTTTTTGCTATTTTCCTTGTATAGAGAAGTAAGTTGCTGATGATTGGGCTGTGAAATTTGGAACAGAAAGTATGAACTTTATGTTTGTGAAGATGTAGTGAGTTGTTTGATGTTTTAGAATTATTAATGATATGTTTATCGAAATATAATGATTTTCACATATACTTATAATATCATGTTTGAAGGGGAGCCTTGTAGTAACTGGTAAAGTTGCTATCGTGTGACTAGGAAGATCATGGGTTCAAGCCGTGGAAACAGTCTCTTGCAGAAATGCAGAGTAAGACTGCATACAATAGACCCTGTGGTCCGGCCTTGCCCCGGACCCCACGCATAGCGGGAGCTTAGTGCACCGAACTGGCCCTTTTTTTATTTTTTATAATATCATGTTGCCAGCATTAGTTTTCTACAATTCAATTTTGGAAGTTAGGTGTACTTCAAATTTAGCTCTATGCAGTCCTAGTTTGTTCATGAAAGAATTCACTCGAGTTCCTAGATATCCTCAATTTCATTTCAAGTAAAAACTTCACATATTTGGGGATACACAAGGAAAAAAGCTGTATACTTCATAATAAAGTTAATTTAGTTTGATGTTATATATATTTAGCATATTGCACTAAGTTTGTGATAATTTGTACCAACAACAACATACCCAGTGTAATCCCGCAAGCTGAGGTCTGGGGAGGATAGAGTGTACGCAGACCTTACCCTACCTCGTGGAGGTAGAGAGACTATTTTCGGAAGACCCTCGGCTCAAGTAACGCATAATAAAGCAGTTTTAAAAAGATAAAATACAACAGTAAAGCAGACATATCCAATAATTCGCACCGTGGTGAATAATTAAGGATGTTAAATCATTAGAATCTTGTTCTTGTATTTCAAATGTTGAAACTTTCTTCATATGTGATTAAAGTCATTGATAACTTATGGAGAAGCTGTAATAACTAAGGCTGGCCAGTGGACCGGGACGGCCCGACCCCGACCCGAGCCCGCCCGGTCTCGCCCCGACCCCGCGTAAAACAAAAAAAAAACGGTAGCGGGACTCGAACTCGGGACGGGAAAATGTCTCGTCCCGCCAGACCCGAGCCCGCCCCAGGCCCGCCCGCCCCGAGCCCGACCCCGCCCGAGTGCTTCCCCTTTGCAAATATAATCGTTGCACCAACGGCCATTTTAGATTTTGGGCAACGGCCATTTTAGGCCTCCCCTACCCCTTAATATTTATTTTTAACCCATAAGTTATTATATTTACACTTTAACCCAATTTTCCAACTATAAATAACTCATTTTCTCTTCATCTTTCTCACAAATCTTCCTACAATCTCTCAATATATCTCTCTACAAGTCTACATTGTTTGCTAAATATTCAATCTTATTTATTCATTTGGGAATTGGGAGTGAAGTTGGCAACTAGCTTGAGGATCTTCCATCGAGGAAAGTTTCAATTTTCAACCTCTCGATTACACGTCGGCGTTTGGTACATTCGTTCATTCATTAAATTATTATTGTCTGTTTATTTTATTTAGCGCACTTAATTTTATTATCATAATTAAAATGGAAGGATTAAGAGGTTGTTTAAGGGTAAGGGTAAGGGTGCTTCTTCTAATAGGGACAACCAAGGCAAGGGTACTTCTTCTAGTCATCTTATTCCTACACAAGATGATTTTGTTGATACTCAACATTTTCCTACAATACCATTAGCTTTAGACAATGAGCTATTTTCTGGAACTCAAGAAGACTTTAATTTAGACGATGATCTAGATGATACACCCACTAATGTTGATGACAACACACCCACTAGTGCACCTTCAACTGAAATACCTCATATTCCCCCTAGTATGAGATGAGGTCCAGGAAAAACGACCATTAAAATCGATGCATGGACATTTTTTGATAGGGACGTAGAGAATCAAGTAGCTATATGTAAATTTTGTAAAAATGTTTTAAAATTTAAAACTGGAAAAGGTCACGGTGGGACGGGGGTTTAATTAGACACGTAGTAAGTGCTCATCCATCTAGGTATGCCCAATACCAGGGCTTCAAAACCGGGTGCGCAAACACCCGCTCCATCGGGACAAGGTTCACATACTGATACTGTCCCGGACCAAGTACATGGTCAAATTAACCCTATGACGGGGGGAATTGTAGGCCCTAAATACAATAAACATATAGATAGGGGAGCAATATCAAAATTAGTTGCTGTGGAGGGTTTGCCTTTTTCATTTCCTTCATCTCCCGGTTTTATTCATTACATTAGAGATATATATAATCTTGCTTTTAACGGTTTTCCTAGATCAACTGTTAAGAGAGATGTTTTTAAATTCGCGCATGAATATCAACAATATTTACGATATTCATTATATCATTTTAATGGCAATGTATCTATCACGTCTGATATAGGTCGTAGTACTAACGCCATGATTATTTAACTGTAACTTGTCATTGGATAGATTATAAATGGTCTATGCAAAAACGTATTTTAGCGTATAGATATATAGATGATAGGCACACTAGGTACTTTTATTGCAGATAATATTTATCAAGTGTGCCATTATTACGGAATAACCGATAAAATTATGACTATTACATTAGATAACGCTTCTTCTAACAATTACGCAATTACAATTTTAAAATATAGTTTAACTCTATCTTTTCCAGATCATTTTCATATAAAATGCGCGTGCCATATATATAACTTAATTGTAAAGGATGGTCTATCACTTTTTGAAGACATTCTTAGTAAAATACAATTTGCTATAAACTTTATTTTTAAAAGTAATAAAGTACAACGTAGAAAAGAATATAAAAAAACTTGTCACGATTGTGGACTACCTTATAAAAAAATTCCACAAGAAGTATCCACTAGGTGGAATTCTTTATACGAGCAACTACTTGTTGCTTATGACTATAGAAAACCTATAACTTTATTTTTTAACTCTCATAATAAAAATCCAGCTGATATGATTTTAGATAGTGATTGGGTAAAAATTTCCGAACTTATTGTATTTTTAGAGAAATTTTCAAGCAACAAAAGAATTTTCCGGTATATATTATCCTACTATTTCAACTATGTTGTTTTATATAACTCTAATATTTTTATTACTTAGTGAATATATGGAAAAACCAGCTTATAAGGCAGCTATTAAAAAATATTTTATTCCTATTCCCACTATTTATATTATTGGTTCTGTATTAAATCCTACTATTAAAATAGACGGTACTAAATCATTAATTGAAACTATTTACAATTGTATAGAAGTACTACCACCTCAAAGTCCCAAAAATCTAAATCACCCACCACCTATTGAACAAACTAAAGAAGAAGTGTTGTCTAGCGTAGAACACCAATGCAAAAAAATATATAGATTTTATCAACAAGAAAATGCTAGTAACTTACCGGTTTCCATACCATCTTCTTCATCTTCAACACAACCTCACAAAAGACATGTTGTTTCTGCGGCTAGTATTGAAAGCCTCAGAAATATAATGTGCGGTCATACCTCTACTACTAACCAAATTAGCGAGTTAGATATTTTTGTTATGCAGTGTTCTGTACCGTACCAAGAAGTTATCAATGAAGATGAACATGAAGACTTGCTGAAATACTGGAGGGGGAATGAGAAGACCTTTCCGACACTTTCATTGATGGCCCGAGATGTTTTGAACATTCAAGCGTCATCAATCTGCGTCGAAAGTGCTTTTTCTGCTTGGCAGAGATATCAAATAGGAAACCACAGACACTCATTAGCCGGAGACAGCTTGGAAATTGCAGTATTATTCAGAGATTGGATACGAGCGGAGCGGAGAAGGTGCGGTCAACCGGAGATCAACGAAGAAGAAGACGAAAACTAAACGAAATTTTATCCGAAGGTGGTGGAAGCGACGTAGATCAATTTGACCAACAAATACCAATTCCAACCGAAGAACCATAAGAAATCATCAAGCAATTAGAACATGTTTTTTTGAGAATGTAATTTTTTTAATTGCAATTTTATTATGTAATTTGCAACTTTTGGACAACACCACAAAGTTGCAATTTAGATTTTAGACAATTGTATTTGTATTACAAAAAAATCATATGTCTATTAAATAATATAAGAGGCACAAAAACAGCCTTGAGATGTTTTTATTACACTATTTTGTCTTGTTTATTGAGTTTTTTTTTATACATATGTTATTTTATTTTATTTTTAAAAAGGAAAACCCGTCGGACCCCGCCCCGACCCGATTCCGACGGGATCGGGATCGGGACGGAACTGGAGCAAGTCCCGCCAGACCCGACCCCTTCGCCCGTCCCGCCCGACCCCGACCCCGACCCCGCCAGACCCGAGCCCGGCCCACTGGCCACCTTTAGTAATAACTATAAAAAAAGAGTAAGTGGTCTTAAACTAAAGATGAGGTTAATGTACCAAAATGCCCTTTGAGTCTTGTGGTTTTAAGCATGTTATGTGCGATGTTAGAATTAAAGAGTTATTAAATATAGAAAGTCACATTCTCTTTGAAACAAATTAAAAAGGAAAGTAAGACACATAAATTGAAACAAAAAAAGGAGTAGTTTCTAATGGGTCATTTTTGGATGTTTCTGTGGTGCAAAAGTTTCTAACAGGCCCTGCCTATTTTGAGGTTACATATGAGAAACTCTTTAATGCTAGTCGGTCACTGGGTATAGCTAATGCCACTAGAGAGTGCTTTCATTGTAATGTCACAAACAAGTTGCACTTAAGTTCCCAATAAAAAAAAATTCTATTTTATACAGGTGGTTTTATCGCAATGCGGTGGTTCAAATAAAGGAGGATTTAAAATAGTGCCTTTGAACACTAAGAAGTCCATTCGCCTTGGTGGTGTATTTAACATCGTATCATATGACATTGTCCCTAAGCTTCAAGATCTACTTATGGCATCAACATTTAAGGTAAGAGCAGTACATTATCTACAGGGTTTGGCATCTGCTGCATCCAATCCTTTTATAGACTAATGCCTGATCAATCTGAATCCTTAGTAACTTATCTTCTGATGGACGTTGATGCTCTACTTAGCGATGGCTCTATGTATGTGTTTGTGTATTTGTTGTGAGTGACATAACATGACAGAAAGGTAAAAGGTCTTTTTTGTTTTTAGAGTAAGTTCTTTGTGTTGTGATGTCCTCTAACGATTGCATTTTCATAAAATTTAATGATTGTTATCCATGATGATTTGTTTATTCAGGTTGTTATTGCAGATGAATCACACTTTTTGAAAAAGAATCAGTGCTTCCCTTCCCTTATTACAGGTCAGCCTCCTTTCTTTTATAAAGAAATAGAGACATGCATTCTCTCTGTGTTCAGGGGTGGAAGTTGGTCTATATTGAGTTCTTATCGAAATTGCAAATATGATCCATGTAATAAATGCCCAAGTTTTTTTGGGTCCCAATTCCAATACGACCCCCACGCTTCATTAGCCCATATCGCTCAACGATTAGTAAATGGATGTATTACTTATCAGAAAAAAGAAAAAAGTTTGACGGCTATATCAATGCAGTGATTTGTGCATGGTACGTGAAGGCATCTCTTGATACTTTTACAGTTAAGTTCATCCATCTAAAAGAAAGTAAATGGATATAGATGACCCAGTTTCTATTGTAGACATCCTAGGATCCTTGTAAGATGAGATAGAATTTAGTGTTTGTCTTCTGGTTTCACTCTTTTGGATGTAAATTTTGGTTTCCAGCACTTTTGTGCTGATAATTTAATATACAATCTGTTACCTTGTTAAAAAAAAAAGAAGGCAAGTGGATATATCACTTGTGAAGAGAAGCACGCATCAATTAGTCTGGTGCACCACCCTGAACTGTATGCGACATATATTCCAAGATACAATCACTGCAGAGAATTCCACAAGCTCATCAAGTTGACAAAGTTTTAGATGAAAATCTTCCTTTGTGACTTGGTCTAAAGATTTCTCCAGTTTAAGACATATCGAACTGAACATGAAAAGAAAAGAAACAAAAAGTATCAATTGGACTGTGAACAAATGTTCTTGAATGACAAACTTGAAAAAGTTGGTTTGATATTCCCATCCAAGTTGATAAGCATACATTTTCACCAAATGTGTAAGTGGGAGGAGTGGTCCTGATGAACTTACATGTTGACTGCTGCAGAAAGCTCAGTATGTGATATTGCTCAGCGGAACTCCTGCTTTATCAAGGCTGAACTATTCAAACAGGTATATGTTCAATATTTTGATCAATTAAGTATTATTGGCTCCGCATACCGTTGGTAACTACAGTCGAGTTTCAAATAGAAGTTTATTTGTTGGGGGTTTGTGAATTAAAATTGTGTGCTTTGACAGCTGGAGGCCTTGCATCCTACTGTATATAAGAATGTGCACGAATATGGCAACCGCTATTGCAAGGGTGTAAGTCTAAATTCTCCTGGATCAGAAGTCGCCTCTGAGATCTTACAATAATAAAGAAGTGCTCTAACAGGTTTTCTGACATTCTAGGGCATCTTTGGAGTTTATCAAGGTGCAAGTAATCATGAAGAGCTGCACAGTCTAATCAAAGCAACGGTGATGATTTGACGACTTAAAAAGGATGTCCTTTCTGAACTCCCTCAGAAGCGGAGGCAACAGGTGAAATCTTTAGGCTTACATCTGATGGTTCTGGCTACATGACTTCATCTTATTCTCTCTCACTTCATTACAGGTTTTCCTAGACTTGGGGGAGAAGGAGAAGAGACAAGTTAATGCTCTATTTCGTGAGGTATTCCTGAATACCTTTGTGATTATACTTTTTATCCCCTTCCCACCATATTATTTGAATGGACTTTTAACCAGTAGTGCTGTTTTATCTGCATTCTTTTATTATCTAAGTTCATGCATTCATTTACTTTATATTCAGCTGTGAATACCTTACCCCTTTTGTGATACTTCTCAGAGGACACCTAATATTCTATCATTCTTTTCTGAAACTTTCTTTTTCTTAATTTTAATTTAAGATAGAAATTTAAGTAAGTAAATGATGTCTGACACCCTGGTTCGAAGATTCTAAAGAACAGTTTTTGTTAATGATTCTGACTTTCTTTGATTTGAGGGAGCATATTTAACTTAATCTAATCTTGCATCCTGTAGTTGGAGGTCATTAAGGGAGAAGGTAAATTAGCTCAATCCGAGGAGGCGGCTAAATCTCGTAAGTTTGCAGAGAAGAGCCTCATCAGTAAGGTACATCTGCAAATTCCGATCATGATTATTTATGTATTTCTTTTTATCAGTTGGGGAGCTGAGCACTATATCAAGATTCTTGAAAATAATACTGATCTTATCCGAGTTTTACTGCATAATAGGCTTCTCTTTGCCTCTTAATCCTTGAGCACTGGCTCACAAAATGTCCATTACTCTGAAATTTTGCTGTAAAATAGTGCTCCTGTGTCCAGGCGGTTTGAAAAACATTTCCTCTTTGGAGGTAAGTGGACCACATTTCCATTCAAGGACCAGCCTCATGACTAGTAGCTAGAAGATTCAAGCAAGGAGGACCCTGGATCTCTAGAAGCTCTTCTTATCTACAACTTATTTCAATTGGGAAGTTGAAAATCAAGTTGGAAGGAAAAGCTATGACTTTTTCTGCCCCCTACAATAAAAGATCAGTTTTCCGAACAATCTTTGTTCAATGCCATCAGCTACCAATGCTTCTTCCATATTCCTACTATTATTTGGTAATAGAGAATATATCTCAACCTCCTGTAAATGGAGTTGAAGCTACTGTTCTACCCCTTTTATTCTGTCCTTTGCTTCATTCCAACAAAATTTCAGAATACCCTGCCTTGACATTTTTTGACTTCCATATTTGTGTTGCGTGGAAGTGAATGTATTTAGTGAAAATGAGTGCACTAATAATTTAAAAGCAATCTGATCTGAACTAATTTCAAAATATTGGCAAATATAATGCTTTAATCTTTTTTGGTGGTGAAAGTTTCCTGCATTTTCTTTCTTCTTTCATAATGTACTGCACTGGATGATTTATAATGGTTATTGGAGGTGTATTATGAGCTCGATTCCCGCAATGGTAATAGATTAATGTGCATGAAACTTTATTCAAAAAAAGGTCAAAATTTAATTTGGAGTCTAGTGGTGTACATGTAGCTTATATTAGGGTGTAGCTTATAGTAGGGTTATTCAGGACATGTATGATGGAGCCAAAACTCGGGTTAGGACGGTGGGAGGTGACTCAGAGCACTTTCCGGTCGAGATGGGGTTACACCAGGGATCAGCTCTCAGCCTGTTCCTATTTGCCTTAGTGATGGACAAATTGACTCGACATATTCAAGGGGAGGTGTCGTGGTGTATCTTATTCGCTGATGACATAGTATTGATTGGCGAGATGCGTAGTGATGTTAATAATAGGCTGGAAGTGTGGAGAGAGGCCTTAGAGTCAAAAGGTTTCAAGTTAAGAAGGACTAAGACAGAGTACCTAGAGGGCAAGTTCAGCGATGTGGCATTTGAGGCGGGGGTGGAAGTGAAGATTGAGGCACTAGTCATACCCAGGAGGGACAAATTCAAGTATCTTGGGTCCATAATTCAAGGAGATGAAAAAAATGATGCTGATGTCACACACCGCATTGGGGCGGCGTGGGCGAAGTGGAGGCTCATCTCCGAGGTACTATGTGATAAGAAAGTGTCGCCTAGACTTAAAAGGTAAATTCTACATAGTAGTGGTTAGACCTGCGCTATTGTATGTGGCAGAGTGTTGGCCAGTTAAGAGTGACCACATTCAGAAGATGAATGTAGCGGAGATGAGGATGCTCAGATGGATGTGTGGGCATACTAGGAGGGATATGATTAAGAACGAAGTTATACGGGTGAAGATGGGAGTGACCTCAATGGCGGACAAGATGAGAGAAGCGAGGCTGAGATGGTTCGGACATGTGAAGAGGAGGCGCGAGGATGCGCTAGTGAGGAGGTGTGAGAAGCTGACTATAACAGGAGTGAAGAGAGGCAGAGGTAGGCCAAAGAAGAATGGGGGGAGGTGATTAGACACGATATGACACAACTCAAACTCCAGTTGACTGAGGACATGATTTTAGATAGGAAGGTGTGGAGGTCGAGGATCAGGGTAGATGGTTAGGAGGTAACATAGGGCTATCGTACTAGTGGTCGTATGATTTAGGTAGTCACATAGTTTTTTTGCCAATGTGAACTGATATCTGTTACTATATTTGGTTTGCACATTTGATATTTTGTCGTCTCTTCTTCCTTCCTATAATCATGCATTGGGTACATTTCTTTTGAGCCGAGGGTCTATCGGAAATAACCTCTCTATCCTGTAAAGGTAGAGGTAAGGTCTGTGTACATCTTACTCCTCCGAGACCCCACTTGTGGGATACACTGGGTATGTTGTTTGTTGTTGTTGTAGAAGGATAGATACTGGAATAAACCTCAAAATGTTCTATTTGTCTTAAATTTCTGTCACCCCTCATGTTAACAGCATCCTCATCTCAGACATCTTTTACTGGCATGCTGCCCATACTTCTGGGGCTAGTTTAGACTTCTCCGGGCACCCGATTTCTTCCATTGCTGGTGCATAATAGTAAAATCTGACAAATTCAATTTAAGTTTTATACTACCATCTTTTGGAATTTTTTTCTTTTGTTTCTAAAAAAATATTGGTTTGTTATATCAAAATTTTAACCCTTATACTTTCTTTGTTGGGCTGCAGATCTACACTGCCTCTGCCGAAGCCAAAATTCCAGCAGTTTTGGATTACCTAGGAACAATGGTTGAGGTATATGACCTTTGTTTCTTTGACATCCTAGATATTCAGAATACAGAGTGAAAGCATCTCCAACTGCTCTACTGGAATGTTCTTTCTTTACCTCTTTCATCATGTTGGATTAAAAGGAAATGCCATCTGTAAGGGAGAGAAGTGTGAAAGGGAAGAGAGCGCATTGTTTCATGTTGAAGAGCAAAAGAGGAAGCTAAAATCAGCAATGTTGGCCTTTGAATTTCTTTTGAAATTAGAAAGATAATGACTTTTACATTAGATAGGAGAAAGGAAACTACAGTATCAGATACATAACCTACAGACAAATAAGGATATTTGAAGCATCGTTGAAACTCAAAGCAACCAATTCGCAACTTGAGTTCTACGTGTCTTGAGACCTGGCTAATATAAACATAGGTCAACTAAAACTCGTCTAACGTACAAATTTACTCATATAAACTACTTTTCAAGCTAAGTGTTACTTTCAAGTTGTTAAGTGATGCTTAGACAGTCCTTACATCAGTTCCATCATTTACCCAAAGAGTGCTCTGTCATGCAAAAAGTGACTCCTTTTATCTTACACTTTTTTGTTTTTAGAGCAGTTGCAAAAAGTGACTGACACATAACTAAATATTTAATGGAGAGAGATTATATCATAAATAAAGATAAAGTAGGTCAAATATTCGTCCTAGTTAATATTTTTTAAGGGGGTGTAAATAAAAAAACAACAAATAATTTGAGGAGGGAGTGAAAAAGAAGCATGTGATATGAAATGAAACAACAGTAATTACAAATATAACATGACCTGAGTACGCTCATCAAGAACAATTATAATATTTACAAAGGAAAATAGCAAACGTAGTCTATATTGATGATATTTACATAACAAAAAGCAACTCAAACCCATTGCCAAAATCCCAAAAGTCACCTTCTTATCCTATACCTACTACATGTAGTGGTACCAAAATAATGAAAGAAAAGAACATCTAAGGCACAGCATTTGCCAGCCCTACTTCTTGATATCTACCAAGTAAATTGGCAGCAATTAGACTCACATCCTCTAAACCAACCCCAATACAAAGAGAATTGATACTACTTGTAGGAGCAGAACTAACCGCGACTGAGTCACTGGCTTGAAATGCGTCAGGTCCGCTGCTACTACTACACCCTGAGACCTTGACATTAGGACCAACTTTACACTTACCCATACATTTGCACCCCGAAACCGCAGCTTCAATCCCGACCACCTGCTGAAATTTCTCTAATATCGCTCCAGCGCCTGATCTCTTGCATTTACCGCCCATACATACTTCGATTTTCTTCGTCCCCGCTAGAGTTGTTGTAGCTAATACAGATGCATTAGAGCTGCTGCTTACATTGCCAATGTGACAATCACTAGCTTCCAAGCAGCATTCGCCTTTTTTCTCAGGGACCGGAACTAATAAACTTGAAGTTGATGTGATTGAGATCTCTACAGACGTATCCACTTCGGGATTTAATGGCTCAACTGTTGTTGAAATGCCAGGACTTAGCGTTGCATTCTCAAGTGCTCGGTCACATGTTTGGGCAAGAGATTTGAGTTTCAGGTTTTTCATGTCAACCAAATTTTGACATTCGTCGTCACTTGATTCGGAAGAAGAGCTCGAAGATGATGACATTTCACAGTTCCTTGTTGTGCCTTGTACTTGATTTGCTCCTTTCATCTTCATGAGTGCTTTTTCTTCTTTTCTTTTCCTCTTCAATTCTTTCTCCTCTGCCTTTAGCTGTTGAAGTTGTCCTAGCAATAGATCAGCCGCTTCCTACATAGAGAGAAAAGGCTACATAAATAAACTGGACAAGCAATATCGCATGTGTCATAACTAACCTACTAGCAAGAATAGACAGGCAGTTAACAGAAACTGTATTAATAGGTTGTTAATCATCTAGCTCATCTATTCGCACTTTCATCTATCTCGTGCATGCAATTGTGTGTGCCCATTAACTAGTCTATACCTAACATTATGTAACTATAACGGTTAATTCAAGCAATCGATTGAGTGGCATTATATTTCAGAGAAGCTTTCACATGCATTTTTTGCCCCTGCTTTTTCCATCACTTTTGGGATCCTAAAAACCTATTTGAGTGAAACGAGAAGTAGGTTACGTTGTCCATCTTCTTTATTTATATCGGACATTGCATTCTCCAGACAATTCAAATCAATCAACGGGACGAGTTGTTCCGACTAGACAACTAAACTTAGTAGATCAACCACATTGTGAAAGGGGGGGATTAATCACCAATCAATAAGTTCAATTTGAAGCAAAACCACACACATCAACCAAAATATGCTTGTTTTTTTATGACGATCCCATGCGACGAGCTCGACCCAGAAGTCAAATACGCTTCTGTCGTAGGCAGGGGGTTTCGAACCTGAGACCTCCATCATGGAAGCCCCATGCTCAACCCACTGAACCACCACCATTGTGTGTATCAACCAAAATATGCGTGTTGCACACATCAAATCAAACTATATGCAAGAAAATCAGCCATAACAGCTAACGTCTATCTTATATAGAAGCACAACACCAACCATCCAACTTCCCACATTTCAATTCATTCCATCAAAAGCCAAATTTTCTTTTTTCACCCGACAACATCTCCTATGTTCTAAAGATACAAGTATAGACTTATCTCCAAGCTAAAAGCGTTTCATTTTAGAGCATTGAGGTAAAAACATAGATCATGAATTCACAGAGTAAATTAAATCATAAAAAACTTACCGAAATTGTCTTCCCTTGAACTTGATCAACCAAACCAATACCAATACCAAATCCCATCTCATTCAAATTCCTTGATAAACCCTTAAGCAATTTCATCTTCTTCTTCGTTTTCTTCAACTCCATATCCTTCTCTTTCTTCCCACACCTAATTCTACCAGATGAATAATACTCCAAATAACCCTCATCATAATAACCCATGAATTTCTTCGATTTCACGCTTAACATGGTCGATAAGTTAGAACCACGGAGAAAGGACTTGGTGTTAACTCCGGCGTCACCGGCGCCGGTGACTGAAGGAAATCGGAATAAAATTCCGGCAGAGGCTTCCATAATTAATTGTTGCTTTTTGTTTGTACAAATATTTGTTCTTCCTTGTTCGGTGAAATAAAGGAGAAAAGTTTGAATAACGGACCTAACTGTTTTGTGACGTGGAAGGATTTGATTGGTTGGAGGTGATGTGGCGGATGATGTGTGAAGAACGCATGTTAGGTTGTGACCATTTTAAGTTTCCCACGCTTTTCCTACTTCCCGCCACGCGTTTGTGTTGTGGTTTGGAGCGTTGGATTGAGTGGAGTGGAATGGACGGTTGTGATTATGCTGTGTCAGAGACACGTGGTATTTTGGAAATAATTACGTGGCAGATGCTGCGGTTTCTATTAAAACTTTCTTTTTCTTACAAAAATTTAAAAGACTAAGATAATTCTTAAGATGGAGATTTTTGCCCACCCTCCTATTTTATTTTGTAAAATTTCAAACTTGGGTAAATGTTTTTTAAATATATATATATATAAAAAAATCATTTAATTTAGCCTTTTCATACTTACTAAAACTTGTTATTTCGGTTTACTAAATTTTGATTATTAAATCCTAAAGTCATTGGCAAGTACAAATCTTATAGAAGTCCTCTTTTTTCCCCTTTAATAGTCCGTGCTCTTTCTTTTTTTGAAAATTTGTGTAACTTACAATTTTTGTGCCTAATGTTTAGCCTTTGTTTTAGGAAAACGTTTGCTCAATGACACGATTCTTACATTAAATATATTTGGAAATCAATAAGAAAATTAATTGATTAGGTTAAGACTTCTACTGAAAGACAACTCTTACTGAATATATTGGATGACATAACATTCGAATAATTTTGTCACACAAACATTATATTGTCTAAAGAGACAATTAATATTAAACGCCTCTACTTTTCTTTACGAAAACGAAATTTATATTTATATTTATATTATTTAAATTTTATATGTTTATGATTCATGACTATGCTCCTCAAACTTAATTTTCAAAATTCACTTACTTTTCACCTTATCAAATTCACTCACTTTTTACCTTATCTTCCTTCTGAAGGATAGCGTGTATCTCATAAATTTGATAATAATATTTTAGATGCCAAGAAGTTCGAGAAATCAAGACACATCATAAAAAATAGTACTCATATATATTGAAAGATGATGTTGTAAGTTTCTGTTTGTCTTAAATGATTAGATTTCTTGTTCATGTTATGATTTGCAGGTAACTAGATAAACGATGATGTTGTAAGTTTCTGTTACCCTTAACTTACTAGATTTCTTATTCATGTTATAATTTGCAGGTAACTACATAAATGGTGATGTTGTAGGTTTCTCTTTCTTTTAAACTATTAGCATATACGATTGATATTATGTTTTGTAGTTCACAAGATAAACAATGATGTTATAAGTTTATTGTCCCCTTAATTGCTTATGATATATATAAATATGTATTTAGTGCAGAGTAGGCAAAAAGGATTATGTTCGATGTTGAAAGCAGATGCATGTCGCCAAAAGATGGTAGAGAGCACTATACTTTCATAGATATAACCCTAAAGATAACCTCTCAGATATCAAGGAAGGTATGATTATATAATTCCTTTGCCTGCTACTTTTTTTAAATTCCGCTTATATACAAATTATTAATTTTTTATCGCTAGATTTGAAAAGAATGATCTTGGACCTAAAGTTAGCTTGTAGGGTGAGTATTGTCCAAATCCAAGGAGTCCATGTTCTCATTCCATATCCGATGTGGGACTCTTAACACTCACCGCACACCCAGACCTTGTTAACTGGAACGTGGATAATATAATTTGGGTGTGCATGACTCTGATACCATGAGAATAATGGATCTTGGACCCATATCCGATGTGAGACTCTTAACAAGATTAACTGTTATGCAAACTGTTGAGTGTATCTATCCGAGCAAAGATTGTGTCTAATTAAAACTAGCTGGTTTGTGGAGAAGGATTGCACTATTTTTTAATCACCGACAACAAAAAACGATGCGAAAAGTTATTTACATAAATGAAGTCCAACAGTTGATTAAGTGTTTCAAGTGAAATTTCTTTCAAGTAAAATACATTGATTGTAGGATCACCACCCTTTCTATTATATACACGTGATGGCTATTAATTTATTATTACTCTTTGTTTCAAATTCTTTGTATGGTTATAGCTATATTATAAAAGCACTAATCTTAAAACACTAATATTGAACGACGAAAATATCTCCGAAATATTAAACGACTTTTATACTCTTAACTATTTATATTAATTTTGACGAGAAAACATATAACGAAAGGACACAACTAAAAATAAACATGTCACAAGGAAGAGTTGTTGTTCAATAGGACTTAACCGTGGATGTAATAGAGTTATGAATGGAAAGATAATATCTTACCTATTATCAAAGTTCCAAGGACACCACAAACCTTTACCTTAACTAATACGTACTATTATTATTAGGGGTGGGAATCAGATTTTAATGGATGCTGAAAAATGCTTAAGGTATTTTATGCTGGATGGTGGACTCGAGCTAGAATTTGACAAGACAAAATATGATTTCCAGCGTAAAACAATAGAGGCATACTTCACTTAAAATTCTATCTAAGTCTTGATCACAAATACAAGTATTGTGGGGGACTACTTCTAATTTTCCTCCCTTTAAATAAGAACTGCTTTATTTTTTGCCGAAGTCCTTTCAAAACAAAAACTCCAATAAAATCTACTTTTCCTTTCAAAACAAAAACTTCAATAAAAGGTATCTTTTTCAGTAATTTTGTTTATTTTTACTCTAATATGCTAGATTTGATCTTTCACTTGGTTATTATTTGCCGATGCTATGTTGTCAAAGTAAAGTTGGTTATGGTATTTTCTCCGGTTGCTATTTAATAGTACTTGAATTTTCTTATTCTGCTTCTTTTTAAGGTATATGGATGGTTATTTTTGTTAAATTTGGTGACATCATGCTCTTTTATTAGTGAGTGAGTTGAATTTAAATTTAACACGATCTTTTTATGGCTGAATATTTAAAATTTGCATAAATGAAGTGGTTTAAATAAAGCATATGGTGATTAGCAAATAGCAAAGTTAAAGAGTATTATCTTATTTTTAATTTGTTGGTATTGAAAATATTAAATAAACTACACTTAAATAGTGACAAACATAAAGAATGATAGTGATAAATAATTATAATTAATGTTGTTGCTTTTGCTATGAAAGATCTAGGGTCATTGAACTATTTTTTAGGGATAGCGGTGACACGTCATGCAGGTGGTTTATTTTTATCCCAAAAGAAGTACGCAACAGAGATTGTTGAACGGGTTGGCATGTCATCTTGTAAGCCGTCAACAACTCCGGTTGATACTAAACTCAAGCTGAGCGCCTTCTCCGGCAAGCCATTTGTCGACCCGATACTTTACCGCAGCCTGGGCCCTGTAATATCTTACATTCACAAGGCAAGATATTTCTTATGCGGTGCAACAGGTGTGACTATTCATGCATAACCTGATGGATGATCATATACATGCTTTCAAACGCATTGTGCGTTATATTCAGGGTACCTCTAGAGTAACTAATTTAAGTTTTGTCCCAGTTTAATCAACCTCGATATAGTCGCTTAACTGAATGTCAATTACATTCAGTTAAGTCTTCTTCATCCTAATGTATCTAAATTAACACTTTGAGCAAAAGTAAAATCAATTATCCACTTGCATGCAAAATACAAGTTAACTCAAGCTTTGAGGAAAAACAGTACTTTCAGCACCAAAAACATACAGTGTATAGAATCAAAGAATCCCGATGGAGCTAAATAAAGTAAAAAATGAACAAGGGGTCAAAAAAGCCGATTTTAGATGAAATAAGAACTTTTAAAAATGTAACCAACTCACGAACCAACTAAATAAGAAGTTATGTCTAGCATACACAATGAATGTAAAAAAATATATATATGTATTACCATCAAGAAAGTGCAAATAATTAATCAACTTCTGTACCATCCGCTGCAACTTTATAAAAAACATGTGGTTTATGCTGCTAGTATTCAAGGCCTTAGAAATAAAATGTTTAGTGGTTCAACTTCTTCACAAGTTAGAGAATTTGATGTTTATGTTTTACATGGTATTGTACCGTACGAATTAATTGTCGATGTTTATGTTTTGCAGGCCTTAGAAATAATATTTCTTTTAACATCATTTTTTTTCTTTGTCCGGTCAACAATGTCTGACTCTAAATCCACTTTTCATCCCGCTCTCACCGTTTCCAACATCAAAACTCACATTTCCATCAGTCTTGAGATGGAAAATGTGCATTACGCGACTTAGGCATAACTCTTTAAAATTTATTGTCGCTCTCACCGACTTATTCATCACATTATCCCACTGGAAACGAGCAAGGAAAATGTGTTAAAAACCGATGATGAAAAAGAACTATGGCTCACACTTGATGCGACAGTTCTTTCGTGGATTTATGCAACAATATCAAGCGATTTATTGCACACAATAATGGAACCAGATAACACGGCAATGGAGGCTTGGAATCATTTACGGGATATCTTTCAAGATAACAAGAATACCCGTGCCGTCACGTTGTAGCAAGAATTCTCCACTACGGAATTGGCGGATTTCCCAAATGCATCCGTTTATTGTCAACGTCTCAAAGTTTTATCGGATCAACATCAACTCAAGAACGTTGGTTCACTGATTACAAACAATCGATTGGTTTTACAATTGGTTGTCGGCCTTACCGACGCTTATAGTGGCGTGGGAACGCTCATCCGTCAAAGCAATCATTTACCACTCTTTTATCAAGCCCGCTCCATGCTTATTCTTGAAGAAGCGGGGTTTGCCAAAAAGGCCGCAACCGTCTCAAATTCCGCAATGGTTGCCGCCTCAACCAATGAAACTAATATGCATTTTGAACCTCTACCACAAAATAGGGGACAAAAAGAGCAAAATAGTGGCAATGGAAATGGTAGAAGAAGCGGCGGACATGGCGGCCAGCCGGCAAATTCCGGCCAGCAATGGCAACCATGTGGCCAGTGGGATGGCGGACCGTCACAGTGGGCATGACAGTGGCCTTGGGTTGTGCCACCATGCCTATTTCCTATATGAAATTGGGCCAGTCCCAATCAAAGGCACACTGGCCCGCCCACTGCCGGCCAGCAACCAGTTTATGGGCCCAGAGGCAGCAGTTTTTCAACAGCAATTGGGCCACTGCCGAACTAGTGGCAGGAGGCCCATTCAGTACTGGCCAGCCCAACAGATGTTGAGTCCACCATGCACACTCCTAGACTAAATCTGCCCGATGCAAATTGGTATATGGACACCGGAGCGACGTCTCATATGACGTCCTCCCAAGGTAATCTCTCATCCTATTTTAATTTGAGCAAAAATAATGGTATAATTGTCGGAAATGGTCATTCTATTCTAATTCGTGGTTATGGTTCTACCAACTTGACTCCACCAAATCCACCTTTAATTTTAAAGAAGGTCCTTCATGCTCCGCAATTAATTAAAATCTTGGTCTCGGTTAGAAAGTTTACTATTGATAATTGGGTATCTGTTGTTTTTTACCTTTTTGGATTTTTCGTGAAGGATTTTCAGACGGGGATGTTTCTAATGAGATGTGATAGTCATAGGGAGTTTGATAATGGGTATTTTGGGATTTTTGCAATTCAAATGGTTTAACTTTTCGCCTTTCATGTCCACATACTTCCTCTCAAAATGGGAAGGCGGAACGAAAAATCTGAACCATCAATAACATAATTAGAACATCTTTTACCCATGCCGCACTACCACCATCTTTTTGGCATCATGCACTACAAATGACTATATATATATATATTGAACACACTTCCCCACAAAAACGTGTCCTATCAAGCTCCTCTAAAACTCCTATACTTAAGGGATCCATCTTATTCTCATTTACGGGTATTCGGGTACCTATGCTATCCTCTATTTCCATCCACCACAATCACCAAAATCCAACCCCGGTCTACTCTTTGCATTTTTTTGGGATATCTCTCTAATCATCAAGGTTACAAATGTTACGACCTTTCCTCCCATAAAATAATAGTGAGTCGTCGTGTTATCTTTGATGAAACAACTTTCCCATTTACCAAAATGCATGAGTCTGGATCCCCTGCCTATGATTTTCTAGATGATGGCATACCCCCGTATTTGTCCCAACATTTTTTGTCTCAAAACGAGCTCACTGTTTCGGCCAACCAAAATATGTTTGGTAACTTGGGCCCCGGAACAGTGGCCCAGTCGCGACACACCTCTGCCCAGCAAGTTGGGCTTCCTTTCCTGAGCCCAAGTATGCCCTCTGGATTGACAACCCAAAACCAATTGCCTGGCAGTGGCTTGGGTCACGACCCGCCAACTGCCAGGCAAAGTGCAGTCTTCTTCGTTGGCCCAATTCAAAACCCGACCCAGCGTCCAGTCACATGTAGTCAACACAGCATTGTCAAACCCAACACCAAATATAACCTATACACCCAGATTTCAAAATCATCATTGCCTCATAATTCTGTGTCTGCTCTTAATGACTCGAATTAGAAAATGGTTATGGATGATGAATTTAATGCTCTTATTAAAAATAGGACGTGGGAGTTGGTTCCTCGTCCCACTCATGCCAATGTAATTCGGTCTCTGTAGATTTTCAGTCACAAAGAAAAATATGATGGCACTTTTGATAGGCATAAAGCCCGTCTTGTAGGTGATGGGAAGACACAACAGGTTGGTGTGGATTGCGGTGAGACGTTCAGTCCGATGGTTAAACCGACAACTATCAGAACAGTTCTTAGTTTGGCTCTCTCAAAGGCATGGCCACTTCATCAGTTAGATGTCAAAAATGCCTTCCTCCATGGCCAACTAAATGAAACGGCATACATGTACCAGCATTTGGGATACATGGATTCCAACTATCCCAATCATGTGTGTCTGCTAAAGAAATCATTATATGGGCTAAAACAACCCCACGGGCCTGGTACAAGCGGTTTGCGGATTTTGTTTCACATATTAGGTTTTTCAACAGCCATTCCGATCACTCTCTGTTTATCTACCGTCAGGGTAATAATATTGCTTATCTTCTTTTATATGTGGATGATAATATATTAAATGTCTCATCAGATGCTCTTCGCAAGTCCATCATCTCAGAGCTTGGCTCTGAGTTTGCTATGAAGGATCTAGGGCAACTATACTACTTTTTAGGAATAGTTGTGACACATCATGCAAGTGGTTTATTTTTATCCCAAAAGAAGTACGCAGCTAAGATTGTTGAACGTGCTGGCATGTCCTCCTATAAACCATCGGCAACTCCGGTGGATACTAAACCCAAATCGAGTGCCTCCTCCGGCAAGCCATTTGCCGATCCGACACTTTACCGCAGCCCGGTAGGGCCTGCAGTATCTTACATTCACCAGACCGGATATTTCTTATGTTGTGCAACAATTGTGTCTATTCATGCATAATCCGATGGATGATCATATGCATGCTCTCAAACGCATTGTGTGTTATATTCAGGGTACTATAGAGTATGGCTTGCATTTATATTCATCGTCGACATTCACACTTGTCTCCTATACGAATGCCGACTTGAAAGGATGTCCGGACATCAGACGCTCCACTTCTGATTATGGTATATTTCTTGATGATAACTTGGTATCATAGTCCTCAAAATAGCAAGCAATGTTGTCCAGATCCAGTGCCGAAGCAGAATACAGAGGTGTTGCCAATATTGTGTTTGAATCTTGTTTGCTTCGGAATCTTCTCCTTGAACTCCACTGCCCGATTCCGAAGGCCACGTTGGTGTAATGTGACAATGTTAGTGCTATCTACCTCTCTGGGAATCCGGTCAATCATCAACGCACTAAACATATTGAGCTTGATATCCACTTTGTTCGTGAAAAGGTCTCACGCGAACAAGTGTGTGTCTTACATGTCCCGTCGCGCTATCAGATTACATATGTTTTTACTAAAGGTCTTCCACTGGTATTATTTGAAGATTTCTGGGACAGTCTCAGCATACGTCTTGCCTCCCGCTTCAACTGTGAGAGAGTGATAGAATAATTAGTAATTATTATTGTAATTACTAATTATTATAATTGATTTTAGAATCATATGTAAATAGTAGGTAAATTAGTATTAAAGTATATAGATCAGATGACATGATATTAGCCTAATCATATCTTATTAATAGCCTAATTATAGCCTAATATATGATTGTACTTGGTGTATAATTACCACATTATTAGAAAAATAATATTGAAAAAAATATTCTTACATTGATAATTTCTTTACTTAAATGGGTAAGTACTGATGGATCTTCCTTTATTGTACTCCGGATGTGGTTTCTTTTATGAACTTGAGACTTCTGTCATATCTTGATACGTCATCCAATTTGGACTTTCCTTAAGTACCAAATTATCTTGATCTTTTCCTTTTGTAGAATATTTTCCTTTCATGGGATCATAGTAAATATTCTTTCCACGATTCTTGTATCTTGATTGAGCAAATCATTTCTTTCATATTTTCTCCCATAATTTCATCTCATAATATCTTTTTTTTCATATTTGTGTAGATCTTCACCAAATTCTTTTTCCATAATTCCATCTCATAATATCTTCTTTTCCATACTTGTGTAGATCTTCACCAAATCCTTTTTCATCAAATAAACATGTACCAAAAATAAATTTACCACAAGTAAATATTCTTTTATTAAATATTTTGTTGGTTAAATTTACCACAAGTAAATATTCATTTATTAAGGATTGTATATTTTCTCGGAAATTTAGGAAAAAAACCGCTTCGTCCTTGAAGGCCTAAGAAAGAGTCTATTCATGTGCAGTTGATTCTCGAACAAAGCGAAGAATGACACATCAAAATTAATAGATGAAACCTTGGACCTAACATATCCTTCAACCTTCCCACACCCCGCCACCCCGAACCCCCACTCCCCACCCCATACACCACCCAAACGACCCCCATCCCATCCCACCACCCCCACTCGAATGTGGAACAATTTACAACTATTACTCTTTTTCTTTAATTAACTTGTTAACTATTTTTATATTATATAAAAATATTTTTTTCCTATAAAATCCTATAATATCTGACGTTAGAGTGAGTTTGAGAGCTGATCCAAGTTTTTTGGTAAAATTAACAGATCCTATTATAAGAAGCAAGAAAAAGAGAAACAACTATTGAAAATAGATATCACTCTATATGATTTTCATACCATCAAGTTAAGCTAATTCTCCGTAACAAACCTAATATGATAACCTAGAAGATAGAGTAATAACCTGTTATAACTTAATTAAAAAATATGTAAACTATAATTGTATATAACTTAAATCCATACAGTATTATTTAGGTACAAGGTTGCAACCCTCTTGTCTTCTACCTTCCATTCTCCTACTAGTCAGCGTATACTCAATTTTTTTAGTAAACGGGATCGACATTTTAAAAAGCGAACAAAAGAACAAATTGTTATTAACAAATACTAGTCTTGCAAAAGCTATTATGACAGAAATGGGAGAAGGGTTGATGCTTCACTTGTAAGAGTTAGCATACATGATGAAACAATTGAGGTACGTGTAAGTTGAACAAGACACCACCATTATAAACAAAAACAAAAAAAATGTATTATTACTTCATTGTTGTCTCTGTGCGACATATGATCATGGATTCAAGCCGTGGAATTAGTCATTGATTCTTGTATCAGGGTAGACTGCCTACATGACTATATCAGACAACATTGGGTCGGCCCTTCCCCGGAGCTTGCATGAAGGCGGGATGCTTTGTACACCGAGTTGTCCGTTACATACTATTTCATAGTGGTAGCAGAATTTGATGATAGAGAAGCATAAACACCATCTTGTCTATTAACCAAAGTTTCATGATTTCCTTTCTCCATAATGACTCCATCTTTGATCACTACAATAACATCAGCTCCTTTAATTGTGGATAGTCTATGAGCCACCACAATTGTGGTTCTTCCTGACCTTACTCTATCAAGTGCATCTTGAACTACTTTTTCAGACTCAGAATCAAGTGCACTTGTGGCCTCATCTAGTAGTAATATCTTTGGACATTTTACTATAGCTCTTGCAATTGCAACTCTCTGTTTCTGCCCACCAGATAGTTGTGTGCCCCTTTCACCAACTAGTGTGTCATAGCCCTGCACATTAAGGTGAAAAGGGGAGAAACTTCCAAGTGTTCATAACGCAATTGAAAAAAAAAAAAATTGGTGGTGGACAACTTCTATGGCTAAATAGCAAATATCTGTTGCTAATCCTATTTAATGGTGGATTATCAAAAGTTATGTTAGCTATGGACTATTTAACAAATATTAACGGCGAATTTCTTAGCTAATTACCAAGGATCAAGAATGAAATGTCATAGGACATAAATTAAGTCAATGTTACATGATTCTTTATTTGTGTTGACATACTTGTGTCGATTTTAGGTACATGTGCAAATTCTTGAAAATGTTGAGCTTAAATGAAGAAGTGAGGATTCATATAGCATGACTCCAACTTGTTTGGGACTGAGGTGTAATTGTTGTTGTTGTGAAAATTCTTGAAAGTACATTCAAATTAGAGAACTGCATGTACTTGTATTGGATACATACATGTAAAGAATCCATGTAACATAGGAGAGTGCAAGATTTTGCGCAAGTACTGTTGACTTGTTATCGCTATTCGTCTTGTAAGTATGATGGTTTTAGATATTGTAATTCCTGTCCCAGATTGGCAGATTGATATTTACTTTGTATTATTTACATGTGGTGTCGATCTACCTTATGCTTTTTAACTATATATTATTTGCACGTGTATAAGGAATTTTTTTGCAAAGAGGTTTCGGTCTATTATACGTATCATATTGTTTTTTCAGAAAAATCTTGTTTACGCACGTATACAATATTACTAGGACACCTGATCTGAGATGAATTTTAATGGAGAAACATGACCAATGAGAATACATAAAGCAGTCCCGATTTGTTTGGGACGGGTGTAGTAATTGGTGTCGAATGACACCCCTTGAATAAAAGGGTGTCTCCACCACTGACATAATGATCATGTAGATCAAGTCTTGTGTGTATGCAATCTTACACATAATAAAGGTGATCAAGAACCTATTTGTAGTCTATAATGATCAAGAAACAGTAGAATTTTGTTCTACAAACTATGTTGCTCGGACTCTTCAAAAACATCACTAGGTGTGTGTCGGATCCTCCAAAACTTATGCATTTTTGGAGAATCCGACACACGTTCAGCAGTATTTTTGGAAGGTCCGAGCAACAGCATAGTCTACAAGACAGTACCTGTTGTAAGCCACTGATGAAGTTGTGAGCATTTGCTAGTTCTGCAGCAGCTACTATTTCTGCTTCTGTGGCATCAGTTTCTTTTCCATATGCTATATTGTCTCTAATTGTGTCATTGAACAGTATAGGCTCTTGGCTTACTAGTCCCATTTGTTCTCTCAACCATTTCACTTTCAGCTTTTGAGTTTCAATTCCATCTAATGTGATTAAGCCTGAAACCGGATCGTAAAATCTTTGCAACAAGGAAATAACTGTTGATTTGCCGCTCCCACTTTCTCCCACCAGAGCAACCGTCTAGCATAAAAGTACATTTCTTCATCAGAATCATTGATAAATGGTGTTGTAAGACCACAAAAATGATTATGGCGATAATGCAAATATTATTTACCTCACCAGAGCTAATGGATAGGCATAGATCTTTTAGAACTTGAGCCTCAGGTCGACTTGGATAATTGAAACTGACATGCTGAAACTCAATGTTTCCCTTCACATTATCTAATGTCATTCCTGAGTTATCACTCGAGTCTATCTTGGATTTTCTGTCAAGAAGTGCAAAGATAGAAGATGCACCCGTTTTGGCTTTGGTGGAGTTGGGAGCAAGGCCTCCTGATTGAGAAATCGCGGTTGCTGTCAAGCTAAGACCATAAAATACCTGAAATTTAAAACAAGGAAAGTTAAAATGACAGAGAAACTTGGTTCAAATTTTATCATTAGATCTCGAGACTTACCCGAAAAACCTCAGCAAATGTGACCTTCCCGGACTCAATCAGCCGAGCACCAGCATAAAAGCTGGTAGCATAGACTGAATACAAGCAGAACATTGAAAAACCAAAGCCTGCACCACTCAGTAGCCCTTCTTTTATTCCAGCTTTAACTGGATCTTCACATTTTCTTTTGTACAATTGCACCACTTTCTCTTCAGCAGAGAAAGAAGCTACTGTTCTGATACTTCCAACCGCTTCACTAGCAACTTGACTCGCATCCTCGTATAATTTCTGCAGAAAAAATTACACTTGCATAAGCACTAACTACTAATTTCAAATTGAGAATATTAAGGAAAACTTTACATGCAACATTTCAGTAGTACAGAATAGCCGACCCCAACTTGTTGGGACTGAAGCGTAGTTGTTGTATTTTATTACTCCCTCGGTCCCAATATATGTGACACTCTTTCCGCTTTAGTAAGTCCCAAAAAAATGACACATTTCTATATTTAGTATCAATTTAACTTTAAACTTATCATTTTACCTTGATGAGATGATTTATAGTCACACAAGTATCTAGGACATAATTTAGACCTCAAATTTCAAAAATCTTCCTTTCATTCTTAAACTCCGTGCCCGGTCAAACACCTTCACAAAAACTGGGATGGAGGGAGTATTACAGAAGTTTGGAGCTAACCTTAGCATCAACGCCAAAACCACTAATGTATTTCATGTGAAGGTATCCATTTAATCCGATTAGAGGCACCATAACTATCATTATGAGTGCCAATTGCCAGCTTGCTTCAAGCCCAATAACTAAACCAGCTATAGCAGTTGAAGTGTTCTGCACAAGCAAAGCAAGTGATTCTCCAACCATACCTCGAACAGATGCTGCATCTGTAGATAGTCGAGAGCTAATTGCACCAATCGAGTTCTCTGTTCTGTCGAACCAACTAACCTCCATGTAAACTATTTTCTCGAAGCACATTAAGCGTATTCGCTTGATCAACTTACATCCTGCTACTGCAAAAAAGAATGTCCTCAAGGGTGTTGCTAGTAAAGATGCCAATCCTAGACCAACAAATATCAATGACCAAAATCTCGAATGCTTCCTGAGTTCATGAGCCGGTTCATAGAAAGTCTTGATAACATTAGAAAGAAGTACCCCAAAAATAGGTAATATTAGAGCATTGACTATTGCAGCTATGCAGCCGAGTAATAATTCTGGAATCTCGGGTTTGTTCATTAAGGCCAAGCGACAAAACGTGTTGTCTTTATCTTTCCTCAATACAACTGTTGAATTAGGATCATGACATTCGCCAACTGCTTTCTCTGCTGCACTAACTGAAATGGACGATGAATGATGGCTGTTATTCTCAATCCTGGACAAGCATTTACTTGCTGATCGTGTCACGGAAATCAGCTGATTTGATTGGTCTTCGGGATTCATGATTATCTCTTCCCTATCCAGTTCATCTGAATCTTGCTCTCCTGAATATTTGCTAAGTTCTTGCAACTGTATAAGCTGAACATATGCTCCTTCCTTATTTCTCATCAGTTCCAAGTGGGAACCTAAAAGTTTGAAAGAGATAAGAAATCAGTCATCACTTTTCCTGCAGTTATCATGTTGATTTTCTCGATTAACAAAATTACGTGCATTTTCTGCTCTCGTCTTTATAATCACATTCATTTTAGCATGAACTAGCTAACAATGTGATCCGAATTACTAGAAAAGATTGTGTTGAAATGTGTGATCATATCTAAAAGCTTAAGTTGTTAGATAGAGCAGACTTTATTTGCTTAATTGTAATCCCAACATGCTCCCTCACGTGCATGCCTAATTCTTTTTCATGGGCTGAGCAAGTGAAAATTCTTTTTAATAATGGATGACAGTGAGACTCAAATGCATGACCTCTTCAGTTGGAATCCATATAGTCTAGTAGTTTTTTACTATGAATAGCCCCCTATTGTTGATAGAGAGCTTACCACCCCCGCTCTAATACCATGTTGAAATGTGTAACCATCTCATCTAAAAGTTAAGTTGTTAGAGAGAGCACACTTTTATTTGCTTAATTATACTCTCAACAGATTGTATATATGACACTGACCTTTTTCAATGATCTTACCCTCCTGAAGTACTGCTATTGTATCTGCATTCTTAACGGTACTCAGGCGATGTGCAACAATTACTGTAGTTCGGTTGATCATGACACTGTCCAATGTCTCTTGAACAATCCTCTCAGATTCTGCATCAAGAGCACTTGTAGCTTCATCCAAAAGTAGAATTTTCGGGTCCTTCAGTATAGCTCTTGCAATAGCAATTCTTTGCTTTTGGCCTCCGGATAACTGACTTCCATGATCGCCAACTCTCGTGTCTAGTCCCTGAATTAGAGGAAATAATGGCCAAAAATAATTTCATAAGCTATTGAGAAGAACTTTAGTTGGCTCTAACTTGATGGAAATTAAAATAAAACCACTCTAGAGCCTGACCTGTGGTAGTTGATCAATGAACTTGGATGCATTGGCAAGTTGAACAGCAGCTTTAATTTCTTCAAGAGTTGCATCATCCTTCCCATAGGCAATATTATTCTTTATCGTCGAGCCAAACAACACAGGTTCCTGGCTAACAAGGCCGATTTTCCCCCTGATCCACCTAAGCTGAAATTCTTTGATATTTAAACCATCAATCAGAACTTCACCAGCCTGTGGATCATAGAACCTCACTATTAGACTGATCACAGTCGATTTTCCACTTCCACTTCGCCCTACTAGAGCCGTGGTTGTTCCCTTTGGTATTGATACAGAAAAACCATCAAATATTCTTTCTTGTGGTCTTGATGGATAACAGAAATGAATGTCCCTAAGTTCAATGTCACCACTAATGTCAAGAAGTTTCTGTCCTTTCATATCATAAGGATCTATGACTGGTTTTCTGTTTATCGTCTGAAACATCTTAAACGCTGCAGCCTTTCCAGCAGCAAATGCACACAAGCATGGAGACGCGAATCCCAAAGAACTGCAATTACAAGGAGAAGAAGGAATATAAGACCAATAATAAGCAGATATAATTTAGTAAAATTAAGGCTTAGTATATATCGGTGTCATTGATACATGTTCTGTAACTGTGTTGGTTTGTATGAAATATGTGTCATTCATTTGCAATGAATTTTGGATGTTAGATAAAGAAATGCTGGTAACTGTAGCCATAGCCCCTCCCGCGCATATAGGCGAGATAAACTAAATATATACAAAGAAAAGGCAGAACGGAACCTACAAGGAACCGGTCAGCGTTGCCATAATGACATTCATTACATCTCCTCCAGTATAGTTGTGGTCCAATATCATTTTTGCACCATACCATATTGCTAAAGCATAACTTGTATAGAAGACAAACATAAAAACACCGAAACCAAGCCCTGAAGCCAAACCCTCCTGTACACCAGAATGGTAAGCTTTGTTTAGAGAACTTTGATATTCAGAAATAGCTCTTCCCTCTCCTGTATATGATGCAACCTGCACGAACGATCAAGAAACCCGGTGAATGCAAACTTTTGAAACAGTTGAAATATGAAGAAAAAAGTGATTTTTTCCAACTCTTCGTACAGCTCTAATTGAGCTTATTGTCTGTTCAACCACAGTTGCAGCTTCTGAATAAGCAGTCTGCGCGCGGGATGCTAATTTTGCCAGAAGGATAGTCATGACAGCAGAAGAGATGACAAGTGGAGGAATTGAAGATAATAAGACCAACGATAGACGCCACCCTTTAATAAAAGCTATGACGAATCCTCCAAAGAATGTTGCTGATACCTGGATAAATTTTCCAACCTGCAGTTTGTGTGAACACATTTCACGCGAAGTCTTCTAGATACAGTCAGACCTATCTATAACAATCATCCTCTATAACAACATTTCACTATAAATAACCATGTTTTCTGTGGAACCGATATTTCATGTTATGCTATATTATTGTTCTCTATAACAACATTTCGTTATTGCACCAAAAAAGTATCCGAACAAACAACGCTATTATACAGAGGTTTGACTGTATATCAAATGGCAATGATGCACATAGGCCTGTCTTGAAGAAATACCTTTTCGCCGATGGCATCTTGAATAGTAAGAGTATCACTGACAGGCTTTCGATAATGACACCAGTGTCAGTCTCCTGATCGAAAAATCCAATATCTTGTCTTAATACTGTTTTCAGGTATAAACATCGGATTCGAGCAGCCTGTCTTTCCCCCGTGACCGTCCAGCAAGCCACCTCTGGAAAGATGCTAATAAGAGTTAAGATAAACTACTTTAACAATGCCATGAAAACCGGATCAGGTACATTGTTATGGGAAGTATACGTACGGGTAAATGTAGCAAGACCTGAACCGAGAGCCAGATATATGAATTTAAGGGCTACCTGAAAAAAGTAGGAAAGGAGAGCAAGAATTAAAATGAAATAACACTATGTCAACTCACCAGAACTTCTATAGAACAATCTGTGTAATGGATAATGTGATACCTATGACGTAGGGTGGGGTGATACGGGTGTTTTGAAGTGAGGATTGACAGGCTTCTAAGATGACAAGTTTTTGAAGAGTGGTGCACATAGCACCTTAGGAAAATCCAATATCAGAAGGGGAAGGCAAAGTGAAGTGATATATAAGACGAAATACAAATGTTTATGGTAGAATCAATTATTGGCTCAATGAGCGTCGCCCAAGGGACAAATCCATGAGGTCTCTTTAGTGAAAAAGAACAATACGTGTCACAAATATGGTATTAGAGTTGGACTCCTAGGATGGTGGGAAAACATAGGTTATTATGTCCTTAAGGATGTATCTGATACCCAATGACGGAGGGAAAGCTGATGAGGAGGGGTCGAGAAGAGGACTGACGAGTTTCTGAAAAAAGGGAACATATAACACCTTAGGTAAACCACACGTCGGAAATGGAAGGAAAAGTGAAGTGTTATATGAGACAGAGCACAATTGAGCATGACACGAGTAAGTTTGGGCTTGATGTGGCACAGCTCAAGGGACGAAACTGTGAGGTCTGATGGGTTAAAGAGACCATGACAAAGATAACCAGAATAGAATTCTATTGAAAATTCCTTGTACCTTAGAAACTTCACCAACAATTTTTTCGCTATCCACGGTCATCCCAAAGGAATCAACTAACTCACCAAACAGTACAGCCATTAGAGGGAAACAAATTCCACTACCAACAGCTGTTATCATACCAATAACCATCAATGCGTGATCTATAGGGTCAGCAAAGGACAACAACTTATAGTATGGAACTTCATAAGCATCCCCTTTCTGTTTTTCTTTCTTGTTCGATACTCGTGCAGAATTTGATCCATCTGAGGATTCTAAGACTTTATTTTCCATGTTATCAGTAGCACTCTCTTCTGCCATCACTCAACTTGCAGCCTGATTCTCCAACGATTCGATTTATTACTACCCTGTAAGCATGATAATAAAGCAACATGAACATAACATGAGTAAACGCTAGACTTGACTCCCTTATATCATGTACAGCATAATAACAAGAACAGAAAGATAATGAAGCCAGCCTATAATTGGGATTATTTAACTATGTTAAATGAAAAACTGCAAACAATTGAAAAGTTAGACTCAACTCCAATTACTTGCTATACTTGCTGTTGAAGATCAGTCAGGAATGAGACATATTGGACAATAACCATTCTGTTGTATACTTGTATTTATAGTCTTTCCAACAGAGTTCAGATAATGCCATAGCAAATGATGCTTTTCAGAGACAAAGATGTAGTATTCCCTACTGTTGAGAAATAATATGATTAAGTTTCTATAACGATTTAAATTTTTTGATGAGATGACTGCTCACTTAAACATACATGATATCAGAGCAGACAAGAGTTTCTTGGTTCAAATCATAGTGAAAAGATATATTTTCACGTGTTTGACCGATGTAAAAAAAGTCAAGCATGGGCATGAGAGGGCATGTTGAATAGTGACAGAGACAGACTTACCACTAAGAAAATTCAAAATATAAAGAAGTAAATACATAAAGAAGACCAAAGGGATTCAACATCTAATTATACATATATAAATTTTGGCCTTTGTATATACAATGTAAGTTTTAAGCGAAGGGATTCAATGAACCATGTACCTCCCTAGCTCCGTCCTTGTTATTGAGACATGATATAATTAAATTATAAGTCTCTCTAATAGTTTAAACTTTTCGATAAAATGGTGGCACAGTTAAATCCAAACTCTTAAATAACTTGAACTAATATCAAGTCAAATAGCTTTTGGAGCCTAAAAAATATTTGATAGCGCCAGAATGACGCTCAAATCATCTGCAGATAGCATAAAATCCTTTTACATATCCTCCAAAATGTCACAAAAGTACCAATAATTCAGTTATTTAATTAATACTTGTACGGAGATTTCATTCATAAATTATATGTTTAGGCTCAAAGCGTCATTGTTGAACAGCTTCTATGTGTTTTCTGCTAATAAAACACACATCACAGTAATTAGTGACAAAGACACGTAACAATTCTTGATGTTTTGGATGGAACTACTTTGCAATTGATTATTGTTAGGTAGTAATATATATTTCTATATACTTAATACTTGATTATAATAAATTATAATATAATATGATGTAATTATTGTTGGAAATTTGCCTTTGGCGGGAGTTGCGACCGACCAACTTTAACGGCTTAAACACTAGTGTAACGTATGTTGGAGAATCTGGTTCTTCACACATGCATGATCTACTAAGTACGTAGATAACCGTAGGGCCAAGAATCGTCAAATTTCATTGAGAAATGAAAGAGATATTGGTTCACGAAGTAAGGTGTTTGAAGCATGGAAAGTGTGGTATTGTGTGTAATTCTCCCACATCGGTAGAGGAAGAAAGAATTGTTGTGTATATAAGACTCGAAATTGGTTTGGGGTTTGGGACCCCAAGGGGTATCCCATGTGTTTAAAGGAGGGAGGACCTAGATGTGCTTCGGTTCGAGGAAAGACCACACGCGCGCCGCCGCCGCCCGCCCGTCCGGTCCGGTTCCGGGTCACGGGTCACGGGTCACGGGTCACGGGTCACGGGTCACGGGTCACGGGTCACGGGTCACGGGTCACGGGCTGTGGGCCTTCTGATATTATCTTTTTGGGCCAGAAAACTTTGCCAGAAGTACAGTTTGATCCCGTGTTTCGGATGTGCGCTTTGGACCGAATTCTTTCGGATGTACAGTTTGGTCCCTGAAGTTTCAAGATGTACAGTTTGGTCCCCGAAGTTTTTCGAGAAAGTTGGAATTTCGACAAATTAAAGCAGAAACGTCCAAGCTCTCAATTCAGCCATTTATTTTGGCCGAATTACTCCTCCTATAATGGCCAAAACAATTGGTCTTTCACCATTTATGTTGGTGACTTTACTACCTCCATAATGGCCATTATTTGGCTATTATGGAGGCAGTTTTCAGGCAGTTTTTCAGCCCCTCCTTCACCTATATAAACACCCCTTACACCATTGTTGAGCACACTTGATATGCACGAAAATACACAACCGAAAAAAATCTTCTTCCTACAACTTCCAAGCATCATTTCGTTACTCAATATTCTTCACGGTAGCTCTTGAGTTTCCTTTGCTCAAGGGTTCCATTGTTGTTTTATCTTGGGAGACAAATTGTCCAGGACGTATAAAGGATACATACGGGGCAATATTGTCTTAAGGACAGAGTGCTACACTCGACTCAAGATAAACCGGTTTCCATTTTTCGATCTTCAACAAAATCGTAATTTCGGTTTTGTTGTTATATTGTAATTTTCAGATTTCTAGTTGAATTATTGAAATCTTTATTTATCCTTTCGAATACTTGTAATAGTTAAATACTTCCCGTATCTTGCTTTATAAAGTACCATAGAGCAAAATCTCCCAACAACTTAAGACAATATTTGTATTGTATTACTATTAGTGTTCGAAAGATGTCGGTCAAAAGTTGTGTGACCAAATTTGGATATGGAAATGGTTTTCTGGTAGAAGAGAGTGATGATGATGAACGTGTTCATGGTGTCACCGCTATCAAGATCGGTGGGAACAAGCGCTCACGAGAGCTCGAGGATGTCAACTCGGGACAAGAGGAGAAGAGTGAAGATGTTATTCTATCTTGTGGCAGAAGGCCTATATCTGTCCCAGACAAAGGATCCGAATAATGGTAAGAAGGAAATGGACACTCAGTCTGATGAAGTGACTGAAGTGAGCCAGAATCCAAAAATTGGGATAAGTATTTTTCTTACTTGTCAAGAATAAAGAGTAAATGATAAGTATTTTTCTTACTTGTCAAGAATAAAGATTAAATGATGTCGATTAAAAATGGATTAAAGTAAGGAGGAATATGAAAATAATTTATATTCCTTATGCTTTAACAAATCAGAAGTTTAATCTCATCTTCTTTTCCGTTTAAAGATTGGATTTTGTAAATGACTTAAAAAGATCCGTTCTTTTAAGTGTAATTGTTAAAGTGTGTAAAGTATGTTCGCACATACGATGGAGAAAGATCCACTAACTGTGCGAAAACTGTTACCACATTTAAGTAAGCGCCAAGAATTATCTGGGCACCAATCATAACGGAAGAAGTCTAAAAGTTAATGACGTTGAGCCTGTCATACTATTTGGCAGAAGATCCTTCATAGGATGATATTGGACACTCAGTCACATAAAGCCTCCGGCGACCGGAGTGGGCCAAAATTCCTTTGATAGGATGATATTGGACACTCAGTCATACAAAGCCTCCGGGCGACTGGAGTGGGCCAAAATTCCTTTGATATGATGATATTGGACACTCAGTCATAGAAAGCCTCCGGGCGACTGGAGTGGTGCCAGAATTCATTTCATTGGAAAAGTAATGGACACCTAGTAAGGTGGGCCAGAGTTTCCAGGTCCTAAATGATCTGAAGGCCTAAATAAAGGCGAAGAAAGAAATTGGACACTCGGTCGCCAAAGAAACTAGAGTGGGCCGGAGTATCTAGATCACATATGATCCGGTTATGCCCTAACCACGGGCAAGAGGTTGTTCATGTGAAGCAACGCCACCTCTAAAGTAGAAGGGGTTGTCCTCAATAGGACTTCATGGATTGTGATCACTCTAAGATGAGGTGATACATATTCCTAACTTGGTTTAAGGGACGCTGTTGGTCAAGCTAGTTTGAGACTAGTCCATAGGTCCGTAATAACTAAGAATGGTACAAAGACGTTTGTAGCCAAATGAATGATATATTTGTAATCCGTGCATCTATGCCATCATAGATTAAGACACGTTAAATAGCAAGTCATTCAAAAGCTAACGATGTTGAGATTGTTGCCTTCTGTCGACATAAACCCTCAAAATAAATGTGAATGAAGAGGCAAAATCACCTTTCCAAATTCCGTCAAGGGAATAGCGAAAGAAGCACTGCTCCTCTAGAACTTAGTCACACCTACTTGGGTGATTTGAAGTTTATACAAAATAGAGAGGGGAGACAAGTACGTTGTGATCTTCATTGATGATGGTACAACGTATGAAATCCTTTGTTTGTTAAAAAGCAAAGATGAAGTTGTTGAAGCGGATAAGCGCTACAAAGTAGAAGTTGAATATCAACTAAGCCTACGGATTGAGAAATTCGTAGTGGTAGAGGGGGAGAATGTGAAGCATCGTTCATTAAACGAATGTTCATTTCTCACCTCAGTCTAACGGTGTTAGCCAAGCACGAAGTCGTACGCCCAAATTATGAGGGGTAACTTGGTAAAAGATGGGCTACCGAAACAGTCAAGTTCGACCTAAGATCGTAGATTGCATATCCACCGGATCTGCAAATAACGAAGAGTGTTGATCGCCTCTTGGCGTCAAAGAATGCTGAATTCTTTGGAGATAACTTTCCTTGGAAAAGGAAAAAGGAGTAATTGCTCAAGGTTAACAAGAACCCGCGAGGGCTCGATGTCCGGAACTAGACGTTCCGTATCTTCATGACTCGAAAGTTGCTATCTATCCGGAACTTAATATTCCGGATCCGAAGAACTCGGGGATTCTAGATGTTGAACCAAGACGGAGCAAAGAAGGGACAAAGACTTGATCCAGTCCTTCTAGCTTGTATGGTTGAGAACGAACCATGGACAATTAACAAATAATTGTTATCTCCAAAAGCGCACGCTTTGGAAAGAAGCTAAAGGGAGAAATAGATTCCATATATAGAACCATACGTGTGTAATAGTTAATCTTCCTCCGGAAAAGAACCTTTGGGTTGTAAAAAGTGCTCCCATGTGAGTAGCTTCACATCCGGGGCCATTGTAATCTTACATGGCATGGGTGTTGAAACACCTTCCCAACCGGAGAGTTGGAAGAAAAGGATCGAATTGGTTTGTTTGAACTGTTGGGCTTCTTCCCGAACTTTCATTTTGGTCCCCGAAATGTTAACATTTTGGTCCCGAAAGTCTCGGATAAAACGAAACAATGAATCGATCACGAAACATTGACTCGAAGTTAGAAAGCCAACGGTTGGAAAACCAACGGTCTTAGAGTGAAAATCATATTGAAACAAAGTCTCGATATGAAAGATATGAGTATCACGATGACATCTTAGGAATTGGATTTCTAAGACATCTAACGGACTGGTCGATAGTTGACGATCTCGTTGAAGCCACCAATAGATATGAATCATAGAACGATTGGAATCATGGTGCACCCATAGACAAGGAGCGATATGCTCGGGTCACGTGTAGTTCAATGTATTGTACACACTACAACCGACCTGGTATCGTCCAACAAATAGATCGGTTGAACTAAGGTTCACGATGATCTTAATACATGATCAATAGAAGGCGTTAAGTCGGATATGACGATATCCGAATTATTCGCTTATCTACGGATTATAGTATTCTCGGATGTCCACGGTTTACCGAGAGAACACGGTGATGCAACCGGACATCGGATCGAAGAACACCAAAGCCACAAGTAAATGTGTATGGTGGTTCTTGGAAAATCCTCTAAGCAAACTTGCATCGACCGATTCATGATGGTATCGGAGTTTATCGCTTTATACAAAGCATGAAAGAAGTTGAGTAACTTCACGACTCATTAGAGGGACGTCCCTTATTGGGAGAAACCCGTGCCTTCGACGGTTATACACTTGTGGCTAGCCGATCGGCTTTAGGAAGGACACGGATGACGGCGTCTGGACATATCTGTCGGGATCCGTCGGAGACATAAGACCGTATGGCGCTTGATCATCACGGGTGTCACTTCCTTGTTTACAAACTAAGGGACTACCCGAGAGATCAAGCGTTCTGCTGTCTAGGGGAATGGGCTTAAAACCCAAAATATACGGACCAATACGGTGGAAACCCAACCTTACGAACCTGGAGATCCCGGTAATTTGGTTCAATGGGAAAACTAAGTTGTAAAGGTTCGGTTGATCGCTTCGGTGGAAGCATGAGCACTTCGGATAGTGATTTACGAAAAGAAACATCAAATCCAAAGCCGTTCCCGCGATAGACGTTAAGTGCTATCTGCAGGTATGGGTAAAGGTTAAGTTTTCAAAACCTGTAATGACCCTCAACAACCGAGGTTAGGTCTTTGGGAAACTTTTAATGGTTCCTAACACTTGTGAAGTGGAGTATAGCAGGATACCTTGTAGGAGACCACCTATTTAAGTGCGAGGACGGGCCGCCTCAAATTGAACGCACTTAAGAATCCAAGACGTTGTCCATGGCCAAAACGGACAAAACATTACGAAGAAGAGAGTAAGGGAATTTGTTGTGTTGGTACCGTTGTCTTGGCTTACACTAAACACCGACGGTTCAAGACATCACGTTCACCGCGCATGAAGTAAGTCCGATGGTATTCAACTATGGAAGGTTCAAAGGCGAGGCTACCTCTCCTTATGCAACATCGGTCCGCATTGAAATATTGCTTTGGAAATGAAAAGACACCATGTGAGTGCGCCAAAATCTCTTTCAAGAGGGGATTGTTGGAAATTTGCCTTTGGCGGGAGTTGCGACCGACCAACTTTAACGGCTTAAACACTAGTGTAACGTATGTTGGAGAATCGGTTCTTCACACATGCATGATCTACTAAGTACGTAGATAACCGTAGGGCCAAGAATCGTCAAATTTCATTGAGAAATGAAAGAGATATTGGTTCACGAAGTAAGGTGTTTGAAGCATGGAAAGTGTGGTATTGTGTGTAATTCTCCCACATCGGTAGAGGAAGAAAGAATTGTTGTGTATATAAGACTCGAAATTGGTTTGGGGTTTGGGACCCCGAGGGGTATCCCATGTGTTTAAAGGAGGGAGGACCTAGATGTGCTTCGGTTCGAGGAAAGACCACACGCGCGCCGCCGCCGCCCGCCCGTCCGGTCCGGTTCCGGTTCCGAGTTCGGGTTCCGGTTCTCGGGTTCACGGGTTCACGGGTCACGGGTCACGGGTCACGGGTCACGGGTGTGGGCCTTCGATATTATCTTTTTGGGCCGAAAAAACTTTGCCGAAGTACGGTTTGATCCCGAAGTTTCGGATGTGCGGTTTGGACCGAAATTCTTTCGGATGTACAGTTTGGTCCCCGAAGTTTCAAGATGTACGAGTTTGGTCCCCGAAGTTTTTCGAAAAAGTTGGAATTTCGACAATCAAAGCGAAACGTCCAAGCTCTCAATTCGGCCATTTATTTTGGCTGAATTACTCCTCTATAATGGCCAAAACAGTTGGTCTTTCACCATTTATGTTGGTGACTTTACTACCTCCATAATGGCCATTATTTGGCTATTATGGAGGCGAGTTTTCAGCGATTTTCAGCCCCTCCTTCACCTATATAAACACCCCCTTACACCATTGTTGAGCACACTTGATATGCACGAAAATACACAACCGTAAAAAATCTTCTTCCTACAACTTCCAAGCATCATTTCGTTACTCAATATTCTTCACGGTAGCTCTTGAGTTTCCTTTGCTCAAGGGTTCCATTGTTTTTTTTATCTTGGGAGACAAATTGTCCAGGACGTATAAAGGATACATACGGGGCAATATTGTCTTAAGGACATGAGTGCTACACTCGACTCAAAGATAAACCGAGTTTCCATTTTTCGAGTCTTTCAACAAAATCGTAATTTCGCTTTGTTGTTATATTGTAATTTTCAGATTTCTAGTTGAATTATTGAAATCTTTATTTATCCTTTCGAATACTTGTAATAGTTAAATACTTCCCGTACTGCTTTATAAAGTACCATAGAGCAAAATCTCCCAAATGTACATAAGTATTTTTAAGGACCACTTAGCTGAATTCCATGGACAAGAAACTACAATACGAAATTGTATCACAAGTTTCTTATATTAAATCAAATATTAAACCAACATAAAGTATAAACAAGGAAAAAAGTTACTTAACCACTCCATTACTATTAATATCGAGGTACAGTTGACTGAATCGAGCCACCAAGAGTTAGGATATTATTTGCATAAATTCCAAATAGTAACTGACAAAAAAAAAATAGAATCCTCTACTTTACTTTGGAAAATCAGAGCAATAGACAAGTTAAAAAGAAAGAGAAAAAGATTAAATTTTTTTTTAAAAAAATACTGACTATATAGTATATATCATAAAGGAACAGAGTGGTGGAATGTTGGATAGTCACCAACAGTTACCATAATTCATTAGACAAGTATTTAAATGTCTAAGTAAATAAAATTGTTCAATTAATTTTTTGTTGTTGAATACAAATGCAATACATACCATTGACTTCTTGATCTTTATTTCTTTTTATGTTTTCTACTGTGAAAAACAAAGTTCCAATAACTGATTTTTTTCAAAATAAAATATAGTTAGAACAATGCAAGACTCATATTTAATATTTGCTTACATATGACTCAACCTTACGGATAAAATATCAGACTGTCACCTAACGTATACAAAAACTTACAAAATTTTAGATCGTAGTCAACACTTTCTCATAAATTTTCAATTTGCTAAAAAGGGATCTTTAGACTGTGATCTAAAAGGTCATAAGTTGCAAGAGAGATAAAGAAAGCGAATTTATTACTAAACAAATGTCCCAAAAAAGAATAACCGACAAAATTTTTTGGATATAATCATATGGTATTGTTCTTTATCAGGATTTCTCTATTTTCATTGGCTTACATTAAACTGGTTTAACTAGTTAATATTGGTATATTTTTATCAATTTTTATAGTTCATGAGATTGTGATATTTCCCATCCAAATTATTTAGTCATATTTTATATAAGTTACTCTTGTGAGAGTAAATGGAACATATTGATAAAAAATGTTTGAAAGTATTTACACTATTAAAACTTATTATATAGATTACAGCTATTAACATCCTTGTTAAAGTAGGCATTAGAGTTCAAATTCAAATCTTGAAGTAAATAGATAAAGATTTCAAGAATCTATATGCCAAATCTAATCATATTTCTAAATATGTAATGATTTTATTAGTGGCAAGTCCAATGTTTAGATTTTTCGCTAAGAGTCCCCAATCAACCTATAAATACCTATGACATCCATCAATTTGGCAAATTGACGGTACATCAAAAGGGACTTTCAACTCTTACTAGAACAATAATGGCTAAAGGTACGTTACTATTTTATTTTTTTCTGCAATATATATGTATGACTTATTTTCAAACACATCCAAGTAGACTAATCACATAGAATAAGAATGGTTGGAAGTTTTTGCAATCAATTAAAGTCTATTATGTAATCACATTCGGTTAGTTATATGAACAGAACTGTAATAGACTATTATCTTTCTCACTTCATTCAAGCTAAATTACATTCACCGACCTTCTCATTTTCTAGAATGAATGCTATCACAAGCGAGTTTTTGAGTGAGTCCTCCAAAATACGTATATGTTCATGTCGTTGTTTGCATACCCGTTGTTCGAGAATCTATAGAATCAATTGTTAGCAAAAATGAAATCAAATACCACAAAATAGAGATTTTCTACATATCATACATAGGGATGACAACAAATCGGATCTGGACCGGATCCTACTAGATCCGGATCCATCGGGTCCATAAAATCATATCTAAATCCGGATCCACCGGGTCCACGGATCGGATCTGGATCTACATGTAATTTTTTTGGCTTAAATAATATTCCCACATGTTGAAACTTTTATGACAAAATAAAACGCAATCTGATTGAAAAAAATGATTGAGTTCATTCAATCAACCTACACAAACATGACACCATTCTTCCAAAATACTGAACAAAGTTTTAGCAGCACAAGAAAATAAAGACGATTGACTTCATTAGTGATGTTGAACAGGTTGCAACTTTGAGCTAATTTTTGGAGGATTTAGTGATGCTCCCTTGTAGTTCTACTGATTGACTTCATTAAACAACATAAAACAATGTCAGTCATATATCAAAAGTCTCAGTTTTTTTTGCTGATCAAACAAATGAGAGAAATATATTTAAAGCTTACGGCTAGCAGATTCAAGAAAGGGAAATTTAAAGAAGAGTGATAATTTTTTCTTTTTATAGAAATGAAAATATGGGAAACTACAGAGAGCATATAGGTAAAAGAAATGAAACTTCAAAAACAAATTACATGATTGTGTGACTTGTGCCTTATCCTGGTTCAACCCTTTACCCAATACATAAATTATGAAAAAAAATTAAGAAAATATTTATAAAATTACATTCTAGGTTATGGATATATTTAATAAAAACGGATCCACGGATCGGATCTGGACTGGATAAGGATCTCAAATACAAGATTCATATCCAGATCCGATCCGTCAGAAACGGATCCGGGTCCGATCCGGAACCGTCGGGTCCAAACTTTGAAGATCCATATCCTATAAAACGGATCTGGATCCACCGGATCCGGACCGGGTCCAAGATCCACTGCCATCTCTAATCTTACGATTCTTATTCTTGAAAATTCACACCTTTTCAAATCCACAAAACATACAAAATTGAGAACAAAAAAAAGAGAGTACAATAGAGAAGAACAAGAGTTGGACTTAATACACGATTTTGGTCAAATCTATACATAATATAATACTTGTTCAATTATCAAAATCTTGAAAGGGGAATTCTACTTTCCCCGTTTAGCAAACATTTTTTTGGGTCCAAAATAAACATATTATATTATTAAAAGTTAAAGATTAACCATACAGAAAGTTGAAGTAGGTAATTCAAAGGGTAAGTACTGCCAAGCTAATAAATACTATGCCTAAAATTTGAAAAAAGATCAGGTTAAAATTTAAGTATGTTGTGAATAATTGTATCCAAGTTAAAGCAAAAGAATCAATGTTTAGTGATTATCAAGATTTACTTAAATTTCTTTCTAAAGAAGGCTACTACTAAATTGACTTATATTCCATATGCTTCAATTTATGTGTTTTTTTCCCCTTTTCTGTCTATTTGAAAAACAAATGTAATTATTTAATTTCAAATTTTACATGACATATTTAAGACCGCTAAATTTAGAGGGAATTTTGATATGTTAAACACATTTAATTTAAGATTAAATTATTCAAAAAAATCTTACTTTTTAAAATTACGTATCCAATTAAATTAAGACACATAAAATGAATAGGAGGATATTTGAAACAATTGAGGTTCAAATGTAACTAATAACGAAGACTCATACCGCTCATCTAATCGCTTTGAAATTGATGCCTAATTGTTGTTTGTAAGTAACTATAATAAACTGTAATTAGATGATATGAATCTAAAGACAAAAAATAAAGGTAATTCCATAAATTTGGCATGATTAGTAAGTTAGCCACTCTAATTTAGTCCGCGATCAAATAAACATCTTTTTTTATTTGCTTACTAAAAACTATTAAGTTACAAACATTATACATGTGACAGATAAACAACGTGTGAAACTCGCGCAATTAAATCCTCAGGATTCATGTGTTTAAAAGACACAATTGATGTATCTATATCATCACTAGACCTGTCCAACGGGTCGGGGACCCGCCCGACCCGACCCGAAAAAACCAGGGTCAGGGTCGACTTATAGGTGACTCGTGAGCCACCCGACCCGAAAAAATGGGGACCCGATCTTATGTAGGATCGGGCCAGAGTCAGAATATTTTACCCGTCTGACCCGGGCCGACCACCGACCCGATCCCGACCCACGTATTTTTTAATATAATTTATATTATTTTTCCTTCATTAATATTTATTTTTTACTTATATATATTTTTGCCATTAATATTTAAGTGATATAATGGATGTTTTTATAATATATGTATTGCTCTAATCTACATTGAGCTCGACATAAAATAAGATAAAAACGGTAGCTGATTATTAATTATATGTTTATATTATTAGTCGTTCTGTTAATATCATAGAAGCATAATGTAGGGAGAGAGAAAGTAGTTGTAAATTGGTGAAACTTTAAATGGTCATAACTCTGCGCTCGGATGTTTGTTTTACCCGATTTTTTTAATTTTGCGTATTTTTCGAGACGGGGCCGGCCCAAACGCCGCAAGGCGGTTTGGCACAGCCAATTTTTAGAAAAACGTCTGTTTTCCCAATCAATTTGTGTTTTCCCCCAAATCGATTTCTAATTTTCTTTTTCTTTAGTAAACATCTCACGATATACAATAGATTTCAACGTCAAAATATCATGATATTGTAGGTGTGAATGTCAATTTCAGTTTTGATTTTTTTTTTAAAAAAAAAAAGTCCCTCGACCCGGCCGGCCCGACCCGACCCGATCCACCAAATCCCGTCACCCTTCCGATGGGTCAGGGCCAGAATCGGAAATTTTTTTTAAAAATAGGGTCAGGATCGGACAAGGAGAAAAAAAAAGTCACCAACCCGAGCTTTGGACTGGTCTAATCATCACTAGTTAAATTTGAATGATTAGCTTACAAATTGAGTTGGGTGATAAGGAACTATTTAGGTATTTAACCAAATCTAAGTCAAACCGTAGGTGATGTTTGGCTTTGGTCTTAAAATATTTAGAAAATAGAGTCCAACTTCATTAAAAAAGTTGACAAATTAGAGAAAGGGGAAAAAGTCTCAACATTCCCCATTATTGGTCGTAGTCTAAATTAGTAAAGCATAAACGTCACCGTCCGTCGACTGTCGGTGAAGTAGCGGCGCCGGCGACTTCCAAAAATCGTTCACACAGCCAAGCGAAATCCTTTCTTTTTGCTTTCCAGTGTTAAATTTCGCCCAAAAAATTCATGCACATGAGTTGTTCAACAGTTTGCCAAGCTGTAACAACCTACATGAATATACCAAATAATACTTGTAAAAGTCCTTATGTTCAACAGAAACCTAGTATATTCTCAAATACCCAGAAATTTGATGCTATATTGATGCACAAATTCATGCACATAAGATGTTCGACAAATTGCCAAGCTGTAGCATGCTGCATAAATATACCAAATAGTACTAGTAGTAGTCTGCAGAAACCAGGTATATTGTCGAATACACAGAAATTCGATGGTACATTGGTGTTTCGTTCACATGTTTGGTATAATTTTGTGAATGGATTTTCGTGCCGGTGTGCTACTACGTCTGTTCCTCCTGGAGAGGATGTGTTCTCAGTTGTTACGTCTTTGACGACATCTGAAGTGGATTACCTTGGCGAAAGCACGAAAGGCGATTTGAATCTCAATTTTGGTACATTACATTTCCAATTTTGAGTCCATATGATATTTCCTTTTTATTTGGCATAATTTTTAATGAACTGGACTTAAACAGTGGTGCTCGTTTGTTGGACGAACTAAATATGAATTAGAGTTTGTCATTGTCGGGATGCCTGAAAAAAGAAAGGATTTTGGCATGTTTTGATTGATCTTTTTGTTGAATGAGATTAGTTAAGTTAGTTTTTGCTAATCACTTAAATGAGAGAGAAAAAGATTTAGCTTTTAAAGTGATTATGGTTATTCAAATACTCCCATCGGTCTATTCCAGTTTTTATGATACTCTTTCCACTTTAGTTCCACTAATAATATTATTGTAGGTAACTCTCAAGAATTCAAATTTAAAATTTTATTTTTGGTTTTCTTGATCAAACTAATACTTCAACCACTATTTTAATTTTCTCCACTGTAAGTATACAATACACAAGTCAAATTAACATTTTAAGCTTTGTGTCAAGTCAAACACTGTCATAAAATGGAAGAAAGGGTGTATGTTTAGTAATCACCTGCATCTGAAAAGTAAAAAGTTTTATTGATCACTTGCATTTGAAAAAAAAAATTGAAAGGTGTCTTTTTTATGGTAACTGAAGCTTGATTATAATTAATGAAATTGATTATGCAAATTAAACAGACATTTAAATTAGAAGAACAAAGGGAAGATACAACGTTTGATGTATTTAGCAGTTCCTTACCATTTTACCTACAAATGATGCAGGAATTGATGGCCAGGCATTGCAAGGCCCTGTTGAGGAGGTGGCGAAGATGGAAGCTCAAGAGGCAGAGAACTTGCTTCAACACTTGGGCATTCCGGTGCGTCAATACTGACCTTGTCTTTGTATTGCATTTATCAAGTTGGCGTTCTGACGTGTGTATCACTTGCTGAAATTTCTTACACTGGCTAAATGCTTTTGCTTTGTGTCGTTTGCATGCTGTTTGAAAAGAAATAATCCCTTGATTATTTTAATTAATGAATGAGTATATATATAATTTACACTTTCTATAATATGAAAAATCATATTTTTATTCTATTCCCAAAACTCTGTTCTATTTGTACAAGAATACTATAATTATGGTAAGTGTACAATGCTTAATTAATTACAACTAACATATTACAATTATGGGTATACTCGGTTTATGGGTATACACGGTTTAGCTTGTCAATTCGTGATATACACGGTATACATAAGTCAGTGTATATCACGGGTATGTTTATCACACCCCCGCAGTCATAGCGAGCGGTCTTCGTACGCTGAGATTGTCCTTAAAATCTTCAAAGAGAACCGAGGAAAGACCTTTAGTAATGATGTCTGATGTATGCAATTTGATATCAACATGTAAGAAAGCATTCTTCACATCTAACTGATGAATGGGCCATGCCTTAGAAAGATCGAATAATATTAACACAAGAAGGACGGAGCACCAACTCCCACGTCTTATTTTCAATAAGAGCATTATATTCATCGTTTATAGCCAATTTCCAATTCGGGTCATTTAATGCAGACACTGGGTTACGGGGTAGCGGGATTTAAGAACATTAGAATTAAGATTAAAATGTCTCCTCGGTTTAAAAATACCCCTTTGACTACGAATAACATGCCCTTGACTCGAGGTGGATCCTGGGTGAAATCTGGAACAGTGACGGACTGGCCAGCAGGCCCACTGCGTGCTGGCCCAAAACTGGGAACAATAGCTGGGTCAGAAGCAGTTTCGGTATTGGGCTGGGTAACCGGCCCAATAGCCGAAACTGGGGCAGAAACAGTGGGTCCAACGGGCAGTGGGCCCGATGGTGGATAATATACAGGGAGACCTTGTCATCTAAAAAATTATACGAACTAGGCCCGGTACTACTCACTTTAGCAAACGGAAATTGGGTTTCATAAAAAATAACATGGCGACTAATTATGATTTTATTGGACGATAAATCAAAACATTTGTAACCACGATGATTCGATGGATAACCCAAAAACACACAAGGGGTAGAACGGACTTGAAGTTTGTTAATTGTAGTTGACGGAAATAGTGGATAACATAAACACCCTAAGATGTGAATACGAAGGAGTCTTATTATAGAGGAATTTAAGAGGGGATGAATATGTCAATCCTTTGGTAGAAAGTATGTTAAGAAGATAAATAGTCATTTGTAGAGCATGATGTCAAAAGGAAGGGGATACAGAAGAATGGACAAATAAAGTTCGGACAATATTATTAATGATATGAATGTTTCGTTCGGCCTTCCCATTTTGTGAGGACGTATGAGGACAAGAGAAACGAAAAACTATATCATTAGCATCACAAAAATTCCGAAACAACCCATTATCGTATTCTTTGTCATTATCACATTGAATATTTTTTAATTAAGTTAGGGGCATAAAGGGCGTTTTTCAAAACAAGATGTGGATGTGGGGGAGATAGTTGTATGACCGTAACCGCGAATTGGAATTGAGTTGCCATTACCAACAATTATGCCACGATTTTTGCTCAAATTGGAATAAGACGAGAGAGTACCTTGGTCGGACGTCATGTGAGAAGTGGCGTCGGTGTCCATATACCAATTTGCGTCTGGAGGATTTAACCCAAGTGTATGCATGGCGGCCTCAATATCTGTCGAGTCGGGATCAGATGCGGGTCCGTAGCATGGAAAGCCTGCGGGGGCCGGGTCCAAGCAAGCCTTCCTGCTGTCCAGGCCCATCAGTGTGCCGAAATCCACTGGGCTGTGAAACATTGGGCGGAAGGAGGCTGAGAAGCCCACTGCCCTTGTTACACTGAAGTAGGAAAATAGTGGTTGTTGGGCCACTGCCCACTGGCCTAGCCCCACTGCCAGGGGGGCCATGGCTGGGACTAGTTGGGCTGCGGCCCACCCCCACCGTACCGAGGCCCACTGCCACTGTTTTGGCCACCTCCACCACCGCCGGTACTACCACGATTGCCACCGCGATTTTTGTCAATATTTTTCCGATTCTTCTTGCCTCTGTGAGTACGGTTTTTTACCTGAATTATCAACAAAACCTTGAGAACTATCGGAGGACATCATCATCACCACGGGACTAGCGCCAGTAGCCGCCTTTTTTGTCAAGTCGGCTTCTTCTAACGTGAGCATTGAACGGGCTTGATAAAAAGGTGAAAGTGGATTACTTTGATGGAGGAGAGTCCCAACGCCATTATAGGTCTCAGATAGGCCTGCAACCATTTGTAAAACAAGACGATTATTGGTAACAGGAGCTCCGACATTACGGAATTGGTTTGCTAATTCCTTGAGTCGTTTACAATAAGCCGAAACATTTGGAAAATCTTTCATGCTGACTTGGGAAAATTCATGTTCAAGGGTGACAATACGAGAGTGTTGGTTATCCTGGAATATATCACGCAATCTATTCCAGGTAGCCATAGTCGTAGTGTCTGGTTCAATGATCGTCTGTAAAAGGTCGGTGGTAGAAATAGTAGAGTAAATCCACTGAAGTACGGTAGCATCAAGAATAATCCATAACTGAGGATCCTCCGCGGGAGGAGAGATAGTGGGAGGAATTATGTGATGAAGGACTTGATGAGAGATTGCGTGAATTTTGAACAATTCCGCCCACGTCGCATATAGGACGTTTTCCATCTCAAGAACAATAGAGATGTGGTTCTTGATATCGGAAACAGTAAGGGCATAATGAAACATGTTCTTCGACGTAGACATAACGGAAGAACAATGAGTGATTAGGAAGAAAATTTAGGAAGGGAGGAGGAATAATTTTGGCCAGAATCTGAGAAGGGTCTCGGGATTGGAGCCGAGAGAAGTGGAAGCAAGGTAAGGTTTTTGTGAGACCTAGACTTCTGATACCATGAAAGAAATAATCCCTTGATTATTTTCATTAATGAATGAGTATATATACAATTTACACTTTCCATAATATGGAAAATCCTATTCCTATTCTATTGTACAAGAATACTATAATTATGGTAAGTGTACAATGCTTAGTTAATTACAACTAACATATTACAATTATGGGTATACTTGGTTTATGGGTATACACGGTTTAGCTTATCAATCCGTGATATACACGGTATACATAAGGCAAGGTATATCACATGTATATTTATCAGATATGAACATTACCGTCCTCTTTTTTGGATGTCATTTGGATGTGAGATTATCAACTAGACAGTGGTCCATCTAACTGGGCTTCATCTTGCGATAATCATAAAATTCTGCGATTATATAATTACCTGAAGTTTTGTTGAGTAAATTACCAATTTAGTCTCTTAATTGGCTGAAAATGTAGTAGCATATTCTTATGTTTGTTATCTTGTCATTAAATATGAGCTTTGGCTTTTCCCTCTCAACTGGGGCAAAGTTAAGCTCATATATATCTTTAGATGGGTAAAATGGGAATACAAGTATAATCCTATAGGAGTTAAAAGGAGTTGAGGCAGTATAAAAAAATAAATAGAACGTGCTACCTTGCTTATTGAAAAATAAATAGAACCATGCTTCCTCTGCCCTCTCTTTCCCTGTCCTTCACTTCTTACTCCCCCCCCCCCCCCCCACACACACAAGGATGAGACCTGCACCAGAAACTACCTGCCTCCCCGATACTACCATCCTTTTCAATTAGCTACCCCAAAATAGTGCCAATCATCTGCCCTTCACATTATCTCCCTTTCAGCCTTGAGTGATGGAGAATAAGTCTGTCCTTGCATGTCCATTCACTTTTACTTTTCTCATTTTCTCCCTTTGGGTGATTTTTCTTTGTCATCACCTTAGCATTTTAAAAGGATAAGAACTTATCGCGTCTATTATACTCAACTTATACTTGAGTATAATAGAAATAAAAATAGGAATATGAAAGAAAAAAGGAAGGGAAGAGGTTGTATGTTTATTTTATCGGTTTAATGTGTAAGCAAAAATGTGAGTTGCTCTTCTTTAAAAGCTTTCAAAAGGTTCTATTTTAGTTGCCAAGATAAATAACTGAAGGGGAAGAGTTAAAGGAATTGAAAAGATGGTCTGGTCAGTCGGGGGGACATTTCTGCACTCTATACTCATTGAAATGCTTTTACAGCACGAAGTGAGAAAAGTCATGGAATCGTAGCATCTTATTATGGCTAACTGCTTGCAGTGTTTACGTGACATCTCTGATGCTTAAACTCACTGAAGATTTGTAACCTCTTATTTTAGAAGCAGCTGCAGCATTGGCATGTACATCTTAGCAAATTTCTGACTCACATAATATGCAGGTTCCATATAATGCTCGACATTCGCCGCGTGGCATATTTTGCAGCCGCACATTAAATCTACGATCAATCAGTGCAATTGGATATGATATGGACTATACACTGATGCACTATAACGTGATGGTACCTTTTAATTCTTGTTTCCTATGATGTAAACTATTAGTCCATGGTTTCTTTTTTACAAATTGAGGCTAATGTTCATTGCTTACACATTTATTTATTTCATTTGCCAACCTCATCTATTGTTTACTTGAATTCTAACTTGCGTATGAAAATGTTGTGCCCATAGCAGGAAACTAATACTATAAGGCAGCGTAGACAGTGTTTATCCATATATCTGTTCTATCTGTTATTAATCCTTTTATCTTGGTGCCTGATGAAGTTCTTACTTCATTTAGGTGTTAGAGGATTGAATTCTGATGATAAGAAAAGGTGATTTATATGCATTACCAAAAAAAGAGAAGTGCTCTATTTACCTCAATTCCGTTGATCTTGCTGTTTTGAGTTGCATTTTTTTTTCAGATTTATTCTCTTAGGTTTTGGTTGAAATTGCCATGAACGATAGCGTTTAGATCGTAAAATCAAAAATACATTGTTTTGTATATTTTTTTGTTGTCCTTGAAGAGCTTTAAATTGTTTTTGTTTTTGGCATATGTTTCTGGTGTAGTATGACTAAGTCCATAATTTACAGGCCTGGGAAGGAAGGGCTTATGATTACTGCATGGAGAATCTGAGAAATGTGGGTTTCCCTGTGGATGGGCTTGCATTTGACCCTGAACTGGTATAGTCTGACCATGTGATCATGCTAATGGTTTGTATCAATACCCATTTGAGGACATTTCATTGTAAAACAGGTGATTAGAGGTCTTGTAATAGACAAAGAAAAAGGTAACCTGGTTAAAGCAGATAGATTTGGATATATTAAGAGGGCAATGCATGGAACAAGAATGTTGTCAACTCGAGAAGTGAGGTATGTCTTGGGATTTTGTTTCTATGTATCAGTTCAAAATATTGATTCATATATCCGTATTTTTAGCAAAGCTGGTCCAGAAAACGTTGCTTTGCAGATTGGGAAAATGAAGCTTCAAATCTATTTGCTCCATGTGAATCTTTGGTTAATGGGTGCAGACTGCACTGCACAGCCAAAAAATTTATTTCTCCACGAAAATCTGAATGAATGTTCTGCATTTTTATGTGCTCTGTGGAAAATTGGATAATGTTTTGGGTGGCGTCTCATATTTTCTATGTTTGGAAGTGAGATTTACGGAAGAGAACTGGTTGATCTGCGTAAGGAGAGTAGATGGGAGTTCCTCAATACACTATTCTCAGTTTCAGAGGCAGTGGCTTATATGCAGGTAGATCACTTGGCTCCTCAAATGTACCATGCCCTGACTCGATACTAAAAGACTTTATTTCTTCATGTTTTACGTGTACATTTGTTAGGTTTTTTCTTGTGAAAGTATTTGTATGGCTCCTATCTGTTCTTAATGCAGTTTCTTTCCTTTGAAAAAGAGATTTTTTAGGTTGAGGGTTTTCATTATTTTATTGAATATCAGGGGTTTCAACAAAAAAGAATGTGGTATTGATTCTTCAGAACTTGAGCCCTATGTCCTAGTCGTGTCTCTTTTGCAGATGGTAGATAGGCTGGATGAAGGCATTATAGGACCAGATCTCTGTCCATTTGAGTATAAAGGGCTTTACAAGGTATGGTTGGATGCTTTGCGTGAATGGATTGTGATGTGAACCTTGAGTTTGCCAACCTCTTTGTATTCAATTTAGGCTGTCGGTAAGGCACTCTTCAGGGCACATGTAGAAGGCCAGCTGAAGGTATGTGTTTCATGATCCAGAGCTTCACATGTCGGGAGCTGCAAAGATCACTCTAATCTATTTCACCCATGCAGAGCGAGATAATGTCTAAACCTGAACTATTTGTGGAACCTGATCCTGAGCTACCTTTGGCATTATTGGATCAAAAAGAGGTATCTAACTCTATCCATTTGAATTTAGTATCACAGTTCTATTTAGAGCCTTGCTTAAATAATCGTAATGATTTTAGCATATAAAGTGCTTAAGTCCAATAAGACAATCAATTGGGGGAATAAGCTATCCAGTTTCTTACTAAGATTTATTTAAGCCCCTAGCAATAAAAAGATGGTCAATTTAGCATCTAGCATTTCATGTTTTATCAGGCTGGGAAGAGGCTCTTGCTGATTACAAATTCAGATTATCATTACACAGACAAAATGATGCAGCATTCATTCAATCGGTACCTTCCCAATGATATGAGCTGGCGAGATCTATTTGAGATGGTGAGTAAGCAGATCAGGATTAGGATAAATTGATTCTAATTTCCTTTATTTCTTATAATTTATGCTGAAGTCTTGATCTCATAGTGTTAATGCTTTTGAAGAGAAGATTATATAACAGATAATTTTGTCAATGACCTAACTATTTGACTCCTTTATTGCTTTTTTTACAAATCTTTTCCTCTCAGTTTTTCTGCTCATATTGAGTTCTGGAGAATCAATACATAGGTTCTCCTTGCTGACTGCGGTTGAGCTCTTATGGTGTTAATGTTAAAAAATGAATTTGGGCCTAACTAAACTCAAGGTTAGCTCATATAAGAAAACAAGAACCCATTCCTTCAACCAGTGTAGAACACTCCAATACCCCACATGCCTGGACATTCTGAGCTTGAACAAAATGAAATAGGGGCCCAACATTGCATAAACCAAGAATAAGGATACATGTAATAAGTGGGTATACTCGATAAAGTGTTCTTAATAAGAACTTCCCTTGCACCCAAGGGTGTGGCCTAGTGGTTAATGAAGTGGTTGAGAACAATGAGGTCTCAGGTTCAAATCCCAGCTGAGATAAAAACACTAGGTGATTTTTTCTCATCTGTTCTAGCCAGCCTTGGTGGACAAAATTAGCTGGTATCTGTTACTGGTGGGAGGGGACAAGTATCCTGTGGAATTAGTCTAGGTGCGCCAGCTGGTCCATATGCCATTGAAAAAAATTAATTACTTTCTTCACGCCTTTGAACATGTGTTTTCTGCCACCCTGCAAGTCTCTTCTCAACCCTTTGGAGAACCGGATTCCAAGCCCTCTGATCCTTGTTTGATGCACCTAAAGGTAAACCAAGGTAGGTAGTAGGAAGAGTTCCTACCCTGCAATTCAAAAGCTGAGCGAGCATGTCAATATCAACCACCTCCCCAACGGGTATAATAGCACACTTTTATTAATTTTAAGAACTGACACCACAATGTCTTATTTTTCTTGGCATTGACTACATTCTTTTTTAGCGGAGGGTCTATCAGAAACAACCTCTCTGCCCCACAAAGGTAGAGTTACGGTCTGCGTACATCCTACGCTCCTCAGACCCCACATTGTGGGATTACACTGGGTATGTTGTTGTTGTTGTTGTTGTTGTAACTGACGCCACGTGGTTTAGAACTTGGCCTAAATTAGTAAATGGATTGTTTTCACTGAAAAGAAACTTTGGAAGGGGAAAAATGCTGAAAGTTGGGCGGTGTTGGAGCTACTCTTTATTTGATATCCTTATATTAGTGGGAGTTTTTTGTTGTCTGGTAATATTGCATTTAAAAGATCCTATTATCTCTGTCCCGTGATTAATTTTATTGAAGCGTTAACTGTTTCCATAACCAAATCTTTCCTTCTTTAACCATTGCAGGTTATAGTCTCAGCTAGGAAGCCAGAATTCTTCCAAATGTCCCACCCAATGTATGAAGTGGTGACTGGTGAAGGTCTAATGCGTCCTTGTTTTAAGGCTCGCCCAGGTGATTAAATCTTCTAAACTAATGATATGAAGATCATCCCTTTTCTGGATAAGTAAATGAAAATCATCTTCTCCCATGTCACATTCCAGCAAAATTTCTTTTTTCAACATTTTTCGCCGTCGCTCACCATCACATCGGGCCATTGATGATAATTCATATTTGTTCTTGAACATGGACAGGACTTGTCCATTCTATGAGCAGCAGCTAATTTGCAGGAACTAATAATTTTCTTATAGGTGGTGTGTATTCTGGAGGAAGTGCTCAGATGGTTGAGAGTTCGCTCAACGTTCACGGAGACGAAATCTTATATGTTGGTGATCATATCTATACAGATGTAAGCCAATCCAAAGTCCATCTCCGGTGGAGAACTGCTTTGATTTGTCGAGAACTAGAGGAGGAGGTTAGTAATCCTCATCAGATCTCTGGGATTGGATCACAATTGTTAATTTACTTCTTTTTGGCTCCTTTTAGTTGGATTGGGGGTTCAATTTGGTCGAAACATTTGGAGTTTAGTGTATTACTACTTTGCATTTCGTTATGATCTAGTTCTTCTTTTCATCTCCGTGCCTAAGAACCACTCTGGAACAATCATTGCTAGGTTCCTTCTCTGTTCCACCTTACCCGTATGAGTAGTGAAGAAGTATAGAGCACTTTATTTGTTTTTGACCAATGAAAAGCATGGTTTAGAAAAAAAGAACATTTATGCAATTTCTTTTCTAAGAAAGAGATCATAGCCATTGATGACTCTTTGAAGATTTTGTTATGTAAGACTGCTGCATATTATGCTTTTCATTCTTATGCTGCAGTATAATGCCTTAATTGATAGTCAGAAACAGAGAGCTACTTTGATAGATCTTATCAATCAAAAAGAGGTTTTAGGTGATCTCTTTAACCAACTAAGGCTTGCTCTTCAGAGAAGAACCTTGGGACGTCCTGCACAGGTAAGTTACTTGATCTACCATATACGTATTCTTGCTTTTCTGTAGATTACCTTAAATATTCTGCCTCCTGTTTCATGGTTGCAAGTAGTATCTTCAATCTAATATCCACCGAGTACCCTAATAAGTAGTTTGTGACATGTTGCCTGGAATTATGCAAACTAAATGCAAAGAATCACCCATTGAACTGGTGGAATCCTTTTTAAGGGTTGGGGATGGGGGATATTGAACTGATGTAGGTTGTTTTGTTTGGGAAATTAGTTCAGTTTTGCTGTATTCTTTTACCAGTATCTGGAATAAGATGGAAAAGGAAGAAAAAGTCTGGCTCTCTGACAAGGCTCATTACGATGTCTTTAATGACTTATCTGGGTTAGTGTGCTATCATTTTTGTTAGTTGATGTAACCAGTTTAAAATTGTATTGTCTTACTATGCATCAGACTCTTGCTGCCACACATATGGACGATAATGAACTCACAGAAAGCATGCAAAAGCTACTTGTTGTTATGCAGAGGCTAGATCAGAAAATTGGTCCAATGTTGGATGAGGACGGAGAGCTTTTCAACAAAAGGTGATTTGAAGATTTTTCTTTAAGAATTACCTGTCTCTTCAATATAGCCTCAGATTTGTTATATACCAGATTGCTTTATTTATGGTTTCATTAGCTCACATTTTAAGCTCGACCAAGTTAAACCTATGAAGGTTGCCAGGAATATTTACTTGCATATCTGCATGTTTTCTCTGATGGGCTCACATGCATGGTTTCTTTGACGAATTTGGACTTGAGGTTAATTGATCTGCCTTATTTTCCCTTTCAGGTGGGGTTATCTTTCGCGTGCAGGTCTGTGGGATAAAAGTCACTTGATGCGTCAAATTGAGAAGTATGTCAATATGTTGTGACAATTAATGTCACTTCTTTTATACCTATTAATTGATTGTAAAAGTTTGTGTAAGCACCTTGACTGTTATTAAATCTTTTTCTCTTGATACTGCAGATACGCTGATATTTATACCTCCAGAGTTTCAAACTTTCTCCACTATACACCTTTCATGTATTTCCGCGCCCAAGAACAGGTACTCAAGGATTGCTGGTAACTGTGCAGGAAATTATGAGTGCTCTAATAAATAACATCAAGCAAGATAGATTTATATTGAAACTTATATCTTCCTCTAGCCTGAATTAATACAACTCTTTCCGTTCATGAATATTTGAAACCATTCCATCTCTGGGAATAAGGAATATCAGTGTTGGCCAAATTTTACTACTAAAATTGGGCTTGAGGTGAAATATTTTTTGCTTTCCTGGAGCACTCGCACTCATTCATGCTAACAAATCCGGATATTTTAAATAATAAGTGGTTGCCCCTTAAAACAAGCCCTGTCTTCCTTTCAAAGTGCTTACAATTTAGTTTTCTGGATATGTTCATATATTTTCATATAATAAGTGGTTGCCCCTTAAAATATTTTTTGCTTTCCTGGAGCACTCGCACTCACTTGTATGTAAAATTTGCATTTCCTGTAGCTCTTGTCACCAGAAAGTTTGGACTGTAATTATTTTCTGAGATGTGTTTTCTCTTCTTTCATATAATGATAAACTTTGTTTTGAAGGATAAAAATACTCTTTTTGAAGGTAAGCTCTTCACATACTAATAAAAAAAATAGAATAATCCTTTCAAGTTATGGAGTATCTAATGCCCACAACGTTGCTAGCTCCATCAAATTGAAAGAATAAACCCATCCCTTGGGATAATGGCTGGACTATTTCTTTGAGCTGCACTGATACTGTTCTTTAAATTGAAATGCTTTTTTTCTCTTCAATTTCTGGCAGCTCTAGCAGCTCCATTTTGTAGCTTATTCTTTTCAATCTTTTCTCGCCAGTGAGCTTGTGGTTACAACTTGGATTTAATACTGTGTGTTAATTGCTGTAGTCTCTCTCCATTTGGACGGACATTTACTCTTTTCCTAATGTACTTCATTCTTCATGCAGAATCTCGCTCATGATTCATACACATTTGACCATCTACGACGTGATAATTAGCCGATAACAGGAGTGGCAGAATCTCATTATAACTCTATGGCCAATCCTCATTGTTGTATATTAGAGATGTTGAATTTGGCGTCCACTCTTGTACTCCAACCCCACAGCCCTGTTTCAACTTTCTGTTGTAGGAATCCGGGATAAGCTATCGAAGGGCATAGCTATGTTATTGTACAAGTAAACAATTGAGAAAATTCATAATAATCACTAGAAAAACCTAATTTATCAAATTGACTTATGCTTAGTGAAATTTAGCTTTCTCTTTGATGCCCTCCTTGCATTTGTTTTTGCTCCTCAGATTACTAATTGTAGTTGAGAATCTGCCTGATTTTGTATGGAGTAATATACATGGCGACTTTGTTGGATGTTGAATTGTAGCATGGAGATGAGGATCCCACATCCCTTACAATACCCCTACCCCGCCCTCATTTTTCTTTCTTGAAAGTCACGGAGGTCTATACTACGCGTAAATTCAGATGCAATGGATACGATAAGGAATGAGTGTCTGGAGTAATCGGGTTTGTTTTGAATACTAAATGCATAAAAGAGAGCGAGAGACAATAGGATTAATCTCTTAGAACGAACATCCACGATGAAGGCATTGCGCTAAATGTCATATGCATTTAACTTGTCTAGCTAACTTTTGTAGCTCAATCTTACTAGTGGGCAACCCCCTATTTTAACCATAAGGCCAACAATGGGGTTTGTTTTGAATACTAAATGCATAAAAGAGGGCGAGAGGCAATAGGATTAATCTCTTAGAACGAACATCCACGATGAAGGCATTGCGCTAAATGTCACTTGTCTAGCTAACTTTTGTAGCTCAATCTTACTAGCGGGCAACCCCTATTTTAACCATAAGGTCAACAATGGGGTTTGTTCTGAATACTAAATGCATAAAAGAGGGCGAGAGACAATAGGATTAATCTCTTAGAACGAACATCCACGATGAAGGCATTGCGCTAAATGTCATATGCATTTAACTTGTCTAGCTAACTTTTGTAGCTCAATCTTACAGTGGGCAACCCCTATTTTAACCATAAGGCCAACAATGGGGTTTGTTCTGAATACTAAATGCATAAAAGAAGGCGAGAGACAATAGGATTAATCTCTTAGAACGAACATCCACGATGAAGGCATTGCGCTAAATGTCATATGCATTTAACTTGTCTAGCTAACTTTTGTAGCTCAATCTTACTAGTGAGCAACCCCTATTTTAACCATAAGGCCAATAATGGGGTTTGTTTTGAATACTAAATGCGTAAAAGAGGGTGAGAGACAATAGGAAGGCATTGCGCTAAATGTCATTTGCATTTAACTTGTCTAGCTAACTTTTGTAGCTCAATCTTACAAGTGGGCAACCTCTATTTTAACCATAAGGCCAACAATGGGGTTTGTTTTGAATACTAAATGCATAAAAGAGGGCGAGAGTCAATAGGATTAATCTCTTAGAACGAACATCCACGATGAAGGCATTGCGCTAAATGTCATATGCATTTAACTTGTCTAGCTAACTTTTGTAGCTCAATCTTACTAGTGGGCAACCCCTATTTTAACCATAAGGCCAACAATGGGGTTTGTTTTGAATACTAAATACATAAAAGAGGGTGAGAGACAATAGGAAGGCATTGCGCTAAATGTCATTTGCATTTAACTTGTCTAGCTAACTTTTGTAGCTCAATCTTACTAGCGGGCAACCCCTATTTTAACCATAAGGCCAACAATGGGGTTTGTTTTGAATATTAAATGCATAAAAGAGGGCGAGAGACCATAGGATTAATCTCTTAGAACGAACATCCACGATGAAGGCATTGCGCTAAATGTCATATGCATTTAACTTGTCTAGCTAACTTTTGTAGCTCAATCTTACTAGTGGGCAACCCCTATTTTAACCATAAGGCCAACAATGGGGTTTGTTTTGAATACTAAATGCATAAAAGAGGGTGAGAGACAATAGGAAGGCATTGCGCTAAATGTCATATGCATTTAACTTGTCTAGCTAACTTTTGTAGCTCAATCTTACAAGTGGGCAACCCCTATTTTAACCATAAGGCCAACAATGGGGTTTGTTTTGAATACTAAATGCATAAAAGAGGGCGAGAGTCAATAGGATTAATCTCTTAGAACGAACATCCACGATGAAGGCATTGCGCTAAATGTCATATGCATTTAACTTGTCTAGTATTTTGTAACAAATCTCCACTAGTTGGCAACCTTATTTTAACCATAAGGCCAACAATGGGGTTTGTTTTGAATACTAAATGCATAAAAGAGGGTGAGAGACAATAGGAAGACATTGCGCTAAATGTCATATGCATTTAACTTGTCTAGCTAACTTTTGTAGCTCAATCTTACTAGTGGGCAACCCCTATTTTAACCATAAGGCCAACAATGGGGTTTGTTTTGAATACTAAATGCATAAAAGAGGGTGAGAGACAATAGGATTAATCTCTTAGAACGAACATCCACGATGAAGGCATTGCGCTAAATGTCATTTGCATTTAACTTGTCTAGGTAACTTTTGTAGCTCAATCTTACTAGCGGGCAACCCCTATTTTAACCATAAGGCCAACAATGGGTTTGTTTTGAATACTAAATGCATAAAAGAGGGTGAGAGACAATAGGATTAATCTCTTAGGAACATCCACGATGGCTAAATGTCATTTGCATTTAACTTGTCTAGCTAACTTTTGTAGCTCAATCTTACTAGTGGGCAACCCCTATTTTAACCATAAGGCCAACAATGGGGTTTGTTTTGAATACTAAATGCATAAAAGAGGGCGAGAGTCAATAGGATTAATCTCTTAGAACGAACATCCACGATGAAGGCATTGCGCTAAATGTCATATGCATTTAACTTGTCTAGCTAACTTTTGTAGCTCAATCTTACTAGTGGGCAACCCCCTATTTTAACCATAAGGCCAACAATGGGGGTTTGTTTTGAATACTAAATGCATAAAAGAGGGTGAGAGACAATAGGAAGGCATTGCGCTAAATGTCATATGCATTTAACTTGTCTAGCTAACTTTTGTAGCTCAATCTTACAAGCGGGCAACCCCTATTTTAACCATAAGGCCAACAATGGAGTTTGTTTTGAATACTAAATGCATAAAAGAGGGCGAGAGACAATAGGATTAATCTCTTAGAACGAACATCCACGATGAAGGCATTGCGCTAAATGTCATATGCATTTAACTTGTCTAGCTAACTTTTGTAGCTCAATCTTACTAGTGGGCAACCCCTATTTTAACCATAAGGCCAACAATGGGGTTTGTTTTGAATACTAAATGCCTAAAAGAGGGTGAGAGACAATAGGAAGGCATTGCGCTAAATGTCATTTGCATTTAACTTGTCTAGCTAACTTTTGTAGCTCAATCTTACTAGTGGGCAACCCCTATTTTAACCATAAGGCCAACAATGGGGTTTGTTTTGAATACTAAATGCATAAAAGAGGGCGAGAGTCAATAGGATTAATCTCTTAGAACGAACATCCACGATGAAGGCATTGCGCTAAATGTCATATTCATTTAACTTGTCTAGGTAACTTTTGTAGCTCAATCTTACTAGCAGGCAACCCCTATTTTAACCATAAGGCCAACAATGGGGTTTGTTTTGAATACTAAATGCATAAAAGAGGGCGAGAGTCAATAGGATTAATCTCTTAGAACGAACATCCACGATGAAGGCATTGCGCTAAATGTCATATGCATTTAACTTGTCTAGCTAACTTTTGTAGCTCAATCTTACTAGTGGGCAACCCCTATTTTAACCATAAGGCCAACAATGGGGTTTGTTTTGAATACTAAATACATAAAAGAGGGTGAGAGACAATAGGAAGACATTGCGCTAAATGTCATATGCATTTAACTTGTCTAGCTAACTTTTGTAGCTCAATCTTACTAGCGGGCAACCCCTATTTTAACCATAAGGCCAACAATGGGGTTTGTTTTGAATACTAAATGCATAAAAGAGGGCGAGAGACAATAGGATTAATCTCTTAGAACGAACATCCACGATGAAGGCATTGCGCTAAATGTCATATGCATTTAACTTGTCTAGCTAACTTTTGTAGCTCAATCTTACTAGTGGGCAACCCCTATTTTAACCATAAGGCCAACAATGGGGTTTGTTTTGAATACTAAATGCATAAAAGAGGGTGAGAGACAATAGGAAGGCATTGCGCTAAATGTCATGCATTTAGCTTTTCTAGCTAACTTTTGTAGCTCAATCTTACTAGTGGGCAACCCCTATTTTAACCATAAGGCCAACAATGGGGTTTGTTTTGAATACTAAATGCATAAAAGAAGGCGAGAGACAATAGGATTAATCTCTTAGAACGAACATCCACGATGAAGGCATTGCGCTAAATGTCATATGCATTTAACTTGTCTAGCTAACTTTTGTAGCTCAATCTTATTAGTGGGCAACCCCTATTTTAACCCTAAGGCCAACATGCCATTGTCAACTGAGACGTGATTCAAATAAATCCGAGTGTAACAATGACTAGGGCTATAGGTGAGACGTTGTGACATGTCATTGTAATGACTTGGGTGCCAGATATAATTGCAGCACTTCTACGACCAAATATCACCAATTACTAAAAACTTCAGGCAATAACTCGATATAAGTGAGGCATGATAAAATATTTTATCATATGCACCACAAATAATTTGGGGTCAAGTTGAATCAATATACCTTTTTCAACGCCATATATCACCTATATCGTATTATTGGCTGAGGTTTTTAGTGATGCGGTATTTGTACATGAAAGAATACATCATTAATTATGCAATGAACCCCATATATCACCTATACCTCATTATTGCCTGAGGTTTTCAGTGATGCGGTAGTGCAGACTACTTAAAAACTGTTTTAAGTCAATGAAGAGAGCCAGAGACATTGATGCAAAGTGAAGTCTTCTCAAAACAGATACTTAACAATCGTAAATTGATCAAAACAAGGAGCAAAACAGACGGCCCTTATCAGTTGACAAGGAAAAAAAAGTAACACAAGGAGAGTTAACATAGAACTACTGATTGCTGTTCTTCAGTAAGAATAGTAACCCATTTCCATCTGACCTTCAGTGTATCCGAAATCCTGTCACAAGCAGAGAAACAGATGATCAACAGAAGACCCAAAAATAACATGACATGTATAATATATGAAATGGAACTTAATACTCCAAAATTCAAAAATGAACAGCTTATCATTTACTTACATATTTTATTGAAAGCAACAATATCACAGCTCTGAACATACTCATTGATAGGTTCAACCGTGAGATAATTCTCAATGAGATCATCCACAGAGACCAGGTCATCCACAATGGTAAGCATAATTTGCAACTTCTTAATACCATATCCAACAGGAACAAGTTTGGCTGCAAATGAAACATGGTTATGCTTGTCAACAAACACCAACAATCTAACAACCAATCAATACAACCTCCTATTCAGGTTAGATCAAGTGAACTGATGGAATAATAAGACACGAGCATCCAAGTAAGAAATGCTAGAAGGTATTGGAATGATGAAAAGGCAATTGTCTAAAAATAAAATTTGTCTCCAAGCACTTGCAGGTAAAAATAAAATTCAACTCAATAGAGCAAAGACACTTTCAGTAAAAACAAAAATTCAAATCAATAGAACAAAGAACAGAAGCTTACATGCTCCATAAGTCAATCCTTCCAAGTGAACACTTCGAACAGCTTCTTCAAGCTTTTTCATATCAGTCTCATCATCCCATGGCTTGACATCCAAGAGAACTGAGGACTTGCCAGCTGAAGTCAAATGAGATCATAAGCAATGTCAGTCCATGCTCAGTATGAACTTCAAAGTTTCCGCAAGCTTCTCTCTGTGTTCGACTTATTTAGTGATGAGAAGGTAAGAAGTCATCACCGAGGACACCACTAACTAACATCACATGTTTTTCCAAGTTTATAAATCAAACAGTTCTTGAAACTCTTAGTCAGGACATTACAGCACAAACTTACACTCCTTCTTCTTCCCTGAAGCCTTCACTGCTGCAGCACGTTCTTCAGCAGCCTTCTTTTCCTCTTCAGTTTCCTCACCAAATAGGTCAACATCATCATCATCTTCTTCTTCAGCAGCAGCCGAGGCCTAGAGGCCAGAGAAACAAAGGAGAGAAGATGATTTTACTTGCAACAGTAGATTCACAGTTTCATGTGGCTGTACTAGAAACTATAAAGGGAGTGATGATCACAAAAAGAAAATTCACTCTGTGATGCAATCCAAACAGCAGCAAAAAGAATCAGAAGGTAACATAAACTAAATATCAATCCAGAGCAGATAGGAAAGAATATCACACCTTAGTGTCAGCAGCAGGGGGAGTTGCCACAGCCTCCTCAGTGATTGGTGCAGACCCCTCTACAGTAACACCAGTGCCTTCACCAGATACACCACTGCAAGAATATGATATTCAGTAAAATCAAGTTTGACAAGGAAATTAAAACAATTCGCCAATCACAAGGCAAAAGAACTAAGAGGTCATTTGGTTTGCAGACCATGTTATCCCGGGATTATAATCCTTGGACTAATTTATCCGACCTGAGAGGTAGAATAACATAACACCAAGTTTGATGGGATAAGGCGGAATATCCAGAACTAAGTTTGGGATTACATTTATACTTTGTTTGGTTGAAGGTATAAATTTATACAAATATAAATTTAATCCCAAACTTAATCCTAGGATATCCCAACTTACCCCATGAACCAAAGAACACCTAAAAATACAATTGATATAGTCAAACATATTACAGGAAAATACAAAGTCAATAAGCTCTTGAACTTACGAGATTCTCAGAAGTGCATCAATGTGCTTATACCACCTAGATGCATTAACATATTCAGCTGATGGGGCCTTTGCCAGAGATGAATACACAGTGATATCATCCTTTGAGGCTTGGTACCTGACACGTGGATTACACAATAAACATCAGCATTTGAATTAAAACACCTTCAGAGGGTGCATCTTAGCAATAAAAGTCACAAGAGTAACTCACCCAGAGATGTAACTGCGAGTCAAGAGGTACTCATCAAGCTTCTTGAGGCCAGAAGCAGAGTTAAGGTTGTGGAATGCAACAGCCATTGTTTGATGATAATGCAACTCTTTCTGCAATAGTAAAATAATACAGCATCACATCAACACATCTCAACAAATTAATATCATGTTGCATATTTCAGCAACTACAATTGGGTGTCTAAAATTTATACTTGGATCACTGATTAGCCAACTAAAAATCACTAAACATGGATTAACAACGAGTCTCAACAAATTAATATCATGTTGCATATTTCAGCAACTACAATTGGGTGTCTAAAATTTATACTTGGATCACTGATTAGCCAACTAAAAATCACTAAACATGGACTAACGAGGGAAATTAAGGTAAACAACCTACCCAGTCTTTAGGGGTTTAGCTAAACTCTACATCCATGTCTATCCCTCTTCATCGGTGTTGGTTTTAAAAGATGATGCAACAAAAAAGGTTGAAAGAATGACTTAAATTTTCTCTTAATCAACGGTGGTGTCCAATTTTTCTCTCTTAAATTTTATTAATCTGAAACCATTTAGGTCTACTCAGCCCCAAATTAGACGAAGAACATATGTTTAACTTGTAAAAGACACAAGAAACAATGATGTATAAAAATTTGGGTACTCTAAAACTATTCATTTCTATCTGAGCCAAACCAATGACTATACAAAACCTCTAAACACATTTCGCTCTAATAAGGCCAAATCAAACAAAGAACAAATATTTCATCAATAAATCAACTAGGGCCTCTGTTCCAATGAAGAAATTGGAGTTCCTCTGTAGCTACATCTGTCTATTATAACCCAAATTAAACGAAAAAAACATATATTAAATCACCAGAAACAATGAAATGTGAAAATGGGTGTCAGCTATATATGTTACTCCATACCACTTGAGCCAAAATCACACAAACAAACACGTATTAACTAGCTAAAATCAAAGGACCATTGGATAATTGAAACACAGCATGACAATCCAAGAAACTATTTTTTTTGTATAGGAACTAGACATTATATAAACCTTATGTACTCATTTTGCTCTATTAGGGTCAAATCAAACAAAGAACAAATCTTTCATCAATCAATCAACTGGGTCTTTGTCTTAGGTCCATTCTAGCTCAAATTAAACGAGAAACATATATTATTAACATGTAAAAATCACATGAAAACAATGATATGTGAGAAATATGAGTTCAGCTATCTGAATACTCTGAAACTATCTGATCCAAACCAATGACTATAAATCCTCTATATACATTTTGCTCTATTCAGGCTAAATCAAACAAAGAATAAATCTTTCATCAATCCAATTGCAGTTACTTAGGTCTATTATAGCTCAAATTACAACAACATACCAGTGTAATACAACACAGTGGGGTCTGAGGAGGTTAAGATGTACGCAGAAATTACATCTAGCTTTGTGGGGTAGAGAGAATGTTTCCAATAGACCCTCAGCTAAAAAGAACCTATTATAGCTCAAATTACAACGATGTACGCAGACATTACCTCTACCTTGTGGGGTAGAGAGTTTGTTTCCAATCGACCTCGACTAAAAAGAACCTATTATAACTCAAATTAGACGATAAAAATTTATTAACATGTAAAAATCACAAGAAAACAAATATATGTAAATATTCCGTTCCACTTGAAACGAAATCAAACAAACAAACAAACAACACATATTATTAACTTGCTAAAATCATAAGGAACAGTTAATAATCAGAAATAAGAGCATTAACAATCCAATTTCTTGTGTTTTACTATATAAAAATATAATTGCAAAAATGTAAAGGAACTTACGATTTGATTTGAAGAGTTGAAGAAGATAGCGAGCGGCATTGTTAGGGTTTATGGAGAGTATTTAAGGATTCCAATTTGGGCCAAACATGAATTTGGGCTTGGACCAAGACCCGTCCATTTTAGGGTCATTTGCACAGTTTCTCAATTTTGTGCTGGTCTTTAATATTTGGCCTTCAAAGGGTTGTTCTCTCATTTATCACTTCAAAATTGAACTTGCCATAAGTTCAATTTTGAATGGCAAAAATTAAACACCAGCTCATTTGAAGGCCAAAAATTAAGAACCAGTCCATTTGAAGGGGCAAGGGAACACCGTGCAATTATTAGTCCATTTTAATGGCATCAATCTTTTGGGTCATTAGTTCGAGTGGTCTTTAATTTTTGTCATTCAATATTTTTGGCGCGGCATAATTTTAGATTTCGTTTATGTTTAACTTTGAGATATGTATCATAATATTCACACAAATTATGCGTGATGAAACAAAACTTTCAACACTCAACATCATCTGAAAAATACTACAAAATTTATACCGCATAATTTAATTCCTATAGAATTTATGCCGAGGAAGCAAAAGTTCAATTTCCCAAAATAAAATTAAAAAATTACAGAAATTATGTCTTGCGAATCAGGTCTTTGAATATTTTTATTAAGTAAATAGCATAGACAAAAATTTAAAACCACACATATCAAAGGACAAAAATTAAAGACCAGTACATTTTGAATGGAAATCCGTGCAAAAAAATGCAATCTTTTTGGTTAATTGGATCGAACTTAAACATATAAGTACTTAAGAGTTATATAAAGAAAAATTTAATGAAATAGATTAATCATAATTGTTAGAGAAAGCTCTTTGATTATACTTTTTAACGTTGTGAGATTTAACTGGATATATTGTTATATGGTTTCGTCTTGCTATTTAAGTTATAGCTAGTTTTCAAAAATACTTATTTGTAGTTACTGTTGGCAAACTTCAGCCAAAAACACCAACATCTCTTTCTATGCTTTCCTTTTTGTTAGTTGTTGTACAATTTTTTGTGCATTACATTGATTTAAAGTTTAAAGTTGATATATATAAAGAAATTTCATGCAAGATCGTAAAGTATGAATCAAGGAAGAACAATTAAACATGTCTTATTAATAGTCACATTAAATCAAAAATCAAAAAATGTATACAAAGCACCGATTAAAATAACAATTAAACATGTTATAATTGATACTTAGCCTCTGTTTGGATGGTTGTTACCCATGATTTCATAATGTACAGTATGGTATTGTATAATATTATATTGTATTAATTAATACAATATTTGAATAGATTATATCGTTTGTTGTGGTTTAATAACTTTTTTATTATTTGAATAGATTGTATGTATGTTTACTAGAATACTCTTTAACCCTTAATTACAAACTAGTTTATTTATGTTAATAAGACTAGGGTAAATGATAAAATAGAAACTTTAAAAATAAGTAGGTGGTGATGGGATGAAATACGTAACCACGTAAAATCATCAAATTTGTATAAAAATTGAATTTTTTCACGATTATATAGCAGGTGCAACAGAAAGGGTGAGAGAAGAGGAGGAATGATGAAGTGCCAAATATGAGGTCCAGTCCTCTTGTATAGTATAAATCATAAATATAATACAACACCATTAAGTACAAGTGTAATACACAAATTAACAGGACAGACCCCAGGTGTTCTTTTAAGGGAAAAAAATATAGACACCCCTCAGTTCTCAGGGAAATCTTCAACAATCTCACCAATGTAAGTTAAGCAATCAATCCTACACACACCAGTATCAAATATGGGGAAAATTTTGAAGTCTTGTTTTTGTTTCTATCAACAAATGAAATCCCGGCATGATATACCACAAAACAGTGCAAATTAGCAGTAGAAATTCCAAAACAAGCTAAGCGAAAATAGGCTCCCTATAATTCTGGAGCAGGTGCAGCAGGAGCCTTCAGCAGTGGTTGGAGAGCTTTGACAACAATACTCATATTTGGACGGAATTCAGCTTCGTATTGCACGCATAGTGCTGCCACAGCCGCCATCTGTATTTGAGCCAAAAAGATAATAATCACCAACCCGAAATAATTAAAAAAAAATTACAGCACTTCCTATTTTCCAATCAAGATAAGTTAGTGTTAGTGAATGAAGGTATTAAAAGTGGACGAGGTAGACATAAATCACATGGAAGGGAGTTGTTTCGGAGAACAAATTATCTCTTAATATCAGAGGCAGATCTAATATTTCTAAAACATGGGTGCACCACTAAAAGAAGGTGGGGAAGAAATGTATTAAGTGGGAGTTGATCCCTATTCCTCTGGGTAAATAACTCAACCTTCAACCCAAGTGCACCATTCAACCTTCTAGGAACATGGGTGTCAGCAACTAATATTATACCAATTCTATACCTAAGTTTACGGAGAGACCATGGATTCACGTGCCCCATAAATTACATAATAAATCCTGCCTTGCTAATAATACATGCAGACCTAGCGAAACATAGGGCACAATGGAAGAAAAAGACCTATATATGTGATATCAATTAATTAGAATTAAGTTTTAGTCATGTTATTAAGTTTAGTGTAGGTCCCACGTTTTCTAGGAGTCATTAAGTCATGTCAAAGATTTTTACACCAGTAGAAAATACAGAACTTCGAGTACTTTCTATTTTCCTTTGTAATAAAATTGGCCAGAGATTATGTTTGCTCGGATTCTCCAAAAATGTTGCCGCACCGTGTCGAATCCTCCAAAAATGCACTACTTTTGGAGGATCCAACACGCACTTGGCAACATTTTTGAATAGTGTGAGATGAGTTTAGATGGAATGGTCAGTGAAAACTTATACAATCAACGACAACTTGCTTGGGATTGAAACATGTTATTGTTGTGCCGGGGTTGGGGGAAAGGAGAGAGACAAAGCAGATATAGGAGAAGGGGAGAAGAAGAGACCTTAGCCACTGCTTTTGGAGGACATCCTTTCAGCTTTGGATCGACACATTGCTGGACTTTGTCTTCACTCAGTCTTGGGGTAGCCTACAAATTTAAAGAAGAAATTATACATCAACAAACAGAATCGAAACTTATAACAGAGCAAATGGAGGAGAAGGGCACATAAGGAAAAAAAATGCATGAAAAGAACGTTTCTGGTAAGTTGAGGGGGAAGCAGCGCTCACCCAAGTAACCAGGCTCTGCTGTCCTCGAGGCATTGTATGATCTACAGGTTTTCTTCCAGTCAAAAGTTCAAGCAAGACCACTCCGAAGCTATACACATCACTCTTCTGTGTAAGTTGTCCAGTCATAGCATATCTGTAATTAATTTCAGGATACTCGGGTTAGATAACTCTCCTGAAGCAAAACTTCTTCTTGAAGTAATTTTTACAACAATAAAGGAGTAAAGCAGGTGAAAAAACATAAAAATAAAACTAAATAAATCCACTTCATATATCACAATGAATTATATTTGTTGGATATACTGTTGTCAATATAAAGATTGGATCTCTTTTGTTGAGAACCATATTTTGGTGTAGGTTCTTTTCTTTTGGTAAACGGCTTGTATACGGGTTTTCCCCAATTGTTCATAAAATTATTTACCTTATCAAAATATAAATATTGAAAAAAGTAAAAATATTTCAATTGAAAACAATAAAAAATATTTTTTAAAAGAGACTTGTGTTGGATTGGCACTACAAATCTAGTCCAAATAAAATAGATACAAGAAAGTATAGATGGGAGAACAAATAAAGAATAAGTGGACAAAGATGCCAACGGGTTAAACAGCAAATGGCATAATCAGCTAAAAATACAACTACCTTAATTGAATATCTCACAAGTTTGTCATCTCACTTAGTAGAAAGTGCTTAATAATATAATTAATCATCAACTAGAATCACTCATAGAGAACAAAACTACCTTTACTCAAAAGCTTCGACATTTGGTCATTCGTGATAACACAAAACCTTAATAGGAAACAGGTACTTCAATAATTTAAAGCAATAAATAGAAGTAGCATGTAAAGGAACATCATGACTAATCCTTATACATTTTATAAAAAGGGATCCCACCATTCCACCCCCATATACTATAACGGTTAGTAGCATTCCCAGAAAAGCATAAGAAATACCCCATTGACTCGAAGTAGTTGTTTTTTCAATCTAAACAGATCAAATAGCTAAAGATATGGCCCTTAAAACCAAGCTCCTTTCCCATAATAAGCTAACTTAAGTGGCAAATTATCTCTTGGAAGACGTCAAGAATAACATCCACGATGAATAGGGGAAAACAAAGTAATAGCAAAGATGGGCTTTTCAAATTTCCAAGAAATCCTCTCCACCTTTTATACTTAATAGTCGAAACTTAATTCCAAAGTAGCTTTGGCTTTCTACTCCAGAAGGGAAGAAGCACCTTCATTATATAAATCTTTGCTTAGTCCCAGTAGACTTGGTCACATAAAGTGGAGAAACCTGAAAATCTGATGTATATACTACACTCATTCAGCAACTACATATATTGTTTCGGTGCCTACAACTTTTTTTTTCTCTTACTTCTAGAAAGCTTTCAACAGCATTAAATCTCATCAATAATTCCCAGAAAATATGCTTTAACATCAGGAGCCTGCCTTACATATAAAATATATATTTTAAATCCAGTCAGCTTTCCTACAGAACTACACGTTCAATACCTCAGTTAGATGCATCAGGGACTCAATGTTACTATATAATCATTTACATAACTTATCACCAACAATTTAAAATTACACCCATTCCTAGCAGCTTCATTTTCCCCACTTCTACACTTGAATTCTATTCCTAGCTCAAAATGTATTGGACCAAAAAGGAAGTTATTCTAGCGGCTAGATAGAAAATAAGATTCAGCAATATGTTAGAAGCAAAGAGTTCAGAATAACTCAAAAGGCACACAACCAAGTATAAAACATTTGGGGAGAAACAGAGTACACATTGAACAAAACAAAGCTCAGTCAAAGAAGAGAAAGGTGAGACACTACTCTGGTGCATGATAGCCAAATGTTCCTAAAACTCGAGTAGAATGAAGACGAGCAGCCATGTCAGGAGCCTGATTTGACAGGTTAAAATCTGCAATCTTTGCTTTGTAGTCTTCAAAGAGGAGGACATTGCTTGATCTGATATCCCTGTGTATTATTGAAGGTTGGACCTTCTCATGCAAATACTCGAGGCCCCTTGCAGCATCAATAGCAATCTTTACCCGTTGCACCCATTCAAGTGTTGGGCCAGGCTGTGCCCCTTGTACTCCTTTCCTTCCTGCAAGCACATACACAATACATAAAGAATATGAGCCCGTTTGGATTAGCTGATTGTAAATAGTTGATAAGCTTTAAGTGCTGAAATTGATTTTATAAATAACCAGTTAGATATTTGGATAGAAGTGTTGCAACTGTTAATAAGCAGATGATGTGTTTGATAAATAAGTGCTGAAGTTGTTCTTTTGTTAGAATAAAATACCCTTAAATATTTTGCAAAAGATTATAAATTTGGAAGTATCCGTGTAAAGAAAAGAAGGAACGATGGATAGGGGTTGAAGAGTAAGTTAGGAGTTTTGTTTTGGAAAGATATTTTGAGAATTTAGAAAAAATAGCAAGGATAAAATAGTAAAATACATGGTCAAACCAAAAGTGCTTATGACCAACTTATGGCTTTTGATTGATTTTAGCTTATAAGCACTTTGGTGTTTACCAAACGCCTAGATAAGCTAAAAAAAGTGCTTATAAGCTATGTTGCTCGGACTCTTCACTTTGGGTGCCGCACCCGTGTCGACACGACATGGGTGTGGGTGTGGGTGTGGGTGTGGTATCCGTACCCGATCTGGTCAGCTGATTTTGGGTACTTTGACCAAAATCGACAGAGAAATTCCGGATAGATTCAATGATTTCTTTAATCAAAACAAAAGCTAAGGTGAAAATGGAATACCTTGCATATAGAAATTTCTAAATCACTCATTTTCCTTTTATCTCATTCCGGGATTCTCCTCTTGATCAATAATTTCTCCTCAAGTTTTTCACATAATATCTCACAATTTAGGTTTCATAACTCTATTTTTAGATATTTGAATTATATTTAGCCGAATCCCCGTACCCGTATCCATACCTGGATCCATATCCCGAATCTTAAAATTTTGATCATGAAGGATCCAACCTCTGGATCCGCACCTGTATCGGACACCCACACCCGAGTCCGAGCAACTTAGCTTATAAGTCATTTTGACCAACTTATAACTTAGCCAAAACCCCTCTACATTATATATCAAGCTAATACTTTCTATCTCATTCAACAACATAAAAAGCTGTTCATACCATGCAAAATATCATGCAAGGACCCCATAGTTGCGAACTCATAAGCCAATACACGAATGTTTCCCTCAACACAGTAACCAAGCAACTCAACAAGATTGTCATGCTTCAATCTTGAAACTCTAGCAACCTTAAGACGAAACAGAGAAACATATATCAGAGGGACTCAATTACAAGTATCACAGCAATACATGAAGCAGACAAAAAGAATTACATAAGAAAAGACACATACCTGATTCAAGAAGTCAACATTAGTCTCAGGCTCGGATGAAACATCAAGCTTTTTCACGGCAACAGCTTTGCAGTTGCTTAGATTAGCATAGTACACTCTCCCGTAAGATCCTTCACCAATTAATGCTTTCGATCCGAAATTGTCAGTTTCCTCTTTCAGTTCATCCAAAGACAACGCTGGGACCTCTATAGTTGGTATTGCTTCAGCCTTGATAGGATCTGATACTCTTGACCCTTTCTGATATCCTGGTAGCAGATATCAAAGGAAAAGATTAAAAACCAAAACTACCTTGCATGTTAGTTAACTAAGACTTGTCTAAGAAGCACTAGAAAGTTAGCACGGCCAAACATGACATAAATAATATTGTCCTAAAACGATCCAAATAAATTGATTCAATGTGGCATGCTTATATATGTACTCAACTACGTGATGCAGAAGCAAATGACATATGATCACATCAATCAGAGACAACAACGAGATAAACAATTTGGTTTTCACTAAATATAGAGGAAGCATAAAAAACCAATAGTGTACCATCAGCATGACTCGGAGGGTTTTTAAGGTGCTCAGTTTCATTTGATGGGTAGGACTCCTCTACTTGACAGGTGCAACACAACCACCTTCTCATCCTCACTCTCTTTCTCAAATAAAGATCGCCTTCAGCCCTTCTGTTCTCCAAGCGTGAAAAGTGACCAGGAGGAGCATGTGCCTGTGCAGTAAGTCAAACGTAGGAATAACTCATACAATATACTACCACTTTATTTACAAAATAAATAGTTTAAAAATGGCACACTATTCTCTCATTGTTCGGAAGGTAATTCACAAGGTACTTGCAATAGTTTGATATATAAATGACAAAAATGTATTCGACAAATGGAACACAATCAGTTGCATGCCTTTAAGACTTCATTGCCCCAGAGACTCCAAACCCAAATATCGATTTCAACAGAAATAAAAAAAATTAAAAAAAGAGCTCCATTTCAACGCTACGGATATATCATTCTTGATATAAGATGTCTAACTTTAATATGCATGAAAAAGGGAAAATGTCCAGACTTGCCAACAAAAAAAATATCTTAAGTAAAAGCTCATCTTTAAACATCAATTTCATTTTACAAGGAGAGAAAAGGGAAAACAAGGTAAGAGCAAACAAACCAGAAACATTACTTTTCTCGGCCAATAAAATACGAAATTGATATCAAAAGATACAGAAATCAATACCAAATGATACAAGCTATTGATGCAAGACCACAAAATACATCGCAATCTAATACTTCCAATTTCATTTTCTTCTATACAAGCCCCTAAAATGGTATATTCCTCCTCATTGGGCAAAAGGGAACAAAACCACCAATGAATCAAAGCACTAAAAATAGAATTCTACAATTAATTCCATTTCCAACAAACCAAACTTCCAATCCACATTTCAATAAGATCAATCAAACAATTAAACAATCAATCAATCAATCAACTAAGCCTTGATTCCAATACAAAATAATTCCTCTTTTATAATCGATTAGATAACAAAATAAATGTCCAAGAAACCCAAAAAGGGGAAAAATATAATCTTACCACTAGCCCTTGCCTGTGATGATTGTCATAGCCATAAAATTCAATCAAGTACAGTTATAACAATTCTTGAAAACCAAACAAACGAACAATAAAAAAAAAAAAAAAAGGCAAAATCTTGGAATATCTAATCTTACCACTAGCCCTTGCCTGTGATAATTGTCATCCATAGCCATCAAATTCAATCAACTAGAATGATAATAAAACAACAACAACAACAACATACCCAGTGTAATCCTACAAGTGGTGTCTGGGGAGGGTAGCATGTACGCAGAAATTATATCTAACTTTGTGGGGGTAGAGAGGTTATTTACGGTAGACCCTCGGTTCAAGAGAAACATAGTCAATGCAGGAATTTAAGGAAAATAAAACAGCAAGATATTACGATACAAAACAAGGAAATAGCAATACACACATAAGAGTATGGATCTACGCGAAACCTAATAAATAAACAAACAAACAAAATAAAACAAAATCTCGGAATATCTAATCTTACCAGTAGCCCTTGCCTGTGATAATTGTCATCCATAGCAATCAAATTCAATCAACTACAATTATAACAATTCTTGAAAACCAACCAAATAAACAAACCAACAAATAAAGACAAAATCTTGGAAAATTTCCAGACAAGGGTTAGATCCAGAGGGTCTAAAAATGAATTGGGAAAAGTTGAAAATGAGAAAGAAATGATTTTTATCAAATTCAAATTAATCCCTCAAAAGGAAAAAAAAACAAATGAAACCCTGAGAACTCAAAAGGGGTCATGGCTAAGGTACTAAACAACACATTAGAAATAATTATAGCCATAGAAATCAACCGAAATTCAAGGGGTTGTTTTTATTTTCATTCTTGATTTTTTAATTTACCTGAAAAAATAAATCTTTTTCTTGTTCCTTAGGTTCTTGGTTCTGTTGAGATTTGTGGGTTGATGTAATATAAAGGAGGAACAGGTAAGCAAAAAGACAGGCAAATGACAGAGAAAGAGAGAGGATAAAGGTTGTGATTTGTGTGAATTTTGGTTTTTGTATGAATTGTTTAAAGTTGAGAAATAGAGGGAGGGGGCGAGGGATATGATTGACTATAGTCTATATGAGAAGAAATATTAGATAATTATTTTTTAAGTTTAAGTTATATATATTGTTATTATTACTATCAGATTAATTTTAAATACTGTAGTATTCTCTCCCTTTCATAATAATAAGTGACATTTTAATCAAAAAAAACTATCTCATAATAAATATCATCTTAAGAAACTAAGACATAAATTAGTTAATTTTTTCAATTCTACCATTAAATAAAAACTAACAAGTTAAAGTAATATTTAAATGAAAATTAAAAAACTCACATAGTAATTTCGTATTGTTTGATTCTCAATATCAAAAGGTTTAATACTTATCCATGCTCTAATCAAGGTCCATTTTAACCCCCCTTAACATATTGGGATTGGAAAACAATATTCTCTTCACATCTTGAATGGAACAATAATCTCCCTTAATCTTAAATCAATGGCTAGAATTGAGTTGAATTATTGCATATATTTTAGAATGTCAAAAACAACCCTCAATAGTATAATTTGTGACATATTTTTTAGTGATTAAAATTTTTAAGTAACGATATTGTAATTAAAATACATACATCTCTTTATTCTTCTTCTTTTTCCTTTTTGATTTTCAAAACTCCACCATTAGCTTCATGGTATATCTATATTTTAATTTTAAAGTTCGAATCTTGATATATCTCGTTATTTATATTATTATTAGTATTAAGAATTTACTACAAATTTTCGTAAGCATCTTTATTTTCATGTTATACTTGCATACTCAAAGTTATAAACTATTTATTGGTAAATATTTCAAATTAAACGTAATAATCTCCAATATAAATATAGTTAATAACTAATACGATATTTAAAAAAATTTAACTTGAAAATATTAATTCAAATAAGATTTTATCTCATAATACAAGAGATGTATTATTTCTTAATCTCAAAATTTTAAGCTTGTTAAATAAAATTCACCCACTTATATCAATATTGTTGAATATTCTTTTTAAATAATTTTTCATTCTTAATTGAAAAAGCAAGTAAAAGGCTATCATAAATTGAGAGTCATTTCTGACATTGTATTTTTTTTGAAAACTATTAGGCATATGATATGTAAGAATGATATGGAAATAGAATAATTTTTTATACAAAAGTGAATATTTGAAATCATTTTTGTGTTCTCTTTGGTCCGATCAAAATAAAGTTTACAATACCAATAATACTAAATAAATGATCAAGACAATTTGAAGCTCTACAAAAAAAATTATGCAACAAAATGAAACTTCAAATATCAAAAGAAAAGAAAGGTACGGAATTTAATGTACAATGCTATTGCTTAATTTTATTTTATTTTTTAAAAGAGTTTATGCAATAATTCATATTAATTGAAGATCGTTTTTTGACATTTTAAAATATATGCAATAATCCAACTCATTTGTAATCATTGATTAAAGATCAAGGGGGGGGGGGGGGTTATTGTCTCATTCAAGATGTGAAGGGGGTATTGTTTCCCAAACCCAATACATTAAGGAGGTAAAGTTGATTTCACTCTTTATTTTTATTATATAGGGGTATTTTGATAAACTTCACATCACATTATTGATTTGTTAATATGTGTGTTTTTTGCTAAGGTGACACTTATTATGGGATGAAGGGAGTAATGAAAAATTGTGGATTTGAGGGTCAGAAACAACATCTCCATCCCACAAAGGTCGTTAAGATCTACTTACATCACATCCTCTTCAGATCCCACTTGTGGGACTACACTCGTATGTAATTGTTTGTTGCTGTTGTAGTAATGAAAAACTCTTATGTTTATTATTTTTTGATTTTTTTTAGATGATTTGGTCATGTCGTGCATCGCAATCCGTAGAGGATGAAATTACCGTGAGTGAAAGCGTTAAAAGGGAATGAGCCAGATCTAAATTACACGAAAAGATATTGTCTAGAAAAATCTACAAATTCTTGGAATCAACATAGATTTAGCTAAAAACACAATATAATTGAAGGAAAAAAAATCACATTAATAATATTTGCTAGTTCGAAATATGTTTTAATCTTCTTAGAGAAATTATATTGTTATTATTATTATTATTATTATTATATATTAACTTATTTTCAAATTTTATTTTATTTTATTTAGTATAGTGAAGATACTGTAGGGATTTGTTGGGTTGTTGTACGCAACGGATATTGAAAACTTGTTTCAAATCCAACAAACGTAGAACTGTTTGACTATAGGGTAATTTAAAACCGTAAACATAAGACTTGAATGGTACTTACATGTTTACAATATCTGGAACCTTTATCAATTGTGGGTGTGCACACGAATGCCCTTTCGATTACAAGCTCCAAGCTTCAATGTATTCCTCATTTGGAAAGCTAGGAAATCCAGTAGAGGTTCGAGAGAGTGTTTTGATTATGAATCTCTAAGACTTAAAATAATGATATGAAAATCAAGTGTCATGAATAATGAAGTGTATGTCTGTATTTATATGTGAAAAATTAGGTCAAACCGGATTAGGGTTTGACCTTGGGTCTGGCCTAAAATTCGAGACAGATTAGGTCATGGTGTCGCGGCCCTATGGTGTGGGCGCCGCGGCGCTGGCGTGGTCCTACATTTTCTCGTTTTATTTTCCGTACATTCTTAATTAAATCCAAAATTCAATTTTGACGTAATTAAAACAATCATTATTCATTTTAAAATCGTGATTCTAAATCGAATATTTAATACTCTCTCAATACATCCTTAGATCGAAAATACAATCGACATAGTGTGACCCTACATGCCTTCACATATCGACATTAATCAAATTAAGGTCTACGCAGAACTCCTAGATGGCGCCACAAGACGGACTCAATATGTGAAGTACGTTTACACTAATCCAGTAAACTTTACCTCTATGTGGTAAGATAAAATCCTTTCATTCACGACACACTCGATTAAGCTTAGGATTTGTCAAGTGTCTATCCAAATGGCTTAATCATTGTATCCCATCTATATTAGTTGACAACTATACCATATTCTAAATATGTCTATTGCGTTGGCCAACGACTTAGTCAACCTAATATCACTGAGAATCTGAGTGTTCTCTCGAATATACATTTGAGGAATGAATCCTAATCTTGGTTCAACTACCACCTTTAATCCGCATCGTAATGTACCCAATACAAGTCGTATCTCAACATATAAGGCATTTGAGCTTAGAACATGATCAAAGTATATTACTCTGTAGACAAGGTGCGCATTGACCTCAAGTCTAAGGACTTCTATCTCCCACATGTTGATCATATTTTAGACAAGTATAACAATCAGTATATCAGCAGGGTATACCAATACTTTCAAAGTATCCATGTGTCCATCACGAGTAGTCATTACTCGTAGCATGTGAGACATACTACATCCTCTAAGGATGTGATGCAGACCATGTGTCGACTTATCACATATCATCGATATCACATTCTCGATGATCATTAGTCGAGGCTATTTTAAGAGTTACGTTATAATATTAATATCTCACATTATTAATAACAACGTAACCTCTAGGGATGCATATTATAGAATATTATAAACAATCAACTAATAATTCAATAATTGCATATGCCAAAATATTAATCTCTATTAATAATAATACGAACGTGTATAAAGTACATTTGTCCTAATACAGATTGTCTCTAGGACATACATATACTTTCAATCTCCCACTTGGCCTATAGCCAATCTCCAATATATCTAATGCCCATATTCTCAAAATGACCATTATGCTTTACTAAGCTTAATGATTTAGTGAATGGGTCAGCTAGATTATCGTCTGTGGGAACATAGTCTAATCTAATCTCTTCAGTCTCCACCCTCCCTGAGTATGTGATACTTCTTTGGTACATGTTTGTTTCTGTTTGTTGATCTTGGTTCCTTAGCATGTGCAATCGCACCAGTGTTGTCACAATAAATAGTTATTGGACAATTGGCACTCGGAACTACCCTTAGTTCCTTCAAGAACTCAGCAATCGCGACAGCTTCTTTACCAGCTTCCGATCCAGCAATGTTCTTAGCTTCTGTTGTCGAATCAGCAATTGTAGTTTGTTTGAAACTTTTTCAGCTCACTGCTCCACCATTGAAAATGAACGTGTACCCATACTGAAATTTGAAGTCATCAAGATCCGTCTAGAAGCTAGCATCAGATACGAGTACCCATACGAACGTGTATCAAGTACATTTGTCCTAATACGGATTGTCTTACTTTCATATACGAGTTGAGTTTAAATGGAGAAGTGAGAATTCTTAGCCGACTCTTATTTGTTTTGGATTAAGACATAATTATTGTGTTGTTGTAATTGTTATTAAGCTAAAGAAAAACTAAATATAAATAAGATTTTTGAATCATTTAATCTTAAAATAAAACGAAAACCTTTTATATCTTATTATCTTCATCATATACCTTTTTCTTTTAAAAAAGTAGATTACAAAGAAAAGCAGAATACTAAAATTAAACGAGAGTAGTTAATATATAACGACTTAATTTGACAACAACAATTATAATTCGAACCGGTGACACAATATTCTGAATAAGTCTCTAGGGAAATAATCTCATTGTTCACGACATGGCATCAGGGGCGAATCCATATACTACTTTTTGGTGCTCGAGCACCCATTAATCGTGACGGAATTTTGGTATAAAAGAATAAATAGCACCCATGAAGCAATAAATGATCTAGCTCATCTGGTTAAAATGTGATAGGCTTTAAGCTAAGCCATGGAGGAGTTTGACTTTGAAACCCACTCAAAGAGATATTTTTTTGTTAAATTTAAGGTGAGCACCCAAGACTATTGAATCCTGGGTCCGCCACTGCATGACATGACCAAGATTTTTAACAAGTATTGTGCAAAAATAACAACAATAGTAAAGATGAAAATGTCCATGAAAAAAATAGTTGAAACATTTGAAGAAAATTAAAAGAGTACAAGAAAACTTAAACGAGAAAAATTCATAGAGAGTGGAAGGAACGTCTTGATAATCTTTTTGATTGTCTTAACTTGGTAAAAGAAAGGGACATACGTAAGTTATTGTTAACTGCTTCCTTCTTCTCAAATAATCTTTCTTTTTCTTTTTTGATGATCCAGAAATTTCCGAGGATAATAACATACGATTTGAATTTTAGTGGGTAATAAGCTCGTTCTTTTACATTTCTCTACTTAAATATCAAGTTTATATTTGCAATAGGATTCGAACTCGTGATGTATATCTAAGCAAGTGATGCGCGCTTCAAAATTCAGTGTATAATAGGCCCACTCCTTTTTACATGCTCTAATTTAAATACTAAGTCAGCATCAGGATTCAAACTCGTAACATGTGCTAAGTCAGTGACTCGTGGTTCAAAACTTAGCGGGTAATAGGCCTGCTCCTTTATTCTACTAGAATTTAAATATCAGGTTTATGTCTGTGACATGATTCAAACTCTTGACATGTGTCTAAACCAGTGACTCAAGATTAGAAAGTTAGTGGGTAATAAGCCGCCCCCTTCCAGGTTTATGTTCGTCACAGAATTCAAACTTCTGATGTGTGTCTAAACAATGACGCACGGTCCGGTCCTTTACTCTTCTATACCGAAATACACCACGTTTATGTCTGTGATAGGATTCAAACTTGTGACATGTGCCTAAACCAATAAGAGAAGTCCGAAACTTAGTAAATACTGGACTCACATATTTACTCTTATCTACTCACATACCAAGCTTATGTATTCGACAGGATTCAAACTGTGTGCCTAAATCGAACCTTGAGAGCCATCTTCTTTGCCTTTGTTGATTGCATATTCATTTTTGTGATGTAACTCTCCTTTTAATACCTATTATGTATTTTGAAACAGTAGTATGATTCCTTTTGTTGTTCATGACTTACATACAATCTTCTATAGTCCTACACTAACAGTAACTTTTACTTGGCTGCTCATTTCCCCTGAGTCTATGATAGCTCTCAAACAAAATGGTAGCAATGCAAGAGACAAAGTTTGCAACTTTTAACAGTTCAAAAAATTACAGACTAAGGTTAACATACACTGCACATATTACACTGATAAAATTCACTTCAATAAGACACAACAAGAAAGGGGCAACATCCTTAATCCTTATATACCGACTCCCAAACAGACATTTTTGCACCGGGAGCAGGACAACAACGCCGATCTTGCTCCACTTATTGGACACTTCTTTTTGCAAAAAACACGGAGGATAAAAGCAGCAAATGCGTGCTGTCCAAGATCCACTCAAGTCTCAAGAAGAAGCAGCGGGGGCGGAAGATGGATTGAAAGGTTTTTGTTCCGCGCAAGTGAGTAATTCATGAGGCCCTGCCTCCTCCCGACCAACATCCATCAAGTCAAGGTAATACAAGTAGTGTGAGATGATGATGTTCATGGAGTCAACATCACCTTGGTTACAGACATTGTCACCGTAGAGGATGTTCATTGTGGTGCCTAAACCCGGAACTCGTTTGGACAAAGTATCGTTCTTCGTGGGCTTCCCATTTCCAACAAAAGCATCGTGAGCTGAAGGTTGACCCTTTTTAACGGGGTTCATCCACTGCCAAATTGCAGCTTGGAATGCCAAGATCGCGTTTTGTTCAATGTATTCGGGATGATTCAACAGATCTACCTTCAGCGCTTCGCCTATAGCTCCATAGTTGTAGTTCCTAAGTAGAAATACATAGAAAAAACATATTTTTAGAGTTTATACATGCTAGAAGAATGAATTTAATACCTAAAACAGGCATCCGCTTAAGTGGAGCATAACAAAGCAACAAGTAGAGAACTCAATTGGCTTGAGTGGTGTCTTCATAACAAAAAAACTATGTTGTTACCCATGTCAGATCCTCAAAAAATGAACTACTTTTGGAAGATCTGACACGCATTGGTCCCACTTTTGAGAAGTCCGAGCAACATAGCAAAAGAGAATCAATAGATTATCTAGATAAATTGGTAATGGAACATTTACCAGTAGATAGGAAAGGCACCACGACCATAATATTGGACTCCAGGAGAGCATGGGTAGGTTAATTCACAATAATCTTGGCTAGGACTCATTTCCTTGTTATAGCAAAGGCCCCATGCAAATGGTCCACCGGTGCAACTCCGTAACCACCTGTTTACATTAAATCGTAAATTGGCAGAAAGAGAAGAGAAATTAATATGAGGACAACACTATCAACCGACAAACCATATCAGTTACGCATCTAGCGAAGTGCTATAAGTTTGGTTGATGATAGAGGGTAATAAGTGATTAAGTTTTACGCCTGGGATAGATATTCTTTCAAGAACACGACAATTGGAAGTTATAAAGTGCATATATTATACAAAGGTCTAGCTAGAAAAGAGTATATGTACACGAGCGAACACATAGAGAGATACAAATGAAGCAACAAGCTCACCGATTTTTAAATGGAGGGAATATTAAGTCTGTCTTAAATGGAGCATACACAAGTCAGATGACCAAAACAGAATTGGTACCCCTTTTTTTAAAATAAAATAAAATAAGGGAAGTTCATGAAAAGTTCTGATGTTGTAAGGATTAAAATCTTTATGGGTCATGATGGAACTTTTATTTGATCAAACATAAGAGTACTTAGAAAGGAATAGTAGATTGCGTTAAATCACTGGCTGAAACTCATCTCGAGGAATGTGATTGAGGACTTGAGAATCTGGTGCAATTCAACATGTGTTGAGCTAATCCTATAGATATCTTGAGCAATTTAGTTGGCCTAGTCCAGATAATGAAAATAAAAAAAGGGCAGCCCGGTGGACTAAGGTCCCGCTATGCGCAGGGTCCGGGGAAGAGCGTGTTGGAAATTTGCCTTTGGCGGGAGTTGCGACCGACCAACTTTAACGGCTTAAACACTAGTGTTACGCATATTGGAGAATTCGGTTCTTCACACATGCATGATCTACTAAGTACGTAGATAACCGTAGGGCCAAGAATCGTCAAATTTCATTGAGAAATGAAAGAGATATTGGTTCATGAAGTAAGGTGTTTGAAGCATGGAAAGTGTGGTATTGTGTGTAATTCTCCCTCATCGGTAGAGGAAGAAAGAATTGTTGTGTATATAAAACTCGAAATTGGTTTGGGGTTTGGGACCCCAAGGGGTATCCCATGTGTTTAAAGGAGGGAGGACCTAGATGTGCTTCGGTTCGAGGAAAGACCACACGCGCGCCGCCGCCGCCCGCCCGTCCGGTTCGGTTCTCGGGTTCGCGGGGGTTCGCGGGGTGGGCGTGGGTCTTCGATATTATCTTTTTGGGCCGAGAGAACTTTGCCAAAAGTACGGTTTGATCCCGAAGTTTCCGGATGTACGGTTCGGACCGAATTCTTTCGGATGTACAGTTTGGTCCCTGAAGTTTCAATGTACAAGTTTGGTCCCTCAAGTTTCTAGAATCTGGACAGTCAAAGCAGTTGCCAAGCACTCAAAGCAGTTGCCAAGCACTCAATTCAGCCATTTATTTTGGCTGAATTACTCCTCCTGTAATGGCCAAATCCATTGGTCTTTTCTCCATTTATGTTGGTGGCTTTACTACCTTCATAATGGCCATTATTTGGCATTATGGAGGGCGATAATCAGCCCCTCCCTCCCTCACCTATATAAACACCCCCTTACACCATTGTTGAGCACCAAGGAGAACACCAAAACCAATGCACGAAAATACACAACCGAAAACAATTTTCTTCCTACAACTTCCAAGCATCATTTCGTTACTCAATATTCTTCACGGTAGCTCTTGAGTTTCCTTTGCTCAAGGGTTCCATTGCTGTTTTATCTTGGGAGACAAATTGTGCAGGACGTATAAAGGATACATACGGGGCAATATTGTCTTAAGAACAGAGTGCTACACTCGACTCAGCAAAAACAATTTCCATTTTTCCATCTTCTACAAAACTGGAATTTCCAGTTTTCTTGTGTAACTATTGTAATTTTCAGATTTCTAGTTGAATTATTGAATCTTTGTTTATCCTTTCGAATACCTGTAATAGTTATATACTTTCCGTTCTGCATTATAAAGTACCATAGAGCAAAAACTCCCAACAACTTAAGACAATATTTGTATTGTATTACTATTAGTGTTCGAAAGATGTCGGTTAAAAATTGTGTGACCAAATCTGGATATGGAAATGGTTTTACGGTAGAACAGAGTGATGATGATGAACGTGTTCATGGTGTCACCGCTACCAAGACGGTGGAAACAAGCGCTCTCGAGAGCACGAGGATGTCAACGGGACGGGAGAGAGAAGGCGAAGATGTTATTCTATCTTGCGGCGAGAAGGCCTATATCTGTCCCCGGACAAAAGATCCGAATAATGGTAAAGAAGGAACTGGACACTCGGTTTGATGAAGTGACCGAAGTGAGCGGAATCGAATCCGAAATTGGGATAAGTAGTTTTTCTTACTTGTCGGGAATAAAGATTAAATTATGTCTGATTAAAAATGGATTAAAGTAAGGAGGAATATGAAAATAATTTATATTCCTTATGCTTTAACAAATCAGAAGTTTAATCTCATCTTCTTTTCCGTTTAAAGATTGGATTTTGTAAACGACTTAAGAAGATCCGTTCTTTTAAGTGTAATTATTAAAGTGTGTAAAGTATGTTCGCACATACGAGGGAGTAAGATCCACTGACTGTGCGAAAACTGTTACCATTCTTAAGTAAGCGCCAAGAATTATCTGGGCACCAATCTTAACGGAAGGAGTCTAAAAGCTAAAGACGTTGAACCTGTCATACTATTTGGCAGAAGATCCTTCATAGGATGATATTGGACACTCAGTCGCATAAAGCCTCCGGGCGACTAGAGTGGGCCAAAATTTCTTTGATATGATGATATTGGACACTCAGTCATATAAAGCCTCCGGGCGACTGGAGTGGGGCCAAAATTCATTTCATAGGAAAAATAATGGACACCTAGTAAGGTGGGCCACAGTTTCCAGGTCTTAAATGATCTGAAGGCCTAAAGAAAAGGCAGAAAAGAAATTGGACACTCAGTCTGCCAAAGCAACTAGAGTGGGCCAGAGTATCTGGATCACATATGATCCGGTTACGCCCTAACCACGGGTAAGAGGTTGTTCATGTGAAGCAACACCACCTCTAAAGTAGAAGGGGTTGGAGAGGTTGTCCTCAATAGGACTTCAGGGAATGAGATCACTCTAAGATGATGTGATACATGTCCCTAACTTGGTTTAAGGGACGATGTTGGTCAAGTTTGGTTTGAGACTAGTCCAACAGTGCGTAATAACTAAGAATGGTACGGTATGTACGTAGCCAAATGAATGATATATTTGTAATCCGTGCGTCTGTGCCATCATAGATTAAAACACGTTAAATAGCAAGTCATTCAAAAGCTAACGATGTTGAGATTGTTGCCTTCTTCGACATAAACCCTCAAAATAAATGTAAGGTAGATGAAGAGGCAAAATCACCTTTACAAATTCCGTCAAGGGAATAGCGAAAGAAGCACTGCTCCTCTAGAACTTAGTCACACCTACTTGGGTGATTTGAAGTTTATACAAAATAGAGAGGGGAGACAAGTACGTTGTGATCTTCTGTGATGATGGTACAACGTATGGAATCCTTTGTTTGTTAAAAAGCAAAGATGAAGTTGTTGAAGCGGATAAGCGCTACAAAGCAGAAGTTGAAAGTCAACTAAGCCTACGGATTGAGAAATTCGTAGTGATAGAGGGGGAGAATGTGAAGCATCGTTTATTAAACGACTGCTCATTACTCATCTCAGTCTAACGGTGTTAGCCAAGCGCAAAGCCATACGCCCAGATTATGTGGGGCATGACGATCCTTACCGCTAATGCGATTCTCAATAGAACTCCGCATAAGGATAAGGGTAACCCTCCGTGTGAGACATGGAAATGATCTCACATACAAAAGTTGTGATGTGGGGTGACTTGATAGAAGTTGGACTACCGAAACAGGTCAAGTTCGACCTAAGACTGTAGATTGCATATCCATTGGATCTGTAAATAACAGTAGTACTTATCGCCTCTTGGCGTCAAAGAATGCTGAATTCTTATAAGATAACTTTCCTTGAAAAGGAAAAAGGAGTAATTGCTCAAGGTTAACAAAAACCCGCGAGGGCTTTGATTGTCCGGAACTAGACGTTCCGTATCTACGAGACTCGAAAGTTCTTTGGATATCCGGAACTTAATATTTCAGATCTGCAGAACTCAGGGATTCTAGATGTTGAACCAAGAAGGAGCAAAGAGGGGACAAAGACTTGTTCCATACCTTCTAGCTTGTATGGTTGAGAACGAACCATGGACAATTAACAAATAATTGTTATCTCCAAAAGCGCTGCTTTGGAAAGAAGCTAAAGAGAGAAATAGATTCCATATATAGAACCATACTCGTGTAATAGTTAATCTTCCTCCGGGAAAAGAACCTTTGGGTTGTAAAAAGTGCTCCCCTGTGAGTAGCTTCACATCCAGGGCCATTGTAGTCTTACATGGCATGGGTGTTGAAACGGCCTTCCCAACCGGAGAGTTGGAAGAAGAGGATCGAATTGGTTTGTTTGAACTGTTGGGCTTTTTCTGAACTTTCATTTTGGTCCACGAAATGTTAACATTTTGGTCTGAAAGTCTCGGATAAAACGAAACAATGAATCGATCACGAAACATTGACTCGAAGTTAGAAAGCCAACGGTTGGAAAACCAACGGTCTTAGAGTGAAAATCATATTGAAACAAAGTCTCGATATGAAAGATATGGGTATCACAGATGACATCTTAGGAATTGGATTTCTAAGACATCTAACGGACTGGTCGATAGTTGACAGTCTCGTTGAAGCCACCAATGGATATGAATCATAGAACCGATTGGAATCATGGTGCACCCATAGACAAGGAGCGATATGCTCGGTCACGTGTAGTTCAATGTATTGTACACACTACAACCGACACAGGTATCGTCCAACAAACGGATCGGTTGAACTAAGGTTCACGATGATCTTAATACATGATCAATAGAAGGCGTTAAGTCGGATATGACGATATACGAATTATTCGCTTATCTACGGATTATAGTATTCTGGATGTCCGGCGGTTACGAGAGAACACGGTGATGAAAACGGGACATCGGATCGAAGAACACCAAAGCCACAAGTAAATGTGTATGGTGGTTCTTGGAAAATCCTCTAAGCAAACTTGCATCGACCGATTCATGATGGTATCGGAGTTTATCGCTTTATACAAAGCATGAAAGAAGTTGAGTAACTTCACGACTCGTTAGAGGACGTCCCTTATTGGGAGAAACACGTGCCTTCGGCGGTTCTACACCGTGGCTAGCCGGTCGACTTTAGGAAGGACACGGATGACGGCGTACGGACATATCTGTCGGGATCTGTCGGAGACATAAGACCGTATGGCGGTTGATCATCACGGGTGTCACTTCCTTGTTTACTAACTAAGGGACTACCCGGAGATCAAGTGTTACTGCTGTCTAGGGGAATGGGCTTAAAACCCAAAATATACGGACCAATACGGTGGAAACCCAACCTTACGAACCGGAGATCCCGGTAATTTGGTTCAATGGGAAAACTAAGTTGTAAAGGTTCGGTTGATCGCTTCGGTGGAAGCATGAGCACTTCGGATAGTGATCTCGAAAAGAAACACCAAATCCAAAGTCGTTCCGCGATAGACGTTAAGTGCTATCTGCGGTATGGGTAAAGGTTAAGTTTTCAAAACTCCGTAATGATCCTCGACGAGTTGAGGTTAGGTCTTTGGGAAACTTTTAATGGTTCCTAACACTTGTGAAGTGGGGTATAGCGGGATACCTTGTAGGAGACCACCTATTTAAGTGCGAGGACGGGCCGCCTCAAAATGAACGCGCTTAAGAATCCAAGACGTTTTCCATGGCCAAAACGGACAAAACATTACGAAGAAGAGAGTAAGGGAATTTGTTGTGTTGGTACCATTGACTTGGCTTACACTAAACAACGACGGTTCAAGACATCACGTTCACCGCGCAAAGTAAGTAAGTCCGATGGTATTTAACTATGGAAGGTTCAAAGCGAAGCTACCTCTCCTTACGCAACATCGGTCCGTTTGAAATATTGCTTTGAAATGAAAAGACACCATGTGAGTGCGCCAAAATCTCTTTCAAGAGGGGATTGTTGGAAATTTGCCTTTGGCGGGAGTTGCGACCGACCAAATTTAACGGCTTAAACACTAGTGTTACGCATATTGGAGAATTCGGTTCTTCACACATGCATGATCTACTAAGTACGTAGATAACCGTAGGGTCAAGAATCGTCAAATTTCATTGAGAAATGAAAGAGATATTGGTTCACGAAGTAAGGTGTTTGAAGCATGGAAAGTGTGGTATTGTGTGTAATTCTCCCTCATCGGTAGAGGAAGAAAGAATTGTTGTGTATATAAGACTCGAAATTGGTTTGGGGTTTGGGACCCCAAGGGGTATCCCATGTGTTTAAAGGAGGGAGGACCTAGATGTGCTTCGGTTCAAGGAAAGACCACACGCGCGCCGCCGCCGCCCGCCAGTCCGGTCCGGTCCGGTTCCGGTTCCGAATTCAGGGTTCTCGGGTTCTCGGGTCACGGGTCACGGGCTGTGGGCTGTGGGTCTTCTGATATTATCTTTTTGGGCCAGAGAACTTTGCCAAAAGTACATTTTGATCCCAGAAGTTTCCAGATGTACAGTTCGGACCAGAATTCTTTCAGATGTACAGTTTGGTCCCTGAAGTTTCAATGTACAGTTTGGTCCCTCAAGTTTCTAGAATCTGGACAGTCAAAGCAGTTGCCAAGCACTCAATTCAACCATTTATTTTGGCTGAATTACTCCTCCTGTAATGGCCAAATCCGTTGGTCTTTTCTCCATTTATGTTGGTGGCTTTACTACCTTCATAATGGCCATTATTTGGCTGTTATGGAGGGCAGTAATCAGCCCCTCCCTCACCTATATAAACACCCCCTTACACCATTGTTGAGCACCAAGGAGAACACCAAAACCAGTGCACGAAAATACACAACCGAAAACAGTTTTCTTCCTACAACTTCCAAGCATCATTTCGTTACTCAATATTCTTCACGGTAGCTCTTGAGTTTCCTTTGCTCAAGGGTTCCATTGCTGTTTTATCTTGGGAGACAAATTGTGCAGGACGTATAAAGGATACATACGGGGCAATATTGTCTTAAGGACAGAGTGCTACACTCGACTCATCAAAAACAATTTCCATTTTTCCATCTTCTACAAAACTGGAATTTCCAGTTTTCTTGTGTAACTATTGTAATTTTCAGATTTCTAGTTGAATTATTGAATCTTTGTTTATCCTTTCGAATACCTGTAATAGTTATATACTTCCCGTACTGCATTATAAAGTACCATAGAGCAAAAACTCCCAACAGAGCGTACAATAGACACTTGTGGTACGGCCCTATCATACAACAACAACTAGTATTCCTCAGTACCAAACAAGTTGGGGTCAGCAAATAAGTTAAATATATATAAATACTAATAACAACAATTATAACATTAGAAGTTCTATAATACCAATAATTTGTCTTTTAAAACAAATTAAAGGTTCTATAAAACTAGAGACTCCCTAAAAACTACATTAATTCATGCACTGATATATCTATGTTTAACTAAATTAAAGAAAAAGGACTTACAAGAAGTTTTACTCCCAACATGACAGAGAAAAGCAGCAACTTCTTTCATCTGCATTTGTTTACCACCAGTAGTACCAAATCCAAGTGGTTGATAATCAGCTGAAGCAAAAATAAAAGATTTATAGTCCCAAAAATCAACAGTTTAGCTACAGGTGAATTCCTCTTTGAAAACAAATTCTCAAATTGGCATGTCTCAAAATAATCTGAAATTGTTAAATTACAACAAAATCTTGATAATGTGTTACATTCCCAATCTTTAACACACATTTTTTACCCTTTACTATTTTTACCAATGTTGGTGGCCTAGATGATTCATTTTCATCCCCATTTGTAACAACAGAAATTGATAGCATTATTAGCATAAATCCCACCACTTTCATCTTTAAAGTTACCATTTTTATCACTCAGCAAAAAAAGAAGATAAATTACTGATTTTTTGAGATGTGGGTATGATTCAAAATTGGAACTTTGTGGCTTTATATATATTTTCTTGAATATTTTTGGTGAAGTTTTTCTTTGGGTGTAAGTGAAGAGACTGGACAAGAAGAGAAATCAGCGAGGAAGAAGGAAACAAATACTTCCACAACAATTTGATTTCAATAAAATAAAAAAATTCTATGAACATTCTAGACTTGGAATCAAGCAAGATAGATGATATTTCACGACAGGAGAGGAGAGGTCACTGTTTCATATTTGGTGCTCACGACAATCTTGATGGTACAGTAGGCATTTCGTTGTGAATGGTTCATATGAGTCCTGTCTCATACGAGAGAAATAACTCTGTTTTAGAATTTAGATAAGTCGAATTTTAATATAAACTTAAAAAAATTATCCCCATTTAATATTTATAGAAACACAATAAATACATGATATATGTCCTTAGATACCTTTACAACTTGTTTGGATAGTTGTTACCTATTGTATTATATCGTGTTATTAGTATAAATATGTTTTTTTTTATTATTAGTTAAATTTTAGTGTATCATATTGTTAAATTCATCGTTATGTAACGACGAAAAGTACCATAAAATATAACGATTAAAGTCATCGTTATGTAACAACGAAAAGTACCATAAAATATAACGACCGATTAAGTGTGATCGCATAGTTACCTTAATTTTTCTCATGTTTGTCTTTATTTATTATAAAATAATCATATTTTATCATTTATCGTGTCTTTTAATATTACTCTATCCCGTACTCTACTTCTTTTGTAGGTTTTATTCTTCAAATTATTGATACGTGGCATTATGTAACAACGAGAAATGGTACAATTTATTCAAATGTTGTATTTGCCAAAACAACACAGTACATTACAAATATATTATGAAATAATATATAACAACCATCCAAACAAAATGTTAGAGGCAAATTCACAATTACAATACCGAGTTTATTTGAACTAATATTTTCGATCCGGAACATGTGCGGCTTGATACTCAAGTCATCTCCGAGAGAGAAAGTTTCAAGTACATGGGGTCGATCATAGGCAATGGCGAGATTAACGACGATATCCCACATCGTATTATGGCGGGGTTGACTAGTTAAGAAAGCTCATGCCCAGAAGATGAAGGTAGCTAAGATGCAGATGCTTAGATGGGATGTGCGGACATACCAGTAGAGTGAGATTCGGAATGTAGTGATTCGAGACAAGGTGGGAGTGCCCCCGTGGTGGACAAGATGGGGGAAGAAAGGTTGAAATGGTTCGGTCATGTGCAAAGGAGATGCGCAAATGCTCTAGTGAAAAAGTGTGAGAGGTTGGCAGTGGTGGGACTGAGGAGAGGGAGGGGTAGGCCAAACAAGTCATTGGGAGGGGTAATTAGGCAGGATATGGCACAAAAAAATTTGTCTAGCATACATGATATATGCAAAAAAAAATATACGCACTACCAACAAGAAAGTGCTAGCAACCAACCGACTTCTATACCATCTTTTTCTTTTACAATACAACATTATAAAAACACATGTTGTTTCAGCGGCAAGTATTGAAAGCCTTAGAAATAGAATGTTTAGTGGTTCCACTACTAATCAAGTTAGCGAGTTTGATGTATTTTGTTTTGCAGGGTGTTGTATCATACCAAACAGTTCTCAATGAAGAAGGACGTGAAAATTTGCTTAAATACTGGAGGGACAATGAAAAGACACTTACAACACTTGCAAAGATGACCCGAGATGTGTTGAACATTCAAGCGTCATCAACAACGTCTGAAAGCGTTTTTTCTACATGAAGATTTCAAATAGGAGAGCACAAAAATTCATTAGCGGGAGACAACTTGAAGATTACAGTTTTATTCAGAGATTGGATACGAGCAGAGCTTAGAAGGTGCGGTCAACCGAAGATCAACGAAGACGACGACGAAAACTACAACGAAATCTTGTCCAACGGAGGTGGAAGCAACGTCGACCAATTTGACAAACAAATTTCAACATTGTGAACAAATTTAAAAAGATGTTTTATAAATATGTAATTTTTTTAATTGCAATTTTACTATGTTTTTTTGAAACCTTCAACACCACAAAGTTGCAAATTTAAAATTGTATTACAAAAAAATCATATTTCTATTAAATAATATAAGAGGTCCAAAAACAACCACGAGATGTTTTTATTACACCATATTGTTCAATTGTTGAAGTGTTTATATATGTTATTTTTAAAAATTAAGTGCAAAAAAAAATAAAATGGAAAAACCCGATCCCTCCCCTCCCCGCCAAGACCGTTGCCCTTTCTGACGGGACCGGGAAAGGGACGGGACATCGGCGAATCCCGCCGGTCCCGCCCTCCCCAGTCATGTCGGGTCCTGTCCCGCCGGGACCCGTCTCGCCCCAGTCCCGTTGGAACCCGCCCAGCCCTCAGTCCCGTCGGAATCCGCCCCGCCCCAATCCCGTCGGGTCCCTTCCCGCTCAACCCCACTGGCCACCCGTAGTCTCGATTCAAGTCACTACGTACATAATCACCTTTATTAGAGAGTGTTTTACCTCTTTAATATGAGATTTCCTAGCACAAATCCAAATTTAATCAGACTGTAGAGCAATCGATTTTTTTTTAAAAGAGATCAATTGTTGCACCAACGTGGCTTTGCCCATTTTCGATGGACTCTTTACATTTAGATTAAAATATTAAGGACGATATTAAAAGTTGTCAAGATTTGTTTTCTATATTTGTCAACAATTAAGAAATTATTAAAAAGTAGGTCCCTTAATCTTGAAATTTGGGCGCGTTGGTCTGTACTTATACTACTCTAACAATCTTTTACAATCATACCAAAGATATGGCACAAAGCCTCTTTGGCCGACATACCATGATTTATAGAGCTTAGATCCCTATCATACAAACTTACATATATACATTGGAAAAGAAGGAAAAAAATCATTTTTTTCTTGATTTTTAATCATCTTGTCATAAATTCTCAGGTACAGTAATTTGAACTCTCTTTTATTTATTTTTTTGCTATTTTTTGTGTTTAATTAGTCTTTAAATGCAACTCCTAATTCTATTGTTGAGTTTTTTTTGGGTGTGTGAATTTCTACCTGTTGGGTACTCTATTGTAAAGCAGTACGGGAAGTAAATAAATATTACAAGTGTTCGAAAGGATAAACAAATAGGCCAATCTTTAAAACTGCCGCAAGCTTGTTGAGTCTTGAATCTTGATAACCTGAAATCAAGAAACAACTAAATCTGGATGGTTACAACTGTGTGTTGAGTCGAGTGATTGCACTCTGTCCTTAAGACAAGATTGCCCCGTAAATATGCTTTTACGTTAGCGAGCAATAGTCTCCCAAGATAAAACAACACTTTAATCTCAACACTACAAAGCAAATAGGTTGAGCCTGACGAAGAAAACAAATACGAATCGACTTGCTGAAGATATGGAAAAAGAAGGAAGAGTCTGTTTTCGTCCAACGTTATTGGACTGACTTTCTCTTCTGTTTTGTCTCTGTGTATATAGTGTGTCTCTGTTGTGTATATCACGTGTATATGAGTTTTTCCTCACTGTTTTTCACTGTTTTGCGTCACTGATTTGTGTCACTGTCTTGGGTATTTTCGTGTGTTTTTCTGTCACCTTATTGAGCCAAAGAGGCATCAACATATAGCATGGAGGAGGGACTCTTCAACTGCCACAAACATGGCTGTTAATAGCCATTAGTGAGGGCTGTTAATGGCCATTAGGGAGACAGATTAATGGCAGGTTTAAGGGCTGTTCATGGCCATTGAAGGAGGGCTGATTATGGAGGAGTTAATCAGCCAATACTTGGCTGATTAATGCCCCAAAAATCAATTCCAACGGTAGGCAGAAAGTTTCTGCCTTCCGTCGTTCCAAATTCAACTTTCTAGAAACTTTAGGGACCAAACTGTAAATATTAAGCAATTTGGGGTCCAAAAAGATAATATCAGAAAGTCCCCACAGCCCACGGCCCACGACCCATGACCCATGACCTGAGACCCGAGCCCGAGACTCGAGCCCGAGACCGGACGGGACGGGCGGGCGGCGGCGGCGCGCGTGTGGGCTTAGCCTTGAACCCAAGCACATCTAGGTCCTCCCTCCTTTAAACATATGTGATACCCCTTGGGGTCCCAAACCCTTTACCACTTTAGAGACTTATAAAGAGAGCAATTCTTCCTTTTCCCACCGATGTGGTAGATTTGTCCCACACTATATTTCCATGCCTCAAACACCTTACTTCGTGGACCAATATCTCTTTCATTTCTCAACGAAATTTGACGATTCTTGGCCCTACGATCATCTACTCACTTAGTAGATTATGCATGTGTGAAGAGACAAAGCTTCCAACATGCGGAACACTAGTGTTTAATTCATTAAAGATGGGTGGACGCATCTCCCCGCCAAAGGCAAATTTCCAACACTGCCTTGACTATTTGACTAGCGATTTACCTCCACGTGAGATTACACCGGATATGTTATTGTTCTTGTTGGTGTGCGGAGGGGTTGGGGGTTGGAAGAGTATAAATGGTGCCTGGTTTTGTGGGGTTATTGGATTTTAGCTGAATTTGCATAACAATGTCATCTTTTTTTCCTTGATTTTATAGAGCATAGATCGCTATCATACAAACTTACATATATATACATTGGAAAAGAAGAAAAAAATCATTATTTTCTTGCTTTTTAATCATCTTGGTATAAATTCTAAGGTACAGTAATTGAACTCTTTTTTTGTTGCTATTTTTTGTGTTTATTTAGTCTTTAAATGGAACCCCAAATTCTATTGTTGAGTTTTTTTGGGGGAGGGTGTGAATTTATGCATTGACTATGTTCTTTTGAGTCTAGGGTCTATCGGAAACAACCTCTCTACCTCCACAAAGGTAAGGTAGAGGTAATGTCTGCCCCACTGTGCGTTATTACACTGGGTATGTTGTTGTTGGTGTGTGTGTGATGGTGGTGGTGGTGGGGGGGGGGGGTTGGAAGAGTCTAAATGGTGCCTGGTTTTGTGGGGTTATTGGATTTTAGCTTAATTTGCAGAGAAATGTCATCTTTTTTGCTATTTTTTGTGTTTATGTAGTCTTTAAATGGAACCCCAAATTGTATTCTTGAGTTTTTTTTTGGGCGGGGTGGGGGGTGGGGTTGGAAGAGTCTAAATGGTGCCTGGTTTTGTGGGGTTATTGAATTTTAGCTAATTGGCAGAAAAATGTCATCTTTTTTTCCTTGATTGTATAGAGCATAGATCCCTATCATACAAACTTACATATATACATTGGAAAAGAAGAAAAAAAGATCATTTTTTGCTTTTTAATCATCTTGATATAAATTCTCAGGTACAGTCATTGAACTCTTTTTATTGCTATTTTTTGTGTTTATTTAGTCTTTAAATGCAACCCCGATTCACATAATTTGATTTTATGTTCTTTCTATGTGTGGGGTTGAGCCGAGGGTCTATCGGAAACAGTCTCTCTACCCCACATAGGTATGGTCGTACCTTCCCCAGACCCCACTTGTGGAATACGATGGGTATGTTGTTGTTGTATGTGGTGGGGGTATTGGGAAGAGAAAAGATCATTCTTTTTCTTGCGTTTTAATCATCTGGATATTTTTAGGGAGAGTTTACTGGTTCTTTCTCGGACCCATAGAAGGTTCGGTACAGTAATTGAACTCTCTTATTCCTATTTTTTGTGTTTATGTAGTCTTTAAATGTAACCCCCAGATTCATAGAATTTAGTTTTTTCTTGTTGGGTTTTTGGTGTGGGAGTCTAAATGGTGTCCTGATTTTGTGGATTTTATTTAATTTTAGCTGAATTTGCATAAAATGTTATCTTTTTTCCTTGATTTTTTTTCTTTTTTTTGTGTGTGGTGGTGGTTGGGGGTTGGGGTTGGAAGAGTGTAGATTATTCCTGGTTTTGTGGCTTTATTGGATTTTAGCTGAATTTGCAGAAAAATGTCATCTTTTTTTGTTGGAATTTACAAGTAATTTCCAGGTTTGGAATTTTGATTCTTCCACTTTCTTCCCCTAGGGGTATGACAATGTTCACATTTTTTTTCCTTTTGTGCTCATTCTGTGTCTTGTTTTAATTTGGACTTTCAGTTTTGGTTCTCTATAACTGAGAGAACAATGTGTTTAGTTTTGTGTCTTTGATTTGCTTTTTTCCTTTGTGGGAATTTTCGAGTAATATCCAAATTAGCAATTCTGATTCTACTTTCTTCCCCTAGAGATATGAGAAATGTTAATATTTTTGTTTTTGTTTTTCTGCTCCTTTTATGTCTTATTCTAATGTGGGGCTTTAGGTTTGTTTCTCCGTTTATCTGAGAAATAATGTGTTTAGTTTTATTGGACTTATTTTGAACTTAGGGTTGAAGGGTGTGGGAACGCATGGCTTACCAAAGGGCTGATCGATTGAATTACATGAGTCTTGACAAAGAGATGGCAGATTCAATAGATGAATTTGAAGAGGTATTCTACAATGAGGATACGAACTTTGATGACTTTGAGCTGGTTAGTACATATACACTTTCACTTATTCCTATTCTCTGGTAGCGTATACTATGTTTTGCTTTGATACTGTTGAATTGAGTGACCATACAGAATGCTTAACCTGTTAGAGAGAACTCATTTATCTATTTATATTAGGTTTACAACATGTCTCGTACGTTCAGGCCCGACTAATATTTCTTTGGTACAAGTGCGTGGAAATTCCATTTGATAATGCATGTCAGTGAGAATGGAACCAAGGACCTTTGTCTGAATTGATGCCATGTTAAATAGTGACCACCTCATCTAAAATTTAGTAGGCGTTTGGATGGGTAGGACCTAAGGCTAAGGATGTAGACGTGTATAAGTTATGGTTCTCGGGTAGGTCGAAGTATAGGAGTGGGGTAGGCATTTTGGTAGACAGCGAGCTAAGAGATCAGGTGGTAGAGGTAGGTGGTAGAGGTGAGGAGGGTCAATGACAGGATGATGGCGATTAAGTTGGTAGTTGGAGGGTCCACTATGAATATTATTAGTGCTTATGCGCCGCAAACGGGCTTGGACGAAGAGGGGAAGAGACGCTTTTGGGAGGATTTGGACGAAGTGGCAGGAGGTATACCACCCATTGTGAAGTTATCTGTAGGAGGGGATTTCAATGGACATATCGGGTCACTTCCGGAGTGTTATGTCGTCGTGCATGGAGGCTTTGAACTCGGGGATAGGAACGGGTGAGGCGTCTCACTTTTGGAGTTCGCTAGAGCTTATGGGATGGTGTTAGCCAATTCGAGGTTCCTGAAGAAGGAGGAGCACTTGGTGACTTACCGTAGTTCGGTGGCTAAGACCCAGATAGACTTTCTGCTCCTTAAGAAGGTTGACGAAGATCTTTGTAAAGACTGCAAGGTTATTCCGAAGGAGGATCGTACAACCCGACATAAGCTTTTAGTGATGGATTTAGAGATCAAGATGGAGAAGAAGAAAAGGGTTGTAGATAACAAGTTAAGAATCAAATGGGGGAGTTTGACCATGACTAGTGCAAAGTTGATGGGGGAGAGGTTGATGGCCAAGGGGGCTTGGGAGAGTAGTGGGGATGCGACCGGTATGTGGGACAGGACGGCCAGTTGCATTCGGGAGGTAGCTAGAGAACTGTTGGTGGCCTCGCGAGGTAACCGTGGTGGGCATCGAGGGGATTGGTGGTGGAATGGTAAAGTTCAAGAGAAGGTGGAAGTGAATAAATTGGCATATGCGAAATTGGTAGAAAGCAAGAATGAGGTGGATAAGTGGACGAATAGAGAACTGTATAAGATGGCGAGGAAGGAGGCAAAGCTAGCGGTTATGGCGGCGAAAACGATGACTTTTGAACGTATGTATGTGGAATTAGATGAAAGGTGGGGATAAGAAGTTGTACAGACTAGCCAAGGCAATGGAGAGTAGGGCCCGTGACTTGGATCACGTGAGGTGCATCAATGACGAGGACGACAAAGTCCTGGTGGAGGAAGCGCATAGTAGGCGAAGGTGGCAGTCTTACTTTAATAAACAACGAAAAAGGAGATGGAGACATTGTGTTGGGAGATTTGGAGCATTTTGGTAGGTACCGAGATTTTGGGTATTGTAGAAGCATTAAGGTTGAGGAGGTTAAGGGTGCTGTTCGCAAGATGCGCAGGGGACGAGCGACCGGACCTGATGAAATCCCAGTTGAATTTTAAAAGAGCGCAGACAGGGCAGGTTTGGAGTGGCTGACTGAGTTGTTTAACGTCATTTTTAAGACTACAAGAATGCTCGAAGAATGGAGGTGGAGTACAATGATTCCCTTGTACAAAAACAAAGGTGATATCCAGAGTTGCAACAACTAAAGGGGTGTCAAGTTGCTGAGCCACACTATGAAAGTTTGGGTAAGGATCGTGGAGATGAGGGTGAGGAGAGGCGTGTCTATTTTCGAGAACCAGTTTGGATTCATGCCGGAGCGTTCGACTACTGAAGCCATTCATTTTATTAGAAGGTTGGTGGAGCAGTATAAGGAGAGTAAGAGACTTATATATGGTTTTCATCGACCTCGAGAATGCATACGACAAAGTCCCTAGGGAGGTTCTATGGAGATGTTTGGAGGCTAGAGGTGTACCTGTGGCGTACACTATGGCGATCAAGGATATGTATGATGGAGCCAAGACTAGGGTACAAACAGTAGGAGGAGACTTGGAGCACTTCCCATTGATGGTGGGGCTGCACCAGGAATCAACTCTTAGCCCATTCTTATTTGCCTTAGTGATGGACGGACTGACGCGATAAATCATAGGGGAGGTACCATGGTGTATGTTATTCGCAGACGACATAGTCCTGATTGATGAGACTCGCAACGGAGTGAATGCCAAGCTGGAGGTTTGGAGACAGATTCTGAAGTCTAAAGGGTTCAGGTTGAATAGGACCAAGATAGAATATTTGGAGTGTAAGTTCAGCAATGGGAGCGACCCTGAGACAAGCGTGGAGGTGAGACTTGGTACTCAGGTCATTCCAAAGAAAGGAAGCTTCAAGTACCTAGGGTCTATTATCCAAGGGAATGGAGAAATTGATGACGATGTCACACATCGTATTGGGGCAGGGGATGAAATAAAGGCTCGCATATGAAGTTTTGTGCGATAAGAAGGTGCCACCAAAACTTAGAGGCAAGTTCTATAGGGTGGTGGTTAGACGGACTATGTGGTATGGGACGGAGTGTTGGCCAGTCAAGACTTCACATATATAAAAGATGAAAGTTGCGAAAATGAGGATGCTGAGATGGATTTGTGGGCATACAAGGAGAGATAAGATTAAAAATGAATATATCAGAGACAAAGTGGGAGTGGCCCCGGTGGAGGATAAGATGCGGGAAACGAGGTTGAGATGGCTCGGGCATGTGCGGAGGAGAGACACAGATGCCCCAGTGCGGAGGTATGAGAGGTTGGCTATGGACGGGTTCAGAAGGAGTAGAGGTAGGTCAAAGAAGTATTGGGGAGTGGTGATTAGACAGGATATGACACAGATGCAACTTACCGAGGACATGACATTAGATAGGGGGTTGTGGAGGACACGGATTAGGGTAGAAGGGTAGTAGGTAGTCGAGCGTAGTCCTATTTACGCTTACAAAATGATAGTTGTAGTGTTATTATTGTAGGCCCGATTAGCCTATCACACTTATAGGCGCAATATTGTTTTATAGTCCCTTGTAGTTTGATTTCTGCTGCTATGTGTTCCCTAGTGTACTTTGTTGGTATTATTTATCTAAGTTAGCTACTACTTCTTCCTGCCAGAATGCGCTACCATGGCGTATTCGATTTTGTTATCGGCATGTTCATATTACTTTAATTTCTTGTGTGGGTCTGACCATTTCTCTTGCGTTGCTGTGCTTGCTTCACTTGTGATTATGCTTTGTGTTGAGCCGAGGGTCTCCCGGAAACAGCCGCTCTACCTGCCAAGGTAGAGGTAAGGTCTGTGTACACTCTACCCTCCCCAGACCCCATATTGTGGGATTTCACTGGGTATGTTGTTGTTGTTGTTGTTGGCCATAGATTCCAAATACCTTTCACTTTAAATGGAATTTATGAAGTTAGAATTGTGTTTGGTTATACTTTTTGCAAAGGAGAGAAGAGAACACTTTATTTGGAGTTTATGAAGATGGAGTTCGAAAACAGGTTTGGAGCACTTTTCCAATTTTGGAATCCAACTCCAAGTTGGATTTCAAAATTTTATAACCAACACTGATTTCGAAATAAAGTGAAGAATTATTAAGGAAAAAGTGAAAATTCTCATGGCCAAATGGCTCCGTAATTTCTTGGAGACAGAACATGTTTATCTACCTATATTATATATGTCCCATGCTTCCCTTCTCCTTCCCTTTCTATTTGGTGTGACATTGTGTTGAAAAAATAGCCTTTCAGGTGGTCTAGCAATTTAGCATGTAGGAGTAACTGTTTTGGCGTAAACTAGATTTTGCACTCTTGATTTGTTTATTGGTGTTATTTTTGGCTGCGAAACATGTATCTCTTAAAGATGTTCCGCCTTTGAAAAGTCTCTTGGTAAACAGTCAAGCGGTGAATACTAATTTACTCTCATTGAATTTTACCTAGTCATGTTACCTTTTTCCTTCTGGATTTCATTTCTCCTATTTGTTTGATGGAGTAATGACATAACCTGTTTTTCTAATGAATCATATTTCATCAAGTGAATGCATGAGTATTTGATTACTTTGGTGCCAGATATCCAATGGTGTATTCACTTTTTTTTGTGATATTGGGTAGGTAACAGAAGGGACTGATACATCGGCTTCACAAGCGAGGAAAGGGAAAGATATACAAGGTATCCCATGGGAGAGATTGAATATAACCAGGCAAAGCTACAGATTGACAAGGCTCGAACAATACAGGAATTACGAGAACATACCTTTCTCAGGAGAAGCTGTAGATAAGGTCTCTTCCTTCATTTTCTATTTCTTTAAGGACTTTATTTCTGTATTGCCAAAGTAGAATTATAAAACTTTGCTGTTTTTCTATGTGATTGATTTTTCAGGAATGTAAACAGGTGAAGAAGGGTGGCAACTACTATGATTTCTTTCACAATACAAGATTGGTGAAGCCTACCGTACTTCATTTTCAGGTATGCATTATTTTGTCCAGTAGGCAAATACTGAGTCCAGCTGTGATTTTCCCCACGTTTGGGCCATTCTTGTTTACTTGCTGGTTCCGGTTTAATTTTGCCATATAATCCACCACTTCTGCTGAGTTTACCCCATGTTTCGGTGATTCTTGTTTACTTGCTGCTTCTATATACGATTTCTCCACTGTGGTACGCCGTTGGATGATGCGAGGTTTACCCAAAAACTGCAAAATCCTCCTTGCTATAGCTCTCCACCCTGTGTTATACCTATTTTCTGGTATAATGACCGAGGATTTCCTGGTGCCTGACCAAGCCTCAATCCTCATAACAATGAATATTCCGGTATACCTTGTAAGTATAAGCCTGAATCTTTCTCCACCATTGTCTACAAAGATCTCCAGTTCCTTAAAAGAGGCTTGTTGGAGCTCCTCACAGACCCATCTGAGATTCTTCTTGCGGATCTTTAGTCCTTTCTATTAACAATTCGAAGGATTTCCCCCCTAACAGTATAATGAATAACTTATTGTCTTTTTATTCTTCAAATGCCCACTAAATGCTATTATTATCCATAACAAGAAATAATTTTCCTTTTTGCATGGAATTATGGATGATAGGATCCTTGCAACAACTACGGCTCAATCCTAGCAAGTCGGGATGGATGATAGGTTCCTTATCCAGGAAAAGAAATATGGATAACAGGTTGATTTTTTGGTGGGACATAGGCATGTATATAGTTTCTCAATGCATGGGATACTTTGGTTATACATTGGACTGACTTGACCAGTTCTTCAAGTAGTGACAGAATACAGAGTAGCTACATTTGAAACATTGGCGCATGAAATTGTGAAAATTTGGGAGACAGAAATTTCCAGCTTATAGTATATGACAAGGAAGCCTTAAAATGTCTCTAAGAAATAGGAACATGCTCTATTAGTTTCATCAATTATAGCACTACAAGCAATTAACCCAAGCAATTGAGTATGACAAGAAAACTATGCCCAAATCTAGCTGAGAAGTCTCCTCTTCCTCTTCAATTAGGGATTGGTCAAAAATAAAGGAAATGTGATGGGTTTCTGAATCCTGACCGATGCTCTTGGGTTAACTTCTTAACTGCAGTTACTGATAAAAAAAGAATTTGTTAACTACTTATCTCTTCGGAAGATTTCACTTTATTCTAACAGTCTTTGCCTCCGAAATAATTTTTTTTTTGTTTGCTGAGAGGATAATGTTAATGATATCTTTATGCCACTTGTTTTGCAGCTAAGGAACTTGGTTTGGGCTACTTCAAAACATGATGTGTATCTTATTTCGAACTACTCACTTATGCACTGGTCATCCATTTCAAACAACTTATCCGAAGTCCTCGATTTCTCTGGACATATAGCACCGTCATAGGTAATCAAAGTGCACTTAATGACCTTCCTTTTCAATTTTAGTTTTTAGGGCACGTGTACTTCTTCTTCTTCATGTTGATGTCATGTTTCCATGAAGAGGACGATACTTTTAGATGCCCCTCTTGAGTTTTGTTTCTCAAGATGTTTCCTTTGATCCCAATTAGAGATCAATATTAGTTGTTGTTTCCTTTCTTATTGGTTATGTCTTACCTACACTTTTTGTTACTTTGGCCTCTAGAAACTGCAGGAAGTTTGTTAGAAGGTCTAACACAAACCCAGATCAGCACAATGGCAGTGAAGAATCGCTTTGTTGTTGCAGGGGGCTTCCAAGGAGAAATCATTTGTAAGGTTAGTTGGATTATTTTGTACTTGTTTCTTAGTTCTTCAATCTTCTTCGTTGGGTTTGTTTCGAGTGTCAAGAAAATATAAGACAATATTTCCCCGAGAAAAAGTCATGAAACCAAGGAGAGGAGGTGGAAGCCCCAGGGCTTTGGTCTAGTGGTAAGAAAGCAAGATATGTAAGCCCTGGTCGCAGATAAGAGTCTGGTATTTAAGGGGAGAACGGTAATGGGCCCGATCCTCTACCCTTCTCCACATTTTTTTTCACTCAAAAAAACAATGGAGAAGGGTAGAGGACTGGGATCATTATTCACAGAGTTTCGAACAGTGCGCCACTGGTCCTTGAGGATTCCTCGGTTAATAAAAAAAGAGGTGGAAATTGACTTTCTTACAAATGTTCAATCGACTTATTTTGAGTTTTTGACTGCCTAACTATATATGGGTATCAAATCGATATGGATGTGTAATCGCTATAATTGTGATAAATAATGTTGTGACCTAGAGTGGTTTGGTTTATCATTTTAAGGATAGTATCATTTTTGTGATGAAAATGTCAAAACTATTTAATTGTTGTTGTTACATAAAGTGGTTTATAATCTAGAGAACAAACAGGCAATGGCAAAACTGAATTGAATATATTGGCAATTTGAGATTCTGCTAAGTGCTAACTTCTTCAAGTGAGTTTCCAGGAGTGGTTTTGTGGAGAAACTTCTCCCGAATGGAAAAATGCAAGAAAACATGGGATCACTTTTTGTGTTAATCAAATGCAAAAAGATCTTACAACAAAGTTGTTTTCTTGTACTTTCTTGCTGCTTCCACAAATAATCAAACACATACATAGGTGGATTAAGTTAGAGATGGAATGACAGGGTCATGTTGACTTTTATCATCCTTGCCTAACTTAGCTTCAAATAATGCAGTGTTTGGATAAGCCAGGTATAAGCTTCTGCGCAAGGACCACTTATGAGGAAAATGCTATTACAAATGCTGTTGAGATGTACGATAGCATGAGGTATAGTGTGGATAAAATATCAGTTGTTGCGCTAGTTTGAAATTCAACTGATGGATGTATGTCTCAATTGTTTTGCAGCGGTGGGCTTCATTTTATGGCAGCCAATAATGATTGTGGTGTGAGAGAGTATGACATGGAGAAATTTCAGCTTATGAACTACTTCCGGTTCCCTTGGCCTGTGAATGTCAGTTTCTTATCTGCCTTTTACTGCTCTTTTTATTCTTTCATTTACCTCATATCTCTCGTGGTGGGGAAGGCAGAGCGTTGCATTTGACATCCCATCATAGGCTTAGTGAACACTCCTGTTTTTAATAAATAAATAATTGATCGTGAAATATAAGTTGTTTGGTACCCAAGGGTGTGGCCCGATGACGAAAAGTAAGGATACGTCAGACTTGGAAAATCGTAGGCCAAACTAAATGTATGCAGACACCACGGCTATCAAAAAAGAAAAAGGAAGTTTGAGATGCATGTGTTTTTTAGTACTATTCAAAGATGGAACCTCCCATGCGTTCATAATTCTTTGGTTCTTTATGCAGCATACTTCAATGAGCCCAGATAGCAAGATTCTTACTGTTGTCGGGGATGATCTCACTGGCTTACTTGTTGATTCCTGCAATGGAAAGGTATTAAATCATTATCTTCAATCAGATGAAATGAAAAGTTTTTCATTGTGTGCTTATTTGTAATGAGGTACTTATTTGGCAAGAATCTATGAACCAATTGCAAAGAATTCCATTTCTAATTGTTACTTTCATTTTTCTATGCACGTCATTCATGAGTTGATAAGCATTTGTCAGCTGATTCTGTGTACATAATGACTTAGGGTGTGTTTGATATGGAGGAAAATATTAATTTTCTCATGCGTGGTTGATCATCAATTTTGAAAAATATTTTTGCTAGAAAAAAAAGTTCCGGCAAATGACTTTCTTGGTGGAAGTAGGTAAAACAAGTGTCACTCCGCTCCTCCCCATCCTCCAACACACCCATCCCACCCCATAGCCCCCACCCCCATACCCCTATTTCACCCCGATCCTCATACCATTATTCCAGATTAAATGTAAATGCTTTTGAGACTATTTTCTGCTTACTTACAAACACAAAAAAATAAATAAGAAATCCATTTATTTTCCCGGAACAAAGCACTATCCAAGTAGATATTTTCCTTCATACCAATCACATTAAATATTCTTCCACTGTACCATAGGTTCTGAAGGGTGTAAGCAAGTCTAGGTTCTTACTTATTTCAGAGATGTCGCTTTTGTATTATTGGGTTTTCATGGCAAGTCCTCCATTTTCTGATCTTATAAATCTGTTCTAATTAAAGTTCTTTACTGTATCAGACTATTGGCTCGATTGTTGGTCATCTAGACTACTCATTCGCATCTGCATGGCACCCTGATGGCCGTACCTTTACCACTGGGAATCAAGATAAAGCCTGCAGAATTTGGGACATGAGAAACTTATCACCTACAGCAGTGCTGAAGGGAAACATGGGTGCTGTCCGATCTATTCGTTACTCATCAGACGGGCGGTTCTTAGTGGTGGCTGAACCCACAGATTTTGTCCACATTTACAATGCTGAAGGAGAGTACAAAAAGCGTCAAGAAATTGACATGTTTGGTGAGATATCCGGGGTATCTCTGAGTCCGGATGATGAATTTCTTTATATCGGAATCTGGGATCGAACATATGCAAGCTTGCTGCAATACAGCAGAAAGCGTTCTACTGAATATGTTGATTTGTTCACATAATACCCTAGTGATGGTTTATTCCGTCAAAGCCAGCCGATGTACCGAAGTAATTAGGGTTCCTCATAGGTGATGAAACGACTAATTCTGGTTTTATTCATGTTGAACTCTGGGAACTTGGCTCAGTTTTTTTGGTCCTGGTATGTACAGTGTCCTTAAGAAAAAGACAGCCTTATTTCTGGTATAATATACAGCTTTTCTGCTTGCTTTGTGCTTTCAAATGAAAATAACATGATGTTCTCTTCATGATTCCTTTTTTTTAGGTGATTTATATCTTTTGGAAACAGGTTAATATTGTTGTTGAACCCTCATTGAGGGGAGCCAGAATATAACTCACTGAATATTTCTTTTCTTTAAAAGAGCTTGGAGACAAGGAGCATTAGGAATTGTTTACAATTATTTGGTTGACTAACAAGTTACACCGAGTTATAGTACATAGATTATAACGTGGGGATTATAATATAAGGATTATTTCGGTCCAGCGTTCGGCCATTGTATTAAAACATTGATATAGTACATCCTTTTTATACTGTGTAATTTATGAAAAGATAAATTTACTCGTTATTCTGTGTGATTTTACTTAGCATATTTTTACACCAATATGCCTATTGAGTAATATTTGAATTTGATTTGTCTTTACGTAAATAAAACGATAGTTTGCTTTGGTGGAAGAAAGTTATCGACACTAACTTAAGTGTGACAGATAAAACAACAAATTCTTTTATGAAAAATTAAGTTAAATCAATTGTAGTTGTTGTTGTTACGAAGTAAATCAAATTAATTAAGGCAATCTCGATTTTATCGTCTTTTCGATTTTTCTCAATTTTATTCGACTTTTTTAATTATATTTTTTGAATACTAAAACTAAATAAAATTTTATCAATTTTAAAATTTAAATATTTGGACCCCTATATGTTCATCAAAGTAAATTTTGCACTCCATTTATCTTCATGATTTATCATTGATATAACCAAAATTTGAGAAACTTCCATCAAAATGAAAAAATACAGACAAAGTGAATGAACTAGAACCAGTAGGTCGACTTTCATGCCCTTTTTCACCACACGTGTGACATTTGTTTTTTTGGGTTTCTCTGTTACACCGCTTCACACTTTTCATCCTTCTTTTGAAGGATATTATTTGGTGCAACGTAATCATCATGACTAGAGCTTTTCCAATCATCATGACTAAAGCTTTTCCCTCGACCACGGTCATGACCATTACTGGAGCCCCGACGAGAATTGGGGCCACGACCTTTCACACTTAGTTTGATGGAAATTAGTCTCATTCACTCCAGGGAATGGACTAGAACCAGTATGTTGGCTTTCATGTTTTTTCATTAATAACCCATTATTTTGTTCGGCTACAAGAAGATATGAAATTAGTTCAGAATATTTCTTGAACCCCATCTCTCTATATTACTATTGCGGGAGCACATCCGAGGCATGAAAAGTGGTGAAAATTTTCTCCAACATATCATTATCCGTGATATTTTCACCACATAATTTCAACTGAGATATAATTATAAAAATTGAAGAATTATACTTACATATAGATTTAAAATCTTGTAGCCTCAAATCGTTCCAATCAAAACGTGTTTGTGGAAGAATGACCATCTTTAAGTGGTCATATCTATCTTTAAATTATTCCACAACATAAGAGGATCTTTAGTAGTGAGATATTATAATTTCAAGCCCTCGTCAAGGTGATGACGGAGGAATATCATTGCCTTGACACGATCTTAATTTGATGCCTGGTTTTTATCTTTGATGATGTCCGCCAGACCCATCGCATTAAGGTGAATTTCAGCATCAAACACCCAAATAGGTAGCTTTTGTCCGATATATCCAGGGCAACAAATTCACGTTTAGAAAAAATTGCCATTAATTAAGAAAAAGAAAGTTACCTTTGAGGCTTTCAAAGCAGAGTCTCATATTGATAACGTGTTATAAAATAAAGATTATAAAGTAAATACACCAGAGACAAATATAGAGAAACACTGATATATTATTCAACTTTGAATTGATGTACAAATAAACTGAATTGACTTTCTATTTATAGAGAAAAAGAAGCAGCTACAAGGCTTTTAGGTGGGTGTTGACAAGCTGCCTACTTGAGCTACTTTCAAACTATGTGTTTGAGATACTTGCAAGCTGACTGCTTAATTGCAAGCTTGAGGAAGCGGTTGATAAGCTACCTGTTTGAACTACTTACAACATATCTGCTTGAATTATTTGTAAATTATCTACTTGATTGTAAGGTTATTTATAAAATTGTGTATTTAAATGAACATTCATAATATAATGTATTTATAACAAAGGCTTAATTTTTAGCATTTTTTTGCACTAATATGCTTAAGGCTTAATTTTTAGCATTTTTTTGCACTAATATGCTTAGTTCTAACTTTCAAATTGAGTATTATTTGAATTTGATTTGTCTTGACACGACAAAAAAATTGATTTGAATGAGGCACACTTTTTCTTTACGTAATTGGTTTTATCTCAAGAAAGTTATCGACATTAATTTAATTGTGACCGATAAAATAACAAATTATTTTATGAAAAATAAGTTAAGTCAACTGTAGTTGTTGTTGTTATTGTGAAGCAAATTAAATTAATTAAGTTGATCTCGATTTTATCGTCTTCCTGGTTTTTCTCAATTGGTTCTGACTTTTTATTTTTTTAAATATTAGAACTAAATATTCTAAAAAAATGACACATTTTTTATTTGACAATAATTTAATTTTAAATTTATGTTTAATGCTTAATTATATGATCTATAACCACATAAATTACCTTATTTTAGAATTAATATTTAAAACATTTCTATAATTGTTAAACTTCGTGTCCGATTAAAATACATGAATTAGAATTAATATACTATGAGGATTTGGTATTTGGACTAGGGATGTCAATTGATCGGATCTGGATCGGATCCTACTAGATTCAGATTCAGATCCATTTTTCATACTTGGATCCAGATCCATATGGTCCATAAAAATCAGATCCAAATCCGGATCCATCAGATCCACCGGGTCCACGGATCGGATCTGGATCCACATGTAAAATTTTTTGTCTTGAATAATATTTCCACCTGTTAAAATTTTTTTGACAAAATAAAACCCAATCTTATTGAAAAAAATGATTGAATTTATTCAATCAACCTATGCTAAAAAAAACAGAAGAAAATAAATTAAAGTTTACAAAATTCATAGATATATTTAAGCAAAAAATATATTGTCCTTTAACATGTCTAATTCTAAGACATGGAAGTTCATCTTTGGTCATTCCAAGACATGTCTAATTCTCTGTTTGTCTGAGATAGTTTTGATATTTTGCTTTTACTTTTGAGGAAAAGTCAATACCCAAAAAAATTACATCAAAACATGAAGTAACAGTAGTCAATTAGCACCTCTAGGCCACTCCAGACTCTACAACCAAGTTAAACAAAATAATAGCCTCATTGATCACATGTGACTTATTTTTCTTAATTGTTTTGTGAAATAACCTATATATTGCAATAGCTTAAAATTCAATGACAATAAAAATTACAAGTGCAGGAATAAACCAAGAGACGACCAGCTCGGTGGTATGATCGGGAAACAACTTTGGAGAATGGGGGTTTGTTGGGAGAAAAGAGTTAAAAGAGCTAAAACAAGAGACTAGTTACAACTCTCTACTAGATTTTGTTATTTTTTATTTTCTTTAAGTCTTTAGAATTTTATTTTTCTTACTTGATTATATATGAAGACATCTTTGCTTACCAATTGTAAGCTAACCAGCTTGCTAATTTATTTAATGTGCTACTAATTTTCTAGTAAGGATCGATCTTTAATTAAACACTTAAATGCCACAAGTTAAAAGAGAAGGAAATCTTTTTACTCGCATGGTACGAGACAATTTTTAATTTCTGCAAACCAACTTCTAGACATATATATGTGACAAAAGCTAATAATCATATCCTTTACAGTTCTACAACTCAATTGTTATTTGTTAGGGACATCTTTCGATCCGTTTCAGCACTCTCCAATATGAAAAAATATTACTTTTTAAATAGAGATAACTAAAAAAATTCATCTCAATAAATATTTATGATTAAACATATCATTTACATATAAAAAATCATGATTTTTTTAAAGAAAATACTTCTAAAATTACATTTTAGGTTATAGATATATTTAATAAAAAACGGATTCACGGGTCGGATCTGGACCGAATACGGATCTCAAATACAAGATCAAGATCCTTATAAATGTATCCGGGTCCGATCCGGATCCGTCGGGTCCAAATATATGGATCAACGTATTCGGACCGGGACCCTTATGTTGCCATCAAAGTAAAAGCTAGGTTTGAAAGCTAATCGGTGATTTCGCCGGAATAAGCTACGGTATCGGAGGTTACCTGATTCCCGTTGCCTCCGGTGAGGTTCCGTCAATCTAATGGAAGAGTTGAAGCACAAGTCATCGAAGAGAGAAGACGAATCGAAGAAGCGTCATCGCGATAAGGAGGATCGAGATCGTCATTATCGTTCTTCATCGGATAAGAAGGATCGAGATAGAGAGAAAAGTAGCCGTTATGAAAGAGAGAAGAGTACCGATAGAGATAGGGCAAAGCACAAGGATAGGCATAGTAGAGTGGATAAGGAGCGTGAAAAGAGCAGTATTAGGGTTCGTGGTGATGATGAAAGACCTAGAGAGAAGATTAGGGTTCGTGATGATTATGAAAGACCTAGAGATAAAGTAAAAGAGCGAGAAAAGGATAAAGAAGATCGCAAAAAAAGCAGCAAGGTTCGTGATGATGATGAAAGGCCTAAAGAGGAAGTAAAAGAGCCCGAAAAGGATAAGGAAGATCGTGAAAAAAGCAGCAAGGTTCGTGATGATGATGAAAGGCCTAGAGAGAAAGTAAAAGAGCGAGAAAAAGACAAGGAAGATCGCGAAGAAAGAGCGAGGGAGAAGGAAAGCGACAGGGAAAGGGAAAAGGAAAAGGAAAAGGAAAAGGAGAGGAAGAGAGATAGAGAGATGCGAGAAAGAGAGAAGGAGAAGGAGAAGGAGAAGGAGAAGGAGAAGGAGAAGGAGAAGGAGAAGGAGAAGGAGAAGGAGAAGGAGAAGGAGAAGGAGCGAATTTGGGAAAAGGATAGACACCGTGAAGTAGAAAGGGGGAGTGATGATGAAATTGATGCAAAGGATCGTGAAAGAAAGAGGCGAAAGAGGGATAGTGATGATCATCATAAGGAGAGGGAGAGGGAGAGGGAGAGGGAGAGGGAGAGGGAGAGGAGTAGCAAACCAAACAACAGGTTAAGGGAAGAAAGTACTGATGAAGTTTCAGCTGAAAAGAATCAGAAGAGTGGAGAAGAGGATCTAGCTGAGGAGCAAAGGAAATTAGACGATGAAATGGAGAAGCGAAGGAGGAGAGTTCAGGAATGGCAAGAGCTAAAAAGGAAAAAAGAGGAAACCGAAAGGGAGAAGCTTGGTGTTGATGGAGGCGGTGAAGAACCGAAATTGGGCAAGACGTGGACATTGGAAGGTGAATCTGATGACGAACATGGCATGGATATTGATATTGATGATGATAGTAGCAAGGCCATGGACATTGATGATGGTGCTGGCAAGGCGGTTACTTCCCCTGTTAGTGAGAATGGGAGTGATGGTTTGATAAATGGCGGCGAAGATGAGATTGACCCATTGGATGCTTTTATGAACTCTATCGTTTTGCCTGTAGCTGAGAAGCGTAACAATGCCGTAGACAATAATCTTGATGGTGAAAATTCTGGTTTGATAGAGAAGGGCAATGAAGAAAAGTCTAAGCCTAAGATGAGCACGAAGAAAACCATGGGCAGAATTATCCCTGGTGAAGATTCTGATTCGGATTATGGGGATGATGTTGAGAATGATGGTGATGATCCTGTGGTGGAAGAAGATGATGAAGAATTTATGAAACGGGTGAAGAAAACCAAGGCGGAGAAATTGTCAATAGTTGACCATTCAAAGATTGAATATCCTTCTTTCAGAAAGAACTTTTATATAGAAGTTAAGGAAATTTCAAGAATGAGTGCTGAAGAAGTTGCTGCTTACAGGAAACAACTGGAATTGAAGATCCATGGCAAGGATGTCCCAAAACCAATTAAAACGTGGCATCAGACAGGATTGTCGTCCAAGATGTTAGACACAATAAAGAAACTGAACTATGTGAAGCCTATGTCTATTCAAGCTCAGGCTCTTCCAGTAATTATGAGTGGCCGAGATTGTATTGGGATTGCTAAGACTGGTTCTGGTAAAACTCTGGCATTTGTATTGCCAATGCTGAGACATATTAAGGACCAGCCTCCTCTGATGTCTGGAGATGGTCCTATTGGGCTGATAATGGCTCCTACAAGAGAGCTTGTGCAGCAAATTCATAGTGATATTAAGAAGTTTGCGAGAGTGATGGGTCTCAGTTGTGTGACTGTGTATGGAGGTTCCGGTGTTGCTCAACAGATTAGTGAATTGAAACGAGGAGCCGAAATTGTTGTGTGCACTCCGGGTAGGATGATTGATATACTCTGTACAAGTGGTGGCAAGATTACAAATCTGCGGAGAGTCACGTACTTGGTCATGGATGAAGCTGATCGTATGTTTGATATGGGATTTGAACCTCAGATCACAAGAATTGTCCAAAACACACGGCCGGGCCGTCAAACAGTCCTGTTCTCTGCAACTTTTCCTCGTCAGGTCGAAATACTAGCTCGTAAAGTGTTGAACAAACCCGTTGAAATACAGGTAGGTGGTAGGAGTGTCGTGAACAAGGATATAACACAGTTGGTTGAGGTGAGGCCAGAAAGCGACAGATTCCTTCGGCTTCTTGAATTACTGGGTGAGTGGTATGAAAAAGGCAAAATTTTGATATTTGTTCACACACAAGAGAAATGTGATGCTTTATTTAGGGATTTGCTCAAGCATGGTTATCCTTGCCTCTCCCTTCACGGGGCAAAGGATCAGACTGATCGCGAGTCCACCATATCCGACTTTAAAAGTAATGTATGTAATTTGTTGATTGCTACTAGTATAGCTGCTAGGGGATTAGATGTGAAGGAGCTTGAACTGGTAATTAATTATGATGTTCCGAACCATTATGAGGACTATGTTCATCGTGTTGGTCAGACTGGTCGAGCTGGTAAGAAAGGTTGTGCCATCACATTCATATCCGATGATGATGCAAGATATGCACCTGATCTTCTTAAAGCTTTGCAGTTGTCAGAGCAAGTTGTTCCAGATGACCTGAAAGCTCTTGCTGTTAGCTTCATGGCAAAGGTGAATCAGGGACTTGAGCAAGCACATGGGACTGGTTACGGTGGTAGCGGTTTTAAGTTTAATGAAGAAGAGGATGAAGTGAGAAGAGCAGCCAAAAAAGCACAGGCAAAAGATTATGGGTTTGAGGAAGATAAATCAGATTCAGAGGATGAAGACGAAGGAATTAGAAAAGCAGGTGGCGACCTCAGTCAGCAGGCTGCCCTTGCTCAGGCTGCTGCTCTTGTTGCTGCTTCCAAAGTGAGTATGGCTTCAGCGGCAACTCCGGTTTCAGCGGGTCAGCTTCTTCCTAATGGTGGATTACCTGTTGCATTGCCTGGTGTACTTGGTATGAACATACCAGGTGCAACAGCAGTTGCCGCTGGAAATGGACTGCCAGTTGGTTCTAATGATGTGACAGCCAGAGCAACAGCATTGGCAGCTGCCTTGAACTTGCAGCATAACTTAGCAAGGATTCAGGCAGATGCAATGCCTGAACATTATGAAGCAGAATTAGAGATAAATGATTTTCCTCAAAATGCTCGCTGGAAGGTTACTCACAAGGAGACTCTGGGTCCTATTTCCGAGTTTACAGGAGCTGCCATCACCACTCGAGGACAGTATGTTCCACCAGGCAAGTTACCCGGGTTTGGGGAAAGGAAGCTGTACTTGTTCATTGAGGGACCCACGGAACAATCTGTCAAGAGAGCAAAAGCAGAACTGAAACGTACTTTGGAGGACATTACAATGCAAGCATCATCACTTCCTGGCTCGGCTCAACCGGGCAGATACTCAGTTGTATAAGAATGCCGATGCTATATGTTTCATTTTTTTCTATTATCTCTATTCCAGGCAAATTATTTCCTAACTTTTGTTGCTCGATTTTGAGATGACTTACTCTGTATTGATAGAAACAGGCTTAACTAGATACATGATTGTTCTCAGTGATCAGCCATGGTTAGTTCCTCTGCTATATTATTTATTAATCCTGTTATCATAAACTTGAAATTTCAATTATCTAGATGATTATTTTGTGGGATCTCACTGGGTATGTTGTTGTTGTTGTTGTATATTACTTGATTCCTTTACTGATAGTACCGTCGAAGCTGCTATATGAATTGAACTGCCGCAGGGAGATTACATAGTGTTGCACCGGAAGAAACATGGTATTCAGTCACCCCGACTAATATTTTGTTTGAAAAGAAAACATGTGGTAACTTTTATAGTACAATTACTTGAATTTCCTATTTACTCATATGTTATGGCAGAATTGCTTGAATTTCTATACATGAGGAATCATCATATAGGCACAAGGTCGATGGCGCTGTTCCAGTACACCTAATTGACCTTGAGACGACTACAAGAGCAGAGGTATGTTGACTAGACACAGTGTTGTCTTTCCATCTTCTTTGTAGATGTGGTGGTAAATGAAAACAAGAACAGACTCTGTACATTTTTAAATGTTAAAACCTTCTGCATTGGATTCTTAGCAACACTTTTCTAGTATTATAGAAATGTGAGTTCATTTTGGGATGGACATGTTAGCTTAATGCCAATAAAAAATGAATTGAGGGCATTTCTGTCTTTTGACAATGTACCTATGCAACATGTCCTTAAAGTGTCTTTTAGTTTGCAACTCAATAACCACGTATAAAGAAAGAGAAACATAGCCACATACGGTTTCTCTAAATCTTCTATACATTCTGTTGAGGACCTGATACGATACGGGATGGCACAAGGGTGATTATGAGAGCTAGGTTTCGTGGTGGAACTCGGCTTCAAACCAATGATGATCCATGGAGCATATTCACCACATTCGAGGAGCTTCAAGGGGTCTCAAACGGGTATCTTCACACCTCACACCCCTTGATGATGAAGGATAAGCCTTTGAAGGCCATTGAAGACCTATGTGTGAAGATGATCAAGCTATGAGAAATAGCATGGAAGGAACAAGACACAACTCACTCAAGTTCCTTCGCCCGAGACTATGCCGAGGAGCTCCAAGCCATATGAGTCATGTTCATGCAAGGAGCGGCCGTGGAGATCCTTGAGGGACTCAACTTGGTTGAAGAAGAGAAGCATGAGATTGAATGAAGATGTCAAGACCGGGAGGTGGTTATTTATGCAAAGAGGCCAATCTATAAAGACAAAGCCATCATTCCTTGAAAGACCACCAAACAAGGCCCTTACTTCATTAAGGGCATAATTGTAATAGTTTAGTAGTCTTCTTAGCCTAAGTAGTATAAATACTACATTTGTTATTTCATTACTTAGTTTTTGGATGAATATTGATTGAGAGTGATTCTCTAGTATCTAGGTTCTAGATTGTAGTGTAGTGCTCCTAGCGAGTGTAGGGTTAGTCTTAATCTCTTCAATTGAACCTCTCTTTGAATGTATCCAAGTTAGTAATTCAAGCATGAGTTCAAGTCTCTTCTCCCCTGATTTGTGATCAATTACTTGATTTTAATCCCTTCTTTCTTCTATTCTCACCTATATTTCTTCTATCAAACCTATCTTACTTTGTGTTGTTTAATTCCGCATATTTGATTGTTATTTTCATACGTTCCCAAGTTGGATAAGTTGGATCGTATCAGGACCGAAGCTCTAGCTTTTGAGTAGTTATAGTTGCTATGTGTAGCATCTTTTTTCCGCTAACTGCTTCGTGGTTCATGGTCTTATAGACCTGTTCAAAATTTTGTTAACTTGTGCTAAGGCCTAAGATTGTCTTAAAATGTGTCAATTGCATTTGGACCATTATTTGAGTAAGCTAATTTTCTTACTGATTCTTTTATTAGTAATTAATAGTTGTGCTTATGTATTTACATTTGGACCACCATTCTGATAAAATATTTTTTCTGATCAATGAATGGACTTGAGGACTTGTGATCTATCCTCTTTCTTTTGATCAATGAGTGGTTGCACATCACATATGAATTTCATAAGTGGTGACTTATCCCTCTTGATGATGAATACCCAGTATCCATGGAATATCTAGGTTTCTTTTCGGAATGAAGCAAATATCAGCTTAAAGTGGTTTAGTTGTGTATTGGACCAACGCTGATGTAAGAATTCCTCTTTTTTGTTCTAATGTTGTGGCAAAGCAACTGTGTTCCCAATTTAACTTGCGAATTGCAACCTTTGTTTGTGGATCTCCTGTATCGGTCGATATGCATTTCCAATGCTCAACTCTAAGCATCTAGCTAATTAATTGGGATTTCTTATCCTGATAGTCGTTTTGTAAATAGCGGTGCATTCGGGATTTGAACTTAATGGATTCAGCTTTTAATATTCTCAGCATTGAACTAATCGTATCCTTGAGATAAAGGGTTTAAATCAAATATCCATTGAGGTTTTTGTGAGATTTTTACATATATATCTATACTCTTGTGTTGAAAGTTTTTGGGTTTAGATGAACTCATAACTAAAAGGTACATGCCTTGCCTCTATTTCTAAGACACCTGGTTTTGTTATGAGGAAGGATAAATGCAAAAAAAGGGACCACTTTTCTAGAGCTAAAACGAGAATTGTAGTACTACTGTACATTTTCCTCCAAACTGCAGCATGAGTTGAAACCTGAGTGTTTTTCCTTGGTTCTGCAAAAAGTTAGACTAACAAAATGTTAACATACAATGTGCTATTATCTTTTTTTTTTTTTTTTTTTTTTTGAGTTAAGGATTATATATAAGCTCTTTTTTGTCTTCTTAACAAACAAGCAGGGTTCTTTAAAAACATGAAGTGGATAAAAATTGGGGTTGAGCCCGTGCTCTGCACGGACTGCTCATATCTAGTAAATAAAAAAGAGGAAAGAGCTGCCTTTCCCGAAGGTAAAGTTGGGCTTGTATTGTCATTCCCTTTGCTCTTTATCTTGTTCAATGGTTTGTAAGTGATGGGTTACTTGCTATAATGAGAGTGGAAAGTTATCTCAATGCATCAATAAGACTTTTTAATGAGTTAGGACTGTTGGCGAGACGAGATGTCAGAGTGGTAAGTTCTGGTAAAAGGAAAAGTAAGTATTTTTCAGTCTAGTTTCATTTGTTTAGTTGGTTAGACTGACTTTAGTTGTTGCCAGGCATGTGCCCAATGTTCTTAATTTTCCCTTTTAGAGTCTGCTATCTATGTACTGCTAATTGTCTGTGGTTGAACGTAATGGATTTGTCTGACTTTTTTATGCTGTTCTCATACTTATATCCATACAGTGGAACAGAATGGAAAGCAATTTTTGTTGGACCGGGTTTTACCAGGAAACCTCCCAAGTTTGAGCGATTTAGCCATCCCTACAGTTTTACGTTTCACAAAAGCCCCTGTGAAACATCTTCAACTTACTTGCACATTCCATCTTGAGATCATTGGGGTGAAGAAAAATCCTAATGGTCCAATGTATACTCTAGGCGTTATAACCAAAGGTTACATCATTGAGGCAACCTTCCGTTTTTGATGGTACATCCGAGTGTATAAATTTGATGTTACATATTATTAATCTCTTCTTGTGAATCCAGGTAAATGTCAATATAACTTGGTCTTGTCTCCCTTGCTGGAAAAGTTGTATGGGGTCAAGGTGTGCTTTCAGTGCTTGTTACCCATGTTCACCCTGGATTATTCTTTTAATTGCTGATGAGATTTATCTCTCAGATGGTGAATGCAGGAAAATACGACAAATAGTCCTGAAAGTGATGGTTTGTATCAAGCAGTTCTCCTTGTGTAGTAGTAGTTGTGGACAGAAGAAAGGCGACTTCTTGAGATTTACCAATTGACTGGTACTGGCTGGTGCCATAGTAGTGCTCTTGGGTGTCATTTATCCAACACTGTTGTGTTTTTCACATCATAATAGTCCTGGATGTCGACTCTCCCATAAGTGTTACAAGGATACAACTAATTATTCAGTTTCAAAAAAGAGGACAACTAATTATTGTCGCCCCATGGTTCCGGTCTAATTGTAAGATCATATCATGTGATGTGTGGGTTATAGGAGCACACACCATGGGTTTGAAACTTGATGAAAACAAAATCTTGGTTTTTAATTGTGGAAGGGTAGAGGGTCAATTATTCTTCGAGTTTGAACTGCGCTTAATTAGCTCTCCGATATCTTGTCTTGAAAAACGACATCAATCTTTTGCTTGATCCGTTTATTGTGTTGCTTGTAAGTTTAATCCATTAGACTAAATGATGTTAGATGAAACAAAAATGTAAATGTGTTTTAAATTGGGATTAGTATAGCTCGATTTGATTGGTTGAAATAAGAATTCCTTGATAATTGCCGTCTCCAAGGTTGCAAAATTCATATAGGATAACCAAACAACTTTTCGAACTATGCTAAACTTTTGGAAATACTTATGGATGTTCAAAATCATCTTTTGTTTGTATGGTACGTTCACTTGCAACGAGTTGCAAATCACTTGCGCACATTTATGTGGCCGTGGAATATTTTGATATTATAGTACAAATTTCAGCTAAAATAAATATTATCAAATGATATCTTTCTATCCAACTATATTTAGTAGAAGAATTACTCTTACATGTTGGTATAGAGTAACAATTACCCAATAAATTAACCAAAATGCACTAGTCGAATAACGCAATTATAGAAAAAGACGACTAGTATTGTACTGGATCAGAACTTAGGAAGGTATATGTTTATCCCCATCCGATATTTACACTAAATTAATTCAACTTAACACGATTAGGTGGTTTTAATATAGTTGAAATATGCATTTATTGCCATGATTATGTGATGAAAGTGTATGTACAATACATATCGTGCATTTATTCATTTGATATAATACCCTATACGAATAACTTTTATCACTTAGAATCATTGGAAACAAGTTATATGAGATTAGTTATCCCACTCTCCCAAAGAAATGATTTTATCAAAATCAAACATGAACAAACACATTTCAAATTAAATTTCAGAATTAATTATACTTTATTCCTTGTACCAAACTAACCCTTTAAGAGTATATAATAAATGAGGTAGGCATATGTTTTTGCCGACCCAAACCAAAAAACAAACACTAAAAATAGCCACAAGTAATGTGTCATTTACCCACTTCCCTCCTCCACTAGCTGTCCAAAATACCCACCAAAGAGCACATCCCCTTTAAGATACCTTTCTCCCCTACCTAAACTCGAGAAACTCCCAAACACGCACACACTGGAAAAACTCATAATCTTTCAAAAATCTCAACACACATTCAAAAAACTCACATAATTATTCAAAACTCTCAAATTCACAGGCACACCAGAAGATTTCACATAATCTTTCGAAATTTCCAAATTCACACGCACACTAAAATATTTCATATAATCTTTGGAAACTCCCAAATTCTCACACACACACTAGAAAAACTCACATAATCTTTAAAAAAACCCCAAAATTCACACACAACACACTTTGAGAAGTCACAGTCTTTTAAAACTCCCAACTCTCTCTCTCTCTCACACACACACACACACACATACACACTGGAGCTCACATAATCTTGAAAAAATGGCAACTTCAATTTTCCTCACACACCCACTTTCCCCTTTCTCTCCTCTACCAAAACACCACAAAATTCCAACTCCCAAACAAACCTCACCCATAGCATCATATCACTCCATCAAACACATAAAACCAAACAAACCCACAACCAAAACACCATTTCCATCATTTCCCAACTCCCTTTTTCCATTTCCCTCACAATCCAAAAAGCAATTCAAGCCAATTTCAGTGGGAAGAACACAAACAGATGAAAAAGATGAAATCTTGGTTGGTGAAGATTCAGCTGAATTTGAGTTATCTAAACAAAAGATTTCATCTTGGGTTTACTTTGGTGGGATTCTTGGTGTTGTTCTTTATGCCCTTAATGTTATTTGGATTGACAACTCAACTGGCTTTGGAAAATCCTACATTGATGCTGTTTCCACTATTTCAGATAGCCATGAGGTGGGTATTTGCTTAATTGCTTTATGTGTCCTGTTTATACTTCCACTGTTCTAATTTAAGTGTTTTGTTTAACTAGGCACGGAATATTAGAAATGAAAAATGTGCAAATATACCCTTCAACTTTGCGATATAGAGCATAAATAACCCTCATTAAAAAAGTGGTGTAAATATGCCCTTTTGCTGAATAAGCTAAATAATTCCTTTTAAAAAATCTGTCAGCGAAAAGGTTATATTTGCACCACTTTTTTAATGAGGAGTATATTTGCACCATTTGTATAACGGCAGGGTAATATATGCACGGGAATATTTGCACCTTTTCCCTTTTAGAAATAAAGAGACTTTTGATCTTGTGGTCCTAAATTAAATATGCGTATAATGTACTAAAATATCTTTTGAATCTTGTTATAAACTAGCCGCATAGGATGTTTGAATTGTCACCTTACTAAATATAGAATAGAAAGAGACACTCTTTTTGGGACAGATCAGTAAGACGGATAAATTGGGACGGAGGGAGTATCTTTTCTTTTCTTTTTTACTGAATTGGGACTTGAAATATTGCTTTAATCTTAGAAGAATTAACTTAAATAGTCGTCCACCCAACAACTTAAACTTAAAATAGCCGGCAAATATGTATAATCAGTGTATAATCTATATATACCGGTTAATAAAGTATATATTAATTCTGGTACAATAGACCCTTGTGGTCCGGCGTTCCTCGGACCCCGCGCATAGCGGGAGCTTAGTGAACCAGGCTGCCTTTTATTTGTGTAAAGGTTTCATCTTGGATTTACTTTTCTGGTATTTTTGGTGTTGTGCTTTATGTTCTTAATGTTATTTGGATTGACGATTCAACTGGCTTTGGAAAAACATTTATTGATACTGTTTCCGCTATTTCAGATAGCCATGAGGTGAATATTTGCATAATTGCTTTATCTGTTCTGTTTGTATCTTTTGTTTTCTTTTTTCTGAATTGAGTCTTGAGATATTGCTCTAAATAGCCGCCCACCCAACAACATAAATTAAAAATTGCTGCGGATATGTATAACCATGTATAATCTATGTATACCGACTAAGAAAAGTAAATATTAATTCTGACGGGTTATTTGTGTAAAGATCTTCTTTACTTGGTTTTAGCTTTGTAAATTGTTAGAACATTGTTAAATATACACGTGATATACACTTACCATAGGTAGTGTATATCACGATTTGGTCACGTTTTTTGTAGATATCAACCCGTGATATACACACCATGTATATCACGGGTTAGGCAGGTTTTAGCTACATATTTGGTGTAATATTTTAGGGTAAATATTGTATTAATTAGTGTTGTACACTTGTCATAATTATAGGATTTTGTATTACTAGAATAGGGTTTTGGGAGTAGAATATGAATCGGATTTCTATTATGGAAAATTGTAAATTGTATAAATACTCTTTCATTAATGAAAATAATCAAGGAGATTATTTATTTCATGGTATCAGAAGTCTAGGTTTCAACCTCTCAAATTTCCGTCCAAACAGCTGCGTTACCGAGCACTTCTTCTCGGTTTCCGTGCCCGGATTTTTTTCTCTTCCCAAATTTTCTTCCCAAATCCCTTCCTCACGTTGTTCGTTGCTATTATGGCTAAGAACACGTTTCACCCTGCCCTTACTGTTTCTAACATCAAAAATCACATCCATATCATTCTTGAAATAGAAAACGTCCAATACGCGACGTGGGTTGAACTGTTCAAAGTTCACGCACGTTCGCATCAAGTCCTCCACCACATAATTGCCTCGGACCCTGCGGATACGGAGGTGCCTAAACCCGATGATGATCCTAAATTGTGGACGACCCTTGATGCTATCGTTCTTCACTGGATTTACTCCACTATCTCTACTGACCTGTTGCAAACGATTATCGAACCAGACGCTACGTCGATGACGACTTGGAATAGAGTGCGTGATATATTCCAAGATAATCAGAATTCTCGTGTTGTTACCCTTGAGCAGAAATTCTCCCACGTCCATATGGAAGACTTCCCCAACGTTTCAGCATACTGCAAAAGGTTAAAGGAATTGGCGGACCAACTCCGCTACGTTGGTGCGCCCGTTACAAACGATCGTTTTGCCCTTCAGATGGTCGCAAGCCTATCTGAGGCTTATAGTGGCGTCGGTACGCTTCTTTGTCAGAGCAGTCCTCTTCTGTAGTTTTATCAGGCCCGCTCCATGCTCACACTCGAAGAAGCAGGATTGGCTAAGAAAGCGGCCATTGGGGCCCCTCCCGTCGTCATGATGACTGAGTCCAACTTTCTCTGTCCGTCTCCCACAGTTTCGGCCAAAATCGCAACGGTGGTGGCAAAAAGGATTAAAAGCGCAAAAATATTGGTAAAAATTATGGCGGAAGCCGAGGTGGGAATAACGGGGTGCCAATGGGCCTCGGGGCAGTGGCCCGCAAGCCAACTGGCCATAGCCCCAGAGCCCATGGCCGTGGGCCTAACACCCCCTATTACCCACATATGCTCCGTATCCAACATGAGCCCAATTTCAGAATTCCAGCAGGCCCAGTCCATCAGGTCACCACTGGAACCCGAGAGCTATTGTTGGGCCAGGGCAGCAAGCCGGCGTGCTTGGGCCTCGGCCCCACCATGCCTCGGGATCCACCCCTATCGTCATTGAAGCCGTGATGCACACACTTTGGATTAAATCCCTCGGACACAAATTGGTACATGGACATCGGAGCCACTACCCACATGACGTCCGACCAAAGTATTCTCTCGTCTTATTCTAATTTGAGCGGTAATCGTGGTATAATTGTTGGTAATGGCAATTCAAATCCAATTCGTGGTTACGGTCATAAAACTGTTTCCCTCACATCCACCTCTTGTCTTGAAAAATACCTTTCATGCCCCTAAATTAATTAAAAATTTGGTGTCTGTCCGTAAATTTACTAATGATAACTCCGTTTCTGTTGAATTTGATTCTTTTGGGTTTTTTGTGAAGGATTTCAAAATGGAGATTCCTCTCATGAGATGTGATAGTTGGGGAGATCTTTATCCTATCACGCCCACCTTCGGTCTCTCGAATCCAGCATTTCCATCCACTTTTGCAGCCCTGCTCCTTGTGGCATGCTCGTCTAGGTCATCCGGGGTCGTCTATTTTGTATTCCTTAGATAAAAATAATTTTATTTCGTGTAAAGGTACGCGTAGTACTCCGATTTGTCAATCTTGTTCTTTAGGAAAAATTGTTAGAATGCCGTTTGTAGTCTCTAATTCTCGTATTTTAATGCCATTTGATATTATTCATAGCGATTTATGGACATCTACCGTTATCAGTTCTTTGGGCCATCGTTATTATGTACTTTTTTTGATGATTATTCTAATTTTTATGGACTTTTCTTTTAGCGAAAAAATCTCATGTTTTTTCCACCTTTTTAAAATTTAGAGCTTTCATCCGTACCCAATTCGAACGAAAAATTAAGAATATTCAATGTGATAATGAGAAAGAATATGATAATGGGTTATTTCAGGATTTTTGTGGTAATAATGGTATCAATTTTCGTTTTTCTTATCTTCATACGTCCTCACAAAATGGGAAAGCCGAACGCAGAATTCGTATTATTAATAATATTGTACGAACTTTATTGGTCCATTCTTCCGCACCTCCTTCCTTTTGGCATCATACTCTACAAATGGCTACTTATCTCCTTAACATTCTTCCTACCAGAGGTTTGACATATTCTTCCCCCCTTCAACTATTATATAATAAGACTCCTTCGTATTCACATCTTAGGGTCTTTGGGTGCTTATGTTATCCACTATTTTCGTCCACCACAATTAACAAACTTCAGGCCCGGTCTACCCCTTGTGTGTTTTTGAGTTATCCGTCTAATTATCGTGGTTACAAATGTTTTGATTTGTCGTCTAATAAAATCATCATTAGTCGCCATGTGATTTTTGATGAATCCCATTTTCCGTTTGCTAAAGTGAGTAGTCCCGTGCCTAGTTCGTATAATTTTTTGGATGACGATGTATCCCCGTATATTATCCTCCATTTTTCGGACGTGTCCCACACCCCACCTCCGCCAGCAGGCCCATTGCCCGTTGGACCTACGGTTCCGTCTCACCCTTCCGTTTCCAGTCCCGTCATTGGGCCAATTTCGGTAATTGGGCCAGTTGCCCAGCCCAATACTAAAATTGGTCCAGTCTCGACTTCAGTCACGGATCCAGTTTCCAGTTCTGGGCCAACAGGCCCACTTCCTGCTGGCCAGTCCGTCACTTGTCCAGATATTTCCCAAAATTCACTCAATTCTCCCCCGAGTCATAGACCGGTCACTCGTAGTCAACGGGGTATTTTTAAACGAAAAAGATATTTTAATTTAAATTGTAATGTTCTTAAATCCCCTTTACCCCGTAACCCCGTGTCCGCCTTAAATGACCCGAATTGGAAATTGGCTATGACCGATGAATATGATGCTCTTATTGCAAATAAGATGTGGGAGTTGGTACTCCGTCCTTCTGGTGTTAATATTATTCGGTCTATGTGGATTTTTACTCATAAGGATAATTCTGACGGTTCTTTTGCGAGGCATAAGACTCGTCTTGTAGGTGATGGTAAGACTCAGCAGGTTGACGTGGATTGTGGTGAGACGTTTAGTCCGGTGGTCAAACCGGCTACCATTCGCACTGCTCTTTCGAAGGCTTGTCCCATTAATCAGTTAGATGTGAAGAATGCTTTCTTACATGGTGATCTTAAGGAGACAATTTATATGCATCAGCCCTTGGATTTTCGAGACCCCAAATATCCACATCATGTCAGTTTATTGAAGAAGTCCTTATATGGGCGTAAGCAGGCCCCACGGGTTTGGTATAAAAGATTTGCAGACTATGTTTCGTCTATTGGGTTTTCGCACAGCCGGTCTGATAATTCGTTGTTCATATATCGTCGTGGTACTTCCCTGACTTGTATTTTATTATATGTGGATGATATTATCTTGACTGCCTCCACTGATGTTTTGCGCAAGTCTATTATGACCATGCTCAGTTCTGAGTTTGCTATGAAAGACTTGGGGCCCTTGAGTTATTTTTTGGGGATTGTTGTCTCTCGTCATGCAGGTGAGTTGTTCTTATCTCAACAAAAGTATGCAACTGAGATCATTGAGCGAGCTGGTATGTCCTCATGCAAGTCTACTTCCACTCCTTTGATACTAAACCCAAGTTGGGTGCCGCGGCTGGCTCACCTTACGAGGATTCGACCCGCTATCCCAGTCTTGCAGGGGCCCTTCAGTATCTTACTTTCACGAGACCAGATATTACGTATGTCGTACAACATGTGTGGTTGTTTATGCATGATCCCAGGGTTGAACACATGAATGCGCTCAAACGCATTATTCGATACGTCCAGGGAACGCTTGACTATGACTTACATTTATATCCATCTTTGACATCTGCACTTGTCTCGTATACAGATGCTGATTGGGGTGGTTGTCCGGATAGCAGACGTTCCACGTCCGACTATTGCATGTTTCTTGGTAATAACTTGGTCTCATGGTCTGCGAAGCGTCAGTCTACATTGTCATGCTCTAGTGCCGAGGCCGAGTATCGAGGGGTGACCAATGTGATTTCTGTATCATGTTGGTTACGTAATCTTCTTTTAGAGCTTCATTGTCCTATTCAGAAAGCTACCTTGATTTATTGTGATAATGTTAGTGCTATCTACCTTTCTGGTAATTCAGTTCAACACCAACGCACTAAACACACCGAGATGGACATTCACTTTGTTCGCGAAAAGGTAGCTCGTGGACAAGTACGCGTCTGCCATGTCCCTTCAAGGTATCAAATTGCAGACATCTTTACAAAGGGTCTTCCCTCGGTCATTTTTGAAGATTTTAGGGACAGTCTCAGCGTACGAAGACCGCCCGCTATGACTGCGGGGGCGTGTTAAATATACACGTGATATACACTTACCATAGGTAGTGTATGTCATGATTTGGTCACGGTTTTTGTAGATATCAACCCGTGATATACACACCATGTATATCACGGGTTAGGCAGATTTTAGCTACATATTTGGTGTAATATTTTAGGGTAAATATTGTATTAATTAGTGATGTACACTTACCATAATTATAGGATTCTTGTATTACTAGAATAGGGTTTTGGGAGTAGAATTGAAATATGATTTCTATTATGGAAAATTGTAAATTTTATAAATACTTTTTCATTTTCTTTCAAACATGAATTATACCTGTTTGAAACCCACTATATGTTTTGAGAAATTTGCATAGGCCGAGTTAGAACAGAAAAAAGGATATCTGTTCTGAAAAATGAAACTTAAATAAAAATAAATTGTTCATTGGGAGTTACATGATACTATTTTCTTGTTCTTAACTTTATTTGATAGTGATTCTAAATTTTGTAGTTTTCTGATAGGGGACGGAGTTCCCACTTCTTCCTATATGCATATTTTTTTAATAGTGGTGTCAAACTTGGTTATATTCTACCATATGCATATTTTTTTAATAGTAGTGTCCCAGCCAGCTTTCGCTCACCTTCACTATTCTAATTGTGTACATATATCCTCCTACCAATATTGGCATCGGGTAAATCTATCACCAAGTGTTAGACAGATAGGAAGAAATTACCGAACACTTCTTTTTTCGTCTGCCGGGATTTAAATCCTTGTTTAACATGGTGTTCATTCTAGTCTCGTGACTGTTAACTCACACTCTTGGGTGCAATATCACCAACTAACTATTGTCTGATAAATTTTGTGTAATAATGAGATGGGGCGTAAGACTTTAATTTTTGCAATTTATACTTTGTCAAATAAATTAAAAGGCCTTTTCTGTAATGGTGGGTGTGGAAGTTCTTACTTGAGTTATTAAGTGCTGATTGTAGCAAATTTATTACTTATATGAGCTTTACTGATGCTTAGGAAGTTAGGTGTAACAGATGTTTTGTCTGCAATAACTAATATATCATCTCTCTAAATGTGTGACTAGCATTTGTTTGTTTTATTCTCTATTACATATAAGTTATACAGATTATTTTACTTGCCTAATTACCTGAATCAGATCTTTTACATTCAGGATTTTTTGTTAGAAAGGAGGAGGTAAAAGAATATCATGAAACAGTGGAGATAAAATGCCTTTCTTACAGTCCCGAGAAATTTTTCTCTTTTAAAATTTGGTTACTAAGTCTAGGTAGATATACGGGACAAGGTCGGAGTGAGGGAAGCGAGACTGAGATGATTCGGGCATGTGAAGAGGAGGTGTGAGGATGCGCCAGTTAGGAGGTGTGAGAGATTGATGGTCGTAGGAGTCAGGAGAGGTAGAGTTAGGCCGAAGAGAACTGGGGAGGTGATTAGGCGGGATATGGTCCAGCTCCAGTTGACTGAGGACATGACCTTAGATAGGAAGATTTGGCGATCGAGGATTAGGGTAGAAGGGTAGTAGGTATTTGAGTTTTGTCGTGCTGTGTGTGAGAGAGGCCTCTTCTCCTTTTCTTAATTGTATTATTTTGGTATCGCGTCGATCATTATCTGTATGTGTGCATCACTATGTTGTACCATTTGTTTTGCATCTTGATTTTTTATGTCTTATTTTTCATGCAACCCTGCACTGATTACGTTTCTTTTGAGCCGAGGGTCTATCGGAAATAACCTCTCTACCCCGCAAAGGTAGAGGTAAGGTCTGCGTACATCCTACCCTCCCCAGACCCCACTTGTGGGATTACACTGGGTATGTTGTTGTTGTTACTAAGTCTAGGACTAAGTTTCAAAATGATAGCTTTTTGCAAGAAGGCAGTTAGATTGTTTTTTGACTCTGTTGACTGAAGTGCTCTTTAATTTTTTTGCTTAAACATTGGTAGTGAGACAGTTTAGAGACTTAGAGGTCTAACTACTGATACTTCACAGGTATTAATTAAGGAACACATTGGAATTAAGTAACTTATGATATGAAGAGAGTGTCACCCTCTATATATTTTTAAATTAGTAACAAGAATTAAGTAACTTATGATATGAAGAGAGGGTTACCCTCTATATATTTTTAAATTCTAGACCCCACGTTGTGGGATTTCACTGGGTATGTTGTTGTTGTAGTAACAAGAATCAATGACAGAATATTTAAGAAAAAATATTTGTGGCTTATGTGAGCTAGAATGTATTTTTCATCATTTCACCATCTCTTGCCGCTGTCTTTGATAAATGTCAAGTAATTTGGTTTTGGTGCAGAGAAACGTGTATGTATATATATATATATATATATATGAAAGGAGCTATTTTAAGTTGTCGGGCCTGATAACATTTTGCAATCCTAACATATTCTATGCACAGAGAGATGTCAAAAAAGAACCAACTAGGGAAGGTTGGTTTGAAGTTGTTAATCTCCTTAAAACTTTTAACAGCTACGTCAAGTTGCTTTTGTTTGGGCATGTAGAGGAACATAATGTCTTCGCCTTGCAATGAAGATTATTTTAGCTTTGATAATACTCAGGGAAAGTATTTATTTGTTCTGGATTTATTCTGTTACTCTTCTTGATAATAGGCAAGAGATGCATGTGAGTTCTTAATGTATCATATGGGCCAACATAAAGTTGTCTGTAATTTCTATTCTGGTGTTTCTTTCTTCGTATACTTCTTCCCTTCCACTTTGTCTTTCTTGGTAACCACTAACCAGCATATGCTATATAAATTTTTCGTTTTGCGTACTTATATTTATGTTTGCTGAGTGTTCATCCAAATGTTTCTGTGCAGATTGTAATGCTTTCCATTACCTTGATTTTCGCAATAGTCCACAGTGGTCTTGCTAGTCTTAGAGACAAAGGTGAGGAACTCATTGGAGAGCGTGCTTTTCGTGTATTGTTTGCTGGGATATCTCTGCCATTGGCAGTCAGCACAATTGTGAGTTTCTAGTCTGCTGGCAGAAACTGAGAATTTAGTATTTTTGAGTAACTTCTATAATTTTTCGGTGCAATGCTTGATAGATGGAAATTAACATAACCAAAGGTTCGTATGATGATATACAGGTGTATTTCGTTAACCACCGATACGATGGAGTGCAGTTATGGGAATTAAAAAGCATTGCTGGGCTTCATGAACTAGTTTGGTTTTCTAACTTTATTTCCTTCTTCTTCCTATACCCATCGACATTCAATTTACTGGAAGTAGCGGCTGTTGACAAGCCCAAGATGCATCTTTGGGAAACTGGGATTATGAGGATTACCAGGCATCCACAGGTATATAGTAAATATATACACCTTAACGTTCACTTAAATGAGTAACGTTGTAGTAATATCGGGTAAATCTGATATCATGATGTTCCTTGTCCTGAAACACCAATGCCCACTATCAGTTTCAAAGCTCTTTTTGAACCAAACTTCAACTGTGGATTCAAATCACTTCATTTTGTACCTAGTATTATGTTTTAATTTTCCAGGATATGACATACGTACTATAACAGAGGAGGTTTAGAGCACCCCAAGGGTGTGACCCAATAGTCAATAGGGTTTAATTTCCGGTGGAGGCAAAAACACCAGGTGGTTTCTTCCCATCCGTCCAAACCTTGGTTGATAGACTCACCCGGTGCCTATGCTGGTGGGATGGAGGTGCCCCGTGGAATTAGTCGAGGTGCGCAAGCTAGCCCTGACACCATGATTAAAATAAAAAAAAGGTTTATACACGAGACAGAAAGTGTAACTATGAGCGGACAATTATGAAGAAATGGTAAAATTCTTCTTATAGAAATAGAGCAAAATATCAAGAGCTTCGAGCCAATAAAGACTGAGAGAATCATGATTAGTAATTATAATTTCTGAAGGGTTCATGATAAGTTCTTTAAGGTTTCTACGAGTGTATAATTTTTCAGTCTTACTCTTACCTTGTGACACTATATTTTACTTTTGGTTCTGTGGATCAACAATTGGGTCTATGGGTCAATGGGGTTTCCGAAGGAGTCAAATAAGGCATGTCACAAAGAATAGCATCACAAGAAATGGCGAACAGATGTTGCTGCATAACGAGTAATTACGGGGACGTATGTGAAGTTTATTGTAATCCAGTTCTGTTAAACGTAAAAGGAAAGAAATCTGCCAATTGATGAAGCGGTTCCTTTATTGAGGATTTAGAAAAGAAGAATCATCTCAAGTCCTGAAATTATAGAAAATAAGCGTCCTTTACATAATTGTTATACTTGTCTTTGTGCATATATGTTATGCTCAATCACATGTTGCTCGGACTCTTCAAAATGTCAACGGGTGCGTGTCGAATCCTCCAAAAGGAGTGCATTTTTTGGAGGATTCGATACGGGTGCGGCAACATTTTTGGAGAGTCCGAGCAACATAATGTTACACGACCGTCCAACATTTTTTATTTTTTCTTGCTGTCTCATGTCCTGGTAAAAGTTATTCCGTCTTTTGATAGCAAATTGAAGTTTCTTTTCTCCATATCAGATGGTTGGGCAGGTGATATGGTGCTTAGCTCACACATTATGGATTGGGAATTCAGTAGCAGTGGCAGCCTCAATAGGATTAATCGGACATCATCTAGTTGGTGCATGGAATGGGGACCGAAGGTTAGCCATACGATATGGTGAGGCTTTTGAAGTCGTGAAGAAGAGAACGAGTGTCCTTCCATTTGCAGCTATTCTTGATGGCCGCCAAAAATTGCCTGAAGATTATTACAAGGAATTTATCAGATTGCCATATGTATCGATAACAGCATTGACATTAGGTGCTTACTTTCTCCACCCCATTATGCAAGCTGCCAGTTATCGGCTACACTGGTAGCCCTGATGTGTCACAAAACTCTCTTCAATACAAGAAATCGCGAGTCCGAGTTGTATATTTTCCAAGATATATAGGTTACTGTTGTCTATTTTAATAACTGTTGTATCAACTATTAAACTCTCTAAGTTTGGCTGAGGGAGTAGGAAAGCAAAGAAAGAAGAGGAATATAAAGGATTCAGTTTACACTGTGTTTGGAAGTACAACTTCCAAATTTTGTTTCCCTTCAAATTTTATATGGTACATATCATGGTATGTCCTTGTAGTAACTTTATTATAGGAAACTGTTAGAGCAGCTATGATACATACTTTATGATAGAGATATTACAACACATATTATTCCTGTCCCATTTGTGATATTCTTTCGTGATTCCAAAAAGAATGGTAACTTTTATATTTATAGTTAGACCTCTCTATAAAATCAACATTTCACAATAACGGTTAATTTATTTTTTGGAACACCGAATTTTAAATTATGTTATATTATACGTTCTCTATACTAGCATTTCATTATAGCAGTCAAAAAATATTCAGACAAACGATTATAGAGAAGTTGACTGTATAAATAATTTATCTTTAAACTTCTCATTTTATTCTTAAATGAGATATATGTTCCCACATAAATTTCTAAGGCTTGTATTAGACCATAAGCTTCAAATTTTTTTCTTTCTTTCTTAAATTTCAATACAAGTCAAATACCACCTCATAAATTTGGACAATACTAACTGGAAATCATAAAGCGAGCAACAATCCAGAGAGTAGAAATAACAATTTTCAAGTCAGTTTGCATGCATCTCAATTATTTCATCGAGTATCTATTACCTTTCATAATTCTTAAGTTAAGACAAGCAAAAGAATGAAAGTGTAACAATTTATGAAACAAACAACAGGGCAAGTTCCATTTTATCGATTAAAACACTATCAAACGGATTACTCAACATTAAAAGGGCTTGTTTCAGCTTTGTAATTGCCTCCTCTCATTATAATATTGGAACTTTTTTTTTGTCAAACTTTGCCTTTATATTATGTACATTCTTTATAAACTAGAAAAGACAGAAAATGGCCAAAATTACCTAGAACTATTCGAAATAGACCGCATATATCCATCCATTTATTTTTGGTACCAAATGAGCCTTTGATGTTATTCGAAGGGATCTCAATTACCCTTCTCTTTAACAGATTGACAGATTTGCTAACTTGGTTGTCCACGCGTAAAAAACATGACACATGGCTGTCCACGTTAGCTTATAACCCGACTCACCTGACCCACCCATCGGCTAAATTAAAGGGTAAAACTATTATGTCACAAAACTCAACAAATTATTGAACTAATTTCTTCACAAATATTAATTTTTTGACAAATCAAAGAAGGGTTAGCCATTGTGTTGGAATTTTTCTTCTCTCCCTCTCTCTGTTATTTTTACAAATTACAATTTGTTGTATAAATTTGTCTCAAATTTCTCATTTTTGTGAAGAAATTCGTTTAAGAATTTGTTGGGTTTGTTAGATTATTCTAATTGTTCTAAAATTTCTCATTTCTTTAGAAGAAACCGGTTTAGCAATTTGTTGGGTTTGTGAAATTACTATAAATTTGTCGAAAAATTAATCTTTATGTACAAATTGGCTCAAGACTTTGTTGGGTTTTGTGAAATTATTAGAAATTCGTCAAAAAATTTAGTCTTTGTGAAGAAATTGGTTAAAAAAATTGTTGGGTTTGTGAAATTAGCTTTGTCTGAAAATTTGAATCTTTGTGAAGAAATTGATTCAATAATTCGTTTTTCTTTTAAGAATTATTATAAATTTGTTAAAAATTTAATCTTTATGAAGAAATTGGTTCAGTAATTTATTGGGTTTTGTGAGATAATAGTTTTACCCCTTTAATTTAGCCGATGGGTGGGTCGGGTTATAAGCTTACGTGGACATCCATGTGTCATTTTTTTAAGCGTGGACGGCCAAGTCAGCAAATTTGGCAGGCCGTTAAAGAGAAGGATAGTTGAGGTCCTTTCAAATAACGGCGAGGGCCCATTTAGTATCAAAAACAAACAGATGGTATATGTGGTCTATTTCGAATAGTTCTGGGGTAATTTTGGCCCTTTTCCGTAGAAAAAATGAACACAAGAATTATATAGCAAACGTATAGGACAAGATTCTATAGTAGTTCAATATTATGAAGCATGTCAATGGTCGTCACAGAGTCGATACAACGATCGATATAGGGACTAAGCCAGTAAATTTCACAGGTGGGCTAGAATTCTCTGACCTGACATACGCCGTAACGGAAAAAAATAAAAGATACTCCTCCGCCCAATTTAGGTAATGTCTTCATTTGACACGCACTTTAAGAAATAAAAGAAGATTTTTAAATTTTATGGTTTAAAATAAGTCAAAGATATTTGTGTGGTTATAAATCATCTCGTTTGACGTAAAAGGTAAAGTTTAAAGTTAAATTGTTGCCAAATAAAGAAATATGTAATTCTTTTTGGGACGGACTAAAAAGAAAAGTTTGGACTGAGGGAGTACTAATGGCAAATGGATGAATCAAGACGTCGACTTGTTGCACCAGATAACTGGCTATGCACCAAAAGGTTGTGTAACTGCAGTTATGGGACCAAGTGGTGCTAGAAAATCAACATTCTTGGATGGTTTAGCTGGAAAAATTTCAAGTCTTAAAGGTAGAATTTCTGCTGATGGAATGGAAATGACACCAAGTTTTGTTAAGAGAACCTCTGCTTATATCATGCAAGATGATAGACTTTTCCCAATGCTAACTGTTTATGTGACATTGTTGTTTGCTGCTGATCTTAGACTCGGGCCAATTCCAGTGACCGATAAAAGACAGTGTTTTGAGAAGCTAATCGAGCAACTTGGTTTATCTGTAAGTCAATCAACTACTGCTATATACAGTTACACCTCTCTATAACAGCCATTTAATTATAGTAGTCATGTTTTTTGTGGATCCAATCATTCATGTTATGTTATGTTATATTATATTATATGTTCTCTATAACATTTCGTTATAGCAGTCAAAAAATCAAAACAAACAATGTTGTTATAGAGAGGTTTGTCTGTACCTGAAAGTTAGTTATCACGTGTATTTGTTAGTGTTTAGCAATTTATCATTTGTTTATGGCAGTCGGCTAGGAATACTTGTTGGAAATTTGCCTTATTGCACGTGTATTTGTTAGTGTTTAGCAATTTATCATTTGTTTATGGCAGTCGGCTAGGAATACTTCGAAATTCTTTCGGATGTGCGATCTGGTCCCCGAAGTTTCAAGATGTGCGAGTTTGGTCCCCGAAGTTTCTGAAAATCGAATTTCGACGGTCAAAAACGAAATGCCAAGCACTCAATTCAGCCATTTATTTTGGCTGAATTACTCCTCTATAATGGCCAAAACAGTTGGTCTTTCACCATTTATGTTGGTGACTTTACTACCTCCATAATGGCCATTATTTGGCTATTATGGAGGCGATTTTCAGCCCCTCCCTCACCTATATAAACACACCCTTACACCATTGTTGAGCACCACAAAGAACAGAAAAATAACGAGTTCATAAAGCTCACGAAAATACACAACAAAAACAGTTTCTTCCTACAACTTCCAAGCATCATTTCGTTACTCAATATTCTTCACGGTAGCTCTTGAGTTTCCTTTGCTCAAGGGTTCCATTCTTTGTTTTATCTTGGGAGACAAATTGTCCGGGACGTATAAAGAATACATACGGGGCAATATTGTCTTAAGGACGAGTGCCACACTCGACTCGGCATAAACCGAGTTTCCATTTTTTCGTTTTCAACAAAATTGTAATTTCGAGTTTTGTGGTTATCTTGTAATTTTCAGATTACTAGTTGAACTATTGAATCTTTGTTTATCCTTTCGAATACTTGTAATAGTTATATACTTCCCGTACTGCTTTATAAAGTACCATAGAGCAAAACTCCCAACATCTTAAGACAATAGTTGTATAGTATTACTATTAGTGTTCGAAAGATGTCGGTCAAAAGTTGTGTGACCAAATCTGGATATGGCAATGGTTTTCTGGTAGAAGAGAGTGATGATGATGAACGTGTTCATGGTGTCACCGCTACCAAGATCGGTGGAAACAAGCGCTCTCGAGAGCTCGAGGATGTCAACGCGGGACAAGAGGAGAAGAGTGAAGATGTTATTCTATCTTGTAGCAGAAGGCCTATATCTGTCCCAGACAAAGGATCCGAATAATGGTGAGAAGGAAATGGACACTCAGTCTGATGAAGTGACTGAAGTGAGCCAGAATCCGAAATTGGGATAAGTATCTTTCTTACTTGTCAAGAATAAAGATTAAATGAGGTCTGATTAAAAATGGATTAAAGTAAGGAGGAATATGAAAATAATTTATATTCCTTACGCTTTAACAAATCAGAAGTTTAATCTCATCTTCTTTTCCGTTTAAAGATTGGATTTTGTAAACGACTTAAAAAGATCCGTTCTTTTAAGTGTAATTATTAAAGTGTGTAAAGTATGTTCGCACATACGAGGGAGAAAGATCCACTGACTGTGCGAAAACTGTTACCACTCTTAAGTAAGCGCCAAGAATTATCTGGGCACCAATCTTAACGAAAGGAGTCTAAAAGTTAATGACGTTAAGCCTGTCATATTATTTGGCAGAAGATCCTTCATAGGATGATATTGGACACTCAGTCATACAAAGCCTCCGGGCGACTGGAGTGGGCCAAAATTTCCTTTGATATGATGATATTGGACACTCGGTCATATAAAGCCTCCGAGTGATCGGAGTGGGGCCGAAATTCATTTCATAAGAAAAGGAATGGACACCTAGTAAGGTGGGCCGCATTTCCGTGTCTCAAATGATCCGAAGGCCTAAAAAGGCGATATAGAAATTGGACACTCGGTCCGCCAAAGCAACTAGAGTGGGCCGAGTATCGAGATCACATATGATCCGGTTGCGCCTAACCACGGGCAAGAGGTTGTTCATGTGAAGCAACGCCACCTCTAAAGTAGAAGGGGTTGGAGAGATTGTCCTCGATAGGACTTCGGGGAATGAGATCACTCTAAGATGAGGTGATACATATCCCTAACTTGGTTTAAGGACGCCGTTGGTCAAGTTTGGTTTGAGACTAGCCCAACAGTGCCGTGATAACTAAGAATGGTACAAAGACGTACGTAGCCGAATGAATGATATATTTGTAATCCGTGCATCTATGCCATCATAGATTAAGACACGTTAAATAGCAAGTCATTCAAAAGCTAACGATGTTGAGATTGTTGCCTTCTTCGACATAAATCCTCAAATAAATGCGAGGTAGATGAAGAGGCAAAATCACCTTTCCAAATTCCGTCAAGGGAATAGCGAAAGAAGCACCGCTCCTCTAGAACTTAGTCACACCTACTTGGTGATTTGAAGTTTATACAAAATAGAGGGGGGAGACAAGTACGTTGTGATCTTCATTGATGATGGTACAACGTATGGAATCCTTTGTTTGTTGAAAAGCAAAGATGAAGTTGTTGAAGCGGATAAGCGCTACAAAGCAGAAGTTGAAAATCAACTAAGCCTACGGATTGAAAAATTCGTAGTGATAGAGGGGGAGAATGTGAAGCATCGTTCATTAAACGAATGTTCATTTCTCACCTCAGTCTAATGGTGTTAGCCAAGCGCGAAGTCGTATGCCCAAATTATGAGGGGTAGCTTGGTAAAAGATGGGCTACCGAAACAGAGTCAAGTTCGACCTAAGATCGTAGATTGCATATCCACCGGATCCGCAAATAACGATAGTGTTGATCGCCTCTTGGCGTCAAAGAAGGCTGAATTCTTTGGAGATAACTTTCCTTGGAAAAGGAAAAAGGAGCAATTGCTCAAGGTTAACAAGAACCCGCGAGGGCTTTGTTGTCCGAACTAGACGTTCGTATCTTCATGACTCGAAAGTTCTTGTCTATCCGGAACTTAATATTCCGGATCTGCGAACTCGGGGATTCTAGATGTTGAACCAAGACGGAGCAAAGAGGGGACAAAGACTTGTTCCGATCCTTGTAGCTTGTATGGTTGAGAACGAACCATGGACAATTAACAAATAATTGTTATCTCCAAAAGCGCTTGCTTTGGAAAGAAGCTAAAGGGAGAAATAGATTCCATATATAGAACCATACGTGTGTAATAGTTAATCTTCCTCCGGAAAAGAACCTTTGGGTTGTAAAAAGTGCTCCCACAGCGAGTAGCTTCACATCCGGGACCATTGTAATCTTACATGGCATGGGTGTTGAAACGACCTTCCAAACCGGAGAGTTGGAAGAAGAGGATCGAAATTGGTTTGCTTTGAACTGTTGGGCTTCTTCCCGAACTTTCATTTTGGTCCACGAAATGTTAACATTTTGGTCTGAAAGTCTCGGATAAAACGAAACAATGAATCGACCACGAAACATTGGCTCGAAGTTAGAAAGCCAACAGTTGGAAAACCAACGGTCTTAGAGTGAAAATCATATTGAAACAAAGTCTCGATATGAAAGATATGAGTATCACGAGATGACATCTTAGGAATTGGATTTCTAAGACATCTAACGGATCGGTCGATAGTTGACGGTCTCGTTGAAGCCACCAATGGATATGAATCATAGAACTGATTGGAATCATGGTGCACCCATAGACAAGGAGCGATATGCTCGGGTCACGTGTAGTTCGATGTATTGTACACACTACAACCGACACAGTATCGTCCAACAAACGAGATCGTTGAACTAAGGTTCATTGATGATCTTAATACATGATCAATAGAAGGCGTTAAGTCGGATATGACGATATCGAATTATTCGCTTATCTACGGATTATAGTATTCGGATGTCCGGCGGTTCGAGAGAACCCGGTGATGCAAAGCCGGACATCGGATCCGAAGAACACCAAAGCCACAAGTAAATGTGTATGGTGGTTCTTGGAAAATCCTCTAAGCAAACTTGCATCGACCGATTCATGATGGTATCGGAGTTTATCGCTTTATACAAAGCATGAAAGAAGTTGAGTAACTTCACGACTCCTTAGAGGACGTCCCTTATTGGGAGAAACCCGTGCCTTCGACGATTATACACTTTGTGGCTAGCCGGTCGGCTTTAGGAAGGACACGGATGACGGCGTCGGACATATCTGTCACGATCTGTCGGAGACATAAGACCGTATGGCGAGTTGATCATCACGGGTGTCACTTCCTTGTTTACAAACTAAGGGACTACCCGGAGATCAAGTGTTCACTTTGTCTAGGGGAATGGGCTTAAAACCCAAAATATACGGACCAATACGGTGGAAACCCAACCTTACGAACTGGAGATCCCGGTAATTTGGTTCAATGGGAAAACTAAGTTGTAAAGGTTCGGTTGATCGCTTCGGTGGAAGCATGAGCACTTCGGATAGTGATTTACGAAAAGAAACACCAAATCCAAAGCCGTTCCGCGATAGACGTTAAGTGCTATCTGCGGTATGGGTAAAGGTTAAGTTTTCAAAACTCGTAATGATCCTCAACGGTTGAGGTTAGGTCTTTGGGAAACTTTTAATGGTTCCTAACACTTGTGAAGTGGGGTATAGCGGATACCTTGTAGGAGACCACCTATTTAAGTGCGAGGACGGGCCGCCTCAAATTGAACGCACTTAAGAATCCAAGACGTTGTCCATGGCCAAAACGGACAAAACATTACGAAGAAGAGAGTAAGGGAATTTGTTGTGTTGGTACCGTTGTCTTGGCTTACACTAAACACCGACGGTTCAAGACATCACGTTCACCGCGCGGTAAGTAAGTCCGATGGTATTCAACTATGGAAGGTTCAAAGGCCGAGGCTACCTCTCCTTATGCAACATCGGTCCGTGAAATATTGTTGGAAATGAAAAGACACCATGTGAGTGCGCCAAAATCTCTTTCAAGAGGGGATTGTTGGAAATTTGCCTTTGGCGGGAGTTGCGACCGACCAACTTTAACGGCTTAAACACTAGTGTAACGTATGTTGGAGAATCCGGTTCTTCACACATGCATGATCTACTAAGTACGTAGATAACCGTAGGGCCAAGAATCGTCAAATTTCATTGAGAAATGAAAGAGATATTGGTTCACGAAGTAAGGTGTTTGAAGCATGGAAAGTGTGGTATTGTGTGTAATTCTCCCTCATCGGTAGAGGAAGAAAGAATTGTTGTGTATATAATACTTGAAATTGGTTTGGGGTTTGGGACCCCAAGGGGTATCCCATGTGTTTAAAGGAGGGAGGACCTAGATGTGCTTCGATTCAAGGAAAGACCACACGCGCGCCGCCGCCCGCCCGTCCCGTCCGGTCCGGTTCCGGTTCCGAGTTCCGAGTTCCGGGTTCCGGGTTCTCGGGTTCTCGGGTTCTCGGGTTCTCGGGTCACGGGTCACGGGTCACGGGTCACGGGTCACGGGTCACGGGTCGTGGGTCGTGGGCTGTGGGTCTACTGATATTATCTTTTTGGGCCGAAAAACTTTGCCGGAAGTACGGTTTGATCCCGAAGTTTCGGATATACGGTTTGGCCCAGAATTCTTTCGGATGTGCGTCTGGTCCCCGAAGTTTCAAGATGTGCGAGTTTGGTCCCCGAAGTTTCAAGATGTACGGTTTGGTCCCCGAAGTTTCTGAAAATCGAAATTTCGACGGTCAAAAACGAAATGCCAAGCACTCAATTCAGACCATTTATTTTGGCTGAATTACTCCTCCTATAATGGCCAAAACAGTTGGTCTTTCACCATTTATGTTGGTGACTTTACTACCTCCATAATGGCCATTATTTGGCTATTATGGAGGCGATTTTCAGCCCCTCCCTCACCTATATAAACACACCCTTACACCATTGTTGAGCACCACAAAGAACGAGAAAAATAACGAGTTCATAAAGCTCACGAAAATACACAACAAAAAACGAGTTTTCTTCCTACAACTTCCAAGCATCATTTCGTTACTCAATATTCTTCACGGTAGCTCTTGAGTTTCCTTTGCTCAAGGGTTCCATTCTTGTTTTATCTTGGGAGACAAATTGTCCAGGACGTATAAAGAATACATACGGGGGCAATATTGTCTTAAGGACAGTGCCACACTCGACTCGGCATAAACCGGTTTCCATTTTTTCGTTTTCAACAAAATTGTAATTTCGAGTTTGTGGTTATCTTGTAATTTTCAGATTACTAGTTGAACTATTGAATCTTTGTTTATCCTTTCGAATACTTGTAATAGTTATATACTTCCCGTACTGCTTTATAAAGTACCATAGAGCAAAACTCCCAACAATACTTACATAGGTGATGAAGGGACTCGAGGAGTATCTGGTGGTGAACGTCGTAGGGTGTCAATAGGAGTGGACATTATGCATGGACCTTCATTGTTATTCTTGGATGAGCCTACTTCAGGTAAGAGTGGAGGATGTAACATATAATTAATGGGTTCAACTGAATTCTATATTTTCAACACTAAGTATAGATATATAGGTATCTCCATCTGTAGAGTGGGCCTTTTGGACCCAAATATGAAAGTAAGCCCAAGTATTCATATAGCTGGGCCAAACATAGCAAATTCCAATTATAGTTGACGACAAATCGATCTGTCGTTGGATCAACAGTTATTAACAGAAATTCAACACAAAATTGGTACAATTCAATCTCAAATCTCAAATATCTACAGGTATTAATTTCAGCTCTAAAATCTAAAAAAATTTCTTTAAATTAACAGATTAAAATTTTGACTTGATATTATTATTGCAGAAAACAGATTTATTTTGCACGTTGAAGATCGGACAAAAATGGGGTTTTTGGTGACAACGTTAATTTTTGTTGTGGTTGGAGTTATTGCGTCTCTATGTGCCAGAATTTGCTGTAACAGAGGGCCTTCAACTAATCTGTATGGTCAATTTGGTTCAATTTGTCTTTTTTTCTTCAAATTTGGTTATTATAACTCGCTTAGGGCTCGTTATGATTGGCGTGTATGAAAAAAAGATGATCTTTGCATAGAACTCTTTGAGTTATTAATGCTGTGTTTGATTTGTGGTATTATTGATACAAAGTGTACATTACTGATATGGCATTTGGTTTTAATTTTATTGCATATTGATATTCGCTTAGGGATCGTTATGCTCTTATTATGTATGAAAAAAGATACTTATTAACAACAACAACAACAACATACCTAGTATAATCCCACTAGGTGGGGTCTGGGGAGGGTAGTGTGTACGCAGACCTTACCCCTATCTTTTGACGGACAGAGAGGTTGTTTCCGATAGACCCCCGACTCAAGTATAAATGTAAGCAACAGTAATAATAAGCAGTAATAGCAGCAAGAAAATAATATAACGAAGTGAAAGAAACAAACAGGTAGGAATAGAAAACTAAGAATAAGAAATATGAGAATTCTAAAATAAAAATGACGGAAATAATATTGATCCTACACTAAAGGGTAATAATTCTAATCCTAATGTAGGTTGTGTATGAAAAAAGACAATATATGCATAGAACTCTGAGTTATTAGTACTATGCTTGATTTCTGGTATACAACTCTGCATTACTGATATTGCATTTGGTTTCAGCTTTATTGCCTATTGTAATTCCCTTTGGGCTTGTTATGTTTATCGTGTATGAGAAAAAGATGATCTTTGTAATAGAAGTCTGAGTTATTGATGCTGAGCTTGATTTCTGGTATAAAGCTCTGGATTATTGATACAAACTCTGCATTGATATGGGATTTGGTTTCGATTTCGTTGACTCTCATCATTCCCTTAGTCTCGTTATGTTTATCGTGTATGAAAAAGAAATGATCTTTGTATAGAAGTTAGTTATTAATGCGGAGCTTGATTTCTGGTGTAAAACTCTGGATTATTGATACAAAGTCTGCATTACTGATATGGCATTTGGTTTCATCTGCATTACTGATATGGCATTTCGTTTCAATTTCATTGCATATCGTTAGGGCTCGTTATGTTTATCGTGTGTGAAAAAAAGATAATCTTTTCATAGAACTATGCTTGATTTCTGGTAGAAAACTCTGGATTATTGATATAAAGTCTGCATTACTGATGTGGCATTTGGTTTCAATTTCATTGCCTATCGTTATTCCCTTGTGGCTTGTAAATTTATCGTGTATGAAAAAAAGATAATCTTTGCATAGATGATTAATTAATACTACATTTGATTTCTGGTATAAAACTCTGGATTATTGATACAGACTCTGCATTACTGGTTAGGATTTTGGTTTCGATTTCATTGCCTATTGTTATTCCTTTAGGGCTTGTTTCGTTCGTTGTATAGAAAAGTTAATTTCTGGCACAGAACTTTGCATCAGAGGGCCAGAGCTAGGGTCTTGAGTTTCTGGATTTTGAATTCTAGAAAGGCAGTCTAACGGTTTCTGTATTAATTATTTATACATATCAAGTGGATTTTTAAAATACAGCGTCTGGGCCAAAATTACTGGGTTCTGCCGAACCCTTAAGCAGAATGGTAGCTCTCCCCTGCTTTGCGTTAAGAGAAAAAATTTAATCCATTTTTTTTGGGGTGGGGGAGGCATTTTAGAGGAATTAGTGTTAGTATTGTGTTTTTTGTTATGTTTCATTAGTTCTGTCAGCTATTCTCATTATCCGTTCCCAGCTCTCCAGGATTCAATAGATGATGTATTTAATTCATCTTTCTGCTGAAATATTATCTAATTTTGTGATGCAGGTTACACATGACATTGATCATTACCGCTACAGTATGCTGTTGGATGATGTGAGTTTGCTTCCCCCTTCTCTCTCTCTCTCTCTCTCTCTCACACACACACACACACACACAGAGCCCACGCGTGCACACACCTACACATGCACAAGTATGACGAAGTAAAGCCAAATAAGACATAAAACAGATACCATTTCCTCAAGACATGGCAGCTTGAGTTCATGTGTGTGACTTGAAGCCTGGTACTAGTAAGATTTTTCCTTGAATTTGCTTCGCCATACTTCCGGTATTTAATCTTTTGATGTTCGAAGGGATTGTATAATAGAACAATTACTAATGCAAAGTGTGGGCTATCTATAAGTATACCTTTTGCTGAGGAGTTTATGTTTTACTTGACTAGTTGAAGATATTGCTTGTGCTATCACACCTGCTTGACTTCCACATAAAATATTGAAATGAAGCTAAGGTGGAGAACTTATAACTCGTTTGAGGGGTGGGCTGGCTCCATGACAGAGCCAATTAATCAATAATCAGAACTTCCAAGTTACATGGTTGCTGTCCCATAAACTCTGTGAGAGGATTTAGATGACCTTGGATGTTGGTTTTGAGTAAACTCTGCGAGAGGATTTAGATGACCTTGGATGTTGGTTTTGAGTACGAAATATATGCATAATTGTGTCATGTATATCAGAATCTACTAAAATCAAAATATACTGGAGATATTCCTTTCTTTGCTAAATTTCAGAGGCTTAAATTTTTCCTGATCAGGCTAGCTCATATAAAAGCTAAAGTTTGAAAGCGTAGTTAATTTTTCTGACAAAAGTCTTCTTTTGTAATGTCAAGCAACTATTGATTGTGAATTCTAGCCAAGCTTCACAAATACCTTAACTGATCCTTATAATTATCTAATTTCGTCTTATAGATGAAACATAGAAATGCTTCTTTTTCAATCAATCTGATGTAGATTGCTATATCCATTCCATACTTTTGAAGTTCCTCAATTTGGAAAGTAAGAAATGGGTTGGAGCTTATCCGCAATCTTCCGTGATTATGTGGTTGACAAGAGAGGATAGCTCAACAGGAAAGCACCCTCCACCTCCAAGCTTACAGTTTTGGGGTTGAGTCACCACATTACCATATCCAAAAAAAAAAGAGATCTCCCTCCTTCCTACAACTTCATTATTTTCCTCTCTTACTTGATAGATGAATGCATTGTGACGATTTTTTTTGAAATGTACGTCGTAACGATTTTCAGTGTTCTCTCCCGTAAGTTGATTATTTTTGTAATTTTCTTCTCAAGCATCATGGGGGCTGTCAACTACTTTTGCTTCTTCTGCTTTGCCTCTCTATATTGGAACTTGAATCAAGCTCAATTTTCTTCCTGAAAAAAGATAGTCATTCTCCAGTACGGTGAATCAAGAAGTAATGACTATATGCCTTGCTATCCTTTAATGCATGGAAACATGTAACTGTGAGCTCCATCAATGGGCAATGCCTGGAATATTACTCTGCTTTTCTCTGTCCTACATTGTTAAAAGTTAATCAGTATATATATTTGGACCATTGTTCTGCTTTAGCCACCAAAATGCTTCTGTTGGTGTGTGATTGAATTGTTTGAGTGAGTCGTTGCTAGTTCTGCTAAAGAATAGGGAGAATGACTCCTGTTCCTTTTCAATACTCTTTCCATTTCATTTTATATGACAGTGTTTGACTGTTTTTGAGAAGGAAAGACTGACTTTTAGTACATATCAGAAGTAGCCTTAGAACTTTGGTTTTAGTGTCATGACATTTCTATGCCTATGTCAATAAAGGTAAAACGAAGAGTTTAATGTTAAAAGATTTCCATATGGAGAATAATGCATATTGATTCATAAAACTGACCGCAATTAGTTTTGGATTGAGGTGTAATAATAATAGAAGTCGTCGTTATAACAAGTTAGATGTACCGGAGTTGTAATTATCTCTTTTGATTATATTGTGATTTAACAGTCGACACCGAGAAGAAAATTCATTGTTTCTGTGTTTTTTTTTGGACAGGTGGGCAATCGTGTACCTTGCACAGTTGAAACCACTCATTGTTCCAGTTTTGAGTGAAGTAGAATAAGATGCTCTTGGAAGCTGACATCATGTATTTTTTGTGGATTATTGAGTGAACGGAAATACTTATGGCATGTTGAAGTCACATTTGTATCACTTATTTATGTACTTGTCATTGATGCAAGACAAATTTGATTTCATTTTTTTTTGTATAATATTCAGAACTTATTTTCTAGTTCTACGTCATTTTAGAGTGATTCTGGCAAGAAACAAGCGTCGGGAGGCTATTGCATGTTTTTTCTTACCAATGTATTTGCCAATGAGGATTCATATAGCCGATTACATCTTATTTGGGATTGAGATGATTTTTCTTGTTGTATCTGTTTAAACCATGGTCATGGACGGAGTATCTCGACTTTTCCGTGCGAGATGTATTTTTTTGTAATTTTATGGACGTGTTAATGTAATACAATAAACAAATTCTTCCTTAGTCTTGCTCTCAAACAGTTCCTGCTAAACTATGACTATGACAGTTGAACAGTAATATCACACTTGTTGTCTTTACCCAAAAAAAAAGTAGTATCACGCTGGTTGTATGGCTTTCATTAGCATATATTATTAATCATATTTTGATAAATGTGTATGAGAAATTCATGTTTTGCATTCGTTGCTTTGGTGTAAATATCAGGTGCGGTAAAGAGTATTACCAAACTAGAAAGAGTGAAGGAAAAAGAAAAGGAACAGGAGGGTGCACTTGTTGAAACTTTTTAGAACATGACGGATCTGTTAATTGTTTTAAAATATTTATATGTCTACTCTCTTTAAAGAAGAGAAAATCAAAGTATTAAAATTGGTCATATGTTCAAGTACAGCACCTAAGAAAGCTAAAAAACGGCTGCAACCTAAAAAAAGTTTATATAATTTTTCTTTGGCTAGTTTACACATACGTAAATTAACGACTTGAGAATGAACACGTGGATTAGATAAGGAAATTTGCTAGCCATTTCAAATCAAAGCTTAAGAGCTGCTCATGATTGTTGAAAAGAAAGGAAAAGAAAAGAAAATTATGTCTCAAAGTTGGTATCAGGAGTTTCTAGGAACCAGATATTGTTGAGAACAATATATGTGGGAACATGTGAAAATGGTAATTTATTAAAACCAAGAAATAAAAGCATATGCTTAAATTTTGACTTAACTAGTGTTAAACAAATGTATAGTTTTATGATTTAATGACGGTATCAATCAGTGATAAATACGAATATTTACATTCTCTCAGCGCCGGAGAAATTGATAGATGTAGTAGTCAATTAGCGGGACATTCAAAGAAGCTACGTACCTTTCACTGAATGTTACTAAAAGAAAATTCTATCATCCTAATCGCATCTACTGAAAAGCGGATTGTGCCTGAATTCAGATCGGACAAGACTTTTCTTTGTTTGAGCTGCTTCCGGACACGTAAACCGAAGATGGACCTGAATGAGTATCCTGCCTGAGGAGTCTACATCGACTGTTGATGTCATCGAGAAAATATAGGTCATCATGAAAAATCATGTACACGAGTAGGCTTAATTTAGTTTTTTTCAACTTCCAAAGAGTGTCACTATCCATCACCGACCAATCTTTTATAGAATCTGATCATTTATTCACACACACAATTAGTTAATAATCATATCGTGTATTATCTGATTAATAACTCGAACTAAGCCACTATCTTCTTCAAGCTAACTAACAAGGGCATGTTCAATATTTGCATCTTAGTTTAACATGGATTGAAAAAATAATCTCTTCATTATTTTCATTAATAAAAGAGTATATATACAATTTACAATTTTCCATAATAGAAAAATCATATTCCTATTCTACTCTAGTTGTACAAGAATCCTATAATTATGATAAGTGTACAAGACTAATTTAATACAATATTTACACTAATAAAATCTTTCCACAAACTGCGATATACACGGTTTGTATACCGTGTATACCACGGTTTGTATACCGTGTATACCACGGTTTGTATACCGTGTATACCACGGTTTCACATAAGGTAATTTTGCCTTATGAAACCGTGATATACATGGTATACAAACCCATGTATATCACGGGTATAACTAATACACCCCCGCAGTCATAGCGGGCGGTCTTCGTAAGCTGAGACTGTCCCTAAATTTTTCAAAGAGTACTAACGGAAGACCTTTGGTAAAGATGTTTGCAATTTGATACCTGGAAGGGACATGTAAGACATGTACTTGCCCACGAGCTACCTTTTCGCGAACAAAATAGATGTCCATCTCAATATGTGTTAGTGCGCTGATGATGAACTGGATTGCCGGAAAGATATACTGCACTAACATTATCACAATAAACCAAGGTAGCTTTTTGAATGGGAAAGTGAAGCTCTAAGAGAAGATTACATAACCAACATGATTCAGAAACCACATTGGTCACCCCTCGATACTCGACATCTGCACTGGAGCGGGATAAGGTAGCCTGCCGTTTGGCAGACCATGAGACCAAGTTATCACCAAGAAACATATAGTAACCAGACGTAGAGCGTTTGGTTTCCGGATAGCCACCCAAATCGGCATCTGTATAAGAGACAAGTGTAGAGACCGATGACGGATATAAATGCAATCCATAAACAAGCGTGCCATGTAAATAGCGGATGATGCGTTTGAGCGCATTCATGTGCTCAACTCGAGGATCATGCATAAACAAACACACATGTTGGACGGTATAGGTAATATCAGGTCTCGTGAATGTAAGATACTGAAGTGCCCCTGCAATATTGCGATAGTGAATCGGATCCTCATACGTTTGAGCGCATTATTTTAGTGTTTTTCAACTTCCAAAGAGTGTCACTATTCATCACCGACCAATAATCTGATCACTTATTCACACACACGGTCTAGTGCTGAGGCAGAATACCGAGGGGTAGCCAATGTGGTTGCTGAGTCATGTTGGCTTCGTAATCTCCTGTTAAAGTTACATTGTCTGATTGAAAAGGCAACTGTGGTCTATTGTGACAATGTAAGTGCGATATACTTATCCGGAAATCCTGTTCAGCATCAGCGCACGAAACACATTGAAATAGATATCTTATTTGTCCGAGAAAAGGTTGCCCGTGGTCAAGTCTATGTTCTCCATGTACCATCCCGTTATTAGATTGTTGACATCTTCACAAAAGGTCTTCCACGCGTACTTTTTGATGATTTCAGAGGCAGTCTCAGCATCCGAGAACCTCCCGCTAAGACTGCGAGGGACTGTAAGAATAATTATGGGGCAATCCCATAATTATCTTTATTCTCCCTAAATCATGATATTGTAATTAGTATCAATTAGTAATCAATTAGGATGATTGTAAGTAATTAGTATCTTATATTTTAGGTAAACTTAGATTAGTACTACATCCTATAATTGTATATATATCCTAACATTGGAATGAAATACTCAAGGAATCAATTTCCAACCTTTATTCCCCATTGATCTTATTGTAATCAAGGAATCAATTTCCTACATTTATTCCCCATTGATCTTCTTGTGATCCTTCCTGCGATATTATGTTTCTTTCTCTTATTCTTTTTTGTTAGCCACCACTCCCTATTCTTGTTAACCACATGTAAATTAGGAACACAAATTCAGAGTCGGATTCATAGTGTTAAATTCATTGTATTTGCCGTAATTTTAATGAAATTATAAATATAGATTTATACTTTGCGTCGAAAGTAAGTATATATGAACAGAGTGCCGCAATATTGCCTCCACCTCTAGAAGAATTAAATTCAGCTTGTAGAATTATTCGTCCTGTGCGCTCTCCTCCTCCTCTTTCTCCTTAGAGAATTTTGATTTTTTTTTGGGTCAACCACAATTTTGATTTATTTCTATTAATTATAATAGAAAGCTATTGCTACATTCTTAATCATGGCATTGAAATCTTGCAATGTTTTACATACATTATATGGTCACGAGTCACGACCAATAAATGTTGAAACTTACAACTTAATTTACGTTAGTATGTTAATAGCCAGTAGTTAAAGAAGGATCAAATTAAACCAAAGTAAATGTGTTAATGGTACTATTTAGTATGATTAATTGTTCATTAACGTATTCAAGCTAACAATTCACACACTTCCGATCAATTTATCATAGATTTAGTAATTTTTTCTAAAGAAGCATAGCTAAATGAGTGAAAACAAATATTAAATAGAAACTTAGCTTGATAACTCGTATTTATTGCATCATATATAGTAAAACTAGATTGACCTCAACTTGTTTCGACTCGACTTGCCTAAAAGCTTTATCAATATCGGAATTGACTCTGATGATATTGCAGCAAGCTCAATTGAAATTGATTGGACTCGACGCCTAAACCTACTTGGGTTATATGCTCTAGCATAGTTTAGTAATCTTGAGCTTGATAAATAAGGTTGTGGGAAATTATTCTCTTCTGACTTTCAAATGATAGGGAAAGTCACTCTTGTATTTTTCTTTTTTGGGATAGATTAGTCTCCCTCCTAATGTTATATGTCATGCTCGATGCCGTCGATCGGTCTAATAAAGGTGATGTACTACTCTTTTTTTAATTTATATCAATATAGTAATTTCTTACCTAGAGGAAAATCCATCCTATCTGTGAAAATATACGGATATGTTGTTTTGGTTGTTGTTGTAACTCCTTGTCTTTAATTAAAACATATAAACTTAAATTGGATTGTTAGTGGGAAGCTTATTCACAAAACACAAATGCAAAGAACAAAAATAAAATAAATGAAAAACTGAAAAAGAAAAGAAAGGAAATATATAAATATTTTTCATTTCAGTCCCATATGTATTTTTTTTATATAAAACTTTCGATTTATGTCATACTATTTCTGATCCCTCGGCACACAGAGTTGGAATACTTCCTTTTGTCATCAAGCTATGCCCCGACGCCCCCATATGTATTTTTATTCCAGCGTGTGAGGTGCGGTGTGTTGCTCTTTCCTTTTCAACAATCGACAGCTCCCAATTTTCCCTCTTCCCCTTTCTCTCTCTAACTTCCTCAACCATTTCTCAGATCTGATCAGGTTCGATTTCGATCTCTCTTTATGTGAATTTTCTAATAATCAATTATGTGTTTTAATGTGAATTAAATCTCTAATTTTAGGTTTTATTTGATTTATTGAGATCGAGTCAGCTCACATTTGTTCGTTTTTATGTAATTCAGATTAAGTTTGCGGTTATGTAATCCGTATAATGTATGTTCCATGTGATTTGCGCCCCTGATTTCGATAGATTTTACGATTTTTATCTATTGAGTTATTGGGAAATGAAGTGTGAATAGGGGGATTCTGTTGCCGCCTAATTGTGTTTTTTCTTAAAAATAATAATAATTAGTTCAATGGAATTCAGTGATTTGTTTATGATTTTTCGTGATATGAGATTTCTGAAATCGTTGCAGTTGTTAATTCATGGAATTAAATGTAGACTGGAAACACATTGATATAGTTGATTCCTGACTAATTTGAGATGGAGGATTAGTTGGTTGATAGATTGATTAATACTGAAATAATAAATACTAAACATGACAATATATAAGGATTCATTCGGTTCTTGGGTTATGCTGGAAAGTAAATTAATGGAAGGTGTTCGGTGGTAGTACTTAGCCAAGGGTCTATAGGAAACAACCTCTCTACATCCCAAGGTAGGGGGTAAGGTCCGCGTACAGCCTACCCTCCCAGATCCCATTTGTGGGATTACACTGGGTATGTTGTTGTTGTGTTCGGTGGTAGGATAAGGCGGCACATGAATATAATTGGTTTCGTTCTGTTTCTGCAGACATCACTTGAGGGGTGCCTAATTTACAGAATATCTGGCTGCTAAGCATACAATATTCAAATGAAGAAAGCATTTGATCAAACCGTGCGGGACCTGTAAGTTTGCCAATTCAAATCTTACAGTTTTGGAAGTTACCGGCATAGCAATATCTCTGTCAGACCAGTTATACTTGGCATATTTCATATCTCTATCAGCGAATTTCGTTATGGATGGAGAAAATAGCATTTAATTGATTTTTGTAGATGTTTAGTCTTTGATTTGTTGTGTTGCTCGGACTCTTTAAAAATGCTGCAGTACCCGTGTTGGATCCTCCAAAAATCCAAGTTGTATTTTTGAGAGTCCAAGCAATATAGTTGATTTTTCCATTTGTTCACTTTGAATCTTTTGCTTATACCATTTGTTGCTTTCACTCTTCCTTGCAGCAAGAGAGGGGTGAATAAAAAGGTCCTTAAAGTCCCTTCAATAGAACAAAAAGTAAGTTCTATTTGCTCATCTCTTTCTTGTTTTTGTGTCCTTTTTGTCAGTGCAATCATTTCATATTCATGCAGTACCAAAATATATGGTTTTAAGCAAAAAGTTAGAGACTTTATTTAACTTAGGTGAATCTAGGATAGGGATAGACCTACTGCCTACATCAACATTATCCCACTTTTGAAACGCTTGATATGTACATGTGCTGTAATGTAATACGCATTGGTGATCAACAACAACTATGCGTTGGTGATCGTTCATTAAAAATACTTCAAATCTTTTGTGTGAGGCTTGGAGTTGCGACCAACTTATTTGAAGGCAAAGAGTGCGAACCGACATGTCGAAGAAGTTCATTTTAATTCTGATCCTTTAGAAATTCTTGTAGTAGAGATGTATGCAAAACATCATAAGCCTCTCGAAATATAAAAGAAGAATTCATGGTAAATAACTGCAAAAAGGAGATAGTGAATAGCTCTTTTATGCCGCTTTAAAAATGTGAGACATTTCTCTTTTATGCCGCTTTAAAAATGTCAATAGCTTTAACAGTATTAAAACAACGAGTGCCTGCTCTCTTCTTGCGAAAAGTAAAAAATATATGGCAGTATCAAATCTGTTTTGAGTTCATGTAATACATATTGATATGATGATGAGACATAAGCAGAAGGAAAAGATCTTTGCCATAATTTGAATCCTCTGCAATACTTGATTCTTCCTTGTAGTTCTACCATTGGTAGCCGTTATTACTGGTTAGTGGTTGTCTTTAAGTGTTTTTCTTTACTCGGATTTCTTACCTTGTGGTAAGTATTGTTATTCTAGTGCTTCTCCAAGGCCCCCGACAAGCCTAATTACATGCACAATTTTCCTTTGCTTGGTGCTGAATAAGTGCTCAAAGTGGATATATGAAAATCTTACGTACCTGCTCTCTTTGGTGTACCTCGTCTTCAATCTTTTAGGTGTCTAATATGTTGGCTGGTAGAGAGGGGGGGGGGGGGTTTCAAATACCTAGAAGATCATGATACTGTTTTCAATGATTTGATTATGTTTCTTTCTGGTTTCTCTCAAGGTTCTGGATGCGACTAGCAATGAGCCCTGGGGTCCTCATGGATCACTTCTTGCAGATATTGCTCAGGCTTCAAGGAACTAGTAAGCTTAAGTCAGTTTAGTTGCGCTATATGTATCTGTATCTATATGTGAGATTCATTTTTGAATTTTTGCAGTCATGAGTACCAAATGATTATGTCGGTGATCTGGAAGCGTATCAATGATACTGGAAAAAATTGGCGGCATGTTTACAAGGTTTTTGCTGCTTGAATTTGTTTACTTTGTCTAACTAAGTTTGCACTTATAATGTCTGATCATATCTCCTGAATCTTGCATTGTTCAAGGTTACCAACTGCCCTCTTTGTAAGACAAAGATACATACAACAAGCTTGCTTGCTTACATCCTTTTAGTGAATACTATAGATAAATGTGCTTCACTAAAAAATCTATATCTAATGTTTGACGATGCATTTCAGGGTTTAACTGTCTTGGAATATTTGGTAGCCCATGGATCTGAACGTGTCATAGATGATATTCGGGAACATGCTTACCAAATATCTGTAAGCTTCTTCCTTGTTAAATTTGCTAGTCGTATGAGATATTTTTCCAACTTGTGGAATCTAGGGAAACAAATTAAGTATTATTCTTCATCTTCTCTTTGCCCAGACACTGTCTGATTTTCAATACATCGACTCCAGTGGGAGAGACCAGGGATGCAATGTCAGAAAGAAATCTCAGAGCCTTGTGGTTCTTGTTAATGATAAGGAGAGAATTCAGGAAGTTCGCCAAAAGGCAGCTGCTAATAGGGACAAGTAAGTATAACTCAATCCAGTTGGTTTTCTACAGAAATTCTGCTTCAGTCATATCCATATCTTCTGCATCCAGTCATGCAAATATTAAAAAATAAAACTAAAAAGGAGTTATTCTTAATCCCCTTTATAAGCATTCTTTTAAACATTTTTTAAGGTTACTTTTTACTTTATTGCTAGCATCATATCTCTAGATTCTCCCCTCATTAACCTTGTTGACTAAATATTGTTTCTGTACTTCAATTTACTGGCCCCGGTACATATGAGTTCCTTAGTTCAAGTGAGATTGTCACGGCATAAAACAGTGTATGACAATATCTACATTTCCCATGGGTGTCGTAATTCAAACTAACATATATTATTATGATAAAGTTTTCTCAATCTGCGATATTTGAGGGGAAATATCTGTCTATTGTCTTCATGCTGTATATGCAGCATGTGAGCATTTGTGAAGCGACTACTTCAAGCGAGCCGTTGTCCAAAAATAAGATCTTTTCACATGCTACTTGTGCATCCAGCTATCTGTACCCTATATATGTCTTTATGTGATGTCCTGTTTATATAACTACCTCTGTCTTCTGATGTACCCATTGAAGGTATGCCGATTCCTAAACTTACTTTGGAAAGTGAGCTGAATGATATTTCTGACAATAATGATTCTTCTAGTTCTTGAATTTGCCTATCACATAGCACTAGCATCAACATTTCAGAAATGCATTTCAGCAAGCTGTGTTTGTTATTAAGGAAAAATTTATAAGAGAGAGAGAGAGTTTTAACATGATGGTGGCCGAGTATTATAATCAACTTGTTGAAAAGCTCAACTTCTAGTTATCTGGAATTATTGACATTACAAAAATTATGAAGTCGAAATTCATTTCAAAGAAAAATTAACTATAGGTGTGACTGTTTTGAAGCTATATATATATATATATATTATATATATATATAGCTTTTCTGATGAACTGTAACCATATAATTTCTAATTTCATTGGTACTGTCTAGAAAGGAAATGTGTTCTGAAATTTTTTATCATCTTGATAGATTCCGCAACACTTCAACTGGTGGTATGTATCGCCCTGGTTCACATTCTGGTTCAGGAGGGTATGGTGACAAATTTGATGAGGATCACTATGGAGGCAGAGATGAAGAAAGAAATGGTTATGGGAGGGAAAGGGATGAGGACAAATATGGCAGATATGGAGACTCAAACAGCCGTGATGGGGACCGGTATGGTAGAGATTATGATGAGCGCAGTCGAGATGGATACAAGGATGATGATTATCGTGGAAGAAGTCGGAGCACTGATGATTATAATTATGGATCAAGAAGTAGAAGTTCTGACCGGTACAGGGATCATGCCAATGATGATGATGGTCAATATTCCTCTAGGTTTGTCTTCTCACCTTTTTATTTAAATAAGGGTACGGTTTTTGTAAAATTTTAGTACTTAGATGATATTAATAGAAAAATAAAAAATGAATAGAATTTCGCAAACCAGGGTGTTTACTGTCGCCATTACTCTGAAATTGATATGCATTATCTATGCATATTTATTAAATCTCTGATCTGTGCCCGTAATCCATTAATTTAATCCTCATGGGCTCATGGCCAACAGAGATGGTGCTAGGCTTGAGGCTCGCTCTCAGAATGGATGGTGTTATTAGTGTGGCTTTTAGTTATCCTAATATATTTTTGTCATTAAGTATCATTTTAATTAGGAAATGGTCTTTTATTTATTTGGCAATATTTACAGTTTTGATTTAACTGTTATGGGTAGGCCGCTTGAAAGGAGGTTTTCTGAACAAAATCTTAGTGCACCTCCTAGTTATGAGGAAGCTGTTGGTGGTTCACGCAGCCCAACACATAGTGAAAGGTAATAGTTGTGAAAAAGGATCCTTTCTTCCCATTTGTTCCATTGAAATTTTTATATTGATCATTATTATCATATGTCAAAAGGGATGTACAAACTTCTTCAGCATCTGCACCCAAATCTTCTTCTCCTCATGCAAGTGCCAGTCCAAGCCCAGCTACTATGCCTGCTGCCGCACCAGCTACTATTCCACCACCAGCTCCAGCCACAGCTACTGCTTCACCACCAGCTCCAGCAGCAGCTACTTCTTCACCACCAGAAAACAAGGTTGTTGAGAGTTTTGATGAATTTGATCCCCGTGCATCTTTTTCAGCAGGTAAAAGCACCCCCCATTGAAGAGCAATTGCCAAATTAGTGCTTATTTTAGGTATATTACTGGCACTAAACATTTTCAAAATATTTGGTGATAATGAGGAGCTACTGGTTTTCCATTTTGTCTTCAGTAACTAGACTTCCTTCCATGTGGTATTTTGAAAAAGTAACTTGCACTATGTCTTTCAGTCAGAGATGTTTAATCATGTAGCATGCTGCAGGAAATGTTGCTTGATTGAATAAACAATTGGGACCAACGAAACTTCAAAAATTATGATTTTGTGAAAAGTATTATCAAATTCAGATGTGTTAAAAATATTTTTTGGTAAAGGTGGGTGAAGTTGGATAGTACGTGTTTGTTATAGAAAAGACAGTTAAATACACAAGACGTTTTAAGACACTGGTTGAGTTGGTACAGTTATAACTTGTGCATACTATATAACGTGAATGTGAACCATCACTTTCTTTTTTCTATTAAGAAGATAGTCCCTCTTCTCGCATGAGGAGAATTATAACAACATACATCTTTTTAAGACCCATTTTTCACTCAATTTCTGTTCCTAAGAAATCAAAATCAACGCATGCCCCCTTCATATACCTTTTATCTTCTCATCTTAATAAAGTGCCAGTCAGTCAGCAGTAAAAGAATCTTATTTGAGGATACCCAGTATGAAGAGCCTTAATGCATCATTTATTGCTGTAATACCAAACAGAAGTTTGCACTGGAACTGAATGACTTTAGGGATCAATGTGCCCTGTTGTCTATATAAACTAATTTCTTAAGTACTGAGAACAAGTGTGTAAGGTGTTACCATGTTACCTTATTCAAAAAAAAAAAGAGTGTAAGGTGTTACCAGCAATTTGATGAAAGTTTCTCAGATTTCCTGTATAGGACACAAGCAATTGCAGATGGGTTTTGAGCAATAAAAGAAGAAACTCCAGGGTGACCTGCAAGTCGTATATAGAGAAAGCCTACGATCATGTTAGCTGCAACTTTTTGTTCACAATATTAAAAGAAATGAATTCTGGGGAAAAGTGAATTGCATGGGATAAAATGGTGCATATCCATAGTTACATGTTCAGTCCTAAATTCCCAAATAAGGAAAATTCTGAAGGAATTTTACTCGCTACTAGGGAACTAAGACAAAATGACTCCTCTAGCCTTTCTTATTCACCATTAATATGGAAGCTTAAGTAGACGCAAAATGAGAGGATAGAGGTTTTGCATAAAGTGGTTTATAGTTGGCAGTAATTCGGTGCAGCAAATTTTGATATCCAGGGTGCTATTTGGTGATGACACCTGACTGTCTATGAAGCGAGTGAAATTCAAAATTATATTAAGGGTTATTGAGAAATCCAAGCACACAAATGAGGGTTTTATACACAATGGGATGTATTTGTAGAGCTGAGTCCCTTAATGTCACATTTTAGAACCTCGTTATGTTTTGTTTGCTCCGCGAATGCTGGTATCATATTGATTAGACTCATTGTACACCAGATTAATCCTTATCTATGCATGTTGATTCCCAGGTGCTTCTCAAATGGTTTAATAGATGATTTGTTTACCATTCTAATGCATGTAATTTTTCTCCTGTATGAGCAGCGACCCCATCTCCATCAAATGGGCCTGTGTCAACTACTTCCGGTGGTGAAATGGATTTACTTGGCTCCTTATCTGACTCGTTTTACTCCAACTCGTTAGCCCTTGTACCTGCAGCTTCAAGTGCCCCTGAGGTTAATCCGTCTGGGACCACTGGCACTGACACCATGTTTGGGGAAGCATCATCAGTATCTACCGGCTCTAACCAGGTGGATAAACCAAAACCACAGTGCAAGGGCATTTAATGTCTTAACTATATGTGTTGTGTTGCAACATTTACGATGCTGCCCTTCTACAATTTACTTACTGGAAGAAGTATGTGCTTTTCTTGCAGATGTTCGAGGATCCTTTTGGTGATGGTCCTTTCAAGGCTGTGACCACAAATAGCGTGCAAACTCATCCGCAGAACACTACATCTTTCCACCCTAATTCAAATCAAAGCCCTGAGGTCCCTCAGGGTGCTGAGGTCTCAGGTGCAACATATAGTCAGTTTCCTCCTCCTAATATGCAATATGCTCAGCAGGAGGTGTCCACCTCTAACCAGGAGATTGATATATTGGCTGATATTCTCCCACCATCTGGTCCTTCACCTCGTAGTGATCATGCAATCCCAAGTGTCCAACCTGCAACACAGACAGGTTTTGAGTCTCATGGTGGACCAACTACACAACAGACAGGTTACATGGCACCTCCTGGCCAGGCTGGGCCACTGACAGTTTTTGGTGCTCAACCTGGGCAACAGTCGCCACAAACCAGTTTCCCAATTCAAGGTCAAACTGTATCTCCAGTGGGCTTTTCTGGTCAAGCAAACAATTCTCCATCTTTTGGAGGTTATCCAGCTCAACCTGGTCAAGCATCACAGACTGGTTTTGGACCCACAAGTGGTCAACCCACATCTGGTTTCCACTCTGCAACAGGTTACTTTCCACAGTCTGGTTATCAGGTTCCTGCTGGCAATGCCAATGCTGGAGGTTACAACACAGGATTCGGATCTACAGGTCCATTTGGTCCCCAAATGGGTGAAACGTCTGCTGGACAACCCTACCTTTCACAGCCAACTGTTGCATCTCACATGCCTTCACAAATGCATCTTCAATCTTCACAAATTCAAACAAGTAATGCCCTAGTGCTGACACAAACTCCAGCTTCGACAGCTCTCGTCCCCAGCACCCAACCAGCCAAAGATAAGTTTGAGACGAAGTCTACCGTTTGGGCAGATACATTGAGCCGTGGACTGGTCAATTTGAACATTTCTGGATGTAGGTGTTTTCTTTTGTGATCCATGCAACTATCTTTTCTTTTTCCTGTTTTTGTGACATTGCAATTTCTGTTATGCAGCTAAAACAAATCCATTAGCTGATATTGGGGTTGATTTTGATGCTATTAATCGCAAAGAGAAAAGGATGGAGAAACCCAGTGCAGCCCCCGTGATATCAACTATTAACATGGGCAAAGCAATGGGTTCAGGTACCGGAGTTGGCCGAGCTGGTGTAGGTGCACTACGGCCTCCATCAAACCCGATGGTAGGTTCTGGTATGGGCATGGGCATGGGCATGGGTATGGGTGGTATGGGTATGGCTGGTGGTGGCCCTGCAGGGGGTCCTGGTATGGGAGCATATGGAGGAGCAAACCAGCCTTATGGCATGGGGATGAATAGACCTATGACCAACATGGGCATGGGAATGAACATGGGTCAAGGATTTCAGATGCAACAGCCTTCCGGATTTCCTCCTGGACCTGGAGCTGCAATGCCGGGAGGTTACAATCCCCGGATGGGCATGGGTCCCTATGGCCAACAACCGTATGGTGGAGGATACCAATGAAATTTAACCCAATTCTGAAAGTAAGAAACCTGTGTCATAATATCCAGAATGTTTTCTAGCCGGTAAACCTATTGAACTCACCCTCTGTTGTAGAGTTGATACTTTTGGGGTGCGTGTAGTTTTCCAGGATAAAAGTTATAGGAGTATATGTTGATTCCTTCTTCAATGTTCTGCAATTGCATTACCATTTATTTGCCGTTTGGGGTTAAAGATTGCTTGCAAGACCCCTCATAATGTTTTGCTGTTGTGATTTGTATACACTCGAGGCTCACCTCTTTGGTGTTCCTTTTTTTGCTACTTGAACCATATATACACGTGTAGATTTTTTGGACTCGTGATTATTGAAGTTGTACACCTACTTGCTGAACTCATGAATTTGATGATTCTTATTGCATCTCCTTTTTGCTGGTTCTCGTTACCTAGAATTCATTAGCTATGCAAAGGGCTTTTTGATACTCTCAATGGTCAAACATTGAGTCTGGGTGGATTTTTTTCGTTTTGATTGTGAATATGAATACGGGAGTAGTAATCAGGGGAACATTTTGTGTTTTACTACCCCTTTCTCTAGTCAACTATTTGACGATAAACCTGTTTTAAGTACTTTCATGTTAATCCTCTTTTCTTGCTTTTCTGTTCTAAATGAACAGATTATCTTGAATGGTTTCTGGATTAATATATCGAAAATAAACCACAGTTGTAGACTATTACTTTGATAAGATGTTAAAGTGACAAGTCTAAAACAAATGGCTATGAAGGAATTTGAAAGCAACAAGTTGCTTACACATATAATGCCAATAATATAAAAGATAACTTCAAATCAAAAGCATAAAGGATAACGCCGTGGAAGAAGAGGGTGTTCTAATTCAGGAACCAGTATAAGAACTCAATTTAGGGCGGAAGGTAGCATATTTTAACTTTTAAAGATATATTTTAGTAAAACATCATTAAAGTATCATCCAAGTATATAAATATAACTAGGTGGTTATTCTTTGTTTTTCTTTATAATTTGAAAACTCGTAAAAGTAATTTGTTTACATTGAACCCATATGTCAACTTTACCTGCAACAATAACAAGAACAACATATCCACTGTAATTTCACAAGTGGAATCTGGGGAGGACAGAATGTAACAAATCTTACCTCTACCTCTCGAGGTAGAGAGGCTCTTTCCGATAGACCCTTGGCTCAAGTAAAATCATATCAAAGAGGAAAATTGAAGTGGACTGACTCCAAGCACTAGCATTTGTAAAACAAATTCGCATATACTGTAATGTAAAACGTCAGTCTTCTACTCTTCTTTCTCTAACTTATATATTGGTAAGGCAAAATACATCGGCCCTCTCTGAAATTGGCACCATATTTCATTTTAACACCTCAAAGAAAGTTGTTTCTTATAAAACACATCCATAAAAAATGTACCTATAAGACACATTATTGAGATGACATAATGTTTGTATTCTACCGATTTTGAGAGATTTACAATATAGTATGCTGAAATGGATTCAAAGACAGGTTTTCAATACAGGATAAAAAGCAAAAAAGGACATAATCTTTTAGATATTGTCTGTGGATCACTTGTCCAACACATGTCCTCAAGAAGTAACACTCATAAATTAGGAGATCACAATCGAGCTGCAATATTATGGTTCAAATTTCATAAGCCTCTTGACTACTACTGTGTGCCTTACCTATTTTGCTGTTTATTATGTGTGGAAAGAAATTATCTAATGCTTGTAATTAATTTCAACATTTACCTCCCCCTTGTTTGAAGGCCTTTGGCTTGACGGCTTGTAATGGTACTCCCTTAAATAGTTATCAGATCTTAATTATAAATTTAGAAGTAAGAACAATTTTCATGCTATGAACTTTAAAAGTCAAACCATCAATTTTAAATCTTAAATTTGCTCTTGCTTCCCCTTGAACAACCACAAAAGAGCAGTGTGTGCGGTAATTCTCCCACACATATTTATTTTAAATTATGGATCTTCCTCTAAGTAGAGGTAGGGTCTTTGGTTAGGGCTACCATATGCATGCATCGAGTCATATATACCTTTTAAATATTTATGATACAGGCTATGTGTTACTCTCTCAATTCAACAATGATAGAGTCAACATATAAAAAGGACTGTCCTGATACACTGAGACCTTGTCGGGAAAAAAAAGCCCCATTGTTAATACAACACCATTCAGACCTTTAACTGGGTAATTTTATTTAAAAAACTTATGAGAAGGTCAATTCAAAATTAATATTGGTGTACTTGTAGAAATTCTTGCTAATTTTGCATCACGTTGGAATAGTCGCGAAAGTGAAAGCTTTACTAATAAATCAACATCCATGAAGAATACTTTTGTGTAGCATGTTCTCAAAGGGAACAAGTGAAAACCATGAATAGAACAAAATTCATCTTTTATTGATTTGGTGCATAAAGCACATGAAGATACACAAAACAAGTTGCTATAACTAATGGAAAATGAATAAATTAAAGCCTTTGAAATATCAAAAGTCAGATACACCTCAAAGGACAACAAATTGTTTTCTTCCTATGAATAATTAATTAAGTTGTTGAAGCCACTTCCACCAAGAAGATACAATGATAACAATGTGCGAGAAGGCCACAAGTTGTTAGCCTCTATGGTAGAATCAATCCAGGGACCTGAGAGTCGATTGTTTACCTGAGGCAAATGTCTGTTGTTCGAGTCCGCTTATCTCCATGTGAACTTAGCAACTTAGCGGATACATAGAGGAGTTGAGACTGCTATTGGAGCACATCTAGTCAACCCTTAATGGATTCTCCCAATAGACTATTCTTCTCTTTATACAGAACCAAGAAATAATTTCCCACTGCCATTTTGTACCCCTAAATAACAATTAGAAAAATATACAACTCGACAAAGTAGCTTCTCTAAGACAGTATACTATTTGAAAAGTAATTCACTCAGCAAATGACAATGTGTCTTAAATGATAAAGCAGTTGAGGGAACAACAAATGAGATAATCAAACAGCGATATGCAGAACAACAGGAAAAATTTGACAACTAAAATTGATTCATTATAACTGCCCTTTTTTGTATGATTATTGTAATGTTACATATTAATCAAGAATAGCTGCAGTGGGAACTGAAGGTCAGAGAAAAATCTGTCGTGAACACAAATATACATATGCAACACAGCCAAGAATTCCCTGAAGAAAACTTTAAATTCTGTGAACAGCTTATACAAATAGCATGGAATGAATACACCAATGGCGGGCGCCAAGATTTAATATTTCTTCTCCCATCTATCAAAGTTTTGGTGGATATCATATTTCTTCTCCCATCTATCAAAGTTTTGGTGGATATCATATTTCTTCTCCCATCTATTCATCAAGCGTCTTCCAATAGTGAGTCTGCAACTTTTGTTGATTCACTGTCATAGTTCCACAAGTCTTTAAGTTCGCCCCTCAACAATCCCAGCACCACATAAACTCCTAAAGATTGAAATGTCAATGATTAATATACAAAGACCAATCAGAAATTTTGATACAAGAGGTCGTCAAACTTTCATACCTAGCGTGCAGGGCACAAGATATAGGAGAGCAGGTTGACCATGACCGTTCATTAGATACAAGCCCAAGTATGTGAATAAAAGACCTGCAAAATTGAAAGAGGAGATGAAATGAGAACCAGGTGGAGGAAATGAAAAAAGAGTCACAGGAAAAGAAGAACGACAGGTTTCAGGATTTTCTGCTCATCAACAACGATCTTGATTTTGTTATTGCTGTTTACAATGTGCTTTAAATGAGCTGTTTATACTTCATACACACTGTTTAGGCATTTGTAGGTGTTTTATACCAAGTGTTAATGATGTCGAGCAACTAATATCATCATTTACAAAAGGGGATGCTGGGAAAAATTAGCAAAGTAGCTAAAAGAAGACTACTAATATTTTAGTTATTAAAGTACTGACCGATTCCATAACCAACCATCATCCAGATGTAGTATCCATTTAGTAGACTCTTACTTCTAGCTTTGTCAAATCTGCAAAAAAGATTGAAAAAAGGATTAACAGGAGGTTCCATTGGCTTTTCTAAAAAGCAAGTGAATTATCAGATGGGACGTTGATGAAAGGAAATTAAATGACTTTCATTCTGTAAATAAAAGGGAAAAGGTAGTTAGAAAACATCTTCAGCTCTATATCCAATACATTTCCGCAACATCAATTTCTGAATTTTAATCAACGTCATAGAAACATTTTCTGTCTATAATAACCAAGATACTTACAGATATTTGGTAACTAAAAGAAACTGTATGAGAACATAGATTGGTAAAAAACTCATGACTACAACTCATCTTTTACTCTATCTATCTATAGACATGTAGTAACTGAATGCCCTCAAAGGGCAAAGGTAGAGAACAACTGCACAAAGTGAATATTCTTCTTATTCACCTAGACAATGAGCCTATTCTTTTTACTTTTTGGGTGAGCCTAACGATATTTTGCTAGTAAGATAGCTGAAGAACGAGGGGATACCTAAAAGCAAAACAAACCAGCAAACCAGGGAAGAGGATGTCCCCAAAGCCAATCATATCATAGCCACCGTAAGGATCTGATACTCGAGGAACTCTCAGAAGCATTGGGATGGATTCTCCGCCAGCTTTGTCACCACGGGCAACCTATTAGAGGGGAAAAACTCAAGAAGATGTCAGTGAGAAAATTTGATGTTAGGTTTGAAGAGCTAAATCAGCTTCTTGTGACAATGAAGGACAAGAATCATATATTACTCCAGCTTGTTGAAGTAACAACTAAATAATCAAACCAAACTGCTATTGCCGTATAGCCAAAAGGCGCAAAACAACTTTTGAACCATTAAAACTAAAATATTATAGGTGCACAATTTGAATTCTACTAGATACATCTATATGATCTAAACTATTCTGCAGAAGCACCACAAATATCATGAGTTCATCCCTGTGCAAAACCATCAAAAGTTTTAGTTTCATTTCAGTGAAATGTCAAATCGACTAAAGAGAATTTTCAATGAGACTTCAGTTTAATTATTGATTACTATGTTCTTGAGACCCTTCGGTCTTAGAATTAAGAGGTTTTGATGTATCTTCGTTCAAGTTTATTCCTTGCAGGTTTCGTGTTACTCTTTCAGTAGTCTTAGAATCTTTTGAGTCATATTATCTTCCTCATCAACAGAACTATACTCGATTTTTTGCTTCTTGCCAGCCCTAGCAAGTTTGTCGTTCTTTTGAGTAAAATACCTTATCTAAATGAACGTTGTCACATATGAGCATGCTCATGTTCTACGATCTAAAAGTGAAGCTTATGTTATCATATCAGTAAATCCTTATAGAGCCTAAGAGATAGAAAAAAATAAACCCTATATAAATGACACAACTATTCAATCATTACTACACAATTAAACATTTCAACATAAAGCAAAGATCTTTACTAAATAGACACTGCTCTCATCCAATCAACATGCAGAGTTCGTGCCAACAAAAAGGAGAAGACAAATGACACACTCCCAATGATTTTTCTGTTAGTGCAAAGGCCTAGCCTTCAAAACCACCCAACTGGACTAACAACAACAACATACCCAGTATAATCCCACAACTGGGTCTGGAGAGGTTAGAGTGTAGGCAGACCTTACCTCTACCTTGAGGGGTAGAGAGGTTGTTTCCGATAGACCCTCGACTCAAGTGGACTAAAGAATCTAATATATAAACTAGCCAACCTGGTTCTGCTAGGTGATAAGTTGTGCTCTGTGCTATGTCATTACATGTAAATAGATCCTATGAGGCACAAATACTTGAGTCCAGAATCAGCTGTATACAACTGAGAGTCTAAGACCAGTGTTCACTAGGAGAACTTGTTTAACTGTTGCAGATATTCCCATATTCACATAGGTTAAAAATGCAATAAAACTTTCAGGGATTAAGCAACATGATATTACACATCCTACAGAAAGGTTAAAATTGGCAGCTCATACAATACAGTTAGTCAGCACAAAAGTACAGAGAGATAGATGTAGCTAAAGAGAGAACTTACTGCAATCATTACACTGTCATGGAATATAGCAGGTGAAAGGAAAACCCAAAAGATGTCATAGAGAAATGCACAGCACAGAAGCACTGTTGCAACCTAAAGAAAAAAGGTAATAATCAAATGAAATTAGAACAGTAACCATAATGAAGGAAAATAAGCTATCAACTCCTCTCATAGAAGAATCTATGGAAGTATCTACATACCTTTATATTAGGTAACTGAGCCAACTGCAGAACAGTTATCATCAAGCAAATTCCCTGGAAACAAGAAAGTTCTTTAATTTTAACCATGTTGAGAGTGAAAATATTGAAGAGTGAAAGTCCGAGTGAATGTGATGCATATTTATCAGAGAATAACAAACTGGCTTGAGGAGATAATTACCCGGTTCATAGTAAACATACAAGTCAAAGTGCAAGAAAACTTTTCCAGTTCCGTTATGCAAACAAGTGCATGAAATTTTTGAGAACGAATATTACTAATAAGCTTACCAAAATATCTTGGCCGATCCAAGAGTATGAGGCTTTCCTAGTTGCTGCCCAGAAGATGGCAAATGCCATGCAGAATATCAAGACCACAAGAGATAGAATAGAAATCTCCCCAAGAAGCGGCAAATTCAATGTCTTCCTTCCACAACCTTTACATTTACTACTCACAGTATTGTTTGAAACAAAGAACAAAGCTAATTAGAAATCTATTCCACACATTAATCTAACAGACGGACAAATGCTCTTGGAAATATTATACCTTGATACCAGGGATATTATACAGCTATGCATTCCCTGAGAAGGAAACAATTAAACACTAACAGTCAATAATCAGAGACAATGTCAATCAAACAAAAAGAAACCTAAGTCCTGCTCAAACAAGATGCATAAATGCTCAATATGTGTCCATAAACGTCAATCTTCCTAGAGCTGGCGAAGGGTAACACTTTTAAAGAACGTAGCAGGCAGAACCGTAGAGAAAATACATTAAGCACAAAATTCCATTAAATCTTTTTATGAGCTCGTGTGGAAAAATAGATCATTTTATCTTTGATTCAACAAAGCAATATGAATATAAAATTAACAGTTGGTACATTCCCTTGACCACTCTGGTTTACAAAGCATAGCTTTATTACAATGTAACTGGCAATGCTATGGAAAACCTACTAATAAGTCAATGAGCTGAAAGGACAGTATAATTAGTAGGTCATTTTGGAAACAAAATTAAGATTGAAGGTTTAGTATGAGTCACGGAGATGGGTTCCATTTGTGGGTTATTAATCAGGTTCTGTTTGATTTGAGCGTTTGGGTCAGTTTGTGTGCAGTTTTTGGTTTCAGGTTGTTCTGAAAGGCTTGGGTGGTTGTGTTAATTCGTGGAAGGATCGTCTTTGCTAATTACCGTGCTTCCTTTTGTACCAAAGAGATGGCTTATAATCTGTCAACTAGTAGCACCGCGAACAGAGAAATGCAGTGTTATGAAATGAGATGGTTATATCTAACCAAGTTTGGAACAAATTATCTTGGCATAGTGATTAAGTCAAAAATAGAGAATTATTTGAGTACCTCAACTCCACCAATAGAGAAAAGTATTATCAGCAGCCAGACAAACCAAGACGACATGAAAAAGTAAAGCAGCAACAGAAACGTAGACGCTGAGATGACAAACACAAAAGCACTCTTTGTAGTGATATTTAGAATTTCCTTGTCATCTTCCTCCCTGGCGCCTCCAGCAATCACCTAAAAATGAGAAAGGAAGAACATATAAACTAGATATGACAGCAAGAAAATACCCAGTGTAATCCCACAAAGTGGGGTCTGGGGAGGGTAGAATGTACGCAGATCTTACCTCTACCTTTGTGGGGCAGAGAGGTTGTTTCCGAAAGACCCTCGGGCTCATAAAGAATGTAGTGAATGCGGGATTGCAAGAAAAAATAAGACAACAAGATATCCAGAAAAAGAATAAATGAGGCAAATACACACATAGGAGTAATGCTCTACGTGACACCTAAATACTATTACTAAGAAAAGAAGAAGAGGAGATGGAAATGCTAGCCCTCTTCCTACTAACCTTCTATCCTAATCCTCGACCTCCAAATCTTCCTATCTACCGTCATGTCCTCAGTCAGCTGAAGTTGTGCCATGTCCTGTCTAATCACCTTCCCCAGTTCTTTTTCGGTCTAACTCTACCTCTCCTCCTGCGATCGCCAATCTCCCACGCGTCCTCACCCCTCCTCTTCACATGCCCAAATCATCTCAGTCGCGCCTCCCTCATCTTATCCGCCACGGAGGCCAAGCCAACCTTGTCTCGTATAACTTCATTTCTAATCATATCTCTTCTAGTATGTCCACACATCCATCTGAACATCCTCATCTCCGCCACCTGCATCTTCTGAACGTGAACGTTCTTAACTGGCCAACATTCTGCCACATACAACAGTGCCGGTCTAACCACCACTCTGTAGAACTTACCTTTCAGCCTAGGCGACACTTTCTTATCGCAGAGCACCCCAGAGGCGAGCCTCCACTTTATCCACCCTGCTCTAATACGGTGTGCGGCATCGTCGTCAATCTCACCATCCCTTTGGATTATAGACCCGAGGTACTTGAAACTTCCTCTTTTAGGTATAGCTTGCGCCTCGATCTTTACTTCTACATCTGTCTCATCCGTCATGTCACTGAACTTGCACTCCATGTACTCCGTCTTAGTCCTGCTTAACCTGAAACTTTTAGATTCTAGGGTCGTTCTCCAAACTTCCAGCCTATCATTAACTCCCCTACGCGTCTCATCAATCAAAATTATATCGTCTGCAAATAACATACACCACGGAACCTCCTCTTGAATATGACAAATAGAAACGGGCTAAGAGTTGATCCCTGGTACAACCTCATCACGACTGGAAAGTGCTGTGAGTCAGCTCTCACTGTCCTAACCCGTGTCTTGGCACCCTCGTAGGATACCAAGGGATACATAGCATAAAAATAAGAAATATAAATAAGGATGAGTTGGTGTTGACATTATATCATAAAAATCACCTCCGAACTTAAATAAAAATGGAGCACCTGCTCCACAACAATTATGTAACAAGCTCACTAAACCAAGACAAGCAACCAAAAGTTTTGTATCATTGCCATCAGTTCATTGTTTTAAAATTGCCTCTTTAAACAAATCAATCTCTAATGCATGTAAAGCCAGCGATGATTTTATTCTATTGTTGTGAAGCTATCATCTCCATTATTTCCTTTTCCTTCAACAGAGAAGAAAATTAGCTTTCAGAATCATGTCAGGGAAGCATAGCTAATCTGCCTTAAGCACCCTCTGCTCCCGTACCTCTCCACTTAATGGACCATACGCATAATGCAAGATATTCATTCATTCTTTAGCTTAGATAACATATAGAATCCTAGAACTTCCTCTTCCTAAAAGGATTGTTTGGTATCTATTCCTCCTCATCTTTTCATGCTCAGTTAACAAGTTTCAGTGGTTCAGCTAAGTTGCAATCCAAATTCCCTACCAGTAGAATCCATATCCAAACCTACATGCTACAGAACCAGTAAATTTATGAGTGCTTGAAATAAAATCATAGAGCAGAACATAGAAATAATCTATATAATATGTATGCTGATGACAACAGGATAGAGAGTTTAGAGTATTATAATGAAATGGTGTCACCATGGCGGGTAGTAGATCATCATTATAATGATGAACAGTATTGCCCTTCAGATAGTATAAAGTTCATGAAAAGGGAAGAAAAGGATAGTCTATCTCTTCCTAGCTGGATTATATCGGGTTTGATGAAGGGAGAGCTAGAATCGTTCCGGGAAAACCATAACCTTCTCTTAGAGAAGCTCTCCCCGAAATTAGAAGGGACGAAACTAGGACAAAAGTCATGTCACAATCTGATTCTGATCAATCATGGAAGAGGATGTGCAAACACCATGCCTGGTGATGGGAACTAATATGGAAAACTAGAGCTCCATACGAGACGCTTGCTTCTCATGGTTAACATGAAGCATGCCCCATAGTGGAAAAATATAGAAAAGAGGTTATCGAATATGCAGCAGATGCTACCTTTTTGAAAAGGAGAACGAAGAAACCACCACATTGTTTTGCATGGTTCAGTGACACCATAACCGTGGATTTAGTTTTAGAAGATTTTTGGATTGCAGAGGACCATGCCAAGGAAAACGAGAGAATTACTTGCAAGCTGGAAAGGAGGACTGGGCAAAAGACAGGAGGACCTGAAACAAAATACCAGCCTGCATATGGTAGATTGCACGGAAGGAAAGGAATCAACGATGCTTTGAAGGCAAAGCTGATTTTATAATTAGGCTCAAATCTAATTGCAAATGTCTGCTGACTTTTTAGCGTAAATCAGAATATGTGAATGATGCTGACAAACTTAGAGTTCATAGTTTCCCTTTAATATGTGAAGGAACTAATTTTGTACTTTTGCTGCAACCATTCAGCAGCATACTACCGCCAACATCAATGAAATTCTTTTGACTGATCAAAGAATATGCTATGTATTGACTATGAGTGAACTTCAGATATATGTGTGTCCCTTCCTTGATAAGCTTGGTGATGCAGGTCGATGAACTTTTGAAAGACTGCAGCTATTCCTAAGTGTACAACTCCAAAATCCAACACAGTGCAGCAACCTAAAGCTAAGAATATCAACTTCAAGATACAGTATGAAAAGTTGATTAAAACAAGCAGAAAATTGTTAATTAATTCTATAAGAACATAAGAGGCTATATATATATATATATATATATATATATATATATTAAATGCAAAGATATATCAGGATGCTATTTTTGGAACCTCTGGTGCCTGTTCATAGTAATTGCTTTCTTTAGATGTAGTGAACTCCGACCAAAAAGATGCACAAAAAATTGTGCCAATAGCCATCAGCCATAAGATCATCGCTGAGTAGTCCAGAATGGGGCGATCTGGTGAATACAACAGAATCTCCACTGCATTAAGAGTAAATATGCTCATCATGTTGTAATTCTTCCACGATCCAAGAAAAGAGGAACAACAAGAGATAAGAATGTTAAAACAAGCATGACGAGAAAAGCACAATGGATAGAGTAGCAAGAGAAGCCACTGCAATATAGCTTTAAATGCATATTGTCATCAGTGAGCAATAATATTTTGAAGATTAAATTCTATACCATGCCATGGAATTACACCTCACAACTCACAAGATCTCCATAGCTCAAATCTAGGGGGAGTTTTAACATACCACCGAAGAAATAAGAATTTTGAGAAAACATCCAGATAGAGCCTTCTATTATTTGTCCCGGCAATCACTTGTTTTAAAAGAAAAAACAGTGGTGTCCAAGCCAGCTCGCATGCACTCAATTAATAAACACAAGTACATGGAGAAACAAGAACAAAGATGGGAACTATGGCATAACCACTGAAAGATAACCAACAAGATGATCAAATATCAACAACTCCTCTCCATGAGCACTTCCGCGGGGAGAGAACATGATGGAAAACTACACAAAAAAATATCCCCCAGCTTTTTCGAAAGAAATAGAACCATAATGAATGGCATGCACAACAATCATACTACTTTTGCACTTCATTAGTGTTGAAGGCACACATGTACAACAACTACACCTCAGTCCCAAACAAGTTGGGGTCGGCTATATGAATCCTCACTATTCCATCTAAGCTCAACTCATGTCATCTTCACGCCAAATAAAAATAAAAGTGAAACTAAGTTATATATATATAGTAATAATAATAATAATGATAATGTAATAATAACAATTATAATAATAATAATAATAATAATAATAATAATAATAGATTACAGTAGTATTAGCTTTATTCTCGTAGTTTCTTAGTTTCTTGTTCTTCGATTTTTGTTACCACCGATGTTTCTTGTGCTTCAATTATCGCATTAATTCGATGTTGTTACTGCTCCTTTTTTCGGATCTACGTACTGCTTTTCTTATTAGTTATCATTTCTTCTTCATTGCCACATTTCCTTTTTTCAAATTACTTTGAAATGCTTTTCTTGAGCCGAGGGTCTATCAGAAACAACCTCTATCTCCATGAGGTAGAGTAGGGTCTGCGTACACTCTACCCTCCCCAGACCCCACTTATGGGATTACATTGGGTATGTTGTTGTTGTTGTAATAATAATGTTAGAAGACCTCTAACAAGACTAAAACCTATTCTCAACTAGTTGAAGGTACACATGTAAATAGAAAAAGAGACCTTATCGTATATTTCCTGCAAAGATATGCATGTATCACAAAAATATGGATCATATCACATCTTGAAGAAACGACATGTGCTGAACACCTTTTTGCAAGACATATGCTATACAGTGACACAAGAATTGACACACATTACATGGACAATTGAATGTGAGAATCAATGCATGCACTATAAGAAAGTATAAATCATATCGTAAGACACCCAGATACCTTAAAAACCTGAATTAGAATCAACAGAAAGTTAACCCTTCCCAGAAAATTAGAACTAATATACACGAGGCCAAGACTTTACCTTTCTTTCCAGCAGAGATATATTTGTCAATGACATCTCCTCCGGCTCTTGAAATGGTTACAACAGGAATTGTTATGGTTGATACCGTAGAATTGTCAGGACAACCAATTTCCAGAAGATCTAAAGAAGAGCAGGAAAAATCAGTGTCATTTCTGGAAGAGGTGCAGGAGATATAATCACCATAAAAGTAAAAACTAAAAAACTAAGAGAAAATAAAAAACTGAAATGACAATGAGACATGGATAACAACCTTCTTGATCGTTTATCAGCACAATCCCTGCAGCACCTCCTGCTTGTGCAACCGTAGCCTTCGTTAGAAAATCACATTGACCACGAAGAGCTAGCGCAATAGAGCCTGATAACTAGATCAAAGTAAACAAATGTCTCTGCATTATGCAATGTATAACAAAACGATACATAAAAGTTAACCTTCAGCATATGTATTTGTCAGAGTAAGAATTGCAACCAAAAGATATAGATGACGAATTGAAAACCCCCTGAGATGTAGGCTATTTACCTAACAGTAAAGACATTGTCAGGATTCAGGAATCTGGAATAAATACCTTAGAAGAGGAACTAGAACAGCCATTCAAGGGTTTTGTATAAGTAGCAGGCAATCTGGGGGTATTTTTAGTAACAGCGGATAAAAGAGACCCAAATGATGCACTTAAACCACCTATTGATTCATGCTCAGCACCATCAATCCATAACTTCACCAGAACCTATACAAAAGGAAAGAAGCAACTCAGTATATTTCCATAGATGAAAAATATAATTAATAAAGGATACATCTTTTGAAAGATGACATGACATCAAATGGTTAGAACCCAATTACTAATTCCTAAGCACCCCCTCACCCACCTAAACCACCAAGAAGCAGACACAAACTAACCAATCAAATAATCGATCAACTACATCTCAATTCAAGACTAGTCAGGATGCTTTCTGTCCGATTCGAGGATGTACCACAAATAATGACTCCCTTTTTCACATGCATACAACTCGTTTTACGAATCTCCCAAAGGTAGACCTTTATTTTTCTAAGCCCAGTGTGATCCCACAAGTGAAAGAAAAAATGTTTTGCATTCTCTGCCTCTGCTATACATATGAACATCTATTGCAAAGGATGAATCCTCTCTTCAAGGGTTAAGCAAGCTTCAAACATCACTATCCAGCTGAAACAAATTACTTTGTTTAACTCTTTGATTTTTCATATCTCTCTCTCTCTCTATTGCCAGGAGCGTACAACAATTCACGTGTTTGCAAAACCTGGTAGCAACTTTTTGACTTAGAAATACCTCTGTTCTAATTTTATCTGATTCTATTCATTCTCTGTCTCTGCAAATTTCTTGTTCCAATGTGTCTAGCAACCTCGTCGGGCAGCTTAATTCTCAATCCGGACAATTCCTTCTTAGCGATATAGTCCACTCAGTATTATCTCTACAAGTTGCTATAGTTGCCCTCAGAAAGAACTAACAGAAGCTAGATTCATCTTGTAGTGTATCGTTTCCATTTCCACATAATTACACGATGGAGGTAAACCAGTAGCTTTTTGCTCATAAATTGTATTTGTGTAAAGAAATTCATTCAATATGTACACATAATAAATTTAGAACCCAGTCAATAACACTTAAAATCGTCGTTCTAAAATCCAAAACCTATAAAATTTAAAATCCTGATTTTACCTCTGCATAATTACCTCACTTAAACTAGCAAAGTAATTATGAGCAAACAAGGATTATGAATCTACGAATCGAAATTACCAATCGATAAGGATTTTTGCAGGAGCTCGATGCATTGGCAGGGGCGGCGCGTGAGATGTCATCGTTGGCGGTAGCGGTTGATGATAGAAGAAGAAGAAAACTGAGAATGCACACTCCGATTGACCGCCATGAAAATGCCATAATCTCCGCAGTGGGCTTTTGGACATTCAAACGCAAATCTCAGTTTTTTGGTGGGTAGAAATGTGGAAGTAGGTGATGAGGTTGTTATTGGGATTCCATTAATAATTACTTCCAATTTATACATCATTTGACTCGCTGAATTTAAGAAATAAAGAAAGAAGTTTTAAAATATGTAATTCAAAATAATTGTTATATAAATATGTGATTGTAAATCAATCCTTTTTAAATATAGGAAGATGAAATTTTGTTGGGACAAACAAAAAAATGACGTCACCGCAGTTAGATGAATGAAAGAAAATGAAGTTTTTCAAATTATTACAGCTCGATTGAGTTCCGTACGGTACCCGAACACATAAGTCGTGTTTGTATTACAAGTCACATTTTCAAGTGTGATTTGTAAGTCGTTAATTTAAGAATTAAACTACCAGTCTACCCTTTCAATATTAAAAAATCTAGCAGCAATTTAGGTATATTTAGTGACGATTTATGTGAATTTAACGGTGATTTACGTTCATATAGCATCAGTTTAGGTGCGTTTAGCGATTATTACGTTTATTTAGACACTCCTTCAGATATTAAAGAATTTAGTGGCAGTTAAGTGAACCAAATGCAATTTAGGTGCATTTAGCGGCAGTTTATTGAATTTAGCGGCGGTTTAGATGCATTTAGCGGCGATTTGGTTGAATTTAGCAACGGTTTTGACTACCCCATCAAATATTGCATTTAGTTGCAAATTTTGGTAAATTTAACGGCGGTTTAAACTACTCTTTCAGATATAAAAGAATTTAAAATCGGTTTATATGAATTTAGCGGCAATTTACGTTCATTTAACGACAGTTTAAGTGCTTTACATGCATATGTCCCGAACAAGTATGCCAGTAATTATATAGAGTTTAGTTTCTGATATTTTAAAAACTCAGCAATGCAAAATCTAATAATGATAACCAAACAAATTATTAGCTAAACGGATACTCCTCCGAATAAAAAGAGTGTCCACTTAGCCTTTATTTTTTTTTCATAAAAAATGTTCATTTACCAAATCAAGAAAAAATTAAGCTTATTTTTTCAAATTTGTCATTATTAAGTGTTAGGTGATCAAATCTCAACACCTATTTAATTAGCAACATTTTAGTCAAATTATATATTTTTACCTAGAAGTTAGTATTTTCTTAAGGGGCATCAAAAAGCTAAGTCGACACTTTTTGATCTTGGGGAGTATTATATAAGCAACAAAACGTTTTAAGCAACATGTGAATCTCTAAATAAGTTATAGTATGAAGTTTTACCTAGTTACATTTGAATCACCTTTAAACTATCAACCATTTTGTCCAACATGAATACATCAAACGTTTAGACTTTAGCAAAAGCTAAGATTAGCACTTCACAAAGATGTTTCTTGATACATTTTTTTGGCTAAATATATAACAGGAAAAAGGTTTGTCCGACTTTGCTAGATTATATAATTCCAAAAGAAGTTATGACAAAACCAAAAATTTCGCTAAGGGTATTCAAGATTTAATATATATCTATAGGAAGTAATTTTTTTAACCTATATATGAAATATTATTTTCTATATACACAATATAAGGTGTTCAAACTGACAACCCTTCCGTCTATGTAGCTATGACACTGTAACGGAGGGGTGGTATAAAGAATTGTAGTCTCTTCGAATAAGAGTCTTAAGTAATCAATTACCTATTTCCCTTCACATGAATAGAGTAAACTGTTTCACTTTTTTTTTCTTTCTTGTTCTCCCATATACTTTTGTCAATCTTTCTCGACTAGCATGCAACCTTCGTTGGGCTCGGAACCAAATGTGTATGACTACACGCTCACCGCGACTCAGTTCTCAATGTTGGCATGCCGAGCAACAAATGATTCAACCAGTGGGTTCACAAGATGAGGTGCCTCGTCCTACAAGAAAATCCATAAAAATGTCACAACGATGTGACACGCTACTGAATTAATTAACAACTGACCAAGATGAGGCTTTGGTTGATGTTAAGAAAACAAGCAGTTATCCTTTGTCACAAGATGAAATGCAAACTTCGAAGAAGCGTGTATTTCTTGACCTCGGACCCCGCGCATAGCGGGAGCTTAGTGCACCGAACTGTCCTTTATTGCTTTATATGTAAACTACTTTGTGAGTTTGCAGAGGCCGATAGAGACTTTGTCTAATAGGTTCAACTGAACTCAGTATTTTCAACACAGAGTATAGATATGTACGTGAAAAACCACTAAAGTTTCAAAGTTTAGTGCTAATAATGAATTAAACACGGGAATTTGACAATCGTGTCTACATTTGAAAGAGGAGGAAAGTACCTGCGGACAATGGCCAACATTAGGGAGGACGACGAAATCTTCAACCGTATCAAATTTTCCATAGGCTCTTCCGAGTTCTATTGGCTCCCAAGGATCCTTGTCACCCCATGCCACCAGAACAGGACACTGCAAAATGCACATTTTGGGAAAGAACATAAAAAAAAATAAAAAATAAGAAAATACAAGACAACGTTGTATGAGAAGTAAAAGCAATAATTCGAGAATCACCTTAACTTGAGGCAGTAGTTCCTCGGGTAGAGGCCCCGCTGAATAGCAAATGAACTCAAGAAACACATCGACAGCACCGGGCTCAAGTCCTGGAAGAAGGATGGCCTGTACTAACTCATCTGTCACCTGGGACGTATCATAGTAACACTGCAAAACAATTTGTCAGATGTAGCTATGGCGTCAATCGTCATACATAGGGGCAGAGCTAGAACTTCGCCTATGGGTTCGGCAGAACCCGTAGCTTTGGATCAAACCCTATATTTGTGTTTAGAAATTCACTTAGAATATATAAATGATTTATCAAGAACCCAGTAAGCCGTGTTTTCTAAAATTCAGAACCCATAAACTCAAAATTCTAGTTCTACCTCTGGTCATTCGTACAACACACTAGATGAACTAAGTATGAGAAACCAAGGAATTATTTGATCTAAATGTCAAAATCCTATAAAAATCTTTATATGTACGCATTTTCAAGATGACTACTAAATCATTGTTTTTTACTAGCATTGTTTCTGAGCCGAAAATAAAGTTACAAGTAGCCTGTGAAAACATTTGGCTTTGGATTTCAGATTCCATGCTACTTCTTAAAAGTTCATGTATGAGCAATACTAGATTATGTTGTCAAGAATAACAATACACGCACAACATTTCTTACAGCCAAACAATAAATTTCTTCAGCGAAAATAAGTTTATAGACACCAGGGTGATATGTGTTTTTTACCTGACACAGAATGTTTTTCACTGATTCAGGAGTAGCAACACTTTTGAAAAAGTATTTTCCGAGTTCAGTATTTCTGAGGCAAAAACACCTAAGATGAGTCCAGTGCAGATAGCAAAGGGTTTGAGTCTTCGAGATATAATGTAATAAGAAGTTCACCTCAATAAATTCTGAAATGCTTTAATCAGTGGTCTACCAAACCAAGGTTGCTTCGTTATATGCAGCATTCGGAGAGAGATATTTAAAAGAAGAATGCCTCTACAGAGTTGTGGTTCCAAAATTGCAGCCTGAAGACCAACAAGTCCTGCGGACGAAGCCAAAATTGCAGCCAGAAAGTTCTTTTATGTGTTACAAATATCACATAACTTAAAGAACAAGAATATGAACAAAGGCACATAAGTGCAAAGAAGGACACCAATTCCCTCGTCCCGTATTTTCCTCAGTTGTTTTATAAAAATTTAAAACACTCATATCATTGTAGCAGATACCAAACAGACATTAGTGCCAAATTTTCTGATTTTTCATCATCTTTAAAAAATTCTTCTAAAAAGAGCTGGACATAACAAAAAAATTTAAAAGAATAGATGGGGTCTTTCTAAGGAGTAAAGAAACTATAAGACACATTATGAATATCCGATCCATCTAAAAAGGTAATGTTCCAAGGTACACGTCCAACATGTTGCAGATACTGGTAAATTGTAATTAATGATGAAATATCAGAAAAACATTAAATGGCTAGGCATGTAGATATAAAGGTATTATGTCCCTATATAATGTCCCACAAGTAAATTATTTGACAAGTTATCCATAAAATACCACAATTTTCAAAGTTTCTTTGCTTAAAATGGACAAACCAAAAATGATGTTTTCTGGAATCTTAGTAGGAAGCGAATTCCACTAGTTCAAAAGGAAGACCACATCGAGTAAACTCTTTGACTACCGTACACACAAAAGTGTATATTGTGAAAAATAAAAAAATGTACTACTTAAAATTATATAGTGTGATATGTCCTAACAATGTTTGTTAAGAATAGCAACTAGAAAAACACAAATTCATGTTTTCGGTTCTCAAAGTGCAAAAAATAAAAAACCGTTCTTGCATCATGTGAGTCTATTAATGCAAAGATATAAAAGGTTAAGTCATTCAATAGTAGTAAATACGTTAACTTTAAGCTCATAATACAAAACAGAAGCAGAAGAGGTCACCTCCAATGGAATTGCAAATGAAGAAGGCTTTATCTCCGACGACATCCTTACAAAAATCGTTTAGCTGGCAGCCCCATGTTTCAAATGTATAAAAGCTGTCTACACCAAGCTCACAAGGATTTGGTTTTTCTGAATAGCCGTAACCAATAAGGTCGATGGAAAACACCCGATGTGACTGTGCAAGAACAGGTAGATTTTTTCTCCAGTGGTCACTGTAAAGGATCATTCAAAATGCTGGTTCAAAGGGACAGAAATACTAACATAATGACAGATATGATCTATGTGCAGGGGACTAATAAGTTGAACTTGCATTCAAATGAAACCAAATCACCCAAACAGCCGAAAAAATAAGCAACACATCCATGCTGTATTCTGGTTTGCAACTTTATAACTATGTTTTCCAGTTTAATTGCATATGCCAGTTGCATTCTTGCCGGAGAATACGAGATGTTGAAACGCTGCCAAACTTTGAAAGTTCCTGCATAAATTAGCTCAATCGATGCAAAACAAAATAAGTTCCTAAAACTTTAGATAATATCTTTTGCACTTTGTACAGTAAACTAGTTTGACCACAAAGTTATCTATATTATTCTATAGTTTCCATTCAAGTATCTTCGAAGAAACTTAGCATAATAGAGTTTTGGTTTTGGTATATAGAAGGAGAAAACATAAGATAATCCACATGTTAAAATTCAAATTTTGTAATATACTATGTGAGTGAAACTTCAAGAGCGAAAAGAGGAAAAGGATTCAGAAATGGAAGGATAAAGGGGACATTCTATTTGTGGTGTAGTTTTGCAAATTAATACCTATAAGCAAAATATGATTGATGTTGACCTGTTTGCTCCAAACCCATGGACTAAAACGAGCGCAGGGCCACTGCTGCCACAATACTGGTATCGGATGGAGTAGCCTCTCCATTTCCACGTACTGCAAGACCAAAACAAACGGATAAATAGTTGAAGATGGAATATTCAAAATCAGGCAATATGCTAAATGACATCATTAAGAAATCTTAAATAACAAAATAGTGATAGTCTCAGTAACGTTCTCAATCTTTCTAGAAATGCTTATTTTGAAACATTCAATTAATTCACCACAGCTTGTTCTGGAAGTGCATTCCAAGCACAGCAGGAATGTAATTTTTTTTACAGAAACAAATGTGCTCGAGTTATAGGAAGGTGATAGCTTTATGATAAAACTATAAATCCTTTCTACTAATTTGTCTTCTTCCTTGTCCTATTAAATAAGACGTGATCAGATACACTTAGTCCACATGTTTGGCATTAAGATTCAGATTCACTGAGTCTAAAAGGATTATTTAATGCAATGCAATTGAGAGATGAGGAAGATTTTTGGGAAGTCTAGCAACACGAGTTTCCATCCTACGCAATATACCCCAAATGTACTGCATATTTCAGCATAAGAAAAAGCTTAGTGCAAGGGCCAGTTTCTGAACTCAGAAGTATGTTCATAGTAGCAAATGTTTAGGTTCATCCTAGCATATTTAAGAACGTATAATGTATCCACCTGAAAATTTTCTACATTTCTCCTTTTCCAACATCTAAAGCAACCTTAGTGCTGAAATTCATATCATCTTTCTTAAATTCACTTTCTTTTTAACTTAATGGGATTTTATGCATGCAATTCAGCTCCAATAAATATTTGTTCTCTCTTTGGATAAGTAACTCTGCTCCAATGTATCAGTTAGTCTATCTTTTTCAAGGAAGAAATGCATCGATCAATCAATCAACTAGGGGTGTGCATTATTCGGATTAAACCAAAAAACCAAATCGAACCAAACCAGTTTGGATTGGTTTTTCGTTTTTTTGGTTTGGTTTCGGATTGGAAAATTAAAAATTTTGGATATTTGGTTTGGTTTCAGATTTAGAAAGATAAAAACCGAAAAACCGAAAAAAATGAATTATTATATATTATTAGAGTATAATATGACTTATTCTGAATCTTTAGGTTATGGACATGTATTAATATACTTTTAAATATTGTATTATTAAAATTTTACCCTATGATTTATATTAGAAAATATATTTAAGAGATTTGACTTTGATTATGTTAATTATCTTATATGACGCAACCAAATAACCAAACCGAAAAAGACCGAACCGAAAAGATAAAAATCAAACCAAACCAAACTTATTTTGGTTCGGATTGGATTGTAGTTTTTAGAAACCAAACACCAAAAAATCCAAACCGAAAAACGGAATGCCCACCCCTGAGTCCGCTATGTGTAGAGGTAGAAAGAGCATATAAATAATAGGCTCAACTGAACACATCAATTCGGGAAAAGATCTATGAGAAAAAATAACCAAAATTTCAACAACTATTAAATTCTGAACCCAAATTTTCATATGTATAATGGATTCAGTTGAATGAGCCTAAAGGTTGAACTCATCAAAATTACATCCTGAATACGCCTCTTATAACATGAATAGCCTCTATATATCCCCTCTATAATAGATGCATGACATGTTTTTATAAATTGACCTTTAGCACTTAACCATGGTTAATTAACATACATATCACCCTATTAAACCACTTAACTATTGTGAGTTTATACGTTTTGGTGTTGATAGAATATACCGTGTATATCCACGGTTTCGACTAGTCTTGTAGCATAAATAGAAGTATTAAATTATGGTGTATAATTACCATAATTGTAGAATTCTTGTACAAGTAAAAATATGATATTAGAAGTTTAGTAGGAATAGAATTTTCCATATTTGGAGATTGTAACAATCAAGGGATTAATTTGGTATCAGAGACCTGTACCTCTCGCATGCTAAGCGAGCGCTCTACCATATGAATATACGTGCGGGTAAGTATTGAACCTGAACTCCCATATTACAACTATCAATCTTGCTTGTTAACTACAAGTCCATTGGCCAATAAAAGCAACAGCCTTTTTCTCTTTTTTTTTGGTTTGGGGGAAGGTGGGGGGGGGGGGGGGGGGGGGATGGGCAGAACTACAAAAATAGATAGAATTTTACCTGGTTTTGACTTCAATGGGAACTTGGGTCGTGATTTCCTTATCCGTTTCATCAATTGAAAAATCATTTACAAGTGAATTGGATATATAACCACAAGATTTTGAAGTCTTGATGTTAAAGAACAACTTTTTAGGAACATATTTTTTGCTACAAAAAGGGATTGAGCTAATTGACAATTTGTTGTTTAAGCTATGTGAAAATGAAACAGGGAAATCCAATTGGATATGGCGATTGTTGAACAACTTGTTATCGCCATAACTATAGAAAGCAATATTACACAGAAAATGTTGAAGCTAAGTTACAAATAAAGCTAAAATTTCAAAGTTCCAAAGTGTTTGGACAGCATGAAGCCACACATGCAAACAGCCACGTCCCTATATTTTCTTGAAATTAATACTACTTTGTTTTTAAGTAGGGGTGGCCAGTGCGCCCGCCTCGGGTTTGGCGGGTCGGGTTTGGCGGGGTCGGTTTTGGCGGGACTTGCTCCAGTCCCGTCCCGATCCCGTCGGAATCGGGTCGGGTCGGGTCGGAATCCGGATTGGGGTGGGTTCCGGCGGTTTTTTTATTTTTTTAATAACATATATATATATAAAAAACTCAATAAACAAGACAAATAGTGTAATAAAAACATCCCAAGGCTGGATTTTGGACTTGGAGGTGTTATTACTTCTATACAATCGTAAATAGTTTTAATAAGTGATTTAGTACCGTCTATTTTAATAGTTGGATTTAATACAACACCAATAATATATATTTTTTAAATTTTGATAAACATTTTTTTAATAGCTGTCATATAAGCTGGTTTTTCCATATATTCACTAAGTAATAAAAATATTAGAGTTATATAAAACAACATAGTTGAAATAGTAGGATAATATATACCGAAAAATTCTTTTGTTGCTTGAAAAAAATTCTCTAAAAATACAATAAGTTCGAATTTTTTTACCCAATCACTATCTACAATCATATCAGCTGGATTTTGATTATGAGAGTTAAAAAATAAAGTTATAGGTTTTCTATAGTCATAAGCAACAAGTAGTTGCTCGTATAAAGAATTTCACCTAGTGGATACTTCTTGTGGAATTTTTCTATAAGGTAGTCCACAATCGTGACAAATTTTTTTATATTCTTTTCTTCGTTGTACTTTATTACTTTTAAAAATAAAGTTTATACCAAATTGTATTTTACTAAGAATGTCTTCAAAAAGTGATAGACTATCCTTTACAATTAAGTTATATATATGGCACGCGCATTTTATATGAAAATGATCTGAAAAAGATGGAGTTAAACTATTTTTTAAAATTGTAATAGCGTAATTGTTAGAAGAAGCGTTATCTAATATAATAATCATAATTTTATCGGTTATTCCGTAATAATGGCACACTTGATAAAAAAAATTCTGCAATAAAAGTATCAGTGTGTCTATCATCTATATATCTATACGCTACGATACGTTTTTGCATAGACCGTTTATAATCTATCCAATGACAAGTTATCGTTAAATAATCATAGCCGTTAGTACTACGACCTATATCAGATGTGATAGATACTTTGCCATTAAAATGATATAATGAATAACGTAAATATTGTTGATATTCATGTGCAAATTTAAATACATATCTCTTAACAGTTGATCTAGGAAAACCGTTAAAAGCAGGATTATATATATCTCTAATGTAATGAATAAAGCCGAGAGATGAAGGAAATGAAAAAGGCAAACCCTCCACAACAACTAATTTTGATATTGCTTCCCTATCTCTATGTTTATTGTATTTAGGGCCTACAATTCCCCCGTCATAGGGTTAATTTGACCATGTACTTGGTCCGGAACAGTATCAGTTAATGAACCTTGTCCCGATGGAGCGGGTGTTTGCGCACCCGGTTTTGAAGCCTGATATTGGGCATACCTAGCTGGATGAGCACTTACTACGTGTCTAATTAAACCCCCCGTCCCACCGTGACCTTTTCCAATTTTAAATTTTAAAACATTTTTACAAATTTTACATCTAGCTACTTGATTCTCTGCGTCTCTATAAAAAAAATATACATGCATCTGATTTTAATGGTCGTTTTGCTGGACCTCGTCTCATACTAGGGGCAATATGAGGCATTTCAGTTGAAGGTGCACTAGTGAGTGTGTTGTCATCAACATTAGTGGGTGTATCATCTAGATCATCGTCTAAATTAAAGTCTTCTTGAGTCCAGAAAATAGCTCATCGTCTAAATCTAATGGTATTGTAGGAAAATGTTAGTATCAACAAAATCATCATGTGTAGGAATATGATGACTAGAAGAAATACCCTTGCCCTGGTTGCCATACTAGAAGAAGCACCCTTACCCTTACCCTTACCCTTACCCTTAAACATACCTCTTAATCCTTCCATTTTAATTATGATAATAAATAATTAAAGATAATAAAATTAAGTGCGCTAAATAAAATAATAAACAAACAATAATAATTTAATGAAGGAACGAATGTACCAAACGTCGACGTAACGTCGACGTGTAATTGAGAGGTTGAAAATTGAAACTTTGCTCGATGGAAGATCCTCAAGCTAGTTGCCAACTTCACTCCCAATTCCCAAATGAATAAATAAAATTGAATATTTAGTAAACAATGTAGACTTGTAGAGAGATATATTGAGAGATTGTAGGAAGATTGGTGAGAAAGATGAAGAGAAAATGAGTTATTTATAGTTGAAAAATTGGATTAAAGTGTAAATATAATAACTTATGGGTTAAAAATAAATATTAAGGGGGTAGGGGGGTTGGGGGAGGGGGAAGGGGGGAGGCCAAAAATGGCCGTTGCTCAAAATCTAAAATGGCCGTTGGTGCAACTGTTATATTTGCAAAGGGGGCTTTCGGGGGGGGATCGGGGTGGAAAAATAAATATTAAGGGGGTGGGGGGTTGGGGGAGGTCAAAAATGGCCGTTGCCCAACGGCCAAAATCTAAAATGGTCGTTGGTGCAACGGTTATATTTGCAAAGGGGGGTTTTCGGGCGGGATCGGGGCGGGCTCGGGACGGGCTCGGGGCGGGGTCGGGTTTGGCGGGCCTGGGGCGGGCTCGAGACGGGTCGGGATGAGACATTGTCCCGTCCCGAGTTCGAGTCCCGCTACCGTTTTTTTTTTTTTTTACCCGGGCTCGGGACGGGGTCGGGTCGTCCCGACCCACTGGCTAGCCTTATTTTTAAGGTGCCTAAATCCTTGGAAATACTATTTAAGAGAATCTTACAATTTAGCCCATTTGTTAATATTTTCTCTAAATATGACTACTAAATAATTTAAAACTCGTTTTTTATATATTAGATTATTGTAAAATTTATTTTAATCAAATGAATAAACATAAAATTACGAAGTTACTAGCTATTTTGTCAAGTTTCTTAGAGAGAGTTCACGTCCCCGATTATTTTTATAAATAAAATATAATAATGATCATATTCATGAAAGATTTAAAAAAATTTATATTACATGTCGTAAAAACTATTTGTACAAAGCACTAGTTAAAAGCTAGTAGTGTTGATAATTGACGAAGATTGTAATGGCTAGTGATGATGTTTGTGATGATGTTTGTGCAGTAATGACTAGCGTTAGTAACGGTTGGTGAATGTGACAAGCCACGGTGGTTTGATAGTGATGGTTGATGGTGATGGAGGTATTGATAGTGTTGGTTGACGGTGTTCATTGTGCATTAATATTCATTGTTATTACTCAGCTAGACAGAATGGTGATAAACCTCACATTTATAAAAAAATTCTCTATTTTTATAATTTGATCTATGCACCTTTTAATGATTAAACAATTAGACTTTTCCATTGAAAAAAAATGACTTTCAATAAAAAAAAAAAATCTCAATTCTCTACATTAGCCTCTTGAAAATTGAAATTATATAAAAACTACAACGATTAGGAGCTCTCACGCCATTGCTTTTGAATGTCAAAGTAGTACTTGATATCCACATAGCATCTTTCTTTCTCATCTATAACCTGAAACATCAACAAAAATCAATGTAAATACATGTTTCAACATGTTAGAATATATAGTTCGTTATAATTATTAATTTGTAATTAAATATTTATATGTATTTAATGATTTCCTTGATAAAAAATACAATATCTATGCTTCATTTTAAAACATTTTTATGGGATAATAGCATTTTAGTTCAACAGTTATTTGTAAATTTTGGGATATTTGAAAAGCATATTTAATTTTTAATTAATTAAAATGTGTGTTTTAATCACTTTACATAGAAAATATGTTATATTTGAAATATTATATTAATATAGAATATGAAGTAATAGTGCAAGCTTAACATATATAACATATTTGTAATTAATAGGTGGAATAATCGTTAATCATGACAAAATTGTCAAGCCATTATGGTTTCACGATTGATTGACATACATGCTTAGGCATTTAATTAATGTAACTCATACTAGATTTTAAAATATTTTAAATAACTATGATCAAATCAAGGTATTAAAAGAGTTAAAATGATTGCATTATTGAACATAAATATACCTGTGTTCTTGCAGTATATAAGCCCCTCGCAAAGACACCAGAAGGAGTCACATCTTCCTCTAATTCATACACATATGGCTCCTTCCGAGGACTAAAAGTTCCCAGCATCACTTGAGACTTATCAACTGCCATAACCATCCAAACTAAAAATCATTTATAATTCTTAAGAAATTAAAACTTGATAAGAGTTGGGTGGGTTGGGCTGCAACCTATTATTTAGCCAAGTTTGGTCCCGTCCATCTCAACCCAACTAATTTTTTGACAAACGTGACTCATTTATTTATATTTAGAAGAACTAACTTATGTAGACGTCCATCCAATTGCTTTTACTAAAAATAATCCGTGGATATATAATATAGGTATAATTCATGTACAATATGTGTATAACCCAATATAATTTATGTATATCGGCTAAAAAAAATTAAACAATGAATACGGCCGGCTATTTATAACCCAATATACTCTAAGTATACCGACTAGAAAAAATTTACAATGAATACAACCGGCTATTTGTATAAAGATCTCATTTTGACCCGTCCAAATTTAATTCAATTGTCCATTTATCACCCCTAATAATACTACACATACTTGTCTCTCAAGTCTCACTTGCTATAGTAACAAAATAAGACTCATTCATATTCTTGATCTACCCACACTTCAAGAAGAAAAACATTTGCCAACAACATTTTTTATTGTCATATGTTGGATGTTATTGCCAAAAATATTTTTCGCAACAAAAAAAATTGTTGCATGCCGTTGCAATAACCTCTAATGTGAAAAGTTTTCTCAACAACAAGTTGTTTTTTTTATTGTCATTTACGTTTTTTAGCAACAATATATTAAATTTTTGTTACCATTTACATTTTTTAGCAACAATATATTTATTGTTGCTAAAGTTTTATTATCAATTTTATACTTTCTTGTAGTGCCAATAGTAGACACTAAGACACTTAAAAAAGAAAATACATGCAAATTAAAGACACACACACAGTATATTATTACCTCTTACACCAGATTTCCAGGTGGTGTTGATGTATTTGAGACCAGTGACAACGTTGTTGGAGACTGTAAATGAAAATTTGAGCTTGTAACGACTTGCTTCCTTGAGAGTGAAAAGACAATCTTTAGGGGTGGAAGTGAACGGCTCTGATAGCTCCAAATCTGATCTGCCAGGGCAAATTATGTACAATTTTGGTTCTTGTACCTCTGGTTCTAATTCATTCTCTGCTTGACTACAAAAAAATAAGATCATCAACACAAAAAATTCTTGCTAATATATACTACTATAGTATTTTACTATAGCTTTTACCCCCTAGTGATTTAGAAAGAAAAAAAAGAAATGGCATGTTGTGTAAGAGACAAATTAAAAAAGGCCAGGTGATTTGTTGTATCTTCCTAATTTTGGGTAGGTATGAGTTATTCGGTTCATGTGTTTGTGGGTAAAAGAGGATATAACTTAGTTTCAATATTTTTTATAACAAACATTGCCACCACGAGAGGTTGAATTAGATGAATGACTTAATTAAAACAAAAATGAGTCAGGCTGAACTGTTTTTGGAGATATATATGTGAAAAATTAGGAAAGTTTAAATAAATATTATAGTACATTCTGAATTCATAATTGCGAAAATGTAATGTGTTAAGTTGTGACAATATAAAGGTTAAATCAATGAGTTTAAATCTTGAATATGATTTTGCTTAAGTGAAATAGCAGAGATCTGATGAAATAGTGAAGGTACGAGTAAGCTAACCCAAGAACCATATTGTTATCAGAAAAAAAGTATATAGTGATAACTTACATGGGAAATTAGTCTTTTTTGTTGGATGATATTTGGGAATTTTACAAAGTGGATATAAAATGGAGTCTTTTTAACATTTCTAACATAAAATAATACTTTGGTTAGATATGAGTTAGTTTGGACACCAAAGATATACCTCCATCTGAAGAGCCGCGATCACTCCCAATAAGTTTCTCCTTCCTCAAACTTTCATCATCCTTTCAAGTAAAAACAAACAATGTATAATCACACATGCAATAATGAATTGTTTCCTTCACCTTAATGTAGCTTTAATAAAAAACTAAAGAAGAAGAAAAGTATTTGCAATGAACTTTCCATTGAAAATCCCTCAATGACGTGCTAATTTTTCGATAGAACATTCATCGAAAACTCACATTTTTAGTAGTAAAAACTACCTATCATTAATTACCTGCATCTTCATATTCTCTTGTTGATCATTTTCATCCATGATTGTGTCCATGATCAAGGCCTTGTTTGGTGAGATTGGTTCGAAGATAGCTGACATTCTCATCACCTGATTATTTTTATAACCGAGAAATTCTCGAGGGCCAATGGCGCACAATTCAATTTTTCATTATAATCGAGAAATTCTCGAGAAACAATAGCACGCGATTCAAAATTCAATAAATAATAATGAACTCACTCATCTACCCTTCTTCATTTAAATACTCACCACCTAATTATTTCAAGGAAATTTGTGAATGAAGAAAAAGGGGTTGTGATGGTGGTGAAATTTAAGTGCAAGGAGGAGGATTTTTGGTATTAATTAATTACTTTAATTTGTTATTGGGGTATAGCTTAATTGTGTTCATTCATGTTGGGAGGTGAATATGAGGTTAAAACAGAATTCTGTTTCATGCCAATGGATTTGAATGTTCTAGGTGTTATAACAATTGACTTTGAATATTTTTTAGAATTATAGTAGTATATTTAATTAATTAGTTAATTTTAAGTAGTACAAAATATGGAATAACTCTTTCTTAATTGGTGATGACGAATGTGTATTTAAGTGATAGATGATGTAATGATTAATTTGATCATTTTAAGCTTTTGGAGTTGTTTCCCCCAGAATGTCCTTTCCCTAACTTAATCTTAATTACTCTTCTTCTGATTGCTAGGTTTAATCGTTTAAGATTCGAATGAAATAAAAATATTGGGTGGACGAGTTTAAAATATTTATTTACTTTATGTATTTTGCTATAGAAGTTTTATAAGTTTATTCATTGAGTCTAACAAATTTTATTTTTGTTATTTTGCTTCGACTATCATATTAACTTACTTGAAATAATTCAAAACGGCTTAGATGATTTTGATTAAAGTAAAAACTGAAAATTATAAACTATGTAATGTTTAGCCGTTTTTAAATTATATTTAATTATTTTGTGAAATTAGAATCGCAAATCTGAAGTTGGAGACTGACCAAGTCTAACTTCAAACCTTCGAATTGAAGTTGAATTTTAAAGTTTGAACTTTGAACTTCAGACTCAAGGTGTAAGTTAGACTTAATCAACATCCAAAAGGGTTAGTTTGGCTAGTTAAGTCTAACTCTACACCTTTGAGTCCGAAGTTTAAAGTTTGAACTTCAAAATTTAATTTGTTCGAGGTTTGAATTAGACTTGGCCAGTTCCCAATTTTAGATTTGCAATATTTATCTTTGATTTCACAAATTAATTAAATATAATTTAAAAACAACTAAAATCGTGGTCTTTAATTTTGCCCCTCAAATTCGTGGTCTTTAATTTTACCCCTCAAATTTGTGGTCTTTAGTTTTGCTTTAGCGCAACATAATTTTAGATTCGGCCGGCATAATTAGTGTTTAGTTTCGGCATATGTATCATAACATCCCACAAGTTATGCCGGACATGACATAACTTTCAACATTCAACATAATATGAAAAAGGCATAGCTTCAAATTTTGGCCAACATAGCATTTAGCTTCAACATATGTGTCATCACATCCACACAAGTTATGCCGTTAAATGTAAAACTTTTAGCACTCAACATAATCTAAAAATACTATACAACTTGTGTCGCATAGCTTAAATCCTACCGAATTTGTGCTGAGCGAGATAAAAGTTCAATTTTTAAAGATAAAAATATAACAGAATTTATCACGAGTAAAGCATATCTGAATATTTTTTATTAAATAAGCATCATCAGCAAAAAATAAAAAAGCTCACATATATGAGGGGCCAAATTAAAGACCCAGTACATTAGAAGAGCAATCCGTGCAAAGATTTGAATATTTGGGGTAAGAATTATTTTTCATGTCATGTCACTGTAACCTATTTAATTTAATGGCCCTTCTTTTGGGCCATAGCCATCAATCCGTTAGACCGTATTCGTAAGTTAGAGCTTTGAAATTATTACTCCAATACTATTTTACTATTTTTACCCTGTTCAGATTCACGAGTTCCCTTTCTGATTCTAAACTGAGCTGTCTTTTTTAGATTCACTGAGCAAACAAATACAAAAAAGAGAAAGTTAAAAAAATAAAGATTAAAAAACGGAAAAGGATAAAATATGACCTCAGTAAATAGTTTGATCCAGAAATGTCTATGCCTTTAGTAGTTTGATCAAAAAATGTTCTTGCCGTTAGTAGTTTGATAAAAAAATGTCTCTATTATTACTTAATTGGGTCAAAATGCCATTTTTTTAATAAACATATTATGTTTATTTTTCAAAATATATTTTTCTAATAAAAAAATTATTTTTAATGAACCCTTTTCTTGTTTCATTTTAAAATCCATTTAACTAATAAAAAGGAAAAAGGGAACTAAAAAGAAAGAAATTCATGTACGTTTTTAAATGATAATATAAGTCATATATATAAGATTATAGTAACTCCATCATTAATTTTCATTTAGATAACGATAAAAAAAATCTAATAAAATAGAAAATATTTTAGTTTTAAATCTTTTTTCGAATTGGAGTAGGATAAGCATTTGCTAATATAATCCTTTGTTTTAAAGTTAAAATAAAAAAGGGTCAATAATAATCCCACTGACGACATTTTGTGATTTGAAGCAATGTAACAGATTTTTATATTTTATGGCATTACTATTATCGTATCTTAACTTTAAGACCAAGTATTATATTCGCAAATGCTTATCCTACTTCAACTCGAAAAAAAATTAAGAAATAAGAATATTTTCAATTTTAGTAGGATTTTTTATCGTTATTTAAATAAAAATTAAAATGAAATATAAAATGAGGTTATTCTATTTTAATAAATAAAATGAAATTATTGAAGAAAAAAGATTACTTCCCACTTTTTTATTTGTTAAAAGGATTTTTAAAAAGTAAAAGGTTAAAACAATATTATTATTAGTAATAGAATGTGTTTTAAAAAATAGTAATATGTTTATTAGGAAAAAATACTTTTGACCCAATTAAGCAATAATAGACGTATTTTTGGATCAAAATACTAATAGCAATGATATTTTTGGACCAAACGGAAGACATTTGTTTTTCAATTTGGCATAGGAACATTTTAAACCCTTTTCCGATTAAAAAATAAAACGAAGTAGCTGGAGTAGATTGTCCTTTTCTTTGTTGCTGTATATTCTCTTCAGTATTCTTCTTACTCTCTTCATCATCACAGATCAATGGACTCCTTTTAGGTACTTTCTCTTTTCTCCTATTTTTGCCCCTTTTAATGCTTAATATGAAAAGGGTATTGTTTTATTTTTGCGGGTTGAAATTTATAATTGTAGTACTTAAAAATCCCAAATTTTTTGTTAATTCACTGTAATATGTATATTTAATTGGTGGGTCAACCTTAGTTTTATCTTTCTTTGAGGTTCTTATACTAAAGATTGATTCTTGATTATATGTTTTATAATGGGTTTCAGGTTATTCACATTTGGATTTGGCATATGATTGTTTATGAGTTTAAAGGGCAAGTTGTAGTATTGTGATACAGCTAAATAATTTTGGGTTTTTTCCAAGTTCAAATTTTGAGTGAGGAGGAAGCTCTTTTTTTGACAATTTAGTTGTGGAAACTAATGGGAGGTAAGTTCTTGGTTTTTACCCACTTGGGGTTTAGTTATTTTGTTCTGAAAGTTCTGTTCTTGTTATTGTTTTCTGATGTATTAATAATGGATTTTTCTATAGGTAATAAAGTGACTAGTTCAACATCCAGTTTGTGGTTAGCTCAAAACCCTAGCAAGAGATGGGGTGAAGTGTTCTTTCTGCTATACACTCCCTTTTGGCTCACATTGTGCCTTGGTGTTGTCGTCCCGTATAAGCTATATGAGGTGCGTGACACGTGTGCAATGCCGTTGAATTAACTGAACATCTCCTCTAAAAGATTATTTATCTAATTACATATTAACGAATGCGGTAGAGATTTTGCAAGTTTCTGAAGGTTGTAGATTATATTTGTCTGTTTGAAAAGGTTGTCTTCACTATGAGGGAAAGGAAATTAGGGAAATCAGAGAGAGGATCGCTAATGTGTTGCTTAAAGGGGTTCCTAGTCTTATGAACTATCCTTCTTCTAGCCAATCTTCTGCTTCTGAATGATGCAATATTTCTCTTTCAATAGTTATATACTTGTTTTACTAATATAGTTGGATGATTATACAAAAAGTTCTAATCATTTCCGTGGCTAGACTGTTACATTTTACCTTTTACTAGTTGGTTGTGCTAATGTGTTATGTGTGTGTATGGTGTATTGTATATGTGTAAATACATACACACACATACATATATACAATGAATAGTGCATGTGTGTGGAGGGAGAGCTATATGTTGTGAATTTTCATGTTGTCTCTTGTGAAGATACTGCATGCTTCGTATTTTGTAACTAACAAAGTGGTGTATTGTGACAGAATTTTACCGAGTGGGAATACCTCTTGCTGGGGCTCGTTTCTGCACTTCCTGCATTAATTGTACCCATGATTTTTGTTGGAAAGGTGAGTTGCTTTTGGTGAATCAACAATATAAGACCTAGACCTGTAAATGTTTTTTAATGGCTTATTCAAATGATCGGCAACTTGATTTTTGTAACTATATTTCTTATCAACTTATTTCCTGTTATCTTTTTGTCACCTTTTCTCATACCAAACTGTACTCAGTTATGTCATTATGGATTTGTGCTTAATGGAGGAGATAAATAACTCATAACTTTTTTGTTTAATGTAGGAGATAAAATGACTTGTTACGAGTCTAAATTCTGATGTTCAAAAATTTGCTCTAAAAACTAGTTGAATGAAGCTTATTGTTACATGTAACTTTTGCAGGCTGACAGGAACATTGCTTGGAAGGATCGTTATTGGGTAAAGGCAAGTGTTCATGAAGAAGAATTATCAATTGTCTGCAGTTTTAAGGACCCATCTATAATCCTCTATCATAATTGGTTTCTAGATTCAATTTTCATATGACACTTGGACAAAAGCAGACTCGGTATTGAAAAAATTCTCATGCAGACAAAAGATGAACATAAGTGAAAGAAAATGACAAAACAAATCAGTTTTTGTTGCCATAGCTTGCTGTGAAATTGGGTTGTCTTTCTTGATTTCTGATACCCGAGCTCGCTCATCTGCATTGGTGCTAATAGACAAAATTACTAAAATCGGCTCAGGTTAATTGGCTAGAAAATTTCCTTGCTACAGATGTTGCTAATTTTATGGTCCTTTCTTTAAGAATTCTTTTTTGTGCTTGTCTGGACTGACTATTGATTTGCTGTTTTTCCAGGCTAATCTTTGGATAGCAATTTTCACTTATGTTGGGAATTACTTTTGGACCCACTATTTCTTCACAGTTTTGGGGGCTTCTTATACATTTCCATCTTGGAGGATGAATAATGTAAGCTCTATGTTAGGAATTTTTTCATTTGACTCCATCCTTTACTTGGAATTTTCATTTTATCTAAATATTGGAAAAAACTATATATTTCAACTCTGTGCAGGTACCACATACAACTTTCCTTTTAGCACATGTTTGCTTCCTGTTTTACCATGTTTCGGCAAACATGACCCTTCGTAGACTACAACATGCTATTGCTGATTTGCCCGAGAATATTCAGTGGGCTTTCAAGGCTGGATGGATTCTGGCATATGCTTATTTTATAGCTTACCTGGAGACATTAGCTATTTCCAATGTAAGTGGTCAATTGTAGGAGTCCAAAAACATCTTGCTTGTGGGTAAGCCTGTCAATTGGGCCGATCGGGCCATCACGGTAATTACCAGCCCATAACAGACCGGTATAGGAGCAGGAGGGGCTGGGTTAGGGGTGGTCCGGCCGAGCTCTTGTGCTCGGTAGACCGACCCAGGCTGCAGCCCGGGTCACAGCCCACTGGTGCACCGGCCCGGTTAGTTAATCTTTTTTTTTTTTCAAATGCCCAAAAAGTGTCCCCCAACCCCCAAAACACCCCCTACCAGTAGTTGAGGGTATATAGTGTTATCAGATGCCTTTGAGATACATGAATAAGGTTATGAACATCACCTTTTGTTTCCTACTTATGCAGTTTCCGTACTATGACTTCGTCGACCGAGCAGTCATGTATAAAGTTGGCTCATTGTTTTATGCGATCTACTTCATTGTAAGCTATCCAATGTTTTTCAGGTATTAACTTCTTTCCCTGTAATTTCTGCCCTGGAATTCCCTGAGTGCTGATAACGTTATTTACAGCATTATTCCAGTGTCGTCAAATAAACTTGTATAAATTTCTATTGTTTGAGTGCATTAGTAAAATCAGTACTCCTAAACTCGAGTGGAAAATGAGGACTAAGATGTAAAAAAAACTATGAGTAACACAAGGTGGATGAATTCAGTGTCGACCAACTGACCTTGCTAAGAGTTTTGAGGATGAAACAGATGAGTGCATTATTGAGTTGATTGACGTTGCTGCAAGTGTTGAAAGGGCTCTGTATAAAGTCATCTGATCTTTATTGTAGCGGTGCTAGTAGCTCTCTTCAATCTTTTCTAGAGGGCCATTAATGAATATTTTGACATGATTTCTAGTTTACGATTTGACAGTGAGATTTGGTCCTCTCTAGTTTTCCGGATAGAAAGTGTGCTCCAAGTGAAAGTGCTCTAAGTTGTTTTTATTGGCTGTCTGAGGAGCTGTTGGACAATAAAATCATGAAATTTCCAGCAGTAATTGTTTAGGGTTGGTAAAATACTATGCTTCAGCATTATTTAAAAAAAATGCCCTCAGGGGTTAGCTCAATTGGCAAAGGTTGAGGGATTTATGTCTTAAGTCATAAGTTCAACCCCCCGTGCCAAGCAAACTAAGTCCAATATTTAAGTGGAGAAGGGTAGAGGGCGGGCCCATCATCCTTGAGTTCCGAAAGCTGTAGTTGGCCCAAAGGGTTGGCTCCAGATGGATTTCTCGGTCATCATAAAAAAAAATCTATGCCTCCACGAAAGTTGATTAAGTTTTTAAGCATTGCTTTTGAAAGTACTTTTTTAGAACCATAGGCAACACAAACACCCTTGTAACCATTTGTGGAAACCAATATTAAATGTGTATCATACTATGCCATTGTTGTTAATCATTGTGGTCCGGTACCTCATGCATTTTGGCTTTGTGTTCTCATCTTACTAATCATTTTTTTGTCTTGATGGGTGCTTGCTTTAATGCACAGGGTTGATGAGAAACCAGGTGATTCGTGGGACTTGCCAAGAGTGTCCATCGATGCATTGGGTGCTGCAATGCTTGTAACCATTTTACTAGACTTATGGCGCCTTTTTCTAGGTCCGATTGTTCCGATGCCAGAAACGAAACAATGCCTTCAATCCGGACTCCCATGGTTTGCCATGACATCTTGAAGGAGTTCGAATCACAAGACGCAAAGTTAACAGCTTCTGCCAAATCAGAAGTTTAGGTCTGTTCTTGAAATGATGCTGACTATGATCAGATTGGGCCCTTGTTGTACTCTTACCAATGATGTTCACTAGCACTCTTCTTGAACACTATGTTTTATTAGCTTGTAAGAAACTGGAAATCAAGTTAACATGTAAAAGCAGTTTCAGATATCTTGGTGCCCATGCATTTTTTTTCTAGAGCAACTAGATTTAAACTATCATCTGTAGGAGCTCATTTTATTATCTAATAGTGTTTCATTTTATCTATCTAGTTGTTGTGGGATTATACTAGGTATGTTGTTGTTGATTTATGATTGATTGATAAGAAAGAAGAAAGAAGAAAGAAGAAAGAAGCACGCCTAATGGACAATGAAGTGGATTGAGTACAACTTGGTGATTTTTTCACATTTGTTCTAGCTTTGGTGAACAGAGTTATCTGGTACCTGTTGCCGGTGGAAGGTGTCAGGTATCCTATGGAATTAGTCGAGATCCCGTGAAATTAGCCGAGATGTGCATAAGCTGGCCCGGACACTACTGTTATAAAAAAAGAAAGAAATTTGTAGTAAAAGTGGATGAGTTGGACACATTCTTTCTTGATCCCCCTTAAAGAACTTTAAAAGAGATGCTGTTGACTGTTGGGGGAAGATTTGGATGAGCTACCAATTGATTTGATTCACACCTTTCTTGAAAATATTCGAAATATTTTTGCAACCTAAAAAATACTACTATTTCAAGATGAGGATATAAAAGATAATGAGTTGTGGCTTTGACTGTTAACCCTTTTCAAGATCCAAGCAAATATACATTTTCAAATCTGTCTGTTACCTTTTTTTCTCTTCCCATTTTCAGACCCAGAAAGAAATTAATTAAAAATGTAACAATTACATAATCATTTCGGGTCGGATCCTTCATCCTACAGCATGGTATATGCAAGGGAAATCACTAACCTCTTTTGCATATTAAATAACGACTAAAGAATTAATTAGGTTTGGAGTTTCATAGACGTGAGTTTGATTTCGTTATCATCATGATTCTATCTTAATATAAGAAAATGATTCCGAAACCTAACTAACCTTGCTAAACTATAATATAGTCACTTTAATCCCACAAGTGAGATTCAAAAAACATTAAGTGTACTTAAATCTTATCCTTACCTTGTAGAGAGTTTTAGATCCAAGTTAGACAAGTCCATGACAAAGTGATATGAGAGTCAGTCTCGCCTTCGAGCTCGTGTCATGTGACCGGACAATGTCACTCGATGCCATATTCATAATCATGTCGGGTCGGATCCTTCATCCTACAGCATGGTATATGCAAGGAAAATCACTAACCTCTTTTGCATATTAAATAACGACTAAAGAATTAATTAGGTTTGGAGTTTCATAGACGTGAGTTTGATTTCGTTATCATCATGATTCTATCTTAATATAAGAAAATGATTCCGAAACCTAACTAACCTTGCTAAACTATAATATAGTCAGTTTAATCCCACAAGTGAGATTCAAAAAATATTAAGTGTACTTAAATCTTATCCTTACCTTGTAGAGAGTTTTAGATCCAAGTTAGACAAGTCCATGACAAAGTGATATGAGAGTCAGTCTCGCCTTCGAGCTCGTGTCATGTGACCGGACTATGTCACTCGATGCCATATTCATAATCATGTCGGGTCGGATCCTTCATCCTACAGCATGGTATATGCAAGGAAAATCACTAACCTCTTTTGCATATTAAATAACGACTAAAGAATTAATTAGGTTTGGAGTTTCATAGACGTGAGTTTGATTTCGTTATCATCATGCTTCTATCTTAATATAAGAAAATGAATCTGAAACCTAACTAACCTTACTAAACTATAATATAGCCAATTTAATCCCACAAGTGAGATTCAGAAAACATAAAGTGTACTTAAACCTTATCCTTACCTTGTAGAGAGTTTTAGATCCAAGTTAGACAAGTCCATGACAAAGTGATATGAGAATCAGTCTCGCCTTCGAGCTCGTGTCATGTGACTGGATAATGTCACTCGATGCCATATCAAATAAGGGAGAAAGAACTATAGAGGAAAAAAAAAACAAGAAGTGATTTTTTTCTCATCTATTTAGGCTTTAGTGAATAGAATTCTACGAGTACTAAGATTAAAATTAATCAAACTTAACGTCGTGTTACCGTGAAGAAGACAACTAAATCACTACCCACTCTCTCTCCTGTCCATTTTCCCTCTTATTTCAATTCAAAAACTCATCAATACCCAACGGCTACTTCAAAACCCTTACACCCTTCTTCTCCTCCTCCCATTTCTGTAAAAAAATGAAGCATTATATGCAACAACGCAACCCAATCTTACGGGAAAACCACGACATTTCAATGCCGTCATCATCTCCAAACCCTAACTCTTCGAAACAAAAATCGTCGAATTCGCCTAGTAACCCTAGCAGTAGTATCAGGTAAAGGAAATATATGTGATTAGTTTTGAATAGCTTCGTTGTTATCTGATTGTACACATATGTATACTTTGTCTATCGTATGAATACAACAACAACACAGTTCATCTTACTATTTTCTATTTATTTGTTCTTGATAGGAAGCATAATAAATCATCTAAAGAGAATGCTCCTCCACCGTATCATCCGTTAGATCTGAGCTCATTACCGGCCGTTGGATTGAAATTACATAAAAGTCCTTTACCTCCTCGACCGCCTAACTCGAATCATTTGGAACGGAAGCTTAATTTGGAGTCCACTGGTACTGAGAATGGAGTTGCTGGATCTGTTGATTCTGGGGTTAAGGTAAAATCTATGGCGAAATTACGCTAAATTTTTCTTGTTATTTTTTCGAATTTGAGTGAAAAACGATAAAATAGAGATGAAATGTAATATAGAGGATTCGTATCGCCAAATTCAACTTGTTTAGGATTGAAATGTGGTAGTTGATGTTGTTTCTGGAGTTAAGGTAATTTTTCGGGGAAATAACACTAAATTTTGCTCATTATTGTTTTCGAATGCTGTTCAGGTTAATTTTTGAGGAAATTACGATAAAATTTGCTCGTTAATTGTTTGAATTTGAATGGATCTGAATTGTAATTTAGAGAATTCATATAGCGAACTCTGACTTGTTTAGGATTGAAAAGTGTGGTAGTTGATGTTATTTCTTTTGTGGAGATATAAGACGAGTTAATGTTGGTTAATTCCAAGGAATTTCTGCTAAATTGTTTCTTGAAAAGCTCAATTGTACTATAAACACGATTTATTGTTATTTGCTCGTTATTGTTATTTTTTTGGGGAAATTACACTAAGATTTGCTCGTTATGTTTTTGAATTCGAATGGAACTAATCCAAGTAGAGCTGAATTGTAGCATAGAGGAATCCTGTATCCAATTTTAACTTGTTTATGATTGAAGTGTGGTAGTTGATGTTGTTTCTTTTGTGGAGATATAAGACTAGTTACGTTGGTTGATTCCATGGAATTTCTGCTATCGGAGTAATCTCATTTGTACTTTCGGAGTTCCATAAACGTGATTTATTATTATTTGCTTTGAGAGCTGATAAATCGTCTATCAATTAATTATGCATCAATCTCGAGTTTAGGGTCGATTATATGAATCCTCTATACCCATGCTGGATTTTATGAATATTTCTGCACGCTATTTTTCTTTTTGTTTCTTCTTGTTTTTTCCCTTGGAGATTAAGATAAATCTCTGGTGTTAAGGTACATTTTAGGGGAAATTACACTAAATTTTGCTCTTTATTTTTTCCAAATTCGAATGGGACTGGTCCAAGTAGAGCTGAACTGTAATATGGAAGGATTCCTATAGCCAACAACAACTTGTTTAGGATTTAAGTATGGTATTCGATGTTAGTTCTTTCGTGGCGATATAAGATGAGTTATGCTGGTTATTTCCACGAAATTTCTGCTTTTAAGGTCAATTGTTTCTGAGAATTGTACTCTAAGAGTCCCTTAAATGTGATTATTTCAACCAATTATGCATCAATCTCAAATAGCTTGGTCGATTATATGAATTCTCTATATCAATGCTGGATCTTCTGACTCTGGAGTCAAGGTACATTTTGGGGAAATTATGGTAAATTTTGCTCGTTATTTTTTCGAATTTGAGTGAAACCGGTACAAGTAGAGCTGAATTAATAGAGGATTGACATAGCCAATTTCAACTTATTTAGGATTGAAGTGTGGTCGTTGATCTTGTTTCTTTCGTGGTGATATAAGATGAGTTATCTTGGTTAATTCCAAGAGATTTCTGCTTTTGCGGTCAATAATTTCTGAGAATTGTACTTCCAGAGTTCCATTAACGTGATTTAGTATTATTTTCTTTGAGAGCTGATAAATCGATCAATTATGCATCAATCTCAAAATTAGCTAGGGTCGATTATATGAATCCTCTATATCCATGCTGGATATTATGACTATTTCTGCACGGTATTTTTCTTTTTGTTTCTACTTGTTTTTCCCTTGGAAATTAAGATAAATCTCTGTTGGCTTTTTCGGTGAAATTTCTGCTGTTTGTTAGGAATGGTAGTACCGATTGCTTGGAAGGTTGTACCTGAACACTTGGAGGAAGAGATCACCTATAGTTTTCTTCCTTAGTTTGACTGCTGGGTGAACCCGTAGCACAAGTAAACTAGAAAGATTAGTTTTTCTCCTTAAATTAATATATTGTGAAAGATTGTAACAACCTGGATCTCTATTCTATTCAATCTTGACAATGGTTTTCATTTATAGGAACATACGATTATATGCATTTGTTTTGACTTTTAAAATGCTGAGAGTGACTTCGTTTACTGTTAGTGCTGTTTATTCCAATAGTATTTGATCCACTTTCTTTTGTCTGTCACTCTGCCTTATTCTAGATCGCCTACTTTGTTTACTGTTAGTGCTGTTTATTCCAATAGTATTTGATCCACTTTCTTTTGTCTGTCACTTTGCCTTATTTTAGATCGCGTATTGATTCCTGCAACTTTTCTCGTCTAAATCAGGTCATAGTGAGGATGAGGCCGCTAACCAAGGATGAGGAAGAGGGGGAAGTTGTTGTCCAGAAGGCCTCTAATGATTCTTTGTCAATAGCCGGGCATACTTTTACATTTGACTCTATTGCAGATACCCAATCAACACAGGTAAAGAGTAATAACCTGTTACCTATGCTTGTAGGAGGAATTAGCTTTATTGAGTATATTTTAGTCAGATAAGTATGCTTGATTCTTCCTTGTTGTTCTTTTCTTCGATATTACAAGTATACGAAAAAAAGAATAATGAAAGTGACATGCACTTGACTCTTCTTTTTTATTGTTCTTTCAGGTTGATATATTCCAGCATGTGGGAGCTCCTGTTGTTGAGAATTGTCTTGCTGGGTTTAACAGCTCAGTATTTGCTTATGGGCAGGTAATGTTAGCCTACTACATCCTCCTGCTATATGTTAAATATGCCTGCACAACTTCAGATGTTCTTTCTTGTGCTTGACATGTCACATTTCCCAATAATATTTAATATGACTTGGAAATTGAATTGATCAGACTGGTAGTGGGAAGACATATACAATTTGGGGACCAGCCAACGCCTTGTTGGAAGAAAACTTGACCAATGATCAGCAGGGCTTAGCCCCACGTGTTTTTCAGAGGCTTTTTGAACGTATTGAGGAGGTGATATTTTGTCTCTGTGATCCTATTTTTCCTGGATTTGATATGTAGTATAAAATGCAATTCCATAATATATGCATTTTCTTTTCAGGAACAAATCAAGCATGCTGACAAGCAGCTCATGTATCAGTGTCGATGTTCTTTTCTTGAGGTTAATTTGACTGGACCTGGTCATTTTTAACGTGAAACAAAGTCTATACTTGCAGATTTCTAAATCTTTAACATTAATGATGTACAGATATACAATGAACAAATAACTGATCTGTTGGATCCTAGTCAAAGAAACCTCCAGGTAAAAAAGGAAATAAAACATAGAAGAATGTTGTATGCATTATCTGTATCCTTAGTTCTATTTATTTGTTAAAGGATTTTCAATTCGGCTTCTCTATTCAGATCAGGGAAGATGTCAGAACAGGTGTTTATGTGGAAAATTTGACCGAGGAGTGTGTGTCCTCCATGAAGGATGTGACAAAGCTTTTGATGAAGGTTCAGACTGCTTCCATCTTTTTATTCAACTGTTAGACATAGAGTAATGCAGGCATGAATAGGTTTGCCAGATCGAATAGACTAGTAAAGGAAAACAGTTAGCCAAGAGAATATGTGCAGCAGGTAAATCACTTGGACAATTATTTGAAATGGATAATAGACAAAAACTTGCTTAGGTGCAGAATGTGCAGTAATATAAGTGATAATCTACTGCCATTCCTACTAAAACACTAGCTCATTATGCTGCAATATCAAAACATTTCACAAGGAAGTTTAATCTTAATTTCCAGTTTTGGTAAGGGACCAAACTTGGAACTTCTCTGGTTTGCCCATTAACTTGATTTTCTGAAAGATATAAGGACAGAAGTTTTAATGTCCTAGCATATAGCCTTACCTTTCCAGATCATACTGCAACTTATTTTTGTCTTTTATTGAATTTTACCTCTGAGATACTTATCTAAAGAATTTTATTACTGGGGTCTCTGTTGCACTCTTTCCCATAAATGAACATAATTCATTTAAATAGGGAGGGAAGGGGTATACATACACAAATTTGATTTGTATTATTTTATATGAATTTGCTGGTACTTAATTGGAAGATAATCTTGGCGTCAACTTGTATCCATTCCTCAAATGGAGTCTAATTGTTTAGCAAGTTTTCTAATTCTTTTACTTGGAATTCTGGAGTTTTTACGATAAAATGGACTGGTATTCTCAGAAAAGCTTATAGTGCTCCATGAAAATATTACAGGGAGTGTCAAACAGGAGAACTGGTGCTACGAGTGTAAATGCTGAGAGTTCACGTTCTCACAGTGTATTCACCTGTGTTGTTGAATCACGATGCAAGGTGATACGATCTTATGTCCTTTCTAAAAATAATCTGAGTTCTTTCAAATGCCAAGTTATGCATAGTCTGTTATCCATTATTATGCTGTTCTAAAAGCAGCTTTATAATTTGCACACTCCGAGTGTGCATGCAAGACTTGCTAGCATTATAAGTTATTTGGTTATTATTGAGATCTGAAAACCTCTGTTGTTTGGTCTGTTTTAAACCTTTAATTTTAGAGCATGGCAGATGGTATAAACCACCTAAAGAGGAGTAGAATAAATCTTGTTGATCTTGCTGGATCAGAAAGGCAAAAGCTAACTGGTGCAGCTGGTGAACGTCTGAAGGAAGCAGGGAACATCAACAAATCGCTTTCACAGTTGGGGTATATTTGTTTATTTATCATTTTGACAGAAGCATTGTTCTTGGTTATCTCTTAAGAAGGTTGTAACTCTTAGATGAGACAGGATTTCTTACTTTCCTTAACTGATACCCAGGAACTGCTAATACATGTATTGTCAGGACCATATCAAGTAATCAATATTCTTTTCTTATCTCTTATTTTCTCATATTTATCTGTTAGATGTAAGTGCCGACAGTTTAGATATCTAGGCCCAGTCTTTCAGGGGTATCTCATGATAGATAACCAAGCATTGTTCTTGGTTATCTCTTAAGAAGGTTGTAACTATCTCTTAAGAAGGTTGTAACTCATTGTTAATCTTCATAAAATAACTCATTGTTTAATGTATGTGATTAGGAATTGCATATTTCACCATAACTAATTGATTGAGTCCACTCTTAGATGAGACAAGATTTCTTACTTTCCTTAACTGATACCCAGGAACTGCTAATACATGTATTGTCAGGACCATATCAAGTAATCAATATTCTTTTCTTATCTCTTATTTTCTCATATTTATCTTTTAGATGTAAGTGCCGACAGTTTAGATATCTAGGCCCAGTCTTTTAGGGGTATCTCATGACAGATGAAGATGTAATACATAATAGGATAGCTAAAATGAAAAATGGTACAAAACGTTACGCGATTGGATGACACTTATCAAAGTGAAAGGCAAGTTTTGTAGAACGGTTATGAGACTAGCAATGTTATATAGGAGTGAATGTTGGACATCTAAGATCCAACATACTAAATTAATGGTCTCTCAGAATATAGTGCTTGCCTTTATTGTGGGGGTTACATACCTTTTAGGGACTTAGGCTCATCTTTTCACTATAAGTTAGAAGTATTGTATATGCTGCTGATCACACTATTATTTGATATTTACAGGAACTTAATAAACATTCTTGCAGAAGTTTCTCAAACGGGCAAGAATAGGCACATCCCCTATAGAGATTCCAAATTGACATTTTTGTTACAGGAATCTCTCGGTGGGAATGCAAAACTTGCAATGATCTGCGCCGTTTCTCCATCCCAAAGGTAGATTCACAACCCTACTTTTCAATGCAATTTTTGTTCTCTAGTCATGATTATCTTCCTTAAATCTAGAGCTCTCAGTTCGTTTCGATAATGCAGTTGTAAGAGCGAGACTTTGAGTACCCTGAGATTTGCCCAGCGTGCAAAGGCAATCAAGAATAAGGCGGTAATCAATGAAGAAATGCAAGATGATGTAAATGTTTTGAGAGAAGTTATACGTCAGCTAAGGGTAAACTCTGTTGCTTTTACCTGTGATTGATCATTGATGCACCTTAACTTAAGGCGCATCTCTCAATATGGCAATTAGTTTAATACCTTTTCCCCCTTACCCTGAACAGGAGGAATTGCTAAGGATGAAGGCAAATGGCTATCAAGCAGATCAGGCGGGGTGGAGTGTTCTTAGAAGCTTAAATATATTAAAGTTCAGCCTTAACCATCCAATGAATCTACCTGTTGATGATGACGGTGACACAGAAATGGAAATTGTTGAGGAAGCCGAACTATTAGGTCTCTTGTCCGGAGGCGGTAAAGAGAATAGTATGCTTGGGATCCTGCGGAGGACTTTTTCAAAAGGCTCCGAGGATACAAATGTTACCATGGAGGAAGAGGTATCTGAAGCAGTTGTCGAGCATGAAAGCAATACTCAAAAGCTAGGTGATGATTCTTCTAAGGAACCAACTGAAGATGAGTATCTTCTGTCTTCTGCCAGCGATATGCTGAATCAAGGACAACAGGAAGTGGTAGGGGACTCATCCTCAGAAAAATATTCTGAACGGACTCCAGAGAACTCTTCTAAAAGCTTGGAGGGAATTACAGACCGCACTAACCTCAATATAATTCAATGTGATGTGTCGCCTATTTTAGACTCTCCCAGTCCAAGCGTTTTACCAAGAGCTAATAGCAGTACGAAAAGTCTTGGGACTTCAATGCTGAGCGCTTCTAAGAAGGATCTTGGAGATAAATTGGATACCCTGGCCTTACCCTTCACAAAGCCTTCAAACAGTATTTGCTTGAATTCTCTAACAAATCAAAGAAACAAAAGTTGTTTCGCTTCAACTGAACATTTGGCGGCTAGTCTTCAGCGGGGACTTGAAATTATTAGTACTCATCGACAAAGTACATCTTTGAGGCGCTCCTCGGTCAGATTTTCTTGCAAACCTGCTGATATTAGTGCAATTATACCAGTCGCTAAAGTAGATGCTGGAATTCAAACTGTTACAGAAGATGTTGAATCATTTGAAGGAGGTTCAACCTTTTTGTGTAGTAAATGTAAAGCAAGAAATTCGCTGCAAGAGCTTAAAGATGCCGATGATGGCTCAAATTTGCAGTTAGTACCTGTTAATGGATTACAGTTGGTATCTGAAACTGGATCACAGTCTTCTGAAATCTTCCAGATTCAAGTACCTAAAGTACGTTTGAAGCTTTTTAAAATAGAGATTTTTGTTTTTCTTTGTCTTGCATGATTCTTATGCCTGTGCAATCATCCTAATTTCTTACAGGCAGTAGAAAAGGTCTTGGCTGGAGCTATACGGAGAGAGATGGCACTTGAAGATATATGTTCCAAGCAAACTTCTGAAATCACGCAGCTCAACCGTTTGGTATGTATCGTTCGTTCAAAACCGGCCAATTGTCATTATTTCCTCATCTCTTTGACCTGCTTTGCAACCAATGGCAGATCCAGCAATACAAACATGAACGAGAATGCAATGCTATAATTAGCCAAATACGTGACGATAAGATCATTCGCCTTGAGAGTTATATGGATGGAATTTTACCAAAGGAGGAGTTCTTGGAGGATGAGTTTTTAGCACTGATTCATGAACATAAGGCATGCATCTGACCTTAAATTTGTCTTCTGAAATATTTTTGTTTCCCTAAACATGTTGCATTTGTCATTTGCGTGCAGCTTCTGAAGGCAAAGTATGAGAATCATCCTGAAGTTTTAAGTGACAGACTTGCACTAAGAAGAGTTCAAGAGGAGCTGGAGCGGTATCGTAACTTCTTTGACTTGGGTGAGAGGGATGTGTTGCTGGAGGAGATTCAGGATTTGAGGAGCCAGCTACAGCTTTATCTGGACTTTTCACCAAAGTCATCCAGGAAAGGAAATTCTCTTCTACAATTAACTTATCCATGTGAGAGCAGTGTGCCTCCAACTTTATCCACAATTGAAGAGTCAAATGAGGAGAGTTCTGAACAGAAATTTGAAAGGGAGAGAATTCAATGGACTGAAACAGAGAGTAAGTGGATTTCTCTCGTAGAAGAGTTGAGGTTAGACCTACAAGCTTCCCGAACCTTGTCTGAAAAACGAAAACAAGAACTAGATTTGGAAAAGAAATGCTCGGAAGAGCTGAAAGAAGCAATGCAGAGGGCAATGCAGGGCCATGCACGAATGATTGAACAATATGCTGAACTTGAAGAGCGACATATTCAACTGCTTGCAAGGCATAGGAAGGTTCAAGTTGGTATAGAGGATGTTAAAAAGGCAGCAACAAAAGCAGGAGTTAGAGGTGCTGAATCTAAATTCATAAATGCTCTTGCTGCAGAAATTTCAGCTCTGAGAGTGGATCGGGAAAAGGAAAGGCAATATTTTAGAGATGAAAATAAGGAGCTTCAGAACCAACTCAGAGATACTGCTGAAGCTGTACAAGCAGCTGGTGAATTGCTTGCACGGCTGAAAGAAGCAGAAGAAGATATTGCAGCTGCAGAGGTGAGTTTCGAATCCATTATTTTCTTGTTACTATTTATTCTATCAGTACATATATTGTTGTTGAAGCAGTTGAACATTCTTATAGTCATCTAGACACAAGTAACTCCTCTTTCAGTGGCCGAACACTTCCTTTACATCTCTTCTCAGCATCCCTTTTCTAAGCCCACCCTCTCTCTCCGTTCTTTGTTATTTTTCTTGATGGTTTAGCATGAGATTCTGGAACAATGACTATTCAGTTTAATAAAATCTCTACCTTATCAAAGAAAAAAAAGAGAACAATGACTATTCAGTGTTCAAATGACGGACTTGATACCCATATTCTGGTTCCTCATTAAATAAAAAAAGTAGTTCTGGAAAATGCTTTACTTGAAAAGTTACCGGAAAATGGATGCAATATTGGTCTGAAGAGACGGCGCGCTTGAATGATCAACATCTTTTTACATGGTAAAAGAAATTCCATTAGTATTCTTAGGGAGACCATTGCATGAACTCTGCACATAAGACAGAGTTTACACTTAAGGTTCTCCTATGCTCTAGCAACAAAGAAGCAGCTCCGAGATCTAAATTAACACTTAGGAGCAATATGACTTGCCTAGGATGATGAGCTTGTTGTTTAATCCCATACAAGGAAATTGGGACAATGTATTGTGTTATATATGTTCCTTCAAAGTACATTAATTTCCTATTGTGTCTTTGTGTTGCTGGTTACTTTTGCTTGTAATCTACTTACTTTCTAAGTTTGCCTAACAAGTTTCGGAAATATGCAGAAACGAGCCATTCATGCAGAGCAAGAAGCTAATGAGGCTTATAAACAGATCGAGAAATTGAAGAAAACACACGAGGAAATCAACAGTTTGAACCATTTACTGGAAGAACCCCGTCTACCTAAAGATAAAACAGAACCCATGTTTGATAATCCCGAGGCAGGTGATGAGCGTTGGAGAGAAGAATTCACGCCATTCTACAGCACCAAAGAGGAGGACCTACCAAAATTTGGAGAACCCTCTTGGTTCTCTGGTTATGACAGGTGCAATGTATAGATTGTGGAAACTTGTTATAGATTGTTGTTGTATGTATTGATAATAGTGTCATATATAGTTTGGAAAGCTGTCACATTTCTTCAAATTTAATGATAGTTATTGTTGAATCAATTGTGGAATAATAGCTTGAATCTATCAAGCTCTTGTATCCATTTACCCTCATTGCTTCAGAGGTATGAAGTAAATGATTCTTTCTATCCTTCTCTTTAGTATCCATGGAAATGCACATGCTATTTGGAGGATTCATACTTGTACCCAGACATGGTGTGTCAACTAAAGTGAATAGTTTGGATGCCTTATCTACAAAATCAAGAATCAAACAATTTTTCAGTATTTCTTTTACAATAGATCACAGAATTTCCTCTGAATAGTCTTGTTGAGGCCATAGTTCTGCATAAGAATAAGAGCCATATGTTGATGTAGTTGTGGAGCAAGATACCATGTGGTGGTGATGATTTTTTTTTTTTTGGGGGGGGGGGTAACTTTAAAATTTTGACTGAATGCATTATTTGGATAGGGTGGGACATAGTGCAGTATAGACAAGGAAAGAATCGTGGGAAGATCCCCAAGAATGAACATTGATGTTTATTAGTATCTTAGATCATTTATTTGCTTGGTTTGGATGTCAAGTAGATTGTGGGCAATGTTCAAGTGGTTAAGACTAGTACATTTCTGTAAACAATGCTCACTCAGAGGCAGATGTAGGATTTAAGGTTATGGATTCCTAGAACAATCTCAAGTTAATATATAATAATTATTGATTTGCAGTCAAATATTTATAGATATTTAGTAAAACTTTTAACACATATAACACGGTTTAGGCAAAATTCTCCAGAACCCGTAAGATACACTCTGGATCTTCCATTGTGCTTACTTATATCCGGCAGTGTAATAAACTTTTTACATTGTCAGTGCAATTTAACTTGTAGAAGAATATGTGCTTTATTTTTCATGTTACTAATTCACTTATTATGGATAATTAACGTAATTATTTTTTAGTTGACTTGATCACTCTCAGTGTACAGAAGCTAAACTCATTTATATATTCCAAGAATTGACAGCCTATATAGTAAACCTGGACTTTTGCAAGTTTGCTGATATTTTAGTCTATCATGATGTAGAGACCATAAAACAAGTAGCTTGAGGGATTGTCTTCTTTGAGATCTAATTATTTCTAGTTGTGGACCATTTTGTTTCTTTTCTGCAGAAAGATAGAAAAGATACCAAGTAGGCTCCAACCTAGCCATACATTATCCATGGAACAAATGTGGATCCCAAAAATTTTCTGTCTGTCTGTTCAGTTAGTCTTTTATGCAATAGTACATCAAGAATTGCCATTATTTGCTAACTTGTGGTTATTGGGATGGTCCAAAGGTGTTGGAATCTTAACATGTTATGGTCTTGCAAAGACTCAATGCCTACTTTTTTTGGGATGAATTTTCCGATATCGATGTTCACTAATCCCAATCCATATCTAGTAGGGCCACTAAAAGAGATAAGACCACTCTACCGACATGTTATCCATCCCTAAGGGTCAAATCCGTAACATCTAGTTATAAGTGGAGGGATCTCAATAATATCACGACACCTCTCGAGTGTCAATTATTAATGTATTATTCAAGTTATACTTGTATGGTTAACAATAGAAGTGAATTAAGGATTTGAAGTTAGTGAGTGCAGAGTATAATTGTGCTTACTCCTCCTCGATAACTATAGTGAGAGTGTTTGCACCCGCCGCCAATAAGTTACATGTAGAATTGCTTCATAATGTTTGTTGTTTAATATTCTCTTAAACTATATAAGTTATAGGGTAAGACCATCTAAAATTTTCCAAATATCCATTTTCTTCTTCTTTATTAATAGGAAGAACAAAAGAGGCACTTTATTAAAAAAAAGAATTTATTGGGGCAAATGGTTTTGAAAAATGACATTTATGAAACCTACTACATTACTTAGGAAAGGGTAATGAAATAGTAACATGGGCGATCTGGCCCAAAATGGATATCTGTTTGACAGTTGATTAATAGAAATAACAACAACAACCACCTATCCAATGTAAGCCCACAAGTGAGGATTGGGGAGGGTAGAGTCTAAGCAGATTTTACCCCTATCTCTAGTTGTTTTCGAAAGATCTTCGGCTCAAGTAAAACAGTTAAAAGTAGTTTAAAAAAAAAAAAATACGAAAATGAAAGCAGTAACACGACAAAAACATGCATTATGAAAAGAAGTACATAGCATTTAAAATAGAGACCAATAACAATAGAGAAATAATGCAATAAACGAAGTATAAGAATCACACGAGGTAATAGAAACTAACTCTTTGAAAATAACTGAACTTGCGAAAAAGAAAAAAGAAAAGAGCATCTTTTGCTCTTTTTGTGGCTGCAAAGTTTTGAATTATTTCAAACATCCTTTTATTTAAACTAAGAAAAATATTCTATACATATACACTTTGCTTCATGTATCAAAGTGAAGCCAGTTAAAGTTCTAAAATCATCATTCTTTTACTTCTATAGGATGAGCCAGACAATTAAATAGATTAGTTTACAAAAATCAATCTTTATAAAGATATTGTTGGAACACTTTTTATCTTGTCAGAGTAAGATATATAATTTATAAGTTTGTAGCATGTTAATTAGTTTATATATTACTTTGACATTATGTACTAAACTACCAACATGAATTGGGGTGGGGTGATTGGTTCCTCCACCCTTAACCAAAAATTTCGGATTTGAGCTTTGGAATTGAAAAATATCATGTTGAGAGTGCTGGCCCCAAAATAAGCATGCAACGCGCGATTCGCATATAGTCGAGCTCTAATATGAATATCGAACATCGCGTGTGAAACCCAAAAAAAGACATTTTGTACTAAACTACTCTAGCATTATCAAATTCCATCAATCTTGAGATATTGCTTATTGATGTAAAAGATTGATAATGATATTAAAGCTTTAGAGAAAAGATATAGTTGGTGAAAGCATAATGATTGACTTGCTATTCAATCTCCAAAGTTACAGCCTGTTTTCCCCCTCTTTTTTAATTATTTCTTAAGTGTTATATTTTAAACTTACTAATTCGACTAATTGAAATTATATCGAGTAAGCCCACTAAGTACCTGAAGGATAAAACGCTCTCTCGAGATGTTCTTTGTTCCTTGGCTCAAACTCAGTAACATCTGATAAGGGTGATGAAATCTCAACCATCGCACTGTACTTTTTGGTGTTTATTATTTTTTTCCCTCAAGCTTTAAATCAAATGACATACCAAACCAAATCAGAGAAAATTTTGCTGCTTAAGCTGAAAGAAAGAGATATAAAGTGAATGGAAGATATGATAATTCAAAGTAATATCCATAATGTCGTATAGTAATTATTACAATGATCAAAGAGCTTAGTATAGTATTAATAATTGCTAATTGCTCTGACATGAAGAAGGTGTTAAGTTATACGATGCGTAGTATTTTTTAAATTTTAATTCGAAAGCAAAAATATGTCACTGATTTAGTAAATTTATCAATCCTTTTTGGTTAAAGAATCTCTTCTTAGTTGTTTTACTTTATTAGCATAGTTTAACTTATGATAGCAGATTAATTATCAATTAATGTTCATTACGTAAATTTATAATTGTAATTACCTTTATAAGTGGATTAATTGTGTTATATTTTTCATATAGTTGGTGCATAGATTTAAAATTCAAATCTTTAGTAACTTTTAATTTGTGGACCCTAATTGGTTTCTTTATGTCTGGAGTTAATCACGGAATGACATGCTTAAGCATCTTTTCACGCACTCAAAATCCATTATTCCTTAATAGTTTTTTTCATTATTTTTACATGTTTGACATAATCAAAGTAACTTAAGAAACTCTGCAACCTTTTTTTCACCAATCTAGTTGACTTTATAGCAAAGGAAGATTCATGTCTATTAATTTATTTTATTATTATTTTTCCAGAATCATTTCTATCCATTTCTACTATAGTGTTTAAGTTAAAAAAATAATTCGATCTGTTTCACTTTATGTATATGAACACTATCACTATTTGGGGGGCGGAAGAACTTTTTCTTTGACTACAACTCTTTAATATATTTAGTTGTAGAAAGTTGTAATTTATCTCAAATTCTCAAAATATTTTGTTAAAAAAATCAATAGCTGAATTGAGACTGAAAATTAGAAATTTCAACCCTCGTACTCTAAACCAATTCATCCTTCTTGAAATGGAGGATGTGTAGTGATGTTATTTGGTTTTCACCTTATGTGCCTAGGAATAAATGTATACATGTGCCACAAAAAAATATAAAGGAAATTCAATGTTATAAAGTTTTCAATGAATTAGTAATAAAGATCAGAATAGTTAGGAACTCTAGTTGAAATGAAAACTCGAGGTTGAAATGAAACAATAGGTGCTTGAACTAATTACAAAATAATTTACAAGTGATCAGTTTGAGTTCTAACTCCCCATGTGGTATATGAAATTGTCTCTCAATTAAATAATAATAGTCCTATATGGGAAAAAACAATGATAATTATCATGATTAGCCAAAATAATCATTAAATAAATCAAGAATTGGAAGATAAGTTTTTTTCCCCTTCTTCTTGAATCAAAGATTGTTTAGAAGAAAACTGCCAAATGATCTTTTGGTCATAGCTCAACCTTCATTTGTGTTGTGGGCATATTGCCTACATTCAACAAGGCAAAGTATTAGATTTACACAATTATGTTACTTATCAGGTAATTATTTTTATGTTGTTTGGACTCTTCAAAATATTGTCGGAGTGTGTTCGGATCCTCCAAAAGTTATGTATATTTGGTGGATCCGACACGGTGCAACAACATTTTTGGAAGGTTAAAATAATATAGTTAAGTACCTGTAAATCCTTATGATAAATATTAGTCCAAATGATAACATAATAAAATTAATAACCTACTATATATGACAGGTTAGTAAATCATCTTTAGAGTATACTAACCAGGAAAGTTCTGTGCCTGACTTTGGCCAAACCCCATGTGGATAAAACTATGGAGATCATCCTCATAGAATGTTGGAACCTAAAAAAAATAAATCAAATTACCCTTGTTAAATATAAAATTAAACTGGTAAAAATATTCTACAACATTGTAATAATTCCTAGCAATTTTTTATTACCTGAGGTGTTTGTTCCACAAAACCATCCATACGAGGATTAATTACAAAGGGTAATTCTGTTTCTTTTGGTAAGGAGTTGTGCAAATTTTGCCCTTGTTGGGATTGGAATCCATATGGAAATTCTTGTTCTGAGGTTTCTGATGAATGTATATTATGATGCGACGATTCGACGGATTGAAACATCTGTGCAGATGTTTACGCTATCATATAGTTTATAAGATAACTACATATAATCGTTCATAATAAATTAACAACTTGAAAAATAAAGACAGATAACTTGCTAAAACGACTTAAAATACACTAATGATGTGAATAATATCATGAGTTTGAATGACTTACATTCTTGGAGAGGAGAGATTCCATGTTGAAGTCCATTCTTGGATTCATATTAGATAACTTCATCGAGAGGAACTATATAAAAGTACACAAATATAAAATTCAACCATCTTGCTAAAATTTAACTCCCCGTCATTTGGAATACTAATTGCAACTTATAACTAGTTTTTGAGTCTTTCAAAGATTAACTATAAAAAAATCACTAAATCTGAATTTGGCTCGTTAATAAGGGATCTCCGATAGAAAATCTATCTAAAATGCTACCGACAAGCCAATTTTCGACGGATATTTGAAAACTCTTATACAAAAGCCAACTAAGTAATATACCTCAACTTGACACTGGAGGGATTGCACATAGTGAATGATCTCATCAAGCATCACAGCTTTTCCAGTCACCTATTAAGAAAAAAGAAATAATGAACATACCTTAACAGAATTCTGCATATTTTCTCTTGATTTTTTTAAAAGAAAAGTTAAACAATTTACTTTATTGCAGCCAGGTACAAGATCTTGTAAAAACTTCATTCTTTCACCAATTTTCTCTCTTCTCACCTATCAAATCAAAATAATTAAGTCAAAACATTATAACTGAAAGTACATCAAAACAATAGGAAAAAAAATAAAATAATGTAAGTGAAGGAATTAACGAGAATTGATTTTTTTTTAATTTAATAAATACCCTTTCAGCAAGACTATGTGCATCTGTGGCCTGACCACTTCTGGCTCTAACATGAATATAATCCTTTGGTGGCTCTTGAGGCTTTTGATTTTCTTCATTTTGTTCTTTGTCACTTCCAAATTTTTCATCAGATTTGCTTCTTTTGGCACTTGATTCATTGTTTTGTGTTGAAAACTGCATAGATTTAAGTAACATCAGTTTCAATTGTCAATCGAGATGAGTCTAAATTCTATTAATGGGTCACAATCTGGTCACCTATAAAGCAGTTACATGTAAATAAATCTACTATCATAAGCTATGTTTCTCGAACTCGTCCAAGATGTTAGTGCATTTTTTCGAGGATTCGATACGGGTGCGACATTATTTTTGGAGAGCCCAAACAACATAAAGCACAGGTTGAAATTTATTGTAGTATAAGAAATCTTTACGATGTCTGTGCATATAACAGAAATCCAATCAAACTCAAGAATCTGCGGGCCCAAGGCATTGTGACTTAGTTGCAACTGGGGAATCTGCATTTTTGCAAATCCAATAGAAAAAAAAGGCAGTTCGGTGCACTAAGCTCTCGCTATGCATGGAACCCGAAGAAGGACAGGATCACAAGGGTCTATTGTACGCAATCTTACCTTATATTTCTGCAAGAGGTTATTTTCACGGCTCGAACCCGTGAACTCATGATCGATAGAAACTTTATCGGTTATGCCAAGTCTCTCTTTAAATTACAAATCCAATAACTTGGCAAAAGAGAGAGAGAGAGAGTTAATTACATTGACATTCTTGGCTGTGATTTCTTTAGCTTTCCTTTTTGGAACAGATTTCCCCTTCTTGGAATTTGCATCATTTTGACATTTGGTACCAATTTCCTCAAGTGGTATTTGTTTAGATACTGAAGAATTCTCCCTTGAATCTCCAAATTCAGATATTTTGCTTGAAATTCTTGAAAACTTGGAACTTCCCAAATTTTGGACATGTTCATTTGTGCCACCAAAATTGTTACTAGCAAAACAAGATAACTTTGTAGCCCTGTCTACAAATCCAAGATCAGTAGAAAAATGTGGCAAATTACTAGTACTACTATTAGTTGGAAAATTTCCCTTAATTTGATGATCAAAATTTGAAAGATTGAGTCTTGGAGGAGAATTTAATGGAGTAGCATAGCAAGAATTACTATTACTATCAACAAAAGAATTTGGTGAAATTTCACCAGAATTACAAATACTTCCTAATTTACCAATCAACTCCCTTAGTACAAAATTGTCACCACTATTACTAGACACAATATTAGATTCAAATGGATCATTTTGATGATCCATTGAAGAATTAATCTCCCAATTGGGGTTGTAAAAACTAGTACTTTTCAACTCATTCATTGTGTTGACATTGTTCAAGAACAAATTTTTCTTGTCCATTTAAAACATGTGAAGTAGTTAGAATTAGTGGCAAATCAAGAAAACAGAACCCCAGAAATTGTAATGGGAAAAATGAACACTACAAGAAAATTTAGTAGTAGTTAGTACTAAATTTGGAAGAAATGAGATAAGAGAAAGGAAGAGAGAAGTTGAAGTAACAAGAAAAACTAAAGTGATTGTGACTTTGCTATTTGAATTCACTCAAATGAGAAGGAAAGGAAAGCAGAGAAGAAAAGTGTAGGAAAGTGGAAAGGAAGTAAGAGGAGAAGATAAAGAAATAGGAAAATGTCTGTTTGACCTTTAAAAGTTAGAATAAAAATGTTCTTGAAATCTACTTTTTTTCTTTCAAAACGGGCGGTCGGTATTCATATTGAGACTCGACTAAGATCCGATTTTGGTTGAGAAATTTCATAATGGGATAAAACGTTCTTTAACAAAGACTATATCTAGGGCTCAAACTCGAAATTTCAAATTAAGGATGAATGAGATACCTATCATTGTTGGACGTTCTTGAATTAACTACGTTTACTAGTTTAAGTTGGATACATTAAGATATAAAAAAGTAGTTATAAAATCAAGTGAGTTATAAGGCGATTAAAGGCGAAACTATGTGATAAATATTAATTGATAATATGATAAAAATATTAATTATTCTATGTTAAACTAGACTAATGATATAAAACTTTTTCGTGTTAGTCACCGGCTAAACTAGTGTGCCACAAGGGGATTCTTCCGAATCACCTTTTATTGGAAAACTATTATGTATATATAAAATTTAATATTATTTTTTCTGTATATACGATAGAAGTTGAATCTATTTGTCTTCATCTTGTGTTTATTTTTTAAATTTTGAATTTTTTAAATAAAATTCTTGCTCCGCTATTAATAGTATATATATATATATATAGATTAATTCTTCTTTTATTTATTGTGTACACATGTAATGTTAGTTTTGTTCGTTGTTTTGCAGGTGTGCATATGTAGTGTGCCAATATAGTACAATATCTCAGCCCAAAAAACTCCGAAAAAGCCGCCGGCGGTGCGGGGATTATGGATAGCGAAGTTGCCGGACCTTTAATGTCAAACTAGCTGATGTTTCGTTTGTTAGAAGCTGATGGAGAAAAAATTATAAATTATATATATTTGAATAATAATACTACGTTAGGCATTTACTAAAGTAGTATATAATTATCTGATTTTTGAGATTTCGACCAATTAGATTTTTTGTTATGTAGGATCCATTAAAAGAAAAACGTTTCGTAATTTATATCTAACAAATTTTCCATTTCAAGAGTTCGTGTTCAGATGAATGGATTTTACCACAACCGTCGATGGTAGACCTCCTTCGATTCACTACCAGAAAATAACTAACTTTTGTCTGAATTCATTAAAATTTGACTCGTCGATAAAGTTTCAGACGAGCCAATTTCCAGCAAGACATCTCTTGAAAATTAGCGATTTTCTAGTAGTAATTTTTACAGAGTTGTACTGATCAAAAACCAATAATAATTACGTCTCGTCCAAATAAGTTGGAATCGACATGTGAATCCTCACCGATCATGTTTCACCATTTAAACTCAATTCATGTTATCATCATATCGAACAAAAATAAAAGTGAATATATATATATTACACTAAAAATATTATTTTTCTTTAATCTCTCTCTTTCTCTCTCTATATAAATAATATTAAGAAAAATCTCTGGGTGTGGAGTTGCTAGGAAATAGGATTGCTTGCGATGGTTAGTATATACTGGCAAACAACACTGCTACACTGGCATTTTTGTTTATGGTGGATACCATCAATTATTAATGACCAGTTAAAAAGGTTAAAGAAAATAACTATTTTTTCCCTGGTTAATTCTCTTAAAAAGGGATTTATTTAATTAGTTAAAGAAAGGGAGAGAAGAGACAGATCAGTGAGTAGTTTAATTTAAATAATCAAATGTAACATGGAGAAAAGTGGAGATCACAAATAAATAAAAGATCCCTTTAGTATTTTTTCAATATTTTATTTGTTCTTACGTAGTATGGCCCTCTTTTTTTTTTACTAAACTTATGTTAAATCATATATTTTTGTGATTAAAATAATAACTTTCTTCACCATTTTTATACCACCTTAATTATTATTCGGTCGTCAAAACATATAATGCGAGAAGAAAACACATTGAAAAACATTAATAATTCTGATTTTTTTTTTTAAATTTAGTTTTGCGATTCACTCTACAATCAATGAAATGATAGTGTCAGAGAGTTGTTGACCAATTATTATGTTCAAAATTAGTTTGCCAAGTAAAAGAGTTGTGATAAATTGAATAACAAATATTTTAGTTTGAAAAATTAGTTGTGTTTGGTTGAAAGAAAAATAAATTACTAGACAAGAATGTTAAAATATGTGAGTCGAAGACCACAACAGAGTTGTTATGTCTCCTCTTTCTAGTTCTTTGTTAATTATTGCTCTATCTTTTTATTTAAAAAAATTAAATTTGAAATTGTACAGCACATGGCCACATGCCTCAAGTGGTTTTTTAAAATTTTATATTTTCTTCCATTTTTTCTTCTGTAAAAAACGAGTTTTTCTTAATATTTCTCCTTCCTCCACATGAGGGACGTAACGATAAATTTATGAAAATGTTTTATTTATTTCAAGTTTTGCTTCGTAAAGTTTCATCTACTCTAATTGAATTGTGTGTCCACTTCATTTAAAGTTTAAGCAGTTAAAAATTACATTTTTATTTATTTAGTTATATTATCAACATTAAGAATTACATTAATCGTTGTTGATATTTTATAATATTACTATACGATATATAATATATATGTATCACAAAAGAAACAACAATTTAGAATATATTATAATAGATAACTAAGATTAAATTATGAAAATAATTCAATACGAAGAAAAGACAATACACAAAATTTCCACTAGACATCCAGGAAGTCTCCTTCAATCAAAGACCGGAAGGAATCATTTTGTATATGAGATTAATGATTAAGGAATCGATTTGTTTAATATGATTTAATTAATTTAAATTCAGACAGGAGTATCAGATATTATTAGATTTTTTATTGCAATAATTTAATTTAAGACATCTCATTTTAGTACTCAATTATTGCCGACTTCTTTAGCTTCAATAACAAGAGGGAAATAAACAAATGAATTAGAACCTTAAAGTCAAAATTAATAATAATAATATAAATAGTAGATTAAAAGAACAGATAACACTTTACTTCTAACGCAGTAAACTTAACAGAAAATCTTAATTATGAAGTCAGAGTCATTTCTCTTAACATAATGCTCAACGTATATGGGTGGCAAAATAAAATAAAATACCTTGGCTTTATTCATTTTTGGGTGGAGTGGTTATATGAAATAGGATATCAAAAAGAGAAAAAAAGAGAGAACACGTTAACAAATGATGATTAAGTTTCAATTCCAAGTTAATAATGTGAAAAATTCATCTTAAATTGGTTAAATTTATGCTATCGTCAATCTACTGACTATCAAGTGTATTGGAATAATTGAAGAAATAAACATAAATTTCAAAATTAAGGTGTGTTAAGTACAATGTCCTTATGAATATTCCACTATTTTAATTTCAAGGAAATGAATCTAGACATGTCAAAATATTAATTTTTTCCGATTCTGGATTGGACTTTGCGTCAGGAGGTAGCAGTGGGACAAATCCAACATTTTGCCTACAAAATTTTCCAATCTCTTTTACTAGCTATTTACAAGCAGAGGTGGAGCCAACATTTCAACTTTATGAGTTTTGAATTTTAGAATGATATTTCAATTAAGTGGTAATAATTATTATGTTCTTGATCTAATATTTATACATATTTTATGTATTTTTTAACACGAATACATAATTTGAGCATAAGCTACTGAGTTTTGACCGTACATGTATTTGGACTTCTAGCTCCGCTCCTCTTTACAAGTTCAATAAAAACTAACTCATTATAAATTGAAAGAGTTCTTCCTAGCTGACGAGGAGGGAAACCTTCTTTTGATATACTATTAACAACTTTTGTGTAACATTAAGTACTTTTCATCTTTATAGGAATCCAGGCCAGATAAACGTTAGCAAATTTACATAGAAAAATTATTTTTAAAAAGTAGCCCTACATATAGGGAATGTTCATGGTATTTCAAGCAAGTTGATACGATTACATGGAAGAATGTAGGTTAATAACAGGCAAACTTGCCAGTTTTTACGCCTCAAAAGCTATTTTGTAATCGCAACTAAAGTCAAATGCATGCATATAAAGACAAAGGAAACTTGAAGCTTAGGATATATAATGTCGATTATGAGTGGTATTCCTCTAGGTACCTTTCTATCATATTTGATGTAACGAAATTATATTTTGGTCTATAAAATTAATTGGATAATTTTACGAATGATTACTTAATTTTTCTTTATTTCACTGAAGTCATTTGGAAAATCTCGTAACTTTGAGACTAAGTCATACTTGACAAGACCCTGAGATAGGATAGGGTTCGAGTGGCAAGCATTGGAAGAAACACAATATACAAAATAAGGGAAAACCGCAGAACTGTGCACCAACCTACTGCCCAATGCTAACAAAGCGCTGGCAACTGAGGGGTTAACTGGGCGCCTTACTAGCGCGTTGTGCTAGCCGTGCTGGCAAGGTTTGGGCGTAATTCCAGCGCCTAGTGATGGATTGGTGGCTCGGCCTAAAGACGCTGAGTGTTGGTCATGATATTAAGTTTGTTGAATATTTGCTTCAGAAACTGCAAACCTTTTTTCACTGCAGTAATTTGGATAAGTTATACTCAGTCAACAGTTAGTCCTAGTATATAAGAGTTAGCTTTTGTCTGTTTGTTATGTCCTCGATTCTAGCTGATAGTTGAGGCCATATTTATCTGCTTTCAGTTAGGATACTATCCTTTAAATACACTTTAAATATATGTCTTTCATCTGTTAATGAAGACAAGAAAATTTTTCTGCGCAGCTTTCTGTTTCTTCTTTTTACTATATTTTTCTTCTGTTTCTTCATTACTGAAAATTAAAATTTGGTATCAGAGGCCTCTTCTTGCGGGATATGTGAGTATTATCAATTAGTGATATGTGATAGTGAATTGAGAACCACCAACCAGAAACACTAAAATCTCAAACATGGATGAACATTCAAATTTCTCAGCAATGGCACCTCCAATCTTCAATGGTAAAAAATTTCACATGTGGGTTGTGCAGATGGAAGCTTATTTAGAAGCTTTAGATCTTTAGGAGGCAGTCGAGGAAGACTATGAAGTTCCTTCACTACCCGAAAATCCAACAATGGCTCAAATCAAGAATCATAAGGACAGAAAAACCAAAAAGTTTAAGGCAAAGGCGTGCCTCTTTGCAGCAGTCTCTTCAATAATTTTCACTCGTATTATGTCTCTAAAATCAACAAAAGCCATCTGGGATTATCTCAAGGCAGAGTATGAAGGAGATGATCGTATCAAAGGGATGCAAGTGCTTAATCTTATTAGAGACTTTGAATTGCAGAAGATGAAAGACTCAGAAACCATCAAGGAGTACTCTGACAGGTTGTTGAGCATAGCAAACATAGTAAGATTACTCGGTTTTGTGTTTAATGACTCTCGTATTGTTGAATTTTTTTTATTACTATACCTGAAAGATTTGAAGCCACGATAACCACTTTGGAAAACACCAAAGACCTAGCTAAAATTACTTTGGCAGAATTATTAAATTCCTTGCAGGCACAAGAACAAAGAAGGGTTATGAGAGAAGACGGTATCTGTGAAGAAGCTTTGGCTGCAACATATCAAGATGTGGGAAAAAACAAAAAGAAGAAGAACAAGAAGCACCAACAAGCAAATGGAGAAAGTGCTGCATCTAACTTGGACAAAAGAAAAATAGGAAACTCTAAGAAAAAGTATCCTCCTTGTAAGCATTGTGGAAAGCTAGGCCATCCACCATTCAAGTGCTGGAAGAGACCCGATGCAAAATGCAGTAAATGTAATCAATTTGGACATGAAGCTGTAATTTGCAACAAGTTTCAAAAGCTAGAAGTTGATGCCCAAGTTGCATATCAAGATGAATAAGATCAGATGTTTGTGGCGAAATGTTTTTCAACCAATAGCTTTTTCGAAAGTTGGTTGATTGACAGTGGTTGTACAAACCACATGACTTATGATAGAACTCTCTTCAAGGAGCTAAAACCTACAACAATAAAAAAGGTCAGAATTGGAAATGGTATCTATATTCCTGCAAAAGGAAAAGGGACTGTTGCGATCACATCAAGTTTAGGTATAAAAACTATTTTAGATGTTCTTTACGTACCTGATATTGATCAAAATCTTTTGAGTGTGGGCCAACTAATGGAAAAGGGATTTAAAGTATTCTTTGAGGACAAGTATTGTCGTATATTTGATGCCACTAAACATGAGATTTTCAGAGTCAAATGAGAGGTAAAGGCTTCTCATTTGATCCATCAGAGAAGGAGCAGACATCTTATACCATTGAAGTTGGCATTACTGAAATATGGCACAAGAGGCTTGGACATTGTCATCTTCAACGAATGCTAGAAATGAAGAAGAAGGACATGGCAAGAGACTTACCAATACTTGTTGATCATTTGCCAAATTGTCATGCTTGTCAATTTGGTAAACAAAGGAGGTTGTCATTTCCTAAGGGCCTCACAAAAACTTCAACTAATTCATACAGATCTGGGAGGGCCTCAAAGAACGCCATCACTTCAAGGTAGTGTCTACTATATCCTTTTCATTGATGATTTTACAAGGATGTGCTGGATTTATTTCTTGAAATTCAAGAAAATGGTGGAAAATCAAAGTGGCAGCAACATTAAGGTTCTAAGGTCTGATAATGGAAAAGAATACACATCAACAAAATTTAATTTGTTCTGCAAAGAAGCTGGCATTGAACATCAGCTTACTTCTCCTTATACTCCAGAACAAAATGGAGTTAGTGAAAGGAGAAATAGAAGTGTAATGGAGATGACTCGATGCATGAGAATGAGTTGCCTAAAAAATTATGGGCCGAAGCAGCTAACACAACGGTTTTCTTGCAAAATCGTCTCCTAACCAAGGCTTTGAAAGATAAAACTCCATTTGAACTATGGTTTGTATATAAACATTCACTTAGTTTTCTTAAAGTGTTTGGTTGTGTGTGTTTTGTTCACGTTCCGCAGGTCAAGAGAGACAAGCTTGACAAGAAGGCAATTCCAAGTATCTTTGTGGGCTATAGTTTAATTTCTAAAGCCTACAAAGTATATCATCCTCAAACAGGAAAAATGTTGATTTCTAGAGATATGCGTTTTAATGAAGATGAGCAATGCGACTGGAAGAACCTGCAAAGAGCAGATGAAATCCTACAAGATTCTAAAGAGAAGTCAATGGATCAGTGGAAAAATGAATTGGAAGATGATCCTCCAGTTAGGGGAAGAAGGCTGCTTTCAGATATTTATCAAAAGTGCAACGTGGCGGTATGTGAACCTGCTGGATATAATGATGCCAAGAATGATCAGAAGTGGATGATTGCAATAAAGGAGGAGTTGTCTATGATTGAGAAGAACAAAACTTGGGAGATTGTTGATAAACCTCAAGGCAGAAAGGTAATTGGGGTAAAAATGGGTGTTTAGAACTAAGCCTAATGTTGATGGTTCGATTAACAAGCACAAAGCAAGGCTCGTAGTTAAGGGGTATGCACAAATTTTTGGTGTTGATTATACTGATACTTTTGCGCCATTTGCTAGGCTTGACACGATCAGGTTACTTCTTGCGATTACAGCACAATTGGGCTAGAAAGTACATCAGATGGATGTTAAATCAGCATTTCTCAACTGAATTCTTCAAGAAGAAATCTATGTCGAGCAACCTGAAGGCTTCATTGTAGAAGTCAATGAGGACAAAGTTTATAGACTAAGTACAACACTCTATGGTCTAAAACAGGCACCAAGGGCCTAGTATAGTCGCATAGACGATTACTTAGCATGGGATTTGAAAAAAGTCTATCAAAGTCCACGTTGTATGTCAAACGCAATGGCAACAAATTACTTGTATTTCTCTTTGTGTTAACGATCTTTTGATTTCAAGGAGTAATCCAAAGCTTATTGAAGAGTTCAAGCAGGATATGAAGAAAACCTTTGAGATGACAAATCTTGGGTTGATGACATACTTTCTTGGAATGGAGATCAAGAAAGAAAAGGATGAGATTTTCATCTGTCAAAATAAGTATGCCAAGGAAATACTAAAGAAATTTCAAATGGGAGTGTGCAAAGCAACAAGCACACCGATGAATCAAAAAGAGAAGTTGTGTAAGGAAAATGACGCAGATAAAGTCGATGAAACTTATTACAGAAGTTTGATTGGATGTCTGATGTACCTCACAACAACAAGGTCTTACATTTTATTTAATGTAAGTCCCTTATCTCGATTTTTGCATAGTGCAAGTGAAATGCATTTAAAAGCAACAAAAAGAATATTAAGGTATGTAAAAGGCACAACTGATTATGGCATCAAGTTTAAGAAGCATCAAAATTTCAAGTTGTGTGGATTCTCATTTAGTGATTGGGCTGGATCAATGGATGATATGAAAAGTACCTCTGGATAATGTTTCAACTTTGGTTCTGAGGTATTCTCATGGTGCTCGAAGAAGCAGGAGATCATAGCACAATCTACTACAGAAGTAAAATTTATTGCTGCAACAACAACAGTTAATCAAGATTTGTGGTTAAAAAAGCTACTGGATAATTTACAAATAGAGCAAAGAGATGTTACAGAGATTTTTGTTGACAATCAAGAAGCGATTGTAATTTCTCACAATCCGGTATTCCATGGGAAATCTAAACGTTTTAACATTAAGCTTTTCTTCTTGAGAGAGGTGCAGAAAATTGGAGAAATATCTCTGATTTACTGTAAATCTGAAGATCAGTGGGCCGACTTGTTTACTAAATCACTTCCAGTCAGCAAGTTTGAGCTTCTAAGACAAAAGATTGGAGTTTTCAGTTCCAAAAGCAAGAAGTGTTGAATATTTGCTTCAGAAACTGTAAATTTTTTTTACTACAATAATTTGTACTCAGTCAACAAGTTAGTCCTAGTATATAGGAGTTAGGTTTTATCTGTTTGTTATGTCCTCGATTCTAGCTGATAGTTAAGGCCATATTTATCTACTTTTCAGTTAGGATATTATCCTTTAAATACACTTTAAATACATTTCTTTCATCTGTTAATGAAGACAAGAATTTTTTTCTGTGCACCTGTTTCTTCTTTTTAATATATTTTTCTTATGTTTCTTCATTACTGGAAATTAACAAAGTTAACTACAATAATACTTGGAGTCACAGTTGTGCGTGCCCGTTTTTTACCAACAGTCATGACGCACGGGTCATTTTCCTGGATTTGATAAAAAATATTTGTTGAGGAGTCGCCACCTAATTATTTTACGGTGAATTAGGGCACCTAAATGTTAACTAAATGCTTCAAAGTGAACTCCGATTACTGGTCTGCGAAACTATGAAATTCTGGGTAAATGTTCTTTATTATCCTAAAGGGAATTGGGTTAGGCACCCTTTAAGATCCACTAACTTGCGATTATCCGATTAAACTCAAGTTAATTATTATGCTATAAAAATGCATGTTTTAAAAATATAAAGTTAAAAATGATGTTGCAAGTAATTTAAAAGAATGCATTTTTTGATAGCATAAAGAATTCTTGCAAAGGCGATTGCGATTTTGAGAAATAAATTCCCAACATAAAATCCGAAAGAGTATGCATGAAATTATTTATACAAATATATATATATATATATATATATAACTGATTTTTTGAATAAAAGTATGCATTTATAAGACATTGTTTATAAAAATAAATGCAAAGTTGATTTATGGAAAAGTAGGCATTTGGATGGCATTATTTATAAAATACTTAGAAAGTTGATTTTTGGATAAAGTATGTATTTGCATGGCATTATATATAAAATATATATTTTAAGCATTTGATAGTAAAAGAGGAAAGTAAATTATTTATAATGCAAAAAAGTGATTTTTTATGAAAGTTATTTTAAGTTGCAAATCGGATAGAAACAAAACTTTATTTGTAGGATTAATAATACGAATAAAAGACCAAGTAATTTTGAAAATTTAAACATGCATGGCAAGCCTAAGATAAATAAACTAGCGGCGAGTTTCCAATTTTAAACTACCCGAGCCTAAATAAATAAACTAACGACGGATTTCTAATTTTAAACTACCCTATTAATTAACCATTCAAGGCCTAATTGTTCTAAGTCTTCTAAGGATCGCACAAAAATTGAATAATTAAATTACAACAATAAGTGAAATGACGTAATTAAGGAACAATAATAAAAGGGCAACGTCATCCGCCCTATTTGTTTAGAAATCCTGAGGCCGGAGAATGCAAGGAATATGGATGCGGGTCTTCGTTGGACAATGGCCATGATGAGTCTCATAACAAGAATTTTCATTGCTCCCGATGCATTTCATGTAAAAAAAAAAGAAAAGAAAAGGATTAGTGACGGAACATGAAAACATATACATAAGAAAACATAAAGGGGAGTTTAGAGAATACCCAAAATTCAGATGTAAATGAAAGGGAAAGTGCTAATATATATACATAACTAAGCACGCATATATAGATACTCTATTAATTAGCAACTTAAACGAACCGAAAGCCCAAATATTGGTAAACACGAAGTTTGGGCTGCGGGATAGTGTATGACACGAAAAAAAGAAATAAACCCATAATTTTTCTCAAATTTTAAGAAGGAAAGAAACACGCTAGCCCAAATCATGAAGCAGCCCACAACAAATATACCAATATAATAGGGGGGGTGTATTTCAATAAAGTTTTTTCAATAGAGGGGGTGATTATAGGTGTGTAGTCTTACTCGGTACTCCCTTCCTGTCTTTATTCCTTTTATGTCTGTCGTACAATCAGAATAGTGTCTCTCCTCATAATAATAATAATTTTTTTTTAATCTGGACTATGTCCAGTCATGAGAGCATTATAATGTTCATCTCGTGAAAACTCTATGCTTATTCATTTCTTCTTTGAACTGTTCATCTCTTCCTCTAAACCTTACCCTAAAAATGACAGCCGTCTTTAGCCACACCCAATTTTCAGGCCAACACCGTCCTTCAGCGGACATCAAAAGGCCATATCGTCAACCACCGTCGACATAGGAATTTACAGGCTAATCCATTGAGGTCATTATAGAGTTTAGAAGATAACCATATACTAAGTTCACATATAACCATGTTTGAGCATATCGAGTTCATGGTTTGAACAGTAATAATAACTTCATGATTATAACAACAATAATTATAACAACATATTTCCTGCAGGGGTTAGACTGCAAGACTGATTCATAAAATATTTCAAACATAATTTACATATGGAGGAGATAACTACTAAAAGTAGACTTACATAATTGGAACACACAGGGAGGTTTCCCTTTCGGGAAGCCCCGGTAAGCTTAGCCGCTTACTGAAAGTAAAAATCTAACTACTATCGTAATATGGGTGGTAATTTATACAAATGGGTTGAAGAGAGAGGGGAGAGAGATTTCTAGCATTTGTTCTTTGGTTTTTTCCTTCTACTTCTCTCTGTGTCTAGAGTTTGCTTCTTATAGAGTCTAGCGGACTTCAAACTTTGGATTTCAAAATGTAATAAGAATCTTTTGAGTTGTAGCCGGGTGCTCTGTGGGCCCCATCGTCACTTTAACTTTTGTAAAAGCTTCTTTTTCATTTGTCGTCTTCTGTTTGTTTGTTCTGCTTTAGCATCTACTTTAATTTATTCTTTTTTCTGAGATGCTGTCTGCCATTATTTGTGTCTGCTTCTTTATTGATGTCCTTGTCTGTTGTTATCTTGTATACCGTTCGTTTGAGGAGCGTTATACACCGTTCTTTTTGCTTTGTCTGGATCTCTGTACATCGTTCTTTCTAAGTGTCCAAATTATGCAGAGCTATTAAATCAAAACTCATTCCTGAGTCGTAATTGTTTGGGTCTTGAGCATAATTTGACTGTAAGAACTCGTTATCTGTATCCGAAACATGATCTACACCATTTTCGTCCGAATTATGTTCTGGACTTCTGGCTTGTAACTGGGGTAATTGTGATGGTGGTGGAATTTCATGTTTGTCTTGTTCCGAGTCTTTATTCTGGGAGTCTTGTCTTTCTTTGAACATTTTTTCTAGAGTTGCTTTAACTATTTTTTCTATGTTCAAGTTCTGTTCTTTTTTTTTATTTTCTGCTCCGTGATCGGGATGATGATCTTGTCGCAAAGGTCTGAGGGAGCTTTCGTCTGGGAGTTGAAGAAATTTCTTCTTCTTCACTTTTTGGCAAAGTGACAGCCATAAACGGGTTTGATAAGTCTTTACCGGCCACCGTTTGAACCGGACTAGCTGTACCTTTATCTGGTACAGTAGATCTATTTGCATTCAAAAGGGAATGCACACCTGTCTCATCCATTTTTTGCGGAGATGGAGAACTCTGATTCTGATGGAGTTTTTGTTCTAACGCCTTTATTTTTTCTGAAAGTTGGGTATTTTGTAGTATGAGTAGGTCTTTTGTAGTGTTGAGGCGTTTTACAGCCTCGGTCATTGTTGTACAATGATCGCAAAAGATAATTTTACTTGAGTCTTTCTGAATGTTATATTGTGGAGTCTGATCTTGGTTATGTCTGAGGGCCGGGGAGATGAAGTAATTTGGCCCAAGTACTCCTCTTGCATAGTCTAATGCTTCTGTAAATACATTAAAACCTTTAAAAAGAGGTTTCTTTATGTCTTTAATAGAATCTATAACTTCTAACCAGGTTTGGAAAATACCATTTACTTTTCCATGGACTACTACATAGAACTTAAATCTTTTGTCCTGGTTTTTCTCAGTAAAATATTGGCACAAACAATTTAAAGTTGCCACCAAATGGCTAGTGTCTTTTCTATGTGCGCAATCCAAATATTGTCTATTAAACATCTCTATTATCTATCGGCTAAGTATTCTGGTAAAATCTTAAAAGTTAAATTTGAAATTGGAAAAGATACTAAATTATTTATTCCAAAATAAAGTCTTTCTATAGTAGGAGTCTCTAATTCGGTCATGGGTTTAAACTTTACGTTACCCAATACCTTTTGTCTATAATCTTCCTAGGATATGGCTGGGCCTTTTCCCTTGTATTTAGTCTGATTCTTTGAGGAACTCATTATGTAGATCAAAGAAAATAATTAGTTAGTCATAATCTGTAATCTACTTAGTTGATATGCTAAGCTATTATCTTTACCCTTTATATGTTCGAATACTAAATTATATATTGATATGGTATCTAAGAAATTTAACCATCTTCGTTTGCTACTATTTTTGTCATTTATTTTTTGGTGAAATTTTATTATGGCTTCACAGTCTGTTCTTACTAATGTTTCCGATTTATTTAGTATATATAGTCTGAAAGCGTTAAGGTCGTAGATTACTGCTAAGATTTCTGCATCTATACTGCTCATATTGCCTTTTTCTTTATATTTACCGCTTTGATAAGCGCATATTTTTTCTGTATTTTTATTGCAGTATTTATTTTGTTTTGCTTTTAATACTGATCCCCATCCTTCGAAACTGTCATCCGTTTCGATGATTAGGTAGTCTGTTTCTAAAGGCATGTTTAGGTCTGGAATGTTTTTAATTCGTTCTTTTAATAGTTTTACTATTTTTATGTCTTCTGTGTTAAAATGTTTTTGCCCGGTTGAACCAGTTTTCGAGTACAAAGGTCCAGCCAGTTTTCCTAAATCTTTTATAAAATTTCTAGCATAGTTTAGAATTCCTAGGAATTTTTGTAAGTCTTTGGTACTATCTAGTTTGTCTGGCATATCTAAAACTTTCTTAGCTATATGAGGCTGTAATTTTATCTTTCCTTCGCCTAAGACTATTCCTAGAAAGTTTATATATTCCTTACATAATTCCATTTTCTTTTTACTTATGATTATTCCGTTGTTTACGAATAACCTGAATACTGTCTGTAAATGCCCTAAGTGTTCGGTTTTATTTGTACTAAATACTAGGATATCGTCTACGTATACTAGCACGAACCTTTTGTATTCTCCAAATATATTATCCATTTTTCTTTGGAAAATTGGTGGAGCGGTCTTTAAACCGAAAGGCATGACAAGCCATTCGAAATGTCCTTCAGGACATGTGAAGGCTATCCATTCGATGCTTTCTTCATGCATCTTTACCTGTCAGTATCCTAATTTACAATCAAACTTACTAAAGAAATTCTTTCCCTGAATTCTATTAATTAATTCTGTTTTGTCTGGTAGTTTATAACCATCATTTCTGGTATTGTCGTTAAGTCTTTTATAATTAATAACCATTCTAGCCTTTCCTCTAATTATTTCAGAGTGATTTCTTACTATAAAGGCCGCTGATCTATGTTTAGACGTAGATCTTCTTATTATTCCTAAATCTAGTAATTCTTTAATCTGTATTTTAAAATCTTCTATATCTTGGTTTGTAGCTTCAATTGAAGCTGTTTTAATAATATATTCTGGGTTAATTATATCTAGCTTACAAAGTATTTTATTATTATTACAGTGCTTTAGGGGTTTTTCTCCTATTATTTCTATTTCATCTAATATTTTTATTATACTTTCTAAATCTTTTTGATCTTTTATTATTCCTATTTTTTCAATTCCTGTTTTAAAATTGTACAGGTCTGTTGCTATGTCTATCAACGTGTAGTTTTTGTCAAAGATATAGTCTATATAATCGTCTTCTATAACTTCTTCTACGATTAAGTTTTTATTATTTTTTGTACAGTATTTTTCTCCGTTACTACAGTCTTGACAGCAAATTTGTTTATTCTGCAAACTTTCTGGAGTAATTTGTACTACTTTTGTCTCAGTCTTTTGAGTTTGTACTGGAGTATAAGTGCTATTTTTCTGAAAAATAACGTCATCTCTAGTTATGGTACAACTTCGTTATTGTTTAATAGGAAATCTAATCCTATTATGAAGTCTGTATTTATATTTAATTCTCTCACCCAAAAAATTTCCATTTTATACATTGGATTATAAAATTTTGAGCAAGTGTTCATAAAACTTATAGAGGCTTCTTGGACATAATGATTGTATATATTATGTGTTCCGTCCATCTGCATTGCTGCAACTGGCCTATCTAAATTTTTTATTAAATCTTTTGGAACAATCTTTTTGTTTAGTATACTTCTTGTACATCCTGAGTCTACTAACGCTAATGTTTCTATTTCATAGTTTTTAATTCTAATTTTAGTTAGTAATTTTAGAGATGAGAATTTTTTGTCTTCGTTACAAACTAAAGTTTTAATCTGTTCGTCATTCATTAATTCTGACGGTAGATTTTCTAGGGGTACTTCTTCATAATTTACTTCTTTCTGTTTTCCTTTTTCTACTTGAGATAGTCTAATTTCTAGATTGTTTAATCTTGTTTCTAATGCTATCAGTCTTAAACTTATAGTTTGGTCTTCTATTCTGTTCACTGGTTCTCTTTGATTTATTGTTATTAGAAATTCTTTTTGAATGCAATTTATACATTCTTCTATAAAGCAATTCTTACATTTTGCTCTTTTATTTCTACTAGGGAACCACTTACATGAGAAACAGGCGTTGCTATCCAAGCCTTTATTTCTTTCGAAATTATGGTTACAGTCTGTTTGTATATTTACTAAATTATTTATTGTACCGAAATCTATATCTAAATCTAGATTTTCTATTCCTATTTCATTTATCAATTCGTCTGCTTCTGAATCAGAAGAGTCTAGTTTACTTGTTTCTCCGGTTTCTATACTTACTACAAAGTATATACTTTCTGTGTCTGACATGTATTCATCTACATTTATCAAGGTTTCTTGAAAGTCTTCTATTAACTGTGAGTTTCTGGTGTTATTATTTATTCTCTTGGGGCAAGTGTTTGCCAGGTGTTCTATGCTACCGCAAGTAAAGCATTCTAACTTGTTTTTATAATTTCTATCAGTTCTATATTTTCTAATGTGTCTATTTTTATCTAGATATGGTTTCGTTGCTGAGGATTTTCTTAAATAATATTTTTTCCTCTTGTATTTATCATAGTCTTTATACTTATAGTTTTATATCCTCTTTTGTACTTGTAGTTCTTTCTTTTTGGTGGATCTTTATCGTAACTTTGAGTAGTGTATATTACGCTTTTACAGAAATTTAATTCGTTCTGTTTTAATTGTTTCTGTATTTGTAAATGCGTACATTTCTCTTGTAGGATATCCATTACATGTTGTATCCTATGTCCTATAGACCGTTTTGTAGCTAAGTTCTGAGCTACTCCTTCTCTTTTATTCCAGCGGTCTTCTATTTCACTTCCTAGAGCTCCTGGTAATTTGTTAAATAATTTTTTACCTAGTTCTTGGTCAAATGAATTACCGCTAATTGTACAGTAGTAAAAGAAGTCGTTTAAAAACTTCTTTATGTATACCCAATTACTAATACTTAATTGTTCTAGTTTAATTAACGCATTTCTTTGTAGAGTTACTAAACCGCTATTGGGGTCTTCCCCCGTAATTAAAGTATGAATTTTATTTGTAAAATTATACGGGTTTGGTCCCATGGCTACTAGTTGTTGAAATTCAACTTGGAAGTCTGTCTTATAAGCTTCCCATAGAGCCTTAGTAGATTCTCCTAGGAATGTTTCTAGGTATTTGTACATGGTTTCTGCGTCTGTCTCTACATAATTTTGTATATAGTCTGCTACTACTATTCCTTTCCACAAATCTATGACGGAATTCCATCGCTGTGGATCGTGAGCTGCTATATTTAAAAAATTTCCTCTATTCCCTCCTTCTTGGAGAGTGATAGGTTCTTCCAACGGCATCCTTCTGCCTAATGGTTTAACCTTTTCTACAGGTTCTCCTGTTGTTCTAAATACTCGTCTTCTAGGTACATTTCCCGTAGTGGTGTCTACTGTGTATTGTTCACCTATGGTTCTCTGAAATGGGCTGAGCTAGAAGCACTAGTCTCCATTAGTTCTTTCTGACTAATTTCAGAGTTTTTATCTAGACTATTTTCTTCGTTAAATTCTAGATTGTTTTCTTCTTCTCTGAAGATGTCTTCCCATAAGGCTTCAAAATATCATTTTTCTTTTGATAATTTTGTTGCGCCCTATATCCCATATTATCTGTTCTTATTTCACATATTTTGAAATGTGCTATTGTTTCTTCTAGATTTAAATTGTCTAGCTTGCATCCTTTACATCTAAATAACTTGTTTGAATTTTGTCTGTGCAGGCGTTTGGCTTCTTCTAGAGCTATGTCTACTTCGAATCCTTCTTGTATTAATTCTAGATTCATAAATTCATTTACTTCTTGTTCGTCTATTGTACTTTCTTCCTCATCATTTTTCTGAGGAATGTAATTATAGTCTGTAAATCTAATTGATGTTTCTCCTTTAGGGATTGTATATACTAGATGAGATTCTGGTTGTAACATTTTCTTCTTTTTGTTAAATTGTTCTAATTTCCATTCTAGTCCAGCATACTCTTCTGGATCTATTTTATGGGTTTAATTAGATTGATTCCTTTATTTCCCATTAGTTCTACTACATCATTTATTTTTATCTTGAATTTTGTATTACTTTTATCTGTCATCTTTCCTAAGAAATCTACGCATACGAGCAGATTATTGCCGTTATGCATTTCTTCGTATCCTTTGGTTTGTATTCATATTTTTATATGTTCTCCAAATTCTTTTAGTACTAAACATGTATTGAACAACATTTTCAACACATTATACTAAATGTAATACTAATCATTAACTAAACAGGTGCGAACACTATATGTATCACACATAAAACATTTAACTAATCATAACTCTTCTAAATAAGTACTAACAACATATGCCTCATATCATAATCTGCATAAGTTTAATAATACAAACAAAGCATTTCTAAATCTTAATAGGTAATTAAACAAAGCTAACAACTTAATACACTTAGGCATTAAAACACAGCCACATGAATAATCAGTACATAATTAGAACCAAAACACATAAAAATACAGAAAATAAATTGAGAGGAATTCGTGTTTTACAGACCTTTTTCGGGCAGCGAACCGAGGCGACGTTTCGAATCGTCGACCCGCTCGGAGAAGTTTTGTTTATGCGATTGAAAAGAACAAGAGCTTAAAGGTTTCGTGGCTTTGTCGAGCCAAAATCGAGAGTAAAAGAGGATTTTTCAGAATCGAAACTTGTTCAAAATACTTGTGAGAATGTTCATAAAAGGAGGTTTTCGGCCTATTCTCCTCTGAAAAAAACCTCCTCAACACCGCCCAAAAGGACTTTATTTGTATTTGAGAGTTGAGACCCCATAGCTTCTTCAAGAAGCTGAAATTTGAATTTCAAATTTAAAAAGAAGGGTAGGGCTGATGATTTCTGAGATTGATGAGAAAGGGGACTGATTGGAGGCGATTCCAACCGTTGAAAGCCATTGGAACTCGGATTTGTAAGAAATCTGCCATTGTTTTGAGGTCCGATGGACATGAACGTTTTTATCCATCGGGTCCTTGAAGGTTCGTCCTAGAAATCCATTGCACCATGCATGTTTTTTGCAGGTCGATTTGACTCGGACGAGCTATTCAAAGCTCTGGAATTTGTAGAAAAAGGGGAAGAATGGACTAGGGTGGTAAGTGACAGGACAAGGTGGAGGTGGTGTCGGCGTTTACCCGGTGGTTTGAAGGTGTAGCCGGCGGTTTGGGAGAGGGTCTTTGGTTTTGGGATTTGTTTCTGGTTTTGGTTGATGGGTTTGGGCGATGGGGTCGACGGTTTAGTGTGGAATGGGTGTTAGGGTCTGTTTGGTTGAGATGAAAGGAGAATTAGGGATTTTAGTTGGGTTTGGGTTTAATGGGTGGAATGGGGAAATGGGCCGATGGGTGAGTGAAGTATTGGGTTGTTGGGCTGGACGATGGGTTTTGAGATGGGGAATTGGGCTGCGGGTTTTGGTTGGGCCGATTGGGTCCTTTTTGGTTAGTTGGGGTAGAATGTTTTGGGTTGAAATATAAAAGTGAGTTTATTATAAAAAAATATGATTTGCAAAAAGCGTAAATTATAAAGATAAAAATAACGATGTGATAATAATAAAAATATAATATTTAATGCTTAATTTAAATAAAAATGTGATGCCGTTTTGTGAAAATAAAATAACATAAAATATTAGGATAAAACTATGATTAGGATATTAAAAGACGAATGATAGCAAAAAAATCGAATAATAATAATGATGATATGAAGTATAATATATATATATATATATATAATATATATATATATTAAAATTATTTTGAGGTGTCAAAATATTTTAAAAAGCAAACAGATAATCAAAAAAGAGGGGACAAAATGAGGTGTCAACAACAGTAAAAAATTTATAGACATTATATGAATTTCTTTATATAAAGGTTTAACACATAGTCAGTCCTTTAAACTTGCCAATATATTTCATGTAGATACTCAAACTAAGTCTTGTTCCAATTGAACATCTCAACTCTTAATAAAGTGTTTCAATTAGACATTTTCAATTCAAATTTTGAAAAAACATTTACGCGTGTTTTCTTTCGTCTATTAGGTAGTTAAGTTCATCACATAAAATATATCATTTTCTTTAATTATATGCATCAACCTTAAATAAAAAATGTTAGGGGCTTTACAACTTATTGAGGCGAAGACGTATAATTAATCAAAGGAGATGACATATCTTATGTGGTTAACTTAACTACCTAATAGATTAATGAAAACACACACAAAAAATTCAAAATTTGTACCAAAAGTGTCTAATTGAAATAGTTTATTAGGAATTGAGATGTGCTTAATTCGAGTGTCTAAATGAAATATCGTGACAAATTTAAGGGGCTATCTATTTATAAGCCTAATATAAATATATGTTACTGGAAAAACCTAATGAATTCACATGAACTAGAATCTTTTATATAATGTTATTCAAATACTTTCTCCAAACCAATTTAAGTGTCTTATTTTACATTTTGGTCTGTCTAAAAAAGAGTGCCTCTTTCCATATTTAGTAATTAGACAATTCGAGCATCTTACATGACAAGTTTAAAACCACAAGATTCAAATGACATTTTCGTACATTACACATTTTTAATTTAGGGTCACAAGATTCAAAAATCTTCTTTTATTATTTAAACTCGGTGTCAAATCAAACTAACACACTTAAAATGGGACGGGAGGAGTAAAAGTTTAAGAGAAACTCTTAAATCTCTCACAAAGAGCTGTGTCTTGTCCACACATTAAATTTGATTCACTTTAAATAAAAATCAACTCCAAATGAACACCTTTTCACATAAGGGATTCAATTGGATCCTTTCATTGGTTGCGGCTCCGCCACAGTTTGACAGCTCAATACATTCATTCAGGAATGTGGGCTATTCAATTCAAGACCAAGGATAATGGGAATTCAGAAAGAAGGGAAGGAAAACTTAAGTTTAACAAGAAGAAACAAGAACAAGTAATAATAAGGTCGCAAGTCAAATGGATTATGAAGTAGTAGGAGTGAAAACTCATCTACTTGGACATATTATTGAAGATTGCAGATATTTGATGAGGACATCAAAGCCACGATTATACATGTCTGTAGGGAGGCAAATCAGTGTGCCAATTTTCTAGCAAATGAAGGACACAACCATGAAGAGGATTTGATACACTAGAGTAATGCATTTAAGGACATGAAGTTTCTTCTCCTAGCGGACTTGAGCCGTATGCCTTATGAATGATTTTGAAATGTTTATATAGTTTGTTTTTCCAGTATACCAGGAAAAAAAGAACGAAAAACATGAATGAACTATCAACAACTTCCAATCAAGGGTGAACAAGTATGTTAAAGAATGCACAACATTGCAACACTCCCTTTGTTACAGGGATGTAGGTTTTTCCTTTCTTCCTTTGTAACACAGTAACAAGTAACAATTACCCCGTCTCAATTTATGTGACACCATTTGGCAGGACACGAAGTTTAAAAATAAAAAAAGACTTTGTTATATTTACCAAATTATCCTTACTTTAATGCCTATTTTTGTTGTCTTTTCTTCACAATAATTACTGAAAGAAATAATCCCCTTCCTTATTTTCATTAATTGAAAGGCTATATATACAAGTTACATAATTCCATAATAGGGAAATCCTTTTCCTATTCTACTTCTAAATTCTTATTCTACCATAATTCTAACTATACAATTATGGTAAGTGTATAACACTAATTAAGGTATTCTTTTCCTTACAATATACTACAAATATATATACCATATATACAATATTGTTTTGTACTTATTTTGGCCGAGATGGGCTGAGCCCACCTTGGGCATTGCATTCCAAAGGCCGAGATTGGGCCGAGCATTGCTTGAGAGCCCACCGTTGGGCCGCACCGGTGGTGGCCCATCCGTCGCACTAACTTACATCGTGATATATATGTGATATACACGATGTATATTCGTGTATATCACATGTATATTGCTTTGTTTAACACACCCCCACGAATCATAGCGGACGATTTTCGAACGCCGAGCATCGTCCCTAAAATCTTCAAAGAGAACCGTGGTAGACCCTTTGTAAAGATGTCGCAATTTGATAACGAGACGGGACATGACATACGCGAACTTGACCCTTTGCAACCTTTTCACGGACAAAGTGAATGTCCATTTCGATATGCTTGGTGCGCTCGGTGTTGGATCAGGTTACCCGAAAGGTAGATGGCACTAATGTTATCGCAATATACCAAGGTTGCCTTCGAATGGGACAATGAAGCTCCAAAAGCAAATTACGTAGCCAACATGACTCGGAGACCACATTCGCTACCCCTCGATATTCTCGCCTCGCACCGGAGCGTGACAGAGTTGCTTGACGTTTTGCCGACCATGAGACCAAGTTGTTGCCAAGGAACATACAAGAGCCGAAGTCGACCGTCGGTGTCGGGACAACCACCTCAATCGGCATCCGTGTAGAGACAAGTGTGGATGTAGACGAAGGATATAAGTGCAACCCATAGTCCGGTGTCCCCCGAAGATACCGAATGATGCGTTTGATTGCATTCATGTGCTCAACCCAGGGATCATGCATGAATAAACACACTGCTGAACCGCATATGTAATATCCGGTCGGTAAAGGTAAGATACGAAGGGCCCCCGCAAGATGCGATAGCGGGTCGGGTCCTCGTATGGTGCACCTGTTGCGGCACTCGGCTTTGGGTTTGCATCAACCGGTGTGGAAGTGGACTTACGGATGACATCCCGGCCCTCTCTATGATCTCGGCGAAGATACTTCCGTTGAGACAGAAACAAGCCACCCGAATGACGCTTGACGGCAATCCCCAAAAAATAACTCAACGGCCCTAAGTCCTTCATAGCAAATTCGGGCGAGCATGGCCATGATAGGCGACGCAAAGCATCGGAGGAGGCGATCAAGATGATATCATCCACATATAACGAGAATATAGGCCAATGACGAACCACGGCGGTAGATGAACAAAGAATTATCGACTGCGCGTGAGTGAACCCAATAGTCGAAACAAAATCAAGCAAATCGTGTATACCGAGCACGTGGAGACGCTTAAGCCCATATAATGACTTCTTCAACAAACGGACATGATGAGGGCGGTTGGGATCCCCGAAACCCAACGGTTGATGCATATAGACTGTTTCCTTGAGATCTCCATGTAGAAAAGCATTCTTGACATCTAACCGATGAATCGGCCAAGTCTTTGAAAGAGCCAAGCTAAGTACGGTGTGAATGGTAGCTGGTTTGACCACCGGACTAAACGTCTCACCACAATCAATATCAACTCGTTTGAGTCTTACCATCACCAACAAGTCGCGCCTTATGCCGAGCAAAGGACCCATCCGAATTCTCCTTATGAGCAAAAATCCACATAGACACGATAATATTAATACCATATGGACGGGGCACCAACTCCCACGTCTTATTATCAATAAGAGCATTATATTCATCGATCATAGAAATTTTCCGATTAGGGTCATTTAATGCGGACACGGATTGCGGGGCAAGGGGGATTTAGAGACATCGAATGTAAATTAAAATGTCTTTTAGGTGTAAAAATACCCTGCTGACTACGAGTGACCGGTCTATGACTCGAGGAAGAATTAAGGGAATTTTGGGAATTTTCTGGGCTCGGGACGGACTGGCCAGCAAGTAGTGGGCCTGCTGGCCCAAATCGGTAAATGCTTTGGAATCGGCTTACGGACCGGTTCCGAGTGTGGACCGGCCCAATAGTTGGAACTGTTCCAGTGGCTGTATTTTCTGGGCGTGACGATACTGTGGGGCTAGCGGGCAGTGGGCCCGCTGGAGGATTTTGGGTACGGGAGATGTCCGAAAAATTCCGAATAATATACGAGGATATTTGGTCATCCAAAAAATTATATGACTTAGGTTCGGGAGTATGAACTTTCGTAAATGGGAATTGAGTTTCGTCAAAAATGACATGGCGATTGATTATGATTTTCTTGGAGGATAAATCAAAACACTTATAACCACGATGATTTGACGGATAACCCAAAAACACACACGGGGTAGACCGAGCCTGAAGTTTGTTAATTGTGGTGGATGGGAATAGCGGATAACACAAGCACCCAAAAATCCGAAGGTGAGAATAAGAAGGGTTCTTATTATATAAGATTTTGAGAGGGGAAGAATATGTCAGACCTTTAGACGGAATTATGTTAAGAAGGTAAGTGGCCATTTGTAGAGCATGATGCCAAAAATATGGAGGTATGGAGGCATGGATTAGGAGAGTTCGGACAATGTTATTTATAGAACGAATTTTGCGTTCGGCTTTCCCATTTTGTGAAGATGTATGAGGACATGAAAAACGAAAATTTATCCCATGAGTAGCACAAAATTCTCGAAACTCCCTATTGTCATACTCTTTCCCATTATCACATTGAATATTTTTTATTTCTCTTTCGAATTGAGTACGAATGAACGCTCTAAATTTTATGAAGACGGAAAACACTTGTGATTTGTTCGCAATTGGAAACGTCCACAAAAATCTAGAATAATCATCTAAAAAGAGAACATAATATCGATGACCCATTGAACTAAGAACAGGAGATGTCCATAAGTCGCTATGAATAATGTCAAATGTCATAGAAGTATGAGAATTGGAGTCTACAAATGGAAACTTAACAATTTTTCCTAATGAACAAGACTGACAAATTGGAGTACGACTCGTACCCTTACAAGAAATAAAGCTATTTTTATCTAAGGCTGATAAAATAGAAGATCCCGGATGACCCAGACGAGCATGCCACATGGAAGGAGAGATGGCTGCAAAAGTTGATGGCAAGGCTGGACTCGATGGACTGAAACCGGGCATGATAGGATACGATCCCCCTACTATCACACCTCATGAGATGACTCCCCGTCTTGAAATCCTTCACGGAGAGAAACCGAAAGGATCAAATTCAACGAAACGTAATTGTCATTTGTGAACTTTCGGACATACACTAAATTTTTAATCAATTTAGGAGCATGTAAAGTATTTTTCAAGAGGAGAGGTGGATTGGGAGGAGACAACGTTTTCTGACCATACCCTAGAATTGGAATAGAACTGCCATTACCAACAATTATTCCCCAAGGGGTGCTCAAATTGTAATAAGATGAGAGAGTACCGATTCGGAAGTCATGTGAGTAGTGGCCCCGGTGTCCATGTACCAATTTGGGTCCGGTTGAGTCAATCCCAACGTGTGCATCGCGGCCTCGATATCGGTCCGAGTTGGGCATCTTCGTATGATGGGCTTGCGGAGGTCGGGCCCAAGGACTCTGGCCGTGGCCGGCGGGCCGTGCTTCTTTGTGGGTGCGCTTCGGGGGCCACCGGCCGGTGGGCGCCAATGCTTGGGTATTGGGCACCGGACCGGTGGCCACCCCACCGCCGCCGGCAGAAACCGCCGGAGGGTGCGGGTGCCACTGCCACTGGCCCCACTGTAGGGCCCACGGTGGTGGTGGGCCACTGTACCCCGGATGGGACCCACCTCCTGTTTGTTGATCACAGCCACCAGAACCGCCTCGTTTGCCCCCGCGGTTTTTGTTATTTTTGCGATTATTCTTTCCTCCACCATTAATATGGTTTTGGCCCGAATTATTAACAAAACCCGAAGGACTAGGAGAGGATGCCACCATGACAACTGGGCTTCCTCCGGTAGCCGCCTTTTTAGCCAAATCGGCTTCTTCCAACGTCAGCATGGAGCGGGCTTGATGAAAGTCGGGAAGAGGGTTGCTTTGGCGAAGGAGAGTTCCAACGCCATTATAGGCCTCCGAAAGACCAGCAACCAATTGTAGAACTAGACGATTATTTGTCACCGGTGCGCCAACAATACGGAGTTGATCTGCCAATTCCTTTAGTTTCTTGCAATATGCAGAAACGTTCGGAAATACATCCATTCGAATGAGAGAGAATTCCTGCTCGAGTGTGACGACACGGGAATGTTGGTTGTCTTGGAATATGTCACGCAATCTATTCCATGCAGCCATAGCCGTGGTATCTGGCTCCATAATCGTCTGTAGAAGGTCCACTGAAATAGTGGCGTATATCCACCGAAGAACGGTAGCATCAAGTGTAATCCATAGCTCAGGATCCTCCGCAGGACGAGGTCTAGCGGGAGGAATGATGTGATGTAGAACTTGATAAGATATCGCGTGAATTTTAAACAACTCTGCCCACGTTGCATATTGAACGTTTTCCATCTCAAGGACAATAGGGACACTTAGCTTGATATTGGAAACCGTGAGGGCAGGGTGAAAATTATTTTTAGACATATTTGAAAGAACAAAGAAGGAGGATAAATTTAAGAGAGGTTTTTGAGAGCAGGAGACGAGATATTTGGAGAGAAAACCCGAGGGAGGGGGGGGGGGTTCTCGGCCAAAGAGGCAAAAGTTTGAGAGAAGAAAACTTTTGTTTAGACCTAGTCTCTCTGATACCATGAAAGAAATAATCCCCTTCCTTATTTTCATTAATTGAAAGGCTATATATACAAGTTACATATTTCCATAATAGGGAAATCCTTTTCCTATTCTACTTCTAAATCCTTATTCTACCATAATTCTAACTATACAATTATGGTAAGTGTATAACACTAATTAAGGTATCCTTTTCCTTACAATATACTACAAATATATATATACCATATATACAATATTGTTTTGTACTTATTTTGGTGAGATGGGCCGAGCCCACCGCTTTGGCATTGCATTCCGATGGTAGAGAATGGGTGAGCATTGCTTGAGAGCCCATTGTTGGGCTACTTGCTTTTGTCGGTGGCCCATCTGCGGTGGCTCACCGCTGCACTCGCTACATCGATGATATATATGATATACACCGATGTATATTCGATGTATATCACATGTATATTGCTTTGTTTAACAATTATATCTTTAAAATCAAGTGAGATCCAACAAAGATAAAATAGAGATGATGTCATTAAATAGTACCAAAAAGCGCCTATTACCCACGGTTCTTTAGCCACGGTTCCAATAACCGTGGCAAAATTAACCAAAAATTGTGAAGTTCTCTACACTTAAGCAACCGACGTGAAACTTTCGTGGCCAAATCAGGCTGGGTACTAAGCACTTGCAACCTAAGAGACTGCCTCTAATCCGTTGCCCCTACAATCACCAAATTGTAGCTAAATTCAGATTATAAAACAATTACAACCTAGGACTAAAGATTATAAAACAATTGTAATATAAGAACCAACTCTAATCCCTCTTACAACAATCAAGAAGAAAGTTGCGACCCCTCCAAGCTACCTCTAACTTGAAGCTAATTTTTCTTTAGAATTAATACCTAAAAAATGCTTCCAAGAAATGTGAAACATATAGATGAAACATGTTCTTCAACCCGGTCTTTTGTATAAGCCACGTACTCGAATGGTTAGACATAAATTTAAGAATGATCTCCGTTATATGCTTTGATTTCTGCTATTTCTCTCAGTATAGGTGTGTAAATCTTTTCAATAAAGGACATGCATATTTATAATAACAAGTGAATGCAAATTAGTTAACAATCAACTTTAGGATTAGTATTACTTAAGAAAGAAGTGTTTGAGTTGGAGGCAAACTCCTTGCTTCACAACTGGACTAATTCAACATTTAGGAGTTCTATTTGTTTGTCAATCATCAAAATCTGCAAGTTCCAACAACTTTGTTTGAGGGACTCTAATAGTACGCACCACGTTGGATTTTAGCCCATTTAGTAAAAAAAGAAAAGGGTGAAATCAATCATTCACTCACAACTCAAAATCTTTTGCCCCTCTTTGACCGGGAACACGAAGAGTACTAAGACAAAGAACTCGCACCTAATATTAGTACTAAGAATTATTTTGTTATTGGATCAACAATTTTCTAGGCAGTTAAACTATGAAGGTAAGTCATTTACAGTAAATGCAACAACAAACAGACTACACAATCTATTAAGCTAATTAAAGAAGTATGTACTGATCTTCTAAACTGCTCCTGATACAGCTTTAGTCTTCATACATACTGTGTAAAGAAAAATGTTCCAATGAGTTAGCACGATCAAGATATAGTACTTCTCCATTTCATTGTATATGAGAAATTGGAGAATTGATGTAACAGGGTTTTAAAAGAATGTAGGTAGTTGAATTTCTCAATAGTGTACCTGAATCTGGAATTGTTATTTTCGTCTCTCGTGGATAAAGACCTCGAAGCCAGAATTCTGATAAACTTCAACTTGTGTTTCCAAGATATCATTTACCTCAATGGACATTAATGACAAGAAGGGATCTCCTTAAGAAATTTGCAATCATGCAAAAACAAGCGTTCAAGGTTGGGAAAGGCGTTCGTCGACACTCCATTCTTTTATGAACTTTACTCTTTGTAGTTTCAAGACTCTGAGTTGAGGGAACTCACCATTGCTCACTTTCCATTCCTTATTGTGAAAGAGAACATTTTCCAGTTTGAGTACTTGAAGGTTCTGAAGCAAAGCAATTTCTGATAACTGCTGAGGATACAGGTAAAAGTGGCTTAGTGTCAAGCTTCTGAGATTTGGTGCGGATATAGAAAAGGTGAATCTTGGAGGATTTCTTTGTGAAGGGAAAGTCCCGAAGGCGAAACCCCCACCTGTACCAGAGGCCCCTGGCCAGGTGGGATGTAAATCGAAGGATATGCGCGAGTGGCAGCCCTGCAAGGGAGAAGACCAACGGAACACGAACCCAAAGAACAACCCTTGCAATATTTCAGCAAAGACTGTCACCACATGGATTCGAACCCACGACGTCGGAGTGGTTGTACCCCAATCATCTTGCCACTTACCAACTCGCTCTGTGCCCCTGGGGCTAATCTTGGAGGATTTCTGGCACAATGAATACTCAACTTTTCAATCCGTGTTGGAAAATCCAATACATTGAACTGAAAGTTGTGAACCCCCTCGACTGTGAATATCAGTTTCCGAAGATTAGGTGTTTTTCTCAAAATTAATTCCACATCCTAGACACGAGTAAAAAAAGGGGTGGAAAGAGTTTTCAGATCATCGAGGTTTTTGGAGTTCTCAAGTAATTCTGTTGCGAAGCAGCACTTGTAAATATGCAGATGTCTCAACTTAACCATCTTCCAGAGTGTAATTGGTACTGACATACTTAATCCAAGAGTTTTATTGCCTAATATCAGAGTTTCAAGTTTTCGACAATTGGCTATGGATGATAAAATCGACGTGTTAGTAGCTATCGCAGAAAAATACCTCAAGTAAACTAGACCAGTAGGGAAAGAGTGAATACGACTGAACTCCATATTCAACACTTTTAGAAACTTGAAGCTGTAAAAACTGCGGGATGAAACGAAAGAATACAGAGCCAACATGTGACCGACACGAGCTCCAATCTCCATCACGACACGCTTCACCAGAAATGGATATGTGATGAACAAGTTGCTTGTGACAGTAGGCCTGGGAAGGACTGGCATTTTGATTCATGCGAATATAGTGATAGAATCATTAGTAATTTATAATTGTAATTAGTAATTATTATAGAATCATAGGTAAATGAAAGTAAAGTAAATTAGCATTATCTTAGGAGATTAAATGTCATGATTCTCTCTTCATCATATCCTTTCATTAGCTTAATTGTAGCTTGTACTAGGATTATATTTATCACATTGTGGAAAGATGAATATTGAGGAAAATATTCTAATTATTCTTACATGACGCCAACACGTTGTGTCATGTCATCACCTACAAACGGGTTTTATACCGCTCAAAAGTACCATCAGATTTTTCTTTGTGACTGAAAATCTACATAGACCGAATTATATTAGCATTATGGGGACGAGGTACCAATTCCCACGTCCTATTTTTAATAAGAGCATAAAATTCATCATCCATAGCCATTTTCCAATTCACGTCATGAAGAGCAGACACAAGATTACGAGGTAATGGTGATTTTGAGACTTGGGTGTGTAGGCTAAATTTGGTGTTGGGTTTGACAATACCGTGTTGACTACGGTCGTTGGGCCGAATTTTGGACAAGTGGTGTTGCACCGTCTGGCAGGTGGCCGAAAATTAGGTCGCAGCCTAAGCCACTGCCAGGCAGTGACGAAACAAAAGTAGTGAGGGGACTGGGAGATGGGCTTCGGACTCGAGGCCCAGTCCGCTGGGCAGTGTTGTCCCGCGGCTGGGCCACTGTTTCGGGGGCCCATTCGTCCCAAATTATTTGGGCCGGACGAAACAACGGGGTTGGTTGGGGATGAAAAAAATTGGGTTAAATACGAGGGCCGACCATCATCAAGAAAATCATAGGTAGGGGGTCCCGACTCGTGCATTTTGGAAAATGGGAAATTTGTTTCATAAAAATTACATGACGACTTATAATTATTTTATTGGAAGAGAGGTCGTAACATTTGCAACCTCGATGATTAGAAGGATATCCCAAGAAAACACAAGGAGTAGACCGGGGTTGAAGTTTGGTGATTGTGGTGGATGGAAAAAGAGGATAGCACAAGCACCCGAATACCCGTAAATGAGAATAAGAGGGGTCCCATAAGTAGATGATTTTTAGTGGAGCTTGATAGGACAATTTTTTGTGGGGAAGTATATGTTCAATAAATATGTGGTCATTTGTAGTGCATGATGCCAAAATGAGGTGGGTAATGTTGCATGGGCAAGGGATGTTCGTATTTGTCGTTCCACTTTCCTATTTTGTGAGGATGTGTGGGGACATGAAAGGCGAAAGTTTAAACCATTAGAGTTGCAAAAATCCCAAAAATACATGTTATCAAACTCCCTACCATTATCACATTAAATATTTTTTTTATCTCCCGTTCAAATTGATTTTGGATGAATGCTCTAAATTTGATAAATGTGAAAAAAACTTGTGATTTTTAGACAAGGGAAATGTCCACAAAAACTTAAGTAATCATCTAACAAAATCAAATAATATCTATGGCCCGAAGAGCTCAAAACGGGTGAAGTTCGAATATCACAATGGATAATATCAAAAGGCATAAATGTGCATGAATTAAAAGAAACAAAGGGCAATTGAACATGTTTACCAATTGGACATGAATGTCACTTATTCAAAGTTCATGTTTGAGTACAAGAAATAAATTTATTTTGTTTGAGGGAGGCTAAAACAGGCGCTCCCGGATGACCCAAACGTTCATGCCATAACGAAGGTGCGAAAGCTGTAAAAGTGGATGGTAACTTAGATCGTTGAATGGGTGAAGTGATATAGCTCCCCTTGACTATCACATCTCATTAGAAGCGTCCCCGTATGAAAATCCTTCACAGAAAATCTAAAAGGATCAAAAGCAACGGACACCCAATTATCAATAGTAAACTTTCTAACATATACCACGTTTTTAATCAATTGTGGAGCATGAAGAACATTTTTTAAGGTTAGTGGTGGATTTGGACGGGACAGTTTAGTAGAACCATAACCTTGAATTAGAATAGAATGACCATTTTCGACAATTATACCATTATTTTTGCTCAAATTAAAATAGGACGAGAGATTACCTTGGGAGGACGTCATATAAGACGCTTCGGAGTCCATATACCAATTCGCATCGGGCGGGTTAAGTCTAAGAGTGTGCATGGCAGACTCAATTTTGGTTGGCTGACCACTGCCGAATGGGCGTCCTGTCACTATGTCGGCAGTGGCCCAAAACTGCATGGGCTAAAATTGCCGCTATTGCTACTGCTTTTGGGCCCAAAACTACCTGGCCTAAAATTATGTAGACCGGCAGTGGCCTGGCCAATATTCCTGGAGCTGGGCCTGGCCTAGTTGCCCTTCAGGTATGGGCACGGTGGTACAGCCCACGGCCATTGCCAGGCCCACTGGGCTGGTCCGCTGCGGAGCTGCCACTGCTGGCCACCGAAATTGTTCCTGCCACCATTTCCTCCGCCACCAGAATTCCAGTGGCCTCCACTTTTGTTATTTTCGCAATTTCCACCCCGATTTTTACCATCATTTCGTCCTTTTTGTCCCCAATTTTGTTGTTTAGGTTCAAAATTGGTAGTACCTTCATTTGTTGGGTAGCAATCATGATGGAATTTGAGATGGTTGCGGCCTTTTTGGCAAACCCGCTTCTTCAAGAATAAGCATCGAACGAGCTTGGTAAAAAAGTGGTAGATGGTTGCTTTATTGGATGAGCGTTCCCATGTCACTAAACGCGTTGGTAAGGCCGACAACCAATTGTAAAACCAGGCGATTGTTGGTAATCGGTGAACCAACATTCTTGAGTTGATCCGACAAAACTTTGAGGCGTTGATAATACACCGACGCATTCGGAAAATCCGCCATGTCGGTGGTGGATAATTCTTGCTCCAAAGTCTGGTGGTTAAACCAGCAACCATAAGAATAGTCCTTAGTTTGGCTCTCTCAAAGGCATGACCACTTCATCAATTAGATGTCAAAAATGCTTTCCTACATGACTAACTAAATGAAATAGTGTACATGTACCAACATTTAGGATATAGGAACTCTAAATATCCTAATCATGTGTGCCTGCTCAAGAAATTATTATATGGACTAAAGCAAGACCCCCAGGCATGGTACAAGCGGTTTGTAGATTTTGTTTCACATATTGATTTTTCCAACAGCCGTTCCGATCACTCTCTGTTTATCTACCGTCGCGTAATAATATTACTTATCTTCTTTTATATGTGGATGATATTATATTAACCGCCTCATCGGATGCTCTTCGCACGTCAATCATGTCCCAACTTGGTTTTGAATTCGCTATGAAGGACCTAGGACTACTACACTACTTTCTAGGAATAGCAGTGACACGTCACACACAGTGGTTTATTTCTATCCCAAAAGAAGTATGTAACTGAGATTGTTGAACGTGTTGACATGTCCTTCTGTAAACCTTCGACAACTCTGGTGGACACTAAATCCAAATTGAGTGCATCCTCCGGCAAGCCATTTGCCGTTCTGACACTCTACCGTAGCCTGGCAGGGCCCCTACAGTATCTGACATTCACCAGGCCGGATATTTCTTATATTGTGTAACATATGTGCCTTTTGATGTATATTTCGATGGATGACCATATGCATTCCCTCAAACGTATTGTGTGTTATATTCAAGGTAACCTAGAGTGTGGCCTGCATTTATACCCATTGTCGACAACCACACTTGTCTCCTATATGGATGCCGACTGGGGAGGATGTCTAGACACTAGACGTTCCACTTCCGGTTATGGTATATTTCTTGGAGATAACTTGGTTTCTTAGTCCTCAAAAAGGCAGGCAACGTTATCCCGATCCAGTGCCGAAGCAGAATACCGAGTTTTTGCCAATATTGTGTCTGAATCGTGTTGGCTTCGAAATCTTTTTCTCGAACTCCACTGCCCGATTCTGAAGGCCACATTGGTGTACTGTGATAATGTTAGTGTCATCTACCTCTCTAAGAATCCGGTCAATCACCAACGCACTTGTAAAGTCCCGAATTTTTTTTAAAAAAAATAAAAAATATTTAAAAACACTCTCTTATTTGAACTAGAAGAGCACTAGAAGAGCTATATCTAACTTAGACTTCTACTAGACCTGGATATCCCTCTAGGTCTTCCTTACTTAGGAGTTTTGTAAGACTCAAACATTAAACTTTTCACTATATCTTCAAAAGCCAAAAACTTCAAAGGAAAACCTTCCTCTCCCCTCACCTTCTTGGACGAAAATTTGCCTTTTTGGTGAAGTTTTTGTCTCTTTTTTATTTTTATTTTCCAAGAGCAAGGTTGGGAAAAGATCAAGTATGCAAGAAGGAGAATAGTGGCAGTGTAATCAAAATTGTGAAGAAATAAAGGTGAGTTCTCCCACTCACAAATTCTTAGTAAAATCCTTTGGTTTTGAGTTACAATGCATGTTAAAACATAATATGGATGTTGGAAGAGAAATCATGGAAAAAAAGGGTGTAGTATAACTTGTGATGAATTATTGATATAGTATTATCTTATAACAAGTTTGAGTCATGGTGATCGCGGATTGTTTTCGTTGAGTTATACTTTTTATAATGGGACTAAATTTTTCAGGGTTGTATATCTCTATTCCACGGTCAGATTGAGCCCAAACGGGGACAAAACCGATATACGATTTGAGAGTTATCGTTGTTTAAAGTTTCTGCCTCATATCGATTGAAATCCTGAGGGGCAGAACGTATAACGAACAACTGTACAAATCGGTAATGAATCTGAAAGTTTGTGCTAAATAAAAGTTCTAGTTTTCTCTGTTCTTGACAGTTTTATACCTTATGGAGATCGATCCGACTTATGAATATAAAGTTGCGACTGTTTTAAGATTGTGTCCTTTTTTTAAAAAAGATCTGGCGAGATAGTTTTCATAGGGTTGTTTCTTTCGTGAATTTGTACTAGTTACCCTAAGTATTTTTCAGAGAAAACTTGATATAGTGATAGGTACCCGTGTTACTTTCGATTCGGTGAAGAAACACCTTATTTGGGGTTACGGTTTGAGAGTTATAACTCTTGCAAGACGAAAAGTTAAAAGAAAGAATTATTATTTGAATCTTTTGGAAATATGACTAAGTATGGAATTCTATTATTATGATATGCATGACTTCGTGATCTTATGTTCCCAGTATGGTAATCATGTATGAGGTGATCATCATTGACATTGAAAGCTTCTTCCCAATAAGGTTAATCGAAGGTACATCAACCTTACGTCATCCCGATAGATTCATAAGTGATCGTAGTATCACTCAGGCAGTATATATACATATAAATATATTTGATCGACTTGCGCGTTCCGCAACATATATATAAAATATTGGATAGGGTTGCGCGTACCGCAATAAATACATATATATGAAATATTATATATATATATATATATATAAAAAATATTAGATCGGGTTGCACGTTCCACAACATATATATATAAATATATATAATATTGGATCGGGTTGCGCGTACGGCAACAAATATATAATATAATATATGGGATCGGGTTGCGCATCCCGCAATTCCTTTCGTGAAGGTGTACTGGTTAAACTAAGTATTTCCCTACGGTGAGTTGGGAGGAGATTTTGTGTGTGAATAATTATTAATGACCTGTACAATTTAATATGGTTTCATAACGTGCTTATTATGTTTATAGTAAGATTGTACTTAGAACATTGCGAGGTTACTTTGAATTGTAAGGCGGGGTTCTCACTCAGTCTCGGATGGTGGGACTGACTCTTCTATTTAACATGTTTCAGGAAATCGTGATAGAGGGAAAGCTCCGCAATAGGGCTAGCGATCGCCCCGCAGCCTCATTGTTCCACCAAATCCATTGCTTCGGATTGATGAATGTCACTCTTGGTTAAATAGGTCGAAGAACCAAGTTTCGTTATCTCGGGGAATGCCCCACATGAGATTGTTTTCTTTTAAAGTTCGAATTTCTTATTCTATATATTATTTCCGCACCTAGATACATGTTTAATTTAGGAAGAAAAGAAGTTATTGGTTCGCCTGAGAAGGGATAGTTCTCCAGGTGTCATCACGCCCTAATGGAAGACCTGAATAAAGTCGGGGTGTGATAAGTTGGTATCAGAGCTCTAGGTTAGGAGATTCTAGGAAATTTCCTTGAGTTGGGTGTTTAAACGGTTACTTATTGCGACGGTGTGCGCGCCACCTTAGTAATAAGCGAACGGAATAACATCCTAAACAATTTCACTTCCTTCATACTCTCCTCATGCCTATCTTGAGTCTTTTCAAAGACTTGATTCTCGTACTACCTCCTTCAAAGGATTATGGAAGGGGATTGTGCAATGATAAACTAACTAACATTCATTTTTGTAGATATGGTTACAATACGAGTTCCAACCAAGAGGGAAGTGCTCATAGAAATGAAAAGGATAATGCGAACTCAGGAGGAGTTCATGGACCGTAGGACGGACCCATGAGGTGATTTTGGCACGTATATAGATGACACAATCACACGTTGTACGGATTTGCTTGGGGGTAGACGAAAGAGGCATTTATTTGACCCGACCTTTTTCAACTATCAGATTGGAGTCATACTACAGATAATAGTCAACTCCATCCCGGGAGATTTCCACTCCCCGTTTAGAAGAGCAAAGATGCTATGTGGAGATAGTAAATAAAGCTCCTTGCTCAAACTTCTACGTCAAGTGAAGAAAGTCTGGAAGATGAAGGAAAGAATGGACGATAGTGAAAGGGAGGCAAGGAACAAGGTTCACAAGGAGCTAAATGCCAACCTGCGGAATAGGCAAGTCACGCGGTTAAGCCCTTTAACACGTGTCGTAGTAAATGCAAGTTTGAGTTGGAGATCTACAATGGGTGACGAAGAATCATCTGATAAGATTTAGTATAATGTTATGTCATTTGAGAATATGATGGAATTAAGTATTATGAATGCAAGAAAGAAATTATATAGTTTTTTTTTCTTGTGGTGTTGCATGCTTATGAAGTATAAGAAAATTTTGGGGAGTTAAAATAGACGTCATGTCTTCTAAAATATGGGCGCGCTTGTCTTTACAGAAAATGGTAGTTTCATATGTATCGGTGTTGCGGAGGTCGATCAGAACTACCCGAGGAAGAGCGAGGGGACAACGTCAACCCCTAAGAGTTCCGGTATAGGAACCAAGGGCTCAATAAGAGGTCCACCATGAAGCTCCTATACTTTCGGTTGAAAGAGCGGTATCTCAAGATAGCGTGGGAAATGTTGAAGAAAATGGGAGTCAAGCGGCCCAGGAAACGGTGGGACAAAAGTTAGATAGACTTATAGAGTTGATGACAGTTGTAGCCCCACACCTGGTTTAGCCTACACCTAGTGTCTCAGTGATGGCCCCGATCCAGAACCCGCCGGCCCAGGAACCAGTTGTGACTGCACCACTAGCCGAAAAAGTAGGAGCTTAGTCGGTACCGGATAGACTATGGGCGAATTTTATGAGGAGAAGGGAACCTATCTTCACTAGGAAGGACTCCAAGTCCGACCCTATAGTGTTTCTCGACAAGGTATAAAACCTATTGTTTACCCAGGGATGTGTAGAGACGCATGGCGTCAATTTGAGAGACGCACGTCTAGTGGACGACACTAGGGTGTGGTGGAGAAATTTTAAAAGGAATCGTTCCCCGATGTCATCACCGATGACGTGGGGGGAGTTCAGAGCCGCATTCATTGATCTTGCATTCTGTGTCTATGTCAAAACACAATTTGAAAAAGACATAAAATCGCTTCAATGTGATAACGGTCATGAGTTCAATAATTCTGCGTTTCACAATTTTTGCTCTACTAATGGCATGGTTTTCCGGTTCTCGTGTCCCCACACCTTCTCCCAAAATGGCAAGGCCGAACGAATCTTCGCACTATCGATAACATGGTTCGTACGATCCTATTTCATGCCTCCATCCCTCTCCCTTTTGGGTCTATGCTGTGAAAATGGCCGAATATATTCTAAATATTTTTCCCACTCAGACTCTCCAAAATAGAACACTCACCGAAATTCTATTTCGTAGGATCCCAACTAATGAGCATTTACAAATTTTTGGCTGCCTGTGCTACCCGGATCTTGCTTCCACGGCCCCGCATAAACTTGCACCCCGCACCACCCCTTGTATGTTCTTAGATTTTCCGCCCAATCATAGGGGATATATGTGCTACGACTTGTCTTCCCGCAAAATCATCGTCTCACGTCACATCACATTTTATATGCATTCATATATTTTAGATTTCGAATTTCGGATCAGATTGATTTATAATTGTACCAATCGATATCCGATCCGTATATCTGAAACTAAAAAAAATATAATCCATATCCGAAACAAATTACCCAAAATTCAAAATTTGACCATACGAATAGCATGGATCGATCAGATTCTCGGATTTATCCCAATTGTGCACAACCCTAATTTCTTCCATAGTGTTCTTTTGCTATATATTTTATATAAGCATTTTTTAAATAATATTCTTTTACTTGTTAAATACTAAAAAATAAATAATAAATTCACTTATTTTTCTCTAAGATACCAATACAACCGCATTCATTAATGTTTTTTATGTCCTCGTGAGAAGTAGAAAGAGGAAGCAGAAAAAGAAGAAACGTTAAATCTGTACATAATATAACTGCATTTATATACTTTTTCCGTTCATTTTTGTTTGTCCATTATATTAAAAATAATTTTTTTATTTTTACTTGTCCTCTTTAACATATATCTTTTTTGTAAATAAAGATACTTCATATATTACTTGCTAAGGAGCATCATACACAGTTTTGCACTATCAGTGCACCAATTTATTTCATAGTTTACAAAGTTGTTCAAAAAATTACAACACAAGACTGATCTAATAAATGTAGTTCTTAGAATGTCTGGTCGAAGTGGTTCATTGTCAAACATCGGAGGAACTATCAAAAATTTATTCTTTTGCTACTTTCTTTGCTAAAGCATTTGCCACCCTATTTTGTTCGCAGTATATAAGATGGACCAACGGCTTCCCCAGCTTCATCAGCGTGTAATCAAGAATAATTAAATTTAGTAATTCATGACGATTATTTAACATGCTAATTTACTTCCACATAATCAAGAGTTTGCCTATTACTCAAAGTCATTTCCAGTTCCTGCCTTAGCGTTAGCATTTCAAGACAAGATGAACTTTTCTTTTTTGTGAAGGGGAAAGTCTCCCTCCACCCGTTTTATGTAAATCGAGGGATAGGCCTTTAATATTTCATTAACCCGTTATTGTACTTATTTTTAAAAATTATTTTTTCTTGTTTTACCTTTAAAATTAGTTATTTATTTCTAAATTATTTTTAAAGTCTATTGAGATTATAGACGTGCAAAGTCTATATACTTTATTTATGGGTATATATATACTTTATATAGGTATTAGATAAAAAATATTTTATTTATTAATTTTTATAGACGTGCAAAATTAAAAATCGACAAGTAAAAATGAACATAAGTAATATTTGGTTAACTGACCAAACAAGGTTTAACTCTTATCTCATTAGTTATCTTTGTTAACAGACTAGGTATTACAAGATTGCAAGTTATTGTAATTACTTTAGAAAAAAGACCCTCATATTATTCCTTTTTTTTTAGATGGAACGGTTCAATTCACCATCATGAAAATGGAAGGCCACAAAGCGGGGAGGAGCCGGAGGGGTGCATGGAAGTCAATTGAACCCCTTTTCTTAAAAATTTATACTATATAGATAGAGTAAAATAATTCTTTTTTATATATAAGTTATTGAATTCTTAGCATAACTTTTTTTTAATTTTCTTATTTGAATTTCTGATTTCGTAATTGGCCACGAATTACGACGTTTTTTGCAATAACGTTTTTACTGTCGTTTTCATATTTGTTTTTATTTTAGCTTCATTGCAATTGGATTTACCCCCTTCATTTATTTAGCTTCATTGCAATTGAATTTACATCATCCTGAAAATGATTGGACTTTTTTATTTTATATGTCTTAATTATTATTTAAATCACTCGATAAATATTAAATAAATTTAAAATATATTTAAAAAAGATAATAAAAATTCCGTAAAGATTAAATGTATTACACTAAATTCAAACAAAGGTTAAATTATATTTTAGATATTTTTCCAAGACATTATAATATATCGTAGGAATAGTGAAAGAAATAATCTCTTGATTATTTTCATTAATTGAAAGGTATATATACATTTCCAAGGTCTATTCCTATTCTACTTAAAACATTATTTACCATAATTCTATCTATATAATTATGACATTAAGATAATTTTTACAATATACACAAATATATATATATATATACAATATACCCGTGATGAGCATTCTGTAGGAATATACACTTCTCAAATGTATATCCCTTGTTTAACCAATAGCATCATATCCTTTTTGATTGATTTGATATTATCCTCTATTAAAGATTATCTAGTGACCTAACAAACAAACAAAACTTAACAGACTATTTCGTCTTCTTTCCACAGTGCATCAGAGACGCGGCATCCCGTAGCTGTGTCCACCATCCCCTCCATTTCATTACGTGTCAATACACCATTTTACAAAAAGATCGGCAGCATATGCAACTTGATTATATTGTAAGTGTTATGATTGAAATAATTCCGCGTCACGAGGAAATTAATAAAATAATTTTGATACGATAATTTAAAAAATAAAAGAGTGATATACGAAATGCATACACAAGTACATTTGACATAAAAATGTTTAAATTATGAAATTAAAGCTGAAGATGAAGTTATGTTTATAAAATAATATTTATATTTAAATATAATTTTAAAAATAAAAAATCAGTTAAAATAGATTATAAGTTATTTTTTTAATTTAAAATATAATTTTAAATTAGATTTTAAATTTTCATGATATAAAGTGAAAAATTATATCGAAAAAAGTGAAAAAATACTATTATTTATGATTAAACAGGTCCTAAAATTCTTTAATTGATTAGATGACACACTACTATTGAAAACCTATATAATCCTTCCTCTCTTCACCTCATCTCTCACAAACATCCCCTCGAATAATTTCAATCACCAAAAAATGACAAAATCCACAAAAATAATTACTCTTTTGATCACTCTCTTCATAATAATATCATTTTCTTCAACCCCATCTAAGATTTTTGGAAGAAAAGTTGGAGGAAGAACTCCTATCAAGGATGTGAAAACAAACCAAAAAATTCAAGAATTGGGAAAATATTGTGTGGAAGAGTACAACCAGAGTTTAAGAAAGTACAATCATATAATGCAGAAGGACAATATTGAGTTTTTGAGCTTCGTTGAGGTTGTAGAAGCAGAGACACAAGTTGTTTCTGGGATCAAATATTACCTTAAAATCTCCGCATTTTCCTTGGGAATTCCGAAAATATTTGATGCTGAATTGGTGATAAAATCTTGGGAGAAAAAGAAGGAATTGGCTCACTTTTCACCTTTTCATCCTACTAATGATGATAATTAATTATGATAGTATTAGTAAATAATGTTTTGTAAACTTGCTGAGGACTTAATCAAATTACGGCTTTTTCTGTTTGTTTCTCTTTAAATTCATGTAACCTTTTGTTTGCCTGTGGTATGTGTGGTGTAGAAATCAATCAGGTCGTGATGCAATGGTAAATGCTTTTTATTCACAAGGTTTTAGGTTTATTTCTGAATATTAAGTCGTCTTTATTATGGATTGATTTAATTTACCTTTTAATGTGGCACTTCTCATTCCAACGCGTTCTCGATCTATTTTAATGTTGACCAAAAATTTATTTCTAAAGGGGAGATTAGTTCGATCAGCAAGACGGTCTCAACAACATTGTAATTAATATTTTGCTTGGTATAGATGCAAATCCGAAATTAATATGAGTATCGGACGATGAATGCAATAATAAAATAATACTTGCAGTATTAACAAGTCAATTCACAAATCATATTGATGTTAGGAAAAATACTCTGACATACATATTTAATTAAGTTCTTACGGAATTTAGCTGCATGACTTTTTATCTTAGAATTCCTTCAGAATTTTACAAAGCCTAATGAATTGTACTAAACCTTGAATCAACGGAACTTGAATTTCCCCCAAAATGCTTTGAGCTAGAGGAAGAACAGAAGTAAATGTTAGGCAAATTTCATTAATTGTGTACTTTTAGAAGATAAAAGGCAGGTAGTTATAATACCTCTAGATAATTTGTTTGGTTCCATTCCTAATCTTCATCCCTTTATCCTTGCCTACAAGGACAAATAAATAAATAAATAATAACATATCTAATGAAATTTTACAAAATTTAAATTTGGAGAGGATAAAATATACACAAATCTTAAGGAAGTTGTTTTCGATAGACTCTCGGCATAAGTTGTTTTCGATAGACTCTCGGCATAATAACAAATAAATCTACCAGAATAAATAGATCGAGATACATATAAAATCTATGAGAATTGAATTAGGTGTCTCAAAGTCTTGGTATATTCATTGTCACAAGCGCATTGGGTTATAACAGCCCAAAGATACTTTTATACTTTTAATGTAATGTCATACATAAGGATATATTACACCTTATGTCTTTCGTTTTTTTGATCTTTTAGCAACTAACCTGTGATTGTATCATCCACATTAACCGAATATTATAACCATCAAAATATATTGATCTATGTTTTGTGTATGCGTTTTCTAATTAAGCTACATGTAAAAGTAGTGAACTAGCCCTTAGACGGCAAATACACTAGTTCGGGCCCCATTGTTGGAAAATGTATTTCCTAACTATCATCGCTCCTGGATCGGTGAATCATTGACTCTAATATCAATTGTTGAGTTAAAATAAATCACAAATATTTTTAACATGTTGTGATATATACTATTCGTTTTTGTAAAATAGTGTAATTCTCTTTGGTTGGATGCTTCTCATTAATGCAATATATATAGGTGTTTACAATTACAAAACCTAATTGGAGAAAGATCTCTAAATCTAATTGGAGAAGGAACTCTACTTTACATAATTACACAAGAATAATAATTACAGAATATATGAAGAATATTAATATATTCTCTATCACACCCCTCAGTCGGAGTGGGAGGAGGCCGGACGCTGAGACTGGATCTAAAGTCAAGGAACAACTACCGAGGAAGTCCCTTAGTGAATATATTTGTGTACTGATAGGAAGAGGGAACATGTAACACTCGAACATGGCCCATGGCAACCTTCTTACGAACAAAATGAATATCAATCTCAATATGTTTGGTTCGTTGATGCTGAACCAGGTTATGAGACAAGTAAACAACAGATATGTTATCACAGTAGACAAGAGATGCCTTACGTAAAGGACAATAAAGTTATAGAAGGAGGTTTCTGAGCAATAAATTTCGGCAACAACGTTCGCAACGCCTCTATATTCTGTTTCTGCACTCGAACGGAAAAACGTGGCTTTTTGTTTTGCAGACCATGACATGAGGTTATCACTCAAAAATACACAATAGCAAAGTAGATCGACGTGTGTATGGACAACCGCCCTAATATGCGTCCGTTTATGATATAAGCCTGGTCGTGCAGATGGATAAAGATGTAACTCATAGTCAAGAGTACCTTTAACATACCGAATGATACGTTTAAGGGATGTGAAATGAGGCTCCCTGAGATCATTCATGAACAAACACACCTGTTGAACCGCATAGGCAATATCGGGCCTAGTGAAAGTAAGTTACTGAAGTGCACCAGCGAGACTCCTATAAAGAGAAGGATCAAGCACTGGATCTCCGTCATCCGCACTAAGCTTCGACTTTGAGTCGACTAGAGTGGGCATAATTTTACAGTTTGTCATTTTAGCCCTGTAAATAAACTTTTTGGCATACTTACGCTGACATAAGAACATTGCATTCTCGGATCTGGTCACAGAAATCCTCAAGAACTAACTCAACTTACCTAAGTCTGTCATGACAAATTCAGAGTGAGCATGGTAATGATCTCGTTTTTTAGCACATTAGAGGAGACAGTCAGGAAAATATCATTAACGTAGAGCAAAAGGTATGCAGTGTCATTACCTCGATAAAAAATAAAAAGTGAGTTATCACTTTTGATGCACATGAACCCAGTCTGCAAAATGTAAGTGGCAAAACGGTCATACCAAGCCCTGGGGGCTTGTTTCAAGCCATAAAGTAACTTTCGAAGCCAGCAGACATAGTGAGGAGCCAAAGCATGCACAAAGACAGGTGGTTGATGCATGTATACGGTTTCTTTCAAATCCCCATGTAAGAATGCATTTTTCACATCAAACTGATGAATCGGCCAATTCTTTCCCATAGTTATGCTCAAAACATTGTGAATGGTGGATGGTTTAACCATTGGACTGAATGTCTCACCACAATCAACTTCCTCTTGTTGCCCCCATGCCATTAGCCACAAGTCTTGTTTTATGGCGTTCAAGCTCACCACTATCTCTGAATTTGTGACGATATAGCCACATGCAACGAATCACATTCACCCCCTCTGGTCTCGGGACAAGATCTCAAGTGCACTATGTAGTGAGCGCATTAAATTCCAATTCGGGTCAAACTTGGATAATTTTGGGTTTTTTTGGTGTAAGTGAGATGATTTGAGTGGATAGGTTAAAGTTGACTTTTGGTTTGAAAATCTCGTGTTGAGCATGGGTTTCCATACGGTGGGTCAGAAGCAGGACTTTTGGGCTGACGGGAAATGGGGGCAGTGGGGATTGCATGGGTTGTGGGACCGTTGGGGGCAGAGGGGTGGTTGATGGGTTCTGCTGAGATGTCATCACGGGGTCGGGACAGTGAGGCAGGGGACTGGTCGATAGAGTCACGGGACTGGTCGACGGAGGTGGGGGGTTGGGGTAGTGAGGCAGGGGACTGGTCGATGGAGACAAGGAGGTCGTGACTGGAGAAGTAGGTGGGGGGTGTTTGACGGGACTTGGGGTAGTGACGGGACAACAGGGGGGAACCGTGATGGAACAGCCGGAATTTTAATATTAGCACTATGTATGGCGTTTCACATGAGAGGGGAAGTGTCTGGGTCATTAAGGAAGTCGTAATCAGTGACTTGAAGTTATTGGACATTTGCAAACGAGAAAACATTTTCCTCGAATGTGACATGGCGAGAGACTAGGATTTTATGCGTGGACAAATCATAGCATAATTACCCCGACGGAAACCTAAGAAGACGTAAGGAGAGGTGCGAGGTGCTAATTTGTGATGGGCCATGGAGGCAAGATTTGGGTAGCATAGACAACCGAAAATTCGAATGTGATCATATGAAGGGATCCAACAAAATAGAATTTCGGTAGGGGTTTTATTTTGAAGGGTACGGGTAGGTAATATATTAAGAAGGTATTCTACCATTTTTAACGTGTATACCCAAAAGGGAGGGGGAAGAGAGGCATGAAAGAGCGTTGTACGAATCATATTGTTAATGGTGCGGAGTTATCTTTCGACTTTACCATTTTGAGGTGAGGTACGGGGCACGAGAATCGAAACATCATGCTATTATCCGCACAAAATTTATGAAAGGGGGAATTGTCGAACTCACGACCATTATCACATTGAAATATTTTGATGTTTTTCTCAAACTAGGGTTTAACATATGCCTGAAATTCTAGAAAAGTGGAGTAAACTTGGGACTTATATTTTAGAGGATAAACCCAAAGAAAATGAGAGAAGTCATCCAAAAGCACCAAATAATATTTATGACCCAGATTGCTAGTAATAGGGGATGTCCATAAATCTGCATGAATGATATCATAAGGAGAAAAAGTTACACTTAATGAGGACGTAAAAGGTAGTCTTAACATGATTCCCTATAGGACAAGAGCAGCAGTTGAGGGTATAGTACTCTTTATTACATTGAATTAAATTTTGACTTCTGAGAAAATTAAAAACTAGTGCCCCTGGGTGCCTAAGTCTACTGTGCCAAGTTGATGGAGAGACTGTGGCTAGAGAGGTTTGTTGATTGACACTTGCAACGGAAGTAGATGAGAAAGGATAGAGGTTCTTCACACTATTACATCTCCTAAGAGTTGTCCTCTTACGTAGGTCCTTTACAGAAAAACCAAAAGGGTCAAACCTAATAGATACAGAATTGTCACTAGCAAATTTCCTAACAGAGATTAAGTTTTTTAATGATATTAGGAGCATATAGGACATTTTTTTAGGGAAAAGGGAGGGTGAGGTGGTGGAGTTTGAGTGGTGCCATAACCTTGAATTGGAATGCGATTGTCATTTCTGACCAGAATAGATTGAGGATTATTCAAGTTGAATAGTTGTGGAAGATTACATGAGTTACGAGTGAGGTGGGAAGTGGCGCCCGTATCCATGTACCAAGCATCATCGGGAGAAGCCATGTGATCGCCGGAAGTGTGGAGAAATGGGAGGTTGTAGAGGCTACAAAATTTTGAGGAAGAGAAATTGGCTTCTGATGTAGGTGAAAGAATGTTGAAGCTTGAAGTTAAGAAACACACAAAGAATGTTCTTTTAGGGCTCAATCACATTCACAACAGAGGAATCATCCAATGTGACATCAAGCCTGACAATATTCTCATTGTGGGAAAGGATGAGATTGCAAAGATCGTTGATTTATGCACAAATTGCTTATTGTACGGTACAAGGGGTTTGAGGGGAGGCTTGGAGAAGGATCTCTAAACCTAATTAAAGAAGGATCTCTAAACATAATTGGAGAATGATCTCTACTTTACATAATTACACTAAAATAATAATTACAGAATATATGGAGAATATTAATATATTCTCTATCAGTTTTGAATAAAACCTGTATAATTTTTTCCAAAGAGCCTAACACCATTAAGTGTATCGATACCGCCTATATGTAATGTCTTCGTTTTTCTTCGATACAAACATGAAACTTCGCTCGCATACCCAGAAAATTAATGGTAGCTTCTGCATGGTCCCAAAGTGGTGGATTAGTGATGATACGACGGTGGAGGTGTGTTGGAGCCGCAGTAGTCGCTGGAGTGATTTCATATGTTGTAGTGTAAATGTTCAAGAATTACATTAAGATTTTCTAGAATTATTCTTTAGTGAAATTTTTATATTATTTTATTTTTTTTAAAAGCTAGTAATAGATAAAACAATGTTACTATGAGGGTGTTTGGATTGACTTATTTTAGGTGATTTTTTATTTTAAAGTTTTTTTCTACTTTTTGAGATGTGGTGTGATAAACAATGCTTTTAAGCACTTATTTTTAGGCTAAAAATGTATAAAAACAAGTCATAAGTTGACTTTTAGCTTTTAGTTTATAAGCTACTTTTAAAAAGTCAATCCAAATACAGAGCCTCTATGAGACATTAAATTTCACGAAGGGTCTTCAAACTTTGGATGAGTTTTTTTTTTATGAACGGATCATTGGCGGAGCCAGGAATTTAGCGAAGGGTGTGCAATTTTTCTCTCACTTGTATAAAGAATGTGCAAAATAAAATATATGCTCATAATAGTTAACATTTAGCCTATATCCACAAAGTAAGTTTTCGGCGAAGGGTGTGCACCGGTGACACCCAATTTTGTCTCCTCTTTTCCGATTATTTGTTTGCCATTTTAAATATTTGACACATCAAAACAATTTTAATATATATAAGGCCTTTAATGTTGTCGTCTATTCTCAATATCATTATTTATTATTATTATTATTATAATTATTATTATTCGTATTTCTACAATCATTTGCCTTTTAATAACCTAATCATAGTTTTTACCATAATATTCTATGTTATTTTATTTTCGCAAAATGACATCGCATTTTTTATTTTTAAGCATTAAGCATTTCGCAAATATTATGTTTTTATTATTATCACATCGTTATTTTTATCTTTATAATTTACATTTTTGCAAAGCATCTTTTAATAATAAACCCCTTTTAAACCACATTCCATTTTTTCCTTAACCCAAAACATTCTACTCGACCCACAAAAAATTACAGCCCAACTCCCCACTCCCCCGTTTTTTTTATAAAAAACCCAACCATGCCCAACCGGCCACCAACCCACCAGCCCACACTCCATTTTCGCCCCAGCCCATTTCGACCACCCCTTTTATTTCCCTAAAAAGCCTAACCTAACCACCCTTCACCTAATGTAGCTCCGCCATGGAATGGATGCACCAAAAAATTTAAAATCAAACTTCACAATATTTAGCTTTAATGAGTATTAAAAAGGACCGAAATTTTGTTCATAAAAAATAAATAGAAAACAGAATTTAACTTAAAATCAAAAAGAATTTAACCGAAAATCAAATTATTTTTAGGCTTCAAGCTTTCACGACCCTCTGATGATAGAAGCACTAACAATGAAACACAAGGATGAAGAACAGAACCAAAAGAGACTTTTTTTCTAAAATTTCTTTGTGGTGCCTTTTTTGCTTTCGATTTTGACAGTTATAGAGAGTTTTCACAATTTACTTATTAAGTAACTTCAATTAAATAATTATTTTTAAGTTTTATTTAAAAAAATTAATGAAAAGAAAAAGAAGGTTAATCGGATACTTGCAGTTTTGTTTTTTAAAAGGAAAAAAGTTGGGTGTGAGGTTTGTACTACTACTGTTGCTTAAAGTACCGCAGCAGGCGATAAGGCTATATAACCAAAAAACAACTAATAACTACTGACAATTCGAACAAAAAAAAAGTCAGTCCGGTGCACTAAGCTTCCGTTATGCGCAGAGTTCGGGGAAGAGTCGGACCACAAGGGTCTATTGTACGCAATTTTATCTTGCATTTCTACGAGAGTTTATTTTCACGGCTTGAACCCATGACCTCCTGGTCACATGACAGTAACTTTACTAGTTACTCTAAGGCTCCCCTTCAGCTTAACGTGCTACAAATTCAGTTGAGCTCTGCCCCTGCTCGCTACAACTATAATCAGTTGAACGTGCTATAATTTTGTACCAAATATTAAGTTTCTTAAAAAGTAAAAGTGAGTCATCCTTAGAATATTCTTTACATATTAGCATCCAGACTCCAGAGAGATTCACGTAGGAAACAAATTAAGTTTATATATTTTCTTTTCGTGGCAGAAATAAGGTAGTCTCGTAAAAGTCCAAAAGAAATATACTATACTTATTTATAGATATCTTGAATGACGACTCTAAAAAAAATTCAATAATTAATATACACGCGAATATTATAGTCAATCTCGATTTATTTGGAATTAAAGCGTTATTAGTATTATTGTTGAAAAACACATACAACTAAGTAACAATCCCTACTCCAAGCACCTTCACCTCCGCCTCACCCACCCTCCCCTTCCCCTCCCCGTGCCCTCATATTGTTTGCTTAAATTATAGATATAAATGTTCATTGGATAATATTTTCTAGCTAACTTACCAATCACCAAAAATTAAGTAAGAAAATCATTTATTTTTTAAGATAACAATGTTATGACGTGTTTTATTAGATCACGAGTTGTAAAATCTTTATTTTCATTTTTAAGTACCGATTCAAAATACGTCACATAAATTAAAATAAAAGAAATAAGTATAGATTAATCTTATATATTTGCAATAATTTGATTTATCATGTTTAGGGATGGCAACAGATCGGATCTGGATCGGATCCTACTAGATCCAGATCCGTCCGTTTTTCATACCTAGATCCATATCCGAATTCAAATCCATCGGGTCCATAAAAATTATATCCAAATCCGGATTCATCGAATCCACCGGGTCCACGGATCGGATCTGGATCCACATGTAAAAAAAATTGCCTTGCTAAGAATGTAACCTTGCTTAGATTTTTTTTTTTAACTGACAAACGATTTTTACTTAGCTAACAGTTTACTGTGTTTCAATTTTGAAATGTTCATATGAGATATTTTGTTCGTTGTATCGTTTTGATTGTGAGCTATTAATTGAAATTGTTGGACAATGACAATAGTTGTGGAAAATGCTGACTAGTATTTCCACAATGCAGAACTTGCATGTGCTTGGAATCTTCACAAATGAAGTGAATATAATTTTAACTACTTGTCTATAGAGATGTTAGTCATTCACTAATATAACATTGATTTTATTATCGAAGTTACCTCTTTATTTTTTTGGTTTTTGAGTTAACGCGGAGATAAATTAAATTTGTTTTGAGAATTAAACTTGCAAGGATGTGCTTAGCAATTTTAAGAAAATACTTATAAAATTACATTCTAGGTTATGAATATATTTAATAAAAATGAATCCACGGGTCGGATCTGAACCGGATACGGATCTCAAAATACAAGATCTAGATCCAGATCCGATCCGGCAAAACGGATCCGGGTCCGATCCGGATCCGTCGGGTCCAAATTTTGAAGATTCATATCCTATAAAACGGATCTAGATCCACCGAATCCGGACCGGGTCCAGGATCCACTGCCATCTCTAATCTATGTTATGTGAAGTTCATCCATTTTGGTCCTCAAATACTCAAGTGATGGCTCCACGTGACCTACCTAATTTGGAATTTCATGATCTTGAGAAGATTCAATTTCTACTCTTTAATCTTGGCATAACAAGTTGTGGCTCTGAGTGTTATGCTAATGAGGATAGCAAACCATTTTCATTTTGTTCGGAGTGTAAAAATAGTTTAGTAGGGGAGACTTGCTTGCCTCTTTTGATTTAAAAAAAAATATGATATTAAATTAGTCAAGGTGCGTGCAATTATGAGACAAAGTATCATATGATATTAGTGTGATAAGAGTGTTTCCTATGATCCATTTCCTTTTAAGGTGTGTGTCACTTCTAAGATAAATAACAAGTGACTATATGTCTATATGTCGTGTTTGAATAAATATGTAATGGATATCAACTCCTAAGGGAGAGAGTCTAAGGTGTAACTAATGATCTTTCATGATCCATTACAAGTAATATAAAATGTGTGTTGATGTATATATGAGTGTCTTATTTATATTTCCCTTGCTTTATTTCTCATTGACGAACTTTAATTTATACTGCAAAATAAATAGGAATTAGTAATGAAAAACTTTTGTCACTAAATAATAAAAAACCGTGGCAATCTTATTCAACAATAAAATCAGCGACAGATTATCAAGATATTATGTTAACTATGAGTTATTTAGTTACATCAACGACGAGTTTTGTAACTAGCTAATTTCTGTGTTTTTATGTCACTCATCTATATAGAGTATTCTTAGTTAGTTTTCCGTTCCTTTTATTTAATGTTGGACTATGTTCTTAATCACATACAATAATTCTTTCAATGACGTCGGAAAAATATTTTGCATTAAAATTTTGATGAATTTATTTAGAATTAGAAATTAAAAATAATGGAAGAATCTATTTTCTGAGATACTCCCACTATTATTGTGTGATTATGCTGTTAAACAAAGACAATTTAGAGATCACATCGTTAAAATGCGTCTCATCAACGCATTTTAGAGCTAGCATTGTTTAGGTCTAGCTCATCTTGTATCCTGTATTTCGCACTCTTTACCTTCCTTTTAATTCAGTAATAAAATCCTTTGTTTCAGCAAAAAAAAAAAAGGCATTACTGTTTACTATTGCAAAATACAAAAAAATAAGTAATAAGCTATACATGTACAATGATTAGTGTTCGTGACAAATTCTGTTAGCAGAAAATAATTAATTTTAAAATAAATATAAGAAAAAAATCATTTTATTAATTATTTTGTGCATATAACTCTGGACATATTCCTTGATTCTAATATTCCCGTTGTTCACCTTGATTCGAGGGCCTATGTAGTGTCTTTCTCAAATAAAGGATAGGCATTCGGTGATGTGTTGAATCTCCAAGAAGATTTGAGCTAGAGTTTGAAGGTATTTTGATCTCCAAGTAATTCTAGCAGACCTTGCGTTTGAAGAACATGGGGCATACTCGTCTTGTAGATAATCAATTTAATGGACATAACTCAAATGTAATATTTTTTAGCCCCCATTTTGGGAGATCTGTTGTGTTTTCACACTTCCCTTCTAGCGTGACTCAAATCATGGACCTACCAGTTGTGAGTGGAAGTGTTTTACCCACTGAGTAACCCTCACGTGTTTAATTCAAATATACCTCACGTGTTTAATCAAATATAATTTGAATTTCATTTAAGTCGTGTAATTTTGATTTAAATAATTAATTCGACATTATTAACCAAAATTTTGACTTGATCAACATGTCATGAATTTAGAATTTAATTCAAATTTCATTATGAATCTAATCTAATAAAATTTAGATGTCTACAATTAGTCATTAAAAATAAAATAAAAATACAAACGAAATACTCAATATTTTCTACTAACTTCTAGTAAAGACAAGAAAATCGCAAGATTATTATAGCATATTAAAAAAAATATTAATTATCACACAATCATCGAACAAATTAGTTTTTTGAGAATTTAAAAGCCATTCACGTGATTAAGGATGGTAGGTGGGTATAATTTTGCGGATTCAGCACCGCACCCGCTCTAGTTGGAGCGTGTATGAGTATTGAAAATGTACCCGTCATGGTGAATTTGCAGTTATACCACCTCATACCCGCCTCCCCCCCCCGCATCCAACCGCCCACCTATCCACCCGCTTACCCGCTCCATAAGCCCAGTAAGTAATAGTTGTAACTTGTAGCAGTCCGTAAGCTCATAATACTCACTGCCAATAATACTCACTTAGACCGTTACACGCCCGTAAGCCCAATGACAATAATACTCACTTACACCGTTACACGCCCGTAAGTCCAGTTAAAAGTTAAAACCCTACTCAATTACACTCCATATTCAACAGTCTTCACCAGTTCACCCTTCTCTTAGGTCTTCACGCCTCCCGGCTCCCTCTCTCGTTCATAAGCAGTCTTCGGTCTTCACGCGCCGTCTCTCCTCCCTCTCTCGTTCTCCGTCACACAGCCATCAACTTTCCATTAGGATCTTTTCGTTCTGCGATACTTAGCCTCCTTTGAGAGCTTAAGTATAATCCTTATAGCCTAAATTATATGCTTTCTTCAAGTGTCTTGTGTCGATTTTGTGTTTTTTCTTATAACAAAAAGGTCAATGCTACTTTATTTTGAGTGTTTTTGGTTAAAAAATTATGGGGTTCGTGTTTTTTTCTGTTGAAAGTTAATGGGTTTTGCTGGAATATGATTTTCAGCAATTTTTGGTGTTTTCCTGAACTATTTTGTGTAGATTCTATGTGGTCTTGAAGTATTTTGTGTGTTCTTGAAGTATTTTGTGTAGATTTTGTGTTTTCCTGGTTAATGGTGCTCTAGTTTGACTATTTTTTGTCGAAAACATATGGTGGTTTGTGTTTTTTTGGCTGTGTCCGATGAAAGTTGATGTTTTTTTTGATGAAATATGGATTTCTTCTGTTAAAACCCACAAACTGAGGAAGACAAAGAAAATAGTGGATTTTCATTGTTGAAATATTTAGTAATTTTTCGTTGATTTCTTGGCTTGCATGTGTACTATGTTGATGCATTTTCAACTATTTTGTGTTTTTTCTGCTTATGAAAGAGTCAACATTGTTGACACCCAATTTTGTCCCATCTTTTCTGATTTTATTTGCAATTTTTAATATTTTTGACACTTAAAACAATTTTAAAATATAGGTATTATTATTGTTGTTATTTTCATATTTTTACTGTCATTTGCATTTTTTATATCATAATCATACTTTTATCATAATATTATATGTTATTTTATTTTCGCAAAACGACATTGCATTTTTATTTTTTATTTAAGCATCAAGCATTTCGCAAATATTATATTTTTTATCATATTGTCATCTTTACAATTTATAATTTTTGCAAAGCTTTTATTTATTTATATATAATAAAACCCTTTTTATATTTTAAACCCATAACCCATTTCATTTTCCCCAAAACAATTTCTACTCAACCCAAAACAATTCCTACCCAACCCAAACTAAAACCCATTTCGTCCAAGCCCAACCCATCACCCATTTATTTCTCCAACCCAAAACAATTCCAAACCCCCATCCGAAGCCCATCCGGATCGGCCCACCTCCCTTTTAACTCCCAATATCCTTTATTTCCCCCTCTTTAAAAGATGACAACACGCCCACTAGTGCACCTTCAACTGAAATACCTCCTATTCCCCCTAGTATGAGACGAGGTCCAAAAACGACCATTAAAATCGAGATGCATGGACATTTTTTGATAGGGACGTAGAGAATCAAGTAGCCATATGTAAAATTTGTAAAAATGTTTTAAAATTTAAAACGGAAAAGGTCACGGTGGGACGGGGGTTTAATTAGACACGTAGTAAGTGCTCATCCAGCTAGGTATGCCCAATACCAGGCTTCAAAACCGGGTGCGCAAACGGCCGCTCCATCGGGACAAGGTTCACATACGATCTTGTCCCGGACCGGACCAAGTACGGGGTCAAATTAACCCTATGACGGGGGGGAATTGTAGGCTCTAAATACAACAAACATAGAGATAGGAAAGCAATATCAAAATTAGTTGCTTTGGGAGGGTTTGCCTTTTTCATTTCCTTCATCTCCCGGTTTTATTCATTACATTAGAGATATATATAATCCTGCTTTTAACGGTTTTCCTAGGTCAACCGTTAAGAGAGATGTATTTAAATTTGCGCATGAATATCAACAATATTTACGTTTTTCATTATATCATTTTAATGGCAAAGTATCTATCACGTCCGATATAGGTCGTAGTACTAACGGCCATGATTATTTAACTTGTAACTTGTCATTGGATAGATTATAAATGGTCTATGCAAAAACGTATTTTAGCGTATAGATATATAGATGATAGGCACACTTTGGTACTTTTATTGCGAAAAATATTTATCAAGTGTGCGATTATTACGGAATTACCGATAAAATTATGACTATTACATTAGATAACGCTTCTAATAACAATTACGCAATTACAATGTTAAAAAATAGTTTAGCTCCATCTTTTCCGGACCATTTTCATATAAAATGCGCGTGCCATATATATAACTTAATTGTAAAGGATGGTCTATCACTTTTTGAAGACATTCTTAGTAAAATACAATTTGCTATAAACTTTATTTTTAAAAGTAAGAAAGTACAACGTAGAAAAGAATATAAAAAAATTTGTCATGATTGTGGACTACCTTTTAGAAGAATTCCACAAGAAGTATCCACTAGGTGGAATTCTTTATACGAGCAACTCCTTGTTGCTTATGACTATAAATTACCTATAACTTTATTTTTTAACTCTCATAATAAAAAGCCACTGATATGATTTTAGATAGTGATTGGGAAAAAATTTCCGAACTTATTGTATTTTTAGAGAAATTTTTTCAAGCAACAAAAGAATTTTCCGGTATATATTATCCTACTATTTCAACTATGTTATTTTATATAACTCTAATATTTTTATTACTTAGTGAATATATGGAAAAACCGACTTATAAGGCGCTATTAAAAAAATGTTTGTCAAAATAAAAAAATATTTTATTCCTATTCCTTCTATTTATATTATTGGTTCGTATTAAATCCTACTATTAAAATAGACGGTACTAAATCACTAATTGAAACTATTTACGATTGTATAGAAGTACTACCACCTCCAAGTCCCAAAAATCTAAATCACCCACCACCTATTGAACAAACTAAAGAAGAAGTGTTGAATAGCGTAGAACACCACCGCAAAAATATATATAGATTTTATCAACAAGAAAATGCTAGTAACGTACCGGCTACCATACCATCTTCTTCATCTTCAACACAACCTCACAAAAGACATGTTGTTTCTGCGGCTAGTATTGAAAGCCTCGAGAAATAGAATGTGCGGCCGTACCTCTACTAACCAAATTAGCGAGTTGGATATTTTTGTTTTGCGGGGTTAAATCCGTATCAAGAAGTTATCAATGAAGATGGACAAGAAGACTTGCTTTGAAAATACTTTGGAGGGGGAATGAGAAGACCTTTCCGGCACTTTCATTGATGGCTCGAGATGTTTTGAACATTCAAGCGTCATCAACTGCGTCGGAAAGCGCTTTTCTCTGCGAGCGGATATCAAATAGGAGACCACGACACTCATTGGCGGAGACGACTTGGAAATTGCGGTATTATTCGAGAGATTGGATACGAGCGGAGCGGAGAAAGGTGCGGTCAACCGGAGATCAACGAAGAAGATGATGAAAACTACAACGAAATCTTAACCGAAGGTAGTGGAAGCGACGTGAATCAATTTGACCAACAAATACCTATTCCAACCGAAGAACCACATGAAATCATCAAGCAATTAGAACGATTTTTTTGAAAATGTAATTTTTTTAATTGCAATTTTATTATGTAATTTGCAACTTTTGGACAACACCATAAAGTTGCAATTTAGATTTTAGACAATTGTATTTGTATTACAAAAAAATCATATGTCTATTAAATAATATAAGAGGCACAAAAACGACCTTGGGATGTTTTTATTACACTATCTTGTTTTATTTATTGATTTTTTTTTATACATATGTTATTTAAAAAAAAAAAAAAAAGGAAAACCCGAGCCCGCCCCCCGCCCCGACCCGAGCCCGACCCGAGCCCGCCCCGCCCCGATACCGACGGGATCTTTAAACCAAAACCCTACACAACATAAAAGAACAAAAACATAAACTCTTCGCTTTTCAAAAATCAGCCATACACCCCATACCCCCGACCCCACACCCCCATACCCGCGACCCCACGTCGCCGGTCACCTCACCGACACCACCCACCATCACCTCAACAACGACGCCACCACCCACCATCACCTCAACAACGACGCCATCACCAACCCCCTAACCCTTTTCACTCTCTTCTCTTTCTCCTTCAACCCAAACCCGCGACCCTACACCCACATACCTTTCGCCGGCCGTCACCCACTGCCGCCACCAGTCGCCGCACACACCACCACGACCCCACACCGTCGGTCACCCCTACGCCGATACCATCACTTCACCCATATCTACACCCCCTAAAACCCGAAACCCATCTATAAATACCCCCTTTTGTTCACTGTTTTGGGGGTCGGTTTGTGTGATTTTTGTCCGAAAAGAGGGAGTTTTTTTATCGGAATTTAGGTCGGATTTTCGCCCTTTTGTTCACTGTCGGGTCGGGTCGGGTCAACCCGATTTAGGTAAGATTTCCTGTTTTATATGCTTGATATTGTGTTGTTGGTTACCTAAAAATTTGGAAAGAATTTAATTCGAGGTTGAAATATCCGATTCGGGTCACTGACCCGGTTCGGGTCGACCCGGTTCGAATGAATTTCCAAATTTTATGTTTTATATGTGTTGTTGGTTATCTGAAAATTTGGAAAGAAATCGATTCGGGTTGAAACATCCTATTCGGGTCGGGTCGACCGTTTTTGGTTAGATTTCCAGATTTATATGTTTAATATTCTGTTGTTGGCAAACTGAAAATCTGAAAAAAATGATTCGTGTCGGGACCCGTGATTCGGGCGGGTCAGTCCGGGTCAAGTAAAATTCATTTTTTGTATTTTTGTATTTTTGTTGTTGGTTATCTGAAAATTCCAAAAAAAAAATATGTGATTCCGGGTCGTGTCACCCCGAAATCTAGGCCGGATCACTGTTCAGGATCTGGGTCGGGTAAAATTTCAGAATTCGGGTCGGACGTTTTAATTGCGAACTGCTGTTGTTTTTTTTTTGGCATTTTAAACATCTGTTACACAACTATCTTGCTGTTTTACTGTTTTAACTAATATTGCATTTAGGCCGATGAAATTAAATTCGAGTCCACGCTTTTTTTTTTTTTCGTTTTGTTTCTCTTTTCTGTTTTCTGTTTTCTGTTTTAAACATCTGTGCAACGGATTACTGTTTTATTTGTTTTAGCTAATACTACACTTGGGCCGATGAAATTGAATTCGAGGCCTCACTTTTTTTTTCGTTTCGTATCTCTGTTTTCAGTACTGTTTTAAACATCCATGCAATGGATATCTTGTTGTTTTACTGTTTTGAATTAAATACTACACTTAGGCCGATGAAATTGAATTCGAGGCCGCGTTTTTTTTTTTTCGTTTCTGTTTCGAGGCGCGTCCCTTCGGACATCATTTCTTAATTTCTGTTTTTCTGTTTTACTGTTTTCGACACCATTTTACTGATTTGAACATTATACTACACTTGGCCGATGAAAAAATATCCGTCGATTTTTGAGGCCTCCACAGTTGTAAAGACGAAAAATAAAACTTCTAGTCAATGATGAAACTTAAATCTTTTTCACCTGAGAGACCAACATGTTCGGTAGGCAAGGCAACTAAAATGACCAACGAGTCATATGTTCGCAGCCACAACGTGATTGGAATGATCTTTTCAAAATTTAAGTCTGAGTCCTCCGTAATCAAAATATTTATTGTTTTGGATACGGATTCGAAGTTATGTATATTCATTTGTTTCTAACCGTTTGTTCTTGACAGCTTGCAAAGATTAAAGTCAAAGAAGGCAAATACCCCTCGGAGATTATTTATTTTGTTGTTGTTTTTACTTTCTTTTATTCAGCTTTATTTCATTCTGTATTGTAATATTATTGTTCTCGTGAAATTATTGAAATGTTTAGAATAGGCATATATAGAATTAATTAATAGGGTAGTCTAAAACTGGAAACCCATTGCTAGTTCATTTATTCTTAGGTTCGGTTAGTTTTAAAATTGAACTCGCTAGTTTATCTATTTTTTAGGCCCGTCGCCCATTAAATCACCTAGCATACATTTTATTAATTTTCATACAAATGCATATTTTTTTAGCTTTACATGTATTTAATGGTGTACAAATATGTACTTGTACTTTTTTTCAGCTTCACATTATATTAATGCCATACAAATGCATACTTGTACAAAATGCATCATTTTATTAATATCTTGCAATATTATTTTTATACTTGTAAAAAACATGTATTTTTCTTACTATAATAATTAACCTGAGTTTGACCGGATAACCGCAAGTTAACGGATCTTAAAGGATGCCTAACTCCTTCCCTTTAGGATAATAAAGAATTCTTACTTAGAATCTCATTAGTTCTACAGATCACAAAATTGGAGTTAGTTTGCATTTTTTGGTTAGCATTTAGGTGTCTTAATTCACCTTAGAATAATTAGTTGGCGACTCCTCAAAGTAATCATTTTTAACTAATCTAGAGGGAATTGACGCCATCACGTCGCGAAGCTCGCAGGTCAAAATCGGGTGCGACAAACATCGATTTAATTTGAGTGATTTTTGTCAAAAAAATTGTTTTTTTTTTTGTTTTCCTGCTGTTTCTGTTGAAAGTTTATTGGTTTTTGCTGAAATATGAGTTTTCTATTGTTAAGAAAATGAGAAAGAAAATAAATAGGATAGGATTTCTCAAAGAATAGTGTAATTTTAGAATTGGATGTTGAGTTTAATATTCTGCCTGAAATATACCCGCCTAGGCGGGTATTGGCGGATGACGGATATCCACTTGGATGGTGGAGCGGATGTGGTGATTTGGGAATATATCCGCCTAGGCAGGTATGGATGTTGAAATTGTACTCGCCACGGATGACGGATATAAAATTTTCTAACGGATACGGGTGCGGGGGAGGAGTTACCCGCCCCGCCCAACTGCCATCCCTACACGTGATACACACCAATGAATAGGAAAAACTTAACAACCACACATAGTATACTTGGCTGAAAGCCTATATATACTGCCTCTCATCAAGCAAGAAAATGCACTCACACATAATTTATTAGCTCTTCTTGTCAACAATCAAATAGTTAACATGGCTAAGATTGCTTTCTTTTTTGGCCTTCTCCTTGTGGCACTGGCTGGTTAGTAACTTCATCATCCTATTTAAGTCTGTAAAATATAATTATGTATATATCTCCAATTTACAAGGACGTAGTTACGTATGTCGAAATTCGATTTATACAATAGTCAAGTCGTTTGGCAATTTTTCTAATCTCCTTTCTTTCTATTTGTCAAATTTTTAGCTTTGACCTAGTTAAAAATGAGTTTGAGGTGTGGTTAGTCGATAACTTGTTGTTGAAAATTATAATTGCATATAAAAGTTAAATATTGTTTTTGTATATATATATATATATATATATATATATATATTAGTAAAATCTTAAATATACTTTAGACCTCATTATTTGCACTTAATGGAGGTCTTAATCTCTTTTTATTTTAGATCTGAATCTTAATCATTACATGCGTTGTTTTTTAATTAATGATCATTTAATGGGTCTGATTATTAAATCTATAACAAAATCGTAATAACAATAAGATGTCTATTCAAAGATTTTTACATAAATGGTAGTTCAACACTACTCTATCTACTTTCACCACCAATACCATAGTCAGTTGTCACCATCATTTACAATCATCGCTATCAACCACCAACCACCGGATATTACTGATAATCACCACCATCAATCATCACTATAATTCACCAACTACCATCATCATTAATCACTACTATGTTTAGTTATTACTGTCATCCACCACGATTATCAGCAACAACCACCAACTACCACCATCTACAACCGTTGTTAATCACTAGTCATCCACCATCATCACTAGCTACTACCAACAACAACCACATCATCACTAGCTACTACCAACAACAACCACATCATCAACTAACACCATCACCAATAGCACCCACAACCACCGGTACTGCTATCTATCTATCTATATATATATATATATATATATATAATTGTTGATACAATACATATTGGATTAATTTAGTATTTTATTCAAATTGATATTTTATTAATTTTTAAATAAAAGGCAAGTTTTATACATTTGGATGGTGAGAAAATAAAGTGTCTTAATTATTTAGTATTCGAATCTTAATTTAACATCTGAATATTCACATGTGTATTCAAATTCAAGCATCTAAATGTTAATGCACATCTTAGTATTCAGATGTATTTTCAGATTCGGACGTCTTAATTTTAATAAAAATAAATAAAACCATAGCCCCTATCGAAATTTCCTACTTTGCATTATTCTACATACAACTCCTTTTATATCTTGATAGTAATTTGATTTATCATGTTATACAGTTCATCCATTGTGGTCCTCCAATACTCAAGTGATGGCTCTACGTGACCTATCTTTGGAAATTCATGATCTTGAGAAGATTCAATTTCAACTCTTTGATCTTGGCATAAAAAGTTGTGGCATTGTGTGTAATACTAATGAGGATTGCAAACCACTTAACTTTTGTTCAATCTGTAAACACAGTTATAGTAGGGGGAGACTTGCTTGCCTCCCTTGATAAAAAAACAAAGACCGATTTGAATAATGTCATATGATAAAAAATTAGTCGAGGTGGATAAAGAATCATATGATATTGGTGTGTACTACGGGTGATTGAAGTGTGTTTTATGATTTTTTTTTTTCCCTTTTAAGCTTTGTGTCACTTGTAAGATAAACAACAAGTGCCTATCTATCGTTCGAATAAAAGTCTGTAATGGGGGTATAGCTATTGATGTTTCATGATCCATTACAAGTAATATGAAATGTGTGTTAATGTATGAGTGTTATTTGTATTTGCTTTCCTTTATTTCTCGTTGGATTCTATAAAAAAAAGATTTAGTTACATATAACTTTTATCACTAAATAGCAAAAGATCTGTTAGCTGTTAATGCCATTGGATGACGAATTAGCGATAGATTATCATAAAATCATGTTTATAAGCTATTTAGTGATAGATCAGCGACGAACTTCGTAGCTAATTTCTATTGTTTTAGCCATTCACTTACACAGAGTATTTCTCAGTTAGTTTTTCATTCCTATTATTTCATATTGGTCTGTATTCTTTCACTTCAGATATACAACTATCTTTCAACGACTGGATGATTTTTTGCACTGAAAATTGTGAAATTATTTAGTGACAGAGATAAATAATAACGTCTAAGTATTGGTTAAAGAAATGGAGCAGGAGTTGAGATATTTGCAGAGGAAAATGTTTCTAGATGTAAGTTATTGTTCTCCTTTGGATGAAATTATTTTTCCAAGAAAACGTTTTTTCGATCCAAAGACCAAAAAGTAACTTCATAACAATATAATCGCCTAATAATCTCTCTTACATAATTTTAGTATTAAAAGAATTAATTCATAGTTACAAGCTTTTATTTCAAGAAGTTAATAGAAAAATGTTGTATTAGCTACTCTATTTTATTGTACAAGTGCTACACTAAACTAGTCAATGGTCCAAGGTCACATCAATATAATCACATTTCAACATTAATTTATAGTGATAAGAGTATGAAACCTTTGGCAATTAACAAACACAAGCTTACAGTAGAAGAGTAGACCCAAAAATCTATAAATTCATTACTTCGTAGTGTAGTATAAATGTATAATTATTCGGTTACGTATATGAAATACGAATATGTTTGAATACACAGGCCTGGAACTCAATGTTTTTAAGAAGAGTATAAGTTTTACTTACTGATGATGTAATTCTTTGAACATAATCATATTATGACCTAATTATACATAAAAAATTTAATGATAAATATTAAATGGTAATTTGATAAAAAATACTATATCACTGACTTGCTAATTTGCTACTATTACTTTATCTTTTAATGTTAATAAATTTCACTGGTTGCATAAACTTTTTTACACACCAATGTATATGTAACTTAAATTTTTACTTCCAAGTAACATGAGAGACATCGTCAATAGTCTTGAACTGATTATTATCTCAAACTTCTAATTATTCTATTGATCGATAGATACGTGCATTATGTATTTATGTCTCGTGTTAACTTACAAACTTTGTATTCGAAAATAATGCTAAAATATATTTTAACATAAAGGGCTGAAGAAACCATTCAAATTAATGCTAACATGAAAGTAACTAGTTTAACACTCTTTATGTTAATAGTAATAAAATATAAATTGAATAGAAAAATGATTATTTTTACCAAAATTAGCTCGGCCGTATTGCCTTGCTAGTTTAAAAATACACAAAATCTACATATAAAAAAAAGATTGCATAATCGAACAAATGTGCGCAAAATAGTTACTTATATTCTTTATCTTACAAGTGACACAAAATTGGTCAATTAGCATAGCACTTTTTCACAGACGAATAACCCTTACGACAATTCGTACACTTTCTCGGGCCTATTACATCTTTGCAAGCCGCATCAATATTGCAACGGTCGAAACAACGCATATCTCGGCGTACAATCTGCTCAATCACTTGTACTTGTTCTAATAAAGGTAGGTCTCGCAAAGCCATCACTTCAACTGCATAACATGATTAATTATTCAAATTATTAGTATAATAATAACATAAATAGAGATGCATAATTATATATTTTAGAAAGAAAAGTTACTAATTACTTACCAGCCAGTGAAACAAGGAGAATGCAAAAAAAGAAAGAGAGCTTGTTAGCCATGTTAACAGAGTTTGAACTTAACTGATTTTGAGAAGAAGAGCCGTGTGTGTGTGCGCGCATTTTCTTGCTTATATATATATATATATATATATATATATATATATAGGCTTTTTAAATTGTTTAAATATAAAAATATATCTGTTAAAATATACTGTATATTATTCAACTGCTAGTGTCCTATATTATATGTGCACTCTCTCTCCTGGCTGCTAAAAATGGATATATATCCAAAAAGAAATTTAATTGTTTTATACTAATTATAGCAATAGCAACACTTGTTGTTAGCCCAAGTTGTCACTAAAGTAGTTGAAAGAGCAGATAAAAAATTCATTATAATATTGGCGGCTTTTTTCTTGATATGTTTTAGTTTAACTTTAATGGCAGGCAGCTAAGAAGATTTTTTTGTTTCTCGTCTGTATTCAGTATACGCAATAAATCACTATTTAAATTCGGATAGCGCGCTATAAGGCTCGGCATTCACAACAATTTTTTTTTATTTTTAAAACTTCAAAACTAGAGATATCTGATTAATGGCGGAGAAATTCTAACCATTTCAACACCATCCATATTGGTTAAAAAGATTAACTTTAAATTTCAATAAAATGATACTCCATCTTGGAAGGATAAGGACAAAATTTACTTCAAAATTTGGGTTTAGGTTATATACGCTAATATTATAAAATTTTAAAATAATTTTAGAGATCTTCCCTCAGATTTAATTTATAAACTAACCTTCATTATGATTTACAATATTAAACTTACCTTAATTCCTTATTTAATTTCTTTATAACAATACTTTTAACCTATTTAATATTGATATACAAATTTATATTCTAACTAATGTATTCATAAAGCTATTTACTCGACCACAAATATTTCGAGAACACCTCTAAAAGAGGGGTAAATAGTCAACTTTGAAAGAAAATTATTATCAACCTCTTTTAGATATGAATGTATCTGATTCAGAAGGAAAGAATTGCCTCAGTATCTCAATTTTCATTCAAAACTGGGCTTGATATACACTTTAAGTTCCCAAAAAGATTTATCATCCAAAAAGAGGAAAAAATGAATTTTTTGTCTAAAGAAAATCGTCGAGAAAGGACATATATATATATAACCTTTCAACGAGATGATGCTTTTTCAACTTTCTCAAAATCGAATCTATTCCAAACATATATGCCATGGTTCCCTACTTTGAAAGGGTACAAATATCTAAATTTTGATATTTTAAAATATTTTTTCAGACCTATTACCAATACTAATATTTTTTTTATCAAATTAAATTAATAAACATATTAGCAGTGAATTGTTACAAGAACAATTCTATTTTTTTTGTTTGAAATCAGTACTCATTTTTCATGTGGATGATTTCTTTGTGTATCCATCAATCCTATTTATCATATCTATAATTTGTACTTATGATAAGGAAATATAACTCATGGAAAGAATTTCCAGTATTTTTATGAACTGGCAAAGAAGTAGAACAACAATTAGAGAATTTCCAATCATCGTCAGATTTTAATCCAACTATTCATAAACACTATTCCAAATATAAGTGTTGGAGTTCTGTTAATACATTTAGAAATAATACCTTCATTACCGTCAACTGAAGATTTCCAAATACCTACACCAAAACTTTTAAATTTGGTTCTAACTATATTGTGTTATGTGTTTAAATTCAGATAAATGAAGTTGATAACCGACAGGAGTAGTAAATTTACATTAATGTTGAAAAGCTGTTACCTATCTAGGCTTTTAATTTGAACCTCCTTGTTTATAAAATTATTTTAATTTAAAAGTTATATTAGAAAGGGCAAATTGGTCAGATTGTAAAATTTTATATTAATAATAAATAATTTAAAAGTATTATTACAAAAAAAATACGGAAGGTAAGCATTATATCGTACATCACAAGAAATGTCAGCGTTAAAAAGCTAAACCTAAGGGTAGTAGTAGATCGTCTCTGAAATTATCTCAAAATTTTTATACCATCTGGGAATTGTTACTTGCGGTAATATGTTAATTGTTATTTTTATCAAATTATCATGCTCATCAAAAAATTTACTTATATGTAGTTACTTAATAAGTGATTTGATCATGTCAATATTTGGCGCATCACCATTGCGCACAAGTCACAACTTAAAACTAGTGAATTGATTAAAGTTATATACACTAACATTGTTAATATAGTTTACATATTCGTAATTATTTTACCTTTGATTGCAGTAACCAAATTATCAATTGATGTTTCTTATAAAAATCTGCCTATAATTATCTTATAAATAACTTAATCATATCAAAATACTTTTATACTATCAATACATAAAACTTAAACTCATATTTGTCAATAATGTGATATGTGTATGAATGTGTTGAAGAAAAATATACCACATTGGTGACGGATGAGAACAATGAGCTCCTTATAATGCTTGATCAATCCTCCTACCTTTGAGCTAGCTTTTGGGTGTGAGTTAGGCGCAAAGTCTAATTCGACATGGTATCAGAGTCAGGCTCAGGCCCGATCTGATGTGGGCCCAGAGAAAAGGGGGTGGAATGCCCTCCAGATCAATTGATCGGTCCCGGACCAATGGAGGGTGCAAATGCCCCCGGTCTATGAATGTGCACGAATGTGCACACTCCAGATCGGACAGTGGCCGATGAAAATCTTGGGCTCCTTTTAAGACTTGGGCAATCCTCCTTTCTTTGAGCGTGAGGGGGATGTTGAAGAAAAATATACAACATTGATGACGGATGAGAATCATGGGCTCCTTATAAGGCTTGGGCAGCTTGGGCGATCCTCCTTCCTTTGAGTTAGCTTTTGGGGTGTGAGTTATGCCCAAAGCCTAATTTTACCGAATGTATGAGGTGGAGCCTTGTCTTCTTCGGCTCCAATTTCTCCTATTTTATTATAAATTGATACTTTCTCTATTTCAATTTATGTGACATCATTTGATTTGACACGAGTTTAAGAAAGAAATAAAGACTTTTGAAATTTTTGGTCCAAAAAAAGTTTTAGATATTCGTGTGACTATAAATCATTCCATAAATGTAAATTATTTTTAAATATAGAAAGATTATATTCTTTTTGGGACAGATTAAAAATAAAATGATATCACATAAATTGGGATAAATGGAATATATGATAACATATATAATTCGTAATGTCGTATAAGTTTATGAATTGTCTTGTTTTGTGATATTATTGAAAGTTCATTCTAATTGTTAGTGAAATGACTGTCTGATGTTTAATTGTGTAATTGATACCGCAACCAATGGATATCCTTAACTCGGAGAAGGAAAATAAGAATGATTATTAGCATGACAATAATGATATCGATGAACGTGATGAACTAGGAACAGAAATAACAAAGAATTATTTTGAGCTTTATGCCACTCATAAGATAACTAAGGAAAATCAAAATAACATAAATACAAATACAAATAAAACATACTCATAGTAACGCCTAAGACTATTGAAGGAGGAGCTAATGTCAGATTTATTCGGGACATTAATAAATATGAGACCATACAAAAGAACACTTTAATTTTCATATTAAAATTAAATCCTTGGATAGCATCTCATTGTAATATCATAATGATTATGAGCCGTTCGACATTGCCTACACCGTGACCCTTTGTTGTTGCAATCAGCGTCAGATGAACAAAGTTTGCCACATCCTTTACTATTGGTAAGATCTTGGAGTACAATCGCTTGTACTTCTACTAATTGTATGTCTCGCAGAGCCATCACTTGAGTGTTTGTGGACCAAAATGAATCAACTGCACATGATCAATCAAATTAATATAAGTAGAGATACTTAAATAATATAATAGAAGAATTAACCTAAATAACGCTCATTCAATCACTTAAATTAAAATTTTATGGATGTATAATATATGTATAATTAGGGGTGGGCAAAAAATCCAGAGAACCGAAAAAATCGAACCGAACTAACTCTTCGGTTCGGTTTTTATTCGGTTTTAAAAAAAAAATTTGAAAAACCGAACAGAATCAGGATTTAGTGATTCGGTTCAGTATTTAAATTTTGGATACGAACCGAACCGAAAAATCGAATTAAATATGTAATTAATCTTATTTTTTATTTTAGGCTACTGCTATCTCTTGAATCATAGCCATTAAATTCAATATATGAAGCTTTTATGGAAGACGAATGCGACATGAACTTAATTAACATATTACGGAAGCATTGACATAAAATGTAGGAGAGAAAGTAGTTATAAATTGGTGCAACTTTAAATGGTCATAACTCAGCGCTCGGATGTCCATTTTACCCAATTCAAGAGTTTGATTTTGCGTATTTTTTTTTGAGACGCGGCCGGTCAAACCGCTTGGCGCCGCCTTTTTTTTTACGAAAATGTCCGTTTTCCCAATCAATTTGTGTTTTCCCCCAAATCGGTTTCTAATTTTCTTTTTCTTTAGTAAACATCTCACGATATACAATACATTCCAACGTCAAAATTTCGTGGTAATGTAGGTGTGAATGTCAATTTCAGTGTTGGAAATTCAATTTTTAAAAAAATAAAAAAAAAAAATTCCTTGACCCGCCCCGCCCCGGCCCACTAGAAAAAACTTATATAATCCGATACATTCGGCGATATAAACCGAACATATCAAAAAAAAAATAAGTTGGATTCGTTTTTTTTTTTAAAATGATTTTTATTCGGTTCATATTTTTCGGATACAAAATCGATATGAACCGATATACGCCTATCCCTATGTATTATAATATGTGTATAATCGTGTATAGTCAGTATAAAATCTATATATAACATTGTAAGAAAAGCAAACATTGAATCTAAATACGGTTGTCTATTTGTAGAAAGATTCCTACATAAGTAATACTTTATAAAGAGATTAATATGTAGTCCGTTTGATCAAGTTTATGAGAAGCTAAAAAAGTGTATCATTTTAAAAAAGTGCTTAGTTTAGAGACATATGAGGGGTAGGCCGAGCTCTTAAGTCTGAGAAGGAATGAATAGGTCCAGGGTTCTTCCTACATCAATTAATTGGAAAGACGAAAAAATAAGTATTTTTGAATATTAATAGTAGTAGAAATTATTTGTCAAAAGCTGAAAAATTAAATTCTTCGAGAAGTACTTTTTGAAAGCTTGATCAATCATAAATTATGTTGCAATATTACTTAAAATATTTTTCAAATTGATAAGTCGAACACATAATATCATTCTCCAAAAGTATTTTTTTTGAAAAATACTTTTAAAAAAAAAACTATTTAAAAATAAAAATAAAAATTGAAACTTGGTTAATCAGGATAGGAATGATATTGAAATTACTTACCTGCCAGTATCACAAGGAGAACACAAAAGAAGAAAGAGAGCTTGTGAGATAGACACTTCTTTGCCATATTAATTGTGTGAGTTCATTTTCTTGATTGATGAAAGGTCACATATATAGGTCTTTAAAATTGTTTAATATAAAAATATATATTTTAAAACTTATATTATCCACCGCTAGTGTCCCATGTGCATTCTCTCTCTGGCTGTTACTATATATCCAAAAGATGACTCACTTTTATTATTAAGATAAGAATTAATGTTTTATACAAAAATATAGCACAATATTCTATTGATTATAGAACGCAAGCCAATTCTCTCCCTAGATCTAGATCTAATTTACCGACAAGAGCTCTTAATGAATGAGCAATGAGTTTTATGCTAACCATGAAAAGTAGAGGAAATGGAATATTATATAGCCTATAGCTATAGGGCTGGGCTAGGCTTCCCTCCTCGCTCGAGCTACCAGCTTTCTTAAATTTCATTCATGTTGTAGTACTTGCTCAATTGAACGATCGCCTTAAGTATACATAGACAGATTCAAAATTTAAAATTTTATAGATTTTGTAAACCACAAGAATCAGAGAAGAAACAGAAAAGAGTTGAAGCACTGTTTTGTTATTATTTCACTTCATTACATTGCGGCTGCTTTAGATGCAAATATATACATGTAGGATACATAATTTGATAGGGATTAGAGAGGTACAATAACACTAGGACACAAATTAATAACAACTAAAACCTATCCATTTTCGGACACGGTCTAATACTCCCCTTGCGAACTGAAGGTGGCGAAGATACATTCAGTTTGAAACGTAGAAACTCAAAGCGCATAGCTGAAAGTGACTTTGTCAAGATATCAACCAATTGATCTTTGGACGACAAGAATTGCACCAGGAGATCCTTCTTAGCGATCCTATCTCGAATAGAGTGAAAATCTATCTCGACATGCTTTGTGCGAGCATAAAAAACTGGATTAATGGAGAGGTAGGCTGCACAGATCTATCCCGACAAGATAGGAGCTTTAGGGAGGTGCACTCCAAGCTCATTTAGAATAGACTGAATCCAAGTTAGTTCGGCTGCAGCATAAGCGAGTTCTATTGATTTTTTACGCAACAGATCAGACCATTTCCTGTTCATCTACAACAAGGGTACATACATGACTTACATATTATTATATATTGATGAAATCATCCTCACCACATCATCTGATGCTCTCCATCGGTCCATTACGTCTCTCATTTTCTTTGAGTTTGCTATGAAAGATCTGGGGCCCTTGCGTTATTTCTTGGGCATCTATATCACTCGAAATTCTGGCGGCCTATCTCTATGTCAGACGAAGTAGGCCGAAGAGATCCTTGACCGTGCAGGCTTGACATCTTGCAAACCATCCCACACGCCTGTAGACAACAATTCCAAGCTTAGCGCTAATTTCGGCCCTTCATATTCAGACCTGACTCACTATCGTAGGCTAGCTGGGGCCCTGCAGTACCTCACATTCACGAGACCAGGCATATCATATGTCGTAAACAAATCTACTTGCACATGCACAGTCCGACGGAAGCACATGCATTCTCTCAAACGTATTTTATGATACGTCCAAGGTACACTTCACTTCGGATTACATCTATACAAGTCTTCGCTCACTGGTCTCACTGCTTATTCTGATGCTGACTGGGGTGGATGTTCTGACACCCGACGCTCCACGTCTGGTTATTGCGTTTTCCTCGGAGATAACCTATTATCTTGGTCTTCCAAAAGGCAACCTACATTATCTCGATCCAGTGCCGAAAGGCAAGGATTGACAGAAGAAGAAGGGTAAGGCAATCGCTGCGTCCGCAGCTATGAAGCCCACGGGAGGTGTGAAGAAGAAGGTGAACGCGACTAAGGATGAATTCCTCAACTGCCATAGGAAGGGCATTGGAAAAATGACTGCACGGCACCAGGAGGAGGAAAAACACCAGATGCTCCTGCCTTTAGTGGACAAGGTATGTACGTCATTGAAATAAATATGTCTATAAACAACTCTCATTCCTGAGCGCGTAGGGACTTATAGATTAATAGATTAAATTTACGCGTTGGAAATGGAGCACGAGTAGATGCTGAGCGCGTAGGGACTTATAGATTAAATTTACATTCCGACTATTGTTTAGTGTTGAATGATTATTTTTATGTTCCCTCGTTAACGAGGAATATTATTTCTATCCAGTGTTGCACATGGAGGGTTTTTCCTCGTATATTTTTAATGGCAGTCACGTACTGTCTTTTAATAATGTTATATATGGAACTACTCCTCTTGTGGATGGATTATATACACTGAACTGTAGTCGAGAGATTTTCAATGTACAAAATAAATGAGCCAAGACAAGTAATAGAAACTCTACCTACCTATGGCACTGCATACTTGGTCATATCAACGAATCAAGGATAGTAAGATTGAGGAAGTTAGACTACCTCGAACCATTTGACTTGGAGTCTTATGGTAACTGCGAATTTTGCTTGAGAGAAAAGATGACCAATAAACCACTTTCTGGGAAAGGTGTGCGAGCCAAGGAGATGCTTTAGTTGGTCCATACTGATGTATGTGGGCCATTCTCGACTCAAGCTAAAGGAGGCTTCCCATACTTCATCACTGTTACTGACGACTTCACAAGGTATATATATGTGTATCTTATGAGACACAAATTCGAGGCTTTTGAGAAGTTCAAGGAGTACAAGTCGGAAGTAGAGAAACAACTTACAACAAGTATCAAGACCCTTCGATCGGATCGAGGAGGCGAGTACTTAAGCAAGGATTTTCTAGATTACTTAAAGCTACATGGAGTCCAATCTGAATGGACACCTCCAGGAACGCCACAGATGAACGGTGTTGCCGAAAGGATAAACCGAACCTAATTGGATATGGTTCGATCCATGATGAGCTCCTCAGCTCTACCGACATACCTTTGGGTACATGCTATACAAACCTCTATATACATTCTGAACAGAGTTCCTTCCAAGTCAGTAGAAAAGACACCATATCAGATATGGTGTGGCAAGAAGCCAGCTCTTAAACATATGAGACCCTGGGGTGCCCTGCATATGTTAAGAAGATGCTCAATGACAAGTTGGAATCTAAAAGTGAGAAATGTCATTCGTGGGGTATCCAAAGGAAACTAAGGTATACTACTTCTATCTTCTTGGAGAACATAAGGTCATTGTTTCCAGGAACGCAATTTTCCTTGAAGAAGAATATGTCTACAAGGAACATAAATGTACAGAGATAGAACTTGAAGAAATTCAAGAACCACAAGATAACAGAGAAAATGAACCCTTGTTGAATGACCTAAACAAGGATTCAGTGGGAGTATCTGGTGAAGATTGGGTACTTAGAGTACGCCCTTCAGCCAGTAGGAGTGCTGTGAGAGATAGTGCAGAAATACAAGGCTCTCATACACAACCAATGAAAGATAATGCAATGGTTGTACATCATCCCATTCAGGAAATACATGAAAATGACATTCCTGAAAACTCTCAAGGTGATGGATTGTCCAACACACAAATACCTTCTCACAATCAGAATGCAACAAACACTGAAACGTAGAATACTCAACTCCGTAGGACCACTAGGACTCATCATCCACCTGAAAGACTTAATCTTCTTATTGAAACACACAATGAGATAGATATTCCTGATGACGATTAACCTACAACCTACAACGAAGCTATTTTAGACATTGATTCGCAGAGATGGCAAGAAGCCATGAAATCTGATATGGACTCGATGTACATAATCAAGTTTGGAACTTGGTTGATTTTCTAACAGGGTTAGACCCATATGATGCAAATGGGTCTTCAAGAAGAAGATTGATGCATATGGCAAGGTACAGACCTATAAAGCAATACTGGTGGCTAAAGGTTATAATCAACGGCCTGGGGTCGATTATGATGAAACCTTTTCACCCGTTGCTAAGATTAAGTCCATTCAGATTTTGCCTGTCATAGGTGCATATTATGACTATGACATTTGGCAGATGGATGTTAAGACTACTTTTCTCAATGGTAATCTAGTTGAGGAAGTGTATATGAAACAACTTGAGGGTTTTTTCAATTGAGTCCAACCCAAATGATGTATGCAAGCTACAAAAGTCCATTTATGGGCTTAAGCAAGCCTCAAAGAGTTGGAACATTTGCTTTGACAAGGCTATCAAGACATTTGATTTCGTCAGAAGCAAAGAAGATCCATGTGTTTATAGTAAATGCAAGGATGAGAGTATTGCCTTCATTATCATATATGTAGATGACATATTAATAACGGGAGATAATAAGACTCTCTTGCAGTCAGTCAAAGAGTGGTTGTCCAGTACCTTCATGATGAAGGATTTAGGTGAAACCTGCTACATTCTGGAGATTAGGATCTATAGAGATAGACCTAACATATTATTGGGGTTGTCACAGTCAGTCTACATAGACAAAGTGCTTAGACGTTTTTTTATGGAAAATTCCAAGAAAGGCAGTCTACATATGGGACAAGGCATCAAGCTATCTAAAAAAGATAGTTCTTCTAATTCTATAGAACTTGAACGCATGAAAAGGATCCCATATGCTTCGGCTATAGGATCGATCATGTATGCCATGACCTGTACTAGGCCAGATGTGGCCTTTGCACTTAGTATGACTTGCAAGTTCCAACAGAATCCTGGGGAAGAACACGGGAAAGCAGTCAAGAGTATTCTTAAGTATCTTAGACGAACTAAAGAATATTTCTTAGTCTATGGTGGATAATAGAAGCTGGTATGTACTGGGTACACTGATGCTAGCTTCCAGACATATGTTGATGACTATAAATCTCAATCAGGTTACACATACATTTTCAATGGTAGAGCAGTAAGCTGGAAAAGTTCCAAACAATATACAATTGCTGACTTGACAACAGAAGTTGAGTACATTGCTGGATCGGAAGCTGGTAAAGAAGCTGTCGCGATATCTGAGTTCCTGAAGGAACTAGGGGTTGTTCCAAGTGCCACTTGTCCAATAATGGTTTATTGCGACAACACTGGTGCGATTGCGCAAGCTAAGGAACCAAGATCAACCAACAGAAATAATTATGTACCAAGAAAGTACCACATACTCAGGGAGATGGTGGAGACTGAAGAGATTAGATTAGACTATGTTCCCACATACGATAATCTAGCTGACCCATTCACTAAACCATTAAGCTTAGTCAAGCATAATGGTCATTTTGAAAATATGGGCATTAGATATGTTGGAGATTGGCTCTAGGCCAAGTGGGAGATTGAAAGTATATTTATGTCCTAGAGACAATCTGTATTAGGACAAATGTACTTTATACACATTCATATTATTATTAATAGAGATTAATATTTTGGCATTTGCAATTATTAAATTATTATTTGATTGTTTGTAATTATTCATTAATGTGCATCCCTTGAGCTTACGTTGTCATTAATAGAGTGAGATATTTTATGATAGAGCGTAACTCTTAAAATAGCCTCGACTAATGATCATCGATAATGGGATATCGATGATATGTGATAAGTCGACATGTGGTATGCATCACATTCTTAGAGGATATAGTATGTCTCACCTGCTACGAGTAATGGTTACTCGTGATGGACACATGGATACTTTGGAAGTATTTGTATACCCTGCTGATATACTGTTTGTTATACTTGTCTAAAGTATGATCAGCGTGTGAGAGATAAAAGTCCTTAGACTTGAGGTCAATACTCGCCTTGTCTACAAAGTAATGTACTTTGATCATGTCCTAAGCTCAAATGCCTTATAGGTTGAGATATGGCTTGTATTGGGTACATTACGATGTTGATTGAAGGTGGTAGTTGAGTCAATATTAGGATTCATTCCTCAGATGTATATTCGAGAGAACACTCGGATTCTCAGTGATATTAGGTTGACTAAGTCGTTGGCCAACGCAATAGACGTGTTTAGAATATGATCTAGTTGTCAACTAATATAGATGAGATACAATGATTAAACCATTTTGATAGACACTTGACAAATCCTAAGCTTGATCGAGTGTGTCGTGAATGAAAGGATTTTATCTTACCACATAAATGTTAAGTTTACTGGATTCGCGTAAACGTACTTCACATATTGAGTTCGTCTTCCAGCGCCGTCTAGGAGTTCCGAGTAGACCTTAATTTGATTAATGTCAATATGAAAAGGCCTGTAGGGTCACACTATGTCGATTGCTCATTTCGATTTGGAATTGAGACATTTAAATGAATAATGATTACATTAATTAAGTCAAAATTGGATTTTGGATTTAATTAAGAATGCACAAAAATTAAATCGAGGCAGTGCAACTGCACGTCGAGCGCCGCGACGCCCATTCCTAGGGCCGCGGCGCAGTGCAAAAATTCATCAAGCGCCGCGACGCCCATACCCTAGGGCCGCGGCGCCTCTGCGTCGATTTTGGGCCAGGCCCAAGGTCAAACTCTAATCTGGTTTTTGACCTAATTTTCAACTACAAATAGAGACATTCACTTTCATTATTCTACACCATTTTCTGAAAAACATTCTAAGCCTTAGAGGCTTAGAATCAAATACTCTCGAACCTCTGCCGGATTTCCTAGCTTTCCGAAGGAGAAGTACATTCAAGCTTGGAGCTTGCAATTGGAAGGGCAACCGCGTGTGCACCTCACAGTAGAAAAAGATTCCGGATTATTACAACTTGTAAGTAAATATTTTTATGTTACAAGTTCAATTGTTGTATAACTATACCAGAAAACTTGTTGGGGGTAAGTAAGAAACAAAACTTTTAAACTTCCGCTGTGCCTTACTTATGTGTTTTGTACCCAACAAAATCCTACAACAACATCTCTACCCCTCGAGGCTACATGTAAGGTATGTGTACACCTCATTTGTGGGACTATACTATGTATGTTGTTGTTGTTATATGTTCTATAAGTTTTTCTTTGTTAATGTAGGGAACCATGATTGCACCTAATGTTAATCCAACAGCAATAGAGTATGGAGTAGTATTGAAGGGTACTGGCAGGATCCAAATTGTGTATCCAAATGGAACTTTAGCCATGAACGCTAGAGTACGAGAAGGGGATGTCTCTTGGGTGCCACGCTACTTCCCTTTCTGCCAAATTGCTTCAACAAATGGCCCGTTTCAGTTCTTTGGATTCACTACATCAACAAGAAGGAACCATCAACAGTTCTTGGTAGGTAAGAACTCATTGATGCAGAGCTTGAGAGGGCCAGAATTTGCAGCTGCGTTTGGAATTGGTGAGAAAAGGCTTAAGAGGATTGCCAATTCTCGACATGAACAAGTCATCTTGCCTTCATCGCGGTCGGATTCTCCTTTGAGGATGAACATGGGGTTTAATTAGTTTAGTGGAAATTCTATTACGTAGTTGGTCTAGTTGAGCTATGGCATGAAATGTTGGGGCCAATTTTGGAACTTCGTTTTTCTTTTCTGTTTTCCTTTCAATTGATATGAGTTTTCTTGGTCGTCTTGTACTGTCGGACACAAGACTCATTGTCCTTTTGAGTTGTGAAGAAGACGGATTTGTTTTTGTTTGACATGATTCTATTAGTGGTTTGAACTCCATTAACAAATGGGATATTCCAATCTGGTTGGTATTTGTTTTTTTCTTCTTTTTGTAATGAGTGAATAGGTTAAAAAGAACCTAATGATCATCGTTTTGTGAGTTTCATATCTAAAATATTTGACGTTCATAGAACCCCTGAACTACCATGAACTCATATTAAAATAAAACCCGGAGTAATATGACATGCTATGTGAACATCACACTCGAAAAACTTCTCTAAAGAGTTTCAAGTGGCAGTACACGTGGACAAAAATTTGAGTGAATAGGTTAACACCCCTCCCCTCCAACTAATACTATTTTGTGAGTTTCATATCTAACTATTGAGTGTTCACACCCCCACCCCCACCCCAACCCCAACCCCTCTTGAACTACCATGAACTCATTGTTGCACGTGGGCTCATTTTAAAGATTTTTTTCATCTGTCACGCGTCTTTCAACAAGTTATCCCAGACATTTTGCCACATATCCACCCGGTGTGTTTTTAATCTAAAGGAGTTATAGTCCGGGGGTAATAGGAACACCCAATAGTTTAGATTTGAAACTCGCAAAATAATGATACTTTAGGCGGATTTTAACATATTGATTCCTTAATCTGCTGAGATAAAATATAGTTCAAAGCAATTATCAAGAAAGAGATAATAGAAACTAGAATTGCTGAGAGCCAAGTTAATTGCGGCACCCCACATCTAGAATACTGAAATCTTATGATTTTTTTCATGAAGACACATCAAGGATGCAGATACCAGAAAATCAAACTAGAAAAACTCATTTCCGACAAGTTGATAACAGAAATCTTTGACCCAAAGTAACAACCTCTAATGGCGTTGATTTGAGACAGAACATAAATTCTCTTACTACAATCAAAAAAGCCAAAGAGAGAATTTAATAAGTTCTCTTGCTAAGATTAATATAGGGAGAACTGACATTATATCTAGTTTACTATCCCTATAGGCCATATAGAGGACAGTGAAGAAATCTAAGTCCTTAGAAAAGAAACAAGTGCCTATGCTAGCAACAAGTCACGACGGTGTGGAAAACAAAGTACTGAACCTTGAACTATGACTGGAACTTGTTCAATAAAAGTAGCCAATAACTTGACCACCCACATTTTGCCGCATTGCTTCTTCATGATCCAAACCAAAACTCCATTTGACGTTGTAATAACAACATACCTCCACTGCATAAACATGAGTAAATCAGTTCCTTCTACAGAAAATAAAAGAATGGAAATGAGCTCTCTACAATCATCAGGAGGGAAAGGAAAAGGATAAAGAATATTTTTACTAATAGCATATATATCTAATGCATTAAAAAAGGTCCAAACCAATGGAATATAAAAAAACCGTGCTTGCATTACTTCATCCCTTCAAGCAACAAAGCGCTCGCTTTCAATAACACTATCAAACAGGGCAAACTAGGTGAACAGACTCTAGAATACAGACCCATATATAGGTCGATAGGGACATGTATATACAATCAACAAAATTGTAATAACTGCCAAAAGAATATAGCTGGCCTATATTTTGGTCCAAAGCCATCCCACCCTCATAGTATTTTGCTAGATTACGATGCAATGAAAAACTCTTGTAATAAAAAGAAAATGAGAAACTCACTACATTTTCATCTTTCAAGGTATTTCATTTAATCGTTAGATGTAATGGTGGTTGGTGACGATGATTGTAAATAGTGAATAATGGTGATGATGGTTGATTGTGGCGAGGAGGGTGATTGAGGGTGGTAATAGTTGATGGTGGTGAACGACCATGCCAGTTAACAGTTAAAATAGATGGAGTAGTGTTGAATTTTGATATTTATAGAAATCCTTGAATAAACATCTTAATAATATTAAGATTTGATTTGTAGATCTTAATCGTTCAAATTTATTCCGATTCATTAAGTGATTGTAAATTGAAAAAACAAACGCGTTTAATGATTAAAGTCATAGTTAAAAATTCAAATCAATAAATACACTTAATGATTGAGATCAGAATGATTAAGATTAACATGTTCATTAAGGATGTGTTTGGTATGGAGGAAAATATTTTTCATTTTTTCTTTAATTTTTCATGTTTGATTGATCAATATTTTTATAAAATATTTTTCTCTAGAAAAATAAGTTTTTAAAGATGAAAAATAACTTCCGTAGAAAAAATAAGTTTAGTAAAATGACATTCTACCAATTCTCGTCTCTCTCCCCCATTCAACGCACCCCATCTCTACCCAACCCCCTCTAAATTATATAAATGCATTTTAAATAATATTTTATTTTTTCTTACTAAACACCAATATATAAATAAAAACCCAATTATTTTACAAAAAATGAGGCCATATACTCTGGTAGTACAAACTACAAACAGAAGCAGTACACTTCTACGTATTTTTTACATTTTTACCGTAGTTAGATAATATCTCCGAATATCTATACGAGTATAAAATTAACTCTTGGGTGGCATTTGACCTTCTCTCCAAGCAAACTATCACACACCCAAATTCCAAACCGAGCGACAAACCTCTTCCGAGAGTCCCGATCCTGCCTACGCCGAAGCTCCGTTAACCATGGTTACAGGTCAGTACTTCCTCCATATCACTTTACTATACTTTGAATTTGAACTGTAATGCCACGTTGATGGGGAAAATCACACTTAGGTATTGATTTTTCGAAACGAAGATCCGTTATTCATGCTTTGGTTTGAAGTATTGGTGAACCTCGTAATCGTACTCTGAACTTTTGGTTTAACAGATCCTAATTTGTTTTAAATACTCAAATTATTTAGACATTGTGCTGGGAGATCCGGAGCAATCCGGAAGGTACCGGGATTCTGTATATTGTAGAAGCATTAAGGTTGAGGAGGTTAAGGGCGCTGTTCGCAGGATGCGCAGGGGACAAGCGACCGGGCCCGATAATATTCCAGTTGAATTTTGGGAGAAGCGCAGTCAGGGCAGGTTTGGAGTGGCTGACTGAGTTGTTTAATGTAATTTTTAAGACATCGAGAATGTCTGAAGAATGGAGGTGGAGTATAATGATTTCTTTGTACAAGAACAAATGTGACATTCAGAGTTGCGATAACTATAGGGTATCACTATGAAAGTTTGGAAAAGGGTCGTGGAGATGAGGGTGAGAAGAGGCGTGTCTATTTTCGAGAACCAGTTTGGATTCATGCCGGGGCATTCAACTACAGAAGTCATTCATCTTATTAGAAGGTTGGTGGAACAGAATAGGGAGAGGAAGATAGACTTACATATGGTTTTCATCGACCTCGAGAAGGCATACTACAAAGTCCCTAGGGAGGTCCTATGGAGATGTTTGGAGGTTAGAGGTGTACATGTGTCATACACTAGGGCGATCAAGGATATGTATGATGGAGCCAAGATCAGGGTACATACAATAGGAGAAGACTCAAAACACTTTCCAGTGATGATGGATTTGCACAAGGAATCAACTTTTAGCCAATTCTTATTTGCTTTGGTGATGGATGGATTGACGCGACAAATTCAATGGGAGGTGTCATGGTGTATGTTATTCGAAGACGACATAGTCCTGATTGAGAAAATTCGTAGCGGAGTGAACGATAAGTTGGAGGTTTAGAGACAGACTCTAGAGTCTAAAGAGTTTAGGCTGAGTAGGACTAAGACAGAATACTTGGAGTGCAAGTTCAGTAACGGGGGCGACCTTGAGACAAGCGTGGAGGTGAGCCTTGATACTCAGGTCATTTCAAAGAAAGAAAACTTCAAGTACCTCGGGTCTATTATTCAAGGGAATGTAGAGATTGATGACGATGTCATACATTGTATTGGGACAGGGTGGATGAAATGGAGGCTCGCATATGGATTCTTGTGCGATAAAAAAGTGCCACCAAAACTTAAAGACAAGTTCTATAGGGTGGTGTTTAGACCGACTATATTATATGGGGCGAAGTGTTGGCCAGTCAAGACTTCGCACATCCAAAAGATGAAAGTTGCGGAGATGAGGATGCTGAGATGGATGTGTGGTCATATAAGGAGAGATAGAATTAGAAATGATGATATCCTAGACAAAGTAAGAGTTGCCTCGGTGGAGGATAAGATGCGGGAAGCGAGGCTGAGATGGTTTGAGCATGTGCAGAGGAGACACACAAATGTCTCAGTGCGGAGTTGTGAGAGGTTGGCTATGAACGGGTTCAGAAGGGGTAGAGGTAGGCCGAAGAAGTATTGGGGAGAAGTGATTAGACGGGATATGGCGCAGGTGCAACTTACTAAGGACATGACCTTAGATAGGAGGTTGTGGAGGATACAGATTAGAGTAGAAGGGTAGTAGGTAGTTGAGTGTAGTCCTACTTACGCTTACAAACCGGTAGTTGTAGTGTTATTATTGTAGGCATGCTTAGCCTATCATACTAGTAGACGCAATATTGCTTAATAGTCCCCTGTCGTTTGATTTTTGTTGTTATGTGTTATTTAGTGTACTTTGTTCACTTGTTTATCTTATTTACATGCGTTAGTTACTATTTCCTTTTTCAGAATGTTCTATCATGGTTTATTCGCTTTTATTACCATCATTTTCATACTGCTTTAAATTTCTTGTCCGGGTCTGACCGTTTCTCTTTCTTTACTTGTGCTTATGCTTTGTCTTGAGCCGAGAGTTTTTCGGAAGCAGCCGCTCTACCTACTAAGGTAGAGGTAAGGTCTGCGTACACTCTACCCTCTACCCACATAGTGGGACTCCACGGGGTATGTTGTTGTTACTCAAGTTATTTAGGGTTCATTTGGTAACTGGTTAGGAGGTAAGTTATTCAAGTATAAAATTAATACGGTGTATAGTTTGCAATTTAGAAACCCTCATAACTAATACATGTATAAGTTATGAGTCAATCTATGTATTATTTTATGCATGATAGAAGATGGAATAACTAATACTACTCGGTCTCAAATTATTTGTAATGACTAATCCTTGCATAAAATCTGCATAAAATATGCATAAAATAACACATAGATTCCCTCGTAATTAATTCATATATTACTAATACCTAGATAACTCTAACGAGCTACCAAACGACCCCTTAGTATTTGTAATGAAATGGACCTGAATATAGTGGTCGATACCAACTAGTTTGAGATTGAGGTGTAGTTGATTGATTGATAATCTCGAGTAACAAGAGGAGATGATGGTGGAGCTTATACAGGCTAAGCTAGAATTGATTTTCTTAATGTTTTTTTTCTAGGGTTAGAATATGAAGGTGGCTTTTTATTTTCAGAACATTCTAGAACTTCCGCATAACTTCTTCGTATCAGTTTACTATACTTTGAATTTGAACTATAATCCCACATTGATGAGAAAGTTCACACTTAGGTGTGGATTTTCCAACACAGAGATTCGTTATTCATGCTTTGGTTCAAAGTATTGGTGAAGCTCGTGATAATACTCTAAACTTTTGGTTTAACAGATCGTAATTTGTTTTAAAAACTCAAATTATCTAGTATTTGTAATGAAATGGACCTGAATATTGTGGACGATTCAGAGGAATTATGTAGCTGATTTAAGATTGAGGTGTAGTTGATTGATTGATAATCCCGAGTAACAAGAGCCTCTGGAGATTATGGTGGAGCTTATACAGGCTAAGCTGGAATTGATTTTCTTAATGTTTTCTTCTAGGGTTGGAATATGAAGGTGGCTTTTATTTTCAGAACATGCTAGAACTTTTTTAAGTTGGTCATTGTTTTAAGTTTTTCAAGGTTTCTTTTCTTTGTCAAAAACAATTTTTTGCAAGAACTATATTTTGAAGTTGTGGTTATAGAGTGTTTTCCAAGTAATCTTTTTTGAAAATAAATCTCTCCTTTTACTCACAATACACTCATAAATCTTCCAAAAAATAAAAATACAATTATCCAAACATCTTCAACTTCGACAAAATAATTGACAACTAGATTAAATTTGTGGGTTTGGGATGGGGGTGGGGGTCTGACGGTGTGTTAAGTTCAAACATCATTTATCTTTTTTTCTAGGAGCAAATTTTTATATTATAGATAAAATTAATTGATGTATGTTTGAGAAACAACGTTGGTTTTTCATTTAGGTATCATCACTGTCATAGTTTAATATTTGTTTTGTTTAATTCATGGTGGTTCGTTCAGACAGCACCACTCTGGATATGCTGTTGATGTTAATTTGGGAGCTTTTGAAGGAAGGATTATTGGAGAAAAACAAAAGTATAATGCACCCACTCTTCACTATCACAGAGAGTAACATTATTAAAAAAAACAGAGTAACATTACTCATGCATAGTGAAAAGACAAGTGATCAGTATCTAAAAACAGAAAATGTACATTTTGATGTGCAGTATTTTGTGACATTTGCCTACTAGATTATAGACTCCTAACTGTAACGAATTTAAGACAGATCATTTATCAAAAAGTAACTTTACCTTCACTCTTGTTTCCACATTCCAAAATGACTAGTTAAGCTTTGTTTTTTGATGGGTAATTAAGCTTTTGTTTGTTCTTTGAACTTCTGAAAGGAAAAAAAGAGAGGAAGAAGCTTTGTTTTGTTTCCTTCGACGAGACAGATATATTCTTGAATTCTATTGAAGCTTTCAGGGCATTATTCTTGCTATCTTTAATGGTTCTTGTACTTGTAATTCTTTTTCTGCTCTTGTAATCTCAAGTCTAACTTGGTGATGACAAAGTTGTTTAGGTCAAACTTATCCGGTCTAGGATAAAAGGGGCATCCCGCGCAAATCATCCCACGTTAGCAGGGTTTGGCGAAGGGCTGCACCCTAAGGGGTGTGATGTAGACAACTTACCTTAATGCAAGCATTAGTGGCTGTTCCCACGGCTCGAATCCGTGACCTATAGGTCACACTAGAAGAGCTGTTAAGGAAGCCAGTTTCCTTTTGATATTTTATTAATTGTTTGCGTTACACGAGCGACTCAGTGGAGGAACCTGTTTTCCTCCCATTCAGAAACCCTTTTTTCGTTCTCTTGTTGATTGTGCTCCCATTTGGACTATAAAAGGCTCTAATTTTCTCCTTTTAAATCTGGTGATTGGTTGCAGTAAGCGTAAAGTGGCAAAAAGAAGTCTATCCTGCTGTGGAAATTGACACTAGCCAGCCTCCATATGTTTTCAAATGCCAGCTGTATGATCTAACAGGGGTACCACCTGAAAGGCAAAAGATAATGGTCAAAGGTGGTCTACTAAAGGTATTAAATTTCAGTGTTGCCCTTGGTTTGCCATACCCTCTTCACTTTGCAGATGAAGTACAAAGTCATTTGTGTTTTGAGAAATACTGAATTTCTCTGCATGTAGTGCTTCACTTGTTTATTTTGTTGGTAACTCGGATGATTTTCACGGTTATTCAGGATGACGCTGATTGGTCTAAAGTGGGAGTAAAAGAGGTATGTGGCTACTTATTGCATTACTCTCTATTTCCTATGCAATGAAGTGTCAGTTATTAATAAGCATTTGTATGTGTATTTCTAGGGTCAAAGGCTGATGATGATGGGAACTGCAGATGAAATTGTGAAGGCCCCTGAGAAGGGTCCTGTTTTTGTTGAAGATATGCCTGAAGAAGAGCAAGTGGTTAATTTAGTAAGTTTTTTGACACAGCTATCGTTGGATCAAATAGAAAGTTTCAGAGATGTGAACTTAATGTTTATTGTTTACATAGTTCGTCTTGTGGCATGTTTATACCAGCAGATACATAGGTAGAAATTTCATCCTTTTAAATCATGGGAGTAATATTTTCTTTCATCCTTTTCTTTAACCTCTGCACCTGTTGCTGTTTCAGAGATTGGGTGTTTAGTAGCGCTATATGCAAGTATTTTATTAGTTTCCTGTATAAGTTATAGGTGCGTGGATCAAAGATAACGGGTGCTTAAGCACCTACCTTTTTTGCATGTAGATCTGCCACTGAGAAGCAGTTTGCTTTGTCCAACTTCCCGACATGCAATTAAGCCTTGCTAATATGTAATTATCTGTACTTGTTCCGTGAGCACAAAGTAATTTGGTGGATTCCTAGTGCTGGTCAGATGTGTGATTTCTTCATTTGCACATTTTGTATCGGATTATTGTGTTGTTTGAGAGTCCCAACTAAAAGAACTGCTAGCTTTCATAATGCCAGGGCTTTAATTGCCCTTCCCCGTACCCCGCGCATAGGGGATCTTAGTGCACCGGGCTGCCTTTTTTTTTAATCTGTAACTGAGTGATGAGTGTTTTTTTAATTTTGTTTGCTCCAGGGTCATTCTGCTGGATTATTTAATCTTGGAAACACATGCTACATGAACTCCACAGTGCAGTGCTTGCATTCAGTTCCAGAACTGAAGTCTGCTCTGACTGAGTGAGCACTTCCTTCTTTCACCTTTCCTTTTTTTTAAATTTTGATAATGGTGGTGGCCAGTCCAATTTGTGTGCACCTGTACTTGCTACCTCTGACTAGTACAGGTACCGGGTAACTTTGTCTACCTCTACCAAGCTTGAGGTTAATGAGAAAAATCATTTGTTTTCCAAGGTCTCTGCTTCATTGACTACTAGACGACACCCTTGGGTGCAATCCTTTGCTTCCCCCTTTTTTGGATAGTCTTTTGCTTTAGGCTTGAGTTCCCAAAACTTGATCAAATTCAATATGGTTGTATTTAATTCTAAACTGGAAAAGGTTTAGGTCTAGTTTGATTCATTTGCACTTCTTTGGTTAGGATATTTGGCCTTTTTGCACTTTATTCCTAATTTTGCTAATAGTTATATATAATCAATATTTTACTGTTTATGTTAGTCAAATCAATAAATCCTATTTGTTCTTATGTAATACGTTGTATGGTATAGCACCTAAAGAGTGTGTATTTACATGAAAATGAGGAAAAACCAGTAATTACTAGAGAAAATTTTTTTTGGAGATAATGCCTATCTAACCGTAGCTCAAGAATAATGCCTATCCAACCTCCCCTATTTAATTGTGGACTGGTTTTGTGGTACATGCTCCTTTAAATTAAATCAATCCAAGTTTAACCTTGGATCAATTTAGACTTCCAAAGGTTGAATCCCCCCCCCGAATATGATAAGACGATAAGATCAAAATCTACCATCCATGCTTGTATATGGTGGACGATTTGGAAAGAGGGAATTTTGAGATGTTCTGAAGACAATGCCAACTCAGCTCAGAAAATTAAATTTAAATGTATAATTTTACCTCTTTTTTGTTGGTGTAAACATAAATTTTAAATGAGGCAGAATCTGTTTTAGAATTTTTATATTTCCTCCAAGGATAGATAGAGGGAGGTTTTTGCCTTTTGGGGCCATTCCTGTACACTATATATTACTGCAATCTCTTGGTGTTGATTAGTTCTTTAATAAAATCTTATCATTTCCTAGAAGACAATAAGATTAAACTGGCTCTTACTAAATACAAACTATTGGATTCACATGCTTTTCATACATGATTGATTTGAATTCTCTTGTGTGCCTGAGATTTTAAGTTTATTTGTTCTCCCTACTAGGTATAATCAGCTGGGTAAAAGCAATGATTTGGATCACTCATCTCATCTTTTGACAACTGCAACAAGAGATCTATTTAATGACCTTGATAAAAATGTGAAGCCAGTGGCACCAATGCAATTCTGGATGGTACTTACATTATTTTCTTTATTAATTTTCCTATTTTTTTCTTTGGGTATGACCTTGTAAGATGTGTTTGGATTCCGGACAAAGTCTTATACTTCAGATAGTTATGCATGCTGAGTAGACACTATTTGCCAATAAATCCCTGTTAACAGACTTAAATTTTACATGCTTTGGGGTTGAACACTTGAACTTGATATATTTTGTCATGACTTCTGTTAAGGTATATTGGTTAGATGTGACTGTAGTACTTTTGTAACAATAATGTACTACTTTTAGACTTTTCAGCATGCCAATAATGTAAGGCAACCGAGTTGTCTATATAAAGAGCCTCATTGTAACTTCTGAAATCATCTTTTGTGCAATGTGAATCACTCATTCTTGCCCTGGATTACGTGGATTTTTATGAGAATTATAGGTGGCTAATGTTCATCTGTTCACTGTTTTAGTGCTTTCTTCATGTTAGCTGCTCTTCTACTAGCATTTGATTATGTTTAGGTCCACAGGTTTTGCGGAAAAAATATCCACAATTTGGCCAGCAGAACAATGGAGCTTTCATGCAGCAGGTTCCAAAAATACCTAAACCTACCACAATGCTTCCTTATTATTAAAATAAAGGTGTACTACCATTGCAATTTCTATATAGTGATCCTGCTGACACTTCCTGGATAATCACAGGATGCTGAAGAATGTTGGACCCAACTACTTTACACCCTTTCCCAGTCTCTTAAATCACAGAGTTCGAGGTACTACATCTCCTCTCTGGATGTTTCTTGCAGATAAAAGTCCCTTTTTTAATGATTTCCATGTTTTGTTTCGCTAGCTGTTTTCCTTGCTTCAGGCTGGGATATATGGTCCTTTTTTTTCTAAAAACGTGAAGGAAAACTATCCTATGTGTACATTATTCTTTATATCATGATTGTGACTGCACTTCATCTTGATACTTGCAGTGAAGGTCCGGATATTGTGAAGGCTCTCTTTGGTATTGAGTTTGACAACAGGTATTTCTGCATTCAGATGTTGTTTACCTTCTATTTAACGGCAATGTGTTCTGGCATTAGTTTTTGTTATTAAAGTTGCTTCCAGTTATTTTCTTACCATTTCTGTGCTTGGAATTAGTTATCCACTTAAATATAAGAAGAGGCAGGTGTCCTTACTGGTGTATATGTATTGAGATTGGAAGGAATGCAGCTAGTGGTCTTAGGATGCTCTTTGTTCTGATTATCTTCTTGAGCAATCCTGATGAGAATACACATCCTCAACTTTTACTCAGTCATGTTGTGCGTCATGTAGTTGGCAATGAGAGATGAATTAGTGAGGTTGCATTGAAACTTGAAGCAAAAAACTATGTTCATTTAACTGCTTTTAGTTACTCCTACTGTTAGTTAAGTGCACTATAGTGTTACTTTAAAATTGAGGTTGTTTCTAGTTTGCAGTTCTCATAAAGGAATCAACAGTGTAAAACTGGTAGTCGTTGACCTATTGTTTTTATGGCTATGTACTGTAAACATCCAACCTTCTCCTCGAGGAGTAATGAAATACTTGGATAAAACGTTTAAGGCGTATAATTTATTTCTATATTCATCATCTCCTCGAGAAAAGCAGAGGGTGGATTTTTTTTGGAAAGTATAAGCAAGCTAAGAGGGAATCTAAAAAGGCTATTAGCAAAGCTCGAGATGAAGTCTTAGATGACTTGTAAAATAAGCTAGGGACACGAGAAGGGGAGAAAATGATAAAGCTACTTCAGTCCCTTACCCACCCCAGTGTCTTTAGGGAGCTAAAGCTTGAGTTTACTAAACTACGTATCACCCGCTTTCTACAATTTGGCTTAAACCTTTCGACAAGCAAACATTGGTCACAATCTAGTCCCTTGAAAAGTAGATCGTGAGTCTTGGCTCTTAGCGAAGTGCTACATGCTAGGATTTCCCTAAAACAAAGATAGGTGTGTCAGAGGCCAGCCAGTACAATTGAGAGGTTGTCATTGACCATTCCTAGTCACATGGGAAAGGTCAAATGGCAAGGCATGGGTAGGAAATAGATTTAGTGGAGACTCAAGTCAAGGCGATGGATCACTAATACTATAGGTAGATGCTTTCATGCTATCCCTGGACTGTGTTCAATGGCACTGATATGCCAACAAGGATGAGAGATCTTGCATGATTTTTCATAAGCAGAAGTATGAGTAGATCTTAACAATAAACACTAAGATAGAATGAATGCGGAAACAAAGCCGATGTAGTGAAAGACGCTGCGAAATATGTGGTTAGTGGCGTAAAAGATATATCGATAGCTTACCGGTTGTTTTTTATTGTATTCCAACATAATCTAATGTATAAACTAGCACACTTGAGAGAGGAGAAATAAGGACTTGAACAAAGAAGTGTATTAAAGACGATTTTAAACAAGTATTGACATGAGATAATGAGATCAATGAGTGATGAGATACTATTTTGATCAATTTTTAAACTTGAATGATGAGAACAACTTATAGATCTCCACACATTTGTGAATAATCGAAACTTTAGTTACACTCGTATAATTAGGCCGACAAAGGTAAACGATGCTGTGTAAAATGTGAAGAGTAAAAAAGCTTGTGGTTTAGATAGTTTTCCATAGAGGTTTGAAAATGTCTTGCAAGGTGGGAGTAAGATGACTTACCAAGTGATTTGATTGCTATGCTAAGAAGTGGTGGATGTTGAAATAGTGGAGAAAGAATACCCTAATTGCAATATCTAAAAAACAACAGACACCAAAAGTTGCGCGACCTATCATGGCACTAAAGGATGCACTATACAATGGAACTTTGAAAAAGAGTGATAGAGCGTTGATTTCGTGATATTACTAGAGCGACAGAGAATCAATTTATGCATAATAGATTTACAATAGAGGTTATATTCTTGCTAAGAAGGATGGAGGTCTATTGCAAGAGGAAAAAAGATCCACATATGGTGTTCATTGATCTTGGGAAAGCATATGCTAGATTCCCAAAGATCGTTTGGTGGGTGTTGAAGAAGAAAGGAATGGATTTCCAAAGATCTTTTGGTGGGTGTTGAAGAAGAAAGGAATCCATATTAAATATATAAAATGCCGTAATGGATATGTATGAAGGATCCATCACTAGTATGAGAACAATAGTAGGAGTTACAAAGTAACTGTGAGATTACACTAGGAATCGACATTAAGCCCGCATTTGTTTACCCTAGTTATGGTTGAGCTAACTAACACAATACAAGATGAGATTTGATGGTGTATGTTTTTTTGATGATAATGTACTAATTGATGGAATCATCGAAGTGTCAATCAAAAGCTTGAATTATGAATAAATATTCTAGAGAGAAGGTTTTAGGATAATTCATGAACCAGTAGGTCTCACCTTGAGTGCAACTCTTTGATACTTGGTGGCCGTATTTACGACTATTAAATATACTAAACATCCTCTTTTACTTTACTTTTTTTTTTTGTATATTTGCCAACCAGTTCAAGTCAAACTTTTAATGAATTTAAGGGCCAAATAAAACTTTTAAGATATGATAGAACAATGAAACAAAATGTCCCTCTATATTTGGATAACTTCATGGAGAAAAGAAAACTAAATCACAATGACAATAAAGTATAATAACACCGAATCAATTGAATTTTTGTTAATGTACAGAATCTATCTATCCTTATATAGTATCGTGTTTCATTAATATGAAATGTTTTGTAGCGCCGGGTTAAATTACTGCAATGTATTTTTGATGATCTAAATCTTTTTGCCTCTATGAGGTCCATAGGAAGTACAAGCCTCGACCCAAGAGGAATGCCACCGACAGGAGATCTTTGTTGACTTGTATATTTACACAATCAGATACTCAAATTAGCAGTTCTAGTGTGTAAAGTTGTATTGTATTAATAATAATTAAAGGTCTGGCTGGTCTATACCATTCTAAGGTATTTTCAGTAAGCTATGCTTTTCTGCTGTAGCCTAGATGTATGTGCTGATATTTCTTGCCAGGCCCTAACCCACTGCAGTGAAGTTGGGAAAGATCTCAATGCCCATCCTAGAGTTATCACATGTTCTAACTCATCTAACTGATATACAAAATTTAATTTCAATTAGTGCGGAAGCTGTTTATTTTCATGTCTAAGTTGTGGTGTCCTTACTCTACCGTTTTGATTGGGATTATGGTGTGTTAGAGGCCATTCTGCACCAATGCTCCATATCCGATATTAATTGTGCATGTGTGCTAGATATGGAAGAAAATGATTGAATCTGTCCCTTATTCTTATGGCACTGATATGGACCAGGATTCATTGTGCTGAAAGTGGCGAAGAAAGCACAGAAACAGAAACCGTCTATTCCCTTAAATGCCACATTTCTCAGGAAGTGAACCATTTGCATGAGGGTTTGAAACGTGTAAGTTTGGTTCTTTCCTTTTTATGCTCTAATTTCTTACTTTAGTCTTGTTTATTCCTTAAGTGTTTCATATTACTGCTAAGTTCTGTCTCAAGTTCTTCCGTTGTGCCAATGTGGTATTCAATCAAGTTGAAAGAGAGCACAGTTCCCAAGTGAAGATGCCATATCTAATTCATAGAAATTTATTGTAGCTGTAACATGTACTGCAGGGTTTGGGGGCTGGGGGTCTTTGCCTTAAGTTTTTTTCATGCCCTCTTATCCCGTTGTGGGGCATCCGTGTTGAGGTTCATGCAATAGTTTCACGTCGGATATGGGCTGAGCTATTGGAGAGAGCAAAATTTCAGTACCATGCCAACTCATAATGCTCTAGGGTGGGAAAGACGCTTTTGAGATTTTATTTTAAGTTAGTGCTACCAATCTTTGATATGTTTATAGTGGAAAACTGGAAATCTGGTATTTATCCCTCTGAAATGATTTGATTGGCACTCATATGGTCATTGCTTTATCTGAACAGGGTCTGAAATCGGAACTGGAGAAGGCGTCTCCTTCACTTGGACGCAGTGCAGTTTATGTGAAAGACTCCCGAATCAATGGCTTGCCAAGGTATGAATTGTGCTTGATTAAATCCATTGCATGTTGCGACTTATGTATGATCCATAGACTATCTGATTCCACGTCCTTCACATAACAAAACTGTCTTTTGATGCAAGTAGTTCTCCTCATTTCTAGCATAACTTTCTTTCACATTCTCCTTTCTTGGGGCCCTTTTCGTGCTCACACTTTTTTTGGATATTTTCTTTGCTATTTAGCGCTGATTATTGACTGGTATATAGCAGAGTCTTCTCATATTTTTATTATTTTCCTTTATTTTGATGAATAGATACTTGACCATTCAGTTCGTCCGTTTTTTCTGGAAAAGGGAATCAAATCAAAAGGCAAAGATTTTACGGGTATGTTAACTTGCTCATCTTCCGTTTCACATTGTTCAGATAGTTGGTCTCCTCCTTGAAAATAATCAAGTAGGCGGAAGAGGGAAAGGGAGTTCCATGTTTACTTTGCTATGTGAGGGTCTCCGGTTCTGTCATGTTTAAGTGCTTTCAAGCCGTGCCTACTATCTGGATTGTCAACTCTGAACTGTATATTTTAACGTTAAACTTGTTTGTGGTGGTGTAGGTGTGGGAGCCTTGATTATAATTGCCCTTCCAATAGAAAAATTAACTGAAACCTCTATTAAGTTTCTGTTTTTGATCTTGGAGTAGGTGTAACTTGGAAATAATTATACTTCCCTTTATCTTTACTCATTAAATGGTTGATAGGAGAGTAATCTGTTCTTTTGCTTACTTTATGCCCCGCATAAACTTACTCCTCCTGGTTAAGTTTATGTGACCCTATTACTTTTTTAGCTTGTTCCAAATGAATGGCCCTTTTTGAATTTGGAAACAACTTAACTTATAAACTTCTCATTTTACCGTCAATGAGAAGCTCTTTTTTTTTTCTTTTGATAACTTTGGTGACTGGTTCAACTTGTGCGCACTTCAACTAATTTCACGGGTACCTAGTATCTCCCACTAACAAAGATATCAGGTGTCCAATAATGTTTGGACAGATGAGAAGAAACCACCTAGTGTTTTTTGTCTCCGTTAGGATTCGAACTTGAGACCTCATGGTTCTCAACTCATTTCATTGATCATTGGGCTACACGAAGTTGTGAAATTTTTAAAATCACAAGTTTCAAAGTTATGTTTTCTTTCAAACACTCCATGCCTAGTCAAACAGGGCCAAATAAAATAAAATAGAGGGAGTATATTAACACTTTGTTTGGATGGTTGTTGCCCATGTTTTCATAATGTACAATTACGTATTGTATAGTATCGTATTGTATTTGTATTTTAGTGTATTAACGAATACAATGTTTGGATAGATTGTATTGTTTGTTGCGGTTTAATAACATTTTTATTGTTTGGTTTGACTGTATGGTACCGTATAATATGTAATTTTACTTAAATACCCTTTAACCCTTAATTACAAACTAGTTTATATATATTAGTAATACTAAGGTAAAGAATAAAATAGAAATTTTAAAAGACAAGTAGGTGGTGGGTGGAGGGGGTTGGGTGGGGATGTGGTGGGTTTCGGTGTGATGGAGGGGGTGGGTAGGGCGGGGTATAATGGGTAAATGAAATACGTAACCACGCAAAAATCACCAAATTCGTGTTTAAAAAAATTTGGGCTTTTTCATGATTATATGACCACGGAATTACAACGGGGTTACTACACCATACAACATAATTTTAAGAAAAATGAAAACAAACATGGTTTCATAGAAAATAATACAATAATGAACCACGGGAAACAACCATCCAAACAGGGAGTAAATATGCAGTCTCACCTGGTTGAGAAGTTTTTTTTCTTTTGATAACCTTGGTGTTTGGACAAACTTGCTCGTACCTTGAGTAATTACATGCGGTAGTTGCTATCTTCCACCAACAAAATAATTAGGTAACTTTGTCCCCCAATGCTTTGACAAGATGAGAAGAAATCATCTAGTATCTTTTGTCTCTGCTGGAATTTGTGTCACGACCCAAATCGGATCTAGACAGTGACAGGCACTCAATGAGGCACTACCCACTGGGTGAACCCTCTCAGCCACAACATGCATATAACGTAGAATAAGGAAAGAAAAAATACTACTAAAGCTGATTTAATAGAAATAATTGCGGAAACAAAATACAAAGTAGAGATTGTTAGCCCATATAATCGCAACAAGAGACTAAATCATGGAGCACTAGAATATGAGTACAACTGATTCGGGATGCAACTCGACAAAAAGGAGAACATATTGGACATTAAAAGGAGAAGCTTAAGTTGTCTCCACAGTCTAGTGGTGGCTCATTTCAACTCGATAGGACTGACAACTAGCTAGAGTCACTGGTTAGCAATCGGATCCTCGCCTATTGTACCTGCGACACGCAGTAACTGTGAGTCTAAAAGACCCAACAAGATCATCGATTTGCTCTCCCAGCTTACCCCTGGGGCAACTCATTAGAAATCGTTGGTATTTCCTATGGTTCAAATTCAATGAAAATTAAGCATCATCTTAGATTCAATGCTAGAAATCATACTTAAATTTGGGGTTGGAATTCCACCTTTTTGTGATCCAAAAAATTGAGAGCTTTTTGCCCAAAATCTCAAGTTTTTCACTTCAAGTCGTTGCTGAATTTGAGCAGCAGTTTTTATACTACTACATGCCCTCTATTGCAATCACGACAAGAGGGCTCGCGTTCGCGATGCATAACGTGCCTAGACCTACGCGATCGCGGTCAACGCCTCTGCGGTCGCAAAGAAGGCTTGACCTGGGTTGACCTGACTTACCCTATGCGGTCATGGCCCTCTGTCCCACTTTCACGATGCCCATCCCCCCCGTGCTATGCTTAGCGCTTGGTGCCTTCGCGATCGCGAAGAAGGCACCAGCACCAGCAAAAACTGAAATTTCAGCTACCAACCTATGCGCCGAAACACACCCGAGCCCTTCGGGTCCCAATCCGAGCATACCACCATGTCTGAAAACATTATATGAACCTCTGTTAGGCCTCAAATCATGCAACTACACAGAAGTACTCAATGAGAGGGGCTGAGTTGTACAATTTGAACCCAAGTCCTCATGGTTCTCGACCCACTTCATTGACCATTAAGTCACACCCTTAGGTGCTTAATGACAAGTTTTTATTGCCTCACATATGTTATGGCATGTTTAAAACAAGAAGTTTCACAAGTCTTATATAGCTACACAAATGTTATGGCATATTTAAGGCCACAAGTTTCAAAAGTTATTTTCCCTTTCTTAAACTCCATGCCCAATCAAAAGGGGTCACATAAAATGAAATGGAGAGAGTGCTATATTTGAGCATGAAATCTCACCTGATGGTATTTTTCTTATAGTCTCTCCTTTTGTTGGTAGCGGATGCATTGAGCCGTAGGGTCATTCCTTTATAACTAATTAACAGCTAAAAAACTTCTTTGGGTAATGCTTTCAGGAAGACGATAGTCTTTGTGGTTAAGAATTCATTGAATATGGGACATGTCAAAAAAAAAAATGCATTGGACAAGAGATCTCAACCATTTTTAGCCAAATATTGGCTGGGATGGCTTCTGGCTAGTTTTTTCTTTTCGGGAGAAAGGTAATAGAGGATGTATTAATTAAGGTTCGTGTTAATCCCACCCATATCCAACCTAGAGCACCCATATATCTTTGTTCCAAATATAGAATGGTCACTTCCGTTTCCACCCACCGCGCTAGTAGGTATGTGATAACAATGAGTTGTAAATGGTATATGATTGATTTTAGTTATACCAATAACTTAAATGATAATGTAGGAAGCACTTTGGAAAAGAATGATATTCTAGGAAACTAAAATTTATCTACCCTTACAACAATAGTCGTTTCTCATGTTAAAACTCAGCAGTTCTTGCTTTCTTTAATAATATAAGTTTGCTAATATTTCAAAATCGTATTTTATAGTTTCTGCATGTATTGGATCTCTCATTGCTCTAAGATATAAGAAATGATAATTTTAAACTATGTCTATTCCATCAGAAAGTGGATTACCCATTGTCGCTGGATGTATATGATCTTTGTTCAGATAACCTTCGCAAGAAACTGGAAGGTCCTCGCAAGGTATTGCGTTTTGCCCAATATTTGATCATTTGTCTTTCAAGAAATGAGGAAAGACCCTCTTGGGCCCCTCTTTCTCTCTCTTGCCATGTTACATGACTCTAAATTTGCTGCTAGGTTTTGAGGGATGCAGAAGGTAAGAAGGCTGGTTTAAAAACCAGTGCGAAAACCTCAGTCTCAACTGACGGAGACACTAAAATGACCGAGGCTGAGGTATGAAATTGATCTTTCTACTGTAGGAGTGACTCAAGGGGATAAAGGGGGACATTTGGGGCCCACTTATGGCGGACTTTACAAGGTGGTTTAAATGGGATACTTAGAATGTCTAAAGTAACTTTTGCTTCTTTTTATTTTCTATTGTTTATACAGGAATCATCTAGTGGAAGTGGAGAAGCATCTAAATCTGCATCCCAAGAAGGTAGACAAACACTTCCTTTCCATAATAATTTGATGACGTAATAAACATATGGTGCTGCTGTATTTTAATTGGTAACGATGACTGACATTTAACTGTAGTATTTGGGGGGGGGGGGGGGAATCATTGTCATGATCTCTTCCAACTCACATAGCCTTTTCGTTGTTTTGACTTTTGAGGAAATTTCTATTAGTTAATTGTCTGTTATAATTCTGCAGTAATGTTAGAGTTTTCATAAGGTTTCGCGGTTCTTATTATGAAAACAATGTTCAGCCTTGGGTATGCAAACTTTTTTTGCAAGGTCGCTATTAATATCTTTTAGTCTGAGCAAGCGACTTTCCATTAGTAATTTTGGGATCTGATAAAGATTATTAACTGGATCAGATTTATTCCTTTCTAAATTACTATATGTCCCTTGATGCCTTAGGATGTTTTCACAAGTTTCTTTGGAAGGGAAGACCTTTGAATTGAAAGATCCTTAAGGTTTAGCTCTGTTGGTATACCTATATTAAATTGGTGTTTTTTTGGAGTCCGTCAAAATGTTTATACATTTGTTCATGTAGAAAATATGGAGAAGGTCTAGCATTAGATAACCCCGTAACTTTTCTTAAAAGACAAATTTCTGAGTATTGGAATGAAATAGGCCCAAATGGAGCAGAATGAATATTGATGATTTATACACGTGACTCACTAGTTCCAGGTTGGGATGCAGTAGTTGTGAATGATCACCTTTTATCAACAATTTAGTCTCTAATATAGAAGGGAAGCTAGTCTAATAGCTTAATTTTGGAACTCAGTTATGATGATTGATGAGGAGTTGCAGTGATTACTTCTTTTTATTAAAATGACATAAACTCCATTTCAGGTGTTCTGCCTGAGAAGGAACACCAGTTGACTGGAATATATGATTTGGTGGCCGTTCTGACTCACAAGGGAAGAAGTGCCGACTCAGGACATTATGTTGCCTGGGTCAAGCAAGAAAATGGTCAGTTTAACTGGGAAGAGATTTTGCTCTAGTAATCGTTGCTTTTGGACTACTGTCTGATACAATATATTGAAAATCTCATTGTAAACAGGAAAGTGGGTTCAATTCGATGATGACAATCCAATCCCGCAGCGAGAAGAGGACATCACTAAACTGTCAGGGGGTGGTAAGTGAATCACTTGTTTATTAGTCCGTTGTAAATTTGCTATGCCTGGCAAGCGTATCTGTTGTTGTAACATCAAAGATTTAAACCAGATGGAATATTAAAGCAGACTGAATGTGTTGATCTTTTTGTCAGTTTATTGATAAAAGTGCCTTGTTTGGTTTCAGGTGATTGGCATATGGCTTATATTTGCATGTACAAGGCCCGCGTTGTTCCCATGTGATTTAAGTCTTTCATTGGGTTGGTTTCACATTTGGACACCGACACATGATTATTCTGTTTCTTTTACTTCCGAGTGTAATTAATTACATTTAGCATTGAGTTGCACTTGAGCTGCCTTGGAAATTCAGCGGGAGACCTTTTCAGACTTACTGAATGGTGGATTTAGGCAATATAGACTGTTAAATCTGACTACTTTCTTTGATAAAAATGCTTTTGTTCTGCGATATGCATTGTTGGTTATTGGGGCTTTCCCGAAATTGCTGCAGAAATGATTTGCACAAACTAAACGTAAAACAAATCCTGATGGGGTCTTAGAAGATCACATTTTTGTGCAACTATTAAGTGTTCGACTCTTTATATATATGGCACTCTGTTAAATCTAAATTTATGTAGATAAAAAATTTACCAAGTTGCTTAACTTGTGTTTTATAGAAAAACGTTTTCTTTAAATGAGTTTTTGGAAGTTTTCTGTCTGGTGAATGAGTTACTATCACTTTGTTATCCTAGCGTACTGTTCTCTGCTTGTTTTTTAGACAATCTTTTCCTTCCCAGGTACATAAATGTGTCTGAAAGGAGAAATGATTTTGTAGCCCACTTATATAATGTTTTTAGTTTTATATCTTTTTTACAAGAAATGTTTATTTTTATACATACATAAGAGATCTCTGAAAAGTAACATATAAGAGATTAGATAAGGTCATTTTCTTCTATTCAAAGGGCAAAAAATCTCATTTCCTCTTAAACTTATGTTTCCTTCACATATTTACGCTATTAAAACATACTTTTCGCTGCAGAGATGTCCTTTAATGGAAAGCAAAGAGCGAAGTAGATCCCTTTAGGAGAAAAAATAAAATAAAAGAGTTTCTATTATTTCATGTATTATGAAAATTGTACGAAATTACTACAAACTTAATCTCTCTGTTTTCAAGGTAGATAAAATCCATGGAACATACCTTATGACTGCATATAATTACTACATTCAGGCTTTTCTACATACTATTATTATAACTGCAACATTGCTTTTTCCTTCTTGATTCTTAGAAGAGATGATATATGGAGCACATGTGTCCATTTTCCAGTAAAGAAACTAGAATACTGATTATCATTGATCTCCAATTCTCCATCCAGGTTCAGCTATGTACTGATCAGCAGGTAGAAGAGGTAGAACATTTTAAAGCACCTGCATTTCCTGTCAAGTCCTTGACATTGTTTCCATCCTCCACCGGAAAAGCTTGCTCCGCCGTATAGTTTGGCTTAACAGCCTCACGACCAGAACCCGAGCCACTGAAAGATGCTCCGTTCATGAAAACATCTTTAACTGACTGGAATCTCCATGCCACTTCACCAACTGCACCCTCCTTTGTCCATGTGATCTGTACCGTATATCATTTTCATCAATCAATCAAATATATGTGACTCATTTCTAAACTAGTTGGGGGTCACTTATATGAATATGTATTTATATTCAATTTGGATCCGTTTCATTCTGGTGTAAACCTAAGATAAATAAACAAGTCTGACTATCTTGATTATCTAAAGGTTCAAGTTAATAGAGTATGGCTACGCCAGACTGTGAAGTTACTTCGTTATCAATGTATATAAGGAGTTTCCTTAATGTAAGGACAAACAATAACATCCCACACTATGGGGTCTGCGGAGGGTAGAGCGTACACAGACATTACCTCCACTTTGGTAGGTAGAGCGGTTGTTTCCGGGAGACCCTCGGCTCAAGACAAAGCATAATCACAAGCAAGAAAATCAAAACAAAACAAGAGTAAATAGTAAATCAAGAAAATCGGTCAGACTCAGATAAGGAATTAAAGCAGTACAAAGTGCATTCGAACAAAAGTGAGCAGTAGCTAACACAACTAAATAAGCTAAACAAAATACTCTAAAGAACACATCATCGAGAAATCAAACTACAATAAATTATAAAGCAATAATGTGTCTATAAGTGTGATAGAATAACAGGGCCTATAGTAATAACACTACAACTATCAATTTGTAAGTGCCACGACCCAAACCGGAGGGTCGCTACGGGCATCTGGACCCTACCCGTCGGGTACCACTAGTCATACATTCAACATCTACCTGTAATTATCTGAGGCCACAAGGGCCGTCACTCAGTACTCTACTGACATAAATAAGCATAGAAACGAAAAACCGAAACCCAACTTATATATAACTTTTATATATATATATATATATATATATATATATAGGCCTACGAGGCCATACGAGCCATAAATGACTACTACACACAGGACACCTGTCTACAAGCCTCTAAAGAGTATACGACATCAAAAGGTGGGGACGGGCCCCGCCATACCCATTTATAGAAGCAAAAATATACCGTACGGAAATTAGACCGACACTCCAAAACAAGGGAAGTGCTCCAAAATCCGCTGAGTCGGCAACCTACTAACGTGGATCGTCGTCATGTCTACGTGAACCTGCGGGCATGAAACGCAGCGTCCCCTAACAAAAGGGACGTCAGTATGACTGATGTACCGAGTATGTCAGGCATAAGAAATATCATCACAAAGATACATAATAGTCTGAAACGGGAACAGTCGACACAGATAGCTGACAGAAACAAAGAACAACAGCAACAACAACCGACAGAAACAACTGACTTACAGTAAATGTCTCCGAGGGCCCTAATACATATTCTTAAATGTTATGCACAATGCAAATGCGGTATACATATAAATATTGACCACACAAGGGCATCTTCTTTCTCATAACCGCCTCTGTGGGCATCAGGTTATATCGGCCACACAAGGGCATCATACAATATTGACCACACAAGGGCATCAATATTGAACTCATATGGGCATCTTTCTTTTTCATGATATATGTACCAGCTGCAGGTGGTGACGTGTATATAACATCTTTCCCTTTTTCTCCATCCCCTACATATATATATTGATACCATATAGTAGTGTATATAACACATGTGGGTCCAGGGTAATATATGAATATAATGCAAATGAAAATGCATGAATGACAATAACATTCTTTGAACTTATCGAATGACATAATATTATTGCCCCTTCGGCTAACATTGAAAATATTAACATGTAACCTTCGGCTAACATTGGGAATATCAACATCTTTCCCAGATACCTCGATAAGGATTTAGGAACATATTTAGACATGTTTTTAATACAAGAGTCAATAACATGACTATTCTTAACTACTAGGAATGGAATAATTTATGGAACAATATCACGGTTACGAAAAAACATGCCAAAAAAAAAAAATTTACCTTAACATACCTTAGCCGTTTTGTATCCACAATACAACTAAAGTGGCTTGTAATACACCCCAATCTTATTTTTTTCAAGAAACCTTCTTCTTCCACCTTATTTCACTTCGAAGAAATCTCCAATCCGCTTAAAATAGAAAAAAACATTGTTGCTCTTATCAAACTAGAACGCTGCTACTCTTACCAAAATTAGGACATTCTTACACCATTATACCTTGATGTGTATATATAATTCCAAAGGAAAGAGATTTCTCCAAGTATATTACTAATACTCGTGATAATTAGTTGCCGCCAACTTATGAAAATTTACCCACTTAATAAATGGGATCTGCATGTATATTCTTTTAAGAGGTCATAGGTCCCATGGACCACTCTTATAATTATTGTTTTACCCTAAGAATGACACCACATATAATACTACATAGTCACTTGGTGTTATGCTATCTTTCTCCACGTGGAGTGCACAAATTCTCATAAAGCTTATCCAACAATTCCCTTTTCTCGCATAAAATTCCCATGTTTAATAAATTATATCCATAATTAATTTTTTGATCTCAATTCACTTAAATCTTAATGACTTATAAAACCTTCATATACTCAATGTCATAATCTAGCAATATAACACTAGTCTATAACCTCTTTTGGGACATGCAATTATTATTTTCAATTTCCGTCATCACACTTGTTACGTCCAAAATTATTTCGGGGTTTTATCCTTTCATATACTAAGCTCCTTTATTTTCATACGTGAACATGACAACAAAAAAAAAAGAATCCTTCAACGCTCGGGTTTATTTCCATACGCCAAACAATTTTACATATGCCTAGCGATTCAAACCATGGCCCGAAAGTACGGGATGTTACAGTAAACATAAGTAGGGCTACGCTCGAGTACCTACTACTCTTCTACCCTAATTTGTGTCCTCCACAAGCCCTATCTAAGGTCACGTCGTCAGTAAGTTGCACCTGCGCCATATCCCGTCTAATCACCTCTCCCCAATACTTCTTCAGCCTACCTCTACCCCTCATGAACCCGTCTATAGCCAACCTCTCACACCTCCGCACTGGTGCATCTGTGTCTCTCCTCTGCACATGCCCGAACCAGCTCAACCTCGCTTCCCGCATCTTATCATCCACCGTGGCCACTCCCACTTTCTCCCGGATATCATCATTTCTAATCTTATTTCTCCTTGTGTGCCCACACATCCATCTCAGCATCCTCATCTCCGCCACTTTCATCTTTTGTATGTGCGAAGTCTTGACTGGTCAACACTCCGCTCCATACAACATAGTCGGTCTAACCACCACCCTATAGAATTTGTCTTTATGTTTTGATGGCACATTTTTGTCGCACAAGACTCCAGATGCGAGCCTCCATTTCATCCGCCTTGCCCCTTAATGTAATAGCATTAATTCACCACAGCCATATAGACGTTGACATAAATAGTTCATACAAGCTATATATTTCGAAAGAGTTGCCTTCCTCTATTTGTGGATGCTTCATGAAGTGCTGCTTTCGGATTCAACTTCCGATTGTCCATATTTCGAGAAAAAACATATCTTGTTTTTTATTTCCGTTTTTTAGAATGATTACTTTGTGTAGCGTTTCAAACATGCATGAATTACTAAATTTTCCATCATTTTCGATTTATAAATAATCGTTAGTTTAAAGATTCACTTAATAACAAATCCTTCAAGAATTAGAGACAATGACCAAAATGAGGAGAAAATGTTAAAAGGATTACCTCTTTCTTTCCTCCTTCTGGTGCAATGAAATAATTGGCTTGACTCTTAATGCTTGGGTTCATGCTTCCTCCTATTGCGTAGTTTCCCCATCCCTTGTATTTATTGTTAACCACATGTGCATATCCATGACGAACCCTGCAAAATTAATCAATATTGGAAATTCAAAAATAAAAACAAAAGTTCATGTAGACCAGGGATCAAAATGGTAAGAGTTGCTTTTGGTCACGTATAGGTTACGGATTTGAAGCGTGAAATAATCTTTTAATTAAAATATAAGGTAAAAACTGTGTACTACATATGCATACATTCCTCTTTTCTTATTTCCTACACTATAATCAACGCCCTTTTTTCCCGCTCAAAGAGTTGACTGAAGCGGACATGTTGTTCACATTGATTTGATGGTTAAAAATGAAAGAAACCAATTGAAAGCTAAGCAGTGAGAATTCTAAAGATTTGTTTACATTTTATTTGATGGTTAAAAACGAAAGAAACAAATTGAAAGCTGAGCAGTGAAAATTCTAAAGATTTCTAGAACTCAGTATTTTTTGTTCAAATTCTATAGATTGTAAGAATCCATAAATATCAAATCCTCAATTTGACTCTGTTTATGTCATTTATGTTAGTAGTTTCAAAAATGATAAAGAATCTTAGAATTCAAAGAAATTATTTAATCTATAGGGTACCTTGGCATTCTTTGGTTGCAATTAGGACCAAAATAGTTGAATGCGACAGTAACTTTCATGTTCTTGTCTCGAAGAAATCCATCATCATGACCTAACAACATAACCTTATTTTGTGTCCTAAACCAATTGTTGGAAATAGTAATATCTGTAGAACCACGAGTGACATCAATCAGACCATCTTCACAGTCAAAGAGAGTATTATGGTCAATCCAAATCTTGGAAGAAGTCAACATTCTAATTGCATCTCCATCCACTGGACCCACATTTACAATTTTTTTATCTGGTCCCATGACTGTAGATGCTGGTTGTGCCTTGCAATGGTGGATTCTCAGACCATGAATGATCACATTTGTCACCTAAAAAAATCATGTCCAAAGTCATAATTATTTATTAAAAAAACAAAACAAAAAGTGACAGTTAAATAGTCAAATGCGGATCCTGGATTTACAACCGGTCCATTTTATGTCTGTTTAAGGTTCTGACACTCTCATCAAGAAAATCACTTAATTAATAGCATATATCATGAGGGTTGTTTGATTAAATCACCCTTTATCTCTCTTAAGAATGAATAATAACTGTAGAGGTATTTTTCAGAAAATTGTATATATTTACTTGAGCAAGGATAGACGTGAAAAAGATAACTATAGCCTTCTTGTTTCTAAAGTGATGTACTTATTTTCACCAAATTTGTTTAGCTAAAATGATATTTAAAAATGGATTGGAGGTAGTATGTATCCAATTTTTGAAATACTTATTTTAGACCAATTTTTTTGTTATAAAACGACATCTAAATTGGACCAGAGGTATTTAATATTTCCTCCGTCCACTTTTACTTGTCCACTTTTGATTTTGCATGCCCCTTAAAAATTAATAAATTAAGTGTATATTTACCATGATACACATATTAAATGGTGTATAATCTATGGGTAAAACATAAAAAGTAAATTATTTTTCTCTTGATATGTTAAATTTGACAAGTAACAGTGAAAATCTATTTTTAGAATAATGGATAAGTAAAAGAGAAGAGAGGGAGTATTATATGTATCCAAGTATGCATAAATTTGAAACAAAGGACTAGATCCGCATGTGTAATCTATTAGGAAAATGATTGACGCAACTTATATACCCTAATATTGTATTTTGTTTTTACTATTATTGGTGTATTTTAACCTGTTGTAACAGATAACCTATCTTATTTTTCAGATTACTTATAGTTATCTTTTAAATGACCTAATGGTGTAAAAATTATAAGTTAAACTCTTAGAAAAATTGTCATAGTGTAACATACCCTTTGGAGCATTAGACAAGCACCATCAGCAATGTTAACGTTAACTCCACGGCCATCAATGGTGGTGAAGCTGCTGACTAAAAGGGGTTTTTGGAGCCTAATTTTCATGTCTCTTTCGAACGTTACCCAAATCTTTCCCTTAATATGTGTCATTGCATATCTTAGGGTTCCAGGTTTAGGGTTTAAGGGGTCGTCACTTTTATTAGTAACCTTGTATTTTACCTCATCGGGGACAATATTATTAGTCATCTTTCCACAATAACCAACGGAGCATTTAGCTAATTGTTGCCTATGGCTCCTCCAATTTGGATCTGTTCTCCAACATTTATCAATCACGTTAAATCCATGCACAAAACTTGTACTTGAAGTTATTATTAGTATAGTAAATAGAAGAGTTGATATGAAATATGAAGGCTTGTAAGTTTTCATCATTTTGTTGGTGAACAATTTTTATGAACTTTTCTTGTGTGTTTGGCCCAAAAGGTTTTGGATGTTTTTAAATTGGAAAGTGAAATGGAGATTGGAGGTATTTTATACATGAAATTTGTTTGTTAATTCGTGGTGGATGAGGAGGTTTTGGTAAAAATAAAAAGGAAATTGAATGGAAGAGGAATATAAGTTTACTATATTTATACGTTAATGTAAATATAGTAAACCCTCGAAAAAATATATAAATATAGTAGGCTTAACTCCTCTTCCACTCGATTCTTGCATCTCTATTTGCACTAGTGGGAAGAAGTATGTGATGTGCATGGGCCAATATGTATGAATAAATTTATTATTTTTAAATGATGTTGATTAAATAACTTTTAAATTTATAATTTAAAATAAGTTATATATTTATCTGATAATAAATATCTCATTACGGATAAATAAATGGTTGATATATATTATTAACATTAGTAATAATATTATTAAGAACAACAATATTTATAATCAATGCAAATTTATGTTGTGCATACATACAAAGCTATGTATTAGCTGCTTCTGAATAATGTGCTGTCTGCAAATCAAATGACAAAGATTTTTTTAAAAATGGTTTAATTTGATATTCTAATTTTATTGAACAATTTAACTTCTAAGCTCTTTCTCAGCTGTCTACTTTGAATATTGTGTATTCAAGCAAAAAGCTTAAGAGAATTTGTTTCTTTATTCTATTTTTTTTCATAAGTCTTTATTAAAATTGGAACTAAATAGTTAGTACTTTTTTATTTGAGAAGTAGAAATGAAGAGATATGCACTGCCATTACAGTGGCATCAGCAACTTAGGGGAATGAAACGAAAAAGAACAAATTCTAGCCCTCATAAAATGTAAGCTTTCAACGTGGCACAATACAAATCTCCAAGAATAACTTTTCCAACCAAATAACAGTAGAAGCAGACATGTCAACAAACTGGTGTGTGCTTCAGCAGCTAAAAAATATATATTTTTAATACAAAAACTTGGTGTGATGTGTCTCTCAGGATGAGAGTATAAAAAAACAATAAAATAGTCATTTCGTTATCTCAATTTATATGACATTTTTTATTTTTCGAGATTTAAATTATATAAATTTTGATCAATATTTTAAAATATATTTTTCATCATATCATATTGATTGGCATGAGAAGAATTGCAACCTGTAATACTCTTCGTATAATTTTTATTGAATATCTAATAACTTTTAATTTTCTAATATTGAATTGATCTGATGTAATTTAACTTTAAAAATTAATTAAATTGGCTCTAAAAAAGCAAAAAATAACACATAAATTGAACGAATGGAGTACCTTTTTTCTCTTAATTCATTCAATGGCTTACCAGACACCCGCACTACGTGTGTTTTATCTACATTAGCTTCAATACTGACACGTGGACCTTGAGGTAAAGCTCGAACTTGGAAGATATGGCTGAAGAGATGGACAAAATCCTAAGCATATTGTGTGATACACTATTCTTATTTGTTAAATGCCTTGAGAACTTCATTATTAAACAGTTGTAAATGTAAGAAAAAACAGATTCATAGTTTCATTCAACTATGATTAATATTTGAAACTAACTATTTGAAAGAATCTTAATTTCTTCCTGGATGACAATTAACTCGAAGTTGTGATGATATATTTTATTTGCCTTTAATCTGTGAGATTCAATTTTCCAAGAATATAAACTACTACTCTATTCTTTTCATTTTATATGCATTATTCATCTTGACGCGGACTTTAAGATGTTAATCTGACTTATAAATTATGCTAATAATGTTGCATGTAGATTTTAATCCTAACAGTTGAAAAGTTAAATTGTTCGAGAAAACATTACATTAAGATACATATATTTGAATAGCTTAATGTATTTTATTCTCGAAAAATTGTATATTGGCCGGAATGAAATGATATTAAACATATTGAGCATTCTATTTAATTTTCCTGGGCTATAGTTTCTTGAGTGAACACGTGAGCATTTCACGTAATTCACTGTAAGTCGTATAGTTAAACTATACGACAGTGATGTTACTGTAATACTTTTTCAAATATTTAAGGCCACAAGTTTCAATTTCTTTTATTAATTTTTAAAACCACGAGTTTAAAAAAAAAAACATTTCTTTCTAACCTTCTGGAACGGATGGAATATGTATCTGTAAGAGAGCAAATAGTTGAATATCAAAAATCACAACCTATAGTTTAGCTACTGGATTGTTGGAAACATTATCGTCAGTGCAAGTTCTATTTCAGGACACTAATTCATTGCAATGGGAGTTCTAACCATTCTTATGTTAGGCAAGACAGAAATATAGCAGCACCTAGACAAAATCTACTTGCAAAAAAACAAATTCTGTAATCTTCTAACAACTTTTGATACACTTGAGAAGTCAAAAACCAAGAACTATATGCACACTACACGAATACAAAATGTCTCCTCCCATTAGTCAGAAAATGTTTCCCAGATCTTGTTCCAGTACATTGGTCCAGAAGCAAAGTAAAACTAGCAATCTTTATCCAACAAACTATTAAAAACTGAGATTCTGAAGGGACAAAAGTTTAGCGGTACCAGCCACACTTTACCGAAGGAAAAAATACAGATAAACAAATGTAGTTGCTCTTGAACTTCTTTTACAGAAAAAAACAATTACTTTTAGTTAATAATCTATAACAAAAAGCACACTAAGTTATCCTACAAAAAATAATGCTATCCAAGAAAATAAGCTTAACGCATTACCAGTTAGCAGCTGCTCTTTTTCAGCAAGATTCCGAGTAAAGCTACATTTACCTGAGAACTAGCGGCAAATTTGCACATCCAACAGTTTAGCTTGTATGGAACCTACAATTGAAATTCTTTCCTGTTCGACCCAACAGAATAGGAGATTGGGAAAGGGTGAAGCAGAAACAGGGAGAAGGGAGCAAGAATCCGAGGCCATCTGTCTACTCACGAAAGATTAAGTCGCTCTGTTGGTGATCCTTTCAGCGACATCTGGACCTTGACATTAAAAGCATGGACTGCACCTTTTTGAGGCACCTGGAAGTGAGAAATGGTAGAACCTCAAGTTGCTCCGAAAGAAAGCCTTCCCCGAAAAGCAACCCAAAAATGCTAACCAAGAAACTACATATCTCCTGTTATGACTTATGCGTAATACATATACAAACTGTTTGCGGCAGCACAGGCTATGGAATTTTCAGTCGGATGCCATACCAGATGAAGCAGTTTTGTTGTGAAATCAAATGAGTATCCATTTGCATCAACACTTGCGCTATCTGCTCCTGCAATGTGTACACCACATATGACAGTATAATTAAGATCAGTGGTCAAAAATTTCATGCATAAAAGATTAATTACATAAAACACATATTAAAATACATGCATATAATATGTGTGTGAAAAATGCAGACCTCTCCTGACAACACGTGTTATACTGCTGCTTAGGGATCTGGAAGGCCTTGAAGGAGTCTGGACTTGCCTTCTGGAGGAGCGCAATCAAAGTCATCAGACTAAGGCATATTACAACACAAAATCAAAATGTGTTTACATGCCAAAAATATCTAGGCTTAGGTACCTCATAGGGTTTTTGCTTGCTTCTAAAGTAGTTGCTTCAGTGCTCCCCGCAGCACAACCAAACACACGGAAGAGATTGCTGATATGATGGTAATCACTTGTTGAAAAATGAAAAAGAGGAAGAGAAATAATATATGAAAAACAAAGGTGAAAGAAATTCTACAGACCTGTAAGATCCCGTTGCTACTCGCACACCATCACCACTAAGGCAACACTCAAATTTATCAAAGATGGAATCATTCTCGTATAAGTCACAAAGCTGCATAAAATAGAAAAATGCATTGCTGATCAGCTCAATATTGCAAAAGGATAACCAAGTTCACATAGCACTTTGATAGCAAGAGTAATTTACCTTTGGTCTTAAATATTCATGAACCTGGAATGTTGAAACGGGACCAGAATCCATGTTTATGTCCCATAGCTGGAGAAGTACAGCTTTGTTCAGTATCAAAAGCAACAATTTTTGTTGATACAAAAGAAATTTCACTGGCAATGATGGAAAGAATATAAACTTCCTACACAGTGCTGGAAAAACCTGCACCTAGCAGGAATTTGGAAGTAAGAGTTTGTGCCAGAGAGAGATAGAGAGAGTGTGTCTTATGTCCGAGTAGGTGTGCCACGTGCGCGCACACAGCAAAGACTGCTTTTAAGGTGTTTGGATTGGCTTAAAAGCTAGTCAAACGAGCTTAAAAGCATTTTTTTTTTTTGCTTGTTGTGGTGTTTGCCAAACACCAAAAGTGTTTCTGTCAGGTGCTTTTAAGCCAAAATAACCTATCATTTGAAATACACCTTTCATTCAAGGCTCCTCTTTTTATGCAGTAAACATTTACTTGTCAAGAAGTAAAAATACAGGCGGAGTAGTTCCTAAGATAAGACGAACTGACAAACCATAAAGATTAAACCCTAATTCAATTCTTCAATGTGCAAAGACTCCACAAAACCAGCCAAATATATCTATAAAATCAATTCGAATAAACAATCAGATCCCTCCTTTATCCTCATCAAACTCAAGACTATTTCACCTGTTTTTGAGACAGACCCATGCCAGATAACACATTCAATACATTTGACTGCAGCTTCGAGACATCTCTGCAATCAAACTAGTATGAAAAAAATTTGCAGCCTCCATCTCTTACCACGGACAACAAATTGATAGAAAATTACCTTTTGCAAGAATTGTTTGAGTAAAGAAGGTGAGATTTCAAGTCATAATGACAAGTATGAAAGCAAAAATACTCTGTGAATTATCATTGATAAGAAAAGGTGAAATGTACTCGTGGAAGTTCAACTAACCCAAGATTATATTATAAAGGAAATTGAAATCTTCTGAAGCGATAGTAAAAAAAAGTCATCTTATTAAAATACTAGGAAAGCATCCAAAAGGATGTAGTTCAATATCTCCAGAAACCCCAGAGACATTCGTTAAAATTAGTACCCCAAGAAAACCTCCAAATGAAGTTGTGTAGAGTTTTAAGCATGAGTCGTGCGATTAATAAAGAGTTAATGGCTAAAAAAAGCCCTAAACTATCATTGTTTCACAAGACTATCAGGTGTTTCAGTTACCCCCGAACTATAATTTTTTAACCTTAGACCCCCAAAGGGACAGATAGCAGAGAGTTTGTGTAACGACTTTCTGAATGGCGCGTGGGAGGTGAAAAAATTATGCCACCTTGGTTCTTTAACGGCCAATTAAGCTGTACATTAATATTTTTTCTCTTCTTTATTTCTTTAATATTCTTTAGTTGTTCTTCATCTTCTTAAACCAAATTGATCTGGATTTGTGGATTTGGGTTTCATCTGAAATTACTTATCCATTCTTCCATTTTTTCCCCATATTATTGAAAGAACGCCTTCTTCAACACTCTTTCCTTGATTTCATATCTTCTTCAAAACCAAACACCTTTTTGAGGATGAAAAGGAATATTTTATGTAGTTGTGGGCAGCCGGCTCAAACCTAGGAAAACACTGATTTTTGAAAGAAAAAATCCTAATTGAAAACCCCAAAACATAAAAGTCCTAATTTTTTGACAATCCCTAATTTCAACAGAAAAGAGAGAGAATATAGTAAAAGAGCTAGTGTTCTTCAACCTTACGGCAAAACCAACGACCAATCCCTTTCTGTTTTTTTGTTTTTGGTTCTTTTATTTGGTTTTTTACTTTTAACTAGTTTATTTGAATTCTTTGTATCAACTTTGATAAAGTTTTAATTTGAACTGAAAATATAATGCCACATTTAGTGCCACAGGGTGCATTGAACAATATTCTTCCGGGGGTTTTTAACCTTCAAAGAATATAGTTCAGGGAGTAACCCGATAGTTTAAGTTTGACACTTGCAAAACAGTGGAGTTCTTTTTTTTTTGGGGGGGCGGGTATGTATTTATTTTTTTAGGAGCATGAAATACATGCACCAACAAATTTTGAGCCACGGGAGTAACCCTAAAAGTTATAGTTCAAGAATAATGAAAATAAGGCGTAGTTAAGTATGAAACTTGCAAAAAACGTGATAGCTGGGGGGGGGTAGCCATTATCTCATTAATAGATAATTGAACCCCAAAACAGTTGCGGGTAATAGTGTCCAAGGAAGGACGGACATGACACATTCTTACATCACCTTCTTAGAACTCTGCTTTACATGTCCACTTATTCTATTGATTTAATAATATGAACGCAAAGTACAAAACAATTATGATGTGCGCCTCTCCAATCAATCAACTGAAATATGGGATCCATCAAAGACAAAAAAAAAAAATAAACCAACCTTAAGGGTCATGTAGTCACGACTAAGTATGTATCTTCCATCCTTCGCAAATTTAATATCTGAAATTGAAGCAATTATCTCAGTGAAAAAAGATCTTGAACCGGGTGCTTCCTGTTCCTCAAACCTGCATACAGGGAACGCCAGAATTCCCAATTTATTAAAGCTATGAAAAAGTAATTTAAAATACAAACTTCGAATTTGAAAAATACATTTCCAGTGTTACCGCGCTCATAACACGTAGATCTTCTAGGATATTATCAGGTACAGTTAATAGTTTGATTCAATGTAGACAGCATAAGAATAAATAAACCCATGAAAACAGAAATAATAAAAACTATTAATGTGATACTCACAATTTAGAATGTGAGTCGCACAATGCTGACTGCCGCAAATCTATTAGACGAACTGATCCTTTTGAACTACTATAAGCTAATGTGTTACAATGTGTAGGATGGAATTCTGCTGATGTTATCACCTCTGCAGTAACAAATAGTATCTAGTTAAAGTTTAAGTATCTGTCGAAAAGCACAAGCATATTTTATAGGGGGGGGCGCTATGACCTAAGTTGAAATCAATGCTGCATGAAAAATGTACCAGTAAGGTCTTCCATATTTGTTGGCTTAACATTGACAATATTGAAACTTTGATTACTTATTTCCAAGTTCCAAAGGTTTATTCGAAGATCATCGGCTGATATGAATGTTTCGCCATCACTAAGTGGAAAAGAGGACAGAAACTTCCATAAGCTCTGATAGACTAGAACTCAAAAGATGGTGAAGCATATTTACAATCGTAACCAGGATCTTCACCTGTTATTTGATATAGAATTAATATGGTAGTCATGAGCATGTGCATACATTCTTCTACACCTTGCAAGAAGGCTGGTCTCGTTGCTCGTTACCTAAAGTTCACATACAAAGCTTTTAGATGCAGATGCAAGATTTAAAAAGAGATTCAAGTCAAATTTATCAAACAACATTTGTCCTAGGGAGGATGAAGCAGGTTACATTCATTGGAAATTCCTAATACCCTTGAAGAAAAAATTTAAGGCAAGTAAGGTGAATAATTGGATAATCCAAGCCTGACAGGTCAAGGATAATAGCACCCAAGTGTGGGCCAATATTCATGCAAGCACATAGTGGCATGTACAAGTTATGTAAAGGCATATGCATATAAAGACTAGCTCGTATGTTCAATTCGAACTTTAATAAATAATCATATACACAAATACCTAGTCTTTCTGTTGCACTCGGCCTCAAAAGTTAAATGAAACTTATTAACTAAGTTACACTGTTACAGAAATAGTACAAAATATCCTTCAAACGACCAGGAGTATAAAAAGATCATATACATCAATCCACTGGAACTGCAGTCCATGGAATTTTTTATCTAAACTACCGTAGTCCCAACGTGTATTTTATAAAACTGAACATATCTTTTTTGACAGGTAAGATTAGATACAGTTCAAAGAGATCAAAGGGCACAAATACACATCAGCGATAGGCTATAGATTGACAAACTTGACATATCAGCATTATAAGCAAACATAATATAATAGGTTAAGTAAGAACAACTACCACAGGCAAACGTAGTGAGGGAATGCCTTCAGGTGGAAATGACAAATCATTGCTCAAACTGTAAGCTTTATCTCCATAGCCCCCATTTGCGAGACACTGCTTTGGGCTGGAACATAAGCTTGAGCTGGCTACACTGCCATTTCCAGCAGCTTTGGAAGGGTCAATATTCATTTCAGATATTTTCTTAACTTTCTTCTCTTGGACCTGAATTATTCAGGAAATCAGCAAATTGATACACAGCCATGACATAAGATAGCCACATTCAGAAGTAGATGGTTTAAGAAAATACATCATATCTTGCTATTTACATTTAACTTACGAACAGAAGAGTTGATACATGGCTTATTTAAGACTGAGACAAAAATACGTATGGCAAACAATTCGTGCAAACTGTTCAAACGCATTCCAACCAAGAAACAAATTCATATCAAGTATCAACACTCCATTTTACCACAACAATGTTCTAGTACAACCACGAAGTTTAAAGAGGAGATCATGTCACAGTAAAGGGGCAGCCCGGTGCACAAAGCATCCCGCGTTAGCAGGGGCCGGAGAAGATCATGTCACACTACAACCTTGAAGTTAACTATTAATATCGCTCCCCAATAAAGCTGTTATGTATCTCTGAGCTGGTATTTTCTTCTCTTTTGTAATCTATGCATCTTCTTCATGCTTTTGTTAATAATAATCTATTACTTCATACAAAAATGTTATGTATCTTAAACCTAGGAAAATAATTTAGAAAAGATTAGAACTCATTTTTATTTAACTAAATAAACTGAGCAAGCAACCAATCATCCACACTGCATTTTTTGCGGGTCAATCATCAACAACGCACTAATACCCCAAAGAATCAATAGAGAAGCGAGTCAATAAAATAATTTACCTTCCAATACTTAATAGTTTTGTCATTAGTAGAAAGAAGAAAGAGGGCACCATTTGCTGTTTGGCACCACCGGATCTTGTTGATTTTCTCCTCAATCTCCAAACTCTTCAAATAATCAAACTGAATGGAAAGATACGGTACAAGTAATTATACTTCTATTTGAAGCCATAAAAGACAGAAAGCACAGCAGATGGAGGAATGCGACATAGCATAGAGGAGGCAATCAACCCCCGTCTATAGTTGCATCTTGATAGAGGATCAGGCAGCTCAAAGGACCCTTTCTTTCCAAAAGTCATGAAGTAGAATAATAACATCATCCTGACGTTCTTTTGTATGTTTGTTTCCAGGAAAGTTCATCATTCATGACTTCGTAGAGAGAAATTGGACCAGAAAAGAAGGATCGGGGAAAAAGGAAGTGCAAAGAGCAGAGAAGAGGCGTATACCTCAGGCTCGTGGCTTTGAAATTCTGTCTTGTAACGGAACTCTGGATGCCGACCGACTGGATAGTCCACTCTCTCCAACTCTCGTCGACTTCCACCATGCTAAAGAAAACAATGCACACAAAATACATGATCATGGAAACAATCAATTTATAGTACTCCCTCCGTTTCAAAAAGATTGTCTGGTTTTGACTTGGCACAAAGTTTAAGAAAGTTGAGAAGACTTTTGAATCTTGTGGTCTTAAATTAAAGATGTGTTAAAGGTACAAAAATGACCTTTAATCTTGTGGTCTTAAACATGTCATGCGGAAAAGTTGGAATGAAATAGTTGCCAAAAAAAGAAAGAGAGACTAAAAAGGGAGACAGGCATTTTGAAATGGAGGGAGTAATTCAGTTTCAAAAATCAATTTTATACTAATTAAATATTCTAAAAGTAAACAGAAGAAACCTACCTCCTTGGTATCGGTCCTTTCAAATAATACCACCCTACCCCCACGATCCCCAGTGGCAAGATGGTCGCCAGTTCTATCAAACTCAATGGCTGAGATGATATCAACTGCAATCACGAAGACAAATATATACATCATGAGAGTCAAAGAAAGGAATCATAAAACATCTAAATATAGTGACTAATAGAAGTTCTTCCACAATTTTGTGGAACCCTGTATGAATTCACATTAATTGCATTTGTAATGCATTTTGATCTAAGAATTCTGTTTTATAATATAGGCCCATCTACATGTCTTACAGTAAACCTTGACACCAAAGTCTCAGCGGCTACTTTCTGGTAACATGAATTACCTCTTATTACAAGTCAAACTATGTCATACAACTAAGGGCGCCGTATTATCATGATCAATTGTTGCACAATTTTGAGTAGCATATTCTCAATTCCTTTCTTTTTCATTCTGGATTTCTTCATATCAGCATAAGTTACTCATTACCCTGAAAATATGAAGTCTATTAAATGAACTCAGTAAAAGCCTTCATGATTAAATGTCTTTTGCTGGCAATCATAAAACATCTATAGACTCAAGCAGTCAATCAATAATTCAAGCTAATTGGCATCGCTATACGAATCCTATATATCTACTCTTTTTTCTTGATAAGGTGAGTCTTCTATATCTATTTCGCTTCTTCTCGAACCCATTTCATTCTAATACTCCAATTGTTCCATTCTACATGGCATCTTTTTAGTTTGTTCTTGAAAAATATCACCTGTCTATATTTGTTAACTCTTTCCTTTATTCTTCCAATTTTACCCTTAATGGCATGTTCTGTTAGTCATAGAAGTGTCATGTCATCTTTAAGAACAGAAGTTCTAAAGTACTTTTGGCGAGTCTTTCTTTCTTACTTAAACTTCATACCTAATCAAATACCACCGTATAAAATAAAACCGAGGGAGTACTAAATTAAATAATTTGCTTTATAAGGCATTCCAAGGGTTTGACAAAACTAGATAGCATAAATCTCACTTACCCTATATAGATATAGAAGTCTCTAACAAGACAAGGAAGATTATGTGCCTGACAAACACCAGCCTAAAGCTTTATGTACGTGTAAAAACAACTAAGCTTTAATCCCAACTGGTTGGTATAACCTATCTGGATTCTATTTCCACTGTATCCTATTTTTAGCCAAGTCCACCTGGAGATGTAGGTCTTTGAAACAACTTACATCCATATGAATAATATGAGTGCTACTTCATCTCCTTAAAATATCCTTCAATCATCATAACATGGCAGCATTCAGAAATAGCTCTAATATAATGGGTAAACTCTAATCTCTTCATTTTAAGGAATTTGCTTGAGATAATAAGGAATTGAACAGGAAAGTTAGTTCAAACACATACAAAAAATCTTGCCCAAGAAATCTATATAAATAGGGATTGCTACTGATGGCATGTAAGTCATGAATTTGAATTAGGGTATAAATGCTACTCCCTCCACTTCATTTTATGTGTCTGGGCATGGAGTGTAAGAAGGTAAGGGAGACTTTTAAGCTTTGTGGTCTTAAACTAAAGATATGTATAATGTACCGACATGTCCTTTAAATCTTGTGGTTTAAACATGGCATGTAGGATATTTTGAATTAAGGAGTTACTAAATATAGAAAGTGGCATTCTTTTTCAATAGACTAAAAGGGAAAGTAAGACGCTTAAATTGAAACAAAGGAAGTAACAAAAATATAGTGAATCTGAATTTGGTGTTGCCACATACACGGCTATCCAGAGAGATACACATACTATAAGTCCATATTATAGATGAGCAAGGTTGTAGACACAAAAAGAAGACCACCACGAGCTAGGAAAACTAATTTCATGTACAAGGGCTTCTCTGACTTACGGTGTTGATATTTCACACTCTTTCAAAAACTTCAACTATTTGTCTAGCATCCACACCTTTACCTTCTTTAATTGCAGTGCCCACAGTCTCCATATTTGTGACCAATAAAACCACGAGGCAAAAGCGAAGGAAAAAAATGTAGACGGAAAAACCCATCTTTAAGTGTGATTTAAACTTTAGATGGACTCGGATGACACTCCATATTCTAGGAAAAGAATCAATTAGTTCACAAGTAAAATCCTAAATTCAATTTCATCCTCTGGCAGTCTATAATTCAAGCCTCGTCTAAGCAAAAACACATCAATTAAAACCAATTTCCTAAGAGCTTGTATTTCATGTGGTTTTAATACTACTACATAATTGAATTATATTAACCCTACGCCCTATTTTAGCCTTATAATGGAGGTCATACCTTCATATTGATACTCATCCTTTGGCAATAAAATCAGAAATTTTCTACACCAATGCTAGCAACTATAGAGAGCAAGAAGCATTAAGCCTTTCCTACTTAGCTGGGAGCCTTCTTCAACCAAGTTCACAGTTGGACAACCTTAACTTTAGCACTCTAGTTTGATGAGAAGTACTTATGCGGGAGCCTTATAACATGCTACAGAATTCCACTGAACAAATTTTAAGTGCTTCTTGTGAAAGGGATAATCTTATTTACAGCAGAACAGAAAAAAACAAATCTTCTTCACGAATAGTGCAGCTTATGATGAATCACTAAGTCTAATCAAGCCTGCATCCCCACGGAAATCTTGGGTCTTTTCACAAGTCACACAAGGTGTTAGTCCAACCTTGACCATTATCAGTCCCGACTCCAATTCCCACCTTAGCCAATACAAATTGGTTTGCAAGCATCCCTCTCAATCTCAAGAAGCTCAAGGCATGGAACTATAGAATTTTCCAGTGTACGTCAATAACGGCCTTTGCCAAAATAGAAGTAGGAAGTAACGTTTCATACAAATGCACAAAGAAAATCTAATCTCAACTCTCACATAGAGACTTACACCCTTATGATTCACATTTGAGTAAACATGCTTCGACACATTTTCTCTATTAGCAATACATGACCAAAATTAACAATCAACAAGCCCCAAATTACAAATTGACACTGATGCTTGCAAGCAAAGTTCACAAAAAGAATGCACAATATACTACAATTCCATATACTATCTTATTCTTATTCACTTGAGCCGAGCGTCTATAGGGAATAGCCTCTCTACCTCACAAGGTAGGGGTAAGATTTGCGTACACACTACCCTCCCAGACCCCACTTGTGGGATTACACTGGGTATGTCGTTGTTGTTGTACTATAGTTCCATATACTTTAAGAGTTCAGTTCTATACTGTTCATCCAGTCAGATTAATACCAAACAACATGCAAATCAATCAATCAGATCCAGGATCGGAATACAACAGATTCGTCCTACTCGCAATTCAGTACACTAAATTTCTCGCAAATTAACCAAATAAAACATCAATATCACATAGAAAAAAACCTAATCAACACACTAATGTGGATTTTATAAGTACAGATCCACAAGGAGCAAAAATCAAGTGCTGTAGTAAACACGATTACCTTCCTGAACTTCTTCGCCAGTCGTCCGTTCACCGAAAACCTGAGAAAATTTCCACTCTAGCGGCGGTGGTGGACCCGCCGTAACTTCTCCACCAACACCACCACCACCTTTCATCGAAATTTTCTTCTTCACAATAAATCAATAATAACCAAAACAAAAATAATAAGTGAAAAATCGCCGATCAAATCGAAGTTTCTAGAATCGGATAAAATGTTCACTTCATCAGAAGCGATCGCCGAGAGAAGATTCTAGAAGAAGAACAACAACATGTTGGATTCAGATTATTCAACCATTACAAATGTCCTAATGAATAAAACGATGACGTGTAGGCCTCAACACATATTGAGATTCTCTCCAATGGAGTATTGAACCGTTTTTTGCCATCGGAAAAATAAAATGCACTGTTCTTTTTTTTCTCTAAGTTCTATCTATAATAATGAGAAAATGACAAAACAATTTTGATTATTTAAATTTGTCAAAAGTTAATATTTTCCGAATCATGCTATTAGATTCGACGAAAAATATGGGGGGGGAATAGTGAGAGTAGTTTTTGCTATTTTTTATTTATTTTCATAGTTTGATATAATTTCTTGAGAATTTATTTTTTAGTATCTAGTATAGTTTGTTGTTGTTATTGTATATTTTAAGATTTGATGGACTTTTATTGGTGATTATAATTAAAAAATTTATTATTATTTTAAATCTAATAGATAAAATTTCATAAATATTTGAAGGAGAGTAAAAGTGTTAAATAAACTTAAAAATTATTTTGAACGTAAACTCAAACATAAGGGACCATTTTTATATATTCTATATTTTTGCAGAAGGCATGTTAGTCTTATATGTAATTGATATAATTTAGTGAAAGCATACATCTGATTGGTTGAAGTTGTATCAATTGTATAAGTGGCGGTGACGGAGAGGTGAGAATAGTGGAAAAAGTAATTGAGAAATTATATTATAGTGAAGTACACGACCGGGCGTTGTTTGGGAGGACACCAAGGTAAAGGTTGTCTGAATTATGGAATTCACGTTTATGTCCTCAACTTTAATCCGTTTTGTTTTCTTTAAATAAAGTAAATCACTTTTTTTTTTTTTTTTGTTTTCGCCGTGTAGGGCACCTATATTGTAGCCCGACTAAATTTGGATTGTACATGATAGAATTTATTTTTTGGGAGCTATTAAGAGTTCGAATCCGAGACCACTGACCAAGGATGGAAAGACACCAATCACTATATTTTTATTTTTCAAACACCTGAGTGAAAATTTTAAATCCGTCACTGAAGATAGGATTAATATTTTTTTTACATACATGTGCAGGAAAACAAAAAAGGATGTTGCAAGTAGGAATTACAAGAGGAAGTAAATAAGTCAACACTTCAAGAAACCATCTAACATTATTTGAGTATTTCGAAGAGGATTTTCTACATTTTGTATTTCAACGTTAATTTTAGCAAGTCGTTGGGGCTGTTTTAATCCGTTGGAATAACTCGATAAATTTAGCGGATCATTTTAGGAAGCCCTAATACTATAGATTGAACCCATCCAATTTTTACAATACGATGGTTGGTTGTTTACGGCTTAGCTACAGTACATTCAAACTCGAGAAATACATAAATTAAGTATTGAAAAGATATAAATCAAGTACCATTAAGAGATTCTCTCCCGTCTTCAAGGAAGGCCAACTCAACACAATGATTATTAATTACTTGGAATTAATATTAGGATCCCAGCGCGCATCAAATCAGCACAACCAAAGGAAAGACATACCAAAGTTCAAGCGGCTCAAAAACCAAGAAAACTAACCACGAAGAGATTAAGGAAGGAAGATTATTGGCATTAAAATTCTAACTTTATTCTTGGATCAAATCTATTGGGTTACATCTCTGTCACGAGCCAAGCAAGCAAGAACTAATTATTTAAAGGCTCCCACGAGACTATGAAACATATACTTTCAGCTCAACTTCTCAAAGTCGTTGCTATACTTTTAGGGCCTGTTTGAAAAGCCACCCATGTAATTGGAATTATGTGTAATTACACAGTTGGGCATGTTTATTTAACCAAGTAATTACTTTGTTGGGTCAAAATTGTGTGAAAGAAATAATCTCTTGATTATTTTCATTAATGAAAGAGTATATATACAATTTACAATTTTCCATAATAGAAAATTTATTCATATTCTAATCCCAAAACCATATTCTAGTAGTACAATACTCCTATAATTATGGTAGGTTTACACATATGACATCTTAGGAAATGGATTTCTAAGACATCTAACGGACTGGTCTAACTCCAAACTCAGTTGAGAGATAATTGACAGTCCCGTTGAAGCCACCAATGAATATGAATCATAGAACTTATTGGAATCATGGTGCACCCATAGACAAAGAGCGATATGTGCAGGTCGGATGTAGTTCAATGTATTGTACACACTACAACCGACCTAGTATCGGCCTACAAAGCAGATCAGTTGAACTAAGATTCACTCGTGATTCTGGAAATAATCGATAGAAGGCGTTAAGTCGGATATGACGATATCTGAAATATTTGCTTATCTACGGATTATGGTATTCTGGATGTCCAGCGGTTCTGGGAGAACACAGTGATGCAAACTGGACATCAGATGTGAAGAACACCAAAGCCACAAGTAAATGTGTATGGTGGGTCTTGGAAAAATCCTCTAAGCAAACTTGCATCGGCCGATTCATGATGGAATCAGAGTTTATCGCTTTATACAAAGCATGAAAGAAGTTGAGTAACTTCACAACTCCTTAGAGGACGTCCCTTATTGGAAGAAACTCGTGCCTTCAGCAGTTATACATTGTGGCTAGCCGGTCGGCTTCAAGAAGGACACGTATGACGGCGTCTGGACATATCTGTCAGGATCTGTCGGAGACATAAGATCGTATAGCAGTTGATCATCACGGGTGTCACTTCTTTGATTACTAATCAAATGATATAGCGGACCCTTTTAACTAAGGGACTACCCGGAGATCAAGTGTTCTGTCTGTCTAGGGAAATGGGCTTAAAACCCAAATAATACGAACATTTGCGGTGGTAACCCAACCATACTGACTGGAGATCCCAAGAAGTTGGTTCAATGGGAAAATTAAGCTGCAAAAGGTTCAGTTGAGCGCTTCGGTGGAAGCAATAGCACTTCGGATGATGATTTATGTAGGGAAACATGAATCCAAAGTTGTTCTCGCGATAGACATTAAAGTGCTACCTGCATGGTGGGTAAAGGTTAAGCTTCCAAACCTTTAACGATCCTCAAACGGTTGAGGTTAAGGTTGGGGAAACTTTTAATGATTCCTAACACTTGTGAAGTGGGAAATAGCATGATACCTTGTAGGAGATCACCTATTTAAGTGCGAGGACAGGCCGCCTCAAATGAACACACTTAAGAATGCAAGTGTGTCCATGGCCACAACGGACAAAACAATAAGAATGAAAACGAATAAGGAGAGTTATTGTGTTGGTATCATTGTCTTGGCTTACACTAAACACTGACGGTTCAAGACATCACGTTCACCGCGCAGTAAGTAAGTCTGATGGTATTCAACTAGGGAAGGTTCAAAGCAGAAGCTACCTCTCCTGATCAAATATTTTTTCGCTGAAAGATTGCTGAAAGTAGGCACCTTGTGTGTACTCCAAAATCTCTTTCAAGAGGGGATTGTTGGAAATTTGTCTTTGGTGGGGAGGTGCGTCCACCCATATTTAATGAATTAAATACTAGGGTTCCGCATGTTGGATGATTTTCTCTTCACACGTGTATAATCTACTAAGTGAGTAGATGACCGTAGGGCCAAGAATCGTCAAATTTCATTGAGAAATGAAAGAGATATTGGTCCACGAAATAAGGTGTTTGAGGCATGAAAATATGGTGTGGGACAAATCTACCACATCGGTGGAAAAATGAAGAATTACTTTCTTTATAAGTCTCTAAATTGACTAAGGGTTTGGGACCCCAAGGGGTAACCCATGTGTTTAAAGGAAGGAGGACCTAGATGTGATTGGGTTCAAGGCTAAGCCCACACGTGCACCGCCGCCCGCCCGTTCGGTCCGGGCTCGGGTCACGGGTCGTGGGTCGTGGGCTTCTTCTGATATTATCTCTTTGGACCCCAAATTGTTTAATATTTACAGTTTGTCCTGGAATTTCTGAAAAGATGAATTTGGCAACAAAAGAGCCTTCCGTTTGGGCTGAATTTTGGAGCATTAACCAGCCATTACTTGGCTGTTAACTCCTCCATAAACAGTCTTTCTTTATTGGCCATAAACCTGTCATTAACAGCACTCACTAATGACCATTAACAACCATGTTTTGGAAGTTGAGGAGTCCCTCCCTTATGCTATATATTGGAGCTTTTTGGCTCAATTGTGTTACACACATATACACAAAAAGCCAGAGAAAAACGAGACTATACACAGAGACAAACAGAAAGAGAACACAGTCCAAAACGTGAGCAGAAACGTTGGGACGAAAAACAGAAACTCTTCCTTTTCCATTCTTCAGCAAGTCGTTTTGTGTTTGTTTTCTTCGTCAGAATCAATTTATTTGCTTTGTAGTGTTGATTAGTTGTTGTTTTATCTTGGGAGACTATTTCCCGTTAACGTAAAAGCATATATACGGGGCAATCTTGTCTTAAAGACAGAGAGCCATCTCTCGACTCAGCACACAGTTGTAACCATCCAGATTTTAGTGTTTCTTGATTTCAGGTTATCAAGATTCAAGACTCAACAAGCTTGCGGCAGTTCAGAATTGCCTATTTGTTTATCCTTTCGAATACTTGTAATATTTATTTACTTCCCGTATTGCTTTACAATATCCAACAAAATATGCAGGAGCCCCTTCCATTTTGTCCTTTTACATATCAATGAATCTGTCATGAATTTGTTTTCAGGCACAGCCATTGTTGGAAGAATGTGCAATCGATGAGTTAATAGACTCCCGGCTAGGAAGTAGCTACAAGGAGCACGAGGTGTATTGCATGTTGCATGCTGCATCTTTGTGCATAAGGCAGGATCCTCAGACTAGGCCTCGAATGTCTCAGGTAAGTGTTTCCTTTTGCATCGACTTTTTAATCTTGATTATGATTCTTGCAAGTTACTAATGACTAGGCTGGATTCTCATGTATTTTCGGTTGTCTCAGGTACTTCGAATTCTTGAAGGTCTACAACACCTAGGTTTGATGTGGGAAGCCAAAGTGGAAGGATTTTGTCTAATCACCTCATGGAGTATGAAAGGTACATCGGTTCTATACTAAACGATGAATTGGAAAGGCCAAGTCCGAAGCTCTCATTTGACGAAAGGAGTCCCTCAATCATTTGGGATAGGGATAGTCATAGGACTGCATTTTCATATCATCTGTAAATTGCTTGATATTGATTCTTGTGAACAAAAGATATATTTGCAGCTATATCAGCAGATCAAGCCATACATCTTCTATCACTTGTGCAGAAGTGAGTCATAATAGTGTATGTTTTTGTATTGATACCTATCTACTTGTGTTTATCTCAAGGAAACATTAGGTTTTCGAGGCATTGAATTCTCGCGTTACTCTAAGATGTTCTCGTGTTTACTTAGTCCCCACCGTGGGCATGAGTTTTGTCCCAATTTGTGGTCAAAAGTGTACGGGCTCTACCACTAGAGCAATCCTCACTCGTCGGTGATTGTTTTGAGGCACCAAACTTACATTTGTACAAACGCCAAGCTTACAAGAAAATGTTTAACAAGTTTAACTTTCAATTACATATGCTCTTAAACATCTTGTATGACGATTGCCAAGCACTCAATTCACCATTTATTTTGGCTGAATTACTCCTCCTATAATGGCCAAATCCGTTGGTCTTTCACCATTTATGTTGGTGGCTTTACTACCTCCATAATGGCCATTATTTGGCTATTATGGAGGCGCTTTTTCAGCCCCTCCCTCACCTATATAAACACCCCCTTACACCATTGTTGAGCACTAAGACATATGCACGAAAATACATAAACAGATGCAAAAAACAAAGGCACGAAAATACACAACGAAATAGTTTTCTTCCTACAACTTCCAAGCATCATTTCGTTACTCAATATTCTTCACGTAGCTCTTGAGTTTCCTTTGCTCAAGGGTTCCATTGTCGTTTTATCTTGGGAGACAAATTGTCCAGACGTATAAAGGATACATACGGGGCAATATTGTCTTAAGGACAGAGTGCTACACTCGACTCAAAGAAAAACCAATTTATATTTTTCCGTCTTCTATAAAACCGGAATTTCCAGCTTTTACTTGTGTAACTATTGTAATTTTCAGATTCCATGTTGAATTATTGAATCTTTGTTTATCCTTTCGAATACTTGTAATAGTTAAATACTTCCCGTACTGCTTTATAAAGTACCATAGAGCAAAAGGCCCAACAGTTTTGTCCCAATTTGTGGTCAAAAGTGTACGGGCTCTACCACTAGAGCAATCCTCACTCGTCAGTGATTGTTTTGAGGCACCAAACTTACATTTGTACAAACGCCAAGCTTACAAGAAAATGTTTAACAAGTTTTACTTTCAATTACATATGCTCTTAAACATCTTGTATTAAATTTTAACCATTTTCTTTATTTGTCAAGCATCAAATTTACTTTAGCTCTATAATTTTGACCTCACAATATGAAGATGGAAAATGGAAAACAGTATTTTATTTACAACTTATTTTATATATTAGCAAAGCATTTTTGACACAAAACATAAATATTAATAAATAATTACTACAATTCCAACTAATATTAAATTTCGAACCATAATTTCAATAGTGTAATTGGTAAAATTATAAGATATTAAAAGTCGAATCCATTATATTTAAATCCTAGATCTACCTCTAGTTTCACCATGTTCAAGCAGAGCAACATTCAATGAGTAGAGTATTACACGACAGCGTAATAATGACTATGAAATCAAAAATCAAATCGATTCGTTTTTCTAATGTAAAGAGAAAGCACTCAATTTACAAATTTCTTGTAAAATTCAAACATCCAGACATAGATCGTATGTACATTCATTGTTCAAGCAAATTGATTCGCCATCTTTGCAGTTTAAAAGAAAAAAGGGAAAATACAACCTCCAGACATTAAATTTGTAAATCCAGGACTACTAGTATCAAAGTTGTGAAGGGTCTCCATTACAAACTTGGAATGGACTTGGATCGAATAAATTGCTTGAGAAGGGCTTTCTCCTCATCAATGCGCCTTTTCTCCTCGGGATCTTTTGGCTTAAGTTTCCTCTTTTCTTCCAATATCCACTTCAGTAATTCCCGTTGTTGCTCTTGTGGTATTGGTTCATGAACAACAGCAGGCTGCACGAGAGCTGGAACGGTTGCTTGATTTTCAGCAACTGCAGTAATAGCAGCTGTTGATGAAACTGAACTAGGAACATCTGACACTTCTCCTGCCTCAGTTCTCACATCTTTCTTCTTGGTCCTCATGAAAAGATAAGCTACATAATTTACCAAAAAAACGTAAGTTGATGTACCATGAATGTAAAAGCAAGATGAGTTATTGACTTAGAATTGGGAAGACACTGGAGCATAGATCCAAATGATGTAAAGAATGCAAGAGTGACAAAAGAGTACAGGTTGAATTATACATCTCTCTAGAAGATAACATGGTGACATTGATCTAAGATACGCGAAGTGACCAAGCCTGATGCGCTTACTTGTTGGAATAAAAAAAATATTCACTTCTCAAAAAGTGTATGCTCGTTACAGAATACATAGATGAAGTGCTCGCTCCTTCTCCCTTAGAATCATATCTTTTAACAGCACATATTTTCGCAAAAGAAGTACAGTGAAAGAACAAGGAGAATCCACTTGTAGTAAAGCAAAATACAGAATAAAGACTGTCCGCCACTCGGAGTATGAATTAAACATATTATTCCCTGAACTCTAGTTTACAAAGGCACTCCCTCTATTCCCTAAACTCTGCACCTTTACCCTGGAAACTTTCTGAAGAAAGCAAGATTTAATTGAAGAAAGGCTCTTCACATGGTTTTTGCCATCACAAAGGAGACAATGCGACACCTTTTGCATGTAAAAACATCTTTTTGCTGTTTCCTTTGAGATTTTCTTTTTAGTGATGGCAAAGATGAATATAATGATCTGTTAGAAACTTAGCTGCTTGGAATGACATTTTTCATACAGATTTTGAGGGATTGGAATTTGGAAAAAGGAAGAAAAGAGTCTTTATGGTTCGCTGCTTCAAACTTTCTTTTGTTAAAAATAAAATAAAAAAGGAAAGCATTAAAGCAGGTCATTTCACCTGCTTCTTTAGAGCATACCACGCTGTAGGTGTAACTCTCACATATAAACAAAATCCATCTATTAAGATAATGCAATCTATACTGATTTTAAGTAAGGCTTACACTTCTAATATTGTGAGGACTCCTTGTCGGTTTACTCACATGGTAACACAATCGACTTCACTTGTATGGACCAATGACTAAAAACCATTTTTTCACAATTCAATAGAGCAAACACAAACTACTAAAAGCAGTTATATGTAGAGATACAAGAAAAAGATCAAAAAAGTCAATCAACTATCTCTGCTAGACTGCTACATTCAAGTAAAAGATAAATTAAATTGCTTAGTTAGGGACATCATATCCTACATGACCAACAAAAACCAGAGAACCCAATCTTTTTTTGAGTTACAATTTGAAGTGTACTTTCGTTCTAGCTTTTCTTGTCTTTCCTCCATTCCTTTCTCGGTCAGTTAGCTACAAGCAAGTGTAGTATCTATTCTTATCAGTTTAATATATTTTTCTTGTCTTTCTTCCTAAATAACAGCTGCAATCAAAGGACTTGGAAAAATGTATATTTGACTTGTTGGGCATTATACAGAGCTTACAATATCGTTTTCCTTATGCAGGCAACCATCTCCAAAAAATTCACTGTTAATCCAATAGAGTTGGATGAATAAAGTGATGACTCCACTTCAGAGACCAACGGAAGGCCTCAAAACTATAACCATTTGTTTTAGATTCAGCAGACCATCACATTAGTGGAATCAAAATAAAATTAAACTTATAACTAGAGGAAACCTAGTAATTGGGGAACCAGGTGAAGTATTTGGGATTTGGCAGCAGCCACTACTACCCTCACCTTGAACTGAGTATATAATTGAACAATTTTACAACCTAAGGGTGTGGCCTAGTTGGTCAATAAAGTGGGTTGAGAATCACGAGGTCTCAGGTTCAAATCCCATCCGAGAGAAAACACATTATGTGATTTCTTCCCATCTGTCCTAGCCTTGGTGGACAGAGTTAGCTGGAACCAGTTCCTGGAGGGAGGTAATAGGTATCCCGTGAAATTAGTCGAGGTGCGCACAAACTGGCCTGACAAAATTTGCACTAACTATCACAACATGGTAGTTAGTATAATAGCCTTCTGCACCAATTGACCTAACATTAAGGGGTTGTTTGGTTGCTTGTTAGAGTTATGCAGGTATTAGTGATGCAAAGATTAGTTATGTAGGAATTAATTATGTAGAGTTTAGTTATTCATGGATTAGTTATTCCATATTCTACCCTGACTGACATAATACACGGAAATAAGCAAGAATAATATTTCGAGGGAAAATACCATTTACGGGGATTTCAATCGAGATACCTGAACAGGGCATTAGTTCATTCTCGAGTTCTTGAATCTGAGTGTAGTGGAATGATGAATCTATTTCTTCGCCTTTTTGACAATAAATCAGAATTCTCGTGGAGAATAGGCGAATATACGAGATTACACTGACCAATACATGTGATTCCCTCATAAATTATACATGTATATTAGTTATGCTTGATATTATAAACCGGTAAACAAATACCGTACCGTAACTTATACAGTGTTACAGTAGAAACAACAAAAAAAAGCAAGGGAGTAAGGGAAGAACCTCCAACAGACAAATTGACACCCAATATCATAGGCAAAAGGAACTTGTTACGGCGAAGAAAAGATTCCTTAAGCAGCGGTGGCGGAGGAGGCGGCGGCGCCGCACTGCCAGCTGGCGTTGACGTCGACGACATCGAGGATGAGTAGATCCTTGTAGTTGTTGACTTTGCTTTTGTTGCGCTGTAATACATACAACTATATACGAATCAATCAATTATGTCACTATTTAAAATAAATAAATTAATTCAATCAATTAGCTATTCTTAAACCCAAACTAGTCAGCTAATTAAAATTAAACTACTTTTTAACATGATCCTTCTTTGGTTCAATTGTTTCACGTTACTCCATACCCGTACCCGCCACCTAAAACTCACCCCCACACCCGTCCCATCACCCATGACGGGTAGCACTTTTGATATCTATACCCGCCACATCACCCATCAAACCATCTCCATACCCGACCTAACTGGAGCGGGTGCGGGGCATTACTTGTATTTACCCGCCCCACTGGAAATGTTTGAAGTATTATTGGGTAGGAGGTGACAAGTGTTGTGCTGGAGTTTTTGAAAATGGTAAATTACTAAGACAAGTAAATTCTATCATTATATATCTGATCCCCAAAGTGGCAGCCCCCAATATGTTAGTTAATATAGACCAATATTTTGCTGCAATGTCCTATATAAATGCATTTCTAAATTAATTTGCATGAGATTAAATAACATCATTCCTACTGTTTGTGGCTGAGAATCAAGCAACTTTTGTAGCTGAAAGATCATTGGTTCATAATGTCTTGATATGTCATGATTTGTTTAGACAGGGAGATCCCATGTCACCACTATTGTTTGTGTTGGTGGTAGAATATCTTTCTAGAACTCTACAAGAAATAAATGAACTATCTTATTTTCAGTTACATCCTATGTGTAAACTCTCAAAATTAACTCACCTTATCTTTGATGATGACTTAATGATTTTCTGCAAATGAAATATGAATACCACCTCTAGAGTTATGGAGTCACTCAGACATTTCAGTGATGTAACAGATTTGGTGGCTAATTTAGATGTTAGTGGGGGGGTAAATGCGGGTACCTGCCCTATTATTTAGGCGGTGCGGATAGCGGGTGCGATGCGGATCTTATATGAAATCCACCCCCGCCCCACTACCTATGGCGGATAGCACTTTTAATACCCATACCCGCCCCACCACCCACCAAATCATCCCTATATCCGACCCAACTGGAGCGAGTGCAGGGCGGTACCCGCATTTACCCATCCCACTGACATCCCTACTCAAGTCTCAAGTAGTAATGAATCGGGAGAAAGATTTGTCAAATAGGCTTATGGTAAGTCTTAATTTGAAAAAAGGCTTCTGATTTATTTTTTGATTTATTTTTTTAGGTGAGGGCAAAGTGGAGTGATCCCGAATACAATTCATTATTTTTGAAAGTTCCAAGGTTTTAATATAATAGACTTAAATCTCTTTCTTTTGTGTTAAAATATACAAGAATGCATCTCTCTTCAATCCCTTTCACTTTGTGAAATTAAAATTCTCTCAAGCTTCCAACCTATTTTTTCCCTCTCCCAAACTTTGATATTATTCAACCGTCTTTTCCATATATTTTCTTTAATTTGACAATTCTTCCGGAGTACTTTAACCTCCATATTGTCCTAAAAGTTTTTATTTTTTTCCGATTCATGGAGTTTATAAAGTTTTGATTTTTATTCAAAATTATAAAAGTTTAGCTTGTATTTCTGATTATTTCAGTCTTTCTTTTTATGTTTTTGCTTATGTGTTATTTATACTTATTTTGCTTGTTTTGATCTTCCTTTTTCTGTTTGAATTATGGTCTATACTTGTTGTCAGACTTATTGGATGCTAGTTTTATAATTATTATTATTTGTTCTTAAACTCTTTTGATCATGTGTTCAATGGATGGGGACTCTCATATTATGTATTAAAATGTTATTATAATATTTAAATAGTATCAACTCTTTTTATTTATTTATGTCATTTTTAGATAAATATTGGCATGTTAAGTATCATTACTTGTCTTAAAACTCTTTTGATAATGTATTCAATGGATGAAGACTCGCATATGATGTATTATAATGTTTAAATAGTATCAAGTCTTTTTATTTATTTTATGTTATTTATTATAGCTTTTTAGTAAAATATTGGCCTTTTAAGTATCATTACTTGTTCTAAAACTCTTTTGATCGTGTTTTCAATTGATGGGGACTCTCATATGATGTATTAAATAGTTATTATAATGTTTAAATAGTATCAAGTCATTTTATTTATTTTATTCATTTATGACCTTTTTAGATAAATATTGACCTTTTAAGTACCATTACTTGTCCTTAAGCTCTTTTGATCACGTATTCAATGGATGAAGACTCGCATATGATGTATTAAAAAGTGTTATTATAATGTTTAAATAATATCAAGTCTTTTAATTTAATTTAATTTATTTATTTATGACTTTTTAGACAAATATTGGTCTTTTAAATATCATTATTTGTCCTAAAACTCTTTTGATCATGTATTTAATGGATGGGGACTCTCATGTGATATATTAAAGTGTTATTATAATATTTAAATAGTGACATGTCATATTATTTTATTTATTTATGATTTTTTTAGACAAATATTATCCTTGGTCTATATATAACACGTGAAAAATTATTGTCTTTGCGTAAAGTCGAGCCTAAATGATAATTGTTAGCTATTAATGACGGCCGTTTTATGGTATATCTATCTATAGTCCCTTAGATTTGTGCAGTTTGGGGTTTCATTTTTTTTTTTGTTCGTTACACTTCGTCATCACTATCAGGATCATCCTGTCACCTTGATCATAGAAATCTAATTCCAACATTTTGAGGTCTCCTCTCATCCATATAATCACCACCTACTATAATATATTTTGCAATAATAGACTATGGCTATGGTCTATGACTGTAATTGGCGCTATAATAAGTCGTTCAGGACTGATTTTTCGATGAAAAGCCAGAATTTTCGCCGAAAACGGAATCTAAAAAGTGGAGAAATTGGGAGCTTTTGGAGGGAAATATTTAATTATTTATATCTTTTTGAGGTAACTAAAATGAAGGGAAATATTATGTTTTTTATTTATTATTTTGGATAATTAAATGGTTGGGGTTGAGGACCTATTTTCCGTTGAAAAGCCAAAATTTTCGTCAAAACGGGATCTGAAAAATGAAAAAATCAGAAGCTTTTGAAGGGAATATTTAATTATTTTTTTGGTAATTGAAATGAAGGAAAATATTATTTTTTATCTATTATTTCGGGTAATTAAATGGTTGGGGTTGAGGACCAAAATGTAGTTTTTAAAACTTTGGGGCTAGGTTTGGCGCAACAAAATCTAATGTTGCTAACGTCATAAATAGAGGCCATCCATCCAATTTTCTGAAACTTTGAGGCCTTTTTCCCAATTAAATTTCTGGATAGGCCTCCTAGCAAAAGACCTCATGAATCGATCACATTTATAGCTATATGAGGTGTGATTTGAGGAAAAATATTTTCTACTAATGTTAAAAGATTAATTGAAATGAGAATACGGAAAATGGTCAAAAATGTCCTTAACATATTAGAAATGGTTCAAATGCCCTCCTTTCATCTATTGATCAAATTTGCATTTGGATAAAAACAATGTCCTTAACGTATTAAAATTGACTTAAAATACCCTTTTCACTTGTTGGATCAAATTTATCCCTATTAGTATTTTTATGCTTAAAATTATCCCTTTTATACAATTACATGACATTTAATATGTGACCCCTTATAATCATACCTGTAGCACAATTAACTTGTTTCGAAAATATATATCCTCACTTCCATCACATAAATTTTTGTTCATTTTCTCCTATCTTGATTGTTTAATTTTTTGTTAAAGTAGCTTGATAAATGTTACAAGATATCCCAATTGGTTTAAAGTGTGGAGAACAATGTTTTTGTTGTTCCGATATGTGAAAATTATCTAAGATTCCAGTTCGATTAATTCGAATATGGACTGTAAAAAACAAATGAGTTGTGGGATTTGTCAAATAAATTTTAACTTAAAAAGAGAATTTGGTACATACCATCACATGTAATTCATTTTACCACTCATTTTGTTTTGTTAAGCTATATGTACTAATTAAAAAAAGGGTGAAATTGAGTACCTTTGATCTTGACTGCCATACACAACATAATGTCATTTTTTTCGTTTGTTCTATCCTAGTGTACTTGCTAATACAAGAATTTGTTTATGCAGAGAAATGTACGAGTGACATCTGTCAAACTCTTGGAGCAATTTCAATAATTCTCTTAACAAAATTAAGTAAAATAATCTCCATCATTAAGATGCTTACATTGTTTAACATATAAATTATATAATAACACTAATATAAAAAAATGAACACCACATGTTTAATTAATATTTAATTAAATGTCATAAAATTGTGTCGTTAATAAAAGAGATAATTTTAAGCATAAAAATAACATTTGGGATAAATTTGATTCAATGTGAAAAAAGACATTTTTGAGTCATTTTTAATACGTTAAGGGCATTTTTTTATCCAAATAGATGGAAGGAAGGGCAAATTTGATCCAATAGGTGGAAGAAGAGAATTTTTGAACCATTTCTAATACGTTAAAGAGCATTTTTTATCTTTTTTGAAAGGCTAGTAGGTAGTACAGTTTTGTCATTCTTTCATACAAGTAGGCATAGTGTTTTTTTGTAGTTTTTGCTTCGATTTCTATTATTGTATGTTGTCTCTTGTACTTCGGTGGTCGTATTAGTTTGATGGAGTTATTGTTATTTTTCTTCATAGTATTTTTCTATAGTATTTGTCATGACTTTTTTACTTTCGTCAATTCTTGTCTGACCTTCTTTGTCGTGTTTTCTCTTAAGCCGAGAGTCTTTTGAAAACAACATCTCTACCTTTTAAGGTAGAAAAAAAATTAGTGTACACTCTATATTCCCAAGACCTCACTTGTGGGATTACCCTGATATATTATTGTAATTATTGTTAAAAATATTACATAGGAGTAACTATTATGGGGTGAGATGTATGTATCCTCTCGATTTTACCTTAACAAGAAGTTTTAAGTTTGAACCCGGTAAATGTACAAATTCTCAATAGAACTTCTTTAATGAATTTTACGTGTTGCCTGTACAATGATCCTTGATGACTACAAAAAATTAAATGATTACACGAAAAAATTACTATGCTTAAATAACTTGGTGCAAATACAAAAGATTAAAAACACCGACCCAGCTATGTCGGTTTTTTTTTTCCGAAAAAGTTTTCGGTGCAAAAAAACGAAATAAGCTCAATGAATTTTTTGGTGGGTACGTTTTTTTCATTTATTTTAATTGTGTTTTGATAGTCATTGTTAGTTTCTAAGTGTATTCTTTAAGCTGGACCAAAGGTGCTTCATTTAGCAAACTTAAAGGACTAAGATGTATAGGATTATATTTAAAGGACAAAAATAGATCTTCTCCCAGATAAGGGACAATTTTAGCTAAAATATCGTAAATGTTACATAAAAGATAAGGTTGTAAAATATTTGCTTGGTGCAAATACAAAGACGAGTGAAATCTACCCTTATTGATATTGGATTTACTAAATTTAAATAGATGAACAAATCATTTGAAACGATGTTCGTCCCAAATTCTCTCCCTTGGGACAATTTTAATCAATAAAAAGTGGGGATGAGATCCCTCTAGTGGTGAATGCTTCAATAATTCTCAATGCAGTCTCTGATATAGGCCGTGTGTTCACCTACAATATTCTGTTAATCTTGTCTCTAGTCTAATTACTTTTTCCTATTTGACCTTTGTTATTACTTTATTGTTATTGTTTTATTCTTAATCGAGGGTCTATCGGAAATAATATTTTCTGTCTCTCAAAATAAGGATAACGTCTGTGTACAGCTTACCCTTTCCAAACTTCACTTATGAAATTACATTGGGTATGTTGTTGTCGTCACCTTCTCTAGCCTGAATTAATTAAGAAAAACTTAGGCTTTATACTTCAAAAAAGGTAACACGAATTTTCCTGTCATTTATGGTGTAATTTGTGATCTAATTAGACAACATTTTACTTGAATACAAGAGTTGCAAAAAGTAAACTCAAGATAGCCCATTATATGAAAAATCCGTCAAGAAGTTGTGCAATACATAAAAGATGACTCCAACATTAGACCTCGAAGTAAAAATTTAATGGGATGGTAAGTTCTCACCCAACTATAGTATGATTTCGTAAAATTGCTGCATTGAATCAAATCGACTTTTTCATGGTTCACGCATATATAATTTGATTAATAGACATAATGTGCGCATCAAATTATTCATAAATAAACATTAAAAAGTGCACTGATTTCTAAAAGATTTATCGCACATGTAATAAGAAAATCAACATAATGCTAAAGATAAAACTAATGATTGCGGAAGTATAGATGAGATGAACAGTGACTAGAGGTAGTTTAACTTCTAACATTACTCCTACGATGGGGTTGGCTTGTTAGAGTCACCAAGTTAGCGAAAAGGTGGGAGCTTCTACGGAGGGGTAAAAAAAAAGCATGGGACTGAATACACTGGCATCAGCCCAAGATTACTGCTACTAGTACAGTTACGAATGTGCATCAATCATCCCGTGTATTTGAGAGGAATTTGACAGTACCAAGAAAAAGAAAACAATACTAAATAAAGATTGTTAACTTTTTCACCTACTGAAATAATTTAAACATATTATACATGCAAGATAAATATGATCATGATCATCGCTTGAAGATGAGTAGATTTCCATCAGCTGGCCAAAATCACTAGCTTTGAAAGGAAATGCAACATTTGGATGTGATTTGCCTTCGATGCTACCCAGTCCTTTTTAGCTCCATTGCCTATTGCCTCCATAACCCCTTCCACGGTCTCGAAATCCTCCATGACCTAGTCATAAAAGAAAATCATTAAGAAGAAAGCTTAGATAGTAAATCACAGAGATATTTACTGTCACTATATGGTACTTCCTATAGCCCATGACGTTATTCAAAACACACACTGCTGGAAGTCAGTTTACATCACAGGCCAACTATATTTTGCTCTCTCAGAACAGGCAGCAGAATTTTGTAGACAGGATCCATGGGAATTTAGTCCTCCATCTATCCTATGCGGCAGAAGGAGATTCAAAATACCCAATCTATTGATGTGCTATGATCAACAACAACAACAACAACAACATACTCAGTGTAGTCCCACAAGTGGGGTCTGGGGAAGGTAGGATAGGATGTACGCAGACCTTAGCCTTACCTTTGTGAGGTAGGGAGGCTGTTTCCGATAGACCCTCGACTCGAAACAAAAGACAAGGATGTGAAGCTGATGTGCTATGATCAACCGCAAAAAGATCAAATTTACTTCCACACATCGCCAATAGACTAACCTGGAGGGGGAGGAGCACCGCGTCCCATTTTTGCCAGTTCAGGACTGACCTTCTGTCCAGCCTCCTCAAGAATGTTAATAAGGTCCTTCGCAAACCTAGCATTTGCAGCAGTAAAGTATGTGTATGCTGTCCCTGATGCGCCAGCCCTTCCCGTTCTACCAATACGATGAACGTAGTCCTCCAGTGATCCAGGAAAATCATAGTTGATTACAAATTTTACATCTTTCACATCTGTACCAATTCAAAAATAAGTTATAATGTCTATAAAATGTTTCAAGTAGTAGTGAACTTGGTTATGGTGCAAATTTACTTCTTTCTGCCTAAGACTGTTATTGGGCCATCAGAGATTAGAGTGCAATAGTGCACTCAACTCCCTAATTAAAGTTATACCCATTTTTCTGTACTTCAGAAAAATTTAGCATGCTTGCCATAACCTTCTTGCACAGAAAATCTTTTCCTTGCCAGAGTACCCTCTTAAGAGCAGATATTAGCCATTGTTCCTTGTAGCAAGATATGCAAGGGTATATACCAAAAAAAATATATGGAGCATTCAGAACAAACCAAGTGCCCACATGAGTTATTTCCGTTCATATGTTAAAACTGAAAAATTGTCCTTGTGTCATCTACAGTATGCTACATAGAAAGAGCCTGAACATCTGATGGCCAAAAAATTAGAGATTGACAATCTATAAAAATATGATTGCAAAACTATTACTTTTTGATCAAGTAAAATGTATTTTCATTCATAAACATGGCCAAATTGACCGTATACAAGGGGTATATCAAAAGGTAAAGACTCTACAAAAGGATATGATTCTCTACGAACTCCCCCCAATCATCTATACAAAGAGGAACTTTCAGTTCACGCCAAAAGAAAATAAGTGAACGGAGACTACTCCTCAAATGATTGCAAAATTATAGACTATAAAGCACCATAGTCGTAGAAAAGGAGAAAAAAGTATAACAAAGTAGAAAATCCATAGTCAGAGTTTTGAGGGATTAGACGCATGATAGAATATTATATTTACATGAGATTGAGATTTAGAGAACCTCTAGTTTGCCTTAGAAGATAGAGATCCAGATTATGTCAGGGTTGGAAACTTGTAGGTCTGTGTAAGATTTAAAGAACCTCCAGTTTTTTTAAGAAAAAGCTATGCCTAAAATTATTTAGCATTTGTAAGATTTAGAGAACCTCTGGTCTTAAAAACCTCTAATCTTCCTATAATTATTTAGTATCTTTTTTATCACCAAAATACATTAGTATTGAAATCAATAAAGCTAGTAGAGCAAAATAAAATAAGGATTCATACAGCAATCCCAGCTAATTTGTGATTCCATCTAGCCTTTTATTTTGTCTCTTCCCACCATATGCTTCTCAATTTATCTAATTCCTTCTCCAATCTGCACCTCACCCTTCTATCTGGCATGTATATTAATCCTACTACAATGTTTAACACAATAAATAATTTGTTTCATCCTTCACATCATTGGATGAAAAAGCAACCAATATTTCTAGTACAAGGTCATTTTAAGCTGAAACTTTAACTGGCCTGGACTATCAATGACTGCAAATACGTGAATGTTTTTCATTTAAGAATCAAATCAAAATGTCTTGCAATAATTTCGTCAGAATAGTTCAAGCAGCTCCCAAAAGCCCCCCACACACACACCCAAAGAAAAACCTTTTGGTTCTCCCTCTTTTGTTTGTATTATTCTTGCTGTTGTGTGCGTCTTCTTTTTGCAGGTGGAGAGAGGCAGGGTTGGGAGGAGCTCATACCAAAAGATCCTACAGGTCAATGGGGGAAAATAGCTAATTTCTAAAGAAAATGAGAGCTGAATGCCTTTTGTTTTGGGAGCAGGAAGAATTAGAGACGAGATCTGTTATTAAAATGAGCGCTAAACTAGCTATATTTATAAGGAGGCCAATAGAGTGTCCTTTTTTTAGACATACCTAGACCTCGAGCAGCAACATCTGTAGCTGTCATTATAGGAGACTTTCCAGCTTTGAATTCTGAAAGGACCCAATCTCTTTCTGCTTGACTCTTATCACCATGAATAGAAAGTGCAGGCCAACCATCCATCCGGAGCTGCCGAGTTACTTGGTCACACCCCTTTTTGGTGTCCATGAATATTAAAATCCGACTACCATCCATAATATCTTCCAGCAACTTTATTAATCTGAATTTACAAAACAAATTTAGTTTGATGAAAGAATCTAACCAATGTGAAAGAACGTATATTAAAAGGTTTTGAGCCCTGTGATACTAGAAATAAGAACATAAAGGGATAATACCCTACTTATTATACTTCTGGCTCTCCGAGACAATTTCGACATGCTGGCGAATAGCATGATTAGCTTTTAGGTCAGCTGAACCAATAATCACCTGAGCAATTTTTCAGAGAAGATAGTTAAAAAGAAGTGCACACAACATAGTGATCAACATAATCCTCACTTTGAATGGGCTGGGGAACTGAATTAGAACCTCGAAAGAAACTCACTTTATATGCATTGAAAAGGAACTGCCTTGCAAGCTGCTCAACTTCCTTGGGCCATGTGGCACTCCAATACAGCGTTTGACGATCTGGGCGTATCTGCAAAACCATTGAACCATAAAACCAACATCCCCAGTATGAAGAATGTCGAAGTGGGAGGAAAGAGGGTAAACAGTATGCTTATTGACTTGACGAAACAGTAGTTACATTTCTCTTCTCTGAATCTTTCGTATTGTCCAAATAAATAGAAAAAATATCAAGAAATTTCTTTCAGACTTTCAGTACTGTTTTAGTCCTGAATGAGAAAAATTGTCGATTAAACTCCAAAAACTAAAAGGTTGGAAGGAGAAACAAGAACTAGAAGTCAAAGTTGGCTCTTCTAAGAGAGAGTGCTTTCTTTTTTCTGACAAAAAGCTAGTTGTTTCATCAGATTTGAACACAAAAAAGATAGAATAAACATTAGAAATGATAGTAATATTTAACTGCAGAAGATCCCAGCAAAATCATAGAACTTTCTAGGTAATCACTTGTTCGCAAATTGAACTTTTTGGTTAACAAACCAGACACTAACCTTATAGAGGATACAGTTGCTTAACCGGCATAAGAAATAAATTAAAAAAGAACTTATAATTTGTGCTGAGAACAAGAATTTGATCCAGTAAGAGAAGCAAGAAAACTGGCAATTTAGAGAAATAAAAGACAGAATAGCTAATGGGGTTTCATATGCAGAGTACTAAGAAAAGAAGGGAAACTAAATTTTGGATCTAACAGGTAATTACAGAAGCAAACCTGAGAAACAATTTTGCGGATCTGAGGTTCAAAACCCATATCTAGCATGCGGTCAGCCTCATCCAGCACGAGATATGTCACCCTTCGCAGATTTGTATGATTAGATTCTAACATATCAATCAACCTTCCAGGTGTGGCAATAACAATTTCAACACCTATAAAAATATATTGATTAGTTCTATTATGACATGCAAATAATACTACAAAACTGAGAGAAGAAGCTCTAGGATATACCCGATCCATCAACATCACGACACAGTAGTAAAGTCACGTTGAGCATATCACCACCTACCTTTCTGAAGATCACGAACTTGGGGGCCCTTTGGAACCCCACCATAAATGCAGGTATTCTTAATTCGTGATGATGCACCAAATTTAGTAGCTTCTTGTTGAATCTGAACAGCAAGTTCACGAGTTGGGGCTAACACTAAGACAATTGGACCATCTCCAGGCGCTTGAAAATAAGATATGAACAAAAAAGCAATAGAGAGAAGAATTGCATCAAAAATCACACTACGCAACAAGAAGAAAGTACTACTCAACAAGTATGAAGATGCATGTACTGGTGAGTGAATGAGCTGCTCTGCACTGGTACCTAAAAATGGCTGGGCATTAACATGCACAATTGCGGGCAACAGATAAGCAATTGTTTTCCCAGACCCTGTTTCTGCTATACCAATGAGATCACGACCCTTCAAGGCCATAGGCCAACCTTGAGCTTGAATAGGTGTAGGTTCAGTGAAGCCAGCCTTTTCAATTTCTTGCAAGACATAATCTGAAGTAGTGGCACAAAGCAAACATAAAAAGGGGGAAAAAGAAAACAAAAATGAAAGTGTCGTTCAACCAAAAGCTTGTGACATGCATAAACAAAATTATTGATGTATACAAAACCCGCCAAAGAAAAAGGAGGCATTTGATAAATTGAAAATGATACTAATACGTAAACAATAATGAAACGGAAAAAGTAATATGAATTGACAAGTCCTACGTTAAAAGTCGGAAAACACCCCTCTGTCACTAGATCTGCACAGCTCGGTTATTTAGTAAATCAGACACATTTTTTATTCACAGTGGTCACTTGGATAATTATTTGCATTTTTGCAAGCGTATTGAAGCTGACACTTACATGCATGACTTCCATTATTCAATAAGACCAACCTTCCATCTCCTACGATGTTGATTTATTTCATATTCATGGGCAATTCTAAGTATCTATAGTTGAAACACTGCTCAAATAATAAGTTTAAATGATCGCCAGTATACTACTATTATAATACTTCAGGCGTTCTACATAACAGACTGTTGGGTAAAATACCACATAGTCCCAAACTATACCACGAGGATCCCACACTGCAATATTTAGGTAATTGTACCAAGTAGCACCACAATTGAGTTCTTGGAACAAATTAGAGTATACTCACAATAATATTTCTGTTTTGGAGGAGTGGGAGACATTGATATTTCTGTATTGGTGTACTCACAAGTCACAATAATATTTATGCATCACAATCAGTCTAATTAGACCAGCTACAATGGGTTACACACCCTCTATTCCCAATTGTGTTAGTCTTTAAAGTGACCAGATTTAGAAATTTTCCATACCATTTTTGTACTTTTTCTATTTCGATCAAAATTACACCGTATGAAACTTAATTTTTTTGCTGGAGACTGGATAGTGGTACTTTAAAGGCCATTGCTTTAATATACCTGGAAATCCTACGTCATGAAAGGACTTTATAGGCTTGGGCACATCACGGCCCTCAACAGTGACCTCCCGCCGTAGTCTATACTCTTCCACCTCGCTTTCATTCATTGCCGCGATTGACGGTGCTTCAACATAGAAATTCTTCTCGAATGGAGTCAATCCATCCAAATCAACCTTCCGTGGCGACTCCTTACCCTCATAATCTCTCCTGCTCGAGGATGATGACTTGTAATTTGAGCCCCCACTGAAGCCCGAATCACTGAAAAAAATCCAAAATTGAACAGTTTATTCAAAGCAGCTAAAATCCTAACAATAATTACACTCATTAAGAAATGTCATATATGAAAAACCTATATGAGCATGGCTATTTCTCCCCTAGGAACTTACCCCCAACCTAGAGTAGCTAGGTGGGGACGGATTCAGAAGTGAGGATACAACTCAAAGATTCTCTTTTTTAATTTTTTTTTTGATAGTTGTGGTGTTCAGGTCAGCTTGCGCGCACCTCAACTAATTTCATGGGATACCTGCCACCAGCAACAGGTACCATGTAACTCTGTCCACCAAGGCTAGAACAGACGGAAGAAATCACCTAGTATTTCTTGGTCTCTGTTGGGATTTGAACCTGAAGCCTCATAGTTCTCAACCCACTCCATTGACCACTAAGCCACACCCTCCGGTCCAAACTCTTAGAGAATCTTTTTTCCTAGTGAGGATACTAGAAGAGCCATTTTCAAGCATCATTAATCCACAATTAAATAAAGTTAACAAGAATCATAAACCTAACCATATTTACAGTCGATAAGAATACCGTAAATGAAAAGCCTATAAGAGTATGTTTATACCTATAGCTGGTGATAATCTAAAGCTAAATACTACAGTTTATTCAGAGCAGATAAATTCCTAATCACAATTACTGTTAATAGGAACTTTTGTATATAATATGAAAAGCGATTATAAGATGTTATATAGTACATGAAAAGCCTATAAGTGTATGTTTATAAGTATAGCTGAAGATAATCTAAAGCTACGTAGAGTTTATTCAGAGCAGATAAAATCCTAATCACAGTTACTATCAATAGGGACTATCGTAAATTATATGAAAGAGACTATAAGATGTCTGTATGTATAGACAGATAATTCATAATTAAATAAAGTTTACATGAATCTAAACCCTAACCATAATTACAGTCAATAAGAATATTGTACATGAAAAGCCTATAAGAGCATGTTTAAAAGTATAGCTGAAGATAATCTAAAGCTAAATACAGTTTAATCAGAGCAGATAACTTCCCAATTACAATGAAAATCGACTATAAGATGTCTATACGTATAGACAGAGATAATCCGCAGTTAAATACGCTTTATCCAAAGCAGCTAAACCTTAACCACAGTTACAGTAAATAAGAACTATCACATATGTAATGTGTGTATGAATATGTTACGTACAGCTGCAGACAATCTAAAGCTAAACACAGCTTATTCAGAGCAGATTAATTCCTAATCACAATTACTGTCAATAAGAACTGTCATATATTACATGAAAAGCGTATATGAATATGTTTGTAAGTATAGAACGAGATAATTCGCAATTAGATATACTTAATTCAAAGCAGCTAAACATTAACCACATTTACAGTAAATAAGACCTATCTCATATGAAATGCGTATATGAATATGTTAGATATAGCCAGAGATTGATTAATTAGGGTTTATACGTATAGCCGGAGATAATCTAAAGCTAAATACAGTTTATTCAGATATGATAAATTCCAAATCACAATTACTGTCAATAAGAACTGTCGTATATTACATGAAAAGCGTATATGAATATGTTTGTACGTATAGAACGAGATAATCCACAATTAAATACACTAAATCCAAAACAGTTAAACCCTAACCACAATTACAGTAATAATTATGGTTTTTACCTGCGACGATCGCGGTAAGATCCAGGATCGGTCGGACGGCTATCGTAGCAACTCATATTCCGGCAGCAACGTCGTCGGAGGTGTATAATCAAAAGGGAAGCTTCTAGAAGAAAATGGTGGGTTTCTTTTCTCAATGTGTTTTCACCGCCGTGGTTTGCTTATGATTTTGTCGGTTTTATTTTGATCCTTATTGATTGACCTGCATTCAATTTGGTCCCTTCTGGTTTTTTGTTTAACTTGATTGCGTCCTTAATGTTTCAAATTGAACCTAAAAGGTCCCTTGACCAACTTTTTAATTTTTTATCTAAACAGTTATTGAAATAAAACCCTTCATAACCAAAGCTTCAAAGGGGACCAAAAGTGGAGCCCGGAACCTAAATGACTCAAAGAAAAAGAGGAAAGTGATCAAAGTACCACAGAAAAATGATCAAAATAAGTAATGTGTAATGCAAGCCCAAAACTTTTTATCTAGTAGAATCCAAGTCATTATGAATTCATCTCTCAATGTAGCACTTTGTTTCTCAATTAGTACAAATTACAGACTTTATTGTTATCTTCATGTTTTTTTTTTTTTAAAAAAAAAATCATCTTTCTATTACCTTTGTCCTAAAACATCTATTCTCGCGGTCTCAAATTATTTATTGTGGTTATTAAAAATAGTTATGTCAAATTATTTATCGTTCTTGAAGTTCAAGGCATAATTAATCACTTTTTTTCATTTTACTCTGAGTAAAATAAATGAATTAATGGAAATGACACATAAATAAAATAAACATTTAATGGAGAGAGATTATAATTTAGACATAAATAAGGATAAAAATAGTCAAATACCCTTCCTAATTAAAATATTTCTTAAACGCGTGTAAAATAAATAAAACGACAGATAATTTGAGACGCAGAAAGTATCACTTTTTACTTTTCAAGCGTCAAGCAAAATGAACTCTGAATGTACAACTTCGCTAATTTAATACGAGGAATCTTACAATTTATAATTTTTTTCACGTAGTTATAGAAACCTAAGTTAATAACTTAGTTTAATCTAATTAGTTTAGCTTATGCGATTTATATTTCAAAAGTGTATACATTAAATCATTAACAAGTGATTAGTGACATCTTATCGAATTAAAGTCGCCTAAACGAGGTATCAATATTTTGAAATCTAAGCTTTATTTTCCATAAACTGTGAACTGTGTATACTTTATTTATGTTTGCTAATTGCTATGAATAGTTCTAGTTATATTTTCCCAGGAATAGAACTGATTTTAAAATATAGTCACCATTATGTTAATTATTTATAAACGACAAATGGATGGAGAATGATATAAATTTGCTTTAGCTGAGCTGTATTAAGCAATAGCAAGTAGTTAGATGCAGCGTCGTCGGGTCGGAGACCATCATGACACGAGGGAGTCAGCCTGTCAGGTCCAGGTAGGTTTGAAATATCTGAACCTGTCTAAGTCAGCATGCACTAGTTTAAAGGATTTGACTTTGCTCTATCCTAGCTATACTAGAGTGGTTTAGCAAATGACTTAGGGACCTGAGCGGATAATCCAGGGTGAACCGTTGTTGACTGTTGGAACGACCAAGTATCAACTCCGTCTTCAACGTGTTCCAAGAAAGGAATTTTGGTGTTATACTGGAGGGTGACTTCGAAATCCGCATAATCACCTTTGTGCACAGATGCAAGTGTGTGTGCATGACATTTGGCGGAAGAAGAATGCATGAATGATAGTTATAATTGTGGTATTTAAACACATACGCAATTTATATCATTTTAAAAAAATATGTTGTATTAGAACCCTTGTGGTTAGAACCTAGGTTTATCCCCAGCAGAGTCGTCATCTGTTACAGATTACTTTATACATGGGTGAGCGCATAAAGAGATACTAAGAATTTGGATGGTGCTCTAAGTTTGGATAATTATTTTAGAGTCGCCATCTAATTTATAGATAAATTAAGAAAATCAGTGTGAAAAGGTATTCAAATTTATTGAAAAATCCTATCTAAACCAGAGTCAATGTAAGAGTTCTAGTGATCCCCGGGAAGGTGTTAGCACCATGTTATTAAGGATCCGTAGAATACGGTTGACCTACGGGCTCTATAGCATGCTTCAAAATGATTTAAATTGCCTTAGTGTTTAAAATTCACAAAATAACTTGTCATTTCATTTATTCAAACTCAAGGTTTTATTTTAAGACAAGAGTTAAACTTCTGTCAAGAAATAGTATGCACATGGTAGTTTAGCCAATTTTCGTTTTTGGACTAAGAACATCCAAATGTGAATTTGGATAGAACTCTATATTTAGTCCAACAATATTGACTAATTTCGCACTTGCACTTTTAAAATCCTTTCCAAGTTTTGAAAATGGTATAGTTTCATTTAAAATGACAAGTTTGGTTTTGAAAGAAAGGTAATACAAAAATGATTTTGTTCTTTTTGCATGCTATATCTCCCAAGATTAACCATATCATACTTCCAAAAACCCTCAACTTAACATCAAGTCTAAGACAGTTTTATTGTCGAAATTACTAACTTATCTAATTGGGCTTAGCCCGTGTTTTAACTTGAAGAAAATGTCGACATTTTCAGTCCTATGTAAATATGATTTTCCATCAGCCCATTTGCTTGTTGACAAGTCACTCAGGCCCATTTGGGTCCTTTACATATCAATACTTAGTTTAATTAATTTCCAAAGCCCAAGTCATGTGTTTGTAATTCAAAAATCAATTTTCCACACTTAGCGTTAAAACCAGTTTCCGTCTCAGTTTTGTCATCCAAACAACCCATTTTACTTCATAAAAAACAGTCCTTTTATTTCTTATCTCCAGATTTAAAACAAAGTTTTGAAATTCATTTATTGACGATTTAAACTAAAATGATCTACGTATCGTTTGCCTATCATAGATTCAAACCATAGGTAAAAGTTCCACTATTAAAAGTAGGTTTATACAATAAATATGTATGTATACATGTAATATGAAATTGAAAAGAGGAAGAGTTTAGGCTGGTGGACCTACCGAAGCCCACCAGTTGGCTATTTTCATCCATAGTTGGGACTTTACGCAAAGATTATCTTCCCTTGCTATTTTTACTTGATCAAAATTTATTGAATTGGGCCTCAGCCCAATCGGCTCAAATCTGTACTAGGTAACTCGATTTATGCAGAAGGGATGGGTCCAGTGAGGGCCCACCTCGGCAGTGGTGCAGGCAATGCAAAGAAGAAGGGGGAACAAGGATGCAAGGGGAGAAAAGAAAACAGTGGGCCAGGCCCAAAGACCATAGTCATACTAAGGAGGCAAGTAAGCACGGAAGTGGGCTAAGCCCAATTATAACAAGAGCATAGACGGCATACAGATATACATGCTTCATTGACCCGGGAACCTTGAATAATTAAATAAAATTATTGGAGGGTAAAAATTAGGTGTCAACAACTACTCCTAAAATTTTAAAAAAATCCTCGGTTCAAAGGCCCTCCTTTGGAAAAGAACCGAGCACGTAAAAGAACCAATGGGTGGATGATCTATGCCGCTAATGAAAAATATAAATAAAAGACTAAATGAAAAATAAAAGAAAGACTAAAATAAAATCTTTTTGAATTTTTCTTGATTATCTGATTTTTTTTTACACTAACATTCTAAGACTCTCAAAACTACTAAAAAATTCCCTATGACATAATCATCCTCGACCTCAAAAGTATCGACAGTACCCCCCCCCCCCCCCCACAAAAATATGTGTTGTCCTCAATGCATGGATCACAGAGAAAAATATTAAAACAAGGGTGAGAAATACTCCCTGAGACCATCTAGGGCCTAGCTAGCAACATGATCCTCAACATCAAGGGTCGGGACAACCCCACACTTAAGCTCAAACATGCTCCTCAACTTCAACTTCGGGCACTTAGACTTCCCTAAACTGCAAAATAAAAACAAAACAAAACAAAATTAACACTAAAAAAAGCAAAAAATAAAAATAAATAAAATACATAATGGGTTGCCTCCCAACAAGCGCTTGATTTAACGTCGCGGCACGATGCGAACCAACTTTTTCCTCCACCTTAAACTTATGAGTTGTACCCCTAACAGAGCATCCAGTCTGCAGCTATGCTCCTTTGATGGGGCTACAAAGATAACAGGCCAAGTAATAAAATTTTCACTCTGCACTTCTCGACCTTTATATGAGGAATGTAATTTTTCTTTTTGGAACAACAAATTCAAGAATATAGGCACTCTCATCCTCACCCTTTGACTTCCTCATAGGCTCAGATGGCTCGATTACTATCTTACTATCTAAACATGATGTGAAAAAATGATTGGAATGAGGTCTTATACGCCCTAACTCATAAATTGTACTACCATTTACATCCTCATATATATGCATACTCAACTTTCTTGAAAGAACCCACAAACCACTGCCATGTAGTCACGTCGAAGTCCAACTTAACTTTTCACGACAGAAGATGAAATTCACTATCGTACCAATTGCAATCTTATCCTGTCAAACACGTCATATACCAATTTTTTCCTTCTTAATAGCAAAAATTGATCTATCCAAATCCTCCTCCTTACGCATCCGTCCCATTAACACAAAAGCACTCTTACCAAAATATCCAAGAAATCTTACTTCGTTACACATTTCCCACAAGGTCGTTCTTCATGTCCTTATTCTCAACTTCTCTTTTTATTACACGCGATCACTATACTTTTGCCACATCTAATGATCCTTACCGAACTCACACTCGTCCTCGCATATCGACACCCAATACCCTGAAACCGATGAATCGTAGATCTATCATTGGTACACCCGGTCACACGAACCATCATAATATATTGACGATGTTGAAACTTTTCCCAAACCAATCATATCATCGAACAATTCACTCTTATTAAGCCATAAATGCACTTTTGCCACTTCCGAGAAACCTAACACTGAAAATATGGAGATATTATGTACCATTTCTCTCATTTCTCAAGAAAATACCCACAATAACGAGTCTAACTATGACCCACACAACTGAATCCTCATGCCATAGCTAGAAATAGAACTTGGTCACGTGTCCGAATCAGAATGACGCATCTCGTGCCATACCACAACAATTCCCAAAACAAACCGATCGCATAAGAATTTAAGGACGAGTTTCCACCTTCCGTGGGTGAGTAGACAAGAAAATTCATATACCAATTAGAATGAAGTAGAATGAAAGAATTCGAAGTTTCCTAAATATCCTATAGCCTCCCAATTATAAGTATGGCGTGCAACACACCCATTAGTAGGACTCTACTAGACATTGCTCTTGTACTTATAGACCGGGTAATCTAGGGCTATGATACCAACTTATCACAACCCCAAATCCCTAAGTCGCGAGGGCACCTACCATTTCCCACCTCGGTAGGAGAACTCTTCCATGAATCAACAATCCAACAACAATTAAAGTAAATTAAGCAGAATAAAATAAAGTATAACTCATATTATAAATGTAAAAGTGCGTAATATACGAATACAGATACAACCCCCCAAAGGATAAATGGTCTGAATAGTATAAGAGTGACTACCATAATCTATAAGTCTGAATAATACAAAGGATCAAATGGAAATACTGTCTCAGGAATCAAAGTAAAGACAATAGTAGGAAGGAGTCTCCGGGCAGCGGATCGCGAGCATGCTCACCCTAAAGACTCAGCAGCAGCCTCAGATCAGTCTCAAGGAGAAGAGGTAGAACCAGTCACGTACTTTGTATTCAGAAAAGAATGCAACAATGTAGTATCAGTAAAAACACTATGTACCGGTAGATATCATAGGCCGACAACAATTAGCTAACATATGCATAAGAAAGAAACCAAAAGATAGACATGCTCATAGTCAAGTACAAGTAATATCACAATCTAAGAATAACCAATCCAAATATTGATAATTATAGCTTATGGTGAAGCATCAAAACCCAAGTCTGCCAGGTTTTTTAGTTGTTCCTTAGAATAATCACAGACACAAGTATAATAATAAATCCGAAATATAGATATAAAATAAAATGATGAGGATATACAATGCAATGGTAAATGTAATCTCCGTACATACATGCTACAAACAGAGTATCTCATTGTCTCATAGTCATGAACCATAGCGGATATGCGATGTCCATGTATCAGTTATTTCGTATCATACAGCCTAGAATGACTCTTCCACCGAACACTCCGCTAGGCACTCCGTATCACACAACATAGAGATGGCTACGCAATATAGTATGTCATATAAATCATAAATGTTTCCTTCCCATTTATCACTATCACGCCACCACAAGTCATATCGGTATATCATGAAAATGAGGATGAATGCAATGCAATGACAATAACAAGTGTAACATATCCATTCCCAGTCGTGCCACGCAAGGACACTTATCATATATTAGAATTATATTAAGTCCTTTCCTCCATCCATGAACATGCCAATACAAGTGAGATACAACTACATCACAAATATGATATGGCATTACGTACAAGTCCAGTAACCACATAGAGACAACAAGTCATAATCAACCAACATGTAACCAACCTAAGTAATCCATCCAAATATTGTACCTTAAGGCTTACATGCGTTCTCCAACAAAATCTAACTACACATACGCTTCGCTAGCCGAAGTCTAACCAGAAGGTAAGTCATAACCTACCTGGATGCCGAGCATGAGTCACAACAAGTCACGTTTGAGCCTTGCCCTTCCGAGGATCACGGTCATACTCGAAGTATAATATTATTGAAGTCTAAGTTAGAACAAGGAATTCACAACACCCATAACATTATATTACTCATTTAGATCCAAACCGAATAGGGAAGAAGGGGGAAATGGGATTATAGGGGTAAAACGGTCATTTTAAAGGTGAACCATGAAATTCAACGTTCTAGGAGTCCAATCCTACTAACCAATTACTAAATCAACTCAACATTAGGCTAATTTTATTTTACAAGCAAAACCTCCAATTTTTGGTATGACCCCTAGTTTCCAACATTCAATTTCATCAATAATAATTGAGGATTCAAGCTTAACAAGTACTAAATAGTGAAACCCAAGCTTAGAATAGCAAAACTCATCAATTAATTCTCATATTTAAGCTTAACAATTAAACAATCCCTAATAAGGTTGACCTCATCTTTCCCAATTAGATTCTAGGTTATCTCCATCATTAAATCAACATAAAGAAGTTAAAGAAAGGTAAAACAAAGCTAAGGGAGCTTACCTCAAGAAGAAATTACTAGAAGTTGCTTGGAATTGCCCTAAGAGTGCTTTGGATAACTATTTTTGAAATTTTCACCAGAGGTCTAATTCTATAAGTCAATCCCAAACTAGGGCTGGCCAGTGGGCCGGGACGGCCCGACCCCGACTCGACCCCGTCCCGAGCCCGCCCCGGTCCCGCCACGACCCCGCTTAAAAAATAAATAAATAATAACGGGGGCGGGACTCAAACTCGGGACGGGACGATGTCTCGTCCCGCCAGACCCGAGCCCGCCCCAGGCCCGCCTGACTCAACCCCGCCCCGAGCCCGTCCCGACCCCGACCCCGCCCTTTTTCCCCCTTTGAAAAAATGGCCGTTGCACCAACGACCATTTTAGATTATGGCCGTTGGCCAACGGCCATTTTAGGCCCCCCCCCCCCCCCCCCCCTACCCCTTAATATTTATTTTTAACCCATAAGTTATTATATTTACACTTTAACCCAATTTTTCAACTATAAATAACTCATTTTCTCTTCATCTTTCTCACAAATCTTCCTACAATCTCTCTAATTTCTCAATATATCTCTCTACAAGTCTACATTGTTTGCTAAATATTCAATTTTATTAATTCATTTGGGAATTGGGAGTGAAGTTGGCAACTAGCTTGAGGATCTTCCATCGAGCAAAGTTTCAATTTTCAACCTCTCGATTACACGTCGACGTTACGTCGGCGTTTGGTATATTCGTTCCTTCATTAAATTATTATTGTCTCGTTTATTTTATATTTTTATTTAGCGCACTTAATTTTATTGTCTTTAATTATTTATTATCATAATTAAAATGGAAGGATTAAAAGGTATGTTTAAGGGTAAGGGTAAGAGTGCTTCTTCTAGTAGGGGCAACCAGGGCAAGGGTACTTCTTCTAGTCATCTTATTCCTACACAGATGATTTTTTTGATACTCAACATTTTCCTACAATACCATTAGATTTAGACCAGAGCTATTTTCGGAACTCAAGAAGACTTTAATTTAGACGATGATCTAGATGATATACCCACTAATGTTGATGACAACACACCCACTAGTGCACCTTCAACCGAAATACCTCATATTCCCCTAGTATGAGACGAGGTCCAAGAAAACGACAATTAAAATCGATGCATGAACATTTTTTGATAGGGACGTAGAGAATCAAGTAGCCATATGTAAAATTTGTAAAAATGTTTTAAAATTTAAAACTGGAAAAGGTCACGGTGGGACGGGGGGGGGGGGGGGGTTTAATTAGACACGCAATAAGTGCTCATCCACTAGGTATGCCCAATACCAGGCTTCAAAACCGGGTGCGCAAACGCCGCTCCATCGGGACAAGGTTCACATACCGACATCGTCCCGACCAAGTACATGGTCAAATTAACCCTATGACGGGGGAATTGTAGGCTCTAAATACAATAAACATAGAGATAGGGAAGCAATATCAAAATTAGTTGTTGTGGAGGGTTTGCCTTTTTCATTTCCTTCATCTCCCGGTTTTATTCATTACATTAGAGATATATATATAATCCTGCTTTTAACGGTTTTCCTAGATCAACTGTTAAGAGAGATGTATTTAAATTCGCGCATGAATATCAACAATATTTACGTTTTTCATTATATCATTTTAATGGCAAAGTATCTATCACGTCTGATATAGGTCGTAGTACTAACGGCCATGATTATTTAACTGTAACTTGTCATTGGATAGATTATAAATGGTCTATGCAAAAATGTATTTTAGCGTATAGATATATAGATGATAGGCACACTGGTACTTTTATTGCAGAAAATATTTATCAAGTGTGCGATTATTACGGAATTACCGATAAAATTATGACTATTACATTAGATAACGCTTCTAATAACAATTACGCAATTACAATGTTAAAAAATAGTTTAACTCCATCTTTTCCAGACCATTTTCATATAAAATGTGCGTGCCATATATATAACTTAATTGTAAAGGATGGTCTATCACTTTTTGAAGACATTCTTAGTAAAATACAATTTGCTATAAACTTTATTTTTAAAAGTAATAAAGTACAACGTAGAAAAGAATATAAAAAAACTTGTCACGATTGTGGACTACCTTATAGAAGAATTCCACAAGAAGTATCCACTAGGTGGAATTCTTTATACGAGCAACTACTTGTTGCTTGTGACTATAAATTACCTATAACTTTATTTTTTAACTCTCATAATAAAAAGCCAGCTGATATGATTTTAGATAGTGATTGGGTAAAAATTTCCGAACTTATTGTATTTTTAGAAAAAAATTTTCAAGCAACAAAAGAATTTTCCGGTATATATTATCCTACTATTTCAACTATGTTATTTTATATAACTCTAATATTTTTATTACTTAGTGAATATATGGAAAAACCAAATTATAAGGCAAATTATTAAAAAATGTTTGTCAAAATTAAAAAATATTTTATTCCTATTCCCTCTATTTATATTATTGGTTCTCGTATTAAATCCTACTATTAAAATAGACGGTACTAAATCACTAATTGAAACTATTTACGATTGTATAGAAGTACTACCACCTCCAAGTCCCAAAAATCTAAATCACCCACCACCTATTGAACAAACTAAAGAAGAAGCGGTGTCTAGCGTAGAACACCAATGCAAAAATATATATAGATTTTATCAATAAGAAAATGCTAGTAACTTACCGGCTTCCATACCATCTTCTTCATCTTCAACACAACCTCACAAAAGACATGTTGTTTTTGCGGCTAGTATTGAAAGCCTCAGAAATAGAATGTGCGGCCGTACCTCTACTACTAACCAAATTAGCGAGTTGGATATTTTTGTTTTGCAGGGTTCTGTACCGTATCAAGAAGTTATCAATGAAGATGGACAAGAAGACTTGCTGAAATACTGGAGGGGGAATGAGAAGACCTTTCCGACACTTTCATTGATGGCTCGAGATGTTTTGAACATTCAAGCGTCATCAACTGCGTCTGAAAGCGCTTTTTCTGCGTGTAGATATCAAATAGGAGACCACAGACACTCATTGGCCGGGAGACAGCTTGGAAATTGCGTATTATTCGAGAGATTGGATACGAGCGGAGCGGAGAAGGTGCGGTCAACCGGAGATCAACGAAGAAGATGATGAAAACTACAACGAAATCTTAACCGAAGGTAGTGGAAGCGACGTGGATCAATTTGACCAACAATTACCAATTCCAACCGAAGAACCACATGAAATCATCAAACAATTAGAACAGGTTTTTTTGAGAATGTAATTTTTTTAATTGCAATTTTATTATGTAATTTGCAACTTTTGGATAACACCACAAAGTTGCAATTTAGATTTTAGACAATTGTATTTGTATTACAAAAAAATCATATGTCTATTAAATAATATAAGAGGCACAAAAACAAATTTCTTGGGATGTTTTTATTACACTATCTTGTTTTGTTTATTGAGTTTTTTTTATACATATGTTATTTAAAAAAAAAAAAAAAAAGGAAAACCCGACCGTACCCCCCCCGAGCCCGACCCGACCCCGCCCCGCCCCGCCCCGATACCGACGGACGGATCGGACGGACCGGAGCAGTCCCGCCGTACCCGACCCCGCTAGGCCCCGCTAGACCCGACCCCGACCCCCGGCTCGTCCCTCCCCGACCCCGACCCCCGTCGACCCGCCCGCCGTACCCGAGCCCGCCCACTGGCCACCCTTATCCCAAACGGACTAAACTAGTTTCCAAACCAATAGCCAAAAATGATTCCGAGGGCCTCGGAAATCGAACCAACTATCCTATCAAGTCATAAATGACCCTCCGGACCACATGGAATCGATGGAATTCCGAAAAAGGTCCGTTCACATAAAAGTCAACTATTGGTCAACACTTTCATACTTAAAGTTCTAATTTCTCAACTTCTACTAGAATCGCCCGAAAGTTCCAGGAATCGAGTCTACGGAGGTAAAATAGTCAAAGCATACATAACGACCAAATGGGTCATAATACAACAAGACCAAAAATACGGGCCATAAAAATCTTCCATCAACCAAGCGTCTTCATCGATAACCTTACCTCTGTATATTTCATCCCCAGATGGCATGCCGCGAGAACTAGAAACACACTAAGAGAGATAATCAAATAATAATAAAAATAAAAGTATTTATAAAAAAACTTGTAAAGATAAAAGTAAAAGTCTAATCTAGAAAAATAGTTAATTTCTAAGTCCTCAGCAATGGCGCCAAAAACTTGTTGCTCCCAAACGCACACGCAAGTATACGTGGTACAAGTAATATAGTGATTTTAAAAATCGGATGTTAAACTCACATGAACTTGTGATTAACCGTCAACTATATTAAACTAATTCTAATTATCTAAATAAGAGATGAAATTTGAGGGTATTAATTATAAACTATCTAAAAATAAGAATAAAAACAAGTAATGAACTTCAACTAAGAAAGAGCGAGTTTTTATGTTATCAATGATATGAATGTTTCAGGGTTGAGGTTGGTTCACCAATCCTATTGAGCTATCAAACTACTTCTCTTTAATCCGAATTATCGACGATTGCTAATTAACCAGATTATTAATCGTGTAGCATTCTCCCGAACTACTACCACCGATTCAGAACAGTTCACCGCCTATATTCCTATGGAATTGACCTGTTAAGAATGCATTTTATGGTATTTAATTGAACACGGTGTCTAGGTATATTCATATCATAGCTACAAATCCTAGCTCTACTTTAGGGATAATCAGATCAAGCTCTCTTTAATCCTTCTCTAATCTAACAACATTTTTCTCAATCACGTATATTAGATAGTCGATAAAATCTAACTGTTGGTCAAACAATCAAGCAATTATGCACAGAATTAAAGAAACAATCAAAATTATTAACTCATATTAAGATAAGAAATAATCGTCAAACGTCAATATTCATGATTTTTTACAACCATAGAATGCGAAGTTTAGCTCCACATAGACATGGAGGAAAAACAACAATGCATACAAAGAATCATAAAAACTAGTAGTGAGGAGAATAAAAGATAGAACTCAATAACTCTGGCCTCCACGACAACTTCAAGCTCTCTCTAGGTCAAAGCATTTGAACTCAGGGTCTCAAGTTGTCCGAAGTTATGTAAAAACAGTGTAAAATCTGTATTTATATTATATTAAAAGGCCTGAGCTTTTAAAAACTAAATCCAAACTCGGATTACGAAAAATAACGGGCTCGCGCTACCATCGCATCACGGCCCCATCACAGAAGCACAAAAAATATCCAGAGGATGTACCTGCATGCGGCACCCCCGAGTCGCAAACCCATCGCGTGTCCACTTCTTCCTCCAGGTTCGTTTCTCTTTTCTTCAATTCCTTTAATTATTTTGCTCTCTTCATCTTTTTAATTTTCAATCATTAGAAATCATCATTGTGTCCCCCTCCATTTGTTTCTTTCTTTTCTTTTTCTTTTTTTTTTCGTGTTTTATTCAATTTTGCTCCAAATCTCTTTATCTACGTGGCTACACAATAAAATATAATATTAAATACAAATCAATATAATAGTATTCAAATATAATTAAAAAAATTAAAATGTAAGGCAACAATAACTAAATATATACATTTTGAAAAAGAATATCATTCGACCCTATGGATATGTTCGATGCCGTTTTAACCTATTGGTGTCTACCTTCTTCTTTTTTTTTTTTGCATCTTTTGCACAATATGCCATGCAATAATCAATCCACGCTCACAATCACCTTTTGTTTTTTCGTCACCTTTGAATCCTTTATCTTCCCAATGAGCACATCACCATCAATAGAGTTCCCCACTATATCAATAAAATTTGAGCCATTTTCTTCAACCTTTGCTAACTACCGACTAGGGGGGAGAATGACATCGAAGTCCAATCATATGTCACCGGTCATAGTCCAATCTTGATTACCATACATGTCACCGGTCATAGTCCTATCTTCTTCTATTTGTAACATGCCAATTGAAAGCTAAAAAAGGAAGAATCTTCACCACATTGCTCAGTTGCACAGTCACCACTTTCTTCTTCTTTACATGACTGCTCACCGCTACTCTAGGGTGTTTCTTTTTCACCAATCAACTGCTCATTATTTCCAAAGGTGCATGACTAAGAGACTTGCTTGCTTGGCTATGTCTGCTTCATCAATAAGCTTTTCTAGTGATGTGGTAGCTCTTTTATGATGTGCAATATCTTTTTTTCTAGCAACACATAGGCTCCTAATTTTTTTACTAGCATCAAGGTAAAAATGTCCTGGTTCTCTTCCTCTTATGCTGGCCCATTTTATCTTATCTACACAAAAAAATTACCCAATAAATGATACAAAAGAAAGTTGAACTATTGTATTTGTAGCACAACAATTAACAAAGTGGTCCTACAAAAAGTAGAGCCTAAGCAGCTAATTAGAGGAGTACTCACACAATTGGTTGCTAAAAGGTCTTTATTTGAACCAACAAAGTTGTTAACAAATACTCACACAATTAGATGCCTGAAACCATCATATAAAGATCTTATTATTCGTTATTTTCTTTTCAACTGAATGGACAAGAGGTTGTTAAGTTGAGGAATATCATCTGCCATTTAGGAAATTTTTCTGACCAACTCCTATTTATAACATCAAATAGAGAAGTAACTGGGAATTCTTTTTCTTCCCTCACAGCTATTGCAGTTGCTAGAACAATTACTGAAGTTGTTCCAACAAATACAATAGTTTTTGGGGACCTTCTGTATCGAATCTGAACCAGTAAGATTTTTTTAATACAATATAGTTGGTGCTAAAGTTCAACCCAGAACACAACATCTTTTTTTAAAGAATTATTGAAACTCCACAACAAGAACATAATTGAAGAGTTCTAAAAGAACTGAAAATCACAACAATTAGGAACACCCTAAGCTGAAAATTGCAACTACAAGTGCTGTAAATCTTTGGTAAAATTAAAAATAGTAGCCAACAACAGTAAAAGAAGTATTGGGAGATCGAAAGTTTGTCTGACAATAGCAAAATCGTAATCAACAATAGCAAAATCAAATTTCGTAGTCAGGTCTTCCTCTTCTTCATTAAACCCTAGTTCTAACCGTAAACTGATCCAAATTGTCTGCAACTACGACATACACATTGTGATCCCACAAGTGAGGTCTGGAGAGGATGGAGTATACGCACGCCTTACCCCTACCTTGTGTAAGGTAGAGAGATTATTTTCGATAGACCCTCAGCTCTGAAAAGCGTTTCCGATATAGGTTTGAATGATCCAAATTGTCTACCATCCTACAAGTACACCAAGAATACAAAATTCTGCAAACATGTATTCTTAGTTCTGGAAATATGTCTCCTTTTCCTTCAAAGCATGCATTGTTCCTCTTCCTTCTAGTGCAAGTTTTATTAGGAAAAAGAAAGAATATCCCAGAGATATGGGCTTGTAGCAAACTGAAACTGCTACTGGCAGTAAATTTTAAGGAACAAGATTGCACCACACAAAATTTATGGTAACATTCTACCACATGTATTGCTAAAAGGTACAAGTAATGTATCAACATTGTAACCAATTAAATGATAAGAAACAAGTCAAGCCTGTGAACCGGAAACAAAATGGTCGTTGGCAGGCCGGAAATTCCAACATTTTGTCCTATGAAGCAACAAAAAGAACTTTTCAACTTTCTTTCTACATACCAAAATCATCATAAGTAAGACCATTTCCACTATACCAGTACAGACTATGAGATATGGTCAGTCAATCTTCACCAACGAGTATATTTTCCAAACAAAGTAGAAGCAAGTAGAGTAGCTGATTGTTCCAGTTAACACCGAGAAGGCATACAAAACAATCAATCAACATGACATTTTCACTATACTTGGAACAACTTATGAGCTATCTCTTGATCAGTCGATCTTCACCGAGGAGTATATCTTCCGGACAAACCAGAAGCAAGCATAGAAACCAATTGTTCCCGTTAACACAAAGAAGGCATACGATGCAGTCAACATATAACCGAAATACAAGATGGCTGAAACCAGTTTTGTGATTTCCAACTTGCTGAAGAAATAGAAAACTGAGTAGAGAAAGAAGTACAAAGCCGAGGATCCAGCAGTCAGATAAGCTCTCCACCACCAATAATAGTCTTCACTGCACAACTGGAAGTAGCAGAGAACCATTGTTATCTCCGCACACGTGATTATCAATATCAGAAAAACTATAAAAAGGAAGCCGAATATGTAGTAGAACTGGTTCAGCCATATGGAAGTCAAAATGAAGAACAACTCAATGAAAACAGCCCCAAATGGAAGAATGCCACCGATAAGAATTGAAAAAGGCGGTTTCATGTACCATGGCTGCTCTGGTATTTGTCTAGGTATTTTGTTCGTCTTAACTGGCTCTTCAATGACCACTTTTTTATTGCCGATGTAGGCGCCAACAAACACTAAAGGTACTGAGATTCCAAACCATAAGCACACAAGAGCAAACATAGTTCCAAAAGGCACTGCTCCGGAAGATTTCTCTCCCCATATGAGAGCGTTCAGCACAAAGAAGACAGCAAAAAGTATACCGGGGAACATAAAAGCGGTTCTCAAGGTAATCCTCTTCCACTCTGTTCCCCTGAACGTTCTGTAAAGACGTGCAGAAGAATAGCCAGCAAACAACCCCATAAATACCCAGAGCAGAACCATGGCAGTCATAAGTCCACCACGGTTAGAAGGCGACAAGAAACCCAGCACAGCAAAGATCATTGTCACTAACGTCATTGCAAATATCTGCACACCTGTCCCAACATAAACACACAACAGTCCGCATTTAATAGGAGGGCGGAAAACATCTCCGTGAACGAGTTTCCATCCTGTTTCTTCCAGAGCTTCGTCTTGTGTTTCCAGTTGATTATAGTTAGCAATATCTCTGTACAAAGTTCTCATCATGATCATCGCAACCATACCAGAAAGGAAGAGGACAATCATAAGAGAGTTTATGATGGAGAACCAGTGAATCTGATCATCATTCATGAGAAGGTATGTATCCCAACGAGAAGCCCACCTTATCTCACTCTCCTGCAGAAAACAGATAATAAAGTAATTGTTTCGTGCCTGAAATAGGACAGATAACGGTTCAATAAGAAGAAGGATAATTACATTATTGGACCGCTCTAAAACATAATAACCGGTAAATGTATATGTTTTGTATATTAAGTATACATTTACAATATACATAGATATACATATAATATACATAATCAGTGTATATGTTATGTATATTTAGCTAGCACCCGTAATTAATTTTGGCAAACGGGCAATGAAAAGGTCCCTAAGAATAATACCTTGAAGGAAACATCATAGGTAAATACAACTTCCTTATCTGTATCTACTTCTTGGGGTATAACGCCACCTAGAATTAAATTTTTTGTATTCTGGTTGCACGTCTTCACTTGAGGGTTCTTGTCATTCCACTCCTTGTACTCATGATTAATGCTGTCAAGAAAAGTCAAGTAACAACAACATACCCAGTGAAATCCCACAACGTGGGAAAGAAAAGTCAAGTAAGAGAAGAATATAGAATTTGAATACAAACAGCAAGGAACAGGTTTGCATGAAACCTATTTGGAGTGACTTCAAACCCAACAATACGAGCTGTATCAGTTTCAGGATCCTTGTGGTACATGACTCGAAAGCTTAAATGGTTGTTGATAAAATACTTCCCCTCTTTACTCTGGCAGAAGCAAGTGAATGCATTAAGGGTTAGATTATTTTAGCAAAGATTATATCATCATTCTATATTAATTCAGTGATTGCACTAACCCCAGCATAATTTCCCTTGAACCCAACACGGAAACCATGCTCATAAGTAGTTGGCTGACTTCCATCTCGCCTTTGTCTAAGAACAGCAACAGGAAGGTTATCCAGAATCCTGCATAATTATTTGAATAATCAAAAGTTCAATTTTTGAAGCAGCGCAAAAACATGTTCAAAGATATAATGCATTGTGGGACTGGACTGGATTTCTTTTTTTGAGATAATTATAGTTCACTGCCTTTCGGTGATCTAATTTACAAAATAGCCAACAAATGTATAGGTTTTGTATATTTAAGTATAAATATACATACAATATACATAAGTAGTGTATATGTTTTATAAATTTTGGCTTGGACTCGTAATTAATTTCGGGCATACGGGCCAAAAATGAAGAAAACCCAAAAAAAATTGAACTAAATTGATCTTACATATTGACTTTGTACTCATCATCAATCTTTTCCTTGAAGTTCTTTGCAGATTCAGCATCAAGTTTTTGTCGACAAACCACTTGGCATGCCTGTTCTTGTCTCATTTGGAACTGTGAATAAATTCACAAGATATAACCAACTCAGTAAGTACATGAACAAACATCTTTTAGTGCCATTTTCAAACTAAACGGAAAGAGCATATCCTTACAGTATAAACTGAATTCTCTATGCGGTCCCCTCGAAGAACCTCCCCCAAATTCTCCGCACTATTCAATATTTCAGTAGGTTTGCAATACTTCAAGTAGTAATAGTCGTATGGTAGTTGTGTCTTTGTAGATGACAGCTTGTTTACTTTGATATTAAGTGGATCACCCTGTAAGGACATAGATAAGAAACAGCCTTGTTAGACAATTATACATAGCAATCAAACAGTAAGAAGAAACATATATCAATTATAGAAACACTCAAACAAAGCAAAAATAGTATCTTTCGAGTGATCGTCTTTCGGATGTTTCTACCCCAGCAACTAGTACAAAGTGTTGACGAACAGATGAACTGGGACAATGAAATCACTGCAATGCCCAATATTTCTTGCATATGATTTTCAAGACATAAACCACCAATAGACAAACATATAAACACTTCAAGACAAGCGGATTCAATAAGAAGAAATCTCTTCCTCTTTGGAAAGGAGATTTTAGAGCTTTAGAATACACAGCATTTCTCCTTGGAGCTTACACTGAATTAGTCACCGCATTTTTGTTTTCACACATTTGCTATGAGTTAAATGTAATCTACAAAGGCATTTATTCAAGCAGACCAACGCAAAATAACAAGGCAGACGACGATCCAGCAATCAGCATATAGGTAGTAGGTGCACACGCATTCACTGTCTCGAACTTGGTCAATATATAGGTAATAAAAAATTAGTAATTTTTTAAATTGTATATCTAGCAGGTGCAATCCACTGCCTCTAAATCCTGAATCCTGGAACTGCCTTCGTGTAACAAAGAGTTGTGATGATGATATCATAAAAGGCACTAAAGATGACTATCCAGCAGACAATCCAGAGGAACTTGAGCTCAACTTTCAGCAAATTAATCAAATGTGACTTATTTTCCTGGGATTAGTCTATCAACACAGGAATAAATTATCACGTCCAATCAATTAAGCTTCCATATGATTTTCCTGGGATGTGTACAGGCCATTTCATTAGTTACTATAATCATATCCACTTTACAAGCCAAACATTTTTGCTTAATCAAAACCTCATAATAAAAACATGGTATACTATATCAGAGCTTCAGCAGTTGGTGAAAATCAACATATAAAACCAGTATAAACCTTTGAAATAGATAGACTCCCAAAATTGAATATGTCCAAATTATTCAAGAAATGGTTATGGAGGGACATTATCTGGACACCAAAAACGAAACCTCTAAATTATTCAAGGAATGATTATGGACACCCAAAACTGAAATATTTCTCAATAATTCAAGAAATGATTATGGGTAGAAATTACTGGACACCCAAAATCGTAGAATCTCTGAATTAGTCAAGAAATTAATGATTACGGGTAGAAATAAATGGACACACAAAACTGAAAAATGCCTCAATAATTCAAGAAATAAATTATGGGTACTACTAGCTGATCCCAATACCATTCTTTTTTGGCGTAAAAATTATATAAAAAATGAAAAAATCAAGAGGGAATTAAAAAGGGTGTACAGTTTGAAAATCGCGAGGAGCAACACCAGGAAGATAGAAGCAATGCGTAGGCGACATGAGGAACAAGAATGAGATAAAGAATGTGCATGATGTTCGTCCATCCATGTGAAATTCCATGCTTCTCTTTTCCGATTAGAAGAAAGCTTTATACAAATTCCAAGCTTCACGTCACCTCTTTACAGCTTGTTAGGAGGTTTGTTACCTATTGTATATTCTATACTATTGTTACCTTCTCCCTCCGACTTTACTTATTAATTTATCCAAAAAAATTTACATATTTCTATAATTAGAAGAGATGATTTACACTCATATTGGCATATTTCTATAATTAGAAGATATGATTTATAGTCATACAAATATTTAAGACTTATATTTTGGATCATACATTTCAAAAAAATTTATTTATTTTTTAAACTTCGTGTTAAGAAGTCAAACTAAGACAATCTTTTTGAAACGGAGTAAGCAATACTTAAATTTTAATATGAATTAAAGGTCAAAAACACACTTCAAGTATCACTCTTTTTTAAGTTTTCTTCCGGGGAGAAATGAATTTTTAGCCTTTTACAATTTTTTTTAATTTATGACATTTTTACAAGAAATCTTTATTTTTTACACATAATAGATCTGAAAAACATTTATTTATAATGTAATTTATAAACTTTTCTGAAGTCTTTTCATAGTTTTTGTCTTTTAACATATTATTTCAAGCTTGAACTTAGAATTTTTAATGGTCTAATTTTTTTTATAGCCTATTGATGTTAGTAATTTAATAAAGCCCAAATCAATACTAATGATAACAAAAGAAATTCAATTCTAATACTATGAATAACAATAATGTTGGATATCTATTACGACATACTAGTAGTTTTGCATTGGTTTAGACTAGAGCTGTCCAACAGGGCGGGGCGGGTCCCGACGGGTCGGGGAGGGTCGGGACTCGGGTTCCGGCGGGTCGGGATAGGCGGGACGGGAAGAGGTCCTGTCATGTCCCACATCCCGCCGGTAGAGGGGCCGGGATTTGGGGGGACGGGTCGGATCGGGATTTGAACTTTTTTTTGCCACTTAATTTTTAAAAATAATATATATAAACACTTCAATAATTGAACAAGATAGTGTAATAAAAATATCCCAAGACAATTTTTATGCCTCTCATATTATTTAATAGAAATATGATTTTTTGGTAATATAATTTCAAAATTGCAACTTTGTGCTGTTGTTCAAAAGTTGCAAATCACATAGTAAAATTGCAATTAAAAAAATTACATAGTTAACCATACTTTTTTTAATTTCCTCACAATGTCTTGAGGATCTTCGGTTGGAATTGGAATTTGTCGGTCAAATTGTTCGACGTCGCTTCTTGTTCCCTTAGACAAGATTTCGTTGTAGTTGTTGTCTTCTTCTTCGTTGATCTTCCGGTTGACCGCACCTTATACGCTCTGCTCGAATCCAATCTCTGAAAAGAACTGCAATCTCCGATGCGTTTCCCACCAATGAATGTATGTACTCTCCTATTTGAAATCTTCCAGCAGAAAAAACGCCTTCAGACGCTGTTGATGACACTTGAATGTTCAAAACATCTCGGCCCATCTTTGCTAGTGTCGGAAATGTATTCTCATTCTGCCTCCAGTATTTCAATAAGTCTTCATGTCCTTCACCATTGACAATTAATTCGTACTAGGAATAGGATTATCGGGACTAGAAATAAGATTACTAGAAGAAGTACCCATGCCCTTGTTACCCATATTCGAAGAAACCTTACCCTTACACTTAAACATATCTCTTAATCATTCCATTTTAATTATACAAATAAATAATTAAAGATAATAAAATTAAGTGTGATAATTAAAATAAAATAATAATAATAATAATAATTTAAAAGAAGGAACGAAGGTACCAAACGCTAACGTAACGTCGACGTGTAATCGAGGTTGAAAATTGAAACTTTGCTCGATGGATGATCCTCAAGCTAGTTGCCAACTTCACTCCTAATTTTTTAACTTTGATATAATATTTAACAATATGAAGATTTATAGACTTGTAGAGATATAAATTGAGAGATTACATTAAAGAGATGGTAGGAAGATTTGTGAGAAAAATGAGGTATTTATAGTTGAGAAATAGGGTTAAAGTGTAAATATATTAACTTAGGAGTTACAAATAAATATTAAGGGGATTTGGGGGCAAAAATGGTCATTATAGCCGTTGCACAACGGCCAAAATAAAAATTTGGTTGTTGTTGCAACGACTATTTTTGCAAAGGGGTAAGGGGGTTGGCGGGGCAGGACAGGTCGGGATGGGGCAGGTCGGGATCGGGACGATCCCATGCCCCGTCCCGAGTTCGAACCCCGACACCGATAATTTTTTTTATGGGTGATAGGGGTGGGGTGGGCCGGGTAGCGGGACCGGTCGAGTTGGGATCGGGCCGACCCGGCCCACTAGACATGCCTAGTTTAGACAGTGAAAAAATATAACTTAAATTAATTTTTCTTTAATATATAGTCATGCAATTTAATAATTATTCATACTTTTTTCTTTTAGTACTTTTAGATTATGATCATTATCATTATGACTTAGGGATTTCATTATTTTTTTTGTTGAATATTTTAGTACAATGTTATCACTATCTCACATTTTGTGTCATTTTTTAAGAACACCTTAATTAGATAGTTGTATCTTAGTAGGACTAAAGAAATATTTGAAGCACAAGTTATATATTTTGTATGAAGACTTTACTGGAAAAAAACCTGAACAACCCGAGAAAACCGAAAAATCAGAGAAAATCCGAAGTTGAAAAACCCGACTTTTGTTGGTTTGGTTGGATTTATAGATTTAAAACCCCGACACAATTAATTTGATTTGATATTTGAGAAACCCGAACGAACCCGGTCTATGTACACCCTTAATAATAATACAATATAATATATACAACAACCATCCAAACAAGCTGTTAATCTCATTTTTCTTCCTTTTCCCCTTTTTATTTTCGTTAATTAAAATTTTTCTTGTTCGAGGTTAATTAAACGTGTTAAAAAGAATTGTTGCAATACCAAGGTTAAATGAGTAAATCTCAACTCATTTCTAACATTGATTCCTAAAAATTTAAAATAACTTTTGACTTAAAGCTACGTTAATGTCATTATGTTATTGTGTTAAGAGTATGCTTGAATGATAAAGAAATTGATATTTAGTGAAAAATCAGAAAAATAAAATTATTATCCATTCAATTTCGGAACGTGCAGACTTAGATACTAGAGAAAGGGTGAAAAAGATAAGAGTAACACCGATATCATTTTTAGACAATCCAAACTTAGTCTCAGTTAACTATGTATTGATCCATCCGTCTCAATTTATGTGACATCATTTAATTTGACATGAAATTTAAAAAATGAAGAAAGACTTTTGAAATATGTAGTCCAAAACAAGTATTATATAAATGTGTGACTATAAATCATCTCATAAAATTAAATTATTTTTAAATATAAAAAAATAATATTCTTTTTGAGACACATTAAAATAAATTGATGTCATATAAATATAAATTAGAACGGAGGGAGTAATTTATAATGGGTAAACATTATTTTTCTCTTCCTATTTTACTTTAAAAATCAAACTTATATATTTTGACTAACAAATAAAATTAGGCACTTTTGAAAAAAATATATCCGTACACGAATTACATTCCTTTAACTAATTTTTAAGCATATGCACTTTTGTCAAATTGCACACTCACATGTCACATCCGATAGAAAAGGTATTGATATCAAGCTTTCGACTTAATGGAGATAGGAGTTTGTCCTCGTCATTATTACTAGTAAATTGACGTATCTCATCATTATTACTAGTAAATTGACGTATCTCATCATTATTACTAGTAAATTGACGTATCTCATCATTATTATTAGTAAATTGTTGGATGTGTTTAAATGATCAGATTTGAGAAGATTCTAGAGCAAATTGATCCCACTAAGTTCGACCACTCGATGTATGCCTCCATAATGTGAAGGGATACAAATGTGTGATTCATGCACGACCTGTTCAAAAGTTTCTCAGCACTTTCCCCGTAGAAAAAGCGCTATTTTTCTGAGACCAAAAGGGTCGTTACACGAAAATTGTGTATGTTAAAATTCAACATCAATTCGATAATGGGTTAACATTTTTGTCCGTACACCCATAGATATCATATAATTGTAAATAAATTTCCAACTACAAACATTGATCAAGCTTTGAGTTTTTCACAGATGGGTATGCCTTCAAATTGTTTGATGATCTGCTTTTCATTTCCATTATGCTTAATTCTTGTAATATTCACAATTTGCAGTTTAATGATCTGTTTTTACTTTCAACGCCATTAATTTGTCATTGCTGTGTATATATAATCCAATGCTAGTTAATTCCTCACCCTCCTCTTGCGTTATCATTATTTTTTTCTCAGGAATATGCGTTTCGTCTGTAATGATTAGATTTTTATCTCTTGCTTTGGCATTTTGGATCATTGATTTATGTCAATTTGATCTTGCTTTGTCAGACTTAGTGGGTTTCCTTCAATTATTGATGTTCTAGCCAAAGGCGGATCTAGAGACATGGGTTCACGGAACCTAGTAGTTTTTGCCCATATATATATTAAGAAATCTACTAAACATCTATAAATATTTGACTGTAACCCAAATATTGATATAGTATTAACTTGAGATCGATGTAGGAACCATAAACTTCAAATTGTGGATCCACCCTTGGTTCTTGCGGCAAAATGTAACTTATCTAAGACGGGTTGCAATTTTGAAATTCGTATTTAATGATTCTTTCCATGGGATATCCCCGAAACGGGCGAAACATAACTTAGTGTTATTGGATTGCATCTCGGCATTGTTTCCACGTGGGAATGTTTGAATGCGGAAGATAAATTAATGTGTGTTTATTTTCTTTACTCTATCCGTCCCAATTTATTTGAAGGTTGATCAATTTTATGAGTCAACCAATTTTTTCTTTGACTTTTTTAAATATAGATTATTCGAGTATTTTATAATAAATTTATATATTTGAAAACTATATAAAAGTATTATAAATCTGCATAATTAATAATTCACAATATATGAAAAGAGTTTGAGTAAATCGTAGTCAAAGAAAGAGTTGTTTGACTCCCCAAACTAGTCAACCTTCAAACAAATTGGTACGGAGGGATTACTTGTTTTTCTTTTTGTGACGATCATGTAGTTTTATTCGCGAACTAATTACTTAGAGATGATCAATTATGAATTGTTATTCACTAAATAATATTACAAATGTAGTTATGCAAGGACTTCGATACCAAAAGGATTAGTTTAACTTTAAAATGATTAGTATGCATGTACATTTTTTAGTTTATAAATTTTGAACTAATAAAGAATAGCATAATCTCCTTCTTACTTAAGAGCTTGACTCTGTGGCCTTAAGCTTTTGGATGAAATGTGATCTTTTTTCTCGTTACTATCTTACTATATATAGAATTATATATGATAGCTTCTGGATTTTATTTGTTCCAAACAAAGGATGCTGGTTCAATGATCTAAGGCTGTTTTAAAAGTTGGTTTCTTGCTGACTTTATAACATATGCTTTCAGATAAAAACGATGAATGTTGTTCCACACACCTCATTGATGGGGATGGGGTCTTCAATGTCACTGGAGTTGAAAATTTCATAAAGGAAGTTAAACTGGCAGAATGTGGTCTTTCATATGCTGTAGTATCCATTATGGGTCCACAAAGTAGCGGTATTAATTCTTTCTACATCCATTTTCCGATTTGTAATCAACTAATGTAAATTTGTCTTGTTGGTCTGTCTGTCTGTATGCTTAAATGACTCAATCATCATCCCACTCCCTAACTTCAAATGAGATTATTGCAGGGAAAAGTACACTGTTAAATCATCTATTCAGTACTAACTTTAGAGAGATGGACGCTTATAAAGGAAGGTCTGGGCTAGTCATTTACATTATCATAGTAATTCTGTGTATCCTATAAAAGCGAGCATTATTGATATTCTTTTCAGGTCACAAACCACAAAAGGTATCTGGATGGCTCGATGTGTTGGGATTGAGCCGTGCACCCTTGTTATGGATTTGGAGGGCACCGATGGGAGAGAGCGGGGAGAGGTTCGTTGAAATGACTTTCTCGATGATGATTTACTTTCCCACATTCTTTTTCTCTCATGCTTGGTTTCAATATTGCTCCTATGACTGTTTATATATAAATCACTATATGTATTTCCTCCAAAGTGTTGCACCCTGCTGCGGCTGCATATGTACAGGTATTGCATCCTAATATGAACACTGTTTTCCTTTTCCGCCTTGTTTTATTGCTTTTAGAATTTAATATATCCTACTACCTTTCCGTATAAAGTGACCTATTCCAATTTAGTATCCACAACCTTCGCGGCTTCCTTTTTGCTGCATTCCACAGTGCTTCACTGAGATAATTTGGAACAATTTCCAATGATGTGCTTGTCTATTTGATCTTTCACTTTCCTAATCTCTCTGTCAACGTACTCATTGCTGTGTTAAACCTGTCTATGGATCCATTGTTAGCCTATTGGTAATTGTCGAATTTCTATTATTGATTTTTAGCCACCAAGTTCCCTGCTACCAATGCTCATTGAATGCTCCCTAGCTCATTCAAATTTTATGTTTTGTATAGGATGACACAACATTTGAGAAGCAAAGCGCCCTATTTGCACTTGCTGTTTCTGATATAGTGCTAATCAATATGTAAGTTCTCTTTTAGTGTAGGACTTACATGCACTTGAGATAAATTAAAACCTGAAAAAAATTCCAAATGGACAAGCTGTTTAAATGTTTCAAATTCAGGTGGTGTCATGATATTGGCCGTGAGCAAGCTGCAAATAAGCCTCTTTTGAAGACTGTTTTTCAGGTATAGTACAAGGTGTTACCTTGCCTGAATATTTTGGATTCTGTTTTACTGATTAATCTTACCAGGTTATGATGCGGTTATTTAGTCCTCGTAAAACGACACTGCTGTTTGTTATACGCGATAAAACAAGGGTATGTTCCTTCTTCTCTCATTTATGGTTTTCCCAGTTGAAGATATTCCAAACGACTGTTGAAAAGATTGTATAACTAGTTGATTTCCCATTGTATTTGTAGACTCCGCTTGAAAATTTGGAGCCTGTTTTAAGGGAAGATATTCAGAAGGTATCATATCCATTATTTTCATAGCATACATGTTATTGTAGACTCAATTGTTGATTCATATTCACTTCTATTTGATGTAGATATGGGACTCCGTCCCAAAGCCGCAAGCTCACGAGGAAACACCTTAAGTGAATTTTTTAACGTGAGTCTCTTAAGTGAAGATCTTTCATAAATTTCTCATTGTACGATTTTCTCTGATGCATGTGCATGTAATGAAATTGATTGATATGTCCAGGTTGAGGTTGTTGCTCTTTCTAGTTATGAAGAGAAGGAAGAGCAATTTAAAGAGCAGGTAGACACAAATCAATTACTGGAAATTAGTTGATCGTTGTATCTGCCTTTAGTTTGGTCTGTTTGTCGACGTACTCAAATAACCAATTCTTTTATTTGAGGTTTTAGTTATTAGATTATGTTTATCCTTGTAAAGGTGGCTAGTCTAAGACAGCAATTCTTTCATTCTATTGCACCTGGAGGTCTTGCTGGAGATAGACGGGGAGTTGTTCCTGCTTCAGGCTTTTCATTTAGTGCACAGCATATGTGGGAGGTTATAAAGGAGAATAGGGACCTTGACCTCCCTGCCCATAAGGTTATGTGCCCTGAATATGCCCAATTGAAGCTCCAGTTGATCATTTATATCCTTGTTGATGTGCTTGATTTAAACTAAATACAGGTTATGGTGGCTACAGTCCGCTGTGAGGAAATTGCCCATGAAAAATATGAATCTTTCAGTGCAAATGAGGTATTTGAATTGTTTGAAATATTTAGTGAATTACACATTGTTCTTTTTCATCGACCAATTTGAACATCAGTATTTACATGCAATGATTATTCTTTTGTTATAGGAGTGGTGTCAATTGAAAGAGGCCGTGCAATCCCATCCTGTGGGGGGCTTTGGGAAGAAGCTTAGCTCAATTTTGAACACTTTCTTAACGGAGTAAGAACATTATCTCATAATGCGTGCTTTATAGCTCGATGCATATATCTTTTCATACATCTAAATGAGTTTGCTTGTTAGCCTTTGATTAGGCTTGAAGTGGAACAGGATTACTCTTTGGTATTCTTTTTCCACAATGCACACTTTGTGTTTGCTCCATTTCTTGCTTCTCCAAGATCCTTCTTGTCTTCTTTTTCATATTTTATTTTTGGAAACTGTTGTTGATAGCTCATCTTACTCTTTTCCCCCCACATTGTTTCCTTTCTCGCGTCTTTATGTTCTCCATCGCCCCCTAGTGCTCCAACCTTCTCCAGCCCGATCTCCTTTCTCCCCATAAACATAAATAAGAAATGCAGATCGAAATTGTATTGTTAACTTTGGCACTTTTTAGGCAATTCCAATTATAATTCAGTGAACTACCTATCCGCTTTCTACATTTGAGGTGGACCAGATTCAGCCATACAAATTTCTTTCTCTCTCATTTCTTCATTAGTTGGATCAAGAATAATACAGTTAAAGCTATTAAGCAAAGTTGGACCTGTGAATCATTCTGGAATTGTGCTGAATCATGTTTCATATATGCATAATTCTATGCTCTTCTTCCTTGATATACATGTCATGAACTTGTATGCATATTGACAATAATAAGCACATACGTACCAGAGTATAAGATGCTTTTCCTTTTCAGATATGATGCAGAGGCTACATTCTTTGACGAAGGAGTGAGATCTACAAAGAGAAAGCAGTTGGAAGAGAAATTGCTTCAGGTAGTGCATCCCCTAAACCTGTTTCACTGTACTAAATTGTATAAACACTGAACTCATCTTTCTAGTTTTGATGATTTGTGAAACAAAAGTTTAGTGGATTCCTTTCTAGTTCGGTGCCAATTTAGCAGTTACTCCGTGAACTGCTGATGTCATTGCATTTTCCCTCCCCACTAGAAAGGTTTACACTCCCTCCATTTCAGTTTATATGACGGTGTTTGACTAGGCAAGTTTAAGATAATCGTTTTGACTTGTGTGTTATATAACTGGAAGTGGAAAACATAGTAAACAATGGTTGAAATTTAGTTTGATAGAGAAAACTTCACGTCAAAGTTCAAAAACTCTTCCATGAGTTTCATCTGCATTCCTAACAATTTTCCATCATTTCTTCATTCAAATGTCACTGTGTGGATACGCATGTTTGAAATGGAAAGCATCCTTTTGCTTACAAATGTACTAAATCGCTAGAGATTACGAAGAAAATTATTGATAATAGAGTTCAATAGTATATGCACTTTCTACGTTTATATTTGTTAGGTTGGAGGTGTCTAAGCTGTGTAGTGGTGGTGGTTGTATATTGATAACTGGAGTTTGTTCCTTAGAATGATGTATTTATTATTTTTGGTTCCCATCCGGTGTTTGGCACCCGCATTGGGGCCCGACTAAATCCGGATATTAACTAACCGTTATTATACCTATACAATAAAAATTCTCATGCAACGAAGGTGATGATTGCTCATGATTCATCCTTTTCTTCTGTTTTAGCTTGTCCAACCAGCCTACCAATCTATGCTGGGACGCATACGATCTGATACTTTGGAAAAATTCAAAGAAGCATTTGATAAGGATTTGAAGGGAGGTATAGGGTTCGCAATGGCCGCTCGTGAGTGCAATGGGTCTTTTATGTCCCAGTTTGATGAAGAATGCGCAGGTACAGGAATAACCTGCCATTGCTGTAACCCCACTCTATTTTCTGTTCCACAAACAATATAATATTATCCGTCAGTATTGATCACACTTTAGCGAATAATGTCCATTTTAATTTTTCTTTTTAACACCTTGCTGAGCTTGTAGTTATCAAAGTGAACTAAGACTAAACATTGGTGGCTGATATATTTTCTTAGCATAAAATATTGAGCTTTTCTAGCAGATTGCTTTTGAAATTAGTATACTGATACATTATTTTGCAGATGCTGTTATTGACCAAACAAAATGGGACTCGTCCAGAGTTAGGGATAAGCTCAAGCGTGATATCGATGCTCATATCGCTGAAGCTCGTACTGCCAAGCTGGCCGAAGTTACTACACTCTATGAGGTATGAAGTTCAATAACCTGTATATTTTAGTCCTTGTAGTACGTATTAAAATTTCCTAAAACTCGCCTGAATCCTTTGCTAATGTTTGCTACTGGGATTTTGAGATCCAAGTAATTTAGCATTTGGGTTGAAAAAAAAGTAAATTATGACGATACATTTCCATCTGAGCTGAATGGCTCTTACAACATTCTTGATATCAATAGATATTTCTTTGTAATAACTGGATCTTAGATGATAACAAATAACTGAGGGAACCTGTTTGAGATTGACTGTATCTTTAGATGTAGTTATGCTGGCACTGAATGAGAGTTTTTGTCTAGACAAAGCTAAAAGAGGCATTAGCTGGACCTGTTGAGGGTCTTTTAGATGGAGCTAGTGATGATACGTGGCCAGCAATGAGAAAACTGCTTCAGCGTGAGACTGACACAGCAGTCACTGGTTTTTCGGCTGCACTTTCTGGTTTCGAAATGGATGAACAAACAAGGGATAGTATGGTTTTGAGATTGAAGGATTATGCACGCGGAGTAGTTGAAGCAAAGGCAAAGGAAGAAGCTGGAAGGGTTTTGATTCGTATGAAGGATAGGTATTGATATTGGTTGTCTTGTTATGGGGTTCTTACATGGAATATTTTTGATATAAAATATATGCTACTGACTTAAAAATCATGGCAGGTTTTCAATGCTATTTAGCTATGATTCTGATTCAATGCCACGAGTTTGGACTGGAAAGGAAAATATTCGAGCTATTACCAAAACTGCCAGATCAGCTGTATGAATGATTGAATTAATCTTTCTTTTCTCGGGTGTCGTTTAAGGTTTGAATATCACATAAGTCTCTGTTCTTTTAATGCTCTCCTCAGTCTTTGAAGCTCCTGTCAGTTATGGCTGTAATTAGTTTGGAAGACGAACGTGATAGCATAGATAATACATTGACTGTTGCTCTTGGGGATGGAGGTGCTTCAACCAAAAAAGGCACTGATACGCTTGATCCTCTGGCCTCTAGCACTTGGAATGAGGTAACATTCTTAGTCGATAGTATGGTTTGTCTTAGAAGTTATTTTCAAGAAGAGAAGCATGATCAAAGAAAAAGGAGAAGCAAGATTTTTCAAGTTATGGCCAAAGTGAATTCATAGAGTTCATACAATATGAATATTTACTTTGAACCATCAACTAAATTATCATTTTTTATCGGTGCAGTAATATATACCCTTCTATTCTAACCTTGCTGCTTGTTCTAACATTTGCATTTATTTGCCTTTCTCATTTTGGTACTTAGACCTACAAGATAAGAAAGATGCATGCAGATGTTCATCTCTTGAAATTACAATTCTATTGAGTAATCTTTATTTTCTTCCATATTTGACCTGTCATTTATCATCTTTTGGTTAACTTTTGATTGTGCAGGTCTCTGCATCAAGAACTTTGATCACACCTATCCAATGCAAATTGTTGTGGAAGCAATTTAACACTGAGACTGAATATATTGTTACACAAGCCATTGCTGCTCAGGCATGTTATCCTACATATTGCACGTCTTTGTGCTTTTTAGGACTTCACTCCTTTTATTCTTCTTAAGCACTTGCTATTTCATCTTTATCTTAGATAGGGTATTGTCCAATTCAATGCCATCAAAATGTACTTAGCATGCCTACTTTTCCTAAAACTCCAAATAACTAGAAGGTATATGGTGATGGCTGGGAAACAATAAATAAAGAATCGTATAAGGAATATTTAATGAAATTTGTACATTAAAAATAGACCCTTGTTGTCTGGCGCTTTTCCGGACCCCTCGCATAGCGGGAGCTTAGTGCACCGGGTTGACCTTTGTACATTAAAAACGTCAGAATTTGATATTCGTGTACCAAAGAATTAGCACCTTTTTAACTAAAGCTCACACGTTAATTGCACTTTGCATATGAAGTCCCAGTTCTTTTCTTATGTTTTTCGCATTTAACAACACTTTTCAGTACATTTGAATCAAACAATTTGAGGATGTAATCACTTGCTTGAGAAAGGTTCCATCTTCGACTCATATTATCCTGTTGCCTTTTAGATTCCAACGATTCTCTGACAGAGGCAAACCCAACACCTTAACCAGTGCACCACTCAATCTCTTGACTATGGGTTCCTTCAGATAATATTAGACATATTTTAAGAATTTACACATAATATACCGAGTTCAGTCGGATGACCATGGATTCACGTGACCCAATTTTAACAAAAAATCGCCCATGAATATAGCAGTTTATCTGAGCATGTGTTGTGATGCCTCTATTTGATATTTTCATCAAGATAAAGTTTTCTCTTCAGGGTTGTAATATTGATAGACTCCTTTGTGCTTAGCTTCTGATTATCTGTTCTTAAACTTTCAGGAGGCCAGCAAGAGAAATAACAATTGGCTACCACCTCCATGGGCAGTTGTCGCCTTGCTTATTCTGGGGTTCAATGAATTCATGACACTGTTGAGGTATCATTTCCTACTTGTTGGATCTTGAGTAAGGGTGTCAATGGGTAGAGAGGATCAGATTGCGCGAGTCAAAACTGAAAGAATATTTTCCTCAATTGTATTCTTCCCAAATGTGTGTTAAATATACCACAATTACAAACATAATCTCAGGATATTAGAAACATATTCTAGGGATATGATAGGATAAGATAAGGCTAAGATTAGGCTAATTTGTCTAGGAATATGATAGGATAAGATAAGGCTAAGATTAGACTAATTTGTCTAGGAATAGAATATCTATCTACCATAGTTACATTATCCTATTATTAATTATATTTATTACTAGATAATCATAATTAATATTTTAATAATTACACATTATTCTATCACACCGCCGCAGTCGAAGCGGGAGATAGGTGTATGCTGAGACTGTCTCGAAAATCTTCAAATAGAATCAGCGTTAGACCTTTTGTAAATATATCTGCAATCTGATAGCGTGACGGGACATGTAAGACACGCACTTGTCCACGAGCGACCTTTTCGCGAACAAAGTGAATATCCAACTCAATATGCTTAGTGCGTTGATGGTTAACCGAATTTCCAGAGAGATAAATAGCACTAACATTATCACAATACACCAATGTTGCCTTCGAAACCGGATAGGGGAGTTCCAGAAGAAGGTTCATGAGCCAACAATAATCAGACACCACATTGGCAACCCTTCGGTATTCTGCTTCGGCGCTAAATCTGGACAAGGTCGCTTGTCGTTTGGAGGATCAAGATACCAAGTTATCGCCAAGGAATATACCAACCAGACGTGGAGCGTTTGGTGTCCGGACAACCACCCCAATCGACATCTGTGTAGGAAACAAGGGTGGATGTCGACGACGGATATAGATGCATGCCATAATCTAGAGTGCCCGGATATAACGCACAATGCGTTTGAGGGCATACATGTGATCCTCCATCGGATTATGCATGAATAGACATACATGTTGTACATCATAAGAAATGTATGGCCTCGTAAAAGTGAGGTATTGCAGGGCCCATGCAAGACTGCGATAATGTGTCGGATCAACATAAGGTTGCCATAGAGGCGCTCAACTTAGGTTTAGTATCTACCGGAGTTGCAGACGGCTTACATGATGACATGCCAACACGGTCAACAATCTTTCCTGCATACTTTTTTTAGGACAAAAATAAACCACCTGCATGACGTGTCACAACTATCCCTAAGAAGTAACTTAGTGGCCATAGATCTTTCATAGCAAACTCAGATTCAAGCAGTGACATGATGGACTTGCGAAGAGCATCAGATGAGACAGTTAATATAATATCATCCACATACAAAAGAAGGTAAGCAACATTATTACCCTGGCGGTAAATGAACAAAGAATGATCCGAACGGCTGTTAGAAAACCCAATGTGCGAAACATAATCCGCAAACCTCTTATACCAAGTCGGTGGCCTTGTTTGAGCACATATAATGATTTTTTCAACACACACATGATTTGGATAAGTGAAATCTCGGTATCCCAAAGGATGGTACATATATACTATTTCATTTATATCACCATGGAGGAAGACATTTTTGACATCTAACTGATGAAGCGGCCATGCTTTCGACAAAGCCAAACTAAGAACCGTCCTTATATTTGCTGGTTTAACCACCGAACCGAACGTCTCACCACAATCCACACCAACCCGCTGTGTCTTCCCATCACTTACAAGACGGACTTTATGCCTCTCAAAAGCACTAATAGATTTTTCTTTGTGACTGAAAATCCACATAGATCGAATCACATTAGCATTAGTGAGATGGGGACCAAATCCCACGTTCTATTTTTAATAAAAGCATTAAATTCATCATCCATAGTCATTTTTCAATTCGGGTCATTAAGATCTGACAAAGGATTATGAGTCAATGGTGATTTTGTAACACGGGTGTGAAGGCCATACTTTGTGTTGGGTTTGACAATGCCGTGTTGACTACGTGTGACAGGCCGCTGGGCCGTAGTGGGAATTGGGCCAGCGTTGGGGACGATACTGCCTAGTAGTGGTCATTGAATTGGGCCATGACGCGAGCCACTGCCAGGTAGTGGACAATTTGGTATTGGGCTGCTGGCTGGAGGCCCAATTCTGCCGGAAGTGGTTGGGCTCATGCAGTGAGGCCCAAACCGCTGGGAAGTGGCAGGCTGCATTTGGGCTACTGTTTCTGGGCCCAACTCACCCAAATTTTCTGGGCTGGCGAAACAGTAGGTATGGGACGGGACAAAAAATGTGGGGCCAAATACGGGTGTATGTCATCATCTAGAAAATCGTAGGTAGATAGCCCGGACTCATGCAATTTGGTAAATGGGAAAGTTTCTTCATCGAAGATTACGTGCCGACTCACAATGATTTTATTGGAGGATATGTCGTAACATTTGTAACCTCGATGATTGGAGGGATAGCCCAAAAAAACACAAAGAAGTTGACCGGAGTTGAAGTTTGTTGATTGTGGTGGATGGAATAAGAGGATCCCTTATGCCTTTTGATAAGCACCCGAACACCGGTAGATGAGAGTAAGATGGATCCCTTAGGTATAAGATTTTTAGAGGGGCTTGATAGGATATGTTTTTGTTTGGAAGTATGTTAAGTAGATAGGTTGTCATTTGTAGTGCGTGATGCCAAAAAAAGGTGGTAGAGCGGCATGGGCAATGGATGTTCTAATAATGATATTGATGGTTCGGATTTTTCTTTCCGCCTTTCCATTTTGAGAGGATGTATGAGGGCATTTAAGACGAAAATTTAAACCATTCCCAAAAAGACCCATTGTCAAATTCCCTTCCATTATCACATTGAATATTTTTAATATTCCGTTCAAATTGATTTCGGACTCTAAAATTGAGAAATGTGAAAAAACTTATGATTTTTTAGACAATGGAAATGTCCACAAAAAATTAGAGTAATCATTTACCATGAGTAAATAATATCGATGGCCCGTAGAGCTCAAAACGGGAAGAAGTCCAAATATCACAATGGATAATATCAAAAGGCATAAGTTTGCATGAAGTAAAAGGAACAAATGTCAATTTAACATGTTTTCCAAGTGGACATGAATGACACATATTGGAATTACGTGTTTGAGTACATGAAATAAAATTATTTTGTTTAAGGGAGGCTAAAACCGGTTCTCCCGGATGACCCAAACGTGCATGCCACGCTGAAGGTGCTAAAGTTGCAAAGGTTGATGGTAACTTGGCTCGATGATTTGGTGTGGTGATTGGATAGAGCTCACCATGACTATCACATCTCATTAGATGCATCCCCATCTGAAAATCATTCACGAAAAATCCAAAAGGGTCAAAATCAACAAACACCCAATTATCATTAGTAAACTTTCTAACCGAAACCAAGTTTTTAATCAATTGTGGAGCATAAAGGACATTCTTTAAAGTTAAAGGTGGGTTTGGTGGAAATAATTTGGTAGAACCATAACCACGAATTGGAATAAAATGACCATTTCCGACAATTATACCATTATTTTTGCTCAAATTAAAATAGGACGAGATATTACCTTGGGAGGACATCATATGAGACGTCGCTCCGGTGTCCATAAACCAATTTGCGTCGAGTGGATTAAGTCCGAGAGTGTGCATGGCGGACTCAATATCGGTTGGACTAGCCAATGCCGAATGGGCCTCATGCCACTGGTTCGGCAGTGGTCCAAATTGTGAATTTCCATGGCTGTTGGTGCTGGGCCCAAATCCAGCGGCCCACTGGCAGTTTGCTGGCCAATTTGCCTTACACTGTGCCTGGCCCAATTTCCAGTAGGAAACGGGCATGGTGGCACATCCCAAGTCCACTGCCAGGCCCAATGTGGCGGTACACTGCCCCACTGACCTCGGGGCTGCCACTGCTGGCCGGAATTGGAATGTTGGCCGCGCCTCTGCCGCCAGTCCCGCCACCACCGGAGTTCGGTGGCCTCCACCCTTGCCACCACCGTGACCACTACCACGATTTTTATCACTATTTCGTCTTTTTTGTCCCCGACTTGTTGGCAAAGGATCAAAATTTGTAGAAGTTTCATTTGACGAGGCGGCAACCATGGCGGAATTTGATACGGTTGCGGTATTTTTGGTGAAACCCCTCTTCAAGAATAAGCATAAAGCGGCTTGGTAAAATGGTGATAGAGGATTGCTTTGGCGAATAAGTGTACCCACACCACTATACGCGTCGGTTAGGCCGACAACCAATTGTAAAACCAATCGATTGTTAGTAACAGACGACCCAACGTTCTTGAGTTGATCCGATAAGACTTTGAGGCGTTGACAATAAGCGGATGCATTTGGAAAATTCGCCATGTCGGTGGTGGAGAATTCTTGTTCAAGAGTGACGGCTCGGGAATTCTTATTATCTTGTAAGATATCCCGTAAGCGATTCCAAGCCTTCGCCGTGGAATCGGGTTCCATAATTGTATGCAACAAATCACTTGAAATAGTTGCATAAATCCATGAAAGAATCGTCGCATCAAGGGTGATCCACAATTCTTTTTCATCGTCGGTGCTTGCCATTTTTTCCTTGTCTTTTTCCGTGGGATTATGTGATGAATAACCCGGTGGGAGCGACAACAAATTTTAAAAAGCTCGACCCACGTTGCGTAGTGAACATTTTCCATCTCAAGAGTGATAGAAATATGAGTTTTGATATTGAAAACGGCAAGAGCGGGATGAAATGTGGACTTAGAGTTGGACATTATTGCCGGAAAAGAAAAAAAAAAAAAAAAAATGGTCCGCCGGTTGAGGGTGGAAGGGTGGCCAAATTGGCGGAGGTTCGGTTAGGTTATGATTTTTTTCCTAAGCTCTTGATACCATGAAAGAATATTTTCCTCAATTGTATTCTTCCCAAATGTGTGGTAAATATACCACAATTACAAACATAATCTCAAGATATTACAAATATATTCTAGGGATATGATAGGGTAAGATTAGGCTAATTTGTCTAGGGATATGATAGGATATGATAGGGTAAGATTAGGCTAATTTGTCTAGGGATATGATAGGATAAGATAAGGCTAAGATTAAGCTAATTTGTTGATGATTAGAATATCTATGTACCATATTTACATTATCCTATTATTAATTATAATTATTACTAGATAATCATAATTAATATTTTAATAATTACACATTATTCTATCAAAAACAGTTTAAGTACGGTTACGACCAACTTGTCTAAAATTTGCTCGGCTAAATATGAGTTGGGTCATATATTTAATCAATTGCAGGTCATTACCCAACCTGCACCGCTTATTGAGTAACTTACTCAGTACTTTTAGTTTAGGCATTGAAGTGGAAGTTGAGATTAACTTGTTAGGGTGTATCTTTTAGCCCATATACAGATTGATTTAGGTTCAACCTATTTTCACCCATCTTGAATTATATCCCTCACACAACCTGTGAGTTTTTGGGACTAATTTTGACACCCTTAGTCGTGATTCCCCTTAGTTTGACGAATATAGGCTTTTTTATCCACCTGTTGCTCATGTTGGTTTTTACTCTTTTCAGAAATCCTTTGTATTTGGGAGTCATATTTGTTGCCTTTCTACTAGTGAAAGCCCTTTGGGTGCAACTAGACATCTCTGGTGAATTTCGCAATGGTGCTGTAAGTATTGAATCTGTTTTGTTGTATTAGAAGCAGTTTGACCAAACAACTGTTACGAATCTCTCGGTCTTCTTCCATTGTACTAAAGTAGTATGACACTTCATATCATTTTCTGTTGCAACTGACGTTCAAGAATTCTGTTTGATAAAGTTCATGCAAAACTAGAATTGCCACTAGAAATTAAGTTATAATCTTTCAATGGTGTTTCAATTCATTAGTTCATTATACTTAAATCTATTTTGCTATGGTGAGACACATTTGTACCTTCCTTTCTATTCTGCTACATTTCTAGAGTAAACTGTTTAGAATTGGAGTTGTCCATAAGTGTGATTGCTGCACTTCCATTTCATCCATCACAGTGTGGAAAAACTTCTAAAATTACAATCTTTTTATTACCTGATCTTGGATACATGTTTTGACAGATTCCTGGACTTCTCTCTTTAGCGACAAAATTCATCCCTACAGTCACCAACCTCCTTAGACGACTGGCAGAGGCAGGACAAAGGAAGGCGAACAATGAACCTCAACATAATTCTACTCTTGCATCAAAGCGGAAGGAGTATGGGGATGACGAAATGAAGTAAATAGTGGCGGATCAACAATGGGTTCACTGGTTCGACAAAACTCAATGATTTGGGGTCGAACTCTACATATATTGTGCAAAAAACAAATATAGATAGAATTAGATATACATTTCAGAACTCACAAGATCTAAATTCTGGATCTAGAACTGGAAGTAGTCATGTTTATAGAGCATTTTCTATTCTGTGGCAGCAAGTTTTTATGTTTATGGGATGTCTTGAGGTGACCAATTTAGTTTTGGGATAAAATAAGAGGGTCCTCCATGTTTTTTCTTGTTTGGCACCAATTTTGCCTTTCAAGAAACTAAGTTACTGATGGAAGATATATACTGTATTTAATGAGATGTGATAATCTATTTCTGATTTTGTAATTTATAGGAAAAGAAAGACTATTGTAACTTAATATTTCATTGTTGAGTTCCCTTTAAAAAATAAATAAATTTGGGTGACATTTTTGTAGAAATCTTGCTCATCTCTTTTAGCCCCTGCTATCTTAAGGCCCTACCACACTTGTATGTGTTACATACAACAACAACAATATAACCAAGTGGGGTTTGGGAAGGGTAGAGTGTACGCAGTCTTATCTTTACCTTGGTAAGTAGAGAGACTGTTTCCGAAAGATCATTGGCTCAAGACAAAGCATAGGGCACAAGCAAAGCAAGATAAATGGTCAGACCCATACAAGAAATTTAAAGCAATATGAAAATAATGGTAACAAAGCGAATAAGTCATGATAAAGCATTCTGAAAAAAGAAGCAGTAAGTAACGCATGTAAATAAGTTAAATAAAGTACACGTAAGAACATTCAACAACAGAAATCAAATGACATGGGACTATAAAACAATAATGTGCCTACTAGTATGATAGGCTAAGTAGGGCTACAATAATAACACTACAACTATCAGATGTAAGCGTAAGTAGGACTACGCTCAACTACATACTACCCTAATTCGTGTCCTCCACAACCCTCTTATCTAAGGGCATGTCCTCAGTAAGTTGCATCTGCGCCATGTCCCGTCTAATCACCTCTCCCCAATACTTCTTCGGCCTACCTCTATCCCTCCTGAACCCGTCCATAGCCAACCTCTTACACATCCACATTGGGGCATTTGTGTCTTTCCTCTGCACATGGACGAACAATCTCAACCTCGCTTTTCCCGCATCGTATCCTCCACCGAGGCCACTCCCACTCTATCCCGGATATCATCATTTCTAATCCTATCCCTTTTTGTATGCCTACACATCTATCTCAACATCCTCATCTCCGCAACTTTCATCTTTTGGATGTGCGAAGTCTTGACTGGCTAACACTCCACCCCATACAACATAGTCGGTCTAACCACCACCCTATAGAACTTGCCTTTAAGTTTTGGTGGCACCTTTTACCGCACAAGACTCCAGATGTGAGCCTCCATTTCATCCACCCTACACCAATACGATGTGTGACATCGTCAACAATCTCTCAATTCCCTTGAATAATAGACCCGAGATACTTGAAGCTTCCTTTCTTTAGAATGACCTGAGATACTGAACTTGCTCTCCAAGTATTCTGTCTTGGTCCTACTTAGCCCGAAACCCTTTAGACTCCAGAGTCTGTTTCCAAACCTCCGGCTTAGCGTTCAATCTGTTGTGAGTCTCATCAATCAAGACTATGTCATCTGTGAATAACATACACCATGGCACCTCCCATTGAATTTGTCGCGTCAGTCCATCCATCACCAAGGCAAATAAGAATGGGCTAAGAGCTGATCCCTAGGTGCAACCCCATCATCATTGGAAAGTGCTCCGAGTCTCCTCCTATTGTCCGTATCCTTGGTCTTGGCTCCATCATACATATCCTTGATCTCCCTAGTGTACGCCACAAGTACACCTCTAACCTCCAAACATCTCCATAAAACTTCCCTAGGGACTTTGTCGTATGCCTTTTCGAGGTCGATAAAACTATATGTAAGTCTATCTTCCTCTCCATATACTGCTCCACCAACCTCCTAATAAGATGAATGACTTTTGTAGTCGAATGCCCCGACATGAATTCAAATTGTTCTCGGAAATAGACACGTCTCTTCTCACCCTCATCTCCACGACCCTTACCCAAACTTTCATAGTGTGGCTTAACATCTTGATACCCCAATAGTTGTTGTAACTCTGGATGTCACCTTTGTTCTTGTACAAAGGAAATTATTGTACTCTACCTCAATTTTTCGGGCATTCTTGTCGTCTTAAAAATTACATGTGATTAAAAATTATTGGCCTACTTTAATTGAAACTCAAACAAAATATTAGGATCATTTATTTTTTTAATTATTATCCAAAATAAAGTGCTAACAGTCATGGGAGAATTTAAATTGAGGTACATTAAATAATGAAATAAATGAATAATTAGATATTCACTTTCTTTTCTAAACACAAATAATTTATCTAAATATTCTCCTGTAGCTTCACAAATTAATACTATCTCGTCCTAAATTGTTTGAAGGTTAACCAGTTTAGGAGTCAAACAACTTTTATTTGACCACGATTTTCTTCAATTCTTTTCATATATTGTGAATTATTAATTATGCAGACTTATCGTAATTTTTATGTAGTTTTCAAATATGTAAATTTTATTATAAATTACTCGAAAAATCTATGTTTAATATTAAATCAAAGAAAAAGTTATTTGATCGCTAAACTGATCAACATTCAAACAAATTGGGATGGAGGGTGTAGTAAACATTATTGAAAATAAAGTGATCAGATGATCATTAACTAACAAGAGATAAAGCAACGAACATTCTTATCATTTACGTACTTTAGGTATTGCTCATACGTGTTATGTTATTTTTATACATATTGATTTTAGTTTAAAACAATACAGAAATTATCACACAATATTGTTATTAAGGAACTGGAAGTTTGTAATAGATTGTCCGCGAAGAAAAGGCAGGGATCCGTATACATTATTTTGGGTTCAGCAAATGGTCAAAGTTGCTTCCGGGTGGCGGAGCCAAAAAATTTACTAAGAATTATCAAAATATAAAAAAATAGACACATTTTAAAAAAAAAAAAGTGTTCGTTCCTATTCCTGATGTTACCGAAGTGGTTTAATTTTGTCCTTATGAACTAAGGGCAACAGCTAAATGACAATTTTAGACAGTTCACAAAATTCAAGGATATTTCGATCCTTTTCTTCCTTTCCCAAGATCCTTTATAAATAAGTCATTTAAATCAAATTAAAACTAATTAGGTGTCATTAAGTATAAATAATGTTAAACAGAGCAATATACATGTGATATACACTGAATATACAACAGTGTATATCACATGTATATCAGTGGAATAAAGACTATCTGAAATTTTCAGAGTTTGAAAATAGCGGTCCCAATTGGCCTCTCGGCGATCCGATTGGAATGGCCCAAAGAACGTCCAACCACGCCAATATTTAGGGCGTAAAATCGGTGGCCAAATATTGTATATTAAGGAAAGTATATTGTGTGTATATTGTAGTATATTTGTTACCTAAATTAGGATATACACTTACCATATTGTATAGTTAGAATTATGGTAGAAGAAGGTTTGTAACTTGTATATATATATCTATTCAATCAATGAAAATAATCAAGGGGATTATTTCTTTCATGGTATCAGAGCTATGTGGATTTTTGCTCACAAGGAGAATTCAGATGGGTCCTTTGCTCGACATAAGGCGCGACTTGTTGGAGATGGTAACAAACAGGTGGTGGGTCCCAGCCAGGGTACAGTGGCCCACCACCGCCATGGGCCCAGCAGTGGGGCCAATGGCAGTGGAACCCGTACCATCCAAAAGCGGCTTTCCGGCGGCCGGTGGGGCGACCAACGGTCCGTGCCCAATACCCGGATTGGCGGCCCATCGGCCGGTGGCCCGAAAGAACGGCACCAATAGCGCGGTTCGGCCCCGGTTCCGGCACGGCCAGGGAGTTCTTGGACCCCGACCTCCGCAAGCTCATCATGCAAAGCAGCCCCACTCGCACCGATATCGAGGCCGCGATGCACACGTTGGGATTGACTCAACCGGACCCAAATTGGTACATGGACACCGGGGCCACTACTCACATGACTTCCGAATCGGTACTCTCTCATCTTATTCCAATTTGAGCACCCCTGGGGATAATTGTTGGTAATGGCGAGTTCTATTCCAATTCTTGGGTATGGTCGAAAAACGTTGTCTCCCCCCAATCCACCACTCCTCTTGAAAAATACTTTACATGCTCCTAAATTGATTAAAAATTTAGTGTCCGTCCGAAAGTTCACAAATGACAATTCTCGTTTCTCGTTGAATTTGATCCTTTCGGTTTCTCTCCGTGAAGGATTTCAAGACGGGGAGTCATCTCATGAGGTGTGATAGTAGGGGGGATCTCGTATCCTATCATGCCCGGTTCGGTCCATCGAGTCCACCTTGCCGTCGGCTTTTGCAACCATCTCTCCTTTCATGTGGCATGCTCGTACGGGTCATCCGGATCTTCTATTTTATCGACTTTAGATAAAAATAGCTTTATTTCTTGTAAGGGTACGAGTCGTACTCCAATTTGTCAGTCTTGTTCATTAGGAAAAATTGTTAAGTTGCCATTTGTAGACTCCAATTCTCATACTTCTATGCCATTTGACATTATTCATAGTGACTTATGGACGTCTCCTGTTCTAAGTTCAGTGGGTCATCGATATTATGTTCTCTTTTTAGATGATTATACTAGATTTTTGTGGACGTTTCCAATTGCAAATAAATCACAAGTATTTTCCATCTTCATCAAATTTAGAGCGTTCATTCGTACTCAATTCGAAAGAGACATAAAAAATATTCAATGTGATAATGGGAAAGAATATGACAATAGGGAGTTTCGGGATTTCTGTGCTAATAATGGGATCAATTTTAGGTTTTCGTGTCGTCATACATCTCCACAAAATGGTAAGGCCGAACGCAAAATTCGCTCCATCAATAACATTGTCCGAACTCTCTTAATTCATGCCTCCATACCTCCATATTTTTGTCATCATGCTCTACAAATGACCACATATCTTCTTAACATACTTCCTTTCAAAGGTCTGACATATTCCTCCCCTCTCAAAATCCTATATAAGAAGGATCCTTCGTATTCTCATCTTCGGATTTTTGGGTGCTTGTGTTATCCGTTATTCCCATCCACCACAATTAACAAACTCCAGGCTCGGTCTACCCTGTGTGTGTTTTTGGGTTATCCGTCAAATCATCGTGGTTATAAGTGTTTTGATTTATCCTACAAGAAAATCATAATCAATCGCCATGTCATTTTTGATGAAACTCAATTCCCGTTTACGAAAGTTCATACTCCCGAACCTAAGTCGTATACTTTTTTGGATGAGCAAATATCCCCGTATATTATTCGGAATTTTTCGGACAACTCCCGTACCCAAAATCCTCCAATGGGCCCACCGCCCGCGGCCCCACAATCGTCACGCCTGTCCGATCCGGCCACACGGAACAGTTCCGGCTATTGGGCCGGTCCGGCCCAATTACTCGGAACCGGTCCGTAAACCGAGCCTAGTTTTTACGATTTGGGCCGGCGGAGCCCACCGCTTGGCCGGTCCGTCCCGAGCCCGAAAAATTCCCAAAATTCACTCAATTCTTCCTCAAGTCATAGACCGGTCACTCGTAGTCGGCGGGGTATTTTTACACCTAAAAGACATTTTAATTTACATTCGGATGTCTCTAAATCCCCTTGCCCCGCAATCCCGTGTCCGCATTAAATGACCCTAATTGGAAAATTGCTATGACTGATGAATATAATGCTCTTATTGCTAATAAGACGTGGGAGTTGGTGCCCCGTCCATATGGTATTAATGTTATCAGGTCTATTGGATTTTTGCTCACAAGGGGAATTCCGATGGGTCCTTTGCTCGACATAAGGCGCGACTTGTTGGAGATGGTAAGACTCAGCAGGTTGGAATTGATTGTAGTGAGACGTTTAGTCCGGTGGTCAAACCGGCTACCATTCGCACTGTGCTTAGCTTGGCTCTTTCCAAGACTTGGCCAATCCATCAGTTGGATGTCAAGAATGCTTTTCTACATGGTGACCTTAAGGAAACAGTCTATATGCATCAGCCGTTGGGTTTCAGGGATCCCAACCGCCCTAATCATGTTTGTTTGTTGAAGAAATCATTATATGGCCTTAAGCAGTCTCCACGGGCCTGGTATACACGATTTGCTGACTTTGTTTCGACTATTGGGTTCACTCACAGCAGGTCAGATAATTCCTTGTTCATCTATCGCCGTGGTTCGTCCTTGGCCTATATTCTGTTGTATGTGGATGATATCATCTTGATTGCCTCCTCCGATGCTTTGCGCCATTCTATCATGGCCATGCTCAGTTCTAAGTTTGCTATGAAGGACTTAGGGCCTTTGAGTTATTTTTTGGGGATTGCCGTCAAGCGTCATTCAGGTGGCTTGTTTTTGTCTCAACGAAAATATCTTCGAGATCATAGAGAGGGGGATGTCATCCCGTAAGTCCACTTCCACGCCGGTTGATGCAAACCCGAAGCTAAGTGCCGCGGCGGTGCACCATACGAGGACCCGACCCGCTATCGCAGCTTTGCGGGGGGCCCTCCGATCTTACCTTTACCGCACCGGATATTACGTATGCGGTTCAAAGCATGTATGTTTATTCATGCATGATCCCAGGGTTGAGCACATGAATGCAATCAAACGCATTATCTGGTATATTCAGGGGACACTAGACTATGAGTTGCACTTGTATCCATCATCTACATCCACACTTGTCTCTTACACGGATGATGATTGGGGTGGGTGTCCCGACACCAGATGGTCGACTTCTGGCTACTGTATGTTCCTTGGCAACAACTTGGTCTCCTGGTCGGCCAAACGTCGGGCAACTCTATCACGCTCAAGTGCCGAGGCAGAATATCGAGGGGTAGCGAATGTGGTCTCCGAATCATGTTGGCTACGTAATTTGCTTTTGGAGCTTCATTGTCCCATTCAGAAGGCAACCTTGGTATACCGCGATAACATTAGTGCCATCTACCCGTAAGGTAATCCCATTCAAGGACCAACGCACCAAGCATATCGAAATGGACATTCACTTTGTCCGTGAAAAGGTTGCAAAAGGTCAAGTTCGTGTATGCCATGTCCCGTCTCGTTATCGGATTGCAACATCTTTACAAAGGGTCTACCAAATGGTTCTCTTTGAAGATTTTAAGGACAGCTCTCGGCGTTCGGAAACCCGCTATGATCATGCGGGGGTGTGTTAAACGAGAGCAATATACATGTGATATACACCGAATATACAGCGGTGTATATCACATGTATATCGTGGAATAAAGCGAAAGAAGGTGCGGTCCGGCGGCCCCGGCGGTGGCCCATAGGGGTCAACCGGCCTCTCGGCGATCCGGTTGGAATGGCCCAAAGCAACGTCCGGCCCACTTGCCGCCAATATTTAGGCGTAAAATCGGTGGCCAAATATTGTATATTAAGGAAACTATATTGTGTGTATATTGTAGTATATTTGTTACCTAAATTAGGATATACACTTATCATAATTAGGATATACACTTACCATATTGTATAGTTAGAATTATGGTAGAAGAAGGTTTGTAACTTGTATATATATTTATTCAATCAATGAAAATAATCAAGGGGATTATTTCTTTCAAATAACTTATAAAATAAGTGGATCTAGTAATTCAGTTGATTGACTATCTAAACTTTCACCTTATTGGTGAGAGTATAAATAACTTTTTGATAGAAGAGTAATGCTTATGAATCCCTATCACTACTTTTTCTCTCTACATCAACTACTAAGAATTTTAAATATATAAACAATCTCTTAAACTTATCAGCAAATTTTTATTGCCAGGCAAATTTTCATGTATTAAGCTTAAAATAATTCATGCATTAAGCTTAAAATAATTCATGTATTAATATCACCATGATGCATAAGAAATGTCCTCATGTGAAGCCTAAACAGAACAATAAGGATAAGGATGAAGATGAAAATGAAGAGGCTGTATTTGCTAAAGTTTTAAAAGAGAAGATATAAAAAATTACGCTAAAATGAAGAGGCTGTATTTGCTAAATTATTACTCCTATATTCCCTCTTTGTTGGTGCTCTCACCTATCTTGAGCCCAAAAGAAAGGAAAAATTATATAAAGACAATCTTTCACAATCAAAAAGTTGGTGTAAATTTGTCAAAAGGTATCTTAACTTGATGAATTTATTATTTTTTTGGTTTTGTAACTATAAAGTCATGTTTTTCTTTGTTTCTCTAAAAATCAACTAAACTTGATATAAAACTATCGAAAACCCACTTTATATAGTTAAATAACTAGATAATTGTTTGCAACAAATTTTGAGTCTAGAAAAATAATAATCAAGACAATCAAAATATGAAGAAACAAGAACATTTTTATTAATGATAGGGGTACAATTTAGTTTATCCCTTTATTCTTCTCTTCAAATTTTCTTTGTAATTCGAAGGCCGTTAGTAGCGTATTTCTCTAACATAGGATGATTTGGATGTGAGCTTTCTTGGGATGTATTTGATCTCCATGAAAGGAGATTATGGATCTTCTTGAAGTATTTGATTGTCAAGAAATATCCGACTATAGATTTATCTCGGGTTGTTTATTGGATTTTCGAGATGATTCTCTAAGGGAATAATGTGTACTTTATACAGGCGTGAGCTAAAATTTAGGATAGAGAAGACTCCGAGAAACCCTAACATACCTTAGAGTTTGAAAATGAATTGGACTAATCTTGTAGAGTCTTATTTTAAATGCAGTAAAATTTTAAAACTTGTAGATTTAGCTCGATTTTGAGGAGCTTGCAACATACAGTGTAGACTCATGTGTCAAGGAGCACTTTAACTTGCAGTTTAGGCTCGTGTGTTGAGGAGCGTTGTAACTTGAAGATTCGGCTCGAATTTGAGGAGCTTCGTGACTTGAAGTTTTGCTCAAATTTGTAGCTTTGAAACTTGAAGACTTTGCTCAAATTTGAGGAGTGTCACAAGTGGTAGAGCTCGAATTTGAGGAGTTTCTTGATATGAAGATTTAGCTTGAATTTAACGAGTTTCACTACTTGTAGACTTGTCACTGGGCGTGCCAAATTTGTAACGAATAGATTTTTTTCTAGAAAAATAATAATGATCAAGACAAGTAAAATAGCGACAATTAATTATATTTGATTTAAGTGATTTGTATGGGGTTTACAATCTTTATAAAATAGTAAATAAAAAGACGTAATACTCTTATTCTTCTCACGATCGTCAACGCAAGGGATTTGCTTGTTCTTGAACTGATGGATTACTTGTTGTAATTCGAGCATGAATGCTGAGCCATGCTTTGATCACAAACGTGAGGTATGGAAACTTGCGGCTCACCACTTATAGACGAAGACTTCTTAGTATGTGGAAGACTTGCGGATCATCCTTGGAGAGAAGAGATTCTCTGTGTCTTTTTTTGATGTGCAGAAGACTTATGGATCACAACCAGCGATGAAGACTTCTTGATATGCGGAGAACTTATGGATCTTCTTGATATGCGGGTGCCTTCTCTGCGATTCTGCCTCTTCTGTAGAGAGTTATGTAGCCCCTCTATTTATAGTGGTAGAGGATAGACAATTCATGTGTAGATGAACATTCTTACCTGGTTTTGATTGACTCATGTGAGTCATCAAGTTTATCACAAACTTTATGTGATAAGGTTACATTTGATTGGCCAAGACATGTCATTTAATATATTTGGTGGCCTTTGATTGGTTTAATTTGACTAGGAGTATTAAATCATTTGAACACGTGGCATCATCTTATCAATCATCGATTTGACTGTGCCATACCATTTGACACGTGGCACGGACCTTGGGCTAATGGAGCATAACTCAACGGACTACCCCAATGAATGTTAGCATTGCTGTCACTCTAGTGCCAAAGATCCCAGCACCTACTCAGGTGAAGGATTATAGGCCCATAGCTTGTTGCTCCACACTGTATAAAATTGTTGCTAAGGTGTTGACAGTAAGAATCAAGAGGATAATTTATGATATTATTGGCTGCTCACAATCAGCTTTCATTGAAGGAAGAAGTATCATTGATAACATTTTCTTTAGCCATGAGCTATTTAAAAGGTTACACAAGGAAGGACATGTCTTCTAGATGTGTTTTAAAAGTTGATCTTAGAAAAGCTTATAAACTCTTGATTGGCAATTTATAAAGAGTATGTTGTATGATTTGGGATTTCCTCATAAGTTTGTATTCTGGGTAATGGAGCGTGTATTTACAGTGACTTACTCCCTTGTGCTGAATGGAGGATTAGCAAAACCTTTCCAATCTAGGAGGGCCATAAGGCAAGGGGATCCTATGTCTCCTTACTTTTTTGTTATATCAATGGAATATCTCCAAAGAGAGATGAATTAACTAGCTGCAAACAAGGAGTTTAGGTTTCATCCAAGGTGCAAAATACTTGGAGTGGTGTACATTTTTTTGCTGACGATTTGCTCATGTTTATATTATTATTACAGGCTATATTTCAGAATTTTTCAGCAGTAGCAGGTCTGCAAGCTAATGCAGACAAAAGCTCTATATATACTGCTGGTATTTCTTCTGATGACAAGGAGGACATCTTAACAATTACTAGGTTACACTGAGGGCACTCTCCTATTCAAGAAAGTTGTCCATTAGCCAATGCCTTCCACTGGTGGAGAAGATTACCTCAAAAGTGAATTGCTGGTCACCTAGATTACTATCATACTCAGGCAGACTTCAGCTGATTAAATATGTCCTCTTTAACATGTAAACATATTGGGTCCAAATATTCATACTACCCAAAAAGGTAATCAAAATGGTTGAAGCTGTTTACAAATCCTTCCTATGGACTGTATTTTCTGTACCAGGGGTGTAGAGACTTGTTCTTCACCTGCACTTGTACTAGCACCATATGATCTAGACTACTGCATTGGCTAGGACATTCTAGGGCTGTTGGGACCTGGCAGGAAGAGGTGGAATGGATAAATAAGATGGCTAAAAGGAAAACTGACAGAGCCTCGATCACATGCTTCATTCAATTCACAGTCACAAGGGGCCGGAAGGACTTTACTGTATTTGGCATGAGAGGAACTCCATGAGATTTCAGAATGAAAGATTTGCTGCTTAGAAGATCTATAAAGAAATTGCACTCCACATTCATATCAGAGGCAGGAATATAGCTAATTGGCAGTCCACATTGCATACTTTGAATTGTATTCCCTAGTTGTTAGTTAATGGATAGACAGTGATAGGTTAGGAACTGCATTTATTGTACAGGTTCCTAGTGTACTTTTGATATTCTGGAGGTAATTGGTCCGCAATTTTATTTTGTAAAGATTCACTTTTTGATTAATAGAAATGTCTGTTAATAAAAAAAAAAAAAATAGACTTTACTTTAAATCTATGTCTTGGACTTAAATAATTTAATCTTAATCTTAATTTGGGCTTGATATTTCTTGAATTAAGGAATTCATCCGATTTTAATACAGATTTTAATTCCACAAAATTTATACGCCTACAATAACACAAACTTTTATTTCTCGCCTTGAGTCTCTTACAACTAAAAAGAAAGATTTCAGGATTTAACAGTTGCAGCAGCTTAAATTTGTTAGATCTGTAAAGGAAAAACAGAAGCTAGACAAGCAAAGGTATATTTTCTGAAAATAATCCTGGAAAAGTGAAAGAAGAAAGAAGAAAGAAGTTCAATACTTTGAAAAAGTTGGACACAATTGTAATACTGTACACTTGAAATTTATCTACTGTTTTTTGTGGATTGACGTTAGGGCCTAAAGTCAAATGTTAATAAAAGTTCTCAAGTATATTTAATAAAATTATCTTATGTACGCATCAAACGTGCATCTCGTATGTCATACGTGCATCCCGTATTAATTGTTAAATTATTTTTAAAATCACATATATATTTGTGAAAACATGTGTCCGAGCTATACGCCAAAATCAAAAGGAAATTATGCAAAGTCAAGTAGTTAACTTCAAAATTATTGGATGTTGTTTAAACTTATGATGATAGAACAATTATAAACAAAAATAGTTTTTCTTATATATTAAATAGTCTTAACTAATTATATGAATAGAGAAAAATAATTAGGTAAATATGATAGATTACCTCTGTAGAGAGAAAAAATAAGATTGGTAAATAAAATAAATAATTAGGTTATATTAATGGATGAAAGAGAAAGAAACTTAATACGTAACTATTAATATATAAAAAGAAAGATTAAAAATTATAAATATATAATGATAATAACTTTTATAAGAATTGTCTGCCCAACTTTATTTCCCCACGGAGGATAAAGAAACTCACCACAACTACTGTAACCATATTGAGAGTGACTAAATGTTGTGAGGAACACGGGTTTGTTCATTCGTTAGGATTTCACTAAAAAAGTCGAGTAGTTGTGTAGATCGAGGAGAAAAAAAAGAACAAAAGAAAGAAAAGAGAAGAAAGAAATATTTGAATTGTCAAAGAATTAGTAAGGGCGACTGGAGGTACCAACTCCAGTTGGGTAAAACATGTTCTCAGCCTGAAAAATATTGTTCACTGCCGGAGTTGCTGTTAGAGCTGGCGTCGGAGCAGCTTAGTAACCTGGCCGTTGATCGAGCGGCAGAAGAAGAAAATAAAAGTCGCCTAAAAAGAGAAGATGAAGAAGTAGAAAAGAAAAGATGCCGGAAAAAATCGCCGGCGTAGTAATCCGGCAGCGTTACCTGGTCGCCGACCGGGGTAGATTACCTGGTCGCAGAGCTAGTTATCGTCGGGGAAGGGGGTGGGGATCTGATTTGTTACCATTGTGTTGGGGAGAGAGAGGAGAGAGGAGAGAGAGAAAAATTCAACCTTCACCATATATGTGTACAAAATATGTTGTATCCTGACAGAAAAACACTCTAATCTTTATTTTATCCGATCAAAGATATATGATCTTTTAATTTAAAACTACCAATATTTTTAGTAGCCAATAATTGCACTAGTTAACTACGAAATTAAGTTGTAGCCGTTTGAAAATTATATTTTCTGTGATAAATTTTAATTGTGACTAAACTGTAGGTTAAATAGAGACTATAATACAGTCGTCACTAATTGTTTCAACTATTAGTGACAAAAATGAAGGTCACAATTAAATATAAAATTTTGTGGTTAAAGTTTACAATGATTAACTACAAATACTATTTCGTCGCTATTGTAGCAATATATTTTTTGTGACGAAAGTTTTTCATGTCCTAAATTTAACTAATTCTTAGGATAAAAATTGATTCGGGTACATCATTAATGACAAAATAATGTGTCATTGATAAATTTAAATTCGTGGCTAATAGCACTCAATAAATGGCGCCAACTCATTTTTTGGTGGGAATTTTTTGTGGACAAAACTTTGCTATGATTTTTTTGTATTTCGTCACTAAAAGTATGTGCCTCATGTATCTAAAGACGAAATATAATTTTCGTCACGAAAAATGAACAATTGGTGACGATTTTCGTATCATAGCTAGTAATTTCGTAGCTAAAATCACATTTATTGTAGTGTGAGTTGAAAAGAATAAAGTTTTCTACTATGGAGGAATAAAAAAGATGAATAGTTACTTGCATTTGAACTTTAAACTTGCTGCAATGGAAGCGAATAGAGTTTTCTTTGTATTTGCAAGTGATTATTTGTTACTTTTTTTTTAGATAATAGAAGACAAACAAGAAGAATTGGTAAAGAACATAAATTAGGGTTTAGCAATAGAAAAAAGGTCTTGACTTTTATATTCTAATGTTTAAGTTCTTTCTTAAAAGTATTGAATAATTACAAGCTGACTTTTGAGAATTCGAATATTATATTAAGAACTCATTCAATAAATTTTATTTTAATTTGAAGAAGTTTCATAAGCTTACGCTCTTACACAAAAACTCGCTCACGCCGGGAGTACGCCCCGAAATATTGAGCATACGCCTTTTGAGACTTTCGGCCCACCATCGCCTCGGGATGTTTTTGATACACCTCACCCCGAAAGCGCCTTTTAAAACACTGCTCATTAGTTTTAGATTAACTATTTCCATTCATTAGTTGCAAAATAGATGAAAGAAAAAATTACCAACTTGATACATGCAGTAGATTGGGTGAAGGTGGGTGGGTTTATCCATTGGCATCAAATGGGTCTTATATATTACTTTACTTTACTACTAATATATAAGTCACAGTTAGAGGAGCTTTCCGTTGTCCTGGTTGCCGACCAAAAGGGCAATTCTGAGATTTAATAAATTGGTTAGCTTGTAATCTATTGTACAACCAGCTTAGAAAGGCGGACATCTCATGCTATTTGACCAAAAAACCCAATATTTCCTTTCATCAGATGCGCCAACCTTCGAGTTTTGTGCTGTATCGATTCCATCCCACGTGAGATATAAAGGACCTTTTAATATATAAAGTGTTTTTCGATGGTCTTATCTTAGTTTCCCGCGTACGAATTTAATAGCTTAGTTGATTGACTACCTAAACTTTTACTTTGTTGGTAAGAGTTCAAATCCTATATTTAGTTTACAGCCTGTTTGAATTTTAGCAAAATAAATTAATAATTAAATAATTTTATTGCGACAAACAAAAAGAAGTGACTTTAATAGATAAATTCACCAAACTCATGACCTGTTGAAAATTTACTCCCAATAGCTTTTAGTGGCATGGATGATCATTGGTCCTATCCTTTGGCCGAAACCAATTCTCAAGTGTGATGAGTGTGTACAGCTAAGTTGCTCATACTCTTTACTTTTGGTGTCTCACCCGTGTTAACACGATGGAGGTATAAGATCTGTATCAGATATGGTCAATCAATATTGGGTACTTTGATCAAAATCAACGGAAAAATTCGGGACAGATACAATGATTTTTGTAATCAAATGAAAAGCTAAGGTGAAATTGAAGAAAATGAAACGTCTTCTATATAAATATCCTTACATCTCCTTTGATCAATCTTTTCTCCTCGGAATACCTTGTAAGTATTCCACATAATCTCACAATTTAAACATATAACTCTATTTTTAGATATTTGAATTACTTTTTAGCTGAATTCTTATGGATCCATACCGCCGAAACTTAAAATTTGGATCATAAAAGATCTGCACCGGTATCAGACACCCACACAAGAGTCAGAACAACTTAGGTGTACAGGGCATATTCACGAAAGCAAATACCACTCAGAATTATTTGCCACTTTCCCAACTAAATGAGGCAGCAACTAACCCTGTTTGTGCTCTATGATGAGTTTGGAAAATTCAGATTACATCTATAGAAACTAGGCACTTTCTTGTCATCTAAATAGTGGATTCATCATAATCTACTGTGTTACACAAGAAGAATCATCTGTTAGCATTAGGTAGCATGATCTATCACAAGAACAAATAAACAACAACAACAACATACCCGGTGAAATCTCACAAAGTGGATCTGAAAAGGTAGAGTGTACACAGACCTTACTCCTATCTTGGGAGGTAGAGAGTTGTTTCTGGTAGACCCTCGGCATAAGGACAAGAACATATAAACGGAAAAGAAAATCCAGTAATGAGCACAAAAATATATTATTGTCAAAACCTCTATCACAAGTCAATGCGTAATACTTGTATATCCAACTTGTGTAATGGCTGGCTTACTACAAGTAGCTAAATAATCTTTGCAGTAAACTTAACAGAAAGAGGATCTATGAAATTAAAACGTGAACAGATTTAAGGGATGGACAACATTTCCATCCCGAGGAAAAACCAACTGAAAATTTTGGGGAAAAACACTTCTAAAGAATGAAGTCAATTTATCTCTTTTCAGAAGCATTGAGATGCTTCATCTGAGAAGTGATCTCGTCAAATGCTCACGAGCCGTTGCCAAAGCTTGACTGATTGTCTGAAAATTTAAAGAACACACCAAAATGCAGGTTAATAGCTACACCTAAAACAATGAGAATAGATGTCCCTAAAGTATAATGAACACCAGTAGCTCTTTTAATATGTAATAAGTGCGTTCTTTTTAAGATACTTAAACAGTAGAAACCAAAAGCTCTCGCCATCGGTTGTATATTCTGAAAATCAAGAATGTGTTGCTTACCTGTTCGGAAATGGGTGACCCATCATCCATATTATGACTGGCAACTTTGCCAGCAATGACACTACCATCTGTTTCAAGAATCATCCTGCCAATTATTCAAAAACACCGAAAAGTTCAAGGGAAAATTTCTCCCCAAGTAAGGAGTTTCTGGGTGAAAAAGAGGAAGTAGCCTTATAGGATGCATAGAATATGCACTTCAAAAAGAAAGCTAAATGTTAATTATCCACACATACAAGCTTCATCTAACAAGAGAACTGCATCTATCAAAAACACGATAGGAGAATTTAGAGGAGCATTGACCCAAAAAGCTTTTACTATAATTCTGATATGTACGTTTAGTTTCTCCAAACGACTAGTACTCCATTAGTCCGTTGGCTAAAACAGGAAAGAGAAACAAGAAGGGTGGAGGCGGGAGCTAAAACTTGGATGTAGTACAAAGGAGTAGTTACGCTGGGCACAAACAATCTACCTAAAAAGCTCAAACTTTATTAGCCAATACACATGCTCCAACTGGTTGAGCCCCCCCACAACCCCAACCCCACCCACCCACAGAAAGAAATGAAGGAAGAGTATGACAGTCAAGCCTGATTAAGATAAAGCCTCATGAAGTATTCAGCTGTATTAACCCTTCCCTTGTTTCCAACTTCTTCTGGGAGGGTAAACAAAAGAAGAAGATAAAAAAATTGCAAAACTATTGAGAGCAGTAATACAGACTGGGAAGAACAGGTCACTACAAATACGTGACAAAGGTAGCAGTGCAACAAATAACCAGTATATTTGAACCAAGAGGAGCAACAAACTGGTATAGGCAGCAAGTACTTGTTCTTCCCAACAGATTGGTATGACACTTCATTGCTTTCCACTGCTACTTTCGTTGTGCATTTGTAGTGAATTGTTCTTCCCAACAGATTGGTATGACTCTTCATTGCTCTCCACTGCTACTTTTGTTGTGCATTTGTAGCGACTTGTTCTTCCCAACAGATTGATATCAGAGCCAATGGTTCGGCAGGTTAAATATGAAGACGGCGGAGGGATCAATTACTACCTTTACCCGTAGTTTAGAGACGCGCACACACAAAAAAAAAGGCCTATGGATTTTGACGGCCATAAATACTCGGACGATGCGGGTGGCACAAAGTGAATTTCCACAAAAGCCCAAGAACCGTGGTAATGGTCATGTGGAGCTTAATTTGAGGGGTTGATTGTTTTGTGTGCGAACAAAATACCACATTGGAAATTAGTAAGAAAAGAAGTTATAAATAAAGTATAGTGATACTCTTAATAGAGTATAGTGATACTCTTAATAGTGTGCGGCCTTTTGGAGAAAACTGTGTGGACTTGACCCAAACAGACAATATCATAATATGTTAAGAGATTCTTGGGTTGGCTTAGCCCAACAATATACTATGGTACAGTACAACACTCATTGCAAGAACACTGTCTTCCATTGGCCTGTATACATATTTTGATCTGCATCGTTAACCATCATCTAGTATCAAAGAGAAGACCTTCTTGGGGCTCAGCGTCCCAACTGAGCCATGGAAGAAGGGTGTTGAACAAGAGTATAGTAGCCTCGAAAGTAAAAAAGTAACTTAACAGAATAAATTCTACTAAATGTCGGGAAGCATTTCCACCCAAATGCTGAAGTATGGAAGCTAGTTACCACTAATCTATTGTACTGGTTGTTCAACCTAATCCTGGATGCAGCCCCCTATACAACAAGACAACTTTTAAAGCAACGACTTATTCCCAGAGGATGGAATACTTAAGCAGCAAGAGATGACCAAATATTTGCTCAAGTGAATTGCTAAAGGATGACATGTAAGAATTTCTACAGCAAGATGACAGTACTTGCAGAAAATAGAAAGAAAAAAAAAGGAAAAGCGAAATTGGAAAAATGAAACAGTGTTGAAAGCAAAAAACTGTAACATGTTACTACATAGATTAGAGAACCACGTATACATACCCTCCATCCACAATCTCATCCAGGCAGAGCAGAATTAAATCCAAGTTTTCAAGAGCCTCCCTCTGTTCAACATTACTTCTGCAACAATGCGTAATAGGTTAGACAGCATGTACACAAAGATAAAATACATGAATAAAGATTTGGCCTTTGGTACCTGAGTAGAAGGGTTAATGCATCATAGAAGCCTTGGAGAACAGTGGCTAGAATTAGTTCATTTTCATCATCACCTCCCGTCACAAAGAAGTGAAGATCTTGTACAAACTTATAGACGACAATGTTATTGTCAAACATTGCTATCTCCGCTGCACATCAAGTGAGCAAAAAGAATAAAAGTAGAGAATCCTATAAAAAAAAATGAGATCCATAGTACACGAATAAATATAAAGAACAGCCAAAAAAAAGATCCAGCAAACATAAAAACGCATTATCAGAAGTATATAAAACGTACAGCTATAAAGATCAAAGAGAAACCAAAAGGGTGAGCATGAGTACCTTCAGTTCGAGCATTTGTCTTTTGAGTCTTGGTAAAAATAGACTTCTCAAAAGCAAGCTTGGCACTGTATGTTGGCCAGTCATCACAGTAATATTTAACTGCTACACGTTTTCCTTCGGAATCCAAAAGAAGTATATTCTTTACCACAGGGCAAGAACCCTACACAATCATATGATCATTCTACCATGAGTAAACCATTTTACGCACATTCCAAGTTCAGAAATTTATTTTCTTTAGCATGCATTTTTGGTAGACTAAAATCAGCTTCAAAGCTTTTCAAAAAGGTACTTTTGGCGAAAAACAGTTTGTATTTTGCCGATCAATTTGAAAAGCAGTTTTGAGCAGTAATTAATGTTTGGCCAAGCTTTTAAAAAGTGCTTCTAAGTATATTTTCTCAAACGTGCTTTTTAAAAAAGTATAAACCACAACATCAACATATGGGGAGGGTAAGATGTACGCAGACCTTACCCCTACCTTTGTGGGGTAGAGAGGCAGTTTCCGATAGACCCTCGGCTAAAAAAAACGTAATTGATGCAGGATTGTAAGGAAATCAAGTCTACAAAATATCAAGATACAAAATAGATGAAGCAACAGATAATATACACAATGAAGTGTAAGGAACCATGCGATACCTAGATAATACTACTAAGAAAGGAGAAGATGAGGCTAGCTCCCTATCTCTCCAACACAGAATGCAACATTACTTAACTATCTACTAACCTTCTATCTTAATCCTCAACCTCCAAATCTTCCTATATAAGGTCATGTCCTCAATCAGCTGAAACCTTTTCAAAAAAGTACTTTTAGAAAAAGCCAACATTTTTTAACTTCTAAAAAACAGTTTCTTCTACTTCCCAAAATCACTTATTTTCTCCTAAAAGCTTGATCATACACCACATTTTTTTAAAACAAGCACTTTTGACCTCCTAAAAGCTTGGCCAAACAAGCTATAAATTACATTGACAGATGCAAGTTTACACCGGGCAGTTGCACCCACTACTTTGTACTTGAACTACATTTATATACAGTTTTAAAAATTTAAAAGTATATATTTATGCTAAGTTCACACCTGTTTTCACAAATTCATACTGAGTGCATTGTCATTCGCATCAAGTTAACAATGATGGGTTCAGATCAGCTAAAAATACACAAGATTTCATCAGCCGAAATTTCATTAAATTAAAGAAAAAAGAGTTGATCAGCTAAATGACATGTAGTAATAAATACATTACAAAGAGGCTGTCTATTCATACATGTACATCTATAACTACTGAGATCTGAAATATGCAATGATTAAAGAAATGATAAGCTAGATCAGCTAAACTTCCCAAAGATTCAATTTTCTCTCTTTTTCATGATTAATTTAATCAACCCGAGATTAGTAACATCCTAATCAATGCATAAAAAGATTGAACAAAAGAATTATGAGATCATTCAAGAATTGCGCATTGTGATGACTAATCAACAGATATTAGATCGTACACTTCATTGAAGAAAATAAAGTTTTTTACGGGAAATAAAACCGCAAAAAATAAAAGGAAAGAAGACATACGTAATGGAGAGGTAATGCCATTGATGGAAGAAGTGATTTACAGAGAAATTGTTCGTTCTTGATTTGGAAGCTTAACTGTTTGGCTGGTAAGATTATTTTTAGTAAGGCATAAATGGGATATTCACGACTTACGAGTTACATCATACATGGATCAAGCCCAGTCCATTTTCACGGATCTAATCTTAGTTGGGCAACACGCACGATTGCCCCTATTTTGGGGGAGTCTTTAATTTGTCCCCTCAAATCGATGGTCTTTAATTTTTGTCTTTTGCCCAAAAAAATAGCCAAAAAAAACTTTTATATTCTGGATTTTTTATTCGAGCAGAGTCAAAAAAGAAAAATTGTAAGACAAAATTTCATAGCAAACTACGCCTATTTAGAGTAAAATTATGCCTTAAGACATAATTTCTGCATTGTTCGGCATAGTTCTGTAGGATACTACATAAGTTATGTCTTAAGGCATAATTTTTGCCCGAAGAGGTATAATTTGCTATGAAACATTTGTTTTGCAAAATTATTATCTTTACTCTGTTGGGGTTCGAACTCAGAATCTTCGATTTCATCGACACGAATAAAGGTACTTTGGCCCACAAAAAATTATTAAGTGAGAAGTAGGGGGAAAAATAAAGAACAGTCCATATGAAAGGCTATCAGCGCAGTTTTTTTTTTTTTATCTTAGTTGGCATAGTAATGGGTGATTTGCACATAGAGAATTATGGGACACTTACGCATTACGTATTTTTGGCCAAAAATTTAATTAACGGTAGTAGATCAAATATGCAAAACCTAATGCTCATATGTATAATAACGTATAATATTTGTATATTTAAAATACAATCATAAGGATACAAAATCTATAAATTTGCTTGCTATTTGTAAACTAGATCACTTAAAGTATTGTGCTGTAAATTTCTCTTTTTACGGTGCCACTGTTTAAACTCTGATGGACCACTAAGATTCTTTTAGCACTAGAGGAGGAAGATGAGGAGAAATTTTGGCGCAGGTATATATTTGCACAATTTCCTTGATGAGATAAAAAAAATTAAAGAAGAAATTGCACGGTTCATCCTTCAGACGGGCTGGTCGATAATTTTTGCCTTTCAAATTGGTTAGTTTTTAATTTTTGCACTTTAAAACTGAATTTATGTCTAAGGGGCATAATTTCTTTAGAGGCACGGGACATAACATGCGGGATATTATAATGCGAAAATATAAACTTATAGCTTACGAAAAAATAATTTATCCTGAGGGGGAAAATTAAAGACCAGCACAAAATAGGGAAACAAGTGCAAATGACCCAAATTAAATTACTTTTCTTTCTTATAAAAAAAGCTAAAAATATATGCAAAGTTAGAAAATATTTACTAGCGTCTACCTAACAAATCTATAGTTAATTTTCTGAGTGAGTGTAACGATCCGTTCGATCGTTTTTAGCTAGAGAATCTTATTTATTATTGAGTTGGATAATTTGACTCTAGGTTGACTTTGAGTACGTGAATTTGTTTACGCGTTTCGTCGCTTCCGGTAGCACCGAATGGTCATTTAGGATTTAGTAGAATTATTGGTTCGCTTCCCGAGGCAGTTAGATGTATGTTGTGGTAATATTTGTGAAATTTAGCTATTTTGTTAATTTAGGCGATTCTTTAAAAAAATATGATTTGGCTTGGTTAAATGGAAAATCTGAGGGTGTGAGTGAGTTTGTAGCACTGTTTACCGTGGGAGGACATGTCTGATTTGTGTCCGGGAGGTTTTGGGAATGATTCGGGTGTTTGGAGGAAGTTTGTGTGAAAATCCAAATTTCTTGTGTCCGCCCCAGTGGGTGAATTGTCCGCTTCTGTGTGTCCGCCACTGCGGGAGGTTGACTCGCGGAAGCAGGATTTGTGTGCTATGTTGGTTTCCGCCTCGGCATAGGGTTTTCTCGTGGAGGCGAGTGCACCTCTGCGGGATCTTGTTCGCCTCTACGCAGAGACAAGGTGTCAAGTGACCTCGCCTCAGCAAGACCTTTCTCCGCGGGAGCGAGACCTTTCTCCTCGGGAGCGAGACCGCCCCAGCGGATTTGATTCTGCTGGGGCGAAATCGCTGAATCTGGTATCCTAATAAAAAGCCTAGGTCAAAGTCACTTTTCCAAATACTTCATCTTGAACTTAGAGCCGACCTTGGGGGAGATTCTGGAGGAAATTCATTTAGGGATCATCTTGTAAGGTATAATTTCACCCCTTATGATTATTGTTACCCTTTTATTACTAGTTTGATCTTTATTTGGGGGAAGAGATGAGTTATAAGCTTCAACGTAGAATAAGGGGGATAAATCATGGATTTAAGGGTGTAAAATGGATTAGTTTACTTTGATATCGTAAATAAGCATTGATGTATGATAGATAACCATGTTGAGTAGTCTAGTTTGATTATAGAAACCCTTATTGATTTGGGGGAAATTCTAGGATTTGCGAAATGGGGATTTTTGTATATTGTTCAACTGAAGGTCGAAATGAGTATAATTTTCTAATTAACTTAAGGATATGATTACCTAGTATGTGTTCTTGATTTTTGGATAATAAAGTTTGAGTCTTGGTGATGTGTGCCCGGAGTTGGTATTTAAAATTTTGACTTGTTAAGGACTATGTCCTTGTATTATGTGTTAGCTTATTATTAACATACATTTTATGTGTGTTAGACTATGATTACTTCGAGGGCTCCGAAAGGGCGAGGCCGGCACTAAAGATGGATTATTCGTGGCTCCTGCTCGGCAACGAGGTAGGCTACAATTTAGTTTTTCGAGACTCTGATAGAAATACATAGTAGTTATAAATGTTGAGGGGTATTGGACGTGTTTGGGGGTCCCACTCAAATGGTTGTGATGAACATTTGAGTGGGTAACAGTGTTGAACTGTGTTGTTGGGTGATTTAGGGAATCAACCTTAAGCTGATTTTGACTGCTGTTATTTGGGCTCATCACCATTATGTGGGCTCATCGCCATATTTGATATTGTCGTGTTTATTCATCACACATGCTTGATATGATATCCAGACTGTACTTGAATTACTTGTTGAATGAATTATGTAAGCATGTGATATTCATCTCCTATACTTGGTGGCATCTTATACATTCTGATTTATTGCCTATTATTGTCATTTGCATTCATACACTCATGGTTCTGATGACATATATTTAAGAGTGGTATGAAGATGTTGAAGATCTAAGAGACCGGGAAGGCAAGTGCTTATGAGATTATTGACAACATTGAGATGATAATAATATTATGGATAGATCGGGTTGCACGCCGCAACAGATATGATACGCGGGGGTACGAGTTGCACGCCTGCAACAAATATTATTTAGCCAAGAGCTGGGCTCCGATGAGAAATTCTAAAGTGGTATGTGTACTTCGTGGGTCCCCAATGGGTGGTGTTTCATAATAAAAACTTGAGCGTATGTATACTTGAGGAAAAAGATACATGATATTTTCATTGCATTCATATCATACATACATTTATACATTGAATTACCTTGATTACTTGATGTTTGGCATCGTGATATGGATTGGTTATTGGAACTTGTGTGACTTTCTGAAATAATGAATTGGATTGATTCTATTAAATCGAGTCGATTTCCATGATTGGGCTTATACCGTGAACGCATTTGGATACCTAAATTAATTATATTTAATTAGATTGGTTGTCATGATTGAGCTTAGTCCCTAAGTATATTGGATAATTGCATTGATTATATGAATAATTTGATCGTCATGTGCGGCTTGGTTTCCTGTGTAATGGATTTTGTGGTTTATAATTTTTAAGTCTAAGTATTTAATGTCACCTGCTACTGTAGTCGGTAATGTCAATGTGTCAGGACCATTGTCTAGATCCAGGGAAGCTACGTGTGTTGTGTATTAACTGATAATCGACAGTGTGACTGAGTTCGAGTATAGTGAGGAGTCGTGCTAAGTGTTATAATCATGAATTTGGACGTTAAATGAACTAATGTGTGATAGTCTATGGTTGCCTTGAATTTTGAATAAGTCTAAAGGCTAGAGATGATAAGGGTGTTAATGTCGTCATGGTTAGTCTAGTTGTAATACTTTTGGGAGGCGATCTTATAAATGATGTTGTGAACTAAGTGTCGATTTGTTTATGTGATGTGTCAAGTAGGGTAGGTGGGGCTAAATATGAGTATGGCTTAAACAGAGTTCAGATCGGTGGGTATGGATAATCAACTCCTTTTGTGTGTCTTGTGAATTGAAGTTACTTGGTTTGGTGATTGAACCTTGATGTGAACTAAGTGACTTGTATGATTCATGAACTCTATGTGAATAAGGTTTCTTATGTGACTATTGAATTGTTTAGTATAGGACTATCCGGTGTCAACTTAATATTTATCTTTGTTATGTATCTTCCATTGTTGTCGGCCTATGATGTCTACGGGGATACATTGTGTACTCACGCTATACTTGTTGCATCTTTTCTTGATGCAGATACATATTTCACTACCAGTTCGCGAGCTCGAGTGTGAGTCCGGGCAAGTAGTATGTAGTATATAGGACTATCCGGTGTCAACTTAATATTTATCTTTGTTATGTATCTTCCATTGTTGTCGGCCTATGATGTCTACGGGGATACATTGTGTACTCATGCTATACTTGTTGCATCTTTTCTTGATGCAGATACATATTTCACTACCAGTTCGCGAGCTCGAGTGTGAGTCCGGGCAAGTAGTATGTAGTATTCAGGGTAAAGATGCTACCTCTATGCCTTGGATGCTCTATTCTTATTTTTGTCTTTTATTTATGATCGAGAGACATATTCATATACTTATGTTATCATATTAGTTTTGGCATATGTTGTCTATTCAGATTTGTTTCAGATTTGTAGTGCTCTTGTATCACAGACCAGATCTTTTAGGGGTTATGTTATTTCTTAGACTTATATTTTCGCATTTATATCCTGAGACATGTGCAGATAGTATTTTGTTATCTTTTTTATTTTGTTTATATTATATCAAGTGGATGATTCGGGAGTGGTTTACCTACTACTGTGAAATGTAGGTGCCACCACGATCCCTAAAAGGGGTCGTGACAAAGTTGCTATCAGAGCCCTAGGTTAAACGGTCTTAAATACAAGAGCAATGTCTAGTATAATCTTACGGATCAGTGCAGAGACGTCCGTACTTATCTTCGAGAGGCTATGAGACATTTAGGAAACTTCAACTTCTTCATTCTTTTTGTGCTAAGTTGAATCAAGTTGGTATCTGAAACTTCTTTTTATTATTCTATCACCGATGGTGGTTACGCGCTCTTAAATGCGTGCGTGAGTGGTTCGATGTGATGTCACGCGGCAGGATATGAGATGTGTTATCATGATATGGACGTGTGACCAAGTTTAGTCTTTAGCTATGGTTTGAAGGTTCGATTTAGTGGGATTATGATTGTGACTTCTCAGTTTGGTGATATTCTTGCGAAGAGGGAATGATAATTCAGAGGTGCAAGGAAAGATAATGAGATGGATCAATCTCCGTTTAGGAAGGGAAAATTGATATCTGACGTGCTTGTTAGTTTATGTTGCAAGATGTACGAATGTGGATGTCGTATAGGTTATGAAAGGTTAAGTTGGCCTCGATTGGGCAAAATTGTGATAGCAGAATAGAATTAGTGGTTGAAGTTCTTTCAGGGAATGTTTTCTATTCGGGATCAGGTGACAATGTTATTTGTGATGAATGAAGCTCAAGAGAGTCGGCAGTCGTGTTCCTTCGCCTAAAAGAGTGTGTTCGTAGAATCACTTGGAGTTTGAAGTTAGTGATAAGAGAGATTGTTGACTTATGAGTCATTTCACAGTTGTTTAGTATGGGGTGAGTGTAAGAGATCTCATATGAGTTGGTATGTTGGACTACGTCGTAGGCTAATGAAAGCCAGTGATCGACTAATAGGAATGACTTAAACGCTGGATGATGTGAGGTTCTATTGAAGGATTATCGGGTGTGCATTTAGTTCTTGGATAAGATTATAGGTATGGTATGAAAGGGTTAATACTTGAGAAGTTCTATAGTTACGGGTACAATGACTTTGGAGTTGACCAAATGACAGGAAAATTGCACAAATAGTTGGATTTGTTATGGTTCAACAAACTAAGGTAAGGATTTGTTCTTCACAAGAAAGCATTGTATAAGACTAAGACTCTCGAATAAGGTGTTTGTAACGCCCCGAACCATGGCCTGAGCGAAACACGGCACTCGGTACCTGACTGCATGTGACCGAGCGAACCACATGACTGCTGAATCAACATGGGCATCAAAACATACTATAGTAATGATTTAAAACATGCAAACTAAATACTCAAAATGTAATCTGAAAGTACATTGCGGAATTATATGAAAATATAGTAAGTCTGGAAAATAAATGCTGACATGACATACTAACTAGTCTAGTCTAGTCTATGAAACATCTAAAATGAGTCTGACTGAAAATTGTCTATCAGGACAAGACCATAGCATACCTCTATCATAAAATGTAATAATAAAATAATAGACTGTCACCCCGAAGGAGATGGGGCTCACCAAGCAGTTGATACTGAAGTAATTCTACTAAGCAGATCTGTCGTCCTGAAACTTGGCACCTGCTCCGTGAAGTGTAGGCCCCTTGCAAGAGGACGTTAGTACATTTATATTGTACCGTATGTAAGAAACTGAAAGAATAAATAGATGTGGGGTGCTCGAAAAAGGGCAACCCAAATCAATAAACGGATAATATACTGAAACTGAGTTGAAACTGAAAGATGATAACTGAACAAAGAAACAAAGAATATGAATACTACTTGTACTGAAATGAAGTGTTTAACTGAAATAATAAACAATTGTGGCCTTAGACCCAATATATGTGCACAAATCTGTAGCATTGGGCCCAAGTATACGTATATATAAATTGTGGCCTTGGGCCCAAATACAGGTGTTCAATATTAAATAATATATATATATATATATATATATATAAGAACTGAGAATCATGCTTAAAGATACAACACTGACATACTAGACAATGATTAGCTGAGATATGTATTCATGAACTAATTATGAGTACTGGAGCTTTAACTAGTTTACAAGCATACTGAGTATACTAGACTGAGACTCGCGGATATAAACCACAAGTCAATGTTGATTACGTATTGAGTCTACAACGACCAAAGTGATAATTATGAACAACTACGAAGCTATAATCATAAGTTTTAGTGTTTTCATGAACAAGGGTAGAAATCCCAAATTCTGATGTAATTCACACTAATCTCGATGAACGAGGCTTGGGGAGGAACATGAATATTTCCGCACATGGATAGAAGCTCTACATACTTTGTTTGCTCCTAGTCGTGTCTTAAAAATCTGAACTTTGAAGAAGAACTCCAAAGATTGAACCTTGAGCTTTAGTTTAGGTTTATCCTGAAAACCCTAGGTTAAGAATAATGAGTTTTACTTAGAATTCATGGGGATTACGTTAGAATCACTTAGAATCAGGTGAGAGAGACTTACCTTGATGTAGGAGAAAGTTGGAGAGAGAGAACCTTCATTCTAGGGTTGGGGATTGTGAAAACTGATTTTTAGAACTAATTCTCGTATTTATACTATTTGATGTCGGAAGAATTTGACGATCGCAATTGACGGTCCTTCAATATTTTTACGGTCTGAGTTTGGACCATCAATAATTATACGTTCCGTATATTTGAACCATATTTTTAAAGGAGATAAAAATATAAATTTCCAGTGACTTTAAAACTTGAGAGGTTTGAGACGGTAAAAAAGGACGAGCCGTATAATCTTCTATGGTCCGTTAAATTTATTGTACACCATCAATTCTAAAAACATAATCGACGATTCCTTTCGACGATCCGTAAAATATTTTACGGTCCATCAATCCTGGTATAAAAGTAATTCTGCAGAACTGAAATTGGTTTTCAACTTTAAACTCTCTCATTTTGGTTTTCTAAACCCTTGAATCATGGACATGGCTTAGTTTGGAGGTACGATGTGTTACAATATCTTCCCCTTGGGATCATTTGTCCTCGAGTGATGGGTCATGGTTAGGAACAAAACATAGCATGTGTACATAAACGTGAAGAAACATGGCATGAAACATGGAAACTGGACGAACATGATTACACGAAAGCATGAACATAGGGACGTGACAGGAATACTAAAGGCATTTACCTTAATCGTTTTCTACTTGCTCCTCAAACAAGTGCTTACCTAGACTTCATGTCTTCTTCGGCTTCCCATGTAGCCTCCTCAACATTCTGACTTCTCCACAACACTTTCACTGAGGTAACTTCCTTAGTTCTCAACTTTCGAATTTGACGATCCAAAATAGCCACTAGGATCTCCTCATAGGTCAAACCATCCCTAATTGTAATGGAGTCAGTAGGGACAATTAGTGACGGGTGCCACACACACTTCCTCAATATGGATACATGAAACACTGGATGAACATCAACTAAATCATGTGGCAATTCAAGTTCATAATCCACTAGGCCAACTCTCCTCAAAATTCTGTATGGTACGATATATTTGGGACTGAGCTTCCCTTTCTTTCCAAATCTCATGACACCTTTCATAGGTGAAACTTTCATAAAAATCCAATCATCAACTTAAAACTTCAAATCTCTACGCCTTACATCTGAATAGAACTCCTGGCAACTCTGAGCTATTTTCAAACGCTCCTGAATCAACTTGACTTTCTCCATAGCCTGATGGACCAAGTATGGTCCTAACAATTCTGCCTCACCAACTTTGAACCAACCAAGCCCATACAGAGCTTCGAATGGTGCCATCTGGATACTAGCATGGTAACTGTTATTATAAGTAAATTCAATTAGAGGAAAATGATCATCCCAATTACCTTTAAAATCTAGAACACATGCCCTCAACATATTCTTAAGGGTCTGAATAGTACGCTCAGTCTGGTTGGCTGTCTAAGGATGAAAAGTTGTGCTGAGGTTTACCTTGGTACCCAATCCTTTATGGAAGGACCTCCAAAAGTGTGCTGTGAAATGAGCACCACGATCAGAAATAATAGACACTGGGGTCCCACGAAGTCTGATAATTTCTCGAATATACAACTTAGCATAATCCTCTACTGAATACATGGTCTTAAATGGCCTGAAGTGGGCTGATTTAGTCAGTCAGTCCATAATCACCCAAATCGAATCATGCCTTCTAGCTAAACGAGGTAGACCTGTTATGAAGTCCATATTTATCATCTCCCATTTCCAGACAGGAATATCAATATTTTGAGCGAACCCACCAGGCCTCTGGTGCTCGGCTTTCACCTGCTGACAATTCAGACACTTTGCTACAAAATCTGCCACATTCCTCTTCATATCGTTCCACTAATAAATTTCCTTAAGATCATGATACATTTTTGTAGAACCTGGGTGAATAGAATACTTGGAGTTATGCGCTTCTGCCATGATTCTCTCTCTGAGCCCATCCACATTTGAAACACATAATCTGCATCAGTACCTCAAAGTATCATCATCTCTCCCTTGTTCAAAATCCATAATCTTATGCTTGTGAATCCCCTCTTTCAACTGTAATAAGTAGGGATTACTAAACTATTTCTCCTCCACTTCAACTATTAAGGAGGATTCAGACTTGTTTTAAACAACACCACTATTTGTACATTTCTCTCACATATTGTGCAATGCACATGACTGACAACTAATTAACTAACACTATTAATGACAACTAACTGACTGCCAATCGACTAATTAATTCCTCTAACAAACTCGTCCTAATCAGCTAACAAACTCTCAGTCAGCTAATCTCAAGAGACTTAACGTGGAGTTGAGCAACTAAACCTTCATCGTCTCCTAGGAAGTGGGGCTTTTATGTTCTTATTGAGGTTGACCATAGTACAAAGGTCACTGTTACGCATCTTGAATTACATAATATTTTAAAACTTTTTTTTCTAACAAATGTCATCTAGAAAAGTATAGTGATAGCCCCAGGGGCAAATGCGAGTTGGTAAGTGGCAAGGTGATTGGGTACAACCACTCCGACGTCGCGGGTTCGAATCCGTGTGGTGACAGTCTTTGCTGAAATATTGCAAGGAATGTTGCTGGGTTCGTGTCACATTGATCCTCTCCCTTGTAGGGCTGCCACTCGCGCATATAACTCGATTTACATCCCACCTGGCCAAGGGGCCTCTGGTACAGTTGGGGGGTTTCGCCTTCGGGACTTTCCCGTTAAAGTATAGTGATAATAATATTAAATTATTTTAAAATATCTCAAACTATCATGCACCTCGTAGTGCATGTTTATCTTGATTTCAATAGTTTCTTTTTCTTTTTAGCAAATGATTTATGGGATTCTCTTAAATTTCTGTGAACTCACCTACTCAAATCATTTCATTCGTTCACGTTAGTGTGGGGTGAGAAAATCTTTGAAAAGTAAATATTTTTCATGTATGTGGCACTATAAGTTATTGAAAAAGTGAAACAATCATTTTTTATTTCTTTAAATATAATTTTTTTTAAATATTCTCAAATAAGATATTGCTTTCAGCAATTACACTCTACTCCCATCTTCCCTCTTCCAAAAAAGAAATGCTTAATTGAGTAAAAACCCGCATTTGATGTTTAAACCAATCCAATAAAATACATTATAAATATCTCCGCATACACTTATATTTCTAAACTATAATTAATTAATATATTTTTATCTAAATTTATAACTTAATCATTGTAAATTAATATGGTTGAGCTCAAGATGCGAATAAAATCTTATATAGTCAAGTTAAACTTTTTTCTATTTATAAAAAATTACTTGCACTATATATTTATGAGTCAATTCCTTAAATGGTCATTGAACTTGTACAAAAGTTTCACTAAAGTAACTTTTGAATTTTTTTGGACAATAAGATTATCAAACTATATCCATATTTCCAAAAAAAAAAAACAAATCACTTTTGGACACTAACCTTCAATTTAACTTTTAATCCTTAATGAAATGATTTCTAGCCACACAAATTTTTATAATTTGTTTCGGATTACAAATTTCAAAAATCTTCCTTTATTTCTTAAATTTATGTCAAGACAAACACTTTCATATAAAATGGGACGGATAGAATACTTACATAATACTTTTTTAATTATAACACCAATTTTAAAGGAATTACAATATAATTCATAATGTATAATGTTACCTTATTAAAATAAAAATAATTTGAAATTAAGGCTAAAAATGATTTAAATGGGTCGTCAATAGGGATGGCAGGTGGGTATAATTTTGCGGATTCCGCACCGCTCCGCCCCCGTTGGGCGGGTATGGGTATAACTTTGGCGGGTAGTAGGCGGGTATGTGTATTGAAAATGTACTTGTCACGGGTAGGCGGGTAGTTGGTGGGTTTGCAGTCATACCCGCCCGCCTACCCACCCGTCTACCCGCCCGCCTACCGCCTACCCGTCCCGCCGTCCGCCTACCCGCCCGCCTTATACTCGCCCCAAGCCCAAAATATTAGCAGCCCATAAGTCGTGCCTTCAGCCCATAAGTCACGACAAGTCTTTCATTCTCCAACAAAATTCAAAATCCTACGCCTCTTCAGTCCTTCACGCCTTCACGCCTCCCTCTGTCTCGTTCCCCTTCACGCCGTCTCTCCTCCCTCTCTCATTCTCTCTCTCCTCTTTTTCTTTAAAGGAAAAATCACAAACATTTTCACGAACGTCCTCGACGTCTCCTTTTTCTTTAAAGGAGATGCTGATCGGAAAATATTGAAAAATATTATTGTCTTTGCTTTGTGCTTTGGGGTTGTCTTGGTGAGGTCAATTTTTGTGCATTTGTTAAGTTTTACCTATTGGGTTTGTGGAGTTCAATTGAAAAAGTTGAAAAACTTTAGCTTATATAGCTGAAATAATATCTGGGTTTTTGTCTACATTTGTAATATATAGCTATTTGGGTGGATAATTTTTGAGTTTTCTTGGAAATTTTATTTACTTGATTCTTTGTTGTGCAAGGGGGAAGAGGTGAAAAAAATGGGGAATTCTGATGGTGAAAAAATCAGGAATTCTCCTCCCTCTCTCCCAAAGAAAATGAGACAGTGACAATATTGATTCTTGACTCAAAATTTTGGGATAATTTTTGGAACATGTTGATCACTAATTGATCACAAATGAATTGATTACAAAATATGACAGACGGGTACATGCGGTTATTGAAGGGTGAAGGATATCCACATGGGTGATGGACCGGGTATGAATTTAGAAATATATCCGCCTAGACGGGTATGGATGTTGAAAATTATACCCATCATAAATGGTGGATATGTGACGGATATAAAATTTTCTGACGGATACGGGTGCGGGGAGGAGTACCCACACCCGCCCAACCCAATTGCCATCCCTAGACTCGTCAATTTTCTATAAGTGGCCACATCTAAAAGACAAAGTAGAATCAAACACACAGACACACGCACGCACTAACTGACTCGTTGAAAAAAAGAGCCAAAAACAGTAGAGAGATAAACACACTTTTCTGACAGCCAATGCCAAATAGACAGGAGTTAACTCAACCTTCGAAACAACTTTTTCATCGGGATATATAGAATTCCTATGCCCTAAATCAGAACTTTTGAAGTTAAACATGAAAAAAGTTGATAATATTTTTAATTTTTAATTATCGGTGAAATTTAATTTAATTATTATAATATTTGATTAAATATATTTTAATCTTCAACTATTTGATATGTGTATTTTGATCTCTTTATTTATGAATATTAATCATTTTACAATTTAATTACTCATTTGTTATGTTAAATATGTATAATTACTATATTTTAATAGGATAACATATTTCTAAAAATAGTGAAGGACTAACAACAACAACATATCCTGTGAAATCCCAAAATGTGGCGTAAAGTACTAAACGTATATATTTTAATTAATTGAAGGTTAGTGTGCTGAATCATTTATAATGAGGATCAAAATTAAAATTCACTCTTAACCAAGAGATCAAAAATACTATTATCCCATCTGAGAACAAAAAAAGATTCTAATAAAAAAATTTTGCTTTTAATAAACCTTACGCAATATAAAATTAATCTAATTTCAAACTAAATACCAGAATAAAAATGCAAACAGAAAAAGAGAAAAAGGAAAAGCTTTCCTTAGTCAAATCAATCAAAAAAAAAAAAAAATGAATAGATGTTCGCATGTTTCACCTTTCATGAAGAGTGTCAGAGATTTCATCTTTAGGTCCCCACTCTGCCAGTCCCAAATTATCCAAACAAATTCCATTAATACGCGAGTAATATTAATATTGTTTGCTACACTATTAGAACTTGGGATTTTTTACTAGGGCTGGCCAGTGGGCCGGGACGGCCCGACCCCGACCCGAGCCCTCCACGACCCCGCTTAAAAAAAAATAAAAATAAAAAAAATAACGGGGGCGGGACTCGAACTCGGGACGGGACGATGTCTCGTCCCGCCAGACCCGAGCCCGCCCCAGGCCCGCCTGACCCGACCCCGCCCCGACCCCGTCCCAACCCCGACCCCGCCCTTTTCCCCCCTTTGCAAAAATGGCCGTTGCACCAACGACCATTTTAGATTATGGTGTTGGCCAACGGCCATTTTAGGGCCCCCTACCCCTTAATATTTATTTTTAACCCATAAGTTATTATATTTACACTTTAACCCAATTTTTCAACTATAAATAACTCATTTTCTCTTCATCTTTCTCACAAATCTTCCTCTAATTTCTCAATATATCTCTCTACAAGTCTACATTGTTTGCTAAATATTCAATTTTATTAATTCATTTGGGAATTGAGAGTGAAGTTGGCAACTAGCTTGAGGATCTTCCATCGAGCAAAGTTTCAATTTTCAACCTCTCGATTACACGTCGACGTTACGTCGGCGTTTGGTACATTCGTTCCTTCATTAAATTATTATTGTCTGTTTATTTTATATTTAAATTTAGCGCACTTAATTTTATTGTCTTTAATTATTTATTATCATAATTAAAATGGAAGGATTAAAAGGTATGTTTAAGGGTAAGGGTAAGGGTGCTTCTTCTAGTAGGGGCAACCAGGGCAAGAGTACTTCTTCTAGTCATCTTATTCCTACACAGGATGATTTTGTTGATACTCAACATTTTCCTACAATACCATTAGATTTAGACCAGGAGCTATTTTCTCGGAACTCAAGAAGACTTTAATTTAGACGATGATCTAGATGATATACCCACTAATGTTGATGACAACACACCCACTAGTGCACCTTCAACCGAAATACCTCTTATTCCCCCTAGTATGAGACGAGGTCCAAAGAAAACGACCATTAAAATCGGATGCATGGACGTTTTTGATAGAAACATAGAGAATCAAGTAGCCATATGTAAAATTTGTAAAAATGTTTTAAAATTTAAAGCGGAAAAGGTCACGGTGGGACGGGGTATAATTAGACACGTAGTAAGTGCTCATCCAGCTAGGTATGCCCAATACCAGGCTTCAAAATCGGGTGCGCAAACGCCGCTCCATGGGACAAGGTTCACATACTGATATCGTCCCGGACCAAGTACGGGTCAAATTAACCCTATGACGGGGGGAATTGTAGGCTCTAAATACAATAAACATAGAGATAGGGAAGCAATATCAAAATTAGTTGTTGTGGAGGGTTTGCCTTTTTCATTTCCTTCATCTCCCGGTTTTATTCATTACATTAGAGATATATATAATCCTGCTTTTAATGGTTTTCCTAGATCAACTGTTAAGAGAGATGTATTTAAATTCGCGCATGAATATCAACAATATTTACGTTTTTCATTATATCATTTTAATGGCAAAGTATCTATCACGTCTGATATAGGTCGTAGTACTAACGACCATGATTATTTAACTGTAACTTGTCATTGGATAGATTATAAATGGTCTATGCAAAAACGTATTTTAGCGTATAGATATATAGATGATAGGCACACTGGTACTTTTATTGCATAAAATATTTATCAAGTGTGCGATTATTACGGAATTACCGATAAAATTATGACTATTACATTAGATAACGCTTCTAATAACAATTACGCAATTACAATGTTAAAAAATAGTTTAACTCCATCTTTTCCAGACCATTTTCATATAAAATGTGCGTGCCATATATATAACTTAATTGTAAAGGATGGTCTATCACTTTTTGAAGACATTCTTAGTAAAATACAATTTGCTATAAACTTTATTTTTAAAAGTAATAAAATACAACGTAGAAAAGAATATAAAAAAACTTGTCACGATTGTAGACTACCTTATAGAAGAATTCCACAAGAAGTATCCACTAGGTGGAATTCTTTATACGAGCAACTACTTGTTGCTTATGACTATAAATTACCTATAACTTTATTTTTTAACTCTCATAATAAAAAGACAGCTGATATGATTTTAGATAGTGATTGGGTAAAAATTTCCGAACTTATTGTATTTTTAGAGAAATTTTTTCAAGCAACAAAAGAATTTTCCGATATATATTATCCTACTATTTCAACTATGTTATTTTATATAGCTCTAATATATTTATTACTTAGTGAATATATGGAAAAATCAGCTTATAAGGCATCTATTAAAAAAATGTTTGTCAAAATTAAAAAATATTTTATTCCTATTCCCTCTATTTATATTATTGGTTCTGTATTAAATCCTACTATTAAAATAGACGGTACTAAATCACTAATTGAAACTATTTACGATTGTATAGAAGTACTACCACCTCCAAGTCCCAAAAATCTAAATCACCCACCACCTATTGAACAAACTAAAGAAGAAGCGGTGTCTAGCGTAGAACACCAATGCAAAAATATATATAGATTTTATCAACAAGAAAATGCTAGTAACTTACCGGCTTCCATATCATCTTCTTCATCTTCAACACAACCTCACAAAAGACATGTCATTTCGCGGCTAGTATTGAAAGCCTCATAAATAGAATGTGCGGCCGTACCTCTACTACTAACCAAATTAGCGAGTTGGATATTTTTGTTTTGCGGGGTTCTGTACGTATCAAGAAGTTATCAATGAAGATGGACAAGAAGACTTGCTTTGAAATACTTTGGAGGGGAATGAGAAGACCTTTCCGACACTTTCATTGATGGCTCGAGATGTTTTGAACATTCAAGCGTCATCAATCGTCTCGAAAGCGCTTTTTCGCAGCGAGATATCAAATAGGAGACCACAAACACTCATTGGCCGGAGACAACTTGGAAATTGCGGTATTATTCGAGAGATTGGATACGAGCGGAGCGGAGAAGGTGCGGTCAACCGGAGTTCAACGAAGAAGATGATGAAAACTACAACGAAATCTTAACCGAAGGTAGTGGAAGCGACGTGGATCAATTTGACCAACAAATACCAATTCCAACCAAAGAACCACATGAAATCATCAAATAATTAGAACAGGTTTTTTGAGAATGTAATTTTTTTAATTGCAATTTTATTATGTAATTTGCAACTTTTGGACAACACCACAAAGTTGCAATTTAGATTTTAGACAATTGTATTTGTATTACAAAAAAATCATATGTCTATTAAATAATATAAGAGGCACAAAAACAAAGATTTGGATGTTTTTATTACACTATCTTGTTTTGTTTATTGAGTTTTTTTTATACATATGTTATTTAAAAAAAAAAAAAAAAAGGAAAACCCCGACCGTACCCCCCCCGAGCCCGACCCGACCCCGCCCGCCTCGATACCGACGGGATCGGGATTGGGACGGACCGGAGCAGTCCCGCCGACCCGACCCCGCTAGGCCCCGCTAGACCCGACCCCGACCCCCTGGCTCGTCCCGCCCCGACCCCGACCCGCCGACCCGGCCCGCCAGACCCGAGCCCGGCCCACTGGCCACCCTTATTTTTTACTGTCGTGAATGAGACTACTTTTTCATTAATTAATGATTTTGGGCTCGAGTTATGAATATGCAATTTTTTTGGTAGGAAGTGTTTTCCTAAATGAGCCATCTATTGCGCAAATATGGGCTCTACGCTGCGCTATCCGATATAATCATGCTTCAATAGGAGTACTGAATATCGGGTGGAAAACCAAAGAAAGAATTGATTTTTTAATAGTATTTGAAATGTTTAAAAGATTAAGAAAGAGTTTTATTATATAAATTAAATATATGTACAAAATTACTACTTCCTCCGTCTCAATTTATATGATGTAGTTTGACGGTACATGAAGTTTATGACATATAGGAAGACTTGTAAATCTTGTGGTATAAAACAAGCTAAAAATATTTGTGTGATTATAAATCACATCGTTAAGCATAAAAGGTAAAAATTTAAAGTTAAATTATTATCAAATAAAAAAATGTGTCATTCACATTTTTTAAAATTAACTAAAAAATGTGTCATTCACATTTTTTTAATAAATAAATTAAAATCGAAAAAATAATATGTATTTCTTCAAAATAACAGCGTTGAAATCATGACCTGGCCAATTAAAATCAGGAGCGCATCGCCAACGGAAGGAATGAGACGATAGATGCGCCGGCCCACATCTTTTTAAGAAAGGTGAAAACGATTTCTCCCTATTCCTTTTCTACTTATCTAATATATTAAAATAAAATTTCTAGACTAATTGCAACTTACAAATGTGACAGACCCAAATTTTTTGTTTGCAAGCTACTTGATGATGTAATACTATATAGTTCTAGCATCCTCAATCAATAAACCTTAAGGCTTAAGTTACAGGAATACCCGTATAATGGGATTGATAAGTGTTTTCAATAAAGCAATTGATAAATTAAAGGGAGCCGAGTATAAAGTTAGTATTCCTTTATCCAATTTATGTAGCACAACTTTTTTAATTGTATTTTAAGAAGAATTTAATTTAAGTTTCTTATTAAATAAATAGATTTATAATTAGAATAAATATCTAAGACTCCTTTTCTATCATAAGTTTTAACTTTTTGACTTAATACATCGACAATTCCTAAAATTTACAATAAATTTTATTTAGACACTTGAACTACGGCTTGTTTCAATTAAACATCTAAACACATAATAAAATGTTCTTATTAGACACTTTCGATTAAAAAGTGCATGATCTCTAATGCTCATTACATAAATAAGTTAATCACATAAAATATGTCATCTCCATTAATTATGCATATCATCCTCATTGCAATATGCCTGAGATGACTAGAGCGTATAATCAAATGAGCTGACATATTTTAAGTGGTTAACTTATATCTGTAATAGACATTTGAGAAAAAAGTTAAAATAAAACTAAATGTTTCTAATCATGATATTTTTTTCATGTATTCAGGTGCTCAATTGAAAAAAATCACAGTTTGAACGTGTAAATGAAATTTGTAATATGCCGATGGATTAAGCCTAATATTTAAAAGATATCATATTCAATCCATTAATATTAATGCCACGTAGATCAAGACGCATAGAGTGTGTACTTCCGTCCTTAGATATTGTCTTATTTTCCTTATTAGTTTGTCCCAAGAAAATTGTTACATTTTTATATTTAGAAATAATTTAGCTTTATGAGATATAATTTACAGCCACACAAATATTTCAGGCTTATTTTGGACCACACATTTTAAAAATCTTTCTTTATTTCTTAAACTTGTCAAGTCAAACTAGGATAATCTTTTTGGGACAGATGAATTATTATTTAACGCGTAAGTTAGTACAAGAAAAAAGAAGGGTGAATATTTAAAAAGTCGTGTTATTGTAAATAATGTAGTCCTAACTAGGGCTGGCTAGTGGGCCGGGACATCCCGATCCCGCCTCAGACCGTCCCGACTTGACCTGTCCCATCGGGTAAATTACGGAATAGGGATTGACTATAGTCGGGTTAGAAATCGGGATGAGACTAGGGTTGGTCCCGCCTATCCCGATCCCGCTTCGTCCCGCCCCTGACTCGGCCCATCCAGCTCTGATCCCGTCCCGTTTCCAGAATGTAGCCGTTGCACAAATGACCATTTGCAATTATAGCCGTTGGCAACGGCTACAAACGACCACCCCCCCTAAAATTTTAAAAATATTTTTTCATATTTTCACTATTTATTTTTTTGGTGTTGTATTAAATTCTACTATTAAAGTAGACGGTTGTAATGCCCTTATTGAAACGATTTATAAATGCCTAGAAATACTTCTAACAGAACCAACTAAAGAAGATGTTATCTCTAGCATACAAACACAATGTAAAACTATGTATATGTATTACTAAGAGTAAGTGCAAATAATCAACCGGCTTCTGTACCATATTATTCTACTTCACTTCAACCTTATAAAAAACATGTGGTTTATGCTTCAAGTATTCAAGACATTCGAAATAGAATGTAGAGAGAGTGGTTCAAGTGCTTCACAAATTAGCGAGTTTGATGTTTATGTTTTGCAGGATGTTGTACCGTTCGAATCAATTGCTAATGAAAATGGACGCGAAGACTTGCTGAAATACTGGAGGGAGAATGAAAAAACATTTCCGACTCTATCAAAGATGGATCGAGATGTGTTTGAATATTCAAGCGTCATCTACAACTTTTGAAAGCACTTTTTGGGCTGAAAGGTTTCAAATAGGAGAGCACAGACACTCATTGGCGGGAGTTTGGAGATTGCAGTTTTATTTAGAAATTGAATTAGAGCGGAGCGTAGAATGTGCGGTCAACCAGAGATCAATGAAGAAGACGACTACAATTATGACGAAATCTTATCCGAGGGAGCAGAAAGCGACGTTGAACAATTTGACCAATAAATTCCAGTTCCAACAGAAAATCCTCAAGAGATTGTCAGAAAATTAGAAAAAATATGATTGCATATGTAATTTTTTAATGCCAATTTTACTATGTGATTTGCAACTTTTGAACTACGAAATAAAGTTACAATTTTAAAATTGTATTATAAAAAAAAATCATATTTCTATTAAATAATATAAAAGTCAATTAGCCTTGAGATGGTTAAATACATATATATTAAGTGTCTAGATTTTTTTTTTAAAAGTCACCCAAATTCCCCTTTCCGTCCGTCCCCCCAAATCCCGTCCCCTCCGATAGCGGGATGGGGACGGGATGGGACCATTTCCTGTCCCCCTAATCCCGTCCTCCTTCGTCCCGCCTATTCCGATCCCGACCCACTCCACCATCCTTGAAATCCCGTCCCACTGGCCAGCCATAGTCCTAACTGAAGTTCCGAGAAAGAAGCAGAGAATTCCATGTAGAAGGAGACACTCTCTCCAAATATTAAAAAGAGAAAGAGAAAGAGTGTCTCCTACAATACTGGACATTGCCTCGAACTTTGGGACAGAGAGAGAAAGACTCTTTCTTTCTCTTTCTCTCTCTTGTTCTGTACATTGTGATCTCTCTGCAACTTAAGAAAAGTTCCTGCATTTCTGTTCCAGGGTCTTTTTTTTTGGCCAGTTACATTAATTGCCACCTTCCATATTTCTTGCCCCTTTCCTTTTCAGGTACCCTTTTCCTCCCTTTCTTGTTTTTTCCCCTTAATGTTTTATTTTACTTCCGTATTGAAATGGGTTTTAATGGAGATAAATAGATATTGAGGAAATTATCTTGTTTTTTCCCCTTCACAAGAAAATATGCTGCCCTTTTTTTCCCTTAATATATTTTTCTTACTGCCATAATGAATGGGTTTAATGGAGAGATGTAGATATTGAGGAAATGCCTTTGTGGCCTTTGTCTTGTTTTTTTTTTGTTTCAAGAAAATATGATGCCCCCTTCTTCTTTTTTTCACCTGAAATTTTGTGTGTGGCAATTTGGTAAATCAATTTTCTGTTTGAAGGATTATATATTCGTTTTCTGGTTATTATGTTTGTTATGTTCAAAATGCTGGCAAAATTAGCTGAAATCTTTTGTGATTCCTCTTAAAGAAAGTTGAATCTGCTGTAAAAATTTAATCTTTATGGGATATGCAGGGGCATTTGCCCAAATTTATTGCTCAATATGCTCATGTAAACTCAAATTTGTTCAAGAAAAAAAATAGATATTGAGGAAATGCTTTGTGGCATGTATATTGTTTTCTTTTTTTTTCAAGAAAATATGCTGCCCCTTTTTTTTTTTTTTTTTTTTTTCAACCTGCAATTTTGTTTGTGGTAATTTGGTTGATGAATTTTCTTTATGAAGGATTATGTATTTCGTTTTCTGGTTATTATGTTTGTTATGTTCAAAATGCTGGCAAAATTAGCTGCAGCTTAGCTGAAATCTTTTGTGATTACCCTCAAAGAAAGTTGAATCTGCGGTAAGAATTAATTTTTAATGGGATATGCAGGAGCCTTTGTCCAAATTTATTGCTCAATATGCTCAGGTAGACTCAAATTTATTCAAGAAAACATATATTTTTTAAAAAGTTGGATCTTGATGTTAGTAATTAGATGAGCTGTGGGTAATTTTGTACATTTGAGGTTAATGTATCACCCTTTGTGTTACAGGCCTAGCCTAATTCTTGTGGGTATCCAATTCAAATAAAAACAGGATGCCCTTCAATTGTCTTGTTGAAGGGAAGCAATAGCTGATATTTTTCTTTTTTGGGACGTTATCATGTGGTGATGCAACTGATTAAGGCTTTGCTTGAGAGGGAGAATAAGAATGGCGCGAGGGCGGATAAGGGCAAAGCTCCGGAGGAGCGGTTTGTACACATTTGCTTGTTATCGGTCGTGTGCCGTGGAAGATGGCCCTCATCTATTAGGCCCCGGATTCTCGCGAGTAGTACATTGCAATGAGCCTCATCTCCATGAGAAGAAACCTCTCAAGTACTGCAGCAATTACATAGCCACCACAAAATATAATATCATCACATTCCTACCAAAGGCCTTATTCGAGCAATTTAGGCGTGTTGCTAACTTGTATTTTCTCATGGCTGCAATTGTGTCAGCCACGACAAACCTTTCACCATTCTCAGCTTTTAGTATGGTAGCTCCGTTGGTGTTTGTGGTTGGCTTGAGTATGGCGAAGGAAGCCTTAGAAGACTCGCGAAGGTTCCTACAAGATATGAAGGTCAATCATCGGAAAGTTGAGGTCCACAAGGAAGACGGTGTGTTTAGTCCTAAGCCATGGATGAAGATTCAAGTTGGAGACATAGTGAAAGTAGAGAAGGATCAGTTTTTCCCGGCTGATTTACTTCTTTTATCGTCTAGTTATGAAGATGGAATTTGTTATGTGGAAACTATGAACTTGGACGGAGAGACAAACTTGAAAGTAAAACGAGCTTTGGAGGTTACTCTACCTTTGGAGGATGACGAGGCTTTCAAGCAATTCAATGCAACCATAAAATGTGAAGATCCTAATCCTAGCCTTTACACTTTCGTGGGCAACCTTGAATATGATCGTCAGGTTTATCCTCTCGATCCTAGTCAGATTCTCCTTAGGGATTCGAAGCTTAGGAATACAGCTTATGTTTATGGTGTTGCTGTATTTACTGGTCACGATAGCAAAGTTATGCAGAATTCTACAAAGTCTCCTTCTAAAAGGAGTAGGATCGAACTACAGATGGACAAGATTATTTACCTCCTTTTCACTGTCCTTCTCTTGATCTCGTTTGTCAGTTCAGTCGGCTTTGCAGTATATGCAAAATTCGAATTGCCAAGCTGGTGGTACTTGCAACCTATGAACAAAGTGAATAATGTGGTTGATCCAAAAAAGCCTGAGCTGTCAGGCCTTTTGCATCTGGTCACTGCACTTATATTATACGGGTATTTAATTCCTATATCCCTTTACGTTTCCATTGAAGTAGTGAAAGTCCTACAGGCATTGTTCATAAACCAGGATATTAGTATGTACGATGATGAATCCGGAATTCCTGCTCAAGCACGAACATCAAACTTAAATGAGGAGTTAGGGCAGATTGATACCATCCTCTCAGACAAAACTGGTACTTTGACATGCAACCAAATGGACTTCTTAAAATGCTCGATTGCTGGTACTGCATATGGAATGCGTGCTAGTGATGTAGAACTTGCAGCTGCGAAGCAGATGGTCGAGGACGTTGGTGGGCAAGAGCCTGAATCGCCGAGACCTGAAGATGAGAATGATTTTGGCGCATCGGAAATTGAATTAGAGTCTGTTGTCACTTCTAAAGACGATTCTAAACCTGCAATTAAGGGTTTTAGCTTCGAGGATGATCGCCTCACGAGTGGAAATTGGATGAAAGAGCCAAATGCAGATGTCATCTTGTTGTTTTTTAGGATACTTTCAGTTTGTCATTCTGCTATTCCTGAGCTAAACGAGGCGACTGGAAACATTAACTATGAAGCAGAGTCGCCAGATGAAGGAGCGTTTCTTGTTGCAGCAAGGGAATTTGGCTTTGAGTTTTGTAAAAGAACTCAATCGAGCATTGTTGTACGGGAGAGATATCCTTCTTTTCAAGAGACAATTGAACAGTGAGATAGTCTCAAAAGACTCGTAACTTGCTCTCAACAATTGCATACCGCTTGTAGTATGACAACTATTTTCTAACTTCACGTCTTGTTACTGTTGATTTAGGGAATACAACGTTCTCAATCTATTGGAGTTCACCAGCAAGCGGAAGAGAATGTCTGTTATAGTTCGGGATGAGAGTGGCCAGATTTTTCTCTTGTGTAAAGGAGCAGACAGGTTTTTCCTTCTATATCCTTTTTGTTTCTATGAATTATGCATCTGCTCCTTTGTCCCTTAAAATAGGTGATCTAAGTGACTATGTTGCTACGAAATACGCTGTTATTGTCTGTAAATTACAATATGTTTATTCTTTGATTGCTCTATTACCTGTTCCTCCTATATCTTTCCTTGTGCAGTGTGAAGTTTTTTGTCTTTAAAAGTTCTTGCTCTGACCTTTTCTCTTTCTCCCACACCTTTTTTTTTGTGTGTGTGTGTGTGTGTGTGGGGGGGGGGGGGGGGGACAGGATGGTTTTTCTCTCTCTAAAATTAGTATAAGTTACTGTGAGATGATATTAATCTCCCTTGGGGAGTCTTTCATTAATATCAAGGTATATATAGAGTACAATATTCATCCCTTATACAATAGGAATCCTAAGCCTATACAAAAGAGGAATCCTAGTCTTACCATAATTATATTTACACAATATATGGAAATATTCTAATTATGGGTAGGAAATATATTGTTTCCTATATTTACACGTTTACACACCCCTCGGTCGGAGCGGGAGGAGGCCGGACGCCGAGACCGGATCTCGAAGTCAAGAAATAACTGTCTCGGGAAGTCCTTTGGTAAATATGTTTGCATACTGATAGGATGATGGAACATGTAACACTCTGACATGGCCTAACGCAACTTTCTCACGAACGAAGTGTAGGTCTATCTCAATATGCTTGGTTCGCTGATGTTGAACCGGATTATGAGAAAGATAGATGGCGAGAGATGTTATCACAATACACAATAGATGCTTGACGCAAAGGACACCGAAGTTCTAACGAGAAATTTCGAGCCAACAAATCTCGCCTACTACATTTGCAACGCCTTTGTACTCACCTCGGCCTTTGGAGCGAGATAGGGTAGCCTGTCGCTTGCGTACCAAGAAATCGATTATCCCCTAAGAAAACACAAAAGCCGGAGGTGGAGCGTCGCGTGTCCGGACACCCCGCCCAATCTGCATCCGTATATGAAAGAAACCCGTCCGGTGCGAGAGGGGTATAGGTGCAAACCATAATCAAGAGTGCCCTTAATGTATCGAATGATACGCTTAAGAGCAGTGAAATGAGACTCCCTGGGCATGCATGAATAAGCACACCTGCTGAACAGCATAAGCTATGTTTGGTCTGGTGAATGTGAGATACTGAAGTGCACCCGCAAGGCTCCTATATAGAGTAGGATCGAGACTCGGAGCACCATCCATAGCACCGAGCTTAGATTTGGAATCAACCCAGAGTAGGCACCTCTTTGCGGTTCGCCATCTTAGCCCCGTACACAATCTCTTCTCGCATACTTACGCCGACACAAGAACATATGATTGGCGGACACGGTCACCGATATCCCCAAAAAGTAACTCAACTTCCCCAAATCAGTCATTGCAAAATTCGGACTTGAGCAAGACAATAATCTCATTTTTCAATTCGTCGGAGGAGGCGTAAGAACAATATCATCCACGTAAAGTAATAAGTAAGCGGTGCTACTACCTCGATGAAAAATGAAAAGTGATGTATCACTCTTGCCGCATACAAACCCAATCTGCAAGATATACCGGCAAAGCGATCATACCACGCACGGGGGCTTGCTTCGTGCCATATAGTGACTTACGGAGATGGCACACATAGCGAGGAACTACCGGATGGGTGAACCCTGGTGGCTGATGCATGTAGACTGTCTCTCTCAGATTCCCATGTAAGAATGTATTCTTCACATCAAGCTGATGGATCGGCCAGTGTTTGCCCATGGCAATGCTCAAAACTGTGCGGATGGTAGCCGGTTTGACAACCGGGTCAAGGTCTCACCACAATCAATGCCCTCCCCGCCGATTTGTGCCATTAACCACAAGACGGGCTTATACCTCTCAAGATCCCCATTGTCTCCGAACTTGTGACGAAATAGCCACATACAACGAATGACATTCACCCCCTCAGTCTAGGTACTAGATCCCACGTGTGCTGTTTAGTTAAAGCATTGAATTCCTTATACATAGCCGCATTCCAATTAGGGTCTTGTTTGACCAATTTTGGGTTCTTTGGAAGTGGAGAGATGGTTTGGGCGGACAAGTTGAAATGGACTTTGGGTTTGAAGATTCCATGCTTTGAACGAGTTTCCATTGGATGGGTAGGGACAGTGGGTGGCGGAGTGGTGTCTGAGACGGGGGGGGGGGGGGGTAAAGTCGGATAAGGAGAAGGTGGGGGCGAAGCCGTCGGAGGCGCCGCGGCTCCTGGATCGAGAGTCGCGGCGCTAAAAGGTTGACATGCTTCTCTGAAGTTTGGGCGCCGCGGCGCCTCGGCCACGACGGGTGCGGCGCCGGCGGGGGCTGCGGCGCTCGTCGACGGTGTTTCAAAAGATTGCTCTCTCGAAAATCGGGCGCCGCGCGCCTCCCCTCGAGGCCGCGGCTCTGACGACGGAACAGAGGATGTGAGTTGTTCGATTATGAGGGGAGAGATGGCAGACTCGTCAAGAAATGAGTAGTCCTGTTTTTGGAATTTTGGAAGATTCGAAAACGGGAATGTGGTCTCGTCGAATGTGACGTGACGGGATATGTGGATCTGCCGAGTCGACAAGTCATAGCATAGATAGCCCCTATGGTTCGGCGGAAATCCTAGAAAGACACATGGAGTGGACCTAGGAGCGAGCTTGTGAGGGGCGGTGGAGCTAAGGTTGGGATAGCACAGACAACTAAAAATCCGTAGATGATCATAAGAGGGGATTCTATGATAGAGGATTTCGGTAGGGGTCATATTGTGAAGAGTGCTAGTAGGGAGAATATTTAGAGTGTATTCTGACATTTTAGCAGCATAGACCCAGAAGGGTGGAGGGAGGGAGGCATGAATCAATAGAGTGCGAATCATATTGTTAATGGTGCGGATGATTCTTTCAGCTTTACCATTTTGTGGCGAGGTGTGAGGGCAGGAGAAGCGAAAGACCATGCCATTATTGGTACAAAAGCGGTGAAACATAGAGTTATTGAATTCACGACCATTATCGCACTGAAATGATTTTATGCCTTTTCCAAATTGTGTTTGAATGAACTTTCTGAAACTCAAGAAATTTGACAAACACTTCCGTTTTAAATTTAAGAGGGTATAACCAAACGTAGTGTGAAAAATCATCAAGCAACACAAGATAGTATTTATGACCGAGGGAACTAGAGATAGGAGATGTCCATAAATCGGCATGTATGATATCAAAAGGAGCAAATGTAACACTAGTAGATGATTTGAACGGAAGACGAATATGTTTGCCTAAAGAGCAAGAAACACAATTTTGGGCAAGTTTCCCATTACAAGCAATGAAATTGTTGCCTCTAAGAAAATTAAAAACGGGACTCTGGATGACCAAGCCTATTATGCCAAGTTGAAGAAGAAACAACCGCTAGAGTGACGGGAGAGCAAGATCTGCAAATGGAGGTGGAAGTGAATGGATAGAGATCCCCCGTGCTATTGCATCTCGTAAGAGGTGTCCCCGTATGAAGATCCTTCACAAGAAAAAAACCAAAAGGGTCAAAATCCACGGAGACGAATTATTACGAGTAAATTGGCGGACGATATGAGGTTCTTAATCATGTGTGGGGCATATAAGGTGTTTTTGGGAGAAGGGTGGATGAGGAGGTTGTGTGTATGAGGTACCATAACCCTTAACTCGGAATGCGTTGTCCACTACCAACCGTAACATATTGAGGATGCTTTAAACTAAACGGTTTAGGAATAGTACTGCGCAGATCGGGTGACGTGAGATGTGGCGCCCGAGTCCATGTACCAAGTATTGTCGGTGTTGCATAGAGAGGGTCTTTGAACGCCCGACCCAACTCAATGGGTGTCATGCGGAGGAGGGCGCGGGACTTGACCTTGCATGAAGTGGGCTCGTGTGTGGGGGTCGGAGCGGGGCCTAAAAACCGGGGTAAGAATACGGATTGTATGGTCCGGTACTTGGAATGGACTTGGCGCCGCGGCTCGAACCGGGGCGCCGGCTCAGCTTCGGGGTGCCGCGCGGCGCGTAGACGAACTGCCGAGGAGCCGCGGCCCGGTTGTTCTGCGATCTCTGTTCTTGTTGTTGCTTGTTGGTTACGGTGACCGCGACCCTTGCCACGACCACGACCACGACCTCCTCTACCGCCGCGGTCTTTTCCACCCTTGCCGCCGCGCCTGCCGCTATTGGGAGTTGTTTGGTGGCGTCTGATCTTGGGGTTGCGTGTCGACAGCTAACACCTGCTGGGCGTGCTCATCCTGCTTAGCACGACGGGTTTCTTCGAGCAACAATTGTGAGCGAGCTTTGTTAAAACTCGGTAGCGGATCTCGCTTGTTGAATTATGGTGGCCAAAGTATCATATTCGCCCTTAGTAAGGCCGTAAATCATTTGTAGCACCATTTTATCGTCGGTGACGGGCGTGCCGATGTTGGAGAGTTGATCCGCTAGAAGTTTAAGTCGCTTGCGGTACTCGGAGACATTGGAGAAGTTTTCAAGACGTGTTTTGTTGAACTCGTTCTTCCAAATACACGGCACGAGTGTGCTTGTTGTCCCGAAAAATTTCCTCCAAACGATTCCACAAGTCAAGGGTCGTGGAGTCGATTTCATGATAGTAAGGAGCAAATCCTGAGAGATACTACCATATATCCATTGTTTGACGCCGGCGTCGAGACGATGTCAGATAGAATCATCATCCTCCGTAGGGCGCGGAATAGTGTCATCAATATGGTCAAGCACATTATAGAGACATGCATGATTGCGAAAAAGTTCAACCTAGGGAGAATACTGGTTGTTTTCTTGATCAAGAATAATGGGAATATAGTTCTTGATGTTGGAAACAGTAAGGGCGGGATGAAACGGGGGTGATGACTTTGTGGTGGGATTTGTGGAGGTAGAGGCGTCAGAAATTGTGGAAGAATCAGGGATAGCCATTTAGAGAAGAGAAGAAAGGAAGAACAAAACCCGAAAAGCAAGAAGAAAATCCGGGAGGGCCGCGACGTAGGAGAGGCAGCCGGCGACTGTGGACGAGAAAGGTTTTTAGGGTTTTGTTTATTTGGCTCTTGATACCATGTGAGATGATATTAATATCCCTTGGGGAGTCTTTCATTAATATCAAGGTATATATAGAGTACATTATTCATCCCTTATACAATAGGAATCCTAAGCCTATACAAAAGATGAATCCTAGTCTTACCATAATTATATTTACACAATATATGGAAATATTCTAATTATGGGTAGGGAATATATTGTTTCCTATATTTACACGTTTACAGTTACGAATATCTTTCTCCTTGGCTATTTCTTAAGTTTTACACAACTGGGCTGTGGCTATGTTTTTAAGATATAACTTCAACCTCTTTTTTGGATTATGCAGCATCATCTTTGATAGATTAGCAAAGAATGGAAGGAGGTTTGAGGAAGCTATGACAAAGCATTTAAATGATTATGGGGAGGCAGGGTTGCGTACACTTGTGCTTGCCTACAAAAAGCTCGATGAGGCAGAGTACTCAGCCTGGAACGAAGAGTTTACTAAAGCAAAATCTACCATTGGCGGTGATCGAGATGCCATGCTTGAGAAAGTATCCGATGCGATGGAACGAGACTTGATCCTTGTTGGTGCAACTGCTGTGGAGGATAAACTACAGAAGGGAGTATGTAACTTATGCTGTTTTAAAAAATTAATAACATATTTCTTGCACATAATGGCCGTTTCTGACTAATTCGATCTTTACCCATTGACCAGGTTCCTCAGTGCATAGATAAACTGGCACAAGCTGGTCTCAAGATCTGGGTACTGACAGGTGATAAGATGGAAACAGCCATCAACATTGGGTCTGTCTCCTGAAGAGAGAAACACCTTCCATCATTTTATACTTATTTAGTCATTGGTTTTTAATTGCTGAAGTATAAATTCCTGTTTCCTTACAGCTATGCCTGTAGTTTGCTTCGACAAGGAATGAAACAGATATGCATAACAACAACGAATGCAGACTCAGTGGCCCAAGATTCTAAACAGGTAGGCAATTCTAAAACAAGCATACTAAGAGGTCCTTTGGTTGCTGGTTAGAGTTATGCATGTATTAGTAATGCAGAGATTAGTTATGTAGGGATTAATTATGCAGGGTTTAGTTATTCATATATTAGTTATTCCATATTCCACCCTACATAAAATAATGCATAGATTCCCTCATAACTTATACATGTATTAGTTATGCGGGATTGTAAGTTGGTAACCAAAACACCGTATTTGGTATGCCGAATTTTATACATAGAAAATAAAATGCCACCAAACATGGTACTAGTTATGCTGATTTTAATACATGAATTTTTTACTTTCTAACCGGCAACCAACCGACCCCTAAGTTTTTAGGAACTTCATTGTAATTGATGGAGTCTCCATTGCTTTTTTGTTTTACTGGTCAGGCTATGAAGGAGAACATTTTGAAGCAAATCACAAGTGCTTCTCAAATGATCAAACTTGAAAAGGACCCTCATGCTGCTTTTGCCTTGGTTATTGATGGGAAAACTCTAGCTTATGCTTTGGAGAATGATATGAAGCATCAATTTTTGAGTTTGGCAGTTAATTGTGCGTCTGTCATCTGCTGCCGTGTATCTCCTAAGCAGAAGGCCTTGGTAATATAAAACCGGATTGGATTTTGCAATTCCTCTCCAATTATTCAGCCATTAAATTGGTCATATTTAACATTTATTTGTAATTGATTTGGATCAGGTTACTAGGTTAGTAAAAGAGGGAACTGGAAAAATCACCTTAGGAATTGGTGATGGTGCAAATGATGTTGGGATGATTCAAGAAGCGGACATCGGAGTTGGCATCAGTGGTGCAGAAGGAATGCAGGTTGGTGCATCTAGGTGGCATTTGGGCCTGAATAATCTAAAAGTTTTTTCAGCATATGCATAGGAGAATAACACATTTTTTTTTGTTTTTCAAGAGTAAACTACATTTATTAGAAAAATGAAGTCGATGGTGCAACCCATAAATACAGAGTAAACAGTATGACAGAAGTAAATTAGCAGAATGAACCCCTAAATCCCAGTAACCTAAGTCCTAACTTAACCAGATTTAACCCCTTAGTACCACTGGGATGAAAACGGGGACTAGAATAATGATGTTTGAGTGCATCGTATGAGCTGTTGTTTTCCACATTTCTACTGCAAATTTATCCGTTGCACCTATGGGTATCACCTAAGATAACACAAACTGAGGATATCTACTAAACACGTAGCAACCGGTTGGAGAATCTTGTCTAATTTGGGGGATACAAAATTATTGGCCTAAGTAGGTCATTGATATTTAGGGTTAAAACGGATACTCATAAACATACTAGAATTCTAGATTACTGTGCATAACTCCAGTTCCACTTTTTCAAACTTTGATTTGCAAGTTACATAATATTTGATACATATAATGTAACATCAACTTTAATTATCTAGGAATAAAGCACGGCTAAATTCCCTCTTGGCAAGCATATCTTGTTCCAGGTCCTCTTTGAGTAATTGGGCTTTATATAAGTAATCAACTTCTTGCAGGCTGTGATGGCGAGTGACTTTTCTATTGCTCAGTTCCGGTACCTGGAGAGACTTCTTGTTGTACATGGGCATTGGTGCTACAAACGAATCGCTCAGATGGTAATGACCGTATATCTGTTTCATTTGTGGTAGATGATGATATATATATATGTAAATATTTTTGTGATTCCAGCTGGATCCTGCTCATGTATATTTTTGACTTGCATCGTAATTTTCTGCGTTCAGATATGCTATTTCTTCTACAAAAACATCTGTTTTGGGCTTACACTCTTTTACTTCGAGGCTTTTGCTGGCTTTTCGGGGCAGTCTGTCTATGATGATTCATATATGATGCTGTTCAACGTCATTCTCACTTCATTGCCTGTAATTGCACTTGGAGTATTCGAGCAGGATGTGCCTTCTGATGTTTGCTTAAAGGTGAGTCATCTGGTTAATATCTTCTTCTTTTAGATTCTACTCCCTCCGTCCCATTTGTCGCGTTAGCTCAAAAAATGTCCCAAAACAATTGTCAGGAATTCAAGAAAAAAGTTGGTTATTGTTTCCAACAATACCCTTAATATTAAAGAAGAATGCATGGTAATTAAGAGGAAACAATCAATCTACCTTTATTAAGTAAGGGTAATTTAGTAAACTATCCATTGTATTTATTATTTTCATAATGGGCTTGAAATGAGCTAAAACGACACTTAAAATGGGGACAGAGGGAGTATAAAATTGACTTACGCAGACATCTCCTTTCCTCATTCCTCCAAAAAGAGTTACCTAACCGTGTCATGTGGTAAATTGATCTGCAGTTTCCAGCACTGTACCAGCAAGGGCCGAAAAACTTGTTCTTTGACTGGTATAGAATACTCGGGTGGCTTGGCAATGGTATCTACACCTCCGTCATTATTTTCTTCCTCAACATTATCATCTTTTACGATCAAGCCTTCCGTTCTGGAGGCCAGACGGCTGACTTGACTGCTCTGGGTACTACAATGTTTACCTGTGTCATATGGGCTGTCAACTGCCAGATCGCACTTACAATGAGTCATTTCACATGGATACAACATATTCTTATTTGGGGAAGCATTGCCATGTGGTACGTAGTTCTCTTGATTTATGGCAGGATGGCACCGATTTATTCTAAGTACGCGTTCCGAATACTCGAGGAAGCTCTAGCTCCCGCACCAATCTACTGGTGCACCACTCTTTTAGTAACTTTCGTCTGCACTCTGCCATACTTAGCCCACATAGCGTTTCAAAGATCGTTTAGTCCGATGGATCATCACATAATTCAAGAAATCAAGTATTATAGGAAAGACGTAGAAGATCGTCATATGTGGAAGAGAGAAGGATCTAAAGCAAGGCAGAAGACCAAGATTGGGTTCACAGCCAGAGTAGATGCCAAAATTCGACAATTGAAAGGGAGACTGCAGAAAAAGAAAGTATAACTGTGCAAAGGTTGATTTTCTTTTAATTATTTTTTGGGATTGTTTTTCCCTTTCAATTACTCAACATAAATTAGGGGTTAGACCACTTACATTTTTTCTTCTTTGCTCTATTTGTAACTCTCATTTGTAAAATTCTTTTTGTCCAGTATAGTGAGCAATTGGTTCCATAGTACTGTGGCATGCTGCATTGTACAATATATACACGATTTACTAATAGTTAGGGAAGGAAACTAATACATATAATAATTCTCTTATGAGTTTGCTTTCTATGTAGGCTTAACTTGACCTGTGACTCTCCTAGACTAATACCAAATACTAGTTTGGATATAGTTTAAGAAAGAGTCATCTCATTTCCTCACTTCTTTTTAATTAAATTCACTTCAAGACTGATTTTGAACGCCGTGTCACATCATCTTCAACCAACCTTCACGTACATTTGGTGCGGACAAATCATCTTCTGGACTAGTAGGAAATACTATACCGACTCGAATATTTGACTTCTTTCTCATCTTCAGACACTTCTTTTTTAATATATTATTTCTTCTTTGTTTTGATGAGAGTTGGTACCATATGTAAGTTAAAATCCATGGATTGTTGTCTAAATGTTCTCAATTGGTAAATGGTCGAGTTGAATTGGGCTTCAGTCTATATAGCTCAATGATATCTAGAAGCCGTTTTATGACATCGGCTGGAATTGTGGCAAAGCATAAACTTTGAGGGGCAATTCGCACGAATGTCCTTATTTCGGGGTGGTCTTTAATTTTTGTCCATCAAATTTAAAATATTTAATTTTTGAACTTTCGCCTAGTACTCTGAGGTTCTGGGTTTAAATCCTTGCTCAAGAAAAAAATAAAAAGAATTTCGCTAGGCAGATGTTTGTAGCAAAAATATGCCTATTGGGGCAAAATTAGGCTTATTTTTATCCAAAATTAGGCCTTAAGGCAAACCTCTGCTTTAAAGGCAAACTTTGCCAATATAGGCCTAATTTTGCTACAAACCTCAGTATTGCAATTTTTTTTAATTTTTGCATGAGCAGGAGTTCGAACTCGAAAACCATGAGTTTTTAGGCAAAAATGAAAGATTAAAAATAGAGCGGACAAACTAATGCGTTCCACTTATTGAACAGGGTTCTATGGTCGGTCCGTGACCCCCGGATGCCGATTCCAAATTTGAGGCCAAGGATGGTCAAGGTTCTGTCCCAGGGAGCGTCGAAAAAATGCTAGCTTAAGCGAGCTCAATTTCATCGATCCTCTCCTTTTAGTCGAGCATTTTAAACCTCTTTCAAATTTGAGGGGCAAAAATTAAAGACCAATGCCTTTGAAGGGAATTCAACACAAAAAATGACTTTGAGGAGTTCGGAACTTATGTGACCCAAAAAAAATCCAAAGCAGTGAAATACCCCCCCCCCCAAAAAAAAAATAAATAAATACACAAGTACCTTTTGTGCAGGAAGTTACTGCGCAATAGGGGTAGATAATTATTTTTCAACACTTGGTATTATTCTAAAGTTTAAAATTCACGTTTTTTTTCATACTTTGCCTAAAGTTAGTCATGTCTCAAGACTCCAAAATGTCAATATTTTATATAGAACATGATATTTTTTTATGCCAATAATAATGTAGGCTCAATACATCAAAGATACCTAAACGTTCAAATTGTCGTTTTAGGGTTGTAAACTGCACGAAGTAAGTTTTGTTTGTTGTTATCATTAAGTTTAAGTGCTTTATTTTTTAGGGTTTTGATTTAAGCATTTTATTGTTTAGTCAAGGCATAACTTTATTTCGAATATGTTGAGATTTATTTTCCTAATTAATTTAGGATGTCACACGAGTTAGTAATAAACGATAATATAGACTAAGATAACTAATAATCATTAAGAAATTGATACGCAAAAAATATAATATTAAGTTAAACTATACAACTTAATTACATATACACAATCTCTAATGGGTCCCACATGTTGTACACTCTAGAGTAGCCTTAGGCCTGATACTAATACGATCCCCACCACCCTCGCCATCGTCTCCATCCCCCTTCTTCCTCCTAATAGTAGGGCGCACATGACCACCTTTAATTGGCATGATCAGAGTAAATTTGTTGGGATTAGTAGGGTCATAATCATCAACATCATCGTCCTCATTAGGAGACGGGATCACAGATGCAGAAGGATGAAGCTGAAATATATATAAATAATTAAAATTAATTTTAATTTATATTTAATACATTAACTTTTATTAAAAATCAAACATGTGTATCGACGGCTCCTGAGCGGGCTCCTGAGAGAGGGCTGGTGTAGGATCTGAAGTAATCTCATAAATGGATCCTGAATAGTTGAATTTGGAGCTGGAGTTGGAGCGATGTCTTATCCGAGATCCAAATAAATGTTAAAAAAAAATCAAATTATATTGAATAAAATTGAGTTTTACGAAAACTCTAACATGTGGCTCGGCAGGCTCATGAGCACGCTCATGAGTGGGTGGCTCCTAAGTGCGTAATGTCGACGAATCCTAAGATATGAAAATTTATGAAATAATCAGTATAAATATTTTAATTTATTAAAATAAGTATTTTAAACACTAACCTCTGTAATAAGAAATTCGTTGAAGTCTATGAATGACAAGTCGTAGTTAAACTCCCTGCCACCCTCTATATTTCGAACTGACCGCTTCCCATACATTGTTGTGTCATATGAAGCCTAATCTATGTCATCACGTACACGGGATCGGGAGTGTGCTCATCAGGCTCATCTATTAGACGAAGTCCTCTGCCGCCACCTACTCTGGCACCACCTACTTGGCCGTGATCCCCTCGGCCATCATCCCCTCTGCCACCACCGCCTCTATCACCACCGCCTCCACGAGGTGCGCGACCACGACGTGCCCGTTCATATGATGTCTGATACGGGCCCTCTGAAACATGATCATGCATACGTCCAACCTCTTATGCCCGCCGGATACCCGACTCGGCTAACTGAATGATCTATCCAGTGAATCCCGCTATCTCAGGGATATAAATATGTTGTAATCCCGATTGGCGCATTTGCTGTACGATCACTAGCTGTATTTGTTTGCAAATATTAATATTTGGATAAATTTTTAATGTAATAATTAAGATAATTAAATAAGTTTAAGTGTGGTAAACTTACCAACGCCTCATACTGTCCCACGAGTGTTGCATATCCTCGACCATCAAGAACATGTATATAAGGGTTGTTAGTCAAGTTGCGTGTGATCTGTCGGTATCGCTCGATGTAAATCCCGATCGGGGTGTATGATCGATCTCCTCTATGCTCTGCAGTCTATGAGCCCAACGATCGATCTGGTGTTCATAAAGGCCCAGTATGCAGCAGTGGGGGTCGAACACTCATCCAGCTGATAGTGACGGTGCTCCTAATCAGCCGGTCAGATATATTCTGTACATGCCCAAACTGTCGTAAGATGCGGTGGGGTGCGTGCTCCTCAACAGTCTCCATGTGTATCAACGAACACTGTGACATCCACCCGACCTGACCCGCCTTGCAAAACTCCGGCAATTGATCCGAAAACTGATCATACGACTCCACAGAAATGTCTGTAAAAATGGCTACAAATTAGTAAATAATAAAAAGAAAATAATAATATAAGGTAATAATGTAAACAGTGCACATATGAATCATTCGTAAGTCTTCAAAGAAACAAAAAAGAGAAGTCCAACTCCATGATCAACTTTCCTCCAAATCATCATGTCCTTTTTAGGTATTCATGTGAAAGCATCCCATTACTCAAATATAGAACTATCTGTTGGAAATTTGCCTTTGGCGGGGAGATGCGTCCACCCATCTTTGATGAATTAATCACTAGTGTTCCGCATGTTGGAGACCCTGTCTCTTCGCACATGCATGATCTACGAAGTGAGTAGATGACCGTAGGGCCAAGGATCGTCAAATTTCGTTGAGAAATGAAAGAGATATTGGTCCACGAACTAAGGTGTTTGAGGCATGAAAATGTGGTGTGGGACAAATCTACCACATCGGTGGGAATAGGAAGAACTGCTCTCTATATAAGTCTCTAATTGTATGAGGGTTTGGGACCCCAAGGGGTATCCCATGTGTTTAAAGGAGGGAGGACCTATATGTGCTTGGGTTCAAGGCTAAGCCCACACGCGCGCCGCCGCCGCCCGCCCGTCCCGTCCGGTCTCGGTCTCGGGCACGGGTCACGGGTCGTGGCCTGTGGGCTGTGGGCTGCGGGGACTCTTTCTGATATTATCTTTTTGGACCAGAGAACTTTGCCAGATGTACAGTTTGATCCCTGAAGTTTCTTATGTACAGTTTGGTCCCTGAAGTTTAATATTTTACAGTTTGGTCCCCAAAGTTTCTGGAAAATTGATTTTGGGGTGACGGAAGGCAGAAAACTTTCTGCCTATCGTTGGACTGTGTTTTGGAGCATTAACCAGCCATTACTTGGCTGATTAACTCTCCATTAACAACCCATTACTTGGGCATTTGAGCAGCCTCCTTCATGACCTTAAATCAGCTCACTAATGGCATTGAAACTGCCATTACAGCCTTCCCTTTATGGCCATTAACAGCCATGTTTTGGGCAGTTGAACAACCCCTCTTCCATGCTATATATTGAGCTGTTGTTGGCTCAATTCAGTGACGGAAAATACACGAAAAACAGACAGCAATATAGCACTGGAAAAGCAGAAAAACAGTCACGAAATCAGTGAATGAAATTCAACAAAACAATGGCTGAGAAACAATGACCAAACCCTCACATATACACAAGATATACACTACAGAGACACACTATATACATAGAGACAAAATGAGAAGAGTAGACAAAATCTCTTCCTTCCTTTTCCATATCTTCAGCAAGTCGATTCATATTTGTTTTATTCGCCAGGCTCAACCTATTGGCTTTGTAGTGTTGAGATTAAAGTGTTGTTTTATCTTGGGAGACTATTGCCCGCTAACGTAAAAGCATATATACGGGGCAATCTTGTCTTAAGGATAGAGGGCAATCCCTCGGCTCAACACACAACGTTGTAACCATCCAGATTTAGTTGTTTCTTGATTTCAGGATATCAAGATTCAAGTCACAACAAGCTTGCGGCAGTTCTCAACATTGGCTTTGCAAGGTTATCAAGATTCAAGACACAGCAAGCTTGCGGCAGTTTTGAAGATTGACCATTTATTTATCCTTTCGAACACTTGTAATAGTTACTTACTTCCCGTACTGCTTTATAAAGTACAATAGAGTACCAACACTATCTTTACTCTTCCACCGGGTATCCAGCCAGTGGTGGACCCACCTTATGCTAAGGGGTGTTCATTGTCACCTTTTTATCGAAAAATTACATTGTTTAGCTAGGTTAAATTTTAGTTTTTATGTATATATACTATACGCTGATTCCCCTTATTTTTATCTGTCTCTATTTTTTTTATATTTTAACACTCTTTAATAATATTTATGACTCCTCCACTGCATCCAGCATCAATGAATTTCAGATGTTGAAAAAAATGTGATGTTTCCGGTATAGCTTTACTTAACACAGAATACCAAGAAACTGGTTTCTTAATTAAAAAAAAAAGGAAAAAGGGTCATATTTGCCATTCAACTTTCCTAAAAGGGTCATATTTGTTCTCCGTTAAAGTATGGGGTCAAATATGCCCTTTCCGTTAGCAAAGTTGTTGTATTTGCCCTTTGTTGACGGAAAATCACATGTGGCATCCACGTGGGATTTTCTGTCAACCAAGGGCAAATATAACAACTTTGCTAACGGAAAGAGCATATTTGACCCCATATTTTAACGGAGGGCAAATATGACCTCTTTCCGAAAGTTAGATGACAAATATAACCCTTTTCCCATTAAAAAATTATCATAAAATATGAAAACCACAATGCGCCATACACATGTTATCCATGAAGAAGCATTAGAAGGAACTGAACTCTAATCATATCTATCTAATTTCTAATATCATCATATTATACTAAAAGTAGAAAGACCCAAATCAAAGGTTAAATTACGAAATTACCCCTAAAAATTTTATTCTTCAGAAAAAATAAAAATCCCATTCTATTAAATTATTTCTTACACTAAACTTGATACATAGTAATTAGGTCTTCTAGAAATCTTAAAGTCATTCGTTTGAACTTCTAACAACTTTTGCACTAACATTAAAACTGAATATGAATTGAACTTGTTCTTAGTCATTACTCCACCGTTTCATATAGTAGCAATCAAAGCACATAATCATGATTCTATTCCTATTCCCCACTAATAATCCCTAAATACTCTCATTTATGATAATAATAATTAAGAAAACTTTATAGCTTCATAATTTCACCGTGAGAAACCAAGAGCTGAATGTACTTTCTCTGCTTCTAATTTGCACTTAGATTCCTTATTTTCTTTTGCTTAGTGTTGTAGGATTGTATTTTGTTTAAGTGATTTTTTCAATTAACCTGAATTTATAATTTTGTCAACCATGTGAATATGTCTATGGCTCATCTAAAAGCCTCTCAAAGATGGTGATATACACCGTCAAAATCGTGTATATCATTGGGCCGAATTTTGTCTATATTATTACCATAGTTGTAAAATTCTTGTACAAGTGTAATTATGGTATTAGTCTTGTATTAGAAAAATATAGTAGAATTGTATTAGGAAAATGTAGATTTATTTTCCATATTTAGAGATTGTATATCATGTATATATACTTCTTCATTAATGAAAATAATCAAGGGATTATTCTCTTTCATGGTATCAGTGGTCTAGGGCAAAATTTCCTTCTCCTAATTTCACCTTCCGCCGGCCCTACTCTCGGATTCCGACGTCGGTTTCCGGCCAAAAATCCCACTCTCTCCCAAATTTTCTTCCAAATCCCAAATTCTCCTCTTGTTCTTTCATCATGTCTACCTCAAAGAACACGTTTCATCCCGCCCTTACAGTCTCCAACATCAAGAACCACATCCTTGACTTATACACATTCGGCTGAGGAACAACACCTGAAGTCACAGTTGCATGATGCACAACGCCATTCGTCAGAGGGATAGCAGAACTAACCGAACCTTCTCCTGGATGCAGTCGATTAACTTCCAGTTCTCTCGCCTGTTGAACCTCATTATGCACCATTGGCTTGACAATGTCATCCAATTATTTGGAAACCTGGTACATAATGTCGTGGATGCCCAAGTCTAATGTCTAATGAATGACGCGGTCATAATAGTTGGACCCTCAGATTGACTAGGTTCACCCACAACTTGGGTTGATGGAGGAAGTGGAGAGGTATCAACCAAAGTAGGCATACTCGAAGAAGATGGTGGCTCGTTGTTCCTTCTGGGAGGATTCTGTTGAGGATGTGGACTGGACTCTTGGTTCATTTTCTTACCAAACCTTAGGCGCATACGCTAAGTATGATCCTGACCTGGAGAATCAAACTTCGCTATGAGATCACCTATGGTCCCACTGGGCGTGCCAAATTTGTTACTGTTCGACTTGTTTTCCATTTTATCGACGAAATCGGATGACAATTTAATTCCTTAACTAAGCGATTTGGGCCGGAAGCGAAACTCTAACTTCCGGTAATGGGTTCCCTAACTACTCCAGAAAGCGTTAGGATGGTGAGTGAGTAAACTAGGTGGTAAGAAGAATAAATACAACTAGAGTTCAATAAAAATGGTAAAGGATAAATAAAGAAAAGGATAAAGATAAGTAAAAATTGAGTTGTTTGATTGATTGTGTGTTATTATGTACAATTGATTCCTATATTTATAGTACAAGAAGAATAAACGTGCCCCCTATGTTAGCCATCGAACTACCCACAAAATCCACTAGCCAACTATGAGGAGGTGGTGCCGAAATTTTTGCCTGGATCCCTAGCACGATCGACGACACTCCCTTTAGGTTGTTACTGGTTGCTACCTTTTCTAGAAGTCCTTTGACTTGGTCATCGAGGCATCCGAGTATGTGTTGGTCTCAGTCGTTCCTCGGAATTATGACTCGGCCAGACTATTGTAATAGTCGATTATGCTTTTCTAGCGAGAGTAGGGACTAACGGATTCAACTATAATTCCGCTCAGTTACCGATTTAGAATCCTTTTCCTCCTTCGGTTGTCACTTGATTCGGCTAAACACTTTTGAATGTTAACATTTACGTATATAATAAGTTGACTTAATGAGTAAATATCAAAATGAAAATTCAAAGTGAGTATATTTTTATGTGTTGTAAATGTCATTAGAAATTTCCACGTCAAAAATCGTACAAGGACTTGAGAAAACAATTACATTTCCAATTCTTCATTCATAGTTGTCTTTGTTTACTATAATTTACTCTGGTCTTTGTTTTATCTATTTTTCCTTTTCAGGAGGAGCTATTCAATAAGATAAAGGATTCTTAATGACTAAATGAGATCCACTAGTGTGATTTGAGTCACTGAAAGAGTAAAATCAAATTGAAAGACTTTTGTGTGTTGTAGATTTTCTTTGAAATTTCCATGCAATTGTAAGCTAGCTAGACGTGTGTATTTTGAATAAACAACAAAATTCCATGGAAATTAACTCTGGCTTTGGCTACTTTTTATTTTTATTTTTATTATAAAAACCTGAACTTTCATATGTTTCTATTTGCCAAGTTGAGTTCCTTCCGTTATATTGTTGTGTTTGTATACATTTTCTTGACATTGATTAGCACTTAGGAGACAAATAGGATGTCAACGGTGTGAGGTGGTGTATATTATGATTAACGATAATTGGAGTAATGAAAAATAAGAACAAACAATTTTAACGTGGAAATCCTCAATGGAAAGAAGACCACGATCATCACCAATTCTTTTTTCTCAATGAAACATGTTTTGCAAGAATACACAATGAAGAAAATCATGTATATATAGGATGCGAAAGATTCTAAACCCAGTCTAAATCGGATGTGCTCCAAATCGGTTTTCTAGTAGAAAACAAATCACTTTCCTAAAATTCGTCGCCATATGAATGGACTTCGTCCATCGCATGAGGCTGCCAACCCTGCAACCCCTGCAGTCGATTGTAAGACATGGTTCTTACATCAGTCCCATACACATAACAATGTAGTTGTGGTATGAGTTCAACTTTTAACCTCACCTCCTTGCCCATGTAGCAGAATTTTATGTTTTCATCTCACACTACATAAACCTCCCCGGCCCCACCCGATTTAAGTTTTCTTTATTTTTCCTTTCTTTTCCATTTTTATGGCGTAATTTTTTTTTTTGTAAGTCCTCCAAACTCCAAAGAATATGTTTGTTCACTCTAGCATTAACTATATGATTTTTTTTTCAAAAATAGACAACCCAACCCAACACAATATATTACACCATATATCATATTTTTTACACTCGTATAGTTAAAATTTCTTATCCGCAATAGGGTATATACATTCGGTACATAACATTATACATTTAAAAAAAATATATAATGTATCAAGCTTATATAAAAATGCATAATAGTGCATACAAAGTGTCTATACACACCTTTACACTATTATATAATATTACACAAAAAATTAATTTCGTATCCTATGAATTTCAACCACGAACATATGAAATGAGTCAAATCTTCATCGAGTAGCTTCAAATTTTAATCACAACTTCAAAATGGCATCCTTAACGAACCTTAATTATCAATTGGTCAAAAATTTCAAAAGCTTTAAAAAAACTTTAGCTCACCTAATAATTTTTAGATTTGTGATGATAAACATGAATATCACTTTCTATCCGTTTCTAATAAGCATCAAAGATGGAAATCATAATAATAAATTAGCACCTATAATTCTCAATATAAACTCAATAGTCTGTGAATAATTTGCCTTTTAATATATAAGATAAAGGGAATATTAATTTAAACTATCTTCTAGTTAAAAGTTTACTTTATAGAGTTCAAACTTCAAAATAGAAGAAGACGACTTGAAGGAATAATTAACATGATGCTTGAGAATTGGAGTAAAGGTACGTCAGTTCAGTAAACATCAAAATGAAAATTGAAATATCCAGTCAAGACTCGTGCGAGGACTTGAGAAAACAAATAACATTTTTATTCTTCATTCATAGTCATCTTTCTTGACCTTAATGTACTATACTATGGTTTCAAAGTTTGATTTTAATTGTTTTAGTAGACCGGCGTAGCTAGGCTGTGGAAGTGGTGATATTCTTTGAACTAATGTTTCAAAAATGTGTATTGAAGTCTTAATAGTTGTGATTAATTAAATTAATCTTTATCTCCTCAATGTGATTATATGAACTTCAAATAAAAGTTGTAAAATATTTTCTCATTAGTCCTCTCCAAAGGATATGTTCCTTCCCTCCAACTTTAATTTTATCTCCATTTATTACTATTATCCGAATGTACATGACTTGGCACTATCTTTATTCTACCATATATTTGTATGTTAGCTTTCTTTTGAAATTTCGAGGTCAAGACTCGTGCAAAGACTTGAGAGAACAATAACATTCCATTCTTCACTCATAGTTGTCTTTCTTGACTTTAATGTACTATACTATGGATTCTAAGTTTGATTTTAATTGTTTAAGTATATTCTAGCTTGGCTGTAGAAGTGCTGATATTCCTTTAGCTAATTTCAAAAATGGGAATTGAAGTCTTAATAATTGTGATTAGTTAAATCAAACTTTATCTTCTCAACGTGATTATATCATGAACTCCGGAAGTTGGTTTGAGATATTTTCTTATTAGTCCTCCAAAGGATATATGTTCCTTCATTCCAACTTTAATTTTATCCCATAAACATGGCTTGATACTATCTTCACTCTACTTATCTTGTTAATCTTTTTTACAAGTTATGCCAGATTAGTGCGACTAATTAAGACTATTCCATGCATGTGCAGTCAAAGATGAATTCAAAATTGTTAAGAGTCCACATCGGAAATGGAATGAGAACATGAACTCTTTATATGGACTTAGACAATCCTCAACCTACAAGCTAGCTTTTGGGGTTGAGTTATGCCAATTCAATTCTTTGTTCGTCGATGTTGGGCCCCCAAATTATATTATCCACGCTCCAGTTAACGAGGTTTGAACGTGCGAGGGAGTGTTAAGAGTCCCACATCAGAAATGGAATGAGAACGTGGACTCCTTATATGGACTTGGACAATCCTCACCCTATAAGCTAGCTTTTGGGGTTGAGTTAGGCCCAAGATCCATTCTTTATATGGTATCAGAGTCAGACTCATCCCAATTCATTGTTTCCGATGTTGGTTTGGCCCCCCCTCTTATATTGTCCACGCTCCAGATGTCCAGCCCTGAGCGTGAGACGGAGTGTTAGTTCTCCCACATCGGTGGGATAAGTAGTCATTAGTCTCCTTATATGGCTTTGGCAATCCTCCTCCATTTGAGCTAGCTTTTGGAATTGAGTTAGACCCAAAATCCATTATTTACAAAAAAAATAAAAAATAAATTACTTTAGCTACATATAAAGATTAAGTTTTAGTAAAACTTAAAGGGTACGAGTAAATGAATTGCTTGAATCATGAGAGACATGACGTAACGGTTTTGAGGTGTTGAGTAACTCTTATCAATTTGTTCTTTTAGAAGAGTGGAAAGCTGGAAATTGAAAGGAGCTTATTTTTAATAGTAGGCACACGTTGGGACAACTCACGCAGATTCAATATTACGCAGATTCAATATTGATATACTACAAGAGACCCAAAATGATAGTGACTAAATTCTATATCAAATCAACAATTGCATGACATGACATGCAATCATGCACGTTCCACATAAATGTTTATCGTTTACTTATGTTTTATTAATATATTTTCACTTATATTTAGTTCGGTGGTGGTTATGATTCAAGGTGTTCATGGTTCGGTTCGGGTAGATGTTCTACTAAAAGATAATTAAATCAATTAAGTTGATTTTTCAAATACTGGAATTAAGGTACCAAACCAATTAAGTCAGGTTTTTATCACTTTGACTTTTGTCATTTTTTTAAATTTTTTTGGGTTTTATTATTATTTTTTATATAAATATATGATAATATAATTCTAAACACATATTAGGTTGACTATATTTCAACTTAACTATCAAATCAATTAATCTTTACCAAAAAAAGTCCATGTATTTGATGGCTTCATGCATTGTTCTCCGCACACTTTAGATTTCAACCATCAAATTTTAGAATTTAGTGGTGTCCATGAAAGCTTTCAGGTGTAAGTCTGATTCTTGTTGCCCACCTTTTATCATTTCATATGGTAAATATTAGGGGTGAGCACGGGTACAGGGTACCCAGATACCCGACCGGAACCGACACTAACGGGTAGGTTCCGGGTAGATATATTATAATAACGGGTAGGGTCCGGGTAGTAAAATTAGGAACCAATCAATGTCGGGTCCGGTTCCGGTTCCTGCAAATAGAGACAGGGTACCCGGACCCGGAACCGATACCCGAAACCTATAAAATATTAAATATTTTTACTTTTTTGAGAAACATTTGGACCACTTTTAACTTTCTCCAAAATTGTTTGTTGCACGCGCACATTGATTTTCCCCACCCCAAGACACAAATATTTCAGCCTTTTCACCCCTTTATTCTAGAATGCTCTTTGTGCCCTAAGAGAAAACACTCAAAACTCTCTGAATAACAATGGCGTTTTAGCTACACCACCGAGCTTCATCGTCGTCGTCGTTGAAGCTTTCTCTCAGATACTTTCATCGTTGTCGTCGTTGAAGCTTCACCTTTGTCTCTTTCTCTCCCTTGGTTGTGTTCATGTCGTTCATAAAATGCATATGGGTTCATATCTAACTCTTCAATTTCTTTTTAATATCCTATGCTTCTGTTCTATTTCAGGCAATACTCATCTTCAATCTGTATTACTTTTTGATTTGAAATGTAAATCTATTTTTAAAATTTGTGTATATTTTTGTAGTTGTGAAGATGAAATTTAGGGATTTACTAGTATAATAAAGCTTTTCTTTTGTATCGAAGAGCTTATGAACACGAAAATAAGTTTAATTCAGATATTTCCAAATTTATTTTGAAATTAACACGTTCAATTAATTGAGTGTCAAATTTGGCTTGCAATTTTAGGTTTTGGTTACAGAATTAGTTTTTCTATAATGAATAAGTTTTCTATAACTTCTTATAAGGGTATGAAAAACTCTGATTGCAGGCTAAAAAATTATTTGATGAAATTATTTTAGAACTCTTTCTGATTCTCATAGACTAAAATATTGTTGTTTAATCTATGTTTTTTTATTTACAGGGTACTCGGGAACCTACCCGGAACCGCAGGGTCCGGGTAATGATTGCTACGGGTAGGTTCCAGGTAGTAAATTTAGGAACCGATCTTTTACCAGGTAGGATCCGGGTAGTTAAAAAATGTTAGGGTACCCGGACCCGCTCACCCCTAGTAAATATTGAGTTTTTTTTATATATTTATTATTTTCTATTTTGAATTCACTTAGTCTACTGATTTTTTATGCCTACATCCATAAATTGTGTCAATCATAAAATTGGAGGAGGATATTGCGCAAGATATTGAAAAACTATCCTTATCTGACTTTTATTTTAGTTTACAAAATCAAATAAAAATATTTAAATTATTTTGTTTCACTTTCATTGGCTGAGAAGGATATATTTGAGTGATTTGTACCAAAATCAATCATACCTCGAATGTAACGCAAAATGCGTTTTAATGCTTCCATATGCTCGACTTTGGGATCATGCATAAACAAGCATACTTGTTGTACTGTGTACGATATGTCTGGCCGAGTAAATGTCAGGTATTGCAAAGCACTCTCCAGACGGCGATACTTCGTAGGATCTTCATATGGGGCGCTCGAAGTAGCGCTGAGTTTGCCCTTTGTATCAACTGGTGTGGGGCAAGGCTTACATTGAGACATGCCTGCCCTGTCAAGAATATCCTCTACATAAGAACTCTGAGACATGAATAGGCTATTTTTGTCCCGGGAGACGGCAATCCCCAAAAAATAGCTCAACGGACCCAAATCTTTCATTGCAAATTCCGTAGCTAACTTGGACATAATACCGAGTCTGAGAGACTCTGAAGATGCAGTTAGAATAATATCATCCACATATAACAAAATGTAAGCAGTATCTTTTCCATGACAGTAAATGAAGAGAGAGTTATCAGATGTACTATGCGAGAATCCAATGGTTGCTACATATTCAGCAAAACTCTGATACTATGCCCGTGGTGCCTGTTTCAAGCCATAAAGAGACTTACGCAAGAGACAAACATGATCAAGACGAGCCGGATCCTGGAATCCCAAAGGCTGATACATATAGACGGTCTCATTCAAGTTGCCATGTAAGAAAGCATTCTTTACATCAAGTTGGTGAATGGGCCAAGAGTGAGATAAAGCAATAGTAAGAACCACACGGATAGTTGTCGGTTTGACAACCGGACTGAAAGTCTCGTCACAATCAACACCTTCCCGCTGGGACCTGCCATCACCTACAAGACGGGATTTATGCCTCTCAAAAGAACCATCAGATTTCTTTTGATGCCGAAAAATCCACGAAGACCGAATAATATTAGCATTTGAAGGACGAGGGACCAACTCCCAAGTCTTACTATCAATAAGAGCATTATATTCATCCTGCATAGCATTTTTCCAATTCGGGTCATTAAGTGCACCAACTGGATTCCGGGGAATAGGAGAGATGGAGGTGTTGGTGGCACTTAAGGCTTGATTTTTGTATTTCAAGTTCGGCTTAAATATCCCATGTTGACTACGCGTAGTCATGCGAAGAACTGGTGGCAATGTAGGTGAGATGGGGTTGGTAGGGACGGGGTTGTTGCGTTGGTGAGGCGGGCGATAGATGCCTGGGCTCACAACACGCAGCGAGGGTGAAGGAGAGGGTTGGGCCGTGCCAGGAGAGGGAAGGGGCTGCTGGGCCGCTGGGGTGGTGGGAGTGGCTCTTGGACGGGCGTTAAGGGAGGAGAGGAAATGGGTGAGTTTGGTTGTTGGGTTGCAGGAGGTGAAGTGGGCCTTAATGGCTGTGTTTGTGAGGCTGACCCATTAGGTGGAACAGCATTGGCCTGGTCATGCAACAATTGTATTCTTAATGTAGAATTATCATCACCCAAAAACTCATATGAGGTAGGAGTTGGATTATTTATTTTTGAAAATGGAAAAGAGTTTTCATCGAACCACACATGCCGTGCTATGATTATTTTTCGGCATGATAAATCATAGCATTTGTACCCCCGATGATTGGAAGGATATCCTAGGAAAACACACGGAGTGGACCTAGATTGTAGCTTATGAATTTGTGTGGAAGGGAAGAGAGGAAAGCATAGACAACCAAAAATCCGGAGATGAGAGTAGGATGGATTCTTTTGATAAAGAATCTGAGTGGGTGTCTTATATGCTAAGATTTTAGAAGGGAGAATATTGTGTAGGTATGTGGCCATGGCCAAAGCATGATGCCAATAGGAGGGCGGCATAGACACATGGGCAAGGAGTGTACGAACAATATTGTTTATGGATTTAATTTTCCGTTCCGCCTTACCATTTTGGGGTGAGGTGTGCGGACAAGAAAATCGAAAAAGCATCCCGTTTTGTTCACAAAATTTATGAAAAGGACCATTATCAAATTCACGCCCGTTGTCACATTGAAAAGTTTTGATTTCTTTTTCAAATTGAGTGCGAATGAAAGTCCGGAAAGACAAGAAGATACCATAAACTTGGGACTTTGTTTTGATGGGAAAAGTCCAAAGAAAATTAGTATAATTGTCAAGAAAGAAAACATAATATCTGTGACCGGAAGAGCTAAGAACGGGTGAAGTCCATAAATCACTGTGAACAATGTCAAAGGGCATAGTAGTAGTTGAAAGAGAGTCATAAAAAGGCATTTTAATCAATTTCCCCAAAGGACAAGAATGACAAACTTTGTTTCGAGCCTTATTACATTCAATCAAATTACTACTACGTAAAGAACTAAGAATTACATCCCTTGGATGACCCAAACGGGAGTGCCAAATATGAGGAGATATGACAGTAAAAGCAGATGGTGCGGAAGAGGAAATGGCTCGATAATTTTTGAAGAATGGATACAGATCACCCGAACTCTCACATCTCATGAGTTTGCTCCCCGTCCGTAAATCCTTCACAGAAAACCCAAAAGGATCAAATTCAACAGAAACCATATTATCGATAGTAAATTTACGAACGGAAATAAGGTTTTTGATGAGTTTAGGTGCATGTAAAACATTTTTCAGGTTTAGGATGGGATTGACTTGAAGGGAAGTATGACCACAACCATGAATTGGAATCATGTTACCATTACCAACAACAATGCCATTATTTTTGCTCAATTGAAAGTAAGACGAGAGAGGACCTTGGGAGTTGGTCATGTGAGATGTGCTCCCGGTGTCCATGTACCAATTGTTGTCATCGGGTGGATGCAAGGACATTGTATGCATAGCTTGATCAATATCCGTGGGCACATACCCACCATGGTGCGGTGGAGGGGCTGCCGAATAGAAAGACTGGGGAGGGCGAGCACCGAGAATGCCCTGCTGTGACTGGGCTGGGCATGGCTGCTGCCACCCTGTGATGGGGTAGGGACACGGTGGGGTGGCCCACGGCTGTGGCCCCCAAGAGGCCCAAGGAGGAAAAAACCAAGGCTGGCCAGGAGCTCCTTGGTGCTGCTACGCGGCGGGCTGGCTGTGCTGGTGGTTGTTCCGGTTGCCCCCGCCGCTGTTCTGGCCATTCCCAGCACCACCGCGGTTGTTGTTGTTGCGGTTCCCACCGCCACGACCGCGGTTGTTCTTCTTTCCACGATTGTGGGAATTTCCTCGATTATTGGACGTATTTTCAGAATTGTTGGGCTGCCCATTAACAGAGAAATTATGAGAATTAATATTGTGGGAAATGAGAGCAGCATTCGAACTTGAATCATGAATGGCGTCCTCGCCATTGCTGTCTTCCTCAAGGTCGAGCATCGACCGCACAACTTAAAAGGATGGGAGAGGTGTACGGTGCTGCACCGTTGTTCGAAAATGCTTGTATTCTTCCGATTACCCACGCAGAAGACGGAGCACCAGACGTTCGTCGGAGACTTTGTGACCGACGTTGGCGAGGTTGTCTGCAAGAACTTTGAGCCTGGTACATTATGCTTTCACGTTCGGGAAATCCACCAATTTGGTGTTCGTGAATTTTGCATCAAGGGCAAGAGCCCTACCCGATTTGTTGTCCCGGAAGAGATGAACAAGGCGATTCCAGGCCTCGGCTGCGGTGTCCTCTTGATCAATGATTGTGTTGAGAAGATCATTGGATATCGTACCATATATCTATTGCCGTACGATGTCATCTAGCCGTTCCCATAGAGCATTTGCGAGCAGCTTTTCTCGGCTTCGGTTGCTGTGGATGAGACGGTGGGGAGGCGGGGAGGTAATATGTGATCAATTACCAAATTCGCTCGGCAATGGAGCTTGAAGAGGGTAGCCCAGTTGTTGTTTTGGCTTCCTTCATAGTCAAGAACAATAGGAATGCAGGATTTGATATTGGTGACTGTGGTTGCAGGATGCAACTTGGACGCATCAGCCATGGAGATGAGAAGAAGGAAGGGACGAAGAAGATGGGTGGTGGGCGACTGCTAGGGTTGCAGAGACCTAGCCTGATACCATATAAGAGAATATTTGCCGTGATTATTCTCATTCATTCAATAGGTTAATATACATCATTTAAAACATAATTGTAGGCTACAAATTAGGAACTAATTTGACTAATTGATTCTAACGTATGCTAACCTAAAATAGAAGATTACAAATTATTTTTGACTAAATATTTACATAATCTAACAAACTCTTTTACATTTTTTTCAAGACTAACTTCATGGGTACGAATTGATTGCACTTCAGTTTCTTTGATATGTTTATATGTTTCTTTTGAGATTCGTGTTTGTGTATTTTTGTCGAATTAGTTGACTTTCAACTCCAGTGATATAAGGTTAAGGGAAAATCTCCTCTGGTAAAGGGATTTTCTTTTTAAGAAATCTGTGGCGTCTAGTTTGAAATTTTATTTGTGTTTAAAGATCTACTAAATATGCATACAAGTTTTATTCAGAACCCATTAAGCTGCCTTTTTCTAAAATTCAGAACCCATAAACTTAAAATCTAATTTCACCTTTGGTCGCAAGTTAATTCTACAGCGCTTAAACTTACAAAAATTATTAAATTCTGTATAACTTAAATGGTAATCTCAAAATCGGCCATCTGTGCACTTCCCTCATGCTTGTTGGCCGTAAAAATGATACAAATTAGCCATGTTTAAGGCTGCTAATTATATTTACTTCCTTATTATTATTGTTTATAAGTGTTGCATGTGAAGATAATATAAGATACACCTGGTAGGGCTGGTACAAAAGTACATAAATACAATTTTATTAAAAACACAATCCAAAATATTTAACTAAATCCAGGGAACTAGACTTTTCAAAACTTGTTTGTATACCAGAACACACCCTTATGTTGTGATCCTTCATCAGTCTCCACATAGATGCACTCCTTGAAATCCCTCCACATTGCCTTATAAAATGGGGTACCATCAAATTGGTAGAATTCTCCTAGTAATGGCTTCACAGCTTTGGTTGCCTCTGTTGCATGGTAGTGTGGAATGGCTGGGAATAGATGATGCACAACATGAGTATCTGCAATGTGGTGGAAGATGTTATTTAACACACCGTAGTCTCTGTCTACCGTAGCTAGAGCTCCTTTTAGCCAATTCCACTCGTATGAATCATAATGTGGCAACGAAGGATGTGTATGGTGCAAAAACGTGATTAACACTATGAAGGCATTCACGATTAGGAGGGGTACCCCATAGATGCATACAAGCCAAGTTAGCCCTTGTGTGATTGCAACGTGATACAATACATAACTAGTTGCAATCACACCTACATCTGAGATGAAGATCTGTAGCCTCTCACGGTCACTATAAATAGGACTATATGGATCATAGTGACTTGCAAAGCGACCATATGGTCGGCCTGCAATATTGATGGCAAAGTACAAATGTAAGCCAGCAGTGAGGGTGAAGGCAAGCATGAACAATCTTCCTAACGGGTTGTTGGCGTATACTTTGGTGTACCATCTTAGTTGAGATTTATACTTGGGAACATAGTTTTCATCACGCTCAAGGGAACCAGTGTTGGAGTGGTGACGACGATGACTATATTTCCATGAGAAGTATGGGGTTAAAAGTGCAGAGTGGAGGATAAGACCAACAGTGTCATTTATCCACGGGTAATCACTGAAGGCCTGGTGGCCGCATTCATGGGCAATGACCCAAATTCCAGTGCAAACACAACCTTGAACGATCCAGTAAGCAGGCCATGCTAGATAAGAATACGGGGATGGAAGGAGGTGGAAGTAAGTGGTGGCAATATAGTAGAATATGGAGACTAATATGAGATCATGAGCAACATAGGACAAGGAGCGTATGAGAGATCGCTGAAAGCAGTGTGAGGGATGACCTTCTTGATGTCACTAAGTGTAAAAGGGGGCTTTGAAATTGGCACTCTTTGGAGAGGCTTTTTAGTTGTTGGAGCAGACATATTGCCACCTGCTCCCATTTTTGTTCTGCTGCCTCTTCTATCCTGAATCTGCAACAATTACATAAGGTAGTTATTAGGTAAATATGAAAATGTTAAATAGAAAATAATTCAATCACTAGAAAAGAATTTAGTATTATATAGATTCTTTCTTGTGTATGTGTGGATAAGAAAAGTTTCCGGTTTATGAAAAGAAGGCTAACTAAACCAAAATATAATTAAACGGTTCCAAAAAATCACCAAATCAAACGCCAACACTTACTAAATAAAACAAGAATGAGCATATCCTAGGTGCTTAGAAAGAAAGTTTTTTACGTTAACAAAAAGTAAATAGTACCTCAAAGTTCAAGTGAGACCTTTTAGCCTTACCTTAAAGCTGTAGATTTCTCTCTCCCACTTTCTCTAGTCTTTATAGAAGTAGAGAACGAGAGGCTAGTGGTTTGGCCACCTCCTTTGTTTTTTTTTGGGCCACCATTGTATTCAAATATTATTGGTTTGACTATTAGTACTAACTGTCTACCATCATGGGAAAAATTATACTTCTTCATTCTCAAATCATTTATCATTTTTTTATTTTACATATCCCTAAGAAATATTACTTTCTTTAAGTTTATATGATGTAGTTTGATTAGATACATATTTTAAAAAATAAAGAAAGATCTTTGAATCTTGTGATCTAAAACAAACCAAAGATATTTGTGTGATTGTAAATTATCTTGTTAAGCGTAAAAATTAAATTAAAAATTTATATTATTGTCAAATAAGAAATGTGTCATTCTTTTTCGGACCGACTAAAAAAGAAAGTGTGTCATATATATTGGGACAGACGCAGTAATTAAGAGGGGTATTTGACTACTTTTATCCTAATTATTTATGTCTAAATTATAATCTCTCTCCATTAAATATTTATTCTATTTATGTGACATCTCCATTAATGACAAAGATCTACTAAGGGTAAAATGACAAAGAAATAATTAATTGTGCATTGAATTTTTAAAACGATAAATAATTTGAGATAACTTTTTTTAGTACTCATGACAAATAATTTGAGACATAGGGAATAAATGATAATAAGGGTGTAATTTTTATTTCTTTTTTAAGCTCATCAAATAAACGTTCTGTTTGACCATGATTCCGCCTCAAATCATCCCCGACCCATTACTTGAGCCTTGTAATAGACAGGATGTTGGCGGTACTTACATAGCATGTTATTTTTTAGAATTGAATCCATAACTTTCTCTGATACTGATTATTAGGATCAAGTGCTTTCATTCCAAAAGCTACAACTGATAGCAAGACACAACTTTTGTTTCTTCACCAACTTCATCAAGAAAGCATCATGTTCAACCACGACTCTGACTCGGGCAATCACTAACCCATCACCTAAGCCTCGCCATTGGCAGGATGTTGGCGTTACCTAATAATGGCTAATCCAAATTCGTGTCGTGTATGATTTATTTAAGGAAATATGCTTCCTATTAGGGTTTCTTCATTTTCAGGACTCAAACCCAACACCTTTAGTTGAGGGATGAATCTCATTCATCACATCACATTGTTCATACAATGTCGGCTCAAGGCCAAAGCAACTAAGTCGATGGCTTTAGACCCAAATTTTTTGGGCCCACTTTTTATTGGTAGAAGGTTCTATGACTAATTTATTTTCCAATGATTATCTAATGTTTTAAAGTAAAAGTTATAAGATCTTTATTAAATAAAATGAGAAGAGAAGGTTGAGGGTTTTGTTAAAATCTGGAGCAATTTGGTAGGTACCAGATTTTTAGGTATTGTATAAGCATTAAGGTTGAAGAGGTTGAGGGTTTTGTTCACAGGATGCGCAAGGACGTGCGACCGGGCCTGATGAGATCCCAGTTGAATTTTGGAAGAGCGCATGCAGGGCAGGTTTGGAGTGGCTGATTGAGTTGGTTAACGTCATTTTTAAGACGACGAGAATGTCCGAAGAATGGAGGTGGAGCACAATGATTCTTTTGTACAAGAACAAAGGTGATATCCAGAGTTGCAACAACTATAGGGGTATCAAGCTGCTAAACCACACTATGAAAGTTTGGGAAAGGGTCGTGGAGATTAGAGTGAGAAGAGGCGTGTCTATTTCCGAGAACCAATTTGGATTTATGCCGGGGCCATTCACCTTGTTAGGAGGTTGGTGGAGCAGTATAGGGAGAGGAAGAGAGACTTAGATATGGTTTTCATCGACCTTGAGAAGGCATACGATAAAGTCCTAAGGGAGGTTCTATGGAGATGTTTGGAGGTTAGAGGTGTACATGTGGCGTACACTAGGGTGATCAAGAGTATGTACGATGGAGCCAAGACCAAGGTACGGACAATAGGAGGAGACTTAGAGCATTTCCTAGTGATGATGGGGCTGCACCAGGGATCAGCTCTTAGCCCATTCTTATTTTCCCTGGTGATGGATAGAATGGCGTGATAAATCTAAGGGGAGGTGCCATAGTGTATGTTATTCGCATATGACGTAGTCCTGATTGATGAGACTCACATCGGAGTGGACGCTAAGCTGGAGGTTTGGAGACAAACTCTAGAGTCTAAAGGGTTCAGGATGAGTAGGATCAAGACTGAATATTTAGAGTGCAAGTTCAGTAATAGGAGCGACCTTGAGGCAGGCGTGAAAGTGAGGCTTGGTACTCAGGTCATTCCAAATAAAGGAAGCTTTAAGTACCTCGGGTCTATTATCCATGGGGATGGAGAGATTGATGACGATGTCATATATCGTATTGGGGTATGGTGGATGAAATGGAGGCTCGCTTTTAGAGTCTTATGCGACAAAAAGTTACCACCAAAACTTAAAGACAAGTTCTATATGGCAGTGGTTAGACCGACTATGTTGTATGGGACGGAGTATTGGCCAGTCAAGACCTCGCACATCCAAAGGATGAAAGTTACGGAGATGAGGATGCTGAGATGGATGTGTGGGTATGCATGAGGGATAGGATTAGAAATGGTGATATCCCGGACAGAGTGAGAGTGGCCTCGGTGACAGATAAGAGGTGACAAGTGAGGTTGATATGGTTTGGGCATGTGCAGAGGATAGACACAAATGCTCAAGTACGGAGGTGTGAGAGGTTGGCTATGGACGGATTCAGGAGGGGTAGAGGTAGACCGAAAAAGTATTGGAGAGAGGTGATTAGACGAGATATGGCGCATATGCAACTTACCGAGGACATGACCTTAGATACGGGGTTGTGGAGGACACATATTAGGGTAGAAGGGTAGTATGTAGTCGAGCGTAGTCCTACTTACGCTTGCAAAATGGTAGTTGTAGTGTTTTAGTGTAGGCCCGCTTAGCCTATCATACTAATATGCGCAATATTGTTGTATAGTCCCCTATAGTTTGATTTATGTTGCTATGTGTTATTTAATATACTTTGTCTATCTTATTTACATGCGTTAATTACTGCTCCTTTTTTCAGAATGCGCTATCACGACTTATTCGCTTTTGATACCAACATTTTCATACTGCTTTAAATTTTTTGCCCGAGCTTGACCGTTTCTCTTGCTTTGCTTGTGCTTATGCTTTGTCTTGAGCCGATGGTCTCTCGGAAACAACCGCTCTACCTATCAAGGTAGATGTAAGGTCTGCGTACACTCTACCTTTCCCAGACCCCACGTTATGGGATTTCACGCGAGTATGTTGTTGTTGTTTTTTGTTTTTTGATAAAAGTTTCTTTTTAATTAACAAATGAGTTAAATGCCATGTGTTTTCATTTAACTGGTTACTTGCCACGTCATTGCTCCACGTGTCCATTCCGTTAGTGATAAGAGTATTTTTAACAAGTTTATTAACGGAAGGGGCAAATATGAACCGAAACTTTAACGGATAGTAAATTCAAACTATAAATAATAGTATAGGAGAAAATTTGACCCTTTTCTCATTTGAAAACGAATAGATGATCTCGAAACAATTAATTCATTTCCCGAAGCCAAACTTTAATCACCATGTAACTCAAATGAAGCAGCGTTTTAAGTCTATCTGACTAGGGATGGCAACGGGGAGGGTTTACGCTTATGCGAGACAGAGCAGGGAACATGATTGGGGTGAGCGAGTGCGGATTGAAACAATTTTTTGTTAGCGGGTAATTTAATTCAATTTATGATTCTACTTGCAAAGGAAAAACCCAAGTATACAGCTACATCAGCGATGATTTTCTACTTGTAATGCGAACTGAGCATTCATTTTACAATTGTTTAAGTCACGGAGTTAAACTTCCAAAACCCATTAATTATTTTCATAAATGACACCATCTGTTCACATAAATATACAAATAAATTATAATTTCACATTTATTTATACATGAAATCTGAAAGACAATTCAAACTAATTAAACGCGGACTTGGTTCTTGAAATCAAACTCATAAAAATGAAAAGAAAGAAAACTTAAACGGGTGGGGCAGGGCAGGTTTTATGCAGTGTGAGCTGAAAACATAAAATTTTGCTACGCGAGCGTGGAGGTGCGGGTTAAAGCTGAATCCATAACACAACTACACCGCGCCACACCGTTGTCATCTCTATCTGTTTCTTAAGTGCTAATGTCAAGAAAATGTGGCTAATGGCTCCATAAACAACAATATAACTTAAGGAACTACAACAACAACATACCCAGTATAGTCTGATAATATAACTGAAGGTTCTCAACTTGGCAAATACAAACATTTGGAACTCAACTTGGCAAATACAAAAAAGGAGCTAAAGCAAGAGTTAATTTCCATGGAGATTTTGTTGTTTTTTCAAAGCCAGTCTGCTTGCTATTTTAATTTCAAAGAAATCTACAACACACAAAAGTCTTTCAATTTGATGTTACTAGTACTCTATCAGTGACTCTAGTCACAGCGGATGCCATTTAGATAAAACGAAGATCAGAGTAAATTAAAGTCAAGAAAGACAACTATGAATGAAGAATGGAAATGTTAATTGTTCTCTCAAGTCCTTGCACGAATATTGACCTGGAATTTTCAAATGTACGTACCTTTACTCAAATTGCCAAGCATCATGTGTTAATTTTCCATTCAAGGTGGCTTCTTCTGTTTTAAACTATATTAAAAGTAGGAGTACATTTTTTAATAGAAGATACCGTATACCGTAAATGATAATATAATTTATTTTATTGAAACATAAATTATTCACATAATAGTTAGTATATCGAGAATTATAGGTTCTAAGAGAGATGTACTCTCAAAGCGAAGAAGTGGAAAGAGAATTGTCTCTATACGCTTCGGTTGGGTATCGAACATAAATCCCGCATTGATCGTTGAAAAGAAAGAGAGTATACATATTTGGTGTAGGATACTTTTCATGGTGTAAGTTCTTTCATAAGAATCGTGCGTGGTACAAAGCGGACAATATGCCATTATATGAGGATTATATTTGGGCTGGTATAACCCAACAACCTCTTTAGTTTTAGAACATTGATTTTAACCTGTAATTTTGTACATTTACACGACATAAGAGGAAGGTGAATTGGGTCGTTCCAATTTTTTGCGCACACTTAAAATTTGCCTAAAGTTCAAAGGAACAAACTGATGGAACTGGTAAGTGATGTTGCTTGCTAGTGTGTTGTAGGAATGTAAAGTATAAGTGTAAAAACCACGGACCACACCCGTGCGGGATTTCAAGTAACTCTTCCACTAAAACAGAGCCAAATTCATACCCCTAAGCGTCCTTCACCCAAACAATCACTTGATAGTTGCTAATATCCATCAAGCTAAGTCAGGCTGGAAACAATGTTTTCTCCAACTGATCACAATTGAATGCTTCCACATAAGCTAATAAGATTACAACTCGATAGTCTAATACAAAAACTAGACCGTACTCAAACCTAATAACAACTATGATGTCTCACTTTAGAGTAAAGTGCTTTCTATCGAAGGTGAGTTCATTCTTATAACTCACTCGAGACCTGTAGTTATGAAGAGATACTTATCACCCAACACAACCTTAGGTAGTAGACCGAGCAAGTCAACAAGTGTACATTCTGCCACTTAAAATTAATATTATGTTATGTTATGTAAAGATAATTGGAGTGTACAAAAAGAATTGTGAAACAAACCCAATTAAATGAATATGAAAATACAATGAATCGAATAGTGCATTGGAAAGTAGGTAGGGATGGCAACGGATCGATCTGGACCGGATCCTACTAGATTCAGATCTATTTTTCATACCTGGATCCAGATCCATCGGGTCCATAAAAATCAGATCCAAATCCGGATCAATCGGATCCACGAATCTGGATCCACATGTAAAAAAATTTGCCTTACTAAGAATGTAACCTTGCTAAGAATATTTTTGAACTGACAAACGATTTTTACTTAGCTAACAGTTTACTGTGTTTCAATTTTGAAATGTTCATATGATATATTTTGTTCGTTGTCTCGTTTTGATTGTGAGTTCTTAATTGAAAATGTTAGACAATGACAATAGTTGTGGAAAATGCTGACTAGTATTTCCACAATGCAGAACTTGCATTTGCTTGGAATCTTTACAAATGAAGTGAATATAATTTTAACTACTTGTCTATGGAGATGTTAGTCATTCACTAATATAACATTGATTTTATTATCGAAGTTACCTCTTTATTTTTTGGTTTTTGAGTTAACGCGGGGATAAATTAAACTTGTTTTGATAATTAAACTTGCAAGGATGTGCTTAACAATTTTAAGAAAATATTTATAAAATTACATTCTAAGTTATGAATATATTTAATAAAAAAATGGATCCACGGGTCGGATCTGGATCGGATACGGATCTCAAATATAAGATCCAGATCCAGATCCAGATCCAATCCATCAGAAACGGATCCGGGTCGATCCGGATCCGTCGAGTCCAAATTTTAAAGATTCATATCCTATAAAATGGATCTGGATCCACCGGGTCCAGGATCCACTCCCATCTCTAAAAGTAGGTGACTACAGGAAGTGATGCTGTCCCTTTTCATCTAATAGTGCATTGGGAAGCAAGGGAATACTTATAAGGTGTGTTTGGTATGAAAGAAAATGCTTTTCACGGGAAATATTTGTTTGGAAAATGTTTTCCTAGAAAATAAGTAGATCTTTTACTTATTTTGTGTTCGGTAAGTAAGCAAAAATCTTAAGAAAGTCATTTTGCTCATTTTATAGAACTTGTTTTCGTAGAGAAAAAATTTTTTGACCAACCAAACATATAAAAATCGGAAAATATTTTTCGAAAAATATTTTTTGCTCCATACCAAGCACACCCTAATAGTGCATTGATTATTCTATTGTGGCAGCCAAGAGCCATTATATGATTCAGCTCTCTGGACCCTTTCCACTAGAGCTCTCTCAGAAGCTAGAAAAGTCAGTAAGTATTAGGCATGGCTTTGATATGGGCAACACTAGTGGTTATTTTTATTGTCTATGCCTTGTATGAGCTGCTAAACAATATCCAGAATAGGAAAAGGTATCCTCCAGGTCCAAAAGGACTTCCCATTTTAGGACATCTTCTCTTGTTAGGTAAGAATCCACACCAAGATTTCCTAAAACTAGCCAAGAAACATGGTCCGATTATGTATGTGCGACTCGGACTAGTACCTACAATCGTTGTCTCGTCTGCAGACGCAGCGGAGGAGGTCCTCAAGACGTATGATCATATCTTTGCTAGTAGGCCTTATAACGAGGCAGCTCAGTATTTGACATATGGCCAGAAGAATTTGATATTTGCAAAATATGGACCATATTGGCGAAAAATACGCAAATTATGCACTGTGCACCTTTTTAGTAGCCAAAAGATCCATTCATTTCAACCCATGAGAAGGCAACAAGTTGAGCTTATGATCGAATCACTTAAAAGGAAGCTCGTGATCGCCTTGTTATTGATCTTAGTGCAAAGGTTGCATCCATGAATGCTGACATAACTTGCTTGATGGTGTTTGGGAAGAAGTACATGGACGAAGATTTGGACAAGAGGGGATTTAAAGCTTTAGTACAAGAGGTCACATATTTAGCTGCAACACCAAATCTTGGAGATTTTTTCCCTTTCCTTGGTTTAATTGATCTCCAGGGACTCACTCGCCGGCTCAAAGATCTTTCAAAGGTGTTTGATGAGTTCCTTGAGAAGATTATCGATGAACATGTCCAGTCTCACGAGCAGAAGCAATCCAAAGACTTTGTGGACACCATGTTGGACATTATGCAATCAGGAGAAGCAGAATTTCAGTTTGAGCGTACCCATATAAAAGCTGTCCTCCTCGTACGTTACGTTATTTCATCTTATTAATTTATACTTCTATTATTATATGCTCATCATACAATTCATTTCCCTTGTTTCCTTTTCTTTAACAGGACATGATCGTTGCAGCAATGGACACTTCATCAACAGCTGTAGAATGGATACTGACAGAGCTTCTTCGGCATCCTCATGTTATGAAGAAACTCCAAAAAGAGTTAGAAGAAGTGGTAAGCCTTGAAAGAATGGTAAAAGAATCCGACTTGGAGAATTTGAACTACTTAGACATGGTTGTAAAAGAGGGAATGAGGCTGCACTGCGTGGTGCCACTAGTGCCTCACGAGGCCATGGAAGATTGTGTGGTCGATAGCTTCCACATACAAAAGGGATCCCGGATCATGATAAACTTCTATGCTGTTCAGAGGGATCCAAATATTTGGTCTGAGCCTGACAAGTTTTTGCCCGAGAGATTTGTTGGTAGCAGTATAGACGTTCATGGACGTGACTTCCAACTTTTACCATTTGGCTCTGGCAGAAGAAGCTGCCCCGGAATGCATTTGGGAATTGTCCTTGTCCGTCTTTTGGTGGCACAACTGGTGCATTGCTTTGATTGGGAGCTTCCAAATGGCATGCAACCTTGTGATTTGGACATTGATGAGCACTTTGGGTTAGCAACAAGCAGAGAAAAGCCTTTGATGGCTATTCCTACTTATAGACTAAAGGAATGATGAAAATAATTTGTTTTCCTGCTCCAGTGTCGGATACTTTGAGCTAAAAGAATTATTATGAACAATGGCAAAAAATATCACAAAAGTTTAAACCTTTGCAGTGAGAATAAAACATTTGCAATTCAATAGTATTTATATTTGTCTTCACTGAGATATGATTTTCGTCATCTTTTAGATATATTTTGTCTGGGGCTTAATCTAATGTTACACAAGCATATGGGAGATAGGGGAAGAATACAGATTTAGGTTCAAGCACATAAAATTAATTTTAGGAATATCATATGTTTACTGTTTTGCCCCCCATAAGTAATTAGGAAAATGGACGGTTTTCTGATTTTGCAAGGAACTAAAGAGATTAGACTGCAAATAGTTTTTAAAAAGCATATAAGGTCTAAAAAAAGATTGCATACCCTACCAAATAAAATAAGATACATTGCCACCTTACTTTGGATTTAATTTTATCTAGCAAGAGAGTATTAAAATGGATTGATGGGGTACTACGCAAGGCCAAGATAATAGTGCAACACCAAGGTGACGCTCCAGAGATCCAATAGCCAGCTAATGTGATGGATTATTACCCTAAAAAAAGGTTTGACTTATTATCATGTGAGTTGATGGCTTGTGCATGAGATTTAAATTGATAAGAACAAATACTATACTTAATCTTAGCCAAAAGGTTGACAAAGGTAGGTTATTTTGGGCGATGATGTGAAATTGCAAATTGTCATTATTTTCTCTTCAAGGTAACCCATATATTTTCTTTAGCTATTTTTTCACTCTTTGAGACGAGGGTATACATTTTTAAGATTTAAGATGAGGTTATTTAGTTTAAGTGAAGATCTTCAACATATATTAAATTTAGAAGATTTAAATCTAGGATTTATTTTTTAGCTAAAATTATCTCTTATCTATGAGAGTAGGTATATTTTGATCGTTCAAATATAACCTTGAGCATATTTAGCCTCTTAGGTTTGTTAAAATAAAACACTTTTATTACAACTAACAGAATGAACTTAAAAGTTAACGGTGACTATAAAAAAGTACTACTAAAAACACAGTAAAAATCAGCCGACTATCGGCCCGAAAATGGACCTACTCGATCAGTTTGGTCCCGAAATATTTAACTTTTTAAAAATAAATTCGACTTACTGCTGTCAGTGTTTCTAGGCCAATAACTGAAAAAATGAATATAAAGGACAATTTTGACTAGAATCTCTCTAAAGTTTATATGTGATTTTTCTGCTAAAGTCTAGTGGAGTTTTAGAACTAAAAAATTCTCAAGAAGAGAATTTGTAGAAGCTAAATACACTCAAATATAACATCAAGGATTTACTGATTTGCTATTCGTTTGAAGGTTTAAGATCTCTGGCACCAGTTACTGTTTCGGTACCCCGCAAGGATAAATTTTTTTATTGATGTTTTATCCATGTATAGATTTTTTTGGTCGAACAAACAGATTTTGTTAGCACCAGCAAAGATACATGTACCAAGTAATACACGAAAATACAAGCAAAGAAAGAAACAAACTGGCAGAAACTTAAATCAACCACCCTAACAGTACTAGTTTTCTTTATTCCGACCCTTGTCAGGTCTCTCTATCTACTTTGTGTCCTTACAATTTTTATTCCTACGTGTGATGTCAAAAATTATGTATTTGTTGTCCTGTTGTGTTTGCTTGGTAATAACTTGTGGTCTAGGCACTATATTGTTACAAGGCTTCATTCCTTGACATTCACATACAGAAAATAAGTGAAGCAAGAACAGCCCAGAGGAGGGCCCTGCTAAGCTTCCCAGTTTCTCTTCTTGCCAATTTAGTCCATAGCCCCTTCAGGTCCTTAAGTCTCATTTAAACCTTCAGCCAAAAAATAATTTGTCTTAACATACCTCGATAATAACGGAACCAGCCCCCTTTTTAACCCTTTTGCTCACTGGAACGTAACATGAACAATTGGTATGTTTGAAATGTAAAAAAATAATATTGGGATCGTTTGCTGCTTGAACAATTTTTTTGCAAAAAAATTCGTCCCAATCAAAGGTTAAGGACGAAATGCTTTTCAATTAATGGACCAACTGGCCTCCTTTATTTGATCTTCTAACATAATAAAATTGAAGGGCTTACAAAATGAAATATCAAAAAGTTGCTGAATGATTCAAAGGATTCCCAAAGCTACAATATAAACTCCCAACGTGAAGAGGCAATGATTCCTAATCATCATGTCCTCCACTTAGCCAATCTTGGCGGTGGAGGACTTAATTTTACGCCACGTGTCATTAACATGCACGGTCACTTAATTAATTAAGTGACCTTCTTCCGTATAATTTATCAATCACACATATAATTAATTATGTGATTTCAATTCACTTAAATCTTAATAACTTATAGGATCTTCATAAACTCGATGTCATAATTTCGTAATATGACACTAGTTCATAACCTCTTTATGCACACACCAAATTATTTCCGATCACCGTCGTCATACTTGTTACGTCCAAAATTATTTCGGGATTAATCCTTTTATATAATAATATCTTTATTAGCATATGTAAATATAACATAAATTTTCCCAGCGCTAGGGTCTATTTACACACGCCTAGCGATTTTTAAATATGCCTAGCGGTTCAAACCGTGACCCGAAAGTATGAGATGTTACACTTAGGTTCAAGTGGGAGTCTATGAAACTGTGTCAAGTGGGGTCTCTTTTATGTGCATGAGACGCCCACACATGTAATTAATTGACCACTAAGACATCTAGGATTGTCTCACTTCTTTCATAATCTAGATCGTGCAGTTAGAGCTATACCTCCAGGACATTCTTCTAACTCGTGTGTATTACGTATTTAAGAAAATGCCTGCTAAAAAAAGTCAGCTACGAGCAAGAGGCTTACTGCCAATGCCGCTCAGGAGGAGAACACTCAAGCTCAGGGAACCAACGCGAGAACAATACCCCCACCTGAGACCAGGGTGCCTGCGGAGGTTCATACTCCAATTCCACCGCCCAGTTCCATTGACCCCGATGTTAGGGGAGCTATCTAGCCGCTCACCTAGATCGTGGTAGCATAGGCCCATCATCAAGGAATGACTGCAAGTACAAGGGCTACGGAGAGTCATCCAGCTTCAGGACTCGAAACTTTCTGCACATGGACCCTCCAATGTTCATGGGGTCTAGAAAGACAAAGGATCCGCATAATTTTATTGACGGACTACAGAAGGTCTTTCGTGTTATGCATTTTACTGAGTTAGAGGCATTAGAGTTGGGAGCTTATCAGTGATATGATGTTGCCAATATCTGGTATGAGTCATGGGAACAGTCCCGAGGGAATGATGCATCTCCTGCGACTTGGGATGAGTTTACTGATGCTTTCCTTGAACACTTCCTGCTAGTAGAGGTCAGTGAGACAAAGGTCATTGAATTTGAGAAGCTCAAGCAGAATGGCAGGAGTACTATCTTCATTTTGTTTCCTTGGCAAAGTATACTCCACGTATAGTTCTAGATATGAGGGCTAGAGTTAGACGTTTTGTGTATAGTCTTGACCCCAGTTATTCGATGCCTCTTATATTGCTTCTCAAAACAAGGAAATGACTATCACCAAGATGGTAGCATTTGTACAAGGTAATGAGAGCAGAATAAAGGAGGAGGAAGCATTATAGAAAGAGAAAGATAAAGGGTTCAATAAGAGAGCTATGCATGAACAACTTCATATCTCTTTGGTTCCCCTGGAATTTCAAAATCCTCTTTTATCTATTGGGGTTGTCCCCCACCCCTATCATTTCCGGGGCCTGCATCTTTATTTCATTCTCTACTAGAAGTTCCAGCTTGTGATCCCTTCTCACTCTGCTTGTGTCCCTATTCAACTCTCCAAAAGAGTTTGTTGTGAGTCTTACTCCCTTGCATAATTTGTACTTTGTTAGGTGATGTTGTCTTCCCGGTTACCTCTGCAATTGTGTTCAAACCATCAGCTATATCATCAGGTTTATTGTCTTGTTGATGTTGATTCAATTGTGTCTGAGGCTGTTTCACTTGCTCCCATGTCTCCTGTGCTACTTTATGTTTCTCAATCAATGCCTCATCCTTCTGTTGTCTTCTACATTATTCTAATCCATGCCCAAAGTTTTTGCACCTAGTGTACATCATTGGCTTCCATTCTTATTCCACCAATTATTCTATTATCTTTCCTTGGTCATTTTGTAACATTACCCAGAGGCGTAAACTTGATGCAGAGGATACCCCACCATTCACCCTATCTAGTTAAATAATTCTTCTCCAAGTATTTATATCCAGCCAAATAAGCCTGATCCAGATAGCTAGAAACCTTGTCTACCTTCTCCTTTGTGACTTCAATATCCAGCCTCCATAGTTTGATCATGATAGGCTTTCGATCGAACATTAGTACACCTTCTTCCACCGCCTTCCCTCTATTTTCATCACAATGGAAACACACTAGGAAAACCCTTCTTTTCACTTGGGATACTTTGTTAATTCCCAACCCCTTTCAAATTCTACTAAAGTACACCTCCATCACCAACTGTGGTGGATTTGAACCAAGCACGTAGCATACTACAGTTGTGCTCCGAAATTCTACTTCCTTCTTAATACTGTTAAGAGTCTCATATCGGATATGGAATGGAAACATGGACTACTTATATAGACTTGGACAATCCTCACCCTACAAGCTCGCTTTTGGGGTTGAGTTAGGCCTAAGATCCATTCTTTACACATTCTATTGTTATTTTGACGTTAGTTCTTGTTTTAAGTTCAACAATTAAGTCAAAACCCTCTGCTATGGGAGTAGATCCCACAATTTGGCTCCATAAGTTACCAAAATTGGGATCTGGCAGATGAGATTTACCCGATAAGTGGATGCCTGCTACTTCCTCATCTACTAGGTCAGCCCATGATGATCTACTGAAGCTTGATGGCCTTGTTATTGTAGTATTCGTATTCCCCTTCGAGGTTCCCATCGGTGAGACCGTTGTCGACCTTGGTACAATCCCCTACAGTACATTCACATTTTTGGTATTTCTAGTATCACCTGACAGCGGAACCTAATTCTTTACCGCGTTCATGGTAGTATTACCCCCCACCCCTTAGTTTGTTGCCCTTTTCCTCCAGCTTTTGATTTCTAAGCCATTTCAGCATATGCTGAGAGGAATCGCCATTCTAGAGAGAGTCCATGTGTAACTATCATTGACGATATTATACTATATTGAATCCGACCTAAAAAAATACATAAATACAGCCTAAGTTATACGTGCATGTAACAGTGCTGAAATTGAAAGTAGTAGCCAAACACAGGACAAAATGATGTAGAACTATTTATAGGCCTTCTTCATACTCTCCCCGTCTCAAATTATTTTGTTTTACACGTCCCTTAAGAAATATTAATTAGGTGGAGTATTTGACTACTTTTACCATTTTCTATGTCTAAGTTATAATATTTCTCTATGAAAATAATTAATTGTGTCTTGAACTTCTAAAACGATAAATAATTTAAGAAAACTATTTTAGTAACCACGAATGTGTAACATCCCATAATTCGGACGATGGTTTGAGCATCTAGACATATGCAAGTAGACCCGAGCCTCGGGGAATTTATATTATATTTACGTATGCTAATAAAGAAATAGTATATAAAAGGATAAAACTCCGAATTAATTTTGGACGTAACAAGAGTGATGATGGGGATTAATAATAATAGTTGTATATCCCCAAAGAGGTTATGAACTAGTGTCATATCACAAAATTATGACATTGAATATATGAAGGTTTTATAAGTTATTAAGATTTAAGTGAATTAAGATCAAATAATTAATTAGATAAGCAATTGATTAATTGTGGTATTAACTAGGATTAAAGTGGATAAAGTGCTAGGTGGCAAGACACTTTCCATGTGGCATCATGGTAGAAAGCAACAAATGACTCATTAGTAGTGGTATTTGGGTGGCATCCTTAAGTGGGAGTGGGTCGACCCCATGGTCTATTAAGATGATAAAAATCACGAGAATACTTTCATTTAAGACTTTTTCTTAAAGAAGTAACTAGGCAGCAACATTGAAATCGTTCAATTTGTTTTATCTTTTCACTTAAGATCAAGCAATCGTACAACAACATTTCTTTTTATCATAATTAAGTATGAGCAGCAACGTTAATTCTTGGCAGCACCCCCGCAATTTCTTGCTATTGTAGCCATTTAAAAATGGATTGAGGTATGTTAAGACAAATTATTTCTTCTTTTGGCATGTTCCATGTAAAGAAATATAACGTGTTATTGTTGCATAAATTATTCTACTCCTAATAGTTAAGAATATTCATGTTATTGATTCCTATGTTGAAAGCATGTGTAAATATGTTCCTACGTCCTTATTGAGGCATACGGAAAAGATATTGATATTCACAGTGTTAGTCAAAGGTACAAAGATATTATGTCTCTCAAAATGTTTTATTGTCATTCATGCATTTTCATTTGCATTATATTCATTTATTATCCTGGACCCACATATGCTATGCACACTACTTTATGATAAATATTATATATATGTAGGGGATATGGAGAAAGGGAAGGCGTTGTATACGCACACCACCTGCAGCTGGTGCAGACTATCATGAAAGAGCCCGAAGAGGCCAATATTGATGCCCTTGTGTGGCCAATATTTATATGTATACCGCATTTGCATTGTGCATAACATTTAGGCATATGTATTAGGGCCCTCAGAGGCATTTACTGCTGGTCGGGTGTTTCTGTTTCAGTTTATTATTATATTCCTATTATGCTATTGTCCATGCCTGACATACTCGGTACATCAGTCGTACTGACGTCCCTTTTTTCGAGGGATGTTGCGTTTCATGCCCGCAGGTTCATGTAGATAGGGCGACGATCCACGTTAGTAGGTTGCTGACTCAGTGGGTTTTGGAGCACTCCCCTTGTTTCGGAGTGTCGGTCTAATCTTGGTACGATATATTTTTGCATGTACAGATGGGTATGGCGGGGCCCTGTCCCGACCTTTTGTTGTTGTGTACTCTTTAGAGGCTTGTAGACAGGTGTCCTGTGTGTAGTAGTCATGTACGGCCTCGTCGGTCTTAGTATGGGTATGTATATATATATAAGTTGGTTATCAGATTTTACATAGTCCTTTTTTGGCTTAGTCCGTATTTAATTATGATTAGATGTTGATAGTGAGATTGGTGGTACCCGGTGGGTAAGATCCGGGTGCCCGTCGCGGTCCTCCGATTGGGATCGTGACAGAATGATAATTTGAGACATAGGGAGTAACATCATACAAACATGATACTTTTGGTCATCTTTACTAGTAATTTATACTGTATACTACATTAAATGCTAATGTCTTTTCCAATTCTATTTGATCATTATGTCGGTATGTACCCACTGACAATGTAGAATTATTTAAGAAAACTAAATACAATGTAACACCCCGTATTCTCAAGGCGATGGATTAAGTATCTAGACATATGCTAATAAAAAGCTTAATATATAAAAGGATGCGGTCCCGAATTAATTTAGGACTTACCAAGTGAGACAACAATGATCGGCTAATCGATAAATTATAGTAGGGGACAACAAGGATCGGCTAGTTGGTAAATCATAGTGGGGACAAGATTAAGTGGGAATGTTACGTGTATCATTTAAAGGAGACCCTAAGTGAACTAAGTTAATATAATCTATTAAGTGGCAGCTTGTAAGATCAACAAGTAACGGGGGAATAATTAATATGGGAGGGGGAAACTATTATCCATTATATAGATTCATTTAAGACCTTTGCATGTAACAAAATCGTCCATTGTAGGATATATATATGAGTACAGTGCCCTTCGCTAATCATGAGTCTCAATTCGTGGAAATTGATGGCAACAATTCTTAGTTAACATAGGCAACAAATATTAGCAAAACGTGAGAAGTATGAGACATATACCAAAGCAGTAATATTTACCCAGTTAGACCAGCAACATTGTTATTTTCTTTTGAGGAAGAAGAAGTTGGCAGCAATTAAGAAAGACTTTTCAGCACCTTGTGTTTCGTTTTAGGAGGTATGTTAAGGCAAATTATTTCTTTCTTTTGGCATATTTCATGTAACGAAACGTAAACGTGATACTGTTCCATAAATTATTCTGCTCTTAGTAGTTAAGATGTTCATGTTATTTATTCTTATATTGAAAGCATGTCTAAATATGTTTTCAAATCCGTATTGAGGTGTATGGGAAAGATGTTGATGTTCCCAATGTTAGCCGAAGGTACAGTTATTAATCTGTATTCCAAAAAAACCAGTAAACAATAAACACTGAAAATAAACAGAATCAGTGTTGAAAAAATAAGAATAATTTTTCAGAATATAATCGAGCCCACTTAGTTCAAAGTGTGTCCTTAAGGAAATTATTCCCCTCACGGTACTCGAGGTTGATGGAATATCACCTCTCAGGATAGAACGATTATCTTACCAGAATAGTAGTACTCCAAACTCTGGTAGCGGCGAACCACTCAACAGTAGTATATCACACAGAATTTATTCGTGCAGAAGAAGAAGAAGATTTTTTAGTTCAGAAAATTAGTAAGTAAAATTTTGAGGAATCAAACAAATTTATAGCCATGGAAGTACTGTTTCTGAAGGTTTGCAACCCTCCCTTCTGAACAGTCACTAAAACTGGTGGGAAATTTAAATGTGGGAAAGAAACCGGGTCGCGGGTCAGGGTCACTAACGGGTAGGATTGGATAAGTTAATTAATTTAATTAAATAATAATTAATTAAATAATTAAAACTTAGAGAAAATTTGGTCCAAAAAGATTATCAATCAATCAGATCATTTGACCAAATCCGAATCCGAATCCGAATCCGAATCCGAATCCGAATCCGAATCCGAATCCGAATCCGAAGCCGAAGCCGAAGCCGAAGCCGAAGCCGAAGCCGAGCCGAAGCCGAGCGAGCGACGACGACGGCGCGAGGGGTCCTTGCCCCCTCAACCCTTTTACTAACAAGAAGGAGTAATTCTACTTATAAGTAGAAGAACTTTTCTTTCCACTACCGATGTGGGACAAATGCTTATTTTATAAAGCAAGAGGGAACTCCCACTTTTCTTTCCACTACCGATGTGGGACAACTCCCACTTTTCTTTCCACTACCGATGTGGGACAAATGATTATTTTATGGAGCAAGAGGGAACTCCCTCCATTTCCCATTCAATCTATCATTTAAACCCAACAATCCCCCACATGAATGGGGAATGGCTATAAGATAAAGGAATGCGCGGACAAGTGTGATATACAAGCGAGAATTGACTGCATCTGGATAAGTAGGTTTCCCTTTGAACTTTTCCGTAGTGAACTTATATCGGATATACTCGATCAATCGGTAGATTTGATATATTTGAACCGTCGAACTTTGTTGTATACCTAGACAACATAAGTCACACAATCAACCCTCAACCGTTTATGGTTCTCACGATTGTGTTCGTTTCAGCCATGAACATCTCCTGGTTTTATGAGTGTGTAGAGAATGGTCCTTTACTGTCATTCCCCTTTAAAGCGGCTTACACTTAACACTCACATAGGTGATTTCTAAACATGTGGTCATATAGCCACATTATCCGGTCATACACCGCGATTTAGATAATCATTAAAGAACCTTAATGCTTTATTAACTCATTAACAAGCCATAAGGTTTTATCCTTATTTCTGAACATTGTCTTCATCCGAGAATGGGTTGAGTTATTGGACAATGTTGAACCGTCAGTCACAACTTTGTTTGATCTCCTTGAACCTAGCTCTTGGGATCTCCACTCTGCTAGGTAGAGTTACCGCCATGATGACTTGTCCTCGGCCTTAACCCCATTCCTATTGATGATCTACTAACTCCCTCTCTAGATAAGCCTTTTGTAAGCGGATCCGCCACGTTATCTCTTGACTTTACATAGTCAATCGCGATAACGCCACTAGAGAGGAGTTGTCTAACGGTATTGTGTCTTCGTCGTATGTGACGAGATTTTCCGTTGTACAATACTCTCCCTGCCCTACCTATTGCTGCTTGACTGTCACAATGTATACATATAGGAGCCAAAGGTTTGGGCCAGAATGGAATATCTTCTAAGAAATGCCGGAGCCATTCGGCTTTCTTCACCGGCCTTGTCTAAAGCTATAAATTCAGATTCCATTGTAGAGCGGGCGATGCATGTCTGTTTTGATGATTTCCAAGACACTGATCCACCCCCAATTGTGAAAACATAACCACTCGTGGAATTAACTTCAAATGACCCGGTGATCCAATTTGTATCACTATATCCTTCGATCACGGCGGGATATTTGTTATAATGCAAAGCATAGTCTTGGGTGTGTTTTAAATACCCCAAGACTCGTTTCATTGCCATCCAATGAGTTTGATTGGGATTACTCGTGAATCGACTCAGCTTGCTTATAGCATATGCTATATCTGGTCGTGTACAATTCATAATATACATCAAACTTCCCAAAACTCGTGCATAGTCCAATTGTGAGTCACTTTCACCTTTATTCTTTTGAAGTGCAAAACTTACATCAATTGGAGTCTTTACAACATTGAAATTTAAATACTTAAACTTGTCAAGTACTCTTTCAATATAATGAGACTGCGATAATGCTAGACCTGATGGAGTTTTATGAATTCTGATGCCTAAGATCAAATCAGCAACTCCTAAGTCTTTCATATCAAATTTGCTAGCCAGCATACGCTTCGTAGCATTTACATCGGTAATATCTCTACTCATTATCAACATGTCATCAACAAATAAACAAACAATGATTTCATGATTTGGAGTATTTTTAATGTAAACACATTTGTCACACTCATTAATCTTAAATCCATTTGCCAACATTGTTTGGTCAAATTTCGCATGCCATTGTTTGGGTGCTTGTTTAAGTCCATAAAGTGACTTAACAAGTTTGCACACTTTCCTTTCTTTACCAGGAACCACAAATCCCTTAGGTTGTTCCATATAAATTTCTTCCTCCAATTCTCCATTTAAGAAAGCTGTCTTGACATCCATTTGATGGATTTCAAGACCATATACGGCCGCCAGTGCTACTAACACCCGAATAGATGTTATTCTTATTACCGGCGAGTATGTGTCAAAGTAATCAAGGCCTTCTTTTTGTCTATAACCTTTGACCACAAGTCTTGCCTTATATTTGTCAATAGTGCCATCAGCTTTCATTTTTCTTTTAAAAATCCATTTTGATCCTAAAGGTTTATTTCCGGAGGAAGATCAACCAATTCCCATGTATGGTTGTTCAAAATTGATTCAATCTCACTATTGACCGCCTCTTTCCAAAATGCTGAATCAGAAGAAGACATCGCTGCTTTAAATGTTTGAGGCTCATTTTCAAGCAAGAATGTCACAAAATCTGGTCCAAAGGAAGTAGATGTCCTTTGACGTTTGCTACGCCTTGCATCCGCTTTACTTGGTGTATTTTCCTTTGGTTCTTCCCGCGGTCGTTTAGATCTTTCACTTGACGACTCACATTCAGTTTTATACGGATAAATGTTTTCAAGGAATTCAGCATTATCTGATTCAATTACCGTATTAACATGAATTTCGGGATTGTCCGATTTGTGAACCAAAAACCGACAAGCTTTGATGTTTGTAGCATAACCAATAAAAACATAATCCACAGTTTTGGTTCGATTTTTACCCTTTTGGGCAAAGGAACTTGGACCTTTGCTAAACACCCCCACACTTTGAAATATTTCAAGTTGGGTTTTCTTCCTTTCCATAGTTCATATGGAATAGATTGTGTTTTGCTGTGGGGCACCCTGTTGAGTATTCGGTTAGCTGTAAGGATAACTTCTCCCCACAAGCTTTGCGGTAAACCGGAACTTATTAGTAAGGCATTCATCATTTCCTTTAATGTTCGGTTTTTCCTTTCCGCAATTCCATTTGATTGTGGTGTGTAAGGGGCAGTAGTTTGATGAATAATTCCATATTCTAAACATATCTCTGCAAAAGGAGATTCGTACTCTCCACCCCTATCACTTCTAATCATTTTTATCTTTTTATTCAATTGATTTTCCACTTCGTTTTTGTATTGCTTAAATGCATCAATTGCTTCATCCTTACTATTAAGCAAATACACATAACAATATCGAGTGCAATCGTCAATAAAAGTTATAAAATACTTTTTCCCACCGCGAGATGGTATTGACTTCATATCACATATATCTGTATGAATTAAGTCTAAAGGATTTGAATTCCTATCAATAGACTTATATGGATGTTTAACAAATTTAGATTCAACACGAGATTTCACATTTAGATTTATTACACTCGAATTTAGGCAATACTTCTAAATTAATCAATTTTCGCAAGGTTTTGTAGTTGACATGTCCTAAACGAACATGCCATAAATTATTTGACTCCAATAAGTAAGACGAAGCTGAATTCTTATTAATACTGTCAACAACCATTACATTGAGTTTGAAAAGGCCCTCGGTGAGGTAGCCCTTTCCTATGAACAAATCATTCTTACTTATTACAATTTTCTCACTAACCAACACACATTTAAACCCGTTTTTGACGAGTAGTCCGGCTGAAACTAAATTCTTCCGAATTGTTGGAACGTGCATAACATTGTTGAGAGTCAGGACCTTGCCGGAAGTCATCTTCAGAAGTATCTTCCCATATCCTTCAACCTTGGTTGTTGCAGTATTTCACATAAACAATACCTCTTCGGGTCCAGCGGGAGCATAGGTAAATGCTTCTTTTGTAGCGCAAACATGTCGAGTGGCACCAGAATTAAGCCACCACTCCTTTGGGTTTCCAACCAAATTGCACTCCGATAGCATTGCACACAGATCATCCATATCATCATTCTTTTCCACCATATTGGCTTGTCCTTTTCCCTTGTTCTTTTTCGGGAGACGACAATCTGGGGCTTTGTGGCCAGCTTTTCCACAATTAAAGCAGTTGCCCTTGAACTTTTTCTTGTTGGAATCCTTCTCCTTTCCAGAAGGCCTCTTCCTTTTCTTGTTCTTTTTCAGAGCAACATCTTCAACGATGTTTTCCCCTTCAATTGGTGAAGTCTTACGGTACCTCTTCTCAGCGGTTTTGTTATCTTCCTCGATCTTGAGACGAATCACAAGATCTTCCAACTTCATTTCCTTTCTTTTGTGCTTAAGATAATTCTTGAAATCTTTCCATGAGGGCGGCAACTTCTCAATCATTGCAGTCACTTGGAATGCTTCATTTACTACCATACCTTCAGCAATAAGGTCATGGAAGATAAGTTGAAGCTCTTGAACTTGGGTTCCAACGGTTTTTCCATCCACCATTTTGTAGTCTAGGAATTCTGCAACCACAAACTTCTTCAAGCAAGCATCTTCAGTTTTGTACTTCTTTTCAAGTGCACTCCATAGTTCTTTGGAAGTCTCTACTGCACTATAGACGTTGTACAAGTCATCTTCTAAAGCACTCAAAATGTAACCTTTGCACAAAAAATCAGCCTGTTTCCAAGCCTCAGTAACCATGAACTTTTGGTTGTCAGGCATGTCGGCGCGAGCACGGGAGAGGTCCTCATCGGTGAACTTTTGCATACCAAGGGCGGTAAGCCAAAAGAACATTATTTGCTGCCATCCTTTAAAGTTGGCACCGGTGAACTTCGTAGGTTTCTCAGCCGGTGGCACAACGGTACGGGTTGTAGGAGTAACCGCTGGTGCAGTAATTGCAGAGGTAGTTCCAGTCTCAATTGCCATTATTCGTTTGTCACTGTCAAATCGACAAACTGTTTTAGTTAATAAAACCAGAATAGCAATTCAATCACAGACTTAAACGATGAAGATTTTATTTCTTCAAATTGCAGTATAATTATGAAAACTTTAGTATTCCAACGAAGTTTTTATATCTTCGAGTCGAATACTAATATTCATATGGAGTAGAAAACTGCACAAGTTTTAATCTCCAAACCAGAATACAACACGATGAAGTTTTTATGTTCTTCAAATCGTTGTACAAGTATGAACTTTAATATTCCAACGAAGTTTGTATGTCTTCAAGTCAGAATATGAAATTTCACATGGAGTAGAAAACCACACAGGTTTTAGTCTCCAAAACAAAATACAGATTAATCTAAAAATATAATTTCCTTAAGATTGTTATTAATCTGTATTCCAAAAAAACCAATAAACAATAAACATTGAAAATAAACAGAATCAGTGTTGAAAAAATAAGAATAATTTTTTAGAATATAATCGAGCCCACTTAGTTCAAAGTGTGTCCTTAAGGAAATTATTCCCCTCACAGTACTCGAGGTTGATGGAATATCCCCTCCCAGGATAGAACGATTATCTTACCAGAATAGTAGTACTCCAAACTCTGGTAGCGGCGAACCACTCAACAGTAGTATATCACACAGAATTTATTCGTGCAGAAGAAGAAGAAGATTTTTTAGTTCAGAAAATTAGTAAGTAAAATTCTGAGGAATCAAACAAATTTATAGCCATGGAAGTACTGTTTCTGAAGGTTTGCAACCCTCCCTTCTGAACAGTCACTAAAACTGGTGGGAAATTTAAATGTGGGAAAGAAACTGGGTCGCGGGTCACTAACGGGTCCAAAAAGATTATCAATCAATCAGATCATTTGACCGAATCCGAAGCCGAAGCCGAAGCGCCGCCGGCCGGCCGGCCGAGCCGGCCGAAGCCGGCCGCCGGCCGGCCGGCCGAGCGAGCGAGCGACGACGACGGCGCGAGGGGTCCTTGACAAATGTACAAGGATATTATGTCACTTAGCTAAAACTCAGAATGTTAATGTTAGCCGAAGGTGCAAGGATATTATGTCACTCAGATAAACTCAAAATGTTTTATTGTCATTCATGTATTACCATGGACTATATATTTGGGATGGAAAACGGGATACACAGACCACCTGATCAGCTGAGATATGATGATGATTATGTCCACAAAGGCTGATATGATATGATGCCCACAGAGATATGATGGATGATGCCCACGAGAGGCCAATATATGTTATGGGATATAATATATGCCCGATGATATATATATATATGTATGTATATATATATATATACACGTGTGTGTGTATACCACATTGTGCATGATATTTAGGCATATTATGGCCCTCAGAGGCATTTACTATTGGTCGGTTTGCTATCGGTTGTTGCTATCGTCATATCGATTCAGTCAAATTGTTTACGTCGCTATTTGTATCGGTACATTTCTGTTTCAGTTTATTATGTATCTCTATTATACTATTTCTCATGCCTGACATACTCAGTACATCATTCGTACTGACGTCCCTTTTGTCGGGGAACGCTGCGTTTCATGCCCGCAGGTTCACGTAGGCAAGGCGACGATCCGCATTAGTAGGTTGCTGACTCAGCGGATATTGGAGCACTCCCCTTGTTTCGGAGTGTTGGTCTAATCTTGGTACGGTAATTTTTGCATGTATATATGGGTATGGCGGGGCCCTGTCCCTACCCTTATGATGTCATGTACTCTTTTAGAGGCTTGTAGACAAATGTCATGTGTATAGTAGTCATGTATGGCCTTGTCGCCCTTGGTATGTATGTATGGGAAGACTCCTTTTGGTAAGATTTTACATGGCTTCCTTCCAGTATATAATTTCTATGTGTCCGCAGGGTACTGGGTGACGGCCCTTGTGGCCCTGATTTAATTATGATTAGACGTTGATTGTATGATTAGTGGTACCCGACATGTAAGGTCCGGATGCTCGTCGTGGCCCTCCGATTTGGATCGTGACAATACATATCTAAGATTTGAACAAAATTAGCATCCTTAATCGTCAACGAAAGAGGCCTTGCATGCACTATTTATTCCACTTGTATACGTGCTTTAAATTCCACTTTGAATTATTGTTTTTTAAAAAAAAGTTAATGCACAATTGTAACTTGTCATCAATCTGATGTTACTATTTCAGTCTTTGATCACAGTGGATTTCATCTAGAATCCTCTGCATGGACAGCTCCTCTTCAAAACAAAACAAAAAAACAAAAAGAAGTAAATTAAAGTAAGAGAGACGATTATTGAATGAAGAATGGAAATGCTATTTGACTTGGAATTTTCAAATGAAAGCTACAACACACAGAAATATCCTTTCACTTTCAGTTTTCATTTTGATGTTTACTGATTAAGTGAATGTACCTTTACTCTAATTTCCAAGCACGTCTGCTAATTGTCCATTCAAGACTTCTCTTGTTTTGAACTATATAAAAACTAGAGTTTTTACTACTCCTTTCGTTCCAAAAGAAATGTTATTACTTTTTTATTAATTTATCTAAAAAAGATTGGTATATTTTTAAAAGTCTTTTTTTTTAAACTTCATATCAAATCAAATTAAGATAATCTTTTTAGGTCAGAAGAAATAGAAGATAGCCTAAATTAATGAAAATATAATTTATTTATTGAATGCATAAATTATTCACAGGCTGCTCATGAGTCTAGCGAGAATTATAAGTACTAAGAAAGAGACAAGCAAAGCAGGGAAGAGGGGAGAAATTATCTCCATACGCTTCTGTTGGATAAGCAAACAGAAGTCGTGTATTGATCGTTGAAAAACAAAAGCTACATATATTGGTGAGGGAATACAATTTCAAATACTTCATCCTCTGTATAATAAACTAAACAATCATTATATTCAAGAAGTCATCACTAGTTCTACTTCGTCGTTAACGAAAAACCCTTTCCACAATGGCAGTAGCAATAAGTACTATCAAACTTAACAAGAAAATAAACTAGTCTCCATGTCTTGTGCATATTTGTTTCAGCCAATATCTTCGAAAGATCTCCAAGGCCTTTCAAGTTAGAAGAAACATTGACTAATTGATAGTTCTCAAGCTCAAAATTAAGACTCCTTTTGGTAGTTAGTCGGCCTTGGCATGTATGTATGGGAAGACTCCTTTTGGTAAGATTTTACATGGCTTCCTTCCAGTATATAATTTTTATGTGTCCGCAGGGTACTGGGTGACGGCCCTTGTGGCCCGAATTTAATTATGATTAGTTATTGATTGTATGATTAGCGATACTCGGCAGGTAAGATCCGGGTACCCATCACGGCCCTCCGGTTTAGATCGTGACAATACATATCTAAGATTTGAACAAAATTAGCATCCTTAATCAACAACGAAAGAGGCCATATGCTTGGCGGCTTCATGCATGCACTATTTATTCCACTTGTATACGTGCTTTAAATTCCACTTTGAATTATTGTTTTTTAAAAAAAGTTAATGCACAATTGTAACTTGTCATCAATCTGATGTTACTATTTCAGTCTTTGATCACAGTGGATTTCATCTAGAATCCTCTGCATGGACAGCTCCTCTTCAAAACAAAACAAAAAAACAAAAAGAAGTAAATTAAAGTAAGAGAGACGATTATTGAATGAAGAATGGAAATGCTATTTGACTTGGAATTTTCAAATGAAAGCTACAACACACAAATATATCCTTTCACTTTCAGTTTTCATTTTGATGTTTACTGATTAAGTGAATGTACCTTTACTCTAATTTCCAAGCACGTCTGCTAATTGTCCATTCAAGACTTCTCTTGTTTTGAACTATATAAAAACTAGAGTTTTTACTACTCCTTTCGTTCCAAAAAGATGTTCTTACTTTTTATTAATTTGTTTAAAAAAGATTGATATATTTTTAAAAATCTTTTTTTTTTAAAACTTCATATCAAATCAAATTAAGATAATCTTTTTAGGTCAGAAGAAATAGAAGATAGCCTAAATTAATGAAAATATAATTTATTTATTGAATGCATAAATTATTCACAGGCTGCTCATGAGTCTAGCGAGAATTATAAGTACTAAGAAAGAGACAAGCAAAGCAGGGAAGAGGGGAGAAATTATCTCCATACGCTTCTGTTGGATAAGCAAACAGAAGTCGTGTATTGATCGTTGAAAAACAAAAGCTACATATATTGGTGAGGGAATACAATTTCAAATACTTCATCCTCTGTATAACAAACTAAACAATCATTATATTCAAGAAGTCATCACTAGTTCTACTTCGTCGTTAACGAAAAACCCTTTCCACAATGGCAGTAGCAATGAGTAATATCAAACTTAACAAGAAAATAAACTAGTCTCCATGTCTTGTGCATAATTGTTTCAGCCAATATCTTCGAAAGATCTTCAAGGCCTTTCAAGTTAGAAGAAGCATTGACAAATTGATAGTTCTCAAACTCAAAATTAAGATCCCCGAGTTTGAAAACACTGAACTCATTTGGATAATACGTGGCAAGCTTCATGATCCTGTTTTTATCATCATTTGCAAAAGAATCATTGGGACTCAAACTAGCCCTACCAAGAAGTAGATTAGTATTTACTTCACTAAAACGATTGTTGAGTTCCGAAAGTTGCAAATCAATAACATCATAAAAAACTTTTGCACGCAAATGATGAGAATATTTATCATTTGAGCTCTTACGCTTTGATTTTTCAAGACCACACTTCTCATCTATTTCTGGGATCACAACATCATACAACAACAATAATAATAACATACCCAGTATATTCCCACAAGTGAGCTTTGGGGAGGGTGGGTTGTACGCAGACCTTACCCCTACCTTTGTGGGGTAGAAAAGGTTTTTTCAATAGAACATTGGCTCAAGAAAATCAGAAAAAATAATTTTAAAGAAATTAAATGCAAGTGTAAAAGCTATGATGAAAATATTGAAGAAAAGTGTAAAGAATGGATCTTGGGCCTAACTCAAACCCAAAAGTTAGCTTGTAAGGGTGAGGATTGTTCAAGTTCATCTAAGGAGTCCATGTTTCCATTCCATATCCGATGTGGGACTCTTAACACTCCACCGCATGCCCAGACCTTGTTAACTGGAGCATGAACATTATAATTTGGGGGTCCAACATCGATAAACAAAGAATTGAAATGGGTCTAGCTCTGATACCATGAGAATGTTTTGGTAAATGGCTTAATGAATTAAGAGCCAGAGTAAAATCTATTTATAGTGATAAATATACATGTATAGATTAGTACATGAGAAAAGGATATTATCCATGAGATAATTACAATACGAGTCCTAATACGTCCCTCAATTTGGACTGGGGAGAGATGTTCAGATTATCACGTAAAAGACAGAACTGAGATTAAGGTAATCCTTTTGTGAAGATATTCGCAAGTTGTGAGCGAGTCGACACATATTGAACAACAAGATCTCCTTGAGCAACTTTGTCACGAACATAATGAAAATCAACATCAATGTGTATTGAGCGGTGATGAAACACTAGGTTACATGACATATATGTAGAACTGACATTATCACATAATACACGAAATGATTCACGTAGATAAATACCAAGCTCACAAAGTATATGACGAATCCAAGTGGTCTCAGCAATAGTATAAGTAATAGCTCTATACTCAGCCTCTGTAGAAGATTTAGAGAATGTTGGTTGCTTTTTGCACGCCAAGATATAAGATTGGAACCCAATAATACATCATATCTGGTGGTAGAATGACGACTATCAAGACAACCAACCCAGTCAACATCAGAATAGGCAAAAAGCAAAGAGGTAGAAAAAGAGGCACGTAAGAACAGTCCACAGGTGAGAGTTCCTTGCAAATACCTAAAATACGCTTCGCACAATGCAAATAAGTTGTACGAGGAGCATGCATAAATTGAGAAACAATATTAACAACATAAGAAATATTTGGACGAGTCATAATCAAGTATTGAAGAGAATCAACCATACTCATGTATTCATTAGGATCTAAAAGTAATTCACCATCCGTAAGAGATATAGAAGTGCGAGAAGCAACATGGGTACGAACGGGTTTGCATGTATGCATATGAAACTTAAGAAGCATACCAAAGATGTACTTTTGTTGAGATTAGTGAAGTCCATGAGGGGAGCGAACAACTTGAACACCAAGAAAATAATGAAGATCACCTAAGTCCTTCATAGCAAATTGATGAGAAAGATGAGAAATAAAGAGATCAAGAAGATATGAAGAACTACCAGTAAGAATGATGTCATCAACATAAAGTAATAATATGAGCAGATCAGATGAGGACCTATGAATAAATATGAAAGTATCTGATTTGCTGCAAACAAAATCATGAGCAAGGAAAAACGTACTAAAGTAATGAAACCAAGCACGTGGTGCTTGTTTCAAACCATAAAGGGCTTTAGACAATTTGCAAACATGGTGAGGATAATCAGGATGAATAAAATCAAGACGAAGGTTGTTCCATAAAAACTTCTTCTGTAAGTACACTATATAGAAAATAATTTTTGACATTGAGCTGACTATAGACCAAGAAAATAACAATACGAATGGTATTAGCACGAACTATAGGACAAAATGTTTCATGGTAATTAAATAAAATAAATAAACTCCGAGGAATATCTGCCTTTATTTACTTTATTCCCCGCAAGCTGTCAAAAACAAAACGGTTAGAAACAGTTAAATACAAATAACTTCGGATCCATATCCAAAACAATGAATGTTTTGGTCACGGAGGGCTCAGACTTAAATTTTGAAAAGACCATTCCAAACACGTCGTGGCTGCAAACGTATGACTCAGTGATTATTTTGATTGCCTCGCCTACTAAATATGTTGGTCTCTCGGATGAAAAGAAAAGATCATTATAATCACGTCGTGGCTGCGATCAAATAACTTGTTGGTTATTTTAATCGTCTTGCCTACTAAACATGTTGATCCCTCGGATGGAGTAAAAGGTTTAAGCCTCGTCCTTGCCCAGAAGTTATATTCCCGTCTTTACGACTGTGGAGGCCTAAAAATCGACGGATATTTTTCATCGGCCATGGTGTAGTACCGTGTTCGAATCAGCAAAATTAAATCGAAAATAGTAAGCAGCAGCAGTAGAAAAAAAAACTGAGAGGCAATTCCCGAGAAGACAGGATGTTTAGTAAAAACAGTAAATATCCGTTGACCGGATGTTTAAAACAGTGCTGAAAACAGAGAAACGAAACGAAAAAAAGTGCGGCCTCAAATTCAATTTCATCGGCCTAAATGCGATATTAATAAAAACAATAAAACAGTAAAACAGAAGATATCCGTTGCCCGGATGTTTAAAATAGTAAACTGAAAACAGAGAAATGAAAAAGTGCGGCCTCGAATTCAATTTCATCGGCCTAAATGCGATATTAATAAAAATAATAAAACAATAAAAACAGTAAAATATCCGTTGCACGGATGCTTAAAACAGTGCTGAAAAACAGAGAAACGAAACGAAAAAAAAGCGCGGCCTCGAATTCAATTTCATCGGCATGAATGCGATTTAGTTAAAAAATAGTAAAATGAACAACATAGCCGCATACAATAGTAAGTAATTAAATGTCCAACCCGGATTATGAACAGTGACCCGAATGAAACAGTGAACTAATTCTAAAAGCATACCCGGAATAGTGATCAGAATCGGAATCAAAAATTCAGATTTCAGATAACCAGCAACAGATATGAAAAAATGCCATAATATGGAAATATACCCAAAACCGGGTCGACCCGACCCGGGTCAGTGACCCAACCCGAATCAAGTATCAAACCCGAATCAGATTTTCACCAATTTCAGATAACTAATCAAATAAGATGCGAAATGCAATAATTCTAAAAATATCCAAATTGGGTCGACCCGAACCGGGTCAGTGACCCGACCCGAATCAGTGACTCGAAATCAGTGAAGAACAACAAATTGAATTTTTTTCAACAAATTCAGATAGCCAATATGCAAGATGTGAAATGCAAGGATTCTGGAAATATATCCAAACCGGGTTGACCCGACCCAGAATCAGTGAAGAACAACCCGAATCGAATATTTCAACAAAATTCAGATAACCAACAAGGGATGTAGGAAAGGCAAAAATCTGGAATATGTCCAAACCGGGTCGACCCGACCGGATATCAGTGGAGGACAACAAATCGAATTTTTTTTCCAGATTATTCAGGTAACCAACATGATATACAAACACAAATCTAATCCTTACCCCTGTTCGGGTCGACCCGACCCGAACATACCCAAATCGGAGACTCGAAAAACAGTGGAGAACAAACCTTTTCTTCCGATTTTGGATCTTATTTTCGGACTTAATTCTTGAATAACAAGGAGGGCAAATGCTTAAAATCAAGAACACAACAAAATATTTTATATGGAATCGGACCTCCCAAAAATCCTCCCTAAAATCGAACAAAAAAAGGGGTATTTATAGATGGTTTAACCCTCCAAGAACGAGTTTGAAACTCGAATAAAATGTTAAAAAATCTGATTTTGGAAGCGGATTTTAGGGGTATGGGTTGCGGATTTTCGGGGATAGGGGTATGGGATGATGGGTTGGTGGTGTCAAGGGCAGAGGGGGGTTGGTGGTGGTGTCGGGTGAGGTGATGGCCGGCGAAGTGGGGTCGCGGGTATGGGGTGTGCGGCGGGTTAGGTTTTTGAAAGAGAAGGGTGTGTTTGGTTTTTGAGATTTTTTTTGTTTTGGGGTTATGTTTGGTAGGGGATAAAAGGGATGGGTTTGGGCTTCGGGTTGGATGGTGGCCGGTTGGGCCTGGGGGAATTGGTCGGTTGGGCTTCGGTTGGGCTTGGTAAGGGGATTTCGGGTGGGCCGAAAAAATAAAAAGGGGAGTTGAATTGTTTTGGGTTGAGAAATAAGAAATGAGTTATGGGTTTAAAATATAAAAGGGGTTTAATATTAAAAATGCATTGAAGAAAAAATGTAAATTATTAAAAATAAGAATATAACGATGTGATAATAATAAAAAATATAATATTTGCGATATGCTTAATGCTTGATAAAAAAAATGAAAATACGATGCTATTTTGCGAAAATAAATAACATAGAAAAACTATGATTATGATATTAAAAATGCAAATGACAAATAAAAAATGCAAAATAATAATAAAATGATGATATATATACATATATATGCCTATATTTAAAATTGCAAATAAAATCATAAAAGATGGGACAAAATTGGGTGTCAACAGTAATCTATACCTGGTTGCTGATGAAAAACTTATGTTACGAGGCATTCTTGGTATCGCTCAATAGACCCATTTGAATTATATTTAATGCGATAAACCCAATTACAACCGATTAAGTGCATGTTAGGTCGAAAAGGAACAAGAGTCCAAGTATTATTTTCTAAAAGTGCATTAAATTCATCAACCATGGCTTGTTTCCACTTTGGACTTTTTACAGCCTGAGAAAAACAAGAAGGTTCAATTTCCTGAATAGTCGTATCTAAAGAAAGCATTTGCCTTGGTTTTAAGATATCAGATTTAGAGCGCGTTTGCATTGGATGAGCGGGAAGAGTGGAATCGGGAGGAGAGGAAGTGCTAGAAGGCATAGAGGAAGATGGACCACTAGAGACACACTCCGTAGAAGGACTAGATGGAGACACATGTTCAATAAGGCTAGAGGTAGAACGATGAGGTGGATTCTCAAAACTAGAACGAAATTCAAAAGACGGATTAGAGGAAATACAAGACCTAGAACATTGTAATGAAGATACGGGTGATGTGACTATAAGGATGTCAGGAGAAGAGGATGATGAAGAAGAATTGCTAAGACAAGAAAATGTAGGATATGGAAGGACTAACTCATGAAAGACAACATGTCGGCTAACATAGACACGACTAGTTTTAGGGTCAAAACAACGGTAACCTTTATAGTTGAAAGCGTAACCTAGGAAAACACATTGTACAAAACATGGTGTAAGCTTGTGAGACACTCGAGCAGACAAGTTCGGAAAAAATTCACAACTAAAAACACGAAGAAAATTATAGTCTAGATGTGTGTGAAAAAGTTTTTCAAAAGGAGACAGCCGTTCAAAATAGGGGTAGGTAGCCTATTAATAGTAAAAACCCGTAAAAGGCGGTATCAATCCAAAATTGAGTTGGTAAGGTAGCCTCCGTGAGGATACTACATACCATTTCAATAATGTGTCAATGTTTTCGTTCAGGAACCACATTTTGTTGTGGGGTGTCTGGACACAACTTACGAAAATAAATACCTGAGTTAGAAAAATGTTGGATCATACTTATGTTATCAAATTCCCCACCTCCATCACTTTGAAAAGCCTTTATTTTGATAGTAAAAATGTTCTCCACAAGCTTCTGGAAAGCACAAAAGTGTTGAAAAACTTTTGATTTGCTTTTCATAGGATAAAGCCATGTAAATCGAGAAAAATCATCAATAAAGATAACATAGTACCGAAAACCCAAATTTGATAAAATAGGTGATTGCCAAATATCTGAATGAATAATGTCTAAAGGAAAGGAACTACAATGTTCAATTGAATTGAAAGACAAACGTTTTGATTTTCCTAATTGACAAGAAACAAAACTATCACTAAAAAAATTAACTACACTAATGTAACTATATTTTTTAAGACTAGCCAAAGCACGAGCTCCACTGTGACCCAGACGATGATGCCAGACATCACCAGACTTATGGAGAGAAACGGATGCTTGAGGAAGAGAGGACATAGGTGAAGATGATAAGGGATAGACATCACCCTTACTGTTGGATTGAAGAAGAGTTTGCCCTGAGATTTTGTCCTTCACAGAAACAGAAGATTCATCAAAGTTAACAACACAATTAGTATCTTTGCATAACCTTTTAACAGAAATTAGATTATGACGAAGTTGAGGAACATGAACTATAGAGCTCAAGTGTAGAGGACGAAAAGTTGAAGGTATTTTAGAATAGCAAATGTTAGCGATGTTATGCAATGTACCATTTCCTACCAAAACACGATCAAAATCAGAGTAAGGAGTTTTTCGTATAAAATTACCTTCTGATGGAGTCATATGAGCGGACGTGGCAGAATCCCAATACCAAGTAGCATCATTTGTTTCACCAACAGACATAGTATCAAAAGACTTGCGAAGATCATTAGCAACAAAGAAATGATTAAAACTAATGTGACATTGTAGAGCAGTATGACCAGGCAATGCACAAATTTGACAAATAATAGAAGACTGCAAAGGACCCAATATCCCATTGGATGGTGAAATTGGACTAATAGATTGTGAATTATAGGGATTAGAGGAAGAACAGCCAATACCTAACCAGGACTGACCGGTAAAGAAATTACGTGCAATATTGTTCTGATTAGTTTGTTGACCACGACCATATCCACGACCTCTACCTCGAGTATGAAGCTCGCCCTCGACCACAATTACCTTGATATGAAGATACATTTCCAGATACATTAGAGGATCCTTGTCACGACCCAAATAGGAAGGCCGCGATGGGCACCTGGATCCCACCCGTCGGGTACCGCTAATCGTACATCCAACACCTAATCGTACTTAAATACGTACTAAGCAAAAAAAACATTATAGAAAATCTTACTCAGAAATTCAATTTTCATATATACATACTCATACCAAGGCCGACAAGGACACACATGACCACTAACCACATGACACTTGTCTACAAGCCTCTAAAGAATACATGACATCACAAGGACGGGACAGGACCCCGCCATACCCATATGTGGATGCAAAAATACTGTACCACGACCAACTACAACTCTGAAACAAATAGAGTGCTCCAACATCAGCTGAACCAACAACCTACTAGCGTGAACTGTCACCTTCTTTAACTGAACCTGCGGGCATGAAATGCAGCGTCCCCCGACAAAAGGAACGTCAGTACGACTGATGTACTGAGTATGTCGGGCATGAACAATAGAATAACAGGGATATGACCACAATCGAAACAAATAATCGCGGCCAACAAGAAATGCCTCTGAGGGCTCTAATACATATGTCTAAATGTTATGCACAATGCAGTATACATTTACATTAGCCTCATCGGGCATCTTCCTTACCATAACAGCCTCTGCGGGCATCATTTCATGTCAGCCTCTGTGGGCATAGTATGTCTATATGTCATGCATAATGCGGTAGATACATATATACTGGCCACACAAGGGCATCTTCCTCCCCACATCAAATATATATATATTTTGCCCTTAATCAGACATCTTCCTTCATTAAGCCACACATGCTTTATCATTATCATATCCCAGCTGATCAGGTGGTCTGCGTTTTCCGTTTTCCGTCCCCAACATACAGTCTTGGGTAAAACATGAATGCAATGCAAATGAGAATGCATGAATCACAATAAAATATCCTGAATGACATAATTTCCTTGTACCTACGGTTAACGCCGTAAATATTAACATTTTTTTCTGTATGCCTTAATAAGGACTTAGGAATATATTTAGACATGTTTTTAACATAGGAATCAATAATATGAATATTCTTAACTTCTAAGAGTAGAATAAATTATGGAGCAATATCACGGTTATATTTCATTACATGAAACATGACAAAATAAATAAATAATTTATCTTAACATACCTTTAATATTGACCTCTACTCACTACATCAAAATTAGCCTCTCTACACCTTAATCTTTGATAGTTAGAACGATTCCCCTGTAAATCTTACTTCCACCTAAAGAATGCTCCAAAATTAAATCAACGTTGCTTTCTTGTTGCCTGTATCTATCCACCGCCTTTAATTGCTCCTTCAAAATCTTTGAAGACTAACTAAAATAAGTTTTCCTTAGAAATGGCAAACCAAAATCGTTGCTTACTTTGAGAAAAAAAAAACAAATAAAATGGGACCCAAATCTTTAGTTGCCGTAAGCTTCTCATGAGACCATACCAAAATGAAAAGAAATGTTAGGTGTTGTCTACTTAATAGTAGTTAATGGGACCCACATAATACCATTCACTTAGTAGAAGCTAATAACAAATAGATTGCTATTGATGTGGATGAGTCAAATACTTGATATTTGTAATTGCCCCCACGTGGACATCACCTTTAGCTAGCACTTATCATACATAGCTAGCACTTATCCTCTACTTAGTCATTTTAGGAATTCCGTAATTTTCTAATTGTTTCAAAGTCTTATAAATTAAATTAATCAAATTCAATTTTCACGTTTCATCCTATTAAGTCTTGTCCCCCCACTTAATAAATAATTACTTCGTAATTTAATCAATTACACACATAATTAATTTAGATCTCACTTTATTTAAATTCTAAAATCTCATAAGACCTTCGTATACTCAATGTCATAATTTCCTAATATGACATTAGTCCATAACTTCTTCATGCGCATATCAAATTTATTTGCGGCTTCCGTCGTCACACTTGTTACGTCCAAAATTATTTCGGGGTTATATCCTTTCATATACTAATCTCATTATTAGCATACGTAACTAACATAAATTCCAAAGTTCGGGTCTTCTTGCACATGCTTAGCGATTTAAATCGTAATCCGAAAATACGGAATGTTACAATCCTGATGACACAGATTGTGTATTGAAAGCATGATGTGACACGGGCGAGTCAAGTCTTAACATGGCTTACACATCATTTGAAGAAATGAACAGATGATTTTTTCTTCTCTGTATATGATACATTAATTAATTTCATTCAAATAATTGAATGGGAGATTAGATTATGGCGATTGAATTGGGAGTAGAGAATATCAGTGTGAACTCGATAACAGAGAGCCTTATTCAACAGAAGTAGTTCCATAAGTTTCTTTTCAGAACACTTCCTCAGAGATATGTTGGCACGACAGATCCAGGCTTAACATCGTTGGTCCGATACTTAATCGATGTGGTGGATCAACCGTAGTAGGTGTGCCAACTTCTCATCACTCTAGAACTAGCACAGGAAGTAGTGTACTAATAATAACCATTTAATGTGCTCAAACCAATAAGATAATAATTTGATATTATTTATTTTCTTTAAAGATTGTATCGCGTGGATTTTACAAACTTCTAAGTCACTCACCACTGATCCAAGATATGATCTTAACAAAAAAATTATATTCTAGATCTTGATTCAGTAGCAGAAGCCATGGTTAATGGGGAGAAGCCATGATCAAGACTAGCTTTCCATACTTTTTCAATATCAAACATGGTGTTACCACACTCATGCTCCTTCCATCCTTCAAAAGCGTGCAAAATTCCAGCTATTCTCCATGCACTCATCACTCTTCTTGGTAGCCAATTCTGGAATTATAAAATGTATAAATTCAATCTTCAATAAATTAAACAAAAAAAATAGTTAAATATATTGAATTATTATTTTCTAACCTCACAAGAGTCTACATTTTGAAGATGTTTTGGACAAATCATGGCTGGTGTGTTAAAGTAGAAGCAATCCTTGCGAGCTTTTCTTGGTGGGAATGGTGAATAAGGAATAAATGATGTTCCTTCTAGTGCTTTCAGTTGTTCATCTTCACTCAAGCCATCGTCTACTAGCCACGTCTGCAAATCAATCAAGAATCACTCTTCCAAAAGAAGAAAAGGAACTATTTCAAACTCGATAGATGACAACTCCCTAGCATTAGGAGAAGATATGACAAAGCTAATTTTTTTATGTAAGCTAATTGTACAATCTTTATCATGGAAGAGATCATGTATATTTCTTTCTCTTCCTTTTTGAAGAATTAGTTCTCTCAATTATTTTTTTTGGAGTAAGGTCCTTGTCCCCCTCTTATGTTGTATTTTATACAATCAATAGACATGGTAAACTTATTTTTTTCTTTTAAAAAAATAATCAATCAAGAACCTCATTTTGGTTGTTGGTGGGGTCATGGTTGAATTTTGTTAGTTTACAACTTTATATGCAGGAAGAAAACCGTGAGATGTGCCGATGTGGGTGTGGGTGCCATCACCTGAACTCGAAGGAAAGACACTTTTCTATTTGTCCTTTGTAAAGTCCAAAAAAATGTTTAGTGTTTGACAAATTGATCTATCTTTGAGTTAGGGGGAGGGGAAGGGAGTTGTTACATGTATGAATTATCAAGATTAAAATGTTTTGGTTCTATATATACCTTTGAAACACAAGCACTTCTCGACAAGACCAAATTTGTTGCAGCATCCGGGGTAAACTTTGCTTTAAATCTCTCATACTCTTGTTCGTCTAACGTGATAACCTATATATGTACAAATAATTCAGAATAAATAGGTGAAATTAAAGAATAACAATAATCAAATGAAGAGGTTAATTATAAAAAGATTAATATACCTGAATTCCTCGTTGGCACAAGGCAAGGGCGATAGAGTAAGCAACTTTGGATAAACTACGCCATTGAAGTACCACTTGGGAAGTTCCTTTAGGAATGGAGTTGAGAATCACAGCAACAACTAGGCTACTTCCATCTACCACTTTCACTTTCAACTGAGGATGCTTCCTTATGTAAACTTCACCATTGCCGTTTAGCTTCTCATCCTATAAAGTTAGTTACATTTGTATAAGTATCAATTTTATTTTTAGACCCTCACTCAGAACGGGATTTTTAGCAGTTTTTGCGAATATTTATGATTCTATAGTGGCATAGCTCCAGATATGGATTAATTCTTTAATTTTACTTGCCTGATTTAACAGTCCAAGGCTCAAAACCTTTATGCCTTTCAGATCTGCTTCCATGATGGCTTCCTCGATCAAGTTATTAATACTCTCTCTTTGCCATTGTCTAGAGTACTATAACAAAATTAATAATTAGGACAAATGATTTTTTAATGAAGGATACGAAATGAACGAATTAACAATCTTGAATAATATAAATTACTTGTATACGAAACTTCGGAATAGCCCAAGTTTGTAATTTGAAATCCTTGAACAAATTCCTCTCGATAACAAATGTGTGACCATAAATCCAAGTAATCATTATTGACCATAGCGTGATCGGCCACATTAACCACAAATACCACTTAGAGGTGTCATGAGGCTTCGAGGCCAAGGATGCAAACCCTAGTCGTAGATGATAGATAGATTGTGGGGTCGTTAGATGTGTAAGGTGCACCACATCAGGCACTTCAGCTTTCCTCTCAATTGATTTTTCATACAATGTGTCTGACGACTTGTCCATTGTACCATATATGTAATCATACATTGGCATAAAAAGAGAATAGTTGGTTCTGAATTGTGTGTGATGTAGTGAATGGTACCTGTGCCATCAATACGTTGATATCAAATTACTAATTAATGCGCTTATCATAAAAAGTTATACCATCTTATACCTGACATGATTATGTAAATATCTTTTTAATTCATCCAAACATAAAATTTGAACTTATTGAAGTATAGGGCAAAGAAGACTCACGAGGGTGTATACATCAAGTACTTGAGAGAGGGAAACATAGAGAAGATCCACTTAGGAACGAGCTCAAAGTTGCAATGGCCCAGGTTGTTCATGAAATCAATATAGATGGTGTAAACAACAAATGAGGCTATAGAAGTAGTCCCAGTGAATTCTGTAACAAATGCTGGTATGGTAAAGAGCACGTAATAAGCTACAACCTCAGCAAACGGATGTATAACAGCTGTCAAAATACAAAAGAAATTGTTCGTAAATCGATAACTTGATAGTGGATATATTCTTTGCACGATCAATGTACATAATGAATTTGAAGAGGACTTACCAGAGTTGGGTTCAGTGACAATGGAGGAGTGGTGATGAGAATGATAACGAGAATAGAGAAAATGGTGGTGAAGAGCTCTGTGAAACCAGTAATAGAGAAACTCCACAGGACCAATATGGATCAATGCAGTTAGAATGATCCCATCAGTTCTCCATAGAGGCCAATGATGAACCTGTTCCATCTTCAGGTATCCACTATAGTATAACAGTCCACTAAATATGATATGATCATCCCTATATAATAATAACAATAACTACGCCTCAGTCTCAAAAAAAAAATTAAAAAAATAATAATTGGGGTGGAGGGGGCAACATGGGATTAGCTACGGAATTAATAGGTAATCCCTAGCTAATCCGTCGCTAAATAGCTATTAGCTAATTGAATTTTCTTATAATCTATAGCTTTTTTTTTGTTTGTTTAGCTACGACATATGGTCCGTCTCTAATTCTTTGTTTTCTATGTACTTTTAAGTCAATTTCAAATGCTATAATCATTAGAAAGAATGAATAGGAGTATAATACCAGTTTCTTTCTCTGTCAACTTGATCAAATTCAATGCTCTTATCCACAATCAGTTTATTACCCTTAGCAGTCCTGTAGCGAGATAGGGATATCCACATCTGATTGTGAATCATTCTCGAGAGTAGAAGGGGTAGTATGATTATGTACAAAATGTCACCCTGGCTGAAAAATGAGTAAATGCTATGACCCACAAATGGTGCCAATACCAAGTACTTCATGCAACAACCAAAAAAAAAGTTAGCAGAATTATATTCATGATTAAATATTAGAGAAAAAAAAAAACTTCATGCTGAAAAATGAGTATATGCTATGAACCACAAATGGTGCCAACACCAAGTACTTCATCCAACAATAAAAAAGCTTGCACAATTATATTCATGATTAAATAATAAGAAAAAAGTTCAATCATCGAACTATCAGAAAAGACTCATTCATGTCATGAATCATTAATAGTTGTGCTAAAAAATGTCATCGTTTTAAGTCATATATGTCATTACTCACTAACAAAACTATACTACTATCAGATTTTACAATATGACATTATCTATATCCTTCATTTTACGAGTGATATATATGTCATTTCGTTAAGTTTAGTGATATATTTGAAAAAAATTCCAATTCCTATATAAATCTCCATCTTTTAAAATTTTATGTAACAAGCTTATAAGGACACTATTGTCCCTTATACTAATAACATTATTATTTTATGGCTCTTTAAAAAAGATTTAAAAATCACATAAAATTGTTTAAGAAAAAAAAAAAGAGACGGGTTAAGAGAGTACACTAACGAGGTGTAGATGTAGATACGTGTGAAAAGTACATATGAGTGTGACATATTTGAGCCTTCTCCAACCAACACCCCAAATTTCACTCATATGACTCAAATATGCTAGAACTTAATGAAATGATTCATATATATAATTCGTAAAATGAAGGGTTTAGATAATGTCACGTGACAAAATCTGATAGTAGTAGAGTTATGTTAGTGAATAATGGATATATGATCCAAAATAATAACGACGATAACATTTTTGAGCCAAACTATTAATAAGTAGAATGAATGAATTTTTTTTTTGACAGTTTGATGATATATTTGAGTTTACCATGAAAACTTCATGCTGAAGCATATTAGAATTAAAGAAAGAATTTGCACCTTGAAGTTGCCAAGGCGTGTCCATGGCCATTCTGTGAGAATGCCTGGTTTAGAAGCCATCTTTTTGTTTTTGTAATTTTGTTTCCCAGCTTAGCTATAGAGTATATTTTTTTATGAATGAAAAGATTGATAAAAACCAACTCTATATAGAGGTATTTCATGATCTACTCGCTGTTAAAATTCAAACAAGTACTGCCTAATATCTTAATAATAATAAAACTGAATCTACAGCACATACGCATGTGGACAATACAATAAAAGATACTTTTGCTGACATATTCTAACATAAATAATTAATATTGTTGTATTATAGTTATTGAACTTTTATAGTATGTTGGGACTACCTGGAATATCACAATATATAATTTTAAATATTAGTACTAAATTGCATTATCTACATATTATAATCAAAGAAAAATGGGCAAATATACCCTCAACTTTATGATATAGAATGGATTTATCCCCGTTAAAAAAATAATATATATTTACCCTTATAGTTTCACAAATAATGCATATTTGTCCTTTTAAACGGACTGAGCTCAGTTAACTAATGTAAAAATATTTTTCCTGATTTTTTAATTATGATTGATTACTGACACATTAAATACAATATAGACTTGAAATTTATGAAACTACAATTAGAGACCGCAGCTTCAGAGGTCACCGGAAAAACAGTTATTAAAATTGCTCTGCCGCCGAAATTCATTAAACCCAGCAAAAAATTGAGCAAAGTCGTCAATAGGAGCGATACTTAGCAATTATATCATGATGAATTTTACATAAAATTGAGGAATAAATACAAAAATTAACTTCAGATTTGCTTTATCGAGTAAAAAGCAAGAGGGCTTTCGATTAGATTTTCACAGGGAGATTTTGGTTGTACGGAAAGAACACTATTCGCTCTTCTATTATTAATAATTAATTATGATTAATGCCCGTTGAATGGCAGCTACTCGACGCCATTCCACGGTCGTAAAATGGCGGCAACTCTACTTCTTACTCCTCTTTTCTCTCTTCTATTCGCTTGAATTCTTCAATCCATCTTCATTGTTATTCACGAAAAAGGACTCAAAGCCACCGTTAAATATAGGTTGGTGCCTGGTGTTAACAAGTACATAGACGCTAAGAAGCAGAAGGTGAGTTAAATACTCTGCTTTGCTTCATTGAATTGCGTATATTGTGTTTTTGTTTCTTTTGATTTAATGAATTTGCCGGAACACTAATCGGAATAAATGGGGTCCCTGAAGGTTCTCCTAACTATTACTCATAAGCTAGTAATTAAAATGAGGGAGGAGGTATATATTTTAGTGGGTCTGTTCAGTGGACAATTAGATGGGTGGGGTAAAATTTTGGTTTACACGTGCATTAATTACAACAACAATAACATATCTAGTGAAATTCCACAACATCGGGTTTGGGAGTAGAGTGTACGCAAACCTTACCTCTACCTTGATACATAGAGCGGTTGTTTCCGAGAGTCCATCGGCTCAAGAAAAAAGTACAAGCACAAGCAAATTAAGACAAACAAAGCGACTAAATCATGATAGCGACTTCTGAAAAAAAAGCAATAACTAATACATGTAAATAAAACAAACAAAATTCACATAGCAGCATAAATTAGACGACAATTGACTATAAAGCAACATTGTGTACTAGTATGATAGGCTAAGCGAGCCTATAATAATAACACTACAACTATCAGTTTGTAAGCGTAGATAGAATTACACTGGACTGCCTACTACCTTTCTACCATAATCCGTGTCCTCCATAACCCCCTATCTAAGGTCATGTTCTCAGTGAGTTGCTCCTGCATCATATCCCGTTTAATCACCTCTCCCCAATACTTCATCGGCCTACATCTACCCCTCATGTACCCGTTCATAGTCAACATCTCACACCTCCGCACTGAGTCATTTGTGTCTCTCCTCTGCACGCGTCCGAACCATCTCAACCTCGCTTCCCACATATTATCCTCCACCGAGATCACTCTCACTCTGTCTCGGATATCATCATTTCTAATTCTATCCCTCATTATATGCCCACACATCCATCTTAGCATCCCCATCTCCGCAACATTCATCTTTTGTGTGTGTAAAGTCTTGACTGGCCAGCACTCCGCCCCATACAACATAGTCGGTCTAACCACCACCCTATAGAACTTGTCTTTATGTTTTGGTGGCACATTTTTATCGCACAAGACTCCAGATGCGAGCCTCCATTTCATCCACCCTGCCCCAATACGATGTGTTACATCGTCATCAATCTCTCCATTTCCTTGGATAGTAGACCCGAGGTACTTGAAGCTTCCTTTCTTTGGAATGACCTGAGTACCAAGCCTCACATCCACGCATGTCTCAAGGTCGCTCCCGTTACTGAACTTGCCCTCCAAGTATTCTATCTTGATCCTACTCAGCCTGAACCCTTTAGACTCCAGAGTATGTCTCCAAACCTCCAGCTTAGCGTTCACTCCGCTGCGAGTCTCATCAATCAGGACTATGTCGTTTGTGAATAACATACACCATGGCACCTCCCATTGGATTTGTCGCGTCCATCCATCACCATGTCGCGTCCATCCATCACCAAGGCAAATAGGAATGGACTAAGTGTTGATCCCTGGTGCAGCCCCATCATCACTGGGAAGTGCTCCGAGTCTCCTTCTACTGTCCGTACCCTAGTCTTGACTCCATCATACACGTGACATTAATTATAATTTAAAAAATCTAGAAAAGTATTTTTAAATTAAGTAAATGAGCTCAATCAGTTTTAAAAGGGCAAAACTGTACTATTTGTGTATTTGTGTAACGGTAAGGATAAACATACACTATTTTTTTAACGGGGATAAATTCTCTTTATATCACAAAATTGAAGGATATATTTGTCCCAACTCTCTATAATCAAATGTTTCAATTTTTAACCTATAAACAATTCCAGTCTTCACATGAATTCAGTCGAAAATAGAACGTAAGATGAATCGAGTTTTTAAGATACATTAACACATCATAAAATATAATTCAGTCAGTTTGTGTTATCTTTTTTCAGTGTTTGGTTACTATTTCCAATCCCAACATATTTATTCAGTGTTTGGTTACTATTTTAAAAATTATTTGCGCCTCTTGTAAGATATCGTTGTCGAATTTGTCTGGGTTATCCAGTGTTTACCTGCTATTTAAGCATTGGCCCATCTTTTTAAAAGGATAAGTTTTTTTATTTAGTTTTTTCTGTCTCAATTTATGTAATACTTTTCGTTTAGCGAAATTCAAATGGCATGAACGTTAATCAGTATTTTAAGATATATTTTCTATCAAATTAATATGAGAAAAGTTGAAACTTATAATACTTTTCACGCATTTTTCAAATATATAAACTTTAGACTTAAAATATTGAGTTACTTTCAAAGTGGGCCACACATATCAAAGAAAGTTGTCAAATCCTTGTTTAAGACTGCTAACTTCCTCTTATAGAATAAGAGAAAATACACGACAATTTTGACTTTTTCCCCTTGTATTAATATCCTGCTTCTCCAATTCATGAATCTTCACAAATACATATATCCACTCTTCTAAAAAGAAAAACTGAGAACATCGTGCTCATTAAGTTTTACTGAGACTTCATCTAGAAATATAACTGATCATGTATAACTCTGAAATCAATTTTGGCTGCTCATACATGGAATAGAATAGTATCGATTAATCGTACTTATCCGGCATAACTCTAGTCAAAAAATTTAATAAAATAGGTAAAATGAAGATAATATCAAATCATGTATACCGATCGGGATAATAGTAATGGAGATAAAGATTGATTTATTCACAACTCTTAACACTTCAATTCCCATTTTTGAAACATTAGCTCAAGGAATATCAACACTTGTACATCCTAGGTAGCTACAATCTATACTCTCTCTGTTTCATAATAAGTGGCGTTTTAGGTTTTTCATTTTATTTCAAAATAAGTGATGTTTTAGGATTTTAAGAAGAAATTGATCTTATTCTTCCAAAATTATCCTTATTTATATAATCAAGAATCATTAAGTAACTTTTCTTTTCAAGCCATTAATTAAGGATAATTAGTGAAAACACTCATAGTTTTCTAAAAGTGAGCAATTTCTTAAGAGATGTGCATAAGATAAAAACATCATTTATTATGGAACGGACGGGGTAATTAATTAAAATCAGTTAAATATACACAATATACATGTTTATTTTGTTGCTCTCAATTTTGAACCCATAATACCGTGTAAATTAGGTAGTCTTTTAGTATCCTAGTTTAGGTAATGTTGTAATGTAATTAGTATTGTACACTTACTATAATATGTGTATTACCATAATTGTATAGTTAGCATCCAAGTATAATAAGGTTTTAGGAGTAGAATAGGAATAGAATTCTCCTATTATGGAAATATGTAACTTGTATATATAGTCTTTCAATCAATTAAAATAATCAAGGGTTTTATTTCTTTCATGGTATCAAGAGACTAGGTCTAAACTTACTTCCGCCTTGCTCTCGGTTTTTGTGCCACTTCTCGGCCACAACTGCCTCGATTTCCGTCCCCTTCACCGGAATTCGTAATATTTTTTACCCCCACTCTTCCCAAATTTTCCCTCCTCTCCCTCTGTTCTTTTGTTATGTCTAAGAACACTTTTCATCCAGCCCTCACAGTTTCTAACATCAAGAACAACATCCCTATTGTTCTTGAGATGAAAAACGTCCAATATGCGACATGGGCAGAATTGTTTAAAATTCACGCTATCTCCCATCAAGTTATCCATCACATAATTCCTCTCCCTGCACCTATTCCCGCAGAGGATCCTCAGTTTTGGATTACTCTTGATACTACCATTCTCCAGTGGATTTATTTCACTATTTCGGTTGACCTCTTACAAACGATTATTGAGTCGGACACTATGGCTATGGCTACCTGGAATAGATTGCGTGACATATTCCAAGATAACCAACATTCACGTGTTGTCACACTCGAGCAGGAATTCTCTCAAGTTCGCATGGAAGAATTTCCGATCGTGGCTGCATATTGCAAGAAACTCAAGGAGTTGGCAGACCAACTCCGTAACGTTGGCGCACATGTGACAAATAATCGTCTAATCCTACAATTGGTTGCCGGCCTTTCTGAGGCCTATAATGGCTTTGGGACTCTCCTTCGTCAAAGCAATCCACTTCCCGCTTTTTATCAAGCCCGTTCCATGCTTACTTTGGAAGAAGCCGGTTTGGCTAAGAAAGCGACTATCGGTGCAAGCCCTGTAGTCATGATGACGTCCTCCATAAATTCTTTGGGTTTTGTTGATAATTCGGGCCAAAACCGTGCTCATGGTGGCGGCAAAAATAATCGTAAGAATAATGGCGAAAATCGCAGGGGTAAAGCAGCGGTTCCGGTGGACAATATTTCAGCAGTGGGCCCCGTCCAGTCAACAGTGGGCCACCTCCCTACTGGTCCCAGCTGTGGAGCCCATGGCAGTGGGGCTGGGGCAGTGGGTCGTGGCCCAACAGCCCCTATTTTCTAGGTTCTTCCAACGGGCAGTGGACTGGACAACCCCAATTCAGGCCCAACAGTCAGGCCCCTGCTTCTCGTTTCAGCACTGGGTCGGGGCAGCAGGGTGGACTGATTGGGCCTCGTCCCACACAAGTATTCTAGGCAGTGGGCCCCACACTTACTCACACCGACATTGATGCCGCAATGCACACGCTTGGGTTGACGCAACCGGATCCGAATTGGTACATGGACACCGACGCGACTACACACATGGCATTCGATAAAGGTACTCTCTCGTCTTATTCCAATTTGAGCAACCCTCGTGGTATAATTATTGGTAATGGTAACTCTATTCCAATTCAGGGTTATGGTCATAAAACTTTGTCTCCCCCCAATCCAATCTTGAAAAATACCTTACATGCCCCCAAATTGATTAAAAACTTAGTGTATGTCCTTAAATTCACCACTGACAATTCCATTTCTGTTGAATTTGATCCTTTTGGTTTCTCTGTGAAGGATTTCAAGACGGGGAGTCCTCTCATGAGGTGTGATAGTAGGGGAGATCTTTATCCTATCACACCCGATTTCAGTCCTTCGAGTCAAGCCTTGTTGTTAGCGTTTGCAACCCTTGCTCCTTCCTAGTGGCATGCTCGTCTTGGTCATCCGGGGTCTTCTATTTTGTCGTCATTAGATAAAATAATTTTATTTCATGTAAGGGTACGCGTAGTACTCCAAATTGTCAGTCTGTTCTTTAGAAAAAATTGTTAGGTTGCCATTTGTAGACTCAAATTCTCATACTTTAATGCCATTTGATATTATTCATAGCGACTTATGGACGTCTCCCGTTCTTAGTTCATTGGGTCATCAGTATTATGTTCTCTTTTTGGATGATTATTCTAAGTTTTTATGGACTTTTCCGATAGCGAATAAATCTCAAGTTTTCTCCGTCTTCCTAAAATTTAGAGCATTCATTAGAACCCAGTTCGAACGGGAAATAAAAAATATTCAGTGTGATAATGAAAAAGAATATGACAATGGGGTATTTCGGGAATTCTGTGATAATAATGGGATCAATTTTTATTTTTCTTGTCCTCATACGTCTTCACCAAATGGGAAAGCCGAACGCAAAATTCGTATCATAAATAACATTGTCCGAACTTTATTGGTTCATGATTTCGTACCCCCGTCTTTTTGGCATCATGCTCTACAAATGACTACATATCTCCTTAACATAATTCCTTCCAAAGGTTTGACATACTCTTCCCCCTTCAAGTTTTATATAATAAAACTACTTCGTATTCCCATCTTCGGGTTTTTGGGTGTTTGTGTTATCCGTTATTCCCGTCCACCACTATTAACAAACTTCATGCCAGGTCTACTCCGTGTGTGTTTTTGGGTTTTCCGTTTAATCATCGTGGCTACAAATGCTTTGATTTATCCTCTAATAAAATCATCATTAATCGCCATGTAATTTTTTATGAATCCCAATTTCCATTTGCTAAAGTTAATACTCCCGTGCCTAGTTCGTATAATTTTTTGGATGATAGTATATCCCCGTATATTATTCACCATTTTTCGGACGTATCTCGCACCCAAAATTCTCCAACAGGCCCACTGCCCGCTGGTCCATCGAACATTAAGCACATATCTTAGCCAAAATAAATTATCATGAGACAAATTGACAAGCATCAAACCTAACTTGACAGAACTCATACAAGCATACAGATGTGCTTCAATTAAATCAGAGAGGTTAAGCTTATATTTATGATAAAGGAGGCAAGATTCAAACACACACATTTAATGCTAGGTTAAGACATACTGTTATTAGATTATCCAAACTTCACCTAGCCTAGCAGGTTTTAAATGATCCTTTATGGGAATTAGGACAACCTAATATTCAAGTTATCCCTTTAGGCTATGTCTTGAACCTAAGAGTTTTCTCTAAATCATGTTAAAATAATTTTTATTCTTTGTAAATGCAGGTACCATATCTATACTGAGTCCATACCAACTATCAAGACAAGATTGTTTATCCTTCTTTTAGCTTTTAACAGATCCTAGACAGACTTATCATGAGTTTTGAAACACTAGTTATTAACTTCTGAGAGCAGAAATACATTAACCAACTTAAGTGCCAACTTACCTAATTCATTTTCTGGTTTTAGCAAACTCTAGGTGATATTAAGGTAGACTACATTAACAAATGAACTAAGCATCACTTCTAATTACCAACATACATCTTCAAGCAACTATTATGACTCAAATTATTCATATACCGTCAAGACAGACCTAAAACTAATACATTAACCATCATATTAACTAGAACAGTCCATACGTAGCTAAACAGACTTCAAACCAACTTATTGAACATCATTCTAATTATGAGCAATCTAACATGTTAACAAAACAAGTTTATCATTCATACATCAAACAATTTATGTGTTTATACTAGCTTAATTCAACATTTTTGTGAACATCATATAGTCTAGACTGCCCCTGGTTAACACAAGCTTTAAGATAATATACTAATCAATCCAAGACTATTTAAACAGATCATACATAGTAAACAAGTTCTGACTAGGTATTAAGTTACCTTTACAACCTATGTGTGATTAGAACAAGTCTTAAATTACACATTAAGCCTACATATATTAGATTAAGTTATTAAATACTTCAAATCAACATGTATCATCCTAGATCAGTTTTATCATAATTAAGTGAGCCTCTAAACTATCATATTAACACTATTTTGAGTAAAAACAGTCTACATATTAACTAAACAGATCCCAAACAATACATTTAGAGATCCCTTGTTGAAATCTTAGTTTACTTTGTCAAAAAAAAAATCAAGGGAGATGAATTACATGCACTTTGTAATTAATATGATGTAATGATCCATCATGTCGTTTTGAGTTTCAGGGCTCTTTTTGTTCAATGCCTCTTCCTGTAGCTTTAAAATGTCGTTTTTGACTTGCAGGGATGGGTGATGCAATTCCCGAGGCAACCGGGCGAGTATCGGGAAAAAGTAAATTTTGAAAATCCTCAAGTCAAGAAATAGAAATGGTTGACCAAAGTCAACATATGGGGTTAACAAACCTGTATGCGAGTTTGGATAGTTCGGTTAGGTCCGCAACGTAATGTAATTTTTGATTTAGTTGTATGGTTGAAACGGATAACGAGGGGCTCAAGTGAGATTTAGATTGTTGGTTAAGAAATTAGTTAAAGAGATGAATTAGAGTTGACCATAGTCAACATCGGATCAAGACGATCCCGAATGAGTGTTTTGAGTGCGTGAGCAGATTCATAGTGCGTTTTATGACTAAAATGCATATTTGATTTGTGTCAGGGGATTTCCGAATGAGTTTCAAGTGTTGTGTCCGAGCGCGTTTTATTTTCGGATGACTGAAAATGGACGTCAAGACAACTTTTTTTAATGAAAGTCTTGATGAATACATCTTTATGCGGCAGCCAGATGTTTTCGTTGAAAAATGTGAAGAACACATCTAGTGCAAGCTTAAAACATTCATTTATGGATTAAAGCAATGCGATTAAGACTTTCGTTATTATATAATGTCTTGACGAGTGTTATATGTACAAAAAGTAGAATGGGGATAAAGTAGTATATTTTATATTATATGTAGATGACATGGTGCTCATAGAAAATAATGTGAGCTTGTTGACTTCAGTTAAAGAATGATTGTCCACTCATTTTGATAGGAAGGATTTGGGAGAAGTTGCACATCCTTAAGATCAAGCATCTATGTGCGCAAGAAAGGATGTTAGGCTTAGCTCAAGTTGTTTATACAATTCTTACCAGATTTAGCATGCATTATTTCAAGGAAGGACTTCTTCCTTTTAAATGTGGAATGCTCTATCTAGGATTAATGTACTAAAACATATGATGAGATAGATATTATGAAAGCCTTATATATGCCGTCATAGGCATGGTTAGCCGGTTTTAGTCTAACCCTGGATGAAATTGTTCCAAAATAAATGGCTGAATTGAGTGCTTGGCGTTTTTGCTTTGATTGTCCAAATTCGACGTTCGGAAACTTCGGGGACCAAACTCGTACATATCCGAAAGAATTCTCGTCCGAATCGTACATCTGGAAACTTATGGGATCAAACCGTACTTCGGCAAAGTTCTCTCGGCCCAAAAAGATAATATCGACAGCCCACGCTCCGGAACCGGAACCGGAACCGAACCGGACGGGACGGGTGCGGCGGCGGCGCGCGTGTGGTCTTTCCTCGATCCGAAGCACATCTTGGTCCTCCTCCTTTAAACACATGGGATACCCCTTGGGGTCCCAAACCCCAAACCAATTTCGAGTCTTATATACACAACAATTCTTTCTTCCTCTACCGATGAGGGAGAATTACACACAATACCACACTTTCCATGCTTCAAACACCTTACTTCGTGAACCAATATCTCTTTCATTTCTCAATGAAATTTGACGATTCTTGGCCCTACGGTTATCTACGTAGGCAAATTTCCAACAGAAATTGAACTACAATTGAGCATATCATCAAGTAACTAAAAGGACCTAGGGATTACATGCTAGTGTATCATCATTTGAATAAGTTAGTGACATTAGGGTACACAGACACAAATTTTTAGTCTGACGAAGATACTAGAAAGTCAACCTCAGAAAATATGTATTTTGGAAGATGCAATCGTTATTTGAAGGAGTATCAAGGAAATTCATGTTGTTGATTCCACTGTAGAAATCGAGTATATATGGAAACATCTGACGCAGCCAAGAAGTTTATATGGCTTAGAAGCATCCTAAAGATTTGGGGGTTGTCCCTTCAATTGAAGCACTATTTACAATTTACTGTGATAATAGTGGTTCGAGTACAAATTCAAAGGAACAACGAATTCATAAGAGAACAAAACACATTAAGCGCAAGTACCATTTAATTTGAGATATATGTAGGAGAGAGACGTGGTGGTTGCAAAGATTGTGTTAGAGAACAACTTGACAGACCATTTTACAAAAACTTTACCACAAAAGCCTTTTTATAGGCATGTAGAAGGAATGAGTGTTAGAGTTGTAGACACATGGTTATTACTCTTATGAGTCAAAGTGAGAGATTGTTAGGATACACTATTAATCATGCATTTAGTTATAGTATTCTTTATGGAATAATTATTTACTCTTTAGTCAATTTAATAAAGTGTTATATTAAATACATCAATTTATCATAAATGTGTCCTCAATTTTACGGTTCATCCAAGTATCTATAGATAAACCTCTTTGAAGTGTAGAATCTATAATCTTAAAAAATAAAACAAATTATCTGCAACAACAGATAAAAATAATCTGATGATATAAAATATTCTGACATGATAATTTATATAACTTAAAACTCTAAGTTTTTTATAAGTGGAATCTAAAGCACATATGGACAATACAAACGGGTGATTAAGCCCCCAAACTATGACCACTTTTGGCGTGACTATCAGGATGCTAAATCTCTGTGGAAATTTGACTTCCCATTTTCTTATTTAAACTTGACTCGAGACTTGGGTCATCGTCTGAATCTTTTTAAATTTTTATTTGATACTTCGCCAAGGATGATAAAAATGGAAGTTGAAGTAAACATTTGGAATAAATCCGTCAAGATCAAGTAAAAGTGAGGACTAATGGAATTGTAATCGAGCCCATCATATTTGTCATAATATGGTGGCAAATCCCTTGAGTTACCGGTCCTTTACTATAGGGATAAGGGGCGAATGTACCTATTTAGCTTTGGGTTCATTTGAATTCATACTTTTAACGTAAAACATAAATTTATGTGTTAAAACTCAAAATTACAATCAATAGTAGGTGTGAACCTTGATGTCTTCTTCATCTAATTCTACAATGATGAGAAGATGGGCACACCTACTACGGTTGATCCACCATCGACAATGAAAACATTGCCCGTTACATATTCCGAAGAATCATGGATTAGGTATCGGACCAGTGACGTTAAACCTGGATCTGTCTTTGCAAGAAATCTCAGAGGAACTGTCTTCAAAAGGAACTTATGGAACCATTCGTGTTGAATAAGGCTCTCTGTTATCTCAGATTTGAAAAATCCCGGTGATATTGAGTTCACTCTGATCTTGTCTACCCCCGATTCAATAGCCATTATCTGCAATTCATTAGATAATATGTATAAAAGTTAATATTTTCATTCTATTTGCACAGTATAATTTTAGGTGGAGCTCTATATACCTTAGTGACCATGTCAAGAGCCATCTTTGAAGAAGCGTAAGCAAGACTCCCTTTGTATACTCCCCGATTCAGAGCCGCAGCGGAAGTGATATTAATAATGGATCCTCCGCCCAGTTTAGCATCGCGCATGCGTCTACATACATATTTTGACACCAACCATGCCCCTCTTAGATTTGTGTTAAATGTATGGTTCCACTCCTCCTCTGATAATTCTGTTGAAGAGCTCACACTACCTATATAGATACATATACAACCCAATATACTTTAATAATCCAGTTTACATAATAGCTAACAAATGTATAGATTTACTATACACTCATATAGGTTTTGTATATTTGGGTTATCGCCAGTAATTAAATTTGACTGAAGGGACATAAACGAATGTTTCCCTATATATACTGTATGATTACATACGATCAACAAAATACTAAATTAATGAGTTTGTTCCAGTTTATGTGACACAGTTAGGGGAATCTAATTTAGACTTTTATAATACTACCTCTAACGCCGGCGTTGTTAATCAAGACATCGATACGTCCAAAGGCGTCCCACGCTACTTGTACAGCGAATTCAATGGCAGCACCATCAGCAGCGACGTCAAGCTCGACGGCAATTGCACGTCGGGATCCCTCTGAATTACTATTAATTTGGTCGCAGAGAGATTTCAGTCTGTCAACACGACGAGCTGCAGCGATGATGCTGCAACCGGCTTTCGCCAAGTCGAGGCACAACTCTAGCCCGATTCCTGATGACGCGCCTGTCACCATCACTATTTTTCCGGTTAGATCTTGATACGGCTCCATTATTTAATTTGCATGTAGTTATGCAGAGTATTACTGTACTGATGCAGAGTCTTCTAACTTTTATTTATGCAGAGTAACCAGATCTAAAAAGAAAAAACAATTGGAACAGGAACCAGTCAAGTTGGCCAGCCTAGCTAGCACGTTCGAACCACGTGGTGTACCTATATAAATATATATGATCAGCTATTTAATTTATATATTACAAACTGGGCAGAGCCAAGTGGGAGCGATCCGACCCTTCGGTGAAAAATTACATTATACATTTAAGGTTAAAATTATATTGTAGGTATATATATATATATAATAGATGTTGAATCCCCTTACTTCTTCGTGTGTTTACTTTTTCATGTTTTTAATCCTCTTAGTGAAAAACCTGATTATGCCACTTTTACTTGTATATAAATGTATTACTCATTACAACTCCCCCGTCCCAAAAAAATTATACTAGTTTGATTTGACATGGAGTTTAAGAAATAAAGAAAGACTTTTGAATTTTGTGGTCTAAAACAAACCAAAAACATTTGTGTAGTTATAGACCATCTCGTTAAGCGTAAAAGGTAAAATATAAAGTCAAATTGTTGTCAAATAAAAAAATATGTCATTCTTTTTTGGACTGATTAAAAAAAAGTGTTTCATATAAATTGAGACAAATGGGGTATAATTAAAGAAACAAAGTTCTTTTTATATTTCTTTTTGGAAATAATTAGCCTTAGAATTTTCATTATTATATATTACTACTAGTACCATCTCGGTCTTGCTCACTACTTTGGCGATCAACACTATTTTTGATATTTTTATCATATTTATTTAAATTCATTTTGAAGGTAAACTCGGTCTTGCTCACTGCCCCATCACTACTGTTACCATCTCGCTACTTTTTGCTGATTTTTATTTTATTTAATTGACAAGGAATAAGTTATCCCTATATCTCTTCCCTTTTCCCTTTGTGTATTTAACAAATCGATTAATTAGGTGTATGAAGTAGGCTTATTATAGTAACTGTAAGAAATATTCTTCCTTGCTTATTTCATTCCAAGGTAGTATTAAATATACACATAATACAAGCATAATCCTAGATCAGAGTTAACATAATGAATCACTAAATATATACCTACTATATACATAATATACAAATTAATGACTAATTATTATTTCCTATTCTATCACACCCCGCAATCGATGCGGGAGGTCGGCGTATGCTGAGATTGTCCTGAAAATCTTCAAATAGAACTAGCGAAAGACCTTTTGTAAAAATATCGGCGATTTGGTAACGTGATAGGACATGTAAGACACGTACTTGTCCACGAGCAACCTTTTCGCTAACAAAGTGAATATCTAGCTCAATATCTTTAGTGCGTTGATGTTGAACCGGATTCCCTGAGAGATAAATCGCACTAACATTATCACAGTAAACCAACGTCGCCTTCAAAACCTGACAATGGAGCTCCAAAAGAAGGTTCTGTAGCCAATAAGATTCATACCCCATATTGGCAACTCCTCAGTATTCTACTTAGACACTGGACCTAGACAAGTTAGCTTGCCATTTGGAGGACCAAGATATCAAATTGTCATCGAGAAATACACAATAACCAGACGCTCCACGCCTGGTAGCCGGACATCCACCCCAATCAGCATCTATGTAAGAAATAAGAGTGATTGTCGAAGACGGATATAGATGCAAGCTATGATCGATAGTGCCTTGAATCGCACAATAATTTTGAGAGCATGCATGTGATCCTCCATCGGGTTATGCATGAATAGACAAATATGTTGCACATCATAAGATATGCCGGGTCTCGTGAAAGTAAGATATTGTAGGGGCCCTACAAGGTTGCGGTAATGTGATGGATCGGCATATGGCTTGCTGGAAGAGGCACTCAACTTCGATTTAGTATCAACCAGAGTGGAAGACGGCTTACATGAGGACATGCCAGCTCGTTCAACGATCTGTTCTAAATACTTCTTTTGAGACAAAAATAAACCACTTGCATGACGTGTTACAGCTATCCCCAAGAAGTAACTTAGTGGCCTTAGATCTTTCATTGCAAATTCTGAGCCAAGAAGTGACATGATAGACTTGCGAAGAGCATCAGATGAGGCAATTAGTATAATATCATTCACATATAAAATGTAAGTTATATCATTACCCTAACAGTATATGAATAGAGAATGATCAGACATGCTGTTAGAAATCCAATATTAAAAACATAATCTGCAAACCTCTTGTACTAGGCCCGATGAGCTTCTTTGAGCCCACGCGTGTTCGCGCATCCGCCTTGATTGAACACCTAGAGTCAATAATACGCAGGCAGGCATTCTTGATAACAAGAAATGATGGAGAAAAGAAAAAGAAAGAGAAATAAGAGGTTGCAGTTGATCAAAGAAAACAAGATCGTATGTTCCCTCTAGGGACCGCCGGAGAAGCAGATATTGTTGAGTGAGCGATCCGACCTCTAGCCCTTCAATGATGGATTTTTCTTTAAAAAAAACCCCGACCTCGGTAGAAAATGAACGGCGGCGTGAAGTTGATGAGCAGGGAAGATGTCTTTTTTCTAGTTGGCTAAGCGGCCCTGTCTTCCATAGCCAGGGATTAGTCACTTAAGGATCAGTTGATGCGCTGGGATGAAAGAAAGTACAATGATTTCTTTAGCAAGCACACATTATTAGGATAAGTGGGGTCTTTGTACCCCATGGGCTGATACATGTATACCATTTCATTGAGTTCTCCATGCAGGAATGCATTTTTGACATCAAGATGATGAAGCGGCCATGCCTTCGAAAGAGCCAGACTTAGTACTGTGCGGATAGTTGCTGGTTTGACCACCAAATTGAAAGTCTCACTGCAATTCACACCAACTTGTTGAGTCTTCCCAGCACCTACAAGACGGCTTTATGCTTCTCAAATGTACTATCATAGTTTTCTTTATGACTAAAAATCCATATAGACCGAATCACATTAACATCAGGAGGACGGGGCACCAAATCCCACGTCATATTATTAATAAGAGCATTATATTCATCATCCATAGCCATTTTCCAATTCGGATCATTAAGGGTAGACACATGATTATGGGGCAACAATGATTTGGTAACATAGGTGTGAAGATCATATTTTTTGTTTAGCTTAAAAACCCCGTGTTGACTACGAGTGACTGACTATTGGGTCGGAATTGGAGATGGGTCCAGGGGTTGAAGGGGACGGACTGACCGGGAGTGGGCTGGGAGTAGCTGGGTGCCCGTGCCTGAAGTTGGGACGTGACCCAATGGACTGCCAGACGCTGGGCCTCTCGACAATGGGCTGCCAGCGAGAGGCTGGGCTGGGCTGGCAGCCACTAAGCTCAGTAATTGGGCCAAGCTGCTAGCCGAGCCATCGAGAAAAATTGGGCATGTTTGGGAGGCCAATTTATGGACCAAATACGGGGACATGCTATCATCAAGAAATTCGTAGGTAGGAGGCACGGAATAATGCAATTTGGCAAAGGGAAAATTTGATTCATTAAAGACCACGTGACTACTCATGATTATTTTATTAGAGATTAAGTCGTAACATTTGTAACCACGATGGTTTGGCGGATATCCCAAAAAAAACATAGTAGACTGGGGTTGGAGTTTATTGATGGTAATTGAAGGATAAAGAGGATAGCATAAGCACCCGAATACTCATAGATGAGAGTAAGACGGGTCTCTTAGATATAAAGTTTTGAGAGGGGATTTATAGGCTAATTGTTTGCTCGGAAGTATGTTAAGGAGATAGGTTGCCATTTGTAATGCATGATGCCAAAATGATGGTGGTAGAGAGGCATGGGCAAGTAAGGTTCTAACAATGTTATTAATGGTTCGAATTTTTCTTTCCGTTTTTTCATTTTGAGATGAGGTATGTGGACAAGAGAGACGAAAAGATAAACCATTAACTTTGTAAAAATCCCAAAATGACCTATTATCAAATTCTCTACCATTATCACACTGAATATTTTTAATGTCTCATTCAAATTGAGTGTGGATGAATATTCTAAAGAGAGAAATGAAGAAAAAACTTGTGACATTTTAGAAAAAGGAAACTTCCACAAAAAATTAGAGTAATCATCCAACAAAAGAAGATGATATCGATGGCTCGAAGAGCTCAAAACGGAAGATGTCCAAATATCACTACGGGTAATATCAAAAGGCATAAGCATGAATTAGAGGCAACAAAAGGAAATTTAACATGTTTTCCAAGCGGACATGAACGACAAATATGAGAATTACGAGTTCTAGTACACAAAATAAATTTATTTAGTTTAAGGGAGGCAAAAATAGGTGTTCCTGGATGATCCAAACATTCATGCCATAAAGAAGGAACTAAAACTGCAAAAGTGGATGGTAACATAGCTTGATGTGTGGTTGTGATGATTGGATAAAGCTCGCCCCGACTCTCACATCTCATTATATGCATCCCCGTCTGAAAATCCTTCACGAAAAATCCAAAAGGATCAAATTCAACAGAAACCCAATTGTCAGTAGTAAAATTTCTAATTGAAATCAAGTTTTTAATCAATTGAGGAGCATGAAGGACATTCTTTAAAGTTACCGGTGGATTCGGGGGAGACAAGTTTGTAGTACCATAACCACAAATTGGAATTGAATGACCATTTTCGACAAATACACCATGATTATTGCTCAAATAAAAATATGATGAGAGATTACCTTGTGAGGACGTCATATGAGATGTTGCGTCGGTGTCCATGCGTCGGTCGGATTAAGTCTAAGAGTGTGATTGCGACCTCGATGTCAGTCGGAGTCGCCACTGCCGAGTGAGCATGCTGCCACTGGTTTGACAATGGCCCAAAAATGCTGGGCTGCTGGCTGGATTGCTGCGTCTAGGATGCTGGTCTAGGTATATGCCTGGCCTAATTACCAAAGGGAAAGGGGGAGGGATGCACGACCCAAGGCCACTATCAGGCCCACGGTGCTGGTCCACTGCCTCACTAGGCCCTCGACTGCCACTAGGCTGGCTGTTGTTGCTGGCTGCCATCCCTGCTGCCACCTCCGCCACGTCGGTGACCGCCACCCTAGCCACCACCGCGGCCACTGCCGCAGTTTTTACCTCCATTACGGCTATTTCACCCCTTTTGGCCACGGCTTGGCGGCAAATTTTCAAATTATAAAGAATTATCATCGGACGGAGCAGCAACTATGGTGGAATTCGACACAGTGGCTGTCTTTTTGGCAAAAAATGCTTCTTCTAGGATGAGCATAGAACGGGCTTAGTAAAATGGCGGAAGAGGATTGATTTCTCGGATGAGCGTACCCACTCCACTATATGCGTCGATGAGGCCGGCATTCATTTGTAAAATGAGCCGATTTTTAGTTCCCGACGTTCTTGAGTTGGTCTGACAAAACCTTAAGCCGTTGACAATGTCGCGCCCGTTTTTAACCGCGGCTCGCGACGTGATGGGCCGATTCCCCTCTCTGGATTGATTTAAAATGCTTTGTTGAGGAGTCGCCACCTAATTATTCTAAGATGAATTAAAGCACCTAAATGTTAACTAAATGCTGCAATGTGAACTCCGATTTATGGTCTGCGAAATTATGAGATTCTAGGTAAGCGTTTTTTATTATCCTAAAGGGAAGGGGTTAGTCATCCTTTAAAATCCGCTAACTTGCGGTTATCCGGTCAAACTCATGTTAATTATTACAATAAGGAAAATGCATGTTTTACATGTATAAAATTAAAATAATGTTGCAAGTAATAAAAAAGATGCATTTTGACAAAGTAACGATTTTTCCTTTTTTGAGTAGTTTTGCAAAAGTGATTGTGATTTTGAAAAATAAGATCCGGAAAGTATGCATGACATTGTTTATAAAAAATTAAATTGACCTTTTAGATAAAACATGCGTTTGTAAGACATTGTTTATAAAATGTATGCAAAGTAGATTTTCGGATAAAAAGCATGCATTTGTATGATATTGATTATAAAATACATGCAAAATTGATTTTTAGAATCAAAGTATGCATTTGGATGACATTGATTATAAAACATATACAAGGTGATTTTTTTGAGTAAAACATGCATTTGTATTACATTATTTATAAATATATACAAAGTGATTTAGTAAGAAAAAAACAACTTATTGGTAATGCAAAGAAAGTGATGTTTTGAAAGTCATTTTAAATAACGAATCGAATGAAAATAAGACTCTATTTTGTATGATTAATAGTGTGAGTAAAAGGTGACCAATAGTTTTGAAAATTCTGAACATTTCAAAAATAAACTAGCGTTTTGAAGGTATGAACGACGAACCTAAAATAAATAAACTAACGTTTTGAAAGTATGGGTGACGGGCCTAAAATAGATAAACTAGCGGTTTCCTTTCTAGATTATTAATTCTAAGTCTACCTATTCTAAACATTTCAATAATTATACAAGTACAATAAATAATAAAATAAAGCTGAATTAAAGAAAATAAAACAACAATAAAATAAATCATATCCGAGGGGTAACTTGTCTTCTTTAACTTTCGTAAGTATTCCTTGCAAGTTGTCAAGAACAAACGGTTAGAAACAATTGAATATAAATAACTGCGGATCTGTATTAAAAACAGTAAATGTTTTTATTACGGAAGGCTCAGACTTAAATTTTGAAAAGATCATTCCAACCACGTTGTGGTTGCGAACATATGACTCGTTGATCATTTTAGTTGCCTTGCCCACCGAACATGTTGGTCTCTCAGATCAAAAAAAAATTAAGCTTCTCCTTGCCCAGAAATTTTTACTTCCGTCTTTTCAACTGTGGAAGCCTAAAAAATCGACGGATATTTTCATCGGCCAAAGTGTAGTATCATGTTTAAATCAGTAAATTATACCCAAAACAACCGCTTAATAGATATTCAAATACCAAAATAAACCAACAGTCCGCGATCAGAACACCCGACCCGAATTCTGTATTTTTGAATCGAAACAGAATTCGAATCCGTTTATGAAAATCTAACCCGAGACAGAACAGACCCGACCCGGAATCAAACAATTTTTTTCCAGATAATCAACAATAAAAATATTGAAACAAAATTCTAAAAATTTTACCCGTCGGAACACTAACCCGACCCGGAACAGTGACCGGAAAACTTTAATTTTCGATGTTTTTTCTTTTCTGATTTCGATCCTTTTCTTTTTATTTTTCAGACCCGAAATCCCCCAAACTAAACGGATTTCCAGCCCCCTTTTAAAATGAAGAACACATGCAAAGAAGAAACAAACAACCTTAAGAAGATTTCGGATTTCTTTTTGTCAAATTTAAAAACTCGATTTTTGGACCTCAAAATCCTCCTCCTTAAAATGAAGAACAAGAGGGGTATTTATAGAATGATTTCTCCATAAACCGTGCACCCCCTAACCGAGTTTGAATTTCAAAACGAAAAAGGGGCTAAAATGACGATTTTCGGAGCCGGGTTTGAAAGGTTGAAATCGCGGATTTTTGGGGATAAGGGTATGGATGTGTCGGGTGTCAGGGGTTGGTGGTGGTGAGGTGACCGGTTGGTGAGGGGTGTGGGTCACCGGATTTTGGGGCTGACCGAGGGTGACGGGTTGGTGAAGAAGGGGAAGGGTCCGTTTGGTTTGAAAGAGAAAAATGAGAAATGGAGTTTTAGTATTTTTTAGAGATTAGAGTTAGTTGATAATGGGTTGGCCGGTTGGGCTTTTGGGGTTTGGGCCGAACCGGTTTGAAAGAGAAGGGAGTGAAAGGATTTTCTTTTTGGGAAATAAAAGGGGAATGGGTTTAAAATATAAAAGGGGGGTTTTATTATTAAAAGTGTTTTTTGCAAAAAATATAAATTATAAAAATACAAACATCGATGTGATAATAATAAGAACATAATATTTACGAGATGCTTAATGCTTAACTAAAAAAATAAAATGCAATGTCATTTTGCGAAAAATAATATAATATGGAGTATTAGGATAAAACTATGATTTAAGATATTAAAAGGCAAACGATAGTGGAAATGCGAATAATAATAATAACAATAATAAAAAATAATGATATTGAAAATAGACGACGATATTAGAACCTTATATATATATATATATATATTAAAATTATTTTAAGGTGTCAAAAAATATTTAAAATTGCAAATAAATCGGGAAAAAACTGGATAAAATTGGGTGTCAACAGACAATATGCGGATGCATTGGAAAAATCCGACATGTCAGTGGTGAAGAATTCTTGCTCAAGAGTGAGGGCCCGAGAATTTTTATTATCTTGGAATATATCACGTAAGCGATCCCAAACCTCTATTGTCGTGGAGTCGGTTTCAAGGATCATATGCAACAAATCACTCGAAATTGTGACATAGATCCACTGGAGGACAGTCGCATCAAGGGTCAACCATAATTCATTTTCATCCTCAGATTTCGACACCTTCTCCTTGCCTTTTTCCGGCTGAATTATGTGATGGATAACCCAGTGTGAACGACAATGAATTTTAAAAAAATTCGCCCATGTCGCATAATGGACGTTTTCCATCTCAAGGGTGATGGAGATATGAGATTTGATGTTGGAGACAGCTAGGATTGAATGAAAATTTGATTTCGAGTCAGACATGGTTGTCGGAAGATGAAGAAAGTAGTCGGCGGCGCACAAGGAAGGGGGTGCGACGGTGAAAAGTTAAAATTTAGGGTTTAAGAACTTTTCCTAGAATCTGATACCTTGTAAGAAATATTCTTCCTTGTTTATTTCAAAGTGATACTAAATATACACATAGTACAAACATAATCCTAGGCTAGAGTTAAGATAATGAATCACTAAATATATACCTATCATATATATAATATACACAATTATGACTAATTATTATTTTGTATTGTATCAGTAACACGAATATATTTTCTTTCTGATTCTCTGATCTCACAGTTGATACGGATGGGTACTACATACCTTTCTCTACATGGGCTATAACGTACGTAACACATTATATTTATGTGTATTGTTGTTGTTAGAATATATCCAGCTTGCCAGATAGTTACTATGGAGTAGTTTATAGGAGTAATGTGATATAAGGTACTATTATATTGTTTTTAAATTTTAATTTGGCGAATGTCTAACTTTTATAAGTTGAAAGGGTCTTTTAATGTGGACTCATTAAGACTAGAGCAGGCATTTGACCATCTAGAACCACAATAACATCTCTGCCACGTTATTAGTTTAAGAGTTTAATTACTTATAATATACTCCCTCGTCTAGTTTTACTTGTAGATTAGGCATGTTCTTAATAAAATGTTAAGTTTAGTATATAACCTTTAGAATATAATAAATTTAATATTTTGGGAGATACATTGTGAAATAATTATAGTTAATAATAAGGTAAATTAGGAACAAAGTGATAAGTATTATCTTGGTTTTTGAAACTGGAAAAATAAAAGTGTACCGTCTATTTTTAATATAGTGAACGAGGGGAGTAACTCTTTCTATTCCTTTTTTACTTGGCCTGACTTGACACTCCCCTTAAATGAGTATTTATTAGGAGTTTATTTTACTAAATTAACCTTGTTAATTATGTTTTGAAAATCTAAATTTAACTATTATTTATTTTATATAGTTACTTAATGGTAAAGGTAATAGTGAAATAAAATACATAATATTTTTTTAAAAATTTGTTAAAATAGACAAGTAAAAAAATAATTTTAATATAAGGGCCAAGTAAAATGGAAAGGAATTAGTACTACGTAGACGTTATGGGTTCATTGGCTCCTATAGTGGAATATTGGCCCAGAAAAGCAGTGTAATTTTGTGGACTACAAAAATATATAATTAGAATCACCATTGTTCATTTGTTTTCTACTTTAGTCGAATTTAAATTTCCTCGTTTTCTTGCTGTATCCATGGGGATGGTCGAAATCAAGCAACAACGCAGATTCATCGCATTCTACACTTGAAAATGGCCTTCCAGCCACCGCCTACCATTGTGGACCTACAACCTTTAACTAATTAATTACTATTAGCACATTTTGTTTGTGCATGTTTCGGTGTTGAATGACTCGTACATTGGAAGAAATGCCTTAATTGTGTTGAAATCTTATGTCATGTATTCTCATTTTTATTCTTTTTATTCTTAAAGGAACGGAAGCTTTGGAGCAAGCGTAAAGTTATCTCGGTATGATTTATAGGTCATAAGTTTAAGTTGTGAAATTAGCCCCGATATATACTTGCATTGGGGGTAGACAACCTCATCACACTCTTTTGGAATGTGATCCTTCCCCGAGCACCACATGAACATAGGATGTTTCGTACACCGAGCTAGTATCCTTTATTCTTTTTTGGATTGACTAAAAAGAATAATGTGTCATATAAATTGAGACGAGAGGGAGTATAATTAAAGAAACAAAGTTCTTTTTATATTTCTTTTTGGAAATAATTAGCCTTAGAATTTGCATTATTATATATTACTACTAGTAAGAATATGTAGTAAGATATATATATATATATATATATGTTAAACAGAGCAATATACATGTGATATACACTGAATATATATCACATGTATATTGTCAAGAAAGCAAAGAATAGAAGGGCGATCCGAGAGGCGGCGATTGGGCCTCTCGGCGGTGGCCCAACTCGTGAATAAGGCAACGAAGCGTCCCAAAGAAATTGGGCCTCCAGTTCGGGGTCCAACACGTCCAGCCCATGGACGAATTTAGGACAGAAAATCAGTGGCCAAATCAGTGGCCAAACCTTGTATATTAAGGAAAGTATATTCAGTGTATATCACATGTATATTGCTCTGTTTAACACACCCCCGCAGTCATAGCGGGCGGTTTTCGAATGCTTGATCATTGTGATTTATGGAGACCGTATAGAACCCCTTCTTCTTGTGGTGCTTCATATTTTTTTACTATTGTGGATGATCGTTCGTGTGTCATGTGGATTTTTCTTTTGGTCGATAAGAAAGAAGTGTCCCAAACCTTGAAGAATTCGCAGTTTGGAAAGAGGGTGAAGATTGTTAGAAGTGATAATGAAACCGAGTTTACATGTATGAAAAATTTCTTCATCGAGCATGGAATTCTTTTCCAAACATCTTTCACAGGGACACCACAACAGAATGGAAGGGTGGAAATAAACACCGTCACATCCTTAATGTGGCGCGAGCATTGAGATTTTAGGGTCATCTTTTGATCAAATTCTAGGGAGAATGTGTTTTGACTGTAGGGTATTTGATCAATAGAACACCGTCTTTAATTTTGCATGGAAAAACCCCTTACAACACTTTAAATAGGGAGGCTCCAACATGACCACTTAGGAATGATAGGGTTAATATGCTATGCATATACAAAAGAAAGAACGAGGGACAACTTTGGGAGTAGAAGTCATATGTGTGTCTTCATGGGATATCCCTATGAAAAGAAGGGCTGGAGGTTGTATGAATTAGAGAATGATGAATATTTAGTCGGGAGATATGTGGACTTCTACGAGACTAAGTTCCCATTTATTGACAATGTGGGTACGAATAAAACTCGGACAGAAGACGTACCTACACTGGATACCAAACCTACGGATCAGCCTGATTTAGATCGAACGGATACCGGTCTAGATGGAGAAAACACGAAGGAAGTGTAGACAAAAGGTGTCTGAACCAGCTCAGTTGCGCGGCTACGTCACTGAAAATTCCAAAAATAAAGTCCATCAATGCGTCCGCCCGATCCTCAGCAACCCTCAGGTGTGCCTTATCCTTTAGCTCACTATATATCTTATGATAATTTTTTCACGCAACACCAAAACTTTCTTGCAATAATTACCACAGGATCCGAGCCAAAAATCTTCTCGGAGCCAATGAAAAAGGAACATTGGAGAAAACCATGCAACAAGAAATTCAAGCATTAGAGGATAATGGCACGTGGACATTAGAATATTTCCACTGGATAAGACTCGGATGTAGATGAGTGTACAAGATCAAGTACAACTCTGAAGGCACAATCGAGCGATGTAAATCTCGATTAGTCATTTTTGGAAATAAGCAGGAGGAAGAAATTGACTACAATGAAATGTTTGCTCCGATTGCTAAGGTAGTATTGTCCAGACCTTCCTGACAGTTGCGGCTGCACGAAATTGGGAGTTGCACCAGATGGATGTTCATAATGCCTTCTTAGATAGTGAACTTATGGAGGAAGTTTATATGAAACTACCACCCGAATTTCATGTTCATAGTCCGGAGCAAGTATGTCGACTCTTTTTTATATGGTTTGAAACAAGCTATACGGTGTTGGTTTTGCGAAATCGTCAAGTGCTCTGATGAAATATGGGTTCAAACGGTCATACTAGGATTACTCTCTATTTACAATACATCGGGGATGTATGCAACTTAACGTCTTAGTTTATGTGGATGTCTTGATTGTCTCCGAAAATGATCATAGTGCCATTGAGCGATTCAAAAACTATCTTCGCGCATGCTTTCACATGAAGAATTTGGGCCATCCGAAGTATGTTTTTGGGGATTAAAGTTGCACGTAGACTAATCAGGTTATTCCTCCGTCAATAGAAATATGCCTTGAATATAATCTCCGAGTCTGGGTTATTGGAAGCTAAATCAATCAATACTCCCATGGAACAGAATCACAATATGGTGTTGGCAGAAGGAGCAAATTTGGGAGATCCGAAACCATACCGATGTCTGATTGGTAGATTGATAAACTCCAGTTTTACGCAACCTTAGTTGTTATATTGAATGCATGTTCTGTCCCAATTCATACAACAATCGAAGGAAGCACACTGGAACGCAACTCTTTGCGTGGTGTGTTACTTGAAAAACCCAGGACTAGGCATTGTGCTGAGGAAAAAGTGTGATCTCCTGTTGTACGAATGGTGTGATTGTGACTGGGCTGGATGTACTTGACACGAAAATCACTTATCGGTTGATTTATCTCCTTCGAGCATTCACCCGTATCATGGAAAACCAAGAAGCAACACATTGTCTCTACTCGTCAGCGGAGGCAGAATATCGATCAATGGCAATGATAGTCTGTGAATTGAAATGGTTATAGAGGATTTTGAATAGTTTGGGCGTTAAACATAATTCTCCGGTGAAAATGTACTGTGATATTCAAGCGGCATTATATATTACACGAAATCCGGTATTTCATGAACGGACTAAACATATTAAAGTTGACTATCATTATATCTGAGACGCACTCCAATCTGGTATAATACTGCGCAGTCATGTGTCAACCAATGAGCAATCTGATGTGTTTACAAAGGCTTTGAGCAAATCACATCATGAATATCTAATTGGCAAGTTGGGCATTTGTGACCCTCATGCTCCAACTTGAAGGGGTTATTGAGACTGGATGTGATCGAACTAAGTCTGTCCGGTCACGTCGGTGAGACTCTACATCAGTGGATCTTATTCTAGTCTAATTGTAATAGTTTTAGTCAATTTATGATACAATTGTAACTAAAGTAAAATAGGATTTGGAGTCCTATTAGAATAGGGTTACCTTATTAAACTTTATTAAGAAAGTGACTTACTTGTATATAAGGAAATCATTATGATGAATAAAAAGGTAGAAAGAATTCTCCCATCATTCTTGTCTCTCAAAACTCTCGTCACTGTCTCGATTTTAACAATATCCCTATGAAACTCATACTCGAACTTTTATTAATCTTAGAATAAGAATATGGAATAAAAAAATTAACTATACATAGATAAGAGTATTTTTCATGTGGGTTCACTAATGAAATTTTCACTCGTATAAAATTTGAAGTTCGTCATCAATTACTAACGGTTCCAAATGTTCAAGCAAGGAAGAGGAAGTAGTATCTATAATTAAAATGCTACGTCTTACACATGATTCATGATGGTCCATTCAAAATAATTTTAGCACAATATATACTTTGCCTCTGAAACTTGTACGCAAGTTTCCTTCATGTGCATACCACTTTGGCCATATTGCGCATTTGGCGCGACATAAATTAAATTTTGGTTGGTAGAATTCGCATTTAGCTTTGACATATGTATCATAACATCCCACGAGTTATGTCGGATAAGACAAAACTTTCAACATTCAACATAATCTGAAAGAAAGCATAAGTTTAGATTTCGATCGACATAGTTAGCGTTTAGCTTCGGCAAAAATATCATCACATCCACACAAGTTATATCGAAAAAGGCAAAAAATTTTGAACACTCAACATAATCTAGAAAATACTACACAACTTATGCCGCATAACTTAATTCCTACATAACTTGTTCCAAACGAGACAAAAGTTCGGTTTTCATAGGTAAAAATGGTACAAAAGTACTTATGCCGGGCGAAACATATGTGGATACTTTTATTAAATAATTAAGCAGCAGGAGCAAAAATTAAAAACTAAATATATGAGGAGAAAAAATTAAAGACCAGTGCGTTTGAAGGCAATCCGTGCAAAATTTTATATTTGTTTTGTAGCTATCTTTTGGATCTGCATGGTTCATGAATGTCCACTCAAATTAATTTTGGCCCAATGCATATTTTGCCTCTTCAACTTGTACGCAAACTCACTTTGAAACATTTTCTTCGGATAATCTTTTACACACCAAAAGGTTTTCAGAAAAAGGCCAATTATACCCCTGAACTTCTAAATATTGTTTATTGGTACCCTCGGTTATACCTTTTGGCTAATTGGGCCATTGCCCTTATACTATGGATCAAACGTGCCCTTAATTTGAACGGCGACCCACGTGTCACCATTACAACGAATTAGCTTGTTTCCCCTTTAATTTAACCCGGTTTTAATAACCCACAGGATTCGACCCGTTAACTTATACTTTACCCACCACAATTAACCCCTAATATTCATTTCAATTCCCCTGGATAACTTATACGATAATCCTTGAATTTTTTTATGCCGGATCCAGTGTAGTACTTATAATAACAACAACATTATCTATATATTAATAAACCATCCAAAAAATAGAGGCTATCATAAGCGACCTCCTCAATTGGTTCGTGATAACCTTTAAATCCACTCCTCAAATGTGCAAGTGTACACGATCGTATACAAACAGGATATCAAGTGAAAATAACTAACTCTTTCTCATACAAAGATGTTCACTTGACATCTCATATTGTCCATTTTCCTATTAGACACACTAATCTTAACAAATGCATACTTGTCAAATACTTTTCTAATAACCAGATAGAAATTAGGGTGTATGTAATAAATACGCGAATAATATGACAAAATGACGAATTAATATAAATATGTGCCATTTGGGACCAAAATAATTATAAAAAGAGAAATTGAATATAAAAAAATAATTTATTTTTAGGTTTGTCTAACTTATAGAAGAAAGATTTTGTTGAGGGTGATAAAAGTAATTACCTTTTCTCTTTTTTTGTGTGTATAGGGAGATTGAGGCGAATATAGATGGTGAACTTGTGACAGTGGACTGGTGGCAGGAAGAAAGGGAAAAAATATTTTTTAGAAGAGAAATAAAACGAGAAAGAAGAAAAGGAAAATTTTGAAAGTTAAAACCTTGATTCACGTAGGTCTGAGGTGTTTAATAGGTACATATTTGTTAAGATTAAAGTGTTTAATAAGGAAAATGGTCTATTAAGGTGTCAAAATGGAAGACAGCGAACAAGTTTAGAAGGCTGCAAATTACTTTAGCCAAAATAATTATCCTTGCTAGTGACCGAGACAGCAATTGGCGCCAGAGGTCTGAAACCTTCAAATGGATAACAAATCAGTATCCGTGGTCTATCTATTGTACCAAGAACGAGAAGCCTCCAACTTGACTCTTTTTGCATCATCATACATTAGTAGCAAAAACACTTGGTTTTAGTTTAGACTTACGATATTAATGTTCAAGTAATTATATAGCCACCCTATATAAATTCATTTAATTTCCATTCTTTGACGCGACAAAGATTCACCATTGTTTCTCAAGCCAAATTAATCATTGATCCATTATATATATGTATGACTCATTACAAAATTGTTTGTTAACGACATCCTTTCTATGGCGAGGCACGGGTGATAGGCTGGATGGCTGGAATTGGAGTATGGTCAAACATGATACTTGCTTGATGGACTTGGTTAAGAAATAAAATTGTGTAGTTGCTATAATCTATAGTTTTTGGTATGATGGTAAGCGCTTGATCCTAACAATAATAATAACAACACTTACTAAACAATTCCAAAATCCATTCAACATAATTTAACGCCTTGTAATTATGCATTAAAGCTTCCCGAAAGCGACAAAAAATTCCCATGGTTTTACACACAATCTGCAACTTAATTTTAACTTTGAAGTGTTAAGGTACATTCCAAAGGAAATAAGAACATAAAAGATCAATTGTATATATAGTCTGACGATAGGAAAAATACAAATCTAATTAGGCATGGATGTATTATCAGTGCAATATATGTCGAATACTCATGTAACATATGAAAAGACTGATTTCTGAGAGACTAGAATGGAGTAATGAAACTAGAGGTGTATGCATCGTTCATCTCATGCTTTCATGATATTTGCATTATAATGCATGCATTGATTCATATTTTTCATGTGGTTGAGATGAATCTTGAAATGAGTCACGGAAAGGTCTGATGAGGCCAAAAACAAAGGTAAGAATGATGTTTGGCAGCCCGACGGGAAATGATTCCGGGTGTTATGACATGATTGATATGAGATATCATGATATGAGATGATGCTCTACCAGTCCGATGGATATATGCCGGATGGTTGTGAGCGGTATATGGACCTCACGAGTCCCCCATGAGTCATGACTAGACGGAATGACCGCTAGCATGTGTGTACCAGGTTTGATTTGGTCAATGCGTTGCATTCATGCAAACATACATTATCATTATCATTATCTTACCTTCTTTATGTGGTACATGCTTACCTGTTTATTTCATGTAATGATGATTTTAAGGGTTAGTTGAGAAATAAGTTGAACTGATGTAATTGTTGCTTAAACTCAATCTTTATATGTTGTACTTGTTTTTTCCTTCGTTGTCGGTGTATGATACTTATGGGGTACATATAGTTGTACTCATACTACACCTGATGCATCTTTGGATGCAGATACAACTCCTTGTTCCAGTTACGAGCCTCGTGGCTGATTCCCGAGGTGGTCCTCGGAGATTTCAGGGTGAGCCATCCATTCTATCAGCAACCCTGGATCTCCCTCTATCTTATTTTTTGTCTTTTACTTTTCTTTCACGGCAGTTTTATAGTTGTGGTGATTCAAGACTATGTAATAATTACTTAGATGCTCTTGTACCAGGCAAACAGATTTTGGGGGTTGTATTTCCCTTGGCAAGTTCCGCACTCCTTATTTATATAAATATATGGCAAGATTGTTGAGTAGTAAGCACACAACAAACATAAGAGTAGAATCTGAGATGAGGTTCTCAATAAGTACAATCGAGGAGATGAGGTAGCTAAGTGAAAATTCGTATTTTCATCATTCGTATAGTCTATAAGTAGGAATGGCCATTAAATGGTTTTCTCTGCAGGTTACTATCCCAAAGTTCTCATCGAGGTCCAAATCACAAGGCTGCATACCATTTGGAAGCTCCCAATCAAAGCAATGCACCAGTTGTGCCACAAAAAGGCGGACATTTACAATTGCCAACTGCATTGCAGGGCAACTTCTTCTACCAGAGCCGAATGGTAAAAGTTGGAAGTCACGTCCGCGAATGTCTATACTGCTCCCAACAAACCTCTCGGGCAAAAACTTGTCAGGCTCAGGCCAAATATTTGGATCCCTCTGAATAGCATAATAGTTTATCATGATCCGGGATCCCTTTTGTATGTTGAAACTATCAAGTACACAATCTTCCATGGCCTCGTGAGGCACTAGTGGCACTACGGAATGCAGCCTCATGCCCTCCTTTACAACCATGTCTAAGTACTTCAACTTCTCCAAGTCTGATTCTTTTACCATTCTTTCAAGGCCTACCACTTCTTCTAACTCTTTTTGGAGTTTCTTGATCACATGAGGGTGCCTAAGAAGCTCTGTCAGTATCCATTCTACAGCTGTTGATGAAGATCCCATTGCTGCAACAAGCATGTCCTTTTATAGAAACAAAAACGGGGAAATTAGTACGAGCAATTCTAATCGCATGATGAGCTTATAATATTAGAAGTATATAAATAACATACGAAGAGAATAGCTTTAATATGGATACGGTCCAAGTGAAATTCTGCCTCTCCAGATTGCATAATGTCCAACATGGTGTCCACAAAGTCTTTGGATTGCTTCTGGTCATGAGACTGGGCATGTTCATCAATAATCTTCTCAAGAAACTTATCAAACACCTTTGCAAGATCCTTGAGCCGGCGAGTGAGTCCCTGAAGATCAATTGCACCAAGGTAGGGGAAAAAATCTCCAAGATTTGGTGTTGCAGCTAAATGCACAACCTCTTGTACTAAAGCTTTGAATCCCCTCTTGTCCAAATCTTCATCCATGTACTTCTTTCCAAGCACCATCAAGCAAGTCAAGTCAACATTCAAGGACGCAATCTTTGCACTAACATCAACAACAAGGCGATTACGAGCTTCATTTTTAAGTGATTTGATCATAAGCTCAACTTGTTGCCTTCTCATGGATTGAAATGAATTGATCTTTTGGTTAGTCAAAAGGTGCAGAGTGCACAATTTGCGCATGTTGCGCCAATATGGTCCATACTTTGCAAATATCAGATTCTTCTGGCCATAAGCCAAATACTGACATGCCTCATTATGAGGCCTACTTGCAAAGATATGATCATATGTCCTGAGGACTTTCTCGGCTGCATCAGCAGACGAGGCAACAATTGTAGGTACTAGTCCTAGTCGCACATACATAATCGGACCATGTTTCTTGGCTAGTTTTTGTAAATCTTGGTGTGGATTTTTACCTAACAAATGAAGATGTCCTAAAATGGGAAGCCCCCTTGGACCTGGAGGAAATGTTTTTCTCTTCCGGATATTTAGTAGCTCATACAAGGCATACACAATAGAAACTACTATTAGTGTTGCCCATATCAAAGCCATGGCTAATATGACTTCCCGAACTTATAACCTCTTATGGTAGTATATATATATAGGTATTAGAAGGGTAAATAGTTTAAAGAGACGTGTACAATAAACATTGAAAGATTCTATATAGTTGAAAGAGGCTTGTAGAATTAGGGGCGGGGAATGGGCAGTTTGGATTGAAGTTAGGCGGGCCAAGATGGGCTAAATCAATAAATGGGTCAATGTCCAACCTGTCCAAAACTTACATGGTCAAGATGTGCTAAATGATGGGTCATAACCCAACTTGATCCATTATTTTTATAAATTTCAAACTTACCTTCTATGATGTTATTTTATTTTGTATGATAGTTGGTTTTTCCATATCTTTATTTTTAAAATAAGAATAATATTTTTAATATTTTTTTCATTTTTTATAAAAACAAAATAAATATATAAAATAATGGGTGAGAGGCGGGGGGGCTGGGTAGTGGGGTAAGAAAAGTCTCATTTTTTATAAATTTTTTGTATAAGTAAAATAAATATATAAAGTAAAAACTTCGGGTGGGGTGGGATGGGGATAGGGTAAGCAAATTTTTCTCATTTTTTATAAAATGTTTTATAAAAGTAAAATAAATATATAAAATAGAAAATTTGGTGGTGAGGTGGGAGGGCAAGTAGTGGGGGGAGGGGGGTTGGGTGATGGGGTACGAAAAATTTCTCTTTTTAATAAAATTTTATATATAAGTAAAATAAATATATAAAATAAAAACTTTGGGGCTGGTGTGGGTTCTTTTATATTTTTAATAATTATTTTATAAAAGTAAAAAAATATGAAATAGAGTTTTGAGGATGGGGGTAGGACATGGGGTGGAGAGGGTAGGAGGTAAGAAAAAAATTCATATTTTTATAATTCTTTTTATAAAGTAAAAAGAATATGAAATAGAAATTTGAGGATGGGGTGGGGGCAGAGGGGGGTAGGTGGGATTAGGGTGGTAGGGGGAGGTAAGAAGTTTTTTTATATTTTTTTATAAAAGTAAAAAATTATGAAATAGAAATTTGAAGATAGGGGTAGGTGTGGGTAGGGGGTAGGGATAGATGGGTAGGGGTGGGTTGGAGTAGGCAAGGTAGGGGGCAGAGATGTGAGGGTGGTTTTGTGCTTGGGTGGGGGTTGGTGTAGGGGAGGGGGTAGGGTGGATGGATAGTATGGTGTGTGGTTGGGGTGCGTTGGTATATTTTTATTGTTTCGAAATAATAAAGGATTTTTTAAAATAATTATTTATAAATAAAAATCTTAATCTGGGGTGGAGCTCTAATCGTTAAAATTGAATATTTTCGTGGGTCAATTTGGACATCATCATGAATTCATTTGGATTGTTGATTTTTTATGGGTCAACTTGGGCTAGCCCTAAACAACTCATCATTAAAATCACTATTGTCCAAACCCATGAAACCTTGGACAGATTGGGCGAGTCATTTGAATTTGGGCTAATTTTACACCACTATGTAGAATAAACGTTGAAAGGTCTAGACTTATTTTATTACAGTATGGAGTATTCATTTTGATTTTGTTTGTTCAATTCATTCTTTTGTAAACTAGATACTCTTTTATAAAACATTACAAAAAGTGGCAGAATGGTCGGAAATTCAACCCTTTAGTCAATTTTATACACAGTTCTAGGCGGCTCCTTATAATATCACAAATTCACAATGCACAAAGGATGGAAGAGAGAAAAACACATTAAGCTCGTATCATTACAAAGGAGATAGTTATAGGTATTAAAAGACACTTCTAGATACATACCTAAAAAATGGTTTCACACCTAATACGAATTTGCCTCCTTAAAATCACAATAATGTACCTAAATAATATAAAAGATAATAAACTCTGATAATATAAAAATCATGCACCTAAGTATCCTAAAATTCATATTGTTAACAACAAAGTATATGAACTTATAATATTCAAATTATATTTTCAATAAATCTGACTAGAAAGGGGAATTTCCGGAAATAAGAAAAAATTTACTCCTGACCCATCTCATGTGCGATCTGTTCCGAAATAAGAAAATCTTCACCGTAAATTAATTTTCCAGCCAAAGTTTTGACGGCTTATAATCAAACTTTACTCTTATCCTTTTGTTGTAATCCATTATTTTTTTTATTCTTGAACCCAAATACCTAGAAAATTATCATTGAATTTGAAATATTATCATCGATGTGGGTTTGGTGATGATGGCGGCGCGAGTGCACATCACCTCCCATTATCTGAGTGGTAATATGTGCGTTATGGTGGTATTAGTTCCACAAAAACTAAAGATGGTTAATAGGTCGACCGATATGAAAATGACTTTTCGGAACAAGTTCAAGTAGAAATTATATCTTTATTCATAATATATTAAAAGCACGAAGGAACTTAAAAATATTTATTGAACTTTTTACCCTTTATTAAAAAATTATAAAATAGGCAAAATAGTTATTTACTATTTTTCTCAAATTACTATATGTAAACACTAATAATAAATATTTTCTTTCAAAATAAAAACTGTAATAAAAATCTGTCGTTATTTTTTGCAAATATTTAGGCAAACTAAATTCCATATATAACGTGATTGTATTAACGTAGTTATTATAACTGTGAAGGAACCTTAAAACTAAACACACATGACTCAGTTTTTTTTAATTTGAGTTAGTCAAGGACTGTTTCGTACAAATTATGAGGGAAAATAGGTTCAAGTTGGAATCAAATTCTTAATACATCTCCATTTATAAGAGAAAACTTCACGGCTCTTGTGTAAGTGCACAACAAAAGTTTGGCAATCTTCATTGATTAGGTTAAAGTGTGAGTGTCTTTGTTCTATCTCTGTTTTTTCTTTTTTTGGTTTAATTACGTTACATTTTTCTTCATGTGGTGCAGATTGAATTAGTATTTATTCGAAGTATATGGATACTTTTCTTGGTGTAGATTAGTGAATTGGAAATAAAGCTTTACCAATTTACGGAATGAAGTTAAAATTAATTAATTTAGCATTATTTATTAGTATGCTAATGACCTCTCTTTTGAAAAAAGAAGAAGTATGTAAATTTGTTTGGTGTGACTGTGACCTCTTTAACGATCAGTCTATTTTTTGGTAAAAGTAGACTTTGATGTCCGAAAAGGTAAGATTAGTCGCTTAAACTATTTATCGGGTATTCGGTGATCTTATCTATTAGTCGCCTCTATTCATATATATTTTTAATATTATTATCATACTTTTTATTTTTTCACTGGTAACATTCGTGCTGGAATGTAATACTGAAAGAGGTTATGTAACAATAAAAAACAAAATGAAATAAACTCAAATGATAATTCTTGTTTCGAATGTTGGAAATTATGTCGTCTGACACGAGTAACAACACTTTAGCAAAATAGAAAATTTTGAAGAGTAAATGCACCAAAAATTTAAAGAACACAAATGTTTTAAATTAACTTATGATGGTCAATGACCAAATGTATTGTATATATATTATATACAAATTTCTTTTTTTTTTTTAAAGATTTACAAGATAAAACGGAAAGGAATTAAAAGTTTAATTGAAGTCGCAGATGACTTCTGCATGAAAAATCTAACTAAGTAGACATAGACAACCTCTCATTACAATCACTCCATACAAAACTAATCTAGAATCTAAACATCAATCGTAATGTTGGACAGAATGTTGTCAACACACTCAGGCAACACTGGTGATCCATATACGGGAGCTCTCTTGGTATTTTTACTTTCTGGTTCTGGATATCGATACTCTGTAGTAGTCTCTCTATTTATAGTAGAAAGTCTTCCTTGAAAAGCTCATCGATCAGTTGTAGAAGTTGGGGGAAAGATGGACTGCTGGTGGGATTGGTTGGAGAATATCAGAGAGTAATAATCTCAACAACTTTTGATTTAGTCCTCACTCATTTTTTACTAGCTCATTTTTACCTTGTCATGTCGTTTTTACCTCATAGAAGTAAGGCAAAATCAGTTCAGAAAATATTGTGCAACATTTGTCCCATCATACTTACATATTCATATCAATACTTAGGAGATATGTTGGATCAAATGTCACAACACGAAATCCAACATTAACAATCTCCACATTTTTGTCTTTCTTCACAAAACTCATTAAAATGTTGTCTAACATCTGTGATCAACAATTTCAAGGTCATGCTCCCCCTTAACCTGTGATGACATACAAGCAAACATGTGTATACCGATTCATAGGATTAGAAAAGAAAGAAAAAAAATATGAGCACACATATCACATATCATCCAATATATACAAACCACAAATAGAAATATTCATTATCAACAAATATCAATATCAATCTACTAAAGATCCTCATACAACATCGACAACAACAACAACTCCCTTCTTGCTCATCATACAGCAGCAGCAGCTTCCAGTAGCTTTCTACTCCTGCATAACAACTTCAACTTCCTCTATACAATAGCCTTTAGCTTCCTCCCCTGCATCAACATCATCTCCCCCTTTTTATGAAGATAGTAGCATCATGAATGGTCTCTAGCTTGTATCAGGGTATTTCTTGCAGCATTAACTTTATAAATCTGTTGGTTGATTTTTCCAATTTGATCCACAAGTCATTATGTAGACAGTGTAGACTGTCCTGGACTAGTGTTGCCCTGAATGTTGGTCACATTTCTGGCAACATTTTCACTTTCAGCTTCCTTCTTCCAGGGCAAGTCGATGACTCTATCCTTGCTCTTCAAAATTGCTCTGTTTAAGGTGTAAAGCTCAGGAGCCTTCCCTGAGATCAACATCAACTGAAAGATTAATTCTGGTAATATTTGTTTTAGTGGGATTTTGAACCTCCCTGAGTTGGTTACTGCCAGATGCATTACTTCTTTAAAGTTTCAATGCATCAGTTTCTACTTCTATTTGTAAGATCTTTGGTTCAAATGTCTTCATAGGATAGTTATCTTGTCCTAAAATTCTAAGGACGTAAGGTTCTATGTCCCCTCTAATTGGGTGTAAAGGTTTTTTGTGATGATCAATGGACGCGTTAGAGGTCTTTGCCCATCACCATGTGATGGATTTAGGTAAAAAAAAAAAATTTTGACTTTTCCTCCTTTTCACTTTTCTGCTTCTCCAACTCATGAATCTTCATATAATCACATTGAGGAGATAAAGATTGATTTAATTAATCAGAACTATTAAGACTTCAATTACCATTTTTGAAACATCAGCTCAAAGGAATATCACCACTTCTACAGCCTAGAATTTACTTAAACAATTAAAATCAAACTTAAAATCAACCTAGTCTAGTACATTGAAGTCAAGAAAAACAACCAAGAATGATGATAAAAATGTTATTGTTCTCAAGTACTTGCACGAGTCTTGACATTGAAATTTCAAATGAAACTTACAACAGACAGATGTGTATATCCTTTCACTTTAAATTTTCATTTTGATGTTTACTCATTAAGTGCACGTACCTTTACTCAAACTTCCAAGCATCATGTGTTAATTATCCATTGAAGGCGCCTTCTTTTGTTTTAAACTATATAAAAGGTGAAGTTTTTACTAAAAGATAACGTAAATGAGGATACAATTTATTATTTGTTGTTCTCGGCCTCAATTCCGCTATCTGCCGTTGTATCGACTGATGAAATCGGGAGATAAATTGAATCCTTAACTTAAGCGATTTGGGCTGGAAACGGAACTCTAATCTCCAGCAATGGGTTCCCCAACTACTCCATAAAGCGTTAGGACGGTGGTGTGAGTAAACTAAGAGGTAAGAAACATAAATATAACCGAGTAAAGTAAAGGAAAGTAAATGATAAAAGTAAAGGATAAAAAGATGGATAAATTTTGATTTATTTGATTGATTGTGTGTCTCTATGTACAAAGAATAATCCTATTTATAGTACAAAAAGGGAAAAACTGTACAAACGTGCCCCTCCATGTCAGCCATCAAGTAACTCACTAAGTTCAATGGCCGACTATGGGGGAGGTGGTGCCGATTTTCTCGCCCTCTACTCCTCTTGTTCAGATAATGACCCTTTCTTTTAGCTATTGTTGGCTGTTATCACTTATAGGGGTCTGACAACCCTTTTGACTTGGTCGTTGAGGTGTCTGCATCTGAGTGGGTCCAGTCGTACCTCTAACTGACAACTTCAGCTAAGAAGCCTTAGTAGCCACTGAAGTTCTTGTAGTCGAAGGCTATGAGTAAATTCGGCTCCAGAACAATTCGGCTGTCACTGAATTCGACTAAACACTTAAATTATTTTTGAGTGTTAACATTTGTCATCATCTTTCTTTCTTCCCATCTGTAAAAGAACTGTTTTTGGTCAATTCAGCTTTGTCTTTGGGAGGTAAGGCCATATCTCCCTTCTTTGTATTCAGTTTTTGATAATAAATGGAATTGCAGTTTCAGCTATAAAAAAAAAGGATACAATTTATTTAATTGAAACAAAAATTATTCAGAGTCTATGAGTCTATACCGAGAAGACAGAATTATAAATACTAAGAAAGATGCAATCAAAGCAAAAAAGAATTATCTCCATAAGCTTCGATTGCGTATGCAAACAAAGGTATTGTGTTGCATTACTCAAAAAGAAAAGCATATTTTTAGTAATGTGAGAACTTTTATGGTAGAATTTGTATGGGTTGTCTCAGCGTGTTCCTGCTATTTAAGACTAGTTCCAGTTTTACAAACTTCTGTAATAAAAAAAAAAAGTTAATACCTCAAAACACCCCTAAATTATTCATATTTTGTAAGTTGAATACTTAAGTTATGAGGTGTTGTTGTTACCCTCCTAAACAATAACATTTTTTACCTAAAATTTCTGCAGTCAAGTAACATGGAGAGTGATCTCACCCTCTTTGTAGGTATGAGAGCTAGAAAATAGGCCAAAAGGGTATCTATTTAATTTAGGGGGATTTTGAGGTATTAACTCTAAAACAAATGGGCTCCTTTATTTTATATATAGGTGTACATATGTTGGGTTGGTTCAGATTTCCAAATATCAAATTCTAATCAATTGTATCGGGTTTTTAAATTTATAAACCAAATGACTAATAAAAGTCGGGTCATTAAATCTCGGGTTTTTAGAGTTTTTTTTCAGTAAAAATTCATACAAAACAAATAACTCGCGCTTTAAATATTTCTTTAGCCCTATTAGAAAATTAACATGAAATGTGAGATGAATGGTGACATTGTACTAAAATATGCACCAAAAAAGATAATGAAATCGCATAAAATAAATATTGCTAATTAATAATGTTACGGTTCACTTTTACGCGAGCTTAAAAGCTACTATCATAACTTTACTCTTGTTGGTTTAACGGAGTTACCACCTAATTAATTTTGGGAATTAGAAAAATCGTTTGTTTTAAGGTTGTTTTATGAAAACCTTTTGAAAAGTACCAGAGTTCGGATAAGGGTTCTTGTGATTCCCCGATGAAGATGTTAGGCACTTCGAATGAATTTCCTCCAAATGCGGTTTAACTACGGGTTTTGAAACTTGTGGCTAAAAATTATATATTTGCTTTAAAATGATTTAAAAAGGATATGTATAAAGTAAGGTTGTCCAGGGGGCGGGTTGGCCCAGTCCAGACCCGACCCCGCCCCGATCCCCCCTCAAAAAATGATGTCGGGACTCGAAACCGAGACGGGACCTGGGCTCGTCCCGCCCAGGCCCGTACCGCCCCAGACCCGCCACATACCCGTCCCTCCCCGATCCCGCCCCGATCCCACCCCTTCCCCGTCCCGCCTCCACCTTCGACCCCCTCTTTGCAAAATTGATCGTTGCACAACGACCATTTTATATTTTGGCCGTTGTACAACAACCATTTTTGCCCCCCCCCCCTCACCCCATAAACCCCCCTACCCCCTTAATATTTATTTTAACCCCTAAGTTACTATATTTACACTTTAACCCAATTTTCCAACTATAAATACCTCATTTTCTCTTTATTTTAATCTCACAAATCTTCCTACAACAATCTCTCTAATCTCTCAACTCAATCTATCTCTCTACAAGTCTACAATTACATTGCATACTAAATATTTTATTTTATTTGCTCATTTGTGTAATTGTATCAAAGTTCAAAAATTGAGATTGAAGTTGACAACTAGCTTGAGGATCACCCATCGAACAAAGTTTCAATTTTCAACATCGATTACAAGTCGACGTTATGTCGGTGTTTGGTACCTTCGTTCATTCTTTAAATTATTATTGTTACTTTATTTTAATTATCACACTTAATTTCATTGTCTTAAATTATTTATTTGCATAATTAAAATGGAATGATTAAGAGATATGTTTAAGGGTAAGAGTAAGGGTGCTTTTTTTAGTAGGGGTAACAAGGGCAGAGGGTACTTATTCTAGTCATCCTATTCCTATACATGATGATTTGATTGATTACACTCATATAGATGAAACTGAATTTTTTAATGTTATATCATTAGATAATGAGATATATTCTGCAACTGAATCAGACTTTAATTTAGAAGATAATCCAGATGACACACCCACTAATCTAGATGACACACCCACTAGTGCACCTCAAACTGAAACTGGAACGCCTCATATTCCCCCTAGTATTAGACGAGGTCCCACACAATGTAAATTAAAATCAATTGTGTGGGACTTTTTTGATAGGGACCAAGAGAATCAAGTGGTTAGATGCAAATTTTGTAAAAATGTGTATAAATTTAAAATAGAAAAAGGTTAGGGTGGGACGGGAGGTTTATTAAGATATGTACAAAGCTTTCACAAAGCTAGGTGGGATGAATACGAGGTTACAAAGTCGGGTGCGCCAATGCGCTCTCAGTCGGGACAAGGTTCACATAGTGTTCGGACCACGTACAGGGTCAAATTAACCCGACAACGGGGAAATTGTGGACTATCTTATAGTCAAATTCCTGAAGAAGTAGCGACTAGGTGGAATTCTATATATGAACAACTACTTGTTGGTTACGATTATAGAATACCTATAACTTTATTTTTTAACGCCCATAATCGAAATTCAACTGATATGCTTATAGATAATGATTGGGAAAAAATTTCAGAACTTATTGTATTTTTAGATAAAAATTTTCAAGCAACTAAATAATTTTTCGGTATATATTATCATACTATTTCAACTATGTTATTTTATATAGCTCTAATATTTTTGTTACGTAATGAATATATGAAAAAAAACCATCTTATAAGGCACATATTTAAAAATGTTTATCAAATTAAAAAAAAATCTTATTCCCACTATTTATATTATTGGTGTTGTATTAAATTCGATTATTAAAATAGATGGTTGTAAAACACTTATTGAAACTATTTATAATTGTATAGCAGTACTTCCACCTCCAACTCCAAAAAATCAAAATGAACAACCACCTAAGGAACCAACTAAAGAAGAAGTTTTGTCTAGCATACACGATGAATGCAAAATAGTATATACGCATTACCAACAAGAAAGTGCTAGTAACCAACCAACTTCTATACCATCTTCTTCTTCTTCTTCTTCTTCAGTACAACCTTATAAAAGACATGTTGTTTCTGCGTCTAGTATTGAAAGCCTTAGAAATAGAATGTTTAGTGGTACCACTATTAGAAAGTTTGATGTTTTTGTTTTGTAGGGTGTTGTACCGTACCAAGCAGTTCTCAATGAAGAAGGACGTGAAGACTTGCTTAAATACCGGAGGGAAAATGAGAAGACATTTCCGACACTATCAACGATGGTCCGAGATGTGTTGCACATTCAAGAGTCATCAACAGCGTCTGAAAGCACTTTTTCTGTCGGAAGATTTTAAATAGGAGAGCACATACACTCATTAGCGGGAGACAGTTTGGAGATTGCAGTTTTATTCAAAGATTAGATACGAGCGGAGCGTAGAAGGTGCGGTCAACCAGAGATCAACGAAGAAGACGACAAAAACTATAACGAAATCTTGTCCGACGGAGGTGGAAGCGACGTCGACCAATTTGACCAACAACTTTCAATTCCAACCGAAGAACCACAAGACATTGTTGAGAAATTAGAAAAGGTGTTTATAAAGATGTGATTTTTTTTCCAATTTCGAAATTGTATTACAAAAAAAATCATATTTCTATTAAATAATATAATAGGCACAAACAACCTTGAGAAGTATTTATTACACAATCTTGTTCAATTATTGAAGTGTTTATATATGTTATTTTTTAAGATTAAGTGCAAAGAAAAAAAGGTAAAACCCGATCCCGAACCGACCCCGTCCCGCTCGCTCCGCCAAGATCGGTCCCCTTTTCCGACTGGACAGGACATCGGCGGATCCCACCAATCCCGGCCCACCAGTCCCACCAGAGGATCGATCATGCCCTCCCCCAATCGTATCGGGTCCCGTCCCACCGTGACCCGCCCTGCCCCGAACCCAGCCCACTGGCCACCCCTAGTATAAAGTGAGAATTTGGTAAACTCTTGCCCTTACTTGTTCACTCATGGCATGTTCTTTTGAAACCCTACGGCTCCATCCTCTCTTTCGGGAGCACTGGTGGCAACTCGCCATGGCTGCCACCGTCTCTCCTAGCCTTTGACTGCGGGAGAGCCTTCTCAAAACCTTAATGAACACACTTCAAACCCTAATCCTCAAGTTTCTTATGCTACATGCCAAAATCCTAAACCAATTGCGTCATATTTTTTGAAAACAAACATAAAACCTATTGAAGTTATCCGTGGGATTCCCACGCTTCAATTTACAACGGATGAACGACAAGAACTTGCTAAGAAGGAAGGGCTTCATCAAGCCATAGTGGTAAAGATTTCTTTAGGTGCGCCTATTTTTTCAACTATAAGAACTTTACTGCCGAAAGTGTTTGGCATCAAGGAACATTGTTTGATCGGATTACTTGCCTATAGACAATTTCTCTAATAAAGTCACTCACCTACTTTACACACAAGGGGAAGGAGCATCAAATTATAATTTTTTCATGGTCGATTGGTGTTAACCCTAAGGAGGAAACTATGAAGGCGCTGGTTTGAATTTCTTTTCCAAACTTATCTCTGAGGTTGTTTACGAAGAGGTCGATGTTGTCTATAGCTTCAGCAGTTGGGGACCCATCGCCATTTACAAAGCCACACAAATAAATTCAAGACCTAGTACAGCTAAGGTTAAAGTGATTCTTGATTTAATGGACACATTGCTTCAATTCGTGGACAAAAGGACTAGTAAAATTGTTGAGGAATTCCAGCAGTTCGTCTATGATAACTTATCATCATATTGTGTCCATTGCAAGTATCAAGGATATGACGAGACTAAGTGTCGCTTTTTAAGGGGAAAGGAAGTGGACATGATTCAAGACAGGATACAAGCAGTTTATGAAGTCTCAATTGAAAAACTTTAAGGTGATACAAGGGATTTATTGAATGCTAGGAAGTAGCCCGATATTGTACAATTAATCATGAATGAGCAAAAAATGAGAATTTGCATACTAACTAGACTAATGAGATTTGGATGATAAACATGAAGAAGATGGGCAACGAGCTAAAGAGAAGAAAGTCGTGGTGGAGGTGGATTCAAGAATAATTGCGGATGATGTTGAGGTTTCCATATAATCCAAGGAGTTAAGGTAAAGATAAAGTTGGTGATGACGATTGGACCGTGGTAACACACACGCAAGGCGTGGGCACCGTAATTGACACTTTGGTTCATGACAATTAGTCGAACGTTGTGATGAAGCAAGGTGTTCAATCAAACTCCTCAAATAAATTATTTGTCCTAATCATTTTGATGCGCTTTCTGTTAGAGATGAACAACAGGCTGGTATGTGCTTTCCTCATGGTGCACATCCGGAACTAGCAAACATGTTAATGCAACAACATATTGCTAGTTTAGTTTTCCCTTCCTTATTTTGAAGCCCTTAATGGATAATTTGAGCACTTCAGTGTATGAGGTGTCAATACAATCTATGGAGTCGTTTGGTGAGAAACAAGATAACTCTGGACAACAACTAATCTATATGGATAATGTCCAAAATATAGATACAATGGTGGCCTCAATTCCAGTGCGCTCAACCAACAATTATGACGTTAAGAGTGGCCAAAAAGGCGGTACGAATGTGAGGAGTTGGGGGACACGGTGGAGGAGGATGTGTGGGTCTCAACCCCTCTAACGCGCAACAAATTGGGTCTAATAGCCAGGTCAGGTCATGGTTCTTCTATCTTTAGCCGCGGGGCAACTTGTGAATAAAATGAGAGCATCTTTGAATATTATGGATAATCCTACTAAAAGGAAGCTTATTGAAATAGTGACCAAGAGGTATGAGCCAGGAGCTTTAGTGGAAGATCCATTGGAAGTGGTGATTTGGGCATTGACATATTTGATGAAGAAGATGAGAATGAAGTTTTAGATAAATGCTTTGCTAAGGTGGCTATGGATGGAGATATTTTACCTAGGAAGCAAATGAGTTGATTCAAGACAAAGATGACTCATGAAAGAAAGCATAGTTGGAATGGTAAAGTGTCTGAGGAGGTTGTTCTAAGACAACTATTAATGAGAGTGGCAAAACAAAAGGAGACAAGGTTCAACTACATCCACAGGGTCCAATAGATCCAAGAAGAATTGATGAAGTATCAAGACATTTTGGAGCGGTTGGAGGAAGAAGACAAGGTGAAGAAACAAACTTTTATCGGGTCACATCTCCTTGAAGATTCAAAGAAACAAGGGTCTAGCTCTACATTCTTGCTTATTTTAGTTTTTCACTATATAAGTATTATCATAATAAAGAGTGTTATAAACTTTGTGATGATCATAGAATATTTAGTTCGTTCTTCTCCTTATTTTACACGCATGTTAATTTGTAGAGGTTTTGTTATGCCTCAATAAGATTAGTAAGGTAAGGCCTAGCTCCCTTTGCTTGTACCTTTTTCTTTGAGATTCACTTTATTATAAAAAGAAAAAGAAAATGAAAAAATGTTCTTTTGAAAGAAATAATTAATAAAAGACTTTTATAAAATCATCTTGATTTTTAGTAAAATTGATTAAGTTTGACTCAAATAGTTCGAAAAAGGGGTTTTAACATTCCATTAGTTTTTCCTAGACAAAAACACACCAAAATCTCCTTTGGGTAGAATTTCACCCAAAATCTTAGTTTGAAGTTTAAGTTTTTACACTATTACATTATCTTTAATTTATACTTGATCGCCATAGCAGGAGGTAACAGTATTCTAAATAATTAAGCTGGCTAGTTTTAAAATTTATGCAAACAGTATTATTGATATATTTTCGCTTGCTTCGAGAATTGAACGTACATTATACATAGTAATTTAACACAAGGAGAAAAAATAAACATTATAGATCCAATTCTTTTACACGGAAGGAGACATCTCTCTCTTATTGGCTTAGCCGTTCGAATTGAAGGTACGTCGTTAGGCTCATTCTGCTCTCATTCCTGATCAATGTCAAATTCTTCCTAAAAAAGACGGCATTATACATTATTTTTATAACATGTCCATTTGTCGCTATCCCCTTTTTTGGGTGTCCCCATGAGATAGTTCTAGAGTGATGAGAAAATGGGGACACCTACTAAAGTAGCTCCACCATCGACAATGAAAACATTACCCGTTACGTATTCGGAAGAATCATGAATTAAGTATTGAATGAGTGATGTTAAGGCCGGATCTGTCGTCCCAATATATCTCTGAGGAAGTGTTCTGAAAAGGAACTTATGGAACCATTTCTGTTGAATAAGGCTCTCTGTAATCTCTGATTTAAAAACTCCCGGTGATATTGAGTTCACTCTAATATTCTCTTCTCCCAATTCAATTGCCATAATCTGCCATTCCATCATTTGAATGAAATTAATTAATGTATTGTTAAGAAAAATGAATGACAATTCATTTACTTAATTAACGTACCTTAGTGACCATGTCAAGGGCCATCTTTGAAGAAGCATAAGCAAGAGTCCCCGGTACAACTACACGATTCAGAGCAGCAATTGAAGTGATGTTAATAACAGAGCCTCCGCCCTGTTTAGCATCGCTCATGCGTCTACAAACATATTTCGAAACCAGCCATGCCCCTCTAAGGTTTGTGTTATACGTATGGTTCCACTCCTCCTCTGACAATTCCACTGAAGAGCTCACACTACCTATACATATACATGATTATATACTACCAGCAAAATTAAGTCCTACAGTATTATGTACTCCATTGATTACCAAATATCTTAATTTTTACCGTGCATTCGGATATAGAATCTATTAAGTGTGTTGAAATGGAAAAAGTACTATAAGTCATCTTTAACAATTTAATATTTAAAAGGCATCTGAAAAGATTGAAGTCTAAAAAAAATTTGTTTGACTCTCGCAATTCGGTGATTCATAAATTGGGACGGAGCGAGTACAGAGTAGTAGAGTAGCTTAGAATTTATAATAGTAAAGTAGATACCTCTAACGCCGGCATTGTTAACCAAGGCATCAATACGTCCGAAGGCGTCCCAAGCTATTTGTACAGCGGACTCAATGGTAGCACCATCAGCAGCCACGTCAAGCTCGACGGCGATTGCACGCCGGGGTCCCTCTGAGTTACTATCAATCTTGTCGCAGAGAGATTTCAGTCTGTCAACACGACGAGCAGCAGCAACGATCCTGCAACCGGCTTGAGCCAAGTCGATACAGAACTCTAGCCCGATTCCTGACGACGCCCCTGTCACCATCACTACTTTTCCGCTCAGGTCTTTCCATGGCTCCATTTTAGTAAAATGGAGTTAGAAATGTAATACAAGGAAGAGAGGTTATGTATGCAGAGAGTGCTGGCGCATGAATTATAACTATTCAACACAAGTCATTTTAGTAAAACAGAGAAATAGAAATCATACAAGTGTTAAACTACTTCATGTAATGAAAATAAGGATAAATGGACAATAAACATGACCCTTTTAATAAAGAATATTAATGCAAGGACTTTCTAATAATCAGACAACTGGATGAAATTTTGATAGTGATAAAACTGGAATCTAAAACACATATGGACCATATATACAATATATGGTGCATGAAGCCACCAAGCATATGGCCTCCTTTGTTTACTATATAGCACTAAGATTTGACTCGATATTTTAGTGGAAGAATTAGTTGAAATGTCACGTGTATGGAAGTATGGTCATAACTTTTATACTCCCTCCATCTCAATTAAGTGTCTTACTTTGCTTTTTTATTATTTAAAAAAAGGTCCTTTTTTTTATATTTAGTAAGTTTTCCAGTTTCAACGTTTTACGTGACAAGATTAAGACCAAAAGATTTAAAGCACTACACACATCTTTAATTTAAAATCATAAGATTCAAAAATCTCTATTTGTTTCCTAAACTCCGTATCCAATCAAACTGAGACTCTTTGTTGCTATCAAACGCATACGCAAGTATACGCGGTTGACAAGTAATATAGGGTTGTAAGTCCAGATATCCTGCCCACAAAGACTTAGACTTTCTACTGCTCAACTAATCCAAATTCTTTCGTAACTATTCAAGGGAGTAAAAACCACGGTGTTTGTTGGAACTAACTATGTCTGAAAGAAATAAAGAAAACTGATTATTTTGTGACTGAGACAATTGCGACTAAGACTATAAGATTTACCAAATGAGAATAGAATCCAGGGTCATGGCTTTCAACATTCCAGTTAAGTCTTCCGATAGTTCTACCTATTCGATTTCTTGTGTTACTAGTTGACAGGTTGATTTTACCTTTATGAATATCTTCCAAGTTGCTCACAAGCCTGTAGGTGCTACTCTAATGCCTATATCCCTATGGTCGCCAGAAAGTAACAAGAACACATTTATATCTCCGTATTCAACTAAGCAAGGCTAAAGGGTATATTCGTATCCTCAGTAGCGAGACATATAAATACCAACAAGTTCTATTTATTCTTATTACGCATGCAAATTTCCTATCCCTAGTTCAATTCACACGCCACAGATGGAGTCTAACTAGTGATCAAGTAATTAAACAATTAAGCTCAAGAATAAATAAGCAACCCAATATTGGTAATCTAATAAGCAAAATCTATCATTAAACTAACTTTCATGTCTTTGTCATAATCCTAAAAATGAGAAGTTTAGCTACTCATGATTCGAAGAACAACGAATCAATCCATGAGAAAAACTAGGGTTCTATGAAGAAAAATAAAATAAAGACAACAAGAATGAGAGACGGTGACTTACAAGTCTTAGAATAATATCCAGCACGCCTCTCTAATAGTAAAAAATGTCTATTTATAAGCTAGGGTAAAAATCTAAAATAAGGAAACCAAATTCCATAAAAATTGAGAAAAGCTGACGACTATCCAATTTGGACCCTGTCTTTTGATTTTACAGAAACTGAGATCCAAAGAGTTGTTTTTGCGCGATGGATGTTGGCACGATCCCAAAGCCCTAAGTCGTGAGGGCACCTACCATTTCCCACCTCGGTAAGAGAACCCTTCCATTAATCAATAATTCAACAACAGTTAAAGTAAATTAAGCGAAATAATATAAAGTCTAACTCATATCATAAATGTAAAAGTGCGGAATATACGAATACTGATACAATCCCTCAAAGGATAAATGGTATGAACAGTACAAGAGTGACTACCATAATCTATAAGTATGAATAATACAAAGGATCAAATGGAAATACTGTCTCAGGAAGCAAAGTAAAGATAATAGTAGGAAGGAGTTTCCGGGCAGCGGATCGTCCAGCATGCTCACCCTAAAGACTCAACAGCAGTCTCGAATCAGTCTCGAGGAGAAGAGGTAGAACCAATCATGTACTATGCAATCAAAAAAGAATACAACAAAGTAGTATTAGTACAAACAATATGTACCAGTAGATATCATAGGCCAACAACAGTTAGCTAACATATGCATAAGAAAGAAACTGAAAGATAGACATGCTCACAGTCAAGTACAAGTAATATCACAGTCTAAGAATAACCAGTCAAAATATAGAGAATCATAGCCTATGGTGAAGCATCTAAACCCAAGTCTGCCAGGTTTTTCAGTCGTTCCTTAGAATAATCACAAACACAAGTATAGCAATAAATCTGAAACATAGATATAAAATGAAATGATGAGGATATGCAATGCAATGCAATGGACAATGTAATCTCTGTACATACATGCTACAGATGGAATATCTCATCGTCTTGTAGTCATGACCCATGGGGGACCCGCGATATCTATGTACCAGTCATTCCGCATCACACAGCCTAGAATAACTATTCCACCGAATACCCCGCTAGCCACTTCGTATCACACATCATAGAGATGGCTACGCAATATAGTATGTCATATGAATCATAAATGTTTCCTTCTCATTTATCACTATCACGCCACCACAAGTCATATCAGTATATTGTGGAAATAAGGATGAATGCAATGTAATGACAATAACAAGTGTAACATATCAATTCGCAGTCGTACTAACTATTATGTGAATAATTTATTTTTCAATAAAATAAATTATATTATCATTTACGGTATACGGTATCTTCTAGTAAAAAATGTACTCCTACTTTTTATATAGTTTAAAACAGAAGAAGCCACCTTGAATGGAAAATTAACACATGTTGCTTGGCAATTTGAGTAAAGGTACGTATACTTAATGAGTAAACACAAAAATGAAAATTCAAAGTGAAAGGAGATATTTATTTGTGTGTTGTAGCTTTCATTTGAAATTTCCAGGTCAATACTCGTGCAAGGAGTTGAGAGAACAATTAACATTTCCATTCTTCATTCATAGTTGTCTTTCTTGACTTTAATTTACTCTGATCTTCGTTTTATCTAAATGGCATCCGCTGTGACTAGAGTCACTGATAGAGTACTAGTAACATCAAATTGAAAGACTTGTGTGTGTTGTAGATTTCTTTGAAATTTCCATAGCAAGCAGACTGGCTTTGAAAAAACAACAAAATTTCCATGGAAATTAACTCTTGCTTTAGCTCCTTTTTTGTATTTGCCAAGTTGAGTTCCTTTAGTTATATTGTCGTACTACACTGGATATGTTGTTGTTGCTGTAATTCCTTCAGTTATATTGTTGTTTATGGAGCCATTAGCCACATTTTCTTGACATTAGCACTTAGGAAACAGATAGAGATGACAACAGTGTGGCGCGGTGTAGTTGTGTTATGGATTCAGCTTTAACCCGCACCTCCACGCTCGCGTAGCAAAATTTTATGTTTTCAGCTCACACTAATTACCTGCAATTGAAGCACAACAACAAAGTCCACACGAAGTGGAGCTTCTTGCCGGTGATGAAGGGAAAAGAAGAAGCTCCCGGTAGTTAACGATTACATAATCTTCCATTAGAACCGTAATCTCAAATGTTCTTTATAGCTTGATTTCGATTTTGTATGGGGTTTAGGAGTAGGGTTTTTCTTTTAATTATTTTTTGATATATTCTTTTAAATATAAAGTTATTATATATATATATATATATATATGGAGCCTACGTGTACTTTTAAGAGCTTCCTAGTCAGTTATCCGTTAGTAATTAGGATATTTTTAACAAGTTTATTAAGGGAAGGGACAAATATGAACTGAAATTCTAATAGAGAATAAATTCAAATTATAAACAATTGTATAGGGACAAATTTGACCTTTTCCCTTTTCAAATAGACAGTATTTTACTGGAGAATGGGATTCTCTAATAATCAGGCAAGTGGACAAAGTTTTAATAGTGACAAATTAGTGCATGTAGCCGCCAAGCATATGGCCTCCTTTGTTTACTACTAGCGTGTACTACGATTTTTTTTTTAAACCTATGAGCTTAATAAAATTGATTGACCTAAAACAAATTTTATTAAGAGGTTTTAATTTATTTTTTAAAATGTCTAACCTTTTCTACACCAAATCTTTCATATATACATTTATTTAGAGTCAAATTTTCTAACTTTACTAGATGCAAAATTATTAATAATTTCTTGATCATTTTATTTTAAATTTTTTACCAATTGGTGATATAGCTAATTAATACATGGCTAAAATGTTATCTTCTCATTTTATTTAATAAATATCTTATAACTTTTACTTTAAAATATTATATAATCTTTGGAAAATAAATTAGTTATAGAACCTTCTACCAATAAAAAGTGGGGCTCAAAAAAATTTGGGTCTAAAGCCATTGCCTTAGTTGCTTTGGCCTTGAGCCGACACTATATTAACAATGTGATGTGATGAATGAGATTAATCCCTCAATTAAAGATTGGGTTCGAGTCCTGAAAATGAAGAAATCCTAATAGAAAGCATATTTTCTTAAATGAATCCTACACGACACGAATTTGAATTAACCATTGTTGGGTAACGTCAACATCCTGCCGATGGCGAGGCTTAGGTGATGGGTCAGTGATTGCCCAAGTCAGAGTTGTGGTTGAACATTATGCTTTCTTGATGGAGTTGGTGAAGAAATAAAAGTTATGTCTTGCTATCAATTGTAGCTTTTGGAATTAAAGCACTTGATCCTAATAATTAGTATCAGTAAAAGTTATGGATTCGATTCTAAAAAATAACATGCTATGTAAGCACCGCCAACATCCTGTCTATTACAAGGCTCAAGTAATGGGTCAGGGATGATTTGAGGCGGAATCATGGTCAAACACAACGTTTATTTGATGAGCTTAAAAAATAAATAAAAATTACACCCTTATTATCATCTATTTCCTCTGTCTCAAAATATTTGTCATGGTTGCTAAAAAAGTTATCTCAAATTATTTGTCGTTTTAAAAGTTCAATGCACAATTAATTATTTTTCTCATTTTACCTTAGTAGATCTTTGTCATTAATGGAGATGTCACATAAATAGAGTAAACATTTAATGTAGAGAGATTATAACTTAGACATAAATAATCATGATAAAAGTAGTCAAATACCCCTCTTAATTACACCATATGTCCCAATTTATATGACACACTTTCCTTTTTAGTTAGTCCGAAAAAGAACGACATATTTCCTTATTTGACAATAATATAAACTTTAAATTTAAATTTTACTCTTAACAAGATAATTTACAGTCATACAAATATCTTTGGTTTGTTTTAGATCACAAGATTCAAAAATCTTTCTTTATTTTTTAAAATTTGTGTCTAATCAAACTACATCATATAAATTTAAACAGAGAGAGTAATATTTCTTAAAGGGTATGTAAAATGAAAAAAACGATAAATAATTTGAGACGGAAGAAGTATAATTTTTCCCATGATGGTAGACAGTTAGTATTAATAGTCGAACCAATAAAATTTGAATACAATGGTCGCCCAAAAAAACAGAGGAGGTGGCCACTTTTTAATACAATGGTTTCCCATTTTTGTTCTGCTGCCTCTTCTATCCTGAGTCTGCAACAATTAGATAAGGTAGTTATTAGGTAAATATGAAAATGTTAACAGAAAATAATTCAATCACTAGAAAAGAATTAGTATTATATAGATTCTTTCTTGTGTATGTGTGGATAAGAAAAGTTTCCGGTTTATGAAAAGAAGGCTTTTTAAAAATGTAAAATTTAAAGTATAGTTGTACACTATATCATGTTATTCAAAGTATAGTTACAGATTATAAGCTTTTTTAAATGTAAAATTTGTAGTTTGAAAAATAAGATATATCACTTATTGTAACAAGTAAAGATGACTTGATGATGTAAATTTTTCAACACGTTATCTAACTTAAAGACAAAGGTAGAGTTATGTATATGCTCATACAGATTTATATAGTGAAATACTTAAACTCATTTCTCATAATTTTATCCAATTTATATGTTTAAGTTATATCGACGGATGACAACATAAACTTTTAAGATATTATCGGTATTATTTAATCAGTTATAGTAGGCCATTTAGATTAGCTATGTGACCGATAATATTTTATATGATAGTGAATGTTGGGCCACGAAAGTCTAACATATTCATAAGATGAGTGTTGCAAAAACATAGATGTGTGATTATATAAGATTAGATAAGATTAAAAATGATCATATTTACCAGAAGGTGCAAAAAACGCGTATTGGGAATAAAATGAAAAAAGGCCGCTTGAGATGATTTAATTTAGTCATGTCCTGCATTAACCTACAGATGCACAAGTTCATAGGTGTGAAATTATTATGATCAAGGTGTTAAACAAGGATGTCATAGGCCTAAAAATCACATGAAAGAAAGATCTCAAAAGATCTACAAATTCGGGATCAATGTTAGACTTATCACACTAATTAAAGATAGGACACAATGAAAATGGAAGAAAATGATCCATATGAGTGATATTCACTAGTTTGGAGTAGATTTCAGACTTGTTAGAATTTTTTTTAATATGATTCATTATTTTTACAACTATCTATAAACTTAATTTTACTTTTATTTTATTTACTGTGATGATATTATGAATTGAACATAGATGAAGTAGTAATGATTTATATATCCGATCATTACTTATTTGAAACTAAGGTGCCCATAATTATTATTGTTATCGTATATGCTATCAAACAACCATGTTTGCTATCAATAGTTATCTGTTAATGTAAGTAACTCAATTTGATAGTATAAAAATATACTTTATATAACTTAAACTCATTAACAACAATGTCAGTTCTTCTAATAATATATTTACAAGGACTTACAGTCTAAATCTTTGTAATGTTCATACATTTTTTATTGCTAACCTGACTTTGTAGAGAATAGATTTTTAGTGCAACATCAAAATAGCCATTTTTCATTTTCTTTGTGAAGGTACATACGTCTTATACAATATAATGTAACAAAATATTTCAAAAGAGTAAATTATACACTCTTAATTATGAAGGTTTTCGTTATCACATTCATATGCAGTTTTATTTTCAATTAATCAGTAATGATATAATTATGCAATTAGTGCTTCAAATCATTGCTAATAATTGAGTCAAACCTATTCTAGAGGTATTTCAAATTATTTGTTGACAGGGAAAACCTCTAATTTAGATTTTTCGTAATAATTCCAGTGCTTTAAGTGGAAATATTAATGTGCATATCACTGCCCATTTGGTATTTGAAGGATTTTTCAGATGTGCTATATTAAATGCCATGATGGATCAATTAATATGTCTTGTAGCACTTACGATGATTAACATGGCTTGATACCATCTTTATTATATCTATTTTATTAATTATTTTCACAAATCATGTGGGATTGATAGATTTAGTATATATTATATTCACTTACCTACCATGTTCAATGGACGAATTCATTGATTAAGAGATGTGTGAAACTTTTCTCAATGTGTTTTTTTTTTTTGTAGAGTTGATGCAGAATTGTGATGATTCACGAGTATGCGGTATAGTTTGCTCGATGTAGGAGGAGGAAGAGGATGATGATGAATCGAAGAAAAAGAGTTGGGGAAGAAGAAAAAATGTCAATTGCCGTGCAAGGGTGAATCTAGCCCCTGAGGTGTGTATTCATGGGACTTTATTGACTTTTGTTTATATCTGTATGTGTATTAAAAAATTTATAAAATATTTATAAGTAGTTGATTATGAGCCCAGTTAGTATTTTACGTTAACTTGAGATCATTGTAAGAACTCATAAATTATGGATCCCCCATTATCGTGTACATATAACAAAAAGTATTCATATAAATAACAGGTACGCGCAGAGACAAACCATGAAAATTTTATTCTCTACTTTTTTCAAAAGGTCTCACATAATTAAAAGTATTCATACACTTTATATGTAGTTTTATTTAACTACAGTTGTGAGACTTTTGATTGCATACCCAACATGAAGATAATTGCTTTCCCTCTTCTCCGCTTTGATTTAAGAGAGAATTATGTATTAAATTTGGGACACGTGAATCATGATTTCTTTGTAAAACTAGATATTTTATATATATATTTATAAATTTGTATAATACTATATGCTAGTACTCATGCTATAAAAAGGCTAAATGGTGCACTTGATTGAAGGTTGAGGACTAGGAATCAATTTTCTTACAATATTTTTTTCTTCAATGTTTTTTTAAGTGATGCACCCATATTCTAAAAATTCTATGATTACTCTCCGCGTTGATTCCATTTTATTTACGCTATCTAGTAAAAACTTCACTTTTTGTATAATTCAAAACAGAAGAAGACGACTTGAATGGATAATTAACATGATGTTTGGCGACTGGAGTAAATATATAATAAGTTGACTTAATTAGTAAACATCAAAATGAAAATTCAAAGTGAGTATATTTGTATGTGTTGTAAATTTCATTTGAAATTTCCACGTCAAAAATCGTACAAGGACTTGAGAAAAATAATAGAATATTTCCCAATATTCATTCATTAATTGTATATCTCCTATTTTAGGTAGAATTATAATCCTTTTGTAATTAGGTTAATTAGTTACCTAGTTTGTTTCAAAGTAAATATTCTTGTAACCTTATATATATTGTAAATCATTCATCAATAAACATCAAGGAACAAATTCATTTATGGTATCAGTAGCCTAAAACTGCAAACCCTACCCTAGCCGCCGATACACCTTCTCGGCCGCCACCTTTTTTCCACGTCGGCACCTAACCCACATCGGAACCCTAGTCGCCAACCTCTCTCGGCCGCCCACCCTCTCTTTTCCCCACGAAGGAACCCTAGTTTTTTCGACCATTCTTCCTTCTAAATTTCCTCTTTCATGGCTGACAAAATAAAATTACATCATGCACTTGCCGTAAACAACATTAAAAACTTCATCCCTGTGACTCTTAAGATGAAAAAGGGTCAATACTCCTCGTGGGCGGAGCTTTTTAAGATCCATTGTCGTGTTTACGAAGTTATCGACCACATCATCCCTCCTACGCCGAAGTCCACAGACATACCATTGGCTTCGACTTCTGATGATGCACTCTGGTCTCGTTTGGACGCAATCGTCCTCCAGTGGATATACAACACGATATCTAATGATCTTTTGTACACCATCATTGAGACTGATGCCACTTGGAAAGTATTTTCCACGACAACAAAACTCAACTAGCGTTATACCTTGAAAATCAGTTCAAGGACGTTCATCAGGACGATTTCCTAAACGTTTATCCTTATTATCAAGAACTTAAGATGCTTGCCGACCAACTCTCCAACGTCGGTGCACCAGTCAATAATCAGTGATTGGTCATGCAACTTATTGCAGGTTTGAACGATTCCTATGACGGCATTGCCACCATCCTTCAACAATGCACATCGTTACCTCCGTTTTATGAGGCCCATTCGAAGCTCATCCTTGAGGAAACTCGAAAAATCAAGCGCGGCACCACTCGGCCCAACATTGTCGACATCGCCCTCACCACCACCGTCGGGCCCTCCGCCAAAGGCAGGGCCTCTCATTCCGGCAACCAGAACCATCAGTCGGAAGACTCGCAACACTCCACTTCCTCCCGTAACAACCACCGGAGCAAGCAATCCGGCAAGGGCCAAGGCGGAAGAAATTCTGGCAATAACGGCGGCGGGAAGGGGCAGTCCCCGCAGCCTGGAAACAGCCAGCAGCGACCGCGACAGTGGCAATAGACTCCGCCATGGGCTGCCTACCCGGCGTGGGTTACGTGGGCCCCACCTTCATGGTCCTCCTCCCTTGCCCGTATCCGAAAATCCTCATGGACTCCACCTCAGAACCGACAGGCCCAACCTGGCATACTTGGCCCACGTCCACAACAGGTCTACATAGCAAAGCCCCCCCGCCATCGACTTATGCACCGACTCCAGATGAAAATTGGTATGTGGACACAGGCACCACATCTCACATCACGGCATCACAAGGTACTCTCTCATTTTATTCCAATTTGAGTAATTTAAATCAAAATAGTATTGTTCGACCAGTCAGTACCGTCACCATTGCCCTTCCTCCTCTTCCCGATAGTCCCACGGAAAACCCCTCTCCCGTCCTGCGTTCAGAGATATACTCTCGGACCATGGAAACTCGTGACATGCACGGAATTCATAAACATAAACAGTTGTTTAACCTTTCCGTTTCAATTGTCTGTTCCCCTGTCCCTCGTAACCCGAAGGATGCCTTGTCCGACCATAATTGGAAAGCCGCAATGATTAACGAATATAATGCTCTTATTAATAATAAGATGTGGGACCTACTACCCCATCTACCTGATGCTAACATTATTTATTCTATGTGGATTTTTAGACATATAAAGAAATCTGATGGTTCTTTTGAGAGGTACAAGGCTCGTCTTGTAGGTGATGGCATGTCTCAACATGTGGGAATGAACTGTGATGAAACGTTCAACCCGGTCGTAAAGTCCACAACCATCCGGACCGTCCTCATTATTACCATATCCAAGTCTTGGCACATTCATCAGCTTGATGTCAGGAATGCCTTCTTACATAGGAATCCTCATGAAACAGTATATATGCATCAGTCTATGTGTTTCAGAGATTCTATTCATCCGGATTATATGTGTTTGTTGCGGAAATCGCTCTATGGACTGAAATATGCTCCTCGAGCATGGTACCAGCGGTTTGCTGATTATGTCTCATCTATCGGTTTTTCACTCAACAAATCTGATCATTCCCTGTTCATCTACAACAAGGATACAAACATGGCTTACCTATTATTATATGTTGATGACATCATCCTCACCACATCATTTGATGCTCTCCGCTGGTCCATTATGTCTCTCATTTCCTCTGAGTTCGTTATGAAATATTTGGGCCTCTTGAGTTATTTCTTGGGCATCTCTGTCACTCGACATTTTTGCGGCCTATTTCTATGTCAGAAGAAGTACGCCGAAGAGATCTTTGACCGTGCAGGCATGACATCTTGCAAACCATCCCACACGCCTGTAGAAACCAATTCCAAGCTCATCGCTGATTCCGACCCTTTATATTCAGACCGGACTCACTATAGTATCCTGGTTGGGACCCTGCAGTACCTCACATTCAGGAGACCAAACATATTCTATGTCGTGCAACAAATCTGCTTGCACATGCACAGTCCGACGGAAGCACACATGCATGCCCTCAAACGTATTTTATGATACATCCAAGGTACACTTCACTTCGGATTACATCTATACATGTCTTCGCTCACTGGTCTCACTGCTTATTCTGATGCTGATTGGGGTGGATGTCCTGACACCCGACGTTTCACGTCTGGTTATTGCATTTTTCTCGGAGATAACCTATTGTCTTGGTCTTCCAAAACATAACCTACATTATCCTGATCCAGTGCAGAAGCAGAGTATAGAGGTGTCTCCAAAGTCGTCTCTGAGTCTTGTTGGATCCGTAACCTTATACTTGAGCTTCACTACCCGATTCAAAAGGCAACACTGGTCTACTGCGATAATATTAGTGCGATGTATCTTTCCAGTAATCCCGTCCAACATCAGCGCACTAAACACATTGAAATGGGCATTTATTTCGTTCGCGAAAAAAGTGGCTCGTGGTCAAGTTTGTGTCCTTCATGTTCCTTCCAGATACCATATTGCCGACATCTTCACCAAAGGACTTCCGCGCATACTATTTGATGATTTTCGAGTCAGTCTCAATGTTTGTGAACCTCTCGCTTCGACTGCGGGGTGTAATAGAATATTTCTCAATATTCTTTCATTAATTGTATTAATTGTATATCTCGTATTTTAGATAGAATTATAATCCTTTTGTAATTAGGTTAATTAGTTACCTAGTTTGTATTAAAATAAATATTCTTGTAACATTATCTATATTGTAAATCATTCATCAATAAACATAAAGCAACATATTCCTTTAAAAACAATTACATTTCCAATTCTTCATTCATAGTTGTCTTTCTTTACTATAATTTACTCTGGTCTTTGTTTTATCTATTTTTCCTTTTCAAGAGGAGCTATTCAATATGATAAAGGATTCTTAATGACTAAATGAGATCCACTAGTGTGATTTGAGTCACTGAAAGAGTAAAATCAAATTGAAAGACTTTTGTGTGTTGTAGATTTCTTTGAAATTTCAATGCAATTGTAAGCTAGTTAGACGTGTGCATTTTGAATAAACAACAAAATTCCATGGAAATTAACTCTGGCTTTGGCTACTTTTTATTTTTTATTTTTTATTATAAAAAACTGAACTTTCATATGTTTCTATTTGCCAAGTTGAGTTCCTTCCGTTATATTGTTGTGTTTGTATACTTTCGAGCCAAATTAAGGGCACATTTTATTGACATTAATTAGCACTTAGGAGACAAATAGGGATGGCAACGGTGTGAGGCGGTGTATATTATGAATTAACGATAATTGGAGCAATGAAAAATAAGAACAAACAATTTAACATGAAAACCCTTGAGGAGAAGAAAAAATCACGATCATCACCAATTCTTCTTTCTCAATGAAACATGTTTTGCAAGAATACACAATTATGAAGGAAACCCATGTACATATAAGCTGTGAAAGATTCTAAACCCAGTCTAAATCGGATGTCCTCCAAGTCAGTTTTCCAGTAGAAAATAGATCACTTTTCTAAAATTCGTAGCGATATGAATGGACTTCGTCCATCGCATGGAGCTGTCAATCCTGCAACCCCTGCAGTCGATCGTAGGACCTGATTCTTACATCAGTCCCACAGTGTAGTTGTGGTTTTTAACCGCACCTCCTTGCCCGTGTAGCAAAATTTTATGTTTTCAGCTCACACTGCATAAACCTCCCCGGCCCCACCCGATTTAAGTTTTCTTTATTTTTCCTTTCTTTTCCATTTTTATGGAGTAATATTTTTTTAAGTCCTCCAAACTCCAAAGAATATGTTCGTTCACTCTAGCATTAACTATAGGATTTTTTTTCAACAATAGACAACCCAACACAATATATTACACCATATAATCATATTTTTTACACTCTAGTAGTTAAATTTTCTTATCCGCAATAGGGTATATACATTCGGTACATAACATTATACATTTTTTTAAATATATAACGTATCAAGCTTATATAAAAATACATAATAGTATATACAAAGTGTATACACACCTTTACACTATTATATAATATTACACAAAAAATTGATTTCGTATCCTATGAATTTCAATCACGAAACTCCATTTGAAATGGATCAAATCTTTATAGAGTAGCTTCAAATTTTAATCACCACTTTAAAATGGCATTTTTAACGAACCTTAATTATCAATTTGTCAAAAATCTCAAAAGCTTTAAAAAAAAAACTCCAACAATGGAGCTTTTAATTTTCACTTTAGCTCACCTAATAATTTTTAGATTTGTGATGATAAACATGAATATCACTTTCTATCCGTTTCTAATAAGCATCAAAGATGGAAATCATAATAATAAATTAGCACCTATAATTCTCAATATAAACTCAATAGTCTGTGAATAATTTGCCTTTTAATATATAAGATAAAGGGAATATTAATTTACACTATCTTCTAGTTAAAAGTTTACTTTATAGAGTTCAAACTTCAAAATAGAAGAAGACGACTTGAAGGAATAATTAACATGATGCTTGAGAATTGGAGTAAAGGTACGTCAGTTCAGTAAACATCAAAATGAAAATTGAAATATCCAGTCAAGAGATTCGTGCAAGGACTTGAGAAACCAAATAACATTTTTATTCTTCATTCATAGTCATCTTTCTTGACCTTAATGTACTATACTATGGTTTCTAAGTTTGATTTTAATTGTTTTAGTAGACCGGCGTAGCTAGGCTGTGGAAGTGGTGATATTCTTTGAACTAATGTTTCAAAAATGAGTATTGAAGTCTTAATAGTTGTGATTAATTAAATCAATCTTATATCCTCAATGTGATTAAATGAACTTCAAATTAAAGTTGTTATGAAATATTTTCTCATTAATCCTCTCGAAAGGATATGTTCCTTCCCTCCAACTTTAATTTTATCTCCATATATTACTATTATCCGAATGTGCATGACTTGGCACTATCTTTATTCTACCATATATTTGTATGTTAGCTTTCTTTTGAAATTTCGAGGTCAAGACTCGTGCAAAGACTTGAGAGAACAATTAACATTTCCATTCTTCATTCATAGTTGTCTTTCTTGACTTTAATGTACTATACTATGGTTTCTAAGTTTGATTTTAATTGTTCTAGTAGACCGGCGTAGCTATGCTGTGGAAGTGGTGATATTCCATCAGCTAATGTGTTCAAAAATGAGTATTGAAGTCTTAATAATTGTGATTAGCTTTATCTCGATATATCATGAACTCCGGAAGTTGGTGTGAGATATTTTCTTATTAGTCCTCCAAAGGATATATGTTCCTTCATTCCAACTTTAATTTTATCCTACTTATCTTGTTAATCTTTTTTACAAGTCATGCTGGATTAGTGCGACTAATTAATTCTATTCCATACAAGTTATGCCGGATTAGTATGACATGACGAGCAATCATGCACGTTCCACATAAATGTTTATCGTTTAACTATGTTTTATTAATATATTTTCACTGATATTTAGTTCGATGGTGGTTATGATTCAAGGTGTTCATAGTTCGGTTTGGATAGGTATTTCCCTAAAAGATAATCAAATCAATTAAGTTGATTTTTCAAATGCTGAAATTAAGGTACCAAACCAATTAAGTCAGGTTTTTATTGTTTCGGCTTTTGTCATTTTTTTGAATTTTTTGAGTTTATTATTTTTTATATAAATATATGAAAATATACTTTTAAGTACATATTAGGTTGACTATTTCAACTTAACACTATACCAAATCAATTACTCTTTAAGAAAAAAGTCCATGTATTTGATGGCTTCATTCATTGTTCTCCGCACACTTTAGATTTCAACCGTCAAATTTTAGAATTTAGTGGTGTCCATGAAAGCTTTCAGGTGTAAGTCTGATTCTTCTGGCCCACCTTTTATCATTTCATATGGTAAATATTGAGTTTTTTTATATATTTATTATTTTATATTTTGAATTCACTTCCACTACTGATTTTTGATGCCTACCTCCATAAATTGTGCCAATCATAAAATTGGAGGAGGATATTGCGCAAGATATTAAAAAACTACCTTATCTGGCTTTTATTTTGGTTTACAAAATCAGATAAAAATAGTTAAATTATTTTTTTCACTTCAGTTGGCCGAGAAAGATATATTTGAGTCATTTATATAATGATAAGGGACTAAGGGTATATATATGACACTTTCTAACGGAAGACATATTAGCTCTAAATCATATTAGGGGAGGATCTTTAATTTTTAAAAACTAAGTTGCACGTGCTATAATTTAAAGCACGTTTGGATGGACTTATGGCTTTTGACTTACCTTTTTTTTTTTTGCGCGGATTTCCCTTCATATGGACCGGTCTTTAATTTTTGTCCTCAAATTGCTGGTCTTTAATTTTTACTCCTGCTTCTCATTTAATAAAAATTTATGGGCCAAAGTACCCTTATTCGTTGGTCTACAAACCAGAGATTATGGGTTCGATCCCCAGCAGAGTTTAAAAAAAATAATTTTGTAAAGCAAGGTTTCATAGAAACTATGCATATTCGGGCAAAGTTAAGTAGAAACTATGCCTTGTCCGGCATAGTTCTGTAGAAATTAAGTTATCCGACATAAGTTGCGTAGTAACTACTTCGCAATGCAAGATTTCGTAGAAATTATGCCTTGTCGACGAAGTTACATAGAACTATGTCTTGTCTACAAAATTTATGTCATATAACTTAATTTCTACGGAACTATGTGGGACAAGACATAGTTTATGTGTGACTTTATCCGAATAGACATAGTTTCTATAAAATTTGTCTTGCTAAATTAGGTCATAGATCTGAAATTTTTTTTTTTTTTTTCGGTTAGGGATATTTTTAACCAATTTTTTTTTGTTACTTAACCTGCGATTTGAGAGGCAAAAATTGAAGATCATCTCAAGAGAGGGCATTCATGCAAATTTCCCTTTGACTTATAAGCCAAAAACCATAAGTTAGGAATTCTAACTTTTTTGGCTTATTTTTATTATTTTAATTTAAAAATAAGTGCTTAAAAGTATTTTTTTTTTTATCCAAACATTACAAAAGTACTTAAAAGCTATTTTGACTTAAAAGCACCTAAAATTAGCCAATCCAAACAGGCTCTTAGTGTCGGGGTAGCTAGAAGCTAGCTCACAAATGATACATCTATGGGATTATATCATCAGTTCTGTATTGAGAATTCAATGTATATTACTGTATATCATCTATACTACATTGGATTCAGTGCACATTAATATGGCAGTTGTTATGTACATAATGCAGGGATAACAACCACTCTATTTTGTGTGAAAAATAGATGAAAAAAACGAGCAAAATCACTCATAAAATCCCTGAATTCACTCATCTCAACGAATCCATATGCCTCTATCTCTAAAAATGTTCACAGTGCTTAATCGATCCTTCCCCATTTTGATGCTCTCTCCAATTATGTGTGTGTTTGCCTATGGGGTCTCTATATTGTTTCTCCTCGATACCCAAGTGCTCATTGATATATATATATATATATATATATTGCCAAAATGTAAATCTGAAATTGCGTAGGAACTGACGAAGAACATAACAAAAATAAAAAAGAAAACGAAAAAATAGGGAAAATAATAAGAAAATAAATGAAAAAGTTATTTTTTCTTCAGATGTACACGTGTCAGGTGCGTGCACTACACTATCCAACACATATCTGGATGTGACATTTCAAGGATGTATATATTTCGGTTTTAAAATGTTTAGGGAGTAATAGGACCCACGTATAGTTAAGATGTGTAGTTGAAAATTCGATCAAACGTTGGGGGGCCGGGGGGGATTTGGCTATTTTCTCGGAACATATATATCCTTTGGAGAGGACTAACGAGAAAATATTTCACAACTTTAATTTGAAGTTCACAAAATCACATTGAGGAGATAAAGATTGATTTAATTAATCACAACTATTAAGACTTCAATTCTCATTTTTGAAACATTAGTTCAAAGACTATCACCACTTCCACAGTCTAGCTACGCCGGTCTACTAAAACAATTAAAATCAAACTTAGAAACCATAGTATAGTACATTAAGGTCAAGAAAGATGACTATGAATGAAGAATAAAAATGTTATTTGGTTTCTCAAGTCCTTGCACGAATCTCCTGACTGGAAATTTCGAATGAAAGCTACAACACACAAATATATCCTTTAACCTTAAATTTTCATTTTGATGTTTACTCATTAAGTAAACGTACCTTTACTCCAATTCTCAAGCATCATGTTAATTATTCCTTCAAATCGTCTTCTTCTATTTTGAAGTTTGAACTATAATGTAAAGTTTTTACTAGAAGATAGTATAAATTAAAAGGCGGTACAATTTATTCCCTTTATCTTATATATTAAAAGGCAAATTATTCACAGATTACTGAGTTTATTCCGGCATTTGGATACAATTTCCAATTCCAGTATAATTAATTACTGATAAGACACATACAGTAATCTCTGCTTATTTTTTTATATCAAGTTCTCAATATGGTGTAACAATTCCAACACTTACTTGAATGTCAACAAGGCCTAATGAGTTATCAAGAACTAGAAGTGGAACTTGTTTTCAAGCTTACTAAGGATGATGACATATAACATTATTCTTTAGGAGATATTATTGAATGTCAACAAGGCCTATATTAAGTACATTTGGAGAGAGGCAAATCAATATGCAAAAATGGAGGGTACAACCATGATTAAAATTTAATAATTTGAGAAAAACGTTTAAAGATATGAAGTTTCTTATCCTGACAAACTTAAACAGCGATGCTTTTAAAAAAAACTATAATTTTTTTTTAGTCTTTAAAAAATATGTCACGATTGTGGACTACCTTATAGAAAAATTCCTGAAGAAGTAGCAACTATGTGGAATTCTCTATATGAACAACTACTTGTTGCTTACGATTATAGAAGACCTATAACTTTATTTTTTAACGCCCATAATCGAAATCCAACTGATATACTATAGATAATGATTGGGAAAAAAATTCAGAACTTATTATATTTTTAGAGAAATTTTTTCAAGCAACTAAAGAATTTTTCGGTATATATTATCCTACTATTTCAACTATATTATTTTATATAGCTCAAATATTTTTGTTACTTAATGAATATATGGAAAAACCATCTTATAAGGCACCTATTAAAAAAATGTTAATCAAATTAAAAAAATATTTTTTTCCTATTCCCACTATTTATATTATTGGTGTTGTATTAAATCCGACTATTAAAATAGACGGTTGTAAAGCACTTATTGAAACTATTTATGATTGTATAGCAATACTTCCACCTTCAACTCCAAAAAATCCAAATGAACAACCACCTAAGGAACCAACTAAAGGAAAAGTTTTTTCTAGCATACACGATGAATGCAAAATAGTATATACGCATTACCAACAAGAAAGTGCTAGCAATCAACCGGCTTCTATACCATCTTCTTCTTCTTCTTCTTCTTCAGTACAACCTTATAAAAGACATGTTGTTTCTGTGGCTAGTATTGAAAGCCTTAGAAATAGAATGTTTAGTAGTACCACTACTAATCAAGTTAGAGAGTTTGATGTTTTTATTTTGCAGGGTGTTGTACTGTACCAAACAGTTCTCAATGAGGAAGGACGTGAAGACTTGCTTAAATACTGGAGGGAAAATGAGAAGACATTTCCGACACTATCAACGATGGCCCGAGATGTGTTGTACATTCAAGAGTCATCAACAGCGTCTGAAATCGATTTTTCTGCCGGAAGATTTCAAAAGGAAAGTACATACACTCATTAGCGGACGGCTTGGAGATTGCAGTTTTATTCAGAGATTGGATACGAGCGGAGCATAGAAGGTGCGGTCAACCGGAGATCAACGAAGAAGACGACTAAAACTACAACGAAATCTTGTCCGATGGAGGTGGAAGCGACGTCGACCAATTTGACCAACAAATTTCAATTCCAACCGAAGAACCACAAGACATTGTGAAGAAATTAGAAAATGTGTTTATAAATATGTGATTTTTTTTTCCAATTTTGAATTTGTATTACATAAAAATCATATTTCTATTAAATAATATAAGAGTCACAAAAATAGTCTTAGGATGTTTTTATTACGTTATCTTGTTCAATTATTGAAGTGTTTATATATATGAAGTGCCAAAAAACAAAAAAAAAATGGTCCCAACCCGCCCCGCCCCGCCAATACCTGTCCCCCTTTTTGGCGGGATGAGGGACGGGATGGCGGCCTGTCCCGCCAGTCCCGGCCCGCCGATCCCGCCACAACCCCGAACCCGATCCGACATAATTTGTTGGATGTTCTGATGTGAAAATACAAATTGCCAGTCCCGGCCCGCCGATCCCACCACAACCCCGAACCCGATCCGACATAATTTGTTGGATGTTCTGATGCGAAAATACAAATTTATGTCCCTGGACAAAGAGTATATGTTATGAAAGGCATAAATTAAAGACTAGCACAAAATAAGGCACAAGTGCCAATGACCCGTTGAGAATAAGTTGAAATTTTCTAGACCAACAATAACTAGCGGGTTTAGTTTGGCCCTACCTCGCGGTATAATTAGCCTTAAACCTACAAATGGATTCCAAATCAATAAATCAAGTCATTTGTTCTAAGTTTAACTACTCCCTTTCTAATCTCTACAAACTCATCACATCAGTTGTTAGATATTGTACTTTCAACTTCTAAGTTGAGTTTCTTCTTATTTCTTTCTTTAAAAACATAAGTACTAAAAGTTCGAGGAATTTTAGGCGGTTTTTGTTTTGAACAACTGCTCACTGTTGGATTTCCCATATAAATAGAAGTCATTTAGATATGATTTGAAATCCTGAGATGAAATCATCATGATTTGAAGTTAAAGTTTTATTTGGACATGCAATTTGGATTTCTTAAATTATATTTTTTCTTATAGAAATAAAAACCTCATAACTTGTGAAAATCATCAAAACTTTTCCAATTCTTATACAATCTTAAATAAGCAAGTCATAGTTCATAACAAAATTAATACGCTACTAGAATACTTTTTAAAAAAAATACAACATCAATTGATTAAATTTTAGTTCAATAAAATGAAAAATTGAACATGAGTTGTAGTGTAACTACTCTTTAATATAATCTTCTCATTTAGTTGGTAAGAGTAAATTTGTTATAAATATGCTACCAACTTGTAGGTCTTTTAATATTTGTTATACATGATTGATAAATATATCTGCCAACTTATGGATCTATTTTTACAAAATATAAACATATATGTCAACTTTTACATTTAAAAAAATTAAAATCATGATTTGAGATTTCAAATCACGTCTTTTTGGATGATTTGGGATTTCATCAAGCCTAGATAGGGTATCTAATAAATGAAACTAAGTACTGCGTACACAACACTAAGTCATAATAATGATAAAAGTGGAATCAAAAGCACATATGGACAATAATAATGCATCTTCCAAGCATATGGCCTCTTTTGTTCTGATCTACTAATAAATTGATCTCTATTTACTTTCTAAAATAACTCCAGCTTTCCATTAATGAAAGAATAAAATTGGCCAAATTAAAGAGTCAGAGAAGGATGGCTACTGTGTCCCACATATGGGCATTATATATACACAAACTATCTTCACAAAGTGAGAAACATTCAAAGGGCTCTCTTGTTTTTCTATAGAAAAACATCCGGTTTAATTTCAGGTAAGGTCTCTTTTGAATTTTGAGGTATTTCTTTTCACTAAAAAGTCTATCTTTATTTAATTTCGGTAATTAGCAAATTGGCCCTCTGCAATAATAAAGTATAAACAGGACACTAAACTACTACATTTAGTGCTTTAAATTTAATTTGTTTTTATTGGATAATTAGAGATTTAATTTATTTCAAATAGATTATGGGTTAATTTCGAAACATATGAAGCATGAGGTCGTAGGATCAAACCCATGACCTCGACTCTAATATCACTTATTAGGATTAAACGGTTATCGCTATGTCAAAAACTATAACCTTTATGTAACATCTTTCTTTTCCTAAAGAAAAATTTATGCTTGATTTGCCATGGTTGAATTGCTTTTGTTGACATTCTCATGTTTAATTTAATTGGTGCAGATTCAGGATTGAAGAACAAAAATGGGAGGCGGTGGTAATATGTCTGCTCCAACAACTAAAAATCCTCCCCAAAAAGTGCCATCTTCAAAGCCCCCTTTTACACTTGGTGACATCAAGAAGGCCATCCCTCCTCACTGTTTTCAGCGATCACTCATTCGCTCGTTCACCTATCTTGTCCAGGACCTCATATTGGTCTCCATGTTTTATTACATTGCCAACACTTACTTCCACGCCCTTCCATCCCCGTATAGTTATCTAGCATGGACTAGTTACTGGATCGCTCAAGGTTGTGTTTGCACTGGAATATGGGTCATTGGCCATGAATGCGGCCACCATGGCTTTAGTGATTACCAATGGGTAGATGACACCGTTGGTCTTATCCTCCACTCTGCACTTTTAACACCATACTTTGCATGGAAACATAGTCATCGCCGACACCACGCCAACACTGGTTCCCTCGAGAATGATGAAGTCTATATACCAAGGCTTAAATCAAAACTAAGATGGTACTACAAATACTTGAACAATCCGGTAGGGCGAGTACTTGTACTTGCCTTCACCCTCACTTTTGCCTGGCCTTTGTACTTGATCTTCAATATCTCCGGCAAAAAGTATGATCGTTTTGTGTGTCACTATGATCCTTATAGCCCGATATACACTGATCGTGAGAGGCTACAAATCTACATTTCAGATGCAGGTATAATTGCAGCTACTTATTTGTTGTATCGGATGACTTTGACACAAGGACTAGCGTGGCTTGTATGCATCTACGGGGTGCCCCTCCTTATTGTGAATGGCTTTATAGTGCTAATCACTCTTTTGCACCACACTCATTCTTCATTGCCACATTATGATTCATCCGAGTGGGACTATCTAAGAGGAGCTCTAGCTACGGTAGATAGAGATTATGGTGTGCTAAATAAGGTCTTCCACAATGTTACAGATACTCATGTTTTGCATCATATATTCTCATACATATCACATTACCATGCAATGGAAGCAACCAAAGCGATCAAGCCATTGCTAGGAGAATACTACCAATTTGACGATACCCCAATTTTAAAGGCAATGTGGAGGGATACTAAGGAGTGCATCTATGTGGAGAAAGATAAAGATAAAGGTGTTTATTGGTACAAAAACAAGCTTTGAAGGTTGAATACGAAGAATTATTCATTCGGAATTGGTATTAAATGTTAAACCTAAGTGGTTGTAGGTAATTTCTATTTTGTGTTTACCAACAAAATAAATATCTCTTATGTAACAATCAAATTGTTGTCAACCAAGGAGACTTTCTATTATGAAAATAATTCCTTTGTACCCGAAAATAACTACTAAAAATACACGAATTTCTGGTAGAACTTATCGAGGGAGGTTGTCGGAAATTGGCTCGTCAGAAGCTTTCCCGACAAACATTCCGTCGGAGATCATATATTTCCAATGGACATCTATGCAAATCTCATATATGTTACTCCCTCCATTTCAAAATGTTTATCTGATTTTGACTTGACACGAAATTTAAGAAAGTAGATAAATTTTTTGAATCTTATGATCTTAAATTAAAGATATATAGAATGTATTAGAATGACCTTTAATCTTGTGGTATTAAACTTGGTATTAAACATGTCATGTGAAAAGTCGAAATTAAAGAGTTGCCGAAAAGGAAAATATGACAAATATTTTGAAACGGAGAGAGTACAGTTGAGCCACCAAGTTCTTATGGTTCAAGTAGACCTGTATGCAAATCAATCCGTGCAACTAGTTTTTTAAGCATCCCAATTTCAACTAATTATTTCATCTGGTTCATCTTTACTTTATATATAATTCAAAACAGAAAAAGACGACTTTAATGGATACTGAAATGATACTTGGTGCTCAGAATAAACACTTAATAAGTAAACATCAAAATGAAAAGTCAAACTGAAAGTATATATATATATCGTTGTGTTAAGTAGCTTTCATTTGAAATTTCCACGTAGACTTGAGCTCTTGCAAGGACTTGAGAAAACAATTACTGTAACATTTCCATTCTTCCTTCGTAGTTGTCTTTCTTGACTTTAATTTTTTCTATTTTTCCTTTTGAAGAGGAGCTGTTCATGTAGAGTAGTTCACTATGGATTCACAGGAGATATTCTCCTTGTTGTTTTATCACCTCCATCATCTGGCTTTTCTTGATCAGCAATCACACAATCTCATATTAGATCAAAACTATGTGACAATTAAGCAAACTAGGACAAATTTATGTAATCTTTTTAAACCATGGATGCAACATGCTAGGCATCCATTAAACATAGACGAAGGAAAATATTTTATTGATAAAACTTTATTAACTCTAAATGCTCTTTACAATCTACACAATATCTCTGGTTCTCCACTCCTTTCTCTTGTTATGAAAATAGTTAGCAACACTCTTATTTATAATAGTATGGAACCTACTTTAACTCAAACAAGAAAACTTATTCCTATATTAATTTGATTATAAATCGTAACTATACATGAATTAAAATACCAAAACATAATTAAATTCAGTTTTCTACAATTTTAAATTATTATTTCCAACAATAGATTGAAAGGAGTGTCAAGCTTCTTAAAAATTCCAACAGCTGGACATCCATGCTACATAAGTATACAAAACTTATGACATGTCTCTGTGGTTAGACTTGCCAATGCTACTTAAGCTTCACCAAAACTGTCACGATCCAAATCGGAGGGCCGCGACGGGCACCCAGATCCCATTCGCTGGGTACCGCCATTCGTATATTTAACATCCAATCGTAATTAATTACGGACTAAGCCGGAAGAAAATTATGAAAATCAGGTAACCATCTTATATATACACATACCCATATCAAGGCCGACAAGGCCACACATGACAACTAACCACATGACATCTGTCTACAAGCCTCTAGGAGTAACAACATCAAAGGTCGGGACAGGGCCCCGCCATACCCATATATATAAGCAAAATTGTACCGTACCAAAATTAGACCAACACTCCGAACAAGGAGAGTGCTCCAAAAATCCGATGGATCCGCAATCAACTAACGTGAATTGTCACCCTGCCTATGTGAACCTGCGGGCATGAAACGCAGCGTCCCCCGACAAAAGAGATGTCAATACGACTGATGTACTTACTTTTTATGTTATAAAGGAAGACAAAATACTTACTTAAAAATTTTAATTGATTTTTAGATTTGTTAACCAATTTAACCAAGAAAATAGTATGAATGTGAAAAAGGCAAACACCAGTAGACTTTCCTCTTGAAGTTATAACCATAATTGATGGACACCATTTAAATATATTTATTTATTTTTAGATATTTGTATTTGAAATTTACTATGTGCATGACATAAATTATGGTTATCATAAATATTTTAATAATTTATTTTTATACATATTACATTAATGAGGATTACCATTAATATTTTAATATATTACATATTTCTTACAAAATATTATTACACATTATTTGAATATGGATATTATAGAGAGGTAATTTTACAAAGAAATGTACGGCTATAATGAATGCCACTGTTATTATAGGTAGAATGGTGTTATAGAGAAGTGAAATATAAATGAAAAATTGATTCCGAAAAAATCAAGCCGTTATAATGAAATATTATTAAAACGAATGATTGTTATAACGAGGTTTGACTAAATATATATATTTTTTGTTGTACCTTTGAAATCATGATGATCTAGCATGATTTATGAGTAAACCAACCTAACAAGGTTAAATATGACATGAAATCATACTGATTTGTGAGGACCTGCATGTCACAGTCCACTAATTTTAATTCTGATTGCCGACGTCTCTTTAACATCTCTGCCACTCAGATCAGAGATATCTTGGTGTAGAATGTTTTCACTAAAGTTAAAACGTTTAGTTCCACACAAATGTCAAAAGTAGAGACAAAATTTTAATACGCCCTAAAATCTCCCTTTTTGTGCAAATCATCCCTTGGTATTTAACTATTTACACAAAATCGATATATGCATAGCATATGTCTTTTAAATAAACTTATACAATTCAACTATAATTAATTATTATGTATTATTAACAATTATTCCCTCCGTCCTAAAAAAATTGTTTTGTTTTCTTTATTAGTTTATCCCAAAAAGATGGTACATTTTTATACTAACAATTTAACTTTATGAAATGATTTATAACTACATAAATATTTATGACTTATTTTGGACCACACATTTTAAAAGTCTTCCTTCATTTTTTAAACATGTCAAGTCAAACTAAGATATTCTTTCTAACGAAGGTACTACTACATCTCAAATACAAACAAGTGGAGTCCGATATATACTCAATGTTCATATCGCTTCATTTAAAGTTTTAAACATTGTTTCGTCAGTCCAGTTTAATTTGTGATTGCTTACGTTAAATTTATTTGGTTTAAAAGAAAGTAACCTTTTCTATAACTAGGTATGTTCAACGTCATTGTAACGAAGCAAAAAAGGCATAATTGCTAATGCTTTGCCATGATTAAAGAGGTGATCCCCCACTTATCACTCTCTATCCCCTTGAGTTTGTACCCTTTCTTGTGTTGTAGATGACAAGTTTCTAAAGCATTTTAGTTTGAGCAATGATGAAAGCTTATAATAGCTACGACAAATGGTTTAAAATATTTCAGAAATTTTTTAATTCGTGGAATTCCCTCCAAATTAGATTTTCGGTGTTGAAAAGTGTTAGTATATCTGCTTTCGAATAATATATAAAATCATAGAAACAAAAAAGAAAGAAAAGAATTTGAGCCTACAGAATTCACCGCATGTTCTTAAGAAACTTAATCCCTCAAGTACTTGAGGTATAAGATTATTTCTTCGCATGATAGAACAGAATACCTATTATTGAAGTAGCAGTACTTTAATGCCAATAACTTCGTCAAACATGAAGACAGTCACGAATTAACCACATAAAGACCTGACTTTGTTAGTAAGGAAATATGGAGTTTAACATAGAAAATCGATGCTTAAAATTGAGGCTAGTCCTCTAAATTTATAGCCAATAAATAATAGTGTGAACAAGTACTATTGTGCCTTATTGAAAAAGTCACAACATATTCAATGCGGAAATATTAGCGAATATTCTCCGAATATTCTCTGTATATTTTGTAATTATGATAAATGTATATTTAAGTTAACTTAGGATTCTAATTGTATTAGGAATCAACCTTTGTAAGGTAAGTTAGGATTCGTACCATATTAGGAATCAACCTTTGTACAGCTATATATATTGTGAATAATGAAAGGAATCCCCAAGGGAAATTATTACATCTTTCATGGTATCAAGAGCCTAAAACCTAAATTTCTTCTCTTCCTCATTCTCGGCCGAAATTAGCATTTTCTTTTCTGATTTCACAGAGAGAAAAAAATTCTGCTTTCCTCCCTTTTTCGGCCAAACCAGAAAAATTCCCTTCCTCGGAGCGACAACCATGTCTTCCCCCACAAATTCTGGTTCATCCACTAGCACACTTGACAACCCCTCTCAACGTTCAGTATCTTTTTTTCATCCGGCATTCGCCGTTAACAACATCAAGAATTTTATCCCTATAATTCTTGACCAAGAAGACTGTCAATATTCCATGTGGATGGAACTATTCTACATTCATGCATGTGCATGTGCATACAACGTGCTCGATCATATTGACGAATCTGCTCCTCGTCCCACCGATGTTACAGATTCAATCTGGCGTCGTCTTGACGCTATCGTCAAACAATGGATCTACGGCACCATCTCCAAAGACCTGTTGTGTACTATCATGAAAACAGGTACTACGGCATGTGAACTTTGGGTCCAGCTAGAAGAAATATTTCAGGACAATAAAAATACTCGGGCCGTATATTTGGAAGAGCAATTCAATAATACTCGCCTCGAGAATTTTAACAACATGTCCGAATATTGTAAGCAACTGAAACTCATAACCGATCAACTATCCAACGTCGGGACTTCTGTTTCAGAAACCAAGATGGTGCTTCAACTTGTTGCGGGTTTACCAAAAGGTGAATATGACACACTCGCAACAATAATTTAACAAGCCGACCCTCTCCCAAGTTTCAACAAGGCACGTTCACAACTATTGTTGGAAGAAACTAGACGTGCTAAACAAGAGGAACATAATCAAAAGGCGTTAGCCGTTGACGGGATGGCAACACCTGCGGCCAGCGAAGAACCGGCCATCACAAAGCATGTCCAAGCCAGCAGACGAAAGCACCACCCGGTTGCGGTCCCACCACCGATTGCATTCAGCAGCAGCAGCAGCGACCTGTCCCCGACTGATTTGGGCCAGGCCTACACCACCGTGAACCTTCAACAGCCCGACGACAATTGGTACATGGACACCGGAGCCACATCTCACCTCACCCGGTCGTTAGGTAACCTATCTCAACTACATCGGTTAAAGTGTCCTCAATTTATTACTGTCGGCAATGGTCATCGCATTTCAATTGAAGGTTACGGTAACACACACACCAAACATCCACACCCACCTTTCTCCCTAAACCACGTCCTATACACACCTAACATCATTAAAAACTTAATCTCTGTTAGAAAATTCACTAGCAATAATTCTGTGTCTGTTGAATTTGACCCTTTTGGTTTTTCTGTGAAAGAACTCAATACGGGGAAAATTCTTACACGCCACAATAGTGTGGGACACCTCTACCCATTTACTCAATCTTCCGCTGTCAGACCGCAAGCACCTCTATCCCTTGCGGAAATCTCTCCCTCCACTTGGCACAACAGACTCGGACACCCCGGAGACCCAGTTTTTACTTTTCTTAGGACTTCTAAGCGTATTCAATGTAATAATGGGAAAATTGCCCAACACTGTTTTTCTTGTCCACTAGGCAAACATACTCGTCTTCCATTTATGTTATCAAACATTGTTACTTTTTCTCCCTTTGATATTGTTCATGCTGATTTGTGGACATCTCCGATTGTTAGCTCTTTGGGTCATAAATTCTATCTAGTATTCTTGGATGATTTTTCACATTTTGTCTGGATTTACCCACTGAAATTTAAATCTGAAGTTTTTACAAAATTCCTCGAGTTTCACAAATTCATTAAAACACAATTTGAAAAATCTATCAAATCATTCCAATGTGATAATGGACGTGAATTTAATAACACGGCATTTCACAATTTCTGTTCTAAACAAGGCATGGTTTTCCGTTTTTCTTGTCCCTATACTTCTTTGCAAAACGGAAAGGCTGAAAGAATTATACGTACCATCAATAACATGGTTCGCACACTTCTGTTTCATGCCTGCCTACCACCACCTTTTTGGGTCTATGCTGTCAAAATGGTAGAATCCCTTCTTAATATTTTACCAACTAGCACACTCCAAAACAAGACCCCTACCGAAATCTTATACCGTAGGCTACCATCATATGATCACCTACGTATTTTTGGATGCTTATGCTACCCCAACATGACCTCCACTGCACCTCACAAACTTGTCCCTCGCACTCTGCCATGTTTCTTCCTTGGTCTATCTCCTAATCATCGGGGATACTTTTGCTATGACATTGCTACTCGCAAAATCATCGTCTCCCATCACGTCACCTTTGACGAGACAACCTTTCCTTTTTCAAATCTCCGGAAATTTCAGACCACCGATTACATCTTTCTCGATGAACCAAGTCTGTCCCCGATCATCCAAAATCTATACCAACAGCAGCCCACTGTTCCGACAGTATCGCCACTATCCGGCACCACCCCAACGCCTCCTGCTCACCCCTACAGCCCCAGTCAAATCACCGAAACCGGTCCGGTGAATCGCTACCCATTGGTCCAGAACCAGTGGACCAGCAATCTCCCAGCCCCGACCCACCGCCACTGCCGTCTCATCGTATGGAGACTCGTGCACAACACGGGATCTTCAAACCCAAGGTTCACTTCAATCTCTCCACAAAACCTTATCACCCATTCCAAAAAATCCAAAACTAGCAAAACTGGACCCAAATTGGAATGCGGCCATGTGCGAGGAATTTAACGCTTTAACCAAGCAGAACACTTGGAATTTGGTACCTAGACCCGAAGGTGTGAATGTTATTCGATGTATGTGGCTATTTCGGCACAAATTCAGAGACAGTGGTGACTTAGAGAGGTATAAGGCATGACTAGTCGCCAATGGCACTAATCAGCAGGAGGGTATTGATTGTGGTGAGATATTCAGTCCGGTTGTTAAACCGACCACTATTCGGACTGTTCTCAGTATTGCTATGGGCATGCATTGGCCGATTCATCAGCTTGATGTCAAGAATGCATTCCTTCATGGGGATTTGAAAGAGACTGTGTACATGCATCACCTCCCCGGCTTTGTTCATCCAAATAGCTCCGCGGTTTGTGTGTCGTCTCGGAAGTCATTGTATGGATTGAAACAGGCACCCCGCGCTTGGTATGATCGTTTTGCCGGTATCTTCTCTGCAGATTGGTTTTGTATGTAGCGAGGTGTGATAACTCTCTCTTCACTTTTCACCGAGGTAGCAAAGACCGCATATTTGCTATTATATGTCGATGACATTGTTCTTACTTGCCTCATCGACGGTTTGAAGAATGAAATCATTGCTCTACTCAAAACTGAATTTGCTATGACCGACTTGGGCAAGCTAAGTTATTTTTTGGGTATATCGATATGCAGTCTGCCGTGTACCACTATGTTCATGTGTCGGCGTAAGTATGCGAAGAGATAGTGTACGGGGCCAAGATGGCAAATTGTAAAATTATGCCAACTCCGGTGGACTCCAAATCCAAGCTTAGTGCCAATGACGGTGCGCCGCTTCGATCCCACTCTATATCGGAGTCTAGCATGTGCTCTTCGATATCTTACATTCACTAGGCTCGATATTACATATGCTTGTTCAGCGGTGTGTCTGTTCATGCACGACCCCCGAGAGTCCCATTTTGCCGCCCTCAAACGTATTATCAGATACGTTAAGGGCACACTAGACTTTGGATTACACTTATACCCCTCTGCCCCAACTAAGTTACTTGCCTACACGGATGCAGATTGGGCAGGATGCCCAGACACACGTCGCTCCACCTCAGGGTACTGTGTATTTCTTGGGGATAATCTTATCTCATGGTCCGCCAAGAGGCAGGCCACACTATCCCGTTCGAGTGCTGAAGCAGAATATCGCGGTGTTGCTAATGTAGTTGCTGAGATCTGTTGGCTATGAAATCTTCTTTTAGAGCTCCAGTGTCCACTCCGCAAGGCGTCTATAGTCTATTGTGACAACATATCTACCATCTATATGTCTCATAATCCGGTCCAACATCAGCGGACTAAGCATATTGAGATGGATATCCACTTTGTGCGAGAGAAGGTTGCCCATGGTCAGGTCAAAATATTACACGTGCCTTCCTCTTATCAGTATGCAGACATCTTCGACTTCCGATCCAGCCTTAGCGTTCGGCCTCCTCCCGCTCCGTCTGAGAGGGAGTATTAGCGAATATTCTCCGAATATTCTCTGTATATTTTGTAATTATGATAAATGTATATTTAAGGTAACTTAGGATTCTAATTGTATTAGGAATCAACCTTTGTAAGGTAAGTTAGGATTCGTACCATATTAGCAATCAACCTTTGTACAGCTATATATATTGTGAATAATGAAAGGAATCCCCAAGGGAAATTATTACATCTTTCAGGAAAGATGTTATTCAAATTGCATCTTTATGTTTTTTATGGAAAATACCTATCATTTCTCATTTACACCTCACATAGAAACCCAACAAAAAGTAGCTTCTCCAGTTAGAATTATTTTCTAGAAAATAAAGTTTAAATGGAGTGACTATGATAATACAAAAATAGAATAAGTGAATTTACTACATAATTTCATTGATTTGGGTGACGATTTGAGAAATTTACTCCTATATGAAATGTATAATATAACATGGGCATATGTATTCTCGGAAGAATTAATTAATAAAACAATATATATATATATATATATATATAATCGAATCCATGTACGTAATCTAACTTTTTTATATATAAGTTTGAGCTCTTTGCATTTTCCTTCTCTCTATCATTACCATTTTCTGTGATCATATTATTGCGAATTATGAAGATATATAATGGATTATGATGGCCGATCATTACCTTCTCAACAAGATTGGGGTCTAAAGCCAAACTTTATAGAGAGGCCCTAATTTTTTAAAAGATTGTCATATATTTTTTGTTTAAATCCTATTTTTTTTAGCTTTTTTAGATGCGCAATCATTAATTACTATTTTATATAATAGATTTATTTTAATAAATTATTTTCAATTGATAATATAGCTAATCCATTCAATCTCTATTAAGATATTGTTGATTTAAGTAATATTTTATCAATTTTAATTTCGGAAAACTTCTTTCAGCTGAGGCAACAATTCTAGAAATTAGTAACATTATTCGTTTGGGAGACTTTTCAATATTGAGAATAAGAACAGTAAAAGGGAGAATGAAAAAGGTAAATAAATGAATAATAATTGAGCCTTTATCAAATTTTAACGATATAAATGAGATAATAAAATAGCTACTCAATTACCACGTAAAGCTATTCCATTCTCAATTATTGCAACGATCACCACATTAAAATGTAAAAAGTTATTGTACTTTCTGTCCGAAAAAATTCTTCAAATTTAACAGTACACATAACTTTTTTTAAAATAATATATATAATACAACTTTTATTAAAAATAGAGGCCCCAAGTGATTGCTTCACTAGCCTTATAATCCACCCATGTTGCCGATCAATTATCTGGTTTAATTCCTAGTATTTTTTGTAATCAATTGTTCAATATCTTTTAGCAGATTTCTTGTTTTGAGAGATAGGCGCACCAACATTTGGTTCGATGGCTCGACAAGATTGCTATTAACGCGAAGGGTTCAAGTGAATCATTCCTCTATCTAAGATTTAAAAAAATTGCACTATCGAATCATTTAATTATATATTTATTTCCATTAAAATAAATTACAATTTACACATAAATATGTTGTCCGTAAATGTAGCTTAATGACTTGACAAATATAAAAATATGCTAGTGACTTCTTCAATCCATTATACTATACTAATAATGTTTATATTTTTACAAACGTCAATGCATATAACTTGAGAAAACCGCGAAATACAAAGTAAAAGGGAAAGCCAGGTTCTTTCTTGATTTTGGAATAAAAGAGAGTGTTTGCATGGTAATTCTGAACATAATATTAGAGGTTGAATAATCACAGCTTTCAATTCCCAAGTACGTATCATGGCATCAACATTAGTACTCCCTTCATCTTATATTACTTGTCCATTTTTTCTTTTACACGTCCTTTAAGATCTCATAAATAAAAATATATTTTTATTACATTATTCTTATTTTTCTCTAATTCATATTGGTTACTTTAAAAATAATCAATGTTAAGAGAAAAATAGGAAAAACTTAATTAATTTTATTTTAATTTTATAAATGAATAAATATTTTGAGACATATATTTATAGTAATATGGACAATTAATGTATAACGGAGGGAGTATGACTTGCAATTCACACAAAAAGAGAAACCAATAAACAAGGTTTTGGAACTAGGTAAGGCTTCCTAGTATTAAATGCACATATTTTTAAGCGACTTAGGAATAGAGGAGGAAGAAAAGCAAGAGAAACCTCGCTTACTTCACCACCCCAAATCTTTAAAGATCTCATTTTCACTTTTTGTTATCATTGGTGAAATCAAGACTTTTTACGATTTTATCATAATATATTTTTTACTAAATTAGCGTGAGAAAAGTTACAATTTATAGTATATTTTGTATTAATTTTAAATATCTAAATCTTAATTATAAATATTGAGTGTTACAAGACAGACAGAATTAAAGCAATGATAACAAAAATAGAGAACATATAATTTTAACGCAGAAATTCTTAAGGGGAAGAAAACTAGACAGCTATCAACTCTTATTAATCTCAACGAATGACGTTATTCAGAATACATAATTATGCGAAAAATTAAGCCATGTATATATAGGCCCCTTGTTTCGTCCATCGTAGAACCCCCACAGCCGATCAGGCACAAAAACTTAACATTGAGTTGATCTGATGAAATTTAACTTCGCACATTAGTCAATTGACTCTCAAAAAATGAAACATGACAATTGATTGGGATGAAGGGGCAAATATTTATAATATTAAGGTAATACTACTAAAAATCTCTATTTTTTCCCATTGAATTTTCACTGAAAAATGTTCTGTGGCTATTTTCCACAGAATGTCGGTGGAAAAAACTTAAATAGTAGTGCTTTCACACGAAAAAATTAAGAAGTTTTCCACATTTCAATGGAAAATTGTTTTCCACCATGCATTTTCTCAGTGAGCTGGTTCGGTGGGAATGAGGTAAAAAATCATATTTTATAACACAAATTTCCACTGGATGTCGGGTGAAAATTAAAACTCTTTGTTTCTAGTAGTGTAAGCATAAGAAGAATAGAGGTGGTTGTTCCGAAGGTACGAACCGAGGTTATCTCATAATAGCTGCCATTAATGGATCAAATTATTCCAAAAAAGTGATTACGGATTTAAAATTCTAGTCTATTTAAGCCATTAAATTATAAATTAATAACTCATACATATTCGACAAATTTCTTAAGACGAATATAAAGTTTTGATTAAAACTATTTGGTACGGCCGAATCCATAAGCTATATTTTAGCTTCGACCCTGACATAAAAGTTAATAAGAAAATTCAATATCTATTATATTTATATATAAAATAATCTGACCTTATATATGCGGTGCGATCCGTATCTGGCTAACTTCTTGAACTGCTGGGTGCGACTTTCAATCTGGACTTGCATGTGTTTCGCTTATGACTATTTCGAGTGATTACTTCTATCTGGCTAATTTTTTAATACACCCCTTTCCCCAGGCTGTCACATCCTCTCTTTGAGCCAAAAACGAGAACTCCAATCTTCTATTGTACATTAGTCTATATTGATTTAACTTGTATACCTACAATACTACAAAAAAAATCTACACTATTAATAATATTTTAACCTGTAATAATAAGGTAGTTATTATTTTGTTGATCATTAATTACATAATGCTTATCATAGAAATTAACTTATAATTATATTATAGGTGACCGTATTATATGTAAATTTTACTGCACCATCAATATGTAGAGCTTAAATTTTTGTACTATATATCATTATTAATAATTATATTGAAAAGCAGCATTATTCCGGAATCAATATCATCATATGCCTAAGATATCCTTTTTACTTTTTGTTTTTCCTTTGACGGTGCAGAGTTCCCGGAAAGAGAGAGTAACAGTCTGTGATTTATATAAGAACTTTTACAGTTTATCCCGTGTAGAATAAGTTTTTATAAAACTAAAAACTCAAATTTTAATTATCAAATTTCGCAAATAATATTCAACTAGACGCAAGAGTGGATGTAGCTAGGGGTGGGCGTTCGGTATTTGGTTTGGTATTTTCAGAGTTCGGGTTCGATAATTCGATAATCGGTAATTGAAAGTATATACCAAATACCGTATAGGAAAAGTTCGGTAAACGGTAAATTAAATTTGGGTATGGTATTCGATAATACCGTATTGAGGTAGATTTGGTACTGCAGAAGATCATATAATAATACGACTTTATTTGTGTTTATTGCAAGCACCAGGGCAGGATGAGGATAGTTGCATACTCTTGAGAAATAAAAAATAACAACCATGAAGATGAGTTGCTTGGAGGAGATGCTGGACAGGAAGTTGAGAAATATATGGGTGATGTAAGAAATATCTTGAATGTTATGTCGAGAAACAAAATTAATGATACTATCAATGTTGAGCCAAATTATGAAAAGAACCAAGTTATTCAGGGTGTGATTAATGGGTTCAAGAAACTAATGATTCACTGAATAAAAATGATGTTGCAACTAATTTAAAAGGTGTTATAGTTTTTGCTGCCTTATAATTTGATGCACTCATTTTAAACAAGATAACTAGCTTAAGAAAAAATTAGAAAATTTCTTGTTCACATAAATGTTTGGAAATATGTTCTGTGATTGTCATTCGGACTGTTTTGGTACTGCCGAAGATATATGGGTTATAACTAGGGGCAAATAATTTGGTATTCGGTATTCGATGAATACCGAATGATATTAATATCTTATACCGAATTTGAATTCAAATATCATATATTTAAAAAATTTACTTCCGAATACCGTACCTAATAACGAGTTACCGAATATTGAATTATCAAAATTTTGGATTCGCTTGGGGCTCCATGTTTTTTTAATAAATGTATCCTATGTTTTTTTAAAAAAATTATGTGTACTGTTTCTGTTAAATTTCAAGAGAACTTTTGTGTGAGAATGTTCAATAATTTTGTACCTTTCAATGTGGGGATATTGTACTAATTGGGGATCACGGAACAATTTCAAGGTAATTATAGGTGGGTACCTATTTTGTTGTCTCGTTTATTCTAACCATTAATAAGAAGTCACGTTATTATTCCTATATTTATCATTTTTCATTCTCCCTTTCACTATTCTTTTTCTCAATATTTTAAAGTCTCCTAATTTTCAAACGACCGCAAAACTTATTGTGTTTGCTTACAAAAGATAAAGATTTCTTTTTGGTGTCCACTTCAAAATTTCAAACATTATAACAAGCAATCATTATATTGAAGCAACACAACACTATTTCGATATCATTAAATCAACTTATCAAATTCTTGACCCGAATTTTATTATTCTAACTTTATATTATATTTTTTCTATGAAAGTTTGTGATTGTTGATATTCTTACTTCATAAGCATATATTCTTGCTTTAGTCATTATTACTATTATTATTATAATTTATTCAATTTAAATATGTCAATTAATAATAATGAATCCGGTAATCCAAATAGAGAAAAAAAGATAAAATTTGACGAATTAATTATTTTGGATTAACTATATTATAAATTTAAAAATAATTATTAGAACAAATCAATTATAAACGGTAATTAATGACTTTGCATCTAAAAAGGCTAGAAAAATAATTTTCAATAAAAATATATATGATGATTTTTTTCTTAAAGAAAAAATAGGGCCTCCTTCTCAAATTTAACTTTAGGCCCCAATCTTGTTGAGTCGGCCCTGTATATATGTGTGTTAAAAAATACATTAAATATGTAGAAAAAACAAAAATTTAGAATGCAATTACTTATACTAATTGAGGTCGCTATCCTAGAATTACATCTCTTACTAGAGATACATTACATGTCTTTCAAACAAATCACCCAAATTTATTCAATTAAAATTTGACGCTAACAAAACTTCAAGATTCATATTATGAAGAGGAGATCAAACTATTACTTTATGACGGTGATGTTTTTCACAAGATCACAACTATATGGCATCTGATTTCTGATAAAAAGGGGTTCTCAAGATTCTTTATGTTGTTTCTGAAAAGGAGAGATATTTTTATGTAAGAAAATGCTTGAACCTGAAAAAGAAGTGACAATATAGCCATTAAAAAAATATATGTAAAAAATGCTTAAACGTGATAAAGAAGTGACAATATAGCCATTAAAAAAGTGACACTAGCCATATACTAGCAAGTATGATAAATGACCAAGATTAATTGATCACCACCAGAGAGCGGATTTAGAGTATTGATATCGCGTTTATCTTAACTAATATTTTTAACTCGGAGCATAAATTTGTGTAAAATTCATTAAAATTATAATAAATAGTAGATATAAACTGATAACTTTAAAAGTAATAGATTTAACCTTAAAAATCTTAAATATTGATCTCATAAAACTTAAATCCTGAATTCGAAGCGACTTCACCACCATCCATGGACCACATGGTCGCAAGTATCCTTGATCCACCTAAAGCTCTTTCTAAATGAACCCTTCATTTTACCCTCCATAGCATAAGCTTTATATCCAACAACTCTTCTCTTTCTTTGCAATTCAAGATCATCCAATTTCCAACTTTTTGAAGAAGAGGACATCACTTTGCTCTTATTATTACTCTTCTTGATCTTCACTTCCTTATTGTTATTAATATCCATAGAAGAATAAGGAACATGATAAGAATTAGTACTATAACTCCTCAAATCTTGCATACTTGTTGGTGCTAATTTTTGCATCCTTCCACCTTCCCTTGTTGACATTGATCTAAAATTCTCCATTAGGAAATAGTAATGAAAATGGGAGCTTTGATTTGTTTTGGGGTTTGGGTTTAGAGGAAGAGGGAGGAAAAAAGAGAGGATTATATTAGTATTAGACTTTGCTTCAAGGTTAGGTTTTTGAGTAACTATATATGGATTTATATATCTAGGAAAGGAGTGGAGGTGGCTTTATCTTTTTATTCTATTCTTCTTTTATATTTATCTTTTTATCCTATTCTTGAGTAGCTTTTACTCCTTTTTTCTTTTTCTTTTTACTTTTTCATTACTCCTTTCGTTAATGGAGTTATGTTACACAATTTGATGGTAACATGTGCTAGACACCGAATAATTTATAAGTATATCTTAGGATGGTTTTAAGAATACATATATTTATGTTAAGTTTGCGGATGTTGTTAGTTATAGCCAGTGTCTGTTGTGATATTTATAGTGAGATTTTAAATCTCAAAAGTAGATTCTTATTGTTGCTTAAGTCAATTATATTTTCTTTCAATAATCATAATGTTCGGCCAATTAACATGCATATCAACTAATTTTACGGGATACAGACTATCTCCCACTAACACAAGAACTGGATGGCTCCGCCTACCAAAACTTAAAAAGATGACAACCTAAGACTTCATTATTCTTAACTTATTTATTTTACCACTACGCTAAATTAACTTATTTCCCATGGATACCGACGACATCTCATTATATACATGTTTGATGGACCATGAGGGCTACCAAGTGAGGACCCTGGACCCATCCTTTGAATTACTATGAATTAACATCCATCAAAGATGCCCTTAATCATTTTTCTTTTCTTTCATGAAAGTTTAATTGTGAACAATTAGGACCTAGGAGTAACTTTTGAGAGGACATACTATTCTGAGATTTTATAGACTAAAGAGTAAAGGGCAAGACAGATTACATTTTATCAAGCAATGAAAGGTGGATGTTGCTCATCAAAGTCGGCTTCAAACTTTCGATAATCAATATAATGGGGGAAATTGATTCCGGATGGGAACATATGCACATGTGAAACAGTGAAAACTTTTTCTTGAATTAATGAGAACTTAGAAAATAGAATAATAGTCACACAGATAGAATAGAGGGCATTCGCCCTATTACTGTTTGAATATGGTTCCTATAAGAGTGTCTATTAGAACTAAGTTAATGGCAGAGAAACCAACTCAACTTGCTCTGCATTTATATCACATCAATGAATACAAAAAAAAAAAAAATACTTCCTCCGTTTCTAAATAAATGGTGTTTTAAATTTTTCATTTTGTTTCAAAATAAGTGATGTTTTTGAATTTCAAGAAGAAATTGATCTTATTCTTCTAAAATTACTCTTATTTACATAATAAAAATTATTAACTTTTCTTTTCTAGGCATAGGTGGACAGATAAACGCCAATAAAATTTAATTGGTAAAGTGAATTTTCAATGCAAGTTTAGGGGTGAAAAGATATATTTTCTCTTTCTAATACATCAAAATAGTGGATAAGAATAATCTCTGTGTAACTAATAACATCATAACTAATCTCATCATTACTAATACACCCTATTTAGCATTATTTTTATACACCCTACCAAACGACCCCTTGGTATATAACTTATACAAGTGTTAACAATGCAGGATTTAGAAATTGAAACCAAACAGTTGGATAAGCAATACAAGATTATATACCAGGACTATTTTATCCAATACACCAAAACAAACGCTGCCTAAGATTGGCACTCATCTAGGTAAACAGAATGGTAACACATGAGAAATTTAAAGCAGTACATACAGAAAATATCTATGCAAGCTAATGGACAAAGCAGTAGGCAACAGTTCACTAGAAACACTAACATTAGCCAAGGATGACTTCACACTTTCACTACCAACAGAGGCCAAAGATGGACTGGAGTGGTGATGTCAATTTTACTTTCCCTGCCCCCTACCGAGAACTGAGAGGTAGGGTCGGACATCATCAGAAGTACCTGTTGTTGTGCCTGTGTTCAAAAAATCAGGAAAAACAGAAACCAAACGGAAAGACAAAAACCAGAAAAAACAGAAACTGGAAAAATAATACGAAGTAAGAAAATATCCGAGACCACGAATTCACTGTGTGTCCTTAAGGAATTTAATCCCCTCACTTGTACCCGAGGTTATGGATTACTTCCTCCCAGGATAAAACGGATATACTGTCGCGCAGGAGTAGCGGTACGGCAAACGCCTTCGACTTCGACGAACTCAAAGTTGGCAACGAAACACAGTAAGACTCGATAGTTTTATTTGTGGAAAAAGAATGCGAAATTTCGGATGCGAAAATTTTTGGTTTTCGGTATCTTTTAAATGAGGCATTGCCTTAGTTTATATAGCCTTGAAGGTGCCTCTTCGGAATAGGTTGGTGATTTGTTCGGAAAGGTTGCCTTCCATTTCTCATTCACACCAACTTGGCTAGTTTTATTCATTAATTAGCTTTAACAATCCCCCACATGAATGGGGAATGGCTATATGATGAAAAACATGCATGACAAAAAATTGTGTGATTCGTAAGCAAGGATTAATCGCATCTGGATAAGTAGATTTCTCTTTGAACTTTCCGTAGTGAACATATGTCGGATATACTCGGTCAATCGGTAGATGTGATATCCTTGAACCGTCGAGCTTTGGTGTATACCTAGACAACCACATGTCACACAATTAACCCTTTAACCGTCTTTGGTTCTCATTGTTTTGTTCGTTTCGACCATGAACACTTTGCACTGGTTCATAAGTGCGTAGAGAATTGGCCTTACATAATTCTCCTTGAAGCGGCTTACACTTCACACTTACATAGGTGATTCCTAAATGTGTCATCCCGTAGATACACTATTTGATATACCCCGTACCAAACTTAGGAACCATTAAAAAGCCGCAATGCTTTATCCCGGTGATCTGAACATTGTCTCATCACGAGAATGGACCAAAGAGTTATTGTGACAATGTTGAACCGTCATTAATGACTTTGTTTGATCTCTTTGAACCTAGATCTTGGGATCTCCAGTCTTCTAGGTAGAGTTACCGTCATGATGACTTGTCCTCGGCCATAGTCTCATTCCCCTTGATGATCTTTCAACTACCTCTCTAGTTAGGCCTTTAGTTAGTGGATCCGACACATTATCTCTTGACTTAACATAGTCAATTGTGATAATTCCACTAGAGAGTAGTTGTCTAACGGTATTATGTCTTCGTCGTATGTGACGAGACTTTCCGTTGTACATAAGGCTCCCGGCTCTTCCTATTGCCGCTTGGCTATCGCAATGTATGCATATAGGAGCCAACGGTTTGGGCCAAAATGGAATATCTTCTAAGAAATTCCGGAGCCATTCAGCTTTCTTCACCGGCTTTGTCTAAAGCTATGAACTCGATTCCATTGTAGAGCGGGCGATACATGTCTGTTTGGATGACTTCCAAGACACTCTTGCTCCTCCACCTATGGTAAAAACATATCCACTTGTGGATTTAGTTTCGATTGAACCGGTGATCCAATTTGCATCACCGTATCCTTCAATAACTGCAGGGATACATGTTATAATGCAAAGCAAAGTTTTGAGTATGTTTTAAATACCCCAAAACTCGTTTCATTGCCGACCAATATTTTTGGTCGGGATTACTAGTGTAGCGACTTAGTTTACTTATAGCACATGCAATATCGTGTCGCGTACGAGTTCATGATATACATCAAACTTCCCAACACTCGGCATAATCCAATTGAGAATGACTTTCACCTTTATTCTTTGCAAGAGCAAGGTTCATATCAATTGGCGTCTTTGCAACTTTAAAGTCCAAATACTTGAACTTTTCAAGTACCGTTTCAATATAATGAGATTGAGACAATGCTAGACCTTGAGGAGTCTTATGGATTTTAATTCCCGAATTAAATCGGCAACTCCTAAGTCTTTCATATCAAACTTACTAGCAAGCATGCGCTTAGTAGCATTTATGTTAGCAATGTCGTTACTCATTATCAACATATCATCCACGTACAAACAAACAATGACTACGTGGTTTGGAGTGTTCTTAATGTAGACACATTTATCACACTCATTTATCTTGAATCCATTTGACACATTGTATGGTCAAATTTTGCAGGCCACTGTTTGGGTGCTTGTTTTAGTCCGTAAAGAGACTTAACAAGTCGACACACCTTCTTCTCTTTCCCAGGAACTACAAACCCCTCAGGTTGTTCCATGTAAATTTCTTCCTCTAACTCTCTATTTAAGAAGGCTGTTTTCACATCCATTTGATGGATTTCAAGACCGTACACGGCGGCTAACGCTACTAACACCCGAATAGATGTAATCCTCGTTACCGGCGAGTATGTATCAAAGTAATCAAGACCTTCTCATTGTCTAAACCCTTTAACAACTAGTCTTGCCTTATATTTATCAAAAGTACCATCAGCTTTCATTTTCTGCTTGAAAATCCATTTGGAACCTAAAGGTTTATTCCCTGGAGGAAGGTCAACCAATTCCCAAGTATGGTTGTTTAAGATGGATTCTATCTCACTATTGATTGCCTCTTTCCAAAATTGAGCTTCCGATGAAGACATAGCTTCGTTGAAGGTTCGAGGCTCATTCTCCAACAAAAATGTTAGAAATTCGGTCCAAATGAAGTAGACGTCCTTTGACGTTTGCGCGTCTCGGTTTTCCTCATCGGGAATATTTTCCTTTGTTTCTTCCCGAGGTCGTTTAGATTCTTTGCTAGACGACTCACATTCCTTTTTATACGGATATATGGTTTCAAAGAAGTCGGCATTGTCGATTCAATTACCGTATTTACTGAATGTCGGGATTTTCTCGATTTGTGAACCGAAATCGATATGCCTTACTATTTGTGGCATATCCTATGAAAACACAATCAATGGTTTTAGGTCCTATTTTTACCCTTTTGGGTTTAGGAATTTGCACCTTGGCCAAACACCCCCACACTTTGAAGTATCCCAAATTGGGCTTCCTTCCTTTCCACTTTTCGTATGGAATAGATTTTGTTTTGCTATGGGGCACTCGATTGAGTATTCGGCTAGGTTGTTAGAATGGCTTCCCCCACAAGTTCGGGGTAAACCAGAACTTATTAACGAGGCATTCATCATTTCTTTCGGGTTCTATTTTTCCTTTCCGCAATTCCGTTTGATTGTGGCGAGTAAGGGCGATTGTTTGATGAATAATGCCATATTCCAAACATATTTGTTCAAAAGGAGATTCATATTCACCGCCCCTATCACTCCTTATCATTTTAATCTTTTTGTTAAGTTGAGTCTCAACTTCGGTTTGTATTGCTCGAATGCTTCAATTGCTTCATCTTTACTATTAAGTAAATAAACGTAGCAATACCGCGTACTATCGTCAGTAAAAGTTATGAAATACTTCTTTCCACCGCGAGATGGGATTGACTTCATGTCACAAATATCTGTATGGATTAAGTCTAAAGGACTTGAATTCCTTTCAACTGACTTATAAGGATGTTTAACATACTTAGACTCAACACAGATTTGACATTTTGATTGATTGCATTCAAACTTAGGCAATACTTCCAAACTAATCATTTTTCGCAAGGTTCTATAATTGACATGTCCTAAACGTGAATGCCATAAATTATCGAACTGAATCAGTTTTGACAGCAACAATTATAATACGCAACGGTGAAGATTTTATTTCTTCAAACCGAATCAAGGTTACACAAACAGATTTAAAATACTTGAAACGAAATGCAGTAAATTGTATGTTGTATACTTGATGAAGTTTTTATATCTTCAAATCAAGTACCCAAATGAGTAGAAAGTTATGAAAACTTTAATCTCAACCGGAGTAGAAAATCCGAAGATTTTAGTCTCCAAACAACATATAAGTTCATTACACCGAAACAACAAACACCTTTTTTTTTCCTTTTTTTTTTCTTGTAAATTGTATGTTGTATACTTGATGAAGTTTTTATATCTTCAAATCAAGTACCCAACGGAGTAGAAAGTTATGGAAACTTTAATCTCAACCGGAGTAGAAAATCCGAAGATTTTAGTCTCCAAACAACATACAAGTTCGTTACATCGAAACAACAAACATACACTTTTTTTTTTCCCAGTAAATTGTATGTTGTATACTTGATGAAGTTTTTATATCTTCAAATCAAGTACCCAACGGAGTAGAAAGTTATGGAAACTTTAATCTCAACCGGAGTAGAAAATCCGAAGATTTTAGTCTCCAAACAACATACAAGTTCGTTACATCGAAACAACAAACATACACCTTTTCTTTTTTTTTTCCAGGAAATTGTATGTTGTATACTTGATGAAGTTTTTATATCTTCAAATCAAGTACCCAACGGAGTAGAAAGTTATGGAAACTTTAATCTCAACCGGAGTAGAAAGTTATGGAAACTTTAATCTCAACCGGAGTAGAAAGTTATGGAAACTTTAATCTCAACCGGAGTAGAAAATCCGAAGATTTTAGTCTCCAAACAACATACAAGTTCGTTACATCGAAACAACAAACATACACCTTTTTTTTTTCCAGTAAATTGTATGTTGTATACTTGATGAAGTTTTTATATCTTCAAATCAAGTACCCAACGGAGTAGAAAGTTATGGAAACTTTAATCTCAACCGGAGTAGAAAGTTATGGAAACTTTAATCTCAACCGGAGTAGAAAATCCGAAGATTTTAGTCTCCAAACAACATACACTTTTTTTTTCCGACAACGTTCTGTAATTGTTAAACAAGAACAAATGAACACAGAAATAATGATTAAATTCCTTAAGCTTGTTGTTGTGCCTGTGTTCAAAAAATCAGGAAAAACAGAAACCAAACGGAAAGACAAAAACCAGAAAAAACAGAAACTGGAAAAATAATACAGAAGTAAGAAAATATCCGAGACCACAAAATTCACTGTGTGTCCTTAAGGAATTTAATCCCTCACTGTACCCGAGGTTATGGATTACTTCCTCCCAGGATAAAACGGATATACCTGTCGCAGGAGTAGCGGTACGTCAAACACCTTCGACTTCGACGAACTCAAAGTTGGCAACGAAACACAGTAAGACTCGATAGTTTTATTTGTGGAAAAAGAATGCAGAATTTCAGATGCAGAAATTTTTGGTTTTCGGTATCTTTAAAATGAGTCATTGCCTTAGTTTATATAGCCTTGAAGGTGCCTCTTCGGAATAGGTTGGTGACTGTTCGGAAAGGTTGCCTTCCATTTCTCATTCACACCAACTTGGCTAGTTTTATTCATTAACTAGCTTTAACAGTACCATCTCCAGCACGCTCTGTTGTCACCACCAACATGTTACGACAAGCCAGAGTAGTTCAATTGTTGTTGCTGGTCGGTATCATCATAATTTGAACCATTGGAGATGCCAGAGCTAGAGGGTGTAGAATAGTTTTCCTGGAAGTTTTTGGTCACATCACGGGATCCAGATTCCAGAAGCTTCTTCATATTGAGGAAGCGCCCACCAGGTCCACTAGCCCTATTCAATGCATGACGATGGCGGGACTCGTGGAGATACGGCTGAAAGTAATTTTTTTGTGAACTAAGTAACTTGATTGAACCAGAGTAACACACATGCTGAACCATTAGGGACCCTTACCTTGCGCGCTTTTGAGAGTTTATTCTGAGCGTCCAGCTTTGCGCGGTACTCTCTACGCCTGAGAATAGCCTGGTACTGTTTTGCATTGACAAATATCGGTTCATTTTGCTGATACTCAAGAGGTAGTGGCACTCGACCAGATATGGTGCCTAACATTTGGGGATGAACCTGAAGCGAACTGCTAGGTAAGTATGAAAAACAAACACCGGCTAAGTTATGGGTCATTTCATACACAAGAAATCCACTTAAGTATATTCATAAGCTAACTACTGAGGCCTGGAATCCACTTAGGCCGCTAACCACAGAAAGCATTTGATATGTAAAATAGCATCAGTTATTTGGGAGCCAGTACCTACTAGTAAAAATTTATAAGGATGTGATCGACTCTATGTGCTACATTAACATGCAACCTCCTTTTTCGAAGCTATGCTCTAGGATAACTTCAGTTCAGAATAGATAATTTTCCCTTTATTTCAGTAGCGCATAGCTATTTAAATATCGGATCTTTACACAATAGCCGGACGGATTCACCAATTACTTTTCCTAGCCGGAATACATAAATTATACACTGATTATACACGGTTATACACATATTATACATGGATTGTACATGGATTTATGCATATATTATACAAGGATTTATGCATATATTATAGGATCCACGGGCTATTTTTAGTTTAAACGGCTGGGTGGATGGCTATTTAGGTTAATTGTTCTTTAAATATTTGGCAAGGAGGAAAAAACAATCCAGACATCAGCATAATGATGATATGGTAAGCAATAGAAGACTGCCCCGGCCACCCTCAGATATATCTATTTACAAAGGGGGGGGGGGGGGAAATAAACAAAGAAAAATGAGTAAGAACTAAGACATACTTTACTTTTTAGTGATTTGGAGTGCCCTAGTGATTTACAAGTTCAGAGGTTCTTGAAAAGCAAATGCTACATAAAATTACAGTCAGACTTGCAGCTTGAACAGACTAAAATCTGAAATTTACTCCACCACAATCAATAATCACGGAAGACCGAGAAAAAAGTTATCTATTAGAGGTTTAAATCTTTCAACACCTATGGTTTTAGTTTAGACTTTAGATCAGTGTCTACAAATAACAAAAATTGGGAGAAAATAACAGGAAAGTTATTCTTAGATGGAAATCCTAATTTGTAATTAAATAACTTAAAACATTTGACGAGAGATTGTCTACTAACAAAATATTAATTGTGTACAGATCCATCTGTAATTAAACTGGCAATGGCTCAAATAAACAATCTTCCAAAGGTTAAAAATAAAAATAAAAGACAGTTTGACAAAGAATGTACACTGCTAGAATGAAAAAGATTCACCTTTTCTTTCAACTTAAACTTAGAACTAAACAATATTGCACGTCATCTGTACAGAAGTAGTATAGTTGAATATGAATGTACTTACCATGGGGTGCTGTCCATAAGCAGCAAGTAAACCATGACAGTAAGGATCAGAGTATGCAAAAGGTGCATAAGCCTAGAAAAGAACATTTTGAGATGTCATCACTTGATCAGAAATTACAGCATATAAAAAGCAGATAGATCATAGAATTAACAACTCACAAATTGTTTGTGATTGCCTTGGTAAGTCCAATCATGCTCGTGACTCGAAAATGTTGATTCACTTTGATCTTCATCAGGCTTTTCAATACTTGTAGAATTGCCTGAAAATGATCCAAACAGATTGGCATAGTATGAAGTAACTAAAAGTCCAAAGAGGAAGTAATGAAAGCAGAAGCAAATACCAAATTTGAGGCTTCAAAGTATCCATACTCATGAAGATCTTGTAAACCAATTATTCCCTCCATCCTATTTTATATGGAGTTTGACTGGAAATGGAGTTTTTAGCTTAAGTATTACACTGGTGCCAGTGAAGAATTAATTAAGATACGCTAAAATTAGTTTGATAGATAAAACATCACATCAAAGTTTAAGATAGTTAAATGCGTGTGAAATTTCTTTTGATTGGTCTTGCATGTGAAAGTTGCATTAGGTAATATTATTAGAGGAATGGTGTCAAACACTTGGGGCCACCCCAAAATTGAAAGAGAGTCGTATAAATTAGGACAGCATAAGTAGGAAATATGACCTAATCAACTATAAGATAGCATGGGATTACATGGCTAGATTGAAACTCGAATCTTGAAGGGAGAAGGTTAAAGATAATGATCATTTCATTTCACAACTCTTATATTTTGAGAATGAAGGAGACAAGCTTGAATAGGTTCTTAAATTTTCTAGTTAATCCTCCAAGACTAGGTGGTTACAATGGTCTAGCACCTGGAGCTATTCACTAGGGGTCATTTGGTTCCAACGGCTAGGCATGCGGGGCTTAATTATTTATGTATTAGTTATTCCATCTTCTACTCTGCAAAAAATAATACATAAATTGACTCATAACTTATACATGTTTTTAGCTATGCGAGATTGTAAACTGTTAACCATACGACGTACTCGGTGTGCTGAATTTTATGCGTAGCAACTGCTACCAAACATGGTACTAGTTATGCTGGTTTTAATACATAAATAATTCACTTCCTAACCAGTAACCAAACAACCCTATTATTTTTTTCAAGACCAACACAAGCAAAGCCCAGCGTATGAGTAACATTAGTTCCAATCTTTTTCTATTAGGTACAAGTTAACATAGTTCCAATTACTTTACCGTTGCATGTCTAAAGTGAGAAGAACCAAACTTTATCTGACTGCAGGTTACAACTCAGTAATTATGCATCCACCATGACTTCAATCACAGTGCAGTAAGTACCGACAGAATAGAAGAGATCATAGGCCATCTCGATTTGTCTAAATCTAGGCCATAGCTCTTCAACATTTCTGCACACTGTATATTTGCATCTTAAGAGATGTCGAACAATAAGTCGATATCATTACCTGCTTGAAAAGGCATGTTGCTTTTCCCATAGACTTGGCTTTCTCCTTCAGTGACAACTTCAGCGCATGATTGACCCGTTGACTGAGTAGAAGAGCAATCCTGATCTTGAAAATGAAAACCGCATTGTTTGGGCTCTTGAGTACCAGGAAAAGTCAACCATTGTTGCATTTGTGATTCTTTCCTAGTCCACCAACAAGGACTAACACTGATAGATGGGGCTGTTGAGACGCTACTAATATCAGAGCCTTTTTGAAGCAAGTCCTGCATACAAATATAATTTTACTTGACAAACTAAGTTGACATTGCGCCTATTTTCAACATTAACCTCAATTTACCATGTTAAGTTACATTAATGCTTTATTAATTATCATATTCATCAAGGAGAGTTTACTTCCAGCAAGAAGTGAGATCCTTCGACTTGTACGTACATAATTGTGGTTCAAAACTCTCATGTTCAAATTTTTCAACAAGAAATTAACCAAAATACTGTCTATTTTAGTATTCAGAGTAGTAATTACTTTAATATGAAATGGCATCTTTTACAAATACTAAAATTGAGTCAAGGCAATTATGCTAAGTTTACTCAGAACTAAGCAACACAAGGTTTCACACAGCCACAATCATACACTACGCAGCAACCCTTCCGGTAAAATCCAAGAAACAACATGACTATGGGCACGATAAAGCAATATGACCGAGGCACCAAGTAAGCATATTACTGCAAAATTTACCTTGCCAGAACAATGGCTTCTGTAAACGTGTAAATATAGGAAACAATATATTCCCTACCCATAATTAGAATATTTCCATAAGCTATGTCTGGCCTGGTGAATGTGAGTTACTAAAGTGCACCTGCAAGGCTCCTATACAGAGTAGGATCAGAGACTGGAGCACCATCCATAGCACTGAGCTTAGATTTGGAATCAACTAGAGTAAGAACCTCATATCTGTCCGCCAATTTACTCGTAATAATTCTGTCTCCGTGGATTTTGACCCTTTTGGTTTTACTGTGAAGGATCTTCATACGGGGACACCTCTTACGAGATGCAATAGCAAGGGGGATCTCTATCCATTCACTTCCACCTCCGCTTCCAGATCTTGCTCTCCCGTCACTCTAACAGCTGTTTCTTCTTCAACTTGGCATAATAGGCTTGGTCATCCAGGAGCCCCAGTTTTTAATTTTCTTAGAGGCAACAATTTCATTGCTTGTAATGGGAAACTTGACCAAAATTGTGTTTCTTGCTCTTTAGGCAAACATATTCGTCTTCCGTTTAAATCATCTACTAGTGTTACATTTGCTCCTTTTGATATCATACATGCCGATTTATGGACATCTCTTATCTCTAGTTCTCTCGGTCATAAATACTATCTTGTGTTGCTTGATGATTTTTCACACTACGTTTGGTTATACCCTCTTAAATTTAAATCGGAAGTGTTTGTCAAATTTCTTGAGTTTCACAAGTTCATTCAAACACAATTTGGAAAAGGCATAAAATCATTTCAGTGCGATAATGGTCGTGAATTCAATAACTCTATGTTTCACCGCTTTTGTACCAATAATGGCATGGTCTTTCGCTTCTCCCCGCCCTCACACCTCACCACAAAATGGTAAAGTTTGAAAGAATCATCTGCACCATTAACAATATGATTCGCACCCTATTGATTCATGCCTCCCTCCCTCCACCCTTCTGGGTCTATGCTGCTAAAATGTCAGAATACACTCTAAATATTCTCCCTACTAGCACTCTTCACAATATGACCCCTACCGAAATCCTCTACTATAGAATCCTCTCTTATGATCATCTACGGATTTTTGATTGTCTGTGCTATCCCAACCTTAGCTCCACCGCCCCTCACAAGCTCGCTCCTAGGTCCACTCCATGTGTCTTTCTAGGATTCCCGCCGAACCATAGGGGCTATCTATGCTATGACTTGTCGACTCGTCAGATCCACATATCTCGCCACGTCACATTCGACGAGACCACATTCCCGTTTTCGAATCTTCTAAAATTCCAAAAACAGGACTACTCATTTCTTGATGAGTCTGCCATCTCTCCCCTCATAATCGAACAACTCACATCCTCTGGTTCCGTCGTCGAGCCGCGGCGCCTGATTTCCGAGAGCAATCTTTTGAAACACCGTCGGACAGCGCCGCGGCCCCGTGGCCGAGGCGCGCGCGGCGCGCCCAAACTTCGAGAGAAGCTCACAACCTTCTAGCGCCGCGACTCTCGATCCGGAGCCGCGGCGCTCCGACGGCTTCGCCCCCACCTTCTCCTTATCCGACTTTACCCCTCGTCTCAGACACCACTCCGCCACTCACTGTCCCTACCCATCCAATGGAAACTCGTTCAAAAGCATGGAATCTTCAAACCCAAAGTCCATTTCAACTTGTCTGCCCAAACCATCTCTCCACTTCCAACGAACCCAAAATTGGCCAAACAAGACCCTAATTGGAATGCGGCTATGTATGAGGAATTCAATGCTTTAACTAAACAGCACACGTGGGATCTAGTACCTAGACCTGAGGGGGTGAATGTCATTCGTTGTATGTGGCTATTTCGTCACAAGTTCAGAGACAATGGGGATCTTGAGAGGTATAAGGCCCCTCTTGTGGCTAATGGCACAAATCAGGAGGAGGGCATTGATTGTGGTGAGACCTTCAGCCCGGTTGTCAAACCGGCTACCATCCGCACAGTTTTGAGCATAGCCATGGGCAAACACTAGCCGATCCATCGGCTTGACGTGAAGAATGCATTCTTACATGGGGATCTAAGAGGGACAGTCTACATGCATCAGCCACCAGGGTTCACCCATCCAACAGTTCCTCACTATGTGTGCCGTCTCCGTAAGTCACTATATGGCCTCGAAGCGGGCCCCCGTACGTGGTATGATCGCTTTGCCGGTATATCTTGCGATTGGGTTTGTATGCGCAAAGAGTGATACATCACTTTTCATTTTTCATCGAGGTAGTAGCACCGCTTACTTATTACTTTACGTGGATGATATTGTTCTTACCGCCTCCTCCGACGGATTGAAAAATGAGATTATTGTCTTGCTCAAGTCCGAATTTGCAATGACCGATTTGGGGAAGCCGAGTTACTTTTTGGGGATATCGGTGACCGTGTCTCGCCAATCATATGTTCTTATGTCGGCGTAAGTATGCGAAGAGATTGTGTACGGGCTAAGATGGCGAACCGCAAAGAGGTGCCTACTCCGGGTTGATTCCAAATCTAAGCTCGGTGCTATGGATGGTGCTCCGCCTCGATCCTACTCGTATAGGAGCCTTGCGGTGCACTTCGCATCTCACATTCACCGGGCCGGACATAGATTATGCTTTGTTCGGCATGTGTGCTTATTCATGCATGCCCCAAGGGAGTCTCATTTCACGCTTCTTAAGCGTATCATTCGATACATTAAGGGCACTCTTGATTATGGTTTGCACCTATACCCCTCTCGCACCGCACGGGTTGCTTTCATATACGAGATGCAGATTGGGCGGGGTGTCCGGACACGCGACGCTCCACCTCCGGCTTTTGTGTTTTCTTAGGGGATAATCTGATTTCTTGGCCAAGCGACAGCTACCCTATCTCGCTCCAAAGGTCGAGGCCGAGTACGAGGCGTTGCAAATGTAGTAGCCGAGATTTGTTGGCTCAAAAATTTACTGTTAGAACTTCAGTGTCCTTTGCGTCAGGCATCTATTGTGTATTGTGATAACATCTCTGCCATCTATCTTTCTCATAATCCGGTTCAACATCAGTGAACCAAGCATATTGAGATAGACCTACACTTCGTTCGTGAGAAAGTTACGTTAGGTCATATCAGAGTGTTACATGTTCCATCATCCTATCAGTATGCAGACATATTTACCAAAGGACTTCCCAGACAGTTATTTCTTGTCTTCAGATCCAGTCTCAGCGTCCGGCCTCCTCCCGCTCCGACTGAGGGGGTGTGTAAACGTGTAAATATAGGAAATAATATATTCCCTAACCATAATTAGAATATTTCCATATATTGTGTAAATATACTTATGGTAAGACTAGGATTCCTCTTTTGTATAGGCTTAGGATTCCTATTGTATAAGGGATCAATATTGTACTCTATATACCTTGATATTAATGAAAGACTCCCCAAGGGAGATTAATATCATCTCACAGCTTCTTTTATCGTCAAAGCAGTGAATGGGGTGTAGGCAGAGAATAAATGGACAAAATTTATTACAAAATGATAAATCACTTGTACTTCTAAACAGGTAAGTAAATAAAACCAGACAAGCAGCATCAAAGCGTAAAGAGAAAAATTGCAGAGGCAAAACCAATAAGGTGCACAAATCATCGAGAGACTCCTAAATCTCTGCCCCCAAGCAAAAGAAAAACCTTTTATTCTGAAGTAGTTGTGGTGGTCTATGAAGGGGAGCCTTGGCGTAACTGATAACTTTGTGACCAGGAGATCATGGGTTCAAGCCGTGGAAACAGCCTCTTCCAGAAATGCAGGGTAAGGCTGCGTATAGTCCGGTCCTTCCCCGGACGCGGAGCAGGAGCTTAGTGCACCGGGCTGCCTTTTTTTTAAAGTTGTGGTGGTCTATATAAATCCTCCATATCCAACACTGATATATCTATGAAAACTCCAATGAGGGAAAGAAATGGAGTACCATATCCCCAGGGAGAGGAAAACTTATTACTAGTATAGGGAAGATAAACAGCATCCAACGAGAATGGTGACAGCAAAGAGAATACAGTAATTTAGAATCAAAATGCAAGAAAAAAGCATATAAATACTGACCATCAACAGGAAACAACAACAACAACAACATATCCAGTATAATCCCACAAACAAATGGGGTATGGGGTATGGGGTTTGGGAGTGTAGGATGTATGCAGACCTTACATCTACCTTGCGGGGATAGAGAGGTCATTTCCGATAGACCCTCGGCACCATCAATAGGAAACAAGAGCAACAAATAAACTAAAAAAAAAAAAGAATCACCATTGAAACACCAGGCTAAAACAAGAACAACAACATCCAAACAAGTTTGGGTTGGCAATATAAATACTCAGTGTCTAATCCACTCCATTTGGAACCCTTTAGAGTAACTAATCTAACTACACAAATTTCAACATACATGAACTTGAGCGGGGGGGGGGGGGACACCCAGATTTCAAAACACTAACATGCAACAAAATCAGCAGTAACATCAAGAAACCTTTTATTAGAACACAAATAAAAGCACAAAAATTGAAAATACAAGACTGTTATTAATCTGTATTCCAAAAAACCAGTAAACAATAATAGTTGAATAATGAACAGAATCAGTGTTGGAAAAATAAAAATATTTTTCAGAATATAATCGAGCCCACTTAGTTCAAAGTGTGTCCTTAAGGAAATTATTCCCCTCACGATTACTCGAGGTTGATGGAATATCCCCTCCCAGGATAGAACGATTATCTTACCGAATAGTAGTACTCCAAATTCCGTAGCGGCGAATCACTCAACAAAATAGTAGTATATCACACGAAATTTGTTTATGCGAAAGAAGAAGAAGTTTGTGTTGTTCGAGAAAATTCGTAAGTAATATTCTCGAGGAATCAAACGAATTTATAGCCATGGAAGTATCTTGTTTCGAAGGTTTGCAACCTTTACGAACGACCACCGAAAATGGTGGGAAATTTAAATAAGGAAAAGAAATCGGGTCGCGGGTCGGACACGCGGATCCGGCCGGTCGCGGTCGGGGTCACTAACGGGTAGGATTGGATAAGTTAATTAATTTAATTAAATAATGATTAATTAATTAATTAAAAATTAAAGAAAATTTGGTCCAAAAAGATTATCAATGAATCAGATCATTTGACCAAATCCGAATCCAAATCCAAATCCGAATCCGAATCCGAAGCCGAAGCCGAAGTCGAGCCGAGCGAGCGACGACGACGGTGCGAGGGGTCCTTGCCCCCTCAACCCTTTTACTGACAAGAAGGAGTAATTCTACTTATAAGTAGAAGAACTTTTCTTTCCACTACCGATGTGGGACAAATGCTTATTTTATAAAGTAAGAGGGAACTCCCACTTTTCTTTCCACTACCGATGTGGGACAACTCCCACTTTTCTTTCCAATCATTTCACATTCACCAATATCAATACCCAACAATCCCCCACATGAATGGGGAATGGCTATAATATAAAAGTGCGGACAAGTGTGATATACAAGCGAGAATTGACTACATCTGGATAAGTAGGTTTCCCTTTGAACTTTCCGTAGTGAACTTATATCGGATATACTCGATCAATCGGTAGATTTGATATCTTTGAACCGTCGAACTTTGTTGTATACCTAGACAACATAAGTCACACAATCAACCCTCAACCATTTATGGTTCTCACGGTTGTGTTCGTTTCACCATGAACACTTCCTTGGTTTCATGAGTGCGTAGAGAATGGGCCTTCACTGTCATTCCCCTTTAAAGTGGCTTACACTTAACACTCACATAAGTGATTTCTAAACATGTGGTCCTATAGCCACATTATATGGTCATACACTGCCAGAATTAGATAACCATTAAAGAACTTTAATGCTTTATTAACTCATTAACAAGCCATAAGGTTTTATCCTTATTTCTGAACATTGTCTTCATCCGAGAATGGGTTGAGTTATTTGACAATGTTGAACCGTCAGTCACAACTTTGTTTGATCTCCTTGAACCTAGCTCTTGGGATCTCCAGTCTGCTAGGTAGAGTTACCGCCATGATGACTTGTCCTCGGCCTTAACCCCATTCCCATTGATGATCTACTAACTCCCTCTCTAGATAAGCCTTTTGTAAGCGGATCCGCCACGTTATCTCTTGACTTTACATAGTCAATCGTGATAACGCCACTAGAGAGGAGTTGTCTAACGGTATTATGTCTTCGTCGTATGTGACGAGATTTTCCGTTGTACATTACGCTTCCTGCCCTACCTATTGTTGCTTGACTGTCACAATGTATACATATAGGAGCCAAAGGTTTGGGCCAGAATGGAATATCTTCTAAGAAATTCCGGAGCCATTCGAACTTCTTCACCGCCTTGTCTAAAGCTATAAATTCGATTCCATTGTAGAGCGGGCGATGCATGTCTGTTTTGATGATTTCCAAGACACCGATCCACCCCCAATTGTGAAAACATAACCACTCGTGGATTTAACTTCGATGATCCGGTGATCCAATTTGCATCACTATATCCTTCGATCACGGCGGGATATTTGTTATAATGCAAAGCATAGTCTTGGGTGTGTTTTAAATACCCCAAGACTCGTTTCATTGCCATCCAATGAGTTTGATTGGGATTACTCGTGAATCGACTCAGCTTGCTTATAGCACATGCTATATCTGGTCGTGTACAATTCATAATATACATCAAACTTCCCAAAACTCGTACATAGTCCAATTGTGAGTCACTTTCACCTTTATTCTTTTGAAGTGCAAAACTTACATCAATTGGAGTCTTTGCAACATTGAAATTTAAATACTTAAACTTGTCAAGTACTCTTTCAATATAATGAGATCAACGATAATGCTAGACCTTGTGGAGTTTTATGAATTCGATGCCTAAGATCAAATCAAAGAACTCCTAAGTCCTTCATATCAAATTTGCTAGCCAAAGATACGCTTCGTAGCATTTACATCGGTAATATCTCTACTCATTATCAACATGTCATCAACATATAAACAAACAATGACTTCATGATTTGGAGTATTTTTAATGTAAACACATTTGTCACACTCATTAATCTTAAATCCATTTGTCAACATTGTTTGGTCAAATTTCGCATGCCATTGTTTGGGTGCTTGTTTAAGTCCATAAAGTGACTTAACAAGTTTGCACACTTTCCTTTCTTTACCAGGAACCACAAAACCCTCAGGTTGTCCCATGTAAATTTCTTCCTCCAATTCTCCATTTAAGAAAGCTGTCTTGACATCCATTTGATGGATCTCAAGACTATATATGGCCGCCAGTGCCACTAACACCCGAATAGATGTTATTCTTGTTACCGGCGAGTATGTGTCAAAGTAATCAAGGCCTTCTTTTTATCTATAACCTTTGACCACAAGTCTTGCCTTATATTTGTCAATAGTGCCATCAGCTTTCATTTTCCTTTTAAAAATTCATTTTGATCCTAAAGGTTTATTTCCAGGAGGAAGATCAACCAATCCCCATGTATGGTTGTTCAAAATTGATTCAATCTCACTATTGACTGCCTCTTTCCAAAATGCTGAATCAGAAGAAGACATTGCTGCTTTAAATGTTTGAGGCTCATTTTCAAGCAAGAATGTCACAAAATCTGGTCCAAAGGAAGTAGATGTCCTTTGACGTTTGCTACGCCTTGCATCCTCTTTACTTGGTGTATTTTCCTTTGGTTCTTCCCGCGGTCGTTTAGGTCTTTCACTTGACGACTCACATTCGCTTTATACGGATAAATGTTTTCAAAGAATTCAGCATTATCGATTCAATTACCGTGTTAACATGAATTTCGTGATTGTCCGATTTGTGAACCAAAAACCGACAAGCTTTGCTTTGTTTGTAGCATAGCCAATAAAAACACAATCCACAGTTTTTTGTCCGATTTTTACCCTTTTGGGCAAAGGAACTTGGACCTTTGCTAAACACCCCACACTTTGAAATATTTCAAGTTGGGTTTTCTTCCTTTCCATAGTTCATATGGAATAGATTGTGTTTTCTTTGTGGGGCACCCCGTTGAGTATTCGGTTAGTTGTAAGGATAGCCTCCCCCACAAGCTTTGCGGTAAACCGGAACTTATTAATAAGGCATTCATCATTTCCTTTAATGTTCGGTTTTTCCTTTCCGCAATTCCATTTGATTGTGGTGTGTAAGGGGCGTAGTTTGATGAATAATTCCATATTCTAAACATATCTCTGCAAAAGGAGATTCGTACTCTCCACCCCTATCACTTCTAATCATTTTTATCTTTTTATTCAATTGATTTTCCACTTCGTTTTTGTATTGCTTAAATGCATCAATTGCTTCATCCTTACTATTAAGCAAATACACATAACAATATCGAGTGCAATCGTCAATAAAAGTTATAAAATACTTTTTCCCACCGCGAGATGGTATTGACTTCATATCACATATATCTGTGTGAATTAAGTCTAAAGGATTTGAATTCCTATCAATAGACTTATATGGATGTTTAACAAACTTAGATTCAACACAGATTTCACATTTAGATTTATTACACTCGAATTTAGGCAATACTTCTAAATTAATCAATTTTCGCAAGGTTTTGTAGTTGACATGTCCTAAACGAACATGCCATAAATCATTTGACTCCAATAAGTAAGACGAAGCTGAATTTTTATTAATACTTGTCAACAACCATTACATTGAGTTTGAAAAGGCCCTCGGTGAGGTAGCCCTTTCCTATGAACAAATCATTCTTACTTAATACAATTTTCTCACTAACCAACACACACTTAAACCCGTTTTTGACGAGTAGTCCGGCTGAAACTAAATTCTTCCGAATTGTTGGAACGTGCATAACATTATTGAGAGTCGGGACCTTGCTTAAAGTCATCTTCGAAGTATCTTCCCATATCCTTCAACCTTGGTCATTGCGGTATTTCCCATAAACAGTACCTCTTCGGGTCCAGTAGGAGCATAGGTTGCAAATGCTTCTTTTGTAGCGCAAACATGTCGAGTGGCACCGAATCAAGCCACCACTCCTTTGGGTTTCCAACCAAATTGCACTCCGATAGCATTGCACACGGATCATTCATATCATCATTCTTTTCCACCATATTGGCTTGTCCTTTTCCCTTGTTCTTTTTCGGGAGACGACAATCGGGGCTTTGTGGCCGCCTTTCCCACAATTAAAGCAGTTGCCCTTGAACTTTTTCTTATTGGAATCCTTCTCCTTTCCAGAAGGCCTCTTCCTTTTCTTGTTCTTTTTCAGAGCAGCATCTTCAACGATGTTTGCCCCTTCAATTGGTGAAGTCTTACGGTACCTCTTCTCAGCGGTTTTGTTATCTTCCTCGATCTTGAGACGAATCACAAGATCTACCAACTTCATTTCCTTTCTTTTGTGCTTAAGATAATTCTTGAAATCTTTCCATGAGGGCGGCAACTTCTCAATCATTGCAGCCACTTGGAATGCTTCATTTACTACCATACCTTCAAAGAATAAGGTCATGGAAGATAAGTTGAAGCTCTTGAACTTGGGTTCCAACGGTTTTTCCATCCACCATTTTGTAGTCTAGGAATTTGGCAACCACAAACTTCTTAAGCAAGCATCTTCGCTTTTGTACTTCTTTTCAAGTGCACTCCATAGTTCTTTGGAGGTCTCTACTCGCACCGTAGACGTTGTACAAGTCATCTTCTAAGGCACTCAAAATGTAGCCTTTGCACAAAAAATCAGCCTGTTTCCAAGCCTCAGTAACCATGAACTTTTGGTTGTCAGGCATGTCGGTGGCAGGCACGGGAGGGTCCTCACTAGTGAACTTTTGCATACCAAGGGTGGTAAGCCAAAAGAACATTCTTTCTTTGTCATCCTTTAAAGTTGGCGCCGGTGAACTTCGCAGGTTTCTCGGCCTGGTGGCACAAATGGTACGGGTTGTAGGAGTAACCGCCGGTGCAAAGAATTGCGAGAGGTAGTTCCGGTCTCAATTGCCATTATTCGTTTGTCACCGTCAAATCGACAAACTGTTTTAGTTAATAAAACCAGAATAGCAATTCAATCACAGACTTAAACGATGAAGATTTTATTTCTTCAAATTGCAGTATAATTATGAAACTTTAGTATTCCAACGAAGTTTTTATATCTTCGAGTCAGAATACTAATATTCATATGGAGAGTAGAAAACTGCACAAGTTTTAATCTACAAACCAGAATACAGCAACGATGAAGTTTTTATGTTCTTCAAATCGTTGTACAAGTATGAACTTTAATATTCCAACGAAGTTTTTATGTCTTCAAGTCAGAATATGAAATTTCACACGGAGTAGAAAACCACACAGGTTTTAGTCTCCAAATTAAAATACAGATTAATCTAAAAATATAATTTCCTTAAGATTGTTATTAATCTGTATTCCAAAAAACCAGTAAACAATAATAGTTGAATAATGAACAGAATCAGTGTTGGAAAAATAAAAATATTTTTCAGAATATAATCGAGCCCACTTAGTTCAAAGTGTGTCTTTAAGGAAATTATTCCCCTCACAGTACTCGAGGTTGATGGAATATCCCCTCCCAGGATAGAACGATTATCTTACCAGAATAGTAGTACTCCAAATTCCGGTAGCGGCGAACCACTCAACAAAGTAGTATATCACACGAATTTGTTTATGCAGAAGAAGAAGAAGTTTGTGTTGTTCAGAAAATTCGTAAGTAATATTCTGAGGAATCAAACGAATTTATAGCCCATGGAAGTACTGTTTCTGAAGGTTTGCAACCTTTCTGAACAGCCACCGAAAATGGTGGGAAATTTAAATAAGGAAAAGAAATCGGGTCGCGGGTCAGACACGCGGATCCGGCCGGGTCGCGGATCAGGGTCACTAACGGGTAGGATTGGATAAGTTAATTAATTTAATTAAATAATGATTAATTAAATAATTAAAAATTAAAGAAAATTTGGTCCAAAAAGATTATCAATCAAATCATTTGACCAAATCCAAATCCAAATCCGAAGCCGAAGCCGAGCCAAGCGAGCGACGACGACAGCGCGAGGGGTCCTTGCCCCCTCAACCCTTTTACTGACAAGAAGGAGTAATTCTACTTATAAGTAGAAGAACTTTTCTTTCCACTACCGATGTGGGACAAATGCTTATTTTATAAAGCAAGAGGGAACTCCCACTTTTCTTTCCACTACCGATGTGGGACAACTCTCACTTTTCTTTCCAATCATTTCCCATTCACCAATATCAATACCCAACAAAGACTAGAATAATAGTATAACAGCAGTAACAGATAAAAAGAACCTTCTAGATGACTCAAGCACTTGTCCCTTCTTCAAACACCATTACTTCATCTTCTTCCCACCTATAGGGAACAAGGGGTCCTCTCCCTCTAATAACAAAAACGAGGAAATGAATACCCGCAAGGGTAGCCAAGTTGGTGTAGCAGTAGAGCGCGGGATCGCAAGGTCACGAGTTCGATCCCCTGCATAAACCTTCTTGGTTGAGCCTGTCACACGTGGCTTGCCAAGTGTGGTTAATCGGCTGACGTGGTTTGCAGGCTATTGCGTCAGTACGGGATTTACCCTGTGCGCACTCAAGAGAGTAGCGGCTGCGGGTTACTTCGTCAAAAAAAAAAACGAGGAAATGAAGAAGATTGTGTTTTTCTATTAAAATATAAAAAGTAATGTTTTTGTCATCAACTTCTTTTGTCGTGTCGTGTATACAGGACTACTCTATTCTTTATGGATTTTTCTCCTAGTCCAATTTGCTTTATCACTATAGCACCTGCTCTTGTCCCATTTTTTAATTTAGAATGCGTTTGGTACGAAGGAAAATATTATTCATCAAAAATATTTTATTGGATCATTTGATAAGTAAGAAAAAAATTATTAAGAGTATTTTTATGTAATTTAGCAAAATAATATAGAGTGTGATAAGATAGAGAGTGGAAAATTTGAGGTGGGGATGGTCAAAAGGATGGGGGTTAGACGGGTGAGGATGAGACAATGAACTTGAAATATTATTGTAGAACTTGTTTTTTCTATTTATGTTACAAGGTTGTTTTCCTAAAAAAAATCTCAAAAGATTATGACCAACTAAACACGAAAAAATTAAACATTACCGAACACGCCCTTAACTTCATATGTTTTCCACTTTTCTCGAATATTATCCAAACGGCATTACATGTTAAGGGTCGTTTGGTAGGAGCTGTTAGAGAAAATAATATTGGTATTAGCTTTGTTATATCTAATTTCTTATTTGGTAGTGTTTTCAATTATTAGTTATATATAAAATAATACAAATCTTAGTCATCATATTCAATATAATTCTTATACATAGTAAAATTATGACATTAACAATATTAGTACTATTCATATTCTAATACACATTGTTTAGCCGTTAACACTATTCCTATTTTAATACGTCATATTCATTTAATACAACAAATTAAATAGTAAATAAAAAAATAATATAAGCATAACTAATCTCAATTATATCCCAACATTACTAATCAATTTTATTCTTAATACACCCTATCAAACGACTTCCTAGAGTTTGTTTTCTCTTTTTGACATTAAATTGATGTACTCGAGTAAACAAGCTCTAAACATTTTCTCAATAACATAATTTTGGACCAACATGTCCATTTGGTTTAATTGATTACAACTTTGTTTGATAAAAAAAAATGGATAAAAATATTGAAGTTGATAAAAATAGTGATTGGTAAAAAATATGTTAGTTAATACTTATTTTATTAGAATAACTTAAGTGCGTTTACATGAAAAATGACGAATGCTGAAAGTAAAATAGATAATGTTATAAATTTTGTCTTGGAAGGATTATTTTGAGGGTTATAAAACTATAAAAAAAAATGATCAAACTAAGGTAATTATAAGTTGAACTTATGATTCTTTATTTATAAGCATTTTTTATGTTTAATAGATGGGTAGATAAATCAAAATGATTACAAATCTGCTTGACTAGCTTATATATACTTACCCAAACATCCTCTACTCGGTTTTTTTTGTATTTCTCAAATAAAAATCTCAAATGAAAATCATATTCAATGCAACCTATTTATTGGTTGAGTCGACTCAATCCTAATATTATCATATTGAATGCTACATTTTAATGGTGAAATATTATATAGCCCCTTAAAGTTGATATCCACGATTCGAAAGACACTTTAAGAATGTCAATGCCATTTAGGTACCTCTTCTTGACATAATTGTTCTTAAACACCTCACGCCTGACGTGGCATTTCGTGTATTTCTCACCCAAATTTTAATGTCTGAATGAACTTAAATTACCAACTCAAGTTTGCTGCAACTCCCACAACAGTAATCCACCAACCAACAATAGCACCACCACCAAATACATCTCAAGAAGCTCTCAAAGATTTTAGTCATTGTTCTACCAGAAAAATGGTCACTACTTCTATATATCATAATTCCAATTCGACATTTTTGCTCTGTGAAAAAGAAGCATAATGAGAGAACGACAAAGGGTAAATAAATAAAGAAAACTTAAAGGAGCTAAGGCTAATCCGGGCGGCAGCATGCATATATCCACTCATTCATAAGGCACTTGACTCACATGACTTGCATCTTTTTCTGATCCCGGGGTCCGACCAATTCCTTCAAATAGTTGACAAGCCTAATCAGCTTAGAAAGGAATCCAATCACGGCTGAAACTTCCAAAGTGATTGAGCGTGTGTTGGTTCCGAACGGGCGAAGAGCCCTGAAGAAGCCCATAAGCAAGACCGAAAAGTAGAAGATAAAGGAAAAGTATATTCAGGGGTCAGGGGAGATATTCCCTGGAGCAGGATGAGTACCTGGTGGTCGGGTGGTAAAAATGGAAGCCATCAGGTCCACAATCCAACCTTACCAAAAAGAGCCTCAACCTCCCCAGGCATGGTGACGCGTACAAGAGAACTATCATCACGGTTCGCGGTCGGAGCCTCTTCTGGATCGTCATCAACGATCACAGTATCATGTTCCTCATCTCGAAGATGTGATCGAACTATAGGGTTCTCAATGCGAGGGATGCTCTCACCAGCTCCCGGTTGGTCAACCTTTTTATTTAACTTTCTCTTCTTTGACTTGAGACTTAAAGAGGAAGGAGTTTCACCGGTCACACTGATAGGAGCCTTGCGCCTCTTCTGGCTATTACCTAGTCCATTTGCTTCTCAGACTTCTCCAGATTGAGAAGATCAACATGAGCATGAGAACCCGAGGCTTTCTTGAAATATAGCCCTGAAAAGCCAAATGAAAAGTTAAGGCGAAGGCAGGACATATGAAAAGAAATGCACGAAGGAAGTATCATGATTTTTGGGCTTCCAATTCTCTAATTGTCTAATGTTCTTATGTCCGAGAAAAATTAGTTGGAAGATTCATGATTTTATTAAGGAACCAACTGTGGAGTACGTGGTGCGGCTGAAACAGAGAGGAAATATCCACATAAGGATGTGAAAGATGGAATAATTCATTGGGATTCCTTTCATTATTCACAATATATATAGTTGTACAAATGTTGATTCCTAATATGGTACGAATCCTAACTTACCTTACAAAGGTTGATTCCTAATATAATTAGAATCCTAAGTTACCTTAAATATACATCTATCATAATTATAAAATATACAGGGAATATTCAGAGAATATTCGCTAATACTCCCCCTCAGATGGAGCGGGAGGAGGCCGAATGCTAAGGCTGGATCGAAAGTCGGTGAAGAGCTGTCACGGTAGTTCCTTTTTGAAGATGTCTGCATACTGATAAGAGGAAGGCACGTGTAATATTTTGACCTGACCACGGGCAACCTTCTCTCGCACAAAGTGGATATCCATCTCAATATGTTTAGTCCGCTGATGTTGGACCGAATTACGAGACGTATAGATGGCAGAGATGGCAGATATGTTGTCACAATAGACTATAGACGCCTTTCGGAGTGGACACTGGAGTTCCAAAAGAAGATTTCGGAGCCAACAGATCTCAGCAACTACGTTAGCAACACCGCGATATTCTGCTTCAGCACTCGAACGAGACAGTGTTGCCTGTCGCTTGGAGGACCATGAGATAAGATTATCCCCAAGAAATACACAGTACCCTGAGGTGGAGCGACGTGTGTCGAGGCATCCTGCCCAATCTGCATCCGTGTAGGCAAGTAGCTTGGTTGGGGCAGAGGGGTATAGATGTAATCCGAAGTCTAGTGTGCCCTTAACGTATCTGATAATACGTTTGAGGGCGGCAAAATGGGACTCTCGGGGTCGTGCATGAACAGACACACCTGCTGAACGACATATGCAATATCAGGCCTAGTGAATGTAAGATACTGGAAGAGCACCTGCTAGACTCCGATATAGAGTGGGATCAGAAACTGGCGCACCGTCATTGGCATTAAGCTTGGATTTTGAGTCCACCGGAGTTGGCATAATTTTACAATTTGCCACCTTGGCCCTGTACACTATCTCTTCTGCAGATTGGTTTTGTATGTAGCAGGTGTGATACATCTCTCTTCACTTTTCACCGAGGTAGCAGCACTGCATATTTGCTATTATATGTTGATGACATTGATACCATGAAAGATGGAATAATTTCCCTTGGGAATTCCTTTCATTATTCACAATATATATAGTTGTACAAAGGTTAATTCCTAATATGGTACGAATCCTAACTTACCTTACAAAGGTTGATTCCTAATATCTAAGTTAATTTAAGGTAACTTAGGATTCTAATTATATTAGGAATCAACCTTTGTAAGGTAAGTTAGGATTCGTACCATATTAGGAATCAACATTTGTACAACTATATATATTGTGAATAATGAAAGGAATCCCCAAGGGAAATTATTCCATCTTTCAGGATGAAAAGGAAATAAAGAAGAGAATTCATTATACAGTGAAGGCAAGTACTTACAATCGGGATTCCACAACCTCGAAAAGGGCATACTGCCCGTGGGGATGATGCTGGTAGTAGCAACTACTACAAATCTCTCCATCCAGCCCTTGTTGTTGTCATCGTCGAGTTGGAGAGGATGGCTTTCTTGCCTCGACCGAATAGTGTAAAAACCCTCATCAAAAGGTCTTCTAAACGTAAAAATGGATCAGGTGGTTGAGAGTTAAAGGTTCATAAACAAGGTGGGCCAAGTACTGGAGACACCTAATTACCTTCTAAACCATCGGGCCGACTTGAGCCAAGAAGTATCACTTGCAGAAATGGATAATAACCTCGTCAATCGGAGGCCTGAACCCTAGAGTGAAATGGTAGTGTAAATGTAGGGGCAACTCATCCTTTCATTGGTGTTCCGCTCGTTCTTATTAACGAATATTCTAAATATATTTTTCATATATTTTGTAATTATGAGTATTGTATAATTATAGTAGATATAAGATCCTTAATTTATTAGGATTCCACCTTGTACACACTATAAATATTTGTATTGATGAGAAAGACTCCCTGAGAGATTAATACAATCTTACATGGTATCAGAAGCCAAAACCTAAATCATATTTCTTTCTTCCACCTGCAACTTCACCTCGGTTTCTTCAACCGACAGCTGCACCGCATGTCAGATTTTTTTCTTTTCTCTCATGTTTGACTTCCTTTACTCGAGAAGCACAATGATTCGTGTCAGACGTTCAGTGCTTTGCTTTACGTCTTCTCTTTCAATTGTCAGAAGCACATAACTCATTGTATGTTTGTTCTTTTCTCTTTATCCTTTACTCGAGAACAAAGTTTTGTCCTTTTTTTTCTCCCTTCACCAAAAATAGTCCACTATAATGACTTCTCTCACATCAGCCTCAACCTCCTCCGTCGTCACCCCTATCATACCCAGGTCATCTTTTTCACCCTCTGTTCATCCAGCACTTACCGTAACCAACATTAAGAACTTCATCTTTGTGGTTCTTGATCAAGAAAACGATCAGTACTCTCCGTGGGTTGAACTTTTCTGTATCCATGCATGTGTCTATAACGTGCTGGATCACATTGACGGCTTCTTCCCTCGCCCCATTGAGGTTGATGACACAACATGGCACCGCTTTGACGCCGTCATCAAACAGTGGATTTATGGCACTATTTCTCAGGACTTGCTTCTCACTATTATGAAAATTGGCGCCTCGGTTCGTAAGTTATGGATACGGTTAGAAGGAATTTTTCATGACAACAATCACACTAGTGGCGTCTATTTGGAAGAACAATTTAATAACACACGTCTTGAAAATTTCTTTAATATGTCCAAATACTACAAGCAGTTGAAACTAGTGGCGGACCAATTCCGTGGAAACGCTTATTTCCGAAACAAAAATGGTTCTTCAACTAGTCGCAGGTCTTCCAAAAGGTGAATATGATACCATAGCCACAATGATACAACAGGCCGATCCCTTACCAAGTTTTAACAAGACCCGTTCGCAATTAGTGTTGGAAGAAACTCGACGTGCAAAACAGGATGAACACAATCAAAAGGCATTAGCAATTGAAAATTTGGCGGCCAACGCCACCACCGGACAACCAGCCACCACGAGATAGTCGTGGTAGAGGAGGCCGAGGTCGGGGCAACGACAAAGGGTCTAAGGATCGCGGCAGATGAAATAAAGGCCAACAACAGCCCAACCAACCCAGAAAATGGGCCAATCCAGGCCACTGGCCCAACTTTCTTGGCTGGGCCTCTTACCCGAATCAGCAAGCAACAACCCAGTTCAGTGGAGGTTGGCAGCCTGGCCTATTAGGCCCCAGCTCAGGCTATCAGCCACAGTACCCAACAACAAACCATGCTCATTTCAGTATGGCCCAACAGCCGCATATCCCACCCACCTTGGACCCATCCGAATTGGTCCAGGCCTTCAACTCCTTAAATATGCAGCAACCCGATGAAAATTGGTACATGGATACGGGAGTCACTTCTCACCTCACCCGCTCTGCAGGTAATCTTCCCAAACTATTGCGTTTAGAGTATCATCAATATATTATTATTGGTAATGGCCATCGCATTCCAATCCAGGGTTATGGTACAACCTATACCCAACTGCATCACCCACCATTCTCCATAAACAACGTCCTGTATGCTCCCAACATTATTAAAAACTTAATATATGTCCGCAAATTTACTCGTAATAATTCTGTCTCTGTTGACTTTGACCCTTTTGGTTTACTGTGAAGGATCTTCGTACGGGGACACCTCTTACGAGATGCAATAGCACGGGGGATCTCTATCTATTCCCATCCACCTCCACTGTCAGCTCATGCTCTCCTATATCTCTCGCTGCTATCTCTCCGTCAACTTGGCATAATAAGCTTGGACACACAAGAGCTCATGTTTTTAATTTTCTTAGAGGCAATAACTTTATTAGATGTAATAATGGGGAACTTGCCCAACACTATGTTTCTTTCTCTTTAGACAAACATGTTTGTCTTCCTTTTAAGTCATTTTCAAGTGTTACGTTTTCTCCTTTTGACATTGTTCATGCTGATTTATGGGCATCTCCTATTCCTAGCTCACTGGGTCATAAATATTATCTCATCTTATTAGATAAATTCTCTCATTTTATTTGGATTTACCCACTAAAATTTAAGTCGGAAGTTTTTGCCAAGTTTTTTGAGTTTCGTATTTTTATCAAAACACAATTTGATAAAGCCAACAAATATTTTCAGTGTGATAATGATCGTGAGTTTGATAATTCCATGTTTCACAGTTTCTATAAAAATAATGGCATGGTTTTTCGGTTTTCGTGTCCCCATACATTCCCTTAAAATGGCAAAGTAGAACGAATCATCTGCATCATTAATAACATGGTTCGTACTTTCCTTTTTCATGCCTCTCTCCCTCCATCTTTTTGGGTCTATAAAGTCAAGATGGTAAAATACATCCTTAATATTTTACCTACTAGTACTCTTCATAACATGACCCCAATCGAACTATATCGTCGGATACCCTCCTGTGATCACCTTCGGATATTCGGTTGCCTTTGCTATCCAAACCTTGCCTCCACAACCCCTCACAAATTAGCACCCTGAACCACTCTGTGTGTCTTCGTAGGTTTCCCGTCTAATCATAAAGGCTATTTGTGCTATGACTTGTCCACTCGTCAAATTCACATCTTCCGTCACGTTACGTTTGACGAGATGATATTTCCATTTGCAAATATCCAAAAATATCAAAACACGGACTATACATTTCTAGACGTGTCCGACACCTCCCCGTCATACTCATCGAGCTTGCTCATTTTGCCACCATCGATACTACCTCCGATCAGCCTCGGTCACATGTCTCTCAGATCAGTCCCATCACCCATTCGACCCAACCGTCTTCCCATATGTCACATCGATCGTCTGCCGCCATTCTGACAAGCCCAGAACCAGTATCCACCCACCGGAACAGTCCCACCACTATCATCCAGATCTCCCCACCGCCACCCTTTCCCATCTCAACTACACCATCGTCAGAATCTGCATTGATTCCCCAAAATACACTACTTTTGACCGTATCAACAACCCCACCAAACCCATCGCAGTCACCCAATATAACCAGTCACTCCGTCGTGATGCCTCCTCACCCACTGCCGCCAGTAAATCCTCCACCAACCCAGAACCTACAAACACAATCGAAACCCGATACCTACCCAACCCCAGAACCCGCAACAAATTACAGAACTGACCCCCAACCAAAATATCTAATCTACCCCTGCCCCTACACACCGTATAAAAACCCGTGTGCAACATGGGATTTTCAAACTCAAAGTCCAGTTTAACCTATCCACATAAACCATATCCCCAAAAGCCCAAAACTAGCCAATCTAGACCCTAATTGGAATGCGGCCATGCGTAAGAAATTTAATGCTTTAACGAAACACCACACTTGGGATTTGGTTTCTAGATCAGATGGGGTGAATGTGATCCGTTGCATGTGGTTATTTCATCACAAATTCATAGATAGTGGTGACTTAAAGCGCTATAAGGCTAGACTTTTGGCTAATGGTACTAATCAGCAGGATGATATTGATTGTGGTGAGACGTTTAATCCGGTTGTTAAACTGACAACTATTCACACAGTTTTGAGTATTGTTATGGGTAAGCATTGGCCAATTCATCAACTTGATGTAAATAATGTATTTTTATATGAGGATTTGAAAGAAACTATTTACATGCACCAGCAATCTGGGTTTGTCCATCCAACAGCCCCTCAGTATGTATGTCGTCTCCGTACGTCACTTTATGGTTTGAAACAGACCTCTAGAGCGTGGTATGATCGCTTTGCACAATACATTATGCGGATTGGATTTGTATGTAGCAAGTGTGATAATTTTCTATTTATTTTTCATAAAGGTAGTAGCATTGCTTATTTGTTGTTATATGTGGATGACATTGTGCTAACTGTCTCATCTGATGTGTTGAAAAATGAGATCATTGCGTTGCTTAAAATCGATTTTGCTATGACTGACTTGGGGAAGTTGAGTTATTTTTTTGGGATATCAGTGACTAGATCTGCAGATTCTATATTTTTATGCCAGCGCAAGTACACAGAGGATATAGTATACAGGGCTAAAATGGCAAACTGCAAGAACATGTGTACTCTAGTGGATTCTAAATCAAAGCTTAGTATTGTTGATGGTGATCCAGTTTCCGATCCTACTCTTTTTAGGAGCGTTGCAGGTGCACTTCAATATCTTACTTTCACCAGGCCTGATATTGCTTATGTTGTTCAGCAAGTGTGTTTGTCTATGCATGCCCCTAGGGAGCCTTATTTTACTGCTCTTAAGCGTATCATTCGATACGTTAAAAGGCACATTTGATTATGGATTGCATCTATACCCCTCTGTCCTGACCATGTTGCTATCATATACAGATGCAGATTGGGCAGGCTGTTCGAATACGCGACGCTCTATATCAGACTATTGTGTGTTCTTAGAGGATAATCTCATTTCATGGTCTGCTAAGAGGCAAGCCACGCTATCCCGTTCGAGTGCAAAAACATAGTACATAGGTGAGATCTGTTGGCTCCGAAACCTTCTTTTGGAGCTCTAGTGTCCCTTGTGTAAGATGTCTATAGTTTACTGTGATAACATATCCGTCATTTATTTATCTCACAATCTGGTTCAACATCAGCGAATCAAGCATATTGATATGAATATATTGTTCTCGAGAAGGTTGCTATCGGTTATGTCAAGGTGTTGCATGTGCCTTATTCGTATCAGTATGCAGATATTTTCACAAAAGGACTTCCTAGACAGTTATTCCTCGACTTTAAATCCACTCTTAGCGTCCGGCCTCCTTCCGCTCTGACTGAGGGGGTGTATTAGCGAATATTCTAAATATATTCCCCATGTATTTTTGTAATTATGAGTGTTGTATAATTATGGTAGATATATCATCCTTACTGTATTAGGATTCCACCTTGTACACATTATATATATTTGTATTAATGAGAAAGACTCCCCAAGGGAGATTAATACAATCTTACCGTTCTCCTCTAGGGCGTACAACCTGACCTTATCATCCCACTTATACTCACCACGTACGACCTGTAATTGCTTTGTCTGGATCAACGATTGATAGTTACTGGACAATTTATTAGGATCGTCAGCATGGTTCTTAATCTGGATCCCAGATTAATAGTCTTTGATGAAAGCCCACTTCTGAGGCACAATTATAACAATAGTAAGAATAGTTGGCTCATCATTCTATTTTTTTCTACATTAATGATGACCCCTCATTGACGAAAGCTTCCTCAACAGCAGCCATTGGCAGAACCATTAGAGCCTCAGAATTGTCTTGAACAACAGGAAAATCATATAGAGTAGGTGAATGGTGAGCAGACATAGCGGTAATATGGGTAAAATGGAACATGAAAAGAGAAATAAGGTGGTGATATGATAGTTTCCAGCGAAACTCTAACAAACATATATATGGGAGAAAATTGTAGAGAAAGATGAGGTAAAAATAAGAAAAAATTCCAAAAATGGAAAGTGGAGAATGAAAGAACGAAAGGATTTTTATGGGTTTCGAAAAAGCAAAAGTCATCATTGTCTTGATAACCGACATTAGAAATGGTCCAATCAGAGGTTGACATGTGTCTAGAACATTTAATACAAGAGGGTGCACGTCAGTTCATTGATGTCAGAAGTCTTTTCATCTGATTTCCCGCCAAAATGGAAAAAACTTTTCTACTTCCCGAGCATAATAATGCCTAAAAAGTGGGGCAGACTATATGTATGAGGTAAAATCTGAGTTTGATAGTTGGACACGTCAGAAGGTGACACGTGTAGATTAGAAACATATCATAAATGACTTGGCGAAGGCGATACCAGTCTCAACACTTGAGCATGACCGTTGAGATCATTCTTACCCCTCAAAGGTTCAGACTCGTGATGTAGGCTCGCTTAGTTCTAGAAATGTGAGACTGAGAAGATGATAACAATCAGTCATGGTAAGTCGTCCAAGCTACAAATGCTCCCGAAGAATTCGGGATCCACTTCAGTGGTTTCACGGTCATAGATATAACTGATACAACGTGCAGAGATAGATCATTATGGGCGATGCTTATCGTGCAATACGTTACTTAGGGTTAGACTATAAAAATACCCCATTCTCTTCACTTGTAATCATCTAAATTTTCATCACAACTTATTATTACTCTCAAGCAATGTAAAAGTTCTAATGCTCATTAAGTTCTTGATTTCCTGTCATGTTACGTTGCCAAACGACTTCGCTAGAGACACCACAATAAGATTCACTTGCATTATCTTATCTTACTATTTACAACATTCGTTTGTTACTTTGATTATATTAATCTAGCAATATAGCTTCAAGAATACTATTATTTGGTCATCTTAATCTGTATGCTCTTGCGGGAAAAAAATTATGTGCTTTTGAAGCAATTATACAAATTCAATTGTTATTCTAAATCACGAAATTAGGAATAAACAATGAGTATTAAATAACCCTTCATTCTTATAAATAAGAGGTAAAAACTTTTTATCATGAAAATAGCACTTTTCGATGCGAATTAAAATTAATCGATCATAGTTTATCAAGTATAGTATAACAAAAAGAAAAAAAAGGTCGTGGCAATAATTTGTCTATGACACCCAAATAAAACCCCTAATCAAAATAGTAAAGTCAAGTCCCTCTCTCTTTAAAACCCTCCTTCACTCCATGAGCCGTTTCTTTAATTTCCTTCTCCTCCAAACGCCGAATGCAAAAACCCTAAAATGATTGCGTAACACAAAACTTCTCTTCTCTTCTTTCAATCACCCTATATAACAGTTCAATTAACTATTTAGCATCCATTACATTTCACATATATTTTCAACATAGTACATAGCAAATCATCATCATCTTCTTCTTGTTTTTGTTAGTGTTTGGTTCGGAGATGGTATCGAGTTCATCAAAAACAGAAAGTGGTGGGACCCATATTTTGTCTGCAGGTGTTCGAGAAATACTAGAATCAATTAAGGAAGTTGTTGGAAATCACTCTGATGCTGATATATATGTTGCTCTTAAAGAAACTAACATGGACCCTAATGAAACCGCTCAGAAATTGCTTAATCAAGGTCTTTTTCTTTGACCCATTTTTTGTTTTTATTGTTTTATGCTAATATAGAGCTGAATGGATATAGCTTATATGTTCTTGGTTTGTTGTTTATGCTTCATTTTCTTGGATCAAATTAGTGGTAGGGGTAAAAGTAAGACTTAACTTATTAGCTAGTGTTTTTTTTATGCTACAATTTTTGTATTTATTGGTTTATGGGTAGGGATTAGGGATTTAATGCAAAGGCATAAGAAGATTTTCAACTATGGGTGTGTTCGGTACAAAGAATTGAGGAAAATAAGGGGTTTCTTACTTATTTTTTTGTGTTCGGTATGTAAGCGAAAATTATTATCCTAAAAGCAACAACAACATACCCATTGTGGTCCCGCATGTGAGTTCTGGGGAGGGTAGTATGTACGTAGACCTTGCCCTTAAAAATATTTTGTATATAGTTTAGACAAATACTATGAGAAGTGGGGGTGGGGTAGAGGTGGTGGGATGGGGGTTATGGGGTGGAGGTGAAAATGAGGTGTTTTTATTGGTTTATGCTAAAATAGAGCTGAATGGATGTAGCTTATATGTTCTTGGTTTGTTGTTTATGCTGCATTTTGTTGGATCAAATTAGTAGTAAGGATAAACTTTTCGGTGTTGCCTCGCGTTTAGCTTTTGGTGCTTAGTAGTTAGGGTTTTGTTAGAGGCCGTTCTTGGATTCTGAACAAACAAATTTTTGTTAGATTGTGTTTGGTACGAAGGAAAATATTTTCCGTTAAAAATGTTATGTTTTCGTGGAAGATAAGTGAGTTTCTTACTAATTTTCTAGTGTTTGGTATGTACAAGAAAAGAAAATGTCCCAAGAGCATTTATATATAATATAGGAAAACAATCTGGGTGGGGAGTGGTAGTTTGGAGGTGGCGGGGGGTGGGATGGTCAAAGGGACGGGGGTTGGGGGTGATGAGGAGGCAATGAGTTTGGAAGACGACTACTGGAACTTGTTGTCCCTAATTTCACAAGGGAGGTCATTTTTCTTATTTGTAAGGAACTTGTTTTCCTACAGATGCAAAATATTTTAACCAACTAAACATGAGAAAATTGGAAAACAACAACGACAACATACCTTATGTAATCCCATAAGCGGGGGTTTGGGGAGGGTAAGATGTATGCAGATCTCACCCCACCTTTCGGACAACATTTTCTGAAAAATTATTCCTCCATACCAAACACTCCCTTAATGCAAAATGCATAAGAACATTTTCAACTATATGTTTCTTAGTTAGAGCCTACACCCACTGTCAATGTGGTGCATCCGCCACTGCATTTTTTGGAAGTCTTGGAGAGCGGGAAATGGAGGCTTTGGTATTATTATCAGTAGCTTGGATGAACCCTAAATTTTGAAAACTTTATGTCAGATGAACAAAGAAGGGATTTAAGTTAGGGGGCTTTGGAGGGGGTGTGTCATTAGGATAGGTCGGGTGGGTTTTAATTAGAAATGGGGCGGGTGTTTTTTATTCAATGAGGGCCAACCACGTGTATTATTTAAGTAGGGATGAAGGATTTAACGTGTGAGGGGAAAATATGACCAAATGTATAACACTAAGGTCTTGTATATGCAAAAAGTATAACATTGGGATAAATATAACTTATTTTCAATAGTGGAGGGGCATGACCATTTTCCGATTATTAAATAATAAGCAAGGGCAAAATGAGGAAAAAAGGTTAACTACGTGACCACACCAAATCAGTCATTACATAAAATGGGACTTTTCGTCGTTACATAACGATGGATTTAACAATACGATAAACACTGTATTTAAAGTAACAACCATCCAAACAAGCTGTAAGGTTCTGTGACAAGTGAGGTTCCACTATTTTGCTCAGTAGTGTACTTTTTGATCGTTGATGCAAGGTTCCTGCAAGTTAATTTTAGATATCATTGGCAACTGTAATTATAAACATATATGAGAAATGGGAGAGATGGTGTTAGTTATAAGAATTTAAGTTATATACAATGTCATGTAATATAGTTTGCCTTCCTTATTTTTCAAGTGACCAATCAACTCCTGAAATACAGTTACTGTAGTTGGTTTTTTCCAATAAGATGGTTATAAGATTCTTTACACCGTAAGGATATAAAAGTTAATCACTTAAGCCACAGTCATAACTTTTCTACCTAGAAAAGTAGAAAGCTGATGTGCCCATGGATTATTTTTACTCCATGAAATTTATTAGTATTATTTGGTTTTGGCATTCTGGTGGAAATCATTGAGACTCCTGCATCTTGATGCTGGATTTAGCCTTTGCAGTCCTCCAATATGGAACGATCTGTATTCGCAGAAAATAATCATCACTTTCCCTTCATTCTCTGATGTGAATTGTATCTAATGCTTCAGCTTTTTGCATTCAGATCCATTTCATGAGGTGAAGCGAAAAAGGGACAGAAAGAAAGAGGTAAATATTTACAAACTGTTCTATGGTTCTAGTTCAAATACGAACTGTTCTGTGGTTCTTGTTCTTATGCGCTTGGCTGATTATTCCTGATGTCCATTGCTGTCAGACAAACATTTGATACTTTTTGTTTTTGGTAAATCAGTCAAGTCTATGCAAACTCCAAGGAAATTGCATATTTCTTTCTCTTGTTGAAGTTGATTTTTAAGAGTGATAATGTCCTCTAAGTCTAAACAATGTACAATTATTGACTGCACTATTTTTGTTATCTTACTATAGTTTTTATCTTTATTCTAACTGAAACTATCTTCCGCCTTGCTTCAGAACCATGGGTATAGAAGTTCTACTGCTCCAGAAAATGGAAGTTATAGAAGTTCTACTGCTCCAGAAAATGGAAGTTATAGAAGTTCTACTGCTCCAGAAAATGGAAGTTATAGAAGTTCTACTGCTCCAGAAAATGGAAATTATTCAGAGCATGGTGCACATGAAATGAGGGTCAATAGAAGTTATTCAGATCATGGTGCACAGGAAACGAGGGTCAACAGAAGTTATTATTCAGAGCATGGTGCACAGGAAATGAGGGTCAACACACATATTAATCGTAACATCCGAAGAGGGAGCTACAGTCGAACTGCTTTACCTGGTAATTTGATATTATGTCAGATTTATGCTTCTTATGTTTTGTAGTACCTTAAGGTCCTAAATATCTCCTGGGGAGGTACTGGTTTGGGAGGTCAGCAAGCCTTGCGCTGCAATAAAATACAAGCTTTAGTTGGTTAAGGATGATCCTCTTATAGAGGCATCTTTGTTTTAAAGCATCCAAAAGCTTCTAGATGTTTGTAAATGTTGTTCTATTGGTATCTATTGATGGAGGAAAAGGCATTTGAAGTGCATCAGTTGTAAGAAGAAAGCTCCCTTTATGCATACTCAATTTTGTGGGGAGAACCATGTCTTCCCTTTAGAACAAATGGGTGGTCATCAGATGTACATGTAACATTTCTTAAACAATCTTCATGAATTTTTTTAAACAATTAATGTTTCACTTTTGAGCTAGGTTTTCTTGTTTAGCTTAAGCATTCCTCAAGTGTGTCTACTGACGATAGCACTAATGATAAATTTATCTCCTTTTCATTAGTTAGTTTCTGGTGATTCTATAACATACTTCTTAGTTGTTTGACTTTGTTCCCTGAGGAATGTTAAGGTAAGAAATTTGATTGCCAATTATATCTAGATGCAGCACTTACACGAGAATTCCGAGTTGTGCGAGATAATAGAGTTAACCAAAATGTCAATAGAGTGGTAAAGGCTGTCCAGACTTCTACATCTGCTGAACCAGGGATTTCAAATACTTCTGTACAGAGGTATATTGTCCTGTCTTGTTTCTAATACAGTAATACTTTCCATACTTAGAGTGCACTGACTGATCAAAGTAACCTAAATATAGTACGTTTGCCTCTACATGATATCTTGTTCAAATATTCAATTTCTAAGTTAGACAATATCCAATGAGCCCTCTAATCAGAGGGTATACCTGGAATTGATTGAACGCTGTGAGATGTTTACTTTGGAAGTTGAGGTGTATTTCCTACAATGTGCATGGCCTATATTTTGATGTTTGTGTCAAATTGTGATCAAGCTCTTATAGTAAAATAGCTATTTACCCCCTCCTATCCTTTGCTTTTTATATTTTATGCATAGCTTTGGGGCTAGTGGGGCATATAGACCTGCCAATTATGTTCATGTATGTGTAACCTGTGTAAGTCAGTTCTGCTTATTTCTATCTTCTGTAGAGGTGTGCATTTAGATTTAAGGAGAATTGAACTCCTCTCCCAGTTTCTTGTATTGTTTTCATGGGTCTACCTTGATAATATAGCGTTTCCACCCCCGTTTCCACCCCCGTTTCCATTTTATATTAGATGAATTCCTACACTAACATGAACACTAAGAAATATTGATGTCTGGGACTAATATATTTAAAATAATAGTTGAACAGACAATTAATCAAATTTAAACATAATAGTTGAACATGTAACATAGTCTAGTTGACATGTGTTTGGTTACTATTGTTATTGCATGTTTAATGATTTCCTATCTATGTTTATGTCTAATGTCTCTCTACTTACACAAGGTAGAGGTGAGGTCTGCACTCTACCCTCTCTAGACCCCACATTGTGGGACTTCACTTTGTACGTTGTTGTTTATGTCTAATGCATTCTTTTTGGTATTTTTTTCGGCATTTTTTTCTAAGATATCCCATGACGTTGTCGCGTTTTGAGTGTTATCCTTTTATCCTACTCGAATTGAATGTGAATGTAGACACCTTTTATTGTATAACTGCATTATTTTTTGTCGAATTTTGACCATGATGAAGCTTGGCAACTGATTCCTGCTTCTTTGGCCATTCATTATTCATGGATATACTAGTACCTTAAATGTTACTGTGCCTCACTATTATGAGAATCATTCTTCTGTTCATGTACCTTTGAATTTTACTTTTCTAGCTATTATCTTTAAAGGATAAAACTCCTAAAATTCTTTGGTCTGGCAATGCCAACATATCTCCTTTTTCTTCTTGTGATCATTTTTACTGTATTTGCTGTACATCATTGTATAAGGCGTGAGTGAGAAATTAGCTCGGTTTTATACTTGAGGACCTCTGTTGTTTTTGTATGGTATTTCCCCCTCTATTGAGTAACTCACAATTTTTAACTAGTAGTAATGTATGTGTTTTCCTGTTGGACTTTGCAGCAGTTCAAAAGTGACCTCGGACAATACTTTATCCACTGGGAGTCGTGCATCTCAAGCTCCAAATAGGAATTATCAACATACACATTCCAATGATGCTAATTTAGGCACTAAAGGTCAAGGTTTGTCTGGAGAAATGGATGCATTTGTTTCAAATGCTGCTTCACAGATAGGAGGGGTGAAGCCAAATGGTTTTCGGCCACATTCTATTACATCATCTAGCAATTCTGTCATTGGAGTTTATTCGTCCTTTTCAGATCCTGTTCATGTACCATCTCTTGATTCCAGACCGGCTGCAAAAGTTGGTGCTATTAAGCGTGAGGTTGGGGTGGTGGGTGCTCGCCGCCAGTCTGCGGAAACTTTTGCCAAGTCCTCATCTTCACAAAGCAGGTCATCTTCAAACTTACACATGGAGCAGGCCCGACAGGACGGTGGTAACTCTAAAGGATCACTCCGACCTTTGAACTCAAATTCTAGAAGTGACCACAGTGCAGTATCTGATTCCCCTAAATCCAGCTTGCCAGTGAGCAGGCCTCTCTCAGGAAATCAACATATTAACAGACCCCATCAACATGTGGGTCATCAGAAAGGTAGAAGCTTCAATATATCTTTTTTCTTTTGCTGCTATTGTTTCAATTGGTTTCGGAGCATCCTAATAAAGAAAATGTCGTTCAATTCCTACTCATGTTTGAAGAATAGGGTTAAAGTAAGCAGTAGAATAAGAAGAAAAAGGAGGTGGGAGTGCCTTGATAGTTACTATCTGATTAGTGCATAAAATGGTTTCTGAATGGTGCTCTGCTTGGTTCTTTCTGCATGTACCTTACTACATTTTCTTTTTCGTCTTTGTATAGTTGTTCAGTGGAGGCCCAAGTTAACCCAGAAGTCGAGCGTTACAGATCCTGGGGTTAATGGAAAACCTTCTGAAGGTGCCTCTTTAAGTAGTAAGTCTGAAGACTTGGAAAGAGAAGGATCTCAGTTGCAAGATAAACTGTCAAGGCTAAACATCTCAGACAACGTGATCATAGCTGCGCATATTCGTGTTTCTGAGACTGATCGCTGTCGGCTGACCTTTGGCAGCTTTGGAGCTGAACTTAAATCTGCAAAAGATTTGGAAGAAGAATCACATACTGAGCCATCAAGGTTAGTGATGTATAAGTCATACTAATCTGTCCTGATAAATTTGTTTATTCCTGTAAACTTTGAACATGGGGGCTTTCGACACCTGTAGTATCCCCCCTTCCCAACTATCGAACTATATGAAGGAATGAGGGCTATAATTTCAGTCAGGACACATTTTAACAGGCTATATATTTCAGTCTGATATATATAATGGCTGAGCTGTATTGCACCTTGTGGTCTAAAGATTTTGACTTTGTACTGTGTTGACTGAAAAGCCAGGATATTTTTTCACTATTTTCCATCGCATCCTTTTACTAGTAATGCATTTAGTTGCGGTCCTTTTTTAAAAGTTCAATTTTGCCCTTTTGCAAATTTTTACAGTAAATGCACTGGTGCACTTTGGTAAGTTTATCGAATGTTTGAGCCTCTTTTCAATGCCCAAAAAGGTATTACGGCTACTGATGTCACATGAAAGTCATGAATGGGACATGCAAAAGTTGTGGGCCGAACAAATCTGCATCAACTCAATTCTGTGTATTTTCGTGCTCTTCCAATAACTGTCATTTTCTATTTAAACATTTCAACCCAAAATGTAGTTATTTCGCTTTTCTTAGGGCTACTATTTTCCCATTGTTAATGCTGCACGTTAGGCAGTTGGATAATCACCTTTAAATGTGTATTAGGTGTATAATTATAGTAATAAGGAACCAATTAAAATTCCATTGACTTGACTCCTATCATCAAATCATGTGCTTTAATTACAACAACATACCTGGTGAAATGCCACAAAGTGGGGTCTGGGGAGGGTAGAGTGTACACAAACCTTCTCTACCTTGGGAGGTTATCATGTGCTTCGATTATGAATCAGAATATCTATTTTGAAGTATTGTTTCTAATTGATCTTTTAATGTGCAACATAACACCAACATACCTAGTGTAATTCCACAAAATGGGGAATGCACATGAAGTTTAAGAAAGTAGAAGACTTTTGAATTTTGTGGTAATAAAATTAAAGATGTGTAGTGTACCAAAATCCCTTTGAAGCTTACGATCTTAAACTTGATGTGTGGATTTTGGAATTCAAGAGTTACTAAATATAGGAAGTGACATTTTTATTTAAACAAATGAAAAAAGAAAGACCCATAAAGTACAGTTGTGGTCTTTAGTCTCGATTAAACAAAAAGTCTCGAAAAATGATTAAAGTACATTTACGAGAAATGTTATAAGTTACAATGAAAAATGAAGTTTAATATAAGTACACATAATTTATTCATATAACGTCTTATTTAAATTTTCTAGCATATGAAACCATTAACTTAGGTGTTAAGCATTTGTATAAAGGACATCTTTATTAATCACTGAAAGGTAGAAGAAGAGTAGCTATTGGTTCTTTTCATTTTATATATTTTATGTTGCATTTCAAACAAATTCCAAAATAACAAGCAATTCAATGTTGCATTGCTTAACCAAGCTTTTCTATCATCACTATTTATAATATTCTTGAAGACAGTTTGACGAGTACAATTACAGTTTTTTGTTAAATGGTGCTATTAGACTCTTAAGTTTGATAATATGATTTACAGTTTATCCTTTCAGAAAATGTTGAACTACACTTTTCGCAACTAACAAGATATAACCAAAAAAAGTACAAAAAAAGATTAAAAAAATAAATTTAATATTAAGTTAGAACTTGGGCCCGTGCGCAGAACGGGTCTATCATTACTTGTATCCCTATAAAAGGAATGGAGAAGACTGTTATTTTATTTAGCAAGCAACATATCAACCTAACTTTCCATTATAATCCCTCCAGACAGTATAGGCAGTATTAAGTAGTCATGCATGCATATTCAATGCCACGATAATTTTGATGCTTCTGTTTTCAAATCAACTACTTTTGTCTTTCACTACAAAATTGCAGACAGATGTTTTTGTTTTCCCCCTTGTTTTCAGTTTGAATGTTGGATGTTTGACTGGTTCTGGAAGTGATTCGAATTTTTTGGTAGACTGTCAGTTCTGGTTTCTGAATCTTCCATTGACAAACCTGTTGGGAGCAAGCAATTATATTTGGCTGATGACCGCGTTCAGAATCCAGGGTCTACTTCTCCTGGATCTGGTGTAATTTTAGATCAAAAGCTGGCAGATAATAGGGAGTCTTCATGTCCCGAGGATTTGGGTAATTATCCAGACGTTGGGTTGGTTCAAGATAACAGTGCATCATATACTCCCCCAGAGTCGCAACAGCAGCAAGATGCTTCTAATTTATCAAGTTTCTCGGTGAGTTTTGTTCTCTTTGGTTAACATTCATGTAATTGGTTTGTCCTGTTATTTCTAATGCCCTCTTTTAATTCTTTGATCTTTCTCCTCTTCTATTTTTGCGCTTTTGGATGGGATGCAAGAAGGCCTATGATCCCCAAACTGGGTATGATATACCATATTTTAGACCTGCAGTAGATGAAGCTCTTCGCGACCAGGGTCCCCAGGAGGTAAAATTGAATTTTCAAACTCTTTTTAAGAATCATTATACCTCTCTTCTCTTCACGTGCCAAATTGTGGTCCTGACTCAGCGAGATATATCCCATCATATTATCATCACGCTGCTGGGTTTTATCTGAGTTCCATGAGTTCATTTGTACTGTAGGTTGAGTTTATTCTATGAAATTACAATTTTTGATGTTTTCTGAAATTCAGGCCCTTGGTTCACACACTGCAAATAGCATGCCTGCATCGTCAATTCCAATGGTACAGCAAGTACAACAGCACCAACCAATTACCCAGATGTATCCCCAAGTTCATGTATCCCATTATGCTAATCTTATGCCATATCGCCATGTTTACTCTCCTGTCTATGTTCCTCCAATGGCTATGCCTGGCTATTCTAGTAACACTGCTTACCCTCATCCGCCGAATGGTAGCAACTATTTGCTGATGCCTGGAGGTGGGTCCCATCTTAGCGCAAATGGACTCAAGTATGGAATCCAGCAGTTCAAGCCTGTTCCCACAGGCAGTGCTTCAGGGTTTGGGAATTTTACTAGTCCAACTGGCTATGCTATCAACACTCCTGGTGTAATTGGCAGTGCAACGGGTCTTGAAGATTCATCTCGGATGAAGTACAAGGATGGTAATCTTTATGTTCCTAATCCACAGGTGAATATCCAGTTTTCCTTTCACTTTTTATGTTATAACAACAGCTGTTCACATAATGGCTGATATTTATGGAACAGAGCAATACCCTTTGCCATACCGTCATTACTTATATCCCAATGAAAAAAGAAAAAGAAATTAATGGTGTCATAGAGGTGTCTACATACATTATTGATTAGTTTTCTTCTTTAATTTCCTTCCAACAAGTATTTTATTGTGATCCCATCGCCTTCTTTTCCCATCCGAAGACCAACCTTTGCAATGTTTGCAATCTCTTAATCGCACTGCTGTCTTGTTCTTTGTAATCTCGTTTTGGTGTTCTTAGTGCTTAGGGAAGATGAGCTCACCTTTTACAAGAAATAACCCTAGGTCTTGAGGTAGGTTAAACCAAAGGGATTGTGCTGAACAGCAGAGGAAACTACAGAGAATGATTTTTGTGGTACTTGGGGAAAAAACAGGCAAGAAATCGAGAGACCCACATGGACAATAATCTATCAAATTGCGCCTTGGTTGTCCTAAGTCGCAATACATGGTCTAACCCGTCAAAGTTCCTCAGGGTTTTAATTATGGTTTGGCTCAAGTTAGTGGATAAGCTTTTAAAGCTTAGGCAGTCAACCAAAGGTTAAAAACATATGCCCATTCATTTGGTTTGACTACGTGGCTGCCTTTAATTTTTGCTAACGCTGAGGGGCGAGGCAAGACTATGTAGAAGCGGGACATCTTTAGAAGAGTGTTGTGTAGACTGCTGAGCGATGTCTTATTGCTGTTAGAACCATAGGTTTATTTACCATCTTTCACGAACATTCTGCTATGGAGGCTCTGCTAATTTAATATTGATATGGTATTTTAATATTGGTTTGACAGGCAGAGACATCTGAAATGTGGATGAATCCAAGGGATATTTCTACTATGCAGTCAGGATCATACTACAGCATGTCTGGGCAAACTCCTCATGCCACGTATCTCCCATCTCACAGTGGACACACTTCTTTCAATGCTGCTGCCGCACAATCATCCCATATGCAGTTTCCGGGCTTGTATCATGCACCTCAGCCTACTGCAATGGCTAATCCCCATCATATGGGCAGTGCCATGGCCGGTAATGTCGGGGTTGGTATGGCTGCAGCTGCTCCCGGAGCTCAAGTGGGTGCATATCAGCAGCCTCAATTGGGTCATCTGAACTGGACAGGGAACTTCTGAAGAATGATCAAGAGTGTTAATTTCGGCCCTATTTATGTGGGATGACTTTAGCTATAGGATTTTCGTTTTCTTGTGGAATGAGAAGCACATAGTATTTCCAAATCAATGCCTTCAATGTTAATATTTTCCACTGCTTAGTGTATTCATGGTCAAGTAGCTCTATATGACCCTTTTTTCCTTGTGAGGCTTCTTTCATAGGTGGTTGGGTCAAATGGTCTGTGGCACTGGTGGTAGAGGGTTAGCTTAGTTAATTATCATACATACTACTCATAAAGGCATAAGTAAATGATGCTTAATTAAAATTAAATTTTTTGAGTTTGTAGTGAGAATGCAAAAATGAGGAGAAAATGCTATATGAATGTGTTTTGGTGGTTATTTGATACTCTTGTGATACCTGAAAATCAATAGCCAACAGTGAGAACAGGATAGGAAAGGGAAAAAGAGAATGTGAAAGGGTGGTCGATTTATTGTATGATTGAATGGTCTTAATTGAGGCCTACGTGTGATACCAGATTCTAAACATTGAATCAGTGTATCTAATCTCGTCTGACCTTTTTATCATGCTTTCCCTTGAGCAGAGAGAAACTCTACCTCCCAAACTAGGTGCTTTCCCTTGGGAAAGTTTATCTTCCTTGGACCCCATTTGTAGGGAAGGTCTATCCTCCTCAGACTTCATATGTGGAATTATACTTGCTATGTTAGTTATTGAATCAATGCGTATCTCTATATACAAATACTCTATCCGTCTCAATTTATGTGATATAGTTTGATTCGGCACAAAGTTTAAGAAATAAAGGAAGATTTTTGAAATCTTGTAGTCTAAAATAAGTCAAAGATATTTGTGTGATTATAGATCCTCATTAAGCGTAAAAGAGAAATATTAAAATTAAATTGTTGCAAAATAAGAAAATGTATCATTTTTTTGAGACAGATTAAAAAAAAAAATGTCACATAAATTGGGGCATTGGAAAATGCATGGTGGAGAACAGGTCCCGTTGAAATGTTGGAAAACTTTCTAGTTTTTCCGTGTGAAAACACTACTATTTTTTCCTTTCTCACTAATTCAATCAAAATATTTATCGAAATAACCACTGAATTCAGTGAAAAAGTTCAATTGGAAAATAATCATTTTTTAGTAGAGAGTGTAACAAATTAAAGGAATATTATATGTAGGAACGACCACTGAATCATAACAGTGATATGCTATGATTAATTAAGATATCGTGTCACTTATATTCTAAACCAACACATTATACTAGTTTAAAATTCCAAAATGATGGAAATTTGAACTATATGTATTTGAAAAGAAAAAGGCTATATATCCTACGTTTGTAAAGTTGTCATCGGCTTATAAGAATGGTCTAAAGATGGATCGGGATGTCAAAATGTACGATGTTAAGATTTAAAAATTTTTGGAATGGAAAAAGGAAATATATTCATATATTAATATAGCGATATGGAATTAATGGCATAATCAAACCCAGCTAGAAGCTGGTAAAAATGTATATTAGTACATAGCTTTCATAAATAAATACGATGGGAATACTTTTTGTACAAGGTCATGCACACTTATAAAGTAGGAATTAATATATACGTACCTGAAAACTCCATTAATGGAGATTAGTTACTAGTCGTATGAAGCAAGAAAGAGGAGAAAGGAGAGAAAACAGTTACAGATATTTGTTAAATGAGCTTAAGCATTACAATGATACCTCACTAGCTGACTTAGCTACGCTTAACTAACTCAATTAACTAAGTTCTTAACTCTACTTTCAACTATAGTTACTTACTTGATCACCTAGGCTAGTCAACATTCTTTCTCAAGTCTATGGTTGGAATAGGTTCTTGACTCCAAGTTTGCTTCGTAGATATTGATGCTGAGCTTTTCTAAGACTTTTTGTGAACAAGTCTGCTAACTGCTCTTTAATATGTATATGATCAGTTTGTAGCATTCCTTGAGTGATTTTCTCCCTGACAAAGTGATGACCATTGCCAATATGCTTTGTCCTTTGTCAGGGAGAAAATCACTCAAAAAATGCTACAAACTAAGCATATAACATACCAAAGACTTGTTCACAAAGAGTCTTGGAAAAGCTCAACATTAATATCTACTATGTAGACTTGGAGTCAAGAACTTATTCCAACAGTAGACTGGAGGAGTGTTGACTAACCTAGGTGATCAAGCAAGTAATTATGGTTGAAAGTAGAGCTAAGATCTTAGTTAGTTGAGTTCGTTAAGTGTAGCTAAGTCGGCTAATAATGAGTATATCATTGTAAAGTTTTAAGCTCATTTCACATATATTTTGAGCAATGTAAAAATTCTTTCCTTATAACTGCTTTCTCTCCTTTCTTATCTTCCTCATTTTCTTGATTCATACGACTAGTAGCTAATCTCCATTAATGGAGCTTTCATGGTATCAGAGCTACGTAGGTCATAGAACATACCAGTCAGATTCTCATTTCAAAGTCCGAAGTAAAACTAGCAGGTGTATCTGGTTCAAACGTATACAGTTGAATCACAAATTGACATCAAAGCAAGGGTTACAAACTTAATTTGAACATCCTTCAATTGTGATTGAAGATATCCTAAATACAAATGCAACATGAACTACGGTTTCAAATACGAATTCATCACATGCAAATGTAACAAACTCAAATTCTGGTAACAATCTCTCTATCGATCATAATCATTCTCTATATCTGCAACCTAATTGTTGGGTCCCGGGGTATGCTATGGAACAATAAAACACAAACTGAAAGTAAAAACAAATCGAATGCCAATGCAGTTTGTAAATGTCGGCAATAATGTTGTATGACACAAGTGACAACACTTCGATAAAACAGAAAAATCTTTGAAAAGTAAATAGCAGCGGAAACAATAAAGAACACAAAGGTTTAATATTTACATAGGTTATATTAATTTTATAACCCATAACGGTCAATGACCGAAAGTATTGTATATATTTATATACAATTAAATAAATTCCTTCTTTTACAATATTACAAGATAATACAAAAGGAATTAACAGTTGAAGTCGCAGATGACTTCTACCTGAAAAATCTATCTAAATAGACATAGACAACATCTCATTATAATTGCTTCAATGAAGAACAAATCTGGAATCTAAGCAGCAATTATAATGTTGGACAGAATGTTGTCGACACGCTCATGCAATACTTGTGATCCAGTTTTCTGATATGAATTCTCGAGAGCTCTCTTGATATTTTTGCAATTTTTTTTTCTGGATATTGATTCACTCTTCTTCCCTCTCTATTTATAGTAGAGAGTCTTCCTTGAAAGGCTTATCGATTGGTTGTGGAGGTTGATAGAAAGGTGGCCAGCCGATAGAATTTGTTGGAGAAGATCATGGAGCAAAATCCTCAACTTCTTGGACTTGTTCCCCAAGCTTAGCACCAGCTTTGACTTGTTCTTCCCACGTGTTTCATCAGCTCCTAAACACCTTGCCAAGTCACTTTTACATCGTGGTAAAAATCCCACGAGATTTGCTTCAGTCCGTGAAGTAAGGCAAAAATGTTTAACAGAATGTTGGTCCGAATGTCGTGACATTTGTTCCAACATTTTTGAATTTTAACTTAGTACTGAAAATGATATGTTGGGAAAAATGTCACAACACCAAACCCAACATTAACACTAATGACTCTCCAGATAGTTCATTGATTCTTTTCAACTTACTGGATCTGAAAATTATGTTTTGTGGAGTTGATCAATGAAAATTGGACTATTAGATAAAAATAAAATGGGATTTGTTGATAACAGATATGTTAAGAGTAATTTTGCAACTGAGTTACATGATCTATAGGAGAAATGCAACACTGTGGTTATGTCATGGATAATGAGTGTTGTTAAGGCTAGATTTACTGAGTAGTGTTGTATGCATCTAGTGCACATAAAGTCTGGCGTGATCTCAAAGAATGATTTGACAAGGTAAATGGCTCTCAAGTGTTTCAGTTGAATAAAGAAATTCACACTTTTACATAGACCTGTCTAAAGCTCGGGTCGGGTGGCTTTTTTTTTTCCTGCTTGCCCGTCCTTGGCCCGACCCTGACCATATATTTTTTTAAAATTTCCAACCCTGGGCCTGACCCTTCGGGGACCCTATGGGTCACGGGTCGGCCCTGACTCGTCGGAAGGGGGACGGGATTTGGCAAGCCGAGGATTTTTATTTTAAATTGAATTTCCAAAACTGAAATTGACATTCACACCTACACTACCATGAATTTCGACGTTGAAATCTATTGTGTATCGTGAGATGTTTACTAAAGAAAAAGGAAAATTAGAAATCGATTTGGGGAAAACACAAATTGATGGGGAAAACAGACGTTTTCGTAAAAATTGGCTGCGCCAAACAACTGTTTGGCCGAACGCGTCTCGAAAAAATACGCAAAAAAAAAATATCGGGTAAAACGGACATCCGAACGCATAGTTATGATCATTTAAAGTTTCACCAATTTACAACTACTTTCTCCTCCTACATTATGCTTCCGTGATATTAACAGAACGACTAATAATATAAACATATAATTAATAATCAGCTACCGTTTTTATCTTATTTTATGTCGAGCTCAATGTAGATTAGAGCAATACATATATTATAAAAACATGCATTATATCACTTAAATATTAATGGCAAAAATATATATAAGTGCAAAATAAATATTAATGAAGGAAAAATAATATAAATTATATTAAAAAATACGCGGGTCGGGTTAGATGCGTAAAATATTCTGATCCTGACCCGACCCTACATAAGATCGGGTCCCCGCTTTTTCGGGTCGGGTGGCTCGCGAGTCAGCTATAAGCCGACTTTGGCTCTGGTTTTTTCGGGTCGGGTCGGGTCGGCGGGTCCCCGACCTGTTGGACAGGCCTACTTTTACACAAGGTACTTTATCTGTTGCAGACTATTTCTCAAGGCTATGAGATTTATGAGATGAATTTGATGAAATTATGTCCTGTCCTGAATGTCCATGTCCTGAATGTCCGTGTCTTGTGTCTATAGAGTTTGGTGAACACTTTTGAGTATCCAAGATTATTGCAATTTCTCATGAAGCTTAAATAAGACTTTTGCTCAGTCATGAGCGATGTATCCAACTTCTAATGTGAATAAAGCCTATTCCTTGATAGTTGATCAAGAGAGTCAGAGGAGTATAACTAGTTGTACTTAGGGTGGGTACATGTCAGGTGTTCTAGATGGAGTTGCTATGTACAGTAACAGAAATTTCACAAGCAGGCCATCCAACAGTGGTGTAGATATAACTAATAGAGCATCCAGTAGGGGTGTGGAAAAATTTAAGATGGGAGCCAACATCGAAAATAATGAATTGGGCGGGCTTAGCTCTGACACCATATGAAGAATTGAATCTTGAATCTAACTCGATCCAAAAACTAATTCATGAGGGGAAGATTGTACAAATCTATTTAAGGAGATCATGTACCCTTTAACCCATCGATGCGGGACTCTTAATAGTACCAATACTCGCCCTCATATGTATGTATTACGTATTCATGTTTTTTTTAAAGCATTCATTCATTAAAAGTTTTAAGCATATTTGTTGTTCACTGAAACAATTAAATAGAGGGGATTCACGAGAACGAAAAGAAAAAATACTACTCAAAGGATCAAATATTGCTAAAAACAATGGTATTTTTGTTGCTTATATTTGTGTAAAAGGCATACTCCATATAGAGAAGAATTTATTAATAGACTGATAAAAGATGATGTGACATAGAGATTATCGTATATCTTTAAATGTTTTAAAATATAAAGACTCATATAAAAATAATTAAAGGAAGACAAAAAAAGAAAGGCTGAGAGACTTTTCATGAGATGTTAGTCTTAAGGATTGATGTTTTACTTTTGACTACTCAAGAAAAGTTATGTAGTTTCGCTAGTATTTTTCTTTCCTTCTCCATCATTTTCTTTTTTTCTTCTTCTTCCTCGCCCTTGTCGTTACTTTTTTCCAATAAATTCTGATCATACAACTAATTTTGAACAAATCGAAATATATATATACTACCTTCATGTTGGTGAACTCAAAAATAGGTACATTGCTAACATACTATATAGAGTAGAAAATCGAAGTCATTACTTTTTTTTTTTGTTGTTGACGAAGGAACCCACTAATGTGCTTTTCCCGAAGGTCGTTGGTTCGAATCTACCCACTAATGTGCTTTTTCGCTCATTTTTTGTTTTGGCTTTCCCCAGAGCAGAGCGGAGATTGGGCTTAGAATTCCCAACCCAATGAAAAGCCTTATTATTTTTGGGCTCAATTTGCAGCTTTATTCTTCTTCTTTTTTGTTATTTTTTTTTTCTATTCTATTTCTCCTTCTCAATTTGCCTTTGTTCAAATTTATTAGGCACATTCTGTTTTATTTTTGCCTTTTATTATTCGTATCTCTTGCTCATTTTGTTTCTACATAACTCTCTTTTCATGTGCTAACTCAAAGAAACTCTTTAAGAAAATGATGAATTATTATTAAACTTAAAATTGAGATAGAGTTTTTTTTTTAAAAATACGGTAAATTATATTTAATCGAATAAAGAAATTTTAAAAATTATGAAGATCCTTGTTATCAATATTTATTCAATTAAATTTACTTTCTATGCTTTCATGATATATTTTTTTCTATTTTTTTAATTCTATTCTCAAGAGAGAAAAATTGAACGAAACTAAACTTATTTGCTTTGTTCATTATTTGTCTTTTATTTCAAATGAATAACCTAGTAAATTGAACTAAATGAACTCAAAAATCGGCGGTGTCATTTATTTAGCCTTTGAACATGTATTATAATATTAGTAACACAATTCTTATACCTTTTTAAAAAATCTTGGCGATTTTCAAAGTAATATATGATAATTACAAGAACAACATACCTAGTGAAATCCCACATCGTGGGGTCTGAAAAGGGTAGAGTGTACACAGATCTTACCTCCACCTTGTTAGGTAGTGCGACTGTTTTTGGGAGACCATCGGCTCAAGACAAAGCATAATTACAAGTAAGGCAATCAAAACAAAGCACGAGTAAAGAGTAAAGTAAAAGAAACGGTCAGACTGATGAATATATGATAATTATTAATATATGATAATTAAGAATAAAAAATAAAAAAAATCAATAAGGTAGAATATTGTAAAGTGAAAGGAAAAAACAAAAGAAATTTTAAGAAGGCTCGATAGAGCAGACTAAAAGTAGGAAGAAACACTAAAAGGGGCATGATAAAGCAAGTTAAATTTAGTCGGTCAAGGTTAGTCTTTTCCTTTTCCGCCCACTCCATTTTTTATCCTTTAATTTATCGCGTGTGCTTCTTCATATTTTGAACCCCTTAGCGAAAATTCTGCTTCTGCCACTTGTATTGAGTGGTTAATGTTTTATTGGGTTTATATTGTCTATTCCCTATGTTCTGATGATTTGAATTGATTTGATTTAAAATTTAAAGAAAACTTCTATTGGTGGGTCTATTGATGTTAGAAAGTTTGAGTTGAATCTAACCATAGTAAATTATTGATATTGGTATTAGAAGGTTCAACATCAAATTTAGAGTTATTTTGAGTTGATGTAGATCAATTTTAAAGCAAAAAATAACTATATGTTGGTAAAACATTTGTGCGAATTCGTATGATCGGTTAGAATTTGCAAATAATTTGTACCAAAGTCATCTGGACTTCATCCATCAGAATTTCTTAATAGAATATTTTCCGAATATTCTTCCATTAATTGTATTAATTGTATATCTCCTCTCAAAAATTAGCTTCGAACGGGCCTCATAAAACGATGGTAACGGTGTGCATTGCTAAAGGATGGTGGAAACACCGTCATAGGATTCGTTCAAGCCTGCAATAAGTTGCATAACCAGTCGCTTATTAGTGACGGGTGCGCTAACGTTGGAGATTTGATCAGCATTGCAGACAACGCCCTCACCACCACCATCGGGCCCAACGTCGACGACCGGGCCTCCAACTCCGGCAGTTAGCACCGCCGACCCGAGGACCCATAAAAGTTTGGATCGATTCGCAACAACCGCCGAGGGCGGCAGTCCGGGAAGGTCCGCGGCGGATGAAATTTTGACAATAACAGCGGCGGGAAGATGCAGTCCTCGCCGGTAGGAAACAGTCAGCAGCGACCGTGGTAGTGGCAGCAGCCTCTGTCGTGGGCTTCCTAGCCGCCATGACTGCGTGGGCCCCACCGTCATGGGCCTCTCCTCCTTGCTCGTATCCGACATCCCCGTAAACTCCACCTACGACCCGATAGGCCTAACCTGGCATGCTTGGTGTCCGTATATGATATCAGCTTGGTCGGTGCAGATGGATAAATATGTAACCCATAGTCAAGAGTACCCTTAACGTAACGAATGGTACGTTTAAGAGCTGTGAAGTGAGGCTCCTAGGAGCATGCATGAATAGACACACTTGTTGAACAACGTAGGCAATATCGGGCCTAGTGAAAGTAAGTTACTGAAGCGCACCAGCGAGACTCCTATAAAGAGAAGGATCAAGCACTGAATCTCCGTTATCCGCGTTAAGTTTTGATATAGAGTCGATTGGAGTGGACATGTTCTTGCAGTTAGCCATTTTAGCCTTGTAAACAATCTCTTCGACATACTTACGCTGATATTGGAACATGTCATTGTCGGATCTAGTCATGAAAATCCTCAAGAAATAACTCAACTTACCCAAGTCTGTCATATCAAATTTGGATTTGAGCATGGTAATGATCTAATTTTTCAGCACATCTGAGGAGGCAGTTAGGATAATGTTATCCACATAGAGCAAAAGATATGCAGTGTCATTACCTCGATGTAAAATAAAAAAGTGAATTATCACTTTTGCTGCACATGAACCCAATCTGCAAGATGTAAGTGGCAAAACGGTCATACCCTAGGGGCTTGTTTCAAGCCATAAAGTGACTTTCGAAGCCGACAGACATATTGATGAGCCGAAGAATGTACAAAGGCAAGTGGTTGATGCATATATACAGTTTCTTTCAAATCTCCATGTAAGAACGCATTTTTCACATTAAGCTGATGAATCAGCCAATTCTTTCCCATAACAATGCTCAAAACAGTGCGATGGTGGCTAATTTAACCACTGGACTGAAGGTCTCACCAAAATCAACTCCCTCTTATTGCCCTGTGCCATTTGTCACAAGTCTCACCTTATGGCATTCAAGCTCACTACTATCTTTGAATTTGTGACGATAAAGCCATATGCAATGAATCACATTCACCCCCCTCTGGTTTCAAGACAAGATCCCAAGTGTGTTGAGTAGTGAGCGCATCAAATTCCTCACGCGTGTCCGCATTCCAATTTGGGTCAAACTTGACTAATTTTGGGTTTTTAGGTAGAGATGAGATAATTTGAGTGGATAGGTTAAAGTAGACTTTCAGTTTAAAAATCTCATACTTGGCACGTGTTTCCATGTGGTGGGTCAGGATCGGGATTGGTTGGGTGACGGGAACTGGGGGCAGTGGGGTTGTTTGGGTGGCGGGAACTGGGGACAGTGGGATTGTCGGGGGGGGGGGGGGGGGGGGGGGGGTCAACGGGGGATGCGGGACTGACTTCACGGGATTCAGGCGGTATGGCAGTGACATCACTGGATTCGAGCAGTGGGGCAGTGACATCAATGGATTCGAGCAGTGGGGCAGTGATATCACGGGATTCGGGAATAGTGGGGCCATGATGAGAGTAGTGGGTAGGGGGGTGGTCGACGAGTTGTAGGGCGGTGGCGGGACAACTGGCAGGGGCGGTGAATTTTGAGCCGGAATACTAGCACTATGTATTGCATTTCTATTGAGAGGTGAAGTGTCCGGATCCTCAAGGAAGCCGTAATCAGTGACTTGAAATTTTTGGACGTTTGCAAATGGAAAAATGGTATGCTCGAATGTGAATTGGCGAGAGACTAGGATTTTATTTGTGGACATATTGTAGCATAAGTACTCCCTATGGTTTGACGAGAAACCTAAAAAAATGCAAGGAGTAGTCCGATGTGCTAATTTGTGAGGGGCTCTGATATCATGTAGAATAGTGTAATTCTCCTTGTTTGGAGTCTTCTCATTAATACAATATATATATATGTGTTTATAATTGTGATCTTAATCGTATGAGGATATCTACTTTACATAATTACACTAAAATAATAATTACAGAATATTTGAAAAATATTTACGTATTCTTTATCCATGAACACGACAAGTTAGACACTAGCTAGGAGATAGATATTTTTTATTACATCTATAATAATTTGGTACAACGTGGGATTATTGTTAAAATTCTCTTTTTTTTTAAATAAAAACAACAATGTCAGTATTGTGTTTGCTTTCCACTTTTAAGTCACTAAAATCTAAAGTTAAATTAGAAGCGATTGAGACATGACAACATGGATTAAACGTAAGGCCCCTTCCAGGCTTCGACACCCACAAACTGTCGGCAATATTAATATTTTAGGAGATTTTCTTATAATATTATTGATTACTTAAGGGGTTGATGACAGATGACAGATGACAAATGACAAATGACAGATGACAAATGACCAATGACAAATGACAAAGACAAAACTATTTTGGACACTTCCTTCCCCCTTTGTTTCAATGGAATGTCCTCCTACTTTTCAATGGCATGATGACAACTTTCTTTTAATGTCACATGTCATAATACTTTCTCCCCGAAATAAGTGCTATTTTAGCACAAAAAAAAATTATTCTAAATTAAGTGTTATCTTAAAAATTTAAGATAAAAATTGACAATTGTTCTCAACTTACCCTTAGCACTAAAGAAGCATTCCTCTTAATATTGCTCAATCCTTAAAAAAATTAATAAATAGGAATATTTTAGTAAATTTCACATTATATTTATTAATTTCTTAATGAACATGAATTTTGCTGAGATAACCCATATTTTGGAAAAGAGAAAATAAAATACATCTCTTATTTGCTACACTCTATAAGTCTACCACCACATACTCCTATAAATTTTCAAAGGATTTTTCATAAGAGAGATCAATCATTAGATAATTAAAACTTTTACATATCTTTTCTGTTTCTGGCTTGCTGATTTTATTATTAAAAGTTTGTTATTCTGCATCATTTCTTGTAGAGGTAGGCGTGTTTAATTCTGAGTAAATATTTTATATTATATTAAAATATTTTTTTAAGATAGTAACTAACACGACTCAAATCAATTTATATATTTGTTCATAAATAATATTTATTAATATACTTTTATCCTTGTTTCCTAACACAAATGAAATTCTTTATTGAGATTAATATGAAGAAGGTGACATGAAGAAAGAGACAAAGAGGAAAAGAGAGAAAAAAAGTATAGTTAACCGTAGTAATGACTAATGAGTCATGATCGAATTTTCACTGTTGTTTTACTCTAAATTTAATAATCATTGAAGATTGTCGCGTAAACGTATGTCTCAATTTCATGGTGGCTATTTGTCGAGAAATTTTGTCCTCAAAATATCACGAAAGAAAGTTATTGTCCATTATACCCTTGAAAGCTCATTTGTGGGCCGCATGAGAAGGTTCAAATTCCCACGTTGTGATTCTATCTCATTTACTCTTTCTCCTACCCTTATATAATCATAAAAAAAATAAGACTACTAATTGATGCAACTGAAAAGGTTAGTCTTTTTACACCTCTTTGGCTACAAGAAAAAAGACATTTCCCAACAACATTTTTTGTTGCCATATGTTGAATATTGTTGTTAAAAATACTTTTTGCAACAACAAAAATTGTTGCATGCTGTTGCAATAACCTCCGATGCAAAAAGTTTTCGCAACAACAAGTTATTTTTGTTGCCATTTACATTTTTAGTAACAATATATTAAATTTTTATTGCCATTTACGTTTTTAAATATATTGTTGTCAATTCTATACTTTCTTGTAGTGTTTGAAAAATCTCCTTAGCTTCCTCTTTAAATCGGGGTTAACAACTTTCACTACAAGAAGAAAAGAATTTGCCAACAATGTTTTTTGTTGCCATATGTTGGATGTTGTTGCCAAAAGTACTTTTTGCAACAACAAAAATTACTGCATGTCGTTGCAGTAAGATCTGATGCAAAAAGTTTTCGCAACAACAAGTTCAACAAGTTGTTGCCATTTATGTTTTTAGCAACAATATTTTAAAGTTTTGTTGTCATTTACCTTTTTTAGCAACAATATATTTATAGTTGCTAAAATTTTGTTGCCAATTTTATAATTTCTTGTAGTGTTCCTCCGACACAATTCACAATCTTTTTCCTATAGAAATTCTTTCCTTATCATTTTCATAATGGTGCTTGTCTAGGAAAAACGCAAGCTCTATGTCGTGATTAAGGGTAGGTAACCTAGTATATACGATTCATATGATAACTATTCAATGCAAGTAATTGAATTTAAGGAAAATCTACATAAATCGTCCTACCTATCGAAGGCGGATGCAACGAAAGCATACAATAAACATCAAGGAGAAAATGGTAAGGAAATAAATCATGAATCCATATTAATTAGCTGACAGTTGTACAAGTGTTGTCCATATTTCTGTATATATACACCACTCTTGTATAAAGTTAGTTAGATCAATGAAAAGTAAAATTTCCCTATACACGCTCTCAGATATTTTCACGTCATTGCTCCTAAACAGTTAACTTCTATTGTTGTTGATTAGCTGTAGCAATTCTATCATGGTATCAGAGAAGGAAAGCTTGTGAGATCTTGAAGAATTGGAGTTTGATCTATTGCGAGTCATCAATTGGTTCTGTTGAAACTCGATCGAAGCTCTAGGGTTTCAATTACTTCCAATTCAACTACAATGGAGGTTGGAGATGAAAGGAGTAATGCGAATGTAGCAAATGCAGTTAGAACAATTGATCTTCATCATACCATGTACCTTCAATCATGCGATACACCAGGTAGCTCTCTAATTTCATTTTAGATAACTGGAACTGAGAGTTACGCATTATGGAGTAGGTAGATGAGGATTGTTTTAGTAGAAAAGAGTAAAATGGCCTTTGTTGATGCTAAACACACCAAAAACAAGTTTGATCCTTCTTTACATGACCTTTGGGAGAAAGTGAATGTCATAGTTCTTTCCTAGATTATGAGTGCAGTTAGTAAGGAATTAATTAGTTGTGTAGCATACACTTCTGATGCATGCAATGTCTGGAATGATTTGAAAGAGATATTTGATAAGGAGAATGGATCTAGAGTATTTCACCTTCATAGGGAGATATCAACACTAACGCAAGGGACTATTTCACTAAATTGAAGGAGTTGTGGGTGGAATTTGATGCACTTATGCCATGTCCTAATTGTGAATGAGAAAAATCCATAAAATATGTAGAGCATTTTGAATCCCAAATATTATTTCAGGTTCTAACATGATTGAATAAGACTTACTCTAATCATAGGAGTCAAATCATGATGATAATCCCAGTTCCTAACATAAACAAAGCATATGCTATGATAATTTCAGAAGAAAGTCAGAGAAGGTTGAATAGTTTTTGTTCTTCAGGAGAATCAGTAGATGGAATAACTTTGTTTAGTAATAGAGGAGGTGAGGTCATAGGAAAAAATTACAAAGGGAAGAATAGTCATCTATACTGTGACTATTGTAATTGGAAAGGCCACACAAGGGAGACATATAGGAGGCTGCATGAATATCCACAAGACAAGTATTCATCAGATAATAAGTATCCACAAGACAAGTATTCACCAGATAATAAGTACCTAGCTGGAAACAAGTTTAAGAAGAAGGAAACATGTTTCATTAATCATCAAGCTGGTGCTACTATGGTGTCATAAGATGAGCATAAGCAGAAGCAGTTGGCAAGAGATGCAATCAAGTATAGAGATGACATATCACATGCTTTTAAGAATTCAATGGCACATATACGAAATCCAAGTCAAAATCAGGATATCATATCGAAAGCATGTGTGATGAGTAAATAAACAATGGCAAACATGGCGACAAACCCATATATGGCTACAAGCCCAAATAAGCAGCAGTCAGAACCAACACAAGACTGATTCCCCAAATTACCCATCATTACAGTTCAACACCGGTACCCACTCAAAAATTTATCACAACCGGTTGAGTGGGACCTCTAAACACTCTCAATACCCCTCAATATTTATAACTAATTACGCACTTCTATCGAAGTCTCGAAAAACTAAATCGTAGCCTACCTCTGGCCTAGCAGGTGCGTAAGTAAGTCAAGCCTCGGTGATCGTCTTGCCCTTTCGTTGTGCCTCATGACAATCGACGTCTATCCACATAGATTCTATTCGTTAATATAAAGCTTACACAACATAAAGCAAGACTTTAAATACTAATCCCAAGCCCACGCTATCAAGACTCGAACTTTAATACTTAATTACCAAGAACACATACTAAATAGTCATATCCTTAAGTTAATTGTAAATCTATACACATTTGAACCCTCAATTGAACAATATACAAAAAGCTCCAATTTGAAACCCTAGAAATTTTCCCCAATTGGAATAGATTTCTATAACTAAATTAAGCCTTAAAACATGATCGTCTAACAATATCCATCACTAATTCACAATAATATAAGTAAACTAATCCATAAACCCTTCATTAATTATTGATTTAACTCTCTTATTCTCTCAAGAATGCATAACTTATCTTCCCCAACTTATAAGCATGCTAAACCACCATTAAAGAACTTAGAACCACAAAATGAAACCATAAAGGATGAAATTGTTACCTCTAAGATAGATTCCTCTTCTAAACCTTTGGAAATGTTCTCTGGCGGCTCTAGGTTCGAGATATACTATTTGAGGAAAAGAATTCCGACCTAGAGAATTAAATAGGACACCTAAACAGTGATTCTGCCTTGGCGGAATTGACTCCACTGGAGCGGACCCACTATGGTGACCCAGACCCTCACTGAGGCGGTGTCACTTGATACCTCACCTCAGTGCCACGGCGAACACGACTTCACGACGGCAGACTTACCCCGGCGGACAGACCCTCCGCCAGGCAGAAACCCACAATTATCAAGCTCCTACTTCGGCAAACCAACCTCTCGCCGAGGCGGACACACCGGAGCAAACACTGGTGCCGCCGAGGTGGACATTGGTGTCTCTGAAGCGAACACCAGCAATGAGAAAACAACCCCAAACTCCTATCTAACCCCTGAAATACTCCCGAGACCCCCCGAACACAAAGCACACATGTTCGTCTAAGGTAAACAGTGCTCAGAACTCACTCATACCCTCAGAGTTCCTATTTAACCGAGCTAAATCATACTTTTCTAAAGAATCATCTGGGAAAACCTGATATCCAAATTTTACAAATAAGGCCATAAAATACACTTGATTGTCTCGGGAAGCAAACCAATGACTCGACTAAGTGACCCTCCGGAGCTACCCGAAGCGACGGAACCCGAAAATGAACCCATTTAGCTAAAATTCAACTTTGAGTCAAATTATCCAACTCTAAGTTTCTAGTTTTAGGATTTCATCCGAAACTCATATAAATGGACCTCGGAATCCGTGTCACCCATCCCCGTGCATCACAAACCCTACACAGAGTCTATGAGAAGGGTCAAACAAGCAAATAATGGTCTTTAGCTAAACACAACCGGACGGGTCGTTACAATAATTATCTACGGAATTTGTCGATATCTCCAACTAATTTGTCGCTAAATAGCTCCTAGCTAATTGGATTTTCTTATAATTCGTAGCTAAATGGGGTTAGCATGAGCTTTTGTTGTTTAGCTATAGAATATATTATATAATTAAAGAGTGAGATAATAGTGATAGGCTTACCCAAAGTACGCCCACGATTGGATCTGCAAAACAAACACAATCAAATTCTTTTATAACATCGTAGTTTGTCTTGATATTTTTTTATTGTTATTTCGCAATGATATTATAGAGAATATATAAAATGACACAATATGAAAGATAGATTCCATAGAAACAATATATGTTATAATTATGAAATGTTATTATAATAGATGATTGTTATAGAGAAATCTGATTATATCGGTTAGAAAGTCTGTTTTTTGTAAATTTTAACGGCAAGTACGTAATGGGAGAATTAAAGCACGAGCATTGATTGATACGACAAATATTTATAGTAGGCACCATATATAGGAATATGGTAGAGACTCGTGTGAATTATGAAATGTTGTACATCCATATCCCACGAACAAAATATCTACTTTTTCTCATACGTGGGATAGCTTGGGGCAAATCTTACAAATTAGACAAGGCAAATCCATTAGTGGAATTACGATTTTCACCAAAGTAATTTAAAATATAAAAAATAAACATAAAGAAGTCAATAAAATTAAATACACACTCACAAAAAAAGTACATCTATATAACATAAAATTTAATATATGCATAAAGTATAATTTTTCGAGGAAGGAATATCAATTAATTCTTAGTATTCGAAGATGGCCCGTCACTGGGCAAACCTAATCCTTTTGTTTTCTGGCACGTAAAGAGCATATCTATTTTTGCCCATTTCTTTTTGAGTTATTCTTGAAATAGGTAAAGAAAAAAAGAATATCAATCCCATCAATCATTCTCTCCTTTTTAAATAGGAGTAAGAAATAGAAAAGCTTGTCCCGTGAGGCATAACTGGATAACAAAGGAGAGAAATTTAAAATTCAGCTGAAAGCCTGTAGCGTGGGGTCGAACCCTGATGAGAGCAATTTGTTCTCTTCTGAAATAGGACCTTGTAGGTGATATCAGTTGTTCTGTTCTCAAACCCTAGTCATTCAGGCAGATCCCGTGATTTACTGGTAGTAGTGCTGAAGGACCGGGACTACTATCTTCATGAATAGTCTGGCGTAAGTTGGGAAGCTGGATATAAAAAAAAGAAATAGAAAAGCTTTGATAAAGAAATTTAATGACAACGAGAAGTCGAATTTATGAGATGTATGTATATTTTGTGAAATATTATTTTAACAATCTACTTTAGACACGAGAGACGGATAAATTGTGTCTTGCCAATTTTCACGAGTTAAAGAACGTGGTTCTTCCACGTCAGTAAACTAGACAAAAATAGAAAGTGAAGTGCGGAAATTGAAGTATTCAATAATTTATATAGAGAAAACTCCTTGCTCAAGGGAGTAAAACACCACGACTTACCCTCATAGGATTTACTTCATAACTTCTCTAATTTCGAGTAGCTTTAGGTTACAACTGTTGGAAATTTGCCTTTGGCGGGGAGGTGCGTCCACCCATATTTAATAAATTAAACACTAGTGTTCCGCATGTTGGAGGCTTTGTCTCTTCACATGCATAATCCACTAAGTGAGTAGATGACCGTAGGGCCAAGAATCGTCAAATTTCGTTGAGAAATGAAAGAGATATTGGTCCACAAAGTAAGGTGTTTGGGACAAATCTACCACATCGGTGGGAAAAGGAAGAATTACTCTCTTTATAAGTCTCTAATTGGCTAAGGGTTTGGGACCCCAAGGGGTATCCCATGTGTTTAAAGGAGGGAGGACCTAGATGTGCTTGGGCTCGGTCTCGGGTCTCGGGCTGTGGGACTTTCTGATATTATCTTTTTGGACCCAAAATAAAGGTGAATTTGGCAACAACGGAAGGCAGAAAGTTTCTGCCTACCGTTTGGACTAATTTTTGGAGCATTAACCATCTATTACTTGGCTGTTAACTCCTTCATAAACATCCCTCTTTTATTGGCCATTAACAGCTTCCCTAATGGCCATTAACAACCCTCACTAATGGCTCTTAAACAACCATGTCTTGGGCAGTTGAGCAGCCTCCCTTGTGTTATATATTGCTGCCTTTTGGCTCATTTGGCAGTGACGAAACACACGAAAAACACAGAACATATACACAACAAAAAGAGAGACAAAAATATATACACAGAGACAAACAGAAGAGTAAAGCACAGTTCAAAACGTGAGCAGTAACGTTGGGACGAAAAACAGAAACTATTCCTTCCTTTTCCATTTCTTCAGCAAGTCGATTTGTATTTGTTTTCTTCGTCAGACTCAACCTATTTGCTTTGTAGTGTTGAGATTAAAGTGTTGTTTTATCTTGGGAGACTATTGCCCGTTAATGTAAAAGCATATATAGGGGGCAATCTTGTCTTGAGGACAGAGTGCAATCACTCGATTCAGCATACAGTTATAACAATCCAGATTTAGTGTTTCTTGATTTCAGGTTATCAAGATTCAAGACTCAACAACGTTGCGGCTGTTCTGAAGATTGACTATTTGTTTATCCTTTCGAACACTTGTAATATTTATTTACTTCCCGTACTGCTTTACCAATAGGACCCAATAACAACTCAATAACCAAATGAACTATAGATTAGTATCTTTCACTCTACAATCAACCCAATTATAGCTACGTTTCCTTTAAAGACTATTCCTCTAGTCTAGAAAGCTAAAACAAAAACTCCAATATGATCACCTATTACAAAACTTCTTAAAAGGAATTTTGTGTGCTTTAAACCTTTGTTTCTTCCTTAATAGATTACAATTAAATCAAAACACTAAAACCTAACCAACTCAAGAACTAAGCAGCAACATCCCGTGGAACAGATTCTCTCATTGATCAGTTTGAGTCACTCAAAGCACCTCCTCATGATGATTGCTATTTGGCAAGAATAAACTCAATATTTGTGTGAAATGGTGTAAGCCTCAATAACAACAATGTGATGCTTTATATAGGAGTGAGGTTGACCTGATTCTTCTACACTTTTTCTCCACAACAAAACCTAGTTTGGTTAAAAAAATTCAATCCAACTTGGACTTGGTTTTCTTATTTTTTTAGATCTTCCTTTTATGCAAGTGAAATAATATCTCCTTGTTGATCACGAATTCCCTGACGCACGCGTTTCAACCCATAAACCAAATCCCTTAAGGAATTCCACGTACACTTGGAATTGGCTTCACAACTTCTGATCATCATTCGTACGCAAGTGACCTAGTAGTATGATTTGATGTAAACATCGGGTACGGAGAGATTCTTATCGTGTCAACTTAAGAGTCGTGAAGTAGTATACGCATGAATGAATGATAACTTTATTTCTTCATTTTGAACTGAGCTTAAATTAGATATGATGATTGATAATAATTAATGAGAACCAAGTCTCTTGGAGATACCGGTTATGCTGACAACTAAATTGTACAAGAATTATGCAGACATTGAAAGAACTAGGTCACTTGCGTACGAATGATGATAAGAAGTTGTGAAGCCAATTCCAAGTGTAAGTGGAATTCCTTAAGGAATTTGGTTTATGGGTTGAAACGCATGCGTCAGGGAATTCGTGATCAACAAGGAGATATTATTTCACTTGCATAAAAGGAAGATCTAAAAAAATAAGAAAACCAAGTCAAACTAGGTTTAGTTGTGGATGATAGAATAATTATAATTAATAGAATATTTATTGTAATTATTTAGTCATAATTGTAATTATTTAGTCATAATTGTAATTGATGTTAGGATCATGTGAATATGGTAGGTAGATAAGTTAGTCTTAGGCTATTAGTTGACTAACTTATCTGCCTACCATATTCACATGATCCTAATATCAATTATAATTATGACTAAATAATTATAATAAATATTCTATTAATTATAATTATTCTATCAGTGGAGAAAAAGTGTAGAAGAATTAGGTCAACCTCACTCCTATATAAAGCATCACATTGCTGTTATTGAGGCTTACACCATATATAGTTTATTCTTGCCAAATAGCAGTCATCATGAAGAGGTGCTTTGAGTGATTCAAACTGATCAATGAGAAAACATGTTCCACAGGATGTTGCTGCTTAGTTCTTGAGTTAGTTAGGTTTAAGTGTTTTGATTTAATTGTAATCTATTAAGAAAGAAAGGTTGAAAGCACTCAAAATTCCTTTTAAGAAGTTTTGTAATAGGTGATCATATTGGAGTTTTTGTTTTAGCTTTCTTGACTACAGGAATAATGAAAAAATAAAGTTATCATTCATTCATGCGTATACTACTTCACGACTCTTAAGTTGACACGATAAAAATTTCCATGTATCCGATGTTTACATCAAACCATACTACTTTATTATGATTAAATTAAAAATGTGAATTAGAGTATATATATTAACTATGATTTAAAAATAAAAGTATGTTTATAATAAAAATATATATTTATAATATGTCATGTATTCATTAAATTGATATAAACACCGGATAATGATAACCAGTCTAGCTCCTCCATTTATTTTTCATATAGAAACATTTTCCCCCTTTAGGGAATATGCTAGTCGTATAATTTAATTCGAATTAACCGATTAATGGGTTTCAAATACCAGATACTTAAAAGTAAAAAAAAAATAAAGAACAACCTTCGAATCCATTTTCCACTGTTCCTTTTTTGCCCGTCGAGTAGGAACTTGGGATATTATATAAAGCCCAAAGTGGAATAGATTAGAAAAAAATAAACTCACACTTGTTTTCTTCTCTTCCCCTTCTTAGGTGTGTGTATCCTAATCCATTTCTCATTATGCTATGCTCTTTCCCTCTTCTCAACAAACTCCACTATAATAGGCCTAGTTGCCACTCCATTGACCAAGCTAGCCAAGAGAAGAAATCAAGAAACTTGAATTCAAGCTCCTCACATATTATTGGCTCTTCTAGCTATGGTCTTAATAATAGGTCTAAACCAATTAGAACTAGCAATCAAGAAAAGTTCTACAACCACCAATATCCCAAAGGCCTCAATTTTTATGGTGAGTATGTTCATATGTAATCACAATAATTTATTTTGTTGAATAATAATTCAAGAGCATAAGCAATTAATATTTTACACTATCATGCCATCTTTACTTGTTGTAGCGAGAAACCTGACTTATTTCATTTTCAATGGACATCCCAGCCGAAAGTGGCTATAGTTAAGGGATTTCCAATGAGAATCGAAATAATAGTCAAAAAATTATTTTTAGTATCATTTTTAAAATTACAAATTTCACTTAGTTTTTTAACTGTAGTTATATTTTGAGAGACCTGATAATATTAAAGTTTTTTGACACTATCAGTATATATAATTTAAGCTCATAATTCAAAGTTTGACCTATTCATTTTGTTTGCTACACTAATTCTAATTTTACAATTCGTTAGTCAAGATAAAAATATAATAGGTGCTTAACTAAATTATGCTAGTAGTTGAGGATTTTTACTTGAACGCAAGCATATAAATAGTCATGTATGTTCACCTTATCGTTTTTTTTATAGCAATATCAAGTTAGTTATTAGTAATATTTTTCTCTACTCTCTCTTAACCTTTGTTCATACCCTATTTTAATTTTCAACAGATTCTTCTCAAGCAAAGGAAAAACCTAAACATGATGATGATGGTTTTAAGAAGACAAATAAGTCAAGAGATTTAAAGAAAGTTAAGCAGCCCATTTCTCCAGGAGGTAGACTATCAAGTTTCTTGAACTCACTTTTCACAAATGGGAAAAAAACAAAGACTTTGTCAAATGATGAGGAGAAAAAAATGAAATCAGCAAATGCATCAACTTGTTCTTCAGCTTCTTCATTCTCTACTAGGTCATGTTTAAGTAAGAATATTAACAGGAATGATTTGGAAATGGACCAACAAAATGTGGAGGCTGTAAAAAGCATTAATAGAAATTTCGTTCATGAAGATCATAAGCTAAAATTCCACAAGAATCTTGAAGTGATTGAAGAATATGAAGATGAAGATGATGGTGCAAGTTGTGCAAGTTCTGATTTGTTTGAGCTTGATAATCTTTTTTCCATTGGATTAATGGAATTGCCTGTCTACGAGACAACAAATCTTGCTACTAATGCAAGGTATGTCTGGAGGACATAAGATCAAAAGTCTCAAGGATCCTCGTATTCGGGTCTAGGGGCATATCAACGGGTTGGGGCATGGGTTCACGTGAACTCATGTTTCTCTCCCAACATCATGTATGATAATGCTATATTTCTTTAAAATTACTTAAATATATATTTGTGAAGCCAAGCTCAAAAATTTCTATGGTACAATCTATTTTGTTTTTTTCATCTTTTCTAGAATTGAGGCCCAGAGTTTAAATCTCATGTCTGTTTTGTTGTTTTTTTCTTTTCTTTTCTTTCTAGAATTGGTTTCACCAATGGAGGGCGGGCATGTCTTGTGTCCCTTCTTGCATTTTAGTTATAACTACATTTTTTTTGTTCGTTTCGTTTATTCTTTCGAAACCTTCAAGTCTGACACATTGAAATTTCTATTCTTCTTTTGTCATCGTCGTTAAATTTTGTATAATTCAATTAAATTTTTATATTAAAATTAGCAGTAGTGGAGGACGTAGCATATAAGAGTCTAGTTAATTGAGCCCAATATTTTTAATACGGAGTATAGATATGTGAAAATTACTAAAATGGCAATAAACAATTGAACATATAATTTCAAAATTGTTATGGGATCATGCTAAGAACCCTAAAGGCTTATCCTATCAAATATAAATGTCGAATTCACTTCTTCGTAATAGTGCACTATCTTATTAAATTTTGGATACATACTGTAAATAATGGATCTTGGGCCTAACTTAACCCCAAAAGCTAGCTTGTAGGATGAGGATTGTCCAAGTCCATATAAGGAGTACATGTTCCCATTCCATTTTCGATGTGGGACTCTTAACACTCCCCCGCACGCGCAGACCCCGTTAGCTGTAGCGTGAATGACATAATTTGGGGACCCAACATCGGTGAACACCACACTCCCCGCACGCACAGACCCCGTTAGCTGTAGCGTGAATTACATAATTTGGGGACCCAACATGAACATAGAATTGGAATGAGGCTGTCTCTGATACCATATAAAGAATGGATTGTGGGCCTAACTCAACTCCAAAAGCTAGCTTGTAGGGTGAGGATTGTCCAAGTTCATATAAGGAGTCCATGTTTCCATTCCATTTCCAATGTGGAACTCTTAACACACGCCTCTGCTCGGGTCCTGAAAAAAGATACCAATTACAGACAAACTTACACTGGAGCTCATGTTTTTATTGAGAATATCACAAACAAGAGATTATAAGACGAGGAATATAAACGAGAATTCAAAGGTAAGGACGATTTGGAACTACTACTATACTAAACGGGTTAAAAGAACATAACTTTTATCTAAGTTCCTTGAGCATTTCTATCGCGAGCAAAACAAAGTTGCAGACCTCTTAGCAAAGAGGTAGCAGAGAAGAAAGTTTTTCCGGGGACAAAGATTTTAGTTGTTCCTCCTATGTTTGCCAATGAAACTGTCTGCATTTGAAAATGTGTTGGTGACTTCTGTGCAAGTTCTAACGATCCATCACAATTAATTGTGAACAATTTGTACTAAATTCGTCCACAGTTGTAGCAAGGCACCCATCCATCATAACTTCCGACGACCTATATGGAATTATGAAAAACTTATTTAAAAGTTATGACATAATTTGTACCTAAGTCCACACGATCCTCTAGGAATTGTGGCAATGCAAGTTTTTGCTCGTCTATCCAAAATTCCGACCATCTACTAAAACTTGTGAATAATTTATACTAAAATTTTAATAATTTAAAAGCGTAGCATGAAATTATTTTATTTATGTAAATCACTCATAAATATTTTGTGTGGTGAAAAAAAAAATTAAAATACAGAATCATATATAACAATATTTTATAAATTAATCATTGTCATTGGTCACTAATTACTTAGTTGCCTTGAGAGAGCCAGAGAGGGAGCTGAGTTTTTGAAGATGAAAAGTGAGCAAAAACTCCCGATGATGAGAATAGATTTGAAGATGGAATGCAAGGCCAGACAAACAACTTTAATTTGTTTAAAGTCACAAGTAGGAGTGTCAAATAGGCAGGTTGAGATGAATTTGGGTGCGCTAAACGAGCTGATCTAATATGATGCGCTTAAATGAATTACAAACTGGGTCATAGTCCAACCCGCCTAACTTTAATAAGCTTTAAATTCTTAGTTTATTTTTTTTATAATTTATTTAAGCACCTAACAATTTTTTTTTAAATTTTGTTATATATAACATATCAAATCAAAAAACATCTTCTTAAAATTATTTAGATAAAATATCTTATGGGTTAATTTGAGCAACATATCAACTTAATTTTTCTTTTTTGGTAACTAGCACTTTCATTAATTACCAAGTATATATATTTGAAAATTCATCCAAAGCTAACACCACAGCTTGTTGTTCAGTCAAAAACTATTGCTATCACAACTCCTATACAATCAAAATTATGAGTAAAAAAACTAAGAAATGAAACCCCCCACCTCCTATAGGGAGGGTTGCCTCTAAAACTTAGTTCCTTTGGTAACTAAACTCAGGAGCTTGAAAACTTGCATTGATAAAGGAATAATTTAAGAGTGGCATCTGCTCTCACATTGTAAATACAAGCTACTTCTAGAAATAACATCTGAGGGTTGCCTCTAAAACTTAGTTCCTTTGGTAACTAAACTCAGGAGCTTGAAAACTTGCATTGATAAAGGAATAATTTAAGAGTGGCATCTGCTCTCACATTGTAAATACAAGCTACTTCTAGAAATAACATCTGAATTTCTTTTTTTTCCTCCAAGATTCTTGCATTCCTTTCTATCCATAATGGAAAAATTCTGTGTAGACCATCTTCAGGATTCTAGCTTCTTTAGACTTGCCTCTTGTGTACTGAAATATCCATGCCTGCATGAGGTTCCAGGTAGCCATATTATTTGGGCAGGTGAGTTGTGTCACGACCCAAATCGGAGGGCAGCGACGGGCACCCGGATCCCACCCGCCAGGTACCACCAATCGTACAGTCAACACCTTTCGTTCGGCAATCAACGTTAGCGTAGCATGATGCCAGCCAATCCATGCCCATGATGACATCAAAATCAATCATCTCTAGTTCTACCAAATCCGCTAGAGTCTGATGGCTACAAATTAATACGGCACAATTCCGATAGACCCGTCTAGCAACTACTGACTCACCAACTGGTGTGGATACCATAAATGGATCTTTTATCAACTCAGACTTCATACCAAATTTACAGGCAATAAAATGGGTGATATATGATAGATCGGAGCCTGGATCTAACAACGCATACACATATACGTGAAAAGACCGATAATGTACCTGTAATGAAATCAGGTGAAGACTCCTGACATGTCGTCCCATCAATGCGTAGATGCGGTTCTGGCCCCTACCTCTGCCTCGACCGGATAATGTCTGCTGACTCTGCCCTGACGAGCGTATTGATTGTGATGAAGCTGCTGCAGATCCGACTATATAGCCACATGCAATGAATCACATTCACACCATATGGTTTCGGGACAAGATCCCAAGTGTGTTGTGCAATTAGCACATCAAATTCCTCACGCATGGCCGCATTTCAATTCGGGTCAAGCTTAGCTAATTTTGGATTTTTAGGTATAGGTGAGATAGTCTAAGTGGAAAGGTTAAAGTAGACTTTCGATTTGAAAATCCCGTGCTGGGGACGGGTTTCCATGCGGTGGGTCAAAATCAGGACGGTTTGGGTTACGGGAAGTGGGGTAGTTGGGGTCACGGAAACTGGGGATAGTGGGGTAGTCGGGGGTAGTTGGAGGCAGTGGGGTTGTCGAGGGTAGGGGGTGGTCGACACAGGTTGTGGGGTCATTGTGGGGGAATTTTGGCGGTGGGGCAGCAGGCTCAGCGATGGGAATGGTGGGGCCGAGATGGGAACAATGGATGAGGGGTGTTCGACGGGACGATGAGGTAGTCGACGGGTGCTGGGGCAATGACAGGATGGCTGACGGAGGCGTGGATTTTTGAGCCAAAATACTAGCACTATGTATTGAGTTTCTAATGAGATGGGAAGTGTCTTGATAATCAAGGAAGCCGTAATCAATGATTTGAAATTTTTGGATGTTTGCAAATGGGAAAACATTTTCCTCGAATATGACATGGAGAGACTAGAATTTTATTTGTGGACAAATCATAGCATAAGTACCCCTAGTGGTTCGACGGAAAACCTAAGAAAATTTCCCTTTATTACATTTAATGAAATTTAGACTTCTAAGAAAATTAAAAATTGGTGCTCTCGGGTGCCTGAATATATTGTGCCAAGTTGATGGAGAGATTGCAGCTACAGAGGTTGGTGGATTGACACTTGCAGCGAAATTGGATGAGAAATGAAATAGGTCACCAACACTATTACATCTCGTAAGAGTTGTCCCCGTACGTAGGTCCTTTACAGAAAAACCAAAAGGGTCAAACTCAATACATACAAAATTGTCACTAGCAAATTTCCTAACAGAGATTAAGTTTTTAATGATGTTAGGAGCATATAGGATATTTTTTAGGGTAAAGGGTGGGTAAGGTGGTCGTGTTTGAGTGGTGTCGTAGCCTTGAATTGGAATGCGATTGTCATTGCCGACCAAAATGAATTGAGGATTGTTCAAATTAAATAGGTGAGGGAGATTACCAGAGTTGTGAGTGAGGTGGGATGTGGCACCTGTATTCATGTACCATGCGTCGTCGGGCTAAAAATTCATAGTGTTGTAACCCTGACTCAGTTTGGTAGGGGTCATGGGACCGTAAACCTGTTGTTGGGCCTTGGAGAAGTGGGCCTGGTGCTAGTGGCCCGTGTACCGTGGGCCTGGAGGTGGGCCCAGGATGCTGGGCTGCAACGAGGAATACCGTGCCATGTTCGTGGATGGTAGGTTAGATAGAAAGACGAGGTTGTTGAAGAACCCTAAAAATGAGCGATACACTTTTCAGGGCGGTAAAACGTTGCCGAAATCCGTTGATTGGAGAGAGAAATGTGCTTTTGTTCCCCAAGCACTTCTTCCTTCCAGTTATACAGCCAGTGAGATAGATGTTACGGAAAAGAGTCCAGAACAGCGGGCTCTCCTTGTGGAATCAAGAAGCCATGAGATTTTACTTTTAGACAACAAGATTGCCTTTAATGAAGCAATTATCGAAGAAAGATAGCAGGGAATACAAGAAATACAGCAACAAATTGGTGAAGTGAATGAAATATTCAAGGACCGTGTTATGCTTGTTCACAAGCAAGGAGCTATGATTGGCCAGGCTTATTATACGGTACAAGGGGTTTGAGAGGAGGTTAGGGTTTGACTTTTGATATCATGTAGAATAGTGTAATTCTCCTTGTCTGGAGTATCCAATATATATAGTTGTTTATAATTGTAATACTAATCGAATGAGGATATCTATTTTACCTAATTACACTAGAATACTTATTACAAAATATATGAAGGGACTAATGCAGAATATTTTAATGTCTATATGTCTGTTTGCAGTTTTTTTGATGTCACCTTGTGAAGTATGTGTGCCGTGTCATGAACGTCTCTCCTTTAGCTAGTATTGCGACATGATTTTTGAAGTCAGAAAAATGGTATAGTATCCTATATATTAGTTCAGAATTGACTATTAATGGTGTATTTTCATTGCTCAAAACTTAAAGCATAGAATCCGATGTCATATAGTATAATTGGATTATCTCCTAAATCTCTTTACTTAAGATGATTGCACTTTTTAACTAAAAATACTTAACTTTCCTCTACGTATTTTTGAAAGGTCATATGCAGTTTAAATTGTTGTCCTATTAATGACTAATTAGAGATATGAGAATTCTTTGAATGAGCTTAATAGTTCTATTGTTCTTTTGACACATAATCGACTCTTGAACCAAATCTTTCCAGCAACATTTTAATACAAACCAATCATCATTGTGAAAATGATGTACATCTCTCATTGATATTTGTTTCTCTGTTATCTGCTTTAGATATGAGGCGGCAATCAAATGAAACTGGGGAGACAACAAACACCAATTACTGTGTAACAACTAGAGGCCATATTGAGGTTGAGCTATTGCTCTTTTTTTTGGATTGAGACCTTTATAAGAAATGTACCAATGCTATTTTCTTGATTGTCTATATTGATTTTCTTTTGAATATGAGACAAGTGTTTTCCTTGACCTTTACCTGAGTGCATAACAGACTGTTTGGTCTTTTACTGTTAAATATAGAGAATTTTTTGTTGTCTTATAACTGGGTAAGATTGTTGTCTGCGTTTATTGATATCTTATTTTACAGCATGACATACCATGATTAGTGATTTTTGTATTAGATACTGAATTTAGCAGCACAAGCTCAGGTGACTCAATATTTTAAAATCCTTTCGTGGCAAAAAGAGGAAAGAGGAACAAATATTTTACCGATCAAAAAGAAGGAACAAATCTTTGATGCACAAGTCTTTTTTTTAATAGATCAATGGGGGAACTATGGTCCCTGGTAACATTTTATAGACACAATTTGATGAAATTCATCTATTTATTTTTTTAGTTTTTTCTTATGTCATCGCTAAATGTAGCTCTTGCCTGTATTTGCAGGTTGAAACAGGTTTGTGTACAATATGAAACTGTGTTACTGGTGGGCTATCCACACAGACAACATATATACTCTTCGCTCTTTTTTTTTAAGCGATCACGTGGATACGTATACTAGTATTAATTTAGTATGATTAAGTGATGGATTAATGAAGAACGTGGTTTATTTATTATAATTTATTTATAACAATATATGTAAAGTCGCGTGTTTGGTAGTCATTGTATCAGTGTTAGAATAAATACCTAATGTGGGTAAAAATATTCCTCTTCTACACCCACACATTTACATCTATATTTCATCCTCAAATTACTTTCTAAATTAGCCCTCTTAACAACAAATTTTTGATAGCCCTAGCTGTAGTAGTAGTATTTAGGTTAGCTCAAGGTTTAATTCTTCCCGTTATGTTTGATCATGTTAACAATTTTCAAGGAGATGAGAGCTCGTTCAGTTTGAAGACAAGTTATGCAAGAATTAATAATACAAATATTACACCACAGAAGTTGTAATGCAAGAACAATTTCTTGGATATTTGGTTTAATGTATTAAAAGTTAATATATACTGCTTAATTTTAAAAAAATACTTCCAGAATTTTAACAAAATAAAAAGTTTAATTTATATTACAAGAGTTAGTTTCTTTGTAATTTAGTTATATACCGTCGCTCTTATTCTGTATTTAATCCCGCATAAACTAATATATAAAGTCTGCATAACTACATGTGTCATTTATAAAAAAAATGAAAAGTGGGAATATTTAAACGTAATTATACTAATGCAAGAGTTTATGCGGAGATTATATCTCCCTAGCTAACCAACCAAACGACTAGGGATGTCAGTGGGGCAGGTAAATGCGGGTACCGCCCCGCATCCGCTCCAGTTGGGGTATGGGGGATGATTTGGTGGGTGGTGGGGCCGGTATGGGTATCATAAGTGCTACCCGCCATGGGTAGTGGGGCGGGGGTGGATTTCATATAAGACCCGCACCGTACCCGTACCGGCACCGCCTAAATAATGGGCCTGCAACTTGTTTCCTTAGCCCAAAGTCCAAATATGGTTTAAAAGTAAAAAAAATAAATAAATAAACATTCTCAGTTTCTCACATACACCGTTCACGTATAACCCATCTTGCGAAATCTAAGAAATCCCAAAACTCAAAACCAAAAGCTTCCCATGAAGAAACTCAAAAGTCAACTCTAAATCCCTAATTCCTAAAGCCAAACTCAAAAAAAAAGAAACTCCATGCGGCTGCCATGAATCCTTGATACCATTTTCATCTCTTTCTATTCAAGGTAAAACCCATCTTTATTTTCTCCTATTTTTTTCATTCTTTGTTAGGTCTTCACTTTTCATTTCTTATTTTTCATTATTTTCAAATCCTACTTATTCAGTTCTTTGTATTATTCGTAGACTGTTTTAATCAAATGTTGAAGAGTTAACTTACTAATGCAGGATTTGAGCTTTGTTAATTTTATTGATACATGTGGCGTAGAAATATAGAACATTGATTAATTAAATATTTTAGGTGGGTAGGTGAGGCGGGTAATGGGTACCCGCCGGGTAAGTGGGGCGGGGCAGGTGTAATCCTATACCCGCCAGGCGGGTACGGGTGGAGGAATTACTACCCGTGATGGGTGGTGGGGCAGGTGTGGGGGTGAATTTTAGGTGGCGGGTACAGGTATGGGGTACCATTCCCCCGCACCCGCCCCGTTGACATCCCTACAAACGACCCTTGGATTCCCTCTACCCAGAAACTATTAGATGCACTGACGTGCTTGTTCCAGCGGTCCACTTTAAAACCCAAATACATAAAATGGCAACATAAATCATGTTAATCGTTTTCCATAAAAGTTCAATGTGACTTTTGCTTCAAAACTATTCTATAGGCTAAATTTGGACGGGTCAAAATGAATCAAGCTAAAACGGGCTAAAACAGGCTAAAAACGGATCATAACCTAACTTGACCTATTTTTAATAAACTGAATTGGACGAGTCATAATGTGTTGAGCCCATAACTAAGCAAGTCAATAACGCACCCAAACTTGAACAAATTGGGCAGGTCATGTTTTCATGAGCTAATTTTGTCATCCCTAATTCTCACAAAGACGTGCTTCGGGTCGGAAGCTGACATCCAAAGTTCCAATAACGCAGTGGCAGAGCTACCCTTGCCCGAGGGGTGTCAAGCGACATCCCTTCACCGGAAAATTACATTATATAGATGGGTAAAATTTTAATTTTATATGAACATATGCAAGTGTTGACACCACTTAAAACAAGCTAAAGGTTATGGTTAAGGGGTTGCAAACCTTCCCTAAGGTCGCGAGTCCGATCGTAGCTCGCACTATTATTATAATTTTTTGACACCGCTTAATGAAATCCTGGCTCCACCATATGAAAACTCTTAGCAGCACGCCTGGCTTTTATACACTGCGGAGTGTTGATATCATAATAATGGGTAGCTTCACACCATAGAGTTGAAGAAACCTCTAGTATAGCTCATTACTTTCTTTCAATATACTCTACGATCAAAATTGATGCCTCAACAATTATCACATACATAAAAAGCTCCACTGTCTGATTAAACTTATGTCTTCAGTGGAGCCTTCTTTTCTCGGTCAGATATCCGAGCAGGAGCATTAGAATGTGATTTGAATCGGCCTCTGCCTCCACCATCATCCTTCTCCTGCACAACCAAAAAGAATGCTTTGAATGCCATAGGCATCAAATGTTGTCTTCATGAAGCACATTGTGAGATAACTCTTAAAGCTGATATGTTGAAGAAAACTCAGTACAAGTTTGCTCATACTTTCTGGCATGTTCCTGATTTTAGCAGGAAAACATGCTTTGATCGCTTGACGGTATATATTAACACAATATTCAAGGTCCAAATTGAGTTTACAAGTAAAAGAAACTATTCCTAACAAGATGTTGCCATGAGAAATGTCAAATCATCATCTGTCTGAAGATGAAAGATATGTGAAGTTTGGGAAACAACTGTTATGAAAGAAAAGAGGTGCTACCGCTGATATTAATATAATAGTGAGAATATGTTGAAAACCCAAAACTAGCTACCTTTTTCTTGACAATCTGAATCACGTCTTCATCCTGAAGCAGATGACTGAGACCACAATGCTGAGGGTAGTGCCTTGCACTCGTGCCCCATACCAAGACATACTTCACATCCTTAACAAGGCTTCTATGTATGTGATTACAGAAATCTTCTACAGTACAGCCACCTCTATCCTGAAATCATAAATACAGAAAAAGATTTTATTAATAAGAGTACAGAGACAAGAAAGAGGGGGGTTTGGGGGAGGGGGAGGCGGAATCTGTTCAAAGAACTGTCTTTAACATAAAAAAACTGCCCCAACTAACGACCAGAAAATGGAAATTGTTTCTCCAGTAACAGAGCACAAGTTGGAAAATCTTTACAAGCATAAAGTGACACGACATACAGCAGAGAGAACCACAGGTTCTGCGAAATCTGGTTGCTGGCCTTGAGGCTTTGTATAAACTCTGACAAGACCCATCGCTTCCCACATTCTCGCAAGTAGTCTGTCCAGATTCAGCTGTATGAAATTCGATAGCAATATTTTAGTTATATAGACAAGGCAACAGGTTAGAAGATCTCTGAAAAGCATAGTAGCAGGTAATGATAGGTGACCCTATTCCAACACAAGCAACAGGGCATTCAAATGCGTCCAGGGATTCACGTCCCACCAGTCCTCAATTTCTCTTTGGATCTTCAAGACAAATTTCACAAAGGAAAAACGAAGTAAATGCAATTACTGAGACCAGAACCCATATTCAAAATGAAGAAATCCAACTTGGAAGGACTTTGAGATCCTGAAAAAAGGCTCTAAATATTTCACGAAGGACACACTACAAAAGAGAGAACACTTCTTAAGAAAACAAGGCCTTGGAAGTCATACAGAACCACACAAAAAGAAAATACTGCAACTTCATGTACTGCACATTGTCACTGCCAACTGTATTTAGTGGACAAGCCCAGACAATGCACATCCAAGATGCTTAATATGTTCTTCATAGCAGTCACACTAAGTATCAGTATGCAAATGCCAAAAAGCAGTAAATTGTAATAAAGGTAGCACCTGGAGAAAACTTTAAACTAGATTAGTAAGCTTTCTGATTCATCAAAAAAATTGCTATAGCTGTGATATTGTTTCTTTCAGTATTCAAATAACTATTACACAAAATACCTTTAAGTTGCAGCTGATGACAATGGAGTTTGGCTGTCGGGATAATCTGTCCACATCATCAATACCGATAACATCTATCTTGTTGTAGACATATATACACTTCATGTATTTACGATTTCCCTCAATAACATCAATAAAGTCGTCCACTGTAGCATTATCACGAAATAAAACCTAACAAGGTACACAATGAATATAAAGTTAAAGAGTTTTTGCACATATAAAAGGGGAAGAGGCAGATGTAAACTTTCAAACAGGAATCCACAAAATGTTAGTAGAATCAGCCCTTTTGTTTGTTAGAAAATAGATGTCCCCACATGCTGTTAGGCAGCTTATTAGGCAAACAGGCAAGAGTACCTCAGCATTGTGAATCTTGTATTCGTGGAGGATTTGATAGCAGAGCTTCTCATCAACATGTGTCAGCTGCATAGTGCTGTTGAAAGAAATCCCCCGTCTTTTTCTTCTTGAAGTATATCTGCAACATTTTGTAATGTAAGTTAAATCCATATTTTGAAGTTGTCAAATCTGAGGGGATTTTGTCCGTGCAAAAAACTAAAACTACACTTTAAACATAAAGAAAGGGACTTGCCAGGAAAAATATTGCGAGAAAGAAGCATTTTCAAACTAGACTTGCCAACCACTGATATAGATAAAAGAAACATCCTCTAATATCCATCCTTAAACTCCTTTTTGAAACATAGTTACCAAGGGCATAAACACCATCAAGTATCTCATAATATCAAATGCCAGAGAATGTAAATGAAGCAAGAGCTCTGTCACCTAATAACTTGAGGATGAAGTTCAAGGTGTACTCTGCTATAAGGTCATCCCATAATATTATAAAGTAGTTGTGATAGACTTGGACACAAGGAGCTTCTATTTTTTTTTTTTTTAGAAGCAATAATTTTATTCGATGTAATAATGGGAAACTTGCCCAAAATTGTTTTTCTTGCCCGTTAGGCAAACATGTTCGCCTTCCGTTTCAGTCATCTTTGAGTGTTACGTTTTCTCTCTTTGATATTGTTCATGCTGATTTATGACCTCTCCAATTACTAGCTCACTGGGTCATAAATATTATCTTGTTTTATTAGATGACTTTTCTCACTTTATTTAAGTTTACCCACTAAAATTCAAGTCTGAAGTTTTTGCCAAGTTTCTTGAGTTTCATATCTTTATCAAAACACATTTTGAAAAAGCCATCAAATCATTACAATGTGATAATGGTCGTGAGTTTAATAATTCCACATTTCACAAGTTTTGTAACTATAATGGCATGGTTTTTCATTTTTCGTGTCCAACACCTCCTCCCAAAAAGGTAAAGTTGAACGGATCATCCGCACAATCAATAACATGGTTCGTACAATCCTCTTTCATGCCTCCCTCCCTCCTTCCTTTTGGGTCCATGCAATAAAAATGGTAGAATTTATCCTCAATATTTTACCCACCAACACTCTTCATAATAAGACCCCCACCGAAATTTTATACAGTCAGATCCCCTCTATGATCATCTTCAGATTTTCAGTTGCATGTGTTACCCAAATCTTGCCTCCACTGCTCCTCATAAGTTGGCACCTCGCACCACTCCATGTGTCTTCGTAGGTTTCCCGTCTAATCATAGGGGCTATTTGTGCTATGACTTGTCTACTCGAAAAATGCATGTCTCTCGTCACGTTACGTTTGACGAAACAATTTTTCCATGTGTAAACATCCAAAAATTCTAGAACACGGATTACACCTTTCTAGAATAGTCTGACACATCCCCGCTTGTCCACCACGTCCTCCGTCACACTGCCACTGTTCCGACAGCATCTAACACACCCACTGCCAAACCGAGTCCGCCCACTTCTGCCACTCTGGCGACACTCATCCTTGCCGCCGTCTACCCTGTCCCACCGGCTATCACCATGACCGAGTCAGCCCAACCCCTCATCGACTCCACCACCCACTGGCCGACCTCCCCGATGAACTCACTGTCATCGGGTCCCATCAATCTTCTTAGCCCACCGACTGCCACTCTGCAACCCAGTCACCAACGCCACCCACTGTCACAATTGGCCATACCCAAACCGTCCCTGCCATATGAACCAAACTTCGGTTCCCCCATTCCCGTTGATCTGTCCCAACAACAACCCGCCATTTCCACTAACCCGAGAACCCACCAAACCACACCCCAACATATCACATCGACCTCAGACCCGAGAATCCACTAGACCGCACCCCACCCCCACCCAAACAGCCCCTGCCCTATCACACCAAATGGAAACCCGTGCCCAACACGGGATTTTCAAACCCAAAGTTCAATTTAACCTATCCACACAAACTATATCCCAAATTCTTAAAACCCAAAATTAGCCAAACTTGACCTCAATTGAAATGCGACAATGCGTGAGGAATTTAATGCTTTAACGAAACAGCACACTTGGTATTTGGTTTCTAGATCGGATGAGGTGAATGTGATCCGATGCATATGGCTATTTCGTCACAAATTCAGAGACAATGGTGACTTAGAGCGATATAAGACGAGACTTATGGCTAATGGTACTAATCAGTAGGAGAGTATTGATTTTGGTGAGACGTTCAGTTCGATTGTTAAACCGGCTATCATTTGCACAGTTCTGAGCATTGCTATAGGTAAGCATTGGCCGATTCATCAACTTGACGTGAATAATGTATTTTTACACGGGTCTTGAAAGAAACTGTTTACGTGCACCAGCCATCGGGCTTTGTCCATCTGGAGGCTCCTCATTATGTATGTCGTCTACATAAGTCTCTATATGGTTTGAAACAAGCCCTAGAGCATGGTATGACCGTTTTTCCCAGTACATTATGCATAGTGGGTTTGTATGCAGCAAGTGTGATAATTCTCTCTTTATATTTCATCGAGATAGTAAAATTGCATACTTATTATTATATGTGGATGATATTGTTCTCACTGCCTCTTCTGATGTGTTAAAAAATAAGATCATTGCTATGCTGAAATCCGAATTTGCTATGACTGACTTGGGGAAGTTGAGTTATTTTTTGGGGATATCAGTGACTAGATTTGCAGATACTATGTTCTTGAGTCAGCGTAATTATGAAGAGGAAATTGTATACAGGGCTAAAATGGAAAACTGCAAGATCATGCCTACTCCGGTTGACTCAAAATCGAAGCTTAGTGTTGTTGACAGTGATCCAGTGTCCGATTCCACCCTTTATAGGAGCCTTGCAGGTGCACTTCAATATCTTACTTTCACCAAGCCTGATATTGCTTATGCTTTTCAGCAGGTGTGTTTATGTATGCTCCCAAGGAGCCTCATTTTACAGCTCTTAAATGTATCATTCGATATGTTAAGAGGGCACTTGAGTATGGATTGCAGCTCTACCGCTCTGCACCGATCAGGTTGTTATCATATACGGACGCCGATTGGGCAGGTTGTTCGAACATGCGACGTTCCACATCCGGCTAATGTGTTGTTAGGTGATAATCATATTTCGTGGTCTGCCAAGAGGCAAGCCACCCTATCTCGTTCGAGTGCAGAAGCAGAGTATAGAGGCGTTGCTAATGGTGTTGCTGAGATCTGCTAGCTCCGAAATCTTCTCTTGGAGCTTCAGTGTCCCTTGCGTAAGGCGTCTATGGTGTATTGTGATAACATATCCTCGATATACTTATCTCATAACCCAATTCAGCATCAACGAACCAAACACATTGAGATGGATATACATTTTGTTCGTGAGAAAGTTGCTATAGATCATGTTAAGGTGTTGCATGTGCTTTCTTCGTATCAGTATGCAGATATCTTTACCAAAGGCCTTCCTAGACAGCTATTCCTAAACTTCAAATCCAGTCTCAGCGTCCGGCCTCCTCCCGCTCCGACTGAGGGGGTGTATTAGTGAATATTAGAATCTATTCACCATATATTTTGTACTTATTAGTAGTGTATAATTACGGTATATATAGGATCCTTATTGTATTAGGATTCAACATTGTACACACTATATATATTTGTATTAATGAAAAAGTCTCTCCAAAGGAGATTAATACAATCTTACACATTTAGTTTGACAATGGAACTCCGTTACAAGAGTGGGATACAATTCACGCCGACATGTATGTACTCGGTTAATTTAATTAGTCTAAATTCTTAATATTGACTGATGAAAAAAAGACGTAAACTTTGATTATATAGGAATCTTTGAGTAAAAGTACTAGTTACAAATACTAATGAAGATGAAGCATTTAATATTTCATGTAAAGAATAGAGTTAATTAAAAAGAATTGCTACAAGAATCATAAAGATCAAGTATCTGTAGTGCATCTTCCAAATTCGTATGACTGGTTACGTTATTTTTTGTTGGTTCTACTACATAAAATGACACAAGTGACCTATTCTTATTTTCTTTTTCCAACAATAGATGAAAGTGAAAATCTAATCGTGAACACGATTAAACTGGAAGTTGTCATAAAATACCATACAAATAACCTAGTTCTTGAATAATTGAAGCCAACATAACTCAAATTCAAGATTAATTTGAATTTTCATGATTGATTACATATTTTTGTGTTGAATTTGTATGATCATTTAGGTTTTCCGTTGGAACTATTTATTATAATAACACTAATAGATCTTACTTTTCTTTTCTCACAATAGTGAAGGTGAAGATTCAGATATGTACACGATAAAACTACATTATAAAGGTTGGTAGGAAGCGATCATTATTTTTCTGTTCTATATATTGGAGTTGCTAGAAGAAGAAAGTGCATAATTGGGATGAGTTCCACAATTTGAAGAGAGACCCAAAGCTTAACAAAAGCTTAGATAGGAAAGTGAAGTGGTTCATTATCAAATGTGTTTGTCGGTGAATAACTTTAGACAGCTAGAAATTAGAAAAGAATTTATTATTATGTTGTAATACCGTAATTGCCCTTGACAGTAATGACTAAGTCCGTTTGTATTGGTAACCATCGTTAGTAGAAGAACCAAAATAAATCACTTTGATTAATTAAAGATTAAATATAGAGAGTCAAATATCGCAGGGACCAAAATCATAATAAGGCACTAAAACAATTATTTTCCCAATCGGAATTGACAACTACAAGTTCGTTTGTTGGTCAATTTGGTTCTTCGAAAGTGCCAAAATGCATCACCAAACGACCCAAGGGGAAGGCAATCATAGATAAAACTCATAATTATTTTAATCATAGTGATGAAGAGATTGCCGTCTTTTTATTGTAATTTGAGGCACAAGCCTATCACAATATCAAATTATTGAAAAATAAATTAGTTTCACTATACTCCAACAACTGTAACACCCCAACAGAATAAGTCAATCATAGAAGCAAATGCACATAATGATTTAGGGTGTGTTTGGTATAGATTTTTCAATTTTTTCGTGTTTTAATTTGGTCAAAATATTTTCTCTAGGTAAATATATTTCTTAAAAATCAGATTTCCCTAATTAAAATAGAAAAAACAATTTCAATAAGTGGCATTCCATGTCAATTGTTTCTCTCCACCCCCAACACTCCACCTAGTGGGGAAGCTGACATTTTTATTAAGGGGACTCGAAATATAAAGAAATAGACGAACAAAGAATAAGGGATTCAACATTTATTATATATACATAAAAATCAATGTTTACCTTATATATGCAATGTAATTTTTCGACGAATGAAGTACAAATAAACTCCTTTCTGGTACCCTAGCTCCACCCAGCCCTATCCATCCTCTCACACCCACACTTATCCACCCTCTGTACCCCCAACTCATGCCTCATCCCCCTTTCACCCCACCCGTCCAATCTCCACCCTCATGGTGTTTGCCTAAATTATATACAAATATTTTTGGGTTCAATATTTTTTGTTTACTTGCCGAATACAAGAAAATAAGTCAAAAAGTCATCTATTTTCTGTGAGAACTTTTTTCAGTACAACATTTTCCATCATGCCAAGCACACCCTTAATAGGCCATAATGCCCTAAAGGAATCTCAATAAAACACCATAACTTCCAAAATAACAGTACACGTTTTGCCCTTTAAATATGCCATGCTCTGTCTCTTCCCATACTAAGGTCCCTTTTGATCCCATTTTGGACTACTATGGTTGAGCACTTAGGACTTGTGGATGAGAAGGATGGCTGTGTGGGTCTGAGGTGGAAAGGAGAACCTGTTTCATTTTGTTCATTATGGAGGATAGATCCCAACACATGCAATGCACAAGGCTTTTAAGCATGAATCGAGTCAAAGGTCTACTGGTAAATCTAGTGTCTCGAAGAAGCTTCATTAGCCATGCTTTGACACAGGTTTAGATCAGTGCATTCGCAGAGGCAACAAGTCAAAAAGTTGTTAAATTCCTTAAGAATTTGATTCTAGGCAAGGTGGCCATGTACCAAAAAGAATATAGATGTGTAACGATTGTATGAATTGATGAAATAACTGAGTGCTTAGTACTCAAAAAGTTTTTAGCAAAATGACTCCCTAGCAAGTCATGTCGTACTACTTTAAGTGGGAAAGCTAATTTACAGCAGTTACCACAGTGAAAAGATTTTCTTCCAAACTATATTATGATGAATATTGCATTTAAGGATACAGCAATGAGTCAGCAAAAATAAAAAATGCATGTACATACACAAAAAACATACATGTTAGATTTTAGTATCTAATCCCCTGGCACGGCGAAAAGCATCCACCATCAGTCCTATCAACCCCCATCCTCCTATGCTCTCACTTCGGAACCAATAGGTATGAGACTGTCTAAATGCAGTTTTCACCGTATGCTTTACAAAATGCACTACTACCTTCACAGCATGAGCTACTCGAAATCACTCATAACTATTTGCTCCTCAAGAATCATATATCCTTACAGAACTACGAATTGTCTGCCTACATAAAGGACACTTGGGTGCTAAATCACGTTCAACTGACAAGGCACAGCGCTGGCAACATACCAGATGTCCACACGGAACGAATGCTGAGCGCCTCCTTCTCATAAGGCATATCACACACAACTGACCATCGGGAACATCTCCAGTTTCCTCATCAGCACTAACCTGTGAATCAGCGTCATTGCTTGCAGAATCCCTTTGTTGCTGGGCCTGCCTCTGGTGTCTCCACTGCTTCCATCGATTCCAGTTCCTAAAACAAATAAATGCGAATAAGATAATGTGACCACTAGAGTAAAATACTGATAACGATGCTGTTGATAAACAAGTTTCATTCAGATCTTTTTATTCACGTCATGTGAGAGGTTGAGGGGTATTTTAGGCAGCAAAACTAGAGTTACAGGTTTATGCTCATCCTGAGCAAACTCGATGCTTTTTCCCAGCCCGTAGTGGATTGTTCGAGCTGGTATAAGCAATGGAAGTAAGTTAAAGTGTTAAACACAGTAAGGAACCATAATTACTATCATGTTGCATGGTGAAGAAAGAGTTTGTGACCAGCAAAAGAAGGCGCTTGCTACCCACAAGGGTGGCTCAGTTGGTTGAGCATGGGACTTCCATAATGGAGGTCTTCGGTTCGAAACACTCTGCCTTCGACAGCACTAGGTCGAGCTCGTCGCATGGGGCTTGCCTAGTGCGGTTTATCTCTCCTGTGTGGTTGAGTTTACCCTGTGCGCACCCGAAGCATAGCGGCTGCAAGGTTCCCTTGTCATAAAAAAAGGAAAGTGAAGGCGCTTGCTGTACAATTTCAGACATTAGCCCATTAAAACAAGCAGAGGAACTATTCACTTGAGGAACTGGACATAACAATCCTTCACCGGACCTTTTTCATCATGAAAACATAAGGATGACATGTGCAACATAAACACAAGAAAGGCACTGTGTAAATCAATAGTCATTGACAATTTTCCGAAGAGAGCAAGCAACACGTTTTTGGCCAAATATTTCTACAAGTTTTAATGCAACAAGATAAAAAAGTTTTTGGCCAAAAACTTGAAAAAAAGCTTCTGTCGCCCTTTCTGTGCAACAGTCCATTTCTTAGAAAAGAAATTGCGTAAATTCTGCCTTTTTTTCTCCCATGCTTTCCGTTGTATGCAAATTTCTAAAACAAAGAGTAGCATCTTGCAAAAACTATGAAACAAAGACGACTTTAAAACTTGAAAAAGAAGATTTGGCAAAAAACTTTTTCACCTTGTTCTCCTTCAAACTGGCATGTTTTTTTTATAAGGCCTTCCAAACTGGCATGTCTCCACTTTTTTTCTGTTTTCTAGTCTTAGGTTTCCTGTCTTATTTTTTTGTGGGGAGGGGAAGGGGAGGGGAAAGGGTGATAAAATATGTAAGCGTTTGCACCTTACACATTACCAAACTTTCAAGGTTCTGCTCATCTGAAAAATGCACCCATCCGAGCAGAAGGATGATTTTTTCATGCTTAAGGTAGCTAATGTATTATTCTTGTTGGCACATCAATGACAATGGTCCTACTCAAACTTCACATCAAAGAAAAAACTATACTCCCTCAATTTAATAGAAGGCAAGTACACTTGTCTATGTCACACAAGTTCCATAATGTAAAATGTATCAAATAATTGCATGCAAGCTATGGAACAACTATATTCCAAATCAATCAATCACAGCCCCTCTGCCCCATTGGAATTCGAAGTTCACGTCATAGTTATTTTAGGTGGACTCATTTGTTGCAGTCGCGAGATAAATTGCAGATGAAGTAGGGAAAGGAATCCACCAATTTTGGGAGCAGATTTCGGATGACTTGATTATTTTGTCAGAGCAAACTGCTCAATATCAGGTTCCTAATATTCAACCTTAACTCATGCTCTGTAAAGAAAATCATAAAATACTGTACAAAATAATTAAGATTTTTGTCCTGCCTAAATTTTCCCCTCGACACCAGTCCATGGCAGGGGAAAAGGACAAAAAAGAAAAAAGAGAGGGAGTAACATTGAGATCTTTAAGACATGATATCCACAACGGCTAAAAGTTTAAGTGCCTGAGAGACGAAACCAGTTTACCTCATAACAGCATAGCCAAGGACACCAACTGCAACTGAACCAAGCACCACTCCACTCCACAACAAGACTTTTGTTTTAAAGGCAAGATCTACCAGCATTTGATCCTTGGTCATGTCAGACCTGCCAAAGTAAAAAGGTTACACTCACAAATTTCAATAAAAGAACTAATCAGGAAACAAAAGAACACCAGGATTTTTCCTTATCAAAAAAAAAAAAAAAGAACAACAGGATTTTTAGAACAAGAGAAGCAGCTGATATAAAGCATCAGATATGTAACATATGTTTGAAATATAAAGCATCAAAATATGGAGAAAACACATCATTAGAAGTTAGAACTTGAAAGAACAACATGCTCTAGGCAGAAGATTTATCCTCTTTGTGTGTATTAGATATATATACACGTGCAATTTGTAGGCAGGCAACACTTTACTGTGTATATATGTGTATCAGTTGAATCAACATCATCACTAGGTCAGGGAGTTCACTCTATTATGCAAACCTACCATTATGTGTATCACCCACAAATGTTTCAAAACTCATGGTAATTCTACCACAATTGAACAGGAAAAAAAACCTGTAATCGCTGTTATCGTGGTTGAGCACAAGCATCAAAATCTCCAGAAACTTCATTTAAGATTTTATACCATCTCATAATAATTCATATTAGTTTTGTTATATAGATCTACTACTGACTATGACCCAGCAATATTGACAAAGCCTGTGGTAACTCTAACCAGAAGTGAAAAGAAGAAGAGACTGCAAGGTTTCTGACAAGTAGAAGCGGTGGATTATTATAATGCTTAGAGGTAACGGTAAATGTGGTAATTAAGAATGATTGAGAAGAAGAAAAAGTTATCACACAATCGTTTGAAAAAACTTACATTTAACATATTCCTGAATGTCAAATTCAGGATTTTTCATTTCCTCTCATTTAAACCTTATAATTGAGAAAAGCATTTTTTCTTCATAGGTCATTAAGAAATCTCCCTCTTAATCTTCCTTTCAGACCCAGCTCGTATATCTTTCTATACATGATCAGATAAACTTTACCTCGGGTATAGAAAAAGAGGATCTGTTAAATATCAAGTATTCAATTTCACCAATAACATAAGGAGACTTACTTCACATTTAGGGTCGCACAACAAACAAGACAATTATCTCAGACAGGTTTGAGGAACTTTTCGGAAAAAAATTAATGAATATGAGAATGATAACTGTTAATCTCATTTGGCAGAACAACTTGTCTAACTAGTGCCAGGTGAAATGGCATATCATCAAGTCCCATAAAAAGAAAGAGTGTCAATTTCTTAACTTATTAAGAGAACTATTCCGTAGACCTTCCTTACAAGAAATAGGGTAGGTCCTTGCATGATTTGATCTCAAAAATCCCATCTTTTGAGCTGCAAACTCCAACAGTGGTTACATCTTTTCCAAGTGGCAGAATTTTTTCTTCATCCAATACCCCAACCTTTGTGACAGAAAACAGTATGTTGCATGAGTTGCAGGAAGATACGAACTTTAGAAGTTGTATAAAAGATCAAACAAATGGTCAAGAAGCTCGTATACACAACATATTTATCAACTCACAGGGAAATGATGACCAAAAAGCGCCTGGAGGAAAGTGAGGGGAGTAGCATTTACAGGCTGCAAGTGATGATAAACTGTCACAAGAGGTAGGGGATGCCTTGATCCATCCATGTTTACATTAACATATTCAGGTTGTGGCCATCTCCCAGTTTCAACAAGAACAAAAGGAACCTGAGTCGAAGATAGAGAAGCACAAAAGCTTAAATTATGAAAACAAGAGAGCTGTACGACACTTACTAGTAGGCAAAAAACTAGGGGTGGGCATAAAACCCGTTGAACCGAAAAAACCGAGCGGTTCAGTTTTTATTTGGTTTTAAAAAAAACGGTTCACGAAAAAACCGAACCGAAAACCAGGGCAAATATGTAATTAATCTTATTTTTGATTTTAGGCTCCTGCTATCTCTTGAATCATAGCCATTGAATCCAATCTATGAATCTTTTATGGAAGTCGAATACGACATGAACTTAATTAACATATTACGGAAGCATTGACATAAAATGTAGGAGAGAAAGTAGTTGTAAATTGGTGCAACTTTAAATGGTCATAACTCTGCGCTCGGATGTCCGTTTTACCCAATTCAAGAGTTTGATTTTGCGTATTTTTTCGAGACGCGGCCGGTCAAACTGCCGTAAGGCGGTTTGGTGCCGCCAATTTTTACGAAAACGTCCATTTTCCCAATCAATTTGTGTTTTCCTCCAAATCGGTTTCTAATTTTCCCTTTCCTTTAGTAAACATCTCACGATATACAATACATTTCAACGTCCAAAATTCGTGGTAATGTAGGTGTGAATGTCAATTTCAGTGTTGGAAATTCAACTTTAAAAAAAAAATCCCCAACCCGACCCGTTTTATTTCAGTGTTGGACTTTTATTTTGTGGGGATGTAAACTTTAATTTGGAGTTTTTTTACATGTTTTAAGAATATATGTGATGCAGACTTTTATGTTTTTGGATTTTAAAATTTTTTTTTTGGACTTCATATTTGATGCGAAAAAACCGATACGTTCATCGATATAAACCGACATATCGATTTTTTTTAAAAAAAAGTTTGATTCAATTTTTATTTAAAAAAACCGAATTTTATTCGGTTCATATTTTTTTGATACAAAACCGAACCGAACCGATATACGCCCACCCCTACAAAAAACAGCAGCGTGTATTAACTAGATGTAAATATAACAAGTAGAAAAGACTTTTTATGCAGAGAAATTTGCAACCAAAACACAAGCCAGGCCAGAAGAGAGTGTAATGCTCCAATAGGAGAGAAGAAAAGGAAAAGAGAATTGAAAAGCTGTCACATTCACTACAAGCCATTTATTGAAGAAACACCCAATCAAGCCTTGCTCCTTCAAATTGAGATGGTTCGTGCTAAAAATCTGATCATGTGAGGAACAACTAGTCTGGACATTTCAGCATGTTATTCTTCACATACCTTACCTGGTACACGAGTACGATATACCTCCAAGGATGTCAAATAGAGAGAAAAATCTTAGATGAAAACATTAAATTAGATTGGAGGAAATGAGAAAAAGCAGATACATAAAGTATTAAAACTATGGATAATAGCTCCCTACAAAATTTCTCACATAACCAGTAGAAATTATGGAAAATAAAAAGAAAATTGACAAATATTAGCAGTACTGGCTCAATATTTCTTTTTACATGTCACTCGTGAAATTAAAAGCAGGAGCAACATTTAAGAGCCTTGTGTAAAGGAAAATTTTCACTTTACCATTCTCAAAGAGGACGACTCTTGGTCCTTCCGGAATCTTGGAAATATTGAATGTAGATCACCAGTCCACCAAAAGAAGCCTCTCCACTCATTATAGATACACTAAAAAAGACAGCAAACGAACATCAGTGTTGTGCCAAAATTCACTGGGAAAAAAAGATGCAAAAAATATTGACAAAACAACAGCAGGCACACATAGGTTGCAAATGAATTGGTTGTGGATCATATATCCGGGTTAACAGGAGCAAGTGGTTTCTGTTTCAAGTACACTATTCAAAGAGTTCTTCGAAAAACTGAACGATGTCCAAAGAGTTCTGTTTCAAGTACACTGTCCCTCCCTGTGCTTTTCACCAGTTTCTCCTGTAGTAAAGATTTGCTCGTGTCCTCTCTCCGTGTTGTCTAGGGATTCTTGGGACACGGGATAAGCAAAACATTGATTGCTCTTTCTTTGGATTGATAATCAACATTTAACTGAATGCAGGATAATTTATTACAAATACAAGAGCAAGCGGTGCATTGCAACAAGCGTGCGAACCTAGTGAATCAAATATTGTACTTGAAAACCGCCACCACTTGCCCTTTTTCACCACACTTAAATACCATCGTAGCACGTCTCTAGAAAACCAAGTCCTAATGCATCAAATATTGTGAGAATTAACAAAATTTTAGATTGATCATCAACCAACTCTAACCGTCTGTATGGGGTAAAATTCGCATTATACAGCTGGACGAATATTAATATGACACGTGGCAAGTAAAGGCGAGTCAGATCCAGATCAGCCATCAGCGACCCCCCGAGATTCTTATATTGTACCGGGAGCACTGATGAATCGATGGTCCCGGGAAACAGAATGTGTAGGGGTTAATTCAAAGCCCAACGCGGCGGCCGTTACAGACAAGGCTTTACACCTTTCAAAAGAGCATTATAAGCACTAATAATCATCTTTATTGTCAGTAATTATCACAACATTAATATGCAATGTTAATAGGGGCATAATTCGTGAAATGTGCACCCATGAGTCCAAGTATAAATAGGACTACTCATTTCATTATAAGGACATCGAAAAAAAAGAAGTTTTCACGCTACTTTCTAAGTTATTGTCTTAATTTAGCATTCCAACATTACAATCAACAGCTCGCCCGGAGATCATAACTCAAAGCTTCTCCAAGGGGCTCAAGCTATTCTAATCCTTTATTTCCTCTCAAGTTCTATTTATATTAGTTTCAATTGCTAATTATCTTTCTATCTTAGTCACTTGAGATACACGTGTCCTTGTCTACGTATACAAATTACCATACCAATTTACAGGTAAATACCGTTGCACTAATCCTAATCCTTATTGGATTCCGGACTCTCATATATTCACTGTTAAATGTGCACAAACAAGTTGAATAACAAATAGCCACCTCGAATAACATGAGGAACATTGAGTAATTCCAATTAACGTGTACAAAAAGGATTAAACATAACTTAAAATAAAACGAAAAGAATAGAAGAATTTTACTGTTTGAGTGCGTCGCAATATAACGCCTTTTTCAGCAGAATTATGAGCCGATAGAACATTAGGCCTCAAGCTCTTCCAATTACCCTCAACTGCAGATTTCGCCTCCACTATACCGCGAACGATCACAACCTTACCTTCATCAATTCGATTCGAACTTTCAGAATTAACATTGCTATCGGAAGACGAAAGTAACGAACGGAGATCGGAGACACTTAGCGATGGCGCGTCGTTGATTTTGTGAAGAGCGGAAGAGTTTGCTTTGAACTTGAGAATACTACGTACGGCTACGTATGATAGGGCTAAGCCAATAAGTGCGCCGTCCGCCGCCATAGCTATTTGTGAAAGTACGGCGGCCGCCGCTTGGTCGTGTATTGACATGGCTACTGATGGTCGGCTTTCGAATTTCCGGGTCGTCGGAGAGTGGAATTATAGTCTGCTATTCGTATTGTTTGTTAAACGGGCTGTGGGAGTTAATTAAGCACTATGGGGACAAAATGGTTATAAATGTAAGATTGTATTAATAATAACCTTTATTTTTTAATAACATATGCAACCAAATTGGGATAAAATGGTTAATTTTAATAAATTAAATAAAAAGGACCCTTGTCGTTCCGTCCCTCTTCGTATGCGCGCATTGCACGAGTTTAGTATAATGGGCTTCTTTTACGCTATTTATGCCCGCAATAACATGTCATGATGATATTATTGAGTTTTAAAACATAACAATTTATTTTGGCTAAATCCATCGACGACCCTTGTGGTCGTCAAGATACCTCGTCATTTAGACACTTTTCGCTGACTTGACAAATTGTTTGGATTTCACACCAATCAGGCGTATGAAACGACCAAAAATCATATTTTTTTCTTTTTTTTCTTTCTTAATTTCCTTCTTCTTTATTCTTTTTTTTTGTATTTTTTATTTCCTCCCCCTTCTTCATTATTTTTTTACCATCTTTCTACTATCACCAACATCGCCGCCGCCACTATCACTATTGAAAAAAAAAATCAATTACATTTTTAATTCAACTCAATTTCTTGCTCTCTCCCTCCTAGTAAAAAGAAAAAAATCAAAGGAATTCATCGAAACACCATTAAAGGATTCTTTAGAAAGTTTGATGGTTTAAAATGAATTACTTTATTTGATGAAAATTTTCAGAAATTAATGTTGGGGTTATCTTCAGGTCTTCGTGGCGAATCTTTAACTTTAGTTATAACAAATTTGAAAGAGTTTTTCTTAAAATTTTGTATTAAAATCGTGGTTGAAACAAGAACACATGTGAAAATGGTGAAGAACACCAAGAACATGATTTCAAAAAAAATCTTTTGTTAGTAAATGTGTTTTTCGTGTTAATAATGTGTAGGGTTCAGAAAATAGATTTTTTTCTTTTTTGAAATATTAGATTTACTTAAAAATTTATTTTTATATTATTATCGGATCAAATGACACATGTCATAATTTAATTTGTCATTTTACCATGTCATCGGCGAGTGTGTTACAATCACATTATATATTTGTCGGATTCAGGGAAAAGTGTTTAAATGGCACATTCAGACCCTACCCCATGTGATTAAATGGATCAAAGTTTAGTTGAGGTGTCTAAGTGAAAGATCTTGACGACCACAAGGTGTTGTTGATGAATTTGCCATTTTTTTCAAAACATATCATAAATATACATATACAATAGCGGGCATATATACATACAACCATACATAAACAACAACAACATATCCAGTGGGATCTGGGATTTGGAAGGAAAATATGTGATTGAGGGATTTGGAAGGGAAATTTGGGAAGAGAGGAGAGACTGTCGGTACGAAAAACGAGACAAAGAGGGCTCGGAATTCGAGGTGGCGACGAGAGTAAGAGGATTTTTAGAGAGAAGATTTTAAGACCTAGACTTCTGATACCATGAAAGAAATAATATCTTGATTATTTTCATTGATTGAAAGACTATATATACAAGTTACATATTTCCATAATAGGAGAATTCTATTCCTATTCTACTCCTAAAATCTTATTCTACTTGGAGTTGGATACTAACTATACAATTATGGCAATACAAATATTATGATAAGTGTACAATACTAATTATACTACAACATTACCTAAACTAATACTAACATATTACACGGTACAAGGGCTGGGCCGAGAGCACCGAGAGCCCCAATATACACAATATACACATGTATATTGTGTATATTTAACACAATCGAACAAGCTAATTTATCAGATTTTAGCAACTCTGCATAATGTACTCGTGTACAAGTTTTCTAAGATGAAACGATTGTCTTCTATTTGGCCTTAATTGCAGCCATCAGGGCCTACGCAAAATATATAAAAGGAGGGTAACATAAGTGTTATGGACTTAGACAAACTTCAAAGAGCATAACTCTCAATCCTATCATTTAATACTACTTGAACTCTTCAATCCTCAAATGCAATTAGAACACTCTTATGTATTGAAATCATAAGGAATTCAAGAAAAATTAGCAAGAACATATAAGATAATTCTCAAGACTAGATTTTTTTCCTAAAAAGGTGAAAATGCGCGCCCATCTTCATATTTTGTTTAATTATGATTCTGGAGTATGTTTGAAGTTTGAAAAGGCGACATAAATATGTTCAAAAATAAGAATTTAGAAATCACAAATTATTATATACCTAGGATTCTTGAGTTGGAAAGAAGAGAAGGGAACTAATGTGAATCGATGTTATCTATGATGATTCGTGGTCGTGATCAACTGACATTGGAAACAACATTTTGCTTGATAGAAGAATTTAGGTGAATTAAGATGTAATTTTGCTAAAATCGTTTTTCTCACTAAAAGCATGCCCTTAAGATGTTTGATAAAATATTTTAGGATATTAATATGTGGTCAATTGAAGTGCGTGAATATGCATTAACCATGAACAATTTGTGCTATAGCCTATATATGTTTAGATGATTTATATGCATAATTATATGAATGTATAATTTTAAAACATCTAGCTATATTTTCGTGATTCTATTCTTTATAGACAGCTTTTAAATTCTTATGTTATGTTTTCATAGCCAGACATACTTGATAATGTATTCCCCCCCATAAAAGATGTATTATATAAAATATTTTCAGAATTGTTTTGGTGCTAACACTTTGGAATTATTTTAGATATTTATGCTTTAAACTACTTTCAAAATTATTCTCTGCCTTCATGTTTTCTTAGGTCACAATCCAGCTTTAGTGAAGGAGTCGACGATATTCACTGAGTAGCGAGAAAATCGTATTCACATTATTTTTACGAGAACTATATTGGCTTTGGTCAATGTATACCCAACTTCTGCAGGTGATCACACAGCAAGCTAGGATCTCCCTCACTCCAAAACATTATTGGTAAGCTCTGCTTTTGCTATCGTGGAGACTCAAGATACTTTCCTTCAGACCTTGCCGTCTATTATTTTATTTGACGGTAAGCACTTGTGGTTCGGCCTTTCCCCGAACATCGCGCATAACGGGAACTTAGTGCATCGGACTGCCTTTTTATGATGATTAACCGAGAAAGTCCATGTCCTAGTACAACCCTCTTTCTCTGCGGTTAGAGGCTTCATAAATAAATTGATAGTGTTACATTTGGGTATCAGTCCCACTTTTGCGTTATGGTGTCGTAGTCTTTCAAATACTAAAGAAAAATTGTTTTGATTTTTAGAGTGTTATTTTCAAACACGTTTCAGATGAGAAATTTTAAGCTATTATTGAACTACGTTGGTTTGTACGGCATATTAGAATTGGAACATAAGAACCGTCAAGAAGGTTCGCTGGATTAAGTTAAAGGCACAAATTATCGATCATGATTTGTTCAAAAGATGGGTTGTGACAAAGAACAATTATTTAACAAAATATTAATTAAAGATTACTTAAATAACCCGGGTTCAAATCTTGATCAACTTACTCTCATATTAAATTGTAATTCTAAAGCCATCATGACTTTTGACTTGTGTTTCCTCAATAGATATTTGTCCATGTTGAAAAATGAATGATAATATGTGTCGGCTGATCCATTAATTTATTAATTAATGTTTATATATCATTACCTCCAAAAGGCAAAATAATAGTCAATTAAAATTAACTTAACAAAGGAAAAAAAAAACTTACAATTGAAGATTTTTTTTTTGCAGGAAGGAGGGGGTGGGGGTGGGGATATATAATTAATAATTTTTTTAGGGAATTTAACTATATTACTGTGGTAAGACTTTTCTTAAAAATTGTTTTTGGTAGATAAATTTCTCTACATTTTCGGTTCTAAGTAACGTCGCCGACTTAATTGAAATAGTTCAAGGGCCTTGTATTTTATTCTCAAGTTGTAGAACTTAATAATTATGTGACTGGTAAAAATATGATTTTGGGGGTTGACAGATCCACTAATATTGAACAATCTGAATATATTTGTCATGCATATATCATTCTTGATATTTAGTGCTTTGGTCTTAGCTAAGTATTTCCTAAGTCTGAAGTTGGAAAATTTGGCTTTTGGGTGTAATAATGAGTTTAGGATTTGAAAGACAACATCATTCATCCAGTAAAGTAGCCCAAATTTAAACAAACGTATCTACCAAATTTTGAACCCCAAAATTCATGTTGAAAAAAAGGCACAAAATTCATGTTGAGAAAAAAGAACGCCACAAAATTCATAGGAAATCTTCTAAAGTTACAACTACCTTGCCAATTGGCAACTGCCAGGGTATTCTTTTTTTAATAAGTAATAATGACAAACAATTTCCAAATTGGCATAAACGAAAGACAGATTTAGTATTTTATTAGTTTATATTTATAATGACCACACGTCTGTAATGCATTGTATGTCCCATAATAGGTCACATTCTTCTACTCTTTCCCGAAAGTAGATGACTATTCATAGCTATTATCTTGACACCAAAGAAGAGTTTGACCCAATACTTTATTTATGTCCTAGTTGATCCTGATTTGACATTATTAGGTAAATTATTACTACCATAAGCTTTGATAGTGACAAATATGATATCAAAAGCTGAATTTTGTATCAGCACCGTTGTGAGGCGGCAAACCTTAGCGATGAAGCAGTACCAAATATCAATAGTACATAAAACTAAAATTAATATTGAATATTGTACCGAAAATCAAAGTACACAAAACTAAAGTATCGATTTTTTTTTTACTCGGAAATTTGATTTTTATGAAATCAAATTATGCACACCCTAATTGGAACTATGTCACTATTCAAACCCATGTCACTTATTTTTGTTTTAGCACAACATGGGTTACGTATTTGTCTCTTGACCTATGTCTTTTAAATTTTTTTATTTTCCTCTCTCATTTCGACACAAAATTCACCTAAAATATCATGTGCAACCCTTCTTAAGAAGCTTGTCAGTTTAGAAGCCTGTCAATCTTTCTCATTGACCAACCCACCCCTCCCTTCTTAGGGACTCAATCAGCAAATTTGACTATGCACTGTTCACAAACTTTTGAGTCTTCTTTTTCATCTCCATTTATTCGATAATTTTCACAAGCGCAAATTTCACTTTTTATAGGACGGAGCATCTTTGGGATTAGGTATTATCCCCCAATGATTGTGATACCAAGTATATTTTGGCAAGTTCTGATGTGATCCGATTATAAATAAGCATCTTTTGTAAAATATGAGCTCAACATCATCGTTGAGGTTATCGCCTCACCATTGTATTGCGGGAGAGTCAGGTTCTAATAATATTTGTCACGATCCAAGTTTATGGAATGTGTTGTCCACTTTGACGTAACAGACCTTATGTATTTATTCTTTGAACTATACCATTAACAAATCCAAAAGTGTGTGTACCATGTGATTTTTGATATGTCTTATAAAACTTTTCACTTTACTCTAATTCTAATATAAAATTCGCTTAAGACATTACGTACAATCCTTCTTCAGAAACTTGACAATCTAAAAGTTTATCAGTCCTCCTTTGTGATCTGTCCTCGTCTGTCCCTAGTCATAGACGTTACAAACTATGGATTTGCTCATACTCGATGTAGGGCGTCCCCAAAGAGTTGTTGAATTTAAAGTGCATGAATTGGAGTTGGGAGACCATAACCAGGTCTGTCTTTTCAAAGTTAGTGCTATTACCTTTGCTGAAGTATACTGTTTCCTACTCTCTTTTCATTCAAATGTTACATTGTCAAGTAGTCGCCTAAAGGGAATTTTTAATTTTCACTTTTATTCTCTTGACATCAATTATTTTACATCATTATAGAAAAAAATATATACATAATTATATGATTGGCTATATATATGCGGAAGTCGTCCCACAAGACGAGACATGGCAACACTGAGAATGATTGCAAACACTACTTTCTTGGAAATCAACATTATTCTGTCTCGTGGTATGTCTAGTTCCAAAAGAGATGAAGCACATTCGTAACATTTGCCTCTTAAAAATATTAATTAAGATATTTAATATATTTTATATTTAAGTTATTTCTATTAAATATTTATTTTATTTATGTGTCATCTCCGTTAATAATAAAATTGTTTTAAAAGTAAAATGAGAAAATAATAATTAATTGTGTTTTAAACTTCTAAAATGATAAATAATTAAGATAACTATTTTTTTGGAATCATGACAAATGATATGAGATGGAGGGAGTAAAATTTTGTCATTAATGGAGATGACATTAAATAAAATAAATATTTAATGGAGAGAGATTTTAACTTAGACATAAATAATGATAAAGTTAGTCAAATAGCTTCCTTAATTAATACTCTAATTCTTAAGGGGCTTGTAAAATAAAAATGCGACAAATAATTTGATACAGAGGGAGTAGTAAATAAATTAAGTTATATATCTAGATAATGAAATGAATTATTATTATTATAATTTAATTTATTATAACAAATTATTTATTACTTAATGTAAGTTATACTATTTCTATTATATTCTCAGTACTTATCTAAAATCATTTTTAAAGTGATCTGATTATGTAAATTACGCATAATAATTTAGTAACTTGATAAGGACTCAATCAACATCCACACTATAATCCCTTCTTTTCTTTATTTCCCTATCTCTTCTTTTTCCTGCTATCTTCGTGCCTTTTCCCTATCCTTTCCTCTTCTTTTTATTTAAGAGATGACCTTTCTCATGTTTCCCTCATGTCTTTCTATTGCAAAAGTATTATTATAGAGAACCTTAATTATTTTGCGTGCGTGTTGAATTGAAATTATATATAGAGATTGAATTTTTATTATATCACTTCAACTTTAGTTGATTATAGCAATTATTTATCGTCATCGTCCTTAAGTTTTTATTAACTTACGTTTATTTTAAACGTATTTTCATAAAAGATTTTTTCCGTATATATTCATAAAGTTAACTTGTAAGTAATTTACTACAATTAATAGCCTCGCTTTTTGTTCTTTTGTTAGACTAACTTGGCCCAATTTTTTAAAATTAAAAATACTTGATTTAAAGAACTGAGGTGTTCGGTTAAGTTTTTAGGAAAGAAAAAGCGTTTTAGTAGTAGAGAAGAGGTGTTCCGTTAAATTTTTAGGAAAGAAAAAGTGTTTCAGTAGTAGAGAAATTGTTTCACAGGAGTTGAAAAAAGTAAATTTTTCGTAACAACATTTTTATAACCTTGACCAAAGACATTAATGTTCTAAATTTGGTAAAAATGTTTTTAATATTAATTAGACAAATATTTGAAAATAGTATGAGTTGTGAAAGCATAATAATTATATAGAGCCACCTTTGGCCGGTCTCACATCTTCCCATCCTCTACTTAGTTGTCTCAATTACATCGATCCTGAATTATATCCAGCTAAGTATTCTTGTCCTTACACTCTCGGTCGAGCACAACCTCCCGAGCGCTAGGTTCATACAACTTCATACCATTTCATCGTTTTCTTTTCAACATGATTTATCTCTGCATTCATAGCTTGATTCTTAAGCCTCCTTTCTTTGGGAGTAAAATCTCTTTTCTAGGAGCTCGTAGAAAGATAGTGAAGTCAAATAATTTTTTCTTTGCTTTCCTTCTATATATTTCATAGAAACTATTACTTTCTAAAAATATTTTTTGAAAAAGCACTTCGCACCGAATGTCAAAATAAATAGCCAAACATGCTTTAAATATTCATATAAAAATGTGTGTATATAATATAAATTTAGTTACCAATTTTTTATCGGGCGAATAATTACGCTTAACGGTTCGGCTTATCGGTTATCAGTTTTTTAAATATACTAATCCACTAGCCAACAGATAAGGTATCAGTTGGTTTGATATTGGGACAATTATCGGACGATGTATCGGCTAGATTATGTAACAACTATCACTTTACAATGCCTCCGTGATACCTACTTTTTCAATGAAATTTACCCACCTTACCAAAAAAAAAAAGAGAGAGGACTTCTTTCATCGTGCTAAATGCATTGAGCCAGTGAAAGCGAAAATTACTCCTACTTTGTTTTGAGTTTCTCGAAGTTCAATCAAATTGTGTAACATGAAAGAGAATAATAGGTTAAGAAGGTAAGTCGTCATTTGTAATGCATGATGCCAAAATAAAGGTGGTAATGAAGCATGGATTAGTAATGTACGAACTATATTATTAATGGTACGGATTTTTCTCTCGGCTTTCCCATTTTGTGATGACTTATGTGGACATGAAAATCGAAAAGATATACCATTAACCTTTACAAAATTCTCAAAATGGCCCATTATCAAACTTCCTTCCATTATCACATTGAATGTTCTTAATTTCCCGTTCAGATTGAGTACGGATGAATGCTTTAAATGATAGGAATGTGAAAAAAACTTTAGACTTTTTAGATAACGGAAATGCCCACGAAAAATTAGAATAATCATCCAAAAATAACTCATAATAACGGTGGCCCAAAGAGCTCAAAACGGGAGATGTCCAAAGATCACTATAAATAATATCAAATGGCAACAAAGTACTAGAATTTGAGGCAATAAACAACAATTTAACATGTTTCCCAAGCGGACAAGAAGGACAAACATTAGTGCAACGATCACTATACACTCAACAAATTTATTGTTTTTAAGGGAGGAAAAAACAGATGCTCCCGGATGACCCAAACGTGCATGCCATAAGAAAGGTGCTAAGGCAAACGTTGACGGTGTGGCTTGTTTAGTGGTGATGGTGGTGGTGATGGGATAGAGCTCGCCCCGACTATCACATCTCATTAGATGTATCCCCGTCTAGAATTCCTTCACAGAAAATTTAAAAGGATCAAATTCAACAGAAACAGAGTTATCAGTTGTAAATTTCTGAACGGACACCAAATTTTTAATTAAATGAGGAGCATGCAGGGCATTTTTAAAGGCTAAAGGTGGGTTCAGGGGAGACAAATTTGTGTGACTATAACCACGAATTGGAATTGAAGTACCATTACCAACAATTATGCCATATTTTTTCTCAAATTGAAATAAGACGAGAGATTACCTTGTGCGGATGTCATGTGAGAAGTAGCATCGGTGTCCATTTACCAATTTGCATTTGGAGGATTTAGTCCAAGTGTATGCATCATTGCCTTGATACCGTGTGGGTCGGGCCTGTTGCTGGGCCGGCAGTAGCGAAGGCTTGCTGTGGCCGAGGCCCAAGTATGTCAGGCTGCTGCCAGGCCTGGTTCTACCGAGCCTCCAGATGCTGGTGACCATTGGGCCTGGCCCAATATTGAGTTGGAATGGGGTAGGGAGGAATGGGTCATTGCCCACTAGCCTAGCCCCACAACCACTGCATCCTGGCCCAAGGCTGCTGCTAGTGGTGCTGCGACCCAGGCCCCTGCTGGCGGCCACCTCGTCCTCCATTGTCGCCACCGTCGCCGTCGTGGCTGCCGCCGCCGTGGCTGCCACCACTGCGGTTTTTACCACCATTTTTCTGATTTTGGCACTTTTTTCCAACACTATTGTTACGGATTTTGCTAGAATTTTTAGAGAAGGAGTGAGGGTCATCGGTGTCGCGTGATGTGGCCACCATCATGGAGGAATGTATTCCGGTTGTAGCCTTTTTAGCCAACCCTGCTTCTTCGAGGGTGAGCATGGAACGTACTTGATAGAACGACGGAAGAGAATTGCATTGGCGAAGGAGAGTGCCGACGCCATTGTACGCCTCAGAGAGGCCCGCAACCATCTGAAGAACAAAACGATCATTCGTGACCAGCGCGCCAACGTTTTTTAGTTGATTCGACAACTCCTTGAGCCTTTGACAATAGGTAGAGACATTCGGAAAATCCTCCATAGTTGTGTGAGAAAATTCTTGCTCCAAGGTTACGTCACGAGAGTTTTTGTTATCTTGAAATATATCACGCAACCTATTCCAAGCTTCCATTGTCGTAGCGTCGGGTTCGATAGTCGTCTGTAAGAAGTCCGTAGAGATGGTGGAATAAATCCATTGGAGAACTATAGCATCAAGAGTTGCCCACAACTCTATTTCATCATTTGTGGAAGGCACATTCTCCTTGCCTTTTTCCGGTTTGACGATGTGATGGAGGACTCTATGAGACCTTGCATGAATTTTAAAAAGTTCCGCCCACATCGCGTATTGGACGTTCTCCATTTCAAGGATGATAGGGATGTTGTTCTTGATATTGGAGACTGCAAGAGCAGGAAGGAAGGTTTGTGTTAGACATGATGGAGGAAGAAAGGGGAATATTTGGGCGATGGGAGGGATTTTGCCGGTGGAGAAGGGCGGCGGAAGGTAGGGTTGCCAAGGAAGAGTATCGACGGCGGAAGTTTTAGGTTTAGGAATAATATGCCCTAGACTTCTGATACCATGAAAGAGAATAATTCCTTGATTATTTTCATTAATATAATTGATTTATATACATGATATACAATAGTAAATCTAGCCTATAATTACGGAAATCAAATATACATTTTCCTAATACAAAAGATTACTATCATAATTACCGATGTACAAAATCACTAATAATATCAAAGGAATATACAATGTATATTATATCATATCATAACAAATATTTATTATGGAACAATCAAACGAATAGCAGTGATTCTAAAGTTTGTTAAGAGTTGAATGCCAAACTATTAGCAAAAATGCTATAGTTAGAGCCCCGACAACAGTATGTATGGAAGGTTAATTTAGAAGTAAAAAAAGTGTATATTATTGAATAGAAAATTTTTAAATGGGGCTGGAGCTTTAGCCTTACTGCTTTTAGGATTTACAAATTACCAGAAATATTTTATATGCCTAGAGGTAAAAATTTACATATCATAATTCTTAACGGGTCAACGGTTTACCCAATAAAAAAATTGAACAATCCACCCTCGCTTCAATAAACTATTAACTATAAAATTTTAATCCATTCATCAACCATTAATCCGATAATCCAATATTAATAAATCAATTTTACAGCTGAATTATCAATAACCGTTCGATTTTGAAGAGCTCTCGTTACCACCAACCAAACAAAAACAAAAACAAAAGGAGTGGAAAAACAGAAAACAGTAGTGCCGTCATCTTTTTACACCTACAATCAAGAAACTCCCCTTGGTACATACGAGGGAAATATGGAATGGTAGCAACTAACAACTATGCTTTTATTATTATTATTATTATTTTATCATTTGACCTCAAGACTTCCTAATTCTTTCACACCTCATTTCTTCACCTGAATATCATGAGTATATACTATATATAGTCTCCTATATCCCTTCTTGTTCTCTTCATCATTGGTATACAAATTAATTAGTGTACCATACATTCTTTCATTTAATTTGCACCAAATTCTAGAATATTATGGATTTCAAGAGTTTCTTGAAAGCTACCCTACCTAATTGCTTCAAAGTTAAAATTATTGATGCAATTGATCCTTTAGAGGACAACAAGAAAATTGTTTCTATTAAACATAGTACTAGTTGTGGTCATTCAAGGCTAGCTTTGTCAGATATAAGTGATCCAGAATCATCACATTGCATGAGTGATCTCTCATCAAATGCCATTATTGGATCCAACCTTCATATTTTCACACATGCTCAACTCAAAGTAATTACAAGTAACTTCTCATCCTATAATTTTCTTGGAGAAGGTGGGTTTGGACCAGTGTACAAAGGGTTCATTGATGATAAAATTAAGCATGGTTTAGAAGCTCAACCTGTTGCTGTTAAGTTGCTGGACTTGGAAGGTGATCAGGGTCACATAGAATGGCTGGTGAGCAAAAATATTACTCTGTTTGTCTCAATTTATATGATGCACTTTCTTTTGTAGTTTGTTTTAAAAAATAATGACATTTTTCTATTCTCCTATTTGTCAACTCTTTAATTTCAATATTTTTACGAAACAATCGTCAGATTGAAGGGTATTTTAGTACATTACATACATTTTAAATTTAAAATCATAAGATTCATAAGTTTATCTTTTTTTTTTCGTTCTAATTTCCAATTATTTTACTAATAGTTTAATAAATGTTGTGTTTCAGACAGAAGTAGTGTTACTTGGGCAATTGAGGCATCCAAATCTAGTGAAGTTAATTGGATATTGCTGGGAGGATAAGCAGAGGCTTCTTGTTTATGAGTACATGGCGAGGGGCAATCTAGAGAACCAGTTATTTCGAAGTATGTATCTCATGATAATTTATTCTCCATTAAAAGCTTAATTTATTGCTAATAGATAGATAATATTATATGGGGGGAAATTAAGGTCTGGATCTGAATCCGATTGGCTAAATTTGGAGACTTTTTACCTGGGATTTTAACTTCGGACTCATCTGTCTGAAGTTGATTTTTTTGAGGTGGTTAAATTTTAAAAAACTTTGTAAATTCAGCTATTTTTTAAATAGGGATCCTAAAATAGCTATTTGTGCACTTTGCCCATCAAATTTGGAGAATGAAAATTATGTAAATTTAAAAGAACATTAGCCAATAATTTCAGAATAATATATTAGCTTCCACTTTTTTTCAAAATAGCAAAAAGAAAAAAGGAGAAGAGGTTGGATCATGTTGCGCGGGTGAATAATTATGAGCTATTATTGACCCAATCCATTTTGATCCACACAAACTTTGGGCAAGTTGGATCAATGTCCGTTTTAACCCGCTCAAATTTGATCAGCTCGTCCATTTTCCACTTGCAATGTCGATGCTTGACATGGACACTTGACCAATAATCGAGGAAACAAAAATTAAAGCTGAACATCTTTTGATTTATGACTGACGCAGGATGTTCGAGTAGCTTGACATGGCTGACCCGAATGAAAATTGCAGTTGATGCTGCAAAGGGGCTAGCTTTCCTCCATGGGGAAGAAAAACCAGTAATCTATCGAGACTTTAAGGCTTCTAATATCCTCTTGTACTCGGTAATAATCTATCATTATTTCAACCTTAAAAATGTACTCTCTATTTTAACATCCTTTTTATTAGAATATATTATAGCTTATAATAAGATAAAATTAAAATTTTGAAATATCAGGATTATACGGCTAAGCTTTCTGACTTTGGACTAGCAAAGGATGGTCCAGAAGGAAGTGATACCCATGTCACAACCCGTGTTATGGGCACTTATGGCTACGCTGCTCCCGAGTACATGATGACAGGTAAATTTATCGATATTTCGGTCTATATAAAAATGTCTTTTAAGATAGTGGTGGATTCTAGATTTTAATCGGGATGCTCGGTCAATCTATATTTTGTATTAATACTAGTTTCCTATATACAAATTTCTTTTAAGATAGTAACAGACTCATAATTTTTAAGTTATAGGTGTTCATCTGCCTTTAATCTAAAGTTGCTTGTGATCACAAAAGGATGTTTAATTAATCTACTTTTATGGTGCAAGTTGTAACTAGTCTCCTATAAAACATATAGTGTTTGGATAAAAACAATACGTAGTTACTTGAGCACCCAATAGTGTTTATGTAGGTCCGCCATTATTTTAAATTTTCTGTACACCATTAATCATAATAATATTTGTCAAAAATATACTTTATCACTCCTTTAAATGTCTCACTTGATTAACATACCACTAATTTGAATAGTACGAATGAATTTGAAAAAATAAAGTTAATAGATGCTTCTTATCTTGTTTTAAAATAAATTTAATGTGTCATGAAACTTTAGATACGGATGTGACACAATATTTAACCTTAATTTTTTCCTCTTTACAGGTTATTTGACAACTAGGAGCGACGTTTACAGCTTTGGAGTCGTCTTGTTAGAATTACTAACAGGACGACAAGCCATTGACAAGAAACGTCCTAGTAGGGAGCAAAACTTGGTGGAATGGGCGAGGCCCCTACTCCGAGATTCACACAAGCTCGACAGAATAATGGACCCACGACTCGAAGGCCAGTACTCGACCCAAGGAGTCAAAAAGGTGGCCGCATTGGCTTATCAATGCTTGAGCCAACAGCCCAAGTCTAGACCTACCATGAGCAATGTGATCAAGATATTGGAACCAATTTTGGACTTGAAAGATATACCAATTGGCCCATTTGTTTATGTGGTTCCCTCATTTGACTGTAAAAGTAGTGGATTGGATAATGGTGGTAATTTGAAGACAAAGGAAAGTGAAGAAAAAGAGAGAGAAAATAAGGTGCACATAATAAGTGATGAAGATGACAAAGGAAGTGCAAGGGAAAAGAGACTTAGCCATAGGCATAAGAATCAACTAAAGTCTGCTACTGTTCACTCAGATACTTATTTGTATAGGACTTTGAGGCAAGAATTCAGATAATCCAAGTAGAAATTAGAATATAAAAAAAGAACCTGGGAATTACAAGAGAACAGAAAAATTGCAGCGACCCACATACCATAAAATTTATGGTATGATGGAACGATAAAAGATTATTTCATTTTAATCAGAGATCTCAAACTTAAATCTTGAAGATAAAATTTTGATAGGTAGGGACCGTTACTTTAGAATTCCTCTAGTGTGCGTGTGTTTTGATGTATGTTTGTTTGTTTCTTAATTATTTATTCAAGAAATTTGAATTCATTTTAGCTTGATTTTTCAATTGCAGCTTTTGAAAACAGTTCACAAAAAAACAAAAAAAGGTCCTCAAAATGGTTATATTATAAAAGCTCTCCGGCTTGAAAAGGCGAAAAGACAATTCTTTACTTTTTTTGGATCATTCGCACAAATGTATCTATTTTGGGGTGGTCTTTAATTTTTGCCTCTCAAATTTTTAATTTTTAATTTTTTCCCTTTAGCTTTTTTCGCGCAATATAAGGCTAGATTTTACTCGGCATAAGTTTTTATTTTTGTATTAGAATATCACACAAATTATGCCGGTCACGACTTTCAAAATCCATCATAAAAATAACCAAAAACGCACATTATTCAACTCAAAAAGGATAAAAAAAACATATGCCCCCAAAAGCATAACTTTAAATTCTGAATACTACAACAAATTTTGAAAATACAACACAACTTATGCCGCATAACTTAATTCCTATGAAACTTATGCCGAGCAAAACAAATTTGGACATTTTTATTAACTGAGCCGCAGGAACGAAAATTAAAAACCACAGAGAGAAAAAATTAAAAACCAGTGTGTTTGAAGAATTCGTGCAAAAACTTTTTTTTTCTTGTTCCTTTGAGATTTCCAAGGTCGAGACTAAACAGGATAGAATGTGGCATGGACGCAACTTGTTGGAAATCCTAACCAGTAGCCATATTGTTCAATTGGTAGACGAATTGAGTGCAGCACTAACATCATAATCAATTACAAATTTTCTTTTATGATTCAAAAAAGAAGTGCAATCACATGTTATTTTTTCTTAAACATGCTGCCATCACATGCTTCCGCTTTGAAAGAAATAATCCCCTTGATTATTTTCATTAATTGAAAGGTATATATACAAATTACACAATAGGAGAATCCTATTCCTATTCTACTCCTAAAACCTTATTCTACCATTATTCTAACTATACAATTATGGTAAGTGTATAAGACTATTTAAGGTAACATTTACCCTACAATATTACAATAATATATACCATATATACACATATTAAACAGCCCGTGATGGGCCACTGATTACTGTCCGTGATGGGCCAGTAATGGGCCTTATCCGAGACTGCTTTGCTCCTTTGCTCCATTTGTCCGCGATATACACTTCTGTATATTGGGTGTATATCACGAGTATATTGCTTTGTTTAACACGCTTAAAATTGCTTATACGTACATTCTATGACTTCTTTAGAAGCAATGTTTAATTAAAACATATAAATTGGAAGTTAGTTCAATATGAAAAGGTCATGAAATAAAAGTTTAAGTGTAACATTTAAATAACGTAAGGAATTATATTCCTCCACCCTTAATCAGATGTCTCGGGTTCGAGCCCTGAGTATGAAAAAAAACTACTAGGGAGCATTTTCTCCCTTAAATGGACCTTATACATCACGAATTTGAATTAGTAGGGGACCAATACAGGCTATCGAACACCGAAGGAGAAATTTAAAAAAATAGCATAATAAATTTTAACTATTACAAATAGTGAAAGTTGTACAGTAGTGAGATATAAATGATATAACATATTGCAGTAACCTAAAATGAAAAATGTGTATAAAACTATAAATTGAAATAAAGATAGTTCTATACAACAAAGACAAGAACAATATACATGCACATTAAAGTGAAAAAATTGCATGATAGACTGCAAGGGTCAAACTAGGATTTGAAAGTCATAAGATTATACCAACATATATGTGAGTGCTTACGGCCGGTAATTAAAAAGATTAAAAGTGAGCACGTTTATTTAATGCAAGTCATAACGTAAGAACTTTGCACAACTAAGGCAGGTATAATTATGCTATTAAATCTGCTTTATTAGGGCAGATAATTATGCTATGTAGCATTAGACTAGTAATTAGTGATAAGGGTCCACGCTTTAATTCCTAGAGGTTTCTGTTTCATATTCCACAATTATAATGTACTTCCTCCGATTCAAAATAATTATCCACTTAGTATTTTTTACACCCCTTAAGAAAATACTAACTTCTAGAAAAAATAGATATTTTGACTAGACTACCTTATTTAATAAGTCTCTTGCTTATTAATTGCCTTGAAAAAATAGGGGCAAATCTGAAAGAATGAAATTAATTCATTCTTGATTTTGTAAATAAACACGTATTTTAATCAAAATAAAAATATTAAGTGAACACTTATTTTGAATCGGAGGAAATAGCATGCTTATGCTGGATAGCTGGTTAGAGAAAAAAAATAATGAACTAGCAAATATACATTGAAAGCTAACTGCCACCCAAAGTATATATATATATATATATTTTTTGATAATCCAGATTTCCAGGCTTGCGCCTGACTACTTCACTGGTATTACCCAGACGTCCTGGAGGTAATAGCACCGGTCCTTCAACACTATTAACAGGTAAATCGCGGGATGTGCTCCGGTGGCCAGTTTTTTTGGGAGCGTACAACTGATCAATGAGACAAGGTCAAATTTCCCAACATGCAGAGTTTCTTCGTGCTTGCGGGGAATCGAACCCACGATGTCCCATGCCAGAGCGCCTTATAGCACCTAGGCAGCCAGGCTTTGCCACTGGACTATGCCCCGGAGGACAAGTATATTTTGTATATATTTGCTAGAGGTTGTAATTACTTTTAGCCGACCAACCGAATGTGTTAAAAGCTCATAACTAAACCGTCCTCCGCAAATATTATCGTGGCCCAACGACGTGCCAAAAGACATTCTTTATTTTGAAGAGAATGTGTGTGACAAATAAAATAGCTTCAGGCCTTTGAGATTGACACTTTGTAACGGGAGTTAGAAAATACACATTTTTTGGACCGCTTTAGCAACGATCTCAAAACTATTGAATATTTAACTATTTTTAATACAAAATAGTATGTGGATAAAAATACTTTTATCTAAAACACGAAAACACTTCTATATGATATGTTGCAGTTCAAAATTTTTACAAGTGGAACTCCATCACACTTGTTGAAGAAAGTCTCAACTTGCCTTATTATGAAGTAGCAAAGCTCATGAACAACTCCAAGCTCTGTCCGCGTAAAGAATAAGCCTCCCAGAAGCTCTATCATATCCAAACTCACCGAACGAGATCAATCAAGTCAAATTAGTAATCTACAGAGTTAGACGAATTCAACAATACTCATATTGCTATACTTTATTTGAAAATCCAAAAATGAACCCAAAAAGTCAATCCCGAGCCCCGAACGTCAAAATTGTAATTTCGTTGTAAAATTGAGTCACCCATAGCCCATAGGTTATAAATCCATAAAATCAACTAATTTCATCCATGAATTGACCTTCAAATCAAATGTTTATAATTTCTCAACTCTAGGGCTCAAAACCTCAATTTCCCCCAATCAAAAACGGATAAAAATCAATAACCAACCAAAATAAACTTGAATAAATGTCAAAATAAAGGTGGGATACTTACCCCCTTATTGAGAAGAGAACAACATCGCAAAAATCACCTCAATCGGAGCTCTAGAACTCAAGTTATGCTCAAAATAGTAAAAGAATGCAGTCTGATTTTTAATACATAGTGATTTCCGCGCCAGCGGATCCGCTTCGGCGCCCAGAAGTCCGCTCCAATGCACACCAGAAACCAACAATATTTCCCAAAACTATAATTGGCATAACTCCCTCATACAATGTCGGAATTCGACGATTCAAGTTGCTACAGATCATAAATTTCGATACGCATCTATTCCAACAATCAAAACTCAACTCCAACGTCAAATGGATATAATGGTACATTAAAGCGTTGAAGGCGAGTGACTTATGCCAACGACTCAAACGCCTGAACTTGACCAAACGAAATCCAAATCCAATTCTGAAAGTTCCTACAAATAAAAAATGATCATACTAAGCTACTCAAACTCTCAAAACAGCGAGATGGATCCGTCTTGACTCGATGTTGACCGTGGTCAACTCTAAACCATCTCAAAAGCTAGTTTCTCAACCAACCACCTTAACTACATCCAAACCTCTCAAAAATTGTACTAACGACTCGACTAAGTCATAAATCACATTCCAGACCTAACAGAATCAATAAAACTTTGAAAAGACGCATTTACCCAAAAGTCAACTTTTGGTCAAACTTCTTTTCTTTAACTTAAGAGTGTCTAATCTTGCTAAACTTGATCCAAAACTCACCCAATTGCCTCGGAAACCATGTCACCCATTTCCGCAAGTCATAAATATTATGACGAACTCTCATCGGACGGAGCGACAACCAAGACAGAATTTGACACGATGGCTGTCTTTTTGGCAAAATCCGTTTCTTCGAGGATGACTATAGACCGGGCTTGGTAGAATGGCGGAAGGAAATTGCTTTGGCGGATGAGCGTACCTACTCCACTATATGTATCAGTAAGGCCGGCAACCATTTGTAACATGAGTCGATTGTTAGTTACCGGTGCCCCGACATTCTTGAGTTGGTCTGACAAAACCTTGAGCCATTGACAATATGCGGACACATTGGGAAAATCCGCCATATCAGTGGTGGAGACTTCTTGCTCAAGTGTGACGGCTCTGGAATTCTTATTGTCTTGGAATATGTTACGTAAACGTTCCCAAGCTTCCATAGTTGTGGAATCAGGCTCAATAATTGTATGTCGTAAATCACTCAAAATTGTGGCATAGATCCACTGGAGGACCGTGGCATCAAGGGTCAACCATAATTCCTTCTGATCATCGGTTTTCAGCACCTTCTCCTTGCCTTTATCGACGGAATTATGTGATGGATAACCCGGTGTGAACGACAATGGATTTTAAAAAGTTATGCCCATGTCGTATAATGGACGTTTTCCATCTTAAGAGTGATGGATATATGAGATTTGATGTTGACGACAACTAGGGCTGGGTGAAAATTGGATTTTGAGTCTGACATGGCTGTCGGACAGAGAAGGAAGGCCAGCGGCGGAAGGAAGGGGGGGGGGGGGGACGGTTTGAGAGAGAGAAGTTTAGAGTTTAGGAACTTTCCCTAGAATTTGATACCATGTAAGAAATATTCTTCCTTGATTATTTCATTCCAAAATCATAGTACATATACTAAAATACAAACCTAATTCTAGGCTACAATTACAGTAAATAATAACTTAAAATATACATCTACCATATACAGAATATACATAATTATGACTAAATATAATTTTTCTATTCTATCAAATGAAAACACATATGTGGCTAGTTTAAATATAAATATTTATAGGACTATGCAGGATGTAAACTGTTTATTTGGGAGATAAATTTGCGTAGGAACCCTTTATATGGCAAAAAATCGAAACCCGAAAAGATAGTGCAGAAGTGAGATGTTAGCTCCCAAAGGAAACCTCGTAGAGTTTCGCCAGTGAGACATGAAAATGTTAGAGATGGTGCAGTATCTCAAATAAAGATTCTCCTATCGATTACTAATCATACTTTTTAACCTTTAAAAACATCATTTTGCTGGTATAGAGAGGAGAAAATAGATGAGGAGCTCGCACACGAGATTTCGCCAATACACCAAAGTGGTGCAATTGCTCCAACTTATAAGAGGATCCTGGCCTAGAAAAATATGTTAATTGAAAGATATGACACAACTATATATTTTCACCGTTGGGTGAGTTATTTTCCTTAATATTGTTAAGGATATGGAATGGGAACATGGACTTCTTATATGAACTTGGACAATCATCATCCTACAAGCTAGCTTTTGGGGTTGAGTTAAGCTCAAGATCCATTCTTTACATGGTATCTGAGCCAGACCCATTCCAATTCTCTGTTCACCAATATTGGGCCCCCAAATTATATTATCCAAGCTCCAGTTAACAAGGTCTGGGCGTGCGGGAGAATGTTAAGAGTCTCACATCGGATATGGAATGGGAACATGGACTTCTTATATGGACTTGGACAATCCTCACCCTACAAGCTAGTTTTTGGGTTGAGTTATGCTCAAGATCCATTTTTATAAATATGTCAAGGGTAAATCAATAAATGGTTGTTTTTAGCTCTATCGACAAATTACTCTCACCATCTATTGATAGGATGATTCCTTACTCTCACGTGTTCGAATGGTTGCTTATCGAATTGGATCAGTACGTGAGATGTTTGGTCTTTCTAATTTGAATCCTACAAAGGTTCTTCTCTATTAAAGTTTCTCCTCCTTATCATTCATGAGTTCACCTTCACAACCAAAAATTTTGAGAAATTTGTATTGATATGAGTTTTAATGGGAAAGGAAATATTGCCTAGGTAAATGGAAGCTTCGACAAATGTGAAAAATGTAAATATAAATGGATTTTGAACGTGATTTTCATATGCTTTTTGAAGGCATAACATATCTCAACAACTCAATCTCCTTGAATAAACTGAAATCTTTCTTCCCCCTTTCCCTTTTTAAGTTACTTACATGTCTAACATTTAAAAGGGCCTTAATTAAAGATTTTAATTAAAATTAAAAACCAGCTGGCCAAGGAATAATATTTCACGTTGACCACTCCGTTTTGATAAACTATATACTATATAGATACTCTCCTGTCGCATTTTCTAATGGATGAGTCAACAGTTTTTCAAGTCGTCATCATTTCAACTATAATACATTTTGGATGTTAGGTGATTATTTAGTTTGTTTAGTCTTTTACGAAGCAAAAAGTATTTACATTTTAAATAAAAAAAAATATTATAGAAAGTTAAAATGTTTGGCTAAGCTTTTAGAGAAAAGATATAAGTAAACTTGAAATTGCTTTTCAGAATTGAAAAAAGTAATTTTTCACCATAAACACCTTTGGAACCTCGGTCAAATATAGAATTATGTTCTATTCAAATTGATTAGTTAAACATAAATTTCTACTCTTTAAAAGAATTTTTTCGAAAAAATACTTTCTTTTTTTTAAAAGTATTTTTCAAAATAAGTAAATTTTAAAATTTTGGCCAAACAAACTATATCTGTAATTTATTACGTATTACATTTTTTCGGAGGATAATTTGATTAAAGAAAAATATAACTTCGATTCGTCCGGCAAAGCCGAAAACGTGTTTAACAAAATCATTTAGAACACTGTATCATTAATTAAGCGTGTCTAAAATCTGTTTATATACTTGTTTTTTCTATGAAATTTGATGCTTATCTTATTTTATGACTAATTTATACTTAGGGTCTGACTAGCTAGCTACTTGGTTTGTTTGGGATCTCGTTTGTTTGTTAGTAGGCCTGCAACTCAATTATTACTAGTTTCTAACGCATCTTATATTATTTTCTCCAACGTACTACTAACAAAAACAATTAACTTGATCTGTTATATGTTCAGAATACTTTAACAATCTTGAAAGGAGATTAAATATGACAACTACCTGTCAAACTAATAGGATGAACTATGCTACCGGCCTATTAGTAAAAATTATTCGCACCAAACAAATAAATATAAGATATGTGTCATTCATTCACATATTATGATGTATATGCTTTCTTTAATTTTTACTTAGAGGTTAAAAGTCGACTGCAGATAAGTATTTACCTTGCAATGTTTGTGTCATTTGCCTTTGCTTACAAACTAAAGTAGTTTTCGTTTTAACTTATTGATTCTATAAATTCTCCATATACAATTTCCCCTAAGAATGACATTTGCTTGAATTGCGCGCTGTGTCTTTCTTTTGTATTTATTCTTGTTTCTCACTATTAGAAACAAAGAGTTTTTTCACTGATACTCAGTGAGAAATTTATGTTATAAAATATGATTTTTTCATCTCATTTTCACTGAACTAGCTCACTGGAAACGCTGGAAAACTTCATAATTTTTTCGTGTGAAAACACTATTACTATTTCTTTTCTCACTGATTCAATCAAAATATCAGTGAGAATAACCACTGAACATTTTTCGATAGAAAATTTAATTGAAAAAATAATAGTAATTTTTTAGTAGTGTCGAAAACTATCTGTTGAGATAATTATATTAAGTACCTCACAACTGTTTTTGCATTGGAGAAATCCATTTAGTTGACAGATATATTTAAAAGCTAATTATAATTGTAACTGTCTTCTACAGCAAGTCTAATAATAGTTGGTAACCTGAAAAATATGATAAGTGATTACTTGTTACAATTACTGGACGTTTAAAGAAATTAGTAGTGGCGTAAGGCATGCAAAAAGGATAAAAATGCCAGCTTAACTTTTCACATCAAAAAGCTAATATGTACAAGTTATTACCTTTACTGAAATGTACATAGCGTAAAACTAGAGTAATGGCACTAAGAAGGGAAATTAAACAGAAAACAAAAGGAATAAAATCCAATTAAATAGAGAGAGACACGACACAAAGTATCTTGTATTTCGATTAACATATTAATTTGTGTAGTTATTGTTCCTTCTTTAAGATTGTTTTATCATGCTTTTATATTATTTTGTCATAGCTTATTCTCTTCCGTTGTTTTTTTTGTGTTGCTTTGAATTGCTTGTTCTTGAGCCGAAAGTTACTGGAAACAACCCTTCTACCTCCCAAGCTAGGAATAAGGTCTGCATATACTCTATCCTCCACAGACCCTATTATATGGGATATTACGAGGTATATTATTGTTGTTATTGAGAAGCAATTAGGACCTTTGCAAACAATAATTACAAATTTGGAAATTTGTGTACTTTTATAGATAACCTTGTTATTATTAACATTTAAGACTTGTACTCTATGAGCACATGAGTCTAATATGAGGAAGAAAAAAAGGATACATAACATACACTTTTGGTATTTTAAGTTTATGACTTTTGAATTTTGAAGAAGGTAGTTTTCTAAGTTTTTTGTCAATTTTTTTATATATATAAGTGAATTTATTAATATACATATAAGGTTCGGGTGAGATCCAATGTAGATCCAACTTTCGATATCCGAGGAGCCACCATCGGTACTAGTCCAGGAGGTCAATACTAGCGAGAGTTCCACAGCTACACTAGTTCATTTAGCCTCCATTTATAGAGTGGTAGAGTAATATCGCCATGCAATACGAATTGCCATGCGTATAGATAGGTTTCTAGATCTCGAGATTCGTTTCATTTCTCTGGCTAGGAATAATAATAAAAAAAACTAGTGGCGGGTTTGGCTAGGTAACATAATGGAAATGTATCGGACTGCAAATCCTGAAATGGCGGTTCGACGAAGAAAAAGTAGCTCCGCAGCTCGCCCAGAAGAAGATAGACCCGCCACTATAGATTTGTCTTTATTTCAACCTCACTACCTGGTTTATAGTCGAATATGGAGAATATGAACTTCTCGCATTCTTCTTTTTGGTATGTTGTTATGAGCAGCTCTGGGGCTCGATCTTAGGTCTAAGGTATGGGTCGAAAATGTGTACTTCTCCTACTGCCTCTCTTCCAAAGGGATGAACTCTTATAAAAATTCCTCTCCTATAAGAGTGTAGCTATAAAAATATAAGCATGATTATATTAGCTTATAACACAATATTTCAACCACATAAAAAGATTTGGGTTTTTAAGAGTGTAGCTAAACCTTTAGGTTTAATATCTACTATTAGAGAAGTACTTTTGCTAAATGGGGTTTCACAAAAAGTCATTTTTCGAATGCACAAATCTTGCTCAAGGTAGACAAATGCAGCCTGTAGACAAATTCAATTATTCTATACCTACTGTTTTGGTAAGAATCTAAAGATTGGACTCGTCGAAATTTAAATTTTGGATTAAACTCTAATTATACAAACATGATCTTCATTTTTACACCAAATTTCTAAATAATAATAGGTATAGAATAATTGTTTGTAACAAACATGATCTGATAACCTGAAAATATATAAAGTAAATAACTTGTTAAACATATTAAACTACATTATTAGTGTAAGAAATCTGTGTGAAAAAGTAGTTCATTTTTAATTTACAACAACAATAATATCTAGTGTAATTCCACAAATATAATATGGAAAGGGTAGAGTGTCTGCAAACCTAATAGTTTCATATTTAGTCTAATAGGAATAAATACAGATTTCAAAACTCAAACAGGGTAGGAAAGACCCATGCCAGGAACAACACAAGATTTCTCAAAAATAAGGCGTTGTTGTATGGACTCCAATTGTGCGCCACCTTCCAATATTTCTTTCATCAATGACTTATAGTAATGTTTCACCTTCTTGAGCATGCACTTCACTTTGACTCGTCGGAAAAGCTTAACTAATATGAATCCATGGTGGGGTTTCTTCTCTCCGCCGAGCCGCACCGTCGGCAACCTCTTCTTCCGGAATGATATTTTCCGGCAGCGCCACCGGAATACGGTGGTGGGATGATGGTTGTGGCTCATGACACTATTTTTGTTGAAGGTGTTTGACAATGGAGAGCTCATGGTTTCTTTTTAAAAAAGATTGTAAGTATGAGAAGTGGTCTTAAATGGCAGAAGAATGAAATTAAAGACCAAAGAGATAAAAACAAAAAGTACTGTTGAAATGGATAGTTAAAGAAACAAATTAGAAGGAAAGATTTGGGGACGTTATGTTTTTGTTTGGTTTTATTGGGTGGTGGCGGAGGGGGAAGGGGAGGGGAGGAGTGGTAAAAACTTGGGAAAATAGCACAAAATACCCCTAAAATATAAAATATTTACCCGTCCAATGTCCCTCCTAAATTAATTTCGTTTCTTACCTAACTGGTTGAAAATATTTATTCGGATTTCCCCTCGCTTAAAATCCTTTCTGCATGATACCATCACAATATATTTATATATCATATGGTACCGTCAAACCTCTCTATAATGACATTGTTTGTCCGAGAATTTCATGGTTGCTATAGTGAGGTGTTGTTATGTATGTATACTGAAATTTGATATTTAGATCTCATTTAGCTATTATAAATAAAAGTATGCAAATAATTATTTTTCTGTATTTTAATGTTATAAATGAAAATAATATACTTGTTAATTTTAAAACCTCAATTGATTTACATATCTCATTAATTAAAAATAAAAAAGACTAACAAATTTATAACTAGTTGTACCACACTGATAAATAATTAAAATCTAAGGAACATGCATTTAAAATTAATTGAGTATTTAAATATTTCAAGTTTTACGTAAGAATTCTACAATTTTAGATTGTTTCGTAAATTGAAGTCTCTTAATGATAACATAACGCTTGAATTGATGAAGAATTTTGTCCAAACTTTCAGCAAAAGAGAATCCAATAGCTTTTCCTAAGGCTGTCTAAGAGCTTAACATAAATATTTTATTATTTTATTTTTATACATAATATATTTCTTAAAAAATATTATTACACAATATTTGAGTATAACTGTTATAGAGAGGTAAATTTACAAAGAGTGTACCGCTTTAATCGATGTCATTGTTGTTATAGGTAGAATGCTATAATAGAGAGGTAAAATATAACATGAAAAATCGGTTGCGGAGAAAATCAGGCTGTTATAATGAAATGTCATTATAACGAATGACAATTATAGAGAGGTTTGATTGTATCATGTAGGACTAAGAGAAGAACTGAAGCAGTCCTCCATAATACCATCTCAGTATATTTATATATCACGATGCTATTATGGAAGGCTAAGAAGTGTCTCATTGAAGGACTAAAGAAGTCTTTCATGATACCATCACAATATATGTATATAAGATGATGGTATCATAGAGTTTTTTTTTGTAGAAAAGTGTATTTTGAATAATTGAACATGATCCTCCATGATAGCATCTCAGTATATTTATATATTATGTTGGTATCATAATTTTAGGAACATTTCGGATAAATAGTTTTGGATACATGAAAATAAAGAGGTATGGGAGGGTATTATTTTATTTTCAGGTGACATCTACATTCTTTCCCCTAAAAACTTACACATACTATACATATGTTTATATCAAGTGAATAATGCAAGATATCTTTATTTTGTACACACTTATCGCATAAAATAATATACATTTTATGCGATAAGGAGTAGAGAGTTGACCATGAGCTTGCAAAAAATCATGGCAATTTCTCGGCTTTGCTTATGCATAAAATAAGGTTCACATTTAATTTGGAGCATTTATGTTAGGTTTCAGGTCAGATCATGGGCATTTGAGCAGTAGGAGGATTGGTGAGCTGTCTAAGATTCCACTCTAGCTACGCTATTTCTATTTTATGTTTATTAAAATAGAAATTACTTTGATTTTGTCATTAGCCATTTCTTAGATGTTTGCCGTTTGGTACTTAAAAATCCTTTCCAGGGGACTAGATTCTCACTGTAGATATTTAAATTTTATTAGACTTAAGTTCATAAAATAATTTAGATCATATTTTTCACTCAAGCATATAAGCCAAAGCAATATTTTGGGCTAATGCAATTGAATTTATTACTAATTAAGTTGAAGTGGAGCAACACCTCTCATGGATTGTTTGCAAGGGGGACATTTTCTTTTAGTATGACTATTTGGCATTCTTTGGTTCATTGTATAGTCACTTGTTTGATGGTGTTAGACCTTTACACAACAAGCTGAATGAAGTTTGGATTGGAAGAGTGTAGCATGAGGAGGAGAACAAGTGTGGAGTGGCCTGAATCTTTGTGGGATGTTTTTCACCTCATGAAGATAGATTTGAAATCATGACTACCTGATATATATCAATACAAGACTAAATCTAAGCTATAATTATAATAGAATATACTAAAAATACAATAAGAATATTTACATCTTAAATATAAGATATTTGATTTGATTATGGAAATAAGTTTCCCAGAGTCTTAGCGGGAGGTTCTCGTATGCTGAGACTGTCCCTGAAATCATCAAAGAGCATGCGCGGAAGTCCTTTCATGAATATATCTGCAATCTAATATCGGGACGGTACATGGAGAACACGAACTTGTCCATGTGCAACCTTTTCGAGGACAAATCAAATATCCATTTCTATGTGTTTTGTGCGTTGATGTTGGATGGGGTTCCCCGACAGATATATCGCACTCACATTATCATAATAAACCACGATTTCCTTTTCGATCGGACAATGAAGCTCTAATAGAAGATTACGGAGCCAACATGATTCAGAGACAACATTAGCTACCCCTAGATATTCTACTTCAGCACTCGATCGAGATAGTGTGGGTTGGCGCTTTGACGACCACGAGATTAAATTGTCTCCGAGAAACACACAATAACTAGAAGTGGAGTGCCTGGTGTCCGGGCATCCACCCCAATCAACATATGTATAAGACGTGAGACCAGAAATGGTTGACTTATACATATGTAACCCAAAATCAAGAGTACCCTGAATATACCGCAGAATTCGTTTGAGAGCCCACATATGTTCCTCCTACGGTCGATGCATATGTAAACATACATGTTGAACCGCATATGAGATATCAGGTCTCGTAAAGGTGAGATATTACAATGCCCCTGCTAAACTGCGGTAATGTGTTGGATCGTCGTATGGAGATCCTGAAGAGTTACTTAATTTTGCCTTGGTATCTACCGGCGTGGGTGACGGCTTGCAAGACGACATGCCGGCTTTTTCAATTATCTCCTCGGCATATTTTCTTTGACAAAGAAACAAACCACCTGCATATTGAGTTACAGCAATGCCCAAAAAATAGTTTAAATGGCTCAAATCCTTCATAGCAAATTCTGAAGCAAGAATGGACATAATAGACTGGCGAATGGACTCAGATGATGCTGTGAGGATGATGTCATCCACATAGAGAAGAATGTATGCCATTTCATTCCCTTTCTTATAAATGAACAATAACTAATCAGATTTGCTATGTGAGAACCCAGTGTGAAAACGAACCCTTCAAACCTGTTATACCACGCCCTGGGGGCCTGTTTGAGACCATATAAAGATTTTTCAACAAGCAAACATAATCATGATGAATAGGATCCTGGAAGTCCAAAAGCTGATGCATGTAAACTGTTTCCTGTAGGTGGTCGTGTAGAAACGCATTCTTTAGGTCCAACTAATGAATGGACCATGATTTTGACAGAGCAAGACTGAGAACTGTCCGGATAGTCGCTGGTTTAACTACTGAGCTAAAAGTTTCACCACAATCCACTCCAACCTACTAAGACTTGCCATCACCAATAAGACGGGCTTTGTACCTCCCAAAGAAACCATCAAATTTCTTTTTATGACAGAAAACCCACATAGTACGTTCACATTAGAAGGACAGCGCACCAACTCCAACGTCTTATTTTTAAAAAGAGCATTAAGTTCATCTATCATGACATCTTTCCAATTCGGGTCTGATAAGGCACCTTTTGGATTTTGGGGAATCGGGGATGGTTGGACAGAGGACGTCAAATTAAAATGACGCTTAGGCAAAAAAATCCCATGCATGGCACGGGTTTCAATGGACTGGGGTGGGATCGAGATGGATTTCTAGGTTACTGGATTTTCGACCGAGGGAATATTGGGCCTGGCCTGCCACTGGACCGCTGGAGCAGTAAGATCTCTGAGTTGGGTTTGAGGCAGTGGGCTAGTCACCCGGTTCGGTGAAGAGGGAGAGGGAACAATGGGCTCTCTCATTTGGGCTAATTTATTTCGGGAAAGGGGTTGGGCCGCGACTGCTGATGAGTGAGTAGTGGGCTCCCTTAATTGGTCTGGCCTATTTTGCTGAGACAAGTGGACCGAGGCTAAGGGAGAGGGAGCAGTGGGCTCCCTCATTTGGGTCGGCCCATTTCGGGCAAGGTTCTGGACCGAGGGAAAGGGTGAGGAAGAGGGAGCAGTGGGCTCCCTCATATTGGCCTGTTTATTTGGAATGTTGAGATGGTTTTGCAAAAGAGAATATATCCCTATGTCCAAAACACCATACGAGGGTGGGGAAGATGTTTGTATATTGGCAAACGGGAATTTGGACTCATAAAAAATAACATGACGAGAGATGATAATTTTCCCACTAGACATATCATAACACTTATAACCCCTATGGTTTTGTGGATATCCCAAAAATACATATGGAGTGTAACGGGCTTGAAGTTTGTTTATCGTTGTGGAAGAAAAAGGGGGACAACACAAATACCCAAAACCCTCAAATATGTGTAGGAGGGGACACGATGATAGAGAATTTGTGTGGGTGAGTAGTTTGAAAGTAACTTGCTAGGAAGAATGTTTAAGAGATATGTAGTCATTTGAAGAGCATGGTGCCAAAATGATGGTGGTATGGACGCATGAGCCAGAAGTATGCAGATTAAATTATTTATCGTTCGTATTTTTCGTTCATCTTTTGCCTTGGTGATGGATGGATTGGCGCGACAAATCCAAGGGGAGGTGCCATGGTGTGTGTTATTCTCAGACGACATAGTCTTGATTGATGAGACTCGCAGCGGAGTGAACGCTAAGCTGGAGGTTTGGAGACAGACTCTGGAGTCTAAAGGGCTCAGGCTCAGTAGGACCAATACAAAATACTTGGAGTGCAAGTTCAATAACGGGAGCGACCTTGAGACATACGTGGATGTGAGGCTTGGTACTCAGGTCATTCCAAATAAAGGAACCTTCAAGTACTTCGGGTCTATTATCCAAGGGAATGGAGAGATTGATGACGATGTCACACATCATATTGGGGAAGGGTGGATTAAATGGAGGCTCACATCTGGAGTCTTGTGCGATAAAAATGTGTCATATAAGGTATTGCACGTGCCTTCCTCATATCAATACGCGGATATTTTCACGAAGGGCCTCCCAAGACAGTTGTTTCTTGACTTCAGATCTAGTCTTAGCGTTAGGCCTCCTCCCGCTCCGACTGAGGGGTGTGTAAACGTGTACAAGTATAACACTACAATCCCTACCCATAATTAGAATATGATTCTAAACTAGAATTCCTCTTATATTGGGAATGAGATTCCTCTTGTATTAGGATTGTATATTGTAATATTGATATTAATGAGAAAGATTCCCTAAGGGAGATTAATATCATCTTACACTAAGTGCTCCCTCAACTATTCTCCAGAATTATAGAGGTGTGCTAATAAATATGGCAAAGGGCTTCCTTCACTCTAAAGGTCCACATATATGGTTTCTTACAATCTCTAGACTTTGGTATCAGAGAAGAATGAAAAACTGATGATGTAAACACACTATAAAGGGTTAAAACTCTTACTGGAGCAGCCCCTATCTCATAGAAGTTTCAAGCTGGTGAATGGATCAAGACACCAACTCCTTTGCCAAAGTGAATAGTGATGACAGCTGCATAAAAAAACGAGTGTGGTTCTGGAGGTGTCATCAGAGATTGCAATGGGAAATTTATCATGGAATATTCTTTCTACAAGTAATTAAGATGAAGAGAAAGCAATGCTACATGATCTTCAATTCTTGTATAGACAAAGGCCTGAACAAGATCATAGTTGAGGCAGAGTCCAATATATTGGTAAGTGCAGTGAATGGAGAAGTAGGAACACTTTAGCCTCTTTGCATAGTTCACACAGCTTAGCCTGTCAAGCTCTCAAATATCATGAAAGAGCTTGTTTTTTTTCCTCTTTCTCAGATGTAAGTCTGTTTCTGTAGTTGTTGATTTATAAAGGGCGCCTGTTTGAATTTAAACAATTGACTTTCTAGAGTGTGGTACACCCATTAAAAAAATTTAAATTACATCAACTAAAGAGATTATTTTATTATATTGTCCTTTATCTTTGCCTTAAAAAATTTCTTCTACTTTAATATACTATTGCAATACTCCTGAAAAATCTAAAGAATACTTAAAAAACCTATTAGGAACAATTTATTATAGAAAAATTAAATTAGGAAAACAAGAAATAATGATTCTTAATTTTTAAAGTTGACACTAATTATGGACTATCTTTAAAAGACTAAAAAATTACTCCTTCCGTTTTAAAATATTTGTCTAGTTTTGACTTGGGATGAAGTTTAAAAAAATTTAAAAAACTAATGAATCATGTGATGGTTAACTAAAGATATGGATAATCTATCAAAATGTCATTTAATTTTTTTGGTTTGAAACTTTAAAATTATATGAAAAATTGAAATATAAAAGTTGTCGGTCAAAAAATAGTCCTCGGCACATTCTTTAATAGCTTTGTTTAGCCTCCTTTACTATGTCAATTCCATCCGCTATTTTCTTTTTATATATTGAGTTTCTCGATTTACGTCAGACTATTTCTGAAGATAGTAGTACGGATCATTCAACACTTTGAGAACAGAGCAACTGATATCACAAGGTCTATCAGAAGAGAGAGCAAATTACTCACATCAAAGTTCGAATCTACACTACATGCTTCCAACTGTATTTTAAATTCCTCTTTTGCTGTTCAGCTATGCCACGAGGACAAAAAAATTAAGACAAACTTTGAATTGATGGAATATGGATTGTGAGTCCAAAGGATTTTCGGTCCTAAGTAAGGTAGAGGTTACTTTGTTATTGTTGTTGTTGTTAGTCAAAGTGATTTGTCCCGTTGTCTGTAAAAAGGACATTCGCCGTCATTGTTCTTGTGAAGCAAAGACTCAAAGTACTGTCATAGCATCTCTGGTATTTCCCTCGTAGCAACACGTGAAATTATTCCATTCTCAGTCCTTTTTTAGCTAAAATTTTCAATTGTGGCATGAAAATTACAGATCTTGATTGCTTCTGCTATACCCTGAAATTATCTTGTACTGTTAATTTCTGCACTATTTGGTAATAATCTTCCATAACGTCTGACATTTTCTTTTTTTACTTTTCAGTTTAGTACTTCAAATGAATCGTCAATTCATTCCTTTCTTCACAAATATCTCGCTTCCGTTCTTCTTGGTGTCCACTCTCTCTCTTACTAACAGGTGAGCACAGTTACTTGCTTCTGATTTATTTTTAAAAATAAAAACTTTGGTAAGTAACTCTTCTTTCTTGATTTGCCTTAAGGGTGTGTTTGGTGTGAAGGAAAATGTAATGTACTTAGAATAGAAATTAGAAATTTTATTGATACTCCAATGTTGTACTACCCCTGTCTTTTCTTTCGAGCCGAGAGTTTACCAGAAACAGTCTAAAAGTATGCGTATAATTTACCCTCCCCGACCCTCTTTGTGGGACTACAAACTAGCAAGTAATCAATCAGCTACTACAATTATACTTCTCCACTGAATGGTTTGGCATCAATGGTGGATTTTCCTGAAAGAAGAAGTGAGGAAGGAGAACAAAGAACTGAGTGAGCGAGAAGAGAGAATTAGGAATCTAGAATTAGCCAATTTCACATATGCCTTTCAAGTTTCAACCAGGTTGTGTGTGTATATATGAGAGTGTGCTGGCAGTTATATCTCACGTGCTTCCCATGTGCTCACAACAATATTTGGATACATGACAGAAAATATTTTCCCTGGAAAATAAGTGTTTTTCTTATTTATTTTCTTGTGGTGTGTAAGTAGAAAATATTATCACAAAAGAATTTGTATATACGCGAGGCAAATACTATGGGGTGAGGAAGGAGGGTAAGGTGTCGAGGTGGTGGGGATGGGGGATATGGGGGTGGGAGTGGGGTAGGGTGTGTTGGAGGGTGGGGAGGAGACAATTAGTGTAGGATGCCACTTGTGAAACTTGTTTCCTACTTCCGTTGGGAAAGTAATTTTTCTCGTTTTTAAGAAACTTGTTTTCCTAGATAAAATATTTTCCTCCATACCAAACACACCCTAACAGACAAACTATTTAGTACTGAAATGAACTGAGGTTGAATAGAGTAGAATATAGATACAGAGGATTCATATACTCAACCCCAACAAGTTTTGGATTCAGATGTAGTTGATTGATGTATAAGTAACTCTTCGAAGATTTTGGCTCTCCAAGGAGCGAATTCCCTGGAGAATCATTTATAAGTCTCTGAAATTAACCATGTGTAACGGGTGAATTTCTGATCTTCTAGTCCCATTTTTTGAGGATCAACAAGGCCTTATAGATAATTTTCTGTGGATTGTTGTGGTAATTCTTGCCATTATTTGTCTTCTTGCTTATTGTTCTATCTCTTCATCATTGTGTATTCTGTAACTATTTTTTGTTGCTCATACTGGACTTAGATTTCGTGTGACATAAAAATCAGTCAATAAACTATGCGGCTATGCCTCAGTCTGTAACTTGTTGGGGTCTACATATTTATTCTCTATATACATTCGTCTTTATTCAATTGGAGTCGACTATATGAATCTTAAAATGATTAAACAGAAAAGAGTAGGGAGAATAAAAGCCCTTGTTAGGTTTTGGATTTGTTGTTCTCCTTTGTTTCGTATAATTCTCACATTCTGTGCTTCTCTTTTGTCAATCCGCTCTAATGTTGCAGATGTTCAGTAGACTCTTCTATAGAATCAGAAAGGACATTGGCTATAATAAAGCCAGATGGCGTTTCCGGAAACCATACAAATTCCATAAAGGAAACAATTCTCAATAATGGATTCAAAATCACAGAGGAATCGTTCATTCAGCTTGATGAGGATCGTGTGAAAAGCTTTTATGCTGAGCACTCTTCAAGGAGCTTCTTTCCCAGCCTTGTTCAATACATGATCAGGTAAACTTTCCCTGTCTGGAGATGGTATTTGATTCTGAATTTGCTAGTAAGCCTCATTCTGTTTCTTAGCCTAGGTACCTGTTAAATTGATACTGCTGCTTTATTTTTTCCATTGCTTCAAACAACTTACTGGTTCTTTGAGGAACTATAAACTGCATGTTTCTTAGCCTCATTCTGTTTATTATATTTGCTTCTAACAGTACAATAGAAAGTGGTATACTCAGTAATAACTCTCTGATACGACTTGATAGCACACGACTCAGCGAAATGAAACAAATACTAGAAAAATCACCAAGAAAGAATAAAGGATAGGATGAATCTGAAATTTATGTAGTAGAGTAACACAAACTCAAGTATTAAACTTCACTTGAATCCTTGTTATCATTAATCATTTAACCCAAGATAATAGTGATAGAACCAAAGAAAGAGTATAATCAGTCAATTCCAAACAAATGTGAAAGAATCTGCTAATTAGTATTCCAGATAAGATTCAATCTACAGAGTGAAAGAAACAGGAGGGAATACAAGAAATATTACCCCAAAGATTCAAGTTGAAGTTCAAGAAGAAGAACATGGGATCAATCTCTACACTTGGAAGCGTTAAACTTCCAAAACTAAACCTCTCAAAACTAAGCTTCTCCAAAAACTCCCTGAATTAATGGGATGGTTATAAGTATTTATAGTCATGAGGGAATATAAATAAAATGACCAGACATCCTTAAGAACTTTAGAATCTGCCAGAGTCCAAGTTTCTGATCTGGATCTAGGTCGATGATCTGAATGTTCCAGAAAAAGGTCTTTCCTCCACCGCTCCCGACCAAGTCATTGACCTGGAGTGTTTCCACCACCACTCTCAGGTCAATGACTTAATTGGAACCAGGTCATTGACCTGGAGTGCTTTTAGCCCAAAACTTGACTTTTAGCTACTCCTTGGGTTCCTTGGATGCTATCACTTGGACCACGGATACAACTGAGACTTGAGGTTCTTCAACGATCAGAACGATTGGAATGTTGCATAGGTAAACCTGTTTTTCTCTATGTTGCATGGTTATGAAAATTTGGTACAGCCTGACAGAAGAAGATACCTTTGTTTGGCTGACAGAAAAATGGGAGCTTTAGTGTTTTCTACTCCTACTTGTTCAGCTAGTGGTGATACAGGACAGTCTACATGGTAGGCATTTTCAGGACAAAGGCAGCTAGTTTGGTTGGAGAATGATTAATAACACAACATGCAGTGTGGATAATTTGCAAAGATGGGCAGAAGAACTTTGTGAGACGAGGATGAAGAAATATGTGAACCACCTCCTTTTTTATAAGATGGAGCATGTTTAATGTGCCATTTGGAGCGGGTTGTGAACCATTTTCGAATGCATATCATCATTGGAAGTGTTTTAAATCTGCATATGTAAGTATTTTGGTGGTGTAATCGGAGAGTTGAGACACAAGTGATTGGAACAAAGGTCTGTAAAAGATATATTTTCATCAATCAAAAGAAAAAAAAACTTTTTTAAATGATATAGAAAGCTTTGGAATCTTTTGAGTGCTTTAGAGATATAATTTTGTATGAAATGATACAGAAAACTCTTTATCCAAAGAAGTAAATACTGTAGAAAGCTATACGAATCTTTTGAGTAGTTTAAAGATTTTATTTTATATGACTGATACAGCACCAGCTTGGTGCCTTGTGGTCCATTGCAAATAAAGTACCTTATTTATTGAGGGGAAAAAAAGGTCTTGTGTCCAAATATCCACTTGATAGTCATTTCATTGCAGTGACAGAAGTAGAAAAATTAGTGAAGATCTGTCTATCGGATATTTGCTATTATGTTGAATTTAGAATAGTTCGTGGACTGATTTCTCATGAGAATTTTTGCAGACTGCTCCTCCTTCCTTCTCATCCATTTACTGCTCCTTTTTTTCTTTATTGACGTTTATCATCAGTGGTCCAATGTTGATAATGGTGTTGGAGAAAGGCAATGCCATAGCTGACTGGCGTGCATTAATTGGTCCAACAGACCCACTCAAGGCAAAGGTTACTCATCCTCACAGGTTTAGACCTTCTCCTCTCTTGTTTTTTCTTTTCTATTTTTCATGTCTATTACTATTACATGGGCCATACAATTAGAAGATTAGAAAGTTACATAGATAACCATAGCAGGAGTTTGTCTTCCTTCAAAAAAAGGGTACTACCTTAATTTAACTCATTAGAAAACGCTTTTCTCAAAGATATGCTTTTAAAAATTGAAACATTGTAAAATATGTTAACTCTTGATTTCCTTAGTCTGGGGTTGCCTTTCCCCAAAGAAGCTGTCTCCTTCATGGCATTACATTGTTGCCTTTACTGATATTCTGCAGATTAGAAGAATAACCTAAATAGCCGTCCGCCCGACCGCTTAAACTAAAGATGTAAATATATGTATATTTCATGTGTAATGTGTATCATAAATATATGTATATTTCATGTATAATATGTGTATCGTCGTGTAATAGATGTGTATAATCTATGTATGCCAGCTTGGAAAGGTAAACACTGAATCCGGCTGGGTATAAAGATCCCGACTCCTCTCCTGCCACATACGATTGACATTATATCTATAACAGCTAGCTTCTTCTCACTTTCTCTATCACGAGCTTTTGCAAGTTTTATTTTCCTACCTCTACGACTGAAGATGTTGAAGTTGTTGATTCTGTCTTTGGCCTCATTAAATCCGTACATAATTATAGAAGTTGTCAGCCTAAGTTGCTTGTAACCTACTTGCTGTTGTTTTACATTGACAATTATTTTAGGCTATTGTTAATTCTGAGTAAGACATGCTTTTTAACCTGTGTCTATACATACATTCAGTGTCAGAGCCATATGTGGGCTGGATTTACAGAAGAATTGTGTTCATGGTTCTGACTCACCTCAATCTGCTGCCCGGGAAATATCTTTCTTCTTTGAAAGGACATCATCAGGTGAAATTACTCGGTCTAATTATGTGCATGCATTTTGTTCTTGAGGTCTCTCTTTCACGAAGTATTTCCAATGAAAAGAAAAGGAGTGATGATATTCGGTTTTTGTTGGCTATGACATGTCATAAAAAAATGTAGCAGTCTCTCCCGATCCAAACAAACAAAAAGAATTTTTAAAAGAAGTACCAGTCTTTTGCTTGGTTGATGTACCAAGCAAACTCTCTGCAGATCCTACTAACTAGAACTAAAGTGCAATCAAGAATCAGAGACGATAAAAATGTAGATCTGGTGTCAGAAGTTTGTGCTGCGTATCTCTCACTTAAAATCATTTGAACTAATATCTTATCAGTATCGAAACCGATCACCACTGTACCTCTGCCTCTTGTTGTAAACAAATGGAGAATTCTTTTCAAGAGAATGATGTTTGAGTTTTTGCATATGATGTCCATTTTTTTAATTCAAGAGAGACGGGCAGGGGACTCTTGTAGTTAACTTGTATACTTGTTGCCATCAAGATTCTCTGGCTGATTTATGTTCGCAAAATTCGTTTCCAACTGCAGGACATGTATCTAAGCATGATGAACTATAAGACTAGGAATTCTTGAAGAAGGATTATCCGCCATTGAGACTCATTTACGAACAGATTGTTGCAGCTCACATAACTAAAGTTGTACTCTGAGATGTTATATCCTGCAAAACCAAGCGTAGCAGATTGGTTATTGCGGGTGAAACAGTCGATTTCTATCTTGGCAGTTTAACCAAAGACAGACGGAGCCTATGTTATATGGGTTTAGTTGTCAGTATTTTCGACATGTAACATAGATATACGTGTGAAAAACACTAAACTATCAACAAATATTATAGAACGCATAATTTCTAATTTACAATGAGTTTACTGCTAAGAACCTTAAAGTTCGATCTCATTAAGTTAAATCATGAATTTGTCTCTGCAGCCAACCAACCATTTCTTGTCTAATACAATTTGCTGCAATTGGCAGCTTGGTCTTTCCCATATTGTGGAGTTTTAAGTGTTGAATGTTGTGGGGATTCCCTCTCCAAGTGATATATGTGCCATGAACAAACATTTTGTGAGCCATGGCAAAGTGTCTTAATGGATCAGTATTTCAGGCAACCTAATTATTAACACATGAAATTAGATATTTAGAAATAGACATTGGAGATAACTAAATGCTAATTAGTTATCTAATTTCATGTGTTAATTATTTAACTAATTATTAATTAGTTAGTTAATATAGGTTGCCGTTAAATGTATTAGTTCGTTTTTACTTTAATTGTAGTTAAAAGAAATTAGTTAGCAATTGTTAATCAGTAATAGTAATCAAAGAGTAAAAGGTAATCCTTAATTAGTTTAGGATTGAACATCATTAGTTTAGGATTTAAAATCATTAATATAATTTTCTCATAAAAGATTAGTCAGTTAATATAATTTTTTGATAAATGAATTAGTTCGTCATTACTTCAATTGTAGTTAGAAGAATAATTAGTTACAAATTATTAATTAGATTCTTTAATTCTCAATAGAAGAATTAGTTTAGGGGTGAAGATTAATTAAATCTGTTTTGCATACATTAATTAGTAATAGTTAATACTTAATTAATTTCATAATATTATACTTTTAAAATTAGTTAGCTAATATCAATTTTTAATGTGTTAATTAAGTAGTGCATTTAATTAAATTGTTTTTAGTTATTTATTGTATATATTTAGATAATTTATTAATTTTTAATTAGTTTAATTTCATAATGTTATAATTTTTTAATTAGTTAGATAATACTAATTTTTAATGAATTAATTATTTTCATAATTGTTAATGTGTTTATTATTCTCATAATTAGTTAGCTAATATCAATTTTTAATGTGTTAATTATTCCCAAAAACATATAAACAACATAACGCAACATAATTCACAAATTTATATAAAAGATAAGCTTCAAACTTACCAAATTATTAATATAATTTCGATAAAAGAATTAGTTAGTTAACATAATTTTTTATTAAATAACTTAGTTATTTAATATAAATATTTAGTTAAGGATTACTTTGTTAATTTGATTAGTTAGGGTTCAACATCATTATTCGTAAAAACATAAATACAATATAACACAACATAATTCACAAATTTAGAATGAGAGATAAACTTCAAACTTACCCAAAAAAAAAGGTACAAATCATCTATCGTACTAACATAAAAAAAAATTGACAAATTTTCTTGTAAGTTAAAGATATATTTTGAAAATATCTTTACCTAAATGAATAAAGAACGATAAATTTATACATAACATACTAATGTAAAAGAATTGAATAAAGCCTTTAAAATTTAAGTTTATGTCTTGTAATTTAAAAAATAATGAATAATTTAAATATTGTTTGTACATATACGACACCGCTATGGATCCCAATGTTCACTCAGGGACCTTCGATAGATCTATACTTTGACTATAAGATAATCATAGGGTTGCGCTATTATGGACAAAACGGTTGCAACACCACCCCCGCCAGATGCATATGGGGTGACGGCTTTTAGTAGACTACCCCCACATGCCCGCATCTTAGAGATACTGGATCAGTGCGGTATTTATCATTGCATTAGGATTGATCGGATACAGCACGATCGGCCCCTTCTGATGGCCTTGGTTGAGTGGTGGAGGCAGAAGACACATTTTTCATCTCCGCATCGGTGAGGCCACGATCACGCTGCAGGATCTGGAGTTTATTTTTGGACTACGGATGGATCGAGACCCATTATCCAGTCGGCAGGGCAGGCTAACCAGCTTCACGCCTATGGGTACTGATATGTCAGGCTAGAGTCGAGTGATTGTATCTTCCATCTGCAGACACTTGTGTGCCGATGGCCTGGCGGAGCCTATTATAAATGCCATTGATTAGTTGATTGTTGATCACCGTACCCGTATCTATTTGCTAATTATATTTGGGAACATATTGTTTTCGAGGTTGCTATGTGATCTTAAAGTATCTGAGCATTTTGGACCGTCTGGACCGCTTAAGGGCCTATAGTTGAGGCGGTGCTGTTTCGACGTTCCTCTACAAACATTTATGTCGAGCGTCTATTAACAATAGTAGTGATCTCTGCGGGTTTCTTCCTCTCGTCCAGGTAATATATTTAAGTTTTTATTTCTAACTTCTAAATATATCTCTTGAAACGTCGACTAAACAATCACATTTCTTAATGTTATTTTCATGTATGGGCTAGGAACATGATCCTGCCTTTTCAGCCCGTATCTAGAGAGCGCGATGCTGATGAGAAGTCGAACCCTACTGAGGAGGTGGACGTGATGGATTACCCGAAATATGTAGACGCAACACGCTCTTCTTCCGTACAAGGATCAGCTTGCCGGATGACGGACGTGCATGTAAATTTTATTTTTAATTATTACTTTATTTTTAAGTTTCTTTTTATTGATCACTAATTTCTAGTTTTTGTTTACAACTTTTTGATTGGACGTCGTACGATGCAATCTTGCACCAATTGCAGCCCTTTTTACATGGCTGGTCAGGGCGTGTGAATGCCAAGGGTCCCATTGTTACACATGAATATTGTAGAAGAGCACGGGCCCAATCGTTTCTTGCGACAGTTCGGGCATGCGCAACATGTACTTGTATCCACTGAATGAGACATGCACCGTCATGAGCAGGACGAGCGATTGGTAGCTGACCCTCCATTTCTTGCATGGATGGATATCCAGCTCGCTTATTGGGATGAGAGACTGCAGAAGATAGCGGAGGTCGATCATGAGGCTCTGATCGTGGACTTCATGGAGTGGTACCTACAATCACATGTTCATTTATTGTCAACACATGTATACGTATTTCGGATGGTGTAGGATACGTTGTACTTTCAGCGCAGTATGAGGCATTGGTAAGTCTAGTAAAATTCACTTCGTTTTTAAGTTTAGTGTCTCAATTTCTTAAGAGGAAGAATTAATTAATATTCAATAAACATGTAGTTTAGAGGCGTACAACGATTGCACTAGTTGGGGATAGATGTTATGGTGATCCCTGAGAGAGCGAGCCTCAAAAGGTCATATCTATATCCGCGGACGCTATGCGGCAAGCACGAGAGGCCGCATTATGCATGAGCATGTACCAGTGGACCAGTATCAACTAAGGCATGGGCGCGGACGCACATGCGGACGTCGTGGAGTCTATGAAGTACAAGCAGGCAAATGATGTGGTGGTCATCAACTAGTAGATGATCCCGATGATGAGCCTTCTATTGGAAATTTACTAATGTGGAATTAAGTTTATCCCGTTATTTATGACTCGAACAATTGGAGCCCCGCACATCGGAAACGGCGTTTCCACACACGTGCACTTGTAGTGCCAAATATCGTAAATTTCGTTAGTGAAAGAGATATTGGTACGTAAGTAAATGTTTGAGACATAGAATAATGGACGGTTATTGGCTAAATAACAAGTATTACACGTCGGTAAACGAATGAATGATTGTGCGAAGTGTAAGATGGAACGAGTCGGAAAGGGTCGTGGAGTCGCGAAGGGCCGCGGTGCCTCCAGGGATGGGCTGCGGCGCTAATTGGCCTGATTGACACTGGAGCCGCGACGACGGAAGGCCAAAAGTTTTGGTTGTTGGGGTGGCTTCAATGGCATTAATTCCACCATTGATTGGCCATTACTTGGCTGGTCATCATGGGATTCAATGGCCTTTACTTGGCTATTGAAGGGCCATTACATGGGCATATGAAGAGCCATCTTGCACACCTATAAATTGAGGCCTTTGACTCAAGTCTATACACAGATACACAAGTTAACAACACCACAAAGAGATTAGATTTTCCTGATAGCAATCCTTCTCTTAGCAATCTTCATTATTCGTATTCTTCGCTGAGGTCATTTGTGTAGGCTTTGCACATTTGATAGTTTGCTGTTTTATCTTGGGATATTATTGTCCACACTTCCGTAAAGCCTATACACGGGGGCAATCTTGTCTTAAAGACATAGAGCCATCTCTCGACTTAGCCGGTGGTGGTGTGATTATCTAATTGGTTGCTAAGTGTTTCAAGTGTGAACTTGAATCTCAAAGGACTTTAACCGTTCGGATTCTCAGCGGTTCTACAAGTCACAAGTGTAGCAGTTCATGTTCTTGTATTTCTGAATACAAGATCCAGATTTGAAGTTCTAGTTCAAGATTAAAAGATTGACAACTTGTTGTAATCTTTATGGTTTATCCTTTCGAAGCACTTGTAATAGTTATTTACTATTCCCCTACATGCTTTAAATTCCGACACCTTCCGCTTCCGCTCCTGCTCCCGCTCCCGCTCTTTAATATTTTATTTTATACATAATATATTTCTTATAAAATATTATTACACAATATTTAAGTATGATTGTTATAGAGATGTAATTTTATAAAGAGTGTATCGCTATAATGAATGACACTGCTGTTATAGGTAAAATATTGTTATAGAGAAGTAAAATATAACATGAAAAATCGATTCTTGAGAAATTCAGGCCGTTATAGTGAAATGTTGTTATAACGAATGACAATTATAGAGGTTTGACTGTACTTGATTTCATAGCTAATTGTCATTCCTTTATATTTATCTATAATAAACTAATTAATGTATACTTTAAACCACTAAATAAATTCAACTTTAGCTTTTTTGAGATAAACATTTATAATATTAAAAATGACTTTTTGTAATCAATCAATAATGTTTGATTCGATCAATTTGAATCGACTTTTAAAAGAACCATTTACACCCATGATACAGGCACATGTACTGCCAAGTAGGGGTGAGCGGGTCTGGATACCCTAACTTTTTTTAACTATTCGGACCCTACCAAATAAAAGACCGGTTCCTAAATTTACTACTCGGAACCTACTCGTAACAATCATTATCCGAAACCTACCAGGACCCTGCGGTTCCGGGTAGGTTCCCGGATACCCTGTAAATTTTTGTGCAGATATTACGCCATGATTTCACAGCAGTTTAGCTATTTCATTTCCTTTTCTACATTTAGTTTGTAATTCCTTTTTTTCAGTTAATAGAAAACCCCCAAAAAGCTGTCCCATAATAATGTTTCATTGCTTTAATTTGTTAAGTCCATGATAGAAAATCCTAGGGTCAAGAAAGAGGAAATCGAAGAGAAATACTACTTAAAACTAGACTAAACTACAATCAAATCTTGAAAATGAAACATACAAATGCACTATACTACGAACAAATCAGGAAAAAAAATAGGGTTCCACACCTGTGTTTCTGTTGAGCGGTAATGGATGACGAAGATACTTCAAATTGCTCAAAATTTTGTATATGGTGGTGTTGATTTCGTCCGAAAACACATAAATTCGAATTCTAGCAAAAATTGTATCTATATTTGTAAAGTTTTAAATCAGACCCACAAGTTTGGAGAATTCTAAATAGGCCGCAACTCTAAACAGATTTTAAGCACTTTTCTAGGCCGAATACTGTATGGACACTTGAAATTATAATTTGACTAATTAATTTTATAAAAATCTTTATTGCTTTCTACTTTTACAATTTATTTTATTAACAATTAAAAAAGTAAAAATATTTAATATTTCATAGGTTCCGGGTATCGGTTCCGGGTCCGGGTACCCTGTCTCTATTTGCCGGACCTGGACCCGACATTGATCGGTTTCTAATTTTACTACCCGGAACCTACCCGTTATTATAATATATCTACTGAAACCTACCCGTTAGTGTCGGTTCCGGTCGGGTATCTGAGTACCCTGTACCCGTGCTTACCCCTACTACCAAGTAGAATTCTTACCCATCCGGTTCAAAATAAGTCTCATTTTAGCAACAAAAAAAAAAGTTATCCAAAATTAACAAAAAGTTTTTGTTCAAAATAAGTGTCAACTTAGTAATTCAAAATAAAAGTTGACAAGTGTATTTAACTATGCACTTAGCATTAAAAAGTAATCATGTTTCATATTGATTAATTCTCAAAAAAATATCTAATAAATAGAAATAGTTTAGTAAACTCCACATTCTATTTATTGATTTCTTAATGAGCGTGATTTTGCTGACGTGACATTTATTTTGGGACGGAGGAGTAATTAATACATAAAACTACCACGAAAGGATGTGGTGTAATGGATGAAGCTAGTCATTCCTTAACCAGATTCGAGCCATGTATGAAAAAATTCTTGATAGCAAATGCTTCGGGACTCTACGCGGCGCAAATTTAAACATAATCGGATAGTTTTAATATAGCAGACAGAACTCCATTATCTAATTTGGCACCATAGGATAGATTTTAACTCCTTCAATGCAGATATGGACACCAGAGAAACCGAAGAAAAATACAGAAAACTAAATAACTCTTTGGAGTCACCAAGTACGCCAATGATGATTTTTAGACCACTAAATGCTTAAAAATAATGTAATTGCAGCAACTCAAGGATTAGCCAAAGAAGGTAATTAACGTGGTGGAATTTGCTTAGAAACTTTTTGACCTCGAAAGGTTAATTAAAAAGTTGCATATCATGTGCTTATATATCGAGAGAGTTGGCAGATGTGGAATGTTGTTAAAATTAAACTAAGTAATCTGCATGATATTGACTTGTCTCCTCCATAATTAATTCACTTTGACTAACCTTGCTTGTCAATGTATATTTGAAGCAGTTGATTTGCTTGATAGTCCCTACAAAATTCTTAATTTACTCCAAATGTTAGGCAGGCTTTACCTTGCTTTTTAAGAGTTTGACACTTATAGTGTTCCGATCACCTTCTACGCACCTTAACTATTTTACAATGTATTAGTTACTATTCTCACCAATAAAAATAATAGATAAATCTATCAAAATTCAACAAATGGCAAAAAAATCCCATTTTAAGCTAAGCTTGTTTAGAGGCTATGTTCGTCAAGCAATTTTGTTTAGTGATCGTAAGTTTATTTTATGTCCCACACTCTATTTTGGTATATGTAAACACTCATGAAAATTGCTAACATATAGTAAATATAAACATATAACTTTAAGATATAATGAGTTAATTCAATACTAAGAATATTAAACGTTGAATTAATAAACCTTTAATTTTGGATCTAGTGCATCATGATTTCAGGCTAATTATTATTTTACTTTATTTTACTGTTATATATTTTCAGTATAATTTATCTTGAATTCTTATATAACGTGTCACTTGAAATCCACGTATCCTTGATCATGTATACAAATTTAACTATACCATTTTACAGGTAAACATACTCTCTGTCACAATTTAAGTGTCTTACTTTCCTTTTTCATCTATCTCAAAAAGAATGTCTCTTTCTATATTTAATAAGCTGACATTTCAAACATCATGACAAGTTTAAAACCACAAGATTTAATGACATTTTAGTACATTACACATTTTTAATTTATGACTACTAGATTGAAAAGTCTCATTTTATTTCTTAAATTTTGTATCAAGTCAAACTAAGACACTTAAAATATAACATATGGAGTAATTGTTTAATCATCATTTTGACAAAAAGAACCGACGTACACCGGCAGTAAAGAAAAGTATTTTCATTTAATTTTAATAGATAATCGACGGACTGTGTTAGTTTTGCCAAAAATTAAATTCGTGCAATAACTCCGTGTAAAATACAAACGAAGAGTCGGAGACTACCGAAAATCATTTTGCGCACATTTAGGAAAATTATCGTGTCTATCTGTTAACTGAAAAAAATAAAATAAAAATTAGCTTTGATTTTCAGATAGATTGGGACGCATTGTCGATTCAAATTCAAACTAACCTACCGACAGATAGATTTTCATGTTTTGCAGTGCCAGCATAGTTTATTTTTATAATAGTTTCTAAAAGAAATATATTTAGTAGGCGTTTGGCCGTAGAAATAAAAAAAATTACTTTTTCTAAAGTTGAAGTTGGAGTTGGAGTTGGAATTGTATTTGGTCATAGTTTTGCATATAACATTTTGTCGTTGAAATGTACTTTTTCAATAAGGTTGTGAAAAAAGTGAAAAATAAGGTTTTCATTGTTTTTCAAATTTCAAATACAACTTCAAGTTATATTTAAAATTTTCATGATCAAACACTAATATTTAAAAAAAGTAAAATAAAATAAAAAAATAAAGAATTCTTATTATCGAACGGATTCTTAATAATAATAAAATACTCCCGAACAAAATCTTGAAAGCACGAATTCGAAGCACGTGTTCCTAGTGTGTACTATTTTAGTAGGCCCAGGTTAGATCACATGTCCTCTTCATGATATTCATTTGTATAAACAATACTTTTGTTTTGGTGAAGCAAAATAAACGTGCCTAATTGAAAGGTGTAACTGTAAAGCTTGGCTAAAAGATGAACCTCTTCATGATATTCATTTGTATAAACAATACTTTTGTTTTGGTGAAGCAAAATAAACGTGCCTAATTGAAAGGTGTAACTGTAAAGCTTGGCTAAAAGATGAAGAGGTAATAATAGAATATTTCATGAATATTCTTTGTGTATTTTTTATGTAAAATTGTATTCCTATTGTAATCAGGTCTCCTATTTTAGATAGAATTATATTTTCTATTGTAATTATGTTGATTAATTACCTAGTTTAGATATTCTTGTACTACTATATATATTGTACATTATTGATGAATAAAAGGAGGGTAACATATTCATTTATGGTATCAGAAATCTAACCCTAAATATCCCACTCTAGCCGTCGACCTCTTTTCTCGGCTGCCACTCTTCCCACATCGGAACCCTAGCCGCTGACTTCATCTTTCAGCCGCCCCCTTTTCCCCACGACGGAACCCTAGTTTTTCCGGTCATTCTTCCTTCTAAATTTCCGCTTCCATTGCTGACAAAACCAAATTTCATCTTGCACTTGCAGTCAACAACATTAAAAACTTCATCGATGTGACTCTTGAGATGGAAAATGTCAATACTCCTCGTGGATGAAGCTTTTTAAGATCCATTGTTGTGTTTACGAAGTTATCGACTACATTATCCCTCCTACACCGAAGTCCACAGACCTACCATCGGCTTCGACTTCTGATGATGCACTCTGGTTTCGTTTGGACACAGCCGTCCTCTAGTGGATATACGTCACGATCTCTAATGATCTATTGCACACCATCATTGAGACTGATGCCACTGCACGCCAAACGTGGGAACATTTGAAAAGTATTTTCCACGACAATAAAACTCAACGAGCCTTATACCTTGAAAATCAATTCAAGGATGTTCATCAGAACGATTTCCCAAACGTCTATGCATACTATCAAGAACTTAAGATGCTTGCCGACCAACTCTCCAACGTCGGCGCACCAGTCACAAATCAGTGATTGGTCATGCAACTTATTGCAGGCTTGAACGAATCCTATGACGGCATTACCACCATCCTTCAGCAATGCACGTTGTTACCTTCATTTTATGAGGCCCGTTCGAAGCTTATTCTTGAGGAAACTCGGAAAATCAAGTGCATCACCACTCAGGCCAGCATTGTCGACGCCGCCCTCACTACCACCATAGGGCCCTCCGCCGATGGCAGGGGCTCCAATTTCGGCAAATAGAACCACCGGCCCAAGGACCCACAACAGCCCGAATCCACCCTCAACAACAGCCAGAGCAGGCATTCCAACAAAGGTCGCGGCGAATGGAATTCTGACAACGACGGTGGCGGGAAGAGGTAGTCTTCGCTGGCAGGAAATATCCAGCAGCGACAGCGACAGTGGCAACAGCCTCCGTCGTGGGTCACGTGGGGCCCACCGCTATGGGCATCTCCTCCTTGCCTGTATCCGACATCCTCGTGGACTCCACCTCAAAATCGACAGGTCCACCCTGGCATACTCGGCCCACGTCCACAATAGGCCTACACAACACAGCCTCCCCCAACTTATGCACCGACTGACATTGAGGCAGTTATGAACACAATGTCACTCAACGCTTCAGACGAAAATTGGTATATGGACACATGTGCCACATCTCATATGACGGCAACACAAGGTACTCTCTCGTCTTATTCCAATTTGAGTAATTTAAATCAGAATATTATTATTGATAGTGGACAAGGCATTCCCATTCGCGGTTTTGGTCATTCATCCTTATCCCCCACCACATCCACCACTAATCTTAAAAAATGTCCTTCATTCCCCTAAACTCATTAAGAATATAATCTATGTGCGACGTTTCACAACTGATAATAATGTTTCCCTTGACTTTGATGCTTTTGGTTTTTCTGTGAAGGATTTTACGACAGGGAGACGAATAATGAGATGTGACATCACCAGAGATTTCTACCCTATTTCAAACGCCATCAACAATCCAGCTTCAGTTCCATCAACTTTTGTTGCTCTTTCGTCTTCCTTATGGCATTCTAGATTAGGACGTCTGGGAGATTCTATTTTACGTTCCCTTAGGAAAAATAATTTTATTAATTGCAACCGTAAATCTAGGACTCCTATGTGTGAATCTTTCATTTTTGATAAACATGTTAAATTATCATTTTCTGCATCCACAAATTGTACTTTACTGCCTTTCGTTATCATACATAGTGATTTGTGGACGTCCCCTATTTTAAGTACGGCTGGCCATCAATATTATATGTTGTTTTTTTACGATTTTTCCAATTGGCAATAAATCCCAGGTTTACCCCATTCTTTCCTCATTTACTGCTTTCGTAAAAACACAATATGAAAATAGCATTAAATGTTTTCAATGTGACAATGAAAGGAAATTTAATAATAATCAACTCAAACAGTTTTGCTCCAAAAATGGTCTTACCTTTCGTTTTTCCTGCCCTCACACCTCCTCCCAAAATGGTAAAGCCGAACGGAAAATCCGAACCATAAACAACCTAATTACGCACTCTCCATGACCACCTATCTTCTAAATATAATCTCAAACGAGTCTCTAGCTCAACGGTGCCCAACTCAAGTTCTGTTTCGTAGGAACCCCTCCTACTAACACTTGCGTATCTTTGGATGTCTCTGTTATCCTCTCCATCCGACCACTCACAAACTCCAATCCCGGTCTTCCCCATATGTGTTTCTAGGTTACCCCGCCAATCATCGTGGTTACTCGTGCTATGGCTTGTCGAGCCGTAAAATTATTATTTCCCGTCATGTCCTATTTGATGAGTCTCAATTATCCTTTGCCTCCCTAAACTCGCCACCACGGCATTCCTATGACTTCCTATATGGCGGCCTGAACCCTCTTCTAATTCATCATTTACATCATCCGTCATCCTAAACCTCGGCACTCGCCCCCACCTCGGACATTCCGGGACCTACTGTCCACATGGTTCTGCCGACAGTGGCCCGGAATAGCCAGTCTTAGGTTGATTCTGTAGCCTCCTCTCGGCAAATCGAGTATGGGCCAGCCGGTCCTGCCACCCCTGCCCTTCCTCCTCTTCTCGACAGTCCCACGACATACCTCTTTCCCATCCTACGTCCTGAGACACGCTCTCGGACCATGGAAACTCGTGTTATACACGGAATTCATAAACCTAAATGACTGTTTAACCTATCCACTTCAGTTGTCCCTTTCCCTGTCCCTCGAAATTCGAAGGATGCCTTGTCCGACCCTAATTAGAAATCCATAATAATTAACGAATATAATGCTCTTATAATAAGATGTGGAACCTAGTACCCCGTCCACCTGATGCTAACATTATTCGTTCTATTTGAATTTTTAGACATAAAAAAAATTTGATGGTTCTTTTGAGAGGTACAAGGCTCGTCTTGTAGGTGATGGCAGGTCTCAACAGGTGGGAGTAGACTGTGATAAAACGTTCAGCCCGATCGTAAAGCCCGCAACCATCCGAACCATCCTCAGCATTGCCCTATCAAAGTCTTGGCCTATTCATCAGCTTGATGTCAAGAATGCCTTCTTACATAGGAATCTTCATAAAATGGTATATATGCATCAGCCTATGGGTTTCATGGATCCTATTCATCCGGGTTATGTGTGTCTGTTGTAGAAATCGCTCTATGGACTAAAACATGCTCCTCGGGCATGGTACCAACGGTTCACCGATTATGTCTCCTCTATCGGTTTTTCACATAGCAAATCTGATCATTTCATGTTCATCTACAATAATGGTACAGACATGGCTTACCTATTATTATATGTTGATGACATCATCCTCACCACATCATATGATGCTCTCCGCCGGTCCATTATGTCTCTCATTTCCTCTAAGTTTGCTATGAAGGATCTGGGGGCCCTGAGTTATTTCTTGGACATCTCTGTCACTCGACATTCTGGCGACCTATTTCTGTGTCAGAAGAAGTACGCCGAAGAGATAATTGACCGTGCAGGAACGACATCTTGCAAACCATCCCACACACTAGTAGACACCAATTCCAAGCTCAACGCTGATTCTGGCACTCCATATTCAGACCCAACTTACTATCGTAGCCTGGCTAAGGCCCTAGAGTACCTCACATTCACGAGACCTGACATATCCTATGTCGTGTAATAAATCTGCTTACACATGCACAATTCGACGGAAGCACACATGTATTCCCTCAAATATATTTTACGATACGTCCAAGGTACACTTCACTTCGGATTACATCTATACATGTCCTCGCTCACTGGTCTCACTGCTTATTCTGATGCTGACTAGGGTGGATGTCCTGACACCCGACGCTCTACGTCTGGTTACTGCATTTTCCTCGGATATAACCTATTGTCTTGATCTTCTAAATGGTAACCTACGTTATCCCAATCTAGTGTTGAAGCAGAGTACAGAGGTGTCGCCAACGTCGTATTTGAGTCTTGTTGGATCCGTAACCTTCTACTTGAGCTTCACTGCTCGATTCAAAAGGCAACACTAGGCTACTGCGATAATATTAGTACGATATATCTTTCGGCAATTCCGTCCAACATCAGCGCACTAAACACATTGAGATGGACATTCATATCGTTCGCGAAAAAGTGACTCGTGGTCAAGTTCATGTCATTCATGTTCCTTTCAGATATCAGATTGCCGACATCTTCACCAAAGGACTTCCGTGCATACTATTTGATAATTTTTTAGCCAGTCTCAGTGTTCATGAACCTCCCGCTTCGACTACGGGGGTGTAATAGAATATTTCCCGAATATTCTTTAATTAATTATATATCTGTTATTTTAGATAGAATTGTATTCCTATTTTAATTATGTCTCATCTTTTAGGTAGAATTATATTTTCTATTGTAATTAGGTTGATTAATTACCTAATTTAGATATTCTTGTACTACTATATATATTGTACATTATTGATGAATAAAAGGAGGGCAACATATTCCTTTATGGTATCAGAGCCAGGCCCATTCTAATTCTTTGTTCACCGATGTTGGGCCCCCAGATTATATTATCCACGCTCCAGTTAACAAGGTTTGGGTGTGCGGGGGGGGGGGGGGGGGGGGGTCTTTACCGGTAAAGACACACCACAAGGCCACAATTGCACAACTATTACAGGCACCGCAAAACATAAGCTCAGTAAACTATTACCTAATATTACATTCAAGATATATTTCTCATTTATGTGACACAGATTATTTAAATTATTCAAATATAGTTAAAAGTAGGGGCGGAGTTATAGTCTTTCGCTTACTGGTTCGGCAGAATTCAATAGTTTTAACTCAGACCTTGTATTTAACATAAAAATCTACTTAATACATATAAATAATTTATCAAGAATCCAATAAAAAAATTGAAAAATCTAAAATTCATAAACTCAAAATTCTAACTTCATTTCTGATAATTAAAAGAGTTTTCTTTTTACTATTGCTAGCACTACAAAACTTGAGCTCAGTAAAAGTATTACCCAATCTTTACTGTAGAATTGTATTAATCTCCCCTTGGTGAATCTTTCTCATTAATACAAATATATATAGTGTGTACATTGTGGAATCCTAATCCAATAGGGATCATATTTCTATCATAATTATACAACACTAAATATTACAAAATAAATTGAGTATATTTAATATATATATATATATACGCTAATACACCCCCTCAGTCGGAGCGGAAGGAGGCCGAACGCTGAGACTAGATCTGAAGTCGAGGAATAGTTGTCTAGGGAGTCTTTTCATGAAGATATTTGTATACTGATATGAAGAAGGCACATCCAACACCTTAACATGACTGATAGCAACCTTCTCACAAACAAAGTGTATATCCATCTCAATGTTCTTAGTTCGCTGATGTTGAACCGGATTATAAGATAAATATACGGTGGTCCCCCTCACTATTGCGTCGTGTAAGGAGTTTTCTGGTACGTAGGTCCATTACAGAAAATCCAATATCGGAGGTATACCTGTGGTAGATGGCCAGTTTGGCGCCGAAAAAGTAAGGGGAAGGGCGGCCGATCTGGATGTTTAGGGTAGGGATGAAGTTTTGGCCTCTGATACCATGTAGAATTGTATTAATCTCCCCTTGGGGAGTTTTTCTCATTAATACAAATATATATATAGTGTGTACATTGTGTAGTCATAATTCAATATGGATCATATTTCTACCATAATTATACAACACTAAATATTACAAAATATATGAAGTATATTTAATAATATACGTAATATTTACCATTCAAGATATATTCTCTTGTTGATGTGACACAATTATTATTTGGATATAGTTAAAGGAGTTTTCTTTTTTACTGTAATATTTTCTATACCTTTTAAATATTTTAGATTGGTAATTATTGTAAGACTTATAGTATTTTTATTTAATTTTTAAATATATAAATTTTATTTTAAAATTCATGATAATTTTGTGTCCGAGTTTACATTAAAAATTAAATAATTTGACCCTTATACCCTAGATCGTATCACATAAAATGAAACCGAGGAAATGCTACCTAACCTTACCATTCAAGATATATTTATACCCCTACTCAAGAGTACTCATCGTTTTTCTTCAAGCTAAAGAAGAGAATAGACCCCACATGTCAAATTGGCAACTTTCTTCATCATCACATGGTAGAAATACTAATTATAGTGAGCTGGAAAAATCTCATTTGATGAACACTTGTAACTTGTTCAGTCAGTATTTCAAGGGAAAGGCCAGCCTCAAAGATCTGAATCTTATAATCCGTGGCAAAGGAGAAGCCACAGGTAATGGAATTTTCTGTTTTTCACCTTTTTTTCCAGGATTAATTCCCAGAAAAGCTCATTATTTCAGTTGTTATGTTTTCCATATTTGTACTTTCCATATGTCCGCAACCAGGACAGAGCTAGTATGCCGTTTACGTATTCAGCAAAATCTAGTAGCTTTAGCATTGATTCTTTATTTATATTAAAAATTTATTCGATATGTATAAATAATTTATCAAGAATCTAATACCTTTCTTTTTTTAGAATCTAGAATTCTAAACTCAAAATCGAGTTTCGCTTCTCTGACTATAGCGGTTTGATTTTCTTATCATATTTAAATTTTAATTTTTTTGAAGGTCATAATATTTATCATAAATGTTTTTACTTTGCTAAAAGAAAAATATATAAAATTTTCATTTCTTCATTCCGGCCACTTCACGACATTTACGATATAGTCCTTTTCAGAGGTAGTAAATTTTGTGAGGTTATTATTTCTATATTTTTATATTTTTAATCAGTAAATTATTCATATGTTGATCAATTAATTAAATCATGTTAAATTATCATAATAATTTCTTTTAGTATATTTCTCTTTATTATTTTATTTATCGTCTTTTAAAATTTAATTACTAACTTTCGCATGACACTTATTATTTCTATTCTAACAGCAACCAAGGATTTGTTAACCGATATGGGAGAATCATCGGCTAAGACAACAGAACAAGACCAAAAATTAATAGATGTTATTCCTAAAAGTGCTACAACAAAATCTTTTAGAGAAACGGAGGTCTCCATATATAATGTCACCAGCAGGTCTGTGATCTTGTTTGACTTAATACAGAAATGAAGAAAGAAAAATGAAGACTTTTTAAATTTGTGATTTTAATTACATTATAGTAACATTTTTATAGCTATAAAACTTATAGGTTTAAACCTATCTTAATATTTGTGTGATTATAGAAATATCTTTCTCCAGTAAAATAATAGTGTAAAGTTAGTTATTTCTATTATATAGGTACATAGTATTCTTTCTCTTTTAACGGAGTAATAAGAATATGTTGGAGAATTGTCAATTTTGAAATCGAAATAACAATATTAAATTGAATTTTTATCATGTCAATGGCTATAAAAACGTAGTGGTCATAGTTTCTTCCACTATCTCGTGTTTATCTCATGATTTAATGTGACTCTACTTCTTTTATCTGCTCATTCATTATTTACCCTATACTCACTAAATTGTCCATCAACTCACTAATATATGTTTATACATGAAAGAAATCGGCCTACACCTATAAAAAGAGTGTTTCTTTCTGGTGTGGTAAATAAAAGTTATTGTTAGTGTGCATGTATAACTGAGGTTGTATTCCGAAAAGAAAAAAAGAGTTGTGAGAAAGGAAAATATTATGTCTGATTAGTCTTCAACTTATACGCGGGAGCTTAGTGTACAAGATTGTCCTTTAGTCTTCAACTTATTCATTATAATAGAGAGTAATATTATTTTGTTGAGGGATGGTATTTTTTGTGCTGGACTCAAAAACTAGTCCAGAGTTATTTGAATCACACGAATTATCGGGAAATTATATCCTTAAGGGGACAAGTTAAAGTATTACTATTGGACAAAATTGAAGATATACTGTATTGAGCTTGGTCTCCTTAAAAGAGAGCAAGGTGTCCGCGTCTCACCTTGAAAATAAATTAATTTCTTGTACTATTTTTCCAAAGCATTGAACATGAATAAGCTCTTTTTAATTATTCTTGTTAAAAGGCTTGTACTTGTGTTTTCATCAAACAAGTCAATATGTCCGAGTGGTTAAGGAGACAGACTTGAAATCTGTTGGGCTTCGCCCGCGCAGGTTCGAACCCTGCTGTTGACGATATAATTTTTAACTTCTGTATTGTCTTTTTTTAATATTGTTGTTGTTGTCTTTTTTATCAACTGAAAATAGTGTCACACAAAATGAGAAAAAGGGATATCTTTTTGCCTCCATTTTGGTTATGAATTGAATAACAATGCTCTTTCCTTTTCTTGTGCAGCAAAGAGATACCAAATAAGGAGCAAAAGGCAGCCCAATTGTCTATATTCTATGGGGGTAAAGTTGTGGTTTTTGATGATTTTCCAGCAGAGAAAGCTAGAGCAGTAATGTTATTAGCTAGCAAAGGAATCCCTCACAACTCTTGTAGAATTTTTCAAACTGGTCCACTTAATTCAAAACAACATGCAGAGACTAATGGGGCTAACAGCATTGGTAAGCATTTAACTACTTTACCTAATTGACACTGTATACACTACTCCCCCAGTCCATTTGAAATAAGTTGGAGTTGGCTATATGAATCATTAATCATCATTGATCTTAATTATGAGAATTTATCATGAGTTGCCAAGTTTTATGTCGGCGATCAACCTTCCTCCTTTGTCCTTAGAACTCCCACTGTCAACAAGCGCACACAAGCATAATTAATTTTCTAAGAGAGTCTCTCAACGGTTATTACTCATTTTAAGGAGATAAAAAAATAAAAGAATAATTTACTCAAACAACACTTATGATGAATAATAAACTCTTTTAATAGATGTGAAACTTTAAATGTCATTTAAAATAGACCAGAGAGAATATAACTACTCTAACATTGCAAGGTCGCAGAGACGGATCTAGGATATATAAGCAGTGGGTGCAAATGTTCATAATATGTTATGTGCAATCAATGTATTTAAATACTAAACTCGCCTTGTTAGTTCATACTATTTAGTTTTTCATGCTTATGATACTAACATGTTGTGTTTGCGCTCTTCAGATTTACCTATTGTAAGGAGATCTTCACTTTATAGGTTCGTTGAAAAGAGGAAAGATAGGTAGGAAATTAATATTTCTGCAGCACTAGTACATATGTTCAGCTTCCAAGAATATTCTTTTTTTATTTATATAGTAGTACCAAAAGGTCTCACATTTTTCTCTTTTATGGTGTCTATTTAGGGACACGGCTAGAGCACCATACCAAATGCATAATCCATTGCCATCATCTTCAAGGAATCGTGAAGTCCATTTTGATCTCAACTTCTAGTTATAATCGATACTATTGCCGAAAAAATATTACTAGTTAGTAATTCTCAATGTTTGTTTGACATTGTCACTCTACATCCAACTTAGACTACATATAGGAACTGATCTAAAATGTCAAGAGATAGTGTCATTGTACCGGTTATTACTTTGTGACAAATGCAAACTTATTTAGACACTTGTTGTACAGTTATATATTTATGGAGAACTGACATGGTGTATGCTCTAAGAAATAATTGGTGTTCCATTAACCAACAATTTAATTTGACAACCTGTAGCCAACTTTCTTTGCAAACATGAAAATATAAACCACAATTTCCTAAATTGATTCATTTATATCACATATACAAGAGATGTGGAAACCCTACCCCTTGCTTTTAATTTGTTGAAATCTAATACAAAGCATCTGAAATTGTTACAGATAGTGTTCATCATTAACTGTAACCTCACCATTAAAGGCTCACTTGAAACTTCAAAATCTGATTTATTTGTTTTAGTTTTTCTAAGTGTGTGTGGTTGGTATTCATTAGAAACACCTGGATAAGGCTATATACAAACTTTGAGGAAGATTGGAGGTGATTTGGACTAGTTTAGAGTAAAAATTTAGAGCTGGATTGATCGGGAAAAACATCACTACTAAGTTGTATATCACACACAAATATACATGGATACACCAGTGTACATAGATATACATGGATGCATAGGAATATATGGATATACAGAGATATACAGGCTGTATCAATTGATATACATGGAGAATATACACATATGTATGTAGACCACCTCAAAACCCCATTTTCCCTCATTTTCACACATCCTCCGTCGCACCTCCACTAAAAAATTGCTATAACCACAAGTTACGATTCGGGTTTTATTCAAGAGGAATAACTGAAAATAAATTGACTAATGAATATAATTAGATCAAAATTCCAACACAAACTGATGAACAAAGAAATCTCAAACCCTATAACTGAACGTATAAGGTAATAATTAGTATGTAAAATTAATCACCCCAAAGAATGACAAGAACAAAAATCAATATATAAAGATTTAAAGAAGAAAGAAATTACCATCAAATCAAACTCGAATATAATTTTGAGGTTTAATCCGAACAAATAGGTTCCAAACCTCACAATGATGTCTATCACTCTCAAAATATGCAAAAATTCTAACCTTCAGTGATAACATAATTAAAAGTATTTATAGTAATAAAAGAATATCAAAAAATTAAAAACTTCCTTAAAATACTCGTTCTAGGTCGACCCATATATATGTGTAATATGCTTTCACTTTCTGCACTAACATTTTGCGTTGCGACATAGATTTGCATTGACGTTTTGCGCTGCACTGGCAGATCACCTCATTGAGTTGGATTCTAAGCTGTAGTGCAGAATCTAAGTGAGGATGGACACTATCAAACAAATCAGCTTGGAACTCTATCAGGAATACCAGACGGGACAATTGACACAAGCAAGGTATGGCACAACTGTTTTCCTTTGTAAATCTCTTTTATCCTAGAGACTCTTGCTTGATAAGCTTCATGTTGATGATATTATTGTTAAGAGTCTCACATCGGATATGGAATGGGAATATGAACTCTTTATATGGACTTGGACAATTCTCACCCCTAACTCAACCCCAAAAGCTAGCTTGTAGGGTGAAGATTGTCCAAGTTCATATAAAGAGTCCATATTCTCATTCCATTTCCGATGTGAGACTCTTAACAATTATAACCAAATTCGGTATCACTTTAACTTCTACATATGTAAATGTTGCACTAACCTTCAGTGTGAGACACTACTTCATGTTTTTGTTGAAGGAGACACTGCTCAGATTATCTGAAAAGATTTTGCTAGTTCTTTAGGTGTACTTCAAACTCTAGGATCTATCAGACATGTTGGACTACCAGATCAACAAAGAACTAGATGCATAAACTACAACTTGAGATTACCTCCCTTTTGATCATCTGAGATACTTGAAAAAGATGTTGTGCTTGTAAATGCATGCCCTCCAAGATGATTTATCAGATTGAGTTGACCCTCACATGGCGTTGTTTAAGTTCAATCTGAATGTACCATGGTACAAGGTCCGTGATTTAATTGAGAAACTCTGAACTCTACTTAAATGAAAGCAAGTCAAGTCAGCTGGAAAAAAACTATAAGAGAGGGTGAAACTAAATATGAATAGGAGCTATTTACTTGATAATGACAAGGCTGGAACAGGAGGAAATTTTAGGAAGAACAATGGTGATATCATTATGGCATTTGTTATTTCAATTAAATGCAATAGTAACTATTAGTACATAGAGCTATTAATTGGACTTTATTAATTGGATAAATGTCATTCTCTAGTCTCAGAATACGATATGATAAAGCTAATCTTTTTGTTAGTTAAAATTATCTTCTTTAGGAGAGGATCATCTGTAATTAGTCCTGCTCTCTTTTTCTTTTGTCTGGATTTGTTATCCGGGAAAATGTTGTATTTTGATGTCAGGCCAAAGCCCCCTCTGTAATTATTTGCTGGAATGTAACATACACTACCTTCTGGTTGTTTAACCACAAAACTAAAACTTTTAATTCTTGACTTCCAACATGTTTCTAACAATTTTCAAGCTTCCAACACATGATTTTCTTTGCATAAATCATCAAAATTACTCTCCAAATTCCTTCTAACCAATTCTTAAACACTAGGGCTGACAATGGATCGGAGGTGGATCGGGTGGAGCTCAATCCGCCTCCACCGGCCAACGATCCATCCACCACCCGACCCATCCATCACCCTATTTTTTTTAATCCACATCCGATCCACCCATTATCCACGGGTGAATCGGGTGGATCGGGTGCTTCGCGGATGGAAGCGATGAAGACTTATGAAAATTGGTCGATACTCAAGTCTTGTAGGTAATTTATGACAGTTAATAAATATGTCAGTTTAAATTTCACAAAAATGAACTTTACTTTGTTCATTTTATTGGAAGTAGAAAATTGTACGGATTAATTCGAGAATGGCAGGGTCTGGTAAACCCACAAAGTTGCATTTGATTATATCAACTGTTAAGATAAAATAAATATCATCAATCCTCCTAGTACTGTGAGTTCATATTTTTATGTGAAAACGATTAACATTTGTTTTTTTCCTTTCTTATGTTGTTCAATGTACGTTTTACTTGATCAAACTTAGAGTGGTATAATTAGCAGATAAAAATATAATTTATTCAATCTGTTTAAATTTGGACGAGTTAGCGACCCACATATTTCTTAACTCAAGTTATTTTGATTAACCTGATTTAGTTAAATTAAAAATAGCATTTATTAAGCATTTGGACATGCAATTTCATTTTATGAGATGAAATCATCGTTTGGACATGCGATTTCATCTCATGAGATGAAATTCCAAATCATTCAAAAAGGCATGATTTGAGATTTCAAATTTTAAATGTAAAAGTTGACCACAAGTTTATATTTTGTAAAAATAGATCCATAAATTGGTAGATATAATTAGCAATCATGTTTATCAATTATTTATATCAAATATTAAAAGATCTACAAGAGGGGTGGATTGAAAATAATTAATTTATAACGGGTGGATGGGTGGGTCGGGTGGTGGGATGGATGTATGTCCACCCGAATCCGATCCGATCCGTCACCCGATCCATCCGTCACCCGATTAAATTCATGTTTTGTCGGATTTTCGTCCATATAATCGGGTCGGTGGATCGGATATCCATCGGGTTAGAGTGAAATTGCCAGCCCTATTAAACACCATGCAACTCTTTAATGTGCAATTGTTGGAGGCTTTTGATCTTTGAATGAGTCAATAGTCTACAGACTTATTAGGATCCTCCACAATATGTTTCGTGCCATCTGGGCTTTTCGGGATCATATCAACCCCACCACCCTCTTCTTAAAAAGATCCGTCCTCGGATCTTGACGTACAACAATAAAATATTAATAAGAGGTAGAACTCACATGATAAACAACACTTATTTGATATAAGCATTAAGCATCACAAGATAGTGTTAATGCATCCACCTGACATTACACCTAGAAAGTTTAAATATTTCCCCCAAAAGAATATGGACATAATTATCAATCTAGTACAGGTTGTTTCACTCAGATAAGTACAAGTTTTGGTGAAGCAAAATAAACGTGCTTAATTGCTAGTGTGAAGCTTGGCCAAAAGATGAAGAAATAAAGAGACCCCACAAGCACAACTATGGATGGCAAGCAAATCACGAGCTCAGTTAAATTATACCCCTTATTCGTCCCACTTTATGCATGGGACACATTATTATTTGGATATAGTTAAAGGTGCTTTTTCTATCTCATACGTCTTTAAATTATTTTATGTAACTTTTAAATATATAAATTTATTTTAAAAAAGTTAAAGATTCTATGTCTGGGCTTAAATTGAAAATTAAATAATTTGATACTCATACTCTGAATCGTAGATTTGTAGCACATAAAGTGAGACGGAAGGAGTACTACCTAACCTTACTATTCAAAATCTATTTATTTCCCCTATTCAAGACTCAACATCTTTCTTCAAGCTAAAGAGGAAAATAGCTCTGAGTGTATAAACATGTCAAGTTTGTTAAGAGTCTCACATCGGATATGAAATGGAAATATGGACTTCTTATATGGACTTGGACAATCTTCACCCTACAAGCTAGCTTTTAGGGTTGAGTTAGGCCCAAGATCCATTCTTTACATGGTATCAGAGTCAGACTCATTCCAATTCAATAGCCAAAGATCCTTTGCCCTAAAATTTTCTCTTTTCTTTGTCCTAGCCGATTTCTCCCACTCTTCTTTCTAGCGGTTTTCGGCCACCTTATTAGGTTTAGCAACCAAAACCCTAAACCTAAATACTCACTCACAACCTAAACAACTAAAACCTAGCCGAATATTTCATCCCTTACCCTCTCATCGGCTAAACTTTCCCCAAGTTTAGGTTTCTTCCATTCATTCTTCATCAAAACATAACATACTTCACCTCTTACTTTAATTCTAAGTGAAACCTATGGCCGAAAAACAAACCTTTCATCCTGCTTTTGCTGTTAATAACGTCAAGAATTCCATCTCCATAACTCTTGAAATGGAGCAGTATACCTCATGGGCGGAACTATTCAAAATTATTGTCGTGTTTATGATGTGATTGACCATATTCTTCCATCCGAGTCACCGTCGGATACCACTACGGTGGATAAGAAATTATGGTCCCGATTAGATGCTATTGTCCTTCAATGGATTTATGGCACAATTTCGAATGATCTTCTTCATACCATCTTATAACCCAATTCTACGGCTAAACATGCGTGGGAAAGATTAGAAAATATTTTTCAAGATAACAAAATGTCTAGGGTTGTTTATCTTGAACAACAATTTACGAATATTAAATTGGATGATTTTTCTAACATCTCAGCCTATTGTCAAGAATTAAAAGTACTTGCCGACCAACTGTCCAACGTTGGTTCGTTTGTAACAAATCAAAGGCTAGTCCTTCAGTTGATTGCAGGGTTGAATGAACAGTATGATGGTGTTGCTATATTCATTCAACAAAGTAATCTGTTACCTCCCTTTTACGAGGCCCGTTCGAGGTTAATTCTCGAGGAAACGAGGAAGGCAAAGCAGGCATCATCAGGCACAACCACATGTGGAACGATTCTCGTCTCTACCAACTTTTTTTCCACTGATTTGGAGCCCCAAAATTCTGGTTCAGGGAGCCAAAATAATCATCAAAATAATGGTAAAAATGGGGTTCAAATCGAAACAATAAAGGAAAAAATAATGGTGGAAAAGGACGTGGACGGGGCGGGGGACAAACCGCCGACGGCAGCAGCCAGCCCGGGCAGTGGCGGGAAGTTTCTAGGCAGTAGCGGCGGGCAGTGGGGGCAGTACCCACCGTGGCTTGGGCCCCACAGTGAGCTGCCTCGCCATGCCCATTCCCGACCTCTTCGTGGGCCCGACCTCCTTATTCTTCAAATCGTCAACCCATGGTTCTCGAATCCCGTCCACAACATGCATTTGCAGCTCAGGTACCACCGTCTGTCGGATATGCACCCACGGATATTAAACAAGCCATGAGTCACATGAATCTGAATATTCCAGATGAATCATGGTACATGGATACAGGGGCTACGTCACACATAACGGCATCTCAAGGTAATCTTTCGTCTTATTTTAATACGAGCGGTAATAAAAATATTATTATCAGCAGTGGGCAGAAAATTCCAATACGTGGTATTGGTCAGGTAACACTACCCTCTCCCCACCCACCTTTACGTTTGAAAAATGTGTTACATGCACCACAATTAATTAAAAACTTGATCTATGTTAGACGATTTACAACTGACAATAATGTTTTTGTGAATTTTGATCCATTTGGTTTTTCTGTGAAAGATTTTCAGACGGGGATACAGCTCATGAGATGTAATAGCACGGGGGACTTATACCCCATCACCTCTGTCTCAAACAACCACATGGTCAAACCTTCCACACCCAGGAGCACCGGTTTTTAATCAATTTAGGAAAAATAATTTGGTTTCTTGTAATGGACGTTTGGACTCTTCTATTTGCCAAACCATGTGTGTTTGGTAAACATATTAAACTTCTGTTTTCTGCATCTACTACTAATACTGTTATGCCATTTGATATTTTGCATTGTGATTTATAGACTTCACTGGTATTAAGTGCTACAGGTCATAAGTACTATTTGCTCATTCTTGATGATTTCTCAAAAAAAAAAATTGGACTTTTCCCTTAGGACAAAAATCACATACCTATAACATTTTGAAACAATTTAGTGTATTTATTAAAACTCAGTTTGGCGAAACCATTAAATGTTTTCAATGTGATAATGTGGGGGATTTATAAATGTCCAATTTCAGAATTTTTGTCATCGAAATGGCATGTATGTCCGTATTTTCTGTCCACATACATCTTCTCAAAATGGGAAAGCTGAAAGAAATATTCGAACAATCAACAATATGACTCGATCTATTCTTATGCATTCGTCCACACCATCAAATCTTTGGCATCATGCTCTTCAAATGGCTACATATCTCTTAAATATTCTTCCTAGTAAACTACTCTCCAATGTGTCCCCTACTCAGGTATTGTACAACTGTATTCCTTCGTTTACACATTTACGGGTTTTTGGGTGTTTGTGTTATCCCTTGTTTCCGTCCACCATCATTCATAAACTTCAAGCTCGGTCTACTCCTTGTGTGTTTTTGGGGTACCCACAAAATCATAAGGGATATAAATGCTTTGATATGTCAACAGGAAAAATTATTATTTCTCATCATGTTATCTTTGATGAATCAACCTTCCCGTTTGCTACATCTTGAGTGACATCCCCACCTTCATATGATTTTCTGGATGACGGAATTCATCCAATTTTGAGGTATCATCTAAACTCTCAAAATAACAATTTAGGGTCATCACCAACACCTACAACTCAACTCGTCACCCCACCTTCTTCCAGTAACACGCTGGCCCAGACCAATACCAGGCCCACTACCTTGGCTCAAAATGCCAACACCACCCAACCATCCAATAGCCCAACACCTAAACGGACCATGGAAATACGTGCAATGCACAAGATTTTTTGCCCTAAACATTATTTTAACCTAACCGCCTCAGTCCAGCCCTCACCAATACCAAAAAAACCCAAAATTGCCTTATCATACCCGAATTGGAAGGCTGCCATGTTAGATAAATTTACTGCTCTTATTCAAAATAAGACGTGGGATTTGGTACCATGACCATCTAATGTGAAAATAATTCGGTCAATGTGGTTTTTTTACCATAACAAAGAATTCTTGTGGTTCTTTTACGAGATACAAAGCTCGTCTTGTTGGTGATGACATGTCTCAGCATATGGGAGTCGATTGCGGTGAAACATTCAGTCCGGTAGTCAAGCCTGCAACTATCAGGACTGTTATTAGTCTGGCACTGTCCAAGTTATGGTTCATTCATCAGTTGGATGTCAAGAATGCATTTTTACATGGCCACTTGCAGGAAATGGTATACATGCATCAGCCATTGGGATTCCGCGATCCTGCCCATCCAGATCATGTGTGTCTGTTGAGAAAATCCTTATATGGTTTGAAACAAGCTCCTCGGGCATGATATAACAGGTTTGCAGGATTTGTTTCCAAATTGGGATTCTCTCACATCAAGTCCGATCAGTCTCTCTTTATTTATAGAAAGGGCACTGATGTGGCTTATATACTTCTGTATGTTGATGACATTATCCTCACTGCATCCTCAACTTCTCTTCGCCAATCCATTATGTCCCTTCTTGCAGCTGAATTTGCAATGAAGGACTTATATCCGTAAAATTATTTTCTTGGCATTGATGTCACTCACAATGCAGGTGGTCTGTTTCTCAGTCAAAAGTAGGGCTGGCCAGTGGGCAGGGACGGCCCGACCCCGTCCCGAGCCCGCCCCGACCCCGCTCTAAAAAAAAAAAAAAAAATAACGGGGGCGGGACTCGAACTCGGGACGGGACGATGTCTCGTCCCACCAGACCCGAGCCCGCCCCAGGCCCGCCTGACCCGTCCCCGCTCCGAGCCCGCCCCGACCCCGACCCCGCCCTTTTCCCCCCTTTGCAAAAATGACCGTTGCACCAACGGCCATTTTAGATTATGGCCGTTGGCCAACGGCCATTTTAGGCCCCCCCCCCTACCCCTTAATATTTATTTTTAACCCATAAGTTATTATATTTACACTTTAACCCAATTTTTCAATTATAAATAACTCATTTTCTCTTCATCTTTCTCACAAATCTTCCTACAATCTCTCTAATTTCTCAATATATCTCTCTACTTTGTTTGCTAATTATTCAATTTTATTAATTCATTTGGGAATTGGGAGTGAAGTTGGCAACTAGCTTGAGGATCTTCCATCGAGCAAAGTTTCAATTTTCAACCTCTCGATTACACGTCGACGTTACGTCGGCGTTTGGTACATTCGTTCCTTCATTAAATTATTATTGTCTATTTATTTTATATTTTTATTTAGCGCACTTAATTTTATTGTCTTTAATTATTTATTATCATAATTAAAATGGAAGGATTAAAAGGTATGTTTAAGGGTAAGGGTAAGAGTGCTTCTTCTAGTAGGGGCAACCAGGGCAAGGGTACTTCTTCTAGTCATCTTATTCCTACACAGATGATTTTGTTGATACTCAACATTTTCCTACAATACCATTAGATTTAGACCAGGAGCTATTTTCTGGAACTCAAGAAGACTTTAATTTAGACGATGATATACCCACTAATGTTGATGACAACACACCCACTAGTGCACCTTCAACTGAAATACCTCCTATTCCCCCTAGTATGAGACGAGGTCCAAAAACGACCATTAAAATCGGATGCATGGACATTTTTTGATAGGGACGTAGAGAATCAAGTAGCCATATGTAAAATTTGTAAAAATGTTTTAAAATTTAAAACTGGAAAAGGTCACGGTGGGACGGGGGTTTAATTAGACACGTAGTAAGTGCTCATCCATCTAGGTATGCCCAATACCGAGGCTTCAAAACCGGGTGCGCAAACGCCGCTCCATCGGGACAAGGTTCACATACGATACGTCCCGGACCAAGTACGGGTCAAATTAACCCTATGACGGGGGAATTGTAGGCTTTAAATACAATAAACATAGAGATAGGGAAGCAATATCAAAATTAGTTCTTGTGGAGGGTTTGCCTTTTTCATTTCCTTCATCTCCCGGTTTATTCATTACATTAGAGATATATATAATTCTGCTTTTAACAGTTTTCCTAGATCAACTGTTAAGAGAGATGTATTTAAATTCGCTCATGATAATCAACAATATTTACGTTTTTCATTATATCATTTTAATGGCAAAGTATATATCACGTCTGATATAGGTCGTAGTACTAACGGCCATGATTATTTAACTGTAACTTGTCATTAGATAGATTATAAATGGTCTATGCAAAAACGTATTTTAGCGTATAGATATATAGATGATAGGCACACTGGTACTTTTATTGCAGAAAATATTTGTCAAGTGTGCGATTATTACGGAATTACCGATAAAATTATGACTATTACATAAGATAACGCTTCTAATAACAATTACGCAATTACAATGTTAAAAAATAGTTTAACTCCATCTTTTCCAGACCATTTTCATATAAAATGTGCGTGCCATATATATAACTTAATTGTAAAGGATGGTCTATCACTTTTTGAAGACATTCTTAGTAAAATACAATTTGCTATAAACTTTATTTTTAAAAGTAATAAAGTACAACGTAGAAAAGAATATAAAAAAACTTGTCACGATTGTGGACTACCTTATAGAAGAATTCCACAAGAAGTATCCACTAGGTGGAATTCTTTATACGAGCAACTACTTGTTGCTTATGACTATAAATTACCTATAACTTTATTTTTTAACTCTCATAATAAAAAGCCAGCTGATATGATTTTAGATAGTGATTGGGTAAAATTTTCCGAACTTATTGTATTTTTAGAGAAATTTTTTCAAGCAACAAAAGAATTTTCCAAATATATTAACCTACTATTTCAACTATGTTATTTTATATAACTCTAATATTTTTATTACTTAGTGAATATATGGAAAAACCGGCTTATAAGGCAAAACTATTAAAAAAATGTTTGTCAAAATTAAAAAATATTTTATTCCTATTCCCTCTATTTATATTATTGGTTCGTATTAAATCCTACTATTAAAATAGACGGTACTAAATCACTAATTGAAACTATTTACGATTGTATAGAAGTACTACCACCTCCAAGTCCCAAAAATCTAAATCACCCACCACCTATTGAACAAACTAAAGAAGAAGCGGTGTCTAGCGTAGAACACCAATGCAAAAATATATATAGATTTTATCAACAAGAAAATGCTAGTAACTTACCGGCTTCCATACCATCTTCTTCATCTTCAACACAACCTCACAAAAGACATGTTGTTTCTGCGGCTAGTATTGAAAGCCTCGAAATAGAATGTGCGGCCGTACCTCTACTACTAACCAAATTAGCGAGTTGGATATTTTTGTTTTGCGGGGTTCTCGTACCGTATCAAGAAGTTATCAATGAAGATGGACAAGAAGACTTGCCGAAATACTTTGGAGGGGAATGAGAAGACCTTTCCGACACTTTCATTGATGGCTCGAGATGTTTTGAACATTCAAGGGTCATCAACCTGCGTCGAAAGCGCTTTTTCTGCACGCAGATATCAAATAGGAGACCACGGACACTCATTGGCCGGAGACGACTTGGAAATTGCGTATTATTCGAGAGATTGGATACGAGCGGAGCGGAGAAGGTGCGGTCAACCGGAGATCAACGAAGAAGATGATGAAAACTACAACGAAATCTTAACCGAAGGTAGTGGAAGCGACGTGGATCAATTTGACCAACAAATACCAATTCCAACCGAAGAACCACATGAAATCATCAAGCAATTAGAACAGGTTTTTTTGAAAATGTAATTTTTTTAATTGCAATTTTATTATGTAATTTGCAACTTTTGGACAACACCACAAAGTTGCAATTTAGATTTTAGACAATTGTATTTGTATTACAAAAAAATCATATGTCTATTAAATAATATAAGAGGCACAAAAACAGCCTTGAAATGTTTTTATTACACTATCTTATTTTGTTTATTGAGTTTTTTTATACATATGTTATTTAAAAAAAAAAAAGAAAAGGAAAACCCGACCGTACCCCGCCCCGAGCCCGAGCCCGACCCAACCCCGCCCTGCCCCGATCCCGACGGGATCGGGATCGGGATGGGACTAGAGCAGGTCCCGCCCAGACCCGACCCCGCTAGGCCCGCTAGACTCGACCCCGCTAGGCCCGCTAGACTCGACCCCGACCCCCTGGCTCGTCCCGACCCCGCCAGACCCGGCCCGCCAGACCCGAGCCCGGCCCACTGGCCACCCCTAGTCAAGAAAAATATGCCGAGGAAATACTTAACAAAACAGGGATGTATTCATGCAAACCTTCCCATACTCCAGTTGACACGAAGGCGAAGTTGAGCAATGCTTCATGTACTCCATACAGCGACCCCACACATTACTGCAGCCTGGCTGGTGCATTGCAGTACCTCACTTTTACGAGGCCTGATATTTCCTATGCAGTCCAGCAAGTTTGTTTACACATGCATGATCCGAAGGAAGAACATATGAGGGCTCTCAAGAGGATTCTGCGGTATGTTAAGGGTACTCCACATTTCGGACTTCATTTATCTAAGTCCTCCGTCTCGAGCCTTTCTGCCTACACTAATGCGGATTGGGGTGGCTGCCCAGACACACGTCGTTCCACTTCCGGCTATTGTGTGTTCTTAGGTGACAATCTTATCTCATGGTCCTCCAAACGTCAGTCCACACTATCTCAGTCAAGTGTAGATGCGGAATACCGAGGGGTGGAAAATGTTATTGCTGAATCTTGTTGGCTCTATAATCTGCTACTGGAACTCCATTGTCTAATTGAAAAGGCAACAATGGTCTATTGTGACAATGTGAGTGCGATCTATTTATCTGTCAATCATGTTCAGCATCAACGCACGAAGCACATTGAAATGGATATTTTATTTGTTCGAGAAAAAGTTGCTCGTGGTTAAGTCCGTGTTCTCCGTGTGCCATCCCATTATCAGATAGCTGACATCTTTACAAAAGGTCTTCCGCGCGTACTTTTTGATGATTTCAGGGACAGTTTCAGCATCCGAGAAACTCCAGCTAAGACTGCGGGGGACTGTTAGAGTAATTATGGGATAGAGTAATTATGAGAATATCCCATAATTACATCTCTCATTATGATAATTGATATTGTAATTATTCTCATTATTGTAATTGTAATTAGGATCTTGTAAATTAGGTAAAAATGATTAGTCTTCTAGAATAGTCTTCCATTAATCAAGGATAAGATCCATGTATATATATTGTATATTTGGGAGAGTAATAATCAAGGAATTCAATTCTTACATGGTATCAAAGTAATGCCCATTCCAATTCTTTGTTCACCGATGTTGGGCCCCCAAATTATATTATCCACGCTTCAGTTAACGAGGTATGGGCGTGCGGTGGAGTGTTAATAGTCCCACATCGAATATGGAATGGAAACATTGACTCCTTATATGGACTTGGACAATCCTCACCCTACAAGTTAGCTTTTGGGGTTGAGTTAGGCCCAAGATACATTCTTTACCAAATTGACAACTTTCTTCATCGTCAGATGGTATAAATATTTATAGTAAATCCCATGTCATGCAGAATTGTAACTTGTTGAATCAGTATCTCAGTGGAAAGGCCAGTTTCAAAGATCTGAAACTTGGAATCAGTGGCAAAGGAGATGGCACATGTGGATCTCAATTTTCCACTTGTTTAATTTCAAGAAAACTCATTATTTTAGTTGTTATGTTTCCATATTTGTATTTTTGCTTCCTTCTTTCTACTTTATTAATGATTTTAGGAAAATTGGTGTTTCTCAAGAGTCAAGTCACAGTAGCTACAAGTCTGCAACTGTTAGCGGTAGAGCCACAATATGGAATCGGCATAACCTAGTAGATTTGACTTAAACTTTATCTGTATTAAAAAAAATATTTAATATGTATAAATAATTTATTTAAAATTCAATAAAATTAAAGAGGAGTTGCTCAAAATCCATAATAAAAATTCTAGTTTCGCCTATGTAAAGTATTTATCTTAGATTTTCTTATCGTATTTGTATTCTTGCTTTCTTCTTTCTACTTCTCTTTTGGGAAAACAAATGTTTAGCAAGTCACAATAATATTAAATGATTGTCCTGATTTTCTTATTGGTTTGAATTTTAATTTTTCTGAAAGACATAATATTTATTATAATTTATTTTACTTTTTCTAAAAGAAAAATATAAATATTCTATATTTGGCTAATCAATTTTCTTGGGTATAAAGCTTTTGGAGATTAATCTTCCTTACACAATCGCAACTCCATTTTCGGTTATACCTTTTTTTTTGGCTAAACATGTAGAGCTCTAGCCAATTCTTTTTTTAACTGATATGACTGAAATCTCATAATGTAGGGTCTGGGGAGGGTAGAGTATACACAAACCTTATTTCTACCTTGGTAGTTAGAGCTGATGTTTCCGAGAGACCCTCGGCTCAAGACAAAGCACAAGCCCAAGCAAAGTAAGACACACAAAGTACATAAGTCATGACAGCGCATTCTGAAAAATAAAGAAGCAATAACTAATGCAAGTAAATAAGACAAACAAAATACACATAGCAGCCTAAATCAAACGACAAGGGACTATAAAGCAATATGATAAGCTAAGCGAGCCTACAATAATAATACTACAACTACAGTTTATAAGCGTAGGTAGGACTACATTGGACTACCTACTATCCTTCTACCCTAATACATGTCATCCATAACCCCCTATCTAAGGTCATGTCCTCAATGAGTTGCACCTGCGCCATATCCCGTCTAATCATATCTCCCAAAAATCTGATGAATAGAAGGAAAGGAGCGAAGCAACTCTCATTGAATTTGCTTCACTAATAGGCTCCACAAAAAAAGAGGGAACTCACAGAGATAACGATCCGCTTCAATACTTCTTCGACCTACCTCTACCCCTCTTGTATCTGTCCATAGCCAACCTTTCACACCTCCGCACTTGGGCATTTATGTCTCTCCTCTGCACGTGTCCGAACAATCTCAATCTATCTTCTCGCATCTTATCCTCCACCGAGGCCACTCCCACTCTACCCCTGATATCATCATTTCTAATTATATCCCTCCTTGTATGTCCACACATCCATCTTAGCTTCCTCATCTCCGCAACTTTCATTTTTTGGGTGTGCGAAGTCTTGACCGGCCAACACTCCGCCCCATACAACATGGTCGGTCTAACCACCGCCCTATAAAAATTGTCTTTAAGTTTTGATAGCACATTTTTATCGCACAATACTCCAGATGCGAGTCTCAATTTCATCCACCCTAACCCAATACGATGTGTGACATCGTCATCAATCTCTCCATTCCTTTGGATAATAGACCCGAGGTACTTGAAGCTCACTTTCTTTGGAATGACCTGGGTATCAAGCCTCACCTCCACGCCTGTCTCAAGGTCGCTCCCATCACTGAACTTGCACTTCAAGTATTCTGTCTTGGTCCTACTCAGCCTGAACCCTTTAGATTCTAGAGTTTGTCTCCAAACCTCTAGTTTAGCGTTCACTCCGCTGCGGGTCTCATCAATCAGGACTATGTCATCTGCGAATAACATACACCATGGCACCTCCCATTGGATTTGTCGCATCAGTCCATCCATCACCAATGCAAATAAGAATGTGCTAAGAGCTGATCCCTGGTGTAGCTCTATCATCACTGGAAAGTGCTTCGAGTCTCCTCCTACTGTCCGTACCCTGGTCTTGGCTCCATCATACATATCATTGATTGCCCTAGTGTATGCCACATGTACACCTCTAACCTCCAACCATCTCCATAGAACCTCTCTAGGGACTTTGTCGTATGCCTTCTCGAGGTCGATGAAAACCATATGTAAGTCTCTCTTCCTCTCCCGATAGGCCTATACTGCTCCACCAACCTCCTAATAAAATGGATGGCTTATGTAGTCGACCGCCCCGACATGAATCCAATATAGTTCTCGGAGATAGACACTCCTCTTCTCACCCTCATCTCCACGACTCTTTCCCAAACTTTCATAGTGTGGCTTAGCAGCTTAATACCCCTATAGTTGTTGCAACTCTGGATATCACCTTTGTTCTTGTACAAAGGAATCATTTTACTCCACCTCAATTCTTCGAGCATCCTCGCTGTCTTAAAAATGACATTAAACAACTCCTTTAGTCACTCCAAACATGCCCTGTCTGCGCTTTTCCAAAACCCGAAAAGAAAACTACATCATTGAAATAATTAGTCACGACATCTAAAGAAGAAAAATGATATGGTGCAGTGGATGAGGCTACTTCTCCCTTAACCAGAGGTCTCGGATTCGAGCATTGGGTATGAAAAAATTATTGGTAGGGAGCGCTTCCCCCGAATGGACCCTACGCAACGTGAATTTAGATATAATTGCGCTCCGATGCGGTACTGGACAACGAGTAAAAAATCAAAAAAATAAAAAGAAATAGACAGTTGGTACGCGTTATTTTGGCCATTATTTTATTTAGCATTTTATTTAGCAAAAATGGAATTCCGTACAAGTCTATTTTTAAAAAATAAATTTGGCCTGAAAAGGAAGAAATACTCAGTTAAAATAAAGGGATAATTTCAATAATATACAATCCAACATACAAAATTACATCCACATAACCATATTTTTAATTTACCGCATAGCCAACTTAATTTTGCAATAGTATTTATACACACGGTATACAATATTATACACCTACTGTAGACAATGTATCAACCTTGTATAAAATAGTATAATAATGTATAAGAGGTGTTTATACACACTTTTACATTGCTCTACAACATTATACAAACTTATACTGAGAGGTTTTTTTATACACAATAGCGTAAACCCCAATTCACGATACCCAAAAATGGTAACTTTTTGCAAGAAAAAAATCACCCTTTGGATGATACTGATGGATTCTTCTTCCAATTGTATTACTTAATGATGTTTGAGTGGGACAAGAAAAAGATATCAGGTGTCACAAAATCCATGTCAAAATTAGATTTTTATACAAGAACATTGCGATGATAGTGGATTTGTTCCACAGAATTTTGTGGGTTCAGCATTCAAGTAATATGCAAGCGGCAGATCAATAGAAATTTTAACCGTGCAGCAAATTTCAGAAGATTTTGCAGCAAATTTTACCATTATGGCTAGGAAGTAAATGACACAGTCATCCATCAATGGAGTTAGATTTTTTCATTCTTTGTAGGATCGACCCCGACTCATAATTGAATAAATTATATTGCATACGACTATATCCACTTCTATTTAATAGAGTAGATTTGGACGTTAGCACCTCTCAAAGTTAGCATCACTAGTTAATAGCTTAACAAAACTCACAACTGATGTCATCTACTTTCTACAAAAGGACTCAGCTAGTGATAACTCACAAATATCAATCTTATTACAAGGTAAAGAAGCCTTAGATTCAACAATGTTATATCAATATACCCACCTCAAATGACCACCATAAAGGGCCAAAGTAAAGGATACGTTATTTTACCTCGAAGCTTTTCTAAAAGACTTTTTTTTACCTTGATCTTGTAGTGTATTCAAATCCATGGATTCTCTTGCAAAGGTAATTTAATCTTCTTCTATGCTCTTTAGTCATTGTTGTTCTTCACTTGACTGTTTCTTTTCTTGTGACAACTCACTCGGTTTTGTTCATTTGGGAGTCGTTACCTCCTCGCCCTCACTTCTCTCAATCTTTTATCCATCACCCTTTCCTCAAGTATTATTTACATTGGAGTTGAGACTCAATTGTCTATTCAAGATTTCTTTGGGTTTCATGACTCAACAATAATATCATGTATGGTAGTTTTTTAGTTGCTTTATATAAAATTTTATCATATCAAGTATAATGTTTGATTATCATTATACAATTTCATATAAATAAAATATGTATAAGTTATGAGTCGGTTTATATATATTATTTTATGTGGAGTAAAAGATGAAATAACTAACACATAAATTAGTAATTACACGGATAAGAATATTGAAATGACAATTTTACCTTCTATAAATGTTGATGTTGCTCATTGTTAGGCTTTTCCTCTTTCAATCTATTAAAGATAAACTCAATGAACTGAAATATATTTCTTTCGAAATTTCAAGGATATAATTGTAAACTAATATTTTATGTTAGAATTATATAATGTAGATTAATTTCCAATATAACAAATCAAACATCCAAAGAAACAATCTATGCATTATAATCTCAGCATATCCAATTTATGTATTACTTATTCACGCATAATTAATCATAAATGAATTAAACTATGGGATATTAGAGTTCAAAATCTCAATATGAATAAAACATACCAGATACTTTATTTCATGTACGCAAATCTTGGCGATTGATAAAATTATTTAATAAATGTAATTGTAGAGATAATATGTCAATAATAAAATAATTTAGAGTCCGCAAAAATTAACTAGGACACTACCCTTCCCTTTGTTCCATTTTACTTTTCCAGTTTGTAGTTTGTATTCTTCTTAAGAAAAATTAAATAAGTATATAAGTTGCTACATTATTCTTATTAATGGTATTCTATATATTTGTTTTTTAAAAATTTAACTACTAGTACTCTTAAACCTCAAGGGCTTTAGCTTTCGCATTTCGGTCCCCTGAAATCTTGGAGATGGAGATGGAGATGGAGATGGAGATGGAGATGGAGATGGACGAGGGCACTTCTCCTAGCTATTTTGACCCGGAAAACCTTAGTACTAGAGAGCGATTTCGTCGATACGGGTATCTCTTTCTGCATTTCGATTTTTTTATTGCGTCTATATAGATTGTAATTGATACAAACCAGTTGAAATTGAAGTTTAATAGTAGTAGTTGCTGTTGTTGTTATACTTGCTTGCATCTTTGCGAGGTTAGAGGCTCACAAGTGTGAGATTTTGAAAACCTCGAGTTTTAGAAAACCCTTGAATTTATTTAGTATTGGAATGTGATGAGTTACAATAGAGTGGAATAGACAGAGATGATTGGTTTAACTGACCTCAACTATTGAGCCGAGGGTCTATCAGAAACAACCTCTCTGCCTCCCAAGGTAGGGGTAAGGTCTGCGTACACTCTACCCTCCCCAGACCCACTTTGTGAGATTATACTGGGTATGTTGTTGTTGTAACTATTATGGGATTGAGGTATGGTTGATTGAATTATAACTGTCAGTTGATGTATAGTTAACTTCTGCATAGCTGTTCGTGCACTGTAATGCATGAACTAGGAAGTTCTGAACCTATGAGGGGCCTAGATTTTCATATTATGAGGCCCGATGCGTATTAATTTATTGTGGTAGTTTGATGTTCAGCTTATAATGGGATTGTTGGAATCTCTTTGTTATGGAATGAATACAAACACCTTAAGTGTAGTGTACATAGAATTTCTTTTGATTCGTTCCTTATCCCCATGTTATATTGTTCATGCTCCAGTTGGGCCTGAGTGTGAAGGAGTGTGTGTGTGTCTGTTAGAGTGATTTAGAGTCCCATATTGGTTGGGGAATGTAATGGTGGTTTGCTTATATGGACTTGAGTAATTATCCCCTCATGAGCTAATTTTTGAGATTTAGTTAGATCCAAGCGACATATCTTTACATTCTTCATCCTTGATAAGAGATTTCGAGTTCGAGCCCTGAGAATGAAGAACCTTTAGATGAGGAGTGCTTTGTTTCCTAGGCCTACCCAACGTTAACTTGGATTAGCAAAAAGAAAAAAAAGAGAGAAGAGATGTTCAGCTCATACTTTCTTTTTTGGAGAACTTACAGTAAGTGTTAGGAAAAGAGAGAGTGGGTAGGGCTAGAAAAGCACAGTTCTTGCTAGAGGCATTGCGCACATAAGTGAAAGAAAATCCTTGGCAAGAGATATTTGGATGCACCAAGTGAGCATGCCAGTGAGGGAGAGAAAATTGGCAAGGGATTGGCAGAGGGTATGCTCCTTCAATACTGCGAACACGCTAAAACCTCAGAGCTACCTGACTATTGTTTTCAGAATTCTTATATAGGATAGTTTTATAATGAACACTGAACCCACACCCGCACCCAAGGATCTGATCGAGTGGTCAATGAAGTTGGTTGAGAACTATGGGATCTAGGGTTCAATCTCAGCGGAGCTAAAAATACTAGGTGAATTCTTCCCATCTGTCAATACTTGGTGGACCGAGTTACGCGGTACCTTTGGGCTGTTAGTCGAGGTGCACGCAAGCTGGCCCGTGTACCATAGTTATTAAAAAAAGGAATGCTGAACCCCATAACAAAACATTAGAGAAAAATAACAAAAAAAGGCAGCCGGTGCACAAAGCATCCCGTGTTGGCAGGGTCCGGGGAAAGATAACTCAACTGATACTATTGGATACTCCTATTATTTTACAAGAGCATGTGGATTCGTGTATAGTCAACTGGAGCGGCTATTTTGCTGAAAGTATTTAGACTATGGTAGTTGAAGGTCGCTTGCTTATATGTTTGTAGTAACTGTATGCTGTTTCATAGTGTTGACAATGTTTTATTTGACACTTGTTAACTTTGACAATGGTTTTCATTTGCTAGACATATACTCTTAGTGTGTATATGTTTTTTTTTCCTTTTTAAAAAATTCATACTGGCACTGAAGCGTCGGTACCATGAGCAGGAAAAGGAGTTCAGGCTCAAGCCTATCTCCTCATCGGGAAAGTTCCGCGGCTAGGGTCAGTGAGGTCAGATCGAATGGCACACTTTTTATGGAGAATATCAAACAAGAAGTTGAAAGTATTGATGCTGATGTAACACCTGCTGGAATGCGAACTGCTTCTAGGAGGAGACCCTCTCTTGATAGCCATGGGATATTAGATACAGATACTGATTTGATTCATCGAGGTGGAAGACTTTCCCTTAGAACTTGCAAGGAGGAGCATGATGCATCACAAGACAGTGGAGACTCAACATTTACTTTATTTGCTGCTCTACTGGATTCAGCTCTTCAAGGTGCTTATTGGTAAAATTGTTTTAAACTAGTTAGACTATACGGTGCAGTGCGAGGTCACAAGTGTTCTTTGACCAATAGAAAATGCTTGGGTGTGATTTGGGTTGTTGCTTATGTAGCTTACATTTTGAAAGTACTCCCGGGGTCTTCCAACACTCATTATTCATTTACTACTTACATTCAATGATATTTGCAAGATGGATTTAGGGAAATGTGATTACTTGGTGCAGATGATTTCTTGGATTCCCCCCCCCCCCCCCCCCCCCCCCCCCCCCCCCCCCCCCAAAAAAAAAAAAAAGAAAACAAAGGACAATGGTTTCTTGAATTTTGATGTTTGAGAGTAGAGAACCTGGAACTGTCATATCAACTTGAATGTTGTGTTTAGACCTCTGACAGATTCACAATTGAGATAAAATAAGTAGAAAATATTGGACCTTTTCCTTATAAAAGGGCAGCCCTGTGCACTAAGCTCCCGCTATGCGTGGGGTCCGAGGAAGGGCCGGACCACAAGGGTCTATTGATTGAGTTTTTCTTCTTTTAATAATTGCAAATGTTTCTTGTGATTCTAATTTTTAAAATTATTAATCTATTAGGATTGTTTGGGATTGAGGTCTAGTGGATTGTTTGATTAATTGATTCTTTTAGGACTAAATAGAATTTCTTGTTGTGAATGTCCAAGTGCAGTTTGAGAAGTAGAGAGGAGGCAGGATAAATATTTGTAAGCTCTGTCTAGTGATTTGTGTAATTAACTTTTGTTCATGGAGCTTCCTTTGGGATTTTATGCATGCTCATTATTTAGATTCATAGACTAAAGAACTAATTTAAAATAATTTTCTTACTGTGCGCTTATAGAAGGGGAACCTTGGAGCAACGGTAAAATTGTCTCTGTGTGACCTATAGGTCACGGTGTTTGAGCCGTGGAAGCAGCCACTAATGCAGGGGTAGGCTGTCTACATCATACCCCCTTGGGGTACGGCCTTCCCGGACCCTGCTAACGCGGGATGCTTTGTGCACCGGGCTGCTTTTTTTTTTTACTGTGCTCTTATGGTTTCTTTTCTGGTGAAATCTCGTATCCAAGACTTCTACATGTTTTGTAGTAACTTAACAGATCTGATGTTAAAGTTGACATTTCAAGGTCTAACCTTTATGTTTATTGGATCTTTAATTATTCACAATCCTATTTAATATCTTCTATATTTACGAAGATGACGTGGGATGCTTTCAGTAGAAGCTGGATTCAATAGGAAACTGAGATAGAGCCAGACAAAACAATCCTGGAATTATTTTTCTGTTAAGACATAATAATCTTCTCTCTTTGGCATGGATCATGCGGGTGGCATAAAGAAAGTTTTGATTTTTTTTTAAACCAAACTTTAAATCTTTTGGCTCAGTTACTTTTTTTTTACAGATAGCACACATTAAGTCGTATATATGGCCTGAATTGGGCTTTGGGAAGACTTTTCTTTTTGAATAAGGTAACATTGGTCTTTGGAAAGACTTGAACTTTAGAGATATGGACATTACGCACTGTAGATTAATTTATCAGTCTTAAGGAGAAAGTTTCTTAGTATGTCATGAATGAAGAAGTATGTTTTAAAATTTGTACCTAACAGTTTCTGTTTCTATGTGCTGTAGGATTAATTTCTATCCCTGACTTGATATTACATTTGGAGTATTGTTGCCGTGAAGTCTCAGAGTCAATTAGGTATGTATGTTTCTCTGTTGTAGTGCATTCTACCCCAAATTGGACATCTATATTTGACTGTTTATGTTTATTAATATGTGAGTTGACAATGTGTTATGTTTATGTGGACTGGTTAAAATACGAGTTCCAGAAGTTACCTTTGATTTTATAGGGATAAGAAATAGATGAGTTTAATAAATGAAAAAAGGAAAATAGAAAAGGAAAGAGATGGATTGTTGGGAGCTGGAGAAGTGCTGCTTTGGGTTTTTGTTGAATTAAAGCTAAAAGGAAAGGTGGACATTCAATTCATCAGAAATGTACGGGAGAATATGCTATTTTGGATTATGGATTTGTTTGTTAGTTTTCGTAGTTACTGTGAGTGCACCTTTTTTGTTCCAAAAATACTCAAGTATATCAATTACATGCTTGGGTTCTTTGAAGTGACTGACAATCTCAAATTCCTGTCACAGAAATATTTTGTATCCTCTTTAACTTGGGGGAAAACTGGATAAACTTCTCTCCAAGTTAATCCAGATTAACAAACTAGGACCTCAAAATTGGCTTGACATTCCTTCTGCAAGATTAGACTAATAGAATCCCATAAGTGCGTTTTTTTAGCCAAAAATATTCAAATTTTTTTAATCAGGTAAACAGTTTCATTTCATAAATCAAAAGGCCAAAGTCGGCCGTATACAAGAAGTACACCAAAAAGTAAAGAACCTACAAAAAGATATGGTTCTCTACAAAAGACACCCAATCTTCTATACATCCCGGAACTACATGGATGCATCAAAAATAAATAAGGGATCGGAGACTACTCCTCAACCGGCCAAAACTCATTTCTCCCCTTCAAAAGTCCTCCTATTTCTCTCTCTCCAAATGATCCACGTCAAAGCCAGAGGAACAACATTCCATGCCCTTCTCTTTCTCCCGCTTCTTCCCGCTTTCCAACAAAACAACAAGTCCTTTACAGACCTTGGCATCACCCAAGACATACCAAAGCAACTGAACATATCCCACCACAGTCTCGTGCCAGACTGCAATGTAGAAGGAGACGATCAACACCTTCGCCCCCCTCCTTGCATAAGTAACACCAACTGATACAAATAACCTTCCTTTTCCTAAGATTTTCTGTCGTCAAAATCACCCCTCAACAGCTAACCATGTGAAAAAGCACACCTTCCTCAGCACCTTAGGAATCCAAATTGACTTTACAGGGAAAGCCTCCTCCGCCCTTACCAAGAGCTTCTCATAAATGGAGTTGACAGAAAACACACAATTATTCCCCAACTTCCATCTCATCGTATTGGGTCTTTCGACTGGCTCACAATGTTGATGGAGTAAAGCTAGCAACCTTTGGAATTTATTCACTTCCAGATCCTGGAAATCCCTCCTAAACCTCAAATCCCAAAACGTTTCCTCCCCTTGTGTCCCCCTAATTTGTTGGACTACCGCCGGGCTGCCCTTTTTTCAACTTGGAAAAACTGGATGAACTTCTCTTCGAGTTTACCAGATTCACAAACTAGGATCTCAAAATTGGGTTGATATCCTCCCGGAATATCAGACTAAAAGAGTCCACCAAAATCTTAGACTAGTTTTGCCATTTTGGTGCAAAGGGCTCTTTGTCAACCTTCTTTTTTATCTTCTCTTGCTGCGTCCTTTTTGCAATCATTAAAATCTGCTGTGGTTTGGAGTCTCATTGTTACTCTTTAAAAGTGATTTTCCAACTCTTATACTCCTCCTGTAGTCTAAAGAAATGGAAAAAAAGAGGAAATTTTGTTATAGTCCTGATTTGCTTGTTCCTGAATGTGTATCCAGCTAATTGAGCTGGAGGTCCCCAAACTGTTTCTGAATTAGCAATTAGTCTTCCTTCTTTTATTTGACTTCAGTAAATCCTCCGCATTTCAGTGTATGAAGCTGTCTTTTTGGCAAGCAAGTGTAATAGAAATATGTGCTCTGACTAGTAGCAGAGGAACTTCTCTCCATAGTAAATATCTTCCAAAGACCTCAAATAGAAGTAAGTCCCTTTCAAGTTTTCCTTTCCCCCACTTTTTCACGCAACTTTTTTTAATAATGGTAACATTTTATTCATCAGCATAAATGTTATGCTGGCTGCTGAAGTAATTACAACCTAACATATTTTCACGCAATTGCCTAACTCATTATACAAATTCACCTTCAACTGCTGTTGTGAAGAGGTCTTGCTCTATTTGACTGATTTTCCTCCTTAAACATAATAATCTTTCGTTCTCTTCAATCTGAAGAGAAAATTATTTTTTTATAAAAAAGATAAGGAATTTTAGTAATGACTAAAATAGTAAAACAAAAGAAACTAACATGCCAAATTTGTGAAGTTGATGGTGTTTGCTAGCATCCTCCAATGTTACTCTGAACATTATAGTCCCAAATAGAGGATATATCTGCTGTGCTTTCATGTGAGTCTGCAATGTTTATGATCTTTTCCTGTAGGTATGGTTCTAATGAAATGCACAGAGTTATGGAGGACAAACTGATGAGACAGAAGGCTCGGATTTTGCTTGACGAGGCAGCTTCATGGTCTCTCTTGTGGCATCTTTATGGCAAAGGAAATAAGTTGTCAACCTTTTAATACCTATGTTCTTTAGTTATCACTAGACAAGTTTTACCACTTCTTACTTTTGGTAGTTAGAAAATTGTGTATGTCTTGGACATGTTACCATTCTAGAAAAAATTGTCCATGTCTTTGGGAAGGGTTAGTTGTTACTTCATTTGTATTAATTCAATGACTCAAATTAACATTTTGATGTGAAACTACTCAATTTTGATTATTTTTCTTTTTTAGATTGTCATACTAATAAAAAACGTGAAAATCTAAACATTATTGTAGATAATATTCTCAATGTAGTTTTGATGTATCCAAGATTCTATTTGGAAATTTGAATTAATGGACATCATTGTCAACTTAAAACTTGTTAATTTTTACTGACAAAAAGTCATTTCGTCATAGGTAGAATGGAGTGAATTTTTTGCTTCCATCTAACTATTTTCTGCAGTTGACACTTGAAATAGCTTTTTTGTGTAAATTAGTATTCATGTTAGATGTGGAAAAGGTTGAAAAATGTAGATCTTGTAATTTCCCTTTTATGTCGATGGAAAGCGTTTCATGTTCTTTCTCATAAGTGACTGCCGAATATGTAGTCTGCATTTGGCACTTGAAAAAGGATTTATGGACACGAGTCACTTTTAGCTGTGTAGTAAATCTTCGATCTTCTTATGGGAAACAATTCACTAATGTCTTTATGAATTGGATATGTTTCTGTGATGTTTCAGACATTTTACTGCAAATGTTTTCATAGCAGAAAATAGTTTCCTGCTCAAATTTATTGTTTTGATGTTAGCTCTCTTGTTTTATATATCAACTTGATCTTTGAATTGAACATTTCATCCTCTTGCAGGAAATGAAGAACTACCTGAAGACCTAATCATGGTGATGTATCTTTAGTTGTTAACAGACCAGTAGTATTGCTGTTAGTGTGTTTTGTTTCTTTTATGTTTAATATTTCTGTATCGTATGATGTTGTATACAGTTACCAACTACTTCACACTTGGAAGCTTGCCAATTTGTAGTGAAGAATCATGATGCACAACTGTGCCTCCGAATTGTTCAGTGGCTTGAAGGATTAGCCTCCAAAGCCCTTGATTTGGATAGAAAGGTAATGACTTAGTAAATTATAAAGTTTAACTTGGTTTTAGCGCATTTTTTCTTCAGTTCTCCCATTTTTGGTGGTCTTCCCTATCCCTTACGTTCCTATTCCTTCAAATCAATCTACCCATTTAACCAGGGATGTTAACATTTCCTTTTGCAGTTTTACATGTCTGAGTTAATTTTGAAATATTTATTGTTCTTTTGCATCTCATACCTGCTCCCTGGATAGTTGAATGCGGATGTTGAGGTGAACCTTGATGCTTACTGTGATGAAATGGTATCACAGTACCTTATCTAAAAAGAAAAAAGAAATAGTATCACAGTTTTATTGGTTAAAGAAGTCACAAAAAATTAATCTGACAGTCGGATGGATAAAAGAGGCTTTTGTTCCTAGAATTTGTTATTTGGGATAAGATCTTTGATGTTCCATCAGAATTTCTACTTAGATTTTTCTGTTGGGTATTTCTTACTGCAGCAAAAGTTTCAAGGTCTTGTATTTTTTCTTGCTACATTCTCTTCTGGAACAAATGGATGTCATCTTTTTCACCTTTTTTTTCTCACCTGTTTGCACGACAATCATAGGATGTAGAGATGACTTTGATGGTTTATTTGTCTGTTTAATATTTTTTTAAACGACAAAAATGAATGGGAAAAGACTGCTCATAACTTCAGTGCTGTGTCTGTTTGCTATACTGAACATATTTTTACTCCTTTCCCCCCATGAAATCTTGTAGTGGTGTTTGTTTCTAATTATGCTGTACTTAATTACATTTGCAGGTGCGAGGCTCTCATGTTGGTACCTATCTCCCCAGCTCCGGAATTTGGCATCACACTCAACGGTTCCTGAAGAAAGGTGCTTCAAATCCAAAGACAATTAATCACTTGGACTTTGACGCTCCTACACGTGAACATGCTCAGCAGTTACCTGATGACAAGGTATTCTCTTGCAAATAAATTGACTTAATTGTCTGCGTATGTGTCTCCGTGTCTATCTCCTTCTAGATGATTGATTCTTTTGGATCGTGAAAATTTGTTGAATTTTTCTTTTTGACAGAAAAAACTATCTCTAGATGTAGATTCTTAGAAGACCTTGTATCATCCTTTGAACTGTAGGCGTAGGCTTAGATATGGCATAAACCACCATGCTTCAGTTTTCTCCTGGGAATCTCATGTCTTCTTCCACCCTCGTTATGCCTATCTTCATTCAGTTCATTCATTGTAGTCCTTTTCGATTTATGTATCATTTATTATGCATCTCTGGTTTCCCTGCTTGCTTTAATGGTTAATCATGTGAAAAAGAGGGATAGGGGATGGAGAAAAAGAAATGGAAAAACCATGATCTTTGTAGGCACCGTTAGAGGGAGTTTATATTGGTGGGTCTCATGATGCCTAGATATCTCATCAACTGATGGTGTTTGATACTCGTTTTGCATTGAAAACTTCTTGTACCTGTAGAAACAAGATGTTTATATTGGTGGGTCTCATGATGCCTATATATCTCATCAACTGATGGTGTTTGATACTCGTTTTGCATTGAAAACTTCTTGTACCTGTAGAAACAAGATGAATCTCTTCTGGAGGATGTCTGGACTCTGTTAAGGGCAGGGAGACTGGAAGAAGCATGCAGCCTCTGCCGGTCTGCTGGACAGGTAAGCCAATATTTTTTGGGAAGTATGACAATATATCCTTATTCTGATAAAAGCATTGACTTGACAGTCATGGAGAGCTGCAACACTATCTCCATTCGGAGGGTTTGATCAGTTCCCTTCCATGGAAGCCCTAGTAAGAAATGGCAAGAACAGAACCTTACAGGCCATTGAGCTGGAAAGTGGAATTGGTCATCAATGGCGCCTTTGGAAATGGGCTTGCTATTGTGCTTCAGAGGTAGGAAATATGAATTCAAATGATGAGATTTTCCTATCCCATTTCCAGCTTCCGTTTTGTCCCAAAATAAGTATTTTTTTCCATATTGTATGCAAGAGATGTTGGGTTTATGGATGTCTATCTCTGTTATGCCTTTCTGGGGTCATATTATGTTATAGAGCAGGTTCTCCATCCATGAATGTGTTGATGGGTTTGGTTTCAGTTGAACTGATGGAACTTGTTTTCTCTACATTGAAGATAATTGCAGATCAAGATGGTGGAAAGTATGAAGCAGCAGTATATGCAGCCCAGTGCAGTAATCTGAAACGCATTCTTCCATCATGTATGGATTGGGAGGTATAAGATTCCTGTATTTCTTAATGCAGTGTTTTCCATATTTTAATCTCCATCACGTTTGGTAGCCTTTGGAGAAAATTTTGCTGAGTGTTGATTAGACCTCTTCTAGAAGCTTCACTAGTCTTACAGATACTGTACAGATTCTGGTTATAACTGTCATTTTTGAAACTTTCTCTAGAAGGGGACATTGAGATTGGGACAGAGGGACTTCAATATGTCATGAGATTATTCAATTTCTTTGATAAAATTCTCTGATTATCCGGATTTCAAATTACTGCCTGTTCATATGAATATTCTATACAATGAACCTAAAACACATATAATGACTCTAGATATACAAATACAACAACAACATGCCCAGTGTAATCCCACAAGTGGGGTCTGGGGAGGGTAGAGTATACGCAAAGGGAATCTTAGTAGCTCAGTTGGTTGGCTACTTGAACTCTTACATTGTTTGTGAGGGTTCGAATCCCCACCTTATAATTCCCTCCCCCATTTCCCCTTCCCCTACCACCTATGTAATAAAAACAATTTTCAAAAAAAAAATAGAGTATATGCAGACCTCACCCCTACCTTGGGAGGTAAAGAGGATGTTTCCGATAGACCCCTACTCTAGATATACAACAACAACATACCCAGTGAAATCCCACAACGTGGGGTCTGGGGAGGGTAGAGTGTACGCAAACCTTACCTCTACCTTACCCCTACTCTAGATATACAAATGACCAAAAAAAAAGAGAGAAAGAAAAGAATCTAGATATACATGAAAAGGGGATGGGTCTAGACACGCCTAAGAAATTGGCCCGTTGTCCAGGGGCCAGTTAAAACTTCAAAATGAGGAGGCTTCATCCGGAAACTAAACCCTCTGCCCAGGGAGGGCCTATTCATGGGTTATCTTGATGGGCCCGGCCCTTGCTTTTCTTGTTAATTTTTACAGAAATGAATTTAGTCCTCAAATAACCTTGTTCATTTTGTTCCTCGAAAATTTTATTCACTTTGAAGTAAATTTCAAAAAAAAAAAATTGACACAAATTGTGAATGTAAAGCTGTATTTCTATACGAGTTGTACACTAGGGTATTTTCGGGAATCTATAAAATAATTACTTGATAAAAAAAAAGATGCAAAAATGTAATTTAAGATATTGTAAAATGAATTACATTTTTTCTTAAGAAATATAAGTATGGTCCTGGTCCCATCATTTCGACCTGGCCCATTTTTATCTTCACACCTAGGCACATACTAATACTTCTAAATTGTAGATTATATGCTCCAAGTTTGCTTCACATGCACTTAATCCTTGGAGTGCTTTAGTGAATGTCTGGTAGCTAATGAATTGAACCACAAAACTAGTGTATATACGTCTAGAATGTATCTTCTTACGAATAAAGTGATAATCAATTGATACTCTTATGGAGTTAAGTTAGAAGCAATATGCAAGCTTAGTTGATGTATCTGCTAGCTAGTGAATTACAATTGGAAATGCGTCTACAATGTATCTTCTTATGAATAAGGTCATAATCAGTGTCAACGTGCTTGATCCTATTAGGGGTTTGAGTTAGAAGCAATATGCAATGGTAGTTGGTTGCAAAAATCAACTTTCTGAGTTTCAATTCTGTAAACAGTTGCTTCAACCACATGATACACACATTGCCATTCCATAGTCCTATGGTCAACTCTGCATTATACTCCTCTATCAACTATTGTTAAAAGCACTCTTGAGCGCACTTGATCCCTCAAGTTAGGTTCAGTACAGTGCAGTTCACCGTAGTAATACAACGCTTTGGTGCAAGACCAAGGAATTAAGACATGCGTTTCAGCGCCCATGATTTCTGTCTTAAGGGAGCGACAATAGTACCTAATGGATAAAATATTACTGATGAATGTGCTATTAGTTCTGAACTAAGAAAATTTAGTGTAAGAAAACTACTCATTGAATTTGAATTAAAAACATGAACTTTGTTTTTTGCATCTGAATAAAAATTTACGCTTACAAACTGGTAGTTGTAGTGTTATTATTGTAGGCCCGCTTAGCCTATCATACTAGTAGGCGCAATATTGCTTTATAGTCCCCCGTAGTTTGATTTCTGCTGTTGTGTGATCTCTAGTGTACTTTGTTTATCTTATTTATGTGTTAGTTACTGCTTCTTTTTTCAGAATGCGCTATCATGACTTATTCGCTTTTGATACCAACATTTTCATACTGCTTAAAAATTTTTATTTAAATTTTTTGTCCGGGTCTGACCGTTTCTCCTGCTTTTCTTGTGCTTGTCATTTGTCTTGAGCCGATGGTCTCTCGGAAACAACCGCTCTACCTACCAAGGTAGAGGTAAGGTCTGCGTACACTCTACCCTTCCCAGACCCCACGTTGTGGGATTTCACTGGGTATGTTGTATATAGAAGAGCCCTAAAGCAGCCGGCGGTTGTCATACCAGCTTGCCGACACGCGGGCTCTTTCGAAATTTCAGTAATTATCGGCTTTACGGCTACTGTACCACATGTTATTCATGTACCTTTCCTCTGTCAGACAAAAAGCCCAGCCAACATTTTGTAATTCCCCGTATATCCCCTAAAGAAACACATACTTTGCCCGAGTCTGTGGGCCCTGTTTACTTTATCCTGCAACTTTCTGAAACATGGGTCCCATATTATTCTTGGGATTCTTACAAAATTGAATTGAGCTATTTGTGTATGGATGAATGTTCATGGTATTCAAAATTAAATATTTGCCTTTCCAACTTCATATCACATCATATACATGAAATCTTTACCTTGTTATCAACCAATTGTTTTGTTATGGTAGAGAACTATTTGAAATTATCTTTTAATTGAAGTGATTGTTTCTTACACAGTCAACATATAAAACTTAGGTCCTGTTTGGACATTATTTGAAATCATGATATGAAATCAGGATGATTTGAAGTTGAAGTTTTGTTTGGGCATGCAATTTAGATTTCTTAAGTTGTATTTCTTTGTCATAAATATAAAAACCCCACAAGTTGTGAAAACCATCAAAACTTCCCTTTCTTATACAATCTTACCAAATGAACAAATCATTGTTCATAACAAAGTTAATTGCTACTTACTAGAAGACCGTTCTAAAAAAATACAACCTCTATTCATCGAACTTTAGTTCAATAAAAAAAATTGAACATGAGTTGTAGAAGTAACTTTAGTTGGTAAAAATAAATTTTATTATAAATATACTACCAACTTGCATATCTTTTTTTATATTTGATATAAATGGTTGGTAAATATATCTACTAACTTATGGATCTTTTTTTACAAAATATAAACTTATAGGTCAAGTTTTACATTTTAAAAATTTGAAATCATGATTTGGAATCCCAAATCATGCTTTTTTGGAGATTTTGTTGAAATCATGATATGAAGTTGAAAATTTGTGCAAATTTCATAAACAAACACTGATTTGAAATCAAAGCATGAAATCATGATTTCATTTTGCGTGGCCAAACGCCTACTTAGTCTCATATTGTTATTTCATGAAATTATGTAAATTAATTTTATGAAAATTAAAACTATTTAAAGCCTTTGTAGAACATGCACCTTATTTAGTTAAGGAATTGTTGTCACCTTTTGAGGTTACTTATACACAAATTCTTACCACGGTTCGAAATGAATAAAAGACAGGAGTATTGCATTCATGAAATTTGTTGAAATAAGATTTGGTCTGAACTTGGAAAAGGGAGATTATCACAACATATTGTTGCAAAAGAATTGTTGATTGATATGGATTTTCTAGCACAATTATAGGAGTAATTTGATACTGTCTGATATTGTATTGATTATGTAATATTCTCTTTCCTTATTTAGTCGTAGGACTTATTGTATAAATACCCATTATCATGGGATGTAAATTATCAAGAAATACAAAGAAGCCTTTTCTTCTTCTTGAAATCTTCATGGTATCAGAGCCATGCTCATCCGATGTGGGCCACCGGAAAAAAGGGGGCGGAATGCTCCCCGGACCAATTGGTCGGTCCCGGATCGATGGGGAGTGGAAATGCCCCCGGTCCATGAATGTGCACTCTCCAGACCGGACAATAGAACCCCCAGATAAAGAACGTTCGGATCCGGGCTTGTGGGGGGGGGGGGTGGTGGTTGAAGAAAAATATACCACATCGGTGACGGAAGGGAACTCTGGGATCCTTATAAGGCTTGGGCAATCCTCCTTACTTTGAGCTAGGCTTTTGGGGGGGTGAGTTAGTCCCAAGGCCTAATTTGACATATTCCTCATTTTTATATATTCACTAAAACTGAAAGGGGCAATGTCAAATATATTTGCACTATAAAAAAATTAATCAGAAATCTATTTGAGAGCATCCGTAGCTTTCACTGTTCTGAAAAGTCCTTGTGAAAGAAGGTTAAAAATAATATTATCTCTAAAGAAGGATCACTTAATATCTTCATCAATGTTTACATGTAAATTCAGCAATCAAGTTTCACTTAAATATAGTGTTAGTTGTTACAATTAGCACTGCATAGTTGAAATTATTGGTTCTGAAAATACTTATTTTATTACTCTTTGTATAGTAGAAATGGAAAACTTAAAACAGGAATTAAAATTCTTTTTACATAATATGGAGTGTTTGGAAATTTCTTGGATTTTCTCCTGATAAAAACGACATCTCAAATCTCTATTTTCTAAATTGACGGGAATTGTGTTTCATTTAAGATAATTTTCATTTCATTTGAACAAAAATATAATATTGACAAGTAAATAAAAATCAACTTAAAATTCCAAAAATAGTAGAAAAAAAAAGCTTTATGTTGGACTTGGGCCCATACTGGCACGGGCTTCGGCCTCTAGTATATATATATATCTCACATAATTTTAGTTTTTCAATTTCTTGGTCTATTTGATTGTTGCTTGTATTTATAATTAATTTTCCTACATGTATAGATTTTTTTCTTTTATCTGCACATTTTCTTCACTGAAATGCCTTGTTTGATTGTGTTGACAGCACTATTTCTGCGTAAACTGCTTTGTTCTTTGATCACAAATTGCATTACTGCATTTAGTTTTATCCTTTCTGCCCGAGGATGAACTCATTTCCAACCATTTGCTGGCATTTGTCATAGGGAGCTTTGGTTTCCACTTCTCTTTGTTTTTCCTTGTGCTGCTTTGATTTTTAGTTTACCTTTTGATATTGAAATCAATATTTTCTTGTTCCAGTCTGCTTGCTGGGCCATGGCAAAATCATGGCTTTATTTTCAGGTTGATGTGGAATTGGCTCGCCTGCAACCTGGTGGAAGGGAACAATTCAAGAATTTTGAAGAAGCAATTAATAGAAGTCCAAATTTTGTAGATGGCGCTTCTCAGCCAACTGTTGGACCAAATAGTTGGCCACTTCAAGTTGTGAATCAGCAACCTAGGCAACTTTCTGCCCTTCTTCAGAAACTCCATTCTAGGTAACTATGCAGTCCAGATTCCACTCCATATTTTTCTTTGCTACTATCTGAAATCCATAAGAATTCTTTGTAATCTAGTGATACGGTGCATGAAATTGTTGCTCGATCGTGCAAGGAGCAGCAAAGACAAATTGAGGTATAGACTCGTGGTTTCATATCGTCTCTTAACCGTTTTACTTTTTCTTTAGAATAGTAATCTGTTTTAGCGTCTATTTAGTCCCTTTAATCTATTGGAGAATTTAGTACCCCCCCTTATGTTGATGACGAGATGCATCTTACCAGCTAATGTACTTGTTGTGAGTCTACACACGATCATTTGCATCAAAACAACTTTATTCCAGAAGCTTAGTTTATGTTAAATGCATGTCTTCCCTATAGTGTAGCACATTAAAATGCTATATCTGCAGTGTGCTACTAAGTGTAAATGCTATGTGGTGTTCCATGAGCTGTTATACAGTCTGCTAAGTTGATGTCAAAGAAGCACTGCTTGTTGAAGTTGGTCTGTCTTTTCTTATGACTTGAGTAATTTCTGATGATCTTTAGAAGGAGAAATAGGGTACCATTGCATGCTACTTTCCACGTCCATGGACGCTATATTTCTTTGATTTTATTCCTGTCACAAATTTACCATGCATATGTATTAAATGTATTGTTGTGGAAGCTCAACCCATAGCTCTGTGCACCGTAAAATCTGGTATTTTAGGACTCTCCCTCACTTGGTCTTGTGTCACTCTCAGGAAAGCCCGGTTCCTTTCATTTTCTTTGCCTTAACAGTTCTGTATATATAGTGGCTTGGGCGGGTAATATCTTTGGGTACAATGTCTTTCATCCTCTCCTTTTCCTTGGTGTCATTCTAAGTTGCTACATCTTCCCCACGAGGAAGGGATTAGTGTATATTAGCTAAGTACCAGTTTCATTTCCGAAGTATTCTAGTTGCACTGATCTTTTCTGCAGCTTTAACCAACACTTTTGAACAGATGAATCTTATGTTAGGAGACATACCAAGTTTGCTGGACATCATATGGTCTTGGATAACGCCTTCTGAAGATGATGAAACCTTCTTCAGGTAAGTAATCCTTCCACACTTTATTGTACATATGAGTTGAGGTTCGCTGTTGCTTATACACACCAAAATTAAGTTATTCTGCAGTTGTTTGAGATTCTTATTGTCTTTGTAAAGCTTCTTGGTAGTATCTTTGAGAATCTTGATAGTATTTTAACACTATTTAATAGTGTGACACCTGTTCAAAATGTTGAAGTTGCTAGAAACAAAAACATTTTTTGTTAATTACTTCCTAACATGCCTCTTCACGTTTCAGTCTCATTCTTTTTCTTGTCCAACACATGAAGGTTTCTAAAATGGTAGTAGTGAGATATAAAGTCAGGACATTACCTATTCTGGCATTGTGTTGAATTTGTGTGACCACCTCATAATATTTTTTAACAAACACTTCACATACTGAGCTCCCCTTTTTCTTATTAGATTTCCCAATGTCAATTGTCCAAGGGGTTAGGCCTCCAGAAGGTACTTTTGTTGTTTTTGGCTTCTGGATCTTACAAAATAATGTGTCCTTAATAATTAGAATTACATGGATGATTTATCTATACATGTTGTGTTTAGTAATAGACAACAAACAACAACATACCCAATGTAATCCCACAAGTGGGGTCTGGGGAGGGCGGAGTGTACGCAGACCTTACCCCTACCTCGGAAGGTAGAGAGGTTGTTTCCGATAGACCCTCGGCTTAAGAGAAAAACATTTCAAAGAACGTCGGAAGAAGAAATAGCAGATATTCATGGCAAAATACTATAGAAAACAAGTCAAAGCATTCTGAAAAAAAGACAGTAACTACAACAAAATAATACGATAATTGAAGTACAAAATATGCATGAATACTTCTATTCTTGGAAATAAAGTTTATGTTGGATGTGATTTATGCTGAATGTGCATTTTCTTTTGCTTAGACCTCACGGTGACCCACAAATGATGCGCCTTGGTGCACACTTAGTGCTTGTGCTCCGATACTTACTCGAAGATCAAATGAAGGATGATTTTAGAGAGAAATTACTGACGGTTGGTGACCTCATTCTTCACATGTAAGTACTACATTGCATTTATTTTTCTCGATAAATATTAGAAGGTATATGGGGAATCATTAATCATAGTCTTCTCTCTTATTTCATGTGTTTCTTTAAAATGAGAGTTTGGAGAATGTGAGAAACTATGGGAGAAAAATATTATTGAAGTGTGTTTCTACATTATTACATTGAGTCATATTTATAGACTCTACATTACAATCCTTTTCCATGTAGGATACTGTATACAAATCCTATTCCTATTTCTATTCTAACACTCCCCCTCAAGCTGGTGCATGCAAGTCATATGTACCGAGCTTATTGCAGATGTAACTAATACGAGGACCAGTGAGTGACTTGGTGAAAATATCCTCAAGTTGATCACTCGACTTCACAAATTTAGTAACAATATCTCTGGAGATTATCTTTTCTCTAACAAAGTGACGGTCAATCTCAATGTGCTTAGTTCTCTCATGAAATACCGTATTTGATGCAATATGAAGGGCCGCTTTGTTATCACACATAAGTTCCATCTAAAAGATTTTCCAAATTTTAGTTCTCTGAGCAACTGTTTGATCCAAACTAGGTCATAAGTTGCTACAACCATTGCTCGATACTTTGATTCTGCGCTAGATCGAGCAACCACACTATGTTTCTTACTTTTTGAGAACACCAAGTTACCTTATACTAAAACACAATATCCGGATGTAGAACATCTATCAGAAGGTGATCTTGCCCAATAAGCGTTTGTATATCCAATGATCTGCTAACAGCCTTGATCTTCGAAAAGTAGTCCTTTACCTGGAGTTAACTTTATATATCGCATAATGCGGACAATTGCATCCCAATGACTATCATAGGGAGAATCCATAACATGACGTACAATGCTCACATGAAAAGAAATGTTAGGTCTAGTAACTGTGAGATAATTCAACTTACCAACCAACTGCCTATATCTTTCCGGATCACTGAGTGGCTTCCATGTCCTGGCAGGAGTTTAGCATTCAGATCCATAGGAGTGTCAATGTGTCTACATCCTATCATTTCTGTCTCCTCAAGAATGTCTAAGGCATACTTGCGTTGGGAAATAACAATACCTGATCTAAGACTGAGCAACCTTAATACCTAAAGAATACTCGGTCTACCGAGGTCTTTAGTCTTAAAATCCTGAAAGAGATGTTGCTTCAAATTAGTGATATCATCCTGATCATTGCCGTTAATAACGATATCAACATAAACCACCAAATAAATACACAAATTTCGAGTAGAATACCAATAAAACACATATTGATCAGCTTCACTACGAATCATAATAAACTCCTGAATTACTGTGTTGAACTTCCCAAACCACGCTCGGGGAGACTGTTTCATACCATAAAGTGATCAGCGCAATCGGCAGACCATGCTAGACTTCCCCAGAGCAACAAAACCAGGTGGTTGCTCCATATCCTCAAGGTCGCCATGGAGAAAAGCATTTTTAATGTTCATTTGATAAAGAGGCCAATGACGTACAACCATGGATAGAAAAAGACGGACAAATGCTATTTTAGCCACGGGAGATAAATTACCATTGTAGTAAAGCCCAAATAATTGGGTGTACCCCTTGGTAACAAAGCGCTCGTTAAGCTGATCAACTTGGCCGTTCGGACCAACATTAGATTTACCCGAAGGAAGTGGAACAAGCTCCCGAGTACCACTTACATGTAAAACAAACATCTCGTCAATCATAGTCTGTCGCCATCCTGGATGAGAAAGTGCTTCATCTATAGACTTAGGGATGGAGACAAAAGACAAAGATGATACAGAGGCATAATGGGGTAATGATAGATGATAACTTAAAAGGGTATAATGTGGGTTAGTATTACGAGTGGAGCATATACTCTTTTGAAGTGCAATCCGTTGATCAGGAGGAGACAAGTCCGCAGTAGGACAGGGTTCGACGCAGGTCATGAATCATCTGGGTGATGCTGGACGTGGATGACGATGATAAGTCAGGAGTGGGGGCACTTTGGATGGAGATTAGAAGTAACCATAGATTCCAACATTACATGTTTCCAAAAAAAGAAGTAACCATAGATTCCTCAAAAATCAGTGTATGTAAGACCGCAAATATGTTAGGATGCTCAGAAGATGTAAAGTACGGTCGAGACTCAAAGAATATGACATCAGCTGACATAAGGTACCGACGAAGACCAGGTGAGTAGCAACGATATCCCTTTTGAATTTGAGAATAACCAAGAAAGATACATTTGAGAGCACGAGGAGCTAATTTATCTTTTCCAGGGGCTAGGTATGAACAAAACATGTGCTCCCAAAGACACGAGGGGAAGAGAGTATAGAGATGACTGATGATACAATATGGAATAAGGGATCTGATTTTGAAGGAAATATGAGAGCATTCGGTTAATTAAATAGCAAGACGTGAGGACTGCATCGCCACTAAAACGCAGCGGAACATGGGATTCAATGAGGAGAGTGCGAGTAGTCTCAATGAGATGTCTATTCTTTCTTTTTGTTATGCTGTTTTGTTGAGGGGTGTAGGGATAATATGTCTAATGATAATCCTTGGTGAGTCATACACTGCTGAAACTTGGAGGATAAGTATTCTAAAACATTATCACTACGAAAAGTATGAATAGAAACACCAAATTGATTTGTATTTCAGTACAAAAACTCTTGAATATAGAGAATTACACGGAACGATTTCATTAAGAAAATCCAAGTGCATCTTGAATGTGGATAAACAATATTTGATAAAAGTGATTTATCACCAGAAATATGATCAGAAGCGCCAGAGTCCACAACCCACGATCCAAGTGTATTAGAATGTGCGATTGAGGTTAGTTGTGGAGATGTCTGCTTACTTGCTCGATACTTTAGGTACTAATTATATTCCTCTTTAGATAAATAAACTCGTTGATTACCTGTAGTGGCAGTCTGAGCAACATGAGCATTCTTCGGTGGTCGACCATGCAGGAAATAACATACTTCACAAATGTGTCCAATTTCTATTACAATAACCACACCTAAGTCGAGATCTTTCAAAACAGACTCTTCGTCTATTTTTCATAGATTGGGATGTTTGAATTTCTGATCTCCTTGTTTAAGGGTTTTGAAGTTCCGATTCCCGTGTTTTTTGAGCTAAAAATATCACACCGGAAAGACATCTTGTGAGATTTGACTTGAAAGCAGCCTCTGGCAGGATTTTTTTTGTTTGCAAATTGGTCGGAATCTGAAAAAGTCATCGGAATCTGGCGGAACCTCGATGGGTAGACTCGATTTGAAGAGTTGAGACCCACAAGCAAAAGATATTCGCCGGAAAATGCTTGGATTGTGGTGCATGCGCCGGCGCGTGGGTCGGTAGCCTCGTCGGAATCGTCAATGACAACGGCGCGTGGAGGTGCGTGACGGGTCTGCTGTCGGAGCCGTTGATTGAGTTTTGATCGGAAGGGACTGATCTACCTCGTGGTGGTGTTGAATTCGCTAACACTACCGAAAAGTAATTTTGAAGCGAATAACTATGTTGTCACCAGGAAAAATTGCACAACAACATACTCGGTGTAATCCCACACGGTGGGGTTTGGGAAAGATCGAGTGTACACAGATCTTACCCCTACCTTGAGAGGTTGGGAGGTGGTTTGTGAAAGACCCCTGGCTCAAGAGATAACATGACAAAAAAGGTCAGATATAGTTTGAAGAAGGTAAAGTAAAGTTAAGTAAAGTAAAGATATCATGACAAAATATTGTAGATAACATTAATGGAGAAATTTTAACAGTAAATGCATCTAGTACGATAATCGGAGTACAAGAAATAGCAGATAGTAACAGGAAATCGGAGGACAAGAACCTAGAAGGTAACACTACACCTGCTAGTATGGAAGGATACACGAGACCCGTACTACCTCCCAACCCTCCACCCTAATCCGCGTCCTCCATAACCTCTTATCTAAGGTCATGTCCTCAATAAGTTGCAACTGCGCCTTGTCTTGCCTAATTACTTCTTCCCAATACTTTTTCGGCTTACCTCGGCCTCTTCTGAACCCGTTTAAAGCCAATCTCTCACATCCGCACCGGGACCTTCGTGCCTCTCCTCTCTGAACATACACGAACCATTTCAGCCTCGCTTCCCGCGTCTTGTCCTCCACCGTGGCCACTCCTATCTTATCCCGGATAACTTCATTTCTAATAATATCCTTTTTAGTATGCCCACAAATCCATCGCAACATCCTCATCTCCGCCACCTTCGTCTTCTAGACGTGAGATTTTTTGACTGGCCAACACTCAGCCCCATACAACATAGTAGGTCTAACTACCACTCTATAGAACTTACCTTTAAGTTTTAGTGGCACCTTCTTATCACGCAAGACTCCAGAGGGGAGCTTCCATTTTTTCCACCCTGCCCCAATACGGTGTGTGACATCGTCATCAATCTTTCATTTTCATTTCATCCACCTTCTTATCACACGATGACTGCTTTTCTTTCTCGGAGATTGTTGGAAATTTGCACAACAATTATTTTCTCACTAAAGCTCTGATACCATGTGAGAAATTATGTGAGAAAAATATTATTGAATTGTGTATAAAGTATAGACATTATTACTTTGAGCTCTATTTGTAGACACTACATTCCAATCCCTTTTCATGTAGGATACTATATACAAATCCTATTCCTATTCCTATTCTAACAGAGAACATGTGCATAATTCCACTGCCTATAGGCTATAGCATTTTATGAAATTTTGCTGGAAAAATCAGTTAAAATTTGCACTATAGCTATTTGATACGAGGTACGCGAAGTATGAGTTAAAGAGAAAACTAAAAGCTTGAAAATGTGTGATAACGCCTATCAACCATTTTGTATTGATGCTATATATACTGCTTTGTTTATGATGTCTGTAATTCAATCGATTATGGGATGTCGTTTTGAATTATGTAGCCGCCTAGTTTGCCTTACTTTAGTAAGGACTAATTGCAAAATATTATTCGATTGTTTTGTATGCGATGAACCTAGACACGTTCTTACACTTCTAATCAAGTTAAGGAGAGAATTTCTCTGTATTCAAGCGTATGGACAAATTAAGGAGAGAATTTCTCTGGAAGGGAAACAAACAAGGTCACTCCTTCGAACTTGTAAAATGGAAGACGGTTATCAAAGAAAAGAGATTAGGGGGTCGGGAATTAAGAACTTGAGGCGTCACAATGAAAGTTTATTGTTGAAATGGCACTGGAGATTCAATAAGGAAGATAAAGCACTCTGGAAGAGAACCTTGGTTGAAAAGTTCTCTTTTGGAGAATCAATGGTGCACCAAAGTAGTCACAAGTCACAACATCTCATGATTGGGAGTCTGGAAGCATATTAGAGGGTACTGGAAAAACTTTGAGGTAGATATGGGCTTCATTATCGGTAGTGGAAGGAAAATAAAGTCTTGGGAAGATTCATGATTGGCCACACTCCTCTTAAAGAGCAATTCTCTGATATTTATAGAATATCAACTAAGCACAATGTAGAAACTGCAGAATTTTATTCAACACAAGGCTAGAATCTCTTTTTTAGAAGGAATGTAAATGATTGGGAAGTAGAACGAGTATGCCTTCTGCTTCAGCTGCTAAGCAACATAGAGTTGGACCGCAACAAAATATATTCTATTTGTTGGAAGGGGCATCCCAAAGGCCTCTTTAAGGTCAGAAGTTGCAGGAAGCTGGTATCAAGTAACAACAGGAGTTTTTGGCCTTGGCAAAAAAATTGGCTTAGCAAGGCACCTTTGAAGGTCTAGCTTCTCTTGGATTGTGGCTAGAGGGGCTTGTCTCACTCATTCCAACCTTCAAAAGAGGAAAATTCAGCTTTGCAGTAGGTGCCCCATGTGTGAAGAGCACTATGAAGATGTTGGCCACCCCTTTTTACATTGTAATGTTGCTACTCAGTTGTGGAGCATGTTTTTGTCAATCTTACGCATGTCCTGGTCCATGCCAAAATCCACTAGGGAGCTACTGCAATGTTGGAACAAAGAAGGGATGTGCAAGAAATCACAAAAGACTTGGAATACCATCCCTCAAGCGATATGGTGGACGGTTTGGCTTGAAAGAAATGACAGAATTTTTGAAGGCCGTAGAAGAAATTTACAGTCTTAAACTAAGATGTCTTACTTTGCTAGCTTTTTGGTGCAACCTGGTTATTGCATAGGATGTTGATGGATCTGCACGATCTGTAGTTATGTTTTCAGCGCACTGGATTAGTGCAAGCATTTTGTAAACGGTCCTTTTTGGCCTTGTTTATGAAATGAAATACATTTACCTGATAAAAAAAACAAAGGTGATCCACATTTTCTCCGGAGTTTTTGCACTTATAGCACCAAGTAACATAGGTGATCCTTTTCTTCAAATTCTTGGCTGTCAAAATCTCTGCTCTAATCGCTAGCTATACGAAGAATTGGTGCCTTGAGAATCCAAACTGCAATATGCAGGAAAACTATCTCATCTCTTGGGAGCATCTTGACATAATGAGACTTTATTGAGAAACGACCACAATTCCCTAACTCCCAACATATGTGAAGGGTACAAGGGGGGGGGGGGGGTACTTTAAGACCTCATGATTAGAAGGAATATACAAAAGTGGGAGATAGGGAGTTCTAAAATTTGGTGGAAGCACCCTACAAGCAGATCATATTACCTTGTACGCAGGATTCATGGAGGTTGGAGGGGGGTGATTCACAGTAAAATCATAGTGTTATCGAAGAAAAAAAGCACAAAAAAGAATCAATGTTAGAATCTTGTAGATATTCTAAGGATCTCGTAACTGATATACTCCCTGTAATTGTGTACTTGATTCTCTTTCTTTTCTTAGAATATGTACACTTAGCTAACTTGATCAAAAAAAGTGTAGACTTAGCCATTTAAACCCTAATGGTTTGACGAAATAATCTAGTTGAGTTTTCTCCACCTTATTCTATTATATTACATGGTATCAAGAGGCTTGTGGTAAATCCTCTCTGTGTATTATCAACAACATCAAGAATGAAGAAAAGGTGGTCACCGTGCATCTTTTGGTGACAGGAAAAGCTATTCGACTCAACTTCAAATTTTGACAGTGTTGTGCTAAAACCAATACTACCATTAGACTAGAAATCCTTAGACGACTAAAACAAGATAAAGTCCACTTGAAACATATGACGGATGCGCTCCTACCTGTCCGCAGAAATCCAAAACATGTGCAGTGATTTAAGACCATATTCCAGCGAGATCCTTTTTCTGCGTTACTTGCCTACTTAGTCTGACCCTTTCCACCCTATTTATATTCATTTTCGATCATTGGCTGTGCTGACACTGTCAGTCTTATTTTTTTTGCGAAATTCCAGTTTATTGTTCGTCCCCTTCTATTTTCTGGCACTGAGGACTTAAATAGAACTTTGGTAACTACCTTATGTGGGATGTCTGACTTTTCCAACCAAATTAAGTAATTTTTCTGGCCAATTACTGCACACTTAGGAGCTTGTTCTCTGCCCCAAGGTAAATCTACTGTTGATTGTCAGTGGGTTTATGCTATCAAAGTTGGTTTGGATGGTTAAATTGATCGATTAAGACCCACCTTGTTGCCAAAGGTTATCTCAGATATTTGTCCTCGTTGGCATTTCCCACGTGTCCCTAGAAACCCAAAACATGTGCTGTGATTTACGACCACATATCAGCGAGATTCTTTTTGTGTTGCTCACCTACTTGATCTGACCCTTTCCACCGTATTTATATTCATTTTGATCATTGGCTGCGCCGACAATCCGTCCAATTGTTTGGCAGAAATTCCAGTTTATTGTTCGCCCCTTTTATTTTCTGGTGCTGAGGCCTTCAATAGAACTTTGGTAACTGCCTTATGTCGGATATCAGTGGGTTTATGTTATCAAAGTTGGTCCGGATGGTTAAATTGATCGATTAAGGCTTGCCTTGTTGCCCAAGGTTATCTCAGATATTTGGGTCTGATTACAATTTGTTCTCGTTTGTAAAGTAGCATTTGTCCGTCTTTTTCTATCCATTGTTGTTTGTCATTGGCCTCTTTATCAGTTGGACAATAAAAATGCTTTATCTCCATGGTGATCTTGAGGATGAAGTATATATGAAGCAGTCGCTTGGTTTTGTTGCTTAGGGGAGGCTAGTGGTCTGTTTGTCGGTTGTCAGTCCCTATATGGTCTAAAACAGTCTCTCGAGAATGGTCCGGTAAGTTCAGCACGATTATTTAGAAGTGACTCGTAGTGAGGCTGATCATTTTGTATTCTATAGATATTGCTCTAAATCTATGCATTTATTGGGTAGTTTATGTTGATGATATATTCATCATAGGCAACACTCAAGATGGTGTAATTAAATTGAAGCAACATTTCTTTAAGCCCTTTTAGATGGACCTTGGTAGATTGAGCTTTCTTCTTGGCAACAAGCGGAGACAATAAAAGCAGGGAAATGGTTTTGGAATGGAAGAAGGTTAACGCTTGATTGGTGGTTCAAGTGGGGGGAACTTTCTTGTAGTGCATAAATGGTCAATGAAGTGGGTTTTGGAAACCATGAGTCTCAGGTTCAAATCTAGTGGGGGGAGGGGGGGGGGATGCTAGGTGATTTCTTCTCATCTGTTCAAGCCTTGTGGATAGAGTTACCTGGTACTTGTGCTAGTGGGAGATAGCTGGTGCCTGTGGAATTAGTCAAGGTGTTAGTAAACTGGTCCGGACACCATGTTTTTTAGAAAAGAGACTAAGCTTGTGGTGCAGAAATCAGAACACCAATAAATTAGAGCCTTTGGTATTCCTTTGCATGTGTGGTCGATGAACACTCTTAAAACCATCAGTGATGTGGGGATGAAGACACCAAAAAGAGAACCCATCTCTCACATTGTAAAAAATGCATTCAAAATGAATCAATGTAGCAAGGACTTGTCTTTAGTACCTGAAATTCAATGTAAAAAAACGCATTAAAAAAGAAACTAGACTTGGTACCATATATTGGTTGTTTATGTTGGTTCTTGATTGATCGCAATTTGCCTTTCGTGACAAGTTTCATGAAGAGTTAATGTCTTTTTTTTCATTGTATCAAGTTTATCTGCTCCATTTTTGTAAGACATCAAAGTAGTTCTGCACTATTTTCAGTGTTATTTTCAAATGTTATCATCCAATATCCAGTGTTTGTGATTTTTTAGGGCTATGTTATTTGCTTCTGAAGTCTGAACTGCAATTGCAGGTATACTATGTTTCTATTTACAAAGCAACATGAAGAGTTGGTTGGGATTTATGCTTCTCAGTTAGCTCGTCATCGTTGTATTGATCTGTTTGTGCATATGATGGAGTTAAGGCTGAATAGCAGGTATTTACCTATGTAATGCTGACTTTTGTTTCTCTTTAATTTTTTTTCTTTTGGAAAAGCAAGCATTATGGCAACAACAAACCATAATGACTTTATATTGGACATCATAAATAAGAACTTTTTCCAAATAAGCAAAAAGTTAGTAAGTAAACCCTCATGGCAACAACAAACCATAATGACTTTTTGTTTTCCAAACCCTTATACTGTGGGAGAAGTTCTTATTTATGACTCGGGAACAGTTCATTCTACTTGATCATTACTAGGAAACTTTTGCAGAGGTTTTTGTATAAACTATTTTTAATGGCTTAAGTTGCTGTCTGATTCCATTGTCGCTTTTCCATTGTTGACAGCGTTCACGTCAGATATAAAATATTCCTTTCTGCTATTGAATACTTGCCATTTGCTCCAGAAGATGATTCAAAGGGAAGTTTTGAGGAGATCATTGAAAGGTTCTTTTATTTTTCAACACGCATTTCACAATTTTGAAAACATGCAAAATAAAAATTCTTCAAATGACTTGGTGTTAAATTATAATTATTTCACACAGGGTTCTTTTAAGGTCTCGTGAAATCAGAGTTGGGAAATATGATAGCGAAACTGATGTTGCAGAGCAGCATCGATTACAGAGCCTCCAGAAAGCTATGGTAATTCAGTGGCTGTGTTTTACACCTCCTTCAACAATCAATAATTCTAGGTCTGTCAATATGAAACTTCTTTTCCGGGCGTTGATGCACAGGTCAGTTTTCTCTCCTCTTTTTATTTTTTATTTTTTTAGTTAATATTCCTTGAGGTTACTCAAATGGCCATCCCCTCTACTCTGTAATTGCTTGTCTTGTGAACGATAAAATCATGAATTTTGATTCATACATGCAGTTGATGGGTAAGGTAATTTTATAGACCCACTCCTACCCCCCAACATAAATAAATAAAGGGAGAAACCCGAATGGTACATTCCCATCTGCAAATAGGAAGCTACTCGTTTGGTTGAGCATGTTCTGATCCTTAATCATATCGAGTTTGCATATACGATACATATCGGCAGGAATACTTTTTTTAAAATCAGTAAACTAGCAGGAGTAAATATTTTTAACTTTTTCGTGGTACTCTTCTTTTCTGCTTTCAATTTTTGCCCACATGCCCAACCTGAATTTTATGTTTTCTGTCCCATCCCCCCTCCACCAATGTTTGTTAATCTTTTCAATGCTCAAGTACTTTTGCTCACTATATGTCCCTAACTTTTAATTGGGATTCACTTTCAACTACTTCCACAGCAATGTGCTCTTCCGGGAATTTGCTCTTATTTCAATGTGGAGGGTTCCAGCAATGCCCATAGGTGCTCATACTTTGCTCAGTTTACTGGCTGATCCACTGAAACAACTCTCAGATGATCTTGTTTCCGTTGAGAGTCATGAGTTCTCGGAGAATTTAAAGGAGTTCCAGGACTGGGTACGCTTTTGAGAATTTTACAGAAGATCTGGAGATGTCTTTGATTTGCTTGTTATTTCTTAAATCTTGTAGAAGTTTAATTGTAATCTTTTTCCTAATCCTAATAAATACCACGTGAAGCGCGTGATCACCCAGATTCCTAATGCCTTAATTATCTTTTTTTGTTTCCGAATCAGAGTGAGTTCTATTCATGTGATGCAACTTATCGCAACTGGCTTAAGGTTGAGCTAGAGAATGCAGAAATTTCACCAGTTGAACTCTCAGATGAGGAAAAGCAGAAGGAAGTTATAGCAGCTAGAGAAACTCTTGATACATCACTCTCGCTTCTACAACGTGAGTGAATGAAACCTATGTGAGAAAAGAATTATTCAGAAGATATCTAGTCTTAGAAAATGTATTGATTTCTCATAAATGATTCGCCTACCCCTCGCGAAGTCTCATTTTTTTCTTTGTCTACCTCGATCATTGGCTCTCATTTTTCCTTCTCAAGTATATGCCTTATATAATTGAATTGTTGGGCCTCCAGAAAGTTAATGTGCTAAATGTGTCTTAGGGCAAGAGAATCCATGGTTAGTTCCAACTGAAGATCGCCTGTTGGAAAGTGATGAACCTGTATTCCTGGAGTTGCATGCGACTGCGATGCTTTGTTCATCATCTGGTGATTGTATAGCTCCCGATGCCACCTTATGCACAACATTAATGAGCGCCCTTTACTCTTCTGTCAGTGAGGAAGAAGTTTTAAATCGCCAAATAATGGTATGCTAATTTTTCCATTGTGAGAGTTAAATGGGAAATTTATAATGGATGTTGTACTGGTCCAGTATGAACATGTTCAATGCATGAGTCTCCTCTCTTTCTTGTGGTGTCTAACTTTTAATTATACTTGAACTGAGTTGGTCTATTTTTCCATTAATCAAGGTACCTATCAAAAGTAGACAAGATGTAGTGAGCTTTAGAATAGTAAAATGGAACCTCCCTGCCAAGATATCAGTGCCAGAAAAAGGGGTGTTGGGGATGTCAGAATGGATATGCTAGCTAGCAAATGTACCTAAAGATGAATACATCTGTCTGGGGTTATCGCCTATTGGTGTAACGACCTAGAGCCTCTTTGGATTGGCTTATTTTAGGTGCTTTTAAGTACTTTTGTAGTGTTTGGTAAGATAAAAAAGTGCTTTTAAGCACTTGTTTTTAAGTCAATAACAAAAATAAGCCATAAGTTATAAGCCGTTCCAAACAGGCTCTTATATAGAACAGGATAGTCCATACACCAATATTTAGGCAGTAGAAGGTTAAGTACAATAAGAGTTATAGATAGCACACATACTCATCCAGGTATAGGACTCGTAACCTCTGTAATGGGTCTCTAGCCTTATTAGGCTTTTCTGTCTGAAACAAATTATTAAAACCAACTATACATTAAACAGGATTCAAGCAAAAGGTTATACTTTAGGAGGACTTTGACCTTCGACATAAACATAATAATGTTGGTGATTGCCATGATCTTCGTGCAGGTGAGTGTCTCTATATCGTCCAGAGACAACTATTGTGTCGAGGTTGTATTACGATGCTTAGCAACAAAAAACGATGAGCTTGGGCCACATCAGTTCCATGATGGTGGAATTCTTGCTGCAATGCTTGCTGCTGGCTTCAAAGGTAATGAGATTCTCTAGTTTGTGAACTTGTTTTTAGAATAGCCTTCTCCCTGTTTGGCAAAGCCTCCCGTTGATATGACTGTCCCCTCGGAGCTCCTTTTAGGGCCATATTCATCTTAAGCTGCAAATCATTGTGCGCTTTCAAATATGTTTGTTATGTGTCATTCTTTTGCATTTCATCTCTTTCTCCCTTTCTCTCACTAGATAGTGTCATTAGTTTTGGGCTGTGTATCTTTAGGAGTTAGGCCTTGATATTAGATTGCTTTAGCCTTATCTTCATTTGTAATTTCAATTAGTTTTCTGGTGTTCATCTTTGTTCTTTTTTTCCCTCCAATTCTATTTGTGTTTTCTTTTATATATTTTCTGTCACTCTGTGTTTACATTCTCATTTCACCTATGTTTACTTGATGCTCCTCCTTCCCATTTTGTTTGATCTACTTACTGTTCTAGCTTCTCTAAAAAAATTGACATATTTACTCGAACAACGAAGTCCACCACATTGGAGTGGGTGCAAACCCGGAAGACAGAGTTTAAATCCCAATAGAGAAAAAAATACTAGGTGATTTTTTCCCATCTGCCTAAGCCTTGATGGATATAGTTACCCGGTACTTGTGCTGGTGCGAGGTAGCAGGAATGTTGTGAGATAGTTGAGGTGTGCGCAAGCTAATCCAAACACCACCACTGCTAAAACACACACACACAAAAAGTCCATGTCAAGCTATATATCTTAATCCTACTCTATCAGACGTTTGGTATGGAAGTCAATAATTTTTACGAAAATATTTCCTAAAAAAACATTTTCTTGGTCTTTTTTTCGTAGTAGTTTGGATATTACGAGACATGGCAATCTACAAGGTGTATTATATGGTATAAGGATGGTATGCTGGTGATATATTTGAGTATTAAGAGTTAACTACAATGTCGTGTTGATTGAAATTAGTGATCTGGATCAAGAGTTGGGATATTGTATAGGAAAATGACTTTTACGCATGTGTGATTTGATCATTTTCCCACTTTTGGTGGCAAATATATTTTCCTTGTAATTTTTTTTTCAGGAAATCTATTTTCCACAATTAATGGTAACCAAATACCGGAAAATGATTCTGTCTCAAGGAAAATATAATTTTCTAGAATAACATTTTTAATGCATCCAATGTCATTTTGAATTTGAATCAACATCTTTAAACCTTTTCACACCATCCGACTATTAAGTTGGCAGAACTCTACTAAACTCAAGTATATTCAGTCAATGTTTCTTCTCATGCTCTCTGTGGAACGACAGTGAGGTCATATTAACTGAAACAGAGTAGAGGATTGGCTATTGTTTCTCTGGGGTACTGCCGACTGCTTGGGAATGAGTCTATGAATTGATTTAAATAGTTATTCTGTCAGCTTCTACGTACTATTTTATTTTCAGTATATGCTTTGTGCTCATATGTTACGTATAAATGAAAGTTATAACGTCTGTATTTCATTTGGTTGAACATGCTTCTCAATTCCCTATTTGTAGTCTCTTTGTGAACTCGACTTTATCACTAATTGGTATCTTCTTAGTTTTATTGTCCCTCATAGTATATATCTATCAAAAGAAAATGATCCCCGACTTTTGATAAAGAATCTTTACTTGTATATTATTACCAATGAAACCAGTGAGGTTTGTTGGAACTCAAGTGATATCAAATCGCTTGATTGACCTAGTGTTGTATCTTCTACTGTCAAAACCTTTGAATGTTTGACTTCTGCAGTCTTTTACCCCTGATTCTATAGTGCACCACAAGTCCATAACACATCACTTAAATTTTTTATCATTTGAAGTCAATCTCACTATGCAGATCTTAATCTGTTCTGTACCTTTTGGGCCATAAAACGACTCTGAGGCAGTTCTTTTTACTCTAAGCTAGCAATAACCTCTTCTACGTCTCATTAGCATGAGAATGTGCTAGTTGGTGTGATTTGTGTACGGGAACTCTGATGAAGCTCATTGCTTTTTTCCTTCTTTTTCTCTTTTATATATTACTTTATAATCTTAAATAACCTTGTTTCTTGTTAAAGGGGAGCTTGTTCGCTTTCAAGCTGGAGTTACAATGGAGATCTCTCGGTTAGATGCTTGGTATTCTGGCAGTGATGGTTCTATTGAAGGCCCTGCAACCTACATAGTGCATGGTCTTTGCCGTAGGTGTTGCATCCCTGAAGTTGTTCTGCGGTGTATGCAGGTGAGCTTACTTATAGTTTCTAACTATTTATAGTATTGTAAGTGTGTGCTATCACCTAGAACAAAATGCCTATAACCACAACTTTTCATTTATCTTATTTGACTATTCTGGAAATTTGAATAGAAGCAAAAGCTACAAGAACATGTTGGTTTGTTCTCAGTTCTGATCTGTTGGGCTCTTTTATAGGTTTCTCTCTCACTTGTGGAGTCTGGTAATCCACCTAATAACCATGATGAGTTGATCAACCACAAATCCTGAAACTGGATTCCTTCGTCTCTTCAGTCAGCATCAATTACAGGTAAGCTAACTGTTAGGCTTCTACCCTTTATGCACAGGAAAAGAGATAATAGAGCTCTCCTATCAACTAAGATGACTATTATTTTTGCCAAAATCTCGTCAGTTCGCATGCATACATCACTCACAAACTCTTCTACCCTTCGACAACTATATAAATCATCGTCATCCAATCTTTATTCAGTCCCCAAGTAATTATTCCTGAAATTCGACGCCGTTTACCAAGTGGCGGTGATTGATTCCCTTCATTCTCCACACAGCTCCGACTTCATTTACCATTTGGCCACATTTAGCTTCTGTTATAGCCGACATATCCCCGCTGTTTGTCATGAGCAGGTTGTTTTAAGATAACACCATTGCTTGCTAGTGTAGATTGGAGTGTGCAATCATTTGTAGGGATGATTGGGTAATTCGATCCTCAGGAACCACAATAAATGAAGGAAATCGTGGCTTAGTATATTTGTTGTCTTGTTAATTAATTAATTTTGTTGTGCAATAATTTGGTACTGCTACTAAAGTTGAAGCTCACATTTCATGCAGGAATTTTTGTTGTTTGAGAGGGAATACACAATAAAGAAAATGGAGCTTGAGGAGGAGTCAACAGCTTGATTTGTTTAAGATGAAGATGGGAAGATGCTTAATTACTTGACAGGCTGTGTAAATTTAAGAGAACGTGTATTTATTTTTGTAGTCTATTAAAATTAGAGTTGAGGGCATTGTTTTTACAGTTTGCCTGTAGTTGCAAATATGCCATTTCTGGGCACTAAAATTTTATGAAATTTACGTGGTTGGTACTAAGATTTTACTGTAATTATCTGAGTTGATGTTTGCTTAAAAAAAAATGTTTCCCTGCGGTATCTGAATAGTCTGCGGATTGAAATTTGCAGATTTGTGCTGAGAAGCCTGAACCTGTTGATTATCAGCATTTGTGTATTCAACCATCGGCTTGATTAAGGCATTGAAAGTCAGAAAAGCTATTAGATGGTAGTTGCATATTAAGATTTGTTAGATAATCTTATTTCATCTGCAACATAAGTAATATTGACAAGCTTCTATTTAAGTCACTTGTTTCCTAATGACAAGCTTTTATAGCTACACAAATGATACGGCATATTTAAAATTATGAGTTTCAATAGTATTATAATCATATAAATGTTATTATGCCATGTTTCAAAAGTTAATCTTTTTCGTAAAACTCCGTGCTCCGTCAAATAGGATTACATAAATTAAAGCACGAGATTTTTACAGTCGCAATTTAAAACAAGTGTAATTTATTTCTTAATAGTATAGGTTGTGTACTAACAACAATACCCAGTGAAATCCACAACGTGGGGTGTGGGTAGTATATGTTGTGTACTATCCTCAAAAATTTATGAGTCACCTCTTTGAAAAACTTTTTCCAGCAGCAAGGACATGGCCATACACCCATACCTCAATGGTCAAAGTGGTTGAGTTTCGTAGTTGGATTAAGCATTGGGGTTCAACGAGTTAACCTTGTTTTAGCAACTTCTTTGGATGTCTAAAAATCGTTGACTTTTTTCTGCCAACTATAAGGTAGCAACTTAAGGGGAAAATAGACGAATTGTATTGTAGGAGTGGCAGAACAAGGTCTAAAATATTCGGAAGAGAAGAGAATGAGATCAGATGGACTGGATAATTCCACCTCGGTGATTTGAAGATGTGTTTGACAATAGCAGACAGAAACCTTCGAATCCAAGGATCAGTGAACTTCTTTAGGATCGGTGTACTTTTTTTGGTTAATTCCGCCTTGTAGTGGCAGGAGGTTTGACATGGACCTCTATCCTGTGTATTATTAACCAAAAAGCAAATAAATGGTGAAGGGACACATGAAATCTTTACTAAAATACTCCATTGCCGAAAGAGCTCAAAAAGAAGTAAAATGGAAGCTATTCAAAGCATTTACCTTACGATTCTAAATTTGAAGAACCATTCGGGTATGACTCGACATTCAGAAACAACGCCAAGAACCATAATAATATTTAAACAAGAACAAGAAATTCGAAGGTTATGGCTTGTTGCACAGAACTCGGACCCTTTCTTTGGGAAGTGTTGCAATACATTCAGTATTTCTTGCTTCGACTCAATTGCGGTCGAGCCTTTCGTATAAACACCAGAACTTCATTAGCATGCATAAGTGGGTAAGGAAAAAAAGAAAAAAACTAGATACGGCGGAAACTGCAATCTTATAGCTGTATTTAATATATCAAAAGTTGCACTTAGATTACAAGAAATGTTGCACTTAAATTTCAAAGTTTAGCAACGCAAAAAGGCTGAGAGGATTAAGATTAGTATCATTTGTCAACGTTTACCAACATGGCTTATCATGGTTTATCTGTCTTACATCAAACTCGTAGCTTGAGTGTCCTATCCGCAAAAAAAACTCTCTTCATTGTGCACACAACACGGCAGCCACCTTAAAATGCTAAGTGGTCTATCGGTTGTCAAACAGTTTGATGCTGCAAAATCAGTATTCAAGAGTAATAACACTTCTCTATGCTGCATACGGGATAGTAGCATCACCAAATCTTATTTTTCGCCCAGAAGAGGAGAATAACAACTCCAATGACAATAGCTACGGGTGCCCATTTTCGAATCAGAGCCTAAAATTATGAAGATATGAGTCAGTTTATCAAAGTAATCGCAAATAAGAAAATAAACAAGTATATTCATTAAGACAGGAGGCAACACCATCCACATCTGATACATGACTGCATGTCTATGCTAGTGCATGAAGTTAACATTCAGACCTCAGCCATTAAGTGCATTTGATTTTTAGATCTGAATCTTAATCGTTCAAATTTCAATCATTGAGTGCATTTATTTTTTTAGAGCTAAATCTTAATCAATCATATCTCAATTATTAAGTGCATTTTTTTAAGCTAGCCATTATCAACAACTACCACCACCAATCACCACAGTCAGCCGTCACCATCATTAGCCACCATTTACAATCATCACCATCGATCACCATTACTACAACCACCAATTACTACTGACAATCACCACCATCAGCCACCATTATATATCGCCAACCACCGCTATCAGTCACTACCATCATTAGCTATCACTATCATACAACACAATTATCAACTATCACCACTGTTAACCAATACTGCCAGCCACCATTACCAGTACCTACTACGTAAAATCACTCCCACCAACTACCACCCCGGTCGACACCTACAACCACCACCATTAACCATCACCATCACCAACCACCACCATTAACCATCACCACCACCAACCACCATATGAGTTTTTAAAAATATTTTATTGATTTAGTATTAGATTAATTAGTACTATTTTATTTGGATTTTATATTTATTAATTTTTAAACTAAAGACATGTTTTCTATATTTAAATGTTGAGAAAACAAACGTGTCGTAATAATTTAGTATTCAAATCGGATCTTAATAAAAACAAACAGGGCCTAAAACTAGAACTAGACATGGGCAAACTTTCATTACCATTTTCTGTTGTATGTCCTAGTCTAAAAGCACAAATGAGGAGTAAACTAAGTGCAAGTTTCGAAGAGCAATGGCAGGAAACAAAAGTCCTTGCTGGTGATACATCATGGTTAAACATTTCTCCATCCTATTTCTTAACCACAGGCCTCCAAATATTCCGTTCAACAGTAGAAAATTTCCATCCACAATCAACTGGACATATCGAGCCCCATAATCTTCTACAGTGACATCCTACATTATATACATCTATGAGTGCATCAGTAAGTAAAGAACGAATCACAAGTTTCATGTTCCTTTAAATCCTTCTACATCACCATTTTGCATTCTAAACAATGAAAAGCAAAAAGAACATTTTCGGCCAAGAATATGATTGTATCATCTCAAAATTTCCATGAAACTAACCTGACGATTTAAATCTCTTGCTTTATCAGCATATATGCGGGATTCTGATGTCAAGCGACTGGACATCTGACTGACCTCTGCACAATTTCATATTTGAACAATCAGATCTCTAATATCAAACATAAACAATTGGAGATAAGCATTTCATATAGAAATTACTATCTCAGCAATAGTGTCCCTACCCATGATGAACTAAAATTATTGGGCTCTTCAAATTTGATATAATCAACATGTTTTTTACTGTATTTATTTTTGAATATGATATGAATTATTAAAGATATATGCGTGAGACTAGTCCAATGAACATAAGAAGGATGAAAAAAGAGGGAGAACCAATTACATCACAAATGTACATCATTGAAAGAGTATGATTGCTGATCTATGTTAGTTACGAGTCTTTAAGAGTTATGACTGACAGAAAAATGTACATTTGCTTTTGGATTTATATTCAATCAATCAACTATCCCTCAATTCCAAATGAGTTGGATAAACCATAAGAATCTTTGTACCGTTCCGTTTTATTCAGAATTATTTCATTCCAACTACCCCCCTGAAATATCTCCAAAAAAAGATAAATAGAAAGTAAACAAATAAATGATGTCTTTTAAGACAAATTAAGAGTTCTCTAAAATTAGAGGTTCTCTATATCTCACTTTACCCCTAAACAGACATACAAGTCTCTAACTAGGATAAAAAGACTCCTGACAAACACATGAACTAATATAAGTATAACAACTAATAAGCCTCAACCCAAATAAGGTGGTATCAGTCACATGAATCATTTTCTTTTGTTGCAATCTGTTCCTTTTTTTTCTTCGAGAAACTGGTACTGTAAAACAACATATTTGGTAGAACAAAATAGGATGGCACGCCCAGTGGGACACGACCCAAGTGTGTTGTGATCTGTTCTTAGTTATGCCTTTGATTTCTATGATGCAATAAAATGTCACAACTGACGCAACTCTTAAATTTATTTTAATACAAGTTGATTTTGCTCCAACCTTTGCACCATAAGCAGCATAGGCTTTGTGAGTATCAGAACAACAACCTATTTTTTGAGAATATAAAGATTTCTAAGATAATAGCTCATCTCATAAATAGCTGCCTTTTGTATGTCCTAATCATGCCGTGACAGGAAAAAACATAGGTAATACAAGAAATACATTGAGGCTTTAACTTGGTAGTCTTATGATCAAAGAACTGAATGTGTAGAAATTTGCTTTCCAGGAGCACATAAAAATGCCATCACATTCAATTACACCAAAGTCAGTTGTTAAAAAAAGTTAATGATGTCCAAGGTGGATCAATAAACCATAATATATCTCTTTAAGCTCAAACGAGTAAAGGTGACATGTCTTCCATGCTCCTTTCAACTTTTGTTTCTGGTGCACCATTAGTGAAAAATTTGGAGCTCAAAATTTGTTTATGACTGGACTAGGAAATATACAATGAAATTCATATTTGCAAGAGACTCCTTGGACATAATAAGCACTACAACTAACTATTATATCAGCATAACAATAAACTTAAAAATGAAAAAGAAAATAATAGTGCGAGTATGGGAGAAAAATATATTATTGAATTGTGTATCTACATTATTACATTGAGCCCTATTTATAGACACTACATCCCAATCCTTTTCCATGTAAGATACTATATACAAATCCTATTCCTATTTTAACACTCCCCCTCAAGCTGGTGCATACAAGTCATATGTACCGAGCTTGTTACAGATGTGGACCACTGAGTGACTTGGTGAAAAGATCCGCAAGTTGATCACACTCTACTTCACAAATTTAGTAACAATATCTCCGGAGAGTATCTTTTCCCTGACAAAGTGACAATCAATCTCAATGTGCTTAGTCCTTTCATGAAAGACTGGATTTGATGCGATATGAAGGGCCGATTTGTTATCACGCACAAGTTCCATTTGACTGATTTCTCCAAATTTTAGTTCTTTGAGCAACTGCTTAATCCAAACTAGCTCACAAGTTGCTACAACCATTGCTCGATATTTTGATTTAGCACTAGATCAAGCAACGATACTCTATTTCTTACTCTTCAAGGACACCAAATTACCTCTTATAAACACACAATATCCAGACGTAGAATGTCTATCAGAGGGTGATCATGCATAATCAGTGGTTGTATATCCAACAATAAGCTCATGGCCTCGATCTTCGAACATCAGTTCTTTTCCTGGAGGTGCCTTAATATATCGCAGAATGCAGACAACTGCATTCCAATGATTATCACCGGGAGAGTCCATAAACTGGCTTACAAAACGAAATGTCATGTCTAGTCACTATGAGATAATTCAACTTACTAACCAGCTGCCTATATCTTCCAGGATCACTAAGTGGCTCCCCCTGTCCTGGTAGGAGTTTAGCATTCGGATCCATAGAATTGGTCTACATCCCATCATTCTTGTCTCCTCAAGAATGTCTAAGGCATACTTTCATTGCGAAATAACAATACGTGACATGGATTGGGCGACCTCAATACCTAAAAAATACGTCAGTCTGCCGAGATCTTTAATCTAGAAATGTTGAAAGAGATGTTGCTTTAAATAAGTGATATCATCTTGATCATTGCCAGTTATAACAATATCGTCAACATAAACCACCAAACAGGAATGGGCACAGAGGACAATGATGATACAAAGGCATAACGGCACAATGAAAACAATGATAACTTAAAAGGGTATAATGTGGGTTAATATAACGAGTAGACCATTTACCTTTCCGAAGTGCAATCGACTGAACAGGAGGAGACAAGTCCGCAGTAGGTGTAGGGTCCGATGCATGACATGAATCATCTGGAACTAATGTTGGGTCTGATGCTGGACGTGATCGACGATGATAAGTTAGAAGCGGTGGTACTGTGACTGAAGATGTAGAAGGAACTGTAGATTCCTCAAAGGTCGGTGTAGGTAAAACCTGAGATATAGGTAAGACCTCAGAGATATCAGGATGATCAGAAAAAGACTTAAAGGTTGAGACTAAAAAAATGTGACATCGGCAGACATAAGATATCGACAGAAATTAGGTGAGAAGCAACGATGCCCCTTTTGAACACGAGAATAACCAAGAAAGACACATTTAAGAGAGCGAGGAGCTAATTTATCTGTCCCCGGAGCTAGGTTATGCACAAAACATGTGCTCCCAAAAACACGAGGAAGAAAGTATAGAGATGACTAAGGATATACTATGGAATATGGAATCTGATTTTGAATAGAAGATGAGGGCATTCAATTAATTAAATGGCAAGATGTGAGGACTGCATCGCCCCTAAAACGCAGCAGAACATGAGATTCAATAAGAAGAGTGCGAGCAGTCTCAATGAGATGCCTATTCTTCCTTTCTGCTACCCCGTTCTGCCCCATTCTACTTGGGTGTAGGGACAAAATATTTGATGAATAATTCCTTGGTGTGTCGTAAACGGCTGAAACTGGGAGAATTTGTATTCTAAGGCATTATCACTACGAAAAGTACGAATAGAAGCACCAAATTGATTTTGTATTTCAGCACCAAAACTCTTGAATATAGAGAATAACTCGGAACGATCTTTCATTAAGAATAGCCAAGTATATCTGGAAAAATAGTCAAAGAAACTAACAAAATAACGAAATTCTAAAGGTGAACCGACTTTACTAGGATCCCAAATATCATAATGAACTATTGAAAAAATAGACTATGCACGACTCTCGGCACTACGTGGAAAGGTAATGTGTGTGTGTTTTAAGTTGACACGACTCACAATCTAATTTGGACAGACGAGACAAACTAGACACCATCTTTTGCAGCTTGAACAGACTCGGATGTTCCAATTGTTTATGGATTAAGTCTGGAGGATTTGTAACGGAGCATGCTGTGGAGAAATTAGGAGAGGTAAGATAGTAGAGGCCTTGTGATTCATATCCTGCACCAATCAAATGTCCCGTACTGTGGTCATGCATAACAAAAGAATCATCAAAAATATTATGACACAATTTAACGACTAACAGATACAAGATTAAAAAGACAATCGGGGACATAAAGAACAGAGTTTAGAGTGACAGAAGATAGGGGATTAGCTTGTCCAACCCCTTTTGCTTTTGTTTGGATCCCATTGGCTAAAGTAACCGGAGGAAGAGATCGTGAATAAATAATATTTGACAAAAGTGATTTGTTACCAGAAATTTGATCAGAAGCGCCCAAGTCAACAACCCACGATGGAGGGATACTAGACTGTGAAACACAAGCGAAGGAATTACCAGCAACAAAAGTATTAGGCAAAGAATATGTGGCTATTTGTGGAGATGTCTGCTTACTTGCTCGATACTGAAGGTACTCATTATATTCCCCTTCAGATAAAAGCCTCGGATTTCTTGTAGTGTCAGTCTGAGCAACATGAGCATTGTTAGGTGGTTGCCTATGCAGAGCACGACATTCACGAGTGTCCAAACTTGTGACAATAACCACACTGAACATCATTGGTCAGTGGACCATGTAGAGCACAACATACGTCGCGAGTGTGAATAAACTTATGACAATAACTACACTTAGTTCAAGATTTTCCAAAACGATGTCCTCCTCGTCGATTATCCATAGACTGAAATGTTCGATTCTCTGGTTTGAGATGCGAGAACAAAGGAATCAACGGTTGGTGATGAAACCACTGTGTGATTAGGAGGCGCAACAAGACGAAACAAATGAGAAAATAGTTCATCAATTGTAGGAATCGTAGGACTGCCAAAATTTGATCGCACACCGAATCAAGGTCAGTAAGAAGTCCAATAAGTCAAAGAACTAGAAACAATATTTGTCTTTCCTCCTGTTGTTTTTCAATGTTCGTAGTGACTGGCATCAACTGCTCAAATTCCTCCATGACTGCATGTACCTGTCCCAAGTAAGTAGACATATCTGATTCATGTTTCTTTAAGTTGGTCATCCGAGATATCACATCATAAAATCGAGATATGTCATTAGAGAATAAAGTGCGAGCCTTTTTCCAAACTGAATAACATGTCTGGAAGCAACGAAGCAACGGCATCAACTTGAGATCAATAGATCGCCACAAGAGACTACATAATTGAGCGTTAACCTTCTCCCACTGTGCTTTGGCCTTTTCTGTCTCACTAGCCTCTGCTTTTTCATTAACCACATCAGGCTTTTGCATTAAGTGATCTTGAACACCTTGACCCTTGCACCACAACTCAACCGAGGAAGCCAAGCTAAATAGTTTGAACTTCCCATTAATGGTTCTGAAGTAATCATAGGGCTTGAAGTTCCAATTCCAGCGTTTTTGGAGCCAAAAATATCATACCCGAAAGACATTGGAAAATTTGACTTCAAAGTATCCTAAAAGTAGAAATCTGAGGGACAAGCCGGAAACCAGATCGGAAATCTCGGAAAAATTCAGCCTCGCTAGAAAAGGGACTGTCGGCGCTATGAAAGGGGTTGTCGGCGCCGGAAAATAGTTTCGGTGATCGGAATCCAAAAGAAAATCTATGGATAGGCTCGCAAGGACAGGGCGAATCTATCAGGAAAAAAATCGCCCAAAAAACTCGTTGGAAAGAGGCCTCATGCGCCGGCGCGTGGGTAGATGTCGCCGGAACCGACGACCTTCTGATCGGCGCGTGGAGGCACATGGATCGTCGGTTCTTGGCGGCACTGGTTGAGGTTTGGTCGCAGGAGTCTTCCGAGTCTGATGACGATGTTTGTTTTCGCAAACTCAGAAGGAAAGACGCCGCTGAAGCAAATAGTAGCTAGTACAGTTGCCGGAATTGATGCACGGCACTGTGACTATATTTTTCGGATGTTTCTCACCAATGCTCTGATACCATGTGAGAAATTGTGGGAGAAAAATATATTATTGAATTGTGTATCTACATTATTACATTGAGCCCTATTTATAGACACTACATCCCAATCCTTTTTCATGTAGGATACTATATACAAATCCTATTCATATTCTTATTCTAACAAATAGTATAAAATATTTGTAAATAATGCAGCTATCAGACAGTATTTGGTAGCCTTTCAAGGCCAAACTGACTGAGTAGAACATTGAGGATTAGTAACATCTCAGATATTTAAAATATTAATAAGGTAGTGCTAACATTGGCACAAGAGATTTTGCAGATACATACTAGAAGGTAATGAGGTCAGGCAGACATTGGAATGAGAAACTTACGATCCAACTTTTCACCAACACCTAAAACTTCTTGTACATTTCGAGTCATTATCTGATGAACTTCATAAAGCTCATCATTCAACTTTGTGATATTGCGTTGAGTTCTACTGTCTTGGTACAGTTTCTTCGTCTTCTGCATGAATGTATCTTTAAAAAACGAGAAAAATTACAAATTGCAGAAAGAAGAAAGATTAGTACTATCCAACAGAAGATCAATTGGAAATTAAAACAGCACACAGTAAAGGCAAGACCATACCAAATTTAATAAAAGCATAGGGCCTAGCAGCAGTTTCAATTTGACTCCCGTTGACACGCTCAAACTCATTCTTAAGGTCTTCCAGGTATTGAAAAGCAAGTTTCTTGGGATAAGAGCGATCACACATTGTCAAATAACAAACACGGCCTTCGATGTTATAACTGAGGGAACCAGTTAAGAGAGAACTAAATCCCCAGAGAGCACCTTTCTTTTAGTGTCAAACAAACAGTAGTTAAGTAAATCTATTTTAGAAAGGAAAGGAAAAGCAAACCATCCATGAGATTTTGTTCAATAAATCATACTTCCATCTACAAGATTGATGCTGCTATTTAATCCAGAAAATGAATAAAGTAGTGCTTAAATGGGTAACGTGCCTACCATGAAAAAAGCCAGAAACGGACCACAGATATAATGTGTATAGAAAGTGTTGTGCCTATTTATCAGCTTCTGCTTTTCTAAATGTATCTATAAGTTCCTGTGTATCCAAGATTAGTCCCCATTCAAATTACTACTTTAGATTGAGAAAGAAATTGTGTTGAAAGAGAAAAAGGAGAGGGAGAAGGATACACAGTAAGACAAATAAGTCCCCCAAGACGAAAACAAAAAAATCCCTCTTAGTTCATCGAAATCATTAAGTCACTCCTCCTTCATCCCTTTGGCTATTTTGTGGGTACTTCGGAAGAAAAAGACCAAGGCAGCCTTTGAAGAAGCGGAAAATGACTTTGTACACATGAGGACCTTTCTTTCCTTTCTTGTACATTTTTGGTCCGCACATGGTTACTTTTTAATATAATTAATTGGGTGTTACTTGTAGAGAACCATATCATGTGCAAAATTAGCTATGTTTGTATACCAAGAACTTCCCCAACAGATTAGAAAGTTTTGTAAATTTATCGAAGGCAAAAAGAGAAAAAACCCGGAGCAACCCTCTTATGCTACTCTGGCTTATATCGTGAAAATCCTAGTTGTCCCTAAATTTTGCAACACTAACTGCATATGCTAAACAATCGACTCAAGCGTATACCAAATCACAGTTTCCCGACAAGCTGTGCTGACTATAACTGCAACAAAGACATCAGGGATAGTTGGCAAATAAATCACAAAAAAGGGGGATGAGGCAACCTGATCATTGAATTTCTTGAATATTCATTAAGGAGTCTCTAATGGAACCCCCTTTCCACCCAAAAAAAATGCAGTGTCACTTGCAAGTGCATAAAAAAAGTGACAAAATTCTGTGTCATATTCTGAGATGGAGATTGCCACACATCAAAAATCTTGACTATGAGTAATTCAGTGAAGTTATTTGGAGAAGACCACTTGGTTACTTAGCTTGTACCCATTTCACAATATAAAAGTAAGAAAATTAACTATTTACTTTGACAAATTTCGCCAAGCATTGCGATGAGAGATGTAAACACACCGGGAACATTGAAAAAGATGTTATATAAAAGAAAATAAAAGGATACTGGAAAACATAAGGCCCAGTCTCCACAGACATCCTTGATGCATCAATCTGGCCCATCGAGAGGTTCTTGAACAAGGATTTGGCTTGCTGCTTATAGAAATCTGCATCTGGAACATCTCGGCCATCATCCAGCCCCTCAGCTAAAGGAAGACCATCAGTCACACGAGCAATCATAGTCAACTTCACCATCTTGCTTTCTCAAGCATACAACTATAAGCAAACACAATAAGATAAGAGTTAAATTTGCAGTTTTGAAGTGGGAAATATTACAAATATATTCATATTTTCTGCTAACTGGACGGTAGATCCCAACAAGGCCCCTTTTATGGGACTTCCCTGCTTTCGGCTCCAATAATTCCTAGGCTTTTCTTTACTTGTTCAAGAATAAGAGAGATAGCGAGTAGCTTTTCTAAAAAATGCAGACTTCTGCTCTCATTTAGAGACTAACACTTTAATCCATCAGTTGATCATTGTTAAGATAATACTTGACCAATTCAAAATAAATGAAAAATACAGGAAATAACTAAATTTTATGCTTGATATCTTCAGAGAGTAATAAATCGAAGACCCGCAACTTCTATCTTACTCAAAATAAATCATTCAAAGTTTGCAAAGATGTATGATTTTGAAGGCATTCTATTAAAATTTCTCAAACTCTTCAATGCAAGAAAAAATGGTCTGAAATATAGACTGGAATAGAAAAATTAACATTCCTAAGAGAATTTGAGGAGGAGATTGAAACTAAATTGATGTAACGATCCAAATGTTAAGAGTAAGTTGAAGAATTACATTCTTCATATCTTGGATGTTTAGAAATATTTAGCACTCACTCACTAGGACTTTTCACTGATGCAGTCTAACAAGTTTCTAATGTCTTCTCATTCCTACTTCCCACAAATGATAAAAACTTATGCATTGTGCCCTGCTGAATGCACTTTCCATTAACCTATAAGCATGTCTGGCACCTACCCAAAATGAAGCAGCTTTATTAACCACAGCAAAGAAGAAGGTATGTTCAATTCAAAAGTTTGAAGAAAAGAAAATTCAATGAATAATTTAGATGGTCTCCTTGACCCATGGCATGTTGAAGTTATTTAAAGATTCTTAAAAGGGATTCACCCCACAACAGCTTCCACTTCAAACGTATCAATGACCTACTAAAATGAGCTATAATCCTCAAATATACACCACAAATGCGGTATCATGAAAGAACACTCAACAAGGCGCGTTAGCTATGATGAACTCGATTAAAGCTATATTCCTCAAATATTACTCAATTGACAAAGTGCATCCAGTACAAACTAATTGGGATAAAAACTTAGCTGTTCTCATTAAAACCTATATTTTGCTTTGGAAGACAAATTATTTAGAGTTGGAATGAAGTGGGACCAGATAGAAGCAGAATGAACATAGATGACTCATAGAACCAAACCCCAAATCGTTTGGAATTGAGGCGTAATAAAGTACATAATTCAAGATACACAAAATTGTGAACTCAATTGCAGAACAATTATATCTAGAACAACAACAACAACAACAACATAACCAGTGTAATCCCACACGTGGGGTCTGGAAAGGATAGGGTGTACCAAGACTCTACCTCTAGGTAGAGAGGTTGTTTACCATACAACCTCGATTCAAGGAAAAGAATTTCAAAGCAGTTCGAAAAAGGAAATACGGAATTAAACAATTATATTTAGAACAGAGACATTTTTGCAAATGTAACCTAACATTTTTTCAAAAAAACAAAATCTTCAAAAAATGTAACCTAACATTTCACACCTGCAATAAGATTCACTTACAGACGTTCCATAAAATATTTATACATAAAATAAATAATAAAGATGATTATGAAGATCGAATGTGCCAAATTTTTTCAACGTTGCGATCGATATTTATTTCTATTTGTATACTCAATAAAATTTAGGTAAACGAAGCACATTGATTGACATAATAAATAAATTGAAATCACGGATAGATCAAATTACCAAAATTTAGGTATACTGGTGGATCGATGTACTTCCCGATCTTCGGTTTTGATGCAACTTATATTGCTAGTTTTCCAATTTTTATTTTGTGATAGTTGTAATTATGTACAGATTTGCAGACATTTGGGAGTAAACGTGAAAAAGCGTTTTTTTATTTTCTTTCTTTTCAAAGTGGAAAAGCGGTTTACACAATTACGGTCAATTGGCAGCAATGCCCTTTATTTCGGGGTACGCCTAACACCTTTGAGTTCTGGATATTTTAAAAAAATTGTTTGCAAGATAGAGTTACACAAACTTTACCTTGTGAATCTTTTTAAATTTTTAACTGAGCAAGAATTCAAATTCGAATCTTCGAGTTATTTTTAAATAAAAGATAAAAATTAAAGATTCTAAATTTAAGGGACAACCATTAAAGACCCTTTGAAGGACAATCTACACACAAAAAAAAAATAATTACACCTAGGCAAAAGTTGTGTTCTTTGTAATAAGTACTCTTTCAAAATAGTTCTAGTCCTTGCTAAAAATATTTATTAATTTTAAGAAATTATAATGAAATTAAGTAGTTTTTTTCATGTTACCCTTTGTATTAATTACATAATTTAAGAAGGAGTATATCATTAGTAGAGTTGGCATAAATATATAATACTCCCTCCGTCTCAATTTAAGTATATTACTTTTCTCTTACGTCTGTTCCAAAAAGATTGTCTTTTTTTATATTTAGTAAGTTGACAATTCAAATATTTTACATGACAAGTTTAAAATCACAAGATTCAAATGACATTTTAGTATACACATTTTTAATTTAGGACCAGAAAATTCAAAAATCTATTGTTATTCCTTAAACTTTATGTCCGGTCAAATTAAGACACTTAAATTGAAAAAGAGGGAGTAAATATTTATTGAGAAGATATAACATGATAAAATATTTAAGAGGGTAAAATAATCAAAATACTACTCTTATTAATATATTTTTAAGAAGCGTATAAATGAAAAATATGATAACTATTTTGAGACAGATGGAGTACTAGAACTAGAACATTTCGAGAAAAGACATAATGATCCTTTTAAGTTATGGGAATGTTTAATCTACCCCTTCATATGTAAGAATATAAATGGTTCTTTGTAGAAAGAAACACTGTTTAATGCAGAAGGAAGTGTAGTCTTTAAGTGGGTGTTTGGATTGCTTATATAGTTATATTCCAGCTTATAAGTATTTTTTTGGATTATCTAAAAACTAGATAAATGAAAAAGTATTTATTAATCAAAATCGATCAAAAAATCATAAATCTCTGATGAGGAGCACAAACACAAATACTAGGCCTTTTCACATAAAAGCAATGGGGTAGGGGTCTCAAGTCATCTCTTCTCTAAAACTATTACTACAACAACATATTCAGTGTAATTCTTGGATCTGGAAAGAATAGTTTATACGCAGTCTTATCCTTACCTTCTGAAAGCAAATAGATTGTTTTTCATAGACCATCGGCTCAATTAAAGCATATAAGTGTGTAATGCAAATACAATAGTGAATAAGTCAAACTGAAAATAATAAAGAACAGAACAATAGAAACAACAAATAATACGGTAATCAAAGCCACAGAAACAACCGAAAATACTAAAATCCAAGAATAAGATAGTAAGAGAAATCTCTTTACCAAAACTAAATAGCTATATGTCATTGCTCTAAGTTTGATGTTGAATCTCTTAACAGAAAGATCCTCTTCTTTATTATGGTTGCCAACTTATGACTTTGTAGTCACATTTGGTTTGACCAAGGTTGTTAATTACTATTTGATTCCTTATTTTTTATAATCCCGAAATCTCCTTCCCAAAACAAAACGCCTAACTCCATCTCAACTTCTATTTCCACCATCTGCACTTCTCCATGCAAAGATACTTTTTAGTTTATATTTTTAAAAATAACTTTAAGAGCATTTTAATCGTTTTAATAGAATATTTTTTTATCAAACACATCAACAACAACTTATTATACCTATTAACTTCAACAACACTTCAACACATATGCATAACCGTTTATTTGTAAAATTATTTGAAGCACTTAAAAGTGTTGTCTATCAGCTAAATCAAACGGTCTCCAAAGTGAGTTGGTTTTCCACACAAGGGACTTTAGTTTACTTTGCATATAGATAATTCCTGAACATGTTGTGCTTTTTCGGACAATTCTAGCATCTTTCTTTGTCCCTTATCGCGATTTACATGAATTAGTAGGGAGGATCTACAATGTTGGTTACGGATTCACATAAATACAATAACTTTTGACGGGGAACTTTCCAACATCAACTAAATTCTGGTGCTAGATTTCAGAATCCTGATAATTGCAATTGACAGTTTTGTATCACATATGATAACAGCGCTTATGTTTTCTCAAGCTAAAAAACTACTGCATGTGAAGAAATAGAGAAATGAAATGGTCACAATTTTGTGACGGACTTGTCTCTCGTAAATATTCTGTCACGAATCTGTATTGCTTGTAGTGAACTGGTTAATGTTTCTTATGTACCTCAATTGCTTTAGCACTTTTCATGATTTTGTAGGCCAACCTGGTTGGTGGCCTGCCTTTGTACTCTTTATGTTGCATTTGATAGACTATCTGCTTAGCAATATACTTTTCCTTTTTGGCTGCCAAACTTCAACACTCAACAAAGCCAAAAAAGAAAACATTCTGCTTAGCCTTCTCCATTATTAGAAAGTAATGTAAATTATACACTATACTCCAAAGCAAAAAAGGAAACAGGAAAAAAAGATCAACCACCCATCCAACCCAAAAAGTGTTGGCAACGCTTAATGCTATATATTCAAGTAATTGCTAGTATGTGTGCATTGCCAAACACCTCTCTTAAGTTAAAGCAAACAACAAAAGAAACATAAAATGTTGCTTGATACTCCATTTTATAGGCGAAAGATTGATATTTAACTAAAGGTGGTTCATCAATAACATTAGCAACTTGTTACAACATGTATGAAGGTGCGGCAATTTAAGCTGGAGAAGCAGGGCACATGCTGGATTACTTAGATCTTTGATCTTCTGAGAATTTTGCATGTGCCGTGCCTCACCAGCTTAAATACCCCCGCCCCACCAATTTTGGCACTCGAGGTCAACGTCTAATAGCGTGAGAGAGAGGCGAACTTCCTTGCACAGAATCGTGCATACGTCACTGCACATAAGAACGGCTATGAAAGCCTAGATAACGAGCAATGCAGGTAACTCCTTAATGCCTTCATTGTTTTCACCATCCTTTTCAAATAAATGAAACAATAAAGTTTTACATTTACTCACATGAGCAGATTAGTTACTACTGAGTGATCTTTAATTAGCTTCATACAACAGCATAAAATCAATAAGAAGTAGAACAGAAACTCTTAAGAACTTTGCTTTCCAAGAGCTGAAGCAGCTGAATCCACACGCAATAAACAAGCATAGAGTTTTTGCTTCAATCTATCAACCGTCTCAGCCACATCTTTATTCAAGTTTGACTTACTCCTAAGCTTGCCCAACCAGTCATTTGCATGCTTAAGCTGTGACAATGCGAGAGCAATTTGGTTGTTTGAATCTGTTTGTTGTACAGCACGTCCTTTCTTTTTCTGTTCCTGCTCGTCCAACCGTAAGCCAACATCAAGTGCTTCATCTAAGAATTTCAGAAACCAGGATTGTATTTCATTAAACAGAACCTTTTAACTCCCTCGTGCTTCTGGAACCGTCTCCTTTTGCCCATTCTACCTTTTCAGCCACAGTAACTTCGATTGAAGGCTTCAAAGACTTGGTGATATTTTAAAATTCTTCTTGCCCGCTTTCTCCTTGTCTTGTAAAGATAATTTTGAAGCAAAGTTATCTGGAATTTGTTCATTTGTCCTAGTATTCGGTTGATCCATGAGCTGGTTGAGTGTGAAAAATTTGGCCAAATTGAGATGGGGACTCTCTGGTGATGCAGATGAGCATAGTTCAGCAAACATACTGGAAAAGAAAAAAAATTGAAGTGAATGACTTTCAAGATAAATAACTCGCTGACATGTCACGGATGAATCAAAGTCCAATATAGTACTTACCTGAAGCAATGAAGAAGATAGTTTGCTGTCAATGCTTCTTCTTGAGCTTCTGCTGCTATTAAAGAAGCAAACTTTTTCCTTCTAAGGATTCCCTTATTGTAAAGACAAAAAAAAATGAGAAGCATAAGTACACTTGGATCATGTTGATTCTCTAATGAGTCCTCTACGTCTTATTTAAAACATTTAATCTTACAACGATTCTTTCTTTTTCTTTTGCTGCATTTTATGAAGTGACAGTCAAAGCCTAAAATTAGACATTTAAGTCACGCTGTTTTTGGAAATAGTGCACGAACTTTTGTGATAAATGGGGTTCTAATATTAGCAAAACAATGGCATAAATTATTAAAGGAGAATGCGAAGAAACAAGTATACCTTCCCTGGCTTTGCGAGGTTGTCTGGTAGCGAGGACCAGGGTATGAGTGTTTCAGGAAAAGGACTCTTCTGCCTAATGTTTTCTTGTTTGCTGCTAGTGTGTTTTAAAGTTGAAGACCTTGGAGTTGTCAAAAGCTCCCTGCTATTAAGCACATTGACATCTGAGTTTGGAGAAAATGCATCAGAATGACCACGAGAAGGAGTAGTAGGCCGTGTCTGAAATTCAAAAGCAGAAAAACTCCTCAGCAAGTTCAGAATAGAATTTGATCATAACTGATTCAAATTTAACTCCGTTCTGTTTTCCTTTTAAACCAGTCGGTGCCTTAATAGTAATCTTGAATGCTCCCTCCGTTTCAATTTGTTTGTCTTACTTTTCTTTTTAGTCTGAAGGGGAGTCTTGAATTAACTGGTAAAGTTGATGCCATGTGACCAGGAGGTCACGGGTTCAAGCCATGGAAACATCCTCTTGCAGAAATGTAAGGTAAGGATGCATACAATAGATCCTTGTGGTCCTGCCCTTCCCCGGACCCCTCGCATAGCGGGAGCTTAGTGCACCGGGCTGCCCACTTTTCTTTTTAGTCTGTTTTAAAAAGAATGTTTTGTTCCTTATTTGGAAACTCTTTAATTCCAACATTCCGCATGACATGTTTAAACCATAAGATTAAAGTGCATTTTGGTACATTATACATCCTTTTAGTTTAAGAATACAAGATTCAAAAGTCCTCTTTACTTTCTTTAAACACGGTGCCTAGTCAAACGAAGACAAACAAATTGAACGGAGGGAATATGAACTTTTAGCAAGTGAAACTGATGAAATAATCTGTGGTATAGGATCATACCTGACCTTTAACCTCTGGTTGTTTCCCTTTCAAAGGCACAACCTTGTGATCTGCTCTGTTACTCTCATTTTCAACGCCTTTTGCACCATTACCTTGATATTTTCCACTAATCTTTGTGTTCTGGTTTGACACACCTTGCATATACCTGGATGCAACAACCGCCTTCTCCTCTTTGATAACAAATCTCTTCTTCTGGTTCTCCTTTTTTGGTTCAGTCAATTCGTTCAACTTTGAACCAGTATTATTTTCCTGATCAGGAATCTCAGATTGTTCCAACATTTGCATCAGATCCTTCGGGTTGCCAACAAATGGATTCCGCCCTGGAATTGGCCTAATCCCAGCTAAAACTGGCACTGGTGTTCCAGCCTCCATTTTGTCAACATAGAAGAACTGGCCAAGTTCTAATTTGTTGTTCAAAATAAGCTCATTGTCTTCTTTTGACAGTGTAACATAAGTCGAATGAGAAGAATCGGAGACTTTAATGAAGAAGCCATGGTTTGGCCACAGTTCTGAACCACGCAAGGCAGATACAATGCTGATTACTCTGTAGAAGCTTAATCAGTACATCTGGTACGAGGGACGCCATCTTTTCCCTTCTAACTGTTGCCCTAAAACATGAGATAATTCATGTTAACAAAATTGAATCAGATTAATCCAAAAGGAGGATCAAGAAGGTCCTTCCATATGAGATAGTCACGATTTCATTCATCCTACAATTTTTAACTACAATATTTCTTTCGTCATGCTAAATTATACCAAGGTGTACCATTGGAAGAATATGTTTTTTTTTTGGTCATGCAAAGGAAAGGAAGAGTTTTAACTATCCATAAGTATTACAAGAAAATGACAATACCCCTCCCCTAAACAGCTATATTTTTTCCCATGAAGTTTGTGAATATAATCTAGAGGACAATTACCTAATAAGAAGTACTGAGCAGGGGTAGAGCTACCTTGCATGAAGGGGGTCTAACAGAATCCTCTTCATCAAAAAATTATACACCGTGAATAGCATAAAAGAATCTTTTGTATATATGTATATTTATATAAGGGAAGTTTCTAGTGTAACAGTAAAGGCGGTTCCAATATTGTTTTAGGTCACATATTCAAAACTCAAAATGTGGGATTCTTAATTTTTTTTGGAAATCTCCTTGTTAGAACTCCTTTTTGAACCAAGATAAACTAGAAGGGTTGCAGTGACGACCCAAAACAAAATAGTTTATCTATGATCATAAACACAACGCAACTAGCTTGCGATTGGAGCATAGTCGATATATGGAGTAAATAATGCATACCTGAATAAAAACATAATTCCCATGAAGCAACATTTGTGTAACTTTCTATTGCAGGGATGTTGGTGTCCAAAATGAGAGCACAACAGATTCACAGGATATAAGAGGGAGGAGTTCATTGGGACGTGAGGGGCTAGAAGAAACTTTCAGGGTTGGGAAGTATCAAAATTCCCAGGCATAGTTGAAATGCTTTACAAGAAGAGTACATCCCTAATAGTCAGGATAGATGGAGGTAGGAGTGGGAAGAGATATATTGTTTTAAGTTAAGTCATATTATCATACACTCTTGGTAAGGGAGGAGTTGGATTTTCCACACTTATCGATTTGGAGTCCCAGGCACCAAGACATGCGTGTTTTTTCACTTCGTTGGTTCGAGAGGAGCAATATTGACAACCGAGAACTCGAAGGAAAAAGCGGATACATATGTCAACTGATTTTTCATGTCCAAATGCTTAGGTGAAGATGTGGACCACCTCTTCCTACTTTTTCTGGTGGCAACTCACTTGTTGTGTGAGATATTGAGATGCTTCAGATGCAACGGCGATGCCAAGCACTCTACAACTAAAAATTTAGGAGAAGTCAAAGAGTCTAGGATGTTACCCACTAACACTCATGTGAGTCCATTGGAAGGAAAGAAATAGGAGTGCTTTCGAGGGGATAGAGAAGGACTATGTACATTTGAGGAATAGCCTCTCATTCCTAGTTTCTTTTAGGTGCTCATGCAATTCCAGTTTGTATGGAAGATAAGGTGTCGTTTGTAGAGAATCAAATTATGCCGTAGATTCTCTACTTTTTGGCACTGCTTGTATACAAGAGATATTCTCCTTATTAATAAAATTATTTACCTTATAAGAAACAAACTTTTGAAAGCTCTTTCTTTTTGAAGTTCTTTTTTTTTTGGATAACATGAATATGTAAGCTCTTTCCTATTATTATGAAGCAAAGTGACATCTATGCTAACACAAGAAGTTTTTTACCATTTTTTGTCCTTTTAACGTTTTTTCTCATATCCCTGGTGCAAAGTTTCTTCACATGGTGGCATTTAATTGATAGAAAATAAAAAGCACATCTCAAAAAAAAACATAGAACATGGCAGGAAAGGCCAACTTTGTATACAAGTAGTCACCTTTTATTGAGCTTCCTGATAAATGATCCTCTCTTGATTTGAAATTATCTGGAGGTGCCAGAATAGAAGTGAGCAAGGATTGAACTGCCAGAAGAAAAGATCACTTAGTAACTTTAAATCCAGAATGTTAATAATAAAGCTGGAAAGGATGACTGTATAATTCACTCAAACATGCATCCGAAGGAAAGTAAATAAGAAAATCACCAACTAAACCTTCCAAAACATCCTCATTTACATTCACATGCATAGAAGGTTAGACCTAAAAACTCCAGAGTTTGGAGTATGCTCATGAAACTGACTTAAGATTAGATAGAGCAAAAGTGAAATGAATCACTTTGCAAAACGAAAAAAGTGAGGATATCCTTTTCTTCCAAGTTTTCTTTATAGAGAAATATTGGTAGAGCTATCGTCCCTGACTTTTCACAAACACTACAGTGATCTGCACAGAATATCATCTGCTACCTCTTAGTTTTTTCATGTGTTGATGAAGAAAGACATTATTTGGAAGTGAAATGAAATGGACCTAAATATAGCTGATTGATTGATGTAGAGAAACAAATAATGACTTTAAAACTAAATAGTAACAAATTTAAAACACACCAGCTGAAGTTGCAGATAATAAGCACATTTATTTTCCTCAAGAACCATAACTACTACTTTATTATAAGTACATTTCGTAGAACCATATCTATTTCTAACTACGTGATGTATAATTTTTTTTGTCGTTCACAAGAATCGTTATGACTAAGAAAGATCCAATAATTTTAATATTCAGTTAGGCACTTCCTATCAGACACATCTGCATGTAACTGTAGCAGGTGTGATAACTCTCTCTTCACTTTTCACCGAGGTAGCAGCACTGCATATTTGATATTATATGTTGATGACATTGTTCTTACTGCCTCATCTGACAGGTTGAAGAATGAAATCATTGCTCTACTCAAAACTGAATTTGCTATGACTGACTTGGGCAAGCTCAGTTATTTTTTGGGTATATCGGTGACCAGATCTACAACCACTATGTACATGTGTCAGTGTAAGTATGCAGAAGAGATAGTGTACAGAGACAAGATGGCAAATTGTAAAATTATGCCAACTCCGGTGGACTCAAAATCCAAGCTTAGTGCCAATGACGGTGCGCCAGTTTCTGATCTCACTCTATATAGGAGTCTAGCAGGTGTTCTTCAGTATCTTACATTAACTAGGCTTGATATTGCATATGCCGTTCAGCAGGTGTGTCTATTCATGCACGACCCCCGAGAGTCCCATTTTGCCGCCCTCAAACGTATTATCAGATACGTTAAGGGCACACTAGACTTTGGATTACATCTATGCTCCTCTGCCCCAACCAAGCTACTTGCCTACACAGATGCAGATTGGGCAGGATGCCCCGACACACGTCGCTCCACCTCAGGGTACTGTGTATTTCTTGGGGATAATCTTATCTCATGGTCCGCCAAGCGGCAGGCCACACTATCCCGTTCGAGTGCTGAAGCAGAATATCGCGGTGCCGCTAATGTAGTTGCTGAGATCTGTTGGCTCCGAAATCTTCTTTTGGAGCTCCAGTGTCCATTTCGCAAGGCGTCTATAGTCTATTGTGACAACATATCTGCCATCTATATGTCTCATAATCTGGTCCAACATCAACGGACTAAGCATATTGAGATGAATATCCACTTTGTGCGAGAGAAGGTTGCCCGTGGTCAGGTCAAAATATTACATGTGTCTTCCTCTTATCAGTATGCAGACATCTTCACAAAGGGACTACCGCGACAACTCTTCACCAACTTCCGATCCAACCTTAGCGTTCGGCCTCCTCCCGCTCCGTCTGAGAGGGAGTATTAGCGAATATTCTCCGTATATTTTGTAATTATGATAGATATATATTTAAGGTAACTTAGGATTCTAATTGTATTAGGAATCAACATTTGTAAGGTAAGTTAGGGTTCGTACCATATTAGGAATCAACCTTTGTACAGCTATATATATTGTGAATAATGAAAGGAATCCCTAAGGGAAATTATTCTATCTTGCAGTTCTTAGCGTTTTTAGAACCATCTTCCCCAACAGATTCTATCAAAAGACCTGCCTTCACCATATTTTTTCTGCTTTGGAAATTCAGAAATACCTTCTTCGTCATCACTTTGCTCAAAAACTAATTGTTGTCAAATGAAACTTCTTCAAGGTTGGTTACACATAACAGAAAAACAACAAATCAACTCTAAGAACAAGAAGCGGAAATGTGTACACATGTGAGTGTAGGTATTGCTGAATTTATTGATAGAACATAACTAAAATACCTGGTCTCTCCTCAAAATCGACCTAGAATTAAATGAGTGAAGTCTCTCGGCATGTCGATGGGCAGCAGAAACAGCACTGTCCTTGTCAGTGGATTCTGCAAACTTGGCCTTCATATCAGCTCTACTCCTCTCAAAGCTATCCTCCAACGCCTTCAGTTTGGCTTCCTTCTCATCTCTCTTAGAATTCCATTCTTCCCTAAGTTTTGCATTCCTTTTCTGCATAAATCTCTCATAGAATTTTCCTCGAGAGCCTTCTGAAAAGCTTTGCTCAGAGGAAGTCATATTTAAAACATCTCTCTGATTGACAGCCTCTTTAGTCAGTGGGGTAATAGCGGATCTGTCTATATCATCGGAATTTGTGGCAGAGTCATTCAAGATGTAATTGTCAGATAATTGAACCACAACATTATCTACAACAGGCTTCCTGCTGGAAGAAGCTGCAACTTGCCGGCCTTGCATGTTGCTGGCCTTACTTTTCCTGGTAGAATTAGATTGGTCTTCAAGGGCACGTAGTTTGTGCTCAGAGAAAAGCCTTTCAAGCTCATTAGCTTTCATTTTCAACTCGTCATTCAACTCCTGGTTTCCTTTTGACTGCCTTACCCTCTGAACTTGCCCTATAGGGGGTGTCAAAAATGACTTGGATCCCTCCTGAGCCTCCATAAACATTTTACCCCGACATCACTTTGCTAGTTGCAGAATTGATTTCATTTCTGCTACCTTGTGCCTTCCTGATTTGTTTAGCAGCATCACCTTGTTTTTTAAGCTTCATTACTTGGTGTCTGAAATCCTCTCCCTTAGATGCAGAAGCACCAGCTAATTTCTCAGGTGGGGCCAACTCATCATTTTCAACTTCCTCAGTGCCGCCAGGTGAGATTGTCACCCAAGAACACACAATAGCCGGAAGTGGAACGACGTGTGTCTGGGCAGCCACCCCAATCCGCATCAGTGTAGGCAGAAAGACTCGAGATGAAGGACTTATACCGATGAAGTTCGAAATGAAAAGTACCCTTAACAGAATCCTCTTGAGAGCCCTCATATGTTCTTCCTTCGGATCATACATGTGTAAACAAATTTGTTGAACCGCATAGGAAATATCTGATCTTGTAAAAGTCAGATATTGTAAGGCCCCTGCTAGGCTACGGTAATAGGTAGGATCACTGTATGGAGTTCCGGCATCATTACTCAATTTCGCCTTCGTATCCACTGGAGTATGTGACGGTTTGCAGGATGACATCCCTGCTTTGTCAATTATTTCTTCAGCATATTTCTTTTGTCTGAGAAACAGACCACCTGCATATTAGGAGATAGCAGTGCCAAGAAAATAATTCAAGGGACCCAAGTCCTTCATTGCAAATTCAGCTGCAAAAAGGGATATAATAGACTGACGAAGTGAAATGGATGATGCTGTGAGAATAATATCATCGACATACAAAAGGATATATGCCATGTCAGTGCCTTTTCGATAAATGAACAATGACTGATCAAACTTGTTGTGAGAGAATCCCAATTTGGAAACAAATACTGCAAACCTATTGTACCATGCCCAAGGAACTTGTTTCAAACCATATAAGGATTTCTTCAATAGGCAAACATGATCTGGACGGGTATAATCGCGAAACCCAGCGGCTGATGCATGTCTACTGTCTCCTGTAAATTGTCATGCAAGAAAGCATTTTTAACATCTAACTGGTGAATGGTCCAAGATTTGGAAAGAGCCAAGGTGAGAACTGTCCGGATAGTTGTTGGCTTAACCACTGGACTGAACGTTTCACCACAATCTACCCCAACCTGCTGAGACATGTCATCACCAACAAGACGAGCTTTGTATCTAGCAAAAGAACCATCAGAATTTTTCTTATGACAAAAAATCCACATAGACCGAATGATGTTCACATTAGACGGACGTGGTACCAATTCCCACGTCTTATTTGTCATAAGAGCATTAAATTCGTCTAACATAGCAGCTTTCCAATTCGGGTCGGATAAGGCAGCTTTGAGATTTTTTGGTAGAGGTGATGGTTGAACATAAAATGACGTTTGAGCTGAAAGATCCCATGCATGGCACGAGTTTCAATGGTCCGAGGCTGGTCCGTCACTAGTTGGGTAGTTTGGTTCTCCGGTACAACATTGGGCCGAGGTGAAAGTTGAAGGCCCAAGTGACTAGGTGCAGCCGTTGTGGTATGAGGTTGGGCTCCAGAAATGCTTTGGGCTAAGGGTATGGTTATGGACTGCCCTACGTGGGCCGGACCGCCACGGAAACAAAATTGGGCCAAGGTCTCCGATCCAGCCCCATTTTGTGGTTGGTCCGAAAAGTGTTGGGCATTTTGTTGGGTTGGTTCCACATGTGTTTGGTCATTAAGATGGTGGTGTAAAATAGGATGTAGTCCAGTATCCAAAAATATGAAGGTGAGGATGCCATATGAGATTTAGCAAACGGGAATTTAGACTCATCAAAAATCACATGACGACAAATAATTATCTTCCCATTCGTCAAACCATAACATTTATATCTCCTATGATTTTGTGGGTATCCCAAAAACACACAAGGAGTAGAATGAGCTTGCAACTTGTTAATGGAAGTAGATAGAAATAAATGATAACACAAACATCCAAAGACCCTCAAATGTGTAAAAGATGGGAGACGATGATATAACATTTGTGTAGGAGACACGTTGGATAGCAATTTACTAGGAAGAATATTTAAAAGGTAGGTAGCCATTTGAAGTGCATGGTGCCAAAACTTTGGTGGTATGGAAGAATGCACAAGAAGAGAGTGAATCATATTATTACTTGTTCGAATTTTTCTTTCGGCTTTCCCATTTTGTGGTGAAGTATGTGGACACGAAAGATGCAAAGACATCCCATGTTAGTGACATAAATCAGTAAAATGGGCATTTATGAATTCCCCCAATTGTCACATTGAAAACATTTAATGCTTTTGCCAAATTGAGTTTTGATAAAAACACTAAATTGTTTTAAAATAGTGTATGTGATTTATGTCCCAATGAAAAAGTCCACAAAAAAATCGAATAATCATCTAGAATGAGCATATAGTATTTATGACCTGCAGAACTCAAAATGGGTGATGTCCACAAATCACAATGCATAATATCAAATGGCATATAAGTATGACAATTAGAAGAGGCAAAATGAAGCTTAACATGTTTACCAAACACACAAGATTGGCAAACAAAAGAGTCCAAAGGTTTATTACACAAAACCAAATTATTCTTCCTAAAATTATTAAAAACTTGTGCTCCTGGGTGTTCCAATCTATTGTGCCATAGAGTAGGAGAAATGACATCAAAGGTTGATGGTTTGTTCTTGCTATTTTTGGAAACAAAGGTGATGGGATATAAGTCCCCCGTGCTATTGCATCTCATAAGTGGCATCCCCGTCTGAAAATCCTTCACAGAAAAGCCAAAAGGATCAAAATTTACAGAAACATTATTGTCAATTGTAAAACGTCTAACAGAGATCAGGTTTTTAATTAGATTTGGTGCACGTAAGACGTTTTTCAAGTGTAAATGTGGGTGTGGAGGGTAGTGTTACATGACCAATACCACGAATTGGAATTTCATACCCACTGCCGACAATAATATTTTTATTATTGCTCATACTACAATAAGACGAGAGATTACCTTGAGATGTCGTCATGTGTGACGTAGCCCCTGTGTCCATGTACCATGACTCATCGGGAACACTTAGATGCATGTTATTCATGGCCTGTTCAATGTCCGTGGGTGCATAACCAACAGAAGATGGTGCCTGAGCCGTAAACGCATGTTGTGGATGAGATCCGAGAATACCGGGTTGGCGATTTGAAGAGGGGGAGGTCAGGCCCACGAAGAGGTCGGATATAACCCATGGTGGGTACTGCCCCCATTGCCCAGGCTGGCCACCTCCCCTTCCCCACCAATTTATTTTCCTTTATTGTTACGGTTTGAACCCCATTTTTTTTACCATTATTAGAACGATTATCGTGACCCCGTGAACCAGAATTTTGGGGCTTCAAATAAGTGGAAGATGAGTTGGTGGAGACGAGAGCGGTTCCAGCGGTGGGTGCTCCCGAGGATGCTTGCTTTGCTTTCCGCGTTTCCTCGAGAATTAACCTCGAACGGGCCTCGTAAAAGGGAGGCAACAGATTGTTTTGATGAATGAACGTAGCAACACCATCATATTGTTCATTCAACCCCGCAATCAACTGAAGAACTAACCTTTGATTTGTCACGGGCGAATCAACGTTGGACAGTTGGTCCGCAAGTACCTTTAATTCTTGACAATAGGCGGAGATGTTGGAAAAGTCATCCAATTTAATGTTTGTAACTTGATGTTCAAGATAAACTGCCCTTGAAATTTAGTTATCTTGAAAAATGTTTTGTAATCGTTTCCACGCCTGTTGTGCTGTAGAATTTGGTTCTAAGGTGGTATGGAGAAGATCATTCGAAATTGTGTCATAAATCCATTGAAGGACTATAGCATCTAATCAAGACCATAATTTCTTAAAAACCCTGTTGTGCCGTAGAATTTTAGGGTTTTAGGAGAGGGGGGTCAAAAATTTTAGGAGAAGAAAGGGAGAGAATTCGGTGGGAGAGTTTAGAATTAGAGCAAATGATCTTTGACTCTTGATACCATGTAGGAAAATTAATTCTTTGATTAATATTCTCCCAAAGATACAATATATATACAATCATCCTAAGCTTGAATTATGGAAGACTAATCTACCTTACCTAAATTATATGATACTAATTACAATATATTACATTATCAATTATAATAAATGAGAGGTAATTATGGGATATCCCCATAATTAGTCTAACAAATATATTGTAACACTTTTTCAAATTTTCATATCTGATTATCTCATATTTTTACCACTAAATAGAATATCAAAGTAATTCTATGTATTTCAAATAGTTTAAATCTATGTGAAGTAAAAAAAATTAACTTGGCACATTGTGTATGCAAAATAATCAATTCTTAAAAAAATACTTCAAGGTGCATAGTTTCATTATCAATATCGTACGTCATCAAATTGCTTCTTCCCTCGTAGTCTATGTTCATTACAAAATTCAAGTTCATTCATCTGAAGAAGCTAATTCACATTCCAAAAATAGAATTATAAATTTTAAAATCTTTTTGTTAATGATTAATTTTATAAAATATATATAAAAAATAATAGGAGTTATAAATTTTTTGGGGCCTAAAGCAGTGGTTATACTTTTAGCAACATTGCCCGTCAACCGGCCCTGAATTGAGAAATACGAGTTTAGTTGTGAAATTTTTATTGTGAAAAAACGTTATACTGCTGCAGTAGGGAAATGATTAGGTGAGGAAAAAAGAAAGACTAGTTTATTTGAATGAGATCCCTTTGGAGAAATGGTTTTTCAGCCCTTACAAACTTTTTTTTAGTTTTATCAGCTTTTACAAGAAATTTTCATTTTTTACACGTAAAAGATCTGAAAAATGTCATTTTCTTTTATTTAAATTGTAAGAGGGCTGCTTCCTTTTGAGCTAGTCAAGCAGGCGTTGAACACGGACTGAGACTCTCCCGCCCCTTTGACGCAACAAATCTTATTTCTTCGCTAATTGCAGGTGGGCTTAAAATTGCTGCAAAGCAATGTTTTAATTTTTCTTGATACATTGGAGAAACAAAAAAAAATAACATCTAGCAGATCTTTTAGAATTTCAACAGCAAATAGAATGAGGTTGGAAAAATAATACTTGTGGCGTTTTGTGGAGATGCGGGGGATCGAACCCCGTGCCTCTCGCATGCAAAGCGAGCGCTCTACCATTTGAGCTACATCCCCTTTAAGTTCTTTGAATGTATACTTTCTTTTCAATATTGATTCTATATATACTTATGACATCCCGTTTTATGTTCTCCGCTAATGACTCCTCGAACATTGTGACCTTTAACATAATGGTGCTGTCCGTAAGTTAAGTTATTTATTTAATTAAATTTCACTCCATTGCGTGTGGTTGCGGTAGACGTTCTATATAGATATATCGCTATACTATTAATTTTTTTTTATTTAAACTATTTTCTTTTTAAGAGTTGAATTAGAATAACCCGATCGAAGCGTAATGATCATATGTCTATAATGCATTTTATGTTTCATAATAGATTCCATTCTTATAGTCGTTCATGCTAGTACATTTAAAAAATTAATTCGCATTTCTGTCATTATTCATCGTGGGGCTTAAAAGGATTAGGTGAAGGAATAAACAGTGGGAACTCACATGTGATAACATATTAGCTGTAAGAATTTAAGTTATAAACATCGTCATTATAAAAAAAAATTAACACTATCAAGATACCAAAGGATATGCATTCATGGGTGAGCCTCCTTAAATGTATAGAATTTATAATCTTGAAAATAAAGAAGACCTGATGGTATAAAAATTGCTTACACTGACAATGTATATAACTTATTGAAAATTACTCATATTTGCCTTCTTCCACCTATTGGACCCAATTACTCTTAACATTAAATCTCGAGTTAAAATGGCCCCTTTATTAGTACCTTATTTTAATAATTTTCTCCAAAAAATTATGTTCATTTGGAAGTAGTAGTGAGACGCCTAGTTTTCCTTCATTTTAACTTGGTTTGGCAACACATATCAGTTTCATTACTTCAATTTGTGGGTTTATGTCAAACACCTGAAGTACAATGTTTGGTAAATATTTAATGTATCTCTAATCTACTGAATCTGCAATGAAATAAAGACAAGTATTCGCTTTATTCCGTGATGATTCCTTAAAGTCACAGCAAAATGGCAGCAGTAAATAAATTCATAAAAAACTTCATATTCTGTGCAAAAGCAAAACTGGCATGCAAAGCGATCCCTCTACCATTTGAGCTACATCCCCGTTTTACTCTTAAAGCACATGATTCTAAGACTAAAATATGTATTCGCATTTTCTCATAAACGCGAACCCAGTGTACATGTTACGGGTTCGGCCGCGGGAGTCATAACTAAAGACTTCGAGCTCTTCTCCGGCCTCTCATTTTGTGTAGATCTCATGCAGTTCAATCATTCTGGTCAGATCTGACGACGAGCATCCTTATTAGTCAGTTTATTCCCCTTATTCTCCAGTAAGGTGTAGATCGAAATGAATCTACTTCCTTCTATCTATGAGATTGTTAGGAAGATGGATTAAGCAAGCGCAGACCCGCGCCACCGGTAGCACAGAACAACGAATAACTTTGGTCTAAATCCTGTACTCCCTTTGTTCCAAAAAGATTGTTTTAATTTCCTTATTAGTTTGTCCCAAAAAGATATGCACATTTATGAGAAACAATTTAATTTTATGAGATTGATTTACCGCTACACAAATATCCAATGCTTGTTTTGCACTACACATTTCAAAAGTCTTCATTTATTGCTTAAACTTCGTGTCAAGTCAAACTAAGACAATCTTTTTGAACGGTGAAAGTACTTGTCTTAAAGAAATTCATTGAATATATACATATTCTTAATTTAGAATCCAACAACTTAAAAGAATAATAATCCTGAACCTAGTAACTTAAAATTCTCGCTCCGTATCTATTGTTTATGAGTAACATTTAGGAGCCACTGTGGACAGTAAGATCTTGCTGTATTTAATCAAATCACTCTACAAGTAGGTCAACATAAAGATTGTGTTGCGAACAATAAGATCTTCCTAGCTAAGAAAACTAGTTATATTTAAACCGAGTTAAGGAAATAAAATATGAAGCATCTACTTTAATTAGTATCAAAGATCACCAAATATGACCTCTTCTGACTCTACGGTAGGAACAATCATGAACATTGACCAATGATATGTCTAAATATAAAAATGTACTACCATTTTTCCTTAACCAAATTAGAAAAAGAAATACTATCACACAACTTTCACATAACATTTTCTATTTTCATTATCATCAAATAGGATCACATAAAATGAGACGAATGGAATATATTTATACTAAGTTTATCATATTGCCATAAGAAAATTGTCAGTAATAGTAATCCGTTTATCTACTCTGAATCTAATTCTTCCTTCGAGGATTTATTGCATCTAGATCTTCCTTTAAAATATCGCATAACACAAGTTTCTCCTTTTCAAGCTAGTCCTATGTGCGCTTTCTGTGTCTATAATGCACAAGAGGGTGCTTTCTACTATCAACTGCAACTCCAGAACCCCAATTTGAAAATCGCAATGTTTTTTTCTCTCATCCTGACTAGTACTTGCTTTGAAAACCGACTAATCCAAATTCGTGCTGGAAGTCCCACTTTGGAGGTTAAGCACTCCTTATCAAAGGCAACTTCATATCCGGGGCTAAAGATGAAGTACTTACCACTTCACACAACCTTGGAGGTGCAATGTTATCTTGTTAGTAATATTAACTTAGGCTAACTAGTTTAGGATTCAGATGCAGTTGATTGATATAGCATTTACTCCTATCAAGTAAAGTTTGTTACATGCAGGTGTTGGTACAGAACAGCTACTTACGTTCTTAACACAACTTGGTCAAGGATACTGGCCTCTCACCTTCGGGATGAGCTATAAATTCAATGGTCAGTATCAACAATAACACGAAGAAATGGAAGAAAACAAAAAACCAATTATATACTGTAAATTATATGAATACACAGGAAATATATCCAGAGTGACGCACTTCCAAGAAGCTCACGTATTACCTAAACAATCACAAATTCGCAGTTACCACTATGATCAGATGGTAACCATAATCCGTGAATTTCTACGCATGTAGATGTAAATATTGAAAGCATTCAAAATAGTGAAGGCTGCATATGAAGACGAATAATTCAGCTCCAATTTCTAAAATAACAATTATTTACAGAAACTGAAACCTACAAAAGTTGTTGGTTTGGTGAAAGAGGATCCAAAAACAACCAAAAAGGACATATCCTTTTCAATTTACAGCTTTACTTCCTAATATATTTTTCTATGTTGCGGTAAGTTTACCATCTCAATATAGCTTTGTATAGGCTAATCTTTCTCAAGTAATGTTGGTCACCTGTCATTTTTATTTTTTGTATGTATCCACATCCTTAGGATGCGGTCTATTGAATGTAACTATCCAAATAATATATAGCACCAAAAAGATACCAGAACTGCACTTCAAGGGAAAAGCATATCTCCGTCGTTAACCCAATGAACAAACTTCTCAGAGAATTGCCGGTGTGTCTCCTTACTCGCTTTAGCATCAACACTGATATCTCCAGTAGTCTGCTCCTTCTAAAATAAGAAGATTTGGAAAGAAAAAGGGATTTACTCATGCACATTTATAGAGAAAATCTGAATAACACGTAAAAAGAAGAAAATAACAAGGTACAATTAAGATTCTTTATTACTCTGAATGAACTGACCTTCAAGCTTGCCCGGGAATCATAAGCTGAGAGGTTTGTTTCTGGTTTAAGCTCATTTGTCACACTATCTGATGACAAGCCGCGAGATGGAGAACCTAGGATTGAAGATCTGGAGAAACAGAATAAGCTTAAGATTTCACAACAAAAATACTAGTATATAACAAACTAGGCCATTAAGACCTTGTTTTCCTAAAATGATCAATCTGAAGTTTGTAAAGGTGGTGCACTTTTAAAGAGTAAAAGATAAAAAACATTTTCCTGGTTTGACACATCAGACAAAGCAGAATTGACTTGACTAAATGATGATTGATACAAAGGAGGAGTCTTGTTTTCCAACTGGAGGACACCTCATATGTTTCTTCATCAACTTCTATTTATGCATTGGTCATCAAACACAAAGTATACCTGTCATATGTTTCTTCTTCACATGAATTTCCCGATGAAGAGAGCCAATCAACATCTAGAAAATTTGAGGAATCGAACAAAGCACCCTCATGAAATTTAATGCTACCACTTCCAACACACTGCTCTAACTGCATTTCATGGAAGAGATGTCTGCCTGACATTGAGGGATTGTACCTATAACAAGACAAACAAGCACCAATAGCGATGAGTTATATCAAAGTAGGATTTTTTTTTCAAATAGCATCATCTCGAATCCCAATAAAAGATGAAGAATAAAAACTTAAAAACATGATTGGTTAAGAACTCGGTTACAACATGTCTTTGAGCAAACAGAATTTTCAAGCTGCAACGTGGTGATGCCTTAACTTCACATACAACCATGACATTAAGTGAGATGAGGTATGTTCGGTTTCAGAAGATAGCATACACTATATTCACATATTGCCATATGGCTTTTAGGTGTAACAAGTATCTGCCTGCCATTAAGAATATTTCTTAAAGACACATATGCATTAAACTTTGTAAAAGATACATGCAACAATGCATGAAGCATTGAACATCATTCAACCTTCAAGTGCATTGGTCCATGGGAGCATGAAAGGACCATGAGGGAGATGTTTTTCTACCGCAAGTAGCAGTCAGCAGCCATTCGATGAAGAAATATCTGAGACATCATGAATCACCTGAATATGTTACTGCTTCAAATGAATTTATGAAGCATAGAAAATCTAAACCAAGCTACCTGGTAAACGAAATATCACTGTCACACATAGAGATTTCTGGTGTGGATTCCGAAATACCCTTACAACCTTTTCCACTGTCAGTCAAAGGCTGGTAAGTGTCTTCAGTCTGATCTATGTCAGTGCCTTTACCATGAGAACTACTTCCACAGCTTATATTTCCTTCTGATAGCGACTTTTTAATAAATGACCTGCGTATTAACAAACTGCTTTGCTAACAGCTTTGATATAATTGTCTGCCAAACAGAAAAAGTTTCTGTTTTGGATACTTGACCAGAAGAGCAGATTAACTTGAAACATTAAGCAGCTTAGAGAAGTACATTCTCCAATTGTTAACCTTCATATCAGTTAGATGGTTACAAGACAGGCTTACAGTGAAGATGGACATAAAAAATAGTGAAATCTCATGGATTAGCATAATACTATAACAGCCAATTAGTGATTCTACAGAATGATCTTTAAACAGTAAAAACAATCTGGAAGAGAGACAAGCGATCAGTCAATCTGCTTTGTAAAGGATCATGCATACCTAGAACGTTCTGCAGCTAGACTTAATCCATGCCTCCAAACATCATAGTGCTGGTTTGGATTCAATTCCCACAGAGCCAGCTCACCCTCTTGTGCCTGGAAATGGCCCAAGAACCTGGAAACGGAACCACATTACTCATAATATCTTTTAAGTTTCCCATATCTTTTGGGAATAACAGCCTGGTGGAACTTATTGTGAAGGAAATAATTCACATACACATTAATGGCATCTTGTTTCTCAGGGTCCATGTACGCGTTACTGTAGAAGCGCTGAAGCGTTCGAAAGACCTCTTGAGACCTTGTTGTTGCTTTCCATTGGCCTCGCATTTCTGAAAATATCTGTTTGGGTTCCATATATATCAGTATGGAAGATAGTAATAGAGAGGATATGGCAAATGCAGAACAAGCCACAGCTTCAATAATGAAACAGTATGCTATTGATTGGTCACAAAGGAAGAACTGGAACAGGGAGCAACCAGACATCGTATTTTTCATTGGGAGCTCAAATTTTGCATCATATGTGGAATACTTTTACTCATCTTTCGTTTATTTTCAAAAGGATACTCATATGAGTTAGTTTCACCAAGTTCTAGGTGGGGTCTGCTTTGACACATAAAAACTCAATCACAAAATTATCAACAGTCCCATTTTTATCACTTTCACATCAAGCAACAAAAGAAGATACTATTGTGCAGGGCTTCAGCAAAAATCATAGATTTCGATTTACAAAATGACATGTACTAATGTATCTTGTTCCATGTGCTGCAGTGAAGTCTTATTACATCAAATTTAATTTTTATAAAACAAATAATGTCAATTAAATATCAATAAAAGTATATCTGAATAATCAACTTCAGCATTATGTCAACCAATAGTTGTCCAACATCCCCACAAGACCTGCCCATTATCCACCAAGTTGTGAACCGTGAGCAACTGGCCCTCGGGGATTCTCGGTTACCAAAAAAAAGAAAAAGTTGATCACCATCCCATCCACTAAAATAAAGATATCTTATAAGGAGGGCATCAGAAATTCAATGGACTGAAAGAGCCCCTTCTACAAAACCAACTGATTACTATAGATTCCATTAGAAACCTGCACAAGAAAATTGCAGAATTTCTCGTAAATAGAAAGATGATTACCTTATTATGTGCAGCAGAGCCACCATATTGTAGTGCAAGAGTGTCTCCCATTTCTTCGTAGAACTGCATTAGCTCATATGCTATAGTAGAATGTGAATCGATCTTGATGTTGTCCACATCTACAAAGCCTAAGGCATGCAGCTGATGGGCCAGAGCAACCAGCCCATACGCATACTGGCCTACATTGGTGCGATCCAAACAGTCTACACAATTCGTTCTTAAGACTCCCTTTTGGACTGTTGAAAGTTTGACATAGTCAGCTCCACGCAGATCATCACACTCATTGTCCATTTCAGAGTCCATTTCATATAGGTCCCTTTTAACACGGTCTCCTCTATTCCCACAGCTGCATTAAATAAGATCAAAGTGAAGGGGGGAAAAAGGAGCTTTGATGCTCTTGAGAGGGCAGCAAACACAAATTGAAAAAACCTGGTGAAAAGTTATTTCCAGTAAAAACTTTTTCAACTACTGAAAAATAATCAAGAAATCACGTGAACATCAAGTGCTTTAGCTTTAGGGGGTGTACATCTCTGTGTGTGTGTGTGTGTGTGTCTACCATGAATTAATCCAATCTATTTATCTTTTATGCATTGAAGTGAAAGAAAATATTAAACCAGAGTGCAACAAAACTATATATCTATCTGTCTATATTATTTTAAAAACATGAATATAAATGTTGGTTGACCAAAATATCCTTCAAATATTGAACGACTTTTTTGCCCTTTCAAATTTAATATCTCTTTGATGAAATAATTCAATAAAGGATATAATTGTAATATTGTATAGAAACTAAATTCTTCTATTAGATGAATTCTATGCTACATAGGATACAAATTGATAGTTGAATTCAAATAGTAATATATATATATACGTTCAAATCATATTAGTACATATGCATCCTGCAATTACAATCTAAGCATAGGTTAGTTTATGATCTTTATGTTATATGTCTGAAACTCCTCTTCATAAGCATAAAATAATTAAGATTCTACTTAATTTAAGAAAATCACATCTATTAAAATATACTCCTTTGCACTAAGTTTAATATACTCCTAAGAACTAAGTTTTCTATATGGGGAAAAGAAGGAAAAGATAAATACCAAGAACGTCAATTTCAAACAAGTAATAAGTACATACAATCCTATACTATAATAATATTTTTATAACTCACAAATAAACATATATAATTACAAATAATATTATCTATACTATGAATGAGATTGAACGGGAATAACGTGCAACTGCACGTTCGTAGACACTAGTATAATTAAATGCACCAGACTTAAGCTAATTTTAACTAATGCCTCAACTTATACCCCAACCAACACATGTTGAATACAATTCGAGAACAATCAACTCTCACGAACTAATAAACTAAAATTTTCAAAAGAATCATTTTGATTGGAAACTCACCTGATGGATGACAGTTTTAGCAACTCCTCAGTTCTTGAAGTAGGGATAAGCTGACAGTGGAAAAAGCCAGTTAACTCCAAAGTATTAGCAGCCACATCACCTAGACGTGTCAAGGCCTTTGTAGCTTTCCTGGAAGAGAGATGCCAGATTGCCATCAAACCCATAGATCAGTACGATAGATTAAAACGAAGTAAGAAGAACAACTACACAGGAAAAATGAAAAGGAGAGGCAGCAACAACATACATTCTCGGGCGTTTGTTTATATCGAAGTGAAAAAATCTCAAGCGGTCGTCCTTAGGAAGATCTTTATTTATGAACTCAATGGCGTTAGCAAATTCTGCACGAAGAATCGTTTCTCTGGGCCTCTTCTCCTGAGTCTGTTTAACATAAAAAATAACAAACAAAGCAAGGGGGAAATGTCAGAGTAATGATTGTAATTAAAAAGTAGGAATAATGGACTGAATACTGAATCCTGGAAAACATTACCTTAATCAAGTTTAATATAATAATTGGATTTCCATATCTTTGAACAAGGTCTTCAAAGTGAAGTTTGGCGGCTTCAAACTTAAAGTCCTTCCTAGACACTAAAAGGCAAGAGAGTCAACAGAAATTGAGCAAATGGATACTCAAAAAAATCTAAGTGTCTTTTGGTCGTACATATGATGTCAGGTTTTATATTCAAGCGCGAAGTTTCTTGAGACCAGAAAAGAGGTATTGAACCACGGTTCTGTACAACAGCGCTTACTCCAACAGGGGACCCTTCAGGTACATCTTCGAACACAATCTGTTCTGTCTCAACATCATTTGCTACACGACCCTTCTCATTTACACCTCTTTTTAAATATCTGCGTGAAATAAAAGGAATTAAAACTCAACAACAAAGATGGTTGAGCACTTACTGATGTTGAGGTCAATATATACTTCATGCCTGTCACATTAAGCATTCACATGAAAAGTAATGAAAACACCTACGAGATAAGAGAACTTTCTTCATAATTTGGTGTTACCTTAATCCAGGCCACTTGCCACGGCTTAAAACAGCAAACAAATTTTGCACAATACTAAATCTACCGAAAGTTCGATGAGATTAAGTGAAAAACAGGAAAAGGATGACATATGTTTCAATTATACGAACCTGGTACCAGCATAATGACGAGAACGTCTAGCAATAAGGGTAAAGATGAAGTCCTGCGCAGAAATAGTAAGTGTAGCCTGTTCCACAAAACACAAGAAAATCATAGAGTGTTGAAAATGATCTCACTTATGGTGCCGTTTAATAAGTAAGCAAACATAAACGATCACAAGGATATATTATGTGATAGAATCACAAATTGTTTACATCCAAATGAGTACGCCAACTAAACTTATAGCAATGTGGTATCATATCAAAAGTCATCTTGCCCAGCTACATTGAGCTAAGATTTAGATTTTCGCTCAGTTATGCATATAAATTTAAAAGAACATTTCAGACAGAAAATACCTGCTTAAAGAACCCATAGACTAACGCAACAGTCCAGAGAGCATTTTGGAGTTGATTGTGAATTCCTCGAGTTAAGAATTCATTCCATACAAACATTGTCTCATAAAGGGCGAGTCTTGTCTCTGAGTTGCTCAGATTCTTCTGAAAACTAAGCATTACATGATAGGAGTAGCTGAAAAAGTAGTCCTTTGTGAGATCCATGCTGCGCAGGAGCTTTTTGTATCTATTTCCCCAAAAGAAGAAAAGAAACAAAAAGAGGAACCAAAAGAAAAAAAGTGAGTAAATATTAATCTGACGCAACAAATAAATAGAGGTACAGAAAAAAGTTTTGAAATAAGAAAAATGATATAAATAAACTCAATATGTATGCCGATGGAATCCTGAAGATACCTTGTCTCATTCAACATGTAAAATATAACATCAGAACACCACTGTAATTTGCCCCTGTATATTTGCATGAAATGAACTGGCAATGGGCTCTATGAACGACTTAGCCATAAAGTGCTCAACTATACACATTCTAAAGTATACTCATCATGTGAGCATCTGAGCAACTCGGTCAACAAATACGTTACAAGGTGTATTGCTAGAATAGTATAGCAACTACCCCAACAACATAGGACTTCTTGTAGAATGCAAAATTCAACAGTCATCCAAACAGAAGAACATCAAATCAAAAAATAAAATCAAATAGATAACAGGTCTCATAAAGATACAAAGAAATCAGAAGTGTTTTCGTTCCAGTATAGTGCCTTCCTAAAAGTACTACGAACAATCTACATTCACATGCAGAATTGACTAAAGACCTGTTCTCATCCTTAGAATAAGCCATATTGGAAAGCACAGTAGAATTGGGAATTGGGAACATCTCGCTCTTAGTGATGGCGTAAACAGCATGACCACATATCTTTCCAATCTTCCTTCTTTCCGTGATAACCAAGAAGTAATAAGGTCCCAAAAACTTTATAAAACCTAGAACAGAAAAAGAAACATTAGTTGCATGAAACATCATCACACATCTATTAAAAGGGTAACACCTCAAAAGTATAATATACCAATAATTCCATAGCAGCGACAAACGAATTTGAGCCCTCCAGTAGACTTGTTTCCTTCATGTATTCTTTTTTTGAGGTCTAAGCATTCGATTTCTGAATACGTAGTAGGGTCTTCATGAATGATTAGCTCTGAAGATTCTAATCTATCAATCTTTAATACTTTCCAAAAAGTTCTGGTCTTATCCCATCCAATCATGTAGAAGTTCTGCTCCATATAAAAATAGGTTAAATATAATCGAGCATTTAGTATAACGACAAAAGGTATTACTAATGACTATAAAACTGCGCATAATGACACATTTAGGCCGATTCAGTAAGTTCAGCATAAGAGAGAAATAGAACCTACCAAAATGGGAAAAATAACTAAAACGGCAGATTATTTCAAAACTATAGTCCTAGAATTTCGGAGAGAAGATATGTTGAACATTATAAAGGGCAGCCTGGTGCACTAAGCTCCCGCTATGCGCGGGGTCCGGGGAAGGGCTGGACCACAAGGGTCTATTATACGCAGCCTTACCTTGCATTTCTGCAAGAGGTTGTTTCCACGGCTTGAACCTGTGACCTCCAGGTCACATGGCTGCAACTTTATCAGTTACTCCAAGGCTCCCCTACAAATATGCTGAACACTATAAGGGTAAAAAATACGTGAGTTGGTACCTAAATCCGTACTCTGGAGTATTTATTAATCATTATTGATGCATTCATTCACGTAAAAACAAGAAAACTAGAGAGAGAGAGAGAGAGAAAGCGGGAAGCTTGCGCAGGTTAAATGCACCTAACAACCTGGACACAAACAGGAGCTCGAACAAAACTAAGGGCGGGCCAATAAAACGGAAGTTAATCCAAAAAGTGATATCAATATATCTCTTGAGATTGAAAAGTTAATGGCTATACATTTGAAACCATAAAAATCTGGCAATCTAAAACAAAGAGATGTAATACAAGTCTACATTTAACAAAACAGTTACTCTCTACTAACTTTTAGAGGTAATTCGGACTAAACCAGCTTAAGTTAAAATTCAACTATTCAAAAACACAGTAGTTGCGATTCTTCTCAATATCAAAAATGTGAAAACATACATTTTATTAAAGTGTTGATTAAAGTTCACCAATTTCGCAAAAAAAGCACAGAACATTTTGAGAAAGAACTAGAAATGACAGCAAATAAACAAAATTGTGGAGCACATACTGAGCGAGTCTCGTAAAGCTTGAAATTTTGCATACTAAAACCGTTGCTGTTCGGCTGTAAATCGATTACATGCCGTTCTTTATCATCCGTCCCCATCAATCTCAAGCTGCGCGCTTAAAACTGAAAAAACAAAAATAATACACAAAAAAAACTAACAAGATTCATTTACTTCATTCAAAACATTAGAATTCATAATCACTCAAACAATAGAATTCATAATCACTCAAACAATAGAATTCATAATCACAAGTAAAAGATGAAAAAAAAAAACTGATAAATCATAAATAACAGAATTCGATTACTTCACTCAAACAATAGAAAAATTGACTGATAAATCACAAATGGAGGAAGAGATCAACCGGTCTCCGGCGACTATGTGGACAGAATAAATGGGTATATATATAGGAGGAGTAATTATTTTTCGTACAGCTAATTCCTTAATTTTTCTTGCTTTGATATTTACTGTTTTTACCCAGAATTTACCTCTACATTTACGCTTGTGGGCGTTTTTTTTTAAATTTTTTTTTTCACATTTTGAAAAAAGGTTTTTGCAAATACTATATAATTTTTGAGTTTTTCAGACATTATTTGTTTCTCCATTACAGTTTGTTAAAAAGAATTAGGTTTTAATTAGATTATTTTTCAAATTAATAAGTATAGCTAAAGGCCATTTTCTCACGTTATTATTTAGATAAGTATGAAGCTCAAGAGTGAATTACGAGCTAGGTCGATTTAGGGATAGAACGTGTTCTCTTTGCGTGTAATGATGTGATGTAATGTTATTCTAGTTTAGTGCTCTCATAATCATGCGGGAGAAGTTACATGCATGGCTCGTCGGTAAGATTTTACGCGGGAACTGTTTGTGCGAAAATGAAAAAACCATTAGTGGTTATATACATAATAGTGTGATGGTAAAGATTTTGTTTGTGAAATATTACGTAGATGAATATGCAAGTTCAAAAGTGAAGTGAATTACGAGTTAGGTTAATTATAAATTGGTCGAGTTTTGATATGTAGGTTATTTATTCTTATGCAAGACTCTCATAATGATACTGGACAGTTACGTGGCTCCCCAACTAAATTTTATGTGGGAATTGTTTGCGGCGCAAAATTCATTAGCGACAAAACAGTCAGCACGTTACATTTAATAATGTGATGGTAACTTACTATAACGCAATGCTCTCATAATTGCGCGGGAAGGTTACATGGCTTGCCGACTAGATTTTATGCGGAAATTATTTGTGGTGCGAAATTCATTAACGACAAAACAGTTAGTACGAAGTTTTAGTTATGCATTATAATACCTTGTTAAACACGTTGACTAATTTCACAAATATTTAATTTTTAATTTGCTTGTTTAACATTACTAATTACTCCGATCAAAAATCGGAAAACAGAAGGAAAAAAAACCCTATCAAAGAGAATTTACCTTGGATTTTTTATTTTGGTGTTAAGAATGCGATGAGATAAAATTAGGAATATCTAACTTAGTTTTCAAGTAGTTCAACCAAAACATTATAAATCGTCGTGTGTAAGTTCTTAAATTAATTGTATGACTTCCCTCTTCCTCAATTAAATATATAGAATAGTTGACATAAAGATATATCATCAAATGTTTCAATCAGTTACATTTATTATTATGTTGATAGTTTAGAAAAATTAAATATTAGAATTATTTTTACTCATACTGTCATAGCCGATTTGACAACCGGTCTGAACGTCTCACCACAGTCAATACCCTCCTGCTGGATTGTACCATTAGCCACAAGTTTTGCCTTATACCGTTCAAGATTTCCATTATCTCTGAACTTGCGATGAAAAAGCTACATACATCGGATCACATTCACCCCCTCCGGTCTAGGTACCAAATCCCACGTGTGTTGTTTTATTAAAGCATTGTATTCCTCACACATAGCAGCATTCCAGTTGGAGTCTAGTTTGGCCAATTTGGGACTTTTGGGAATAGGTGATATAGTTTGGACAGAGAGGTTAAACTGGACCTTGGGTTTGAAAATCCCGTGTTTGGCACGGGTTTCCATCTAGTTAGTGGAGATAGTATGTGGGACGGTTTGTAGGTGGTTGGGATTTATCTGATGGCGGGGCTGTAGTTGTGGGTGTTTGTCGGAGCTGGTGCACAATGGGTGGGGTTCGATGGGGTATCGGGTGGTGGCAGTTGTAACAGTGGTGTTTGTGTAGGTGTAGCCGATAGTGGTGTGGTAGGTATGGTCGGGTACGGGGAAGGGGGATGTGGTGGTTTGGTGTGGGAAGTACCATAGCCCTGTATTGAATGTGATGCCCATTGCCAACAGTAATGTATTGAGGATGCTTTAATTTAAACAACATGGAAATATTACCTGTAGAACGGGTGAGATGAGACGTGGCCCAAATCAGTAGGGGCCAAATCAGTAGGGGCCAAACCAGTTGAGGGCTGCATGCAGTGGGCTTGCGCGAAATAGGCTTGGGGCTGCTGATAAGCGTTAGTCCGTGTGCCTGGGTTGGGACTAACAGCCCTTGCTGATTAAAGAGAAATTGGGCTGAGACCTACGGATGACCAGAGGCCCACGATGGATATGGTTGATAAACTGGTGGGCCGGTCCCTTGGTAGTGTGGACTGGATTGTGGATGTGGCCCATTTTGCTGAGAACCGCGGCCTCTTCCACGTCCTTTCCCACCCCTGCCGCCGCCGCGGTTCTGCCGCGGATGGGTGGTTTCTGGCGGGGTCGACGGCAAGATTAAAGAAACCCTAGCGTTTTGGCTTTGATACCATGTAAGATTGTAATAATTTTCCTGAGGGAGTATTCTCATTATTACAAAATATATAGAGTGTGTACAAGAGAGGAATCCTAATTCGGTAAGGATCCTAATACACCATAAATATACATTAATCATAATTACACAATAAATGACGAATATTCGCTAATACTCTCCATTTCCTATTATCTCCATTTCTGATGCTATAAATCTTCATCAAAGTGCTTATTTTTTTATAATTGAACAAAAGTGAGTCTGAATGGGTATACTTAGTCGTGGAGCATTCCGAGTTTTGCTCTCCATATTCTTATTTGAATGGAGGACACATGTCATAATTAAAAGTTGATGGTGAAGATTTAATTAACTAAATTAAGATCGTAATCATGGTTGGGATAATAGATATTTCATTATTTCTCTTTTAAATTTTTTGACAATCCAACAATTCTAAGGGAAATGGAGATAATGAGAAATCGAGAGGAATATAAGTCTCAACAATTGATCAACTACTCACATTAATCATGTATATCAATCAAGAAATAACTTGAAAATAGTGTATACCGCATTTGGAGGGATGATCTATCCTCTCTCTCAAACTACTATTGAAGTCATAGAGTGAATACTTGAACTGTTTCTTCATTTTCAGGAGGATATTGTACAGCTCAAAATTATGTAATTTGGCCAAGTTTGAAGCTTTTTCCAAGCACCCATTTTTACTAGATGAATTGAGAATTCTTAGGCCTGGTAGACAACTCTAGTCTCCCAAATTAAGGAACCCAAATTTCCTGCCTCAAATTTTGTATACCTCCTACAAAATCATATATATTCTTGATTAGACAATACAATTTGAAAGAAGAGGAGATTAAGGTGACACAAGGTTAAGTGGAGGAATTAGAGATGGAAAAAACAATTCACCTTTTAGTAACTCATCCAAATTTAAACGAATTAGGCGATGATTCTTTTGTTGACTTGACCTAATGGATTGAACTCGAAATAAACCCATTATATTATTAGGTCAAAACGGTCAAAATAATGTAGTCTGATAAGCAAAACTCAACCTAAATCCAACTATAAAACAATAAATTGGGAGACGGGAAATTATGTAAAGTTACAAGATCTTAAGCTAATAATTTATTTTGTAAAGGCTAACTTTAATCTATTCTTTTCAAAAGCGAACATAAAAGGCGAGGGTGTTAGGTTATGTTGGATATATTGGTTATAAGTTATAACCTGTTATATTGACCAACACTGAACTCGTTTTGCTCCAACCAAAATTTGAGCGAGTTGGATTATAATCCATTTATTAGATTGATCCACTTTAACTCCGCCTAAATTTGATGTAACCTGCTCATCTACCACCTTTAGATGAATGCTAATTGCATGTTAACTTACTTTAACGATGGCTGTCAAGTTGCCGACGACCATTTGTTCGTATTGAGGAGAGACTTGAACTGAAGAATTGGTCACAAAGAGACTTAGGTAGTCATTGGTACCAATGCTAAATAAGTAGACTGCATTTGATAACATATTTTGTGATTTTGATTTGCCTAACTTTTTTCTCAACCAAGTCTCCACCTTCTTGAAGTTTTTGAGCTGAGTCTCCATATTGATTACCTAAAGAATAAAAACAATCGAGTTTAACTTATATACAAATATAATGACCGCGTAATTTTTTATATTATTAGATCATCTGAAAGATACGTATAAGTAACTAGTCATTCTTGAAAATAAAAATGACTAAGTAGTATAAAAAGTTATAGTAATATATATCGGTTGGTGGATTAGTTAAACCCAATATAATTTACTTTGGAGTTGCTCACAACGTATAGCACTTCGTTAAGTTGTTTTCTTTTTCTGAAAATTCAAGTGTTGAGCTAAAGTAAATAAATAAAACTATATCTCCTCTAAAATTTGGAAGAAACAATATCTACTTAATTCTACAGAGCAAACAAAGGTCCTGCTATCAAGCTTCTTAACTGCCCCTCAATAGAATAGTTTCACTTGCTTGATAAAAAGGAGCTCCTAACATAAAAAAGCATAATACAAAACTAAAATAAATATTTCTTTAACGAGCCGGTTCAGAGAAAAGACAAAATAATAGTTTATGTTTGAGGTAGGCTCATGGTAATCTTTTTAATAGGAGTATATTCCTTTTGATCTCCATCAAATCTAACATACGTAAGTAATCTATTAGATAATTGATGAAAGTACTCACTTTTAATAAACTTAAAGGCCTGAAACTGCTTAAGAATATATTTAATTTTAAAAAAAAATCTAATGTGAAACATAAGACACTAATTTTGTTATTTTTTAGACAATTCACAAGATTCAAAAAACATAAACTCGTGCCTCTCAATATGAGGAGGGCTCAAACTTGTGATTTTTATTTGTTGACTAGGGCTTCTGGACCGCCTAGTTAGTATTAGTTAGTATGTTCATAGGACCTTATTCTTCACTTTTTATTATTACATTTTGTTTTATTTGTTTTGTTCATCTTGTTATTTTGCTGTCGTAAATTTTTTTCAATCCCGCTTTGATAACATTATTTTTCCTCACTATCACATAAAGATAGGAATAAGGTTTACGTACGTCATATCTTCTCTGACCTCATTTTGTGGGATTATACCTACTTACAAATATGGTGGGGAGGTATCAGAAGGAAGTCCAGATAAAACAGCAGTTTATTTGTTTTTGTGCCTGACCTCTAGCAACTTGACACAATGTACAAAGCTGTCACTGGCGTCGAAGGGACCCCTCACTATCACTTGTAACATGCAACCCGTGGTCTCTCCTCTTCGACTGCAAAATGAACCTAAGTTAAAGTAGCTAATTGGAACATATAACGGCTTTGAGAATCTGCCTAACACAGACTTACTATAACACCTTACTAATTATAGCAACATCTACTTTAACGATTTTCCTAATAAATAACCTGCAACATAGTAATTTTTCAGAATGTCAGGACTAGGAAATACACGACTGAATAGGAAGAATACATGTGCAGTAAGAATAGTAATTTTTTAATCTCATTTTATATGATAATAATTAATCAGATACGAAATTTAAGAAAGAATGATTTGAATAATACTCATATACTACTAGAGATCAACGTTTTAGCCATGAACAGAAGTTTCATACGAATTCAGACGGAAAAGTATTAGAGGTTGGCTTTACTTCCGTTTTTCATACAAAACTAGCACAGGGAGGGGGGGGGGGGGTGTTTATATAGAATAAATCAGATTTCTCGCATTCGAGTTTCAGGAATAAAAAAATTCAGTAGGGAACACTTTCATTTTTAATAGGTTTTACGGGCACAAACCCAAATTAATCGAAACTCAAGGTAAATAACGAACGCCGAATGAAAACTAAAAAAAAAAAAGTATTGAACAGAACTTGGAGCAGCAGAACAAGCCCACTGATCACCTAATGATGAGTAAATTCCCTAAAAGGTCACCCATGTTTTGAGAGTCGCCCATAATATCATTTATATTTCTTTTAGGACTAGAATATCACTCAACTATCACTATTTGTCTCAAAATATATTAAACATACAAAACTCTTATTCTTTCCTAGTTAGCATGCCATGTCACATTGCATTTTATTATTTAAACAATAAATTTATTTAACTCATTTAACTCAATCCAACCAAATCAATTTAAGGCATGCCAGAGTACGTGAAGGATGAGAGTTTTGTATAATTATACTAGAGAATTTCATATTAGAAACGCTGTTAAATTAATGTTATTTCTTGTGTGAAGAGCGATCCATGTCTTACTAATTGATTGTAGCAGTTGTGATAAGGTACATATTCTGGGTATTAGTTTATCACTATTTATGAGTGTACTCTTTGTGCTTCTCTTCTTCAATAGGCAACAAATACATAATGGTTCTATTTGACTTACAAGCATCCGGTGCATGTCTGTATTATGTTGCATTCGTGCATATCATCCTTGTCACACGTCCTAGAACTGGTGATCTAAGGGAAACTTTGAAGTATATTTATAACTTGTATGTTGAATATGTGGTGAAGAATCCGATCTACTCCCTAGGGGCTCCTATTAAGTAAAGTGCTTAATCCATACAGGTTAAATGGGTTTGGATTAGATTGAGTTAAATAAATTTATTATTAAAACAATAGAATTTTAATGTGATGTGACATGCTAATTAGGAGAGAATGAGAGTTTTGTATGTTTAGTATATTTTGAGAAATATAGTGATAGTTGGGTGATATTCTAGTCTTAAAAGAAATATAAGTGATATAAATAGCAATTATAAAAATATGGGTGACCATTTAGAAAATTTACTCCATTAATTGGGGGTTCTTTGTATTTGAACTAAGTAGGTTAGATGTCAATCATGAATTTAAATTTTATTGGTTTACTTTTAAAGTTCTTAGCATTGAACCTAATATTTTCTAAAAAATTATGAATTCACATCTCTTCATTATTGCAATTTAAATTACAAAAAAATCTAGCTAGCATAGTGAAATAGTGATAATTCAAGAATGTGATCATATATGAACTTTAGTGCTACGAGCCTGCCAGTATGAATTAATTAGAATATATACTTCAACGCAATTTGTGAGTCAAAGTTTATATATTTATTTATGAAAAAGTCGAAATGTCTCTCTTACTTTATGGATACCAAGTCAGTAATCCTGATTCCTGTGAGTTCTTGTGAGAGCTTTTAGCTGTCTCTATTAAACTTTGATTCATACCTAATATAGTATGTCAAAAGTTTGAATAGTCATAGAAAAGCAAAAAAATAAAAATTATTTTTTGTAGTTTTAAACATATTTATGTGACTATAAAGTTTCTCGTTAAAAGTAAAATAATTAATTTTAAGTTAAATTAATTTTAAATCTGTTATTACAGAAAAAGAAATATTGACACATAAACTGAAACAAGTGATTACTATTTAGGAGGAAAGAAACTTCTTCTTCTTTATTCCTCCTTTTTAATCTTCTGTAACTAATTAAGTATGAACTGAAAATATTTTCAATCACAATATACTCAAATTATTTTCTTCCTTTGCTAGATTATTGCAAACTCAAACTAATTATAGAGTTATGTAAGGAGTTGCAAAAAACTTTATACGAATAAGTTTCTCACCTAAGTGAACAGAGAGCAAACTCCTTTTTATATTTATATTCACACACACTAACAAATGCACGCACTATTCAAATGAATTCCGTTCGTTGGAAAGTCATACAGTGCAAATAATTTTAAATTACAGGTTTGAATCTTTAAGTATGAAATGCATGCATTATTTGTAATCTCCTTATTAGAATTCTCGACTCATGCATTGAGTTTGACGGAAAAATTAAATGACGTACCGATTCCTGGAAAGTCGTGCCAAGAGCTCCCGCCCCGGCCGAGTGTTGACTCCCCGGCTGCAGAAAGGGTGGCAGCAATGGCAGTTTTGCACATTCAGCTGTCACCGAATAAAACCAATAAAAAAGACAAACACATGTACAGTATAATGTTTGTCATATTACAGTCTAGGCTGACTAGCTAAAGAGCGAAAAGGGAGGGGGAAAAAAAGAATAAAGAGTGGCATAGTCAGAAATTTTTAACAAAAAGATTCAAAAAATACAAAAATATCTAATTTAGAATTCAAACTTATGATTTAAAGTAATTTTTAAATCTTCTTATCATTATTTAAAGATTTCAAGATAAAAAGATTCAAAAACTTATATATATATATAAAATATTATATTGTTTTAACTTAGGATAATTGTTCAAAATAAAGGAGGTTCAATTGAATCCCTCATTGATCTCAGCTTGTTTTGGGTTCTGAATTTGTCGTCCAATTTATAATTTGTTTTAGTTACTAGGTTTGTGATTAATATATATATATATATATATATATATATATATATATATATATATATATATAATAATTTTTTTAATTTAGATGAAACATTTAAATAAAAGTTATTGGGTTCGTCAGAACCTGCACTAAAAAGCGAAGCTAGATTTTAAATTTATAGGTTCTAAATTTTAGAAAACACAACATAGTGGATTCTTGATAAATTATTTATATATATTAAAGTGGATTTTCAAACATAAGTACAGAATTTGAGTCAAAACTAAAGAATTCCACCGAATACGAAGCTAGAGCTTCTATGCCTGCCCGCACCTAATACTGTAACTCCGTCCCCCGAGCTCCACCACCAAGCAGGGCCATGCAAGTTTTATGGAGTAGTAGTAGTAGTAATAGCAATTGCTTACCGATGAAATCCGAAATCAAACGGCCGTCGGAAAATCTGCCGGTAGGGAACTTAAAGAAAGTTTCACCATAAGGCCAGAAATTAGCTTGGTCAAGAGTGGTGATATTGATGTAATTATTGTTGCCCAACATCAAAGAAAGAGCTACCTTTCTTTTTGGTTTTTCGCATTCACCAATATGGAAATGGAAGCAACAACTTAGATATAAAAAAATTAGGACTAGGGTGAAAGAAGGACCTAAAGTACCCAAAGACTTTGCCATGGCTTACTTTATTTGTGTATGTGGAATTTGAAGTTTTGAACCTCCTTCTCATCAAGGTATGCCAAGAACATATTTAGTATTACTACTATATATGTGTGCTAGAATTTTTTAATCATCGTCATCACATGTCAAATTCTAAGGGGAAGTTACATAAATAAGTAGCAAATAAGTAAAATATTTTAATAATCTGCAATTATTAACTAAATTACATACTCCATATAATGATATAAATATGGTATATTTGTGAAATTACACTGAATATATTATTGTTTTTGTATAAATATGGTATATATGATTTAATACCATAAATCAAGAATGTTGATATGAATAAAAGGCTTAAAATTAAGGAGTTTTCTATATTAGTGAGATAGAAATCAAAACACATTAATTAATTTTCTAAAAATCTCCAATATACTAAGCTAGCATTCTAATACATAAACAAGTACATTAATGTTTGGCGAAACCCATCGCCATCAATCTGTGTTCGTCCGGATTTGTCACTAGTAACACTTGTTATATCTAGACACTTCAGGTAGGCCTCCACATTGCCATTTAAACTATTTTGCACAATCAACCAAATATATAAAATGTGTGTAGCACACTCGCCGATGACGTGGCAAAATGACAAATTAAATTAGGACATGTGAAAATTATTATTAAAATGAAAAAATGAAAAAATATGGAAATCATGTTCTTGGTGTTCCTCACCATCTTCATGTGTGTTCTTGTTCCAATTTTAATTTAAAATTTCAAGAGAAACTCCTCCAAATTTGTTATAACTTCACCTAAAGATTCCCCACGGAGGCCCGAAGACAATCCCAATATTAATTTCTCAAATTTTTCATCAAATCAAGTAACTCATTTTAAACCTTTAAGCTTTCTAAAGACCCCATTAATGGTGTTTAGATTCAATTATTTCGAAATAATCCAAAGAGACAAAATGGAGTTGCCAAATCTGAAACCTATATTGTAAAAAAAAAAAAGAACAAAACCCAGATCGAAAATAATAGAGTTTCGCCGGAAAATTATTTAAAACCCGTATCTGGTTTTCATGAGCTCTTTTGATTTTCTTTTTCTTTTAAATGAGAGAGAGCAAGAGAATGATGGTAGAAAAAAAAATGAAGAAGAAGAAGAAATAAAAGAAAAGAAAAATATGTTCTTTAGGCTTTTCACGCCCCTGTTTTCTTTGAAAATCACACAAGTTGTTAAATCAGCAAAAAGTGTAAATGGTACAATGGAGGCCGACATAAAATATCTAAATGGAACAAGCGTTATTTGAGATGTTCAAATAACAAATCTGAACAACCACACGTGATTGACGATGGATTTGGCCTTACTATTTATATGATATATATTATGCCATTCTTTGAATAAGTGTATATATATATTGCTATCTTATAAGAGGGGATATGCAAAGCAGCACGTCAACATGCTATTGCTAGCTTGACAAATGAAGAGGATATTTTTGTAAATGTATCGAAATGAAGCATTGTGATTTGCCAAAAAAAGAATCTATTGTAGCTTCTATACAAACTTTTGAGTCCCTTAGACTAAATTGACCTTTTGATTATCTCATCATTCATCAGCACTCCAACTTTATACTTCCTAACGAAGACCCCACTTTCTAGTTCCATTCAACAATTTCTTGTCATCTTTTTTTTTTTATATATAGAGCTTCCACTTACGACAGATTATTCCTGAATGACTAGGGTTTGAAAATAGAGCAACTGATATCACCTACAAGATCCTATTTCAGAAGAGAGCAAAGTGCTCCCACCGTGATTCAAACTCACGTTGCAGGCCTCTAGCTGAATTTTAAGTTCACCAACTTTGTCATTCAGCTATGCCCGAGGACAATTTCTTGCCATCTTTACTTTCAGAATAAGTATTTCTCTCAATCTTTAAACCTCCATTATCATTTTCAAAAGAAAACGTTTTCACATCCAAACATGTTAATTCGAAAGAAAGACAAAATAATTCAACAAATACATTAAGATCAGTTTTGGTAATTTAGATGGCCTTTTTGTTTACTATTACAGATTTATCTTTTGCTGCTGATATCTTAAATTAGTTCTTTTTTATGAAGCACAAAATTTAACATGGGAACTTAAAATTATGAGTATTATTAGTTCTATTCAACATAATTTATTCATCCTGCAGGATTTAAAGGGAAAACATGTCCTTCAGGAAATTTACTTTGTAAATAATTTGTTTCTTCCTGATTGCAATTCATCATAGATATTAGTGTTTAATTAGCTTCTCAAAATGTATGCATACTTCACAAATGTTGTTGTTTCCGATATCATTTAATATGAGCAATTTTGTAATTTCTTGTTCGTCTGTCTTTCATAATTTTGATCCAAATATGTGAAAATTAATCCGAGTCACATGTTGGGCCCGTGCACAACACAGGCAGCTGTTGTCTATTATATATATATATATATACTCCCTCCGTTTCAATTTATAGCACCATTTGACTTGACACAGAATTTAAAAAATAAAGAAAGACTTTTGAAATGTGTGATCCAAATGTCATATTCTTATACGATGCAGGCCTCCTCTTCTGGATAGCGTCATTCTCTGCATCCCCGCCCCATCCCTTCTTCTAATAACAGACAACAAAAGACGCTAGGCGAAGTCAACAAATCTTATATAAATGTGGTTGTAAATCATCTCATAAAGTTAAATTGTTTCTAAATATAGAAAGGTGATATTCTTTTTAGGACAAACCAAAATGGAAATGGTGTCACATAAATTGAGACAGTGAAATAATGATGCATGTCCAAACACAATTTCAACTTTCAAATACCATTTTTAAACTTCAACTCCAAATACCACTTTTTCGTTGATATCTCTCCAATTATGTCCAAGCGCCTACTAAATAACTTGATGGTACGATAAATCTTCACAAATGTTAGTATATAGAAGTTGAACTTTAACTCACGCCATTATCAGGGACAGAGACAAGTTCAACTGAACCTAGGAGCTTTTGCTCAAATTATAGATATGCATTATATTGAGAGATATTAAATATATTAACATGTTAAATTTAAAATCCAATTAATAACACTTGAACTCATCAATCGCATACCACGTTCAGCGGGGTGCACGGCTCTGACTCGTGTTGTGCAACTATTAAATAATTATTTGGTGTCGGCATTGACCCAAGAAAAGGGAAAAGAAATGGGTGCAAAGTGCAAACACGACTCATATGCCCAATCCAGTAAAAAAAAACAATAACGATGTGTTGGTTATTTGTTAGTCTATGAGTGATGAGAATCACAACAGATGTTTAACCTCATCCAAGTTGAGTTATTCACGCAATGAGTTGTTTAAACTCAAACCTACGTAAATCACTATAGTTTAGGAGTTTTAAATTTGCTATAGTTATAATTTTAATATTTACAGGGCATAGTTACTTTTTACTCTCTGTATTCATAAAACGGCTAGGTGTATTCATAAAATGGCTTCTCTGTATTTATGAATACAATGAATAAAAATGTATTCAAAATTCTTTTCGATGTATTCAAGTCAAATGTATTCAACTCAACTGTATTCACGGAAAATGTACACAAACTCAGTTGTATTCATTTGTAGCTACTTTTACATTATATTCAATTTATTTTATTTAAAAATCGCTTGTATTCAAACATATATATAAAAAAATATTGTATTCAACTTATTGTATTTTAAATTTGATTGTATTCAAATAACATAAATATAAAAAAAATATTGTATTCAACTTATTGTATTTTAAATTTGATTGTATTCAAATAACATAAATATAAAAACATTGTAATAGATACACTAAAATATTGAATACAAAAAAATAGACACACTAAAAATTTAACAAATACACTCAAATACTGAATACAAAAAAATAACAAATTGAATACAATCTAAAAATTTAACAAATAAACTCAAATAACAAATACAAAAAAAAATAACAAATCAACGTGGAGAGAGAAGCCATTGTTAGCTCCGCCGTGATGGCTTCAGATCTGTTTGTCGGCGTGAGCTTCGGCGAGTAAAACGGGGAGAGAGAGTCGTCGTGCTCAACGTGGTGGGTTGTCCTCTGTTTGCCGGAAAAGTCAGCACCACCTCTGCCGCTACTGATGACGGCGCCGTCAACGGAGATATGAAGAAAAATAGATCTGAAGATGGATTTCGCTGAAGCTCCGCCGACAACGGAGATCTGAAGAAAAATAGATCTGATGAACGGGGAGAGAGAAGTCGTCGTGACCTCCGTCGTGGTGGCTTCAGATCTGTTTGTCGGCGTGAGCTTCGGCGAGCAAAACGGGGAGAGAGAGCCATCATGCTCAGCATGGTGGGTCGTCCTCTGTTTGCCGAAAAAGTCAGCACCACCTCCGCCGCTGCTTATGACGGCGGCGCCACCGGAGATATGAATAAAAATAGATCTTAAGATTTTCGTCGGAGCTCCGCAGACAACAGAGATCTAAAGAAAAATAATGAACCGTGTATCTTTATTAATAGCTATTAATTGTATTTAACATATTACTGTTAGTTATAAGATGTAATTAATCTAAACTATAGATATTAAATATAAATACGTACTAGTAGTTAGTTAGGCCATATAAATTTTCCTCCTTTAAATACCACATTCTTGAACGTTCAATTTAATATTGATTGAACCATCCTAATCGACTTAATGGAATAGGAATTCAATATTAATGAATACTAGATAATTGGAGGTAGTCAATATTATTGAAGTAATATTCCCATGGGTCAAGCGTGAGTCAGAAGTTTGGAATTTTTGCTTCTGACCAATTTAAGCAATAGTATAACTTATGAAAAAAATTATTTCTTTTTAATATTTTCCAATATATAAAAAACAATTATCTAGTATTCAATAGTTTTTTCCAAAGTTGTTGGTTAAGATGGTTTGATCAATATTAATTTGGTAGGTAGTGTTTCAATACCAATCGACGACTTGTAGGGATTGTTTTGTTCTAATAGACCTTACCCGGTATGAATTTAAATAGAAAATTATATTCAACGACTTTAGAAGTTGGTGGTCTTGAAATTTTTTACTCCTATTTAATCCATGGGCAAACCATCAAAAGTCAAAAGTCATAACTTATTAAATTTAAAGTTTTGCTCATGAGGCAGCCGAGGTAAAAGTTCAAGACTACCCACCTCAAAGGTCATTTTTATAAATAACTCAAATCTGAATTAATTGGAGCAATGAGTTCCGGATCCCAAATATTCAATGTGGAAAAAATATTTGAGACTAGTTGTGTCATAACTTATGAATAAGATATAAATACCAAACACGGGTAAATTTTTATCGATATAGGTATCACAATGCTAGGCTCTACTTGCTACAAACTTACTACATTTGAAGTAAAATAAACGAATGGAAGATGAAGGAATAAATAAATAGTGACTAGAAACCTTATACTTCGTGCCATAAATGAATATCAAATACTCCTTCCGTTTCATTTTTACTTGACCCTTATACTAAACATAAATTTTCCGTTTTATTTATCTATTTTATCAAATCAAGAGTGATTATTATTTTCATCTAATATTTTCCTTATCCCATACCCACATTCCAATTGAGTGAAATTCTTTGATTGATCAAAGATCATTGTGCATTTGCATGTGAAGGCCTTATACAACTTACCACGAATGGCCGGAGGGCTTGGAAAACTATATTAGTCAGCATAGGCGTAAGGTCAAATAGAATGTACCATGTGAAGCAACTTGCAATAGTAGATAACCAAGCTGTGAAACATAAAGCATTTTGACTCATCAATTATCATCCACATGGATGCCAAATTTGAAATCTTCAGCTTGTTTTCTACAGTTGTTAATAACCTAATTACCCATCTATTGGTCTATAACCAACACCTATAGAGCACACCATCCATGGGATTAAACATGCTTGAATGGTTGCCATCATCTTCCTAACACAGACACACCTAAGGAAACACAGATCAAACAGGTTAAATATTGAATAAAGGCTTACGGCAAGTAACTTAATGTTTGCTTGAAGACGAGAGATGAACATAGCCTTATTTACAAAGAATCCGCATGGCACACATTCTTAGCTTAGTAGACACCTCCCATTAGAGAAGAAAGCTCATCAAAGGACCAAAGATCCACAGCGTTTTCACCACCCTGAGTTGCATCTGCTGCATTGAGGAAGGCATCAACTGATGCATCCAAATTCCCCTCCGAATATGGGGTCTGAAAGAACTTCATCTGGGATTCAAAAGCTGAAAGCTCTTCAAATGGCTTGTGTGCAGTGTTCCCATCATAAGGCACCAAATTGTTGGAACAAGATTTTGGTTTCTCTTCCAGGGGGTCCGCACCTTCAAGAAATTGAGCTTCATCACTTTCTATAGCAGCTGACAGAACAGATGATATTTCTGGAGTCCTTGAACACGTTTCTCCCCAACCAAAATCTGAGGGGTCAAAAGAGTTACTTCCTTGGTCAGAGTTAAAGTAAACACCAGCAGCAGCTGGAGGGGCATATGAGTTGGGAGGTCCCATATCTCCAGGAGTGGCACACAAATCTTCATAACCATACAGATTTTTTGTTTTCTCTTTGAAAAAGCCTAGATTGTCATAACATCCACCGTTCAAGCTGTTCATAAACGTGGTGTTGGACAGAACTGGGTTAGAGCTCTCCACAGAAAGAACCTTCCGAGGATTTACCTTACCAGCTTGTCTCGAGGCAGGCACTGGAGCTTCATTGGGAAAGTTCACCTTAGCTTTCTTGCCCCTGATCCTCCGAGCTTCAACATCATAAGCTCTGGCAGCTTCTTCTGCAGTATTGAAAGTTCCAAGCCAGACTCGGACCCCCTTCTGTGGATCACGTATTTCAGCTGCCCACTTACCCCAAGGACGCTGTCTGATCCCCCTATACTGATTTTTCCTCTTTCTCTTGGAAGACTTCTCAACTTCATTGTTTGAATCAACAGATTTCAATGATTTGGATCCTTTCACACATAAAATGAAAGAAGCACCTCAGTCATCAACAATAGCACCATAATTTGCAAGAACCAATCCATCACCACGATGACATAAAGAGGACTAAGAAATTGAGAAACATAGAGAAACAACATGCACAGAACATGTTACCTGATAATTGCTTATAATAAATTGCAATAACAGGTTTTATCAAGCCAATCCCAAAATTTTCTTGGTATCTTAATCAAACTACACTCTTATACAGAACACGTTCCTAAAAGATCATAGCAAGATAAGACTCTTATTTTAGAATTTTTTTCTGCAGACATCACACAGCCAACCCCCATCAGACAGAGGAATCATAATCTGGGGAACCTGCTCTGCGAGTATCTTTTTCACAACCAAATTGTGTTTGAACACACACATCTAATCCAAATAAACAGATCACGTGAATCTTGATGATCTTACCAAAAGAATTTGTTAGATCGAGCAAACTATCAGCATTGGGCTAAGAAACTCAAATAAGATGGACGGACAACCGAAGCTAGCTAAAACTTAAATGCATACCCAAACAAGAACATACAATAGAGCCATAATGAAATTGAGGGCGATCTTCTATCTGGAAGCATCGTGGCTTCTTGTTCTACACTTTGAAGATAGTCATCTTCATTTATTTAGATGAATAGCCATCTATTAAATCGAATACCAACAATTTCAACGGAACGAATAATTGTACAACCCACTTCAAGCTAAAGTCATTCTTAAACTCCATGCTCACTCAAACACATTCACATAAATTGAAAAGTTTGGAAGTAACAATTAACTTTAAACTTCTCATATTAAATGGTTTATAACCACACAATTATATATAGCTTATTTTAAACCACAAATTTCAAACGTCTTTCATTCTTAATGTCCCCGAGGTTAAATACTCCTTCTGTCCCATAAGGTTACTAAAAATAGTTGTCCCAAAATACTTGTCATTTTACAAAGTCAAGATGAAATTAATTATTTTTATCCCATTTTACCCTTAATATTAAGTGTACTGAAATATAATCAATATGGATCAGAATGCAATTATTGGGGAGAGATAAGGGTAAGACAATAAAAATACACCTTTTTCATTCATGATTCCTTACGGTGTGACTAACAATATACTCACTCCGTCTCAAATTATTTATCACTTTTTTGTTTTACACGTTCTTGTGTATACCGTGTATATCACGGAAACCCGAGGCAATTGGGAAACCGTGATATACACGGTATACACACCGTGTATATGGTAAGTTTGGTAATATATTTTGTATATAATTAACATTTTACACTTGCCATAATTATAGAATTCTTGTATAAATAGAATAGGGTTTTGGGAGTAGAATAGGAATAGGATTTTCCATATTATTGAAATTGTAAATTGTATATATACTCATTCATTAATGAAAATAATCAAGGTATTATTTCTTTCATGGTATCAAAATTCTAGGTCCCACAAAAACCTTACTTTGCTTCCGCTTCTCTCGACCCTAATCCTGACACCCTTCTCGGATTCCGGCCGAAATTATTCCTCCTCCCTCCCCAAATTTTCTTCCTAAATCCCTCATTGTTCTTCCGTTATGTCTACGTCGAAGAACATGTTTCATCCTACCCTTACTGTTTCCAACATCAAGAACCACATCTCTATTGTTCTTAAGATGGAAAACGTCCGGTACGCGACGTGGGCAGAGTTGTTTAAATTTCACGCTATGTCACATTAAGTCCTCCATCACATAATTCCTCCCGCTATCCCTCCTCCTGCGGCGAATACTCAGTTATGGATTACTCTTGATGCTGCCGTCCTTCAGTGGATCTACTCCACTATTTCTACCGACCTTTTACAAACGATCATTGAACCAGACACCACGGCTATGGCTACCTGGAATAGATTGCGTGATATATTCCAGAATAACCAACACACTCGTACTGTCACCTTTGTGCATGAATTTTCCCAAGTCAGCATGGAAGATTTTCCAAATGTTTCGGCTTATTGTAAATGACTCAAGGAATTAGCAGACCAACTTCGTAATGTCGGAGCTCATGTTACCAATAATCGTCTTGTTTTATAAATTGTTGCAGGCCTATCTGAGGCCTATAATGGCGTTGGGACTCTCCTCCGTCAAAGTTATCCACTTTCACCTTTTTATCAAGCCCATTCAATGCTTACGTTAGAAGAAGCCGGCTTGGCAAAAAAGGCGGTTACCGGCGCTAGTCCCGTGGTGATGATGACGTCCTCCGATAGTTCTCAAGGTTTTGTTGATCATTCGGGCCAAAATCATACTCACAGTGGAGGCAAGAAGAATCGGAAAAATAATGACAAAAATCGCGGTGTCAATCGTGATAGTATCGGCGGTGGTGGAAGTTGCCAAAACAATGCCGGTGGGCCTCGGCACGGTGGGGTGGGCCGCAGCCCAACTGGTCTCAGCCATGGGCCCCCTGCAGTGGGGTAGTGGCCCAACCGCCCCTATTTTCCTGCTTAAGCGTACCAAGGGCAGTGGCCTTCTCAGCCGCCCTTCAGGCCCAATGTTTCACAACCTAGTGGATTTCGGCACACTGATGGGCCCGGACAGTGGGAAGGCATGCTTGGGCCTCGGCCCCGCAGGCTTTCCATGCTACGGGCCCGAATCCGATCCCAACTCCGATAGATATTGAGGCCGCCATGCATACACTTGGATTAAATCCTCCGAACGCGAATTGGTACATGGACACTGGCGCCACTTCTCACATGACGTCCGACCAAGGTACTCTCTCGTCTTATTCCAATTTGAGCAAAAATTATAAATGTTGGTAATGGCAACTCAATTCCAATTCGCGGTTACGGTCATACAACTTTGTCTCCCCACATCCACATCTTTTTTTGACAAACGCCCTTCATGCCCCCAACTTAATTAAAAAATTGGTGTATGTCCGTAAATTCACCACTGATAATTGAGTTTCTGTTGATTTTGATCCTTTTGGGTTTTCTGAGAAGGATTTCAAGACGGGGATACCTCTCATGAGATGTAATAGTAGGGGAGATATTTATCCTATCACGCCCACATCCAGTCTCTCGCGTCAAGCCGTGTCATCTACTTTTGCTGCTCTAGCTCCTTCCTTATGGCATGCACGTTTGGGTCATCCTGGGTCGTCCATTGTTTCGTCTTTACATAAAAATAATTTTATTTCTTGTAAGAGTACGCATAGTACTCCAATTTGTCATTCCTGTCCTTTAGAAAAACATGTTAGATTGTCATTTGTAGCTTCTACTTCTCGTACTTTAATGTCATTTGATATTATTCATATCGATTTATGGACCTTTTCCGTTCTAAATTCTGTGGGCCATCGTTATTATGTTATATTTTTGGATGATTATTCTATTTTTTTATGGACCTTTCAGTTAGCGAAAAAATCTCAAGTTTTTTCCACATTCTTACAATTTAGAGCATTCATTTGTACCCAATTCAAACGAAAAATAAAAAACATTCAATGTGATAATGACAAAGAATATGATAATGGGGTGTTTCAGAATTTTTGTGATACTAATGGCATAGTTTTTTGTTTCTTTTGTCCTCATACGTCCTCACAAAATGGGAAGGCCAAACGAAAAATTCGTACCATTAATAATATTGTCCGAACTTTATTGGTTCATGCTTCCGTACCCCCTTCCTTTTGACATCATGCTCTACAAATTGCTACTTATCTTTTTAACATACTTCCTACCAAAGGATTGGCATATTCATCCCTTCTTAAAATCCTCTATAATAAGACTAATTCGTATTCACATCTTAGAATCTTTGGATGCTTATGTTATCCACTATTTCCGTCAACTACAATTAACAAACTTCAAGTCCGTTCTACCACTTGTGTGTTTTTGGGTTATCCGCCGAATCATCGTGGCTACAAATGTGTTGATTTATCATCCGATAAAATCATAATTAGTCATGTTATTTTTTATGAAACTCAATTTCCGTTTGCTAAAGTGAGTAGTCTCGGGCCTAGTTCGTTTAACTTTTTAGACGACAAGGTCTCCCCGTATATTATCCACCATTTATCGGATTTGTCCCGCCCCATCTATCCACCATCGGGCCCACTGCCCGCTGGACCCATTGTTTCTTCTCCAGTTTCGGCTATTGGGCCAGTTGCCTAGCCCAATATCGAAACTACTTCTGCGTCCGGGTAGGTTCCGGGTAATGATTGCTACGAGTAGGTTCCGGATAGTAAATTTAGGAACCGACCTTTTACCGGGTAGGGTCCGGGTAGTTCAAAAATGTTAGGGTACCCGGACCCGCTCACCCCTAGTCATGGGTCAGTCACTCGTAATCAAAGGGGTATTTTTAAACCATAACAACATTTTAATTTCAATTCTAATGTCTCTAAATCCCCTCTACCACGTAACCTCGTGTCTGCCTTAAATGACCCGAATTGGAAATTGGCTATGCCCGACGAATATAATGTTCTTATTGAAAACAAGACGTGGGAGTTGGTCCCCGTCCGTCTGGTGTTAATATTATTCGGTCTATGTGGATTATTACTCATAAAGATAATTTTGATGGCTCTTTTGCGAGACATAAGGCTCTTTTTGTAGATGATGGTAAGACTCAGCAGGTTGGCGTGGATTGTGGTGAGACATTTAGTTCGGTGGTCAAACCGGCTACCATTCGCATTGTTCTCAATCTGGCTCTTTCAAAGGCATGGCACATTCATCAGTTAGATGTAAAAAAAATTTCTTACATGGTGATCTTAAGAACACCGTTTACATGCATCATCCCTTGGGTTTTTGAGACCCCGGATATCCTCATCATGTCTGTTTATTGAAAAAATTCTTGTATGGGCTTAAGCAGGCCCCACGGGCTTGGTATAAGAGATTTGCAGACTATGTTTCATTTATTGGGTTTTCTCACAACAGATTTGATAATTCATTGTTCATATATCGTCGTGGTACTTCCCTAGCTTATATTCTATTATATGTGAATGATATTATTTTGACTGCCTCTTCTGATGTTTTGCGCAAGTCTATCATGACCATGCTCAGTTCTGAGTTTGTTGTGAAATATTTGAGACCTTGAGTTACTTTTTGGGGATTGTTGTCACTTGTCATGCAGGAGGGTTATTCTTATCCCAACGGAAGTATGCCATTGAGACCATTGAGCGCGTTGGTATGTCCTCATGTAAGTCTACTTCCACTCCAGTTGATACCAAGCCCAAGTTAGGTGTTGCGGCTGGCTCATCTTACGAAGAATCCACTCACTATCGCAGTCTTGCTGGAGCTCTTCGGTATCTTACTTTCACGAGATCGGACATTACGTATGTCGTACAGCAGGTGTGTGTTTATGCATGATCCTAGGGTGGAGCACATGAATGCACTCAAACGCATTATCCGATGTATGGGAACATTTGACTATGGTTTGCATATATATCCGTCATCAGCCGCTACACTTGTCTCGTATACCGATGCTGATTGGGGTAGCTGCCCGGATAACGTGAAATATTAGCAGAAATAGAGATTTTAGGCGCAATAGAAAGGAATGCTGTAACCGGGGTGGGTGAACCCTCATAGATATCAGGTGCCCACATATATAGAGTCAAAAGATATATGGAGTCCGAAGGGTAGGGGGTTTTCTTCGGGGCTCGAGAGATGGAATAGATAGTCTGGCTACTGTGTGTTTTTTTGCGATAACTTGGTCTCATAGTCTGCAAATACAGGCTACCGTATCCCGCTCCAGTGCAGAGGTTGAGTATCGAGGGGTGGTCAATGTAGTTTCTGAATCATGTTGGTTACGTAATCTTCTCTTAGAAGTTCACTTTCCCATTCAGAAAGCTACTTTGGTATATTGTGATAATGTTAGTGCTGTATATCTTTCTGAAAATCCGGTTCAACACGCACTAAACATATTGATATGGATATCCATTTTGTTTGCGAAAAGGTAGCTCGTGGACAAGTACGCGTCTTACATGTCCTTCCAGGTATCAAGTTGCAGACATCTTCACTAAGAGTCTTCCCTCGGTCCTCTTTGAAGATTTTAGGGACAGTCTCAGCGTACGAAGATCGCCCGCTATGACTGCGGGGGTGTGAAAATAGACCACCATATACACACCGTGTATATGGTAAGTTTGGTAATAGGTTTTGTATATAATTAGCATTATACACTTACCATAATTATAGAATTTTGTACAAATAGAATAGAATTTTGGGAGTAGAATAAGAATAGGATTTTCCATATTATGAAAATTGTAAATTGTATATATATCAATTCATTAATGAAAATAATCAAGTGATTATTTCTTTCATTATCTGTCTTTATTAAACGTTTAGTCTATTTTATATGTCATCTTTATTAATGACAAAATTATACTAAGAGTAAAATGGGAAAAAAATCTCCTTGAACTTCTAAAACGAGAAAATAATTTAAGACAAATATTTTTAATAAACATAACAAATAATTTGATCGGGAGGGGGTAATAGAGAGAAAAATACCAGCAGAGGTTCCAGAAAGTTCAGAAGCATAGAAAGCAACCTCAGATCTCAAGGGCTTCGAGTGGTAATTCGAAGTATTCTTCTTCTTCTTGTTATTGTTCAGATCGCTGCAACCCCATAATAACTCGGCCGTCAGTCGGCGCGACGATCGAGGCGGCGGTATGAGCTCGGATATTATGGCACCACCACACATGCTTTTTGCGTTAGCTGATGAAAAGCGGATATTACGATAAAAATGTAGAAGTGATAACACTCTTAAATAGGGTGTAACGTAAAGTGGGCGATGGTGGGGGATTAGTTTTACTTTTATGCCCCTTCTGGGGAGCTTTACAACAACAACATACATGTATATTAAGGATTGTTTCCAATAAACACTCGATTCAAAAGAAATATAGTGAATTTAGAAATCTAAAGAAAATAAGATAATAAGGTATTATGATACAAAATAAAGAGGCAACTTATAGTAATACATATATACGAGTATGAATCTACGCAAAATCTAAGTAATATTGCAAGAAGAAGAGAAGGTGAAGAGGCTAGTCTTCTACCTCTCTCACACAATGCGACAAAACACAACGACCTACTAACCTTTTATCATAATTCTCGACTTCCAATTCTTTATATCTAAGGTCATGTCCTCGGTCAGCTAAAGTTATGTCATGTCATGTCTAATCATCTCTCATCAGTTCTTCTTCGGCCTACGTTTAACTCTTCTAACTCCTACTATCACTAATTTCTTACCCCTCCAGCCCTCCTCTTCACATAACCAAACCATCTCAATCTCGCTTCTCTCATCTTGTCCTCTGCGGATGTCACTCCGACATTGTCTCGTATAAATTCGTTTCTAATCATATCGTCATTAATCATTTGATATAGTATTCAATACGTATGTATATATGTTTATCCTTCACTTCATTCTTTTTCTTTCCCTTCGTTCCTGGAGGACAGAATGCCTTCTTCTCTTCCAGATCGCGAATGTGGTTCCGGATCTGTTAAATCATATTTGCAACGGCCTCAGGGTCGAGAGGAGGCAACCGCTCTGAAGAATTCATGATTTATATATGTTTCAGACCGATGAGAGGGAGTTTATCTGAGCATCCTTCTTTTGAACCTGAACGTTCTTATGTATTACCAATAAATTACAGTAGTAGTAAGTATTATGTTTTGGAGTAGGTTTGGCTAGTTCCTTAATATACTTTTAAATAATTTTGTGTGCACTCACGAATTTTTGGATCATGAAAATTATTCATTTTTTAATAATTTTTCACTTTATTTAAAAATCAGTTTTTAATTAAACAATTTCAAATTCAACTCTAAGTTGAATTTTAAATTTTAAAAAGTATTTCAAACTTATTTTTCAATTCCATCTTCATAAATTCTAAAATCACGACACTATATATGACACACCCATAGTAAAAAAATTCGTCAATCTAGCAGTCAGTTTCCTACAGCGCCCTCATAAATTAACATACATCCATAACTTCGCCGACATATACATAATATACCTTTATCTCTAACCTCCACCTCTATATAAATTCTTCCAATTGTCTCCATTTTCTCTCTTCAAATAATTCCATTAATTTCATCATTTATCCCTTAAAAAGGTATAACCAAATACAATTTCAATTTCAGAAATTTCAAATAAAGTAAAAAAAGATATAAAAGACCAAAAACCTACTTAATCTTCATCAAGTATTTAATATACTTTGATTGTTAAATTTAACAGGAATTATAAGAAAAATTTAACTAAAAATATCAAAAAATTCTATCAGATTATTAGAAATTACAACGCTGAAAAAACTGCAACGCCTACTTTAATATATGTAAAATTAGTTGGGCGAAAAAAAGAACAATTTGCAATTCCTAGGAGGAACTTTTCAAGTAATTAAAGGATTTCTTTGTGATTAAAAGAATATATACAGTCCTAATTAAGACTTTCTTCGATGATATCATTTAACACTAATCCTTAATTGAACGCAATGTAAAGCCTAGATTAAATGCACATGTGACTATCCTAGGGTAAAAGTATCTGTAAAGAATAGATCATGGATCTAACTCAACCTCAAAAGCTAGATTGTTGAGTGAGTATTGTCCAAGTCCATATAAGGAGTCGATGTTCTCATTTCATATTTGATTTGGGACTTTTAACACTCTCCCGCACGCCCAGACCTTGTTAACTGGAGTGTATATAATATAATTTGGGGGCTCAATATCGATGTGAATAAAGAATTGAAATAGGTCTGACTCTGATACCATGTAAGATATGAGAGTTTTAACTGTATCTTTGATATTCAAGGATGTAGACTTTTTAAGACTAATTGAATGCCTATGGCCTAAATTTATGGAGCAAACACATAAACAAAAGTCTAAAACCAAATTTGACTAGAAATCTTGCTTTCTTGAAGTACCTAACCTCTTCCACTTAGCTAGTTTAGTTGATTAGCTTCAAAATTGAGGCTAAATTTAGATACTTAGTTTGAGGTAATTTCCATTAAAGGGCGGACGGTGGATGTCTAATTTGATTGAACCAATTCATCTTTACGAGTAATTACGTGAACAAATAGTGATTCTTAATTTGTTGCTTTGGGAAAATAATTAGTATCCTAATAGATTCTCCACCAACTCCTAATTAATTCCTTGCAACAACACAAAATACACTCAATTGAATACACAGAGAAATCATTGATTTTGTTGACTCTCAATCGTGTCGTTTCTGTAACGTGGTCTTTATGCCTATGAGCCCCCAACCCCAAGTACAAAAAAAAAAAGAAATTACTCCCTCGTCCATATTTATTTGTACACATTTTACTTGACACGTCTCTTAATAAGCAATAAATAAAATAATTATTTTATTATATCAATCATAATTTTATAAGTTATCAATGTTGGGAAATGAATTGGAGTATTTAATAATAAGGGTAAAGTAGTTATAAAATAATAAATTATTTTTTGATTTTTAAATTAAACAAGTAAAAGTGAACATCTAATTTTAGTATAATAGACAAATAAAGTGAACGAAATTTGAAAGCATTGCTTTTTGTTGGTACCGGTCGAATGTATATCTTATGTCACGCCAAACCTAAATTTAGGTGAATGGAGCGAAAAAGATTTAAAAAAGAACTCAAAAACATATTGAATCTTGAGGATATTAACTATTTTCCCACGTCCTCCTCTAATTTAAGCAACAGAACTATATATTGGAAACCTAGAAATCCAAAAATTGTGCAGTATAGAGCACGCACAAGTTTAATCACTGCTAATTGCTCTCACCCTTCGTAGTTCCATACATTAATTGCAGTGGCGGAATAAGACTTTCATCAATAAGGGAATTCAAAATATTAAAAAGTATACACAAGCACAAGTTAAGGAGATTCAATACCTACTATATGCATTTTAAAAATAATTTAAACCTTGTAAACTATAATTTTTCGACGAAGGGAGTTGGGATGAACCCCTTGCGGTACCTTAATCCTTGACTCAATACATACTATATACACAGTTAAAAAATAATTTAAACATTGTATATATAATAGAATTTTTCGACGAAGGGAGTTCAGGTGAACCCTTGTGGTACCTTAACTCAGCCCATAGATACGACGTGTTTCTTTAAACAATGTTGGTGACATCACTCTTCTTTATTATATACTACATAATAATCCCAAAAACAAATTAATGGAGGTACTTCAACCCCTGAACAACTCTTTTGTTGTTCACCTGAATCCTACAGGAACTTCAAATGAACCAAAATAGCAAACATCTGAGACTTGAAAAATACAGTAAGAGGAAAGTGCAAGGTGGGAAAAAAATAGAACCAAGTCTGGGAAGTGATGCTGAGAAGAGATATATGGAATTTTAGAAAAATTAATTCCACCAACCAAGCTACAAAATGTCATATCCTCAGAGGAGGATTATATATTACAAAGACTTCCCATGAGATGCAGTCTCATCCCTTTCCCTATCTCTACAACTCTTCCTCATCGTCTCTGCGTTCCAACTTCTTTTGCATTTTCACTTCTGTTCAATATACGCCTCTTTCTCTGTTTGTCCAGAACACAAGCTAATGCCTAAGTAGTACAAGCTTTAACTAATTTCTCTGCAAAAAACAGATGATGTTCTAAGAGAAAACATGTATATAGAGAATTGGGATTAGCGGACCCCCACTAATGGTGTTGTTGAAGCCATTAGTCTTAGGCTCAGGAATATCCGTTCGTAGTTCTCTGCACTTTCTTCTTAAAATTTGTAACGCTGCATTGCGGACATATGTATTCCAGTCCATCTGTCTTTGCATAGTCCTGCAAAAGAAACCAACAAGAAACAGACCATACTTCACATCAAAACTCATCTTAGAATGTTTAGATGAAAGAGGTTGGTTATGGAGAACAACACCGTACCTTGAAGGCACCAAGACCTGGTCTTCTATCACAGCCAAAATGTGCCCACTCACCACAAATCCCACAGTTAACCCAATCTCCAGCAGCACTACTGGAGGACATAGGGGGGAAAATCATGTTAGGCAACCGTTATTACACCGAGCAATACACATTGGACAACTAGCAGCATTTAAAATAAAACGAATGGGAATTGACCTGTGACACAACAAGCAGCACTCTCCGTCCACATCATCATGAGCCAATTCGTATTCCAAAAGGTAAGTCTCATAATGTCTTTTAAGTGTATTCCCGACACCCTGGTTCAAGAAATTATTGTGTTAAAAGAACTGTTCAAGTTTCCGCAGGTATACATGAAAAGGGGATTGAAAAATCAGAAGTAAAAGGTCCTCTAATAACAATTCTCATGCAGAAGTTTAAGCATCCAAAAAACTTATAAACAAACAAACATGCTTCTTTAAACAAGGCCAGAATATATGGAAGTAGGGTCAGATCCTAGGCAAATTGGAGAGAGAGACGTTTAGTCAAAAAGTTGTCCTTGGAAATAGAACAGGCTACTATATGTCATATTGAGTAGAGGCCTTACAGTCATCCTATTGGTTACTGTATGATTTCGCATCTTCGAGAAAACTTGCCCTTTCCAATTGATGCCATTGCCAACATGAAAACCACCCCTTGAAACAACCTGAAGAACATTTAATTTACAAATTAGAATGATGTTTCATAGTCTTGTTATTTATTCTTTTTGCAAGGGAGTCAAAAATATATATTACTCCGCAACCCTTGCAGATTTCTGAAAATTCCTTCTTAATAAGCGCAAAGACGAGAAAGCTCACCTCCCTATACAAGTTAAAGAGGTCAAGACGTTTGGCATTGAGAATAGCGTCCGGAAACTCAGCAAGGCCACCTTGAGGAATGAGACGTGTGTGCCCACGGAGAATTAAAAACTGCATTACATCTTTCAGAAATTCCTCCTGTGAATAGGGGGCAGAGAAAGAGGGAACAGAAAAAAATGATCACAATTATCCATGTTATAATCCAATCAGTAGAGACAGTCAAGTGAAAAGAGTCATTCGGGGTGTAAAATGTATTTTGAAAACACCTGTGTTAAAGGAAAACCTCTTATCAGGAAACTAATTAACTTGATTCCATAAGTTTGTGCCTACAGATTCTCATCTGAAAAGAACTAAAAAGTAGCAAAAAAATGAAATACTTTTGAAGATAAAAAAAATGTTGTAAGGTCCCTATATATCACATCCTAGAATAAAAAATAAAAAAAGGGCAGCCCACTGCACTAAGCTCCCGCTATGCGCGGTGTCCGGGGAAGGGCCGGACCACAAGGGTCTATTGTAAATTACCATTGAAAGATGACAAGCTTCGCATCCAATGTCTGAAATTCACAACCTTTTCTTGGAGCATGTAAAATCAGCTAAAGTGTTCTGAAATCAATTATTTATAGTGTTCTATCTACTCTCCAAATTCAAGTTAAATAGGTAAGGGCAGCTAAATGACATCATCCAACACAGATCAAATTCTTCAAGCAAAGTTATGCATGAAAATATATATGAAAGGAAAACTTATCTTACCTCAGAACACACATGTATTGGACTTCGCCCACAACCATGTTTCTTCAGTGGAAGAGGATTCAAGGATATAATTTGCTTAGCCTGATGTGAACTTGATGCTGATTTCCGATGGGTAACAGGAGTTACTCCAACATTGCTACCCTTCGTTGAAGAAGGAATGATGGGCAGATTAGTTTTCACCTGGTTCCCATCAAGGCTCTGCAGCTCTAAAATTCCAGAAAAGGGTAGCATTTTCTGGTGACGAACATGAGGAATGGGCCTCATAGCAGCAACTTTGCGTTTTTGTCTGGCAGTCACCAACGGTGTTGCAACACCATTCCCTAATCGACTTCCTTTCTCTTCTTTCACAGTCAAATGATTTCCAGGTGCTAAACCATTTTGGCAAATATAACTTGTTTCTTGATATAAATCAGACCTCTTTCTGCTAGGAGCAGGTGGTTTTAACCATGCTGGAGGATTCCCAATCTTAAAATTGCCGAAAACGCCATCCTTCCCTTGCTTTGTGCAGAAGAAAAGAAGTCGGTCAGCATCATCTTTCTCAAATGAAGCTACAGCTAGTCCCTGAATGCTAGCAATGCCAAGTGCAACTAAACTACGATACGAAACATCAGGAGCCAATTGCCTCAAGACCTGAAAAGATCAGAACATGAAGAACCAAGTTATAAAGGACTAACTAAAACCTTAAGCAGGTAGCAAGCGCCATGAATAATGAAAATATGAAAAACTAATAATGATCCTGGATTCAGGACACAGCCCTTGATGGTACAAATATGAAAAGGTGACTAAGGAACTTAAAAGAACAACAATTACTAGATCAGCCATTACATTAACAGAAAGCCTGGATACTCACTATCAAATGTATAGACCCATCCTCTTACATACTAACCAGAAGGCAAACTTTTACAAGTACAAATATGAAGAGGGGAGATACCGAACTTAGTACAAGCACATATTCTGATTAAATCAGCCATTAAGTTCAAAGAAAACCAGGAGCAAAATTGATTGGATTCCCCCGTCTTCTCTCAGGGTATCTCTCCAAAAGATTTAGTGAGGGAACCAAAAAGAGAGAAAGGGCAGTGAAAATTAAGGACCTGTGAAGCCCACGTCGGAACCTTCATGCAAACTTCAAATACTTCTGATCCACAAGCTACAGACATTGATCTCCGAGGCTCGGATATAGGTGGTCTATTTTCCTCATCACTTGGCAGTGCATGAACCAGCGTACTATTTTCAATGATTTCACTTTTTATGTGATTCTCTAATAGCTGCAAATTAACAGGGGAATATACATCATCTAATCTGTCGTCCGAGGACAATTAAAGTCATTAACCTATACATGAACAACCTGCTAAAATTACCAGATCATCAAAACATGTTTGAGCACTGCCTGAAACTAGAAGTGAGATATGAGCAGAACTACTGGTTGACAGATCGCACCGCATAGTCACAACACCACGGGAAAATGTACCAGCCTGAAGAGGTGGTGGAAGGGCACTGTATCACAGAGCAGCAACATTAGGGGCACAAAAGTCTGACAAGAGAGTAGCAAATGAACAGAAAGAATTTAATCAGGGAAGTGTGTCTCTTGGTGACTGACAACCAGAAGAAAAATAAGCAAATCTAGCAGAGATTCCTCATAGAATAAATGAAAGTAATCAGATATGAAACATGTAATTTTCCGCATCTTAAAGGTGCAACCAACAGGTGTATTAAATTTAAGATGCTATTCAACATCATTCAGAAAAGGAAAAGAACAACTCCATGAAGCAGATCTAGAAAATAAAATGTTGCAACACCACAAGATTCATTCAGAGAAATACCTGACCCGGTTATGTAGCTTACTCCCTCGCATCTGGAATAACAAAAAGAAAAGCAGTTTTTCAGTACTCAAATCACATTATACCTAGAAAAAAAAATTGGTGACTTCAAGAACATCCTACTTTCTCACTCTTCAATAGACAAGCAAGAGATAAAAAAGTACGAGTTTTGGAAAGCCCTGTGTAATTGCCAGGTTGTGTAATTACTAAGGTAGTAATTAGGCAGTATAGCAATTGCAGAGCTTAGTAAATACAAAGGCTTTTTTTGTCATGATGTAATTACTAAGCAATTCAGCATCATGTTTGATTTCACAAGTAGTAATTACAGTCATATATTTTTAATTTACAAATAATATCAACAGTAAATAAGCTTTAGTTATTACCACATATTTTAAAATACATATTTTCTTATTAAAAGTATTTCAAATTATTACTTCCTATATTTTATCGTACTTTCCTTTTTAGTCTGTTCCAAAAAAATGCCAATTTCCATATTTAGTAACTCTTTAATTCCAATATCCCACATGACATGTTTAAGATTATTCACATCTTTAGTTTAAACCCACGAGACTCAAAAGTCTCCCTTACTTCTTATTATACCATGTGCCCAGTCTAACTAAGTGATAAAATGAAACGAAGGGAGTATAAAGTAAAAAGTAAAAACTGATATCTTCTCACAAGAAATATTTTTTCAATAACCTAATGTCCAAGCCAAGCTTATGCGCACTTCAACTATTCCTCCGGGTATTTGCTAGCTCCCACCAGGACAGGTAACGGGTAACTCTATCCACCAAGGCTAGATGAAAAAAATCTCATAGTGTTTTGCCTCTACTAGGACTTGAACCTTAGTTTCTAAAGTTTTCACCACTTTATTGACCACCCAGTGACAAAATTGGGTGCGTCTCACAAAAAAAATTAGAAATGATCCAATTGCAATTTAGATTTTTTAGCCAAAACATGTGAATATAATCTAAATCTGCAATTGTCTCGTAATAAATAAAAAACATCTTAAAAAATTAACATGAGATGTGCAGCTATTCTTTCTAAAACATATACTCCTACTCTGTTGATGTAAAAGCAGTGTGGAAAAAATTGGCACGAGGTAGCATGGAAAACGAACTAAACGTTTAAAAGTTAACTTTCAATATAATTACATAGTGTAATTACCATCAAATCTCGCCTTCCCAGAAAAACTGGAGAGTGTAATTACACTCTTTTCCTTGCTGACCAAGTAATTACTCGGCTAGACAAACGCACAAAAATTGTGTAACTACATCCAATCACACCCAAATCCTATTCCAAGGTGGCTCTCCAAACGCGCCCTTCTTATTTTTGTCCATCAGCCCAATTGAAGAGATCTATCAATTTGTTTTATCAAGTAAATGATTTCATTAATAATAAACACGTCATCTTGGCCGTAAACGCTCTCCTATTTCTCTCCTTCCAAATAACCCACATTAACGCAAGAGGAGTAACATTACAAGCCTTGTGCCTTCTTCTCCTAGCTCCACTCTTCCAACAGAAGATCAACTCCTTCACGGACCTTGGCATAGCCGAAGAAACGCCAAACCGTCAAAACATATCCCACCATAACCTCGTTGTTAATTTGCAATGTAGTAAAATATGATCCACGTCCTCACATGTCTCCTTACAAAGAACACACCAACTTATGCATACAACCTTTCGCTTTTCGTTAAAATCACCCCTCTAGTAGCTAACCACGAGAAGAAACACACCTTCCTCGGCACCTTTATAGTATCTAGACCGAAACATACGAAAAACTATCCTCCATCCTTATCAGGAGCTTCTCATAGAAGGACTTGACAGAGAACACTTTGGTATTCCCCACCTCCCAACTCAAAGTCTCAAAGCATCGAGTCTGTCGACTGGCTCGCATGGGTTGTGAAGTAAAACTAGTAATCTCTGAAGCTCGATCACCGCCCAATATTGAAAATTGCTCCTGAACCTCAAATCCCAAAAGTCTCACCCCCTTGTGTCCCCCTAACTTGTTGTAGGGACAATTCCCTTTGGCAAGAGACCCTATACAAAACCACAAAATCATCCTTTAGGACCAAATCTCCACACCACTTTTGTCTCCAAAAACTAACTCTACTCCCATCCCCAACCTTAAAAGCAATGTTGTCATTAAAGTATTCCAGAGATCTATCAATCTATCATTTGAAGCAATCTTCTCCTGCTCTTTAACATTTCTTTAAGGTTTAGATCTATCAACATTTCTTTACTTTTTTTTTAATTGTGTGATAATGGTGGTGTTAGGACGAGTATGCAACACCTCAATGTCTCCGCCGAATACTTGTTGCCTCCCACCAAAATAGGTATCTAATAACTCTGTCCACCCAAACTTAAGCCCAAAAAAAAGCAATTTTGCTTCTGCTAGGATTTAAACATTGGTCCTCCAAGGTTTTTGACTGCTAAACCACATCCTTGGGTCCATCTATCAACCTTTCCTTAAGCTCGAGAAAAGGGGCAGCCTATCAGCCTAACTCATGACGGTAAGTCCACACAAAATTTAGTTTCTACGAGAAAGGTGACCAGATACACTTATTCAGATGGCAGGAAGCCAAAAAACAGGACAAGTCTGAGCAGCTAAAATAAAGAAGATGGTGCCAAGTGACCATTAACCTGAAGAAGCTTTAGTATATCTGTTATCATAAGCATTGCTTCCATTTCTTCGAGAATTGACATTATGTGCCACAAGGTGATAAAAAGGGGGAAATTTTAGTGTAACTTACTTCTATGCTTAAGAGGGCATTCAGACCATCTGCTATAGATCCCAACAAGCATTCATCCTGAGCACAAGAAGACATTCATAGCATAAGTAATGTGTACCAATTCAAAATATAACATGACACATTAGAAGACAAGCTATGAAGAGTATATTATACATTTGTGCGCATGTAAGCTGTATATCTTCAGTCATAAACTATGCGCGTGACGAATAAGGAGTAAGTTTGACTAACATGTTATATATATAGGGATAGCTAATTAATCTTACTTTTTTGAGTTGCTCAGAGAGTTGATTTGATTGTTCAGATCAAGTTCAGAGAGTTCAACTCATACAGAAATTATTACATTGTTGTCAAACAGCTTGATAACATATTGCAGTTGTAATAAAAGACAATTAATCTAATTTTTTGGGGTTTGTTCTGACAGGATTCGTACAGAAAGGATCACATTGTTGTTTAGAATTGAATCCATAGCAACTGCATCTTAGTCCCAAACAAGTTGGGTAAGCTATATGAATCCTCATTAACATTGAATTGATTAAAAAAAAAGGGCAATCCGGTGCACTAAGCTCCCGCTATGTGCGGGGTCCGGGGAAGGGCCGGACCACAAGGGTCTATTGTACGCAGCCTTACCTCACATTTCAACAAGAGGCTGTTTCCACGAAACTTTTTAGAATAAATGAATTTAAATTTTGGAAGTCAAACTTTTTAGAATAAAAATGGGAATTGTGCCACGTGCAACCAAATAGAAAGAGTACATGAAATCAATCCCATACCAACGGGCATGGCAATCCACAGATGAGAAACCTCATGTTAACATCATCATCATAGATCTTTATGGCAGGAAGAGCATCATTGTTTTCTTCATCTTCGGGACCTGCCTCAGGTGGAAGGACATCAATTTTTGGAGGATCACCAAGCAGGTGAGGACCCAGCTTATCACTGGCCTTCTGGCTCATCTCAGGGAGAACAAGGTTGTTTCGGACACAGTAAAGCCTGAAGGATGCATGTGCAAGTTGGAAAGCATCCCAAACATATGTTGAACTGCAGGACACAAGACCTCCTGAATCAATTCCTTATCTCAACCATACAGATATAAAATCATACATAAGTTTCATTATAGTTAGCTCTCCTAGCAATGCAATGTAGAAAAGAAATCAATCACATGGTCAGCTGATCCGAAAGTAACTTATACTTTTTATTTGAATGATGTAAGCCTCTAAAGAAGCATACGTTTGCCTAAGTGCTGATGATTTCTTGACAATCCCCAGATACATTCTTGATTGCAATTAAAGAGACCACACAAAATTCCAGTAGAATAGAAGGTCAAGTATGCCACAAAATCACTATGAAAAGCTCTGTGAAGTCTACCACTATGCCACCATCAAACTAGACAAGAATGCAGCGTAAATCTTGGACAAATGTAGAAGACATGGAAAAGGATTAAAATGGAAAATTTGATAATGACCAAAGCACCAATAAGGAACAGCTTAATGGGAATGTATAAATCCAGATAATTTTTTAAAAGGAATGCACAGCCATATTATTGAAGTCAGCTGTTAGAATACATCTATTGTTCTCTAGCACAGAGGTAAGAGAATAGGCACCAATAGGAAACTACAAGTAATTCATATATGGGAAGTCCAGAATAATGCATCAAATCACTGAAAATCTAGAGTCACCGGTAAGAATACCTCTGTGCCACACATAAAAATGCATGCCGAAAATGGGCTGCTGCATAGCAGGAAAATGCGCTCTTCCAGTACATCACATAAGGAATTCCCTGCAAAAATGAATATAGGGGTGGAACCAAAAGAAACCATCTATAAGTTTAAAATGAGGAGATTTGACCAGATCATCAACTGACTAAGCGACTACAGATGATCTCTCACCTTAGCATGAAGAGCTTCAGCCAATTTTTCTCCATTTGGGAGCTCCAAATAGACCTGCAATGGGATCATCAAGTAAGCAACAGAACTAACACTAATGCAATTTCTGGTCCTAATAGTGCAAGTATAATACAACCATAGGAACACTTCAAAATAATTGAATCTTCAGGAGAAGGCAACTTAACCACTAAATGGTGGCTGGGTATTTATTTCTAAGCCATTTTTTTAGTAAGGCATTACTGATTATTAGGTATTTCATTAAGACGTGATCATCTTTAATTCTATTTTTTGTAAGTAATCACCTTGTATTCGATTTTGCTACAATGACAGCAGCTGTATCATTTACTTTACCAGTTAGAGGAACAAACACCAATGTTGGTTTTATTTCTAAGCCAATTATAATGAAGTGCATTGCTGATTATTAGATATTTCATTAAGACGTAATCACCTTGAATTCTATTTTACTACGACGATAGAAGTTGTATCATTTACATTACCGGTTAGAGGAACAAACACCAATCTGTAAACAAGACACAAACAAACATATTGTTGGACAAACACCCGTACATGAAATGTGACTGGAATATGATAACCTTTAATCTCGTAATCTCAACCGCTAGACTGAAAACATCAGCACAATAACAACCTTCATTGAAGTAATGCTAAATTATCACAAAATTTGGCTCTCCCAAATAATAACCATGCACCTTGTATGGTTAAAGAGGGTGATTCTGCAAAAGAACTGACAGGATCATATTTACTAAATCAAGTTATATTATGCAACCCTAACAAGCATGAAAATAATCATATACTCTGAATCTAAACCCTTTAGCAAGATATATTTAAATCCAACAACTTGGCAATGTCTTCAGAAATAACATGAACTACAAAGCTGAAGTACATGAACGCATTAATAAAATCCTTAAGACATCAACAAAAATAAAAATCATTCGAACATCCGACAAGGGAGACGCAAGAAAAGAAACTACTAGCACAAATTCTCCTTAGAGAACTAAGGGAGGAAAGTTACATACAGCAGTTGGCAGCGTGGTACTAAAAAGTCCAGGAATGGCTTCCACAGAAGACAAATCAACACCTCCCCAAACAAGGGAACCAACTTCTTCGTTCGAAAGATGTTCTCCTTGCAAATATACAATATTTGGCTGCCTTGAATCTAAAACTTCACGAAATTCATTGGTACTGGGGTTTTTCAACACTTGCACCTACATTTAGCAAATGGTAATTGACATAATAAACCAGTTCATACACCAAGCTGATAATGAACCTTTCTACTGAAAGGTATCATACAAAGGCAATTAAGAATGATACCTACCTCCAAACGCCCTGATGATACAATCTCCGGGAAGCAATATCTCGGTTTACCATCACGTACATCTTGTTTTTGATCATATTCAGCAGTTCTCCCACATAATACCGCAAGAAGACTGCAACTTTGTCTTGAAGCTCCTTGGTTATGAAACATCACGTTAACCCGGTTTCTAAAACTATTTCAAGCCTTCAAAGAAAGTCTAGCTGCAGCAGCTAAAACCCGCTCCACCATAATCTTATACCATAAATCTAAACCCTTTAGCAAGCCCTGCAAAAAAAGAAATCATATTACACATGTAAGAAGATATAAAAATGCCCAGACGGGCAAAAGCACCAAACTTTTTAACACATGCATAAACCAAGAAACTGCAACATATTGATCTCATATTGTAACCCCAATCCAAAAAAATACCAATAACCACTTGAAAAATCAAGTTTTTGGTCTCATAATTCAGAAAATACTCATAACCCACTTGAAAAATCAAGTTTTTGATCTCAATAACAACCTAAATCAGAAAATTAACTCATACCCCACTTGAAAAATCAAGTGTTTGATTTCATATTATAACCCCAATCCAGAAAATTACCAATACCCACTTGAAAAATCAAGTTTTGGGACTCAATGACAACCTAATTCAGAAAATTACTCACACCCCACTTGAAAAAAAATCAAGATTTTGATGTCAAAGATAACCCTAATCCACAAACCCAGTTCAAAATCAACACAGAAAGGGAAAAATCGAAGTGGGTATAAGCAAAAAGTACTCACCAAATAGAGAACATCGATGACTTTCGTACATAGCATCCAAATCCACCCAACGAATAGAGTACAACAACAACATACCCAGTGAATCACACACCGCGGGTCTGGGAGGTCCCAACGAATAGAGTAAAGAATAGAAACCCTAAAGACCCTTTTAAAATCTAATACAACTAATAGGAAAAAAATTAAAAATAGAATACACGGAAAGTAAAAGTTCGTGTGATTTAAGAATCTTTTAATCTTCTTAAACTGTTAATTATTAAATCTATATCAACAGCCAAGAAAAAAAAAAGAGATAAAAATGTGTTGTAAATAGTTGGGTTTGAGTAACAACACTCGAACCCAAATGATTAAAAACAGAAATAAAAATGAAATATATAATGATTAAAACAAAGAATAACTAGTTCATCATATAAGAACAAAATTCAAATAAGAAACCCAGAACTAATGTTCATAGGGAAACAATAAAGAATTGTGCTGAGTTCTATCTATTAACTAATTAAGCCCAGAAATTATTTTTAGTGAAATTGGTATCTCAATTAAAGAACAAATTGTTGTATATACTTTAAAGCGTGGAATAATTGGACTAATAACAGATTGTAATGGAACTTTTTTTGTTATTTTTATATGTTCGTTGTTACATGTTATTGGGATTGTAAATAATTCACCAATTTAGTATACATGGAAAGAAAATGAGATAAATCACTCACATTCGCTTAGAGTAGTCTAGTTAATTAAACATGCAGAGAAATAAGATGAAACAAAGAGAATTCTTGCAAAAATCTGTGGAAAATTAATTTCTAATAAAATTAAAAATTGGCGTTTTAATAGTTCAAAATACAAAGGTCAAATGGTCTTGAATTTCATTATCGTCTAGCTACTTAATTAGGAGTGGGCTGGGTTCGGGGCGGAGCGGTTCCAGGCGGGATGGGACCTGATAGGACTGGGGAATGTCGGGACCGGTGGGCCGGGACAGGCTGATGTTCCATCCTGTCCCTCATCCCGTTGGAAAAGGGGACCGGTCTTGACGGAGCGGGTCGGGATCGGGATTTCCGTTATTATTACTTTTTGTAATACAATTTCAAAATTGCAACTTTGTGGGGTTGAAAGTTGCAAATCACATAGTAAAATTGCAATTTAAAAAATTACATATTTATAGATACATTTTCTAATTTCTTCATAATGTTTTGTGGTTCTTCGGTTGGAATTGGAATTTGTTGGTCAAATTGGTCGACGTCACTTCCAGTTCTGTCGGACAAGATTTCGTTGTAGTTTAAATCGTCTTCTTCGTTGATCTCTGGTTGACCGCACCTTCTACGCTCCGCTCGTATCCAATATCTGGATAAAACTGCAATATCCAAGTGGTCTCCCTCTAATGAGTGTTTGTACTCTCCTATTTGAAATCTTCCAGTAGAAAAAACGCTTTCAGACGATGTTGATGACGCTTGAATGTTCAACACATCTCGGCCTATCTTTGCTGGTGTTGAAAATGTCTTCTCGCTTTTCCTCTAGTATTTAAACAAGTCTTCACGTCCTTCTTCATTGAGAACTGTTTGGTACGGTACAACACCCTGCAAAATAAAAACATCAAACTCGCTAACTTGATTAGTAGTGGAACTACTAAACATTCTATTTCTAAGGCTTTCAATACTAGCCGCAGAAACAACATGTCTTTTAGAAGAAGAAGAAGAGGAAAAAGAGAAGGAAGAGGAAGAGGAAGAGGAAGAGCTGGTTTGTTGCTAGTACTTTCTTGTTGCTAATGTGTATATACTTTTTTGCATTCATCGTGTATGCTAGACAAAGCTTCTTCTTTAGTTGGTTCCTTAGGTGGTTGTTCATTTAGATTTTTTGGAATTGGAGGTGGAAGTACTGCTATACAATCATAAATAGTTACAATAAGTGATTTATAACCATATATTTTAATAGTCGGATTTAATACATCGCCAATATTATAAATAGTGGGAATAAGTTTTTTTTTTAATTTGATAAATATTTTTAATAGGTGCCTTATAAGATGATTTTTCCATATATTCACTAAGTAACAAAAATATTAGAGCTATATAAAATAATATAGTTGAAATAGTAAGATAATATATACCAGAAAATTCTTTAGTTGCTTGAATTTTTTTTTCTAAAAATCCAATAAGTTTGAATTTTTTTTCCCAATCATTATCTATAAGCATATCAGCTGGATTTCGATTATGGGGGTTAAAAAATAAAGTTATATGTCTTCTATAATCGTAAGCAACAAGTAGTTGTTCATATAGAGAATTCCAGTTAGTCGCTACTTCTTCATATTTTTTCTAAAAGGTAATCCACAATCGTGACAAGTTTTTTTATATATTTTTTTATTTGTATTCTATTACTTCTAAAAATAAAGTTTATAGCAAATTGTACTTTATTAAGAATGTCTTCAAAAAGTGATAGACCATCCTTTACAACTAAGTTAGAATTATGGTACACACATTTTATATGAGAATGATTAGGAAAATATGGACTTAATAGATCTTTTAAAAGTCTCACAACATAGAAGAAGCATTATCTAACGTAACAATCATTATTTTGTCAGTTATACCATAATAATCGCAAACTTGATGAATATTTTATGCAATAAAAAATTCAGTGTGTCTATCATCAATATATCTATATGCTAAAATACGTTTTTGCATAGACCAATTATAATCTATCCAATGTCGTGTTACAGTTAAATAATCATTATCGTTAGTACTACGACCTATATCAGAAGTGATACATACTTTGCCAGGAAAATGATATAATGAATAACGTAAATATTGTTAATATTCATTTGCAAATTTAAAAACGTCTCTCCTATTTGTTGATTTACAAAAACCATTAAAAGCAGGATTATACATTTTTCTAATGTAATGAATAAAATCATGAGAGGAAGGAAATGAGATGCAAACCCTCCACCGCAACTAATTTTGCTATTGCTTTCCTATCTTTATGTTTATCGTATTTAGGATCTACAATTTCCCCCATCATCGGGCTAATTTGACCCTATACTTGGTCCAGGACATTATGTGAATCTTGTCCCGACTGAGGGTGCATTGGCACACCTTACTTTGTAGCCTCATATTCATCACACCTAGCTTTGTAAAAGTCTTGTACATGTCTCAATAAACCTCTTGTCCCAGCTTGACTTTTAAATTTATAAACATTTTTACAAAATTTACATCTAACTACTTGATTCTCTTGGTCCCTATCAAAAAAATCTCATGCAACTGATTTTAATTTTTGTTGTGTGGGGCCTCGTCTCATACTAGGGGGAATAGGAGGCCTTCCAGTTTGAGGCTGAAACTCAGTCTGAGGTTTAGGTTGTTCTGGTGCACTAGTGGGTGTGTTAACTAGATTATCTTCTAAATTAAAGTATGGTTCGGTTGCAGAATATATCTCATCATCTAATGGTATATCATTAAAAAAATCAGTTTCATCTATATGAGTGTAATCAATCAAATCATATTGTATAAGAATATGATGACTAGAAGAAATACTTCTGCCCTTGTTACCCTACTAGAAGAAGCAGTCTTACCCTTACACTTACTCTTAATCCTTCCATTTTAATTATGTAAATAAATAATTAAAGATAATGAAATTAAGTGCGATAATTAAAATAAAATAACAATAATAATTTAAATTTAAAAAAGGAACGAATGTATCAAACGCCGGACGTAACGTCGACTTGTAATCGAGGTTGAAAATTAAAACTTTGCTCGATGGATGATTTTCAAGCTAGTTGTCAACTTTAGTTCCAATTTTTTAACTTTCATACAATTATACAAATGAGCAAATAAAATAAAATATTTAGTAGGCAATGTAATTGTAGACTTGTAGAGAGTTAGATTGAGAGATTAGAAAGATTATAGGAAGATTTGTGTGATAAAATGAAGAGAAAATGGGGTATTTATAGTTGAAAAATTGGGTTAAAGTGTAAATATACGTTATTAAAATAAATATTAAGGGGGTAGGGGGGTTTATAGGATGGGGGACAAAAAATGATCGTTGCACAATGGCCAAAATATAAATTAGTCGTTTTGCAACGGTCATTTTTGCAAAGGGGATAGGAAGCGGGGTCGGGGCGGATCTGGGCGGGTTTGGGGCGGGACGAGCCCAGGTCCCGTCCCAGTTTTGAGTCCCAACACCATTTTTTTTAGGGGGGATCGAGGTTGGGTTGAGACCGGGTCTACCCGGCCCACTGGCCAACCTTATGCTTAATACAAAGATTGTATGTACATAAAAGAGTATAAACCAAAAAGTTGATTCAAGAATGATGTGTAGGTGAGGATATTTTGCTTGGAATTTGCAGATTTGTTCTAAGGTAATATTATTTAAAAAGTATATTATTATGTTTAGCACTCTTAAATTATAAGGGGTCGTTTGGTAGGATGCATTAGTCTTGTGTATTACTAATTTCTTGTTTTATATACTTTTTTAATCTATGTATATCTTATTTGGTATTATCCTATGCATTAGCAATACATAGCAAGCAATGGTATTAGTAATGCAAGAATTTTTAATACATGCATTAACATAATTAAAGAAATAATTGCCCATAAAATCCCTTAATTAATTATTTTCAAAATCCCGTGTTTTGTTCTCGTAAAAATATCTTAAATTGCATTGCTTCAAATATGTTTTTTTAACAGAAAAGGTCAAAATACACTTAACGTATTAGAAATGGTTCAAAAATATCCCATTCCACCTCTTGGATCAAATTTGCCCCTTCTTTCACCTACTGGGATAACAAATGCTCTTAACATGTTAGAAATAACTCAAAAATGCCCCCCTTCTTCTACCTATTGGGTTAGATTTGACCCCCTAACATTATTTTTAAGCTTAAATTTTCCCCCATTAAGAGCACAATTATATGACATCTATCAAATTTTAATTAAGCATGTGCCCTCTATTTAAAAAGGAGTCTCAGATACCAAATTGTTACTATATTAAAATAGTTCAAGAAAAGAGTTGAAATATAAGATTGATGAATTGTTATCCAAACTCAACTTTCTCATTTAATCTCCTTGTCATTACAAAAAGGAAATGTCAACTAGTACATGTTCAACATAATTATTTTCTTGATTTATTTATTTATCATTTAAAGTATAGGTAAGTTAATCTGGTTTATAAACGAAAAATTATATGATATATGACCTTATTAATCAATTGATATATGATGAAACTTAATTTATTATAAAAAAAATAGTACATTAGGTTTTGGTTAACTTGGTGAGTTTTATGGCTTTTGTGTGTATAATCCTACTTAAATAGTCTATTTCCTAATTATAAAAAATTTGCGTTATCCTATCATTACGAATGCATCTGTTTAAATGATAGATTCTAAATAATTGAATTAATTCATGTTAAAATATTACCTTTAGGAGTATCTTTTCCTGATTTAGATATTATAGTGTATTCAATTAATTATAAGCAACTGCTATTGATAATTCTTTGTTTCAGCAAGAGATTTCAGTCGCATATACCTTCTTAGTAGTTAGATATTACAAGAAGCACTTTGATATTTTTCAATCACTTAATGAAAGTGCTTAACAAGAAGAATCTTGTTAGGTTTAGCTGCGTTAATTTGACATAGGCTTTGTGTTAGGTTGTGTCGTGAATAGGTCGGTTCATTTTGGATTGTGTTAGAATTTTATGTGGACCAAATAAAGGTCACATGTTTAATTAAAATTTAATAAATATCGTATAATTATGCTCTTAATTGAGGTAAATTTTAAGCTTGAAAATAATTTTAGGGGCTAATTTAACCCAATAGGGGAAAGAAGGAGCATCTTTTAGCCATTTTTAATATGTTAAGGGCATTTTTTTATCCTAATAGGTGAAAAGAGGGACAAGTTTGATCGAATAGGTGGAAGGATGATACTTTTGAACCGGTTCTAATGCATTAAAGGGAATTTTTGACCCTTCATGCTAGCATTCTTTGAAACAAACCGTTCATCCATAGATTCAGAAAAAAATTCCGAGGACGTCTAAAATAAGCAATAAAGAAAAAAAAAGAAAAAAAAAAAAGAACAAGGGTTCATCATATGCTTTTCTTTCAATTATTAGTTTTATAGGTGTTTATGAAAATAAAAATGGACGCTCCGATAGAATTGTTGCAATAAAAATAGGCGTTGAAGAGAGTAAAATTGTTGCAATAAAAATAGTGTATAAAGCTATATAATGTGGTGGGTACTTTTATAATAAAACATTTTCTTTAAGAATAGTGTAGTTACTAATGCTGGTGTGTGGATATTGATAGTTGATAATGTTGGAAGACTATTGTGGTGAAAGTGGATAAGATAGTAATAATTGTCATATTTACAAAAGTACTTAATGAAAACATACTAATGATATATATATATATATATATATATATATATATATATATATATATATATATATGACTTTATTATAGGACTTAATCAGCCACATTTATTCAGATTCATTGAGTTAATGTAAATAAAAAATCACTTAATGATTAAGATTCGAACATAAAAAGTAAACCATTTAATAATTGAAATCTAAATGATTATGATTTAGACATTCATCAAGTCTAAATAAATGAAGTTTTAACCCCTTTATATAGTAAAAATGATGTATATACTTCAATTGGTTACGTAATAATATAATATTTTCCAATATTATTCCATTAATTGTATATCTCCTATTTTAGGTGGAATTATAATCCTTTTATAATTAGGTTAATTAGTTACCTAGTCTGTATCAAAGTAAATATTCTTGTGACATAAATATATTGTAAATCATTCATCAATAGAATCAATGGCATATTCCTTTATGATATCAGTAGTCTAAAACTAAAAACCCTACTCTAACCGCCGATACACCTTCTCGGCGGCCACTTTTTTTTCCACGTCGGCACATAGCCCACGTCGGAACCCTAGCCGCCGACCTCTCTCGGCCCCCCTCTTTTCCCCACGACGGAACCCTAATTTTTTCAGCCATTCTCCCTAAATCTTCCTCATAAATTTCATATTCCATGGCTAACAAAACCAAATTTCAACCGGCACTTGCCGTAAACAACATCAAAAACTTAATCCATGTGACTCTTGGGATGAAAAAGGGCCAATACTCCTCGTGGGCGGACCTTTTTAAGATACATTATCGTGTTTACAAAGTTATCGACCACATCATCCCTCCCACGCCGAAATCCACAGACGTACCATCAGCTTCGACTTATGATGATGCACTCTGGTCTCATTTGGACGCAATCGTCCTCCAGTACATATACGACACGATATATAATGATATGTTGCACACCATCATTGACACCAATGCCACTGCCCGCCAAACGTGGGAACATTTGGACAATATTTTCCATGACAACAAAACTCAACGAGCGTTATACCTTGAAAATCAGTTCAAGGACATTCATCAGGACGATTTCCCAAATGTGTCTGCCTATTGTCAAGAACTCAAGATGTTTGCCGACCAACTCTCCAACGTCGGCATACCAGTCACTAATCAATAATTGGTCATGCAACTCATTGCAGGTTTGAACGAATCATATGACGGCGTTGCCACCATCCTTCAGCAAAGCACGTCTTTACCTCCGTTTTATGAGGCCCATTCAAAGCTCATCCTTGAGAAAACTTGGAAAATCAAGCGCAGTACCACTCGGGCCAACATTGCTGACGCCGCCCTCACCACCACCGTCAGGTCCTCCGCTAAAGGTAGTGCCTCTCGATCCGGCAACCAGAATCGTCAGCCAGAGGACCCGCAACAGTCCACTTCCTCCCGTAACAACCGTCGGAGCAGGCAATTCGGAAAGGGCCATGAACGGAAGAAATTCCGACAACAATGACAGCGTGAAGGGCAGTCCCGCAGGCCAGAAACAGCCAGCAGCGACCGCGGAAACAGCCTCCGCATAGGCCCCACCTTCATTAGCCTCCCCTCCTTTCCCGTATATGATATTCTCGTGGACTCCACCTCAGAACGGACATGCCCAACCTGGCATACTTGGCCCACGTCCACAACATGCCTACATAGCACAAGCCCCCCGTCATCGACTTATACACCGACTCGCATTGAGGCAGCTATGAGCACAATGTCACTCAACACTCCAGACGAAAATTGGTATGTGGACACAGGCGCCACATCTCACATGACGGCATCACAAGGTACTCTATCGTCTTATTCTAATTTGAGTAATTTAAATCGGAATATTATTGTTAGTAGTGGACAAGATATTCTCATCCGTGGTTATGGTCATTCCTCTCTATCTGCACCACATCCACCACTAATCTTAAAAAATGTCATCCATGCCCCTAAATTCATTAAGAATCTAATCTTCGTGCGACGTTTCACAACTGTTTTAGTGAATACGTAAGTAACTACAGGTGAAACTAACCGATCTTTCCTCCGACTCATATCACTATTTCACATTATACGCAGTTATTTATCTCCAAAACATAAAACGTGTTTTATTTTCCCAGTTTTAAAAAAAATTGGTCTAAAATTGAGCTTCTAACCGTTAAGTAATCCTTCTTAGCTTCCTGAATAGTTGGACGCAAGCCCACTTTCTTCTTTTATTATTTCCCTCCTTTTTATTAAAACAAACACACTGTTTGGTTAGAAAATTTGTTTGGAAAACGAGTTTTTAGTGCTTGGTAACTAAGCAAACATTATTAATCCCCAGAATATTTATATTTAATTTAGGAAAACACTACGTGAATAGGATGTCATGAGGAGTGGGGGTTCAGGGGTGGCATGGTCGAGGGGGTGGGGATTGGAGGCATTGGGTGCATGGAAAAGACAATGAACTTGAAATGTAGTTTATGAAACTTTTTCCCCTAATCTATTAGGGAAGTCATATTCCTTATTTTTAATGAACTTATTTTTCTAGAGCAAATATTTTCCAAAATATTTTGACCAACCAAATTTGGGAAAATTGAAAAACATTTTCCTCCATACCAAACACACTCCTAGTCTTATCTTCAAATGACGCTTGCTTAGTTGTTTTTTCATTCTGCTAACTACTGTAGGTTTCTTTACTGTATCTTAACATCAATTACAACATACCAAAGATTCCATTATTATAACATACAAGATATTTAAATGGAGAGACTACCCCCAATATTCAGGATAATAAAAGGTGGTACAAGAAATGGGATAAAGAAAACAAAATTTCCTCCCTACATGTAAAAGCTGGGATACCTGCCACAGAATTACACTCCATTAAGGCTACAAATAGAGCTGTATAAGCTCATCACTTACAACAGATGGTGTTAGAACACCCAAATCCGTGAATAGTAGTGTAAGATACTGAGGTGGTGTATAATCACGAGCAGAAGTTTCAACCTCCACCTTGGATGGAATAGGCACCCCAAAATCTATTGGACGTAAAGCTGGAACCATATCCTTTTGATCCAGTGGATAGAGACGAGCAAACTGCAAGAAATTAGAACTTGTTAGGCAAATGAATCCCATAGCATTCTGTATGTTCATCTAGTCAAAATGCCCCTTAAAGTATGTGCATATGCTTTCAACCTACCTTATAGCTTTCAGCAGCTACATAGACTGGTTTATTCATGCTCTTAGCTACCAAAGCAATTTGGTAGGTTCCCATCATGTTGATAACGCCTCCACTTTCAACCACACCATCTGCCCCAACGAAAACCATGTCAACTTCATCCATGCTATATGCCACAGCAGAATCTATTAAGAGTTTCACTGGAACATCAAGCTTGGCTAGCTCGTTAGACAATCGTAACCCACTCCTGTCTGGCCTCCCTTCTGCAATTTAGATAATGGAATCCAAAATATCATGCGACAGCATTAATCAATAGCTCATCTTCTCAAATAGGTATAGATGAAAGCGTATGCAATGTCACCTTCCATCATTATCAGTCAATACATTAAACCAAAAAGGTATTGCATAATCAAAGAAAACTCGAAAAACTTTTTCACCAGTTAGAACTTGATAGATGCTGGGAGAAAGAGAAACAACATTCTTTTTGACAGGGATTACAGAAAAGTTTGACTCCTAAAATTCCATGTCGATCTCCGTAACCAAAATAAATAAATGAGCAAAAGCAAACAAAGTTCATTTATCTCCCTTATTTTTATTTAACTGTCCTAAACATTAAGAGGATCCAGTGGCGCAATGGTAGCGCGTCTTGACTTCAGATCAGTCCTAAACATTATTGACTTTTATCTGGTTTACCAACAAGCAAAAGTTCTCTTATTAAGGCAGTAAATTGATGAAAGATTGATAGCATATAAAACTATCTGCAATAGTTTATATGCACTAGCAGTGTAATATTTCTGTACAAACCAGTGCAAAGAACTCGAAAATTCTTCCTATTCTGAGCTGCTGTTTTCAGAACTTCAAACACCACTCTGGAGAAGCCATGTACTAGAATGGTGCAGCCATCAAAAATAAAGTCTTGGCTGAGCATTGCAATGATCTTCCGAGCCTGCATAATAATTTTTTTAGAAAAATTATGCTTGTTTGATTAAAATGCTTAATATTTTTCCTTTAAGTAATTGCATGGTGTACCTTATAAGATATTTCTCCAAACTTCTCTGCACGTTCAAGAAGGCGAGATTTGGCTGAATTAAAGTCTTCATATTCCAATGCTGAAGTTCTTGTTACATAGCGCATGAACAAATCACAACCAGCTGTCAAAGAGATCGAGGTTTTGTCCCATGACTACAATACAAACATAAACAATGAAAGATCATAAATCTCTTTCAAGTCTCTCACTATGCTTGCAATCAAATTTGACTTGACTACCATTAGGTAGATATATACTGCTCCACAGATCTACTTTTACATATCAAAATTCAAGGGTCCAACGACAGAAGGCACTTAAAAAGTTGAATAATAAAGCTCTAATGACATTACACACATGTCACCCTCCATCAAAGGTGAAATTGGATAATCACTACTGCACCATATCAGCATCTTTGCTGTCGTATTAGTCTATTGACATCAAGTTTCATGAACCACCATTTAGTTCTCCCTTCAAACCCAAAAGACAGACCTCTCTTGTGATTGGTACCATAGTGACAATCAAATCGAAGTTATAATCCTCTGATGCAGGACTAATCTGATGATATGGCTCATTGTACGCTTTAATTCTTCCAGCAAAGTAACAGTGACCTTCAAATATACTTTTAAGGATAAACAAACAAAAACGATTTGTCAAAATTTATTTCCGTGACATCACATTCAACTTTATCTTAGCTCAGAGACTCAAAACATCAGATTAGAGAAACATATCCATGTCTTTCGAGAAACTTCCAAATCTCCCCTGTTTGAAGAAAGCACAGCAGCCCTTGCCGTTATGGAGCCAAACTCCTTGAACGCAATTACAATTTTCACCACTGAAAAATTACTCAAAGTTCCACATTGGAATGAATTGGGGACATATTAGCTAACAAGGGAAAAATAAAATCATTTTAAATTTTTTAGCACAACAGCAGTGACCCATTAAATACATTTATAAGGACTAAACAAACAAAAAGTACTTTGTCAAAAAAGTATTACCAAACACAATTATCACTATATACAATTTCCACCCTCAAATACAACTTTAAGTTGTCTCCAAGGGGAAGACTGAGTGGTTAAGACATAGGAGTAACAATTTGTACATCCAATTCCCAAGTTCACACTCCAATAACAACACTCAATGTGAGCTCATCGGCTCCAGCCTTGGAGTTTGGAATCTTACTGGTAATGCTTTATATATAGCAAGTTAGCAACACAATTCAAAAAGCAACTACATTCTTACTAACTGTAAAGTGTGTAAACTTACTTATTAGTGGACTGTGGACTATGGAGCCGTGGAGGACATATTTATTTTTCGAACATGTATGAGCTTAACCGATAACCCGACCTATAACCGTTAAAACTGAACCAAATAAACTGATATCTTATTGGTTCGGGGATGTGGTTTAGCACATATAAAAATCCATAACCGATAAGCCAAACCATTAAGTGCAAATACCTATCCACCTTATAAGCACCAGTGCCAGGTGAAACTAAGCCAACAACACACCATAAAATGAACAACTTAGGGTGTGTTTGGTATGGTAGAAAATGTTTTCCTATTTTCACATGTTTGATTGCACTAAATATCTTGGAAAATGTTTTCCCCGTAATAAGATAAAATGGGGGAAAATGTTTTCCTTAAATATTTGAGGGAAAACATTTTCCGGATCAATAAAAACACATCAACACATCCCCTGCATAATCCCCGCCCTACCCCCTCCAGCTTACCACCCACCCTCCACCTCGCCTACCCTCGCCCTACCTACCCCCGCCTTATCCCTCTAACCCCACCACCAGAAGTTGCACTCCGAATTCAAAAACCTCGTAGTGTTTTCTTTTGAATATATGCAAATGGTGTTAAAATGACATTTTCCAACTTGAGTACCAAACACAAGAAATGAGTAGAAAAATCACTTATTTTCCATGGAAAACATTTTTCTTCCTACCAAACACACCCTTACAACAACAACATACCCAGTATCTTCCCACAGTGGGATCTGGGGAGGTAGAGTGTACACAGACCTTACCCTTCCTTTTCCTTGAGAGGTAGAGAGGTTGTTTCCGATAGGCTCAGAATAAAGTAAAAACAAAAAAGCAAATACAAAGCATGTCAAAAAGGAAAAAGTAACAACACAACAATGTGCTAAGCAAAAAAACAAGAAACGATAGATAGTATCAGACATCGAAGGAGAAGAAACTACGTGAGAACCAAACACAACCTTAAATTTCCAAATTTGAATGAATAAAGGACAACCTAAGTTTAAACAATCAAGAACACAAAAATAAAACAAGAATTCAATTAATTTCAATAACAAAACAAGTATGTAATTAAAAAAAAGCACCTTCAGAGAATCAGAAGCCTTCTTGAGTTCAATTTCAAGCTCCATCATAGTAGTAGCTTCACTCGACCGAATAACCGAAGCCAAAGCCCTAATAGCCGCCACAGCTTCAGCCAAATCAGGCTGTTTACGCCAATTATTAAACTCATCAATCACGCTAAATTTCTTACCTGAATGAAAAATATTTTATTTAGAATATCATAAATCTTTGAGTACTCTCTACATTCTCCACATATCTCTGGTTATGAAAATAGCTAAAGCACCCCTACTTCTTTCCCCTACTTATAATAGTATGAAATCTATTTGACTAAAGGGCAGCCCGGTGCACTAAGCTCCCGCGCATCGCGCGGTTCGGGGAAGGGCGGGACAACAAGGGTCAATTGTATGCAGCCCTACCTTGCATTTGTGCAAGGAGCTGTTTACACGGCTTGAACCCGTGACCTCATGGTCATATGGCAGCAACTTTACCAATTAATCCAAGGCTCCTTCGATGAAATCTATATGACTATAAACTGAAAAACTAATTCCTATATAAATTTGACTATAAATACTAACTAGAACATAAACGAATTTTAATTTCCTACGAGTTTGAATTACTTTTTCCAACATTACCCGAATCTCCCGAATAATTCACCGATACAGTTTCTTCCGGTTGGTGGCCCACGGCGGCTTGAGCCTGAGCTAGCCAATCGCTGGTGACAACTCCATGGTGAGCCGCTCTAGTTTGATAGTAAGCTGAAATGTCGGGGTTAGGGTTAGGGATAGGGTTTTGGTGGTGGTGTAGGGTTTCGGACATTTCGGGATTTGAAACGTTGTCGTTTTGTTTTTTATCGAGAATGAATGAAGCTGATCTGCGCCACATTTTTTATTTATTGGAGAAAATGTATGGTGTACGACGGGAAAGAGAAATGGCCGGAAAAAAGTTAAAAGTAGATTCTGTTGGTATCTAAATAGAAAGAAAGAGATGAAGATAATAGGAGTATGACAATTTGGGGTTAATCCAAAAGCGTCTAATTAATCATCATAAAAAATAAAAAGAAACGCAACGCTATGTACTAAACTTTCGCTATGCGCGGGATTCGAGAAGAGCCAAACTTCAAGGTTCTATTGTACGCAGTCTTATCTTTTATTTCTGACATAGGCCGTTTCCACTGCTTGAACCCATATCCGAGAAGAGTCAGACTACAAGGTTCTGTTGTACGCAGTCTTACCTTACATTTATGATAGAGGCTGTTTACACGGCTTGAACCCATGACCTCCTGGTCACATGACAATAATTTTATCAATTACTCTAATGCTCTCCTCCATTATATTAAAAATAAATTTTTATTTTTACTTATCCATTTTAAAACATACGAAGGAAAGACAACAAAAAAAATCTTATTTTACCCTTAATATTAATTACTCATTTTCAAATCGTTTTCTAAGTTCAACGAGACAATGCATCAACTAATATGAGCATTATAGTAAAATACATATTTCATTTATTAATTCTTAAGAGTGGTATAAAATTAAAAGTGGACAAATAAAAGTAAACAAATGGAGTACGTAGTGGGGTTAATTACACCAAATACTTTATAAGTTCACTCGGGGGTGTGTTTGGAATGAAGGAAATGTTTAGAAAATGTTTTTTTTCTGGAAAATAAGTGAGTTTCTTACTTATTTTTTAGTGTTTGGTATGTAAGCAAAAAAATTAGGTGGAGAGTGGGGTTTTAAGGGTGACATGGTAGGATGGTCAAGGGGTGAGGTTTTGGGAGCGTTGGTGTGTTTGGAAGAGACAATGAACTTGGAATGTTTCTTGTGGACTGGTTCTCCCTATTTTCATTAAGAAAGTAATTTTCATCATTTTTAAGAAATTTGTTTTTTTAAAGAAAATGTTTTCCAAAACACTTTGATCAATCAAATATGAATATCACGCCACATATCATCTACTCGGCTCAAGCCGAGGAGAGATGAAGAAAAATCAAAGATATAGTGATCGTGTTGTAAGACCTTGTTTCGTTCTACTTGTCGTTCTTTATTTTCACCCCACAGAGTGTTAACTTGCTTACTTAGCGCTTGCGCTAAGGATCTAATCAGAGTCAAACTTGAATTTGAAAAAAAATCTTTCCCTTATTAGCCAGAGTACAAATATACTCTTTGTCTACTTAAATAGGATATTTTGAATACCAACTAAGATTTAGAACACTAATAAATCACCTAATAAAAATTCATAAATAATTAATTTTATCTTGATTTTTCAAGCTGAACAAGTAAAAATGAACATTTACTTTTCGTAGATAAATAAAAATGGACGGAGTGTGGTGAGTGTTGTTACACAAAAATTCTAGAACCTACTTATTTTACTAGTATTGTTTGAAAATATTTTAAAGATTTTTTTTTATAATTAATTAATTAACTTAGAAAATATATTTTAGCAATAATTTATGTTTAACTATTTTAAAAAAAATACTCTTAAATATAAAGTTACGAATAAAACATGAAAAGAGTTATTCAACAAGGTATTATTTATGTAAGATTTAATATATAAATACTTACTTCCTAATCAACAATCAAACGACACCTAAATATTTATATATGTATTTGACCTTTTGATTTTTCCTTTCCAAAGCTATATTCTATTCCCCCCCACCCCCCCAGAAATTAAGGTAAGAAAAAAGAAAGAAAGAAAGAAAGGAAACAAATTGACTTTCTAATGCCACTTTGTAATTTCCTTACCGCTACCCTAGGTAATAATTATTTTTTTTTTAAAAAAACGGGGAAAAAATAAAAAATAAAAAGAAGGTGACTGACATAATTTCATTTCTCATTGGAGTATTAAATTTATATTTGCAACTTAGAAAGCAATTTTCAATCATCAAAACTTACCGCAGGTGAATTTATCATTGAAAGAAGAAGAAGAGCAGCAAAGTTGCATGTGTGAATCAACGTACTCACAGGTGTGTGTGCGCGGGGGCAGATGGGCCATTTGGGCTAAAGTTGAGCGGGTTAAGATGGACTAAATTAATAAACGGGCTAATGCCCAAATCGGCCAAAGCTTATATGGGCTAAGATGGACTAAATGATGTTTCATAACCCGACTTGCCAACTTGATCTATTACTTTTACAAATTTAAAATTTACCTTCTGTGATTTTTTTTAATTTTGTATGATATTTGATTTTTCTATATCTTTATTTTTGAAATAAGAATAATTTTTTTTTCATTTTTTATAAAAGTAAAATAAATATATAAAGTAGTGATTAGGAGGGCGGGGGTGAGAGGGGAGTTGGATAGCGGGGTAAGAAAAGTTTCTCATTTTTTATAAAAAAATTGTATAAATAAAATAAAAAAATAAATATATAAAGTAAAAACTTCGGGTTGGGAGTGGGGGTGGGGTAAGCAAAATTTTCTCATTTTTTATAAAAAATTTATAAAAATAAAATAATTTCATAATTTTTATAATTTGAGGATGGGATAGGGCATGGGTCGAGGGGGAAGATAAGAATTTTTTTTATAAAAGTAAAAAGAATATGAAATAGAATTTTGAGGATGTGGGTAGGGCATGGGGGGTGGGGTGGAGAGGTAAGAATTTTTTTTTTTTTTTTTAATAATTTTTTATAAAAGAAAAAAAAATATTAATTCTATAATTTTGAGGATGGGGTAGGGCAATGGGGTGGAGGTGAATGGGGTAGGTGTTGGTAGGGCGGGGAGTTAAGAAATAATTTCATAATTTTTTATAAATTTATTTATAAAAGTAAGAAATTTGAGGATGAGGGTAGGGCATCAGGGTGCGGGGTGGAGGGGAGATACATTTTTTTCTTCATATTTTAAATAATTTTTATTATAAAAGTAACAAAAAAATATGAAATAGAAATTTGAGAATGAGTGAGGGTGGAGAGGGTAGGTGGGGAGACAAGAAAAAATATGTGGGAAGAGGCGAGGGAGGGATAAGAAAAAAATTAATATATTTAATAATTATTTTATAAAAATAACAAAAAATATGAAATAAAAATTGACAGTGACCCATATATTTGGATTGTGCATAAAGGTAATTGCCGCTCTTTGAAATCTAATCATTAAAAGGCAACGTCCTTTTCTTGTTCCATTTATTCATTCGAAAAATGTTTTATGTTTTGATTCACTTTTTATATTTATGTCGAAAATGATTGATCTTTATATAGGGGTAATATATCGAATTCAATTTATTCATATCAGATATGTTTGATTTTCATCTCAGGGTTATTGTATCTTGATTGGGGAGGAGCAAGAGACTTGTTCCCTTTATTAGTAAAGGTTAAAGTTTCAATCTTTTTGCTGTTTAGGTGATTTGGGTATCCTTCATTTGGGTTCCAAAGGTTAAAGTTTCAATTTTTTTGCTGTTTAGGTGATTTGGGTATCCTTCATTTGGGTTCCAAAGGTTAAAGTTTCATTTTTTTTTGCTGATGAGGTGATTTGAGTATCCTTCATTTGGCTTCTAAAGATTAAAGTTTCATTTTTTTTGCTGTTGAGGTGATTTGGGTATCCTTCGTTTGGGTTCCAAAGGTTAAAGTTTCAATCTTTTTGCTGTTTAGGTGATTTGGGTTTTCTTCATTTGGCTTCTAAAGGTTAAGTTTCAATCTTTTTGCTGATGAGGTGATTTGGGTATCCTTCATTTGGCTTCTTTGCAATTGGGTGTTTCGAATTCCTTAATGGGGAGTTTCTGAATTGATTTGTTTCAGAGGAAAATTTAGAGGGATTTTATTGTTATGCCAGTTGATTGGAAGGTATTGGCAGTGATTTTTTTGATATATACGAATTTGGAGAATACTGATAAATGAATCATGAGTAGTAAAACATCAATAATAGTATTATAATCAGTGAAGAGTTTGTTGATTCTTCAATGCCAGCCACTTGTTAGGGGCTTTAGTCTGTTGGTTGGATCAGACCTCTTTTTTAGGGTTGATTTGTTCCTGCAATTGGATATGGATTTGTTACTGAATGAGGTTATAGCAATCAGAGGGGGTGCCAAGATTTGAAATTATGGGTTCTAAATTCTAATATTTTGAAGTTACTGGGTTCTGAATTAATTATATGTACGAATATGGATTTTTAAGACAATAGAGGGTATGAATCGAAGCTACTGGGTTGGGCCTAACCCGTAGCGGACACTCTAGCTCCGCCCTTGATTGCAATGAGAGGCAAAGGCCTATATTTTGTCGATGGATGCCTCAAATAGGACATTCTCTGATCTGTTAAAGTTACTGAAATCGTGGATCCCTTGGCGGTCTGAGCCTGATAATGTGTCGAAGGATTTTTGGATGCCCGATCACAGCTGTCGGGTATGTTATGATTGTGATACTCAATTCACATTGTTTAACCGTAGGCATCACTGTCGTCTTTGTGGACGAGTTTTCTGCGCCAAGTGCACGTCTAATTGGATTCCTGCTCCATCCAGTGACCCAAGGCCACTACAAGAAGAGTGGGAAAAGATTAGGGTCTGTAATTACTGTTACAAGCAATGGGAGCAAGGTTTAGTTTCTAGTGTTCATCATGGACCTCGGGTTGCTAACGTGCATACCAGTTGTTCTTCGCCTTCTGCAACAAGTTTTATCAGCTTCAAGTCTAGTGGAACGGGTGACAGCAGTAGCGTTACCTTTACTTCGGGGCCACAGTCTTCTTTAATTAGTCCATGCAAATCGGCTGTGACAGAGTCTGCTCTAGACGGTCAAAGTGCTGCAACAGTTAGAGGGAGCTGTGATTCTGCTAATACCGGAGTTTTGCACAACCAATATGCATTTTGCGCAGCAAGGTTCATCTGACATCTATTATCAGTTCAATTTCAACCAGTTAATGAAAAAGAAATCAAACCAACTACTATTATTTTGTCGTTGATTGTTGCTTGGAAAGTTGCAACATTTATGAGTTTGTTTGTTTTCAAATGTGAATTGGTAGATTGCCTTAAAAAACTACGGACATCTCTTACTAAGTAGTGAGGAAAGCACTTTTAACCCTAGTTTCGACAGTATATGAACATTTACTCTCTCCATTTTGCTTGATTGTATGTTTGAGTCCTCTCAGGGATTTGTGTGAAATCAACCACATAAACTCATGTATCTCTAAGGCCGTAGCTCGGTACTCAGGTGCTGCACCAGATGCAAATCTTACTTCTTACTTTTTTCATGACATCAAGTTTTCCCCAATCAAAATAGCACCTGTAGGGGTTAGTGTGTGAGATTGTGATCCACAAAATGACGTATTAGACACATCTTTTTACATGGCTTAGCCTTCCGAGTTGAAGGTACATCATCTGGGATTAGATTGTATTAATTTTTTCTCTGCTCTCTCTCCTTCATTTTCAAGCATCCGTAACTTTCTCTCCATAATATACCGATGTGGACCATCTGTCAGAGGGTGAACTGGACAAATCAGCATCTACATATGCTATATTATCAGTATTTCCTTAGTCCTCATATAGTAGAAGGCTTTGTCCTGGGTTGCTTTTGATATACCGAAGAGAGCAACTCATACTTAGCCACTTAGGATTGGGGGTTCAATGCCAGATATTGACCTCTGGAAATCCTTCTCTTTTAATTCCACGTATTCAGCTGTCTTCCTTGCAAACTCTCCATAAATAAAGTAGATTACCAGGCAGGCTCTTTTTCAAGCAGCATTTCAGTGACTGTCACGACCCCAAATCACTAAGTCATGCGGGCACCTACCATTCCCACCTCGATAGGCGAACCCGTCCCTTAATCAATAATTCAACAACAACGAATTAAATAGAACAATTAAATGGAAGTCTGGATCATATCATAAATAACATCAGTGCGGAAGTACTATACTACTACAACCCAATGATAATGGTCTGAAAACCGTACAAGAGCCCCTGATCCGTACAAGTCTGAATAATACATAAGTCTCAAAATGGAAATACTGTCTCAGAATACGAAATAAGACAAGTAAGAAGGAAAAAGTCTCCGGGCAGCGGATCCATCTAGTGCACTCACCCTAGAGACTCAGCAGCAACACCTCGGGATCAGTCGTGAGGAGCGGATGTGGAACCGGTCATGTACTCTACATTCAGAAAAGAATGCAGCCAGATAGTATCAGTAGAAACACTATGTACCAGTAGACATCATAGGCCGACAACAGTTAGCTAACATATATAAAGGAAGAAACCGAAAGATAGACATGCTCGCAATCAAGTACAAGTAATATCACAATACAAGAATAACCAACTCAAGTATAGAGAATCAAGTAAGAATCCAAGTGTATATGAATATTATGATGAGTGAATATGCAATGCAATGACCAAATGTAATCTCCGTACATACATGTTTCAAGCGGAATATCTCTACGTCCCGACAGTCATGACCTATGAGGGACCCGCGAAGTGCATGTACCAGTCATTTCGAACACAACCCGAAGATGAATCTACCACCGAAGACCCCGCTAGCCATTCCGTACACAGCTCAGAGATGGCTACGCTATCAAATGTATTACAAGAATCATAGATGTTTCCTTTTCACTTATCCCCATCACGCCAATCACAAGTAATATCAAGTATCATGAAAATGAGGATGGATGCAATGCAAAATGACAATAACCAGTATATCATATCAATCCCAATCATGCCACACATGGCCACATAACACAATATCATGGCCACATAACGCAATATTAGTATCAATTCCAGTCCTTTCCTCTATTCATGATAATATCGAGATAAGTGAGAACTATATCAACAATACCGCAACAAGTAGTCCCTCCCAACTTCATACCCGAAGGCGTATATGCTTTCTCCAACAGTAACTAACTATACATATGCTTTGTTAACCGAAGTCTAATAAGAAGGTAAGCCGTAACCTACCTGGATGCCGAGCGGGAGTCACAACGATCACACTTGAGCCTTGCCTTTCCGAGGATCACGATAGTACTCGAAGTCTAGACATTATCGAAATCTAAGTTAGAAATGGAAACTAACAATACCCAAAGCACTAGACTATTTCTTTGAATCCCAACCAACTATGGGAAAAAAGGAGAAACGGGCCCACAAGGGTAAAACGGTCATTTTCAAAAGTAAAATATGCAATTCGACATTTTAGGAGTTCAATCCTACTAATCAATTGCTAAAATAGTCCAATAATAGGTCAATTTCCTCATACAATGCAAAACCCTCAATTTACACATGAACCATAGTTTCTCCATAGTTAATTTCTCAACAAACAAGGAAGATTCAAGCCTAACAACTACTAATTAGTGAAATCCATACTTAGACTAGTAAAACCCATCCACTAATCTCACTTTTAGGTTTAACAATCAAATAAACCTTATTTAGGTAGAACTCATCTTGTCTACTAGTTTCTAGGTTTTTCTCACCATTGAATTAACTTAAGAAAGGTAAATAAAAGTAATACAAGGCTAAAGAAGCTTACCCCAAGAAGAATCCACCTAAGAATGCTTGAAATTACCCTATGAATGCCTTGGAGGAATATTTGGGAAATGGGGAAATGAAGGGTTAATTAACACTTAAAAGGTTTTGGTCTCCCCGTCACCCGCTGCAGCGGAGACCGCGCCTGCGGCTCCTAGCCAAAACCCAGACCTTCGCCGTAGCGGAACGCTGTCCGTTGCGGCGGTAGTGTGGCTGATCATCCGAAAAGACCAGCTAAGCATCATTGGCTTGGCCTTTACCTGACCAACTATAACCAACTTACCAATCCATAGTCAAAAACACTCCCGAAGGTCTCGAGAACCGAACCAACTATCCCATCAAGTCATAAACGACCCTTCGGACCTCACGGAATCGGCGAAATTTTGAAAAAGGTCCGTTTACTCAAAAGTCAACTATTGGTCAAACATTCTCACTTTAAGGTTCTAATTTCTACAACTTCCACTAGGATCATCTGGTAACTTCGGAAATCGAGTCAACGGGGTAAAATAGTCAAAATGCACGTAACGACTGAACAAGTCGTTACAGTGACTATCTTGAGGATCCTGCAGAAATTGACTAACTAACCATACTGACACTGTATGAAATATCCAATTGTGTAATGTTAAGATAGGTCAAAATTTTGAGTTATGTAAACGAATACAAGTATCTAACCAAAAACTTTAAGGTTATGGGTGGATGAACCCAACATTTTTAGAAACCTATTTAGAAGTTGGACAACTATTAATTAGCACCTTGTTACACACGTAATCCAATTTTGAGATCACACATGAACTTTAAACTAAAACTTACAAGTGAGGGATGTGCTTAGAAAAGGTTACCCTTATGTAAGGAGTAGGCCTCAATAAAGCTTGTGGGGCGATAGGGTGAATTGAGAGAGAAGAAAAAGCTCTGAGCAACTCCATGGGCTTAGTTGAGAAGAGAAGCTTAGAGCGATAGAACATGACAAGAGAAAGTGATAGTGCAAACGGGCTCACCAAAGTTTGGCTCCGTACTATATGAAAGAATCTGAGTATCTAGCCCAAAACCTTCAAGGCAATAGGTGGAGTGTCCTAGGACCCTTACACAACCAACGAGGGACTAGGTCCATTTTTTTTATCATGGTATCAGAACAAGCAAAGGTTTTAGGTTCTAGTATCACCGCCACCCAATATTAAAAAGAATTTCCATGTTCTTGGTTCATGAAAAAGAATTAGGCCGCACATGAAGGGTGTGTTGAAGACATAATTTAAGTAAATAAAAGTGTGCTCTCTAATGTCTTACGCTTTTAGATGAGATGCACAAACAACTCAATACTGGCCAATTCCACTTTCCACAAATAAATGGTTTGGGGGTTTTTGGGAGGTGGGGGTGGGGGGTATGAGTGACTTGACATGTTTCGTGATGTTGAACCAAGTCAGAAAGAACAACTTTGTTCGCAGATCACATGGCTTCTCCTCTTATACTACTTTATATCTTGAACAAACATGCATTATTTTTCACACCTTTTCCTTGTTGGACCGGCTTTTCTATAACATATATAGATAAATGCTGCTTGACATATGTTTGATAACTAGGAGCTTGATAATAATGTGGCGAGCATATATATATATCTTTTGAGTCAATTACATCTACATCTTGAACAGTCTTATGTCTGAGGGGAATGTGTGTCATCTGCAGTAAGAATTACTTAAAGCACTTTGATTTGTGTATGAAAAGTTTGTCCTGAGCGAACCAATTACTTTGTGAGTTGCTTTGCGTTTGTAGTTACCTGCTGTCCCACTAGTTGTGTCCAAGAACACATTTCAGTATCAGTTAACTGTTTGTTGCTACGTTGTGAAATCAGGAGTGATGATGAAGAAGATGAATATTGTGTTTACCAGTTAGATTCCCAGGGCCATTTTCCCCAGGTTAATGGCTACTATGGTCACGTTCAGTATGACGAGATCAAAAAGGACTATGGATCACATAAAGAGCACCCTGATGGAGAAGTTATGGATGAAAAAAGTGTGAGCAGCTCTTCCTTATACAATAGTTTTGATTCCCAGGCTTCCGAAGAAGTCCAACAGATTGTAAAACAGGATATTTCTGTTGAATGTGAAGTTCCTTCATCCATAAATGTTGCGGAAGATGTTAATGTGGAACCTGTGGATTTTGAGAACAATGGAGTTCTGTGGCTTCCACCTGAACCAGAAGATGAAGAAGATGAAAAGGAAGCACTTATGTATGATGATGATGACGACGGGGATGCTGCAGGAGAGTGGGGATGTTTACGGTCATCAAGCAGTTTTGGAAGTGGTGAATATAGAAGTAGGGATAGGTCAAATGAGGAGCAGAAAAAGGTTGTGAAAAATGTGGTTGATGGACACTTCAGGACTTTAGTATCCCAGCTTATGCAGGTTGAAAAACTTGCCATCGATGAAGAAGATGAGAAAGAGAGTTGGGTGGAGATCATTACATCCCTATCTTGGGAAGCTGCTACACTTCTGAAACCAGACACTAGCAAGGGCGGAGGGATGGACCCTGGGGGATACGTAAAGGTGAAATATGTAGCATCTGGGTGTCATAGTGACAGGTAAGCGAACATAATTTTTTCAGTTTTGTCCGCAATGCCTTTCAGCTTGTGTGTTGGATCCGTGCCTCTTATGTTTCTAGTTAGGATAAGCATCAACAGAAAACTTTTGAAATAGGAAAACAGGAGCTTCGTTGAGGTTTCATGTTCTGTACACAGTCTCTCTCTCTCTCTCTCACACACACACAATACTTTTGTTTACTGTGATATCTGAAGGAACTTTGAAATACTAGTGAGGGTGTTTCAAGGTAACAACTCATTACATACATGTGGCAGCTTTCTTTTGCTCATGAGTGTGTTCTTGGTCAAGAATAGAAAAAAATTTCTTCTTCTCGCGTGGGAGATGAACGGTTATCACTCTCCTCTCCTCTCCTCTCTTCCTTTTAGTAGTATATTATTTAGTTATCACATAGTTTCTTATTCTTCAATGTGTATTAATATCCGTTGCTACACTTCTCTTGTATCTTGCTGTTTTATTTCTCTTACAATCCTGTACATTTCTTTCGAGCCGAGGGTCTATCAGAACAACCTCTATCTCACAAAGGTATGGGTAAGGTCTGCGAACATCCTACCTTACCCAGACCCCACTTGTGGGATTACACTGGGTATGTTGTTGTTTATGTTATAGCATATTTGTTGTGTTCTTCCGTTCATCCAAAAATAGTATTCCTCTCATATGAAACTTTTCCCCCTTAAATAGTGTGGTGGTGAAAGGAGTTGTCTGCAAGAAAAATGTAGCTCATCGACGAATGACGTCCAAAATAGAGAAGCCTCGCATATTAATCCTTGGAGGTGCTCTTGAATACCAGCGTGTCTGTAACCACTTATCAAGTTTTGATACTTTGTTGCAGCAGGTTTTGATGAATAACCTTGTCTTCCCATATTTGGAGCAGATAGTGTTTTTTTAGGATCTTGTGCTTATAGATGTGTGTTGCTATTCAGGAAATGGATCATCTCAAGATGGCTGTTGCCAAAATTGATATACACCAACCAGATGTTCTTCTGGTAGAAAAATCCGTATCTCGCTATGCACAAGAGTACCTCCTGGCAAAGGACATATCACTTGTCTTAAATATCAAGAGGACACTTTTGGAGCGTATAGCCCGCTGCACGGGTAGTCAAATAGTACCTTCAATAGATCATTTCTCATCTAAAAAATTGGGTTACTGTGACATGTTCCATGTTGAGAAGTTTTTTGAAGAGCATGGTACAGCTGGACAGAGTGGAAAGAAGCTGGTGAAGACTCTAATGTACTTTGAAGGCTGTCCAAAGCCACTGGGATGCACTGTAAGTCTTTCATCAATTACTACAACTACAGTAAGATAATTATTGTCCTGCTACGTTGTAAATAGACACTTGACAACCTGCAAATTGGTGGTTTCAGTCTCTTATCATGGCCAAGTTACTCTTACGACATCGTGTGTGTACATTTTGCAAATTTAGTCGTATAGACTTCTAAATATTATTTGGGCTCTCATGATATTTGTTGTCTCAGGTATTACTCCGTGGTGCAAATGGGGATGAGTTGAAGAAAGTAAAGCGTGTGTTTCAATACTCAATATTCGCAGCTTATCATTTGGCTCTGGAAACATCTTTTCTTGCTGATGAGGGAGCATCTCTACCTGAACTTCCTCTGAATTCTCCAATAACTGTAGCACTTCCGGATAAAACATCAACTATTGGCAGTTCAATCTCAACAATACCTGGTTTTACCATTCCTTACACTGAGAAAACTCAATCACCACTATGTGGTGGTGCACCACAGAAATCAAATAGCCTTCCCACAACAAACCTGGTCAAGACTGCAAACCTTTGTGCTAAAAAAATGGGTATGACAGAGTTCTCTACTGCTGCAAGCACTGAGACTTCCTTCCTTGGGCCCTCCCTGACTGGTACATCTGTGGACAGAGGAATTGTGCATATGATAGAGTCTTCCAGATTAAAGCCTTCAGTAGCCAACAACATCCAAGATGCCCAAGCATACCATTTCTTGTCTACCGGTTTTGCACCTTCAGATAAAGTTGAACAAGGTTGTTTGTCAAAGAGTGTCCAAAATTGCAATGTGGATGTGAACCAAAGTGGCTCAAATGCAATGGTTTTGCAACTAGACGGAAAAAATGTTCTTGATGAACCAGCTTCTTCAAAGGAAGACTTTCCTCCATCCCCATCTGACCATCAAAGCATTTTAGTTTCCTTATCGTCCCGATGTGTTTGGAAGGGAACTGTCTGTGAAAGGTCTCATCTCTTTCGGATAAAATACTATGGGAACTTTGATAAGCCATTGGGTCGATTTCTACGAGACAATTTGTTTGATCAAGTAAATCTCTCCCCTTTCCTTTCCATGTTTTCCGGAACCATTAAGAATATAATTAAGAGACCGAAAATATCTTTTATCTTTTATTTTTCCTTTCCTTCTGCAGAGTTATAGATGTAGTTCATGTGAGATGCCTTCAGAAGCACATGTTCAGTGTTATACTCATCGTCAAGGCACTTTAACTATTTCTGTTAAGAAGCTGCCGGAGTTTCTTTTGCCTGGTGAAAGGGAAGGGAAAATATGGATGTGGCATAGGTGCCTGAGATGTCCACGCGTTAAGGGATTTCCTCCAGCAACTCAAAGAGTAGTGATGTCTGATGCTGCTTGGGGCTTATCCTTTGGGAAGTTCCTAGAACTTAGTTTTTCAAACCATGCAGCTGCTAGCAGAGTGGCTAGTTGCGGGCATTCGTTACATAGAGACTGTCTTCGGTTTTACGGGTATGCTCTTAATCTGTTTGTTGCCTGCAGTGTTATAAATCTAAGAGCATTTCAAATGTTTGTTCTCTTTGTTTGTCATACTTAATTTTCAATTCTGTTGGCATGATTAGCTGGTTTCATGTTCTGCTCAATTAACAGTACTTCTCTCCCTTGGATTTTTTGATTGATTATATTGCTTCCTTCTTTGCATGTTGGTTTTGCCTAGTGCTAGCTTGCAATTTATTTTTCCAATGTATGAAAATAATCTGCATAAAAGTTCTATGGGGTATCAGCATAGATCCGGAGATTCCCGAATAGGGCAACCTTCCCCTTTTCTTTTCAAGTGTCTTTTGCAATGCAGTACCAATCAATTTGGATAACTTTTGAGTATCTTTTGCAATGTTAATTTATTCGTGACATGTGCAGTTTCGGAAAAATGGTTGCTTGCTTTCGCTATGCGTCAATTGATGTTCACTCAGTGTGCCTTCCTCCCGCAAAGCTGGATTTCAACTATGAGAAAAACCAGGACTGGATACAAAAAGAAGTGAGCGAGGTGCAAAGAATGTGATTCAGATTTTTGAGTGGTATAAAGTGATCTGATAACACTGTGTACTTGTTTTTCTGGAATAATTTAAGCAGGTCATTGGTCGAGCTGAACGTTTGTTTTCTGAGGTTCTGGATGCAATCCGTCTTTTGGTGGTGAAAAAATCTGGTGGTCAATTTAACAACAGCGCTAAAGCACCTGAAACAAGAGGTCAAATTGCTGTTTTGGAAGGAATGCTGCAGAAGGAGAAGGAAGAATTTGAAGTAAAGTCTTCACTTCTAAATATTAAAATTGTCTCTAGATTCTGCAAAGTCTGAGATATATGTGTCCTTAATATGAAATCCAAAGGATACTGAGAATGTGAGCTGATTAAGGATAAATTTAAAACCTTACCTGAATTCAATATTCTGTTAATGAGTTTCATAAGTCAGTGTAGGTCAGTGACCTCTGAATCACTGCATATCATGGTCCTGCTCATATTACTAAGCACTTTCTCTCCACACCTATGTTTGTGTGTGTTGTTGGGTGTTCATGGCAGTAATAATGAAGTTTGAGTCTCCGCTTGTTTTCTTTCACTCTAGTTATCTTTAACCTATGTACAAATAGGTCTCGCTATGATTCAGTATTTGTTCTTTTATCACCTTGTGCTTGGGAGACAGAAAATGGTGGAATTGTCTTCTGCTGCCCGTGTTGCAGATTCTATTGACATTTGCTTTGATGAATCGGAACTTAACTTGCTTGCTATCATTTTTAACCTTCTGTGTTAATACTTAACTTTCATGTGTATCATGATTCTAACATCATGTAAACTAATTGAGTGGAATTCTCGATTGTCTCACTTTATGTTAGGGATTTAAAGCCAATGATTTTGTAAAGCAATTGCTAATTTTCTCTTTGTGGGTTTTCCTGGGTATTGTGTATTAGCAGGAATCTCTCCAGAAAATTCTGACCAAGGAGGCGAAAAAGGCGCAGCCTGTCGTTGATATTTTCGAGATTAATCGGTTACGAAGGCAACTTATTTTCCAATCTTATATGTGGGATCACCGTCTCGTATATGCAGCCAGCTTAGAATGCGAGACTGATTGCGTTACTGAAGAGACACCCCTGGTCGGTAATGATAAGTCTGGTCCAGATAATCCTGCCAGGCCGAGTGACTGTTTGAATGTCACTGATTCTGTTTCTATAACTCCAATACTTGGTGAAAAATCTAATGATGGAGTAAGTGGTAGCCAAAAGAATCACGTGGACACAGATCAACAAGGATCTGAGATTCTCTTTGATTCTAGTTGTGCAATTGAGAAACCATCAGGTCTTCCTGTTGGAGCAGAAAGTTTCTGTGGATTGAACTCCGCAGTTTCCAATATAGAGGGGTCTAGAGCCCTTTCTGATGGGCAGTCACCGATCACGGATAGTTTGTCAGATACTCTTGAGGGAGCTTGGACTGGTGAAACTACTTCCGGTGCTGTAGTGCTGAAAGATGGTACTTGCAGATCTTCTGAACCACCTATAGCAGATTCTTCAACAACTAGATTAGCAGAAAAAGTAGACGTTGAAGACCCTGTGGAGGAACATAGCGTAACTAAGGCGTCTGGATTTCCTCCTTCATTATCCTCCAAGGGCTCTGAAAATGTGGAAGAAGCCGGGGGATGGTTAGGTATGTCTTTTATTAGCTTCTACTGGTCACTGAACAAAAACTTTTTACCAAGTGCTCAGAAGTTGGATACACTTGGCGAGTACAGCCCTGTCTACATTTCATCATTTAGAGAGTCAGAGGCACAAGGTGGAGCCAGGTTGCTCCTACCTGTTGGGGTCAATGATACCATTATACCAGTGTATGATGACGAGCCCACTAGTATTATATCTTATGCACTAGTTTCACCAGATTATCTTGCACAACTATCTGATGAGCTAGAGAAATCAAAGGATGCTAGTTCGGACTCTAACCTTCCACTGCAGTCCCCAGAATCTGGAAGTCTGCAGTCCCTAGAATTTGGAAGTCTGCAGTCCCTTCAATCTATGGATGAAATGGTATTAGAATCCAGCAGAAGTCTGGGATCTACGGATGACAGTATCTTGCCCTCGTCTAGTAGTCATAGCTCTTCGGTTTTGGATCCGCTCTCATACACAAAGACAATGCATGCCAAAGTCTCCTTTTCGGATGATGGACCCCTTGGGAAAGTGAAGTATACAGTGACTTGTTATTATGCGAAGCACTTTGAAGCTTTGAGGAGGATATGTTGCCCATCTGAGATGGATTTCATAAGATCTCTTAGCCGCTGTAAGAAATGGGGAGCCCAAGGAGGCAAGAGCAATGTTTTCTTTGCTAAAACCTTGGATGATCGATTCATTATCAAACAAGTGACTAAGACAGAGCTGGAATCTTTTATAAAGTTTGCTCCTGCATATTTTAAGTATCTTTCAGAATCCATAAGCTCAAGGAGTCCTACTTGCCTGGCAAAAATTCTGGGGATCTATCAGGTATTTCTAACTACTCTTGATTACTCCATCTTCTCGAATTTTGTGATTAAGATTTATAAGGTCATTTGTGTTACCAAGTGATCGATATAGTCTTAAGAGGGGAAAAGACGTGCAACAGCACAATGCTACATTTACTGTGAATCTAGTACTTATTTCTTAAGGGGCAAAGATGAGTATCGCATTTGGAAGGTTCACTTAACATAATTTATAAATGGTTTATGGTTTAACTGGACAAATTTGAGCTACCACTTGGGTTTGTAATTACTTTTTACTGTCACATGAAGTTTTCACTAGAATTGGTCTGGTAAGACACAATCCATTTTCACTGGTGTCTTTGGGTAAACAAGATACTCCCCTCTGTCCCAATTTATGTCGCACCCTTTCCTTTTTAGTCTGTCCCACAAAGAATGTCACCTTTCAATAATTAGAAGCAACTTAACTTTAAAATTCCACTTTTATCCTTAATGAAATGATTTGTAGTCACACAAATGTCTAAGGTTTGTTTTAGACCACATATTTTAAAAGTCTTTCTTTCTTAAATTTTGTGCCAAGTCAAACGGTGCCACATAAATTAGGAGGGAGGTAGTTACCTTTTTTTTGGTCCCTTTGCCTTTAGAAGGAGCATGATGGTCAGTATGAATACATGGTCATCTTTATGGTCTGCAAAGTCTTCCGTAATATAGTTGTTATGGTTCCATAGCCTTGTGGGTGAATTGACCACAAAATAATGGCTGCATATTTCTCTTCTATTCTATGAAGACAAACTTCGATGTGTAATTAGTGTAAACAATAATAAGTTTCTTGATTGTTCCCTGATTCCCTCACAGTTCATATGCTTGGGCATTTCCACAAGACTTCATATCATCAACTATAATTATGCGTATGTAGTCATTTTGCATAATTATGTCTGTTGTTTATCTGAAGGTGATGTCTAAGCATCTTAAAGGAGGGAAGGAATCTAAAATGGATGTGCTAGTTATGGAGAACCTTCTATTTGGGAGGAATCTAACGCGGCTTTATGACCTTAAAGGATCTTCTAGGTCTCGTTACAATCCCGACTCTAGTGGAAGCAATAAGGTCTTGCTCGATCAGAACTTGATAGAGTCTATGCCAACTTCACCTATTTTTGTTGGAAACAAAGCCAAGAGACTTTTGGAACGAGCTGTCTGGAATGACACTGCTTTTCTTGCAGTAAGTTTATGACATTCTTCATTTCAATGAACTTATTCTAAACTGCCTAGTTGATTATTAAGGTCTGACCATGGAAGAGTTTCATGTCTTTTATCGGCCGTCATAAATATGTTGCAGTTAATTAAATTACTTCTAACCGATGTGATTGCTGTATCACTACCAAATGGAAAGAGTTCGTTTGACACATGGGGCGACGAAGGAAGAGGGAAGCACCTCCTTTACCAGCTGGTTGGTGGTTGATGGTTCAGAATTTGAACCTGGGGGTCGTTAAGTGTGATCAATTCGTACCATTCATGGTGGCGGATGTAGCAATCATCAACGAGTTCAACTGAACCTTCAGCAAGGAGTATAGATATATATGTGAAAAATCACTAATAAAAATATTAAATTACGAACCCATAATTCCAAAAGTGTAATGGGATCAATAGTAAGAACCTAAAGGTTGGACCCATCAAATTTAGCTCCTTGATCCGTCACCTTTAACAATACCCCAACCTCCGTGCAAAGAAAAAAGAATGAAAAAGTTCAAGGATATCTAATTTTCTTTCTAGTGTGTAGGGGTAGGCAAAAAATCCGGAGAACCGAAAAAACCGAACCAAACCGGCTGTTCGGTTCAGTTTTTATTCGTTTTTTTTTTTTAAAAAACCCTATATTTTTGAAAAATCGAACCGAATCAGGATATAGTGATTCGGTTTTTAAATTTTGGATACGAACTGAACCGAAAAATCGAATTAAATATGTAATTAATCTTATTTTTTATTTTAGGCTACTACTATCTCTTGAATCATAGCCATTGAAGCCAATCTATGAAGCTTTTATTGAAGTCGAATGCGGCATGAACTTGATTAACATATCACGGAAGCATTGACATAAAATGTAGGGAGAGAAAGTAGTTGTAAAGTGGTAAAACTTTAAATGGTTATAACTCTGTGCTCGGATGTCCGTTTTACTCGATTTTTTTTTTGATTTTGCGTATTTTTTCGAGATGGGGCCGGCACAACCAATTTTTAGAAAAACGTCCGTTTTCCCAATCGATATAATCCGATATGTTCAGCGATATAAATCGAACATACCGTTTTTTTTTTAAAAAAAAGTTGGATTCATTTTTTTTTTAAAAAAAACCTTATTTTTATTCGGTTCATATTTTTCGGATACAAAACCGATATGAACCGATATACGGCCACCCTAGTGTGTGATCATATGATGTTTAGTCACTCCTCCAAACTCCTTCATTATGTTGAAAGAGTACTTGGGGGTGATTGCTTGAGCTTTCATCCCTTTCCTTCAATAAAAATTCAGATGTCTTTCCAAACTCAAACCCTTCATCGTTCTCTTACTCTTGCAGAAATGCAGGGTAAGACTGCGTACAATAGACCCTTGTGGTCCGGCCCTTCCCGTACCCCGCGCATAGTGGGAGTTTCGTGCACCGGGCTGCCCTTTTATACTATAAACTTGTATGAGCCTATTTTTAGCAGATTTATTTATGGTTTGGGCTGATTTAGTAGTTCTTCTTGCAGTCGGTTGATGTGATGGATTACTCACTATTGGTTGGTGTCGACGAAGAGAAGCATGAACTCGTTCTTGGGATTATTGACTTCATGAGGCAGTATACGTGGGACAAGCACCTGGAGACATGGGTTAAGGCCTCTGGCATCCTTGGTGGACCTAAGAACGTGTCCCCGACTGTAATTTCACCTAAGCAATACAAAAAGAGGTTCCGGAAGGCAATGACCACCTATTTTCTGATGGTTCCGGATCACTGGTCACCTCTTACTATTACTCCCAACAGGTCACAGAATGATTTGTGTGGGGAGAACTCGCAAAGTGGAAAATCTACCGAGTGATTCTGTATATCTGCTTGTATATTGTTCGTATAACTGGGAATCCCGGTTATACTAGGTTCATATATCTCTTCCCATTTTTTCAATTCTTTTGATATGCAGTTTGCAGTTCCAGGGGTATTCTCCTTAGTGAAGGAACACATGATTACCTGTTAGAAGACATTGATGGAGGATTATAGTTCTAGTGAAAGATTTCTCCTGCATAGACATAGGTTTACCTTCCAGGAAATTCTTTTGTACATCTTTTTTTTTAAATCATGATTTTTTCCTTGTGTAGAACCCAAGTTGTACATGAGTTACAATGGATCAATTGCATTTTTTGGTCAATGCATGAATTTTTGATTAGTTTATGCTTGTTGAGTTTGTAGACGATCTTTTATATAATTTTTGTCTGTTATTTTTTCTTTATTATCCTCCTGATGGGATTGATTTGTATGCTCACTGTATATTCCTTTACCAGAAAATAGAGTAACTGTAACAAGTTTCCAGAATTTGGGTTTCAATATCTTTTGGTCTAAATGGTAAAACAAAGACTTTTTAAGTGTCTCCAATATCTTAGGCTGCAATACTAGGGATAGTGTTACTGTCGAACCGCAACAACACGTCAATTCCAAGCTAGTTGGGGTTAATTATATGAATTCTTGATGTCATAAATGTTCTATTAGAATTCATAGTATTACTTTCAGTGTTCTTTTTTGCGTAAACCGTTGACGATATAATTAAGTAAATCAAAATGTGCTTTTTGAATAGCTTAAACTTATGATGTTCACACTTCAATAGAGTAGGAAGATGTCATGTGTTTGAGTCTCTACCATCCATTATCAAAAAGAATTTTTACGTGCTTGATCCATAAAAAAGAATCAGGTCCCATGTGCCTAGACGTGTTGAAGATATAATTAAGTAAATTAAAGTATGCTTTTCTCTAATAGTTTAAACTTTTAGATGAGATGATCACACAACTTCAATGCAATGAGTTTTATATCAGAAGCCAGTGAGAGCCCAAAAGAAACAAAATAGTTGAAGGTACAACATGAATGCTTATTTACATTAGCAACAGGAAGATGCAATTCCTTGTCCCTTTTCTTTTTGTCAAAATAAACTACTTAGAACGATTACGAACCTGAACAGAGTGGAATATGTGATTCATACAACAGTATTTAATTAGTTCGGACTTGAGGCATAGTCGATTAACAAGTAAGCTTGGACACAATAACAAGCTATATTTGTTCTGTTTTTTGTGTTATTGTCATCAGAACTGTCAAGTGCTGATCATCATGATATTGTGTTGAGAATGCACAAAAATCTCTTCATTCAGCAGCTATATGAAGCCAATTTCTTTGGAGAAGGTCTATAATCTCTTTATCTCTGTACATCACACATGTTATAGTGAGTGATAAAAATGAAATTATATACTCCCTTCGTTCCATAATAAGTAGTGTTTTTAGCTTATGCACACCCCTTAATAAATTGCTCACTCCTAGAAAATTATGAGTGTTTTTACTAACTTACCTCTAATTAATACCTAAAAAAGGAAATCTACTTAATGATTCTTGATTATGTAAATAAGGGTAATTTTGGAAGAATAAGGTCAATTTCTTCTTGAAATCCTAAAACATTACTTATTTTGAAACAAAATGAAAAGTCTAAAACATCACTTATTATGGAACGGAGGGAGTATTCGTTAGTACTAATCATTAGACTAATATTAATTGTTACATACCTTGATTTAGAAGAAGATTTTGGGAGTTGGTGGTAGAAACGAGGGCCCTCATCATATCCTTCACATGTGATCTCTCCATTTTCATCTCTATAACAAACTACACCCGTTGACTTATCCTCAAATACCTATTAATACCAAAGCAAGTATATTAAGGAAATTTAGAATAGAGCAAATGAAAAAAATTCCCTTATGTTTGAGAGGTTTAAATAGTTTGTTAAATATACTAGCAAGTTTGGTTCTTTAACTCTGCTAAAAGTGAATACTTTCCATTTCCGTCAAATATTCACTTCCCATTTCCGTCAAATATTTTTCAACAATCTCTGTTAGATTTTGAGGGAAAAAATGAGAAAAAATTAACTAGAAACATCAGGAAAATTCAATCAAATCCTGGAAATCGCAGCACAAGACGCGACAAAAAAAGAGACAAAAGATGGTAATAATTGTACCTAAAAGTTCTACCAAACTCTAGAAAATAGAGCAAATAATGCAGAACCTTCACCTCTAAATGTGGGTTCCTGCTAAATCCCCCCAAACCGTTTTCATCAAATCTAACTGATAGAGTTTGTTAAAATACGACGGAGACAAAACGTGCTTACTTTTAACAAATTAAAGGATCAAAACTATTTAGGAGTATAATTAAGGGACTACTTTGACCATACCCCCGAATATAAGGGACCATTTTTGTTATTTTCTCATTAAAATACAGCCGGGGTACTGCTTGTGGTATCAACATACTCGATCCTTCTTATGAGATTGAAATCAATACGTTTTAAGAAAGAAAGATAAAAAAAAATTACGATAATTTTAATTTTTTTATGCCTACCATTTAGTAATAAAAGATCATAAGAAAATACCTTTAGCATATTGCTGGAAGTTGATCCCATCTTAAGTGGACTAATAGTAGTAGTAATATCATTAGTAGTAGTTGTGGAGATGTTAATTGAAATATTATCACCACTTGCAAACACCAACAATCTATGGGCAGGCAACTTTGTTCTTCTAGTTGAAGATGATTTTGTAATTAGAATAGGTGTTGAATTAGAGTTTATCACAGCCATGGATGATCCTAATGGAGAAAAAGGAGTGCTGGTTTTTGCTCTGCAGTATTATTGTGGGACTTTATATTAGCTAAAATGGATGATGAATAATACTTAGGGAAACTATCAAACCAATAAAGTATCGTTTGGTAGCTGATTAGGAGCTAAGTTATTTATATATTAAATTCTGCATAAATAATATCATGTTTGATAGCATATTTCTGCTATGTATAAAATTTAACACACTTAATATGATGCTTGATTTGCAATTTAGAAACCCACATAACTGATATATGTATAAGTTATGAGGGAATCTATATATTATTTTATGCATGATAGAATATGAAAAAAACTAATAAATGAATAACTAAACCATGCATAACTAATTCTTGTATAAAATAATATATAGATTCTCTCATAACTAATGCTATATTACTAGTAATTACATAATTCTAACCAGGTAGGATGTCATGTCAGGATGTGTTTTATTTTAACATAATACACCTATGTTCACAAAGCAAAGTGCGTCTCAAGTGGGAGAAAATGAAGTTTATAGTGAGTTGACTATCAACATAAAAAAGATAAATTATGACAACTTCTCTTAATAATTGCGAAAGGATCAAAGGAATATATATGAATTATTGAAAATATATCATAATATACATGCATCGTATACACGGTATACTATCTTGTGTATACCGTGTATATCACGAAAACTCAAGACAGTTGAGAGACCGTGATATACACGGTATATATACTCATTCATTAATGAAAATAATCAAAAAATTATTTCTTTCAATTATATAGCCGAAGCCAAATAATTGAGATTGTGACATACAGTAGTTAATTAATTGATTAAGGTTATCTCTAACCCTCTTCATTTCACGTTTTCTAGAAGGGTTGATTAATTAGGAAGTTTAAAAAAGAAAAAATACTCAAGATTTATGATCTAATAAATATGTCATGGCTTCATTTAAAATAAAATAAAAAAATTAAAATTAAATTATAAAATGATTTTTTTTTAAAATATATTAAAAAGAAAAGAGTATCACGTAAAATAAAACTAGAGTAAGTTTTGGTGGTGGCGAGGACTCATTCATATCATCTGGTCGGTAGATAACATTATCTTGTACTGATTGGATTAATTTACTTCAAAGGTCTTATCAATGAATAAAAGCTATCTAACCTAGTGGATGCTGAAGTATGACACAACCAATGGCATTATTTGATCATTAGTTTAGAAATAATAAAAAGGGACGTATGTTGGTAACAACTTCTTAAAGTAGTTAAAATGTCGCTCTCTATAATCATGTCGAGGACAATTAGGACACCTGTATAGTTCTGAGAATGAAATGGATGAGGACAAAAACTAAAATGATACCATAGTACAGATTAATTGAATTATTGAAGCAATAAAATCTTTGATCAAGCATCATAGAACGAAAATGTCTCCTCTATTTTCTCATAATGACTTTATGTAATGCTAGACAAAATTAAATAACGTTTTGATTACAAAAATAATTTAGTAATTTTCGTGATAATTATGTAAAAATTCTAGTGACTTAACGTCACCAAAACATAGTTTAGACATTGATACAATAAAATGAACCCCTTCTCGAACTAATTAACCATGTCTAAGAACACTTTAAAAAAATTCTAGCCAAATAAAACTAACAAAACAAGAGAAAGTTTTAAAGACCAAGAGCAAAAGGGAAGCCAGTAGAGCTCAACCAACTATTTCCAGTAATGAACTTGTTAGGAGTATAAGCTTGAGCCTCAGTTGCACTAGTAATAACTTTAAATCCTTTCCATTTTACTCTTTTTGTTGTCCGTGCTCCAGCACCTGTATTCTGATACTCCCCGTAAAACAACGTATTTAGTGCAAAATCCCCGTTCCACTCATGTCACCCTATCGGATTAATCACATCTGTGATCGACGATTGCATAATCACGGTCCTCGAATATTCCTTCCACGGCCATCCTAAATATGTCGGAAAATTCTTCTGAACCGATTTCAAATTCAAAGTGGCCCCAATTCTACATTTATGAATCACGATCCCAATGTTCTGGTTGGGATCCGTTCAACCTTGGGCCGTGACCATGTTCTTCTGGCCCGGTCCAGGACGCCTCGCGTGGATGTCGCAGTCCTGGAGGACGGCTGCAGCGTTACCGAATATGAAATTAATGTTGGTTGCTATTGTAAAGCAGTACGAGAAGTAAATAAATATTACAAGTGTTCGAAAGAATAAATAAATAGCCAATCTTCAAAACTGCCGCAAAGTTGTTGAATGTTGAATCTTGATAACCTGAAATCAAGAAACACCAAATCTGGATGGTTACAACGTTGTATGTTGAGTCGAGTGATTGCACTCTGTCCTTAAGACAAGATTGCCCCGTATATATGCTTTTACGTTAATGGGCAATAGTCTCCCAAGATAAAACAACACTTTAATCTCTCAACACTACAAAGCAAATAGGTTGAGTCTGACGAAGAAAACAAATATGAATCGACTTGCTGAAGATATGGAAAAGGAAGGAAGAATTTCTGTTTTCGTCCAACGTTATTGTCTCTGTGTATATAGTGTGTCTCTGTTGTGTATATCTTGTGTATATGTGTGTGTTTGCTCACTGTTTTTCGTCACTGTTTTGTGATGCTATTTTCGTGTATGTGTGTCCAACACAATTGAGCCAAAATGCATCAATATATAGCATGGAGGAGGGACTCCTCAACTACCATAAACATGGCTGTAAATAGTCATTAGGAGGGCTGTTGATGGCATTAGAGAGGCTGATTTATGGTCATGAAGGAGGGCTGTTTATGGAGTAGTTAACAGCCAAGTAATAAGTAATGACTGGTTAATGCTCCAAAAAACAGTCCAACAGAAAGTTTCTGCCTTCCGTCACTCCCAAAATCAACTTTTCAGAAACTCTAGGGACCAAACTGTAAATATTAAGCAATTTGGGATCCAAAAAGATAATATCAGAAAGTCCCCACAACCCACAGCCCACAACCCACGACCCGTGAACCGAGATCTGACGGGACGGGCGGGCGGGCGGCGGCGGCGACGCGCGTGGGCTTAGCCTTGAACCCAAGCACATCTAGGTCCTCCCTCCTTTAAACACATGGGATACCCCTTGGGGTCCCAAACCCTTTACCACTTTAGAGACTTATAAAGAGAGCAATTCTTCCTTTTTCCACCGATGTGGTAGATTTGTTCCACACCACATTTCCATGCCTCAAGCACCTTACTTCGTGGACCAATATCTCTTTCATTTCTCAACGAAATTTGACGATCCTTGGCCCTACGGTCATCTACTCACTTAGTAGATTATGCATGTGTGAAGAGACAAAGCCTCCAACATGCGGAACACTAGTGTTTAATTCATTAAACATGGGTGGACACACCTCCCCGCCAAAGATAAATTTCTAACAACCCCCTCTATGAAAGAGAGATTTTAGCGCACACACAAGGTGCCTATTTTCAGCAATCTTTCAGCGAAAAGATATTGCATCAGGAGAGGTAGCTTCCGTTTTGAACCTTCCCTAGTTGAATACCACCGGACTTACTTACTGCGCGGTGAACGTGATGTCTTGAACCATCAGTGTTTAGTGTAAGCCAAGACAATGATACCAACACAATAACTCTTCTTATTCGTTTTCATTCTTATGGTTTTGTCCGTTGTGGCCGTGGACACACTTGGATTCTTAAGTGCGTTCATTTGAGGCGGCCTTCCTCGCACTTAAATAGGTGATCTCCTACAAGGTATCCTGCTATACCCCACTTCACAAGTGTTAGGAATCATTAAAAGTTTCCCCAACCTTAACCTCAACCGTTTGAGGATCGTTTAAAGGTTTGGAAGCTTAAACTTTACCCACCACGCAGGTAACACTTTAATGTCTATCGCGGGAACAACTTTGGATTCATGTTTCCGTACAGAAATCATCATCCGAAGTGCTTCTTGCTTCCACCGAAGCGCTCAATTGAACCTTTTGCAACATAGTTTTTCCATTGAACCAAATTCTTGGGATCTCCAATCAGTATGGTTGGGTTACCACCGCAATGGTTCATATTGTTTGGGTTTTAAGCCCATTCCCCTATACAGGCAGAACACTTGATCTCCGGGTAGTCCCTTAGTTAGTAAACAAGGAAGTGACCCCCGTGATGATCAAGCGCCATACGATCTTATGTCTCCGACGATCCCGACGATATGTCCAGACGCCGTCATCCGTGTCCTTCCTAAAGCCGACCGGCTAGCCACAGTGTATAACTGCTGAAGGCACGGGTTTCTCCTAATAAGGGACGTCCTCTAAGGAGTCGTGAAGTTACTCAACTTCTTTCATGCTTAGTATAAAGCGATAAACTCCTATTCCATCATGAATCGGCCGATGCAAGTTTGCTTAGAGGATTTTCCAAGACCCACCATACACATTTACTTGTGGCTTTAGTGTTCTTCTGATCTGATGTCCAGTTGCATCACTGTGTTCTCCCAGAACCGCTGGACATCCAGAATACTATAATCCGTAGATAAGCGAATAATTCAAATATAGTCATATCCGACTTAACGCCTTTTCCAAAATCACTTATTAAAATCATCAGTGAACCTTAGTTCAACTGATCTGCTTTGTAGGCCGATACCAGGTCGGTTGTAGTGTGTACAATACATTGAACTACACGTGACCTGTGCATATCACTCCTTGTCTATGGGTGCACCATAATTCCAATCAGTTCTATGATTCATATCCATTGGTGGCTTCAACGAGACTGTCAACTATTGACCAATCCGTTAGATGTCTTAAAAATCCAATTCCTAAGATGTCATCTGTGATACCCATATATTTTGTTTCAATAAAATTTCCACTCTCAGACTGTTGGTTTTCCAACTGTTGGCTTTCTAACTTCAGATTCAATGTTTCTGTGGTCAGATTCATTATTTCTGTTTTATCTGAAACTTTCAGGACCAAAATGTAAACATTTCAGTGACCAAAATGAAAGTTCAGGAAGAAGCCCAACAGTCCAGCAAACCAACTATGATCCTCTTCTTCCAACTCTCCGGTTGGGAAGGCTGTTTCAACATCCATGCCACGCAAGACTGCAATGGCCCTAGATGTTAAGCTACTCACAGGGAAGCACATGTACAAGTAGTCGAGGCCTTATACTCGTCAATAGATCCATCTTCTTTTTCACAACCCGAATGTTCTTTTCCCGGAGGAAGATCAACCGTTACACAAGTATGGTTCTATATGATGGAATCTATTTCTCTTTGTAGCTTCTTTCCAAAGCAGCGCTTTTGGAGATGACAATTATTTGTTAATTGTCCATGGTTCCTTCTCAACCATACAAGCTAGAAGGACTGGAACAAGCCTTTGTCCCCTTCTTTGCTCCGTCTCGGTTCAACATCTAGAATCCTTGAGTTCTATAGTTCTGGAATATTAAGTTCCGGATAGACAGCAACTTCCGAGTCCTGTAGATACGGAACGTCTAGTTCCGGACAGTCAGGCACTTGCGGGTTCTTGTTAACCTTGAGCAATTACTCATTTTTTTTCAAGGAAAGTTATCTTCAAAGAATTCAGCATTCTTTGACGCCAAGAGGCGATAAGCACTACTGTTATTTGCAGATCCAGTGGATATGCAATCTACAGTCTTAGATCCAACTTGACCTGTTTCGGTAGTCCAACTTCTACCAAGCCACCCCACATCACAACATTTGTATATGAGATCATTTTCATGTCTCACACGGAGGGTTATCCTTAGCCTTATGCGGAGTTCTGTTGAGAATCACATTAGCGGTAAGGATCGCCTTGCCCTACATAATTTGGGCATACGGGTTTGCGCTTGGCTAACACCGTTAGACTGAGGTGAGTAATGAGCAGTCGTTTAATGAACGATGCTTCATATTCTCCCCCTCTATCACTACGAATTCCTCAATCCGTAGGCTTAGTTGATTTTCAACTTCTGCTTTGTAGCGCTTATCCGCTTCAACAACTTCATCTTTGCTTTTCAACAAACAAAGGATACAATACGTTGTACCATCATCAATGAAGATCACAACGTACTTGTCTCCCCCCTCTATTTTGTATAAACTTCAAATCACCCAAGTAGGTGTGACTAAGTTCTAGAGGAGCGGTGCTTCTTTCGCTATTCTTTTGACGGAATTTGGAAAGGTGATTTTGCCTCTTCGCCTACCTCACATTTATTTTGAGGGTTTACGTCAACAGAAGGCAACAATCTCAACTTCGTTAGCTTTTGAATGATTTTCTATTTAACGTGTCATAATCTATGATGTCATAGATGCACGGATTACAAATATATCATTCATTTGGCTACAGACATACTGTACCATTCTTAGTTATTACAGACCTGTTGGACTAGTCTCAAACCAGCTTGACCAACAACGTCCCTTAAACCAAGTTTGGGACATGTGTCACCTCATTTTGGAGTGATCCCATTCCCTGAAGTCCTATTGAGGACAACCTCTCCAACCCCTTCTACTTTAGAGGTGGCGTTGCTTCACATGAACAACCTCTTGCCCATGGTTAGGGCGTAACCGGATCATATGTGATCTGGATACTCTGGCCCACTCCGATTGCTTTGCGGCCCGAGTGTCCAATTTCTTTTCGCCTTTCTTTAGGTCTTCGATCATTTAAGACACAGGAAACTCGGCCCACCACACTAGGTGTCCATTACTTTTCCTATGAAATGAATTCTGCCCCACCCGCCGCCCCGTAGGCTTCGTATGACTGAGTGTCCAATATCATCATATCAAAGAAATTTTGGCCCACTCCAGTCGCCCGGAGGCTTTGTATGACTGAGTGTCCAATATCATCCTATCAAAGGAATTTTGGCCCACTCCAGTCGCCCGGAGGCTTTGTATGACCGAGTGTCCAATATCATCCTATGAAGGATTTTAGCTTTTAGACTTCTTCCGTTATGATTGGTGCCCAGACAATTCTTGGCGCTTACTTAAGAGTGGTAACAATTTTCGCACAGTTAGTGGATCTTTCTCCCTCGTATGTGCGAACATACTTTACACACTTTTAATAATTATACTTAAAAGAACAGATCTTTTTAAGTCGTTTACAAAATCCAATCTTTAAACGGGAAAGAAGAAGAGATTAAATTTCTGATTTTAAAGCGTAAGGAATATAAATTATTTAGTGAAAATATTTTCATATTCCTCCTTACTTTAAGTCCTTTTTTAATCAGACATCATTTAATCTTTATTCTTGACAAGGAAGAAAATAACTTATCCCAATTTCGGATTCTGGCCCACTTCAGTCACTTCATCAGACTGAGTGTCCATTTCCTCCTTACCATAATTCGGATCCTTTGTCTCGGACAGATATAGGCCTTCTGCTGCAAGATAGAACCACATCTTCAGCCTTCTCCTCTTGTCCCAGTTGACATCCTCAGTCTCTCGTGAGCGCTTGTTCCCACCACTCTCAGGAGCGGTGACACCATATACACGTTGAACTTCAACAACATCATCATCACTGTTTTCAAGCAGAAAACCACAGCCATATCCAGATTTGGTCACACAACTTTTGACCGACATATTTCGAACACTAATACTCTTACAATACAATCTTGTCTTAATTGTTGGTTGCTATTGTAAAGCAGTACGGGAAGTAAATAAATATTACAAGTGTTCGAAAGAATAACTAAATAGTCAATCTTCAAAATTGCCGCAAAGTTGTTGAATGTTGAATCTTGATAACCTGAAATCAAGAAACACCAAATCTAGATGGTTACAATGTTGTGTGTTGAGTCGAGTGATTGCACTCTGTCCTTAAGACAAGATTGCCCCGTATATATGCTTTTAAGTTAATGGGCAATAGTCTCCCAAGATAAAACAACACTTTAATCTCAACACTACAAAGCAAATAGGTTGAGTCTGACGAAGAAAACAAATATGAATCGACTTGCTGAAGATATGTAAAAGGAAGGAAGAGTTTCTGTTTTCGTCCAACGTTATTGTCTCTGTTGTGTATATCTTGTGTATATGTGTGTGTTTGCTCACTGTTTTTTGTCACTGTTTTGTGCTGCTATTTTCGTGTATGTATGTCCAACACAATTGAGCCAAAAGGCATCAATATATAGCATGGAGGAGGGACTCCTCAACTGCCACAAACATGGCTGTAAATAGTCATTAGAAGGGTTGTTAATGGCATTAGAGAGGCTGATTTATGGTCATGAAGGAGGGCAGTTTATGGAGTAGTTAACATCCAAGTAATGGTTGGTTAATGCTCCAAAAAACAGTCCAAACGGTACTTTCCAGAAACTCTAGGGACCAAACTGTAAATATTAAGCAATTTGGGGTCCAAAAAGATAATATCAGAAAGTCCCCGCAGCCCGGATGGGCGGGCGGCGGCGGTGCTCGTATGGGCTTAGCCTTGAACCCAAGCACATCTAGGTCCTCCCTCCTTTAAACACATGGGATACCCCTTGGGGTCCCAAACCCTTTACCACTTTAGAGACTTATAAAGAGTGCAATTCTTCATTTTTCCACCGATGTGGTAGATTTGTCCCACACCACATTTCCATGCCTCAAACACCTTACTTCGTGGACCAATATCTCTTTCATTTCTCAACGAAATTTGACGATCCTTGGCCCTACGGTCATCTACTCACTTAGTAGATTATGCATGTGTGAAGAGACAAAGCCTCCAACATGCGGAACACTAGTGTTTAATTCATTAAACATGGGTGGACGCACCTCCCCGCCAAAGGCAAATTTCCAACAATCAACTGTGCCTGAAATGAAGCATTGGACGAAGAATTGACGGTTGGAGTGGACGTAGAGGGTGTCTTGGTAACCTAGCATGTCGCATCGGTAGAAGGCGGATAAATCCGCCGCCACCCGAAGTCCCACTGCTTGGTGTTTTTCGGGTCCTGCTGTGTTTTCGAATGTTCTCTCGCCAAGAATCCCTCTCCCACAGCGGCTGCAATGTTAGAATTAATAACAAATTAATTTGTGCAAGTGATATGAATGTGTGACACAATAATAATAACAATGACTATGCTTTAGTATCAAACAAGTTGGGCCGCTATATAAATTTCAGTTCTTTCAAAATCCATTGTACTCATTAATACATAAAACAAGCACGGTTAAAAAGCTTTGTTTTTATTCACTTTTTTCGTTTTTCTTTGAGACAAATGACGTTATTTTGAAGGGGAAAATATTGACTACAAAAGAGAGCATAGCTTTTTGTCGTGTTAGCGCAGAAGAGTTTAATTTGTATATCTAAAGATATAAAAAAGAAATTAAATTGTCGAGTCAACTAAAAGATAAATTATGTTTATAATAAGTAAATAACCTGGAAAATGAGAAAGGTAACACATTACAAAAAAATGAATGAAATATATCAACTTAATAAGAAAAATTCATACCGTCAATGTTTATAAGTTGTATCATGCAAAGACACTGTTCCTTCAATCCATTTTATTAAGCCTAATCAAAGAAAACAGCCAAATTGTAGTGATCGCCCCAGCAGACCAACCCCCCTTGTTTTTTCTTCTGAAAAAGGAGAATATTACTCCATCGCAGTCGCATGTACAGAATACTACTCATATTAAATTAAAATAGACAGAAATATTAAATATAAATATTGATCAAACCTTATCATATGAATGAGTGAGAGATATCATTATTATACCCATTATATTATGATGAATAATAAATTTGGATTTAATATAAGTTTATATAGTTTCAGAAAATATTCAAATATACACACATACGTATCATTGTCTCAATATATGGGTGTGGGATTCATTTGGATCGAGCATGACCTAACACAGGCCGTTCAGGCTTGGAACATCTTATATTATTTTCTGGGAAATCGTAAAGAATAAGCCTATGATACGTATTCGGATAGATGAACCATACTTTCAAAATCTAATTTTCCTTCACGTGCAAGGAAAATAACAAAAAGTTCCAGCACACTACACCTTTGCCACATGCAACTCTCCGTTTTAATTTAACTCATTTATTTTTTTAATTATTTTATACTATTAAAAAGAACTGCAATAATTTTATATTTTAACAAGTGATATTTTTATATAAATAATATTTCTCGATGTATTATATACCCTTTAATTTTGGACCATAAAATTTAAATTAAGGAAATAAAATAAACTAGAGAAAGTACTATATCTTACCGACTTTCCACCACTAGAGTCAAATTTAAACTATGGTTGTTGGCTTACATATTCCAATACTACTATACTTCTAGAATTTCTTAGCTACGCTGATTAATCATTGAAGTTTCTTGCAATAAGCAATTTTATTAGTATGACTACGAAGTGTTTAGTGATGGAATCAGAAATTTACAGGAGAATAATTTTCACTAGTCTCTCTATGTAACAACTATGAATTCATGTTAACTTGAAGCAATAGTCTACTCGGACAAATAATTAGGAGGAAATTTGAGGGTTCAAGCATTAAAACCTAACCATTAAGTGCTCAAAGCAACAATAATAGTTTCACAAGTTTGGTTTGAGAAGGATACGACGTACAAAAATCTTATCTCTATATTTATAGGATAAAAAAATTATTTTTGATAGATCTTCCACTCAAAAGAAAAGACTAGTAGTTATTGAAAAATACAAATGCACTCAATGATATAGTAAAAAGAAAAGGTAATTATGACTAAATTTAATGAACTTACCAACAGTGGCAGAATGGAAAGTATTGCTACCATCTTTGACATTTCTGCTTGCAGTAATAATAGTATTCTCTCTACCATCTCCCATAAACATTATCTTCTTCTTTTTCTTTGGCACCTCCACATTTTCCCTATACACATCTGCCTTTATTCTGATCACATACCTCTTGCTGCTCTTTTCAGGTGCTTTTGCTACTGCCTCAGCCACCGTCTTGTAGTCTCCGCTCCTGTCTGCCGCCACCACCACCACATCCGCCGTCACCGTTGATCACTGCAGCAGTTTCCTATCTCCACCGGACAACCACTCCGGCCACGTCCTACTGCTGTCCTCATTCAGTTTCCTATTAATTTTTCCTGTGTTGATAATGAAAGTTGGAATAATTTCCCTTGGGGATTCCTTTCATTATTCACAATATATATAGCTGTACAAAGGTTGATTCCTAATATGGTATGAATCCTAACTTACCTTACAAAGGTTGATTCCTAATACAATTAGAATCCTACGTTACCTTAAATATACATCTATCATAATTACAAAATATACAGAGAATATTCGGAGAATATTCGCTAATACTCCCCCTCAGACGGAGCGGGAGGAGGCCGAACGCTAAGGCTGGATCGGAAGTCGGTGAAGAGCTGTCGCGGTAGTCCCTTTGTGAAGATGTCTCATACGATAAGAGGAAGGCACGTGTAATATTTTGACACGACCACGGCAACCTTCTCTCGCACAAAGTGGATATCCATCTCAATATGCTTAGTCCGCCGATGTTGGACCGGATTATGAGACATATAGATGGCGATATGTTGTCACAATAGACTATAGACGCCTTGCGGAGTGGTCACCGGAGCTCTAAAAGAAGATTTCGGAGCCACGGATCTCGGAACTACATTAGCAACACCGCGATATTCTCGCCGGCACTCGAACGGGATAGTGTGGCCTCGCCTCTTGGCGGACCATGAGATAAGATTATCCCCAAAAAATACACGGTACCTCGAGGTGGAGCGACGTGTGTCCGGGCATCCCGCCCAATCTGCATCCGTGTAGGCAAGTAACTTGGTTGGGGCGAGAGGGGTATAAGTGTAATCCAAAGTCTAGTGTGCCTTTAACGTATCCGATAATACGTTTGAGGGCGGCAAAATGGGACTCTCGGGGGTCGTGCATGAACGTACACACCCTGCCGAACGGCATATGTAATATCGGGCCTAGTGAATGTAAGATCGAAGAGCACCCGCTAGACTCCGATATAGAGTGGGATCGAAACGGCGCACCGTCATTGGCACTAAGCTTGGATTTGGAGTCCACCGGAGTTGGCATAATTTTACAATTTGCCATCTTGGCCCCGTACACTATCTCTTCGCATACTTACGCCGGCATAGGAACATAGTGGTGCAGATCTGGTTACCGATATACCCAAAAAATAACTTAGCTTGCCCAAGTCGGTCATAGCAAATTCGGTTTTGAGTAGAGCAATGATTTCATTCTTCAAACCGTCGGATGAGGCGGTAAGAACAATGTCATCGACATATAATAGCAAATATGCGGTCTTTGCTACCTCGGTGAAAAGTGAAGAGAGAGTTATCACACCTGCTACATACAAAACCAATCTGCAAAAGATACTGCCAAAACGATCATACCAAGCGCGGGGTGCTGTTTCAATCCATACAATGACTTCCCGAGACGACACACAAATCGCGGAGTCGCCGGATGAACAAAGCCGTGAGGTCGATGCATGTACACGATCTCTTTCAAATCCCCATGAAGGAATGCATTCTTGACATCAAGTGATGAATCGGCCAATGCATGCCCATAGCAATACCGAGAACAATCCGAATAGTGGCCGGTTTAACAACCGGATCGAATGTCTCACCACAATCAATACCCTCCTGCGATTAGTGCCATTGGCGACTAGTCTTGCCTTATACCTCTCTAAGTCACCACTGTCTCGAACTTGTGCCGAAATAGCCACATACACCGGATAACATTCACACCTTCGGGTCTAGGTACCAAATCCCAAGTGTTCGCTTGGTTAAAGCGTTAAATTCCTCGCACATGGCCGCATTCCAATTTGGGTCCGGTTTGGCTAGTTTTGGATTTTTTGGAATGGGTGATAAGGTTTGTGTGGAGAGATTGAAGTGAACCTTGGGTTTGAAGATCCCGTGTTGTGCACGAGTCTCCATACGGAGAGACGGCGGTGGCGGTGGGTCGGGGCCGGGAGGTTCTTCAGGTCCACCGGTTCGGATCGGTGGGCGCGGTTCACCGGACCGGTTTCGGTGACTCGACCGGGGGCGTAGGGGTGAGCAGGGAGCTGTTGGGGTGGTGCCGGACGCTGGCGAGATCGTCGGAACAATGGGGCTGTTGTTGGTATAGATTTTGGATGATCGGGGACGACTTGGTTCATCGAGAAAGATGTAATCGGTGGTCCGAAATTTCCGGAGATTTGAAAAAGGAAAGGTTGTCTCGTCAAAGGTGACGTGACGGGAGACGATGATTTTGCAAGTAGCAATGTCATAACACAAGTAGCCCCGATGATTAGGAGATAGACCAAGGAAGACACATGGCGAGTGCGAGGTGCAAGTTTGTGAGGTGCGGTGGAGGCCATGTTGGGGTAGCATAAGCATCCAAAAATACGTAGGTGATCATATGATGGTAGCCTACGATATAAGATTTCGGTAGGGGTCTTGTTTTGGAGTGTGCTAGTTGGTAAAATATTAAGAAGGGATTCTACCATTTTGACAAAGATAGACCCAAAAAGGCGGTGGTAGGCGGGCATGAAATGAAGTGTGCGGACCATGTTATTGATGGTACGTATAATTCTTTCACCTTTCCGTTTTGGGAAGAAGTATAGGGACAAGAAAAACGGAAAACCATGCCTTGTTTAGAACAGAAATTGTGAAATGCCGAGTTATTAAATTCACGTCCATTATCACATTGGAATGATTTGATAGATTTTTCAAATTGTGTTTTAATGAATTTGTGAAACTCGATGAATTTTGTAAAAACTTCGATTTGAATTTCGGTGGGTAAATCCGGACAAAATGTGAAAAATCATCCAAGAATACTAGATAGAATTTATGACCCAAAGAGCTAACAATCGGAGATGTCCACAAATCGACATGAACAATATCAAAGGGAGAAAAAGTAACACTTTGTTTGATGACATAAATGGAAGACGAGTATGTTTGCCTAGTGGACAAGAAAAACGGTGTTGGGCAATTTTTCCATTATTACATTGAATACGCTTAGAAGTCCTAAGAAAAGTAAAACCGGGTCTCCGGGGTGTCCGAGTCTGTTGTGCCAAGTGGAGGGAGAGATTGCCGCAAGGGATAGAGTGCTTGCGGTCGACAAATGCGGAAGATTGAGTGAATGGGTAGAGGTCTCCCACACTATTGTGGCGTGAAAGGATTTTCCCCGTATTGAGTTCTTTCACGAGAAAAACCAAAAGGGTCAAATTCGACGGACACACGTAATTATTGCTAGTGAATTTTCTAACGAGATTAAGTTTTTAATGATGTTAGGTGTGTATAGGACGTGGTTTAGGGAGAAAGGCGGGTGTGGATGTTTGGTGTGTGTGTTACCGTAACCTTCAATTGGAATGCGATGACCATTGCCGACAATAATAAATTGAGGACACTTTAACCGACGTAGTTGAGATAGGTTACCCGACGACCGGGTGAGGTGAGATGTGGCTCCGTGTCCATGTACCAATTGTCGTCGGCCGTTGAAGGTTCACGGTGGTGTAGGCCTGGCCCAAATCGATCGGGGATTGGCCGAAAGCATTTGGTCTTCTTGTTGCGATTATTCTTCGCCGCCGCTTCTTTCTTTTGTTGCCTTCAGCGCATCTTCTTCTTTGTTGTTCTTTGCAATTTCTTGTTGCTTTGTTCGCTTTTCTTCTTCTTCTTCTTCTTCTTCTTCTTCTTCTTCTTTCTTCTTCTTTTCTTCTTCTTCTTCTTCTTCTTCTTCTTCTTCTTCTTCTTTATTCTTTCATTCTTCTTCTTCTGCTGCTTCTTCTTCTTCTTCTTCTTTGGACATCTTCTTCTTCTTCTTCTTCTTCTTTGGACATCTTGATGATGGTAGTTCTTCTTGGCCGCAGTGTTGCCATCCGTCGGCGGCTAACGCCTTTTGATTATGTTCCTCTTGTTTAGCACGTCTAGTTTCTTCCAACAATAGTTGTGAACGTGCCTTGTTGAAACTTGGGAAAGGGTCGGCTTGCTTTGAATCATTGTTGCGAGTGTGTCATATTCACCTTTTGGTAAACCCGCAACAAGTTGAAGCACCATCTTGGTTTCTGAAACAGAAGTCCCGACGTTGGATAGTTGATCGGTTATGAGTTTCAGTTGCTTACAATATTCGGACATGTTGTTAAAATTCTCGAGGCGGGTATTATTGAATTGCTCTTCCAAATATACGGCCCGAGTATTTTTATTGTCCTGAAAGATTTCTTCTAGCCGGACCCAAAGTTCACATGCCGTAGCACCTATTTTCATGATAGTGCACAACAGTCTTTGGAGATGGTGCCATAGATCCATTGTTTGACGATGGCGTCAAGACGACGCCAGATTGAGTCTGTAACATCGGTGGGACGAGGAACAGATTCGTCAATATGATCGAGCACGTTGTATGCACATGCATGAATGTAGAATAGTTCCATCCACATGGAATATTGACAGTCTTCTTGGTCAAGAATTATAGGGATAAAATTCTTGATGTTGTTAACGGCGAATGCCGGATGAAAAGAAGATACTGAACGTTGAGAGGGGTTGTCAAGTGTGCCAGTGGATGAACCGGAATTTGTGGGGGAAGACATGGTTTTCGCTTGCCGAGGGAAGGGAATTTTCCGGTTTGGCCAGAAAGGAGGAAAGCAAAAAAAAAAAAAATTTTTTTTTTTTTTTTTTTTTTTCTGTGAAATCGGAAAAAAAATGCTAATTTCGGCCGAGAATGAGGAAGAGAAGGAATTTAGGTTTTAGGCTCTTGATACCATGAAAGTTGGAATAATTTCCCTTGGGGATTCCTTTCATTATTCACAATATATATAGCTGTACAAAGGTTGATTCCTAATATGGTATGAATCCTAACTTACCTTACAAAGGTTGATTCCTAATACAATTAGAATCCTACGTTACCTTAAATATACATCTATCATAATTACAAAATATACAGAGAATATTCGGAGAATAGAAAGTTGGAATAATTTCCCTTGGGGATTCCTTTCATTATTCACAATATATATAGCTGTACAAAGGTTGATTCCTAATATGGTATGAATCCTAACTTACCTTACAAAGGTTGATTCCTAATACAATTAGAATCCTACGTTACCTTAAATATACATCTATCATAATTACAAAATATACAGAGAATATTCGGAGAATATTCGCTAATAGATAAGAGTTATAAGACATAATCTAAATAATATTATCTTCGTTTCAATTTAAGTGACAGTAGCGAGTTCTCTTTTTCCGTATGTTTAAAGAAAATAATCTCTTTCTAAATTTAAAAATAATTAAACTTTTAACTACTTTTCATTTTATATATTTAGGATTGTAACTTTAATTTTTTTTATAATTATAAAAATGTTATTGACATATTTAAAATCTTAAATTTCAAAAGTACGCACATGCTTATTTTGTTTTTAAAATTCGTTCCAATCAAACACGATACTATAAGACAAGTTAGAGTTGCTCGGTTGGTAAAACACCTTCACCCACGATCGATAGATCCAGAGTTTGAGTCACGCCGGAGGAAAAGTGTGAAATCACTATAGATCTTTCAAAATGGGGGACCAATGTACTATAAAATGGAGTAGAGAGATATAAATAGTATTCTGCCTTCGTCCTAACTGTTTGAGATAGTATGTGCTTGGATACGAAATTTAAGGATAAAAATGAAAGATTTTTAAAATTTATGATTTAAAATAAGCCAAAATATTTTGAAACTATAAACCATCTTTAAGGATAAAATGCAAATTTTAAAATTAAATGGTCATTAAATATAAAAACGTGTACTTCTTTTTGGATCTGATGAGAAAAGAAAAATCAGTTATATAAATTACGATACATAAAGTAATTAAAAACGTGACTTCTTTATCGACACCTGCACCTTACGAAACGTGTTGAAAATATAATTAATTAAATTGAAATATACTATATTTTCTAATAATTTAAATATTTAGATTAAATTGTTACATAATTCAACATGATATCATAACATAAGAGGTCCTAAATTTAAATTTCACTGTCGCCAGAAAATTAAAAAGAAAAGAAGATATTTTCAATAAGAGGGTCAAACAATTAATTACCTGCAGCCAACTTCATCTCAATGTCTGTATAGTCATGTTCTTAATCATGGCCAAAGCATTACTACACAATTTCTCCACATGTTTTTGACCTTTCAGCAAAGCCTTACGAACTTTTTTATCAGCTTCATCATGCGAAAATCCATCAAGGCAAGTCTCTTGGTTAGTAATAGCAGCACTAATTAAAGTTTTCAAATCATCCGCGTGTTGCCTCAACGACTTCTTGTTAGGATATTTTTCGAGATCCTCGTGAAGCTCATCGAGGGTCTCGTCGATTGTCTCGCAACGCGATTTTCTCCCGTTGCGTTAACCCCTTTCGGGTTTTAATGAGCTTGTTGATCGCATAGTAGTTGCGTTGTACGGCTTTAGTTGTAATGTTTAGCGATAGTTCGATGACGTCTTCTTGGTTCGAAACGTTTTTGGAGAAGTTTGGGAGGTTATTGAAAATTGTAGAGTAGCATAGTTCTTGGTGAAAAGTGGTGCTACATGAGGATTTCAAAATAGTATGAGTCCTATTAATGTAGAAATTAGTAGGATTGAGACAATGAAGGATAAAGAAGCAATTGTGTGGTTGCCAGAATAGAACATTTTTGGCTAAGAATGAAAGGATGAAGGAAGAGTACTGACAATAAGCTACTATATACTTTTACTTATTTGTCAAACATGAACAAATGGGCGTTTTACCCGGTAAAATCTCACGACGTGGGGAGGGAGGGATGAATATCTTGATTATTGTACTGTTTCTGGCAGTCTCTTCGTTTTGCGTGATATTGCTGGTCCAACGTTGCTCAAATTTAAAAATGGACAGGGGGTCAAGTCTAACTCCTCCGGTATAAGGATGAAACCTTAAAGAAAACGTCAGCTCAAATTAAGATGATGTTTAATTTGATAGTCTTGGTTGTTACTATAGTACTCCTTCTGTCCATCTTAGATTTTGGCCAAGTTCATTAGGAATGGATATGAAAAAAAATGTTCATCACTAATTTTTAAAATAGCAAATTATTTTGAACCAAATATTTAAAGAGCAAAGGGAAGGGAGTAGAACGTATATAAAGATCAATAAGCATGCATTCAAATTGGATAGTAGTGTCGAGAGATGTCTGAGCTGACACTTTTTTGAGATATTGTGAACTCCACATATGGTGTAACATTTCAAAGATAAGTAAGAATAGGGGTGGGCGTTGGGTTTTCTCAAGTTACGATTCTATTTTTAATTTTGGTTTTTTAAAAGTGGACATCAAATACCGAATTAAACTAATTTGGTTTGGTTCGATTTTTTAAAGTTTGGTACGATTCAGTTTCGGTTTTAATTTTTCTAGTTCAATTTTTCTAGCCTTAACAAGTGCCCGATGCTGTATAAGCTCCTTTACCAAATCCAGTAGCAACTGTGTCAACATCTTCTTCCTCTATGCCAGCACCAGTACCTAGGGACATCAACTATTACAAGAATCTTATTCAACAACACGGAGGAGAAAGGCAAGAAACATTGCCACCACAATATAGCAACAACCAAAACAACCAACAATTAGGTTCAGTTCAAGAATCACAAAACAACCAACAATATAGCAACAACCGGAACAACCAACAATTAAGTTCAGTTCAAGAATCACAAAATAGCTATAATTTAAGAGATTCAAAACCTAAGATAATGAAGCCTTGCATCTATTTTGAAATTTCTCATGATTCACCAACAAACAAAAGGAAAATCCAAATATTCGGTTAAATTGAAGAACCGAAGAATCGGAAATCCAACATCGAATCGAACACCAATTTTTTTTGAAAATAAGAACCATAACCGAACCACGACATCAAAATACCGAAAACCAAAAAATCAAATTAATTCGGTTCGATACAATTTTTCGGTTTTCGGTTTTTATGTCCATCCCTAAATAAGAGGGTCAACAAAGATGTTTTACTTGTACACGTCCCCTGAACGAACTTCATCGTTAGTCCATCTACATTTGAACATCTTGATATGCTATCTCATTCTCTCTATGTATATTTAATTGGAAGCTAAATTTAAATAAGAAAGAACTTCTTTTGCCATAAATTGAAAGTAATCATTAAAAATGAAGATTTAAATAGTATGCAGACATTTTTCTAGTAATGAAGAGCGAGTTAGTAAAAGTTAAATAAATTAAAGAAAATCAACTATTACAACAAGTCATTCATTTAAGATAGACCAAAAAAGAGACATAGTATGAAAAATTAAGTTTTAGTAAGAATAATTAATGACAACGAGATAAAAATGTCTGCTTCTCTTAGTTATACCAGTGATATACATGAGTTTGTATACCATGTATATCACGGTTTCACCAAGGAAATTACCAAGTGTGAAACCGTGGTATACACGATAAACAAGCCCGTGTATATCACAGTTTTTGGAGTCAAATTGTAGTGTAAATATTGTATTAAATTAGGTTTGTACACTTACCATAATTATAGGATTCTTGTACAACTAGAATAGGAATATGATTTTCCTATTATGGAAAATTGTAAGTTGTATATATACTCTTTCAATTAATGAAAATAATCAGGGAATTATATTCTTTCATGGTATCAGAAGTCTAGGTTAAATTTCTCTCCCAAACCTCCTTCTCGTGACACGAGTTCCGAGACATTACCCTCGATTTCCGTGCACTTTGCTGCCTTCTCTCTTTCCAAATGTTCTTCCAAATCCCTACGTCACATACTACGTTGATTGTGATGGCTAAGAACACGTTTCACCATGCCCTTACTGTTTCTAACATCAAGAATCACATCCCTATCATTCTTGAAATAGAAAACGTCCAATACGCGACATGGGCCGAACTGTTCAAAGTTCACGCACGCTCGCATCAAGTCCTGCATCACATTATCCCCGCGGCTCCTGCAGATACGGAGGTGCCTAAACCCGATGATGATCCTAAGTTGTGGACGACCTTTGATGCTACCGTTCTTCAGTGGATTTACTCCACTATCTCTACCGACCTGTTGCAAACGATTATCGAACCAGACGCTACGGTGATGGATACTTGGAATAGAGTGCGTGACATATTCCAAGATAATCAAAATTCTCGTGCTGTTACCCTTGAACATGAATTCTCCCACGTCAATATGGAAGATTTCCCTAACGTTTCAGCATATTGCAAAAGGTTGAAAGAATTAAAGGACCAACTCCGCAATGTTGGTGCGCCCGTTTCCAATGATCGTCTTGTCCTTCAAATGGTTACAGGCCTATCTGAGGCCTATAGTGGTGTTGGTACGCTTCTTCATCAGAGTAGTCCTCTTTCACAGTTTTATCAGGCCCGTTCCATGCTCACGCTCGAAGATGCAGGCTTGGGTAAGAAAGTGGCCACAGGGGCCCCTTTCATCGTCATGATGACCGAGTTCATATTTTCTCCATCCAGCTCCAAAAATTACGGCCAAAACCGCAACAATGGTGGAGGCAAAAAGGGTCAGAATTGCAAAAGTAATGGTAAAAACCGTGGTGGAAATCGAGATGGAAATAACGGGGGTTGCAATGGGCATCGGGGCAGTGGGCCACAAGACAACTGGACACATTCCTAGGGCCCCTGGCCATGGAACTGGGCCCAACAACCCCTATTTTCCGTCGTATGCCCAGCATCCGCATTGGGCCCAATTTCATGCTTCAGCTTCCAGGCCCAATTCTGCCCAACCACAGTGGTTACCGAGAGCAGGTTCGGGCCTGGGCAGCAAGTAAGTGTGCTTGGGCCTCGGCCTCCGCAGGCCCACCATGCAGCGGGTCCCACTTCTACCGATATTGAAGCCACATTGCACACACTTGGATTAAATTCCCCGGACCCGAATTGGTACATGGACACTGGAGCCACTACCCACATGACGTCCGACCAACGTACTCTATCATCTTATTCCAATTTGAGAAACAATCGTGACATAATTATTGGTAATGGAAATTCAATTCCAATTCATGTCATAAAACTTTGTGCCCCCCACCCCCTCTTGTCTTGAAAAATGCCCTTCATGCCCCAAACTTAATTAAAAATTTGGTGTATGTCCATAAATTTACCACTGATAATTGGGTTTCTGTTGATTTTGATCCTTTTGGGTTTTCTGTGAAGGATTTCAAGACGGGGATTCCTCTCATGATATGTGATAGTAGGGGAGATCTTTATCCTATCACTCCCACATCCGGTCTCTCGAGTCATGCCTTGCCATCCACTTTTGCGGCTCTCGCTCCTTCCTTATGGCATGCACGTTTGGGTCACCCTGGGTCATCTATTGTTTCTTCATTACATAAAAACAATTTTATTTCTTGTAAGGGTACGTGTAGTACTCCAATTTGTCAATCTTGTCCTCTAGGAAAACTTGTTAGATTACCATTTGTAGACTCTACTTTGCGTACGTTAATGCCATTTGATATTATTCATAGTGATTTATGGATATCTCCTGTTCTCAGTTCTTTGGGCCATCGTTATTATGTTCTATTTTTGGATGACTATTCTAATTTTTTATGGACTTTTCCGTTAGCGAAAAAATCTCAAGTTTTTTCCACCTTCTTAAAATTTAGAGCATTCATCCGTACTGAGTTCGACCGGAAAATAAAAAATAATCAATGTGATAATGGCAAAGAATATGATAATGAGTTGTTTTAGGATTTTTGTGCTACCAATGGAATAAATTTTCATTTCTCTTGTCCTCATACGTCTTCACAAAATGGGAAAGCCGAACGCAAAATTCGTACCATTAATAACATTGTCCGCACTCTATTAGTTCATGCTTCTGTCCCCCCATTTCTTTTGGCATTATGCTCTACAAATGGCTACATATCTTCTTAACATACTTTCTACCAAAGGTTTGACATATTCTTCCCCTCTTCAAATCTTATATAATAAGACTCCTTCGTATTCACATCTTAGGATTTTTGTGTGCTTATGTTATCCACTATTTCCGTCAACTACAATTAACAAACTTCAAGCCGGTTCTACTCCTTGTGTGTTTTTGGGTTATCCCTCTAATCATCGTGGTTACAAGTGTTTTGATTTGTCGTCTAATAAAATCATCATTAATCGCCATGTTATTTTCGATGAAACCCAATTTCCCTTTGCAAAGGTAAATAGTCCCGGACCTAGTTCATATAATTTTTTAGATGACGATGTCTCCCCATTTATTATCCACCATTTATTGGACATATCACGCACCCAAAATCTATCAGCGGGCCCACTGCCCGCTGGTCCTCCAGTCCCGTCGCAGACTACAGTTATTGGGCCAGCAACTGGGCTGCTTATCCAGCCTAGTTCTACCCCAGTTTCTGTTTTCGATATAGGTCCCAGTTCCCGTAGTCAACGGGATATTTTTAAACTAAAAAGATATTTTAATTTAAATTCTAATATTATTAAATCCCCCTACCCCGTAACCTTGTGTCCGCCTTAAATGACCCGAATTGGAAATTGGCTATGACCGATGAATGTGATGCTCTTATTGCGAATAAGACGTGGGAGTTGGTACCCGTCATTCTAGTGTTAATATTATTCGGTCTATGTAGATTTTTACTTATAAGGATAATTTTGACGGTTCTTTTGCGAGGCATAGGACTCGTCTTGTAGGTGATGGTAAGACTCAACAGGTTGTCGTGGATTGTAGTGAGACATTTAGTCCGGCGGTCAAACCGGCTACCATTCGCACTATTCTCAGTCTGGCTCTTTCCAAAACATGGCCCATTCATCAGTTGGATGTGAAAAATGCTTTCTTACATGGTGAGCTTAAGGAGACCATTTACATATATCAGCCCTTGGGTTTTCGAGGCCCCAGATATCCTCATCATGTCTGCTTATTGAAGAAGTCATTGTATGGGCTTAAGCAGGCCCCACAGGCTTGGTATAAGAGATTTGCAGACTATGTTTCGTCTATTGGGTTTACGCACATCAGGTTTGATAATTCATTGTTCATATATCTTCGTGGTTCTTCCCTGGCTTATATTCTATTATATGTGGATGATATTATCTTGACTGCCTCCACTGATGCGTTGCGTAAGTCTATCATGACCATGCTCACTTCTGAATTTGCTATGAAAGGCTTGGGGCCCTTGAGTTATATTTTGGGGATTGCTGTCACTAGTCATGCATGTGGGTTATTCTTATCACAACATAAGTATGCAACTGAGATCATTAAACGTGCTGGTATGTCCTCATGTTACTTCCACTCCAGTTGATACTAAACCCAAGTTGGGTGCTGCTGCTGGCTTACCGTATGAGGATCCGACCCACTATCGCAGTCTTGCAGGGGCACTTCAGTATCTTACCTTCACGAGACCTGATATTACCTATGCCGTCCTGCATGTGTGTTTGTTTATGCATGATCCTCGAGTTGAGCACATGAATGCGCTCAAAAGCATCATCCGATACTTACAGGGCGCACTTGATTATGGGTTGCATATATATCCGTCATCGGTCTCTACACTTGTCTCTTATACAGATGATGATTGGGGTGACTGTCCGGACACCAGATGCTCTACGTCTGGTTACTGTATGTTTCTTGGTGATAGTTTGGTCTCATGGTCTGCCAAACGGCATGCTACCTTATCCTGCTCCAGTGCCGAAGCCGAGTATCGAGGGGTGGCAATGTGGTCTCTGAATTATGTTGGTTACGTAATCTTCTCTTGGAGCTTCACTTTCCCATTCAAGAGGCTACCTTGGTTTATTGTGATAATGTTAGTGCAATATATCTTTCTGGCAATCCGATTCAACATCAGCGCACTAAACATATTGAGATATTCGCGAAAAGATAGCTCGTGGGCAAGTACGCGTCTCACATGTCCCTTCCAGGTATCAAATTGCGGACATCTTTACCAAAGGTCTTTCGTCAGTACTCTTTGAAGATTTTAGGGACAGTTTCAGCGTACGAAGACCGCCCGCTATGACTGCGTGGGTGTGTTAGTTATACCCGTGATATACATGGGTTTGTATACCATGTATATCACGGTTTCACCAAGGATATTACCAAGTGTGAAACCGTGGTATACACGGTATACAAGCCCGGGTATGTCACGGTTTTTGGAGTCAAATTATAGTGTAAATATTGTATTAAATTAGGCTTGTACACTTACCATAATTATATGATTCTTGTACAACTAAAATAGGGTTTTGGGAGTAGAATAAGAATACGATTTTCCTATTATGGAAAATTGTAAGTTGTATATATACTCTTTCAATTAATGAAAATAATCAGGGGATTATATTCTTTCAGTTTCCATGTGAACAAATTTCATTAGGTGAAGAAAGACTGAGGCCATTAGAATTTAGAGCACCCCTAACTAGAGGAAATGAATTGATGTAAAAAGTCAGTATTACTCAAATATTTAATCGTCCATCAATGCATTGTCAGTCTTTTGAGAGTCCGAAAGTTAAATAACCCAAAGAATGAGGAAGATAACAAAAATATCCAAAAAACATTGTGACAAAAATACCTTTTGCGCAGGAAATTATCACGCAAAAGGACTTAAACATAATGACGCGGTTAAGTCCTATTGCGCAGTATAATTTCCTGCCCAATAGGGTGTATTATAAACTAGGGCAGACTCTCCATTTTCATCTTCACTCTTCACCTTCTCTATTTTCACTCTTTTACCATATTTTATCCCTAAAAAATCATGTCTCAAAGCTCTGAAACGTCAAAGTTTGCTATAGAACCCCACATTTGTTGTTGCAATCATTATTGTCAGCTCAGAACATCAAGGACCCAAGATAATTCAGATCGTCATTTTGGCGTTGTAAGTGCCCGACGTAAGTGTTTTTACAAGTTTTTACATATTTTTTTTCACATTATCTACATATTTTACTTTCAAAAACTGATTTTTATAATCTTTATAGGATATGGGTGGTTGTAAATATTTTTTATGGGAATATGAAATTCTCGTGGATAAAACGGTGGTTGCAAAGTTTAAAATTAAGCCTCATGTTGATAGAGATACCGCGACTTCAAGTATCACTAGAGATACTGTGAAGTTTGACCTGTAATTTAAACTTATGGAAGCTCAAGAAAAAACCGACCTTATGAAAACATGTAAGAATCCATAGAATGAGACAATCTGAGTTCATAACTGGTATCTGATTCTCATAGAAAAGATAGCACGAGCATACATGGATTATAGACAGGTTCATGACAATCATAATGATATACATGAATACCACTATCTAAAACATGATTGAGTTTAACAATGCATATATATAATTAACTGACTTGTATATGAGGTTTATCATGAACTGAGAAATAATTCTCTTACTCTGTTGAGAAATAACATTTTGTGAATTAACGTGGAATGGGGAAGAACAATGATGTGCCCACACGTGGATAGAAGCCCTACATACCTGTATACGCTCCAATTCAACGAAAAAATTATGATTTCCTGAATGATGAACACCAAACCCTTGCTCGGAATGCTCGAGAAGGATTTACCTTGAAAATCCTATGTTTTGGTTGAAGAATCATGTTACTAATCATGAACTAATATTAGAATTGCTTAGGATGGAGAGGCGAAAGTGCTTGCTTAGGGCTTTAGAACGAAGTTGAACCGTGAAATTGACATAAAATCTTTTAAGGGTCGCATTTATAGACTTGGGACGAATTACCCCTTGGCTCTCCCTCATCCCTCGGTGAGAGAGCTCCAGGGCGAGCTCACCCTCGCTTTGGGCCTCGCTCAGCGAGCTCCCAGTTTGTTTTGGGGCCTACCTAGGGCGCTTCAGTAAAACATGCATAATCTTTTGTGCAAAGATCTATTTGAGTTGGTCCTTATATGGATGGAAAGTAATTTCAAAGGGATACAACTTTCATGTTTGAGTTTTTCCAAATTACTTATCAATTTTTCCGAATACAATCTTTAAGTGAGATCTCGCGCAAACTCACTTAAAAACATGGTCCATAGAGTAGCTTCCAATTTTACTTTTCCCAAAAACTCTTCTTATACCTTTTATAGATTTCAAAACACTTCCTACACTCACCATATTGGTTCCATTATATAGATATCTTACGGGTCAAATATTAGCCTAAAAGTACAGGGTGTTACATTATCTCCCCATTGGGATCATTCGTCCTCAAATGATGGTCGTGGCTAGAAGTGGGACTAACTCTGAAATTCTACAGAACTTTCGACAAAGTTTACTTTGTAGATAGGACTATCCCAACATTTCTCAAACACCTGCCAGCTATCCAGAGCACAACGCAAGCCTCGCAGGGCATCATAATACGCATGACATGACATAACATGGTAACTGAAATACAAACATGACTAACATGAATACTGAGCTAGCATGAATACATGAATACTAACTGTCATGAATACTGGACTGACATGAACACATGAATATTAAACTGAATGAATACATGAATACTATACATGTGATTTGGAAAAGAATTCGTAGGCACGGATACTATGAATAGTGGAACATGAGCATGAACATGACAATATTACATGAATGCGAGGAGCATGAAATGAACATGAATATTGTATTGACATAAATACATGAATACTGGATGACATGGATACACGAGTGATGACCTGACATGAGATCTGAATACGTGAGTGGATATCATAACATGAAATCTGAATGCCGAAAACATGAATGTTACAGTATGAGATCTGAATGCTGAGCGGAGGTGGGATCTAAACACCGAACTTACATGAGGTGTGAATACTTGAGGTAGTTACTTTTAGACATTTTCTGCTTGTCTATCAATAAGAGCGGATATTTAGATTTCATGTTCTTTTCCGCGTCCCTTTTAGTCTCTTCCACATTCTGGTTCCTTTATAGCACTTTTACTTAAGCAACTTCCTTAGTTCTCAAGTTGCGAACTTGACGATCAAGAATAGTCACTGGAATCTTTCGCAAGACAGACTATGTTTAATCGTTTTGTTTTCTGTTCAAGCTTTGATTTTGGAAATTAACAAGTTCAAGCTTTGATTTTGGAAATTAACAAATTCAAGCTTTGATTTTGGAAATTAACAAGTTCGAACATAAAACATAAGTTGTTTGAAGTTAAAACATTAGTCTTATTAATATGTTGATATTAAATTAAACATTTGTGATCACTTTTATTTCATGGTAGCATCGGTAATAAGAACGAGAGAGAGAGAAAGAGAGAGAGATTGATCACAAACAAGTTAAAAACCTTCTTCTCTTTGTACATCTCATTCAAAAATCACAAACAATATTGCAGTCCAAATCTCAATCAAAACCAAACGAATGAAAGAAAATAAAATGTATGAAGGGGATATAGCACTATGAAAGATATCCTATTATCCCTTCCCTATTGCAATATATACAACACTTAGATGACATACAAACCAAATGCAGTTGTTTATGAGTTATATAAACAATATTATTTTCACACGCTGGATGACAAATTGACAGTTATGTCAATTTCTTCTAACTTATTTTGGCTGAAATCCTTGCAACTAGCACATGACTTCAGGGGTATTTTGCACTCTTCCTTGTCACAACCACTTAACACTTCCTCAACATGCCATGTCAAAACAATGTCCTTTAAGTTGGGCCTTACCTCCTCCTTAAAAAACTTGGTGTACTCTTGTGAGTCACCTGAGATCTTAGAGAACTTAACCACAGCCACTTCTGGAGCCACCTTGAACACCTCGATGGTCACCAATAACCGCGCTTTCCGTCCATTGGAGGGACCTTGCAGCCTCAAGGTTGACCCATTGACTCTTGCAACCTTAAAATTCAATTTATTGGCCAACAATTGAATCTTGGCCATGATGATTGTGGCTGAACACCTAGATGTGAAAATGGACTCCGTCTTCTTCTTGTTCTCAAACAAGCTCGATAAATTTGCGCCAGCAGACATTGATGAGATCAATTCAAAAGCATTCAATAAGGCTGGGGAGGATGGTGATTTGATCATCCCTCCATGCTTTAAATATTCATCTCTTCCAAACTTATCTAACATGGAAAATGTATCATGTTCATGATCAATTGATGAAGTCCCATTTGGCATTTTAAAACCTTTCATAAACCACGGATCTTTCATTATTCCAGTTATACTGATCCTTTTTTGTGGGTTAGGAACTAATATTCTAGATATTAAACGTTTTGCTTCTGTAGATAACCATGGAGGAAACCTATATTCAGCTTTGAAAATCTTTCTATATAGATTCATAAGGTTAGCATCTTGAAAAGGTAAACATCCTGCTAGTAGAACATATAATATGACTCCACATGACCAAATATCAGACTTTCCACCATTATATCCTTTATTTCTTATTATCTCGGGTGCAATATAGGCTGGAGTTCCACACTGAGTGTAAAGAAGGCCATCGTTGAGCAATTGCTCTGGCAATGCCGATAGGCCGAAATCGGTCACCTTCAAATTCTCATTCTCATCGAGAAGGAGATTTTCTGGCTTTAGATCACGATGAGAAACTCCACAACTGTGACAAAATTCAACAGCACTAATCAACTGCTGAAAATATTTTCGAGCCACGTCTTCTTTGAGCCTCCCTTTGGCTACTTTGGCAAAGAGTTCGCCACCTTTTACGTATTCCATGACAATGAAGATCTTAGTTTTTGTTGCCATGACTTCTTTGAGCTCAACAATGTTAGGGTGGCGAACGAGGCGCATAACGGAGATTTCCCTCTTGATTTGCTCCATCATTTCTTGAGATTTCACTATCTCTTTCTTGATCACTTTGATCGCCATGTTTTCACCCGTGTCAAGGTTTGTTGCATGAAAAACTTTGGCGAACGTGCCTTTGCCTAATTGTTTCCCAGTTTCATATTTTCCGAACAATATTTTCTTCTCCATGACTTGCTAAAATTTTGAATAAGGAATAAAATTACTTTATTTTTTGAAATTATAATTAATGGGCTACAGAATTTGCAGAATCCATCAATTTGTGGATTTCAGAGCTGAAATTAGGACTTGGAAAGGACATTGAACAGAGAATGATTATATGAGTGTTTGTTGAAACTTGAAAGTAAAATAACCTTTTGGAGAAGGCTAAAGACAAAAGCAAAAGATAATATGGAAACACATGAGAATGAGGAATAAGAATATATAAGGAAAGTTCAATTGCAATTTGATAATTAGAGACCATTATAAACATGCGCGTGGTGTAGTGTACGCAATGCTGCGCTGTTTTTCAAAGTCAAGAGTGAATTATTCTTTTTAATAATGCAACTACGTGGGTTACCTCTAATTTTGTATAGACAGAGTCTTCATTGTTTTATCATACTATATAATAGAAATGTGGGTCAATAAAATTAACATTAATGGCATTTTCGTCATTTCACATAAATCACCTCTCTTGCTCGAACAGACACAAACCAGAAACCACCCAAGTCTTATTCTTTTCTTCTCTTAAATCTGTACAAAGGCTTTGATTTCTGATCGATTTGACTTTTTGGGGTAAGAGAGTTAGCGAAGGAAAATATTTTAAGGCAAAAAATGGAGCTCTTCACCTACAATAATGGTGATCTTTTTCATCTTCTTTACAGGTGGAGTCTCTAGGAACAAGCATTATGAATGAATATCTCTATTTCTACCGTATATTATGTACTCGACTTTGAATTAGATAATGCTAACATATATATTTTTGTAGGGTCTTCATAGTGTCCGCTCATGTCAATTAGCGTTCCACACTCTGCGTAGGATTTTCATAGTATCGGCGGTGAATTATGTTCCACAACTCAACACTTTGCTCTATCAAGGTAATTGCTTAGTTAGAAAATTTGTTTGTTTCACCTATTTTTCTTATTTGAGTTGGTCATTGCAATTGTATTGTTTGGGGAGTTTTGTAATTTCTGCGTAGATTTCTAAATTGAGGATATTAGAATAATGGTGTAAATAAGCAAAGAAACTTTATAATCAGATTCAAAATATAGAAAAGGGGATGTAGCTTAAATGGTAGATCGCTCGCTTTGCAAGCGAGAGGCACGAAATTCGATCATCTTCACTATACTTTCTTCAATTAAACTTGCAGTAGAAATGGATACATGTTGATCTTGTGAATGGATACTGGATAAGTTCTCCATGTGGTCAGAAGTCAGAACTACAACGTTACTGGTTAAATTTCACTTACAGTGTGATTTCAAAATGGACAGTATATATTCAAATATAGACATATTTTATAGATGCGCGCTCATGCTTGGACACAAATCACACATGCTTATGGATAACAACAATAACATACTTAGTGTAAGCCCACAATGTGGGGTCTGAATAGGTAAATTGTACGCAGACCTTACCTTTATCTTTGTGGGTAGATCGATTATTATAGAAGAATGAGTTGAGGTCTAAGATCGACTTAGTTTTTAGTCAATAAAATTTAGGTTATGAGCAGTTTAGTCATCTCTCATTAGCTGATATCGCACACTATTACTCATTTGCTTAGTCAACGTGGCTTCTGATCCTATAGATAACGCATAATTCGACATGGATTCTCATCTTCTTTGCTTTAGAGATACTCTTCCCAATTTTGTACTCTTCTTCTCACATTGATCTCTCTTATTGATCTTATAATCTTCAAGTTAGCTGCTCTTCATCTATTTGGCAAGATTCTCTGCCAGTTAAATCTTTTTTTTTTAAAAAATTATTGTTAAGTCGAAGGCTGATTCTCTTGTAATTTAGAAAACCTCTTTGAAATTTTGGGTTTGTTTTTGTGGTAGGTATAACACAGGTGAAAATCTTATAATGCTGATCAAATATTTTGAGGAATAACCCCTTTGAAATTTACCTAGGTCTGCTCTTCTTTGGGAAAAGAACCTGCACAATTCAAGACATTTAATGTACTTAGGTTTGTTTGATGAAATAGTTATAAAAACAACTTTTGCCTGGTACTTGATCGTGGAAGTCTGTATTCTATATGCAATTTTCTATATGACAGCCTTCGTGTCGTGGGGGTCCAAACTCGTCTCCACTTTTCATATACTGAAACTAATTGCAATTTTCTATATGATAGATTTTTTGCACGTACGCTGTTATGAAACTCCCTTAGAAGCAATTAGAGGCACGTTTTGTGGAGCAATTAGAGTTACTATTTATGAAATCAGCAGAGTAGTCCAGACTTTTTGCTTTGCGGTTTTCTTGGTGTTGAGAAGATTTCTAATCCGGGAAGCAAGAGGGGAATCTTGAGAAACACGAGTAGTGACAAAGTTCGTGCACGTGTTTGATCCACGAAAAAGAACAGCAGCCTGATTGTAGGCACGAGCAACTTCCTCTGCAGTTTCATAAGTTCCAAGCCATATTCTTCTCTTTTGTGTTGTGTCTTTTAATCTCAGTTATCTATTTTCCTGAAGGCCTTTGCCTCACACCTACAGTTTTGTTGCTGCTTTTGCTTCTCTTTCTCCCCTTGAATTTGGTTACTTTGTTCATTGAAATTTTTTCTCTTTGCTGCTGTTTTTGGAAGTTAATTTCCATTGTAGCAAATTTTTAGGGAAAAAAGAACAGTGATACTGATTTTTTTTCCAAGAGTTTTGACTTTAGTCTTCCACATCCGTTAGTGATTGGGTTATTTGTCTCTTTATTTGAACTTGGTCCAAGATTCTTGGGCAATTGTTCGTCTCTTGAACTAGCTTTTGAAATTGTATTAGGCTCAAGATAAATCATAATTTGGACTTTTGATTATAACATTTATATACAAGTTATGTTACGCTGCACGAACCCGTCAATGAAAATTGTAGCTTGAGTTAGAATCAAATTTTTCATTTTAAGTGCGCACGGGCTGACCATCACTAGTATTCTTTAGATTTTGTGGTGATGTGGGCAAATCTAAAACTCCAACGCAGGAAGTTACTTTTTTTCCTTCAAATTTACAGTATGCTAGTTGGTTGGTACCAAATTAATATTGATGACTTCATTTGACTGCATGCTGATTTCAAGAGGTAAGAGCTTTTTGCTCCCAAGCAATTTTTAATCCCTTGGCATATTAGCTTATAGTTTGTGGAATAGGGAAATGTTCAGTAAGTTATGGCCAATTTTGCGATGTTGCTTTTGAGGAAAATGTGTTCAATATCCTCCTAAATTGTTGACCACACTTTCCCATGTGTAAAAAAAAAATTAATCGCACGTATTTACACCAAATGAATACGAGCTATACCTCACAATACATATATATTTATTCACTTAACTATAATTAAGTGACGATCTCGGACCTATGAATGGAGATATTTCCGAAACTCACACAGAAAAAAGGAAGTTTTCTCAATTTAATCGTTAACTGTTATGATTAAATTACATGATTTGATGCTAACATAAAGTTCGGATAAAATTTTACCGTTTTTATATGTGTGGCGGCTAGTGTAATATTTCTATCTTTGAGTTCATTAAGTGTGGCTGTAGTCTTCTATGTGACTAAGGAGCCAGATAAAAAAGAGCCAGTCCGGTGTACTAAGCTTCCGTAATGCGCGGGGTTCGGGGAATGGTCGGACCACAAGGGTCTATTGTACGCAGCCTTATCTCACATTTTTGCAAGAGGTTGTTTCAACGACTTGAACTCATGACCTCCTGGTCATATGACATCAACTTTACCGGTTACTCCAAATTAAAAAAAAAACTTAATTTCATTTGAAGTGCTTATATTTAAAATCCATCTTGTGGTCTTCCGTTAGGCTTGTATTTTGGATCAGGCAAATTGTAAGTTGTTTTTTGAGGAAAAGGAGCCAGTTTTAGAGTGTTCCCAGTAGAAGCGGACTCCCCTATATATCATCATCAAATTATAGGGATATGTTTGAAATATGTTTTAGACCTCTTTGGGAATATCAAAGGGAATATGTTACGGAGGTTCCATTAGTTTTGGTCAATAATATGGGATATTTATGAGTGATTCTTCTCTTTTTGTTTAAATTAAGGCCAATAATCTACTGTCTAAGATCTTTTGTTGAATGTAGCTATTTTTCATGCCAAATATATTTTGTTTTGCCATTTCTCAATCAAAATAATTACCCAACGTATACCTTCCTTGCATACTTTTGTATCATGTAAGGAGGGTTTTCCGATCCAGTTATAAGAAGTTTTTTTTTATGGTTGTTGTATGTGTTGACGCAGTTAGTTACTTTGTTCAATATTAAATAAATAAAAGAACAATAGAACTAATTAACAAGTGTATTATCGTAATTTCAAGAAAAAATAAAGTAATGATTTTACTATTAATTTCTGGCTCATTCTCTTTTTTCTTTTATTGGTTGTTGACGATATCAATTTAATGAGGATAAGAAATTGACATAATTGTTTAGATGACGCGGCTCCAAGTCTACAATCCTTGTTCCTTTACCAAACAAATAGATATGGGAAATTTTTTATAATTACACGAATTCATAGAAGTGCCGACATTTAGGCACGTAATAAGCAAAAGTTATAACAATTCCTTTTTATTATTCTTAGAAGACATGTCACCGCATGAATACAGATATTGTACTAAATCTTTCCCTAAGTTCTTTGTTGCAATTGATAACATGTTGTAGGCCACTACTCTTTAACTCTTTTATACATCCTATAATTGTATAAGAAACCTTGATTATCAAAACTTAATTACTGTTACTCCACGCTTACTTCTCAATATTCGATTTGAACCATTTGTGGATGGTCAAACATTTAAAGACAATAGTTTTGGTCAAACTCAAGATCAATAATCAAGAAGCTACTCTTCACTAGCTGAAGAATTAAATAAAACACACAGTTTGTAAGATCAGTGAATTTGTTTCACTAGTGTAATAGTACAATTACTTGTTTATGAAATACGAACTACATCGAAATAGTCACGGTCTAAGGTCGAACCTAACATTTGTTACGATTCACTTTTACGCGGAGGCATAAAAGCTACTGAGAATTTGTGATGATGCTCTAAGTCGGAATAATTTAATTTTAGGGTTGCTACCTAATTTATAGGTAAATTAGAAAAAACAAGTTGAAAGGGTTTATTCAAAAAATATTGAAAAATCCTATCTAAACCAGAGTCAAGGTAAGGGTTCTAGTGATCACTGGAAAGGTGTTAGACACCCCGATATTAAGGATTCATAGAATATGGTTGACTTTCGGGTTCTATAGCATGCTTAAATGATTCAAATTACCTTAAAGTGTTCAAAATATCTGCAAAATACTTATCATTTCATCTATTAAAAAACTCAAGGGTTTTTTTAAAACAAAAGAGTTAGGTTTTCGCCAAAACAATTTATACAGGGGTGAATTAGTCAATTTATTTTCAGACTAAAGACACACAAATATTATTTTGAGTAGAACTCTACTATTTAATCCAACAAAGTTGTCCAATAGCACTTGCATCTTTTTGAGAATCTTTTTAAGGCTCAAAATGAGTATAACTCATTTAAAATTACAGGTTTTGATTTTGAAAAGAGGTAGCAAAATCAAAGTTTCTTTTATTTCATGCTATATCCCAATGGCCAAGTCATATTCTAACATTCCAATACCCATATCTTTAACTCAAGTCCAACATGGTTTAAACCTTTTAAAACTATTTGAGTTAAGTTTATCCCAAAATCAGCTTTTTAAAATGTCATTTTTTGGCCTTCCTTAGCCCAGATTTTGTTTTAAAACAACTCAGTCCATATATAGTTCATAAATATCCCAATTCATGAGTTTAAACCTAAAATAGTCTTTATTCAATATGAAAAGTTCATGTTCTTATTTCCAGATTTAAAACATTCCAAAACAGTCCCTTTTTCTTTGAAAATGAGAACAGTCCATCTATTTGAATTCATATTCAGTCCGATTTTGAAATTCATTTTAAAGTGACTTTAGCTAAACGATGTACGTATAGCTTTTTCCTATCCTAAGTTCGTAACTATATATCGTACAAAAATTGAAAGATGAAAGTTTAGGCTGGTGGGTCTATCTAAGCCCATCAGTTGACTATTTTCACTCATAGCTGGGCCTTCAATGCGCAGCTACAAGCGGACTCGATCAAGAATGTTCAGTTAGGCCTTGGCCCAACTAGGCTGAATATGTGATGGCTAGAAAAAGGTCTACTCTCGGCTGAATAAAGTGATGGGCCCATCTCATCGTGCACCAGGAACAAACAAAGGAAAAAATAAAAGCCCAAGTTAAAAAGTATCTTGGACTTACCATTCAATTAATCATGAAATAAACAAACAAGCAGCCCACAATAAGTGAAGTTTAAAATTAAGCATTTGGATCAGCCCAAAACTAAAACAGTAGCAATGACAAGATGAAGAAAGCAAACAATATAGGCTCAGCCCAATTTATATTTCATAATCAGAAATGGAAACAAGCAGCAATAAGACCTATGGGCCAAGCCCATTTATTGTAATCATGCCAAGAAGATGAAGGAGGATGGCAGCAGAACTGGGCTAGGCCCAACAGATATACGCAATATGTACAGAACAGGATTAATATACCAGATATGCAAGATTATACCCCTGATATATGGGACCTGTATACCTTATGTACTAAGTATATTTTGGTATACAGTCCATATACCTTGTTGTAGATCAACATACACGTAAAGCAAACACCATAGAGGAGCAAATACAGGCCAACAGATGGGGGTTATGCACCATACACATCACACAGATCTTTAATCTATCCCATATGCTCCATGATTTCAAACTCAACCAATCAGTCGTGCATTTTTAATTATTCTGAAGCATTTTGACAATCTTGCCAATAGTGGGATCCTCCACAATATGGACATGGGTCATTTAGATATAGATTGCAACTATCGAACCCATTCTTATTCCATGATGAGAAAAAAACTAACACAAAAAATTACGAACACATATTTACAAAGAGCCAACAAACAAACAAATATGCATAAAGTTTCAACAAAGAAACAAGATAAAAGAAGTTAGTGAAAAACACATACAAATACTCTTTTAACACCGAAAATTCTCCTGCAGCGGCGCCAAAATTTGATAACGTCCAAATTACACCTATATTTAAGTGCAAGCGGTCGTGGTCAAATATAGAACCCAAACGAGTTGGGGTCGGATTCCACATAGAATTTTGAATGTCTTGTGAAAGATGTATTCGTATGTGTCGATCAAATAACTTAACTTTTACCCGAATGTTAAAATATTATTGATTTTATACTAAGAATTGAAATCGACAAATAACTAAGCACTTAGGAAATCAAGTAATAAACTAGGTAATATAAGAGTTGTGACTAATGCGTATTGAGGTCTAGGATCGCTTCCCTCACCTAGGTGTAATTCTAATTAGGTAAACTAAATTAGGCTTGATAAGTGATTAGTCTAGCTATGGTCATCAATATCTTAAACTCCCATTCAATATTCCTCAATATTGAGTGGTCTAACTCAATTTCACTTTCTCAACATGAAATAGTTGAAATTAGGACAATTGATTAGTGACCCAAGTTGGATAATTGTCATCTCTAGCTCAAACACGTTAGTTAAGCAAAATCAATCTCTTGATTTACCTAATTTCTTGTTAGCTAATTAACCCAACCTCGGTTCCTCTTTCTCAAGTAAGAACTTAGGCAATTAGGGCATGAATCTATGTTTGCAACCATAAATTCACAAATTAAGAATGTACTTAGCTAGCCCCCAGGGGCATAGATGAGTTGGTAAGTGACAAGTGATTGGGGTACAACCACTCCGATGTCGCGGGTTAGAATCCGTGTGGTGACAGTCTTTGCTGAAATATTGCAAGGGTTGTTGCTGGGTTCGTGTTCCGTTGGTCCTCTCCCTTGCAGGGCTGCCACTCGCGCATATTCCTCAATTTACATCCCACCTGGCCAAGGGGCCTCTGGTACAGTTGGGGGGTTTCGCCTTCGGGACTTTCCCCTTCACAAAGAATGTACTTAGCTAAATAACTATCAACCCAATCATCTTCAAACATTTAATTAGTTACCCATTAGGAATCACACACTAGGGTTGATTTGCAACCCTAGAATCTAGGTTTAGCTACTCATGAAATGGAAAACACAATAAAAACTAAATTAGAAAGCATAAACATAATGAAAGTTAAAAATAAATTACAAACTCTAAGTGATTCTTCCTTGAAAAAGCTTGAAAATTGGCTAAGGAAAAAGAGCTCCTAGATCGTACCAGCTGTTGTGGGGATGAATAGAATGAGCAAAAATGACTTAAAACCATTTTTAAAGTCGTTAGAATGAAATGGCAAAAATTCCCCTCGAAACTCATTGTGCTCAATAATTGGAACTGTGCCGATAATTGTGCTCCACAATGCTGATATGAAATAGGTAAATAATTCTGAAGTATGTGTTGCCGACTAGAAGATGTCCCATATTGTTGTAGCAACTGCGATTGTGCTCCACAATCAGAGCACTGTGGTCCATGATCAGCGCATTGTGGTCCACCATGAACTCCTTCCTTCAAACCTTCCGCAATTGACTTCAATCCTCACTCTAATTACCTAATTTGCACAAATCAATTGGATTACTTTAATTTTCTCAAATTAAACATATATCATTAGCCTCCTTAGCTTAATTGATCATATTTATACTCAAAAACTATAGTAAAAGGTAGTAATCACTTATCATTCGTAAAATGAAATGAAGTGTGTTGTAACTTAGGACGTGATAGAGGCATTTCTTTGTTAGCCTAGAAATTCTGATTTAACCCACCAATATGTATATATATTCTTAGTTAGCCGCGTTGAACCTTTGTCTTTGATAGCCGTCAATAAATCCATCTCTTTCATTCTAATTAACCTAAATTTTATCCAAATATTATGTGAGCACTTTAATGATAAATTAATAGGTTCGGAGTTGGGATTTGAATTTGAAAAGGGAGGCGTTTGGTGGCGAAATCTAGTAAAGTCTATGGGTGCACCGAAGAAAAAAATATTCTTGTTAGTTGGGAAGTCAAAAAAAATAATCAAAAAGAAGAAAAAAATATTATAATAAATGTTTTCCTTCTAACTTGTGATATCAAAAGTGGTGCTTAAATAAAATTGGGTGATTTCGGGTGAAATATATATTGGTTGGTGTTGGAGTTGGTTGATGAAGGAAAGTGATAAAAATTTGCCAAGTGTTGTAAGTATTAAACTGCTTAGGGGGGTTAGTCACTATTTTAGCCAAAATATTCCGTACCGTCCCTTAGCCTACATTACAACCCGTTAAGTCTTACTTGATCGTAGGTTCGAAACACTTATATTAGTGAAGCGGTTACACTATGGGCAAGCCTATAGTTCATCGTATTTAGCATGTAATTTTCTTTGGGGGAGTGATCGTACTTGTTAAATTCATGTCCATTGAAGTAAAACTTTGTTTGACTTGTGTGATAAATTGACAACTTTCTTATGGTGAGGGCACATAGTTGACAAGAGATTGGTGAAGTGTTGGTTTTTTTTATTAGGTAGCATAATTGTGTTTCTTTGAGTGGTGTCTTTGAGTCGAATGTTCTTTTTGAAAATAAATGGTTGATTGAAAAGGTTGTTTGTGACTTTAAATTTAAAAATCTTGATTGGCATGACTATTGTTAGAACCGGCTCAATGTTTGTTTTGAAATGATGTTTTGAAAGTCATATTAGCCGAAGCCCGAGTAGACATGTTTGAATAGTGTGGTTGTAGGTTGATGATAGGTTGATAGGAGTAAGTATTTTCTCGAGGGCGAGTAAAGTCTAAGTGGGGTTGGTGATATTTGACATAAATATCTATGTTTTGCATCATTTTACCTACCACAACTTGAGGTGTTTTGGTTGTTTATGCTTTGCATCTACTTCACTTGTTCAAAGAGAGAAATTTGACCCTAGATCACAACCCTGCATTTTCCTAGGATACCCACATGGGAAGAAGGGTTACAAATTGTTAGTTTTACCACTAAGAAAACTTTTGTATCTAGAAATGTCATTTTCCATGAAAATTGTTACCCTTTTGCCTCTTCTTCTAAGGAACCTAACTCATTTCCATCATGTCAATCTTCTTTCCCTTGTCCTCATCTTACTACTGATCCACATAACAAACTACCCTCTATTGCACCCAGTGACCAGCATGATGAGCAACCTATTCCTATTACAACACAAAGTCCTACTCCTACTGCAACACAGAGTCCTACTCCTCCAGTCAATACTACTTCACCACCTCTTTTGCCACCTAATTCTATACCTTCTATTACCTCACCTTCATCTCCTACTCCTACTATACCTAAGCCTACCAATTCAACTCCCACCACTACCCAACCTACTAGGACATCTAATAGAACTCACAAAACACCTTCATATCTGTATGATTATATTTGTAATTTGGTGCAACTCACAGATGTATCCACTCCCTGTTTTGAATCACCTATTACTCATTTCTCCTTCTCCTTTGTTGCACTGTCTCACTCTAATCAACACCTTCTAAGTACTCCACTCAATACTATTGAACCTACATCTTACTCTCAAGTTGTACTACATCCTGGATGACAGGCTGTCATGGACAAAGAATATGAAGCTTTAGTGTTGAATGGAACTTGGGATGCAGTTTCACTACCACAAGGACACAAACCACTCTCTTGCAAATGGGTATATAAAGTTAAACATAGGTCAGATGGTTCACTTGAGAGACTAAAAGCTAGATTGGTGGTTCGTGGAGCTATACAAAAAGAAGGGGTAGATTTCAATGAGACTAAAAGCTAATTTATGTGGCACAGTTCGAGTTTCGAAAGTCAAACCTGTTAACTTCGGTGTCTTTGGACAAAGAATCTGTAATTTGTTTGACATAAAATTTATATATTTTGAAATTACGTAAAAATACTATAAGCTATAATAATTGACAATCCAAAATATTTAAAAGACATATGAAAAAGTCGTGATTAAAGAAAAACTTATTTGATTATCGAAATTTGAAAGGTGTCACATAAATTGGTACGGAGGGAGTAATAATTTAACTTTAAACTTTTCATTTTACCTTAAATGAGATGATTTATAATCGCACTAATATCTATAGTTTGTTTTAAATCACAAATTTCAAAAATCTTTCTTGATTCTTAAACTGCATGACTAGTCAAACGCCTTTACATAAATTCGGAGAGAATATTTGGAAGTTCATATATAAGTTGATTAAATTATGTTTGGACAATATTTTGCGAGGAAAATCATTATTTTACTTGAAATACTCCTCAAACAAGTTTTCCAACATTTTACTAATAACGGGTGGATTTTTAGATATAGGGTAGAGGTTTTTAAAAAAATGAGAAATTCTTTTACTCCATCTATTTCTAGTTGTTTGTCTTAGTTACTATTTGGACAATCAAATGATATTTTTTTATTATAATTATTTTATTTTATTTTTTAAAAAAAATACATAAAATATTAGTTAGTTTGACCCTCATACTCCGAATCAAGACAAACAAATTGAAATTGAGAAAGTACTTCCTAGGATGCCATCCCTGTCAGATTTCCGGTGATTCTGGTTAGAGTTACTAATTTATATAGGAGACAAGATTTAAGTTCAGTGACTTTATTGATTCTGCGTTGAATTGCATGTCCTTGTGACGAGGGTCTATTGAAAACAACCTTTCTACCCTCCAAAATAGAGGTAAGTTCTTCGTACACTCTACTCTACCCTCCCCATATATGAAATTTTAATGAGTATGTTGTTGTTGTTGTTGACTTTATTGATACAAAAATAAAATAAGCAATTTTACTACACAATTTCACTAACCTGAGTAGCCATCTGAGAAATTTACTCTGTTTAGTCTTTTTGGAGCACTTATCGAAAAGCTCAATCTTTGCACAATATAATTCTCTTTCATTAAAATTGAACAAGCCTGGGAACCTCCTGACTGAAAATAAACTTGTGGTTTGTGACTTTGGTACTTACATGCGTCTAACATGATTGATTTATAAACTAATCTTTGGCATTATAAAAGCAATTACGCAAAAACGTTTTCTATTTCTGTTGCAATGTGATGTGGTAGGCATGAACAAAACAATGAGTTTTAACTTGATCAAAAAGACTTCAGAAAGCTAGTTAATTTACTTTTGGACTGCTGATGATCCAAAGAGTTTCTTGGTTAAGTTGCTCACCACTTTGTACCATACTGGTCAAAGTGTCGTAGGTGCACATTCTTGTAACAGTTTGTCCTATGTAAAATCCTTCTATTTCATTATCATTAAAATTCCTTTCACAATCAGATATGTCTTGATTTCAAAATAATCTAGTTGGTGGCACTTTGACTTTCAGCATCTTCTCTGAGAGCCCTGTATACCAGCCTAAACTCACCAGGGCAGCTGACAAAATGGAGTGCCAATGGCGATGATCCTTGTGGAGAGTCGTGGACAGGCATTACCTGCTCGGGCAATAGAGTAACTGGAATGTGGGGTTCTTTCTGAAAGAAATAATCCCCTTGATTATTTTCATTAATTGAAAGGCTATATATACAAGTTATATATTTCCATAATAGGAAGATCCTATTCCTATTCTACTTCTAAATCCTTATTCTACCATAATTCTAACTATACAATTATGGTAAGTGTATAACACTAATTAAGGTAACCTTTACAATACAATATACTACAAATATATATACCATATATACAATATTGTGTTGTCCACAATTCGGCCGAGAGGCCCACTTCCGAGGCCCTAAGCGGCCCTCTCGCTTTGCTTTGCCTTGGCTGCTGGCCGAAGGCCCACCGCCGAGGCCCAATTGGCCCTCTCGCTTTGCCGTGCTTTGCTTGTCCGCCGAAGGCCCACTGCTTTGTATAAATGTGATATACACTGCTGTATATTCAGTGTATATCACATGTATATTGCTTTGTTTAACACACCCCCGCAGTCATAGCGGGCGGTTTTCGAACGCTGAGACTGTCCCTAAAATCTTCGAAGAGAACCGCTGGTAGACCCTTTGTAAAGATGTCTGCAATTTGATAACGAGACGGGACATGACATACGCGAACTTGACCCTTTGCAACCTTTTCACGGACAAAGTGAATGTCCATTTCGATATGCTTGGTGCGGTGTTGAACGGGTTACACGAAAGGTAGATGGCACTAATGTTATCGCAATATACCAAGGTTGCCTTCTGAATGGGACAATGAAGCTCCAAAAGCAAATTACGTAGCCAACATGACTCGGAGACTACATTCGCTACCCCTCGATATTCTGCCTCTGCACTGGAGCGTGACAGAGTTGCTTGACGTTTCGCCGACCATGAGACCAAGTTATTTCCAAGGAACATACAGTATCCAGAAGTCGACCGTCTGGTGTCGGGACAACCACCCCAATCAGCATCCGTGTAAGAGACAAGTGTGGATGTAGATGAAGGATACAAGTGCAACCCATAGTCCAGTGTCCCCTGTATATACCGAATGATGCGTTTGATTGCATTCATGTGCTCAACTCTGGGATCATGCATGAATAAACACACTGCTGAACCGCATATGTAATATCCGGTCTGGTAAAGGTAAGATCTTTGGAGGGCCCCCGCAAGACTGCGATAGCGGGTCGGGTCCTCATATGGTGCACCTGTTTGCGCGGCACTCGGCTTTGGGTTTGCATCAACCGGTGTGGAAGTGGACTTACGGGATGACATCCCGACCCTCTCTATGATCTCGGCAACATACTTCCGTTGAGACGAAAAACAAGCCATCCGAATGACGTTTGACGGCAATCCCCAAAAAATAACTCAACGGCCCTAAGTCCTTCATAGCAAATTCGAACCGAGCATGGCCATGATAGACGACGCAAAGCATCGGAGGAGGCGATCAAGATGATATCATCCACATATAACGAAATATAGGCCAATGACGAACCACGGCGGTAGATGAACAAAGAATTGTCTAACTGCGCTGTGTGTGAACCCAAGAGTCGAAACAAAATCGAAATCGTGTATACCGGCACGTGGAGACTCGCTTAAGCCCATATAATGACTTCTTCAACAAACGGACATGATGAGGTCGGTTGGGATCCCCGAAACCCAACGGCGATGCATATAGACTGTTTCCTTGAGATCTCCATGTAGAAAAGCATTCTTGACATCTAACTGATGAATCGGCCAAGTCTTTGAAAGAGCCAAGCTAAGTACAGTGCGAATGGTAGCCGGTTTGACCACCGGACTAAATGTCTCACCACAATCAATACCAACCTGCTGAGTCTTACCATCACCAACAAGTCGCGCCTTATGCCGAGCAAATGACCCATCTGAATTCTCCTTATGAGCAAAAATCCACATAGACTTGATAATATTAGTACCATATGGACGGGGCACCAACTCCCACGTCTTATTATCAATAAGAGCATTATATTCATCAGTCATAGCAATTTTCCAATTAGGGTCATTTAATGCGGACACAGGATTGCGGGGCAAGGGGGATTTAGAGACATCGAATGTAAATTAAAATGTCTTTTAGGTGTAAAAATACCCCGCCGACTACGAGTGACCGGTCTATGACTCGAGGAAGAATTAATGGAATTATGGGAATTTTCTCGGGCTCGGGACGGACCGGCCAAAAGCGTGGGCCCGCTGGCCCAAATCGGAAATGGTCGGGACTCGGCTTGGACCGGTTCCCAGAATCGGGGACTGGACCGGCCCGATTCTTTGGAACTGTTCCGATGGCTGGAAAAAAAATGGGTGTGGCGATCTTGTTGGGCCGGCGGGCGGTGGGCCCGTGGAGAATTTTGGGTACGGGAGTTGTCCGAAAAATTCCGAATAATATACGGGGATATTTGGTCATCCAAAAAATTATACGACTTAGGCTCGGGAGTATGAACTTTCGTAAAAGGGAATTGGGTTTCATCAAAAATGACATGACGATTTATAATAATTTTCTTGGAGGATAAATCAAAACACTTATAACCACGATGATTCGACGGATAACCCAAAAATACACACGGAGTAGACCGAGCCTGAAGTTTGTTAATTGTGGTGGATGGGAATAACGGATAACACAAGCACCCAAAAATCCGAAGATGAGAATAAGACGGGTTTTTATTATATAAGATTTTGAGAGGGGAAGAATATGTCAGACCTTTAGACGGAATTATGTTAAGAAGGTAAGTGGCCATTTGTAGAGCATAATGCCAAAAATACGGAGGTATGGAGGCATGGATTAGGAGAGTTCGGACAATGTTATTTATGGAACGAATTTTGCGTTCGGCTTTCCCATTTTGTGAAGATGTATGAGGACAGGAAAACCGAAAATTTATCCCATGAGTAGCACAAAATTCTCGAAACTCCTTATTGTCATACTCCTTCCCATTATCACATTGAATATTTTTTATTTCTCTTTCGAATTGAGTACGAATGAACGCTCTAAATTTTATGAAGACGGAAAACACTTGTGATTTATTCGCAATTGGAAACGTCCACAAAAATCTAGAATAATCATCTAAGAAGAGAACATAATATTGATGACCCATTGAACTAAGAACAGGAGATGTCCATAAGTCGCTATGAATAATGTCAAATGGCATAGAAGTATGAGAATTGGAGTCTACAAATGGCAACTTAACAATTTTTCCTAATGAACAAGACTGACAAATTGGAGTACGACTCGTACCCTTACAAGAAATAAAGCTATTTTTATCTAAAACTGATAAAATAGAAGATCCCGGATGACCCAAACGAGCATGCCACATGGAAGGGGGATGGTACGCAAAAGGCGATGGCAAGGCTGGACTCGATGGACTGAAACCGGGCATGATAGGATATAGATCCCCCCTACTATCATACCTCATGAGATGACTCCCCGTCTTGAAATCCTTCACAGAGAAATCGAAAGGATCAAATTCAACAGAAATAGAATTGTCATTTGTGAATTTTCGGTCAGAAACTAAATTTTTAATCAATTTAGGAGCATGTAAAGTATTTTTCAAGAGAAGTGGTGGATTGGGAGGAGACAACGTTTTCTGACCATACCCTAGAATTGGAATTGAACTGCCATTACCAACAATTATTCCCCGAGGGGTGCTCAAATTGTAATAAGATGAGAGAGTACCTGATTCGGAAGTCATGTGAGTAGTGGCCCCGGTGTCCATGTACCAATTTGGGTCCGGTTGAGTTAATCCCAATGTGTGCATCGCGGCCTCGATATCGGTCTTAGTGGGGCCTGCTGCATGATGGGCTTGCGGAGGACGGGGCCCAAGGACTCCTGGCCGTGCTGGAACTGGGCTGTTACCGCTGTGGGGGCCGTTCTGGGCCACTGGCCAGTGGGCCGCCAATGCTGGGTATTGGGCTCTCTTTGGGTCGGCCAGCCCACCCCGCGGCCGGCGTAAACTTCTTTGGAGGGTGCGGGTGCCACTGCCACTGGCCCCACGGTGGTGGTGGCCCACTGTACCCCGAATGGGACCCACCGCCTGCTTGTTGCTCACCGAAACTGTCACCAGAACCACCTCGTTTGCCCCCGCGGTTTTTGTTATTTTTGCGATTATTCTTGCCGCCACCATTATTATGGTTTTGGCCCGAATTATTAACAAAACCCGAAGAACTAGGAGAGGATGCCACCATCACAACTGGGCTTGCTCCGGTAGCCGCCTTTTTAGCCAAACCGGCTTCTTCCAACGTCAGCATGGAGCGGGCTTGATGAAAGTCGGGAAGAGGGTTGCTTTGGCGAAGGAGAGTTCCAACACCATTATAGGCCTCCGAAAGCCCGGCAACCAACTGTAGAACTAGACGATTATTTGTCACTGGTGCGCCAACATTACGGAGTTGATCCGTCAATTCCTTTAGTTTCTTGCAATATGCAGAAACGTTCGGAAATACGTCCATTCGAACGAGAGAGAATTCCTGCTCGAGTGTGACGATACGGGAATGTTGGTTGTCTTGGAATATGTCACGCAATCTATTCCATGCAGCCATAGCCGTGGTATCGGGCTCCATAATCGTCTGTAGAAGGTCCACTGAAATAGTGGCGTATATCCACCGAAGAACGGTAGCATCAAGTGTAATCCACACCTCAGGATCCTCCGCAGGAAGGGGTCTAGCGGGAGGAATTATGTGATGAAGAACTTGATAAGAGATAGCGTGAATTTTAAACAACTCCGCCCACATTGCATATTGAACGTTTTCCATCTCAAGGACAATAGGGACACTGAGCTTGATATTGGAAACCGTGAGGGCAGGTGAAAATTGTTCTTAGACATATTTGAAAGAACAAAGAAGGAGGATAAATTTAAGAGAGGTTTTTAGAGTGGAAGACGAGATATTTGGAGAGAAAAACCCGAGGGAGGGGGGGGGGGTTCTCGGCCAAAGAGGCAAAAGTTTGAGAGAAGAAAACTTTTGGTTTAGACCTAGTCTCTTGATACCATGAAAGAAATAATCCCCTTGATTATTTTCATTAATTGAAAGGCTATATATACAAGTTATATATTTCCATAATAGGAAGATCCTATTCCTATTCTACTTCTAAATCCTTATTCTACCATAATTCTAATTATACAATTATGGTAAGTGTATAACACTAATTAAGGTAACCTTTACAATACAATATACTACAAATATATATACCATATATACAATATTGTGTTGTCCACAATTCTGGCCGAGAGGCCCACTTCCGAGGCCCTAAGCGGCCCTCTCGCTTTCTTTGCCTTAGCTGCTGGCCGAAGGCCCACCGCCGAGGCCCAATTGGCCCTCTGCTTTGCTGTTGCTTGTCGTCTGCCGAAGGCCCACTTGTATATATGTGATATACACTGCTGTATATTCAGTGTATATCACATGTATATTGCTTTGTTTAACACTTTCTTCCTTTTTTTTGTTGAAAATTTACTAATGTGGAATTAAGTTTATCCCATTATTTATGACTCAAACAATTGGGGCCCCGCACGTCGGAAATGTCGTTTCCACACACGTGCAATCTTAGTGTCAAGTATCGTAAATTTCGTTAATGAAAGAGATATTGGTACGTAAGTGAAATGTTTAAGACATAGAATGATGGACGGTTATTGGATAAATAACGAGTGTTCCACGTTGGTAAACGAAGGAAGGATTGTGCGAGGTCTAAGATGGAACGGGTCGGAAAAGGGCCGTGGTGCCGGAGCACCGCGGCGCCCCCCTTGCAGCGCCGCGGCGCCTGAGTGGCAGTGATGTTTTGGCTGAATTAGCGCCACGGCGCTAATGTAGCAGAGCCGCAGCGTTTCATTGGCAGTGACTGCTCGACGGAATCCCAAAAGGTTTGGCTGTTGAGGGGGTTTCAATGGCATTGAATCCACCCAATAATGGCCATTACTTGGACCATGATGTTGCTGCATTACTTGGGGGTTAAATGTCATCCATTACCTGGCAATTGATTGCCATTATGGGGCATTTGAAAGGCCATCTTGCACACCTATAAATTGAGGCCTTTGACTCAATTCTATAGATGAACAAAACCAAAAATACATACAATTATACAACACCACAAAGAGATCAGTTTTCCTGATAAGCAATCCTTCTGTTAGCAATCTTCATTATTCGTGTTCTTCTCTTAGCCATCTGTACAACATTATCTTATGAGATAAAGACGTAACGCTCCATGGGAAAGGAGAAAATGTTGTAGCACATGTTTCATACCATGTGTGCAAATGTCAATCAAAAGGGTGAATATAAGTTTTATCTCTACTTATTATTGTGAGACCCTAAATTGAGTACTCTCGCGACTCCTATCAGTGGCTCAAAGCTTGGTTCTGTGATCACTATCTTATCATGCTACCAAATGACCATGAGAGATTCGATTTGGCGGGGCATGACTAGAAAAGAGAATTGGATACAAGTTGTAAAGAATGGATCTTAGGCCTAACTCAACCCCAAAAGCTAGCTTGTAGGGTGAGGATTGTACAAGTCCATCTAATAAGTCCATGTTCCCATTCCATTTCCGATGTGGTACTCTTAACACTCCCCGCACGCCTAGACCTAGTTAATTGAAGCGTGGACAGTATAATTTGGGGGTCCAACATCGGTGAACAAAGAACTGGAATGGACCTGGCTATGATACCATGTAAATAATTGATCTTGGGCCTAACTCAACCCCAAAAGCTAGATGTAGGACTCTTAACATTCCCCCGCACGTCCAGACCTCGTTAACTGGAGCGTGGACAATATAATTTGGGGGCCCAACATCGGTGAACAAAGAATTGGAATGAGCATGACTCTGATACCATGTAAAGAATGGATCTTGGGCCTAACTCAACCCCAAAAGCTAGCTTGTAGAGTGAGGATTGTCCAAGTCCATATAAGGAATCCATATTCTCATTCCATATCCGATGTGGGACTCTTAACATTCCCCCGCACGTCCAGACCTCGTTAACTGGAGCGTGGACAATATAATTTGGGGGCCCAACATCGGTGAACAAAGAATTGGAATGAGTCTGGCTCTGATACCATGTAAAGAATGGATTTTGGGCTTAACTCAACCCCAAAAGCTAGCTTGTAGGGTGAGGATTGTACAAGTTCATATAAAGAGTCCATGTTCCCATTCCATTTTCGAGGTGGGACTCTTAACACAAGTTGAGAGACTCGTGAGAAGAGGAAGATCATTTACGGAATCTCATTTAGTTTGTGTTTGATGGTACTCGTTATGACTTATGGGTCATAATTGTGAACACAAGAACTATGATACATGAGATCAAACTGTGATGTATCAATGTGATTCAATGATCTAGGGCACTGAGCATACTTTTTATGATCTACTTGATGATTTTCATGACGACAACGAAAGGCTATATATTCCTAACAAATGTATAGCAAAATGCTTTCATAGTATGCCGATCGCACGGCCTATTTATCCAGTATGAATGATGCAAGAGAGATTAAAAGAAAGAATATGTTTTTCCTTAGATCGATAGAGCTTGAGCACTCCCTTATGTGTGAGTGGGAGATATTGGAAAGTATTATTGGGTCGGATCCACCCATAAGGGGTGCTAGATGATCCATGAGCTCATTAATTATTCCTCCACATTAAACCCTAGAGCTAGCATATATAAACACAATTATGGGTGTTTAAGAGGGGTTAATCCATCATATAGAGACAGCTAGGGTTCACACATAAATTATATCTCTGCATTAGTTAGAGAGATATCTAGGCTGTGGAAACATGGGGATTCATCTACTTTGTGAGAACTCCCGACGACCGGTGACACAAGTCGTGGTTGCTGCAGATCCGCTTCCGCTATGGAGAAACCCGTAAGTCTCCTAACTAGTATTTATGCTTCAAAATATTACGCCTTTAATTATATGTACAGATAAAACTTTATATTTTCAATCATTCAAAGTTAGAAACATAATATTCTACTTACTTCATTTATTGTCATTACATTATGACTTTTTATTATTCAAAATTACATTGTTGCTTTTAGTGTTGATTTAATTAGTTGTAGTAAGATAGCGAATTAAATAAAAGATATTTTTTTAAAAAAAAAAAGAAGAAGAGAGAAATGAGTAAGTGAAAAATATTACATGTAGCAGATTTTGTAAGGAAAGGGGCGACGTCTGGTAAGAGGATGAAGTTAGAGGCACTTCAAGTCCACTTAAAGAACCTTAAAGGTCCAATCTTTGTGCAACAGTGCTGAAACACTACCAAATCTCTCATGATCAACACCAACAATACACACAAGTCCAAGAATATCATATGAATCTATCCAGGATCTCGAAACATGAACTGGAGTGCCAATACTCAAATCGAGGCTTAAAGTCATCTTTTGCAGTTGCATGCAATGGTGCTGAACTCGTTCTGAGTCTCAACGAACTCAAACTAAACATGCATACAAGTCCAAATACATGATATGAACTAAGAGGAAGCCATAGATCAAACGACGGAACATAAATACTCAAAAGAAAGGGTTGGGTCGTTACACCAAATAGCCATTTTGGACCCTTAGGCCTTATCTGAAGAATATCTTTTCAAAATCAACTTAAAGATAGGTATTTACAGAGCCTAACTTCAGATGAAGAATTAGGACTCCTATTTATCTTTCGGGTTTGTAGTTAGAATTACCAAAGCCTAACATCCAACATGAAGTTGAAGTTCACATATAACTATAAAAGTTCCCTTAATTCATAATTCATGCACGTACCAAATCATGAGGAGCTTAAAGTGAATTTATTTGTTCTGTCATACATCATACATGTATTTCCTCGTATTGGAAACATCAGCGGATTCTACATTCGTCCTGTCTAGGGATATGCCGATATTCTTAGTACTAATAAAGATGGTAGCAGGGTGCAGTCTGAAGTTTGCAAAGATCGATTGAACTTCAAATAATTTTTAAAAGAAGTCTTATATATTACTATATTACGTGCGAGTGAGGTCTTCCCCAAAAACAAATACTGGGATTTCCTCAATCAGAGTAGGAAGGTTGCCCGAAAGAAACTTTTTTTTTTTTTAAATACAGTGTCCTTCCAATAGCCTACTTGGTGCCATTTTTACATCTAAAGCACGAAAGTGTTTGATATATTTACTTATTTGTATGCAACTTATATAATTAGGTTCTACAACTAAATTGTTTAGAAAAATACTAGAAATGGTATCTCAAAAGGAAGTGTTCAGATTCATGCTTACTAAAAAAATTGTAAAAATTCATTATCTTGACATTAATTGTGACTTTATTTCATATAATGGGTCATTATTTCATATTTGTAACCGTTGAACTATTATGACAACATGTCCTTCACTTATATATACAGACATAATCTCCTCTTGTGGGACACACCAAGAATACTAAACTTCTCTCCTCGATAGCCTTTTTGGGGTTCTCTACTAAAATAAATTTTTGCTAAGTTTTGATCCTAATTTAGACTAGAAGAGTTTGTTGAATCTTGGAATACATGAAATATCCTTAAAGACAATGTCATCTATGACACATTTCAAGCCAAAAGAGAATTTCAAGTATTTTTCATGAATTTTTTCCAACATAAATTCCACTTTATGCTCTCTCTGTTGTGCTTACAGTGGCACCTATCAATCGGAGTTTGAATGTCTTTGATGCAGGAGCTTTGAAGAATTTATCTTCCTGAGCTGTCGACTGATCAGTCACATTACAGGGTTTATGTTCTCTCAAATGATAGTTATACAGAAACCATTAGCATTACTGTACTACTTGTTTGTGACCTGCCTACTGCAAACATATATAAGAGCATACTGTATAATCTTTTTTAACTTGAGGCATAGTTGGCTGATAAGACTTACATCAAAAGGTAGTCAGCTTTAATATGGACCTCGTTTAGGACGGAAGAACTTAGATAAAAGATAACTAGAATTTTATTTTACTTTCCCTCATAGGCGAAGTCACTGGTTAGGGGTAAGTTTTGCATACACTCTACACTCCCCAGACCCCACGTTGTGAGATTTCATTGGGTGGTTGTTGCTGTTGTTGTTGTCAAAGGCGAAGTTAAACGTATGTTCAGTTATAAAGCTAAAAGCTGCCTGCAAAGGATATAATTTCTCTCATATTGCAGCTGATAAATCTGATTATTACATGGCTGAAACAGCTTTAGACACGCCTTAGGAAACTGAAAATCTTTGTCTAATTGAAGAGGCTTTGACTAATAAATATATATGAGGTGTGTAATATATTTTTCTGCCTGCTGGTTTAATGTCATCCACCTTAATTTCATAAGTTTGCATTACACCATCTAATTTTCATACATAATTCTTTTCTTTTTGGCTGTTCTATGTGAAAGACCATAAAGAATGGGTATCTCCTGCGGCAATGATTTGGAAGATCCAAAATAAAAATATTGGTATTTGCTAACAACAACATAACGGAGTCGAGTCACTCAATATAGATTTATTCCAAAACTATTTCGATTTCCTATTAAGCTTTCTAATCTAATTCAAGGTCCAGTCACTATACAATGCATTAATAATAAGAAAACCTGAATTTGTAGTTGAAGGTAATTGCAAAGTCGTGATAGACACTCTAGCATTCGAATATTTCCTTGAAGCATAAATATGCAATGCAAGGATATTTAAAATTTTGGTGTCAAATGCACGCAATTTAAGTTGTTTTTTTCTTTCTGTTCTTGTTCATTGTTTTGGTTAAATGCTTCATTTGTAAGTTAGAAAGAGTTGGGACACAAATGCATTTTGATTTGAAAAGTTTGTAACATTCATACCTGTATAAAACTAAGGAAATACATCTAGCAGCAAACATTGTAGCTACAAATGAACAAAATTGGATGCTAACTAATGGTGCCACTAGTGGGCCGTCCTAAGAAGAAACTAACATCTAATAGCAGCAGCAAACTATATTAAATATTGAATGAAAAAAACTGCTCTGAAGACACTCTTCATTGCTCTATGATCCTTCTTCCGGTCATCCTATTCTATGGGGGATTATACCTGGCACAATAATGCACAATATATGAGAGAAAACTGCTTACTAGAGAGGTAAAACTTGAACATTTGGGGTGTCGGAAATTACTTGTTTTGCGTAGGATTAGATCTGCTTCGAGGTATTCTTCGAAAGTTTGATTTAACTTTCTTGAGTGTTTGCTTCTCACTTCCGTGCTCGTGAACTTTGAGTGTTTGCCATGTTGAAGAAGGCAAAGTCTCTGATGATGATTGTTGCTTCGAGAAAACGAATCGAGATGCTTGTGCAGGATTTGTCTCTGAATGTAGAATCAAGATGAGGGCTAGTACAAAAGCTGCAAGTATTCTTGAATACCACTTCATAGTGTAGATCAGTAAGTTGAATACAAGTGTAATAGCTGATCAAGATTTGGTGATGAGAGTTATATGTATGTCGAAAATCAATTAAAATGTACTGAAAGATCCAATGCTAGTGGGATCATGTGATGCTTGCTCCTTTGACTGTTTATAATGGATTGGGACTCTGATTTTCAGATTAGTTCTTATAGTTTCAGTGTGGTCATGTGATCATGGCACGTGAAAATATTTTATAAACTGGAAGCCTGGTCAGTGATCTACTATATTGTTTTTTAAACTCTATATATATCTAGAAGCATTTGAATTCTTGCATTAAAAAATTGATTTGGTTTTTGTTGCAATCCGTTTAGAGACTACTAGAATCCAAAGAAAGTTTCTGTGATATTTGTGTTTCCATTTTGTTTTGTATTTCCCTAGTCATGATCTTTCTGCCCCAGAAAGAGAGAAGTGAATTACTATAAGGAAGAGGAAATGTGTATCCTTAGTAAAATTCTGTGTTTCCATTAAGAATACTTGTAAGTCAAAAGATGCTCTTAATTTTTTAAATTCTGCAGTTGCAGTCTTGGAAATGTATCTCACTTGTAATTTGGCTTTATGATGATGATTATTATTATTTTAGTAAATATAGTAGTACTATATTTAAATAAAAACAGCGATGTGGGGGTGGGGTGGGGGGGTGAGAGTCCTGAAAATATAGTGCCCTCAGAAGTGCAGATCCAAACAGATGGAGCAAATCCCTTGCATTTCTGAGAACATTGCTGCTTTTCTTTTCAGTTTATACAATTGTCTTATGGTACTACACCGGGTGTTTACACCAAAACAATACGTATTGCCATGTCCTGTTTAAATTTATTTGTGTGAAAGGTTGAATTTTGGACTCTGAACAACTAAAATTTGCAAAAAGAAATTGGCTTTTCAGGCATTAACTGTCGATCATCATTAATTGAAAAGTGTGATGACCAATAATTGAGTCAACAATACCAGCCAAAACTCGAGTACACTTATTGAGCTATCATTTTGCAGCAATTCTGTCTTGTGTGTATGCAAAAAGATAAGCTATACTCTATATGTGAGAAGAAAGTGACTCACTGGCACAGCGCGAACCATTAAGAGTTGCTACAGCAGTAGCTTATGTGATCTAGCAAACAAAGTGATCTAGTTCCATGTAGGAACATACTGTTGGCTTAGTTCATTTCCCTCCTGGTTATATTAGTATAGGTGTCAAATTTAGCCCATGAAAATATAACCGTAAGTCAAGATAGCTTATGACATAGCAAAGCGAGCTAGTTCCATGGAGGGACATTATACTGCACAGCTTGGTTTCTCTGGTCCCTGGTTATATACTTATATTGTGCCCAGGATCGGAGGGATATTTATGTAATGCATTTTGGGTTGAGAGAACTTGTATGCCAAAGATACGTCGTATTAACTGCTATTCTGTTGTATATATAATTGAAGAATCTATAATGTTTAACCAAAAGCTTTGACTTTGATCAAGTCATTCAACTCTGTGTGTGTGTGTGTCTTGTGATGAGAAGCATAAGCAGCCAATAAAGGTCAAAATCAACCTGAATTCAGCAAATAAGTAGCGGCTGTTCACATTATTTGACCATATATAAAGGTATAGTAATTCAAACCATTAGATGAAACAATTGCTTGCAGGCATTGCTAGGAAAATATAGAAATATTTTCTGAAAGAAACCAAATTCATGCGAACATTCAAGTATCTAAATTGAAGCAGCCAGACAATAAGAAATCACATTGCTCACATTGACAAAAATTACTTCTAAAACTCTTCAGTGAGTGAAGATAGATTGCCTATATTCTCAAACAGAGAAGCCTACTACAATGTGTTTATACATGTACAATACTTCCACTACCTATAGACACCTAAAGAATGCAGAAATCAAAGTGTCAACTTTTCATCTGCATAAAGAATCAATGAACTCTGTACCTTCTTCTTTTTTTTTGGGGGCGCTTTCTGACAAAAGGAGGAATGCAACACAAGGTGTCACCCATACTGGTGTTATTTTTGCCCAAAAACGCTTAACTTGAGAGTTCTGAAAGGATCCGGTGTATTAATGTTGATATGATCGCATCCAATGAACTCTTACCTTGCATTTACATTATGTTCTACAGAATAGGCACATATAAAGGGAAGCAAACTCACTTCCTCAAAAAGAGAAATATGTGTAATGACATTTTGTTCTTTTATATATGTTACAATTTCCGATTCTGAATCAGCCTCTGAGTCTATGCTAAACTCGGGCTTCTAGCTACTCCCTTGTTCTATATCTACATTTCGCGAACTAGAAGGGTTAATTGCCCTTTTATTCCCACTCAAAAGCCTTACCAAACACCTCAATCTTTCAGGCATTACATATCTCGATTCTTCCTCTTCATTAACCTGCCCTGGAATATCGATCACCAACATTCCATGTGATCGATTACTCGTCGATGCATTCGAGTCCAAACAAGGATTACACAAGGTACTAACTTGAGTCTCATTTCCCCAAAACAACACATTGGTTGGAAAATTAGGCAACTCTGTTGAACTCGAACCCGAATCCTCTGATTCCACTGTCTCCAACACCAATTCGCCACTTGTTGAAATCACGTCACGACAAAGAGGACATGTGGAATGACATTGAAGCCATGTGTCAATGCATTCAACATGAAACCCATGATTACATTTTGGCAAACATCTCATCTTTTCACCATCAGTAAACTCACAAAGACAAATAGTACATTCCAATATTATACCATCTTTGAATTCTTTACCATCAAATGAAAGTACAGGAATTGTTTCAAGAATTGAAGGGTCAAGTCCCTGAGCATTCACTTTCCGACGTGTGCCGCCGTCGGAATCATTGCCGCCGGTATCTTGCCGTTGCCGGCGATTCAAGAACCATTTAGTTAAGTAAAGGAAGAATATGATTACCACCACTAGGAATAAAAACATGATTACCCCCACCATAATCTTTCCTAATAGAGCTAATACATCTGACTCATCTAATTTACTGCTAATACTGCTTGAAGCATCTTCCATTTTCATAACACAAAGTTGAAAATTTTCACTTTTGGGTAATCACCAAAATGGTTAGGACATTCAAAGAATATGACACAAGAAGGAGCTGGGATTTCTTGAAATATTGTAGCAAAGGTGAGGTTTTTATTAACCAATATGAAAAGGAGGACAAAAAAGATTTTGAGGAAGACTAAGTTTTATGTGGGTATTTGAGAGATAGTGAACAAAAATGTTGGGATTTATAGTATTTATGAGTAGGAGAATAGGAGAAAAGTCTATATGGATGGCTTAGACGAGGAAGGAGAATTCAAACAAGAAATTGCCCGACTTTCACACATTTTAGAGGGTTGACTTGGCTTTTTCTACTCTATTGGCCAGCACAGCTCAACAAAATTGATACACCTAAAATCAAATGAGGCTTTATATTTTTTAATAAATATTCGTTAATAATATTGTACGTATCTTAATTATTCACTGTTGTTTTACAAGTATCTATTGTTTAGAGCTTAATTATAAAACGTAGCTATAGTTTAGATCGTAATTACAAAATTTAGCTACAGTAACTGAATTAGACAGAAGAGTTATATCATGCGGGTATCAATTATATCAGTGAAAGAGTTGTATCAGGCGGGTATCAGCTTAATTGTACCGCACATATATCTATTGTAACATGCGGATATCAGTTGTATCATCGCATATTGTATCAGCTGAAATCGCGTGAAACAGCTGTATTAATGCATATTGTATGGCGCTAATAACTACGTCTTGTAAATACAATCTAAATATTCGTCATGTCGCATAATGTTTTTCTAAATCTAAAGTATTCTTTTAAACTGGAGTCGGAGCCTGTGCCCGCGCGAGCCCAAGTCCAACATAGCTTAGTTTCTCTTCATACGATCTTTTTGCTTGCTAATTTTATGTCTTTTCTTTAATTTAAATGACAATAATCTTAATGAAACACAATTTTAATTAGTTAAGATGAAAAATGGAGATTTGAGAAGTTGTTTTCATCGAGAGAAAATTAAAAAAAAAATCCAGACACTCCATATTATGTAATTCTATTTTTTTTAACAACCAACATTACGGTTTATTGCATTTATTCTAATTAATATTGGCAATCTAGTGAACATATTATTATCAGATAGTTCATCACACCTTAATTTATACTATGAACCATTATTTATACGATTACCTTTCATGTTTAGCCTTTTAAAATTGTGTAGCAATTGTAATCTTATTTATTTGTTTAATATTTTCTAATCATATTATTAAGACCAATTATTTGTATGGATAAACTTAGAATAAATTAATTAAAATTAGATTTTCTTTTTGTAACTGATCTTATTTGTCTTTTGAAGAATTCAGTTAGTGCCCTAGAACAGAGAGGGGATACTGATAGCGTTCATATAATGTACTTTTAGGGGTCGTTTGTTACGAAGGATAATAAAAAATAATCATGGGATAAGAATTTAGTAATTTATTATTTCTTGTTTGGTTACTAATTTTGTGATAAGTTATCTTAGGAATAAAAATAATATTTGGGATAACTTATATCTACCATAGGGTGGAATAAGTTATTCAAGGATTGTAAAGAAACTTCTTCTATATAAAAATTATTCAATATATATTACTTTTAATATAATATACCAAACAATCAAATAGAAATAATTTCAGGATAAGTAATTCAACATAACTAATACCAATATAACTATTCACAACATAACTTATACCAGCGTAATTTATTTTCGAACCAACCGACCCCTTAGTCTTCTCTATGTCGATGAAGCAAGGGGAAGTTTGATAAGGGCCCCAAACTAGTGTTTTTTAGGAGTTTGGGCTATAATTTTTAATTATATGGTGGGAGGACCCATTTAAGATTAAGGCTAATTAAGTGGAGACAAGTTATTGGGCCGTCAAAATAAGCCCCCAAGTTTAAAAATATACAGTTTAGTCCAATGATTTAATTTTTTTTTAAAATAATAAAATAAAATTAAATTATTCCAAGCTTTCAAACTATCCCCCAATTTTAAAATATATTTTGAGCCAATGTAAGAAATAATAAAATAAAACAAAATAAAATAAAAATCTAAAAATATACCTTTTACCTTATAAAAAAAAGAAATATAAAACTATATTCCCCTCTCTAAATTCATTCCACGTTTTTATTGCTACATCTGAAATGTGCTTCATTGACAACCATTGTTGGAGCTTGAGCTTAAAGCTTGAGAAAATGAATTTTCGAAAGAGTAATTCATTTTAAGTGAGTATTATTGAATTTTGTTATGGATCTTTTGATGAGTTTAAATCTCAAATTTTAGAGAATTTTGAGAAGATTTAAGGTGATTTTGGATTAAATTCCGGATTTGAGCGTGAGTATAACCATTATTAAAGCTTGAGCTTCAAACTTGAAAAATGATTTTTATGAATGAGTGATTTATTTCAAGTGGGTGTTATTGGATTTTGTCTGTGAGAAGTCTAAATATCAAATTTAAGAGAGTTTGGAGAAGATTTATGGTGGTTTTGCGTAGAATTTCATATTTGAGTTTGAAGTACAAGATGAACATTTTAGATTTGAGTTTGAGGTTGAAGATGAAGATTTTAGATTTATAACCTTTATTATAGACGAGACAACGATTATGCATAGACCAACAACATAAATACATTCATTGCTGATTATGCATTCATGAATGTCTTGTATCGCTTAGTCTATTTCATATCTTTACCGCGAAGAGGCCAATATAATCAAATCCTAGCGATATCTTTTGGACTTCTTGCAAGATGAACATTTTATATTTGAGGTTGAAGATGAATATTTCAGATTTATAACTTTTATTATAGACGAGACAACAATTATGCATAGACCAACAACAGAAATACATTCACTGCTGATTATACCTTCATGAATGTCTTGTACCGCTTAGTCTACCTCATACCACAATGAGACCATTACCATCAAATCCTAGCAATACCTTTTGGCTTTCTCGAGAATTGAGGATTGGTAGTAGTTGAAACTAGTTAATGTGGTGCTTTGGGACAAGAGAATGGAGTTCTCAAAGAGCTATGTTACTATACTTTCATACTCTGAATTATTAGAGACCAACTACGTAACATTAGAATCTATAATGTAACACATGATTTTAAACAAAAAAATATTTTTTTAATAAGAAGTAAACTAATTTTAAATTATAAAGCTTCTATATGCAACTAAATAATATGTTATTACCATGAAATTAGTGAAACAATATTATAATAATCCAAAATAATGATAATTAATGAGTAGTGTTAATAATGTGTTGATCATAGATATATGAAATAAACTGGAATTGGTGACATAACTATATGTGAAAATCACATATTTTTTAGTCATGATGCAAATGATTACTATACTACATATAATTTATATTGAAATTGATGACATAAACATGTGATCAATGTGAAATGTTCTTATCTTTATTGCAATAGTTGAATAATTATGCGATCAACTTGTAATGTTTAAATTAATAGCGAACGACCGTATTATTTCATCTTTTGTAATCAATTTTTTTAAAATAAGAAGTGAATACTTTTAGATTATAAATCTTATATTTGTAAGTAAACAATATGTTATCACCATGAAATTAGTAAAACAACACTATAATAATCTAAAATATTGCAAATAATTAATGAGTAATGTTAATAATGTGTTAAAAAAAAGTTATGATGATCATAGTTATATGTAACAACTTGAAATTAGTGACATAACTATATATAAATATCACATATTTTTTTAGTCATGTTGCAAATGGATACTATACTACATATGATCTATAGTGAAATTGATGACATAATTACATGTGATCAATGTGAAAAGTTCTTATCTTTATTGCAATAGGTGAAATAATTATGCAATCAACTTATAATGTTTAGATTAATAGTGGGCAACTTGTATTATTTCACTGGTATTAGTATTTATATTCATGATGACGTTATCATTTTGTTAAATATTCATTTAAATGTCAATAACAATAAGTTTCAATAATTAATTCATCAATTTTCAAGATAATTTCATCTAGATCGTATGTTGCTTACAAAAACCGTAGTCTCTTCTAATAACCGTAGTCGGTTCTAATAATCGTTGTCGCTTCTAATAACTGTGATGTTGACATTGGCAGCTGCTACATTCCATATAAGAACTATTTTTTTTCAAGTTATTATATATATACACACAATGCAGAAGCTTAATAGAAACTATAGGAAGCTAATAAACCTATTTTTGACTTGAATAAAGATTCTAATAGTTGACAGTGTTGTCTTATTCCTTTTGGACGAACAACTGTTGTATTTGATTCAAAATTATGTCAAATCTTAACCAAACTATTTTAAATCTCATATATGAGCTCTCCTCAATGTTTTTTTTTTTTAGATATCACAACGTGAAATAGATCTCGATTTGCGGCAATGCAAAATTTGAACAATCATCTTTTTCAACCTTGAGTTGCTATAAAATCGATCCAAAATTATATCAAATCTCAACGAAATTACTTCAAATTTCATATATGAATTCTCCTCGATGTTCCGGTTTTTTTGAGGCATTGGCAGCTGCTACATTCCATATAACAACTATTCTTTCAAATTTTATATATAATATGTAATGTAGCAACCAATGCAGAAGCTTAGTAGAAACTATAGGATGTTAATAAATCTATATTAGAACTGAATAAAGATTTTACTAGACTATTTCAGACAGTGTCGTTTTCCTCCTTTTGGACGAACAACTGCTGTAATTTGATCTGAATCATGTCAAATCTTAACTAAACTGCTTCAAATTTCAGATATGAGCTCCCCTCCACGTTCCAGTTTTTTTGAGATATCACCTACGTGAATAGCTTGATTGTTGTAATTCAAAATTTAAAACAACCATCTTCTTCAACCTTTAGAATTGCTATAAAATCGATCCAAAATCATGTCAAATCTCAACGAAATTTCTTCAAATTTCAAATATGTATTTTTTTCTATATTTCAATTTTTTTTTTTGAGGTCACTCACTCAAAATGGAGTTCATTTGCAGCAACTCACATTTTTGAATTAGAGCTTCAAAGCTTTGTTAATGATCGTCAATGACTTTCGGCTCCTTCTTCACGTTTTTCAGCAACCAAAATGTATATATATTTCAAGTTTAGCTTTCAACAACAATTACACACATGAAAAATGAAGGAATGAGAGCATTTGAGAGTAAAAGAACGATTTTTGGAGTAGAAGAACATGAAAGAAGAAACACTCCCTTGCATGGCTACTTTACTAAGAAAAAGAGAAAGAAGTTTTTTTGAAAAGTTTAAAATTTAACCTCAATTTTTTTAAAATACAAAGAGGCCCCTATGTGTTTGCTAATTCTATGATTAATAATTTCTGTATCCAATTTTTTATTTTTATTTTTAAAAGAACCCTCTCACTTACGAAAAAAAAGTTTTGAGATCCTCCAACCTCAATCATCCATGAAGCAAAAAAGAACTCCACAATTGCTACTGTGAAATTCCTTTGTCGTTCAGATACTATGATGGTACAAATCTTAACATTCCAAAATATCCAAAAACTGTCAGTTCAGTAATTGCAGTGCAAAGTCAAGCGGAGCCCACTCAGGGAGCAATTAAAGAGTTTAAGTGGGTCCCATGCATTCCAAGGATATTATCCTTGATTGCAATTTGCAAGCAAACATGTCGACGAATATATAGCTATGTGTTTCTAGCCTTTTATAATACCCTAGTAGTAGTAGTGTGATATATTTTGGAGCATTTTAAATTTATTAAAAATGAATAATTTTAATTTTCGTGAAAATATAAATTTCTGCTTTGATATCAATTCACTCATAAAACATGACGGTAGGAATCTAGTAACTCAATTAATTAATTACCTGAACATTGAGGGTTTGAATCCCCATATTTTCCCATTTTTCCTTTACCTACTCCTTATGTAATAATTTTTTTTTAACAAAGAAGAAAAAACTCATGAAACATGGGAAGGGCAGGTTGCAGATTGAAGTTAGACATTTTATACATAAGCAATAACGAAAAAAGAAATTTGTGCTTATAGTTCTTAAATATCGATAAATTATTATTTTAGCTCTTTTAATTTTTAGGTTAAGCATAATTTGGTATTAATTAATTAGTATGTGCACTACTCATTTTCAGATCATGGATCCTTATAAATTTAACAAATTATTAAGTGATAAACCAACTAATTATTAATGTGATATATTATGTTTGTATTGTTACTTCTCATTTGGAGGTAATATTATTTTTAAAAATATTTTAAATTGTAAATATCACATATTCCTATATAAAAAAGAGAGATTTAAAATACATAACTTAATTAATTGAAAATTAAAAATACTTAGTTAGATATTTAAAGAATTAAAATTAAAATTTATCAATAATTGAGTGACTAAAATTACGATTATCCTAAAGGAAAAGAAAAGAGAAATTGCATAGTTATTCTTTTCCAATGTCGATCGGCAGATATAAATCGTGCACCTTAAGAAAAGAGGAGTCGAGGTTGAGGATGCGGTGATGCCATGCCAAGCTCGATGTTGCTTTGACACATGTCGTTTACAAATTGATGAATGGTGACAATTTGGATTGGCACGGAGCACTGAGGGGCCATCAACAGAAAAGCTTGTGTCGATAATATCGAAATCCAAGTTAAGGTAATATTGGTTTTGTAAAGCCTTTTGTCAAATGTCTAACTAGTATTTTTTTATTTCTCGTTCATGTTTGATATTTGTATTAGAACTCGATTATATTTGAATTTGCATTGAATAAACCCCATTTCTAGGAAAGATGCTCCGTACCAACAAAAAAAAATCATATTCAAAATTCGAATCCGAAATATTTGATTAAGAAAAAAACAACCTCTATTACACCACCATCCTTTTTGTAGTAAATGTCAACTAGAGTTGGGAATTGCTAAGCATCATCCACTAGTGTCTAGTGACCAAAATTAATCATGATATAGTATAATCTCGATAAATGAATAACATCGTCAAATGAATAATTTTCTCCGGCCCTGACTTGGGTAAAGGGGCTAAATGAATAAACTCGATAAATGCATTAACGAATAAAAAAAATTGAGTTCTTAAAGGCCTCATGTAAACATAAATGAATAATCACTAAATTCCACAAAAAATATGTATATATAATAAACGAAAATATTTTATCCAATCAACAATGTTCATATAAAAAGTCATTTCTTCTAAAAAAAATGCATGTAAAGTTGTTTGTTTTTTTCTTCCAACAAAATGCATCCCATCTTTAATTTTTTGTAATGCATGTAGAACTTCTGGAATATTTTCCTCGTGTTGTAGCAAGTAATTTTGTATGGTGACTATTGCTTGAAAGGCCTCTTTTGATGACACATATGGTACGACGCTACTATCATCTGGTTCAGGAACATTCTCATCATTTAGTACGGACTCACTAATTTCTTCGTCTGTAGGCAATTTCATAACTGCGTCATTCTCGTTAGGATAGTTCAAAAGATGTTCGACGTCCATCGCATTTCTATAGCGTAAATTTTAAATGACATCAGTTAATCCTTGGATATCTTCTTCTAATTGACCAACTTCTACTTCAGGAACATCAATTTCTTCGGACCGAATCTTGCAATGCCGGAAACAATTTGCAATTGCCTTGAAACTTTCTAACCATCCACTAGAAAAGCTGAATTCTGAATTTGTTTCACCATACATTTTCTGCAAAAACTCTTTTGCTTTACTTTGGATCATTTCTCCTGACATAATCACTTTCTCTTGTCTTTGAAGAAACCATTCATATAAAGCTTTCTCTAAATCGGGGTACTTAGCTGACTTGTGCCTCTTAACATCGCTATTTTTCATCTCATTCGACAAATATTCAGATGATATTTTGAGAGTATTTGATATTGTGGTTTGGCTAGTAACCAAATCAAATTTTTGTTTCATCCATGCTTGCATATCTTTTTGGCTAATATTTGAATGTTCCTTCTTATGCTCACATATGATTATCTGGTCGGTTAAAATTATTTTTGTTAATGTTTTTGATTGATGATTGGAAGTCATTAAATTGAAGATTAAGAAAGATACAGTAGTATGAATTCTTTATCAAACTAAGATTTTAGAACTATATATAGTTTGTAGTGTACGTTAAGTATATTTTCTTAAAAAGTATTCTATACATACAATCTTCTTAGTTCATGAATGTTAGTACATTGTACTTAGTCCACACGTATAATGCATATATTCTTAATCTAGAGTCTAAAGAAAATGAATGTAATTAAGTTTTTCATAAGAATTTTGACTATTACTCTCTAGGTACATTTGTACATTAAATGTAAAAAAAAAAAAAAAAGTAAAAATACTATCTGAATGAATAAATATTTATTTATTGATAAATAAATAATATATTCATTTATCGATAAATAAATAATATATTCATTTATCGATAAACAAATAACTTTACTAAACGAATATTTTTTTTTTGGTTCTGAGGGTATTCATTTATCGAAGTTATACGGTACTGGTACTAGAATTTTCATTTCTTTTTAGTTTGGGGCCGAGATTGGGAGGTTATCTCAGTCCACTCAATCTAAGAAGATTCAATTATTGTCACTTTTTTTTAAATTATTGTCGCTTCCACTAAAAGGTCTAGTCGGTATTACTTTTCCGGCTCTTATTGCTAAACTAGTTACAAGATTCCGTGATGTGCACGGGCCCAAAAGCACCTGGAAATGTCAAAATTGATTGTTTTACTAACCTTTGGATTACTATATAAAATAACCTTTATTTAGTATTATAGAAGTATAAATTTTGAGTGTGTGATTTTTAAATTAATACTCCCTTTGTCTTAATTTATGTGATATCATTTTTTTTAGTCTATTACAAAAAGAATGTCATCTTTCTATAATTAGAAATAATTAAACTTTAAAATTATTTCATTTTACCCTTAATGAAATGATTTATAATCACACAATTATCTTAGATTTATTTTAGACCACACATTTTAAAAATCAGTCTTTTTTTCTTAAACTTCATGTCAAATCAAATGATGTCACATAAATTGGGACGGCAGAAGTAGCTTTTTTTTTTTTGCAAATTATATGTTCTCCTATATAATACTATTACTAAAACTAATTTGATTATCTTTTGGAAAAGAGATTTTACTAAAATCTAACTATAAAATAATTTTATTGATATTTATATAGAACTCCACAACTCAAATTAATATACATGTATAATTTTGATGTGCAGCCTTTCCACACACCCTACTAATGTGGCAAGCTTTGTATACTGGGCTGTTTTTTTATTGTAATATCACAAAAGCATTAAAATTGAGACTAATTTATTTATTGACTAGTTTCTGGAACACATATCTTTCACGTGTTCCCATGTTAATTAGTATATATTTTTTTAAATAATATTAAAATTTATGTATAATGGTAGCAAGTGAACTGAAAATGATGAAATTATTTGACTAACGTAATTATAGGAAGCAAAATGATTAAATATGGAAGCAAAATGATTAAATATTGTTTAATGGGTGTTGCGTAGCATACTATAGGATAACTGAGAAAAGTCTCTCCTAGTACACGTAATAATCTAGTCAAATTTGCGAACAATAATATCCAATATGTAATGACTAATTAGGTTATTACTCCTAATATATATGAGGATATTTGATTTGACACGAAATTTAAGAATTTTTTTTTAAAATTTATAGTTTAAAACGAGTCATAGATATCTATATGACGGTAAATTCTTTTATTTAGAGTAAAATTGATATTTTAAATTTAAATTATTAATATTAAATATAAAAAAATATTATTCTTTCTGAAGCTGATTAAAAAGAAAAGAGAATTCTATAAATTTTGGATGTGATTGTATTGATTATTAATACAAATATTCCTTCCTACCAAAGGAAAAACGTGGCAGCCTTTTAGTACAAAGACAAGCTATACGTGTGCTTTCATGAAAAAAGAAAAAATACATAAAATCCTCCTAAATTAATACCTATTTTAAAAAAAAAAATTGTTACTCCTATGACCCTTCTAAATAATTTTAAACCGGTATAAATATGCTCTTTTTCAGCCACCTGTCATAGTAAATGTATATCGCTCGTGAGGAACGGGACAAAAAGATAAAAAACTTATTTTGAATATTTTTTAGTTTCTCACCTTTTCTCTTTAATTTTTATTTCTTAAATATCTCAAGATTTATCCATAGCAACAATGGCTTCCACCTTGGCCGCCTCTGTTTTAGACGCATACAAATTATCTTTCTGTGGTATCTCAATTTTTTTTCAAGCTACATTGAAATCCGTAAAATCAACCAAATAAAGTGAAAATATATTTATATCCTAGAGTGAAAATTCGTATTATTATTAATGGAGATTAATAATTTGGCATTTGTAATTATTGAATTATTAATTGATTGTTTGTAATATTCTATAATATGCATCCCCGAAGGTTACGCTGTTATTAATAGTGTGAGATATTAATATTATAACGTAACTCTTAAATAATCTCGACTAATGATCATCGAGAATGGGATATCGATGATATGTGATAAGTCGACATGTGGTAGACATTAAAGTGCTACCTGTATGGTGGGTAAAGGTTAAGCTTCCAAACCTTTAAACGATCCTCAAACGGTTGAGGTTAAGGTTGGGAAAACTTTTAATGATTCCTAACACTTGTGAAGTGGGGTATTGCAGGATACCTTGTAGGAGATCACCTATTTAAGTGCGAGAATGGCCGCCTCAAATGAACGCACTTAAGAATCCAAGTGTGTCCACGGCCACAACGGACAAGAACGTAAGAATGAAAACGAATAAGAAGAGTTATTGTGTTGTTATCATTGTCTTGGCTTACACTAAACACTAACGGTTCAAGACATCACGTTCACCGCGCAGTAAGTAAGTTCGATGGTTTCAACTAGGGAAGGTTCAAAGCGGAAGCTACCTCTCCTGATGCAATATCTTTTTACTGAAAGATTGCTGAAAGTAGGCACCTTGTGCGTGCGCCACAATCTCTCTTTCATAGAGGGGATTGTTGGAAATTTGCCTTTGGCGGGGAGGTGCGTCCACCCATATTTAATGAATTAAACACTAGTGTTCCGCATGTTGGAGGCTTTGTCTCTTCGCACATGCATGATCTACGAAGTGAGTAGACGACCGTAGGGTCAAGAATCGTCAAATTTCGTTGAGAAATGAAAGAGATATTGGTCCACGAAGTAAGGTGTTTGAGGCATGGAAATATGGTGTGGGACAAATCTACCACATCGGTGGGAATATGAAGAATTGCTCTCTATATAAGTCTCTAAAATGGTAAAGGGTTTGGGACCCCAAGGGGTATCCCATGTGTTTAAAGGAGGGAGGACCTAGATGTGCTTGGGTTCAAGGCTAAGCCCACACGCGTGCCGCCGCCCGCCTGTCCGGTTCGGTCACGGGTCGTGGGCTGTGGGGACTTTCTGATATTATCTTTTTAGTCCCCAGAGTTTCTAGAAAGTTGATTTTGGGGTGACGGAAGGCACAAAACAGTCACGAAATACAGCTCAAAACAGTCACGAAAAACAGCAAAAACAGTGACGAAAAACAGTGTTGAAATACACACATATACACAAGATATACACAACAGAGACACACTATATACACAGAGACAAAAGAGAAGAGTAAACAGAAACTCTTCCTTCCTTTTCCATATCTTCAGCAAGTCGATTCATATTTGTTTTCTTCGTCAGGCTCAACCTATTGGCTTTGTAGCGTTGAGATTAAAGTGTTGTTTTATCTTGGGAGACTATTGCCCGCTAACGTAAAAGCATATATACGGGGCAATCTTGTCTTAAGGACAGAGGGCAATCAATCGACTCAACACACAACGTTGTAACCATCCAGATTTAGTTGTTTCTTGATTTCAGGTTATCAAGATTCAAGACACAACAAGCTTGCGGCAGTTTTGAAGATTGGCCTATTTGTTCAACAAGATTCAATTTCTGAATATTGAATATTTGTTTATCCTTTCGAATACTTGTAATAGTTATTTACTTCTCGTCCTGCTTTATAAAGTACAATAAAGTACCAACAGGTTCTTGACAAACACAACAGAATTATGAATTTGGCTCACTGCAAAATATTACCTGGACACAAAGAGCAATTACATCAGCAAAGCGGGAAATAAACTTGACAGGATAGAGCCCTTTGAGCGCTGGATCAACCATCTTAGCCAAGGCATCAATATCATGGAGCTGAGGTGTTTCCCATCTAACTAAAGATTGTTCAGATCTTGGTCTCGCACTGCATCATGAGCATACATATTGTGATCAGGAAAGTTGAAATTTTCTGAATTACTTCCTGTTTGTCTTCAAGTAATTTGACACAGTATCATGGTGCCTAAGTAACTTTACCTATCAAAAGGTTTCCGTCCAGTAAGAAGCTCCAACATAACAACTCCAAATCTGTATACATCACTTTTTATGGTGCATTGCCCATACATAGCTGCCTCAGGTGCACCATAACCAGACACTGTATTATGGTTTAGTGCCTGCAAATATGATCACTTTGAAACATCTTCAGAAGATGATAGTGGACGTGAAGCTTTTAGAAAGAAGAAACAGCTAAAAAATTTACCAATAGATTAGTAGAGAAGAGCAGGATATGAAGCACCAGGGACCATTGAAAGACTAGTTCATTAAAATGAGTTACATGGTAAAGTGTTACTTCTATAGAATATACTGGATAATTTCACGCCCAAGATTTGAAAAAAGTTCCTGTTTTTCACGTGACAATGTCTCTTTGGGACCCAACTTATGAACCACAGAAACTGTTGTAAAAGATTTCATGTTTCAATGGTTTGTGCACAAGACAAAGCCTCCCCTGAAGCGAATGACGTTTCAACCATGTGATTTGTATATTTCTTATATCTCTTTGAAAGGACACATAAGCAGCCAATAGTATGTCAAAACATGCCTATATGTACATGTGCACTTATGTCATGCTTATTTATTGAATCCACCAAAACACTTCGCAACGATGCATAAAGTGTTGGAAATTTGCCTTTGGCGGGAGTTGCGACCGACCAACTTTAACGGCTTAAACACTAGTGTAACGTATGTTGGAGAATCCGGTTCTTCACACATGCATGATCTACTAAGTACGTAGATAACCGTAGGGCCAAGAATCGTCAAATTTCATTGAGAAATGAAAGAGATATTGGTTCACGAAGTAAGGTGTTTGAAGCATGGAAAGTGTGGTATTGTGTGTAATTCTCCCACATCGGTAGAGGAAGAAAGAATTGTTGTGTATATAAGACTCGAAATTGGTTTGGGGTTTGGGACCCCAAGGGGTATCCCATGTGTTTAAAGGAGGGAGGACCTAGATGTGCTTCGGTTCGAGGAAAGACCACACGCGCGCCGCCGCCGCCCGCCCGTCCGGTTCCGAGCTCCGGGCTCCGGGTTCACGGGTTCACGGGCCTTCTGATATTATCTTTTTGAGCCAGAAAACTTTGCCAGAAGTACAGTTTGATCCCAGAAGTTTCAGACGTACGGTTTGAACCGAATTCTTTCGGATGTCTTGTTTGGTCCCGAAGTTTCAAGATGTACGCTTTGGTCCCCGAAGTTCGAGAATTTCGATGGTCAAAACAGAAACGTCAAGCACTCAATTCAGCCATTTATTTTGGCTGAATTACTCCTCCTATAATGGCCAAATCCGTTGGTTCTTTCACCATTTATGTTGGTGACTTTACTACCTCCATAATGGCCATTATTTGGCTATTATGGAGGCGCTTTTCAGCCCCTCCCTCACCTATATAAACACACCCTTACACCATTGTTGAGAACTAAAAAGAACAGAAAAATAACAGTTCATAAAGCTCACGAAAATACACAACAAAAACAGTTTTCTTCCTACAACTTCCAAGCATCATTTCGTTACTCAATATTCTTCACGGTAGCTCTTGAGTTTCCTTTGCTCAAGGGTTCCATTGCTGTTTTATCTTGGGAGACAAATTGTCCAGGACGTATAAAGGATACATACGGGGCAATATTGTCTTAAGGACGAGTGCCACACTCGACTCAAAAAACCAGGTTTCCATTTTTTCGTTTTCAACAAAATTGTAATTTCGCTTTTGTGGTTATCTTGTAATTTTCGATTACTAGTTGAACTATTGAATCTTTGTTTATCCTTTCGAATACTTGTAATAGTTATATACTTCCCGTACTGCTTTATAAAGTACCATAGAGCAAAAACTCCCAACATAAAGTAAGGAGCTCAAAGCCACTTGATCTGCATCATTAATAAGACTTATTAATCCAGAGTTTGATAGATGAGGATTGAGTTCCAGATCAAGTAAAATATTTGCCGATTTAATGTTTTTATGATCCAATGCTGAGGGGCCAGTTGTGGTTGCATTGTATGAGGGGCCAACCGAGATGGTTGGGCCAGGGAAAAACTGCTGGATCGGCCCAAGGGTGAAAGTTGGGCAGTGGCCTGGAACTGCTGGCCCTTACCCCTGTCACGGCCCTTCCTTCCCTTGCCATTGCCGAGGCCCCTGCCGCTGCCGTGGTGGTCCGACGGTGGTTGTTCGACTGTGGGGGCGTTGTTTTTTGCCGGATTTTCAACCGCTAACGCCTTTTGATTGTGCTCGTCCTGCTTGGCACATCGGGTTTCTTCGAACAATAATTGCGAACGGACCTTGTTGAAACTGGGTAAGGGATCGGCCTATTGTATCATCGTGGCCAAGGTATCATATTCACCTTTTGGTAGACCAGCGGCTGATTGGAGAACTATCTTTGTTTCGGAAACAGGTGTTCCCACGTTTGATAATTGGTCCGCCACTAGTTTCAACTGCTTGTAATAGTCAAATAATTTAGAGAAATTTGCAAGACGTGTATTATTAAATTATTCTTCCAAATATACGGCACGAGTGTGCTTGTTGTCCTGAAAAATCTCCTCTAACCGAATCCATAGTTCACGAGCCGAGGCGCCGATTTTCATTATAGTGAGGAGCAAGTCCTGAGAAATAGTGCCATAAATCCACAGTTTGACAATGTCGTCAAGACGGCGCCATGTTGGGTCATCAACCTCAATGGGGCGAGGGAATGAGTCGTCAATGTGATCCAGCACGTTATAGACACATGCATGGATACGGAAAAGTTCAACCCACAGAGAGTACTGATCGTTTTCTTGATCAAGAACTACAGGAATGAAGTTCTTAATGTTGGTTACGGTGAGTGTTGGATGAACAGAGGGTGAGAAGGATGACGTGTGTATGGTAAGGGTGACGACGGAGGAGGTTGAGGCTGCTATGGGAGAAGTCATTATAGTGGATTATTTTTGTGAAGGAAGAAAAAGAAGAATAAAATTCTCGGGAAAACGGAAGAAAGAAAGAAAAAAACAGAAAGCAGTTTTGTTTTTCTGACAAGGTTGTCGAAACATAAGACAATACTTTTGTTCTTCTCGGGTAAAGGAAGAAAGAACAGAAACAGATTGATGTTCTTCTGACAAGATTGGTCGGAAAAAAAAAACAGGCACTTTTGTTCTCGGGTAAAGGACCGGTTGAAAAAACTGAAAGGAGGAAAGAAAGAAATAGGGTTTAGGTTTTGGCTCTTGATACCATATAAGATTGTATTAATCTCCCTTGGAGAGTCTTTCTCATTAATACAAATATATATAGTGTGTACAATGCGGAACTCTAATACAATAAGGATCATATATCTATCATAATTATACAACACTAAATATTACATAATATATGGAGTATATTTTAGAATATACGTTAATACTATCCATTATATGGTTTTAGCTTTTACATTTAGCCTAAAATAAATGATTTTAAATAACTAAGAAGGGGAAGGTATTATTTTTTCTTCAAATCTACTCTTATTTAGATGAGTGAATCTTTGAATAACCAATTAAGAAATTATATTAAATTGATACTATTAATTAAAGATCATTTAGTGAAAATATTTCTTTTACTTTCTAGGGGTAAATAATTTCCTAAGGGGTGTGCCTAAATCAAAAGCACCATATAATATGGATCGGTTTTTAACCATGGCAAGCAACAGTTTTTAACCCATAATATTTTTAATCTTATTTTTAACCATGACAAACATCAGTGATGGAGATTATATGAAGAAAAAGAATCAAAATTATTTTGCCATAAAATTCAAACCAAGCGGAGATTTGTTAGAATTTCCTCTAAATTTTCTACCTTATTTGAATTATACCATAATTATATTTTAATTTTAAAAAATATTTTTTGTAGAAAAGGTTTTCTTTGTGGAAAAGGATTCTACCATATTTATCCTTTTGGAGGAGAAGTTTAAAATATTTTCTTCATATTCAATAACACAGTAGCATCCACAATATAGTCAATAAAGAGTATTGTTTAGGGGGAGATTATTCTCTCAATTGGTTTTATGTTTTTTCAATATGTAGGTCACTTGACCAAATCATATTTTAATGTTATGCCTTATTAGTATATGATTCTTTGTGTCTTATTTATCATCGTTTAAAGTTCATAATTATTAACTTTCGTATGACACCTTGATTATTTCGATTCCAACAGGAAGACTAGAGAGGGATGGGAGAGAGATAGGTGAGGGAGAAGAGAGATCTGGGAGGTGAGGAAGCCTATTGAGATACAAGGCTATCTTTAGTGGGTAGAGCATTAGTTACGATGTATAAATTAGAAAAAGACTATAGCTATGAAAAGTAAATAAAATAAAGAATAGTTTTATTATACATAAATAATAGCCTCCGGAAAAAATGCAAGGTAACGCGTACAATAGACCCTTGTGGTCCGGCCCTTCCCCGAACCCCTCGCATAGCGTGAGCTTAGTTCTCTTTTTTTTTTTATTATTATCCATAAATACCTCTTAGATGTAACTATGCCCAATTATTATGGAGTATTATGTTCATTTATTTAAAAAGATACACTTTTCTTAGAAAATATCTTTATGATATCATCTTATATACATATACTGTGATAATATTATGAATTTCTATTTCTAAAAACTCCGTTGCGCTTCAAATACCGTCACAAATGACAAGAGGGAGTAACAAATATTAAGTGGCAAGGACGTGGATGAATGCTGTGAAAAATATAAGAAAAAATCATTATTTGTAATGCTGCATAATTTAGTTGTTTATTTGGATGGTGCGTGAGTCGCGACTACAAGTAATTTGTAATTGTCCTCTAAAAGATTGGATCATGAAGTAATAATATAGGAGAAGCGACAAAGCAAGTGGATATTTGAAACGAAGTAGCCTCCGACTCAATATCTACTTCCGTGTTGAATATCAATTTTATAACTACAATGATGTCAATGAAAGTCTTCCATGCAATTAGTTAATTATAGTCTGTTTGGCAAAGGTTGGATCCTTTTTTTTTAAAAAAAAAATATTTTAAAGAGTTGAGGTGTTTGATCAAATTTTTAGAAAAAATAAATACGTAAATATTTTTTTTAGAAATTAAAAAACATTGTTTTCATCATAAACACTTTTGAAATTTTGGCCAAACATAATTTTTTGATTGATAAAAATATTTTTTGAATTGATTAGTCGAACACAAGCTGCTACTATTTCTCTTTGATTTTTTTTCAGGAAGTACTTCTAACAAAAAATAATCAATATACACAAAATTTGGGAGCTCGACTAAATAAATTATTAGTGTAGCAACAACAACATACATCAATGTATCCAATGTAATCTCACGGGTGGGATCTGAGAAGGGTAGTGTGTACGTAGATCTTACCCCTACCTTGTGAAGTAGGGAGACTGTTTCTAATAAACACTCGGCTCGAAAAGAGATGAATAAGAAACAGTAATAATAAACAGCAATAGCAAAGATAATAAGATACTCAAAACAAAAGAAATAATCAGGTAATACTAAAGATCTAAAAATAAGCAAAAGTAAAAGTAATACTAATATTCCTGGTACGGAAACGAAATGAGCTCGACAACCTACTAATCTAATAAATTATTAGTGTGAATTCAGTAAATTTTCCATGCTATTGGTGAGAGTTCAACTCCCACCCTCTTTCCTTCCTTCTATATTAGTACTATTGACAATTTCAAAGAAAAAAAAACATTTTGAATTTTTTACACAATTGTCGCACCGGTATATATATATATATATATATATATATATATATATATATATTAATATATAATATACATATGTTATGCATAATTACTATGTATGTCTTTTTATATATTCGATTAACAAATATAATTATTTTTGGCCCAACCATTTTCCTTGAAACCATAGGTAACGTTTCCCTAAAACCCGTATGCATACCCCCATATTTCGGGTTGACCCTCGGAACCACTACAAAATGTTGGTTTATTTATTGAAATGAAAAATTATTCAATCACGCACGTCTATTACACGTGGAAATGAGCCCACTTTCAACTATTCTCACTTATATATAACTCTTTCTAATAATCTTTTCATTGAGCCTGCAAATTGCCATCTATTTTCTCATCTTCTTCGTTCAATCCAAGGTAAGCGATCTCAATCTCCATCTCCACTCATTTCCCTGAAATTTTATTTTATTTAATTTTTCTCATCTGGTGTTCAGTACCTGTATAACTGCATGGGTCGATTAATTCAGATTTGCGCTAAGTCCATAAAACGGGAAGCCGTCCTCACAATTGATTAAGGGTGAAACGGTCATAAAAATTCGTTTTCGTACTTTTATTTCCTGAATTAGTAGTTTTATGCTTCGATTTGATTATGTGATCATTTTTCTTACATCATTCGTGTGTCTTGTAGTTAAAATATGTCTGTGTATCCAGGATCGTCAGTAGATTTGAAATGAATGATCTTATAACTGTGTATTCATTTTTATTTTTTATCTTATAAACGTGACATAGTTCGAGCTAAAAGTAATGTATTCAATTGGCTAACCCGTCCAGTTATCTTGAGTAATAGTTTAATACCAGGCAAATATGCAGATTCCCCTGATTTCTATGTTAATTCATCAACCATTTCACCATTCCTGTTCCGGTTTTGCTTGATCATCTATGTCTATGAAAATTTGTTTTGATCTGATTCCCAACACACTAATTTCTACAAGGAAAAAATCACGGCGCAGCTAATAGGAACTTTCCAGTTTCAACTGCTTTGCAATACCGAAACATAATCACACCTATGTTCAGTGGCGGATCCAGGATTCAATGGTCCTGGGTGCTCACCTTAAAATCAACAAAAAATATATGCTTTGAGTAGGATTCGAATTCGGCTACTCCATGACTTAGCCTTAAGACTACAACCTTTTAACCCAAGCACCAAGATCTTTATTACTTCCTAGGTGCTATTTATTATTTTATACCAAAACTTCAATGTTTTTTATATGTCTCCATAGAGTATCCGCCACGGTTAATGGGTGCTCGAGCACCAAAAAATTATACATGGTTCCGCCCTTGCCTATGTTCATTAGTTCTTTGATCTTATATTGGGGATTTCTTATTGAGATAGTAGCACTTGATATTACTCCTTCCTTTAAGGTCAACATACTTTTCGATTATACCAGTGGCGGAGTAAAAATTTTCACTAAAGGGGTTCAAAATATGAAGAAGTAAACAAATGAAGAAGTTGAGGGGATTCAACATCTATATATACAAAAAAAAAAATAACTTTGTATGTACAGTGTAATTTTCCTCCGCCTTGCCTCTACTTGGCTCCGCCCCTGTCTGAGACTTCAGATTATATCCGCACCAGACAACAATGCATCTAGTATGGTGCAACAATGTGTCTAATATACGGTGGAAAATTCAGAATTTGAAGAGTGTATTCTGAATGAGTATGATCTTGTTATAGTTACATATGTTATACATAGTTTGAACTGAAAGCAAAGGGTTCAATTGAACCCCGCGTAACTCATTCTAGATCTGCATCTGCTAACATACTGTTCCTACTAACTCTTCATGTAATTAACCTAAAGATCCGCTGTCCATTTTCTTTCTTTTTGGTTTACCAGGAATTGTAAAAATGAGCACCGAAAACGGTGATGAACTATCTCCACAAAGACGTGCTCCTCGTTTGAATGAGAGGATCCTGTCATCTTTGTCCAGGAGGTCTATTGCTGCCCATCCTTGGCACGACCTCGAGATAGGTAGCTATCTAGCACTATATTTTTCATCATTCACAATTTCACAAAATTGGCGGCAGTACGATCTGATCATTCCCGGTTTGCTTTTTTTTTTTTTGTAGGACCTGAAGCTCCAAGTGTTTTCAATGTTGTAAGTATAGTAAATCCTTATGTCTATCCCTGTTTAATAAGCTGCATATGTGTCTCCATATCTTTGCCATCCGTAAAAAAATGACAGTGTGACAGCCTCTTCAATCCTTTTCTTCGTTTATCTTGATTGTGGGGGATTTTGGTTTATTGGGACCATTAAGTCGTTCATGTAAATAGATTAGAGAAATGAGAAAGGATTTATTACTATATTATCTGTTTGTATAGAAACTCTAATTTGGTGGTGTTGTGATCTCCACAATGCATTCATGCAGGTCATTGAGATATCAAAAGGAAGCAAAGTCAAATATGAGCTGGACAAGAAAACCGGTCTTATTAAGGTATGATACAATGATCTAAATTAAGGTAGCTTTAAGTGATGCTCTGAGAATATGAGTCTTTTGCTCTATGCTTAATCTAAAGAGTGAGGGTACTATTACTTGCCAACATGGCTTTGGTTGAAAAATTGTTATTATTTAATAGCAGCATTATGAATCTCCCTTCTATCTAAGCCTTTTCCATGTATGATCAGGTTGATCGCATCCTATACTCTTCAGTGGTTTACCCTCAGAACTATGGCTTCATTCCCCGAACACTGTGTGAAGACAATGACCCAATGGATGTATTAGTCCTCATGCAGGTAGGTAAATGAATGTACAAGACAGGCAAAATAGCGAAGGTTCTATTGCATTATTAACAAAAATCAGCTTTAATTTTTCCAACAGGAACCTGTCCTCCCAGGTTGTTTCCTTCGAGCTAGGGCGATAGGTCTGATGCCTATGATTGATCAGGTTTCCTACTTTTGTCCCAAACAATACTTCCTTTTGTAGATGAGACTTTTATTGACAAATTTTTCTTCATCAATTCAGGGAGAGAAAGATGATAAGATCATAGCAGTGTGCGCAGATGATCCAGAATATCGCCACTACACTGATATAAAGCAGCTTCCCCCTCACCGCCTGGCTGAAATTCGCCGCTTTTTTGAAGATTGTATCCTTCTAATTAATCTTTTAATTATTAACCTCATTAGATGAATCTGTAGAAAGTTTCCTATAAGTAATTTCTTAACCTGTCTTCAGACAAGAAGAATGAAAACAAAGAGGTTGCTGTTGACGATTTTCTGCCTCCAAGTTCTGCTGTCGACGCCATTCAGTACTCCATGTATGATGTAGATCTGTCATGTTTCTCCTGTTTCTACATGCATTAACATGATTCTTTTCTATCTTTTTGCCATATGCTTATTATTGGCCATGCACATTCTTATGTATTAAAATTACTTAAGCAAAGGTTTTATGCTTTAAAGATGTCGACCCTTGTATTGTTGTTACATTTGTGCAGGGACCTGTATGCTGAATACATATTACACAGCCTGAGGAAGTAATGGATTCTCGTCAGGAACATATAATTGAATATCTATAGGTACAATGGGAATTGAAGATGTCTAAAGTCATTTAAATGATTTATTACCATATTGATTTGCTGAGGTGCTTTGTACTGTTATTTTCTTCTTTTTTTTTTTTTTTTTTTTTTGGGTTGTGATCTTAAGATTATCCCATACTGCTCTAAAGTTCTCCTGTTTAAATCTGTTGTCGTTAATTCACTGTTGGTACTTTTTCTGTATTTCAAACACTATATTGTAGTGGTCAAAAGCTTCGAAAATATACTCGTTGAAATATGTTAATCTTTATTTACTTTAAGAAAAGGCGGAAGACTTAATTATCCCCTATACTTGACAATGTTTATTCAGTACAACTAAACTATTCGTAGTTGGATAGTCGGGGATATTATCGTGACAAAGAGCGTGGATATACTCTTCTAGGTGCATGAGAACAAAGAAAAATTGAAAAAACAGTTCTCAGGTGGAATGGGTGAAAGTCTATTCAACCTTTAATATCCACAGACATATAATGTTTTATTTATTATGTATTATTTCATCTCATTTCTTAATGTACAATGATATTTTACTCCAATTTTGTGTTGTTTTAAATTTCTTTTGTGGATGCAAATGATTATTCATTCCAACTAGCTCAAACATCTCATCCTCCAACTAAAGCTTGAAATCATACTTCACTATGTGAATGGTAAAAAATTCACGAGGTAGGTTGTTTTGACACCGTCATTTAACTTGTATCTACCTATCTTCTTAAAACTTTTAATATATTCACTCCAGATATGCTGTGTTTGAAGTTGTGCTTGACAAAATCAAGCTTCAAACGTGTTTGGAGTTACATATGATGAAAATTCATGCATTTCTACCGGATGTTCATGCAAAATGGTTGAATTTCAGTCATTTTTGCCTGAATTTTAATCATACATGACTGAAATTCGATTATTTTTGCTTGAACTTCATTGCAGGAACTTCGGAAAAAAATGACTAATTTAATAAATTCTCCAGTGTTTATTCTTGAATCACCAAACCACATAAATTAATCCTTAAGTTAATTCTCGTGTGGTGAGCTTATTATTTGGACATGAGTTTTGCTAAATTGTGTTACATATATAGTTGAAATGTTAATCTTTCGCAACCATCATTTGTAATTTTATATGATTTAGTTGGAAAGTTCTTTTGATCTTTTTGCAACAATCTATACTATATTAAATATTAGACCGTACCTATAAGATTAACATACCCGTATTTTGTTAGTAATATTTTAACATATTGGATGACATTTGATTCATTAACTTTCTCCAAGTGTGGCTCAATACACAAAAGTTAATACATATGTTGTAATTGATCCAAGTCAAGTATGTCAAACCATCCAAACCCAAATCTTGAAATTGTTATTTTGCTACTTAGCTAGTTTTTCTTTTTTCTTTTTTTGCAAAATGTTGTTGCATTTTATCAACAGAAAATTCTTTATGCCTGAATTCATGAAAAATATCATTACCACCAATTCATAGGTCAAGGAATACTGCACTAGTAGCAGACAAGATTTTGACAAGATGGATGTCCATCCAGTTTGATCGAGTAGTGATTGGCATTGATTCAAAGCTAAAAAAAAATGTATGCGAAAACACAGTAGCACCAACCAAAATTCATATTCTTATCCAAATTTAAACAAGTACTCTTGTAACCAAAATCAAACGCGCGCAATATGAAATTTCGATTCAATCCAATAACATTATCGGGGTATTTAGATCCTCGGTTGGTTGAAGAGCGGCTTTGCTAATAATTGTGTGGTAAAGAAAAACCAAAATGATCAAAATCAAGGGAAACATTATTATCAGTTGTGAAACGACGCATCGAGATTAGATTTTTAATGAGTTTAGGGGTATGGAGGACATTTTTTAAGATTAGGGGTGGATGTGGCGGAGATAAGGATGAATGACCAAAACCACGAATAGGAATGCCTTGTCCACTACCAACAATAATATTCCGATTTAAATTACTCAAATTAGAATAAGACGAGAGAGTACCTTGTGATGTTGTCATGTGAGATGTGGCGCCTGTGTCCATATACCAATTTTCGTCTGGAGCGTTGAATGACATTGTGTTCATAGTTGCTTCAATGTCAGTCGGTGCATGAGTTGAGGACGGAGGGGCATGTGCTGTGTAGGCCTGTTGTGGACGTGGGCTGAGTAGGCTAGGGTGAGCATGTGGATTCTGAGGTGGAGTCCACGAGGATGTCGGATACAGTAAAGGAGGAAAGGCCCATGACGGTGGGGGCCACGTGGCCCACGGCGGGTAGGCAGCCCACAACGGAAGTTGTTGCCACTACCGCGGTCGCTGCTGGTTGTTTCCTACTGCAGGGATTGCCCCTTCCTACAGCCGTTGTTGCTGGAATTCCATCTGTCGCGGCCCTTGCCGGACTGCCTCCTCCGGTAGTTGTTGCGGGTGGATGTGGGTCCTCGGGACGACAGTTCTGGTTGCCAAGATTGGAGGCCCTGTCGTCGGTGGAGGGCCTGACAGTGATGGTAAGGGCGGTGTCGGCAATGCTGGCCTGAGTGGTGCTGCACTTGATTTTCCGGGTTTCCTCAAGAATAATCTTCGAATGGGTCTCATAAAACGGAGGTAACGACGTGCATTGCTGAAGAATGATGGCGACGCCGTCATAGGATTCGTTTAATCCTTCAATAAGTTGCATGACCAATCGTTGATTAGTGACTAGTGCGTCGACGTTGGAGAGTTGGTCGATAAGCATCTTGAGTTCTTGACATATGCAGAAATATTTGGGAAATCGTCCTGATGAACGTCCTTGAACTGATTTTCAAGGCATAACGCTCGTTGAGTTTTGTTGTCGTGGAAAATACTTTCCAAACGTTCCCACATTTGGAGGGCAGTGGCATCGGTCTCAATGGTGTGCAACAGATCATTAGAGATCGTGTCATATATCCACTGGAGGACGGCTGCGTTCAAACGAGACCAGAGTGTATCATCAGAAGTCGAAGCCGATGGTAGGTCTATGGACTTCGATGTAGGAGGGATGATGTGGTCGATAACTTCGTAAACACGACAATGGATCTTAAAAAGCTTTGTCCACGAGGAGTATTGACCTTTTCCCATCTCAAGAGTGATAGGGATGAAGTTTTTGATGTTGTTTACTGCAAGTGCAGGATGAAATTTTATTTTGTCAGCCCTGGAAGATGAAATTTAGGAGGAGAAGGGAGAGAGAATGGCTGAAAAAACTAGGGTGGCAGCCGAGAGCTATGGTCGGCGGCGGTGGAGGTATTTTTAGGCTACTGATACCATAAAGGAATATGTTCATTGATTTTATTCATCAATAATATACAATATATATAGTAATAAGAATATCTAAACTAGGTAACTAATCAACTTAATTACAATATAAAATATAATTCTACCTAAAATAGGAGACATAATTACAATAGGAATACAATTCTACATAAAATAAGAGATATACAATTAATACAATTAATGAAAGAATATTTAAAAAATATTCTATTAGATGGAACACAATCATTGTGATAATGATGGCCTTATAGGATAAATGATATTAACTGACTTTCCTAATATTTTTCCCTATTTGTCTGTCTATCCTCCTCGTCCTTACTTTCCACCAGTTTCGCATACGCTACTTTTTCGCCTCCACTTCCCTTGAACTTCTACATTCCACCATCAATCCCCTATTCCTATCAAATCTACCTCTCGAGACCTCTAGCACCTCCTTAGTTGCTTCCCTAATGCAATTAGCGGTCTTATCCCACATAGTGTTCGCATCTCCACTACTTTTTCAAGCCCTCGTAGCCATCAACTTCTCCCTCATCTCCTAGGTATTGGCCGCCGTCAAGCTACCCATTTGATCCTAGGTCGGTCACTTACAATCCTCTTCTTCTTCATCTTCTTGATCTCCAAAAGTTTATGTTGGGTCATATGGTTCTCACTCGAAAGAACTTTGCAATCTCTACACATCCATTTATCATCCTTCCTGAGAAGCAAATAGTCTATCTGAATCTTAGCCCTCGAACTACGAAAAGTTACTAAGTGCTCCTCCTTCTTTAGAAAACTTCAGTTGACTACCACCAACCCAAAAGCTCTTGCAAAGTCTAAAAGCTAGACTCCTCCTATATTTCTTTCCCCGAAACTGGTTGCCATCGAAATAAGCACAATAAAAAATCACATAAATATTAGCATATAAAATATTATAGCTAAAAATAATGGATTTAATTAAAATTCAAATTTAATAAAAAATATCTCGATAAAGGATTAGTTAGTATGTTATATGAACTACTTTTAGAAGTATTTTTATTTGTATTGTATAAAGTCTATGGGTTTATGTGTTGTATATGTATTAAAAAATTATATATATTTATTGTGATCTAATTATGTACTCAATTATTATTATATATTAAATTGAGCTTGTTATAGGAATAGGCTTTGAATTTTGGATTGTCTGGGGGGGGGGGGGGGGGGAATAAAATTGTATTATATTATTTAAACTTTACCTAATATTTATTTTTAGTATTCTAAAACAAACTAATTTTTACCAAAATCATTGCCTCGAAATAGCAAAACCATTGTTGAATTCAAAGTTTCATAGATTAGTTCCTCCAAAATTTAAATTGTTAATGGCTTATAGTTTATCCAACTAAAAATGTAGTTTAATTTGTTTGGCCTCGTTGGTTTTTGTATAAAGTCTTATATTTTGAATTGGATGTTGGTTTTAATGTTTTATTCTTACTTGGATTCCAACTTTATTCGTGAATCAATTGATTTAAAATCCTAAATATATTAGGCAAAGTTACAATTTAGTCACTAAAGAGTATAAAAGCCGTTCAATATTTAAAGAATATTTTGATCAATCAATATTTATATTCATACTTTTATAATAATATAGATAGGTTAGCTCATAGGCTTGTTGTTGAATGACTTTGTATACTTAATTTTATTAGGAAAAAAAAGACGTTTAGATTAATTATAATAATATTTTATTATATAGGAATTTATCATTTTTATTTTTAGTTTGTTTATTTATTTGTGATCAGGAGGTAAGTGTTCGAGCCGTGGAAACAACCTCTTGCAGAAATGCAACGTAAGGCTACATAGTGATCCACACTGGATCCCTGCGCATAGTGGAGACTTAGTGCACCGCACTACCATATTTTTTAGTTTTTTTTATTTATTCTTTGCTTCAAAATTATCTTAAATCTTTTTATTTATAAATTTAAATTATTTTATAATATTTATATTTCAACATACCTAATTTCTGGTACCTCATAAGGGTGTATAAATGCAAGATATCTATAGTATAAGGTGTGTGAGTTTGGCGATGAACAAGTGAAAATTTACCTCGATTAAATTGACTTATTTGATGCTATATCGCTCGTTTTCAGGGATAGTTATTTATAAAAAGTGCATGGGACATCTATTAATCACGAAGGTCTTATATCCGAGCGAGAGATCCCACCAAGACACTCCACCATTGGTACAATAGCACCCTGCCTTACATGGGATATCTATTTGTCGTGGATGTCTTATATCTGAGATTTTTTAAAACAAAAAAGTTCAGAAAGGAAAAGATAGGTGCAGAGATTCAATGGAAGCTATTCTAACAAATGAAGTTAAATGTGTCGGTAAAGGAATATGTAAAATTTCAAAAAGAAAAAAAATGAAGTGAAGGATAAACGTACATACATACGTATTGAATACTATATCAAATGATTAATGACGATCCTGATTTGTATTTGTTTTGTTATTATATAAAGGTTAGAAGAATTGATGTGAATTGATTTTACAGTGAAGAAAGAATTAAATACTCATTAATTAAATCATTCACTCCATAGTCTAGTAAATCTTTTAAAAACCTGATTAATTGGACGATAATAAAGGTAGAGTCTCGTTCTAAGAAAGGTTAGACCAAATCACTCCACCATTGATACAAATAACACCACTAAAAATAAATAAAAAAATTGGGGGTGCTTGGCAAGCGAGGAACAAAGTGACCATAAAACATGGTCCATGTCAATGGCACACCACCTTCAAACCTGCCAGGAGATAAAGACAACGTTTGAGAAACACACACACATTGGCATCGGTGTTTATTTTTTTTAATCAATGGGGACTAACACCGGGCAAACAACCCCCAATTTTTAACACTGATAACAGAGGAATTAGGGTTCAACGTGGTAAAATTGTGTCTGTTTCCCAACCTCACACCCCCGAGTTGTACGTAACTTCTAAACTAACTTAATATAAAGGAGAAAAATTGTTGGTAAATATTCGATGTGGGAGAATTTGTATTCGGTGGGTTTTGTACTTTCTTAATCTTATGCCTTTTGAAAAGATTGCACACACACACACATTTTATTGTGTGAAAAGAAGAGATGTGATTAAAATGATCAAGCAAGTAGCTTTCCACCCCTAGGTGAAAAACCGTAATACGCCCTGAGAAATTCCTTGATCTTTTTCTTTTTATTTTATTTTTTGGGTTTTTGTGTTGCTCTCTCTATTATTTCTCATAGCTTATGGTCCAAAAATTGGTTTGGACGGAGCCAGGATTTGAAGTTATTGGGTTCGGGATTCTTATTCTTTCAAGTTATTGAGTTCAAAATTAAGAATGTGTATATATTCAATAAATTTCTAAAGATAAATATAAGATTTAGACCAAAGTTATTGAATTCGATCGAAACAGTAACATGTGCACTGGCTCTGCCCCTGTAATTGCAATGTGATTAAATAAACTGAAAAAAGGTGTGAGCTTTTACTGTATTGTTGATTCCTTTGACGGCATTGGTTAGTACTCTCTTCGGATAAAAAAGAGTGTCTACTTAACCTTTTTTTTTTTAGTAAAACAAAGTGTTCACTCATCAAATTAAGAAAGAATTAACTTTATTTTTTCAGATTTGCCCATATTAAATACTATGTGATCAAATTTCAATACATATTTAATTAGGGGCAGTTTAATCAAATTATTTCTTTTTGTCTAGGAGTTAGTATTTTCTTAAGGGGTGTGTAAATGACTAAGTGAACACTCTTTTTAATCCGGGGTAGTGTATTTGTTGATCTATACGCAACACATGACATGTTCATTATATTTTAAAGTTAACTTTATGGTTATCTATTGAAATGAAGGTGAATAATGAACTTTTAGTTTGTTCTTTATATTTTTTTTTTTGGGTGAAAGGTGTTATTTTGGTGAAAAGAGAGGAATGTGATTAAACTGAATAATAATGTGATGTCGTTTTCTTTTCTTTGTTTGGTTTTTGCTCTTACATGCTCTTTCTATTATTTTTCTCATTATGGTCCGAAAAATTGGGTTTGGTATGTGATTAAACAAACTGAATAAAATTGTGATATTTTACTCCTTGTTTGGATGTTTGTTACCTATCGTTTCATAACCTATAGTATTGTTAGTTATTTGTAGAGTATATTGTTTTAAGCTTGATAGTCAAAATGATAGCTGGAAAAAGTTATGGAAGGCTTGAAAATGAAGAAGAAGCTGAAAGATATAAGAAAGCATTAAAGGATTTTATGTATATTTCAATGGGGTTTGTGTTATGGGATGCATTTCCTATTCCTTTATTCAAATGGATTGATTTTCAAGGGCATGTTAAATTTATGAAAAGGACTTTTAAAGATATTAATTGTGTTTTACAAAATTAGTTGGATGAACATGCGAAGAAGAGAGAAAGAGTTGATGATGTTGTTGTTGGAAATGAACAAGATTTTATTGATGTGATGCTTTCTATGATGAGCCATGAAGATTTTTCCGATGGTTATACTAGAGAAACCACCATTAAAGCTACAGCTCTGGTGAGTATTGTCTCTTGCTGCTATATATACATTTGCTTTCTTGAAATTGACTTAGATTTTATATGAATTTATGTTGTGGATATACACTCTATGAAAGTTACGAAAGTTTATGAGATGCTTGTGCATATTTGGTGATGATCATGCGTTGTGTTGCTCGGACTTTTCGAAAACGTCAACTGATGTGTGTAAATCCTTCAAAAGCAGTGCATTTTTGGAGTTATTTGATACAAGCGACAACGTTTATGGAGAGTCCGAGCAAATATACACTATGAAAGTTATGAATGTTTATGAGATGCTTGTGCGTATATGTTCATGATCATGGCCTATGTTGCTCGGACTCTTAAAAATGTCGACGGGTTCATGTAGGATCCTCTAAAAGTAGTCATTTTTGGAGGATTTGGTTGTTCAATCCGTCTCTGAGAGTGAGAGGAGTCGTAGGAATTCACATTGCCTTTTACGGCTTGGAATTCCTATTGTAATACGAATGGGGCAACATCTTTGAAGAGTTCGAGCAGCATAGATCATAGGTAGACATTTAGTTAGTTCGCTCAATGCACGGTTACGAGCTAATTTCGCCACTGAATGTTCCATTTTCGTTAGGGTGTTATGGTCCAATTCTGATCGGTAATAAAAGGCATTGGGTGTCAGTCATGAAAGATATGAATGATTATGAAATCCTGGTGCGTATATGTTATGATCATGACCTATGTTGCTCGGACTTTTTAAAATGTCGACGGATGCGTGTTGGATCCTCCAAAAGTAGTGTATTTTTGGAGGATCTGCGGTAACATTTTCGGTCAGTTCAAGCGACAAAGCATGGGTAGACGTTTAGTTGGTTCGCTCGATGGATAGTTAAGGCATTGGGTGCCAGTCACGTGCTCCTCCAGAATTGCTATAATTTTAGTTACAACGACCGTTAACTCTTTATATCAAGTTTGATATGGAGACTTTGTGTTCCGAACTGAATTGTGCAACCGTTTAGCATCATGCCAACATAATGAATACAGTCAGACCTCTCTATAATATTATTTCACTATAACAACCATGTTTTTTGTGGAACCGATCTTTCATGTTATGTTATATTATGTGTTCTCTACAACATCATTTTGCTAAAGCAACCAAAAATATCCAGACAAACGACGTTGTTTTAGAGAGATTTGACTGTATACAATGGTAACTAGGAGCTATCTGTTTCTTTGGTGGAAAATTTGTTGTGTTTGTTTTTCTTCTCTTTTTTTTCTTAAACTGTTCTTTCTACCACAGAGTATGGTGTTGGATGCTTCGGACACGACTGCTATTCACTTAAATTGGGTAATGGCTACATTGTTAAACCATAAGGATGTCATGAAGAAAGTCCAAGAAGAGCTAGACACAAAAATTGGCAGAAACAGATGGATAGAAGAGAGTGATATCAAGAATTTGGTATATTTCCAAGCTGTCGTAAAAGAAACACTGTGATTATATCCACCAGCACCTTTGTTAGTACCCCATGAATCAGTAGATGACTGCATCGTACAAGGATACCACATTCCGAAAGGTACAAGATTGTGGGTGAATACTATGAAACTACAACGAGATCATAAGATTTGGTCGAATCCTGATACATTTGATTCAGAGAGATTCTTGACTAGTCAAGTAGGGGTTGATGTTCGTGGTCAACAATATGAGTTCATCCCCTTTGGCTCTGGTAGACGATCTTGTCCAGGGATCACATATGCAACTCAAGTGACACACCTTGCAATAGCTCATTTACTCCAAGGCTTTGATTTTAGTACACCATCGAACGAGCCTTTGGATATGAAAGAAGGTTTAGGCATGACCATGCGCGAAGTAAATCCTATAGAAGTGTTTGTTACTCCTCGCATGTAAATTAATGTCTTGTTTTGGTTGTATGTGTACATTTTAGATGTATATAGAAATAATTTGAGTGCCAAATCTCCCATTCTAACTGCAAGCAAAAAGTAGTAAAATAGCACATTTATAGTAGAGTAACATCTCAAGTTTCAAAGAGCAATACAATGGAATAGATGCCAAAGCTCAAAGGTTCAAACATACCTTATCCTAGATATTCTGTACAAATCTATCTCAACCAAAATGTCTCCTGTACTTCATGTAAGGTAGGTAAGAATTTTTCCCAGTTGAACTTGTACCGAATTATATACTTGTATGTATTCATGTAAAAGAAAACAATGAATCTAACAAAACATGCAACCTCTCTCAAAAAGACCTCATATGCAAAAAAACTGAAATCAAGATTGAAGTTACAAGAACGTGGAAAGCCAGTAATATTGAACTCAAAGTGCTCATCAGTGTGATTTTGATCTTTGATGATGGTAAACTGGCATGGTCGTTAAACGCGAAATACATTGAGGTGTGGGCCACGACACCTTGACGGTTGTGGGACCTAAACATCAATCCCAAAATGGATAACACACGAGGACATTGGAAAACAGCCTTGTTCTGCTGCTCTTCTCCAACAAGTAACTCCTCGAGTTCTTCATATAGTTAGCTTGGCATTTCCATGGTGCAGACCAGAAGCACGTCAAGTATAAACTCTTGCTGTCATCACAAGGACAAATAGTTTAGTCACCAGCCATGGATCTGCAATCAAGTTAGATCATAGTCAGCTCATGTTCTTAATTGCTTTAAAGTTGACTGGAAATTGCTCCAGTACAGCACATCTTAAGCAAAGCAGATCACACCGGAGCTCTGGGTCTATCCTTTCATTTCTTGTCCTGGACAAAGCTTGCACTTGGCCATGATTTGATGTTCAGTGCCAGCTCAATAAAGTGGAAAGTCAGCAACGTCACCCAGCTTCCCCGACCCTATACGTTGTCAATAATGCAGCAAATGAGTCTTCATAAGGAATCAAAATTTGGTCCACACTGCTTCAGGATGAAAAATATTGGTTTGGACCTCTGAATTGGTGTTCAATTAGGCATACCACATCTCATACAGAAAGTCTGGGCCATCAGGAAAACCCCATCTTAACCAATGTTCTCAAGCGTCAAACATGGATCCAATCCTTCCAGTCTTTGTCCAACAATAAAAGCCTGCACCTTGTCTTCAATTTGAACCCAACTACATCCAGGGTTTTTCTTCACTCCCCTCAGCTTCATCAACTCTCTGATCCTATCAGCTTCACCCCACCGGCCTGCTTCAGCATACATATTTGAAAGAAGAGCATAGTACCCAGGATGATGCGGCTGGAGCTTAAATAAGTGTTCAGCTGCCCAAGAACCTAAGTCGACATTTCCATGGAGACGACATGCTCCAAGGAGCGCAGCCCAAACATTGGAATCTGGTTCAAATGGTAGACCAGTAATAAGGTTAATGGCCTCATCCATAAGCCCGGAACGGCCAAGAAGATCAACCATGCAAGCGTAGTGCATCTGTGATGGTTCAACGTTACGAGCAAGCATGTCATTAAAGTATTTCTTTCCCTTATCAACTAGTCCTCCATGACTACACGCTGATAGAACTGCAATATACGAGACTGAATCGTGTTCAACACCATCCTCTCGCATGGCTTCAAACATATCTATTGCAGTATGTAAATCACCAAGCATCCCATACCCTAAAATCATAGTATTCCATGATGCTACATCCCTTTTCTCTATCCTATCAAAAATCTTCTGAGAAAGATCACTCCGTCCACATTTGGTATACAAATCCAAGAGAGAATTTGAGATAAACAGATGTTCATGAAACATTCTTCTAACCCCAAATGCATGGATTTCCTTTCCTTGTTTAGTTGCCGAAATAGTTGCACAAGCTGAGAGAACTCCAACAAAGGAAACAGTATCATGCTTCATCCCCGTCAGTGCCATTTCAGAGAACAGTACAAGAGACTTTGAGCAATAACTTGTCTGTGAATAACCAACAATGAGTATATTATAAGAAACCTCATCTCTAAGAGACACGTCAAACACATTTTGTGCAAGATTTAGACAACCGCATTTTGCGTACATATCGGTTATAGCATTTGATACGAAGAGATCAATGAAAGACCCATTCCTTATTGACCTGGCATGTATTTCCTTTCCTGAACGAAGACAACCAATTCGTGCACATGCAGGAAGAACATTTGTAAGTGTAACAGATGTTGGAGTTTCACCAAAAGATTGCATTTCCCTGACAAGTCCTATTGCCTCTAACTCAAGCCTATTTTGAGCAAAATTTGCAACCATTGTATTCCATGACACAACGTTTCTCGAACCCATTTTGTGGAACACGGCTGATGCTTCATCTGAATGTTCCGATTTTGCGTACATATCAATCAAGGCATTCGCAACAAATACATCACACTCTAAACCTGTTCTTAGACAAAAACCATGAACTTCTCTTCCCTTACTAAACTTGCCAAGTTCAACCAAGACAGGTAACAAACTTGAAACTGTAGTCGAGTTTACTTTCCAACCTTCACTAATCATAAACCTGAAACTTTCCAATGCATGGTTATTGAACCCGTTATGAGCAAAAGTACCAATCATTGAATTCCACGAAACCTCATTCTTTTCATCCATCTCATCAAAAACTGGTCTTGACAACTCAACATTCAAGCACTTCCCATATGCATCGACGAAAGCATTCCCAATACTCACTTGACAATCTAATCCTACTTTAATCGCATAACAATGAATCTCACTAACCAAAATCCCGTCTTCCAGCACTGCACAAACAGGCAAAACACTCACAACACTTACCACATTCGGCTTAAACTCAGACAACAAAATCATCTTCCTAAACATCACAATAGCTTCAAACTGACACTTATTATCCGAAAACACTCGAATAATACTGTTCCACGAAACCAAATCCCTTTCAGGCATTTCATCAAACACCTTCCGCGCACCCGCCAAATCACCAAAACTCCCATAAAACACCATCAGTGTATTATTCACAAACACATCATAATCAAATCCCAATTTCATCAACAACCCATGAACCTCCAACCCTTTTCGAACCTCGTTAAAATCCGAACAAACCTTAATCACAAAAGGGAAAGTATGATCATCAGGTACAACACAACTTCTCAACATTTCATTATAAATAACAAAAGGGAAAGTATGATCATCATCATCATCCAAAATCACTTCAGCTCGTATAAGGGTATTATACAAAAACGCCGAACGCGAAAAAGGAAGACTTTGATAAAAAAGTGTCCGTACAATTCTTGATTTAGCCGAAAAAATGGCGTAACGGAGAATAAGAGCAGCGGAAATGGAAATGCTGATAGGGAGAAGGCCATTGATAATGGAGAAAGCGTGGGTTTGTTGTGTTTGATGAAGAGATTTTGTTGTGGAGCATAATGAGAGAAAATCTCTTTCAGGCATTTCATCAAACACCTTACGTGCACCCACCAAATAATCACCAACATTTCCATGAATTAAAAAGCTTTCATTTGGGTTTTGAGAGCATTGTGATTGTGAAATGGGGAATGGAATTTTGGGTGATTGAGTGAGAGTTTGTAGAGATTTTTTGATGTGGGGAAGATGGGAAGCTATACGAGAAATGCGAGCATGGTGGAACATAGATTTAGTGTAAAGGAAAATCAAAGTAAATACACTCTGTAGCACTCTTAACAAAACAATAAATGGCGTTTAAGAAGTGTAATGAACAATTGACCCTATTTCTTAGCCTTTGAAAAAAGAGTGTTTGAAATTGTTGGGAGGAAAGTTGATGGGCGCGATGCGCACATATAGAATGTGAAACTACAACCTGTCGCGTGTTTGGTCCCCTATACCCTTCTTGGGCCACTCCGACCGCCACTTTGCGCAGAGTGGTCCTATTTGGCCGATAGTAGCAAATATTCAAATTAGAACTTTAAATAAGATTTTTATCTATTAGGGACTTTTATGCATAATTCGGATTTTGTTATGGCTCAATACAAATGATGGACAAAGGATAAATAAAAAATAGAATTATATCACAATCTTAACAATCTCTATATTGTTATTCAATATACAATAATTTTATATTTCAACCGTTTTAATTTATGTGACATTTTTCATCGACTATTACTTCTCCGTCCCAATTTATAGGACATTTTTTGCTTCTCAAGGGTTAATTTGATTAATCTTTAAAGTTAAATTAGATTAAATTAATTTAATATTATAAATTAAAATTTAAATAATTAAAATAATATGATTAGTACTAATTTTTCTCATTAATCAAAGTTAACATAATTCGAATCTCGAAAAGTTAAAAGTGCCACATAAATTAACACATATGGAGTATATCATTACATTATTCACAAGTGGAATTTAATGTTCACATAATTTAACATGTAACTTTAGTTTATATAATAGTGACCAATAACTTAAAATTATTGAAATAATTTTAAAATCATATTAAAATATTAATAAAAACTCTAATTTTAATTTTCTTAAACTAAATTGGTATAACCATAAGGAGGACTGAACAGGCACTGCTCCCAGGATTTGGGCTTACTTCTACTGCTGGAGTTTCATTGCTAAATAGGTAAAAATTGTATCTTTGTACATTTTTATGTGTTTCTTTGAGCTTTTGCACTTACCTCAGCATTTAAATTTAGCATCTTCTGGTTGATTTGTTATTCTATTAAAAAAAGACTCATTCTTTATCCATATTATATGAGAATACTGAGATATGGAGCTGTTCTTTTTCCTTTCTTTTACTAGGTTTTCTATAACATCTTTATAATGTTTTTAATAATAGAAAAAGTATACTACTTGTTTGGCATAGTTAGGGAGTTTAATAGAAAAGTTGTTCCTTTTTTTGACACATAGGTCAGTTTTCACTATACAGTTTTTGGATAAGAGATCTAGGGTTAGTTCTACTGCTGGAGTTTCGTCACGAAATAGGTAAAAATCGAACCTTTATACATTTTTAAGTGTTTCTTTAAGCTTGTGCACTTGCTTTATCATTTAAATTTAGCATCCTTTGGTTGATATCTTATTATGTATTGAAATGTGAAACTCATTCTTTAGCCATTTTATATGAGATATTTGTTAATACTGAGAATGGAACTGATAAGGTAGGGGTAAGGTCTGCGTACATACCATCCTCCCCCACTTGTGGGATTACACCGGGTATGTTGTTGTTGTTGTTGTACTGAGAATGGAACTTTTTAAAAAAAAAAAATTAATCATAGAGAATGGATTGTTACTTGTTAGGGAATATGCTAATCCAATTATGCGCTTACACAGCTCATTATTTTGCTCAAGAATGGTGTTAAAGGCCAGTTTAGTTCAAAAGATAGGTAGTGCAATTAAGGAAGTTGTAAGGAATAAAGGTTCAACATGGTGGTATACACCTCACATGGCTGCAGCATCTCATGCCATAACCAAACGGATCCCATTGGTTGATATTCTCCTTGAAATCCGAGATGCCCGGGTATGTATAAATTCTAGCCTTCATGGTTATTTTCCTTTTCATTGTTGCCTGGTATGTGTTTTATTAAATGTCTGAATAAAAACGTTTTGTTATATGATGTGGTATTTGGATAATATATTACTCCATTCGTCCCAACTCATGCGAAGGTGTTTGACTTGGCACGGAATTTAAGAGCAAAAGGAAGACTTTTGAAACTTGTGGTCTAAAATAAGCCATAGAAATTTCTCTGTCTAAAAATCATTTCATTAAGGGTATAAATGGAAAGTTTAAAGCTAATTGGTACTAAATATGGAGAAATGCCATTCTTTTTGGACTGACTTAAAAGGAAAGAGTGTGTCATATATTGGGACTGAGGGAGTAAAAGAATTGACAAAATTGTCAATGGCATTCATGGTGGGTATTTTGTTACTAATATGTTTCAATCATGTTCCAGTTCCTTTATTTACAAGGATATGCTTGCATATCTATCATCTCATTTTTATTTTTTTGTCCTTTGGCTTTTCTCAGATTCCTTTATCATCAACATGTGAGCTAATTAAGCATCATTCACCTTCCTCGAGGAGCATTATAATTCTGAACAAGACAGATTTAGCAAATCACATTCAGTTAAAGGTAACACGTTGCTCGACTTCTAAGGCTGCTGTTTTTTCTTTTAGATGGAAAAAAATGGCCACACCTTTTGTATGATGACGGGCAGCATACATGAAAGCTTTTTGTGGTTAGGTGTTACTTTTTGCTTGCTGCCTCTTACGTGTACAGATATTTACATTTGTTTCCTGCAGGAATGGCTGAAATACTTTGAGCAACAAAAGTGTCTTGTTTTTGGAGTCAATTCCCATAATAAGGACAACATCAAAGAGGTAGCTGTATGAAAGTTTCTCGCAGTTGTCTAATTTGCAAATTGTTCTTGTTATAGAAACACTTGTTGATTTGCTCTCGTGTTGGTAAATTGTTATTCTCATGATGTTTGATGTAAATACATAGGTTGAATATGCATTGGTACCATATTTCTTGGTTAAATTGATATTTACAGAAAGGTTGGCATTGTTTCATGCATAATTTGCAAATTTTCCCTATATTAGCAAATTTTAGTGGTTTGGATGGCATAATTTTGGTACGTTGCTGTTCTATTGTTGTTTGACATCAACACATATAGATGCATACGTATATTACTGAGTTGTTTTTCTTTTGAGTAAGATATTACTGAAAGATTGACATCATTTACTTTGTAACAATTATTCATTTCAAGTTTACTGCTGAATTTATTGTTCAGTTCTTACTCCAAATCTGTAACTTACCTATTGCTCCCCATAATTCTGAACATACTCTCCCACTGATGTACTGTGTTCGTGTGCTTGATGGTTAGCTTTCTGGATTATCACTTCAGTAACATTCTTTCTGCATGGAGTTACTTTTTGTAATTTTTTTTGTCAAAGGGTCCCTAGAAGAGATGTACTACACATAGATCAAGGGGAAAAGGGTCAAATTTGCCCCTCTACTATGCCAAAAGGATCGATTTTACCTTCCGTTATACTATCAGTACAAAAATACCCCGCAGTTACGTGTATGGTTCAAATATACATTCCTCAGTTAGGACTGCCTAAGGTGTACACCCAATCCCACGTGGGACTAACATTTTAATAAGGTGGATGCCATGTGGCATACCACCATAGCGCCCCAACCCAATTTACCTCTCCGGCCCTCCCTTGCACTTGTTCTTCTACCACTAGCATTTCCTTCCCCTCCACCATCGCTGGCACCGTTAACACCACCATGACCACCACTATTTTATTTATCTAACTTGAAAGGTCTATGAAGTTAATGACAAAACATGTTTGGATAAGAAATAACTGTGTTAGAAACAAAGAAAAGAAATTCTTGGACAACTGAAGAATTTTATAGAGTTGGTATTGATATTGTACTAATGGAAAAGGAGTAGGCTTTGATGTTCATCGCTAGTTAATCAGACTACCTTTTATTTTGCATGTGATGCTCGTTTTGCATCATATATAAATCTTGACATGTTGCAGACTTGCAGTTACTGAACTTTCTACGAGCCAGAGTTCGAGAATTACCAAAGATTGGTCATGGGGATCAGACAATTACATTAATGCTTGTCGGCATTCCTAATGTTGGGAAGTCTGCCCTTGCCAACTCATTGCATCAAATTGGAAGAATCAGTGCAGCGGGTACATCAACTTTTAATACAAACTGTTAGTTATTAAGTTCTTGTAGCTGTTTTCTAGTGGTTCTAAAAGACTCTCACTAGAGTATAGAACTTATCCAATCCAAACATCGTGAAACATTCTTCGATTTGTAGAGAAAGGAAGATTAAAGCATGCCATTGTGAGTCCTCATCCAGGAGAGACAAAAAGTATTAGTGGCTTGAAGGTACTTATTTCTTACTTATAGAAAAAAGAGGTTTTCCCCTTCTTTGTATTATTATCATCATTTGGCCTCAACCAGGAAAGTTGTGAACTAAAAAGGTTATAGCCTGTTTGGCCAAGCTTTCAGAATCTTCTCATTTTGAAAAGTGTTTTTTGAAAAAGTACATTTGGAGAGTAGCAGTTTGTGTTTGACTAATCAAGTTGAAAAATATTTTTGAGTTTTGCTAGTATTAGAGTAGCACTTTGTGCTTGGCCAATGTTCCAAAAGTGCTTCCGGAGAAGCTACCTTTTTAGCTTCTGCTACTACTCAAAAGCACTTATTTTTCCCTTAAAAGCTAGCTCTTATTTGAAAAAAATAAGCATTTTGGATTCCCAGAAGCTTGGGTTTGGGATTTTTTGCATAGTTCTTGCGGCTTGTATTTCAGCTTACGGGTTTTAGCTTTTCTGCCTGCTTTTTGTTTCTATAGTCATTTCTTGATGAAACTACTTTTTACAATATCAGATTGCCAGCCATCCTAGTATTTATGTGTTAGACACCCCTGGTGTTTTCCCGGCTGAGATTCTCGATGCAGAGGCGTGCTCCAATCTAGCTTTAACAGGTAGAATTTCCAAAACATTCTCTTTCGCTAACTTATTGGATTCATCAAGACATAGTCACATATCCCAATTCTCTCACAATTCCCGTTCCTCTTGTTAACTGAAATAAAAAGAAGGAACTATAGACATTAATAGGTACAAAACCAGCACCCAAGGGTGTGACCTAGTGGTCAATGAAGCGGTTTGGGAACCATGAGGTCTCAGGTTCAAATCCCGATAGAAGCAAAAATATTAGTAGGTGGTTTCTTCACATCTGTCTAAGCCTTGGTGGATAGAGTTTACCCGGTTTCTGTGGTGGGAGGTAGCAGGTATCCTGTGGAATTAGTCGAGGTGCGGGCAAAGGAACAAACTTTACACAAGGAAAAAGTACTGTGGTTAGTGAGGAAGTGGAAAAATGCGGGAGTTTAAGTTTAGAAGTGACTTACCAACTGATATTCTATGTTCCTTTATTTGAAATGCAGGTGCTATCAGAGATTGCTTGGTTGGGGAAGTGGAGCTTGCAGAATATTTTCTATCCATCTTTAACTCGTGTGATGAATACAAGAAATGGGCGAAGCTGTCATTATCAGGTGCTGATGATGTTTCCGAGTTAGAGAGAAGACAGAAGAGACAATATTTAACAGATCACACGCAGGTAAGCAGTTTAACAGGAAATGGATTATAATGTCTTTCTTTCCTCTTTGCTATATGCTTGTTCTGTTTCTTTAGTCGTTTGTTATCAAACTGCTCTTACAAAATTTTTTGAGGGCCCGAGCAACACAGCTTCAGGGAATGATCTATTTTTGTTTCGACAATGTGCCTATGTACATAGAAACATGTGATTATAACAATTTGATAATTCGAATGTTAATAAGTGGAACCTCGGTAGATGCTCTAATTGCCACATTTATGTCGATCAGCATCTATAATTAATGGAACATAAATATTGTCTAGTTTTTAGCTCTAACTTGTATCAACTCATTGTTCTTTCCTCATTAGAATAGTTGGATATGACATCTGAGATTATTCATGCAGGATTTTGTTGTGAACAAAGTTCGAAGAACACTCTTCGAAGCAGTTTCATCTTTCGATGGCAATCTACAGGATGAGGAAATTATGTTGCAGCTCATCAAAGCAGAGTTTGCTGTTCTTGGCGATGCTTTTAATTTGCCTCCTGACTCGGATGATTATGTTCGTAAAGTGGCTGCTAAGTTGCTCAATCTGTATCGTACTGGAAGGCTTGGTCATTATACTCTAGACCTTGCTCCATGTAACAACTTAGAAAGTCTAAGACGTAGTAGTCTCAGTTGTGGTGTCTAAATGAAAAGACGTGACAACTTTATGGAGCCGTCTATGTATTTGCCCAAATTAATATGACGATTTTTGTGCAATTAAACTAAAGTTCGATGTCTGTTTCTGTAATTAAGCCATTTTTAAGTATATTCAAAGAATTAGAACTTGATGAGGATATCATAACTATTCTACTTGGTGGGGTGTCGCAATTACTTGCACGGGGTATTTCAGTATTCTAAGTTAAGATTGCAGTACTGAATGTTGTCAAGGAGTCTTTGTTTTTTTTCTCTAGCTCAATTTGTAGTCAATATATTTTATACAAAAGGGAAATTGTTGAAGTTCTTCATGAAAACGAAGAACGAAAAAAGAGAGAAAGATATACAACTACAGAAGCAATACATTAATATATGGTGAACAAACATACGTGATGGATCACATAAGAAAGAAGTTGACAAGTTTATTTATCAACCTTATAAAGTTGGTCCATATTTTTTACTCACATCCACAACAACTGTCACTTATTTATATCTTATTACAAGTGACAAAGATGAAATAACCAAAAAAAGGGACGAAAAAATACTTATTAGAATTGCAGGAACACACACAAGAACATTAAAGAAACTTTTAGCAATACAAGTAATGGACCAAAAGGAGTAAGAACTCTTATTTCACAATTTTAGCACATAGCAATCGACACATGTTTGGTTAAAACGGTTCAATTACCGCGAAACTGAAGTAATGGACCAAAAGGAGTAAGAGATCTTATTCCGCAATTTTTAGCACATAGTAGTTCATACATATTGTGGTTAAGTGGTTCAAGTAGCACAGAACACAGATAATGTGACCGAAAGGAGAAAGAGATCTTCTTCGCAGTATTTGGCACATAGCAGTCCACATATTCATTAAGAGGTTCAAGTACCAAGAAAAAAAAAAAGCAAGTAATGGACCGCAAGGAGAAAGAGCTCTTATTTCACAGCGTTTGTTAATCCCCAAAAATAACAAAATCTCAGTAGTTACAACTCCGTAAATCACCCTGTTGGACATCCTAATATACGATCCCAAGGGGTACTAGACAGTTTTTTTATAATCGTGGTGTTCAGACCAGCTTGTACGCACCTCGACTAATTCCAGATTTGAAAAAGCTGCTTATAGGTAGCGGAGGGGTACCTACTACCGCCCACCAGCAAGGCTGGGACAAATGGAAAGAAATCACCACCAACTTGAGACCTCATGGTTCTCAACTCGGCCACTAGGCTACGCCCTTGGGTGCAACCGGTCTTAGCAATCAAGATATGATATACCAAAGCACATGCACACCAGAAGTTAACTTGGCAAATAAAATTTTATGGCCCCTCCCATTCTTCCAATATAAGCAATGATAAGTTACAATAGCTTCTCTTAACAGAACCTTGTAATATTTCAAGAAAAAGAATACTAGAACTTCCAACTACACTGCATCAGAAAGTTGAATTTATGACATTGCAATGAATAAGAGGTTGGAATATGATTACCCAAAGAAAGGAAAAAAGTGTCTTGATCGAATACGAGTAAATACTAAGTAACTTTGGAGAGATCAAGCTTTCTGCATAAACAAATCCGTTCTGAATACGTTCCAAATTAGATTGAGGCCATAAGACAGATGATTCTTTGGATGTCTTAAATACAGAACCAGTAAGTCCCCAATGTCTGCAACAAAGTAAAAACTTCACCATGTAAAAACCTGTATTTCGGTATGATTGAATAACAATTGATATTTTGTATAGTAAACAATTGATATTTTGTATAGTAAACAATTGATTCCAGGATTCCTTGACACCATAGTCTTTCATTACCCATAAAGTGTACTTCCTGAGAATGAGTATGAGTAGTAGAATAAACACAAAGCATTCCTTCCAATACCGAAATTCCATATTTTATGTTGAAATCCAAAGACATTCCCTCTGGCAACGGTATTTCTCCGTACACCTCATTTGAAATACTAAATGAAACCACAGAATTATTCAGTGACAAATCAAGCCAATGAAATGCTCCATGTACAAATGCCAAAGAATCCATATCAGACAACACAGGGTAAGCACCAATAGGATGTTTATCAATTTTTCTTCAGGAACCGCCTTTCAGCGCAAGAATTTCATTGCGTGATGCGCCATCAATCTTGAGGATCTTATAGTCATCACTAGTCGAGTCATATCCCAATCCGCAAATATAAAAATCTTTAGGTGAAAATTTTGGATCCGGAAGTACTATTGATTCTCTTGTGGAGGGGTTCCATAGAAAAAGTATGTGGTGTTTATACTCAGGATAATTACCAACCCCAATAAGAGCCAAGCCATCGTAACAGCAGTATAATCTGCAACTCCATGGTTTATGGATGGAAGGCCAATCAAGCTTTTGTATATCCTCAAACAGTTGAACCGGGGATAAAGAAGAACAATACAAGGAAAACTCGCCATTAAAACACTTCCTTTAGCTAATAACAAGAATCTTTTGGAGATTTAGGTTATTCTTCGTGAAAGAAATAATCCCTTTGTTTAACACACCCCCGCAGTCATAGCGGGCGGTCTTCGAACGCTGAGACTGTCCCTAAAATCTTCAAACAGGACCGAGTGAAGACCCTTTGTAAAGATGTCTGCAATTTGATATCTTGACGGGACATGACAGACGCGTACCTGACCTCGAGCAACCTTTTCGTGGACAAAGTGTATGTCCATCTCGATATGCTTAGTGCGTTGGTGCTGAACCGGATTACCAGACAGGTAAATGGCACTAATATTATTGCAATAAACCAAGATTGCCTTTTGAATTGGACAATGAAGCTCTAAAAGCAAATTACGTAACCAGCATGATTCTGAGACCACATTGGCTACCCCTCGATATTCAGCCTCGGCACTTGAGCGGGATAGAGTCGCGTGACGCTTCACAGACCAGGAGACCAAGTTGTTTCCAAGGAACATACAATAGCCAGACGTAGACCGTCTGGTGTCTGGACAACCACCCCAATCAGCATCTGTGTATGAGACAAGTGTGGATGTCGATGAAGGATATAAATGCAAACCATAGTCCAGTGTACCCTGAATATACCGAATGATGCGTTTGAGTGCATTCATGTGCTCAATTCTGGGATCATGCATGAATAAACACACCTGCTGGACATCATACATAATATCTGGTCTTGTAAAGGTAAGATATTGAAGGCCCCTGCAAGACTGCGATAGCAGGTCGGATCCTCGTAAGGTACGCCGGCCGCGGCACCAAGTTTGGGCTAGTATCAACTGGAGTGGAAGTGGACTTATAGGATGACATCCCAGCCCTCTCGATGATCTCGGCTGCATATTTCTGTTGCGACAAGAACAACCCATCAGAATGACGAGTGACAGCAATCCCCAAAAAATAACTCAAGGGCCCCAAGTCTTTCATAGCAAACTCGGAGTTGAGCATGGTCATGATAGACTGGCGCAAGGCATCGGAAGAGGCAGTCAAGATAATATCGTCCACATATAACAGAATGTAGGCGAAGGACGAACCACGACGGTAGATAAACAAGGAATTATCCGACCTGTTGTGAGTGAACCTAATAGTCGAAACATAGTCAACAAACCTTGTATACCAGGCCCGGGGAGATTGCTTAAGCCCATATAAGGACTTCTTCAATAAACAGACATGATGAGGATGATTGGGATCCCTGAATCCCAAGGCTAATGCATATAGATTGTTTCCTTAAGATCCCCATGTAGGAAAGCATTCTTTACATCTAATTGATGAATAGGCATGCCTTCGAAAGAGCCAAGCTAAGCACAGTGCGAATAGTAGCCGGCTTGACCACCGGACTAAACGTCCCCACAATCTATACCAACCTGCTGAGTCTTACCATCACCCACAAGCCGCGTCTTATGTCGAGCAAATGAACCATCTGAATTCTCCTTATGAGCAAAAATCCACATAGACCTAATAACATTAATACCAGATGGACGGGGCACCAACTCCCATGTCTTATTATCAATAAGAGCAGTATATTCATCAGTCATAGCAATTTTCCAATTCGGGTCGTTTAAGGCAGACACAGGATTACGGGACAAGGGGGATTTAGAGACATTCGAATGTAAATTAAAATGTCTTTTTGGTGTAAAAACACCCCGTTGACTACGAGTGACCGGTCTATGACTCGAGGAAGAATTGAGTGGATTTCAAGAATTTGCTGGGCTCGGGTCGGATGGCCAGCAGGCAGTGGGCCTGCTGGCCCAACTCGGGAAGTAGTAACAGTGGCAGAAACATGAACTGGACCAGTTCCAGTATTGGGCTAGACTGGCCCAATTGCTGAAACTTGCCCAGTGACAAAACTGGGCAGAGAGGGTTGTGACGGGCCAGTGGGACCAGCGGGCAGTGGGCCCACTGGAGAATTTTGGGTGCGGGAGATGTCCGAAAAATGCTGAATAATATACGGAGATATTTGTTCATCCAAAAAATTATACGAACTAGGCACGGGAGTATGACTTTTAGCAAATAGAAATTGGGATTCATCAAAAATGACATGGCGATTAATGATGATTTTATTTGAGGATAAATCAAAGCATTTGTAGCCACGATGATTAGATGAAAAACAAAAAAAAAAACACGGAGTCGACCGGGCCTGAAGTTTGTTAATTGTGGTGGACGGGAATAATGGATAACACAAACACCCAAAAATCCGAAGGTGTGAATATGAAGGAATTTTATTATATAAAATTTGAAGGGGGGGGGGGGGGGGGGGGATATGTCAAACCTTTGGAAGGAGTTATGTTAAGTAGATATGTGGCCATTTGAAGAGCGTGATGCCAAAAATATGGGGGTACGGAAGAATGAATTAATAGAGTGCGGATAATGTTATTTATGAAACGAATTTTACGTTCGGCTTTCCCATTTTGTGAAGATGTATGAGGACAAGAGAAATGAAAATTTATCCCATTATTAGCACAGAATTCCCGAAACACCCCATTGTCATATTCTTTGTCATTATCACACTGAATATTTTTTATTTCACGGTCGAATTGAGTTCTGATGAATGCTCTAAATTTTAGGAAGATAGAAAAAACTTGAGATTTCTTCACTATTGGAAACGTCCATAGAAATTTAGAATAATCATCCAGAAAGAGAACATAATACCGATGACCCACAGAACTAGGAACATGAGACGTCCATAAGTCGCTATGAATAATATCAAATGACATTAAAGTATGAGAATTTGAGTCTACAAACGGCAACTTAACAATTTTTCCTAAAGAACAAGAGTGACAAATTGGAGTACGACTCGTACCCTTACATGAAATAAAACTATTTTTATCTAAAGCTGACAAAATAGAGGATCCCGGATGACCAAGACGAGCATGCCACAAGGAAGGAGAAATGGTTGCAAAGGCTGATGGCAGGTAGAGATGGCAGTGGATCCTGGACCCAGTCCGGAACCGATGGATCCAGATCTGTTTTATAGGATATGGATCTTCAAAATTTGGACCCGACGGATCCGGATCGGACCCGAATCCATTTCTGACGGATCGGATATGGATCTGGATCTTGTATTTGAGATCCGCATCCAGTCCAGATCCGACCCGTGGATCCGTTTTTTATTAAATATATTCATAACCTAGAATGTAATTTTATAAGTATTTTCTTAAAATTGATAAGCACATTCTCGCAAGTTTAATTCTCAAAACAAGTTTAATTTATCCCCGCGTTAACTCAAAAACCAAAAAATAAAGAGGTAACTTCGATAATAAAATCAATGCTATATTAATGAATGACTAACATCTCCATAGACGAGTAGTTAAAATTATATTCACTTCACTTGTGAAGATTCCAAGCACATGCAAGTTCTGCATTGTGGAAATACTAGTCATCATTTTCCACAACTATTGTCATTGTCCAACATTTTCAATTAATAGATCACAATCAAAACAAGAGAACGAACAAAATATCTTATATGAACATTTCAAAATTAAAACACAGTAAACTGTTAGCCAAGTAAAAATCGTTTGTCAGTTCAAAAAAAAATCTTAGCAAGGCAATTTTTTTACATGTGGATCCAGATCCGATCCGTAGACCCGGTGAATCCGATGGATATGATTTTTATGGACCCAACGGATCTGGATCCGGATCTGGATTTAGGTATGAAAAATGGATCTGGATCTGGATCTAGTATGATCCGGTCCAGATCCGATCCATTGCCATCCCTAATGGCAGGGCTTGACTCGATGAACCAGAACTGGGTGTGATAGGATAAAGATGTCCCCTACTATCACACCTCATGAGAGGACTCCCCATCTTTAAATCCTTCACAGAGAAACCAAATGGATCAAATTCAATAGAAACAGAATTGTCAGTAGTGAATTTACGGACAGAGATTAAGTTTTTAATCAATTTGAGGGCGTGTAGGGTATTTTTCAAGATAAGAGGTGGATGAGGGGGAGATAATGTTTTATGACCATAACCACGAATTGGAACAGAATTACCATTACCAACAATTATACCGCGAGAGTTGCTCAAACTGGAATAAGACGAGAGAGTACCTGAGTCGGATGTCATGTGGGTAGTGGCACCGGTGTCCATATACCAATTTGGGTTCGGTTGAGTCAAACCAAGTATGTGCATCGCGGCCTCGATATCGGTCTAAGTGGAGCCTGCTGCGTGGTGAACTTGCGGAGGCCGGGGCCCAAGAATTCCAGAACTTGGCTGTCCTGGGTCGTAGCTGCTGGAACTGGAATTACTGGGCCAGTGGGTTGGGCCGTCGAGGCTGCTGGAAAGTCCACTGGCCAGATGTTGAAAACTGCTGTGGAATTGGGCCGTAGGGCAACTGTCCACTGGTCCAAGCCCACGGCCCAGAGGGGTCCACTGCCACTATTTTGGCCACCGTGACTGCTGCCTGTGCCGCCGTGTTTGCCCCCGCGATTTTTTCCATTATTTTTCCAGCCATTCTTGCTACCCCCGCGAGATCGATTTTGGTTCGAATTGTTACCAAAATTTTGAGGACTAGTGGAGGAAGTCATCATGACCACGGGACTAGCATTAGTAGCCACCTTTTTAGCCAAACCGGCTTCTTCCAAGGTAAGCATGGATCGGGCTTGATAGAAACTTGGAAGAGGATTACTTTGACGAAGGAGAGTTCCAATGCCACTGTAGGCCTCGGATAGGCCAGCAACCATCTGTAAAACAAGACGATCTTCACTAATTGGCGCACCAACGTTGCGGAGTTGGTCCGCCAATTCCTTCAACCTTTTGCAATATGCTGAAACGTTCGGGAAATTTTTCATGTTTACTTGGGAAAAATCTTGTTCAAGAGTAACAGATCTGGAATTTTGATTATCCTGGAATATATCACGCAGTCTATCCCATGCAGCCATCGCCGTAGCGTCTGGCTCAATAATCGTCTGCAATAGGTCGGTAGAGATAGTAGAATAAATCCACTGAAGGACGGTGGCATCAAGTGTTGTCCATAACTTAGGATCATCCTCGCGTTTAGGCACCTCCGTATCATCAGGAGCCGCGGGGATTATGTGATGGATGACTTGATGCGAACGAGCGTGAATTTTGAACAACTCAGCCCACATCGCGTATTGGACGTTTTCTATTTCAAGAATTAGAAGGATATGATTCTTGACGTTAGAAACAACAAGGGCACGGTGAAACGTGTTCTTTGACGTAGACATAACGAAAGAACAATATGTGATAGAGGGATTTGGAAGAGAGATTTGGAGAGCGGAAGAATAAATGGCAAACCCGAGGAGGGGGGGAGGTTCGGTCTTGGCCGAGAAGAGCAACAAGAACTTGAGAGAAATTTTTGTTTGACCTAGACTTTTGATACCATGAAAGAAACAATCCCTTTGTTTAACACTTCGAATGATTGAGATGCTTCATCTTAAAGTAACGCTCAGAGATTAATGCCATCCAAAAACTTGAAACACATTTGAACCGAAGAAGAAACCGCACAGGTAGCCTGCTGAGGATGTCCATAATTATTTCTTCTTGGAAGAGAATTCCCATCGCCCCATCAACATCCATCTGCTTTGCTTTCTTTGAATGCTTCACAATTCTCTTCCCTGCAAAATATTGTGGTTAGTGTTATCTTTCTGTATTCGAGAATTAAATTTCTGGAAACTAAACAAACAAAAACAGAATGTAGAAAAATCAGAATATATCGGAGTCCACTGAATTCATAGTGTTTCCTTAAGGAACTAAATCCCTCCTAGTATCTGAGATTAAGGATTAATTCCTCCAAGGATAGAACGGATAAATTACATTGGCGTAGCGGTACTTCAAACTCCAGAGAACAGCAAACTCAAAGAGCGGTCAAATCACAGTTTGAACTTACTTTGCAAATGCAGAAAGTATTGCAGAAAGAAGAATAGAATCTCAAAACTTTTCGTAATGAAAAATCTTCGGAACAGTGTCACAGTCTAGTATTTATAGCCAAGGAAAATAAAGTTGGAGGGAATTAAATTACCAGTACACTTAACGGTCATAAAACGTTAATATTTAACGAAATAAGTTTGATTTAGAAATATATCAAACAAATCAATCCAAATCCAAAGCCGAGAGACGATGGCGCGAAGGGAGACTCTTTTCTTAACTCTTTAAGAGTTAGAAGAGGTGCTTCTATATATAAACACACTAGTCTTGCTTTCCCTCACCAACGAGTGACAAAGTCCCTTTGTAAAAAAACTTTTCATTTCTCTCCATTTTGAACTCTTTCATTTCCCATTCACATTGCACCAAAACCCAACAGTTTGCCCTGTGCAGCTAGTGGTGAAGCAAGAATTTTTACCAAAAAGATTCAAAATATAAAGAATTAAACATACAAAAAGTTAATGATATTCGGCATCTGCTATATATACATAATAAATATTTTTGACACTACGGCCCGCCCATGCATGGGGGCGAGCAGCGGAGTTAAAAAAAATTCCCCATCTAGCTAAGTCTTGGTATGCATAGTTTAAGTTAGGAGACAATAGATATTCAATGAAATAGTTGAGGTGCATAATATTATTATTTTGTTGTTGCTACTACTTGTTATTAATGCTTCTTTTTTATCTCTCCTTAGAGCCGAGGGTCTATCGAAAATAAGGTAGGGTAGACTCAAACATTCCCAAACGTCACCTTGTGTGTGATTATACTCGATATGTTATTGTTGTTGTAATCGAGGTCCATAATAGATAACTCTCTTTACAAGAAAAACACACAAACAAATACCTTTGCAAACTTTAATGTGGAGATTGAGAATCGCTGATTTCTTCATATGTTGGCCTTTGAAAAGATTTTCCTTTTGTCTCATCTTTTGGAGCTTCCACTTCTCTATAGCTTATGATTTGAAAATTTTGAATGTTAGGGTTCTCTTTTTAAATTTTCACTCTTTTTCTACTTTTGATATATATACATAATTTCTTTTTCTCTTTAACTATGTTAATTTACTATTCGAGTACGTCCTTGAAAATTCCTTTTACAGCACTCCATCTAATATTGCCTTGGTATCGCATTTTTTAACTTCTAAAAAAAAATTGATGTGTTCAAATATATCAAAATATCAAAACCATAACGGAAAAGGACCAAAATTGTCCACGTACTACTCGTCGAGGAGCACTTTTGCCCTCTGTTAATAGTTGGGATGTTTTGTAAAATATTTAAAAAGAAGTCACTTAACTCAGTTAAGTAGATTAAGCTTATGCCTAACTATAAGTTCTAGAATAAATATTAGCAGTAAGGAAGCTTCGATAACAAAATATAACACGCGGAGAAGCATGTGGCCATACTTAAAGAGATGTTGCGGTCAATGGCAGAATCAGAATTTTTATTTAGGGGATTTAGATGAACCCTCTTGCGTCCCTAGCTTTGTTTGCAGCATCATCTATCCTTAGCTAAAGAAAAGTCTATAAGAGGTCGCGTCGATATACCATCTTTGAGAAGTAGGTCATTTTGAGCGTGTACCAATAATCGCAGACATTTTTTCGACCTCAAGAACAATCTGGCTATATTTAGACGTCAAGGTATGTCAACATATTTTGTTAATCCAAAATGAAATATGTAAACAGCATAAGCATTTCTTTATTTACTTTCATAACTAAGATATATCCAACCACAGTTAATCCCCGAAATAACAAAATCTAACTGTTATAACTCTGTAGATCACCCTGTTGACATCCTAATATATGATCCCAACGGGTCTTCGACAGTAGTTTGAATAACCGTGATGTTCGGGCAACTTAAGCACATAAAATTTTCTGGCCCCTCCTATTGCTCCAGTATAAAGTTACAATAGCTTCTCTTAACAGAACATTGTAATATTTCAAGAAAAAGAACACTACTGCTTCCAACTACAGTGCACCAGAAAGTTGAATTTATGATATTACACTGAATAAGAGATTGAAATATGATTACTGAAAGAAGAAAAAGTGTCTTGATTGTATACGAGTAAAAACTAAGTAACTTTGGAGAGATCAAGCTTTCTGTATAAACGAATCCGTTCTGAATTACACGTTCCGAATCAGATTGAGGCCATAAGACAGATGATTCTTTGGATGTTTTAAATACACAACCAGTACGTTCCAAATGTCTGTAATGGAGTAACACATCACCATCCAAAAACCGGTATTTCGGTATGATTGGATAAAGATCGGTACCTTGTATAGCAAATTGATTCCAAGATTCCTTGACACCATAGTCTCTCATTACCCATAACTTAAAAGTGTACTTCCCGCGACAGAGTACGAGTAGAATAAACACAAAGCATTCCTCCAAATACCGAAACGCCATGTTTGATGTACCCCATGTTGGAAACCACATACATTCCCTCTGGCAACGGTATATCTCCGTACACCTCATTTGAAATACTAAATGAAACCACTAAATAATTGGGTGACAAACTAAGCCAATGAAATGCTCCATGTAAAATGTCAAAGAGTCATCAGACAACACAGGGTAAACGTTGGTAGGACGTTTCATTGCGTGTTGTGCCACCAATCTTGAGGATCTTATAGTAATCACTATTCTAACAATGATTTTTAATTGCAGGAAGAGAATTGTGAAGCATTCAGAGAAAACAAAGATGGATGTTGATGGGGCTATGGGAATTGACTTGCAAGAAGAAATAATTATGGACATCCTCAGCGGGCTACCTGTGCGGTCTCTTCTTCGATTCAAATGTGTTTCAAGGTTTTGGATGACATCGATCTCCGAGCCGTACTTTACGATGAAGCATCTCAATCATGCGAAGAATAACCAAAATTCCCAAAAATACTTGTTAGCCAATGCTACCCTAATCAAAAGGACGAGGACGAGTTTTCCTTGTATTGTTCTTCTTTATCGTCAGTTCAACTGGTTGAGGAAAGACAAAAACTTGATTGGCCTTCTAACGCCAAACAATGGAGTCGCACATTGTATTGTTGTTACGATAGCTTGGCTCTTATCGGATGTCTTAATTATCCTGATAAACACTTTCTGCTTTTGCTATGGAACCCCTCCACAAGAGAATCAATAGTACTTCCGGATCCAAAATTTTCACCGGAGGAATATCCTATTTACGGATTGGGATATGACTCAACTAGTGATGACTATAAGATCCTCATAATTGATCTCGAATCACGCAGTGAAATTCTCGGGCTGAAAAGTGGTTCATGGAGAAAAATTGATAGACATCCTACTGGCGTTTACCCTGAGTTGGCTGATATGGATTCTTTGGCATTTGTACATGGAGCATTTCATTGGCTTGGTCAGTTAACAGATGTGCAAATGTGCTCGATTTTCTCCCGGTTGTGCAGAATTGGTGTTTCACTATTGGGAGAAATGTTTTGTGCTTATTCTCATATGGATGACATTTTTAAGTTTTGGGTAATGAAAGACTATGGCGTCAAGGAATCTTGGACTGAATTGTTTAATATACGAGATACCGATATTTATTCAGCCGTACCGAAATATAGGTTTTCGGATGGGGAAGTGCTACTCTGGTGCATGCGTTTGAAACCTTTGTCTAGTGTCTTTAGGACATCCAAAGCACCATTTGGATTATGGCCCCATTCAGCATGGATTCGTTTATATAGAAAGTTTGATCTTCCCAAAATTAATTAGTTAGTACTATTTGCTTATGTATGAGCGAGTCACTTTATCCTCATGTATGACAGTCTTAAAATTTTATAACAGTGGTGTTCGAGCTAGCTGCGCCCTTCTCGATTAATTCCATCGGGTACCTGCTATGTCCCACCAAAAGAAACGTTACAACCAATATATACTACTCTAGTTAGAAAAAGAAGAAGAAGAGCATATGTACTTGCAAACAGAGAACATGTAACTTAGGATGATTACAGGTTCAAAAAGGAACCAGAACAACCAACATAAATATCGAACCAGACTCACCTCATGTACTCAAATAGTGTAAGATAGGACTTGAATCTAATGAAGTGACTTTTCTTTGTGTTCTTACGGCTTGCAGCCGTGCAGGGCTTCTAGACAAAGGAATGCATTATTTTGAATTAATGAAGAAATCTACGATAGTACCTCAAATTCCACATTATGTGACCATTGTAGATCTACTTGGTCGTTCAGGCCAATTCGACCGTGCTAAAATGTTCATAAATGAAATGTCGATTAAACCAAATGCAGCCATTTGAAAGATCAGCAGTAGTGAAAGACTTGCTTTAGCATTTGCACTTCTCAATACGCCAACTGAGTCCACTATTCATTTCAAGAAGAACTTAAGAATTTATGATGATGGCCACACTGTATTTAAGTTCGTCTCAAAGGTATTGGATCATGTTCTTGTGGAGACTACTGGTAGTGCAAAACGAAATTGTCTATATATGCAATTGTTAACAATCTAATTAAGACACATTTGCACGTGGTAACATGACCTAATCACGAGTCTTGCTTGGTTTCTTTTGTAGTATTCAATTTGATTGTTAGTAAAACCTGTGTTTTGGTACATATTTCCAGCAGTTTTATGAGCTTTATTAATAATTCCAACTGCATCCTATTAATGTTATCTGTCGCATATTTGGTGTCTGTCATTAAGGTTATATTTTTCAGCTTCTGCTTCAATCTCTGGTACTACTTCATTGATCCTAATAATCTCCTCATTATTCAGCTTGCAAGTTATAGTTATCATCATATAAAGACATTCTGGTGGCCTAAGCTCCAAGACCACACAGTGAAGTAGAAGTTAAGTTTCTAGTGAATTAAGATAGATCCTTATGGGGTAAAAAAGATGCTGGTTGCTCTTACTCTTGTCCTTCCTTCAATGAGACCTATATTGCTCAAACTCTTCAAAGATACTACCCGGTGTGTGTCGGATTCTCCAAAAATTATGCAATTGTGGAAAATCTAACACGGGTACGACAAACTTATTGGAGGGTCTGAGCAACATAGGTTGATAATGAAGAGAGAGATCACTCTATAAGCCAAGGATGAGTGTCAAAGAGAAGATGCACAACCAAGTTCCCCCGAGTTTCTTACTTGGATACCTGGCCAAAGTGTGACCCGTCCATAAGTAAATATTGTGACAAAACAGTTGCTCACCATACACACAGGGAGCTTCCATGTTCAGACTTCGTATCTATCTCTACTTCTGCTGGTACAATTCTTGTCATCTCAGATATGACTAGTAAAATTAAGGTCCCTAAAATAGAGCAATTATCAAACCTATTCGTTCAAGGTGGAATGAATGTCAATGATGTTAAAATCACATAACAATAACATTTGCAAGCAGATATACAATAAATTTAAGAAGAAAAATGCATATGAACAGACTGCCTTACGAGTACAGGCAAAGAGAAAGAATCGCGCTTCTTTTTCGAATAAAAAATTACTCTACACTATTGTCTACAATAAATTAAGACAAAAACACAATCAAATATGAAAAACGGCAATGATAGAGCAAAGCACATTTTCTGCTTCTCCGCTTTTTCTTTTGACAAAATTGGATAGAAGAAAGCTAGTTTTCACTCTACTTCCAAGCTTTTCTCCCTCGAAATTGTTTGCCAGCACGCGCCTGCTTCCTCTTTTTCTCTATCTTAGATCTTGATACTTTGGATCTCTTTGCTGCTAACGGCATGAGTTTTTTGTGCTCTTTTTGCTGATTGCTTGAACCACCCGTCTGCAAAATTGAAACACAAATGTAATCACATCATCCAAATCACAAGTGCGATTCATTATAGTGGTAACCTTTAACTACTAAAGATATGTGAGATGTGAAAGCAAGAGTAGAAAATTTGAAAGAAAGGGAGACAGGGTACGAAGGGAAGAGATGAAGTTATGTGTAACTTATACGGTTAAAACAGGAAATTCATACACAAAGTAGAAATACACCCGAGGGTATAATTAGAAACCAATTTTGAAATTTTAGGAAGACGTGTGCCTTTCAATGTCTTGTTTATTTCAAAATATTCCAACACAATAGCTCGTCGAAAGAAACACTCCTAATGCATCCAGGAAGTAGATGCAAAGTGCGCTTTGGGATAAGGACATACAGCGAGTAAATCATCAAATCCTATTCATGCACTTCGAAAATAAAAGTAGTTTTCTATGTAGTAAGTGTAAAGTTCCTAATGAAATGCTGACTTCCCCATTCTTAGGATAAAAAAAATAGGTAAGAAAAAGCTGGGCAATAAGAGAAATTTGGAAATATGCAATGCTAAGCTCATGTAAATGAAATCGTTTGCAAACAATAGAAGTACCTTTTTCTTTTTCAGAGCAGTTTTAGCCTGGTATCTTCCTCTGTCCTCTCTGCCAGCCCGAATAATCGCCAGTCTCTCTTCCTTGCTGAGCTTCTTTCGTATGTTAGCCTAAAGTAATAGAAATAATAGCATAAGATGCGTCCTGTTAGGGTAGATGATTGCAATTAACAAGAAACAAAACAGCCAACTCCTAAAGTAAATCAAAATAAGGAGACAAAAGCTTGTGTCCAGCGATCAGAATTTGAAAGCAACTACAGCACAATCTAAAATCCATTTTTATCAGCTTAATATGGGGGAAGCATTTTCCTTTTCTTCCCTCTATTTTTTATGGGGAAAGCATTTTCTTCTTAACCAATTCGTAATTGCAAATACAGCAGTGACCGCAGAACAATAATGTTGTGAAAGTGCAAGGCACCTAACCTCAAGTTTAGCAGCATCAACTCTTTTAGTACTGAGTTGGTCTGAGCTGGGAAGCTTGAATCCATGTTGTGCTAAAACACTCCTCGCATCCTTTTTAGCCTAATGAGCAAAAACAGAGAACTTGTAAGGTCAGGGAACATAAATGAAGGATTCATTGCGAGTGGGATTCAGTTTCTTCAGAATCAGCATACCTTCAGTTCTTTGATTCTTTGGAAGTCCTCATTAGATAGAATACCATCCTCCTCCGTATTCAAGGAGTTATGTTCCGTTTTCGCCCCTGCTAATTTCTTTAAAGCACGAAGGCTATTACTGGCGGCATTTACATCAATATCAGATATTTTCCTTTTTATTCCTTTAGATTCCTTTTCATCCACATCATCATCTTCAGAAGCCAAGCTACTATTATCCTGCATTTTACTATCAACAATATCCTCTGCTTCACCATCACTCTCATCATCTTCAGTGGCACTATCAATTGCATCATCATCTTCTGAAAATTCTTCATCACTATTACATTCATCGTCAATTTTATCATCATCACCGGACCCATTGTCGGAAGCATTATCTCCATCATTTTCACAATTGACATCCTCTTCGCCAGGGTCAACATCCTCATCACTTTGATTATCATAGTCAGACAAGCCAACAGACCCCTCCTCTACATCATCATCACTGACATTATCCTCCTGATCCAGTAACTCAATGCCAGGAACACTGCTGGCAACACTAACCTCACCAAATGCCTTAGGCCTTGCTTTTGGGTTAGTAGGGCGCCCTCTGTCCTTCTTAACTAGAAGTGAAGGACAAATCTGCAAGCAATTGTTGCGGTCGAACCAAATAAAACTTCACTGATTCTTCACATGCATATTTAAGGAGGGAAAGAGGGAAATTATTCATACCTCTCTGAACAAAGTAAGAAGTGATCGAGCCGCTGCAGAAACTGCCTTCTCATTCGATTTTTTATACAACACAAGGTCTTGCAGCAAATCTTCTGTCATCAACTAAAACAAAAAAGATTAAATGACAAAAGTTGTGAATATACGAACACGTAAAACAGTATATTATAAATGCCAAATACTTGGGAGAAACCTTGTGCATACCAAAGGCATGCGTAAACATATTTCTCGGACTACATTGATTCCAACAGATATAGCCTGCAAATGTCAAATACAGATATAGCATGAATTTTATTTGTGTACAACATATATGATCCTAATGAGATATGAGGTCATTTTGAATACCTCAGGCCTTGAACGATCATGCACAAACTGATTGACTACTTGTTTAAATAATGGTTCAACTGCATCAGGAGGCACCTGTCAAGATAAGATATCATGTGAGCAGAAGGCTAGCAAGTTTATCAAAAGAAACAAAAAGAAATTGCAGAAAAAAAAGCACTGTACCATATCATGACATGCCTGAACCGCTGCAGCAAGCAAATTTGTCACATCACGCTGATGGGGCTGCAATTATAAGCACAAACCTTAAGTATGAATGTAAAAGTACACTGCCAAAAGAAATATCAGCTGTGATGCCAAAGGAAATTTAATAATTAAATACCTGAACATATCTCTGAAGGTACGGATAGAAGTTCAACAAAATCAAGTGATGAAGCCCAACTGTTCGTGCAATTACTTTCAGCATCATCATCTTAATCTGGATGGAGACAGGAAATGAACAAGAATATGTAATTGGGAAGTCCATTTCAGTCGTACCAAAGCAAAACTACAGGAAGTAAAGAAAGGTAATCTACCTCAAACCTCTCATTGCAAGTCTGAAGACGTGAGAACAGCTTTTCAGCAAATCCCTGCAAGAAAATATGTACTATAAGTATCTTTTCCACATATTCCAAATCACAAAAGACTGCATCATTGAGTACTAAGAACTAAACAAACCTGAGCATCCTTTAAGTGGTTTAATGGAGAATAATAACTAGTGTTGTTATTTTCGGATTGCACACGCTGCTGCTTCTTCATGCTGCGGACGACACGCTGCAACTTTGCTTGCTTTTTCTTTTTGCTGGACGATGTACCCTTATTATTTGCCTAGACGGAGGACAAACTTTCATTACTCTCTTGAGAGTTTGAACTAAGTTAAGTATTGAAAACCAGAGACATCGGTGGTAAGTTGTTCCGACATTCAAAGATCAAAATATGGAAACCCATTATCCACTCTAAAACAGAAGGATCAGGTCTGAATGCAAAAACTCATCTGCATGTTTTCCAACCTAAACCGGAATGCACTACATCTTGAACAGACCGTTATTCTATACTAGTGTCAAATAAGATCAATAATCTCATTGAACTAAAAAAAAATAAAGAGTGAAACAAGTACGCTGACATGGATTAAATAACCATTTAATGAATGACACACATTAGAATTATAAACCATTCACTGTAATCACTAGTGCAGGCATCATTGCTCCGCAGACGTGTGTATTATATAAGGAATGCCCATAGAGGATTTAATATGAGAACCAACCTTGTAAATAGCCTCTTTATTTACCACAACCTGAGGATTGGCTGTCTGCTCATCTTCACTATCTGCCAGATCACTATCCGAGTCATCTTCAATTTTCTCATAATCAAGAAGAAAGGATAAAGAGGCAATCATAATCCTGAGAATTTTAACAAGTGATGAATGCAGTGAGAAACTATTAGCAACAAAGAAATGTTAGCATTCTCAAAAAAAAAAAAAATTAGCAACAAAACCTACCTCGATGATGAATGAAAGCATGCCGAGCATATAGCATTTGCTGTTCTATCATCAAACCACACCCTTCTTCGATGAAGCTCACAAAGTGTGATGAGTGATCTTTTTGCTTTTGCTTCATCCTCTTGCTATCACATTTACAAATAAGCAGAATTTCAACCTTCAACCAAAAAGAAATTCAGAAGGCATTACAAGAAAAGGCAGAACCAAACCTGTAGCAAGGCAAACAAAATATTCTGAAGTGCCCGATTCTTCATATCATTCTTGTGCTTCTGATTCATACGCCGAATACTATGGACAATATGTGAGAAAGCTAATTTCCTCAAAACCCTATCCCCCAGAGTCTGGAGCTCCATGAACAATTCAAGTGTCTCCCCAATGTCAACAATCTGAAATAAAACATAACATCAAGGTTGATCTAAATTAGTTCCTTTTTTTGATTTGTCGGGTAATATTTATCAATGTTGATCTACATTAGCTCCTTAACCATCTGATTACAAGGTATTCAATTGGTTCTTTCATGGCTAACACACACATGTTGAGTGAGCTGTCAATTACTATGTGATGCAAATTTTTTTTAAATCGTGGTCAGCTTGAGCGCACCTTGACTATGCACAGAATACCTACTACCTCCCACTAGCACAATTTTCAGGTAACTCTATCCACCCAGCCTTGGACAGATAGGACGCAATCACCTAGTATTTTTTGCCTTTGCTAGGATTTAAACTTGAGACCTCGTGGTTCTCAACTCACTTCACTAAGCACTAACCCACACCTTGGGTGCTTGATGCTGGTTATTGAATTATTATCCCTGACATGAACAAGAAAGGATAAAGTAAAGTGGAATCTTGATTTTGGCATCATACTAGGCAAGGCCATACTAAGCTTATCCTTATCCTTCAAATTTTATGGATCTCCTTGAAGTTGAAGGGACAATTGAAAAACCATTGACGAGCAGTACTTCCTTGGTTTAGAAAAATCAAAGTCTACTTTTGCATCACATACCAACAAAATATGGTATTTTCTATTAGGTTACAGTTCTGCAAAGAAGGGGGAGTCTTGGAGTAACTGGTAAAGTTGTTGTCATGTGGCCAGGAGGTCATGGGTTCAAGTCGTGGAAACAGCCTCTTGCAGAAATGTGAGGTAGGGATGCGTACAATAAACCCTTGTGGTTCGGCCCTTCCCCGGACCCTGCGCATAGCGGGAGCTTAGTACATCGGGTTGCCCTTTTTTTTACCGTTCTGCAAACAATTATAAGAAACAACATGAAAGCAAGTGACCCATTTTGGCTTATTTTTGTTATTTTGTCTTAAGAAATAGCACTTTGTTATCTTACCCAAACACTATAAAAGTGCTTAAGAGCTATTTTGACGTAAAAGCACCTAAAATAAGTCAATCCAAACAGGTTCTTAGTATGGGTTAAAAATGGGTCTAACCTATAGTAAACCATAATGCAAATGGGCAAGTCCGAATTTAAACTATGTGCTCAATCAAACAACATCACATATATAACGAAACTAAAGCAGTAGTACTCTATGTTCAATTAAACATTAATGAAAACATCAAATTGAGGAGCAATACCTTTCGATTAATGAGTAAAATCAAAGCTTGAGTAACATGAACACATAGTCCAGAAGGTAAATTTAAACTATATGCTCAATCAAACAGCATCACATATAAAACTAAAATATGTAGGTGATGAGTAAAATCACTACTTTAACTTTTGATTAATGAGTAAAATCAATATCCTTCTCTTTTAACCACTACGTTAAGACTTTCTACACAAGTCAAATTTAAACTATGTGCTCAATCAAACAACATCACACATAAGACGGAATAGATGCATTAGTACTTTATGTTAATACAAAAAAAGGTTAATAACACTTTTGGTCCTACAATTATTGGGAAATTCTAATTTTAGTTCCTGTGATATCTGATTAAACACATATAACCTTCAGTTACTTGAAACGTGCACTTTTCATCCCTTTGCCTATGAAAATTCACAAATTTTCAAAATTAATAATCATTCCACCATTTAATTGTTTGTGTTATGTTAAACTTGTATTGTTACTTTATATTCGAGGGAAATATACTTCTAAAAGTCGTCCATCTATTTGAATCATAAATCACAAGGACTAAATTTATAATATAGCAATAATTGAGGGACCAAAAATGTTGTTTTCCCTAAAAAAAAATATCAAATTGAAGAGCAATACCTTTCGATTATTGAGCAAAATCAAACAACGTCACATATAAAACTAACGCACTTAGTACTTTATGTTCAATTAAATATTCAATAAACAACATCAAGTTGCGGAGAAACACCTTTCCCTTTTTAACCACTATATTACTATGTGCTCAATCAAACAGCATCACATATAAAACGAAACTAAAGCATTCGTACTTTATGTTCAATTAAACATTACAAACAACATCAAATTGAGGAGCAATACGCTTCGACTAATGAGTAAAATCAAAACCTTTCAATAATTTCTACATAAGTCAAATTTTAAACTACTTGCTCAATCAAACAACATCACATATACAACGAAACTAAATCATTCGTACTTTATGTTCAATTAAATATTAAAAAATTATCAAAATTGGGGAGTAATACCTTTCGATTAATGAGCAAAATCAAAGATTGAGTAACATGAACACCTACTATATATTCAACTAAATATTAAAAAACACATCAAATTACTATATAAAACGAAACTAAGGAACGTTGCTATGTGCTCAATCAAACAGCATCACATATAAAACAGAACTAAAGCATTCATACTTTACGTTCAATTCAATATAAGAAAACATCAAATTGAGGAGCAATACCTTTCGATTAATGAGCAAAATCAAAGCTTGAGTAACATGAACACGTACTATATATTCAATCAAATATTAAAAAAAACACATCAAATTACTATATAAAACGAAACTAAGGATAGTTACTATGTGCTCAATCAAACAGAATCACATATATAAAACAAAACTAAGGAACGTTACTACGTGCTCAATCAAACAGCATCACATGTAAAACGAAACTAAAGCATTCATACTTTACGTTCAATTAAACATTACAAAAAATATCAAATTGATGAGCAATACCTTTCAATTAATGACTCAAATAACTGCTTTAACTTTAGATTAATGAGTCAAATCACTGCTTTAACTTCCGATTAATGAGTAAAATCAATACTTTTCTCTTTTTAACCGTTACTATGTGCTCAATCAAACAGCATCACATATATGAAACAAAACTAAGGAATGTTACTATGTGCTCAATCAAACAGCATCACATATAAAATGAAACTAACGCATTTAGTACTATATATTCAAGTAAATATTTAAAAAAAACATCAACACATAATCGATACGAAGCAATACCTTTCGATTAATGAGCAAAATCAAAGCTTGAGTAACATGAACACGTAATCCAGAAGGCAAAGTCCTCGCCGAAGATTTTAACAATATCGCCAACTCTTTAGGAAAATTAACAAGTAATTTGGGGTAAAAAGGTGTTACATGTGATAAAAACATTGATCGATCACCTAAATCCTTTGAAACAGTTGAATCAGTTGATACACCACTAAGTGAAGTGAAACTACGTGCTGCTTGTTCTTCGAATAGATTCATTGATGATTTGAATTGTTCGTATACTAATATTAGTTCCGATTCGTAACCTTCTGGATCGCATTTCATTTTTGATTGGAGATTTGGTAGGGATAGTTTCTCCGATGTTAGACCGGAGGCGGCGATTCCTTCTGCGGTCAGTTCCGACTGCGCGTGGCGGCCGGAAATTGAAGACATGGCGGCCGGAAATTGGATGGGAATAGAAACCCTAGAAAATGGAATTGAAGACTGAGAAGAGGGTTAGAATTTGTACTCCTTTAATGAGGAAAGGGTATTTTAGTCTTCAAAGTACAACTACATAGAGCGTGAAAATTAAAGATTTTTTTTTTGTTTTTGTTTGGTTTGAGCATCCTATAAATCTTTGATTTTAAAAAAAAATTATTTTTATTATTTGAGCATCAGTTTTGAATGTTTATTGCCCGATTAATATAGATTTTCATTGAGCAGATTTATGATGAGTTGAAATTTTTCCTTTATGTGAAACCCAACACAAAGCAAAAACAGGTTTCTTAGTATTAAACTATTAATATTAATAATTTTTTTGGACGGATTGAAAAGGTATATTGATATTATTACAAGTAATTTAACAATTAGGAGTTCCACCTAAAAAAAGCAAGGGCTGCGATAATTATTGAATCTTCTAATGGTGTGTGGATAATTGTATGAACCAGTGAACTTATCAATCTTGATCGTTATAAAGAGTTATGATACCGCATCAAGCGTATTGTTGGAGAAAAAATTAATATAATATTTATGTAGCTTATTCTTTAAATGTCTTTGAAGAATGTTTTATTACCAACATGCTTACCTCCATTATAGTTAATGTATTTAGGTTTAAAGTCTTGCGCACTATATATCTAGAATATATGTGAATTCCTTCCGCTTATATTAGAACTTTTCAAGTTTACCTCATGAGATCGAAGTTGAAAGAGATAAAATTCTATCATCAAAATTTCATCACATTGTATTAGAATTTCACATAAATAAAGTTTTTAAATTATAGTATAATGTATTGGAGTTTTACTTCTAAAAATTTCGAACTCCAACACATCCTTCTGTATTTTAGCCTAAAAAGTTTTTGTTAAAAATCTATTCACATCAAAAAGTAATTATATTTCAGTAACATTGTAAACGTCAGTAAATTTTGGCGACACAAAAAGTGGCCATCCCATGCCATTCTTACAAGTTATATTACTCATGTAGACAGCCCATTGACAAATAAAGCAGGCCTATGAATGGAAAGAATGTAGATATGAGCCCAAAAGCCCATAACTATATTCAAACCTGACCCAAACCAATAGATCATGTGGCACTCTTTAACAGTGTAAACGTGGTTATTCTTTCAACACTAGCTTTAGATTTCTCTCTAAATTTCAAAATGTTCAAGAAAAATAAAAATAAAAAATATGTTAGTTGCCTCCAATTTCCCACAGATTTTCAAAAACCAGCCAAATTTTCTATTCATTGTTTTGTTGTGGCTAAGAGTCTAACAAGTGGATGACAAAGCCATAAATGGTGGAGTCTACATTTGGCTGTTTCTTTAACTCGTTTGCCTCTTTGTCTTGTTATTAGTAGGACAAAAGAAAGATAAATATAGTCCCTCGGCATAGCTAGATGGCAAATAAGGGAAACTTAAAATTCAACTGGAAACTTGCAGTTAATGTTCAAATCATGATGGGAGCAATGTGATATCTTATAGGGTAGGACCTTGTAGATGATAGCAGTTGTTTTGTTCTCAAACCCTAGTCATTTAAGCACATCCTGCGATTTACTGTTAATAGTGATGAGGGATCGGGACTACTATCTCCATGAATAGTCTGGCATAAGCCGAAAAGTTGGGTATATAAAAAAAAGGAAAAAAAAAGAAAGATAAATACCAATTTGAAAAGTCTTTTGGTCATATTACACAAACAAACAAAACATTACTTGTCATTCTCACTATTCACCACTAAGGAACAAAGGGAAATGATGGCATTTTTCTTTGTCTTTGTTAGGGCATGTTTGGACTCAAGTAGCCTTTTTAGAATATTTAGTCTTTTCAGCCACTCTTTGATTCCCTATACATCTTATGTCATGACAAACATACAATCAAAAAGTTGTTCGACACTTTAGATTCTCTTTGGGACAAAGAAAAAGGTGGTGGAGAGATGGGGGTTAGGGTTTGATTTTGTGTTTAAATTTTTATTATGTTCGGTATCGTATTGGATTTCCATTTATTCAAATTCGATTCTCATAAAGTCAATTTAAAAGTATACTCCCTACTAAATATTTTTTTAGTGCCTAAAATTCGTAAGGTTTGATAAAGTTTTATATGAATATATTGTCATATACTCATAATGAGTAATAATTAAAGGTAATCACTATGCAACAAAGCATTTTACCTTTTTCCTCTTTTAGTGATCAATAAAGTCAAGTTTTCCAGCATAGCAAGAAGAATTCCAAATAAACAATTGAAATAGTTCTTTCCTTTAAGAAAAAATTATTCATATTCGACGATTATACCAACTACTCTAGTTTGTTACAGTGAAAAATAAATTCGAGATAAGAACATGTACTGATTAGCTTGAAGTAGAAAATCCTATAAAAAGATTTCATAGGATTTAATTTTATATGATACACAATTATTTAAAAAACCTCTACATTAACAATTACTAATTTAAACATAAAAAGGGTTGATAAAATAATAAAAATGTCGAATTTGAATTTTGATTTAGTGATAAGAGCACAGCACGAAATGTATGATTTGGTCCTTACTCCTTAAGACCAATTGAAACGATAATGTAGAAATCTCGTATTATTAAATAGTCAAGAGTAGAAAAATGACATTATCACTCTCTAAGTTCTAAGTAATTCGTTGTTGACTTTCGTGATTTTTTAATTATAAAAAAAGTAAGGTAAAGTAATCTAACTATCATCATTAAGATAAAGTAAAATAGTAATCCTAAGTTGCTGATTAACAACAAAAACAAGTTTTTGTATGAATGAGGGGTGGCCTATGGGCGGAACTACCTTATGCGAAAGGTGGTCAAATGAACACCTTTGTTAAAAAATTATACATATATAAGTTATATGGGATGTATTATGAGTAGGGTGTGTGGAGAGATTTTGGAAAGACTAATAAAAGCTTAACACAAAGGGCCAAAAAAGGGTGCTCATTTTTCTCACAAATTCCATATTCTTCTCAAAAAACAGTAAGGACAAAAATCATACCCACGCCATTGTCGACAAACGTAGCCATGAAGAAACTCTTTCATAACCTGACAAAATTCTCTCTCTCTATCTCTCTCTGAACGCATATTTAATTAAACCCCAAAAATCCCAATTCAGTAGCAAGTTAAAAAAAAAGTCTTGATTCTTGAACTACTAGTTTTAGCAAAGATTTGATATTTCTCATTGAAGAAAGTGAGTTGTGGGGAATTGTTTTGTGCTTATTTGTGGGTTTTTGATGATTTAAATAACCCTTAAAGGAATTTGTTGTTCTTGCTATATTTGGTGAGTTCTTGCCAATTTGTCACTCTAGCTCTGTTTTTACTCTGTTTTAGCAAAGATTTGAAATTTCTCATTATAGCAAGTGACTTTTCAGGAATTGTTTTTGGGATTTTATGGTTTTTTGATGATTTAAATAACCCTTAAAAGGAAATTTTGATTCTTCCTCTATTTGGTGAGTTCTTGCCAAATTTGTTACTTTTGCTCGGTTTTTACTCTGTTTTCTGTTTGGTTATTGTCAACAACTGAGCCAAGATTTCATTTTTCCCTTCATTTTTTGCTGTTTTGCTGAACTTTTTCAATTTAAAATGAAATAGTAGTTGAAAAGATTGGAACTTTGGCTCTATTTTTACAATGTTATCTGTTTGGTGATTGTCAACAACTGAGCCAAGATTTCATTATTGCTTTTATGCTGAGCTTTAGTACTTTGGACTAAAATAGTAGTTAAAAAGACTTGAACTTTGTCAATAGCTGAGCCAAGATTACATATTTCCCAATTCATTTTCGTTTTTCTGCTAAACTTTTACAATTTAGACTGAAATAGTAGTTGATTCAGTCTCTTTTCCTTGTTTTACCTACTTTTGGTATTGCATCCAAGTTGAAATTGTGTGTCTTGATTCAAGACTTTTTTTTTCCTTCAACCACCTTGAGGTGTTTGAGTTTCTTTATTGTTCTATTGGGACCAACAATTCCTTGTTGTAATTTTTGTGACAATGTTACAAGATGATGGTTCATCATCTGTGACTTCATCATCACCCCTTCAAATATTTCCCATAATGTCATCACTGTCACCTAAATTTGGTTCATCAAATCAGTGGCTTAAGGAGCTAAAATCCGAAGAAAGAGGGTTGTATTTAATACACCTTTTACTTGCTTGTGCCAATCATGTAGCTTCTGGTAGCCTTGAAAATGCTAATATAGCACTTGACCGTATTTCCCAACTTGCATCTCCTAATGGAGACACTATGCAAAGAATTGCTTCATATTTTACTGAGGCTTTAGCTGATAGGATACTAAGAAGTTGGCCTGGTCTTTATAAGGCGTTGCGTTCCACTAAATTATCGGTTGTCTCCGAAGATATTCTAGTTAGGAAGATGTTTTTCGAGTTCTTTCCGTTCTTGAAAGTGGCGTTTGTGGTCACAAATCAAGCTATAATTGAAGCTATGGAAGGTGAAAAGATGGTTCATATTGTTGATGTCAATGCTGCTGAACCCTTGCAATGGCGCGCGTTGCTTCAAGACTTAAGTGCTCGTCCTGAAGGACCGCCCCATTTGCGTATTACCGGGGTTCACCAGCAAAAAGAGGTGTTGGATCAAATGGCACATGTGCTTACTGAAGAAGCAGAAAAGCTTGATATCCCTTTTCAGTTCAATCGAGTAGTTAGCAACTTTGAAAATCTTGATGTTGAGAAACTTCGCGTGAAAACAGGAGAGGCTCTTGCGATTAGTTCAGTTATGCAATTGCACACCCTTCTTGGCCATGATAATGAAAAAAAGCCCCCATTGACTTTTAAGCATTCGAAAGATATCAATAAAGGTTATAGTCCAGGCAATGACACAGCTTCTTCATCCCCGCTATGTTCAACTGGTTCAGCAAAGATGGATAGTTTCCTCAATGCTTTGTGGGGTTTATCACCAAAGGTCATGGTGGTAACAGAACAAGATTCTAACCATAACGGAACAACTCTTATGGAGAGGCTATCGGAGTCTTTACATTTTTATGCTGCATTATTCGATTGTCTAGAATCCACGCTACCAAGAACATCATTGGAGAGATTAAAGGTGGAAAAAATGCTATTAGGTGAGGAGATTAAGAACATTATAGCATGTGAAGGGATCGAACGGAAGGAGAGGCATGAAAAACTCGAAAAATGGTTTCAAAGATTCGATACATCCGGTTTTAGAAATGTGCCTTTGAGTTATTATGCTATGTTGCAAGCAAGAAGGTTGTTGCAGAGTTATAGTTGTGAAGGATACAAGATCAAAGAAGAGAACGGTTGCGTGGTGATATGCTGGCAAGATCGAGCCCTTTTCTCCGTTTCGTCTTGGAGATGTAGGAAGTGAGATTAAACTTAGTTCTCATTGTGAGATTTTTAACTTCTCTCTTCTTTTTTGTTTTGTAACATAATATTTGTAGGATGAACTTTTGTTAGTGAGATTGCCATTGACATGTTTGAGTCATTCTATCATCTTTTTTTATCTCATGTGAGTTTCTCTCTAGTGTTTACATTTCCACTTTGATGAGGATCAATCAAGATGATGTTTTTTTAATGTTCTTGTTTTAAGTCATATTTTCCTGTTTAGTGCTGTATGTTTGTATTTGTGGCACAAATAAGCTTTCTGATTCTATATGATAGTTGCATGTTTACGACATATCTCTTTTAACTAGCAAAGAATCAAATTCCACCTGGTATTGTTTGTTGGGAAATATTAAAAAGCTTGAGCATGTAACCACATCAGTAATGGCTATAGGTATCGGAATTCAAAAAGTTCTTTTTTGATCTATCATTGAACACCATAATATTCGTCTTTATGGGATTAATATTCCCAATGTTGAATCAGTCATTCGATATCCATTTCTTTTTGCGTCAAAATGATCACGTCACCTCTTTTTTCAGTAGATGAGATTAGGATGAAAGGTATTTATCCAAACGCCTCTTTTCTTTGACGTGCTTTTTCAAATGAAATTACCTCTTTGAGTGTCCTTAACTGCCTGGTTTAAGCTGTTTGTTTGCTATGTGATCTAACAGAAAATCATAAATCTGAAACAAAACAGTTGAATACAAGTTGTTTCTGACATAGCAACAATGTCATTTTATGCCTGTCTGGATCAACTATAATATATGAGACTCCTTGAGAAAAATACTTGACAAAGGCTTTGTGTGTTCAGGGTACTTCTTCCCTGGTCAGTGTATATTTTGTTCAGTTGTTACTTTCTAGTTGACATGGTAACTACTTGAGTTCCATTAAGCTATAACCTAAGAAGGAACAATTGGAGTCACAAAGATCCTAGCTTTTTTTACTCTACTGTGTAGCTAATTCAATTTTAAAATCCGACCCCAACTTGTTCGGGATTGAGGCGTAATTATTATTTGTACATGCCAGACGCCCACAAGAATTTCTCCAATATAAAAGAAAAATGAACGAAATCATTGGTATAGTGCAGACCCTCCTCAAAATAATGCCCAGATCAGAAAAATAATCATAGCTGAGTATATCACTGGAAATTGGAAACTTCAAGTTCTTGCCACAAATTTATTGATAAATATACCGTGATTGTCCGTGATATACCAAACTGTCCATGATATACATGGAAAGTATATCATAGTTTGGAGACTATTTTGTACCATATTATTTGTAATTAATTAGCATTGTACACTTATCATAATTGTAGAAGTCTTGTACAAATAGAATAGGGTTTTGGGAGTAGAATAGGAATAGGATTTTCCATATTATGAAAATTTTAAATTGTATATATACTCATTCATTAATGAAAATAATCAAGGAATTATTTCTTTCATAGTCTCAGAAGTCTAGGTTTCAATAACTCCTTCTCCAAAAGCTTCTGCTTGTCTTGGTTTTCTCGAGTTCTGAGCCCTTCCTCGGTTTCCGTGCCGAGTTCTTCCTCCTCTCTTCCCAAATTTTCTTTCAAATCCCTCAAATCACCTATTGTTCTTTCGGTATGTCTACGTCAAAGAACATCTTTCATCATGCCCTTACTATTTCCAACATCAAGAACCACATCCCTATTGTTCTTGAGATGGAAAACGCACAATACGCGACGTGGGCGGAGTTGTTCAAAATTCACATCATCTCACGTCAAGTTCTCCATCACATAATTTCTCCCGCTACCCCTACTCCCACGGAGGATCCTCAGTTATGGATTACTCTTGCTGCTATCATACTTCAATGGATTTACTCCACTATTTCTATCGACCTTTTGCAGACGATCATTGAACCAGACACTACGGCTATGTCTACCTGGAATAGATTGCGTGATATATACCAGGACAATCAACATTCCCGAGTTGTCACCCTTGAGCAAGAATTTTCACAAGTAAGCATGGAAGATTTCCCGAACGTTTCAGCCTATTGTAAATGGCTCAAGGAATTGGCGGACCAACTACGTAACGTTGATACGCCTGTTACCAATAATCTTCTTATTCTATAAATGGTTGCAGGCCTATCTGAGGCCTATAATGGCGTTGGGACTCACCTTCGTCAAAGTAATCCGCTTCCCCCTTTTTATCAAGCTCATTCGATGCTCACGTTATAAGAAGCCGGCTTGACAAAAAAAGCGACAACCGGTGCTAGTTTCGTGTCGATGATGACGTCGTCCAATCAGTCTCGCAGTTTTGTTGACAATTCGGGCCAAAACCGCAACAACGATGGCGGCAAGAAGGGTCAAAATCGTAAAAATACCGCTTGTGTATTTTTGGGTTATCCGTCAAATCATCGTAGTTACAAGTGTTTTGATTTGTCTTCTAACAAAACCATAATTAGTAGTAATGTTATTTTTTATGAAACCCAATTTCCATTTAACAAAGTGTGTAATCCCATGCCTAATTCGTGTAATTTCTTAGATGACAGGGTCCCGCCATATGTTATACATCATTTGTTGGACCAATCCCATACCGCTGACCTGCCAGCAGGCCCACTGCTGATGGCCCTCAACAGTCGTCCCACCCCACTCCTACCCCAGGTCCGTCTTCTTCAGCCCTGTCCAGTGGGTCGTCTGCCCAGTTACATGTCCCAGCCCAGTCCCAACGTTGTCCTAATCCAGTTGTTGTTTCCCCAGTTCCAAATTTCACCCCAGATTCACCCGTTTCCACTTCGAGTCAAGGGCCTGTTACTCGTAGTCAAAGGGGTATTTTTAAATCGAAGAGACATTTTAATCTTAATTCTAATGTTCTTAAATCTCCACTACCTCGTAACCCAGTGTCTACATTAAATGACCCGAATTGGAAATTGGCTAATGCTCTTATTGACAATAAGACGTGGGAGTTGGTGCCCCGTCCTTCTGGTGTTAATATTATTCAGTCTATGTGGATTTTTACTTATAAGGATAATTCTGACGGTTCTTTTGCGAGGCATAAGACTCGTCTTATAGATGATGGTAAGACTCAGCAGGTTGGTGTGGATTGTGGTGAGACGTTTAGTCCGGTGGTCAAACCGGCTACCATTCGCAATATTCTCAATCTGGCTTTTTCTAAGGCATGGCTCATTCATCAGTTAGGTGTGAATAATATTTTCTTACATTGTGATCTTAAGGAGACCGTTTACATGCATCAGCCCTTGGGTTTTTGAGACCCCAAATATCCTCATCATGTCTGTTTATTGAAGAAGTCCTTGTATGGGCTTAAACAGGCCCCACGGGCTTGGTATAAGAGATTTGTAGACTATGTTTCGTCTATTGAGTCTTCTCATATCAGGTCTGATAATTCATTATTCATATATCATCGTGGTACTTCCCTGACTTATATTCTATTATATGTGGATGATATTATCTTGACTTCCTCATCTTATGCTTTGCGCAAGTCTATTATGACACTGCTCAGTTCTGAGTTTGCTATGAAAGACTTAAGGCCCTTGAGTTACTTCTTGGGGATTGTTGTCACTCGTCCTGCAGGTGGGTTGTTCTTATCACAATGAAAGTATGCCGCTGAGATAATTGAGACGGCTGGTATGTCCTCATGTAAGTTTACTTTCACTCTCGTTGATACTAAACCCAAGCCAGGTGTTGCGGCTGGCTCAACTTACGAGAATCCTACAAACTACCGCAGTCTGGCCGGAGCTCTTCAGTATTTTACTTTCACGAGATCGGATATTACATATGTTGTACAAGATGTATGTTTGTTTATGCATGATCCTAGGGTTGAGCACACGAATGCGCTCAAACGCATTATCCGCTACATCCAGGGAACACTTGACTATGGCTTGCACTTTATCCGTCGTCGACTTCTACACTTGTCTCATATACATATGTTGATTGGGGTGGTTGTACAGATACCAGACGCTCCACGTCTGGCTATTGTATGTTTTTTGGTACTAACTTGGTCTCATGGTCTGCAAAGCGACAGTCTACGTTATCACGTACTAGTGCGGAGGCCGAGTATCGATGGGTCGCCAATGTGCTCTCTGAATCATGTTGGTTACGTAATCTTCTCTTAGAACTTCATTGTCCCATTCAGAAAGCTACCTTAGTTTATTGTGATAATGTTAGTGTCATCTATCTCTCTGGTAATCCGGTTCAACACCAGCGCACTAAACACATCGAGATGGATATACACTTTGTTAGCGAAAAGGTAGCTCGTGGACAAGTACGCGTCTGTCATGTCCCTTTCAGGTATCTAGACATCTTTACGAAAGATCTTCCCTCGATTTTATTTGAAGATTTTAGGGACAATCTCAGCGTATGAAGACCGCCCGCTATGACTGCGGGGGTGTGATAAATATACTGTGATTGTCCATGATATACCAAATTGTATGTGATATGTATGGTAAGTATATCATGGTTTTGGAGACTATTTTGTACCATAATATTTGTAATTAATTAGCATTGTACACTTATCATAATTGGAGAAGTCTTGTACAAATAGAATAGGGTTTGGGAGTAGAATAAGAATAGGATTTTCCATATTATGAAAATTTTAAATTGTATATATACTCATTCATTAATGAAAATAATCAAGGAATTATTTCTTTCATTTATTGTAGCAATATAATATTGAAACCTCCCTGTGTGAGAGGTGTGCATGACATTATTAATTGTTCCTTGTAAACAAAAATCAGTTGTGATTATAATAAAAGGAAAAGGTGCAAATATACCCCTCAACTTTGCGATATAGAGCAGATACATCCCTCGTTAAAGAAGTGGTGTAAATATACCTCTGTCGTTACACAAATGGTGCAAATATGCTATTTTGCTAGCGGAATATTTTTTAAAATTCATGTAACTTATTTTTTTAATTGAAAACACATCACGTGACATTAAAAAAGTTTATTCAATTTTTTTGAGTAGATTTATTTTTTTAAAGCCACTTGATAATTTTTATTCCTGTTGGGTTGGGTCTGGTTCGTTTAAAAAAATGGGTAGACTTATTTTTTTAAACCCACATAGATATTTCTTTTAAACGAATCAGACCCGACTCACTATAAAAAAATTACCACGTGCCTTTAAAGAAAATAAGTATACTAAAAAAGTATACTTATTTTTTCAAAAGCCTTGTGGCATTTTTTAAATTAAAAAGTAAGCTAAATAATTTTTTTTTTTAAAATATGTCAACGAAAAGGGTATATTGCACCATTTGTGTAATGGCATGAGTATATTTGCACCATTTGTGTAACGGCAGGGGCATATATGCACCACTTTTTTAACAAGGGGTGTATCTTGTTCACCCGGTATTTTTGCATTAGTATGGGTAAGTTAAGGTGAACTTGAAAGGTTGATGACATTAGAAAAGATAACAATGATTTAAATGAGTGTTTAAGTAAATATCGTAAGAGTTCGAGGCTAAACGAATCAAAGAAAATAAGTTTGTTGAAATTGTAATAACCCGTACTTTTGGGGTAATACTAGGAGTGCTTAACATGCTAAGAAGGGCGTGTTACGGGGTATTTGAATTATATAATAGTCGTATGTAGGGATGGCAACGGATAGGATCTAGACCGAATCCTACTAGATCCAGATCCAGATCCGTTTTTCATACCTGAATCCAGATCCGGATCCAGATCCATCGTATTCATAAAAATCAGATCCAAATCCGGATCCATCGGATCCACCGGGTCCACGGATCGGATCTGGATCCACATGTAAAAAAAATTGTCTTGCTAAGAGTTTTTTTTGAACTGACAAACGCTTTTTACTTAGCTAACAATTTACTGTGTTTCAATTTTGAAATATTCATATGAGATATTTTGTTCGTTGTCTCGTTTTGATTGTGAGCTATTAATTGAAAATGTTGGACAATGACAATAGTTGTGGAAAATGCTGACTAGTATTTCCACAATACTGAACTTGCATGTGCTTGTGAATATAATTTTAACTACTTGTCTATGGAGATGTTAGTCATTCACTAATATAACATTGATTTTATTATCGAAGTTACCTCTTTATGTTTTGGTTTTTGAGTTAACACGGGGATAAATTAAACTTGTTTTGAGAATAAAACTTGCAAGAATGTGCTTAGCAATTTTAAGAAAATACTTATAAAATTACATTCTAGGTTATGAATATATTAATAAAAAATGGATCCACGGATCGGATCTGGACCGGATACGGATCTCAAATACAATATCCAAATCCATATCCGATCCGTCAGAAATGGATCCGGATCGGACCGGATCCGTCGGGTCCAAATTTTAAAGATCCATATCCTATAAAACGGATTTGGATCCACCGGATCCGGACCGGGTCCAGGATCCACTGCCATCTCTAGTCGTATGTTAAGTGTTGAAGTCGAGCAAGTTGTAAAACAAAAGTCGACAAAAGTCACCGCAAGTTACGTTCATAATTCTACTGAAATTTGAATCATATCTCACCGAACTTTTCTCCCAATATACTCAGTGTTACGGGGTGATCCACCCACAAAATTGAAGTTCTACGAGTCTATTTTTCAAAGCTTTTTGTGTCTGTATTGGGTACATCTTCCTTGGTCAGTGTATATTTTGTTCAGTTGTTACTTTCTAGTTGACATGGTAACTACTTGAGTTCCATTAGCTATAACCTAAGAAGGAACAATTGGAGGCACGAAGATCCTAGTTTTTTAAACTCTACTTTATAGCTAATTCAATTTTAAAACCCGATCCCAAATTGTTCGGGAATGAGGCGTAATTATTGTTTTTACGTGCCAGAAGCCTGCGGAGATTTCTCCGATATAAAAAAACGAACGAAATCATTGGTATAATGCAAACCCCTCCTCAAAATAATGCCTAGATCAGAAAAAATAACCATAGCTAAGTATACCACACATCAAGTTCTTGCCACAAGTTTAATTTTTCTAGCAATATAATATTGAAAACTCCCTGTGTGAGAAGTGTACATGACATTATTAATTGTTCCCCTTGTGAAGAAAAATCAGTCGTGATTATAATTTACAAAGCCAAAGACCTTACCAGCTCTCAAAATGCTATAAGATAATTGAGTTGACGAGGGTCAATTTATCAATGATTTCTTGTTGACAATTGTTGGACCAGCTTGCACATATCTCAATTATTTCATGGGGCAGTTGCTACTTATCACCAATACATGTATCGGATAGCTTTACCTATCAAGATGATACTTCATTTACAATTATCCTAATCCCGTTGATATGATATTTAATTATTTACTTACGTTCCACTAATACAATAAACACACGTTTAAACTTTATTTGCCAACCTGGTTCTACTATGCATCTGTAAGGAGTCCGGAACCTAAATGACCCCCCCCAAAAAAAGGAAAGTGAACAAAGTACCTCATTGGAAGAAAAAAAAGTGACCAAAGTATTTTTAACCCACTATTTGTATGCGCTATTAGGTGATTAGATTTAGGCTTGCAGGAAACTGGGCTGTCCTGGTCCTGTACTGGATCGGCCTGGCTCCTTTTACTGGATTGGGCCTGGTTGGTAGCCCAGTTGACATGTTTATAGATTATAATCTTTAGAGTTTAGACTATGATATGGTAATTGAAGTGGTTTTGTAAGATCGTTTAGGTACCCTTGGGTCATAGTCAAGTCTAAACAAGTGTGGACAATTTCAGGCGAATGAATGTCACAACAACAAAAGGATTTGGTAATTCGAGAAGATGCAACGGAAAGGAATTTTTATTTTTTTTACTGATTTGTGTCATGTAACTTATGAAAGATAGAGGGACGGAGCCAGGAAGGTCCCAGGGTTCATCTGAACCTCTTTCGTCGGAAAATTACACTATTTACACATGATTAAAATTATTTTTTATCTATATATTGTAGATGTTGAACTCCTTTGATTTCTTCTGTGTATTTTTTTTTAATATTTTGAATCTCCTTATTGAATCTCCTAGCTCTGCCGCTAAAGATAATATTACGGTTTTTCACTAAGGCGATAGATCAATTTTAGCGAATTAATCTGAAATGAAGCTCTTTGTCTATAGGCATTGTAGAAAGTTTAATATATAAGCATAATCATTCTTCTCGAAATGGTCCAATATTATGAATTAAGGGTGGTCAGTGGGCCGAGTCGGCCCGGTCCCGCCCCGACCCCGATATGTAAAAAAAAAATGGTACCGGGATGGGACATGGTCTCGTCCCGCTCGAACCCGGCCCGCCCCAATCCCGCCAGCCCGCATCGGTCCCGATCCCGCCCCTTTGCACAAAACAAATGTTGCACCAACGACCATTTTATATTTTAACCGTTGCACCAACGGCCATTTTATATTTTGGTCGTTGCACCAACGGACGTTTTTTGCCTCCCCCAACCCCCTCCCCCGATCCCTTTAATATTTATTTTTAACCCCTAAGTTGTTATATTTAGACTTTAACCCAATTTTTCAACTATAAATACCTCATTTTCTCTTCATCTTTCTCACAAATCTTCCTACAATATCTCTAATCTCTGAATCTATCTCTCTACAAGTCTATTAAATATTCAAATTTTTATCTGTTCATTTGTGAGTGAAGTTGGCAACTAGCTTGAGGATCTTCCATCGAGCAAAGTTTTAATTTTCAACCTATCGATTATACGTCGACGTTTGGTACATTCATTCATTCATTCAATTATTATTATTTCTTTATTTTATTTAGTTCACTTAATTTCATTATCTTTAACTATTTATTAGCATAATTAAAATGAAAGGAATTACATGTATGTTTAAGGGTAAGGCTTCTTCTAGTAGGGATAATAAGGGTCGGGGTACTTCTTCTAGTCATCTTATTCTTAGACAAGATCATATTCCTACACAATATGATTTTGTTGATACTGAACATTTTCCTACAATATCATTAGATTTAGACGAGGAGATATTTTCTGGACTAATCTAGATGACACACCCACTAGTGCACCTCCAACTGGAATGTCTCATATTCCTCCTAGTATGAGACGAGGTCCAACAAAACGACCATTAAAATCAGATGCGTGAATTTTTTTTATAGGGACGTAGACAATCAAGTAGCTAGATGTAAAATTTGTAAAAATGTTTTAAAATTTAAAACTGAAAAAGGTCAGGGTGGGACGGGGGTTTAATGAGACACATAGAAAGGGATCACCCAACAGGTTTTTCCAATACAAGGCTGAAAAATCGGGTGCGCAAACGCCCTCTCCATCGGAACAAGATTCACGTATTGTCCCAGACCAAGTACATGGTCAAATTAACCCCACGACTGGGGGAATTGTAGGCCATAATTACAATAAACATAGAGATAGGGAAGCAATAGCAAAATTAGTTGTTGTGGAGAGTTTGCCTTTTTCATTTCCTTCATCTCATTGTTTCATTCATTACATTAGAGAAATGTATGATCCTGCTTTTACCAATTTTTCTAGATCAACTATTAAGAGAGATGTATTTAAATTTGCACATGAATATCAACAGTATTTACATTATTCATTATATCATTTTAATGGCAAAGTGGCTATTACTTCTGATATAGGCCGTAGTACTAACGACCATGATTATTTAACGGTAGTCTGTCATTGGATAGATAATAAATGGTCTATGCAAAAACGTATCTTAGCATATAGACATAAAGATGATAAGCACACTGATACTTGTATTGCAGAAAATATTTATCAAGTGTGCGATTATTACGGAATAACTGATAAAATTATGACTATTACATTAGATAACACTTCTTCTAATAATTATGCTATTACAATTTAAAAAAATAGTTTAACTCCAGCTTTTCCAAATCAAATTCATATAAAATGTGTGTGACATATATATAACTAGTTGTAAATGATGGTCTGTCACTTTTTGAAGACATTCTTAGTAAAATACATTATGGTAGAAACTTTATTTTTAAAAATAATAGAATACAACTAAAAAAAGATTATAAAAAACTTGTCACGATTGTCAACTACCTTATAGAAAAAATCCCGAAGAAGTACCCACTAAGTGAAATTTCTTTGTACGAGCAACTACTTGTTGCTTATGACTATAGAAGACCTATAACTTTATTTTTAACGCCCATAATCAAAATCCAACTGATATGGTTGTAGATAGCGTCTGAAAGCGTTTTTTCTGCCGGCAAATATCAAATAGGAGAGCAGAGACACTCATTAGCTGGAGACAGCTTGTAGATTGCAGTATTATTCAGAGATTGGATACGAGCGGAACGGAGAAGGTGCGGTCAACTGGAGATCAACGAAAAAGACGAAAACTACAACGACATCTTATCCGAATGTGGTGGAAGCGATGTGGAGCAATTTGACCAACAAATACCAATTCCAACCGAAGAACCACAAGAAATTATAAAGAAACTAGAACATATTTTTTTCAAAATGTAATTTCTTTAATTGCAATTTTACTATGTTATTTGCAACTTTTGAACAACACAAAGTTGCAATTTTGACAATTGTATTTGTATTACAAAAAAAAAAATTCTAGTAAATAATATAAGAGGCACAAAAGCAGCCTTGTGATGTTTTTATTACACTATCTTGTTCAAATATTGAGTTGTTTATATATATATATATATATATATATGTTATTTTATAAAATTAAATGCAAAAAAAAAATGAAAATCCCGCCCCCGATCCCGTCCCGCCCCGCTAGGACCGCTACCCTTTTCCGACGGGACCGGGACCGAAACCGGGAAAGGACATCGGTGAATCCCGCCAGTCCCGCCGTGTACCGATCACGCCCCGACCCGTTGGCCACCCCTACTATGGATTGGGGAAATGGGGTCCGCCAAAAGAAAATGCAACATTATAGAAGAGTTAGTCCCGTGCATAAGATCCTCGAATCAATATTTTTTTAAAAAAATAAAAAATTATTACATAGGGGTAAGGGAAGTGAAAATGAGAAGGGGATTACAACGCGGGTATTCGAATCCTCACCGTGAAAGTTCAGATAGTCATTCAAATGAGCTACTAAATCCCTACCTCAAGTATTTATTCGTGTGAGTTTGTTGAATGCCTCACAATCGCGTGCAACGAGGGAAGTGGTTCCTCTTTTGGCGCTCTTAAATTCTCTCTGAGAATCGTATATTAAGAAATTTATTTAGTTTTTTCAATGTATTCAAAGAAAATGAGAGAAAGTTTTCACCAGAAAGTTAATTACCTTCTCTAACCCCCATTATAAAGAGGATTTCACATCCTTTGGCATTTAGCATGATCTTCATTTGGAGTAGACACCAAAGACCAACACTAAAATGGACACATGTTCGGATGAGTTTAACGTGATTCATTTCTATTTTCTGACACGTTGGAGTCAATTCGAGAAAATAAAATTGTGGAACTGTTTAAAGGGGAAAGGTTAAAGTTTACCACTGTATTATCTAAATTTAAAATGGTTTAATTTTGACCTCTACTAAATTATTGGTCTATTAATATCTTTGACGTTAGCAAATTGTCGTATCGAATCCTGTCTCCGCCTAATCAGTGGAATATTGGTAGACGGGATAGAAGGCTGGTTGCTGAGGGCAGCTGCGGCGTAGCTTCCTCTACTTGCTTTCTCTACGGCTAGACCTTCTCTACTCTTGCCTTTAGTTGGTAGCCGGTTCAAGCTCAAAGTGGACTCGATCCTTTAAATTTTTCAGTAAATTTTATTTCGACACCCAAATTACGACATGTTTCAGTTGAGTACTTGAACATATGATAAATTATTTATATTAGACACTTATGACTCAAAATTTTGAAAAGGCTTTTGCGTGTGTTCTTAAGCGTCCACTACCTATATAAGTTAATCTTTAAAATATGTCACATCGTTTAATTATACGCATTAACCTCAATAAGCCGTAAAATCTCATGCATGTTCTAATTGATAGTGATGTGTATGATTAAAGGAGGATGCATATTTTATGTGATTAACTTATTTGCGTAATGAATGTACAAAAACTTTTTTCAAAATATAATCGGAAGCGTCTAATAGACACATTTTATCATATGTTTATGTGCTCAATTGAAACATGTCATAGTTCAAATATCTAAATGAAGCTTACTGACAAATTTAAAGATTTATCGATGTATGCAACCTATTTAAACCTACCCTCACGTTTGGAATTTCGTCATGAGTCGAGGGGTAAAATGAGGCTTTTACGTTGGGGGAGGGGAGGGTAAGATTAGACAAAAAGTAACACCAGGCAAAATTTAAGCAATTTTAAATAGTACCAGCACACCTAGATTTGTACTGCACATAATTGTAATTGTAATAACAAAAAGATTATGCTGACTTTGTTAATTTAAAAATTTATATAATCAAGACTTACTTTTGGCAGAGGAATATACATGTGCTATTGTTTAATATTATCTATTACTACTACCAGATAGTAAAATGGATGGATTGGTAAGGAAAAAAAAAAGAAATTGGAATTTTTGAAAAGCTAAAGTATATAATGCCATAATTGGGAAAGTGTAGTTTCTTATGACTAATATCTATCTCAAACTAGGGGTGGCAGTGGGCCGGGCCGGGCTATGGCGGGACGGGGGATCGGGGTAGACGGGACGGGAAGAGGTCCCGTCCCGTCCCACATCCCGCAGGAAGAGGGGTCGAGATTTGGGGGAACGGGTCGGGTCGATTTGCGGGATTTTAGGGAATTTTTTTAGATAATTTAAAAATATATATATTTAAACACTTAAATAATAGAACAAGATAGTGAATAAAAACATCTCAATGATGTTTTTGTTCCTCTTATATTATTTAATAAAAATATGATTTTTTTTTGTAATACAATTTCAAAATTGCAACTTTGTTTCGTAGTTCAAAAGTTACAAATCACATAGTAAAATTGCCATTAAAAAAATTACATAGTCAACCATACTCTTTCTAATTTCCTCACAATCTCTTGAGAATTCTTTGTATTTTCGTATGATTGCTTACTATACATGTTGTTGTAGCATTAGAAACTGTATTCTTACTCTTGCTGTCGTCGGGATAAATCTGACCCCTTCCTCTGTCGGAATTGGAAGTTGTTGGTCAAATTGTTCGACGTCGCTTCCTGCTTCCTCATATAAGATTTTGTTGTAGTTGTAGTCGTCTTCTTCGTTGATCTCTGATTGACCGCACATTCTACGCTCCGCTCTAATCCAATTTCTGAATAAAACTGCAATCTCCAAGCTGTCTCCCGCCAATAAGTGTCCATGCTCTCCTATTTGAAACATTCCAGCAGAAAAAGCGTTTTCCGAAACTTATGATGACGCTTGAATATTCAACACATCTCGAGCCATCTTTACAAGTGTCGGAAATGTCTTCTCATTCTCCCTCCAGTATCTCAACAAGTCTTCACGCCCACCTTAATTGACAATTGTTTCGAGATGTAGAATATACCTCATGATCTAATGGTATATTAATATTAACATTAAAAACAGTTTCATCTACATGAGTGAAATCATCAGGATTACTAGAAGATGCACCCTTACCCATGTTACCCCTAGTACCTCTACTAGAAATAAAATGTCAAATTCGTTCCATCATAATTATGCAAATAAATAATTAAAGATAATGAAATTAAGTACGATAATTAAAATTAAGTAACGATAATAATTTAAAGAAGGAACGAAGGTACCAAACGTCGACGTAACGTCGAAGTTGAAAATTGAAACTTTGCTCGATGGATGATCCTCAAGCTAGTTGCCAACTTCACTCCCAATTTTTTAACTTTAATATAAATAAGCAAATAAAATAAAATATTCAGTAGGCAATGTAGACTTGTATAGAGATAGATAGAGAAAATAGAGAGATGGTAGAAAGATTTGTGAGAAAAATGAAGAGGAAAATTAGGTATTTATAGTTGAGAAATAGGGTTAAAGTGTAAATATACTAATTTATGAATTAAAAATAAATATTAAGGGGGTAGAGGGGTTTATGGGGTGGGGGCCAAAATGGCCGTTATAGACGTTGCACAACGGCCAAACTCTAAATTTGGCCGTTGTGCAACGACTATTTTTGCAAAGGGGGCGGGTCGGGACAGGGGACGGTCCGGATGGGGGCGGGACAAGCCCTAGTCCAGTCCCGAGTTTGAACCCCGCTACCATTTTTTTAAGGGGATCGGGGCGGTAAGCGAGACGGGTCGGGATCAGGCCTACCCGGCCCACTGGATAACCCTATCTCAAACTAGCAATTCTCTTTACCACTAACACACAAAAAAAGGAAAAAGAGAAAAAAAGGCAAAGTATAATTAGTTAAGTACTCTAATCCTTGTGGTGCAAGTAGTAATTTCACTTTTGCTAGACAAAGGATGCAATATGAGCACTGCATTACATGGTTTAATGTTTGTACCTTCAAATGGCAATTGGCAAGTGACAAATCCTTATACTTTGTTTTTTTATATATAGACACTCTTGTTTTAGAAACATAAAAAATGTATTTAGAAAAATAATTGTTGTAAATACAACAAATTAACTTTAATATATTTGTCTTTAATTCAATAGTTTAATGGTCAAGAAGTCTAGAAACGACGAAAATAATAAAATTTATTTACTTGATGTATGTGACATTATACAATGACTGAAAATAAAAATATTCATCCAAATATTATATTCGTCAAATTAGTGCAATAGAATATGATACATACACTATAAAATAATAATATGTAACCGTCGAAACAAGCTATTTGTGACGTTTTGTATACTATCCGCTCGAACCTTTCTCGTCCATATAATAAGTACACAAAAAAACTTCATCAATGTGGTTAAAAAAGAAAAATTTACGCAACACATTAAATATTCAGATTGTTGATAAATGATTCTCACATGTGGGAGACATGAGTTAATATGTTCTCGGTCAAATAGTTGAGATGTGAGTAATCTAGTTTGAAATACAACCGTTATAGAAAATGTATTGCACTATATGCTTAAATGCTTGTACATTACAACGGTATGTGTTAGTAATTGGCATTTACCAATATCAAATTCTCACACATCCCGCTTTCTCTCTCTGTAATTTAATTTATAAATACACACTATATATTTCTAATACACTACACATCTATAAAAAATACATTCGTCAAAATAGATACAATCTATCCAATTGAGGTACGTGGTATTACGTAGTGACGGAAGGTGATACAATCTATTCAAAATATTATATTTGTCAAAACAATATACTATATATCACTGCATATAACTCAGGGCCGATGTTTCTCAAACTCACATTTAATTTACGTGTTGTTGACATATACAATAAGAAATCATTATCTAAGTTGAATACTTGATATATTATAAGAATTGCACAATTAAGTAGGTCGAACATTACTTTTCAAATTCATTCTAATAGCAATTCTTCAATATGTATACACCAGCTGGTATATCGTTTACAAGGAGTATTATTAGGTGAGATATATTTCACTACATGTTTGTGCAAAATAAGTAAGAAAACTATCACATGTATTCAATTAAACTTTAATTGTTCATCTTTGTATGTTAATTAGGATGATACCTTGACCTCGATGAACAATTCATCATACGACAGTCTATATTGATCATTCACATGAACTTGTATTTTATTTTTTCACGTATAATTTTTTAATAATATTAATATTGATTTATAATTGTATATTTTATAATTTGACGTACTCGTGTAACACACATGCCGAAAAACTAATCAATATGATAAAAATGATTTTTTTTCGCAATTCATTAAATATCCTATGAAATTTGTATAGATAAACAACTCTCTTTCACATGTGGGAGGCATGAAGTAATGTCTTCTCGGTCAAATAGTCGAGATGCCAGTAATCTAATCTGAACACAATTGTTATAAGAAAAGATACTGCACTACATGCTTAAATGCTTGTACATTACAATGGTAGGTGCTAGTACTTGCATTTGTCAATATCAAAATTCACGCACATCCCACTTTCTCTCTTTATAATTTAATATATAAATACACATTATATATCTCTAGTACACTAACATATCACTACAAATATTATATTAGCTAAAATTGATACGATCTATCCAATTGTTGGTATGTGGTATTACGCAATGACGGGAGATGATACAATTTATTCAAGTAGTGTATTCGTCAAAACAATATAATACAATATGATATGATACATTACGAAACGGTATGTAACAACTATTCAAACAAGTTAGTGATGTTTAGTATATTATCTAGTCGGATCTTTCTCGTCCATCTAATAATTAAGTACATAAAAAGCATTTATCAATATGATAAAATAATTTACGCAATTCATTAAATACCATATTAACTTTGTAGGGATCACCAATTCTCTCACACGCGAGAGACGAGAAGTAATATTTTCTCAGTCAAATAGTCGAGATGCGAGTAATCTAATATGTACACGACCGTTATAGGAAAAGGGGTTGCACTGTATGCTTAAATGTTTGTACATTACAATAATATACGTTAATACTCGGCATTTGCCAATATCAAAATTCACACGCATCCCACTTTATGTCGTTATAATTTAATATATAAATACACATTGTATATCTCTAGTACACTAACATATCACTACCAATATTATTTTTGCCAAAATCGATACGATCTATCTAATTGATGGTGAGTGGTAGTACGTAATGACAAAAGATAATGTGATTTATTCAAATATTATATTTGATGAACCAATACAATACAATATAATACAGTTACAATACATTAATATAACGATATGTAACAACCATTCAAACAAGCTGTTAGTGACGTTTAATATAAGTACATAAAAATTAGGTACATAAAAAAACTTTATCAATATGATAAAAAGAATAATTTTACGTGATTCATTAAGGATCCTATTAAATTTGTAGTGGATCAACAATTCTCTTTCACACGTAGGAGACATGAAGTAATATCTTCTCAATCAAATAGTCGAGATGCGAGTAATCTAAACTAAACACGACCGTTATAGGAAAATATATTGCACTATATGCTTAAATGCTTGTACATTACAATGGTAGGTGTAATAAGTACTTGACATTTGTCAATATCAAAATTCTTTCACATCCCAATTTCTCTATCTATTATGTAATTTCATTCATAAAACTTCATTATATATCTCTAACACACTACATATCACTACAAAAATTATATTCATCAAAATCGATACAATATTACGCAATGACAAAAGATGATACGATCTATTCAAATATTATATTTCGTTAAAATAATACAATACAATATAATTATGATACATCATGAAACAATATATAACAACGATTCAAACAAGCTGTTAGTGTCATTTTTTATATTATCTAATCAGGCCTTTCTCGTCCATCTTTTAAGTGCATAAAAAGCTTTATCAATATAATAAAAAAGAAAAAATTACTCAATTCATTAAATATTCTATTAAATATCAGCAATTCTCTTTCACACGCGGGAGACAAAAGTAATATCTTCTAAGTCAAATATTCGAAATGCGAGTAATCTAATCTGAACACAACCATTATAGCAAATAGGTATTGCACTATATGTTTAAATGCTTGTACATTACAATGGTAGGTGTAATTATTCTCTCACATCCCACTTTCTCTGTCTATAATTTAAATTTTATAAATACACATTATATACTGTACAAAACAAAACAAAACAAAACAAAGATAAATAAAGGGAAAAAGAAAAACAATTTACTCTCATATTTGTTGTCTCTTTCTCTCTCTACAACACCCACATCTTTCTCTCTCTAAAAAATTCATCAAAACCCACACCGGTAAATCCAATTAACCTTCTTAATCGTTCCGATTTTAATCCTTAACCTAGGCTCAAATTAGCATCAATCGCTTTAATACATTCAAAATAAAAAAACTTACAGTACGCCGTCGTATTGCCTTCAACTTTTTAAATTTTTTAACGCCGCCGGCGTGTTCTCATTCTCCGATAAAGTAAGTTTCCGTTGAGCATCCGATTACTTCACCTTTTTTCATAACGATGTCTTTAAATTGTGTTTTTATTGGTTCGCGTTATACTTGAGTTATGTGTTTTGAAATTAATGTATGTTTTTGTGTAGTATTGTTTTTGGTTGATGGATTGGTGATGAATTAGGGTTTTGAGGTGTTAAATTGAAGTTTTAGGGTTAGGTAATTGGAATTAGTCAAGTTTTTGTATTGATTTTGTTTGGTGTTTAGTGTGTAGTAGTGGATCCATTGTTTATAGTGGTGGATACTGTGTTTTATGTTTTTATTATTTTTTTGGATCACATTTTTGCTGATTTTAAGCAAATTGGGTATCTGAGCAATTTCAAATGTTATTGAAATGAACCCGCAAGGGTGGCTCAGTTGGTTGAACATGACGCTTCCACAACGGAGGTCTCAGGTTCGATAGGGATTTGCCTTATGGGTAGAGCTTGTCGTACGAGACTTGCCTAGTGCGGGTTATCTCTCATGCGTGGTTTGCAAGCTATTACACATGAGCGGGTTTACCTGTGTTTCGAAGGGTAGCGGCTGCGGATTCCTTGTCATAATTTTTTTATTGAAATGAGCTTTAGTTTGTTTTAGTGCGTTTTGTTGAGAAATGCTTTGCTTATTGATTAGTTTTGAGTTTTCCTTCTGCTTCAGAGGTTTTTGGAGGGAAGATACATTTCAAAGCAATTACCTGTTTTGGAAAATAAGAGCAACTGAAATTTTAATGTGAAGAAACAGTATGTTTTTTTTATAGGAATTAGTGAAGTTTTTGTATTGATTTTGTTTGGTCTTTTGTGTGTAGTAATGGATCCATTGTTTATAGTGGTGGGTACTGTGTTTTGTGTTTTTATTGAGTTTTATTATTTTTTGGACCATATTTTTGCTGATTTTAAGCAAATTGGGTATCTGAGTAATTTGAAGGGGACTGGTAAAGTTGGTGCCATGTGACGGTTCAAGTCGTGGAAACAACCTCTTGTAGAAATGTAGGGTAAGGCTGCGTACAATAGATACTTGTGGTCCGACCCTTCCCCGGACCCCGCGCATAGCGAGAGCTTAGTGCACCGGACTCCCCTTTTTTCCAGAGGTTTTTGGAGGGAAGATACATTTCAAAGCAGTTACCTTTTTGGAAAACAACGTCTCTACCTAGACCCCACTTGTCGGATTACATTGGGTATGTTGTTGTTGTTACCTTTTTGGGAAAAATAAGAGTAACTGAAATCTTAATGTGAAGAAACGGTATGGCTTTTTATTGGAAATTATTCAAATAAAACAGTTACATTGGATATCTGATCATATGTTTGCCAATTTTAAGCAAATTGGGTATCTGAGTAATTTCAAATGTTATTGAAATAGTTTGTGCTGTTCTCGAAATGAAAGTTAGTTTGTTTTAGTGCTTATTGTTAGCAATTTTACTTTTAAGTTTTGTTGAGAAATGCTTTGCTTATAATCATATGTTTGCTGATTTTAAGCAATTGGGTATCTGAATTTGAATTCATAGAACATTTGTTCAATGGCAAGTGATTGTTGCATCATACAGAACAATTTTAAATATCATTGAAATAGTTTGTATTGTTCTCGAAATGAACTTAGTTCGTGTTGGTGCATTCTGTTGGCAATTTTTACTTCATTTTTGTTGAGGAATGCTCTGCTTATTGATTAGTTTTGAATTTTCCTTCTGCTTCAGCGGTTTTTGGATGGAAGAGAACTGACATTAACGCATTTCAAAGCAATTTCCTTTTTGGGAAAGTAAGAGCAACTGAAATTTTAATGTGAAGAAACGGTATGGCTTTTTATAGGAATTATTCGAATGAAACGGTTACATTGGATGACAAAATACAGGGGGAACAGAGTATGCAGGGGATACGTCAGGATGTAGGAAATGAGGAAGTGGAAGGTAGTTTGAGTGAAAATGATGATAATGTTCAGTTACAAGATGAAGCTGGTGTAGAAGTGGAAACAGCGGCTGAGGATCAGGTGCCGTCTGGAAGAAAAGTTAATTTGGCTGGAAAATGGGGTACTGGTTTTTGGAAGGATTGTCAACCGATGGGCCCCTCGGGTAGGTCTGGTTCCGGAGAGGAGTCGAAGAGTGGATCAGAGTATAAGAACGAGGAATCTGATGAGGTATCTGATGGTAGGGAAGACCAGTTAGAGTCAGAAGATGATGCAAGGCAGAAAGGAACGGGGAAGAGTCGAAGTGTCCTTGCAGATGAGATGTTATCTGATGAATATTATGAACAAGATGGCGATGATCAGAGTGACTCGTTACATTACAGAGCTGCTGCTAACCCTTCAAGCGGGTATAGTTCAAAGCTGCAGTCAAGGGCTGTTGCTTCCAGCAAGTATGCAAGTCGGAAGTCAAAAGCTTCAAAAGATCAGTATGATGACGAGTATGCTGGTTACGAGGATGATGACAGTGAAGATGGTAAATTCTTTTTTTAAGAAAACAAATGTATAATAATTTTCTAGATAGAACATGATGGGAATAGTCATCGTGATTTTCAATTCTTTCCTCTTCTGTGTTGGGACTTGCGGAGCACACATGCATGAGGACAATTGATATTTTGTTAGAAATTACTGTAATGAATTGCTAATGTGTGTGGGAAAAAGAGGAAAATTAGAGGATTGTGGGAATATAAAGTAGGAGAGTAGAATGACACTAAATAACCACCCATTTAGTAGATTACTCTATCAACCTCTTCTCTTTTCTTGGTAGTGGTCAAGAAGTTGTTATTAGAATAAATTTGTGATTGGATTCATAGTTGACTTTCACCGTAACCTTTTTATTAATTGTTTTCTTACTTCTTGCAGAAGACGATCCCGATGATCCTGACTATGGTAGCACAGGTCGTGGAAGGGGTATTAAGGTGTGCTCTTATGCATAGTGTTGATCATATACTATTCGACTTGCTTGGCCTTGTTACTGGTACTTCATGCTATGTGATGAATGTTTTTTTTTTTATGGTATTTACCTGCCCAGCATTTGACATACCTTTTAGCATGTCCACTTTTAGAATATTTGCAGTAGGAAACTTTGGTCCTTATCATTCATGTAGTGTAGCGTATTTCGAAATATAACACTTGAAAATCCATGTATATAGTCATAATAATGTATTTGCTATATTGATGGGATGTAATTTAATGATAAAATGGCAATGAGTAATATATGGTCTAAATATGGATTTTGTACTCATGTTGCATGAAAATGGAGATGCAGGTACTGAAGATTTGAGATGGTTTTAGATGAAAATTAAGCTACATGATAGGCAGCAAAAATTTCTACTAATGAGGTCCTTGTCAGTTGCTATGACAACAAGATCATTGCAGCAATAGTATCGAACATTTACAACTATGGAAGGATTAAGTAGCATGATACCGAATGATTAATTAAGAGAGTTAGAGAAAAGCATTTTAATTCAGAACACCTGATTCTGATGGTTGTTTTCCATGCTGTAATGCCCTACTTTGGTATTTTCATATGAAAATTTACGAAAGTTAAGGTTTATCCTCCTCTTTAATCCGATGTTTATAGACAGAGCCTTCTGTTGAGATGTTAACTTGAGATTTGGACTCAAATAAAAGAAAATGCAACAATAGTAATCTATAATGTCACCTAGAGGTGCTACTATAAGCAGGTCCTTTTGACTCAATAAGAGCAGAAAACAGTATCTCATGTTGTCTTGTACTTTTTCCAATAATCATTTTGGCTTGTATGACCTTAACTATACTTGAATAATATGAAAACTGTTGGCTGCCTTTAATGTTAATTTTAAGTGTTCTACTCTCTTTAGGCCAAATAAATAGATAACCCCTTAAAGTTGGCACGAACTGTCAATTAAGCACCTTATCTAGCCTTGTGACTAGTTAGACCCCTCCATTATGCTATAGTGTATTTTGTGAATACCCGTGACTGTCATGGAATATGCGTGTTTTACCTAAATTTTGAGCGCGAGTCATTTTTTTAAAATCCCTAAACACTTCTCATTTCTCCCTCCCTTCAATGCCTGACCTTACCTCCTTCACGATCTCTACACTATTTTACATAAACACTCAAAACACACTCACGAACACCATCGAACTCCACCCACTGCCACCTTAATAGTCCCCAACCCCTTTCCAAAGTGAGGAGGATAAAAAGATTAAGATTAATGCTGAAAACAAAAATATTCTGGCTTGCTATGTCTCACCGGAAAATGTGGAGATTCGGGCAAATCATTTCCTGTGATCTTTCATCAATAGAATCCACATGCCATTTTTGTTTCCAGACGTAACACATCACATAAACATTATAAAAAGCTCCATTAACTGACCCATCAATCACCGTAAAAGAGATGATGGACGTAACAAATCGTGAAGGAACAAGTAAAAGGTCTTTGGTTACGAACATTATGGCCAAGAAAGGAAGCTAGAAACAGGGATAGAATCATAGAACAGAGAAGCCACATCTAATGATATTTGCAATGGAAAAGTGCCTACCGAAAGCAAAAGTTCTAAAGATGCAGTGTGGTTTTTTTCTGATTGGGAAGAGAAGAAGAGGGTGGAAGGCAAGGTTATTCTCCCGATTTAGAAGGAGAAGATGAGGGGAGGTGGAGAAGGGAAGTGCTTTTTCTACTTTTTTTTTTTAAAATTACGAACTAAGTTAAAATTATTCTTGTTAAAAAAGAATATACGTGTCATTCACTGATTTATCTATATGACACATCATTTGTGATTGCATCTCATGCATAAGGTCTGTTTGTATCTGAGTGTCCACGAGACACGTGTCAAGTAGAAGTGTCTACTTGGTCATTGGCAAATTTAAGGTGTCTAACAGGCAATTCGTGTCAACTTTAATGGGCTATCTATGTATTTGGCCTCTTTTTAAATAACAATTGTGTTTGAGTCCATCTAGCACACCTCAACTACTCCACCAGGTACCTGCCTCTCACCAACACAAGTACGGGTGACTCCGCACACCAAAGTTTTTTGGTAGATGGAAACAAATCACCTAACAATCTTTTGTCTCTACTAGGAGTTTAATGTGCAGTCTCCCATAGTTTTCATCCACTTCATTGACTACTAGACCACACCCTTGGGTACTAAATTTTCTAATTATTATTACTTTCATCCAGCTTGATGACTGAATCCTGCAAATAATTATTTATATTTGGTGTTAGTTGGTTAGTATAATATGAGAAGTCAATATAGTGAGTTGGCTGTGGTAGTTTAGGCAAATTTGGATTGATCATAAATCCCAGTACTTGTCCTTGGAAAAGTTACGGAAGTGGTAAGCAGGACATTCTTCCCATTCTTTGCAGAGTAGGAGTTATATGTAACAATATTGTCACTTATGTGGGCTGTCTTGAAACCACCAATTATATTTTGAAGAATCTTGATGTGAGTTCTTTCTGTGGTCCTTTGTGGAGCTTTCCTTGCTTATTTGCTGCTTTATGCAGCTTTCCATTCCTATTGATTTGTATGTCACATTTATATAATGCTCCCTATTCTTGTCCCTTTTCACTAGGCCTCAGAACAGATTTTAATTTAGCATTCCGTGCCTCTTTTGTGTTCCAAATCATTACCCATAACTTGTGTATTCAGAAGCTCTTTTAGCCCAATGCGTTCCTATATTTTGTTCTTAAAGTACTATAAAGTCAACTCCAGAAAGAACAATTTTAGAACATAACATTCACATCATGTTGGACTCCCATGCTTGTCTTACATCAGCCTGGAGTTGACTAGGTTCTTTTATTTCAGAACCAATTTTTTTGACATCCAGGGAACTACTAGCAACTAATTAACCGTGTTGTATCATGATCTATGAAGACCCTAGCTGTGTTCAATTTGTAGCTAATAAGGTTCATGCACAGATTAGACCTATGCCATACACATGCAAAATTTAAAATTGGAAGGGGGTGGATTTGAATTATGAAGAAAATAAAACAGAAAGGAGAAAGTAGATGTATGTTGTTCTGCCATGTAACACAAATTGTCCCGTTCTTCAAATTCGAAGTTTGTCGAAACAATAAATGGCTGGACTAGCTCCTTTTGCACGCTCTACACACTGTTTATGATCAGTAAGAGAATAAGTACTATTTTTCAAATGACATCTTAGATGATATTTTGAGAAAAGTCTAGCGCATTTGGCTCTCCTTACTTCTCATGTAGGAGGAATGTTTAATAATCCTTGGGTTATAATAGTAGTTTTTTTGGTTGGTAACGAATAAAAAAGTATCTGAAATACTTGCTAACCACTTCAATAAAATCCATACTTGTTAAAACGAGTTACCTAGTTACCGCTTCCATTTACACGAACTCTCGACTGAGATATTGAAAAGCTTTTAGTTCTTTAGTTTTTTTGGTAAGTGTTAATTTTGTTAGACAAAGGTACCTAAAGGATGTGCTGGAAATTGTAACAATTTCGGTTCTTTATATGTGGTGGAACGAAATGTATATTAGGATTGCTGTTTTCTAAAGAGCTGATTAATCTTTTTTTATTGTACTGTACTCTATGCTCAGCTGGTACAGAAAAAATCATTTCTCCCTTTCATTTGTTCAGTTTCTTGTAATTGCAGTAAGTTGGGAGTCAAGTGACATGGTGATTTTGTTCCCTTTTTTCATAATTTTTCTGTCAAACAATTTTAAAAATAATTGTACTCGTCGAGTGACCTGGTCATTTGCTTTTACTGTCGCAGGACAAGGATGATGACTGGGAGGGTGGAGAGTCCGATGAGATCAACAGCGATGATGATGAGGTGGGCATCTCTGATGAAGATGAAGAATATTACAGAAAACGTCAAGGCAAGCAGAAGAATAGGGGTGGGTATAGTGTAAAATCTACCAGAGAAGTTAGGTCTCTTGCTACGTCTGCTCGACGGAAAAGGGGTAGAACATCATATGAAGAGGAAGAATCATCAGAACATGATTCTGAAAACGAGAGCGATGAGGATTTTCGAAATAAACCTAGAAGAGTTGCAAATCTCCGCCTTAAAAATGGTGGTAGATCTACTGCTGCAAGTGTATCTGGCAGGAATAGTGAACTCCGAACTTCAAGTCGTCGGTCAGCTCGGAAAGTTTCGTACGCGGAGAGTGAAGAAAGTGAAGAAATTGATGAGAGCAAGCAAAAAAAGAGCCAAAAGGTGTTATCATTAGTTCCGCGAATACTACATTTTCTGTATATCTGTTGTTTGAACTTCTTCTTGTGAATGCATATAGCTTGAATCTTAATTTCTTTACCAATTTCTTTATGTGCCATCTATGTCAATGACCGTTTTCACTGGACAATGCATGTGCCATTTGCCCTTTATACAAATTGCACGTGCCTGGTGAAATTGCTTCTTTACCTTTCATCAAAAAACAAAAGCTCCTGGTGGAAGTGCTAGTGCTTTCTGAATTTGGCTTTAAATATGTTTGCTTATTATGTCACATCAGCGAGTCTTTTCATGTCCTTGTTATCTTTTCTAGCCCTGATTGATAGTGTTTAATAATTATTTCTTGCAACAGGAAGAAATTGAAGAGGAAGATGGTGACTCAATTGAGAAAGTTCTGTGGCATCAGCCAAAGGGCATGGCTGAAGAAGCTAGAATGAATAACAAATCAGCTGATCCTATGTTGTTGAGTCATTTGTATGATTCTGAATCAGATTGGAATGAGATGGAGTTCTTAATAAAATGGAAAGGCCAATCTCATTTGCATTGTCAATGGAAGTCATTTGTTGAGCTACAAAATGTAAGCCTTTTCATATCTGCATTGAAGTAACAAATTCATGTTGCTGCAAGTTCTTATGTTTGACTACATATTCTGTTTCGATAGCATCATATTGAAGTGATTAAATTCAGTTTTATCTTGATTCTTTCCATGCTCGTGCAGCTTAGTGGGTTTAAGAAGGTTTTGAATTATACCAAAAGAGTCACGGAGGATGTGAAGTATCGGAAAACTGTATCCCGCGAGGAGGTAAGTGAGAATTTTATACACTATTTCTCAAGAATCTTTTGATATATATATACACATATATATTTCTTAGTCCTGTAGAAAGGACTTGACCTGCATGGGCTATTTTGGTTTCTCATGTGTGCTTGTGGTTGTTTAGTGAAAATATTTCAAAGCCAAGTTAGATAGTTATAGAGTGGAGTTATATTCAGATTTGATTTGTGAATGACCTTTGCATGGTTCTCGGCCTTTTAGCTAATATGAAATGAACATTTGAAATTTCTGATAAATGAGAAAGAGGAGTCCCTGATTTACTCATGTAGCCATGTGCTTTGCTGTTCCTTTTTTTTGGGGGGGGGGGGGGGGGGTACATAGAAAAAAACCCTGTTGCTTTATTGTTGTTGATATTTTATAGTTAGCTGCAGGATTTTTTTACAAATTATTTACAGCCTCCTCTCTTATGGCCCCTTTTGTTTGTTGTCCATTAGATCGAGGTAAATGATGTGAGCAAGGAAATGGACTTGGATATCATCAAACAGAACAGTCAGGTTTGCTGTTTTTAGAGACCTCTGTCACCTCAATGCACAGATCACACAGCTCTTAATGTTTGTTTTTGTCGATGCATCCTTAGGTTGAGAGAGTTATTGCAGACAGAATCAGCAAAGATGGTTATGGTAACGTGGTGCCAGAGTATTTAGTTAAATGGAAAGGGCTATCTTATGCTGAAGCAACTTGGTATGCAGATTGTTTGTGCGCTTGTATCATTCTATTTGTTCTTTTGACCCTGCCTGTCGATTTGTTCTTAAAGGCAATGTTTCTTGTGGTCTACTTGGAAAAGAATGGTTGATTAACTGCATGTACTTCTGTCTTTTCTCACCTCTCCCTGCCTTGGATTGTTTGTTTTTTGTTTTATCTGCAGAACAAATTATGTTGTAGTTTTAGCCATATAAATTGCAATTAGACTTGAGTGCTTAGTGGGTCTCCTTCATGTTATCTCAGGGAGAAGGATGTTGATATTGCTTTTGGTCAAGATGCCATCGATGAGTACAAGGTAGCAATTTGGTAGTATACACATTATGGTTATGTCATATCACTCTTTGATCCACCTCCTATTCTGCAGCATTACCAATTAATTCCTTCATTTCCTTAAGTAATGCTGTTTTTGTCGATATTATTAATGTATATGATCATATATATTAAGTTTATAGTGTGAAACTAATGAGTGAACATAGTTGGATACCTATTGTTTCTGGAGAAGTGTTTGAGAAACTTGAGCACACAGTAATTGTTGCTTAAAGTTATCTTGATGAATGAAATCAGCATGCCACCAATTTTATTTATAGAGAAGATCACATAGGAAAGTTGGGTTTTCTCCTGATAACATCTACAATACTATATTCTGATAAGTGACCAGTAAGATTATTGTAGATTCTTTACCTTTTGGTATATTCCATGTATACGGTCGTTTTCGTGGCCATGATTATGAATGAAAATACTTTCACTTGATAAAAAAAAAGTGTCCAGTAAGATTGTCTTTGTTAGAGTATCCCATATTGGTTAAGTGAATGGGCTGTTGCCTCTTTATAAAGTCTTGGGAAATTCTTACTTCATGAGCTAACCTTTACTGTCCATTTCATTTCATGGCATCAGAGACATACCCATTCTTGTTTTTGTGTTTTCCATTATTGGACTTCCATGCTCTACATATCCACTCTTTGGCGGGGGGGTGGGGGGTGGTACGAGAGGTGGTATGTGTGATAAAGCATTCCACATATGTTGAAGTTGTAGTCTCTTTGGATCGGGCCAAGGTCCAGTTTCTTATCATGGTATTTGAGTCAATACCATTCCTGTTTTTGGTTACCCTGTGTTGGGTCCCATGTCATACTGTCCAAAGAGATGTCCAGCCATGGGCGTGCGAGGGGTAGGCGGTGGGGGAAGTATTGACTGTGCCACATCAATTGACGGAATGGACCATTGTCTCCTTATGGTTTTGGGCAATTCTCATCTCATGAGCTGAGCTTTGGGGGTTGAGTTTGGCAAAAAGGTCTATTTTCTTTACATTTTAAGGTCAAGAAGGTTTGTTTGCTAAATTACTCGTGAATCATTGAATCTTGACCTCCTGAGAAATGATATAGGGATCTTGTTTCCTTAATGTGATCAAGATTGTGGTGTACAAATAGAATTTCCTTTGCATCCTACCCTGAAAGCAAGGTACTTTCAACACTATTGTTCTTCCATCACATTTTCTTATAATTAACTAAAAGCTGCAGGTCAGATTCATTTTCCTTTTCTAGACAAGTCAATTTAGTGGTTTCTTGTTATATCTGCCCTTTTTAATAGTCCTTTATTTTCATAGTTTCTTTGTTATCTTTTTAAATGTATTTGATCTAGTTCGTTTTTTGGTCACAGTGAGATTATCTTCTTCGTCAATGTTTAAATTGTTCTGCAATTTGCAGGCTCGTGAGGCTGCCATTATGGTACAAGGGAAATCAGTGGATTTCCAGCGCAAAAAGAGCAGAGGTTTTAACTTCTTATCCTTTTCCAGCTAACCTCGTCCTCTTATTCTGTTATTAACATCTGCCCCATCCAATTTCAACATGTCATTCCATATTTCTGTTTCTCTTTCTGTGTTATCTCATCTGTCTTCTTTATAGTACTGTTACTTCTGTTCCTTCTTACCTGTTGAATGTTCCTGTCATAGTCAATTTAAAACTGATACATTATTAGGAAGTTTGAGGAAGCTTGAAGAGCAGCCTGAATGGTTAAAGGGTGGAAAACTTCGAGATTATCAGCTTGAAGGGTTAAATTTTATGGTTAACAGGTAACGGAGTTGGCTCTGCATTATGGTTAAATATGTAATTGCACTATGTTTCAGTTTAAAAAAAGAAGTAAATGCACTATGTTTTCTTCCCAATAGTTTTGTCTCCTGATATGTCTTCTCACAGCACAGTTGGAGGAATGATACTAATGTTATATTAGCTGATGAAATGGGCTTGGGGAAAACTGTTCAGTCAGTTTCAATGCTTGGCTTTCTACAGGTGCTGGCTTCTCTATGTTTTATGCTCTGCAAAGTAGTGTTGTTTCGTTTTTGGTAAACGGGATTGTTGTATTGTCCCTGCAGAATGCTCAGCAAATTCATGGACCATTTCTGGTTGTTGTCCCATTATCAACTCTCTCCAATTGGGCAAAAGAATTTCGGAAATGGCTGCCTGATATGAACGTTATCATCTATGTTGGAGCACGTGCAAGTCGTGAGGTAAGTCTGGATTATACAGTGATCAAGCTGTATTTTGTTTGATTAGGTAATTATCTAGCTACTCAGTTGTTAACTTAATGACTCTATGGAGATGATATCTGATTCTTTTTCCAGGAATGTGTGTCTTCACTACTAGTACATTCATCCTTATTTTACTTGATATGCTGTCTCTGTGCATTGCAGCCCTTTTTTGTTGGGTGTGATGTTTATGCCTACTACAGAAGGATATGTATTTCTTTTCGATGTAATTTAGTTGTCGTACACTCTTTTTTTTAAGCAAACACTGGCTTTGGCACTACAGCTTTATCCCCCCTCCCTTCCGGACCATTTTGAGAACACTGTGCTCGTGAATAATATTGGTTGGTTTAGACCTGAATTAATTAAAAAACTATGTTGATTTCAAAGCTGCTCTTGTTAATAGTTATAGTGGAACGCCAATAATACCCGACTGACTATACTGCTATTTATATTTTTCAGTTGCTCGTTTAGAAAATCGACACTCTTTGTACAAGATGCAAAAGATGAAACCTTAAAACTATTGGTCCAGCTTTCACTCATTCATTTTAGTGTGTAACTTTCTGGATATGGTCATTTGTTGAGTGTATGAATATTTGTTCATTATTGGTTTTGTTGCTATTTGCTATGAATCTTAGTTGATACACATGCCTTAATGAATTTTTTGTTTGGTCTGTTCTTCTCGTGTTTGCCTTGGAATGCTGCTATGCTATAGTGTTGTTAAGTTCAGGCTGTAAAATTTCATTCTAATTTCTACGTGAACTGAATTGAGAATTGCTAGACCAGAATTCTTGCTGTTATGCTCTGAAGCAAAATACCAAATTTCGTTGAAAGGGGGAAGCAAACAGGGTAGCCAACCAAATGGCTTCAGATGTTACTTGAGGATTGCATTTCTAATAAAATGTTTTTTGAGGGAAGAGTTGGAATGACATGTTATACAGTCATTGGGTTGTTGCTGTCCTTGAATTGTCATCTTAGGCTGGTGGTTGAGTATATCTTGCATAACCTTTATTATTTGTGAGATTGCTCCATGTCTCTCTCCAAAAGCTATTGTCAGATACCTTGACTTTACTCATTTATAAACAGATACTCGTGACTTTTGTTATGAATGAAAATACGTTTACCTGATAAAAAATGCTCTTGACTTTTTCTCATGTCTTTATAGGCTGCAATTTGTCACGGGTTCAAGCCGTGGAAACAATCTCTTGCAGGCTGCGTACAATAGACCCTTGTGGTCCGGCCCTTCCCCGGACCCCGCGCATAGCGGGAGCTTAGTGCACCGGGCTGCCCCTTTTATAGGCTGCAATGTGGGAGAATCCTTGTTCTTATATGTTCTCCTAACCGTGCTTCTTATAGTCAATTACTTCTTAATTAGATATGACTCTCTGCTGTTGCTCGTCCTGATCGTTTTTCTGCTTGAATTTTACTTGCCTGTGATCTCTGCAGGTCTGTCAACAATACGAATTCTACAATGACAATAAAGTCGGCAGGACTATCAAATTTGATGCGCTGCTTACTACTTATGAGGTACTATTGAAGGACAAGGTAGTGCTTTCAAAGATAAGGTGGAACTACCTAATGGTTGATGAAGCACATAGGTTAAAGAACAGTGAGGCTTCTCTTTATACAACACTTTTGGTATGATGACTTCTCCTGGTGAATTTCTTTCATGCATGTATATGTCGCTGGCATTTCTGAGCACTCAGATAATTGCTCTCTTATTCTTTTTTGGGTTTACTTTGTATCTTTAGGAGTTTAACACAAAAAACAAGTTGCTTATTACTGGTACGCCATTGCAGAACAGTGTCGAAGAACTATGGTAGGAGCTTCTTCTTTTATTGTGTTTCTATATTTGATTTTACTTTGAGGTTCTACTGATTAATTCATTGTGTGTGTAGTATAACTTTGTTTGTGAGCAGTATCGTCTAGTTAATCTGTTTGGGATGGTAATAGCAAGGTCTTAAGCAGATATAACTTATAACAAGTTCTTCAGCCCAATTACAAATGTAAAGCAATGTCTCTCTTTTCTTGCGACTGAGATAGTGTCTAGAAGTTCTTTATCCTGCAAGAGTTTATTTGCCCTGAATAGGATAACATTTGGGCACTACCTATTTAAAAAAAGAATAACATTTGGTCATCTGTATGTTTACTAATGTCCAATACTGCTGCTTCTTAATGGTTTTTATTATTATTATTTGATCGGTTTGGGTTAAGCAGAACCGGGAAAGCAAGAGGTAGAGAGAATGTGCCTAGCTAATGGAAGAATGCAGGGACTTGGAAAGAATGGTCTGGAGGAGACCAGGTTGAAATGCAAGTTTATGTATGACCTAGATTGTTTCAGCAACTATGCCTCTAAGACTCATCGACCCAGCAAAACATAGATGCTCTCCCTTGAACTGATCATGACTTGCAGTCTATCACCTATTGGCATTAGCATTTAGATACAGTTCATCTTTTCTTTAGATAACTGAGAAATCCTCGTGGGCTAGTGGTGAACGGCTCAAACTCAGTGGATAGTGGGCCTGACCCTCTACCCTTCTCCACTTAAATACCAGTCTTTTATATGCAGCAAGGTTCGAATTCGTGACGCGCGCTTGGCCCACACATCACGTGCTACGCTCTTACCACTAGACCAACCACAGTACTTCATCTTTTAAGCATAGTACAACGTTGAAGTCCGGGCATTGACTCAAAAATTCCCCTTTCCCAGCGATGAAAGAAAAAAGAGAAGAGGACGCAGAAGTGCCAAGTAACCCCTTAAGAATGATTATGGTATTGCCTCTATGTAATGGATGTGTTTGACATCGGAGATGGAATTACGAAACAGAGTTTCTCAAGTTCCATTCTCCAAGAATGTTCAATTGTTTCTGCTTCAAGTATCTCCAAATTCATTCTCTCAAATTGTTTAGTGCCTCACTGTCTCACTTGCTGCAGGGTGTACTTGTATGATCCTCCCATAAATTAAGACACTCTTTATAAGCATATCTGGGGCAAAACCTTTTGTTCTAGTTTCTTTTTAATAATTTTTTTGATGACCAAATGTCATTCTTCTCTATGTAGGTTGACGGAAGGCTAATCTTGCATTTTTTTGTTGAAAAAATCCGGGGAGGAAACTCTGGACAAGCATTTTGTTGGCTTGCTTTAAAATTGAATATTAAATTGTATTCTCCTCCCTGTCAGGAGTAACTAATCAATCTACTTCTTTTTCGTTTATCCAGTAACCTCCAACCAGTCTCTTTCTGTTTCTTTTGGTATAAAACTGCATTCAATCTTCTACTTTGTCGGCTTGCTTTAAAATTGAATATTGAATTGTACTCTCCTTCTATCATGAGTAACCTCTAACTGGTCTCTTTCTGTTTATTTTGGTATAGAACTGCATTCAATTCTTTTCTTGTATATCTTTATCACCTGTAGCATGGAGATTGTCTTATTCCTGCCTGTTCGTTTTTGCCTCTGCATACTGGTTAAAATAGAATCTCCATTTTTACCTCGAAAAGAAAAAAGAAAGAAAGAAACGATCCGTCATTTTGTAAAAGCTTTTGTGAGGTTATATATGCCTTCAGTTGGTTAATATGTCTATTTGTTCATGACCTTGGCAGGGCCTTACTCCACTTTCTTGATCCTGATAAGTTCAAGAGCAAGGATGATTTTGTTCAGAACTATAAGAATCTTAGTTCGTTTAATGAACTGGAGGTATCTTTAGAAATGTTATTATCCTGGTTGTCTTTTCTCTGTGGATGCACTTTTGTTATTGTCTGGCGACCTTGGCATGGGCGTACAATTTTTAAGGGAATATTATGTTGTATTGTAGCTTGCAAATCTTCACAAGGAATTGAGGCCTCACATTCTCAGGAGGGTCATAAAAGATGTGGAGAAGTCACTTCCTCCAAAGATTGAACGAATTCTTAGGGTTGAGATGTCACCGCTTCAGAAACAGTATTGCCCAGTGACTTAAGTTATACTTACCTTGAAATTGTTAGCAGCACCTAGTTTTCTTAATTTGATCATTTTCCATGTTATATTTGGGTAGGTATTACAAATGGATCTTGGAAAGGAATTTTCAAGACTTGAATAAAGGTGTTCGTGGGAATCAGGTTGTCAAAGGACCCTTATGAATCTTCAATTCCTTCATATGGATAGTCACTTACCTTGCTGTATTTTCTAAATTTTCTCTTATATTTTCCTTTAAAGATGTTTAACTACTTACTTCGCCTGCCATTCTTTGAAATTGATCATCCTGGGGCTTTTATATTCGGCTAGTGGTTGATGTGGTGTCCAAACTCCAAATCTGTTTCTTTCCTTTAGTAAGGGAGAATAAATAATAGCATTACAATGTGTATCAAATTTTAGTTTTTAAAAAAACAATGTGTATCAAATTTAATCTTCCCAAACTCTAGAGATCTTGATTTTTGATTTGAATGAGCGGCAGTATGGGATTTCTCCATGAACATGAATTGTCATGACCAAATATGACAGAAGTAGGAAGAGAAGTTACGTGATCTTCCAGTGAGTTCTACTTATAGTTCCGATAAATCTTTTGTGACCAATGCATAATTGCATACTAAAATAATTGCTTGCAGTACACATTATTTTCTTGATATGAAACATAAAGAATTATTATTTTGCTTATGTTGGCCTTGTGAACTTTGTAGGTTTCACTTTTAAATATTGTGGTGGAGTTGAAGAAATGTTGCAATCACCCCTTTTTATTTGAAAGTGCGGACCATGGTTATGGTGGGGATGCAAATTATTTTGGCAGCACAAAATTGGATAGAATTATACTTAGCAGTGGTAAGCTTGTTATACTAGACAAGCTGCTGAACAGATTGCATGAGACGAAGCACCGGGTGTTGATATTTTCTCAGGTTGGTAACTCCTTTTTCCTATGAGCTGGTTTAAAATATATAGAGAGAGCATTTATGTTATTACTCTTAGGAGGAAGAATAGTTTCGCCGTAGGAACTGTTATAGAATGCATGTTTGAAGCTCGCCCTGAGTCATGATGATGTTCACCTGTGCTTTTAACTAGCTGAGTAAGTTCTGTCAACCATCTTCTGATTGCAGATGGTTAGGATGCTGGATATACTGGCAGAATACTTGTCTATCAAAGGATTCCAATATCAGCGGCTTGATGGTAGTACTAAGTCTGAGTTACGCCAGCAGGCTATGGACCACTTTAATGCACCTGGTAGTGAAGACTTCTGTTTTCTTCTCTCGACTCGTGCTGGTGGATTGGGCATAAATCTTGCAACAGCAGACACAGTTATCATATTTGATTCTGATTGGAATCCCCAAAATGACTTGCAGGTTAGGTCACACTTGTTATCTAGTGTGTTGCGTGAAGTTTTACTATGAGCAAATCAAAAGATGGATTTTTTGTGAAAAAGTTGCCTTGTCTAACATGCTACTTTATGCTATATCATCCTCGTTTGTCCTAATCAGGCAATGAGTAGAGCTCATAGGATAGGGCAGCAAGAAGTTGTCAACATCTACAGATTTGTTACAAGTAAAAGTGTGGAGGAAGATATCTTGGAACGTGCTAAGAAGAAGATGGTACGACAAGATATGGATGCCTTTGAATGCGATTATTTTTCGATGTGACATATTATGTTGTTGAGAAATCAAAAGCCTGATTCGTCAAGTATCTAAGTTTTTCCATTTTGTATGTTGGTGGCGTGATGGTTTTACCGGTCATATTTACCTTGCAGGTTCTTGACCATCTGGTGATTCAGAAACTGAATGCAGAGGGTAAATTAGAGAAGAAAGAAACCAAGAAAGGAAGTCTCTTTGATAAGGTACAGATATTAGTGGTACAGTCACAAATATCTGATAGACTCCGTGTTAAGTTTTGTTTGTCCTGATATAGACAGAACTCAAATGATACGATAAAGATAAAATTATATACTGTTCGAACATATTTGATCTTTTGCATAGTTTATATATTACTGTTTGCCTGCTTTGATTGTAGAATGAGCTCTCTGCAATTTTGAGGTTTGGTGCTGAGGAACTATTTAAGGAAGACAGAAATGATGACGAAAGCAAGAAGAGGCTTCTTAGTATGGATATTGATGAAATTCTTGAACGGGCTGAAAAGGTTGAAGAGAGAGGAGCTGAGGCAGAGGAAGGGAATGAGTTGCTGAGTGCTTTCAAGGCAAGTAGCAATTTTCCTTCTGGCAGATATTTGTGCTGTTCCCGTTTTCTGATTCTCCTCTTTTGATTTCTCTGACATATGTGGCATATCTTTTTTTTTTTTTTTGCTATTCATTTCTCTTATTTTGTCGTTTTTTCTTCCCACTAAGTTTTATTTCTCTCACATTGGAGGTCAGGCATGCTCGAGACTTCAATTTTTTTCTTTTTTCCCTTTATTCACTGTATAACCAGTGTTTTGCAATTTCCCTATGCAGGTTGCCAATTTCTGTGGTGCTGAAGATGATGCAACTTTTTGGAGTCGGTGGATAAAGCCAGAAGCTGCTGCACACGCTGAAGTATGTAATTCTACTTTAGTAGGGTTGTATGCATTTCTGTAATGGTTCCTATACTGATGAATTTTTTATTTTATTGTATTTACTTTGATAGGATTCTTTGGCTCCTCGAGCTGCTCGAAATAAAAAGAGTTATGCAGAAGCTAGCCCTCTGGTGGAAACTAATAAAAGAAAGAAGGGTGTTGATGCTCAGGATAGGTTCCCAAAGCGTCGCAAGGGAGATTTTAGCTGCACACTTCCGGCAATTGATGGTGCTTCTGCTCAAGTGAGAGGATGGTCTTATGGGAACTTGTCAAAGAGAGATGCCACACGTTTTTCCCGTGCGGTAGGGTTAATTAATTATGTACTTAAGTTTATTTTGGCTCTGTTGTTCTACTTTAAAATGTATTTGTTGGAGTGAACAGTTGTCTGTTCCTTCAGTTGTGTGGTTTTTTTCGTGGTAACGTATTGTCTTTGATCAAACTATCTGATTGTGTAGATATCAAAATCATTAATCTGTTATTTCCCACTACTTTTAGGTCAAGAAGTTTGGGAATGATAGCCAAATTAACTTAATATCATTAGATGTTGGTGGGGCAGTTCAAGCGGCGCCAACTGAAGCTCAAGTTGAGCTTTTTGACTCATTAATTGATGGTTGTAGAGAAGCAGTTAAAGGTGAAGTTGTTGACCCAAAGGTCTGTATACTGGTTCATAATGTACTTTTGAAGATTGGGAGATGACGCACTTGAGCTGACATTTCGTGTGTTTTCACCTTCAGGGGCCACTCTTAGATTTTTTTGGTGTTCCTGTGAAGGCTGATGAACTATTGGGCCGTGTCGAGGAACTTCAACTCCTAGCAAAGCGCATTTCTCGGTATGAGGATCCTGTATCACAGTTCCGTGCTTTGGCTTATCTAAAACCTGCAACTTGGTCTAAAGGTTGTGGCTGGAACCAGAGTAAGTTGAGCCCTTTTTATTGTTTAACTCTTGTTCTTTTCATTTCTGTTCCCGTTGCGATCTTGGAAAATTCTGTATGGTTGCCTCAACTCCTTTATTTGTTAGAGGATGATGCCAGGCTGCTTCTCGGAATTCATTATCACGGATTTGGCAATTGGGAAGACATACGGTTAGATGAAAAACTTGGCCTCATGAAGAAGATTGCACCGGTGCAACTACAACATCATGAGACTTTCTTGCCACGAGCTCCCCAGTTGAAGGAGAGAGCTTCTCAACTTCTGCAAATGGTATAGAAAACTCACTCTCGAGTCTCTATGTTCAAGAAAATTGCTTGTTAGTTCCATCTTTCCATTATTATGTCATCATTCTCCTTTTTGGTTTTCATTCACTGATCTGCATTCAATCGCTGTCGGGAGCATGTTTAGTTTGCTACTGAGAGAAATAATATTTTTTGTTACCGTGAAGTACTTTTTAATCGTAATAAAAAGACATGATAACATAAAAGACATGAAGACAAGTTATCAAGTTACAATCTTGGTCTTTAGAACTAAGGGTGTCCAACGGGGCGGGCTGGGACCCGGCGGGACGGGGGAGGGTCGGGACTAGGGCTCCGGCGGGCCGGGATAGGCGGGACGGGAAGAGGTCCCGTCCCGTCCAACATCCCGCCGGAACGGGGTCGGGTCAAGACTCGGGATTTTTTTTTCCCACTTAATTTAAAAAAATAATATATACAAACACTTCAATAATTAAACAAGATTGTGTAATAAAAACATTCCAAGACTGTTTTTGTGTCTCTTATATTTTTTAATAGAAATATGATTTTTTTTGTAATACAATTTCAAAATTGCAACTTTGTGGTGTTGTTCAAAAGTTGCAAATGACATAGTAAAATTGCAATTAAAAAATTATATATTCAACCATACTTTTTCGAATTTCCTCACAATGTCTTGAGGATCTTCTGTTGGAATTGGAATTTGTTTGTCAAATTCTTCAACGTCGCTTCCTGCTCCCTCGGACAAGATTTCGTTGTAGTTGTAGTCTTCTTCTTCGTTGTTCTCCGGTTGACCGCACCTTCTACGCTCCACACGAATCCAGTCTCTGAATATTAAACATTTTCCGGTTTTAAATTTATAAACATTTTTACAAATTTTACATCTAGCTAGTTGATTCTCTTGGTCCCTATCAAAAAAGTGCCATGCATATGATTTTAATTTTCGTTTTGTGGGGCCTCGATTCATACTAGGGGGAATAGGAGTCATTCCAGTTTCAGTTTCAGGCTGAGACTCAGTCTGAGCCTGAGGTTGAGGTGCACTAGTGAGTGTGTCATCTATATTATCGTCTAAATTAAAGTCTGGTTCATCTACTTCATCATCTAATGGTATATCATTAAAAAAAGCAGTTTCATCAATATGACTGAAATCAATCAAATCATCGGGACTAGGAATATGATTACTGGAAGAAGTATCCTTATCCTTGTTACCCTTACCAGAAGAAGCACCCTTACCCCTAATCATACGTTTCAATCCTTCCATTATAATTATGCAAATAAATAATTAAAGTAAATGAAATTAAGTGCGATAATTAAAATTAACAATAATAATTTAAAGAAGGAACGAAGGTACCAAACACCGACGTAACGTCGACGTGTAATCGAGGTTGAAAATTGAAACTTTGCTCGATGATGTTCCTCAAGCTAGTTGCCAACTTCACTCCCAATTTTTTAGCTTTGATATAATATTTAATAGTAGGAAGATTTGTAGAATTGTAGAGAGATAAATTGAGAGATTAGAGTGATGGTAGGAAGAGTTGTGAGAAAAATGAAGAGGAAAATGAGTTATTTATAGTTGAGAAATAAGGTTAAAGTGTAAATATATTAACTTAGGGGTTAAAAATAAATATTAAGGGGGTAGGGGGCCCAAAAATAGCTGTTATAGCTGTTGCACAACGGCCAAAATCGAAATTTGGTCGTTGTTGCAACGGTTATTTTTGCAAAGGGGGAGGGGGACGTGTCGGGATCGGGACGAACCCAGGCCCCGTCCCGAGTTCGAACCCCGATCCCGGCAATTATTTTAATTTTGGGGGATCGGACCGACCCGACCCGACCCAATCCACTGGACAGCCCTATTTAGAACTGACATTGTATTTAATTTTTATAAGGTGTGTGTAAGTGCTGCAGGGAAGTGTTGATGCATGATTTAGCAGACTTTGAGGGGTCTCAAGGGAAAAACACATTTGTTTGTTAACCCATAGCATCTTGAAATTTCAGTTGGCCCTTGTGTTCTTTTACTGGTAGTAATAATGTATGTGGGGTTTTGCTCCATGTCAATGAATGTTTGGTAATATATTTGCTGTGTCCAAAATACTATTGAAGAAATTCAACTCAGATTAGAGAGTTTTCTTATTTAGTCTGTTAATTTTGAATATGCATCTAGGAGTAAATAAGTGAAATCACTTGATCAAATTTACAAGGGATCCCTCTTCTCTCCATATCTCATGGGTTAATCAGAGTAATAAATAATCAGTAATAACTTCAGTAAAAGGACTACCCTTGAATTTTGTGTTTCGTTTCTTGGGTCAGCAAAGTTTTTTTTTAAAAAACAAATATCAGTAAAGTAAGTATTTTATTGATGTGAACCAGCAAAGCTGGAGAAAGTACATCCAATAAGTTACTTTACAGGGAACAGAAAGAACCAAGAAAATCTATCTTGGCAGAAGGCTCTAAAACATAAACCATGGCCATGTTCTGCCAAAGAGTAAGCAAAAGTTCACATTTTTGCTCAAGATTAAGACTTTTTTCACCTGGAAAGTGGAAAGGTGGGAGGATCTGCATGGTTCATTTTCATTGTGTAGTTAGGACCTACAAGGAGGAGAGGATTTCCAAGTCCTCCACATTAGCTTTATTGGTTCATCCAAAGTTCAACTGTTAGTGTAGATACATTCCTTACCTCCCCAGTTTTACCTTTTTTTAAATAACCGAGAAAATTTCCCGAGGGTCAGTGGTGCACAGTTTGAAAGTCTGTGAATAATGGGCTTGCCCCTCTGCCCTTCTTCACTTACATACTAAGCTTTTGTTTGCGGAAGAATTCAAACCTGTGACACACCTAATCCACACATGACACTTTGCGCTCTTACCATTTAGACCATAGCCCTCGGTTCACCTCCTCTAGTTGTACTGAACAACACAAAGGCGAAGGATGAATTCTTCCCTTGGGCATAAGAAAGATTGACCTGCCCTCTTTGGCCCCCTTTGCACTTCCCCTTCTCTGGCCCTCAAGAAGGAAAAAACCGATCCAATATCAGTATGTTCTGCGGAATATTTGACATAAATAGTGATGTCTCCATCTGTGTGGTGCTCATGCTGCTTCTTTATATCAGTCATGACATGATCTCTTATCTTTACAATGGTGAATTGTACCAATATCTTGGACTTGTTCAACCATAAGGTCTTCAGTTGCTTCCTACTGACTTTTGATACCTGCTTTCTCAGCAAGTGCAATGGATGCATACAGTTCCCTCTTCTTGAAATTCCTTACTGTTTGTGGTTGTACTTCCTCTTAGTTTGCAGATGTTCTTCCAGCTGTAGGATGTGGAAGTTCACTGATCTTTTTTTTTGTTGTGTGTTGATTCTAAGAACTTCCCGTTACTTGTATAACTTACCCACGTTTGTCTTGCCACTAGGAAGTTGCAGCTGTTGGTGGGAAGAACACTAGTTTAAAAGTGGGCCGTAAGGCTTCCAACAAGCAGAAGGAAAGCCTTCACAGCAACACAGCACCTCCTGGAAAGGGTAAACAAAGTAAATTAAGCTCATCTGGATTAAATGTTAAAATGGGTAGAGGCAGAGCTGCAAAAGGTCAGAAGATTGAACTGTTGGTTAAAGAGGAAGGCGAAATGTCAGACAATGATGAAGTTTATGAGCAGTTTAAAGAGGTGAAATGGATGGAATGGTGCCAAGATGTGATGGTGGATGAGGAAAAGACACTTAAACGTCTTCAAAGATTGCAGACTACTAGTGATGATCTCCCGAAGGACAAGGTTAATCTACTAGCTTAAACTATCTCTCTCTCTCTTCTCTATCTCTCTCATTCAATAGGTCTGAGTTTTATTATCACACCAGGTGATAGACAAAATACGGAACTACTTGCAGCTTCTTGGTCGCAGGATTGATCAAATAGTTCTCGATTACGAGAAGGAACCGCATAAACAAGAAAGTAAGCCTCTTATGTTATCATTATTTGGCTTAAGCTAATAGTTTATAACTTACTGCCCCTCCTTGAGCCCCTCTACCTGACATGGACTCTGTGGGTGCATGATTTTTCCGTTTCTCTTAGTTATGAAACACTATATGAGTGTGGAAATGGAGCTATGCTTTCTCTCTTAATTTCTCTCCTCTTAAACACATTCAGTTAACATGCTCATTTAAAATCTTGCTACAGGGATGACCGTCCGTTTATGGAATTATGTATCTACATTTTCAAATTTGTCCGGCGAGAAGCTTCGTCAGATTTATTCTAAACTTAAACAGAAGCAACCTGTAGAAGGAAGGGTAGGACCGTCAGAATTTAATGGTTCTGCATCCGGGCATCCAACAACAGGGTTTATACCCCGAAGTTTTGATGCGGCTAAATTTGAAGCATGGAAACGAAGGAAAAGACCTGAAGCTGATGTTCATTCCCAAGTTCAGCCCCAGCATCAAAGAACTTTGACTAATGGTACACGCCTTCCTGAACCGAACTTATCGTCAGGGATTCTTGGCGCAGCTCCTTTAGATATCAAACAATCGGGTAGTGGTAGGGCTTACAGAACACATCAGTCTGGCCTGCCCCAAAGACCAGGTTTCTCGTCCGGTCCCAGATAGCTCTTCTACTGGACAGAAACTGCCATGGTACCCCTTCTGGGAAGCCATTCAATTTTGTCTCGGTGGTTTAGCTGCTTCGGTCTATATTCTTTACCCGGAATTGCGTTGGCCCATGGGAATACAAGTTTTTGCCCATTGCTTGGCCACACATCTGCTATTCTGAAGCAACTGTAAACCAGACTGCATCATTTAGAAGCCAGAAGCAGAGAACTCGGAGGCCCTTTTCTATATCCAGGAGATGAAGATTCGCATATATTGAAATTTCTAGGGGACAAATTTCTTCGCGTTATAGATACAATCCCAGTTTTTTTTTGTTTTGACGTATATAGTGGATAGTGAGAGCATTTCCCTAGGTTATATGTGACAGTATGTCGGTCTGTATGTATTATGCTTTTCGCGAAGTGTACATTATCAAATTTTGCTTATTCAATAACTCAAACATTATTCTTTACACCACTGACTCCATTTAACTAGTTCTCTTTTCTGTCAACTAGTTTTCTGCATTTACTGGTTTCTTCAGGCACTATGCCGATGTGTTTTTACCAGGTTTAGAGTTTACTTTTTTTATCTTGCATTACTATAAGGTACAGCCCAGATATGCATACTAGTCAGCAGAGCTCACATCCAAATTCTTTAATGTGTTGAGGGTCTTTGCTTAATTCCTGATTCAGGTAATATTAACATTGATGTACTTCCCATTACTTTGCTTTCAGTAATATTAACTCAGCAGGATTGGTTTTCAGTAGTTGTAGTGCTGATGAAGTCACGAACAACTATCATCAATGATAATCAGGTAAGTAGATGCCACCATTTTTATTTCTTGAAGTGTTCGAATTTCAAATGATGTATTTACATCTAACATTACCAGTTTCAATTTTTTTTTGTTGATGTATTTACATCTTGCAGCTGGTAGGGAAAGATACCGTTTCAGTTTGTTGGTAAGTCTTGAGAGTTGTGGCAAATGTATTTGACTTTTGCACTAGTTCTCATGGTAGTAATGGTTGCTACATTCCTTGAAAGAACAAATTGTGACAGTGTTCGTCAATAGTTGGGAATACAGTATTACATCTTCGTGGAACTGGTTGCATTTGGCTGAATGCCAGTAGTTCTTTGGGTATTTTTGTTTTTTTGCATATGTTTTTTGACTTTATCTGATGTTAAGATGGACGTGTTTCGTGATGTAGGATTAGAAATGATCACATTTAACAGATGTGCAAGTAGCAAGCATAGATGATGAAGTGAGATCCCGTTGCTTGAGATGGTTTGGTTTTGATCTACGTAGACCTCCAGATGTGATGCATACTGATGTTATGATGAGTGAATGTTCTAAAATGAGAGGAAGCAAATCTAAAATCGAATAGAGAAAGAAAAGTACCTATTATCTCTCGTCATGATGATTGAATGTGCTAAAATAAGGGGAAGCATACCTAAAATTGCATGAGAAGTTGGAGCGAAATACTTGTAATCTTTCAGAATCAATTCAAACTTAGCTAACAACGGAATATTGCAGATTGAAAGATCCATATTGGCCATACTAACTTGTTGAGATTAAGATTTTGGCTCCATTTGTTTGCACTTGGTGGAAGTTTGGATCTAAATTATTTATATGCTAGCTCTATAAATGGCTTCTTTTTCTTTCACTAGCATTTATTAGATCTTAGGAGTACTAGATTTGTGTCGTGTAGATCTTGTACAAGTCTTAAAATCATAAGTTCATTTAAAGATTCTTGTGAATGTGACATTTATCGCTATTCAATATATTATCACCGTCGTTAGCCACTGCCACAACTGCCATCAGCCACCTCCACAACTTGTCACTATTAAGTAGTAGGATGTTATTTTCTGTTTTGTAGTGAAAATCTAATGAAAGTGTCAAAGACAAGAAAAAAATGACAAAATGAACCTGAAAAGGTAAAATGCGTCGCGGATGAAGTTATGCGGCCGTGGATCAAAACACGAACCTCAGTTGCGTGACAGGAGAAACGCGAGTTCATATGCGACGCATATCGCAGTATGCGTTGCAAAACTCATCCCCTTGGACCGCATATTGTCCCAAGTTGTGCGGCTGAAACAAGGAGAATGCGTCGCATATCACCATATGCAGTGTTATATGCGACACATAACAGGCTGTCAGGGGCATTTTTATTTGAATTTCACTCCGCATTTTTGGACATTATAAATAGTTTGTGTAGGGTTTTTGTGGGTCATTCTTGTTTAGATTTGGTTCCCACTTTGTAAGTGCATTGAAGACATTTTTGAGGCTTTCAAGAAGAATATTCCACCACTTTTGTCATCTTCCATTGATTGTAAGCTTAAATGTTGTTTTTAATGTGCTCTTTATTGCTTTCTTTTGTATCAAACATTATGAGTAGCTAAATATAATACTAAGCTCGTGGACCCAAACGATGGGTGTTATGTAAATGGGTGTTTAACATTAAATATATGTAGTTGTTAGTTTCTATTTATTTTTTGTGCAAAGTTTGGTTGGTGGTTGCAAACATTAACCTAAGCCATAAACCCTTTTTCTACTTGGGAAAGTGAGCTAAGGTTTGGTAGAAATACATAGTAAGAACTCGTGGCGCTAATCCTCGTTTAATATTCACTTAGGGATAAGAAGAGTCTACTTGACATAATTAATCGGTTTGTTAATCAACTCTTTTGTATTTGGAAAAATCATAAAGAGGAGTTATTCTCTAACTATTGGAAAACATTAGAGAATAATTAAGAGATTAAGTGCAAACAATGCAATAACCCATTAGAAATATATCATATTAACACCTATAGCATTATACTCTATCATAACGGGGACACAATCTTGGTTCCTTCTAGAAGTTTATAAACCTTAATTCATCATAGCTAATTATTTTGTCAAAATAGTTTTAGTACAATTTTTCATCAATTTTTCTTGGAATAAGGTTACGATTAGAGTCAAGTATCACACTACTTAAAGTAATCTTTTCTCACCTTATTTCCCGTGGGATTAGACCCCAACCTAGTTGTGTTATTATATTTGACAACGTCTGCTTTATGCCATAATTTAGGTGTAATTTGAGCGTATCATAGTACCTTTCTCGCTAGTCTTCATCGCACAATCACAATTGTCAACCATCTACCACCTCGATTGTCCATCACTATTTTCAATAGCTAGTAGCCACAATCTCCAACCACACTACCACAAGCCTCTATTGCCCAACCACCACCAACAACTAGTCAACAATCGGTGAACTAAACTCCTACTATGCGTGAGGTTCGGAAAAATGGACGAACCACAAGGGTTTATTGTCTGTATTTATACAAAAAAACTATTTCCACGGCTTGAACACGTGACTAACTGGCTATATGACAATAACTTTACTAATTACTCTAAGGAGCCCCTTCTACCACTGACCACTAGTCACCACCAAAAACCTCTTAGCTTTAACTGCTAAATTAGTAGTACTAACCACTTCACCACCGACTTTTACCATTAATCATACTGTATATCCACAACAATGCAGAACCACCCTGGGCCACCACTGTCCAATTGTCATCCTAGACTCCACACAACCACGACCACAATGAGCCATCATCTTACAAATATCATTGCCAACGACTGCCTCGGTTGTCACTGTTGCTAGCTTTTTAGATATGATTCACCAAAGAGAATTCATACACTATCATGTAAATTAATAAGTTTTCTAATATTTTGTGTACATGATAATTATACTAATAATTTTTTGAATTCTATATTTATTAGTTTTTAAGTAAAACAAATTATCCACATTTAGATGTCGAAAAAAATAATTTTGTAATTATTCATATTTATATGCAATTTCTTAATATTTGAATATGCATTCAGATTCAAACATTTTATTGGTAAAAACAAACGATGCCTTAATCTAAGGCAGAACACATCAATGACCTCTTAAACTTTCCACTATATTTTATTTAGACATTTGAACTACGAAATATTTCATTTGAGTTCCTAAACACATGATAACGTGTTCATATTATATACTTCAGACCCAAATTTTAGAAAAGCTTCTGCGCGTGTGCTCAAATATCATTATTGGATGAACTATCCACGTAAAATTTCACATCATTTAATTATACACATCAACCTCAATTAGGATATGTCTGAGGACTTACAATTTATTAAAGGCGACACATATAATTAAAGGAGGTGACTTATTTTAAATTGTTACCTAAGTAGTGCTTGAGAACAAAGAAATAAACATTTTCAAAATTTTATATAGAAATATCTAGTAGGAATACTTTATTATGTACCCAAATATTCAATTGAAACATAAATTAGTTCTAGTATGTAAATAAAATACAATATGTGGTTAGCTTAAGAGGCTGTTAATGTATTTCATGATATATAAACGTAAAAATAGGTGTAGGATTCATAAAATATCAATTATCAAATGAGAAAATATCATCGCATGGGAAAAGTGACAAGAATAACTTTAATGTACGAGTTTTAGAGAGTTTGTCTTCAGACATAACATAGTTTGCTTTATGCTTCCGGTAAACTTTTCTTTATGATTTTTTTAAATTTTTAACTAAGCAGGAGTTTGAACTCGCAACCTCATAATATTTTCAATCATTTTTTTAAATGAGGGGAAAAAATTAAAGATCAGGGCCTTTGAAGGGGCGCAAAAAATTGTCCTAAGAATATCTACAAAAATACTATAAATATAACTTTACCACAACCCCACAACAACAACATACCTAATAAGTGAAATCCCACAAAAAGAGGTCTCGAAAGAATCTCGGAATAGTACAACATACACAAATCTTACCTCTATTTTGGAGTTCTAACAAAAAATAGAAAAAAATAAATTATCATGATTAAGCTATTTGCTTCGCGTCAAAAACACGTTTATATTATACGACATTTAACATACAATAACACAATTTAATTAATTAAAGACTAAATATGGTGACATCATATCTCACCAGAATCAAAATCATAATTTAGTAAATTTACCCATAACCGACCTATCAAAAGTACTATTATCCCTAGAAAAGAAACCCAAAAAGGAAAAAAAATATGGAAGTTATGATTAGCAAATTTGGAGTATAATATAAAGTTGGGTTTTTTTTTCTCCACAAAATTAGTTACAGAGCTGTCAATTTGTCACTCACGCTGCTTCTTCTTCTTCATGGTGAGTTAATTCATGAAATTGTTTTATAGATACATTATATATGTATATATGCATTTGGGTTTTGTGGGTATTCAAATTCTTGGATTTTAATGGAATTATTCTATCCAAGTTTCACTCTTTTTTTGCTGTATGTTCCAATTTTCATTTATGTAGTACACGGATTAAGGAAGAAGGTTATTAGGTAGTTGAGCATTGTCCAACTTATCCTTCCATACTAGTAGTCATAGTATTACTTTTATAGTTTCTTTTCCTTCGATTCCTGCTACTATTTGTTGTTTCTTGTACTTTGATTATCGCATTAATTTGTGGTATGTAAATATCCATTTTTTGTGGTTGTTACTGTTCTATCAATGCTTTTTATATTATTTTGACATGACTTGTTCGTTCTCGTTATTTTCTTTTAGTACTGCTTTGAATTGCTTGTTCTTATGCCGATGATCTACCGGAAACAACCTCTCTACCTCCCAAGTTAGGGTATGTTGTTTTTGTTGTTGTTCCAATTTTCATTTATGGTGAGTTAATTCGTGGAATAGTTTTATAAATACGTTATATCTGTATATATGCATTTGGGTTTTGTGGGTTTTTGGGTCGTGGAGGACACGATTAGGTTAGAAGGCTAGTAGAGGTAGTAGAACGTTGTCTTGTTTTTCCTTCCTTACTAATAGTCGTAGTATTACCTCGTCTAAAGGCATAGCAGTCCAATCAAGTTATGCTTCTTTTTCTTCAACTTGAGGTCTAACAGAAACCTCTCTATCCACAAAGGTAGGGGTAAGGTTTGCTTACATCCTATCCTCCCAGACCCCACTTGTGGGATTACACTGGGAATGTTGTTGTGGTTGTATATATGCATTTGGGTTTTGTCGGTATTGAAAATTCTGTTTTCTAACGGAATCATTGACGTGAATTAACTCGTCTAAAAGGCCAACAGTCAATCAAGTTATTCCTTTTCTTTTTCAATCTTATTTGCTATAAGTTTCAATTTTCATTCACGATGAGTTAATTTATGGAATTTATAAGTCTTTGTTTTTATTATAAGTGACATACATTATATATGTGTATATGCATTTCGGTTTTGTGGGTGTTCAAAATCTTGGCTTTTAACGGAATCATTGAGGCGAACAATTCTAAAAGCTTAGCAGCCAATCAAGTTATGCCCTTTCTTTGTCTTCAGCTTTTACTATGACTAATTTCACTTTTTTTGGCTATATGTTTCATTCACGGTGAGTTGATTCAACTCTTAACACAACTTAAATTTCACTTGAAGAAATTCAACTCAGATTAGAGAGTTGTCTTATTTAGACTAAATAAATGAAATCACTTGATCAAACTTACAAGGGATCCCTCCCCTCTCCCTTTCTCATGGGTTAAACAGAGTAATATAATCTGTAATAACTACAGTAAAAGGACTACGCTTGAATTTTGTGTTTTGTTTCTTAGGTCAGCAAAGCTTTTTTTTTTCTTTCTAAAAAGTAAGTGTTTTATTGATGTGAACCCGCAAAGCTGGAGAAAGTATATCCGAAAAGTTACTTTACAGAGAACAAAAAGAACCAAGAAAATCTATCATGTCAGATGGCTCTGAAACATAAACCATGGCCATGTTACGCTAAAAAGTAAGCAAACGAACATATTTTTGCTCAAGATTAAGACTTTTTACCTGAAAAGTGGAAAGACAGGAAGATGTGCATGGTTCATTTTCATTGTGTAGTTAGGACTAAAAGGGGGAGGGGGTTTTCAAGTCCTCCACATTAGCTTTATTGGTCCATTCAAAGTTTAACTGTTTGGTGTACCTACATTCCTTACCTCCCCAGTTGTACCTTTTTATTGGTTATCCGATAAAATTTGCCAAGGGTCAGTGGTGCACACTTTGAAAGTCGGTGCATAATGGCCTGCCCCTCTGCCCTTCTTCACTTAAATACCAATCTTTTGTTTGCCGCAGAATCCAAATCCATGAAGCGCACCTAATCCATACATTACACTTTGCGCTCTTGCCACTTAGACCAAAGCCCTCAGTTGACCTCCTCTAGTTGTACTAAAGAACACAAAGGTGAAGGATGAATTCTTCCGTTGGACACCAAAAATTGACCTGCCCCCTTTGTACTTCCCCTTCTCTTGCCCTCAAGAAGGAAAGTAGAGATGGCATATCAGTATGTTCTTGTCACATTGTGTGGGGAGTCATTGACATAAATAGTGAACTCCTCCATCTGTGTGATGCTCATGCTGCTGCTTTATATCAGTCATGACACAATCTCTATCTTTACAATGGTGAACTGTAACAATATCTTGGACTTGTTCAACCATAAGGTCTACAGTTGCTTCCTACTGACTTTTGATACCTGCTTTCCCAGCAACTGCAGTGAATATTGCCTCTTCTTGAAATTCCTTTGGGTTTGTGGTTGTATTTTTCTTCCTCTTAGTTTGCAGTTGTTCTTCCAGCTGTAGGATGTGGAAATTCATTGATCTTTTTTATGTTGTGTGTTGATTCTAAGAACTTTAGCTTTTCAGTTACTTGTATAACTTGCCACCAGGAAGTTGCAGCTGTTGGTGGGAAGAACGCTAGTTTAAAAGTGGGCCGTAAGTTTTCCAACAAGCAAAAGGAAAGCCTTCCCAGCACCACATCACCTCTTTGAAAGGTTAAACAAAGTAAATTAAGCTCATCCGGATTAAATGTTAAAATGTGTAGAGGCAGAGCTCCAAATGGTCAGAAGGTAGAACCGTTGGTTAAAGAGGAAGGTGATATGTCAGACAATGATGAAGTTTATGAGCAGTTTAAAGAGGTGAAATGGATGGAATGGTGTGAAGCTGTGATGGTGGATGAGGAAAAGACGCTTAAGCATCTTGAAAGATTGCAGACTACGTGCTGATCTTCCGAAGAACAAGGTTAATTTACTAACTTCATCTCTCTCTCTCTCTCTCTTTAATGGGTCTGATTTTTTTATCACAGCAGGTGTTAGCCAAAATATGGAACTACGTGCAGTTTCTTGGTCGCAGGATTGATCAAATAGTTCTCGAATACGAGAAGGAACTACATAAGCAAGAAAGTAAGCCTCTTATGTTATCATTGTTTGGCTTAAGCTAATAGTTTATAACTTACTGCCCCTCCTTGATCCCCTCTCTGCCTGACATGGAGCGTGTGGGTGCATGAGTGTTCCTTTTTCTATTAGTTATGAAAACGAGTGTGGAAATGGAGCTATGCTTTCTCTCTTAATTTCTCTCCTCCTAAACGCATTCAGTTAACACGCTCATTTAAAATCTTGCTACAGGGATGACAGTCCGTTAATGGAATTATGTATCAACATTTTCAAATTTGTCTGGCGATTTCTTGATATTGGCATATGCAATCAAATTCAAACATTTTATTCTTAGGGTGTGTTTGGTATGAAGGAAAATGTTTTCTTGGAAAACAAGTGGGTTTCTTACTTATTTTCTAGTGAAAGTAAGGAAGAAAAAGAATATCATCGTAAGGGCATCTGTATGTAGTCTAGCAAAACACTACGGGGGTGGGATGGAGTGCGGAGTGGGGGTTTGGGCGTGGCGGGGGTGGGTTGGTCAAAGGGCGGGGGTTGAGGGTGTTGGGTGGGTGGGGAGGAGACAATGAACTTGAAATGTCACTTATGTAACTTGTTTTCCCTACTTCATTAAGGAAGTCATTTTCCTCATTTTTGCGGAACTTGTTTTCCTAGTGAAAATGTTTTCCAAAAATTTTGGCCTACCAAACATGGGAAAATTGGAAAACATTCCATACCAACACACCCTTAATATGATTTAAGATTTGTATATTAATGTAATGGGTTTCTTACTTCTTTTTTTTCTCAATAAAAAAATTCAGTAAGAAAAATATCTTTGTAGGGAAGAAGTGATAAGAACAACTTTAATGCATGAGTGTGAATTAAGATTATTAGTTGGATTCACAATATCAGATACTATATATTTTAGAACATTCAATATTTACTGGGGAAGATTGAAAGTTTGAGTATTTATTATCCTATGAATACCTTAAAAAAAATTTACAAACAGAAGTTTACCACAATCCCATAAGACCAAAAATGGAAAAAACAAATTTCCATGATTAAGCAGTTAGCTTCGCGTCTAAAGTTGCAACAACTGTTGTATTTTATGACATATAATACAAAAGGTCACAGTTTACTCATGTTTTCAAGTTTTGAAATAATTAAAAAATGAAATAAAATGATTTTGAAACTTTTAAGTGATTTATCATTGTAAAGCTAATTCTCGTATAAGTTATCCTACATTGAATTCGTTATAAAATAATACGGAAATTTCCTAGAGATTCTTTTATTTTGTATTATATACTACGTAAATATGAAAGATCACCGTTTACCCTTATTTTCAAGTAAATAAATAATAAAAAATAAACTAAAAATGATTTTGAATTTTAGGTGTTTCATTATTGTAAGCTAATTCTCGTATAAGTTATCCTATATAGGATTTGTTCTAAAATAATATGAGAATATCTTAGAGATTCTTTTATTTTGTATTATACTACATTTAATATGAAGGGTCACAGTTTACCCTTGTTTTTAAGTAAGTAAATAATAGAAAAGTAATTTTAAAATGAAACCCAAAATGGGAAAAACAATTAGGAGGTATGATTAGCAAAATCTGAAGTATATAATAGAAGTGGGGTCTTTTTTTCTCCACAAAATTAGTTACAGATCAGCCATTTATTTGTCATTGTAATTCACGCATCTGCTGCTGCTGCTGCTGATTCTTTCTCTGCGAAGGTGAGCAGCTATTTATGCTCTTCAACTCTTTTTTTTGTTGCTATATCTTCCAATTCTCATTCATGGTGAGTTAATCCCTGGAATTGTTTTATAGATACATTATATCTGTATATATGCATTTGTGTTTTCTGGGTATCCAAAATCTTGGCTTTAAACGAAATCATTCTAGGCGAACAATCAGTCAATCCGAGTTATGCTCTTTCTTTATCTTCAACTTTGACTAAAGGTGAATTTCACTCTTTTTTTGCTATATGTTTCAGTTTTCATTTGTGGCGAGTCAATTCATGGTACTCGTATCTGTGTATATATGCATTTATGGTGAGTCAATTCATGATATATCCTTTCTTTCATGCTTCAATTACACTTGTTTTGAGCCGAGGGTCTATCGGAAACAACCTCTTTACCCCACAAAGGTAGGGGTAAGGTCTGTGTACATCCTACCCTCCCCGGAGTATGCTGTTGTGGTTGTATATATGCATTTGGGTTTTGTCGGTATTGAAAATCCTGGTTTTAAACGGAATCATTAAAGGTGAATTAACTCGTCTAAAAGGCTAGCAGTCAATCAAGTTATCCCTTTCTTTGTCTTCAACTTTCACTTTGATAAGTTTCACTCATTTTTGCTACAAGTTTTAGTTTTCATTCACGGTGAGTGAATTTATGGAATGTATAGGTCTTTGTTTTTTCTTAAAAGTGACATACCTTATATCAATGTATATGCATTTCGGTTTTGTGGGTATTCAGAAACTTCGCTTTTAACGGAACCATTGAGGTGAACAATTCTAAAAGCTTAGCAGCCAATACACCCATTTATCTGTATATATGCATTTGGGTTCTATGGGTATTCAAAATCTTGGCTTTTAACGAAATCGTTGAAGGTGAATGATCTCGCCTAAATGGTTAGCAGGTATGAGGGGACGGGTTTACTTGTTAATTATATCTTCAATGCATATCGGTGGTATTTTTTCATTTTGGGGCCATAGCTTTTATAGCACTTCTTCTTAAAGCTTAGCGGCTAGGGTGCCCTTTTGTTTACTTAACTGTGTTTTTACTTTTTAGTATGCCCATCAGATGATGTTTTTTCTTGGACCACAAGTGCTACTGTTATTTGCTAATGTTTTCAATGATTTTTTTTCTTTCGCCACGTGTATTGATATATTTTTTGTTATCGGGGAGCGATGAGACTCCAACTTTCTTGCCCATACCATGTTAAATTTTACTGTGTAATCACTCCATCTAAAAGGCTTGCTTTATTTATCTAGTATGTTTTCGACATAAGTTATGATGAAAGGTTATTGTTATTTCAAGTGCTAGTGTCTTCTTTATAGAGTATCAAGTGTTAAGACTTCAGAGAAAGCTGACTCTTTTCCCCTTCAACAATGATCTTTCAGCTGGATGATATGGAACTTTTTAACAATTTATAGGTTTTTGTAATTTCAGATGTGTATGAATGTAAAATTCAAGTGTTTTTGTTATCTTTAATATTTTTAGTAGAGAACAAACATTGGCATAATTGCAAAGTTGCTCCTTTGGTTACATGCAGGTCATTTGTTCTATGCGTGGAAACAACCTCTTCGCATAAATCCAAAGGGAAGGCTGTAGATAATATATTCACGCCTTTCCACCTTGGGGAGAATTTCATGTAAGGGATATGCCTTTCTATTTTTGGTACAAAATAGTTTTATAGCCTGTTTGGCCAAGCTTCTACAACAACAACAACATACCCAGTGTAGTCCCACAAGTGGGTCTGGGGAGGGTAGGATTTACGCAGACCTTACACCGACCTTTGTGGGGGTAGAGAGGTTGTTTCCGATAGACCCTCGGCTTGAAATAAAAGACAAGGATGTTGGCCAAGCTTCTACAATCAACTTATTTTGAAAGTGTTTTTTCGGAAAGTGCTTTTTTAAAAAAGTACTTTTGGTAAGAAGCAGCTTAAATTTGGCTAGTTAATTTGAAAAACACTTTTGAGCAGCAATTAATGTTTGACCAAGCTTTTAAAAAGTGTTTCTAAGTTGTAAGACTTTTTTTCCAAAAGTGCTTTTCAAAAAAGTACTTCTGGGGAGACGCTATTTTTATCAACTTCTCAGAAACAACATCTTCTTGTACTCGACAACACTTTGTCTTCTCCTAAAAGCTTGGCCAAACACCTGAACTTTAAAGAAAAGCATTTCTGGCCTTGGTGAAGCTTTGCCAAATAGACTATTAGTCGACTTACATTGAGTATATTCTTTTTCTTTTGCCTTTAATCATTGTTTCAGAAGAGGTCTTGACGTTGTTATTGAAAGCTGAATCCCATTACAATGGCGTGACTGGGATTAGAGGGCTGTGAGATATTGAATGACGTTCGATGTTCGCCGAGAAAGATGGCACACTTTCGGAATAAGATTAGAAATGCTAAGGATATAGATGAAGATTATCAAGAGTTTTTGATGCTTGTCCTTGACGATGATAAAGAATCCACAAATGAAGGTCTTGCTGTTGTTAGAGATAAGGTTAATCATGATGTGGATGAGTATGAGGACGAAGACGAGGATTAGGATGATCCAGATTACAAGAAGTTTTTGGCTAATGTTAAGCCAAAAGGGAACTCATATGTGCTTAAAATTGATAGAAGCGATGGGTTTCCTGTGTCTGTAGAGTACGAGAAAGAGGATGGATCTGATGAAGAGTATGAATATTTAGGACGGGGAAAACAACAAGACGCTGGGGATGAGAAGGATAAAGTAGAAAGTCGGTCATTTTCAAAGAAAAAGGGGCTTACGAGCAAGAAAAATAGCACGAAGGGAAATAATGCATCATCCAAGAGGCAGGGAAAGGGTGAGAAAAGGAAGAGATCAAGCAAAGAGCAGACGGCGCGAAAAGGGAGAAAATCATCAGCAATTGTCTCTGTCGACAAAGATGTAGTCATCACTGTCAAAGAAGAGGCAGCTGATGTAGATGAAGCCTCATTTAAAAGTGGTCAGAGTTTTGAATGCAAGGCTGCCGAAGATGATCTTCAAATAATCGGCAGTGATAATTGTACATTTGGAAAGGAAGGAAGCTCTATTCTCATAAATGCTTCTTCAGCAAAACACTGTGAAAATGTATGATCTTCCATTCTCTGGTTCTCCTCCCCATTTTATTTTATCCTCCCTAGACCTGCTTTCTTTCTTCGGGCGTGTTTGATATGATGGAAAATGTTCTCCTATTTTCCCTTGTTTGGTTGCATCAAATATCTTGGAAAATGCCAAAATAGGATTTAGAGATAGTCTTGTTTTTACTCTTTTGGATGTAGATTCAAAGTTGTAAATTTGGATTCCAGCACTTTATGCTGATGATTTTAATACAGTATGTTACCTTGTCAAGAAAAAAAACAAAATGTTGGAAAATGTTCTCAAAATAGGAGAAAATGGAGGAAAATGTTTTCCTTGAAATTTTTGAACATTTTTCGGATCAACAAAAACACACCAACGCATATTCACCTGCCCCTGCCTAACCCCCTTCCCCCCCCCCAAAAAAAAAAAAATCACCACCAGCAGAAGTAGCACTCCGAATTCAAAAATCTCATAGTGTTGCTTTGATTATATGCAAATGCTCTTAAAATGACATTTTCCAACTTGCATACCAAACCCAAAAAAATTAGTAAAATCACTTATTTTCTTGGAAAATTTCCGTCATACCAAAGACACGCCCTTATTTAATTTTGAATTTCTGGGAAATATTTCATTGTGATGCTCATATATTGACGATGTATTGAATTTCAAGGTCGAGGATATATGCCCACTTCAAACTGTGGATTGTGATTTTGTCTCGAATGTCAAAGCTCTTCTTCAGAGGCGTTGCAATCAGGAGGAATATATTAGATTGTGGGAACTTGTCAAAATTAGAAAGCCTATTCTAAAGAATCAGGACTTGCGCAATTGTTAAATTTTACTCGTCTGGGCAGTTGGGAAGATCATATTTGGATCATCATGAAGGTGAGCTAAACATCTTAAATTTTTTCTGCATTGATGCTATGTTTTGCTTTAAGTTTCAAAGGTTTGGTACTACTACTCCTTGACCTTTTCGAACATCTGCAAATTTGTTCGTCAAATGGTTGTAATCAGTCACTGAATTCAATCCCTCCTGATGTGGACATATTATTATGTTATTTTTCTTTTCGATAAGGAATTACTGTGTTAATTTTCCTCTCTATATTTCTAAAACAATTTAAATTCTTCAGCCCCTCAAACTTCATTATTTAATTTCTCAGTTGCTATTGCAAGATTTATGTAGACTGAAAAGAATAACAATTACTAGAATGTATTAAGAAGTAACATAGTTACTTAAAAAAATCAACCAACCAAAAGTAAGTGTAGTTTCTTTTAAGCTAAGGTGTTTTTTCTAAGATTCAAGTTACTACGTGGTTTGTGGAACTCTTTTAAATTCTTCTACCCTAGGTATAAATTACTCTGTCTCTCCAGCGAAGGTGTGAAGTTATTCTTGTCTATCGTTTCAGAGTCAGACCTGAAACAACCAATAGATTAAGTATCCCTGTAGTATTTCTCAGTTTCAGATACATCCCATGTATTTTAAAGTCAAACACTTATGACCCCTATTAAAATAATATAATTAGAGACAAACTAAAATTATAAATAAAAAAGCTTTTATGCGTGAAATTAAAAAAGAGAGGATAACTATATTTGTTGAAAATCATTATTCACACCTTTGATTAAAAAGAGAATGTACATGTATCTTTTGAAACTCTTAAATAAGAAATGAAGACAAATTATTTGATAGTATAATGATGTCCCTTCATCAAAAATATAATGATGTCATACTAAGGTAACCTTCCAAGTTTAATGTGGCTACTGAATACGGTGAATTTGGTGGCGTGATACCTGCCTCTTCATAAGCAAAAGGTGGCGATGGCTAGTTTTAAGAAGAATAAAAAAGGAAAAGAAGATAGGATGTACTTCAAGCTTTGGTTAAAAGTTTTGACATTTCTCTAGTGTACAAAACAGTTGTGAGCCTAGAAGGTTTTCCTAGTATGGATACCAGGTTACACCCTTGGGCAAGGATGGAAACAAGGTGAGAAATACTGTTTACTAGGTGAGTATCCAAGAAAACAGCCCAAAAATTGATACCTTTGGCCAAGTATAAAAATGTTAAAAAGGTAAAAACTTGAAAGTTGGAGTTAAACAATTGGCAACTGTTCAGTCTCATGGATGGTTTTTTATCTCTCCTTCATGAATACCTGGCCAACTTGTAATTGTGAATTGGAGCCGGATTCCAGATATTTCCCCCAGTTTTCTGTCAACTTATCGAATTTCTTTCGAGAAGACTTTTCACGCTTGGGATCTCTTGAAGTGATAATGCTATGTAGTAACTGATGAAGTGCTCCTGAGAGCCTCAAACCAATTAAAAGCTGATACATGCATGCATAGGGATCTCTAAGAATTATTTATCTTGGAGAGGGCAAATATGCTAGTTAGTAGAAGTATTAGGTATCATATTTGTTAAAGTTCTAACTTTAGCATATATGATGGTCATTAATAATACGTTATTTCAAAATTGAATGTTCATATCTTATGCATGAACCAGCTAAAATAATTTTTTTGATAAGGTAAATAATTTTATTAATAATTGGGGGAAACCCTTTATACAAGTTGTATATGGTATACCAAAAAAAGAGAACCTACACCAAAATATTATTCTCACAAAAGAGATCCAATCCTCTATACAAATAGGGACCTCGTAAGTACACCAAAAAGAAACTAGAGACAAACCACTACTTCGCAATTTTACAAAATCTAGTTCCACCCCTTCAAATGCCCTCCTATTCATCTCTTTCCAATTGACCCCCATGATCGCTAAGGGGGCAACTCACCATGCCCTCGTGCTTCTCTTCCCCCCTTCTATGATTCCGACTTTGCAAGGCCTCCTTCGCTGGACCCATCACCCATTGCATCCTAAACAAATTGAGGGCCACCCTCCATAACCAACTAGCCACCCTACAATGCAAAAGAAGATTATCTACACTTTTGCCTACACTCTTACACAAAGTACCAACTAACATAGGTGATCTTCCTCTTTCGGATTTTCTGCTGTTAAGATCGCACCCCTTGCGTTAACTATACGAAAAAAAGACTTCCTCGGTACTCTGGGGATCCTAATGGAGTCATAGGGGAAAGTACGTTCCTCTCTCACTAGTATCCTTTTATCATAAGGGCTAAACTAATTGTCATTCTAAAAGGAGGATTTGTGTTGTCAATGACGCGCTTAAAAATCATTTAAGCTCTAAAGTGAGGTGCAAAACATGTTGAGCACTTCACCTCGCTTGGCGGGCACTTCAGTGTCGTCATCAAGGCTCCAAGGCATACTTTTCTTGCTAATGTGCGTAATCGTGAAGAGGCGACACTAAACAATTGACATTTCACTTTATCATAATTTTTTTTAGTTTCTCTGTCCATATACTCCCTCCATTCCAGTTTATGTGACATTGTTTCCTTTTAGTCAGTCCCAAAACCAAAATGAATGACACTTTTCTATATTTAGTAATAATTTAACTTTAGACATCCCATTCTACCCTTAATGATATGAGTTATAACCACACAAATTTCTATGCCCTATTTTAAACCACAAGCTTCAAATTGGGACGGAGGGAGTATTTGTTATTCATACTTAAAGTTATTAGTCTTGGACTACAAATACACATTTGTATGTTTTTTCCATTTGCGCCTTTCATCATTAAAGCCCATGCTTTATTTACGCTTTGCGCTTAAAGCCCTAACGGACCTTAGAGTTTTTTGTGTTTTTCGCCTTTGATACACTAGGAAGGTTTTAATATTTATTTTAGACCCAAAAAAGAAATATGAAGTCCAATTTTAGTGTAGAACACGACTTCTCTTTTTTTTTCTTTCTTTCCAAAACCATTTATTTAGAAGAAAAAAAGATCACCATCTGAAGTTAAAAGAATTGCTAATAGGACAACATAGTTATCTATATATGTGAGTGGAAAGACGACAAATTACAAACCATACGCATTTATAGTCTTAACATAGTCTCTTCTTTTCTTGGAAAAATATAAATGATGTACTTGTTATGTCATCCTAAAACAATATCTTTTTTTTTTCCTATGGTGAAATGTTCTTTCAACATTTATTACTTTTAATTATCACAAAGGATATATATTAAATGCCACGAAGGGGAACCTTGGAGGCTGGAGCAACAGTAAAATTGTCTCCGTGTAATCTATAGGTCACGGGTTTGAGCGGTGGAATCAACCACTGATGTTTGTATTAGGGTAGACCGCCTATATTACACCCTTGGGGTGCGGCCTTCCCCGGACCCTACGTGAACGCGGGATGCTTCATGCATCGGGTTGCCCTGGTTTTTTTCTTCTCTCTATATCATGTTTAGAGCCCATACTATCTATCAAACTGTAAAGTCTTTGTCAGGCTCTCATAAATGATTGTGTGCGCCACCAATGTACACAAAATTGCATAATAGTAGAATATAAATAGTAATTGTGAAAGATAATTGTACTCACTAGAAAGGCAAGCAACTTATAATACCTTCAACTTCTTAAATGATAAACATATATCACGCATGGCTGGGTTCGGAAACATTCAGATCATGCTCTGAATAGATTTTGTGAAGAATGCTACTCTGACATATCCAATAAAAGGCTACTCCAATTTGTGAATTCAAATTTTTCTAATGAATTGTGTGTCATGATCTCATTAGGTTTTGGAGCAATTTTGGGGCAATCCAAAAAAAGGTTTGAAACAATTTTCTATGCCTCCTGTATTAGTGTAAATTTTCTGTGATTTTCCCCCTAATTACAACAATCTGTATCTTGGTTAACACCAATTTGCCTAGTATGCAACTATACGATTTGTATTCTGAGAGCAAGCTGAGCTTTCATGAATTTTGGATTTTGCCATTTTGATTTGCTAAACATATACATTGTTAGAGGAGGATTCTTTTCTCCCTTTCCTTAGTTCGATTAAAATTGTCCAAAAGTTAATTCCTTCTGACCATGCTTTACCTTCAGTTAAATTTTCTTGTGTGCTTTTTCTCTTCATTCTCTGCAGTTCAATACTCTAAACAACATTTGATCTCTATACTACAGTTAATTGTTATTTAAGTTTCACTGTGAGGGCATTATGTAATGATTGTCCGCTTTAAACCTGCAGACCTCCGTGAAAAACTCAAAGAAGTTGACAACGACAACAGAAAGAAGCTAAACATCTTGCGCGGCTTCTTCTTTTGGTTACAGGTGAGCTGCTCATATTCTTCACTTCTGAATAAAGAACTGTGTAATGCATACCTTTGGCTGGACTTCTTGGCCGCCTACATATGTTCGCTACATCTTAAGCATGCATTCTTTTCTTTCTGTTTGCTGAAAGGAAGGATCCCAAAGAATCGATATTTCTTTTCGTTGTTGAATCTCTCTTGAATTAATCAATGCGTGATATTCCGAATCCTCACTACTAGTGGAACCCAAATGATCCCAAGCCCGCACGGGAAGGTCCTAGAAGACTGCCCACCTAGAGGCATCTGGGAAGCTTCCATGCCAGTGACTTTAGGAATACACTTACAGTGACTTGCCAAATAACTGATCAAAACAAAAAGAAATTGCTTTATGGATATCTGTTTTAAATACACCGCTTAACTGTACTTCACAATCATAAAAATGCTAGTTTATTTAGATTTATGGAGACTGCAATTAATAACCTAATCCTTTTATTAATAGTAAGTAACATAATAAATTCCTGACCTCATTTATAAGTAATTTTGTATAGTTGAAATTCCAGCTTGAGTTGTGTCTCATATGCATGATCTTTTTTGATAAGTTGTCTCATATGCATTATTGACCAAAGTAGGTAATGATCAGATGAATTGATGTATCCACAGTGACAATATAGAGCATCCCGTGGAGTACTTTTGTAGCCAAAGCCAGCTTCGTCGTTCTTGATTGTTTTCTAGATAACCAATTTTAGTAAGGGAAAATGCATAAGCTGCACCCAATAGTTATCCCGAAAAGTTACTTATACGCTCATACTTTACAGGTGACCTATCACCTCCCCTATCCTTGTTTGAAGTGGAACTAATACCACCACAAAAGTTGATAGGGAAAAAAATTCATTAAAAAAGGTGTGTTTGAGTGAAATTAGAGCAAAAAAAAGAAAAGAAATTACAGATCTGTGTCCCCACTGCCTTCTATTCTACAGCTTCATGCTCCTCTCCTCTTCTTCTTCACGCCACCCTCTCTTCTTCACCTGCATTTTTGTCCTATTACAGCCTCCCCTATCTTGTTGGATGAAGGAACGAGTGGTTTGTTAATGGTAATTTTCCGAGAGATAGAGAATGAGTCTAGTGGTGAGAGACAGAAAACAAGGTTGAGGGGTGGTATCTGCCACAGAAATCTGGCAAAGGTGCCCGAAAAAACGTGAAGTTCGCAGATTGAAAAAATTTCCGGTGAAACTTCAGAATCTGGTTGCTCTTTATTGCTCCCAATGTCAAACCCGCCAAGCCGAGCATCAATTGTGCAAATTTGTATCATCCTTGATGATTGTCAGCACACATAAAATCCCTAGGTCTTCTCGAAATTAGGATGAATTGTCTTTGTATGTTCTTGTTTGGTGTAAACAGAATATGTGGGGGTAAGTAGGAGATTTAGTAGATCTAATTGGCAATGTATAAGTGTATAGATTTTTGAACAGGGGGCTTATGTACCTTCTTGCTGTTTGTAAAGATCTCAGTTTAGCATCTTGTTTTGGGGTGTTTAAGTTTTTACTATTTATACTGTTCCTTCCTAAAATAACCCTAGCTCATCCTTTTTCTCTGTAAAAATCCTCTATGGGTTTTCACAAAATTCTATCTTTGCTATTTTCTTGGACCTGTCCTCTCTTTCTCTCTGTAAAAATCCTCTCGTGGTTTTGCACAAAGCCATTGATGGTTTAGCCGAGCACCAATTGTTCAATTGAACTCTTTCTAAACAAATAATGATAACCGAATTATTCTCTGGTGGTGAGTGTTAAAAGTCATCATCAACTTAATATCCAAGACAATGGATAATCAATCTAGAATGTTCAAGTAGTTCTAGAGAGTTGAAAGAACTTTAGGATGAAAGTTCTAGAGTGGAGTCTAGAAAGAATAACTCTAGAAATAAATAGAAGAGTGATTCTAGAAAAAAGTAGTAAGGAATATTCTAGAATAGAGTAGTAATTAAGTATCCTAACTAGATTCTTCTATCACCACCTATAAATAGAGGTGGTCTATTTGAGTTGTAATCGAGTGAGTAAGAAGTTCTCAAGAAGTGAGAGCAAGTTCCAAGTGTGCATTCAAAAAGTGTCCAAGTGAGTCTAAAATGTGTAAATACTTAAGTAAGCTTAAGTGTGAGTGTCAAGTGTTGATAAAAATAAAAGAGTAAGAACTTGGTGTATATTGTGGTCAAGTTATAGTGTTCAAGTCTTGGTCTAATTACTTTTACAATAATAAAGTAATTACGTTTTTCACGTGTTGTGTCGTCTAACAAGTGGTATCAGAGCCAGGTCGGTTCATACCAAAGAGTCGTTTGTTGAGTTTTTTAGAGTGTTCGTGTATGGTTTAGTACTACAGAGCTTGTTGTCGAAATCAAGCTTTCTTGGTAAAAAATAGAATTTTAGCCAAGACACGATGGATGACTTTCAAGTGGTCGGTGGAATCAAGAAACTTAACAATCAGAATTACAGCACGTGGTCGATGCATATAGAGGCATATCTCCAAGGCCAAGACTTGTGGGAGATCGTTGGTGGCAATGAGGTCACACAACCAGAAGACGCAGCCGCTCGGAAGAAATGGAAGATTAGAGCTGGCAAAGCCATGTTTGCGATTCGAACCACAGTTGAAGATGAAATGTTGGAGCACATCAGACTAGTTAAGACACCGAAGGAAGCGTGGGATACTTTCACAATATTGTTCACCAAGTAGAATGATACGAGACTGCAACTTCTAGAGAACGAGCTTCTCTCTATCAGACAACGCGACATGACGATCAACCAATATTTTACCAAGGTAAAATCTCTTTGTCGCGAAATTTCTGCATTAGACTCTGCTGCTGGCATGTCAGATGCTAGAATTAGAAGAATTATTATTCATGGATTAAGGCCAGAATATAGAAATTTTATTGCTGCAATACAAGCCTTCTCTTGTTGAATTAGAAAACTTGCTAGCTGACCAAAAAGCGTTGACTAAGCAAATATCTGGAGTCTTATTAAAGAGTGACGAAGAAGCACTCTATAGCGGTGATAAGAAAGGTCGATCCCGACCAAATGCTAGTAGAAATTCTAGAAAACATGATGACAAGGATAATCATCATGGAAGCTCCCAATCAGGGGGAGTTCAAAAGAAAGACAACCGGGGTGGCCAGTCAAAGAATAACAATAAGTTTGATGGAAAATGCTATAACTGTGGGAAAAAGGGCCACATGGCTTGCAGGAAAGACAAGCGATGAAGAGTGGGATGCTGAAGCATCTTTCGCCTTAGAGGAAGAAGAATTAGCTCTGGCAGTTACCGTTCCTAGAACTATCCACTACAATAATGATTGGATAGTCGACTCTGGCTTTTCAAATCATATGACAGGAGATAAAGAGAAGCTACAGAACATGACCGAGTACAAAGGTGGTCGTGTGGTGGTGGTAGCCAACAACTCAAGACTACCAATCGCTCACGTCAGAAAAACAACAATCATGTCGAGATTCAGTTCGAAAGAGGTTTCACTCCAGGATGTCTACCATGTACCTGGGATGAAGAAAAACTTACTATCAGTAGCGCAACTTATGGCATCAGGCCACCATGTCGTATTCGGACCTCAAGATGTCAAGATCTTGAAATCTCTGGAACACCGATGATGAGAGGATGATGCTTAGAGTCTGTCTATGTAACGTCAGCAAAGTCGACTTATGTAAACAAGACTCGAAAGAACGAAACAACTGATTTGTGGTATGCAAGACTTGGACATGTAAGCTATCACAAACTTAAGGTGATGATGAAGAAATCTATGTTGAAGGGTCTTTCTCAACTCGAGGTCAGAACAGAGATCGTTTGTACAGGTTGCCAATACGGTAAGGCGCATCCGTTACCTTATGAAGACTCAAAGTTCAAAGCACCATTGGAGCTAGTCCATTCTGACGTATTCGGGCGAGTCAAACAATCATCAATCAGTGGCATGCAATACATGGTTACATTCATTGACGGCTTCTCACGGTACGTATGGGTTTTCTTTCTAAAAGAAAAATTCGAAACTTTTTCAAAATTTAAAGAGTTCAAGGAAATAGCGGAAGGAGAACTAGGCAAGAAAATTCAGTGCCTCCGAATAGACAACGGTGGTGAATATACATCAGATGAGTTCTCTCAGTCCCTGCGAGAATGCCGCATACGCCATCAATTCACATGTGCAAATACGCCACAACAGAATGGAGTAGCTGAGAGGAAGAATCGGCATCTTGCAGAGATATGTCGAAGCATGCTACATTCGAAGAATGTTCCTGGAAGATTTTGGGTAGAAGGTATGAAAATAGCAGCTCATGTCATCAATAGACTTTCGTTTCACCCTTTGAAAAACTGTGGGGTAGTAAACCTGCAGTAAGTCACTTTCGAGTATTTGGTTGTGTGTGCTACGTGTTTGAACCAAGTCATCTACGTAGCAAATTTGATAAAAAGACGATACGGTGTATCTTTGTGGGATACGACAGCCAAAGGAAAGGGTGGAAATGCTGTGACCCAACAACTGGAAAGTGTTATACATCAAGAAATGTGGTATTCGATGAGGCAGCATCGTGGTGGTCACCTCAAAAGGAAGAGTTACCAAATTCCAAGGAAATAGAAGACAATTTGCAAAAGAAGATGGGGGAGCAAATTGTTGAAGTACATCCAAGTCCAGAAAAGGAACATGAAGATCAAAGTGAGGAAGAAAATACCGAGGACGAGGCAACACAAAATCCGTGGCAAACAGGCATGCATCAAAGAGTAGAAGACCGTCAACCCGAAGGAGTAAGGAGTAAGCCCACAACCTCGGAGATCGACAAGAGTTCGAAAGCCAAATCCCAAGTACGCCAATGCTGCTCTAGCTGAAGAAGAGTTAGGGATGCAAAAACAAATTAAGTTGGTGCTGAGGGGAGTGTTAAAAGTCATCATCAACTTAATATCAAAGACAATAGATAATCAATACAGAATGTTCAAGTAGTTCTAGAGAGTTGAAAGAAGAACTTTAGGATGAAAGTTCTAGAGTGGAGTCTAGAACGTATAACTCTAGAAATAAATAGAAGAGTGATTCTAGAAAAAAGTAGTAAGGAATATTCTAGAATAGAGTAGTAATTAAGTATCCTAACTAGATTCTTCCATCACCACCTATAAATAGAGGTGGTCTATTTGAGTTGTAATCGAGTGAGTAAGAAGTTCTCAAGAAGTGAGAGCAAGTTCCAAGTGTTCATTCAAAAAGTGTCCAAGTGAGTCTAAAGTGTGTGTAAATACTTAAGTAAGCTTAAGTGTGAGTGTCAAGTGTTGATAAAAATAAAAAAGTAAGAACTTGGTGTATATTGTGGTCAAGTTATAGTGTTCAAGTCTTGATGTAATTACTTTTACAATAATAAAGTAATTACGTTTTTCACGTGTTGTGTTGTCTAACAGTGAGTTTGGTAGAGGGTGGTGAAATTGGTGATGGCGGTATTGTTAATTTTGGTGGTGGTGTGGAGATATTTGGTGATGGGTGCTGAAATAGGCGGTAGTGGTTTTGTGATTTTTGGTGGTGGAAGGCTTGGTGGAGGGTGGTAAAATCTGGTAGTTATGGCATTGTGATTTTTGGTGGTGTAAGGGTTTTAGAGTGGTGGTGTAATCCATGGTGGTTGTGTGACGGATTTGGTTGTGGACAGTGAAGAAGATTAAATTGGATGAATTTGCTGTAACATGGTGAATTTCTTCTATATGGAGAAGGTGAGTGCTGAATTTTTGTATGAATAATGAAATAGAACTTGGCGTGAATGGTGGTTTTCTTGGAAACAAAGGAGTCTTTCAGGTAGAGAGGAAGAGGGAAATTAGAGACAAAATGGCAGGGAAAAGGTGAAAAAAGAAAAAACAATTAAGTTACACGGTGTATAGACTTGCAATGATGTGGCAGGCGCGTGCGAGTCATGCTATATTATGTGACTGGCTTTGTATGTTTCAGGTTGGTATTAGTTCCACTTCAAACAAAGATAAAGGGGTGATATGTGGTCTGGTCCGTAAAGTATGAGTGTTTAAATGACTTTTCCTAACAATTTTAGGGTGCTACTTATGTATTTTCCCTTTTAGTTACTTATTACGTAAGCAAATAATTTGGCGCTATTGTTAGATGAAATGAAGCATATGGAGACATTCAATATGCTAATATAAGACAAAACATTATTGCTGTCCGCATCTTTCTGACTTTATTATTTAACTATATTCAAACTTTCACGTGATTCTGCAGAATAAATCATGTTTCGATGATTGTTAACTTGATCCAATTGATATAACAATTTATATTTTTCTTATAAAGAAATAACTTGATCCAATTGAAGCTAACCTTTTTTTTATTTTTGGTTTCCATTAGTATCCAATTGCAGCTCCAACACAACTTAAATTTCATATTCGTATGCTAGTTGCGTGCAACTATTTTAAGAGTGACTTGAGAATTGATCTCATTCGGCTAGTCTGAGGAATTTCACTACGAGGGACTAATGAGATATATTCTGTACTTTTATTTAAACAACAATTACAATACTTTCCAGATTTGAGACTATAGCTCGGCTTCTTACTATGTTCTGTTCATCACATTTTTAGTGCTTTACACAAATTTAGTTTTACACATGATTGTTCTTCTGTTGCCAGAATCTCACACAGGAAGGAGCATTCAAGCCTTGGACCAATCCGGAGTGGCTCTCATTGGTGGATAAATCTAGTATTCCAGCTCTTACCTTCTCTGATTAGTCAAGCAGGGACAATCTGGTGAAAGATCTTACTGGAGTATGCCATGCTGAAGTCAGAAATTATACAGTGCAATGTCGTTTTTGCTATAATTTAGTAAGATATCGAAGTCCTTGTATCGTACAGGAAAATAAACCGAGTGGATTTTCTTGCTATTGTTTCTTTCTTTTTTTCCCGGCTATGGACATTATACTATTATAGTACACTTCTGGAAGATTTCACCCCTTGCAGCCTGGTTTAATCCCCCGTAATTTTTTACATTAAACCGGCTGTTGTTGATTTACCCGTAGTTGCTTTTTTAGATTTACTTTTCTCTAGTTTGTTCTTCTGCTTTCCTTTTTGCTCTGTTTTGTTGCCTATTTACGTTCTCTTATGTCGCCTTCTGAAAGGTGTAGGCAAAAGAGACCTTCCTTTGTTACACGCACCTCAGGGCCTTTACCCAAAGAAATATCAATCTGGTTGTTGTAGATGTTGTAACTGAGTATTTTAGGAATGCAATTTTGTAAGCTTTTCCTTTATTTGAACTGTCTATTTCTCATTTCCCTTGCCAGAAAGAGGGTAGGGCAGAGAAATAGTATTTTCTGCTATCGAGACGAAGCACTTTTTTATCTAGTCAAAAAGGACATATTGACAAAAAAGACGTGAAGATAAGTTATCAAATAACAATTTGTCTTTAGAACTGAGATTGTACTTTATTTTTAGAAGGGGTGTGTAATTACTGCAGGGAAGTGTTGATGCATGATTTAGCAGACTTTGATGGGTCTAAGGGACTAGTACATTTGTCTGTTAACCCATATCATCTTGAAATTTCAGTTGGCCATTGTGTTCTTTTACTATAAGTAATAATCTATGTGCTCCGTGTCATTGGACGTTTGGTAACAATTTTGCTGTGTCCCAAGTACTATTGAAGAAATTCAACTCAGGTTAGAGAGTTGTCTTATTTAGACTGTTAATTTTGAAAGTGCTTCTAGGAATAAATAAGCGAAATCACTTGATTAAACTTACAAGGGATCCCTCCCTTCTCCTTATCTCATGGGTTAAGCAGAGTAAGAAAAAAACTGTAATAACTTCAGTAAAAGGACTACCCTTGAATTTTGTGCTTTGTTTCTTAGGGTCAGCTAAGTTTTTCCTTATTTATTTAAAAAAGTGTTGCACCAAAAAGTAAGCAAAAGAACACATTTTTGCTCAAGATTAAGACTCTTTACCTGAAAGGCAAGAGGATCTGCACGGTTCATTTTCATTGTGTAGTTAGGACTAAAAGGGGGAGGGGGGTTTCCAAGTCCTCTGCATTAGCTTTATTGCTCCATTCTAAGTTTAACTGTTTGGTGTACATACATTCCTTACCTCCCCAGATGTAACTTTATTTTGGATATCCGAGAAAATTTGCCAAGAGTCAGTGGTGCACAGTTTGAAAGTCTGCATAATGGCGTGCCCCTCTGCCCTTCTTCAGTTTGAAAGTCTGTGCATAATATCAGCATGTTCTGGTCTCATTGTGTGGGGAGTCATTGACATAAACAGTGAACTCCTCCATCTGTGTGGTGCTCATACTGCTGCTTTATATCAGTCATGACATGATCTCTATCTTTACAATGGTGAACTGTACCAATATCATGGACTTGTTCAACCATAAGGTCTTCAGTTGCTTCCTACTTCCCCAGCAACTGCAGTGAATGTTGCCTCTTCTTGAAATTCCTTTGGGTTTGTGGTTGTATTTTTCTTCCTCTTAGTTTGCAGTTGTTCTTCCAGCTGTAGGATGTGGAAATTCATTGATCTTTTTTATGTTAGTGTGTTGATTCTAAGAACTTTAGCGTTTCAGTTACTTGTATGACTTACCCACGTTAGTTAGTCTTGCCACCAGGAAGTTGCAGCTGTTGGTGGGAAGAACGCTAGTTTAAAAGTGGGCCGTAAGGTTTCCAACAAGCAAAAGGAAAGCCTTCCCAGCACCACATCACCTCTTTGAAAGGTTAAACAAAGTAAATTAAGCTCATCCGGATTAAATGTTAAAATGGGTAGAGGCAGAGCTCCAAATGGTCAGAAGGTTGAGCCGTTGGTTAAAGAGGAAGGTGAAATGTATTCTAGTAGAAAAAGAATTGTAATGGAGTGTCTATAAATAGAGCTTAATAATGTAGATACAACAATTCAATAATAATATTTTCTCACATGGTATCAGAGCTTCTACGATCTTGATAGAGAATAAAAAAGTTTTCGCTGCCGGCGGGAGGCACTAGCCAATGTGTGTCGCCCGTCTGACCAAAGATAATGGTAGATTGAAGATTGTAGAGAACTTTTAGATATTTATAAATAAAATATTCTATCAAAAAAAGTAGGTGTGAATAGTGCCGCGTGAACAGTGCCACGTGAACAGTGTCTCATGAAAGTATTTTTTCGACATGAATAGTAATTTCGGCGTGAACAGTTACTAGATTCCGATCGTCGGAACTAGGGTTCCGGCGAATCCACGCTGTCTCAAGGCATTCTTTTTAAGAATTATTTTTTACTGACAGCATCACGTAGAGATTCCGAGCTGACCCATACCACTTTCTTCGTGGTTCGACAATTTTTCCGGCATAATTTCTTTTCTCGTAGGGTCATGCCACTATTTCGATCCTACTCACAAAATACCATCACAGTCCCGTGCCTCAATTTCGGAGACCGTTTTGCTCCCCCGTAGAGTCGTGCCATCATTCTGATCCTACCCATAAAATACCATCACAGTCTTGTGCCTCGATTCCGGCTATTGTTTTGCGTCCTTTTCTTCCAGAGCAATAGTAAGAAAGTATCCGTTGTGCAATATTCCAGCGAAGATTCGAAAAAATAATAAATATCACCACCGCGCACAATTTTTCTGGTAATTGCTAGCGTCACATCTCTATCCAGTGGTGTTGTGCAGAATCCGACACTACCACAACATAGATTAGGTTCAAGCTAGTGAGAGACTAATTGTTGTGCAACTTTTTAATAATTTCCAGGAAAGCAAATCAGTCACTGTGCAATATTTTTGGTGACAACATAATTGTTCACTACAAAATTACTTTCGGGTAGTGTTGCGCAAATTCCAACACCACTACGAGGTAGATCAGTCTCTTACGATCAAAACCCAGTCAGCGGCTCCGACAAATACCAACTCACACGCCACCACATGCTGCTCGAAGTGCCCGCTCCGGCTAGCGCGTCAGATCCACTTGCCGCACATGCACATTTTTTCAGCCAGATCCACGCGTCGCGCATACATCTTTTTCTGGCCAGATCTTGGTGATTTTCTTCTTGGGTTATATTCGTCATATTCCATCCATCTTTCAAGTCAGATTTCGCTACGTCTCTTGGTTTTGATATGTTAAACTCCAAAAACACGGGAATTGGAAGTTCAAGTCCTATGATTACTTCAAAACCCTTAAGGATGAGATCGGAAAATCGCATATCACAGTCCATGAAGAAGCGATAAGGACGAGGTCGTCTTGGAAGATCTCGACCTAGGTGTAGTTATTGTAATAGGCTTGGACACATTTGTAAAGTATGTTATTCTCTCCGTGGTAACCTTGAGGAGGAAGTTTATATGGAGCAAACACCTGGTTTTGTTGCTCGGGGAGTCTAACCCGATTGCGTCGGTCACTTTATTTCAATAACCTGCAAAAAATTTCTACCAGGTAGGCACTTATCGAGGGCTAAAAACTTTGTGCAATGACCATCTTTCTCATCGTGCGGAACTAAAGCAGCAAATTTGCAGTGCAGATGTGCAGAAAACCAGTAACAAGGCCTCAATTTTTTCAGTAATTTCGCAGCAGGTTTGCTTCCCAGAGTTCCATCCGGAATCTCTTTCTCAAAATAAGGTTTTTGACGAAGAAGAGCTTCCAAGTCCCCATAGTCGGTGATGCCAACAGGCCAATCATGTGAAAGAAAGATATCTATCGGTTCCTCAATTTGCATGAGCTTGTGAACATCATATATAGATCTAATATCCCCTTCAATTATAAGGCAGCTTCTCATAGTGGCCCTTATCGTAATGGTGTGAGTTGTAAATTCCGGAAAGGCCACCAATACGAATGTTGCCAAACTTAATAACTCCAGCATATCCAAGGAAGTATATATGAGGTGCTGCCCATCCTCCATAGTACAATTCCCAAAGGTAATTCGATGCTTTGTGGTTTCCTCCGATAAATATAGTTGGAATTTGTGCTATTTTTTCTCCTGAATAATACTTCCAGAACGAGTTCATGCTCCTGTATATAGGTGGCACATGTAAGCTTTCGAGTTCCTTCTTATTTCTAACAGCCTGAAAGTCGCCGCAGCATAAAAGAAGATCAATCTTTATATTCTAAACTTCTTGCATATGCACTAAGGTGGCATACACATTATCCAATTCTCCATGCATACAACCTTCTACTGCTATCCTCATTTTTATTGCTGAATACTTTCCACAAACTTGAACGACAAGGATTGCCACTAACTCACTGCGTGAGCCTCGGACTGGACGAGAACCTCGAATGGGAACTTTGATTTATAGCTGTGGTTTTTGGGTGGTGTTAATGGAGACTGGCGGAGATGTGACTGTTTTGGTGACGGACGGCTGACCGGCGGCTAATCTCTATCAATTGGCAGGTGGCGGAGAGGTGAAGAAGAACAGTGGAGATGAATGGTTGTCCGATGACTGGTACCCGTGCTGATGACGATGGTAATCTGCCCCTGGTGTTCTGTGTTCTCAGTCCCTCTGCATTGCCCTAATTGAGTGCCTAATGAAAAAATCGTCTGAAACAGTCTCCCAGAGCCTGGTTGAAGGATTGATCAAATAGTTGTCGAATACGAAAATGAACGAAAGTAAGCCTATTATGTTATCATGGTTTGGCTCAAGCTAATAGTTTATAACTTACTGCCCCTCTCTACCTTACATGGAGTGTTCCTTTTCTCTTAGTTATGAAACAGTATATGAGTGTCTCCTCCTAAACGCGTCCAGTTAACAGACTCATTTAAAATCTTGCTACAGGGATGACAGTCCGTTAACGGAATTTGTCTGGCATATACAATCAAATTCAAACATTTTATTCTTAATGAAAACAAATAGTGCCTTAATCTGATTTGAGATTTGTATATTAAAGATAGGAAAATATCTTTGTTGGGGAAAAGTGATAAGAACAACTTTAATGCATGAGTGTGAATTAAGATTATTAGTTGGATTCACAAAATCAGATACTATAAATTGAAAGTTATTATCATATGAATACCTTATAAAAAAATTACAAACAGAAGTTTACCACAATCCCATAAGACCAAAAATGGAAAAAACAAATTTCCATGATTAAGCATTTAGCTTCGCGTTGAAAGTTGCAACAACTTTTGTATTATATGCTATATAATACAAAAGGTCTCAGTTTACACATATTTTCAAGTTTGAAAAATGAAATAAAATGATTTTGAAACCTTTAAGTGATTTATTATTGTAAAGATAATTCTCGTATAAGTTATGCTACATTGAATTCTTTATAAAATAAAATGAAATTTTCCTAGAGACTCTTTTATTTTGTATTATATACTGCGTATACATGAAGGATCACCGTACCTTATCAAAATAAAAAGATCACCGTCTCTCTTATTTTCAAGTAAATAAATAATAAAATTAAAAAATTTGAATTTTAGGTGTTTCATTATTGTAAAGCTAATTCTCGTATAAGTTATCCCATATAGAATTTGTTCTAAAATAATATGAGAATTTCTTAGAGATTCTTTTATTTTGTATTATACTACATTTAATATGAAAAGTCACAGTTTACCCTTGTTTTTAAGTAGAGTAAATAATAGAAAAGTAAATTTAAAATGAAACCCAAAAAGGGAAAAATAATTAGGAGGTATGATTAGCAAAATCTGTAGTATATTATAGAAGTGGGGTCTTTTTTTCTCCAAAAAAATTAGTTATGTCCTTCCTTTGTCTTCAGCTTTTACTGTGATAAATCTCACTTTTTTTTTGGTATATTTCATTCACGGTGAGTTAATTCAGCCAATCCCTTATTTTCTTTTGGTGCACCCTTACAGTTACTTTTATATAGAGGATTGTGTGTCTTTTGGAGAGAACCATATGTTTTGTTTGATCCTCCTCTTTTTTGGTATACCACCCATATATCTGTATATATGCATTTGGGTTCTATGGGTAATCAAAATCTTGGCTTTTAACGAAATAGTTGAAGGTAAATTATCTCGCCTAAATGGTTACCAGGTATGAGGGGCAGGGCCATCTGTTTTCTGTAGTTGTAGTGCTGATGAATTACGAACAACTATCATCAATGATAATCAGGTAATTAGATGCCATCGTTTGTTATTTCTTTAAGTGTTTGAATTTCAAGCGATGTATTTACATCTTGTAGCTTATGAAAAGGTACATTTTCAGTTTATTAGAAGGGATGGTCTTGAAATTACGGTCTATGTTGCTCAGACTCTTCAAAAATGTAGTTGCATCATGTGAAAACACATTACTTTTAGAGAATCCTGTTGGAAATTTACTAATGTGGAATTAATTTTATCCTATTATTTATGACTCGAACAATTGGGCCCCGCACGTCGGAAATATCGTTTCCACACACGTGCAATCTTAATGCCAAGTATCGTAAATTTCGTTAATGATAGAGATATTGGTACGTAAGTGAAATGTTTTAGACATAGAATGATGGATGATTATTTGCTAAATGACATGTGTTCCACGTTGGTAAACGAAGGAAGGATTGTGCAAGGTGTAAGATGGAACGAGTCGAAAAAGGGTCGCGGAGCCGAGAAGGGCCGCGACTCCCCCTAGCAGCGCCGTGGAGCCTGACTGGTAGTAAGTTTCGTCGGTTTTTAGTTGAATTAGCGTCGCGACGCTAATGCGGCAGAGCCGCGACGCTTCATTGGCAGTGAGTGCTAGACGGAAGTCCAAAAGTTTGGCTGATTATGGAGAGGTGTTGGAGCATTAACTTGACATTTTTTCCTCCATAACTTAGCCATTATTTGGCTGCATTAGTTGGTGGTTTAAAGGGCCATTACATGGCATTTAAATGACCATTACATGGACACTTGAAGGGACCATCTTGCACACCTATAAATTGAGGCCTTTAGCTCAATTCTATAGATGAAGAGATGAATATATATGCACATATGAACAGAAAAATAACTTCACAACACCATAAAGAGATCAGATTTTCCTGATATCAATCCTTCTCTTAGCAATCTTTATTATTCGTGTTCTTCGATGAGATCATTTGTGTAGGATTTGCACACTTGATAGTTTGTTGTTTCATCTTAGGAGACTATTGTCCACACTTCCGTAAAGCCTAAATACGGGGGCAATCTTGTCTTAAAGACATAGAGCTATCTCTCGGCTCAGCCTGCCGGTGGTGTTGTGTTTATTTAGTTGGTTGCTAAGTGTTTCATGTGTCAACTTAACAGACGAATGACTCTAACCGTTCGTATTTTCAGTGGATCTACAAGTCACAAATGTAGCAGTTCATGTTCTTGTATTTTCGAATACAAGTTATATATTTGAAGTTTTATTCAAGATCAAGATATTGACAACTTGTTGTTGTCCTCATTGTTGTTTATCATTTCGATCACTGTCATAGTTATTTACTCTTTCCGTTGTTGCTTTACATATTCCAACAATTTTAAGACAAGATTGTAATAGTGTTTCGAGTGATGTTGGTCGACAAGTGTGTGACCAAATCTGGTTATTGAAAACAGTTCTGTTGACAATTTTGCTACCAGTTCAAACAACAACCGTGCTTTCAATATTGATCCTAGTTATGGTTCTCTCTTTGACGACAATTACAAGTTTGTTTCCGTCAAAGGTGGATTTCTGGATCTGATGCTGACCTTCAACATACTGCTGATAGTCATGCTAGTAATGCTAAAGATCAAGGACGAGTTGGTGTCACCGTTTCCGAGGGTGGTGGAAACAAGCGCCCACGAGAGGCTGAGGATGTCAACTGGGACAAGAGGAGAAGGTTGAAGATGATGTTCTATCATATAGCAAAAGTCTTATATCTGTCCCAGACAGAGGATCCGAATTATGGTAAGGAGGATTTGGACACTAAGTCTAACTGAAGTGGGACAGAATTCAAAAGGTCTAAGTTAATCTTTCCTTATCAATAAAATGTTTAGTTAATATCTGAATAAAAGTGTGTAAAGCAAAGCTGGGAATATGAAAGTATTTTCATTAAAAGCTTATATTCCCTACACTCTAAAATCAGATATTGAATCTCATTCCTTCCCGGTTAAAGATTGGACTATTGTAAACAAATCTTAAAAGATTCGTTCTTTTGGGTGTAATTGTTAAAAATGTGTAAAGTATGTTTGAAGATACAAAGGAGAGAGATCCAACGACTGTGCAAAAACTGTTACCACTCTTAAGTAAGCGCCAGGAATGGTCTGGGCACCAATCTAAAAGGAAGAAGACTAAAAGATAATGACTTATCCCAAGACGTTGAACCTGTCACACTATATGGCAGAAGATCCTTCATTTGATAGGATGATATTGGACACTCAGTCGTACAAAGCCTACGGGCGACTGGAGTGGGCTAGAATTCATTTGGAAAAAAGTAATGGACACCTAGTGAGGTGGGCCAGCGTTTCTAGGTCTTAAAAGATCTGAAGGCCAAAAGAAAGGCATAAAAGAAATTGGACACTCAGTCTGCCAAAGCAACTGGAGTGGGCCAAAGTATCCAGATCACATGTGATCCGGTTATGCCCTAACCACGGGCAAGATGTTGTTCATGTGAAGCAACGCCACCTCTAAAGTAGAAGGGGTTGGAGAGGTTATCCTCAAAAGGACTTCAGGGAATGAGATCACTCTAAAATGAGGTGATACATGTCCCAAACTTGGTTTAAGGGACGTTGGTCAAGCTGGTTTGAGACTAGTCCAACATGTCTGTAATAACTAAGAATGGTACAGAATGTCTGTAGCTAGATGAATGATATATTTGTAATCCGTGCATCTATGCTATCATAGATTAAGACACGTTAAATAGAAAGGCATTCAAAAGCTAACGAAGTTGCAATTGTTGCCTTCTGTCGACATAAATCCTCAAAATGAATGTGAGGTAGGCGAAGAGGCAGAATCACTTTTTCATTCCGTCAAAGGAATAGCGAAAGAAGAATCGCTCCTCTAGAACTTAGTCACACCTACATAGGTGATTTGAAGTTTATACAAAATAGAGTGGGGAGACAAGTACTTTGTGACCTTCATTGATGATGGTACAACGTATTGCATCCTTTGTTTGTAGAAAAGCAGAGATGAAGTTGTTGAAGCGGATAAGCGCTACAAAGCAGAAGTTCAAAATCAACTAAGCCTACGGAATGAGGAATTCGTAGTGATAGAGGGGAGAATGTGAAGCATCGTTCATTAAACGACTGTTCATTACTTACCTCAGTCTAACGGTGTTAGCCAAGCGCAAAGCCGTACGCCCAAAATATGTGGGGCAAGGCAATCCTTACCGCTAATGCGATTCTCAATAGAACTACGCATAAGGATAAGGATAACTCTCCGTGTGAAACATGGAAATGATCTCACATACAAATGTTGTGATGTGGGGTGGCTTGGTAGAAGTTGGAATATCAAAAAAGGTCAAGTTGGACCTAAGACTGTAGATTGCATATGCAAATGACAGTAGTGCTTATAGCCTCTTGGTGTCAAAGAATGCTGAATTCTTTGAAGATAACTTTCCTTGAGAAGGAAAAAAGAAGTAATTGCTCGAGGTTAACAAGAACCCGCGAGGGCCTGACTGTCCGGAACTAGACGTTCCGTATCTACAGGACTCGGAAGTTGCTGACTATCCGGAACTTAATATTCCAGATCTACAGAACTCAGGGATTCTAGATGTTGAACCGAGACGGAGCAAAGAGGGGACAAAGACTTGTTACAGGCCTTCTAACTTGTATGGTTGAGAATGAACCATGGACAATTAACAAATAATTGTCATCTCCAGAAGCGCTGCTTTGGAAAGAAGCTACAAAGAGAGAAATAGATTCCATCATATAGAACCATACTTGTGTAATGGTTGATCTTCCTCCGGGAAAAGAACCTTTGGGTTGTAAAAGTGGATACTCAAAAGTGAGTACAAAGTAGATGGATCTACTGACGAGTATAAGGCCTCGGCTACTTGTACATGTGCTCCCCTGTGAATAGCTTAACATCCAGGGCCATTGCAGTCTTGCGTGGCCTGGATGTTGAAACAACCTTCCTAACCGGAGAGTTGGAAGGGGAGGATCAGAGTTGGTTTGCTAGATTGTTGTGCTTCTTCCTGAACTTTTATTTTGGTCCCTGAAATATTTACATTTTGGTCCTGGAAGTTTCAGTTATAACAGAAACAATGAATCTGATAACAAAAACATTGACTCTGGAGTTAAAAAGCCAATAGTTGAAAAAACCAATAGTCTGAAAGTGGAAGTTATATTGAAACGAAAGATATGGGTATCACAGATGACATCTTGGGAATTGGGATTTCTAAGACATCTAACGGACTGGTCCAACTCCAAACTCAATTGTGAGATAGTTGACAGTCTCGTTGAATCCACCAATTGATATGAATCATATAACTGATTGGAATCATGATGCACCTATATACAATGAGCGATATGCACAGGTCACATGTAGTTCAATGTATTGTATACACTACAACTGACCTAGTATCGGCCTACAAAGCAGATCAGTTGAACTAAGGTTCATTCGTGATTCTAAAAATGACCGATAGAAGGCGTTAAGTCGGATATGACGATATCTAAAATATTCGTTTATCTACGGATTATGGTATTTTGGATGTCCAGCGGTGCTGGGAGAACACAGTGATGCAAACTGGACATCAGATATGAAAAATGCCAAAGCCACAGGTAAATGTGTATGGTGGGTCGTGGAAAATCCTCTAAGCAAACCTGCATCGGCCGATTCATGATGGAATCAGTGTTTATCGCTTTAAACAACGCATAAAAGAAGTTGAGTAACTTCACGACTCCTTAGAGGACGTCCCTTATTGGGAGAAACCTGTGCCTTAAGCAGTTATACACTGTGGCTAGTCGGTCGGCTTCAGAAAGGGCATGAATGATGACGTCTGGACATATCTGTCAGATCTGTCGGAGACATGAGACTGTATGGCAGTTGATCATCACGGGTGTCATTTCCTTGATTACTAATCAAAGGATATATCGGACCCTTTAACTAAGGGACTACCCGAAGATCAAGAGTTCTGTCTGTCTAGGGGAATGGGCTTAAAAACCCAAACAATACGAACCTTTGCGGTGGTAACCCAACCATACTGACTGGAGATCCCAAGAATTTGGTTCAATGGAAAACTAAGCTGCAAAAGGTTTAGTTGAGCGCTTCGGTGGAAGCAAGAGCACTTCAGATTATGATTTCTGTTTAAGAAACATGAATCCAAAGCCAATCCCGCGATAGACATTAAAGTGCTACCTGCATGGTGGGTAAGGTTAAGCTTCCAAACCTTTAACGATCCTCAAACGATTGAGGTTAAGGTTGAGGAAAATTTTAATGATTCCTAACACTTGTGAGGTGGGGTATAACAGGATACCCTGTAGGAGATCACTTATTTAAGTGCGAGGACAGGCCGCCTCAAATGAACGCACTTAAGAATCCAAGTGTGTCCACGGCCACAACGGACAAAACAAAAGAAGAAACGAATAAAGGGGAGGTATTGTGTTGGTACCATTGTCTTGGCTTACATTAAACACTAACGGTTCAAGACATTATGTTCACCGCGCATTAAGTAAGTCCGATGGTATTCAACTAGGGAAGGTACAAAGTGGAAGCTACCTCTCCTAATGCAATATCTTTTCGCAGAAAGATTGTTAAAAGTAGGCACATTGTGTGTGTGCCAAAATCTCTTTCAAGAGGGGATTGTTGGAAATTTACTAATGTGGAATTAAGTTTACCTCATTATTTATGACTCGAACAATTGGGCCCCGCACGTCGGAAATGTCGTTTCTACACACGTGCAATCTTAGTGCCAAGTATCGTAAATTTCGTTAATGTAAGAGATATTGGTACGTAAGTGAAATATTTGAGACATAGAATGATGGATGATTATTTGCTAAATGACATGTGATCCACGTTGGTAAATGAAGGAAGGATTGTACGAGGTGTAAGATGGAACGAGTCGGAAAAGGGCCGCGGAGTCGAGAAGGGCCGCGACGCCTGACTGGTAGTAAGCTTCGTCAGTTTCTGGTTGAATTAGCGCTGCGGTGCTAATGTGGCAGAGCCGCGACGCTTAATTGGCAGTGAGTGCTAGACGGAAGTCCAAAAGTTTGGCTGATTATGGAGAGGTGTTGGAGAATTAACTTGACAGTTTTTCCTCCATAACTTAGCCATTATTTGGCTGCATTAGTTGGTGGTTTAAAGGGCCATTACATGGCATTTAAATGACCATTACATGGACACTTGAAGGGACCATCTTGAACACCTATAAATTGAGGCATTTGGCTCAATTCTATAGATGAAGAGATGAACATATATGCACATATGAACAGAAAAAAACTTCACAACACCACAAAGAGATCAGATTTTCCTGATATCAATCATTCTCTTAGCGATCTTCATTATTCGTGTTCTTCGCTGAGATCATTTGTGTAGGCTTTGCACACTTGATAGTTTGCTGTTTCATCTTGGGAGACTATTGTCCACACTTCCGTAAAGCCTATATACGGGGGCAATCTTGTCTTAAAGACAGAGAGCCATCTCTCGACTCAGCCGGTGGTGTTGTGTTTATTTAATTGGTTGTTAAGTGTTTCAGGTGTCAACTTAACAGACGAAGGACTCTAACCGTTCGTATTCTCAGCGGGTCTACAAGCCACAAGTGTAGCAATTCATGTTCTTGTATTTCTGAATACAAGTTCTATATTTGAAGTTTCATTCAAGATCAAGATATTGACAACTTGTTGTTGTCCTCATTGTTGTTTATCCTTTCGATCACTGTAATAGTTATTTACTATTCCCGTTGTTGCTTCACATATTCCAACAAATCCGACATGCACCCGTCTGAATTTTTAAAGAGTCTGAGCGACTTAGATTAAGGTAACAGAGCTAGTCTTGAGAGTCGTGGCAAATGTGTTTGGCTTCTTGCACTAGTTCTCATGGTAGTAACGGTTTCTATATTCCTTGAAAGAACACATTGTGATAATGTTTGTCATTTGCCGGAAATACAGTATTACATCTTTGTGGAATGGGTTGCATTTGGCAAAATGCAAGTAGTAATGTGCTAAAAATAAGAGGAATCGTACTCAATTGCATAGAAAGGAGTTGTAAAATAATTATAATCTCTTATCATTGAATACAGTGGATTGAAAAAATCTTTATAAGTCATACTAACTTGTCGAGATTAAGATTTTTGTCCTATATTTGCACTTAATGGAGGGTATGGTTTTGAATCATTTAGATATTAACCTGTGAAGTCATTTTTTTTCTCTGAGTCATTTATTAACAGTGAATAAGTTTGAATCATTCATATCTTGTACAAGACTTTATAATCATTAAGACGTTCATTTAAAGATTAATTAATATCATCACTATTCTATATGTTACCACTGTCATAAACCACTTTCACAACTTGCCACCTCTATAAAGTACCTCTACCACCAGCCTCTACTGCATAATTAGGATTGTCAACCATCACTATATCACCGACCACCTTAATCTTCGCTACCCGTTACCAGTACCCAACCATCACCATCACCACCACCACCACCAACAACCACTTCTACCAACCAGCTTCAATTGCAGCACTATCAGCACCAATCACCTCCACCACCAATCACTACCGTCAGCCACACTGCTACCATCACCATTGCACAACTACCATCAACCACCGTTGTCCAACCATCATCCCAGTCAGCTGCCGCGCGACAACTATTTTTACCAATGATGGCCATACTCCCACAAGTGCTTACTTCTTGATATGATTCGTAAAAGGATCAATTCATACAATACCATTGTAAATGGGTGGCTTAGTTGGTTGGGCATGGACCTTCCATAATGGAGGTCTCAGGTTCGAAACCCCTTGCCCTATTACAGTAGGAGATTTTCTGGGTTGAGCAGATTATCTCTCATGTGTGATTTGCGGACTATTCCATAGGAGCGACCCTGTGCCGGTGCGGGTTCTTTATAAAAAAAAACATTGTAAATTAATTTATTTTGTGTATATAATATTGATGTTACTTTGTTTGAATTCTATGTTTTATCAGTTTTTAACTAAATTAAATTATTAATATTTGGATGATGAGAAAACGAGTGTTAAGTGTTTGATATTTAGATTTAAATGCGCAATCTTAATAATTAAATATGCAATCAAATTCAAACATCTTATTTATAATAAAAATAAATAGTACCCTGATCTGGTTCTTATATTAATGTAGGAATAAATGTGAGATAAGAAGAGGTTTTTTTGTGGGAAGGATGATGAGAACATCTTTAATATATGAGTTTCATTTAATATTATATAATCTCTGAGTTGGATTCAGAATTTGACCCAAAAAAAAAAAAGAGTTGGATTCACAAAATCAGATAGTAAATATTTTAGAACATTCAAAGTTTTCAGTTAAAGATTGAAAGTTGGAGTATTTATTATCCTAAGAATACCTACAAAAGATATTACAAACAGGACTTTACCTTGTTCCTCATAAGACAAAAAAATGAAAAAAAACAATTAAAAAAATTGCCATGATTAAGCAATTAGCGTCGCGTCAAAAGCTGCAACTATACGAATACGACTATAAGGTCATAGTTTAGCCATGTTTTTAAGTAAAAATAAAATACAAATGATATCAGATTTTTAGGTGTTTTATTATTACAAAACTAACTCTGGTATGAGTTATTTTATATTAGTTTTGTTATAGAATAATATGAGAATTACCTAAAGATCCTTTTAGCTATCTTATATTAGTCGTTATAAAATAATACGAGAATTACCTAAAGATCTCTTTAGCGATTAAAAAGAAGTTACAAAAATTAATACACTTGAAAAAAAGAATGAAGTGAATCACCACAAATATACCCACTATTAATAAACGTGTTAATAAACACCTTTATAGTATGATTTAGTTTCGAATACATTATTTGTATTTTAATTAAGCATTTACATCCCTATTATTGAAATCCAACACTGATACACCCTTTATGAAGTTTATTTAAAATTAAGTTTATTGAAATATAACTATTAAAAGAAAAATTAAAATTATAATTAAATATTTTTCATGTAATTTTAAGATAATTAGAAGCGAAAAAATAAATAAACAAACTAAAACAAAAATAAGAAATTCCAATATAATAAAATATTAATTAATTAAATTGCGAATAACTTACATTGTTAAAATGTAGGAAAGTTATTCCTAATCCTTGCTATATCTTATTAAGTAATTTGTGTTCATTTCTTATTTATAAGTTTTGACAGGTACATATTTCAAAAAATTTATGTTTATTGTTTTAATCACATGCGTGAATAAAGATACTCAACAAAAATATTTATCTTCTTTATTAAATTTTATAGAAACAAAGGGTAAATCAATGCACTAAGCTCTCGCTATGGGCGATGTTTGGGAAAGAGCCGAACCACAAAGATTTATTGTGCGTAGTCTTACCCTACATTTCTGGAATCCGTGACCTCAACTTTACCAGTTACACCAAAGCTCTCCTTTATTAAATTTTATAGAAATAAATATATAAAAAATTATTGTAATTTTATTTTACTTTTAAATATTTAAATTTTAGAGATAATGATAAATAACACACATGATGTATCACTTTTGCGAGTTTTTTACTTGAACTATCATATGTTTGCATTTTTTACATGAACTATCACCAACTATTTATCAAAAACATATTTCGAAATTCATAAATCAGTTTTGATCATTATCTCTCAATTTTAATATATTTAAATATTAAAAATAGGGTAAATATTTAATTTTAAAATATAAGAAGTATATTCGAAATTAAATCACAGTATAGGGTATTTAGTGTAATTAACCTTAATAGAAAATTAGAGAAAATATAATCCCTAAACGGGAAAACAAATTGGAGGTATGATTAGCTAAATCTAGGAGCATATAATATAAGTGGGGTCTTGTTCTTTACTCTACAAAATTAGTTAACATAGTACCTGCCATTGTTATTCACGCTGCTTTGCTTCTTCTTCTTAGACGGTAAGTAGCCAATTTTACTCTTTTTTTCCTATATATATATATGTTTCAATTTTCATTGATGGTGTTCTTAATTCATGGAATTGTTTTATAGATACATTATGTGTGTATATATCCATTTAGGTTTTATGGGTATTCAAAATCTTGGCTTTTAACAAAATAATTCTATCCAAGTTTTAATCTTTTTTGCTATATGTTTCAATTTTCATTAATGGTGAGTTAACTCATGGAATTGTTTTGTAGATACATTAAATGTGTGTGGTCCCGCGCATAGGAGAGCTTAGTGCACCGGGCTGTCCTATATGCATTTGGGTTTTGTGGGTATTTAAAATCTTGGTTTGTAACTATCCAAGTTTCACTTTTTTTTTGCTATATGTTTCAATTTTCATTTATGGTGAGTTAATTCATGGAATTGTTTTATAGATACATTATGTCTGTATATATCCATTTGGGTTTTGTGGATTTTTGGGTTGTGGAGGACACGGATTAGGGTAGAAGGTTAGTAGGTAGTAGAACGTTGTCTCGTTTTTCCTACCTTACTAATAGTCGTAGTATTTTTCATGTAGTTTCTTACATTTACTGCTCCTTTTCCTATCGGAAACAGCCTCTCTACCTTCCAAGGTAGGGGCGAGGTCTGCGTACACTCCACCCTACCCAGACCCCACTTGTGCGATTACACTGGGTATGTTGTTGTTGGGTTTTGTGGGTATCCAAAATCTTGGCTTTTTAAAAAATCATTCTAGGCGAACAATCAGTCAATCAAGTTATGCTCTTTCTTTGTCTTCAACTTTGACTGAAGGTGAATTTCACTCTTTTTTGCTATATGTTCCAATTTTCATTCATGGTGAGTTAATTCATGGAATAGTTTTATTGATACATTATATGTGTATATATGCATTTGGGTTTTGTGGGTATCCAAAATCTTGGCTTTTAACATATTCATTCTATCCAAGTTTCACTCCTTTTTGCCTATATATGTTTCAATTTTCATTGATTGTGTGTAATTCATGAAATTGTTTTATAGATACATTATATCTGTATATATGCATTTGGGTTTTGTGGGTATTCAAAATCTTGGTTTTTAACAGGATCATTCTATCTAAGTTTCACTTTTTTTTTTGCTATATGTTTCAATTTTCATTAATGGTGAGTTAATTCATGGAATTATAGTATAGATACATTATATATGTATATATGCATTTGGGTTTTGTGGGTATCCAAAATCTTGGTTCTTAACGGAATCAACAACAACAACATACCCAATGTAATCCCACACGGTGAGGTCTAGGGAGGGTAGAGTGTACGCAGACCTTACCCCTACCTTGGGGAGGTAGAGAGGTTGTTTCCGAGTTATGCCTTTTCTGTCTTCAGCCTTTGCTGAAAAAATTTCACTCCCTTTTTGTTCTATGTTTTTGTTAGAATCTTCACAGATTCTAACATATATGTAAATATAATATTTTGTAATTAGGATAGAATATCACGTAATTAGGAATTGATTTATATTGATTTCCTTTCCTTTTTTCGGACATGTAAACTTAGCTATTTAAATCCCAATATCTTGAGGGAATAATTAAGTTGAGTTCCTCCCATTTTCTCTCTCGATTCACATGGTATCAGAGCCTTAATAAGCCCAGCGACATAGGAAGAGAAAATTTAAATTCAGATTTTTTCCCACCTGATTCTGACGAGGTTCCGGTGATCAGATCATTTTTTTAAGCAAAATTTCTTGGCTGTCCGACCCTAGCTATCCAATTTTCACCTGGTCCCGACCAGTTTCCGGCAGTCAGATCTGACTTTTCGGGCGACTGCACTATTAGACACTTTTCGGCAAATTTGTTTCCACAAATTCTGACCAGATTCTGATAAAACAGTCCGTTTTATTCACTATTTCAGGCAAGATCTGGTTTATTCCGCACTTCAGATCTGTCATAGTTTCTGGTAATAGTCTCTTGCTCTTATCTTTGAAGTTATTTAATCTAGCGTGTGGGAAAAATATCACTCGGATCAGATATCTTTTCTAAACTTATGATTTCCAGCAACTCGAACCACTCCATCACCACTGAACCCTTGATTGGTAGTGCGAACTACCTATCTTGGTCTTCCTCTGTTCAGTTATGGTGCAAGGGACAAGGTGTTCAAGACCACTTAGTTAAACATGCTAAGGATATTGCTACAAAAGATAGAGGCGAATGGGAAAGGATTGATGCTCAGTTGTGTAGTCTTTTGTGGAAATCTATTGACTTAAAGTTAATGCCCTTGTTCCGACCGTTCCAAACTTGCTTCTTAGTTTGGGAAAAGGCTCGTGGACTATACACAAATGACATCTCCCGTTTTTATAATGTGATTTATTGGTTGACTAACCTTAAAAAGCAGGATTTGGATATGTCTGTCTATCTTGGACAAGTTCATGCGGTTATGGAAGAATTCAATGAGTTGATGCCCGCTACTCCAAGTGTTGAAAAACAATTGGAGCAATGTCAGAAATGTTTTTGGTTGTTACACTTACTGGACTTCCATCTGATCTTGACTTTGTGTGTGATCAAATTTTGGCTAGCCCCACTGTTCCTGCTATGGATGACCTGTTCGCTCGATTATTACGACTAACTGCACCACCTATGTCCTTTAGTCATTCGGTGACACCTGCATACTCTTTCGTTCTAGTATCTCAGATTGCATTTCAGACTAGAAATCGACATGGAGGTTGATCTCGGAAATCTCGGCCAAGGTGTGGGTATTGTAACAAATTGGGTCATACTCAGAATGTGTGTCGCACTCTCTATGGTAATCCAAAAAATGCTCATGTTGCTCAGACGAAATCTACTAGTAATCCAACCAATCAACTACTCTTTTTATCTGAGGAACAATACAATGACTATCTTCAGTATCAGGCGAGTAAGCAGACATCTTCATCAATAACTTCCGTTGCTCAGACTAATAATCTTGTTGCTTGTATCTCACAGTCCACTATGCTTGGCCCTTGGGTCATGGACTCAAGCGCTTCTGACCATATTTATGGTAACAAATCTTTATTGTCTAATATTACTTTTTCTTGATCCCTTCCCATTGTTACCTTAGCTAATGGTTCTCAGACAATGACAACTGGAGTCGGTCAATCCAATCCTTTACCTTATTTGGTTCTGAATAATGTTCTTTTTGTCACTGGTTGTCCCTTTGGCCTTCTATCAATCAGTCGTTTGGCTAAGGATTTAAATTGTTTTATCTCATTCTTTAGTGACTTCTTTGTTAAACAGGACCTCAGTATGGAAAGGATGATTGGCGAAGGGCATGAGGTAGATGGACTTTATTATCTCAATTCTCCCACCTCCACTACAGTTTGTTCGGTCTTACACTCTCCAGATCTAATCCACAGACGGTTGGGTCACCCTAGTTTATCCAAACTTCAAAAGATGGTACTTAGCTTGTCCAAATTGTCTAAGTTAGATTGTGAGTCGTGTCAATTCGGGAAACACACCCGAGCTACCTTTCCACGTAGTCCTAATAATCGTGCAGAGTCTCTTTTTCATTTAATTTGTTCTGATATTTGAGGTCCTAATAGAGTTAGTTCTACGTTGGATTTTAAGTATTTTGTTACTTTCATTGATAATTACTCAAGGTGTACTTGGATTTTCTTAATGAAAGATCGTTATGAATTATTTTCCATATTTCAATTTTTTTTTGCTGAAATACAAAATCAGTTTGGTGTTTCTATTCGCACTTTTCGTAGTGATAATGCACGTGAATATTTATCATCTCAATTTTAACAATTTATGTCTTCCCATGGAATTCTTCATCACACATCTGGGGTCGCAGAGTGGAAAAACAAGCATATTGTTGAGACTGCCTGCACTCTTCTCATACAAACAAATATTCCATTGCGTTTTTGGGAGGATGCAGTGCTCACCTCTTGTTATCTAATTAACCGTATGCCTTCCTCTGCTATTCAAAATCAGGTTCCGCACTCTATTTTGTTTCCCAGTCAACCCTATTTTCTCTTCCACCACGTGTCTTATGAGCACATGCTTTGTCCACATTCTCACTCTAGGAAAAGACAAATTGGCTCCTCGTGTTCTTAAATGTGTCTTTCTCGGTTATTCAAGGGTACAGAAGGGATATCGATGCTTCTCACCTGACCTCCAACGATACCTTATGTTCGCTGATGATACTTTCTTTAAAGGTCAGCCCTACTTTACATCTGCTGAACAATTAAGCATTTCTGAGGTTCTACCAGTTTCATCCCGCCATAGTCTACCCTTCCACATCATTTCCTACAGCTCCATCTTCTTTAGCTGCACCTTCACCACTATTAACTTATTAGCGTCGTCCGCGTCCAGATGGCTCTTGCTCGCCACCAGAATTCTTACCTGCTGAGGACTTGTCTACACAGAGTCCCCCATTGCCACTCGCAAAGGTAATTTCTCTACTCGTAACCCTCATCCTATCTATACTTGTTTGAGCTATCATCGTTTGTCACCGGCCCATTCTGCCTTTGTATCATCACTATTATTTGTGTCCATTTCTAAGACTATAGGTGAAGCTCTTTCTCATCCAGGCTGGCAACAAGCTATGATTGAGGAGATGTCTGCTTTACAGTCTAGTGTTACTTGGGAGCTCGTTCCTTTGCCTCCAGGTAAGTCTACAGTTGGTTGTCGTTGGGTATATACAGTGAAGGTTAGCCTCGATGGACAGATTGATCATCTGAAGGCTTGACTAGTTGCCAAGGATTATACATAGATTTTTGGTCTTGACTATGGTGATACCTTCTCTCCTGTGACTAAGATTGCTTCAGTCCGTCTCTTTTTATCTATGACTACTATTCGCCATTGACCTCTTTACCAGTTGGATATCAAAAATGTCTTTCTTCACGGGAATCTCTAAGATGAGGTATATATGGAGCAACCACCTTGTTTTGTTGCTCAAGGGGAGTCTAGTAACATGGTGTGCAGATTACGACGAGGGATGACAGATTGTAGGCCTATTGATTCTCCAATAGATCCAAATGTTAAACTCCTATCAGGTCAGGGGGAGCCTCTTAGTGATCCTGGAAGATATAGAATGCCGGTAGGAAAGTTGAATTATCTCACAGTGACTCGACCTGATATTACCTTCCCGGTTAGTGTTGTGAGTCAATTCTTGAATTCTCATTGTGACAGTTATTGCAATGCAGTTATTCGCATCCTTCGATATATAAAATCTGCTCCAGGGAAAGGACTACTCTATGAAGTTGAGGACGTGAGAAAATTGTTGGCTAATCAAATGCAGACTACGCAGGGTCACCCTCTGACAGACGATCCACTTCTAGATATTGTGTTTGAGTTGGGGGAAATTTGCTATCTTGAAAAAGTAAGAAACAACATGTGGTTGCTAGATCTAGTGCAGAAGTAGAATATCGGGCTATGGCAGTAGCAACATGTGAACTCATATGGATCAAGCAACTACTGAAGGAGTGAAATTTGGAGAAATTAAAGAAATGGAACTTGTGTGCGATAATGAAGTTGCACTTCACATTGCATCGAATCCAGTGTTCCACGAGAGGACCAAACACATAGAGATTGATTGTCATTTTGTCAGAGAGAAGGTACTCTCATGAGACATCGTCACAAGGTTCGTGCGGTCAAACGATCAGCTTGCAGACATATTCACCAAGTCCCTAGCTGGTCCCAGAACGAGTTACTTATGTAGCAAGCTTGGTACGTATAATTTGTATGCACCAGCTTGAGTGTGAGTGTTAGAATCTGTGGATTCTAACATATATGTAAATATAATATTCTGTAATTAGGAATTGATTTATATTGATTTCCTTTCCTTTTTTAGGACATGTAAACTTAGCTATTTAAATCCCAATAGCTTGAGGGAATAATTAAGCTGAGTTCCTCTCATTTTCTCTTCCAATTCACAGTTTCAATTTTCAATCTTGGTGAGTTAATTCATGGAATTTATAAGTCTGTTTTCTTTTTTAAAATTGATATACAGTATATCTGTATTTATGCTTTTGGGTTTTGTGGGTATTCAAAATCTTGGATTTTAACGGAATCATTGAAGGTGAATTTTACCTCGTCTAAAAGCTACTGTTAATCAAGTTTTGCCCTTTCTTTGTCTTTAACTTTGACTAAAGGTGAATTTCACTTTTTTTGCTATAGGTTTCAATTTTCATTAACAGTTAGTTAATTCATGGAATTGACTGTAAATGAATTTCACTCTTTTTGCTATATGTTTCCATTGACTGTTTTTTTCCAGAAGTGATATACATTATATCTGTATGTATGCATTCAGGTATACATTATATCTGTATGTATGCATTCAGGTTTTGTGGGTATTGAAAATCTTGTTTTTAACGAAATCATTCTAGGCGAACAACCTCGTCTAAAAGGTTAGAAGCCAATCAAGTTATGTCCTTTCTTTGTGTTCAGTTTACTGTAATAGATTTCACTCTTTTTTTCTATATGTTTTGATTTTCATTCACTGCGAGTTAATTCATGGAGTTTATATCTGTATATATGCATTTGGGTTTTGTGGGTATTGAAAATCTTTGCTTTTAACGAAATCATTCTAGGGGAACAACCTCATCTAAAAGCTTAGAAACCAATCAAGTTATGCCCTTTCTTTGTCTTCAGCTTTTACTGTGCTTAATTTCGCTTTTTTGTGCTATATGTTTCAATTTTCTTTTATGGTGAGTCAATTGACGGAATTATTTTATAGGTGCGCGTATATAAGTCTATGTTTTTTCTATAAGTGACATGCATATATCTGTATATATGCATTTGGGTTTTGTGGGTATTCAAAGTCTTGGCTTTTAACGAAATCATTGAAGGTGAATTACCTCGCTAAAAGATCAGCAGGTATGAGGGGACAGGGTTCTTTTAGTTAATTATATCTTCAATACATATCATATGAATTTTTTTTGGGGGGGATTGGGGGGAAGGGGCATATTTGATACCTCTTCTAAACGCTTAGCAGCTAGGGTGCCCTTTTATTTACTTAATTATATTTTTAATATGCCCCGTCACATGATGTTTTTTCTTGGACCACAAATGCATGTCTTAAAGCTTAGCAGTTACAGAGATTATACTGTTATTTATTTATGTTTTCAGTTATTCTTTTTCTTGAACCAAGTATATAGATATATCTTTTTTAACGGGTGGCGATGAGACTCCAACTTGCTTGCTTATACCATGTTAAATTTAATTGTGTAATCACTCCATCTAAAAAGTTTGTCATTATAGAAGACTTGCTCTATTTATTTGATTATGTCTTTGACATACGTTATGATGAAAGGTTATTGTTATTTAAAGTGCTGAAGTCTTCTTTATAGAGTATCAAGTGTTAAGACTTCAGAGAATGCTGACTCTTTTACCCTTCAACAATGATCTTTCAGTTGGATGTTATGGAATTTTAAAACAATTTATAGGTTTTTGTAATTTCAGATGTGTGTGAATGTAAAAATTCAATTATTTTAGCTATCTTTAGTAGAGAGAAAATATTGGCACAGTAACAAAATTGCTCCTTTCGTTACATGCAGGTCATTTGTTAAATGTGTGGAAAGAACCTCTTCGCATAAAATAATAAATGCCCGTCCTTCTACCCTGAGGACCATTTCATGTACGGGATATGCCTTTCTTCTTTTTGGTACAAAATATTTTTAATCAACTTACATTGAGTATATTTTTTTTCTTTTGCCTCTGATAATCTTTTTTATTTTTTCAGTTTTTTAAAAAAGTCGGGGATAGGAGTGAAGTTGCTGCTCTGATCTGTTTGTTGTTAAAAGCTGAATCCCATTAAAATGGGGCGACTGGGATTGGAGGGCTGTGATATTTTGCATGACATTCAACGTTTACAGAGAAAGAGGGCACACTGTTGGAATAAGGAATCAGAGTTTGATAATAGTGATACTTGGCGTTTCAAAAGGCAGATTAGAAAAACGAAGAATATAGATGAAGATTATGCACATTATTTGATGCTTCTCTTTGACTTTAATAAAGAGTCCACAAATGAAGGCGGAAATGAAGGTCCCGCTATTGTTAAAGATAGGCTCAATCATGACGTGAACGAGTATGAGGACGAAGACGAGGATGAGGATGATCCAGATTACAAGAAGTTTTTGGCTAATGCTAAGCCAAAAAGGAACTCATATGTGCTTAAAATTGATAGAAGCGATGGGTTTCCTGTGTCTATAGAGTACGAGAAAGAGGATGGACCTGATGAAGAGTACGGATATTTAGGACGGGAAAAACAACAAGACGCTGGGGATGAGAAGGATTTACATAAAGTAGAAAGTCAGCCATTTTCAAGAACTGTCCTAGAAAATGATAATGATGTGATAGTAGAGCCTTTTGGTCCTGTTACTCAGAAGGAAAAAGGGCTTACGAGCCAGAATCTTAAGAGGCGTCGGAAGGGTGAGACAAAAAATAGGTCAAACAAGGAGCAGAAGACAGGGAAAAGGAGAAAATCAGCTAAAAATATCCCTAACAAAGAAGAGGCAGCTGATGTAGATGAAGACTATGCCTTACTTCTGGAGAAATTTATATATAAGAATTGGCACTTGACAAACTCATTTGTTAGGAAATATAATCTAAAAAGGCAGCAATCATCAAGGACTGTCCTGGAAAATGATAGCGATTCTGATCCTCTATCTCCAAAGAAAAAGAAGAAAAGGGGGCTTACGAGCAAGAAAAATAGCACGAAGGGAAATGATGCGTCCAAGAGGCAAGAAAAAGGTGAGAAAAAGAAGAGATCAATCAAAGAGCAGACGTCGCGAAAAAGGAGAAAATCATCAGCAATTGTCGCTGTCAACGAAGATGTAGCGGCGAGAGAGCCATTAAATGTCGCTGTCAAAGAAGAGATATCTGATGTAGATGAAGCCTCATTTAAGGCTGCTGAAGAAGATCTTCAAATAATCGTCAGTGATAATTGTACATTTGGAAAGGAAGGAAGCTCTATTCTCATGGATGCTTCTTCAGCAAAACACTGTGAAAATGTATGATCCTCCATTCCCTGCTTCTCCTCCCCATTTTATTTTATCCTCCCTACACCTGCTTTCTTTCTTAGGGTGTGTTTGGTATGATGGAAAATGTTGTCTTATTTTCCCTTGTTTGGTTGCACCAAATATCTTGGAAAATGAATAGGAAAATCGCTTATTTTCCGAGAAAATATTCTGGGAAAATGTTTTCCGTGGAAAATATTTTCCATCATATCGAACACACCCTTAGTCAATTTGAAGTTTTTGGAAAATATTCTGTTGTGACGCTTATATATTGATTAATATAATGAATATTAAGGTTGATGATAGCTGCCCGCTTCAAACTGTGCATTCTGATTTTTGGTGGAATGTCAAGGCTCTTCTTGAGAGGCCTTACGATCAGAAGGAATATATAGGATTGTGGAAACTTGTCAAAAGTAGAAAGCATACTCTAAAGAGTATGGACTTGCGTAATGGGAAATTTTGCTCGACGAGGCGGTTGGGAAAATCATATTTGGATCATTATAAAGGTGAGCTAAACATCTTAATTTTTTTCTGCATTTTTTTCTTCATTTACAGAAATCTGCATCTTGGTTAACAACAATTTGAGCTTGCACGATTTTTGAATTTTTTCCGTTTGATTTGATAAACATATACATTGATAGAGGAGGATTCTTTTCTCACTTTCCTTAGTTCGATTAAAATTGTCCAAAAGTTAATTACATCAGACCGTGGTTTACCTTCACTTAAATTTTCTTGGGTGCTTTTTCTCTGTATTGTCTGCCATTCTCTACTGTAAACGGCATTTGATCTCTGTGCTTCTGTTATTCGTTATTTAAGTTTCACTGTGAAGGCATTACTTAATGATTGTCCGCTTTAAACCTGCAGATCTTCATGAAAAACTTAAAGAAGTTGACAGCGACAACAGAAAAAAGCTAAACATCTTGCGCGGCTTTTTCTTCTGGTTACAGGTGAGTTGCTCATATTCTTCACTTCTGCAAAAAGAATTGTGTAATGCATTCCTTTGGCTGGACTTCTTGGGAGTAGACTTACCGAATAAGTGATCAATATAACAAGAAATTGTTTTATGGATATCCATTTTAAATACACAGCTTAATTGTACCTCACAATCATAAAAATGCTAGTCCAGTTAGAATTCTGGAGAAAGCAATTAATAACCTAACCCTTTTATTTATAATAAGTAACATAATAAATTCCTCTGACCTCATTAATTAGTAATTTTGTTTAGTTGAAATTTCAGCTTGAGTTGTCTCATATGCATTATTAATGAAGCATCCCATGGAGTACTTTTCTGGATAGTCAATTTTAATAAATTATTATATAAGCAAATAATTTGGCGTTATTGTTAGATGAAATGAAGCTTTATAGAAACATTCAATATGCTGATATAAGACAAAACATCACTGCTGTTCGCATCTTGTCTGCCTTTTTAATTTACCTATATTCAAACTTTCATGTGACTGACGAATAAAAGAATATTCCGATGATCGATAACTTGATCCAGTTGAAGCTAACCTTTTCTTCTTTTTGGTTTCCGTTAGAGTCCAATTGAAGCTTTAAAACAACTTGAATTTTATATTTGTATGCTTGTTGTGTTGATCTCATTCGCTAGTCTGAGGAATTTCATTATGAGGGACTAATGAGATAAATTCCGTACTTCCATTTAAGCAGCAATTACAATAATCCCATAATTGAGACAATCGCTTGGCTTCTTACTATGTTCTGTACTTCTGTTCATCACATTTTTAGTGCTTTACACAAATTTAGTTTTATAATATAAGGTCCATGATTGTTCTGTGGTTGCTAGAATCTCACACAGCAAGGAGCCTTCAGGCCTTGGACCAATCCGGAGTGGCTCTCGTTGGTGGATGAATCTAGTGTTTGAATGCTTACTTTCTCTCCATAATCAAGGCTGGACAATCTGGTGAAAGATGTTATTAAAGTATGCCATGCTGAAGTCAGAAATTATACAGTGCGTTGTCCGTTTTGTTATAATTTAGTAAGATATTGAAGTCCATATATCATATAGGGAAATAAACCAAGTGGATTATCTTGCCTTTTGCTTTTTTTGGTTAAGAACAATTTAGTACTCTTCTGGAAGATTTCACCCCTTGCAGCCTGGTATAATCCCCAGGAATTTTGTTATATTAAACTGGTTGTTGTTGATTTACCGTTGGTCTAATTTCTTCTTCTTCTTCTTTCTTTTTTGCTCTATTTACGTGCTCTTATTATGTTCACCTTCTGAAAACAATGCAAAAGGTGTAGGCAAAAGAGACCTTCCTTTGTTCCTGTCGAGACAATTAAGACTTTAGGTGCACCTGAGGGCCTTTTGCCTGGTATGTGTCGATGTGAGTGAGTATTGTAGGAATGCAGTTTTGGAACCTTTTCCCTTTATTTGGACAGTCATTTTCTCATTTCCCTTACCAGAAAGAAGGTAGATAGAAGTAAAAGTTATTTGTATATTTAGTTGTACATTTTCATGGAAATTTTTTGAAAGGGGAATGAGAATGTAAAAGGAAAGCAAAGAAAACTCATGGTAAGTGAGGATTTATATAATCGACTCCGACTTATTTGGAATTGAGGCGTAATTATTGTGTCATAATGTGCAATATCTCTGTTAGGGACGTTTACTGAGTCATTGTCCATACTTTATGAGAGTGATAATTTTCTTTAAATTCTTCCTTTCTTCAATAGCATTAGAAGCTGCACTTGGTTAGGAAAACTTCTCCACCACTTCCCTAGTTGTTTACAAGATAAATAATAGAAGACTATGTTTTAGACAACATATTTTTTCGATTTTAAGGGCAAAGGTTAGCTCGAATACTTTCTCTTTTTATAACGGTTGTGTCCTACTCAACTATCGGGTACCTATTACTGGCCAGCAACACAAGTATCGGATAACGTTGCTGCGAAAGAAGAGGGGGGGGGGGGGTGATCCTGGGTAAGATTTGACCACTTACCTAAAAGGTTGCAAAGTTGGACAAAATAAAAGATGAAAGATTTGGAACAAATGCCAAAAATGTAGAAATAAAAAACAAAGCAATGAAAAAGAAAGTAACAAGGAAACAAAAATAGAAAATTGCTAGGTATCACTATTGCTTCCCACAAATGAGGGAGTGGTTCATATAGGTCTTCTTATCATCTTATCTTTACACAATTTTCTCAACGTCATGCTCTACATAAAATGTTTCTGTGGTCTGTATTAATATCTTGTGAAGTAAAAAAATTTATGGCTTTCTTTGAATGTTTCCTCATAGATTTCTAGTCATCTTGACAAGTTCTTTGATTTTTTTCACATATTCTATTTGAACCATGTGTTTGTTACCTTTTTAGATTAGTGCAATTTGGCCTCTTGTGTTATTGTTGTATTTAGTGAATTTTTGATCGACCATATATAACCTTCTAGCTCCGCGTCTATAAACTAATAAATGCAAGACATGTGTCTTGCATATACACATTTATCACTTAATGATAATTTAATAAATATATATTTTAATTTTAATTTTTAGCTATAAAAATTAAATTATTTGATTTAATGTAAATACCGAGTGCCACTACATAGAGGAAAAGAGACGTGTGGTGTTTTGCCAAAACCTCTAGTTGTGGAGAGGACCTCATTTGGACTATTCTCTAACATCACTTTCCTTCTATTATTATTTGTTATTTGGACAAATAAAATTTATTGTAATATAGTTGACGTTTTAGCAATAAATATAAAAGATATTTACTCATGTATAATTAAATGCAATCGCTTAAAAAAGAAAACATCTTTACGGGAATATGATTTTTCTTTTTTACCTACAAATATGTAAGTTAAAAGTACCACTAATAGAATGATATTTTATCTTTAAATATTTGAGAAAAAAATACTCATACTTTCTCTGTTTCAATTTATGCCGCATCTTTCGTGATTCAAAAAAAAAATTCTTTGACCGTTATTTTGTTCTATATCTTTTAAATATTTTTGAATTATCAATTATTGTGTTTTATAGTACTTTTTGCATAGTTTTCAAATATGTAAATTCAAAAACCTTCAATACTCCCTCCGTCCCAAAATACTTGTCATGTTTTTCGTTTTAAAAGTCAATTTGACTAAATTTCAAAGTTAAATTAGATTATATTAATTTAATATTTTAAAATTAAAATTTAGATATTCGAAAACTACACGAAAAGTACTATAAGTTGCAATTCTTCTCATTTGAATATGATAAAAACTATAGCTCAAAATATTGGTCAAAGTTAATATAGTTTGACTCTTGAAAAACGTAATGTGACAAGTATTTTGGGACATATGGAGTATTTTATATCTAAGTTTAAGTCAAAATAATAATGTCTAACTCTCGAAATTTGAAATGTGCCACATAAATGGTAACAAATGTACTATGTCTTTGGAAGAAAAAGATTAAGGTGAAAAGAAAATTGGACGTATCAAAATTCACAAATTTCTTAGCCATAAGATTACCATCCACGTACGCTACTTATCTGCCACGTCAAGTCCAAGGTGGGACCCACATAGAATTGTTATAAGAGTTTGTATTTGTTGCTTTGCACTTTTCATATTCCCCTTTGCTTCTCTTCTCTGCTCTGAGGTTTTGAGCCAGGTATAGTTATTAAGTTGCATTTCAGGTACATGTTCTTCTAAACTCACCTGTATATTTCAAATATATTTATGTATATGTATAAATGTTTGTGTGTGTATACAATCAAACTTCTCTATAACGGTATCGTTGATAGTTTTTTTGTTGCTATAGAAAAATGTTATTAAAGAGAATATATAATATAACAGACATGAAGGATCGATTCTACAGAAAATATAGTTGTTATAGTGAAATGTTTTTATAGAGTATTGACTGTTATAGAGAGGTTTGACGGTGTTATATTATTCATGAGTTTATGTTCTGTGCACTGACAAGTTAAATGTTAAGTTTACCTACGATAACAGTTAACTCTCCATATTAAGTCTGATATGATATCCTACAAAATAGAGTTGTGACATGCTATAACGCGTTGAGTATATTGATAGTGTAATTTTTTTTACTATTGTGTATATAAACGCATATGTTATACTGTCTCCGTTTTAAATTATGTGTTGTAGTTTGATTAGGCACGGAGTTTAAGGTTTTGAATCTTGTGGTCTTAAACATTTCATGTGGGATATTATAGTTAAGGAGTTACTAAATGTAGAAAGTGGTATACCTTTTTTAAATAGATTAAAAAGAAAAGTAAGATATATAAATTAATAAGGAAGGAGTGTATGTTATTTTATACACTCGTGCCATCTTGTTTTATATATTAGTATTTGACTGGGTGTAGAGTCTAAGATGCTAATTTTATATTCCATCGTCCCAATTTATGAGGCACCATTTGACTTGGCACAAAGTTTAAGAAAAAACGAAGGCTTTTGAAACTTGTGGGTCTAAAAATAAATCTTAGATGTTTGTGTGGCTATAAATCATTTCACCCGTGATGAAATGGAATTTAATTATTGATAATCTTACATCCCTTTCACTTCTTTGACCTTTTCCATACTAATTACCTAACATCTAGGGTCTAGGCTGATATTATACAGAGTGCTTAACTGAGTCAATTAGTGGAAACAAAATTCCATTTCCAAAAACACCAAAGAACTTTTTCTTTGTTGAAATTATAGGATAAACGGAAAATTGAATGTAGCATAGCATCCTATAGGGTGTGGCTAGGGGTCAATGAAGTCGGTGAAAACTGTAGAAAACCAGGGTTCAAAACCAATGGAATAGTCGAAGTACGCACAAGCTGGTCCAGACACCACCCTTATAAAAAAATTGTATTTATATAGTGTATGGCTCAAGCTATACAAGTGGTAGAACATTTTTTTCTTGTTGCTATTTGGCTGCTTGTTTTTGCTTTGTAGAAATTGAGATCCTATTGGTAATGATGTAGTAATCGGAATTTTCAAGACCTTATATGAGGATTATTTTGGATGTATTGAAGGCATAAGGTGAATAGTTAAGGGGGAGAAGATGGACTATGTCAATGGACCTGGAAGGAACCATTTGTTTGTTCCGGGACCTGTTAACATCCCGGAACAAGTTCTCCGTGCTATGAACCGGAACAACGAAGATTACAGGTCCCCGGCCATTCCAGCTATGACAAAGACCTTGCTTGAGGATGTGAAGCAGATTTTCAAGACTACTAGTGGAACTCCCTTTCTGATCCCAACTACAGGTATATCGATATCTTACTCTTTGTTGTCCTGATATTTGCATCCAAGCGATTTTGATTTGCATTGGTTCCTAAACATACTTTTGGTCTGATTTTCTACTTATTTCAATTAGCCGGACATGGGAAATTCGAGTTGCCTATGTTTAGTCCTCTTGATCTATGTTGCTTGTACTCTTCGAAAGTGCTGCCACACCCGTGTCTGTTCCTCTAAAAATGCACTACCTTTGAAGAATCTGACACGCACCCGATGACAATTTTGAAGACTCCGAACAACACAACTTTTGATTATCCACTTGGAGTTAAAATGAAGAGATTGAGATTTTCTTTAGCATTAGGATGGATATTTTGGCCCTAAAATAGGACAATAGAAGAAAATAATCTATATAGGTGGTACCAATCAGTTGAGATTAAGTTTTAGTTATGTCAGTACTTTTGCATATTTTCAAGGACTCGTTTAATCCTGTCAGAGATTCATATACTAGTAGATAATATAGAGAAGGTCTAGTGCTCTTTTTATTTTTATTGGACTGAAATGAGCTTGAATGGAGCAACATGAATAGTCGGGATTCATATAGGTGACTCCTAGTTGCTTGTGGTTGAGACGTAATTGTTGTGTTGTTATTGTATTAGGATGAATCTTTTTCAAAATGATTTTGCCCTCCTTTGTTATAGCAATATAAGGAAGGTGATGGCATTGCAATATTATGAACAATAACATTATTGAACATATAATTATAGGTTGTTGTTGATTTCTTGTGGCTCAACTATTGAACTCATCTTGTTTCAATGTGGCAGGAACTGGTGCATGGGAAAGTGCACTCACAAACACGTTATCTCCTGGTGATAAAATTATATCTTTCCTCATCGGTCAGTTCAGTCTGCTGTGGATTGATCAACAGAAACGCCTCAACTTTGATGTTGATGTTGTTGAGAGTGACTGGGGACACGGTGCAAACCTTGAGGTTTTGGCCTCGAAAATTGCAGAAGATAAGTCGCATACCATCAAGGCGATTTGCATTGTGCATAATGAGACCGCCACTGGAGTTACCAACAACTTGGCTACTGTAAGGAAAATACTCGGTAATGTATCTTACTGTAGCATATATTCTTCGAAAATATGAATTCAGATATTGAAAAGTATGCATGAATCTCGCTGTGTCACAAGTGTCGTGCCTGTTTTTGTTTCTTTCATGCCTTGTTCCTCTCTTGGACAAGCTTCTGGGAAGCCAAAAGTGCTTATATTTTTTTTCTTTCAAGAAATGCCTATTTTATAATATTTAGGTGTTTGGATAAGATTTTAGGGAAAAAATAAGTGTTTTTGAGTAGTAACAGAAGTTGTTTTGCAGAAGCTTAAAAAAGTAGCTTGTTCCCGGAAGCACTTTTGGAACATTGGTTAAGCACAAAGAAGTAATTTTCAAATTAATTAGCCAAACACAAACTGCTTCTCTCAAAAGTATTTTTCCGAAAAACACTTCTAACAAGAAGCACTTTCAAAATTAACAGATTTAACAAGTTTGACCAAACTGACCCATTGTATATATTGATTGAATTATGAAATGATTGCTCACAAATTTGTCGATGCCTGCCAGATCACTACCAGCATCCAGCCCTCTTCCTTGTTGATGGAGTGTCCTCAATTTGTGCACTCGATTTTCGCATGGACGAATGGGGCGTTGATGTGGCACTTACTGGTTCCCAGAAAGCACTTTCCCTTCCCACCGGGCTCGGGATAGTCTGTGCAAGCCCCAAGGCTCTTGAGGCAACCAAAACTGCAAAATCAGTGAGAGTTTTCTTCGACTGGAACGATTATCTTAAGTTCTACAAGATGGGAACTTATTGGCCGTATACTCCTTCCATCCAACTTTTGTATGGTCTGAGAGCAGCTCTCGACCTTCTTTTCGAGGAAGGCCTCGAAAATGTGCTTGCAAGACACGCTCGCCTGGGCAAAGCAACAAGGTAAAAGTAAAACCTATGCTAGTAAATAAATAGGAAGGATCAAAAGCTCGATACGCTATGCATCAGTTAGATACACTATACTTGTGATATCCTTCAAGTAATACTGATCAAAATCTTGGCTTTTACCTTAAACTTTGTGCCTAGTCAAACACGAGTAGTTTTCTATGTCAACTTGGGCTTTTGTAGCTTATCGATCTTGGTAAAAACAATGTAATATCTAAGAGATACATCAGTTTCACCAGGGTTCTTCTTGTTGAAGTCAGAAAATTACATTTTATTGATAGTTCTTAGCATACATAATTGGAGATTCGATCTTGAAACGGAGAAATGATACATATTGTTTTTTGAATGAGAATGCAGACTTGCCGTGGAGGCATGGGGCTTGAAGAACTGCACTCAGAAGGAGGAATGGTTCAGTGATACCGTCACAGCTGTTGTCGTTCCTCCATACATCGACAGTGCTGAAATCGTGAAAAGGGCATGGAAGCGATACAACTTAAGCTTAGGTCTCGGCCTAAACAAAGTTGCAGGAAAGGTTTTCAGAATAGGACATCTTGGCAACTTGAATGAGGTAACCTTCTCTTTACTTCAGATAACATGTCTTATTTGATCACATATCGTGAATACTAATAAAATAAAGATTACATGGTCATTCCTCGACTATGGAAGAAAATCGGATTTTCTTTTAAATTCTAGAAGGAATTCAAGAACATGTTTTTTGATATTCAGGATCATTCTTGAGCATGTGCCTGCCACTATACTCTTAGGTCATTGCTTGGTTCATAAAATTATGAGAATTGGTGTAGATATACAGTTCTAACATAATACTACCATATGCATAAGTTCTGGTTTGTTAGTCTATTGGCACCAGATATTCATCATCATCCTAGATAAGGGCTGTTACAACTTACAACTCTATACTAACTAAACTAAAAGCATACAATCTTCACTTTACAATTAATCTACTTTATTCTTAAATGTGTCATGCATATATTTCTCCATTCACTCTTTTAGAGGTTGTGTTCTGGTTCAATTTGTAATTAATTTTTTTAAAGTTCAAGCACTTCATTACTCATAAAATTAGGTATTACTACTAGCAGTTTTCCAGTTGGTTTTATCCTAAATGAGCCCTTTCCTCATCTTTTTTCACTTGCAATAAGTTTAAATTCACAACTTCTAACTTTCTATCATTAGTCAAGCTTCTCATTTTAAGAATCATATCTCAATGCTTATGTTCTCTTGAATTTTCTACTCCACTAATTCCAATTTATATGACACTATTTTCACGTCAGAACATTCATGTTTGACACCATTCTATTTTTATTTCAACTTTCATAACTTTCAAGAATTTAACTTCATTTTTCGATTCACACTTTAACTTTGATGTGATGTTTGCTCTCTTTTTCAACCATTACTTAATGTTCTCCTCCATATTGCACAAGTTATATTAACATATTAAACTTCGTGTGTAGTCAAACACTCTGACATAAACTGAACCGGATGAGTACTCATTTTCAGTTAATTTCTGCTCTCCTTTTATTTTATAGGTTTAATACATTCCTCACTATGATATACTTACATTAACATATCATGTTTTTTTTTCTTTGTAGTTGCAACTATTGGGATGTCTTGCTGGAGTTGAAATGGTACTTAAGGATATTGGTTATCCAGTGAAGTTTGGCAGTGGAGTTGCTGCTGCTAGTGCCTTGCTGCAAAATTCCACTCCCCTTATTCCATCCAGAATTTAATTCAATAATTGAAAGTATACAAAAGTAATGCATGTAAATTATTCTCTTCATGTTACTTTTGTTCACTGTTCAGATACTGGTTGAGAATACTTTTGTAAAATTGCAAAATTTCATTGTTCATCTTCTGACTATATGTATTATCTTTCTTCTTTGTTTTCTTGCCCCTTGCCGTAGAAACAGTCTCTTGCATAAATGCAGGGTAAAGATGCCTAAAATAGACCCTTGTGGTCCAGCCCTTCCCCGGATCTCGCGTATAGCGGGAGTTTAGTGTACCGAGCTGCCTTTTTGTTTTGTTGCCCCTTTTGCATTCAAGTTTTGGTTAAAATATGAATAGATTGTATCAAATGACACAACAAAATTATAAAATCAAGCTAATCTAGACAGAATTTACTTTACTTTTTAACTCTAAAATTTATATCTTTAGACTTTCTTTTCATTGTTATGTTACTCTTAAGTCTTTACCAACTTAATTATCAGTGTTACAAAACCTAAGTCAAAATATTACATGTCTATCTTAAAAAATAGATGGTGTCAAATTAGATGACATAAAAAAAGCTACAAATATAAAGATAGTAGAGTAAGAGTTGGTTGTTCAGAGAGTCTCGAGTTTGAGCCTCGGATATAGAATCTCTTTTAGTTCGAAGCGCTTTACCTTCCAAATTGGGATTCCCCAACGTGAATTGAAATTAATATGGCCGAAAGTGAGTATCAATTTACCGTGTGAAAAAACGGGAAAAAAGAGAGTTGCCTTTCCAAAATGTTAGCTTCAGCTTTCTTTTTTTCTTTTTATTTACTAAAGAAAAGAGAAGCAAAAATATAGGGAAGTACCACATTGTTACTATTAAGGCTTACAGCTTAATGATATTAATCCTCACAATTTCGAAGATTCGTGACGAAATTAGAAATTTCATTAAAGATATTCAAGATTTAATTTATATTTATAAAAAGCAAATTTGCTTTATATGCATATTATTATTTTTATATAAAATATAATTTTTTATTTATTGATGTTCTAACTACCCTTCAGTCTAAGAAATCAAACAAATATGATTTTTTAAGAATTTTTTGTAAAGAGAGAGAGGGATTAGCGAATTAATGTCAAAAGTAATCAATTTAAAAGTAAACAAATTATTTTGTTTCAAAATTCACTCTTGAAGTGACACCTATCTATATTGAAACTTTTTTGAATTATTTTTTGGCTGAACTTTCTTGTAAATCATTTTTATTATATTTATCATTTCTGGTCAATTAATATATTATTAGTTCGATTAATTCAAATCGATATCATGTACCCATATATGAAGGTGCTATCTATTAAAGTTCTTCATTCTCAAAACTCCAACACGCTCATTGTACCAATTCAATAATACGTAAATATTTTTTTGCCCCACTTCAGTTCTTGATTTTTCCGCCTCTTCAGGGTCTTAAAGCTAGAAAAGGTTTGAATTTTTCCATGTAATTCACCCCCAAAAAAATAAAAAATAAAGAAGAAAAAATGGAGCTGAGAAGTATATTGTTGCCTCAATTCAAGATTCAACAACCTCAATTCACTTGGGTTTTTTCTAATTGGTGGATACATATGATCTTAATGGTGTTTATCACACTTTTGTTATTTGTTTAACAGATTGCATTTTTAATAGAGATTGTTTCGATAGACCCTCGGCTCAAAAGAAAATAGTCTCATTAGCTTTTAAACAATATAGGAGATTTATATATTTAATACCAGAAATCAAATGGATATTTATGAAGCTAATGGTGTTTCCAAACTTGGTATTTCTTTAAAAGATTGTGTTTTTAATATAGTTAGTTCTTTTATTTGTGATTCTGAGTGAAAGGGGTATAATGGAGTGGAATAGATATAGAAGATTTTTATATAGCCGACCCCATAATTTGTGATTACTTAATACCCGGAATTAGATTGGTGAGCCTAATGGCCTTTGTCACACTTTTGATATTTCTTTAAAAGGTTGCATGTCAATGATTTATACAGCTGACCCAAACTAGTTTGCTATTTATTTAATACAAAAATCTAATTGGTGGATATATATATATGAAGCAAATGGTGTTCTCAAACTTGGTATTCTTGAAAGGGTTTGCATGTAAATAAATTTGGTTCTTTTCTTCGTGATTCTCGAGGAAATTGGAGTGGAAATGTGAAATAGATGTAGAAGACTTACATAACTGGCCTGAACTAATTTGGGATTTAGTCAATACTGAAATTGAATTGGTGGATATATATGAAGCTAATGGTTTTCTCGAACTTGGTATTCCGTCAAAAGTTGTTATGTAAATAAAGTTACTTCTTTTATTTGTGATTCTGATAAAAATAGGTCCAATGGAGTTGAGTGGTTATATAATAGTATCAAACTAATGTGGGATTTACTTACTACCTAAATCAAATTTGTGGGATATATATGAAGCTAATTTGTGGTTATAGATGGTCTTGTTTGAACTTGGTATCTTTTAAAGGGTGGCTTGTAAAGCAGGTTGTTTTTCCCGGTTAACCAGATTACAAAAGAGTGGTAGTGAATAAGGTTGGGGCTGGACCATTTGTATAAAATCATCTAACTTCTGCTGATGGTATCCAATTTGCTTCCAGGGAGGCTTTCCCCGTTTCATATGACAGGTGGATACATTGCAATAATGATCAAAGTATAAGGCACACACCCCTGTCAAAGCAAAGTTACCGGAGCTATCTTTTAACCGGCTGCAGCAAACTGATGACGGGAACTGTGGATTGCAAAGGAGGAACTTTGGTCGCTTTATTGCTCGTGAGGCCGTGCTTGATGAAGAATATTGGGTTTGTTTTTCTGCGTCCATGCTCTTCTTAATAAAAAAAAAATCATGGCTCTTCTTTGTTACTTTTCCTAAAAGTATTTCAGATTTTCTTGTTCCTGTGTCTTACTGTCAATGGCAGACAGCAGCCTGGCTGCGGGCAGAAGCTCATTGGGAATCTGTGTCCTATATGAGGTTAGAGTTCGAATATTATCACCTGTCAGTGTTTTCTAGATGTAAGAATGAGTTATTTTATGGTAAATATTAATTGTATTTTTGCAAATTTTAGGCATGTTGACGCATATATAAGAAAGTATGCCGAACAGGTGAGTTGCAGTAAAAAAAAAACCTTTTGTTTGTTAGCATTTATAATATTCTTTGGTTGAAGTTGAGATCTTACTATCAAATATTTCCCCTTTTTCCTACATACTAATAAGCAGTTACTTATCAAATATATGTTTGATTAGACATGTCCAAATTTGACAATGATATATATTTGGTATAAATAATAACACCTATGCTGTAATGTTCTTCTCCCGTTTACATAAATATTGATCATAGCGTGTTTCCCTAATTTCTGCCGCTAGTTTTGCTTAAACCATCATTTTTATTTGCTTTTTCTTTTTGTTCATCTATTTATGTGCAGGAGTTTTATGCTTTAAAGAGAAGATGTTCTGGTCAGGATGGAAATTGCTTGATGTGTTTTTGTTTTGTTGCGGTACGTATAGTGGCTTCTAGACAATTTCCTTGTCTTTCCTTAGAGTTGTGTATGCACAAGTTGCAACTGGTTAGTCATAGTTGATCTAGATGGATTTCTAACTTCCACAATTAGTTTCATTTTACCATTGATTTCAAATGTAGTGCTTTAAGTCTAGTCCATCTATCTTTCGCCTGTTGCCAATCTCATAGTATCTTAAGGATCCATTTTCATCGGTAAAAAGTAATGATTTTTCCTTCTTTTAATCAAGTAAATGTATTTTCATTCATAGACATGGCCACAACGGCCGTATACAAGAGATATACCAAAAGGTAGAGAATTTACAAAACGATATGATTCTCTACAAACTCCACCCAATCGTCCATGCAACAAGGAACTTTCAGTGTGCACCAAAAGAAAATAAGGAAACGGAGACTACTCCTCAACTGAGAGAAACTCGACTCTACACCTTCAAAAGCTCTCCTATTTCTCTCTCCAAACAACCCACATTAGCGCAAGTGGAACCATATTCCATGCCCTTCTATTTCTCCTCCTTCTCACGCTCTTCCAACTGAACATCAACTCTCTCACAGTGTTTGGCATTGTCTATGAAGTTCCAAACCACCTAAGCATATCCCACCGTAATCTCATAGTCAACCTGCAATGTAGAAGAAGATGATCCCCATCCTCTCCCGCCGATTTTTTTTGGTAAAAGTAAAAGTTTTAGGAATAAAAAGTACCAAGAAGGTACATAAAAGTACAGAAACAAATATCCCTACAATAAGATCAAGTTACAGAGTTCCCAAGTGAATCCAAAAAATCCATATATTGATCCATACTGTCTAGCGGATTCCTCTCACACCAAAAAACAGATTTTGAAGACACAAGTTCTTGACTCTAGAAATATGGTGCTTCTTGTTCTCAAAGCAAGCACTATTTCTCTCATTCCATATGGTCCAGAAAACCCAAAGGGATAGTCCTCCAAAACTGTTTTTAGATACTTGTAATCTTCTGCCCATTCCAACTTTCCAGTAGACTTCTAACATCTGAAGGCATTACCCAGACTACACAACACAGATTTAGGAAGAGCTCCCAGCATTGCTTAGCCGCCTTGCAATAAATAAAAAAGTGACTAAATGATTCCAGATTCTCTTCACAAAGATAACATCTATGACTTAACATGAAACCTTTCTTCTGCAAATTATCTTGGGTTAAGCATGCTTCCCTAATGACAACCCACCCGAAACAGGCTACCTTGAGTGGACCTTTGGGTTTCCATAGCATTTTCCATGGTCAATTTGGCTCAAAATACTGACTGTTTTTGCAAAATGCTATAGCAGCTTTTACCGAGTATTTCCTATCATTGCTTGCTGTCCATAAAAAGTAATGATGGAATTCCTTTTTTGTTTTTTTGAATTCTGCGACTCGTCTGTGCTAGTCAGGGTTATGATTGCCGCCATCTGGTTCGCCTTAAAGCCTTAAGGAGAAGGGGAGGAGCAGTTATCTATGTAATTGCCATCTTTGTTGACCGTTGTTCTGGTCGAGCACTCTCTTTTCTTTGTCCATTTCCATCTTACCAAACAAGATTGACTTACTTCTTGGCAAGAGTTAACTGCTTCTGAATTTAACACCTCTTTTCTGATTTGAAAACTGTAAAAGCACTTGGGTCTTGGATGTTTCCGGCAGATAGCAAACATAAGAGGTAACGTGAATGTGAGAATGAACACATATAGATTGTTCTGGATGTTGCCGATGAATTCCAGCTAGGAAGTAACATGAAATTTTCTGTTTAAACCATGAATCAGCTAGAGTACCTATCAGATAAAAGGTTCAATTGTATTAATACATTTTGAATTTTGATGAGAAGATTCTTACTCCCATGAGCAATTAAGCTTCACCACTTTGTGCCAAGTGGTCTGATGATTCATCCAAGTGCTGACATCCTCTTAACAAGTTCTACTTTCCGCAGAATATAATGTTCAAAGTATAATAAGCATACTTAAGAACGTCTACTATGTACTTAAGATGACTGTTATGAGATATTTATTCTTTAGAAATTTGATATTTTCTTTCATGTAAGTTAGATGATTGTTGTGTGATATTTATTCTTTCAAGTTTTATATTTATATTGGATATTCCTCCGCTTCAAATGTTTCAGGTCAAAAAGGAAGAGAAAATGTTAGAAGAACAGTAATTAACAGTGTAGTGGGAACGTTGGACCTGTCCATCCGGCAATTTGTACAAAGGGAGAGATACCCAGGGGTACCAACTTAAGAAAACTTCTAGCTAAATGTTGTGTTTTAATGCATCTTCTTTTATTCTGTGATTGGGATTAACTGTTGGACTGGCCAACTGGAATTTGATTATTTTGCAACACTGCATATGTTGCTATGTTAAAATAACGGGGATGCCAACATCTTTGCGCCCCCCTCCCTCCCAGTTCTGCAACAAGAAAAAAAGCAAGAAGACAAGCTTGAGCTGTACTTTCCTTCTGTTAAGGTGGAGGTAAATGTGTACTAGGGTTTGCTGAACCCACTGAACTCCCTTTCCTCTCATTGTCTCCAGGAAATCAAAAGGTTATCAGCTGTCTTGGCACGTCAGGAACCCTTTGATTCACACAAATATGTTTACATCGCAAATGTTTGTGTCGCAAAGTTTGCTCGATGTCAGGGTATTGCTTCAAATATGATACATTTGGCTGCTGATGTGGCCAACTTAGAAGGTGCCGTTTTTCAGCTTTAAACTTTCTTCTTCATACTGATTTACCTGTTTAGAATTTCCATCCCTCTTTATTAATTTCCCTAAACTACTTCTAATCTTATTTTCTGCATGAACAAGCAGGTTTCTAGTAACTATTTGTTCATGTAAATGCAGACAACTTACCTGGCCAGGAACTATACAAAAAAACTGGCTTTAAGGTTAGATTTCAATCTGTTTTTCCATATACTGAGCATCTTATTGCTAGTGTTTAGCGCAGTTATGATAAGTGAATGATTGTTTTCATTAGTTTTTTTTTTTTTCATTTTTGGCATATTAAAGTGGTATATAGATTTTTTCTACCGTCAGGTTAAGTTGACCTACAACAAGAAGTAAGCTCTTAATAGAAAGTCTGATATCTCAGACCTGATGATATGATAACCTGGAGATAGATTAAGAACTTGCTATAGCCGGTTAAATTGATGACAGTGAATACTTTTTGCACTTTATAACTCAAATCCTTTTGAAAATGCTTGTTTCACTTATCTTAGAGCTGAATCTTTTTTCTTGCTTTGTCATTCCATGCAGATCGTGGAAGCTGCTTCATCGTCTTTATCAAAAGAACAGAGGATACTAATGTCCTTGGATTTATAAGTTCCATTGCTACTTCACTTCCTGACTGATAGAGGATGTGGTAGTTTGTACATTTACATGGTTTTAAGCCAATACCTTGTTGGTTGATGTATGTATCTTTGGGTAGACGGACAACTAGTTAGTTAAAGAGAATGTAATATATGTATAAAGAAGTTGTACGATTTGTTTGGACTAGGGAACGGGTACGTATGGGATACATATTTATTTAAGTATCCAATACGGGCATGTCCGGTTAAATTTTTAGTGTATTTTGGAGAATTCCGACTATGTAGATATTTATTGTTGTTTTCTTATGGAAAAAGATTTTGGGAATTGTAACATAGGCTGAGAGATATTTATTGTTGTTTTCTTATGGAAAAAGATTTTGTTATCCCATCAACTACATCTATTGCTAAACTAACTTTTGAACATTCACCTTTTCTTATGATTAAGAAATCCGTTTGGACCCCGGCCAATTGCAGCCTTTGAAACTCGGGAATGATGGACTTGTCCCTATATTTTTTTCAATTTGAATATCAGAGTTGGTTCGTTTGGGGTCTTGAATATGTATCCAAACTTTTGAATATCCACTTAAATCGGCATTATCGTCAGGGTTAATTGAATGTAGCGAATATTCTCCGAATATTCACCGTATATTTTGTAATTATGATAGATGTTTATTTAAGCTAACTTAATATTCTTATTGTATTAGGAATCAACCATTTAAGGTAAATTAGGATTTGTACTGTATTATGAATCAACATTTGTACAACTATATATATTGTGAATAATGAAAGGAATCCTAACTTACCTTAAATGGTTGATTCCTAATACAATAAGAATCCTAAGTTACCTTAAATATACATCTATTATAATTATAAAATATACGGTGAATATTAATAGAATGAATTAAAATGAGCACGACTCGCTTCTTTATGAATTGAAATGAGCAGGACTTGCTTCTTATTTGGTTGCCCTATCAACTCAAGTGTCATTTTGCGGATACATCGATTTTGAGAATTGACTTGAATGACTTTTAGTAAAATATGTTATACTTCCATTTCAAATTGAATGCCACTATTCGACTTTGAAGGCTTAACCTGACCTCCCACCATCATAGATATGGAGTATCTGTATTTGCCAAAGTTTTGCTTAGACATATAGTTTGAATATAAGGTAATTTTATTCGTCAATATTTTGTTAGTTTGCTTAGACAAATAATATGAATATACTTTTTGGTGTTTACAAGGATTTGCAGGAAACGAAAATTACAAGTAACTGTTTATGTAAGAATTGAAATTATAATTCAACTCTAAAACTGAAAATTACAATATAACAACAAACTGAAATTACTATTTTGTTGATCAAGAAAACTGGAAAGTTGTTTTTGCTGAGTCGAGTGTGGCACTCTGTCCTTAAGACAATATTGCCCCGTATGTATCCTTTATACGTCCTGAACAATTCGTCTCCCAAGATAAAACAACAATGGAACTATTGAGCAAAGGAAACTCAAAAGCTACCGTGAAGAATACTGAATAACGAAATGATGCTTGGAAGATTAGGAAGAAACTGCTTTGCTTTCTGCTTTGTGTATTTTCGTGTATATCAAGTGTGCTTCAACAATGGTGTAAGGGGTGTTTATATAGGAGGAAGAGGGATCTTTGATCGCCTCCATAACGACCATTATTGGCCAAATAATGACCATTATGGAGGTAGTAAAGCCACCAAATAAATGGAGAAAATTGCCAACGGATTGGCCATTATAGGAGGTGTAATTCACCAAAATAAATGGTGAATTGAGTCTTTGGACGTTTCGTTCGGACCGTCGAAATTCTGACTTTCTGAAAACTTCAGGGACCAAACGGTACATCTTGAAACTTCAGGGACCAAACTGTACATGGCAAAGTTTTCTGGCCCAAAAAGATAATATCAGAAGGCCCACAGCCCGTGAGCCCGAGAACCCGGAACCGGACGGGCGGGCGGCGGCGGCGCGCGTGTGGTCTTTCCTCGAACCGAAGCACATCTCTAGGTCCTCCCTCCTTTAAACACATGGGATACCCCTTGGGGTCCCAAACCCCAAACCAACTTCGAGTCTTATATACACAACAATTCTTTCTTCCTCTACCGATGAGGGAGAATTGATCACACACCACACTTTTCCATGCTTCAAACACCTTACTTCGTGAACCAATATCTCTTTCATTTCTCAATGAAATTTGACGATTCTTGGCCTTACGGTTATCTACGTACTTAGTACATCATGCATGTGTGAAGAATCGGATTCTCCAACATACGTAACACTAGTGTTTAAGCCGTTAAAGTTGGTCGATCGCAACTTCCGCCAAAGGCTAATTTCCAACAATACTTTCATTATTAACTGAATAAATTTGCATGAATTGTGTAATACTCCTAAATAAATACCAGTATGACTTTTCATAAAAATATGTTATATTTTTCTTTTAAACTGTCACTGTTTGATTCACATTGCTTAGACCTCACATTTTTCAACCCACTTCATGACCACTTGGCCACACGCATAAAAGCAACCTCATATAAATTCTTAAATATCTAAACATTAGCTTAAAATAAATAATTTTTTTCTAGTTTCCCTCATAAAATAGCTCTAATTGACTATCAATGGAAGAAATAATCAAGTCAATTTTCAGGGGACCAAGACACATATAATTAAACTACAAGGGCTTATATGTTACAAACTAACATAAGAAGGAAGCAAAGTGTAATTTTCCCCAAAATTTCTCATAAACCCCCTCCCCTTATCCCCTAGCTACAGGCTTCACTATTTGTTTATATTTTTTCTTTTTTCACGCCACAAAATCTCCGACCAACTTTCCGGCAATCGTCTTTACAGGTACGGTATCCTATATATGAACTTTAAAGTGAAAAGGGTTTTTAGTCTTTTCACTCATCTCTCGTTTGAGTTTTGAAGTCAGTGGGTGTGGAATATTGCTATAATCTTTAATTTTATGAAAGTACATATTAATTTGGACTTGGTATATGTAAAGTGCGTGTAGTTTCTTACTCATTAGTACAGGATAGGTATAGATTGAGCTTATTTGTGAATAATTTCTCTTTGCATTTCTAGAAAGATGGTGGCTTTCAGTTCTGGAATTTAGATTTAAAGAACAAAAGTAGCAACTCTGTGGTTGTGGTAAGACTTATCATTATATATATATAGTAAGGTGGTTGTGTTGTTGAGTGGAAGACGTGACTGCCAGAATTATACAATGCTCCTAGTTGTGAGGTGTGTTGTTCGTGCAGGATAGGTAGAGATGGAGCTTATAGGTGCACTGTCTTCTCTTTGCATTTCTAAAAGATGATGTGTTTAAATCTTGAACCTGGGATTTTAGGTGAACAACAATAGCAACTCTGTCGTTGTGGCAAGACTTGTCATTACTTACTATAAATATATATATTTGAAAATTTTGTAGTTGAGTCGAAGACGATGAGTGTGCTATAATTATACAATGCTCCTAGTTGTGAGGTGTGTTGGTGATAGCTCGTTATTCTCTTGAGTAAAAGCAATAACTTTGATGTTGTTACTTAGGCAGGCGCTACATTGAGAATGAAATGGACCCCAATAGAGAGAAATTGAAATAAAGGATTTATATAGTTGACTCCGACTAGGTTGGGATTGAGGCATAGTTGGTTTATTGATTGATGCCTCTTTTTTCGTTTTGGATCAATGTTATAGTGTATTCTTCTTAATATTTAACGAGTTGATATGTAATTCAATGTCTTTCACTTGTTGAAAGCTCATGTATTTTGAGGTCTAACTATTCTTGTTTCAATTCTAGCAATGAAATATTATCTCTATGTAACCTTTTCTGTTGGCACAGATAATATATGCCAGTTCCACATTACAGTTCTGTGTTGATTCCTTGTGACTCAAAACAGATTAACTTTCTTTACTTACCTGGCCAATGAGCCTAAGTTTGCTCACCTTTAGTGGCTCAATATTCATGACTTTAAAACCTCAATTTGCAACTACGTTCAAAGAAAGTTATTCTACTTTTCATCGGTTGAATACAGCATAGACATGTTTGTGTCGGGGAAACAAGGCATATTTGCCTCCCAAGTAGTTGTATGTCCCTAAAGGGCAGCCCGGTGCACAAAGCATCCCGCGTTAGCAGGGTCCGGGGAGTATTGAGTAGAATCATAATCTTAGAAATGCAGTTTTTTAAAATGCTTATTATCTTCAATATGGTGATTTCTCTTAATTATATCAATTTAATAAAGGAAGCTCAAAACAGTAATTTTAAATTATTCATGTTGCGCCTACAAGATAACCACACAAGAACTTTCTTTTAGCATTTATAATTGATTAAATTCAATTTCACCCCAATTCCCCCTTTGTATGTGGCCTCTTTTTTTAATGAGTCGAGTGGAAAATAGCTTTGAGATGTGGCATCATATCATATCGTGACTTTATTGACTGGCTTACTGGAAATAGCATTTGTACTCAGTTTGTTAAGTATTTTCTTACAATTCATTCATGTATGTACATTAGAAGGTGAAACAAAGAGATTCACTCTCCTGAGGTACGAGTTTTTTTTTGTGTGTGTGTGTGGGGTGGGGGGGGGGGGGGGGGGGGGGGGTAAAGGGTGCTGTGGTCCAACAGTATACTAGCTGCCGGTCGAAAATGGCTTATTTGAACTTCACAATATCAGTCAACCTCAGTCTCAGACTAGTTGGTCTTGTTATTCGTCATGCATTATCTTTTCAGTCGAAGCATCTACTTTTGATTCATTAGGATAGTTCATCTTGTGTTCGGAGAAAAGAAAAAGGAGTCTTTCTTCTTCGTATTTTACTAGCTTATGCTATTACTTTGTGAACGGTTTTAAGAGTATCATATTTCTTTCTCATGCTCTATCCTGTTCTATTAATCCATGACCTCACTGATGTCTGCAATTTTGCTCTCTGTTTATCATTGCGAATTTTCTGCTATCTATTCATTTAAGTGGTTAATCATATAGTATGTTAATTATTAGAAATATGCTAGAAACCTTACTTCTTATATATGATACATTCTTAACCTGTATTGCTGCCTAAGTTCAATGTATGCTTCAATTCGCTAATTTTCTTTGGTTTTTATAATTGTAGTGCTAGCCCCTTTTATTAATTTTCTTTCTTCCAGTTGCAGAGGTTTACTCTGAAACTGTGCAAATCAGAGAACCCGAGGGAAAAAAAATAGAAAAACGTAATGGGGAAACCTCCGCAATCACTTCAAAATGGGAAGGAGGAGATGAAAGAGATTGATACTGCATCTGCCAGCAACAATAACGAGAGCAGCAAAAAGAAGGTGACGAGAAAGTTGCCAAGCCCGAAAGAGCTTGTGTCACACTATGAATCACAAGGCATGGACTCCCAAGAAGCTTCTTTTAAGGTTATTGATGATCTCCAAGGTGCTCTCTTCAGGGTGATAAGCTCTTATCGAAATGACAAGAATCGTAACAATAATAGGAATATGTCATCGGAAACCTCGAGAAAACTCGACGTTATCAATGCTCGACTGCTTGGCATTGACATGAAAGTTGACTCCAAACCAGGCTACCCTCAAACCCTTGCCATTGGATTAGCCTCTGGTGGCCTTCTTCAAGTGCTCCCTCGTGTTGTGGATTCAGTCGTCAAAATTTGGAACTCTGTTAGAAGTGCTACTAACTCGAAACAGTCATAGGTCATAAATCTTGTTGGTTAGCATGCTTGTAGTCATGGTGCTTTTTACTTTTGAAGTAGATTTTTATTAAACTTATGATATGCGGAAAAATGGAAAATTGTTCTCTTAGGGGCCTTTTTCCCACTATGAATGTTGTGCAACCTAGTGTCATAGCATGTATCACATTTTTTGGCTGTTAAGGCCACCTACTTGTTCCATTCTCATTCTATTCTCTGGTTATTGGAGTACACCAGTTAATGTACAGTTGCTCAAGATCTTTAGTCTTTATCCGAACCCGAAGGAAAAAATGGGATCACTTCAGGAACTGAAATAGATTACAAGATTGCTTCTGTAAAGGAGAGAGGAAAGCTGCTTAGATAGGGCGATATCCCGGTTTTGATTTAATATCATTTCCTGTGTCTGCATTTATCATCTGTTTTACTTGGCAAAGGGCATATTGCTAGCTGGTTTTGTGCAGACATACTCCTTTATAGTGATGTGTTCAAAATTTCAAATTCACATTTATGATTGAGCTTCTTGACTTTAATTTTTCGTTTGGGGGCAAGTTCTAAGGGAGTGTACCTTGCTTATATTTCGGGGGGAAAAATACCATGCTTATATTCCTTTCCTTAATTCACTCAAATTTCTTTATAACGTTTTCGTTTGCTCGGATATAAGCAAAATGCTATTAATATAGTATAACATAAAATGAAAATTCGTTATAGTAAAACGTTGTTATAGAAAGATTTGAATGTATAATTAGTCAAAATAAAGTAAATATTTTGGTAGTCAATTTTTTCGTCAAAATTTAAAATATGTTTGATGTTTTTTTAATTAAGTAACACATTAGTAATTCAACTTTTCCTTTTCCATTTTTTATTTATCACATAAGACGTCCCTTTTTCTTTTGATAATATTAATTCAAAAAGATAATTTTGTCGTATTTCCCACATTATTAATTGCTGATCATATTTGGTGTCTCACTATCGTTGCTCTAAAACCAACGTAGGCACACAGCTAAAAAAGGATAATATAAGCACGCCGAAAAGTACTTCTGATTTGACCATTTTGTACACATTCATAAATTTAGTAAATCTACACCTTCCATTTTGTAGTTATCCTTTATCAACGCTTCTCTTGTTTCCACGTCATCCATATTTATCCTCTAAACTTTCTTTTTTTGTTTTTTTCTTTATTCTTTTCCACTTTCCATCTCTGCCCTTTTCTACGAGTAAAATTTTGTATACTTTGTGAAGGGGAAAGTCCCGAAGGCGAAACCCTTCACCTGTACCGGAGGTCTCTTGGCGAGGTGAAATGTAAATTGAGGGATATGTGCGAGTGACAGTCCTGTAAGGGAGAAGACCAACGGGACACGAACCCAGCAACTTCGAACCCGCGACGTTGGAGTGATTGTACCCCAATCACCTTGCCACTTAACAACTCGTATGTGCCCTGAGGACTTTTGTATACTCTACTCTGTGTATAAATCTGAGTTAATTAAACAATTTTTGTATTTCACTATTATGGTAATTGTCCACTTATATAAGTTAAAAAAAATACTTGTACGACTAAATTTATATAATTTATTTTTATAAACTTATGTGACTACTTTATAGTAATAATTTAATTAAACTTTGTTTTGTTTTGTAGGCTGGACCATACTTTATGAGATGATGCTTCGTTTTGTAGGCTATAACCTCATATTTGAGGCTTGCACTTAACAATCCATCGATTTTAAATTTTAAAAACTAACTTCAACACTCGTGATAGTTATTTATTTTATTTTGTCGAAACTTGTGCTATATAGGCCGAACATATCATTTATAGATTCGTCAACGTGTTCATAAACACGGAAAATTTCAATGAATCTACATTTCCCGTTCATCCATATTTATCCTCAAAACTTTCCTTTTTATGTTTTTAAATTCATCTTTCCGTCTCTGTCCTTTTTTCGTAGAATTAGTAGAGGGGCTCGTAAACGAAAAATTTAATATATAAACACCAAACAACGTGACTTCTATTACTTTCTCTCTCTACATATATACAAAATATCCCTATGTATATTCACTAGCATTATTGGAAAGATATGGGGAATGCGAACGGCAGAGAAGACGGCGCGGCCGTTAGCGAAGGCGGAGGCGGAGGCGGTGGCGATGAGGTATCGGGAAGTGTATATCACGCGCGGACCTCGCGCGTGGCGTCAGTTGACTTGATGGTTAATTCTCCTCCGCATAGTCCACATCGTTCTGCTTCGCCGCTCTTGTTCGGACCTCAGGTTTACATTTTTGTATAATTTATATATATACATGTTAAACTATATACATATATGTGAGTGCGAGCGCTTTGTGCCTATATATATAGAGAGAGATGTGTGTGTGTGTGTGATTTTGGATTTAGGATTTAGGATTTGATGCGAAGCAAAAATGAGGTCTAATTTGAGCTTGTATATACTTGACCATATGCATATATGTGTGTGCGAGCGCTTTGTGTATATATATATATATATATATAGAGAGAGAGAGAGAGAGAGAGAGAGATGTGTGTGTGTGTGTGTGTGATTTAGGATTTGGTAAGGAGCGAAAATGAGGTCTAATTTGAGCTTATATATACCTGTATATATATATAAAACAATAAACATATATGTGTGTGCGAGCGCTTTGTATATGTTAGGGTCTTTAAAATGTCCGCGATGAATTAAGCTCCACAACTCAACTATATAAATATATATAGAGAGAGATGTGTGTATGTGTGTCTGTCTAGACGCAGATTTAGGATTTGGTGCTAAGCACAAATGAGGTCTAATTTGAGCTTATATATACTTCATTTATCAAATATGTAGCCTTTTTCACTTTTGGAGATTCGAACTAAGAGAATTTAGTGAAACATTAGAAAATGCATTTTTTTAAAAGGACATGACTTTAATTAAAATTCAGTACCAAAAGAACGTATAAAACAATGTGTGTATATATATATGTGTGTGTGTGTGCGCGCGATTTAGGATTTGGAGCGGAGCAAAAGTGAGGTCTAATTTAAGCATATATACTTTCAATGTGTAGCCTTTTTCACTTTCGGAGATTCAAACTAAAGAGAATTTAGGTGGATGTAGGATTTGGTGCGGAGCAAAAGTGAGGTCTAATTTAAGCATATATACTTCCAATATGTAGACTTTTCACTTTTGGAGATTCAAACTAAGAGAACTTAGGCGGATTTAGGATTTGGTGCGGAGCAAAAGTGTGGTCTTATTTAAGCATATATACTTCCTATATGTAGCCTTTTCACTTTTGGAGATTCAAACTAAAGAGAATTTACGTGGATTTAGGATTTGGTGCGGAGCAAAAGTGAGGTCTAAATTAAGAATATATACTTCCAATATGTAGCTATTTCCACTTTTGGAGATTCAACCTAAGAGAATTTTGTCAAACATTAGAAAATGCATTTTTTTAAATAAAGGACAGGATTTTAATTAAAATTCATTACTAAAAAGCACAAAAGAATTTTGTCTCCATCTAAGTATTTTAAGTAATCTAACAAATATATACATTCGAATCTTCGGACGCCCCGAAAAAGATATCCAATATATGTGTGTGTATATACACATCCATACATAATATGCAGGTGTTTGTGGTGTTAATCTAGAGGCGGATTTAGGATTTGATGCGGAGCACAAACGAGGTCTAATTTGAGCATATATATATACTTCATTTGTCCAATATGTAGCCTTTTTCGCTTTTTGGAGATTCAAACTAAGAGAATCTTGTCAAACATTTTAAAAATGCATTCTTGTTAAGAAAGGACAGGATTTTTTAAAAATTCAGTACCAAAAAGCAAAAAAGGAGTGAACTGGTCTCCATCTAAGTATTTAAGTACTCTAGCAATCCATTGTGTAAGGTCTATACCACAAATTAGATTGCTAGACTTAACAAAAGGTAAATTCTTTTCCCTTGAAAGCATGTATGATTCTTTCTATCTAAATGCACTTCTTACCATATTGACATGATGAGAACGGCAACTTATAGTACTTTTTGTTTAGTTTCCAAATGTCTAAATTTTAATTCCAAAAAGTGAGTTAATCTAGTCTGATTTAGCGCGAAATTTAGTCAAAGTGACTCTTCATGAGGAAATTCACCAAACAAATTTGGACGGAGGGAGTATTATCTTTAGAATTGTTTAATTGTATAAAGGTTAGCTAAGGTGGTGGGTATGCGCCCGCCCGCTGCGATTGCTCTGCATCAGCTACTGCCTGTCTGTATGCTTGTGATTTGCTGCGATATGTCTGGATCTATAGTGGCAGAGTTGTAAATTGATCATTATGCGGTTTTTTATGTAATAGGCATCATTATAGTGAGTTGCTGTGATATCCCGATGTGGTAGTGTTGAAGTGTTCAGTTTGACAATCAATTATAACGCCTATAGGAACAACAATTACTACTCCCCGATCCCGGATTGGTAATATAAATCCACAATATCCATTCCACTTCTATTAGGTTGCACGTTATTCCTATATGAAATGCCTTAGGAAAAAGCTGGATAAACTCTTTTTTCTGTTAGGTTGGATAAAGCGTGCATTATAGGACTTGCTTGAGTATTGGCCTTAAACCCTCTGTTAAATGGGAAAAGGGAAAGTATCTCATGGCCTGTCTCTTTGTTGGGTAAAACGGACAAACTAATTTATATTAGCAAGGTACATGAAAAAAACAAAAGGAACTTATGCCAGATGAGCAAGAATGGGTGGAGTTTGTAGAGAATCATGTCTGATTCTTTACCTTTTGGTATACCTCTTGTATACGGTCAGTAAGTTGGCCTTGTTTATGAATGAAATACATTTACCTGATAAAAAAAAATAATGTTAATGTATTACAATGTTTTGCACTAATGATGCCTAATGCATCGGGGAGCAAGAGGCGGTGATAAAATGTTATGCTGTAAGCCTAATAGGACTGTGAGTGTTGCTCTGAAAGTCTGAATAATTCAATCTTATTCACACTGGCTAATATTTTTTACCACCTTATACTTTATGAAATTCCTTCAAGTTCTTTTACATGAAGGCTCATAGAAGAACCTGGAGAGATTTCAATGTTCTAACTCTTTCATATAGCTGCATTCGCTTTCAGATTTGAAATTCTGTTTACGCAGAATTTCATCTGTCTTAACAAAGGCTCTTTTTATATATATTTTACTTTGGCCCAACCATGGTGGATATGCACTTTGGTTGTGCCACAACGAATTTGTCAAATCCAGGATTTACATTTTGTGCTCGTGTATTTTAATTTGGAAATCCGAAGTTGAGTTATTCAATTCAAATGGAACTCCGTTCCTGTGACTGTTTGTTGGGTTATTTGGAAAGAAAGAAATCATAGATTTTTCTTAGGATAAAGAAAATACTGTACTTGAGCTTAAATTCAAGTGTATATGTTTGCTTAATTTTTGGTGCCACATGACAGTGGCAAATGTATTAGAGCTCAAAGCCATGCTTGACCTTCTTAGTTCATTAATGCATCTATTTTTGAGATCTCAATAAAGCATGTTCACATAGATGATTTTCCGCTACCGAACATTGATTTACTCGTGACAAGACTATTTTGAAAATATGCCTACTTTACACGGCATTTAATGTTCACAATTTATTTTTGGATGTACATATGTCCGGCTTTGTGCTGACTCACATCAATAAAATTTACCTTATAAAAAAGTACTAAAAGACTAGAAGATTTAATAAATCATAAATGATAATAAACCAATACTGAATAGTAGAATCGTCAAATTATGCTTATACATGCATGTTTTGCTTGATGAGTAGGATTATTTACGGATGCGGGGAATCATAAATGATAATAAACCAATACTGAATAGTTGAATCGTCAAATTATGCTTATACATGTATGTTTTGCTGGATGAGGGAGGATAATTTACGGATGCGGCTGGATGAGAGAGGTGTTTTAGATCTGTCCCTGGTAGCTAGTTCAGAACTATGTCAATGATCCTTTATTTGCCTTTATGTTGTCATATCGAACAGGAGTGATGGGTATTGATACTTTTTTTGTAAGGATTCTTCCAAATACAATGCATATTTGCAAAAAGCTGCGGATACTTGCGCACTCCTGTATCAGCTATGTGCCATAAATGAGTCCTTTTAACATAATCCATAATGCTATAATATGGGGTAATCATTGCTGCGTAGAATCAGATCTTCTCTAGTCGGGACATGTTATTGACTTCTGGCAAACCAATTGCCATTTGTTCGCTTATGCAGTTCAATAGGTTAACATCCGATTTAGATGGCAACTGAGATGGAGGTGGTAAGATATAATTAGATTTTGCAGAAAAGGGTTGAGATTTGAGACTTTAGAATACATTGATAAAAAACTGAGATGGTCAGATATGATATAGGGAAGAGAGGATGGAGGGGTTTGTTATGAGTTACATGGATTTATTGGCTTGCAAAGTTGACTTGACACCTCTATTGCTGCCTATTGGAATGATGATATCTACTTATGTATTGGGCTAGGAATTTAAAGGAATCTGATACCCATAGACCTATGTGGCATTGGCCACCAAACATTAGATAAGTTAGAGAAAATAAATATGAAGCTACGGGATGATATGGATAGGTGATCTAGATCTGATGCTGATGAATGTAGGATACCTCATGTGAATAAGCGGTAGTCTCTTCTGGAGGTTTGATGGGGTGAGGCAGCCATCTGGAGTGCTGTCCAGACAAAGAAAAACCTCTACTTTTAGTGGGGCTTTTCTTCCATAGCCTATTCCAAGGACAAAACTCTGCTGCATTCCTTCGTGCTGTTAGATGGTGAGAGCAGGACTCCACTGTGAAGTTAACTATCTTTTCTTTCTTTCCATCTCAAAAAGCTTGGTTCTGTGGCTCTGATGAGTTTCATGTCTTGTTTCCTTATGTGGTATCATTAGCGTTTACACTGTTATAATCAACATTATCACTCAAAATTTAGGCTTTTCTAAATGGTCAAGAAGGGAATAATGTCCCTAGGTTGTCCAATTACCAAAAGCAAGCACCTCTTATTTGTTGTCAACTCAGAAATAGACCAGGAGCAGTTAATTACTTCTTGGGCGCCCCAATGTACCCCATAAATACTTATGACTGTCTAGCTTCGAGACAAACTCCTCTTTATCCTACTTTTCAGGTCCCAGTAGTTCCTTTACAAGGAGGGGATGCCAATCCTGTTATCAATGAAATGTGGGGCGATGAATCCCAGGAGGCCTCTGATCATTCTCCAGAGAGCGGCATACCTACTTTAATAACATGGAGTTATGGTGGCAATAGCGTTGCTGTCCAAGGATCTTGGGACAACTGGAGATCAAGGTAAACTCTGACCTCCTGTTCAGGAGTTGAACTAGATTCAACCAAGTACTAGCTGTTGCAATCATTCCTGTTAATGGAGTTTCTGAACGTATCCACTAATGATATTGCCTGCAGGAAGATTCTCCAAAGATCAGGCAAGGACTATACCATTCTCTTGGTCCTTCCGTCAGGTATATATCATTACAAATTCATTGTGGATGGAGAAGTTAGATATATTCCAGAACTTCCATGTGTAGCAGATGAGACAGGCGTCGTCTTTAATCTTCTTGATGTTAATGTAAGTGAGTATTCTGCCTCCTGATTATTTGGTTTGGGGGAGGGGAAGCTGAATTACATTTTCCTAATGAATTGATAATTACATAATCATAGCAGAGGCATCTGTTATAACTTTAGCACATTTAGCAGTCTTCACTAATGTAATTAGGGAAAGACTGACAAATAGCTCTGCAGTGGAAGGGTAGGCAGACTTTGCAGTGTTGCAGCTTGCCTTCCGGTTTATTTTTGTTGTGATTTTATTTCGTGCTGTTTTTTTAATGGGATTCTCTAGTATTTTAGGGGTAAAGTGAAAATGTCTCTTCAGATACTAAACTAAGGTAAACATGGTCTGGGTAATGTGTAAGCGAGCAAATTAAAGAGAATGGACGCCTGTGTAACTTTATGAACCTTAGGTGAGTGGTATTAGTGAAACTATCCTAATTAATGTTTGTGTCATAACTGCTTAAGTTTTCAGCAAGATCATGAAAGAGGTAATTTTATCTCAAGGGTGTATTTGCATATAGCTTCCTTAAATGTACATACACAGCTATACGGGTTCCTTAAATGAATTTCATGGAAAAAATGCATGGATGGCTGAGTAATGCATAAACATGTTGCTGGGAGGGCTGTAAAGTTTCTTAGAAAGACCATTCACGATGTCAATAACGTGGCTGGATATTTTCGGGAAGCTAAAAAGAATATAGTACTCTATGGTCTATATACCTGCCATTTCCTAAGAATCTGTTTGGCTCATAACACATGGATAATACAATCCGCGTCCTTCCTACAGGACAATGTGTCAGAGAACCTCGAAAGTGTTGCAGAGTTTGAGGCCCCACCATCACCTGACTCTAGCTATGGGCAAGCTTTGCTGGGAGATGAGGATTTTGCAAAGGAGCCAGTGGCAGTTCCACCCCAACTCCATCTAACTGTTCTTGGTTCTGAAAACTCAGAAGAAACACCTTCTTCTCCGAAGCCCCAGCACGTAGTGCTTAATCACCTCTTTATAGAGAAAGGATGGGCTTCTCAATCCGTTGTTGCTCTTGGTCTGACGCACAGGTTCCAGTCCAAATATGTCACCGTTGTCCTCTACAAGCCCCTGAAGAGGTGACCCCGTGTTTACGTTATAATCTTTCTGGAACTTTTCCAGTGTGGTTGCTTTAATATTTCCGCTGTTTATAGACCTCTGTGCTCTGTTGTACAATAGTTTCAAGTTTTATCAGCAATGCATATTCTCTGTGCAAGTAAACACTTCTTTTTTTTGGTAACTACTACTGCACTTATTTTATGTTCATATTGTTTTTTATTACAGAAGGATTAATGTGCAGAATGAGAAAAGAAAATATAGTTAGCTAGATTACGTGTTATATACCGTGATTTTTGAGAAAAAACAATTGGAGTTTTAACGTGAACTCTAGCTGGTTGATTCTTTTCTGCGCGGCCATCCATTTCATTGGGTTTTGTGTCTATGCTAGATAGATGAGCATATATAGATTGATGATTTTTACAAGTATGACAGTTTTGGAATCGTCTTTGTGTTGCTAGTCAAAGGAGATATTTTATTTGAACACTAGGATATAAAGAGCTAAACAGTAGCTACTAGTTGAGCGAGTCTAGTCTGAATTTGCTGGAAAAGTTATAGAGTTGTCCATTGTTCTTCGAGTTAAAGAGTCGTCTTTTTGCCTTTGTTCCATCATCCTTTGATACCTTCAGTACATTTAATATGAAATTTGTTCTGTGTATTGCCATCTTATATCGCGAGTTGAAGTTTTTTCTTTTTCGATTTAGAACCAAATGAAGCAAATCTTAGTTTTGTAAACAAGATAAAAAGAAACTTTTGAGTAGTCTGCATCTTCTATAGCAAATATCTAAACTTGCATGTGTTTAAATTCTGTGTAAACACCCGATGCAGGTAAGTATTTACCTTATTTTTAAGATTTCAATTAAAAGTTACTCCTAATCATGGACGCTTGAAGATTATCGAGACAATTTGACCAATTAATGTAAAATGACGTGACTGGTTACTTCAGATTTATATTAAAAGGAATTACGCTATTTAAACCCGCGAGGGAAGTTAAAGTTATCATTTCTTGTACACTCCCTTTCTAGAGGCATTGGCTCGAAGCATGCACTTGTAGTTCCTCAAATACTAACAAATTCAAATGTGATATTTAACCAAGCAAAATGATATTTCCCTGGGTTTGTTGTTGTTAACTAAGCAAAATGATATTTCTCAGAGATTCTTATAAAACAATATCTTGTATTCTCGAGACGCAAGGTTCAATTCTAATCAAACTTTTCCCTTGCCAAAAAAAGGGGTCATTGGCACTTACGCTCTTATTTTGTGTTAGATCTTTAATTTTTGCCTCTCATAATAAAAAGTACAAGTTATGTTACGTATTCATAAAAAGTTTATGGCCCACTAGGCATAATTTCAATTGCTAAAGGGCAAATATTAAACACCAGCCCATTTGAAAAGTCGTGCATTCTTTTCAATAAAAAAAAGGATGGTCTAGTGGATTCTACTCTATCCACTTGTGTATGTGAAAAAAGAAAAAATCAACTGGGCAAACAAACTCTTGAGTCTTCTTTATTGGTTGCACTCTTAAGTCTTCTCTATTGGTTGCAAAAAAAATAATAAAAAGGGGAAAATGACATAATTAGCCATCAGGTGAAACTATTGACACCCAATGATTCGACAATTTTAACTCACTTTTTTGCCTTATGTATAGAAAATGTATCACAACTGTATATGTATAAAAAATATATCATTGTTGTATATAAAATGTGTATCCATACAATATATGTAGGAAAATGTATCATTATTGTATAATCTGTGTTAATAATATATAATAAATATATAATCAATATATAATGATACACATATTATACAGTTATTATACACTATTTATACACAGACAAGGATTCGGCCACATCTGTACCAAACAACCATAGGTCAGATGATTTCATGACGTGTACATTAACTCCGGTAAAAGTAAGTTATCTGACAAAGTAGCAAATCCAAGCGACACAAATCTGCCGGAGGAGTTTGAAGATCCGGTCCTCCGGCCATTAAACTTGTGAGCCATGCATGAAAGAATTCATTAACACACTATTAAATTGTGAAGGTTGACTAAAAAACAAGTTCGATCCTTGAGAACTAAAATATCTCCTTTAGTACTCTTCCTTATTTGTACGATTCAGGACATGAAAGAATAAACTGCTATCTTCTCTATCGTTTATTAGAACTTTGAAACATGTTTCTTCTTATAGTTGCCTACTGCTTTTACATTGTGGCTCTTTTTGTACCTTTTTCAGATTGAGGGCTGCCGGTGGTCGGAGGACGTGAACTCCGACGAGGTGAACAGATCGTTGTTGCTCGTTCGTCACTATCACTGCCATAATTCTTTTTCCGGCGACCTGAGGAGAGAAAACAAAGGGGAGCAAAAATTGGAGAGAGAGAAGCGGCTAAATCTTGGCATTAATTTACTGCTACGGTTCAATTCGGGTCATTAAGGCTATCTGGTGCTAATATTTGTCCTATGTTTTCCATAAAGGCCATGTGGGGTCCTTTTCCCACAAAAAAAAATTGCACAAGGTACCTGCTACTTCCTGTTAAAAGTTAAAGCTGGTACCGGTTAGCTTTGTCCCCCAAAGCTTGAACAGATAGGAAAACATCACATAACTGTATTTCCACATGATCTTGCAGGCTTAAAAAATTTCAGCATTCTCAAGAGAAAATTGAAACTCAATCAACGTAGATTAGTAAGTCAGAAATAAAGAGCAAGAATACACAAGAATCTGGAATATCAACAAAATTAATCACTCAGAATTTATTTTTTTAAAAAAAAACATAAAATCCGCAATTGTCATAGGTTCCAAATACCAAATTTAAGAAGAAAAAAACAGGACATACTGACAAACAGAGCAGACAAGCATATACTGACGAGTAGCACTACAAAACAAAGCTAATAACGTCAAAGAACGTATTCTAACCAAATATAGAAAAAGCTCATCCAATTTGTCTGCCCTGAATTTCCATCTTTTCTTCGTCACTTATAAAAAGTAAGTTGAGTTGATCAGTTCTCACTTGGCCATCATGACCTTGACGAATTCGTCATAGTTGATCTGTCCATCACCGTCCACGTCAGCTTCACGAATCATCTCGTCAACCTCTTCATCCGTAAGCTTCTCACCTAGGTTTGTCATGACGTGGCGCAGCTCAGCTGCGGAAATAAATCCGTTCTGATCCTTATCAAACACTCTGAATGCTTCCTTGAGCTCCTCCTCGGAATCTGTGTCCTTCATCTTACGAGCCATTAGGTTAAGGAACTCGGGGAAGTCAATGGTTCCGTTTCCATCAGCATCAACTTCATTGATCATGTCTTGAAGCTCAGCCTCAGTTGGATTTTGTCCCAACGACCGCATCACAGTCCCAAGCTCCTTAGTGGTGATGCAACCTGCAGCATATTTGAATATAATAATTACTTAAAATGTCTAGACATCGTGTTAAAATCGTACAATACGTGAAAATGCTTTGCTTTGCTTTTCTTTTCTTTTCTTTCCAGATCAAACTAGAAACTTGAAGACAAGTAAAACAACGAGAATAGCCAAACATAGAATTCATCAGAAAGACTGAAAGAGATGAAAAGAAGTAAAAAACTCACACATCATTAAGTACCTCCATGACTTCAAATCTAAGTTGCTCTGACTCTCCAAAATGACTGGCATACCCGTGTCGGATCCTCCAAAAATGCACTACTTTTGAAGGATCCGACACGTCCTTGTCGACATTTTGAAGAGTCCGAGAGTTATTTCCGATTTTCTCTTATCTATCGGGAGTTCAGTTCTTGTCATATATTCCATACATCACACTAGATAGATATCATATTCATGGAATACGATTCACTTTCAAGATGCCTTGGTGGTGAAATGGTCAAATTATAAAATACAAGGAAAAATGGACAATCTTTTCAAAAAGAGGACAGCAAGTTTTATTTGGTCTGCAATCTGTTTCAACCAAAAGATGCAATAAGTCCAACCAAAAGCAGCTAATCAGGTTTAGGAGTACCAACTAAATTAGCTTATGTAATATTGCTAAATTTGAAAGCTTTCTTGATGCCATATTTATCAGCTTGTCGAAAAGAAAAAGCAAACACAAACAAACTTGCCTAAAAGACTAGAACAAACTTCTCACGTGTTAAAGCATTGTCAGATACTTATATAGTCCTGTTATGAACAATGCATCATTAAACAAAACCAAAAAAAATCATGAATCAGCACATAAGAGGTTCAATACTTCCAAGATTTTTTTTTGAGATAAAAGCCAAATACAATTTAACAGCTCCATGCTGATGCAATTCCCAAATGAGTCCTGCGTTTGTCAAAACCAAGCAATCCTCGAGTTTCCAGGAACAATCAATCAAACAAGTTAACAATATCAATGAGTACTTAACCTATTGACTGACACTCAAAATCCACCAACTTCACATAGGTCAATCTCACATCTATTTCTACCACAAGTTGGAAGCAAAACCAGGTTTAAAATCAGATCTTTATCAACGTCTCAAGTTCGAACCTACCAACAAAAGCCTAGTATTTAAGTGGAGAACGGTAGACGTGCGGACCCATTATTTATTGAGTTTCAAACCGTGCACCAGCTGGTTTCAGTGATTTCTTGGTTATCAAAAATCAAATCTTTATAAAAAAAGTTCCAAATATAACAAAGAAAGTTCATCTCCAAGCACCTAGAAGTGTAAGTTCTCCACATAGCGACACAAATTGACCACCATCCTCACCATGGAACCTACTGCGTCCGTTCTAACTACTCCCTCTGCCCCAATTTATGTGACGCTTTTTCCTTTTTAGTCAGTCTCAAAAGAATGACACCTTTTTATATTTAATAACAATTTAACTTTAAACTTCCCATTTTACTCATAATGAAATGATCTATATCCACACAAATCATACTTTCATTTTTAAAATTTCGTGTCTAGTCAAACACCATCACATAAATTGGGACGGAGGGAGTATATAATATTGAATGGAACAATCTTCCCGAATATGTCTTTGTGTGTGTGTTTCTCCATATAATAAGTTTGCACTCATTTTCATAATGGTTACAAAGATATTCCACACTCAATCACTTAACAATATTGGATCCACTTATCTTCACTCAACATCAAAACCAATCACAAATTGGTCAACAAAAAGCAACACCAGATATGGATCTATCCCTTCAAATCACGTTAAACCAAATCCATTGCTTTCAGCTCGAACCATATATACATACACAAACAATTTAACTACATACTAAAGTCTTGGATCAATTTTAAGCAAAACCCACAAAAGATAAACACATAAATATGAGAAAAAACCAACAAATTCAAGAATTATGGATCTGGGTATAATTCAAAGTGATTAAAGATTCAATTTTTATTCAAAATAATAATAACTGGTGTATTAAAAAGAATGTTAGGAATAGTGAAGAGCTGACCATCTCCATATATACATATACACAAACAATTTAACTACATACTAAAGTCTTTGATCAATTTTAGGCAAGACCCACAAAAGATAAACACATAAATATGAGAAAAAACCAACAAATTCAAGAATTATGGATCTGGGTATAATTCAAAGTGATTAAAGATTCAATGTTTATTCAAAATAATAATAAATGGTGTGTGGAAATGAATGTTAGAAACAGTGAAGAGCTGACCATCTCCATATATACAAACACAAACAATTTAACTACTCCCTCGTCCCAATTTATGTGACACTTTTCGTTTTTCGAGAGTCAATTTGACTAAACTTTGAAGCTAAATTAGATTAGATTAACTTAATATTTTAAGATTAAAATTTATATATTTGAAAACTCCATGCCCCAATCACCGCATATAACCCACAATATGATTCAATACAAACATCATAGGTCAAAGTTCATATAGTTTGAATCTCGGGAAGCGAAAAGTGACCCATAAATTGGGATAGAGGGAGTATATACTAAAGTCTGGGATCAGTTTTAGGCAAGACCCACAAAAAATAAACACATAAATATGACAAAAAAGCAACAAATTCAAGAATTATGGATCTTGGTATAATTCAAAGTGATTAAAGATTCAATTTTTATTCAAAATAATAACAATTGGTGTATGGAAATGAATGTTAGGAATAGTAAATAATTGACCATCTCCATATAACAACAACAACAATATACCGGTGTAATCCCACAAAGTGGGGTCTGGGAGGTTAGGATGTACACAAACCTTAACTTTATTGGGTAGAGAGTGTATTTCCGATAGAAACTCGGCTCAATCTCCATATATACATACACAAACAATTTAACTACATACTAAAGTCTTGGATCAATTTTAGGCAAGACCCACAAAAAATAAACACATAAATATGAGAAAAAGCCAACATATTCAAGAGTTATGGATCTGGGTATAATTCAAAGTGATTAAAGATTCAATTTTTATTAAAAAGAAAAATAATTGGTGTATGGAAATGAATGTTAGGAATAGTGAAGAACTGACCATCTCCATCTTTGTCAAATAGGCTGAAAGCTTCTTTGAACTCAGAGATCTGATCATCTGTAAGCTGATCCGCCATTTTTTGGGATATTCAAAGGGAGTGGGAAATTGCAAAGTGGAAAATAAAGAAAAATGGGACAAAGATGAGAAAAAAAAATGAAGAAGTGAGTGTCAACTTGGAAATATGGGTTGGCAAATTATAGAAAGAGGTACTAGTGATGGTCCAAGAGTTTGGAGTGGGATCGAGGGGGTAGGGGTGGGTATATGATACTTTTCCTTTTTCTTTATTTTTTTTAAAGTCGCCATCTCCGGATCAACTTGCACATATAGTTTTCTTAATTGTGTGTACATCTTGACTCACATATCTCAATTAATTATATCAATTTATATGCATTTTGACTAATTTTATAAAGCACTCCATCTATTACCTCCACCAATGCAAATATTATTTTTACTTTTTTCTTAAGATAATAATGATATACAACTCATTATGTCCGCAACTCAACTATTTCCAAAAAAATATGCTACTTTCCACCGATAAGGTATAAAATAATTTTGTCCAATATTCTTACGTTTCAATTTATGTAATGCATTTTTTAAGATGACCTACAAATAATAACACGTTTCTATTAATTTTGTGTCAATTATTTTTATTTTACTCTTAAATGAAATAATTTATAATTACAAAAAAAATGATTTGTTTAAGAGTTATTCTTATTAATGTTTCTCGAACCTTTGACCCCTAAGTTAGAACTTAGAAGTGACGACTTTATGCTTAAATCAGTATGGCCTGTCTTTTTTGGAGAAACTTATCAAGTAGGGAACATGAATTTACTTTATTAGATTGTTTATTTATGAGTAGATGCTAATTTGTAGTCGAAATATTACACTTACAATATTGCTACTTTCTTCTCAATATACTTGGCTATTACTTTCTATATTTAGAAATTAGCTGGCTATTTTATTCTCACTTTTTCAATGATATGACTTGTTATACGGTCCATTTGATAAATAAATTGCTCCTTAGTTCTTACTATGGCATTCTTCGTATTTTATTTATATTTAGCTTGTATATAGAAAAATATTTTATTTTTTAAACTCTAGATTCGATTGAACAATATCAAATAAATCCTAAATAACTGTTAATCCAACCGCTTAAACAACATATATATACTAATATATAACAAGAACAACAAACTCAGTGCATTCTCACAAGTGAAGTCTGACCAGGTATATAATATATGTATAATTTATATATAGCCCACATCATTTACATTTTTTATATGGCTGGCTTCAAAGATATCTAGTTGGCAAATGAACCTACTAATAATCTTACAAATCACTCGACAAAATTTCATATTGTCTGACATAGGCCTACATATTGGTTGTCTAGCGATGAATGTAACATCATAAAAAGGTAGCATTAGCTTTTTATTAGCAAAAAGAAACTGCATATGAGTAGAAAGCAACATCAAACAATGTATTGAAGGGTATATGACTCTTCACAGCTTCAGCCAACAAGTCCATTATGAAAATTTCATAGTCGCAAAATAGGTAATTTATTCATGTCCTTCAATTGAAATTAGAGAGAATTATATCAAGTAACCACCCTTATGATATTCTTATTAGAGTTGACCCATGTTGTAACCTTGGCCTTAACCACCAAAGGATGAGGTGAAACGGTAAGGAGTGCTAAAACCCTCCACGGAGTGAATCCGAATTAGTCAGCTATTGGATAGTTAAACCTCCATAGTAGCTTTGCATTGCTCTTACAACACCCAGATACAGTTAACGCCTTCTCTAACTATCACGGAGAAGACATCTCTCAGTTTTCACACATCTACTCAACAGATTTAAAGCTCATTATGGAAGGAAGCCTCCTAAGGTTCTCAGAGTTTAACTCAAGCTTCCTACACACAAAGAAGCAAACAAGAAGTCCAAACACTAAAAGTTTGACCAATTACATTAAGAATCCATTGCCTCCAAAATGGCAAGTACGAGCAAAAATGTAACAAAGAACTCATCCATCTCCATTATCCCATACCTTATAGCAGAGTTTTCTGACAGAGGCCTTTCCATGAAAATAAAGTGAAATCTGATGGAGTTGTTCTCTTGCACATGTACAGCAGCTTCAAGAAGTACTGCCATCGATAACTTAAAATTCATCACCAAACAATCCAATGCTGTGATATCCAAGTAGGTAATGCATCTGGATCAAGAGCTCAACACTAAAATATTTATCTGGAAGGTTTCTTATACAACATAAATTACCTTGAAAAAGCTAAGATCAATAGGAACTGGCCACCGGAGCACATCCCGCGATTTAACTGGTGATAGTTGCTGAAGGACCGGTGCTATTACCTCCAGGACGTCTGGGTAATACCAGTGAAGTAGTCAGGCGCAAGCCAGGAAACCTGGATCATCAAAAAAAAAAAAAAAAAAAAAAAAAAAAAATAGGAACTTTTTTGGAACACTCTTGAATAGGGATGTCAACAGATCGGATCTGAATCGTATCCTATTAGATTCAGATCCAGATTCGTTTTTTGGATCTAGATCCGAATCCAGATCCATCGGGTCCATAAAAATCAAATCCAAATCCGAATCCATCGAATCTGGATTCACATGTAAAATTTTTTGTCTTGCTGAGAATGTAAAATTTTTTGTCTTGCTGAGAATGTAACCTTGCTATGAATTTTTTTTTTGAACTGACAAACGATTTTTACTTAGCTAACAGTTTACTGTGTTTCAATTTTGAAATGTTCATATGAGATATTTTGTTCGTTGTCTCGTTTTGATTGTGAGCTATTAATTGAAAATGTTGGATAATGACAATAGTTATGGAAATGATAACTAGTATTTCCACAATGCAGAACTTGCATGTGCTTGGAATCTTCACAAATGAAGTGAATATAATTTTAACTAGTCTATGGAGATGTTAGTCATTCACTAATATAACATTGATTTTATTATCGAAGTTACCTCTCTATTTTTTGGTTTTTGAGTAACGCGGGGATAAATTAAACTTGTTTTGAGAATTAAACTTGCAAGGATGTGCTTAACAATTTTAAAAAAATACTTATAAAATTACATTATAAGTTATTAATATATTTAATAAAAAATGGATTCACTGATCGGATCTGGACCGGATACGGATCTCAAATACAAGATCCAAATCCGATCCGACAGAAACGGATCCGGGTCCGATCCGAATCCGTCGGGTCCAAATTTTGAAAATCTATATCCTATAAAACGGATCTGAATCCACCGAATCCAGGATCCACTGCCATCTCTACTCTTGAATAGCAACTAGAGCTTCTTCAATATTATCCGCTTTGATAAACGCCACCACTTTACAACGAATTGCATCTTCATCTCCAGGCGCAACCGCAAGAACTTCAATACAAACATAACTTCTCATCAAACGAACTTCACAAAATCTCACAACACAATTAAATGAACAAAGCACACAATTCTAAAATGAACATCTGAAATTCAAGAAATTGATTTCAATTAATGACTTTAACAGCTTGTTCATATAAACAAAACTCATTATATTTCATCACATAAATTCAAAGAATGTCAAAACTACATTGAATTCAATATTGTGTACACACTCAAAACACACATACATGAACAAATATCAGAATTTGGAATTAACATGTGTAATGCAAGTGAGATTTGACCACTTACTCATATAAAACAAAATTCATTAAATTTCATCTAAGGAACTTCAAAAATTCCACAAGTTCACTAAATTACTACATACAAAATCAAGTACACATAATGAACAACAACTATTACTACTACTACGCCTTAGTCCCAAAGAAGTAGGGATCAACTATATAAATCCTCACTGACCACACTATTCCATTTAAACTTTCACGTGCCAAATATTATGCAAACACAAAAAGAAGTATTAGAAGTTCTCTGTAGAGGTAATGTCTGTGTATACTCTATCTTTTCCAGACTCCACGTTGTGTGATTTCACTGGGTATGTTGTTGTTGTAGAAATTCTCTTTAATTTCATAAATGTACTAAAAGGCATGGGAAATAAAACAAATAACAAAATTTCTTTTTCTTAATCAGTAAACAAATAACAAATTTCAAGATGAGCATTGAACTCACATTTTCATCAGAATCATCAACGTCTTGCTCACATTAAAAGTTGAGCTCAGACTAAAACCTTGTACTAGAAAGCATGGGAAATAAATGACAAATAACAAAATTTCTTTTTTTTAATCAGTAAACAAATAACAAATTTCGAGATAAAAATTGAACTCACATTTTGAGCAGAATCATCAACGGCTGCTCACATTAAGAAATTACAACAACATACCCGGTGATATCCCACAAAGTGGGGTCTGGAAAGGATAGAGTGTACGTAACCTTATCTCTACCTTGGGAGTTAGATAGATTGTTTTCGGTCTCACATTAAAAAAAAACGCACACACACACACATACAAATACAGTATACACAACCAAAAACATGTACATGAAGGAAAAAAACACAGCTTTGGATTTTAACATTTGTAATGCAAATGAAATACCGACTTTGATCAGAAACTTCGACAGTTTGCTCATATAAAAAAATTTAAACTTCAGAAAGTGTCACAAACTCATCGTTATACGCAATGACAGACACATACATGAAGAAAAAAAAAAGAGAATTTCGGAGATGTCCATGTGTGATGCATGTGAAATTGAACTGATTTTGATCGCAATCAAATAGCAGAATTAAAAAGTGAAAATGTGTAAATGCAAGTAAAATTGAACTCACGGCAAAACTCATTAAATTTTATCAAACGAACTTCATGAAAATAACATAAATTCATTTAATTTACGATGCAATCAAATACAGATGCACCAGTAAATAGCAGAATGAAGAAGTGAAAATGTGTAAAATGCAAGCAAAATTGAACTGAAATTCATTGAATTTACGAAGATATACGAATTTAAATACGGATGCACCATTAAATAGCATAAAGAAGCAGTGAAAATGAGCAATGCAAGTAAAATTGATCGGAAACTTTGACGGCAAAATTCATTAAATTTCATAGAGAAACGTGATAAAGTCATTGAATTTACACAACCACATACAGATGCGCAATTAAATAGCAGAATTGAAGAAGTGAAAATGTGTAATGCAGGCAAAATTGAACTGACTTTGATGGAAACGTACTTTTCTTTTAATGAAAATTTATATGCAATATATCCTTATTCTGGGTCGACCCAACAGAGTAAAAAATAATAATTACTTGACTTCTCATATGTATATATTACTTAATTTTAATAATTACTTGACTTCTCATATGTATATAGTATCATTGTTTTTGGAAGGAAAGGGTACTATCTCATTCCATATGAAGTTTCTATTTAACTGATTATAACTATTTTTATATAATGCTTATATACATATATTTTTTTAAAAGACATTAAATTTCATGATAAAAATTACAGTAACAACAATATATCCGATGTAATTTAATAAGTGAATTTTGATAGGATAGTATATACTCAACCTTATCACTACCTTGAGAATGTAGAGAGCTCAAATAAAAAAAACAGCTCGATACATTAAGTTTCCGCTATATGCATGAGTCGATCTACTAGAGCCGTGGCAGCAACTTCATTAGTACGTCAAGACTCCCTTTAAAGTTTAAACTTTATACAACAACAATAATATATTCAGTGAAATTTCATAAAATAAATTTGAGAAAGATATATTTTGTGAGGTAGATGGATTGTTTCCGGAACAAAAAAACTTCATAATAAATTTAATTTATATATAAGAATATTGAGCAAAAATTCATTTTAGTACTGCTACTTTTGGTATGTCTCTCACCATTTTCAAAATTCCTGCAACCCCATTGATCAGTACCTAAACCCCACCCCCACCCACAACCCAAAATCTCAACAATTCTCGTGCAATTGCTATACCTTTTAGCTTTCTTCCCTTTTTAGCTCAAATCTGGATCTAATTCATACAAATTAGTGCAAATATTCAAGAACCTCAAGTTGGGTTTGTAAAATCTTGATTTTTGGGTATGTAAGTTGAATTTAATTGCTTATAGTTGATCAATATATAATTGGGTTTGTGGGTTTTGTTCATTTTCTTTATTTTTATGTTACCCACAGCTTAGACTTAAAGAAATTAGAAAAAAAGATTGTATGTTTGAATGTTTTAATAGGTGAGTTTACTTTTCGCTTATTTAGAATTATTTATTTCAATGGAAATTGTTACCAGTAGTCGAGGGTCTATCGGAAACAGCCTCCCTACCCCATAAAGGTCGAGTTAAGCTCTGCGTACATCCTACCCCCCCAGACTCCACTTTGTGGGATTACACTGCGTATGTTGTTGTTGGAAATTGTTACCAGTATTGAAATGAAATAAGTTCAATTAGAGAGCATAGTTGATTGATTGGTGTATAATGGTTATGTTTAATTTAGTTGCAGTTCTCTTTTTTAGTTTAGTAGGAAAACTGTGTTCTTGATTTTTCCTGTTGATGTAAAAATGTGTTCTCGAATTTTCGCTGAAGCGCGTTGATTTTTTGGGTATATAAGGCGAATTTTATTGCTATATTGATCAATGTGGAAGCAGTCACTAATGATTGTATTAGGTTAGCTTGTCTACATCACACCCTTGGGGTGCGGCCCTTCTCCGTGCCTTGCTAATGCGGGATGCTTTGTGCACTGGGCTGCCCCTTTTATATATTCCCTCCGTCCCAAAAAGAATGATGTACTTTCATTTGGCACGCACTTTAAGAAATAAAGTAAGACTTTTGAATCTTATGGTCTAAATAAGTCAAAGATATTTGTGTGGTTATAGATCATCTCATTTTGCGTAAAAGGTAAAGTTTAAAGTTAAATTGTTGCCAAATAAGGAAATGTGTTATTCTTTTTGGGACAGACTAAAAAGGAAAGTGTGTCATTCTTTTTGGGACAGACTAAAAAGGAAAGTGTGTCATTCTTTTTGGGACAGAGGGAGTAATTGAGTTTGTGGGTTTTGTTCATTTCCTTTTTTTTGTATCCACAGCTTAGCCCTAAGGCCATGTCGTGGTAAAAAAGAAGAAATTAGAAAAAGAGATTGTATTTTTGAATGTTTCGATAAGTGCGTTTATTTTTCGTTTATCTAGAATTATGTTGTTTGAATCGAAATCGTTATCAGTATTGAAATGAAATAAGCTCAATTAGAGCATAGTTGATTGATTGGTGTATAATGGTTATGTGTAATTTAGTTGTAGCTCTCTATTTTTAGCTTAGTAGGAAAATGTGTTCTTGAATTTTCGACAATGCGCGTTGATTTTTGGGTAAGTAAGGTGCTATTGTTGATCAATATCTTATTGGGTTTGTGTGTTTTGTTCATTTCCTTTTGTTTTTGTATCCACAGCTTAGCCCTAAGGAATAGAGCCTCATTTGCGCTGATAAAAAAGAAGTTAGAAAAAAGATCGTATTTTCAATGTTTTGATAGGTGAGTTTACTTTTCATTTATTTAGAATTATTTTGTTTGAATCGAAATTGTTACCAGTATTGGAATGAAATAAGCTCAATTTGAGCAGAATTGATATATTCAGGCCACAATGGTTATGTGTAATTTAGTTAAAGTTATCTTTTTTAGCTTAGTGAAAAAAACCTGTTCTTGGATTTACCTGTAACTGGATTGATGGTTGTTGTGATTGTTACCGTGTTGTATTCATGCGATATCTGTATGCAGAGTTTTGGGTTATCTGTTTTCATCACGCATTTCGGTCAATGTGAATGCTGCTTGCTTTTATTTTTTCTATTCTCTTTGGAGCATATATGAGTTTTGCATGGTATGACCCTCCACGACACGAGAAAAGAAAGAGGGGTGTGACAACTAGTGTAAAAATAGTGCAACTGTGATTAATTCTCTCGATATTAAGAAATGAGATTTGATGGATACATATAGTTTAGTTGGAATTGAGGCGCAGTTGATTGATATAGTACAACAGTGAAAGTTCCCTATAAATGCTGTTGAAATTTCCGAGGAACATGCTCATGGCAAAGGGAATATACAAGAAAAATTTGCACGTAATAATAGAGTTACTATTTATTGATAACAGCTATTAAAGTCGCACTTATCTTATTGGCTTTCCAAATTTCAAATCTCGTTTACTCCAGCTTTATCTCTATTGTTTTGAGGTTCAAGTTTTCTTCTGACACATTGAAGCAGCAGTTCAACAAAGATTGTGGAAGATAAAGTAATGGAAAGTTTTATCCAGAAAGATCCTGGAAATCCGGTTGGAGTAGAAAGATATTAAACTCAATATGAAAGATTATAGGGGCTTAGTAAGTGAATTCAAATGTTGGTTGATATTTATGGTAAATTGGTCAGCGGCAGGAAGATTTGCTAAATAAATTAATTGTCTAACTTGAGTTTTACCCTACCTTATCAAAAAAATGCTCCATATTAATACAAATGTTGCTCAAGAGGAAGTTATTACTACAGGACAAAATAAGACTGGTTACTTCTCGTTTCGGCATAGGGTTTTTAATAATAACGTCGAACTTGAAGTCTTAATTATTGGATTTGAAAAAAGTCACGTATTCTTCTTCCTTGATTATGTAGTAGCAACAATGTTGACTTTAATGCTCAATTCAAAACCCTTGCTCGAGATTTGTTGCTAAGAGGCCTAGGCCAATTGGTCTTGCATGTAAAATGTTTTTGATGGATGGGATTTGAAACTTGGTGCTCTTTTTTGCATCAAATTTAGTCTCGTATACATTTTTCTATGAAGAAGTATTATGTTGTTTATAAGGTAAGGCTGCATACAATAGACCTTTGTGGTCCGGCCCTTCCCCGGACCCCGCGCATAGCGGGAGCTTAGTGCACCGGGCTGCCCTTTTTTATGTCGTGAATTAGGGTTTATAGGTGCTTGAAATTTCAAGGCCTTTTATTGACCCATGGAAATCCTGATGGTTTCATGGCTTTTGAGCCCACATAATTCACCATCAATTTTGGTTTGCGAATGTAAATATTGAGTTGACAAACACGTTTGAATTTTTTTTTATAACATCATGTAATTTTTTTCAGATTTCGTGGAGCTGTTGGGGATTGCTGTTAAGTTGAATGTTCTTAGACATGTTTAACACAATTATATCTGTGTCTTTCTTTTTAACTTTTAATGCCGACTCGGTTAGGTGCATTAACTGTTTCAAAAATGCTAATGGGGAGGGTGTATTTAGATCAAAGACGGTGGGAATGTTGCAGTAAAATCATCTTGCTTCCGTTAACGGGCAAAGAGAATGAGAGAGGGAAATTATAAGTTCATTAGAGAAAGGAATCTGAGGAACTGAGAAAGAGATATTCAAGGCACCTCTAGAGTTTTTAATCGATATAACAGTTCCAATGGGCAAGACAGAGGGCTCATCTAATTAGGAAGCTAGGCTGTTTTTAAGTATGTGAAACTAGAAAACTAGTACTCCCTCCGTCCCAAAAATATTGTCTTAGTTTGACTTGGCACGGAGTTTAAGAAATAAAGGAAGACATTTGAAATGTGTGGTCCAAAATAAGCCTTAGATGTTTGTGTGGCTGTAAATCATCTCATAAAGTTAAATTATTTCTAAATATAGAAATGTGTCAATCTTTTTGGGACAGACAAATAAGGGAAGTAAGACAATATTTTTGGGACGGAGGGAGTAATAGATATATGCAGAGAAGCTGATTTTCTACCTTTTTGTTAAGTAAGAGTGAACTTTAAAGGGATTTATTAGTTCTTTCCTGCCTTCTTGTTTGTGTCCTCTTATTAAAATCACCCGAGTTATTCCTTTGTTTCTCCATGGGATGACCCTATTTGGGGAAATTATTGTTCTCATGCTTTATGGGCCCTCCATTCCATATTTGGTTCTGATTACATCCCTCCAAAGGCTTGTTTTTCATCACCAAATCTCCGTAGCCATTTAAAGTGTAGGATTCTGTTATGTAACTATATACTTGCTCTGCTTCATTTTATTTTGGAGGTATTTGACTATACATGTAGTTTAAAAAGAAAGAAAGACTTTTGGCACATACAAAAGTACCCTTAGAATTCACCAACCAATCAAAAAAAAAACCTTAGCACATATGGTTTTAAACATGGCATGGCATTTCTATGGCAATAAGAGTATGTCATTATGGATAAAGTGGGGAAGTTTAAAGTTAAGGAGTTCCAAAATATAGAAAAATGTCATTTTTTTAGACAGACTAAAAAGAAAAGAGTCATATAAAATGGAATAGATGACGTACTTTTTATCCCAGAGCCTCTACATTTTTTTGAGAGTTGTAACAATGGACCATTTAATTAGGTGAAATTTCCTTGTTTATGGATTTCCTACCAAGAAATCTCTTCTCAACTTATCTGGATCTTTCACCTCACTAGTAGGCATCACATTTATGGGCATTTAGTACACATGTGTGCCATCTAGCACACTATTAATTAAGGTGAGTCTTCCGCATGGATAAGTATTGTTCTTCCAAGTGGCTATCCTTTACTCGCATTTTTCTATCACCTGTATATTTGGGTTATATTCTCTTCTTTACACCCTCTATATCTTTCAGATGATGGGTTGACAAGCATGTTTTCGTCGCACATATTCAAGTTGACATTTTGTGGAACTTTCAGTATTCTTTTCTTTACCATTTCCAAAATATGTTGACATATAATGGTAGCGCCATTTCTGATCGGATGACAAGCTCAACTAGTTTATGAGCTTGGTAAATCCACTAGCAATTCTTTTCCTAATCTAGTATTAACGTGCATCCGTCTAAGTTTGGTATGACCTTTTCCTGCATTTTTTGTAACACCACCATGATTTAAAAAAGGAAAAAAATGGTATATTTGAATAAGACAGCTATATTTAAATAAGCTTGTTTTAGTATATCCTTCAGTTCTCATTTTTCTACACTTGGATCGCCGAGGGTAGCGTAGCGTGTAAAAGGAACTCTTGTATATACTTGGGCTGCTACGAACCAAATCACCCTGGATAGGACCTCACCTTCCAGGCTATTTTGCTTGTAAGTTTGTGAACTATTTTTGTTAATACTGTCCGTCTTAGTTTACATTGGAAAAATGTAAACATGATATTATGTGCTTACTAACAACTACTCCCTCCGTCTCAATTTAAGTGTCTTAGTTTGACTTGATACGGAGTTTAAGAAATAACGGGAGACTTTTGAATCTTGTGGTCTTAAATTAAAGATGTGTGGGGTCTTTTAAATCTTGTGGTCTTAAACTTGCCTTGGAATTGGAATACTTACTAAATATAGAAAGAGACACTCATTTTGGGACAGACCAAAAAGAAAAGTAGGACACTTAAATTGGGACGGAGTGAGTACTATATATTACCAGAGTGAGCAAGACACAAAGCTTTTCATCATTCTTATGTTGCAACATTTAAGTGTATCAATTTACTATCTTAGTGACCCTTTCTTTAATATTCTTACAATGATGGCCATTGCAGTGGATGTTAAGAGAAAGAGTTATCCCATATCAACCTATAGATCATAATGCATTGAATTATATCATCTATCTCTTTGAATTCGATCTTCTTTCTATTCACATTTTCTTTAGTTGCCCATCGTCACTTTAACAAAACAAAAATAGAACTTTATTGCCAATTGTTTCTGATGGTTTTAGCAACCATTCTTTTATAGGTCCATAGATTTTATACCTCATCTTGTGCGGAAGATAACTACAATGTCAGTAGTTTTCTTTTAAATATTAAAAGTTACATTACAAGCAGTGTAACCCAACAATGAAAATTATGGCTTTATGGATGTGGAGGCATACAAGATTAGACAGTAGGTTAGAAATGACCACATTTGGCATAAGATACAAGTCACACACACAGAGGCTAAAATGAAAATAAATCGTTAGAGACGGTTTGATCATGTCGCCTACCCCAATCTCCAGATGCATCGCTTTGTAGATTTGAAATCATGGTTATTGAAATTGTTAAAATGGACAAGGTAAATCTAAAATCTCATCGACAAGTTGTCTAGAAGGACTAGCAATCTCTTGGAATCCATGTAGACTAATGGAATAAAACCATGTTAACGATATCAATTGTTTGGGATGAATGTAGTTATGTTTGTATGTTTTCATTACGTCAATGTTTGTTAAGAATCTTTTAGTCTTATTAGCGATTTGTAAGTCAGTAGTAAATGTAGGACTTCTAGTACTAGATAATCTAAATGTTCAAATATTGGGTAGATGCATGTCTAAATGGAGCAACATGTTTACTTAGGATTCATATAACTGACCCCAACTAGCCTGGGATTGAGCGTAGTATTAGTATTTAGTAGTTGTTTGTTGTTCTATGATTAGCTGTACATTCTTCTAAAATGTGGTGTTTAATAGAAATTTTATCTGAGATTGGCATCAGTAGAAAGGTGGAAGCATAAGAAATTAGAAATTCTTGCTCAATTCAGTTCCCAACATTTAAGCATCTTTCCAAAGTATTTGGCAGCTGTCGAGTTCATAATGAAACAAATGTTGACTCCTTCATTAAAGGAAATATGGTCAAACAAAGCTTCAAGCAAGTCCTTTCTATGAGACTAGGGATCGTCATCTGGATTAGTTTTAAGGCATAATGATTCGGTTCTTGTTTTATTTAATATAGATGTGTTACAGATAACAAAGAGCAATTCGGCAGTGGAAGTTTAGATGTGGTGCCATGATCTAGAGATCCCTTGAATACTATGTGGTTATGCCTATATGATGTTGATTGACAAAACTAAGCTGTAAGTCACAGAAACTAAGAGGGGTTTCAAAAAATTAAACTGCTCATATTGGCACCCTTGATTTTAGAACCTTAAAAGATGCAGTTCTCTTATAGCTTGTTGGCCGAGCTTCGAAGATCTGCTTCTTTTAAAGTATTTTTTATCAGAAGTGCTTTTCAAAAAAGTATTTTTGAAAGTAGCCGTATGTGTTTGACATATCAATTTGAAAAGTACTTTTGCCAATATTAGAGCAGAATTTGTGTTTGACCAAGGTTTCAAAAGTACTTCACTACTTTTTTTCTTAAAACTTGACCAAACACCTCAACATTAAAAAGCACTTTTGGCTTCCTAGAAGCTTGACCAAACAGGTTATTAATCAAATTTATAATTTAGCTGCAGTCATATGTGTGCGCGCACAGACACAAACACATATCACTGACGTTCTTTCTGTGAATTTTCAGCATTATTATCTATAAAATAAATTTACCATATACTTTATGCATTCATCTTTTGTCATTTAGGTTTTGTGCTCGGTTAAGTTAACTGAGGATTACTACTTTTTGGAATTGACCAGGTGCAATGGAGATATCATTGTTAAAAGTTCTTCTCAACAACATCACCCAATTTTTCCATTTATCATCAAGTGAAAGCATAAATGATTTACTAGTTCAGAGGTACTATTGCAAGACTGAGGATCTATTGAAGATTTTAAAGCCGATTCTTGAGGCCATTGTTGATGTTGAAGCAGCTTCCAGTGAGCTGCTTCAGAAAGCATTTGCCGGACTTTCTCAATATGTTGATGAACTGAGGGAGCTGTGTGATACCTGGCAACCATTGGGCAGTAAAGTTTATTTTGTATGTTCCGAGATCTATGCTCTTTATTTATTGGATAAACAGATAGTCCATTTATTCCTTACCTTTAAGGCATTTTAATACTATGAGCAAATATATTTATATTGTTTTTTTTGATAAGGTAATATATTTATATTGTTTAGCATTTTAATACTATGAGCAAATATATTTATATTGTTTATGTATTGATGATCTATAGGTCCTGCAAGCTGAATCACTGATTGTGAAAATTCGAACATGTAGTCTTGAAATTCTTGAGCTACTTAAATCTTCTCATCAATTCCTTCCTGCTGATACAACTTTGACATCTCTTGAGGTAGGAGCCAAAACAGGTTGTTCCTGATCTTCTTTTCCCTTCTATTTGCCCTTACTTATGGGATTTCCCTTCCTGAGTGGATCTCTTATATTTGGATTGCAGCACTGTATACTGAAAATTAAGTATGTGGATTATGAACTGATGTCCATGACTATTACAAAGGCTATTAAGGCTCAAATGGAAGGCTTGGGAGCAAACTCAGACAGCTTCGCAAAAATTGTCGATTGCCTAAGATTGAAGTCAAACCAAGAGCTTTTGATTGAACTTGTGGCCCTTGAAAAATTGAAGGAGAATGCTGAACAAGCTGAAAAGACTGAGGAAGTTGAATGTATTGAGCAAATTATAGCTCTTGTTTCCCATATGCATGACTGCTTCGTCACAATGGAACAATCTCAAACCTTCACGCCTGTGCCGATACCACCTGATTTTTGCTGCCCCCTCTCACTTGAGTTGATGACCGACCCTGTAATTGTTGCTTCTGGACAAACCTATGAGCGAGCTTTTATAAGGAAATGGATTGATCTCGGTATTACTGTTTGTCCTAAGACAAGGCAAATGCTGGGGCATACAAATCTCATTCCTAATTACACTGTTAAGGCACTTATTGCAAATTGGTGTGAATCAAACAATGTAAAGCTGCCTGATCCGATGAAATCTCTGAGCTTGAACCAGCCATCTTCACTTCTAGCACATGCAGATTCTAGTGTGCCCAGGGATACCCAGGGTTTTCCCCTTCCTAAGGGCAATCACTCTTCGTCACTCGATTCTGTTCGCTCTTTAAGTTCTCCAAGGAAGAGTTTGATTTCATCAAGTATAAACCAAAGAGAAGGATCATCTCCGGAAGATTCTTTACCTGGAGTGGCTAGTAATATTGCTCTGGATGTTGAAAGGATCTATATTAAGAGTTCTGAAGAACGGATGGCCCATTCTGGAGAGACAAGCTCACATGGTCATAGTATGTTAGAAACCGATGAACATTCCCTTGTAGGTCATAATCGAACCACCTCAGCACCCAGCACACTATCTGATTCAAACTTTTCACCTGCAATTCCTGGTGATGGAAACAAAGTGTTTTCAAGGTCAGCAGCGGCTGTGACTGATGCTTCAGCGGATCTGTCAGAATCCCAGCCTGATGCTCCATTACGAAGGGAGCTGGAATTCCCATCCATGCTGGAGACAAGAGGTCGAAATCAATCCATCTGGCGTAGACCTTCTGAGAGGTTTCCTAGAATAATTTCTTCTACTACAGTTGAAAGAAGGGCTGATCTTTTGGAAGTTGAGGAGCAAGTTAAGAAGTTGGTTCAGGACTTGAATAGCAATTCCATTGATGTGCAAAGAGATGCCACAGCTGAACTCCGATTACTTGCCAAGCACAATATGGATAATCGTATTGTAATTGCAAACTGCGGTGTTATCAACTTGATGGTCAACTTACTTCATTCAGAGGACATGAAAGTACAGGAAAATGCTGTTACCACACTTCTCAACTTATCAATTAACGACAACAACAAGTGTTCGATTGCAAATGCTGATGCAATTGAACCCCTGATTCATGTCCTCCACACGGGAACTCCCGAGGCTAAAGAAAACTCTGCTGCTACACTTTTTAGTCTTTCTGTGATTGAGGATAACAAGATGAAGATTGGGAGGTCTGGGGCTATCAAACCTCTTGTGGATTTATTGGGAAATGGAACTCCGAGGGGCAAGAAGGACGCAGCAACAGCCTTGTTTAACTTGTCAATACTTCATGAAAACAAGGCTCGCATTGTGCAGGCGGGTGCTGTAAAGTTTCTCGTAGAGTTGATGGATCCTGCAGCTGGGATGGTTGACAAGGCTGTTGCTGTTTTATCAAATCTTGCAACCATTCACGAGGGAAGAGCAGCAATCGGTCAGGAAGGAGGGATTCCTGTTCTGGTCGAGGTTGTTGAGCTGGGTTCTGCGAGAGGTAAGGAGAATGCAGCAGCTGCTTTGTTGCAATTATGCACTAACAGTAGCAGGTTCTGCAACATGGTTCTCCAGGAAGGAGCTGTACCTCCGTTAGTTGCATTGTCACAGTCTGGCACCCCAAGAGCCAGAGAAAAGGTACGATTTTGCAAAAACTCGCATTACGGGTGTCAAATGGGCAGGTTGGGATGAATTTGGGCGGGTCAAATTGGGCTGATAACCCGCCCAAAAGTTTATTGGGGTGAAATAGGCTGAGCTAATAAATGGGCAGGTCAATGACCAGTCCAAACCTTGGCGGGTTGGGCGGGTTATGTTTCCATGGGCTAATTTTGCCACCTCTACCTCACACTTCCTTCTATTGTAGTTCAAGTATTCTAAAATATACATGTGTGGGTACATGCAGGCTCAGGGACTTCTTAGCTACTTCAGAAACCAACGGCATGGTAATGCAGGGAGGGGCTGATTTATACACTGGACATTGAACATATTTTTATCAAGGTAACTGATTAAATGATGCGTGTAAATTTGATACTGAAGAGTTATTTATCTAGAAGTTCTTATTGATATATTCTAATATTTGTGATGTGATCTGAGAAAGAAGAATGATTTATGGAGTCTCTTATGAGTCCATCCCCGGATAACTTTGTATCTGAATTGTGGAAGAACCTTTATACATGTAACAAGTGTCTGATTGCATCAGTTATAAACTTTGTATGTGAATGCGGCGAGATTGGTGATGAGCTATTTTTTTCTCGTAAGTAGTTGGTAGCGATATATTTTGATTGCTGAAACAAATAGCCAACTGAACCTTCCCCTAATCGTTAGTACCTAAAACAAAACAAATTGGCTTTACTTGAACGATAATGGGACTCAAGAGATAAGTTGGTCATTTCTTCACCTATTTATGTTGGTTTTCATTTGATATTGCATTGCAAAGATGGTTGTGTTTTCAAGGGAGTATTTGATTGGTAATTTGTATATCACAGTGAACTTAATTACTGCCTGAAACACCATCTATCCATTATATTGGACAGACCTATTTCAGAATCCCATGCAGGATGCACTTTGTATTTTTCTTTCTTTCTTTATTCTGGATAACGGTGGTGCCCAAGCAAGCTTGACGAAGTAGTAGAAGAGGCAAAGTAATATTATATGAGTCACAACTTTGGGAATTAGACGTTGTGAGTTCTGAAATATATATGTATCTCTATTTATATTTGATTCTTGCATGTGTACACTCGCACACATATACTTGCATATAGCATTTGGCACCAAAGAATGGGTTACCTTGAATTTGCGAACCCATTGTTGGATCTGCTACTGGTTCGTATGATGATTAGGAATTTATGTGGGATGGCCTTTTGAAAGGCGTGTTTAAATTTTGACCTTTTAAGAGAAGTTGTATAAATATATACATTTGCCAAGATATCTCCTCTTCCTTGTGCATTTTCTTCATGTGTGCAGTAAAAAATATTGAAGACATGTTGCTTATCCTTTGATTATTTTGGATTGTCTTTTGTTGAAGAAACCCGAAGAACATCATTGTTGAGTTTTACTGAGCTTGTTAGCAGAGAAAACATAGTGAATAATAATTTTTGAAGGTTTGAGTTGAATCTAACAAGTGAAAATTGATGAGTCCAAGACTGGATATCAAATTTGGATTCATTTTCAAGCAAAAACACGTTGCTGGAATTTCTACACAAGAAGTTATGATAATCGTGAAATTTTGGCTAATTCCTGATGATCACCATAACTTATTGCTATGTCAAGTCTTGTGACTGAAATCTTCGGCAATTTTGCCAGGATTTGTGGCCAAGATCTTGACGATCAACATAGCTCACTATCTAGGAAGTCTTGTCCGATATAATATAAAAAATCTTGTCAATCCGTCAGATTTTTGCGACAATTATTTTTGCACTATTTCTTCTAATGGGGTTAAATTTTTAAATAGTGGCATCAAAAAATCCTATTTGTGCAAATCACCCTATGATAACGCCAATGGACATTGTTTTATCTTCTTTGATGTGGTTGCTTCTTGAATGGTTTCGTTAACTAGAAGTCTTTTAGTATTTAATCCGTAGGCAACAAGTTGATAGATCCAATTGGCGGAGGGAATCTATTTCATGTTTTGATTATTTTGTTTTTTCAAATATAGATGTGTTTGGACAAGAGAAAAAGAAGCAAAAGAAAAAAAATACCTATTTATTTTGTTGTAAGACTTGTGCATTGACTTGAGAATGACAATATTTTCTAAACTTGAAATTAATCGCATATGAAGAATGTTTTTTCTCCACTTTGATTTTCTCCTCTTAGCACCTATAATTCTCAATATAGACTCATCAGTCTGAATAATTTATGTTTCAATAAAATAAATTGAGATCATCATTTACGCTCTAGTAAATTGTACTTTTTATTTCCCGTGGGGAGCAACACACACAAAAAAGAAGATTTTTAATAGTTAAAAAGTAGAAGAAGACTTAAATGGGTAATTAACTCATGATCCTTGGGAATTTGGAGTAAAGAGTACGTTCACTTTATGAGTAAACATAAATGAAAAATCAAAGTGAAAGGGATTTGTATGTTAAGTAGCTTTCTTTTGAAATTTCCACGGCAAGACTTAGAAAATACAACACATTTCCATTCATAATTTATCTTTCTTGTCTTAATTTCCTTTGCTTTTTTTAAGAGTCGGATGCCGCCCATAAATAACGGGTTCAGCTGAACTCATTATTTTTTGGACATGAAACATAATGATGAATCCTCACATTTCACGCATGAGATGATTTGAATGAAATAATGTTATCAGTAAGAATTTATATAGCCGATTTCAATTATTGTGGGAATGATTGCACAATTATTGTTGGATCCCCTATAGGGATAAAATACTCCTTATAAAAGATGACTCCTATCTCATGAGCGTGATTGCTTCTTGAATGGTCTCATTAACTAGAAGTCTCTGCATAAGTATTTTACAAGTGGGTTGATTTGATCGAGTGAGATTTTTATTATATGTATATGAAATAAATTTGGTAAATGTGATGTACATGTAATATACTTTTGTGTTATTGTTAAACAAAATACTATCGTTCTCGTTAATGAAAAATTTCAATAAGAAATATGTTATGTTATGGTGTTTAGACCAAAAATAATGTTTTGTTTTCTTTTAATTAAAAGTGTTTTGCCTTTTGTCTTTTTTTCTTCGCACGGTGAGTACGATTTGGTTTTGGATACAGGTTTTTTTTTTTTTTTTTTGATTGTTTTATTTTATTTTAAAAAATAAATGTAGATGTACTTGGACAAGAAAGAAGAGAAAACAAAATAATTTATTTTCTTAGACAAAATAAACCAACTGGCATTTCCTTGGCAAGACTAAAGATTTGTGCTTTGACTTGAGAATCCTGACAACATCTTCTAAATTTGGAATTGATTGATATGAGGATAATTCAAAATCCATGTTCCTAAAATTAAAGAAGCATATGAAGATAATTCTTTCCTTAATAATTTCTCCACGTTGATTGCCCTTTTTTCAATAGCAATGGTATTCGGGTTAGCTTGTCCAAAATTTGATTTTTTTTTTATAATTGTGGTGTCTTGTCTACTTACGCGCACGTCAACTGATTACACGGAATATCTGCAATAGGTACTAGGTAACTCTGTCCACTAAAGTTAGAACATACGAAAAGAAATCACCTAGTGTTTTTATTGTGCGAAACACTAACCGTGTTAAACCAGAGGAAGAAGACTTGAATGGAAAACTAATTACACTTCAAACAATCAGAGTAAAGAATACGTACAGTTAATGAAAATTCAAAGAGAACGGGATTTATGTGTTGTAGCTTTCATTTGAACTCGTACAAGGACTTTCAAAGTCTTTCTGACTTTATTTGTTTCTTTTTTTCGTTTTGGGACCATGGAAATGTGTTTATTCTCAGTTTATTATGGATTCAAAGTTTGATTTAATCATTTGAAAGCTTAATCTTTATGTCCTCAATGTGGCTAAATTAATTTCCAAAGTCGCTACTACAAATCTCTATTTTCTAACTGAATTTTCCACTGAAAAATGTTTAGTGACTATTTCCTGCTGAATGTATCTAAATAGTATGTTTTCACACAGAAAATTGAGAAGTTTCTTTGCGTTTTAATGGAAACCTGTTTACCACAATGCATTTTTTCAGTGAGTTGGTTCGGTGGAAATAAGGTGGGAAAATCATGTTTTAGAACACAAATTTTCCATTGAATATCCGTCGAAAAAACCTCTATTTCTAGTAGTAAGTTGGTGCAAGAGATTTTATCATTAGTTCTCCAAAGGATATGTTGCTATAATTTTATCTCCATTACTACTATCCCATATATGACCAAAATTTTGCTCATAAGTTTTTGAGATAGATTAATTCATAAGACTAAACATAATGACATTCTCCCCGTGCATAATGGGAGCTTAGTGCACCGGGCTTCCTTTTCTTTGTTTAACTAAACAAAGCGACATCATTAGCAAAACTAAGACGATTAACAACAGAGCCCTTTTTATGGTTATTTAACAGTCTAAAGAGAATTGATAAGCGAACAATGTATGCATATACAAGACTTAACCACTTGGATAGGTCCATGTCTGAATTAAATGCTACCTTGTACTAATCTTTTGCTACTTAATTTAATTGGAAGTCTTTCTAATTCTACACCGTATTTTACATGCAAGTTTTGTACTGGTTTACTACAATATAAATAGTGTGCCCTGCACCAAGTTCATCCATCAAAAACCAAAATAATCAACTCATAATCGTTTAGCAATATATGATAATGGTTCCCAAATTTTTTTCTTTGTTTCAGCTTTTTGCCCTCTTATATCTCTTTACAGCTACTTTTGCTTCCACTGAGGAAGCAACTGCCCTCCTGAAATGGAAAGCAACTTTCCATAAGCAGAATAATTCCTTATTGACTTCATGGACACCAAGTTCTAATTAATGGCACATGACCGATTTGTGCAGAATATGTGTAGAATATTGTGCTGATTTTATTTCCTTTATTAGTGCATAATTAGCTATATATTAGTAATTATTTACAGCGGTATATTAGCTTGTTATTTACAGCTCTATACTCCTATAATTTAGGAGTCATTCTTGGTCTATATAAAGTGCTTTGCACATAATGAATAACATACAAGACATTATATTCTTCTTCTCTTGAACCTTTATGGTATCATAGCTTTTCTAAACTCCAACGAGTCATCTCTTTTCTTTCAACTTTTCCTTATCGTTTCTATGGCACAAATGGTGAATCCAAGTGATTCTATCATTCCTGCCGATGACACCAGCCATTTGGTTCAATTTAACTCAAGTTCCCAACTTCCCCTAAAGCTTAATGGTCCAATGAATTTTGTCATTTGGAAAGTGCAGCCCGAGTTTCTCATGTTGGGTCATGATCTATACTGCTATCTAGACGAATCCATGACAGTACCGTCAACAACTCAGCAGTACACAATCCCAAGTACAAGATCTGGTTCTGTCAGGAACAGTTGATTCGCAATGCCTTAATGGCATCGGTTGATCCGACGATCACATCTACAATCACAAAAACTTCCACCTCGAAGCAAGAATGGGACACACTGCATAACATGTATGCGAACAAATCATATACAAGGGTCTTCAGTCTCCGAAACGCTTTGGCTACAATCACAAAAAATTCTTAGCAGTATGACAGAGTACTTGCACGAGATTCGAAATGTTGCTGATGAACTTGCAACTGCTAGAGTTCCTATTTTCAATGACGAACTTGCAGTCAAAATACTCAGCGGTCTAGGACCTGAGTATGATTCAATTCTAGATTTGGGCAGAAATAATCTGAAGGGAGAAATTCCACAATGTTTTGGCAACATGGGTGGTCATCTTGAGGTTTTGGATATCCACCAAAACAATCTTTCTGGGACTCTTCCAATAACTATTAGCATTGGAAGTGTAATCACAAGCTTCGACTTGCATGACAATGAACTAAAGGGGAAAATCCCCCGATCTTTGGCCAATTGCAAAGAGTTGCAAGTTCTTGATTTAGGAGATGATCACCTTAACGACACATTCCCCATGTGACTTGAAACTCTGCCGAAGTTGCAAGTGAAAAGGTTGAGATCGAATAAATTGCATGGACCGATTAGAACTTCAAGTGACAAAACACATGTTTCCTGAGCTTAGAATCATAGATCCCTCTTACAATGCCTTCACAGGAAACTTGTCGACTAGTTTGTTTAAAAATTTCAAAGCCATAGAGGAAAATTGATCAAACAGTGAAGGTACCGACATATCTTGGTAAACTTGGAGAGAGAGATTACAGTGATTCTGTAACAATTTCAACCAAGGGACTGAAGCTTGAACTAGTAGAATTTTGGCGGTTTACACCACTATCGATCTTTCAAGTAACAGATTTGAAAGACGTATTCCAAGTATTATGGGAGATCTCATTGCCCTTCGGGTGCTGAATTTATCTCATAATGGATTGAAAGGTCATATACCACCATCACTTGGAAGTTTATCTGTAGTCAAATCATTGGATGTTTCATTTAACCAACTTTCGGGAGAGATGCCACAACAACTTGCTTCTCTTACGTCTCTTGCATTCTTAAATCTCTCTCACAATCATCTCTAAGGATGCATCCCTCACGGACATCAATTTGCTACATTTGAGAATCCTTTTAAAAAAGGTTGTGGTAATGATGGGGTAGCAGAGACAAATTATACCACATCTGTGGTAGACGATCAAGAAAGCAATTCTGAATTTCTGAAAGATTTTTGGAAAGCTGCTCTTATGGGCTATGGAAGTGGACTGTGTATTGGATTATCCATAGTATATTTTATGATTTCAACTGGAAATCTGAAATGGCTTGAGAGAATCATTGAAGAACTGGAATACAAAATTATTATGCGAAGGAGAAAGAAGCAGCGGCATCAAAGGAATAACAGAAGAAGAAATAATCCCTTGTACACAAGTTGCAAATCGAGCAAGATTTGATTTCAAAACTTCAGGTATTCAAGTTAATATCTACACTGATCTTTTATTTCCACAATTTTAAATTGCTCCTTCAGACTTAACTTTCTTTGTGTAAGATAAAATTCCGATCTGTAATTTGATTTTTGTGTAAAATAAAAGTAAGACTTAACTTTCTTTGTGTAAAACTAAAAATCAGACAGTAAATAAACAAATTTGAACAAGCAGGTGCTTGGAGGAGCATTTGGTGGAATGTAATATCAGATGCAGGAGCTTATGATGCTGGATTTAATTTTTAGTTTCTTTTCAGTTTTTTTATTAACTAGGGAAAATGTAATATTATGACTTTTGTTGATATCAAGTTATGTAACATTTTAATGAATTCAACAAAGTGTATGCATTTCTTGTTTCATTGTGTAAAGTTGGATCCCTAGCAACTTACTATATAATTTACAAATTTATGAAGTGTATTGAATGAAGTGTGTGGCATCATCTAATTTCTACCAACTCAAAAGTGCTTCTGTTGATATTTAGACTAATGATACAATGGGGAAAGAAAATGGTGTCGACAAAAGAAATCACCCTTCAACAAAGATAAAAATAAAAACACCCTTCAACAGGGGAAACAATTGTGGGGGATTTCCAGGTTCTAACCCGTTCTAAAGTTTCAAATTATTCAAAAAGAAAAAAGAGGAAAAACGTAAAACGTCTTTCTGAAAGAATCCTCACATTGAACTGCAAAAATATTTTCATTAACATCTAAATTCTGCCCGCCACGAGAACAGGACTGTGTCGAAACCCTTGGTGACAAGGCGGTGGTCTCCGATCCAGTCCCACAAAGTGGATGGGCTGAAATATTTTGGTTATTTTGGTGAGGCGGTTCCACGTGTGTTTGGTTAGTAAAATGGTGATGTAGAATGGGATGTATTCCGTTATCCAAAAAATCATATGAAGGTGAGGATGTCACATGAGACTTAGCAAATGGGAATGTAGACTCATCAAAAATCACATGATGAGAGATAATTATTTTCCATTCGTCCAATCATAACATTTATAACCCCTGTGATTTTATGGGTAACCCAAAAATACACAAGGAGTTGAACGAGTCTGCAACATGTTAATGGAAGTTGACGGAAACAAAGGATAACACAAACACCCTCAAATGTTGAAAAGATGGGAGACGATGATACAACATTTGTGTGGGAGACACATTAGATAGTAATTTACTAGGAAGAATATTTAAAAGATATGTGGCCATTTGAAGTGCATGTTGCCAAAACTTTTGTGGTGTGGAAGAATGCACAAGAATAGAGTAGGAGAAGTGGCAGCAAATGTTGATGGTTTGGTCATGCTATTTTTGGAAACAGAGGTGACAGGATACAAGTTCTCCGTGCTATTGCATCTCATAAGTGGCATCCCCGTCTGAAAATCCTTCACAGAAAAGCTAAACATATCAAAATTCACAGAAATGTTGTTGTCAATGGTAAAACGTTTAACAGAGATCAAGTTTTTAATTAGTTTTGGTGCATGTAAGACGTTTTTAAGTATAATGGTGGGTGTGGAGAGGGTAGTTGTACTTGACCAATACCACGAATTGGAATTTCCTGCCTACTGCCGACAACAATATTTTTATTATTGCTCATATTAAAGTAAGACGAGAGATTACCTTGAGATGCCGTCATGTGTGACGTAGCCCCTGTGTCCATGTACCAAGACTCATCCGGAACACTGATATTCATGTTGTTCATGGCTTGTTCAATGTCCGTGGGTGCATATCCAACCGAGGACGGTGCTTGAGCCGCAAACGTATGCTGTGAACGAGACCCTAGAATACCGGGTTGGCGATTTCAAGAAGGATGAGGCCTGGCCCGTGATGACGTCGGATATGGGCATGGCGGGGCAGCCCACTGTGGGGCCCAGACCTATGGTGGGTATTGCCCCCACTGGTTACCGCCACTGCCCGAGCTGGCCACTACCGCCGGCGGGTTGGCCCCCGCCCAGTCCACGTCCCTTTCCACCATTATTTTTTTCTTTATTGTTTCGGTTTGAACCCCGTTTTTTGCCATTATTTTGACGATTAGTATGGCCCCACGAACCAGAATTTTGGGACTCCAAATCAGTGGAAAATGAGTTAGTGGAAACGAGAGCAGTTCCCGCGGTGGTTGCTCCAGAAGATGCTTGTTTTGCTTTCCGCGTTTCTTCGAGAATCAACCTTGAACGGGCCTTATAAAAGGAAGGCAACAGATTACTTTGATGGATGAACGTAGCAACTCCATCATATTGTGCATTCAATCCTGCAATCAACTGAAGGACCAACCTTTGATTTGTGACGAGTGAACCAACGTTGGATAGTTGGTCCGCAAGTATCTTTAATTCCTTACAATAGGCGGAGATGTTGGAAAAATCATCCAATTTAACATTAGTAAATTGGTGTTCAAGATAAACTGCCCTAGAAAGTTTGTTATCTTGAAATATATTTTGTAAACGTTCTCAAGCCTGTTGAGCCGTAGAATTCAGCTCTAAAATGTTATGGAGGAGATCCTTTGAAATTGTGTCATAAATTCATTGAAGGACTATAGCATCTAACCGGGACCATAATTTTGTGTCTACCGTTGTGGTATCCGATGGTGATTCGGACGGGATGATATGGTCGATTACCTCATAGGCGCGACAATGAATTTTGAACAACTCCGCCCAAGAGGTGTATTGCCCTTGTTCCATTTCAAGAGTTATGGATATAAAGTTCTTGACGCTATTAACGGCAAAAGCGGGATGTAAGCTTTGTTTTCCGGTCATATGGTCCACTTAGAGTCAAAAGGAGAAGAGAAGTAGGTGGTGTTTTTGATAGAAGTGGATGAAAGAACCCTAAATGTTGGAGGAGAAACAAGTATTTAGCTGCGGGTTGGGGGGGGGGGGTATTGGCTAGGGTTCGGGTAGTTTTAGGCTTGATGAAATATTTATGTTTAGGGTTTAGGAGTAGGAACCCTAATTGTGGCAGAAAAATCAAGAAAAGAAGGGAGAATTTCGGGTGAGAGGATGGAGAAAAAGAAAAACTTTTAGGGCAAAATATCTTTGGCTCTTGATACCATGTAATAATTGATTCATTGATTAATGTTCTTCCAAATAGTACAATAAATACAAGTATAATATCATTTTGTCTTATGAAAGACTAATCTATCTTACCTAAATTATAAGATGCTACTTAATTACAAAATATTACATTATCAATCAATAGTAATAAATGGAGGTAATTATGGGATTGACCAATAATTACTCTAACATACACCACAACAGTCTTTCTGGGACACTTCCAACGACCTTTAGAGTTTGAAGTTCACTTAGAAACCTCAACTTGTATAGCAATAAACTAGAGGGGGAAATCCCCCATTCTTTGGTCAATTGCAAAAAGTTGTAAGTTCTTGATTTAAGAGATAATCACCTCAATGACACATTCCCCACGTGGTGGGAACTTTGCTAGAGCTGCAAGTTTTAAGATTGAAATCAAATAAATTACATGGACCCATCAGGACATTAAGGATTAAGAACATGTTTCCTTAGCTTCGAATCATAGATCTTCCCTACAATGCCTTTACAGGAATCTTACCTACTGCTCTACTAGTCTATTTCAACATTTGAAAGTCAGGAGGACAATTGATCAAATAATGAAGGCACCAAAATATCTTGGAGACAAATATTACCAAGATTTTATTACAGTTACAACCAAGGGACCGGTGCTTATACTTGTTAGAATTTTGACCGCTTACACCACTTATATTGATCTTTCAAGTAACAGATTTGAAAGACTTAAAGGGAAACCTTATTGCGCTTCGAATGCTGAATTTATCTCATAACATATTACATGGTCATATACCACCATCACTTGAAAGTGTTGGATATTGTAAAGCAGTACGGGAAGTAAATAAATATTACAAGTGTTCGAAAGGATAAACGAATAAGCCAATGTTCAGCACTGCCGCAAGTTTGTTGAGTCTTGAATCTTGATAACCTGAAATCAAGAAACACTAAATCTGGATTGTTACAACTGTGTGCTGAGTCGAGTGATGGCACTCTGTCTTTAAGACAAGATTGCCCCGTATATATGCTTTTACGTTAACGGGAAATAGTCTCCCAAGATAAAACAACACTTTAATCAACACTACAAAGCAAATAGGTTGATTCTGACGAAGAAAACAAATACGAAACGACTTGCTCAAGAACGGAAAAGGAAGGAAGAGTATTGAGTTTTCTGTTCACTGTTTGTGGACAGAATTTCAGTTGTTCTCTTTTGTTTGTCTGTGTATTATATTGTAGTCTCGTTTCTGTTCTGTGTCTTATTTTCTGTATATCTGTATATCACACAATTGAGCCAAAAGGCATCAATATATAGCACAAGGGGAGACCTCTCAACTGCCAAGACATGGATGTTAATGACCCATTGAAGGAGGGAGTAAACAACCAAGTAATGGTTGTTTATGGCCATTGAAGGAGGGTGTAATTCAGCCAAGTAATGACTGTTAATGGAGGGAGTTAATCAACCAAGTAATGGCTGGTTAATGCACAATAACGCCCCTAAAAATCAAATATTAAACAATTTAGGGGGTCTATCAGAAGAAGCCCAAGACGACCCACGACTGGACGGGATGGGCGGCGGCGGCGCGCGTGTGGGGCTTAGCCTTGAACCCAAGCACATCTAGGTCCTTCCTCCTTTAAACACATGGGACCAATATCTCTTTCATTTCTCAACGAAATTTGACGATTCTTGGACCTACGGTCATCTACTCACTTAGTAGATTATGCATGTGTGAAGAGACAAAGCCTCCAACATGCGGAACCCTAGTGTTTAATTCATTAAATATGGGTGGACGCACCTCCCCACCAAAGAGACATTTCCAACAGAAAGTTTATCGGTAGACGAATCATTTAACCAGCTTTCGGGAGAGATACCACAACAACTTGCTTCTCTTACATCTCTTGCATTCTTAAATCTCTTCCACAATCATCTCCGTGGATGCATCCCTCAAGGACCTCAATTTCATACTTTTAAGAACAATTCATATGAAGGCAATGATGGATTACATGGATTCCCAGTTTCAAAAGGTTGTGGTAATGATGAGGTAGCAGAGAAAAATTATACTGTATCTGCACCAGACGATCAAGAAAGAGATACTGAATTTCTCAATGATTTTCGGAAAGCTGCTCTTATGGGCTATGGAAGTGGATAATGTATTGGATTATCCATAGTATATTTCAGCGATGTCAAAGGAATAACAGAAGAAAAATCGCTTCTAGACAAGTTACCAATTGAGCAAGATTTGATTTCAGAACTTCAGGTATTAAAGTTAATCTCCATGCTGATCTTTTAGTTTATTATAATTACTTAGTATTTAGTCTTTTGTTGTAGCAAGTAATCTATGATCTATACTGAGCATATTTTTATTTCCAATAATTTCAATAAGCCTCTGAGTCACTCACATATAAGGGAGCTAATAAAGTCAAGCAAATATATTGTAAATAACATTTACGATGTGAACTCTTAACACTATCCCGCACGTCCAGACCTCGTTAACTGGAGCGTGGACAATATAATTTGGGGACCCAACATCGGTACCATGTAAAGAATGGATCTTGGGCCTAACTTAACCCCAAAAGTTAGCTTGTACGGTGAGGATTGTCCAAGTTCATATAAGTAGTCCATGTTTTCATTTCATTTTCGACGTGAACTCTTAACATATACCATTGCGATACAAGTCATCAACGCTACTCAAGACAATGTTGATCAAACAGACCATTAATACTAGTACTTCAAAGACTTCTAAAACATGAAATATGTTATATGAATATATAGTGTAAGGTTATTAGATTTAATGAATTTTTAAGTCTTTAAATTTCATGATGTACAATATAAAATAAAACAGACGGATGGAGTATGTGATAAGAGTTACGATCGTTTGCAAATTATATCCAGGAGATATCAATAAACATAATGTCATATAAAGCTTTTTTCTCTGAAGAGGTTTGACCCAGTTTGCATATAATGCAACAATTTTATTTAGTATTTTTCATACTTAAGATTAATCATATCGATCGAGATTTAGATAGATGATAAGAAAATAGAAAAAGAATTAATAATAATCCATGATAATTTATTTTAAGAATGATTAAATATTTATTTTTTCTCTGAATGTTTTATCATGCTATTTATAGTATTTTTGTCGTTGCTTCTTAATTTTCGTTATTTTTGTTACGTCTTGTTTTGATATGCTATTCTTTGAGCCGAGTCTAACGAAAATAACATCTCTGCCTTTCAAGATATGATTAAAGCATGTGTACGCATCATTTCTTCAGATCCCACTCGTAAAATTATTTTGAATATATTGTTATTATATTATGTAATTTTCTCACAAATAAACATTTTAGGCCAACCGCCTCACATTTTTCATGGATAATAAAATAAAAACAAAAATTACAAAACCAACAACAACATAAATTCAGTGTAATCACATTATTTGAGGTCTGGGGAGGATCTCCGCTCAAGACGAATCATGACAAAGAAGAAAATGAAATAATTGGACCCCCAAAAGAAAAACATGAAAGAAGATCTCAGTTATACTACTACCTCAAAGTAAATAATTCATTCATTTTAGTCCCCATAAAATCAAGAAAATGCTTTCCCACAACTCTTCTTCCACCACCACCGCTTTCTTCCTCCTCTCTTCAACCGCCAAATCTCTCCGACCCAAATTAACTTGTTACCCTTTTCACTTCCCAATTCAACAAAAGCGACACAGTTTCATGGCTGCTTCAATTGATTCAGTTGCTAATGAATTGAAGAAACAAAGCGTAGAAGGAACTAAAAATGTTAAATTGAATGTTGAAGAGCTTAATTGGGATAATTCTTTTGTTCGTGAATTGCCTGGTGATCCTAGAACTGATAGTATCCCAAGACAGGTTTGTTTACTTTTTGGGTTTGTGTTAATTTATCAGAATATTTTGTATTTCTTGGTTATCCATATTAAAGATTGAATTTTTATTGGCTTAATACATAAGCAATCCCTCAAACTTGACATAGCTGGTAAGTATGTCCTTCAACTTTGGGTGTGCACAAGCAACTCAACTTATATAAAGTTGAACAGGTAAACACAAATGATGACGTGCCACATAAATTTTGTCTTGATGATCATTTTTTGTTCAATTGACAAAGTGGAGATAAGTTGAGGTGTCTACTTGTGCATATCTAAAGTTTGAGGGCATACTAGCCAGTTGAGGCTAAGGTTTGATTGAACGTAAATGTTCCTTTTTTAATAGGCAAATAACTTTTTTGTATTTGACTTTATATTACTCCACCGGTTTCAATTTGTTTGTATTAGTTTGACTTGATACAAAGTTTAATGAAGTAAAGAAAAACTTTGAATGTTATGGTCATAAACTGGATGTTGCAATTAAAAAGTTGCCAAATTAGGCAAGATACATTCTTTTTTTAACAGGCTAAACACGAAAGTAAGGCAAACAAATTAAAATGGAAGGAGTACGATATAATAGAAGAAGATACTAAAATAATGGTTGAGAAGTTAGTTTGATAGAGAAGATGCCTATTAAAGGCTCAAAATTTAAGTAGTAATGCATTCAAGATTGAATGTTTTTGTTGTTGGATACATGAGAAACTAGTTAGAGTATCCTGAGTTACTCCGTCCCATTTTGTGTGATTGTGTTTACCAAACACGGAGGTTAAGTTGTTCACTTTGATTTATATATTGTATTACCGGTAGTGGAAGAAAATATTAAGGTAATGTTTGAAAAGTCAGTTTGATAAATCATAGCATATATAAAATTTGAATAGCTTAATGAAATTGAATTCTTGAAAGTTGTGTGAGAATGTTGTCAAATATCTTATGTCCAGAACAAAAAGAGTGTCATATAGATTGGAACAGAGGAAGTATTATATTAGTGAGAGTGGAAGAAAATATTAAAGTGATGGTTGATAGAGAAGGCTCCACGTTAACGTTTAAAACTTGATTAGTATAAATGTATGAAGAATGGCCTGTGGAAATGGAATTATGTCAACTATTCTAGATGTCCCAAAGTGGAAAGAGTGTTATGTAAATTGGGATGGGGGGAGTACTATTTGTTCATAACTAGATAACAAGTTAGGTTTATAATAAATACTCGTGGTGGTTTATCATAGAAGTCATTCCTAGATAGCAAAAAAAAAAAGTAGAAAGTAGATATACCTATGTAATAAGCGACGTAGTTTGCATTGAATTTGTAATGATAGTAACCGGAAGATACAATCCTTTTGCAAGTCATTTATCTGTGTCAAACATTGTGCTTGTAGGTGTTGCATGCTTGCTACACAAAAGTGTTACCCTCTGTACCGGTCAATAACCCTCAGCTTGTAGCATGGTCAGAATCAGTGGCGGAGTTACTTGAATTGGATCTTAAAGAGTGAGTTTTCAAAAGCTTACCGGATGTTATGGTCGTGTTAATTGTGGCTTTATGAATTTGATATAGACTTACTTTAGTCTTTCAGATTTGAGAGGCCTGATTTTCCCCTTATATTCTCAGGGGCATCACCGTTGGTGGGAGCGTAAGTTTCTCGACTTTGTCTTTGAATTTTTAGTATTGAAAAAGCATCTAAGGTTGGACTTGATTCTGCAGGATACCTTATGCACAAAATTACGGAGGACATCAGTTCGGCACGTGGGCCGGTCAATTAGGGGATGGTAGGGCAATAACTCTTGGAGAGATTTTGAATTCGAAGTCGCAAAGGTGGGAGCTGCAGCTTAAGGGTGCTGGAAAGACCCCTTATAGTCGTTTTGCTGATGGTCTTGCAGTGCTTCGTAGTAGCATTCGAGAATTCCTTTGCGGTGAAGCAATGCATGGTCTTGGAGTCCCAACAACACGAGCACTTTGTCTAGTGACGACAGGAAAAGATGTCATGAGGGATATGTTTTATGAGTATGTTCCTCAACGACGATTTTATGGTGTTTGATAAGCTGCATAAATCAGCAAGAAATCATCTAGCTAGCCTTGAATTGCATTTTATGTTCTCTTAATTAACTAAGCGGTCGTTTGGTTGCTGGTTAGAGTTATCCATGCAGGGATTAGGTATCCAAGGTTTATTGATTTGTGTATTAGTTATTCCATCTTCTATCCTGCATAGATAATACATAGATTTCCTTGAACTTTATACATATAATAGTTATGCGGGATTGTAAACTGGTAACAAAACACGTACTTGGTGTGCTGAATTATATATATAGCAACTAAAATACTACCAAACATCGTACTAGTTATGCTGGATGCAACATATGAATAATTCACTTCCTAATCCGCAACCAAACAACCCCTAATAGCATAGAGCATGTTTGTCATCTTTGCTTCAAAAGAATTTTGGAAGAATGATACTGTGAGGAGTTTTATCAATGAAGTTGATGAGAAGCATCTATAGACTGATTTCGGGGAGGTTTGGAGTCTGCATAGGGATCCATGTCTTAGAGTTATTCTCCAGATAATTGTTACGTCGTCCATTCTAGTGTGTATCTGTTTCCTCTATTGATTATTGTCTTCCTTCTCATGCAGCGGAAATCCTAAAGACGAACCTGGTGCAATTGTCTGCAGAGTTGCTCAATCCTTTCTGCGTTTTGGTTCTTATCAACTGCATGCCTCTAGAGGTAAAGAGGATTCTGGGATCGTCCGTGCTTTGGCAGACTACGCCATTAGATATCACTTCCCCCATCTGGAGAATATGACTAGCAGTGGAAGTATATCATTCAACACAGGCAAGGAAGACAATTCAGTTGTGGATTTAACTTCGAACAAGTATGCAGGTAAATATATAGGTTATCTTGAAGATAATGTAGGGATTCCCGTGCCTATGAAAACAATTAATCTCTTTTTAAAGACTGACTATAGTGTGGGCAAGGAGAGTAACGGCAGTTGTTCATTGTCGATAAAACCTTGTCTCGAACTTCTCCATTGTTGGTGACACTCTTAATTATATTTAGATATTATGCTTCAGAGTTTGTGAACTTCTTTAAATTTTTGTTTACTTGGTTGTCCAAGTGAAGGGGAGCCTGGAGTAACTAGTAAAGGTGTTGCCATGTGACCGGGAGGTCATGGGTTCAAGCGGTGGAAATAGCCTCTTGCAGAAATGCAAGGTAAGGCTGTGAACAATAGACCCTTGTGGTCCGGCCATTCCCCGGACCCCGCGCATAGCGGGAGCTTAGTGCACTGGGCTGCCCTTTGGTTGTCCAAGTGAATCTGAGTGGCACAGGATCTTTATCTATAATGTTAATATAGAACAAACCCCATAGAATACCTTTCTTAGTCTTTCAACCTCTCCCCGATTTTGTCATCAAATTCCTTTTCTTTGGCTTTTCTTTCTCTATTTTTTGCGTAAAGAAGTTATTTCATTTTCTGGTAAAACACACTTGTAAAAAGAAAGATAGGTATCGAGGACCATGCATTCTTTGACAATTTGCTTCCTCACATGCATTGATGAATGGCTGCATTATTTCAGCATGGGCAGTGGAAGTTGCTGAGCGGACTGCTTCAATGATTTCCAGGTGGCAGGATGTTGGTTTCACACATGGAGTGATGAACACTGATAACATGAGCGTTTTAGGACTCACTATTGACTATGGTCCCTTTGGGTTTTTGGATGCTTTTGATCCGAGTTACACACCAAATATCACTGATCTTCCTGGCAGAAGATATTGTTTTGCAAATCAGCCAGATGTAGGTTTATGGAATATTGCACAGTTTACCTCTGCTCTATCTACCGCCGAGTTGCTAAGCGATAAGGAGGCAGATTATGCCATGGAAAGGTACCTTTAGATACTCTCTTTGTTATTTGCTCGAAATTTTTCTCTCTTTTGCTGTTGTTGATGTTTACTTTTTGACTTCTTTAGATATGGTAACAAATTCATGGATGATTATCAAGATATCATGACCCGAAAGCTTGGTCTGGCGAAGTACAGTAAAAAGTTGATTAGTGAACTACTCAAGAATATGGCCATCGATAAAGTTGATTACACAAATTTCTTTCGATCTCTATCAAACATCAAAGCTGATCCTACAATTCCAGAGGACCAAGTATTGAATCCTCTTAAAGCTGTTCTCTTAGATATTGGTATGGAACGCAAGGAATCCTGGACAAGCTGGGTAAAGTCTTACATACAAGAGGTATGTGACGGTGAATTTCTTTCCTCAAATAATAATGAAGCATATAATGTGTTTGGATCAAGTATGATCTTCTTGTGCTCCAGGTTAAGCAAATATTGCATAAAGAAGGGTTATATAAGGTCCTTTGAAACTAGAATTTCTTCTAGGAATACTGTTTAAAAAAAAAAAGACTTTGTTCTAGGAATGCCCATATAGTTATAACGGAAAAGGTCCAAATATGCCATTATATATTCAAAATTGAGTAGATATGCCCTTCGTTAATAGTTTAGCTCACATATGCTCTTGCCGTTTAATAGTTGATCCAAGTATGCCCTTAATTTAAGTGGAGCCCCCAATTAGCTGATTAATAAGTGAAATAGGGCCTCTACCCTGTGTGCACCCGAAAGGGTAGCGTCTGTGGGTTCCCTTGTCATAACAAATAAGTGGAAAAGGGCCAAATATGCCCTTAAAGTATGAAAATTTGAGTAGATATGCCCTTCATAAAATCCTGCCTATGCGACTTGTTTGTGCAGTAAATTTGTGTATAATCTTTTCTGGAAATCATCAAGTTTTTATCTTGTATGTGAGGTACTTACGGTGTCACTTTTCTACTTCTTGCAGCTCTCTGCACCTGGTGTATCAGATGAGGAGAGGAAAATTTCAATGAATTCTGTAAATCCAAAGTACATCCTCAGAAACTATCTATGCCAGAGTGCCATTGATGCAGCAGAGCAAGGTGATTTTGAGGAGGTTCGACAGCTATTGAAGGTTATGCGATGTCCATTTGATGAACAACCCGGCATGGAGAAATATGCATGCTTGCCTCCAGCTTGGGCTAATCGTCCTGGTGTATGCATGCTTTCTTGTTCATCATAATGTTTCCCCCAAGTAATACAAGAGTTTAACTTGTATATAGCAGAAAAATCAGTTTTTTCATTGTTGTAGTGATGTGTAAAAGGTGTAGCTGCTTCTTTTACTTGTGTTTTTGCTATGTTCTTGTTTTGTGGTCATAAATACACAACAATGTATTGTAAGTGGTCCTGTGACCACGATCGAAAGTGATCCAGCTTTTCACGCTGCGAAAAAAGGAAAAACTTTTGGTAGCATTTCCACACTTGTTCCTTAGAGAGCCTGAACTTTTTCGGAGTTCTTGTATACTTGTAGTTGGAGCATCAGTTTGATGACTCTGATTGGGTACATATTGTCATTATGCTGAGGGTCAAGCTTTTTTTTTTTGGAACGGCAGTTAGAAACCATTCTCAAATGTTTTCATTGCAAAAATCATAATTTATAGTACATTTTGCGCGCTTTCTAGATACAGAGTATTTTATGTCATTAACTATTCGGGACCTGTTCAACAAGAATTTTTAGATGGTGATTTTTCAATCAACTAGTGAACTTACTCGAAAAAAGTTCATAAAGAAGTGTACTTATTTAGAAGTATATCGAACACCTGTTAGCCATTTCTTTTTCGGGTATGTTCACCCTTCAGGACAGTTTTGAATTGTTGGTATAGAGGATAAAAACATTATTGTATACACTAAAAAAAAATAAAAAATTACAGATAACTGTCAAAGACAAATGCCTAATGTAATTGTATATCAGTGAGTGATGTGTACATTAGGATTAGGACTACATTAGGAGTTTGAATTCTGTCAAAGACAAAAGTCTAATACATGCAAGTAGAGAAGGGTAAAGAAGCGGGCCCGTTATCCACCGGATTTCTCGGTTATTTAAAAAAAAAGGTTCTAATCTTTGTATGGATGTCCCAAAAACATCATTTTTTCTCTCCGTTGAATGAGGCTGTGATTGCTGTTCTTTTTTCATATTCTAGTTTCCTGAATTTTGTGCTATTAGTCATCAGTTGTAGGAGAAAAGATTGTTAGTACGACCGTACCAGTATTCTTTTCTACAATAGCCTATGTATCATTTATCAAATTATAGCATATGCAACTTATCTAAGTTGCTCGGACTCGGGTGCGGGTGTCTAATACGGGTGCGGATTTAGAGGTCGGATCCTTCATGATCTAAATTTTAAGTTTCGGGGATATGGATCCAGGCATGGATACGGGTACAGGGATTCGGCTAAAAATAATTTTAATATCTAAATATAGAGTTATAAAACCTAAATTATGAGATAGTATGTGAAAAAATTGAGGAGAAAATATTGATCAACAGGAGATAAAAGGAATAGGAGTGACATAGAAATTTCTATATACAAGGTAGTCCATTTTCTTCAATTTCACCTTAGCTTTTGTTTTGATTAAAGAAGTCGTTGAATCTGTCCGGAATTTCTCCGTCGATTTTGGTCAAAGTACCCAAAATCTGTTGACAAGATCAGGTACGGATTCCACACTCACACCCACATCCACACCCATGTCGTGTCGACGCGGATGCGGCATCGTAAGTGAAGAGTCATCTTATCATTACCCTGCTCATTTCCACTCTGCAACAAACAGGTTTGTGCTAACCAAAGCTTTCGACGATTGTTCTGTGATTTACGCGAAAAAAATGAGGCGTAGCCTTGAGGTTTGGAAAATGGGCACTGTGAACTAACTTGGAGGCACTGAAGCTGCAAGAGAAGCTGCCATCTGATAGAAAAGCCCTTAAAATTTCCGATACCTAATCATCCCTCCAACATCCACCAACATATACCGTTGGAAAAAGGCAAACGGTTTACAACCTGCTCATTCCTGATTCCGAGCTCAAAGCCATAGGGCGGAACTTCACTACACACAAAGGGGAGGTGACATTACTTTTCACGGTCCTCATCAAGCGATCTTATACCCGATTATCTCGTTGAGAGATATCGGTTTGGGAGCTTGAAAATACGTGGAGAAACTCGAGCTAACGATGATTGAATTAGCATCAATTTACGGGGTGAAAGCACTGGTTGGACAAAGATGTGAAACATGAGTTTGGGTTGATGATAGAAAGATTGGCGCAATTGGAGTTCGAGTTTCATCAGGGATTACATCTCATTGATTAGCATTCAATGTGGATACAGATTTAAGCTACTTCCAAGTATATTGTGCCTTATGGAATTGCAAATAAAGATGTTACATCTTTGAAAAGAGAGACAGATAGAGAGCTTCCTGCTGAAGAGGTAATCCAAGAACAGTTGATTTCTTGTTTTGTGAGAATATTTGGATACAAGAATGTAACTTTTAAAGATCTGTAATTTGATAAGCAGCAATGTTGACTCACATTGTCATAGACAAAACTGTATTTCTTACATAAGTTTTATCATTTGATAATAGGTAATTTTAGTATGCATGTCTACCTTAATTTATCACCTAACTATGGTAAAAAGCTCAAATATGTCATCAAACTATCGGAAATGACTCATTTATGCCACTCGTTAATAGATTGGCTTATTTATGTCATTGTCGTTAACAAAATTGCTCATTTATGTCATTGACGTTACCAAAATGGCACATCCATGTCATTTTTCATTAACACCGACGTTAATGAAAAATGGTATTATAAAATCGGCATAGTGAATTATGACATGGATGTGCCATTTTGATAACGGCGACGGCATAAATGAGCCAAACTATTGACGAATGACATAAATGAGTCATTTCCGATAGTTCGATAGCATTATTTTATCTTTTGATGCATGTATTTGTTTCTTGATGGACTTTTCCTACGTAGAGGTGTTCAAGTGGCAAACCCAAGAGTTTTGTTAAGGGTGTTCAAGAAATCAATTTATGAAGCATATTTATTTAAAAGAGAAATTCTTCCTTAGATGATAAAGAAAAGGAATACAACCTTTTCCCACTATTTTGCAAAGTAGAATCATATTCTCACGTTTGTCCTAGAAAACCCCAAGAAATAAAAGTGAGCATATTTTGATTTTTCCCCCTACAGCGGAACCCCCCCCCCCCCCCCCGCACACACACACTCGCTAAACTAGAGGCGGATCTAACATGTTTGCTAAGTTTAACAGAATTCAACATTTTGAACACCGAGTATATATATTAAATTACTAAAGTTTCAAAAAATATTATATTCAAAGTCCAAAATTTTAAAAGTGTAATAAGTTCAATGATAAAACTTTAGTAATCAAACACATCAAAATAAATCTTGAATTCCCCTTTAGGCGTAGCAACATTAGCAAGTTGATGATATTCTAACCAGCTAGAAAGTGAAACTCCAATATTAGTTATTCGAAAATCCCACTAATTAAAAGAATCTTGTCTAATTAAAAAAAAAAAACAGAAATAAAAGGCATCAAAACATGCCCTATATAAAGGCAAAGAATTCTTGAAATCTAACCATCAGCTCCTTCAATAGAATATTTTCTTCATTGACAACTCAATTACTGCAACATAGTTGTTGGTGGTGCAATGGGAGACGCCGAGCAGGCTTTTTTTCTTATATATTAATTTTCTTTTATTTTATTTTTGTTTTGCAAAGTAAGATGAAAATAACCTACGATATTATTATTATTATTTTGTATTTTGAGATGGAAAACACCATAGCGGAGTTAAGTGGTCCAATGAGGTTCAATTGAATCTTTTTCGTCGAAAAATTATTTTGGAAATAGGATAAAAAAAATTAGTATTGTATAATGGTTGAATTTTTTTGACTTAAGGGATGTTTTTCGTGTAATAACGAAAACGGCTCAAAAGTTATTTTTAAATTGCAAGTTCAAATTTCAGATGTTCAGAAATCATCCAATTCCTACCGTCTTCTGACGGACGCGAGTCAGAAATAAGCAATCTTCTAGTAATGTACTGAAAAATACTTTTTATATTCACATCTTAGGTGTAGTTTAAAAAAAAAATAAGAAAATTTTCTTATTAGAATTTTTAGCTCCGTCACTGAAAAAAAATTAGCTAGCCCGGCGTCGCCATTGCACCACTAAAAGCCATGAGTTGCCTTTCGCGTTTGATGAATAAGGAGAAGCTTTATGCATCAACATGAAGATTTACTATAATTTCTTTGTTCCTTTTGTTTCTTAGGTTTTTTTCTAAATCGTTTCCTACTAATCATGGTAACTCTTTATTTGTTTGATGTTTTTGCAGACTCTTAGAGAAAAAGCTTGGAGTATTACCATTTTCTTCAGATCTATATCTATACTATGTTAAAAGTATTAAGGGCCTTAGAAATGTTGATGATTATTTTTGTTCTTCATTAAAATGATCTGCAATAGATAAAATCGTCATTTACTATTTTTTTATCAATTAAACATTATGTATTAAATATTTTTTAAAATTTGAACTATTATTAGGAAATCCTACTATTTAGGATTTCAAAATCAAATCGAATTTTATGTCTTCTGAAAAAATGTTTTGATATGTCATAATTCGCGTATAACACTTCTAATCAACTAAAATTTCACTTATTATATCTTTCCTTATTTCAACAATAATTCATCAATTGTTTTTTCAGAAACCACCATGAAGCTAACGAAAATTAGTCTGGTAATATTTGTGATGGAATGTCTTTTCTTTGTTTGGTTTACCAATTAACGTTACTTATGTAGAATTGTTAAACCAAAACAATTTCGGATAAGGAGGAGACGACCAATTCTAAAAAATTGTTATTTACTATTTTTTTTATAAAATTGTAATATAAACTATAGTCCTAACAAATTTTAGTTATTAAAGTTTTCCTTATTTGAACAAATCCTAAAATTTAGAATATCAATCAATTTAGAATTATATTTTGTATATCTTTCCTTACTTGAATTAAATATCACAACTAAAATACCTCACATATTATGTCTTCATCTTCTTTTCTAACGTTTCTTCCCTTTTTATGTTTCTTTTGTCACGTTCTTCTTTTCTTTCCGCTTCTTTTCACTTTTTCCACTATAAATTGATTTTACTTGGTATTTATTTTATGTTATAATATAAATTATTATCGTTTTTCTTCAATTCTAAATTTATGTTTGTTTTATTTTGCAGCCACATAAAAAGTAAGTAAAATCTGTTAAATATACATAATATACACACAATATACATGTGTATATTATGTATATTTATGGTGTATTATTCTCGGTGGTTATTGCCCATCCGTGGGCAGTTTATGGTGTATTATTCTCGGTGACTACTGCCCACCCGTGGGCAGTCCTTTCCATGTACAAATATGTAATTAATATTGTAGTCTAATTAGTATTGTACATTTACCATACTTGTATAGTTAGTCTCCAAATAGAATAAGGTTTTAGGAGTAGAATAGGAATAAAATTCTCCTATTATGGAAATATGTAAATTATATATATACTCTTTCAAGTAATGAAAATAATCAAGGGATTATTTCTTTCATGATATCAGAAGTCTAGGTCTTAAAATCCTCTCTCAAAATTCCTCCTAATTTCCGTCCAACTACATCATTTTCCGAGCCTCTTCTCATAGGAATTCGTGTCGACGGTCGATCCTCTCTTCTCAAAATTTTCTTCCAAATCTCTCAATCACATATTGTTCTATCAATATGTCTACATCCAGGAACACGTTTCATCCTGCCCTTACAGTTTCTAACATCAAGAATAACATCCCTCTTGTTCTTGAAATATAAAACGTCCAATATGCGACGTGGGCCGAACTGTTCAAAATTCACCCACTCTCGCATCAAGTCATCCATCACATAATCCCCGCGACTCCTGAGGATACGGAGGTGCCAAGACGCGAGGATGATCCTAAGTTGTGGATGACTCTTGATGCCACCGTCCTTCAGTGGATATATTTCACAATTTCTACCGACCTTTTGCAAACGATTATTGAACCTGAAGCTACGACGCATGCAACTTGGGATAGACTACGTGATATATTCTAAGATAATCAAAATTCTAGAGCTGTTACTCTTGAGCAAGATTTCTCCCACGTAAATATGGAAGATTTCCCTAACGTTTCGGCTTATTGCAAAAGATTGAAGGAATTGGCGGACCAACTCCGCAACGTTGGCGCGCCAGTTTCGAATGATCGTTTGGTCCTCTAAATGGTTTCCGGCCTCTCCGAGGCCTATAGTGGTGTTGGCACGCTTCTTCGTCAAAGTAATCCCCTTCCGCAATTTTATCAGGCTCGTTCTATGCTTACACTCGAAGAAGTAGACATGGCAAAAAAGGCGGCTACCGGTGCTAGTCCCGTGGTCATGATGACCGAATCCACTGTTCATCCTACCGGTTCCAACTATGGCTAGCCAGTGGGCCGGGCTCGGGATCGTCGGGCCGGGTTTGGCGGGATGGGGTCGGGGTGGGAATGGGGGAGGGGCGAGATTGGGTCGGGTCGGGTCAGGCTGGATTTTCCGAAGTCCCATCCCGATCCCGATCCCGTCGGAATCGGGTCGGGGCGGGATTGGGATCCGAGCGGTTTTTTTTTTTTTTTAATAACATATATATAAAAAACTCAAAAATTAAACAAGATAATGTAATAAAAATATCTCAATGCTGTTTTTGTGCCTCTTATATTATTTAATAGACATGTGATTTTTTTTGTAATACAAATACAATTGTCAAAATTGCAACTTTGTGGTGTTGTTTAAAAGTTGCAAATTACATAGTAAAGTTGCAATTAAAAAAATTTCATTTTGAAAAAAACCTGTTCTAGTTTCTTGATAATCTCTTGTTGTTCTTCGGTTGGAATTGGTATTTGTTGGTCAAATTGCTCCACGTCGCTTCCACCACCTTCGGATAAGATTTCATTGTAGTTTTCTTCTTCTTCGTTGATCTCCGGTTGACCGCATCTTCTCCGCTCCGCTCGTATCCAATCTCTGAATAATACTACAAATCTCCAAGTTGTCTCCGGCTAATGAGTGTTTGTGCTCTCCTATTTGATATCTGCCGACAGAAAAAATGCTTTTAGACGTCGTTGATGACGCTTGAATGTTCAAAAGATCTCGGCCCATCATTGAAAGTGTCGGAAAGGTCTTCTCATTCCCCCTCCAGTATTTCAGCAAGTCTTCACGTCCTTCTTCATTGAGAATTGCTTGGTACGGTACATAACCTTGCAAAACAAAAATATCAAACTGGCTAATTTGGTTAGTAGCGGTACGGCCGCACATTTTATCTCTAAGGCTTTCAGTACTAACCGCAGAAATAGCATGTGCTTTTGTGAGGTTGTGTTGAAGAAGAAGAAGATGATATGGAAGCCGGTAGGTTGCTAGCACTTTCTTGTTGGTAAAACCTATATATCTTTTTGCATTCGTCTTCTACGTTAGACAACACTTCTTCTTTAGTTTGTTCAATAGGTGGTGGGTGATTTGGATTTTTGGAACTTGGAGGTGGTAGTACTGCTATACAATCGTAAATAGTTTCAATAAGTGATTTAGTACCGTCTATTTTAATTATCGAATTTAATACAACACCAATAATATAAATAGTGGGAATAGGAATAAAATATTTTTTTATTTTGATAAATATTTTTTTAATAGTTGCCTTATAAGCTGGTTTATCCATATATTCATTTAGCAGTAAAAATATTAGAGTTATATAAAACAACATAGTTGAAATAGTAGGATAATATATACCGAAAAATTCTTTTGTTGCTTGAAAAAAATACAATAAGTTCTGAAATTTTTCCCCAATCGCTATCTACAACCATATCAGCTGGATTTTGATTATGAGAATTAAAAAATAAAGTTATAGATTTTCTATAGTCATAAGCAACAAGTAGTTGCTCGTATAAAGAATTCCACCTACTGGGTACTTCTTCTAGAATTTTTCTATAAGGTAGTTGGCAATCGTGACAAGTTTTTTTATATTCTTTTCTTCGTTGTATTCTATTATTTATAATAATAAAGTTTATAGCAAATTGTATTTTACTAAGAATGTCTTCAAAAAATGATAAATTATCCTTTACAATTAACTCATACTGCGCGAGAACAATCATCAACAATAGTTAAAAAATAATGAGCACCGCAACTAGCATGCAAAGTATAGGCACCCTAAATATCACAATGAATTAAATCAAAAACCTCTGTTGCTCGACTTTGACTCAAAGGAAACATGTTTCTAGTTTGCTTGGCTCTTAAACAAATATCACAAGGTTCATGGATAACATTAACATCCTTATTGCCATTATTGCTAATAATATGAGGTAAAAGAAAATCTACTTTGCGAGAAGGGTGTCCCATCCTTTGATGCCACAATTCACTGTTATCTCCCACAGTTGCTTGATAAGCCTTAAGTTGTCGCAGAGGGCGAAACCAATAAACCCTATCACATTGTTCACCCGCTCCAATCAGAGTCCTCAAAGTACGGTCCTGTATGATGCAAAGCTTATTAATAAAAGTGACAGAATAAGAGAGATTGGCAAGCAAGGGAGACACCGACAACAAATTACAAGTAAGATCTAGAACATATAATACATTAGTGAGCACCATATTTGGGCTCAAAGTAATTGTGCCTTCGTTAGTAGCAATGGGTTGTTTCCCATTAGGCAGCCTAATGGAAGTAGGAGAAACATCAACCAATTCGCTAAATAATTGATTCGAGCATCCGGTATTGATGATCCATTGAGCGCAAGATTCAAACTTACCACTCAACTTTTCGGTTGAAGAAGACTGCCTTTTTGAAGTATTGAGCATGTTCACAAGCGTAGCCCACTGTGCATCCGAGAGACCAGGAAGACCACGACGATCGGTCTCATCTACGAATATCCGAGCATCAGACTTCAAAGTGGTTGCGGCATGTGCGACTTGCCCACGACCACCTCTTCCCGCATTCTTTCGTTCCCCTCGGCCAGACCTGCTGCCACCGCGACCTTGCACGCCATTGGCGCGGTTCTCAGAATACCACCAATCCGGGAACCCAATCAGTTGAAAATAATTTTCTTTTGCGTGTACAGGTTTGGCGCAACGAGAGCAAACACTATTGGGTCGAGGGTTATCATTCCGGCCCCTAGCAGCCCCTTGCGCCGCAAAGCCAACAACATCAGAAGGTGTGTCTTGGTTCCGAGCCACAGTTTGGTGACGTTCTTCAGTCACGACTTTAGCAAAGGTAGTGTTTAAGTTCGGCAAAGGCGTCAGCATCAAAATATGCGAAACAGCAGGGCCATAACGAGCGGAATCCAAACCAGCAAGAAAGTCATGGACCTTTTCATTCTCCTTCTCTTGAGCAAATGCAGTGGCAGCAGCACAGGTGCACTTCGGAACATTAGAATATCCAGCAAGTTCATCCCATATTTTTTGCAAATCATTGTAGTAAGTCACGACTGAATGCCCACGCTGCTTGCAAGCACCTAAAAGAATCTTTGAACTAATTCTATCAACCTTGTACAATAAGAATAATTACATAAATAGCATAGCTAAAAAACAAATAAGGTAAATTAGGAAACAATATCATGGTACAACTCATCTTGGGTTGTCCAGGCCTAGAGAATATTACAGAGTAATAACAGAGATATGCCACTAATAGTTCGAATATACAAATTCTTTTCTCTTTTTTTATTGGTGTGGTTTCCTAAATTGATTAGGATTCGAATATACAAATTCCTTGTTATCTTTTTTAGTGGTGTGGTTTCCTAATTAATTCGGGTTTAGGAGCCGATTCATATATGGAAATTAAGACTAAACACGTTTTCCGAAAGTGAGTTATATTAGGGAGCCGGTTGAGTTTTGCACCCTTGACATATGTCCTATTTTATGATTCGCATCCTAACAGGTCGATTTTTGTTCTATCTTTAACTGTTTTCAGGATACTAATTATTTGTAGTATTAGTCCTTATGATATCTAATTAAATACATTTAATCTGTAATTACTTGGAACGTACACTATTAATAGCTTTGTTAATTTGTCAATATTCTTGAATGCAAACCTCCATCAAGATTACATGCAATTTCAAATTATTAGGTCACTGCAGAATGAAAACAAGAATAAAGTCCATCTCTAGATGCGAGATTCAATTAGACAGATGAAATATTTAGCCAATATTCTCATAACAGAGGTGCTAACATACATGACATAACAAAAATGTTTCATAAGAACAAAATCATATACTATAAACAAGACTGTCTATCAGAATAAAAGAGTACATATGTTTTCATCTAAACTTGTTCAAGAATGGATTACGGATTGACACGTTCACATTCATCGATCCATTCGTGGTATATGTCAATAGGTTCGGTCAAAAGTGTGACTTTGGTACTAAATTTTGCTTTGCAAATATAGCAAATGGCACTGCCAATCGAATTCTTCATATCAATGGGACACTCTACAGCTCCTTCATGACAACAAAATGGACAAGTAAAGACTGTTTCAAGTTTGGGCATTTTCTTTGGTGCTGGCTTTGCTCTTGACTTTCTCTTGGCCATCTTTTTTTTATTTTTGTCAACAATAAACTTTGGGATATAAATTTTCAGAGAAAGATGCCCTCTATTTATAAGTATGTTTTTCTTTTCCTAAATTGAGTCGGATACGAATAGTTTGGTTTCCCTATTAGTTTGGGTTTAGGAAAAGAGTTATTTATGGAAATAAATAGTTTGAGTATACACGTTTTACCAAATTAAGTCCAAGTAGGAGACAGGTTTTTGTTCTGTGTTTGTTTGATGGGTAATGTATACTTTTAGTCCCTCAAATTTAGACAAATTCTGACTTTTGGTTCTTAAGATATCTAATTAAGTGCATTTAACCTTCTTGAAATGTACACTTAGTTTTATCACTCTACTTGTGAATCTTTACAAACTTAACGAATTATTAACCGTTGCTTAAGTTACCTGCATGTGTTATATTAAGTTTCAATTGTTGGTCAATATATGAGAGTAATATGATTCTAAAATTTGTCTCAAATTAACATATTGTCATAAAGGGATAAATAAATAAATAAATAAAAAGGTATTCTAATTAATTGAAGATTAAATGTGATATTTTAATTCTTTATCGTATATGCACCATAAGTAAAAGTTCTCTATATATTCTACATGTAAATCTCTATATAGGAAGCTCGTCGTATTCTTGCTAAATCTATGTTAAATTTTCATGAATTTATCGATATTCTTGAATGCAAACACCTCTATGAAGATGTACATACAATTTCAAATTGTGACTCATTTTCAAAAGGGATACAAAATTAACAAATTGTCAAATCACTGCAAAATGAACCTAACTTCAGAACAGCTCTAAAATACAATAAAAACAAGGCGAAAAAAATAACAAGATATACCATTAATTACTTCTTCTTGCCTGCTTTACCTTCCTTTCTTCTAACTATTTCATCAGCATACTTCACTCCTTTACCTTTGTATGGCTCTGGAGGTCTCCATTTTCTAATGGAAGCTGCAAATTGACCGATGGCCGACCTATCGTAACCACTCACAGTGATTCTTGTATTTTCTTCAACCTTAACTTGTAGTCCAGCAGGTATTTCCATCCTAACGGGATGAGAAAATCCGAGATTGAGAACTATGTCTTTCCCTTCGATCATTGCACGATATCCGACACCTACCAATTGAAGTTTCTTCTCAAATCCTTTGGAGACACCGACTACCATGTTATCGGTAAGAGTCCTGCCGAGTTCAATGCAGAAAAAAGGACATCTTCAGAGTAAACACAAAAGATATGCATTTACATGTTACACATTGACTGCATTTACATTGTCACTATAATTGACTAACAGTAATCGCAATGATGAGATTATGTCTTTGTAATGGCCTGAATGTTCAAGATGCATCAAGAAGTTGAAACTAAAGCTGATGGTGGACGACACAGAGTGTAGAATCATATCTTTGTAATCAGAAAAATTCTTGTAAAACTAATAACGACCATCAGCAAGTCATGTACAATAAAAGTTCCAAGTGATAAGCTAAAACCATACGAACATCTCGTTGATGGAAAATACGGAAATTCATGTAGCTCGAGGCGTTTCTATGACACTATCGTTAAAGGATATTTCACTGGTGTAGGTGTAGTCTCCCGATTCAACAAACTCTTCTACTATAAGTATAAACTAGGAACAGAAACCACATGCTTCAATGGCTAGTATAGCCAAATTTCATATTAAAGCTCCTTAAACTCTACGACGGCTAGTTAACGGCTAGTTCGTACTAGCAAATAAATGGCGGGTTTGACCATTTCAAGTTAAGGTAAAACAATAAATAATAAATTGATAAAAATAAGGAACACTTCCTTTTGAGATATTAATTTCCAACAATCTCCCGCATATGGCATATCTCAAAAGAATATCCATAAAATGAAAAAGGATAATATATTTTTATCTTTTGCGGTATGGATTCATCTGGTGTCTTTTGAATTTATGAACCAGATATAGTTTAAAATACGATTTAACTTACAGAATAATTGGCAAAGTTGATAACTTTTATGAACCAAAAATTCTAGTTGTAAGTTAAGTTAATTCATCTTATTATACCCCCCACAAGTTCTGTTGTTTATCGCGATTTTGCGCTAATAGACCATGTGCATGCCTGGTTGTTCACGAGTGCTCTAGAAATTTTTGCCATAAATTTCATATGAGCAGCCCCACTCCACACTTAAATAGGTTCAATCATATAGTGTATTCTGCAGAGTAATACACCACCTATAAAGGATATGAATTGGATTAAGAGAACTCAACCACACTATTTGAGAATCTCAAAAGGAAATGTCCCTCATTTTTATCTAATTATTTATTATTTTGCCTTAACTTAAAATAGTCAAACTAGTCGTTAACTAGCCGTGATAGAGTTTAAGGAGCTTTAATGTGAAAATTTTAATTGAAACATGTGGCTATAACTCAAAAACATAGATTTTTTAATTCTCTTTCTATTTTCTTTTCCTTCTTTTAAAGTTGGGTTTTTCCTCTTGAAATCTGTTGTTTAGTTCGCAGTTTATATAACTGAAAGAGCTTAAAGAGCTTGTTGAATCTTGGGCAAAATATCCTTAACGACAGTGTCCTTCACGCCTCAAGCTAATTCCTATTCTCCATATTTTTCTAATACTAATAAGATAGATCAATTAGCTAATACAGAGATGAACTTTAAAGTCTGAACCATACCCATTTTTCCATTTTCCCCTCGACTAAAGTGCGGTATATGCACTTGTGGTTTTTGAGACTTGGAAATGGCCTATTAGCCTCTTGATATTATAGATCTTCCTAACAGTCCCGTTATTGTTGCTATAGTTCAACGGTCTTAACTTTTATGAAATTAAGTAAAGGAAAGTCTACTGGATGACAATCTTCTACCATAATGTTGACAAAAACTGTCCTGCTACAATATGATATGTACCTTAACAAAATTGATTTCCTTTGTTATAGTACAATCATATTCACCGAACTGCTGAGATGCATATAAGTCTTTCTAGTGATTGATTTGAATTATTTTATGATATTCTTATAAGTTTTGACCTATATACACATTATAATCTTCTATATACTCAATATAATTTTCCGATGAAGGGTGTTCAACTGACCACCCGTCACTCTATCTGGCTATGACACTAAGCACGGATATTTGTCCTTCGCTAGCAAGTCCTAGCTGTTCTTCTGTCTATATTATCTCTTATGTTCTATTTTCACCTTTCATGATCTTACATTCATTATTGCTGCAATAGCACTAAAGATCTGCTACATTTGAACTTTTTAGCCTGTTAATCTTCTTATAGTGAGAAAGATTGATTCTCTAACATGTTTAGACTGAGAAATATGGAGTAATTACTTTGCTACTTATAGTGACTGACCTCTACATTTTTTCCATATTTTTGAGTCTCATAAAAAAGGACCATTTGGTAATATCAATTTATGAAGGAACCATCGACGTGAGACTAGCATATAAGTACATCAATAGTTAAGAGCAAAACAATGAAGTTTAAAACCACAAAGAGGTAAATTATTTTAAACTTATAGGCGGTAATAAGGAAGTTTAGAAAACTTCAAGGTGGTAACAGTAGATTATCCTTATTTACCTTAGAGATAATGGTAAACAACACACCTGAACTATCACCTTTTCGTGAGTTTCTTACCTGAACTATCAAGTGGGCGAGTTTCCTACCTGAACTATCACCAACTATTTATCAAAACACACCTCAACTATTAGTTGTTCACTTTTCCTACCTGAATGATGAGTTAGAAAAAGTGAACTAATAGTTGAGGTGTGTTTTGATAAATAGATTTGCACTAAGAGACATCTCAGTTTGGGTTTCAAATATGATGTCATATAATTGGGAAAAGTCCACTGGCGCTTTAAATCTTAATATATTTTGAGTTACTGGGTTATTATGCCAGAACAACTAAAGTCTCCCTAGTCCACATCGAAACCCGTTATGGATTTCAATGTAGTTACACCAGTTAGTATAATATAGCTTCTTGATAAAAATTAACAATATTAATCGCAAAAGGTAGGTTATAACTTAAAATGTTTTCCATTTTTAAGAATGAAAGGGAAAAAGAGATCGAGAAAATAGAGTGATATTAAACTGCAAGACTACCTGAATAAACCATGCATTTGATTTGCCCTTCTTGTCTCCACGGCTTTTCTGACCCTTAGAATACCTCCATCTTCCTTCTCAAGCTTTACTTCTCGTGGATAAGTTATGGCCATCTCCCCTAGAGGTCCCTTAACTTTCAAATCTTGGCCTTCCATTGTGAGTGTCACATTAGAAGGTACTGGTATTGGTTGTTTACCGATTCTTGATTCTTTACATTCGACCGTCTTCCTCAGAAAACCAACACGACGAACAGCAACACTCGATACACGAAACCCATTCAAACTCCCGACAAAAGGAGACCTCAAAGTGCTGATATGAAATAAAACAAGAATAAATTATTTGTTTTTACAAGAAAGCCAACACCAATAACAGCCACATTAAAGTTACGAATTCATTCAACGGAGACCTTAAATTGACAAAACAAGAATAAAGTTTAGGCTTTTACAGGAAAACTTGCTAAACCCAAACACCCCTCTCCTCTGGCTAAAGGGGGTGGGTGGGTGGTTGACACTTGACACAGCACTTTTAAGCTCCAGGAGCTTAAGCCAATAAACTCAGAAAGTAGTTACAGCCAAAAAATTGAAAAGTGTGGTGTAGCATCACGATAGATGTATAAAAAACAGTTTAACAGCTTGAATTGGGAAAGAGAGGCACAGCCTTTCCCCCTGATGGGACTGCTAACTTGGAGCAGCATGGCTCAGTTACAAAATCTAAACATACAAAACCAGAAGCTAACAAGAAAAAAAATTCCAAAAATCTGACACAAAATTCACCAAGGAATCAGAAATGCACTCTGCGCAATTTCAACAATTCAACAAACTGAACGAAAATGCAAAAATTAACAATCTTTCCAGTTTCAACAACTGAATCAAGAATCTAACTTGTAATAAACATTTGGGACTAGCTCATTGTGCCGTGTCTGGAAAGAAGCTGCAACAATTAATCCGCATCAGGCAATTTTACAACAAAATCTGAGAACGGGAGCATATTATTTAAGTTCTTTTTTTCTCTACACACAAAAGCTACAAGCTTTATCTTGTTATAAGGAAAACCCAAAAGCTAAAAAACACACAACTGCATAACATTGACAAAAGTTGACCAAGAAACTAGAAATGTGCTATACCCAATTTCAACAATTCAAGAATCAACATGAAAATATAAAAATCAACAAGCTTTCTAATATCAACACACAAAAGCTAATAATTAAGGTTTTTTTTTTTTTTATCAACACACAAAAGCTACAAGCTTTATTGTATTATAAGGAAAACCCAGAAGCTAAAAGACACTAAACTGCATAAATTGACTAAAATTGACCAAGAAACTAGAAATGTGCAATACCCAATTTCAACAATTCAATAATAAACATAAATATGTAAAAATCAACAAGCTTTCTAATATCAACACATAAAAGCTAATAACTAAGGTTTCTTTTTTTCCTCAACACACAAAAGCTACAAGCTTTATCTTGTTATTAGGAAATCCCAATTGTTTACGACACAAAATTACACAAATTGATGCAAATTAACCAAGAATACTAGAGATGTGCTACCACCCTTTTTCAACAATTCAAGAATACTATATAAATTTATTGTATAATAAGGAAAACGCATAAGCTAAAACACACACAATTGCATAAATCGGCCAAGAAATAACAAATGTGGAATACCCAATTTCAACAATTCAAGAATCAACATGAAAATGTAAAAAACAACAAGCTTTCTAGTGTTAACAACTGAATCAAGTAGCTAAATTTACCTGGTATGTAAAGAGGCTGTGAGTGAGCATAATAATTAAGTTTTTTCCTCAACACTGAAAAGCTACAAGCTTTATCTTGTTATTAAGAAAACTAGAAATGCGCTATACCCAATTTCAACAATTCAAGAACCAACATGAAAATGTAAATATTAATTCTATTATCAACACAAGAGCTAATAATTAAGGTTTCTTTTTTTCCTCAACACAAAAGCTACAAGCTTTATTGCATTACAAGGAAAACCCAAAAGCTAAAAGACACAAAATTGCATAAATTGACCAAGAAACTAGAAATGTGCTATACCTAATTTCAACAATTCAAGAATCAACATGAAGTGTAAAAGGAAACAAGATTTCTATATCAATAGCCGAATCAAGTAGCTAAATTTACCTGGAATGCAATGAGGCAGTGGGTGAGAAGGGCAGCCCGGTGTACTAAGCTCCCGCTATGCGCAGGTCCGGGAAGGGTCGGACCATAAGGGTCTATTCTATTGTAAGCAGTCTTACCCTGCATTTCTGCAAAAGGCTATTTTCACGGCTTGAACCCGTGACCACCTGGTCACATGGTAACAACTTTACCGGTTACTCCGAGGCTTCAGGACAATTAAGTTCTTTTTTCATCAACACACAAAAGTTACAAGCTTTATCTTGTTATAAGGAAAACCCAGAAGCGAATATACACAAAATTGCATAAATTGATCAACAAACTACAGATGTGGAATACCCAATTTCAGCAATTCAAGAATCAACATGAAAATGTAAAAAGCAACAACCTTTCTAGTATTAAGTATTAACAACTGAATTAAATACCTAAATTTACCTGGTATGTAAAGAAGTTGTGAGTGAAGAGCTACCCATTTTTTTGAATTTGCCTGCAAGCTACAGCTGCTAGCTCTGAAGATTGAGCTTCAATTATCTGGTTTAGTGGTTACAGCCCTTTTGCCTTGCCCATAATCGGTTATTGGCAATTTCGCCCCTTATCCTATTTCAGCTAAATGACAAATTTCCCCCCTCTTGTTAAAAAAGTTTATCTTTAGCCCTATTGGTTTTCAATTTTTATCTTTTGGTAAATGATAAATGGGAAAAGGGTCAAATTCGCCCCTCTATTATATGAAAAAGATAGATTTTATCCTCTATTATATTAAAAATACACTTGCCGATACTTAAATGATTCAAATATACCCCACCTACCTAATCTTACGTGGCACTGACATTTTAATGAGGTAGACATCACATGGCATGAATAACTATTGAAAAGTATAGTTCAACGCGGCACTGACATTTTAATGAGGTGGACACCACGTTGAATGAACAACTATTGAAAAGTATAATTCAAATACCATATAATTTGAGCAATATTCCAAAATTACATGGTTTAATTTTTAATTTCATATAAGATCGTGTCTTGAAATAGCGGTCAAGAAATTAAATTGAGCTTGAAATATCAAAAAGTCATTTGCTCCATCCATAGATTAATTGATGGTAGTGAAATAGCTCTTTTACAGATGTGACATTCTTTTAGATGTGGAAGTTTGAAAATGCATTTTAAAGTGCTACGACAAATAATTATAGTCATTTGACATTTTGCTTACTTGATAATATCAAAGCCAAACGTGGAGGCCAAAAGAAACACGAGTAGGTAAATTAGAAAAATACAATTACGGTTAAGCTACCTGCGTTAGTCTAGTCTGATCGTTTAGCTGCTATTTCTAAGAGATGAGAATATAAATAAAAAATATTTTATGGAAAAACATCACGAACTGATGGTCAGCTTAGCAATAATTGCATTTATCAATAAGCTACCGTCTAGTTACTAATATCATCATAGATTATTAATCTGTGCAGTCCATTATATACATATATACAACAATGGGAGAACAGTTGTAGTTGTGTCCGATTTAGGTATGAAAGTTGATGCATATAGTACAAAACTTATAAAGAACATTCAATGGCACTACACTACAAGGCAAAAAGGAACCGATAGAAAAAAAATATTGAGAAGTAGTCAACTTAGAATAGATAATTACATATTGTAATAGCTTATTAATACACGTTTAGACAGTTACAACGTAGTTAATAATGTTGATCATCACTCTTTGATGTGCTACAAACAGATGTATAAAAAATAAAGAAGCAGACAATAAGAAAGACCATGACAGCAAATATTTAAAAAGACTAGGCAGACATTATTGTATATATTTAAGTAGCTCAACTACTAGCATCAATGATGCAAGGTGAATACATTTACTATTTTTTTACTCGACTTATATCTCCATATATAGAATTAATTAGAACAATCTTAAAAGTATATATGTTTGTACAAAGGCTAGCTCATATGTTGTTAAAAAAAAAAAAATAGGTGTAGTAATCCACCAACGGACTTAAAATCTAATACTACCACAGGCACCTCTACATTGCCTTGTTCTACCACCATATCCATTGTAAAAAGTGATATGGCAGTGGAAGATTGCATACGAGGGCGGATCTAACTTAACAACTATGGTGTTCACGTGAATACATTAAACTTTATTTAAACCTTATTATATATGTATTAAGAAAATTATGTGATTGTGAACTATTATTTATTAACTTGAGATCATTGTGGAAAGTCGTTATCCATCTCTGATTGCATGTGTCGATATGACGGTGGCAACACGTTTTCCGGCGAGTTCACGGCGGTGCCGCCACCGCACATGGATGAGTACAGTTGCATCTTCATGTGCACTAGCTCAGCTTGTGCAGTTGCTAATTGTGTTTGGAGAAGGTCAATTTGGTGCTGCAGAGATGAAATAGTTCCAACACAACCATATATTGGATCTTTCATTCTTGCACTTGCCTCGTACACCATTGAACTCACTGCATCTCCTCGTTGATACTCTGGCAATTCCTGTGGATATATCAAAATATGTCTACTTTAAGCAAATGTATATATATATATATATATAATATTTATATATATAGTTGAATATAGTACACCTTTCGTCCCATTTAATGTGACACGATTAGGCGGACGAGGCAAATGAGGGTTACACTATCTAATTTTCAATGTAAATTTGAATATAGATAGAAATAAAATATACATATTTAGAAACTATATAAAAATAATGTAAGTGAGAATAATTAACAATTCAAAATATTTAAAAGGTATATAAAATAATTGATGCCAAAGAAAAACTCCTTTGACTCTTCAAATTGTATGTGTCACATAAAGTGTTATGTTCTAGTTTATGTAACACACTTTCTATTTATTTCGCACTAAAAAGAATTACATATATTTAATTAAATTTGAAAATGATTAATTTTACACTTCGTATTTTACTCTTAATGAAAATCTTTTATAATCTCACAAATATTATGACATATTTAAAACTATAGTTTTTAGAAATTCTATAGCCACAAAAAGAGCTATGACATGTTACCACGAATTTCAAAAGTCTTCATTTATTTTTAAAATTTCGTATTGATTCAAACTATGTCACATAAATTAAAACGGATTGAAAACCTCATAATAAAAAGCATCCAAGAAATTGATTGAAGTTGCTTACAATTGTTCTTACCTGAAGCATCTTGTTGACATTGCTAGCTCCAAATACTTTATGAACACTTGCAAACTTGTGTGGGTCATCGCCTGGAAAATAAGGTGCAAAAACACAATCTTGTGTACATCTTCTCCTTAACAACTTACAAGCTGCACATGGAGAAGTTGTACCTTGTTTTCTAACACCACTCTCCTTCATACTACAAAACTCTAAAAATATCTTAAAAGTTTGTGGACAGAATTATCCGGTATACTTATGCTTGTGGAAAATAACAGATATATAATCGATAAGATCGATGTGTGCGCACACAATGCAAGCTAGCATAAACACCACTATAATTTAGAAAGGTTCTTTAAAAGTTCTATCTTCACGTACACAAAAATTCTAATTAAAGACAACTCGATACACTAAATTCCTGCTATTCTAACTTGAAATGCATAGGGAAAGAAGGAAAAATTGGTTAAAGGGAGTGAGGAAGATAAGGGGCTAATTGTTATATAGGAAAAAAGTAGGACCAGAAAATCTTTTGTAGGACCTAGTAAGGAGAAGCTTTAGATATTGGTTAGCAAAAACATCTATTTCAAGTAGATCTTTTGTCCCATTTTTATACTATTGTTGGGATTTGCTTACACTTAAAATATTCATTCATTCTTCTTCTGGTTAAAATATTCATTCATTCTTATTGTGGTTTAAAATATTCATTCTTCTTCTGGTTAATTAGTTTTTTTCATAAAGGCAACAAGTCATGAGTTATACGAAATGGGATATATTTATTGATCTTGGAAATGCATAACCTCAAGAATATTATATGAAGAAATCAAGGCATTAAATAACAGTCTTTAATTAGCAATGGCGAAGTGATCAAAAAATATTTTCCTCAAAGATAAACAAGAAGTGAACTATACCATCCTTCTCTCGAGAGATAATTCCTCAATTGAAGAAACAAGAAGGAGAGATTAAGAGAAGTTATTAATATCTCCTGATCGATCTGAAGTATTGCACAACTTTTTTGGAGATCAAATACATCCAAAGGAGGTCAACATAATTTTATGTTTTTGATAACTTTTTAGTTTTGGAATTTAGAATGGGGTAGACTAGTAGTAACACACCAATCAGTAGATTAAAGGTTCGAGTCACGTGAAGATTAAATTAGAATACATAATTGATATGGTAAAAAATGAATCTTGGGCCTAACTCAACTCCAAAAGCTAGCTTGTAGGGTGAGGATTGCCCAAGTCCATATAAAGAGCCTGAAAGAAATAATCATTTTCATTAATTGAAAGAGTATATATACAATTTACATATTTCCATAATAGAAAAATCATATTTCTATTCTACTCTTAAAACCTTATTCTACTTGAACACTAATTATACAATTATGGTAAGTGTAAGCCCATACAAGGACTTCTTCAATAAACAGACATGATGAGGATATTTGGGATCCTTAAACCCCAAGGGTTGATGACTTGATGCATATAGACTATCTCCTTGAGATCACCGTGTAACAAAGCATTCTTCACATCTAACTGATGAATGGGACATGCTTTCAAAAGAGTCAAGCTGAGCACAATACGAATGGTAGCCGACTTGACCACCGGACTAAAAGTCTAACCACAATCCACACCAACCTGCTGAGTCTTATCATTACCTACAAGACGAGCTTTATGCCTCGAAAACGAACCGTCAGAATTATCCTTATGAGCAAAAATTTACATAGACCGAATAATATTAACACCAGATGGACGGGGTACCAACTCCCACATATTATTATCAATAAGAGCATTATATTCATCGGTCATAGCAATTTTCCAATTCGAGTCATTTAAAGCAGACACATGATTACGGGATAAGGGTGATTTAAGAACATTATAATTTAAATTAAAATGTCTTTTTGGTTTAAAAATACCCCGTTGACTACGAGTGACTGGCCTTTGACTCGGGGGAGAATTGGACGGATTTTGAGAAATATCGGGATACGTGATGGACTGGCCAGCAGGCACACTGCCTGCTGGCCCAACACTGGAAAGTGGTGACGGGACTGGGCTAGAACCCATCACCAGAACAGTGGCGATAATGGGCTGGGAATCCGTCCCAATTCTCATCATTGGTCCAGTTTCAGGACTGGTTACCGTGACTGGAACTGTGGGGCCAGCGGACAGTGTGCCCACTGGTGGATTTGGGGTGCGAGACACGTCTGAAAAATTGTGAATAATATATGGGGATATATCATCATCCAAAAAATTATACGAACTAGGCACGAGACTATTTACCTTGGCAAACGGAAATTGGATTCATCAAAGATTACACGGCGACTAATGATGATTTTATTAGATGATAAATCAAAACATTTGTAACCACGATGATTTGACGGATAACCCAAAAACACACAAGGGGTAGAACGAGCCTGAAGTTTGTTAATTGTGGTGGACGGAAAGAGTGGATAACACAAGCACCCAAAGACCCTAAGATGTGAATACGAATGAGTCTTATTATATAAAATTTGAAGAGGGGATGAATATGTCAAACCTTTGGAAGAAAGGATGTTAAGAATATATGTAGTCATTTGTAGAGCATGATGTCAAAAAGGAGGGGTACAGAAGCATGAATCAATAAAGTTCGGATAATGTTATTAACGGTACCAATTTTGCGTTTGGCGTTTATCATTTTGTGAAGACGTATGAGGACACAAAAAATAAAAATTGATCCCATTATTAGCATAAAATTCCCGAAACACTTCATTGTCATATTCTTTGCCATTATCACATTGAATATTTTTTATGTCCCATTCGAATTAAGTTCTAATGAATGCTCTAAATTTTAAGAAGATGAAAAAAACTTGAGATTTTTTCGCTATCGGAAAAGTCCATAAAAACTTAGAATAATCATCCAAAAAGAGAACATAATACTGATGACTCAAAGAACTAAGAACAGGAGACGTCCATAAATCACTATGAATAATATCAAATGGCATTAAAGTATGAGAATTAGAGTCTACAAATGACAACTTAACTATTTTTCCTAAAGAACAAGATTGACAATTCGGAGTACTACGCACACCCTTACAAGAAATAAAATTATTTTTATCTAAGGAAGATAAAATAGACGATCCCGAATGACCTAGATGAGCATGCCACAAGGAAGGAGCCAGAGGTGCAAAAGTGGAAGGCAATGCGTGACTCGAGAAATCGAAACTTGGTGTGATAGGATAAAGATCGCCCCTACTATCACACCTCATGAGAGAACTCCCCGTCTTGAAATCCTTCACAGAAAAACCAAATGGATCAAATTATATGGAAACGGAATTATCAATGGCGAATTTTCGGACATACATCAAATTTTTAATCAATTTTGGAGCGTGAAGGGTATTTTTCAAAATAAGGGGTGGATGGTGGGGAGACAACGTTTTATGACCATAACCACGAATTGGAATTGAATTACCATTACCAACAATTATACCACGATTGTTGCTCAAATTGGAATAAGACGAGAGAGTACATGAGTCGGACGTCATGTGAGTAGTAGAGTCGGTGTCCATGTACCAATTTGGGTTCGAATGATTTATTCCAAGCATGTGCATCACAGCTTCAATGTCGGTAGGAGTGGGGCCGCTGCATGATGGGCCTAAGGGGGTTGGGGGCCAAGTACACTGGGTTGTTGTCCCGGCCCAGAACTGGGGCGAGAACCACAGGGCCAAACTGGATTAGGCCTGGAAAAACGTTGTTGGGCAGTCCAGTGGCCAGACGTCGAAACTGTTGGGCCGTAGGGACTGGTGGGCCACTGCCCACGGCCAGGGGGCCCAAGGCTGAGACCAGTTGGGTTGTGCCCCACTGCCGTTATTCCGAGACCCACTGCCACTGTGACCATCTCCGGAACCACCGCGTTTGCCCCCGCGATTTTTGGCATTATTTTTCGACTATTTTTCCGCCACCATGAATATGGTTTTGGCCGGATCTATTATTAGTAGCTTGAGAAATTGTTATTAGTAGCTTGAGAAATTGATCAATTTAATGTTCATGAGGTATAAAAACTTGAAGTTCACGGATTAATTAGTCAAGGAATGAACAATGTTAATCCAATGAATCTTCTCATAATCTTGGAAATAAAACAAAACGCTTGTCTATTTATCTGTTTCCCTTGTTGCTTTCAATTACTAAATGAAAATTCTAGACGTTGAAAATATAAATATGTTGAATTAATTTGATAGGTACGCAAAATGTTTTCAATTGTTTTGCTTACAAATATCTCAATATGTTAGATATTCAAATCTTCCAAAATTTCGAGGATCTTCTTTCAAATTCTAATGTTCAAACGATTAAAATAAACATTTTTTTCTTGTAAGATAAGGGCCGTCTCAACGAGATTAGAAGTCTAAAGCCAAACTTTAGAGAGAGATTCTAAGAAAGAATATCAATAACGACAAATTTTCAATGAAAAATACAAAATAAAGTTAGAATAATAAAATCGGCCCAAAAATCTGATAAGTTGATATAATAATATCGAAATAGTGTTGCACAGAGGCGTATCTAGCCTTGTAGGTAGGGGTTCAATTGAACCCTTAACTTTCGACGTGAGGCATAAATTTATGTGTAAAAAAATACTAAAATTGTAAGAAATAGTAGATATGATCCCATAACTTTAAAAATATAATGGGTTCAGTGCTAAGAATCTTAAGATTGAACTCATAGAGTTTAAACTCAAGATCCACCTCTGGTGTTGCGTTGCTTCAATATAATACTCCCTCCGTCCCAATTTATATGATATAGTTTAATTGGGCACGAAGTTTAAGAAATAAAGGAAGACTTTTGAATCTTGTGGTCTAAAACAAATCAAAGATATTTATGTGGTTATAGATCATCTCGTTAAGCGTAAATTTAAAGTTAAATTATTGTTAAATAAGGAAATGTGTCATTCTTTTTTGGACTGACTAAAAATGAAAGTGTTTCATATAAATTGGGACAGAGGAAGTAATTGCTTGTTGTAATGCTTGAAATGTTGAAGAAGACACCAAAAAATAAATTTTAATCTTTTGTAGTAACTTGTAAGTCACAGTAAGTTGTCGTTTGAGAAACTTTTAATAAAATAGTAAAAGAGAGAACGAAAAAGGTAAAAATAGAAATAATAATGTGGGTCTATGTTAGTTATTATGATATAACATATTACTCCCTCTGTACCACAATTTATGTGCACCATTTACTTTTTAGTTTGTCCTAAAAAGAATATCACATTTCTATACTTAGAAATAATTTAATTTTATTGGATGATTTATAGCCACACAAATTGTTTTGGACCACAAATTTCAAAAATATTCATTATTTTCTTAAACTTCATGCCAAGTTAAATAGTACCATATAAATTGAGATGGGGGGAGTAAATTACATGATAACGTGAATAGTATAAAATGTCACTTATAACATCATTTGTATTAGGGGTGTGCAAAAATCGGTTTGATCGATAAATCGAACCAAAAAAATGCTATTGGATTATCGGTATCGAGTTATTGGGTTAACAGTTTGTAAACAGTTTTGTAAATTTTTTTATTGGGTTATCGATTCGATTTCTGATTTTAAGAATTTAGTTAATGGTTAAACCGATAACTCAATAAGCTTATATATTAATTTTTTTTACCCTTATTGTATAATAGTGGCTTTAAATACGAATCTTATTTCTAAATTATTGCTGTAAGCACACTTATTCTCTCAATTCTAAATTTGCTTATCATTTGTACTTTCACTATTTAGAATGCATTAAACAATTTGAAAGTTCGTTATCATTTGATGATTTGTTGCTTGATTGCTACAGTGTTTTTTTATAGTTTTTGTCTTGTAATTTGTGTTAATTTCTAATGCTTGAAGGCAGTGTATATATGAACAAATGAACACAAGAGAAAGCAAAAAAACTTAGTGGAGAATTTTCTTATTGGTTAAAATCGAAAAATGAATCGTTATGGACCAAAAACCAATAAACCGAAAATCATTAACGAATATCTTATCGGTTTGGTTATTGGTTTAGCGTATTTACAAATCGAAAATCGATAAACCGAACCGGTAATACACAAAATCGAACTGAATCGATAGATAAGCACCTTAATTTGTATACAAAGTTAAATCTTATAGTAATTATTGATGTGGCTTAAACATGCTTAATTAAGTTATAACGTTCATTAACATTGTTAGTGATTCGATTGGCTACTATCTCTTTATGTCAAGTCATTGACACTGTTTAAGTACAGATTTAAAAATAGTATTATGTTATTTTCTTTTTTAGTATGTCCCAGGAAGAATGTTTCTTTTCGTATTTAGTAAATTTTTAATTTCAAGTCAAAGTTTAAGATCATAAGATTTAAAAGACATCACTCATCTTTAATTTAATATCATAAGATTCAAAAGTCAAGTCAAAGTAAGACACTTAAATTGAGATCAAAGAAATATTATTTTAGTGATTACATCAATATAATCCATCTATGAACGTCCAAACATTTACATATAAGTACAAACCGTGTCATATTGATATTGACTTATTGTCCTTTTCTGTTAAAACACTTTCAACGGATCTATAATTGATTTCCTTTTTAAGAAAATTCATTATAATTAGAGATGGATTCAAGATATGAAATTTATAGATTTAAAGTTTATCATATGTATACATTATGTGGATTTCTTAATAATTATATAAAATATGAACCAAACTTATTGATTTATCGAACTTGTACTTCTCATGCTAGCCCTGCCCATTTATAGATTTAAAGTTTATCATATGTATACATTATGTGGATTTCTCAATAATTATATAAAATATGAACCAAACTTATTGATTTATCGAACTTGTACTTCTCATGCTAGCCCTGCCCCTGATTACAATATGGGGTGGATCGGAAAGGGTAAAAAGGTGGTGAGAACCACATCGATATTACTTTTTCTGTCTCATTTTACGTATTCACTTTCTTTAAAAGAATGACAATGTTCTCGACCCCAATTCCGCTATCTGCCGTTCTATCGGCTGATGAAATCGGGAGACAAATTGATTCCTTAACTTAAGCAATTTGGGTTGAAAATGGAATTCTAATCTCTAGCAATGGGTTCCCCAACTACTCCAGAAAGTGTTAGGACGGCGGTTATGGTAAACTAAGAGGTAAGAAACATGAATACAATTGAGTAAAGTAAAGGAAAGTAAAGGATAAAAGATAAAGATAGATAATTTTTGATGTGTTTGATTGTGTGTCTTGTATATACAAAGAATGAGTATTTATAGTATAAAAAAAGAAGAAAAAATTGTACGAATGTGCCCCCCCCCCCCCCCATGTCGGCCATCAAGTAACCCACTAAACTCAACGGCTGACTATGAGGGAAGTGGTGCCGATTTTCTCGCCCTCTACTCCTCTTGCTATGATAATGACCATCTGTTTTAGGTGTTTTTGGCTGTTACCGCCTTTAGGGGTCCCGACACCCTTCTTAACTTGGTCGTTGAGGCGTCTGCATCTGAGTGGGTCTCAGTCGTTCCTCTAACCAACAACTTCAGCTAAGATGACTTAGTAGTCGATAAAGTTCTCGTAGTCGAGGGCTAGGAGTAAATTCGGCTCCGGAATAGTTCGGTTGTCAGTGGATTCGGCTAAACACTTCAAATTTTTTTAGTGTTAACAATTGCCCCTACATTAACTCGAGTGTCTGTTGAGTTGATGTATTCGAAGTAGCCGTCGTTTCAGTCTGACAGCCGCGCATGTCACTTAAATCGTCTTGTCTACAATGCATGCAATGATGATAAATTCTTGAGATATGTTTCCCCTTTAACCGAGGCATATCCATTACCACGAATTAGCTCTAATGATTTTCGACCATGCTTTTGAAAATGATAAATTACTATTAGTCGCGCCTCTGGGTGTTAGTTAATGAAAGGTATCCTCTATAGGTTTCTCACCTAATATTTGTCCTTTTTCTTAGCCGAAAACCATGGCTTTATCTGTTTTATATCTCAGGAAAAATCATTCTAGCCGATAGTGACCTGACCCCTGGTGATTTCTGCTACTAGAATCCCCAATGCTTTAGAGGCCTCTCCCATAAAGCTAGCCATTTTCATGTTAGTTGGGATGAGATCCTCCTTTGTTTTGTTGAGGCTTTTCAAAGTAAGCAGTGGCATCACATTCAGCACAACCCCATTGTCGACGAACACTCGGCTAATGATTTTGCCGTTGATGTAAGCCTTCACATATAGGGGCTTGAGGTGTTTAACCATCTCTTCCGTAGGTGCACCAAACGCGGTGCTCAAAGCGTACCTAGTCGTAGTATTGGCTATTGTTGCCCATTCTGCATCTTCTACGCAAACATCACCTTCTAGGCTATCCAGCGTGGAGCGGCTGACCTAGAACTCACATGGGATTAAGTTGACCATTTCGATGTCTACCCACATCTCATCAACCAATTCTTGGCTAAATACATCAAGGATGGAATCTCCCACCTCGTTGAATTCGGTTGAAGAGAAATTAATATATTTCATATCTTGGAGACAGATGGGGATCGGCTGGGAATCCTCTAACTGAATCCTTGCTCGATCTGTGGGATTGCCTCAGTTAGAGACCCATCTGGGGCCACATTCTCTTGCCGGGGTTTTTCTGTCGGGCTGTTGGTAGGTTGTTCATCTAGCTCTGGTTGGCCCGACGCCTCTCCTTTAGGCGACATCGCTCCTGAAGCAACTAAGCTGAATGTCCGCTCGATAGCCTCGGTTACGGCAGACTCAGGAATCTCCTGGTCTTCGGCTGCCTTGGTGTTGGAAATTAGATGTAATATCTGTTGCATCTTACGCAAGGCCTTGACACGTTGCATCATTCTCTTCTGGGTTCTGGATGCGACTCTCGGTGATACCTCTTTCTTCCCGGGAGCTTGATTGATAGACCATTTTCCCTCTTCTGTATTGGCGGCTGGTTTAATCATTCTCTGGGGTCTCGTCTGGTCCTCATTTCTTGCTATGATACGTAAGGACGAAACACCCCCGTTCACGTTAAACTCGACCACCCTCTGTTTGGTTTTAGGGAGCGGTTCTTCATATATTCGAGGCATGCTCGGCTGTTGATTGGTTGGCATCCGTATTTGCCCCCCAGGCCTATGTCTGGCATCGATCGGGACCCAAAAGAACCTCATGGTTTATTTCAGAAGCTCTCGTTCAAAGTCCCTCGCATATCTGGGGCGTTCAAGAAAACTGATTCTACCCGGCTGCCTATCATCACGCATGTCATGTAGGCTGCCTAATCGGTTGAACACAGAAGTACTTGTGACCCTCTCCCTTTCGGTAGGTTTCTTAGGGACCCATACTTTTTCATCGATTGTTTTTCCTTTGGTGTCCCTTGACTCATCGGGCTTAGCAAAAGATACCATTGATATTGGTACCGTGGGAAAGGGGTCGGTATCAATAGACATTTCAGCCATGCTTTTGTTAGTTAACTTGAACCTTCCCTCCCTAATGCCATTTTGGATTGCCTTCCTGAAGACCACACAGTTAGAAGTAGAGTGGTTGTATGAATATGCCACTTGCAGTACTTCTTATCCTTGAGTTCTTCGGCAGCCAGAATCCTATGACCATCAAGCAGCCGAATCTGCTTATCTTTGAGCAGATGATCAAAGATCTGATCTACCTTCGTGATATCAAAGAAGTAACCTACCCTGTCATTGGATGAACTTATTTCCTTGCCTTTGACGGCTTTCAAGGTTGGGCAAGAGTAAACCTTACCCCTAACAATCTCGTCCACCATTGCGTCTGTCGTGTAGTTGGCTGACTCGGAGTCGGACTCATCCGCTTCAATGATGGATACCAAGTGGGAGCCTCGATTTCGGCTGGCTCTTCTCCGCTCCTTCTCCTGGACATACTGCTATATTTGGCTAGCCTTTTCGGCTAACTGGCTCAGGTCAGAGCAATATTGTCCTACTAGCTTCTCCTTTAACTAAGGGTACATGTTGTTGATTATCATGTGGGCACACTTAGATTCGGGGAAATGTACCATGTATTTTTCAACCTTCTTTCTGAACCTCTCGATAAAATCGGCAGCCGATTCATCGACCTGCTAATTGAGATTCGTTAGATCGGTCATGGTAACCTGAGATTTGGGCCAATAGAACCTATCATGGAAGCACCCCTCCATGTCAGCCCGGCTTTGCACGAAATCAGGAGCCAAAGAGGAGTACCATGCAAAGGTTGTTCCCGTTGGAGAGATAAGGAATAACTGCAATTTATGATACTCATTCTGTCCAGCTTCACCATATTGGGCAGTAAATATACTAATGTGCTCGATAGTGGATTTGTCGTCGTTGGTAGAGAAAAAGGCAAACTCCGGTATTTTGAAGCCCCTCGGCAAAGGTGCTATTCGATCTACCCAGTCGGGGTAGGGCTTTTTATTTACAGACTTGTCCAAAGGTTTCAGTTGGATGCCGAAGTACCTCCGCATGGTATTAGCAATGATCTCCGGGTTTATCAATTGTGGCGTCCCCTACTGATTCTCGACTGGATTCGGCTGGTAGGCGTTCTGCACTGGCGGCCTCCATTCTGTACTTTGTTGAACAGGGTTTTGAAGGTTATAGGTGGTCTGCTGGCCATTACCAATAGGTGGGGTGATGCCCCATGGCTGCTGTTGGGTATGGTCACTAAAGCCTGTAACCTGAGCTCCTGGAACGGCTAACGGAGTCTGAGGATAAGGTGGAACGGTGTTCCATGGTTGCTCTCCTCGAACGTCGGTCGTTCTTAGAAAGTTTATGCTTCCTGGAAGGTATGGATTGGGTACCGACAATGACTACTGGAATGGTAATCCGCTGTAAACAGCGTCACCAGATAGCCGAGCTAAGTCATAGCCAGGGACCATCGGCTGCCAATTCGGCTGACCAACATTGTTTGCCTGCATCGTAAGGCCGTTCGTAGAAATGTATGGCATAACGGGCGGCAATATAAAGTATCCTGGATCCTGAACTGGTCTCTGATCCATGTTGATCTGTCCATACTGCAGACTCGCTTGGTCAAGTGACACATTTTGCCCCCAAGATTCGGTGACGACCATGTAGTGTGTTGGTTGCCAGGAGAGTGGGCTTGTGTTCCTAGGTGTACTATCGATTGCGCCTGAGTGGGAACTGGCTGATGCACATGCGGCTGAAGAACAACACCGGGAGTCACGATCTTATGCTGAATAGCACCGCTCGTCAGAGGGATGGCAGAACTAGTTAAACATTCTCCTAGGTGTATTCGGTTGGTTTCCATCTCCCTTGCTTGCTGAACTTCATTATGTACCATTGGCTTCACAATGTCAGCCAACTGTTTAGAAACTTAGTACATAATGTCGGGGATGCCCAAGTCGATCTATTGTCTAATAAAAGACGTGGTCATTATGGTTAGACCTTCAGATTGGCTAGATTCTTCTTCGGCTTGGGTTGATGGAGGAAGTGGAGGGGTATCCACCGATGTAGGCATACCCGAGGAGGATGTTGGTTCGTTGTTCCTTCTTTGAGGATTTTATTTAGGATGTGTACTGGACTTGAGGTTCATTTTCTTACTGAACCTTAGACGCATAAGCCAAGAATGATCCTGACCTGAAAAATCAAACTTTGCAATTAATTCACCTATGGTCCCACTGGGCGTGCCAAATTTGTCTCGGCTCCAATTCCGCTATATGCCGTTGTATCGACTGATGAAATCGGGAGACAAATTGATTCCTTAACTTAAGCGATTTGGGTTGGAAACGGAACTCTAATCTCCAGCAATGGGTTCCCCAACTACTTCAGAAAGCGTTAGGACGGTGGTTATGAGATAAGAAACATGAATACAGTCGAGTAAAGTAAATGAAAGTAAAGAATAAAAGATAAAGATAGATAATTTTTTATGTGTTTGATTGTGTGTCTTGTATATACAAAGAATGAGTATTTATAGTATAAAAAAAGAAGAAAAAATTGTACGAATGTGCCCCCCCCCCCATGTCGGCCATCAAGTAACCTACTAAACTCAACGGCTGACTATGAGGGAAGTGGTGCCGATTTTCTCGCCCTCTACTCCTCTTGCTATGATAATGACCATCTGTTTTAGGTGTTTTTGGCTGTTACCGCCTTTAGGGGTCCGGACACCCTTCTTAACTTGGTCGTTGAGGCGTCTGCATCTGAGTGGGTCTCAGTCGTTCCTCTAACCAACAACTTCTGCTGAGATGACTTAGTAGTCGATAAAGTTCTCGTAGTCGAGGGCTAGGAGTAAATTCGGCTCCGGAATAGTTCGGCAGTCAGTGGATTCCGCTAAACACTTCAATTATTTTTTGGTGTTAACATACATTTTTCTAGATTTAGAAATAAATTAACTTTAAACTTTTAGTTTATTTAAATGAGATGATTTGTAATAATACGAAACACAAATGTTTACGGAATTTTAAAATTATAAATTTAAAAAATAAATAAATAAAATTTCATGTTCAATCAAATACTGTGGCGTTTATTGAGACGGAAGGAGTACTTGGGAGAAGCCTTGATAGACATAATACTTGATGTGAAGTGAAATTATGACTCTTTCTCTTCTTACGAAAGAATAGAAATAAAACATTTGCTGATACTCCATTATAATTTTCAGCTCAAACTCGATCTATTCATGGTAAGAAAAAAAAAAGATTTAGTTACAAATGAAAATTTTGAGTTCCTCTGATTATTTCTGGCTCAAATTGAATCGTCTTAAAAAGATGAATTCATCAATGTTTATTGGATTGGGCAATTCGGACGATTGTCCCTATTTCGAGTGGTCTTTAATTTTTGCCCTTCAAATTTGTAGACTTTAATATTTGCCTTTTACTTTAAAAATATGATCGAAAATACCCTTGAGGTGCTGGGTTCGAACCCAAACAACGTAAAAGAAAAAATAATTTTCGCAAGACAAGATTTCATAGAGAACTATGCCTATTGGGGCAAAAATTATGCTTTAAGGCAAAAGTTATGCCATAACTTAGAAAAAGTTATGTCTTAAGACATAACTTAGAACTACAGAAGATATGTCATAACTTAGAAAAAGTTATGTCTTAAGGCATGACTTTGCGAAACTTTTACCTTGCGAAATTGACATTTTTTTACTGAGCTGGATTTAAACCCAGAACTACAAAAGTTATAACTTAGAACTACAGAAGTTATGCCTTAAGACATTGCGAAACTTTTACCTTGCGAAATTTTTTTTTTTTTACTAAATGAGAAGTAAAAGTAAAAATAAAGACCACTAATTTGAGGGGCAAAAATTAAAGACCAATCCAAAAGAAGGGAAATCCGCGCAAAAAATATGTATTGGATTGAATTGAAGTCAACAATCAGTGGCACAATTGAAGTTAGAACCTGAACCCAAGATATGGAGTGAGCCCAATTTTAAGATTGGTGGCCCATATTTGCAAAGAGATACATAGAGAAAACAGTTCCTTGTGACTTCTTATTTCCCTTTTTCTTTCTTTAAAGTCCTCGTTTTGGAAGTGAACTCCACTGCATTTAAATACTTCTTCTTTTTTTCTTTTCTTTTTTAATTACTAAAAGGTTGTAGCTGAATGGTCGAAATTCTTTCGCTTATAGTTTGAGCTCTGGATATGGAGTACCTTTTGGTCGGGAGCATTTTATCTTCTTACTAGGTCAATCTGTACGTAGAGACGAAGTCGTAATTTTATTTTTTTTGATTACTTAAACTGCCATCGAATTTATAGCTTATTTTAGTTAATGTGTTAATAATTCAAATATTTATATATATTTAATATTTTTTTTCTAACACAAGTACATGATCTAAACAAAAATATTAAATTCGTAGAAACCCGTAATTAAAATTATAGCATCGCCTTTATTGGTGTGAATTTAGATTAATTAAATGAGTAGACTTCGAATATCAGATTGTCTTGTTTTGTAATTTTATTGTCCTCTATTTATGAGTGTGAAGAGATTTTGTGAAAGTTGTTGGATATCTTTGCTAAGAAGTTTTGTATGGTTGAGAAAGTAGTAGCATCAAGTTCTCTCTATCTTTAAAGTAGTAGGACCTATATACTCATAAAGGTAAAGTAAGTCCCCACATCACCCCACCACCACCACCAAGAAAATGTGTAAAGATGGTAATTCTGGTTGTGATAACTAAACAAAAACCCTGAAATAGTTTGAACTAGGAAAGTATTATCCAACCCTGAAATAGTTGGGGGATGAGATCATCCATGACATGGTTCTCACTTCTATATATATATATTAAGAAATTGAAAAAGTATTCGGAAATTATATCAATAAGTATTTGCTTATCAATTTGGCTCATTGTTTCAACTTCAAACTTGAAATAATTCATCTGTTTCAAAATGATTGTCTTACTTTTTTTTTTTTGATCTGTTTCAAAATGTTTGCCTCATTCCTTTTTTAGCAATTCTTTAATTTCAACTTTTCACGATAACATGTTTAAGACCACAAGATTAAAGAACATTTTGGTATATTCTTCATATCTTTAATTTTAGATTACAAGATTCCAAAGTCTTCTTTATTTTCTTAAACTCCGTGTCAAGTCAAAACCAGATAAACATTTTGAAACAGAGGGAGTAAGAAATTTGAAGTTTGAACAATAAATTTTATGAACTTTAAATTTTCATTTGCAAAACTTCAATTGTGTTTTCATGTCCAACACGACTTATAAAATACCACTAATTTTAACATTATTTTACTTATTTTGTGAATTGGAAGCAGGACACTACCCTCTTTTGAGACCCAAGGCCTTGAGGGCCGATTGGTTGACATTGTTAGGCGGGAAGTTAAGCTGACTAAACACATCTGTTAAAAAATACCCGTCTTGATGACTTCTGTTTAAAGGGTAATTGTATAATCAAAGGTAATGAGTTTTCTTCCTCTTCAGAAGCAATTACTCGGGTAGTTCAAATATATTTTTTCAACCTAATTTAAATAGTTCTTTTTTAAAAAAGACGATGATATCTAACTTGTTAGAACTAATGGATCAATCAGACTACACTGATTGGTAAAACTAAAATCTTTGAAAAGAAAGGTGACACCACAGTTAATGCCTTTTATATTACTCCTCAAGATAAAAAAGAGTGTTTACTTAACAAATTAAGAAAGAATTAATTTTACTTTTTCATATTTGTCCTTATTAAGTATTAGGTGACTAAATCCCAATACCTATTTAGTTGAAGGTATTTTAATTAAATTATCCATTTTTACCTAGAAAATAGTATTTTTTTAAAGGATGTGCAAATGACTAAGTGATTTTTTTTTTTAGCAGGAAGGAGTAGCATGCCTTAGGCAATTAATAACATTACCTAACATGCGACAACCCCTTCTGAATACTTTTCAAATCTACAACTTTCCCTTTTAACATATTAATAATGACAGTCCTCTCATTCTCAAAGAGTGCAGTAACACTCAACACTACTTATTATTGAAAATTTACTAATGTGGAATTAAGTATATCCATTATTTATGACTCAAACAATTGGGGTCCCGTACGTCGGAAATGTTGTTTCCTCACACGTGCACACGTAGTGCCAAATACCGCAAATTTCATTAGTGAAAGAGATATTGGTACGTATATAATACGTTTGAGACATAGAATGATGGACGGTTATTGGCCAAATGACAAAGTATTCCACGTTGGTAAACGAAGAAAGAAGTGTACGAAGTGTAAGATGAAATGAATAGGAAGTCGCCGCGGAGCCGCGAAGGGCCGCGGCGCAGCCCGATCGGAGCCGAGGCGCCTCCCAGGGAGCGCCGCGGCACTAATTCACAGAGTCACGGCGCTTCGAAGGCAGAATGCAGCGACGGGAAGTTGGAAAGTTCTGACCTTTGGGCTGGTTTTAGAGCATTGAATCTCCATTACTTGGCACATGAATTCAGCCATTATTTGGCTAAATGTAACCCCTCTCAATAAGTGACATTACATGGCTATTGAAGGCCATTAGTTGACTAGTTGAGGGGTCATCTCCTTACACTATAATTTGAGGCCTTTGGCTCAATTGTTGAACACTACACAACACTTAGAAATATTTACAGAAATTTCTAACATCTTCTTCTTCCTCTCTAGCAAGTCTAATACACTCAAAGTTCTTCAAGAGTAACACTTGAGTTTCATTTGCTCAATTGTTAAGTTGATGTTGTATCTTGGGAGACTATTGTCCGACAAGTAAAAGGAGATATACGGGGCAATCTTGTCTTAAAGACAGAGTGTCATCACTCGACTCATCAAATCACACAAGGAGTTTGTTCCATTCTTGATTTCCAGTTTTATTGTAATCTTTAATTTATCCTTTCTAGCAATTGTAATATTTACTTACTTCATGTTCCCTGCAATTGTTGTAACCCACACTTATGAGCCAACTACTCATAAATATTGCTAATTGAATTGTAGTCATTACACCATTAAAAAAGAGAAGAATTAAAGACCATATTAACTTACCATGATTAATAGCATGATTAGTCAAGCTTCTCAAATACACTTATTTTAGAGAGTTGTGTTTGACCAAACTTTTAAGAAAAAATAAGTATTTTTGAGTAGCAGCAAAAGCTGAAAGAACCATGTTAAATCATATTCCTTCGGTTCCATAATAAGTGGTGTTTTAGACTTTTCATTTTGTTTCAGAACAAGTGGTGATTTAGGATTTCGAAGTAGAAATTTACCTTATCATTTCAAAATTATCCTTATTTACATAATCAAGAATCATTAAGTAGATTTTCTTTTCTAGACATTAATTAGAAATCAGTTAGTAAAACACTCGTAATTTTCTAGGAGTGAGCAATTTTTTAAGGAGTGTACATAAACTAAAAACACCACTTATTATAAAACAGAGGGATTATGAATTTACCATGATTAATAGCATGTATGGACATGCCTATGAGAAGCCATAAATGCTTATTTTAGAAAATTAAGGTGTCTAGCCAAATTTTTAGGGGGGAAATAAGTACTTTTTAGTAGTACTTGCCGCTAAAAAAATGTTTCTCCCTAGAAGCACTATATGAAAGCTTGACCTAGCACAAATTATTGCTCTAATATTGGTAAAACTATTTTTCAAGTTGATTAGCCTAATAAAAGTTGCTACTGTCTAAAAGTACTTTTTCAAAAAATACTTTTTCAAAAAATACTTCTATAAAAAAATCACTTTTCAAAATAAACAAATTTTGGAAACTTCGTCAAACAATCAATGAAGTAATAAACTGAGACAATCTATGAAGTAATAACATATATATATATATATATATATATATATATATATATATATATAACTTGATAAATTCATAGAGGTCTACTAGGTTTAAAGATGATGTGCTTCCCTTTATCTAAAAATTAGTTATTGGACTTTTGAATGGCAACACAACTTTTACACATCAAAATAAAAGGACTTGACAACCTCTTACAAAAGTAGTCCACAAAAGAAGCTGATAAAGTCCTAACATTCTATTCCTTTCACAGAACACAACAGGTCAACAAAAATAGACAATGGAAATTTATGTACAGTTATGTTATTATGTTACATTACATCAGATGAATCAGCATCTATCTTTTTACGCCCCCAAAAAATGGCAACCCATTCTCTTCTTTATCAAGTGCCAAAGAGAATCCACCTATCTGCTAGCTATTTCCATTGTCAATCTTTTTTATCCCATTAGAATGTGCACAACAGTTTCCCTACCTTAGCATTTTGAATGTGTTCTTCTATTTATGCGAGCACGTACACTTTGAACGCGTTTCCGATAGTGCCTGAAAACAATTCAAGAAAATGTAGTCATTGTATATTAGTTGATGAAGTGAGAAATGTGAATGGAAGGAATCCTTTTGTGTTGAACATTGTGTTTCCTCTTTTGGGATATTACCTTGACTTGTGTCTCTAGTTCTTTAATGTAGTCAGCTGCAAAGTCCAACATATCTGCCGTGTTTGTTTGCTGCAACGAAATTGGAATAGGAAAAAAAGTAAAAGAAAGATTAAGAGAAGCTAAATTTCAACTGTATCATATAATCTATGTTGCTAGGACTCTCCAAAAATGTTGCTGCACCCGTGTCGGATCCTCCAAAAACGCACTACTTTTGGAGGATCAGACACGCATCTGTCGGCATTTTTGAAGAGTCCGAGCAACATCATATTTTGAGAAAAACTGTAAGTTAAGATTACCTTGTCCATATTGGGGACAAGCTCTTGCAGCTTCCTCATTCTTTCGCTTATTCGTGTTCTTCTTACCTAAGATTAGTAACAATTAAATCAGTACTTGCTTAACCTATCTTTCAGGAATAAAAGGATTACTTGATTTAACTCCAAAGGCTGCATGATTTACGATCCGAATTTGAATTTAAGAGATGTGTACCCTTTCGGCGATGCTACGAGGATGAGTGGCACAACCTCTCTTTGCTCTGACTTTACAAGGTATTGAATCTTGCAATAGCTTCTCCATGGCGGATAACTCCGCTGAGGTTTGAGGTAAACTCAAATGAGAAAACAGAGTGGGAGGGCGAGCTCGACCTTCACTACTCTAATAACCAAAACCATGTACGCATGAGATTAACCAGGAGTAAACACAGCGTCAATAACAACAACAATCACCACGACTTCTACTCAATCCCAAACTAATTAGGTAGTCCATATGAATACGCAAAATTTAGACTGTTTCGTTTCTATACAGGTGGTAAAAGAACGACGAATGTGATTAAGAAAAGTAAAGTCAGACCTCTCTATAAGATTCATCCTCTATAACAACATTTTACTATAATGACCAACTTTTTTCTCGAACGCATTTTCATGTTATGTTATATCATATGTGCTATAACAATATTTTGCAATAGCAGCCAAAAAATGTCTGAACAGACGACGTTGTTATAGAGAGGCTTGATTGTACCTGATTATCAGGTGCATTTACATTGGAGAATGGCCCGGCCTCATCATCGTCTGGTACTTGTAGGAAATCATCAGTCAAAATTTGTGAATCATCCCAAGTTGTCATGGGGAAACCTGCCATGTAACTCTCGTCATTTTTATGGCCTTTACCAAAACTTTCATCGCCTTGTCTGCTTTCTTCGATGCTTTTAGCTCCAAATTCGGAGATTGGAGCTAATAGCCCCGAAGAATGAGGTTGTCCGGACGGGAGAGCCATTTGATTACTACCAGCTCCATAACTCCCTATGCCTCTCAATGCACCATATTCTGTCAGTTGCTGAAAGAGTTTTAGTAACAAACTAAAAACTCCAATATTGGATCAAAACAAATAAAACGAGCACAAAATTACTTACTTTTGTCCCTTTTAGTTGAAAGAGTTTCTCACATTTAAAAAAGAAATTACTTTTCTTCTTCCTTTACGTATAATTTGTTCAAAAAAAAATCTCATCAAATTGATAATCTATGTTGTTCTCCTCGCTAATAGCTACAAATGTCTATAAGGAAAGACTTGCATAGATATGATATTACTATCAATTAGATTTTCATCTGCACCAAACAGTTAATGAGCCTCTTTTCTTTTCTAAAACTAATTTTGCTATGTCTAATGACTATGATATGTATGCATATGCATGTAAGTGTATTTTCTAGGAAAATTCGAATTATAACTGAGAAGCGTAGCTTAATAAAAGTAGAATCTTAGCTCAGTCCACAAAATGCAAGATTCAAAATAAACATTTACACAAATAAACGAGCTTAAAAGGAATCTTCACAGAAATCTAAATAACATCCCCTTTATCGACATTTAGCTCACGAGTCAAGATAATAAGAAAAATCAGTTTAACCAAGACAATGCATACCATTTTCAATATTAACTTGTGCAAAGAATCCAGCAGGCGAACTGTTATAACGAGTAAGATTGGAATTACTACTGCCAGCACCAAATCCACCATCCATTTTCGTCTGGTTCAAACGATTCGAATCTACTGAACCTAAATATCTGGAAAAATTATCCATTCCTGAAGTAAAGTCTGTTGAATTGTGATTTTGCTGAGCTTGCGTTTGATAATTCATCTGTGAAGCCAAAGAATAATCACTATTCTGCTGAATAATTTCTTGTTTCACCGGTGCAATAAACAGTGAATTCTTCTGTGGTTGCTGAGCTTCATGTTCTTGTTTCATATTGCTCATGGGATTTTGCTGAATTTGCTGAGTATTATCACCAATTAGGCCATTCGGATTCGAATCTTGGGGACCAATATTAGCTACAAATCTATCAAAAACTTGCTTTATACCAGTATCCGAAGCGCGAGGATTGAGCAACTGATCAAAATCATCTCTTGCATAACCACAATTTCCACCACCAACACCAGCTGGATTATTATTACTACTCAATATGCTTGAAAAATAACAACTTGGCGCAGATCGATATCGAGTTAAACCAGAAGTCATTTGTTGCTGCTGATTACTTCTATGATCCATAATTTTCTCCCTTCAAATACCCAAAAGAATTCTCCTTTATCAGAAAAAACAACTAACACTACTACTATGCCTCGGTCGCAAACAAATTGGTGTCAGCTATCTGAATCCTCACTATCCATGTTGCTCCATTTAAGATTTCTCCCTTCAATTACCCAACAGAATTCTCTTTTATCAGAGAAACAACTACTAGTACTACTACTATGCCTCAATCACAAGCAAATTGGTGTCAGCTATCTGAATCCTCACTATCCATGTCGCTCCATTTACGAAATCTCCCTTCACATACCTAAATGAATGCTTTTTTATTAGGAAAATTAAAGAAAAAAGAACAAAATGAGCTCAGATCCACAGCCTTGGATACCAAATATGCATACATATAAATTAAACAAAAACTTTATAACAATGTGTAGATATAAAGTGCTACCTACCAACTTTAAATCTTGAATCTGCTTCTGTATACAACAAACACCAACCATTCTCAATTCCATCCAACAATGAACAACAAGAACAACAACATACCCAGTGTAATCCCACAAGTGGGGTCAGGGTAGGATGTCTCATACCTTTGTGGGGGGGGGGGGGGGGGGGGGGGGGGAGAGAGGTTGTTTCCTGATAGACCCTCGGCTCAAAAGATCCAACAATGAAAACCTCAAAATTCTCAAAATTGAAATGTTCTTTCAGTCTTTTTTACAAACAAAAAGTAGACTTTCCAAAGCTCAAATTTCATGAACAGAAACCCCAAAAAGCTAAAACAATTCACATAGAAAACTACAAAAAACAACTGTGGGCTGAATTTCAAGAATCGAGAACATGTATGCTTATGCATACAACTTGTATATTTTTTCTGATACAAGTGATAGGTAAGAATTAAAAGTGAGCTATAAAAGCAACAGAAAAAGAACTAGTTAAGTGTGTGAGGAGAAGACAAGATTGAAAATGAAATTAGCCACACTACATATAAAGAGATACTTTGGGACAAGTAAATACCAACAGCAAAAAAACAGTGTACACTAAAAGCAATATACTGGAAAAAAAATCTTTAAAGAAAGGTACCAAGAAAATGGATATGGTGGTGGCAGTTGGAGGAAGAAGAAATATACTCTGGTGGTGGTTTTATGGGGTGGAGTGGGGGATTGGGTGGCAGTAGGGGGGAAAGTGCAGAGCCACTGAGAAGTGCAGCAACAGAGAGATCTGGGTGTTCTATTTTGTTTATTCTATCTATTTTTAGCACTATATATGATATGATGAGTATTTATTATATTTGCTTTTACCATATTAAATAATTACTATAACCTTATGCATTTATAATAATATGGGGGCTTGAAATAAATAGGATTCCTCCCGGTCTAATTAGAAATTTTGGGTTTAAATTTTATAAGCGAAAAAATATCTTTTCATTGTCAAAAAATTGTGCGGATTGGATTGCCTTTCATACGGGCTTGTCTTTATTTTTTGCTCCTGAATTCGTTTGTCTTTAATTTTTGTTCCTACTTCTCATTTAATAAAAATTTATGGGCAAAAATACCATTTATTCGCGGATCTACTGAATAAGAGATTCTGAGTTCGAATCCCATCATAAGCAAAAAAAAACCGCAAAACAAATTTTTTATAGAAATTATGTCTATTCGGTCAAAGTTATATAGAAATATGAGCATAATTTCTATGTAACTATCCGAACAAAGCATAATCTTAATTTTCAACAAAACTTTACCTTCATGTAACTATGTCCTTTAAGACATAATCTCTATACAACTTTTGCCGAATATACATAATTTATATGAGATCTTGCCTTGAGATTTTTTTTTTCTTTTTGACTCTGTTGGGATTCGAACCCACAACCTTAGAGGTATTTTCTGAGGCATAATTATATAGAAACTATGCCCCTTAAAACATAATTTCTATACAACTTTGATAGAATAGATATATTTTCTAATGAAATTTTGTCTTGCGAGTTTTTTTCTTCTTTTTGACTCTATTGAGATTCGAACCCACAACACCAAGGGTATTTTCAGTTATTTTTTAAGCGAAGAGCGAAAATTAAAGACCATCCTACAATAGGAGCAATCGTGCGAAATGCCCTTTTTTTGTTCGCAACCCGGTGTTCGATGTCCGTTTTGAAGCCCAATTAATTTGTATTCACGTCGCATAGGACCTGTTTGGGGAAAGCGCTCCCCACTATGAATTTTCCATGCTCAAGCCGCAAAGCCGACACATCTGATTAAGGGAGCAACAGTCTCATCCACTATATCATATACTTCAGAGGTAATAAAAAAATATCTAGCGGGGAATGTTTCCTTCTTTAATATGCCTTATATGGTGAAAATCTTAACTAAACCAGGCTCCAATGAGTTATTGAACACAAGATGAGCAATTAAATAAATTTGGGGAGGCTTTTTTTTTCAAAATTTGAAAACAATTATGTTTGAACATATTTTTCAACCAAAGTCGTTTATAAAGTTTTTCAATAATGGTTGAAATTTTTTCATGAAAGTTGATTTCATAATTTTTTGTATTTTTTAAACAAAAGCCAAGTTTCTTTTTGTCTCAATAAGAATTATTGTATTTAAATGACAAGATACGACCCAATCCTTCTAATTATCGATGTGAACTAATGTCTATCTCTTTAACTTTCTAAAATAAGCTTTAGAAAGTCAGAAGCTAAATACAAATTATTATAAATTACAATTTTTATGACCAATAAAAGATTGTGATTGAAGAAAAAAAAATTGATTCTTCAAATAATGATATAGAAAATGGGGTAGGGAAAGTAGTTAGTTTATCAATTTTCATTTAAAAATTATTTGTATAATAATTCATGATTTAAACACTTTTGTCTATGCACAATTTTTGGACCACATTTTAGTTGACCCCTAGCCCTTAAATAGGAAAAGAAAGAGAGAAATACATCCTTGTAATTTTAGGAAAATTGTTTTGATTGAATGAAGTTGAAAGAATTAACAAATTAAGATATTTTAATAGAAAAGCTGTTGAAAACTACAAATAAAATTTAACAGAAATTCATTTAGAAGGAAAATCTAATGTATACGGCAAAAAAGACTTTTAGGTTTTGTACTCTCAAGGTATAAAAGTTTTTTATTTAAACTTTTTTTTTTAAAATACCCTGAATGTAGAAACAAAAAAAATTACGAAATTAAGTAATTTATCCAAATAAAATATAGAGTTTTAGTTTACCGGAGTACTTACAAAAAAATTGCAAGAATCAATGTTGCATCCAAAATGCTATACTCGGGTTTAAGGTGATTAGAATAATTAGCATACTAGAATATAAAGATACCTTTTTAAAAATAAATAAAAAAGAAGTAGACCTTTTATTTTTAAAAGTGATCTCTCTAGGCCACCAAGTACACAGGTGTATGCTGTATGATAGGCTTAAATAAAATATTCATATTTACTTAATATTTAATCAATCTGCGTTGAATAAATTAAACACTTGTTAGACCATTAATTACAAGGTAGATTTGGTAATCTATTAAAGTATATAAAGGTATCGGAGATTAGAGTTGGAAGTAAGCTATTTTTTTTTAATTAATTCCTTGTGGTTTTGTCTTTATTTGGCATGTTAATTAACACTAGTTAAATTTACGAGGCGCACAAAAAAAAGTGTTATGTGACTTGAATAGTTTATTGGATTATTGTTTGAATCCAAAGGGTTATTAGTTCGCTGAAAATTTATCAAAGACCGATCCAATATTTGGAGTTTATAAATTTATAGAACGACAATCTCAAACTAATATATAACAATATTTGAGGTCACAGTCAGATTTAGAGATATTCAATAAATATCTTACTATAATTATAAGATCTATATAAAAATTACTGAATTCCTGTAAATCCGCATATCGTACTATGATATCGCTCATGATCTCGTCGATTGACATTCCGATCCTGATCATTCACATATAATCGATATTTTTAGTCATAGGCTACCGCCCATTCTTGATAGCCGCAGCTCTGACAGTTTCCTATTCCATTAAAGAATGAATGAAAATTGATCTGATAAGATATCATATTAATAGTTTAAAATATTTATAAAAAGAAAGATCAGTAGTATTCCCACTCAACCTGCAAAAGACTTAAAACTCTAACCTATAAATTTAAAAGTGGATGTCTTCTATCATCAAAATAAATCTTACATATTGTAAATAGAACTGAATATAGAATCTAAAGTAAATGAATTTAAGTTGAAACTCGAAAATGACTGATCCAATTGAACTTACAAAATATGTTTATATCCGCAATTAATCAGATAGTTTAATGTATGACTGAAAAAAGAGGTCATTGATGTCTCAAACTCTATATTTTAGGTATTACTTATGTATTTAGACCCCATTATTATTTAGTTATATAGGTTACAAAAGGAGATAAAATGTGTACAAATAATAACAATAATAGGAGATGGTTATGGTATTTGTTAATTAAAGTGAAATATATATCAAAGATCACTAAGTCATTTGATTAGAAATAAAACTCGCCATCAACTAAGCAAATTTATTCTTAAATTTATTAGTTGTAAAGATTTTAAATTTTATTTTTTAATATATTACTCTGCATACATATTATTATGTACCATGGCAAAAATTCTGGATTTTTTATAAATAAAAAAAAAGAATTAGAACATTTTACATTTTTGTACAGTTGTTCCAAGATTTGTGTTCAGCTACTCTTGATGTTGTTGTTGTCCTTCATAATATGCACATAAGACATTTACACCATCTAGAGAGCTTGAGTTTGATTTGTTTTTCTAACAAAAAAAGAAGTACTAGAAAGTTTGATTAGTTTGCCCAACATATTGGAGGATAGGAATTAAATGCATAATAATTTTTTCAAATTGAGATTGGAATTAGCCAATCAACAAAAAGGGCCAATAATAGAATCCTTTTTAACCCTATCATACATCTGTTAGTAGCATTGGAGTCAGGATTTTGACCAGAAGGATTCATCGTCTATCGTCTATCGTCTATCGTCTATCGTCTACTATATATAAGAATAATTTAGAATTCTATATATACTTGATTTTCTGGCGAAAGGGGTTTAAATTAACTCATTCCCCTACCTCTAGCTTTGTTCTGTCTGTTAGTATGCATAAAAAAACATTTAATATTCTATATAGTGATTTTCGGGTGAAAGGGGTTCAAATGAATTCCCTCCCAACCCCTCTAGCTCTGCTCATGTATCATATGTTTATATATATATAATTTTTCATAAAAAAATGTTCGGATAAACCCTTTCCGCTCGCGCTTCGCCAGCTCTGCCCCTGTCTATTATGTGCTGTAGATTCAATCTTATACAGTTCGTTCGTTTTATAGGGTTTTGTTGGGTTCAAAACACATAAGTAAGGCACAATGGAAGTTTAAATTTTTTTTCTTACTTACCCTAATAATTTATTCTGGTATGGTTATATGACAATCAAATGTAATATAAAGCATAAAGACGTACATGTTATGTTATCTGAAATCTTTACTAAAGGGTTGACACGCGACTGCCCTTTCGATTGCAAGCTCCAAGCTTCAATAGATTTCTCTTTCGGAAAGCTAGGAAATCCGGCAGAGTTTTGAGAGATTATTTTAATTCTAAGTCTCTAGATTATTTTAATTCTAAGTCTCTAAGGCTTAGAATGATAATCTGAAAATTGGTATATGAATAATGAAAAGAATGTCTGTGTTTATATGTGAAAATTAGGTCAAACCGGTTTAGGGTTTGACCTTGGACCTGGCTCAAAACCCGCGTATGCGCCTTTATTTATATTCTTTCTATTTTTGAATAACCAATGGAGAATCTTTCACAAAAAATCTCTCTGGCAAAACGCAATTCGTCGAGTTCAATTCAAGGTGCACCTTGCTTTTTTTTCAGGTAGCTTTTTCTTACGCCTATTTAGCTAGTGGGGCATTGGTCATAGCCGAAATTCGTCGAAGGGATAAAACCAAAATAAAGAAGAGAAAGAAAGGGAAGTTTTTTCTTTCTTTCAATCCAAATAAGAGAACAAAGAAAGCACTCAAAAATGAAAGTTAGATAAAGAAGTGTTAGTAAGAACTAGCACTAGACTTCTTCCCCCCTTTCTTTTCGACTTTTTCTCTCTCCTTTTGTATCGAGACAGATTAGGTCATTAGCGCCGCGGCCCTAGGGTATGGGCACCGCGGCGCTTGACGTGTTCCTGCACTGTCTCAATTTATTTTCTGCACATTATTAATTAAATTCAAAATCTAATTTTGACTTAATTAAAATAATCATTATTCATTTAAATATCTCGATTCTAAATCAAATATTTAATACTCTCTCAATACATCCTTAGATTGAAAGGACAATCGACATAGTGTGACCCTACATGCCTTCACATATCAACATTAATCAAATTAAGGTCTACGTGGAACTCCTAGATGGCGCCGCAAGTCGAACTCAATATGTGAAGTACGTTTACATGACTCCAGTAAGCTTAACCACTATGTGGTAAGATAAAATCCTTTCATTCACGTCACACCCGATCAAGCTTAGGATTTGTCAAGTGTATATCCAAATGGCTTAATAATTGTATCTCATCTATATTATTCGACAACTAGACCATATTCTAAATATGTCTATTGCGTTGGCCAACGACTTAGTCAACCTAATATCACTGAGAATCTGAGTGTTCTCTCGAACATACATTCGAGGAATGAATCCTAATCTTGGCTCAACTACCACTTTTAATCCACATTGTAATGTACCCAATACAAGCCGTATCTCAACCTATAAGGCATTTGAGCTTAGGACAGGATCAAAGTACATTACTTTGTAGACAAGGTGCGTATTGACCTCAAGTCTAAGGACTTCTATCTCCCACACGCTGATCATACTTTAGACAAATATAACAAACAATATATCAACAGGGTATACCAATACTTCCAAAGTATCCATGTGTCCATCACGAGTAGCCATTACTCGTAGCAGGTGAGACATACTACATCCTCTAAGGATGTGATGCAAACCACATGTCGACTTATCACATATCATCGATATCTCATTCTCGATGATCATTAGTCGAGGCTATTTTAAGAGTTACGTTATAATATTAATATCTCACACTATTAATAACAGCGTAACCTTCAGGATTGCATATTATAGAATATTATAAACAATCAATTAATAATTTAATAATTGCAAATGCCAAAATATTAATCTTCATTAATAATAATACGAATGTGTATAAAGTACATTTGTCCTAATACAGATTGTCTCTAAGACACAAATATACTTTCACATTTGACCCCATATAATTTTTTATATATTTTTCCAGTTTATTTTTCTTGAATCTAGTAGAGGAATCCTCAAAAATAATTAGAAAAACAACAAACAACAAACTTTAATATTTTGTCACCAAGAAGCAACTGCTGCCGATTATCCAATTACAAATCAAATCTTGTGAACCTACATCTATGATTGAAGCTAAATAAAAAGAGAGAAATAAGAGTGCAATTGAAGCTAAATAAAAAGAGAGAAATAAGAGTGCACTGATCATGGGTCATGTTAATTATCATATGTAGGGTATATACGTTGAAATTAAATTTATATGTTAATCAAAGTAATAGCTGTGCCTTTTATTTTGTTAGGAATGTCACTAAATTAATGAAAATTTTAAGAAAATATTTTCAATAAAAATGTGAATTAGAAAGGATTGGTCGGCGGAAGATGAAGACTTTATTTAAATAAATAAATAAATAAATGTGTTTGATAAACAATTTCTTGAAAATATTTCACTTAAAACACCTACGTGGAGAGTTTGTTATAAAAAGACGTCTCATGAAATAAGAGTGAGATGGAAATTTAAAATACTATCATGACTGCCTAATTCCCAAAACTAAAAACGAAGTGTTCTTAATTAATTTCACACGAGGGACTCTTGTCACCTCTCACCAACACAGATATCAAATAACTCTGTTCATTGAGGCTTGTACAGACGATATAAATGACATAGTGTTGTTGCCTTCACTAGAATCTGAATTTGAATACTCATAATTTTCAACCACTTCATTGACTACCAGACCTTAGCTACTAAAAATCGAAGTTAATTATCAAATGTGTAGAAAATCGCAAGGAGTATATGGTGTAATGGTTGAGATTTCTCCATTCTTAATCTAAAGCTTGAATTCGAGCTTTGTAATGGATTTTCCTTTGTTATTTATGGCACGAATTCGTATTAATTGGATAGTAATTCTAGACATAGAATGACTAAAAGAAACGGCTAGTTAACACCGTCTAAAATAGCAAGGAGACATTAAAGTAAGTTGTGTGAGGTTCCTATCAATATTAAAATCTCCAAAAGACGTGATGGAACGTCACAAATTTCTGTATAGGAATTAGGAGTAATAATTTTGTGAATAAGATCTTTATAAGGTTCACATATATTTTGACTTTTCAAAAAAAACTGAAAATTGCAGTTTTGTTTTTTAACGATAAAGTTATCTTTTAAAATAAAAAACCTTTTAAAGAATAATTTACAACCCACAACATGTTTCACCTGAAACCAAAAGTAAAACAAAAAAAAAAAACTTTTTACTTCAAGGCTTTTGACACAAACTAAATATATGAGTGAAAATATCAAAGAAACACTTGTACCTAAGCAATACTACTTTGTATACTGTGAGATCTATGATAAGTCATCTTAACGGGAAAAGCTAATGTAAAAGTTAGTTTTTAAATGTAGTGAAGTGTTGATTTAAGATTCAAATTTCAACGGATGTGAAATTATTAGGGATGTCTTTGGATCTGTAAAAATTTTAGTAGATAGAATTACACCAGCCCGAGACGCGTTCGTTGACAAAACCGCCGTAGGAATTCCTCCTTTTCAATAGAGCGGAGGCGAACTGATCAACGAGAAAGAGGCCCTACTCACTACAAACGAATACACCACAAGATTGAACTGCCGCTTTTCTGCTCTCTCTATTGACATCTCAGAGTGTCGACTCCTTGCAAGCAACCTCGACAGAAAAGACAACGGTCGACCTTCTGATGAAAGCATTGAAGAAGACTCTTTCAGACTCGTTCTTACGTATCTGTACTGGTGGGAGGTAACAATCAAACTTCTCTATAACATCATTGGTTTCGAGATTTTTTTACTGCTATAGCCGCCGGTTGTTGCTGTTATAAGTCAAAATTTCTAGACCCATTATTGTTAGTCTTAGAAATTCTATTTCTACGAAGATGATTGAGTATTATATTTTCGAAAAAAGAAGATGGGGGTAATTTTACAAAGAATGTACAGTTATGAAGATGACTGTTACTGTTATGATAAAAAAACCGGTATAGAGTTGTAAAATATAACGTAAAAAATCGATTTCGAATTTTTTAAAACTATTATAATGAGGAGTTGTTATATAAAGATGTTGTTATAGAGATGTCTGACTATACTGAATAAAATAATCAAATTTCGTGAAGGCTGGCCCCATACCACCATCATCAAGAAAAAGTGTTGATCTATTTGGACTACAAAAAAGAAGATTGTCAAACAGATTGAGACGAAAGAGAGTAGCTTTTTAATTATTATTTTTTAAATTAATCTCTTTCATTATTTTTGAGATTTACTCTAGAATTCCTTTCATCTTATGAATCCTCTTTTCCTTAAATATAATAAAATTTGTGATTCACATCTTTCTTATTTCTGTTTTTTTAAGTTCTTATGGGACAAAGCATTGATAGTATATTGCATATTGCTTGAGTCAAAATTCAAATGTAATGGCCAGCAATTAAAGAGACAAATCTCTTTCCAAATTTGTCCCAAAATCAATAAAGCAAAGATCTTTCTACTTTTGGAATTTATCCCCACCAAATCAATTTGCTTTCTATGTATAGAAAAACATCTTTCCTTTTTTGACAACTCTTTAATTTCAACTTTTCACATGGTATATTTAAGACCACAAGATTAAAGAGTATTTTAATACATTTAACACATCTTTAATTTAAGACCACAAGATTCAAAAGTCTTCTTTACTTTTTTAAATTCCGTGTCAAGTCAAAACCAGACAATCATTTTAAAATGGATGGAGTACAACAACAACAACATACCCAGTGAAATCCCACAATGTGGAGTCTGGAGAGGGTAGAGTGTACATAGACCTTACCTCTAACTTGGTAGGTAGAGCGGTTGTTTCCGAGAGACCATCGGCTCAAGACAAAGCTTAAAACGGATGGAGTAAGAGACATAAAGATAGTTGACACTGTAGCCACAGTAGAATGGGCTTATTATCTAATAATGGGCTTCCCAAGCTTAAGCTCTACAAATTGGACTTGTTACACAAAACCAAAAGTTACTAAGGGTTAAAGTGCACATATACCCGATTTTGGAACCATCATTTAAGCGATACTCGCAGTACGAAAAAATTACAAGTCTACGCACTTCAGACATGCGGTGCCTAAAATTAAGCTTGACATTTTATCTGAAGTTTCATATGGCTGAAGTTCAAGCATTTTCCCATGAAATTAAGCCATATGGCTGAATTCAGTCATTTTTATTTGACTTCATGCATATATGACTGAACTTTAACAATTTTGCTTGAACTTCAGGCTGAAATACCGAAACTTTAGTCATATTTAACTTCAGACAATCAGGCTTTGTCCAGACTAAATTCAGATACTGCATGTCTGAAGTTTGTTCCGAAGGGAGAGATCTGCAACTTTTTTAAAAAACTGGGTTCAAATTAAATATTGATGCCCAAATAGGGTATCTATGAATTTTTTACCTTAGCAAGCATCTTTGGGCCTTTGTCATTGAGTTGGTCCCTTAGGCATAATCATATCAATATTAGAATTAGCCAAAACATAAGGCACAAATGACAGAGAAAAAAAGGAATATGTAGTTCAAGAAGGAAAATTACACTTGTGCAAAGTACAGAACAATAATTTTGTGTCAAAAAGGAGCTCAATTCATCAACTACTGATACAAATTTAATATTACACCACCAAAATAAAAAATGAAAGTAGCTGAGCATTTTATTTTGGCAACTATAGTAACATGAAATACTTTATGACATTTGCATTGCCTGACATTAAATAGGATGCACATTACATTTATTAATAACCAACCAATATATGTAATGGCAACAGCTTAGCCAAGAACCACAGCACGAAAATATTGAAGAATCAATCGATTAAGCTACAAATGTATGCAGATAGAACCTTTCAGCAATCAGCAGGCTTCAAAGAAATCAGATTAAAAATGTAAGAATGACCTCAATAGCTACTTACTATTTCCGACAACATTCGAATTTGAACTGCAATTCCTAGACTATGTTATACTTCCTCCGCGTACTTCTTCCAAGAATAAGAAAGATAAACCTGCACAAACCCTTAGTCGAAAATTCTCTCCCCGGTTGACAGTACTAGAAAAACGAAAGAACTGAAAATACAGAGCAACCCCGGAATGGAGAACACTGATGTCCAGCTTTCCGGACTAGTAAGATCCAACTGTGCGTCTTTAGCAGCTTCCAGTAGTCGACCAGTGAGATCAACTCCAACAATGCCAGCTAGTGTACCAGCTGTATTCGAAACTCCCATAATAATTCCGGCATACCTCGGAGCAATATCCATGTGATTAACCGCAAACCCTGCTCTTCCTAAAGCCAAAAAACCAAGAGCTACGGAGGAACAGAACAGGGCCCCGCCAGATGTTCTAAAGTAAGGAAGCGCCATCAGTGCAAGAGAAGCTACGATGAAACCCACAGTGTTTAAAAGTTTTCTGGTTTTAGTTATAGACAATATTCTCCTCGTAACAAAGTGATCTGCTATTACTCCGCCGATATTTGAGAATATAAACATGTTTAAGTAGGGCATCATTTTTGAAGAACCCATTTCTTGAAGGCTGATCCCGAGACCCAATTCGAAGTATGTCGGAAGCCAGTTCATGAGCACGTAAAGAGCATAATGAAAAGTGAAATTATTCACAACAATTGCCCAAACCGGTAAACTCGTGACAATTCGTTTCCAAGGGATTGTTGAAGTTTTGGTGGAATCTACTTTTAATTTTGAACTCCCTTTGAGGGGCAGCAGGGATTCCCCGAATCCCGAGGCAGTTGCTTTTGGATGCTCGGAACGAGGTGGATCAGTTGCGTAACTGAGCCAGAGTAAGGACCACATTGCACCTAAAGCCGCTTCAGCAAGAAACACAGATTGCGGGCCCCGATACTTCACCAGACTAGGAAGCATAAGCATTCCCATAGCTGCACCTAAGTACATACCGGAAGTTGTAAAGGAAACAGATCTTGATCTTTCATGCGGCGGGACCCACTGTGCAAGGACGGTGTGGATGGACGGAAAAATGAAACCTTGGGCCACACCGACGAGCAAGCGGGCTATTACCAGGACTGCCGTTCGGTTTGGGTCGAGTGGTACGAAAGCACACGTCAAAGACCATAAGAGAAAAGAAAGGAGGAGGACACGCCGTCCACCGATTTTTTGAGCTGCCCAACCACCAGGTACTTGTGAGCATGCATATCCATAGTAAAATGTTGACAGAATTACCCCTTTGCTACTCTGATTTACTCCTGCAGCATCAGCAGCAGCAGTATACGCAATAGAGAAACCCACCCGCTCTATGTAGCAGACCGAGGTGCAGATGAAGGTCAAAAATACAATTAAATAGCGCTTTGGAAATCGACTGCTTCCCATTATTTGCTGGTTTGTAAATGCAAGCCATGCACTAGATAGATTGAATTTCTGTTGAAGTAACCACTAAACAGTGATGTTGTTTAGCAGGCTTGAAAATAATAGACAGAAAGAAACAGTCAGATCAAAACATTCAGCTCATGATTTTAGTAAATCTAACATAGAAATCAAAAAGTTGTGGTAAATCACACAAATGCAACTGAAAACAAATTGTACAACTTATGTCTTGCATTAACTCAACAATATCACTTCAAGAAAATAACTTTTACTGCAAAATTTAGATTTCAAATCCAAGAATCTAAGACGACATTGTTCAGATATTACTAACAGTTGACAGGGTTCTGAATGATGCTAATTATTTTAAGAAGCCTTTCAACGGAAGCTTCAGAGCCTTACAAAATTTCCCATATAACTAATGGATAGAAGCAGATTTGATCACTTTATAGTAGGGTGTCACAGAGAATTGACTGTCACAAGAAGATAACTACTACAAAAAGTCACATCTGCTAATCTAAAAGTCATTTAATCATATCTTTAGCATTGTTAGAGACCGCTTTGATTTATCACCAAATTAGACCTTTAAGTTTCTCCAATTTTTAATTTTCCTACTCAAAACTTCAAGCCCTCTTTTTAAAAATCAAGTAAAGGGTTTATTCATATTGCCGTTAGTATATAAAATCTACCAAATTCCTTCATCATACATCTCCACAAAATTACACCATGTAGTGGAGTTACTTAAATATTTAAACTTCAACATCTGGCTGGAAATAGTTTTGCCATTCAAAACACCTCAAATTCATTTCCCTCGAGATAATCCAAACTACACAGCCATGGTTCGTCTTCCATGTAAGTTTCAGCTTCTTGTTTCAGTTGAAGAACATCCAGCTGTTAAGGAATTCTTTTATGGTTGCTCAGATGACCCACTTGTTTCCAAAAATGTTAAGAAAGAGATGCCATGGATTCAAAACTTCAAACCATTCTTAATTCTCCCAATTAAAACACATAGTTCTAAACCCAACCAGCTCAAAATTGTAAAGAAAAATGAACCTCAAGCCTAACTCAATACCAAAAGTCAGCTTATCATGTAAGTATTGTCCAAAGATCATATAGTGAGACAAAATATAATTCCCAGTGGCGGAGCCAAAATTTTCACTAAGGGGGTTCAAAATATGAAGAAGTACATGTACGAAGAAACTAAAGGGATTCAACATCTATTATATATAGATAAAAAATATTTTAACCTTAAATATTCAGTGTAATTTTCCGCCGAAGGGGGTTCGGATTGCTCCCACTTGGCTCTGCCCCTGATCATTCCTTCAGCCAATGTGAGACACTTTCACATCCCTCGCATGCCCTTTACTTGATATAGTAGCCCAGTATTGTGAAACACAACAACACAGATGGGCTTGGCTCTGGACCGTTCCAGTTAGGAAAGATAGTCCGGCGGAGCACCCCCCAGTAGCGAGGTCTCAACGAGTTCTTTGTACGTGTGTAACAAAAAGTATATATACTTTTATCCCGAATTCCCTATTACTCTCGATATAAATCTGACCCCTTCCCCTATTCCCGCCAACGTATATAGGATATTTTAAGAAGTGAACATCCTTCTTAGTAGGAGAGTAATCTTTCTATCGGGAAACCCTCAAAGGGTTTCTTATTTAGAACCCTTTTTTGTAAGCCATGTATCTGGAAGGAACTTATATAAAAGAAGGGCTTTCGGTTTTTTGTACCCCGTCTTGGTCTTGCAGCTATTTGGATGAGAAAATATATAGTCTATGTCGGGAATCGGCTGAGTTTAACTCAACTCTAAATTTAGCTCATGAGTTAAGGATCGCAAACACCACATTCCTTCAACTAATGTGGGCAGTGGCGGAGCCAAGATTATCAACTAAGGGGTTCAAAAACTGATTAAGTAAATATGCGAAGAAGCCAATAAAGGGGATTCAACATCTATTATACATACCTAAAAAAATATTTTAACCTTGTACATAAAGTGTAATTTTCTACCGAAAGGTGAAACCCCTCACCCTAACTGGCTCCGCCCCTGAATGTGGGATACTCTTAACAAGAATCTAACCCCCATTCCCATTTCCAGCATCATGTTAGAAGCAAGAAACAATTGTTTGTTGTCAAGTCTTATCAATATCAATCAATTGAGCTATATGAATCATGTGGAGCTTTTTCATTCCAATGCTAAACAAATTTATCTTTTAAAGAAGTAAAAATGATAAAGATCGCATCTTTGCTACCAACCTCTCAATAAGTCAACGAAAGTCCCCCAACCCCACCTTACAACAACCTTAAAATCTATGAAAAAGGAACCCAATTAATCAAATAAACAGAAATTAACAATACCCACAAGCTTAAAATACAAAAAAAAATTACTTCAAAAATGTATAGCACCGTCAAGATTAAGATTACTTACCACAAATCACAAGAACTTGATACTGGGTACTTTGCAAGACTACGAAAACTACTGTAGATCAAGAAATGACTGTCACTTCACGGCCAAAAATTGCTATTGTTAATTCAAGCAGCATTTTTGACGGGGGTAGGGGGGGGGGCTATAATAGCGAGAGTCCTGTACTGGGGGAGGTGTAGGGGTGGCGGTGTAGTCGTAGGTTCCAGCGTTGACAATCTTAGTGCGAGGTTTAAGATTGCGAAAAGTGCATTTACATCTTAGTTGCCAAATGGGACTTATAAAATGTAGTAATTGTAAATTGTATAAGGCAATGTTTCGTATGAATTGAACTATTGACATCTGACGGGTCAAGTATTAGCATCAAAATATATTTTGTGATAAGCTTACGTACCCTTTAGAAGTGGTTCGTGTTGTTTCCGTATGCAATTCAAATTTCATTTGTATTCTTATTGATGTGAATTCGGTGCGTCTTCTCATGGCTCTTGCTAATTCAAAAAAAAAAAAAAAGAGAAGTGCCCGTTGTGATAGATTAGTGCATATATAAACTTTCGAACATTACTTTATCTTCATTGAACATAATCAGCTTGTATTTTGAGCTTTAAAACTCTTTCCGTTTCGAGAGTATAAAAGGACGAATCAGGTTTGTCTTCAAAACACTGTGCGTGGGGTTCGGGAAGGGCCGGACCACAGCAAAAGTATCATTGTTCATAATCTTACCTCACATTTTTGCAAGAGCATGTTTCCACGACTCGAGAGTATATATATTTAAAAAATTGATTCCCAACAAAGCATGAGTCATCACAAGGTTATTAGCCAAGTTACTGATTTCAACAAGCCCAATAAGTTATTCCTAAAAGCCTATGAACATGTTTTCATCACGAATCAATCAATTAACTACGTTTCAATTTCAAACCAGTTTGATTTTACTCATCGAATATCATCCAAATACTCAATAATCTTTTGTTAGGACAAATTATGGATTCTCTAATACTCGAGATTCACCAAATCTCATATCTCTAAATCAAAGACTTGAGTAAATACTAGGCAAACAATTTTCACATATTTGATTTTATTGTCATGTGGAGCAACACTAACCTCTCCCTGGCTACCACTTTATGATTGAATGTTGAAATACACAGTATAAGATTCATCTCTAAAGCTAAGCAATGGTGACAAAATAAAGTTTCTCTTTGCCCCTTTCGCCACGAAACTGATAGGATGATACTCACTAATGCCTTTTCCCAATTTAAAACTTGCTGCCTGTTTGAATCCATCATCCGAGGACTTCGAATTGCAGCTAAGTTTGACGGTTGAACCTGATTTGTAGTCCACACCACTATAGATGTAACAACCTTTCTGTGCTTCAGACTCGAGAGTAACTGTATCGTCTTTCCCGTCCAATCCAGCTGTCAAACGGAATAAAGAACCTCCCTCATCGGATGATCCTGCAACCCCGAGACTTTGTTCTTGCCCTTGCTGAGATATGAACATTCCAGGGAGATCAAAGAGCTCTAACATAACTTGTTTTCCGACGAGATCTTTATGCTGTGAAGATGATTTGTCCAGTGAAATGAGTCTGAACGTAGCGCTAACAGCGGCATCTGTTCCGGCTTCAGGGAACTTCTCCATTTGAATTGACTGATTGGAGTTTGTCAGAACAAATGTTGTGTCACCAGATTGTTGCATCAGAGATACTAAATCAGAATTATAGTCGGCTGGAACGGGAGTCATTAAGTCCGTAAGAGCAGTGGTTGATTTTGTTTCGATGTCCCAATCACCACTAGAATGGCCGGCAAGAAGGTATGGACCATAAAGAATTGCCTGATCGGATGCATACTCAGGCCGGTCATCTGAAGCATCACACAAGAATTTATTAGCCGTAATACACGAAAACAGATGAGAGTGCTAGAAACACATAAAAGTAGTAGTACCTTTTATAGCCTCGGTTCTAAGAATCATGGGTAGTTCGAGAGTGATTTTGTCGCTTTGGCCCCAAGTTTTGGTGATTGATAGGAAGTTACCTGCATCAGCGAGTGGAAATGAAATACCTTACACTTTTTCGTTAAAAGAGATCTATTACAGAAAGACCATAACTAGGTAAAAAGAAAATGATTTGATGATAATACAAAGGCATCAAATGAAAGAAAATATCAAACCTGGTGTTGGTAGAGACAAATCATTTCCATTTAAGGTTGCCTTTGCGCCATTTGAATGTGTCCAGATCGGTATTCTCAAGTTCAACATAGACGATGCACCAGTTGCATGCTGAAAGAAATAAACATACAGAATATGATGTATAGATCATCGTAAAAAGAGCACTCAAGGTACATGCATTATAGATACAGAAAAAGAAATGAACGCTTACCCCATTTGAAGATATTGTAATCGTCACTCGGAGGAGATTATCCCACGAAACAACAGGCTCGATTTTCTGACTTACAGAGACCTGCCTGGACTTCCAATTAAAAGAACTAGGTATATATTGGATAATGTATAGGCCAGGAGGATTCCCTTTCTCTTCGTAATATATTGAATCTCCCAACTTGGAGAATGATTCAATTCCTGTAAAGGACACAAAAGGGAAACCAAAAATTAAAATCATCACAGGTTTTCATAGCTTACGAATCTTAGGTAAACTCACCTGTCCCATAGCAGCACCAAAAGTCATTGAACTGTGTTCCCCATCTGTGGTAGCTCCGAGCCTTGGAACTGCCACGAGCAAGAGGAAGCATATATATCATAACTCCAGGATCTCCTCCCCTTTGGATGCTGAGTACACCATTTGTTAACGCACGTTCATAGTAATCAGCATACACCATTTCTTTGGTCCATCTGAACAGGTGTCTAGAAACCTACAAAGATATCAAAAGAACACTTACATCACTTGGTCCTTTGCTTATGAACAAATAATGTTCCCTCTGTCCTAATTTATGTGATGGTGTTTGACTGAGCAAGGAATTTAATAAAGAAAGGAAGACTTTAGAAACTTGTAGTCTAAAATAAGCTATAGATATTTGTGTGGTTAACAATTATCTTATTAAGGGTAAAATGGGTAATTTAAAGTTAAATTATTACTAAATATAGAAATGTATTTTTTTTAGACTGACTAAAAAGGAAATATGGTCGCTCCTTTCTTTCTTTCTCATTTCTCTGAAAAAGGAAGCAATAAAAGTTTTCGTTTCTAGAGAGAAATTATCCTCCATGAATTGATTAAATTCATATCCTCTCGTCCCTTATAACACACCTTCAGCATGTTATAGGTCGTACACGATTCCACATTCTCAGTTTGTAGTGTGCTTGCCAACCGCTTTGGATCGGACCTGCTCGGGATTGTACAGGAGAAGAAAGATATCAGGGAAAATGTTAAAAATAAGCTAATTTTGTGCATATAAGAAGTATATTTCTTGGATTGGCCCTTACCAGAACTCACCTACTGATGTCCCACCAGTTGCATAGCTGTGGGAGGAATTTATAATATCCATAAAGTACGTCGCGATTTCCTATCAAACAAAGTTCAATAACTTAAAAAGATAAAAAATTCCTGTCAAACAACTTGAAAATCCAATGAATTTACCTTGTATAGGGGATCTCCAGTAACTTCATAACGAAGTTGAGTTCCAACAACAATTGGGATGTGTGTATTGGCATGAAAACCTGATATATCGTCAGCCTGTTGTAATAAAAGATGTATTAAGAAATGGTTTGGAAAAGGATCGTCTCCTCAAGAAGAAACAATTTAATACTCTTTCTTAGATGATAATATTGTTGGGCCAATAAAGCCCCAGGACACTTTTATATGGTGTGATATTATCCGCTTTGGGTCAAATCCGCACGGTTTTCTTCAAAAGGCCTCACACCATTAAAAGAATCCTACACCTTATGTAGGTTCTTTTTCCTTTCCACTTCAGATGTGGGACTTTGTTCGCACAACACAACAATCTCCCCTCAAACTAAGTTCTAGTTATGGCTAATTTGGAGATTAATTGTGTGCCACCTACATCATCCTCCAAATATTTATGGCCGCCAAAGTCCGCTGCTACTTTGTTGTGTAAGCGTCTTTAATCTACGGGTAAAGGTATTGTACCGGCCCGGTATACGGGCAAAGGCACTAAGCCGGGCCCCACGCCACACTCCGCCATCTTCATACTCGTTCCGTCAAACCATTGGCTCTGATACTAGTTGTTGGGCCAACAAAGCCCCAGGACACTTTTACATGGTGTGATATTGTTGGCTCTGATACAAATTGTTGGGCCAATAAAGCCCCAAGACACTCTTACATGGTGTGATATTGTCCGCTTTGGGTCAAGCCCACACGGTTTTCTCCAAAAGGCCTCACACCATTAAGAGAATCTTACACCTTATATGTAGGTTCTTTTTCCTTTCCACTTCCGACGCGGGACTTTGTTCGCACACCCCAACAAATATAAGGTTAAGAAACACGTTCACTTGAGTATTGCAGAAAAAGTAATGAGGATAACTACAAGACACAGCATTTTAGTGTGTGCCAATGAATTAGAATACAAGTGTGATTTACACCTTTAAAGCTAAGAGCCCTAGAAAGCATGGTTTATCGAAAAGATGTGCCAGCAATAAATGCTTTGAATCACCCTGCAAAACCATTAAAAGAAAGGCTTAAATCAGGATTATTGAATCACAGAAGTAAAAATGTCAATTTGTTTTGCAGATTTTCACAAAATTCACTGAAGTTTGTATCTCATTCAAATTCAGTTGAGAGTTCCAAATGAGCAATCAGTTCTTTTGAGCTTATATGTGACATCAATTTCATTTGACATATTATACGCACCGTTACACTGTATAACCTATAAAGAACATCATTCATGCCACCGGTTTCTTCATTTAAAGATCGCCAGTGTCTTTCAATAGTATACTTTGTTATCACATTTTGCACTCGATTGTAGAAGTATTCGGCCATCCACGTAGTCATCTTTAAAGCTTGATCATTTCCAGCTACAATATACTGGTCCAATAGACCTGCCAATATCTGTAAAAGTCCATCCAAATAAGCCACTTATTTAACAACAAAAACAGATCTAGATACAAGTTAAAATTAACAAGTTAGTTTAGGTCACCTTGTGAATTGTGTAATATGGTGCCCATACTGGTTTTATAGCTTCGAATCGGTCGAAAAGCTCGGATGGGAAAGCGGATAGATAGCCTGAGCCTATTTTCTCTTGACAGGCAGAAAGTGCAGAAACAACAGCAGACATTTTCTGTTTGAGGCTGTCGTTATGTGTGCTAGCCCACATCTTTGCTGACGCACTAAGGTAATGACCTTTTCAAGTTACATTTAACGTCAGTAAATAAGTAAATCATACACGAATACGAGGAAATATAATTGAATGAAGTACAAATGCCAAAAGCTTATCTTCAATGGTCAGAAAGTAAACATACTGAGAAGCTATTTTGCTCGAACTCTCCAAAAATGTCACACTCGTGCAGGATCCTCCGAAAATGCACTACTTTTGAAGGATCCGACATGCACCTGTCGACATTTTCAAAAAGTCCGAGAAACATAGTTTAGAAGCAACAAGTACAAGAAACCAACTAAACATGCTACAGTATTCTGGTCATTAGTTCAGTACTCGATATTGATAGTTTTTTCATATTTGTTTTCCGAAAACAGTCTTCAGAAGCTTAGAAAGTGTGATTCTTTAACATGTTTAAAAAAATTCCACCCTTCTCCACTTAAATACCAAGCTTTTGTCAATGGCAAAGTTCGAACTTGAAATGTAAAAGATCAAATTCTTTGCCAAATCATTGGTAACTATTAATATAAGCCATATTTCAATTTAATGTTCAAATTCAAACTGCTCATTAGAAGTTTAGTTTTGTATTGCAAAACAAAAGCGATACATGACAATGCATTTGATCACTGTCTAAAAGAATAACAAGTAAGGAACATAACATCATTGACCATACGTGAAATTAACCCGAACAAAAATTACCCAAAAATGCAGAAAGATGTAAAAAAGAACAGGACTAACCGACAAAATGACCACGAAGCTCGCAATTCGGAGCCTCCCACCCTCCATATGGATTACCAGGAGTCTCAAGACCAGCAGTTTTCCTAAAACTCCATACCAAACTATCAACATCCAACATCAACAAGTACTCCAAATTAGTCTGTTGAGCTATTCCATGCATTGAATTTGGTTCAATTCTCACATCATGAAGTGAAACTTCACTCAAAAAAACATCAATCCCTTTAACACCACCAGAATTCTTTATATTTCTATACATCATAGCCCAATCAAATTGTTCTTCCTCCTTCAACATCTTCCTAGGATGCAATTTAGACCAAGTCGAATCATCGGTCGGAGTCAAATGGTAATGAGAAAACATCTCTTCTTTCCAAGATTCATTGTTTGAAGATAATAACTCATATCTTAGAGTATGTGATGATAATTGAGTAGGTACATTAGTACACTCCTTACTCACAACAACCCCACATAACATAGCAAAAAACACCAGCACCCACATATTCAAGAACACTAAAGACTTCATTTTTATCAATATAGTAAACTACTATGAACTAAAAAAGATGGAAACATTCAAGAAACACTCACTCTAAGCTCAAAATTCAATAATATTTGTACCTTTAAAGAACAAAAGATCACTTCATTTTGAGCTCAAAATTGAATAAAAATGTTGGGAGTTTTTGCTCTATGGTACTTTATAAAGCAGTACGGGAAGTATATAACTATTACAAGTATTCAAAAGGATAAATTGAGATTCAATAATTCAACATGGAATCTGAAATTACAATTGTTACACAAGAAAAACTGGAAATTCCAGTTTTGTAGAAGGCGGAAAAATGGAAACAGTTTTTGCTGAGTCGAGTGTGGCACTCTGTCCTTAAGACAATATTGCCCCGTATGTATCATTTATACGTCCTGGACAATTTGTCTCCCAAGATAAAACAGCAATGGAACCCTTGAGCAAAGGAAACTCAAGAGCTACCGTGAAGAATATTGAGTAACGAAATGATGCTTGGAAGTTGTAGGGAGAAAACTATTTTCGGTTGTGTATTTTCGTGCACTGTTTTTGGTGTTCTCCTTGGTCATTCTTAGTGCTCAACAATGGTGTAAGGGGGTGTTTATATAGGTGAGGGAGGGGTTGAAAAACTGCCTCCATAACAGCCAAATAATGGCCATTATGAAGGTAGTAAAGCCACCAACATAAATGGAGAAAAGACCAACGGATTTGGCCATTATAGGAGGAGTAATTCAGCCAAAATAAATGGCTGAATTGAGTGCTTGGCAACTGCTTTGACTGTCCAGATTCTGGAAACTTGAGGGACCAAACTGTACATCTTGAAACTTCAGGGACCAAACTGTACATCTGAAAGAATTCTGGTCCAAACTGTACATCTGAAACTTCGGGATCAAACTGTACTTCTGGCAAAGTTTTCTGGCCCAAAAAGATTATATCAGAAGACCCACAGCCCACAGCCCACGACCCACGACCCGTGACCCGTGACCCGAGAACCCGAGAACTCGGAACCCGAAACTCGGAACCGGACCGTACGGGACGGGCGGGCGGCGGCGCGCGTGTGGTCTTTCCTCGAACCGAAGCACATCTAGGTCCTCCCTCCTTTAAACACATGGGATACCCCTTGGGGTCCCAAACCCCAAACCAATTTCGAATCTTATATACACAACAATTCTTTCTTCCTCTACCGATGAGGGAGAATTACACACAATACCACACTTTCCATGCTTCAAACACCTTACTTCGTGAACCAATATCTCTTTCATTTCTCAATGAAATTTGACGATTCTTGGCCCTACGGTTATCTACGTACTTAGTAGATCATGCATGTGTGAAGAACCGGATTCTCCAACATACGTTACACTAGTGTTTAAGCCGTTAAAGTTGGTCGGTCGCAACTCCCGCCAAAGGCAAATTTCCAACAATCCCCTCTTGAAAGAGATTTTGGCGCACTCACATGGTGTCTTTTCATTTCCGGAATATTTCAATGGGCCGATGTTGCATAAGGAGAGGTAGCCTCGGCTTTGAACCTTCCATAGTTGAATACCATCGGACTTACTTACTGCGCGGTGAACGTGATGTCTTGAACCGTCAGTGTTTAGTGTAAGCCAAGACAACGGTACCAACACAACAAATTTCCTTACTCTCTTCTTCGTAATGTTTTGTCCGTTTTGGCCATGGACAACGTCTTGGATTCTTAAGTGCGTTCAATTTGAGGCGGCCCGTCCTCGCACTTAAATAGGTGGTCTCCTACAAGGTATCCTGCTATACCCCACTTCACAAGTGTTAGGAACCATTAAAAGCTTCCCAAAGACCTAACCTCAACTCGTTGAGGATCATTACGAGTTCGAAAACTTAACCTTTACCCATACCGCGATAGCACTTAACGTCTATCGCGGAACGGCTTTGGATTTAGTGTTTCTTTTCGAAATCACTATCCGAAGTGCTCATGCTTCCACTAAAGCGATCAACCGAACCTTTACAACTTAGTTTTCCCATTGAACCAAATTACCGGGATCTCGAGTTCGTAAGGTTGGGTTTCCACCGTATTGGTCCGTATATTTTGGGTTTTAAGCCCATTCCCCTAGACAGTGCAGAACACTTGATCTCCGGGTAGTCCCTTAGTTTGTAAACAAGGAAGTGACACCCGTGATGATCAACTCGCCATACGGTCTTATGTCTCCGACGGATCCCGACGACGGATATGTCCAGACGCCGTCATCCGCGTCCTTCCTAAAGCCGACCGGCTAGCCACAAAGGTGTAGAACTCGTTGAAGGCACGGGTTTCTCCCAATAAGGGACGTCCTCTAATGAGTCGTGAAGTTACTCAACTTCTTTCATGCTTTGTATAAAGCGATAAACTCCGATACCATCATGAATCGGTCGATGCAAGTTTGCTTAGAGGATTTTCCAAGAACCACCATACACATTTACTTGTGGCTTTGGTGTTCTTCGGATCGATGTCCGGTTTGCATCACCGTGTTCTCTCGAACCGCTAGACATCCGAGAATACTATAATTCGTAGATAAGCGAATAATTCGATATCGTCATATCCGACTTAACGCCTTCTATTGATCATGTATTAAGATCATCGGTGAACCTTAGTTCAACCGATCATTTGTTGGACGATACCGTGGTCGGTTGTAGTGTGTACAATACATTGAACTACAAGTGACCCGTGCATATCGCTCCTTGTCTATAGGTACACCATGATTCCAATCGGTTCTATGATTCATATCCATTGGTGGCTTCAACGAGACCGTCAACTATCGACCGATCCGTTAGATGTCTTAGAAATCCAATTCCTAAGATGTCATCTCGTGATACCCATATCTTTCATATCGAGACTTTGTTTCTATATGATTTTCACTCTCGGTATCGTTGGTTTTCCAACCTGTTGGCTTTCTAACTTCGAGTCAATGTTTCGTGATCGTATTCATTGTTTCGTTTTATCCGAGACTTTCGGGACCAAAATGTTAACATTTCGGGGACCAAAATGAAAGTTCGAAGGAAGCCCAACAGTTCGACAAACCAATTCTCGATCCTTTTCTTCCAACTCTCCGGTAGGGAAGGTCGTTTCAACACCCATGCCCCGTAAGACTACAATGGCCCTGGATGTGAAACCACTCACAGAGGGAGCACTTTTTACAACCCAAAGGTTCTTTTCCGGAGGAAGATTAACCATTACACACGTATGGTTCTATATATGGAATCTATTTCTCCCTTTAGCTTCTTTCCAAAGCGGCGCTTTTGGAGATAATAATTATTTGTTAATTGTCCATGGTTCGTTCTCAACCATACAAGCTAGAAGGACTGGAACAAGTCTTTGTCCCCTTCTTTGCTCTGTCTCGGTTCAACATCTAGAATCCCCGAGTTCTGCGGATCGGAATATTAAGTTCCGGATAGCCAAGCAACTTTCGAGTCTCGTAGATACGGAACGTCTAGTTCGGACGATCGAGCCCTCGCGGGTTCTTGTTAACCTTGAGCAATTACTCATTTTTCCTTTTCCAAGGAAAGTTATCTCCAAAGAATTCAAGCATTCTTTGACGCCAAGAGGCGATCAACACTATCGTTATTTGCGGATCCGGTGGATATGCAATCTACGATCTTAGGTCGAACTTGACCTGTTTCGGTAGTCCATCTTTTACCAAGCTACCCCACATAATTTGGGCGTACGACTTTTCGCTTGGCTAACACCGTTGGACTGAAGTGGGAAATGAACAGTCGTTTAATGAACGATGCTTCACATTCTCCCCCTCTATCACTACGAATTTCTCAATCCGTAGGCTTAGTTGATTTTCAACTTCTGCTTTGTAGCGCTTATCCGCTTCAACAACTTCATCTTTGTTTTTCAACAAACAAAGGATATTATACGTTGTACCATCATCAATGAAGATCACAACGTACTTGTCTCCCCCCTCTATTTTGTATAAACTTCAAATCACCTAAGTAGGTGTGACTAAGTTCTAGAGGAGCAGTGCGTCTTTCGCTATTCCCCTTGACGGAATTTGAAAAGGTGATTTTGCCTCTTCGCCTACCTCACATTCATTTTGAGGGTTTATATCGACGGTAGGCAACAATCTCAACATCGTTAGCTTTTGAATGACTTGCTATTTAACGTGTCTTAATCTATGATGGCATAGATGCACGGATTACAAATATATCATTCATTTGGCTACGGACATCTTTGTACCATTCTTAGTTATTACGGACACATGTTGGACTAATCTCAAACCAGCTTGACCAACAGCGTCCCTTAAACCAAGTTAGGAATATGTATCACCTTATCTTAGAGTGATCACAATCCATGAAGTCCTATTGAGGACAACCTCTCCAACCCCTTCTACTTTAGAGGTGGCGTTGCTTCACATGAACAACCTCTTGCCCGTAGTTAGGGCATAACCGGATCATATGTGATCTAGATACTCTGGCCTACTCCAGTTGCTTTGGCAGACTGAGTGTCCAATTTCTTTACTGCCTTTCTTTAGGCCTTCAGATCATTCAGGACCTAGAAACTCTGGCCCACCTTACTAGGTGTCCATTACTTTTCCTATGAAATGAATTTTGGCCCCACTCCAGTCGCCCGGAGGCTTTATATGACTGAGTGTCCAATATCATCATATCAAAGAAATTTTGGCCCACTCTAGTCGCCTGGAGGCTTTGTATGACTGAGTGTCCAATATCGTCCTATGAAGGATCTTCTGCCAAATAGTATGACAGGCTCAACGTCTTTAGCTTTTAGACTCCTTCCGTTAAGATTGGTGCCTAGATAATTCTTGGCGCTTACTTAAGAGTGGTAAGAGTTTTTGCACAGTTAGTGGATCTTTCTCCATTGTATGTGCGACATACTTTACACACTTTAATAATTACACTTAAAAGAACGGATCTTCTTAAGTCGTTTACAAAATCCAATCTTTAAACGGAAAAGAAGACGAGATTAAACTTCTGATTTGTTAAAGCATAAGGAATATAAATTATTTTCATATTCCTCCTTACTTTAATTCATTTTTAATCAGACATAATTTAATCTTTATTCTTGACAAGTAAGAAAAACTACTTATCCCAATTTCGGATTCTGGCTCACTTCAGTCACTTCATCAAACTGAGTGTCCAGTTCCTTCTTTACCATTATTCGGATCTTTTGTCTGGGACAGATATAGGCCTTCTGCTGCAAGATAGAATAACATCTTCAGTCTTCTCCTCTTGTCCCAGTTGACATCCTCAGGCTCTCGAGAGCGCTTGTTTCCACCAGTCTTGGTAGCGGTGACACCATGAACACGTTCATCATCATCACTCTCTTCTACCAGAAAACCATTTCCATATCCAGATTTAGTCACACAATTTTTGACCGACATCTTTCAAACACTAATAGTAATACAATACGAATATTGTCTTAAGTTGTTGGGAGTTTTTGCTCTATGGTACTTTATAAAGCAGTACGGAAAGTATATAACTATTACAAGTATTCAAAAGGATAAATTGAGATTCAATAATTCAACATGGAATCTGAAATTACAATTGTTACACAAGAAAAACTGGAAATTCCAGTTTTGTAGAAGGTGGAAAAATGGAAACAGTTTTTGCTGAGTCGAGTGTGGCACTCTGTCCTTAAGACAATATTGCCCCGTATGTATCCTTTATACGTCCTGGACAATTTGTCTCCCAAGATAAAACAGCAATGGAACCCTTGAGCAAAGGAAACTCAAGAGCTACCGTGAAGAATATTGAGTAACGAAATGATGCTTGGAAGTTATAGGAAGAAAACTGTTTTGTTGTGTATTTTCGTGCACTGTTTTTGGTGTTCTCCTTTTGTGCTCAACAATGGTGTAAGGGGGTGTTTATATAGGTGAGGGAGGGGCTGAAAAACTGCCTCCATAATAGCCAAATAATGGCCATTATGGAGGTAGTAAAGCCACCAACATAAATGGTGAAAGACCAACGGATTTGGCCATTATAGGAGGAGTAATTCACCAAAATAAATGGCTGAATTGAGTGCTTGGCAACTGCTTTGACGGTCCAGATTCTGGAAACTTGAGGGACCAAACTGTACATCTTGAAACTTCAGGGACCAAACTGTACTTCTGGCAAAATTTTCTGGCCCAAAAAGATTATATCAGAAGGCCCGCAGCCCGTGGCCCGAGGCCCGAGAACCCGGAACGTCCTCCCTCCTTTAAACACATGGGATACCCCTTGGGGTCCCAAACCCCAAACCAATTTCGAATCTTATATACACAACAATTCTTTCTTCCTCTACCGATGAGGAAGAATTACACACAATACCACACTTTTCATGCTTCAAACACCTTACTTCGTGAACCAATATCTCTTTCATTTCTCAATGAAATCTGACGATTCTTGGCCCTACGGTTATCTACGTACTTAGTAGATCATGCATGTGTGAAGAACCGGATTCTCCAACATACGTTACACTAGTGTTTAAGCCGTTAAAGTTGGTCGGTCGCAACTCCCGCCAAAGGCAAATTTCCAACAAAAAATTGTACCTATAAAGAACATTAGAACAAAATATAGAATAATAAGAGAGAGCAAACCAACCACACCAATTTATAGCAATCAATGAATAAAGAATGTTGACAATTGAGCCAATACTAAATACCAGAGTCCCGTGAAAGGCAAGAATTGTTTTTTCTTGTATAACAAAAATTATCCACAGCCTTATAAATATTTTTGTTTTACAAGTGAAAGCAAAAACAACCAAGAAAATCAAAACCCCATTATTGAAATGAGCAAAACAAAACAATGAGAAGAATTAAATCAAAATTATTAAATTCCAAAAATTGAATTTTCACTCATAAAATGCTAACCCCAAAGTTTGGAGTTTAAGCTAAGAATGAGTGGTTTGTTTTTTTTACTACACATCAAATATTCATATTCATAACAAAGACATAAAAGATGGGTTATTTATAGGCAAATTAAACAATACAGATATATACAAAATGTGGGGTTAGTAATATATTTAAGAAAAACAGGAAAAAATAGGAGATATTGACCGAAGAGAATCACGGAACAACATATCCAATATAATCTATGGTGTATGAGAAGGTAGAGTATACACATACATTATCCTTATCATGTAATGACAGAATGACCGTTTTCAAAAGACCCATTGACTCATGAAGAGATGAAAATATAGTAGTAATAATAGACGGTAACATCAACAAGATAATAAGATAAGCGAAGTGAAAAGAAATAAGCAGGTACTACTAGAAATATAAGAATAAACATATCTAAAAAAGTTATTAATACTCCTGGAACGGAAAAGAGTTCCGTGCGGCAATCTACTATCCCTCTATCTTGATGTTCGACCTTTACACCCTCCATCAAAGATTATGTCTTTGATAAGTTAAAGTTACGTCATATGGTGTCTAATAACTAAAAGCTTTTAATTATAGTATATGTTTACATCAAGCTTGGATTCATTGTTCACAAATTGTTACAAAAATAGCTAATACAGTTAAAAGTTTTGTACATCCATATTTCATAGTGTGTAGATTCATTAAACTATTGATGTTAAGACGAAAATGAGTAATTTTTCATAATCAAGAGTGATAGTAACTCGAGAAATATAATATATGATATAACTAATAAATTCCACTGAAAGTATAAAATTATTTACATTATCAGCATGGGCAGATGCATAAACTCAAGATTCAATCGAACTCAATATTTTTTATAAGAAAGATATATATTTTACATTGTCGGGTTACTCAAAAGGATAGTTATAGATAATCATTCTAAAATTTTCAAAATTGTAAACTTGAAAATAGGATAGATTAACGGCTATAACAGTTAAAAGTAACCTCATTGTGTAATAAATTATTTACATTATTGACAGTACACACAATTTAAACTCATATTTATAAATAATCAGAACAAGTCAATAGACAATCCGTATATATAACTTAATTCCGTATCTAATAATATCCTCCTTTATATCGTTTATTTTTTAGTGGAGTAATAATAGGACATGCATGTTTTTCATTTTTTTTTTTGTGGCTGTGGTGGGTGAGAATTTTTGGCATTATTTTCATTCTTCTATGTTATCTTGTGATTTGTGAATTGGACTAAAGTGAATCACCCGTGATTTTCATATTCCAATTTCTGGCAGGTCGTAGCACCTCCCCCCCCCCCCCCCCCCCCCCAACCCCCACTGCTTGGAGAGATGGGCAAAAAGAAAAGAATAATGTTCTTAAACTTGAGCTAATTTTTTGCTAAACTTTAAAAATATTGTAACAAATCCGAAACTTTTAATTAAGTGAATGATAATGATATTACTTAATACATTACTGTATTTTATTTTGTGTACCAAGGACAGCTATCGTGGTTGGAGAGACAGGCAAAGAAGAAAACGATTTCGTAAAAGTGAGGTAACTTTCAACAAGTACAAAAAAAATAAAAATAAAAAATTGAGACGAATCCGGCTCGACAAAGAAGGGTCTTTCATTAACAGGTTCACTATTAAAAATTTGAAATTAGCATCGAAGTTCGTTGCAAAATTGCTTAGAGATAACATAATTTTATGATAATCCGTCACAAAATAAAATAAGCGACGAATTTTTTGTTTAGCTATAGAATTTATCCGTCACTAAATTCTGCTTTTTCAGTAATAGTTTTTTCTCACTAAGCTAACTTTGTAAGCTAAGCAACTAATCATGGCTAAGGTTTGAAAAGATTTTTGAGGGCCCTACATCTAGCGTATAAGGTGTTTGAGCAATTTTTAGAAAAGATAAGATATTATAGGAAACCAATCCTTATGTACTTTCTCATAAAATCTTTTGAAAAACATTATTTCATATTCTTAAACTTATTTATGAATTTCGCTTTACACATGATAGAAATTAATCCTTAAACTTTATAATGATTCCCTCAATGTAGCTTAACTCTGTCAAATATATAAAAGTAGTAAAGAAGTATAAAGCACTTTGATTCGTTGTTGACCAAGTTTGTTAAGATATAACCTATGTCTATTCAATTATTCCCCTTTGATTTTGTTGTGAAGGATTTGAAAACGCGCAAACAGTTGGTGCACGGCTTAGAGTTGTGTTGATATCAAAAAAGTTATCAACAGGCTTATTGTGTTAATAATAATATTAATAATAATATTTTTTTAGTAAGAGCAAAACTAAATATAAAAGATTAGATTGTACAAAGTAAAAAGAATAAACATAAAAAAAATTGTTTTTTTTTATAAAATAAAAAGACTAAATATAAAAGTTAGAGTGTAGAAAGGAGAAATTAAAGTCTAAATATAAAAGAATAGATTGTAGAAATTAGAAAGACTAAACATGAAAAGTTATATTTTAGGAAATAAAAAGACTAAATATAAAATATTAGAGTGTAGAAAGTAGAAATTAAAGACTAAATATAAAATAATAGATTGTAGAAATTAGAAAGACTACATATAAAAGATTAAAATGTAGAAAGTAGAAATCAAAGACTATATAAAAGATTAGATTGTAGAAAGTAAAAGTACTAAATATAAATGATTAGATTGTAGAAAGTAAAAAAGCATAAATATAAAAGACTCGTAGAAAGTAGAAAGACTAAATACAATAGATGGTAGAAAGTAGAACGAGTACTAGATATAAAAGATTTATAAGTTACACTTTAGAAAAGTAAATTTTCTAAATGAGGGACTAAATATTTTTTTCTTTTGACACTTCTATACACTATTATTATAAATAATTCTTACGTTATTAAATCAATTTAAAATAATTATAGATAATCATTTTAAAAAAATTAAAATTAGTCATTAAGATAATAAGATAGATAATATGTTATCACAAGTTAAATAATAAAATTAAATATATCTCGAAAGGTTGTTTCCCTTCCGGACTTGTATGAAAACTTGATTTTGTCGGGAGAAACTAATAATGACTCTTCTCCTCTCAAATCTAACAAAACCAGAAACATGGTTGAAGAATTTATCTTAAAAACCCTTAAAAGAAGTGAAAGTACTCTGTAAACGTGTAAATATATTCCCTACCCATAATTAGAATATTTTCATATATTGTGTAAATATAATTATGGTAAGACTAGTATTCCTCTTTTGTATAGGCTTAGGATTCCTATTGTATAAGGGATGAATATTGTACTCTATATATACCTTGATATTAATGAAAGACTCCTCAAGGGAGATTAATATCATCTTACATGGTATCAAGAGCCAAATAAACAAAACCCTAAAAACCACATTTCTCTTCCACACCGTCCGTGGCCGCCTCTCTCCTACGCCGCGCCCTCCCGGATTTTCTTCTTGTTTTTCGGGTTTTGTTCTTCCTTTCCTCTCTTCTCTAAATGGCTATCCCTGATTCTTCCACACTTTCTGACGCCTCTACCTCCACAAATCCCACCACAAAGTCATCACCCCCGTCTCATCCCGCCCTTACTGTTTCCAACATCAAGAACCATATTCCCATTATTCTTGATCAACAAAACAACCAGTATTCTCCCTGGGTTGAACTTTTTCTCAATCATGCATGTCTTTATAACGTGCTTGACCATATTGATGACACTATTCCGCGCCCTACGGAGGTTGATGATTCTATCTGGCACCGTTTCGACGCCGGCGTCAAACAATGGATATATGGTAGTATCTCTCGGGATTTGCTCCTTACTATCATGAAATCTGACTCCACAGCCCTTGACTTGTGGAATCGTTTGGAGGAAATTTTTCAGGACAACAAGCACACTCATGCCGTGTATTTGGAAGAATAGTTCAACAAAACACGTCTTGAAAACTTCTCCAATGTCTCTGAGTACTGCAAGCAGCTTAAACTTCTAGCGGATCAACTCTCCAACATCGGCACGCCTGTCACCGACGATAAAATGGTGCTACAAATGATTTACGGCCTTACTAAGGGCGAATATGATACTTTGGCCACCATTATTCAACGAGCAGCGAGATCCGCTATCGAGTTTTAACAAAGCTCGCTCACAATTGTTGCTCGAAGAAACCCGTCGTGCTAAGCGGGATGAGCACGCCCGGCGGTGTTAGCGTCGACACGCAACCTCAAGATCGACGCCACCGGACAACTCCCAACGGCGGCGGGGCCGCGGCGGCAAGGGTGGAAAAGGCCGCGGCGGTAGAGGAGGCCGTGGTCGTGGCAAGGGTCGCGGTCAACAGAACCAACAGCAGCAACAACAACAGAGATCGCAGAACAACCGGGCCGCGGCTCCTCGGCGGTTCATCTACGGCGCCGCGGCGCCCGATTCGAGCCGCGACGCCAAGTCCATTCCGATGCCGGCGGCCATACAATCCGTATTCTTACCCCGGTTTGCTAGGCCCCGCTCCGGCCCCACAACAGGCCCACTTCATGCAAGGTCGGGTCCCGCGACCTCCTCCGCATGACACCCACCGAGTTGGGTCGGGCGTTCAACACCCTCTCTATGCAACGACGACAATACTTGGTACATGGACTCGGGCGCCACATCTCACGTCACCCGGTCTGCGGTACTATTCCTAAACTGTTTCATGTAAAGCATCCTTAATATGTTACGGTTGGTAGTGGACAACGCATTCCGATTTAAGGGTTATGGTACCTCATACACACAACCTCCTCATCCACCCTTCTCCCTCAAAAACACCCTATATGCCCCACACATGATTAAGAACCTCATATCTGTCCGCCAATTTACTCGTAATAATTAAATGTCTGTGGATTTTGACCCTTTTGGTTTTACTTGTAAAAGATCTTCATACGGGGACACCTCTTACGAGATGCAATAGCACGGGGGATCTCTATCCATTCACTTCCACCTCCGCCGCCGGATCTTGCTCTCCCGTCACTCTAGCGGTGTTGTTTCTTCTTCAACTTTGGCATAATAGGCTTGGTCATCCATGAGTCCCGAGTTTTTAATTTTCTTAGAGGCAACAATTTCATTGCTTGTAATGGGAAACTTGCCCAAAATTGTGTTTCTTGCTCTTTAGGCAAACATATTCGTCTTCCGTTCAAATCATCTACTAGTGTTACATTTGCTCCTTTTGATATTATACATGCCGATTTATGGACATCTCCTATCACTAGTTCTCTCGGTCATAAATACTATCTTGTGTTGCTTGATGATTTTTCACACTACGTTTGGTTATTCCCTCTTAAATTTAAATCGGAAGTGTTTGTCAAATTTCTCGAGTTTCGCAAGTTCATTCAAACACAATTTGGAAAAGGCATAAAATCATTTCAGTGCGATAATGGTCGTGAATTCAATATCTCTATGTTTCACCATTTTTGTACCAATAATGGCATAGTCTTTCGCTTCTCCTGCCCTCACACCTCACCACAAAACGGTAAAGCTGAAAGAATCATCTGCACCATTAACAATATGATTCGCACCCTATTGATTCATGCCTCCCTCCCTCCACCCTTCTGGGTCTATGCTGCTAAAATGTCAGAATACACTCTAAATATTCTCCCTACTAGCACTCTTCACAATATGACCCCTACCGAAATCCTCTACCATAGAATCCCCTCTTATGATCATCTACGAATTTTTGGTTGTCTGTGCTATCCCAACCTTAGCTCCACCGCCCCTCACAAGCTCGCTCCTAGGTCCACTCCATGTGTCTTTCTAGGATTCTCGCCGAACCATAGGGGCTATCTATGCTATGACTTGTCGACTCGTCAGATCCACATATCTCGTCACGTCACATTCGACGAGACCACATTCCCGTTTTCGAATCTTCTAAAATTCCAAAAATAGGACTACTCATTTCTTGACGAGTCTGCCATCTCTCCCCTCATAATCGAACAACTTACATCCTCTGTTCCGTCGTCAGAGCCGCGGCGCCCAAACTTCAGAGAAGCCTGTCAACCTTCTAGCACCGCGACTCTCGATCCAGGAGCCGCGACACCTCCGACGGCTTCGCCCCCACCCTCTCCTTATCCGACTTTACCCCCCGTCTCAGACACCACTCCGCCACCCACTGTCCCTACCCATCCAATGGAAACTCGTTCAAAGCATGGAATCTTCAAACCCAAAGTCCATTTCAACTTGTCAGCCCAAACCATCTCTCCACTTCCAAAGAACCCAAAATTGGCCTAACAAGACCCTAATTGGAATGCGGCTATGTATGAGGTATTCAATGCTTTAACTAAACAACACACATGGGATCTAGTACCTAGACCTGAGGGGGTGAATGTCATTCGTTGTATGTGGCTATTTCGTCACAAGTTCAGAGACAATGGGGATCTTGAGAGGTATAAGGCCCGTCTTGTGGCTAATGGCACAAATCGGCGGAGGGCATTGATTGTGGTGAGACCTTCGCCCGGTTGTCAAATCGGCTACCATCCGCACAGTTTTGAGCATAGCCATGGGCAAACATTGGCCGATCCATCAGCTTGATGTGAAGAATGCATTCTTACATGGGGATCTGAGAGAGACAGTCTACATGCATCAGCCACCAGGGTTCACCCATCCAGCGCCTCACTATGTGTGCCGTCTCCATAAGTCACTATATGGCCTGAAGCAGGCCCCCCGTGCGTGGTATGATCGCTTTGCCAGGTATATCTTGATGATTGGGTTTGTATGCAGCAAGAGTGATACATCACTTTTCATTTTTCATCGAGGTAGTAGCACGGCTTACTTATTACTTTACGTGGATGATATTGTTCTTACTGCCTCCTCCGACGGATTGAAAAATGAGATTATTGCCTTGCTCAAGTCCGAATTTGCAATGACTGATTTGGAAAAGCTGAGTTACTTTTTGGGGATATCAGTGACCAGGTCTGCCAATCATATGTTCTTGTGTCAGCGTAAGTATGCAGAAGAGATTGTGTACAGGGCTAAGATGGCGAACTGCAAAGAGGTGCCTACTCCAGTTGATTCCAAATCATCTTACATACTCCTCTATATTCTTCATTGGAGCAATCTTCACTAATAGTTAAACTATGAACTTCTCAATATAATTCACGTTTATTTAAAATGTGATTACGTTGAAGGTTAGTAAAATAAACATAGAGTATTCTGAAAAAAGATTATTCTTATTTTTTCCCTTTTCATAGTATAAAAAATATTTATATAATCAACATATATAATTTAAGAACTTATAAAGCACCAACTATATCAACAATAGAGGTGGACCATCAATTCATGTAGTCCTCAAAATTATTTCTTTTTTTTTCTCCTTTTATGACTCCAATTTGTCTTCCTAGTTGTCATCAATGTAAATAATGGATTTTGAATCTAACTACCCCAAAAACTAGCTTGTATGTTGAGGATTGTTCAAGTCCATATAAGGAGCACATGTTCCCATTCCATATCCGACGTGGGACTCTTAACACTCCCCGCACGCCCAGACCTTGTTAAGGCCCATACCTTGTTAACTGGAGCGTGGATAATATAATTTGGGGGCCCAACATCGGTGAACAAAGAATTGGAATGAGTCTGGCTCTGATGTCATGTAAAGAATGGATCTTGAGCCTAATTCAACCTCAAAAGCTAGCTTGTAGGGTGAGGATTGTTCAAGTCCATATAAGGAGCACATGTTTCCATTTCATATCCGATGTGAGACTCTTAACAATCAACTCTATTCATTGATTGCTTCCATGAATATTCTCTCCTCTTTTTCCTCAATAAAAAGTAACCTAGGTATTAGGTATACATTCTAGGGCATAAAATAGTACTCCTTCTTACATGACTTTTATTAGGTCACGTTGTTACTTATTATAATAAATTTTAATTCTTTTTATCTAACCTAAGATACTCTTTTTTGAATTCGAACACTAAAATTCTCATGTAGCACCCAAGTTGAGTTGAAAGTCACAAAAAGTGATCAATCAAAAAATTTGCGATTGACATTGTACGATTTATAGACTATCAGCACATCTTTGAACTCAAAATGTGTAACTAAATCTCTTAAATATATGTATCTGAATAAGAGTAATATACAATACCCCGATCATCAACTATTTATACACACAAAAAAAAAAGTAACTAGTGATAAATGTTAGCAATAAACAATTATCACTAAACATCAAAAAATGTTGCTAATCCTATTTAACATCAAATTTGCGATGAATCATCAAAAAATTATGTTAGATACAGGCTGTCTAGGGACGGATTAGCAACGATTTTCGTAGCTAATTCCTTTTTATTTCTTTTGTGTAGTTATATATTTTGACTCTTTAATCACGTGATATTATTATTTTACATCTTTGAGTAGCCCCGGTCGAGAACAGTTGGTTGATATTCTTTATATTCAACCAAAAATGTCTCCTAAGGTTGATTAAGATGTTTAAATTTCACTTTAATTCCTAAAATATTGACAAATTTTGATTCTGTTCTTTATGATATTTAGTAAGGACTATATCATTCTACAAATAATATGTTGAAATTTATTATTTGATGTCAGAATCAGTTGAGTACGAAGGCTGGGTCCATTACATATACTTGCAGCTACAGAATCTTTAGCATGAATGATATATACATTCCAACCATATTAATTTAAAAAATTAGCAATAAATTCGAAATTGAATTCAAGATATAAACTCGATGAGTTTAATCGATGTTTTATATGTTCTCACGGTTGAACACTATGCAAGTGTGCAATTATATAAGTTCAAATCTTACTATGTTGAAATTTCAGAAACAACCTAAGTAATTTCTTTTCAACTTTTTAAGTTTTGGTGTGCAAATTTATTTGATATCTGTGTTAGTGGAAGGTAACAGATATCTACGGAATAGTCGAATTCATTCTCAGAGTCAGTATTAGCGAATATTCGCCTTATATTTTGTAATTATAATAGATGTATATTTAAGGTAACTTAGGATTCTAATTGTATTAGGAATCAACCTTTGTAAGGTAAGTTAGGATTCGTACCACATTAGGAATCAACCTTTGTACATCTATATATATTGTGAATAATGAAAGGAATCCGGAAGGGAAATTATTCTATCTTTCATGGTATCAAGAGCCTAAAAACCTAAACCCTACTCTTCTCCCTTCTCTTTCTCATCTCGGCCAAAAACAGGAAAAAAATTCTGGTTTTTTTCCCTCGGCCAGAAACTGGTTTTTTTGTCTTCCAAAACAGCATCAAGGCAGCCACCATGTCTTCCCCCACAAATTCTGGTTCCTCCACTGGCACTTCTGACAACCCATCTCAACGTTCATCGTCTTCTTTTTACCCGGCGTTCGCCGTTACAAATATCAAGAATTATATCCCTATAATTCTTGATTAAGAAGACTGTCAATATTCCATGTGGACAGAACTATTCTATATGCATGCATGTGCATACAACTTGCTCGACCATATTGATGACTCCGTTCCTCGTCCCACCGATATTGCCGAACCAACATGGCGTCACCTTGACGTCATCGTCAAACAGTGGATATACGGCATCATCTCAAAAGACTTATTGTGCACCATCATGAAAACAGGTGCCACGGCACGTGACCTTTGGGTACAGTTGGAAGAAATATTTCAGGACAACAAAAATACTCGGGCTATGTATTTGGAGGAGCAATTCAACAATACGCGTCTCGAGAATTTCAACAACATGTCTGAATATTGTAAACAACTGAAACTTATAGCCGACCAACTATCCAACGTCGGGAATTCTATTTCTGAAACCAAGATGGTACTCCAATTAGTTGCGGGTTTACCGAAAGGTGAATACGATACACTTGCAAAAATGATTCAATAGGCCGACCCACTACCAAGTTTCACCAAGGCACGGTCACAATTATTGTTGGAAGAAACCCGACGTGCCAAACAAGAGGAACATAATTAAAAGGCGCTAGCCATTGATGGGATGACACCACCGGCAACCAACACCACCCCGCCACTACCGCATGTCCAGCAGCAGCAGCAGCGGAGGTCGTAGCGGCAAAGGTCGCAACAACAAAGGCAAGGGCGGCGGCAAGGGCCAACGCAACCAGTGGACTGGACAACAGCCAGTCCCGCAGCTTGTGAATTTCTAGTGGGCTAGACAATAGTCATGGTGGCCCAACCAGTATAATTGGGCCTCGCCTGTAAGCCCATATCGGACTGCGGGGCCCGATTCTGCGACCCTTGGTCGATCGGCCTCTTGGGCCTGCCCCGGCCACCGAGCGAGCCCACCACGGCGGCGGATAGGCCCACCCGGTTGCATTCCGGCGGCGGTAGCACCCGGTGCTTTGGCCCCGACTGATTTAGGCCAGGCCTACACCACCGTGAACATGGACACTGGAGCCACATCTCACCTCACCCGGTCGTCAAGTAACCTATCTCAACTACGTCGGTTAAAGTTTCCTCAATTTATTACTGTCGGCAATGGTCATCGCATTCCAATTGAAGGTTACGGTAACACACACACCAAACATCCACACCCGTCTTTCTCCCTAAACCACGTCCTATACACACCTAACATCATTAAAAACTTAATCTCTGTTAGAAAATTCACTAGCAATAATTCTGTGTCTGTCGAATTTGACCCTTTTGGTTTTTCTGTGAAGGAACTCAATACGGGGAAAATTCTTACACGCTGCAATAGTATGGGAGATCTCTACCTATTCACTCAATCTTCCGTTGTCAGACCGCAAGAACCTCTATCCATTGCGGCGATCTCTCCCTTGCGGCGATCTCTCCCTCAACTTGACACAACAGACTCGGACACTCCGGAGATCCAGTTTTTAATTTTCTTAGGACCTCTAAGCGTATTCAATGTAATAATGGGAAAATTGCCCAACACTATTTTTCTTGCCCACTAGGCAAACATACTCGTCTTCCATTTATGTCATCAAACAGTGTTACTTTTTCTCCATTTGATATTGTTCATGCTGATTTGTGGACATCTCCGATTGTTAGCTCTTTGGGTCATAAATTCTATCTAGTATTCTTGGATGATTTTTCACATTTTGTCTGAATTTACCCACTGAAATTCAAATCTAAAGTTTTTGCAAAATTCCTCGAGTTTCAAAAATTCATTAAAACTCAATTTGAAAAATCTATCAAATCATTCCAATGTGATAATGGGCGTGAATTTAATAACTCGGCATTTCACAATTTCTGTTCTAAACAAGGCATGGTTTTCCATTTTTCCTGTCCCTATACTTCTTTCCAAAACGGAAAGGCTGAACGAATTATACGTACCATCAATAACATGGTTCGCACACTTCTGTTTCATGTTTGTCTACCGCCGCCTTTTTGGGTCTATGCTGTCAAAATGGTAGAATCCCTTCTTAATATTTTACCAACTAGCACACTCCAAAACAAGACCCCTACCAAAATCTTATACCGTAGGCTACCATCATATGATCACCTACATATTTTTGGATGCTTATGCTACCCTAAATAACCTCCACTGCACCTCACAAACTTGCCCCTCGTACTCTGCCATGTGTCTTCCTTGGTCTGTCTCCTAATTATCGGGGCTACTTGTGCTATGACATTGCCACTCGCAAAATCATCGTCTCCCATCACGTCATCTTTAACGAGACAACCTTTCCTTTTTCAAACCTTCGAAAATTCCAAACAACGGATTACACATTTCTCGATGAGTCTCATATGTCTCCTCTACTCCAGTCAATGTGTCTCCGACAAAGGACAGTACCGCTGCCATCTGTTTCGGTAGTGGACACTGCCCTGTCCCCACCACTTTGCCGCCTCCGGTTCCTACTATCGCCTCGCACCCCGACAGTATCTCCTGTACCCATAGCGACCCGGTCCGCGGCCTCCGGTCCCACAATCCGAAAACCGGTGAGCTGCGCCGCCCACCGGTCCGGTCCAGAACCAGTGGACTAGCAACCTCACTGCCCCGACCCACCACCACTACCTTCTCATCGCATGGACACTCGTGCACAACACGGGATCTTCAAACCCAAGGTTCACTTCAATCTCTCAACACAAACCTTATCACCCATTCCAAAAAATCCAAAACTAGTAAAACTGGACCCAAATTGGAATACGGCCATGTGCGAGGAATTTAACGCTTTAACTAAGCAGAACACTTGGGATTTGGTACCTAGACCAGAATGTGTGAATGTTATCCGGTGTATGTGGCTATTTCGGCACAAGTTCAGAGATAGTGGTGACTTAGAGAGGTATAAGGCAAGACTAGTTGCCAATGTCACTAATCAGCAGGAGGATATTGATTGTGGTGAGACATTCAGTCTGGTTGATAAACCAGCCACTAATCAGACTGTTCTCAGTATTGCTATGGGCATGCATTGGCCGATTCATCAGCTTGATGTCAAGAATGCATTCCTTCATGGGGATTTGAAAGAGATTGTATACATGCATCAGCCTCCTGGCTTTGTTCATCCGGCAGTTCCGCAGTTTGTATGTCATCTCAGAAAGTCATTGTATGGATTGAAACATGCACCCCGCGCTTGGTATGATCATTTTGCCACGTATCTTCTGCAGATTGGTTTTGTATGTAACAGGTGTGATAACTCTCTCTTCACCTTTCACCGAGGTAGCAACACTGTATATTTGTTATTATATGTCGATGGCATTGTTCTTACTGCCTCATCTGACGATTTGAAGAATGAAATCATTGCTCTACTCAAAACTGAATTTGCTATGACTGACTTGGGCAAGCTAAGTTATTTTTTGGGTATATCGGTAACCAGATCTGCAGCCACTATATTTTTGTGTCAGCGTAAGTATGCAGAAGAGATAGTGTACAGGGCCAAGATGGAAAATTGTAAAATTATGTCAACTCCGGTGGACTCAAAATCCAAGCTTAGTGCCAATGACGGTGCGCCCGTTTCTGATCCCACTCTATATCGTAGTCTAGCAGGTGCTCTTCAGTATCTTACATTCACTAGGCCTGATATTGCATATGTCGTTCAGCAAGTGTGTCTGTTCATGCACGACCCCCGAGAGTCCTATTTTACCGCCCTTAAATGTATTATCAGATACGTTAAAGGCACACTAGACTTTGGATTACACATATACCCCTCTGCTCCAACCAAGCTACTTGCCTACACGATGTAGATTGGGCAGGATGCCCCGACACACGTCGCTCCACCTCAGGGTACTATGTATTTCTTGGGGATAATCTTATCTCATGGTCCGCCAAGAGGCAGGCCACACTATCCCGTTTCAAGTGCTGAAGCAGAATATCGCGGTGTTGCTAATGTAGTTGCTGAGATCTGTTGGCTCCGAAATCTTCTTTTGGAGCTCCAGTGTCCACTCCACAAGGCATCTTAGTCTATTGTGACAACATATCTGACATCTATATGTCTCATAATCCGGTCCAATATCAGCGGACTAAGCATATTGAGATGGATATCCACTTTGTGCGAGAGAAGGTTGCCCGTGGTCAGGTCAAAATATTACACGTGCCTTCCTCTTATCAATATGCAGACATCTTCACAAAGGGACTACCGCGACAACTCTTTACCGACTTTCGATCCAACCTTAGCGTTCGGCCTCCTCCCGCTCAGTCTGAGGGGGAGTATTAGCGAATATTCTCCGAATATTCGCCGTATATTTTGTAATTATGATAGATGTATATTTAAGGTAACTTAGGATTCTAATTGTATTAGGAATCAACCTTTGTAAGGTAAGTTAGGATTCGTACCATATTAGGAATCAACCTTTGTACAGCTATATATATTGTGAATAATGAAAGGAATCCGGAAGGGAAATTATTCTATCTTTCAGTCAGGATGTTCACTAAGGTGGTTCAAAATATAAAGAAGTAAACACACGAAGAAGCAATAAATATATTTTTCGACGCCCCTTGCAGCACCCTAACTCCATCCTTGGTCAAATCACATGCACAAGCTGACTTGAATACTATTGTTATAAACGAAAATAAATACTAATAATTTTTCAAATATTGAGTTGAGTTAAACCGACATTAAGTTTTTCTATTATACAAGGGGTAGGGGCAAGGAAAATGTGGGAGGGGATTATAGTGTGGGGATTTGAGCACTCACTAACAAGGTGAAAGTCCAGGTAGTCAACCAACTGAACTACTAGATCCCTCCATCGACATTATACATTAGATCTGCCGTTGAATGTAGTCCATTATTTGATGTCATAATCAGTTGAGTTGGAAAGTTGGGTCCATTACATATGTACTTGTTGCTTTAGGTACCTTAAGCATATATGGATTATAATTAATCACATCACGGGATCATATATTTTTATATGCTTTCATCGCCAAAAAATATGACAAAAAATAATCGAAGGTGTATTTAACTTTCGATGATTTTTCTTGTGTTGCTTCTCTACTGGGTATAGTTTTGGAATTGTTAATTAATGCACTCAAATGTTAGTTGTATGACATTTAATTCCCACGTCATATATCCAAATATAGAGTAGAATATCGTATAATATTATAATATGGCTTGTGAGTGCGTATAATTTATAGCATTAAATTCACAGTTACTCTGATAGGAAAAACAATAAGGGTATATCTTATTCTTTTTGTCTTAATGCTTTAAAGCAAAATTGTTATCTTTTGTCTCTTGCATATTTTACGTCTTGAACTGCTCAACTCGTATATCTAAAAGCATATGACAATTAACCTGCTAATTTTAACAAATAAATAAGTCTAATGAAACTCACATTGTGAAATTGGCAATTGTTGGACTGATAAATGACGTAGCAATACATAAACTCTCATTAAAAGAACTTTTATTAAATTGAAACAATTTCTCTGGAAACAATATTCAAAGTACAACTTAAATGACAAAACAATTGCATTCCCAAAATAAAGGATTAAAGGAAACAACAAACAAAGAATAACAAATTTTGGTACCATTTCTTCAACTCATTAAAGAACTCCTTAGGATTATGTTGTGCTAGCTAGAGAAAGGCCTTTGGTGGTGATGGAGAAGGAGTTGAAGATGATAGTAAGGAGGTGGTGGTGAAGGAGGAGGGGGCGAATTATAGTAGTAAGGTGGTGGAGGAGAAAATGATGGTTTTTTGTAGTAGTTATTCTTTGGCAAAGAGGGCACCTTGTATTTCGATTTAGGCACTAAGGGTACTTTTGGAACAGATGACATCTTCTTGTAGTTATCTTCTGAAACTTATGGCACGTTCTTTGGCAAAGAAGGTACCATGTACTCTGGTTTAGACACTGAGGGTACCTTGTAGTTGTTATCTTTTGGAACATATGGAACCTTCTTGTAGTTATCTTCTGTTTGGAACTGATGGTTTCTTGTAATAGTCATTATTTGGCAAAGAAGACACCTTGTATTCCAGTTTAGGCACTAAGGGTGCCTTGTAATCGTTATCTTTTGGAACTGATGGCACCTTCTTGTTGTTATCTTCAGGAATTGATGGTTTCTTGTAGTAGTCATTCTTTGGTAAAGAAGGCACCTGGTGTTCCTGTTTAGGCACTGAGGTACCTTGTAGTCATTACCTTTTGGGAAAGATGGCACCTTCTTGTAGTTATCTTTTGGAACTGATGGTTTTTCGTAGTAGTCATTCTTTGACAAAGATGGAACCTTGTATTCCTGTTTAGGCACTGATGGCACCTTGTATTTTTGCTTAGGCACTAAGTGCACCTTGTATTCCTGTTTAGGCACTGAAGGTACCTTGTAGTCATTATCCTTTGGAACAGATGTCACCTTCTTGTAGTTATCTTCTGGAACTGGTGGTTTTTTGTTGTAGACATTCTTCGACAAAGATGACGCCTTATTTTCTTGTTTAGGAACTGAAGGTACCTTGTAATTGTTATCTTTTGGAACAGATGACACATTCTTGTAGTTATCTTATGGACATTATGGTTTCTTGTATTAGTCATTCTTTGACAAAAATGGTGCCTTATATTCCTTTTCAGGAGCTGAGGGTACCTTGTACTGTAGTTGTTATCTTTTGGAACAGATGGTACCTTATTATAGTTATCTTCTGAAATTGTTGGCTTCTTGTAGTAATCATTCTTTGGTAAAGAAGGCGCATTGTATTCAGGGTTGGCTCAATGCCAAAGTCACTAAGGCAATGCCTTGGGCCCCCAAATTTTTGGGGGCCCACTTTTTATTAAATTTTATGGCTAATCTATTTCAAAAATTATTTTGACTTACAATAGTTTCTAAATATATATGTAAATTTTTAAAAAAAACTTAAAGATTGTATATCCGAATTCACGATATACATATGAAAATTCAATCTCGAAATCCAAATTGTGTCACATAAAAAAATAAGAAATTTTTTAATCACGTGATTGATTAGCTATTTTGTCAGTTGAATTTTTTTTAGAATAAATTGGTTTGAATTTTTTTTAACAACTTTGCCTTGTTCTTGACGATTATAAAAAAGTAATTAATGACTTCGCATCTAAAAAAACTAGAAAATTAGACTTTAAATAAAATATATATCACGATCTTTCCTTTTTAAAAAAAAATAGGGCATTTCTCTAAAGTTTGACTTTTGACACCCGATCTTGTTGAGACGGCCCTACTTGTATTCCTGTTTAGGCATAGAGGGTACGTTGTAGTCCTTTTTGGAAAATTGTTGTACTTCATTGTATGTTGAAGTTGGTGATTCATAAGTGGGTGAATATGCCATGGTGCATGTGGCAATCAAGAAAAATGCCAAAGTACAAGCAAATTGAGGCCATTGCTTCATTGAGAAGATTTTGGATTCGAAGGCTGATCGGACTATTTTTTGTGTGTGTGTATTTGAGAACTGAGTAACTAGGAGTTTATATAGCTTAAACTAAGACAGTTAGTTGATGATTTGGATGCTTATAATAATACCAACACATATGAGATTTTCCCATTTTTTTTGTTAATGCTCTTCCACTAAGGTCTTAAGATAATGGGAGGCCATGAACAATTCATACATCTTTGCTTGACTCGCTTATTTTTAAAATTTATATCCAAACTTTTATTGACTTCCATGAATGTTGTTCTTGTTTTTTTTTGGTACAATGAAAATTTGACTAAATAATTTTTCTTAAAGTTGAGATATGTGTCAGCCTAACAAATATTGTTCATTATTTGATGTCATGATCGGAATCAGTTGAGTTTGAAGGTTGGGTCCATTAAATACATGTACTTGATGCTTTGAGCACGACTTATAATTCACATCATGGGACCATACATTTGTTGGGAGATTTTGCTCTATGGTACTTTATAAAGCAGTACGGGAAGTATATAACTATTACAAGTATTCAAAAGGATAAACAGAGATTCAATAATTCAACATGAAATCTGAAAATTACAATTGTTACACAAGAAAAACTGAAAATTCCATTTTTGTAGAAGACGGAAAGATAGAAACTGTTTTTGCTGAGTCGAGTGTGGCACTCTGTCCTTAAGACAATATTGCCCCGTATGTATCCTTTATACGTCCTGGACAATTTGTCTCCCAAGATAAAACGAAGAATGGAACCCTTGAGCAAAGGAAACTCAAGAGCTACCGTGAAGAATATTGAATAACGAAATGATGCTTGAAAGTTGTAGGAAGAAGATTTTTTTTTTCTGGTTGTGTATTTTCGTGCATATCAAGTGTTCTCAACAATGGTGTAAGGGGGTGTTTATATAGGTGAAGGAGGGGCTGAAAAAGCTGCTGAAAACGCCTCCATAATAGCCAAATAATGGCCATTATGGAGGTAGTAAAGTCACCAACATAAATGGTGAAAGACCAACTGTTTTGGCCATTATAGGAGGAGTAATTCACCAAAATAAATGGGCTGAATTGAGAGCTTGGACGTTTCTACTTTGACCGTCGAAATTCCAACTTTCGAAAACTTCGGGGACCAAACTCGTACATCTTGAAACTTCGGGGACCAAACTGTACATCCGAAAGAATTCGGTTCAAACGTACGTACGAAACTTCGGGATCAAACCGTACTTACGGCAAAGTTTTCGGCCCAAAAAGATAATATCGAAGGCCCACGCCCGCGCCCACGACCACGCGCCCCGACCCACGACCCACGACCGTGACCCGTGAACCCGTGAACCCGTGAACCCGTGAACCCGTGAACCCGAGAACCGGAACCCGGAACCGGACCGGACGGACGGGCGGCGGCGGCGCGCGTGTGGTCTTTACTTGAACCGAAGCACATCTAGGTCCTCCTCCTTTAAACACATGGGATACCCGCCGGGGTCCCAAACCCCAAACCAATTTCGAATCTTATATACACAACAATTCTTTCTTCCTCTACCGATGAGGGAGAATTACACACAATACCACACTTTCCATGCTTCAAACACCTTACTTCGTGAACCAATATCTCTTTCATTTCTCAATGAAATTTGACGATTCTTGGCCCTACGGTTATACGTACTTAGTAGATCATGCGTGTGTGAAGAACCGGATTCTCCAACATACGTTACACTAGTGTTTAAGCCGTTAAAGTTGGTCGGTCGCAACTCCCGCCAAAGGCAAATTTCCAACAATCCCCTCTTGAAAGAGATTTTGGCGCACTCACATGGTGTCTTTTCATTTCCGAAATATTTCAAATGGACCGATGTTGCATAAGGAGAGGTAGCCTCGGCTTTGAACCTTCCATAGTTGAATACCATCGGACTTACTTACTTGCGCGGTGAACGTGATGTCTTGAACCGTCGGTGTTTAGTGTAAGCCAAGACAACGGTACCAACACAACAAATTCCCTTACTCTCTTCTTCGTAATGTTTTGTCCGTTTTGGCCATGGACAACGTCTTGGATTCTTAAGTGCGTTCAATTTGAGGCGGCCCGTCCTCGCACTTAAATAGGTGGTCTCCTACAAGGTATCCTGCTATACCCCACTTCACAAGTGTTAGGAACCATTAAAAGTTTCCCAAAGACCTAACCTCAACCGTTGAGGATCATTACAAGTTTTGAAAACTTAACCTTTACCCATACCCGATAGATAGCACTTAACGTCGTCGTCGGGAACGGCTTTGGATTTGGTGTTTCTTTTCGAAATCACTATCCGAAGTGCTCATGCTTCGACCGAAGCGATCAACCGAACCTTTACAACTTAGTTTTCCCATTGAACCAAATTACCGGGATCTCCGGTTCGTAAGGTTGGGTTTCCACCGTATTGGTTCGTATATTTTGGGTTTTAAGCCCATTCCCCTAGACAGGCGAACACTTGATCTCCGGGTAGTCCCTTAGTTAGTAAATAAGGAAGTGACACCCGTGACGATCAACTGCCATACGGTCTTATGTCTCCGACGGATCGTGACGGATATGTCCAGACGCCGTCATCCGTGTCCTTCCTAAAGCCGACAGGCTAGCCACGATGTAGAACTGCCGAAGGCACGGGTTTCTCCCAATAAGGGACGTCCTCTAATGAGTCGTGAAGTTACTCAACTTCTTTCATGCTTTGTATAAAGCGATAAACTGCTATACCCCATCATGAATCGGTCGATGCAAGTTTGTTTAGAGGAATTTCCAAGAACCACCATACACATTTACTTGTGGCTTTGGTGTTCTTCGGATCGATGTCCGGTTGCATCACCGTGTTCTCCCGAACCGCCGGACATCCGTAATACAATAATCCGTAGATAAGCGAATAATTCGGATATCGTCATATCCGACTTAACGCCTTCTATTGATCATGTATTAAGATCATCGGTGAACCTTAGTTCAACGATCTTTTGTTGGACGATACCGTGTCGGTTGTAGTGTGTACAATACATTGAACTACACGTGACCCGAGCATATCGCTCCTTGTCTATGGGTGCACTATGATTCCAATCGGTTCTATGATTCATATCCATTGGTGGCTTCAACGAGACTCGTCAACTATCGACCGGTCCGTTAGATGTCTTAGAAATCCAATTCCTAAGATGTCATCTGTGATACTCATATCTTTCATATCGAGACTTTGTTTCAATATGATTTTCACTCTAAGACCGTTGGTTTTCCAACTGTTGGCTTTCTAACTTCGAGTCAATGTTTCGTGATCGATTCATTGTTTCGTTTTATCTCGAGACTTTCGGGACCAAAATGTTAACATTTCGGGGACCAAAGTGAAAGTTCGGGAAGAAGCCCAACAGTTCGAAGAAACCAATTCGATCCTCTTCTTCCAACTCTCCGGTTTGGAAGGTTTGTTTCAACACCCATGCCATGTAAAATTACAATGGCCCTGGATGTGAAGCTACTCACGGGGGAGCACTTTTTACAACCCAAAGGTTCTTTTCCGGAGGAAGATTAACCATTACACACGTATGGTTTTATATATGGAATCTATTTCTCCCTTTAGCTTCTTTCCAAAGCAGCGCTTTTGGAGATAACAATTATTTGTTAATTGTCCATGGTTCGTTCTCAACCATACAAGCTAGAAGGACCGAACAAGTCTTTGTCCCCTCTTTGCTCCGTCTTGGTTCAACATCTAGAATCCCCGAGTTCGGGTCCGGAATATTAAGTTCCAGATAGACAACAACTTTCGAGTCATGAAGATACGGAACGTCTAGTTCCGGACAGTCAGGCCCTCGCGGGTTCTTGTTAACCTTGAGCAATTACTCCTTTTTCCCTTTCCAAGGAAAGTTATCTCCAAAGAATTCAAAGCATTCTTTGACGCCAAGAGGCGATCAACACTATCGTTATTTGCGGATCCGGTGGATATGCAATCTACAGTCTTAGGTCGAACTTGACCTGGTTCAGTAGCCCATCTTTTACCAAGCTACCCCTCATAATTTGGGCGTACGGGTTTGCGCTTGGCTAACACCGTTAGACTGAGGTGAGAAATGAACATTCGTTTAATGAACGATGCTTCACATTCTCCCCCTCTATCACTACGAATTTCTCAATCCGTAGGCTTAGTTGATTTTCAACTTCTGCTTTGTAGGCTTCAACAACTTCATCTTTGCTTTTCAATAAACAAAGGATTCCATACGTTGTACCATCATCAATGAAGATCACAACGTACTTGTCTCCCCCCTCTATTTTGTATAAACTTCAAATCACCCAAGTAGGTGTGACTAAGTTCTAGAGGAGCAGTGCTTCTTTCGCTATTCCCTTGACGGAATTTGGAAAGGTGATTTTGCCTCTTCATCTACCTCACATTTATTTTAAGGGTTTATGTCGAAGAAGGCAACAATCACAACATCGTTAGCTTTTGAATGACTTGCTATTTAACGTGTCTTAATCTATGATGTCGTAGATGCACGGATTACAATATATCATTCATTTGGCTATAGACATATTGTACCACTGTTAGTTATTACGGACCTGTTGGACTAGTCTCAAACCAGATTTGACCAACAACGTCCTTTAACCAAGTTAGGAACATGTATCACCTCTTTTAGAGTGATCTCATTCCTTGAAGTCCTATTGAGGACAACCTCTCCAGCCCCTTTGATTTTAGAGGTGGCGTTGCTTCACATGAACAACCTTTTGCCCGTGGTTAGGGCATAACCGGATCATATGTGATCTCGATACTCGGGTCCACTCTAGTTGCTTTGGCAGACTGAGTGTCCAATTTCTTTACTGCCTTTATTTAGGCCTTCAGATCATTTAGGACCTGGAAACTCTGGCCCACCTTACTAGGTGTCCATTACTTTTCCTATGAAATGAATTCTGGCACCACTCCAGTCGCCCGGAGGCTTTATATGACTGAGTGTCCAATATCATCATATCAAAGAAATTTTGGCCCACTCCAGTCGCCCGGAGGCTTTGTATGACTGAGTGTCCAATATCATCCTATCAAAGGAATTTTGGACCACTCCAGTCGCCCGGAGGCTTGTATGACTGAGTGTCCAATATCATCCTATCAAAGGAATTTTGGCCCACTCTAGTCGCCCGGAGGCTTTGTATGACTGAGTGTCCAATATCATCCTATGAAGGATCTTCTGCCAAATAATATGACAGGCTCAACGTCATTAACTTTTAGACTTCTTCCGTTATGATTGGTGCCCAGATAATTCTTGGCGCTTACTTAATAGTGGTAACAGTTTTCGCACAGTTAGTAGATCTTTCTCCATCGTATGTGCGAACATACTTTACACACTTTAACAATTACACTTAAAGGAACGGATCTTTTTAAGTCGTTTACAAAATCCAATCTTTAAACGGAAAAGAAGATGAGATTAAACTTCTGATTTTGTTAAAGCATAAGGAATATAAATTATTTTCATATTCCTCCTTACTTTAATCCATTTTTAATCAGACATAATTTAATCTTTATTCTTGACAAGTAAGAAAAATACTTATCATTTAATCCTTATTCTTGACAAGTAAGAAAAATACTTATCCCAATTTCGGATTCTGGCTCACTTCAGTCACTTCATCAGACTGAGTGTCCATTTCCTTCTCACCATTATTCGGATCCTTTGTCCGGGACGGATATAGGCCTTCGCTACAAGATAGAATAACATCTTCACTCTTCTCCTCTTGTCCCGCTTGACATCCTCGAGCTCTCGTGAGCGCTTGTTTCCACCGAGTCTTGGTAGCGGTGACACCATGAACACGTTCATCATCATCACTCTCTTCTACCAGAAAACCATTTCCATATCCAGATTTGGTCACACAATTTTTGACCGACATCTTTCGAACACTAATAGTAATACAATACAAATATTGTCTTAAGTTGTTGGGAGATTTTGCTCTATGGTACTTTATAAAGCGATACGGGAAGTATTTAACTATTACAAGTATTCGAAAGGATAAATAAAGATTTCAATAATTCAACTAGAAATTTGAAAATTACAATATAACAACAAAACTGAAATTACGATTTTGTTGAAGACTGAAAAATGGAAACTGGTTTATGCTGAGTCGAGTGTAGCACTCTGTCCTTAAGACAATATTGCCCCGTATGTATCCTTTATACGTCCTGGACAATTTGTCTCCCAAGATAAAACAAAGAATGGAACCCTTGAGCAAAGGAAACTCAAGAGCTACCGTGAAGAATATTGAGTAACGAAATGATGCTTGGAAGTTGTAGGAAGAAGATTTTTTCTGGTTGTGTATTTTCGTGCATATCAAGTGTGCTCAACAATGGTGTAAGGGGGTGTTTATATAGGTGAAGGAGGGGCTGAAAAACTGCCTGAAAACCGCTCCATAATAGCCAAATAATGGCCATTATGGAGGTAGTAAAGTCACCAACATAAATGGTGAAAGACCAACTGTTTTGGCCATTATAGGAGGAGTAATTCAGCCAAAATAAATGGCCGAATTGAGAGCTTGGACGTTTCTCGCTTTGACCGTCGAAATTCCAACTTTCGAAAACTTCGGGGACCAAACCGTACATCCGAAAGAATTCTCGGTTCAAACCGTACGTCCGGCCCAAAAAGATAATATCGAAGGCCCACGCCCCGTGGCCCGTGGCCCGTGGCCCGTGGCCCGTGGCCCGTGGCCCGTGGCCCGTGGCCCGTGGCCCGTGGCCCGTGGCCCGTGGCCCGTGGCCCGGACCGGACGGGCGGGCGGCGGCGCGCGTGTGGTCTTTACTTGAACCGAAGCACATCTAGGTCCTCCCTCCTTTAAACACATGGGATACCCCTTGGGGTCCCAAACCCCAAATCAATTTCGAATCTTATATACACAACAATTCTTTCTTCCTCTACCGATGAGGGAGAATTACACACAATACCACACTTTCCATGCTTCAAACACCTTACTTCGTGAACCAATATCTCTTTCATTTCTCAATGAAATTTGACGATTCTTGGCCCTACGGTTATCTACGTACTTAGTAGATCATGCATGTGTGAAGAACCGGATTCTCCAACATACGTTACACTAGTGTTTAAGCCGTTAAAGTTGGTCGGTCGCAACTCCCGCCAAAGGCAAATTTCCAACAACATTTGCATCACCAAGAATGAACATTATCTTGGGTTTGATTCAGTTTTGATACAAGAAAGAAAAAATGGAAGCTATTATTTCTAATGTCATATATTTAATTTTTTTTAAATTTGTTTTAACTATCTAGTATTCAGATAACTACAGTTAAATTCATCTGAATTGCCACTAAATTCACATAAACCGCGGCTAAATGCATGTAAACAACCCGCTAAATTCACCTAAACCACTGCTAAATTCTTTAATATTTGAAGGGTAGTCTAAATTTCTGCTAAATGAACCTAACTGCTGCTAAATGCACCTAAACCGCAGCTAAATGTGTTAATATCTAAAGGGGTATAGTAACCGTCCTTAAATGCACCTAACCGTCGTTAAATGAATCTAAGCTGCTACTAAATTCTTTAATATCTGAAGGGGTAGTCCAAACCGCCAAAAAATGCATCTAAACAGCTGCTAAAGTTTTTAATATCTAAAGGGGTAGTCCAAATTGCCTCTAAATGAACCTAAATTCTTTAATATTGTAGTCAAAACAACCGCTAAATGCATCTAAACCACTGCTAACTTCTTTAATATCTTAACTGGATCTCCTAGATAACTGTTAATAAGTGACGGTAAGACTCATATCCTAAATTAGCCGCTAGATTAAATGAACCGCGAAATTTATCTAAACGGAAACCGGCGCTAAATTGACTTTAACGGCCCGTTAAATTCTTTAAAATATGAAGGGGTAGTTCAAACCCTAGCTAAATAAACCTAAACGTATATAACTGTCGCCAGATGAACCTAAACACCGCTAAATTCTTTAAAATGTGAAGGGGTTACGGAAAATCCGTAACATTTTATGGCAAGTAGTGAAACATTTTAACATTTATCTCCCACTTCTCTATATCTGGTCAAATAGCTTATATAAATTATATTGTTTGTGCCGTTCGTCCAACTATGTTATTTTCTCTCGTTTGTTTGCTGTACATATTTTGAAGTTTCTGGATGGTTGTTATATTCAAGTGTTTTGCTATTAAATTTATGTGATGAAATTGGCAATTTGTGGAAGAAAAGATATATGAAAGTACATAATCTCAATGAAAAGAACTTGTATGATCAATTGAAAGATTCTCCGGAAACATTCAAAATACAATTTAAACGACAAAACAATTGCAACCCGAAGAAGGAAAGGAAACGAACAACAAATAAAGAATTACAAATTTTGATATCATGCCTTCGAACTCATAATATGAGAACCCTACGGTTTATATATGTTGAGCTTATGTTGAGCTGGAGAAGTACTTTCTTGAAACATGTTGATCATGAAAAATAAAAATTTAATAATATGGAGGAGGTGGTGATGGAGAAGGCGTTGAAGATGATTAATAGTAGTAAGGAGGTGATGGTGATGATGATGGAAAAGGAGGAGGGGGTGAATTGTAGTAGTAAGGTGGTGGAGGAGAAGCTGATGGTTTTTTGTAGTAGTCATTTTTTGGCACTAAGGGCACCTTGTATTCTGATTTAGGCACTGAAGGAACCTTGTATTCCGGTTTAGACACTGAGGGTACCTTTGGAACATATGGTACCTTCTCATAAGTATCTTCTGGAACTGATGGCTTATTGTAGTAGTCATTCTTTGGCAAAGATGAAGCCTTGTATTTCGATTTAGGAACTGAGGGTACCTTTGGAACATATGTCACCTTCTTGTAGTTATCTTCTGAAATTGATGGCTTTGTGTAGTAGTCATTCTTTGGCAAAGATTGAGCCTTGTATTCCGGTTTAGGCATTGAGGGTACCTTTGGAACAGATGACACCTTCTTGTAAGTATCATCTGGAACTGATGGCTTCTTGTAGTACTCATCCTTTGATAAAGATGGAACCTTATATTCCGGTTTAGGCACTGAGGGTACTTTTGAAACAGAAGACACCTTCTTGTAGTTGTATTCTGGAACTGAAGGCTTCTTGTGGTAGTCATTTGGCAAAGATGGTGCCTTGTACTCCTTTTTAGACATTGAGGGTACCTTTGGAACAAAAGACACTTTCTTGTAGTTATCTTCTGGAACTGATGGCTTCTTGTAGTAGTCATTTTTGGGCAAAGATGGTGCCTTGTATTCCTCTTTAGGCACCGAGGGTACCTTTGGAACAGTTGACACCTTATTATAGCTATCTTCTGAAACTGATGGTTTCTTGTAGTAGTCATTCTTTGGTAAAGATGACGCCTTGTATTCCTCCTTAGGCAGCGAGGGTACCTTTGGAATAGTTGGCACCTTCTTATTACTATCTTTTGGAACTAATGGTTTCGTATAGTAGTCATTGTTTGATAAAGATGACGTCTTGTATTCCTTTTCAGACGTTGAGGGTACCTTGTAGTCGTCGCTTTTGGCTGCTGTGCTTGGTACTTTATTGTATGTTGAAGTTCGTGATTCATAAGAATCAGGTGAATATGCCATAATGCAAGTTGCAATCAAGAAAAATGCCAAAGCACAAGCAAATTGAGGCCATTGCTTCTTCATTTGGCTTCCCATCGAGAAGATTTGGATTTTAAGCTTAGAAGGTTTTTTTTTTCTTGTGTACTTGAGAATGGAGTAACTAAGGAGTTTATATAGCCAACCTAAGAAGGTGATTTGATTGTTTGGATGCTTAAAATAATCCAAACATACCAAAGATTTTCCATTTTTTTGGCTAATGCTGTCCCACTAAGGTCTTGAAATAGTGGGAAGCCATAAACAAATCACAACTTTCTTGACTAACATTAAAAAATATTAAAGAACAGATTTTAGTTGATCCAGAAATTATTTTCACGTCTATATACATGTCTATAATTACTCATTATATCCTCTTTCATTTGCTTTCACGTATTCGTGTCTAATAGGTGTAACATGAATATAATTGTTTTATGTGATTTCAACAATTTATACACTAAACTTAGGTAATAATTACTACGTTTGTCGGCCTAACAAATATTGTCCATTATTTAATTTCATGTTAATCAGTTGAGTTGGAGGGTTGGGGCCATTATATGTACTTGATGCTTTGAGCACGACTTATTATAAATTAGATCATGGGACCATACTTTTTATCACCAAGACTGACAATATTTTGGGTTTGAGACAGTTTTGATACAAGCAAGAAAAATTGGAATCTACTATTTCCAATGTCATATATTTAATTATCTTGTTTGGTTTAACTATATATCTAGTATCCGATCTGGATAAACGTTAATATCGTTAATTTCACCTAAACCGCCCGCTAATTATAAATACATCTAAATCGCCACCAAATTCACATAAACCGCTGCTAAATTCAACCACTCAGCGCTAGATTCACCTAAATACTGCTAAATGGCCGCAGCCAAATTTTGAAACCACCATTAGATTCACCTAAACTGTCCCCCCTCCCCCACTAAATTCACATAAACTGCCGCTAAATAATGCATCTAAACCGCCGATAAATGCACCTAAACTACTGTTGAATGCTACTAAACCACCGCTAATTCTTTTAATATATTAAGGGGTAGTCCAAACCACCCAAAATGAACCAAACTGCCGCTGAGTTCTTTAATATCATAAAGGGTAGTCTAAATTGCCGCTAAAAATGCACCTAATAAACCGTCGTTAAATTTTTTAATATGCTAAGGAGTTATGGAAAATCCGTTGTTGGGATATATATATCCTATAAATGCATATATAATATTTATTATATAACAATCATTTATTTATGTTATTTACTTATAATGTAGATGATTTAATCTATAAAACTTTAATGTATATACATAAAATTAAATTGTCGGTTCTTATAGTAACTAGTGAAACATTTGAAGTAACATCTATCTCCCGGCTTCTCTTTATCTGATCAAAATGATCTAGGTGTGTCAATGATGTAACTTAAAAAACAATTAAATGACCAAAGACAAAAGGGAGGACATTTTTATAGGATAAAGTAACTCGATGGCAGTTACAAAAATTACCGTTTGTATAGTTCTTCCAACTTTATTATTTTCTCTCTTTTGTTTGCTGTTGGTAACATGGAATGCCCACACTTACTCTTGTTATATTCAAGTGTTTTGCTATTAAATTTATGTGAAGAAGTGGGCAATTGCTGGAAGAATAGATGAAACTGCATAAACGCTCAGTAAAAGAACTTATATTCAATTGAAACAAATCTCTGGAAACATTCAAACTACAATTTAAATGACAAAACAATTGCAACCCGAAGAAGGAAAGGAAAAGAACAACAAATAAAGAATTACAAATTTTGATATTATGCCTTCGAACTCATAATCTGAGAACCCTACGGTTTATATATGTTGAGCTGGAGAAGTACTTTCTTGAAACATGTTAGATCATGAAAAATGAAGATTTAATTATATGGAAGAGGTGGTGATGGAGAAGGCGCTGAAGATGGTTGATGATAGTAAGGAGGTGGTGGTGATGGAGAAGGAGGAAGGGGTGAACTGTAGTAGAAAGGTGGTGGAGGAGAAGATAATGATTTTTTATAGTAGTGATTTTTTGGCAAAGAGGGCACCTTGTATTCCGATTTAGGTACTGAGGGCACTTTGTATTCCGGTTTAGGAACTAAGGGTACCTTTGGAACATATGACACCTCCTTGTAGTTATTTTTTGAAACTGATGGCTTCTTGTAGTAGTCATTCTTTGGCAAAGATGGAGTCTTGTACTCCGGTTTAGGCACTGAGGGTATCTTTGGAATAGATAGCACCTTCTTGTAGTTATCTTCTGGAACTGATGGCTTCTTGTAGTAGTCATTCTTTAACAAAGATGGAGCATTGTATTCCGGTTTAGGCACCGAGGGTATCTTTGGAACATATGACACCTTCTGGTAGTTATCTTCTGGAACTGATGGCTTCTTGTAGTAGTCATTCTTTGACAAAGATGGAGCTTTGTATTCTGACTTAGGTACTGAGGGTACCTTCGGAACATATGTCACCTGCTTGTAGTTATCTTCTTGAACTGACGGCTTCTTGTAGTAGTCATGCTTCGGAAAAAATGGAGCCTTGTATTCCGGTTTAGGCATTGAGGGTACCTTTGGAACAATTGGCACCTTCTTGTAGTTATTTTCTGGAACTAATGGCTTTTTGTAGTAGTCATTCTTTAGCAAAGATGGAACTTTATACTCCGGTTTAGACACTGACGGTACCTTTGGAACGGATGACACCTTCTTGTAGTTATCTTCTGGAAGTGATGGCTTATTGTAGTAGTTATTTTTGGGCAAAGATGGTGCCTTGTATTCTTCTTTAGGCACCGAGGGTACCTTTGGAACAGTTGACACCTTCTTGTAGCTATCTTCTGGAACTGATGGTTTCTTGTAGTAGTCATTCTTTGGGAAAGATGATGTCTTGTATTCCTTTTCATGCACTGAGAGTACCTTGTAGTCGTCACTTTTGGCTACTGTGCTTGGTACTTTATTGTATGTTGAAGTTGATGATTCATAAGAATAAGGTGAATATGCCATAGTGCAAGTTGCAATCAAGAAAAATGCCAAAGCACAAGCAAATTGAGGCCATTGCTTCTTCATTTGGCTACCCATCGAGAAGATTTGAATTCTAAAGCTTGATGATACTTTTTTCTTTTTCTCGTGTATTTGAGAATGGAGTAACTATGAGTTTATATAGCCTAAACTAAGAAAGTGACTTGATGATTTGATGCTTAAAATATTCCAAACACATTTGAGATTTTCCCATTTTTTGGTTAATGCTGTTCCACTAACATCTTGAGATAATGGGAGTCCATGAACATATCATACATCTTTGCTTAGCTAACTTATGTTATAAAATTAAATCAAACTTTTGTTGACTTCCAAGAATATGATCTCTTGTTTACTTACATTTGTATACTAATGGTAAAAGAAGAAAATAGAGACATTGTTTTGTGGATTTCCTGGAAAACCGTTTGATGTTTGTTTCAACTTTCTCTCTTTTTTGTAACACACGTTTAATTAAGAAACATTCGGGCGCTGCAATATAGTTAATCTAAATTCAGAAGCTGAAATTTCGCCTCTACACTCAATAACTTAACGTCTACATATATTTGTGTTATAAAATAATTATGTTCATTGCTCAAGTTGTCACTCAATTACTGAAAATTATGTAATAAAGTTTTCTTCTTTTTGTCACAAGTAAGTCACCTTTTTATCTCTATTTAAATATATCCCACCAAAAGTTTACTTGGCAGAAATTTGGAATATTCGGCATCCAAAAATTAATGATGTCATATTTTATCAATCTACATATTGTGATATTGATATAGATATAGAAAAATGACTTTTGTGGAGAAAAAAAGAAGAACAAATGACTTTACTTTCATATATTTATTTCAAGTTTTAGGAGTGGTTTGGTAGCTGGTTAGAGTTATGTAAGGATTAGTAATACATGAATTAGTTATGAGGGAACACCTTTTGCCCAACATAAAACAATACATAGGTTTTTAAATTGCAAACCAAACACCATACTAATTTTATACATGAATAACTCACCTCATAACTAGCTACTAAACATAATATTACTTATGCAAGATTTTAATACATGTATAACTTACTCCTAACCAACTACTCCTAGGATAAGAGACATAGGGCTAAAGAGAGAGCAAAAAAAAAAGATCTTTTGTGTATAATCCCGCTTAAGGTACTATAAAAAACGTATCTAAACTTTAGAGAGTTAAGTGATACTTTTCCAAACTTCAGGGTGTCTATATGATAATTACCCATTTCACAAGCAGAGTCCTTTTTTGCCCTTCCTCTTCTTCAATCGCCGTTCAAAGAACCAGAAAAAAATTCACAATACTTTTTGTTACTGGTAATTTCCCTAGATATATTTTTGCAAGTAAATTTGAGCTAATTTTGCACCTGCAAAACCCAAATACTGAAAGCTCTAGTTCTTTGAGGCTTCATATATTGATACTTGGCTGAATCAAATACTAATTACATGTATCAAATTTTATGTTCATTGAGTACCAAGTTTACTTTTTAATTCCAATTGAAAGCATATCCATATATCAAGATTGAATTTAATTTTGTTTTAGGTATCAAATTGCATGTACAGTTGAATACCAAGTTCACTTTTTTCATTCTTGAATTGACCCATAAATTAAGATTGAATAAAATTTTAATTATTTGTATCATATTTTATCTGACGTTTTTTGTCATATTTTATTTTGAGCCGAGGGTTTTTCGGAAATAGTTTCTCTGTCGCCCACCAAGGTAGGGTCAAGGTCTGCATACACTCTACCCTCCACAAACTCCACCTTGTGGGATTACACTGTGTATGTTGTTGTTATTGTATCAAGTTTACGTTTGTGGAGTACCAAGTTTACTTTTTTATTCAAATTTAATGCACATCCATGTATCAAGAATGAATAAAATTCTTGTTTTAGGTATCAAATTGCATATTCATTGGATATCAAGTTTGCATTTTTATTCAATTTGTATTGATCCATAAATTAAGATTGGAGCAAATTTTAATTGTTTGTATCAAATTTATGTTAGTGGAGTACCAAGTTTACTTTTTTATTCAACTTGAAATCATACCCATGTATCAAGAATGAATCAAATACTAGTTTTAGGTGTCAAATTGCATGTACATTGAATACCAAGTTAACTTTTTTTCATTCTTAAATTGATCCTAAATTAAGATTGAATCAAATTCTAATTGCTTGTATCAAATTTATGTTTGTGGAGTACCGAGTTTACTTTTTTATTCAACTTGGATTGACCCATAAATTAAGACTGAATCAAATATTAATTGTTGGTATCGAATTGTGTGTTCATCGAGTACCAAGTTTACTTCTTTATTCAAGTTGAATTCACACCTATGGATTATGTGATTTTTGATGTTGTCGTTTTGACTGTCTGAACTGTAATTGGTTGATTATTTTGCTGATGTGAACGGGAAGACAACGGTTTTGATATGGTTTTTGATAGGGCTTAAAGTTTCTTTGCGTTTTCTAAGTTGGGTTGAGCTGCATCATCTTTGAAATTGTCCGTACTTGTAGGGGGAGATGTAGAATTTTAAGCCAGTGAGTATGAAAATACTAAATTCACTACTATTTTGTGGTAATTGATAGAGAATATATTAATATTCTACATATATTATGTAATTATTATTATAGTGTAATTATGTAAAGTAGAGATATTTCTTCAATTAGGTTTGTAAATTGTAAACACCTATAAATATTGCATCAATGAAAAACCTCTAACCAAGGAGAATTACAATATTCTACATGGTATCGGTCCTGAAAAGCGTATCGCTCGCTTTTAGGGTTCTTCAACAACCTCTTCTTTCTATCTAACCTACCATTCACGAACATGGCATGGTATTCCTCGTTGCAGCCCAACATCTTGGGGCCACCTCCAGGCCCACGGTACAGGGGCCACCGGCACCAGTCCCACTTCTCCACGACCCAACAGCAGGCCTATGGTTCCATGACCCCTGCCGAACTGAGTCAGGCTTACAACACTATGAATTTCCCGCAGCCCGACGACGCATGGTACATGGATACAAGTGTCACATCTCACCTCACTCGTGACTCTGGTAATCTCCCTCACCTATTTAATTTGAACAATCCTCAATTTATTTTGGTCGGCTATGACAATCGCATTCCAATTCAAGGCTATGACACCACTCAAACACAACCACCTCACCCACCCTTTATCCTAAAAAATGTCATATATGCTCCTAACATCATTAAAACTTAATATCTGTTAGGAAATTTGCTAGTGACAATTTCGTATCTATTGAGTTTGACCCTTCTGATTTATCTGTGAAGGACCTATGTACGGGGACAACTCTTACGAGATATAATAGTGTGGGGAGCCTCTATCATTTCTCATCCACTTCCGATGTAAGTGTCAATCAACAAACCTCTCTAGCCACAATCTCTCAATTAACTTGGCACAGTAGACTTGGGCACCCAGGGGCACCGATTTTTAATTTTCGTAGAAGTCAAAATTTAATTCAATGTAATAAAGGGAACTATTCCCTCAACTGCTACTCTTGTCCTCTAGGGAAGCATGTTAGACTACTTTTTACGTCCTTATTGAGTGTAACTTTTTCTCCTTTTGATATCATTCATGCGCATTTATGGACATCCCCTATTACTAGCAATCTGGGTCACAAATATTATTTGGTGCTTTTAGATGACTTCTCTCATTTTCTTTGGGTTTATCCTCTAAAATATAAGTCCTACTCCACTTTTCTAGAATTTCAGGCGTATGTTAAAACCCAGTTTGAGAAGAACATCAAAACATTTCAATGTGACAATGGTCATGAGTTCGATAATTCTGCTTTCCATAAATTTTGTGCGGACAATGGCATGGTGTTTCGATTCTTTTGCCCCCATACCTTACCTCAAAATGGAAAAGTCGAAAGAATCATGTGCACCATCAATAATATGATCCGTACCTTCCTCCTGCATGCTTCTATCCTCCCTTCTTTTTGGGCCCACGCTTTGCACATGGCAGCCTATTTTCTCAATATATTACCAACGAGTACGCTTCATAATAAAACTCCAACCGAAATTCTCTTCTGTCGAATCCCCTCCTATGGTCACCTTCAGATTTTTGGTTGCCTATGCTACCCGAATCTCGACTCCACAACTCCTTATAAACTAGCGTCTAGGACTACTCCTTGCATCTTCTTGGGTTTCCCGTCGAATCATAGGGGGTACTTATGCTATGATTTTTCCAGAAATAAAATCATAGTCTCTCGCCATGTCACATTTGAGGAGCACATTTTCCCATTTGCAAACATCCGTAAAATACCAAGTCACTGATTATAGCTTTCTAGATGATTCGGACACATCCTCTCTCATCTGAAACATAATCCATGGAACTAGTAGTCCGGCCCATTCTGTGCCTCTAACGATGGCCACTACTTCCGCCCAGGCCTCTACACACTGCCTGCCTATGGGCGGTGTGACGTCTCATTCCCCGTCACATACTGCCCGCATCCATCAGCCCACCCTGCAGCCTGCATCGACTACCCCACAGCCCCCGTCACCAACTTCTCAACCCTTGTCGACCACTCACATGCCCGTTGTTCCCGTCAACCCCTCACTACCCCACTGCTCGAAACAGTCTGCATCTCGCAACATCACATGGAAACTCATGCTCGACATGGGATTTTCAAACCAAAAGTCCACTTTAACCTATCCACTCAAAACCATCTCACCTATACCCAAAAACCCAAATTTAGCCAAGCTTGACCCAAATTGGAATACAGCCATGCGTGAGGAATTTGATGCGCTAATTGCAAAGCGCACTTGGGATCTTTTCCCGAAACCAGAGGGGGTGAATGCGATTCGTTGCATGTGGCTATATCGTCACAAATTCAGAGATAATGGTGAGTTTGAACGACATAAGGCGAGACTTGTGGCAAACGGCACGGGGCAATAAAGGGAATTGCTTGTGGTGAGACCTTCCGTCCAGTGGTTAAACCAGCCACCATCCACACTGTTTTGAGCATTGCTATGGGTAATAATTGGCCAATTCATCAGCTTGATGTGAAAACGCATTCTTACATGGGGATTTGAAAGAACCCGTATACATGCATCAACCACCGGGCTTTGTGCATCCTTCGGCTCTTCAATATGTCTGTCAGCTTTGTAAGTCACTTTATGGCTTGAAACAAGTCTCAGGGCTTGGTATGACCTTTTTGCCATTTACATCTTACAGAAGTGGTGCATGTGCAGCAAAAGTGATAACTCATTTTTTATTTTTCATCGAGGTAATGACACTACATACCTTTTGCTATACGTAGATGATATTGTCTTGACTGCCTCCTCTGATGTGCTGAAAAACGAGATCATTACCATGCTCAAATCTGAATTTGTCATGACAGACTTGGGTAAGTTGAGTTATTTCTTGGGGATTTCCATGACAAGATCCGATAATGCACGGTTCCTATGTTTGTGTAAGTATGCCGAAGAGATTGTTTACAGGGCTAAAATGACAAATTGCAAAATCATGCTCACTCCAGTCGACTCAAAGTCGAAGCTTAGCGCAGATGACAGAGAGCAGGTGCTTGATCCTTTTCTTTATAAGAGTCTCGCTGGTGCACTTCAGTATCTTACTTTCACTAGGCCCGATATTACCTATGTCGTTCAGCAGGTGTGTTTGTTGATGCATGATCCCAGAGAGCCTCACTTCACAGCCCTTAAACGTATCACTCGGTATGTTAAGGGTACTCTTGACTATAGGTTACATCTTTATCCATCTGCACCGACTAAGATGATATCATATACAGATGCAGATTGGGGCGACTATCCAGACACACATCGATATACTTCTGGCTATTGTATTTTTTTGGGTGATAACTTCATCTCATAGTCTACAAAACGCCAAGCCACACTTTCCTATTCGAGTGCAGAAGCAGAATATAGAGGTGTTGCGAACGTTGTTGCCGAAATTTGTTGGCTCAAAAATTTCCTTCTAGAGCTTCATTGTCCCTTACGTAAGGCATCTCTTGTCTACTGTGATAACATATCTGTTGTTTACTTGTCTCATAACCTGATTCAGCATCAGCGAACCAAACATATTGAGATGGATATTCATTTTGATTGTGAGAAGGTTGCCATGGGCCATGTTCGGGTGTTACATGTTTCCTCTTCCTATCGGTACGCAGATATATTCACTAAGGGACTTCCTCGAAAGTTGTTCCTTGACTTCAAATCCAGTCTCAGCGTCCAGCTTCCTCTCGCTCCGACTGAGGGAGTGTGATAGAGAATATATTAATATTCTCCATATATTATGTAATTATTATTCTAGTATAATTATGTAAAGTAGAGATTCTTCTCCAATTAGGTTTGTAAATTGTAAACACCTATAAAAATTGCATCAATGAGAAGCCTTCAACCAAGGAAAATGACACTATTCTACATATTCCCTAACGGACAATTGATGAAATCGCAAAATGAAACCCTCTTCACTAATTCCTAACCATTTTTGTCCAATAATCCAAATTCTTTAGCTCCAACTGGCTATCAGAATCTCGCCAAAACTTGATAATATGAAGACTCTCTTCTTCAGTTGATCTCTGAAGTATAATTCGAGATGCATAACCCTTCTTTCTCATCTCAAGACATATTTCTGAGGGGTTATTAGCAGTAAGCGTGACCATATATAACCAGCCCCTGTCCGACAAAAGATTGTTGGCAGCAGGCAGTATTTTGTCAATAACACTTCGACCGTTCTCCCCTCCAGCCCACGCAGACATAATGCCTTCACAACCAACTTCATCTTCAGGCGTAGGAACATAAGGAGGGTTCACGACCAGCACATCAACAGACCTTGCCAATCGCTTCTCGAGTCCGGATGTAATATCTGTGTTTACCAACTCTGCGTAAACCCCATGAGCATCCATGGTTTCGCGAGTCACCTTTATTGCATGAGGGTTAATGTCTGTGGCTATGTAGTACGGAACAAATTCTTCATCTCCAAGCATAACAGCAAGTGAAGTAATAACGTATCCACTACCACAACCAATTTCCATACAAATTGAGGGATGGTGTTGTAACAAGTTAGTCCGATCAGCTAATAATGCATCGACCAATGCAAATGAATCATCACATCCTGCCAAATTAAAACGAGCTCGAAAGGTCTTAACAATGGAGGTTCTTGAATCACCTTTCTATTATCTACCACATATCCCTTTTTAACGACATAACTAATGCTGCAAATTAGCCAAGCCCAAGCACAGAGCCAGGCTCTTTGCCTTTCATATTGAAGTATATATAAAGAATAAACTTGAATTATTTTTAGACATACACAAACAAACACCAGTGTTATCAAAAGCGAAAACCGCAAAAAAAACTCTAAGGTTTGTTGAGGCATTAAACGCAAATAAAGTGTGGACTTTATGACAAAAGGTGCAAATGTAGAAAAAATACACATTTATGTTTACTCCAAGACTATAGAGCATGAATAACAAATATATGGATAAAGAATTTGAAAAAAAAAATGCGTAAAGTAAATATCAATTGTTTAGTGTTGCCTCTTCCGGAGACACTATTAACAAGGAAAAGTATGACTTAGAGTCTTGACGACGATACTGAAGCCAATATTAAGCGAGACGAAGCACTTAACATGTTTCGCACCTCGCTTAAGCGCGCCTTTGAAAACATTGAGAAAGACACACAAAAATGCGTCTATATTTACTTATTATACTAAGTATATATTCATTACCACAGAGAAGTAGTGGAAGAGCATATTTACCGAAAGATGGTTACTTGGGTAAAATATTTCCTCATAGTTCAATTTAGCTATTTCTTTAAAACAGTTGCATTATTAGTATGCAGAAAATAAATAGTGCCTTAGCTTATCTGTTTATTATCAAATAACTCAATGTTTTATTTCTGTCTTAATTGATCTTGATTTAATATTAAAAATATATTGCTCTTTTCTCAATAAACGTTCAGGGAGAGATCATACATAAGGAAGATACACCAACAAATGTCAATTGAGTCGAAGGTTTATCAAAAATATGCTTTTCAAAAAAAAAATATGAATAAGTTCTGCATACATATTATGAAATTACACTATATATATTATTGTTCTACCTCAACAAAGGTGGATGTAGGTTCCATTAAGGAGACGGAGAGGACTGATTTGAGTATTTCAAGTGAAACAACATCTTCACAAAAAAAAATCAACTTTCTATTATGTCCAAACACAACTTCTAATTCAATTTCACCATTTTTTTCTTCAATTTTTTACTAAATATTGTCCAATTGGGGAAGAGCTCATATACACGTGGCAACAAATAAAAGCATAATTTTCACATAGCTGTTATTTCCGCTTCACTAGTTGTACTCTCGGGGGGGTTGTACATAATGGTTTCTATAAATAGCACAAGAAACTCTCACATAATGGAAAGCCACTACACTTGTAGGGCAGCAGCGGTTTTCCATTACTCCCTCTATTCCGTGGGCGGTCGGGTCGGATCGGGTCGGGTCACATCAAGAAAAAGGTCTGCTTTTGATCTCTGATTACCTCAAAATCTATTACACCCATTTTTTATTTATCATCATTAGTGCTAAAATAAAATGTAATTAAACAAAACAAAATAAAATGTAATTAAACAAAATAAAACAAAAAAATTGCTTGTGTTGATCCCAAATCATTTAGGATTGAAGTGTAATTAAGTGAAATTTGATTGACGTTTTATCGTAATTGTGATTTGCTGGTCTGCCACTGATATTGATTTGTCCAACCCATGGAGTTTGAGCTGTTTTTGCTGGTGTAATGAAATTATTTATATAAGTTATCCTGAATTTGTGTTTTCGTTGGGTTTTCTGATATGGGTGTGAAGAAATTTTAGAACCCATTTGGGTTTTAGTTCATAATTTTGACATTTGATTTGTGTTCCTGCTCGATTGTAGATTTTGATATCAAATGATTGAATTTGCTTACTCCTTCTGTCCCAATTTATGTGATACAGTTCAGATTTCAAGAGTCAAACAAGAAAATCTCTGATCGCGATTTATTCGTATGCCCTTTAAATATTTTAAATTGTTATTGTGACTTATAGTACTTGTTATGCAGTTTCTAAAATATGTAAATTGTTTTTCAAAAAACTAAAAGATTGTATGTCTGAAGTCACGGTCAAGGTCAAAATAACAGAGTTTAACTCTCAAAATCCGGACTTTATTATATAAATTGGGATTGAGGGAATATTATTTATCGTTGCGGCTGGTATCATTAATTATCTTGGATTTGTGTTTTTGTTGAGTGTGTTTGATATGGGTGTGAAGAAATTTTAGGACCCTTTTGAGTTTCAGTTCAAATTTTTTATATTTGATTTGTGCTGGTTTATTCAACTTGATAATCAATATTAAAATGAATGTGCGTGTGTGTGAGAGAGAGAACCTATTGAAACCAAAAAGGGTTCTAAAAAGTATTCATACTTCATACAGCAGCTTAACCAGCTATTTGTTGTAAACATGAGATTTATTAGGCTATGGAGTGAATGATTTGATTCCACGGATCAATCTCAGTGGCAGAGACAAACTCCAAAGAAACAATTTAGTAGTTACCTTCACACCCTATAAGCAAAATTAATCATTTAACATCAGCATTTCAGCAAGATTACAAATCAAAGATCGAATCCAACCAAGAAACACAAAGAGTCTTAAAATATCTCAAACGTGTAACAAAGACTGCCAAAGAAACGCAAATCCACGACAATTTTTTTGAGAGCCGAGAAATCCCCAGGGCCCGTGCAGCTTGAAACTCGGTGGATAATCCCCCCCCCCACCACAACTCTTCACCACTTCAATATCAGGCTTTCATCGCAACAAGGTTCGAACCCGTAACGTGTGCGTAATCCACACATCACATGCTGACCACATGACCAAAGCCCCGGGGCTCCAAGACAATCTTTTTTAGTAAAATTTCTTCATAGCAGCTGGATTAGCTACTTCATCTAGATCATGCTTCCACAAATCTAATGATAACCGTTAAGACAAACAATATGCAAATTCATGTTGGAAATTTGCCTTTGGCGGGAGTTGCGACCGACCAACTTTAACGGCTTAAACACTAGTGTAACGTATGTTGGAGAATCCGGTTCTTCACACATGCATGATCTACATGTACGTAGATAATCGTAGGGCCAAGAATCATCAAATTTCATTGAGAAATGAAAGAGATATTGGTTCACGAAGTAAGGTGTTTGAAGCATGGAAAGTGTGGTATTGTGTGTAATTCTCCCTCATCGGTAGAGGAAGAAAGAATTGTTGTGTATATAATATTCGAAATTGGTTTGGGGTTTGGGACCCCAAGGGGTATCCCATGTGTTTAAAGGAGGGAGGACCTGGATGTGCTTCGGTTCGAGGAAAGACCACGCCCGCCGCCGCCCGTCCGGTCCGGTCCGGTCCGGTCAGGGTCCGAGTTCCCGGGTTGCGGGTCGCGGCTCGCGGGTTGTGGGCCTTCTGATATTATCTTTTTGGGCCAGAGAACTTTGCCAGAAGTACAGTTTGGTCCCAGAAGTTTCCAGATGTACAGTTCGGACCGAATTCTTTCGGATGTACGGTTTGGTCCCCGGAGTTTCAAGATGTACGGTTTGGTCCCTCAAGTTTCCGAATACTGGACCGATCAAAGCAGTTGCCAAGCACTCAATTCAGCCATTTATTTTGGCTGAATTACTCCTCCTATAATGGCCAAATCCGTTGGTCTTTTCTCCATTTATGTTGGTGGCTTTACTTACCTTCATAATGGCCATTATTTGGCTGTTATGGAGGGCAGTAATCAGCCCCTCCCTCACCTATATAAACACCCCCTTACACCATTGTTGAGCACAAAAGGAGAATACCAAAAACAGTGCACGAAAATACACAACAAAACAGTTTTCTTCCTACAACTTCCAAGCATCATTTCGTTACTCAATATTCTTCACGGTAGCTCTTGAGTTTCCTTTGCTCAAGGGTTCCATTGCTGTTTTATCTTGGGAGACAAATTGTCCAGGACGTATAAAGGATACATACGGGGCAATATTGTCTTAAGGACAGAGTGCTACACTCGACTCAGCAAAAACAATTTCCATTTTTCCATCTTCTACAAAACTGAAATTTCCAGTTTTCTTGTGTAACTATTGTAATTTTCAGATTTCTAGTTGAATTATTGAATCTTTGTTTATCCTTTCGAATACTTGTAATAGTTATATACTTCCCGTACTGCACTATAAAGTACCATAGAGCAAAAACTCCCAACAATTCAATCATTTGATATCAAAATCTACAATCCAACATAATTTGTCATTTGTTGAGAAATATTTCTTGCTAGAAACCTGAAAATGGGGTCAGCGAGTTTGACACTCACCTGAAATGGTAATTGAGTTTCATTCAAAGCATTCTGTTACTTTTGATGTTTCTAGCATAGAATGTTACTACAAGGCTTTTAGTGATGGTACAGATAAAGGGACTTATGTACCAACCAATCTGCTAGACTGTAGGTCTATTGCGATGACTCACTGGTCATGTTTGCGACCACACGTTATACCTATCCAATTGCAAAAATGGATGGATTTGTTCCATAAAGATGTAATGCTTAGTGGGTCGGAGACAATTCCTTTCTTGAAGGAAAGCAATGCCAAATGATCCGTATCATTTCCAATAAGTACTTTTGAGGATGAAATTAGGTGAGTATAGTGGGAAAATATAGGAGCAAAACAAGTGAAAAATGGAAGAATCCATTATTCTAGCCAGTGATGAGATTAATTGTAATAAACTTAAAGGAAATGTGATTTTTTGGTTCATGTGAAGATGTGTTTCTTTACATACCAACATTAGTTGATTATACCTTCAATTTATAGCGAATTCTTATTTACTGTAGTATATTGTTATTTCAGTCTTTTTTCGTAACGTGTATCCATTTTTCCGGTGATTGAATGCATAGCATTAAGTAGTCAACTACTCGATGTACAAATTACTTTGTAATTAAGACTCGTACCTATTATAGCGAATTGCAAAAGCCTTGCCTCATAGATGTATCCAAAACTTTGAAATTATGGGTTATGAATTCTAGATAAATTATGTATACATATTCGATAGATTTCTAACACAAATATAAGATTTTGGTCAAAACTGTTGAAATATTGTACGGAACTCATAGCTAGAACTCTAGCTACACCTCTGCCTCGCCTCTTGACAAATGGGGAAAGGTTCTTGTGTCAAAGAAGAGTCTTTTCTTGGTTATATTTTCCATAGTCTTTTCTTGGTTATATTTTCCATACTCCATCAATTGATCCACATTTTAAAATGCTACCAAAACTAGCCCATAGTATATATAACTATAAATTTTCTTTTCATCCTTTAGCCCAACATAGTTGTTTCTTAATTTTTGCTTCATTGCTTGCAATTTTTTTTAATTTCTGAATTTTTCGAAGACTTGGATTAATTTTACAATTTTCAATCCTCCTACAATACTCCAAGGAAGTATGATAATTAGGAAATCAATACTCTTTGTTGAAATACTTTATTCCTGCATACTTTTCGCTAGATTGGCTGTTTTGGAATCATTATTTGTAGGTACAACTTTGATTCAGTGAATGAGAAACCCCTCCTAGGACATGAATGGGTGAAAGTAGATTGCTAGATACCCTCCTAGGACAGATAAAGGGACTTATGTACCACAATAGACCTACAGTCTAGCAGATTCTTTTTGTCACAAGTAAGTCACCTTTTTATCTCTATTTAAATATATCACACCAAAAGTTTACTTGGCCGAAATTTGGAAAATTCGGCATCCAAAAATTGATGATGTCCTATTTTATTAATCTACATATTGTGATATAGGTATAGAAAAATGACTTTTTTGTGGAGAAAAAAAGAACAAATGACTTTATTTTCATATATTTATTTCAAGTTTTAGGAGTCGTTTGGTAGCTGGTTAGATTTATGCAGGTATTAGTAGTACATAAATTAGTTATGAGGAAATTTATGAATTATTTTATGAAGGTATTACTTATGTGGGGTTTAGTTATTCATTTATTACCTATTCCACCTTTTGCCCGGCATAAAATAATACATAGATTCCCTCGTAACTTATCATGTATTAGTTATGTAGGTTTCTAAATTGCAAATCAAACACCGTACTAATTTTATACATGAATAACTCACATCATAACTAGCTACTAAACAATATTACTTATGCAGGATTTTAATACATGAATAACTTACTCCTAACCAGCTACTCCTAGTGATAAGAGACATAGGGCTAAAGAAAGAGCAAAAAAAGGATCAGCTTAAGGAACTATAAAAAAATGTATCTAAACTTTAGAGAGTCAAGTGATACTTTTCCAAACTTCAGGGTGTCTATATGATAATTACCCATTTCACAAATAGAGTCCTTTTTTGCCCTTCCTCAATCGTCGTTCAAAGAACCAAAAAACATTTCACAATATTTGTTGTTACTGGTAACTTCACTAGATATATTTTTGCAAGTAAATTTGAGCTAATTTTGCACCTGCAAAACCCAAATACTGAAAGCTCTAGTTCTTTGAGGCTTCATATATTGATACTTGACTGAATCAAATACTAATTACAGGTATCAAAATTTTATGTTCATTGAGTACCAAGTTTACTTTTTAATTCAAATTGAAAGCATACCCATATATCAAGATTTAATTTAATTCTTGTTTTAGGTATCAAATTGCATGTACATTTCAATACCAAGTTCACTTTTTTTCATTCTTGAATTGACCCATAAATTAAGATTGAATAAAATTTTAATTATTTGTATCAAACTTTATCTGACTTTTTTTGTCATATTTTCTCTTGAGCCGAGAGTCTTTCGGAAACAACCTTTCGGCCTCCCACCAAGGTCTGCATACACTCTACCCTCCACAGACCCTCACCTTGTGAGATTACACTGGTTATGCTGTTGTTGTTGTATCAAGTTTATGTTTGTGGAGTACCAAGTTTACTTTTTTATTCAAATTTAATGCACACCCATGTATCAAGAATGAATAAAATTCTTGTTTTAGGTATCAAATTGCATATTCATTGGATACCAAGTTTGCATTTTGTTCAACTTGTATTGACCCATAAATTAAGATTGGAACAAATTCTAATTGTTTGTATCAAATTTTATGTTTGTGGAGTACCAAGTTTACTTTTTTACTCAAATTGAAAACATACCCATAAATCAAGAATGAATAAAATTTCTGTTTTAGGTGTCAAATTGCATGTACATTTGAATACCTAGTTCACTTTTTTTCATTCTTGAATTGACCCTAAATTAAGATTGAATCAAATTCTAATTGCTTGTATCAAATTTATGTTTGTGGAGTACCTAGTTTACTTTTTTATTCAACTTGGATTGACCCATAAATTAAGACTGAATCAAATACTAATTGATGGTATTGAATTGTGTGTTCATCGAGTACCAAGTTTACTTCTTTATTCAAGTTGAATTCACACCTATGGATTATGTGATTTTTGATGTTGTCGTTTTGACTGTCTAAACTGTAATTGGTTGATTATTTTGCTGATGTGAACGGGAAGACAACGGTTTTGATATGGTTTTTGATAGGCTTGAAGTTTCTTTGCGTTTTCTAAGTTGGGTTGAGCTCCCGCATCATCTTTGAAATTGTCCGTACTTGTAGATGTAGAATTTTAAGCCAGTAAGTATGAAAACACTAAATCCACTACTACTTTGTGGTAATGAATATATACTTAGTATAATAAGTAAATATAGACGCGTTTTTGTGTGTGTGTCTCAATGTTTTCAAAGGCGCGCTTAAGCGAGGCGCAAAACATGTTAAGTGCTTCGCCTCGCTTAATGTTGGCTTCAGTATTGTCACCAAGACTCTAAATCATACTTTTTCTTGTTAATAGTGTCTGCGGAAGAGGCCACACTAAACAATTGATATTTCACTTTACACATTTTTTTTCAAATTCTTTATCCATATATTTGTTATTCATGCTTATTAGTCTTGGAGTAAACATACATATGTGTATTTTTTCTACATTTGCACCTTTTGTCATAAAGTCCACACTTTATTTGCACTTAAAGCCCCAACAAACCTTAGAGTGTTTTTGCGGTTTTCGCTTTTGATAATACTGGTGTTTGTTTGTGTATGTCTAAAATTAATTCAAGTTTATTCTTTATATATACTTCAATATGAAAGGCAAAGAGCCTGGCCCTGTGCTTGGGCTTGGCTAATTTGCAGCATTAGTTATGTCGTTAAAAAGGGATATGTGGTAGATGATAGAAAGGTGATTCAAGAACCTCCATTGTTAAGACCTTTTGAGCTCGTTTTAATTTGGCAGGAGCTATCTTAAGATGCTTTCAAGAACTGCCAAAATCCCACTTGTGAGTTCACATCCCGAGGTTTACGAACCATGTGATGATTCATTTGCATTGGTCGATGCATTATTAGCTGATCGGACTAACTTGTTACAACACCATCCCTCAATTTGTATGGAAATTGGTTGTGGTAGTGGATACGTTATTACTTCACTTGCTGTTATGCTTGGAGATGAAGAATTTGTTCCGTACTACATAGCCACAGACATTAACCCTCATGCAATAAAGGTGACTCGCGAAACCATGGATGCTCATGGGGTTTACGCAGAGTTGGTAAACACAGATATTACATCCGGACTCGAGAAGCGATTGGCAAGGTCTGTTGATGTGCTGGTCGTGAACCCTCCTTATGTTCCTACGCCTGAAGATGAAGTTGGTTGTGAAGGCATTATGTCTGCGTGGGCTGGAGGGGAGAACGGTCGAAGTGTTATTGACAAAATACTGCCTGCTGCCAACAATCTTTTGTCGGACAGGGGCTGGTTATATATGGTCACGCTTACTGCTAATAACCCCTCAGAAATATGTCTTGAGATGAGAAAGAAGGGTTATGCATCTCGAATTATACTTCAGAGATCAACTGAAGAAGAGAGTCTTCATATTATCAAGTTTTGGCGAGATTCTGATAGCCAGTTGGAGCTAAAGAATTTGGATTATTGGACAAAAATGGTTAGGAATTAGTGAAGAGGGTTTCATTTTGCGATTTCATCAATTGTCCGTTTGGGAATATTTCACTGGCTGTTAATGGCAATGCAGATAGAGGAGGAAGTTCATCAGCTAAATGTGGTAAGGTTCTCTTCTATTCTCTCTTTGTTTGTATGAAGTCCACTTTTTTTTTTCACATGATTAGCTTGAAGCAATACATAGAAATGAGAAAGGTTGAATTGCTTTCCGTTTTTGTTTTAATGTTGTTCAGGTGGATGGGGATTTGTTATCTTTATTCAAAGGATTATCAAACAAGCTGACTCACGCTCAACTTGATTTGATGCTTAAAGCTGCCCGCTAAAAGAATCAGTTAATGAATATGTTTGGATGGATATTATATGAATGATTTGGCTGGTTTTTGTCTTATTAATTTTCTTACTGCATTTTGATTCTGTCATTGCTGAAATCTGGATAGAGTATATCCATGTAGGTGAAACTATCTAGCCTAAGTGCTTAGTGTGCTAGTTCATAGTGCCTTGAAGTTTATATAGAGTATCATGATGAGAAGTGATTACTTAAATGTTTTCTGGATAGAGCTAAGATGCTTGTTTGTTTGATAGAATTGCCAAAGCAATTTGTTGGCGCTTTGCACTCAATAAACAAAAAACTTTTGAAAAATAAGGCTGAGATGCAATTTCACATCATGATTTTGTTACTCGGACTCTCTAAAGAATGTTGCCGTATTTGTGTTGGATTCTCCAAAAATGTACAGTAAAATCTCGATAAATTAATAACCTCGATTAAATAATAATTTTCTCCGGTCCCGACTTGGGTCAATTGGATAAAATAATAACCTCGATAAATGCATAAGATCATAATTTTAAAAAAATTCCTTGAGGCCCACTGAAAATATAAAATAATAATTCATTAAATACATATAAAAATTACATATATAATTCATAAAATAAAGCACTTCCTAAATAATTTTTATTTCAAACTTTATGCTTTTCTAAAATTACATAACTTGATGATTTTTATTTTTGTACTCACATAATGCTTTTCTCATCTCATCAGTTAGCGTAGATTTTTTTACACATTTCAAATAAGTAGCCAGATATAATATATGAGTTTTTATATTTTGGTATATGAAGTTAAAGTACATGTGTCTATTTATAAACTCTATATTTTGTACTTGAAACAATTCACAACACTTCATATTCTAACATTTCATATTTTAATGTACATGCATTCTATTTTGAATCACGTCAACCCAAGATTAATAAACTTCTTTTTGACAAGATTAATAAACAAAGATACAATTTTCTCTACCCTCTCCAAGTACTGACTTAGAAATAACTGACTATTAATTAAATTTTTATTTTGTACATTATATTTCTCAAATTAAATAATTAATTTTTTTCGGTAACTAAGAAAAGAAAATAAATAAACAATTAATTAGTAAAATATTCATTTATCGATAAATTAATATCCTTGTATAAGATAATAATTTTTCAGGTTTTAAAGATATTCATTTATAGAGGTTTTACTGTACTGTTTTTGGAGGATCCGACATTCATCTATCGGCATTTTTGAAGAGTTCGAGCGGCATAGTGGTTTCTGGTTGTTGAAACTTGCTACTTTGGGGCACTCCCCCACATTTTTCAAAAAGAACTGTCAGTGCCTCCTTTTATCCACTAATGTAGCAGTGGAAGTGTTTAAAAGTTGCATGTAGGTCTCGAGGCGATTTGTGCCTCCCTATCGCTAGTACCTGCACAAGTACTGGTACTAGACTCCTGGGGATGATGGGACCGGTCCTTCAGCACCCCACCACCAGGTAAATCGCGGGATGTGCACCCCGTGGTCAGTGTCTGTTTGCGTCCAACAGATCAATGGTACAAGGTTGACCCCCTCTTTTGGCTTGGCGGGGAACGAACCCACACTGCAACATTGCCTGCGCGACTTTTAGCGCCCAGGCTTTACCACAAGGTATGTGCCCCGGAGGACAATATCCATTGAGGGGATTCGAACCTGCGACCCTAGGGTACATGCAAGAACCTTTCACCAGCAAGCTGGAGCTCTTTGGATATGTAGACTCTTATTATATGTATAGACTAAATATCATACTCATTTGCATTACCCTTATTCCTAGATGAACATTTGTTGGAAAAGAAAGTGATAAATCATTTTCCAAAAGCATGGCCAAAAGGTCTTCGAAAACGTTTAGTCTGATAAACTTTCAAATACTCTTTTTCAACTTCAATGAAATACTTGTTAATGCCTACTAAGTTTCAGCCTGGCATGTTCCAGCTGCTTTCACCATGTTTGAAATTGCCACTAAATGTAGCCGTCACAAAAGATCAAAAAATCGCTATTAAAGGTTCACTACAAAAAAAACAGACTTTTTTGATGTAATTTAGTTGCCACAAAAGATCAAAAAGTCGTCACTAAAGGTTGACGAAGGAAATTCATATTGAGCCTTAAAAAATATTCCAAAATATGTATAATTAATTAGTAAGTATATGTTGATTGAGCTTTCAAAAATGATATGTTTTCTAAACACACACTGTAGGGATAATAATTTCACTCTTCTAGTAAGATTTCTGGAGAACAAGTTGAAACACATAGAGAATCACATTTGCTCTGTGACCAATATGAAACATGTTCTTTGTAATCAGAGTAGGAAAAAAGGCCAATATCTGGAATTGTAGCTTGGAAAAATAAGAGGGGCTAAACACAAGAAGAATGAAGAAGAAGAAACAGCCAAAATGTTTCTGAATATTGAGGTCACGAACCTCGAAGACAATCATACTTGCACTGAATTATATTCACGAGTTGTGATTCTCGACCGTTGATTTCACGGATTTTTATTTAGACTACTGAATAATATGTTTACGATCCTCTAACCATTTATCATAAAATTCTTGTACGAAAAGAAAAACTTACACCAGATACATGCTTTTATCTAGTTCAATTTCAATTTGTTTGTTTGAGACTGAAGACGTAATAATTATTGTATATGACACTATTATACATGGAGTATTTGTTGGTTACAAAGGTGCAGGAAACGAAAATTACAAGTAACTGCTACGTAATAGAAGAACTGAAATTACAATTATGTTGAACAAGAAACTGGAAATGTTTTTGTGTATGTTGAGTCGAGTGTTGCACTCTGTCTTTAAGACAACATTGCCCCGTATGTATCATTTATACGTCCTGGACAATTGTCTCCCAAGATAAAACAGCAATGGAACAATTGAGCAAAGGAAACTCAAGTGCTACCGTGAAGAATTTTGAGTAATGAGATGATGCTTGGAAGTTGTAGGAAGAACTGAAATCTATTTCTGTTTATGTATTTTCGTGTACCTCAACAATGGTGACAAGTGGGTCTTTATATAGGTGAAGGAGAGGCTCATGAACTGCCTCCATAAGTGTCATTACTGGCCAAGTAATGGCAATTATGGAGGTAGTAATTCCTCCAAAATAAATGGTGAAAATGTGCAACGGATTGGCCATTTAGGAAGAGTAATTCAGCCAAAATAAATATTGAATTGAGTGCTGTTGACGTTTCTGATCTCTCTGCCCAATTCTGACTTTCTTGAAACTTCAGGAACCAAACTGTACATGTTGAAACTTCAGAGACCAAACTGTACATATGAAAGAATTATGGTCCAAACTGTACATCTGAAACTTCAGGGATCAAACTGTATATCTGGCAAATTTCTCTGGTCCAAAAAGATAATATCAGACAGCCCACGACCCGTGAACCCGGAACCGGACCGGACGGGCGGGCGGCGCGCGTGTGGGCTTTCCTCGAACCGAAGCACATCTATGTCATCTCTCCTTTAAACACATGGGATACCCCTTGGGGTCCCAAACCCCAAGCCAACTTTGAGTCTTATAAATAAAACAATTCTTTCTTCCTCCACCGTTTCCTCGAACCGAAGCACATCTATGTCATCTCTCCTTTAAACACATGGAATACCCTTGGGGTCCCAAACCCCAAGCCAACTTTGAGTCTTATAAACAAAACAATTCTTTTTTCCTCCACCGATGAGGGAGAATTGATCACATACCACACTTTTTCATGCTTCAAACACCTCACTTCGTGGACCAATATCTCTTTCATTCCTCAATGAAATTTGACGATTCTTGGCCCTACGTTTATCTACGTACTTAGTAGATCATGCACGTGTGAAGAACCAAATTCTCCAACATGCGTAACACTAGTGTTTAAGCCGTTAAAGTTAGTCGGACGCAACTCCCGCCAAGGCAAATTTTCAACAGTATTCAAAGTATATATATGCTAATACGAACAAGACATTAAAACTTTCCTTTTCTTAAGTTCTTATTTACCATGTGCAGAACAATTGTAAATTAGCCATAGTTAAGATGATAACTAAGAGTCTATATAAAATGTGCAATAAAATGCATTTATTGATCTGATGCATGCATCGTTAAATCGAATAACTTTTTTTTTCCTCGGAAGACCATAAAATATCTTTATTTCAAATGATTCACATGAATGGCGTAATCTAATTTACAACAAAATCGTAAAAGTTGAAAATAAAATTATTTACACGTGAAATTTTAAATTTAATTTCACGAGTAGATTAAAAAAAGAGTAAATGGTCAACACACATTTAAACTCCCGCTTTTTTCACGAAAATCCCAATTGTCAGTTTTTTTTTTTACTTGTATCATTATTTATGCATTAAAACACACTTCGAATTTAAGTATGTATCAAAACACATCTCAATATTTTCTATTTATTCAACTAAGTGTGTTTTAATACATATATGATGACAGTTAAGGTAGAAAAAAAAATTAATAGTTGAAGTATCATATATATATATAATGTTGTAATCATAATTCAGTAAAAAAGGCAAAATAACAAAGAGACTCGAGGGTAGATAGTAGTAATTCTTTTAAAAATAAAAATACATATATTTCAATTTGAGTACTATTAATATATAAAATAATTTAGATTTTTCCAATAAAGTACGTGAATAAAACTATATGGCCGACCTTTTACCGACTTTATCTCTAATCTCTCTTTATAATATACAATGCTCTCTTTTTTCCCAACTCTCTCTCTCTAAAACCCCAAATTCCAAACACAACCCAATACCCCCAAAATTTGTTCTCTAGAAATCTCTGAGGTCCATAATCAATCATGGCGGCCCAGCAGAGAGAGAAAGAAGACACCGAACTGAAAGTTCCAGAATCCATCCCTTTGTGCTCATCAACTCTACCAGTACCTGCGCCGCCGCCGCCACCTCACGCCGCCGTTACAAGGGCAGCGGAGATCTCAGATCTGAAGCTTTCTAGCACCCGAGAATCGAGATCTAGCTCAGTTAGGGAGAAGATGGATCTGAAGCTTTTCAGTACAGACGAATCCAGATCTAGCTCCGGTATCCCACCGGAAAGGATAGATCTGAAGCTTTTCGGTACAGATGAATTGAGATCTAGATCCGGTAACTCGAGGATAGATCTGAAACTTTACGGCATAGGTGAATTAAGATCTAGATCCGGTAGCTCGCTGGAGAGGATTGATCAGAGGCTTTTTAGCCCTGGAGAATTGAGATCTAGCTCCGGTAGCTCGCCGGATAAGATAGATGTGAAAGTTTCCTGTACAGTCGAATCGAGTTCTAGCTCCGGTATCTCGATAGATCTGAAACGTTTTAGCATCGATGAATTGAGATCTAGCTCCAGTAGCTCGCCTGAAAAGATAGATTTGAAAGTTTCCGGCATGGATGAATTTAGATCTACCTCAGCTGCGTCGCCGGAAAATACTACAGATCTGGTTGGTAAAAAAGCGGGAGTGAAGAGGCCGAGAGAAGCGAACAGGTGTTCGGGAATAGGTTGCCGGAGGAAGGTCGGATTGATGCCGTTCCGGTGCCGATGCGGGGAGGTTTTCTGCTCGGAGCATAGGTATTCCGATCGACATGACTGTAGCTACGATTACAAAGCAGCTGGTCGTGAAGCGATTGCTAGAGAAAATCCAGTTGTTAAAGCTGCTAAAATTCTCAAGGTCTAGAAATGGAAAATCTGAGGGTTTCTTTGCTCTATTTTCGAAGTTGGGGGTGTTGTGTTGTAAATTTGATGAATGGATGAGGGTATTGTTGTCATTTAAGTTGTTAAAATAAGTTAGTGGATACCTTCTTTTTTTTTTAGTTTTGCTATTTACTTTTAACTTTGTGCTGCCTTGTACTTGTGCCATTTCAACACGAAATTATTTGATCACTCTTTTTTAATTGCAAAGATTAGTGGAGTATTAAATCAAGTAACTAAGTTATATCGTCACGAATTTTATACTAGTAGTAGAATACTAATGTATTAATAATATTATTATTATTATCTTAATAAGAACATATATTACTCCTCAATCGATGGTAATTATATGAATGCTTATCCACTTGTCTATGTTGGATACATTCTACTAGGTATGAAATTTCACTCACAATGCGGGGTTTGGGGAGGTTATAGTGTACGCACTAAGGTAGAGTGGTTGTTTTCTAGAGATCGTTGGCTCAAGACAAAGCAACAAGACAACGGTTGGCTCAAGACAAAGCAACAAGACAACGGTTGGATCTGGTAACTTTTTTTTTCAATAGTATAAAAGTGCTGGTATCAAAAGCGAATAAGTCATGATATTGAATTCTAAAAGTAAGCAGTATCTAGCGCATGTAAATAAGTTAAACAAAGTAAACTAAATGATACATAACTGCAGAAATTAAACTACAGGGGACTATAAAGCAATATTGTGTATATTAGTATGATAGGCTAAGTGAACCTACAATAATAACACTATAATTATTAGTTCATAATTTTGACATTTGATTTGTGTTCCTGCTCGATTGTAGATTTTGATATCAAATGATTGAATTTGCTTACTCCCTCTATTCTAATTTATGTGATACAGTTCGAATTTCGAGAGTCAAATAAGAAAATCTCTGACCGCGATTTATTTGTATGCCCTTTAAATATTTTAAATTGTTATTGTGACTTATAGTACTTGTTATGCAGTTTCTAAAATATGTAAATTGTTTTTCAAAAAACTAAAAGATTGTAGGTCTGAAGTCACCGTCAAAATAATAGAGTTCAACTCTCGATAAATTGGGATTGAGGGAACATTATTTCGTTGCGGCTGGTATCATTAGTTATCCTGGATTTGTGTTTTTGTTGAGTGTGTTTGATATGGGTGTGAAGAAATTTTAGGATTCTTTTGAGTTTCAGTTCAAATTTTTTATATTTGATTTGTGCTGGTTTATTCAACTTGATAATCAATATTCAAATGAATGTGCGTTTGTGTGAGAGAACCTATTGAAACCAAAAAGGGTTCTAAAAAGTATTCATACTTCATACAGCAGCTTAACCAGCTATTTGTTGTAAACGTGAGATTTATTAGGCTATGGAGTGAATGATCAATGACAAACTTCAAAGAAACAATTTAGTAGTTACCTTCACACCCTATAAGCAAAATTAATCATTTAACATCAGCATTTCAGCAAGATTAGAAATCAAAGATCGAATCCAACCAAGAAACACAAAGAGTCTTAAAATATCTCAAACGTGTAACAAAGACTGTCAAAGAAACGCAAATCCAAGACAATTTTTTTGAGAGCCAAGAAATCCCCCAGGGTCCGTGCCGCACAGCTTGAAACTCGGTGGATAATCCCCCCACAACTCTTCTCCACTTCAATATCAGGCTTTCATTGCAGCAAGGTTCGAACCCGTAACGTGTGTCGTAATCCACACATCACATGCTGACCACATGACCAAAAGCCCCGGGGCTCCAAGACAATCTTTTTTAGTAAAATTTCTTCATAGCAGCTGGATTAGCTACTTCATCTAGATCATGCTTCCACAAATCTAATGATAGCCGTTAAGACAAACAATATGCAAATTCAATCATTTGATATCAAAATCTACGATCCAGCATAATTTGTCATTTGTTGTGAAATATACTGAAAATGGGGTCAGCGAGTTTGACACTCACCTGAAAAGGTAATCGAGTTTCATTCAAAGCATTCTGTTACTTTTGATGTTTCTAGCATAGATGTTACTACAAGGCTTTTAGTGATGGTACAGATAAAGGGACTTATGACCCTAATTCTTTGATCCTCCATAAATTGTCTAATGGCACGAAAGGCTCATTACTTTTTCAATGGCGATTTTTTTGTTGTTCTTAAAAGATGAATAAGTGAATATTCATTGCTGTGTGAGTGAGTGAGTGAAAAGAGTGAGGGAAAGGGGGTTTGAGAACTTAACTAATGGACTTGCAGGAATTACTAGTTTCAGATTTCAATTTAGGTGATTTAATGTTGTCTATTAGAGTATGCGCCTAAGAAGCTGGATTGATGACGGACTCCTCTATGATGTCTGTATTCTTTTTGCCAAGTCTGTTGTTTATATGGTTTGATGGGAGCTGGATTTTGTGCATGCAAAAGGATTAGGTTATACATACTCAAGTTGGTAAATTGGAAACACAATGAGTTCTCTTTCTCTGTAATATTAATGCACGTTTAGTGTTGCTAAAAAGAGCTATGCCTTTCAAGTTTCAACCTGCTGCAAATAAGTTCCCATCAACTAGGTTTGATGTGTCTTGTCTCTATATTCTAAATAGATGGATTACAAGATCTGCAACATCTTCTAGAGTGTATAACAGCGTTCATAAAACCATAGTGTTCGAGAATATTATGCCAATAAAATTGCGTTGGGAGTAAGTTACATGACAGATACTTGATTCTAAGATGATTTGAGGGTGCGACTGTAATTAGATATACTGCTGAGCTTGTGAAATGGGAAATTTGGGTACTTTTTATGCGAATGTGTGTCAGTATGGTGCTTCATGCAAATTTTGAACCCAGAAATATTTAGATTCATTTTTTGCTAACTCATATCATCTATAGACATTTTTGCATGATTTGCTTACTGGTTTTAGGGCTGGCAAAATGGTAAAAAAAAAAAAACAAGTAACCACCCATTAGACATGGGTTGGATAACTGACTTTTTAAAAATGGATAAAATATGGATATTATCCACTAAAAATGGATATCCATATAAACAGTACCCATTTGTCTGCTTGTTATTTTTTATGAGTTATTGCTTTCTAGGAGTCTAACCTTATTTGGCTTTTATCGGTTTTTGATCCGACTCACCCGTTTACCACTCCTAACTGTTTTTATTGTTCGGGTTTAGAGAATCAGAAGTAAAGAGATGGTCAGAGCATACTCACAAGAGCATACATATAAGCACCCATGGGAACGAGTAACTTCAGCATCCTGGCGCAAGTTTGCGGATCCCGAGAACAAGCGCACTCTATCACATATCCTCGAGGTTGACACATTGAACCACAAGCTCGATTCCAACTCAGGGAAGCTTTATACGACTCGTGCCATAACTATCCATGCACCAGGACCATGGTTCATCCGTAAAATCATTGATCAAGACACCTGCCACTGTGTAGAATCAACTGTTGTTGATTCCCAATCTCGGTCAATGCAACTCTCCACTCGAAACATTATTCTCGAGAAGTACATAGAAGTGGAGGAAAAAATCAGATATGATCCTCATCCAGATAATCCGAATTTATGGACTGTTGCAAGCAGGAAACGAGTATTAGGATTAAGCCCTTATCAGCTCTGGCTTCAATGGCGGAGAAAATAGAGCAGAAGTGTGTCAACAAGTTTCAGGCAAAGAGTGCGAAGGGAAGAGAAGTGATGGAACGGATGTGCAAGTACCTTGAAGAGGAATCCAGAGGAATTTCAGCATGATTTAGTAATCTAACTTTACGTTAGGCTTCTTAAGCTAGTATACTCCCTCCTTTAAAGGTGAGAGGTGAGTTTTCGATGAACCTCAATGTGTGAGGAGAATGATGTTTATCATGGATCCTTCTGAACTCTCTGTAAGCTGTAGTAGATGCAATAATAAAATTATCCTGAAATTTTGCATTATGAGAATGTTAGATGGGAATGATGATACACCAGGGTGACAATGTCCTGGAGCTAGTGCGGCTATATACGATATCAAGAAGCATAGTTTACAACTGCCAAAGCACAAATATGTCTGTGATGTTTCACGTGTCATGTAGATTTGCACTTGCCATTTAGACATGTAATGTATGATGATGATATGAAATGAGCTTAAATGAAAAGTGGGATTCATATAACCGACTTCAAAGGACTGAGGCATAGTTGTTGTATTTAGATATGTAATATCTGAAGGAATGCCATGTACACTGAAATGGACTATAACTGACCTAATCACAATGATATCAATCAAACCAGCACTACATATAATGACTTGAAACTGGAGCCAATAAACAAATCTTCCCAGCAATAACAGGGTTTCTTCAACCTGCAAATGCTCTCTAAACTTCCTCCACCCCCCATCCCCCCAACCCCAACTATAACAAAATCTAATATAATACATAGTCAATCAGAGGAAGCCCCTTTTGAACTAGAATGCACCAAGTTGGCAAGGATCATATATGCAAAGTAAGTAAATGACTCAATATGTAGATGATCCCCTGAACTTGTTAGAAATTTCCATTTAAACATGTTAACAAGGTGCAAAAGCTTTTACCAACATAGGTTGTGGTGGAGTGGTAAGTATTTACTTCATCTCTTAATCAGAGGTCTCAAATTTGATGACTGCTCGATACAAAGTTGCCTTTGTTCCTGATTTAATGGGTTCAAATGCGGGTACCGAACACGGGTAGAAACCCAAAAAAAGGGTGCAAAAGCCTTTTCCACTTCATTTATAGGTAATATTTATTTTAGACCTCCTAAATATATTTTTGAGTTTTCTTTAAAGATCTATTTGAGCTGCTTTTGGAAAAAAAGTTAATCTCAATTTTGAAATATTCAAGAAAAAGTTTAATTTTCTTTTCTAAAGGCAACTCAAGCATTTATGCAATCAAAGTATATTAGTACACTCTTAAAATAGAAATATTTGAAAATAAGAAATCTAAATTTGGTGTATAACTTTATACTTCCTCTGTCCCAATTTATATGACATCATTTGATTTGGAATAAAGTTTTAAGAAAAGAAGATTTTTAAAATATGTGATCTAAAATAAGTTTTATATAAATGTATGGCTATAAATCAACTTATAAAATTAAATTATTTCTAAATATAAAAAGATAACTCTAAGTTTAGAAACTGCATGATGCAACAAAACCAAGTTAAGTCACATGCATGATGCAACAAAACCAATGTTGACTTAATTGGAAGAGAGCTTAAGAATCTACTTATTGTAATAAGATAAAGATTTTCTTCCAAACATTGTAAGAAAATAATACTAACAAAATAATAAATAAATGAAGTGCATAATTTATCATGATACACATAATAGTTAGTATATGATTTTAATAAACTTGAAAAATAATTTAAAATAAGTAATTAATACTATGAGTAAAACAGGAAAAAAATATCTTTCTTTATATGCTAAAAATGACAAGTATTTAAAATACTGAACTAAGTAAAAGTAATTGGAGGGAGTACTTTCACAAAACCTCCAAATATTATTAATGGAAGGAAGTGTAATAATCAATTTTATGAAGAAAAAAATGAGAAGTTGAAAGGTCCCATAATTACCATTTACCAAAAGCTAAAGGGAGTTTAGAATAATTAAACAAAAAAAGAAGTGACAAAAACTAAAACTCAGACAATTGGGAAAGCCACTTTTCATTGTTTGATTTGCTAATTTAGCTCTCAAAAACAGTACTTAAATAGATTTTCTTCTTCCCCAATTTGCTTTATACTATTAAACCCATTACCCCTAAAGCCCTCTCTCTCTCTCTCTCTCTCTCTCTCTCTCTCTCAAAAGAATCCATATTCAGATCAAAGAGGTATCCATTTATTGCTACTCTTTTCTTGGTAATTTAATTTTTACCTCTTTTAGCTCTATGGGTATGTTAAAGATTTGATTTTGACAAGATTTATGTAAGCCCCAAGATGGGTTCTTTGTATATACTGTTATTGAGCTAAGTTGGTGCTCAATTTTTCTGTGTATCTGAATCAGTTGGTTCAAGATTCGATTTTTATGGTGTTTTAGGATTGATGTTTGTTAGATTGAGTTGATTTAGTAGTTGGTATGTTGGATTTGCATGAATTGTGGAAGATATATGTTTTTTAGTTTAGTATTTTGGGAGTTTAAAGAATGTTTTTTAGGACTGAAAAAAGGTTTCAAGGGCTGATTTTTGGTTGTGAAGTTGGGTTTTTTAGTTTAGTATTTTGGGAGTTTCAAGAATGTTTTTTTAGGACAGAGAAAAAGGATTAAAGGGCTGAATGCTGATTTTTGGTTGTGAAGTTGTATTTTTCAATTCTGAGAACTTCAATTAGTTTAGTATTTTGGGAGTTTCAAGAATGTGTTTTTAGGACAGGAAAACAGGATTTAAGGGCTGATTTTCGATTGTGAAGTTGGGGTTTTCAGTTCTGATTTTGGAAAAATGAATAGTTCTGGTATGGGTGGTGGTTTCTTATCAGGATATAATGGTGGATTTTTGGGGATGAATAGGCTGCAACAGCCTCAACTAAATAGTAATAGTGCAGCTCATGGGTATCAGACTAATCAAAATAACGTTCAATCATCAGTGAATGCAAAATTGGGGCTTGAGCATGATAAACCGATTGGTTTGATGGATGTAAAAGGTTGTATGGCATTTGGGAAGGATAAAGCAGCTGGACCTAGTAATGTTAGTAACAATCCTAATAGCAATACGAGCGACGAGGATGAGCCTAGTTTTACGGAGGATGGAAATGGTGATAATTACGGTGGAGCACAGGGAAAAAAGGGATCTCTGTGGCAGAGAATGAAATGGACCGATAATGTTGTTAAGCTTCTTATACAAGTAGTTGCATGTGTTGGAGATGACGGTAGTTTGGAGGGTCCTGAAGTGGGGTTGAAGAGAAAATCTGGGTGCATTCAGAAAAAGGGTAAATGGAAGACCGTCTCGCGAATAATGATGAGTAACGGTTGTCATGTTTCTCCTCAGCAGTGCGAGGATAAATTTAACGATTTGAACAAGAGGTACAAGAAATTGAATGATATTCTCGGGAGAGGTACTTCTTGTGCTGTGGTAGAAAATCCGGCTCTAATGGACTCCATGCCGCATCTTTCTGCTAAGGCCAAGGACACGGTGAAAAAGATACTTAACTCAAAACATTTGTTTTATAGAGAGATGTGTGCTTACCATAACGGACAAAAGATACCTGATTGCAATGATATTGAATTTCCAGTTCACTCTTCACCTGTTGCAGCGGCTCAATGTGCAAAAGATCAGCATGGGTCCCACGGAGATGAAGCCGAAGAAAATGACGAAAGTGATGATGATGATTTGGATGATGAAGAAGATAACCATGATGATGAGAGAACGAGACGAGTTGAAGAACATGGCACACAAACTAGTGGGCATGATAATCTTTTGGCTGAAATTAATGAATTTTTTCAAGACCCGACAAAGTCCAAGTGGGAACAGAAAATGTGGATTAAGAAACGGATGCTACAACTAGAAGAGGAAAAGATTGGAATCCAGGCCGAAGCCTTTGAGTTGGAGAAACGTCAGTTTAAGTGGAAAAGGTTTTGCAGCAAGAAAGACAAGGAGCTTGAAATAGAAAGGCTGGAGAACGAGAAATTAATGTTGGAGAATGAGCATACGGCATTGCAACTGAAGCATAAGGAGCACGAAATAGACAGTACGAAGCCCAATATTTCTTTCAATTCTGCACCTCTCAGCTTAGATAGACCTCGGGGAAGAGATCAGATCGATGCAGCTAGGTATCATTAACTATTGAGGAGTAAGCATTGGAATCTCCAAATTTTTTTGGGAACCTGTATGTCATCGCTCCTTTCTGTTGTAAAATCTTATAAAAATGTTTTACAGCTCAACACGCAGAAAACTTATTAATCACTTCTTTTTAAGTTCTCCTAGTATTTTTCTCTAAAATTAACTGCATCAGCTTTGTTATGGAAGTCGTGGTTGGCTTTACTCTGGAGTACGTTTGTCGAAACTTCTATCACCAGAAATCATTTAGAATATGAATCTTGTGTGCCTTCTTATCATCAGAAGTTAAGAACTAGACTGAACTTGCATTTAGTGATATCTGTTTGTATTGTGCATCAAGAACATATTCATCTGATCGATAACCGTTTCCTGATTCATTAATTACAGCCAAGAGATACTGTTGAAGCTATCATTTTTTTCCAATTTAAGGCTAATTGGCATGCTGCCTACTAGCTGATTTTATAAATAGTCTCAAAATCCAAAATGAAACATACATCATGTTCAAAGTATGAACTAGCTAAAACAAGAAAAGCAATAACTACAAAAAGATAAAAAGCCTGTACTACTACATCAGGATCCTGAATAAACAGCCTCAGAAGTCTCTTGATGCTTCCAATACCTTGAGTGGTCATAGAACCACAGTATCCACATAATTGTGCACTATATGAAGTACGTTATCATCAGAATCTCTTAGTTCTGATTCTCAATATTGGACACTGTTGTTTGTCCATATGGAGAATCCTTCTTCCTTGTGTAGGTAACTCAGCAAATGTCCTTATCAAAAAACTCAGCAAATGTAAAAGAAGGGCAGCCCGGTTGCACTAAGGTCCCACTATGCGCGGGGTCCTGGAAAAGGCCGGACCACAAGGGTCTATTGTACGTAGCCTTACCCTGCAGAAACTGCAAGAGGCTGATTCCACGGCTCGAACCATGACCTTCTGGTCACATGGAATCAACTTTACCAATTACGCCAAGGCTCCCCTTCAGGTAACTCAGCAAATGTATTGAATTCAAATCTGCCTTCTCTATCAAAAGCAAGATTTGCCAAGTAATCAGCTAGAGCATTCCCTTCCCTTTAAGTATGAATCAGCTATACTGACAGTATTGCATCGTCTTCTTAGTGTCCTCCACAATGATCCTGATTTGCCATGGGATGCTCCATCTATCTTCCAGCAAATTTTTCATGATCATTGAGTCTGTTTCCAAACTGATATAATTGATCCCTTCAGCCACACAATAATCTGAGCTTCCCTGTCCACAGTGGCTTCAGCTTCCATGTTGCTCACTCCGGCTCATAGTAAGTGTCCACTTAGCCTTTTTATTTTGGTTCAAAATAAGTGTCCAACTTACCTAATCAAGAAGGAATTAACTTTATTTTTTCAGATTTGTCCTTGTTAAGTGCTAAGTGACCAGATCCCAATACCTATTTAATGAAGGTAATGTAGTCAAAATACCTATTTTTCCCTAGGAAAAAATACTTTCTTAAGGGGTGTGCTAAAGCCTAAGTGGACACTTATTTTGAACTGGAGGGAGTAGTAGTTTCTTGAATTTCTTCTGCATGTGCATGTACTAGATCCCCTTCATTGTTTCTCAAGCAGAATCCATATGAACTTCTACCAGGACTTACCCTACTAGCTCCATCAGTATTGCATTTGATCCCATGCCTTGGTGGATTCCAGATGATCTTGTAATAGAGTTGTTGCTCTCCAGAAAGTTGACCATTTCTGCCCGGTGAAGTTATCATCTTGACTTTTCTTCTCTTGGTTTTATGTTTGTATTTGTAGCCTGCAGCAGTTCATATGTCGCTTAAATCATTAACACTTGTTTATAATTAATATAATCCTGTCTTTCTTTCTCCCACACACACGCACAAACACATACATATTTCTTCGTAATTCTAAAGATGTTATTTGGATTAGAAATGAGAAGATTAACAAATATCCGGAAGCATCATGTCACCTCTTGTTCTTTGCCTGGGACGTCCCTTGATGTAGATGTATTTCCTTCTATGCGCTCTTGTGCATCCAAATGGGGTGTTGAAATCGGTGAGCTTTTCCCAAACAGTTCTGTTTGAAGCACCCAAAGCTCTGAACTAGCAGTGGCTCCCCAATAACTCCCTTCCCCCCTGCTTTTCTTTTGCAGAATAAAGAACTTTGCTATAAAATGGTCAACAAACTAGGAATCTGTTTCTAGACTCCGTACCTCCTCGGAGCTAGGGGATGAACCCTTCCGCCGGAAAATCACACTTTATATACAAGGTCATTTTTTTTGTTATGTATATTTAGTAGATGTTGAACTCCCTTGGTGAAAATCCTGCCTCTGCCATCCTCTCTCTCTCACATACACACACACACACACACACACACACACAGTGAGAGAGATCTGTATGTAGTATTAAAAAAGCCACTGTTATGAATTTGCATGCTGCTATTACTAGGCAGAGACTAGAACTACCTTGTCCTATCATACAGATATTTTGCAGTTTATCATTCTGTACCTCTTTTTATTTTCTTTTTCTAGTGACTACACTGCTAGGAATTCAGATTGTACTTTAGCTGAATATTAGCAAGTTTAGTTTGATTTTGGACTGCTTTTTAAATGTCTGTAAGCTAGTTCTGTTCTTTGTTGTAGAATCTATTCTATGTTCTGTTTTCTCATGAAAGCGCTCTCCTGCATACTAGATGCCCTTTACGTTCCCGGGAATACTTGATATAAAGAAAACAACAAACATTGGTTGAATGTCACTCTTTCGAAGGGGCCTTTTACATTATGCTTCAAAAAGGACTTCCTTTGAGTCTCGGTAGCTCACTTTTTAAGCTAGCCATAGGGCCTATTTCAGAGCATAGGTGGTTCAGAATTACTAGAACATGATATGTTACCGTATTGGTTATGCCCCCTCCCTTGGACGGAGTACTACAACAACTACAATTACGCCTCAGTCACGGACAAAGTGGGTGCAAAATTACAAGAGAGCAATGGTACCATTAGGCTTTGAGGCATCAAAATTCGTCACGAACTCCTGAACTTGTCTGAGATTGGTAAAAGACCCTGCATAGTCATGCCATTGTATTGACTTTGTAAGATCCTGAAGCAGTATAGTATACAACATAGCAAAGATCAGCATAGTTTTATTTTTGGAACATAGGCACTAAAAGTGCATTAAAAGGCATTGTATAGGATAAATTTGATACAAATAGCTAAACTTAAATGTAAATCAGTACTTGTATGATAGTTTTGAGTTGACGAAATGAATAACGAGATACTTGTTGGTGTTTTTTTCTCTTTACAGTGATGAACTGATGATGGAATTTGAGATGTGTGAATAGGTTGCAATGGACACTAACATGTGAGTATTTGAGAGAGATGGTGAGCATTTGATATTGTTCTTCCACTGTTTACACATGTTCATAGCAATCGAATAAAAACTTTCTTGTTACACATTCCCGAAAGCAATATTCATGGCAATCATCACTACTATCTCTCTCATGAGGGCAAAGGAATAATTCTTCATTTTGAGACCTTAGACCCTGGTAACAAACATAGGATCCAACACCATGAAATATTACGACCCTCATAATTAGACCATGTTCCTGAGATCTGATAAAAAAAAAGGTGCATTGTTTATCATAAAGCGAGTTGTTTCCATGATCGGAAAGAGGTATTGTCGAGCCAAAAAAAAGTGTGGTTAGTCTCTTTTACACATATGGATGAACTGAGGGATTCGTCTATAATCTCAGCAAAATTTGTAAGATCACGACTGATCCAGAAAGAGAATAAGTGAAGAACCATCAACAAATAACATAACATTTCTTCGTGAATAGAAATGTACTTTTCGAACCATTTCATTGCGGATCTTTTCATCGTCTAACAACCCTGAAGAGGGTAGGAATATAGATGGCATATTAACATATTCGTATGTAGGTTTAACAAATATAAAGCATGTAGTACAGAAGCAGGTATTATTAACTCAAAATTCATTTTTTAAATAATAGTCTATAACCTTCTATCAACATTTAACATCATAAATGCAGAGATGTATACTTATCAAGATTATAATTAGAAACAAATAGATTGAAAACATACCTCTTAGCATAATATTAAGATCACCGGAGATACTCAACCCACCTTGGCTCTGCCTCCCTTTTTTCCTCACTGGTGACGGGATAAATGGCCTAGGTGCTGGGAGTTGCTCGACAGACACTTTCTTAAATTTTCTTTTAAGAGATGGTGTTTTTATGGACTAATATGGTTCTTAAGTATAAGCTATCAAAGTATTTATCTTTTGGTATTATAATATTAATCGTGATATTGGTTATAGACTAGAAGGGTTTTTTAGCTAGACATGAGAGAGTATTTCAAAGGTTTTGAAGCTGTGTATTTCGAAAGATGATTTCAGATGTTACAATGAGGCTCTTTATATAGATAACATCGGTTGCCTTTCACTATTGGCATGCTGAAAAAGTAATAAAGTCGATACATTATTGTTACAAAAGTCCTAAAGCAAACAGTGCTTTGTCTCTTGTCCTTTCATACTTTTTCTTAAAGTTGTTTGTCGTTGCTGCCATTCTTTTCAACGTTTGTTGGCTTGTCATCTTCTGTCTTTGATTCCTTGTGAGTCCGGCGGCTTTTGCTTTCTTCCACAGGCATCTTTACATGTGTCTTCTTTGCACAGAGGCATCTTTTGTCTGTCTTCTTTTCACTAAAAGACGAAAAAAAAAGTTTTTTTTTCTTCGACGATACTCCTATAGAATAGGAACGATATCGTTTTAATTTTTTGATATCCTATAGAATAGGAACGGTATCTTTTTAGTAGTATGATAATACATGGGCTTTACTGTAGTTTGGACTACATTGGGCCATATTAATTTGTTACAGTAAAAAAGGATTAGGTGATCCTTCTTTTTTCATAGTAACATGCTTAGTATCTTCCTTTATGCTTATAACAGGCCTTTTCCTCTGGCCTATTAAGAGTTTGTACTGTTCTACTGTCTCATTGGAGTGTTTGTACTCCATCTTAGTGATTCTATCATGCATGTTGATAAGGTGTGTGGTATCTTGTGAGAGTACTTCGTTGTTGTAGTATAGTGTGATAATTTCTTCGGTTTCTCCTCCTTTGGAGTTTCCAATAATACTGGATTTGCCTGCTCTTAGCATATCTTCAATTTTTTACTTCAGGGTTGATAGTCCTATGGCTCTTTTGGCACTGAGCCATTCTTGAAATCTTTCTATAGTACATGGTATTTTCATTTTCAGGTCTTTGGCATCTCCGCTTATATTGCTATTCCTTCCTATTTTAAATAGTTGGCATATAATGATAGGTTTTCCTGTTAAGTCTGTTGAGGCGTCGAACAGTCGTATACCGTAGATACCTCTTCCGAATGATTCCATCATTAGCCTAGCAGATTTGACTAAAACTTTGGGTAATTTAGCAATATTATAAAAAGTTTCATCTCTTAGTATTTTATCTATAAATCTGTAAGTAAAGAGTTTAAGAACTATATCAGGGTTTGATTTTTCATTGCATAAAAACCTTGGGTATTTGCTTAATTTTGCACTTCTTAAAATGTGTGGGTTTGATTTATAATCATAAAATTTATTAATTTGCTCGTAAGCTGTAATATACTCAGGTGAGAATTTCACTTTGTCGCACATTGTTACTGCCGTTGAAGACGATGCTGTTATGGGTGATGGTATAGTGGTTGGCATGGTTGCAAGTTTAGATGTGAAAGTCTTTGATTTTTCTGTAGGGGTTTGAGAAGATTTCAAGGTTTGTAGGGTTTTGAAGTCTTTAAAGGCTTCTGTCAACTGTTCTAGCAAGTGTATATTTTCTTCCATTTTGGTTGTAATAATTTTTTGGTTTTGTTTGATGATTCCTGTAACAATGGTAATATATTCTTCGAATTTGTCACTTCTAGTTGACATCGTTGTACCTGCTAAGAAAATCAGCTAGAATATTCTTAGTCCCGGATATATTTTTGACAATAAAATCATAACAATAAAAGAATGATTGCCATTTTCTTCTCTTATTTAGTTCTGACAAAGGGTCTATTTTATTTGTAATGAAAGCTCTTACTTGGGTGTTATCTGTTCTAACTACGAATTTTACTGGTAATAGGTGATAATGGAATCTCTTTATTCCAAATTTTACTGCTAATAGTTCCTTCTCGTTAATATGGTAATTTTTCTCATTAGGCTTCCATGTTCCGCCTCCATATCCACAAATTAGTGGTTTTTCTTTATCTATATCCTCTTTATCATATGCTATGAGGACGGCTCCTCATCCTATATCACTGGCATCAGTAAAAAGTGCTAGTTGATCCAGTTCTGTTGGTATTCTATGTTTCGGCAAGGCTTTCACTTTTTCTTTGATTTTATTTATGGCTTTAGTATGTTCTTCCTTCCATTCAAAAGTTATATTTTTTCTAGTTAGTTCCTGTAATGGTTTTCTCAAAAGTGGTAAATCCTTTATATGGTCTGAGGCATAGTTTACTACTCCTAGAAATTGTTGTACTTCCTTTTTACTCTCTAATTTATCTTTAAATTTTTTTATTTTTGTTACAATGTATTCCTGTAATTGTAATCCCTCATTATCTATTATGTATCCCAAATATTCTATACTATTTTTGAAGATTTCAGATTTATTTTCAGATAATAATATTTCATGTTGTTTCACAGTTTTTATAAATTCTTCTAGATATTTTATATGATTTTCCAAATCATCACTATATATTAATATGTCGTCAACATATACTATACATTATTCTGTTAGTTTTCTGAACACTTGGTCCATTCTTCTTTGGAATATTTGTGGTGCATTTTTTAATCTAAATGGTAGTACATTCCATTCGTAGTGTCCTTGAGGGGCACTAAACGTTGTTAAGGCTTTTGATTCATTTTTTAGTTTTATTTGCCAAAATCCACTCTTACAATCAAATTTACTGAACCATTTTTTATTCCCTAATCTGTTAATAAGGTTCCTTTTGTATGGTAAAAAATATTCATCAAATAGAGTTTTCTTGTTTAGCTCTCTATAGTCAATCACCATTCTAGCCTTTCCTCTTTTTTGTTCACTATGTTTTCTAACTAAAAAGGTTGGGCTACTATGTGAGCTTTTACTTTCTTGTATTAATTTTAATTCTAATAACTCTTTTAGTTGGGTTTCAAATTTCTTCTGATCTGTTGGGTTGTATCTAATAGGCTTAGATCTAACTATATCGCTAAGATTTATTAGTTTGATTTCAGCATATATTTTTTCTTTTTCCCATAGTTGCATCGGATTTTCTCCAAAATTTATTTTTAGTATATTGATGTATTTTTCTCTTAATAATTGTAGGTTATTATTCCTATCTGACCTTATGTTACATATTCTTAGTGTATGTATTGGTAATATTCTCTTTAGTATTATCCATTTATTACAAGGTGTTTGTACGCTAAAAGTATTATTATTTATCACTTGCGTTTTGAAGTAGTCTAGGAAATTATTCCCAAACAATACTTGTTGTTTCATATCATTCAGTTGGTATATAACTGATAGTCTAAATATTGTCTTCCCTAATACTATTCTCATGTTTTCTGCTACTATATCTAATTCTTTTGTTTGTTCGTTAAAGCCTGATACTTTTGTTCTATGTGTTTTAGATCTTTTTCATCTGTGTGGTTCTAGTACTTCTTTTTTTTTTTTGCTAGACATAAGTCTGCTCCACTGTCAATAAAAATCTTTTGTTTTATCATTTTATTAGGTTTGTATTCTATATGAGCTTCTATGTAGATTGTTACATTTAATTATTATTTCGTTCTAAATCCATTTCTCTTAATCTTTGTTGAAGCTCTTCATCTTGTTCCATTTCTTTTACTTCTTCTAGTAATTTCTTCCATCTTATCTCACTTAACATTTCTACTATTCTGCTAAGGTTTTTTGTAATCTTTTTGTACCTATCACTATAATATCTATTTCCTGTTTCACTAGCAGTCGTAATAAGCTTATTGCGAACATACATTTCATATTGCATCCAGTAATCTTTTTCTTCTAGTAATTTTCTTTCTTCTTGCGACTTCATTTATGTAGAACTGTTTTCACTTTCTGAGTCTTGGTTAACAAAGTTAATGTTTTCTGATTCAGTTTCTTCATCAGTTTGACTGACATAAAAATCTTCATATTCGTACCAATTATTATTTTCTTCTTTTATTTGTTGTAGACTCATTATAAATTGTGTAGTGTCTATATATTTTACACTTTTTTTCTTTAGCTTTGGGCATTTATTAGCATAATGTCCTTTTTCATTGCAATTCCAACATTTACATTCTTTAAATTTTTTTTCTTCAATTGGTTTTACATATTTTCTTTTTCTAAATTTTCTCTTATGCTTGAATTTTTTTCTGATTTCAGGGGTATTTCTATACCTTTTAAATCTCTTTTTCCTATAAGGTTTGTAATAAGGTTGTTGGTTTTGTCTGCTGTAATTATTATATCTTTTGTGTTGGTATTTCTTTTTATGGCCTTTCTTATATTTCTTTTCTCTTTTGTTATCATCACATCCGAATACTAATCTTTTTTCCGTAAATCCACATACCTCTCTTAATCATATTTTCTTATCTTTTTTAATCTTTTGTTGCATCCTATATTCTTCACATTTTCGCATTAGATATGCTCTTAGTACTCTTATTCTTTCCCCTAATGTATTTTCTCTTGGTTCCAGTTGGGTGTATTCCTTTGATATTTCTGTGTTATAAGGTATAGGTAGGTGGTCATAATAAAGTTGTTATATATTAAACCTTCTTCTGGCAAGAATCTTGCTTCATAAAAGAACTTACAAAAACTTATTGTGTATTCTGGTAATTTATTAATTTTACAACATTTCATGTTATTTAAATTCATTATTATCTCAGTTTTTCTTTCTGCAAGTACATTTTCTCGTGTTACCAACCATTTTTCTCCTAAAAAATTCTCTTTTTAGTATGATATCAAATATTATTAGCATAGATTTCCAATCTCCTGCATGGCTAAATACTTCTCCTCTTAATTGGTATGCTATGGATTCTATCCAATAAGCTACTTTTCCAATTAGTGTTTTAGATATCAAGTCATACATATATTCTAGGTTTTCTGTTTGTGTGGAGTTCATTAATGCTATATACATTCCAAGATTCCAATCATTTATTCTTCTTCCTATTTCTTGTTCATCATAAACATTGTCTAAGTCTAAGCAATATCCATTGTAATTTACGCCTTGTGCCATTGATCCTACAAATTCTTTAAATTCAGCTTGTTGTCCTACTGGTATATGATTTGGTAATCTAGTTTGTCTTCTATTTATTATTTTCAGGTTGGGATCTACTAATTCTTCTTCTGGGTAATCATTTGCATCTTCATTTATTATATCATCAGTTTCTATTTCTGTTTATATAGGATTATTAAATTCATCTTCTATATCACTTTCGAGTTCATCTTTTATGATTGCATTTACACTTTTCATTTTTTGTAAGGCTACTGTTATCTGGTTATTTTCTTTTACTATCTCTGAGTCTTCTTCATCTTCTATGAATTCTGCTATTTTTACCTCTTGGTTTACTAATCCAATGTTGTTGTCTTCGTTAGTATCACTCTCAGTCTTTTCAGTACTAGTTGTAGTTTCTTCACTTGTTCTATCACTTCTTACTTTCTTTTTTCCCTTTAACCTTTTTATCTCTTCTCTTAGGATTTTTATTTCATCTTTTAATTCTCCTAATTTTTGTTTTACATCAGCTAATTCTTGTTTTACATCTTTCAATTCTTTCTTTTGTCTGTTTTAGTTCTACTTTGGTTTCTTTTAATACTTTCTTTGTCTCCTTAAATTTGCGTTTGTATTTTTTATATTTGTTGTACCATTTCTCATTATTGTGTGTTTTTAATTTGGTGTTTTCTGTTTCTAATTCACATAATTTTCGTTCTTGTTTATCTAATTTTAGATTTAAATACTCGTTGGTTGTTTTCTCTACGTCTTTTAAGTACATGTTTTCACTTTTTGAATTATTGTCTGGTGTGGTTTTTTCTTTCTTTTTCATTGGTTCATACTTGTATCGTTCTCTTTCCAGTATATTTTTTCCATGGTTTCTTAAAAACATAAGTACACTAGGTTCTTGATTTTCCATTTAAAATTGTCTTTTCTTACTTAATATTGCTAAGCTATCTAATATTTTTTCTACTTTCTTTGGCAATCTTGGTTTTATTTTACTAATATCTACCATTATTGGTTCTTTACTCCTTCTCCAAGCATCTATTAGTACTATTTCTGGTTGTTGAGTTGTAATGCTAATTATAGTGTTTTCTTTGCTCGTACTAGGTTCATTTTCTTCTACTTGTTTGCCTTTATCTTTACTTTTATCTTCTACTAATACGTTTAGTTTTTCTAGTATTATTTTAAATGTTGGTACCTCAGATATATTCCATAATTTTGTTAATTCTTCTCTTATTATTTCTTGCATTTTAGTTTGATTTTCTTTTATTTCATCCATTAATATTAATGTATTCTTCATTTTTTCTTTTACTACTATTTCCTCCCATAATGCAGTAATTTTTTCGTTCCTGTAGTCAGGATTACTAATTCTTTTCCTCCATCCGTTTCCCATATCTATCCATATTTTATCAAACTTTTCACATTGTTGCTCTAACTGTTGTATCTTTTCTTCTAGTTTTATTTCTTTTGCCTTGTATTTTAAGTATTTAAGTTGTGAGAATATTTCTTCTGATAAAGTCGTTTTACGATGGATTTTTTTTTTGAGATTAACTAATATACACCGTCAATTAACTAATAGAAATGCACTTTTCCAATATTTTGATGGAATTACAACGAGGTCTTTCCATCAAATTGAGAGGGGAAAGTAAAAAATTTAACTACTTGAGCTTTCACAAGACAAAAGAGGAAAAGACCATAAAAAGAAAGAAAAAAATGTGGGGAATAGTGGGTATACGCGGATTCAGGTTGTCTAAGTATAAGGCATGGAATTTTTTATTCCCTTTCGATCTTAAAGCATAAAAACAAAAACAAAGATTCAATGATGCTAAATACAATCTTCATCTGTGCGGGATTGATTTAGCTCAGATGGGGCCTCTCTTTCACCAGCGAGGGAGTACAATACTTAGATCTTACTACTTCTCTAAATCAAACAGCACATGGGACTCGGTGTCTTTGGCACAACTTATGCAGATCCTAAAGGTCCCCCAGCTTGGAGGTTCCATCCACTCTATCGAGTAGACATGCCACTACCGCGCTTGTCTACCTCGGTGACCGCACAGTCTCTTTACGGACCCTCCTGGATCAATAGCATTGGATCGAGAATGTGGCCATCAAAGTAAGAGAATCGGATTGATGCCCAAAAAGACGGAGTTTCCTAAACTTTTCAGTAGAGCGAGAAACCTCCACTTTCCATTCCCAACAGTGATTCGTTATAAAACAACCTCTCGCAGAAATGTAAGGTAAAACTGCCCTTTTATTGATCTTATTTAGATGGAAATGTATTCATAATATTCATGAACATATAGTCTTATATGCTATATCTAGTTTGAGGCTGCATTTGTTTTTATTCAGATTAAAACGTCTGAATCTGAACGCACATCTGAATGATTAAGATGTTATGTCTACATTTGAATATTACATAATTAAGATCGTTTATTTTTAACATTTGAATGAACTTAATGTCATCTTATTTCCAAATTATTACTCTCTATGTCTCAATTTATATGGTACAGTTTGAATTTTGAGAGTTAAATTTTTTAATTTTATTTGCAAATTCGAACATAAAATCTCTTAACTTTTTCAAAAAAATAAAATTTATATATTTGAAAATTATTTAAAAATACTACACGTCACAATAATTAACATTTCAAAAGATATAATAGGCATATAAAAAAATTGTAGTAAAAGCAAAACTGATTTGACTCATGAAATCCCAAAGATATAAATTGGGATGGAGGGGCAAATAACCATAAGTAATAAAAAAAAAAAAGAGCTTTGAACTATCTTCAACACCAATAATTGTCGCAACTCTCGAGTAATCCACCAGCAAATATGAACCTTCAAATTCCACTAAAATCCTTCTCTAAGCTCAAATTTCATAGACGAAAAGAAGAAATTGATACAATTTCTATTTGTTGATGATTGTTTCCCATGTTATTGGTATTTTTTCTGACAATGAATCTCAATTATATTTTCTTAGGCCAGTGGAGTAGTGATGATTGGGAAGAAGCTTGGTCAACAATGGAGCTTCCTTTGTTTTGGAGGTTGAATGGTAGTTTAGTGTTTATTTTCTTGGACCTCTCTTTCAGTATAAATGAGAAGTCACTTGGAGGTCAAACTTAAACCGATAGAGGATCGGGTAAGCTTTAATTTTTATTAAATTATTTTGTGTCTAACTCAACCACCAAAGCTAGTTCATGAGGAGAGAATTATTCAAGATCATATAAAGAGGCCCCACATCCCTGAACGAGTCGGCACGGGACAACACTTTCTGGGACGCTCCGTTGATGTGATTCAATGGTACTGTGTTTTCCTTCTGCCCTTACGATTTTTTGGCAATTGGCTTATAGTGAATTCTACTTTGTGGATAAGTTGTTTCCTGAATTGGATGAAGATGATTTAAGGTCATTTCAGCAAAGGCAAAGGCAAAGGCAAAGGCGTTATGATGGACACAAAATTTAATTTAATTGTTGTTCTAAACTTGAGGGGAATAAAATGCATGTTTGTGATCCTTTGGAACAAAAATTCCCACTATGTGCTTCTTTATAATGTCATCAACCCAAGCACTTGCCGCACGTATGAGAAATTGATAAGGAAAGATGATTCAACTTATCTACGGTAAAGAACAACTTAACTTGTTTTACCATTCTTTATTTATTAGTCTCAATTTATGTGCCAAAATTATTAGAAATTCAAGAGTTAAATTCTTTAATTTTGACGGTGAACTTAGATATGAAATTTTTAAGTTTTTGAAATAAAATTTACATAAACAGGAAAAGTACAGTAAGGGGCAGCTTGGTGCACTAAACTCCCGCTATGCGCGGGGTTCGGGGAAGGACCGGACCACAAGTGTCTGTTGCACGCAGTCTTACCTTGCATTTCTGCAAGAGACTGTTTCCACGGCTTGAACCTCCTTCTGGTCACATGACAGTCATAATAATGACAATTTAAAATATTTAAAAGGCATATGAAAAAATTACAGTTAAAGCAAAACTCTCCGAACATGCCACGTAAATTGAGACAGCGAGAATTCTTTTGGTTCACAGAATCACTTGAATAAGTAGCTGCAGCACGAATTTTAATTTTGTACGAATTGTTGATATCCCAGATTCCAGACTTTAGTTTGTATCATAATTTGTTCTATGAACACGAGAGGTTTTACATTTTTAAGTAGTAAAAGTAATAGTTCGGTGTTTCTGTTTTTCTGTAATTTTTTTGTCATAATAAAGGTGACCACATAAGATTGTGTTAAATGAAAAATCAGATTCCAATTTTTGAGATTGATCGCTCCACTCAGTTAGGACGATTTCTTCATGTTACCCATTGCGGGTTATTGAATCCATTTACGTCATGTTCATGTCTCGTACTCCGGCAAGGTACGAGATAGCTTAGCTGATCGAACCGAGATCAGATGCCACGTTCTCACGTGGTGATCACATGTCAGTAATGCTAAAGTTCTCTCATTTAAAATGATTTATCGTATTTTATTATGATTTTTATGTCAGAGGTTATACATGCTCATGCTCAGGTTACAGTTTCAGTTCCAACTATTTCATGTGCTTTCTTATTCATTCAGTTGTTTTACATACGAGTACAATTCAAATGTATTTACATTCCTTTTTTTCGGGGCCTGCACTTCACGGTGTAGGTACGGAATTTCAGGATGACGGATCTGCTCGTTAGGGTTCTCATCGTATCAGTTGTTGGTGATTCCCATTTCATTCGGGGTGTTATCTTTATTTTATATTTATGTCATGCGGTAGAGGTATGCCAGGGTCTTGTCCCGACAAACAATTAGTTTTCAGACTCATGCTCAGAGGTTTCATAGACTAGTCTAGCATATCATGTCAATTATTCAGACTTATTACATTTTCATATTATTTCCATAATTATATTTTAAAACTATAATTACAGTATTCAGTTTGACATCTTTTAAATTATTAATTCATGATTTTGATGTCCATGCTGATTCATCAAGCCATGTGATTCACTCGGTCACATGCAATCAAACACCGAGTGTCGTATTACGCTCATGTCATGATTCAGGGCGTGACAGAAATTTATGAAGGACTTAAAAATAGGTTTGGAGTATTTCTTCAAATTTGGAGTTGGATTTAATTTTTATTTTATTTTGAATAAATTGAAACAATATTTCAAAAAAATGAATAATTCTTATAAACTCCTAAATCTTGAGAAAATGATAAAAAAAATGGCCCATAATGTTTGAAGATATGTTCAAAACAGTCCCTTAATTATTCACTGAACAATTTTGGTCATTTAAGTTTGTCAAAAGTGTGCACTTTTGATCGTCGTCAAATATTTAACAATTTATGTTGTTAGAATTGATGAAAACGGTGGAAGAAAAAAAGGATTTAACCATAAACACCAAAAGAAATTCTCATCAAATCCTAAACACACGCAACACAAAAAATTGCACTAGACATAAACATATATAAAAAAACAAAAAATACACCACAAAAATATCATAAACTATATAAAAAAAAAAATAGGGAAAAGAACGTCTATGCCCCTAAAACCAAATTAATTACCTGCCCTTACCCCATTACATTTGTACCTCTAGAAAAAATTAAAACTGCTTACCCGAGATGCCTCCTCCTCCAGTTATGATACCAACATGATATATAAATATATACTCAGTTAGTATCATGAAAGATTGCTTTAATCATTCTCTAAGTACTCCATGATACCATCATGGTATGTAAATATAATGATATGGTATATCATGAGTGATCATGTTCGTTTATTAAAAAGAGACACATTTTTTTCGGAAAAAAACTATATAATACCATTGTCTTATATACATATACTGTGATGATATCATGGAGGGTTGCTTCAGTCCTTTAATGAGACATTCTTCAGGATCATGATACCATCGTGGTATATAAATATACTGAGATAGTATCATGAAAGACTACTTGAGTCTTTCTCTTAGTCCTTCACGATATCATCCTAGTATATGAATATATTGCGATGATATCACAAAGGAAGGAGTTTGAGCGAGGGGTATGTCGGGAAAATAGTTTTGAGCGAGGTATATGGCGAATAATTAGTTTAAAAGGGGCATGTGGCGAATAGTTAGTTTATTTTTAGGGGGTATTTTAGTTTGTTTCCCTAAAAACTATATCTTTAGATATGAGTTCGCAGTCGCACTACCTTTTATTTTTTTCGTAGTTCCCAAATCTAAGGGAACAGTTCCGTAAATATATGACACTTTGACAAATTTAAAGTATCCAAACTTTCCAATGCATACTTAAAGGGACCATTTCTGTCATTTCATGGATAAGTTACATATCCAATGATCTCCCGACGAACACTTTACTTCTCGCCGCCACCGGTTTTCTTCTAATTTACTTTCATTTCCTATTTTACCCTCCTGAATCAACTAAACACTTACTCTAATTGCTTTTCCCCAAATGTGCGGTTTTACTAGGGTTTGGTAACTTTGTTCGAAATTTACTTAGTTACTGGTGATTATGCTGTTAATTATGGTTGAATTGTTTGTTTAGGTTACAAGATTTTCATTTATGCTAGCTTTTTAGTTGTTTAGTACATTGAAATTGTGTTTCGATTGCATAATGGTGAATTCTGCTGTTAATTACGGTTGAATTGTTTATTTAGATGTTAGATTACGAGATTTAGGGTAAATTATGCTCTATGTCCACTAGGAGAATATATTTACACTACGGGTGTGTTTGGTGTATTACACTGTTAATTATGGTTGAATTGTTTGTTTAGGTTACTCTAATTGCTTTGCCAAGTGGGCGATTTTACTAGGGTTTAGACCGAAAATTGTTTTTAGTTTTGGTAACTTCATTCGAAATTCACTTAGTTTCTTACTCCATCTATTCCATAATAAGTGGCGCTTTTAGTTTATGCACACCCCTTAAGAAATTGCTCACTCCCAGAAAATTATGAATATTTTTACTAACTTACCCCTAAGAAAAGCTACTTAATGATTCTTAATTATGTAAATAAGGGTAAGTTTGCAAAAATAAGGTCAATTTATTCTTGAAATCTTAAAGCACCACTTATTTTGAACAAAATGGAAAGCCTAAAACACCATTTGTTATGGAACGGAGGGAGTATCTCTTTGCAAAAAAAGTTGAAATAATGAAATTATGCTGTTAATTATAGTTGAATTGTTTGTTTATGTTACTCTAATTGCTCTGCCAAGTGGGCGGTTTTACTAGGGTTTGGAATGAAAATTGCTTTCAGTTTTGGTAACTTTATTTCGCATTTACTTAGTTTCTTTCATTCCTTTTCTGACTAAAAAGAATGAAATGATGAAATTATGCTGTTAATCATGGTTGAATTGTTTGTTTAAGTTACTCTAATTGCTTTTTCCCGAAGGCGCAGTTTTACTAGGGTTTGGAACAAAAATTGTTAATTAGTTTTGGTAACTTTATTTAGCATTTACTTAGTTTCTTTCATTCTTTTTTTATGAAATGGTGAAATTATGGTTGAATTGTTTGTTGAGGTTACTCTGATTGCGTTGCCAAGTGTGCGATTTTACTAGGGTTTGGAACGAAATTTGTTTTCAGTTTTGGAAATTTTATTCAAAAAAAAAGAAGGTGAATTATGCTGTTAATTATGCTTGAATTGTTTGTTTAGGTTACAAGATGATTTAGGGAAAATTACGCTCTATGTCTACTAGGAGAATATATTTACGCTACATAGCCCATATTTTGAGTTTGTTACCCAGTTTAGCCCATATTTGTGTATAAACACCTTTTATACAAGGTTGATACATTATGTATAATGCTTTTCCCTCAGGTATAATGTTGTGTTATATTGTATAATCTGAAAATATGGCTACGCGGCGTAATATTTTATGTTGGGTTATATATTTTTGAAAATTTCCCGATCACATATGCTGGTTTTCTTATTATTATTTAGTATTGAAAATGTGTTTCATTGCATATTGTTCAAATGGGTTCTGGTTGTTGTTTTGAGTACACGTTTTTTGTTGGGACAAGAAACCCAATTTTCATTTTCTGGGTTTCGATTTTTATCTTACTTTGTTGTTCACATTTGGATTAATTTTAGGTTCTTCATTCAATTTCCTAAGTGCACTAGAGACTGAGAATTTTGAATTTTCTATTAGCTATAGTTGAGTAGATGTTTAGATTTCAAAATCTTCGTTTTAGTTCGGTTTATTTAGGTTTCAACTTTGGGAGATTATGGGATTCAAGATTTAACTTCAAGTGAATTCATAAACATGGACCGGATCTGGTTTGCGATTTAGCAGGGGATGAATAAGTGTTTCGCGTCTTTATTATCTTCTTCGCGTTAATCATCTGTTGCAAATAGTTATACCTCTTCTTTGTAGATTGTGTTGGGTCAAGTAAGCATCTACGGCCACTAGCCATAAAAACACCCGTACTTTTTAAGGTGCTCTGTTTCTTCATATCAGTTTCCATGGTCATGCTTATGGTCTATTTTGGGACAAAACTTTATACTTGGAATTCACTGAGAAAAGACGTTTCTTAAGTTCCTTCCATACTATCCTATCAGGTATTTGTTGTTGACCTTAGTAGCTACTCCCTCCGTCTCATTATACATGACACTCTTTCCTTTTCAGTCAGTCCCAAAAAAGAATGACACCTTTTTATATTTAGTAAATTAACTTTAGAATACCCATTTTACCCTTAATGAGATGATTTATAGCCACACAAATATCTATAGCTTATTTTAGACCTCAAGTTTCAAAAGCCTTCCTTTATTTCTTAAACTCCGTGCCCAGTCAAACACTTCCACAAAATTGGGACGGAGGGAGTATCTGTTATCTACACATAGCTGCTCATTTCCTCCATTTCCCAATTACTTCACTTTCTTCCCCAATCATCGCACCTTCTTCTAAGGGAAAATTTCCATACTTGACTAGACCAGTAAGCTTCTACTACGGCATTGTGATTATTTACTATGCTGAAAATGATGGGGAACTGATCTTTGAGGGGTGTATGTCCTAACCATCTTCCTTTTAAAAAAAAAGTTTTTCTACCATTACCTACTTTGATGTAAATGTGCTCTTAGAACATACTCTATGAGTTCCTGATATATTTCCAATTCCCAACTCCTCTTAAAGTCACAATTCTTCAAAATGGGTTTGATACACTAATTTATTAGCTTAGCTTTCAGTTCATGTCGACCTTGTACTTGTGGTGCTATTGTCTCTCTGAACTCTAATATTTGATTCCTTCCTTGCCTATTCTCCTGTATTTTGGCCATGTCTTGTTGTTTATTTTTTATTTGGTAGTTCTCTTATTTTTCCTTTCTTGCAAACATTGTTACTTTCTGTAGCTTGAAAAGTGACTTGTTCCTGTTTTCTTGATGCTGCCTAGGTCAAGGTTGACATTTAACTGGGACGAGCAATAATAGGCTAAATGGTCATTAGCTCAGATCAGCTTTTCAGGTACATTCAAGAAATATTATGAATGCAGATAAAGTGGTGGATAACGTGTGGTATAGAAAACTGAATGGTTGATATTCTAAACTTGTTCTTAAGATTATCCAATAAATGAAAGTAGGATGTGAAAGGAAGTGGGAATTTTGCGGTAGCATTATCAGACACTTCATTGGCCCAGAAATGACATAAATAAGATTGCTGAAAGTCCTTAGTTTATGTATTTTATTTTCATGAACTTCCTTTTAATAGTAAAAAATTCTGAACTTTCTCCTCATTTCTTTGAACTTTCTCCTGTTGCATCCATCACAAACTAGTGTCCTTCACATGATATTTGTGCTTTTGTTATATATGGTAGCTGAGCTGCTACATGTTACTTGTTAAAGTATAAAGCTATATAGTCTATGATCAAAAAGATTATAGCCTTACACTTAATGGTCATCCAAATTTTCATTTTTTAGCTACATAATCTGAAGAATCATATTTCAGGGAATAAAAGATAATCTCGATAAAAGACATAGTAAAAAAATTTGAACCACTCAAACAGTACAATCAGGTTTGTGGTGTAAAGTAAGTCTGCATTCTCTAATATATGGTGTGGTATTTGATAAATCTTAATCTGCAATTTTCAACTTTCTATATCACCTTCTCTGCATATTAATTGATTCACTGTCTTACCATTATTAGGTTATAGTAAATCCAGTTAACAATTGAAGTGATGCCTGCTATGAAGGTTTGGATACTTATTTCTTCCAGTTCATACTCTTTGTTCAGCATGTTGCTATATCAACTTAATATGTACAAAGGTATTATAATGTGTGAAATTATACTTTGTGTTATATACTTATAAAAAATATTATATTGTGTGCTATAAAAGTTACATTTTTAGTTTTAGATATTTGAATCTCAACCATTTCTGCTCTCTCGTGGTCTTTGTTTTTATCAATGAAGCGAAATATCGAGACCTCTAAAGGAGAAGGGTTGGTGGGAGGCATTTGGTTAAGTCGGGACAATTTGATATCCTGTGAAATCAATAGTAAATTGACAGCTGCTTTAGCAACTCCAATAAACCCAAGAGACTAGCTAGTGGCTTGAATTCAAGTCTGAGTTCAGTTCCTATTGAGGATAACAGTGGGAATATTTTATTTTGGACGCGTTGTTTTCTTCAGTATGCAGTGGGAACGAGGTGGCCTTTTCTAACTTCTTTTTTGGGTTAGGGGTGGGTGGTGTTTGCGGGTTCCAATTGGAATTCCAATTTGTCAAAATGCATTTATCAAGCTTCAAATCTTAAAATGCCCACTCCCTGGCACATTTTGATGTCCGCCTGAATAATAGAATTGGACATCCGGTTGTTGAAGGCCGGAAAGAGTACTACACTTAGGAGCATTCCTAGAGATAATCGAGGAAACAGAACTTTCTTCAGAAGCTAATTAGTGGTGCCAGTGCAATATATCTCCCATGTGGTTTTACTCCAAGTCAAGAAGTCTGAAGCTTTTTCAAATTATTTGAATTATGTGTGAGTTAGTGATTCAGTAGCTTTTAGAACTATTTTTTTTTTAATTCTGCAAGCTGGTTGTCTGTTTAGGCATTTACTTTAGTCTCCACATTTCTTATTTCATGCTTCCAAAATATGAAGAAGATAGTTTGATAATCTTAATTCCGCTCAATTTAAATATGTAGGGAATTGAGACATATACACTTCTATGTTATTTGCATCACTAGCTAATCTAGGCAAACATAGTGGATATGTTTTCCTTGACTTCAATCCATCCACTACACACTTCCGTTCTTGTAATGGTTCTATTTGTCCTATTTATTTAGTGCAAGCTCCTTGCATATAATATTGGCCTGAGATGCACCCAAGGGTATGACCTAATGGTCAATGAAGTGCTAGGAGAACCATGAGGTCTCGGGTTCAACTCCCCGTGGAGGCAAAAACATTGGGTAATTTTTCCCTTTTGTTTATGTGGCATGTGCCTTGGCTCATGTCTTTATGTTGATAGTGAAACTTTTTTGCCCGTAATGCTGACAATGTTTGTTGGAACATATTTTAGGTTTAAGTTTTATATTAGTTTTTATCTGATTATTATATTTGTAATTAAAATTGTAGTTCTTTTAATAATATATTGCAGCTAGGTGAGGTGGAAGTGGAAGAATGTCACTTCTCCTAAAAAATGGGGAGGCCTTGGAATTAGAGATTTAAAGATATTTAATACTCCCTCCGTTTCAAAATGTTTCTTACTTTCCTTTTTAGTCCGTTTAAAAAAGAATGCCTCTTTCCTTTTTTGGCAACTCTTTCATTCCTTTCACATGGCATGTTTAAGACCACAGGTTTAAAGGTCATTTTTGTACAATCAACACATCTTTAATTTAAAACCATAAGATTCAAAAGTCTTCTTTACTTTATTAAACTTTGTGTCAAGTCAAAACCAGACAATCTTTTTGAAACGGAGTAAAGCTTTACTTGGAAAATGGCTCGGGAGGTTTGGGGTAGAGGTACAAGATTTGTGGGGGGGGGGGGGGGGGGTGTTGATAAATATGGGATCACGGAGGGGGTCGGAGAACTAGAGATATTACTTCGCCTTTTGGATGTGGTTTGTTGAGGAATATTATGAAGGGATGGGATTATTTTTGGGAAAATATCTTATTCAAGGTTGGAGACGGAGGAGAGTATATTTTTGGGGACATAGATGGTGTGGGGTGATTTTGACAACGGAAAATCTTAGAAAACGGAAGGTTGTTTGTGTCTGGCGAGGACGTGGATCATCTTTTGCTACATTGCGAGCTAACCAAGAGGTTATGGTGGGATATGCTTGGGTGGTTTGGCACTCCATGGACAATGCCAAAAACTGTAAAAGATTTGATCTTCAGTTGGAAGAGCGGGAGGAGGAGAAGACGAAGGGCTTGGAACGTGGTTCCACTTACGTTAATGTGGGTAGTTTGGAGAGAGAGGAATAGGAGAGCTTTTGAAGGTGTAGAGTCGAATTTCTCTCATTTGAGGAGTACTCTCCGATCCCTTATTTTCTTTTTGTGTGAACAGAAAGTTTCTTGTTGTATAGATGATTGGACGGAGTTTTTAGAGAATCATATTTTGTAGATGCTTCACTTTTTGGTATACCCCTTGTATGCGGCCAATTTGGCCATGTTTATGAATGAAAATATTTTTACCTGATAAAAAAAAAATATTGCAGCTAGAAAGATCCACTTGTTGTAGTTAGATGCCTGTTCCGCTTTCTGTGGGTTGGGCTATATTTTAGAAAAGGGTTCTCAATGATATAGTTCTTGAGCTTCTTATGCTTATTGACCCACATAAAAAATTGTGAATGCCATTGCTGATTCCAATCATCTTAATCAATTGATTGGGAAGAAATTACTTTTGAATGCAAAAATATATTATCTTGTTAATATGCCAATTTTTTCCCTTGTTCTGCCAGACTGCTATTCATGGTGGGATCGGACACGTATTCAGCAAACTAATAAAGGAGATTGGTGATCCTGTTGACTTTGAACTTCCAGACTGGTTAAATAAATGGCAATCAATGCCCTATACCTTTATAAAGCGCAGTATCCTTTCATTTGATGGTCTTAATAGTTGTTACCTGAGATATTCCTCATGTATCTATTAGATGCTCTTTCATATAGTGATAGTTTACTTCCTAAGCGTACACTGTTCGCTTCTGCGTATCTTGGATAAGATCTTTGTGCTTTATCTCATTGGTTTTTCATTTAGGTTTTCTATTTGACCTGCATAGTCTTTTATCTTTGTGATCTTGCTTTATATCCTCCTCCCTTTTTCCTTCTGTTGGTATTAACTACTTGAAGATATATACCTTACTAAGAAGGTAAAACGACGTCTGGAAGATGATGGTATATTTTGTTCCTGCAGCTCAACGGCAGAAACTTCTACTGTGTGTGGCAAAGATTGTCTCTGTGGGTGAGGATGATTCAGATTAAGTTCCGTTGGTAGTCAGGAAATTGGATAAGTGTTAAATATATTTCTGGAAATATCGGCTCTATGACTTGGTTCATAAATGCATTAATTAGAGTTCTCAATGGTTCTTTAGCTGACAGCTTCCTGCTGTTACGTGCATTTCTTTTTCCATTTAAATCTATGTGAATATATTGTATATTGCATGTTTTAGGCTCTTAGCATTTTTGGCAAACTAGAGACATTTTCTGCTTATATTCTTGTGGAGTCTTCTATTTGTCCATGATTTCTGTGGTGTAATTTCTAGCAGCAGACTTAGAGGAGGCAACAGAAAAAGGTTTAGGTTCTTCTTTTTTTTATTATTTTTTGGAAGGGGAGTAGACCATTAAATAGTGGCGAAGTAAAAGGTGGAAAAGGGAAGGACTTTTGATGGGATTGGAACCATGCACCAAAGTGTTGCAACCACTGGGCTGCATCTCCAATACCGGGTTAGGTTAATTAGAAAGCTCATCTGACTAGTCTAGGCATTCATTTTCTTACGTGTAGATTCTTATGGTATTATTTGTTTTCTTGGTTAAAAATTATGGTTCTATATCTCTTTAGCAGTTCTTAGATGGCTGATATGTATTTCATTAATTGGAAGGATGAGTGGCTTAATGATTTTATTTCAGCATTTCATTTGGGACATTTGATTTGAAACAGCTTCAGAGAAGTGTGTAATTGGTTTTCAGACTTTTCTTTAATTTTACAGCCTGCTGATGTCTAGCTGCTCATCGGGTTGTAAATGTGGGAGTTCTTGTCTGAATAAGCCATTCCATCAACGTCCTGTGAAGAAGATGAAATTAGTGAAGGTAGACACTAAAGAACTTTGAGCAGCTTCAGATAATTGAACAAATATAACTTAATGGACGCATTTTAACTGCTTAATTGTTTTTAACTTCTCATTGAGATGGCAGGTTGTGAAGCCTTGTGGAGACTTTTGTAATTCTGTATTGTTCTCTTTTGCAACTTGCTTCAATAAAATTTACTTACCTTATAAAATAATTGTTTTTAACTTCTTTGGAAGAGTCATATATCATCTTAATACAACTGAGACTGAAAAACTTTCTGTAGAACCTTTGATATTTTTCCTTCTCAAAAAAAACCTTTGAAATTGTGCCCTTTTTCAAGAGTCTACACACTTGGACTAGAAAGTTGATTGTTGACCTTGAGCTGTGGTTTTGACATAGACTTTTCACTTTCTTGTATTTCTCCTTTCAATCATTGTGTTATGTGATTGTTACTGCCGCATATGATACTTGGCTGATGTGGGTTATTTGTTGATTGTAGTGTGTTAAACTCAATATATAGTTGACAATTTGACACTGGCTAGGAAATTTCTAATTTCGCTGGCAAAATTAGAATGGAATAAGGTAAAACGGTTATAACTTTGAGAGGAGAGGGAAGATAGTCTTATGATATATTTCTTTCAACATCTTTTTTGACAATGATGTATCTTTTAACATCTAAATGACTGGTATTGGTATATGTAAAGTTTGTTTAGTATCAAAATTGTTTGATATATTACCGGAGAATAATGCTGCCTTTTTTTAAAACATGAAATTGACCTAAATTGAGCAGAATGAATAAAGAAGATTCATATAGCATGTCCCCACTAATTTGGGATTGAGGCATGCTTGATTGTTTACTATTGAAGTATATTATCACGCATAATCTAATGTATGATTCTAGTTTTAAGTTTTGAATAAGATTATCAATTTCACATGTATTCAAAAAGTTTAGAACATTATGAACAAAACATGAAAACTTAGGACAAGAAATGCATAAACCATATGAATGAAGTAGATGAAGTACAATAAAAAAGGCTTATGAGTTGACCACATGCTTCTTATTTTTCTTCCCTGTAACAACATTAGGAGGAGGTCCTTATTAAGCACACATTTGGAACTTTTTGAATGTGGGCAAAACAGTTAGTTTTGAATTTTGATTGAGAATGAACGAACCCTCCAAATGCAAAGACCAAAAATGCAATTAACTCTAACGTGTAACTTTAACAAAAATATTATGGACTTGTATAAATTTTTATCCAGGTGAGCCCTGCTGCATAGTCTCTTTTTATTCCTTTCTTGTTAGTTGTTTCACCAAGTAAGAAGCTCTTGAGCTCCCCATTTCAATTTTCATCAAAGTGTTTTCTGGCTAGTATTGAAGGTAGAATGAATAGATGTTTCACCAATGTTCTAGCACTTTGTACTCTTCATTTTCTGCATCTACTGGATGCCATCAATGCATCAACTACTTCATCAAATAAAGGTAGAATGAATAGAAGTTTCACCAATGTTCTTGTTTGTGGTTTATTTCTTGAAGGGTTGCTGAATAATCCACGTGGCGGTTGCAATTCTCTTATTCCTTCGTTTTGTTTTACTTCTGCTTAAGTTTGTCCACTGCCAATTTTATGACCAGAGAATCCTACCTAAAATTAGTTGCCAAGAGTTACAGTGTTCCTGTCACTAAGATCCTGACAATCATCCTACGGCTTTCTTTGACCAAAACAGTGAATATCATTACAACTTGGTCTCCTGAACTTAGACCCTGATCAGGATTGAATAAATCAATGTCAAATTCTGCATAGGTGAACCTGACGTGTGATGATTTCTAGAGAATTTCTGTTGAGAAGTCTCAAGAGTTATTAGATTAAAAACAAAAAGGACGTCCAGAGGGGAGTGATTAGTGTATCTATTTATTGTGTCATTTTGTCTCTCATGTATCTTGAAAGAAATGACAAAGAGGTTACATTTTCACGTTTTTTTTGTTTTGCATTCTTTTGAAAACCGCACAACAATCATTTCTTCCTCAAATTTTTGGTCAATATATAAATGGTTGGTCAAGTTTGTTGACATGTAACATGCAGACTGAGAAATGTGGCTCTGGGATTGTGGCAGATGAAGATATCAAGCGAGGAGACTTTGTTATAGAGTATGTTGGAGAAGGTGAAGTTCTTTCACTTTTTGCTTTTATTTTGAGGAATAATTTGTGTTTTGTGCATTCTGAACTTCATTTAGCAAGGAAATATGGTTTCTACTGCAGTTATTGATGACAAAACATGTGAAGAGAGGCTTTGGAAAATGAAGCACAGTGGGGAAACAAACTTTTACTTGTGTGAAATCAATCGGGATATGGTGATTGATGCCACTTATAAGGGCAACAAATCCAGATACATTAATCATAGTTGTTGTCCAAATACTGAGATGCAGAAATGGTATAGAAATAGCTTAATAATTAATCATACTTGTGTATTCTCAACACCCATTCCTAAGATTCAACTCTATATTACATTTCATTTCCATGTCGGTGCTTTTAGGACGATTGATGGTGAAACAAGAATTGGTATATTTGCGGCACGAGACATTAAAAGGGGCGAGCATCTGACCTACGATTACCAGTATGAGGCTGCACTTTAATTTACTTATTTTTCTTCCACCTTTAAGGTCTGCTGTGTGTTATTCTTCTGAGAGTTTAAATACCTATAAAAGAAAACCTTCTCCGAATCTACATTGCCTATTTGAGTCTAACAAGTATAGCAGGTTTGTTCAATTTGGTGCAGATCAAGATTGCCACTGTGGTGCTGTAAGATGTAGGAGAAAGCTGGGCGTTAAACCTAACAAGACAAAACTCCCTGCTTCAGATGCTGCGTTAAAACTAGTGGCATGTCAGGTGGCTGCCACCTCTCCCAAATTGAAAGCGCTTCTATCTACGCATCATGTATGTATCTCTTACAGTATCTATAACTTGAAAGATATGGAAACATGTGTGTTGTTCTCGATGAGCTTCAGTAATTTGGCTTGGAACTTTTTACAAATCAAAATAATAATTAATAATAATAATAATAATAATAATTGGCTTGGAAATTTCTTGAATATGCACATTTCATGTATGATAACTTATCTTTGCTGGTTTCCTGTGATTCAATTAATAGCATAGATGGCTTTTGTATTTTTATATATCCACTTACCTTTCTTTAGTTCCTTTGTTTTGATTGAAGGTAGAGGAGAAGTTTTCCTAAATTACAATCTAAAAAAGAGTAGAGCCCTTCTATTTTTCTGGCCAGTTGGACAGACCCGCGGAAGAACCCTATTCTGATGCCTAATAATGAACCATGTAGATCAATCTTCCCATGCATATGACAAGATTTATTCGGACATTGAAATGTCAAAAGTACTTATAGTTAATGTGTGTGTCTGTTTGAGGGGGGGGGGGGGATTAGAGCTGTGTTAGAAGGGCAAGGACTACCAGATGGTACATAAAGTGTGTTCTGAGTTGGATGATCTGCAGGGTCTCATTTTGTTTGGCAGAGGCCGGTATCCTTGCTAGACTCAGATTTATGAGCCATTACTGAATTAAGAGTGTACATGTGTGTTCAGTTTTACAAACTTGGATGATAAAGGAAGACCTGGATTCTGGGGGAACCACGATCTATAGCTTCACCAGTAAGGATATGATTTTGGCAACTTTAGTCTCTCCGCTTTGTTGCCGTTATTTGCAGTATGTCATAAGGATCAAACGAGTTGCATATGTTATGTTCCCTAAATAGAAAATTTTAAATTAAAGTAATAAATCCTTTAAATCCATGTATTACGAAACATGTTGGTTAGTTTTCTGTTGCCTATGTGCTTGAATCTTGAACATTTTGCTTTTACAATAATGGACATAATAACACTATTTAATCTTTTCACCAGGTTTATCAAACTGGAGTTCCTCCAATAGGTAGGCTACTCTGTGGTTTGCAACTTACTCTCTGCATTGGTGACTTTAGTTTATCTTCTATTTAACTTGGATCCTCCCTACTTAGGATGCTCAGGTTATGATTCTGACATAAAAATAAGGCGACCTCGTAATTGCATTGGTCAAGTTATAAGAATAACCCACTCTCTTGACACAAGGTATGTGATTACTCCCGCGAATTTGTTTCATCGTGGAGTTGTAACAATTTCAATTTATACCAGAGTAGGGGGGGGGGGGGGGGTTACATTGGTCCACATTGATTACGGGAGTGGGTTGTTGTCTTCTTATTTTGGACAATTCTCACTCCTTGAGATCGCTTTTGAAGTTGAGTTAGGCGCATATTTTAGTTTTTTTAACATGGTATTAAAGTTAGATCCATCCCTATTCTTGAATTTATCCAAAAGCCTGGTATTTACGTGGAGAAGGGTAGAGGGGCGGACCCATTATCCACCAAGTTTCCAGCCGTGCTCCTCTTGCCTTTGGGGACTTATCTGGTATGGAAAAAAAAGAGCTTAGTTTCCTAGAATATTTGATCAGATCTCTAGTTAAACTTTTCTTTATGTTAATCCCCTGATCAGTTTGGTCAGTTGAACTGAGCTAACAGCTAGGATTGTAGAAACTTTCTCAGAGGAACTTTCTTCAGTTGTCCATTATTCTTTGGTTTTCTTTCTTTTGCTTTTTCATGTTTTACTTTTTCAGATCCCATTTACAATATGTCTCAGGTCCTTTGGAATTGTAAAACAGTTTGATGCCATCAGCAGAAGACATTTGGTAAGGGAGCTGTGAAATTTTTTGTTATGTAATGGACTTGGTTAGATTTGGTTGAAGATTTCTTTTTATCCTCCCCGTCCCCCTAACAGATCATGTATGAAGATGGCTGTGTTGAGTACCTTGACCTGTCAAAAGAAAATTGGGAGTTCTGTAACTTTCTTATGTAGTCAGGTAAGCCAAATTTTGTTATTATTATGTCTCGAACTCTTTGTTTCAAGTTTTGCTTCATTTCCTGTTTAGTTAGTGCAGTCGAAATTCCCCGGAAAAATATTTTGTTATTTTGAAGTGGTCCCCATCAAGAGGTGTTCATGTGATGTTAGTAAAAGAAATTTTAAGTAATTAAGTCACCGAGAGCCGGCCGTGAAGCATTTACGGGAATACACTTGAAGCTGGAAGACAACGTTTGATTTTACTATGTTTTTTCTCTATTTGAAGAATAACTAATCATATAAAGTTGAATTCTAAAGTAGTCACCGGACTTCCCAACCTCTTCACTGAAAAGGACCAGAAGAGAAAAGGGTGGGGCCAGTATGTGAACTGGCATTTTATATCTCCTTGGTACTTGATTCACTAAACTAACTATCTCAGCAAGTGACTCTCCGAAGACAGGATTGCCAACTATATCCTTCATTAACCGACTGCATTTTATGTTTCTTGCTAGAACCTACAAGTATCACCACTGAGCTCTTTAACCGATTGTGCTGAGTGTCGCAGCAACTATCAGTGAGAAACTAAATTGATAGACTGAAGGCTAATGAGGAGTTGATAACTGCAAAGTATATAATTTGTCCACCGAATACTAAACTCTGTTCAATTGAGATAACCTTTGTTTCTTTGCCAGATTATGTGTTTCCCTAATTTATTATCCCAAAGAGAGCTTTACGCGGTTACTTTTGTTGTGCAGGTATTAGCAGTCAGGATAGGAGATGGACATGATTCAACCTCTGTAAGGATATGTGATTATGTCCATATCCAAAACATTGAAAAGGGCCATTTATGTTGTACCAAGTGTATGAGTTTCATTTTACAACTTTCTATTAATGAATGTCTGATATATTTTCCAATGAAGCATTAAAGCAAAGATAGGAAACATTCTTTACAATGTAAGCATAGCAAATGACCTATTGTTGACCTTGTATCATAAACAATTCTTTATGTTGTTCCCACTAATCATGCTTCTTTGTCAATCTTAAAAAGGTTCTGTAATTGGCTTGAACACTGGAGAAATTCTACCACTGTTGTACTTCCAAGCTAGAGTTGCTAGTGATGCGTCATGAATATGGTTTGGTAAGTGGGACCAAGGACCTCCAAGCATGTATTGTTGTATACACTGGCGCATACAAGAATTAGGTCGTGTAAATAGTACTATTACGGAATAGCATAATGATGTTTTGCTTACAAATAGACCTCCCATACTTCAATAATTCAAAGAACCAACTGTGGAAAGAAAAGTCTCAAACATGAATTGATTAATTCAACCGTTGCGTGTTGGAAATATCACATTTTCCCCAATAAAAAGCACAAGATGATGGTGTCGTAAACAAATACTATATCATACTGGCATGGCATGCTGTGCCAATCCCACCTTAAAGGCTTAATTATATTCGAATTAATTTGCATGCATCTTAAACATTTCTTTTAACCATTATCTTCCACTAAATACATATCGAATAACCTTCTGTATTAAAACAAGATAAATCACAAGTAAATAATCATATTTAAAGTTTTCATCTACTTCATTAATCACATGGTCGTGATTTTCTTCTCTCTTTTTGTTTCTCGCTTGGTGTATGATATCCGCTTTGAGCCACTTATTCAAATTGGAAACTTGGGGACACAGCGATTTCTAAAAAAACAAATCCAAAATCTTTAATTTGTGATGGAGGGATACTTTAACACTCGCTCACAATCTTTGGCTGGACAGTGGGTCACACTTGGCTACGTAAAAGCTTCTTTCTGGCACACCACATGTGCACGGAGATGGAAATGGATCTTGGATCCGGTCTGGATCCGGTGGATCCATATCCGTTTTATAGGATATGGATCTTCAAAATTTGGACCCGACGGATCTGGATTTGGATCTTGTATTTGAGATCCGTATCCGGTCCAGATTCGATCCGTGGATCCGTTTTTTATTAAATATATTCATAACCTAGAATGTAATTTTATAAGTATTTTCTTAAATTTTTTTCATAATTTATGTATTAGGTAAAGGGTTGAACCAAGATAAGACACAAGTCACACAGCCATGTAGTTTGTCTTTGAAGTTTCATTTCTTTTACCTATATGCTCTCTGCAGTTTCCCATATTTTCATTTCTATAAAAAGAAAAAAATATCACTCTTCTTTAAATTTTCCTTTCTTAAATCTGCTAGCCGTAAGCTTTAAGTATCTTTCTCTCATTTGTTTTATCAGTAAAAAAAAACTGGAACTTTTGATATATGACTGACATTGTTTTATGTTGTTTAATGAAGTCAATCAGTAGACCTACAAGTGGAGCATTACTAAAGCCTCCAAAAATTAGCTCAAAGTTGCAACTTTTTCAGCATCACTAATGAAGTCAATCGTCTTTATTTTCTTGTGATGCTAAAACTTTGTTTAGTATTATGGAAGAATGGTGTCATGTTTGTGTAGGTTGATTGAATGAACTCAATCATTTTTTTCAATCAGATTGCATTTCATTTTGTCATAAAAGTTTCAACATGTGGGAATATTATTCAAGCAAAAAAAAATTACATGTAGATCCAGATCCGATCCGTGGACTCGGTGGATCCGATGGATCCGGATTTGGATATGATTTTTATGGACCCGATGAATCTGGATCTAGATCTAGATTCAGGTATGAAAAATGGATCTGGATCTGGATCTAGTAGGATCCGATCCGTTTTCATCCCTCACTGCACCCCTGATACATACATTTGAAACAAACCAAAAAGCTAAACTAATTATATCAATTATTTATGAATCCATTATGGATATGATTGATTATGAGCCCATCCCATATTTTTTACTCTTGTTTCATTAGATAGATTTGGGTAATAATAATATATTATTACAATTCTTCGTTACTGTTATGGCCGGCTAAGAAGCATCTAACACGTAAATCAAGGAGACCGCTGGTAAACATTTCTTTGGTCGAAAATTTTGAATAAATTATTGTTTATATTAAATTAATATTAATACAACAACATAGCTAATGTAATCTCATAAAGTGAGGTCTAAGGGTTAAGATTTACTCAGTTCTTACCTCTACTTTTGTGGGGATATAGAAGTTATTTCCGATAGACCCTCGGCTAAAAAAAAAAAAACATAGTCAATGTAAGATGTAATAAAATAAAATAAAATAGTAGAAAATATCATGATATAGAACAAATGAAGTAATGCACACATAAAAATAATGATCTACGCGATTCCTAAATACTACTGCTAAGAAAAGGAGAAGAGGAGATGGAAATCCTGCCCCCTACCTCCTTCACACACATCGCGACAAAATTCAACTACCTATTAATCTTCTATTCTAGTCACTGACCTCCATATTTTCTTATCTACGATCATGTTCTCACTCACCTAAAATTGTGGCATGCCTTGTCTAATCACCTTCTCAGTTAATATTATATATAATATTGTTGTGATTAAATTGACAAATATCTTTAAAAAACCAACATTCGAAAGAAAAAAAAAACTAATAAGCAAGGATTCCTGATCAAGGAAAACAATGAATGCGAATCACGTTATCAAAAAATAAAAATAAAAATAAATTTAAATATTATTTCATTTTACTGTAAAAATAACTTTTAAAATTATTATTAAATATTATTATAAAAAATATGCAATAAAATTAGTTGAAAGAGGGAAGAGAGAGAGAGAGATAGAAAAAGAAGTGGAAGTATAATAATTTCTTTCTATTTTTGGGTGTGTTTTTCCTCTATAGAATGGCTATTTATAAGCCTTAGTACTTGGAGAGGTGATATTGCTACCGTGATTGGGGGGCCCATATGGCATCCATCATTAATTAATTTACAACACTCCCTCCCCTTGAATGTCCATATAAATTGAAAATTTTAGTGAAAGAAAAGTATACATACTATTTCGTAATACACATTATTTGTTGCCTCATTAAAAATCTTACCAAGAAAAAATCAATGGGACAAAATCTTGATTAATGGAAAAAAGTACAGCGTGTATTATTCCCCCTAATGAAAACTTCACTTAATGTCTCAGAGACGACGCATCTCAATCTTGTATATCATCTTCTCAAATGTTGAGGTTGGTAAACAAGTCTGCTACATTGTCACTTGAACAAACTTGTTGGACATCTATTTCACCTTTCTTTTGAAGATCACAAGTGAATTTTTTTTTTGACAAAATGTGTTTTGTTCTGTCTCCTTTAATGTATCCTCCTCTTAGTTGAGTTAATGGCCACTTGTTTTCTGGATGTGTTGAGTTATTGACCTCAACCAAACACATTCCCGACTTGCTTCATGAATGGCTATTATCTCTTCATGATTTGTAGAAGTAGCAACCATAGTTTGTTTTGTTGAACGTCATGATATGGTTGTACCTCCACATGTAAATAAATAACCTGTTTGAGATCGACCTTTATGTGAATCGGACAAATATCATGCATCTACATAACCAATTAGTTGGCAGTCTGACTCATTTGAATAAACTAATCCCATATCAAGGGTTTCTCAGAGGTATCTGAATATATGCTTAATACCATTTCAATGTCTTTTTGTTGCGGAAGAACTAAATCTTGCTAATAAACTTACAGATAAAGCTATATCAGGTCGAGAATTACTGGCAAGATACATTAATGCCTCAATTGCACTAAGATATGGTATTTCAGCACCAACAAGCTCTTTATCATTTTCGGAAAGTCGAAATAGATCTTTATTAACATCAAGTGATCTCACAACCATTGGGGTACTCAAAGGATGTGCTTTATCCATGTAAAATCTCTTTGAGATGTTTTCAGTATATGTCGATTAATGGATAAATATTCCATTTATAAAATGCTTAATTTGTAGATCAAGATAAAATTTTATCTTTCCAAGGTCTTCCATTTCAAATATTCTATTGCCTTTGGAAGCTCTTCAAGAGTTCCAATGATATTCAAGTCATCAACATATACAGCTATTATGACAAATTCTGATCAAGATCTTTTCATAAAGACACAAGGACAAATTGGATCATTTTTGTAACATTCTTTCAGTAGCTATTCGCTAAGGTGATTATACCACATGCGTCCTGATTGTTTTAATCCGTATAGAGATTTCTGAAGCTTTATTGAACAAGTTTTCCGGGAATCTTTATATGCTTCAGGCATTTTAAATCCTTCAGGAATTTTCATAAGAATGTTGTTGTCCAATGAGTCATATAAATAGGTTGTGACAACATCCATCAGATGCATATTAAGTTTTTCATGAACTGCCAGATTTATAAGATATCTGAAGTTGATTGCATCCATCATAGGAGAATGTGTCTCCATATAATCAATGCCGGGTCTTTGCAAAAATTCTTATGCCACAAGTCGTGCTTTATATCTTTCGACTTCATTTTTCTCATTTCGTTTTCGCACAAAAATCCATGTGTACCCACTTGCTTTACCCCTTCAGGTGTTCGGACTATAAGTCCAAAAACTTCGCATTTTTCAAGCGAAGTTAATCCAATTTGGATTGCATCTTTCCATTTTGGTCAATTATTTTTCTGTCTACATTCCTCGACAGATTTTGGTTTAAGATCCTCATTTTGTTGCATTATTTCTTTAGCAATATTATAGGCAAAAACATTATCGACAATTATATCATTTCGGTTTCATATTTTTACCAAGGAGACATAACTTATTGAGATCTCTTCATTTTCATTATTTTCAGGTACCTGAACCTCTTCTGAGGTTTCATCAATTGATATGTCTCGTTGCTCTTTTTTAGCATCCGCCTCCATATTATAATCATTTTGATTATTTGCTTCTTTTCTTTTTCGAGAAATTTTATCTTTGGAGTCAATAGGTCTACCACATTTTAGCCGTGGTTTAGACACATTTGCATTAATTGATTGTCCTATCAGAACATCAACTCGAATTGGAACATTAATAGCAGGAATATGAGATTTAGTAATTCTTGATAGGTCAGTGAATGCATCTGAAAGTTGATTTGCAATATTTTGCAAATAGTTTATCTTTTGAACTTCAAGTTCACATTGATTTGTACGAGGATCTAAATGAGATAATGATAATGCATTCTAACCTATCTTTTTTTCATCTGCTTATTTTCTCTCCCTAATATTGGGTATATAGATTCATCAAAATAAATGGCAATCATCAAAAAATTTCGTAAATAAATCTCCATTCATAGGTTTCAAATATTTTATAATAGAAGGTGATTCATACCCAACATATATTCCCAACCTTCTTTGGGGATCCATCTTTGTGCGTTGTGGTGGAGCATTTGAAACATATACCGCACATTCAAATATTCTAAGATGGGAAATATTTGGCTCCTGACCAAAAGCCAATTGTAATGGAGAGACTTTATGATAACTTGTGGGCCTGATCCTTCACAAGAGTTGTTGCATGCAAAATAGCATGGCCCGATATCGTGGAAAGTTTTGTTCTCATAAGCATTGGTCTAACAATTAATTGGAGGCATTTGATTAATGATTCTGCTAGACCATTTTGAGTATGAACATAAGCAACCGGATGCTCAACTGTTATTCCACATGATATACAATAATCATTAAAGGCTTGGGATGTAAACTCACTGGCATTATTCGAGATGAATTGTCTTAATTGTATAATTTGAAAATTGTGCTCTTAGTCTTATTATTTGAGCAAGCAATCTCGCAAATATGAAATTGTGAGTTGATAATAAACACACATGTGATCATCTTGTAGATGCATCTATTAAAACCATATAAAATTTAAATGGACTACATGATGGGTGAATGGGCCCACATATATCACCCTGTATACGTTCCAGAAATGTAGGGGATTCAACCCCTACTTTAATTGTTGATGATCTAGTAATCAATGTGCCTTGAGAACATGCAGCACATGAGAATTCCTTAAATTGAAGAATCTTCTAGTTCTTCAAAAAGCGCCCATATGAATTCCCAATTATTTTGGCATCGTATTAGAATCGGGATGGCCCAACCGGTCATGTCAAATAATAAAATCATCTGAATTAATAAACTTTTGGTTTACTACGGCATGTGTTTCAACCATGCTAATACTTGTGTAGTATAAGCCGGAAAGAAGAGCGAGGGTATCCTTTCGAGCACACATTTCTTACCCAACATCATTATAGTAATATGAAGATAATCAATCTTTTCATTATTTGTAGTCTCAATATGATAGCCATTTTGGCGAATGTCTTTGAAACTCAGTAAGTTTCTTTGAGACTTACTACAATATAATGCTTCATTAATTGTCAAATTTGTTCTTTCGGGTAGTAATAAATTAGTTTTTCCAGAACCTTCAATTAATCTTGTACTACTATATATTAAGAGTGGCCAGTGGGCCGGGCTCGGGTCTGGCGGGGTCGGGGTCGGGGCGGGACGGGAGAAGGGGCGGGGTCGGGTCCGGGTCCGGCGGGCTCTGGCGGGACTGGAGCAAGTCCCGTCCCGATCCCGATCCCGTCGGGCTCGGGTCGGGGTCGGGCTCGGGGCGGGGTCGGGCTCGGGGCGGGATACGGCGGGTTTTCATTTTTTATTTTTTTTTTAAAATAACATATGTATAAAAAAAACTCAATAAACAAAATAAGATAGTGTAATAAAAACATCCCAAGGCTGTTTTTGTGTCTCTTATATTATTTAATAGACATATGATTTTTTTGTAATACAAATACAATTGTCTAAAATCTAAATTGCAACTTTGTGGTGTTGTCCAAAAGTTACAAATTACATAATAAAATTACAATTAAAAAAATTACATTCTCAAAAAAACCTGTTCTAATTGCTTGATGATTTCATGTGGTTCTTCGGTTGGAATTGGTATTTGTTGGTCAAATTGATCCACGTCGCTTCCACTACCTTCGGTTAAGATTTCGTTGTAGTTTTCATCATCTTCTTCGTTGATCTCCGGTTGACCGCACCTTCTCCGCTCCGCTCGTATCCAATCTCTCGAATAATACCGCAATTTCCAAGTCGTCCCCGCTAATGAGTGTCTCGTGGTCTCCTATTTGATATCTCGCTCGCGAAAAGCGCTTTCGACGCAGCTTGACGACGCTTGAATGTTCAAAACATCTCGAGCCATCAATGAAAGTGTCGGAAAGGTCTTCTCATTCCCCTCCAAATATTTCAGCAAGTCTTCATGTCCATCTTCATTGATAACTTCTTGATACGGTACAGAACCCTGTAAAACAAAAATATCCAACTCGCTAATTTGGTTAGTAGTAGAGGTACGACCGCACATTCTATTTATGAGGCTTTCAATGCTAGCTTCAGAAACAAGATGTCTTTTGTGAGGTTGTATTGAAGATGAAGAAGATGGTATGGAAGCTGGTAAGTTACTAGCATTTTCTTGTTGATAAAATCTATATATATTTTTGCATTGGTGTTCTACGCTAGACAATACTTCTTCTTTAGTTTGTTCAATAGGTGGTGGGTGATTTAGATTTTTGGGACTTGGAGGTGGTAGTACTTCTATACAATCGTAAATAGTTTCAATTAGTGATTTAGTACCGTCTATTTTAATAGTAGGATTTAATACAGAACCAATAATATAAATAGAGGGAATAGGAATAAAATATTTTTTTTTTTTGAGAAACATTTTTTTAATAGCTTTTGCCTTATAAGTTTGGTTTTTCCATATATTCACTAAGTAATAAAAATATTAGAGTTATATAAAATAACATAGTTGAAATAGTAGGATAATATATACCGGAAAATTCTTTTGTTGCTTGAAAAAATTTCTCTAAAAATACAATAAGTTCGGAGATTTTTTCCCAATCACTATCTAAAATCATATCACCGGCTTTTTATTATGAGAGTTAAAAAATAAAGTTATAGGTAATTTATAGTCATAAGCAACAAGTAGTTGCTCGTATAAAGAATTCCACCTAGTGGATACTTCTTGTGGAATTTTTCTAAAAGGTAGTCCACAATCATGACAAAATTTTTTATATTCTTTTCTACGTTGTACTTTATTACTTTTAAAAATAAAGTTTATAGCAAATTGTATTTTACTAAGAATGTCTTCAAAAAGTGATAGACCATCCTTTACAATTAAGTTATATATATGGCACGCACATTTTATATGAAAATGGTCTGGAAAAGAAGGAGTTAAACAATTTTTAAAATTGTAATTGCGTAATTGTTATTAGAAGCGTTATCTAATGTAATAGTCATAATTTTATCGGTAATTCCGTAATAATCGCACACTTGATAAATATTTTCTGCAATAAAAGTATCAGTGTACCTATCATCTATATATCTATACGCTAAAATACGTTTTTGCATAGACCATTTATAATCTATCCAATGACAAGTTACAGTTAAATAATCATGGCCGTTAGTACTACGACCTATATCAGACGTGATGGATACTTTGCCATTAAAATGATATAATGAAAAACGTAAATATTGTTGATATTCATGCGCGAATTTAAATACATCTCTCTTAACAATGTTGATCTAGGAAAACCGTTAAAAACAGGATTATATATATCTCTAATGTAATGAATAAAACCGGAGATGAAGGAAATGAAAAAGGCAAACCCTCCACAAACAACTAATTTTGATATTGTTTCCCTATCTCTATGTTTATTGTATTTAGAGCCTACAATTCCCCCCGTCATAGGGTTAATTTGACTCTGTACTTGGTCCGGGACAGTATCAGTATGTGAACCTTGTCCCGATGGAGCGGGCGTTTGCGCACCCGGTTTTGAAGCCTGGTATTGGGCATACCTAGCTGGATGAGCACTTACTACGTGTCTAATTAAACCTCCCGTCCCACCGTGACATTTTCCAGTTTTAAATTTTAAAACATTTTTACAAATTTTACATATGGCTACTTGATTCTCTACGTCCCTATCAAAAAATGTCCATGCATCTGATTTTAATGGTCGTTTTGCTGGACCTCGTCTCATACTAGGGGGAATATGAGGTATTTCAGTTGAAGGTGCACTAGTGGGTGTGTTGTCATCAACATTAGTGGGTATATCATCTAGATCATCGTCTAAATTAAAGTCTTCTTGAGTTCCAGAAAATAGCTCCTGGTCTAAATCTAATGGTATTGTAGGAAAATGTTGAGTATCAACAAAATCATCCTGTGTAGGAATAAGATGACTAGAAGAAGTACCCTTGCCCTGGTTGCCCCTACTAGAAGAAGCACCCTTACCCTTACCCTTAAACATACCTTTTAATCCTTCCATTTTAATTATGATAATAAATAAATAAATAAATAAATAATTAAAGACAATAAAATTAAGTGATCTAAACTAAATAAACAGACAATAATAATTTAATGAAGGAACGAATGTACCAAACGCCGACGTAACGTCGACGTGTAATCGAGAGGTTGAAAATTGAAACTTTGCTCGATGGAAGATCCTCAAGCTAGTTGCCAACTTCACTACCAATTCCCAAATGAATAAATAAAATTGAATATTTAGCAAACAATGTAGACTTGTAGAGAGATATATTGAGAAATTAGAGAGATTGTAGGAAGATTTGTGAGAAAGATGAAGAGAAAATGAGTTATTTATAGTTGGAAAATTGGGTTAAAGTGTAAATATAATAACTTATGGGTTAAAAATAAATATTAAGGGGTAGGGGGTTGGGGGAGGGGGGGCTAAAATGGCCGTTGGTCAACGGCCATAATCTAAAATGGCCGTTGGTGCAACGGTCATTTTTGCAAAGGGTCGGGGTCGGGGTCGGGGTCGGGGTCGGGGCGGGGTCGGGTCTCGCGGGACGAGACATCGTCCCGTCCCGAGTTCGAGTCCCGCCCCCGTAATTTATTTATATTTTTTTTTGGCGGGGTCGGGGCGGGCTCGGGACGGGCTCGGGTCGAGGTCGGGCTGTCCCGGCCCACTGGCCAGCCCTACTATATATTGTATTGATATTGGCTTCTTTCACCATCAAATAAGAGAAATATTTCTTATCTCTCAAAATAGTATGTGTTGTAGCACTATCTATAAGTCATATATCATCGCAATTGATCTTGGGTCCAACTGATGACTGGAGAATTTTCATTTTCTTCATAAAAATAAAAGATACATTATAAGAAATGTGAATACAAATAACTTTAAGAAACTGCATTAGAAATGTAGAAACTAGTAAGACATGATGTTTTAGGAAATACACTTAAAAAAACTAGTGTGAAACATAAAAGTAAACAACAACTTTCCTCATAATACTATTCCCAGTTAGATGATCAGTTCTTCAGTCAATATCATTATAGAAGTCTCCAGCTTCTAAATGAGTAATATTTGAGAGGCTTTTAAAACCATCATCTTTATAAGCAAAATTTGCCTCAATATCATCATGTTTGTTTGAGGGAGTTGCTTCATCATCATTATTTCGAAAGATTAAGTGTGCCTCCACGTTATTTTCTCTCAATTTGAGGAAGACTTGATAAAGCTTGACAAAATGATCAGGTGTATTACAAACACGTGCCCAATGACCTTTCATACCACATCGGTGGAAAATATTAGCTTTACCTCTTGAAGGATTATTTTGAGAATCCTTATTCTCCTATTTATTTTCACCATGCTGACGATAATTATGGCGTCCCCTGCCACGTTCATATCCACGTCCACGATCACTACCATGGCCACGACCACGATAATTATTCTGCCTTCTTTCTGGTGTATCATAAGTTGTTGTTGCATTCACTTCAGGGGATGCAGCAAATCATGTGGGACGGGATTCATGATTTTTCATTAAAAGAGTATTATTCTGCTCAGCCACAAGTAGGCATGAAATTAAATCAGCATACGTTTTGTACCCTTTTTCACGGTATTGTTGCTGTAGCAGCACATTTGAAGCATGAAAAGTGATAAAAAAAAATCTACATTAAGTCCTCATCAGTGATAGTGTCTCCACACAATTTTAATACAGAACTTACTTTGTGAATAACAGAAATATAATCAATTACAGTTTTAAAATCTTTGAACCGAAAATGTATCCAGTCATATCGACCTTTCGATAATAACGTCGGTTTTAGGTGCTCATATCGATCCTTCAAATTATTCGATAATTCAAGTGGATCTTTCACAGTTAAATATTCAGTTTTTAGTATGGGTGGCCAGTGGGCCAGGTTCGGGGGTGGGTCCCGACGGAATGGGACCAGACGGGACTGGGGGAAGGTCGGGAACGGTCCTCCGGCAGGCCGGGACTGGCGGGACAGGTCGATGTGCCGTCCCGTCAGAAAATGGAGACCGGTCTTAGAGGGCCGGGGCGAGGCGGGGTCGGGTCGAGATCGGGATTTCCATTTTTTTTGCACTAATTTAAGAAAATAATATATATATAAACACTTCAATAATTGAACAAGATAGTGTAACAAAAACATCTCAAGACTGTTTTTGTCTCTTATATTATTGAATAGAAATATGATTTCTTTGTAATACAATTTCAAAATTGCAACTTTGTGGTGTTGAAAGTTGCAAATAACATAGTAAAATTGTAATTAAAAAGATTACATATTTATAAACACATTTTCTAATTTCTTCACAATGTCTTGTTGTTCTTCGGTTGGAATTGGAATTTGTTGGTCAAATTGGTCGACGTCGCTTCCAGTTCCGTCGGACAAGATTTCGTTGTAGTTTAAAGCATCTTCTTCGTTGGTCTCTGGTTGACCGCACCTTCTACACTCCACTTGTATCCAATCTCTGAATAAAACTGCAATCTCCAAGTTGTCTCCCGCTAATGAGTGTTTGTGCTCTCATATTTGAAATCCTCCGGCAGGAAAAGCGCTTTCAGTCGATGTTGATGACGCTTGAATGTTCAACACATCTCGGGTCATATTTGCTAGTGTCGGAAATGTCTTCTGATTTTCCCTCCGGTATTTAAGCGGTCTTCACGTCCTTCTTCATTGAGAACTGCTTGGTACGGTACAACACCCTGCAAAATAAAAACATCAAACTCGCTAACTTGATTAGCAGTGGAACCACTAAACATTCTATTTATAAGGCTTTCAATACTAGCCGCAGAAATAACATGTCTTTTATAAGGTTGTATTGAAGAAGAAGAAGAAGAAGAAGAAGATGGTATAAAAGCCGGTTGGTTGCTAGCACTTTCTTGTTGGCAATGCGTATATACTTTTTTGCATTCATCGTGTATGCTAGACAAAACTTCTTATTTAGTTGGTTCCTTAGGTGGTTGTTCATTTGGATTTTTTTGGAGTTGGAGGTAGAAGTACTAATATACAATTATAAATAGTTTCAATAAGTGCTTTACAACCGTCTATTTTAATAGTTGGATTTAATACAACACCAATAATATAAATAATGAGAATAGAAAAAAAAATATTTGATAAAACATTTTTTAATAGGTGCCTTATAAGATGATTTTTCCATATATAAATAAAGTAACAAAAATATTAGAGCTATAAAATAACATAATTGAAATAGTAGGATAATATATACCAGAAAATTCTTTAGTTGCTTGAAAAAAAATCTCTAAAAATCCAATAAATTCTGAATTTTTTTCCCAATCATTATCTATAAGAATATCAGTTCGATTTATTATGGCATAAAAAAATAAAGTTATAGGTCTTCTATAATTGTAAGCAACAAGTAGTTGTTCATATAGAGAATTCCACCTAGTCGCTACTTCTTCAGGAATTTTTCTAAAAGGTAATCCACAATCGTGACAAGTTTTTTTATATTCTTTTTTTCTTTGTATTCTATTACTTCTAAAAATAAAGTTCATAGTAAATTATACTTTATTAAGAATGTCTTCAAAAAGTGATAGACCATCCTTTACAACTAAGTTATAAATATGACACACACATTTTATATGAAAATGATTAGGAAAAAATGGAGTTAATAGATCTTTTAAAAGTCTCACAACATAATTATTAGAAGAAGCATTATCTAATATAACAGTCATTATTTTGTCAGTTATACCATAATAATCGCAAACTTGATGAATATTTTCTGCAATAAAATTTCCAGTGTTCCTATCATCAATATATCTATATGCTAAAATACGTTTTTGCATAGACCAATTATAATCTATCCAATTACATGTTACAATTAAATAATCATTGTCGTTAGTACTACGACCTATATCAGAAATGATAGATTGATGAATAACGTAAATATTGTTGATATTCATGTGCAAATTTAAAAACGTCTCTCCTAACAGTTGATCTAGGAAAACAGTTAAAAGCAGGATTATACATATCTCTTATGTAACGAATAAAATCAGGAGAGAAATGAAATGAAAAAGGCAAACCCTCCACCGCAACTAATTTTGCTATTGCTACCATATCTCTATGTTTATCGTATTCTAAACCTATAATTTCCCCTGTCGTCAGGTTAATTTGACCATGTACTTGGTCCAGGACACTATGTGAACCTTGTCCCGACTGAGAGCTCATTGGCGCACCCGACTTTGTAGCCGCGTATTCATTCCACCTAGCTTTGTGAAAGCTTTGTACATGTCTCAATAAACCTCTTGTCCCACCCTGACCTTTTCCTATTTTAAATTTATAAACATTTTACAAATTTTACATCTAACTACTTGATTCTCTTGGTCTCTATCACAAAAATCTCATGCAACTGATTTTAATTTTTGTTGTGTAGGACCTCGTCTCATACTATGGTGAATAGGAGGCGTTCCAGTTTCAGTTTGAGGTGCACTAGTGGGTGTGTCATTTAGATTAGTGGGTGTGTCATCTAGATTATCTTCTAAATTAAAGTCTAGTTCAATTGCAGAATATATCTCATCATCTAATGGTATATTATTAAAAAATCAGTTTCATCTATATGAGTATAATCAATCAAATCATCATGTCTAGTAATATGATGACTAGAAGAAGTACCCCTGCCCTTGTTACCCTACTAGAAGAAGCACTCTTACCCTTACCCATAATCGTACGTTTAAATCCTTCAATTTTAATTATGCAAATAAATAATTAAAGATAATAAAATTAAGTGCGATAATTAAAATAAAGTAACAATAATAATTTAAACAAGGAACGAAGGTACCAAACGCCGACGTAACGTCGACGTGTAATCGATGTTGAAAATTGAAACTTTGCTCTTCCTCAAGCTAGTTGCCAACTTTAGTCCCAATTTTTGAACTTTGATACAATTATACAAATGAGCAAATAAAATAAAATATTTAGTAGGCAATGTAATTGTAGACTTGTAGAGAGAGATATTAAAATATTAGAGAGATTGTAGGATGATTTGTGAGATAAAATGAAGAGAAAATGAGGTATTTATAGTTGAAAAATTGGGTTAAAGTGTAAATATACTAACTTAGGGGTTAAAAATAAATATTAAGGGGATAGGGGGTTTATGGGGTAGGGGGAGGGGCAAAAAATGGCTGTTGTGCAACAATCATTTTTGCGGGGGATGGGTCGGGTCGGGATGAGCCCAGGTCCCGTCTTGGTTTCCAGTCCCGACACCATTTTTTTAAGGGGGGATCGGGGCGGGGTTGGGTCGGAACCGGCCCGACCCGGCCCACTGGTCAGCCTTAGGTTTTAGTCCTTCACGGAGATAATGACGAAGGAAAATCATAGTATTTGCTTTTTCTTGACTTGATGTTTCATTTCCTTGTTTAATAGTATCACCAAGACCTTTAACGTCAAGGTGAATTTCAGCATCAAGGACTTCTGATAAATATTTTTTTCCGGTAATGTCAAGTAACACAAATTCAAATTTTGATAGGTTTGACATTGTGAAACTATCAATGAGAGTCAATAGTTAGAGTTAATAATTAATTACATTAATGGCGTGAATAATAGAGTAACTATGAAGAACAAAATTAGGATAATATTATAAAACTATATAGAGACATATCAATAACTATAATAATCGTTATCTCAATCTGTACTAGAGCAAAAATATAATTAACACTAATTCTCTTTGTCACATAGAAAATTAAGAGCAGTAGATCTCCATAAATTATTGTTTCAGAATCAAATCATTTATATTATATATTATTCAACATCATCTTAAAATAAATTAGCTGTATATAATTGTTTAAGTTAATCCATATTTAAAGGGGTCTAGACGGATAGTATCATAAATTCACTAATCAAATACTTGGTCATATATATATATATATACTTGTAAATAGTATATCAATTAGATAATATACTCATGTTTATTAATTAACCTTCGACATATAGAAAATTATTAAAATTTGAATAAGATATATAAAATAATCTGAAAGGGGGAAATAGAAATATACCTCAAACTGATAGTAAAAAAAGTTAGAAATGTAATAAAATTAGTAGCAAGAGCAAAGAGAGGGGCCCCATGTGGCATCCATTCATTAATTAGTTTACAACAAATATTGAATAGAATTAACTAATTTTGATGAAAAGGTGTGATTTTTTCCCCCTCTATCCTAATTTTTAATGTGCTTTGTCTTGATTGTTGATGAATCCAATCCAATAACTACCCAATTATTGTCTGCTTTGAAATGGATTGATTATTCAAAGCTTTATTTGCTACAAAATCTCATCTGGGTCTTGCGGCTCTTCCTTTTCTTTGGTCATTGTTGCTCCCTCTTTTATTGCCTCTTCACCTTTTTGCATTAAAATATCAAATTTTTAGGGTAGTTGATGATGCTTTTCCAAATGTGTTGATTATTCAAGCTCTTTAATGCAATATCTCATCTGGGTCTTGCTTTTCTTGGTTAGTTTTGCTCTCTTTTGCTGTCCTTTTTATTTTTATTTTGACATTTTTGCATAAAGATCAAATTTTTGGGTTGTTAAATGTTGTTGATTTTGGTAGTTTTTGGAGGGCCTTCAGATTTTGTTTTCATTTTCAGAATGCTGGATGAAAAATGTTATGTATAGCATATGGTTTTGAATCTTTTTGATGAACTGTCAGTTTTATTTTTCATTTCTGGGAAGTTTTTGTTTTTTTTGAATTGTTTGAAAATATGATAATTTGGGCAAAAAGGTGAAAAAAAGATCAAATTTTGGGTCAAGGTTGAATCTTTTCTCCTTCAGAACTATGTTGCTCGGACTCGTTAAAAATGTCGACGGGTGCGTGTCGGATTCTCCAAAATTAGTGCATTTTTGGAGGAACCGACACGGGTGCGGCAATATTTTTGGAGAGTCCGAGCAACATAGCTTCAAACAACTACTAAAGTTTGGATCTTGGAATGTTTTGCCTGTTTACTAAGGTTGATTTCATAAAAGAAAAAGGTTGATTCTTTTTCATGTTTGTAGAAATTGTTGTAAGCTTACTAAATGTGCATTTCTAGATTTAGTTTAAACTCTTATGTTTTTTTCTTTTCTGTCCCATAAAAAATTTGTGAACAATGTGTTGCCCAAGAGTCTATCGGAAACATCCTCTCTATCCCGTAAAGATAGAGGTAAGGTCCATGTACATCCTACCCTCCCCAGACCCCACTTGTGGGATTACACTTGGTATGTTGTTGTTGGATTGCCCAAGAGCATTTGTTTCTTGTGTGGGAAATTTTTTCGGAAAGATTCTCTTACCACCTTGTTTCAGTGTGATATTGAAAAGGAAAAAGATACCCTATTTCTAATCTTTATATACTTACCATGTTATGTTCCCACTTGCTCTGGCAGGACTAGGACAATCAAGGAAACCGGTCATAATTTGACGGGGAATATACATTTGTTTGCGGCTTTGTACACATAGTCGGTTTCAATACATGGCTCCCAGAGGCAGCAGTTACCAGGATATTGGTGATACCCGTAATGCATATGCCGATTATGGCATTGCACCCGAAAATGCTGAACCGAAAAGCTCCCCTTTTAGAAAATCCACAGCTGTTAATATTATTGGTGGAAATCATGGAACAAGATCTAATATAGCTGTTCATGAGCTACTCGAATGTCCTGTTTGTATGAATCTAATGTACCCTCCAATTCATCAGGTACGTAGCTTATTTTGGAAATGACACATTTGCAATTAAAGTTATTCAAGATTTCTTGAAAGTTATTTTAGTCCCAAAATATTCAAGGTGAGGAGCATTGATTAATAAAGTTGAGGTTGAAATTGGACAAAAATCAAGATTCAAATGTGATGGATTTTAGAAACTCGTAACCAAATAGAAACTAGTAAGCCTGAATACAGTGATGCTGATGATCCTAATATATATTAAGCCTTAATGTAGAGTAGAGTAACATTCGTTTTCTCTCATTAATGTCCAAAGTACATATAATAATGTTGGTGTGGCATTTAGGTGCTGATGCAATTTTTCCAGAAATGTCTCTACCTCCTAAAGTTAGACAAACTGAACATGTCACGTGCTATATTTCCTCCTTACTGAGAATAGAAATACTTGTAGCGAGTAAAGAACGAATTCACTTTCCAATAAAATAGTACAAGCTGTAAAAGCGTAACAGCTATATAGAACCACCTATGGCCAGTCTCACATCTTCCCATCCTCTCCTTAATTGTCTCAATAGATCCTGAACTACGTCCAGTGAAGTATTCTTGCGCTTACCCTTTCGGTCGAGCACAACCTCCCGAGCACTAGGTTCAAGCAACTTCATACCACTTCGTCCCTTTCACTCTTCAACCTGATCTCATGGCTGTTTTTGAATAGCTTTCAAGTCATTGGTGCATAAAATCAAGTTCAGCAATGCTCTTCCTTTGAGCTTTTCTTCGAACAGGATTTATTGAGAGATAGGTGAAAGTTTTCTGCTTTGTCAATGCATGATCTATTTTCTAATAGTAAAAGGCAAGAGGGATCCTTGTTTGCATCAGCATAAACATATTAAGTTATATCGTGCTTCATCTTATAATGTATAAAAGATGCCGCAATAATCTTTTCGTTTATTCAGGATAGAAAAGTTGTCCTTGAGAAATGTAGAAGTGTGAATTAATAGTCTTTACTTTACGTTTATTAGGAAAAATAAAAAAAGAAGTGTATACGGGAGCTAATATAGTTGGAAAGTTGTTCTTGAGAAATACAAAAGTGTGAGTTAATTTAATTTTTCCCATTACGTTTATTTAAACGACTACGTATATTTGAGAAATAACCTTTCATTCCTAGTTTATTTTTGGTGCACCCATGAGATTCCAGTTCGTACAGAAGATTGATGTCATTCATAGAAAGTTATATTTCGTAGTAGATTGCTCGAACCCATTACCTATAGTTCACATGAAAACAACTTTACCGTTGCTCCAAGCCCTATCAAAAAAGGAAAAACAAAAACCATCACTTTTAGTAAATTGGTAATATTTTCAGATAACCAAAACTGGAATGTAGGACGCCAACGTTTTGGAGATACAAAGCATTTATTATTAAAGAATAAATAGAGCTCTATCCAGTAATCTTATATTTCATTCACTTTAGTTAAGTAGTCATATTCTTTTTGGTCTTTATTAATTTCACTTGCCGATGGTCTACCGGAAACATCTTTTCTTCCTCCCAAAGTAGGGGTAAGGTCTGCATACACTCTACCCTCCCCAGTCTCCACTTTGTGGGATGTCACCGGGTATGTTGTTATTGTTGCTTTTATTAATTTCACTCTCAGCTCAGATTTTGTTTCATCTTCCATGTGTGAAGTGTCCAAATGGTCATACTTTATGCCTGAAGTGCAAGTCAAAAGTCCATGTATGCCGAATTTGCCGCCATGAGCTTGGAAACATAAGATGTCTAGCATTGGAGAAAATTGCAGAGTCGCTAGAATTGCCATGTCGATACCAAATTTTTGGGTGTCAAGATATTTTCACTTATCATAGTAGACTTCGACATGAGCAAAACTGCAGATTTCGTCCATACAACTGCCCTTATGCAGGATCTGAATGCACTGTTACTGGTGATATTCAGTCCCTTGTTGCACACCTCAAAGATGATCACAAGGTTGACATGCACAACGGCTGTACCTTCAACCATCGATATGTCAAATCTAATCCTCAAGACGTTGAGAACGCTACATGGATGTTGACTGTGAGTTCTCTCTCTCTTCCATTACTTTTTTCGTTAGTTTAAAGAGGCCCGAGGATGGTAATTTTACTCATAATTCATTTCACAACTTGAGCACCCAAGGATATGGTCTAATGGTCAATGAAGTGGGTTAAGGACTGTGAGGTCTCACGTTCAAGTCTCAGCAGAGACAAAAAACATTAGATGATTTCTTCTCATCTGTCCTAGCCTTGTTGGAAAGAGTTACTTGGTACCTGTTGTTGGTGGGAGGTGATGGTATCTTGTGAAATTGATCGAGGTGCGTGCAAGTTGGCCCTGACACAACTGTTATAAAAAAATAATTGTTGCACAACTTGATGGTACTCTATACTAATTGTCTGCTAGTTTTTTCAAGCCTTTTTCATGATATAAACTCCAGAACTAAATCAATCACATACCATATTACCAATTCTAGGCTCAAAGCAGACATCAAACTGAGTAATAAGGATATTTTTTTATAGCTTCTGTAAACGAAAAGTAATAGATAAAATGCCTTACATGAGTGTTGAAAGAATGAGTTGTTAGGCTCTTTTCCTATCAAGTAGACGATAAGAACCATAGTTGGTGGATCTTTACAGTATGATGATAATGTCTGAGTGTATTCATCGGAATGTGTTAAGCATGAACGCTCACTCAAAGTAAACGACGTTTGTCATGTCGAACATGGTGAGTATTGCTCACCAGGCCGTTTCCAATGGACCCACCAAATTTCAAGCCAATCGGAGTCCGTCAACCAAATTCAGGAATATCCATGTACTAATACACACGAAAAATAACCAAATTCATAAATTCGGGTTTCATGACCCCGAAATGCCAAAATAAACAACATTTGTTGTGGTGAACATGGTGAATATTGCTCACCAAGACGTTTACGACGGACACCGAATTTAAGGGCAATCGGAGTCCGTCAACCAAATTAAGGAAAATCCATGTATTAATTAATACACATGAAAATATCAAAATTCATGAATTTGGGTTTCATGACCCTGAGAATATTACTCACCAAAACGTTTCCGACAGACACACCAAATTTTAGGCCAATCGGAGTCCATCAACCAAATTAAGGAAAATCCATGTATTAATATACAAGAAAAATATCAAAATTCATGAATTCGGGTTTCATGACCCTGAAACGCCAAAATACACGACGTTTGTCATGACAAAGCAGTGAGTATTGCTCACCAGACCGTTTTCGATGGGCCCACCAAATTTCAGGCCAATCAGAGTCTGTCAACCAAATTTAGGAAAATTCATGTATTAATACACACGCAAAACAACCGAATTCTTGAATTCGGATTTCATGACCCCGAAACGCCAAAATAAACTACGTTTGTCCTAGCGGAGCTGAGTATTGCTCACCAGCCCGTTTCCGATGGACCCACTAAATTTCAGGCCAATCGGAGTTCATCAGCAAAGTTTAGGAAAATCCACGAAAAACATTTAAATTCACGAATTCGGGTTTCATGACCCCGAAATGCCAAAATAAACGACGTTTGTCGTGGCGAACATGGTGAGTATTGCTCAGTAAGTCATTTTTGTTGGACCCACCAAATTTCAGGTCAATTGGAGTCCATCAACGAAAGCAGAAAAATTCATGTACTAATACACACGAAAAACAACCAAATTCATGAATTTGGTTTCATGAACCTAAAACGCCAAAATAAACGGCATTTGTCGTGGCAAACGTGATGAGTATTGCTCGTCGGGCAGTTTTCGATGGACCCACCAAATTTCGAACCAATAAGAGTCTGTCAAACAAATTTAGGATAATCCATGTACTATACACACAGAAAACAACCAAATTCATGAATTCAGGTTTCATGGCCCCGAAATGCCAAAACAAACGACATTTGTCATGACGAACATGGTGAGTATTGCTCACTAAGCCACTTCCGATACACCACATTTCAGGCCAATCAGAGTCAGTCAACCAAATTTAGGAATATGCATGTACACCAAATTCATGAATTCAAGTTTCATGACCCTGAAACGATAAAATAAAAGACATTTGTCATTGCGAACATGATGATTATTGCTCACGCCATTTCCGACGAACACACCAAATTTCAGGCCAATCGGAGTCCGTCAATCAAATTCAGGAAAATCCATGTAGTAATAAACATGAAAATTCATGAATTCAGGTTTGATGACCCAGAAATGCCAAAATATACGATGTTTGTCATGGCGGAGCGGTGAGTATTGCTCACCAGATCATTTCTGAAGGACCCACCAAATTTCAGATCAATCGGAGTTTGTCAACCAAATTTTGAAAAATTCATGTACATTATACACACGAAAAACAACTAAATTTTTGAATTCAGGTTTCATGACCCCAAAATGCCAAAATAAGTGACGTTTGTTGTGGTGGGGCGGTTAGTATTGCTCTCCAGATAGTTTTTGATAGACCCACAAACTTTCTGGCAAGTCGGAGTGTGTCAACAAAATTTAGTAAAATCCACGTGTACTAATACACACGAAAAACAACTAAATTTGTGAATTTGGATTTCATGACCCCGAAACACTAAAATAAACGACCTTTGTCGTGGCGAACATGGTGATTATTGCTCACTAATCCATTTCTGATGGACCCACAAAATTTCAGGCTAATCGGAGTCCGTGAACCAAATTCATGAAAATCCATGTACATTAGACACGAAAAACTACCAAATTCATGAACTTTTGTTTCATGACCTTGAAATGCCAAAATAAACGACATTTGTCGTGGCAAACATGGTGAGTATTGCTCACCAGGCCAATCGGAGCCCGTCAATCAAATTCAGGAAAATACATGGGCTAATACACACGAAAAACTACCAAATTCATGAATTCGGGTTTCATCACCCCTAAGCGCCAAAATAAACGACATTTGTCGTGGCGAACATGGTGAGTATTGCTCACCAGGCCGTTTCCGATGGACCCACCAAATTTCAATCCAATCGGAGTCCGTTAACTAAATTCAGGAAAATCTATATATTAATACACGGAAAAAAACCAAATTCATGGATTCGGATTTCATGACCCCGAAACGCCAAAATAAACGACATTTGTCGTGGCAAACATGGTAAGTATTGCTCACCCGACCGTTTTCGATGGACTCACCAAAATTTAGGCCAATCGAAGTCCGTCAACTAAATTCAGAAAAATTCATGTACTAATACACACGAAAAAACCAAATTCTTGAATTCGGGTTTCACGACCCGAAACGCCAAAATAAACGACAGTTGTCGTGGCGAACATGGTGAGTATTGCTCACCCAGTCGTTTTCGATAGACCCACCAAAATTTAGGCCAATCGGAGTCCGTCAACTAAATTCAGAAACATTCATGTACTAATACACACGAAAAACAACCAAATTCTTGAATTCGGGTTTCACTACCCGAAACGCAAAAATAAACCACAGTTGTCATGGCGAACATGGTGAGTATTGCTCAGCAGGTCGTTTTCGATGGACCCACCAAATTTCAGGCCAATCATAGTCTGTCAACCAAATTCAGGAAAATCCATATACTAATACACACGATAAAAAACCAAATTCATGAATTTGGGTTTCATCACCCCAAAACGACAATTGTCGTGGCGAACATGGTGAGTAATGCTTTCCAGGTTGTTTCTGATGGACCCACCAAATTTCAGGTCAATCAGAGTCCGTCAACCAAATTCAGGAAAATCCATGTATTAATACACATGAAAAACAACCAAATTCATGAATTCGGGTTTCCTACCCATGAAACGGCAAAATAAACGACGTTTGTTGTGGCGAACATGGTGAATATTGCTCACCGGGCCGTTTCCGATGGACCCACCAAATTTCAGGTCAATCAGAGTTCGTCAACCAAATTGAGGAAAATCCATATATTAATACACACGAAAACAACCAAATTCATGAATTCGGGTTCCTGCCCCCGAAACGCCAAAATAAACGTGATGTTATATTGCATTTAAGTTGTAAACAATAACAAAGGAAGTCCTAAGACAACGTGATATAGACCGAGTGGAGTGGAATCACAAAAACTAGATAGTCAAGAATAATGTCAGATTCGCATTTTGCATGCTTAGCATGGTAAAGCTTAGTATTTTTCCATAAGAAGTTCACAGGTATTTTCAGAAAAGGAATTTTGATGTAGTAGTAGTTATTATCAATAATGCATTAGGTTTCTCATGTAGAATTTGATCTCATCGTATGAAGTTTGTTCTTTGAATACTCCTTAATATTCTGAATTAGCACTTTGCTCTAAGGTAGGAGATCTTTAACTTGTTCTTTACTAGGGAGAAAACCATTGTCTGATAACATAGATTGTTTAAGTAATATTTCTTTTGCTATTATATGGAATAGGTTTTCAACTGTTTCGGTCACCAATTCTGCTTGCACTTTGAGGCTTTCAACGTCGGAGTGGCACCAGTATACATGACATTCCTTCGTTTTATGGGTGATGATGATGATGCGAAGAAATTTAGTTATAGTCTTGAAGTAGGTGGATTTGGCAGAAAGTTAATATGGCAAGGAGTTCCTAGGAGCATCCGTGATAGTCATAAAACTGTCCGAGACAGTTTAGATGGGCTGCTCATTCAAAGGAGCATGGCACTCTTTTTCTCCGGTGGTGACCGGAAGGAGCTAAAGCTGAAGGTAGCGGGGCGCATTTGGAAAGAACCGTTGTAAAATAGAAATACGGTTTTCTTCCTCAGAGTTAGCATCAATCACACGCCTATACAGTAAATTTCGTCCCAGAGGGCCACGAGTCTAGTTAGTTATTTCTGATTGGCTGGTGGTTTATTTTTTGTTTCTTGTAAAAATATAAAGGCTGTAGATGGTTCTATATAGGTTAAGGTTTATGAATCAATGAATTCTATGTTGGCATTGTGAGGCTTTTTGACAATCTATGTAGAGTATCATGTGACTTGCAAAGAAGTGACAAATTGACGTTACATCATGAGATTCTTTGTTTTGTAATCCTAAAAAAAGAATTAGCAAAAGGAGGAGGAAGGGCCCACATTTGATCAGCTAGTTGGTGAATTTATTCATTATTCAATACAATTCTTTTGGAGTTGAATTATATTGAAAATGCTTTATAGTGGTTACAGATGGCCATGGACTATTTCAGAAAAAAGAATTTAGAACAATTGCTTTAAGGCATGATACTGCCTGTTGAACCAATCCACTTTAGCCCTTTACTTGAACTTAAAAAGGGATAAGCAATTCCAAGTCAACTTACCAAGCAACAAATTCAAGTTTAGAAGAATATCTTTTCCTGGTATATTCCATGCCTCAATTTTTATTTATTAATTTGTTTATTTAAATTGTTATTGTCATAAGCAAACCGTTTATCTTACGTAATTTTTTTTTATGATAATCATTAATTAGTAACTTGATAAAAATGATAACTAATATGCTATAATTGGTTAAACTATGCCAATTAGCCAGAATAATTTTTGGAATCTTAGAAAGAATTTATCAATTAGCCAGAAAAAGACAGTTTTAAGAGAAAAAGTAGCAATCATAATACTCCCTCCATCCCATTTTATGTGAAGGTATTATTTTTTGGGAAGCTAAACAAGTACTAGTATTTTTTTACTACAATTTTCTCAAACTTTTTTAATACTCGAAATCATTAGCTATATGAGTTGTAGTACTTTTCAAGTAGGTAAAAAAGAATTTAAAAACTTTGAAGAATCTATACCCGAATTAACATACAAAATTAAGTATTTTAACCGTCGTACTCTGAACCCATTCACATAAATTGGGACAAGGGGAGTATAAATTTTATGTATATAGCTGTATGCTGCGTACTACTTTTTAATCTTCTTTATGTTTTCATTACAACATCTGACTGTCTTTTTCTAAATAAATTATAAGTTAGATCATATCTGAAGTTGTTGTTAAGTATATATACTCGATATTTATTGTTACATGAATTGGAGTTTTCAGTGAAACATATAGAAGTTGCGATAATGGAGGGAGAATTAGATGCTAACAATTATGGAACTAAAACGCCATTGTTGGAGGGGTGGAAGCTTAGCAGAAGTGGACGGCAGAGCAGCCGGTGTTTCAGCCGGCGTAACTCTTTTACGTCGCTCCGCCATGATTTTTTATTAAGGCTTCCAGATAAGGTGATCAAGTCTTGTGCTATTGATGCTGAAGCTTCATCCATCATTAATAACATCTCCAAATCCTCTGACTTAACAAAAGGTAGTTATATGGGACTATTATAATATAGAGATTGTAACGCGGTAATTTTGGAAGGTGTATATGATTTTATGGATTGTTAGTGGAGATTGAAAGTCAAGAATTAGTTTTATTCTTGCTATTGTAAATATGTATGTTCTTAATCCATGTTATACTCTACAGAAAATAACTGATAGGTTCTCGTATAAGTTATGCAGGTATTAGTTATATATATATATGTGAAGTTTTAATCAGAAACTTAAGTTGTGTTAGCATTGTGTATTTCTATGTCTGAGAGATCTTGAGAAACAGATTTGGTTTTGGTTTTGTTAACTCTTTGGTTTCTGTGTTTCCATTTTTGGAGTCAAAATCTTTTTTCTTGTTAGTTGTCTGTTTTAGCAATTGATGCTTTAGCTGCTATTTCATGTTGTGAAGTGTTAGGAAAAGTTAAGTTTTAGGTTGGGATATGAAGAGTAATGTTCTATGAAACATGTTCTTGGCAAGAGAAAAGGTGATATTTTTTCTTTCCTATGCTAATTTGGTGTATAGACTAAGTTCTATTTGATCTTAAATTAGGACTTAACAGAAGCTGTATGAAAAGGTCCTATCTTTAACACCCTCATTCCTCTTTTATGATTATAGGCGAAAAGGAATACTATGAAAGACAGTTTGAGACGTTGAAGTCATTCGAGGATGTTGATATTGTAGTCGCGTCTGATTGCCTTGATGAAGAGGATCTTGAAGAACAAGCTCAACATGAGAGAGCAATGACAATCTCCAATTATGCAAATATTATACTTCTGGCTCTTAAGGTGACCAGAGATTACTTTTATCGCACTCTTGATTAGCATGAGCATGAGAAACTCTCTATTACTCGCGATATGTGTATCAGATTTATGCCACAGTGAAGAGTGGTTCCTTAGCTATTGCTGTATCTACGTTGGATTCACTGCTTGACCTCATGGCTGGTGGCATACTATGGTTCACTCATTTAGCAATGAAAAATATTAATGTCTACAAATATCCTATAGGAAAATTGAGAGTGCAGCCCGTTGGAATCATCGTGTTTGCTGCTATTATGGCTACACTTGGTATGTTATCTGCTATAACTCGCTAACCTCTTGATCATGTGTGTTTGAAATTCCATTATCAGGGTAGTGAATAAGGTACTTTGCCCAGCATACGGAAATAAAAACCAGGATGACGGTTTATAAAAGACGTGTATAAGGGACAGGGAGACAGTGGCTCTCTATACCAAACGAGACTAGAAAGAACAGGGGAATTAGCACCATTCATATGAGTACTAACCTCTTTGTACAGTCAAACCTCTCTATAACAGCGTCGTTTGTTCCAATAGGTTTTGGCTATTATAGTGAAATGTTGTTATACAAAACATATAATATAACATGACATGAAAATCAGTTTCAAAAATAACTTGGTTGTTAAAGTGAAATGTTGTTATAGAGAGGTCTGACTGTATATGAAACTCCTCGATTTGCATAATCGTGTGCGTTCCTTTCTAGGCTTTCAGGTATTGATCCAGGCTGTGGAACAACTAGTTGAAAAAAAACCTCCTGAAAAGATGACTTTGGAGCAGCTTGGATGGTTATATTCAATCATGTTAACTGCAATAGTGGTAAAACTTGCCCTGTGGCTTTACTGCAGAAGCTCGGGAAACGACATTGTTTGTGCGTATGCAAAAGTGTGTCTAGTATCCTTTACCTTCTGGATTTTACGTCTTCTCCTGATGATCGATTTTACTAATATTTCAATGTATTTGTCAGGATCACTATGTCGATGTAGTTACTAATGTAGTCGGTCTGATAGCTGCTGTGCTTGGTGATAAGTTCTACTGGTGGATATCACCTCTTGGTGCACTTATCCTGGCTATTTATACAATCACAAATTGGTCAGCCACCGTGATAGAGAATGCAGGTATGCACTTACATGTTTGTGTCAAATTTATAGTTCTTCAATAGTTCATGGAAGTAACGGCAAGGTCAAACAAACACAGAACTGATAATTCAGGCTAGAATCTAAACCTTGTTAGAAAAATTATCCCTTTGAGATGCCTGCTAGAAAAATTATCCCTTTGAGATGCCTGCAAGAATTATGCTTGTTGGAAACCTCAGCTTGAGGCATAATATATGCTGTCTATTGTTGTATACTGAAGAAAACTCCAATACATGCACCTCGACTATTCCACGTCCTGCTATCTCCCACCAGCACATGTATCAAGTAACTCTGTCCAGGTTTAGGCAGATGGGAAGAAATCACCTAGTATTTTGTTGCCTCTGCTAGGATTTGAAACTGGAAGACCTCGTGATTAACCTTCCACTTCATTGACCACTAGGCCGCACTTTTGGATGCAAAACTCCGATGTTTTCTTGGTGTCGTCTTATATCAATACATCAAATAAATCCTGAATGAGGTTCTTGATGCAGTGTCTCTAGTGGGACAGTCAGCCCCTCCTGAAGTTTTGCAGAAGTTAATATATCTTGTTATGAGACATCCTCAAGTGAAGCGTGTTGATACAGTTTGAGCATACACCTTTGGTGTATTGTACTTTGTTGAGGTCAGTCTCCAGTAACATGAGAGCATTTTCCTAACATATTTGGTTTGAACTATGAAGAAATACCCTTTTCCAGAACTCGACTGACTGTGAAATATGGCCTCTTTTCTTTTAACTTAGGTTGATATTGAACTCCCGGAAGATTTGCCATTGAAAGAAGCACATATCATTGGAGAGGGTCTACAAATAAAGTGTGCTTTCCTCATACCAGAGAAATTTGAATGTAAAGAATAGTATTGCTTGAATTGCTTTGATTGGGAGCTCAACTGCTCCACTCCTACAAATACTCGTGGTCATGCTCGAGGGATTTGCATAACAAATTTGTGTATTGTCTCAAACATTTCTCCTAAAAGGGGAGTTTTCTAGCAATGGTAAAGTAGTATGTGTGTAATCTATAGGTCACAGGTTCGAGTCGTGACATCAATTAGATAGGCGGCCTATATAGAGCATCAGCTGCCCTTTTTTTTTTCTCAAACATTTCTCCTACCCTCAATTTATACAACATAGTGGATTATTGAAGATCTTAAACATCCTTTCTAGCTGTTACAGCTTTTATCTATTCAGGATAATTCCCTCTATGGAATTGTGGCATCAAGAACTGTGTCAAGGGTCATGAGAAAAATCACTCTATCAGATCTCATTTTCTCCTTAATGTAATTTGTGTAATGCCATTCTTGACAGCAATTTACATTGTGTAATCAGAAATAAATATGGAATAGAAAGCTCCTTAATTTTTCTAACAATGGAGAAAAACTAAGCTCATTTTGGATTTACACATTGGAATGAAATGAATTGCACTGAAAAGGTATATAAAGGAATCACAAATTTGGAATTGTGTGCAGTTAATTGTATATACATAAAACATATAGAAGGTTCACCAATAGGCTATTGCTATTCAAACAAGCTAAAAGAAGCAAATGCCACCATAAATAATATTTGCTATGCATAACAATAGAATCATTTAACCTACCCACTTTTTTACAATTGACAGAGAAAAAGAAAAGAAAAGAGAAGAGAACGATTAAAAAGGGGTGAAGGAAAAACATCCAACATCAGATTTCGCATCTTCTCAAGATACAGTTCGTCCATAGCAGAGACAGGAAAGATAGAGATTTTTTGCCCACTTTTCCTGCACAAAAAAAGAAGTGCATTAAAAAGCGATTTACTGATTCTCGTCTAGTAACCAACTTTTTTTACATCGGTCACATGTAATAACCTTTAAACTACCTACATGGAGACTGCATATATTATTCATAATCCAACCATGAAAAAGTTAGCATTTTGAAGATATCAAATTCTGTCTGTATGTACCCAAGCTCTTCCAGACATACTCAGCTAAATCAGATGATAAAACATTCCACATCAGAAGCTATATATATTACCTTAACATGTGTGCTTGGAAACAGAGATGTTCTCAGTGTTTCCTGAGTCTCATCGCCAGGCTTTCGTCGAGGCACACTCAGGATAACAGCAGTTTGATCTAACGTAGCAGCTGTTGCTGTAATACGATAACCTTTGTCCCATCGTTTATGAATGCCTTCACTTGGATAAAGAAAATCAAGTTCCACTACCTATCCGGAAAAAGGAAAGAAAGCAACTTTATCATAAGCTAGTATTAGTGTATGATAAAACCAAAGGGGGAGAAGGGGCATACTGGGGTGGGAGTAGATGATACAAAGTTAGAAGTAACATAATAGAGGCACAGGCGCTTTTGATAAAAATGGGAGGGACAAAAAGTCATGCACCTACTAAAAAGAGCAACTAACACGGAGGTAAGTTTTGTTTAGAAGGATACATACAAGTTGGAAGTAATTCTGCTACTTCTGATAGACTTCTCTTTTGTTTCTCTCCTCAACTTAAAGAGTAGAGTTACTATAGCGATTATTATGAAATTAAATGTTGAAAGGTACTAATTTTTTCTTAAGTTACCAGTTTTCAAAAAAAGAGGTACTATTTTTTTCTTATGGTTTATTAATTGAAAATTGATTATCACTTTTGCCATTAAAGTTATCTTTCTCTGGCATTTTGATAAAATTACATCTAATGATGCTTAATTTGAGTTGCTACATATTGTCAAAGCTAGTAATATTTATTCATTTATCAAAAAATAGTAATTGTAGTTCCAGCTTGATGTTATAAGCACTAATATGTTTGGAAACTTTCGTGTATGGATAAATTTGGCGCTTCACTTCGAAGAAACGCTTCAACCATTGAGTAAATACAATTACTCCTTTATTTCCTTGTACCAAATATAAGTTTCCTGACATTAATATTTTTCTCTCTAGCAAAATCCCGTAATAGATCTCTTATAATTCAACAATCTTTCAATAACTGTCGGAAAAAGAAAAAGAAAAAAGATTAAGATATGGATAGTCTGCTCTCTCGAGCCTAGGCTTCTATTGTTACAATAAAGATACTAATGAAAATAAGATGAAGTGGGCTAGAAGAGATAATCACAAACATGCAGACAGAGAAAGAGGAGCAACCTGGTTACTGACACCTGAATTGCGAGACATAACAACCGCCCACCTACTTCCAGCAGTTGCCATGGAGGTTACATGGAACCCTTCTTTCCACTTCTTGCTTATCCACTTGAACGGAAATGACTCACTTACTTTATAAGACTGCTGGCTGAACTGTGTGCCTGCAAATACAAAATAATGACTTTAACATTCTTTTTTAACGGAAGTCCATTACCTAGAGCTGAAAGCTATAAAGCTAAAGCCTTCGACAACAGATTCTCACTTTGCCACTGAGACGGGGAAAAAGGCCTTCAAACCATTCAGGTTACAATGCTACTCATTGTGTGTACATGCACACAATCAAGTATACATGTATGCATACACATACACTGTTAGCGTGTGCATCGCAGATACTGTATGTATTTTATGCATGTCTGTGTATATGTATCAACAACAGCCAATTCTCTCTCAATCCCAAAATGGTGGTACCAAACTGATACATTCATTCAATAAACTACAACCCGAAATGAAAGATTCACATGACTGTTTTGATTCTCATCATGCTACATTCTTGTATTCTTGTAGTAAGCGGGTGGTTGATATTGGGAAGGGGAAGCAAGCAATGGATACCGTTCTCGCACCCGAGCCTGCAGTTGGTAGGTCAAATCCCTATGTCCAAGTAATTGAGTTGAAGCTTTGGGCATAGAGCGGAGTGAGCCTGGGGAGAGTAGAGTCCAGAAACATTGAGCCCCAAAATAGAGTTTTTATTCAAATCCCTACTCAACACGGTGCCTTTCTCTTTGATAACGATGTTCTAATATTATATAATAGCCATAAACGGAATCTTAAGAAGCAGAAAATCTTCCCCTCGACGAGGCGAGTGTTCTCGAAGAGAAAATCCTGATGAAAAAAGCGTGAGGAGAATTCAAATTAGTCTGTCTGCCGCTTTCCTTCATAACAGAGCCGTTATTCCCGGCTGGCATAGAAGTCTCTCGCGCGGCCCTCCTTCCATCCGCGAAGCTGAGGCGGGAGAAAAAGCGTAATTCCCCGGTGTCATAGGTTACCTTTCTATCTTCCTCCCCACCATAATAAACAGGTACACCCCTAGCGGCGGCGAACCACAGGAGAATCGAAAGCTGGTTGCTAGCGGAAGTAGAGCAACAAAGAGCAAAACGGAGCATTCACAAATAAATGGTGTAAGCAGAATAGAAGAAAATAATACATGCTCCGAGTATTTCTTTCATCTTCTAATGTTAGACTTGATCCAGACTGATTGGAGAACAGGAACATGAATTCTAATCTGATCTAGAACAATGTTTTTAATATCTTAAGAGACTGAAATTCAAAATCTGACCACTTGAATTTTTAAATATTACATTCTTTAGACCGACACCGTAATGAACAAATCTATATAATAAGTGACAAACATAGCAGACATAAGAAGCTTTAGTAATACCATTACATGAGAAAAAGAGTTGTCCTGGCACTAGCTAGTATCTTTCCGTGATAGATCCAGATTATAGTCTCATGAAACATGGCATTAGTCAAGTGGAAATCAGAATATCAAGGTTCAAGAAGTAACGAAGTTTAGTCAACATGAGAATAATTTTTAAAGGGACAACTAGAAAGGATGGCAATGGAAGCCATACTCGGCAGTAATATCATTAAACCCAACAAAAGATTTGTATTACAGCTTAATTAAACATAGGCACAATTCAATAATACATCTAGTTTTCTAGCTTAGTAGTACAGTATGTTACAGAGAGCCACCAAAAGTTATTACAAATATGCATATCAACGCAGACTTTTATGACGAGCAACTGGTTCGCTTACTTTATGTTTCAAGATAGAAGAATAAGCGACAATTATCCTGCCTTTGGTTCATGAAAGGCCAAAAACCTAAGACTTTTTTTATAACGAAAATAAGACAAAAAACTGAGAAACAAGAGAGCTTTTGAAGACGCTGAGATGAACTTTGCACAATTGAGAAATAGCCTCTTCTTTCCTTTTGGTGCCCCGTCAGGTTTCTTTATGTATAGATGATTGGGTGTTGTTCGTAGAGAACAATCTCCTTTTTTGTAGGTTTTCTACTTTTTGGTATACTTCTTGAGTTCTTGTACACGGGTATTTCCATGCCCACATTATTAATAAAATTTATTATTTCATTAAAAGAAAAATATAAGCACAAATAAAAATTACATGGGCAAAGGAATTAAAAAAATTATAATTAAGTGAAACATTTATTGTTTAGTGTCGCCTCTTCAGGACAAATCCCATTGGTATTAAGGTGTATGCCTTAGCGCCTTGGTGAATGCTCTAAGGTGCCAACTAAGCAAGGCGAAGCGCTCAGCCTGTTTTGCACCTAGCTTTAGGGCTTACGCTAGCCTTTGACAACGCTGCAGGTACAGTGTAATACCAATCAAAATTTAGCATATAGGATCAACCTGCAGAAATTAGAGGACACACCTTTTGACATTACAACAAGAGAGCTTCCGTTGGTGACACCGGCAAGAGAACTAATATAATAGTTCTTCTCCCACTGTTCCATAATCCATTCCTGTAATAATGCATTATAAGAACCAACATAGATTAAATATCAGGTTGAAGCAGCAGTGAAGTGCAATAAGCACTATGTTATATCATACATGGACTTGGCTTCAATACATACAAGTTACGGCTGTGTGGAAGTGTTAGAATAGGAATAGAATTTCATATATAGTATCCTACTAGGAAAAGGATTGTAACGTAAAATAGGAATAGGATTTCATATATAGTATCCTACTATGAAAAGGATTGTAATGGAGTGTCTATAAATAGAGCTCAGTGCAATCATGTAGATACAACAATTCAATAATATATTCTCCATAATTTCTCACACGGTATAAGAACTTCTACGATCTTGGTAGAGAATCAAAGAGCTTTTGGTGCCGGCGGGCGGCACTAGAAAATGTGTCGCCCGTCTGGCCAAAAATAATGGTAGAGTGAAGATTGTAGAGAACTTTCAGATATTTATAAATAAAATATTCTCTAAAAAAAAGTAGGCATGAGTAGTGTTTTTCCGGTATGAACAATTATTAGATTTCGATCGTCGAAATTAGGGTTCCGGTGATTCTAGGCTATTTCCGGCCATTCTTTTAAGAATTATTTTTATTGTCAGCATCGCACAGAGATTCCAAGCTGACCCGTACCACTTTCTTCGAGGTTCGACAACTTTTCTGGCATAATTTCTCGTCCCGTAGGGTCGTGTCATCATTCCGATCCTACCAACAGAATACCATCACAGTCTTGAGCCTCAATACTGATGAATGTTTTGCGTCTTCAAGGGTCGTGCCATCATTCCGATCCTACCCATAAAATACCATCACAGTCTTGAGCCTCATAGTATTAGTAAGAAAGTATCCGATGTGCAATATTCCAGCGAAGATTTGGAAAAAAAAAATCACCACCGTGCATAATTTTTTCAGTGGCTACTAGCGTCACATCTCTATTCAGTGGTGATGCAGAATCAACACCACCATAACATAGATCAGGTTCAAGCTAGTGAGAAACTAATTGTTGTGCAATTTTTCAACAATTTCCGGGAAAGCAAATCAGTCACCGTGCAATATTTTCCGATGACAACATAGTTGTCCGCGTCAAAATTACTTTCAGGTAGTGTTGCGCAAATTCCAACACCACCACGAGATAGATCAGTCCCTTCCGACCAAAACTCAGTCAGCGGCTCCGGCAAAATATCCACACGCGCCACAACATGCCGCTCAAAGTGTCAGCTTCGGCTAGCGCATCAGATCCACGCGCCGCGCATGCACCTTTTTCCTGCCAGATCTCGGTGATTTTCTTCTTGGGTTGTGTTCGCCAGATTCCATCTATCTTTCAAGACAAATTTCACCACGTCTCTCGGTTTTGATATGTTTAACTCCAAAAACACGAGAAATGAAAGTTCAAGTCCTATGATTACTTCAAAATTCTTAAGGAGATCAAAAAACCGCACATCAGTCCATGAAAAAACGACGACGAGGAGGTCTCCTTGGAAGATCTCGACCTAAGTGTAGTTATTATAATACACTTGGACACATTCGTGAAGTATGCTATTCTCTCCATTGTGACCTTGAGAAGAAAGTTTATATGGAGCAACCACCTGATTTTGTTGCTCAGGGAGTCTAACCTGGTGTGTCGATTGCGTCGGTCACTTTATGGTCTGAAATAGTCTCCCAGAGCCTGATTTGGGAAATTCAGCACAATAATTCAGGAGTTTGGTATAACTCGTACTAAAGATCTCAGCAGACTAAAGTATTTTCTAGGTATTGAGGTTGCTCAATCTAGATCAGGTATACTCTCCGGTGATAAAAAGGGCAGTCTGGTGCACTAAACTCTCGCTATGCGCGGGGTCCGGGGAAGGGCCGGACCACAAGGGTATGTTGTACGCAGAAGTTCCTCATTGATCCTCGTATTAATACATCTATAATAGCTCGGTACATATGACTTGTATGCACCAGCTTGAGGGGGTGTTAGAATAGAAATAAAATTTCATATATAGTATCCTACTAGAAAAAGGATTGTAATGTAAAATAGGAATAGGATTTCATACATAGTATCCTACTAGAAAAAGGATTGTAATGGAGTGTCTATAAATAGAGCTCAATGTAATCATGTAGATACAACAATTCAATAATATATTTTCTCCCATAATTTCTCACACGAAGTATTTGTTAGGGGTATGTGCCACTTTCTTGGCCATGTTTTATTGTATTTTGAAGAATATATGCAAGTACCACAAGGGTCTATTGTACGCAGCCTTATTATGCATTTTTCAAGAGGTTTCCACGGCTCGAACTCGTGACATCCTGGTCACATAGGGGTGACTTCACATTGTTTCTTGTCACGCCTATCGAACGAAGTGAGAGGGATGATTTCATTCAGCTCAATCGACGTGAGAGGGCAACTGAAAAGGAGGCTCAACCTACAGGGAAAGGGAAATTCTTTTTATTGCGTTCCCGGCTCTCGGCTCTCTCTTTCCCTTTATCCCCCAAGGCTCCCATTCATTTGACATATGTACATGTACATGGCAAATGAAGGATCCATTAGCATAATGGAATAAACGGTATTCACATTTACCTTATGCAAGAATAATGGCGATAGCTCATAAACTTGGCTTGTGAAATTAGTTCCAGCATCCATGATAATAGCCCACAAGCCGGAACAAGATGACACACAACTTATATATAGTCCATCTTCGTTCCCTTTCTCCACATGCTCTTCCAGTCTTGTATCTGTTACATTATAATGGTACCTAAAAACAAGCTACATTGCATTACGTAGTGCACTTGTGTACAGAACTCAGAAAGTACATTATCTACAATTACCACCACATACTGAACAGAATAGGACTCTCCTGAAATCAAGGAGCATAACCACAAGACGTCATCCTTGAAAATGTCTAACAATTGACATCTCCTGATTACCAGTCACAAGGTGAAGGACAAAGTCATGCATTCTTTTCAAACAAACATGTTAATGTGAATTCAACAAGTAATAAAGTCTTTGAGGCAGCTATAATATTTTCTAGTAACCATATCTAGGCTCTTAAAACCATATAGTGGCAGCCAATTAACTCCTTATTTCTTTTTGTTTAAATATGTACCATTTGTATACATATAAAAGAAAACTCAGCACCAAAAGGTGTTGGTCAGTGCTGTAATTACAATCTCAGTTAACTCCTTAGTTCTTACAATATTATTTAAAGTTCCATGTGGCCTAAATAGCCCAATAAGTCATATATTTCTCTCAATCGTGTTACTTCACACTCCTAGGGCAAATTGTTGTCAAAAGTAGTGAAAACACCTATATTGCTCAAGTTTACGTACAAATAAATGCAGCACAAGATCATCAAGCTTCTCCACAACGAAATTCATATAAAGACATTCCCTATCTTTTTCCAAAGGCAATGAAAACAAAAAATATCGCGGAGAAATAAGCTTATGCAAAGTGGCATCTTAAGATGAAATAGAGTGCTACTCTGCATAAAATATCTAAAGCTGAAGGAAAGTCTTTTTTTTGGGAATTGTTGAAAGCTGAAGGAAAGTCATTACACTAAGTCAAGGACAGATAAAGGACGATATTCTCAAATTATCACACTCAATCACCTGTGATAGAAGTTCTTGAAAATCGATAATATAACTCTTGGATACATTGACACTATACGAGCAACAATAGGCTCCCTGATTCAGAAGAATCTACCAAATTTCCTAATACAACTATCTTTATCTCTGAAATAGAGGGACATCTTACATCTTTACACAACAAGACCACCCACGACTCCAGGTGACATAGAAAATACAATATGAACTATTAAGAATTTGCCTCTCGTGCAATCTGCAGCACCTTCTGGTTGCTGGATTATCAATATTACAACCTCCAACGATAAAAAAGATATTCCAAATCGCATCTGTGCTGAATAACTAATTATTTTTTTTAAGACTGCAAAGCTTAGTTCCAATTACAGCAAAATTTATGTATAAAAATGCCAATCATTTTTTCAAATAACAAACAAATTTAAACGACTTGCTGAAACAATATGCATTATCAGCATCTAATCTGCAAATCCAAAAGCAATGCCCCAAGTCATGTTTTAATTCAGAAGAGAACATGTCTCCCTGAGCACACCATCATCAGTCTAAATGAAATTTGCAATAGAAAAATCAATAACCGTCTTTATTCCACACCACCCATGAGGTGGCTACCCACCCTACCACCAATTTGCGGAAAAAAGGGAATCAAAGAAAATTGTTCAAAGATGTACAATTGAAGATTTTACCACTAAAGGAACAACCATAAAAAAAGAAATCAGTAAAAGATACTAACAAGCTGAAACAGATTTGTAAGACTATGCCATTGTGCATCACATGGTGTATTTGGCTAGAAGGAAGAAGAGATACTTTGAAGAGAAAAAACAACATTTATATGTAGTTAAATCCAATTGTATCCATAGTCTGTTTTCCTGGTGCAAGGGGCGTAGGATAGAAAATGTGGAACATCTTTTTGGACACCATGATGTCAAAGATGTAACGAGTTAGAGTAATTTTCTTGTTGTACTGTCTTGCAGTACCTTCTTAGTACTACAACAACATACCTTCTTGATACTAGCTTAATAAAATTAAAGTTACCTTATAAAAGAAATGGGGTACTAAAACAAAGAAAAATATAGAATCCACCGAATAATGTAATTTCAGTACGTAGGCCATAATTCAACTGCTTTGCAGAGAAAAAACACATAATATGAAATAAAATCTCCACCTCTGTTTCATGGGCTTTCTAGCATTGTAAATTGAAATCCACTGTGTTGCAGGAACTCCCATGCGAACCTTCTTTCTGGGCTGCTCTTCATCCTCCTCTTGATTTAATCTCCCCCGCTTTTGGCCAACTTGAAACATCTACAATAACATGATGAGGTTACATACAGTCAAAATATGTAAACCCAAGTAAATAAGCAAAGTTGGTGAGACATGTAAAGTACCACCTTTTGGGCACCAACAGTGTTAATTGGCCTTATAGCAGGATCAGGTCCAAGCAAGCTCTCAAATAAAGAGGTTAACTTTGAATAATTAGGTTCTTCATCAAATTTCAAGTTTATTACTATATCGAGAAATTCTCTCAGAGGTGATGGACAGAAGCAGCAAAGCATTTCCGGAGACGTTGACATCTTCTTTTTGCAGACCAAAAATGATTTGTTATCTCCCTAAGATGGTCAGAACAAAAACTTGTGATTACAGGATGAGCTGGAAGTTGACAGGAACTACTTGCCACCACTGCATTTCATAAAACTCGAGAAAAGCTAGTACAGATACCTGAAATCCTTGCCATGGCAACCTGCCTCGGTGAAGAAAAATAAGTGTATATGCAAGTGATTCCAGATCATCTCTTCTACTGGCAGTCCTTCCCATGTGCGCATGAGCACTTGCATACCGAACAGTCCCTCTAGAAGTTCATTCACAAAAGGTTAATAAGCAGAACAAATGGTAGAGATCAAAATTCTGGCTAAGGACAACACTACATATAACTGACCTAAACATGTCAGGTCGCTGATCATACACCACATGCGGACCTTTCACAATATCTCTCCACTTTGTTGCTGTAATTTGGTTGTTAGGAAAACATTAACGGAATACAGAATTTATAATCGCTATGATATTACAGTAAAGTAAATGCTTTTTACCTAGTCCCAAGTCGACAAGGAACAACTTCTTCTCCTTCGGTGTTGATGGCTGACCAAGCAAAAAGTTCTCTGGCTTTACATCTCCATGCACATAACTGAGGTCGAGAACAACAATCACTAGAAAAGATACTTGGATCCAGCAGTAAAGTTCAAAAGCATTAAAATAAATTAGGAAACCAACAGCTGGACAACTATATTGGACATAATAATAGTAGTAACAAGGAGGGAGGTTTTCATACCCGTGCGCATGCATTATGTTTAAAATTGTCAGAGACTCAACTGCAATACATGCTACCATTTCTGCAGACATCCTGCAATAGTAGAAAAGCTTAGCGAAGCTCTTAAGTTCTATTGCTTGAAGTCCAACTTTACATCTGAATATTATTTATATAAAGAAAAGCTAATGACATGCATGATAATGGAGGAAAAAAGAGCCTGCTGAGCAAATAAGCATTAGATACTTACGCCTGCCCAGAGGAATTCCATACATCCCATAAGCTAGGTCCTAGGATGTCCATAACCTGCATAGAACTAATGTGGTCAATAGGTGCATCCTTATATGAACCAACACAAACATTACATGAACCAGTGTCCACATTCTTCAAAATAATCTCAATAGCAGCACTAACTGCAGGCCAACCAAAGTCTCAATACAAAACGAGTATCTTATCCAAAAAAAAAAAAAGAATCAGTCTATCCAAGAGCCGATGCCTTCTCATAGCAAAGAAACTACCCAAGTCACAGTTCAAAAAACAGTCTTTACTAGTCATTGCTGGAAAGGACACTCAGTAACATACACAACCAGTAAAAAGGAGCACCTGAAGGCCTCCAATGAAACCAAAATAATGTGGGTCAACTACATTAACTTCCCATACAGATTGTCATGATTCAAAAGAACTACCCCTAGTTCAACATTTCACTGCAGAAACTTTCCTTGACTTCCAACAGCAACAATTAATTTGACTTTCTGACTCAAAAGCCAACTAAACCTTTAAAAGTTGTAGTTTGCCAATGTTAATGGTTATGTCAATTAATATTAATGCAAAAAGCATAATTCTACAATACATTTAACGGAAAAAGCATAACTTCACGACACATACCATTACATAATAGTCTCCTACCCTCCCTTTATAATGCACGGTAGGTACTCCATGGCTGCCTCCAACAGTACTGCTCAACAAACAAGTTTAGTCCAGTCAGAATCATTTTCCAACATGAGCACCCATTCACTTCAAAAGAGATCCATATCCATACTTGTAAACTTGCCACTCATTTGGAGGACCATAGTTACAGCCTTTGCTATTTCTATGCTCAAATTTCAGTGCAACCTGGAGCCAAAAAGATAAACCAGTGAGATTTACTTGTGGACAACAAATTGTCTAACATAGCAAGTGAGAGGGGAAGGGGAAGGGGAAGAGCACGTACATACCTCAACAGCCCCTTGACCATCTGAAGGTTCATCGCCATCAGAAACACGACGACCCAAAAAGACCTGACCGAAACCACCTTTACCTAACTTCCTTCCAACCTGATAAACTGGGGACATTCCTACTTGCACCTGAAAGTCAAATCCAACCAGAAACATAAGATAAGTTCACTTTACAGTTTAATCCCTGCTGAATTCATCAAGGTAGAAAATGGTTAAATTTTCATGTACAGCAGCTCTCAATCACGAAACTAACTAGAATCACCGCCCTAAAGAATAAGCTACCATTACAGTCATACAGTTCCTGTTGTTGCTGGTGGAAGGTGGCAGGTATCCCGTGAAATTAGTCAAGGTGCGCGCAAGCTGGCCCGGACACCATCGTTATAAAAAAAAATAGTTATACATTTAATCCAGGCCGGAATCACAGGCTTGTAACTAGTCTAAAGTGACAAATATAATCAGAAATTCAGAACAAGGCACCAGAGGACGACATAATACTATGTTTGGATTTGATGATAATGATTCCTAATTAAGAATAGTTTTTCTTTGTCCACTCAATCATGTAAAAGCACATATTCAGTAAAATAATTAATACGACTATTCGAGATTCACATGTAGGAGGTTTACAATAGGTTGACACTCATCGTACAAATATTCAAATGAACCAACGAATACAAATGATTTATTAGTTGACCCCGGCTTATTATGGAATGAGGCATAGTTAATTAATTTATATTGATTCGCACAATAAAATAATTTTGACAGGCCATATTACAAGTCAAGCGCCACAACATTAAGAATAATTAGCACCCAAGCTTGTCGTAAAGAGGTCAATGAAGTGTGTCAAAACTTAGAGACCAAGGTTCAAATCCAGCAAATACATAAAATACTAGGTACTTCTTCCTCATCTGTCTAAGTCTTGGTAGGCAGAGTTACCACGTACATGGACTGGTAGGAGGTAGGAGATACCTATGTAATAGTTTAATACTCCCTCCGTCCCAATTTATCCAATTTATATGATATTGTTTCCTTTTTAGTCATTATCAAAAAGAATGACACACTTCCTTATTTAGTAGTAACAATCTAACTTTAAACTTCTCATTTACACCCAGACATTTTCTTTGTTTTTCATTCATTAACATGACTAAATTGGCCGCCATATACAAGGGTATACCAAAAAGTAAAGAATCTACCAAACATGTCCATTTCTAACCACAAGTGTCAGAAGCCTTTCTTTCATTCTTAAATTTGTGCACAATCAAACACCATCACATAAATTGAGACTGAGGGAATAACATATAATTAAAATGAGCATATTTACATTTTAATATGTATGAGAAAACCAAGAGATTACAGGTTCAAATACACTTTACAACACTACTTACACCTTATGGTTGTTGGCTTTAGCATACAAGTGGACCAAACACTAATAGTTAACGCAAGCATGTAGGGGGGGTGGGGAAGCAATGAAATCGAAAAAAACGGACCGTTTTAGGGATAGGGGAGGCGTTATCCTCATCTTCATGTTCAGTTCCTTTGTTATTAGCACTCAATCCACCACTCTCATCCCCCATTTCCTCTTCTTTTGCTTTTGCCTTAGTGGGTTTTTATACAACTTCTAGTAGAGCAGAGGGCTATCGGAAAAAGCGATTTTTATACAACTTTTAACTGAACATCATCCAGTACTTTCACTTAAAATTCATTAAAACCCAATACACTATTTGAATTCTTCAACAATCAAATAAATACAGCAAAACTAAAGAAAACTGAAAGGGATATGGAAATTAAAGAGGAATAGTAGTAATAATTAGAGAAATTTTGATGTTAGGGTTTGGTTGAACATAACATATGCAAAGAAATATCAACCAGAAGTGTATAGGCGACTCTTGGGTGAAATGTACTTTGTGCATAGCGTATTCATTCTTTTTTGGTTTATTGTTTTCTCTTTTTCAATTCTAAAATTGGATTTCGAAATAGGAGTATTAGTTTTGATCCCTTCATATTTTGTATTTTTGAGTAACTCTAACGCATTTAATCTTTAATTAATAAAATATGTTATTTTAGTCTCTTTATGTATGAAATACTATGTTATATTTGAATTATTTTTAGAAATATATTAACTTAAAAAATGGAGAATGTATGAGTAATTTAATGATGAAGTAGTTAATAATTCTTCAAAATTTGTAAATATTCATAAGCAAAAGGATTAAAATGCATATTTTAAGTAATTGAGAGTTAAATTATGCTTAATATGATATTACAAGGATTAAATTGGAAGTTTCCAATAATTAGAGGTCAAATTTGCTATTAATAGTATTTCTTTAAGAGATTTCTAGTTAGAAAGTTGATGCAATAGGTACCATCTGAAATAATTTTAAAAAATCAACTTTTCGCAAGTTATGCTCGGTGAGGTATGACTTCAAACACAATCTTCGTTTTATATATCGTTAAATTATTCACAAGTTGTGCCGAATTGCAATGCCCACAAGTTATGTCGGACGGGCCATGACTTTAAGTCAATCTTTATTAGACATATAAATTGTTCGTAAGTCATTTCGTATTTATAAACTTGTATGGTGTGTCATGTCATGCATAAGGGCATAACTTTAAGTATAATCTGCATTATATTTATCTTTATGTTATTCATAAGTCATATCAAATTTGCCTTAATCACAAATTATATTGACTTTGAGTACAATACTCTAACTACGTATCCTGAAAAATATTCACAAGTCATACCGAATAGGCAAAACTAGTATACACTGTTTAGTTGTTTAAAAAAAATTCAGATTGGCAAGATTTGGTACTTTTTTCATTCAAAATCAATTCAAATCTCCACCAAATGACTTCGAATCGTGTTGATGATCTCTCTGCACCATTTTCAACAGATCTAAATAACACCAAATTAAATTTCTCACAAACATCAAAATATGAAAATAAATTTTACTCCTTCAAACTTGTTCAAAGATGAATTATCTCTCTAATTTGATTTCACCGTCCAAATCTTACGGTATAAGTAAATAACTACGAATTTACTATTTCTTCCTCACATATAAAAATAAAAAGGTAAGGAATGGAGATATGCTTGCTATGCCACTTAATAGCAATTCTTAATCATCAATCAAAGCCACAAAAAAATCCATCACCATTGACATCAAATGGAATCCTCCATATTAGAAAAATTTCAAGCTAAACACTAATGGATCTGCACTCACAAATTTTGTTATAGATAGCATTGGTGGTGTCATAAGAAACAGTCGAGGAGATTGGATTGTTGATTATATAAAAGGTCTCCCTCATACTACAAACAACTTGACAGAGTTGTTAACTATCTTACCATGGTCTCTATTTGGCTCTTGAGCAAAACCTGACCCCAATTAAAGTTGCAACTGGATATGTAATTCATATGATTACAAATGGACACATCTCCTATAACAATATTATCTTTGAATGCAGATCATTGATGCAAATGTTGGGAGCTCCGATCATTCGGCACAGATACAGGAAGCATAATAGGGTATTCGACATCATGGCCAAAGAGGGGGCAAAATATAAGTTTTTTTACAAAACACGGTTTTTTATAGTTCCTCCAATATTTGTATAAGAAGTTGTTTGAGCAAACATTTTAGAAATTATGTTTACTAGATCCATTTTAACATATAATAGTAACTTTGTAGATGAACACAATGCAAGGCCATGCCTTGCTTCCAAACATTAAAGACTATTTTTTTCTTAAAATAGAAGAAGCTGAAGGGGTGAACGAGCGTACGATAACGAGTCATAAGAAAGATGAGTAGAGCATTCTTTCCGCTGACCTTTATAGGAGTAGAGCAATACAGTGAAATAAATAAACTTCCAACCACACAACAATTTTTAGTAATACTCGTAGGCCTGAAGTCTTTCATTTTTTTTAAAAATGGATTCAATCATTAAAAAAAGATGAATAAGAAAGGAGAAAATGATATTACTGAAATTTGTATCTCTTTTTCGAAACAAATTTCAGTGCAACAGATTTAAATAGAAAATCCAATATGTAATTGTTAGTTTTTTTTTTATTGTGATTTGGAAGCGAATACAATTAAGAAATGGGGGAATTGAAGATGCAAGAGATGTCCTTACCATCTTTGTTCGAGCAGGCTCGAAAAATTCATGCAATTGCATCCGATTCCACAGTTGATTAGGTAAATTTTTGTTTTTTATAGCGTAATTGTTAACACTCAAAAATAATTTAAGTGTTTAGCCGAATTCATTGACAGTCGAACTATTCCGGAGCCGAATTTACTCCTAGCCTTCGACTACAAGAACTCCATCGGCTACTAAGCCATCTTAGCCGAAGTTGTCAGTTAGAGGTACGACTAGGACCCACTCAGATGCAGACGTCTCAACGACCAAGTCAAAAGGGTTTTCAAACCCCTAAAAGCGGTAACGGCCAACAACAACTAAAAGAAAGGGTCATTATCCGAGCGAGAAAATCAGCACCACTTCACATAGTCAGTCGTTGAGCTTAGTGGGTTACTTGATAGCTGACATGGGGGGGGCATACTTGTACATTATTTTTTCTTCCTTTTGTACTATAAATACCCATTATTTGTATATAGAACGAACACAATCAATCAAACAAATCAAATCTTATATATCATTTTATCCTTTACTTTACTCGACCGTATTCATGTTTCTTACCTCTTAGTTTACTCATAACCACCGTCCTACCACTTTCTGGAGTTGTTGGGGAACCCATTGCTGGAGATTAGAGTTCCGTTTTCAGCCTAAATCACTTAAATTAAGGAATCATGATTTATGATACGTGTATAGGATGTACTCAATGTGTTTGTCTCCCGATTCATCAGCCGATACAACGGCAGATAGCGGAATTGGGGCCGAGAACAAAGTTGGCACGCCTAGTGGGATCATAGGTGAATTAATTGCAAAGTTTTAATTTCCAGGTCAGGATCATTCTTGGCGTATGCACCTAAGGTCCGGTAAGAAAATGAACCTCGAGTCCAGTCCACATCCTAAATAAAATCCTTCCAGAAGGAACAATGAACTAGCGTCTTCCTCGGCTATGCCTACATCGGTGGATACCCCTCCACTTCCTCCATCAACCCAAGTTGTGGAAGAATCTAGCCAATCTGAAGGTCCAACCATAATGACTACGTATTTTATTAGACAACAAATCGACTTGGCCATCCACGGCATTATATACCATGTTTCTAAACAATTGGCTGACATTGTGAAGCCAATGGTACATAATGAAGTTCAGCAAGCGAGGGAGATGGAAACCAACCGAATGCACCCAGGAGAATGTCCGACTAATTCTGCCATCCCTTTGACGAGCGGTGTTGTTCAGCATGAGATCGTGACTCCCGATGTTGTTCTTCAACCGCATGTGCATCAGTCAGTGCCCACTCAGGCGCAACCGATAGCACACCTAGGAACACAAGCCCAATCACCTGGCAACCAGCACACTGCATAGTCATCGCCGAACCTTGGAGGCAAAATGTGCCACCAAGCGAGTTTGCAGTATGGGCATATCAACATGGCTCGGAGACCAGTTCATGCTCCAGGACACTTTAGATTGCTGCCCGTTATGTCGTACATTTATACGAACGACCTTACGATGCAAGCGAACGATGTTAGCCAGCCGAATTGGCAGCTGATGGCCCATGGCTTTGATTTAGCTCAGCTATCTGGTGATGTTGTTTACAACAGATTACCATTCCAGCAGTCATTGCCAGTACCCAATCAATACCTTTCAAGAAGCGTAAACTTTCTAAGAACGGCCAACGTCCGAGAAAAGCAGCCATGGAACACTGTTCCACCCTATCCTCAGACTTCGTTAGTTGTTCCAGGAGCTCAGGTTGCAGACTTTGGTAGCCATACCCAACATCAACCATGGGGCATTACCCCACCTATTGGTAATGGCCAGCAAACAACCTACAACCTTCAAAACCCTGTCCAACAAAGTGCAGAATGGAGGCCGCCAGTGCAGAACACCTACTATCCGAATCTAGTCGAGAATCGGTAGGGGACGTCACAACTGATAAACCTGGAGATCATTAATAATACTATACGGAGGTACTTCGGTATCCAACTGAAACCTTCGGACAAACTTGTTTATAAGAAGCCCTACCCCGATTGGGTAGATCAGCTAACACATTTGCCGAGGGCCTTCAAAACACCAGAGTTTGCCATTTTCTCTGGCGATGACGGCAAATCCACTATCGAGCACATCGGTAGATTTACTGCCCAATGTGGCGAAGCTGGCCAGAATGTGTATCACAAGTTGCAGCTATTCCTTATCTCTCTAACGGGAACAACCTTTGAATGGTACTCCTCTTTGGCTCCTGATTCCATGCAAAGTTGGGCTGATATGGAGGGTTGTTTCCATGATAGGTTCTATTGGTCCCAACATCAGGTTACCGTGACCGATCTAACGAATCTCAAGTAGCATGTCGCTGAATCGTCTGCTGGTTTTATCGAGAGGTTCAGAAAGAAGGTTGGGAAATACACCATACACTTCCCTGAGTCTGAGTGTGCCCACATGGTAATCAACAACATGTACCATCAGTTAAAGGAGAAGCTAGTAGGACAATCTTGCTCTAACCTGAGCCAGTTATCCGAAAAGGCTAGCCAAATAGAGCAGTATGTCCGGGAGAATGAGCGGAGAGGAGCCAGCCGAAATCGAGGCCCCCACTTGGTATCCATAATTAAAGCGGATGAGTCCGACTCAGAGTCAGCCGACTGCACGGTAGATGCAATGGTGGCCGAGATTATTAGGGGTAAGGTTTACTCTTGCCCAGCTATGAAATCCGTCAAAGGTATGGAAACAATTTCATCCGATGACAGGGTCGGTTGCTTGTTTGATATCACGAAGGCATATCAGATATTTGATCATCTGCTAAAAAATAAGCAGATTCGGCCGCTTGATGGTCATAGGATTTCGCCTGCCGAAGAACTCAAGGATAAGAAGTAATGCAAGTGGCAAAATTTATATAGTCACTCTACTTTTAATTGTGTGGTCTTCAGGAAGGCGATCCAAAACGGCATCAAGGAGGGGAGGTTCAAGTTAGCCAACAAAAGCATGGCTGAAATGTCTATTGATACCGACCCCTTTCCCGTTGTACCAATATCTATGGTATCTTTTGCTAAGCCAGATGAGTCAAGGGACACCAAAGGGAAACAATCGATGAAAAGGGTATGGGTCCCAAAGAAACCTACCGAAGGGGAGAAGGTCACAAGGACTTCTATGTTCAAGTTAGGTAGCCTACATAACATTTATGATGACAGGCAGTCGGTTAGGAGCAGTTTTCTTGACCGCCCTAAATACTCGAGGGACTTTGAATGAGAGTTTCAGCACCAAATCATGAGGCAAAGAAGGGTCCCTATCGACGCCAGGCATAGGCCTAGGGGTCAAGTACGGATGCCAACCAATCAGCAGCCGAGCATGCCTCGAATTAATGAAGAACCGCTCCATAAAACTTAACAGAGGGTGGTCGAGTTTAACGTGAACGAGGGTATTTTGTCCTTATGTATTATAGCAAGAAATGGGGACCACACGAGACCCCAAAAAATGATTAAATCAACCGCCAACACAGAGGAGGGGAAGTGGTCAATCAATCAGACTCCCAAAAAGAAAGAGGCACTACCGAGAGTCGCATCCAGAACCCAGAAAGGAGTTGGACGCTGACTTTTGATAGGTCAAGAACCAGAAAGGAGTAGGAGTCGGGATAACGATAACCGATCTTAGAAATGAAACATAGAGGTGCTCTTATCAGTTAGATTCTGACTTGACCCGGTCCACCCAAGCAGAATAGTTGGCCACCTTGGTCGGCCAGGTGCGTAGGTTAGTTGGACAGTGGTCGGCAGTGAACCAGTCGCATGTGAGAGGAAGGTCATAGGTCACCGGGCTAAGATGTTGAGATAAAAGAAAGTCACCTTGTTCCGGCCTACCATATGGAGCCAGAACCAACTGTTCATCAACAAGAACTAAGACATCGATTAGGTCTTTATCGGCTAGAGTGATCCCATATATCTTTTGAGAGGAGAAAGAAGAAGCCATAGCAACCGGGTAAGAAAAGAGTCGAGATTAAGGTTTTTTGCAGAAGGGAAGAAATCGGAGATCAAGTGAAAATTATCGAAAACATATTTCTTCTTAAGCGGATTTCGATGTGCAGCAGAAATTAGGGCTATTTATTCGAATGCGCGGTAAGAAAATATAGGAACCGATTCGTGGTAACAATGACACCTCGGTTGAAGGGGAAACCCAATTCAGAAATAATCCTCATTGCATGCACTGGAGACAAGACGATTGAAGTGACATGCGCGACGGTCAGACTGAAATGACTACTACTTTCGGGTACATCAACTCAGCAGTCACGCTCGAGTTAATGTAGGGGGCAATTGTTAACACTAAAAAATAATTTAAGTGTTTAGCCTAATTCACTGACAACCGAACTATTTAGGAGCCGAATTTACTCCTAGCCTTCAACTACAAGAACTTCATCGGCTACTAAGACATTTTAGTTGAAGTTGTCAGTTAGAGGTACGATTGTGACTCACTCAGATGCAGATGTCTCAACGACCAAGTCAAAAGGGTTTTCAAACCCTTAAAAGCGGTAACGACCAACAACAGCTAAAAGAAAGGCCATTATCCGAGCGAGAATAGTAGATGGCGAGAAAATTGGCACCACTTCCCCATAGTCAGCCGTTGAGCTTAGTAGGTTACTTGATGGCCGACATGGGGGGTACGCTTGAACAATTTTTTCTTCCTTTTGTACGATAAATACTCATTCTTTGTATATAGAACGAAAAAAATCAATCAAACAAATCAAATCTTATCTATCTTTTTATTCTTTACTTTTATCATTTACTTTACTCGACTGTATTCATGTTTCTTACCTCTTAGTTTACTCATAACCACCGTCCTAACGCTTTCTGGAGTAGTTGGGGAACCCATTGCTGGAGATTAGAGTTCCGTTTTCAGCCCAAATCACTTAAATCAAAGAATCAATTTGTATCAGCTGATACAACGGCAGATAGCGGAATTGAGGCCGAGAACAGTAATATTGCTAAAATAATGATTATTTTGTTTTGTCCTGAACTTATAGTATTTGTATAGCTCGAACTACACATTTGTAGACAAAAGCGTGTGTATGTATCTAAAGAATGAATTTTTGTGCCATTTTAAATTCTTTTACAACTGAATACTACTAAAAGAATGTTTTTTTTGTTCCTCGTGATTTTGTAGTAGCCGTGGAAACAACCTCTTGCAGAAATGCGTTAAGACTGCGTATAATAGACCCTTCTTCCCGGACCCTACACATAGCAGGAGCATAGTGCACTGAGTTGCCTTTTTTTTTTTTAATGATTTTATAGTATTTGTATTAGGGGTGGATCCATCACATTAGCAGTATATTGCACTTTCACTATGTCGAGCTCGTAGTATTTATTTCTGTACAAAAGCATATGTATGTATCTAAAGAATGAATTTTGTGCCATTTCCCTACTTTTATAACTGAATACTACTAAAAGATTGATCTTTGTTTTTGTTTGATTTTATAGTATTTGTTTTGAGCCGAGGGTCTATCGGAAACCAGCCTCTCTACCCCACAAAGGTAGATATAAGGTCTGCGTACATCCTACCCTCCGGCCTCCCCAGACCCCATCCGTGGGCTTACACCGGGTATATTCTTGTTGTTATAGTATTTGTATTTGGGGGTGGGGGAGGGGGAAATCCAGCATACAAGCAGTAATTGCACTTGCACACACTTTTGTCGAGCTCAAACTATATATTTGTAGACAAAAGCTTATCTAAAGAATGAATTTTGTGTCATTTTCCCTTCTTTTATAGCTGAATACTACTAAAAGAATGATTTTTTTTTGTTCCTTATGATTTTATAGTATTTGTATTAGGTGGGGTGGGGTGGGGATCCAGCATACTAGCAGTATATTGCACTTGCACACACTTTGTTGAGCTTGAACTATATATTTCTGTACAAAAGCGTATTTATGTATATAAAGAATGGTTTTTTGTGTCTTTTTGAGAAGGTTAAGGATTTTATAAACAGAGCTCAAAGATTGTGCCAAAAATTACATACAAAAGCAGTTCCTTTACATTACTGTAGGAAGCTTAGAAAATCTAACAAGAATGAATTTTGTGTCCTTTTTAATGTATTTGTATCTGCTGATCCATCACAGAGGCAGTGGTTGCACTTGCACTGACACACACACACACACACACACATTGTATTTAGAGATACTGTGACTTGCTGGTTTCAAATTATATTACACAAAATAAGGTATTTGTATCAGCATAGAGGCTGTGGTTGCACATGCACTTACTCCCTCGAGCTTGGTGTGTGCGTGCGTATATATATAAAATTTGACAGAACTTCTAGAGCTATATGTGTATATAGTAGGTCATGCACCTGGCTAATTTGAAATTCTAAGTCCACTTCTAATTTGTTTTGTGCTGGTTGTGGATGTTAGGACCTTGTCAGGAAAGGTTGCGAGCTTTTGAGACAGTGCGAGGAAATGATCAGTAATTTAGGGTTGTTCTCACTCAATGAGACAGAAGATTATATATCAGCACTGCTAATCTGAAATATATCCTGGTAAGTAGTTTCCATGAGTAAATGTTCCGCTCATAGTCGATAATTTATCATATTAGTTTCGTTTGGTATCCCCAGTGGTTGGATGGAAAAGTTGGGATTACCCTTCCCTAATTTCTCTTATTCTAATTGCAAGAAAGGAACTACTGCTTTCCTTTTTCAATTGTACCTATTTATTAGAAAACTGGGTGAACTGTGTGCATTCATTTTGCTTTTGCTGTCCCTTTTTTTTTGTTGTAATTATTGCTATTGTTGTCATTTAGTGCATGATTTAGTTTTAGTCTGTTTTATTTCATTTTTTCGGTAGTATAGGTAATGTGCAGAGGAGAGACACAAATGACACAGTGCGGAGGTGTGAGGGGTTGGCTATGGACGGGTTCAGGAGGGGTAGAAGTAGGCCAAAGAAGTATTGGGGAGATGTGATTAGACGGGATATGGCGCATGTGCAACTTAATGAGTACATGACCTTAGATAGGAGGTTGTAGAGGATACGAATTAGGGTAGAAGAGTAGTAGGTAGTTGAGCGTAGTCCTAACTACGCTTGCAAACTGGTAGTTATAGTGTTATTACTGTAAGCCCGCTTAGCCTATCATACATCTAGGCGCAGTATTGCTTTATAGTTCCCGGTAGTTGATTTATGTTGCTATGTGTTCTTTAGTGTACTTTGTTTAGCTTATTTACCCGCGCTAGTTACTGCTCACTTTTTCAGAATGCTCTATCATGACTTATTCGCTTTGATACCAGCATTTCCATATTGCTTTAAACTTTTTTGACCGAGTCTGACCGTTTCTCTTGCTTTGCTTTGCTTTTGCTTTTGCTTTTGCTTTTGCTTTGTCTTGAGCCGAGCGTCTCTCGGAAACAACTGCTCTACCTACCAAGGTAGAGGTAAGGTCTGCGTACACTCTACCTTTCCCAGACCCCACATTGTGGGATTTCACTTGGTATGTTGTTGTTGTTGGTAGTATAGGTAATGGTATAAGTGTGAACTGTAAGATTTAGAAAACCTCCCATTTCAGAAAGCCCCTAATTCGTAGTCAAGTTTTGGTTAGTAAAATTCTTCATAGAAGTCAAATAATTGGGTATACGAATGAAATGTCTCCGAATAGAGCAAAATGGATAGTGGATTCATATAACAACAACTAGTTTGGGATTAAGGCGTAGTTGATTGAATGTCTAATTGACTGTGTGACTTAAAGACAGCAACAATGCATGCCAAAGGATCCTATAGTAGTATAGTTGATAAATGTCTAATAGACTGAATCCTATATTTGAGCAAGCTAGATATGTGTAGTAACTAGCATCAACTAGTGTCAAGCACATCTATGATTTTGGAGAATAACTAGAAAGAATTGACTTTGTCAATAAGGAGCAGACCTTGAAAGCTCATGACGCATAGATATCTATTGATAGAAGAGAAACTTGGTCCATGGAAGCTAATGTTCCATTGTTTCAGGTGCCATACTATCTTGCCGAACTAACAGAAAAAATTGCAGAAAATGGCAGGATAAAAGTACTTGAGGCATCACAGGCCAAGTTAAAGGTAAAATTGTTGTGAGTTGATAACATGCGATACATTTATGTTTTAAGCCAAACGTAAGGATTAATGTTGAATGACATTGTGGCATTATAATTTTGGCAATTTCTCTAGGAACTCATTTCATTTTGTGAGATAATGGAGCTTGTTCGCGAAGAGGAGATGGAGACATCTAAACAAGGCGGAGCTAATACTTTTGCAGATTGTAGAGCTAAGAAGGTAGGTGGGAGTTGACTGACATTCAGTTGGAATTGCAGTCTGTGAATGTTATTTTTAGGTTTCTTTCTTTTCATTCTCGTTCTTGGATGGATAATTGAGTTATTAAATGCATAATGTTATGAAAGATTGCTCGGTTCAAACGCCAAAGAGCTGCTGAGTCAAAACTACTTGAATTGAAGGAGCGGAAGGAGCGTCGTGGGCGATCAACTAAAGCATCTGCATTGTCTACTCCTGTTGAGACTGGAGAAGATGATGTGTTGGATGGCGATGGCGAAGAAGAACATCCCTGTTTATGCCATGTGCATGAGCACTGTAGCTCGTTTCCTTACATGTTTTGTTTTATTCTACGTTGCAACTTCCATCACATTGTCTTCTTTTATGCCAAGTCATGCATACTGTTGATTGACTAATCAGAAGGCGTTCATGTGATTAATCAGAGCCTTGGAGAAACTGGTTAATCATAAGATAAAGGATCTCATATAAATTTGAGAATGTTGCTCATTATAAAGTGGTCATTTGGCTATGCTCTCTTCTTATTTTAGCTGTTGTAAGTGAAGGTCATATACTGGTGTGCTGATTCAGCCATCATGGATAGTTGGCTTACATATGCATTCATCATTTGCTTCTTGGTTTTGTCTGCAAGAAAGCTTATGATCACCTTTCGGTTCTAATATCCTCAACAGAATTTGCTGAAGAATCCATGATGTAACCTACCCATTTTGTATGTGTTTTTTTGTAAAGAATCATGACGTTTAGATGTTATTTAATGTATTCAATTCAACTACCTAAATACATATTTACAGTTTGTAATGTAAAAGTTGCTGTTTCCTTCTTTTGATTACTTGAACTTTCGTTGCCACTTCCATAAAGTATCTGATTATTGGGAACTACTGCCATTTGCAGGCACGTCTTACAACCATGCCTCTGTTCTATTAGCTTATCTTTATCATCCTTCAACTGCCCTACAGGCTTTTGATCTGCTTGAAATGCTGAACAAAGAGGAAGAAATGCTATCTGCTATCAAGGAAAAGCAGCTTCAGGTATTATTAAACTAACTTAGGTTGATTGGCATTCTTCTGAAGGAAAAGCAGAAATGCTATCTGCTCCGGGCTGCCCTTTTTTTTAGCCTCTGTTCTATAATAACAATTTGAATTTATGTATTCAATCCGCGATTTCAGCTTGAAATAACATTAACTGCAACACTGTTCTTTTCCAACTCTGAACTTTCTGACTTAATATAGTGTCATTTTAGGACAGAATATTGTTTATATTTTTGCATCATGGCAATACTACTTGTGCAGGACGGGGAGAAAGAATTTTCTCAGCTAGTACTTGATGAATGCACCAAAAAAGTAGAAACTTGGCACCGTGATGATGCTGCTCGAGCCCACTACACAAAACCTGTAGCACCTATCACCTGTGCTACTTTTGCTCAAGATGTCATAGAGGGAAGGGTCCAGGTTTCACAAGCGCACGAACATAAACACCAACCCTTACTTTTTAGACCAGCAAGTCTTGTTGGTAGGAACCCAACGACCGAACGAGAAAAAATAGCAGCACAGGTTTTTAGCCTCATAATAGGTACTTTCTTTTAACCAAAAACTTAAATGCCCAATGATCTTAAGTAGCAAGATAAACAAATAAGCTTCAAGTAACTCAAATCATAACATCTTCATTTCAAATACTAGATTACCAACCATGAGCATAGAGGAAGCTGGACTAACGGAGATGAACATGATGAACGAATGGCAAGAGAGGACTGTGAAACTCATGGAAGAAGCAAATTCTTCATGGCACAGGGATGCCCCAAAGTCAAGGCCAGCTGAAGAGGACGAAGAAGAGGATGGCGCTGCTCAAGACAAGGCAAGAGCATGGGATGACTGGAAAGATGATAACCCCCGCGGTGCTGGCAACAAGAAACTCACTCCTTGTAGTTAAGGAAGCAGTTGCCGCAGAGCTGAGTATCCAAAACATAAACTGCTGCAGTATTTGAAGAAGCCATTCTGAATTAGACTTCCATGTTAGCTGTACACAAACTTATCATTAAGTTCGAAACCATCTAGTTTCCAGTTTGCATGTACTAAATTATACGTAGAATATTACTTCTAATGGAAAGGTATTGATGTCAATGCCTCATGGGAGGTCAGAATGATGAACAAATAGTAGGTGCGAGAATATTACTTCTGAAACACAGTTTACTGTTGCATTGTGGCGACAATCGCCATATTAAATTGTACTTGTGCCCAGTTAGGCTGCTCGGGATAAGTGAAGGGTCAAATCCTATATATTAACTGTGCATAATTCTTTTTTGCACAGCAGGGCTACAAAAATCCATGAGAAGCAAGAAGACACATATTAACTAGTCCATGACCAGAGTATCTTCATGTGGTACTCCCAATGAGTGGTGCAATCCTCGCTTCTATTCCCATAGTTAATTCTTAACCTTGTGTATCTATTGTCACTTCACTACACGGTAAACATAGATCACAAATGTCATTAGTTGGTTGTTGAGAAATAGACATCATGACCCAACAGGATTTAGTCGAACTCTCAACGTGTTGTAAATCATAGCCATGGAGTTAACAAGTCACGTGTTTCTTGGTCAAAGCCACACATTTCACTACATTTGTGGGCAGTGTACACTTGTACTGCAGCAAATGACAAATACAAGCAGCAAAACAAAGATTTCTCAAGCATGGGATCAAGAACATGCGCCATCTCATAACTTCAGTTACTAATCAAACTACTCAATGCACTAATTTTGAAAATTAGTTCTCAAATATTCATTAATTTCTGTGTCATCTGACCCTAATATATCACTTCCTTTGCAATAAGTCATTTCAAGTTGTGCCTTAAACTCAAGCCAAGGCCTCTCTAATCTCCAAAGATCAGCTATCTGACACTTTTTCCCAAAGTTCACCCAAGAAATTAGCCTGGATAACTCTTTTTTGTTCACCTTAGGACTCAAACCTTTTACTGCAATATTTGCATCATGAAATGCTGGGAAGCACTTCTGCTTTGCAAATTCATGGCACTTCCCCTTTGCTGCTTCAAGGCAAGCCTCCATTTCGCACTCTTCACATCTCACCCTCTCTGCAAAGTCTTGATTGGATGCACTGCCAGTGAATGATTTCCACCAAGGGGTTTTACATTTGTCTGAGGCTGCGATGGAGCAACCAATCCTAGCTCCGGATTCACACTGTTGAATGACTTGAGACTCACAAGCCTTGTATGCAGAGGCCCAGGAGATAGGGTCTTTAAATGCGAGGATGAATCGACCAGCTGTTTCTCCTTGTGAGCTAGCCCTGATGGGACCTCGAAGTAGAGGGACTGGTTGGTCAAAAGGAATCAGAGTCTTTGATGCACAGTATTCCTCAAGGTCAATTGATGGCACTTCTGGTTGCGGTCGTTCTGATGCTGTCATAGAGGAACTTTTGATTGTACCCAATTTTGGGTCCTGAAGAGAAACTAACATCAGGATTATCATGACGCTGAAATAGTTTTCTTACTACCACTTAAGGTTGTATTGATATCATCACCGTTAAATGCATCTGCAACAAGGACACTTGGATAATGAAATCTTCAAACTTTTGGTGTCTGGATAGTTGTTGGTCTGTTTTGAAAAATATGAGAAATTATGGGAGAAAATATATTATTAAATTATTGTGTATCTACATGATTACACTAGCTCTATTTATAGACACTTCATTACAATCCTTTTCCTAGTAGGATACTATATATGAAACCCTATTGCTATTCTACATTACAATCATTTTCCTAGTAGGATTACTATATATGAAATCATATTTCTATTCTAACAAAAAAAAAAGAAAGGAAAACACGAAAGAGTAGTTGTTTTTGAGAAACAGGAAAATTTTGTTACTGGTACACCAGAAACGTTTTTGGATTGTTTCCAATACCAATTTTAGTTTTTGAAACAGACATGAGAGTTGTTTGTTTTGAAAAAAAAAATCATAGGAAAATGTTTCGAATCCAAATGCCACAAACTGACTATATTCACGAGTATCTAGAAGTCCTACCAACACAAGGAACTCATTCTTAATGAAATCAAGTTAATTTTCAGATAAGTTAACTAAAAAGTCATTAACAATGAGTTAGCATCATGCAAGTCCGATAGATTGTCCTAACATGAAAAATGTGTTTTTGAGGAAAAATTGATAATATAAGGACCATTGTTCATACATGATTCTGTATTGTATCCCAGCTACTAAACGTTTATCAAATTCGACCACTCTACCTTGTCTTTCATGTTCGTTCAGTTGCTGTCTGTTTTAACATATCCGATTCTGTCCATTCCATGTGACGTGTCAAGTATTGCTTCCTTCCAACTTCCAGTGGTTGAGTTACAAAGCTATATTGGCTCGACACTGTCAATCCAAGGAATTAAATTATGTAAGAGAAAACATATAAAGCTGGTTATGGAGGTAACAATGAGGTCAGACACAGAATGTGTGGTTTATATTTCTCTCATTCAATTGTTGGAGCAAGGTTCCATCAACTTTGGGAAAAGGGGTACATTTAGTGGGATATGACAACATTAAAGCTGAAATTGCCCAATTCTCTCAAGTACCCCATAATATGGTACAGCTTCCACACTGAAAAGATTCACCAGCTTTAACGGATCAAGTTATAAAATTTCTACACGTAAACCAACAAGGCCATGGGTAGTTTGGCAGATTTAGCTATCCATAATATGTAGTAATAGGATCCATTTCTCTATTCAAAGTTTCCCTGATACTACTCAATTGAAATCCACCTCCTCCTTAGATGCAAAATACTATGTACACTTAATTGCAAAGCATATTCTAATCTCTAGACTTGTCATTCACCCTTACACTTGTAAAGATTGTTGCATGCTTCTTCCTCAATCAGGATAAGGCTCTAGAACCCCCCCCCCCACCCCACCACCCCACCCCCCCCAAGCATAAAACTTTAGAGAAAGCTACATTTTTTCACCATTTCTATGTGTTTCCCATTTTAAGTGTAAATACTAAATTTTAATTAATGCACAAAGGTTACAAATATTTATATGTATTACTGCCAGGATTCTAGCTAAACTATTTCAGGATTTTCTGGTTCAAAGATATGAAAGGCTAGACTTTTACTAGGTTCATATGTCGGATGATGAATAACAACAATAATTGAGCTCAATCTAACCGAGCTCCTAGTACTTTTGTCAGATCAAAGCACTCACAACAACAACATACCCAATGTAATCCCACAAGTGGGATCTGGGGACGGTGGTGTGTAAGCAGACCTTGCCAAGAGGTTGATTCCAAATGACCCTCGGCTCAAGTAAAGCATATCAAAGAAGGTTTGGAAGGATCAAAGCACTCACTAATTCGATAATTTCAATTAAAGTATCAATAAACAGGTAAAAAATTGCTTCACTCTTAAAGGCTAACTCTTTATACAGTCTACTGGTTTTAAAAAATATGCAAAATTGCATAGTAAAGTGAATACATTTATCTATCAAACAGATTCAACAATTTATATATAAAAAAAGAATATTTTTTTATTCTATTTGCACCTTGTAACTATCCAATGAAGGAGATTCAATTGAATCATTGTAGACGTAATAGAGCATTACATTGCAGTTCAGTTTAAAAGTGAAGAAGATATAAAAAGGTAGTAATAAAGAGAACATACAAATTGGTTAGGCTGCAGATAGAGAGACATGGGAGAAGAAATACTCGAGCTTAATTTGAGGCTGGAAAGAGTCGAAATTGAGGATCCGACTGTTTTGTTGTTCATCTAACTGGACCAGCCCGCTACAAGGACTGTGGATTAAGTTCACAAATGGGCCCATAAGGATGGTCTTGAATTTTTAGGCCCATTTAACAAAAACAAATTAAAGATAGAGATTTTTACTCATCAGATATTTAACAATAATTACATATATCTTTTTAAAAGTAACAAATATAGCACATTTTGAAAAGAAAAAAATAAATGCATTTAAACATTAGTAACCCCACTATATTAATTAAGGGATGTATTTCCTTTAATACATTTGTTATTTTCTCTCTCTTTCATAAATTTATTTTCCTCCCCCGTAAATATTTCTTATGACAAAAAAAAAAGTTATCTCAAAGAGTATCCCCTCTTGAATAAAATAAAGAAGGTCCCCTCTTTAATGAGGTTGACACATAGGAATTTCTAATATTATTCTTCTAATTTTATTTTTATGCTGACAGCTTTTAAAAATAAAATACTATTAATAGATTCAGGTTTATTATATTGTGACTATTTTATATAATGTATATATTCCATCAATATGTTATTATAACAATACATTTTGAATATATAATATTGTGATTTTTATTTAATGTAAATATGTTGGAAATTTACTAATGTGGAATTAAGTTTATCCCATTATTTATGACTCGAACAATTGGGCCCCGCACATCGGAAAAATATCGTTTCCACACACGTGCAATCTTAGTGCCAAGTATTGTAAATTTCGTTAATGAAAGAGATATTGGTACTTAAGTGAAATGTTTGAGGCATAGAATGATGGACGGTTATTTGCTAAATGACAAGTGTTCAACGTTGGTAAACGAAGGAAGGATTGTGCGAAGTGTAAGATGGTACGGGTCGGAAAAGGGCTGCGGAGCCGAGAAGGACCGCGGCGCCTCCCGGACTAGGCCGCGGTGCCGGAGCGCCCCCTTGAAGCGTCGATGCGTCGGAGTAACAGTGAGGTCTGTGTTGAATTAGCGTCGCGGCGTCGGAGTGGCAGTGATGTCTGTGTTGAATTAGCACCACGGCACTAATGTGGCAGCGTCGTGGCGCTTTATTGGCAGTGACTACTCGACGGAATCCCAAAAAAAATGGATGTTGAGGGGGTTTCAATGGCATTGAATCCACCCAATAATGGTCATTACTTGGACCATTATGTTGTTATATTACTTGGGGGGGTTAAATGTCATCCATTACATGACAATTGATTGCCATTATGTGGAATTTGAAAGGCCATCTTGCACGCCTATAAATTGAGGCTTTTGGCTCAATTCTATAGAAGAATATATGAACATACATGAACATATGAACAGGAAAAACAAGTTCACAACACCACAAAGAGATCAGATTTTCCTGATAACAATCTTTCTCTTAGCAATCTTCATTATTCGTGTTATTCGCTGAGATCATTTGTGTAGGCTTTGCACACTTGATAGTTTGTTGTTTCATCTTGCGATACTATTGTCCACACTTCCGTAAAGCCTATATACGGGGGCAATCTTGTCTTAAATACATAGAGTCATCTCTCGACTCAGCCGGTGGTGTTGTGGTTTATCTAATTGGTTGCTAAGTGTTTCAGGTGCTAACTTAACAGACGAATGACTCTAACCGTTCGTATTCTCATCGGATCTACAAGCCACAAGAGTAGCAGTTCATGTTCTTGTATTTCCGAATACAAGTTCTATATTTGAAGTTTCATTCAAGATCAAGATATTGACAACGTGTTGTTGTCCTCTTTGTTGTTTATCCTTTCGATCACTGTAATAATTATTAACTATTCTCGTTATTGCTTTACATATTCCACCAGTTTTAAGACAAGATTGTATTAGTGATTTGAAAGATGTTGGTCGACAAATGTGTGACCAAATCTGGCTGTGGTTTTCTTCTTGAAAATAGTTATGTTGACAGTTTTGCTAGCAGTTCAAACAACAACCGTGTTTTCAATATTGGTCCTAGTTATGGTTCTATCTTTGACGACAGTTACAAGTCTGTTTCCGTCAAATATGGGATCTCTTGACTTGATGATGAGCTTCAAGATAATGCTGATAGTCATGCTAGTACAACTAAAGATCAAGGACGAGTTTATGTCACCGCTCCCGAGGGTGGTGGAAACAAGCGTCCACGAGAGGCTGAGTATGTCAACTGGGACAAGAGGAGAAGGCTGAAGATGATGTTCTATCATATAGCAAAAGACATATATATGTCCCAAACAGAGGATCTGAATTATGGTAAGGAGGATTTGGACACTCATTCTAACTAAAGTGGGCCAAAATCCAAAAGGTCTAAGTTAATCCTTCTTTATCAATAAAATATTTAGTTAATATCTGAAAAAAAGTGTGTAAAGCAAAGTTGGGAATATGAAAATGTTTTCATTAAAAACTTATATTCCCTACACTCTAAAATCAGATATTAAATCTCCTTCCTTCCCGGTTAAAGATTGGACTATTGCAAACAAAATATAAAAGATCCGTTCTTTTGAGTGTAATTATTAAAAGTGTGTAAAGTATGTTCGCACATACGAAGGACAGAGATTCGCTGACTGTGCGAAGACTATTACCACTCTTAACTAAGCGTCAGGGATTTCCCTGGGCACCAATCACAAGGGAAGAAGACTAAAAGATAATGGCTTATCTTAAGACGTTGAACCTATCACACTATCTAACTGAAGATCATTCATTTGATAGAAATGATATTGGGCATTCAGTCGTACAAAGCCTACGGGCGACTAGAGTGGGCCAGAATTCATTTGATAAGATAATATTGGACACTCAGTCGTACAAAGCCTACGGGTGACTGGAGTGGGCCAAAATTCAGTTGATATGATGATATTGGCCACCTAGTGAGGTGGGCCAGAATTTCCAGGTCTTAATTGATCTGAAGGCCAAAAGAAAGGCAGAAAATAAATTGGACACTCAGTCTGCCAAAACAACTGGAGTGGGCCAGAGTATCCAGATCACATACGATCTGGTTACGCCCTAACCACGGGAAAAATGGTGTTCATGTGAAGCAACGCCACCTCTAAAGTAGAAGGGATCGGAGAGGTTGTCCTCAATAGGACTTCAGGGAATGGGATCACTCTAAAATGAGGTGATACATGTCCCAAACTTGGTTTAAGGGACGTTGTTGGTCAAGCTGGTTTGAGACTAGTCCAATATGTATGTAATAACTAAGAATGGTACAATATGTCTGTATCTAATTGAATGATATATTTGTAATCCGTGCATCTATGACATCATAGATTAAGACACGTTAAATATAAAGTCATTCAAAAGCTAACGAAGTTGAGATTGTTGCCTTCTGTCGACATAAACCCTCAAAATGAATGTGAGGTAGACGAAGAGGCAAAATCACCGTTCCATTCCATAAAAGGAATAGCGAAAGAAGCACCGCTCATCTAGAACTTAGTCACACCTACATGGGTGATTTGAAGTTTATACAAAATAGATGTGGGAGACAAGTACTTTGTGACTTTTATTGATGATGGTACAACGTATTATATTCTTTGTTTGTTGAAAAGCAAAGATGAAGATGTTGAAGCGGATAAGCGCTACAAAGCAGAAGTTGGAGATCAACTAAGCCTACGGATTGAGGAATTCGTAGTGATAGAGGGGGAGAATGTGAAGCATCGTTCATTAAACGACTGCTCATTACTCACCTCAGTCTAACGGTGTTAGCCAAGTGCAAAGTCGTACGCCAAAAATATGTGGGGCAAGGCGATCCTTACCGCTAATGTGATTCTCAACAGAACTACGCATAAGGATAAGGATAATTCTCCGTGTGAAATATGGAAACGATCTCACATACAAATGTTGTGATGTGGGGTGGCTTGGTAGATGTTGGAATACCGAAATAGGTCAAGTTGGACCAAAGACCGTAAATTGCATATCCACTGGATCTGCAAATAATAGTAGTGCGTATCGCCTTTTGGTGTCAAAGAATGCTGAATTCTTGGAAGATAACTTTCCTTGAGAAGGAAATAGAAGTAATTGCTTGAGGTTACCAAGAACTCGTGAGGGCATGACTGTTCGAAACTAGACATTCCGTATCTACAGGACTCGAAAGTTGTTGATTATCCGGAACTTAATGTTCCAGATCTACAGAACTCAAGGATTCTAGATGTTGAACCGAGATAGAGCAAAGAGGGTACAAAGACTTGTTCCAGACCTTCTAGCTTGTATTGTTGAGAATGAACCATGGACAATTAATAGAGAATTGTCATATCCAGAAGCGCTACTTTGGAAAGAAGCTATAGAAAGAGAAATAAATTCATCATATAGAACCATACTTGTGTAATGGTTGACCTTTCTCCGTGAAAAGAACCTTTGGGTTGTGAAAGTGGATACTCAAAAGTGAGTACAAAGTAGATGGATCTACTGACGTGTACAAGCCTCGTCTACTTGTACACGTGCTACCCTGTGAAATAGCTTAACATCCAGGGCTATTGCAGTCTTGCGTGACATGAATGTTGAAACAACCTTCCTAACCGGAGAGTTGGAAGGGGAGGATCAAAGTTGATTTGTTGGACTGTTGGGTTTCTTCCTGAACTTTCATTTTGGTCCTGAAAGTTTCAGATAAAACAGAAATAATGAATCTGACAACAGAAATATTGACTCTGAAGTTAGAAAGCCAACAGTTGGAAAAACCAACAGTCTGAGAGTGGAAGTTATATTGAAACAACAGATATGGGTATCACATATGACATCTTAGGAATTGGATTTCTAAGACATCTAACGGACTGGTCTAAACTCCAAACTCAATTGTGAGATAATTGACAGTCTCGTTAAAGCCACCAATAAATATGAATCATAGAACTGATTGGAATCATGGTGCACCCATATACAAGGAGCGATATGTGCAGGTCACATGTAGTTCAATGTATTGTACACACTACAACCGACCTGGTATCTGCCTACAAAGCAGATCAGTTGAACTAAGGTTCACTCGTGATTCTAGAAATGATCAATAGAAGGCGTTAAGTCGGATATGACAATATCTGAAATATTCGCTTATCTACGGATTATGGTATTCTGGATGTCCATCGGTTTTGGGAGAGCACAATGATACAAACTGGATATCAAATATGAAGAACACCAAAGCCACAAGTAAATATGTATGATGGGTCTTGAAAAATCCTTTAAGCAAAGCTTGCATTAGCCGATTCATGATGGAATCAGAGTTTATTGCTTTAAACAAAGCATGAAGGAAGTTGAGTAACTTCACGACTCCTTAGAGGACGCCCCTTATTGGGAGAAACCCGTGCCTTCAGCAGTTATACATGTGGCTAGCCGTTCGGCTTTAGGAAGGGCACGGATGACGGCGTCTGGACATATCTGTCGGAGACATGAGACCGTATGGCAGTTGATCATCACGGGTGACACTTCATTGATTACTAATCAAAGGATATAGCAGACCCTTTAACTAAGAGACTACCCAAAGATCAAGAGTTATGCCTGTCTACGGGAATGAGCTTGTCGCACCCATTTTTTACCGCGAGCTTCGCAACGTGATGAGTCGATTCCATCTGGATTAGATTAAAATGCTTGTTTTGAGGAGTCGCCACCTAATTATTCTAAGGTGAATTACGGCACCTAAATGCTAACTAAAAGCTGCAAAATAACTCCAATTTTGTGGTCTGCGAAACTAATGAGATTCTAGGTAAGGGTTCTTTATTATCCTAAAGGGAAGGGGTTAGGCATCCTTTAAGATCCGCTAACTTACGGTTATCCGGTCAAACTCGTGTTAATTATTATGCTAAGAAAAATGAATGTTTTTACAAGTATAAAAATAATGTTGCAAGTAGTTTAAAAAATGATGCATTTTGTACAAGTATGCATTTGTATGACATTAAAATACATGTAAAGTTGAAAAAAAAGTATGCATTTGTATGAAAATTGATAAAAATGTGTGCAAGGTGATTTTTATTGGCGACCGGCCTAAACATAGACAAACTAGCGATTTTCGATTTTAAAACTAACCGAGCCCAAAAATAAATGAACTAGCGATGGATTTCCAGTTTTAGACTACCCTACTAATTAATTATAAGTCTACATAGTCTAAACATTTCAATAATTTCACGAGTACAATAATATTACAATACATAATGGAATAAAGGTGAATTAAAGAAAGTAAAAACAACAACAGAATAAATAATCTCCGGGGGGTAAATATTTTGATTACGGAGGGCTCAGACTTAAATTTTGAAAAGATCATTCCAATCACGCCGTGGCGGCGAACATGTGACTCGTTTGTCATTTTAGTTGACTTGCCTACCGTACGTGTTGGTCTCTCGGGTGATTTTTTTTTTAAAGTTTCATCCTTGCCTAGAAGTTATATTTTCCGTTCCAAATGTGGAGGCCTAAAAAATCGACGGATATTTTTTCATCGGCCAATGTAGTATCATGTTCAAATCAGTAAATTATACCAAAGCGGCAAGCCAAAACCAAGAGGCATTTTCCGAAGGGACGCGACCTCAAATTCAATTTCATTGGCCTAAGTGTAGTATTTGTTCAAATCAATAAATTATACCAAAACAACAAAATGAAACAGAAGAGCAATTTCCGAAGGGGCGCGACCTCAAATTCAATTTCATTGGCCTAAATGTAATATTTATTCAAATCAGTAAAAAAGTAAGATATCCGTGTACGGATGTTTGAATGCCAAAATAAACCAACAGTTTGTAATTAAAAAGTGTGACCCGAATTTTGAAATTTTCGGACCGAAGCAGCATTCGGAGTGTTTCTGAAAAAAAATCTGACTGACTGAACAGTGACCCAACCAGATTTCGGGTCGACCCGAGCCAAAAAATTCAACTCCGAACAGTGGGGACCGGAATCATTTTTTTTTGGATTTTCAGATAACCAACAAAATATTAAACACAAAAGCTGGAAATTTTACTTGAACTGGATTGACCCGACCCGGATCAGAGGTTTCAACCTGAATCAATTTCTTCTCAGATTTTCAAATAGCCAACAGCATATTATTGAACACAACAAAAATCTGGAAATTTACAGAAATCGGGTCTGCCTGACCCGACCCGGGTCAAAGTCACGACCCAAATCAGTTTTTTCTAAGATTTTCAGATAGCCAACAACAGAATATTGAACACAACAAAAAATTGGAAATTTTACCTGTCGGAACAGTAACCGAGATATATCAGTGACCCAACCCGAATTGTTCTTGATTTTTATTTTTTAAAACTCCGACCGAGAGAAACCAACCAAAACAACGATCGAAAAAAATAAAATCACAAAAACAGACCGGAAATAAAACCAACAAAACCGATCAGAAACCACCAACAAAAGCACCGAAAACCACCAACAAAATAACTTTCCGAACCCTTTTTTTTGGATTTAGGACCTCCCAAAAATCCCTCTTTTTTTCGATTCGGACTCCACAAAACTAGACCCGAACCTCTCTTTTTAAAAAAAAAAAACGATCCCCCGCATAATACAAGACAGGGGGGATTTTATAGGTGAATTTTACCCCATAAAATCAAGTTCGAATTTCAAACAAAAAGGGCAAAATCCGATTTTTGGGGCGGATTCTTGGGGTATGGGTTGTGAATTTTAGGAGATAGGGGTATGGGGTGTGTCGGTTGTCACGGGTTGGTGGTGGTGAGGTGACCGGCGAGGTGTGGGGTCAGGGCATGGGGGCTGTCGGCTGAAAGGGTGTATTTAGTGAAGGATAGAAAGAGAGGAGAGTGTTTTTGTGTAGGGTTTGGTTTAGGTGGAGGGTATAAGAATAAAGGGTGTGGGATTTGGGCCGCCCGATTGGGCCTGGGGCGAGTTGGGGGTTGTTTCGGTTGGGCTTTGGCCGAAAATGGGGGTGGCCTAATGGGCTGCCCCTTTTAAAATGTGTGTCTATGTTGGCTTGGGAAATAAATGGGTTATGAATTTAAAATATAAAAAGGGGTTTTATTATATAAAAAGAAAGCTTTGCAAAATTTATAAATTGTAAAGATAACAATATGATAAAAATATAATATTCGCGAAATGCTTGGTGCTAAAATAAAAATAAAAATGCGATGTCATCTTGCGAAAATAAAAATAACATATAATATTAGGATAAAAGTATGATTATGATATAAAAATACAAATGACAATAAAATGAAAATAATAATAATAATGACGATAAATAATGACATTGAGAATAATATATATATATATATATATATATATATATATATATTATTTTGAGGTGTCAAAACATTTAAATTTGTAAATAAAATCAGAAAAGATGGGACAAAATTGAGTGTCAACAGATGCCCCTCTTTGGCCGGAGACGATGAAAGAGTTTTCGGCCAAAGAAGTTGACTGAGTAGCCAATTTTTGTTCTGATCATCTGGACTTGAGGGAAGGTTAGGGATGTGTGGGAAGAAATAGAATCCCGAGGGGGAGAGAAGTTGCAAAAGATGGTGCAGATTCAAGAAACATTGCCCTAATGTCGAGTTATGATGACACTAGTTGCAGATGTGGTGAAATATTGGGGAAGGGCGGAACAACGTTCGAAGTACTTCCCCAATGCAGATGACGTCGTTGCATAGGCATGATCGAAATTAAAATACCCGCATTAGAAGGTGGGCGCCTGATTGAAAATAAAATACCCACATTAGAAGGTGGGCGCCTGATTAAAATTAAAATACTTGCATTAGGAGGTGGGCGCCTAACTGAAATTAAAATACACGCATTAGGAGGTGGGCGCCTGACTGAAATTAAAATACCCGCATTAGGAGGTGGGCACCTGATTGAAAATAAAATACCCACATTAGGAGGTGGGCGCCTGATTAAAATTAAAATACTTGCATTAGGAGGTGGGCGCCTGACTGAAATTAAAATACCCGCATTAGGAGGTGGGCGCCTGACTGAAATTAAAATACCCACATTAGGAGGTGGGCGCCTGACTAAAATTTAAAACACCCGCATTATGAGGTGGGCGCCTGACTGAAATTAAATACCCGCATTATGAGGTGAGAGCCTTACTGAAATTAAATACTCGCATTATGAGGTGGGCGTCTGACTGAAATTAAATACACGCATTATGAGGTGGGCGCCTGACTGAGATTAAATACCCGCATTATGAGGTGGGCGCCTGACTGAAATTAAATACTTGTATTATGATGTGGGAGCCTGAAATGACGTAGTTGTATTGACGTGATGCGTTTGTGACCCGCATGGGTTGAAATGACGCAGTTGCATAGACGTGATGTATTGCGACCCGCATGGGCTGAAATATCGTTGCATAGACGTGGTGCGTTTGCGACCCGCATGGGCTGAAATGACGTCATTGCATAGACGTGGTGCGTTTGTGACCCGCATGGGTTGAAATGACGTCGTTGCATAAACGTGATGTGTTTACGACCCACATGGGCTGAAATGACGTCGTTGCATAAACGTGGTGCGTTTGTGACCCGCATGGGTTGAAATGGCGTCGTTGCATAGACGCGATGCGTTTGTGACCCGCATGGGTTGAAATGACATCGTTGCATAGACGTGATGTGTTGTAATGCTGTAAAATATAGTTGTTATGATGCCGTAACGTCGATGACGTTGTTGTAATGATGTTTATTGTACGAGATATCTCCACATTGTGCTGAATCTTCTGCCGATTCAAACTCCTGTGGACTGTGAATTGAAATGTCGTCCTTGCATGGATGAAAATGTGATGCGACATCTTTGTCATCGGTTTGCTGTGTTGAAGTTCCATGTAATTCGAAATAACATCTTTGTGCAGACATAATGGTTGGGACCCTATAGGTCAAGATGATGTTTTTGTATGGATGCAAAACAGGAACGTGATCTTTGTGGTGAGACGTGATACGGAAATTCTTTGTGAACTTGATCATAAGTGATGTGGTTTCCCTGCTTCTTTCAACCTGAAGAACATGTACTCAAAGAAAATTTGTGAGTTCGGGGGAGGGGCGGTTGATTCGCGTTGACTTTGTAGCTTTGGCTCTTGATACTTGCATGTCCTGACTGGTTTAGATTGAAGACTTAGTTGTCTGGCGTTTTTCCAGGTCAATTGGCGTATTCTTGCAGTGAACCCTTAAAATTTCCCCCAATTTCTTGTATATATGAAGATGTTGAATTTTCAACTGGACAAAATTGAGTTTGTGTGGCCAGCTTGCTTGTCCTATTACGGCGATCATGCGGGCCTATTGCGTTGTGTGCGAAATGAGAGAAGAAAATTTTCAATGGTGTGACCGAAGTCGATATAGGATGCATTCGTATTTCGACAAGGGAAATCAGGTCATAACATAGTTCGCTACAAGCAAAATGACGATTGTGAAGTTTTCTAAAAAACGGGACCCAATCTGATGTGGCCGCCTACGTATCCCGCCGAGGGAATCAGGTCATAACATAGTTCATGTGGGAAAAGAGATTTGTAAGGGTTTTCTAAAAGATGGGACCGAAGTTGTTGTGGCCGCCTACATATCCCGCCGAGGGAATCAGGTCATGACGTAGTTCATGTGGCAAAAGAGATTTGTAAAGATTTTCTAAAAATGGGACCGAAGCTGTTGTGGCCGCCAACGTATCCCGCCGAGGGAATCAAGTCATAACGTAGTTCATGTTATAAGCAAAAAGGGATTGTGAAGTATTTTTTTATATTTTTTTTCAAAAATGGGACCGAAGCCGATGTGGCCGCCTACGTATCCCACCGAGGGAAATCAGGTCATAACGTAGTTCATGTTTGCTATCGGGGAATAGAAATCAAATTCTAGGTTGTTTACCCGAGACTCTGTGGAAAAAAATAATAATTTGAGTGTGTAAAATTGTTTTTTTTTTGTAAAGGAGAGTGACTAGAGTTTGAAAAATGATGCAATATATTTTGCAAGGTTTTTGATATATTTTTTTTAAAATATGAAAAAGACAGAATCACGTCTTGACTTCAGTTGGTACCAAACAATTAGTATTGTGCTTAAGGGCTCCCATTATTTGCTTTATGTCCAACCGAGATTGACTCTAGGGTAATTCCTACACCTTCAGGTGCTACCTAAGACATACCTGAGTATCGACACTTGTTTCAAGCCAAGATTTCGACATATACGCATCCTCATGTTTCAAATGAAACTCACTAAAAGAAAGTCCATTTCTCACATGTATTTCAGTATTTTGAACTTTGGGATGTCTAGAGAAGTACACTCACCCTCAGAAAGATGTTCAATGCATTTAATTGTGATACCATAGGCTTGGCCGTCATGTGAGTATCCACTAATGTGAGAACCCTCTGTATAGGATCATGTAGGGCTTGTTATGGGTTTGTAATGTAGGCTTGGGGAAAGGAAAGGATATCATTTGGGTAAGGAGTGACTAATCCTTCCTTGAGCGTTGGAATATATCCGTGCTTGGTATTTGTGTGCCTTGATGCCGATTTGCTTCTTTTTGCCCCCATTTGTTTTGGATTGACTTTTTTTTGAATATTTCGTTTGGAGCGTTTTCCCCTTTTCGGAGTTATTTCCATTTTTTTTTATATTGTCGGGTCTTTTGACTTCTTTTTTTGTGTGAATTCGTCCTTTTGTTTTGTTTTCTTTTCCTCTTTTGGGAACATTGCAACTTCAACTCGATTTTTTTCAGCAATTTGCACATTTCTGATGTGCTCAAGAAGGTCGGGCCAAGAGAGGGATAGTGCGGGTACACATTCAGAAAGGGTATAGGTATAAGATGTGGTTGTTAAAAAAAATAGGCTTCAGGCTCAAAGGGGAAGTACTACGGATAATGTTATTTGGTACGCTGGAAAGGCTCAAACGGATCAAAGAAAACCTACAATCCTTTCCTATACCAAGTGTTACTCAGGATTTCGCCTCAACAAACATTCGAGCCAAGTTCTAGATCACAATGCAATGCAATTGAACTTATTCTAAAACTCACCACACAATGCATATGAAACGATGAGGTTGGTTTTGTTCATAACTTGGAAGTATGCAAAGCAATTTTTCAAGTGTTGTCATAGGCGTGAATGAGAGGTACCAAAAGAATCTATGGTTTACCACGAAGTCAGTCTTCTCCGCTTGTTCTTTCCTATGCACACTCCTAACTGTGTTGGTATTCAACTAAGTCAATCAATGTCGCTTAAAATATTTTTGTATATATATATATAAATTTTTTTAATAAAGGGGTACCGAACCCAAGTAGGGCTGCCTACGTATCTCATATTTGAGGAGAATCGGGTGTAGTTCATTCAAAAAGGTTATAAAAATGTATGCTTGAAAAAAGAATTCACCCACAATAGGATAGTAAGAGTAAAAACTGTATAAAACATATGATTGTCCACTATGGGACGAATGCAAAGTAAAATGAATGTCCACGATAGGATGAATACAATGAAAAAATGATTGTCCGCAATATGATGAATGTCATGAAAAATGATTGTCCATGACATGATGAATGAAAAGATGGGTAAGCCAGATATGTCCCTTTCTAAGGTGGACAAGGCGAGTACATCCATTGTTAAGGTGGATACGGAAGCATGTCCCTTTCTAAGGTGGACAGGGAAGTGAGTCCCTTTTTCAGGTGGATACGGAAGCATGTCCCTTTTTAAGGTGGACAGGGAAGTGCGTCCCTTTTTCAGGTGGACAAGAAAGTGTGTCCCTTTGGCAGGTTCGTTCCACTTTCGTTGGGTAGAATTCCGCAAGGACTAGATTTTCATTTTTAGCGGTGTCGAACCCGAGAAGGGCTACCTACGTATCACACCGAATGGTGAGAATCAGACACACGTAGTTCGTGAAGATATGTTGTAAAATGTATGATATAAAGGAATTATGTAACAAAATTTAAGCATATCAATTGAATTTGCAAATATGTAAAAAAAAGTATAAATAAACTCGGAGCGATGCCTCGTTGAATCCTTCCAGTCAAAATATCTCCCAGTCATCTTTGTGAAATTTTTTTGCTTTGTTCTTTCCTGGAGTATCTTCAGGGATAATATTTTAGAACGACCGCCCTCGACTGTTTCACGAGTACAGTCTTCCTGCAAAAACAAAAGCACTGGGTGAAAGGAGGAAAGTCACGGAAATGATAATAAAATGTGGGAGTGTGACAATATAGTCAAAAACTCCCCTTATTGGTTTGTTCGGACTGGAGGTTGTAGAACTGATTGAGAATAATATATATATATATATATATATTAAAATTATTTTGAGGTGTCAAAAACATTTAAAATTGCAAATAAAGTCAGAAATATGGGACAAGATTGGGTGTCAACAGAGCTTAAAAACTCAAACAATACGAACCTTTGTGGTGGTAACCCAACCATACTGACTGGAGATCCCAAGAATTTGGTTCAATGGGAAACTAAGCTGCAAAAGGTTCCGTTGAGCGCTTCGGTGGAAGCAAGAGCACTTTGGATGATGATTTCTGTAAAGAAACATGAATCCAAAGTCGTTCCCGTGATATACATTAAAGTGCTACTTGCATGATGGATAAATGTTAAGCTTCCAAACTTTTAACAATCCTCAAACGATTGAGGTAAAGGCTGGGGAAACTTTTAATGATTCCTAACACTTGTGAAGTGGGGTATAGCTGGATACCTTGTAGGAGATCACTTATTTAAGTGCGAGGACAAGCCGCCTCAAATAAACGCACTTAAGAATCCAAGTGTCCACGGCCACAACGGACAGAACAAAAGAAGAAACGAATAAAGGGGAGGTAGTATGTTGGTACTGTTGTCTTGGCTTACATTAAACATTGACGGTTCAAGACATCACGTTCACCGCGCAAAAAGTAAGTCCGATGGTATTCAACTAGGGATAGTTCAAAGCGTAAGCCACCTCTCATGATGCAATATCTTTTCGCTGTAAGATTGTTGAAAGTAGGCACATTGTGTGTGCGCCAAAATCTCTTTCAAGAGGGGATTGTTGGAAATTTACTAATGTGGAATTAAGTTTATCCCATTATTTATGACTCGAACAATTGGGCCCCGCACGTCGGAAATATCATTTTCACACACGTGCAATCTTAGTGCCAAATATCATAAATTTCGTTAATAAAAGAGATATTGGTACGTAAATGAAATGCTTGAGGCATAGAATGATGGATGGTTATTTGCTAAATGACAAGTGTTCCACGTTGGTAAACGAAGGAAGGATTGTGCGAAGTGTAAGATGGTACGGGTCGAAAAAGGGTGCGGAGCCGAGAAGGGCCGCGACGCCCCCCTTGCTGCGCCGCGGCGTCGGAGTAGCAATGAGGTCTGTGTTGAATTAGCACCGCGACGCTTCATTGGCAGTGACTGCTCGACGGAATCCCAAAAGTTTTGGCTGTTGAGGGGGTTAAATGTCATACATTACATGACAATTGATTGTCATTATGGGGCATTTGAAAGGTCATCTTGCACACCTATAAATTGAGGCCTTTGGCTCAATTATATTGAAGAAGATATGAACATATGAACATAAAAACAAGTTCACAACACCACAAAGTGATTCGATTTTCCTGATAACAATCATTCTCTTAGCAATCTTCATTATTCGTGGTCTTCGCTGAGATCATTTGTGTAAACTTTGCACACTTGATAGTTTGTTGTTTCATCTTGGGAGACTGTTGTCCACACTTCCGTAAAGCATATATACGGGGGCAATCTTGTCTTAAAGACATAGAGTCATCTCTCGACTCAGCCGGTGGTGTTGTGGTTTATCTAATTAGTTGCTAAGTATTTCAGGTGTTAACTTAACAGTCGATGGACTCTAACCGTTCGTATTCTCAGCGGATCTACAAGGCACAAGAGTAGCAGTTCATGTTCTTGTATTTTCGAATACAAGTTCTATATTTTTATAGTTTCATTCAAGATCAAGATATTGACAACGTGTTGTTGTCCTCTTTGTTGTTTATCCTTTCGATCACTGTAATAGTTATTTACTATTCCCGTTGTTGCTTTACATATTGCAACAAAATATTCCATCAATATGTTATACATTCTGTTTATACGTTTAGTATACCGAATATATAAATTATATACATATAGTATATATATATATATATATACTATTAAATATATGCACTATATTTAATATGTAGCGCTAATATATGATTTATCACATACGCCACTGCAATAGAAAAATACACAAGAACTACCATCCAATTTGAAATATTTACATTTGAATTTAAGAAAGGAAACAAATAAAAAACTATGTTTGTATTTAAAAAAAGACACTAGGAAAAGGAAAAAAACAAAAAAAGTCTAATATAAAAGGAAATAAAAAAGGAAGACATTACAAAGGGAAACTTGTCACCCAGCCGTTGCTAGCATCTTTTAAGGTTTAATTAGTTGAGATAAAAGGACATTTATTTTGGATAAGTATGGCTACTATTGAAATATTAATTTTCATGCTAAAAATATGTAATGTAGTATTTAACAGTGTATAGTTACATAAAGTTCTTTAAAAATATCCATACACTTCAGAAATTTAGCTAGGCAACCTTTTGTTGCTTATCGGGCATAAGTTGTAACGTCAATTAGTTTTGTTTATAAGACAAAAGTTAAGGATGTTTCAAGACAGTGAACCTGTTTAATTGAGGACAAGTTCCTCCCAATGATGTTTTTAATTTTTATCAAGCGGGGACAAAAATTCAAGACCGAACACTTTTAGGAACACCACACGTCATTTCTTGATCGAATTGGACAATTCTTTCGATTTACATGGGCCTCAAAACTAGGAGAATTTTCATCAGTTTGTCCCTTTTGAACAATAGTTTATAAATGACACTCCTTTTACTTTCTTATAACTTATGGAGCGTTTAGAATTAGACGATAATCTAAATTTTTATCTGTAAGATTGGAAACATATCAACAAACATTAGATCCGACTCTAATGTTATCTAAGGTTATATTTGCACAACTTTTTTAAAATAGAGACAAAATTTAAATGTTACTTGAAAAGGAATTTTGTATAAATCGGTTGAATTAAAAAAAAAATAACCCAACACAATATTTCACATTCAAGTAATAATATTTTTCAATTTATATTTGCATAGTCAATTTTTTTGTTTGCAATAATATTTATATGACCTTATGGATTTACAATAATTCAAAATAACAAACCATGAGAAATAAACACACTGAAATAATATCGTTTACAAATTATTTTTAATCACATTAGACACACCCTACAATTAAGTTAATTAAATGCACTTTCTTACGTATAACCAGACAATTGAAAATCAGGAGAAATTAATATAGTTGCGTGAATGTAAGAGGGTGTATTCAATTGAGATTTAAAAAAATTATTTATAGATAAATAAGTCCAGTGAATTTTAAAAGACTATTTAGGAATGTAATGACTTTAAAATATATTTTTAAAAATTTGTTACAATCAAGATTTTTTAGTTTGGATTTTAAAAGATTTATCATAAGATTTATAAAGATTTGAAAGGATCGCATAATTTTTTTTACTTTTATGATGCTAACCAACCAACTTCAGCACATGGGGAAACTGACCATCCTTCAAATTCATGGACTTGCTTTGGCTTCTCTCTGACACAAGAGAATGAGGTACTCTTGTTAAACACACAAGATATGATCTAAAGCTTGTTACCTACTATTTCGGCATTTGATAAAATTGCAGCAGGCTAGAAAAGCATGGTCCAAAGAATCAATGTCGAATGCGATATCAAAAATTCGAAACTTCCCAAGAGATGCGTATATGGAAGGTGAGATTGTTGAGTTCAACAACGGGAAAAACGATGAAGGGGAAATAGCACACAACGGGAAAAAACAATGAAGGGGAAAGAGCAGATCACACAAAGGATGAAAGATTCAGGAAGATTTGAGGAAAAGTCTGATGGGTTAAGCTGAGATTTTTTATAGGATTTTGTATTTATACCTCCACTAAAAAGGCACACAAAATTCATATTTAAACAAAAATCTTTCAAAATAAGCAAGTTTTTGAATACCAAAAGACTTTTTGTTACTTGTTTAAAATTTTGATTGAATACCACTAGATTTGGACACTATCTTTAAAAAATCATAATAATCTTGATTAAATACCACAAGATTTTTTTAGATTATTTAAAAGTCTTAATTAAATACCACAAAACTTATTTATCCCAAAATAGTCTTTTAAAATCCTAATTGAATACACCTGGTAAGTTGAGAACTTTAGATTCTTAATATGTCTAGTAAGAGCATTCAATTTTTTTTTACTATAATAACACTATTTATGATTTATCTAGTTAGATGTAGAGTGTTATTATTCACCATCTTATATTCCCATCATTAAATATTTGGCCATAAATTTTGCCCCATTTTTTTAAATTTCAATATAAAATAAAAGTAAATCATGAATAAGGGAATTATATTATTAGACTCTTGCAGAATTGCAGAGTAAGTCTGTATATAATATATTTTTGTGATCCGACCTTTTTTCGAATCCCGCGTATAGCGAAAATTTAATGTACCAAACTTTCCTTTTAGAAGAATAAAAAATAAAATAACTAAATCATACATAAAATAATACATAAATTCTCTAATAGCTAGTTCCTATATTACTAATATTTCCTATATTACTAATATTTTCATAAAATCTAATTAGCTATCAATTGGCCTCTCATTTCAAAAGTTAGAAACAACTCTTCTTTTTTGTCTGAGTTCACTTCCGGAACTCAGGCCATATTTCAAATTCACTTTCGAAAGTACCCAATAATTCCGCCAGTCCCGCCTTTTTTCCATCTCGTCACTATTTTCAATGTTTTCGCAAAGCCCCCCCCCCCCCCCCCCCTCCCCCAAAAAAAAAGAGCTTAAAAGCAAATACAACTCTCCCACTTTCTCGCTCTATCCATATTCTGCCAAGCCTCAGCTACAGTACACGCTGTACGGCCGCCGTCGTGACCTACTGCAATCTCTTCCGATATCCTTGCATTCATCAATGCCGAGCAAACGGAAAGCTTCTCCGGCGACAAAGCCGGAGTCTTCCTCGGCAAGCAGGAAATCGAAGAGACTCGCAGTAGAAAAGCCAGATCCAGTAGTAGCTCCACCAGCTGATAGCGATTTTGAATCGGAAATTGTTTTATCAACGAAGAAGTCAACGAGACGAACAAAAACAGCTCAAAATCCAATTGTTGCTTGTCAATCGGAAATCAGTGATATGAAGGCGAAGAGTCGAGCTGTAGAAAAGGCAGGATCTGTTGTAGCCGATAGCGATTTTGTATCGGAGTCTAATTCTGCGACGTCGAGCCAGAAATCGACGAGGCAAGCTGCAGTAAAGGCAGAACCTGTGGTGGATTCTGTAGCGGAGAGTGATTTTGTGGAAGAGGAAGATGAAACGGAGCAAGGGAACCTGAAGAAGAGCTTGTCGATTTCACCTTCAAAAAGGAAGCCTAAGAGAGTTGAGAATGTGAAAGATGAGGAGTGTGTACTCGCCGGTGATCCTGTACCGGATGCGGAAGCTCGACAGAAGTGGCCTCATCGCTATGTAAGAAAGATTTTTTGCTCTGAGGTTTTAATTCTTTATCCTTTGAAATATTTGCATAGAGTTTGAAGTTGAAATTTGAAAATTTGTGTTTTTGATGTTGTGACTTTTGTAGGGGCAAGTGAAATTTCTCCCAAAAACTGCTATTAGCTGATTTTGGAACTTGAAAAATATCTTGAAGATAAATTTTCAAAATCTGATTCAAAATCTATAGCCAAACACTAGCTTAGTTATTAAAATGTTGAATATAATTTGAAATTGCATGAAAATTATGCATTTTTATTAGTTTTATATGGTATTTGTGTAATAGTGCTGCTAAACTAGATGCTACCTTTGAAGCTTCTGAATAAATACCATCTTGTTATTTTTTGTCTATTTATTTAAAATGCTGATCTTATTCATGACTCAAATTATTATTGAACATATTATTATACTAAAAATCAGTCCATTTTAAGTGATTGTTGCTTATAGTCTGTCTTGTTTTATTTGACATCTTTTAGTGTTTATCTTATACTTACATACACAACTGTTTTTTTGTAAAACAGAATAAGGGGAAAGCAAATGGTACTAAGAGCATAAATGGGTAAGTCTTGCACAACTGTCCATCACAACATCATTTTGGCACATAATAATGTTTTGATTCTGAGTGATTTATGCGTTTTTGGTACTTTCATGTTACAGGCAGGATGATTCTGACCAGTTAACTCAAGCTAAGTGCCATTATAGTCGAGCAGAGGTTGATGGTCAGATTTATTATCTCGAGGATGATGCTCATGTAAAGGTAGACTGCAAAGCAACCATAAACACATATTATACGGATCCTTCATTTTGTTGATTTTCCCTTTTATAGTAGGTTTTATAAGAATGCTGATACATTTTTTTTTTGTTTTTGAGAAATTGGTACTGTTGTAGAATGTTTTTATGTAGTCTTTATATAAACTTAATGTTTGATTGTATGACCATGTTATCTAAAAGCTTCAATTGTTTGAGAGGTCATACTTTTATTTACTTATCATATTTTCAGCATAATCTCTCACATGTGGGCCTAATTTGAGACCAGTGAAACTTCTTTTTGATAATGGGTGGAGATGATACTTGGACCCATTAGTGTCGTTTACTAGGATATGCTTCTGCTTAGCTAGCATGAGAAATGAAAAATATCTTACTAATAGATTCTTAAATTACTATGAGTGTATTGTGGACATAGTGAAGAAACATAAAATAAATATGTAAATAATTCTTAATCCTTGCGGATAAACAAGGTTTGATTTGATGAGTTTAGCTGACTCACTTTAACTTGTGTAAAGTCAAGGATAATGGAGTTTGAAGTGATTATGCATTACCTACCTTGGAAATGTTTAGTTGACATATAAAAGTGATAGAGATGATATTTTTTATGTAATCTTCCTTCATGATAAATAATTCAAAACTGGGTTTTATTATTTATTTTCCTTTGATAGTACTCGTGGAATTAGGAGATATGCACAAGTTTGCTCGGACTCCATGGTCATCCAAAAATAAGAGGGAAAAAATGCTTAAATCCTTTACTTGACACTATTTGTTTGTGTGTAAGTTGGCCTCTCAACTTTTTCATGGAACTTGCTTGTTTAAGCAATGAAATTATAATTGTCGGAGTGGTTTAGAGTCCAACATTAGTTGGGGAATTGATACTTGGACAGTCTTCACCTCATGAGCTAGCTTTCTAGATTGAGTTAGGTCTAAGGCCCATATCTTATATGGTATCAGAGCAAATCATGTCCTTGTTTGGGCCCCATGTTATGTTGTCCATGCTCCAACTGGTGGTTTGGGCGTGCGGGGTTGGTGTGGGTGTTAGAGTGGGTTGAGTCCCACGTTGGTTAGGAATTGATTGCTGGTCTTCTTATATAGACTTGATCAATACTCCCCTCATGAGCCAGCTTCTGGTATTGAGGTAGGCCAAGGTCCATATCTTACAATATGTTCAAAAGATTTCTCAATTTATTATAGCCCGATTATCATACTTTTTTTCCTGAAACTGGTAATGTTGTATTCCTCATTAATAAAGAGAACTACAAAGGAAAAGAAAATGACAAAGAGCCTAAAAGATCTACTATTTGTTCAGCATCATCTATACATTCCTTTTTACACCAAAAAAGCAAGGATATGATACAATTCCATTTAACTTTTTGAATGGAACTAAAGCTATACTCAAAACATCCCCCATTCCTCTCTCTCCATACTGTCCACCAAATGCATGCTGGATCTACTTTCCACCATTTCTTTTGACTTTTGCTACCACCTCTCCTAATCCTGCAGCTCAAAAGATCAGCAGTATATTCTGGCATTGGCCAATTTGTTTCTGTGAGGCTTAGGAATAGTGGTCAAATCTGTGAGGTTATTCTACAATGCAGAAACAAGTGGTTATTTGTCTTTTCTGCCTCATTACAAAAGAAACACCTAGATACTATTTGGAACCCCCTTCTTTTCAACCTTTCCCGAGTGAGACATGCCTTCCTAGCCACCAATCAGGAAAAAAATTTAACCTTAGTTGGTGCCCAACTTTTCCAGATCTGTTTCCATGGACCTGCTCCCCCTCCTGGCTGAGTTTAATATCATACTTATTGCCATATAATGGATCCATGTCTTGACTTATTTTCATTATCTATCATGTAACTAGGCTGCTGATGGCGAGGATGATTACATCTGTAAGATTGTTGAATTCTTTGAAGCAGTTGATGGCGTGCAGTATTTTACAGCTCAATGGTTTTACAGAGCTAAGGATACTGTAAGAAATGCCAACTCTATCATGTAAAAGGTATTCTTGTCCTTTGTGATACTAAAGTGGTCTGACATATCTTTTTCCCCATTAGGTTATCAAAAGCCATGATCAGTTCATTGACAAGAAGCGTGTATTCCTATCTGAAATCAAGGATGATAACCCTATCGATTGCCTTGTGACTAAACTCAAGATTGTTCCTGTGCCCTCAAATGTATGTATGTGTTACCTTACTGGTGGATACTCGGTTTTGAGTGGTTGAATTAATGAATGCAGAATGTTGTTGCAGGCAACTTTACAGTTCAAGGATAATGTAAAATCAAATTGTGATTTTTACTATGACATGAAGTACCTGCTTCCATACTCTTCTTTCATTAGCTTGCCGCCTGGTATTTCTTTGTTGACCTTTTTTAATAACTGTATACAGCTGTGGTGCTTTTGCATTAATATTCAAGATTAAACTTGCATAATGGAGAGGTTAATTCTTTGTAGATGCTACAAGTCCAGTTAGTTCATCTTCTACTATATCAAGTGACATTGACGCTGGTGAAGTCAAAGAACACAATCTGGAAAAGAAGCTCTTGGATCTCTATTCAGGATGTGGAGCAATGTCCACGGGGCTATGCCTGGGTGCTAATAGCAAAGGCGTTAAACTTGTTACTGTATGTTCTTTCCTTCAACTGGCTTATTCTATGTTTTACCAACTTGTACCAGCAGGATGTGGCTTCCCTTCTTTTCTTCATAAGGCCTTTAGCCTGTTGTATGTAATGTTAATATAAGTTCTTGGATGCAGAAATGGGCTGTTGACCTCAACCCATATGCATGTGACAGCTTGAGACTGAACCACCCGGAAACTCAGGTATATCTTGATTGTTGGTATAAAAAGCCACTATTTTCTCGTTGTCGTGTTTATGAAGAAAATGTATGCATTACTCAGGTGAGGAATGAGTATGCCAGTGACTTCTTATCACTTCTGAAGGAGTGGGTGCAGCTTTGTGTCTCTTGTTCCTTGGTAAAAAGCACTGCTCCCCCACACCCTCTTTTGGAAGTAACAGATGAGGTTGATGAAGAAGAAAATGATGATGAAGGTGAAGATTCTGGTGATGATAAAGAAGGTGAAATTTTTGAGGTTGACAAACTTTTAGAAGTTTGTTTTGGAGATCCAAATAAAGTTAACAAACCCGGACTTTACTTCAAGGTACTAAACCATTGAGCTTGAAATTCTTTAATTCTTGGTGTGTCAAGTTGTTCAACTGCAGTTTCTTGCTAGAATATTAAACAGATTCTTTTGTGGAAAAGTCGAAGTCTTCTTTTGTCAACTTTGTTTCTTTCTGTGTGCTTCTGACCTTGTCATTTTCTGAAGTCACTTTACTTACCTTGTGCCTAGGTTCGCTGGAGAGGTTATGGCCCAGAGGAAGACACCTGGGAGCCAATAGATGGCTTAAGGTATACACTTGAAGCAATTTATTCTGAAAACATATATATATATTTTTTTAAATTCCATTCCAATTAGTTGACATATGTGTATAGTGAATGCCCGAAGAAAATAAAAGAGTTTGTGGCCAAAGGCTTCAAAGCAAATCTTTTGCCGTTGCCGGTAAGTTTTTATCCCTCTGTTTCTATCTGACTGGTTTTGGGGTAAAAGATCTGGACTACTATTAGGTTACCAACTTCTTAATGATTTGTTATGCTGACCCTTTTTGATTGAATTTTCTCTTGGTCGTTTCCTAGGGGGATGTTGATGTTGTATGTGGTGGACCACCTTGCCAAGGAATCAGTGGATTCAATCGTTTTAGAAATAAAGAAAATCCGATGCAGGATCCAAAAAATAAACAACTTGATGTCTACATGGACATTGTGAATTTTTTGAAACCGAGGTTTGTATTAATGGAGAACGTGGTGGACCTTATCAAATTCGCTGATGGTTTCCTTGGGCGATATGCATTAAGCAGACTTGTAGGGATGAACTACCAGGCTCGGATGGGAATGATGGCAGCTGGTGCTTATGGTCTTCCCCAATTTCGTATGCGTGTGTTCATGTTTGGTGCTGTTTCGTCAGAGGTAATACTGATTTTTATTTTAAGTTATTTAATATTTTTTCAATATTTAATTCAAATGCATCAATCTACCATCCTCATTCTGCTTAAATCTTGTCATGTTGTTGCAGAAGCTGCCACAATATCCATTGCCCACACATAAAGTTATTGTGAGGGGTGTTATTCCGACGGAATTTGAGGTAGGTTTTTGATTTTTTCTAATCTCATGAATGCTGTTGCATTTGCTATTGACTAAATGTGCATCCATGTGCTAATGCAGTCAAACACAGTTGCATATGATCAAGGCGGGGAACTTGAGTTAAAGAAAGAGCTCTTTCTTGGTGATGCCATTTCTGACCTTCCTTCGGTACGTAAGAGATATCAAAGTTGTTTTGAAGGCACTTCCAATTGCTTAAACATAAACTAATATATCATCATTTATGTATGTGATTTTCTTTTTAGGTGGAGAATAGTGAGCCAAGAGATGAAATGCCTTACACTGATGAGCCCAAATCTGGTTTCCAGCATTTTATAAGATTGGGGAGGGACGGTGAGTCCCAACATATTTTGCTTGTAGAGTAATGTAATTTTGTCTGTTAGTTCCATGTCTTTGCATGTGTTGCACCTCATGATTTAACACCCTAGTCGCCTGAGAAGTGTCCGCAAAAACAAACTTAATTCTTATTTTGAGAGGTTTCATGTTGTAACTAGGACTGAGCTTGAAACAAGTTCTGTATCAATGAATATTTTGCTAATGCAGTTTGGTCATTTTGTAGGGGTGCTGGGAAGTGTTCTATATGATCATCGTCCTCTTAAGTTGAACGATGATGACTACCAACGTGTATGTCAAATTCCCAAGCGGAAGGTATACAAATTGTTTCTGTCATGCCATTTGTAGTACTTTAGTGACGAGTTCCTCGTGGTGCTGAATTCATGACCTTTTGTGATTGTAGAGTGCAAACTTCAGGGACTTGCCTGGAGTTCGTGTTCGGTCAGATAATAAAGTTGAATGGGACCCAGCTGTGGAGAGAGTAAAACTACCTTCGGGGAAGCCTTTGGTATGATTTTTTTTCCTCAAGTGACATAGCTATTGTGTTTGTTTTCTGGATCTTATGATGCTTAAAATAAACAGGTCCCTGACTATGCTATGAGCTTCGTTGGTGGTAGTTCCTCAAAGTAATGATACATCTCTGATTTTTCTGATTTGATATGTACTTTGTATTTTCACCTGTCTTTCCAGAATAGTTAATGCTGTTTTTATCTGTGTGAAATTATACAGACCATTTGGTCGTTTGTGGTGGGATGAAACTGTCCCAACAGTTGTGACAAGAGCTGAACCCCATAATCAGGTAGCTTCGACCTTCGCCATCTTATCTCAACACAGAATTACGTGTCTTGTCTCATCTAATGCATTGCATGTTATTGTTATGTTCCTTCCAGACCATAATACATCCAATGCAAGATAGAGTGCTTACAATTCGTGAAAATGCAAGGCTCCAAGGTTTTCCTGACTACTACAAGTTGATAGGGCCAATAAAAGAAAGGTATTGCTTTGACTAAAATCTAACTGATGGTTGAAGATCTGAGATGGCCTTTATTCGAAATTGGCCCGTTGTGCAACAGTTATTTTTGCGGGGGGGGGGGGGGGGGGGGGGGGACGAGTCCTAGTCCTAGTCCCATCCCGAGTTCGAACCCCGCTACCATTTTTTTTATTTTAAAAAGGGGTATTGGGCCGACCCAGCCCCTTGGACAGCCTTAGTGTAGCTTGGCTTAAACCAAAAAGTGAATCTGGAAACGTGGCAGAGCCACAATTTAGTGCAGTATTCAGGATCTTCTGGTATTTGGCAGATATTTATAATGATGATTATGGATATTAGTATATCTACTCTTTTGGCTACACCAGCCTTTAATTCGGAAACCTGCTACTTATTGTCCAAAAGAAGTTTCTTATGAATCGAAGAAAAGAATTTGGAGAAATTTTAGGTCTCACCAAATCACACTCGGAGCGAGAAAGAGTAACTGCTTGACGTTGCATATTAGAACTCATTGAAGCAAGAGTTACTTGCCTTTGTTTATATCTGAGTTTATTTTGTACTTGAACCATCATTTTTCTTGCTTGCTGTGACCTGTTTTGGTTGTTCTATTGTTCTCAGGTACATGCAAGTAGGTAATGCAGTTGCCGTCCCAGTTGCTCGAGCTCTAGGCTATTCTTTGGCCACATCGATGAAGGGATTATCTGGAGAAACACCATTGTTCTCATTGCCAAGAAACTTTCCATCTCATGAGGAACAAAATTGTAATGAAGTGTCCCAATAATTGAAGAATAATTATTTGCGACTACCAAATGATCTTTCCCCCCTTTGTATGGGGGCTGATTAGTCATAGGATGTTAGTTTCATTTATTAATCTGCCTTCAGGCATTGTTTCACAATGCAAATCATGCCAATGTTGAAGTTGGTGAAGGCATGAGTTTATGTAATAGCTAAGCATACATGTGCCATTTAGTTCTATTCTAGTTGCTAGAAAATGTATTTCTAGCATTCAATTCCATGAAACATTTCAAGTTGTATACTGTGAGAATAAAAAACTTGTGAGGAAAGATTTAGGCACATTTGTTCGGCATTTATGTAACTTCACCAAGGGAATTTAATCCCTAATTCATAACCTATTTCGTACTTTAAGAAATAATAGCTGAAATTTGTCTTGACTAGTTGGAATTGAGTCGTATCGTTTAGTTCCACCTCAAATGCTATTGCTTACATCTATGGTCTCTGCTAATAGATGTAGACTGAGGAAGTAACAAGTTACTCCAAATCTACGGCAATCAAAGTAGAGAATATTTTCTGTAATGAAAAAAGTGTGTTCACTTATATGTGATGTTAACATCAAATTATATGAATTCACCGTGATTAAGTGATAAACCAATATGAATTAACATACATTAAGTAACCATGCTTACATGAGAAAACTGTAACAAAAAGACACGGCATGAATAAATTGCGTAAACATCGGATGCGAGTGAGTTATTTCTATCAAAGTAAAAGTATTACGTTGTTGTCACTTTCATTTGATATTTCCACTGGAAGGCCTGAATTATCTCATTCATTTGGAACTGTCCCTTTATTTCTTCGCTTTCTACACTAAAATTGCTATAGCAGATGTAGAAATAGGATGTAACAAGTTGCTCCAAATGCACGGCGATCAAAGTAGAGAATATTTTTTACAATCAAAAGAAGAAACGTATTCACTTACACACAATGTTTACATCAAATTATGTGAATTCATCATGGTTAAGTAATAAATTAATGTGATGACATATATTAATTAACCACGCTTAATTGGAAAAAGTATATAAAAAGACATCTAACATGAATTAATTGGTTTGGTATAAACATCGATGGGAGTGAATGTTCCATCAATGTAGAAGTATTACCTTATTATCACTTTCATTTGACATTTCGACGAAAAGACTTGTGTATTGAGTTGAAATATCTCATTCATTTGGAACCGTCCCTTTCTCTTTGTCCACTAAATTAGATGTAGAAATAGGAAGTTTCAAACTACCCCAAATCCACGGCTATCAAAGTATTCTGTTTAACGATGACTTGAAAGGGTTTGTTCCTTTGTAGCTTTCATTTGAAATTTCCATGGAAAGACTTGAGCCAAAACATTGGATTAACATTTTTACTCTTATGATGCAGTTAAAAAGATTCATGTATTGCTTTTGTTCTTAACGTGTTCTTTATTATCGATAACTTACTGCATTCATTTCAATGAGAATATATATAACACTGTACTAACTGACACTTTGATAATAAGATGATCTGGGTTTCTTTGGCTTAAATTTTGTATAATATTTCAAAGCGAAAATTAAAGATGATAATTATCATCGAGAAGACCTACAAAGACTTGATTCCTTTTAACATCCACCTGTGCTGTATCTATATATATCTCATGAATCTAGACTAGGGACTAACACAAAGCACAGCTTTCGCTGTTTCTTCTCTATAACACTTGCTAAAATGGGCTACGGAACCTCTTATTTGTACTAGTATCTTTCTTTCTCTGTCAACTTGGTTTATCCTCAATCTGGCACCGAAGATCAATGTCTTTCCCTTATAGAATAAAAGCAGACGCTCTGGGAACGTCTTGTTTTAGATGACCTTTTTGCATCTAGAATTTGTGAATTCATTGGTCACAAATCTTATCCAAAAACAAGGTCATGGAACATGAGTATAGACTGCTGTCTATGCGATGAGTTTACTGGCCATGTCATTGACCTTGACCTCAGTTGCAGCCATCTTGTAGGCATGATTGATTCTAACAGCACCCTCTTCCAACTCCCTCATCTCCAAAGGCTCGACCTTTCTTGGAAAAATTTCTCTCGTTCGCACATCTCGCCTGAATTTGGCAGGTGTGCAAGCTTGACGCATCTTGATCTTTCCTGGTCATATTTATGAAAGTATGCATGTCCTAGAGACAATCATTATTAGGGACAAATGTACATGAACACATTCGTATTATTAATACGATTAATATTTATGGCAGTTGCAATTATTGAATTATTATTTGATTGTTTGTAATTATTCATTAATGTGCATCCCTTGAGCTTACATTGTCATTAATAGAGTGAGATATTGATGATAGAGCGTAACTCTAAAATAGCCTCGACTAATGATCATCGAGAATGAAATATCGATGATATGTTATAAGTCTACATGTGGTCTGCATCACATTCTTAGAGAATGTAGTATGTCTCACCTGCTACTAGTAATGGTTACTAGTGATGGACACATGAATACTTTTGGAAAGTATTGATATACCCTGCTGATAAACTATTTGTTATACATGTCTAAAGTGTTATCAGCGTGTGGGAGATGAAGGTCCTTTGACTTGAGGTCAATACGCACCTTGTTTACAGAGTAATGTACTTTGACAATGTCCTAAGCTTAAACTCCTTATAGGATAAGATACAACTTGTGTTGGGTGCATTATGATGTAAATTAAGGTGGTAGTTGAGCCAAGAATATGATTCATTCCTCGATTGGATATTCGAGAGAGCACACAACTTCTCAGTGATATTAAGTCGACCAAGTCATTGGCCAATGCAAGAGACATATTTAGAATATGATCTAGTTGTCGACTAATATAGATGAGATAAAGTTATCAAGCCATTTGGATAGACACATGGCAAATCCTAAGCTTGATAGAGTGTATCGCGAATGAAAGGAATTTATCATCTCACATAAAGGTTATGTTTGCTGGATTCATGTAAATGTACTTCATATATTGAGTTTGTCGTACGGCGCAGTCTAGGAGTTCCGTATGGACCTTAATTGGATTAGTGTCGATATATGAAGGCCTATAGGGTCACACTATGTCGATTGTCTCTTCGATCTAAGGGTGTATTGAGAAAGTATTAAATATTCGATTTAGAATTGAGATATTTAAATTGATAATAACTATGGGATAATTTCTATTAGATGTAAATTATTTAATTAAATCAAAATTGGATTTTGGATTTAATGTGTTGAATATATATATATATTAAATGGAAGGGGGAAACAAAATTTTATGTAAGGCGCCGCGGCACCTGCTAGGCTGTGCCGCGGCGCCGACCCGGCAGTGGGCAAGTCAGACTGGCCCACTGCACCTCAGTTTTTGGGCCAGGCTTAGAGCCAACCCTAATTCATTTCTGACCTAATTGTAACTATAAATACAACACTAAACCATTGTTATTATACACTAATTCTCATAAACAAATTCTAGACTTAGAGTCTAGGATAAAACTCTTTCAAACCTCTGCCAAGATTTCCTGGCTTTCTTGACAGAGGAATATACCGTAGTATTGTGCTTGCAGTCGAAAAGAGAATCGCGTGTTCACCCTAAAGTAAAGACTCCAGATTTTATAACCTGTAAGTTCTTGTTCATGTTTTATGTTACAGGTTTTGATTGTCATATAACCATAGCAGAAGAAATTGTTGGGGTAAGTAGAATAAAATTTTAAACTTCCGTTGTGCCTACTTATGTATTTTGAACCCAACAAAATCCTACAATTTCTCAGGTCAAACTCCTTCTGAAATATCTCACCTCTCCAAGTTACAATCTCTTTTCCTCTCAACGTCGTCTGACCTAACCCTCGCAACTCACGATTTTAACATGCTCTTTCAGAATTTGACCTAATTAACAGAGCTTGATCTTTCTGGTATGACTATCTCTTCCACCATTCCTCTGAATTTCTCTTCCCATATGACAACTCTAAGGCTGATAAATACAGGATTGTATGGGATACTACTTGAGTATATTTTTCACCTGCCCAACCTGAAAATACTTTGGTTAGGAGACAATTATCAGCTCAGTGGTTATTTTCCACAGACCAAATGGAACATCAGTGCATCTCTCATAAATTTAGATCTCTATAAAGTGAATTTTTCTGGCAATTTCCTGCCTGAATCTTTTAGCTATCTAACTTCATTGTTGTACTTGCGTCTTAGTTCTTGCAATCTCTCAGGGCCGATTTCGAAATCTTTTTGGAATCTGCAAAACCTATTTTCCCTTGAACTAGAAGGTAACTCCCTGAATTGAGCAATACCATCCTGGGTATTCTCCCTGCCATCACTAAGTGAACTAGACTTGAGTTTTAACCGGCTTTCCGGTCAACTTAAGGACTTGAGGTACAATACACTAGTCAGTATTGATTTAACACAAAACCAGTTGCAAGGTCCTCTTCCCAAGTCACTTCAGAACCTTGTGAATCTAACAGAACTTCATCTTTCATCTAACAATTTTAGTGGCAACGTAGATGTCAGCCTCTTTTCAAACCTCAAACAACTTTGGTATCTTGAGCTTTCACATAATAGTATTTCACTAACCAATGAGAATAAAGTCAAGTCTACCTTACCCAAATCTCTTGATATATTACAGTTATCCATTTATCAAGTAAACGAATTAGATTTTTTGAGATCAACAAAGCAGTTTTCGGACTTGGATCTTTCAAATAACAAGATTCAAGGAAGAATTCCTGATTGGGCATGGTCTAATTGGATGCATTTCATGTCAGAGCTTAATCTATCCCACAATATAAAGGGCAGCCCGGTGCACTAAGCTCCCGCTATGCGCGGGGTTCGGGAAAGGGCCGGACCACAAGGGTCTATTCAACAGATTTCATCATTTTCTAACCTAGGTACGGTCCAATATTCTTCAAGGATCACTACCTATTTTGCCACCCAATGTAGAATTGTTCTTCATATCAAATAATAATCTCAGTGGGGGGATCCCTTCTTCTGTTTACAATTTGACATTATTAAGAGTTCTAGATTTGGCAAGAAACAATTTGAAGGGAGCGATTCCACAATGTTTGGGTAACATGAGCGAATTACTCGAGGTTTTGGATATGCAACAGAACAGTCTTTCTGGGAGTCTCCAAATGACGTTTAGCTTTGGAAGTGGACTGAAAAGCTTCAACTTGCATGGAAATAAACTAGAGGGAAATTCCCAAGATCCTTGGCCAATTGCACATGGTTGGGAGTTCTTGATTTAGGAAAAAATCACCTCAATGACACATTCCCTATGTTGTTGGGGACTCTTCCAAATCTATAAGTTTTAAGTTTGGGATCCAATAAATTGCATGGACCCATTAAAACTTCAAGTAATACGAAGTTGTTTCCTCAACTTCAGATATTAGATCTCTCTTGCAATGCATTTACAGCAGAATTGCCAACAAGTCTTTTTCACCATTTGATAGCCATAAGGAGAATTGATCAAACAATAAAGACACCAAGTGGTGAAGGACATTTTTATTACCTAGACTCAGTAGTTGTTGTAACGAAGGGACGGGAGTTTGATGTTGTGAGGATCATGTCTTTGTACATCACTATGGATCTTTCAACTAACAAATTTGAAGGGCATATTCCTAGTATGATGGGAGATCTCATCGCACTGTATGTGTTAAATTTATCTCACAATGGGTTGCAAGGTCATATACCGACATCACTTGGAAAATTATTTGCAGTCGAATCCTTGGACCTTTCATTTAACAAGCTTTCGGGAGAGATACCACAACAACTCGCTTCTCTTCCATTTTTTGCAATTTTAAATCTCTCTAACAATCATCTTGAAGGATGCATCCCGAAAGGATCTCAATTTGCTACATTTGTGAGCAATTCATATGAAGGCAATCATGGACTACGTGGATTCCCAGTTTCGGAAGCTTGTGGATGATAGAAACTGTAACAAGTGTAAAAGTGTATTTAGGTTTCTTACTTTATTTTGTAGAATTCTTGTACAAGTGTAATTAGGATAGTAGTATCATAGTAGGAATAAGATTTTCCATATTTAGAGATTGTATATTGTATATATAGACATCTTCATTAATGAAAATAATAAAGGAACTATATTCTTTCATGGTATCAGAAGTCTAGGGCAAATATTTTCCTTTTCCAACCCGCTCTTCCGTAGCCCCCTTCTCGGTATTTGAGTCGTGGCCGACGGCCACCTCTCCTTTTTCTTCCCATTTTTTCTTCCAAATCCCTCGTTCTCCTCTTGTTCTTTCATTATGTCTACCTCAAAGAACACGTTTCATCCTGCCCTTACAGTATCCAACATCAAGAACCACATCCCTATCATTCTTGATATGGAAAACGTCCAATACGCGACGTGTGCAAAATTATTTAAAATTCACGCACGCTCGCATCAAGTCCTTCATCACATCATCCCCGCGGAAGCAGGCAAGGAGAAAGTGTCTACCGCCGATGATGACCCTATGTTATGGACGACTCTTGATGCTACAATCCTCCAGTGGATTTATTCCACTATCTCTACGGACCTGTTACAAACGATTATTGAACCTGACGCCACAGTGATGGAATCTTTGAATATGGTGCGTGATATATTCCAAGATAACAAAAATTCTCGTGCTGTCACTCTTGAGCAGGAATTTTTCCATGTCAATATGGAGGATTTTCCGAATGTCTCAGCCTATTGTAAAAGGCTAAAGGAATTGGCGGATCAACTCAAGAACGTTGGTGCGGCCGTCACCAATGATCGTCTTGTTCTTCAGATGGTTGCAGGCCTATCCGAGGCCTATAATGGCGTTGGGACACTCCATTGTCAAAGTAATCCGCTCCCACCGTTCTACTAGGCCCGTTCCATGCTAACATTAGAAGAGGTTGGCTTAGCTAAAAAGGCGGCTATCGGAGCAAATTCCGTCATGATGATGACCACGTTCGATGACCCTCACTCGTTCTCGGATAATTCTAGCCAAAATCGTAACAACGGTGGCGGCAAAAAGGGTCAAAATTGAAAAAATGGTGGCAAGAACTGCGGCGGTGGCCGCGGCAGTGGTGGGGGCAAAGGTCGTGGCGGTGGCAACAGTGGCGGACGTGGTGGCAGTGGACCAACTGGGCCGCAGAACCATTGGCCGAAGCCTTGACCCAATGCATAGTGGCCGTGGGGCTGGGCCAGTGGAACACGCCACCCTTTCCTTATTTCCCCCCGAATTGGGCCAGGCCCAATTACGCACAGCAGCAGCCAGCTACCCAGCAGAATCCGATCCGTTGTCATTCCTAGCTATGGTAGATCCCTTGTCTGATAATTAGTTGCAGATTCCTAAAGTTAACTGGTTAAGTTAGTTTTTTCTTTTACTGTTATGTAAAATCTTGAAAACGTTACTGATGCGTTCTTGAATTATAATTCATAAGATCTCCTCGTATACATATGTACAAGACCTTGTTTGGAAGATATGCCAGCAAAATATATTCGTAATAGTTAGCAGACTAAGCTAGCCACAAACTGTGCAAGTTGAAAAACTAATTTAAGACTAAGAGTGAATATTAAAGAAAGAATCTGTTATTTATTTACTATTTGCAGATTTTATATTGGAAAGAGGAAGGAAAAAAATATTCAGCCAAGAAGAGTAGACACTAAAGATAGAAGATAACATGAATTATACATTTCAATTTCTATGAACATGAAAGCTTAGAATAGTACTTAGACTCCAGATACTGGAACAGTTACTTTCCTCAAGCCAAGTCAACATGCATAATTCACAAGCAGCATAACAGTAACTCAGAGCTCTGTTCGTCCTGCACGATGATCAAATGGATCAGCAACCTCATTCTGAACGAAACAAGAAGCTTATATCAAGGAAGTGAAGTGCTCTAGAGCATCAAACTTTTATGCATTGTTTACTCAGACATGAACGGGATGGCAAGAAAAAGCAATGACAACGTTTTTTTTTTAAGACCGAGAAATCCGTATTAGGATCAACCGCACATCTTATTAGATAACATTTGGGAGAGATCCAAAGCTCTTAAGACACTTTAGTATATTAAATTCAAATGATGAAGTGGGCACTACGCTTACAGTTGCATTTCATTGCCAATGCAATCGAATGCTTCCATTTTTACTGTATCAGGGATTCCACCACTCAAATCCAACAATGACAGGGCGAGAAGCAATGATCAGTAGATACAAGAAATATAGCACTTATTTTGTAAGGACCAACTAATGAACTAACAAGAATACATACATCCCAAAATTTTAGATCTGGAATCTACTTTTTGTAATTCAAAGTTCTAACTAAGAACTAGCAAGTCGATCTTTGCTCTTTCTGGACTTAGGTTCTCGTTTTTCTCCAAGCATTTTTCTCTTTTCGCTATTATCTACAAATATGTCCAATTTGGCCTGAAAATTTGGTTATTGGAGATGTTTTCTTAGAAGTTCTTGATGAGCTGTGCTTGTATAACGATAGTGTTTCAGCCAGTTTGTGCCTTATGCTCTTCTACTCGAGCAACATATATAATTGAGTAAATTTTTATACACACACAATACATAAGACATAAAATATAGCCAATCTGAAAACATCAATGGATCCAAATCATTAGGAGTAGATATACAACGATATATATATATATATATAGATGTAAAAAGAGGTGTAACAGATTGACAACATTATACATGCTTATAAAGATTGTAACTCCGGCTTATACTGAAACAATGAGGTGTTTTTGGCACCCCTTATTCTTACAAGTGGGAATAGCCTCAAATTCCTCAGGCAACATCTCAGACTATAACCAAACATGGAGAAACATTATCATACATACTGACTTCTCAATTTCTCATCTACATTAATACTCCTTATAGATAGCCATAAGGAAAACCTTCTCTGCTTGTATTCTGAAGACATCAGAAACCTCTCCACCACACAGTATCTTCCTGATTTTATTTTCATAGTAACCAAGAAAATCTTTGAACTATATATAATAAAGGATAAAGGATTTATCTTTGGGAGAAAGACAATTCATTTTTCAGAAGCACACACTGGTTTCAGCTCAGAACAAACAAACAATATATGAAGAATTTTGCAATATATACAAAGTTCACACTCATTGTCACACCACCCATTGACTCAAACTAATGGATAGCAAAACATAATATAAACCAATATTAACAACATCAATGGACCCAAACTACAAGTATTACAGATAGTACTTTTTAAAGATTATAACTACTACTCCCTCCGTCACAAAAAGATTGGCACTTTCAAACAAGTTGTTCTTTGACCGTAATTTTTTTAAGTGTCTTTTAAATATTTTAAATTATTAATTATGGTGAATTATAATATTTTTACGTAGTATTTAAATATGTAAATTTTATTTTAAAAAATTTAAAGATTCTATGTTTTAACACACGCTCAAAAGAAGGAAATTTAATTTCTAAAAAGTGAAAAGTGTCGATCTTTTCGGAACGAGGAAGCAATATTTATGATCTTTAAAAAGTACTATCTATAATAGTAGTACTACTTATAAAGATATGAACTTGACCTCATCATATTGAAGCAAGGGGAGAATCTTGGCAGCCCTTATTCTTACAAGTGGGAATAATCTCAAATTCTTTAGCTGGCAACTTCTCAGACAAAAACCCAACATGGAACTCAATCATATGAGATTCCTCATCAACATTAATCCCCGTTACAGATACCCATACAAACACCTTCTTTGCTTGTATACCAGAAACATCAGATACTTTCCCATAACTCATTTTCCCTTTGAACTCCTTTTCATAGTAAACAAGTTGATCTTTGAACTGTACATAACAAGGGTGTGTTAGTTGGACAGTAAAAGAATTGTCTTTAGAGGAAATAGTGTAGGATTTCACATTGTTTGGGAGAAGACCCTTTGGAAGGTTGTATAAAGGGAGGAGATCATGGACATCAACTTTATTTGGACGGCTAGGATTGAAGGATAGAGAAAGGGAGAAGAAGATGCAAAGGAAACAGAAGAACAAGAGCTGTGACTTTGGAGAGAAGGCCATTATTGAGGATGAATGATTGATGAGGTAGAGGAAGATAATTATATTGGGCCAAACAAGAGGTTGAGAATCATTTTCTTGTAAGGAGTATAATAATATTTCTTGACTTACGAATTAATTAAGTTGATAATAATACATTGAATTAAATAAAATGAAATTATGTTAACAACTTAGGAGTCGCCTGGTCAGCGGACTCTATTATAGTGTTTGAGATTATAATTCTTAGGATTAATTTATTTATCTGAGAAGTATAAAATAATTTTAAGTTTAATGAGATAAGAAGATATTTGTGACTAAGTCTGAGATTAAATTTATATTGTGTTTGCTGACATATAAATTAATCATGTCAACATAATATTCAAACAGACGGATCAAATTAGAATTTTGGCTTTATTCTTTTCTTAAATTAAATTGAAAACTACTTAGAAAATTGAATTATTATAAATTGATTTAAATAATAAATAAATATTAAAACAACAACATATCAAGTAAAATCCCACGAAGAAAGATCTAGAGAGGGTAAATAAATGTCAAATATTAATTAGAAAATTCTACATCATGTTTCCAAAGCGATAAGCTAGACTACTTATATTCTTGAAAATCTGATAAATTAATACAAATGCAATAGTAACGCAAACAGTAGAAAAGATAATCAACCACAAAAGTACAAGTCAAGACTTTGTATGTACTACCAAGAGATTTAACGTTTTAATGACAAATAATAAGTTAGAATTACCATCACTGCCTTGTGAATGAAAATAAAAAACATAACAAGAACATTATAGTACAAAACTTAACACTGACTTTGTAATATTACAATAGTGATTAGAGTTGAACGCAACACTCGAAGGGCTTTGTACTTGAAATCTAGAACCAGTACATTTGGTTGATAAAAGAATACACCTAAGAGACATATAAATCAATAACAGGCAGAAACATAAACTCCCCCCTATACATGAGACCTATTCTTTAACACATCCATCCAACTACCAAATGTTAAAGCAAAGGGAGAAGTTAAGCAAGGCAAAGTAAATCCTAATCTGTTAGCAGTAAATTATTCACCACCACCTGCCAAGATTTACACATCCCCGCCGAGCCCCTAACTACGTCACAACAACCCAAGCCACCATTGCAGCGAAGACTTCAGTACGAAACATCAAAACTTACAAAAATGAGTAAAATAAACAGTAGACACTAAAGTGAGTAGAGATCTGCTAGTGCAAAATTGAAACTATATCTGAGTTTGCAAACTGGGGGCAAAATGTGGCTGGTTAGTCCCAGGCACTAGTCACACCAGCACCACCATATGGTGCAGCATACCCGCCAGGTGCACCATAGCCACTGTTGCTCATATTGGCCCCACCATAGTAGTCTGTGACCCCTCGATTAAATGAGGAATCTTTTCGGAAATCACGCCCACCAAAACGATTTCCACCACGACGATTCTTGCCGCCTCCATGTGAAGAACGAGCAGCAAAGCGAGAGAGCCAAACAGGTACTTCTTGGTTTGCTTCTTGCATCAGCTCAGCCAGTGATCTTGCCACTGAAGAATTGTTCTCGTTAAAGAAGGCTGTTGCTAAACCTGATTTTCCTGCTCGCCCTGTTCTTCCAATACGGTGGACATAATCATCAATGTCATTTGGGATGTCAAAGTTGACAACATGAGCAACATGGGGTATATCAAGACCACGTGCTGCCACATCTGTTGCAACCAAGATTGGTGTATTACCACTTTTGAAGGATCTCAGGGCGTGTTCCCTTTCCTGCCAATAATGCACAACAATAATTGATAAAGGGGAAAAATGAATAAGAGGTAGAAAAGATGCCACATATCTTAAGACTAATGATAGCTAAGATACCCCAAGGTAGATGTACCAGAGAAGGCATTGTGAACCTGATTGAATTGATGAGATATACTATTATGCTAAAAAAGAAGCTAATTTAACCAGTCAACTTAACATATGTGACTTATTACCAGACAAGGAATCTGCTATAGCAGAGATGATCTTGGACAACAAATATCTTGCCTCCACCACCCACCTCAAACAGCATATCAACATAAAAGCTACTAATAATATCATCAGAATAGCAGTATCAGATCTTTTTCTTCAAGAAAATCACGCAAATATACGGAAACATACCAGTGCTATTTAAATGTGAAAAACGCCAAAAAGAAAACAAGGTCCATGGGGTTTGAAGTGTAAAGCTAGAAGTGAAGTACGCGCTTCTTTAAAGGGAAGTGCACGATTTACGAAAAACTAAAAAATATCATATATATATATATATAACATCCAACATACAATAATGACGATATTAATCCAACTCCTCTAAGTTGAGATTCAAAGAATTGACCATTTCTCGTTGGGATCACTTCGCGTGTCAATGTTAAAAGTGCACACTTATCTGATGTGCATACACAATGCAATTACCCCTCGCTTTGCATTGCTTTCAATTCAAGAGACTAAGCAATGGCTTTTAATAACATTGCCAATACACAACTCAACTCATTGTCATAAAAGCAATAATCAGTTCACATCATCTGTAGTCAAAACGATAAGTGGACTGGTGCCAACAACTTCAAGGTCTTTGATCCCCCCCCCCCCCACAGAAAAAAAAAGTATGTGTGTGTCAGAGAGGTGCTCTCAAAGGTTCCAACTACTCTAACCAACAAATAAAAGTATTATATCCGCAGAGCTGAAATATAGCACACTTGAGATTGGACTCTAGAGATCAAATAAAAGGAAGAAGAGTAGGAAATTGATTCTAAGTTCTTCCAATGTTATAAAAATTGAGCATCTCAAGTCTCAACTTTTACTTCATTCTTCTAGACATGACAAGATAAAGGAAAAGCAAGTAGAACAGAAGTTCCACATCCCCAATTTCTAGAATGCTTTATACTGCTAAACCCAGAGGATCGATATAAAGATACCCTCCATTTTACATGGTATTCATGGTTCAGATTTCAAAGAGAACACCATGAGCTGGACACATTTAGGGCAGTCAAAAACACAAAACCATGACATTTAACTTGAACTCGATGAAAAGAATACAGAAAAAAACAAAAGGGAGACTCAAGAAAAAGGTCAGAAGCACATCACTTGAGCTAAATGCCTCATGAGATTAACCAACCAGAATCACACACTAAATCATCAATACCTGCTGAGTTCTATCGCCATGAATAGCAGTAGCAGGGAAACCATTCATACAAAGCCAATGCTCCAGTGAATCAGCTCCTTTTTTCGTCTCGACAAAAACAAGGGTAAGAGCTTGCTGATAATTAAAGACCAGAGATATTAGAATTTCAAACAATAATATCACGTAATTTAACTTAATTCAACTGAAGAGTAACTAGGAAAAGGAAAAACACAATTGCTTCTCATAAGACTAATAGTAAAGATACACTTAGCCTCTCTTTGATAATGGTTGAACCTTAACATAACATGCAAAACCAGGAATGTAGCAACTTGTGCAAATTGATAATTTTAAGCAACAAATTTCTGATTTGACTACTTCATTAATCTTTTTTACATTACAACAACAACATACCCAGTGGATCCCACAACGTGGAGCCTGGGGAGGGTAGAGTGTACGCAGACCTTACCTCTACCTTGATAGGTAGAGCGCATGTTTCCGAGAGACCCTTGGCTCAATCTTTAGAACATTCTACCTCCAATATCTCAACCTTTAGTCTCTGTTGTTAGCATCACCATCAATAAATGATTAAATCACAAAATTACGACACTAGACAACACATTTAGTTTTAGAGATTCTCAGGTTCTCTATTAAAGATGCCAATCCAACAACATACAGTCTCCTATCGTGAGAAACCCTATAAAGAACAGGGCATCACTTCAGAAGAATATAGGCAAGTACCTACGGGCACTTTGAATACTTCTCCACCAACTAACAATGAAAAAGAAGGCTCAGAAAGTATAGTTACAGGTCTGAACAGCCATTTTTTTGCTCGGTCTGAATAATAAACATCAATAATTAGTTCAAATCGAATAACAGATGGCTAATACCTTTCCATGGGCACCATTTGCCCTCTGTGCATGAAGAAGATCCATCAAGTGGCTTCTCTTGTCAGTCTCCTGAACATATTCAACTCTTTGAACAATCAGATCAGTACTTGAGCCGACCCTTCCCACAGCCAAAAAGATATAGTTTGAAAGAAAATCCAATGCCAGTCTCTGCAAGATCAAAGCTGAAAACTTCTCACAAAAATGTATATTCACAGTGATCATTCCAATTCACTCATTATGCTTTAACTGAGCAATAATATAGGCTAAAAACAATTGATGAGCTCGAGAACAATGCCCCCCCCCCCCACTCTTCCCCCTTTCAATTTATATGGTTTGACTAGGCACAAAGTTTAAGAAAGAAATGAAGACTTTTGCACTTGTAGTCTTAAATGTCATAACATTTGTGTGTGGCTATAAGACTTTTGAAATTTGTGGTAACATTTATATGGCTATAAAATCTTGTCATTAAGGGTAAAAGGGGAAGCTCAAATAAATCATTTCCAAAGTTAGAAAGTAACATTCTTTTAGGAATGGACGAATAAGGAAATAGTGCCATTCTTTTTTTTGGACATAGGGAGTAATAACGAAGGAAGCAGCTAGATCAATAACATTGGGGGGGGGGGGGGGGGGGGTTGCAGCTTTAAGTTCAAAAGTTTAAGTCAATATGATGATGGTGAATGAAGTAAAATAGAATAAAAAGAGAAAAAATTAGGTCGAACAACAGAGAACTGACCTGAATCTCTTTGGGAAAAGTGGCACTGAATAGCATTGTCTGTCTTACACCTGGTGGAGGCATGTCCATTTGTTGCACAATTTTCCTTATTTGAGGTTCGAAACCCATATCAAGCATTCGATCTGCCTCATCTAGTGCCAAGTACCTTATCATCTGTAAAGAGACTCTAGCTCTCTCAAGTAAATCAACCAACCGTCCAGGTGTTGCCACAAGAATATGCACTCCTCTCTCTAGTTCTCTAAGCTGTTAAGATACAACAACATCACGGCTCAAAAACATCTATAAGCAACTCTGAACTGCTTATTGACAATAGGCATTTCAATCTCCTTATTTGGCGCATATGAAGTCTCTCTCTCATTGTGTATGCATGAACCCGTACAACAAAACAATCAGTATATTCACTAATCTTGCAAAGCATTAAATAGTTATCACCATCGCCCATTACTATGTTGCTCGGATCCTCCAAAATCCTGTGGGGCGTGTGTCAGATCCTCCAAAATCATGTGGGGTGTATGTCGGATCCTCCAAAATTTATCCATTTTTGGAGGATCCCACACGAGTGCAGCAGCATTTTTAGAGGATTCGAACAACATAGGTCCATTGCATTAACTATGTAATTACACCAGAAAGAACTTCGTGCTGAAAGAAAACTCATTGAACTGAACGCCAATTTCACACGTGTATAATTTCTGTGACATCATAAATTTGGGAAAGATAAAGCAGGTCCAAAATATGAAAGATCGAGCTTCAACTAAAGCAATGTTCCTCTTTTGCAAAAAAAAAAAGGCATCTCCCTGATAGATTGAGAAGTTCAAGCAGCCTAAACTCGTAAATGGTAAAACTGGCTTATGAACAGTGGCTATCCCGAATCAATGTAAAAGCTTTTATCCCTAGACCCTAATCTTTGTAAAAGTGGTATCTCCAAGACAACGTAAACTTCGTTACAAGTTTAGCACACAAAATATCCTCGCGATCTTCTTCCGATACCGAGTAAAGAAGAAAACTGATGGTAACTGAGTAACAAGGGGCAGTAAAAAACTAATGCACTTGCATGAAAATCCAATTAAATGACAAGCCACAGAACAATCTCAGCTGAATAGACTAGACAAAAAAAAAAGTACCAAGCAAACAAGGGAAGAAATAGAACCTGTTGGTTTATGGGAGCACCACCATAAACAACAACCACCCTGACACCAGTCTGATATGCAAATTTCTTAGCTTCATCATGAATCTGCAAGCCAATACACAATATTCAACTCTTAGCTTATAAGCCTTTTTGAAAAGCAAACCATACAGCATACTCCAAGAAACCAAATTGATATTTTCTACCCCGCCCTTTTAAGTGCATAGACGAAGAGACCCATAAACTTACTTGGCATGAGAGCTCCCTTGTCGGAGAAAGAATAAGAGCCAGCGGATATGCCACACGCGGACGTGGAGGTCTTGGAAATTGGCTCCTAATGATTCCACTTATGATGGGAAAGCAGAAAGCAGCCGTTTTTCCAGAACCAGTCTGAGCACAAGCCATCAAATCTCTACCACCAAGTACAATTGGTATAGCATGCCGTTGCACAGGGGTTGGTTTAACATACTTGCATCTCCTGATATTTTGGTTGACAGCTTCACCTAAATCAATCTCAACAAAAGTGTTCACAGGAGGCGGCACATTATCCCCACTTGTCTCCACAGGAATATCCTCGTATGCATCAAAGTTGATCCCAGAATTATCTGGTTCAACAAAGGGTTCAGTATCATCTTCTGCAAAGGGGTTAGCTTCCCGCTCCCTCCCACGATCCCAACCACCTGTTCTGTTATTCCAGCCACCGCCACCGCCACCGCCTCCTCCACCTCCACCACCATAACCAGATCGGAAATCATTCCTTGGACCACTCCAAGGACTTCCACCTACATTTGGGCCACCAAAACCACTTTGGTCCTGACTTGGACCGGATGCAGCAGCCCCAGCATAGGAAGCCTGTGCAGGAGGATCAGTTGAAGCAGGCGCAGTCCTGTTTCTAAGATGTGGTGGAACATACGATGACTTGGGGCGAGCAGCAGCCAGATTCTCGGCTGCAGAAACCGAATCAGCCCACGATGTTGGCATAGTGAAAACACCCAGAAATCAAAACCTGATTACCTTTCTGCTAACCCAAAATTCAACTAAACCTTTTTTCAACAGGGATAGGTTAAACCCTCAAATTTGAGCTACTTCTCCTTAGCACCAGGATTCCACAGAAAAGCTAACAGTTCAATATCAAATCAACTCTCACGCCTGATAAAGTTACAAAACAAATTAGCAAACATATTCAAATTACACATGCACGTCAACAACATTCAAACACAAAAAAATGGTAATCTTACAAAAGATCAACCATGTAAACATGCACAACTATGGATATCCAGAAAATGCAACCTAACCCAACAGAAACAAAGAAAATGCTACCAATACTACACTTCTCGAAACAACAAAGCATCAAAAAGAATATATGACTGCCTAATAGACACATCAAACCACATAGAATTCAAATAAAATGAAAGATTCTTCCTTCAAGTAACCAAACAACACAAACAGAACCAAGATTCTACTTTTAAGAGACCCAAAACAGCAAAAACAAAAATCATGGCAAAATAAGCACATTTTCAGATAAAAACGGTGGAAAAAAAAAAAAGAAATCCAACCCAACAACAAAAAAAAATGCAACAAAGATTCTAACTCGCTAAAAAAAACCCAAAACAGCAAAAATAAAATGATTGCAGAATAAGCACGTTCACCGCAATTTACAGGATAGAGGTAAGGTCCGAATACATCTTAACCTCCGCATAACCCACTTATGGGATTACACCGGTTATGTTATTGTTATAGTTGTTGGTGTTGCAGAATAAGCACATGAAACAACATAGAACTGAGATTTAAATAATTAAAAAAATGAACACCCATCAAAAAACAATGAAAATGAACCAAGTATCTGCTCTTAAAACAAACCCCAAAACCAGAAATCAACAATCTTTACAAAATATGTACATCAAAACACATAAAATTCAGATAAAAGATAGATACGAAGAGAAAGGAAAATACATACATAGAATGAAAGAAGAGGAGAAGAAACCCTAAGTTTGAGAAGGAAAAAGAATAAAAAAATGCGATCGAAATACTAAAAAAATATCTGCTCTATATATGCTCTTTGCTTTCTCTCTCTATCTCTTTCACTTGTTATTTGCGTCTCCGCTGATTCAACGTAAAGTGGAAAAAAAGGGGAAAAGGGTTCGAAAGAAAATGGAACAAATACTAACAAACAAACACGAGACACGTCAGCCCAATACGAAATACTAATCTCGTCTATTTCTCAATTTATATGATATAATTTAATTGAATATAAATTTAAAAAATAAAAAAGTTTGTGGTCTAAAACAAATCAAAAATATTTATTTAATTATAAATAATCTCCAGGTTTTCCTTGGGGAAACTCTTCTGCGAGGTTTCTATAAACTCCAAAATCTCTTCTACCTCTTTCATATAACTCTTGCTAATTCAATTTTTATGTAAAATATAAAGTTTAAATTTAAATTATTATTAAATAAGAAAAAGTATATATATATATATATATATATTTTTTTTTTATACTGACTCACAATATTTAGGATGCTTTTGAGACTACTCCGCACGTTGTGTGTTTTTTACTTTCTCTTTGTTCCGGCTGGCTAAATTCTAGCCTACTTTTGTCTTCAACACTCCACCCATTTTTTTCTCCTCTAATTCTCCAACGTAGATAACGGAATAAAGATATATAGGATAAATGATGTAGAGTGAAAGTTAATATGCGAAATAATATAGTGGAGCGGTTATAATCTCTTTCTAATTATACAACAATAACACAGACCATATCTCTATCTTAGTAAGTAGAGAGACTGTCTCCGAAAGACGCTCAACACAAAGCATAAGTACAAGCAAAGCAAGTGAAACGATTAGATCTGGATAAGAAATTTAAAGCAGTATGAAAATGAAGGTAACAAAAGCAAATAAGTCATGATAAAACATTTTGAAAAAAAGAAGAAGTAACTAACGCATGCAAATAAGATAAATAAAATACACGAAAGAACATACATCAGCATAAATCAAAAAACAGAGGACTATAAAACAATATTGCGCCTACTAGTCTGATAGGCTAAGCAGTGTTATAATAACAACACTACAACTATCAGTATGTAAGTGTAAGTAATACTACACTCAATTACCTACTACCTTTCTACCCTAATCTGTATCCTCCACAACCCCTATCTAATGTCATGTCCTCCGTAAGTTGCACCTGCGTCATATCTCGTCTAATCACCTCTCCCTAATACTTCTTCAACCTACCTCTCCCCATCTTGAACTCGTACAAAGCCAACCTCTCACACCTCCACACTGGACATGTGAGCCTCTCATCTGCACATGCCTGAACCATCTCAACTTCGCTTCCCGCATCTTATCCTCCATCGAGGCCACTCTCACTCTGTCCCGGATATCATCATTTCTAATTATATCCCTCATTGTATGCCCACACATCCATCTCAGCATCAACATCTTTCCAACTTTAATCTTTTGAATGTGCGAAGTCTTGACTGGCCAACATTTCGTCTCATACAACATAGTCGGCCTAACCACCACCCTATAGAACTTGCCTTTAAGTTTTGGTGGCATTTTTTTATCGCACACGACTCCAGATGCGAGCCTTCATTTCATCCACCCCGCCCAAATACGATGTGTGATATCATCATCGATCTCCACATTCCCTTGGATAATAGACCTGAGATACTTGAAGCTTCATCTCGTTGGAATGACCTGGGTACCAAGCCTCACATGCACGTCTGTCTCATGATCGCTCCCGTTACTGAACTTGCACTCCAAGTATTCTATTTTAGTCCTACTCAGCCTGAACCATTTAGACTCCAGAGTTTGTCTCCAAACCTTTAGCTTAGTGTTCACTCCATTGCGAGTCTCATCAATCAGGACTATGTCATCTGCGAATAACATACATCATGGCACATCCCCTTGAATTTATCGCGGCAGTCCATCCATCACCAAGGCAAATAAGAATGGGCTAAGAGCTGATCATTGGTGCAGGCCCATCATCACTGGAAAATGCTTCGAGTCTCTTCCTACTGTCCGTATCCTATTCTTGGCTCCAACGTACATATCCTTGATCGCCCTAGTGTACGCCACATGTACACCTCTAACCTCCAAACATCTCCATAGAACATCCCTAGAGATTTTGTCGTATACCTTCTCGAGGTCGATGAAAATTATATGTAAGTCTTTCTTACTCTCCTTATACTACTCCACCAACCTCCTAATAAGATGAATGACTTCTGTAGTCGAATGCCCCGGTATGAATCCAAACTGGTTCTCGAAAATAGACACGCCTCTTCTCACTCGTATCTCTACAACCCTTTCTCAAACTTTCATATTGTGGCTTAGCAACTTGATACCCCTATAATTGTTGCAACTCTGGATGTCACATTTGTTCTTGTACAAATGAATCATTGTACTCCACATCCATTCTTCGGGCATTCTTGTCGTCTTAAAAATGACACTAAACAATTCAGTCACCCACTCTAAACCTACCATGCTTGCGTTCTTCCAAAATTCAATGGGGATCTCATCCGGCCCGGTAGCTCATCCCCTACGCATCCTGCGAACAACACATTTAACCTCTTCAACCTTGATACTTCTATAATATCAAAAATCCCGGTACCTTCCGGATTGCTCCAAATCTCCGAGCATAGTGTCTTTATCTCTTTCTTCGTTTAAGAGTCTATGGAAGTAAGACTGCCACATCCGTCTAATACGCGCATCTTCCACCAGTACTTTGCCTTCCTCATCCTTGATGTACCTTACGTGATCCAAGTCACGAGTCTTCCTCTCCTCGCCTTGACTAGTATGTTGTCTTATACCGCCTTTTTCCTCTAATTCTACATACATGCGTTCAAAAGCATCCATTTTTGCCGCCATAACTGCTAGCTTTGCTTCCTTCCTCGCCATATTATATAATTTCCTATTCGTCCACTTCTCCACCTCATCCTTGCTTTCTACCAATTTCGCATATGTCACTTTCTTTGCTTCCACCTTCTATTAAACTTTATCATTCCACCACCAGTCCCCTCGATGCCCACCACGGCTACCCCCAAGACCCCTAGCACTTCTCTAGCTACTCCCGAATGCAACTAGCCATCCTGTCTCATATACCGGTCGCATCCCCACTACTCCTCAAGCCCCCTTGCCATCAGCCTCTCCCCCCATCTCCTTTGCACAATCCATGGTCAAACTTCCCCATTTGATTCTTAGCATGTCATCCATAATCCTCATCTTTTTGTCCCTTTTGATCTCCAAATCCATCACCTAAAGCTTATGTCGGGTTGTAAGATACTCACTCGGAATAACGTTGCAGTCTTTACAAAGGCCATTGTTAATCTTCATAAGGAGCAAAAAGTCTATATGAGTCTTAGCCATCGAACTACGAAAAGTCACCAAATGCTCCTCCTTCTCCAAGAACCTCGAATTGGCTATCACCATCCCAAAAGCTTTAGCAAACTCTAAAAGTGAGACGCATCCCCCGTTCCTGTCCCTAAGGCCAAAGCCTACATGCACATCGTCATAACCCCCCGGAAGTGACTCGACATGTGTATTGAAATCTCCTTATACAAATAACTTATTAGTGGGTGGTATACCTCCCACCACCTCATCCAAATGCTCCCAAAAACACCTCTTCTCCTCCTTGCCAAGACCGCCTACGATGCGTAAGCACTAATAATGTTCATATTGAACCCTCCAACTACCAACTTAATCGTCATTATCCTGTCATTGACCCTCATAACCTCTACCACCTGACCCTTTAGCTTGCTGTCTACTAAAATGCCTACCTCATTCTTATACCTCGACCTACCAGAGAATCATAACGTATACCCGTCCACATCCTTAGCCTTAGGTCCTACCCATTTGGTCTCTTGGACACATGCTATATTAATCCTCATAATCTTAAGAATTTTAACTAGCTTTATGAACTTTCCCGTTAAAGTCACAATATTTCAAGACCCTATTCTCAGTCTAGCATCTCCCTTACCCCCCTAACCCTCGCCCCCGTCCCCGATCGAGAACAAGACCCTAGTCTACCAGCATTCACCAAAGCCACTAGAGCAGTCAAATGTTAACACTAACACACACAGAAACCAATACTAAAGCACAAGTTAGAAAAAATCTAGAGGTAAGTCAGGCTTCTACAGACCAGAATGATATAACAAAGGACAATAATGTAATGTCAAGATTTATCAAAGTGTAACATACAAATTTAACAATAAAGATGAGCGGCAGAAAATCAATAAGGGAACTAGAGGTACCAACTCCAGGTAAATAGAACTTGTTCCCTGAAGAAAAACTTCATAATCGGAGACTACTGTTCACCGCCGGAATCAGAGAAAATAGAACTCGGATGTTAGGCATTGCTGCTGCTAGTTAATGTGTCGCGGAAGATCTGGTCTCATTGACGCCTCATATATATAGCTGGTGGTACTGCAAAAGCACAACAAGGGAAAAATGGGAAAATGGGAAGAGAAACATGGAGGAGTTCTGCCTAAGAACCGCCGGAGAAAACTTCCAGCGAAGTAATGGTGGCCGGAGCGAGGGCTGCTGGCGAGGTACAGTCAATAACCTAGACCAGTGGGTTCCGATCTGAATTCATGACTTCGCCAGAAATTATTCGACTAGACGAACCATCGGAGTCCTTCGACGGGAACTCAAAGAGTCGTCGAAAAACACAGAAAGCTAGAGAGAAAGAAATATTGATGGGGTGGAAGAAGGATGTGAGACAGAGGTGAACGAGATGGAGAGAGAGAATGAGGGAGAGAAAGACTGGAAGGCCCTTACTTGGTCGCCGGAGAGAAGGTCTCGCCGGCTGGGAACAAGTTACTGTTATCAATTCTTAGAGAGAGAGCAGAGAGAAGAGAGAGAAAAGTTTCTAATTATATAAATTAACTATAATTGTTTTTTGTTTATAATTTACGAGCTAATATGTTAATTGTGAATTCGCTAAATCTACATCTATAATACTCCATCCTAATTTATATGAGGGTTAATCAATTTTGAGAGCCAAACAACTCTTTTCTTCAAGTATTTTATAATAAAATTTACATATTTGAAAACTACATAAAAAAGTACTATAAGTTTGCATAATTGACAATTCACAATACATGAAAAGAATTGGAGAAAATCAAAGAAAGAGTTGTTTGACTCTCTAAACTGGTCAACCCTCGTATAAATTGGGTCGGAGGGAGTAGTAAATTTGACGAGAGCTCTAATTTTGTTCCATATATATCTTTATGTTAGCCTATTCTACTTGAGAATATTGTCTAGCATTGTCATTTTTGTGTATTGCTTATATTTGATAATGTCCGATGGTACGATATATCTACTATGATATGCTAAAAAAAACGCGTTATCAAGACCATATAAGACACTTGGAGGTGAGCAAAAATGAAGCGAGCCTCAAGAAGAAGTCAATCCCATAATCACGGGTTATAGTTGCAAGATTCAAGGTTGTGTTATCGTAATTGTTTTCTCTCATATAACGTGCATGGGATATTCAAGATCAAAGAGATGTGATCGCTAATTAATCAATGTATATAATCGTAATGAAACTAGTATATGAAGGTATCGAGAGTTGTAATCGCAATTGCAGAAGTCAAAAGCCGTGATTATAGCATAAATAATTTTCAGAGATATAATGCACTCGAGATATACAACAACAAAGGCTCTCAACCAGTGTTTTAAAAGGCAGGATATTGTTTGTACCCTGGTTTTGTCTCCATCATACATATCCTTGATCGCCCTAGTGTACGTCATAAGTACACCTCTATCCTCCAAACATCTCCATAGAACCTCCCTAGGGACTTTGTCGTATGCCTTCTCGAGGTCGATAAAAACCATATGTAAGTCTCTCTTCCTCTCACTGTACTGCTCTACCAACCTCCTAATAAGACGAATGGCATCTGTAGTCGAACGCCCCTTCATGAATCCAAACTGGTTCTCGAAAATAGACGTGTCTCTTCTCACCCTCATCTCCACGACCCTTTCCCAAACTTTCATAGTGTGGATTAGCAGCTTGATACCCTTATAGTTGTTGCAACTCTAGATGTCACCTTTGTTCTTGTACAAAGGAATCATTGTACTCCACCTCCATTCTTCGGGCATTCTCGTCGTATTAAAAATGACGTTAAACAACTCAGTCAACCACTCCAAACCTACCCTGCCTGCGCTCCTCCAAAATTCAACTGAAATCTCATCAGGCTCGGTCGCTCGTCCCCTGCGCATCCTGCGAACATCACCCTTAACTGTCTCAACCTTAATGTTTCTATAATACCCAAAATCCCGGTACCTACCAGATTGCTACAGATCTCCCAGCACATAGTCTTTATCTCCTTCTTCGTTCAAGAGTTTATGGAAGTAAGACTGCCACCTCCGCCTAATATGTGCGTCCTTCGTCAATACTTTGTCGTCCTCATCCTTGATGCACCTCACGTGATCCAAATCATGGGCACTCCTCTCCCTCCTCTTGGCTGATCTATACAACTTCTTATCCCCGTCTTTTTCCTCTAATTACACATACAGGCGTTCAAAAGCTGCCGTTTTCGCCGCCGTAACCGCTAGTTTTACCTCCTTCCCCCCATTTTATACAATTCTCTATTCGTCCACTTCTCCACCTCATCCTTGTTTTCTACCAATTTTGCATACGCCGCTTTTTTCGCTTCCACCTCTTGAACTTTACTATTCCACCACCAGTCCCCTCGATGCTCACCACGGCTACCCCGCGAGACCCCTAGCATTTCTCTAGCTACCTTCCGAATGCAACTGGCCGTCCTGTCCCACATACCGATCGCCTCCCCACTACTCCCCACGCCTCCTTGCCCATGAACCTCTCCCCCATTTCCTTTGCACTAGCCATGATCAAACTCCCCCATTTGATTCTTAACCTGTCATCCACAACCCTCTTCTTCTTCATCTTGATCTCCAAATCCATCACCAAAAGCTTATGTCGAGGTATAAGATACTCCCTCGGAATAACTTTGCAATCTTTACAAAGACCACTGTCAACCTTCCTAAGGAGCAAAAAGTCTATTTGAGTCTTAGCCACCAAGTCACTAAGTGTTCCTCCTTCTTCAGGAACCTCGAATTGGCTATCAACATCCCAAAACCTCTAGCAAACTCCAAAAGTGAGACGCTTCCCCGTTCCTGTCCCCGATGCCAAAGCCTCCATGCACGTCGTCATAACCCCCGGAAGTTATCTGATATGTCCATTGAAATCCCCTCCTACAAATAACTTCTCAGTGGGTGGTATACCACCCACCACTTCGTCCAAATCCTCCTAAAAGCGCCTCTTCTCCTCCTCGTCCAAGCCCGCCTGCAGCGCGTAAATTCTAATTATGTTCCTAGTGAACCCTCCAACTACCAACATAATCGTCATCAACTTGTCATTGACCCTCCTTACCTCTATCATCTGATCCCTCAGCTCGCTGTCTACCAAAATGCCCATCATATTCTTATACCTCGACCTATCCGAGAATCATAACTTATACCCGTCTACATCCTTAACCTTAGGTCCTACCCATTTGGTCTCCTAGACACAAGCTATATTAATTTTCCACTTCTTAAGAATCTTAATTAGCTCTATGGACTTCCCTGTTAAAGTCCCAATGCTCCAAGACCATATTCTCAGCCTAGCATCTCCCTTACCCCACTTAACCCCCCTAACCCTCGCCACATCCCCGACCGGGAACATGACCCTAGAAACCATCGGTCACCAAAGCCACTAACGCGGATATAAACTAATAGACTAATCAAATGTTTACACCTAAAATAGGAACGCCAAGAATGATATAACGAAAGGCAAGAAGAGTAAATGCAAGAAACAATACAGTGAAGTGTCAAAATTTAAATACAGAGATAGGGACAAAAAATAGGTACGAGCAACCGGGGGTACCAACTCCAGTTGAACCAAAGTTTAACTACACAATAACAGACAAAATAACAGATAAATAATGAATATGGGCCACTGGAGGTACCAACTCCAGGTGGATAGTACCTGTCTGCCGTCAGTAATCCCGCCGGAACTCCTTGCTCACTGCCGGATTTCACTGTTCACCGCTAGAAATCACTATTCGCCACCAAAAATCATTGTATAGCTCTGGACGTTCTCAGCTTTTGGGTCAATTTTAGAGTTCCGACGAGACAGGGTAAGGCTCGCCGGAAGGAACCACGCCGGAAAAGGAACCCAAAGAACAAAGAAGAAGGGGAAAGAGAAGGAGAGAGAGGGGAAGCATGGCCTGGTCACCGATCACCGGAATCCGGCTGTAGTGAAGTTGGTGTGGTGAAGGGAGAAGGGAAAGGATGGAGAGAGAGAGGTAGAGAGAAGGGAGATAGAGTGAAGATGAGAGACGTTCAACTTATACATTAGTATACAACAACATACCCAGTAAAATTTCACACCGTGGAGCAGTATAAAATTACTAAATTATTTTTTATTACTATAAAGTCAATTAATTATAAATATTTCATCAAAATAATTATGGCAGGAAAACCTATTAAATTTCTCCAAAAATCACACAAACAAGTTAAAGTACCATATTAGCTCAAATTACTTATTAGAAACAAAAGAAAAATAAAAAAAGTATAAGATATATAAAATGGTGATATATTGAGTTGTGATTCAAATTGTGATATTTTGATTATTAATTTAGAATAACAAGTACATAAGAAGATAAATAGTGCTTGAAATAGAGAATCGGAGACTGCACTTATTGATCTTACTTTATTCATTAAACACTATAATCGTGATAAGCAATACAAATAGAGTTATGAGATGAACTTAAAACTTTGAATTAACACGTAGTACGAATTATCATTTACGTTCATTATTTAACAAACATATCTTAACGTATTGCTAAATTATTTTTTATTACTATAAAGTCAATTAATTATAAATATTTCATCAAAATAATTATGGCAGGAAAACCTATTAAATTTCTCCAAAAATCACACAAACAAGTTAAAGTACCATATTAGCTCAAATTACTTATTAGAAACAAAAGAAAAATAAAAAAAAGTATAAGATATATAAAATGGTGATATATTGAGTTGTGATTCAAATTGTGATATTTTGATTATTAATTTAGAATAACAAGTACATAAGAAGATAAATAGTGCTTGAAATAGAGAATCGGAGACTGCACTTATTGATCTTACTTTATTCATTAAACACTATAATCGTGATAAGCAATACAAATAGAGTTATGAGATGAACTTAAAACTTTGAATTAACACGTAGTACGAATTATCATTTACGTTCATTATTTAACAAACATATCTTAACGTATTGCAAAAAGTGGTTGATATGTCTTGTATAAATTAAAGTTGAAATTCGAGATGGTAGGTGGCCAAAGAGGAAAGGAGCGAGAACCATGGTGTTGATGGTTTTTTGTTCCTCCTTATTTTGACAATTGATTGATGGCTTTTCTTCGCGGATGATATAGTTTTGATTGACGAGACGCGCATAAAGAAAGTTCACCACCAACCGTAGCAGCACCGTCGGCTAAAATTTCTCCATTTTTTATGTATTTACCCCGTTGAACCCGCAGTAGAAGTTAATGATAGGCTGGAAAAGTTTGGAGGTAGACCTTAAAGTCTAAAGATTTTAGGTTAAGCAGGACGAAGACGGAATACATGGAGTGCAAGTTCAGTGACGTGATGCACGAGGCGGATGCGGAAGTAAAGATCGAGGCACAAGCTATACCTAAAAGAGTAAACTTCAAGTATCTTGGATCCATAATACAAGGAGACGGGGAGATTGACGATGAAGTTGCACACCGTATTGGAACAGGATGGATGAAATGGAGGCTCACTTCCAGGGTACTTTGTGATAAGAATGTGTCGCCAAGGCTGAAAGGTAAGTTCTACAGAGAGGTGGTTAGACCGGCATTGTTGTATGGGGCAGAATGCTAGGCAGTTAAGAACGTCTACATTCAGAAGATGAAGTTAGTGGAGATGAGGATGCAGCTAAGATGGATATGTGGTCATATTAGGAGAGATATGATTAGGAATGAAATTATACAGGGCAAGGTCGGAGTGGCCTCCGTAGAGGATAAGATGAAGGAAGCAATGCTGAGATGGTTCGCGCATGTGAAGAAGAGGTGTAAGGATGCGCCAGTTAGGAGGTGTGAGAGATTAGCAGTAGCGGGAGTTAGGAGAAGTAGAGATAGGCCGAAGAAGAACTGGGGGAGGTGATTAGATAAGGAATGACACAACTTCAGCTGACTGAGGACATGCTTAGATAGGAAGATGTGGAGGATCAGAATTAGGTTAGAAAGTTAGTGGGTAGTTGAGTTTTTGTCGCATTGTGTGGGAGAGGTATAGCCTCTTCATCTCCTCTTCTCCTTTTCTTAGTAGTATTTTTAGGTAACGCATAGATCCCTACTCTTTATGTGTATTACTTCATTATATTTTGTTGTCTTATTTTCTTTGCAATCCTGCATCAACTACTTTCCTTTTGAGCCGAGGGTCTATCGAAAATAACCTCTCTATCCTACAAAGGTAGAGGTAAGGCCTGTGTATATCCTACCCTCCCATACCTCACTTTGTGGGATTACACTGGGTATGTTGTTGTTGGTCGATGGTTTTTCTAAAGTTGTTGACTTTATTGTACTATGAAGATAAAAAAAAAACATAATATATAAGAAGAAAAGAGAAGGCTTTAAATAGACACTACATACATATAATTAGGAATAAAAGAACTTTTTTTTTACAGTCGTGATTGATGACGTTGAAGTCTGTCTAATTGTTTTTCCCAAGTCAAGGGTCTTTTGATGATGAGAAAAAAGAGAAGTCTTTGTCTCTACTCATCCAATCAAAAAAGAAAACAAAAATGTGACATGACAGAAGAAGGAGAAAGCAAGGGATAGAAAAAGGAACACGTACCTTCCCACCAATCCGGAAGAGTTCAGCAAGATCATGGAACTGCCCATGAATATCACCACATATAGTCACGTGGCTTTTCACAGGCTGCAAGAAGGAAGATTCATAGTAAGGGCAACTTCACATTAAAGTCATGTTACTACACTTGCTCTGGTGGGCAGCAACGGAATCTTTGGCCATGGAAGCAAATCTGGAAAACAAATGCACCTCACAAAGTGGCTTCTTTCACTTGGTAGCCCAAGAGTCTTGTTTAACACGGGAAAATCTCCAAAAAAGAGGATTCCGGTTGTGCTCTAGATGTTATCTATGTGGAGACAAGCCTGAGAGTATCAATCAATTATTTTTTCACTGTCATCTCACTGACCAGCTATCGCAACTCTTTCTTAATATGGTGGAACTAAAATGGAACATGCCAGGGTGTACTCGTGATTAACTGAAATGTAGGAGCATCAGAGGCAAGAATTCCAACCAAAGGAAGTAGTGGCAAACCAATCTGCCTTGCATGTGGTGGACAGCTTGGAGGGAGCGAAACGCTAGGTGTCTTTTGAAGATAAAGGAAGCTCTATTCAGAAGATCAAGATGAACTGCTTGCTTTTTGTTTCATTGTTGGTGTAAACAGATTTTGTAAATGATGCTGAAGCAGCGATAGACCTCATAGAATCCCTTTAAGAATAGGAAGGGATATTCTGTTGGTATCTTGTAAATATTATAATGCCTTACAAAAAAAAAAAAAAAAAAAAAAAAAAACAGCCCGGTGCACTAAGCTCCCGCTATGCGAGGGGTCCGGGGAAGCCAGACCACAAGGGTCTATTGTATGCAACCTTACCTGCAATTTTTGCAAGAGGTTATTTCCACGGCTCGAACCCGTGACCTCCTAGTCACATGGCAGCAATTTTACCAGTTACGCCAAGGCTCCCCCTTCAATGCACTTACCATTTCTCAAAAAAAAATGAAAACCCATCTCAAATTCCCTACAATCAGCTATTCACAAAATTGGAAACCCGTAGGACAAGCAATTTTGTGTCCCACGTGTTAAAACAGGAAAGTCCAGGAAAGCTCTCCAAAGCTACATTACATGCACTCAGGGACGGTACATTGTTGGTTTGTTTGAAGGTTTTTGCTAATTTTTATTGTTCAAAGAATCTCCACGAACTGAACCATACTCATGTACTAGTACTTAATCACCATAGGAGTTGAGGCCAAAGGGTACAGAAGATTACTTTATGAACACAGAGGACCTTATCGTAATTTGACTAATTACATCAGATCGGAGATATTCTCATAAAAAAATCTCTTTATATGAAATGTAAATTGGGAAGAAAAAAAGGTGTATCTCGTGCTCCGATAAGGGTTTAACACTGCATAAGCTGATCAATTTGCTCATCCAGATTATCATTAGCTGTGCTCGCGGGCACTGAATCCGAGCTCATCTTCCTCTTCTTCACACACACAAGAAATCGAGTGTGGGGGTGGGTGGTTTGATTTCGTCCTTCGTTACGACGTCGTTTAAGTGGGGGGGGGGGGGGGGAGAGTAGAGAGTGTTTACTGTTTAGTTTGGTGGTGCAATGCCCTTTTATATGTGTTAATCTTTCTCTTTATTAAAAAGGGTATAAATTGGGATAGAGGGAGTAATTAGTTGTGGTCGTGTTATAAGTAGAATTAGGCAATACCCCGGTTTAAATTAGAGGGGGAAAAACCATTTCCTGGTAAGTTGCAGTGTAAAATATACTTCTTATAAAGATATAAATAAAAGAATAAATAATGGTGACTTTTACTTGATTGATTTAAAAAATGTAGTTACTAATGATCTTGATTTTAAAAAAAAAGTTGTTTGTTGATGACGGATAATGAGATAGAAATTGAATGTTATTATTTTGGATTATGCATCAGTTAAGGGATTTATCAAAATTGGTTGAGCCGATGGTTCATCGAAAACAGTCTCTCTACCCCACAAAAGTATGCATTTTATCCTCCTCATACTCATTATACACTGGGTATGTTATTGTCGTTATTATTGCAACGGTTAAGGGATTTATCAAAATTGTTTGGTAGAAAAGATTATGCAAGTAAATGGGTTGTAGATGCTGTCATCGGATGAGTTAATGTAAATGAGGAGGGAAAGATATGAAGTCTGATGATAAAGTTTCTTCATTTATTTTAAGTTCGATTTAGAGTTTCTTGATCTTTGCAGATTTGAGAAAGCTTTGACCCTTGTTGAAGAATAAAGTGCCTCTTTTGGAGAATATTATTAACCTTTGTGTGCTTCCCTTTTGAGAGAGGAGTGCATTGTAGTATGTGCTGGAACCGAGATCCAAGTGTACTTGTGAACTAAATGAATTATGGGTTTTTGGAATTTTCACATGCGAGATAGAATTAATTGCTAATTTAAACTGATAATCAGGTGAATGAAGTGGATTCTAACAACTAGCCGTCAAGTTTGAATTCGCCGGTTATTCATTTGGATTCAAATAGCATTTGACCCTTTTGACTCTCCATAAGTTTTTTTTTTGTAATACTTTGAAAATATTTTCGTCCATTGTATTCATCCATTAAGAAAATAATATATACATAATATACAATTAATTGAGAAGAGTAAATCATGTCTCTAATCTTCTTAATCAAATCAATCTACTTCCTAATTAACATAATTCTAATAATCATTTTACTACATACCATACATAAAATGATACTTTCATTAATTATAATAATTATTCTAATTATTATTATATTCTAACACTCCCCCGCAGTCGAAGTTGGAGGGCGACGAATGCTGAGACTGTCCCAAAAATCTTCAAATAATATCAGTTGAAGTCCTTTTGTGAAAATAACTGCGATTTGATGACGTGTCGGGACATGTAAGACTCGTACTTGTCCGTGAGCCACCTTCTCACGAACAAAATGGATATCTAACTCAATATGTTTTGTGCGTTGATGATTGATTGGATTACTTGATAGATAGATTGCACTAATGTTATCACAGTATACCAGCGTGGCTTTAGGAATTGGGCAATGAAGTTCAAGTAGCATATTCCTAATCCAACATGATTCAGACACAACATTGACAATAGCACGGTATTTTGCTTCAGCACTTGAACGTGATATTGTGGCTTGTCTTTTTTATGACCAGAAGATCAAATTGTCACCGAGGAAGACACAATAACCTGAGGTAGGGCATCTGGTGTCTGGACAACCTGCCCAGTCTGCATCCGTGTAAGTGACAAGTTTAGAACCGGATGATGAGTAGAGATGTAGTCCATACTCCAAAGTGCCCTGAATATATCGCACAATGTGTTTTAGAGCATGCATATGTTCCTCCATCGGATTATGCATAAATAAGCACATTTGTTGCACTGCATAAGTAATATCTGGCCAGGTGAATGTGAGATACTACAAAGCTCCTGCTAGGCTGCGGTAGAATGTGGGATCGACAAATGGTTTGCTTGAGGTGGCACTCAATTTAGACTTAGTGTCGACCGGAGTTGTCAAAAGTTTGCATGATAACATTTCAGCTCGTTCAACAATCTCATATGCATACTTCTTCTGGGAGAGGAATAATTCACCTGCATGGCGTGTCACAACAATCCCTAGAAAGTAGTGGAGTGGACCAAGATCTTTCATAGTCATAGCAAATTCAGAACTGAGCTGTGACATAATATTATTGCGAAGAGAGTCTGATGATGTTGTTAGGATAATATCGTCCACATATAAAAGAAGATAAGCAATATTATTGCCCTGACGAGAAATAAATAGAGAATTATCGGAACGGATGTGAGAAAAAACAATTAGTGACACAAAATTTGCAAACCGCTTATACTATGCCCTGGGGGGCTGCTTCAGTTCATATAATGATTTGTTCAGCAAACATACATGATTGGGATATTTAGAATCTCTGTATCCCAATGGTTAGTGCAGGTAGACAGATTCATTGAGGTGTTCATGGAAGAAGGCATTTTTGACATCCAATTGATGAAGGGGCCATCATTTTGAGAGGGACAGGCTGAGAACTGTTCGGATAGTTGCCAGTTTGACCACTGGACTGAACGTCTCCCCACAATCTACACCAATCTGTTGTGTCTTCCCATTACCTACAAGACGGGTCTTATGCCGCTCAAAAGTTCCATCAGAATTTTCTTTATGACTAAAAATTCACATAGACCGAATGATATTAGCATTAAATGGATGAGGTACTAAATCTCATGTCTTATTTTTAATTAGAGCGTGATATTCATCATCCATGGTTATTTTCCAATTCAGGTCTTCTAGAGCAGACACTGGGTTACGAGACAAAGGTGATTTAGAGACCTGGGTGTGTAGGCTATATTTGGTATTGGGTTTGACAATTCTATGTTGACTACGGGTGACCGGACGAGTGACATGGCCAGTGGACTGAACGCCATTGGTCAAGATTGAAGAAGTGGACTGGATGCCACTGTCCAGTGTGTTTTGGCCGAGAATAGCAGTGGGTTGTGAGGGGAAAAAATGACTCGGCCTGAGAACCGAAGGCCCAGTCTGTTGTGATGAATTGTCACGCGGCTGGGCCTGTGTTCTTTGGTCCAGTGGGCCCAAACTCGAATTTTCGGCACTCCCCGTGGGTACCGAGCTGTGGAAAAAATGTGTTAGATATGAAAGCTTATCATAATCCAAAAAAGCATAGGTATGAGTCCCGGTGTCATGTATCTCAGCAAATGGAAAAATTGTTTCATCAAAAATTACATGACGACTTATAAATATTCTTTTGGAATAAATGTCGTAACATTGGTAACCGCAATGATTAGTAGGATATCCCAAGAAAACACATGGAGTAGACTGGGCTTGGAGTTTTGTGATTGTGGTGGATAGAAAGAGGGGGTAGCAAAGACAACCAAACACTCTTAAGTGATGATATGAGGGCTCTCGTAAATAAAGCATTTTTAGAGGAGCTTGGTAAGATAGGTTTTTATGAGGAAGGATATTCATCAGGTAAGTGGCCATTTGGAGTGCATGATGCCAAAATATAGGGGGAAGTGAAGCATGAGAAAGAGATGTTCTAACAATATTGTTTATGATTCTAATTTTGCGTTCCGCCTTCCCATTTTGTGATGAAGTATGAGGATAAGATAGACGAAAATTAAGACCATTTGTTTTGAAAAAATTCCAAAACTGTTTATTGTCAAACTCCCTCCCATTGTCACATTGAATATTTTTTATATCACATTCAAATTGAGTTCGGATGAATGCTCTAAATGTGATAAAAGTGGAAAACACTTGTGATTTTTTTCGACAAAGGGAATGTCCACAAATAATTAGAATAGTCATCAAGTATGAGCATATAATATCTATAAATAGAAGAACTCAAAACAGGTGATGTTCAAATATCACAATGTAAAATATCAAATGACAAAAGGGTGCATGAAGTAGAGGAAATAAATGGCAATTTAACATGTTTACCAAGTGTATAAGAATGACACTTATTTAGAGTCCGTGTTTGGGTACAAGAAATAAAATTATTTTGTTTAAGAGAGTCCAAAACAGCCTCTCCCGGATGTCCCAAACGTTGGTGCCATAAAGATGGTGCCAATGCTGCAAAAACAGATGGAAACTTGGATTGTTGTGTTGACAGATTTATTGGATAGAGCTCCCTCTTGCTATCATATCTCATGAGAAGCTTCCCTGTCTAAAAATCATGCACGAAAAATCCAAAGGGGTCAAAACGAACAAATACTCAATTATCAGTTGTAAACTTTCTATCAAAAACCAAGTTTTTGATTAATTTGGGAGCATGAAGGACATTATTCAAAATTAATTGTGGGTTTGGTGGTGACAATTTGCTAGAACCATACCCTTTTATTAGAATTGAATGGTCATTTTCGACAATTATTCCATTATCATTGCTCAAATTAAAATAGGATGAGAGATTACCTTGGGAGGACGTCATATGGGACGTCGCTCCGGAGTCCATATACCAATTTGAATCTGATGGATTTAGTCCAAGGGTGTGCATGTTGGACTCAATATTCGTGGGGTGGGCCCCTGTTTAATGGGCCTCATGCCACTGGGTCGGTTGAGGCTCACTGCCACCGCATGTGTTAACAGACCCAACGAAATGGGCCTGTTGGGCCTATTGCTGATGCTGCTAATTGTTTGGGAAATATGGGGTGGGCTGAGGCTGGCCAGTGGGCCGTTGGGGCTGCCTGACCCAATTGCCTGTTGGGGTTGGGCTGGATGGTATAGCCCAAGGACACTGCCAGTCATTGGCCTACTGCTCCTGTCCACCACCCCTGCCGTCGTGCTGCTGTCACTGTCCACCACCCCTGTCGCCGTGCTGCTGCCACTTTGCCCGCCACCAGAGTTGGTGTTGACGCCATTTCCGCCTCCATCGGAATTTCGGTGGCCTCCACCTTTGTGATTTCAGCGATTTCCACCCTTATTTTTATTGTTATTACGTCCTTTTTGTCCCATATTGTGATGAGAAAGGTCAAAAAAATTACCATCATTTGATGAAGTGACAATCATGGCCGAATTTGAAGTAGTTGAGGCCTTTTTCACCAAGCCCGACTCTTCAAGCGCAAGCATGGACCTTGCTTGATAAAATTTTGGTAGAGGATTACTTTGACGGATTAGAGTTCCCACGCCGCTATACGCATCAGTGAGACCAGCGACCAATTGCAAGACTAACCGGTTATTAGTAACCGGTGAACCAACGTTTCTTAATTGATCTGCCAACACTTTGAGTCGTTGACAATATGTAGAAACATTAGGAAAATCCGTCATGTCAATGGTTGAGAACTCTTGTTCCAATGTAACAATGCGAGAGTTTTAGTTATCTTGAAAGATATCTCGCAAGCATTCCCAAGCCGCCATAACTGTTGAATCCGGTTCCATTATCGTATGCAACAAGTCAGTGGAGATTGTTGCATAAATCCAACCAAAGACTGTGGCATCAAGCGTATCCCATAATTCCTTGTCTGCATCGGTTGTTACGTCCTTCCCCTTTCCATCTTTCGGAGGAATTATATGATGAAGAACTTTGTGAGCACGACAACATATTTTGAATAATTCCGCCCAAGTCGCATGATGAATGGTTTCTATTTCTAGTTTGATGGAAATATGTGTTTTGATGTTTGAGCAACAAGGGCATGGTGAAAGGATGATTTGGATTCAGACATAATTGATTGTGATGGAGGATAATCAATAATGGAGTAAAAAAAAAATTGAACAAAATTTCGGCCAACTAGGGTTCTAGGGAGGAAGAGGACCGAAAAATTGGAAGAAAATAAAATTATTTTGGATCTTTCCTTAAACTCTTGATATCATGTAAGACTTTGAAAATATTTTCTTCAATTGTATTCATCCATTAAGGGAATAATATATACACAATATACAATTAATTGAGAAGAGTAAATCATGCTTCTAATCTTCCTAATCAAATCAATATACTTCCTAATTAACATAATTCTAATAATCACTTTACTACCTACCATACATAAAATGATACTCTTATTAATTATAATAATTATTCTAATTATTATTATATTCTAACATTTCTTAGTTTGGGTTTGATGAAATAGACTAATTTAGGTAGCTGATGAATTCTACCTAAATTACTATTGTTGAGTGTCAAGAGATTTCGATATACTTAGAAAGGAACAGATGCAAATATGCGCTTGATTAATGTTGGCGCTTAAAACCATCAGTCAAATACGCTTGTTATGTTTGGAAACTGTAAAAGTAGGGGTCTTAAACCACAATGACTGCGCTTTTTTATCCAGAAAAAGAACATGTAGAGCAGAAAGAAGAATAGGTTTAGTGAAAGAAATTGCTGGTAGATAAAATGAGCTTCTGATTGCTATGTTGTAAGAGTAAGGCTCCCTAATCTCTAACTTGGAGAATTTAAAGGTGCATCATCAAGATGCCAATCTGACTTAGCGTTATTGTCTAATACACAACTCTTTGGTATTTGTCTACCTTTCAGAGAAAAGTTCATTTGCTTGAACCTTTTCATTATGATTGTGAATTTGTGATGCTTCTTTTGATTTGCTACCTTGATTATTTTCATTGATTGAAAGACTATTTATACAAGTTACATATTTCCATAATAGGAGAATCATATTCCTATTCTACTCCTAAAACCTTATTCTACTTGATACTAAATATACATTTATGGTAATACAAATATTATGGTAAGTATTACATTACAACATTACCTAAACTAGGATACTAAATATTACCTACATATACATGGTACAAGGCAGATTTCTGAGAGCCACATATACCCAATATACACGTGTATATCATGTATATTTAACACTTCTCTTTTCTGCTTGTTTCAATTTTGGTTTTGTTTCTTGCATTAAATTATTTGTGTTGGATTAGGCTGTTTCTGTCTAAGATAGAAAATGTTTTCATTGATGTCTCATTTTTCTTGTAAGTGATTTGTAAGGAAGGCATCCGGAATGTATTTTGTACTTTTAGTGAAGATAAGAGGCCTTTTATTTTTTTATTTTTTTTTTGGTGGGGGAGGGGGGGAGGGAGTGTGTTCAGGTGGAGCAGTATGATTTATTTGGTGAGTCACTTTTCCCGAAAACATAGTATTTAGTATTGGAAATTTACTAATATGGAATTAAGTTTATCTCATTATTTATGACTCGAACAATTGGGCCCCGCACGTCAGAAATATCATTTCCACACACGTGCAATCTTAATGCCAAGTATCGTAAATTTCGTTAATGAAAGAGATATTGGTACGTAAGTGAAATGTTTGAGACATAGAATCATGGATGGTTATTGGATAAATAACAAGTGTTCCACGTTGGTAAACGAAGGAAGGATTGTGCGAGGTGTAAGATGGAACGGGTCGGAAAGGGCCGCGGCGCCTCGCAGACTGGGCCGCAGCGCCGCGGCGCCCCCCTTATAGCGACGCGGCGCTAATTCCAATTGTTGGCTACTGGAGCCGCGACTCTAATGTTGCAGCGCAGCGGCGCTTCCCAGGCAGTGAGTGCTCGACGGAAGTCCAAAAGTTTGGTTGATTATGGAGAGGTTTTGGAGCATTAACTTGACAGTTTTTCCTCCATAACTCAGCAATTATTTGGCTGCATTAGTTGGTGGTTTAAAGGGTCATTACATGGCATTTAAATGACCATTACTTGGGCACTTGAAGAGGTTATCTTGCACACCTATAAATTGAGGCATTTGACTCAATTCTATAAAAGAACATATATGAACATATGAACAGAAAAACAAGTTCACAACACCACAAAGATATCAGATTTTTCTGATATCAATCCTTCTCTTAGCAATCTTCATTATTTGTGTTCTTCACTAAGATCATTTGTGTAGGCTTTGCACACTTGATAGTTTGTTGTTTCATCTTGGGAGACTATTGTCCACACTTCCGTAAAGCCTATATACGGGGGCAATCTTGTCTTAAAAACAGAGAATTATCTCTCGACTCAGCCGGTGGTGTTGTGTTTATCTAATTGGTAGCTAAGTGTTTCATGTGTTAACTTATCAGACAAATGATTCTAACCGTTCGTATTCTCAGCGGATCTACAAGCCACAAGTGTAGCAGTTCATGTTCTTGTATTTCCGAATACAAGTTCCATATTTGAAGTTCCAATTCAAGATCAAGATATTGACAACTTATTGTTGTCCTCTTTGTTGTTTATATTTTCGATCACTGTAATAGTTATTTACTATTCCCGTTGTTGCTTTACACATATTCCAACATTTAGTTGTATAGTTTCTTAGTTAATTCAAAGGATCACAGTGATATTCTCATGGCACAACAATGGAGATCAAAGAAACTGTAATCTTGCTCCGTCTTTCCCTCGTAGATTCAAATATTTAGCAAATAGCATAGCCTTAGTGAGAAATAGAAATGCCGAATAAGGTAAGAAAGCGTCTGGCTGCATGATGATAAGTCTGATGCAAGTAGGGTTACATCAATTAAATGGTCTTTTATGTTAGGTATTGACACATAAAATTAGCAATCTTCCAAAACTTCTGGGCTCTAGTAGGCAATGAAAGTACTGCTACTACTCCTTCCTTTCTCTTACCACATTGCTCTTCCTTTTCAAGTTTTTTGGGTGTAAGTAACTCTATATGCCCCAAGTTACTATTTTGAATTCCTTTGTAAGGTTAAGTTCCCTTTCTATTGTTTCCTAAATGAATTATTATATAGTAAACATGAAGGTAAAGAGTGTCTATTTTCAAAATTATTTTGAATTTGAATTTCCCTTTTAAGGTTAAGGTCCCTTTCTATTTTCCCCTAAATGAATTACATGGTAAATATGAAGGTCTATTTTGAAAATTATTATCTTGTGCACCAGCAAATAAATTTATAAGATCAGTACTATCTAACAATTTAAAGTAATCTTCTGTACCCTTTGGCCTCCCTGATAACAACTTTTATCCCTTCAACATATATCCCCCAACCTACGCAGAAACATAATAAAATGAGGAAGGACAAAAAGAGAAGATGAAAAACTTCCAGGATGGATTTACACCTCGAGTTCATAAATAGTTATTCTAAAAGAAATAAAACTTTCCCCATGAGAATTCTCATCAAGATGCATATTGCTATTTATTATAGTTTGATACGTGTCCCCACTACCATTCTATGATATGTTTCAGTAAATGTGGGTGTTCAATTATGCAGCAAGGCAGTGTGTCCCATTGTACTCGTGACTAATTTCTGTCCTGCAGGTAATTGACATGCTGCTGTTTAAGGGCATGGAAGAGTTGAAGGACTGTGTGGACCACTCAAAGCAGAGGCACCATCTTGTTGGCAAATACGTCGTAGGTAACCAAGGTCTTGTGCAAGACCTTGGACATAAAGTCAGGGCGCCTCTAATTTCCTGAAAAACTTCTACAGCAGCAACTACTTCTAGATTTCTTTGTAGAACTCTGTTGTCTGTGAAGGTCTTTGTTGGATTGTTGTATGCAGCGGATATTGAAAAATTATTTCAAACCCAACAAACGTAGGATAATTTTAAACTGTAAACATAAGACTTGAATGGTACTTACATGTTTACAATATCTAGAATCTTTATCAACTGTGGGTGCGCACGCGAATGCCCTTTCGATTGCAAGCTCCAAGCTTCAATGTATTCCTCCTTTGGAAAGCTAGGAAATCCGGCAGAGGTTCGAGAGATTATTTTAATTCTGAGTCTCTAAGACTTAGAATAATGATATGAAAATCAAGTGTATTGAATAATGAATTGTAAGTCTGAATTTATAAGTGAAAAATTAGGTCAAACCGGATTAGGGTTTGACCTTGGGCCTGACCCAAAATTCAAGACAGATTAGGCCATGGCGCCACGGCCCTATGGTGTGGGCGCGCGCGGCGCTGACGTGGCCCTACACTGTCTCATTTTATTTTCCGCACATTCTTAATTAAATCCAAAATCCAATTTTGACTTAATTAAAACAATCATTATTCATTTAAATATCTCGATTCTAAATCGAATATTTAATACTCTCTCAATACATCCTTAGATCGAAAAGATAATCGACATAGTGTGACCCTACAGGTCTTCACATATCGACATTAATCAAATTAAGGTCTACGCGGAACTCCTAGACGGCGCCGCAAGACGAACTCAATATGTGAAGTACGTTTACACGAATCCAGTAAACTTAACCTCTATGTGGTAAGATAAAATCCTTTCATTCACGACACACCTGATCAAGCTTAGAATTTGTCAAGTGTCTATCCAAATGTCTTAATCATTGTATCTCATCTATATTAGTTGACAACTATACCATATTCTAAATATGTTTATTGCGTTGGCCAACAACTTAGTCAACCTAATATCACTGAGAAGCTGAGTGTTCTCTCGAGTATACATTCGAGGAATGAATCCTAATCTTGGCTCAACTACCACCTTTAATCCACATCGTAATGTAGCCAATACAAGTCGTATCTCAACCTATAAGACATTTGAGCTTAAGACAGAATCAAAGTATATTACTTTGTAGACAAGGTGCGCATTGACCTCAAGTCTAAGGACTTCTATTTTCCACACACTGATCATACTTTAGACAAATATAACAAACAGTATATCAGCAGGGTATACCAATACTTTCAAAGTATCTATGTGTCCATCATGAGTAGTCATTACTCGTAGCAGGTGAGACATACTACATTCCTCTAAGGATGTGATGCAGACCACATGTCGACTTATCACATATCATCTATATTCCATTCTCGATGATCATTAGTCGAGGCTATTTTAAGAGTTACGTTATAATATTAATATCTCACATTATTAATAACAACGTAGCCTCTAGGGATGCATATTATAAAATATTATAAACAATCAACTAATAATTCAATAATTGCAAATGCCAAAATATTAATCTCCATTAATAATAATACGAATGTGTATAAAGTACATTTGTCTTAATACAGATTGTCTCTAGGACATACATATACTTTCAGTCTGAGGGTTTTCTGGTGGGTGAAGTTCCCAATAATGATGACATTTGCTTGCATCCTACTCTTGGATAAATATACATGCTCTTTATTGGTAATGAGTACTCTTCTGATTCTAGAACAGGTTGTTATGTTGTCTGCTTTGAGATGGAAGGCATGCCCTTCATTGTTTGTCATGTAAGAGCTATTTTATTAGGGGTAGTTTGATAGGGTGTCTAAGAATAATGTTGAATAAGGTGTATTAGTAATTCTTGTATTAGTTATGCAGAGATTATTTTTTATTCATCGTTTTGTTTGGTCTATTAGAAATAACATGCATTGTATACTTTCTAAAAATAATTAGTTGTTTATAAAAAACCCTCCATACTATACTTTTTGAGGGACTTCATGGGCAATTGTGTCTTTAACCATGCTTATGCATGCATTAAAACACATTGCATTGTTAATACCATGGTTTACTAGGTATTAGTTATGCATAACATAATACAAAATAGGGTGTATAACTAATGCATAGTTATACATAGGATGAAAAAGTGTGTCAAATAAAGTATTGTTAATACACAAAGCTAATGCATGTATTATTTTCTCTAATACATTCTACCAAACGACCCCTTACTGTCATAATCTGAAGGTTTTATGATGAGCACAAGTTCACAAATTCACCAAGCACCCCTCTTTGAGACTTTTAAATCTTCAGGTACTTGAATCTTGAATGATGGTTTGCCTTTGCTGTTAAGGCATCTATATAGAAACTACTCAGAAATCTGAATCTTACAAAGTTAAGCTAGTAGGTTTACTTTCAGTGGAAAAGTTGTCGATAAAGTTAGGTGCTCTTTACAGTTTGAACTGAAAAAACTTGGTGAAATGTTTGGTGACTGTTCCCAGCCCATAAAAGGATGGCTCAAGAAGGTTTTTGTGGTTATGATAGCGATGTTTTTCCTGCGTAGTAAAGGTCGCGCTGAACTTCTCGTTCATTTTTTGTGCAACGACGATAGAAGGGTATTCATTACATACAACAATAACTATATCTCAATCTCGAGTTATTAATTCTTACTATTCATGTCACTCCATATATACCTGATTTAATATGAGTAGGCAACAAATATATTCAAGTAGGCAACAAATATATTCAAGTAGGCAACAAAAGGAAATGGAGTAACTATTTTACCTCAATTGAACGAAACCAACACTATGAACCAAATATAAACCAACACTATATGACACACTATGAACCAACTAGAAACCAATTTTTTGCACATTTAATCGCATAAATAGAGCTTATACAAAATATGACTTGGCCTTCTGAATATCCGATTCTGCGATGCGACTGCAGTTCTTTAGTGGATGACATCAGATTCTGTTTGTTGATGTATATCTCGTGTGTTGAGAGCAGTGTTTTAAAAGACAATAGTGGGACTCGCCTCGGGGCTCACTCCGGGGCGGGGCACTAGTAGAACGTCTCAGGACTTATGTGTGTGGTTTAGATCTGTGAGGCTTAAGCCCTAAGCGCCCGATAGTACGCGGAACGCCCAATGCTCGGAGCTCGTCTTATAGTTCTTGCATAAATTATATGTCAAATTCCTTAATTAATATTGTTGACCCTCGCAATTCTTTAATAAATGAATGATGCTTAATAAAAAAATTTCATCTATAGAAATAAGAAAATTGAGAGTAACTCAAATAACAAGTTGTAGTATTGTATATGTATTATTCGAGAATACCGTAAGGATGAATATCACTTAACATTTTAAAAAAAAAATACATTGTCGAATCTTACATCTTCATTTGTCGTTGGTCTTCATGGTTTTGTCTATGTCTATTTTACCGATTCGCTATTTGAAAGTAAGTTCGTTTTATTCATTAAGGAGTGATGTTTTAGTTATAATACTGACAAATTTTATTGATTATTTTCTTTTAGGGAGGTAAATTGCATAGTATGATTAAGAAATTGTGATTCTTTTATTATTTGAAAGTTAAAATGTTAGAGTTGATTGTATCTCATAATAGTTTTTATATCATTACACTTGTAAAATCATGTTAGAAGTTTTATTTTCTATGAGTTTCTTTAATCATGTATTTAATTTTTTATACTATTAATTTATTTTTTTATAATTTTTGTGTTATTATGCTATTTTACTACATTATAAATTAAAAATTTAAGGATCCATGCCTCGGGGCTTACGCCTCGTCCCGTACTAAGTAAAATATCTCGCAGCTCTTAGTCCATTCTTATTTGCCTTGGTGATGGATGGACTGACGTGACAAATCCAAGGGGAGGTGCCATGGTGTATGTTATTCGCAGACGACATAGTCTTCATTGTTGAGACTTGCAGCAGAGTGGACGCTAAGTTGGAGGTTTGTAGACAGATTCTGGAGTCTAAAGGGTCAGACTGAGTAGGACTAAGACAGAATACTTGGAGTGCAAGTTTAGTAACGGGAGCGACCTTGAGATAGGCGTGGAGGTGAGGCTTGGTACTCAGGTCATTCCAAAGAAAGGAAGCTTCAAGTACCTTGGGTCTATTATTCAAGGGGATGGAGCGATTGATGACGATGTCACATATCGAATTGGGGCAGGGTGGATGAAATGAAGGCTCGCATCTAGAGTCTTGTGCGATAAAAATGTGCCACCAAAATTTAAAGGCAAGTTCTATGGGTTGGTGGTTAGATCGACTATGTTGCATGGGGCGGAGTGTTGGCCAGTCAAGACTTCGCACATCCAAAAGATGAAAGTTGCGGAGATGAGGATGCTGAGATGGATGTGTGGGTATACAAGGAGGGATATGATTAGAAATGATGATATCCAGAACAGAGTGGGAGTGACCTCGGTGGATGATAGGATGCGCGAAGCGAGGTTGAGATGGTTCGGGTATGTGCAGAGGAGAGACACAAATGCCCCAGTGCGAAGGTATGAGAGGTTGGCAATGGACAAGAGGGGTAGGGGTAGGCCGAAGAAGTATTGGGAAGAGGTGATTAGACGGGATATGACGCAGGTGCAATTTACCGAGGGCATGACCTTAGATAGGTGGTTGTGGAGGACACGGATTAGGGTAGAAGGGTATTAGGTAGTCGAGCGTAGTCCTACCTACGCTTACAGACGGGTAGTTGTAGTGTTATTATTGTAGACCCGCTTAGCCTATCATATTAGTAGGCACAATATTGCTTTCTAGTAGCGTTTGATGTCTGCTGCTATGTAGTCTTTAGTGTACTTTGTTTATCTTATGTACCTGCGTTAGTTACTGCTTTTTTTTTTCAGAATGCGCTAGTCTGACTTATTCGTTTTTGATAACAACATTTTCATACTGCTTTAAATTTCTTGTCCGGGTCTGATTGTTTCTCTTGCTTTGCTTGTGTTTATACTTTGTCTTGAGCCGAGGGTCTCTCGGAAACAACCGCTCTACCTACCAAGGTAGAGGTAAGGTCTGCGTACACTCCACCCTCCCCAGACCCCACATTGTGGGATTTCACTGGGTATGTTGTTGTATACTAATGTATAAGTTCAAATTTTATACAAATGTATGGATTACTAGCATGAGGATTCACTTGTTAACTCAGTGTTGCCTTTCTTTGTCTGGGTCCTATGCAAATCGAAATACTTCTGCTTTTAATGGAAGTAATTTAATTTGATTTGTATATCTTACTTTTCATGTTCTGTTATTGGCAGTGTCCTGATACTAATTATCTTTTCATGGGAGATTATGTGGATCATGGATACTATTCTGTTGAAACAGTAACGGTGAGTTCTGAGGCCTGAACTCTTTTTGCTATTAGAAGGATTTTGTTGTGCACTAATGATAAATGATGTCTCAGTTGTTTATGACAAAGTCATGTCACACTTAATCCCGTAGTCTAGGTTGCCTCCCTAACTTTGTTTTCTTTGTTACACTTAGGAAGAGATTTTCGTGCTGTAATAGTGAACTTAAGGTGGAAATAATCATGGGTTATCGGTTTTGGGTTTTTTTTCATGGGTAATAGTCAGGCTGGTGATGTTTCATTTTGACTGTGGTTCACTTTTTCAGCTTTTGGTAGCTCTCAAAGAGCGCTATTCCCAACGAATTACAATCTTGAGGGGAAACCATGAGAGTCGCCAGGTATACACAATTGTTGAAAGAAACATCTCTCTTTCTATCTCTCTCTATTTTGCTTAAACTTCATAAAGACGGATATTTTCCTTCTGTGAGTTCTCAGACCTTGCTTCAGATAATGGCGATCACTGATTATTCCTTGGTCTCTTGCAGATTACCCAGGTTTATGGATTTTATGATGAATGTTTACGGAAGTGAGTCCTCGTAATTTTTACTTTTTGTGGGTTGCAGTATCTCATTGTCTTTATTTTGGACTGAATAATTGGATAGATACCTGGATTTGACATTTCCTTGATTACTTCAAATTGAATTCTTAACAATTTGTAGATAAATCCCACAACATATGTAGGGTTGGTATAGATTCCTGCATTTTATTATAGTTTCTTCTTCTGCTGTCATTAGTTTGTATAGTTGCTTCAATGGGGCAGTACCCAATTAACTTGATGCAGATGATGCACTTTGGTAATCAGCAAGTAAAATCACGAAATCTATAATGTGCTTATATAATAGAAGGCTTTCTCTCAGAATGCTATATGATACTGCTGGATTTAATCCTTTTTACTCGACAGTACTCTCTCTATCCTTGTAAAGGTATCCTAGTTTGTTCCCAAACATGTGCATATTTTCCCTTACAAAGAAAAGCTATCCTATTTTGTCGAGCACAAACATTGAGAAAAAAAAAAGTTTTTTTTATACAAGATTCGTTTGAGTTTGAAATTTATTGCTGTTAATCTCTGTTTATTGGATTGCATTTGTGTTTTACAGATACGGTAATGCCAACGTGTGGAAGACTTTCACAGATCTGTTCGATTACTTTCCTCTCACAGCTTTGGTTAGTATGCTTTTTTCGTTTTAGCGATATATTATGGATAATCTGCTGCAAGTGCTTATTTAATTAGCTGTATTTGTGTCTTTGTGTCTTTCTATATATCTGTATATATTTTTAATAAGTACTTAGCTGGTGTTAGTGCTTTAACCCTTGGCTGCAGATATTTAAACAACTTTTCAGATCATTATGTTAGAATGAATGGCATTGAAGTTAAAACATTTATTCATTGTGTTTTAAGTTGCGTTAAACATTTTAAATACATATTTGGTTGATGAATATCTTGATTGGGGCAGGGGCATTATCAGCATTACTAAATACACTATAATGATGGACCGTGTTTCTGCTTCTTTGCATGTTACCCCCTGGAAACAACAAATGATCAAACTGGACAGCTGAGGAAATTTTGTTTAGAAACAATCTAGGTTGACTACATTGATATGGTTTGTATTTGTTGATGATTCCTTAATTGTTGTGGTATGAAGTGATATTGCTTTTCTCCTCCTTTCCCCCACAAATCTATTGATGTCCTAATGTTTGATGTAATCAGAACAGAATAGGGCTCTGTTTATATATAGAGCTCCGTATGCTATGGTGTGTTTGTGTCTTTGTGCACACACATCTAGATTGTGTTTTAGCTCCATCTGGCACATGTTTGTAAATTGGAGCACAAACATGATTTAGAAGTAATTTGTAACCTAAATTACTTGCACGTGATTTTTATGCGTTGACAGAAGGTGGCTAGGGTAGCTTTTGTCCACAATTTTTAGCATTTTGAACCTATGTTTTATGAAATTAACAGTTTTCAACAGTACAACCTAGATACTAAAAAGAGTATGCTGGTAATATTTTTTGCCCAACTCATAACTTCACATTTAATGGAATCTTGATTTTTTATTTTTTATTTTTCTCTCTATTGCAAGGAAAGGGTGAAAGCTTATGTCAAAGCTTGACTGTTATTGTCTAGCACTGGCACCAATATGTCAAATCATCACTACGCTGTTGCTTCCATTAGAATGTTTGCTTTTTTCGTTTGGTTAGTCAACTTGGAGTCAAGTTTATCTGGTGTATAATTTCTGAAGATGAAAGAGACGTGTTTCAGGTGTATGTTTTTTTCCCAGTATGCAGCTTCTAGTGTTAATGTCTCTTTTTTCTTTTTTCGAATTTTCTGTAGGTTGAGTCAGAAATTTTTTGCCTCCATGGTGGTTTGTCACCATCTTATTGAAGCCTTTGATGATGTACGTAGTTTTGACCGTGTACAAGAAGTTCCACATGAGGGGTCCATGTGTGGTCTTTTATGGTCTGATCCTGATGATCGTTGCGGTTGGGGTATCTCACCTAGGGGTGCTGGATATACCTTTGGCCAAGTAACTGCTTACTGCTTACCACTTCAGTCTACTGATTTTCTTAGTTCTTTTTGTTTCGACCAGTAATTGAAGCGTTGTCATTTGGTTATTTGAATTGCAACAGGATATATCGGAGCAGTTTAACCACACGAACAACTTAAAGCTAATTGCTAGAGCACACCCGCTGGTTATGGAGGGATTCAATTGGGCTCATGTAATTACTTTTATAACCTTTTAAATTTCTATCAACAGTTCAGTCCAAGAGGAAAATTCATCAGCATGTTCTTGTTGCAGGATCAAAAGGTGGTTACCATATTTAGTGCATCTAACTATTGTTGCCGCTGTGGAAACATGGCATCCATTTTGGAAGTCGATGATTTCAATGGCCATACATTCATTCAGGTCTCTCTCTCTCAAATTTCGTACATTGCAACTGATAGTAGTCTGACAATTGACCTTTTGCAGTTTGAACCAGCTCCAAGGAGAGGGGAGCCAGATGTAACTAGAAGAACCCCAGATTATTTCCTATGATGCAGCTGCACAAACATTGTGATTTACATGCTGGGGGCTTCGTAGGAGTTTGTAGTAACTTGTACTACAGTGGTGCAACTGCAATGCATGAAACTTGTAAATCTGCGCGGTGATGCTTTCTTTCTCTCAGTTCTCCAGGAACTTCATGGAGAGGCAGTGAAAGACTGAAGCCGGGAATTGGTGCTCTGCATGTACAATTTCCAGCAAAGAATATTCAGCTCTGTCCGTTTCTGTTTTCTCATATTTTTTGTTGCTAGTCTAGGAGAAAGGACAATCATTTCTTTCCTCAATATTTTTTGTCCCCTGTAGATGGGAGATCATGTTCGTAAAAGCTTTGTAGGGGCAAGATTATAGTTTTTCTTTTCCACCTTTTTGTTGGGTGCTTGCTTAACGTTATGTCTTTTAATTTAACCTTGCTCTATTTGGCACTGTTAATTTATCAAAGTTGTCTTGTTCAAGTTCCATGACGTGTTCTTGAACTGATGCTACTGGTTGTATTAACATTAAAATGTGCTTTGTTACGTTGCAAATGTCAATATCCAAGAAATAGTTAGTTGGGTGGTTGGTGTGTATTTCCAATTCTGCATATTGGTTGTTCATATTTTTGAAATACCAACATGTCGACTCTCCCGACATAAGCTCTCATGTTTTCATTATCAACCATTTTCCTCTTCTGCATGCAATTGATATCTTCATGTACAGATTAATTTGAGGATGATCAAACCAGCAATTACGACGTACATAGAACACATTAACCAAGATAAATAGATAGCAGGTTCATTACTTCCACGACACAGCTAAGTTTTAGAGATTATATGATAGAGAATTAATGCATTATATGGGTAAGATTATATTAATCTTCCTTAGAGAGCCTTCCTCATTAATACAAATATATATATACGTGTACAATGTGGAATCCTTATACAATAGGGATCCTAACTGTATCATAATTACATAACACCAAATATGGTATATTTTACATTATACACGTGCTAACACACCCCCTCAGTCGGAGCGGGAGGAGGCCGGACGCTAAGACTGAATCTGAAGTCAAGAAAGAGCTGTCTAGAAAGACCATTTGTGAATATATTTGCATACTGATACGAGGAAGACACATGTAATACTCTGACGTGACCGAGAGCAACCTTCTCATGAACAAAGTGGATGTCCATCTCAATATGCTTGGTTTATTGATGTTGAACCGGATTATGAAACAGATAGATGGCGGATATGTTATCACAATAAACTAAAGATGCCTTACGCAACAGACACTGAAGCTCCAAAAGAAGGTTTCGGAGCCAACCGATCTCAGCAACAACATTAGCAACGCCTCGATACTCTGCTTCTGCACTCGAACGGGATAAAGTGGCTTGCCTCTTGGTAGACCAAGAAATTAGATTATCCCCTAAGAACACACAGTAGCCGGAAGTGGAGCGTCGCGTGTCCCGACAACCTGCCCAATCAACATCCGTATATAATAACAACCTGGCCAGTGCTGAGGGGTATATATGCAATCGATAATCAAGCGTACCCTTAACATATTGAATGATACACTTAAGGGCAGTGAAATGAGGCTCCCTGGGAGCATGGATGAATAAGCATACATGCTAAACAACATAAGCAATGTCAGGCCTGGTGAAAGTAAGATATTGTAGTGCATCAGCAAGACTCCTGTAGAGTGTGGGATCAGACACTGGATTACCATCCACAACACTAAGCTTTGATTTAGAATCAACCGGTGTGGACATGATCTTGCAGTTTGCCATTTTAGCCCTGTACACTATCTCCTCTGCATACTTTCGCTGGCACAAGAACATAGAATCTGCAGAGTGAGTCACTGATATACCCAAAAAATAGCTCAGCTTCCCCAGGTCAGTCATAGCAACTTCAGTCTTTAGTAATGCAATAATCTCATTTTTCAACAACTCAGATGAGGCAGTAAGTACAATGTCATCCATATATAACAGCAAATAAGCAACGTTGCTACCTCGATGGAAAATAAAGAGAGAAGTATCACATTTACTGTATAGAAACCCAATCTGCAAGATGTACCGTGCAAAGCGGTCATACCACGCTCTCGGGGCCTATTTCAAACCATACGGTGACTTACGGAGACGACAGACATACTGAGGGGCTGCTGGATGGATAAAACCAGGCAACTGTTGCATGTAAACAATTTCTTTTAGATCCCCGTGTAGAAAAGTATATTTTACATCAAGCTGATGAATCGACCAATGCTTACCCTTAGCAATACTCAGAACTGTATGAATAGTAGTCGGTTTGACAACCGGACTGAATGTCTCACCACAATCAATGCCCTCTCACTGATTAGTGACATTAGGCACAAGTCTCGCCTTATACCTCTCAAGCTTACCACTGCCTCTGTATTTGTGATGAAAAAGTCACATGCATCGGATAACGTTCACCCCCTCCGGTCTAGGAACTAAATCCCAAGTGTGTTGTTTCGTTAAAGCATTAAATTCATCACACATGACCGCATTCCAATTCGGGTCTAGTTTGACCAATTTTGGGTTTTTGGGTATTGGTGAAACGGTTTGGGTGGACAAGTTAAACTAGATTTTGGATTTGAAAATTCCATGTTGAGCACAAGTTTCCATACGATGGGTGGGGGCATAGGTATTTTTGGTATGTTGAGGGAGTTGCTGGTTCAGGGAATGAATTAGCTGAATGAGTGGGGAGCAGGGACCGTGGTTGACGACGGGGTAGGGTGTTAGGTGGGTATTTTCAGGGCATGACAATGGTTGTGGTGTTGTGGGGGTGTCGATCGGGGCTCCGGGTTGGGTCGAGGGTTGGATGGGTGTTGTCGGATATGGCGATGGCGGTGGGTTGGGTTAAGAGTTGGATGGGTTGACGGTCGATTGGTTTGGGAGTCCGGTGACAAGAGATAGATCGGGGGAAGGGAGTCGAACTGGAGAGTCGGTGATGGTGTGATTTGATAGTGGAGACACAACGGCGGGGCGATGAGGGTTCCAGGGACTGGTGGAGCGGTGATTGGCGGAGCGCCGGCTACCAGGGGTGGCGACGGTCGGCGACGAGAGAGGCTGTGGCAGAGACGGTGACTGTGGTGGACTGATTCTGTCAAAGGTGACCGCGGTGGGTGGCAATGGCGGACTGTCGGTGGTTGGCTGACTCAACTGACTGAGAATGACGGGGGACAAGTCTGACTCGTCGAGAAAGGTGTAGTCCGTTTTTTGGTATTTTTGGATGTTCGAAAAAGGGAATATGGTTTCGTCAAACGTAACACGTAAGACGTGAATTTGATGGGTACGCAGGTCATAACACAGATAGCCCCTATGATTAGGCGGAAACCCTACAAAAACACACGAAGTGGTTTGGGGTGCTAATTTCTGAGGGGCTGTGGAGGCAAGGTTAGGATAGCAAAGACAACCGAAAATCCGTAGGTGATCATAGGAGGGGATCCGACGGTATAAAATTTTGGTTGGGGTCATATTGTGAAGGGTGCTAGTGGGTAAAATATTAAGGACATATTCTACCATTTTGACCGCATAAGCCCAAAAGGAGGGAGGAAGAGATGCATGAAAAAGAAAGGTACATACCATGTTATTTATGGTGCGAAAGATTCGTTCAGCTTTATCATTTTGAGGGGAGGTGTGGGGACGCGAAAATAAAAAAACCATGCCATTGTTTGTGCAAAATTTGTGAAACGTGGAATTATTAAATTCACGACCATTATCACATTGAAAAGATTTGATGGCTTTTTCAAATTGCATTTTGACATAAATACGGAACTCAAGAAATTTTGCAAAAACCTCTGATTTGAACTTTAGTGGATAAATCCAAATAAAGTGAGAGTAATCATCCAATAAGACGAGATAATACTTATGACCAAGAGAGCTAGTAATGGGAGATGTCCATAAATCAGTATGAATAATATCAAAAGGAGCAAACGTAACACTGAGAGATAACTTAAACGGAAGACAAACATGTTTGCCTAATTGACAAGAAACACAATTTTGGACAAGTTTCCCATTACAATGAATAAAACTATTGCTTCTAAGAAAATTAAAAATAGGAGCTCCTGGATGGCCAAGTCTATTATGCCAAGTTGACGGAGAGATAACAACGAGAGAAATGGGAGAGAACGAGTTGGCAGTGGAGGCGGATGGGAATGGATAGAGATCCCCCATGCTATTGCATCTCGTAAGAGGTGTCCCCATACGAAGATCATTCACAGTAAAACCAAAAGGGTCAAATTCAACAGAGATGGAATTATTACGAGTAAATTTACGGACATAAATTAAATTCTTGATAATGTTTGGAGCACACAAGACGTTATTAAGGGAAAAGGGTGGGTGAGGCGGTTGAGTGTAAGTGGTACCATAACCCTGAATCGGAATGCGGTTACCATTACCAACGGTAATATATTGAGGATACTTCAAACGAGACAGTGTGTAAAGATTACCTGCAGACCGGGTGAGGTGAGACGTGGCCCCCGTATCCATGTACCAATTTCATCGGGCTGCTGCATATTTAGGGAGCTGAACGCTTGACCCAAATCAGTGGGGGCCAGGCCCATTGGAAATTGCTGTTGACTCGTGAAGTGGGCCTGCTGCTGGCCTGGTCCAGGTGTGAAAATTTGCCTCTGCCTTGGGCCTGGTCCGGGGCCCAACAGACCCATAGAAAGGTAGGGCTGCTGGGCCATAAACTGCTGCGGTTGGAATGAAGCCCACGGGGTGTTGGTTGGTCACTGGCCAGTGGCGGCCCACTGACCAGAATTAAGGGTCTGCTGCTGGCCCTTTCCATCATGGCCACGACCTTTCTCCTTGCCACTGTTTATGTCGCGACAGCCTCTGCCACCGCGCCCGTCCCGCGGCTGGCTGTTTGGTGGTGGCAGCTGGGCGGCGAGGGTGTTTTGCGGTGGCGTATTTTCAACTGCTAACGCCTTTTGGTTGTGTTCATCCTGTTTGGCACGTCTGATTTTCTCCAAAAGTAATTGGGAACGTGCCTTGTTGAAACTCGGTAGTGGGTATGTTTGTTGAATCATAGTGGTGAGAGTATCAAATTCTCTTTTTGGTAAACCTGCAATAAGTTGTAGAACCATTTTAGTTTCAAAAATGGGTGTCCCACGTTCGATAATTGGTCTGCAACTAGTTTCAATTGTCTACAATATTCGGACATATTGGTGAAATTTTTGAGACATGTATTGTTGAATTGTTCCTCCAAATACACCGCTCGAGTATTTTTATTGTCCTGAAAAATTTCTTCCAACCGAATCCATAATTCACGAGCCAAGGCACCTATTTTCATGATGGTGTGGAGAACGTCTTTGGATATGATGCCATAGATCCACTGTTTTACCATAGCGTCAAGACGACGCCATGTCAAGTCTGCAACGTCGAGAGGGCGAGGGATATAGTCGTCGATATGATCAAGTACATTATATGCACATGCGTGTATAGTGAATAGTTCAACCCACGAGGAATACTGACCGTATTCATGATCAAGAATTAGAGAGATGAAATTCTTAATGTTTGTGACGGTAAAATCAAGGTGAAAAGAGGATGTGGAAGATGGAGAGGGATTATTATCAACGACTGTGGATGATGTGGAAGCTTTGGGAGAGGTGGGAGTAGACATGGTGGCTACAGAGTGAGAGGCGACTGGAAAAGAAAAGTAGGTGTTTTAGGGTTAAGCTCTTGATACCATGTAAGATTGTATTAATCTCCATTGGGGAGCCTTTCTCATAATACAAATATATACGTGTACAATGTGGAATCCTTATACAATAGGGATCCTAATTCTACCATAATTACATAACACCAAATATGGTATATTTTACATTATACACGTGCTAACAATATGTAACAATATAATACTTAACTACTACATGCTACCCGCCAACGACTAGCTTTTCTACGAAGATAAGCAGGAACCAACTTCTGATGCAGGCTATAGTAAACTCTTATTCTTAATCTGATCTGCTCTTTCATATGAATTATCTAACGTGTGCAAGTTCAACTAATAGTTAAAAAGGGCAGCCGGTGCACTAAGCTCTCGCTATGCGCGGGATCCGGAAAAGGGCCGGACCATAAGGGTCTATTATAGGCAGTCTTACCTTGCATTTCTGCAAGAGGCTGTTTCCAAGGCTTGAACCCGTGTCCTCCTGGTCACATGACATCAACTTATCAGTTACTCCAAGGCTCCCCTTCCAGTTCAATTAATAGTAAGGCAGATAAACGTACTCGATCTACGTACCTCAAACGAAAAGAATAGGAGGTTTCATTGTGGGAAGGGTGGAATGGCGAGCTAGCTAGTTGGTACCTAAAAGATACTTCGTATATATACATGCATGTAGAACACAATAATTAGTAGGACTTACTTTCTTCTACCTATCTAAGAATATGATCAGTAGGTTGATTGCCTATATTGCATGTCTAAGGTCTCGCCGTACTTGCACTTTTCATGAAGAGTAATTTTGTAGGGTTAATTAAGAAGAGTTTAATATATAAGATAATAATGCCAATGCATGCATGCGAGCTACGTAAAGCAAATCATATTCACGTCGTCATCAGACATTAATGTACACATTTCTTATTAGTTCTCTTTATGTATCCATCTCAAATACTTCTCTCTCTCACACACGCACATGCAAACACACACACGCACACTCTTGTTTTGGCACACATAATGCTAAACTTGTTGGAAATTAGCCTTTGGCGGGGAGATGCGTCCACCCATCTTTGATGAATTAAACACTAGTGTTTCGCATGTTGGAGACCTTGTCTCTTCGCACATGCATGATCTACGAAGTGAGTAGATGACCGTAGGGCCAAGAATCGTCTAATTTCGTTGAGAAATGAAAGAGATATTGGTCCACGAAGTAAGGTGTTTGAGACATGGAAATGTGGTGTGGGACAAATCTACCACATCGGTGGGAATAGGAAGAATTGCTCTCTATATAAGTCTCTAATGTGGTAAAGGGTTTGGATCCCCAAGGGGTATCCCATGTGTTTAAAGGAGGGAAGACCTAGATGTGCTTGGGTTCAAGGCTAAGCCCACACGCGCGCCGCCGCCGCCCGCCCGTCCCGTCCGGTCCGGTCTCGGGCTCGGGTCACGGGTCACGGGTCCCCATAGTTTCTGGGAAGGTGACGGAAGGCCGTTGGACTGCATTTTTGGAGCATTAATCAGCCATTACTTGGCTGATTAATTCTCCATTAACAGCCCATTAGTTGGGCAATTGAGCGACCTCCTTCAAGACCTTAAATCGCCTCACTAATGGCATTTAACATGCCATTTACAGCCCTCCTAATGGCCTTTAACAGCCATGTTTGGGCGTTGATCACCCCTCCTCCATGCTATATATTGAGCTTCATTTGGCTGTAAAACAAGAGCAAGAAATGACCAGAAAACGAACGAAAAACAGCAGTGTATCGTGACGAAAATCGGGCGAAAAAGCGTGACGAAAATCGGTGACCAAACCCTCACGTATACACAATATATACACTACCGAGACACACTATATACACAGAGACAAAAGAGAAGAGTAAAGAGAAACTCTTCCTTCCTATTCCATATCTTCAAAGAAGTCGAGTCATATTTGTTTTCTTCGACAGGCTCAACCTATTGGCTTTGTAGTGTTGAGATTATAGTGTTGTTTTATCTTGGGAGACTATTGCCCGCCAACGTAAAAGCCTATATACGGGGCAATCTTGTCTTAAGGATAGAGGGCTATCCTCGACTCAACACACAACGTTGTAACCGTCCAGATTTAGTTATTTCTTGATTTCGGGATATCAAGATTGAAGACACAACAAGCTTGCGGCGCTTCTCAACGTTGGCTTTGCTAGGTGATCAAGATTCAAGACACAACACCCTTGCGGCAGTTTTGAAGATTGACCATTTATTTATCCTTTCGAACATTTGTAATAGTTATTACTTCCCGTCCTGCTTTATAAAGTACCATAGAAATACCAACAACTTAAGACAAGATCGTATAGTATTACTATTAGTGTTCGAAAGATGTCGGTCAAAAGTTGTGTGACCAAATCTGGATATGGCAATGGTTTTCTGGTAGAAGAGAGTGATAATGATGAACGTGTTCATGGTGTCACCGCTACCAAGACTGGTGGGAACAAGCGCTCTCGAGAGCCTGAGGATGTCAACTGGGACAAGAGGAGAAGACTGAAGATGTACTTCTATCTTGCAGCAGAAGGCCTGTATCTATCCCAGGCAAAAGATCCGAATAATGGTAAGAAGGAACTGGACACTCAGTTTGATGAAGTGACTGGAGTGAGCCAGAATCCGAAATTGGGATAAGTAGTTTTTCTTACTTGTCTAGAATAAAGACTAAATGATGTCTGATTAAAAATGGATTAAAGTAAGGAGGAATATGAAAATAATTTATATTCCTTACGCTTTAAAAATCAGAAGTTTAATCTCATCTTCTTTCCCGTTTAAAGATTGGATTTTGTAAACGACTTAAAAAGATCCGTTCTTTTAAGTGTAATGATTAAAAGTCAGAAGTTTAATCTCATCTTCTTTCCCGTTTAAAGATTGGATTTTGTAAACGACTTAAAAAGATCCGTTCTTTTAAGTGTAATGATTAAAAGTGTGTAAAGTATGTTTGCACATACGATGGAGAGAGATCCACTAACTGTGCGAAAACTCTTACCACTCTTAAGTAAGCGCCAAGAATTATCTGGGCACCAATCTTAACGGAAGGAGTCTAAAAGCTAAAGACGTTGAGCCTGTCATACTATTTGGCAGAAGATCCTTCATAGGATGATATTGGACACTCAGTCATACAAAGCCTCCGGGCGACTGGAGTGGGCCAAAATTCTTTTGATATGATGATATTGGACACTCAGTCATATAAAGCCTCCGGGCGACTGGAGGGGGGCCAAATTTCTTTATAGGAAAAGTAAAGGACACCTAGTGTGGTGGGCCAGAGAGTTTCCAGGTCTTAAATGATCTGAAGGCCTAAAGAAAGGCAGAAAAGAAATTGGACACTCAGTCTGCCAAAGCAACTGGAGTGGGCCAGAGCATCCAGATCTCATATGATCCGGTTACGCCCTAACCACGGGCAAGAGGTTGTTCATGTGAAGCAACGCCACCTCTAAAATCAAAGGGGCTGGAGAGGTTGTCCTCATTAGGACTTCAAGGAATAAGATCACTCTAAAAGAGGTGTTACATGTTCCTAACTTGGTTTAAGGGACGCTGTTGGTCAAGTTGGTTTGAGACTAGTCTAACAGGTCTGTAATAACTAAGAATGATACATAACGTCTGTAGCCAAATGAATGATATATTTGTAATCCGTGCATCTATGCCATCATAGATTAAGACACGTTAAATAGCAAGTCATTCAAAAGCTAACGATGTTGAGATTGTTGCCTTCTGTCGACATAAACCCTCAAAATAAATGTGAGGTAGATGAAGAGGCAAAATCACCTTTCCAAATTCCGTCAAGGGAATAGCGAAAGAAGCACCGCTCCTCTAGAACTTAGTCACACCTAATTGGGTGATTTGAAGTTTATACAAAATAGAGGGGGGAGACAAGTACGTTATGACCTTCATTGATGATGGTACAACGTATGGAATCCTTTGTTTGTTAAAAAGCAAAGATGAAGCTGTTGAAGCGGATAAGCGCTACAAAGCTGAAGTTGAAAATCAACTAAGCCTACGGAATGAGTAATTCGTAGTGATAGAGGGGGAGAAAGTGAAGCATCGTTCATTAAACGACTGTTCATTTCTCACCTTAGTCCAACGGTGTTAGCCAAAGTCGTACGCCCAATTTATGTGGGGTTGCTTGGTAAAAGTTGGAATAATGAAACATGTCAAGTTGTACCTAAGACTGTAGATTGCATATCCACTAGATCTGCAAATAACAGTAGTGATGATCGCCTCTTGGCGTCAAAGAATACTGAATTCTTTGAAGATAGCTTTCCTTGAAAAAGGAAAAGGGAGTAATTGCTCAAGGTTAACAAGAACCCGCGAGGGCCTGACTGTCCGGAACTGGACGTTCCGTATCTACAGGACTCGAAAGTTGCTGGCTATCCGGAACTTAATATTCCAGATCTGCAGAACTCAGGGATTCTAGATGTTGAACCGAGAAGGAGCAAAGAGGGGACAAAGACTTGTTCCATACCTTCTAGCTTGTATGGTTGAGAACGAACCATGGACAATTAATAAATAATTGTCATCTCCAAAAGCGCTGCTTTGGAAAGAAGCTACAAAGAGAGAAATAGACTCTATCATATAGAACCATACTTGCGTAATGGTTGATCTTCCTCCGGGAAAAGAACCTTTGGGTTGTAAGATGTGCTCCCACAGAGTAGCTTCACATCCAGGGGCCATTGCGGTCTTGCGTGGCATGAATGTTGAATTAGCCTTCCCAACCGTAGAGTTGGAAGAAGAGAATCGACTTGGTTTGCCGGATTTGTTGGGCTTCTTCCCGAACTTTCATTTTGGTCCCCGAAATGTTTACATTTTGGTCCCGAAAGTTTCGATAAAACAGAACAATGAATCGACCACGAAAACATTGACTCGAAGTTAGAATGCCAACAGTTGGAGAATCAACGATCTAAAAGTAAAAGTCATATTGAAACAAAGTCTCGATATGAAAGATATGGGTATCACAGATGACATCTTTGGAATTGGATTTCTAAGACATCTAACGGATGGTCGATAGTTGACGATCTCGTTGAAGCCACCAATGGATAGGAATCATAGAACGATTGGAATCATGGTGCACCCATAGATAAGGAGCGATATGCTCAGGTCACGTGTAGTTCAATGTATTGTACACACTACAACCGACCTGGTATCGTCTTCCAAAGCAGATCAGTTGAACTAAGGTTCACTGATGATTTCAATACATGATCAATAGAAAGGCGTTAAGTCGGATATGACGATATCTGAATTATTCGCTTATCTACGGATTATAGTATTCTGGATGTCCAGCGGTTCTGAGAGAACACAGTGATGCAAACTGGACATCAGATCTGAAGAACACCAAAGCCACAAGCAAATGTGTATGGTAGGTCTTGGAAAATCCTCTAAGCAAACTTGCATCGGCCGATTCATGATGGAATCGGAGTTTATCGCTTTATACAAAGCATGAAAGAAGTTGAGTAACTTCACGGCTCCTTAGAGGACGTCCCTTATTGGGAGAAACCCGTGCCTTCAGCAGTTATACACTGTGGCTAGCCGATCGGCTTCAGGAAGGACACGGATGACGGCGTCTGGACGTATATGTCAAGAGACATAAGACCGTATGGCAGTTGATCATCACGGGTGTCACTACCTTATTTACTAACTAAGGGACTACCCGGAGATCAAGTGTTCTGCCTGTCTAGGGGAATTGGCTTAAAACCCAAACAATACGAACCTTTGCGGTGGAAACCCAACCATACTGATTGGAGATCCCAAGAATGTGGTTCAATGGGAAAACTAAGCGGCAAAAGGTTCAGTTGAGCGCTTCGGTGGAAGCAAGAAGCACTTCGGATGATGATTTCTGTACGGAAACATGAATCCAAAGTTGTTCCCGCGATAGACATTAAAGTGCTGCCTGCATGGTGGGTAAAGGTTAAGCTTCCAAACTTTTTAAAAGATCCTCAAACGGTTGAGGTTAAGGTTGTGGAACTTTTAATGATTCCTAACACTTGTGAAGTGGGGTATAGCAGGATACCTTGTAGGAGATCACCTATTTAAGTGCGAGGATGGCCGACTCAAATGAACGCACTTAAGAATCCAAGTGTGTCCATGGCCACAACGGACGAGAAACGTAAGAAGGAAAATGAATAAGAAGAGTTATTGTGTTGATATCGTTGTCTTGGCTTACACTAAACACCGACGGTTCAAGACATCACGTTCACCGCGCAAGTAAGTCCGATGGTATTCAACTAGGGAAGGTTCAAAGCGTAAGCTACCTCTCCTGATGCAATATCTTTTCGCTGAAAGATTGCTGAAATGTAGGCACCTTGTGCGTGCGCCACAATCTCTCTTTCATAGAGGGGATTGTTGGAAATTAGCCTTTGGTGGGGAGATGCGTCCACCCATCTTTGATGAATTAAACACTAGTGTTTCGCATGTTGGAGACCTTGTCTCTTCGCACATGCATGATCTACGAAGTGAGTAGATGACCGTAGGGCCAAGAATCGTCTAATTTCGTTGAGAAATGAAAGAGATATTGGTCCACGAAGTAAGGTGTTTGAGACATGGAAATGTGGTGTGGGACAAATCTACCACATCGGTGGGAATAGGAAGAATTGCTCTCTATATAAGTCTCTAATGTGGTAAAGGGTTTGGATCCCCAAGGGGTATCCCATGTGTTTAAAGGAGGGAAGACCTAGATGTGCTTGGGTTCAAGGCTAAGCCCACACGCGCGCCGCCGCCGCGCCCGTCCCGTCCGGTCCGGTCTCGGGCTCGGGTCACGGTCACGGTCCCCATAGTTTCGGGAAGGTGACGGAAGGCCGTTGGACTGCATTTTTGGAGCATTAATCAGCCATTACTTGGCTGATTAATTCTCCATTAACAGCCCATTAGTTGGGCAATTGAGCAGACCTCCTTCAAGACCTTAAATCGGCCTCACTAATGGCATTTAACATGCCATTTACAGCCCTCCTAATGGCCTTTAACAGCCATGTTTGGGCGCTTGATCGCCCCTCCTCCATGCTATATATTGAGCTTCATTTGGCTGTAAAACAAGAGCAAGAAATGACCAGAAAACGAACGAAAAAACAGTAAATCGTGACGAAAATCGGGCGAGAAAACCGTGACGAAAATCGGTGACCAAACCCTCACGTATACACAATATATACACTACTGAGACACACTATATACACAGAGACAAAAGAGAAGAGTAAAGAGAAACTCTTCCTTCCTATTCCATATCTTCAGCAAGTCGAGTCATATTTGTTTTCTTCGACAGGCTCAACCTATTGGCTTTGTAGTGTTGAGATTATAGTGTTGTTTTATCTTGGGAGACTATTGCCCGCCAACGTAAAAGCCTATATACGGGGCAATCTTGTCTTAAGGATAGAGGGCTATCCTCGACTCAACACACAACGTTGTAACCGTCCAGATTTAGTTATTTCTTGATTTCAGGATATCAAGATTGAAGACACAACAAGCTTGCGGCGGCTTCTCAACGTTGGCTTTGCTAGGTGATCAAGATTCAAGACACAACACCCTTGCGGCAGTTTTGAAGATTGACCATTTATTTATCCTTTCGAACATTTGTAATAGTTATTACTTCCCGTACTGCTTTATAAAGTACCATAGAAATACCAACAAAACTTCAATGACTTACCTTCCTACATACTTCGTCAATTAATCACATCCAACGAGAGCGTGGGCACTTCACTGTTCTTTCTTCTCGTATATGCATTCTGCTAGCAAAAAAGTCTCCTATAAGTAATTGGGGTTTTGTGGTATAATTCTTTGTTGAAAGAGGTCTCTGCCAACCCAACGACTTTCCAATATCGATTAACAAGCAGCAGGACATGGAATGGATCGGAGTTTGATTCAACTAGTCTAAGAAAGGGCTTTGTAGTCCAACCGTTACGATAATTTCCTTCCAAGCAATTGACCTGGGTTTGTTTCCCGGCAGACGCATGCACTCCTTTTTTTGATGTTTTAATTATTTTTTATTTATATACTTGTTGGAAACTTTAGCTATTTTATTCAGCTATAGATGCATTTTATTACATTTTGCCCTAATTAGTTTATCAAAATTCTCCGTTAGAGCAATTGTTACTATAGTGATATACACTCCGTTAGCAGTGTGCTTTCTTCTTCTTTTTTTGACCCCACGTACGCAGTATATTAATTAGGCCTATTCGCCATCAACTAATTCATGACTTCATGATGGAATTGGAAGGACAGTGAAATGTCTATTGATTAATGAATTGTCTTGGTACCCTTTTTTCCATTACTACATTTTTCTCTCCATGCTTTGGATATAACATTCGTTTATGTATTGCGAATAAGGACCGGGCTAGAGCTTTAATGTGATGAAGGGAATTGTATTTACAGGGAGAATTGTAATTAGAGATGGCAATGGATCCTGGACCTGGTCCGGATCCGTTTTATAGGATATGGATCTTCAAAATTTGGACCCGACGGATCCGGATCGGACCCGGATCCATTTCTGACGGATCGGATCTGGATCTGGATCTTGTATTTGAGATCCGTATCCAGTCCAGATCCGACCCGTGGATCCGTTTTTTATTAAATATATTCATAACCTAGAATGTAATTATAAGTATTTTCTTAAAATTGCTAAGCACACCCTTGCAAGTTTAATTCTCAAAACAAGTTTAATTTATCCCCGCGTTAACTCAAAAACCCAAAAATAAAGAGGTAACTTCAATAATAAAATTAATGTTATATTAGTGAATGACTAACATCTCCATAGACAAGTAGTTAAAACTATATTCACTTCATTTGTGAAGATTCCAAGCACATGCAAGTTCTGCATTGTGGAAATACTAGTCAGCATTTTCCACAACTATTGTCATTGTCTAACATTTTCAATTAATAGCTCACAATCAAAACGAGACAACGAACAAAATATCTCATATGAACATTTCAAAATTGAAACACATTAAACTGTTAGCTAAGTAAAAATCGTTTGTCAGTTTAAAATAAAATTCTTAGCAAGGTTACATTCTTAGCAAGACACATTTGTTTACATGTGGATCCAGATCCGATCCGTGGATCCGGTGGATCCGATGGATCCGGATTTGGATATGATTTTTATGGACCCGACGGATCTGGATTCAGGTATGAAAAATGGATCTAGATCTGGATCTAGTAGGATCTGGTCCAGATCCGATCCGTTGCCATCCCTAATTGTAATCACATATATTAATATAAGAGTTCGTCTTCAAACTATTACAATTACTTCAAATTAGTAACCAAATCTTCCGACGGAAGAAGAAATACAAAAGGAGGAAGAAGGGAGGGAGGTTACAGAATTAATCTAACCAACTAAGAAAATAAAGAGACAACTTCATAACATGAGCCCTAATTGATTATGTTCATCTTCTATATATAGGCATCTCCCCGGGTCCCAAAGGTAATTTACCAACTCTTCAAATGTCTCTCCCACCGTAGCCACATTTGTTACATTTACGTACGACCGAGTTCAACAATTTTTCCTTTTTTTATTGTTAATAACTTCATATATATATATATATATATATAGAGAGACAAATTAAAACTTACTTTTGCTAAAACCATTATAGCTTGTAATAGTAATTGAAAGAAACAATTCATTGATTATTCTCATTAATGAAAGGGTATATATACAATTTAAAATTTTCATAATATGGAAAATCCTATTCCTATTCTACTCCCAAAACCCTATTCTAGTTGTACAAGAATCCTACAATTATGGTAAGAATACAATGCTAATTAATTACAATTTTATGGTACAAAATATGCTCCAAACCGTGATATACTATATCACGGACAACATGCTTAGCCGTGTGGTCTTTTACACCCCCGCAGTCATAGCGGGCGATCTTCGTACGCTGAGACTGTCCCTAAAATCTTCAAAAAGGACCTAGGAAAGACCCTTTGTAAAGATGTATGCAATTTGATATCTGGAAGGGACATGGCAGATGCGTACTTGTCTACGAGCTACCTTTTCGCGAACAAAGGGAATATCTATCTCGATGTGTTTAGTGCGCTGGTGTTGAACAGGATTACCAGAAAGGTAGATGGCACTAACATTATCACAACAAACCAATGTAGCTTTCTGAATAGGACAATGGAGCTCCAAAAGAAGATTACGTAACCAACATAATTCAGAGACCACATTGTCCACCCCTCGATACTCGACCTCTGCACTAGAGCGCGACAATGTAGACTAACGCTTTGCAAACCATGAGACCAAGTTATGTCCAAGAAACATACAATAGCCGGACGTGGAACGTCTGGTGTCTGGACAACTACCCCAATCAGCATCTGTATACGAGACAAGTGTAGCCGTCGATGCCGGATATAAATGAAGCTAAAGTCAAGTGTCCCCTAGATGTACCGAATAATGCGTTTGAGCGCATTCATGTGCTCAACCCTGGGATCATGCGTAAACAAACACACATGTTGTACATCATATATACTATCTGGTCTTGTGAAAGTAAGATACTGAAGGGCCCCATCAAGACTGCGATAGCGGGTCAGATCCTCGTAAGGTGAGCCAATCTCAACACCCAACTTGGGTTTAGTATCAACTGGAGTGGAAGTAGACTTGCATGAGGACATACCGGCTCGCTCAATGATCTCAGTTGCATACTTTCGTTGGGATAAGAACAACCCACCTATATGACGAGAGACATCAATCCCCAAAAAGTAACTCAAGGGCCGCAAGTCTTTCATAGCAAACTCAAAACAGAACATTGTCATGATAGACTGACGTAATACATCAGAAGAGGCAGTCAAGATAATATCATCCACATATAATAATATGTAAGCCAGGGAAGAACCACGACGATATATGAAAAATGAATTATCAGACCTGCTGTGAGAAAACTCAATAGTCGAAACATAGTTTGCAAACCTCTTATACCAAACCCATGGGGACTGCTTAAGCCCATATAAGGACTTCTTCAATAAACAGACATGATGAGGATATTTGGGATCTCTAAACCCCAAGGGCTGATGCATATAGATTGTCTCATTAAGATCCTCATGTAAGAAAGCATTCTTCACACCTAACTGATGAATGGGTCTTGCTTTCGAAAGAGCCAAGCTGAGCACAGTGCGAATGGTAGCTGGTTTGACCACCGGACTAAATGTCTCACCACAATCCACACCAACCTGCTGAGTCTTACCATCACCTACAAGACGAGCCTTATGCCTCACAAAAGATCCGTCAGAATTGTCTTTATGAGCAAAAATCCACATAGATCGAATAATATTAACACCAGATGGACGGGGCACCAACTCCCACGTCTTATTATCAATAAGAACATTATATTCGTCGGTCATAGCACTTTTCCAATTCGGGTCATTTAAAGCAGACACATGATTGCGAGGCAGAGGTGATTTAAGAACATTAGAATTTAGATTAAAATGTATTTTTGGTTTAACAATACCCCGTTGACTACGAGTGACCAGTCTATGATTTGAGGAAGAATTGGGTGGATTTTGGGAAATTTCGGGACAAGGGACAGACGGCAGTGGGCCTGCTGGCCCAAAACTAGAACTGGATACCGGAGACAAAGCAGAAGCAGAACCAAAAACTGGGTCAGAACTGGGCTGGAGAGGCGGCCTAGTTACTGGACCCATATCGGTGGTCTGTGACGGTACTGGAGAACCAGCGGGCAGTGGGCCCACTGGCGGATATGGGGTGTGGGACATGTCCGAAAAATGGCGGATAATATACGGGGAGACATCGTCATCCAAAAAATTATATGAGCTAGGCACGAGACTACTCACCTTAGCAAACGGAAATTGGGATTCATAAAAAATAACATGACAACTAATGATAATTTCATTAAAGGATAAATCAAAATATTTGTAACGACGATGATTAGACGGATAACCCAAAAATACACAAGGGGTAGAACGGGCCTGAAGTTTGTTAATTGTGGCGGACGAAAACAACGGATAACATAAGCACACAAAGACCCTAAGATGTGAATACGAAGGAGTCTTATTATTTATGGCGTTAACCGAAGGTACAAGGATATTATGTCATCCGGTAAATTCAGGAAAATGTTTTATTGTCATTTATACATTTTCACTTGCATTATATTCATATATTACCCTGGACCACTTGTATTATCCACACTACTATATGGTAAATACTATATATATATGTACGGGGAATGGAAAAAGGGAAAGACGTTATATACGCACACCACCTGCAACTGGTACAGACTATCACAAAAGAGTCCGAAGAGGCCAATATGATGTGATGATGTGATGCCCTTGTGTGACGATATAACTTGATGCCCACAGAGGCGGTTATGGGAGGATTCCTGTGTGGACATTAGTATACCGCGTTTGCATTATGCATACATTCATTAATCATTATATGGTATGATGCACACATAGGCTGTTATGGTAAGGAAGATGCTCGATGAGGCTGATGTATATGGAAACTGCATTGTGCATAACATTTAGGCATATGTATTAGGGCCCTCAGAGGCATTTACTTCTGGTCAGCTGTTTCTGCTTCAGTTGTTATATCCCGGTTATGCTATTATTCATGCTTGACATACTCAGTACATCAGTCGTACTGACGTCCCTTTTGTCGGGGGACGCTGCGTTTCATGCCCGCAGGTTCACATAGGCAGGGTGACGGTTCACGTTAGTTGATTATGGATCCAACGGATTTTTGGAGCACTCCCTTCGTTCGGAGTGTTGGTCTAATTTTGGTACGGTACAATTTTGCTTATATATATGGGTATGGCGGGGCCCTGTCCCAACCTTTGATGTTGTTACTCCTAGAGGCTTGTAGACAGGTGTCCTGTGGATAGTGGTCTTGTATGGCCTTGTCGGCCTTGGTATGGGTATGTGTATATATAAGATGGTTACCTGATTTTCATAATTTTCTTTCGGCTTAGTCCGTAATCAATTGTGATTAAAAGTTGGTTGTACGAATGGTGGTACCCGGCGTGTGGGATCCGAGTGCCCGTCGCGGCCCTCCGATTTGGGTCGTGACAGTGTGGTCAACCGGAGACCAACGAAGAAGAAGACTACAACTACAACGAAATCTTGTCCGAGGGAACAAGAAGCGACGTTGAAGAATTTGACAAACAAATTCCAATTCCAACAGAAGATCATCAAGACATTGTAAAGAAATTCGAAAAAATATAGTTGAATATGTAATTTTTAATTGTAATTTTACTATGTCATTTGCAACTTTTAAACAACACCACAAAGTTGCAATTTTGAAATTGTATTACAAAAAAAACATAATTCTATTAAATAATATAAGAGGCACAAAACCAGTCTTGAGATATTTTTATTACAATATCTTGTTCAATTATTGAAGTGTTTGTATATATTATTTTTTTAAAGTAAGTGGCAAAAAAAATTCTCGAGTCCCGACCCGTTCCAACCCGATCCGCCCCAACTGGACCCCGTTCCGGTGGGATGTGGGATTGGATGGGACCCCTTCCCGTCCCGTTGGGACCCGCTCCGCCCCGTTGGAACGACACCCAAAATAAAATCAAATTCGAATAGCATTTCAACACAGTTCATTGGAGCGGCTCAGACATTGCCGAAAAATGACTAAATATAGGAGCAACGGGAAGACACAAAATATGGCTAGATCTGGCCCTTCTCCGGTAAGTTCTTGCAAAAGACGAAACAAAGAGGCAAAATGAAAAGAGGGGTCTATCGCCGTGGTGTTCGCTCCTGTTGGGTTTCGCCGGAGCAACCTTAGAAATTGAGGAGGAACCTATGGCTTTGGGGTGTTAATGGAGGAGGAACCTATGGCTTTGGGGTTTGTTGCAAAAGAAAGAAATTGAGGAAGATGATGAAAATAAAGAAAAGGAAATTGAAAAATAGAATAAAAACCGAGTTTTGGAAAGCAGAAATAAAAAAAAAAAAATCAACTGCGAAGCGCGTGCAAAACACCAGCTCACACATATGTGGGTGTGGCTTTTTAAAGGGGTAAATATTTCATTTTTAAATAGTGTAAGGAGGTAATAGAATCTCCAGGTGATATTTCTGAAAGAGAAAGAGATGAGGCTAGTTGGCAGAGATATTCCTGGAATAGAGTAATTAAATTGTACGGTTTGCACAATTAATTGTTTTACTATATAGCTTGATGTTATCTGGACCTAATCTAATATCACGTCCGTGAGTCAGTGAAAAGAGGGAAGAAGCTAATCAAAGCAAATATGAACCACTTTTGTCAAATAGTAAGTAGATTTAATTTCTCTGAGAAATATTATAATGTGGAGTGGCCCTCCTTTTATTTATCAACCGTAAATGTCATTTTTTTTCCACCAACACTACTTTGCTAATTTTAACAAGTACAAGAAAATCGCATGCATGAATGATGAAACTAAAAGACCATTATCCTGTTTGGCAACAATTACTTAATTTTGAAAACATCTTTTTCATTCTTAAAAGTAGCAATCCATGTTTGAACTTACGTAATGATTTACTATAATACAGCAAAAAATTCCTCTTTCTAGAAATTGCACCAAGATAGCGATCGGCACCACCAAACGTTTTAGTGCTATATGAGTAAAAGTATTATAGACATGACATGCACCAATAATTGATTTATTAATTCCATTAATCATTCCTTCTAGGCGATGTCTAACTTTCTTCTAGTGTCGTATATACATAATAGAATGCATGCATGCAACAGGATTCTAACTTCCTTTTATTACCACTAGTATTTACTAATTATTATAAACAGTAAATACCATAATTAAGCAGATGAATCTGTCATCTTTACTACTGCTAATTAGCACATGCATCTATTAATATGCCTTTTTTCAATTCCTTATTATCGTCAATTCTAACGGTGTGATCTTTCAATCGAGACGGAGCCACCAAACGTTATAATTACTTGATCGGCGGGAATGAGGATTTAGGTTTTAGGCTTTGATACCATGAAAGATAGAATAATTTTCCTTAGGAATTTCTTTCATTATTCACAATATATATAGTATCATACAAGGTTGATTCCTAATATGGTACGAATCCTAACTTACCTTACAAAGGTTGATTCCTAATACAATTAGAATCCTAAGTTACCTTAAATATACATTTATCATAATTACAAAATATACGGCGAATATTCTCAGAATATTCGCTAATAACTAGTATTTACTAATTATTATAAACAGTAAATATCATAATTAAGCAGATGAATCTGTCATCTTTACTACTGTTAATTAGCACATGCATCTATTAATATGCCTTTTTTCAATTCCTTATTATCGTCAATTCTAACGGTGTGATCTTTCGATCAGAGACGGAGCCACCAAACGTTATAATTACTGATCTGGCAGAACCTGATAACTTTGATTTCAACTCTATATTTATGTTTAAAAAATTATTTAATATATATCATAAGCAAAAAAGAATTCTAATTCAGAAGTTATAAATTAAAAATTCTAACTCCGTCTTTACTTCCAATAAGAAGGAATAAAAAAAAGAAAAGAAAGGACAAGATGATATAAAATAAAAAGATATGCATTAAAGCAATTCAAACCAAATAATTAACAGGGAATGTATTTTTTAATTACTTCTGTTGTTTCACATTTTATGTTCGGCACTTTTCTTATTAATCTTTAAAAGAAGAATGAAATATTTTTATATTTAAAAACTATTTAACTTTTATTCTCTTACTTTGAGTAATATATCGTACTTTTTGTTCTTGTATGAACAAGCCTCCATCCATTATTGTCCTACTGATGATCATGATTTTAATTGGCAAAATTACATTAAAGGTAAGTTCATCCGCTCTCACTTTCACAAGTGGCAACTTAATTTCTTTCAAATTTTGGATTTGCTTGTTTGATCATTACGACAATTGGTCTTCCTTGACCTCCCTTTTATGATGGATGTGCTGTTAACTACCTAACTAATTGCAGAATATTTACTCATCACACTAGATTATTCATTAATTTGTAATATAAAATATTTTTCTGAATATATACCATTTCATGCATTTTTTTTGTAATAATGTGTTCGAATCAATTTCCAAGAATTATGCGTACCTCGACGATAATACTATTGTATGCATAATATCTAATATTACAAGTGATTTTTAAACCCCCGGGAGCTTCCCTCTTTGCTCCTTCGATGACTCAAACTCGCAACCTTCAGATTAAAAGTGGAGGACGCTTACCATTTGAGAAACCCCTCTTGTCAACAAATCTTCAACCTTGTGAACCACTTGACAAATTTTTCACTTAATTTGTTTTTAGTATAAATTAGATTATATTATATTTTCTATCACCCAATTTGTTCGATACTTTTAGTTTTTCGAGAGTTAAACTTTTAAATTTTGACCGTGTGTTTGAACATAGAATTTTATTTTTTTAAAGATAAAATTTACATATTCAGAAATTACGTAAAAAGTATTATAAGTCACCATAATTAATAGTTTAAATTATGAAAAAATATGAAAAAATAAAGGTAAAAAAATAACTCATTTGACTCTCGAAAAGTGAAAAATATAAAACAAATGAGACGGAAGGAGTAACAAAATATCGCCGATTTTATTCAACAGACTTGCTTCTATATCTTTTAAAGCTCAAATTGGATGGAATAATACCATTGCACTCAGTGTAACTATTTTCCCTTTCTTTTGTATTTACGTGAAAAAATTCTCTTGTAAATTAATGATAGCTGGCCCCCAAGAAAAAACAAAACAATTTTAGGTGGATTGGAAATATATTCTAGGAAGCAACCTTTGTGTTTTTGTGGCCATACGGGCAGGGCGGGCGGCTACAGCTGAGTGGAAAAAAGACTAAGGACTAAGAAAACTTGTTTCAACACGTTTTATAACATTGGATATTATCTTCTGCTTTATTTTAACTTTTTTTTTTTTTAGTAAAAGAGATCTTCCTTTTTATTAGGGTTGTCCAGTGGGTCGGGTCAGCCCGATCCCGCCCCACCCTATCTCAATCCCCCCAAAATTAAAAAAAGTTTATTGGGGTCGGGTTTTGAACTCGGGACGGGACCTGGGTTCGTCCAGCCCGTCTCGATCCCGACCACATCCCATCCCGATCCCGGCCCGTCCCCCTCCCCCTCCCCCTCCACCTTTGCAAAAACAACCGTTGCAACAACGACCAAATTTCAATTTTGGTCGTTGTGCAACAGCTATAACGGTCATTTTTGCCCTCCCACCCCCTTAATATTTATTTTTAACCCATAAGTTAATATATTTACACTTTAATCCTATTTTTCAACTATAAATAACTCATTATCCTCTTCATTTTTCTCACAAATCTTCCTACCATCTCTCTAATCTCTCAATTTATCTCTCTACAATTCTACAAATCTTCCTACTATTAAATATTAAATCAAAGTTAAAAAATTGGGAGTGAAGTTGGCAACTAGATTGAGGATCATCTATCGAGCAAAGTTTCAATTTTCAACATCGATTACACGTCGACGTTACATCGGCGTTTGATACCTTCGTTCCTTCTTTAAATTATTATTGTTACTTAATTTTAATTATTGCACTTAATTTCATTTACTTTAATTATTTATTTGTATAATTAAAAAAGAAGGATTGAAACGTATGATTACGGGTAAGGGTAAGGGTAAGGGTGCTTCTTCTAGTAGGGGTAACAAGGGTAAGGGTAAGAGTGCTTCTTCTAGTAGGGGTAACAAGGGTAAGGGTAAGGGTGCTTCTTCTAGTAGGGGTAACAAGGGTAAGGGTAAGGGTACTTCTTCTAGTAATCTTATTCCTAGTCCCGATGATTTGATTGATTTCAGTCATATTGATGAAACTGCTTTTTTTAATGATGTACCATTAGATGATGAAGTAGATGAACCAGACTATAATTTAGACGATAATATAGATGACACACTCACTAGTGCACCTCAACCTCAGGCTCAGACTGAGTCTCAGCCTGAAACTGCAACTGGAATGCCTCATATTCCCCCTACTATGAATCGAGGCCCCACAAAGCGAAAATTAAAATCAGATGCATGTCATTTTTTTGATAGGGACGATGAAAATCAACTAGCTAGATGTAAGATTTATAAAAATATTTATAAATTTAAAATCGGAAAAGGTCAAGGTGGGACGGGAGGTTTATTGAGACATGTACAAGGCGAGCACACAATTAGGTGAAATCAATATTTGGCTAAAAAATTTGGGTGTGCCAATGCAATCTGAGTCGGGACAAGGTTCACATAGTGTCCCCGGCCTAGTACAGGGTCAAATTAACCCGACGACGGGGGGAATTTTTGGTCCTAAATATGATAAAAACAAAGATAGGGAAAATATGACAAAATCAATTGCGGTGGAGGGTTTGCCTTTTTCATTTCCTTCCTCTCATGTTTTTATTCATTACATTCGAGAAACATATAATTATGCTTTTAATGGTTTTCCTAGATCAACTGTTAGAAGGGATGTTTTTAAATTTGCAAGTGAATATCAACAATATTTACGTTATGCACTGTATCATTTTAATGGAAAAATGGTTATCACTTCTGAAATAGGTCGTAGTACTAAAGGTAATGATTATTTAACGGTAACATGTCATTTGATAGATAAAAATTGGTCTATGTAAAAATGTATTTTAGCATATAGATATATATATAATAGGCACACTAGAAGTTTTATTGTAGAAATATTCATGAAATTTGTGATTACTATGGAATAATTAATAAAATTATGACTATTGTAGTAGATAATGCTTCATCTAATGGTTATGCTATAAAACTTTTAAAACTTAGATTATTTTCATATAAGATGTGCGTACATATTTATAGATAATCTATTACTTTATTAGATGGAATTCTCTGTATGTGCAACTACTTGTTGCTTACGATTATAGATAACATATTACTTTATTATTTAACGCCCATAATAAAAATTAAAGGAATATGCTTGCAGATAATGATTGAGATAAAATTTTAGAACTTAATGAATTTTTAGAGAAATTTTATCAAGCTACTAAAGAATTTTCCGGTATTTATTATCCTACATTTCAAATATGTTATTTTATATAGCACTAATATTTTTGTTACTTAATGAATATATGCAAAAACCAACTTATAAGGCATATATTGAAAAAATGTTTTAAAAAAATTTAAAAAATATTTTTTTCTATCCCCACTATTTGTATTGTTGGTGTTGTATTAAATCCAACTATTAAAGTAGACAGTTGTAAAACACTTGTAGAAATGATTTATGATTGTATAGAAGTACTTCCAACATACCCAACTGAAGAACCAACTCACAAACCAACTAAAGAAGAAGTTACGTCTAGCATACACACCGAATGCAAACAAGTATATATGTATTACCAACAACAAAGTGCAAATAATCAACCGGCTTCTGTACCATCTTCTACTACTTCACAAGTTAGCGAATTTGATGTTTATGTTTTGCATGGTGTTGTACCGTACAAATTAACTGTCAATGAAGAAGGACAAGAAGACTTGCTGAAATACTGGAGGGAAAATGAGAAGAAATTTCTGACACTAACAAAGATGGCCCGAGATGTGTTGAACATTCAAGAGTCATCAACAGCGTCTGAAATCACTTTTTCTACGGGAAGATTTCAAATAGGATAGCACAGACATTCATTGACAGGAGACACATTGGAGATTGCGGTTCTATTCAGAGACTGAATTCGTGCGGAGCGTAGAAGGTGTGTGTAACATCCCGTATTTTCGGGTCACGGCTTGAACCGCTAAGCGTATGTAAAATTGCTAGGCGTGTGTAAATGGATCCGAGCTTTGGGGAAATTTTGGATCATATTTACGTATGCTAATAAAGAATTTAGCATATAAAAGGATTAAACCCCGAAATAATTCTGGATGTAACAAGTGTGACGACGAGGATCGAAAATAAATTTGGTGTGTGCATGAAGAGGTTATGGACTAGTGTCATATCACAAATTATGACATTGAGTATATGAATGTCTTATAATTTATTAAGATTTAAGTGAATTTGGATCACGAAATTAATTATGTGTGTGATTGATAAATTATGCGGAGACATGTCACTTAATTAATTAAGTGACCTTGCATGTGGTGCAAGGTGCCGTGAAATGAAAGAACCACCGCCACTTCCTAGTAATTAGTGTTGTCCCCACTTACTTCATTCCAAAGTAATTATCATTTCAAAGGCCAAAAAAAAAGTCCAGAAATCCTTAACATCCCATTTGTTAAGCAAATCGTGAATCACTTTCAATTACTCCTCCAACCTTTTTTTTTTTGTTTGAAGCAGAATCAAGTCTCCTAGGACCTTTACATGCACAGCCTTTTCATTTTAAGGAAATATTTTACAGCCCCCTCCATTAGTTAATTAAGGTAGATTATGAAAGTATTTATATGTCCTAGAGACAATCTGTATTAGGACAAATGTACTTTATACACATTCATATTATTATTAATGGAGATTAATATTTTGCAGTTATTTATTTATTAATTGATTTTTTGCAATTATTAATTAATGTGCATCCCTTGAGTTTACGTTGTCATTAATAGAGTGAGATATTCATGATAGAGCGTAACTCTTAAAATAGCCTCGACTAATGATCATCGAGAATGAGATATCGATGATATGTGATAAGTCGACATGTGGTCTGCATCACATCCTTAGAGGATGTAGTATGTCTCACATGCTACGAGTAATGGCTACTCATGATGGACACATGGATACTTTGAAAGTATTGGTATACCCTGCTAATATATTATTTGTTATACTTGTCTAAAGTATGATCAGCGTGTGGGAGATAGAAGTCTTTATACTTGAGGTCAATACGCGCTTTGTCTACAAAGTAATGTACTTTGATCCCGTCCCAAGCTCAAATGCCTTATAGGTTGAGATACTGCTTGTATTGGGTACATTACGATGTGGATTGAATGTGGTAGTTGAGCCAAGATTAGGATTCATTCCTCGAATATATATTCGAGAGAACATTCGGATTCTCAGTGATATTAGGTTGACTAAGTCGTTCGCCAATGCAATAGACATATTTAGAATATGTCTAGTCGTCAACTAATATGGATGAGATACAATGATTAAGCCATTTGGATAGACACTTGACAAATCCTAAGCTTGATCGGGTGTGTCGTGAATGAAGGGATTTTATCTTACCACATAAAGGTTAAGTTTACTGGATTCGCGTAAACGTACTTCACCTATTGAGTTCGTCTTCCGGCGCCGTCTAGGAGTTCTGTGTAGACCTTAATTTGATTAATGTCGATATGAGAAGGCATGTAGGGTCACACTATGTCGATTGTCCGTTTCGATCTAAGGATGTATTGAGAGAGTAATTAAATGTTCGATTTGGAATCGAGATATTTAAATGAATAATGATTATTTTAATTAAGTCAAAATTAGATTTTGGATTTAATTAAGAATGCACGAAAAATAAATCGAGGCAATGCAGGTGCACGTCGAGCGCCGCGGCGCCTATACCCTAGGGCTGCAGCGCAGTGTAGTAGCACGTTGAGTGCCGCGGCGCCAAATCCTAGGGTCGCGGCGCCTCTGCATCGATTTTTGGGCCAGGCCCAAGGTCAAACCCTAATCCGATTTTGACCTAATTTCCAACTATAAATAGAGGCATTCCCTTTCATTATCACACACTAATTTTCTGAAATCATTCTAAGACTTAAAGACTTATAATCAAATACTCTCTCGAACCTCTGTCGGATTTCCTAGCTTTCCAAAAGAGAAATACATTGAAGTTTGGAGCTTGCAATCGGAAGGGCAACCGCGTGTGCACCTTATAGTAGATAAAGACTCTAGATATTCTAACTTGTAAGTTCATGCTCTATGTTACAAGTTTAATTGTTGTATAACCATACCAGAAATGTTGTTGGGGTAAGTAAGAAATAAAATTTTTAAACTTCTGTTGTGTCTTACTTATGTGCTTTGTACCCAACAAAAACCTACAGATTAGTGTTAGCAAATTACTAGCAATTCATCTAAGTGTAGGCAATGACATTTTTGCTCCTAAGATCAACGGCCAGCAACATTGTTTGATGTTTCTTGGCAAACAACAATATTTTACTTCCAGTTTAGCGAAATGAAGGTATGTTAAGACAAATTATTTCTTTCTTTTGGCATGTCCCAGGTAACGAAATAAAACGTGATATTGTTCCATAATTTATTCTACGACGTTTTCTATTTCAAGAATAATAGGGATGTGATTCTTGATATTAGAAACAGTAAGGGCAGGGTGAAAAGTGTTCTTAGCCATAATAGCAACGCAAGACGTGATGTAGGAATTTGGAAGAAAAATTTGGGAAGAGAAAGGATACCTTCGGACACAAAAACCGAGAAGAGAGTCTCGGATTTCGAGAAAAAAAGTCGACGGAATTTTTTGTTGAGGGAGGAATTTTTGACCTAGACTTCTGATACCATGAAAGAAATAATCTCTTGATTATTCTCATTAATGAAAGGGAATATATACAATTTACAATTTTCATAATATGGAAAATCCTATTCATGTTCTACTCCCAAAACTCTATTCTAGTTGTACAAGAATCCTACAATTATGGTAAGAATACAATGCTAATTAATTACAATTTTATGGTAAAAAATATGCTCCAAACCGTGATATACTTTATCACGGACCGCTTGCTTAGCCGTGTGGTCTTTTAGTAATAGTAGGCTTGACCCCTGTACCAAAACTCATTCAGTCCAGTATGACTCTGTATTGTGTTATGGTGCATAATATTTACGAAACTACTGGATTTTGAAATAATTGTACAAAATAAAGAAAATCAGAATAGGAAATACTCAAAGCCTCATTGATCACAGCTTATATAGGCCTTTAGTTTCCAATAATTAATCCCAAGGAGATCATAATTTTTTTTAAATTTAATACAAAGAAACAGATGTTGTACATGAGAAACACACATGAAAGAAAAATACATTAGTTAACTTATTGATTAAAGCACTTATTATTTTTCGAGCATACCCACTGATTTTTAATTGATTTTAGCAAAATCAACAGTGTCTTTCCCATCATGAGCTTTCCTAAAGAAATGCTTGACATAATCCGAGTAAAGAACTTGTTTGTAAATTGGCTCCTCCCCACTCTCCAACACTTCCGCCAAAGGTCCGATAACATCACTAGGCTTAGGATTTACGAAAATAGGCACGGAAATCCTATTATTGTTACCATTAGTCATAACACGATGCTCGATGCTCTTGTATCGTCCGTTGCTCATTATTTGAAGTGCATCGCCGATGTTAATCACTAGAGCCCCGTGGATCGGTGGGACGTGGACCCACGTGTCACTGTCGAGCTTTTTCACGTACAGTCCTCCGATATTGTCTTGAAGAAGAATCGTTAACGTTGAGACGTCAGAGTGACGACCTACTCCGACGGTTAACTCGGGATTTGGGCATTTTGGATAGTAGTTAACGTTGATCCTCTTTGAGCCCATTAGAAGTGATTCTTTGGTTTGGTCTATTTCTTTTACGTTTAATCCTTTCATAAGTGCCTCCAAGAGTTTCTTGATGACAACTTCGGAATTTCTCAAGAAGTCCAACGCTTCATCCCTGAAATAAATTAATAAATAAATTAAGCAGATATAAAAAAAAAACCTTAAGTATATGTATTTTTATGACATAATTAGTATGATTTAATCAGACTTTGAATGTTTGTTTTGTAAGTGTTATGGGAAGTGTTAAAGAAGGAAGTATTTCCCTGTGATATAATTGTGGAGGCAACAGGAAAAAGTGTCAAAATTATATTGTACTTAAGCCTAACGTTATTAATATGTACTAATTAATAACAGCGGACTTTTTAAAATTCAAAGTCACCATTCAGCAAGAAATAAACATGATTTGATAAGTTCGGCTGCTATACAATATTTTGTTTCCCAACAAAGTGTAAAAAGTACAAAAGCTAAATATATATTCTTTTTTTTTTTTTTTATAATCCAGGTTTTCAGGCTTGCGCCTGACTACTTCACTGGTATTACCCAGACGTCATGGAGATGATGGGACCGGTCCTTCAGCACCCCACCACCAGGTAAATCGCGGGATGTGCACACATGGTCAGTGTCTGCTTGCGTCCAACGGATCAATGCTACAAGGTTGACCCCCCCACAGGCCCCATCCACAAGGCTTGGCGGAGACCGAACCCACACTGCAACATGCCCGCGCGGCTTTTAGCGCCTAGGCTTTACCACATGTATGTGCCCCGGAGGACGATATCCGGAGGGGAGAATCGAACTTGCGATCCTAAGGCCGCAAAATTGACTCCCTGCCAGCAAGCTGACCCTCTAAATAGCTATATATATATATATTCTTGCTCCCCTATATAAAGGATTTACTATTTTTGTCTTTTTGTTCTTTTACTATTTTTCCTTTACACATGCTGACATGCATGTAGGCATTGCATGAAGTTAATTTGAAAATAAAAAGTTTTTAAGTTCTATACAATGAAGTACAAAAAATATCTTCAACATCAGTCACTTTTAAGGTACATATTTACACAAGTAAATCGTTATCATAAATATTAAGTACTCCTTGGTAAAGATGGCACATAACCTACTATTACAAAGTTTTTCGTTATCACAAGTTAAAATATATTGATAAATGTCTTTATATTTTCGGTGTATAACTTAAATCAGAAAATAAATGTTTAACTACATGCTTGCATGCAATTCAGATCGATATTCCTCTTCTTCTTGGCTCTTGCTTATCTATTTTTTAGATAAATTAAGCTAAGGAAGAAGGAAAGGATCGTTAGATCAAGAATACTTTTGCACATTTTATCTTTGCTCTTTTTTTTTGGGGGGGGGGGGGGGATTAATGTTGCAAACCTGAGAGCAGAAGGCCAAAGAGCAGCAGCATCTTCATCAGAAATATAAAAAAGGCTCAAATAATCTTTCCACTCTAAAGCCTTTTCCGCTTTAGGAGTAAAACTTGTTCCATATCTCACGTTATTCGTCGATGAATTTTCCTTCGAATGCTTATTTTTCTCCTCCGCTGGCTGTTTAAAAAACCTATAAGTCGCCTCCTTAACAGATTCAAGAACTTCAAGAGAAATATCGTGATTTATAATCTGAAAAAAACCCCATTTTTCAGCTGCATTACATACTTTTTCACCAACTAATTTGTTGTCAATGTTCCAATTGGACATGTCAATTACTGGAATTTGATCGTCAAGAATTACAGTACTTTTTGTAATCCTCTCTTCCATTGGCTGAATGTATTGTTTAGGTAGTTTTTGAAGGCCCATTTCTGAAAGACCCTTTACTCCATGGCCTCCATTTACTACAAAATCAGTGATATTTGAAAGATCAATTGAAGCTGCAGTAGGCATTTTTGAGTAATTAAAGTAAGGAAAAAAGGTTTAAGAGAAAAATTAAAATTTGGGTTTAAGGAAAATGAATTGAATGAGGAATATAAAAGTTTGATGATCTATTGTTTGTGAGTTACTGCAGTATTTATAGGCAATTGGAAGCATGAAAGTCTCAATTTATTGCTCTAACTTTGTACTAGTCAACTGTGGAAAAAAGAAAATGAAGTAATTGGTGCACGCATGTTTATTTTCTTGTCAATGTGCTCGTATACTTCGTAGGGTTAAAATGTTACGTACGTTTACTTTTCTTTGTTCATTAGTAATTAATATATAGTCCTTTTGAGTAAACAAGGAACACGTTTTTATTTAATTTCTTTGAAGTTTCAAACCTTTGCTTTTACTTATTCGGGGACTAATAATCTAAGTCAATGTAATACTTATAAGATTAATTTTACATGAGGTTAACAAAACTTAAGAAAATAGATTAAAATATATATATATATATATATATCTTATTTTACGCCTATATCAAGTCTAAATTAGTGTACTAATTACAAGTAATTACTTTGATCAACATCAAAGTCTCAGCTCACTAAATATTGCAACACAACATTAGATGTGCACTAACATAATCTACAACTCCGATCAAGACTTTCAGCAGGCAAAATACCTAAACCATTTAATGAGCATGCTAAGTTAGAATCATACAAGCTAAATCATACTCCCTCCGGATAAAAAAAGTGTTCACCTAGCCTTTATTTTTTTATTCAAAAAGAGTGTCCACTTAGCAAATCAAGAAATAATTAGCATTACTTTTCTATATTTGTCCTATTAAGTGTTAGGTGACCAAATTCCATTACCTATTTAATTAGGGCATTTTAGTCAAATTACCTATTTTCCCCTAGAAGCTAGTATTTTATTAAAGGGTGTACAAATGGTTAAGTGAACACTCTTTTTTATCCGGAGGGAATAATAATCAATTTAAAAACGAATTTGGATACTCTACAACAACAACATACTCAGTGAATCTCACAACGTGGGGTCTGGGAAGGGTAAAGTGTACGCAGACCTTACCTCCACCTTTGTAGGTAGAGCAGTATGAACATGTTGATAACAAATTAATATAATTAATTTAGGCCATTAATTAAATAGTTATCCTTTTCAAATCATAGAAATTGATAAATATTTCTTAAAAATATGTAAAAATATGCAGATGATATACAAAAATAAATCAGACAATATTTTGCCAAATAACATGGCAAAATGTCATCGGCATAATTTCATAAAATCATTTTCGCTTTATAAAAAATAAATATTTTACTCCGTTTATAACTCAGAAATTCTGAATGATTAAATAAAATATTGGAAGGTAAAAATTAGGTGTCAATAGCCTATCTAGGGATTGGGAGAAGATATGATTAGTCAAGGAGCTCCCGCAGATAGTAAGTTAAGGGTCTAATTTCAGGGCTCCACTAATTACAGAATTGTAGAACAAGATGGTGCTAGCGTAACCCATGTGGCAAGAGTAAGGGAGTATCAATGAGAATTTAAAATCAGTACTTTCGAAAGATAAAGTCCCATGGCAAAGGACGTCAATGCCAAAATTAAAGAGACAGAATTCTCTTATAACCAAGTCAATGGCGTGTCCTAGATCTAGCAGGTTTGAGAGACAAGATTATAGTGAAGGTGCCTTGTTCCCAATATCTCATACGTCCTAGTTCGGTATGGTTGTACCACGATGCCAAGAGACATGGATTGATGTGCTAATGAGATACAAAGCAGTGCCGAGTTTTGGCATAATAACCCAATGATCAGCATGGAATGACAGAGCATCAGAGGCCCATAGGGCTAGTGTATAGATTACAGATTCCCACCTAGAAAGGATAGTGTAGTTTGAAGATAAAGCTCAGTATGTGTTCATCCATGTTCTTATCAGAAATATCGCTTCGGACAGTTGATAGTCAACAAATTTACAAGGTTGACCCATTTCTGGCCAAAATAAAGCTATTCGCACAGTTGAGAATTATGCTAGTTGTCCATTGAGAAAAGGTCGTTCGACTCCAGAACATTTAAATGTCTAGTACCCCAAATAAAGGGGCTTAGTTGTAGTAAATATTTAAGATTCTCTCATAAAGGTTAAGAAGCGTAGAGAAAACTCTTGTAGTTTTATCTCAGATAAATGGTCGAGTCGAGTGCACGATTCAGACGCTCGAGAATATAATACATGAAAATACGCTTGATTTATAAGAAAAGTGGGATGTTCATCGACCTGCTACGAGATCCGTATAATCACAGCTATTATGTTATCATCAAGATAGATTCTTATAAGACCTTTCGTGGTCAAGAATATATATCGTCGATCAATTGCCTCGACATAAGGAAATAAGAGTTGTTTAAACCTGTATTGGTCCTGTTAGACCCCCAAAGTTGTGGAAAAGGTAAAGTTCCTTCAGGAGTGAATGTCAATAGTCCAGGATTGTTAGGGGGTTTCTCAAATGGTAAGCGCCCTCCACTTTTAATCTGAAGGTTGCGAGTTTGAGTCATCGAAGGAGCAAAGAGGGAAGCTCCCGGGGGTTTAAAAATCACTTGTAATATTAGATATTATGCATACAATAGTATTATCGTCGAGGTACGCATAATTCTTGGAAATTGATTCGAACACATTATTACAAAAAAAATGCATGAAATGGTATATATTCAGAAAAATATTTTATATTACAAATTAATGAATAATCTAGTGTGATGAGTAAATATTCTGCAATTAGTTAGGTAGTTAACAGCACATCCATCATAAAAGGGAGGTCAAGGAAGACCAATTGTCGTAATGATCAAACAAGCAAATCCAAAATTTGAAAGAAATTAAGTTGCCACTTGTGAAAGTGAGAGCGGATGAACTTACCTTTAATGTAATTTTGCCAATTAAAATCATGATCATCAGTAGGACAATAATGGATGGAGGCTTGTTCATACAAGAACAAAAAGTACGATATATTACTCAAAGTAAGAGAATAAAAGTTAAATAGTTTTTAAATATAAAAATATTTCATTCTTCTTTTAAAGATTAATAAGAAAAGTGCCGAACATAAAATGTGAAACAACAGAAGTAATTAAAAAATACATTCCCTGTTAATTATTTGGTTTGAATTGCTTTAATGCATATCTTTTTATTTTATATCATCTTGTCCTTTCTTTTCTTTTTTTTATTCCTTCTTATTGGAAGTAAAGACGGAGTTAGAATTTTTAATTTATAACTTCTGAATTAGAATTCTTTTTTGCTTATGATATATATTAAATAATTTTTTAAACATAAATATAGAGTTGAAATCAAAGTTATCGAGGTTACGCGGATCGGTAATTATAACGTTTGGTGGCTCGTCTCGATCGAAAGATCACACCGTTAGAATTGACGATAATAAGGAATTGAAAAAAGGCATATTAATAGATGCATGTGCTAATTAACAGTAGTAAAGATGACAGATTCATCTGCTTAATTATGATATTTACTGTTTATAATAATTAGTAAATACTAGTTATTAGCGAATATTCTGAGAATATTCGCCGTATATTTTGTAATTATGATAAATGTATATTTAAGGTAACTTAGGATTCTAATTGTATTAGGAATCAACCTTTGTAAGGTAAGTTAGGATTCGTACCATATTAGGAATCAACCTTGTACAGCTATATATATTGTGAATAATGAAAGAAATTCCTAAGGAAAATTATTCTATCTTTCATGGTATCAAAGCCTAAAACCTAAATCCTCATTCCCGGCCGATCAGTAATTATAACGTTTGGTGGCTCCGTCTCTGATTGAAAGATCACACCGTTAGAATTGACGATAATAAGGAATTGAAAAAAGGCATATTAATAGATGCATGTGCTAATTAGCAGTAGTAAAGATGACAGATTCATCTGCTTAATTATGGTATTTACTGTTTATAATAATTAGTAAATACTAGTGGTAATAAAAGGAAGTTAGAATCCTGTTGCATGCATGCATTCTATTATGTATATACGACACTAGAAGAAAGTTAGACATCGCCTAGAAGGAATGATTAATGGAATTAATAAATCAATTATTGGTGCATGTCATGTCTATAATACTTTTACTCATATAGCACTAAAACGTTTGGTGGTGCCGATCGCTATCTTGGTGCAATTTCTAGAAAGAGGAATTTTTTGCTGTATTATAGTAAATCATTACGTAAGTTCAAACATGGATTGCTACTTTTAAGAATGAAAAAGATGTTTTCAAAATTAAGTAATTGTTGCCAAACAGGATAATGGTCTTTTAGTTTCATCATTCATGCATGCGATTTTCTTGTACTTGTTAAAATTAGCAAAGTAGTGTTGGTGGAAAAAAAATGACATTTACGGTTGATAAATAAAAGGAGGGCCACTCCACATTATAATATTTCTCAGAGAAATTAAATCTACTTACTATTTGACAAAAGTGGTTCATATTTGCTTTGATTAGCTTCTTCCCTCTTTTCACTGACTCACGGACGTGATATTAGATTAGGTCCAGATAACATCAAGCTATATAGTAAAACAATTAATTGTGCAAACCGTACAATTTAATTACTCTATTCCAGGAATATCTCTGCCAACTAGCCTCATCTCTTTCTCTTTCAGAAATATCACCTGGAGATTCTATTACCTCCTTACACTATTTAAAAATGAAATATTTACCCCTTTAAAAAGCCACACCCACATATGTGTGAGCTGGTGTTTTGCACGCGCTTCGCAGTTGATTTTTTTTTTTTTATTTCTGCTTTCCAAAACTCGGTTTTTATTCTATTTTTCAATTTCCTTTTCTTTATTTTCATCATCTTCCTCAATTTCTTTCTTTTGCAACAAACCCCAAAGCCATAGGTTCCTCCTCCATTAACACCCCAAAGCCATAGGTTCCTCCTCAATTTCTAAGGTTGCTCCGGCGAAACCCAACAGGAGCGAACACCACGGCGATAGACCCCTCTTTTCATTTTGCCTCTTTGTTTCGTCTTTTGCAAGAACTTACCGGAGAAGGGCCAGATCTAGCCATATTTTGTGTCTTCCCGTTGCTCCTATATTTAGTCATTTTTCGGCAATGTCTGAGCCGCTCCAATGAACTGTGTTGAAATGCTATTCGAATTTGATTTTATTTTGGGTGTCGTTCCACTATTATTTTTGCTGCTATCTTGATATTCTTGGGTTATTTACCCTGTTTTGCACCTATTTTTTGACTTTTTTCGGTGATCCAGAAACCCTTTTTTGGCTTTTTTCGGTGATCCTTGCATTTTTCGATGAGCTTCGTCCGTGGGGATATTTGGATGACACAATAATGGAGGCAATGTGCTGAAATTGGGTATGCGCAAAAACCAAAACTAGACTAAATAATATTTATGAATAAGCATGGAGATGGTGTGTATTTGGATTGGTATTTGAATTGACTGTGATAGAATTAGGGACGAGATGTTGGCCGTAAATTTTACAAGAGTGTCGGAAGGTGGCGGTGGTAGTGGTGAGTGAAGAGTGGAAAAAATGAGTTTTGTGTTAAGAGTGTGTTTGGCTGTAATTGAGAATAAAATTAGACAAAGACTTCAACGTCATCAATCACGACCGTAAAAAAAAGTTCTTTTTTCCTAATTATATGTACTTAGTTTCTATTTAAAGCCTTCTCTTTTCTTCTTATATATATATTGTTGTTTTTAATCTTCATAGTACAATAAAGTCTAACAACTTTAGAAAAGTCATCGACCAACAACAACATATCCAGTGTAATTCCACAAAGTAAGGTCTGAGAGGGTAGAATATATACAAGCCTTACCTTTACCTTTGTAGGATAGAGAGGTTATTTTCGATATACCCTCGGCTCAAAAGGAAAGTAGTTGATGTAGGATTGCAAGGAAAATAAGATATCAAATATCAAGATACAGAGCAAATGAAGTAATACATAGTAATATACATAAAAAGCATATGTGTTACCTAAAAATACTACTAAGAAAATGAGAAGAGGATATGAAGAGGCTAGCCCCTACCTCTCCTACAAAATGTGACAAAAACTCAACTACCCACTAACTTTCTAACCTAATTCTGAACCTCCACATCTTCCTATCTAAGGTCATGTCCCCAGTCAGCTGAAGTTGTGTCATGCATTGTCTAATCACCTCCCGAGTTCTTCTTCGGCCTATCTCTACCTCTCATAACTCCTGCTACCGCCAATGTCTCACACCTCCTAAATGGCGCATCCTCACACCTCATCTTCACATGTTCGAACCATCTCAACATTGCTTCCTTCATCTTATCCTCCACGGAGGCCACCCCGACCTTGCCCTGTATAGCTTAATTCCTAATCATATCTCTCCTAATATGATCACATATCCATCTGAGATGCATCATCACCTCCGCTAACTTCATCTTCTGAATGTGGACGTTCTTAACTGCCCAGCATTTTGCCCCATACAACAATGCCGGTCTAACCGCCCCTCTGTAGAACTTACTTTTCAGCCTTGACGACAACTTCTTATCACAAAGTACCCCAGAAGCGAGTCTTCATTTCATCCATCCTGCTCTAATACGGTGTGCAACTTTATCTTCAATCTCCCCGTCTCCTTGTATTATGTATCCAAGATACTTGAAGTTTCCTCTTTTAGGTATACCTTGTGCCTCGATCTTTACTTTCGATCCGCATCCGCCTCTCGCATCACGTCACTAAACTTGCACTTCATGTATTCCGTCTTGTCCTGCTTAACCTAAAACCTTTAGACTCTAAGGTCGACCTCCAAATTTTTCCAGCCTATCGTTTGCTTAATTGAGTATCTCGTCAATCAAAACTATGTTGTTTGCGAAGAAAAGCCATCAACCAATTGTCAAAATAAAGAGGAACGAAAAACCATCAACACCATGGTTCTCGCTCCTTTCCTCTTTGACCACCTACCATCTCGATTTTCAACTTTAATTTATACAAGACATATCAACCACTTTTTGCCATACGTTAAGACATGTTTGTTAAATAATGAAAGTAAATGATAATTCGTACTACGTGTTAATTCAAAGTTTTAAGTTCATCTCGTAACAATTTATGTATTGTTTATCACGATTATAGTGTTTAATGAAATAAAGTAAGATCAATAAGTGCAGTCTCCAATTCTCTATTTCAAGCACTATTTATCTTCGTATGTACTTGTTATTCTAAATTAATAATCAAAATATCTCAATTTGAATCACAACTCAATATATCGCCATTTTATATATCTTCTACTTATTTTTTTTTATTTTTCATTTGTTTCTGATAAGTAATTTGAGCTAATATGGTACTTTAACTTGTTTATGTGATTTTTTGGTGAAATTTAATAGGTTTTCTTGCCATAATTATTTTGATGAAATATGTATAATTAATTTACTTTATAATAATAAAAATTAATTTAGTAATTTTATACTAATGTATAAGTTTGACCCGCAAGAGTGGCTGAGTTTCAGTGAGTGATTTCCCACCTGGAGACTTGAGATCAATTCTCTTTGCCAACAATCTTCTTAGTCTGAGGTCGTTGCACGAGGCTTACTTAGTGCCGTTTATATTTGTTGTGTGGCTTGTAGGTTATTGCACTAGAAATGGAGTTTACTCAAAGCGCATCCAAAGGGTAACGACAACGAGTTCTCTAGTTAAAAAAAAATGGGTAAGTTTGATAATCATTTAAGGAATTAAAAGTTATTGTGGATAACGAAATTTTATTGAATTTAAGCTGATAAAAAATTCAGATTATATTCCATCCAAACAAATAAACCATGGAATAATATAATTGGATTAAATATTTAAATCCAATAAATATGAATAGTAATTAAAATGGTGCAAATACATTGGACTAGCTCTTTAACCGGATTATAAATAATGAGCCCATTTTGTCAAATTTAAAATATCATTTTATCCTAGAACTCTTAGTTGGTTTCATGTGTTAAATGAAGTGGCACGTCAATTCTAAGTGAAATAGCCAAAAGATCACTTCACATGTCAAAATGACTCGGCATATCTAGTCAAATCTGATTGTTTGAAAGTTTCTTTATTATAATTCTGTTCATTCTACAACTGTAAATAAGGATCTTATAATTCAGAAAAGAATAAAAATTCTAACAGCAAGCCAGAAAGAGATAATTAATTAAAGACGAAGATTTCATATCAAGCTTAGTCCCGAATATAATTACATGTCAAGATCAACTACTTGTTTGTTGACTTCTTTACATTTTTAACCACCCTACCATCTTATCTCACTTCTTTTAACTTTATAAACAAACAAAAAACATCAATCATTTTCCGATCACAACCATCGCCGTCCACCGGAAAAAATGGAAGTAACCATCCACGAAACCACCACAATTTACCCTTCTAAGCCGCCTTTCACTGAAAATCATGTCCTTCCTCTTTCCCACCTTGACACCGATCGGAACCTCAATCTCACTTTCCGATATCTCCGTGTCTACTTCGACACAACACAACAAGAATTGGATCCATATGAAGTTATCACATCCTCTCTCTCCGCCGCTCTCGTTCACTACTACCAATTCGCCGGCTCTCTCCGCCGTCGTCCGTCGGATAACCGTTTAGAACTTCACTGTCAACTAGGAAATGGCATTCCCGTAATTCTGTCATGGGTAGTGTTTACTTTGTCCTGAATTTTTTATTTTATTTAAATTTTAAGTTATAATTGTGTTTTACTTCAAAAAAAATAATATTTTAATATTAAAATTTATATATTTAAATATTATATAAAAATAATATTATAAGTTTTCAGAAGAAAAATTCGTATTAAAATATTAATAAAATTTTATCCCGTTTGAATTTCATGAAGCGAAGGGTGGCATTAATCTCATAAAGTGAAGTGACACATAAACTGGGCAGGGACAGAGGGAGTAATTTTTTTATATAAAGGCGAAATCATATTATATTTGTTATGCCTATTTTAGTATCGTTCGATTTGTTTTTTATTTATCGTCTTCCAACAGGTAGATTGTACCTTGGCCTCTATTGACTACCTGGATGATCCGGATTATAACTTCGCTGAAAAGCTGGTGCCCGACCCGAGTGATGACGAGGCATTGACCCGACCCTTGATTCTGCAGCTGACCCGGTTTAATTGTGGTGGGTGGGTTTTCGGAACGGCGGTTCACCACGCGATGTGTGATGGAATGGGGTCCACGTTGTTTTTTCATGCTATGGCGGAGATTGCACGTGGGTTGAGTGGGATGAAGATTGAACCGGTGTGGGACCGGTCGAGTTTGCTTGCACCGAGGAATCCACCACGAGTTGAATTCCCGGTTCATGAGGTTCTCAGTTTGGACAGGGATTCGTTGCCGTACTTGGAATCAGGTAAACCGGCGGTTCGAGAGTGCTTTGAGGTGAAAGATGAATGGTTGGATCGTCTTAAGGGGTTTCTTCATGAACAGTCCGGTTCAAGTTATACAACTTTTGAAGCTTTGGGAGCTTTCATATGGCGAGCTAAGTATGTTCTTTTCACTTAATACCAACTTGTTTAGCAGTTTAAAATTGAAGACTTTTGTTTAGGTTATAGTGATTCCCTTTCTAAATTCTTAAACATATTTAGTATTGGTAAATAAGTATTCATTTGACAAAAGGAATTAGTGTATTTTACTGAAATAATTTGTTGGAATTCTAAAACGGGTGATAATGTGAAGTTTATCACTTCTGAACTTGCCACCGATTATAGATCGTTTTAGTTACTGGATTTGCAATTAAATATTTACAAATATTCAATAGATTCCTAATACAAATACATGATCTAAGCAAAAGTTATTAGGTTCGTCAGAATCGATACCTAATATTATAGTTCCGCCCATGGTAATACTATCGCCGATCATAGATTCATAGGTTTATACTCATCAGTCACCACGAATGCTTAAAGATTGTTCCTTTTAGAACAAAGTATTTGCAGACCTTTGACATTATGAAAGGTATCTTGGTAGATCAATATCTATTAACTTGTGAAACAGGGCAAAGGCTTCTAAAATCCCAGATGATGAGACAGTGAAGTATGCCTATCTAACCAATATCAGAAGAAAAGTGAAGCCACCATTGCCAGCAGGCTACTGGGGCAACGGCTGTGTGCCAATATACGTTCAGCTCCTTGCAAAGGACCTCATCAATCAACCTATCTGGAAAACAGCAGACACGATCAAGAAGAGCAAAAACATCATCACAGATGTGTATGTTCGTTCGTTCATTGATTTCCAGGAGCTGCATTATGATGAAGGGATCACATCAGGGAATAGGGTGAGTGCATTTACAGATTGGAGGCACGTAGGCCACGAGACGGTTGATTTTGGATGGGGTGGCCCTGTGACAGTCTTCCCTCTGTCTAGGAACTTAGTTGGGAGTGTTGAGCCGTGCTTTTTCTTACCGTACTCCTCTGCTACTGACGGTAAGAAAGATGGTTTCAAAGTTTTGGTCTGTCTGCAAGAAGAATCCATGCCTGTTTTCAAGGAAGAGATGGAAAAGTTGAAGCATGGGCTTTCTTGATTTACTATGTATGCAAGTCCTCTTTAGGGTAATTATTATGTAATGATAATGTAATATTTGTTGCTTTATAATAGCAACAGTGTTGTGTGAAGGGTAAATGGGAGGTAAAAAGAAAACCATGAGCATAAAATCTATGGAGGGGAGACGGTAATAAACTGAGACACAATAATTGGGACTTTGTAATTTAATTTCAATTTCTTTGCAATAACAAAGACTTCAAAATCATATTGCACTAAACTTGTTTAATATCTTATGGAGTATATGTATAAGGTTTGGGTAAGAAATATTCTTCCTTGATTTTATTCATCAATGATGTACAATATGTATAATGTTACAAGAAAATCTACTTTGATACAAACCAGGTAACTAATCAATTCCAATTACAAGAGGAATCTAATTCTACCTATATATAGGAGATGTACAATTATTATGGAAATAATATTCTATTACACCCCCGCAGTCGAAGTAGGAGGTCGGCGTATGCTGAGACTGTCCAAAAAGTCTTCAAATAAAACAAGCGAAAGACCTTTTGTAAATATGTCGGCAATCTGATAATGTGACGGGACATGTAAGACACGTACTTGTCCACGAGCAATCTTTTCGCGAACAAAGTGAATATCCAGCTCAATATGTTTAGTGCATTGGTGATAAACCGAATTTCCTAAGAGATAAGTTGCACTAACATTATCACAATAAACCAATGTCGCCTTCAGAACCGGACAGTGGAGCTCTAAAAGAAGGTTCCGTAACCAACAAGATTCAGACACCACATTGACAACTCCTCGGTATTCTGCTTCGGCACTGGATTTGTGCTTGCCGTTTTGAGGACCAAGAGACCAAATTATCACCAAGAAATACACAATAACTAGACGTGGAGCGTCTGGTATCTGGACAAGCACCCAAATCGGCATATGTGTATGAAATAAGAGTGGTTGTCGAAGATGGATATAAATGCAAGTCATGATCGAGAGTACCCTGAACATAACACACAATGCGTTGAGAGCATGCATGTGATCCTCCATCGAGTTATGCATGAATAGACAAACATGTTGTATAGCATAACAAATGTCTAACCTCGTGAGAGATACAACAAGGCTGCGGTAATGTGATGGATCGGCATATGGTTTGCTGGACGAAGTACTCAACTTTGGTTTAGTATCAACTGGAGTAGCGGACGGCCTACACAATGATATGCCAACTCGTTCAACAATCTCTGTCGCATACTTCTTTTGGGATAAGAAATAAACCACATGTATGACGTGTCACAACTATCCCTAAGAAGTAACTCAGTTGCCCTAGATCCTTCATTGCAAACTCAGAGCCAAGCAGTGACATGATAGACTTGCGAAGAGCATCAGATGAGGCAGTTAATAGAATATCATCCACATACAAAAGAATGTAAGCGATATCATTACCCTAACGATATATGAATAGAGAATGATCAGACATATTGTTAGAAAAACCCAATATGTGAAACATAATCTGCGAACCTCTTGTATCAGGCCTTAGGAGCTTGTTTGAGCACATACAACGATTTTCTTAGCATGCACACATGATTAGGATAGGTAGGGTCTCTGTAACCCATAGGCTTATACATGTACACTGTTTCATTGAGGTCACCATGTAGGAAGACAATTTTGACATCAAGCTGATGAAGCAGCCATGCCTTCGAAAGAGCCAGAATGAGGACCGTTCTGATAGTTGCTAGTTTGACCACCGGGCTGAAAGTCTCACCACAAACCACACCAACTTGTTGAGTCTTCCCATCACCTACAAGACAAGCTTTGTGCCTCTCAAATGTACCATCAAATTTTTCTTTATGACTAAAAATCCACATAGGCCGAATCACATTTACATCAGGGGATGGGGCACCAAATCACACGTCTTATTATTAATAAGAGCATTTAATTCATCATTTATAGCCATTTTCTAATTCGGGTCATAAGGGCAGACACAAGATCACGGGGCAACGGTGACTTGGCAACATGGGTGTGAAGACCATATTTTTGTGTGGCTTAAAAATCCCATGTTGACTACGAGTGACAGGACGTTGGGCCGAAATTGGAGTCGGGTCAGACGAGACTAGCGGATAGCTCGGTAGTGGGCTGGTAGTGACTGGACTGCCAGGCAGTGGGTCAGGGGACGGTGGACTGCCTGGGCCGATACCCAGCGGATCGCCCGCCACTGGGTCGCCAGCGAGAGGCTCAGCTGGGCCAACAGCCGCAGGGGCTCGGTAATCGGGCCGAGAAATAACGAGGTATGGATCAAAACATTTGTAACCACGATGATTTGACGGATATCCCAAAAAATACACGGAGTGGACTGGGGTTGAAGTTTATTGATGGTAGTATAAGGAAAGAGAGGATATCATAAGCACCCAAAACCCGTAAATGAGAATATGATGAGCCCCTTAGGTATAAAATTTTGAGTGGCGATTCGCAGGCTATTTGTTTGCTCGGAAGTATGTTCAAAAGATAGGTTGCCATTTGTAACGCATGATGCCAAAAGGATGGCGGTAGAGATGCAAAGCCAAGTAAGGTTCTAATAATATTGTTAATGGTTCAAATTTTTCTTTCTGCTTTTCCATTTTGAGATGATGTATGTGGACACGAGAGACGAAACGACAAACTATTAGTTTTGCAAAAATCCTAAAAAGGCCCATTATCAAATTCTCTACCATTGTCACACTGAATATTTTTAATATCCCGTTGAAATTGAGTGCGGGTGTATGCTCTAAAGGAAAGAAATGTGAAAAAAACTTGTGACTTTTTACACAAAGGAAACCACCACAAAAAATTAAAGTAATCATCCAACAACATAAGATAATATCTATGGCCCGAAGAGCTCAAAACGAGAGATGTCCAAATATCACTATGAATAATATCAAAAGGTACAACAGTACGAGAATTATAAGTAACAAAAGGCAACTTAACATGTTTTCCAATAGAACAAGAGTGACAAACATGAGAACTACGAGGTCTAGTACACTCAATAAATTTATTTGTTTAAGGGAAGCAAAAAGATGTGCTCCCGGATGATCCAAACGTTCATGCCATAAGGAATGAGCTAAACCTGCAAAAGTGGATGGTAAATTGGCTTGATGTGTGGTTGTGGTGATTGGATACAGTTCACCCCGACTATCACATCTCATTAGACGCATCCCCATCCGAAAATCCCTCACGGAAAACCCAAAAGGATCAAATTCAATAGAAACCCAATTATCAATGGTAAATTTTTTGACTGAAATCAAGTTTTTAATTAATTGAGGTGTGTGAAGGACATTTTTCAAAATTAACGGTGGGCTCGAGGGAGACAAATTTGTAGTAACATAACCACGAATTGGAATTGAATGACTATTTCCGACAATTATACCACGATTATTGCTCAAATTAAAATAGGTCGAGAGATTACCGTATGAAGATGTCACGTGGGACGTTGCACCGGTGTTCATGTATCAATTTGCGTCGGGCGGAGTAAGCCCAAGAGTGTGCATCGCAGCCTCGATATCTGTCGGGGTCGCCACTACTGAGTGGGCCTGCTGCCACTGGCTCGGTAGTGGCCTAAGAAGTTCTGGCTGCTGCTGTTGAGCCTGCTGGTTTATTGGCTGGGACCTGGGCCTGGCCGAGTTACTGCCGGTTGGATAAGGACAGGGCGGTACGGCCCAAGGCCACTGTCAGGCCTATGGTGCCGACCCACTACCCCAAGGTGCCCTCGGTTGCCACTGGGCTAGCGGGTACCACTGGTTGTCGCCCCTGGCGCCACCTTCTCCGCGGCGGTTACCGCTGCCTTTACCATCACCGCGGCCGTTGCTGTGGTTTTTGCTCCCATTACCGCTATTTCGGCCCTTCTGGCCACGATTTGGAGGCAAATTTTCAAATTGTGACGAACTCTCATTGGACGGAGCGGCAACCAAGGCGGAATTTCACGATGGTTATCTTCTTGTCAAAACCCGTTTCTTTGAGAATAAGCATAGAGAGGGTTTGGTAAAACGGTGGAAGAGGATTGCTTTGGTGGATGAGCGTACCCACTCCACTATATGCGTTAGTGAGGCCAACAACTAGTTATAAGATAAGCCGATTGTTAGTTACCTGCGCGCCGATGTTCTTGAGTTGGTCCGACAATACCTTGAGCCGTTGACAATATGCGGATGCATTGGGAAAATTTGCCATGTCCGTGGTGGGAAAATCTGCCATGTCGGTGGTGGAGAATTCCTGCTTAAGAGTAACGACCTGGGAATTTTTGTTATCTTGGAATATGTCGCGTAAGCGATCCCAAGCTTCCAGGTTCAATGATTGTATGCATCAAATCGCTAGAAATGGTGGCATAAATCCACTAAAGAATTGTCGCATCGAGGGTTAACCATAATTCTCTTTCAATATATATAATGTTATAAGAATATATATTTTGATACAAACTAGGTAACTAATCAATTCTAATTAAAAGATGAATCTAATTCTACCTAATATAGGATATCAATTATTTCCGTTCTATTAATTTGGATTAGTACCCACCTTAGTTCCCTTTTATGAAACCTCTTTGTAAAAATTTGGTGTCAACCTTGCCTAAATAAGCAGTTATATGGGGTTGCAAGATCCACCCGTGAGTATCTAGTAGACTTTTTGGTTAATTATGATATGTCACTTGAAGTAGTTATGAATTATTTAAGAACTACAAGTGTCTTCCTTACTGGAGATTTAACATGTATCGTACAAACATAATATGTATTTTTTTTCTCTTATTGTAGCATAAGCCTTCGTCGGAAATTCTCGTTTACAAATGGCATTTTAGCTTCGACATTCACCCACTCATTTACAGATGGAATCTTAGCTTCACTATTGGTCGTTTACAAATGGCATTTTAGCTTCGACATTCACCCGCTCATTTACATATGGAATCTTAGCTTCGCTATTGCTTATGACTTGGTATACAATTGTGTATTGGTCGATTTTATCACCAGAATATCTTAAAAGTATGACTTTAATAAACAAGTAAGAAAATGAAAACGATAAAGTGCATTTTATGTAGGGAGAAGAAATTGAAGAAGTGACTGACATGGTTACCATTTTTTAAAAAAGTAAACAAGAATAAGGAATCAAATATTGCTATTTGTTTAAACATGTTTCATTCGGCCGACAATGTGCAGGCTTCATGACAGGCCCACAAGTCAACTGTGCTTGATCCATCAACTCTCAAAATCGGGTAATAACTAATTTCTGGTCCTTTCAGTTAAAAGGGGGAAAATACAGCTGCCATTAGCTTGCTTAACACCAAAGACGACACCGTAAACTACATACATAATCCCCCATTTCTAACCCTCTCCTTCATCACTTAAGGTCCATTTTATTGCTCCAATCAAATCGCTCATATCTCCATTTCGTACGTTCTCGAAGACCGATCTAATATGTATCTATAATTTTTTTTATATGTTTTCATGTATTATATGTATTTGTAGTCTAGGTTCGAGACGGCCGTACACGTGGAAACTATGATTGATCCGCCTTTGATTATTTTCTCTCTGTGTTCGTTGGCATAGTAATGCTAATTCCTGAGTGTTTATGTGAAATATGTTTTTAATTGAGTTAATTTATTACTCCCTCCGTCCCAATTTATATGATGTAGTTTGACTGGTTACGGAGTTTAAGAAATATTGGAAGACTGTTGAATCTTGTGACCCAAAATAAGCCAAATATATTTGTGTGGTTATAGATCTCATTAAGCGCAAAAGTTAAATTGTTGTCAAATAAGAAAATGTGTCATTTTTTTGGGACTGACTAAAAAGAAAAGTGTGTCATATAAATTGGAACAAAGAGAGTACGTTTTGTAGTATATGTGTTGGAACCCTAGCAAAGTTGATTTCTATTGAATTATATGATGTGGACTCATTCGAGCTCTTGGCAATGTTTAGTGATTTTCTTTGGTGGTGTTTTCTGTATTGTAGGTGACGCTTGGATTTGGCTTTATCTGAATTGGTGAGAAATGATGTCCTTTGAAATGAACGATCGTAAGAGTAAGTCATCTAGTTGATTACTAATTTAATGTTGCTCTTCTTTCGAATTATTTCCTTTAACAATGCATTGTTAAGCCGTGTTGAACGTCAGCCTTATTGACCTAAATGAAAATGTAGAATGTGACAAGTGAGGGATGGTTTAATGGAAAAGAGCCTCCACTTCCAACCTTGAGGTTGGGTCCCGGTTGAGGGTTTGGTTTGTGCTGCCATATCCAAGAAAAGATGTAAATTTATATTGGCATCTCTGTTTTGATGAAATTATGACCATGTAATAGCTATGGTCTAGCCTATACTTGGGATAGTAATGTGGATTATGTATATGTTGCATAAGAAATCAGTTTATGTAATGCTGAACCTTAAAGTGTACCTGATATAGCATTCAGGAAGCATGATTATCCATGTTGTGTATAGTTTGGTCAATTATCACGTCGTTTTTCTGATGTTCGCATCCTATTTTGATTTGTGAAAGTCGGCATTCTTATGATATTGTTTCTTTTACCAGATATTATATGTGTGCTGCTTAGTGCTATTCTTTCGCATTTTTCTAATGATCACATCCTATTTTGATTTGTGAAAAGTCAGCATTCTTATGATATTGTTTCTTTCACCAGATATTATATGTGTGCTGCTTAGTGCTATTCTATTTGGAAGATGACAAAATAAAAAAAAAATGAAGCATGCAACACTGTTATTTGATATATTATGTCTATTAAGCTTCGGATTCTTGTTGAAACAGAGATTGGGCTAGGACTGACGGGGTTTGGAGTGTTCTTCTCATTCCTGGGGATCATTTTCTTCTTCGACAAGGGACTAATTGCAATGGGTAATGTAAGTTCAATGTCTTTCCATGATCATAATATTTCTCCGGTTTTCCTTGGTTTTCTTTTACCAGCTTACCTCACTTTTCTGCCAGTTGACATAGTGTTATTTTACTGAATCAGATCCTCTTCATCTCAGGGGTGGCACTAACCATTGGTCTCAAGTCATCATTGCAGTTCTTTATGAAACGTAGTAATTACAAGGTTTGCTTTCTTTTATGTATGTTCTTTCCTGCTTTTCTCTTCCCTCCCTTCCTCTAATTACTCTCTCAAATTGATGATCTGGTGGTATATCATTTCTGTTTATATTTGTTATTATGCTTAGCTATCTTGCGTTCTTGTTTTGCTTGTTCCGCAGGGAACCATTTCATTTGGTGTTGGCTTTTTCTTTGTTGTCATTGGTTGGCCTATACTGGGAATGATTCTTGAGGCCTATGGATTTGTCGTACTCTTTAGGTAAATTGGGTTCATAAGTTATTGATGGTCCTATAGTCCTTTTACTTTTTCCTCGGGTTGCTAATAAATAGTTTTGGACAGTGGTTTCTGGCCAACACTGGCTGTTTTCCTGCAAAAGATACCTATTTTAGGTTGGATCTTCCAGCAGCCTTTTGTCAGATCGGTATGTTATTCCTTAATCGTATATCTTCTTGCATTGCTATCAGCTTTATCATACTGTGCTTGGGAAGGGATTTTGGGAAGTTTTTCCATAGAAAAACAGTTATTACCTCCAAAGTTACTGTTTGTCATAGCATCTGATCCATCGTTCTGCTCACGGTTGGTTGACGACATAGTTATATGCCGAAGATTACTAAGATTAGGAGAGGAACAAATTGTTGATTCATGGTGTTGTAGGTAATCCTTGGAATCAACACAGAGAAAACAGGAAGTACTTTTTAGCTCTCCATAATTTTGTTTATTACGACTATACTGCACAATAATTATTAGAATCCTAAAAGGAAATGAACGAAATTGTCATTCCTCCCCCCCCCCCCCCCCCCCCCCCCCCCCACTAACTACCACTTAGTTCAGCATTTACCGGTCTCCATCACGACTCTTACGGACCACACGGTCTCTCTCTCTCCCAACGCCCACCATATTGTCATTCTATTAGAAATCTTCAACCTTTCTGCATAACAGTCCCACCAATTAAAGTCGAGACACTTGAGCATATACGATAATTACTCCATGTTTTCAATTTGGAGAAATAAAAATGCATACTAGGAGTAGAAAGTTCCATCCAAGTTTCATGAAATATGGTACATGCACATGTCCTTCTTTCTTCCTCTTCTCCCTAATTCTCTTTGTTATCTTCCTATACAAGCCATGAGTATTTACTGGTCGACCAGAAGACTAGACTATAGAAATATTCCTGGGTACACCTTTTCTTTCCATTTAATAGGCTACCATAATACGTGCAAAACCTATGCTACTTTTTTTCATTATTCCACCCCCACCCACCCACCCACGCCACACCCTTTTTCAGACTTCCATTTCAAAAGAAGGAAATCAACTTCTAGCTTTTTCACTTCTGTCGTGATAATAGTTAACAATTAGTGATGAGCACACTGATTGTATTCCCCAGTTAGTTATGTAGATCAATTTGTAGAATGCAATTTCTTTTATTAAGGCTTTGCTAGAATACAGGTGCAACTAATTTCATTAGGCTTTGCAAGAATATGGTTCTGCAAGGGTATTTATCTTTTGCTTCAATCCTATCAAGTTATGTGATACGTGTGTTTAATTACTCTGTTCTTTTATCAGTCATCCATTACTATGGCGTAAATTAAATAGAATAATTTCTATCTGATTGTTAGATAGCTATATCCTTTTTGTTTAATTAGAGTAGTTGTTAGACAGCTACATTCAGGTGATTGATGAAGTGGATGATATATATTCGGTCTTGATTAAAAAAGTGATGTATGTTTGGATCATATAGTTTTGTCTTCTAGCGAAGTAATCTTGTGAATGTCTAATCTGTCGAAAAGATGTTGGAAGTACTACATTAAGGTAGCTTTGCAGAAGATGAGTGCACTTAATTTACTAAAACATGTCATTTTTTAAGTGAACATTAAAAACATCACATCTCAAATGAAAAATAATTGTAGTTTCTAATCAAATGCTCCTGTTACACTTATTATTGTTACCCGGCCTTCATCGTGTAGAAAATAAAAGGAAACTGGAAGTGTGGAAAAAGAAAACGGAAAAATATATGCTGCAGTTATTGTTGAGTTTCTTTTTGTCTGAGATTGTTTTTTCTCTGCAGTTCTTTGACCGCTACCGTGGAAAACGCGTTCCTGTTTAATCCTGGTGGAAATGTTTCAAATGAAATGACACTGGTTTAGCCCACTTGCAAGAACTGTATAGTACCATTTTTCTAGAATTTACATTTAGGAAGGTGATGTCAGTACAGTTTGTTCTCCAACATTGAGATTGGCCTTTTTAGCGCCTAATGCAGTCCTTTTTTGCTCATCTCTTAATTACTAGTGTGTATTTTTCAAAGTGGTCTTGTTCGAGTTCGAAGGGGAGCCTCAGAACAACAATAAAGTTATTTCTGTGTGACCTATAGATCACGAGTTCGAGCCGTGGAATCAGTCATTTGCATCAGGGCTTCCCTTTTGGTCTTGGTGGAGTTTGAGGATATGTTTTCAACTGATGCTGCATTTCTTTTCAAATAAAAAAGATTCAACTGACGCTGCCTTTTTTTTCTGATAAAATTTTGGGTTGTTACTGATGGTCCTATTAATTGTTGAAAAATGGTAATCTCAGCTATATGTAGCTCAATGGCATGGAATGTTAGGGTCTAAGTTACAAGAAGTCAGTTGTTTTGGCTACATACAATTTTTAACATGAAGGGCCATAAGTAGACAATTGACAACAGAGTAGATGGAGAGCTTCTCTCACATCCTTCTCCCCCACCCTCAAGGCAAATAACTTTTCTTTTCCGAAATAATTAGTAGTTAGGGAATACTGTTCTTAGGATCATTCAGAATGAGCCAAAAAGGGTCTTAAAGAAAAGATTGGTGAAGTGAGAATCATCAGAACTTGGAGCTCAAAAATGTGAAAGTTGGAGCTTTTCCCTATGAATCAAATTTGGCAAGAGGTCTCCAAGCTACTCCCGAAACAGGTTCTCTATCTGTTCCTTTAAACAAAACAGAAAGTAAATAACACGATATTTATGTGGAAAACTCCTTGCTCAAGGGATTAAAACCACGACCTATCAAGTATGATTTCCAACTTCACTAACTGAGCAACTTCAGATTACAACCTAGGAATTAAACTATTAATCCATCACCCCTTATACCTCTATTGTAAGCCATTTACAATAACTCTATTGCAAAACTACTAACCTTGATTAGCTCTAGTCAAGAATACAAACCAACAAAGGTTGAAACTTGTCCTACTATGACACTTCTTAAAAGTAGTGTATGATTACAGTAAATAACAAAATGACAAAAACTCAAAACAAATTAAAGGACTTAGACATCTTCAATATCCGGATCTGGTCCTTCACTTTGCAAACAACTTTGTTCTTGAGAACACTTGGAGACTTGTGGCGGCTACACTTTGAAAGTGATTTTAGGTTTTCAAGTGTTACCTAAAATCTTCTAACATGTTTTATATAAATTGGGGAGCATGTGTGAGGAGATATAGACAATTCACCCCTTGGTTTGACTACCAGTGAACTGCAATAGCGTCGTTGTACTTCTGCTAATGAATAGTACAACTTTACAGCTGTAACTGTTGACTGTACATTAGCAGAAGGAACGGATCGCAGACCAGGTCCCTATCTGGTTCCTCGGCAGTTTGGCAAATCATCATAACACAAGATGATTTTAACTTATCAATTTCCCCCTTTTTGATAATGACAAATACTTAATTGATATACCCCCCAAGAACTAGATTTCCTACGTGTTCCCCCTGCGGATCAGACCCATCTTTCAAACATAACAACATGTTAATAATGGCAACAACATTTTATCATTTAACTTCCCCCTCAATCATAGCAAGCATATTCAATTTCCCATTATTTCCCCCCTTTTGGCATCATTGAAAAAAGTAATTAGAGCGGCACAAGCAAAAAGAAGTTCAACAACGTCAACTCGGAGCCACTTGGGCAATACAACATGAGCAGAAACATGAACAAACAAGCCAGCATCAATGTATAAAATAGAGTAATTGCCTAAAAATATGTTAGCATTAAACAAATATAGTAGCCAAAATAGTACAAAATGATAATAAACTGCCATCGATACCAATGTCATTAGGGAAAACAAAAACAGGGATCAAAAGAATGGGACTTAAAGGAGGAAGGACCAAGTCTTAAGAACCGGGACTTAGTAGGCTAGAAGGGAAACTAAGGAGCAGGGGCCAGATCCTTGAGGAGTCTATCCACTCGCTCTTTGCTAGTGCGATGGTCTTGGAACATCTGACCATGAAGCTCATCAACCTTTTGTCTTAACTTCTCATTTTTAGCCCGCAGCTTCTCATTCTCAACATTTGTAGCCTCCAAATCACCAACGAGAACTAGGTTCTCTGAGGAGAGCATTCTCAGCCTTTGAATCTCAGCAGTTGACATCTCTTGAGCCTCGATCAGAGTCTAAATAGTAGACTTACTGCCAACACCTCATTTCTTTGGCACACATTCGCATTCTTCCAAAGTAACCATGGTGAACATATGCTTTTTAGTGCCCATGATAGCCTTTCCAGTTTTGACTTTGAAATGCACAAGTACCTTTGTCAAGAGGAAGCCATATGGAAGACCATGTCGGACCTCCCTTGCATTTACCACTTTGATGATGTGCTCAATCATGATGACTGACAATCTGATGGGTCTAAAAGTTGACAGAGCCTCAAGAAGGACCAGGTCTGCTACAGAGGCAATAGAACGTCCTTCAACCCTTGGAAGAAACACCTTGTTGACGAGGGCAAACAAGATTAGATATTTCATTTTAAGCTCCTTCTTGAAGATTCTTGATCTCGTAGTAGACCCCTCCCTTTTCATAATCACATTCTTAAAGACATCAGACACCTCGCCAGACGTTGTCTTCATTCCATCAGTAGGGACTTCCGAAATTTCTCCAAGCTTCAACTCATCTAACTCAAAATTTGTCCCAGTTATTGACAGAATAAGAGTATAGTCATCAGTATAGCAAAGGTTTTCATAGAACCTGGCCACCTCTGCTTCATAAACACTAGGTGCTGGTGGGACAAGAGATGAGTTCATTTTTAGAACTCAACTATCTCAAGTAGTTCCTTCATGCCAAACCTGTCAGCAATGTCAGAATCAAACACTCTCCCCAATAAAACCTTTTGACTCTGCAAAGTCTCATTCTTTTCCTTTTCATTGAGCATAACCTTTTGTCTCTTGGAGGAATCAGACCCCTCACTGATACTACTTTTCCTCTTCTTTGGAGAAGGAGGTCGAGTTTCATGTTTTTCTCTATCAGACTTGTCACCCTCATCATCAGTGACAATCTGTTCCATATTTTTCTTTTTCTCATCTTTCTTCTTCCTTGAATTCGTCCTTTCAAGTGGAGGGTTTTCCACTTCTTCTTCGCATCATCGTCATCAATCACAATATCTGCATTAACCAGCTTGCTTTTCCCTGGTTGGTTTATTTTCCTTTTAGTGCACTTTTCTTTGCTTGCCTTTAAAGCAGAATCCAAAGTAGTTTTGTAGCCTTTTTACTTTGTCTGGTTCTAGGAGCCGTTTGGAGAATACTCTTTCTCACTTTGGGCACAACCTTTTCCTTTGGATTTTCAACAAATGTGGCCCTTCTACGCTTAAAGCATAGTTGAACTTCATCATCAGACTCAGCAGTAGGATCAGGAGAACCAGGTTATTTCTCAGGTGACAAAACTCCCAAAGGCACAACAATAGCAGACGCTAGTTCAGGATTTACAGCTAAATCCAAATTTATCCTACAAGAACTTGGTGTCTCATCCCAGATAGGAGTTATCTCGAGTGCTGAAGACTCAGACTCTCCCTAGGGTGAGGGACCAGGTCCCTCCTTCATTTCCCATGTTGACTACATAGACACAAACCCCAAATCACCCACAACTCCCTCACTATTTTTCATAGCTCGCAAGTATCAACAAAATCAACCATAATCTCAGCCTCACTGTCCAGAATATTTGACCTACCATTACCCATTTTAGATATAGACCTATCAAACTCCATAGATGACTCATTTACTCCTTTACTACTATCAGATTAAACAAGATTACCTGATTGTGCCATAGTGTCTTCAACACTTGTTGACACCTTCGTCCCGTTTTTTTACAACAACCGTATCTTCACTCATATCTAAGTCACCAGAGATCAGATTCTTGTTCACATGATCTTGTACCATTGTTTTCTCAACTAGTTAACTAGTAACCTCTGTGTCCTCATCTTTTTCCTCTAGTTCCTTTATATTCTTAAATAACTTCGACATAGACATGGTTTGCCCACTACCGACTGAGTCGGGCTTTTTAATCGAGCCGAAAATCAAGGAAGACTGCATGCATTTTCTTGGAGTTTGACTCTTATAAGTTCTAGGAGGACCAGAAATGAGGGGTTTTAGGGATGTGATAGTGGGGTTTTGTTCGATGGTGATTGAGAATTTTAGGGGTGAAACAGGAGATATCGATTCAAATGGTGTTGGAGCTTTGGAGGGTGATGGAATGGAGTTCGTCTCATCCATATTTAGAGTGACTGATTCTTGATTAGACATGGTGGATTTTGGTTTGAAGAAGGAATATAGAAGGTTGAGAGAACAGGTAGGTGAGTGAGAAAGAGAGAGAGTGAAGTTAGAGTTTGAAGTTTAAGTGAGGAGAGAAAGATAGAAAAATGTATTTAAGAAGAAAAATGTAACGATTGGATCGGGTATGAGAGAAACGGTCGGATCAGTTCAGAGGAGGTGTACCAATTGAGAAACATATTTTGAATAAAAATGAGGGAAATGTTTAATGACTTGGCACTTTAAGCAATTCAAAATTATACAAGTATTGAAGGGACTATTAACTTGAGTCACAGGGACCAGGTCCCTTAATTATTTCCTTGAACATTCGCAGGCAAAAACTCTGAATGATGTAAAGTCAACTAAGCTTGTGTTATCTTGAAACTGCCATTCATGTATACCTGTAACACTATAGGAGTGAGTTAGATGACACCAAAAACACTTTTCAGCATTGTACCTTTCCTCTTAACATAGTCAATCATTGAAGGAACTTGTGAGGGACCAACTATTTGAGCTTTATCAAGTCCAACTCCAAGCTATTTCTCTCAAAGTTTTAGTTGTGGATGATTAATTGAACTAATTTTGGGTTCCGCCAAAGACTGGATCGGCAACTTAAGTTTGATTAATTGACTTTTTAACTTGAAATGACTCAAACAATGTCAAGCATGAGTTTCAAGTTTCAGACCTCTGAAATGGAGTACCAAGGGTCTCAATTTATAGGGTAAGATGTAAACCCTATCAAAGACCACAAATTGGTGTGGGAGAACTGATTTTGGGGGTAAAATTCCTCCACAAAGGTTCTCAACCAATAAAAATCAATGATTTGAAATCAAAACCAGACAAATCTCATTAAAACTTTGCTATTAAAAATCAAGAATATAGAGGGGTAACCTCACTTGGGGGTTGGGGGTGGTGGTGGTACGGTGGCGTTCTGGCGAAAAGGAGTAAGAGCATTAATTGCTCTTTCCGTTTTAGCCACGCAAAACTGCAAAAGGAGCTCGTACGAGAACAATTGCCATATTTTGCAATGAAGAAGACAAAGGACTCAACTAGGATTTCATAGAGGAGCCAAAGCGTAAAGGCCACAAGAACAATGAGGGTTTTGCCCTCTTTGTTTCATCTTTGACGAAAATGAGCTGGGCCTGGCTCAGTTGAAATTAAATTAAAAGAAAAGAAATGGCCCACTTCGTTTTAAAAATTAAAATGACCCTTGGAAACATTTTGTAAATGTGGCCATTTTTTAAATACACTAATGATCCCAATATAACCAAATTAGACTGAAAGCTTTGATTTGAGCCTAACTTTGACACTATTTAGACGTTGGGAATTTAAAAACATATGAATGGTCTTTTTAAATTGAAATAAGATTAAAAATTGAGATGTAATTTTATTATTGTACTTAATTAAATAATTTTCCGAATTTGACGGAGCAAGACATTTATCCTTTAATTTAAAAATTCTTCTAAGACAATCACACTTATAATTGTCTGTATAATTCCAAAAATCATAGTTAATGATCAAATTATGCAAAAATTAAGATATGATATACAATATGTATAACAAGTGATATTTTATCAAATGAAATGATAAAATACTCCCGAAATAATTTGTAAAATCATATTCACTTTATGAAGAACATATTCAACTTCGTATGTGACTCGGAAACTCTGAATAATTAAATAAAGTTATTGGAAGGTAAAAATTTAGGTGTCAACAATTGTCCCTTCATTGTTCGGGGATGGTTAGACCATCCATGAGCAGCTAATTTTGATTGACATAGTTTTTAGCCGATCAATAAGAAATCACTTCTCATTTTTATGCAAACTTGAAAATTATGGCCGGACCCTGGTTTTTGGGTTTCCTACATATCTCAGGTTGCATGAGAATAAAGGCCACTTGTAGTTCGACACAATTAAACTGCTAAAAGCCGATAAAACAAAGGTATCAAACCGGGAAGCTCTAGAACGATTTTATTGGAACCTGATCGATCCTCGGAGATTGAGTAGCCTATATATCCTCGATTTCGAGAATCATGTCATTTGTAATTCGACTTGATGGCCTAAAAAGAGTATCCCTTATGTGGTAATCCCTTTGACCCTTCTGATATATGCCCGACCGGCTGCAAGTTTTAAAAGTAAAACTTTATCATTTTCCAGCGAGGTCGATGCAGAGTGATGTTCAAGCTCAAGTGCAGAGAGCTTGACTCTCGTTGACACATATTTTTGACCGGCTGCCCCAGAACAAGTTTCACGTTTGCTCGCATGTGTTCGAATCTGGTTTTTCTGCTTTCCGCCTTTGGTAGCTTCGACCTATATCCATATGCTGAGACATGTGTGTTGGTTATTATATTTTATATTTTCATACCTACGCAGCTTCATTTTGTTGTACCTTCTTGGGTGTTTCTATTAAGTGGGCGCCTCCTCTGATACCGTCTAGCTCTGTTGACTTGCTGGGGAGTGCTTGTTCAAGCGAGTTCCACCTTCGACATTGTATGGATCTCCTTGATAGATGTTGTTGATCCTGTAGTTTGATTTTTAGGGAACTATGACTGCAGATTTTGGTCGGAAGTACATTGTTCGGACTTGGGGGTGAAGACCACAATCATTCGACTGGAATTACATCACTGACTCTTGGAATATAGACTGCAACCTTTTGTCCGAAATTACATTATTCGACACTATGGAATGAATACCACGACCTTTTAGCTGGAATTATATCATTGACTCTTGGAATGAAGACTGCAATCTTTCGGTCGGAATTATATCATTCGACACTATGGAATGAAGACCAAGATCTTTCGACTGGAATTACATCATTGACTCCTGGAATGAAGACTGTAACCTTTCGGCCGAAATTACATCATTCAACACTATGGAATTAACACCACGACATTTTGGCTGGAATTACATCATTCAATTGGAGTGAAAACCACAGCCCCTTGGCTGAAATTACATCACTTGACTCTATGAAATGAAGACATGACCTTTCGACTAGCATTACATCATTCAACTTGAGTGAAGACCGTAACACCTTCACTGGAATTACATCACCTGACTCTATGGAATAAATATCATGATCGTTCGGCTGGCATTAAATCATACAACTGGAGTGAAGACCGCAACCCCTTCGCTGGAATTACATCACATGACTTTATGGAATGAAGACCACCTTTCAGCTGGAACGACATCATTCAACTGGAGTGAAGACTGTAACCCATTTGCTAGAATTACATCACATAACTCTATGAAATGAAGACCACGACCTTTCGGCTGGAATTACATCATTCAACTTGATCGAAGACCGCAACCCCTTTATTGGAATTACATCACCTGACTCTATGGAATGAAGACCACAACCTTTCGAATGGAATTACATCATTCAACTAGAGTGAAAATCGCAGCCCCTTTGCTAGAATTACAACACATGACTCTATGGAATAAAGACCATGACATTTAGGCTAGTATAACGTCATCCAACTGGAGTGAAGACCGTAGCCTTTTCTCTAGAATTACATCACCTGACTCTATGGAATGAAGATCACGACCTTTCGACTGGCATTACATCATTCAACTGGAGTGAAGACCACGGACCCTTCGCTGGAATTATATCACAGAACTCTATGGAATGAAAACCATGACCTTTCAGCTGGCATTACATCATTCAACTGGAGTGAAGAGCGCAACCCCTTTGTTGGAACTATATCACTTGACTCTATGGAATGAAAACCATGACCTTTCACCTTGCATTACATCATTCAATTGGAGTGAAAACTGCAGCCCCTTCGCTGGAATTACATCACATGACTCTATGGAATGAAGACCATGACCTTTAGGCTGGCATTACATAATTCAACTGGAGTGAAGACCGCAGCTCATTCGCTGGAATTATATCACCTGACTCTATGGAATGAAGACCATGACCTTTCAACTGGAATACATCATTCGACTCTTATATCCCAAGGTTAGGTTGTATTTTTACCTCACATGTCTTACGATATTTTCCAGCATCGTGTCTTTGCTTTGTTTGGTGGCTCTCGAGGCCTGGTAGTGATTTTTCTGGTGTTAGAGCGACTTTTGTTGTACCTATTTCAATCATGAGCAAACAAGTTAGTAGGAAATCATGTCATCCTTTTGACAACGTTCTAGTGACCTGTAATTACAGAAAGATTCGTTAGTTTCCTATGCGGTCGATCTGTGGTGTCGACTCCTGCTGTATTATTTCTCCATTCATTGGTCTCGACCTTTTTTCGGCCACGGTATAGTGAGAGAAAATGTTAGGAATGGAAATATTTGAAAAAATATTTTTGAAAAGAGAATATCTCTAAAACATTTTATATATATAAATATTGTCAACTCATGTTATGACCTTCTCGAAACTTTTGCCCCAGTTGCATATTTTGAACCGGTTGACTCTTGGGCCGATATGTATTTAAAGAAATTTTTTATTTCCTCTCAAAAAATTTGCCTCAGTTTATAAGCTTTGAATGGCTGATCCTTTGAGCCAAACTGTTGGTGGAATTTTTGAGATCCTCTAAAAAATTATGCCTTAGTTTATATTGTGTTGAGGCGATTCTTCATTTTCTCGATATCTCTGAGGTTTCCTAGGATTTATTTGGATGTTTTGTTTGGTACGACCGAGCTCGAAGAGCGCCTACGTATCCTATTTCGAGAATCAGGTCGAAACGTAGTTGAGGATAAATATGGTTGATTTTTGTAACGATGCGAACGAGCTCAAAAGAGTGCCTACATATCCCTCTTTGGGAATCAGGTCCTCTCATAGTTCATCTTACATGAAATAATGGATTTGGGTAATACTGCGACCAAGTTCGTAATGGACGCCTATGTATCCCCTCTTTTTATTTGGAAATCAGGTCCTCGCGTAGTTCTTTACACATAATTAATTTGGTTTTCTAATGCAATTACAAGCAGAGAAGTACGATTACAAGCAAAAGAAGAATAAAAGAAAAGAAAAAATGCGATTACAAGTAAAGAAATGTGATTACAAGTGAAAGATGATTACAAGCTTTGAGAAACGTGTCTTCACGTGTAGTACCACTTGATTGCATCTGAGTTGATTATTTTGGGCCACTCTTGGCCGTCCATTTTAGCGAGGACGATAGCTCTCCTGATAGTACCTTATGCATTATGTAGGGCCCTTGCCAGTTGGGTGCAAACTTTCCCTTGTACTCGTCTTGGTATGGAAACACGAACTTGAGCACAAGTTGTCTTATCCAAAAGATCTGGGCTCTTACTCATTTGTTGAAGCCGTGTGCCATTCTCTGTTGATATAGCTGACCTGGCAAACGACAACTATCATTTTTCATCGATCAGATCCAGTTGCTCATATCTTTTGCGGACCCATGTTATTCAATTATGCTTCTTGTATGAGTCTGAGTGAGGGAATCTCTACCTCAGCTGGTATCACGGCTTCAGTGCCATAGACAAGCAAATATGGAGTTGCTCCGGTTGAGGTCTGTGTGGTTGTTTGGTATCCCAACAAAGCATAGTGCAATTGTTCATGCCAACACTTGTAGTTGTCGGTCATTCATCTGTGACCTATATGCGGTCGAATTTTGGTTAGTGATGCAAAATTTTTTGTAGATTTCTTTCATCAAGTAGCTGTTCAAATTTGCTCCATTGTCTCGGATGATGTTAGCAACTCCTTTGATCTTGTTGCCCTCATAGTCATGCACATACTCCCCCATATTTCCAATTTGTCAGATTACTTGTTCCCTTCCGAACTGTCGTAAGACCCTAAGAGGTGTGTATGGTCGGATTCCCCGGATCCCCATAAGTGGTAGGAAAGGGCATTTTCGACCTCTCACGGATATAGTCTCGAAGTAGAAGTCAGAGAATCTCCATTGGATACTATCCTCTCAGAGCCTAGAAAAGATGAAAGCCTACCCCTCTTTGGATTGGGTCCTGAAATATATGTAAGTAACTATAATGTCATTCTTTCTATGGGCAGGGTCTTGGTATGATGGGACCTCGATTTTGTGGAGGTGCTTAATGATTCACCATTGTACTAAGAGGTTACAACCATGGAAGTACCCATGTAGGTTTCGACATTGACCTAAGGCTCAGTAAATGTCAGCTAAGATGACTGGAACTAGGTCATAGTATTTGGTTTCCCCGTTGGTGGTTATGCCATTGGAGATAGCATGGGCAACAAAGATGACCCGGGTTAATATGGCCTGGTGACGGTCTTTGGGAAATACCATGGTTCCTAAAAGGCATATGGTGAAGGCTAGAGGTTGAGTAGCTTCCCAAGCGGCAAAGAATGGAATTCTATAGAATGCTCTATATAACCCTGGGTAGACCCAAACCGGGTGTGGAGATCCCTAAAGGCTATGGTCGGGCCAAATATTCAATTGGAGCTAGCTAGGGACAACATCTTAAAAATCTCATCTGGAGTTAGCTTATGGGGTACTAGAAGGTTGTGGTCAGGTTTCTTTCTTCGCCTTATACAGGTTCCTACACCGTCTATGCAGTCTTAGATCTCCTCTAAGGTCGGGGTTATCTGAAAGTCTCCGAACCTAAAGACCATTCTTTCATTAACCCAGTACCCGGTAAGGACTTGTAAGAGGTCGGGGTTGCCTTTCATAGTCATAAAGAAGGGAAGGTGTCCTAGACAGTCCGTTATTTCTTTTTGTTATGTAGTACTCAACCATGTACACCAAACTTTCAACATCTCAGGTGCTTCAATGACCATGTCGAATTTCAAATTAGGAGTCATCTACAAGACACTATTAGTTTTCGCTCCCCTAAGGAACAATGGTTCATCACATAAGGTACATAAATGCTTCCACATAGCAAGTAGTTGGATGCGGTACCTTCGGGTCGGAGATCGTTATGACACAAGGGAGTCAGCCTGTCAGGTCCAGGTAGGTCTAGGATACACGAACCTGTGTAAGTCAGTATGCGCTAATTCAAGGGATTTGGCTTTGCTCTATCCTATTTGTACTAGAATGGTTTAGCAAATAACTTAGGGACCCGAGCAGACAACCTGGGGTGAACCATTTTCGACAGTTGGAACGATCGCGTACCAACTCCGCCTTCAACATATTCCAAGGAAATATTTTTGGTTTTATACTAGAGGGTGACTGCAAATCCACATAATTACCTTTGTGCACATATGTAAGTGTGTGTGCATGCCATTTGGCCGAAGATGAATGCATGAATGACAGTTATAATTGCGGTATTTAAACACATAAACAATTTATATCATTTAAAAAACATGTTGTATTGGAGCTCTTATGGTTAGAATCTAGGTTTTTTCCAGCGGAGTTGCCATCTATTAAGGTTCGCTTTTTGATACGGGTTAGCGTACAAAGAGTTACTAAGAATTTGGATGGTGCTCTAATTTGGATAATGTGTTTAGAGTCGCCACCTAATTTATAGGTAAATTAGGAAAACCAGTGTGAAAGGGTTTATTAAAGAGTTTGAAAAATCCTATCTAAATCAGAATCAAGGTAAGGGTTCTGGTGATTCCTCGGGGAAGGTGTTAGCACCCCGGTATTAAGAATTCGTAGAATGCAGTTGACCTATGGGCTCTATAACATGCTTTTAAAATGATAAAAATTGTTTAAAGTTTAAAATCCGCAAAGTAATTACCATTTTACGCATTCAAAAAAACTCAAAGTTTTGTTCAAAAAATAGAGTTTTATAAGCTTCCACCAAAATAGTATGCACGAGATATTTAATCAGTTCAGTTTTCGGACTAAGAGCACTCAAATATAAATTTGAGTAGAACTTCACATTTAGTCCAACTATTTAATTATTATACACTTGCATCTTTTCTTTTAAAATCTTTTCAAGTTTTAAAAATGACATAGTTCCTCTTGAAATAGCAAGTTTGGATTTTAAAAAGATAAAAACGATCTTTTTCTTTTGTTGTTTTAGTATGCTATAGTCCCATAGTCAAACATCATATTCTATGTCCCAAAACACCTAAACAAAACTCAAGTCTGGGATGATTTTAATTTGTCAAAGATTATTTATCCTATTGCGCTTAGCCCAGACTACAACTTAAGTCAAAATGTTCATATTTAAGCCCATTTCAATTTAGAAACCTGTTTGTTTATGTCACTCAGGCCCACCATTTGGGTCCTTAATATCAGCCCATATTCCATAATTTTAAAGTCTAGTATAAGTCTCGAATCCAAAATTAGTTAAAACACTTAGTCAAATATTGTTTTTTTTCTATTTCCAGTGTCCAAAACAGCCTATTTTCCATTGCTTCCCTTTTTAAAGTTAAACTAATCTAAAACTATTTAGACGATCTAAACTAAACGATATACGCACCGTTTTGCCTATCCTAGATTATAATCATAAGTAGTGTTCCAATATTAAAGTATATTTGTTACAATTTATACATACATACATATATATATATATAATACAAATATGAATTTAAAGGAGATTGAGTATAGGCTGGTGGGCCTACCGAAGCCCACCAGTTAGTTATTTTTATCCATAAATGAGCCTTCAATGCAAATATTAGCTTCCCTTACATTATTTTTGACCCAAATGTATATGATTGGGCCTCAACCCAATAGGCTAAGTATGGAAGGTATTTGACTAGTCTGGACAAAAGTGATAGGCCCAATAAGAGCCCAACAAACGGCAATGCAATGAAGAAATACAAAGGGGAAAACAAAGATACAAGTTAGATGTACCCAATTACTTTTCCCTTAATCATACGCATAAAATAAATACACATCATACAATCCTTGACAGTTCATCTAACTCAAACAAGATTCAAATTGGCATAAGTAACATGCACATAAGCTAGAACAGACTATATGTCATCAAACAAACTCTTAGGCTATGACTTTGCTCATGGTACTAGCTTAAGCAAGATACTTTGTCTATTTCAGGAAGCCATTAAGTGATCTTAATGTGACAGGTTCTTACTGAGCCTTAGTTATTTTGTCTAAACTAGACCAAAAATCAAGCATTCAAGTCATTTTTAACCTAACAGGGACTAGGTGACCATTAGAAGTTATGCACAACCCTTTCAAACTAGATATGAGCTTCACAAGCCAATCTTTACACCAAACAGTATCTTCCTAGGCCAATCCATTCAGTTAACAGACTCTAAACTATATGTTTGACCCTCTTGTTATCTAATCAACCTAAGATAGTTGAAACAGACCACATTTAGTCATTTATCATGCTAATCAACTCAGAACTATTTAAACTAACTACACATGATCAAACAACCTTTAAACTAGGTGTTATCTTACATATGTATTGAATTAGTTCTAACTAGTCATGTTAGATATTCGTTTACTTACACACACATAAAGAGCTAAGGAAACAGAGGACAAAGCTAGTTAAACATGTTGTTCCTAACTATGAGCATCCTAGTAACAAGTTTTTTAGTCTTTAATGCTCATACATGATCAATAGGATTTTAAATTAACATGTTAAGTACTTCTCGTACCAATAATCCTTACTATGACCTCATGTCATTACCTAAGTATGCTAGATAGTCATGCAGTGAACACAAATAGTCCTGAGAATGACTAATGATCACATGATTTGAATAAGACAAGTAGAATAGGAACTTAGTATTTTTGAATAAAACAATCCAATCCTTCATTAAACATGCTCATCAGGGAATCAAAATGAACATGGATGACTACTAATATCCTTTAAACATGCCTGACATCTATCCTATGTACATAATTGGTCTGATCTAATCTAACATGCCACATATCAGTCTAATAGATTCCAACAAATAGTCATCACATGTTTTATAGCTAAGAATAGAACTAATAGCCACTACTTTAATTAGAACATGTTTAACACTGATCCAAATAGTTCAAACGGCAAATGACTTAGACTAACACATTCTAACAACTACTATAATGATTCTAAACAAATAAAATCTAACTAACCATGCTTGTTTTTTTCATAATAATATCTAACATGCTTACCTAATTACCTAATCATCTTCATGAATGTAAACAGTCCATAATCTAACTCATACTTCAATCAAGTATGCTTAAATAGTAATCAAACATGTTTAAAAAAATAAACACACAATACCATAAATACTAAACTACAACAACAATAATATACTCAATGAAATCCCACAACGTTGGGTCTGAGAGTGTAGAGTGTACGCAGAACTTACCTTTATCTTGGTAGGTAGAGCAGTTGTTTTTTAGAGACCCACGGCTCAAGACAAAACACAAGCACAAGAAAAGCAAGAGAAACGGTCATACCCAGACAGAAAATTTAAAACAACATGAAAATGCTGGTATCAAAAGCGAGTAAGTCATGATAGAACATTCTGGAAAAAAACATTTATACTAAACTAAATGACGGAAATTTAAAAGAGAAAAAAATTACCATGTGTAGAGGCAACCTAGGGATCGAATATGGGGTTTGAAATCAACCCCGACGACCATAATAGCTCGCAAACACACAAAAGAAAAAGGTTTTAGTTGTACACGATCAATTGAACTAATTCTGGGTTCCGCCAAAGGCTGGATCCGCAACTTAAGTCTAATTAATCGACTTTTTAACTTGAAAATGGCTCAAACAATGTCAAGCCTGAGATTCAAATTCCAAACCTCTGAAATGGAGCACCAAGGGTCTCAATTTATAGGGTAAGATGTAAACCCTATCAGAGACCATAGATCGATGTGGGAGAACTGATTTTGGAGGGGAAATCCCTCCAAAAAGGTTCTCAACCAATAGAAATCAACAATTTGAAATCAAAACCAGACAAATTCCATTAAAATTTCGCAGAAAAAGCAAGAATATAGAGGGGTAACCTCACCTGGGGATTGGGGGGTGGTACGGTGGCGTTCTTGCGAAAAGGAGCAAGAGCATTAATTGCTCTTGCTATTTTTGGCCATGCAAAACTGTAAAAGAAGCTCGTACGAGCATAGTTGCCATCTTTGGAAATGAAGAAGACAAATGGCCCACTTCATTTTAAAAATAAAAATGACCCTTGATAATATTTTGTAAATGCGGTCATTTTTTAAATACACTGATGATCCCAATTATTTCAAATATAGCCAAATTAGACTGAAAGCTTTGATTTGAGCCTAATTTTGACACTATTTAAAAGTTGGGAATTTAAAAACATATGAATGGTATTTTTAAATTAAAACAGGATTAAAAATTGAGATGTAATTTCATTATTGTACTAAATTAAATAATTTTCTAAATTTGACAAAGTGGGATAATTATCCTTTAATTTGAAAATTCTTCTAGATTTATAATTGTCCTTATAATTTCAAAAATCATAATTAATGATCTAATTATGCAAAAATTAAGATATGATATACAATATGTATACCAAGTGATATTTTGTCAAATGAAATGACAAAATACTTCCGGAATAATTTTGTAAAATCATATTTGTTTTATGAAAAGCATATTCTACTCCGTCTGTGACTTGGAAACTTTGAATAATTAAATAAAATTATTGGAGGGTAAAAATTAGGTGTCAACAAAGTGCACTTGTATTATCAAAGAGCACACAGTCACTAAGCACACCAAAATCCTCAAGCTATTGTTTGATCCATAACAATTTAGAACAGTAGGAAGCAGCAACCACATACTCAACTTTAGTAGTAGAAAGAGCCACAAAGTTTTGTTTCTTCGTACCCCAAGAGATCAAGCATGATCCCAAAAAATATGTCATTTTAAATGTGTTCTTCCTATCCACTAAATATCCAGCATAGTCAGCATCAGCATATCCAACCAAGTCAAAATTATCTCCTAAGAGATAGAGAGGATTAGGTCCGGAGTCCCTTTGAGATACCTCAAAATTCTTTTTGCAGCCTTCAAATGAGATTCTTTAGGACTTGATTGGAACTCTGCACATAACCCAACACTGAAGACAATGTCAGATCTACTAGTAGTTAAGTACAGTAAAGACTCAATGATACCCCCATACATGGTTTTATTTACAAAAAAATCAGGTTCATCCATGTCCAATCGAGTGGCAGTGGCTATAGGTGTATCATTAGGTAGTATTCTCCATCTCGAATCTCTTAAGCAACTCCTTGATATACTTTTGTTGATTGATCATGGTGCCTTTTGGGATTTTCTTCACTTGCATCCCAAGAAAGAAATTTAGCTCACCCATCATGCTCATCTCAGATTCACTTCCCATGAGCTTAGCAAACTCTTCACAAAAGGTATCATCAGTAGCACCAAAAATGATGTCACCAACATAAATTTGAACAATCAACAAATTTCTCCATCTCTTTTTCAGAAATAAATTTATTATCGATTTTTCATCTTGTAAAGCCATTTTCAAAAAGAAACTATAACAATCTTTCGTACCATGCTCGAGGAGCTTGCTTCAAACCATATAGAGCTTTGTCAAGCTTGAACACATGCTCAGGATGTTAATGACTCTTAAAACCATGGGGTTTCTTGACAAAGACTTCCTCCTTTAGATATCCATTCAGAAATGCACTCTTGACATCCATTTGGAACAATTTGAATTCCATATGGGATGCAAAGGTAATAAGAATTTTGATTGCCTCCATTCTAGCAACAGGAATAAAAGTTTCATCATAGTCTATCCCTTCTTCTTAATTGTAACCTTGAACCACCAACCTTGCCTTGTTCCTGGTAGAGTTTTTGAACTCATCGATCTTGTTGCGAAACACCCACTTAGTCTCAATTACTATTCTATATGAGGGCCTAAGGACCAGATGCCACACCTTATTTCTTTCAAATTAATGGAGCTCTTCTTGCATAACAGTTATCCAGTCAGCATCTTTCAATGCTTTCTTGATATTCTTGGGTTCAATTAGAGATAGAAAGGTTGAGAAGGAAAACATGTTTCTCGCCTTAGATCTAGTTTGAATACTAGAGTCTAAGGGAGTGATCACATTTTGAAGTGGAGGAGATCCCTTGTGCTTCCAGTTGGATACTTGAACTGTATGAACGAAGGGACTAGGTTTTTCCATGTTGGATCCATCATTCACATCAACAGAAGCATGACTTCCACTTATTTGTCCAACTTCAGGAGTGCCTGATACAACATATGTTACTCTATGTTCAGCTTCTAGTGGAGTAATGGCAGGACCAGGTTCCTATGTACCTTCTGAAGACTCTGTTGTATCTTTTTCATTACTCTGCTTGATTTGACTCATCAACTCAATCATTCCATTTCAGATTCCAATAGCTTCATCAGGAAATTTTGAAAATACTCCATCTTCAGCTTTATCATTCTATGACTCCTTATTACTCAGTGCATTAGATTCATCAAAGATCACATACACACTTTCTTCTACACACTGAGTTCTTTTATTGTAGATCTTGTATGCTTTGCTATGATATAGTAACCAAGGAAGATTCTTTCATCATTTTTTTTATTAAATTTCCCCAGAGCTTCCTTACCATTGTTGAGAATAAAGCGTTTGCATCCAAATGCTCTTTGATAAGACAGCTTAGGCTTTCTCCTATTAAGCAAATAAGGAGTATTCTCAATCAGGGACCTAACCATGCATTTGTTTAACACATAACAAGCAGTATTGACAGTTTTAGCCTAAAAAATTTTAGACACACCACTTGCTATCAACATTGTTCTAGCCATATCTTCAAGTGTCCTATTTTTCCTCTCCACGACACCACTTTGCTGAGGTGTTCTAGGAGTAAAAAAGTTGTGACTTATACTATTTTCAGCACAAAATTCTTCAAACTTGGCATTTTCAAACTCAGTACCATGATCAAATCTAATACTCACAATGTGATTTCCTAGTTTCACCTGAATCTGTTTCACAAAGGCATAAAACACTGAGAATGTTTCATCATTGCTTCTTAAAAACATAGTCCAAGTGAATTTGGAGTAGTCATTAACAATCACAAAAATATACTTCTTTCCTCTCTGCTTTGGATCCTCATTGGTCCACAAATATCCAGGTGAAAAAGATCAAGTGGCCTTGAGGTACTCACTTCTTTCTTTGGCTTGAAGGAGGATCTGACCTGCTTCCCTTTAATGCAAGCATCACATGCCTTATGATCTTTGAACTTGGCCTTTGGTAGCCCACGAACCAGGTCATTCGCATCAAGTTTGTTCAGCAATGAAAAACTTGCATGTCCAGTCGTCTGTGTCAAAGCTCAGTATCATCATCCATGACACTTAGGCATGTCAAGTCACTATCATTCAAAGATCCAAAATTTGCAACATAGATATTCTTGAACCTTTTTGCTATTAGCACCACTTCACCAGTTTTGAGATTGGTGACTGTGCAAGAGCATGACAAGAACTTCACTTCATTTCCTTTATTACGGGTTTGATACAAACTTAACAAGATATATTTTAACCTATTTACATAGTACACATTCTCAATTGTATGAGAGAATGTCTTCCCAACCTTGCCAATATCAAGAATGTGCCCTTTCTTGCCATTACCAAATAACACACTCCCACCTTGAAAAGCCTTGAGTGAGAGAAAATCATTCATTCTACCAGTCATATGCTTCGAGCAGCCACTATCCATATATCATTTTTGACTACCTCCTCTCACTCCAGACTGCAAACAAAATCACTGATTAGATTTTGGCACCCAAACCAGTTTGGGTCCCTTATAATTATAAAATTGGTGAATCAGACTTCTTCCAGTCCAAGCAGGCAAGATATTTTTTCTCTTTCGAGGACCATGTCCTTCAACTCTGAATCCCTTCTCAATAAAATTCTTATTTTTCTGAAGTGACAGAAATCTAGCTTTGCATGCATTCTTGTAATGACCAGTCTAATCGCAATGAGTACACAACCAGTTTTTAATTGTAGTGACATATTTGTTGTGGGGATTATAAGGGTTTTTTTCTTTTTTCAAAACAAATCCCTTTCCTACTCCCACCTTTACTCATGTACATAGAGGTAATTACATCAGAGGATCAGGTCCAATGAAGTGCTTTATCAAGATCAACTTTTACCCTTTTTAAATCTTCCTATAGTTAAACAACAACAACATACCCAGTGAAATCCCACCGTGGGGTCTGGGGAGGGTAGAATGTACACAGACCGTACCTCCACCTTGTTTGTTCTTTTCTACCTCAGTAGTGAGACTTAGTTTAATTTTCTTAAGCTCTTTCTCAAGCTCCAGTTGAGTCTCACTAGCTACACATTTTCCTTTAGAGGGAGTATCCATATAATTTTTCAGTTAGTTTTCTAACAGGATGTTTTCTTGAGTTACTCCATCAACCTGTTTCTATAAATCTACAATGAAAACTACTATATCACCCCTCTCTTATTCTAAATCATAAATTTCTTCATTTAGAGCACTCTTTTATTTAACAAGAACATGATAACCATCGATTAATACATTCGCCAATGATATGAGTTTCTTTTGAGAATGAATTTTCACATTTCTGAACATCAAGAAATTTACCTCTTCTTGCTCATCATCATCATCAGCATCAGACCTGGCCATGAGTGCAAATATTGATTCATATTCATAAGGTTCATTGTCAATGGCCATCACTGATTTGTCACACATATCATCATCATCTATAGATTCACTTGAGAAGTTTCCCCAAGCAATAAGAGCTTGCTTCACCAGGTCATCAGTTGCATCTCTCCTCTTGGACTTTTTATCAGAGACTTGGTTCCTCTTAATAGTCTTGTCTTTCTAATTGTCCTGCTTGTGAAAAGTACATTCTTTAATAAAGTGACAAGGTTTCCCACACTTGTGGCAATAGTTGTCATTTCCTTTGAAGTTTCTGTTAGAGCTTCTTATTCTGGGGACCCCACCATTCTTTCAAATAATCTTTTGAAACCTACCATTGAGGTATGCCATATCAGCTTCGTCACTGCTTGAGTCACTCTTGGCAGCTTTGATAACCAAGTTCTTCTCTTTATTTGCCTCACTCTTTTCTAGTTTCTTTCTGGTTTTCTTCATCTCATAAGTCCTGGGATTTATAATCAGCTCATCAATGTTAAGCGTATTTAGGTTCTTAGCTTTATATATGGCATTCACCTTACTATCCCAAGAGCCTGGAAGGACACCAAGCATTTTTCTTACCAGTTTGTTGGTTGTAATGACTTCTCCCAGAGAGTTAAGCTCATTGATTATAGAAGTGAACGTAGTATGCATATCTTGGATAGACTCATCCTCTCTTATCTTAAGCAGATCATACTCTGTAGTAAGCATATTGATATTAGACTCCTTAGCTTGAGTGGTTCTTTCATGAGCTATTTGGAGAGCTTCCTAGATCTCCTTAGCAGATACACAAGATGAGATCCGATTGTATTTATCCGGTCCAAGGATATTCTTAGCCTTGAAGTTTTTCTCCACAGCCTTTCTGTCCAGATCATTGTATTCCTTCCTTGATTTTGGAGTTGTTGTAAGACCAGCTAGATCTATGTTCATAAGAACATGAGGACCACCACAAATGATATCCCACAACTCATAATCCTCAGCCATAATAAAGTCATACATCTTTGTCTTCCACCACTCATAATACTTTCCATTAAATCTCGGTGGTCTTGTAGTAGATTGTCCTTCCTCCAGGTTTGGTGGAGCAACCATGAGAAAGATCATTTCTAGGTGTTAACCTTTTAGAAACCACCTGCTCTTATACCAATTGATAGAAACTAAGAGTCTACCAAACAGTATAGAGAATCATGTTCTCTATTTGTTCCCTAAGCAGAAAGTAAATAACATACGATATTTATGTGGAAAACTCCTTGCTCAAGGGATTAAAAACCACGACTTACCAAGTAGGATTTCCAACTTCACTAACTGAGAAACTTCAAATTACAACCTATTGCAATTTAGTAATTAAACTATTAATCTCTCACCCCTTACAATACATCTATTGTAAGCCCTCTACAATAACTCTATTGCAAAGCTACAAACCTTGACTAACTCTAGCCAAGAAACTTGTCCTACTATGACACTTCTTAAAAATAGTGTAGGATTACAGTAAATAACAAAATGACAAAGACTCAAAACAAACTAAATGACTTAGACACCTTCAATGTCGGGATCTAGTCCTTCAGCTTGCAAATAACCTTGTTCTTGATAACACTCGGAGACTTGTGGCGGCTGCACTTTGAAAGTGATTTTAGATTTTCAAGTGTTACCTAAAATCTTGTAACATGTTATATATATATTAGGGAGCATGTGTGAGGAGATATAGATAATTCATCCCTTGGTTTAACTACCAATGAACTGCAGCAGTGTTATTGTACTTCTGTTAGTGAATAGTACTACTTTATAGTTGTAACTGTTGACTATACAATAGCAGAAAGAACGGATCGCAGACCAGGTCTCAATCTGGTTCCTTGACAGTTTGGCAAATCATCAAAATACAAGATGACATAACTTATTAAATAGGATTACTTTTGACCCTGAGTTTAGAACTTGGGACCTAGAGAGAGTTTGGAGCCGCCATGGAGGCCGGAGTTACAAGGTTATACCTTTTCTTCTCTGTAATACTCATTTTTACATTTTTATTCGGATGATTTTTTATTTTTCCTCCATATCTATGTAGAGCTAAACTCTTTAGTTCTAGGGTTTTGACGCTAATATGAAAGTTGACGTTTGATTATCGTTTATATCTATTGGTTTTCCAATATTGAGTTGCTTATTTATTCTTGAGCTTAATTATTTAGTTAATTAATCACTAATTAAACGCTATATGTGGCGTGTGAATTGGACTAGGGATAGGAAATTTGCATGTGTAATAACAGTAAATAGGGCTTGTTCGGATTTATACGTTTCGCTACTGAGGATATGAATATACCATTTAGCCTTACTTAGTTAAATATGGAGATTTAAATGTGTTCATGTTACCTCTGACGACCGTAGGAATGTAGGCGTTATAGTAGCATCTACAGGCTTGTGAGCAACTCGGAAGATACTCATAAAGTTAACATCAACCCGTGAACTAGTAACCTGGGAGATAAAATAGGTATAACGATTGGAAGAATTAAACTGGATAGGTAGTGGTCATAACCCTAGATCTATCTCTTCTCCGATAAAATCCATTCTTTCTTGGTTGAAGTTCATTATTTGTTCTCTTTTATTTTTTAGTTAGTTTATAAATATAACTTTGGATTTTATTTCTTGTTTAGATCATTAGCATTAGGTTGATTTAGTAAATAGTTAATCATAAGTCCTTGTGTGTACGATATCTGGACTTAAAATCCTATATTACATGTATGACCGCGTATACTTGCGTGTGCGTTTGGGAGCAACACACATTTATTTAGTGCAATAAAAGGTTTATTCATATAAATTAATATAACACTCCTAAGGAGGTCATCAAAGTGTTAACTGTTGGGATTGTTGGGATTTTTTTAAGATGTGAATGGAAAAATGCGAAAAGGTACCTTTTCGAGTGCGCCCAAAAGACACATTTTGGATTACAACTCTCCATCTCACCCTTTCATTGTCTATAAATCAGAGGAAAAGCCTCATTTTCTTAACAAAAAAAATTTAGAACTTCTGCATGCTTTCTTACAAACAAAAAACCGAGTCTTTGTATGATATATTGCCGAATTTGCGTTCGACGAAGTTGGTGGGGTTTGAGGTACCGCTACGCCATCAACATGTATATCCGTTTTATTCTGCGAGGAAGTAATCCATAACCTCGAGTACAGTGAGGGGATTAAATTCCCTAAGGACACACATTAAATTCTGTGGACTCGGATATTTAGTTTTTGCATTTTTTTTATCGTTTTTGAGTTTCTGGTTTACTCTGATTTTTCGTTTCCAGTTTTTGGTTTTTGGTTTTTGGTTTCTGATTTTGAACACAGGTATGTTCATGGATAACAATCTTAAGGAATTTAATGTTATTTCATTTCTGTGTTTTGTTGGAGACAAAACGAGAAAGAGATTTAATTTAAAGGAATCGATTTGGACCAGTGTTCCGTGGTGACCATTTTGGCATCCATCGTATTTTTTAACGCTTCTACTAGGTGCAAACCGGTGCAACTGTTGGTTGCTACGGTCAAGATATACATGACAGAGAAGTTTAGAAACACAACAAAATTTATATAAAAAATGAGAAACTTTTCTTAATCCCGTCCCACTACCCCTGCCTCTCCCACCTACTATTTTATATATTTATTTTATTTTTATAAAAAATAAAAAAGTTCTTAAAAATATTATTCTTATTTTAAAAATAAAGATATGGAAAAAATCAATTATTATACAAAATAAAATAACATCATAGAAGGTAAGTTTGAAATTTGTAAAAGTAATGGGTCAAGTTGGGCAAGTTGGGCAAGTTGGGTCATTTAGCCCATCTTAGCTCAAGTAAGCTTTGGGCCGGTTGGACATTGACCCATCTATTAATTTAGACCATCTTGACCCGCCCAACTTCAGCTCAAACGGCCCATCTGACCCCTAACTGTAATGATGATGGTCTCGGTGCAATTCACTTGATTGGTATGCATTAGGAAATATCTTTTTGTTGAAAAGAAACCAAAGTCAAAAAGTGGACATGTGACTAACGGTAGAAACTGAAAATTATTCCCATTCTCCAGGGTCTTTATCTAAACCATCATAATATATGTTATGTTCTACTTTTGCAACTGCCTCAAGAGAAAAAAATCAAGAAAGGAAAAAAATGGCAGAAAGCAGTGTTGCATAAATTGTAGTGCAACCGAAAGAAAATAATAGATCTAGGAGTAAATACTCGAAGAACTGTAGTCGCAAACTCAGTCTACTATAATTATATTAAGATCGTAAAAACAGAAGTTTGTAATATAGCTAGACCAAATTCCATAAATGGAGTCCGGTAATGCATTATGAAAACCACGGTTCTCCGGTTGGAATTTGGCTATGTCAGCCTTTGATTACAAGAATATACAGTGCTTATTAGAATAGAACCCTTACCAGCCCTTAGTTTTTAAATTACCAAAATCTCACTGATAATTTGACTCATTCAAGACAGTATCCGAGAAGAAAGCTAATTGAGAGAGTTGTATAGAGAGAAGAAGAATGTAGTTTTTATATTCATGAATGAGGAATTGTACGTTGTTATGTGGTATATATGGATTATTGATCCCAATCCTCAACTACTCGAATACAACTGCAACTAACTACGCATATTGTAACTACAATTGAAACTCTAACTAGCAGTAACTAACTTTTAAATCTGTAACTAACTACATTGTAACAATACCCCCTACAAAAGAATAGACTTGTCCTCAAGTCTTAAAAGAAGGAAATTTGTGCTGCAATTCTGATAAAAACTCCTAAGTTACATCAGCAATATCCAAGTCTGTCCATTTCACCAAACTTGAGCTACAACCCTGTGACCCCTCTTCACAAGCCTTTGATCAAGCACATATTAAGATATAGGATAATAAGGACTAGACAACTGTACCATAGGAGGGTGATTGATCGCAGTATGAAGTGCATGACATTTCTTCAGCTGAGAGACGAACTGTAGGATGAATGAGCACATCAGAAGGTAATAGCAAATTGTAAGCAACAGCACCCACCTTGGCCTCAATAAGATAAAGACCAAAATACTTAGCAGCTAACTTGTTGAAAGGTCTGATTGCAACTGAAACCTGCATATAAGACTGCAGTTTAAGATAAACCCAATCTCCAACATCAAAACACCTATTAGACCTATGTTTATCAGCTAGATCCTTCATCCTTTGTTGTGCTCTCTGAATGTGAAACTTCAAAAGAAAAATAATAACCTCTCTAGCAGTCAATGATCTGTCCACCATCTCACAAAAAGATTCAACAACTAGATATGGTAGATGAATATGTGGTTTTTTCCCATATAAAATCTCATAAGGAGTACATTTGATTGCATTATGATAAGTCGTATTATACCACCATTCATCCAATGACAAATACTTAGACCAATCAGTAGGACAATCAGAGCAAAAACATCTCAAACAAGTCTCCAAAGTTCTGTTTAAAACATCAATCTGCCCATCAGTTTGAGGATGATAGGCAGTAAATCTGTATAGTTGGACCCCTTGTACATTGAGTAATTCTTTCCAAAAAGTACTAAGGAAAATGGGATTCTTGTCACTAGTGATTGTAGCAGGTAATCCATGTAGCTTAAAAACATTGTCTAAGAAACATTGAGCTATAGACTGAACAGTATATGGATACTGCAAACATAAGGATATAACATCCTTGCCTTTGGACTTGGACAACCCCTCAATGAAATCCAAACAAATATCAATTCATGCCCCATCAAGAATAGGTAAGGGTTGTAGTAACCCTGGGTAAGCAACAACATCATATTTATATCTTTGAAAGATATCACACTTGTTAATGAACTCTCTAATATCAGCATGAAGAGACTTCCAATAAAAAGATATTGCAACCTCCTTATTATAGTATTCATCCCAAAATGACCACCTTTTGTAGAAGTATGCCATAAACCAATAATAGTACTCCTCAAGTTTTGATCATTTTCCACTACTAATCTACCTTTCCACCTCAACTGATTATTGCACCAAGTGAAAGACTTGAAGTGCTGGACCTACAACTTTTCAATCAAATCCTTCAGAGTTGTATCAGTATACCATGTAGCCTTGATTTGCTTATATAAAGGGTCATGTGGAGTCAATAATGACAGTGCTAACAACTCAGCCTCAGGTTTACTGGATAAGGCATCATCAGCCTTATTTTCAGCACCCTTCTTATACTCAATAGAAAAATCAAAGTCCATGAGCTTAGAAATATCAGCAACCTGGAAATCAGTATGGATATTTCGTTCTAGCAAATACTTCAAAGTCTTCTGATCAGTTTTAACAATAAATGGTCTTCCCAACAAATAGTGAGACCACTTATTGACATAAAAATGAGAGCTAATAATTCTCTATCATAAATAGACATTGCCTAATGTCTAGGTGCTAAAGACTTACTGATATATGCAATTGGATGCCCTTGCTGCATCAATACAGCACTAATCCTCTTCCCACCTGCATATGTTTCTACTATGAAAGGCTTAGAGTAGTTTGGCATTGCTAGCACTAGTGCAGAAACAAGTGTTAATTTCAATCTCTCGAATGCCATAGTAGCATCCTCAGTCTATGTGAATCCTTTCTTTTTAAGAAGATCATGCAATGGTCTACATATAGATCCAAAATCCTGAATAAATCTTCTATAATAGCCAGCAAGGCTTAGAAAACCCCTCAGTTGTTTGATATTAGTATGAACAGGCCATTGCTCAATCTTAATAATTTGATTTGGATCTGTAGAAACTCCTTCCTCACTAATGAAGTGACCTAAATATTCTACTTTAGGCACCCCAAATACACATTTGGATATCTTAGCATACAACTGGAATCTCTGCATCAGGTCAAAAATAGCTCTGACATGCTCAATGTGATCACTCAAGTTCTAGCTATATATCATTATATCATCAAAGAAAACTAAGACCGTTTTCCTCAATAATGGCTTAAAAATTGAGTTCATGAGACTTTAAAATAATTATGGAGCATTGGTTAACCCCCAAGAATTCATAATGGCCTTCATGAGTCCTAAAAGTTGTTTTATGAGTGTCACCTTCATACATTCTCAATTGATGGTAAATAGCCCTCAAATCAATCTTTGAAAACACAACTACACCTCCTAGTTCATCCAACAGATCTTCAGTTATATGAATTGGAAATTTATCATTTATAGTCAATGGTTCAACTCCCTATAATAAACACAGAGCCTTTAACTACCATATTTACCATCTTTTTCCCCACTAGTACAACAGGTGGTGCATAAGGGCTTGTACTATGTTGTATAACTCTTTGGTCAATCATTTCTTGCACTAGTTTCTCTATAATATCCTACTTAATTTCAGGATACATGTATGGTCTCTTATTGACTGGATAAGCAGACTCTACCAAGGTAATTCTATGATCAAATGATCCCCTATATGGTGGAAGAGTAGTAGGTGGTACAAATATACTAGCATGCTGGTCAATCAACACAGCTAGTACAGGTGTAATAGAGTCATCTTGACTAGCTTGAATGTTGTGACACTGCACTTTCTCCTCTATCCTAGAAGTCAAAGTTATCATAAAGAATTAAGTGTTCCCTCCCTCAATCTTATTCACTGATTTAGCCTTGGTTGACTTCAATTGATTGCTTGCCCCTATCAAGACATGTTTCTTACCTTGATACATGAATTCTATAGTTCTATTTTTGAAATTAACTAATATCCTGCCTAAAATGTTCAACCATTGCATCCCTATGATAATATCAATATTTCTCAGTGGCAATAATAAAAAATCAGAACTAAATGTTGTACCTTGCAGTAACCATTGCACCTTCCTACAGATTGAAGCAGTTTGTACTTTTCTCCCATCTGCAACACTAACTGACTAAGCCATGATAGTACTAGCCTGACATCCTAACTTATTTGGAACCTCCTGATCAATGAAGTTGTGTGTACTACCAGTATCAATTAGCACCTGCAATGGTCTCTTTTCATGGTAACCATTAACTCTAATGGTTTGGTACCAGTGATCCTAGTGAAGGCCTGTAGTGAAATGGTAAAAAATTCATCAATTTCTTCAATGACCTCAGTCATTGGTACTTCCTCTCCAACTTCCATTTCTACTTCTTCCTCAGCCACCTCCACCAAAAGGAGTTGTTTGTTTGAATTATATTTATGCCCATGTACATATTTTTTCATCACAAAAAAAATAAAGTCCTTTAGATCTTTTCTCATCCATTTTTGCAGAAGTCGGTCTCCTTCCAAGAATTTTATTAGTTTTAATAGGTTGAGGTTCAAAGAATTTTTTGAATGTGGTGTTTGGCACTGGTGTTTTTTAGAAATTGTTCTGTCTATAATGGCTTGGAGTAGGCAAAAGTGCAGATTGAACTGGTTTGGTTATAGGTTTCAGGCCCAATTTTTTACTTGGGCTTCAAACATTTCTTCCTATAATCTTGCAATTTTATAGGCTTGCATTAGAGTTCTAGGACCTTGTATTTTGACATCCTTATTCAATTTAGGTTTTAGCCCATCTAAGAAGCAACTTATAGTATTCTCATGAGACAAATTGACAACAGTTAGTAATCTATCAAATTCAGCTTATACTACTTAACACTGCCAGTTGAGTCAGATTTTCAAAAACTCCATATGATCTTCAAATTCTTCACCAAACTTCTCATTCAAGGCCAACACATATTCAGTCCAAGTTGGATCTACCACTGAATTTCTAGATCTAATATAGGACATTTGCCAAGCAATAGCCTTACCCTCTAAATGAATAGAATTTACTTTTACCCTCTGATCAAATGGAACTTCATTCATAGCAAAGAACTGGTCTACTTTATGTAATCAAGTTCTCAAATCATGATCAGAAAATCTAGGAAATTCTAGCCTAGAGTATCTAGTAAAGAAATTATCAGCATGAGGATGATTATCCTTGACTCTCATTTCTGGAATAACTTCTACAGATCAGTTTCTATCAATTGAAAAAGATTCTGCTCTTCTTACTTCATTCTCCTTTCCTTTTCCATCCAAGTTATTGATGATGGTTCATATCTCCATTATCTCCTTGTCATCAATCAAATTACATTCATTCATATTGGTCATACCCTCCATCAATTTTTGTAATTGATCTTTAATCAAGGACCATTTCTCCTCCATGTCCTCTGATGGTTGACCTCGGGTCTTGCTTCTGGTTACAATTTCACTGCTTCCAGTCATCAATAGTGTCGAGAATCAGTTGCTTTGATACAAATTATTGCATAAATTGTAATGCAGCCGAAAATTAATAGGAAAATAACAGATCTAGGAGTAAATACTCGAAGAACTATAGTCGCAAACTCATGGAATTAAATCCGAGAAGAAAGCTAATTGAGAGAGTTGTATAGAGAGAAGAAAGTAGTTTTATATTCATGAATGAGGAATTGTACATTGTTACATGGTATATATGGATTACTGATCCCAATTCTCAACTACTCGAATACAACTGCAACTAACTATCCATATTGTAACTAACTGTAACTACAATTGTAACTCTAACTACCAGTAACTAACTTTTAAATCTGTAACTAACTACATTGTAACAAGTAGTGACGTTCTTCAATGAAGCGGTCAATGTGGTACTAGTTTCTTCATCGCTGAAATATATCACTGCTAATATAATGGTTTGTTGCGTCGTGCTTCTGTGTTCATCTTTTTCCTGCCTGTGGGAGACTAAATCTTAGCGATTTCTACTCCCGTTTCGGAGATTAAAATCTTCGAATTTTCTACTTCATTATTGAGATTAAAGTCTTCGGGACTTTCTTGTCATTTTATACTCGATTTGAAGATATAAAAATTTTATCGAGTAAATCGATTTGTTTGTATTCGATTTGAAGATATATATACTTCGTCGTTTATTATATTTGTTTAAGAAAACAGGAAGATAATAATTGTTGATATGCTACAAAGAGAAATGATTAAAGTCGTTTGCAACTCGAAAATTCAAAAGCGAAATTAACTTACGAACTTGTTTGCGTCGGTCTTTCTTTGCTTCTTTGGTGACAAAGCTACTCGTGGTTTTGGAGATTACAAATTATATTTCCAGCAATATTAGTGCAAATTAAGTTATAATATAACAAATACTGATTGTTTTGTATCCTCCCCACTAATTAAGAAGATGAACTTCAAGTTGCATACACATTGGTGTAAATAGTTGATTTTCCACGCAGAAGGAAATTGATATTAAGTTTATGGGTCTCGGCTTTGGTTCCCAAAAATGTTCAGGGAGGTTGTTTTTGAAAAATAATTCAAAACAGTATGAAAATGAAAAACAGCAAAAACAAAAAAGCTAGGATAAAGCATATATAAAGAGAGAGATTACAGAGAAGGGAACCAATGGAGAGGAGGGCCATTATGATAGTTATGGTAAACAGAGTTGTAAAGTAGCTGGTGCACCCCATGTGGCCGTGTTGGTTTTGAAAGAAATAATCCCCTTGATTATTTTCATTGATTGAATAGATATATATACAAGTTACAAAATAGGAGAATCCTATTTCTATTCTATTTCTAAAACCTTATTCTACCATAATTCTAACTATACAATTATGGTATGTGTATATCCTAATCTAGGTAACAAATATACTACAATATACACGCAATATACTTTCCTTATTATACAACTATGTCCACTGTTTTGCTGCCCTATTTCCATGACTGGCCCAACTCGTCCAGGTCATTTGGGCTGCCACTGCTCTACTGTTGGGCTGCCACTGTTCACTGCTTTGTATACCTATGATATATACTGCTGTATATTCAGTGTATATCCACAGCTCCTTCCCATCCAAACCCACTTGAGATATTGCAGCATTCAGCTCTGCCATCAACCATTTAGCCCTCCTCCTCTCCTACACCTGCTCTTACCAAATCATCCACCCCAACTTCACTTATTCTCTTCTTTCCCATCTCTCTCTAGAACAAATATGCAGAGATAGCTATGCAACTGTCAAATGTCTTTTACCCCTCTCCCTTTAAATGTTCATTCTCCTCAGTTTCTAAAATTGTATGTAGAGGCTCTTCCTATAAAATATTTTACTCCCACCTATTCTTTTTCTTTAACTAATTTTGATTTGATACTTTCCGACTTTAGGGCTGTCTTTTTTTTGGATGTCGCTACGAAAAATACATAAATTGCACCCTACATTTATTCCAAAAATCAGTACACACCCTTATTTTACAAATGATCTCTTAACCCCCCTAATCTTATTTAAAGGTTAACTAATATCAACCTGAAAGGTGATGTGGTTATTTTTCATGGTGATATTGATTTTACTTTAAATAAAAATACTGTCCATAAAGTTAAAGTGTGTTATTAATTTTTTTAATAAGTTTAGAGTGCTCACGTGTTTTCCCTCATTTACGAATGATAATACTCGTTCTGTTTCACTTTATAACACTTGTATTTTGAAATAGTTTCCAAATATATAAAATTATATTTACACATGTTTTAGTCCAATTGGAAGGAATTTCACTCATGTATTTTAACGCGCTTTAAGTTTATAGTATAACACTATAACTTCAGGTCAACCTTATTTACTGTTAATAGGTTGAGGATTTGGCACCTGGATATGAAAGGCGGGCACGTAGGTGTGCGTAAGAGTTAGTTGAAGCATGTGATTTTAAATGGAGAAACATGGCTATGCTCAATCGGGGGTTAGTCTAGATACTCAAATTATATATTTTCTCAAATAAGTTAATTACTTAAAATAAATTATATTATTTAATTATACGCATTATTATACACATTTCAATTAATATTGATAAGTATAATTAAAGAAAACACTTTTTGTAATTAACTTATTTACATGCAAATTAAGAACACATTATCAAGTGTTTAAGTACCCATTGAAAGAGGTCATATTTTGAGTGTCTAAAAGAAATCTACCAACAAGTTTAAAGGGTGTCAATGAATTCGACATTCTCTAATATATACGTAATGTGAGCTTTCAAAGATAATATTATCCACAAAGCTCAAAGAAAAATCAAAGAAATAAATGTATATCGAAAATCATTAAACTAATCTGAGAAAATGAGTTTACCAAGAAAATATTATGGGTGAAATATTTGGTCACACCAAAGTCCAAACACAGATTGTAAGCGCATGCTCGAAGTGAAGAGGCAGCAATAGTAATATACGCGGTCTCACAATAAGCCGTCTAACGAATATCAGTCAAATGACACATGAAGAGCAACTCCAGAACGTTATCCGATCCATGAGTAGTAATAAAGTACAAATAAGCAAAAGCAAGTCGAGAAAATAATCCATAGGATAGTCACTCCTGGCAACTGCAGAATTCCATGAGAAAACTAATTAAACAGAAAATCACATCATGTTCTTCAAACTACAGCATTCATCATGGAAAGGAGAGTTCAGTGTCTTGGGGACAAGTCGCAGTCAGGATTCCTGGAATAATGAACAGCATCAGGGCTCCTGCTATGGCTTTGACTAGGGCTCCGCCTCCTGCTGTGACTCCTAACTGGAGAACGCGCCCTAACTGGACTCCGGCTGCGACTCCTTGAACCATTACATGGTGGAGACTGCACCCTGACTGGACTTTGACTGCGGCTTCTTGACCCATTGAATGGTGGAGATTGCTCCCTTGGAGGGGATTGTGAGTATGACCTCCCCTGACCGCCGCGAGGAGAATATGATCTCTCGCGACTGTATCTTTTCTCTTCAGGCGAAACAGACCTGCAACAGAAGGAGATAGATACTTGTATGGCGAATCAAACTTGGTTCAGTACCAGGGCATAAAGCAGGAGCAACTACATTCGGACCAAATTATTAAACCATAGACTCCAAGACTTGTGTGAAATGTCACATGTTTAGAAGTTGCAAATACAGCTTTTAGTTTCACCAAGTTTCTATGTTATGGATAAGATGAAGCAAAGAATTTGCCCAAACACTCTAATAAAGTTTACAAGATGAGGAGAAAAAACGTTTAGTAAGACGAGTTCTGAAAACTTTTTGAAAAGGAATTGAGCAGAGATCCCACCCAAGAAATCAATAAAGCAGGTTTCACTAGCTTGAGTTCAACCTCTTAATTTCTTCTCACCATGATCTGTCTTGCTATCAGATCAACCCCCTAGTCAAACATGCATAAAGTTGAGTAAATGATAAACCAAAAGAAATCAGAATGTAGGATGAAACCAGAGGCAACATATTCTTCAGGCAAATGAATTGGGATGTCTATGATCACACACAAACCAGAATTTTATTCCTAAGAAAGGCTCTTTACTAATTAAGACCTAGACTGTCATTCACAATGATCTAAAGCAAGCAGGTTTATTCACCATCGCAATCACCACAAAATTTCAATTATATCACATTCGTGTCCAACAAGTACCAGAAGACTTAGCATACCTCGAGTATTGCCTTCTCTTAGGTGGAGTGTAGTAATCACGGCCGCGGGGAGGTGGAGATCGTGAATACCGAGGAGAGTTATGGTACCTAGGGGGAGTACCTCTTCGATCATAATTGCGGCCACCCCTACCACTACAAGATGGTACAGTATAGTGTTAAGATCTCAAGAAAGAAGAAATATGACATTCCTTATAGACACTAAAATAGAATACACATAAATTTGTGACTGCCAAACCAGCCATTTGGAAAACTTAGCCTCAATCTCCGTTAAAATCCATGATTTGCAAAAACAAGGACTTAATAACGAGAAGAATACAAGAAATGTAACAGAGGCTTTACAACTCTATTGTCCAAGATTTGCTAGAAAATGACTGGCCAAAAGAAAACATCCAAATGCAAACAAATTCGTCCTTTGAGATAGTAATTCACAGAACCAATTTTGGTACTAAACCACATGAAACTACTGTTCAAGCAGACACAAGTTAAATGGAGAAATTTCAAGAATGAGGAAAAATACTACAAAGAACTACCTTCCACGCTCCCTAGCTCTCATTTCTTGAGGCTTTTTCCTGTTCTCCTCAGCAAAAACTACCGTCAGTTGCCGACCTTGGAAAACCTGACCATCCATCTGATACTTCGCTTCTGCTGCATCAGCAGGGTCCAGATATTGGATAAATCCAAAGCCACGTGGTTCACTGTGAAATAAAAGAGAAATGACAAGCAAGAGAAGAGGGAACACAAGAAAATATGTTTAAGACAGCGTCAAATTACAGTATGATTCAGCAAGTGGGTGTTCATCCAAGCTACAGAACTCTAGGGCTGTTTGAATTATCCTAGTTGGAATATGACAGCGAGCAAATTTGAATTTCAGAATTGTAAGGCAACTCTGACGGGTAAACTTGCCCCAATAATTAGAATTAAAACCAATATATTTGGAACCAAAAACAAATTAGTTCCAAGAGAACAGAAAGAAGAAACTTGCCTAAAGACTTCCAATATTTCCAAACAGCCCAAAAACAACAAAACTAAAATAATCCCCATAAATCGGAATGCCTTGATAAGCACAGAAGCAAGCACATGGCTGCTGACCTTGCATGTATCAGTTTAAAGATGACTTGAAATTCTTCAAGATGTGAAATCTCGAAATCTTCACATTCTATTGATATCCATATTCCTTCCAATCTTCACTACCATTAACATCAACTTGAACTCTTACTACTGGATTGATTGTCAAGAGCTCTCTTACTACTTGAAAAGTGTCAACAGAACTCTTACACTACTTGATTGAAGTCTCCAAAACTGAACTCTTACACTACTTGATTGAAGTCTCCAAAACTCTTTAGTATCACAGCTACATCTCAACAATTTTAATAAAGTGTTACCCAAAATGACATAACAAAGAGTAAACAACAAAACCCAATATAAAATAAAAAGAAGGCAAAAGCAGGCAGAGATTTCTATGTCAAACTTGAAAATAATTTTTTTTAAAAAAAACTTGATGTATGAATTGACTCTCAAAAATTAAAATATAAAATGTCTAGTTCCGAAAGATAAAAGGGCGTATATTGGACTGTATTGGACAAAGTATCTAACTAAATTATGATATGTCTGAAAGTAATAACTCCCTCACTTGTTTATTCTCTCCCTTTATTTCTTTCTTCCTCTTCTTTTAAGGAGGGGGGAGAACTGTGTAGATAAAAACAATGCAAAACAAGCTCACCGAGTGTAATAGTCCCTCGGCAAGTAAATATCCTTGACAGGACCAATTTGCCCGAATGGCTTTTTGAGGTCTTCTGGCCTGCACACAAGCAGTAAAGTAAATGGCACGCCAAGCTACATGCACAAATTCATGGAACACCTAAATCTAACATAATGTAACTGAACTAGTCATAGGAATTATAACAGTGTATTAGGACCAATTAGCTCCTGCTCAAAAAGACAAGAAGAAGGTAAGTAAATTCTACAGATGGCGACAAAGGGAGCAGAGATTTCATACAATTAACATTCTTCAATGTTATTTCGGCCGCGCGCTGTGGCCCCAAGACAAAAATCATATGCATGTTTTCTAATATAGTGCACACGACATCCATTACAAGCATGTAATCAATCACTTGTCCACAAAGTGGAAACAGCTTAATGGGTTAAGCTAAAAGAAAATGAGCCTGGTATGCTCCGAGAATAAAATGATGACAAAATGCATACCGGCAGTCATGGCGAAGATTGCGCACTAATAGAGTAGTTGGATCATCTCTGCTACGACCACCACCACCACCACCACCATAGCGACCACCCCTGGGGCTTGGGCTTCTTCCTCTCCTTCCATAACCTCTTGGGGGTGATGGGCTGTAACTTCTTCCCCTCATATGCACCAGATTCGCGGAGATCTATCATAAGTTCATAGAATGAGAAGACTAACATATAGACACAAAAAATAGATAGCAATCAAAACATACTCAGTTTGATTAAAAAATCCAAAACCAGCATAATCAGGGAAAAGCAGCTTTTTTCCTGAGAAAAAATAGCATCTATACCCCAACCTTCGTCAAACTTATCATTATAACTTGTTACCCACATGCATATGAATAGCCAGCATCACTCTACTTTACAATGAGGTAAAAAATGTATTATCACAATCCTAATAATCACAAGAATGTTTTGCACAATTTTCCTCCATTGGCTCCACCTATTAAACAAGAGAGATGATATAATTAAGATCCAAGTTCCTCTTGAACTAGAGCAAGAGGGAGACAAAGCATTTTCTTTCTATTTATGGGCTCCAAACATAATTAAGTTGGAAAAACACACACTACAAAAACAGCACATGAAATAATACCACTATATCAAAAATCAAAAGGTATAGACATTGATCATTAATCAAAAAAAAAAAACACATATAGATAACTACTAGCATTTGCCTTTTCAGTATCAGAATGTGATTGGCCCGGATAGAACAGTATGAATATAGAGGAATCATATAGCAGAGCACAAGTAGATGGGTTGACACACCATTTACTGAATGATTGGTATATTTAGGATGTGAAGAAATGATCAGCCAATATGAATACTTGATAATTTGGTGACATCTCAGCAGTCATAGTTAGTTGTAAGGGACTAGTGTCAGTGTATCATCCTCCAACCCCATAATGTACTTTTCAATTATAAACGAGGAAAAATCATAAAAGGGCCAATTTCACTATAATATTGAAAAAGCACACTTGAACAAAACATAAAAATGGAGGTTTGGAAATATAAATAAAAGGCACAATAGGAACATGAAATGCTCATTAAGTTGTTCAAATCCACATAAAGTACGCTGTTATTTGGAAAAGAAACATTAGATTTGCTCCTTTTTCATAAAGATAGTTTTTTTTTTGTTATCCAAACATGCTTAGATTTTAGTGAAACAACTCTTAACATAGCAAAAATAACTAGAGGAGTAAATCCAAGTGGTTAAAGCATAAGAAAAACAAAACAAATGATTCTGAAATTGCTAAGTAGTTCCAACATCCAATACATCGCACTTAAACAGTCTCCTATTTAAGGGATTGAAAAAGCATTACATGTGACGGATTCGCCTGCCCTTCCAAGTTCCAACTACCGAAACTTTTTTCCAAAAAAGCCCTGTTTTTCAGCAAACAATCAAAAAGAGACGAGGTGGATTGGTAGGAAGATCAATTTCACAAACCCTAACTAGAATAATATAGAGACGGCGGCACCTATCTATTTTAATAAGGTAAAGTTACATATAGTTTCCGGGAAAAAGAAAAGTTACGTATTATTTCTGTCTTATATTTTTCAAAATTTACTTTAGCTGACTTTCCACTGTGCCCTTTACTCCATGGCAACGGATAGGATCTGCACCGGATCCTACTAGATCCAGATCCATTTTTCATACCTGAATTCAGATCCGGATTCAGATCCATCGGGTTCATAAAAATCAGATCCAAATCCGGATTCATCGGTTCCACCGGGTCTACGGATCGAATCTGCATCCACATGTAAAAAAATTGTCTTGCTAAGAATGTAACCTTGCTAAGAATTTTCTTTTGAACTGACAAATAATTTTTACTTGCAAACAATTTATTGTGTTTCAATTTTGAAATGTTCATATGAGATATTTTGTTCGTTGTCTCGTTTTGATTGTGAGCTATTAATTGAAAATGTTGGACAATGACAATAGTTGTGTTAAATGCTGACTAGTATTTCCACAATACTGAACTTGCATGTGCTTGGAATCTTCACAAATGAAGTGAATATAATTTTAACTACTTGTCTATGGAGATGTTAGTCATTCACTAATATAACATTGATTTTATTATCGAAGTTACCTCTTTATTTTTTGGTTTTTGAGTTAACGCATGGATAAATTAAACTTGCAAGGATGTGCTTAGCAATTTTAAGAAAATACTTATAAAATTACATTCTAGGTTATGAATATATTTAATAAAAAACGGATACACGGGTCGGATCTGGACCGGATACGGATCTCAAATACAAGATCCAGATCCAGATCCGATCCGTCATAAACGGATCCGGGTCCGATCCGGATCCGTCGGATCCAAATTTTGAAGATCCATATCCTATAAAACGGATCTGGATCCACCGGATTCGGACCGGGTCCAGGATCCACTGCCATCTCTAACTCCTATTGTATCTTCACTAATTTATATTGAAAAAAGGCTCAAAAATATCATTTGTTCTCCTCCGTCTATTGAATTAAATATATCTTTTCTTTCATTTAAAAGGCTTAAAAATACCCTTTCCTTCTACCTTTTAAATCAAATTTACCCCTAAAGTTATTTTCATGCTTAATATTGCTCCTCTATTAATGACATAATTATATGATAGTTAATTAAATTTTAATTAAACATGTGGTCTTTATTTAGTGATCCATATAAAATTTTAACCCAACACAAAACCCGTTTTAAATTAACGATTTCCCGTTTCTAATTAATTTAGCATATTTTTCTGTTGGTACAGAAATTTTGATTAACCGAACCAGATCAAAAACTTGGGAGAATTTTGATTCCCTCTAGATTTTCTATACAAATAACACAATTAACTAACTATGTCTAACTCCTAAATTAGTTAGAATTGACCATACTTTAGAAATACTACTAACAAATATCGAGCCAAATATAAATAATTGCAGTTTTAAAAACATTCAAAATAGATAACTTTGGATAATAAGTAGCAAATTCACACCTTACTTAATCATTCTCCGGCATTTACGCAAAAAAAATGTTTCTCAAACATAAAGAATATGAGACCATGCAGCACCAGTACCCCAGATAATCATAGCAAGATAATTTCTCATCAAACAAGAGGTACACTACGGGGTTTATGAATATTTAGCTACACTATTTTTTCTCGTGTCAAACTTTTATCAATATTTATTTAATATATGTTGGTACCGAAATCAATATTTAGCATAATGGAGGAGCAATATTACGCATGAAAATAATTTTAGGGGTAAATTTGATTCAAAAGGTGGAGGGAGGGGGTATTTTTTTAGCATCTTCTAATAAGTTAAGTTGACATATTTGAGTCTTTTAGATGGAAGTAAGGGCAGATTTGATTCAATGCTAAAAGGAGTGTATTTTTGAATTATTTCTAGTACGTTAAGGGTACGTTTGACCCTTTTTATTTATTTTTAGATCGCAAAAAATCCATTAAATGAAAAAGCCCCCATATCCATATTTTTTCATACCCAATACTCCGATGGAATAGATAAATTTTTACAGACTAATTAGTGATATGATAAACTAATTTCCTATACTCTGACCACATAAGGAGCTTGTGACAGCTCACTAAACTCTTCTTCTTAACCTAAACAACAGCAAAGTACAGTGTGATTGCTGTAAAATAAAAAATCTCATTCTTTCAGGCATTAAAATCTCCTGACATTCATCCTAATTATCTACTACTGTTTTACTTAAACTCCACTAATCACTCCTTTTAGCTTTAATACTTTTCTTTAGAAACTTCATCAAGATCCAACACTCGTAAATCGCAGGATGTGACTGAATGAACAGGTTTGAGAACCTATAAGGTCTACCCAGAAATTGCTCCCACGGTTCGAATTCAAGCTGCACGCCTACAACTGAATTTTAAGTTCCTCCCATTTGTCGTCCACAGCGTTATGGGGACATCTTTGTTAATTCTTCTCTGTAAGTAAAGGGGTGAGTGAACCCTAGTATTAGTTTTCATTTTCAGTTCCAAATTTAGCTTCTGTCTACATGAAGGAATTGAATTCAACAACAGATCCAATTGGGCAAAACTTAATAAAGGTTATAAGCAATGTGTGCTTGTCAGTTTTTGTTTTCTCAGTACTTATATTTACAATAGTTGCTATCACATATCAACCTCCTGATCTATGGGAATCATCTAGAGCCTTAACTAAGGTCTTCACTCAAGTTGAAAATGCCACATTCAAAGTGGACAATTCTATCCTTAAAACTGGTGAGGATATTGCCACTGCTCCTATGGCTTTTTCTTTAGTCCCAATAACTGAAGCTTCTATTGAGAAACTGTCAGCTAAGACTCTGAAATCACGATGTGACAACGAAAATTTAGTTGTTAATTGTTCAGATCAAAGGGTGTTGATCACCATTGAGAGATTTAATTTGAGGGCCTTCAAGTCCATTGCCTTTTTGGATTATCAAATTCCTGTTAATGGGTCGAAACCTGATGACTGTGATGTGGCATGGAGGTTTAGAAACAAATAAGAGAAATCCTGGAGGAAGTATAGGAATTTCAGGAGGTTCAGGATTGGGTTTACTGATGATGATTGTAGTTACAAAGTAGTTCATGTGGGTCGTTAGCATTCAGGGGTGAATGCACGGCGTCCAAGAATCCAAGTTAACAGAATTGATACCCCAGTCGAGATAAGGATATCAATGATACAATTCCCGTCATAGGATCATATTCAGCTTTTAGAGACGGGAGATACTTGTATTATTCTCGTGGTGGTGATTACCGTAAAGGAATGAACCAATATCTATGGAGTTTTCTATGTGCTTTGGGTGAGGCTCAGTACTTGAATCGGACATTTGTAATGGACTTGAGTGTCTGTTTGGCATCCTCGTACACTTGGAGTCGTAAAGATGAGGAAGGGAAAGATTTAGGTTCTATTTTGATTTTGAGCATTTTTGAAAGAGGTTGCGTCCATTGTTGAGGAAGAAGACTTTGTTAAAGATTGGAAGAGATGGGATAAAACTCATACGAAGAGAATCTCTGTAAGAAAAGTTGCAAACTATAAAGTGTCACCAGTGCAACTAAGGAAGGACAAGAGCACAATTATATGGAGACAATTTGATGACCCCAAGCCAGAGGACTATTGGTATCGCGTTTGTGAAGGGCCTGCTGGTAAATACATCCAGAGGCCATGGCACGCTTTATGGAAATCAAAGAGACTGATGAATATAGTTACTGAGATTAGTAGAAGTATGGACTGGGATTATGACGTCGTTCATGTTGTTAGTGGAGAGAAAGCTCAGAATAAGGAGTTATGGCCCCATCTGGATGCTGATACATCTCCGGATTCCCTTGTCACAAAGCTTCAAGGATTGGTAACACCTTGGAGGAACTTGTATGTTGCCACAAATGAACCCTTCTATAATTATTTTGATAAACTTAGATCTCACTACAAGGTACATTTGCTTGACGATTACAGGTATTTATGGAGTAATACAAGTGAGTGGTACAATGAAACTGCACAACTGAATAATGGACACCCTGTTGAATCCGATGGATATATGAGGGTTGAAGTGGACACTGAAGTCCTTTATAGAGCAAAGACTCAGGTGGAGACATTTTATAACTTGACAAAGGATTGTAAGGATGGAATTAACACGTGTTAAACAGTTTAAGATATTTATTGCGCTTTATACATTGATTCACACATCTTTTTGCCTGTTTTCTTTTACAATTTATTCAGTTCTGAAGTACATCCTGCTTTTGTACAATATTTTCTTCATTACCTTCGTTTAATAGTGATCTATGTCGTCCTTCTGTCTCCTAAATCTCACTATTCATCATATTTCCTTTTCAATTGTAGAGCCCGTAAGGACAGGAGATTAAAGTTTTGCTTGTTATAACAATGATTCAGGAAATGCAGCAGTGAAAAATAAAGTTATGTCTCCCAAACCAAATCAAATGAGTGAATTCTTGGAATTAACAGCTTGGGATTCCCAAAAGATGATATTATCCTGGAAAGGGAGCCTAACCTGAAGATAGACAGTGCCTTAGATGGTATTATCATTTTAACTAACTGCTTTACCAACAGATAGTTTTCTCCCTATGCCAGTGGTTTTGCTTCACGTATTATCTTGTTGGTCTCACTGTGCCTTCAAGCCTTCAAGTGTCAGTTTTTCAGATGTTTTTTCTAAAATAAGTTCGAGCTCTGGTGGGCCTGTGCCAATGGCTCAAGGGTCAGTACAAAGCTAAGCTTAATCTCATCCTATTCCAGATGAATATATGATTAGTACTAATTCAGGCGTTGTGGAAGCACCATTTCTTGTTCTTCCAAAGCCAAAGTACTTCTCCAGTATATTTTCTTTCACTTACATCTTTCGTTTGAGGAATAATGACAAAGTGTTTGCAAACAATGCAAAATACAATCTTCACACTTGGGGGCAATGTGTCTAAGGATCAACGTAGCAACTATGAACTTCTTGTCAAAAAAAAGTCATTATTCTTCCTACTTCTACTTCTTGCTACGTCATTGTCCTTTGTAATGCAATCCAGCATAGGCAAAACAAAACTAGATTATGCACTATAAATAAGGTCTTTCAAATGCATTATCTGAATTAAATTCTTTAGATTAACTCTACTATTACAGGCCATAACCCTTGTGATAGTTGTAGAATCGCAGTTTTTGCTTACTCACTGAGCAATAGTAAGATGTTCATTTCCTTGTATACTTACCGTGGAGAAGAAAGATAAAGATCGTTTTTGCTCAACATCTATAGTTTTGTTTGTTTACTTGTAGTAATAGTGGGAAAGTTGCATTGACAAATGTGTCTGCTTCTTATTTTTATGGTAGATCATCAAGATTTTGTTTTTCCTAAAATATTGTCGTATGCGTTATTTTGCAATGGCCTAAAAGGAAATATGAATATTCAATTTTTGACAGAGCAAGAGAATGAAAATTTTGAGAATGTATGTGAAGGGAACACCTCCATTTTCGTAAAAGCTCTCTGGCCTGATGAAGCATTCTCTTACTACACCTTTGTCAAATGAACGAGAATCATAATATCCATCAAGAAAGGATTGTTGGAAACAGTACAATGCTGAAAACGCATAACCATCTCATACAAGGAGCAGTCAAGTGTAAGCAGCTCCAATAATGCAGCAGTCTCTCATTAATTTATTATCAAGCAAAAAGTAGTCATCCGCATAACTTCATCCAATTTTTTTGAAATTTTCGCATTCTGCATATTGTACATGATAAATTAACAAAATGTGCGACAGATAAAGAGAAATATCGTAGTCAATAATATATCATCTTTGCTGGCCTCCTTAACCAAGAATGAGAGTTAGCAAAGGGAGACATCAATAAAACAGATATATAGATACATACATCCTTTTTAATAATGAGACACTAAAATTTCTTCTAGGGGCGGCAGCGGATGCAGGAGGGTTATATTTGGTACAGAAGATTACTCCTGCAGGTTTGGAGTGGCTGACTAAGTTGTTTAACGTCATTTTTAGAACGGCGAGAATGTCCGAAGAATGGAAGGGGGGTACAATGATTCCTGTGTACAATAACAAAGGTGATATCCAGAGTTACAACAACTATAGGGGTGTCAAGCTGCTAAGACACACTATGAAAGTTTGGGAAAGGGTCGTAGAGATAGGGTGAGAAGAGGCGTATCTATTTTTGAGAACCAGTTTGAATTCATGTCGGGGCGCTCGACTACAGAAGCCATTCATTATTATTATTATGAGGTTGGTGGAGTGTTGCAGTATTTCTAAATGCTACGCAAGTGTACGTATCGCAATTTGTAACAAATTTCAGTAAGACCGAGTATCGTCCACAGAGACCGATTTATCAAGTACCAATTAATTAATATTTGGTTTCTATTTGGCCAACGAATATAAGTGATTGTTTTCTAACTAAAGAATTGACAAACTAACATGAATTTCTAGAATAAAATAGCAATGAAAACACACGAGGTTTAATTCAGTAATGAAGGAATTAGGGTTCCCAATCTCCTCAAATATCCACTCTATCATTCATTAATACAAGACTAACGATTCTTCTTTTTATTAAGATAGCAGGTTAACTGAGATGTTCTATATTCCGGTTAGGATATATAAAAATTCAACCTAAGTGAGAACTTTCTATATTTCTATGATAAGTTCGACCACATAGGAGAATTAAGATCAATAACCTAAAACGCTACACAGGCAGTCGTGATACTTTCGTTCAAGATTAAACCTACGTCTAATCAACTATAGCATATTCAAATCTCCCTTTCCAGATCTCGATTTGAACTCATATAGATAATGAAAACTAAAGGTCAATTAATTCTCATTCAATAACCGCAAGTTGAATGGATTTTAATAGATGAAGAAGAACATTAACAATGCATTAAATCATAATAGAGTTTCAAGTTATTCAACGGAAACCCTAATAAAGTAATTACCTCCTAGACATGCTAAGAAAACTAATTAACTTAATATCCAACATGAACTGAATTAAAGTAAAGAAAAAGAAAAGAACTTGAATAATAGATATCTCTAATGGCTTCTTGTTCTCTTGTTCTTGCCTCCAAAGTCTTCTCCTTTCAGAAAAAACATTTCCCCCAATATATATCACGAAAAAACCCAAAAATAGACCTTTTTGCCCTTGTTAAATTTAGGTTTTTCGCTGCACTGACGTCGTCGGCGTCGTGGCTCAGCTATTAAAGCGTCGCGGTGCTAATTCACTTCTGAAGATCGTGTGCTCACTGCATGAGGGGCGCCGCGGCGCTAATATTGGGCGCTGCGGCCCTTCAGTGTCGCGGGTCTTCAGCTTGTTGCGCCACAGCTCTTCAGCCTTCTTCGTCTGGAATTCGTTTAAATTGCTTTCCGAGCTTCCCATGGCTTCTTTGACTTATCTCTTGTAAACAGCTATGCATTTTTGTCCTTAATAACCGCATATTCCCTTTGGATTAGCCTTATTCCTTTATGAGTCGCTTAAAACCTGAAAACACGCAACACACGCATAATACTGCACAAAACAAGTAAAAGACAAACAAAAGACTCCCTAAACACACTCTAAAACAGTACTAAAATCTACTTAACAAACACCCTCAAACTTAAAACTTTACTCGTCCTCGAGTAAAGAACTCTAGACAGCCTAAAAGAAAAACACACGAACTCAAAAAATGAAAAAAAATGAATCAAGTCAACCACAATAGATTATGCCTCGAAGATCATGAACAACATTCAATAAAATCTTCCTGAACATTCTAGCCACTAATTTGCTATCTAGAATTTCAAGTCGGATAATCCTCAAATTTGCTTAAAGTTATTAATGCATATGACCACTCAACCATGATTATTGAAATAAACAAGTATTCAATATTAGCTTATGCACAATGAATTCTCACCAACATTCCATCAGGCCAAAATCCTATAGGCTTGCTAAATTGCTATTCTCCACTAATTTAGACAACACATGCTCAAGAATCAATAGGACTTTTATAGGTTAAAAAAATATAGACTTAGGCATGGGTAGATGAAATGTCATTTAGGATCAAAGTTACCATAAGCATAGAAACCAATCAACCCAACTCTATATTCACGTTATAAACCAAAAGCAATCCCCAATTTTTCTTTTCTTTTCGAACTACACCCCCAAACTTGTTTTTTAATGTATGTACAAGGGAGTGTAATATATTCCCTTTTTTTAATTGATAGCACCCAATCTAAAATACCAATTACAAAGTGTCAATCCTCCCATCATATACTTATATGCTCATGGAATTCAAGGGTAGGAAAATGTTTGTAAAGGGTTTCAAGTAGGCTCAGAATAGGTGTCAGTCAAAGAAGGGTTACTTAGGGCTCAAAAAGGGTAATTAGGGATTACATTAGTCAAGGTTGGCTTGAAAGGCTCAATCGTTCCAAAGATGGCCTAAATCATCTTCCTAAGCATGCATCATCTATGATTTCGTCTCAAATAGCAAGCAAGTTCTAGAACTTTCCATCATCTTTCCTCAAACCAAAATTCAATCATGCATAAACCAATATTTGAGTACAAGAAAATCACCAATCGTGATCAAGTTTTCATACTTATTAATAATTAAAATAAACTCAAGACCTATCCAACTTAAGCACACAGATTTATGCATTTCATGGCTATCAATTTCATCCAACTCTATCACATGTGTACACTCAATCTCATGGGCTATTATTATCAACTTGATTCATTGACACAAGACACTCAAACACTGACACTAAAACTAAGACACTAACAATAAACAAACAACTGAACACAAACAATTAACACTATTAATACAAAACAATAAGACTCTCCCCCCAAACCTATTCAACACATTGTCCCCAATGTGATAAGTAAAGCAAGAGTAAGAAGACTTACCAAAACTGCAGCTAAGCGATTCATAATAGTGGGGGGCGGTGGTGGATGATAAGGCAGCTGATACATTAGAGGATATCCAAGAGAGGACTCAGTGTTGTCATCGTCCATGGACCAGTTATGCATGAATGAGTTTATTTGGTCAACACCCGTGACCTCATACTCATGTTTTTGTTACATGTAAGTGTCCATATATTGCTGGTGTTGGATGAGATACTGGTTCTGTTGGATAATGTACTGGTTCTGTTGGAAAAGTTGATCCAACATATGGGTGTGGACATCCTCAATCGCCAAAGAAGGTGGTTGACTACTCTGTCCAGGCTCTCCGGCTTCTTCATCGTACTCCCTCTGCTGACGCTTTGGCCAGTTGCGATTGCCCTATCCAGGGGTAGGTTCTAGTGTAGGGTCTGGGTAAGCATTGACTATTATCCGGGTTAGGGGATTCTACACTCTGCTTTTTACATCATTGCTACTCGCAGGCACTCCATGTGCGACACATAGTGCAATGATCAATGATCCATGCCCCAACCCTGATGTTGTGTTCAGTCTGCATATCAAATTGAGCCTATTTTTGACAGCTCGACCCACATCTACTGAAAATCTCTTCATGATAGCATACACCAGCTTAACATGATCCACTAGTATATCAGAGAAGTGTGTGGAGGGAATCAGGTGGGCACTCACAAAGTAGAGCCAAGCTTTGGCAACTTTGTTGAATTGGCACGCATCCACCGAAGATGGCAGCGGGAAAGACAGGAGCACGAACGAGGTAGCTTATACTTTTTTTCATCATCACTACCTGGTTTATAGTCGAATCTGGAGAATATGAACTTCTCGCATTCTTCTTTTTGGTTGGTTCTTTGCACCTAGTATTGGTGTAGCAGCTATATTTCGATTCATCTTGCAGAGCAAGCGGAAGAAAACGTAAGGTCACGCGTTCTTAGATTCAAACCCATAGCTGATGATAGAACTAGAATAGATATTTTTTGTTTCCTACTTACATGAGCCCATATCCTTGCTTTTCTATCAATTTTTAATTCTGATCTTCCTCCCCAATATGATATTATGGCGGAGCATGCATTTAGAGGCGTCATATGTATATGTGAAACGGGCCCCTGGATATCCTATTGTCTCAACAACCTCCATCCATTCAATTTCTAAATTCTTCCAAACAGTGAAATCATCATCCTCCTTTTCCTCCAAAAAATTTGTGACTCCACAGATGACATTAATTGCTTCAGCCCCAACTAGTACTCTTCTCCCTCGTACGAAACAAATGTTGTCTTGTTTCTCTGGGTAGTTGGCATAGAATTCGTAGACTAGTTGAGTATTTGGCTTTTCCAAATACGGATTGACAAATGCACCCCAACCTCTATCAGCAATCATGGCCCTGATGGGTTCATATACCTCATTTTCGTATGGCGTAGTCTGGAATTCCATCCCCCTTTTCGATACTAGGGAATGAGTACACAACTTGTTATACCTGTCTTGGGCATCCTTATTGGCAAAACTTTTCTTATCATAGTCGGCCCTTGGTGGTAGATTCACAGGGCCCCGAGAGGAGGATGTCTTGGAAGTAGCTCTTCATGGACCCATTATGCCTTGTTTGGCGACTTTGAAGTTTTCTAAAAAATCGGCAGCACTTCCCCTTAAATCTTCACAACAACAATTCAACTCCTCAACAATATATTCAATCAACCCACAATATCAATAACTTCAATTCAACCACTCCACAATAACACTATTCATCACAAGAACACAATCAACCCTCCCACTTAGAATTCCTCCAAAGTCATAAAAGAACACCGAAAAATTCTTCAAACTTGAATGTAATACTTACCTTATGGCGAGAGAGAGACTTCAGGTGATGCTTCACTGCTACAAGTATTGAAGAATTGAAGAACTTATGGAATAATTTCTTGAAGGATTGGGATTTTAGGGTTTGTAAATAGAAATTGGGGGGGGGGGGAGTGTGGATTTAGAATTAATGGACGAATTAGGGAAAAATAAGAGTTTTTGTGGTGCGAAAATATTGTAATTTGAGAGATGGAATGGGGATATTTTGGATTTTTGGGGTTGGAGAAGAGAAGAATAGAGAAGGGTTATGTGAATTGCATTTGGGGATAATGAGAAAAGTGTTCTTGTTTTTTGATTTTAACTTGGAATCCGTATGGGCGCCGCGACTCTCACTCTTACAGCACTGCGACGCGATCACATATGTCGTAGGCGCCGTGACCCTAATATTAGAGCGTCGCGGCGCTAAAAGTCCATTTTCACTGCCTTCCAGGCACCGCAGCGCTAAATCAACAGAAAAAACCTTTGCTCACTGCCTTCATAGCGCCACGGCCCTAATGTTGGGCGCCGCAGCGCTAATTCAACATGCAGGGTTCTAACTTTTGGTGCTGATTTCAACATCGCGCATCACATTTTCATCCCAACGCTGGCTCACAATTCACCTAACATAAACACACATGGCAAGAAACAACAAGACAATGAGATTGTTCAAAACAAGATAAACAAAACAGAATAAAATAACAGAATTAAAATGTTGGGTTGCCTCCCAATAGCGTTGTCGTTTAACATCATTTAGCCGGACGCAGATCTCCTCTTAGGTGGGCTTCAAGATGATAGTCGACTTGGCTTGACACTAAAACCACCCACGTATAGCTTCAATCTTTATCCGTTCACTTTGAATGGTGCACCCTCATTTCCTCGCACCTCGACTGAACCATATGGAAAAACTCTCTCAACAGTAAATGGACCTGACCATCTAGACTTCAACTTGCCTGGAAACAGCCTCAACCTCGAATTGAATAGCAATACATGTTGTCCAGGTTGAAACTCTTTTCAGACCAAGTTCTTGGCATGCCATGCTTTAGTGCGTTCCTTATAGATCTAGGTATTCTCATAGGCTTCATTTTGAAACTCATCAAGCTCATTCAACTGCAGTAGCCTATTCTGCCCCGCAGCACTCTCACCCAAATTCAGCTTCCTCATGGCCCAATATACTCAATGCTCCAGCTCAACTGGTAAGTGGCATGCCTTTCCAAAACCAACCTATAATGAGACATTCCAATTGGAGTTTTGAATGTCGTCCTATAGGCCCTAAGCGAATCATCAAGTTTCTTAGACCAATTCTTTCTAGAACCATTCACCTTCTTCTCAAGGATCCTCTTTACTTCTCTGTTTGAAATTTCCGTTTGACCATTTGATTGAGGATGATATGGCAAAGCAGTTCGGTGGTAGACTCCATAGCGAGCAAGTAGAGCATCAAGTTGCTTGTTACAAAAATGACTCCCTCCATCGCTAATGAGAGCTCGGGGAGTACCAAACCTTGTGAATATGTGCTTGTGTAGGAAGTTCAAGACGGTCTTACCACCATTTTCCTTAGTTGCTACTGCTTCGAACCATTTGGACACATAATCCACTGTTAGCAAGATGTATTGATTGTTGAAGGATGGTGGAAAAGGGCCCATAAAATCAATGCCCCATACATCAAAGAGCTCGACTTCTAGGATCCCATTCAGCGGCATTTCATTCCTGAATGAGATGTTCCCAGTGCGTTGACAACAATCATAGGCTTTCACAAAAGTATTAGCATCTTTGAACAGTCCTGGCCAATAAAACCCATTTTGCAACACTTTAGATGCTGTCCTTGAAGCTCCAAATGGCCACCACATTGTAAAGTGTGACAATGAGTGAGAATTTAGTGCATTTCCTCCTCTGGTACACAATGTCTAATGACTTAATCAACATAATGCCTATAAAGAATAGGCTCCTCCCAATAGTAATGATTTACCTCAGAATAAAACTTCTTCACTTGTTGTTTTGTCATCTCGAGGGGCACAATCTTAGCTGAAAGAAAATTAACAAAGTTAGCATACCAAGGCACAATTGAACTGGCACTTACCTCGAAAAGTTGCTCATCTGGGAAGTGGTCATTAATCTGCACATCCTTGGCATTCTGGCTTTCTTCCACCTCAAGTCTTGACAAGTGATCTGCAACAAAATATTTGTTTCCTTCTTATCACGAATCTCCATGTCAAATTCTTGCAGCAACAACACCCATCGAATAAGACGGAGTTTTGCATCCTTCTTTGTCATCAAGTACTTGATAGCAGCATGGTCTGTGTACACAATTACATTGTTCCCAATGAGATATGGCCTGAATTTATCGAATGCATATACTATGGCTAGCAACTCTTTATCTGTTGTGGCATAATTCAATTGTGCATCATTAAGAGTTCTACTAGCATAGTAAATGGACCGAAATACCTTGTCAATTCGCTGCCCAAGAACTGCTCCCACTGCATAATCACTAGCATCACACATCAATTCAAATGGAAGTTTCCAATCTGGTGCAATAACAATTGGTACTGAAATTAACTTCTCTTTAAGTGCCTTGAAAGCATTTAGGCACTCTTCATTAAACTCAAACACAACACCATTCATCAACAAGGTTGAAAGATGCTTTGAAATTTTTGAGAAGTATTTGATGAATCTCCTGTAGAAACCAGCATGCCCAAGAAAATTTCTAACCCATTTCACTGACACTGGGGTGGTAGATTTTCAATAGCAGAAATCTTAGCTCGGTCTACCTCAATGCCTTGGCTAGAAATTTTGTGGCCAAGAACAATACCTTCATTTACCATAAAGTGACACTTCTCCCAGTTTAGAACGAGATTGGACTCTTTACACCGTTGTAGCACTTCCTCCAAATGCTTCAAACATTCATCAAAAGATGACCCAAAAATTGAAAAATCATCCACGAAAATCTCAATAGTTCTCTCCACCATGTCAAAAAAGATGGCCATCATACATCGTTGGAAAGTAGTAGGACATTCTGAAAGCAAACATACCATAAGGAGAAGTTAATTTCGTCACATCAGCATCCTCCTCCATGTCAAGGACAATAAAATCAGCAGGAAAAATGAATTTGTCCACTTTAACTAACACATCTTCGATAATTCCCCATGGATGCTTGATTGAGCGATCTGCTAACTGCAAGGTAACTGTTGTAGGCCTAGCTTCACCCAAACCAAGTCTACGAAATATAGATAAGGGCATCAAGTTGATACTTGCCCCCAAATCACACAGCGCATGCTGACATTCAAAATTCCCGATAGTGCAGAGAATAGTGAAACTTTTTGGATCTCTCAACTTCTGGGGAAGCTTCTTTTGCAAAATGGCATTGCACTCTTCAGTTAACGCCACAGTCTCATAATCTCCCATTTTTCTCTTCTTAGAGAGAATTTCTTTTATGAATTTGACATAACTGGGCATTTGCTCTAAGGCTTCAGCAAAGGGAATATTTATGTGCAACTTCTTGAATATTTCCAAAAACTTGGAAAATTGTTTATCCAAATAATTTTTTAAGCCTTTGCGGGTACGGAATTCTGATTTGAGGCTCATTACTCACTGCTTGTGGTGTCTTTTCCACCGTGGGGTGGTCTTCAGTAACCCCCTCCTTCTCTGAATTAGATGTCTCACTCAATTTGTCTGTCTTCTCTGCAGATGGCAGAGGTGCAATTGGTTCAACTTACTTACCGCTTCTCAAATTTATAGCCTGACATTGCTCATTCGGGTTTACAACAGTATTGCTAGGGAGATTCCCCTGCGATATGTTGTTTAACATAATTGCTAGCTGACCCACTTGTGGTTCTAGGTTTCGGATAGAAGATCTCATTTCAGTCATGAACTGAGTCTGGGAATTGGTGAGAGTCAACGAAGCTGCTTGCAATTCATTGGGCTCAGCTTGTTGAACTTGTGGTTTGGGCTACTGAAACGACGAAGCTTGACTCATAGGATGTTGTTGATTATTTTGTTAATACTGCCATTGGAATTGTGGCTACTGGTTCTGTCTGTTTCTCCACGGAAAATTAGGGTGATTTCTCCACCCAAGATTATAAGTGTTGGAGAATGGATTATTGTAAGGCCTCTGAAAATTCCCAATTGTTTGAACCTGAGCTTGGTCCATAGGTACATTGTTGGGATCCGCTGATGTGCAATGATCAAAATGATGTGGTCCTTCACAAATTTCACAAACCACTTGCATCTAAACAACATTTGTTGTCATAGTATTCTACTGTAATTGCTTTGTCAAAGAAGCAACTTGAGCAGTTAACGCGGTGATGGCATCTAACTCATGAACTCCAGCCACATTTCTGTTATTGGTCGGTCCCTCCAGCAGCATCATCAATTATGGTACGGGTCGTACCACACAACTCATTGTAAAAGTTATGGACTAACATCCACTGCTCAAGCCCATGATGAGGACATCTCATTTGCAGCTCCTTAAATCTCTCCCAAGTATCATACAAAGACTCCCCATCGAGCTGATAAAAATTGTTCATTTCTCCCCTTAACTTCGCAACCTTTGACGGAGGGAAGAATTTTGCAAGAAACTTCTGAGCCATGTCTTGCCACGTAGTGATGGAGTTAGCTTGCAGAGAGTTCAACAAGTTTTTGGCGCGGCCCCTTAGTGAGAATGGGAAGAGCCTCAATCTAATGGCGTCATCAGCCACACTATTGTATTTGGATATTGCACATAACTCCAAGAAATTGGCCAAGTGCATATGTGGATCTTCAGAGGGCAAACCCCCAAACTGGACTGTGTTCTGGACCATCTGCAGGATTGCTGGCTTAATCTCGAAATTATTTGCCTCCACATCTGGTGGCCTTATGCAAGTTTGCACTCCTGTTATGGTTGGAAGTATATAATCCCGTAAGCTTCTCACAGCGGGATTCTGAGCTTGCTCCTGCACCATTTCTGGCACTCCTCTATTAAATCCATCATTATTTTGACGGTTTGCCATATCCTCGGTTGAAATACCAGCTCTCTTGTTTCTTCGATTCTGCTTGCACGCTTTCTCAATCTCAGAATTCAGAGAAACAAGGTTGTTTGCTCCTTTTCTACTTCGCATATACCAAAGCTACCTGGAAAATGATCACAAACACTGCACGCATATAAAAAATATATATGTAAAAAAAATTAATAAAAAAAATGTTATAGGAACAACCAAATTAGAAATAAGATTAATTATTATGATATTGATAATACTTCAGTCCTCGGTAACAGCGCCAAAAACTTGTTGCGGTATTTCTAGATGCTACGCAAGTGTACGTATCACAATTTGTAATAAATTTCGGTAAGACCGAGTATCGTCCACAGAGACTGATTTATCAAGTACCAATTAATTAATCTTTGGTTTCTATTTGGCCAACGAATATAAGTGATTGTTTTCTAACTAAAGAATTAACAAACTAACATGAATTTCTAGAATAAAATAGCAATGAAAACACACGAGGTTTAATTCAGTAATGAAGGAATTAGGGTCTCCAATCTCCTCAACTATATTAGAGCGTCGCGGCGCTAATTCACTTCTGAAGATCGTGTGCTCACTGCCTGAGGGGCGCCGCGGCGCTAATGTTGGGCGCCACGGCTCTTCATCCTTCTTCATCTGGAATTCGTTTAAATTGCTTTTCGAGCTTCCCAGGGCTTCTTTGACTTATCTCTTGTGACCAGCTATGCATTTTTGTCCTTAATAACTGCCTATTCCCTTTGGATTCACCTTATTCCTTTCTGAGTCGCTTAAAACCTTAAAACACACAACACACACATAATACTGCACAAAACAACTAAAAGACAAACAAAAGACTCTTTAAAACACACTCTAAAACAGTACTAAAATCTACTTAACATGGAGCAGTATAGGGAGAGGAAGAGAGACTTACATATGGTTTTCATCGACCTCGAGAAGGCATATGACAAAGTCCGTAAGGAGGTTATATTGAGATGTTTGGAGGTTGGAGGTGTACATGTGGCGTACACTAGGGCGATCAAGGATATGTATGATGGAGCCAAGACCAGGGTACGAATAGCAGGATGAGACTTGGAGCACTTCCCAGTGATGATGGGGCTGCACCACAGATCAACTCTTAGCCCATTCTTATTTGCCTTGCTGATTGATGGACTGACGCGATAAATTCAAGGGGAGGTGCCATAGTGTATGTTATCCGCAGATGACATAGTTTTGATTGATGAGACTCGCAGCGGAGTGAACGCTAAGATGGAGGTTTGGAGACAGACCCTAGAGTCTAAAGGGTTCAGACTGGATAGGACCAAGACATAATACTTGGAGTGCAAGTTCAGTAATGGGAGCGACCTTGAGACCGGCATGTAGGTGAGGCTTGGTACTCATGTCATTCCAAATAAAGGAAGCTTCAAGTATCTCGGGTCTATTATCCAAGGGAATAGAGAGATTGATGACAATGTCACACATCGTATTGGGGCATGGTGGATGAAATTGAGGCTCACATCTGGAGTCTTGTGCGATAAAAAAGTGTCACCAAAACTTAAAGGCAAGTTCTATAGGATGGTGGTCAGACTGACTATGTTGTATGGGGCGAAGTGTTGGCCGGTCAAGACTTCGCACACCCACAAAATGAAAGTTGCAGAGATGAGGATGTTAAAATGGATGTGTGGGCATACAAAGAGGGATAGAATTAGAAATGATGATATCGGGATAGGGTGTGAGTGGCCTCGGTGGAGGATAAAATGCGGGAAACGAGATTGAGATGGTTCGGACACGTGCAAAGGAGAGACACAAGTGCCCCAATGCGGAGATGTGAGAGGCTGGCTATGGATGGATTCAAGAGGGGTAGAGGTAGGCCGAAAAAGTATTGGGGAGAAGTGATTATATAGGATATGGAGCAGGTGCAACTCACTGAGGACATGACCTTAAATCAGGGGGTATGGAGGACACGGATTAGGGTAGAAGGGTAGTAGGTAGTCCATCGTAGTCCTACCTACGCATACAAATCGGTAGTTATAGTGTTATTACTGTAGGCCCGCTTAACCTATCATACTAGTAGGCGCAGTATTGCTTTATAGTCTCATATCATTTGATTTATACTAATATATGTTTTCTAGTGTACCTTGTTTGTCTTATTTACCTGCATTAATTATTGTTTCTTTTTATGAATAAGATATCATGACTTATTCGTTTTGTTTGTTTTACTTTACTTGTGCTTTGTTTTGAACTAAGGGTCTCTCGGAAACAACCGCTCTACCCTCCCAGACTCCACGTTGTGGGATTTCACTGGGTATGTTATTGTTGTTGTATGCATACGTACATTATACGAGGCCTTAGGTGTAAGCTCTTAATTCATCCAGAGTAGAGTCGTTACACTACTCACTGTCACTATGGAAATAGTATGTCATTTTACTCTTTCATACGAATCAACAAGACAATCTACTCCATTTCTAACTTTCGTATCAATGAGGAACTACAAGATGTCAATATAGACAAGACGTTATAAAGTGCGGAAAGTATTCCCGACAAGGGACAACCAAGGTCATGAATTGCTACAATGGAGAAGAAGGCATAGACATTTCAAACTCAACAAAGATGGGGTCATTTTGAAAAGACATTTTGTTCCGTTTCCATTTCTTTACAAAATCATGCCAATAGAAGGAGAAAGTCTTAACATACCTGCGTCACTTAGTGAACAACGCCTCATGAACCTCCGGATGCTTTACGAGGGATTATCTACACAATATAGAGGTTTTGGATTAAGATATGATTGACAAACTAAGAATCGACTTGCTAGAACAATTCGACGAACACCTAGAGTACATACTTCTCTAGTTATGGTGTTCATGGATACCTACCATGCTAGCTACTCTCCTTTAACACAACACCAATAACATCAACAACCACAACCACAACCACAATAACCACAACAACAAGATATACTTGAGGTATGTAAGGCTAACTATCTACGTGCGGGATCCCACGCCACGTTCTTTTACGATTACTACAGATTACTTCATAAATAAAGTTAAGCTCTAGTTTCATGAAGAGCTTCAGAACTTCCATTCTCTAAACGATATAGTTTCGTAATTCGTTCATGATTGTCTTTCGAATATCGTGAACTCAGTACGTAATCAATATAGATTCGTGTTTGATATCTCATGGGTCTCAGTCATGAAAACTCAGTATGTTTAGGAACAATTATGCTTTAAACTCCATAATCAGCTTATGTATTCATGTCTTAACATAGTAATATTCAGCATTTCAATGTTATGCATTACAGTATGATTCATAATTCCTTAATATAAATTGTTGAATGTTGAACACGTGTATTTGGGCCCAAGGCCACAATTTATGTATACGTATACTTTGGCCTGAGGCCACATATTTGTGCACTTATATTTTGTATGAGGCCACATATTATTAATTCAATTAAAATATATGATTTCATATTTAGAACATGGAGTACTTATTTCTATAATTCTCTTGTTCAGTTAAGCTATCAATATATTCCAGTTTCAGTTTTAGTATATTCATATTTATTAATTTTGGTTGCCCTTTCTCGAGCACCCCACAATTATTTATTCTTTCAATTTATTTTACATACTAGTGCAATTCAAATATACTAACGTCGCTTTTTCCCGGGGCCTGCATCTAAAGATGCAGGTAACGATTTACAGGACGACGGATTTACTCGCTAGGATTCTCGTATCAGCTGCTTGGTGAGCCCTAGTTTCATTCGGGGCATTATTTATCTTTTAGTCTTTTAATTATTTTAGTTAGTCAAGTATGTCGGGGGCCTTGTCCCGATAAATATTATGTACTTTATTAATTCTTAGAGGCTTTACAGACTAGAACAACAATCAGTTAGTGTTTAGCAGGCTCTTGCTTTAGCCATGTTGGCTACACTCATACACTTTGGACTTATTTCGTAATTTTGATTTATTAGTTAGACTTGTCAGTATCTCAACATGTTTATTAGTTATATTCTGCATTTAGTATATACCACATGTTGATTCAGTCATCCAGTTGGTTCGCTCGGTCACATGTAGCCAAACACTAAGTATCGTGTTTCGTCCAGACCATGGTTTAGGGCGTGACACAAGGTCATCCTTTCCTTCTTTTGGCATGACTCCGATTGAAACAAAACATAAACAAATGTCCCTCCAAAACGAATATACTTGTGTTAGTTAAAATATACATGTTCTTCATTCTATGAAAATGTTAATGAATTAAGTTATGCCATGTTTTCCTTGTTCATAATAAGACATGTGATTGACGAGTTAGCCACATAATGTCATTCAGAGGCTTAACGGCCTTACGTCACCCCGATAAACTCATAATGCTTTATACTATCCCTCATGCATGTATATATATGTATATGGTATCTCTACTTACCACTAAACTATAATCCGTTGGGTAGGCACTTATTGTTCATATATATGTATTATTACCTCTGATCAGATAGGTACAAAAAGATGATGATGATGATGACGCCCATAGTGACTTGATATGTTTTGAGATTTATGAGTCCTTGTGAGGCTCGGCATGCGCCCTTAGTGGCATTCAGAATTTCAGGTTAATTCTTCCCTATCTCTCTTTATATTAATGCCTTTACATATGTTATTATTTGCCTTACATACTCAGTATATTCATTCGTACTGACACCCTCTTGTTGGGGCGCTGCATTTAATGCATAGACTTCAATGGTGGCCTCGTTGGCCCTTATATATGCATACACATGTCTTTTAGGTCTGCTGGTTGGCGAAGAGTACTCTCTTTTCATTTTGAATATAACATGACGGTCTTGTCGGTCTATATATTGTCGCTTGGGTTAAGTTAGTAAGTAATGTACGTTGGTGCTCGGTAAGTAAGGTCCGGGTGTCAGTCCCACCCCTCCGATTTAGAGTGCGAGACGATAAGACATGTTTTTTTTTGTTCTACATAGTTTACAAATACTCTCAATTGATGATGAAATGATCAAAACAAATATAAGCAAACCATATTATACACTAAGTAGTGGAATGCATTTATCTCGATTTTGAACTTGACTTGACCTACTTTTTGCTAATAATTATTATTTTTATTGTCTTGAGCCGAGGGTCTTTCGGAACGTTGTGAAATTTTACTGGATATATTGTTATTTGTAGGAGTGGCCAGTGGGTCGGGCTCGGGTCTGGCGGGCCGGGTCTGGCGGTGTCGGGGTCGGGCGGGACGGGAGAAGGGGGGGGTCGGGTGCGGCGGGCTCGGCGGGGTCGGGTCTGGCGGGCTCGGGTCGGCGGGGCGGAGCAGCAGTCCCGTCCCGATCCCGATCCCGTCGGGCTCGGGTCGGGGCGGGGTCGGGATACGGCGGGTTTTTTTTTTTTTTTTTTTTTAAATAACATATGTATAAAAAAAACTCAATAAACAAAACAAGATAGTGTAATAAAAACATCTCAAGGTCATTTTTTGTGCCTCTTATATTATTTAATAGACATATGATTTTTTTGTAATACAAATACAATTGTCTAAAATCTAAATTGCAACTTTGTGGTGTTGTCCAAAAGTTACAAATTACATAATAAAATTACAATTAAAAAAATTACATTCTCAAAAAAACCTGTTCTAATTGCTTGATGATTTCATGTGGTTCTTCGGTTGGAATTGGTATTTGTTGGTCAAATTGATCCACGTCGCTTCCACTACCTTCGGTTAAGATTTCGTTGTAGTTTTCATCATCTTCTTCGTTGATCTCCGGTTGACCGCACCTTCTCCGCTCCGCTCGTATCCAATCTCTCGAATAATACGCAATTTCCAAGTCGTCTCCGGCTAATGAGTGTCTGTGGTCTCCTATTTGATATCTCGCTCGAGAAAAAGCGCTTTCGACGCAGCTTGACGACGCTTGAATGTTCAAAACATCTCGAGCCATCATTGAAAGTGTCGGAAAGGTCTTCTCATTCCCCTCCAAAGATTTCGACAAGTCTTCATGTCCATCTTCATTGATAACTTCTTGATACGGTACAGAACCCTGCAAAACAAAAATATCGAACTCGCTAATTTGGTTAGTAGAGGTACGGCCGCACATTCTATTTCTGAGGCTTTCAATACTAGCCGCAGAAACAACATGTCTTTTGTGAGGTTGTATTGAAGATGAAGAAGATAGTATGGAAGCCGGTAAGTTACTAGCATTTTCTTGTTGATAAAATCTATATATATTTTTGCATTGGTGTTCTACGCTAGACAATACTTCTTCTTTAGTTTGTTCAATAGGTGGTGGGTGATTTAGATTTTTGGGACTTGGAGGTGGTAGTACTTCTATACAATCGTAAATAGTTTCAATTAGTGATTTAGTACCGTCTATTTTAATAGTAGGATTTAATACGAGAACCAATAATATAAATAGAGGGAATAGGAATAAAATATTTTTTTATTTTGACAAACATTTTTTTAATAGCTGCCTTATAAGTTTGGTTTTTCCATATATTCACTAAGTAATAAAAATATTAGAGTTATATAAAATAACATAGTTGAAATAGTAGGATAATATATACCGGAAAATTCTTTTGTTGCTTGAAAAAATTTCTCTAAAAATACAATAAGTTCAGAAATTTTTTCCCAATCACTATCTAAAATCATATCACCTTTGGCTTTTTATTATGAGAGTTAAAAAATAAAGTTATAGGTAATTTATAGTCATAAGCAACAAGTAGTTGCTCGTATAAAGAATTCCACCTAGTGGATACTTCTTGTGGAATTTTTCTAAAAGGTAGTCCACAATCATGACAAATTTTTTTATATTCTTTTCTACGTTGTACTTTATTACTTTTAAAAATAAAGTTTATAGCAAATTGTATTTTACTAAGAATGTCTTCAAAAAGTGATAGACCATCATTTACAATTAAGTTATATATATGGCACGCGCATTTTATATGAAAATGGTCCGGAAAAGACGGAGTTAAACTATTTTTTAAAATTGTAATTGCGTAATTGTTACTAGAAGCGTTATCTAATGTAATAGTCATAATTTTATCGGTAATTCCGTAATAATCGCACACTTGATAAATATTTTCTCGCAATAAAAGTACCATTATGTGCCTATCATCTATATATCTATACGCTAAAATACGTTTTTGCATAGACCATTTATAATCTATCCAATGACAAGTTACGATTAAATAATCATGGCCGTTAGTACTACGACCTATATCGGACGTGATGGATACTTTGCCATTAAAATGATATAATGAAAAACGTAAATATTGTTGATATTCATGCGCGAATTTAAATACATCTCTCTTAACAGGTTGATCTAGGAAAACCGTTAAAAGCGAGGATTATATATATCTCTAATGTAATGAATAAAACCGGGAGATGAAGGAAATGAAAAGGCAAACCCTCCACAAAGAACTAATTTTGATATTGCTTCCCTATCTCTATGTTTATTGTATTTAGGGCCTACAATTCCCCCCGTCATAGGGTTAATTTGACCTTGTACTTGGTCCGGGACAATATTAGTATGTGAACCTTGTCTGATGGAGCGGGCGTTTGTGCACCCGGTTTTGAAGCCTGGTATTGGGCATACCTAGGCTGGATGATCACTTACTACGTGTCTAATTAAACCCCCGTCCCACCGTGACCTTTTCCGAGTTTTAAATTTTAAAACATTTTTACAAATTTTACATATGGCTACTTGATTCTCTACGTCCCTATCAAAAAATGTCCATGCATCTGATTTTAATGGTCGTTTTGCCGGACCTCGTCTCATACTAGGGGGAATAGGAGGTATTTCGGTTGAAGGTGCACTAGTGGGTGTGTTGTCATCAACATTAGTGGGTATATCATCTAGATCATCGTCTAAATTAAAGTCTTCTTGAGTTCCGAGAAAATAGCTCATGGTCTAAATCTAATGGTATTGTAGGAAAATGTTGAGTATCAACAAAATCATCCCGTGTAGGAATAAGATGACTAGAAGAAGTACCCTTGCCACTGGTTGCCCCTACTAGAAGAAGCACCCTTACCTTTACCCTTAAACATACCTTTTAATCCTTCCATTTTAATTATGATAATAAATAAATAATTAAAGACAATAAAATTAAGTGATCTAAACTAAATAAACAGACAATAATAATTTAATGAAGGAACGAATGTACCAAACGCCGACGTAACGTCGACGTGTAATCGAGAGGTTGAAAATTGAAACTTTGCTCGATGGAAGATCCTCAAGCTAGTTGCCAACTTCACTACCAATTCCCAAATGAATAAATAAAATTGAATATTTAGCAAACAATGTAGAATTGTAGAGAGATATATTGAGAAATTAGAGAGATTGTAGGAAGATTTGTGAGAAAGATGAAGAGAAAATGAGTTATTTATAGTTGAAAAATTGGGTTAAAGTGTAAATATAATAACTTATGGGTTAAAAATAAATATTAAGGGGTAGGGGGTTGGGGGAGGGGGGGGGGGGCTAAAATGGCGGTTTGACGGCCATAATCTAAAATGGCCGTTGGTGCAACGACCATTTTTGCAAAGGGCGGGCTCGGGTCTCGCGGGCCTGGGGCGGGCTCGGGTCTCGCGGGACGAGACCTCGTCCCGTCCCGAGTTCGAGTCCCGCCCCCGTAATTTTTTTTTTTTTTTTTTTTTTTTTTTGGCGGGGTCGGGGCGGGACCGGGACGGGCTCGGGTCAGGGTCGGGCTGTCCCGGCCCACTGGCCAGCTTTAGTTATTTGTTGTTATTAGTTTTAGGCAAAATACATATAAAAAAAATGTCTTAAAGTTGTCAATCGTCTTGACCTTCTAATAAGATAATCCCGATAAATGTAAAAGTTGTGTTTAAAATACACAAATTAAACCTTTTTGTCTCGTTGATACTTTTGAACTCCACACGCGATAACTTGACAAACAACAAATTGTTAGAACTAATTGTCACGTGACTTATTGTCAAAACTAATAAAAAGAGTTTTTGAGCCAAAAAAAAATCTCATCTTTTCGTGACAAATCCTCCATTCACCGTCATCTCCCACACCTTTTTCTTCGGGTAAAATAAATGTTAGAACTCACTATTTCATAAACGCGTAATAGAAATAACAAGTTGTCTAGATAGTGACTATTAGAACAGAAAGAAATGGTAGTGGTAATAGCGACAACAATTGAGATAGAGAAAAGAAAAGAGGAAGGGAAAGGGTGAAGGATAATAACAATAATGATTGGGGGAAAAAAGAAAGAGGAATGTGAAAGAAAAGGGCCGAGGGTGATAGCTGGGAGAGGATGAAGGAGAAAGAGAAAAAAAAATTAAAAATTGAAAATGTTGACTTCACGATCTTAATTATTACGGTATAATATATTCACACATTTATATTGGGTCTTGAATAAACACATTTTTGAATATAAGGGGTATTCAATTAGGATTTTAAAAGACTATTTTGATCTAAATAAATCTTGTGGTATTCAATTAAATTTTTTAAATAATCTAAATAAGTCTTGTGGTATTTAATCAAGACTATTATGATTTTTTAAAGAAGATGTCCAAATCTAGTGGTATTCAATCATGATTTTATAGAAGTAACAAAAAATCTTTTGATATTTAAAAACTTGCTAAACAATCAGGATTTAAACAATTCGTACTTTGTGTGACTTTTTAGTGGGAGGTATAAATACCAAACCCTATAAAAAATCTCACCCAAACCCATCAGATTTTGTGTGACTTATGAATTCCATTCTTTTGAAAGGATTGTTGGGTAATGGCATCATCAAAGGTTGGCAAAAATGAAAACAAGTCAACCAATCTTTTGATTTGGCTTCGATCCAGCTCAAACCAAAAGGACTTTGGTGCATAGAGAGCACACTAAGATGAGTAACTTGTAATTGCTAACCAAACATAAACAAGCTAGTACACCAAAGCACATATGACAAATTCTTGTACTTGTGGTGCATATGGTGTACTTTCTGTTCATCAGAAGTCCACCCATACAGATTAAAATATTGATATCATGTTACTGATATAAAATTGAATAACAATAATAATTAGAAGGTTATCTTTGGAGTCAATTAATGCATTTACATCCATTATGGGACCTAAACAATTGGAACATTTGAGATTGTACGGATGATGAAATGTTAGAAGAGGTCTCAGAAATCTATGCATGCAAGTTGTTCGCTGAAATACATGTTAGAGAAATTGACAAAGAAAACTCATGTGGTCCTTTCAAATCTTTATAAATCTTTTAAAACCCAAACATAAAAAGTTTTGATTGTCTTTTAAAATCTGTTAAGTCATTACATTCCTAAATAGTCTTTTAAAATTCACTAAATTTATTTATCTCAAAATAGTCATTTAAAAATTGAGTTGTAGTACTAACTTTAGGAATTATATATCTATTTCACCCTCTAACTTTTTTGATATTTTTGAATGTTTGATAGTAACTCAAAAGAGCATAAAAAAGTAGTAAAAATGTTCAAAAGGTCCAAATTCTGCCGTCTCAATTTACGTGGTCTTCGCCGCTATATATCCATTGCGACACACACATTCGAAATGTGTGTGTGTGTGAGAGAGAGAAACAGAGAAGAGCGCCACCACTCTCCGTCGCACAGATAAACCCTAATCCTTAGTCATGGCTTCTGAGTCAACTCAGTACCAACTGGCGGCCATACTCGGAGCCGACCCGACACCATTCGAAACTCTAATCTCCCACCTTATGTCAACCTCCAACGAGCAACGATCTCAAGCTGAGTCAATCTTCAACCTCATCAAACAGAACGATCCCAATTCACTCACTCTCAAACTCGCTAACCTTCTCACCACTTCTCCACATACGGAGCCCCGTGCTATGTCCGCTATCCTCCTTCGTAAGTTGCTCACTCGCGATGACTCCTTCATTTGGCCTAAACTCACTGAGTCAACTCAGTCAGGTATTAAGTCACTCCTCCTCACATGTATCCAACGTGAAGAATCTAAATCCATTATTAAGAAGTTATGTGATACTGTTTCCGAGCTCGCTTCGTCGATTCTCCCCGAAAATCAATGGCCTGAGATATTGCCGTTTATGTTTCAGTGTGTTACTACTGATTCACCAAAGTTACAGGAATCTGCATTTTTGATATTTGCTCAATTAGCACAATATATTGGTGAGATTTTGGTTCCGTATATAAAGGATTTGCATTCGGTTTTCCTGCAAACACTGAATAATTCACCCAATCCTGATGTGAGGATTGCGGCGTTAAGTGCTGTGATCAATTTCATACAGTGTTTATCCAGTTCAAGTGAGAGGGATAGGTTTCAGGATCTGTTGCCTGCGATGATGAAGACGTTAACCGAGGCCTTGAACAGTGGTCAAGAGGCTACAGCACAAGAAGCATTGGAATTGTTGATTGAATTAGCAGGGACTGAGCCTAGGTTCTTGAGGAGACAGCTTATGGATGTCGTAGGGGCGATGTTGCAAGTAGCCGAGGCAGAGAGTTTAGAAGAGGGGACCAGGCATTTGGCAATTGAATTTGTGATTACACTGGCTGAGGCCAGGGAACGTGCCCCAGGAATGTTGAGGAAGTTGCCGCAGTTTATTAGTAGGTTGTTTGCTATTTTGATGAAGATGCTGTTAGATGTTGAGGATGAAGCTGTTTGGCATAGTGCTGAAGTCGAGCATGAGGATGCAGGGGAAACAAGTAATTATGGTGTAGGCCAGGAGTGTTTGGATAGGTTAGCTATTGCATTGGGTGGTAACACTATTGTTCCTGTTGCTTCCGAGCAGTTGCCTTCTTACTTGGCTGCACCCGAGTGGCAGAAGCACCATGCCGCTCTCATTTCCCTTGCTCAGATTGCTGAAGGTTGCTCAAAGGTACTCATAACAAATTTGTTTCCATTGTTTATTTTAGTTAAAGAGTAAGTCTTAATGAAATGAGGCCGAATATTTAGTACTATCTGAAAGGAGGAAAGAACAATATTTGAGGGTTGAGAAAGGGCAGATAGATTCATATAGCCAACTAGTTGATTGATATTTATTGAAGGCCTTGTCTTTATGAACTTAGAAACATTTTCACTGAATTATTTAGGAGGTTTGGTTATGCACTCTAATTGTATGCATTCACTTATATTTTTGTTGTCCTACATACCCCTATTTATCATAACTAAATGTTTTGCTGCATGTCATTTATTGCTTTCACTCATTGGATTAGCACCTAAAAGGTAGTCCAAAAAAGAAGGGCATTTTTTTTACAGGGGTCAAGATAGTTTACCTATGATTACTACTTTTTAGAACATTTTAAATTGTTTTCAACTACAAAAAATTATACTTTGAAGTATTTCTAGTGTAGTTTCCAGAAATCTAATCCATTTTTTAAAAGAAAAAGAGAATTCAAAGAATTATGTGTTAAATCACACAACGCTGACCTTGTACTCCAAAGCCGGCCATTCTTTCTTGGGATGGGTGGAGTATTTGTTCAATATGACTACTTTTGGTTTGTTGAACCGTTTCCTACGGCGGTTGCTTGTCCAAGTGTTTAATTCCAATTGCTGGATTGCATACTCAACCAATGTTTGTTTGTTGAATTGAACACTTTTGCTTCCTCTTCTATGATTTTAACTAGTTATCTTTGACGACACTGTGCCTTGTTTCCTATAACAGGTGATGATTAAGAATTTGGAGCAAGTGGTCGACATGGTTCTCAATTCTTTCCAGGATCCTCATCCTCGAGTGAGGTGGGCAGCTATTAATGCAATTGGCCAGCTGTCAACTGACTTGGGTCCAGATTTGCAAGTTCAATATCATAACCGTGTATTGCCAGCACTAGCGGCAGCGATGGATGATTTCCAAAGTCCACGAGTACAGGTTTGTCCTTGTGGTATGGTGAACCCATAGTAGATGCTGTACCTTCGTGAACATGTGTTTTAAGCAGTAGCAGAAGATAATATTACTTTAGCCCCCAGGGAATTGGTCTAGTGCTAAGAGCGTATCACGTGATGTATGGGTTAGACACACGCCATGAGTTCGAACTGTTCCACAGACAAAAGCATGTATTTAAGGGGAGAAGGATAGAGGGTTGGACCATTATCTATCGAGTTTCGAATCATGTGCTCTGGGGGATCTCTCAGTTATAAAAAAAAAAATTAAGAAAAAGAAAGAGATATTACTATAGTATATTTGGTTGATCATTAGCTGGTCATTTTTTTTATTTGATCAAATTAAGAATGATATATTTCTTTGTTACTTACTCCCTCCGGTGCATATTAAGTGGTGTTTTTGCCTTTTCATTTTGGTCCGAAATAAGTGGTGTTTCACATAATCAAGAAGGCATTAATTCTTTTCTTCCAAATTCGTCCCTGTTTAGATAAGTGAATTTTTATGTAACCAAGAAACTATATTAAATAGGTACTATTTAATTAACGGTAAGTTGGTAATGAGTAGATTTCTTAAGGGGTGTGCCCAAGCTAAAAGCACCACTTCATATGGACAGGAGGGAGTATATGTTATCATACCTGATCAATTAATGAGGATGGCCAATTTTTGCTCAAAAATATATCTTCCTAGACTCGACTGCGGGAAATGTGGATCAATCATTCAACCTTGTGATGTGTATATCTGTAGATATGTAGAATGTTAGATAATGCTTTTAAAATAAACCTCTTGAGATAATGTAGTTTTTTGCCTTGGCTTTTGAATGGTACACTGCTGACTGCACTTCCATTTATTTGGATATTTGTTACTCTAAAGTAACAAGGGTGTTTAACGAACTATATTAAATATTTGGCTCAGATGCATGCAACATCAGCAGTAATTTTTCTTTTTTCCTTTTGGGATGTTCACAGGCACATGCTGCATCAGCTGTCCTCAACTTCAGTGAGAACTGCACGCCAGAAATTCTGACACCTTATCTAGATGGAATAGTTAGCAAACTTCTTGTACTTCTGCAGGTATGACATGAGAGAACATCATATTATAAAATCACCGACTGATGCAAGAGATTCATGGTTTCCTTACCTACTTATTATATCTTCTGAAATGCAGAACGGCAAACACATGGTGCAAGAGGGAGCATTAACTGCTTTGGCTTCTGTTGCTGATTCATCCCAGGTATTACATTGTTGCAATTATTCGGACTCAATAATTTCTCATGTCCACTTAGGAGGATGATGGCTAATATGTGATGTTTTAACAGGAGCACTTCCAGAAGTACTATGATGCTGTAATGCCGTATTTGAAAACCATCCTTGTAAATGCAACTGATAAGTCTAATCGCATGCTTCGAGCCAAAGCCATGGAGTGCATAAGTTTGGTAGGGATGGCTGTTGGCAAAGATAAATTCAGAGATGACGCAAAGCAGGTCAGTATGAGAATATAAACATATGGCTATGGTTTACTAACTGCCAATGTTCTTCAGTTTTAATTTTATATATAACTTTCTAGTTTTATATGGTTGGGCGCATCTGTAAGTGCCCTTATAGATATGTGGCTTCATTCATTTTCTCATCCAGATTGGTCCAATTCCCATACCATAAAGCTTATTCTTGAAACTTTGTTGTCATTAAGGTTATGGAAGTGCTTATGTCGTTGCAAGGATCGCAAATGGAGACAGATGACCCAACTACTAGTTACATGCTACAGGTGTGGGTGCATCCCTTGATTTTAAACCCGGGAGGTTCATTTCGACATGATCACAGTATATCTTTTTCGACATGATCACACTACATTATTTTATTACATTGTAGGCTTGGGCCAGACTTTGCAAGTGTTTAGGACAGGATTTCCTTCCATACATGAGTGTAGTCATGCCTCCTTTGCTTCAATCTGCTCAACTAAAGCCTGATGTCACCATATCGTCTGCAGATTCAGACAATGAACTTGAAGATTCAGATGACGATAGGTAAACGTTTTAGAATGAAGTTTGCCTTCTATTTTATTGAGAACATTTTTGGCAGTCCTCTAAGTTGTGGTAGTTTTTTATATTCAATCTTGTATTGAAAGTTGAAAGGGAGTAGAAATCAGAATTGGCAAAAAAATTGCCATGTCATATTTTTGGGCTTACAGCTTTCTCTTGGAAAATTGCTAATCTTCCCCATGCCACTAGATATGGTATGTGCATATTCCCATGTTTAGTATAGTTGCGAAGAGGGTTATGCACATCAGTTTGTGATGAGGCCGCAGAGTCACTACAATTCTAAAACATAATGCTAGTGGTAGCTTCTTTTCCATCAGCAACTCATTTTCTCTTATGGAATTCAATTAAAACTGTAACCTTTTCTTACTTTCATTAGTTTTCATATAAAATAAACTTTGAGGACATAGTTTGTCATGTTAGGACTTTGGTTTTATGTATGGCCACCATGTAGTGGTTTAGAGAATTGGAGATTCCTAGGAGCTTGTCTAAATTTTATGTGATGCAGCATGGAGACCATAACTCTTGGGGATAAAAGAATAGGCATCAAAACAAGTGTCCTAGAGGAGAAGGCTACAGCTTGTAATATGCTATGCTGCTATGCGGATGAGCTAAAGGAAGGTTTCTACCCATGGATTGACCAGGTTGGCATCACTAATACTTGCATGTTTTATATGCTATTGAGTGAAATAATCTTGTAATGTATTTCGAGTTCAACAAGTATGCTAATTTTCGAAACAGGTTGCTCCGACATTAGTCCCACTTCTGAAATTCTATTTCCATGAGGAAGTCAGGAAAGCTGCGGTTTCAGGTGGATTTCTATTATGTCTATTTTATTCTCCTCTAGTTTGTTTGTTTTTTCTGTAATATTGCAAATTACTGATATTTTACTGTATGTGGGTTATAGCCATGCCAGAGCTGTTACGGTCTGCTAAACTGGCCATAGAGAAAGGGATTGCTCAGGGCCGAAATGAGACCTACGTCAAGCAGTTATCCGACTACATAGTACCAGCTCTGGTGGAAGCTTTGCATAAGGTTGACTTGAACTGGTTAATTATTTGTTGTGTTGCTGTTTACTTTTTACTCTTTTTTTTTTTTTTTTTTGGAAATGTCTGAAAAATAATGTGTTAATGGTACTTTGATTTTTGGATTGCTAGTTAGTAACATTTCTGCTTCTATTTATCACAGGAGCCTGATACTGAAATATGTGCAAGTATGTTGGATGCATTGAATGAGTGCCTACAGGTCAGTTATTTTCAAGTTCTTTTGGATGCCGGTAACTGTAAGTTCTGTAGAATTATTGGTGTGCCAGTATTGAACTTTTCTTTTTTTCTCTAAATACACAATATACTAAAATAAATAACTGTTACAGTTTACATTCTCATCAGATTCATGGTTGATATAGCCTTTTTCTTATTTTTGATTTCAGTGGCTTTATGAAAATCCCAGAAGTCAAGTTCCATTCACATTATAGTTAATAATTAATCATTTTGACAGAATGTTTTTACATAAATGATAAGTAGAAAAGAGGTCGGAACTAGTAGCAATAAATGCAAGAATATTTGCTTCCATAATCTCATCGGTTTTTCACTTGGTGCTCACACAGTTATTGATTGTGTATCATTTTAACCTACTAGTACACCTTCCCCAAAGATCTAAACAAGACAATTAGCAAGCTTTAATCGAGATGTTGTACTTCAAGCAAAAGATAACCACTTCAACTCCTACATAAAGAAGAGGACTTCTGTTCCAGCAGAGCCTTCTTTTAGTAAATCTGGTGTCTACTAGCAGAAAAGCTGTTGCACTTGAAAACTAAGTTTAGTTTAGTCACAGCTAGAAGTGGGGGTAGAGCAGAAGACTTGGTGGAACAATGATAGTGGACTCCCTACTGTTTTTTTCTGGATTATTTGGAATGAAAGAAATAGAAGTCATCTGATAGACAGATGTATCAATCATTAGAAGATCATCTTCATTCCATATATACTTTTGTTGTAAAGAGAGAAACACTTGTTTGTAGAGATAGTTAGGTTGATCTGATGAATGACTGTGGTTGAACCATCTCAATCTGTACATAGTTTTGACACCATTTTGGCCTGTGATTAATGAAAGATTCTGGTTTATCAAGAGAATGATACTAGACTTCCAAAATTCCTGTCTATTTGATCGTCTACTTGTATAAACTTAGTTATAGTTTATATGAGTTGGACATAGAGTTACCCGGTACCCGGTGGTATTAGTCGAGGTGCGCTCAACAAGCTGACCCGGACAACACTTATCGAAGAAAAATGAGTTGGAAATAAAACTTGGGAGAGCCAGAACACGTCTTGGGGACAAGTAATTAATAGAGATGTGAATGATTGTTGAACTTGCACTTCAATCCTGATCATGTCTTGAAACATATAGTACGATTTTACTGTTACCCCTTTCCAAGACCTTTGATATCTTATTGTGAATTCTTCTCTGGACTTCAGATATCTGGACCACTCTTGGATGAAGGTCAGGTCCGAAGCATTGTGGATGAAATAAAGCAGGTCATCACGGCCAGTTCAAGTCGAAAGAGAGAACGAGCAGAGAGAGCAAAAGCTGAGGACTTTGATGCTGAGGAAAGTGAATTGCTCAGGGAGGAAAATGAGCAAGAAGAAGAAGTGTTTGACCAAGTATGTTTAACATAAGATTGTTGCTCAAGAATGAGTGATAGATCTGTTTATCGTTAAACATGTCTTTCGCATTATCAGGCTTATCTTTTTGTAATCTTTATAGGTTGGTGAAATATTGGGTACACTGATCAAAACATTCAAGGCAGCTTTCTTACCCTTCTTCGACGAGCTCTCATCATATCTAATGCCTATGTGGGTAAGTCTCACATGGTTTCTGATGTGACTCTTGCAAGTAAGTTCTTTTAATTTGTCATATATCTCATTCTTGTTACCTTTCCCACCTGCATCTATTAAGGGAAAGGATAAAACAGCTGAAGAAAGGAGAATAGCAATTTGCATCTTTGATGATGTTGCAGAGCAGTGCCGAGAAGCAGCTTTAAAGTAGGTCTATTTTGTACATGTTTGTCTCTTGTTGGGGGACTATTATGATATGAATTTAGACATAACTATTTCTTCCTTTGCAAACTAGGTATTATGAGACATATCTTCCTTTCCTTTTGGAAGCATGCAATGATGAGAGCCCAGATGTCAGACAGGTTTGTATATGCTAAATGGTTGTGGCTTATTTTTAGACAATGTTGACATGCTATTTCATTTATCTGAACCCCACTAATGTCAAATCTAGGCTGCTGTTTATGGACTTGGTGTATGTGCAGAACATGGTGGCTCTGTTTTCAAGTCGCTAGTGGGAGGTATTGTAGTGTTGGAAGCTCTTTTTTTTCCTGGGAGTAGTAGGAGGGGGCAGGTGTAATGTGTTCCTACTTTAACTTCATTTCATTTCATTTCATTACCTTAATCCAGAGGCTCTGTCAAGGCTCAATGTTGTTTTAAGGCATCCAAATGCTGTACAACCTGAGAATGTAATGGCCTATGATAATGCTGTTTCCGCATTAGGGAAGATCTGTAATTTTCATCGTGACAGCATTGACTCGGCTCAGGTACTTTTATGTAAATCCAACTTCTATTTTGTCAATGTGGTTACAAATTCTACGTTTTTAGCTAGGATATGCGTGAGATAAGTTCTGCTTGAAGCTAACGGTCAAGAGTTTGGAACACTTCTAATAACAATTTGCAGTAGGAGTAGAGGCTTTAAATCTAATCTCATTGTTGATTGGATTGGCACAGAGCCTTTTTTATAAACATTTCGTATGATTGCCTTTAAGTGATAATGAAAAGTAACTACGTCGATGTCCTATTAATCACATGCTTTGGAGTTTCTTGAGTGTTATTCTCTTATGTTGTACAAATGTCTTTGATTTTGCTATAACATATAGACTTTACTTGTTGTAGGAGAACCTTGTAATAACCTTGTTATGATTTCTTCGATTCTCATATCCGAGGCTTTTTGGCAGGTTATTCCTGCTTGGCTGAATTGCCTGCCTATAAAAGGTGACCTGATTGAAGCCAAGGTTGTTCACGACCAACTTTGTTCAATGGTCGAAAGGTATTGGACTGGTTTACTGTAACTTGTATCTTGTTAACTTGGGATGGTGTGGCTGGATAAAATGAGCCCTTTTTTGGGGTAAGGGCAGGGATGGTTTTATCAATAGGTCATGTATAAAAGATCTATCTTTTCAGTGGTGTTAAGCTGTAGGTGTCTTGGGTTCTGTCAACTGATAGGTTGTTCCACTTATTTAATTGCTCCAGATATTATCATTAGTACCGTATGATCTAAATGTGCATATATGCAAATTAATGTGTAAACGTTTTCACATTTTTTTTCCAAACATTGTTTGCGTAATTTTATCCTCTCCATTCCAGTTTATATGACTATTTCCTTTTTAGTTTGTTCCAAAAAGAATGCACCCTTTTTAAATTTGGAAACAATTTAACTTAAACTTTTCAATTTACCCTTAATGAATCTTTTATAGCCACAAATGTTATGGCTTGTTTTGGACCACAAGTTTCATGTAGTGTTATAGCCACACAAATATTATGTCATATAATGACCTCAAGTCTTAAAAGTTCTCATGTCTTAAACTCCGAGCCTAGTCAAATAGGTTCACATAACAAATTTACTCCAATTCTCTAACCAATTCACAGAAACAGAGGGAGTACTTTTTTTCTTGAACTTCGAGAAAACTACTTTCAACCAATTTTCCAACCAAACACCAATAAGCTAGTTTTAACCAAACATAACATTTGAGCAGCATTTACTGTACTCTAACTTGGCTAGGAGCTTATAGCACATTCTAATGGAGCTGCAAATACAGCTTTGGTTTGTTGTTACTTTGTTTAGGTTTGATGAAGCTTCTAAATTCATTGAAGATAGCTTCACTCAATTGTTTTTCTTAGCTGCTCTGGATTTTATTCCAGATGCTACTTACTTATATATGATATTTTATTCACAAGGTAGCCCATCTATACAACATAGTTGAGAGCGGACAAAAATAGCTATTCCGATATCATTATGCAGGCTTAGCTTAGCCCTTTCTCCGTCTAAGGATTCAATCCAGAGACACTTGGGACCATTTCTTCTAATAAGGTTTAGTTTTTGATGATAAATTTTTTGTTAAAGAAAATATCCGTTCTAATAAAGTTAAGTGTTTAACCCATTGTTTATAACATTGATAATCTCTTTGTGGTATGGCTGTTTATCTGTCAAGGTCATCTTGCCTGCTTTGACAGCAGTCATTCTAGTGTTGCTCTCTGTGTCAGGTAGCTTGTCTTCTGAGTCTTATGTTTTAATTATATTTTCCTGCTTGCAGATCAGACAGAGAACTTCTGGGTCCCAACAATGAGTACCTACCAAAAGTTGTTCAAGTTTTTGCTGAGGTTAGCTCTTTCACCACCAGTTTAGGTTGATACTTATCACCAAAAGTTAGCAGTCTTCAAACAATCCCCAATTCTGACCCAGTAGTTGTTGGATCCAATTGTTCATTTGAAATTCCAAGGATGTGAGGCTTATCCCAGTTTATTTTGTTTTCTCTCTTTGGATTCTTATTCTTCTTTGTTTGGGTTGACGGTGGAGCGATGGAAACATCAACTTCACAGTCTTTCTCCTTTGGTACTTAACTGAAATTTGTCTTTCACCCTCTTCGTCCCCCTTTTTAGATAGTTGATTGAAAATATTGAATTGAGTCTTTATTGGATAATATACATAGAGCCATTAACATCTTGAAACACGAAATTGCTTTTTTGTAGGTTCTATGTGCCGGTAAGGATCTGGTGACAGAGCAGACTGCTAGAAGGATGATTACTCTGTTGAGGCAACTTCAGCAAACACTACCACCAGCCACCCTGGCTTCAATATGGTCATCCCTGCAGCCTCAACAGCAGGTAGCACTACAATCGATGCTATCATCATAATGCTGTGGAAGCCAACTGCTTTTCCCCAATGCAATGAGGCTGCCGGACCTGTAGCTATGTGTGAATCAAATATTTGATACTCCATTCATTCTCATTAATGTCATTCATTTGGACTTTGAGTCTTATGTGCCGGTCTGCTGTTAGTTTTGGCAAAGTAATGCGAGCAAAGGTGGAAACCATTTTGTTTTGTTTGTAGAATGTGTATATCAAAAGTTCTGCGGTTGAGTCTTGCTTCAGTAAGGATATGAGCATCGATGGTCATGGTTTGCGAGAGGTTTTGTTGGTCAACGTGTAAGGTTCAAGGGTTGTCAGGGTGACGGCTCTTGTCACAGTTTTGGTCCAGTCATCTTCTTGTTTTTTTAATACATTTTTATATTATAAAAGAGTACATTATAAATGGTGATTTATTATGCCTTTTATCTTTTTGTTTATTCTTTTTAAGGTTTTATGTGAATACTGTAGTTGTACTCGTTCGAGTTTAAATCCCTTTCACTCATTGTGTCGTTGCATCAACTCCTTCGCCTTATTCAGTGTGACCTTTACGCTTTCACCCATTCTTTCTTCGCTCAAACCATTCATGATGAGGCTGTGAAAGTACAAAGAAAATGCAGACTAGATTATATTAGAAGCCTAAGCAGTCTAGCATGTCACCTAAATTTATAACAATATTTCCATCCTTTCAATAATATATCTTGTGCAAACAACTATATTTCACATAATGCAACTGCTCCTTTTTGCCTTCAAAAAACTTCTTATTTCTTTCTTTCTATATAATCCAAGCAATGCTAAGAGAAATGGTACTCCACATCTTAGCTTCACAACACTCAAAACACACTCATGAATGTTAGAGGACTTGTCCAATGAAAGCCAAAATTAACTATGAACATGGCCTACACCTGTCAAGTAAATTCACGAGACACTAGCCAACCAAAGAAAGCAACTTTTGTTGGGACTATGATCTTCCAGATCATCCTCCAAAGCCACTTTTGTGCTTGCATCGGCTGAACAACATCTAGAATTTTATAGAAAGAACCGATAGTAAAAGAACCTTTTTACTCACTTTCTAGGTTAGAGTATCTTCTCGATTTGGAACTAACACTATTGATTGCATCTTCTGAATAAATAAATCAACTTCCTGCATTTCTTTGTCAAAAAGATTCCTTCTGAACTGGAAGTTCTATCCTGAACCGTAAACATATAAGCTAAGAGGACTTCCGGATTATAGGTCAATCTATATAAATTGGGAACTTGATTTTTCAGCAAACCACAACCATCCCAATTATCTCCCCAAAGTCTAATCGTTTTCATATTGCCTATCCTTAAAACAACATACTTGTTAAATTCCTCCTGGAGATTGCAAATCTGTCTCCAAACAGGTATTTCATATGGAGTCTTTACTAAGGGTGGCCAGTGGGCCGGGACGGCCTGACCCCGACCCGACCTCGTCCTGAGCCCGCCCCGGTCCCGCCCCGACCCCGCGAAAAAAAAATAAAAAATAAAATACGGTGGCGGGACTCGAACTCGGGACGGGACAATGTCTCGTCCCGCCAGGCCCGCCTGACCCAAGCCCGCCCCGAGCCCGTCCCGAGCCCGATCCCGACCCCGCCCGATTTCTCCCGTTTGCAAATATAACCGTTGCACCAACGACCATTTTAGATTTTGGCCGTTGGGCAACGGCCATTTTAGGCCTCCCCCCTCCCCCAACCCCCCTACCCCTTAATATTTATTTTTAACCCATAAGTTATTATATTTACACTTTAACCCAATTTTCCAACTATAAATAACTCATTTTCTCTTCATCTTTCTCTCAAATCTTCCTACAATCTCTCTAATCTCTCAATATATCTCTCTACAAGTCTACATTGTTTGCTAAATATTCAATTTTATTTATTCATTTGGGAATTGGGAGTGAAGTTGGCAACTAGCTTGAGGATCTTCCATCGAGCAAAGTTTCAATTTTCAATCTCTCGATTACACGTCAGCGTTTGGTACATTCGTTCCTTCATTAAATTATTATTGTCTGTTTATTTTATTTAGCGCACATAATTTTATTATCTTTAATTATTTATTATCATAATTAAAATGGAAGGATTAAAAGGTATGTTTAAGGGTAAGGGTAAGAGTGCTTCTTCTAGTATGGGCAACCAGGGTAATGGTACTTCTTCTAGTCATCTTATTCCTACACATGATGATTTTGTTGATACTCAACATTTTCCTACAATACCATTAGATTTAGACGAGGAGCTATTTTCTGGAACTCAAGAAGACTTTAATTTAGACGATGATCTAGATGATACACCCACTAATGTTGATGACAACACACCCACTAGTGCACCTTCAACTGAAATACCTTTTATTCCCCCTAGTATGAGACGAGGTCCAGCAAAACGACCATTAAAATCAAATGCATGGACATATTTTGATAGGGACGTAGAGAATCAAGTAGCTATATGTAAAATTTGTAAAAATGTTTTAAAATTTAAAACTGGAAAATGTCACGGTGGGACGGGGGGGGGGGGGGGGTTTAATTAGACACGTAGTAAGTGCTCATCCACCTAGGTATGCCCAATACCAGGCTTCAAAACCGGGTGCGCAAACGCCCGCTCCATCGGGACAAGGTTCACATACGATCATCGTCCCGGACCAAGTACAGGGTCAAATTAACCCTATGACGGGGGGAATTGTAGGCTCTAAATACAATAAACATAGAGATAGAGAAGCAATATCAAAATTAGTTGCTGTGGAGGGTTTGCCTTTTTCATTTCCTTCATCTCCCGGTTTTATTCATTACATTAGAGATATATATAATCCTGCTTTTAACGGTTTTCCTAGATCAATTGTTAAGAGAGATGTATTTAAATTCACGCATGAATATCAATAGTATTTACGTTTTTCATTATATCATTTTAATGGCAAAGTATCTATCACGTCTGATATAGGTCGTAGTACTAACGACCATGATTATTTAACTGTAACTTGTCATTGGATAGATTATAAATGGTCTATGCAAAAATGTACTTTAGCGTATAGATATATAGATGATAGGCACACTGGTACTTTTATTGCAGATAATATTTATCAAGTGTGCCATTATTACGGAATAACCGATAAAATTATGACTATTACATTAGATAACGCTTCTTCTAACAATTACACAATTACAATTTTAAAAAATAGTTTAACTCCATCTTTTCCAGATCATTTTCATATAAAATGCGCGTGCCATATATATAACTTAATTGTAAAGGATGGTCTATCACTTTTTGAAGACATTCTTAGTAAAATACAATTTGCTATAAACTTTATTTTTAAAAGTAATAAAGTACAACGTAGAAAAGAATATAAAAAAACTTGTCACGATTGTGAACTACCTTATAGAAAAATTCCACAAGAAGTATCCACTAGGTGGAATTCTTTATACGAGCAACTACTTGTTGCTTATGACTATAGAATACCTATAACTTTATTTTTTAACTCTCATAATAAAAATCCAGCTGATATGATTTTAGATAGTGATTGGGTAAAAATTTCCGAACTTATTGTATTTTTAGAGAATTTTTTTCAAGCAACAAAAGAATTTTTCGGTATATATTATCCTACTATTTCAACTGTGTTGTTTTATATTACTCTAATATTTTTATTACTTAGTGAATCTATGGAAAAATCAGCTTATAAGGCAGCTATTAAAAAAATGTTTGTCAAAATAAAAAAATATTTTATTCCTATTCCCACTATTTATATTATTGGTTCTGTATTAAATCCTACTATTAAAATAGACGATACTAAATCACTAATTGAAACTATTTACGATTGTATAGAAGTACTACCACCTCCAAGTCCCAAAAATCTAAATCACCCACCACCTATTGAACAAACTAAAGAAGAAGTGTTGTCTAGCGTAGAACAACAATGCAAAAAAATATATAGATTTTATCAACAAGAAAATGCTAGTAACTTACCGGCTTCCATACCATCTTCTTCATCTTCAACACAACCTCACAAAAGACATGCTGTTTCTGCGGCTAGTATTGAAAGCCTCAAAAATAGAATGTGCAGCCGTACCTCTACTACTAACCAAATTAGCGAGTTGGATATTTTTGTTTTGCAGGGTTCTGTACCATATCAAGAAGTTATCAATGAAGATGGACATGAAGACTTGTTGAAATACTTTGGAGGGGGAATGAGAAGACCTTTCCGACACTTTCATTGATGGCCCGAGATGTTTTGAACATTCAAGCGTCATCAATCGCGTCGAAAGCGCTTTTTCGCACGGCAGATATCAAATAGGAGACCACAGACACTCATTAGCCGGAGACGACTTGGAAATTGCAGTATTATTCAGAGATTGGATACGAGCGGAGCGGAGAAGGTGCGGTCAACCGGAGATCAACGAAGAAGAAGATGAAAACTACAACGAAATCTTAACCGAAGGTAGTGGAAGCGACGTGGATCATTTTGACCAACAAATACCAATTCCAACCGAAGAACCACAGGAAATCATCAAGCAATTAGAACAGGTTTTTTTGAGAATTTAATTTTTTTAATTGCAATTTTATTATGTAATTTACAACTTTTGGACAACACCACAAAGTTGCAATTTAGATTTTAGACAATTGTATTTGTATTACAAAAAAATCATGTCTATTAAATAATATAAGAGGCACAAAAACAGTCTTGAGATGTTTTTATTACACTATCTTATCTTGTTTATTGAGTTTTTTTATACATATGTTATTTATTTATTTATTTTTTTAAAAGGAAAACCCGCCGGACCCCGACCCGACCCTGACCCCGCCCGACCCGATACCGACGGGATTGGGATCGGGACGGGACTGGAGCAAGTCCCGCCAGACCCAACCCCGCCAGACCCGATCCCGACCCCGCCAGACCCGGCCCGCCAGACCCGAGCCCGGCCCACTGGCCACCACTAGTCTTTACTGCTTTAGGAGCTCAAAAACCCTCTCTTTCAAAAATTACCTTTACCACTTCTTTCCAATGGGCTTTGCTTCCATCATTTAACCTCCATAGCCATTTACATAACATTCTTTGATTGTGAGCTCTAAGATATCTAATCTCCATAGCCATTTACATAACATTCTTTGATTGTGAGCTCTAAAATTTCTAACTCCCAAAACCCCTTCCTTTTTATGTTTTGTCACAATGTTCCATTTAACTAAGTGAAATTCCTATTAATACTTATATGAGCTCACATATAAGTATTAATTAGTCTTTCTGTCTGATTTGGAAAACTGTAAGCTGTTATGCCCTTGGATGGTTTCTTAGACACAAGTTTTGTACTGACCAATTTATGTAGCACCCTTTCCTTTTAAGTTTGTTCTAAGAATAATGTTACGTTTCTTTTATTAGAAACAACTTGACTTAAAATTCACATTTTACCCTTAATGAAATGATTTATAGGCACACAAATGTTTAAGGTTTGTTTTAAACCACACATTTCAAACGTCTTCCTTTTAAAGACAAATAATTGTGCCAAGTTAAACGATGCCACGTAAATGAAGACAGAGAGAGTAATGTTTTTTTGGATAAGGACTAGGGTTTCAGAGCAGGTACACTAAGAAATAGTGAAACTATTTTCTATTCACGTGTAATCAGAGTATCAATGGTTTTCATGTAAAAAATTGGGAAATCAATGACCTAATTGCTCTCCTAGCTACACTGGTTGACTTCACTATTGTAGAACAACAATTAGACAGAATCATAAGAGGAAAATCTAAAGAAGAAAATGAGACAATCAAAGGAGGTCCGTTTGGTATGAACCGGTGCAATTTCACACCAAACACAATTGGTCTGTCAGGTTGTGGAAAATTCACGTGCTAACACACACGAGAGGTCAAAAAATCACGAGCTCGGATGTGTGGACCAAATAAATGAAAAAATAAGCTACTCCGGGCTTGCCGAAGCAATTAGTATCGGTCCTAAGCCTGTTTGGTATGGACCGGTGGAATTTCACGCCGAACAGAGTCGGTAGGCCAGGTTGCAAAAAATCTATGTGCTAACACATACGAGAGGTCGATTAATCACGAGCTTGGGTGAACCAAATAAATGGAAAAATAAGTTACGCTGGGCTTGCAGAAGCAATTAGTATCGCTCCCTAGTCTGTTTGATATGGACCGGGGGAATCTCACGACAAGAAGAGTCGGTAGGCCAAGTTGCGAAATATCCATGTGCTAACACACACGAGAGGTCGAAAAATCATGAGCTGGGGTGTGCGGACAAAATAAATGGAAAAATAAGCTAAACGGGGCTTGCCAAAGCAATTAGTATCAGTCCCCAGCCCGTTTGGTATGGACCGATGGAATTTCACGCCAAACAGAGTCGGTCGGCCATTTTGTGAAAAATCGATGTGCTAACACACACGAGAGGTCGAAAAATCATGAGCTGGGGTGTGCGGACAAAATAAATGGAAAAATAAGCTAAACGGGGCTTGCCAAAGCAATTAGTATCAGTCCCCAGCCCGTTTGGTATGGACCGACGGAATTTCACGCCAAACAGAGTCGGTCGACCATTTTGTGAAAAATCCATGTGCTAACACACACGAGAGGTCGAAAAACTACGAGCTCGGTGTGTAGACCAAATATATTAAAAACTAAGCTACGCCAGGCTTGCGGGAGCAATAAGTATCAATCCCTAACCCATTTGGTATGGACCAGTGGAATTTCAAGCCAAATAGAGTCGGTCGACCGGATTACGAAAAAATGATGTACTAACACACGAGAGGTTGAAATATCATAAGCACGGGAGTTTGGACAAAATAAATGAAAAATTAAGCTACGACAGACTTGCAAAAGCAATTAGTATTGGCCCCTGCCCGTTTGATATGGACGGGGAAATCTCACGCCAAACATATTATGTCGACCAGGTTGCAGAAAATCTATGTGCCATCACACACGGGAGGTCAAAAAATCACGAGCTCGGGTGTGTGGCAAAATAAATAAAAAAATAAGCTACGACAGGCTTGCAGAAGCAATTAGTATCGTTCCCAGCCCGTTTGTTATAGACCTATGGAATTTCACGCGAAACAGAGTCGGTCGGCCAGGTTGCAGAAACTCCATGTGCTAACACACACAAGGGGTCAAAAAATCACGAGCTTTGGTGTGGACTAAATAAATGAAAAAACAAACTATGTCTGGCTTGCATAAGCAATCAATAACAGTCATATGCTCATTTGGTATGGACCGGTGGAGTTTCATGTCAAACAGAGTCGATCGGCCAGGTTGCAAAAAATCCATGTGCTAACACACAAGAGAAGTCGAAAAATCACGAGCTTGGGTGTGTGGACCAAATAAATGAAAAATAAGCTACGCCGGGCTTGCGAAAACAAATAGTATAGATCCCCAGCCTGATATGTATGGAACGGTGAAATTTCACGACGATCAGAGTCGGTCGGCTAGATTGCGGAATATCCATGTGCTAACACATACGAGAGGTTGAAAAATCACAAGCTCAAGTGTGTGGACCAAATAAATGAGAAAATATGCTATGAAAGGCTTGCGAAAGCAATTAGTATCGGTCCCCAACCCGTTTGGTATGGACTGGTCGAATTTCACGCCAAACAGAATCGGTCAGCCGGTTGTGGAAAATCCATGTGCTAACACACGATTAGTAAAAAAAATCACTAGCTCAGGTATGTGGAACAAATAAATGAAAAAACAAGCTACATTGGGCTTGCCGAAATAATTAGTATTGGTTCCCATCCCGTTTGGTTTGGACTAGAGTTATTTCACGCCAAACAGAGTCGGTCAGCTAGGTTTAAAAATATCCATGCTCTAACACAAAGAGAGGTTAAAAAATCAAGAGCTCGGGTGTGTGGACCAAAATAGTTCAAAAATAAGCTACGCCGAGCCTTCTAAAGCAATTAGTATCGGTCCCCAACCTGTTTGATATGGACCAGTGGAATTTAACACCAAACATAGTCGGTCGGTCAGATTGTAAAAAATCCATAATTTCACGCCAAAAAAAGTTGATCGGCCAGGTTGCGGAAAATCCATGTTTTAACACATATGAGAGGTCAAAGATTACGAGCTCGATTGTGTGGACTAAATAAATAAATAAAAAAAAGTTATGTCAGGCTTGCGAAAACAATAAGTATCGGTCCCTAATCCATTTAGTTTGGACCGATTGAATTTCAAGCCAAATAGAGTCGGTCGTCCAGATTGCAAAAAATCGATTTACTAATACACATAGAAGTCGAAATATCACGAGCACTGGTGTGTGGCCAAATAAATGAAAAAATAGGCTACGCCGGGCTTGCCAAAGCAATTAGTATCTGTCCCAGCCTATTTGGTATGGATCGATATAATTTCACGTCAAACTGAATCTATCAGCCACGTTGCAAAAAAATCCATGTGCTAGCTGAAAAGTCACGAACTTGTGTGGACAAAATATTTAGAAAATTAAGCTACGCCCGGGCTTACCAAAGTAATTAGTATCGGTCCCCAGCCTGTTTGATATAGACCGATGAAATTTCATGAAAACAGAGTCGGTCGGTCAGATTGGGGAAACTCCTTGTGCTAACTCACACGAGGGGTCAAAAAATCACGAGCTCTGGTGTGTGGACCAAATAAATGAAAAAATAAGCTACACTGGTCTTGCTGTTAGTATCGGTCCCAAGCCCATTTGGTACGGACTGGTGGAATTTCACGCCAAATAGAGTCAGTCGAATAGGTTCCAAAAAATCCATGTGCTAACACACACGAGAGGTCAAAAATTCACGAGCTCGGGTGTGTGACAAAATAAATGAAAAAATAAGCTAGGACAGGCTTGAGGAAGCAATTAGTATCACTCCCCAGCCCGTTTGGTATGGATCGGTAGAATTTCACGCCAAGTAGAGTCGGTCGGCTAGGTTGCAAAAAATCCATGTGCTAACACACATGAGAGGTTGAAAATTCATGAGCTCGGGTGTATGGACAAAAATAATTGAAAATAAGCTATATTGAGTCTTCTGAAGCAATTAGTATTGGTCCCCGACACATTTGGTATGGACTAGTGAAATTTAATGCTAAACAGAGTCGGTTGACCAGATTGCAAAAAATCCACGTGCTAACAGACAGAAGAGGTCAAAAAATAAAAGCTCGGATATGTTGACCACATAAATTGTAAAATAAGCTACGTTGAGCCTTCCGAAGCAATTAGTTTCGGTCCCCAGCCCGTTTGGTATGGACGGGTAGAATTTCACAGCAAACAGTGTTGGTCGGCCAGGTTGCAGAGAATTCATGTGCTAACACATACTACGCCAGGCTTACCGAAGTAATTAGTATTGGTCCTCAGCTCGTTTGGTATGAAGTCGATGGAATTTCATGCCAAATAGAGTCGGTCGGCCAATTTGCGAAAAATCAATGGGCTAACACACACGAAAGGTCAAAAATGAGCTTAGACGTATGGACCAAATAAATGAAAAAATAAGCTACGTCGGGCTTGACAAAACAATTAGTATTGATCTCCGGTTCGTTTGGTATGGACCGATTGAATATCATGCCAAATAGAGTCGGTAGGTTAGATTGCGGAAAATTCATGTGCTAACACACACAAGAGGTCGCAAAATCAATAGCTCAAATGTGTGGACAATACAAATAAAAAAATAAGCTATACTGGGCTTGGCGAAGCAATTAGTATCGATCCCCAGTCCGTTTGATATGGACAGGGGGAATTTCAAGCCAAGTAGAGTCGGTCGACCAGGTTGCGGAAAATCACATGGCTAAAACACATGAGAGGTCGAAAAATCATGAACCCGTGTGTGTGGAAAAAATAAATAAATAATAGCTACGACAGGCTTGCAGAAACAATTAGTATCTTCCCCAGCCCATTTGGTATGGACCAAAGGAATTTCAAGCCAAATAGAGTCGGTCGGCTAGGTTTCAAATATTCATGTGTTAAAACACATGAGAGGTTGAAAAATCAAGAGCTCGGGTGTGTGGACCAAATAAATAAAAAATAAGCTATGTTGGGCTTGCTAATGAAATTAGTATCTGTCTCCAACCCATTTGGAATGGACTTGTGAAATTTTACGTCAAACTGAGTAAGTCGGCCAGATTGCTAAAAACCCATGTGCTAACACACATGAGAGGTCGAAAAATCACGAGATCGGGTGTGTGGATAAAAAATGTTGAATTAAGCCACACCAGGCTTGCTGAAGCAATTTGTATCAATCCACTTCCTGTTTGGTATGGACTGGTGGAATTTCACGCTTGGAACTCGTCTTCAATTTAGCTCAACTTGTCACCAACAAACGGAGACTTAACCATTATTCTCCACCAAATGCAAAATTGGAATATTTTTGGAGAAAAATCCCTCCTTCTGCCGAGGTTCGGTCAGCCAATGTTCGGAAAATCCATGTGCTAACATACACGAGAGGTTGAAAAATCACAAGTTCGACTGTGTGGATCATATAAATGGAATAATAAGCTACGTCGAGCTTGCCAAAGCAATTAGTATCGATCCACATCCAGTTTGGTATGATTCGGAGGAATTTCACGCCAAACAGAGTCGGTCGGCTAGGTTTCAAAAAATTTATGTGTTAACACACACGAGAGGTTGAAAAATCAAGAGATCAAATGTGTGGACCAAAATAATTCAAAAATAAGTTATGTCGGGCCTTTCGAAGCAGTTAGTATCGATCTTCGACCCATTTGGTATGGACGGGTGGAATTTCACTCCAAACAAAGTTGATCGACCAGATTGCAATGCACACATGAGAGGTTGAAAAATAAGATCTCGGGTGTGTGGACTAAATGAATGAAAAAATAAAATACCTCATGCCTTCCGAAGCAATCCTTATCGGTTCACAACTCGTTTGGTATGGATCGATGGAATTTAATGGCAAACTGAGTTGGTCGGTCAGGTTTTAGAAAATTCATGTGCTAACACATACGAAAATTTAAAAAATCACGAGTTAAGGTGCATGGACCAAATACATAGAAAAATAAGCTACGCCAGACACGTCGAAGCAACTACTATCATTCCCTAGCTCGTTTGGTATAGAACGAAGGAATTTCACGCCAAACAGAGTTGGTTGGCTAGGTTTCAAAAAATTCATATGCTAACACACACGAGAGGTTGAAAAATAAGGAGCTTGGTGTGTTGGGACCAAATAAATAGAAAAAAGCAACACCGGGCTTGCCGAAGCAATTAGTATCGATCCCCATCCCGTTTGGTATGGACCGATAAAATTTCACGCCAAACAGAGTTGATCAGTCAAGTTGCACAAAATTCATGTGCTAACACACACGAGAGGTTAATGAATTAAGAGTCCGGATGTGTGGACCAAAATAATTAAACAATAATCTACGTCGAGCCTTCCAAAACAATTAGTATCAGTCCGCGACTCATTTGGTATGGACCAGTGGAATTTCACGCTAAACAGAGTCGCTCGACCAGATTGTAAAAAAATCATGTGCTAACACACACGAGAGGTCAAAAAAATAAGAGCTCAGGTGTGTGGACCAAATAAATAAAAAATTAAGCTACACCGGGCCTTCCGATGTAATTAGTATCTGTTCCCAGGCCATTTGGTATAAGGTAGGTGGAATTTAACAACAAACAAAGTTGGTCGGCTCGGTTGTAGAAAATTCATATGTTGTTACATATGATAGGTCAAAAAATCACGAGTTTGGGCGTATGGACCAAATAAATGAAACAATAAGCTAAGCGAGACTTACCGAACTAATTAATATTTATCCCCAGCTCATTGGTATGAACCGATAGAATTTCACGCCAAACAGAGTTGGTCGGCCAGTTTGCGAAAAATCCACTAAGTTATGTCGAGCTTGCCGAAGAAATTAGTATCGATCCCCAACCAGTTTGTTATGGATCGGTGGAATTTCAACCTAAATAGAGTCAGTCGGCTAGGTTGCGGAAAATTCATGTGATAACACACACGAGAGGTCAAAAAATCACGAGCTCGGGTGTGTGGACCTGAAAAATTGAAAAATAAGCTACGCTGGTTTTTTTAAAACAATTAGTATCGGTCTCCAACTAGTTTGACATGGACCTATGGAATTTCATGCCAAGCAGAGTCGGTTGGCTAGGTTGCACAAAATTCATGTGCTAACATATTAGAGGTCGAAAAATCATGAGCTCGATGTGTGGACCAAATAAATAGAAAAATAAGCTACGCCACACTTGAGGAAGCAATTAGTATCGCTCTTGACCCGTTTGGTATGAACTGGTGGTATTTCATGCCAAACAGAGTTGGTCAGCTACGCTGAAATCTATATGCTAACACACACGAGAGGTCAAAAAATCACGAGCTCGGGTGTGTGGACCAAATAAAAGAAAAAATAAGCTACCACACACTTTCCGAAGCATTTAGTATCGGTCCCTAGCCGTTATGTATGGATCGGTATAATGTTATGTCAAACTGAGTCAGTCATCTAGGTTGCAAAAAATTCATGTGCTAACACACACGAGAGGTTAAAAAATCACGCGCTCGAGTGTGTGGACCAAATAAATAGATAAATAAGTTATGTCGCGTTTGCCAAATCAATTAGTATCGATCCCAACTCATTTGATATGGACTAGTGGAATTTCACGTGAAACAAAGTCGATCAGCCACGTTGCAAAAAATCCATGTGCTAACACACACGAGAGGTCGAAAAATCACGAGTTAGGGTGTGTGGACTAGATAAATGGAAAAACAAGTTACACCAAGCTTGCTGAATCAATTAGTTTAAGTCATCAACCCGTTTGATATGAATCGGAGAAATTTCACGACAAGTAGAGTCGATCCGCTAGGTTGCGATATCCATGTGATAACACATGTTCTTTTTTTTTTTTTTTTTCAGAGATTTCTGGTGAAAACTTCAATATTGAAGTATGAGAGCTTCTTAAGATGTGCATGAACAACTGCAGGCACGACTTGTCATCGAGATTCCTGCCCGGATTCGACGACTTGTGCACTACAGCTCAATATGTGGATTCGAACCACTGTTGCCCTTATTTTCGTGAGCGGGTCTGTCGTCTTCCTCTTCATAATCTCTTGTCGGCGTTCCATCTTAGCGGGGTAGAATGACTAATTCAGTCTATTGGGACCTAGAGGCGATCTAAATCAAGTTAGTTACTTTACAGTTTCTCTTTGTTTATCTTTCTTTTTAGGAGATGTATTCCACACCTCTCTCTTTATCTATCTCAGTTCTATATAAAAAATGAGCAATTGATCACACGAAAGCAACACTGGCTTTGTTGCGGGTTCAACTGGAATTGTATCGGTCCACAACCAGTTTGGTACGACTGTTGGAATTTCACGTCAAATAGAGTCGGTCGTCTAGGTTGTGAAAAATTCATGTGCTAACACACACAAGAGTTTGAAAAATCAAGAGCTCGGGTGTGTGGACCAAATAAATGAAAAACCAAGCTACACCAGGCTTATCGAAGCAATTAGTATCGGTCTCCAACCCGTTTACTATGGACTGGTGGAATTTCACGCCAAACATAGTCGGTTGGCTAGGTTGCGGAAAATTACATGTGCTAACATACACAAGAGGTCAAAAAACCACGTGCTCGGTTATGTGGATTAAAAAAATGGAAAAATAAGCTACGACACATCTTCTGAAGCAACTAGTATCGGTCCCCAACAAGTTTGGTACGACTGCTGGAATTTCATGCCAAATAGAGTCGGTCGGCCAGGTTGCAGAAAATCTATGAGCTAATACACATAAGAGGTAAAAAAATCACGAGCTTGTGTGTGTCAATGAAATGGTGGAATTTCACGCCAAACATAGTAGATCGGCTAGGTTGTGAAAAATTCATATGCTAACACACACGAGAGGTCAAAAAAATCACTTGCTCGAGTGTGTGGATCAAATAATAAAAAAAACGCTACGTCGGGAATGCCAGAGTAATTAGTATCAGTCACCGGCCTGTTTGGGAATGACTGGAGGAATTTCACGCCAAACAGATTCGGACGGCATTAAGGAAAATTCATGAGCTAACACACATGAAAAGTCCAACAATCAGGAGCTGGGATTTCTGGGCCTGTAAATGAAAAAATAAGCTACCTCGGCGTGTCGAAGCAATTAGTATAAGTCACCGGCCTATTTGGGATGGACTGGTGGAATTTCACGCAAAATAGAGCTCGTTGGCCGGGTTCAGAAAAATCCATGAGCTAACACACACGAAAAGTCCAATATTTACGAGTTGGGGATTTCTGGAACCGTAAATGTAAAAATACGCTAAGTCGGACATGCTAGAGCAATTAATATCGATCACCAGCCTGTTTAGGATGGACCGGTGGAATTTCACGCCAAACAGAGTCGATCGGCCGGGTTTAGAAAAATTATGCCACGAAAAGTCCAATAACTTGGAGCTGGGGGTTTCTGAACCCGTAAATGGCAAAATAAGCTAGGTCGGGCATTTCAGAGCAATTAGTATCAGTCACCAACTCGTTTGGGATGGACCAGTGGAATTTCACGTCAAACAATGCATGTCGGCTGGGTTCAGGAAAATCAATGAGCTAGCACACGAAAAGTCAAATAATCAGGACCTGGGGGTTTCTCAACCCGTAAGTGGAAAAAATAAGCTACGTCGGGCGTGGCAGAGCAATTAGTATCGGTCACCAACCCGTTTGAGTCTTTGAGATGGACCGGTGGAATTTCACGCCACACAGAGCTAGTCGGTCGGGTTCAGGAAAATAGCTAACGGTTACAAGAAAAAAACTGATGTGTAAAATTTGTTTCCCTGGACAGGTAAAATTGAGTGATCTGTAGAGTTAGATTTTATTGTGGAATTTAATTATGAAATCGGTAGTCATCAGGTAATGTCACTTCAGAAGTAGATTGATCCTTCTACGTCGTCTATATCAGGAGGATAACTATGTGTAATTTTTCAATGTGAGTAGATTTTGTGCCTTTTTAATATGGGATTAGGTGTCCTTTGGTATGTTTGGGATTAGTGTAACTAAGGGGTGGTCAGTGAGCCGGGACAGGATTTGGGGGACTGGGTGGGTCGGGACCGGGTCTTGGCGGGACGGGAAGAGGTCCCGTCCCGTATCCTGCCGGAAGGGGGGACGGGTCGGGTCGGGTAGGGGTTTTTTTTTTTAGACACTTAATTTTTTTAAAAAAATATTTAAACACTTAAATAATTGAACAAAATAGTGAATGTTTAGCCAAGCCAAGTTGGCATTTAAGCAATATGTCGACACTTGATATTTTTTATAATTCACTACTGCTACCTTCATTTTCTTAAATTGAATTGTCAACACTGAAATTGACATTCATACCTACATTACCACGAAATTTTGACGTTGAAATCTATTGTATATCGTTAAATCTTTACTAAAGAAAAGGGAAAATCAGAAACCAATTTGGGGGAAAATTCAAATTGATTGGGAAAACGGATGTTTTCCTAAAAATTGGCCACGCCTACGGCGGTTTGACCGGCTACGTCTCAAAAAAGTACACAATTAAAAAAATCGGCTAAAACAGACATCCGAGCGTAGAATTAACCATTTAACGTTGCACAAATTTACAACTACTTTATGTTCCTACATTTTTCTCCAATTAAATTAGATTTTTAACTACTTATGTCAATGCTTCGGTGATATGTTAATTAAGTTCATGGCGCATCCAACTTTCATAAAAGCTTCATATATTGGCTTCAATCTAGCCACTTAAAAACAAATGTACCATTAAATGCCACTAAGGCTTCATAAATACACTTTATATTTAGAAGCGTTAATAACACTCTCATGTTGCTACTTTATTTGTTCATATTGTGATTATTGCATGGTGTTCTGCAAGGGGGGACGGGGCGGGATCGAGACGAGCCCTAGTCTCATCCCGAGTTCGAAACCCTATATCAACGGTGGACATCCCGATTTTTTTTTGGGGTGGGGGTGGGGGGACGGGATCGGGTCGTCCCAGCCCACTGGACACCCTTAGTGTAACTTAACATTCAGTAATGTTTGATGGTACCTCTCCCTGTTTACATACTTCATGATCAAGAATTGAGCTTTCCCGGGTTCACAGTTGTCGAGTCAAGAATCATATATCCTTCTTTGTTTAACATCTACAAGTTACTTGATCAAGTATCACAATGTAGAGATCATACGATAATATGAACAATCACTGTTCAGCATAGTTGGAAATATTCAGACATGAATGCAAAGGAATGTCAAATTACAATGTAGACAACTGATATGAGAAGTTATACAAATAGCCAAAAACAACAAAAACATATGCAAGGCACTAGGCCAACACTGCCTTCAAAGATGTTGGTCTACATCAATATTCTTCACCGTCTTCTTCGTCATCTACTCCTTCAGCACCAACTTCCTCGTAATCTTTTTCAAGTGCAGCTAAATCTTCACGGGCCTCAGAAAACTCTCCCTCTTCCATGCCTTCTCCAACATACCAGTGGACAAATGCCCTCTTAGCATACATGAGATCAAATTTGTGGTCAATGCGTGAGAACACCTCAGCTACTGCAGTATTGTTACTAATCATGCAAACAGCTCGTTGCACCTTGGCAAGATCACCCCCAGGTACTACTGTTGGAGGCTGATAGTTTATTCCACATTTGAAGCCAGTTGGACACCTGCTCAAAATCCCAAAACCAAAAAATTTATGATCTGGTGTCATCCATATTAGAAAGTGTTATGTAGTTTGTTCAATTAAGAAAGGCGCATGCTTGCAACTAGTGCAAAATCCTTACCAGTCAACAAACTGAACAGTCCTCTTCGTCTTAATAGTAGCCACAGCAGCATTGACATCCTTGGGAACAACATCTCCACGGTACATCAGGCAGCAAGCCATATATTTTCCATGCCTTGGGTCACATTTAGCCATCATGCTTGAGGGCTCAAAAACTGCATTTGTTATCTCCGGTACAGATAATTGCTCATGGTATGCCTTTTCAGCTGAGATCACAGGGGCATATGATGAAAGCATAAAATGGATGCGCGGATACGGTACCAGGTTTGTCTGGAATTCAGTAATGTCCACATTGATGGCTCCATCAAACCGCAAGGAAGTGGTCAACGATGATATGATTTGAGAGATCAGTCGGTTCAAATTAGTATATGTAGGTCTCTCAATGTCTAGGGATCTCCTACAGATATCATAAATGGCTTCGTTGTCCAACATCACAACCACATCAGTGTGTTCTAGAAGGGAATGAGTTGAAAGAACACTGTTATAAGGCTCTACAACAGCAGTGGATACCTGAAATTAACAAAAGACCAAACAGTTAACTATAATGCCATTATCATGAAAGCTACTAGATAACAACCTATATGGATAAGTGTCATCTAAAAATTAAGTCTAAACCTTGTCCTTTATTGCCATTCTAAAAAAAATGTACTAGTGCTTTGGTAGAACATGACTATGTCTATGCACCTGGGGAGAAGGATAGATAGTAAACCCAAGCTTAGACTTTTTTCCATAATCCACAGATAGGCGTTCCAGCAACAATGACCCCAATCCAGAACCAGTACCACCACCAACAGCATTAAACACCAAGAATCCTTGCAAACCCGTGCAGTTATCAGCCAATTTCCTTACTCGATCAAGGCAAAGATCAACAATCTCCTTCCCGACTGTGAAGAAAGTTGAATAAACCAAAAATTAGGTAAATGAAGGAATGGCAACAATGAAGTTGTCTGAAACAACGTAATGAACCTGTATAATGGCCTCTGGCAAAATTATTTGCAGCATCTTCCTTTCCTGAAATGAGCTGCTCGGGATGGAAAAGCTGGCGGTAAGTGCCAGTTCTAACCTCATCAATAACAGTGGGTTCAAGATCGACAAATATAGCTCTTGGGACATGCTTCCCAGCACCGGTTTCGCTAAAGAATGTGTTGAAGGCATCATGTGCTGCACCTGGTGAGGTGTCACTGCAAGAAAACAAACAAGTCAGTCATCCAAATCAACTTCCTATCCAATTATAAATTGATGCTCTAGCATTACAAAATTTGCTCGTCCCGTAGGTCACAAAACAATAACAGAATAAGAAAAACAGGGGTTATAATCAAATGACCAATAGTACCATTTATCAATCCCAAAATAGTGGGGTCCTGTACATGAAGAATTTCATTCTATTAAGATTCATGTCATTCCAAATATATACGTAGGAGTAATTGGTATCACAAATTAAATGAAAAAAATATTCATCATACACCCCTCCAGACTAAAATTGGTATATTCATATCTGGGTATCAAAAAAATATATTAGACAATCATGAAGAAACAGAAACTCCCAGCATACCTAGGCATCATGCCATCAGGTTGGATGCCATGTTCAAGGCAATAAAGCTCCCAGCATGAATTTCCCACCTGAATACCTGCTTGACCTATGTGTATGCTTATTATTTCTCTCATTTCTTCACAATCACCTTTTTTATTTTCTATCTAGGTTTCTTATTGATTGCCAAGACACCACCTTTCTCTTTCTCTTTCTCTCTCTCTCTCTCTATATATATATTTATGCTTTTTGGAATTAATAAAGGGGTATTCGATAAGTGTTTGGAATCCGTCACAAGTTGCCAGCCTTTTCTCTGGGCCCTTTCCTACCGCCCATATTCATTTCCCTATTTTACCCCTTCAGATATATAATACCCTTGATGGTAATATAATTATTACTTAGAATAAGATACTTCTAGATGGGGTCCTGGGGACAAGACAAACAGCTCAACAACACATGATCCTATTATTGGTGCAAGCTAAGCAAATATAGACAGAATAAAACTAGTAGTAAGAAGATAGTGTTATATATATATATATATATTATAAAATGTATAAATGATCAGTGGAAAATGAAAGTAAAGCAAGTGTGCCAACTTAGACGAGGGCCTTTAAACTAGGAATTTCTAAGATAATTTTAAGTTAATATAAAATAATAAATAAATTCACAATCAACTATTTATAATTATTTTGTAGTTCTGTATTTATAATTTAAAATCTACCAACATTCGTAAAATTGTCTATTTTTTTTTAAAGCTACCACTAATGAATGGTTAATTCCTGAATATTTTTTTCAGAATTCCATTTCCTTACATTTTAAACTTTAAATCGCAACTACTTCAAATGTTTGCATGAAGTAACTTGTAAAAAGAGAAATTTTGAGAATAAGAACTGTCTCAAAAGGGAAAAGATGTCGACTTAGAGGAAGTGGAGTAATAAAGAGTACCTTCGCTCCCCAATAATTCATTTTAATAGATGTAAAGCTCTTTACTTAAAACTTTCTGGTAAACTATACACGCAAAACTGTACGTCCCTTGTTTCCTTCTTACTTCTCACGATAATAACACAGACCCAATTGAAGATTGTAGAGAGAAGACATAGTTAATTCTATTAATGAAGAAAATGTTTCATTTTTACAATTAATGATGTCTACAAGTAAGTACACTTCAAAACTGATGCTGAAACTTCAATTGATTTTTCAGCCATATGGTGGACACTCCCAACACGCTAAACTATAACCCATCCAACAGGGCATCCCTAACACCTATTCCTATTCTTTTCATCTACTATTCCTTTTCTTGTTAACCCTCATTTACATTTTACTAAATCCTATTTTCTTACAACATCTACTCATGTACAGCGTGTCTAATCCCCGAGAACCCTCTTCGAGACCATGTTCAATGGATCTTCCGACTATTGGCTTTAGAGATTCCCAGTCCCCCCCCCCCCCCCCCCCCCCCACATACATGAATGAGATTTAGCGACCATGGAAGACTTCCCCAGAATAACGCAGAGCTTGCGAAGGACAGAACATCCTTTCTCCTTTTTCTATACCTGTTAAAAGTAGAGAGGAGAATAAATTAAGTATACTTACCAAAACCAAACATCACAAGATTAGACAGAATCTTAGAGGGGAGTATATTTAATAAGTTAAAATGAAGGAACTTACCGAGCATTTCTACTGCATATTTACCACTTATGAATGATCGGGGATGGTCCATGCAGAATCTCTTTGGGAGATGCTCAAGTAATAATCAAAACCCAAACCAAATGGGTCCTCAAAATGCAAATTATAAAGTTTCAAGACTTATCGAAGCTTTGGTAAAAACAGAGAGAACAAAAGGCGCCTCTTCACCAGGATGTATTGTAGTAGGCACTATTGTGTAACCCTTTGGATCAGGATCTAGGACCATCTCACACGATATTTCTCGAGAATTTACATAGTCTGTCCCACCAACAGATTCATGCAAATAAATGTTATATGCAGCACGCCTGCCACGAGTTTTCAGGATCCTCATCCCAATATAGAACATCATTGAATCATGACTTGACTGATAATTCCTGAAACCAGCTGTTGTCCTTGAGAAGCTCACACCCTAAAATAGCATTCTGATTTTAGTCTATTTTATCAACAAAAGATAATGCCAATAAGTAACAACTCTATTCCAAGATTAATCACAATAGTGCACCTGAGTTAAGGTGATAAAAACGTGAATGGGCAAGGAAGCATCAGGACCACTTGCTCTTAGTCGATATTGGGGGTTCTGATGCCATGTGTCATAATCCTGGCAGCCTCCAGCACTGTAACCTCTCCATTGACCATGGATTGAGTAGCGCATTTCTGGTGGGTAGACACGGCAAACATATATAGACCTAAAATGTATCTGAAAATCTTGCCAAGACATCCAGAAAATTCCATCATTTGCCTGTTTACAACAAAATAGGAAAAATTAGTGTCAACCAGTAAAAAGCTGTATAAGCATATCCTTCACTACTTTTCTTGGTGAACAAAAGGACCAGAATGTGGTAAAGCCAAGGAAACAGTGGGGCACTATTTTGCATGCAGAATTTGACAAGGGGGTTATATCACCCCTCCAGAACCGATTGTAAGAGGGGATTATGAACAATGTCTTTCATTTGGCATATTAGATTCTTTTTTTCATCAAGTAAGGAATATATTCATTAGCAATCGGAAAAACTCCCATATACAAGAGGTATACCAAAAAAGTAGAGAATAAATGGTTCTCTACAAAAAATAACCAATCTTCAATACAAATAGAAACCTCATGGGTGCAACAAAAAGAAATTAAAGGTAAGAGACTATTCTTCAAATGTACAAAATCAAGTTTGTTTCCTTCAAAAGCTCTCGTATTTCACTCTCTCCAAACTATAAGAGTTAATGGAGAAAAATCCCATACCATGTTTCTTCCCTTCCATCTTCTAACGACCCAGCTGAATAGAACATCCTTCATTGTTTCTTACATGGTCCAAGATTCCAGCATTTATCTCATTCAACCCTGTCTAGCGTTTGGTATGCCACTATTGAGATTTTTTGTGCCTCAATATCTCAAGGTATTTTCTACTATAATGGGGGGGGGGGGGGGAAATTACAGTTCATGAAACAGTGTAAGGCAGTTTTGCTGTTTGCTAAGTAGTATAACAATCCTTTAGTGGTATCATTAATTCGATTATTAGTTATTTTAGGTCACTTTTAGTAGTGTTAGCTATAACTTTGTAATCATCTAAAGTCTCTTCAAAGTTTTGCCCTTCTTCAAGAACTTCTAACTTTGCAAAAAATCAGCCCTTATATGGACTCGGGCAATCCTCCCCTCATATGCTAGTTTTTCGGTTGAGTTAGGCACAAGGGTCAGATCTTCACACTATGTCAGTAGAATAAAGATAAGAAATATGCAATTATTAGAAACAGGGAAAATGACTTCGTTCAGATATGTACAAAACATAATGTAAGCAAACATCCATATAGGCAACACCAACTTGTTTGGGATTAGACTAGTTATTCATTTAGGGAAATGAGAGATTTAGGGAGCCAATTATTTTTGCCTTCAAAGGAAAAATATATATATTGGAAAGAGATGGATCTGAATAAAATGGTTACTTTAGAGGATTCATCTTGGCACCCCGAGGAAATGAGATCGCTTGCCCTCTTAAAAATTCTTTCTTGAAGAAAATGACCTTTTTAGATCTCTTATGTGTTTCTTTCAGACATCTTATGGGTAAAAAATGAAGATCTCTTGTAAAAAGGTCATAAAACTAAAAAAGAAAGTTTGTAAAGGGCTAAAAAAAACATTCCCCCCCCCCCCCCCCCATAATTTGGGAATAAGTCATAGTCGATTGCTTGACTGAGTGCTTAGGGAGAGAAGGGAAACAAGGAGACACAGAGGGTCAGTAGTTTTACAGCATCATTTTTTATCCAGAGAGGAAGACATGATGCAGGAGGTGATGGGGTTCTTGCAGAGGTGATGGGCTTGAAATTAGACCGGAAGGGGGAAGAGAAAAAGGAGATAGCAATAGGAAGGGAGAAGAAACATCATTAGGCTTGCTAGGTAAGGAAACGAGAATAGCTTGGTCGTGCAGGAAAGGAAGATTATGGGGGATCGTACATAGGAAGAGATTAGAGAAGGTGTGCTACCAAGCTCCACATAAGATGGGTCTGTAGATAAATTATCAGGGGTTGTTCAATCCAGAGGTACCCCAAAAATGGAATTAGGCAGGAGAATCTGCATCCTTCCCACACTCTGCCTTTTAACCAAAGAATTCATTAGGTAAAATCAAAGTCCATGCCAAAAAACAGTAACTTGGAAGAGGGAGGGAGAAGGAGCAACCTGTGGGACATGCTTAAGCTTGTGTTTCATCCTGTCGGTCCATTCAGGTGATGGATCAGACCAAGGGCCATTCCATTCAACTTCATTTGCCCATGGATTCCGGATCTGAACAAGCTTGTGGCCATCAACTTCTCGTACCTGAGCAGTAAATCATGCAAAAAGTGATGCGTGACTGAAATTTCTTGGCTGGTGGATAAGTCATAAGATAGAAGGATTGAATTTTTACCTGTAATATTGAGTAGGCATGACCTTGGACAATACCACTGGACGAGATATGCACATCCGAACCTGAAGGGCTACCAGCACCTAGTAGGAAACCCTCTTGTTTGAAGCGCAGTAGCTGAGACCAGAGTCTTCCACTTGCAAGATCAATCTGTGCTTCAGCACTTCTCATGTCAATCTCCTCACCAGCACCTCCGGTGAGGTCTACAAGAGCATCTTGCACAAGTCCACCCTCTAATGCCTCATATGAGCCATGAAGCTTTGCATAAGCTTTTTCTAACAAGGAGACCCACATTTCATTACCCTTCCTACTGGTGGCAAATGCTGGTTTACCAGGTGACTCGCATGGAATCCAATCATCCACCACAACAGGGACCCATTCCCCCTACAATAAATACAGCCACAGGATTAACTTGATTTAATGATCTATTTTAGAAAAGGCAATCATATTTTTGTTTCTCACAGAAACCAGTACATAAATAGACTAAGATCCTCTCATCAGTTTAAAATACAACTTGAAGGAGATCAACATAGAAGACAGCATTATCCCATCATTGCACAATTCAGTGAAAGGTTGTACATGGATTCATTGCAGAATTGATGGGTGAAGTCATGACTCTGGAAATACTTGTGCTATTCCTCAAGCCCAGCAGCATTAATAAAAGTTGCAGTATTGCTGACTTTAGTGACACTATTAGTTACATACTTGCAATTCTAAGGAGGGAAAAATAATTTTTTTCACGTAGGTGTACAATGTGTGAAATTAAAGAAAAAGGAAATTTAGAGCAATGACCAGATTGAGGCCCATATATCCACACTTAAGCTCTAGAAGGATCACTTTGAATCCAGGAAAAGAAGAAGACACAAAATCTAGTCCTCGTCATTTTCTTTTACTACCCAAAAAAGGAAAGGAAGATGTTAAACTTCCAGGATGCCACTTCCAAATGTTCTCCTTTTTTCTTCAGATGATTTACCCTCCGTGATCAACTGTAACCATAGTGGCTACTGGTTAATCTCTATGAATTCATAGATTCTAAGTTCAAGAGACACATTAAAACAACTGATAATTTAATCAACTGAAAAAACCCAGCATGTTCATGTCTGGTGGGTACTAAGATGATTCTGTGCCCTTTTAAAGAACACACTGCAGGGACAAGTAACTGTACATATAAAGAGCCTAACCTGAATGCAGAAGCGAACTGTATATATTCCTTCCTGATTGTATTCTGGTGTAATTATGACTTCTGATATTCGTGAAACCTCAGTGAGCACAGCAACGGCACTTAGAAACCAACAATCACCCAGTCGTCCCTGATTAAATAAGTACAGCATCACAGTAAGCAACTGGATCTATAAAGATACCTGCCTCCCCAAAAAGCAAAAAAAAAGAGGAGGCAGGAGGGGATACTTTGAGCAAACAGTAAGAAGCAAGAGTAGCACAACCTGGCAAACATCTGAAGAATTTTCCACTCCAGAAAATAAGCATGGGTGAGAATCCAGATGCTTCTCTTTCACTATATCAGTAGGCCTCATCCATTCAGAAACAACCTGGGATGAACTAATATCAACTAACGTACCACACATCATAATCGAACCTACAAAACCAGAAGAACAATAAAACTATGAGCAAAGTGTTGCAGATGGAGTCACCTGCAATTTAGATGGAGGATTGTCTGGATCCATAAATAATGAGCGGTCATTGGGAGGAAACTCTTGATCAGTAAAATGTGATTCTCCTCTTGCTAAGAGAGCCTCCTTCACAGCCATTTCCACTGAAAGCATGTGTTGATTGATTTCCTTTTGTGTCTCTACTCGGGGCTTCCTCAACCTTCGAGTAAAAGAATCCACGTCCAACACAACCCCGTCACGTTCTGACCTTCTCTTCCTCCCACTTGAATACTGCCCATCCCAATCTACATCATCTCTGTCATAAAGATCTACATCCCCAGGATCACTGTCCCACCCATCAACCTAAGCAAGAAGAACCAAGTAGCAACCATGAGACAAATTCCAAAAGACAAGCAACTATTCCTTTTATATTTACCTGATATGTTGAAATTAGCAACAGCAAACTATCAATCAACTCCAGCAATCGGGTTTCTTAAAGTATTTGATTGAAAAAAGATTTCCTTAAAATATCTAGAACTTGAGCATCTACAAAATAAAGGGACAAAGACCTATGGACCCTTTTATCTACAAATGACTACAATTAGATGTATTGCTGGAAACAAATCATTTGAACTAAAAAACACAGACCCTAATTGGAGAATCTGTCCATTGCCAATTATCATCCGGCAGATCAATCATGTTGTACTCAGCAGAACCCATAGCTGCGGGAAGAGCCGCAATCTCATCTTCTGTCAAGCACCTTCCCCAAAGAAATACATCCATTATGTGCACCTTCGATTCGGCTCCTTCACTATCTGATCTCCCAAATGAATCAACATCAATAGGTGGCCTTATGCCCACCCAGACATCCGTTCCCAGCTCCCATATGCAACTAGCCACTCTAAGTGGTAGCCCCGTCTGGTAGCCATCAAAATTTCCATCCAGGTAACAAGTCGCTTCACCCAATTCAGCATCAATAGTCAATGTTATGATATGCCACCTGCAAAATAATGCTTTTACATGTGAGACAACCATCTGAGACCACTCAAGACTCGAACATGAAATGGACAGGCAAGAATTCACCTAACTAGAACTCCGCGAGTGAACGCAAAGAAGCAAACCAGACTAGACGGAAAGAACTCCAAGTAAACAAGAAATAAGACAGATGCCTCTATTTTTATTTAGGGAATTAATGTACTGTTTCTTGTATATTTAACACCACCTTGGTCTACAACAACAACAACATACCCAGTGAAATCCCACAACGTGGGGTTTGGGGAGGGTAGTGTGTACGCAGACCTTACCTCTACCTTGGTGTATGCTAATAAAATTTACATTGATTTATCAGAAAAGAAGAACAAGACAGAAGTCCTAAGCAACTACAGCGACCATCTTTGCACAGCAATCCACACGACAACAAAGAGGGAAAGCTCGCAAACCTTCCATCTGCTATACTGGTGGCACTTATACTCCATTCCTTTACAGTAGTTTGCTTGTCAGTTTTAGTAATTAATCTAAGCCCAACTTGTCCTGCTTCAATGCCTTGCTCAGCGCCAGCCACAAGAAGTTCCCAGCAAATGTTCTTCTGGAATTCAGTGCCGAACAAACAAACAGGTCCAGATTCAGGCTGGACCATTACAGCAAGGGAGCAGCTAATTTTTTGACGTTGACATACAGTAGGATCAATCTGACCGCACTGTCTGCCACTAGTGGTGGGTTCATCATCAAGTATACACACAGCACCAGCAAGTCCAGTCTGCAACAGAGAAGATTTAGAAGCAGGAAAATCAACATACGGAAATTTGGGTTAAGTACCTAATAAAAACATTTGGGATAAGATTGTGATTGCTTTGATGGATCATCATAAAGAGAGTAACAGGAAGAAGATAAATCCAGTTTCAGACCTGTTCTAACAGATACTAGAGAGGGTTTCATAACTTTCGGTGCTGAGCCCAGACTAGAGTTGTGGAGGTTTCCTTTGTCATTTTCTTCCATTATTATCACCTGTCGGTTTATTTCCCAATTCTATATATGTAATGTATCTCATAGAAGCTCCATGGACTCACTGTGGATAAATATATACAGTTTCGGAATGTAACACAATGATGCCTCAGGTTGATACTTATTTTAGACATGTTATGCCTTCGGGCTTTTGCATGGGTATTTGATGTTTTTTATCAAAGAATTGAATGATGGTAAAGGGTCGCTTGGGACCCAGCACATTTTTATTGATGGTTGTTACGACAGAGTTAGGGCCCTTGGCTGGTGCCAGGAACAGGCGGGTGTCGGTCACGGCTCCCTAGTTTAGATCGTGACAAACTTGGTGAAGGCACAAGCTGAATTCAGCATCATATTTCGTGATCTTAGTTTTGCTTTAAGTAGAGGGTAGGGATGACCTGAAGTGCTCGACGAGATAGCTGAGCAGCACGAATACGACGTGCAATGCTTGAAACTCTTTCCCGTGCAAAAGAGTCATCAAGAACAGAATCTCCTCCCACTGCACGGACTGCAGCTGCCATTGCAGCTGCCTCTCTATTCCCAGCATTAGGAATAGATGATATAAGTGACGCCTCTATTTCCTTCCATTTACGTTCCTCCTTCTCAAGGAGAGCTTTCCTCCTTTCTTTACCCCTTCCCTCCTCTCCACGTCTCTGCATCAGGATTTCCTCTTCCATCTCCTTCTCCCTCATATAACTGCAAGAACCAATTAAACAAAATTTAGAAGAACTCTGACTCTCATAAGTGCAGCAGAATCACCAGAGCAGTTCCGAGAATACATTTACCTCTCCTGTATGATTTCAAATCGTCTACGATCTTCTGGGAGCCATTTTTTAATGTCTTTGGCACTAAGATCCGAAAATCCTATGCTGTCAAGGAAAAGTCGCAGACGAACCTCATCCTGGAAAAGCATGCAATGTTCAGCATAAGGGGGGGAAAGAAAAAAGAACGAGAAAAAGATAATAGAGAAGCTTAAACTCAGACAAGTAGTTTGCAACGTATAGTTACCTGTACCCTCTCAGCTTTAGCCGTCAAACCAAGCAAAAGAAGCAAATAACCGCCGAACTTATCCCACATGTAAACCCATTCAGTATCAATTGCTTCCTCTAAAGCCAGAATACGAGCATGGGCACACATTTCTCTTCGGTGGCCTACATCACTAGTTGCTTCATGCCTCAGTGTCCTATTTCTTAATCTGCAGAAAATAGACCCAGCAGCCAGTTCTTCATTTCTAAGACGATCTCTTAATTTCATGACATCTGCTCGTGGAAGCACAAAATTGCCTCCCCTATCCCTCATCATTGTTGGATCACCAACCAATAGAGCAGCTGAGCTGGCCGACCTCTGGGGGGCAGAATATGTTCCGGATAAAGCATTTCTGGTCTGAGCAACCATTAACAGAATTGAGATTCGACGAGAAAATTAATCATAAAAAAAAAAGAAGTTTATCTAGAATTAGGTAGGTACAAGAGTCAGAAGACACCAAGCACCATGAAAGTTTCATGATTTATATCATTATTACTCTCAAGACCAACTAAAAGTATCACCAAGACAAGCAAACCTTGTGTTAATGCTTATATAGCATTAAGTACATTGAGTTCAAGCAGTGTGTAGACGATATTCACGTATCTCTATATGCAGACCTCTTTGGATGCATTGTGGCCATTTTAAAATGAATAATTGGTACTGACCAGATAACACAAAATTTTAATGACCAATAATTGACAACTAAAAATATGAATAAAATGAAAAATCTGTAAAGCACTAATGCATTGAAGCAATACAAGAGAGAACAATCCCAGAACACCCGTCAAACTGAAATACATAACACGTTGATGACATGAATAACGATACAAAAGGGAATTGCATATTAGAGATTTAGACTTTTTAAAATCGTGAACAACAAAAGAAAAAGAAATCGCCAAGATTTCTAAGATTTTAGGTTCAAATAGCACATCAATCTAACAGAACCATATTGTTTTTTAGCCAGTTTAGGGGCTTCCCCATCCATATCTTATGCAATAAGGTGGACCATTCAGATGCAATAAGTCAATGACCTCTTAAGTGGAAAAACGTTATTTGTTTTCAATTGCAAACAAGGCAAAGAACACTATGTAATAACCTAGGAGCTTCCTACCAAAAAGAAATACCTAGAAGCAAAAACATAGAATGAAAGAGCTGTCGGCTGTAACAAAAAATGATAGTACCTTTGTGGCAGATCGAGCAATTGCCTGGACCACGGTTTCTTTGCTAAGAAAATGTACAGCATCTTCCACCATCTAATTTTAGATAAAATGTTAGAAAGTAAAGCAGGATACTAAAGGGAGTAGTCCAAGCAGAAGATTTTTTTATGAAAACGCATCTCCAAAGTTACCACATTGACTATAGCGTAAAGAGCTCATGATATAGACACCAAAGACACAAAAAAAGGAAGTCTATATCTCAGTTAGAACAGCTATTCCAAGATATATAGCAAACCTCCAGTGTTAAACATGGACGAGAGACAGCAAAGCCAAAGGCCACAACGAGTGTAATTGCTGATACAGCAGCACCAGCAAATGGTGGATAAATTTTCAAACTGGCAACCACACCCCAACCCTCAATAGCCAATGCGATGCCATAGAGCACAAGAAATGCAGCACTGTCAACAAATGATTTCAGGTAGAATTAGCCGTCAAGTCGTACAATTTCAGATAGCAACTTGAACAGTGAAATACTTATAAATAAAATTGCATGGGAAAGGAACGGCGTGCCTCTAAAGTTAAAGAGTTCACAATTTACCATAACTATGCATTTTAAAATAAGGGTGTCCAGTGGGCCGGGTCGACCCAATCCCAAACCGGCCCGTCACGCTACCCGCCTCGACCCCCTTAAAAAACGGGATGGAAAATGACGGTGTCGGGGACCGAACTCGGGACGGTACTAGGGCTCGTCCCGCCCCACCCCCCTTTGCAGAAATAGTCGTTGCACAACGGGCCAATTTCAATTTTAACCGTTGGCAACGGCTATAATGGCCATCCCCCCACACACACACACAACCCCCTACCCCTTAATATTTATTTTTAACCCCTAAGTTAGTAAATTAACACTTTATCCCTATTTCTCAACTATAAATACCTCATTTTCCTCTTCATTTTTCTCACAAATCTTCCTATCATCTCTCTATCTCTCCATACAAGTCTACATTGCCTACTAAATATTATATTTTATTTGCTAATTTCTATCAAAGTTCAAAAATTGGGAGTGAAGTTAGCAACTAGCTTGAGGATCATCGAGCAAAGTTCCAATTTTCAACCTCGATTACACATCGACGTTACGTCGGCGTTTGGTACCTTCGTTCTTCCTTTAAATTATTATTGTTACTTAATTTTAATTATCGTACTTCATTTCATTATCTTTAATTATTTATTTGCATAATTATAAATGGAATGAAGTGGACGTTTTTCAGGTAGAGGTACTAGGGGTAACAGGGGTAAGGGTGCATCTTCTAGTAATCCTAATTACGATGATTTCACTCACATAGATGAAACTGATTTTTTTAATGTTAATATTAATATACCATTAGATCATGAGGTATATTCTACATCTGAACTAGACTTTAATTTAGAAACTGAATTAGAAGATAATTTAGATGTGTGCACCTCCACCTCAAGCTCAGACTAAGTCTCAAACTGAAACTGGAATGATTCATATTCCCCTAGTATGAGTCAAGGCCAAAAACAACGAAAATTAAAATCACCTGCATGGGATTTTTTTGATTGGGACATTGATAATCAACTAGCTATATGTAAATTTTGTCGCGAAGTTTATAAATTTAAAACTGGAAAAGGTCAAGGTGGGATGGGAGATTTAATGAGACATGTAGAAAACTCTCACAAAGCAAGGTATAACCAATACTTGGCTGAAAAATCGGGTGTGCAAATGCCTTCTGAGTCGGGACAAGGTTCACATAGTGTCCCCGACCAAGTACAGGGTCGAACTAACCCGATGACGGGGAGAATTATAGGTCCTAAATATGATAAACACGGAGATATGGAAAATTTAGCAAAATTAGTAGCTATGGAGGGTTCGCCTTTTTCATTTCCTTACTCTCCTGGTTTATTCATTACATTAGAGAAACATATAATCCAGCTTTTAACGGTTTTCCTAGATCAACCGTTAGAAGAGATGTTTTTAAATTTGCGCATGAATATCAATAGTATTTACATTATGCATTGTATCATTTTAATGGCAAAGTGGCTATCAATTCTGATATAGGTTGTAGTACTAACATTAATGATTATTTAACTGTCACATGTCGTTGGATAGATCAGACTTGGTCTATGCAAAAACGTATATTAGCATATAGATTTATTGATGATAGGCACACTAGAACTTTTATTCCAAGAAATATTCATGAAATTTGTGAATATTATGAAATTACTAATAAAATTATGACTATTACATTAGATAATGCTTCTTCTAATGATTATGTGGTAAACATTTTAAAAACTCGATTTACTCCATCTTTTCCCGATATTTTTCATGTTAGATGTGCATGTCATATTTATAACTTAGTTGTAAATGATGGCCTAAAACTTTTTAAAAACATCCTTGATAATGTACAATTTGTTATAAACTTTATTTTTAAAGGTAATAAAATACAAAGACGCAAAGAGTATAAAAAAAATTGTCATGGTTGTGGTCTTGTGGATTACCTTATAGAAAAATTCCAGAAGAAGTTTCGACTAGGTGAAATTCTTTGTATGAGCAACTACTTGTTGCTCACGAGTATAGAAGACCTATAACATTATTATTTAACGCCCACAATCAAAATCCAACGGATATGCTTGTAGATGATGATTTGGATAAAATTTTGAAACTTATCACATTTTTAGAGAAATTTTTTCTAGCTACTATGGAATTTTCTGGGATTTATTATCCTACTATTTCATCTATGTTATTTCATATAGCTCTAATTTTTTTGTTACTTGATGAATATATGCAAAAACCAACTTACAAGCCAACTATTAAAAAAATGTTTATAAAATTAAAAATATACTTTTTTTCCTATTCTCACTATTTATTTTATTGGTGTTGTATTAAATCCTACTATTAAAGTAGACAGTTGTAAAGCACTTGTTGAAACAATTTATGAAAGCTTAAAAATACTTCCAACAGACCCAACTGAAGAACCAACTAAAGAAGAAGTTATGGCTAACATACATACCGAATGCAAATTTATATATATATATATATATATATATATATATATATATATATATATATATATATATATATATATATATATATCATCCGAAAAGACATGATATTTCTGCTTCTAGTATTCAAGGCCTCAGAAATAAATGTATAGTGGTTCAAGTTATTCACAAATTAGCGAGTTTGATGTTTATGTTTTGCATGATGTTGTACCGACGAATCAATTGTCAATGAAGATGGACGTGAAGACTTGCTGAAATACTGGAGGGAGAATGAGAAGACATTTACGACACTATCAAAGATGGCCTGAGATGTGTTGAATATTCAAGCGTCATCAACAGCTTCTGAAAGCGTTTTTTTTGCTGGAAGGTTTCAAATAGGAGAGCACAGACACTCATTGGCGAGAAACAGTTTGGAGATTGCAGTTTTATTCAGAAATTGAATTAGAGCGGAGCGTAGAAGGTGCGGTCAACCAGAGATCAACGAAGAAGACTACAACTACAACGAAATCTTATCTGAGGGAGCAGGAAGCGACGTCAAACAATTTGACCAACAATTTCCAGTTCATTGTGAGAAAATTATAAAGAGTATGGTTGAATGTGTAATTTTTTTAATGGCAATTTTACTATGTGATTTGCAACTTTTGAACTACGAAACAAAGTTGCAATTTTGAAATTGTATTACAAAATAAATCATATTTCTATTAAATAATATAAGAGACACAAAAACAGTCTTGGGATGTTTTTCACTATCTTGTTCAATTATATAAGTGTTTAAATATATATTTTTTAAATTAAGTGTCTAAAAAATTCCCGCCAAATCCCCTACACGACCCGACCCGTCCCCCCAAATCATGTCCCCTCTTCTGGCGGGATGTGGGACGGGACCGGACCTCTTCAAGTCCCGCCTATCTCGGCCCGCCAAGACCCGGTCCAGACCCCTCACCCCGTCACGTCCCGAATCCCATCCCGCCCGACCCACTGGCCACCCCTATTTCAAAGTGCTATACACACTGTAAATCTTAAACAAATAGAGAAAATTGACAAACCTGACATTTTTCCCACAGTCCGCGTGAGCATCATAAACATAAACAGGCAACACCCTTGGGGAATAAACTACTATAGGAGGTGAAAGAAGGACCTGAAAGAAAAGGGTTTCGGGAACAAAAGATGATTACAAGCAAGCAAGACAACAAGGCAAAGATAAAACAATTATAATCAGCAAACGATAAACATAAATAACACACTTGGGATAATCGCGCTTTATATCCCTCTGTCATTAGTTAATTATGGTTTGTCCTTGTGATATTTCACTAAGCATATTTAAACTTGAATTAATAGAAATGTGTGTCTTTGTTCCCTTAATTGAAATATTTTATATTTAGATTAATCATAGAATTGTGCTACCCTCATATAGTTTAACAATTAATAATTTGTCAAATTTGTGGACTCACAAGCAGATGGATCAAAAGTAAACATTTCAATTAATTAAAGGTTAAATGTGCTTAACCAAATATCACATGGACAAAAATCAGAATTTATCAATATTTTAGGGACTAAAAGCACATCTTTCTCTAACACGCTTAAATACTTTATTTGTTGTTATTAAGTATAACTTACTGTTAATGCCCTTCCAGCTACGAGAAAAAGAAATGAGAAGTAACCAACAGACGCACCAACAAAAGCCTTATCTGAAACAGAAACATGAGTTTGACATCAATTATCAAGAACAACAAAATGATACATTAGATTAAACTATTGGAGCATCTTAAGACGGGAGAAGCGTATTTACCCTGAAACCATCCAACAAGAAATGCTGCAAGAGCTAAAAGGAATGCAAGAAAACAAACAAGTAACATTTGTATCCTTGTCAAATAAAAATTATTTGACGCCCAGTAGTGAATAACACCAATAGCTAGAACAAGAAGGAGAAGCACCAGAAGGAATGCAGTACCTATCTGTTGAAACACAAAAGGGAAAAGAAAAGCATACAAACAATGTCAAATAACTGTTTTGAACATGGAAACTACAGCACATGGGATGATCACTTACCGCCCAAGGTTTAATTGTAACTATAATAGCTGAAATGGCTCCAAGCAAAAGAAGAAGGCCAATGATTATGAACATATAAGCACCTCGAGAGAGCTTCCAATTGTCGTCTTTCCTGAAACCGTTACAGATATTATGATTCCGGAAAAAAATCACGCGTCATCTTTAAGATAGCATTTCTAAAAATGCATAGTTTCTAAATGAATATCACATACCACTTGAACAAACCGGCACCAAGAGACAATACTGCTGGAATGCATATCAATGAAAGCAAAGAAGCGAGGAAATCAGCTTTTGTTGGAATCTGGTCGGTTCTAGAGCCAACAACTTCAAAGTAGGATACGCTACAAAAGGCCACAATAACAGCTTCGAAGATGAAAGAGAAGAAATTATTAGTGAAAGGCTTGTCATAGAGAATGAACTACCAAAAAAGGTTGAAAACCAGAGAGGCTAATATAGTACTTTGTAGTTTAAGAAAGGGAAGAGGAGAGATTAAAGTGGAAATATTACCTGCAAATATGCCAATACAAATAGCAGATGAGAGAGAAAACCGATAAGTTGCAAACCAGGATATAATTGGCAGCACACCAGTAACTACCAAAGCAAATGCAGAAGCCATTGCCCAGCCGAGGTAAACAGATGATGCATAAGGAGATGTAACACCATTCCGACCACCAGTCCACCCCTTATAATCTAAATCATCCAAAGGCTTTGCAGACACTATTGCTCCAAGAGCTAAAATGGACCCAGCAAATAAGGAGATGGAAATGAAAAGAACAACACCCTGGAAACAGAATTGGCAAATATGATTCTTACAGCAAGTCATAGAAGAATGTATAAGCGTGAATCGTTTGCAAGTAATGCCATATCCCTCATATAGATGAGGTTCTAGAGAGGAAGGATGCAAATAAAAAATGCTATCAACTACAATGCCTACACACACTAGAGTCTTTTGGTTCTTACATCAACAACCAGTAAGAGAAAGTTATGGAATTGACTTCAACGATAGAAAGACATCTCCTCAAACATAAAAGTGTACAGCTCAGTCAATCAAACACCTCAATTTTGAACTAGATTGTAGTTGGAGTTTGCCAGACAACAAAAAGTTGACCGGTAAAGGTAATGCTTAAAAAAATTAAGAAAACCAATCCAAATAAACAGCGAAAGTGCGGAGGACCACAGCAATATTAACAGTATACAAATAGGAGAAATTACGAAAAACACTAACCTCTTTCATCCCCAGTGTTAGATGGCTTCCTGCACGGCCTGCATTCTCAGCTCTTGAAGACCAAAACTGGTACCCATTACGAATCCATATAGGAATTGCAATAGATAGGCACGCTACCATTAAGGGTACTGTCAATGATAATCCCAGAAGTACTGATGATTTGCTGCAAATCCATTATGTACAACAGAAGTATCAACCAAAAGTTTTAAGGAAAGAACATATTACATAACTAAGGATGTAAAAGAACCCGAATCCAGCCAAGAGCATATCATGTTGCCTAGTGCGCAGAATTTAACCAACTCAACAAGGCAAGACACGGCAACCAGTAGAAGATATGCATGTTGTAATTAATATACAAATAAGAGATAAAACGTATATAAGGAATAGATCATTGTAACAACCCAACCCCTCGTTTTGAGATTTTACGCTCCGTTTAATGTTTTGAGACTTTATACAGGTTGGTGTATAAAGTATATAAGGAATAGATCATTGCTCGCAATCGTGTATCGCGTAAGGCATGGTCGTGATCGCACAGGGATAGAGCATCAGGTGTAAAAATCAGATTTACGAGACGGCATGTTATTTTCTTCCATTTTTGGAGCTTGGGAGCTCGGATTGAGGCGATTTTGTACGGGTTTTTCACCTACATCTTGAGGGTAAGTAAACTACACTTGACTTTGGTTATATATCTTGATTATCCATGGACTTTAACACCTAAAACACGGATCAAAGAGGTGAAATTGGGAGTTCTAGACCTAAACTCAAGGAAGTGTATTTATTTTTTGAAAATGGTACTGTAACTCAAGGAGGTGTATTTTGGTGATTTAACAACCAAATTGAATCTAGGATTGAAATTTTAATTATGGATTTAGACTCGGGAGGTTATGGCTAACATGAAAATATATTAAATTTTAGATTTTGATCCGGGGCTTAGGTTTGACCTTTTGGTTGACTTTTGATCCAATTTCATTTTATATTGTAATATGGGTATCGTTGGACTCGTTTAACCTTGTAAAGTATACTTTTGAATAAATTGAGAGCATTCAAAGGCTTTGAGGAAAGGAAAGGCCGCTCGTGGTGGTTAAGAGGCTTCGAACCGAGGTAAGTTAAGACTTTGACTTCGACGGGAGATTTTTTCCCAACTAAATGATAATTGAAATATACTATGTATATGGGGGTAACGTATAGGGGAGGTGACGAGCGCTTATGCGGGTCCCGAGTAACATGTTGAGATAATTCGTTGTTATGTTGTTTTCTTCTACGATTCTTGACAGTTAAATTATTTGTTTGAGTATGCTTCTTTTAGAATGGTAACAAGATTTGCGGAGTATGCTTTACTGCTTAAGAGAATATTGTTAGCATTGATCCACATGCTAGGATTTTCCATCTCGGATGTTTCATGTACTTCATACTACATAGACTGCATATGTGATTCATGCTTATTTCATGTGATGTGCTGATAAATCTACGGATTTGGATGTCAACAGTTATGATATATGTGCTGATGAGTCTACGGACTTGGGTGTCAGCGGTTATGAGATATGTACTGGATACTCTGATATGGACTGAGGTTATGGCACGATGGGACATTCCGTGCAGATTGGTATGATTATGGCACGATGGAACATTTTGTGCAGATTAATATGGTTATGGCAAGATGGGACATTCCATGCGACGTGTGGACAGCGCGGTTGTCCCCCATGGATCATTGTCTGAACCACCCCAGCCGGACAGTGTGCGCGCGGTTGTGTTAGAAATACTTGTATTTGATATTTGAGAGTCAACATCATGTGCATTTGATTCATTGACTCATGCATATCATTATATATGGTGTTTTTGGTGCATCCATTACATGCAAAGGTATTTGGCGTGTTGAGATAGTGTGCATTCCTTCACATTCTTTATCTATGCATATTATTTCATATGCAGTATTTGTGCATAAATTAATATGATGATTTGATTGATTTACTTGTACTGTTATCTCTTTTATCTGTTGAGATCATATTACCTGTTCAGGTTAAGATATGCATTTTGAAAGCCAACCATCGCCACTACCTTGTTAGGGTCAGTTAAGATACTTATTGAGTACGCGTTCATTTTATACTCATGCTACACTTGCTGCACCTGTACGTACAGGTTTGAGTTCAACTGTTGTGGATTTGTTGAAGAGCATTGGAGATCATACCGGTGTTCCAGAGTTGAGTTGTCATCACGGTGTAGGGAGATTTAGGTCGTGACAATTACAAACTGGACTTGGTGTGCCTTAAGGAAGCTTCTTCACACTATTCTAAATGTTTGCAATGAGTTCCCTTTAATAGAATATGCAACATAAGTTGCTTCTGTAGCTTAACTGAGATTGAGACTAAAAGTTTATAATACAAGAAGGGTTTACCTTAAGAATGAAAGCAGCAGACCAACACAAGTGCTCAGCATCCAAGCGATAAAGCCATACTGCAACAACGTAGCAAATTTTACCCAAAAAATAATAGCGGAAACACTAAGCATCTAATGCAAGGAGATGACAGGTCAAACTGCCTTCTGAAGATACTATGCTAAAGTGCATCTCAATTTTTATAGCACTACACTGGTAATCAATCATTAAGTCAAAATTGGATGTCCACTAGTCAAACAGCTATACTGGAGAGGACATATTTATGTGCTCAGTGATAAAGGTCACTACAAGATTATCAAGTGGTATGTTGACGTTAGACTAAAGTGTTAAGTTCTTAAGTTAGATATTGTCCCATATTAGACAAATATAACATGTGTCCTGTGTTTGATACCTATAAAAGTGAGCAATCATCAATCGCCAAATAATCAAAGCATCCTCTTCTCTTATTTCACCTGACCTCTTTTAGGAATAACATCAGCAGACCTTGAAGAGCTATTTGGAGATATACCCATAATTCAATTGCTTAACAGGTCCAGCATAGCTGAGCAAGCAGAACACACCCCGTTAACTGGATTCAAAAGATTGGCTGGTACAAAAAATTTTGTCTGGGTTTTATCGGCCTTATCATTCTTGTGCCATGAAAACCATAGAACAAAACACTGGCCCTCACATCACAGGTGAACACATAAAGCATTAAGATGAATATTTAGAATGTGGAGGGAGATAGAGAAAGATAAAGAGAAAGAGAGAGAGGAGCCCGGACTAGTGCTGAAACCCCAGTACCTAAAGGCAACCACTCTTGCAAAAGAAAAGAAGCTGAACCAGAAATTGAATACCATAGAAACCAACGCACATAGCATCAAAATATACGAGAGCTTTATAAATCGACATCAACCAACATTAGAACACTGCACGACATACACTTGAAAACAAGATCTCCAGGAAAAAAAGTGATGAATGACAAAGTATCAGCAGTAACAATGGCATAAAGTTATCAAAACCAAAACCTCAAATAACAATAAGATACTTGGTGGAGAAACAAATAAAAACAGATACTCGTAGGCAAAGAACCAAAAATAAGTACCTTCCGAGGCTTTGAAGTCATGGACAAATCTTCAGCTTGCAGTGACCGAAGGAAGGCCAAAATAGAACAGACAACAGGAGACAAAAGGAGAACCGCAATGCCAAATTCAAACTACAGACAGTCATTCACCAAATTTTGTTAGAAAATGGAAAATACAACTTTATGGAGTATATTTTAGCTGCACCGTACTCGAAATACACTATAAACTAAACTTTTGAAGTAGCAACGCATTTCTTACCTGTTGGTGTGTAGCATTTAAAAGTTTTATCGTCTTTGGTCGGAAGATAGCCACAATGACTGTTTCAAGAATGAACACTAAACTGAAAAGAAGCCATGCTCGCTCTGGAGTTCCTGCTATATGATGCAACACTACTCTACAACGTTGAAGCCACCTTCCCAATCCTTGGAGTCTAAGTTCTTCCGAGAATGAAATTTGATTAGGCAACACATTGTCAACACCATTTGAATCAGTGACAGGAGGGTTATTGTCACGATGTTCTCGATCAGCGTCCAAACTACCTCTCTGCAACAAGGCTAGAATCATTGGGTCCAGTCCATTCTCCTTCAGCATCACAGCAAAATTAGGATCAAGCCCTTTATCTTGCAATAAATTAGCTAATTCACGATCTCTGTATCTTCCTTTCCTCTTTAACATAGATGTAATCCTGGGATCACTCAACTTTTCTTGAAATGCAAGTGCCAAACTCAAGTCCAGGATCTGTTGATTTGCGGAAGTGGATGTACTAGAATCACCGCCTTGGCTTTCAAGGCCACTACTAGAACAAACAATCAATGAACTATTATGCTCTAAATTTCTGTCAACATAAGATGATCCTACTTCAGGCTCTTGAACTACTGAACGACAGGAACTACTACGTAGAGCTAAACTTGGCCTTCCACTGTCTATGCTCTTATCACTATGAATCCCCTCAATGTTATTCCAGGTACTGCCATCACCAGTGCAAAGCACAGTTGCATTATCAAGATGACCAGCATCAGCACTACTACTGCGTTTCACACTCGAGCCACAACCCCCGTAAGAGCTTGCAGAGCTATTTTGGTCTTTTCTGCGGAAACCTTCTCGAAGGCGGATAACTGTGCTCTGTAAGGCATCTCGTCTAGCTGCTAATGGGTCTGTAACTGATAAATGTCGTGAAACGGCAGCGCCCAACAGTACAGATGCTACAACTGCATAACTAATACAATGTCCAAAGTACCTGAAATGAAATTGTTGTAGTAAAAGATTAAAAGTTTCTATTCTATAAGTAATATTAAAAGGGGTGTATTTACTCCAAGTATAAGAAGACTTGATTATGGAAGGAAAACAATTAGCATGGGTTAATAACAAACCAGTAATGAACTCCAAAACAGATCAGGAACACCCGAGATGTACCAGCAACAAAAAGTACAACGACTCGACTTTTTAGAAGTTGAAAGCCGTACAAGCATGCTCCCAAGTTCCAATCTGATTACAATGAAAAGCTAGTGATTTTCAATTCATTACTTAGCACAAAGAAATTAGAAATTATTTCCCAATACGGAGTCCGAAAAGGAGATAGATATATGCAAGAAATGAACTACCAAGGATTATCACGGCAGCTGATGTTGTAGCCCCAAGCCAGTTTGATTCCTTTGCTGTCAGACCATACAGGATGGAATACACAAGAAGTACTACAAGTGAACCAACATAGAGAAGTCCAAGATGCAGAGCCCTGCAGAGCCCAAGTTCAGCATGAAGATGATAAAATTATATATTTCAGAGAATGTTGAAAACATAGTTCTGGAAATGATGAGCAGTATAGATGAGAACCTACTCAACACATGATATGACAGGTAATGTTCTAAACTAAAGTAGCATTTAAATTTATTTGTTTAACAGTGGATTTTTAGATCTACCACATTTACTGGAGAGCGTGCTTTATACTCTCAGAGTTAGTAATCCTTTTATTCAAAGAGATTTGAGTTACACCCATTGTAGTTCAACCCTAGTGTGCTATACTTAATGAGTTTTTAATATGAAGCTTGTTTTAGACTGATTGATTGTTATTTAGCCATTTTGATGCTTGAATGTGAAAGTAATGGTTGCAAACATTATTTTCTGGCCTATTTGACTTTTTTTTTATAAAGTAAAAGATTTTCACTGCAGGGGCATCAGGAAGATGCCATGTTACAGAAGAAAGTAGACTGTCGCTCCAATGCTAGAAAGGCAAAAAAATTCTTGTAGCACCAGTATCTGGAGTTTAAGTTAACACTAGGGAGCTTACAAAGTCTAAAAACATGTCAACACTATTAACAGGTGTGAGAAAATTCCAACTGAACAAACTAACTAGACATTTAGCCTTAAGAGAGAAACTAGGAGTTGAAATTCCATCAAAGCATCTGCGATTCCTTTCATTCCAGATTACCGAAAAAATGATTGCCGGAATCATTCTCCATATGTTCTTGATGGACTTGTCAACTCTCCAAAAAATCCAGCTGATGTAAGCCTCCTTTATGGTCCTAGGCATGCTCCAGGAGAGACCATAGAGAGAAAGAAGAAGTCCCAAATAGCAGCTGTGGTTGGGCAGTGCAAAAATATTTCTTGCTTGAGAAAGAAGAATTAGGTTCGAGTAATTTGGCTAACAAGGTATTAGGCTAATTGAGAAGTCGATTAAGCTTAATAACAAGGAATGTCTATAGGCATTGTAGAAAGGATAGAATATGCGCCTAATCGTTCTTCTCGGATCGCTCCAGTACGATGGACCGGAGGGGGGGGGGGGGGGGGGGTTCCGCCAGAGAAAATGCAAGACGATAGAAGAGTTCACTCCGCCGCGTAAGATCCTCGAATCAACCACGACTACCACAGCTGATTAGTGAGGTCTTAAAAACGTCATAGAATTCATGATCGGCCATTCCATTTTTGCTTTTAGCAAGTAGGCGACGTGAATCTATGCTTTCTTCAATCGGATACCAATTGCTTGGATGCGTTTGAAAGCCTCGAGATGACTTGACCTTGCTTAACTCCTTGTTCTGTAAACCGGTCGCTGGTAGATCTGATCGGATCCCGGACACGCGAGAGCCCAGTCCGGGAGGAATGCATGGTTCCCTGGAGCTTCATGGGACGGACGTTCGCAGTCCTCCTCCATCTATTGTTGAGGCGACATACCAGCGAGCCATGACTGCGCTGTTTCATGATATGATTCACAAGGAAATGGAGGTCTATGTCGATGACATGATCGCCAAGTCTTGGGCTGAAGAAGACCTTTAATTTGAAGAAAGTGTTGGACAAATTGAGGAAATACAGTTAAGGCGATAAAAAAAAAGCTAACGAAAGAAGCGAAGCGAGCAGGAGAAGAAAGAGATCGGGAGAGGGAGAAATTGCAGCGGAAAAGGGACCTCAATCGCATTAGCAAACTAATTAGATATTACACAGAGAGTTAGCACCTAGGTAAGAACTACAACTCAGGCCTTTATCCATTAAGTCACAACCACGCCTTATTATATAGTTTTCTAATTGTCTAGTTAATTGTTGCTTTCAGCTCGTAGTATAAAACCAAAAGCATCTTTTTATTCGGATAAAAGTTAAGTTATTTGATTGATACAGACGAATACATCTTTCACAAGACACCCAAGATTCCATGGGGTATTCGACTGCAATCTCGTTGAGTTCTGTATTTGACCGTGACAGCTTGCACCATTGTTAAGGTGTAATTTGGGCATTAAGGAAATTATGAAGATAAAAGACTCATCGTTGTCAAGATTTGTTTATTTTTTCTTCTTTTTTGAGCAGAAGTCATGGCTGGCAGTAATGAAACTAATGCTAACGAAACTAAGGTACCCTTTATTTTTCTTTTTTTAAGAAAAAAATTAGGTGTAAGGGAAAGGGAAATGGGGGAGGAGATTACAAGGTGGGGAATCGAAGGGTTCAGGTAGGTAGTCAACCAACTGAGCTACTAAGATTCCCCATCTAAGCTACCCTTTATTCTCTTTAATCCATAGTGAAATTTGTTAGTAGTATCAATTTGTTAGGTTTTTTGCTAACAAAAATGGCAGCTATAAACAACCCTTTGACGAAGAAGAAGAAGAAGGGCAGCAACGAAAAAATGACTTTGAAGAAGAAAGGCAGCAACGAAAAAATTAATGGGGAAGAAATTTGGATAGAAAAAATCAAAGAGAGAAGAAAAGTAAGAAAAAAAGCTCTAATATTGATCAAGAATGGCGAATGAATAATGAGGAAGAAAATGGTTGTTAAATAGGCCAAAAATTGACCGTTGGTGCCTTTTCAGAAGGCCTCACACCCCTTAAATCTCACACGCACTTTGGCCAAATATGCCACATCGGCTGATCAGATGAAAAAAGGGTTTAAAATGTTGAGTTCTAACAAGTTTAAGCATTCAGTTGGAAAAGTCGGGAGTGCAGGGGCCGGGATGACACTCCGGGACAAGTACAAGGGTCTCCCAGGCCATTCCGCCTAATAATAATAAAAATAATAACAAGGCTTCACTTAAGGCAGAATATTTCACTTGGACGGTGGTGAAGGAAGCTTCTTCTTTTTTTACCAGTAGGTGAAGGAAGTTGTTGTAACACGTAACAATCTCCAAAAGGAGGCCTTGATGTCTGTACAAGATGTGTTCTTCTGAAGACTACAGTGAAGATGTCAAATCATCTCTTTTGGATTGCACCTTCGCTTAACAGCTTTGGAATCATCTCTCAACCGGGTCAGCTGGACAATTCCACACTCAACAATGAACTTATTACAATGTTGGCACAGGAAGGGCCTAAGGAAACAAGTGAAGGTCTGAAACTCCATCCAGCAACGACCTGGTGGTCCATATGGAGGGGAAAAAATACAACTATTGATAACAAAATAGAATCTGTAATTAATGCAAATACAAATGTATTGCTTTGTTAGCTTTGTGGTTCGATATAGCTACAGTTAATGATATAGAGGCCATGGCTTATTCTTTGTACGCATTACATGTAATGCTGCTTTTTTTTTGCTGTAAATGCCTACCAGCATTCTTTTGTTTCTGTAAATCAATAAATTATCCTAACTTATGAGGGGGGAAAGGTTAAGCATAAGATTTACAAGCTCCCAGAAGAGAAAGAATTATAATACAAAAAATATAGCCACAATAAAGCAGCATCACTTTATAGCAAGCAATGTATAGCTTACCTTCTTGATTGTCGAGGATATAACTCATTGGGATCAGGTGGCTCTTGTAAGCAAGCAACAGGACCCACTTCAATACAATCAGAGTAAGCAAATTTATATGCCCTCCGTACGTACTCATCAACATCTAAACCGTTACCTGCCAGGATTGGTAGAAAGAGAACTTAGAAAGGAGAAAAACACAAAAGGAGAACAAGAGTTCTGTAAAGATTTCAATGGACCCCTAAATGGGAAATAATAACCAACAAAATTGTCTAAATATTTGTCCTACTTTGAGCCAGAAAATAAAGCAAAGATGCTGGACAAGTTGCTGATCAACCTTCAAAAAACACATATAGAGATCATGACAAAGGAACACATCATAACATACCATTGAAGACCATCCTGCAAATAAATAGCATATTGATTGCCAGGGAGATTGCCGACACACCAAAGAAGAACCCTGAAGGTGAGTATCTTTCAGATGCCCTAGCACCAGCTGTGACATACACAGCACAAAGTTCATATGCACAAAGCAATCCAACAGCTAGTAGGAGAAGAACAGCTACAGCCCCTGCAGAACACATAACATGACGTTTCAATTGTGAAGTGAAGGGAGTGAAAGAACTTCAAGATAAGCAAGAAAAACAGATGCAAAAAGAAGCTTCTTTCTCGTTTTGTCAGCTATAGATCCATACATAAGGACTTCTCCTTAGTCCTTATATACAAAAGCAATGACCATAGCAACAACATACCCAGTGTGATCCCGCAAGTGGGGTCAGGGGAGGGTGGAGTGTACGCATACCTTACTCCTACCTTAGTGTGGGGTAGAGAGGCTGTTTCTGATAGACAAAGCAATGACCATAGTGTTCAATTTTAATTGCTGAAATTATCATCCTTTAACAAGAAATTATCCGCGTTCTGGCTTAAAATTTACCAAAAGGTAAAAGATCATAAAAACCATAGAAACATAATAAAATCATCTATGAAGCACAGAGACCAAATTTAAATGCACATATCCGAGTCGTATTTCAATCCGACAGAAACACCAGTTGCGGGAAACTTGAGCATAGAAGGATGCTACTGTGGGCATGTCAAATGAGTTAGCAGCTTCAGAGAGCACATTTTACAAATACAAGAAATGGAATCAAATAAGAGCAGCCATACGAATACTCGGTGAGACAAGACTTAAATATCCATGGAAGGCTTGTTTCCATCACTCCGGAATGGTGGAGCAGTGTAATCGTTCATGAGTTCAAATATGACAAGGGATGGGAAGACATTCTAAGACAATTCGAAGATTTGCGTTGTTTGTTTACAAGGTGAATTATTTTGTTAACAATTGGGAGAAATGCCGTAGACAAGCTGTAACAACCTGATTTTATTTATTTATTTATTTAAAGTGAATTTTGGAATTATTCCTTTGATTGTAGTTCACTAACTTTAACGGATTACATATCGAAGCGGGTAACTAAATGATGAAGTCGTGGGCCAAGCTCTCATTACCTAGGATGGTATGATAATTAGTTGGACCTTTGTGGCCATTAAGGGTGTAGTTAATGGGCAAAGCCCAACATTTGTTGTCATCTAAAGAAGGGTTAGGACAAATGTTGGAAACAAGGAAACTATATTTCTAACCTAAAGAAAGAAAGGAAGGGACGGAAAAGAGTGGAAAGACGGCATCTAAACAGTAGCACAGTGAAGAACAGAGGCTTCAGGTATTGAAAATTTTGGTCCATAGCATCACTTTAAATGATATTATAAGTATACCTTGTGAAGTATTTGGAATTAGAATTAAAATATGATGAATCATTGATGAGGTAATGATTGGGGCAAATTATGGGGCAATCATTGCTTAAATAGTGAAGACTTGGAATGTGATTTCAAATGCAGTCAATTCACGTAATAGTTGCTGATTCAATTTCAATATTATCGGTGACTTCTTATATGAAGTTGCATTAGTATTTCATCTATGTTTAGTATCTTTGGAATACAACAACACAACAACAAACCCATTGTGGTCCCCACAAGGTGGGGTCTGGGGAGGGTAGGATAAGATGTATGCAGACCTTACATCTACCGTTGTGGGGTATAGATGTTGTTTCCGGTAGATCCTCGGCACAGAAGAAAGGTACATGTCGCAGAAATATATGAAAGGAGAGAACAAATAACAAGATACAAAATAAATGTGGAAACATACAGTAGTAATCATCAAGGAACTAAAACAATATCTTTGGAATGTGAATATTAATATATTGGTATGACATCGAACAATTAAGTTGGTATTGGGATATGGTTTCACCTTTAAATTCATGGATTAAGGTACAGAACGTTGAGATTTAACCCTAAGCTTGAAATTTAGGGAAAATGAGCTTTGACCATGAATTGACCTCGAGATTGAAACTTGATTATCAATTTGGACTCAACGGTTTATGGATAACAGGTTCATACAATCAATTTCAGACAATTTACCCGAGGGTGGGTTTGAGTTGACAAAGAGTTAACTTTGACCCAGAGATGTCCTAATTATGGGATTAGTTTCCCTAGACTGATTTGGATTCGTTATTTATGTTTTTGCGTAGATTGAGTTGCTTTGGAGGCCTGAGGGCACAGTTTTGGATAGTGTGGGCTTACTTGTATCGTAAATCCATGTAAGGGAAGATCTTAACTTCAAGTGTCGCTCTTCTGAGCTTGGACTTTGCTTGCATATCTGTTTTCGACGGTTGGCGCAGAGTGAGCGTATGCTCGACAGACTTGCTAATATCGTAAATCATTTACTCTTCTGAGATTTGGGGTTGATATCTTCAAAATACGTCGTGATTTGAATATCACCCACATTATATGATTGTTTATGGCTATCTAGCCTTATGATTGATGTATTTACTTGATTTCACTTATTGTCCTCGGTGAACGGTTGGGCTAGAGTCACCCTTGCATCTCAATGATACTCTGCATAAAAAGTCGGGCCAAAGACACCCTTCACAACTGGAATGGCAAGACGGTTGGGCCAGAGTTACCCTCTGCAGTTCCAAGATTTTATTGTTGTGTATTATAGTACTATGTCAGCTTGCGTATTATAATCTCATCTTTCTTGACATGACTTGTATCTCTCTTCTACACATTGTATACTATTTCTACTTAGCATATTGTATATTCATTTCGCATTATATATGTGTTGCTTTTCACTTGTTCTAGGTACGAGATGGAGAGCGAATCTAGACCTTACTTAGTCTTTGTGACTAATCCTATTTGCTACACATGCATGTGTTTTAGTTGACACTTTGGTTGACAAGTGAGTCACCTGACACAGAGTCCTTACCAGCTTTGAGGTAAGCCATTAGCCCGATCCACGGAGCCTACCCGTCTATCTATCTTGCTATATCCTTAGGCTTAGTGGGGTTAGCATACCCGGCATCATATACTTGTATTGATTCTTATAGATGCTCCATACTTGGTTTATTTTAGCTCTAGTTTGGTTTGTTGAGTCGTTACCTATGATATGGGTTATTTGAGACTTCAGCATATTTTTTTGGGTGATGTTTGCTATTCTTTCGTGTCGTTTGGTTCTTCCAAAGGGTAATGGGATTGTTGGGTGCCAGCCATGACTAGGGGTAGTTTGGGTCATGACACGAGCCGTATACCAAAAAACCTACATTGAAATATGGTTCTCTTCTGTACAAATAGAAATCTTATGGGAACACCAAAAGGAAACTAGAAACAAAAGACTACTTTGCAATTTTATAATATCTTGTTTAACCCCTTCAAACGCTATCCTAGTTCTCTCTTTCCAAATAACCCACAAAATTGCTAAAAGGGCAACATTACATGTCCTTGGACTTCTCTTTCCCTCCTATAAGCCCAACTATACAACGCTTCCTTCACTGTGTTCGGCATCACCCATTACAACCCAAACCAATCACCCTCCTAAATCGATTAATAATCCAATAGGAAATGGTCTACAACTTCGCCCAAACATTTACACATGAAACACCAACTAGCATAGGCGATCCTCCTCTTTCCCCGATTTTCTACCGTCAAGATTACTCTCATTGCTGCCAACCATGCAAAGAAACATACCTTCAGAGCCCTATGATCCCATATAGAGCAATCAGAGATAACACATTCATCTCTCCTTAATTTTTAAATAGGTAACTTTGTATTCCCCGGCAATAAGGGTAGCATTAATGGTATGATGGCACCCTCCAAAGAAAATACATTCATCTCTCCTTAATAAACTCTTGTAGTAAGATTTAACAGTGAATATACCATCTCCATACATCCAATATATTATTCAGTATATCCTGCCCATACAATATGGTATCGGTATTTCGATTCTTTTTATCTAAATATCTAGTATCGTACTGAATATTGAAATTCTCGGTTTTGGTTCGATAATCCGGTATATATCAAATTATGCACACCCCTTTGGCACGAAAATAATTGTAGAATTTTCAAAGGACAAGAGCTCCCTACTGAAAGTCAAATCTGATTGTCTCCTTTTAATTATTATTTTTTTGGTGTAATTTAGATATGTAATTTTATTATGAAGGGAAATTCCAATATACAAGAAGCATATTGAGAAGTAGAGAATCTACAGGGATGCACTTCCCATCCAATGTCAACTTATCAAGAATTCTCTTCCCACTAAGACGGTAATATACAAATTTCAATCATTTCAGATCTCAAAATATGTAGCAACCAAACCTCAATAAGTCTGAGTATGTGTTGATGAATCTCGAAATCATAAATCTGCTCTGAATCAATTCAAGTGTACAAGATCACAGGCAATGAAATTTGACTTGCAGATCAAAATCAGTTGTGAATCCCCGTAGTTAACTAATTTCTATTATCTGCTCAACCGAGATGACGATAATTGAATAGTTAAAATACTTAAAATAAGTATCTTTGACCATGCTAGTTTCGACAGAAAATTTTCTTAAGCTTAGGCATGTGATGGTAGTTGAAATATTATGTAAATGTATGTGTGTGTGTAACCAACACGATTGAGTACATTCATTTTCTTCCTCACAGAAAAATAGGTTTCTGTCCCAGCATGTATAAGAGAAGGAGTAATACATACTTGAACTTTGCCATTGTGTTCTCCACCAAAGCATTATTGAGTAGAATGCCAAAAGCAGAGAACTTCCGGCCATTATTACAGCTAGACCAACTATATCTCGCCCCAAAATCAACATTAACCAGCATCCCCATGTAACAAGCACCACAACCGGAGAGATCACAATTATCCATGCAGACAGCGAGAAGAAACTACATATAATTCCCAGCTGGGGCCCTTGTAAGAATCCCGGCCATTTTCGGGCAAAGATCCAACTGAAAGGGCAAAAAATAGAGATATTAACCACAAAGGAGAATACTTTTCATCCATAAAAAGCAGAACATTGATATATCTGAACAGATATATGAACTATATTGTATGATATACGAGTAGCTAGATAGATCTGTCAAATCAAACAATAAAAACAAATATAGTTGGACAGCAAAATTGGGTGGTTAGACAGTCTCATGGATGAGGTACCCAAGGCAATTAAAGAGAACCAGCATATCTTTGTTTTGAAGCCTTTAATATGCAGTACTGTTATTGGAAAGTGTCATAGGTCTCATCCCATGTAAACCAGAGTATACAATAATTCCCGGGATACGAAACTTGAAATTTTTATGGCAACAGAGGTCCTCTAGAACTATACATACAGCAAATGGATACATATATTCCTTTTGATGGGTAGGACCTCAGGCTAACTTTGTTAACCAGTTAACATAGAACACCAGAAATTAAAAGGATTTCTCTTAACTGAACGGGAATATCTAGATATGTGAAACGCCTTTTAGAGTTATTTCTCTAACAAGGCATTGGACATTTTTGATAAGACAGAGAATAAATGCTACCTTACAACGAAGTTTTTCACAATGACCGATAATAAGGTAACTTAGATTACTCACAGAGTACAAAACTCATACTAAGCCTATGAGGTTGCAAACCCAACAAGTATCACATGACATGACTGCAAACTTTTGTTTGGCATTTCTCAAAATAAATAATTAGGAGACAGCAGGGGAAGCCTATTCTAATTGCAAAGTGCTAACGTGGAACATAAAAGTAAATTATTTGGGACTTGAGACTGACCAGAGATAGATTTAAAAACAAAAGAAAAGGGGAGACATTGGAAGCGTCTATTAAATTGAAAGATTGTAGGGCATCATGCAAAACAAATGCCGAGGTTCAAAAAAGAAGCAGATGCAAGTCCTATTATTCATGTCAAATCACAACAATATTGTCCCCGAGGAGATTGCCTGATAGCTGAGACACAGGAGTAACAACTCGCAGACCTCATGTTCCAATTCCAGCATAGGTGTGCAGGATTACCTTAACAACCTGTATTATGGGCTAGATAGACCGCCCAGTGAATTAATCAAGATGTTTGTAAGCTGGTTAGGAAACCACCGTTACAAAACAAATATTTTCTATCTTACATCTAAAAACCCGACACTATTAAAAATACTTGGGGTTCTAAATGTTAGGAATTCATCTTCGTCTAGAAAGTACGTACTCTTTTGCTACCCACCTTTGCACATTCACAAAAAATATTGTACAAGTGTTCTAATTATTTCCCCTCCTCTTCTAGGTTCTAAGTGGCATTATCGTTCCTCCTCGCAGGTTCTCTCCTGGTGCTGCAATTTTTAGCTACAAAGCACCAAATAAAATTGGAAATACAATTTTTTACAGCACTGAGACCCGTATAAATGACCTCCATTGCTTACATTTGAGCCACATTTAAAATAAGAAAGATGAAATTCTACGAGTGCCAAGATACAGCATCAAGACAGTTGAATGCTTACTGTATAGAAACAAGAAAAAGATATAAGAAATGAAACTTAGGAAGTAAATTACCTATAAATCCGCCATGGGCGCCAATTAACTGCCCAAAGTATAGCAAAAGAAGCAGAACCCAGCAGAGAGAAAAAGGTCCCCGAAATCACACATGCCAACATCAATTCATGCTCATTCCCTTCCATTTTTCTCCTTTACCCACCCTTTCTCTGTCAACTACATTCACAACAAAAGAATAAAATAATCAACCAATTCCGCTCATGCATTCTGTATTCAGCAAAGTTGAAGGTTTTACCTACCTCATACAAAAAACAAAAACTAGGGTTTTTGCCAGACCATAGTAAACAGTACTCTTTCTTGGGAACTTGTACCAATCTATCTTGTTGAAGAAAAATAAAAAACCCTAACAAGTCGAGAAGAGTAAAGGTTCAAGTGAGCGTGGATATAAATAATAAAATAACAGCTGGATTTTTTGCCTTATAAGATTATTTCCTCACTCGCTTCTAATGGAAGGCTAAATATCACGTACCAATCAGATTTTTCTTCTCCGTGAGCGTGATGTCACTTGATATGTTTTGAGAGTGGGAGGGAAATGATTTTCTGGACACGAGTCTGGGATTATTCTCTAACGACATGCTTTGCTGGTAAGAATTAGTACTCCCTAGTATACATGATTAAACTATTTAGGTGCAATTAATTCGTTTTCCTTTTGGTCATGTGAAATCAGTTGTAGACCGGTAGTAATTGAAAACGATAATCTTCATTTGGGGGGAAAATGAATTTGTTCATGTCTTATCTTATCCATTAGTTTGGAGTCAAATTAATATGTAAACTTTACTACTTAATTCATTTGGGATCAAATCCACAAAAAGTTAAAACATCCATACTCAAGGTAATGTGTCTGAGATTACTAAATTTATTCTCCTAGTAATATGTGAATGATTATTAAGACGGGTAGTGATTACTCAAACACTTAGAATGCGAGAAATAAAATTAAGTTTTTAATTCAATTAAAGGTCTAGGATTGTGTCCTACACCTACGTGTATTACTAAATGTTATATTTTAATATATTAGTGAACGTACATGCGCTTCACACAGTCATATAAAAAATATTATTAAAATATATTAGTTGTATTAGGAATTTCGATATAGCGGAAAAAAAAGTGGTAATTATATATGTTGTTCAGAAACAATATCATTAATTATTGTGAACAATAATATTTAGAGACTTTTGAAATTTAATAATGATAAAATTACTAATTGTATTATTTTGTAATTAACATTTTAAGTAATTGTATATAAGAATTTTTTAAGCTTATCTACATCATCTCGACTTTTCAATTCCCATATTTTTTAAATAGTGGTCATAAAACAATAATAGTAGAGATAAAGGAAAAAAAGAAGTGAGACGTTCCTATTTAGTGCCGGTTTAAAAGCTCTTCACAAATAAATTTGAATAACATAAAAATGTGAGTCTATCACTACTCATATTTAAATGGGTTTTAATAAAAAGAAAAGAAAAAAAGCAATAAACATGTCTTTTGGTTTCGACTATGCGGCTAATTTATCTATATCAGTTTGAAAATATTATGTAATATCTGAATATAACGAGTAAAGTTGAAATCTTGATTCCGTCTTTGATCTTCAGTCTTTTGAAATACTAAAATGAAAAGGCATAATTTTATTCATGAAGGGACCATCACAACCTAATTGCTCAAATGTGATTAAAAAACTATGCAACTAATTTGTCTATATCGGTTGGAAATGTTCTATGCTAGCGGCAATATAACAGTTAAAATTGAAATTCTGATTTCACCTTTGATCATCAGTCTTTTGAAACACTAAAATGAAAATGCATAATTTTATTCATGCAGAGACAATCACAATCTAACTACTCAAATGCGATTCAAAAAATATGCAGCGAATTTATCTATATTGGTTAAAAATATTCTATAATATCGGCAATATAATGTGTAAAGTTGAATCATGATTTCGCCTTTGGTCTTTAGTCTTTTGAAACACTTGAAATATATGTTTGCAAAATAGTTTCTATTGCAGCGTGTTAGAGCAAAGAGAGTTGATCTATCATTCGGCAACACAAAACGTACTATAAAATCATTTGTGTGAGATTAGTTATAGCATTCCAGTTATTTCTTGCACCTACAAAAAATAGGAAATTATCATCAAAGGAAACATATTAAAACATAAAAATGTAGACTTAATGAAAATGTAGCAAAAGGTAAAAATGCATTCTATTCGCTACAGATAGAGCATGATCATACAAATTTATCTGAGTTTATTGGAGCCTGAGCCTATAGTTATATGGAAGAACTTGATATATCATAATACTGTAAGATCTAAGGTCAGATTCACACTTTAGCTCCACATTCAGAACAAACTGCTAACAACAGACATATTACACAAAATGGGGACTGCTTGGTGATATGCACTATCTTGTATGTCAAGTTCATAATGATCAAGGGATCATTTAGTCCACTGTGATTATGGTAAGAAGCTATGGACTATACTTCAGCAATGGATGTAGCTTCAATCAATGCAGGTTTACTCCTGGGATCAACATCTTACTGTGATTATTAAAGGTGCAAATGATAAGACACAAAGAACTCAAATCTTCAAGATGGTTTATACTTTATATTGAGTTTGTGCATAGCCTGTGGATTGAAAGGAACATGAGAATCTTTGAGAAAGTCACAAGAGACTACTCAATTATTGCTAGACAAATAGCTTTATGTTTGTTGTGTAAGAGCCCCTCCCAGAATTAGCTTAGTCATGTCCAAGTTCTTGTTATAGGATTATGGGTTAGGATTTTTTTTAATTGTTTTTTGGATAGCTGTTTGTGTTGGTCGTCTATAATGCTTGTAATTATTCTCATTGGTGATTAATGAAATTGTTAGTTACCCAAAAAAAGAAAGATAGAGGCACATGCTAAATAGGGTATGTTTATATAGTAGTTTTCAAGATTTAATGACAAAAAAACTCTTTCATATTCTGCAATTACATGATAGACTCATTTGACTTCTCATTAATCGTGACCATCATAGGTTTTCATTGGGTTCGTGTACACAACGGAATTTGAAAATGTTTGTGTTTCAAACCCAACAAGCGACGAACTGTAGGATGATTATGTAGTAATATAAAACACATCAATACATAACATGTATATAACCGTAATACTTTGATAGAATACTTACGGTTTGGAAACTCTGGAGTTTTTTAGTAATTTTCGAGGGTGCGCACGCAATTGATCCTCGACAACAAGTTCCAAGAACTCCGATGTATACCTCTTTCGAACAGCTAGGAAATTCGGCAGAGGTTCAAGAGAGAGTTTTATTCTAGGTCTCTAAGACTTAGAATAATATATGAATAACATGTCTAATAATGAATGAGGAGGTGCTCTATATATAGGTGAAATTAGGGTAAAATTCAAATTTTGGGTTGGGCTCAAAGCCTGGCCCAAACCGAATTACAGCAGGCCAATCTGATTTGGCCTGCTGCCCAATTAGTGATGTGGCTCTGCCCATTGGGCGTCGCGGTGCCTCACATTTTTCACAAAATATTTTCAGCACATTTTAAGTAAATCCAAAATCAAATCCTGTCTTAATTAAATAATTTCCATCAAATAGAAATTATCTCATAGTTATTATTAATTTAAATATCTCGATTCCAAATCGAATATTTAACACTTTCTCAATACACCCTTAGATCGAAGAAACAATTGACATAGTGTTACCCTTTCACATATCGACACTAATCATATTAGGATCTACACGGAACTCCTAAACGCCGCCATAAAACGAACTCAATATGTGAAGTATATTTACAAGAATCCAGTAAACTGAACTTCTAGGTGGGAAGATAAAATCCTTTCATTCTCGACGCACTCGATCAAGCTTGGATTTTATTAGTGACTATCCAAATGGCTTCATCATTATATCTCATCTATATTGGTTTACAACAAAAATTCTAGATATGTCTATTGTGTTGGCCAACGACTTAGTCAACCCATTATCACTGAGAAGCTGAGTGTTCTCTCGAATATACACTTGAGGAATGAATTCTAATATTGGCTCAACTACCACCTTTAATCCACATCGTAATGTACTCAATACAAGCCGTATCTCAACCTATAAGGCATTTGAGCTTAGGACATGATCAAAGTATATTACTCTGTAGACAAGGTGTGTATTGACCTCAAGTCTAAGGACTTCTATCTCCCACACACTGATCATACTTTAGACATGTATAACAAACAGTATACCAACAGGGTATACCAATACTTTCAAAGTATCCATGTGTCCATCACGAGTAGTCATTACTCATAGCAGGTGGGACATGCTACATCCTCTAAGGATGTGATGCAAACCACATGTCGACTTATCACATATCATCGATATCCCATTCTAGATGATCATTAGTCGAGGTTATTTTAAGAGTTACGTTATAATATTAATATCTCACACTATTAATAACAATGTAACATCTAGGGATGCATATTATAGAGTATTACAAACAATCAATTAATAGTTTAATAATTGCAAATGCGAAAATATTAATCTCCATTAATAATAATGCGAACATGTATAGAGTACATTTGTCCTAATATAGATTGTCTTTAGGACATACATATACTTTCAACCATATGTTTCAACTCCTATGCTAATTAAAAGAGTGTGTGTATTCGGCATTCCTTTCAAAAGAAAGAACAAATATTTAAGAAAAATAAGTTTTAAAAGTAAATATTGAAGCTCTTAAATGTCTATACAATAAAGATTAAGAATGAGTGAGTAGTAAATTTTGAGATATTTAAATTATTACATTAAAGAATATAAATGAATGTAGGAGTAGTAATTGGCACAATTATTCTTGTAGAATAAAAAAATAAAAAAAATAAAAAATTGTCAAAAAGATAAGTATAATCTTTGGCTAAAGAGAGATGTCAAATCACCTTTTCTATTTCTATATGAATGGAGATGGGTAATTGCCATAAGTATTCTTGTAGAATAAAAAAACAAGAAAATTTGTCAAAAAATGAGAAAAAAGATACCCCATCCGTCCCATAATACGTGTCATCTTAGCCAAAAATACGTATATTAAGAAATTAATAATGCAATGTGAAGTTTACCAAATTATCTCTATATAATAAAAATAAATTACTGTTTTCTTTTTTACTAGAGCATGCACAAGTAGTAAACCTTTTTACATTGAGAATCCAACAATACACATGCATGTGTTTTAGTCTTTCTGACTAATCCTATTTGCTACACATGCATGTGTTTTAGTTGACACTTTGGTTGACAAGTGAGTCACCTGACACAGAGTCCTTACCAGCTTTGAGGTAAGCCATTAGCCCGATCCACGGAGCCTACCCGTCTATCTATCTTGCTATATCCTTAGGCTTAGTGGGGTTAGCATACCCGGCATCATATACTTGTATTGATTCTTATAGATGCTCCATACTTGGTTTATTTTAGCTCTAGTTTGGTTTGTTGAGTCGTTACCTATGATATGGGTTATTTGAGACTTCATCATATTTTTTTGGGTGATGTTTGCTATTCTTTCGCGTCGTTTGGTTCTTCCAAAGGGTAATGGGATTGTTGGGTGCCAGCCATGACTAGGGGTAGTTTGGGTCGTGACACGAGCCGTATACCAAAAAACCTACATTGAAATATGGTTCTCTTCTGTACAAATAGAAATCTTATGGGAACACCAAAAGGAAACTAGAAACAAAAGACTACTTTGCAATTTTATAATATCTTGTTTAACCCCTTCAAATGCTATCCTAGTTCTCTCTTTCCAAATAACCCACAAAATTGCTAAAAGGGCAACATTACATGTCCTTGGACTTCTCTTTCCCTCCTATAAGCCCAACTATACAACGCTTCCTTCACTGTGTTCGGCATCACCCATTACAACCCAAACCAATCACCCTCCTAAATCGATTAATAATCCAATAGGAAATGGTCTACAACTTCGCCCAAACATTTACACATGAAACACCAACTAGCATAGGCGATCCTCCTCTTTCCCCGAATTTTCTACCGTCAAGATTACTCTCATTGCTGCCAACCATGCAGAGAAACATACCTTCAGAGCCCTATGATCCCATATAGAGCAATCAAAGATAACACATTCATCTCTCCTTAATTTTTAAATAGGTAACTTTGTATTCCCCGGCAATAAGGGTAGCATTAATGGTATGATGGCACCCTCCAAAGAAAATACATTCATCTCTCCTTAATAAACTCTTGTAGTAAGATTTAACAGTGAATATACCATCTCCATACATCCAATATATTATTCAGTATATCCTGCCCATACAATATGGTATCGGTATTTCGATTCTTTTTATCTAAATATCTAATATTGTACTGAATATTGAAATTCTCTGTTTTGGTTCGATAATCCGGTATATATCAAATTATGCACACCCCTTTGGCACGAAAATAATTGTAGAATTTTCAAAGGACAAGAGCTCTCTACTGAAAGTCAAATCTGATTGTCTCCTTTTAATTATTATTTTTTTGGTGTAATTTAGATATGTAATTTTATTATGAAGGGAAATTCTAATATACAAGAAGCATATTGAGAAGTAGAGAATCTACAGGGATGCACTTCCCATCCAATGTCAACTTATCAAGAATTCTCTTCCCACTAAGACGGTAATATACAAATTTCAATCATTTCAGATCTCAAAATATGTAGCAACCAAACCTCAATAAGTCTGAGAAATAAAAAAATATAGCATGAATGCAATTATAGAAGTTCATTTGGAGTTAAGGAAGACGTGTTATCGGGCATGTGAGACGTCGTATAACTTACTAGAGATGTTGGAGAGACTTGAAAAATGAGAAGAACTAAGAAAATTAACATTTTTGGACTTAGGCAAGGCTTGCGTGTCGCTCAACATCAATACCGGAAAATCTAAAATTTCAAACATGGTTATAATGGTATTGAAACATCACCGAGCTCCTCGAGTCCCACCTCAAGCATGGCAACAAGGCCAAAAAAAATTGTGAATCCCCAAATCATGCAATGACATGTAAATACAAAAAAAGAGTTGAATTATTACATCCAGATCTAAAAGACTCAAGACCCATGCGTGTGTCTATAGCACATTATGATTGCATGCATGGTCCTGTATTTTGCAGCAGTTTCAACCCAAGTTAATCTAAAGCCAAAGTTTTAACCCTTACACATAAATGTTGATGATATCTAGAGCTGGCCAGTGGGCCGGGCTCGGGTCTGACGGGCCGGATTTGGCGGGGTCGGGGCGGGGCGGAACGGGTGAAGGGGTAGGATCGGGGCTGACTGGTCAGGCGGAATCGAGTTTGGCGGGATTTGCCGAAGTCCCGTCCTGATCCTGATCGCGCCGGAATCGGGGCGGGATCAGGATCAGGTTCCGGCGATTTTTTTTTACATATGTATAAAAAAAACTCAATAATTAAACAAGACAAGATAGTGTAATAAAAACATCACAATGTTGTTTTTGTGCCTCTTATATTATTTAATAGACATATAATTTTTTTGTAATACAAATACTATTGTCGAAATTGCAACTTTGTGTTGTTGTCCAAAAGTTGCAAATTACATAATAAAATTGCAATTAAAAAAATTACATTCTTAAAAAACACATGTTCTAGTTTCTTGATAATTTCTTATGGTTCTTCGGTTGGCATTGGTATTTGTTGGTCAAATTGATCCACGTCGCTTCCACCACCACCTTCGGATAAGATTTCGTTGTAGTTTTCGTCTTCTTCTTCGTTGATCTCCGGTTGACCGCACCTTCTCCGCTCCGCTCGTATCCAATCTCTGAATAATGCTGCAATTTCCAAGCTGTCTCCGGCTAATGAGTGTATGTGGTCTCCTATTTGATATCCGCCGGCAGAAAAAGTGCTTTCAGACGCAGTTGATGACGCTTGAGTGTTCAAAACATCTTGGGTCATCATTGAAAGTGTCGGAAAGGTCTTCTCATTCTCCCTCCAGTATTTCAGCAAGTCTTCACGTCCTTCTTCATTGAGAACTGCTTGGTACGGTACAGAACCCTGCAAAACAAAAATATCAAACTCGCTAATTTGGTTAGTAGCGGTACGACCGCACATTCTATTTCTGAGGCTTTCAATACTAGCCGCAGAAACAACATGTCTTTTGTGAGGTTGTGTTGAAGATGAAGAAGATGGTATGGAAGCCGGTAGGTTACTAGCACTTTCTTGTTCGTAAAACCTATATATATTTTTGCATTGATCTTCTACGCTAGACAATATTTCTTCTTTAGTTTGTTCAATAGGTGGTGGGTGATTTGGATTTTTTGGACTTGGAGGTGGTAGTACTTCTATACAATCGTAAATAGTTTCAATAAGGTAGTTGGCAATCGTGACAAGTTTTTTTATATTCTTTTCTTCGTTGTATTTTATTACTTTTAAAAATAAAGTTTATAGCAAATTGTATTTTACTAAGAATGTATTCAAAAGGTGATAGACCATCCTTTACAATTAAGTTATATATATGGCACACACATTTTATATGAAAATGATCTGGAAAAGATGGAGTTAAACTATTTTTTAAAATTGTAATAGCGTAATTGTTAGAAGAAGCACTATGTAATGTAATAGTCATAATTTTATCGGTTATTCCATAATAATCGCACACTTGATAAATATTTTCTGCAATAAAAGTACCAGTGTGCCTATCATCTATATATCTATACGCTAAGATACGTTTTTGCATAGACCATTTATAATCTATCCAATGACAGGTTACCGTTAAATAATCATGACCATTAGTACTACGAGCTATATCAGACGTGATAGATACTTTGTCATTAAAATGATATAATGAATAACATAAATGTAATGAATAAAACCCGGAGATGAAGGAAATGAAAAAGGCAAACTCTCCACAACAACTAATTTTGATATTGCTTCCCTATCTCTATGTTTATTGTATTTAGGGCCTACAATTCCTCCTGTCATAGGGTTAATTTGACCCTGTACTTGGTCCGGGACAGTATCAGTATGTGAACCTTGTCCCGATGGAGCGGGCGTTTGCGCACCCGGTTTTGAAGCATGGTATTAGGCGTACCTAGCTGGATGAGCCCTTACTACGTGTCTCATTAAACCCCCTGTCCCACCGTGACCTTTTCTAGTTTTAAATTTTAAAACGTCTTTACAAATTTTACATCTAGCTACTTGATTCTCTATGTCCCTATCAAAAAATATCCATGCATCTGATTTTAATGTTCGTTTTGCTGGACCTCATCTCATACTAGGGGGAATATGAGGCATTTCAGTTGAAGGTGCACTAGTGGGTGTGTTGTCATCAACATTAGTGGGTGTATCATCTAGATCATCGTCTAAATTAATGTCTTCTTGAGTTCTAGAAAATAGCTTCTCGTCTAAATCTAATGGTATTGTAGTTAAATGTTTAGTATCAACAAAATTATCCTGTGTAGGAATAGGATGACTAGAAGAAGTACCCTTGCCCTTGTTGCCCCTACTAGAAGAAGTCTGACCCCTACCCGTAAGCATACGTTTAAATCCTTCCATTATAAATTTATAATTATACTAATAAATAATTAAAGTAAATGAAATTAAGTGCGCTAAATAAAATAAACAGACAATAATAATTTAATGAAGGAACGAATGTACCAAACGTCGACGTAACATCGACGTGTAATCGAGAGGTTGAAAATTGAAACTTTGCTCGATGGAAGATCATCAAGCTAGTTGCCAACTTCACTCCCAATTCCCAAATGAATAAATAAAATTGAATATTTAGTAAACAATGTAGACTTGTAGAGAGATAGATTGAGAGATTAGAGAGATTGTAGGAAGATTTGTGAGAAAGATGAAGAGAAAATGAGTTATTTATAGTTGGAAAATTGGGTTAAAGTGTAAATATAATAACTTATTGGTTAAAAATAAATATTAAGGGTTAGGGGGGTTGGGGGAGGCCAAAAATGGCCATTGCACAATAGCCAAAATGTAAAATGGCAGTTGGTGCAACGGTTATTTTTGCAAAAGGGGGGATTACGGGCGGGATCGGGGCGGGCTCTGGATCGGGGCGGGACTAGCGGGACTGGGGCGAGCCAGGACGGGTCGGGATGAGACATTGTCCCATCCCGATTCGAATCCCGCTACTGATTTTTTTTTACTACTCAGGTTCGGGGCGGGACCGGGCCGACCCGGCCCACTGGCCAGCCCTAGTTATATCACATTTTCAATGGGAGAAGAGAGGGTAACGGTAGAGAAAGGCGTACTTTGAAATATAATAGAGTCGTTATTGTAAAGAATGGATCTTGGGCCTAACTCAACCTCAAAAACTAGTTTGTAGGGTGAGGATTGTCCAAGTTCATATAAGAAGTTCATGTTCTCATTCCATATCCGATGTGAGACTCTTAACAGTTATATAACTTTGTTATTTTTATTTTCTTTTGAGTAAGTTCGTTCTTCAATTTATTTACAAGTTTGAGTAGATAATTACATTCACTTTACTTTGGAGTAGACCGTGGAAGAAGTCTAGTACTTTTGGGTTGGAGTAGTTCTTTCTATTCTCTTTAATCATGTAGCTCCATTATTTATTTCATGTGTTCTTATTTTGTGTTATGGTTATAGGCTAGGTTTTATAATCTATGGATTGATGAATCTAATTATGAATTAATCAGTATAATTGTTCTTGTGTTGAACTTAAGAGTTATTATTCAATTAACTTGTATTGATTGTGAATACTCAGTTTATCCCTTAACCTGGTTACCTATCAAAACGGGGACGGGGGATTAAGGGTAATAGAGAAGTAATTGACAAGCAACTTAGTCGAGGTCGAGAGGTAAGATAGTGGTTGAAAGGACATCCCTACAACTAGTTAGCCTAACTAGAATTCTTCTTAACAACAAACTGAGTTAATAAAAAAAAATACACCAAGCCGAAAGGGTGATTCAGTTAAGTAGGTGGTGAGATCATAACCTGAGGGAATTCACGAGAACATATATAAATTATCCATAGTTATGAAGATTAATAAGCTAGGTTATATTTAAATTATTGATTATCCTCCAATTAGTTAAATTAGTCTTAATTAACAATCAACTCTTTGTTTATTTGATTTAGGTTAAGAAGGTAACAAGCGATGATTACATTTAGTCATCATGCTAAGTGTGATTTTTAGACAAGCTATCATACTCTTTATTTTTATTATAGTACTTAGTCCGCTAAACTATGTTACAGTCTAAAATGGTAGCAGATTTTTTTTTTATAACGTGCAGTGCACTCTTTCGGTGAGAATGTATAATTATATAGCCGCAAGGTTTAGAGGTTGGCATTTTGCTTCATGATAGTAATAAATAGTTAAGTTAATATGAATAATTTACTATTTTCTCAACAAAAAAAACAAACTAAAGAATACATTAATGAAAAAACATGATTATATCTCGAACAAGTCTTTATATATCGACATTTTTGCAGTATTTTCGATGAAAGAAAAATCAAGATAGTTTATTTTACTGCGTTAATAGAAAAGGAGAAATATAAACTAAATAATACTCTTGGAACTTTTCTCAAACTCTATAAAGAATAAGTCAAGGTTTGAAAACGAGAATTTGAATGTGAGGAGAAGGGAGGCAGAAAGGTGAGAAATAAAAGGAGAAGTAAAACACAATTTGAGGAAATGCATGAATGGAGGCAAGCACAAAAAGTGGATCACGGAGATCATTACGGGAGTTAATGAATGGTTCCAAGAGATTTTTTTTTGCTATAAAAGGCCTCAGGGAGATGGGTAAGAATGCAAGCTCTAGCAGGAAGAAGAAGACATTCCCCTCTTCTTCTTTGTAAAAAAATAATAATTAAAATCCCCAAAAAAATATCTAAGGAAATTCCAAAAAAGGGTGAGATTTGGAATTGTGAAGAGAGAGAGAGGAGTCATGGAGAGAGCCAGTGTGAAAATTGTGGCTTTGCTACTTTGCCTCTCCATTGGAGCTATAGTGGTGAAAGCTGAGGACCCTTACCTCTTCTTCGAGTGGAATGTCACCTATGGAACAATTGCTCCGTTGGGTGTCCCCCAACAAGGAATCCTTATCAATGGGCAGCTTCCAGGCCCCAGAATCAATTGCACATCAAACAATAACATTGTTGTCAATGTCTACAATAACTTGGATGAGCCCTTACTCCTTACTTGGACTGGTATCCAACAAAGGAAGAACTCATGGCAGGATGGTACCCCGGGAACCATGTGTCCCATCATGCCTGGTACAAACTTCACCTACCATTTTCAAGTGAAGGACCAAATTGGTAGCTTCTTCTACTTCCCTACCACAAGCTTACACCGTGCAGCAGGTGGTTTTGGTGCCCTCGATGTCCATAGTCGTAACCTTATTCCTATTCCCTTTGACAACCCCGCCGATGAGTACAATGTCTTTTTGGGAGATTGGTATAATAAGGGACATAAAACATTGAAGAAGATCTTAGATGGCGGACGCACCATTGGGAGGCCCGATGGAATTCACATTAATGGAAAGTCCAACAAGGTTGGTGACAAAGCAACCGAGCCACTGTTCACCATGGAGGCTGGTAAGACCTACAGGTACAGGATTTGCAACATTGGTATGAGGACCTCAGTCAATGTCAGGATCCAAGGCCATGCCATGAAGTTGGTAGAGATGGAGGGATCCCATACCGTGCAGAATATCTATGACTCACTTGACATCCACGTTGGTCAGTGTCTTTCGATCTTGGTCACTGCTGATCAGGAGCCTAAGGACTATTACATGGTTGTTTCTAGCAGATTTTTGAAGCAGGCCATCTCATCCGTAGCCATCCTTAGTTATGCAAATGGTAAGGGCCTGGCATCATCTGAGCTCCCAGTACCTCCACCAACTAACACCGAGGGTATTGCCTGGTCCATGAACCAATTTCGCTCGTTCAGATGGAACCTTACCGCTAGTGCTGCCCGTCCCAACCCTCAAGGATCATACCACTACGGAAAAATCAACATCACTCGCACCATCAAGATTGTCAACTCCAGGAGCCAAGTAGGCGGCAAGCTTCGATTCGGCTTGAATGGTATCTCCCATATGGATACTGACACACCATTAAAGCTAGTTGAATTTTTTGGAGTCCCTGAAAAGACATTTAAGTACGATTTGATGGCTGATGAGCCCCCAAGTGACTTGAGCAAAGTGACCATTGTCCCAAATGTGAAGAACGCTACCTTCCGTAATTTTGTAGAGATTATCTTCGAGAACCAAGAGAAGACTATCCAGGCCTATCACTTGGATGGATATTCCTTTTTTGCTGTGGCCATCGAGCCTGGGAAGTGGAGTCCTGAGAAGAGGAAGAACTACAACTTAGTGGACGCAGTTAGCAGGCACAACATCCAAGTCTATCCAAACTCGTGGGCAGCTGTGATGACAACCTTGGACAATGCAGGAATGTGGAACTTGCGATCAGAGATGTGGGAGAGGTTCTACTTAGGACAACAATTATACTTTAGTGTTCTCTCCCCTGCACGCTCATTAAGGGATGAGTATAACCTTCCAGACAATCAACCTCTTTGTGGTATTGTCAAGAGTATGCCTATGCCAGCTCCATACACAGCATAGAGTGATAATTAATTAGCATCAGAGGAGAGGGATAGAAAAAATGAGCTTGAATTCTTAAATTGATGCACTTTTCTTCCTTTCAAATATAATAAGACAAAAATATAAAATTAATAAGGTTTTGTATTGTTTCCCTCCCTTCTCCACTATTTATTTTGTCGAATGCAATTAATGTTCTTTTCTTTTAAAATTTGGACATTCAGTTGCTTCTTTCATTCTTTACTTTTACCTCTTTATTATTTTTTTAAAAAGGGCAGCCCGGTGCACTAAGCTTCCGCTATGCGCGGGGTCCGGAGAATGGCCGGACCACAAGGGTCTATTGTACCTTACCTCATATTTCTGTAAGAGGTTGTTTCCACGGCTTTTACCTTTTTATTTTTCTTAGTTAATTATCCAATATCATTCTTAATCAATTATGACATGCATGAAGTTATTTGAACATGCGTACTTTTATTAACTCAATGATACGTCAGATTTCTCAAACACTTATTTATTATATCCATATTGCTTGAACGACTCAACCCTCGAAAGAGTCGAAGATCTTTCGAAAATAGGCGCTCACTCTACCCTCCACAGACCCCACATTGGTGGGATTTCACTGGGCATGTTGTTGTTGTGTAACCGTATTTCTTATAGTTAAAATAAAACCTCAAGCCAACTAAAAAGTTTAAAAAACATTAAACATAGAGTTTCTTTGCTCATCGCCAAATAAACGGTTGCATTGCAAGCAAAAGAAAAGAGAAACATTAAAAATGTATGGTGGTTCATTCTAGATTAAGATGTGTGTAGTTTCATTTATTTAATCAAAAGATGATCGAGGGAATTCTTATTTTCGAGTTAAGCAATTACAAGCAGTTTTATTCACATATAAAAATCACACAAATATAACCACATAAAAGTGTGTCAAGTATAAAGTAAAAATTAACATACCTAGTGCAATCCCACAACGTGGGTCTGTGGAGGGTAGGGTTTAGGATTTAGTGTTTAGTTTTTTTTATAAATCCACTAGGCTCATGGCCTAAGGAAATTTTATTAATAATAAATGAATAAATACAAAGTCTTTACATAGTGGCCAATAAGGTTAAAAATTGCAAAAATAAAGTAAGTCTCACTTTAGGATCTAAATACCCTAAAATGATATTGCAAATTGTAAATGCATAATATAAATAACGTAAAGTATGTGTGCAACAAGAGGTGTCCCAAGTTTGAGCCCTTGATGCACCATCTTGCTGATGTTTCCCTATGCATGTTGAATCAATGTTGCTCAGTCCCAGCAAATCTATATCTCGTATATCATCTGTATAACTTGTGCTTATATCAACACCTTCCAAGTGTTTTGTTTTCTGCACCGTCACTTGCCTTCCCATTGTATGCAAAGTAGTATGACATAATCTGATTGGTTGGTTGTGTTTCTTATCCCACATCACTTGTAAATCGTGTATGCAGTTCCCATATATTGTCCAGGTTGCAGCAGATTGAATTAAAAAAGTTGATACCACGGACTGCAGTAAGTTCAATACACAAGACCTGCAAGTACTTATTCATTCTCTAATGAATGTCCCCAGTACTACTTCTGATCCCACATCATATTATGTGGAACAATTAACCATATCACAGTAGTCGATCATATTTTTGACTCCTATGCATACTAAATCATGTCTAGATGATAGATCATTTGTATACTCAGAATTTGCACTTGAGTGATGCTGGTGTTTCCCTGCATACCTGTAAAAAAATAAAAGCAGTTAGTAATAAACTGTACCATTCTCCTCTCCTCCTGAAGGATTTGAGTAGAATGGTCCATCTGCTCCCTAATTTCCAATCTCCTCCTTATATCCTTTTTATTCTTGTTCTTATATATGGACATAACAACTTGTCAATGTTTAAGATCTTTCTTCCCTTTGGATCAAGTTATGCAAATGTGTTGAGTGTAACTTCACCAAGATCAAGAGCCAAAATAGCTAGATAATCAACTAATTAGTTACCCTCCCACATAATATGCAAAACTTCCACCTCATCATTGTCGATTATGCTTCACAATTCTTCCACCATCACAATAATACTCCAAGGAGGTTTCCATTGTCAGAGCAGAATGTTTTTCAGCAGTAGAGAATCAGTTTCTAATATGAACGCCTTCTGGTAGTTATTCACACAATATTTGGCAGCCTAAAGCCTCAGATACTGTATTTGTTGTCTCCCTTATCTCATTTGCCCTTGCATATATTAGATCTCATGCATCATTTCTTATACAGAATGCATATGCACTTCTACCAGGATTGCCTCTTGTTGCACCATCTGTGTTGCATTTCCATCTACTTGGAGGAGGTACATTCCACAACACTTTGGTGACCTATCAGACATGAACTAGCTGCTTCAAAGTGTTAAGAATGTTTGGCCATCTATCAGGCACATCTCTAAGTCTAGGTTCCCTCACTTTCACCAAATTCTGAATTGCTTCTGACACATGATAAATCACCCTATTGGTAGATATCTTCCTACCATGTAAATCACCATTTCTTTTCTTTCATAACTCCCAAATTATAATAGCAAGAATGACACAGAAAAATGGTTTATATCTTGACTGTACAACAATATCCCACCATGTCTTGATAACCTGTTATAGGTGCATACCTGATACATTTAAACCTGCAGCTACAGTAAAATAAGCCCATACCTGTTGTGCAGTTTCACTTTGTATGAAGACATGTTCAATAGATTCTTGCTGATGTTTGGAACAACATGCACATTTGGATGACATGTGATAACCCCAACTCTTTACTACATCATCCAAATGCATTTTGTTGTGCCACACTCTCCTCATATTAAAGGAAATTTTGAAAGGTAGTCCTTTCACCCACATCTTCTTGTAAACCTCTTGTATTCCTGACATGTTTCTGATCAAATCCCAAGCTGATTTTACTGAAAACATACCATTAGGCTCCAGCATCTACCATGGTTTATCCAGTTCATCCTTCTCAACTGGGGGTTTAACATTCTGAATAACATAATCTGTTATATTTACAGGTAGCTTTTCTCTAATAGTTATTTCATACCATCTCCCATCTATTACAAAATCATAAACATTAACAATATTTCTTGTGTAGCAGCTTTCATTAGATGTGATAAGATACAAAGGACCAAGGCCTGTCTAATTGCCAAACCAGAATAAGGATGATCCCATTTTCAGCTGCCACCAGATGTGTATATCCATGTGATCCCTAGCCTGTAACATTTTTCTTCACACATGTGAGCCTTCCTTCCATTGTAATGTCACTGTAATATATCTTTTGAGATACTTGTTACTCAAGTAAGCACTCCACAAAGAAGGATTAGCCCTGAAGTTCCACCATAACTTTAAAAATAAAGCCATAGACATGTCTGTCAAGGATCTAAAGCCTAATCCACCCTCAACAGTTTTTCTAGTGTCTTCCCTTCTCTCCTACTGTGTTGCTCTAATAGAATTGAGCAAACATTTTGTTCAACTTTTCAATAACAAAAAGGGGAGGAGTTACTGCAGAAAATAAGTACAGAGGCATTGCTTGTAAAACATGATTCAATAATACAACTCGGCCTCCAAAGGACAACAAATTTCCTTTCCACCTTTGTAATATATTTCTTATCTTTGAAAGTAGTTCAGAAAAGAATGATATATGGGCCCTACTATAAAAAATAGGGCATCCCAAGTACATTATAGGAAATGATTGCCTTGCCATACATGTCACTCTTTCCACCATCTGAAAATCTGATTCAGTTTCTTTGTGATGCAAGTATATGGCACTCTTGTTCTTATTGATTAACTGGCATAATGCCTTATCATAGTTACCTAACACATCCACCATCCTCTGAAGAGATATCTTATTTGCTGAAACAAATATTATTGTGTCATCTGCATAACACAAGTGATTGATCTTTGGACTATTTTGTGTCATAACAAATCCTGTAAATTCAGGAACTCCATGCAACAAATTCAAGGCTCTGGAAAGTACTTCTGCAGCAAGTAATATATTTTCCACAATATTTTCTGCCTTTTACAAAACCTGCTTGATTATCTGAGATCAGTGCAGGTATACAATCTGCTAATCTGTTATGTACAACTCTGGATATCACCTTATTGATGAAGTTGCTCAAGCTTATGTGCCTCATATCACTGAATGTTTGTACCTCATTCTTCTTAGGCAAGAGTACAAGATTAGTGTGAGTCACATACCTGGGTAATTCTTTGCCTTTAAAGAAAGACAATACCATATTAAATACATCTTCAACAACTATATCCCAGCATGTTTGAAAGAATACCCCATTAAAACAATCTGGTCCCCCTGCACTAGTTGGATTGAGGCCAAACACATCATCCATCACTTATTCTCTAGAAGACAGTTGGATCAGTTTATGGTTCTATTCAATAGATATTCTTTGGGTTATATTCTCTAATATTTCATAATCAGTAAAAGTTTAAGATTCCTGAAAATTGATTCTGGTAAAACCTCACAGTCTCTGCAACAACTTCTTGTTCAGTTTCCAACCAATCTCTCTCATTGTTTTGTATTTTTCTCAACTGCAACCTATTCCTTTTACCATTAACTTGAGCATGGAAGAATTTAGTGTTCTTGTCTCCATCTTGAAACCAAGACATACATGCTTTCTGTTTACAGTAATCTTCCTCAATATGTAATGCATGTAACCAATCAACAATTACTTTCTACAGTTTTTCTCTATTCTCACAACTTGTATCTGCCTAAAACTATCTTCATGTATCTTGATTACCTCTTCCAGATTTGTAATTTTCTGGAAGATATGACCATATGTTTTCCTGCTCCATTCAGTTAATACCTTCTTCATGTTCTTCAGCTTCATATTCAACTTCCAGAAAGAATTGCCTGTAACTTCTACATCCTAATTGTCCTTAACTACTGATAAAAAAACATCATTTTGTGCCCAGAAATTAAGGAATTTGAATGGATTTTTAAACTGTTGAACTTTCTATTTGAATTCTAGCATCATGGGAGAATGATCTGATGCTGCTTTAATAAAATGATTCACCTCCAAACCTGAGAATATTTTATGAAATGTCAGATTTCCTAAACATATGTCAAGCCTCTTTAAGACACAATATGCACCTCCTCGACCATTCCACCATGTATATATACTCCATTTATAACCCAAATCACTCAAGTTACAGGTGTGTATACAATGTCTGAAATCCTCAACCTCAGCTATAGAAACTGGTAACCCTCCATACTTCTCCTCCGCATCTAGAATTACATTAAAGTCACCACTAACCATCCAAGGTAGGGTAATGTGGGATGTTAAATTACGTAGAGAATCCCAAAGTGCAATTATGTCTGTTCTGTCACATTTAGCACACACTAGTATAATTACCAACTCTGTATCCAGAACCTAGTTTCTCAATTACAAGGTAATTTGCTATTTTTCATCCACCAAGGTGTTTACTTGCCACTCACTGTCCATAAAAACCCAAATCTTACTAGAACAATTACATAAAGCATAATCTAAACCAATTCTCCTCCTGTATGATTCTAACATGTTAGTTTGCTAGAAGGGTTCCAACATGCCAATAAGAAAAAATCTGTACTTACTATGCATTGTCAAAAGCCTTTTAAAAGCTTTCTTTGTATTTACTGATATAATATTCCAAATTAGAGCCTTCATCACTACATATTGGATTTAGATACATGATTTCTCCTTGTGTGCACTCCAGCCTGCTGAGATGTATTATGTTCTTTGTGAATCTTATTCCTTGTCCTTCCCACCCCCTTCTCTGTTTGTTTGGGTGATGACTCACCCTCCATTGGGGCAATATGTGGATTCTGAGCATTGGAGACATCATCAAAGTTCAGTTTAGACCTCACCTTATCAAGATTGGTACTTTGTTGCTCTGTTAGTTTAGATTCAATGTTTAATCTCTATGCATTAGCTTTATCATCTGTATTCTGTTCCCCAATTGTAATGTCCCTAATTTGTGTATCTTCAGCAGCCAAGACTACATGTTGTGTCTCCTTCACTAAAACTTTTTCCTGTGCTGGTTCAGGTGAATGATCACCCACAATCTATACATGTTCAACCTCCACAACCTTATCGACCCTCTCATTCTGTTGCTGTGAAGAAGAAATGGATTCTTCTGTCTGTTCACTCCACCTTCTGTCATTCTTCTCAGTATTTTTAGCCATGATAGGAGGGACTTCACTACATTCTTTATTTAATGTAACCAGTCTCTATTGGTTGATGAACTACTGTAGCTATTATTTCACCAAAATCCTATTGTACCTAGTTCTTGGTCGAAATATGTGGTTGTCCAACATCATCCACAACCTTCATAAATGTCCTCACAGTTTCCTGATCAATTGTATTATCAACACCTTCATCCACACACTCTACGGAAATAAGTATTATTTGTTGCACAGTGAGTAAAGCATGTCCATCATTTGTCACAGCTCCTCTCCTATGCCTAACTCATTTACCTTTTCTAATATCTTTCTCCTCTTCCCACATCACCTCAAATCGGTTGGAAGTAAGGTTTTTATCTTAGGGCTAGAATTAGGGTTTCTCAGTTTGGGTCTAAGGTTTACTGTTCCATTGGCTGAAATAATTTTGTCATTTGTCTTAGGGTTTAGAGTGGTTTCGGGTGGGCTGGGTTGTGGCGGCTGCTGGGAGGGTATTGGAATACCAGGTGGACTTCCGATGGTGTTTTCCGGTAGCCTAGAAAAATTTCCGATGGTAGGGTTTTAAAGGAGAGTGGTTTTAGGGTTAGAGTTTTGTGAGAGGGTGGTTTCGGGGCTAGGGTTTACCGAAGGGCTAGGGTTTGGCGGCGGTGTGGTGGTATTAGGGTTTAGAGGGCTGTTGGTGGTTTCCGGTAGGGTTTGTTGTCGGGGTTCCATTTCCGGTGCCACAACAGTGTTTCCGGCATGGAAAATTGCCGGCATTACTGTTTTTCCCGTCGGAACAGTAGATTTGTTAGAATTTTGTGGTTTTTTTGAATTTTGGAGGAGGGATTTTTTGGTATTCTTGCTAATAATAGTGGTCCATTCATTGGTTATGAGGGGGTTTTGCGATTTGGCTGGGATGTATGGGTTAGGGAGGCTAGGGTTAGAAGATGAAGGGTTAGGGTTTGAGGCCTTACCTTTACTCTTTGCTGCCGCCGCCGCCTTGTTTCCACCTTCTAAATTCTTTTTTTCCGGCATCAATTCTGGGTGCAAATTCCAACACCCCTGGGTATCGTGCCCTTGCAATTTACAATTGGAACAATACTTGGGCAAGAAATCATATCTAATCTTGCCGGAATGCGTCTTAGTTCCTTCCCCTTCTCCAATTTGAATATTGTATCTAGTTGGGTGCTCCTTTCTCAAATCTGCTTCAACCTTGACCCTAGCACAACTAGGGCGTGTCTTATTCTTGGTAACCGCATCTATGGAGATGGGCTTGCCAACCGAATAGGCCAACCGAATAGGCCAACGAAAGCAAAATCGACTATACAAAGAAGTTTGGAGCCAAGTTTGGGAAATAAATCCAAATCACAGCAAGACTTGTCTCCTCTTCCAGATTAAACCACATATCCCATTTGAATGTTCTCATCAAGAAGGACTTCGATTGTTCCTTAATCCAAAAACTTGGCCGAGACATCAATGAAACATAATCTTCTTCGATTGTGCATCGAATCAACACATGTCTATTGTGCAAAAGACCAATCTTAACATCTGCCTTGAGTTCACATTGCTTCGGTATAGCCGTCCTCAAGAAATTAAGATCTGGCATGCCATGGCTAAACTTGCCTATGACGGCAAAGTTTAGGTCTTGTTGCTCGATTGTCAAGGCAACCTCTTGGTGGCTAATCCGTATGGTAGGCTCACCGTGAAGGTAGTGAAGGGGCTTTCTCGGAAAATCAAATTTTCGGCCATGGCTAGGGCTTTCGCCATTGGCCGAAATGGGGGATTTGAAGAGATTGGCGTATGTAATGGGTTGGGGATTGTTGGGGATTGTCGTCGGGGGCTGGACGACCTTGGGAGGAGGCCGTCCAGTGGCCACCATGGCCATCGGAAACCGGAAAGGGGCTGTTTTGTGTTTTCGTGGAAACAACCGGAAATCGCCCTCAAGTTGAGAGCGTTTTTCCGTGCCTTGTTTCGACGAAAAATAGGGTTTAGGTTTTTTTTGAAGCCGCTAGACTCTTAGGTCTAGTGGAATTTTATTAATAATAAAAGAAAGACAAGGGGCCCCAAAGGGGAAGTACAAGCAGGGGGAGATTTCCTGTTACCCCACTATACTACTCCTATAAGGCCTAAGAGAAATCTAGCCTGAGTGAAGAAAAAAGAACTCGCTAACACTAAGTATTCTATGATCATCATGATGATATTACAAATGATGATACTAACATAAAGATAGGATAATATAAGGACAAAGCTAATGTCTACCTCTGAGCTTGTAAAATCCTCAATATGATGTATCTTTTCCTGCTGATCTTCCAAATATTCTTGAAACTGGATCATTTCTTTATTTTGGAGCGTGTGGTAATCGCTGTAGTAGTTGGAGCTAGTGTCCTCTTCTTTGCTTGCTTTTTGGTGGACTTTACTTCAAATCTGCTCTGTTTCTGTCTGCACCGCTCCATGTATTCCGCATGAGGCAAATCCATTAGTGCTACAAACTCCTCATCTGTCATATCCGGGCAATATGCATTTTTGAAGGCATGAAATTGTGTTGTTTCTATAAATGGGGGCCCCCTCATCCAATTCCGCCATTCGCTTGAACTCATCAAGCCCATCAAATCCACCACTGCTGGCTGCCTCCGCAATTTGGCTAGAGATAGATTCGATTGTCTCATCTTCTCCGAAGCTCATTGCCACAACCGAAGCCTCAATCTCATCATTTTCCTTCTCATTGTCACACCATCTCCTTCTCCGACTACTACTAGTCGAGCTTGAGGATCCTTTCGCCGGGAAGGAGAATGCTTTCTTCACCCATTCATCGGTGGAAGGTGCCTTATTTTTAGGTGTCAATTCACTAGAGGTAGAGATAGGTCTTTTACCTGATTTTGTCGCACTGTACACAGTTCCATCCATAGCAGCAACAAAGTCAGGATTGACAACGGTGATAGCCATGCAATTGGAGCCCTCGGTTGATGATGGCACTTCAACGGTGACTTGTCTTCTTCCCACGGTACCGGTGATTTCAAGTGTCTCATACTCTTGTGTTCGCCCAACAAGGTTCTTCTTTGGACTTATGGATTAAGAACTTGGGGAAGTGCTTATTGGGCTCGGATTTGGGTCATTTGGTGGGCTTGGTTTTTGGATTGAAATTGGGCTCAGGTTAGGAGAGTTTAGGCTCGGGTGGGTATGGTTTCGGATAGGGTTGGGTATGTTTCGGGTGGGGTTGGGTGGGCCCGGGTTTGAGTTTGTAGATAGGGTCGGGTTGGTTTGTAGGCCGGGTTGATTGGGTGGGCCTGCCGGGTCAGTCACGGGTTGGGCCGTGACGGGTTGCAAATAGGCAGGGCTAGTTTCGGGTCGGGTTAAGGCAATTGGGTTGGAATTTGAAAGGGCTTTTTCTGGTGGGTCAGTTATCGGAGGGGTACCAACAGGGTGGTTTCCGGTAGATGGTTTAGGGTTTTGAGGGTTAGTGGTTTCGACTATAACGGTATTAGGGTTAGGGTTTTGGGCCATTTCACTAGGGTTTGGCCCATCAGCCACCATAGCTGCCAGGGTTTTGAGTAGGTGGGTGTCGGGGTTGGGGGTGGGTGCTGTTGGAGTCGCCGGAGCTGCCTAGGGTTCCGATAGGGTTTCCGGCGTCGCCAAAAATTCCGGTAGGGTTTCCGGCGCTGAAAATTTCCAAAATTGTATTTTTTGGTAGGGATGTGGGATCCGACGCCTGGATAGTGTTTTCGACAACCAATGACGTCGTGTTCACTGTTCCAGTCGCCGGAGGAAGGGTTTCTAGCGAAATGGTTGGTTGTGGTGTGTTTTGTGGTGGGTTTGGGTTGCTTTTTCCAGTGGTTTTCCATCTATGATTGACGGTTTGCCATTCGGAATTGGTGGTGTGAGAGGTAGAAGAGGGGGGGAGACGAGTAGGGTGTTGAGACTTACTTTTTTCTCCACCTGCCGCCTTCGATCCTCCTGCCACCATCGGATCTGCCTTGTTTGGTCTCAATTCCGGATTGAGTTTCCAACACCCAATTGAATCATGACCTTGTAGCTTGCAATTGGGATAATACTTGGGCAAGAAATCATATCTAATCCTTTGTGATATAGATGTAATTTCAGCCCCTTCCCCCACTTGAATTAACATAGTATTGGGATGACTTTTTAGCAAATCCACTTCTACCTTGACTCTTGCACTACTAGGCCTTGTTTTATTCCTTGTGGCCGAATCAATGGATATTGGCTTGCCAACCGAAGCCGCCATGGAGAAAAGTGAGGATTCGCCATGAAAATATGGGGGCAATCTCGGGAAGGAGATCCATCCATACGCAAATCGTGTCTCCTCCTCCGGGTTGAAGGTAACATCCCATTTGAAAGTTCTCATCAAATAGGGCTTGTTCTTCTCCTTGATTTCAAAGGTTTGTCTCGACATCAAGGTATCATAATCCTCCGCAATTGTGCATCGAATCAAAAGATGTCTATCACAAAGCAATCCAATATTCACCTCCGCCTTCAAACCACATTGCTTTGGAATTGCGATTCTCAAGAGACCAATTTCTGGCCTTTAGGGTTCAGGGTTTAGGGTTCAGGGTTCAGGGTTCAGGGTTCAGGGTTCAGGGTTCAGCATTCAGCGTTCAGGGTTCAGGGTTCAGGGTTCAGGGTTCAGGGGTTCAGAGGTTCGGGGGTTCGGCGGTTCGGGGTTCGGGGTTCGGGGTTCGTGGTTTCGGGGTTTCGGGTTTCGTGGTTCGTGGTTCGGGGTTCGTGGTTCGGGGTTCGGGTTCGGGGTTCGAGTTCGAGTTCGGGGGGTTCGGGGGTTCGGGGGTTCGGGGGTTCGGGGTTCGGGGTTCGGGGGTTCGGGGGTTCGGGGGTTCGGGGGTTTAGGGTTTAGGTTTTTTTTTGAAGCCACAGCCTCTCGGCTTGTGGAGTTTTATTAATAACATAAAAGGAAAACATGGGGCCCCATAGGGGAAGTACAAGCAGGGGGGAGACTTCCTATACCCCCACCTGGCTACTCCTATTGAGGCAAGCCTCCTAGCCAGAATGTAAATAGAAAGAACTAACTAAAACTAGATATTCTATGATCATCATAGAGTTTATAATACACTCTATGATGATATTACAAATGATGATACTAACATAGAGAAAGACTAATATAAGAACAAAGCTATAATCTACCTCTGGCCTTATAAAGTCTTCAATACGGTGTACCTTTTCTTGTGCATCTTCCAAATATGTATGAAATTGAATCATCCTTTACGTGCATATGTCATTCGTCGCTTGCCTGTTCCTTGCTCTTCTGCTTCTTCTTGGGCCGGGTGTGAATGCCGTGCTATCTTCTGTTGATTCATTCATGTCATCAGTATTCTGACTTTCCATAGGTGCCTTTCCTTTTTCAAGCCCTCTAGAGCTTTCTTCATTGTCTGCAACTTCCTCCTCTTCATCATCACCCCATTTCCTCCCTTCACTACTAGTATTGGGTAAATCCAAGCATGCTTGATTTAGCAATACTAATTTGTTAGGAGGTGAAATCCGATGTGGTAGAAAAGATGGCATATTTGGTATTGGATTAGACTTTGGATTATTAATTGGACTTGGGCTTGAAATTGGGTTTGTGTATTTTGGTGTCGTGGGCCCCGCGGGTGTGTGTGGTCTTGGGCTCGGGTGGGGGGGGCATGTGGGTGTGGGATTGGGTTGCGGGTTGGGTGGGGCCGAGAGGGCTGCTGGGTTGGTTTCCGGGTCAGAACTGTATCGGGTGGGGTTCCGGGTAGGGTTTTCAAGGGTTAGCGGATTAGGGTTTGGCGGCGGTAAAAGGTTGTTGGCTGGTTTTGCGCCGGATTCCGGGGGGGTTTCTGGTGATGGGGTGATTCCGGGTACCGAGATTTCCGGGATAAGATTTTGTGGGGTCGGGTTCAGGGTCGGGTTTGACCCGAAACTGGGTAGAGTTGGGCCGTTGTGCCCTAACCCCGGTTTAGGGCTAGGGTTAGGGGCGGCGGTATTAGGGTTCTTTGGTGGTTCCGGTAGTATAGGTGGGTTTCCGGGGTGGTTTCCGATAGGGTTTCCGGTGGTTTGGGTCGCCGGAGTTGCGGTTTTGAGATTTGGTTCCGGGTTGGGTGGGTTAGGGATAGGATTTCCCATACCCGGTATTGGATTAGGGTTTTGGTGGGCGGTATTAGGGTTTGGGCCTGTTTCCGGGAAAGTGAGGTGGTTTCCGGTAGGGTTTCCGGTGGGTATTTCAACGGAAATTGACTGATTTGACGGGGAGGCTGTGTTTCCGACGGCTAATGACGCCGGAATCACTGTTTCCGTCGGCAGAAAGCCAATTTCAGTGAGGATTTGGGTGAGAATAGGCTGTTTTGAGGAAGAGGCTATATTTCCGACATCCAAAACCACCTGAGGGGTTGTTTCAGTCGCCGGAATAGTATTTTCCATCAAATCCAAAGGCTGTTTTTGGGTGTTTTGTTTTTTTCTTTTGTGAGTTACGGTGGTCCATTCCTGTGGGGGGTTTGGGGCCGTAGGTAGAGGTTTTGGGTTAGGGTTTTGACGGCTAGGTTTTGTAGAGGGTGGAGTAGGGTTAGTAGCCTTACCTTTTGCCGCCGCCGCCACAGTGCCATCACCGTCGAGCCTCCATTCCGGCTGTAATTCCGGGTGCTCCTTCCAACATCCTTGAAGATCATGTCCTTGCAACATACAAGTAGTACAATATTTGGGTAGGAAATCATAACGAATCTTGTATGAAATTGTTTCCATCTCCTCCCCATGCATGATTTGTATGTTATACTTTTGTGGGTGTTCTTGTAGCAAATCGGCTTCCACCTTAACCCTAGCACAACTAGGTCTTGTTTTGTTCAAAGTAGACACATCAATTGCAATTGGCCTCCCCACCGCCGAAGCTATGGAGAACAAAATCGATGGGACATAGAAATTGGGAGGTAAATTGGGGAAAGAAAGCCAAATTACCGCCATGCTTGTCTCTTCTTCCGGAGTAAACCATATATCCCATTTGAAAGTTCTCATCAAAAAGGATTTGGAGTTCTCCTTTATCCAAAATTAGGCCTTGACATCAAAGTGACATAGTCTTCTTCGATTGAACATCGAATCAACACATGCCTATTGTGCAAAAGCCCAATATTCACTTCCGCCTTCAATGAGCATTGCTTTGGAATAGCCGTCCTCAAGAAAGCAATAGAGGGCATTCCATGACTAAACTTACCAACTACGGCATACTTCAAATCTTGTTGTTCCACCATAGATGTAACTTCTTGATTAGTAAACCGAATTGTTGGCTCGCCATGAAGGTAGGTGATTGGTTTTTGTGGAATTGGGGGGGTAGGGTTTCGGCCAAGAGAAATCTCGGCCAAAACAGTCCCGCCGCATTGATTGTGGGATTTTGTGACAATGTTGGAGTATGTAATGGGTGGGGTTACTGTCGCCGGGGGTTGGGTGACCTCGGGAGGAGGCCACCTGTATCAATCACGGCCGGGATGGCGGAATTTGGTCGAAGTGTTGAAGAAGATGACACGCCGAAAATCGCCTCTCTGAGAGCGTTTTTTCGTTCGGGGTTCGGGGTTCGGGGTTCGGGGTTCGGGGTTCGGGGTTCGGGGTTCGGGGTTCGGGGTTCGGATTTCGGATTTCGGGGTTCGGGGTTCGGGGTTCGGGGTTCGGGGTTCGGGGTTCGGGGTTCGGGGTGTGGGGTCCGGGGTTCGGGGTTCGGGGTGCGGGGTCCGGGGTCCCGGGTCCAGGGTCCAGGGTCCAGGGTCCAGGGTCCGGGGTCCGGGGGGTCCGGGTTCGTGGTCCAGGGTCCGGGTTCGGGTCCAGGTCCGTGGTTCGGGTTTAGGTTTTTTTTTTTTTTTTTTTTTTTGAAGCCACAGCCTCGCGGCTTGTGGAATTTTATTAATAAAATAAAGAAAGACAAGGGGCCCCAAAGGGGAAGTACAAGCAGGGGGGAGATTTCCTATTACCCCACGAGACTATCCTATAAGGCCTAAAAGAAATCTAACCTGAATGTAGAAAAAAAGAACTTGAGATAATCAAGTATTCTATGATCATCATAGAGTTTATGATACACTCTATGATGATATTACAAATGATGATACTAACATAAAGATAGGATAATATAAGTACAAAGCTAATGTCTACCTCTGAGCTTATAAAATCCTCAATATGATGTATCTTTTCCTGCTGATCTTCCAAATATTCTTGAAATTGGATCATTTCTTTGCTTTGGAGCGTGTGGTAATCGCTGTGGTAGCTGTGGCTAGTGTCCTCTTCTTTGCTTGCTTTTTGTTGGACTTTGCTTCAAATCTTCTTTGTTCTTGTCTGCACCGTTCCATGTATTCCGCATGTGGCAAATCCATGAGCGCTACAAACTCGTCATCCGTCATATCCGGGTGATATGCATTTTTGAAAGCATGAAATTGTTTGTAGGTCATGTTATTTCTATAGATAGGAGCCCTTCATCCGATTCCGCCAATCTTTCGAACTCATCAAGCCCATCAAATCCACCACTAGCGGCTGCCTCCGCAAGTTGGCTCGAGATAGATTCAATTGACTTATCTTCTCCGAATCCCATTGCCGCAACCGATGCCTCAATCTCCTCATTTTCTTTCTCATTGTCACACCATCTCCTTCTCCGACTACTACTAGTCGAACTTGAGGATCCTTTCGCGGGGAATGAGAATGCTTTTTTCACCCATTCCTCAGCGACAGGAGCCTTAGTTTTAGGTGTGAATTCACTAGAAGAAGAGATAGGTTTTTTACCTGATTTTGTCGCATTGTACACAGTTCCATCCAAAGCAGCAACAAAGTCAGGATTGGCTACAGTGATAGCCATGCAGCTGGAGCTCTCAGTGGATGATTCAACCACCACTTGTCTTCGTCCCGCTGTACCGGTGATTTCAAGTGTCTCATACTCTTGTGTCTGTCCAACAATATTCTTCTTTGGATTTGAATTGGTGGGGGTGCTTATTGGGCTTGAATTTGGGTCGATTGGTGGACTCGGTTTTTGGACTGATATTGTGTTCGGTTTAGGATAGTTTGGGCTTGGGTTAGGATTGTTTGGGCTCGGGTTGGGGAAGTTTCGGGAGGGGTTGGGTATTTCCGGGTTGGGTGTTTCTCGGGTGGGTAAGGGTGGACCCGGATTTGAATTTGTGGGTAGGGTCGGGTTGGTTTGTGGGCCGGGTTTTGTGGGTGGGCCTGCTTGGTCCGTCACGGGTTGGGCCGTGATGGATTGCGATTGGGCCAATTTTGGTAAGGTGGTTTCGGGTCGGGTTAGGGATAATGGGCTAGAATTTTGGGTGGGTTTTGCTGGTGGGGCGATGTCCGGATTGTCCAGTGGGTGGTTTCCGGCAGGTGGTTTAGGGTTTTGGGATGTAGTGGTTTCGGGTAGAGAGGTATTAGGGTTAGGGTTTTGGGAGTAGTTTTGGGCCATTCCGCTAGGGTTTGGCCCAGCAGCCACCACAACTGCTAGGGTTTCGGGTGGGTGGGCTACCTGGACAGGGGAGGGTGCTGGTAGGGTTCCGGTGGGGTTGCCAGCGCCGCCTAGGGTTCCGGTGGGGTTTCCGGCGCCGCCAAGAATTCCGGTAGGGTTTCCGGCGTCGGAAATCTCAAAAAATGTATTTTTTTGTAGGATTGTATTTTCCGTCGCCTGGACAGTGTTTCCAACTGCCAATGACGTCGTTTTCACTGTTCCAGTCGCCGGAATAGGGGTTTCTTTCAAACTGGATGGATTTTTTGTATTTTGGGGTGGGTTTGGGTTGCCTTTTCCATTGGTTTTCCGTCTGTGATTGACGGATTGCCATTCGGAGTTGGTAGGGTGAGAGGTAGAAGAGAGGGGGGGATGAGTAGGGTGTTGAGACTTACTTTTTTCACCTCCTGCCGCCGTCAAACCTCCTGCCACCGCCGGATTCCCCTTGTTTGGTCTCAATTCCGGGTTGAGTTTCCAACATCCAATTGCGTCATGTCCTTGTAGCTTGCAATTTGTACAATATTTGGGCAAGAAATCATATCTAATCCTTTGTTGTGTAGATGTGATTTCCGCCCCTTCACCCACTTGAATTAACACACTCTTGGGATGACTTTGTAGCAAATCAACTTCTACCTTTACTCTTGCACTACTAGGCCTTGTTTTATTCCTTGTAGCCGAATCAATGGATATAGGCTTGCCCACCGAAGCCGCCATGGAGAAAAGAGAGGATTCACCATGGAAGTGTGGGGGCAATCCAGGGAAGGAAATCCATCCATAAGCAAAACGTGTCTCCTCCTCCGGATTGAAAGTAACATCCCATTTGAAAGTTCTCATCAAGTAGGGCTTGTTCTTCTCCTTTATTTCAAAGGTTTGTCTTGACATCAAAGTATCATAATCCTCCGCAATCGTGCATCGAATCAAGACATGTCTATCACAAAGCAATCCAATATTCACCTCCGCCTTCAAACCACATTGCTTTGGAATCAAGGTTCTCAATAAACCAATTTCGGGCCAACCATGGCTAAACTTGCCTATGACCGCAAGATTTAATTCTTGTTGATGTATCATCACCTCCACTTCTTTCTTCTCAAACCTAACAGTAGGCTCACCATGTAGGTAAACAATAGGCTTGATTGGAATCGAAATGGACATGGGAGAGGTAGTGCCGCAATGGCTAGAGTTTCCGCCATTGTTGGTAGTTTCGGGAGATGACAAAACCGGGATGGTGGGGGATGATTTGAGGACGTTGGAGTAGTTGAGAGGGTGCGCGGGGATGGGAGGGTGGTGGCCGACCTCAGGAGGAGGCCGGCCAGTGGCGGAATGGCCATGGAAGGCCTGAAGGAATTTTTTGGTGAAGTCGCCGAAAATCGCCTCAAGTTGAGAGCG